>LR990340.1:0-10000000 GCA_905147345.3 Mythimna impura | reverse complement strand
GGTGCCACTTGATATTTTTAATGATTACAATAGAAAATACGTAATAAAATGTGTTTTTAAATTTAAAAAAAATCCTAAATAAAAAAAACCCACCCAAAAATGGTAAACGCAACAAATGCGTTGGTGGCACTGGTAAAAGAATTTAAATCGTAAGTGCCATTGAACACACCGTTTGCGTTGACGTTTGGATAGTATTATGCAACATGTTCTGGGAGACTGTTGATGCCCGATATGTCAATATACTTGCCGATCGATGTTTATAATCTTTATTCATATAATCTATGTTTATTTATAATTTTATATTAATATTTCCTACTAATATTATAAATGCAAAACATTGTGTGTTTGTTACCGTACGTTTGCACTGCCGAAACATTTATAGGAAAGTATGTTGTGAACGCAAAATGCCGACGCTGACAGAATACTTTCTTTTGATTTGATAGTTTCTAACAAGTACCCTTGGCCATCCTCTAAGCGGCCACCAAATTTCATCCAAATTCGTCCAGCCGTTTATGCATGAAGAACGTCTGGACGAATTTCCAAAGGTCATGCAGAATCGACGATTTTAATGGATTGCAGGTAAGTAAACAATATTTTAGTGGATAAATAGGTTAAAATTATAACAAAACAATATAAATGAAGATATATTTATTAATACAAAAAAAAAAACACTATCATCCACGTCCAGAAGGATTACCATTGTAGATAATGTAATGATCTAGCAGTAAGTAAACCTCTGTATATTCTTCGTAATTTTCCGAAAATGACCTGTAAGCAAATAGAAAATAGCAGATAGTTAATTCGAATATTTGCTGTACTCAAAAAGTAGGTACCTACAAATAGACAACATACTCGTACATTGGAAGAGAATCTGGATTTCTGATTTACATTCAAAGACAATTGTTTATTAAAAAAAACTTGCTTAACTAACACAGCCAGTATCTGTTTCATAATAGTATTATTCAAAATGCTGACATACAAAAAAAAACTGGGCAAGTGCGAGTCGGACTCGCGCACTGAGGGTTCCGTACAAACTTGGAAGGTAAATTGCGGTTTACGATTTATGACGTATTAAAAAAAACTACTTACTAGATCTCGTTCAAACCAATTTTCGGTGGAAGTTTGCATGGTAATGTACATCATATTTTTTTTTTGAGTATTATCATTATCTTATTTTAGAAGTTACAGGGGGGGGGGACACATTTTACTACTTTGGAAATGTCTTTCGCGCAAACTATTCAGTATAGAAAAAAATGATATTAGAAACCTCAATATCATTTTTGAAGACCTATCCATAGATACCCCACACGTATGGGTTTGATGAAAATATTTTTTTTGAGTTTCAGTTCTAAGTATGGGGAACCCCCAAAATTTATTGCTTTTTTTCTATTTTTGTGTGAAAATCTTAATGCGGTTAACAGAATACACCTACTTACCAATTTTCAACAGTATAGTTCTTATAGTTTCGGAAACAGTGGCTGTGACATACGGACGGACAGACAGACAGACATGACGAATCTATAAGGGTTCCGTTTTTTGCCATTTGGTTACGGAACCCTAAAAAAGTAGGTATAACCAGAAACTTTAAATGTTCGCACGAACTATGGAATGACCTGAGAGCAATTTTGTTTAAAGAAATATAAATTAAAAATCTGCTCTCCTACTCTTGACGGGATCAAGTTCACATCAGGATCGAATTAATGTCAAAAATTTGTTAGTTTGATACTTTGGAAATCATTTCCATAGTACCGTTTTGACGTTAATTCAATTCGAACACGATCTCGTCGGTTGTAAGTACTGTTTCAAAAGATTTTAGCCTAAGGATGAATAGTATTATAAATCCCACTGTGGTAGTTCCACATCAATAAGTTTAATAAAAATCCTGTGGGTTCATAATTCAATCTTACATTTTTCAATTTGTCAAATATCGGCCAGCTTTCAAAATATTTAGTATGTAAGTAAATGTGTATTAATTTATAATAGATTAAAAAATACGTGCATACATTTTGGCGTGATTTGTTATGCATAAAACCATCCAAAAAAGATTTTCACTGCTATGCCAATGAACGCACCATATCCGTGCATGTGATTTCACTTTAAAAATACAAAATGAAACAGCGGAAAAAAATGATAAAATTAAGAACATTGCTTACCTTTATCTCCCAATTCACAAATATACAATAAACACTTAATAAAACTTCAGTTATTTCAAAATTAAATTAGACCTTCACAGCACCAACCGTTTTTTCCTTACCAAAACAAGAATGACAGTTCGAAGCAAAAACCAACAGTATTTCCACATTTAAAAATTGTTTCTAGCCTTGAATGTTGCCAAATATTTAAATAAATTTCTATCATTTTTATGTAATGCCAATAAACTTCCTAAAGTACACTCAACGCATATGGTTCGTTGGTGGCATGAGGTACTTATCTTGATCAACGCAAATGGTACGTTGGTAGCAACGAATGGGTTAAAACGTTTCATTTGCAATTCATGGCTTCGTTTTAAATTTCCAAAAAAAACGAATACAATGCATACCCCAATCCCAGACGAAAACGAAATATTAAAAAAAAAAAAAACAGCTGCGTTTCACCTACGTATATATAGGCATCTATAGCATATACAGGTGCGTTACATCTACGTATATGTAGGCACCTATAGCATAAGGATTAGTGCAAGGGATATGATATCAGGGGGCGACACTGTTCAATTTAGGGTGACAAAAAATCTTGTAAGAGGGCTCTCTATTCCCCTTATATTTACTATACTCTTTGGCGAGTCCGAAGAGTGTGGATCGAGTCTGACTCGAGTCAAGCTGTGCTCTTATAACTTAATTATTTTTCAAAACAATGCACTTCAATTTTACATTGAACGCGGACGCGGACTGTAAATAATACAAACCGGAGCTTGTGGTTTTGATTTTTACAAATATTATTAAAGTTGAATGGCTGCTGTGGCCATTTTATTGATATCTGCTGTTCATTAGACATTTAGCTTATTGTTCTTTGAGCCTTGAAAAGATAACAAGTCAAGTCTAAGGTCTAGTACTCTAGTTATTTTAATCAACAAGATATCTGTGTGAGAGTCTACCGTGTTTTTGTACAGAAAAACTGATACTTACGCTGAAAATGAAGCATGAATTTGTAACACTAAACCATGTGCAAACACATTTAATAACTTACGGGAATCCTTTTGATTGCAATGGAAAAGATGTAATTGTTTGCATTACTGGAAACCCGGGAATTCCCGATTTCTACATAAAATTTGCTGCAGAATTATATAAATCGACTGGATTGCCTTTGTGTGTTATAGGTAAGAGAAAAAGATAAATATTAATAGGTAATATTTACAAATAACATCTAAAGTATTTAAAGCAATATTTTTAATAAAAAGCGACTCTAGCTAGAGCAATCTTGAAATAAAAAAGTTTCTTTGATGTTTGAATATTTTTAGTTAAGATCTGATTAGATGAGTATCATTGGCAGTGTTGTTTTTTAGTTAAGAGTGCTCTAGTAATTGGCGGTTAGTGATGTCGCGGGTGCGAGATAATGATTATTAAAAAGCATTTAAAGTTACTTATGTTAGAGAAAAAAATTAAAAACATTTTAGAGGTCTTGTACCAATTGCCAGATACATCAATGTAATGTACCTATTAAGTTTTTCTATGGCAAATCTGGTGACTACCCAGTATTTTTCTCAAGAATCAATCTTGGTTAGATTGGTGTGGGAGTTGCTTTACACTCCTCCATATGGAACTTCTTCAATGCATCATCAATCAATCCGTTTTGGCATAATTATTTTGATTGTATTCCTTTTGTAGACAAAATTCATGCCCAATAGTTTTTCCGGTCTACCTAAATCTTTCATTTCAAATTTAATTTTTAGTTCTATCTTACTTCTTTTTAGATTTATAGACAATCAATAAGTTGTCTACGTAGATAGCGATTTTAATCATTTCGTCTCCTCCTGACACGTAAATGCATGGATCAGCTTTGGATTGATTATTTCAAGTTTTTTAAGTTCTGCATCTAATTTTTTATTCCACTGCCTTCCAGATTCATTATATTAATAATAATAAGTCTGTAAGCTGCAAAATTATCCTTGTTTTTATTGCATCCTTTAGCGTTTCTTTCGCTTTATTATATATTTCGAGATCTTTTTCGCTTTCATCTACCATGATCTCACTGATGTATTGTTCAAGGTAATGAAGAACTTTCATATAAATATTCTCATTTAATTCATCATTTAGGTCACATCCATTTGGGATAATTTCAAATCCTTTTCTGTGGCCTGATTCTGATCAGTGATCTGATTGAAATTATTTTAGCAACTGGTGAGTAGTTTCATTATAATCGATCCCAGGTCTTTGGCTATAACCGCATGCAACCTGGGCCTTAAGTCTGCTATTGTGTTACCGGCATCATTATCATTGAAATCATCATATTCATCACTTTCTGTTGATTCTGCTTGAGTAAAACTGGCCCCTCTCCATGCATTCGTTATAGAGCACTCTTAGTCGAGTACGAAGAGCTTGCATGGCCAGGACCCAGGCTTTTGAAGGCAAGCCATTGGGTCCTGAAGCGGTATTTATGGCGTTCAGCCTTCGTACCGTCACTCTCATCTCTACCTCAGTCACCTCCAAGTTGAACTGCACGATATCTGACTTGCACTCTCTGAACAGATCCACCCAAATCTGAGTGATCCTTTCAATAAAATACCACTTCAAACATTAACCTACATGGTTCTCATAAATATTATGATTTGACCATTACATGTTTATTGTATGAACTTTACAAAAGACCTATTTCGGTATTTCTAATCAGCTAAGAAACACTAGCCTCATCTATTTGACGGAAAAAAGACATATATTATGTACGAAACTGAATCTAGCAGCCAAACAAGTCAGGGTGGATCTAGTGTGGGTCCCTAGGCCCAAAACCAAATTGTCAATGTAAAGTTAAATAGAGCTGTATGTTACTGTTTCAACAGCTAAAAACAATAAATTTACGCAGATGGTAAGATCCCTGTAATAAGTTCAAACATTTTAATTGCAAATTAAATAATATTTTTATAACTATTCCCTTGTAACTTTGGTAATTCGTATGATAATAAATTACAAAAAAATAGAAGGGGTTGAGTATCCCTCTTGAAAATAATATCAGAGCTCAATGACACTTTAAGTAGACGTTGGACCGAGTTTGGATCGATTCGAGTGTTCAGGACTAAAGTTACAGAACAGTTATCATAAAAATCCAAATTCATAAATTAGTAAATTTTAAAAAAATTTAAGGGACGGAGTATCCCTCTTGAAAATAATATTAGACCTCAAATACACTTTACGTAGACGTTGAATTAAGTTTGAACCGATTCGAGTGTTCAGAACTAAAGTTACAGAAGAGTTATGATAAAAGTCAAAATTCGTAACATAATAAATTATAAAAAAATAGAAGGGGTTGAGTATTCCTCTAGAAAATATATCAGACCTCAAAGACACTCCAAGTAGACGTTGAACTAAGTTTGAACCGATTCGAGTGTTCAGAACTAAAGTTACAGAAGAGTTATCATAAAAATCCAAATTCATAAATTAATAAAATCAAAAAAAAATAGAAGGGATGGAGTATCCCTCTTGAAAATAATATCAGACCCCAAAGACACTCTACGTAGACGTTGAACTCAGTTTGAACGGATTCGAGTGTTCAGAACTAAAGTTACAGAAGAGTTATCATAAAAATCCAAATTCATAAATTAGTAAATTTAATAAAAATAGAAGGGATGGAGTATCCCTCTTGAAAATAATATCAGACCTCAATGACACTTTAAGTAGACGTTGGACCGAGTTTGAACAGATTCGAGTGTTCAGAACTAAAGTTATAGAAGAGTTATGATAAAAGTCAAAATTCGTAACATAATAAATTATAAAAAAATAGAAGGGGTTGAGTATCCCTCTTGAAAATAATATCAGACCCCAAAGACACTCTACGTAGACGTTGAACTCAGTTTGAACGGATTCGAGTGTTCAGAACTAAAGTTACAGAAGAGTTATCATAAAAATCCAAATTCATAAATTAATAAATTATAAAAAAGTAGAAGGGATTGAGTATCCTTCTTGAAAATAATATCACACCTCAAAAACACTCCAAGTCAACGTTGAACTAAGTTTGAACCGATTCGAGTGTTCAGAACTAAAGTTACAGAAGAGTTATGATAAAAGTCAAAATTCGTAACATAATAAATTATAAAAAAATAGAAGGGGTTGAGTATCCCTCTAGAAAATAATATCAGACCTCAAAGACACTCCAAATAGACGTTGAACTAAGTTTGAACCGATTCGAGTGTTCAGAACTAAAGTTACAGAAGAGTTATCATAAAAATCCAAATTCATAAATTAATAAATTAAAAAAAAAAAAAATAGAAGGGATTGAGTATCCCTCTTGAAAATAATATCAGACCTCAAAGACACTCCCAGTAGATGTTGGATTAAGTTTGAACAGATTCGAGTGTTCAGAACTAAAGTTACAGAAGAGTTATCATAGAAATCCAAATTCATAAATTAATAAAATCAAAAAAAAATAGAAGGGATGGAGTATCGCTCTTGAAAATAATATCAGACCCCAAAGACACTCTACGTAGACGTTGAACTCAGTTTGAACGGATTCGAGTGTTCAGAACTAAAGTTACAGAAGAGTTATCATAAAAATCCAAATTCATAAATTAGTAAATTTAATAAAAATAGAAGGGATGGAGTATCCCTCTTGAAAATAATATCAGACCTCAATGACACTTTAAGTAGACGTTGGACCGAGTTTGAAAAGATTCGAGTGTTCAGAACTAAAGTTATAGAAGAGTTATGATAAAAGTCAAAATTCGTAACATAATAAATTATAAAAAAATAGAAGGGGTTGAGTATCCCTCTTGAAAATAATATCAGACCCCAAAGACACTCTACGTAGACGTTGAACTCAGTTTGAACGGATTCGAGTGTTCAGAACTAAAGTTACAGAAGAGTTATCATAAAAATCCAAATTCATAAATTAATAAATTATAAAAAAGTAGAAGGGATTGAGTATCCTTCTTGAAAATAATATCACACCTCAAAAACACTCCAAGTAGACGTTGAACTAAGTTTGAACCGATTCGAGTGTTCAGAACTGAAGTTACAGAAGAGTTATGATAAAAGTCAAAATTCGTAACATAATAAATTATAAAAAAATAGAAGGGATTGAGTATCCCTCTTGAAAATAATATCAGAGCTCAATGACACTTTAAGTAGACGTTGGACCGAGTTTGGATCGATTCGAGTGTTCAGGACTAAAGTTACAGAAGAGTTATCATAAAAATCCAAATTCATAAATTAGTAAATTTAAAAAAAAATAGAAGGGATGGAGTATCCCCCTTGAAAATAATATCAGACCTCAAAGACACTCCAAGTAGACGTTGAACTAAGTTTAAAACCGATTCGAGTGTTCAGAACTAAAGTTACAGAAGAGGTATCATAAAAATCCAAATTCATAAATTTAAAAAAAATTGAAGGGATTGAGTATCCCTCTTGAAAATAATATCAGAGCTCAATGACACTATGTAAACGTTGGACCGAGTTTGTACAGATTCGAGTATTTAGAATCAAAGTTAAAATATTCGATTTAAAATTCCAGTTCAAAATTGTTAATGTAAAGTTTTATTAAACTGTAATCTGTGTAATCTTTCTTCTCATCTTCGTAAATTGATCAATTTTAGATGACGTTTACTTTATAAATTTTGATGCCTAGGGCCCTTTTCTCAAGATCCGTCCCTGGCGGCTGCTAGCTGCTAGTTTCAGTTTCGTATATTATGTGTTAGGTATAATCAATTTGCAAAAATAAATATCATTTATGTATAATATAGATAGTCACATTATACATCCATAAGGTGTGCAGGTATGAATAGTACTGTTAATTCTGTCCATATACACATAGATTGACTCAACTGTTGACTGTTTCTTATCTTATATCTGAAAAGTCAAGCCATCAGCCATCCTGATAACCATCCGGACCGAGCCCAAGTCGTCGACGGCGCGTACTGTTTCACGCGCGCCTCAAGGAGATGTCAGCAACTGTAGGGGCCCAGCAGGGTCGAAGCCTACTGGGGCCAAGGGTCTGATTCTGAAAGGAAGACTCGGCCCTGGTACGAAAAGCAACGAAGGGACAGGAGTGGGTTTTTGATTTTCCCACCAAAAAAAAAACCATCCTGATAAAATTTAAAGAAGCATAGTAGTAGAAGAAGAGTAGGTAGAATAAATATTTCCGATTAAGTAATCTAATTTTACTATTTTTATTTGTTTTCAGGGCATGCCGGTCACGATGTAGTTCCAGATGAACAGTCCAATGTCCTGAAAGGTCAAGAGCATCTGTTTCATCTTGACGGTCAAATTAAACATAAGCTTGAACTCATCAATAATTATGTCGATAAGCAAAGCAAATTACATTTAATTGGCCATTCCATTGGATGTTGGTTAATTTTAGAACTGCTCCGAGATAATGAAAATTTAGCAATGCGACTTAAGTCAGTTAATCTATTATTCCCAACATTACAAAAAATGGCAGAAACCAGGAATGGTAAACTTTTAAATAACTATCTCAGAAAGTTTCATAGTATTTTACTATTTCTATACTTAGTGGTAAGTCTACTGCCAACTGCAATAGTCACTTTCTTAGTTGGGATATATTTAAGAATATTCGTATTGCCGTCACGATATTTAGAATACATTCTAAAGTTTTTAAATCCAAACGTTGGCGAAAAGATATTATTTTTAGCTTACGATGAAATGGATACTGTGAAAAGCTTGAACATTGAAGTGCTAAATAATATTAAGCAGTTTACAAATATTATTTATAGCAGTAGAGATAACTGGGCTCCAGTTTCATACATGGAAGACCTGCATAAACACCAACCAGAAATCCCAATGAAAGAAGTCAATATTGACCATGCATTTGTATTAAAATCATCGGAACGAGTAGCAGAAATGGTGACGCAGTTTATTAATACGAAATTATAATAGTTTTTCTAAGGAATATCATATCAAAAGAATTAAAATATTCAAAGCCAGGCAAACATTTTATACATAACCACTTTTGAATAGATGTTTTTTCTCACGTTGCCTAAAGTAGAATGTCCTTGAGGTGGCGTAGTCCAAAGTTTCAATAGAATAACAAGTTTATAATTACATATTGTTTTTTTACCTAATTTTTGATGTGGTACTCAAATGAATTGTTACATTTTGATCTGTTAGCAAAGAACGTTGCGTAGCCGATCGTTGAAAATCAACCGTCAAAAAAATCCCAGTGCCAGTAAATTTCGAAACATTCCAAACTTCTTTTTGTTCAGGAAGTTCAAATAGTTTTATTACTTAGAAAACTCCTTCCGCTCAGGGGAAACCAGAGGGTGTGGGAGACTTTGGCTGTCTGACACCCACCCGTGTTGCTTTACGTTCCCTTTGCGTTCCGGGCCGCGGTGACTCTTTCAAACAATCCCGTAGCCATTTTTATTTGTCCTTACTTTGCAAATCTATCATTATTATTGTTAAAATGTCTGCTTATCCAAATTATTGGATGATAATACCTAGTTGTCTACTGTACTTAGACCTAGCAAAGAAAACATATATTACGTACATATATGATTAGTACATAAGCAGTACGTGGGTAGTTTAGTTGAGTGGGTACTGGGGTAGCCATATAGATGATTAAAAAGGTCAAGAAAAACACTATCTTCATGGTTAGATAGGTCTGGTCGGTGTCTAATTATACGTAGGTACACAGTAGGTAATATTATAAATTCTACTGTGTGGTTTCTAGGAATGAGATTATTTAAGTATTTATTTGATTCTTTATGCACACAATAGTTTAATGTCTGTACCTATACTATTGTAATGGTAGAAAATGTCTCATAAGTCTGGACTTATGAGACATTTTCTACCAGTCTAGACTTTGTGTGACATTTAGGAATATTACTTATTGTATTGTCTTAAAATTATCTGTGATTTAAATATAATATTGTGGTTGATGTATTAACTCTCAATAAATGTGGTGGGTATCTACGGTAGTAGTACTGGTGGGGGTGACGACCTTGTTGGCTAATTTTCGTTACAGACTCTGAGTACATGCAATCACCAAGTGCCACTTGTACCCAAATAGCTAAACTGTGTATTATTTTTTATTTCTATTTGTGCGCCTGATAAATCATAGGCGAACAGTTTGCTCTAATAACAAAAGCACGAAAAGCGTGCATCAAAATCGCTGCCTACCTAATAGCTCGAAACATAATGAATTATAACTTGATAAATGATAAATGATATTTATTTTGTAAATAGGTTTAAAAAACACTTACACGTCAATTTTTTTTTTTCGTCATTTTTAAACTAGATGAGGCCGGTGTTTCCTAGCTGACTACCCTGAGAAGAAACACCGAAACAAACTCAGGGGTCAAAGTCTCTTTTAAAGTCCATACAGTAAATATGTAATGGTCAAATCACATGAGAACCATGCAGATTTGTCTGAAATGGTCTTTTGAAGAAAGAACCATACAGATTTGAGTGGACCTGTCCAGTCAGTGCAAGCATTTGTCAGTATTCGTAAAGCTCAACTCAGGACTACTAAGGAGCTCAACGACTTGACGAACAATACCAAAGAAAGGACATTTGGGTAGGCCGCAGAAAATACTCAAATTGCCAGACACATTAAAATTACTGAAAAGGAAAAAAAAAAACAATCAACATAGTCCTCACGTTCACAATAATAAAAGGAAAAATATAGGTAGTTTACAAAATGTAATACTTTAGCAAAGTAAACATTTTTGTCAAAAATTAATAGAAGAAAAAAAAAAAAAGTCAAATTGCAAAGTAAAAATAATCTACAATATCGAATTGTAATAAATAATAAAAAGCACAATTAAAAATAAAAACAATGATGGTTCGTTGATGGTTTCGGTTTCGGTCTTCAAAACCAGTTTCAGTCGGACACTATCAATTTTAAATGAGTAGGTACGTAGGTTAATCAAGTAGAATCATTTTACAATAAATAACCTACATAGGTATAGCCAGTTCTAAACATAAAAAACTTTTTATAAAAAAAAATAACAGAATCCCTACAAAAAAAAAACCCATTTTTTTTTTAACCGAATTTCTTCAGTTTCGGCCGAAACCGAAACTCTCTTACAAGGATCATGTTTTAAGGGAAAAATAAAGGAAGTAAGTACCAAGTACCTAACTAATGTTTGTTTGGGTATAGCATTAGCGAGTTAAATCAACCAAAAAAATATTTAGTTAAAAAGTTTTATATTGCTCACTTTTTAGTTGTGATACACTTATAGCCAAAGTACCTATTTTACATGACAATTTATTGCAACTAACCCAAACACTGCTAGGATACATCGTGTTTACCTTCCACCTTCCGGCTCCATCATCAGATTAGTTCGATAGTACCATATAGCCAAAGCGCATCTCATGACAATTCTAATAAGCCTAAACACGACTAGGATTCATTGATATATTACGGAGTTCCGGCTCCATCATCATCATTAGATAACTTCGATGATACCATTTTCAACAATACTATTCAGAACCAATATTAGTGGCGTAGCTTGGTCCAACGGAAGTTTGCGAGACTACTCTCTGTTCCACATACCTCCAAACTGGTGACCCCGACGTGATCACGACGTCACGTCACGTCGGGATCACCAGTTTGGAGGTCCGTTGAAAAGGGAGGATCCTCCGACCAGACGGCTGTAATATCTGGTGGGCGACTGCCCGATAGATTATTTCGGGCTGTTCTATATGTTCCAATCGCGGGGAGAACTTTAATAGCGCGATGCAGGATTAGTTCTTATGTGACGCCATAGATGCCACTACAATCTCTTTGAGGCACGTGTGAAACATTACGCGCCGTTGAAGACTCGGGCTCTAGCCTTACCCGACGGGCGGATGACGAGCTACCCATTGCTTGTCGTCTGCAAACCGATCCGATAACCGGGGATCGCCCTGCGACTCTCGAAACCCGGGGCGTCTCATGTCGTGGCGGCTGGGGCGTGAAGATTTTCGTCCTCTCACGCTTGCGGTCATTTCCTAGCATTACTGTATCGCAGAAAAAGGCGACCACATCGTCCACATCCCATTCCCTTTCGCTCTGAATCAGGGCCCAGCGTGAGAGATCGTCGCCACCACGAGGACACGGCGGTGATCGACCGCGTCCTCCTGGCGGTACGGTACGCACAATGATTATCGCTAGAATCAAAAACTAGAACCTCCCGAACTTACAATGTCCGGTAAGGACTTGCGTAAAAAAGCTACTTTAGCTACTCTTCATAGAGAGAACTTACACGATTGTGGTGTACTCAGCGCAAGAGGATGAGCTAAGGGTGACTTAAGAGTGGGCTCTTGTGCTAGTGAAAATAAGTAAGAGTAATGTAAATAATATTACATAATACAATTTCCAACTGCTTATTACAATAAACCGCAATAATATATATTTATGTCTGTAATACCGTAATCACGGTATTACGGTATCCCGCGAAATACCGGTATTGAAAGCCCTAGTACAAAATATGTTCCTTCTGAAGCAATGGTGTAAGTTTATCTTGACTTTCACTAAGTTGTACGAATTACTATACTCCATCTGTTTAGGTAATTAACTAAAGGACAATCTTGACATGTCTTTTATCTAAAAGTTGACTATAGTAGTCTTTGGTTGTCTATAATTTTTATCTAAAAATGTCAATACCTATACCGATGTTTGGTAACTAACTAAATTTAAATAATCTTTGTATGTCTTTTATACGATTTTTTTTTAATAAAAAGACACATTATGATTGCTTACGTTTAATTAACTACCTAAACCGATGGAGTATAATTACATTCGTTAAATAAATTTTTTAAAACAAAAGGCGGCGGCGTATTCTTGGTCGGCCCCAAGTGGCGAAATTTATATTTACTATACTCTTTGGGCGAAATCCACGCTACGCCACTGCCATATACCTATTTATTTTTATTGTCATAGCATAGTTGTTTAACTGTCTTCATTGTGATAGGTATCACAATGAAGACAGTAGTCACGGTAATATTATCTATACAGTATTGTAACTCGGCCGTATCTTTGAAATAAATGCCTACAGCCGCGCGGTACGTAAACATGCGATAGGGCTGCCTGCCTCCAGCATTTTAATTACATTTGCCTACTTTGTGTTTCCATTTAGTATTGTGATTGTAAATATACTTTTTTTATATAAACAAATAAAATACTTTGTGAATTGAATAGGAAGTGTTCAATATCTGCGACCGAAAAATATTTGCGCCTCGACTGAGACGTACCTACGAAATGCTTTATTATTAAATTTTAAAGTACAAAAATCCGCATTCTAAAGCTTAATTAAAAATTGTTTTGGGAAACATGGACAAGGTGGAGAAAAAGGAATATCTTTTACTTGGTTATAGACCCCTGCAGCTACTTTACAATTTATATGTTTGGTTTTAAATGAAGAATTCATGCAACCAAAAACAGCACAATATATCCTACTCGTCATATTAAATATATAAATATGTACTTGAACTTATTTTTATTGAAAAAATCGCGCGGCACAGACGCGACTGTCTGCATCCCGAGCGCACCTCGAGATCGAGGCGCGTAGGTATAGCTCGCGTTTCGTCCGTTTGTATGAAGTTGGAATACTGTATAGATAATATTACCGTGCAGTAGTCGTTTGACAGTTGTTCAGATAGGTATCTATGCGAGTGTGAAGTTCCGTTGGCTATTCCTGGTCTTCTTTACCAGTTCCACTTCATCAAATGTTACTTTTTGACAGTAAATGCTTGAGTTCTTGATAAAAATACCAAAATCGCCATATGATTGCCTATAATATTTGAGGAGTTCCCTCGATTCCTCATAGATTCCATCATCAGAACTGAATTTTGAAAACAATGGCACCAATCTGGAAGCATATCCTTTTAGGGGAAGAAAAAAAATTGTTTATCGGTCCCTTAAACGACGGAGTTCTGAGGTACTTAACAAACACAATGGGCACGCCATAATTATGGCGGTAAGTTCCCTCTTTGAGGCGTTGCTGGGAAGACCTCACGGCGTCCTTACCTGTCGCATGACGCAGGTCCTCACCGGACATGGTAAGTTCGGGGAGGTTCCTGCACCAGATTCGTGCGGAAGAAACGCCCGGGTGTCACCATTGTATGGACCGCCCGGAGGACACGGTGGAGGTGTGCCCCGCTTGGGCAGAGCAACGCCGTGTCCTCGTGGGGGCGATCGGCGGCGGCGATCACTCGCGCCGGACCTTTGGTACAGGCCATGGTCCGGAGCGAGGAGGAGTGGCAGGCGTTCGCCTCTTTCTGCGAAGCAGTAATACTAGTGTAACATAGGTAAGCATAAGTTCTGTATATATCGCCAGTCTTCAAAATAAAGCGAGTAAGAACGGACGTGTGTTTTACTGTTAGGCAACATATTTCACAGCTAGCATAGGAGGCAGCCGATCGCGTGAGGCAACGGTCCTCACGCCCCAACCACCGCCGGGATTCCGATTACGATTTCCGGCCACCTTAGGCGCGGGCTTGCGGACAGCGAGCAATGGGTAGCTCGCCGTCTGGTAACCGTCCGGACCGAGCCCAAGTCGTCGACGGCGCGTGCTGTTTCACGCGCGCCTCAAAATGTCAGCAACTGTAGGGGCCCAGCAGGGTCGAAGCCTACTGGGGCCAAGGGTCTGATTCTAAAAGGAAGACTCAGTCCTGATACGAAAGGCAACGAAGGAACAGGAGTAAGTTTTTAGTCAGTAAAAGTCTGACACTATCTCCCGCTCCTCCCAAGGTGGGGATGTCATAAGATGATTTTTCCACTTTCTCCGTTTTTTGAAATCTTTTAAAAATACTCTGTAGCCTGTCCATGACTATAACAGCAAGCCTACTTTCGCTAATCGCTTGCTTTAGTAGGTACTCAATTGGTACGAATTAGTAAGTACCAAAAAAGAGAACGGGCGACGGTAGTCGCACCACCGTCCGCAGTGACCACCCTGAACTACGAAGAAGGTGAGCAAAAAGCAGAAAAAAAAGTGAAACTGTAGCGCGCCAAACGTCGCTGATATAATAGCAGCGACGTTTTTCAATCCGGCGCGCCAACTTGTAACATTGGTTGTTATACGACGATACGGTTACGATGTACCCATATGCATGTTTACTTTAGCATTTGTAAAAATAGCATAATAAAGACATAACAATGTATTTACCGAGAAATCAATGATGATCACTATACCTACTTTGGCGAGCTTGGTCCGCAAGACCTGAGGGAAGATGTATGGTATGTCGATTCTAAGTAAAGTTTGATTAATTGTCAGTTGTCGCCTTCCTAAAACACCAACCGGAAAATTGTTACACCAACTTCCAAAATTATTTATTTTACATATTTTAGTTTCCATAAGTATATTGTAGTATTTTATTTTTAACTTCTTTTTAGTTGTGGTGTTTCAGTTTAAACATTTTTGTGGTGGGAAATCATTAAATTACTTCTCCGTTCTAGGGTGGAGCGACTTTTACTGACTAAAAGCCACCTATATTCCTTCAGTTGCCCTTTGCGTTCGACGGCACCAGGTTGAAATAGTTAATGTGGTACTTAACTGAATTATGGCATCGACTACTGGGCTCCTTCAGATTTGCTGATATCTCTTTGATATGCACGTGGAATACTATGCGTCGTAGACCCGGGCGAACTACCCATTGCTCATTGTCCGCAGGCTGGCACCTGATGTGGCCGGGAATCGACCTGCGACTCCCGAAGCCATCGTCTCCTGCTGCCGCAGCTGGGGCGTGAGGATGTCCGTTCCCTTACGGTTGCAGCCGCCATTTCCTTCCTTCCCATTCTCTCTTGCTCCGAACCATGACCTGAACCAGGGACGAACCCAAGAGTCACCACAGTCTGGTATGGTAGGTTACAGGTACCTACCTATAGAAATGACAAAACACTCATAGTTACTCAATTTGCACATTGTTTATGCATTGGCAAATAATCAAGATCGGTCCTTAGACCAAAAAGTTATAATTACGCGAATTAAAAGTATAAGAACCCCCATTAAAGAAGATCATCTTCCTGCCTTGTCTCATGTTATTTGGGATCGGCACAAGACATTATTTCTTCAGTTCAGCAGTGCTACCTCGAGCTCTTAATACGATCCATTTTACGACCTAAACTGGATTTTTAAAGGGATGGAGCTATCCAAGGTGTATAACTCGATTTCTTTTTCGCTCGCACGACTGACACTAAGGCCTCTGTCTTGTCACCCGTCACACTATCACTAACTCCCTTTCCTTTCATATCACTCCTCTCACAATCCATCCATTTTTTTTTGGCCCTCTCCCTCTCACATGTCTAGTCATATCTAACTTTTTTAGTAAGTAACATTACGTTTCAACTTTTCAGTCGAGTGGTGCCAGTCCAGTTTCGAACTTTCTCTATTTATATAGTTACTCCTTTTGTATATTTAGATATCCACTCAAATGTTTTTACTCTGGTTTACTACCTATCATTTAGATAGTTTCTTCAGAGAAACAAGTAGCTCAATCAGATATAACCTAAATAATAGACAATATATTTTAGATATGTGCAATTTAATTAGTTTAATATAAAGTAATTTACCTCTTATTTTACAATTTAGAGATAACATTTATATATAATCATAAAATAGCTGTCGAGACCAATAAAACAACTCATTTTCCTGTACATTCATAAATCAAGAAGGTACCTACATATTTTTTATTAATTGGATGCGCACATTACGAGTAAATCATTGTTACACAGGTTAGCTCAGGACAGTACTGCCATTATCTAACGAGTACATAATCATTCTTCGTTTACCTACATACTGAATGCAACACAAGAAACCTGCTTGTGAAGTACTTTCTAGGGTTTTCGACACAGCTGAGCACATTTTTCTTTTGTCGATTATAATAAAAACGAAATATTTTGTGTAGTTAAATGGGTTTATTTAAAGTCAGGGAAATTGATTATTTTCCACTTTTCACAACAATATCCCCGCAAGTTGAAAGTTCACTAAGTTGAAATGGATAACTAGACCTTATCTTCGTATGAAGTGACATTCAACCTCAAGATGACAAACTATTAATTTCCCTGATATAGTCGGGGAAATTAATCGTGTCTACTTTATGAGAGTTATTTCTTGGTCAGACATAATAATATGATCTGCGCCATCAAAAGCGACGACGTAATCATTACAAGATGGCAGATCTGCCTTGATCGATAGATATAGCAATTTAATTCATAAATAAGAAAATGGGTCTAAAACGTAAATTTAGTTTTGGGCCAAAGGTAAGTTATATTCATATCATTCAAATGTAACTATAATTACATGAATGGTAGCTTGGTACAAGTTCATAAGTCTCGCCCCCCTGTTCAGTGGGTACACCTCTGCCTAACTCTTGGGAAAACTGGCGTGATTTTATGTGTATTTTCTTTAGTGCCTATATACATTTACATAATTATCCTATATCTATAAATTATATGAATGTTGTCATCAGCGTCGCTTGATCCTGTAACTTTCCTGCTCGAAACAGTTCAGTGTGCCCATTAAGTCCAGTTCTCGAGCTGTTTCAAATCGGTATCTTTGTCAATAAATTCCAAGTACCTACAATATTGTATTATATTTCTATAACCAGGATACATTTTGTGACAGCGATTGTTATAGTTAGCGTCTCGCTAAATATAACAATCTATTGTTTATAAGTAATTGATACCAGCATTTTTTTTAATGTAAGTAACGATTTTATGACTGGTATTCAGATTTCTATAACATTTGGCATTGTAACATTATAAAGAAATTACAAAAAAACTAGGTACTTATCAGATCACAATAATTTCCTTGGTCAAAAACCGCCCTTTAGAAGAATCCATCTGAACCCAATTTGGGAAGAGGGCAGTATGAATTGAGTTTTAACAAGAAATTGTTTTTGTCTCGTTCTATGTTAATGTTACAGAATAGTGTGCAGTCATTTACATCTCAGGTCAAATTATATTTAAAACATTAAGTACTGGTGTTCTACATTTTTTAAAATAATTAAAGAAATAATGGATACAAATTAATTTAAGTAAACAATTAAACGACGACATAAAAAGAAAAACTGCAAAATGTTGGCAGGTACCATTACTGGCGAGTCTGTGTTGTCACCGAATTTGCATAACATCTATAATCACACGTAGGTAGATCATAATTCATAATAACATACTATTGGCTATAATGTAACATTGTAACTGTTAGGTAATAAGGGTAATGTATAAAGCAGGTCGTTAACTATTTGAGATTACTATCCTAAGATTTTCATTCGTACGGACGTGGGGCAAGCGCAGATCATGCGACTATCATGCGAAATCTAAATGACTTATTCGTTTACTTGCGTAAATTATCATGATAAAATTAAATGTGGCGCTTTATTTTAGATTCTTTAATTCTATGTCATTCTAGGTTCACCGTAGTTACTGTATCAGTCATACACTTCGGTGGTCTTTACTTCTCTCCTGCTTAACCACGAGTTGGTAGAAGGTAGTAGAAAAATTAAGTTTAGGTAAGTTTCATTTGAAATTCGTCTGAACGTGGACACCTTTACCTGCCATACATATCTACGAACTAATTTCAAATGACTCATAAAATAATAGTTCCAGGTTTATACTTTGTAGGTAGGTAATTATTCTTTAACTGACACTTATTTATCTTTTTTTTTTCCTCTGATCAGTGAACATACACAAGCCATTCAAATTATGAACTTTAAGGTAGCAGAATTCTAAATTTCTTAATTTAGGATAACGTTTTATGTTGGCCAAAATTTAACATTACAAAATGGCAATGAAAGCAATGAATGATAAGTTTAATTAGGTATAAAGCCCAATTACACCACGCAAGTTTCTTTAGTGTGGCATACAATTAAATTGAAACGACAAACAATTAAATTGAAACAACAAATGACTTGCATCAATCTAAATTAGTTCAAGTACACAGTGGTAATTTAGATTTTTCAAAAACATGCCATGTTCTATGATTTCTTTCTTGCCTATTGATTACATTGACCTCAATACATTCGAATCATATACAAGGCATGTAGAGAGCGGAAACAAATAAAGAGGCGATAAATTGATGCGGGAGTCATTGAGTTATTGAATTGATGGGCTTTACCAACTAACGATCTTTTGGGTTTCCTATCAAAACGGTATGAGTCCAAATCGCGGTTTTGGTAGAACATAATACATTTTTCAAATTATCAAAGATGAAGAAAAGCTAAAATAACTATCGTGTATAGTTTATTTCATGGAAAGGTGAATAACTTTAGAGCAATACATTTATGTAGACCAAAACCATTCTGAATGCAAAAAAGGCTCTTTTGTACATTTTGCAATCATTACATTAATAATTGTGCCCATAATTTACCGGACATGCGATGTAATGTTAACTGTTTCTTCTATCATAGATTTAATCTCAGCAACGGTAAGAGTTAATCGATGTTTCCGTAATTTTTTTGTATACTTCATTTTAGGCTTCCGTACATCAAAAGGAAAAACGGAACCCCTAATCAAATTACTTTTCACGCTCTGGGTGGAGCGGGAGGGTGTGTCAGACTATTACTGACTAAAACCACACCTTCAGTTGACCTTTGCATTCTAGGACTACGGGTTTCCTTTTCAGAAATTCCCTGCGGCCCTAGCTAACGGGCATCGGCTCTGCGGAGCCCCCCCTACCCTACGGTTTGCTGACATGCTGTTGACGACTGGGCTCGGTCCGGTTAATTACTGGACGGCAGAACGGCGAGCTACCCATTGCTCGACTTCCGCAAGTCCGCGCCTAACGTGGCTGGTAGTCGGGGTCGGAATCTCGGCGGCTGGGGCGTCAGGACGTTCGTTCTCTCACGCGTGCGGCCTCCTACCCTACCCCTATAGGATCACTTTGTTGTCCGTCTGTCTGTCAAGACCCTTTATCTCTGGAACGCGTGGAGGTATCGAGTTGAAATAAAAACTATATACTCCGTTTTGCGGTCCCTTGAAGTGGTGAAAATATCGAACTTCTGAGTTAACGAAAAAAAGATACGTCCGTTTATGTCGCAAAAAACGTGTATTTCGACACTCAAGGGAATCAAAATTCATAGGGTACTTCCCGTTGAGCTAGAATCCTGAAAATTGGCATGAAGCAACTGAAGCAAGGCCTCATAGCACAAGTAGGTATAGGAAAAATCTTCGTTACTCAATTCGGGAATTGAACTGTTTTCATAGGGAGGTAGGTAAGTTTGTACGGAATCCTCAGTATGCGAGTCCGACTCGCACTTGCCCGGTTTTTATTTTAAGAAATCAATTTTGATGAGCCGGAAAGTCAATTTTTTGGGACTGTTTTTGAAGAACATCCTCAGAGGTATTCGTCATTAAACCTTTTATAGCTAATCGGACAATGCATAACAGAGCAAGGCACAGAGACAAAGACAAACTTCAATAACTATGACACGCAGTGGTACGGAACCCTCCACTCAGGCTTGTATTGAAGGACATAATTATCTATCAAACTAGAACGAGTGTGATATAAATGTACCTACCCCGCGCAGTTCTTAATTCTTATCATGTTTAGTCAAATTAAATTGAAGGTCTAATTCAATAGTAATGTAAACATAAGAAATTGGATTCTTCGAGGTATTTTTTATAAGTCTCCTTCAAATAACACAAAATAACGCCCAAAAACTATGTACCTACCACTATTCTTTTAAACTTTTAACGTGTAGTTATGAAATCTTTAAAATATATTATTATTGAAGTATTACTGAACAATCAGTTAGTTTGATTATTATAATTACTTGTTTGTGGAATGTTTAGAACTTTAGATAGAAACTGATCATACCTATTAAATTGATAATGATTTAATTTTCCAATATTGTATAGTAGTTATTCATATTATTATATTCAGATTTTGATTTAACAACTATAAATATGATTACTTCATTTCTAAAAATATTTACATTAGTATTATGGAAGATGCATGGATGGGTGACATGTAAGAGAACTACCATGGTATTGTGCGTTCAGTTTTCAGTGTACCTACCATACAAAAAAATCGTTATAGGAACTGGATCAAATAAATGTTTGCAGATGTCCCAACAACGGTTTTAAATTTTTTACTACAAATTAAACTATTTCTTTTAAAATACCTTCAAATGATGCAGAATTTCTAATTACGCACAACCTCCCGAAGTAAAAGATAATTTATACAATATTCATGAAAAACATTCATATTTATCATATCGTAACACGAGCATACTTTTTATATTTATCAAATATAATGATACAGTACAATAATAAATTTTGAAATCTTAATCGCTAAAGGGATACAAAATTCGCACTAATAATACTCGTACATCAAAAGGGACAACACACCGTACACAAAACGATTCTTCCCTGCCAGAAAAAGCGGCGCGGCGCGTGAGCCGGCTCTTCGTGTCGCACAGCACACCACCGACGTCCGTCACCTTAGCATGTTGTTTCCAAAAGAGGATCAACGAGCTTTTTCGCTCGGTCACCATCGATCGAAGTGCATATAACTTTTTGCGAAGCAGATTTATAGAGTCGTCGCGGACGATCTTCGTCGTCAGACAGAGCTCGAGGAGGAGCGCGCGGACGCAGGCGCGCGGGCGACGGACGCGGCGAGCGCGCCGCCACCTCGCACGTGCACTGCGCGCCCAGCGAGCGAGCCGCGCGCGCTTGTCGCGCCCAGCCCGTGCGCCAGCACTCGCAGCTTTCGTTACCGCACGTCTCGCATACTACTGGCGATCGGCGTTCGAGCTTACCTCGTTTGAAAGAAGGCACCTCTCGTTTTTGCTCAGAGTCAGACGCCGCTCGAACTACGTCTTCTCGGGATGCAGGTAGATCGGTTTTCTTTTCGGAACGCTGAGTAGCGTTTCTCACCCAGGGGTCGAGCGCGCCGCGACCAGTGGCCCGACCGCGACTACCGGCTGCGTTCAAATCGACTTCGCTCATTTTGCGCCACGGATTTCCTAGGACGGAAACGGCATCGCTGCCAGAACGGTCGCGGCTCCGTAAACGAGATTCGGCGCCATCGTTGAGTACAAGCGACGACGCATCGGGTGAAGAGCGCTCACTGCGCACGATGCGCGGCGTCAACACATGGGGTGTAGGTGTGGGCGACGACGGCGGGTCCGAGGTCGACGGCGTGTCAGTGACTGACGGTACTGCCACGTGCGACGGAGACAGCACTCTCGGCCGCTCCGAGTGAGAGCGAGCTCGCGGAGTAAGGACGCGACACGCCGGAGTTACATCGCTATATGATCGAAAATGTATCCGCCTTCGTACGGATGTAGGCGAGCTTGTGTCGGTCACGTTTATGCTGATCTTAGTACGCGCGGCGACAGCGGGTTTCAGTTCGGCAGTGCATTTTTCGTTATTGTCTGCTTTATTATTTTCCTTGAAATGGTGTGGACTCACAGAGCCGTTAGCGTTTGCTGAGTTTTTGTTGGGGCCGGCCCGACTGGGCCCGGCCCCCGCTAGCTAGAGGAGTCTCTCTGTCGCTGAACTAGAGGTGCCGGAGCTCAATGTCGATGCGGGATTTTGGTCGTCACCTAGAATACAGAAATTCTATTAATTAAACACAATCAAATAAAAAACCAAACAAAACATTTTTTTATTATTATATTTTTTTATATAAATAATAATAATTAATTAATTAAATAATAAAAAATCAATTAATATTTTTTTTATTATAATATTTTTTATTATTATTATTTGTTTTTAATCGTTGATTCATGTTATGTTTTGAAATACACATTTTTACCTTGAGTAGTCTGGCCTGGGGCCGGCAGTCTTTGTCAGTTGAGCAATTCCACTGAAACGAAACGCTTCAGTCTCTCTAAATATTGGTTGAAGAGTTCAACATCGTTATGCCCAGCGCCCTGAAATTGAAAAGAACGAGTTAATACTAGTTTCAAATACTATGTTTAAAGAAAAAAAGAGAATGGGCATTTTGAACTCAGAGCTGTATCTATTTATGGTATGTGTCATTTGAAAGGTAATGAAAAGTAGCGGAACACCTAAAAAAGTGAACAGCAGGTACGGGCAACTTTCCAGCCGCTCTTCCATTGATATTGAATCCAGGCACTGACCGATTTCTCCCACTTTTACTTCAGATTAATAGGTACCTGCTTTCACTCAAGACAAATTCCAGTAGAGAAGCAAAGGTTCAATTCACTGCTGAATGACATTTTTTTTTCTCTATAACGACTAATAACGAAGTTAGGTCTATAGAATGGAAACGTATAATTTTCTTTGCACAAGTCTGACAGTTGGTGCCACACAATAAAATGAAGCTTTTGCTATAACTATTCAAATGGTATATGCCACAACTTGATACAGCACTAGATACGGACTCCTTACAAATGTACCCATTGTCCTTTGTAGTGTTGTATTTTATTTAGTTACCTCCACCCATAATGGTTCGACAGCACGGGGACAGCGTTCATATATTGCTAATCCGTGTGAAAAATCTATTACCTCATCTTCAGTTCCATGAATAACAAGAACTGGAGAGGTCACTTTGGGAATTTTGTCGATACTGCAACGAAAAAATAAAATATTATAACTAAGCAACCGGCAGCATTAAATAATTTTGGGTTCAAAAATCCATACCCAAAACATTTAATTTTTAACCGACTTCAAAAAGGAGGATGTTATATGTTCGGTTTAATGTATGTTTTTTATTTATTTTTTTATGTATGTTCACCGATTTCTCGGTGAATTGTGGACCGATTTTGAGAATATTTTTTTTTTATTATAAGGTTATACTTCCGAGTTCGTCCCATAGAAATATTGTTATGATCTGATCATGAATTTTGAAGATATGGAACAGAACTCCTCATAGGATCACAGCAGAACCGTCGTAACAAGTAAAATTGCTTTGTTTATACGTGTAGTCTAGAATATATCGAACTGATCTGATGATGAAGCCTGAAGTTAGACACCGGAACTCTGTAATAAATTAATGTAATCTAACCGTGTTTGGGATTATTAGAATTTTCATGAGATGCGCTCTGGCTATAAGGTATTTAAGTTTGGCTGAGGGGTACTTTTTAGTGGTGGTGCCATAACTAAAAAGTGTAAAATAAAAAACTTTTTACAAAAAAAAAATACAACCGACTTCAAAGTAAAAAACACTGAAAAGTGCAAAATAACTTTAATTTCAGAAGTCGGTGTTAAATAACGAAGAGACAAAACTATTATAGAAACACCGCCTTCCGAAATTAAAGTTATTTTGCACTTTTCCGTGTTTTTTACTTTGAAGTCGGTTGTATTTTTTTTTTTTTTGTAAAAAGTTTTTTATAAACGATCCATTTTTCTTTATGATACTTTCTCCCAACTTACGAGTCAGATAACTAAGATTCAGATTGACTTACACTGTTTGAAATAAATAAGTTGTAAATTGACAGAACTACAATATGTTGGGACTACTGATGGGCTGAAATTCGTTTCACATTCGGTTTAACCGAATTTCAGTGGATTGAACCGGACTTCGGCATTCGGTCGACTTTCGGTTCAAATGCTGAACATTCTAACTACTAAAAGATTACAGTAGCTCACGAATTACCAAAATAATAGAAACAAAACCAGTAAAATTGGCTATAAATCTATTTATCTTGTAATTGAAGTTATCTCTCCACAATCGCTTTTATGAAATCAAATCAACTTTTAATTATAATTAACGAAAATATTATTTTTTAGTTAATGCTAAATAAACTTTGTTGGAATATCGTTCGTTTACGAATTTTCTTTTCGGAGAAAGAGATAGACCTGTGTAATAAAATCACTTTTTTACATGCTTGGGCTCACAACTAATATCTAATAAAATCAATTTCTGTCGTTGAAGATCCAGGAACTTATGAGAATGAATGTACATACTCTGTACTTAAAACATTTACTTGAAAATTTTAAGTTTAATAACTTAGACAAAAATGTATTCATTATCTAAAACTGTTTTGATTTTCAAAAATCAAATATTTTTAGACATAAGCAAAAGTCATCAGTTTAAGCGACTAGGTCGCTAAATTGGCAATACTGCAGGGGTTGCCGGATGTGCGGGTGGGGTGAACGCGCGTAAGCGAGTTGTGACCTATCGCTTCCTAGAAAGCAAGTCAAACAAACCGAAATTTGGCTGAATTTTAATTTTTTACGGAATGTTCGTATTCGTTATAAACCACATTCGGCCCATCCCTAGTTAGGACTAAGACAGATCACATGCGAAAAGCACTGACACTGGTAGACCGCTCTCAGATTTTTCTAAAATTTACGTAGTATGAGTGTAAACTCATGTTAAAAGATTGTAGACACACTAAAGATGCCTAGATTGAGTTGATGTTCAATAAACAAAACTTCTAGAATTCAAAGCAACTATTTTTTCTTTGAATGTTCGACGCACATGATAGAATAAAGTTACCAATGTTACACACATTATTACGTGGCATAAATCATCTAGCAATTGAACGCATAATGGTTATCGAGGGCTGACGGCTGCATATGTAAGCATTATAGTGAAAGCCCACTTATTTGTGGGCAATTATAACAACAATGAATTCTTCATTTCTTTTACATTTAGCAATGTGTACTTAATTTTACCAATTAGGTGTCTACAGTAAATTTAAGTATTAATTTCGAAGGCGACGACAGCAGTTTTTTTTTAGGTGGGAAAATCATCTAATGACAAATCCCGCTCTTGGGCGGAGCGAGAGATAGTCTCACACTTTTACTGACTAAAAACCCACTCCTGTTCCTTCGTTGCCTTCGTCCCAGGGCCCCGGGTTTATTTTCACACTACCCATGGCCCCAGTAGGCTTCGACCCTGCTGGACCCCTACGATTTGCTGACATCTCCCTGAGGCGCGCGTGGAACAATACGCGCCGTCGACGACTTGGGCTCGGTCCGGACGGTTACCGGACGGTCGGACGGCGAGCCACCCATTGCTCGCCGTCCGCAAGCCCGCGCCTACGGTGGCCGGAAATCGGGATCGGAATCCCGGCGGCGGTAAGGGCGTGACGACCGTTGCCTCAAGCGATCGGCCGCCTCCTTTGCTAGCATTACTGCTTCGCAGAAGGAGGCGACCGCCTGCCACTATTCCTCGCGCCGGACCGATCGCCCCCACGAGGACACGGCGTTGCTCTGCCCAAGCGGGGCACACCTCCACCGTGTCCTCCGGGCGGTCCACACAGTGGTGACACCCGGGCGTCGCTTCCGCACGAATCCGGTGCAGGAACTTCCCGAACTTACCGTGTTCGGTGAGAACCTGCGTCATGCGGAAGGTGAGGAGCCGTGAGGTCTTTCCAACCACGCCTCAAAGAGGGGACTGCCTAGCGACAGCAGTGTTACGGTTAACGATAGAAGAATTTGGTTGACGATAGATAGAAGGTAGAACTACATTGGACACATTTTATATGGAAAAAAGACTTTAAAGCTAGACCTACATTAGACCGACGCACACGTGGATCACGTCTGATTGGTAAGTTGTACGCCGTCGTATGGCGTGGATCTAGTGTAGCTCTACAAGTCTAGTTTCCATATAAAATGTATGGAGACCGACGCGCCAGATCGGCGTATCTTTAGATAGTTTTTATTTATTTATCTCATACATTTTTAACAATTGTTTAACATATTTTTAGCTCGCCAAACTTTATACGAGGGTGGATTGAAAAGTTCGCGGCCTCAGCAAGAAAACAATATAAAATATAAGCAAAAGTAATTTTATTTTTCTACGTAATCTCCACTTAACTCTATGCACTTCTTCCATCTGGTTTCCAACGCCTGTATGCCGGTCATAAAAAAAGTTTCTTCAAGGCCTTCAAAAAAGTCACCCACCGCAGCTTCGACCTCCTCATTTGATGAAAATTTTTGACCTCCAAGGTGTTTTTTTAGGTTTGGGAATAAATGAAAGTCTGAAGGTGCCAAATCAGGGGAATAGGCGGGATGGGGCAGTAATTCAAAGCCACAATCACGAATTTGAGCCATAGATTCAACAGACGTGTGAACGCGTGCATTATCCTGATGGAACAACACTTTCTTGCTGAGTAATCCTGGCCTTTTCTCTTTGATTGATTCACGCAAGCGACGTAAGAGGGTGCAGTAATAAGCAGAGTTTATAGTTTCACCTTTTGCAAGGTAGTCCACCATGATGACACCCTTAGCATCCCAAAAAACTGACGCCATCACCTTGCCAGCTGACAAAATTGTTTTGGCTTTTTTTGGAGTCGGTTCATCAGGTTTTTTCCACTGCTTGGATTGCTGTTTTGACTCTGGGGTGTAGTGGTGTACCCAAGTTTCATCCATTGTTACAAATCTGGCCAAAAAATCTTGTGGATCAGCCTCAAACATTTCCAAACAGTCGCGAGAAATCGTGAGGCGTATTCGTTTTTGTTCGACTGAAAGCAATCTGGGTACCCACCGCGCAGAAACCTTGGAAAATCCATGTTCATTGACTATGATGCCAATAGTGTCTGCAATCTCCCTGATGGTCAATCTTTGATCTGTCAATATCAGATCACAGATTTTCCCGATGTTTTCTTCAGTCGTAGACGTCATAGGCCGGCCAGAGCAAGGGTCATTTTCAATACTCTCTCGTCCGCGTTTACATTCAGCAACCCACTTTTTCACAGTCGTATACGACGGAGCAGATTCCCCCAATGTTGTTGACATATCTTCGTGAATCTCTTTTGGAGTTAGTTTTTTTTTTAAACAGGTATTTGATGACCGCACGTTGCTCAATTTTCTCCATTCTTTAAAAACGCTGTACAAAGGCTCACAAAATTCAGTCTAATTTAAATACAGTTAATGCTATTGCGATAGAATTTTACAATTTGACAACCAGAGAGTAAACTAATCGAATGAGGTCAGTTACATTAAAATAGTTTAAGTATTTATGTGTTAGGCCGCGAACTTTTCAATCCACCCTCGTAGTTTGATGGCGAGAAACGCTCGTTATACAATTACGTGGAATAGTACTCGCCGTAAAATACTTATACTCCATCGGTTTAAGTAGTTAACTAAACGTAAACAATCTTAATATGTCTTTTTATTTAAAAAAATTCGTTTATAAGACATACAAAGATTATTTAAATGTAGTTAGTTACCAAACATCGGTATAGGTAAATAACAAATTGTAAAGATTTTTAGATAAAAGACATGTCAAGATTGTTTACCTTTAGTTAATTACCTAAACAGATGGAGTATAGGCTCGGTCCGGACGGTTACCGGACGGTCGGACGGCGAGCCACCCATTACTCGCCGTCATAATTGTCCTATCAATTTTTTTCTTTGTTTAATTTATTATTATACCTAACCAGCCTTTATGCCTAAGCTTGGACTTGGAGGAAAGGGTTATTGTAAGTTTGCCACATTGTCGATTTGTCACACTTTTATAAGCTCCACATATTCACTGTAAACTAGACACCACCATAAAAAAAACCGGGCAAAATCGAGTCGGACTAGCGCACTGAGGGTTCCGTACAAACTTACTTATGAAAATAGTTCAAATTTTGCCGAATTGAGTTACGATTTTTCAGAAACGCAAAAAAAGTTTTTAAGCTATTGCATAGCTTCTATCGCGGGCCTTGAGCGCGAGGACCGAATCCAGAAATTCCGTAACGAAAAATATACCTCACGCTCCCCACTCCGACGGGCACGGAAGTGTGGCTTTAAGGCCGACAGAGACCGAACACCTATTTTAGAAAAGTCGTTAACGACCTGTGTGGCGCATTGGTACAGCGTTCTACCTATGTTATCATCGTGCCTCGAGTTCAAATCTCGGTCAAACAAAATAGTCTTTTTGTATTAGAACATTACTATAATCTATTAATTATAGTAATGTTCTATGATAACAACTTAACATACTTGTAGCAATTTATGAAGTAAACAAGAAAGAAAAAAATTTGTTTTCTTATCGGTTACCACGCTCAAAAAGTGTAACTTGAATTAATATCAAATAAAAAGAAATACTGCATAAATAAAAAATTATAATTGCATAAGTTGATACAAAATGCTATGCAATAGCTTTACCGCGGCAGTCCCCGAGTGCCACACTTTTTTTTTTGTGACGTAACTACAAATTTAGTTTTTAGATATTTTCCTATACTTGTGCTATGAGGACCTTGTTTCATACCAAATTTCAGGATTCTAGGTCGGGAACGGGAATTACCCAGATGAGTTGTGATTCCCTTGAGTGTCGAAATATACGTTTTTTGCGATATAAACGACCGTATCTTTTTTTTGTCGTTAGCTATAAGTTCGATTTTTTCACAGCTTCAAGGGACCGCAGACCTGAGTATATGGTTTTAATTTCAACTCGAAACCTTCACGCGTTCCCGATATAAAGGGTCTTGACAGACAGACAAACGGACAACAAAGTGATCCTATAAGGGTTCCGTCTTTTCTTTTTGAAGTACGGAACCCTAAAAACAACAGATTGTCGTTAAACTCGTCACACATTTTCACTTTATACAATTTTTGAAGAAAGTACTGTTAGCAAGCAAAGTTCTAGCTCTAAGTAACATAAACCAAACTAGTCCCAAACCGCGAGACTAGTTTAGTGACAGTTAGGTTGACCATAAATATCGAATGTCTATTTAATAATTTAAAAAAATTGCTAATTTGAAATAAGTAAATAAAACAAAGTAATAAAATCAAATCATATCATCATCGTGGCCGAATGGGGGAGCAGTGGTGGCCGAATGGTAATGGCCCCGATTTACGGAGTTGTAGGTCGCGGGTTCAAACCCACCCAGGCGCATTACTTTGGGTAATTTATTTCATCACCACTGCTCTCAAAACGGTGAAGGAAAACATCGTAAGGAAACCGGCATGTCCTAAAACCAAAAATTCGAAGACATGTGACATCCACCAACCCGCACTGGGCCCGCGTGGTGGATTAAGGCCCATTCCCTCTCCTAGAGAGGAGGCCTGAGTCCCAGCAGTGGGAACAACAACATTAAAAGGCTGATTATGCTTATGTTATGCTAATCGAAACCAAAACCAAAACTGCAGCTTTAACACTTATCACTTAATAGATCCATTTTTGCAGTATTACGACTTGTGTTATTAATGATTACGTGTAACACTAGTAACAATAATTTTAGTTGTAATGTGTCTAGCTGTATTTTCGATTCTGCAATCAGAATTGAGATTTTTATAAAGGCTTTCTGAGATTTTAGAAATAAATAAATCATTATATATTTTTATTCCTGTTTTTGATTTTTCTGTAATCTGTACATAGAAAATCAGTGTGACGAGTTTACAATGCTCCAAAATATTCGAATACGATAAAATAAAATTGTGACGAGTTTACATATACTTTTTTCTGTGACGAATCGACAATGCGGCAAGTCTACAATAACACAGAGGCTCATCAAATCAAATTCTTAACAAATCTGTTTTTTTTTTAAGATCTTTTTAACACTTTTTTACATTTAAGTATATCAAAAGATAGGACAGTGACAAGGGCAGGAAGACAATGATGATGATCATAAGTAGTCCATCAAAGTAGGTAGCTACTCAGCTGTATACTATAACCGGAAATACCAGGAAACCAGGATCCTGCATGCAATTGGCAGAAGTAATTGAACAAGATTTCACACAGGACTGATGAGACATCTTCTGGGACACCCTTACCTAGATCTTACTGTACAACAATCATGAGGATTTGACATGGAAGAATATGAACTATTATGAGTCAACTGGGCTAAAAGGCACATAGGTACCTTCTGTATGTCTATGACATGTTCCTACAAGTGTGCAAGCAGAACAAGCATTTTCTGCCACTGGTCATGTAATATACAAAGTCGGAAGTTATTTAAAAGTCAAACGAAACATTAATTACTTTTTTTTTGTTGTGAAGCTATTTTCAAAATAATGTTGTTATTTTCAATTTAGAAAATAATAATACTTAATTTGATTAAAGGTTTTGATTCCTAGATTTTATTTTTTTTGATTCCATTCAAATTTTGATTTTTAATAAATTTCTTAAATGTATTACTGACTACTATATGGGACCCAGAAAATACCTGGATCTTATTGAATTCAGAATGTTCATTCCCATAAATACCAGGATCAAGATTTTCTTATAGGGTTGCATTCCCTATTAACAATAAAAGTTTGGTATTAAAAAAAACTTTTTACAAAAAAAAATACAATCAACTTCAAAGTAAAAAAAACACTGAAAAGTGCAAAATAACTTTAATTTCGGAAGCCGGTGTTTCTATAATAGTTTTGTCTCTTCGTTATTTAACACCGACTTCCGAAATGAAAGTTATTTTGCACTTTTCAGTGTTTTTTTTTACTTTGAAGTCGGTTGTATTTTTTTTTGTAAAAAGTTTTTTATTTCACACTTTTTAGTTTTGGTACCACCACTAAAAAGTACCCCTCAGCCAAACTTAAATACCTTATAGCCAGAGTGCATCTCATGACAATTCTAATAATCCCAAACACGGTTAGATTACATTAATTTATTACAGAGTTCCGGTGCCTAACTTCAGGCTTCATCATCAGATCAGTTCAATATATTCCCCCTCTACTTTTAGTCAGTCATCAACGACACGTATAAACAAAGCAATTTTACTTGTTACAACGGTTCTGCTGTGATCCTATGAGGAGTTCTGTTCCATATCTTCGAAGTTCATGATCAGATCATAACAATATTTCTATGGGACCAACTCGGAACCATAACCAAAAATAAAAATAAAATTTTCAAAATCATTCCACAATTGACCGAGAAATCGGTGAACATACATAAAAAAAAAAAATAACATACATTCAACCGAACATATAACCTCCTCCTTTTTGAAGTCGGTTAAAAATGTGTTCTATTCTGTATGTAATAAAACCATGAAAAGCAACTTTGACACACAACAGATATTCTAATTACTGTGCTAATGATGTTATCTCTGATAAATAATGTTATCAAGCTGAAATCATAACCAAGTTTCAACATCACTGATATGAATTGTAGGTGAATCACAACATTATATTACTTATAATCTTTGTTTTTTAACCTTTTGAACATCGTAATTAGAGACACAATAGAAATAAAATGAGAGAGTGAATGCCCGCGTTCACTTGGGGTTTAATGAATCAACCAATTAAGAAAACTATCAATATCATATTTATATTTTCTACTGATGAAAACTTCAAGAATTTTGAGACATATGTTTTCATGTAGTGATTCCTGAGACATGTTACTTCAGCCCAATTGGCATATTTAATATGATAAAACAAGTAAATTATATTATTATATCAATCATAACCATAACATATCATATAAATTAGGTGCCTACATAAATAATATTATTATAATATTATTCTTAAACAAATAAAAAGTAGGTACTTTTTAACAAATAACATGCAGTGATAAAAGTTGAAAGCAAATTTAAGAAAAATATTATTGATTAATGAGTCACTACAAGGTCAAAATAACTGATTGGTATGAAGCATATTTATTGTGTTATATAACTTACTGACTTTATTAAGGACAAACAGGGAAAATAGGAATTAACATACATTAATAATACAATAGTCTACTAAATTCTTTATGTAAAAAGTCCATTAGATACTAGTAAACATCAATACTTGGGTGTTGTTATTAATAATTCATATCAAACCTATTTTTATTATCACTCAATAGCAAACCTATTTTTAATAAGAAGGTATTACATAAATTTGATCAAAATCGCAAACCATAATTTAGAGAGTATTAAATAATTTAAAGTTTTTTGAATTGAAAAATGTAAAAGTGTACGCTACCCACATGTTTGTCTAAATAACTAATAATGATTGCCACATATTCTCAAATTTTAATTGGATAAACATATATTCAATCCAATTAAGTACATACATATCAATATGGCAACCTATTCATCATACTAGCAGATGAGTCACCAACACAACTATGGGCAAAACAAATTTATGAACAATAACAAGACAACACTTACCTCGGGAAAGCATCAAAGAACCATGTTCTTTTGGTATTGGGGAAAGCGACTCGCATACCAGACATAAGAGGTGAATGCAACACAACGGCTCCCACCTCATAGCGAGCAGCCAAATCCACTGTTGGTACTGTTCCAATGCTTTGTCCATACAATATTATATTTTCTGGGCTGATGCCATAGCGCGTTCGCAGCGCCTGCCACGCTGCATCAATGTCAGCATACAAATTCTTCTCTGATGGCTTTCCACCACTCACACCATAACCAGAATAATCATAGCTGAATATATTACAGTTTATTCTAGTGCCTAATCCTAAGTAAAAACTGCTCATCTGACCAAGATCTACGGCGTTTCCATGTGAAAATAGTATCGTAAAACGGGCATTAGGGCTACACCGAACAAAGAGACAAGCTATTCTGTTGCCTCTCGTAGTTCTCGAGTAGAAGCCTTCGATGTTCTCTTTTTCTCGTTCTGAATATTGCCATTCTGCTCGTTCGGTCAGCGTTAATGAGAATTTTGATCCTGTTTCGTCAGGTGTGAATGCATACGTAGGTTCTGGAGGTAGAAACGCGAGCTTAGCCGCAATTTTCCCCGGGCATGGTGGACAACAAAACAGGCAACAGAGTTCACTGAAACTTAACCCGTTCATGATGAATTTTTGCTAATACTCATGAGAAAATTATTTAACACTATCCATTACAAAACCACAACTCACAAATTTCTATTCCTGATCATGGCGAAAATAAAAGATTTCACAAAATTGACAGATAGTCAACAATTTCGTTCAGCCATGACGGCAATGTTGCCAACGCCATTAGTTTTGATTTATGCAACAGACAGCGCATTATATGGAAAGTTTAGTAATATACGACAACACCGTGTCCGAAGCTCTACACTAAGTCCTTCTAAATTAAATCAATGTTTAGTTTACCATTCGTTGCACTCCACCATAGGTATAGATAGATGAAACTTTTGTCCTGGCCTTATATACCTACTCAATGTATCTGCCTGCAGTCTAAATTCATGCTAAAACATGATTCTTCCGAAAAGAACATGTAACATAAAGCCACTGTATTTCCGAGTTCACAAACCTATTATAAACATGGCTGAACTTGCGACCTTCGTAAACAGTACTTAGTTTCTATAAACTATTTCAAAAGGGCCTAATACACTACGCGATATTCAGCACACGATATTCAGACTTAGTCTTATTTTTTGTTCCGAGTAAGAACGGTACTAACCCATATTACACTGCGACATCGACTAAGACTGTCTGAATATCGAGTAGTGTAATAGGCCCTTAGAACTGCATTTACTCAATCGTGCGGATTCGTGCGAGGTGGCGAGGCAAATGGCGGGTACGCATGTCAAAACAAAATAGCGTGCTCGCTATTCGCCTCGCTCTTTTTGTATACTTACAAATGTTTTCTCGAGCGACGAAGCGAATGGCGAACACTCATGTGTAAAAACGCATTCGCTATTTGCCTCGCGCACATGTAAGTTACGTCGAACAACGAGCCTTGCCTAGCGTAACACTTATGCAGGTGTAAATGCGACTTTAAAATAACCATCTGAGCCAAAAGACTGAAACTACATAGAACCTGTGCATAGAACAGAGGTCCTACCACGAACTTTTAACGTGATTCATTTTACGACCTAAACTGAACTGTTAAAGAGTTTTGAACTATAGAGGATGTAAAGGTCCGACAACTAACTGACATTTTAGCACGTCCATGCATGGTAAAGCCCTTGTGCAACGTACCATACTCTCCGCTCTACTCTAAACTAGACTTTCTTGTTATGTTTATGTATCTGTTTTCATACCTACGGCTTTTTTTGGAACGAAGTTCCTTATCGCGCGTTGCGAAAGGAGGCAAGACGGAAAAAATTAAGACCAAAAGTTGTAAAGACACTTTTTGCTATATAAAGACCAAAAATTGTGACGACACTTTTTGCTATAGTTGTAAGCCGTGCGGGCGTGCGCGTGTTTCTCTGTCTGTCTCTTTCTCTCTCTCATAGAAAGCAAGCCAGTTATTGGAACAAAGAAAAATAAAATATAATGGAATGGAATGGAAAGGAATGAAATGGAATGAAATGAAGGAACTTCGTTCCATACGGGTGTCCCTTGACACCTCTCAAGTTTTTTTCCTCTGGCTAGACCTTATTCTATTTATTTGGGGTCGGACCTCCTCGTCTTAATTTTTCGTTGAGTATGATTCCATGTGTATGCTTCTTTAAAGTCTCTTTGAACTGTTGTCAGCCAAGTGGGGGGTGGTCTTCCTTCATCAGGTCAAGGGCAAGCTTCACCATACCACCGTTCTCTTTGACTTTATCGACTATCGAAGCAACTTTAAAACCGTGCCAACTAAAGCAGTGATGGCCCAGTGGTAACGGCCCCGACTTACGAGTTGTAGGTCGTGGGTTGAGACCCTACCAGGCGCATTACTTTGTGTAATTTATTTCATCACCACTGCTCTCAAAACGGTGAAGGAAAACATCGTAAGAAAACCCGCATGTCAAAGAACAAAAAAATCTAAGACATGTGACATTCATCAACTCACACTGGGCGCGCGTGGTGAATTACGGCCCATTCTCTATCATATCCCAGTATCTCTTTCCAACAATACTTATGATCCCACCACTGGCGCAGTGGAGGGGCAGGGGGCAATAGCCCTGAGCGGCATATGAAGGGTTGCCGTCAGCCCCTTTTTTTTAATAGAAATTAAAAAATCACATACGTATCAAGCGAAATGAAAGGGTGCGTGAAAGAAGTGAAGTCGAGTGTAGCCGAAGTGCTAGCGACAACCGCCTGATGTAGCGACAAACAGCCACGAATGGCCACGATGGCTGGATACCACACAGGCGTGCAACAGTGGATAAAAGATATCAATACCAACGCCGAATTTATTCCTTGCTCAAATCATTCATTAAACCTAGTTTGCCTATGGTTGCAGTACTATACAAAACTTTTTACAAAATAAATATAACCGACTTCAAAGTAAAAAACACTGAAAAGTGCAAAATAACTTTAATTTCGGAAGTCGGTGTTTCTATAATAGTTTTGTCTCTTCGTTATTTAACACCGACTTCCGAAATTAAAGTTATTTTGCACTTTTCAGTGTTTTTTTTTTACTTTGAAATATGTTATATTTTTTTGGTAAAAAGTTTTTTATTTTACACTTTTTAGTTATGGTACCACCACTAAAAAGTATCCCTCAGCCAAACTTAAATACCTTATAGCCAGAGTGCATCTCATGACAATTCTAATAATCCCAAACACGGTTAGATTACATTAATTTATTTCAGAGTTCCGGTGCCTAACTTCTGGCTTCATCATCAGATCAGTTCGATATATTCCCCCTCTACTTTCAGTCAGTCAACGACTACACGTATAAACAATGCAATTTTACTTGTGATCCTATGAGGAGTTCTGTTTCATATCTACGAAGTTCAGATCATAACAATATTTCTATGGGACCAACTCGGAAGCATAACCTATCAATAAAAAAAAATATTTAAAAATTAGTCCACAATTGACCGAGAAATCGGTGAACATACATAAAAAAAAAAACTGGCCAAGTGCGAGTCGGACTCCCGCACTGAGGGTTCCGTACAAACTTGAAAGGTAAATTGCGGTTTACGACTTATGACGTATTAAAAAAAACTACTGACCAGATCTCGTTCAAACCAATTTTCGTTGGCAGTTTTTATAGTAATGTACATCATATATTTTTTTTAGTTTTATCATTCTCTTATTTTGGAAGTTAGAGGGGGGGGGACACACATTTTACCACTTTGGAAGTGTCTCTCGCGCAAACTATTCAGTTTAGAAAAAAATGATATTAGAAACCTCAGTATCATTTTTGAAGACCTATCCATAGATACCCCACACGCATGGGTTTGATGAAAAAAAAAATTTTGAGTTTCAGTTCTAAGTATGGGGACCCCCAAAATTTATTGCTTTTTTTCTATTTTTGTATGAAAATCTTAATGCGGTTCACAGAATACATCTACTTACAAAGTTTCAACAGTATAGCTCTTATAGTTTCGGAAAAAAGTGACTGTGACATACGGACGGACAGACGGACAGACAGACAGACAGACAGACAGACAGACAGACAGACAGACAGACAGACAGACATGACGAATCTATAAGGGTTCCGTTTTTTGCCATTTGGCTACGGAACCCTAAAAACATACATTCAACCGAACATAGAACCTCCTCCTTTTTGAAGTCGGTTAAAAAGGTACTCTGTGGGTTGCAGTTGAATTAAATTCGGTGATTAAATATTCGGTTTCAATGGTACGATAGAATGCTTTTTTTTTCTACGTCAACGTATCGGTGGGAAGTTCTAGCAGCCAAAGGAATTGATGAGGCCAAGCGAGCCTTAATGAGGTCAAGTGTGTTGTTTGATAAGTCTTTGGAGGTAGGCGGAACAGAGTGTAAGAAGAGTGTTGGTGTGTTTGTCGGACTTTACTCCTCCGCTCCGGCCAGACAGGTGTTTTGTCTGGTGGGTAACTGCCCGATAGATAATTTTCGGGCTGTTCTAAATATTCCAATCGCGCGGAGAACTTTGATTGCGAGATGCAGGATTAGTTCTTTAGTGACGTCATAGATGTCGCTACATCACTCCCCGCCGGAGATCGGGGATCGATGGTTCTTGATGCTTCTTGATGCGTGCCAGGCCAGCAGTGGTACGTTGGTTCCAGTGGGTCGGAACCGAATGCCGCATAGTTCTCGGTGAGTCGGAACTGTCTGCGGTGATGCCCCAGTGAGCCGGGGTGGTGCTGTCCCAGTGAGTCGGGATGATGCTGCAGGCTCCAGTGAGTCGGAGTAGTGCTACTGGCTCCTGAGAGTCGGAGCGGTGCTGTGCAACGTAGTGGTTTGACTGCTGGCGTCGACCAGGAGAGGTTCTTCGTGGCTCTTCATGTGACTGGCCGAAGGTGCAGTGTGCTTCGCCAAAGTCGCTGATGAGGCTGAGGGTGATGACCAGGTATGACCAGGTAGGCATGCTGGTGGTCAGGATCAGGGGTGTTGCGGATATTCGCATCCACATCCGTAAATGCGGAACATTCGCATCAATTCTTATGTTGCCACTTGACTAATCCCAAAAGACCTGAATTTTCTCTATGCTAAAACGAATGGATTCCAACCCAAAAATCATGAAACGAATTATTAGTGTTGTATCGCGGTGTTGTGAACTCGGAATTCTTGCCGGAAGGCTAAATAGTAAATAAAGAATATTATTTGAATATACGGCATTTGAGAGCAGATAAAATAAATTTGGAATAATAACTAACATTTTGTGTATTATTAATCTTTACCATATACCTCCTACAAGGTGGACCGATGACATGGTAAGGGTTGCGGGAATCCGATGGATGCGAGACTCACAGGACCATTCATTGTGGCGACACTTGGGTTAGGTCTATGTTTGGACATAGGTCTATGTCCAACACTGGACGTCTTTTGGCTGAAATGATGATGATGATGACCATATATATACCTACCAATACATAAATCTATACACACGTTTTTGATTAGAATTTAACTATAATACGATTGTCATAAATACAAAAATTACCTACTCAAGTATCAAAACATTTTTCTCCTACTATTTAAATAATACCGCATTCAAAATTTTTGGTTTTCACCTCATTATCTCAGGTCGCGCTTTCATTAGACGGTTAATAACAAAAAAATATTCCACAAAATCGCAAAATTTCTCACTAAAAAAATGTGTTGTACCTACGTAATAAAATAAGTAGGCATATACTCGTAGGTTATTAGTTTACTTTTCTTTAGTGATAAAAATTAACAATCAGTTGATCAAAATACCATTTGTGGATAAATTAACATAAGTAGGTAAATATAATGGTTCCATTGTTGTCCGAAAATTAAACAATTTATTATTATTATTTATTAAATCAACATACAAATTATTGGTGGCCACAGTGAGTGCGCGGGCGGCAAGCGGCAAACTAGTTCGAGCCATGCTAGAAGTAATATTTATCGATGTATCGACATTTATAAAAATATTAATATCGGCCTGGATTTATCGAGGAAAAGATAAGTAGGTATTATCGGTCAAACTTTCCGAGATTTTCGGTCTTAAAATAAGAATTAATTTAGTTCAGTCTAGGTTAATAATAGGTAATACAATGGTAATTTCTATACAAAATTCACATTATTTTAATATATTAGAATCTGTATAAAACTTCTTCTTCCTGCCCTTGTCCTATATTACTTGGGCTCGGCGCAACACCTAATCTTATTAAAACTAACTAAATAACAATATACTAATATTTTGAAGACCAATTAGTTTTTTCAGGCATTATATTGAAAGTAAAATATACCAGTACAATATAGACAATACAGTTTTTTTTTCGTTCGTTCCTATCTTTTACGGCTTTGAATTCATTTAAATATTCTGCTGATAAATAAATTTTGAAAAATAATAATCGTTTTGATACGATTTTCGATATTGAATATTTTGTATCGATATATCGATGTATCGGATCAAAATATATAGACTGAAAATTTTGATATATCGAAGCAAAAATATCGATACTTTTCAACAAGCCTACTTCGGTCAGGCACTATCATCCGCGCCGCTGCACGCTGCCCGCACCGCGCTGCCAGTGGCCATTAGTGTTGGGTAACTCGCTTAATAAAAATGAGAATGAGGGAGGCCCTCATTTTACCTCGCGAGGTACTCGCGAGGTACCCCTCATTTGAGGCGAGGTGTTTGTACGCGCCTCATGACTTTACTAGTAGTCACGAGTACTCACGAGTCATAGTTACGAAGCATCGAGCGCGAGTAAGACAGAAAATCTTGCCAACCGCCGCGACTCGCGTTGAGGGAGTGAGCGAAATGCAACAAAACGACCCCGTAGGTAATATTTATTAGTGACATTATTGTAAGGAGTTAAGGCTCATAATCAATAAATAATAAACGCTATAAATAATGTTAGTACTCTATTTCAATCAAAATTCTACGGATTTTTTTGTATTTTTATTTGTTTTTTTTTAGTTTTTTTTTTTAATTGATATAAACTAGTGCTTGACTGCGATTCCACCTGATGGTAAGTGGTAATGCAATCGTTGATGGTGAGGCGCACTAATTTATTGAGAGCCTATTCACTCTAGCCTTGAAGAGAGCCAAATTATAATCGGACGGGAAAATCGCAGCAGGCAAATTATTCCAGTCCCCCGATGTACGCGGTATAAACGACGAGGCAAAACGCTTGGTCCGGACCGTAGAGGTTTCAACAACGTAAGGGTGGATACTCGCCGTTCGTCGGCTTGTCCGATGGTAGAAATGAGATGGTGGAATCAAGTCATGCAATTCCTGCGCACACTCTCCAAAATGAATTCTGTAAAACACCGAAAGGCTGGCTACCCTACGACTGTGCTCAAGACTTTGTAGATTGGAATTAACCAGATCTGGATCACCAATGAGCCTCTTTGCACGCCTTTCCACCGAGTCCAAAGCTGCCAGGTGGCATTTTGCAGCACCAGCCCATATGTGGCTGCAGTACTCTACACACGAACGGACCTGTGCTTTGTATAACATTAAAAGCTGCCCTGGTGTGAAGTACCGCCGGACCTTTGCAAGTACGCCGAGTTTCCTAGCAGCTACCTTGGCTTTGGACTCAATGAACCGCCCAAAGTTAAGGTCTGAAGAAATTTCAACTCCCAAGAGCTGAAGGCGGTCGGTGTACCCCAAGGATACATTCTGAAAAACAGGAGCCAAGGTGAACGGGCTCCTTTTAGCGGTGAATAGACACGCTTGTGTTTTGGCGGCGTTGAATCCCACCAGATTGGCTTCACCCCACTTGGAGACTGCCTGAAGTGAGACATTCGCACGCTCTACCATAGCCTCTCTTTCGGACCGGATTAGCTCCTTACTAGCTCGAGCACCCGGCAGGTATCTCTCTACAACTGTGCTATCATCTGCATACCCATAGATACCGGGCATCAGCAGATCGTTGATATGCAGCAGGAAGAGAGTTGCAGAGAGAACAGACCCCTGAGGAACTCCGGCATTAGTCGTCATGGGCTCTGATGAGCATCCATCGATAACAACTCGGAGAGAACGTTCACTCAGAAAGTCTTTTACCCAGTTAATCAGACCAGGGGAAACGCCGTACGCTGAAAGCTTACTCAATAGACTAGCGTGCCATACCCTGTCGAAGGCCTTCGAGACGTCTAAGGAAACAGCAATCGCTTCCCCATTCTTCTCGAGTGTCTCGCCCCACAAGTGGGTGGCATAAACTAGTAGGTCCCCAGTAGATCGATTGTGGCGAAACCCGTACTGTCGATCACTGAGGAGATCGTTACCTTCCAGGTATGCCAAGAGGCGCGAGTTCAATACACGCTCCATAATCTTGCAGAGTATGGAGGTTATTGAAATCGGCCGATAGTTGGTAGGATCAGTACGACTGCCCTTTTTGGGCACGGGTTGCACGTTGGCAACGTGCCACACGTACACTGTAGTTGCTTCGTGACCTTGATTGTGCATTGTTGACATTATTACGCTTTTAAATTTCCTTTGCATTTTCGTAATACTTATCGTAGTAGTTAGGTACTCATTGATTTCCCAGTATAATCGTGAAACCTGCAAGAAGGGTACGCTTCTCTTTTATTATTTTTACTCACTCACTCATCAATGCCGCTCGTCGCTCGCCTCGCGAGTTCTCGGACGAAACATTCACTGTGCGAGTCATACTAGTACTCTGTAAACCTCATGAGGAATTGAATGAGGTGGTTCAATTTTGAAAATCGAGTAACTCTTTCAATTCGTCGTGGCGAGTTACTCATTTGAGGTACCTCACGAGTGAGGGGCTCATCACTAGTGGCCATGCAAATCGCGCGCGTTTCCGCTCCCGCACCGCGCTGCCACTGCACTGTGGCCGAGCATTTAAAGGTGTGCCCCGTTTCGTAGACAAAACAGTCTTGTCGCAGACAAGTCTGTTTTGGACAAGACAGTCTTGACTTTCAGCTATAAAATAGTACTTTGTGGTCTTGACTCAAGTGTGCGTAACTAGGGCGGTGCCATGCCAGCGGTGCCCAGGCACAGGGCGCAGGCCCTAGAGGGGCGCAGAAATGATCAAGCCAGGGCCTAAGTTTTGTATTATGCCTGATAGTTAGATACAAGTACGGCCGTTATATTTTGAAGAGCCCGAACTTTGCGCAAAAGGCTGCGCACGAACGTTTTTTAGGAACATAAAAACTTTTTAGAAAAAAAAAATAACCGACTTCACTAAAAAAACACTAAAAGGATCAAAATAACTTTAATTTCGGAAGTCGGTGTTAAATAAGAAACAAACAATACCGAGAAACACCTTATCTATTTGTGTATGAAGTTCCGTTGACCATTTCTGATCTTCTTTATCAGATCCACTTCATCAAATGTTACTTTTTGACTGTAAATGCTTAAGTTCTTGATGAAAATACTAAAATTACCATAGGGTTGCCTATAATTTTTGAGGAGTTCCCTCGATTCCTCATGGATTCCATCATCAGAACTGGATTTTGAAAAAAATGGGACCAATCTGGAAGCATATCCAGTATAGGGAAAAAAAAATTTTGCAAATCGGTCCATAAACGACGGAGTTCTGAGGTAACAAACATAAATAAAAAAATAAAAAAATAATGATAAAAAAAAAAATACAACCGAATTGATAACCTCCTCCTTTTTTTGAAGTCGGTTAAAAATGGTGGCATGAGGCGACGTGCGCGGGGTGGAGGTCTAGGCTAGGGTTGCTATCCGTCCCGGTACACCGGGACATGTCACCGGTTTGGAACTTCTGTCCGGGTCGTCCCGGTTGATCTACAAAATGTCCCGGTATTTCAATTGCAACGTGTAATACGCGTACAGCGCAGACCGGTGGGACGAAAAAGACATGCACCAAAAATGGTTAAGTTTTTTTCAAGAGACGGATATATTGGAAAGGAAACAGACTTTAATTTTGATGTGCCAATACTTATACGCTATCCCTGGTCATAACGCGAATGTGGAAAGAATATTTTCTTTAGTAGCTGCACAGTGGACTAAAGAACGTAATCGCCTTCACGTAGACACGGTCGAAAGCATAATTCAATGCAAGTTCAATTACAAAATGACATGTTCAGAATTTCATAAGTATGTTATGGGCAAACCGGACCTGTTAGATAAGGTGAAGAAATCTGAAAATATCATAGCAATTAGTGTTTCCTGTGTAAAATCTACAATGTAGATATCTAATTTCTTTTTTAATTATTTTAATTTGGTTAATAAAGTTTCAGTAGTAACAAGTTTGTTTTTTTTTCTTTTACAACACATGGATATTTCAGTCCCTTACTGCTAATGTCCCGGTCAGTACTTAGGCTGCTATGGCAACCCTAGTCTAGGCTAGAGATTGACTCTATGTAAACACAATCGACCCTTTATTCAATCAAATATCGCAATCGATTTTTATCGATTAGGAATTTATTAATTTTTGTTTCTATGAGAAATGAACGGAATAGATTTACAAACATAGTGAATGTTTTTGTAGTGTTGTTGTTGTTGTTGTGGTTTGTTTCTTTAATTCATAAGTTATTTTTGTAGCTTTCTGTCTCAAAGTGTTTTAATATTAATTTTATTTGTACCTACTTGGTCCCTGTATTAGTAAATTTTTATTCGTAATTTGGTTTAAAAAAATTAATGTCAATAACAGTTTTTTTTTACGAGTGTACATGCGCGAAAGTTCGCAGAGCCTATGTTCAGGGCCGTCAAGTTACAACGGCCGTACTTGTACATACTATTATTATTATTTATCGTGTTACCTATCCTAGGCTGGGTGTTAACATTTTCGAGCTAATTTCGCTCGCTCTTGCGGTGGCTACTGGTGAAGATATTTAAAGCTTGGAAATATTAACTTTTTGAGTGCGTAATTAGAGACACAATAGTAAGACAATGGCGCGTGAACGCCGGCGTTAATGCGGGGATCAACAGCTTACAACTTTTATTATGGGGCGCAGTTATAGAAGCTCGTATCGGGGATATAAAAGGCTAATTACAGCGCTATAAGTTAACAGAGTTGAAGAAAGCAACATTTTTGTCCCAATCGTTGACCCCCTTTCTTATATTGCCAGGCTTGGCCTTTTCTATTTTATTTGTAAAGTACTGCAAGATTAAAGGTAGAACTCAATGTAGTTCATAGTCATACGTGGGCCACGTAAACCGATCTGAATTGTTTAACTCAGTGGTGGCCGAGTGGTAACGGCGACTTATGACTTATAGGTCGAGGGTTCAAATCCAGCCAGGCGCATTACTTTGTGTAATTTATTTCATCACTACTGCTCTCAAAACGGTGACGGAAAATATCGTGAGGAAATCGGCATGTCCAAGAACAAAAAAATCGAAGACATGTGACATTCACCAATCCGCACTGGGCCCGCGTGGTGGATTACGGCCCATTCTCCTAGACAGAGGAGGCCTGAGTCCCAGCAGTTAGAACATTAAAAGGCTGATTATGCTTTATGCTACTGTTTTATACCTTTAACAGTAAATATACCTAATTGAACAGTGAATAACCAATATGAACCCGATAAGTGTTAAATTAAAACATTATAAATAAAATAGAAACTGTGGTACATTATTAGTGTATGACGAAGGTAGATATAAAAACAACAATATCTGGCCAACCGTTGACACTTATCATTCATTCACAATATAACGGCGTATTTCGTCAACTTGGAGTAAGAACAAATAGCGCGTCAGGTTCGCCTACGACCGGCGTGCAAAGGAGCCCGAGTTCGAATCTCACTAATTGTGATTATTTTTGTGAATTTCTAAAAGTTCTTCAACATGATAAACACTCAACGAACGCCACCTCAAATGAGCAAATCGAGTGACTTTGACTTAAAATCGGGGACTAACGTTACAACACGTCATAATAAACGTCCCAGAAAAGATAGTCCGAATAGCTCGGTTGAAACATCGCCTGAGCAAACCATCGACAAAGAAGCTCAGGCTATAACACCTGAGTTGATTCGAGATATCGTACGCACTGAACTACGTAGCCTCCTAAGCACCGAGGTTCGAAAAATTGTGCAAGAAAGCGTTAGACTGGAACTAAAAGATATCAGCGCGGAACTTTGCTTGATGAAGGATTCCCTCGACTTTATAAGCAAGCAATACGATGACATGCAAAGTAAACTTGAAGATAAGTCTAAGCAGATAGATCAGTTACAAAAAGAAAATAACAGCATGAAACCCATTATAAAAGACCTGACTACAAGATTGACGCAGATGGAACAGCAAGCCCGATCTTGTAACTTAGAAATTCTATCTGTGCCTGAGTACAAGTCTGAAAACCTCAATGTTGCAATGACGCAGTTATGTAAAGTCATATCATGTCCCTTAAAAGAAAATGACGTCGTTATGTGCACCAGGATTGCCAAGCAAAACCCAGAGAGCACGCGTCCTAGGTCTATTATAGTCAAACTTGCTTCCCCGGCGGTACGTGATGAAATTTTAGCAGCTGTGATCAAGTTTAACAAATCGAACCAGATGAATAAGCTTAACACTGCCCACCTTGGAATCGGGGGAGTTAAGAAGCCTATATATGTAGCGGAACACCTATGCCCATATAATAGATCCTTACACCATGCTACAAGGATGGCGGCCAAAGAGAAGAACTACAAGTTTGTATGGGTGCGTAACGGTCGCATATTTGCAAAGAAAAGTGAAAACTCCGAACGGCTTTTTATAAAAGACATGGACTCTCTTATTAAATTAGTCTAATTCTGTTTATTTTTCTGCTTTGAAAGATTATTGTATCAATACTATAAAATTCTCAGATTTCCAGATATATTACCAAAATACCAGAGGGTTAAAGACTAAAACGCATGATTTTTATCACAATATTTTAATTAATGATTACGATGTTGTTATTCTCACTGAAACTTGGCTTAATGGTGATGTCACTAGTTCAGAATTATTTGATGACCGTTATAATGTATATAGAAGAGACCGTGAACTCAATGAACTCTGCAGGAAGAGGACTGGTGGCGGGGTTCTGATCGCTATTTTAAAAAAACATAACTCAGTTGAACTAGTATCTCACAACAGCTTGTGTGAAGATCTGTGGGTTAAAATTCGCGTTAAGACCATACACAGAGTAGTAAGTCTGTGTTTTTGTGCGGTCTATATTCCGTCGCCAGTTAAAATTGACGTTTTGGAGCATTACTTTGAGAATGCGGGAAGAGTTATCGGTAGAAGGTGAAACTTTTATAGCGGGTGACTTTAACCTAACTAACATCAACTGGCTCAACAGCGACAATAGTAATTTTCTAGTCCCCGAAATTGCTAATTGTTCTATTAATCACCTCTTTGCAGAGTTCATTGCGCTTAATGCCTTGGAGCAGTTTAATTGTGTCCGGAATGATAAATCAAAGGTTCTTGACCTAATTTTAGCTAATATTAGTAATGTTAACGTGTCCATTTGCAACGACCCCCTTTCGAGGGTAGACTCACATCACCCTCCTCTGCAGATTTTAGTTAAAATACATCCTGAAAAAACTCTTAGCTGCGGGGTTACGCCTACCCGTAACTACCACAAGGCTGATTTTGAAGCTATAGCACAAGATCTTGACTCTGTCGACTGGACTATATTTGAAACCTGTGAAACCATAGACGAAATGGTGGAAGTATTTTACGAAAAGGTTACGACAGCTATAAGCAACCATGTTCCCTTTTCATACAAGGTGAAATACAATAAACAACCACCGTGGTTTACAAAAGATCTCACCAAATTACTAAAGCAAACATACAATCTTAGAATTAGAGTGAAAAAATATAATAACGCTATGGATAAAATTAGTTTATCTTTGCTAAAGGAGAGATGCCGGTTATTAAATAAATCATCTTACACCGCCTATATTAAGACAATAGAAACTAGGATAAAACTTAACTCGAAATACTTCTGGACTTACATTAAACACAAGCGTAAAAATAAAAGTACAATTCCGGAACTAATGCACTTGAATGATGAAATAGCTGACAATAACACAGACATCTGTCAATTATACGCAAAAAACTTCTCGTCCGTATATAATCGAAATAACGACCCCGTTTCCGCTTCACCACTGGCATGCAATTTGGAGAGTTTATCGAGCTCTGTAAATTTGAATGTTTTGGGTTGCATATCGCTGACAGAGGATATGGTTGCTAGCAAACTAAAGTGTCTGGATGTACATAAGGGGCCGGGTCCTGATGGACTTCCCCCTATTCTACTTGCTAGGTGCTCTATCTCTTTCTCCAGACCATTAACTCTTCTATTTAACCACTCTCTTAAATCGGGTTGCTTCCCATCTGAGTGGAAAAAATCTAAGATAGTCCCTGTTTTTAAAAACGGTAGTAAGAATGACATAAAAAACTACAGACCAATTTCGATCATATCAATTATCCCTAAAGTGTTTGAGCTTTTAGTATATCCTTGTCTGTATAACCAAATGCAAAATCACATAGCAAGCAGTCAACACGGTTTCATGCGGGGTAGATCAACACACTCGAACTTGGTAGCTTTTTCGGAAAATGTTATCGAGTTTGTGGACCAACGGATTCAGGTTGACGCAGTTTACACTGATTTCAGTAAAGCGTTCGATAAAGTAGACCACCAACTTTTATTGCAAAAACTTGAGAAGTACGGAATCTATGGTCCACTGCTGAAATGGTTTCATTCATACCTTAGTGATCGTGTAGCATTCGTTGTATTGAATGGGTCGAGATCTGAAGACTTCCGTGTGACCTCTGGGGTACCACAAGGCTCCCACCTAGGACCTTTGTTATTCAATATTTTCATTAATAGCATTATACATTGTTTTCATCATGCACAGTCTTATTTATTTGCGGATGATCTCAAACTGACCTTGCCTATAAAATCTATAGAAGACTCGTATATGCTACAGGCCGACTTGGATAGACTAGTGGAGTGGTGCAACAATAATAGGATGAGCCTAAATTTTGACAAATGTTTACATATAAAATTTTGTCGAAATAAGAAAGCTCATAACACAAAATATACTATTTCAGGCAAAACACTTAGGGAGGTTGATAGTATCCGGTATCTGGGAGTAGTGATGGATAGTAAATTGAGTTACAATGCCCATTTAGACAAGATAATAGCTAACGCTAACAAAATGCTGGGCTTTGTATTAAGGACCTCCAAGCCTTTTAACAACCCAAAGACCAAAATTATTCTTTATGAGACGTTGGTCCGTAGCAATTTAGAATACTGCTCACAGGTATGGTCACCTCATTACAATGTTCATAAGCAGCGAATTGAGCGAGTCCAAAGAAGATTTTTAAATCATTTGTCCTTCCGGGATAAAACCGCGTATCAACTGAGATCTTATAAAGACCGTATTGTGCACTACAAATTTCAAAGCCTCACCAATCGTAGAAAAGTTCAGGATCTTTGCTTTCTTCATAAAGTGATGTCTTCCAAGCTTAATACTGATCTTTTGTCAAGAGTGAACATAAATGTCCCTAGTAGATTACCACGGTCCCATACCTATAACTTATTCAAACAAGTTCGGCGCAAAACGAACCTGGGTGACAACTCTCCTCTTGTACGAGCAACCAAACTGTACAACGCTATATGCCGCAAAGCTGACGTTGACATAAATCACGACACTCTGATGTCGTTTAAAAGAAAACTGTATAAACACTTTCAGGCGGAATACCTTTGATTTATCACTTCAACATAAAATTAATCATTGAATTGGAAAAAAAAATTGTAATATAGTTTAATATATATATATATATATATATATATTTATTATATGCATGTAACCGTATTTTGTTTTGTGAAATCTAAGTTATCTAATTTAATCTAGGACTTTAATTTAGAATTTATTTAATGTAATTTAATTCAGGACATTTTATTTTAATTTAATTTATTCGTAATTTGTTTGACATGCGCATTCCTATCAAAATTTAATTTTGACATTACTTTTATTTTATTATTTAACCTCTAATATTGTTTAAATTTTTTTTCTATGCGTCATATCATGCTTAATACTTTTGTTTAATATTTTCATAAGTATTTAGAGCCATGTTCACTCGTTTATGCATAAGCTGTGGTTACCTATAATTGAGTGTGCATTATAGGACCAGGTTACGTGTACCAATTTTAATTTCTAAGTTTTTTATTTTGTAACACTCGTTGGTGATCCTTAAATAAATAAATAAATAAATAAATAAATAAATACTGTTTAACTCTGGAATCAACGGGTTCGAAGTGAAAAAGTAAGGGACCTACAATTTAGCGATTTTCTGACAATTGCACTATAAGCATATCGATGTGAATAAGTATCTCGTAACTGTGAAATGCGTAACTTTTCAGGAAGCAAAAAAAAAACAAAACAAATTTGACCTTTATTATCATTTATGTAATTTAAATGTGCTTCTACGTATTTTATTAAAATATTACGTGACGTTTAGCTTAAGCGCGTAAATCTTCTGTTGTTTTTTCTTATATTTGTTGTTTATTTTGTTCTTCTTTTGCCAATAGTTCGCCAAAACTTGTCAGCTCCCCCCAGAAGTTTAGCCTGTGTGCAATTATTTAGCGGAGCTGGTTTAATATATGAAGAACACCGAAACAGACTCACAAGGTGTAAAAGCGGCCAAATTACTTTTTATTAAAATATAATTTGCCTATGTTCAATTTCGAGTACCTACTGTGGTAAGTAAAGTATAAAATACAAATTTAATTAAACAAATCTTAAAAAATAAAATTGGGTTTTTTCTTCATAGTATTAAAACTTCAGCTTTCGGTTCCACTTGCGGTAAGATTTACTACTTGTGACATCTGTTTATCTTTATGCTTCCGTGGCATCACTCTGCGAGGGAGTTAATATAGAAACCTAGGTGAAGTGAGGAATTCAAGCCGCCCAAGACAAAGACAGCTTTAATCCCGTGTCAGATACTCCACATTTTACACCACCTGCTCGATAATGCGCTTGTATATGTCATACAACCCTCACCTTAAGTAAGTCATTGTATCTATAATGAACACAAAAAGTTTGCGGAACACTGTCCTAGGGAATAATGTAAGTAATAATATCACAACAAGGAAAATCTTCTTTCACGTGTTAAAAATGCAAAAAATAATGCGAAATCTGTAAAAAATTATATATTACGATTTTATGGAATACTAACTTCTGCCAGCGGCTTCGCCTGCGTAAAAGTAGGTTTCTCCATACAAACCAACCCCCGTTTTACCCCCTTAGGGGTGGAGTTTCGTAAAATCCGTTCTTTGCGGATGTCTACACCATAAGGAACCTACCTGTGAAATTTTAAGTTTTTAGGTGTTATAGTTTCTGAGATTTCGTTGGTATTTCGCTTTTATAATAGATTATTATAGTAGAGCATTTAGTAAGTCGCAAAAATGTGAAAAACGTTTTAAAACTAATAGGTGGCTCTACCTACGTAGATTAAACGTGAGCGTAACCGGTGCAGGGTACCCTGGACAGTCATCCCTAATATCACCTTGCCGTCACACACGAACGAAGCTGTAGATAACACCTGCATATAAATACAAACTCAATTCCAATACTTCCCCTACCCCAATAACTATTAAAACTGTTCTATTAATAAGACCGTTATAGACATGGCTCGGTTTGTTTCAATATGTCCAATTGTACAATTATCCGCACGTCGGTGGTAACACTAAGTTGCTTGATCGTAGTACGGAGTTTCAGCAGAACACGAGGCCAGCTTATACTGGCTTCTATAATTATGTAGTCTGTGAATACGACTGACTGACGAGCGGTCCACTAGGTAGTGTACTACTTTGATGTTTTTTTGGCGCGACGATACGCACCAATGCATCATGACAACAGATGTACCTAAGTACCCCAAACTGCACCGTGTTTATAGTTCAGTAAATGTTATTATAAAATACTCATTTTTTTTTATGGTAAAACCTGTCTTTTTTATGGGGTTCGGCAATCACGGCCTTTTTTTAACCGACTTCCAAAAAAAAGAGGAGTTTATCAATTCGGTTGTTTCTTATTTATATTTGTTACCTCAGAACTCCGTCGTTTATGGACCGATTCACAAAAAAAATCTCCTTATAGGATATGCTTCCAGATTGGTCCCATTTTTTTCAAAATCCATTTCTGATGATGAGATCCATGAGGAATCGAGGGAACTCCTCATATATCATAGGCAACCATATAGTGATTTTGGTATTTTCATCGAGAACTTAAGCATTTACAGTCAAAAAGTAACATTTTATGAAATGATGAAGAAGACCAGAAATGGCCAATGGAACTTCATACTCACATAAATATCATGAAAAAAGATAAGCTACTAGACAATACAAATAAATGGTTTTGAATAGTTATGTTGAAAATGGTATCATCGAAGTGATCTGATGATGATGGAGTCAGAAGATAGGCACAGGAACTGCGTAATTATTCAATGTAGGTATCCTAGCCGTGTTTGGGCTTATTAGAATTGTCACGGGCTATGAGGTACTATCGAACTGATCTGATGATGGCGCTGAGAAGTGGAAGGTGGAAACGGGAACTTCATAATTAAACAATGTATCCTAGCAGTGTTTGGGGAATTGTCATGAGAAATAGGTAAGTACTCTGTCTATAAGTGTATCGCAACTAAAAAGTGTGAATAAACTTTTTACAAAAAAAAATAATAAAAAAAACAGACTTCACTAAAAAAAAACACTAAAACTATCAAAATAACATTAATTTCGGAAGTCGGTGTTAAATAAGAAACAATCAATACCGAGAAATACCTACTTCCGAAATTAAAGTTATTTTGATCGTTTGTGTTTTTTTTTAGTGAAGCCGGTTAATTTTTTTAATAATAAGTTTTTTTTATGGAACATTCATGTAATACGGCTAATGTACAGTTAGTTCCCTTAAAAAGTAAACAACTATTTTAGTTTAAAAAACGTTTATTAATTAATTATAAAATGACTTCTTTTAGTATTTATATTAAATAATAACCTATATTAGGCAGCAATATTTGTAACATAAAAGTAACACACAGTTACACACATCAACATTATCTAGAGATATTTTTAATTTTGTAACACAACTTTAAACTAATGGCAATTTTTAAAAGATTTAGGGTCAGCATGCATTGAGACACGACGCTGAGCGCGTTTTATTTAAAAAAAAAATGGGGATACAATATCGAACTTATTTTATTACAAGTAAAGATACCTACACATTTCAGCAAATCTCTCTATCGTAACGCCATATATTATAAGGATGCTCCAAGGTAGCGAAATTCAATTTTTTTTAAGTTTTTTTACATTTTGTAGACGAGGGTGGTCCCTCTCGTCTAATCATCAATACAAATTGATGATTTTAACGAATTTAATTCTGTAAATAAATATGTATTACGGCCGCCAATCATATTTTAATCAACATACAACTTGACTCGAACCTGGCTACCCTGGCGCTTTTACCTTAAAAAGTGCGCTCACCGTCGCGTCTCGGTGTAAACTGAGCCTTATTAGCGTGCCAATTTATTCCTACTACATTTTTCTAATTAATATCTAATTAATAACCAAACATATAACGAATGCAATACACAATGACTACGACGTCGAAGAGGTATGCAGACGAAAATATCAACGGACCACTGAACATTTGACAATGTCTACTTACCGCATTTAAACATTCGTGCTCGCCGTTCGCATTATCGTTCGACGAAACATTCGTGTACAAAATACGCGAGGCGAATAGCGAGAACGCTATTTACACATGCGGGACATTATGTTCGTGGTTCGCCTCGCCATTCGCTTCACCACTCGCGCGAATGTGCAAATGGGGCTGAATTATTAACGAGAAGAGATTGCGGTGCGAGAAACAGATGTAGAGGTGTTTTTGACACATTGACACCGAAATTGGAATCAAGAATGCAAACTTCCTTAAAATGTAGGAATTGAGGAACTGGAACATTTAGTCCACCAATACCGATTGTAAATATGTCGTGATTTGAGGCTTATGCATTAGAATACCTACTCTTTTTTAAGCGGATCGAGCGGTACCTACACCTACCTACTAGCTACGGGTTATTCCCTGAGAGCCCCGATCCTCGAGAGCCCCGTACCGGAGGCACCCGAATGCGATAAATATGATAACATTTATTTTTATTCTTTTTCTGTTGTTTTCAATTTGTAGGGTTTACAAAGTGCTTAATTTTTTTTTTTAAATAATATAATCCTTTAATAAGCATTTTTTATTTATATGCGCAGTAAAAAAAAAGTGAAACTAATTTTGCACGTTAAAGTTTATTTTTGAGTTATCTATCTATTATGCTACATAAAATATGAGGGTACCTCGGTGACGTCTAGTCAGTCAGCTGTGCCATATTGTGTTAGATGTACCCACATGCTTGTCTTCAATGATTTTGTTATGCCCTGTTATATTGTACCTACCGTAGTATTACGTGATATTGTAAGCCTATTGTGTATTTTATCGTAATTGTACTATAATCGTAATTGTATTGCATGCTTCGTCATTAGACGACTACTGTTAAACTAAAATTCCTAAACTCATATAGGTGAACGTTTAAAATATGTTCTTAAGAGAAATAAAGATTCTTTAAAACTAAACAAAATATGTACTTAAAAAAAGAAATATTCCATGTGGAGTAGGTATTTTGATATTCTGTATTGAAAAGTTGTATTCTATAATTAAAATATTTACCTTAACCAAGCAAAACTATGTTTTTCCTAATTCTTAAAGTTAAGTATAATAATTTTAGTAAACTATTAATAAATAAAATTTTGTTTAATATCTTCTGCTGATGATACTTTTATGCTAAACTGACTTTTATTTGAGTTTATCAAGTTAAAAACAAATCGGGTGCCTCCGGTAGGTACGGGGCTCTCGGGAATCGGGGTTATTTTTATTTTTTTATTTTCTTTGGTTTTCAGGGAATACCCCTAGTTACCACTAGTAGCTAGGTAGTGCCCTAGTGGCACATAGTGGGTATGCCCAGGTATTTACTAAATAGCCCGATTAATAAAAATATTACACATTTACATAAATGAATGTTTGAAAACATTCTTAGTTGTTTCCCTTTTCTTGATTAACTGAACTATTAATTAAAATATATCCCTAGACAGCTTTGATGTATGTAGATCAGATACCTACAAGGGAAATGTACGTATGGAATCGGGCACCTTATAATATAAATCAGCGGATACTTATAAATTTTTGTTACAGTCAAAAATCAATTATAACCAGTTTCGACTGGTTAGTGATTTCAGTCAAAATCCTTATTAAGATAAAACAACATTTCTCCACAATTTTTACGGAACGCCGTAGTTACACCTTAGATCACTACAAAATAATATTTTTTTTAGTCACAGTAAAAAATCTACCAATCTAATTGCTGGTCTCTAAGTAAATGTTTGTTTTGACTGATTTTTTGAGTCCAAGGTGGTTTGACCGTTTAATAGTTTGGAAGGTGATATACATTTTAATTAGTTTCTATGTAACATCACGATGAGGACTTTTTCATTAATGATACACATCTTAAGTTTTTCTTTTTCATATATATTATGTCTAATAATGTCTTCCTTCCTTCGCGGTCCTCTTACTTAGCCTTAATAGATTAAAGATAATAATTTCATTTGTTCTAATTGTATGTAAATTAATAAATAATATTATGCATAATTGTAAATTGATTAAATTTTTATGCAATTTCTTATTATGTCAGCTTTTAAATGCAGTCTGCTAGTTAACTGGATGTTATTTAATATAATTATGTATAACATCATCACATTTTTTTTGTCTTTTACTATGTTACAGTAGCAGCCATACTCATTTAAATAAATTGTAATTTTAATAATAAATAACTATTGAGACATCATTATCACAGTGAAGATTAATAACTGAAACTAGAATAGATCATAGCGCAAGCTCGAAAAGTTGCAGCACTCAGTACCCTATTAATAATACAATACTTAGGTTAGGTGTTTTTTAGTATTAATACAATTTGACACATTGATCATGTTACAAATGGTAATAAAGACAGTAAACGAACGACGTTGTTATATAATATTATCAGGTTCCACATTAAACAAAGGTGAATACCTCAACATTGTAAACTAACTTCTAGTAGAATAGTTTCGAGATCATTGTGGGTACCTCTCCCTGGGTACCCAAAATTCCAAGGCTGAATCACATGTGCCAACCACTAAAACGCCATTCAAATATCGCAGCTGAAAAAGAAAAAAGAATTGTAAAACACGACTGCTGAAATCATCCATGATTGCAGGTGAATCAGGCAATGTAGAATCCTGGTTTTCAATTTCCTGTGGAACCATGTCCTCAGACCCCAGAGGTGCCAGGTGCCGATTAGAAACTGTTGTTTCTCTTCCGTCGGGATATCTAATGAAGGAGTAGTCAGGGTTGCTGTGCAGTAACTCTGTACCTATTACTTTTTTTTTTAGGTGGAACATCGTCAAATAACTTTTCACTTTCTGGGTGGAGCGAGAGAGCCGGGGGAGCGAGCTGGCTTGGTTGGTATACCTAACATCATTATCATCATTACAGACGAGACTTCCACTGTTGGACATAGCCCTCCCCCAAGTGTCGCCACAAATAAATGGTTCTGATTAGTTATGTTGAAAATGGTATCATCGAAGTTATCGGATCATGATAATGGAGCCTCAATGGATGGAACTCTGTAATTTATTAATGTATCCTAGTCGTGTTTGGGTTTATTAGAATTATAAGATACTATCGAACTGCGGGGCTATTGCGTAACTCTGTTGACAGTTCAAGTGATGATCACTTGTTAACAATGTGCATCATTGAACTGTCAAACAGCTAGTTTCGTATTGCCTATCTTCAGTGACCAACTGCAGTGACGTCATTAGCCACTGGTGCCTTTGATAGCCACCGTAACACGTTTTGACAGATGTTATTGTATCGATAATTTTAAAATTGCGATTGTGTAAGCTTTTGAAGCTGTATAATAGTCGATAAAATTTTAGAGTGGTCACAATAGGCACCGTAAATTTTTATAATTCACCACATTTCCACCGTAGTTTGTAAGTCACTTGTGTGATACGTAATACCAATTTTATGAAATTGTCAGTTGACAACTTAATTCAGTGTGCAACGAATTCCAGTTGTCAACTGTTATTGAAAAAGTTAGCCAATAGCAACCCTGATCTGATGATGAAGCCGGAAGGTGGAAGGTAGACACGGGAACTTCATAATAAAACAATGTATCCTAGCAGTGTTTGGGTTAGTTGGAATTGTCATGAGAAATAGGTACTCTGGCTATAAGTGTATCACAACTAAAGAGAGTGAAATAAGAAAACTTTTTACAAAAAAAAACGGACTTCACTACAAAAAGAAACTAGAGGGATCAAAATTACTTTATAATAAAAGTTTTTTATAGTAATAATTCGTCACTAAGCGCCAAAGGATTACTGCCGGTGGAATATTGTATACTGTTACAACACGCACGAATTTGGTACGGATGGACCACGGATTTGATTCGCTTCTGTACCAAATCAGTCCATCTGTAGTAGCTATGTCAAACGGGCGGCCCACTGTGCATTTTTCTGCGGCCCGAATCAACAAGCCACCGGACCGCCTATCTATAACGAGTGATCGAGGCATAGAAGCATATTTGACGGAGAGGGCCATCTTCTACCCCGGTTACTAGGGAGAGTGGAACCGGTAAGAAATGTCGTACGGTGCCCACAGGGATTAGTTTTGGGGCCGCTCCTGTGGGACATCGGTTACGACTGGGTGCACCGACCTCCCCCCTCCCTAACGGCATCAACGAGGTTTGCTACGCTGACGACATGCTGGGTTTGGCACAGGGCGAACGGTTTTAAATAATAATTTGGTTGTATTTCGCACGAAAAAATTAATCTCGATTTCAAGTTTCTGAAACCGATTCACAAAATCGATCGATTTAAAAATTCGATTTTCTTGACGTAGATCTCAGATCGCCATCCCTACACTGGATGTGATGTCGTCATCTATTGCGAGAATTGATTTGGTCCGGGTTTGGTCCATCGTACCAAATTCGAACGTGTTGAGAAAAATTCTGCCAGCCATTAACTTAACAATCACTAAGATTTGTTGCACTTGTTAAACACTGTTTTAACTGCATGTAGAAGAGTAGTAGTTTTAACTGCAAGAAGAAGTACTACTTGTAACAATGACAATATTGTAAACTGTTGCTCACTATAATGTGACTTAATCAATATCAAAAAGGAAAAGAAAGAAAATAAATTGTTTTCATCACACATACTATGATTGTTGCATAAATATAAAGCAATTCTATTTACCTGTGTTACATCAAATGTACTACTTTTGACAGTAGTATATTCTTGTGGAGGATGACAATTATACATAAATTTTATTTCACCCCTGTCTGAACATACTATCATGTTGCCTGGGCTTTGATGACAGCCTGTTATCTTACTGGATGGTTTTATTATAGGTGGCTCAGGCCATATTTCATGTGTTCTCACATATTTGTGGTCTTCTGGATTAAAGAGGTGTAGACAACCTTTAGAGTCGCCGATATATAAGGCAGATGGATTCCAACTAATGCATACTGGATAAGCTTTATCAGTTGGTATCTTCACATCACTCACAAAGAGTTTGCCAGCTACTCTGTCCCACACAGCCATAGTTTTATCCTCACTGAGAGATGCAACCATGTTATTATATGATTGAAGAGCTAGCACTGGACCTTTGTGTGGTTTGTAGGAGTATGTTGGGGTCGAGCCAGAACGCAAGTCAAATGACAGTATCTTCTTTGAGTATAATCCAGTGATAACTTCATTACCGACCGTAACAACAGACAATGCTGACATGCCACATCTGAAAAATAAGTAAGTTTTTTTTAAAATATGCATCAATAAACATGGAAATGCCAGTGTAGTTTTTTTTTGTTTTATCAAGATTATAGAACTAACCGAAATACTTGTTTACATTCAAATCCTGCCTCGAGATCCCATGCTTTCACAGTATTATCCCACGAAGCAGAGTAAACAGTGGTAGCAGAATCTATGCTGTCGGCTGCCAGGTCCCAAACCCAGCCAGCATGAGCGTCATGCTTGATTAGCTTTGGTTTGGCGTCAGAGAAAGTGGTGATATTGTCACTTTCGTCGTGTGGATGAATATCCAGGACATTCCACAACGCCAACCCGCGGTCCCTACCACCCGATATACATAAGTCGCCATTCTGGGAAAAATATACATGACGTGAGTGGATTTGATCACCCAGAAATGAGAGAAAAATTAAATCACCCTATAATAGATCAGAACATAGAGCGCCTTCAAATTAGCCGCGAAGTGCCAGTGCTATGGAAGAACAAAGCAGCGCAGCGGCAGCGCTGCCGTCGCGCGGCACTTTGCGGTTAATTTGAAGGCGCCCTTACATAAATTGTGATAGTTTTATAATGAATACTTACATTAACTAATAGAACAGTATCCACAGATGCAAAATGTACATCTTTAACAACAATATGTCTGGTTGTGTCCTTAACATTGGTCCATTTCTTCATCTCTACATCCATTTCTACACAAACTGCTTCCCAGTCTGTTTGAGTTTCTTCCCAAATTTTCAGGCGAGGCAATGCAGGGAAACTGCCTTTAATTTTACTATGAACCCAATACTTCCATAGGTGATCATCTGCTAATATGTCGTCAAATCTCTGACATACTTTACTCAATGTGTATTTTAAAAAATGTGCATCCAAAAAAGAGCATATTTTTAAAAGTATCTGTAAATTATTTTAAATGTTTAAACAATTATACATATTAACTATAGCAATTATAATCTGCGTAATATATATAATTCTGATTTCTTCACCATGAGAAGTCATTAAGAGCGGGCAACTCAAGGTCCATTTTCATACAACCGCTCTTACGTGATTATGATGTTATTACACATATTTTTTCAGATATTATGGGTATACAGATATCTTGTGGATATTATCTAGGCTTCTATGGAAATCAATATATAAATTAGTGTAAAACCAATCCAGTAAAGACCTCTGTTAGTTTACGTGAACTTTGGCCCTCCATAATGAACTCATAATAAAAATATAAAAAAGTAGGTACATCCATAGAAACCTTGCACATTTAATCGACATTTTGAATGACGACAAATTTTTTCAAAAACTTCTAAGGGTTTTAAAAAAACACGTATTTCCTTTTTTGAAAAAATGTTTCTAATAGTGTCATAAAAAATTTCTGCTCTTTAAAATTAATCTCGGGATTTAAAGCATAGGTATCCACTTTATTCTTTCACTGTATGAAATCGGTGTAAGTACATGTTTACCTAAGGCCTCATTTACGGAGACGCGGGGCGTCGCGCGTTGCGTTGAGCGGCGCGGCCCGCACTGAATTCAAATATATGGCGTTGTATGAGTGCGTTTACGGAGAAGCGATTTTAGACGCGTTTGTTTGAATTAGGGCGTTTTTTGCGGCCGAGCCCGCGGATGGCACCGACGCGTCCCACGCGGCGTTTATCGCGGCGGCGCACGCAGCGGCAATTCTCGATGAAGCTATGTCCGAGGCGGAATCTTCTGTCAGTCTTATTTAGAAATCGCGCAACACAGACGTAGTCACGGCGGGCGTGCGCCGCCGCGATGCCCGCCGCGTGCTTCGCTACACGCTAGAGGATTCGCCGCGGGCGCCGCGGCGGGCACCGCCACGCTTCCCGTCTCGCTTCTCTATGAACATGGTCGTATATTGCTATAAGTTTGTGCTTACGCGTGCGATGATGCGTGCCGCTTCACGCGCCGCCCCACCGTAAACAGAAAAAACGTCCGACGCGCCGCGAGACGCCACGCCACACGCGACGCGAGACGCCCCGCGTCTCCGTAAATGAGGCCTAATTCCGACCTCTGGTGATTACCATTATCGATAGTGAGTTATCGATATTGTTAAATTATAATGTTCTTTGTTGTATCGGGAAAAAAATCCCCAAGTGATTTGATAAAATTGTAAACGCACACAATTTTTATTTTACTTCAAAAATAAAACGTAAACAGAGTTAAACTTTCCTAAGGTTTAAAATGAAGTTTCGTGTTATTTTGTGACTTCAGATTTCTTAAAGATCCAAAAAGAAAAAAAAATGGATCGATGCGACTGGAAGGCAAAGTTGGTTTCCTGCAAAAATTTGCACTATTTGCTCAAATCACTTTGAATACCCAGATTTTTTAATTAAAAGCGGAAAGAAATACCTTACCGACACAGCAATGCCAAAACTGAATGTTATTTTTCAAGTAATTGTATTTTTATTTCTTTGATTTGGACCTTTTTACAGTTTCGAAACATAATTATGTTATTTCAAAGAAGAGGTCGAAAATGGGCTTCTATTCCGAAGAAAGGTCATTGGGCGTTTCTGACCCACTTTATGAGAGTTCGCGTACACAGACCAAATTAGTTTTAAATTGAAGAATTCAATCCCACTATTCAAAATATGTATTTTTTTTTTAAGTATTTAATGGGAGAAAAAAGTTATTTAACATTTAAAAACTTAATAAACTTTTGTTAACTTGACTTCAAAAAAAGGAGGAGGTTATCAATTCGGTTGTATTTTTTTTTTATGTTTGTTACCTCAGAACTTCGTCGTTTATGGACCAATTTGCAATTTTTTTTAAATCCAGTTCTAATGATGGGATCCGTGAGGAATCGAAGGAACTCCTCAAATATTATAGGCAACCATATATTGAGTTTGGTATTTTTATCGAGAACATAAGCATTTACAGTCAAAAAGTAACATTTGATGAAGTGGAACTGATGAAGAAGACCAGAAATGGTCTGCGGAACTTCATACTCACATAGATATCACAAGAAGATAGTGCGACTATGACAATACAAATAAATGAATGGTACTGAATAGTTACGTTGAAAATGGTATCATCGAAATGATCTAATGATGGAGCCGGAAGGTAGGCACTGAAACTCCGTAATTAATCAATGTAACCTAGCCGTGTTTGGATTTATTAGAATTGTCATGAGAAATAGGCACTCTGTTTATAAGTAAGCAACTAAAAAGTGTGAAATAAAAAACTTTATACAAAAAAAAATAACCGACTTCACTAAAAAAAACACTAAAAGGATCAAAATAACTTTAATTTCGGAAGTCGGTGTTAATAAGAAACAAACAATACCGAGAAACACCGACCGTTGGGATCTTACCACTTGAGAATTGCGAGGTCATATTGCCACGAGCACATGCGTTTGAATGGAGTATACCACATCGAAATATACCGGCAGCAAGAAATTATCGAAAACAAAATACTAATAAGAGTCCGAATTCAGTCGCGACACGTCCGTAGCAAACAATATTATACCTATATTTTAGTAGATCCCACACGAATTGGAAGAAATGACATTGAACAGTATTACTGCTCGTGTGTACACGGCCGCCGCACTGTTGTTAGCTGTGCGCATGTTGTAAGCGTAGTTTACTTTTTATCATGGGCCAGGCATCAAGATGTAATAGATGCACCTGCAGCCTTTTTAGATGAAATTACAATAGATTTTGATCAAGCTGAATAAAAATATTATTTAAGTAGAACTGGATTTTATTTTTATGTCCCTTAAATAGTAGTAGTGGCTTTTGATAAAACTAGCACATTCTACTTTCTTTCCCATGGGAAAATATCCGATGCCACTTAGGGGGACTAGCTTTCGACTGGTTAAAGTATTTTTGAAATACTCGGTATTATATTAAAATCGGTCCAGTAGTTTTGAGTATTAACTCAAAACTACTGGACTACTGGACTGGTGTTTTAAAGCATTTTTGTAAATGCCTTAAAAATATATTTTTTTTTTTCAATTCTCCCATTGCCCACAAGAATGCGACCCATACCACTGAGTTGCAGATACATTTATCTATATACCTAGCCCTATTTCGTTTATGTACGCCATGGGTCAAATCTCCGAACAAAATGCCCATTGACCTTTGAACATCAATGTGATATACCTTATAAAAAATATTAAAAAACCGGGCAAGTGCGAGTCGGACTCGCGCATAATATAATATGAGAATAGACATCAAGAAACAGATCAGTAATCGCCTTTTAGGTTAGGTACGTAAAAATTATAAGTAATATTTCTTGATAATAAAAACTAGTTTAATTTTTATTGGTTTCATTTTATATTTTTATTCAAAACAGTAAATAAGTACGCCGTATGTAAGTAGGACATTTATTTATTTGTCGGTCGATCAGTGTGCATTTCTCTCACGCCACTTTTTCGAGTCCTACGAATGAGCATGAGCACCCACATGAGGTTTTCTAAAAGCCGGCTCCCCTGAAGATCTACGTGGCATATTCTTCATTAATTTCGTAGGTAGGTACTCTACTAAGTCTGCATCACTCTACGAATGTTGAGGAAGTCGTGGAGTAGGTACCTATTATATAAGAAGGTGAAGAGCAACTGGACTCTGAGAGTCGAAAGGCTAGATTCGCGCCACGACACCAACTGCAAGTCGTTCGTGATACGAGTTCCAACCCACACATCTGCAGACCTTTTTGAGAGAGGACTTTTGGCTGAAACGTTTCAGAGGACAGTTACGCGAGTTACCCGACACCACGCAGCGGAACACGACGCCGATGTTACTAATTATAGTTTATTGTTTGTGGTATTTTTAATATGTATTAGTTTATTATATTTTATAAGATTGTAATAATAATGTATTTTATCAATGGGCCTCAGTTGCCTGACAAAAAAAAGAAACAATAATAAATAATAATTAATAAATTCTATACCTACTGTTTGAACCAACAATGTTTACCTACATAAGAAGGATCTTGTGCCATCAATTTTGGTCAACTCATTCTAGTCTATCTTTTGTTTTCCAATAACAATCAATATACTCTGCTAGAAACATAACTCATAATCTGGAGGGTCACAGATAGAGACTTGCAAATTTAATTACTTACATAAGTTTAATTAATATATATTTAAGAAATCATGAAAGTTTAGCTCTAGTTAGTAGAGTAATAGAAAATAAATGACTTACCTCAACAGGCATATCCAGTAATGAGGGTGTACAGCCATCATACACATCACAAGTTTCTGTATTTGTTTCAAGTTCATTTTCTATATCTGTCAACTCGTCTTTGACTGATTGAAGTGTTTCACACATGTCAGCTATGCCCGCACACCTGACTGTAGAGAGCTTATTCAATACAAAATCAGATATAAATTTTACTTATATCTTATAGGTTTCATACATAAAATGTGATAGTGTTGAGATATTAAAACTTTATTTTTTGCTTATCATAGCATAATAAATAAGTAGTTAATACAGCCAGTAAGAGCTGAAATATTTTATGATTCTGTCCTAATTACCATGAATGGTAATAGAATTAGCTTATGCCTTTACACTTATGTTTTCTATGTCATAAAACAAAATTGCTTTGCATATCTGTCTATTTTTTTATCTGCTAACTCCTAAACCAAGTAACAGATTTACAGATGGTTTTTATACATAATTGGTCAGTGGGATGTCTTAGGGGATTTGCTCTATTGCTATGCCAGGGTGGATAACTAGTTCTGTATAATTTATAATATTGTTGTCAGTTAATTAAAAATAGTTTATTGACCACCAAAATGGTATTCAGCTCCTACATATAATTATATATTAAAATGGTATTGATCCTATTGGGGTTAACTATAAGCATATTTAAAGACCTTGTCTTGTCCTGTATCAATTTTAAAACCCCTATAATTTAACCTCTGAAGAAGCTTTTGCGATCAACAATGTCATATTTACTTTATAGTGGGATAGGAAAAATTAGAACAGTATATTAAGTGTTTTGCTTTTTATTTTGATTGCAGGATTTTCTGTAGGAGTAAAGTACATAAGTATAGAAGTAATAATATATGACGCATTGTAAAAATAGAGGAAGTGAAAGGAAATTCACATCAACATCCTTTAATATTATGTTACAGAATTATACAGGTGCTCTATGTAATACTATAAATTTAAACATGTGCGCTTGTAATAAATAAAAATAAATTCAGACCTTGTGAATGTTGCGAGCTTTTACCTATATTTGGCATCACGAGTATGATTCATAATAAGTATATACTAGTTTATTTAAACTCTTAATATTTATATGACCCAAGGTATCACACAAAACACAACAAAAAATACATTGTCGATTTGTCGCGATATTATTATATTATTCGATCATATGGAATGGAAACAAAGATACATATAGCTATAGTCAGAAACTATTTTTTTTAGATTAAAAAATAACAGTAAAAATATGACATTACCGTTTTGTAATTAAATACAGATCTGTTAATATTATCAAGCTTTAAATTTTAACTTTTTCTTACGGACAACCGTTTATTATTTTGGTAAAATTTAAAACAACAAAACAGAAAAATACAAGTCACACAAGAAGCAGAAATGTCAATTTTTTTATCGTGAAATTATAAATATTTTGAAACTAGGGTATAAGGCTTTTTATCCCAGTATTTCACAAGTTTTTCAAGGACTGTCAACAACATTCAACACACCGTGGCTGGTGGTCAAAATAGCAAATGGAATTTTAAAGGGCCTATTACACTATGCGCGATATTCAGACCTTTTCATTTAGGTCCATGATTCAGACTGTCTTATTTTTTATTCCGAGTAAGACCAGTCTAACCCTAAGGCCCGTATTACAGAACCTTACTCAAGTACTACTTAAACTGCGTTCAACCGATTACTGCTTGAGCGAAGAATCTCGACTTAGGCGTTTAGTTTATTTTAGAACTATCCTCAAATTCAAATCAAACGAAACTCCGCTTGAGTAGAGATTTTGATCTCTGATTTAAATCCACAATTTCCATGAGATTCTATGCTCAAGCGTGGTCTCGACTACACTTGCGAAAACAAAGATCAAATCTCGCCTCAAGCAGAGATTCTGAGCTGATTGTGATTTTAAAATAAGGACACATTGAGTGGAGCTCACTCAAGCACTGTTCTATATTACGTAAAAAACGTCATTTTAAAGTGACACTGCTCAGGTGATTATTGATTGTAGTTTCTCTGCTCAAGTCAAGTTCTAAAATGAAAACTCCAACTGAGACTCGTTTTAAGTAATGCTTGAGTCTTGATTGTAGTTCTATAATACGGGCCTAAGAGCCGGTCCACACGGCACGCTGCGTCAGGGCTGCGTTCAAAAATAACCAGAGTAGCTTCGAGTTGCAACCCAAAGTCGTTCTTTTATAACTCGGGTAACTACCCTACTCTAACTCCGAGCAGGGTAGGTTGGTGTTATGACAGTTGCTTGGCATTGACAGTTGAACTCTACGTTCGCGTTCAAAAATGCGAGCTTAGAGTATCTACCCGATGACGTCATTAGAGTTAACTCTAATCTCATTTTTGAACGCAGGGCAGCGTTACCGCACGCAGCGCACCGCAATATTTCGACAAATCGGCGGGCCGTACGAGCGGCGTGGCATCACTCATGTGCCCGCCGATTCGTCGAAATATTTGCGCTGCGTCGACGCAACGCGCCGTGTGGACCGGCCCTTATTTATATTACACTACGCGACATCGACTAAGACTGTCTGATTATCGAGTAGTGTAATAGGCTCTGTAGTAGTATTATACTATAGTAGTCTTTGGTAGTATAATAGGTACTCTGTGGTTTTTGCCACAGAGTGCAGAGTCAGGCAGAGTGTATTGTGCATTATTTTTGCAAAAATAAACACGTTGCGACAAGTTTCATCTAAAAACTTAAAAAGTCACACTTTAGCTAGAAAATCAGTCAACAAAATAAACAGAGTGCTTTTTATGTCCATCAAAATACAAAAAAACCAATACGGAACCAAGTAATTATAACGAACTATAAATAATTGCACTACTTATATGTAAGCAAGTAAGTAAATATTCAAGACCTTTTGTTTTCATTGAGGTTTTCATATTCCTAGACATCAAATATTTCATTGCATTGAGAGGTTAGCCAACCGAGATAGAAAATTAATCTCCAACATGGATTTAGAAAAAGATTTAACCAGCAAGTTTTTAAGCGGTGAAATGTCATTTGCTGAATACTCAAATGAATGGTATAATTTCGATGACGAAGAGGATATTGATGAAGCAAGCAAAAGAAATGAAGATGAGCCATTCACGTTAACTGATAAAGGTTTGCGCAAACGTCGTAAGTTTGCACGACTTCCGCCAGGCCTCCTGGGTTTGATGGGTGAAGCAAATTTGCGTTTTGTCAGAGGTGATAGAGATACAGCTGAAAAGATGTGTCACGAAATTATCAAGCAATTTCCAACTGCTCCAGAGCCATATCAAACTCTGGCCCAAATATATGAACACGACACTGAGAAGTCTCTACAGTTCTCTTTGCTTGGGGCACATCTGAGTCCTCCAGATGCTGAGGAATGGCTGAGACTAGCTGCTATATCTAAACAAAGAGATGATTATAGACAAGAGATGATTTGTTACTCACAAGCCATAGCCGATGATCCACACAATTTTGACAGTCATTTGAAAAGAATGGAGCTTCTTGATAAATTAGAAAGTATGAAATATCCAATTCAGACTTTACATATCACCAAACTTAAGTGTTATCACAAAATAGTAACCTCGTTGCCCCCATCTGAAGGAGAAACCATAATGAAATATGCTAAATTGGCGGTCACACAATATCATAATAATAATGAAATGGAACGTGCACTTGCAGTGATGACTTCTGCTTATAAAAAATGTCCAACTCTCTTTAATTTAGAAGACCTCAATATATTTTTGGAATTGTTAATTGGTCAAAAACAATTTCATACATGTATTGAAATATTTGTTGCTAATGCTGGTGTTGAAATTGAAGCTGAAATACAAACTGTAAAAAATGCTGAAGGAGATATAGAGGAGCAAACTAATTATTTGAATTGCTCTCTTCCTACATCCTTACCTATAGATTTAAAGAGCAAGTTGTTAGTATGTTTCATACATCTGGGGGCTATTAACTTGGTTCAGACATTGCTGAATGATTTTTTGAGTAATGATGTAGAAAAGGCTGGGGACTTGTATATGGACATAGAAGAAGCACTTTCATCAACTGGACATCATGAGCTGGCAATACAACTTTTAGAGCCTTTAGTTAGAAATAATAGCTTTGACCTTGGAGCAGTATGGCTCAAACATGCCGAATGTTTATACATGTTAGGCAGAGAAAGTGATGCCATTAACTCTTTTTATAAAGTATTGAAACATGCACCACAACATCCTGATGCTAGGAGAAAGTTGTACACCATACTTGAGACCAAAGGCCGTATTGACGAAGCCCTGCAGATGTTGGAACAAGATTTTAAATACGTAGTCAATGCCAATCTGCTATATGAACAATGTTTAGCTTTGAAAAAATACAAAAGATGGATAAAATATTTAGAGATAGGTGAAGCTCTACTCTCTAAAACATTTGTTAGGTTTAAACACCCAGAGGAATTAAATATAGCATGTAAAGCAAAGTGTGGAATTGACCTTATCCACAATTTCCGCACAATGCGGGGTGAGAACCAATATCATGAGAATGACATTCACTTTGACGAGGATGAAACATTTAAATTCACACCACAGGAAGAATGGAACTTTTTTCTGGAAATGCTAGATACAGCACGTAAATTTAAAAAGTACTGTGCTATGCAAAGATTGACCTTTGGGGCAATGATGTCTAAGAGTCTATCTTCACATCGAATGGATATTGAATTTTATTGTTTACAAGCCTGCCTTTTAAATAGTGATAACCATAATGCATTTCGTTTCATAAGAGAGTTTGCTCAGAAACACCCCAGCTCTCGCTCATGGAACTTGTTAAATCTTATAATAAACTACATTGATAGAAATACACATTCTAAATACTTATTAAGATTGTTTCAAAGAGATAGTAATAATGTTGTGAAGAACCTATTTCTGGGAAACAACTTTCTAATATCAGGGAGATATCTAGTGGCATTGAAATACTATTTAGAATATCATGAAAAATGCAGGGATCCTTTGTCTGCATTCTTAATTGCTGTAACTCTTTTGGTGATGGCAGCACAAAGAACTGTAGACAAACATCACAATCTGATTCTACAAGGTATGGCTTACATGCAAACTTATCGGAATTTAAGAAAATGTGATCAAGAAGCCAACTATAATATGGGAAGAGTTTATCAAATGTTAAATATAAATAATCTTGCCATTGAATACTATGAAAGAGCACTTGCTTGTGAGAATATTACAAAATGTGACCAGCATGGAGTCATTGATTTGAAGAAAGAAACTGCTTACAATTTATATTTGCTTTATAAAGACCATTCACCAGTGATGGCCAGGAAATATTTGCTAAACTACCTTGTTATCTAATAAATAAATGTGATCAAAATATACAAACAGTTTCAATTTAGTCCTTAGTTTAAGACAGAAAAAAACTAATTATTTTTTAAACTGCATCTTATTTTTTTGTTTAAATTACTAAGAAAATTGGTTAAAAGAGAGAGTCTAGAAAATGAGCATAATATACCTATGTACCTAGCAAAATCAATATTGATTTACAGTACAACTCTGCATTACCACCCTAATGTTGAATGTCACTTGCACAACATAAAATGGCAATTAATATTTTCACCTAATTCAATGCGATGATGATGCACCCTTGATAGTTTCTTACCTAAAGAACCTTGAAGTGTCAGTTTACTGAGAATATTTCTGTCTAAAGTAGTAAAACAATTTATTATTTTTGTGTGTTTTAGGAATCCTAGGATAGTTTTAGTTGATTATCATGGCTAGTGAAGTAATACCTGCAAATGAAATTAAGTTTGACAAGCTGTGTAATCTCTTAGAACAATTGCACAAGAAGAAAAAGAAAAAACAGGAACAAGATAAGTTATTGGGAACTTTCATAAATGACTTTAAACTGCATGCATCACAAATAGTAGGCCCAAAGGTAATGACTATTAATTAATTCAGGGTTTGAATTAACTACCCCTGCCCAACTCTACTTATGCACTATAGGGGTTAAAGTATGAAATTGCCGTTTTTTAAAACGGGTTGCTTTGAAGTGTTATTATGATGCGATATTACAGAAAATACAAAACACAAAGAATCCAATAAATACCTAATTTCGGAAAAAGAATAACGTACCTTTAGTATAAAGTTTATTTGAACTTATAATTCCAAGTCAATCCAAAGATATAACACTTCAAAGCAACCCGTTTTAAAAAACTGCAATTTCATACTTTAACCCCTATTATAGGCTAGGTATGACCTTAGCTTAGAAACTCTTGACAATTGAATATAAGTAAACAATTTGTCTTTTTTTGACGATCCAAAATTCTAAAATTGCTAATAAGTTAGGCTGTAGTATTAACCTGCAAAATTGCGAATAAATCGAACAATGGCAACAGTCCCTTTATGGGCTTACCATTACCACACGCACAAGCTTCACAACAGTTTTGTTTGCGTAGGCCGGTTTGTACACGGAACACCGTGTAAAACTGTATGCACAGAGTACTTTTTATAAATAGGTGTTGTATGAACTTGTATGAGTTTTACCAACCACACGCACGGGGTTCCGTGTACAAACCGGCCTGCGCAGGCAAAAGTGTGTTGAAACTTGTGCGTGTGTATGGTAGGGCCATTAGCTAGTTGCCGTTCAACAGGCGCTCCCCAAGGGTTGTCAACTTTTATTAGAAGAAATAGAGTGTATATCATTTCAAAGGAGAGGTAAATAAAGAGTACCTACGGACTTATAAAAGAGAGTACAATTTATAAAAAAAAATAAAATGTATAGTGTTATACTTTTTGCAGCACGTAACAATTTTTCATTGTTTTTTAAGAATTGTATGACTTTTGGAGTTATATCTAACTGTAAGTTGACATAGATAAGAAGCTCATATTTAATCAATTTCAATGAAGCCCTGTTCCTCTCTTCCCGCCACTTCACATTCATGAAAATAGTTAACTTTATTTGGTTACGATAATAGGTAAGTATGCATCATTTATATCGTCGTATCCTACGAATAGTGCCCTAACGAACATAGAGGCTATCTTTTTTTATTGCATAATCCAATTCTTCTCATCATACCACATATAAAAACGGTAAAGGTTATCAAATAATTAGGTTTTCTAAAAAGCCACAATTTTAAGCACTACGTTTTCATCGAAGAAAAAAGCTACAATTGCCGTCGCGCCCTCTTTCTTCGCGAGTAGTGGGGGTGCGCGGGCGCGAAGAGAGCGTACTAGCGCCGCTCGGCCACTAGTCGGCGGAGGAACGCGTTTTGTTAAATTGTAGTATTGAATAAGTTCAAATATCATAACATCAACGAGTTTGTACTTAATTAGATTATTCTAATAACATAATGCGAAGTAGTGCTGGACTTGAGCAATAAGTTACATTATGCCTTTTATCTGCGGAAGAATAAAAGACAAAAACACAATTTGAAACAGAAGAAAGACACAAACGTAATTAGGGCTTCGTCTCGCAATATAGCCATTCCATAGAACACGGCACAATCACCATTATGGTTTTTTTCTATGTACTTACCCAATATTGAAAATTGATTAACACAACAGAGACGGATTTAAGGGAGAAAATGCGCTTAAAATATAAAGGTAATTTATTGAAAATAATCCTAGCCGAATCTTAAGATATCAATACCTACATATTATATGAAATCACTAATTAATACATATTTGATCATATTTAATTTAATTTAATTAAACACAAAAAAGTGTCTCCTGAAAAGTTGCTATTATGCAGTTACGCCCCTATTCGTAGGATACGACGATATGTGTGACTGGCATTAGTATAGTAAAAACTGTGTAAAAAAAAGAGTGTTTTAGCGCCCTCTATTAGTGTTATAGATTATAGAGTACACTTACATGATATAGAGTACAATACAATACTCTATTTTAGAGTAGGTACGGTTGGCAACCTTACGGTCCCCTGTTGAACGGCGGGTGGCAGTACCACCCGCCGCGGTTCAATTGCCATTCTTCTGTTAGGATATTCTCGGTAAAAATGTGAAAGCTTATACCTACTACCTATTGCACCATTACCTAATTAATAGCTAGGTATAGGCTAGCTCCCTTCAGGATTAGAACTGCGAAAATGTACCTATTTCTAACTTTAAAATGCCTTCGAAGAATTTAGACATGATATTATAATGTTGCGTGTTCTACATTTCCAGAATCCGAGTTTCTTTCCTATCTTAAGGCTGCTGGTACCGAAACTAGATAGAGAAAGGAATGCGTACAACTTAAAAGAAAACAAATTGGGATTTTTACTTGTAAAAGTGTTGTCGCTTTGCAAACAATCACGTGATGCGCAGAAGTTGCTGAACTATAGGTCAGTCAGTAACTCACAAGACAGTGACTTTGCTGGTGTAGCATATTTTGTCTTTAAAAGTCGACTCAGTCAAAAATCTGATGAATTCACTGTCGGTGATATCAATGACATCCTTGATACAATCTCTTCTGCTGAGGTTGGAAAGAAAGCATGTAAGTAATATAGTACCTATATTAAATAATATCTACTTTTGCAAAAAAGGAATCTGGTTACAATTTGTCAATTTTAGGTACCTATCGGAGGTCATAGCACGTGTATTTATTCAATAGCGCTAACTTAAACGGTTGCTTAAATGCTTATATCAAATCGTATGGGATAATCATCGCACCGGTAAGGGTTGGTAATGGTATTGATTATCAACAGTTCAACACCGACGACCAAATCCGCTGCCGGCAAAATCGTAGTCAGAAATTCACTTCCTCCCCCCTTGTCAAGCTTTGTAGCTCTGCAAATGTTTGCTTATCATCACGAATAGATTCAAACTTTTAATAGGTCATGCTTTATATGTACCTATATATATATGTATAGGTACAAATAACTCTAATATATCTCTTCACCACCCTAGGTTGACTGGTAGAGAATGCCTAAGGCATTAAGTCCGCCTTTGTACGTGTTGCATGAAGTTTTAATAAATTAATAAATAAATATATATATATATTTAGAGGTTCAAAGTTCCCGAAAACAACCCCCCCCCCCCCTATTGCCGGTGCCGGCAGCATAGGCAATTCGACATAATCTTACTTATAGCATTTTGCGCACTTCATCCAAGATATTTTGATCCGAAGTTCTGAATTTCACACATTCTGATAGAACTTGCAATTTAGACTAAAGTTAATGATCCACATAAAAGTCAAAACATTCTTACGTAAGTACCTATAACACATATGTACACGTAGGTTACCTACGTAATGTACCTAAACTACCTAACTACAAATAGTTGGTGCTTGGTGCGTACTAGCGATGCAAAATTCCGGAAATATTCTACCTTTAATACGGTAATATTCAAAGTACATAGGTACACCTTTTTGTTTATGTGATCGCACTCCTAACTGAGCCAAACGCGGCGGACGAATCGAAAGAAAATAATTTTAGAATTCTTTATTCTAGAGTCCTTCCAGATTCGGACGCGGTTAGGTGTGCGGGGTATCATAGAATTTCTTATAAAGAATTCTAAAATTCTTTTTTTTCGATTCGTTCAATTCGATTCGTTCGGCTCGGATAAGTGTGCGTTCACCTTAATTGGGAAATCATCCAATCTCTTCTCGCTCTCGGGTGGAACGAAACTTTAACTGACTAAAACCTACCTGTGTCTTTCAGTTGCCCTTTGCATTCCAAGTCCACGATATCTCTGCCAAAAATTGCAGTGGCCATACTGGAACCCCTTACGGTTTAGCTGACATCTTTGAGGCGGTCGTGGGGTATTACTATCGCGCCTACGGTAGCCGGAGATCGCCCTGCGACTCCCGACGTCCAGAGCGTCTCTTGTGGCGGCGGTTGGGGTATGAGGATTGCCGTTCCCGCTCGGTTGCAGCCATCTCTTTACCTAGCATTACCGCTTCGCAGAAGGAGGCGACTGCTTTCCATTCCTTCTTGTTCTGGACCATGGCCTAAACTAGGGCCCGGTGCGAGAGGTCGCCGCCGCCGATCGCCTCCACGAGGACACGGTGGCGGTGCTTCGCCCAAGCGAGGCATACCTCCAACGTATGCTCCACCGTGTCCGCACAATGGTGACACCCAAGCGTTTCTTTCGCCTGAATTCGCAACAGGAACCTCCCGAACTTGCCATGTCCGGTAAGGACTACGTCAAGTGCGAAGGTTAGTACGTTTTAGAAACGTGCGTCGACGGCACGCTGTTATCCTATTGAAGGTCTACAGGCTGCGTCTGACTCGCGTGCGTATCGCATCTGCATCGCTATAACGCGCGTCAACGGCGCGTTTAAAAAACGTGGTGTGCACAGGCCCTAAGAACGCTGTGGCGCCTCTTCAGAGTGGGTTGAGTGACGCCGCGATTGTAGCGTACCTAAAGGACCTATACCATGTGAAGCAAAAAAAAAATGTGATTTGAGCGGAAAATTTGGGCAACAAGAATGCATGGTACAAATAAAGTGCCCGTCATTAGTTAGCATTACCGACATAACACCCAACCGTTAAAAAAAAGAAATGTATTTCATAAAAAAAAAAAATATTAAAAAAGAAACCCGACTGCGTAAAAAATAAGTTTAGATAAAAACTAAAAAGAAAAAAACAAGTTCAGTCCAGTAGAGCAAAAACCAATTTAAATAAAACAAATAATAAATTCTAATACGGAACATATTGACTGCAACAGCCGGGACCCATTAGATGAGATGATTTTAGTCTGGATTATTTTAATAGGTCCCGACTGTATTCCACCATGAGATCCCGCCGGAACTCTGTCCGCCACGCCGCGACTAGGCGCGGCAGCGGAGTTTCGCCCCGGCGTTGCATCTCCACGCGCAAATCGTGCATGCATGCAAGGACTGTTGCCTCCAAATCCCATGGTGGCAGGCCAGCAAGGAGGCTCGCCGCTTCGCGGGAAATCTTGCGGTATCCCCGTACCATCCGGATGGCAATGACCATCTGGCAAGCGTTCAGCATGGCCGCCGGCGCCGGTCGCTTTTGCAGCGACGGCGCCCACACCGGTGCCCCGTAAAGGGCCATGGACCGAACAATTCCCGCGTAGAGCCTCCGGCAGGAGGCGTCTGGACCCCCAAGGTTGGGCAGGAGCCGCTTTAGGGCAGCCCCGGTCCGTTCCAGTTTGGGAGTCAGACGTCGAAAGTGCTCCACAAAGTTCCACCGACTATCGAGGACAAGTCCCAGGTACTTCATCGTCGACCTGACGTCGATGCGAACCCCTCCTACCGTTATTTGAGAACCCGGTGGTGGCGCGTTCCGAGGGCCATGAAAACACATGGCCTTGGCCTTGTGCAGTGCTACTTCGAGTCCCAACTCCTTGATCCTGTCCACGACTGTCGCAACCCCGCGTGTCGCTAGTTCGGCCGCCGCCTGGTGCGACTCCCCCTGCGCCAGGACCAGCGTGTCGTCTGCGTAACAGACCACGCTGACCCCGTCGGGGAGGTCGCCGCGCAACACGTAGTCGTACCCGATGTTCCACAAGGGCGGTCCTAGTACCGATCCCTGCGGAACACCGCACGACATCTGTCGCCGTCTCCACTCTCCCTCGTGACCAGGGTAGATGATAAACCTGTCCTTCAGGTAGGCCTCGATCAAACGACGGAGATAGTCGGGCACCTGGTGATACCGGAGTGCCCTCCTAATGCTCCAGGGCAGGGAGTTGAAGGCGTTGGTGATGTCCAAGGACACCACCACTACGACCTTGCCCCGGGACACTGCATCCCCCGTCGTGAGGGCTCGCACGCGCATGATGGCGTCCACCGTGGAGCGCCCCCTGCGGAAGCCAAACTGGATGTCCAAAAGATCCGGCCCCACCCGCGCTAAATGCGCGACGAAGTGGTCTGCAATTACTCTTTCAAAGAGCTTGCCTACCTCGTCGAGCAGCACTATGGGCCGGTATGCGGACGGAGAGTCCGCAGGGCGCCCCGGCTTCGCGATAAGGACCAGTTTCTCGGTCTTCCAACGAAGTGGGAACTGGCCCCTCTCCAAACATGCGCTAAACAGCCCTCTTAGTCGAGGCCCGAGTTCCTCCATGGCCAGGACCCAGGCTTTCCCAGGCAAGCCATCGAGTCCTGGGTTCGGTGAGGGCCTGCGTCATGCGGAAGGTGTGGATGCCGTGACGCCTCTCCAGCCATTACTCAAAGAGGGGACTTACCGCCATGATTATGGCGTGCTCAACTGACGGATAGTTGATGTTACAAGGAGTAATTTAGTCAACTTTTCATTTTCCCGCGGGAACGGGACTTAATTTCCAGGGGGGGGATATATCTCTGGAATAGATTACATTTTTTTACACGATTGCCCCAAAAAAGGGGAGTAACGAAGTTTCGAGTAACCTAACCTAACCCAACAAGTTAGCAGAAAAATAAATGACATATTTCCTATTGTATTTTTTTTTAATATGGTCATGATATACCATTTTGGAATCCTTATGATGATTTCTTGAATTTGATACCCATATTGGAATACCTAAAAAAAAAAAATTTTTTTTACTCTGATGTCTATCGTCCCCAGTCGTTATGCTGATTTTTTTTTCAACGTCACCTATCTAAGAACACTTGGGTTAACAAGACGAATCTAACGATATGCTAATTATGTAAATCCGTTCAGCGGTTTGGAAGATATGAGGTAATAATAGTAGATTATGTGACTAGGGGATAAAGCAGTGTCTTTAAGTCGCGGGCGGCATGTTGAATTCCGAACGAAACGAAGGTAGCTAATTTTAATTCCGAACGTGAGTGAGGGATTTATATAATTAACTCCCGAGCATCGCGAGGGAGTTAAAAGATAATTTAGTAAAACAAATCATATAATAGAGAAATATAAGTATTATTCACAAGTTAATCTTAACTATTACTCAAAATGTTTTGAGATTTGAAGCAAACAAAATTCACTACCTACTCAAAGAATTTTCTATAACGCTCCCGCTTGTTCATTACTTTTTTTTAGAAACTCGTCCGATAACCACGTTTTATTCGTTTGTTAGTGGCCAGTTTGAAATTTGAATAAACTTGTTTGATGCACTACATTTTAATTCACCTAATGTTGACGATTTTTCACGTTCCAAATTCAAATCTCATTATTCCCTAGGGATCGCCCATACTGCATTATCTCCCTAGGGACATAATGACTTGCTTTAAGTGATGGTTGTATGACGTATAAAAGGGCATTATCAAGCAGGTGGTGTAAAAAGAATTTTACATACATACATAACATACATACAAGATACGCGTGAAAAACCCTACCCCCCCCCTAACCCCTTCTTGCAGTCGGGTAATTAACTCATGAGTGAGGCGACTGATGCGGCTTAGCAACGGTACCCTTCCGTCCAATTAGTGCTACTGGTAAAAACTTTGATGCCCACCATTACGAGTGTCTTTTCCCGTACCAGTGTATAAATCACACAGGACGAGAGATGCGAAAACTAGTGCTAACGCTAAACGTCACCCAGCTGGCCCAGGTGGCAACGAGGGTGCCAGATGTCGGTTCGAGCACAGCCAATATCCTGGATCTTCTGCTGACAACAGATCCAGATCGATACTCGGTGTCAATATCTTCAGTTTTAGGTAGTTTCGATTACGGTCTGGTCAAGTCTGTGTCCGTCTACTTTTCACGAGATCCCAGCGGGTTTGGCGATACGGGTCAGCAGATTGGGATGGCATGCAACCATTTTTTCGCATGTTAACCTTGGCAGCTCACTTACTTTTCTTTGGATGATGCTTCGTCGTGCGCAGATGCCGTGACGGATGTGTTGCGGCAGGGGATAAAGTACAGCATTGTATACTTACTAATTGTCTGTAAACAATAGGTTACCCATTTATCTATGTAAATACCTATCTAATAATAATATAGTGGTGATAGTCGATGTCTCCATCCCACATTACGAGAATCTCGTGAAAGCTGAGAAAGAGAAACAAATGAAATATCTGGACTTAACACACGAGGTTGTCGACATGTGGAATGTGGACTCGGCTATCATTGTGCCAATTGTCGTGACCGCCAATGGCCGAGCATTTGTCGAAGCTGTCGTTGCGCGGTTGGATCAAGGGCCTGATACAGAAGGCAGTACTCCTCGATACGGCTCACATTGCGAGGAGGTTCTTGTCTCTGGAGCCCTAACCACCGGTAGCTTGGACCCTGTTCCCGACACCGGCGGACAACTATTTTTTATATTTTGAAATGTTTTTTTTAAATGGTGTTAAAAATATTTAAAATGATTAAAAATATGTAATGAAAATGAATATACGAAATAATAATAGTAATATTTATTCAAAATTCTTTACAGGATAAATTAACACTTTCAGCTGAGCATCTGGGTATTCAAATGTTTGTTGCGCGGCGCACTATTTTCTCATACAAAATAAATGACGATTAGTGACGTTCTGTTTTTCATACAACCAAAGAAATTATGAAATGTGACACAACCGTTACTACACGTCGACGTTTATCCATGTTGTGTCATATGCAATCCACGTACCTATAGTACATCAATAAAGCACAGCGTCTAACCACGTTGACGTTCTTAACCGATGTGTCATATACTGTCCATATATATTAATAAATTGGGGAACAACGTCTAAACAAGTCCGTCCGACAGCACCGACAGAACTGTCGTCAAAGTCAAATTCTGGTATATCTGCTATAGAGTCTTTCCAATCTGCTACTGGAGACGGTGTTCGGTATCTTCGCTGCCATCGCGCGGTGTTCGAAGTATCTCGAGCACGACCGTGAGATGGGCCTGGTGTTGGGTTGTCCTCTATCGTAGCAGGTGGACGGAAGACAGGAGAAGCTGAATTACCACCTAGCGCTATAAGTGGCACCGGATCAGGAGTTACGGAATGGCCCACTACATCTAAAGGCAATGGTGGCTCAGGAATTGTTGGGGTGCCGGGGTTGCTCTCTGTGTCTAGAAGCGGTGGTGGGTCAGGATTTCCCGGGTTGCCTTCTATGTCTAAAAGCTGTGGTGGCTCGGGATTTCCGACTCTACCTTCTATGTCTAGACGGGGCAGCAGCTCGAGAATTACGGGGTTTCTCCCTATATCTAGAAGCGGCAGTGGGTTAGGCATTTCGAGGTTACCCTCTATATCTAGTAGTGGTGGCGGGTCACGACTTTCAAGTTCGTCCTCTTGACGCGACTGTGGCTCAGGTGAGCTCATTGTTTCCGTATCGCGATCAGCTTTAATGGAATGCTCTGACATAGTTCTAGGCCATTTTCATTTTCTGGTGTCAAAAATACTTCCAGAACTTGCACTGTGATCTGAAGTCTCGGAACTGGACTGATCGGTCTTCCGTGAAATAGTAATTCATTACTTGCTGAACTATCGCTCCCATCTGACCGTCCTGGCTCCGGGTCATAATCTGCATCAGATCCATGTTCACCATCGTCACTGAAAGGATCTGGAGTAGATTCCCGTGACGCCGATGCCTCATCGAAAATCCACATCGATCTTTTTTTACCTTGTTTTTATCCATCTAAAACAATAAGTACCATTCTATCAATAAATTGGTAACGTACGATTTACATACCTATATAATATTACCTATATTTATCATAATGAAATCATGATTATACTTATTATTTTTACAAATATAGACGCAAACAATAAGCATAAATAACTTTACGATTAAGATTTACTTACACAAAATAATGAAATACATACGATAATTTGAAGGCATAATTTCGCAAAACCACGGCCACGGCACTACAATTGAATACTCTCCCGCTCACGGCGCACGGGACGACTGAAGTATGGGAGCGGGGGCATCGAGGGACGTATTATGACGTTGCGAATGTATGCGTAACTAGAATGTATGTGTGCGAGTAGCTTTATAAAGTGCACAAAAAAACTAACGTGGAGTGGCGCTAACAGTCCCAAAATTTAAAGTGATACGGCGCGATGACGTAGCTTGAAGGAATTTGTATAAGCCTCAGCCGTTTATACACGTTCTTTGAAGAAAGACATATTTTTTACTGACGTGATTAAACGTTGTGTCAAATAGCGTTTATCAAATTTTACGTATTATAACGTTGCTCAGCTCAAAGTGTTAACACAGTCTTAAATATAAATCCTAATTCTGAGTCTTACGTGCCTGAACTAGTGAATCCTGTGTTTCAGGCGAGAAGGGCTAAAATAATACTTTTTTATTTTATTTTAATTCTGTAGTACACAAACGTCACAGAAATCTGTAATGTAGACAAGTTATCTTATACTAGTCAATAAAAGTCTGACACAATCTCGCGCTCCGCCCTAGAGCGGGAGAAGTCATTGGATAATTTCCTACCCAAAAAGAAAAAACATATTGACATTTTTAATCTAATACTCACATTTCAGCGGTTCTGGATGACATGTTTAGTCACGTGATAAATAAAGTGAGCGCAGAGCAACTAAAATGGTTCCTCAGATTGATCCTAAAAGATCTCAAGCTGGAGATGGGCAGCACTCGCATATTAGGATTATTTCATCCTGATGCCCCTGAATATTATGAAACCTGTGGTCTGTTATCCAAGGTGAGTATTAACTGGTTTGTGAATTTACCTGCATCTTTGAGCTATATGGGACTTAAAAAAATCTCATCAGAAATTCTATTATTTTTGCTGTTGTGTCTGCTTCTGAGAAAGTAATTCTCCCTTCGATAGAGATTATTGGAGAGTTAGTTAATAAGGACTTCTTTTGCTCAGGTGTGTGAAGAGATAGGCGATGGTGACGCTCGTCCCTTGGAGCTAGGCATACAGATGTTTCTCGCTATAAGCCCGATGCTGTCTGAAAGACTCGACGTCAAAAATATAGCCAAACAACTTTCCATCGATAAGACTTATCAGATTGAGGACAAGTTTGATGGTGAAAGATTCCAGGTAAATTTTTTCAACAAAAAACGAAAAAAATTGTGACGATTATTGTCTCGATCAAATATGTTTTGAAGTGTTTGTCTGATAAAATAACCATCACAGTAAATATCCTACTAAGTTGCAGGTAATAGTTACACTTACGTTAGGTATACGTACCTATAAAAATAATGTTTCCATCAATTTTATTATTGTATCTTTCGTCGAAGTGCTTATGCAAAAATTCACCTAAATGGCTAAACACGCAAAGATTCAAATTTTAACTAACAGAAGATTGTAAATTAATCGAACAAGCCGAAAAGTACATATCTACTTACATACGTACGTAGTTCCAGTAGGTACAGGTATTTTAACCTATTTTATTTTATTTTTTCTTTAACCTTGTACCTACCTAGTAGGTAAAAGAAAAAACAAAATAGCTGTACATTTTAAAAAAAAACGCGTACGCAAAGCGATCCCCAATCTTTCGCCGAGCGCTGAAGATCCGTGCCGATACCTGTATATTTCTTTTCTTCAGCTAACTTTTTATTTATTTATAGCCTCGTTGGTCTCGTCGCAAGTGCGACTGTGGAGGGTCCTGGGTTCGATCCCCAGCCGGGTCGGGAAAAAAGAGCCGTTGCTCCTACGCTTGATTTCTTCCCGGTCGTGTAGGATTGCCGTCCCATTAGACTAACAGAGAGTTCACCTGTATCCTACACTTGTGCACTATAATATCTCCTGCGTACTTGGGTAATCTCTGTTGAGATTGGCCACCGTGACCGAAATTCGGTCGGGAGGATTATATTTCTCAATTCATGTGCAATCAAATGCATTCTTCCTGTGTGTGTTAGTCATGGATTCATTTCAATTCTGCTTCGCTACTGCTGACGGTGACATTCGAGGGGCGAGAAAAGAATTATTGTAACCCTTATCATTGCCACAGGGAACACAATCTACAAGTTGATGTTTTTCAATCAGCCTATACGTGGTGTTTACTGGATGAGTTTGAATAGGCATTTAGATATTTTAAAAAATTGGTTTATTTGCTCAGCTCAAAAGGTTGGTTTTGTAGTACAAAATCTAAAATATTTGTTCTTTTAACAGATGCACATGGAAAATGGAAAATTTGAGTATTTTTCAAGAAGGGGTTTTTCATTTACTAAGAACTATGGAAGTACTTATGACTCTGGGTTGTTAACGCCTCTCCTGAAGGATTGCTTCGCACCAGACGTGTCTAGCTTCATTCTAGACGGCGAGATGATGGGCTGGTATAAACAATACCAGTGTTTTGGCTCCAAGGGTTAGTATTGTTAATGATCTGATAAAAGAAAAAGATTTAATGTCGGAATGTATCTAGAATATTTTCAAGCATAGATATTAAAAATCTTTCAGGGATGTTAGATTATTTTTAAACTTACGTAGGTATTAGTAGGACTTCTGTTTCTATCGAACTGAAAGTTTAGTGCGTATAATATTTTGAAGTTGCTGTAAACTGATAAAAATGTGTTTCCATCCAATAATGCAGGTATGTTAATTGTTCGTAGTTAATATTTGTAAAGTTTTAACGTAATCAATATGTGTTATTACAGGTATGGCATTCGATGTTAAGAAGATAACAGAGAATTCGAAGTTTCAACCCTGTTTCTGTAGCTTTGACATCCTGTATTTCAACGGTAGAACTCTCGTGGGGCCTCCAGAGAAAGGAGGGCTGCCACTCGGCGAAAGACTTCGAATCTTGGATAAATTGTTTGTGAACAAGCCCGGAGTCATACAGCACAGTCAACGACAGATAGTGGCTCAGAGGTAACTGGGCAGTAGATATATTTGGTGATTGAATACGGTCCAACTGCCCTTGCAGTCCACGAGCGCGTCATATGACTCTAGCCCAGTGTCTGATGCGGAGCAGTGACTTGTTTTATATAAATGGCGGCTAAAGCGGTGACTTCGCATGCACGTAGGACAGAGCCGCCGCGTCGATCTGAATTCGCGTGCACCGCGTCGGATCGCTTCGTAACCGCAATCGCATTGAATCGCCCACGTAGGATGCCGCGTTATGAATTGTAACCCCTCTTATAAAATTTACAACGAGTGACTCTCGCCACGGTAATATTATCTATACAGTATTCCAACTTCATACAAACGGACGAAACGCGAGCTATACCTACGCGCCTCGATCTCGAGGTGCGCTCAGGATGCAGACAGTCGCGTCTGTGCCGCGCGATTTTTTTAATAAAAATAAGTTCAAGTACATATTTATATATTTAATATGACGAATAAGATATATTGTGCTGTTTTTAGTTGCATGAATTCTTCATTTAAAACCAAACATATAAATTGTAAATTAGCTGCAGGTATCTGAATTCTTCATTTAAAACCAAACATATAAATTGTAAATTAGCTGCAGGTATATATACCCAAGTAAAAGATAGTCCTTTTTCTCCACCTTGTCCATGTTTCCCAAAACAATTTTTAATTAAGCTTTAGAATGCGGATTTTTTTACTTTAAAATTTAATAATAAAGCATTTCGTAGGTACGTCTCAGTCGAGGCGCAAATATTTTTCGGTCGCAATTATTGAACACTTCCTATTCAATTCACAAAGTATTTTATTTGTTTAAATAAAAATATATATTTTCAATCACAAAACTAAAGGGAAACACAAAGTAGGCAAATGTAATTAAAATGCTGGAGGCGGTCAGCCATAGTGCGGGCAGCCCTATCGCATGTTTACGTACCGCGCGGCTGTAGGCATTTATTTCAAAGATACGGCCGAGTTACAATACTGTATAGATAATATTACCGTGCTCTCGCTCTTGTAATGTAACAAAATCAATTGATGATTACTTTTATGAACATAACAACACAACAACACAGCACACTCGTTTATATTGAAATGAAATATATTCTTCACGGGAACCGATCACTTTTCCGAAATTTTTTTGTTCAAATTTAATTTTACCGAAAACTATTGACCGACGTCTTTTTTGCTATATGCATTATTTGACATATTTTTAGATCATCGAAGTATCATGTGCCGTAAGTATTATTTTACCGAACTATATTTCACTGATTTACAAAATAACTTTTTGCTATTGACCGAAGCCCCTTTGGAACTTTTTTCATTTGCCAAATGATTTATTTTCCATATTTTCACCATACCGAAACAACATTTTACGGAATTTTGGTCACAAATAATAGACGGTTACTTGGTACCATTTTCAATAAATTAAATTAGTGTCATAAAAAGTCAACATGCTACAAAATTTAGTGACAGAAACGAATCGCTGCAAAACCGACTTCGCACAGTCTTGTCTGCCCTACCCCTAGAGTGTAATTCAAGCCCGCGTAGGCGCGGAGGGGTCGGGCGGGCCGCGAGCTGAGGAGCAGGTGGTTTGAAGGGGAACCGATCACTTTTCCGAATTTTTTTTGTTCGAATTTCATTTTACCGAAAACTATTGACTGACGTCTGTTTTGCTATATGCATTATTTGACATATTTCTAGATCATCGAAGTATCAAGTGTCATAAGTATTATTTTACCGAACTATATTTCGCCGATTTACAAAATAACTTTTTGCTATTGGCCGAAGCCTCTTTTGAACATTTTTCATTTGCCAAATGATTTATTTTCCATATTTTCACCACACCGAAACAACATTTTACGGAATTTTGGTCACAAATATATAGACGGTTACTTGGTATCATTTTCAATATTAAATTAAAATAGTATCATAAAAAGTCAATATGTTGTGTTACAAATTTTAGTGACAGAAACGAACCGCTGCAAAATCGACTTCACACAGTCTTGTCTGCCCTACCCCTAGAGTGTAATTAAAACCCGCGAAGCCGCGGAGTCGTAGGGCGGCCCGCGAGCTGAGGAGCAGGTGGTTTCAAGGCCCGCCGCCGTGGCTGAGGATGGCCGACAGAGCCGGCCAGCAAGCCGAAGCTGCGGTGGTGAGCGTTAAAACCATCTGCGACGATAAGCTCGCGTGGGGCCGGAGCCGTGACAGAAACAATGCTTGCTGCATGTTGCATGCCTGTTTGCATGCTACATGCCTGCTTGCATGATGCATGCCTGCTTGCATGCCGCATGCCTGCTTGCATGCCGCATGCCTGCTTGCATGCCGCATGCCTGCTTCATGTTGCATGACTGCAGCATGTTGCATGCTTGCTTCCATGCTGCATGCCTTCTTGCATACTGCATGCCTGCTTGCATACTGTATGCCTACTTGTATACTGCATGCTTGCTTGCATGCTACATACCTGCTGCATGTTGCATGCCTGCTTCCATGCTGCATGCCTGCTTGAATGCTGAATGCCTGCTTGCATGCTGCATGCCTACTTGCATGCTACATGCCTGCTTGCATGCTGCATGATATAGCAAGCATCCTTGTTTGCAGCTTCTTACTGGGACCAATTAAAACCACTTTTGTTCATAATCAACTACATTATTACGTGCCATTACGTTTAAATAATAAAATAAAATATTAGATTAAACTAATCTAAAATTATCTTCTGTTGCCTCAATCATGCCAGTGTAATAATTACATTTCTAGGCGTTAGGAGAATTGAAAATATGGTAATTAAAACAGTGGTTTAATGAATGTTCGGAAACATAATACTTCGAACAAATGTTCGGCTAAGTGTAACATTGGTGAAAAGTTTTTCGGCCAAATGAAACGTCGGAGTAACGAAAAAAATCGAATTGATAATAGGTCAACTGATACAGTGGCAGACGTGACTTCGATTAAATAAAAAAAAACGAAACGAAAATAGTTGAAAAGTTTTATGAAATGAAATTCGGTTAAATATTTTTCGAACTTATGATAGGTAACCATTCTTCACAAAAAATAGAACAAAGAAATATTTTTAATCACTTATAAAACTGTGATGGTTTCGCAGGTCGATTTATCCTGAAATACTGGAGGCGCTGAACAAAGCTAACGAGAACCAAGACGAAGGGATAGTCGTTAAAGATGTGGAGTCCTACTACATTCCAAATCGACGCAACACGGGATGGTACAAAATTAAACCCGAGGTATAATGGCGTTAGGTACTCATTTCTCAGATCGTTATTATGCCTGTGTTATCCTACAGCGGAAAAAAATCCTCTCTTTTTAGGGTTTCGTACCTCGAAAGGAAAAAACGAACCCTTATAGGATCACTTTGTTTTCCGTCTATCTATCTGTCAAGACCCTCTCGGGGACGCGTGGAGGTATCGACATATCGAGTTGAAATTAAAACCATATGGGTATTCAGGTCTGCGGTCTCTTGTAACTGTGAAAAAATCAAACTTCTGAGTTAATGAAAAAAAAAAGAAACGGCCGTTTTGTGTCTCAATTGGAAAAGCTTGAGCGACTTCAAAATCTTGGTATCAGGTTTATATTTGGCTTGCGTATGTATGACCACGTTTCTGAATTTCGCACTCAGCTCAAATGGCTTCCTATTCGCCTTCGCAGGAATGCTCACATACTCTCTTTACTTTACAATGTGCTTTTTAATCTTTCAACTCCTTTTTATCTTATTTCCTCTGTGATACACATTCAAGGTCGTTAAGGTCATCGGAGAATCTAAAACTTAGTATTCATATGCATTCCACTTCGTTCTTTGATAATTCTTTCACGATACAAGCAGCGCGTTTGTGGAATGCATTACCCATAGCAGTGAGGCATACCCAAACGCTACCGACGTTCAAAAAGATGGTGATGGAGCATTACCTATCACTTTAGTTTTTCTTCTCCTTTATCTAAATATAATTCGAGTATTTATTATTTGGTAATGTATTTGTGTATTATATATATTTTATTGTATTTGTGTATTATATATATTTTATTGTATTTGATTATCTTTTTATTTAGGTACATTATTTATGTTGTTGTAGGTACACTGACAACCCCAAATATTTTCCTTTCGTTCAGTCCATCCAAAGGTTGTCTGGTAGAAATTGCTCTGTGCATTATGACTGCATATTATACACTTATTTTTATGAATGTTTGTCCTGTAATAAGTTAAGGTGTGCAATAAATAAATAAATAAAAAATACATAAAAAACGTGTATTTCGACACTCTAAAGGGAATCAAAATGCAAAGGGTACTTCCCGTTGACTTAGAATCCTGAAATTTGGCATGAAGCAAGGTCTCATAGCACAAGTATAGGAAAAAATCTGAAAACTATAAATTGGTACTTACGACACAAAAAAACTTTTTTTGCGAATAGTAAAAATCTTCGTACCTCAATTCGGGAATTGAACTCTTTTCATAGGTAAGTTTGTACGGAACTCTCAGTACGCGAGTCCGACTCGCACTTGCCCGATTTTTTGTTGTACCTATTCTCTTCCTTTTCCAATGGGTTTTGCTTTTATTTTTTTTCCTCCTGATTGTCTCCTATCTTCTTTAAATATAAAAGACTAGTCCTCGACTTCGTTCGCGTGAATGTTGTATGATTCTAAACAATATCAAGCGATTTTAGCTATGTTTGGGGTCACTACAGTACATTTGTTGTATCATTTCAGTATACGGAAGGTACAATGAGCGACCTCGACCTGGTAATCATTGGGGCTGATGAAGCCGAGAACAAGAGACAAGGACGAGCCAAGAGCTTCCTCGTAGCCTGCGCAGATGGTGTGGCTCCAGGTGAGCGTAGAAATGAACCTAATAGAAATTTTTCAGCAGTCGTCCAAATACAATCAATCTGCCTTGTCCCTTTCGGTCGGTTTCAAGTCTAATCGGATGCAACTGAATACCAGTACCGTGTTGTGCATGGAGCGACTGCCTATCTGACCACAATCCAGTAACTGGGCAATGCGCCACCCCTTGGCAAGACTGCTGTCAGATTTTTCTGACTTCTGACCCGTGCCTACCCGTCCAGTGCGCTGAATCGAAACGTTTACTGCGTTCGGCTCTCAGATTGGTTAAGAGCTTGGACCGGGCTATTTAGAGCGCCGAACGTCCTCAGCTGCACTTGAATGTGGGTAGAAAGAAACCATACACATGAAGAAAGGACGCGGTAAATTTTGTGAGTATTATCACAAAATTGACCGCGTTCTAAAAGGAAACGAAAGCGACCGTGTGATTAATAAATAGCTATCTCTTTTTAAGTGACACGTGGATCAACCAGAAAAAGACAACCATTGGTCGCACGCCTTTTCTGACCGTATTCTTTTTTTTTTTTTTTTTTTTTTTTAATTGATATAAACTAGTGCTTGACTGCGATTCCACCTGATGGTAAGTGGTAATGCAATCGTTGATGGTGAGGCGCACTAATTTATTGAGAGCCTATTCACTCTAGCCTTGAAGAGACCCAAATTATAATCGGACGGGAAAATCGCAGCAGGCAAATTATTCCAGTCCCTCGATGTACGCGGTATAAACGACGAGGCAAAACGCTTGGTCCGGACCGTAGAGGTTTCAACAACGTAAGGGTGGATACTCGCCGTTCGTCGGCTTGTCCGATGGTAGAAATGAGATGGTGGAATCAAGTCATGCAATTCCTGCGCACACTCTCCAAAATGAATTCTGTAAAACACCGAAAGGCTGGCTACCCTACGCCTGTGCTCAAGACTTTGTAGATTGGAATTAACCAGATCTGGATCACCAATTAGCCTCTTTGCACGCCTTTCCACCGAGTCCAAAGCTGCCAGGTGGCATTTTGCAGCACCAGCCCATATGTGGCTGCAGTACTCTACACACGAACGGACCTGTGCTTTGTATAACATTAAAAGCTGCCCTGGTGTGAAGTACCGCCGGACCTTTGCAAGTACGCCGAGTTTCCTAGCAGCTACCTTGGCTTTGGACTCAATGAACCGCCCAAAGTTAAGGTCTGAAGAAATTTCAACTCCCAAGAGCTGAAGGCGGTCGGTGTACCCCAAGGATACATTCTGAAAAACAGGAGCCAAGGTGAACGGGCTCCTTTTAGCGGTGAATAGACACGCTTGTGTTTTGGCGGCGTTGAATCCCACCAGATTGGCTTCACCCCACTTGGAGACTGCCTGAAGTGAGACATTCGCACGCTCTACCATAGCCTCTCTTTCGGACCGGATTAGCTCCTTACTAGCTCGAGCACCCGGCAGGTATCTCTCTACAACTGTGCTATCATCTGCATACCCATAGATACCGGGCATCAGCAGATCGTTGATATGCAGCAGGAAGAGAGTTGCAGAGAGAACAGACCCCTGAGGAACTCCGGCATTAGTCGTCATGGGCTCTGATGAGCATCCATCGATAACAACTCTGAGAGAACGTTCACTCAGAAAGTCTTTTACCCAGTTAATCAGACCAGGGGAAACGCCGTACGCTGAAAGCTTACTCAATAGACTAGCGTGCCATACCCTGTCGAAGGCCTTCGAGACGTCTAAGGAAACAGCAATCGCTTCCCCATTCTTCTCGAGGGTCTCGCCCCACAAGTGGGTGGCATAAACTAGTAGGTCCCCAGTAGATCGATTGTGGCGAAACCCGTACTGTCGATCACTGAGGAGATCGTTACCTTCCAGGTATGCCAAGAGGCGCGAGTTCAATACACGCTCCATAATCTTGCAGAGTATGGAGGTTATTGAAATCGGCCGATAGTTGGTAGGATCAGTACGACTGCCCTTTTTGGGCACGGGTTGCACGTTGGCAAGCTTCCAGGACTTGGGCACTATACCAGTCCCAAATGAGAGGCGATACAAACGCGTCAATACAGGAGACAACTCGGGTGCACAAGCCTTGAGAACAATCGCTGGTCTACCATCTGGTCCACTAGCTTTATTCACGTCAAGACGACACAGTGCTCTCAGAACCTCTTTGTTCCTTATGCGGACCTCGGGCATCGAAGTATCGCAGTGAGGTAGAGTCGGTGGAGTAGCACTACCAGTGTCAAGACGAGAATTATGGGCCAAGAGAGATGCAAAGAGACCCGCTTTCTCTCTCGCTGTATGAGCCAGTGTTCCATCAGGTTTAACCAGCGGAGGCAATGAGGGCCGACAGAAGTTCGCTTCGACCGACTTGGCAAGGGACCAGAATGCTCTGCTACCGGACGGCTGCGCAGAGAGCTTTGTACCAATATGGTTAATGCGGTCGAAGCGAGCCTTCCTTAGTGCCTTTTTGTAGGACTTGGCAGCATGGTTGAAGGCTATCTTCTTTGAACTCAGATCCGGAGCTTTGTGGTCACGAGCGTCAACCCAGGCGAGAAACGCCGAATGCTTACGTTGTTCAGCTTGAACGCAATCGGCGTTGAACCATGGGTGAGCTGAGCCACCGATGGGTACGTCGCGATAGGGGATGAAATACTCCATAGCTTGACGTATCACATCGGATATAGCATCTGCACAGCTCGACGGATTTTTAGAAGAGAAGCAGACCTGCTGCCAAGGATAAGATGCAAAGAAGTGCCGCATCTCATCCCAATCTGCTGACTTGTAACGCCACATTCGCCGTTCACCGCGTGAGTCGCAGCCAGGTGGGGAGAAGGACGATACAGACTTCACCAGACAGTGATCTGAAGTTCCTAGTGGTGAGGAAACTGTTACGATACATCTGTCCGGATCGGTGGTCAGTAAAAGGTCCAGACAATTGGCAGTATGACCAACTACATCAGGCACCCTTGTCGCTTGCTTTACCAACTGGGAGAGGCCCATCGATACTGCAAAGTTTCGCGCTTCTCTCCCAGCGTGGTCGGTCCTCTGGTACGGGAAAAGCCAGTCTTTGTGAACGGCGTTAAAGTCCCCCAGAGCGACAAACTGCGCATCAGGGTGCCGATGCAGAGCCTTATCGGCGGCCTCACTGAGGTGGCTAAACAGTTGAGTCGTCTCCTGGTCACCGCTGTGCGATCGGTAGACACAAGTATAGACAATTTTGTCCACACCGGTGTCCACCAACAACCACAACGTTGAGAAATTAGGGTCCTCAAGGTGACGGAGACGCTGACAACAGATGTCATTGCGGACGTACACACAGACCCCGGCACGCTGCAGGAAATGGTGCTCCAATGAGTATCCCGGGTAGTCGAGATACGCCGCATCTGACGGACATCTGATCTGCGTCTCCGTCAGGAAAAGTAAGTGGGGCTTGTCAGTCTCAAGGTGATGGTGGACCGCATTGATATTGGAGTGCAGTCCTCGAATGTTAGAGAGGTGCACTTGGAATAAGAGGACGTGCATCCGCTGTACACACTTACTTTTCTTTTTACCTTTCATTTTATTTTTTATTATTTTGAGTGAATAGGGTAGGTGGAAGATGGCAGTTGAGCGAGGTGATGCGATGTAAATCCAACAACGCGACCAGAGTTGCTGCGCCAATGGAGGTCTGATCTGGAGACTGCGGGGACGCCCGAACCCCCCCAGGGATCGCCATCGGGTCCTCTCGCCCGGTCGCCAACCGGCACGATGGGGCCACCCTGGGATTTTTCGCAGTTGGCGGGGCAGCCTTTTGTGCGTGGCTGGCACACTACTTGGGCCCCCAACTATCTGCGGTCGGCCAGCGGATAACCGTGCTTCGGATCCCGCTACCCTCCGCGATCAAACGTCCGACACAACAACAGCTGTCGCATCATACCCGCTACGGTACACATCGCAACACAAGTGCTCAGACCCATCTTCCACCATATGGCTTCACCAGACATCACGCCGAAACACGACAAGTCGCTTGGCGGCATAGCTTTGTCTGGTGGGTGGTAACTCCTAAGCCGGCAGCCGATACTATGGCCTACCACCGTATTTTACTGCTCGTTTGGCACTACCCAGGGGACACGTGTAGGGTGGTCACAACAAGTAGATCCTACGGACGCGAGCAGTTCATCCCCCAAAATATCTAGTATCTTTTCACAGATAGGAAAAGCTCAGACAATTTCTCTGGTGGAATCTAAAATGTTTCATGGTGTGTCAGGTAAAATGCCGGAGCGCTGGGTGTCGGTGGGGCGCGTGTCCACCGGCCTGAGCTTCGACGAGCGCGAGAGTGTGTGCGCCGCGCTCGAGCGGCACTGGACCGCCTTGAAGCAGGCGCCTGCGCCGCCGCACTTGTGCTTCAACAAGAAGAAGCCAGACTTCTGGATCCCGCCAGAGCATTCCGTTGTATTAACGGTAAGTCCTCATCGTCGTATAGTCGCCATGTTTAGTGTTTTAGTAATCTAGTATCTAGTAGTTTTTTGATAGCTACAACCTGGAGGTCTTAAAGTGAAGAGTGTAAAGGTAATTCTAGGCAAGTGTGCTCCATCCTCGATTTAATTATACTGTGATGATGTGATCACAGTCATAATTAAATCGAACCATACTTTACCACTATTGACTAAAAATCTCCCTCCACTCTTTCCACTTCTCAACGTTTGTTGTTGTGGTTCAATCAATACCTCATAATGAAACGGCCGTTAACGTGGCATTGCGTTTAGGTCTTCCACGGCGTCGGCGTCGCTTTCGAATACAGGTGTAATGTTATGATGATGTTTAAAGAGGACCACCATGTGTATTGTTCAGGTTCGAGCATCCGAGTTGATCCGCAGCTCAGCGTTTGGCGCTAATTACACGCTGCGGTTTCCTCGCATACAGAAGGTGCGAGACGATAAACCAGTTCAGGATATCATGACTTTACAAGAGTTGGAAGCCCTTTGCGCCGTAAGTATATCCTCAGTAGATGAAGATCTACGTTGCAACTGTTAGGTTGTATATATAGGTAACAGAGTAGAAATTTCTGCATCCATCATTGAAAAATCGGGCAAGTGCGAATCGGACTCGCGCACTGAGGGTTCCGTACAAACTTACCTGTGAAAACAATTCAATTCAAGTTACGAAGATTTTTCCGAAACGTAAAAAAAGTTTTTTTTGTGATGTAACTACAAATTTAGAGTCTTCAGATTTCTATACATCCTATACTTGTACTACAAGACCTTGCTTCATGCCAAATTTCAGGATTCTAGTTCAACGTGAAGTACCCTATGAATTTTGATTACCTTGAGAGTGTCGAAATACACGTTTTTTGCGACATAAACGGCAATTTTTACCTTTGGGTATGCAGACGACAGCACTGTTGCTGAAAGTTACATATCCAGCGCGCAAGTGGGTCACAGATCCAGTCTTTTCGAGAGGCTATGGTCGAGCGCTTGAACTTGTCCTTGGAGGCAGTCCCTGAATGGGGTGATGCCAATGTGGTCAAGTTCAATGCTGCTAAAACCCAAGCGTGTTTATTTTCCGCTAAAAGGAGTCAATTCAGCCCTGCTCCAACTTTCCGGGGCGTAACCGTGCCGATAACCGACCATCTTGATCTTCTTGGTGTTACGCTGACGTCAACACTCAACTTTGGGCCATACATTGAAGCAAAGGCTCAACTGGCAGCAAAAAAGCTGGGAATCCTCGCGAAGGTCAGACAGTATTTCACGCCGGAACAGCTGCTCAAACTTTATCAAGCGCAAGTTCGATCGTGTTTGGAGTACTGTTCTCATCTTTGGGACGGAGCTGCCCGATACCAGCTTGATGCACTTGAGGCAATAATTGAGAGACGAGCCAGGAGGATCATTGGCAATAATGCACTCGTTGAGTCGAGGCTTCAAAGTCTTGAACATCGACGCCGAGTTGCTAGCCTGTCGGTTGTCTACCGGTTGCATTTCGGGGAGTGTGCGTCGGAATTGCATAACCTAATTCCGCCTAGCCCGGTCCATTATCGGACCGCCAGGCGTAAGGCAATACGCCACCGGTACATGGTGGACATCCCACATATACGCACGAAACGTTTTGGGAACACATTCATTGTGCATATAGCTAAGGAGTGGAATTCCTTGCCGGAATCTGTGTTTCCTGATGGCTACAACCCGGGAATCTTTTTTACGTTTTGTTGGTTAATGTTTTTGGCTTGGATACTAAGTCCTTTAAGCCATGTTTTCGTATAAATAGTTAATGTGTTCACCATTAGAATATGGATGTACACATTCAATGTTTTTGTAGTATTTGGCAGTAAATGTATGAAGTCAATCTTCTCGCCAAACTTCGCTGAGGACTCACTCAGTTCCATTTTACCGAGATCGCGCCTGTTTCAATGATTTCACATATTGTCCGATTGCGCAGACACTTGAGATACAAAACTCCACCAATTTTACATCACAACATCTACTAGGAATCAATTAGCGAATAATTAAATCAGCCGCTGAACGTCACTCGAAGAAATCCCGCCAAAAACTCCTGTGTATTACATAATTATTTTGTATGTGGCGTGTAGACGACGCCACAGATGCAAGGAGGTTGCGATAATGTTCGACTCGACGTAGATTAGTCGGTATATTACTTTAAATAAATCGTAACCGATATTTGTTCAACAAAATAAATGTCAGCTGGCTACCACGTACTATTATTTTATTAGAATTAATAGATTAATATGGCCGATATATCATCCTTCGAACGCAACGGAGTTTTTATTACTATTTCCTATAATGCTGCAAACCATATTTAAATAACGTATAAAAACTCTTCCAAGTTTTATTTCGATTGAGTTGCGAGGGCTGTCGTCTGGTTTTACAATATGGCGGCATGCGGCACTGGTCTGCCGCCGGAAACATTTAATGTTGCCACCCAAAATATAAAACAGTGTTGCGACACAATAAGCCACAGGTACCTGTCGCTTATTGTGTCTTCAGACACCATTATAGGAAAAATTTTCTGTAGTACATATAGACAAGATGATTAGATTCCTGTTGATGTTTTTCAAAAATATCGGTTGCTGTGAAATAATAATAAACAAATCAAATATCTAAATATCATATTTCGTACAGGACAAAGGACCAGTAGTAGTGAAGTTAAGTACCAACCAAATAACTGGAGATCAAATAGACGAAGTTAAGCCTCGGGCAAAGCGGAAGACGCAAGCGCCACAGGTTGCAGAGCAGTTCCAGATCACGTCGGGCGGTGACGTTGAGGTCACCTCGAAAGCGCTGCTTGGAAGGAAGCTTTATATACTCTCAGAAGATGACGACTGTAAAAGGCCAGAACTCTGCAAGATTATCGAGTCGCACGGAGGGAAGGTTGTCGCTAATATTGGTAAGTTAAATCATTGTTGCTTAAAATAAAATAAATAAAATAACAATATTATAAAGAGGCAAGATTTGTATTTTTTTTAGGGTTCCGTACCTCAAAAGAAAAAAAACGGAACCCTTATAGGATCACTTTGTTGTACGTCTGTCTTGTCTGTCTGTCAAGACGCTTTATCTCGGGAACGCGTGGAGGTATCGAGTTGAAATTGAAACCATATACTCAGGTCTGCGGTTCCTTGAAGCTGTGAAAAAATCAAACTTCTCAGTTAACGAAAAAAAAGATACGGCCGTGTATGTTGCAAAAACCGTATATTTCGACACTCTCAAGGAAATCAAAATACATAGGGTACTTCCCGTTGACACAGAATCCTGAAATTTGGCATAAAGCAAGGTCTTATAGCACAGGTATAGTAATAAATCTAAAAACAGTAAAATTTTTGTTACGTCAGCGATTCGGAAAAATCTTCGAGACTCCATTCGGGAAACGAACGTGTGCGAGACCAACTCGTACTTGCCCAGTTTTTTTTTATGAGTCAATTAAAAAAATACGGGACCGATTTAAAAAATTCTTTCACCAGTAGAATGCTATTTTGTCATGAGTGACATAGGGCGACAAAAGCCGCTGGCAGAAGCTAGTTGAAAATAAATGGCTAAAGACTCTTGACCATAATAGGACTAAGAATTTATCAGCATTTCCTAATTTTGTTGGTTTGGACTCGAACTTTATCTAGATTACAGTAAAATACTAAACCTACTTAATCGTTGAAATCGATAAGGTACAGGGAGCATTCTTAAGTTCTATACATGGGATTCATCCCATCCAATCATTATTATGTTTGTATCACAGAAATAGTACCTACATTTTGTTAAAATTAGAGAAAGTTTGTCATTGCGGCTGAGGCGGAATTCGCACGAGCCGTAGCACGTAGTCGTAGCGAGGGTGTTATGGAGTCGAGTGCTGCAGTGACAAATCCACGTGTATCAAACGACGTTTTCCAATACACTTACGGAGATATAAATAAGCAGGGGTTGACGAGCGACTCGTGGGGGTCGCGCCGCGCCCAGCCTGATACGATCTACGTAAAGCGGGAGCAAGCACGCGCACTGCACCGCACTAATGCGAAAAACAGGAAATTGCATGCCTAAAAGCGATAGGCATAAGAGCGGGTTTATGGGTACCTAAATGTATTGAAAAAGATTGAACATTGAATGTTTTGTACAAGGTGCGGATACATGGTGCTCCGTGGCAGGTAAGATCACAAGCCGCGTGCGTGCCGTGCAGGCGGCGCGCAGTGCGGACGTCGTGACGACGGGCTGGCTGCGCGCGCTGCCGCCCGCGCCCGCGCCCGTGCCGCTGCAGCCGCTGCACGCGCTGGCACTTACACCTGCCACACGACTTGCACTTAGCAGGAACTACGACGCGCTTGGAGACAGCTATACCGAGCCCGTCGATGAGGACACCCTGAGAAAGATCTTCGACAAAATGGACAGTGACTGCGAGAAAATGGACGGTAATGTAAGTATTTTTATAATAATAAACAAAAAGTTTATTTATTTTATTGATCAGCTATACCTGATCAAATCTACGGCTTACATAATCACTTAGTAATTCCAAACATCGCATCATCCGACCACTAGGACTTATGGTAAAACTACACAGCGCACACGTGTGCCACGTACGCCGATCTGGACGCGGGTCGGGCTCCATACATTTTATATGGAAACTAAACTTGTAGAGCTACACTTGATCCACGCCACGCGACGTCGTTCTACGTACAAATCAGGCGTGGTCCACGTGTGCGTCGGTCTAATGTAGTTCTAGCTTAAGAGAGTGAATAACGAGAATGCACCTGTATTTTCGTATACACTTATGCAGCCCACGTCAATGGCTAGTCTCCACCGTGATGACTGCCGTGAAAATCTAATTGCCCGTCAAAATCTGTTTATCCATTTCGGAAATGTCTGTTCCCCCACGACAAAATTCACTTTCCCGTAAGAAACTAAAAAGTATTTTAAGTTCCTTATTACACATTAGCTATATCCCAGAGAAAGTCCCATCAAATTGTGTTTAACCGTAACCGTTTCGAAGATTTTTCCGTAGTTTGAAATCCTTTTCCTGCGGGAAAAAGAAAAGCAGCTTAGTTACTCCTTTAACAAGTGTCAAAATCAAGATTAACTGGAACAAATAGACAAACAGATGTACAAACTGACGTAAATTTGCATTGAGTAAACATGTAATTGTGTATGTATAGATAGATGAATAGTTGGCAGTAGATACAAGGGCACTTATAAAACGTCAGAAGTCAACTAACCAATTGGAAATCGTAAGAAAAGAAGTTAATCTTACCAGCAAGGTTGGGGTTTCTCTTGACTTCATATATGTAGTTACGAATCTATATATATAATAACAAAAGTATACGTGTCATCCAAACAGATCCCAATTTACCTCACACGCCAAGAGATGCTGGATTTGGACAAGGAGCTCTTTGGCGACAACAGCAACCCGCACTCGTTCCTGCGACCATGCTACATTCACATGCCGAACCAGCAGAGTCTAGCCTCTACGCTAGCTCGCATGTACGGGGCCACTGTACTCGACAGTACCAGTGACTGCACTCACATTGTACTGCCTAACAGTACAGAAAAAACTGAGATTGATAACATTAAGGAGTCATCCAGAGCTTTTGTAGTGAGTGAAGATTGGCTTGATGCCTGTTTCTCACAAAAGAAATTAGTTCCGGAAACAACATTTATTATATGACGGGAGTTTGCCGAAAAAGAGTGGGTGGGCAAACTCAGACCAATAAATGAGTGGGCAAATCGCTAAACCCTAAGCTTACTTATAATTTATGTTCAAATAATAATTGCCTTAACCTTTTGAGTGCGTAATTAGAGACACAATAGTAAGACAATGGCGCGTGAACGTCGGCGTTAATGCGGGGATCAACAGCTTACATATGATCTAACTGAACTAAAGTGTGCTTACTTATTTAGGTAGTAGAATGCTATATAAATCAGTATTATAAGTATTTTGAGGCATTCCTTGAAATGGGTGTACATGAGTTAACGATGTGTAGACCGGTACATTGTGTACTACCAAGGACCAATCAACACGCTTTCGGGAACAACTGAGTTTTTTCCCGTTCATCATCATCATCATCATTTCAGCCGAAAGACGTCCACTGCTGGACATAGGCCTCCCCCAAGCGACTCCACAACGACCGATCCTGTGCGTCTCGCATCCACCGCACTCCCGCGACTCTCACCAGGTCGTCAGTCCACCTTGTGGGAGGCCTTCCGACGCTGCGCCTTCCGGTGCGCGGTCGCCACTCTAGAACCTTTCGGCCCCATCGACCATCCGTTCTACGAGCAATGTGCCCTGCCCACTGCCACTTTAGTTTGGCGATTCTTTATGCGATCACGCAAGGAAACTCCGAGCATAGCCCTTTCCATTGGGTGACTGTAAGCCGAAAAATTTTATGTAAATTTTTCCCGTTACGTACTTAAAGTGGGAACTATTTAGGGTTCTGCCCCCCCCCCCCCCCACCGTGCTAGGAATGTGTCAGGCATAAAATACTCTTCGTATTAAAAATTAAGAGACTATGCCCAATAGACCAGTTTCGGCACTTACAATCACCGTCGCTTGACATGCACGAAGCTTATCGTAACGGTCTAATAAGCATATTAGTCCGTGTCGTGTTTGTTTCCGTCCTTTATACGTTACTAGCACGGTCATGGTATGACACGGTGTAGTGGGGCAGACTTCTTTAGGTACCTATACATTTTTTTAAAGCTTATTAAACAAGGATGTATCAAATGGCCTGACAAGTGCAAGTGCCTTTAAAAACTGGCTACAAAAACAAGTTTTAAGCAAGTTTAAAGCGCTCTTCCTTTCTCCCACTTTATACATTTTGCTGTGCTTGGCAGGCTTCATAATTTTTTCCCTTTATTTATGTTACCACCGTGTATGTTATGGATGCAATTTGATGCAATAAGAATATGAAATTTGGAAGCCGATTCCAACATAGATTGATTGTTCTAAATAATTATTATGTAACTACCTAAAAGTGTTGTTTTTCTGTATGATTTTCTCACTTTCTTCTTCTATTGCCAATATTAATTTTTATCATATTTGTATCTATAAATTAATAGTAATCACTATGAATTGACATACTTTATATTCGTGTTTTTGTTTTGTTTTGAATTTGTATTAAATTAAAATATATTTTGTATATGAAATAGTCTTTTCTTGATGCTGGGGCAATGGTGAATCGGATCGATATTCCAACTCGACCCGGTCATTATTCTTTGTAGCATCGTAACGACATCGCCTCGCCTTGGGGCAGGACTTGAATCTCAAGCGATGCATGGTCACCTCTTGATCCCTTGCTAGTTGCTTACAGCGACTTGTCTCCGTGCTTACTCCTCACCATCTCCGCTGTAACGTCTCGTCGGCGCCTTGCTCTTCTCTTCCTATTACGTACCTTTGAGAGATGGTCAACTACGGTGCCACACCCAGCCATAAGCGCGGCGGCGGCGTTGCCTAGTCGTAGCCTAATCGACAGCAACTTCGGATTCTGATCCGGTCCGGTTACGTGCTTGCGTAATTAAGAATAAAGTAACGTTAAATGCGAGGTGATTGATAGAGTTGGTGTGCGATCATCTTAAGTGATAAGCTCTCGCCGTATCTATATCATAGTCAATTTGTAAAACGAATAGCCGTTATGTACTTAATTAAGAACTTAAAGCGGCGATTCCTGCATTGACTGTTACATCTAAAGGATGGTGGGTGGACTCAAAGTCTACAGTAACTAAAAATTAAACGATTGGCAGATCTACATGCGCCTTAACACATTTAAAGTAATTACAATAAAAAGACACGCTGGTTTGTTACTGTATATTGTACAATCAAAGCCACTGAGCCGTATAATGAATCGTATGCACGCGTGTCGGGCTGGTACTAATATAGACTGCGTTTGTTTTGTACCGCGACCAAAGACCGCTTTATTCTCTGAACTAACCCAAGATTACGGCTAACAAAGATACTTTGTCCGACACTATTATTAACTTAATACTTCATTAGTGTAACTGTATTAATACTGGTGGCTACTTGATATACGAGTACCTACCTATGCTCTTCCAAACCTATGGATATGAACTTATACTCACGGAAGTTAGCACAATTTTTTTGATAAAAGTAATAAATCTATCATTCTATCTATCGGCTTCAGGCACAGCCATTATCCACCATAGGCACTATGATGGATGACGCATCGTTTCGGCTCGCAATCTGTCTACGCTTAGGCGCACCTTGTGTTGCTCCACGTCGGTGTCACTGCGGCGAAGCTGTCTACAGCCTCGGTCACCATGGTCTGTCCTGCTGAAAGAGCGCAAGCCGCATAGCATAGCGCGCTAGCATCAACAATATTATCGTCGAACTCTTATCACTGCCGGCGTACCTGCCGTATAGAACCTAGCGGCTTAGCACGTGGATGAGCAGAGATCAAATGGTATGACGTTGGTGCCGTGGAAGGTGTGTAGGTTTCTGGTGTGTGACGCAACTTGTGTCGACACTCTTGCGCCGTCCAATGTTCCAAGTACGGCGGACTGTATCGGCGCATGAAACGCTTGGGTCATGGGGTCAGATTGCCCTTCTCCTTTTCAAGGTAATTTCACGCCGACTGATCGACACTGCGTGACCAGAGAGCTGCCTCCTTCTTTGCCTAAATAGTTAGCATTGCCATTGAACGAGATTTTACATTTCCGGATGACAGCTATGTGGAGGAGTAGGTACTTTGACGCCTGAGTGTTTTTTGTGGTTTTGTATACCTACTTTATTATCGTACATAACATAATCATCAGCCCATGCTTGGTTGTTGTTCCCATTGAAGGGACTTGGGCCTCCTCTCTAGGAGAGGGAATGGGCCGTAATCCACCACGCGGACCCAGTGCGGATTGATGGATCTCACATGTCGTCGAATTTTTGATTCTAGGACGTTTCAAACAAATTAGAGTCATTCGGGGTAAGAGCTCGCGGTGGGTAAAAGTTCGCACTAGCCCGATCTCCGACAGAGGTGGGGGGACTGAGGTCTGTCTTCGCGGAACTTAGTGACGCACGACTCGCCGTTTCGGAGCCACGTGTCGCGCCGGCGCAAAATATGTACTTGTCGCCACAGGTCGCCAAATACGTTAACAGCAAAAAAATCCTTATTTGTGACGGGGAAAAGTGTATTGAAGTTACATGCATTGATTTAGGACAGTAAGTTTATTACATTTCTATTGTTCGATTATCGTAGTATTTAAGTAAGTATATCATTATTCTCTAAAATTCATTGACCTGTGTATTGTGATCGATAATTTAATATTTGTGCTGATTGGGGTAAGAGTGCGAGGTCAAAAGTACGCACGCGTATTTTTACCCATGTTGCGTACTTATACCCCAATGTAAATAAAAATATCCAAAGTTACTTAAAAGTGGCATATTCTTTCAGCGAGAAATACGAAGTGCCACCGACAGAAGATTGGATCCAATGCATAATTTGTAAGGACTGGTTTCATGAGAACTGTACTGCGTATGAAAACGGAATATTTCAATGTGACTTTTGCAATGAGTAAAATTAATTATGTGATGATAAACCTATACGTAATTTTGATCTCTGTCTATCTCTAGTCTAGATTTAAGACTAAACTTCACGTAAAAATTAATGTCCAAAGTTCCTAATTGTTTTAAGTTACAGATAAGTACTAAAGTTACTATTATAATCTTCTTAAAGTTTAATAAATGTTGATTATCGGCAATCTTTTTTTTATTTTACCATCCATTTAGATTTCTTTGATACGTACCTTTACCCGGTACGCGTATTTTTACCCTATGGGTTGCGTAATTTTACCCACGTTACGGGGCAAGAGTACGCGTTCGGAACATGTTACTTTAAACATGTGTAGAAAAAAATCTAATTAATCTTGAACGTAAATTTACTTAAATAATGAAAATATATTAAAATCTTAAATAACTCTATTTTCAATCAACTCAGATATCTCATTTTTTATAGTTCGGTGAAACCATAGAAAATAAAGTGCGTGCTCTTGACCCGAATGACTCTACACAATAGGAAAAAAAACAGGTTATTTTGTTTTTTATGAAATAAATTACACAGTAGCTAATGCGCCTGGCTGGGTTTAAACTCGCGAGTAGGTCGCGAATTGTAGGTCGCGAGTCGCGACCTACAACGGGAAATGAATAGGTATTATAGAACCACGTCGCGTATTTTAAACGATGACCTAGACTTGCAGCTGAGACGCACTGGGCATTATACTGGTAGGTGTGGTCGAGGCGTACCTGTCGGACAGGTATATCATCTACCCTGGTCACCAGGGAGAGTGGGAACGTCGAGAGATGTTGTCCGGTGTTCCGCAGGGATCGGTACTAGGGCCGTGTGCGTACGCGCAGCGGAATGTTGTTGAATTTAAAGATTTTAATTATGCAGATATTTAGTGTATGACGTCGTATAATTGTGTATGGTAAAAAAAAATTTGTGCACGCAACCATTGTGGAGAAATTCACCAAAAACTGATTCCGCTGGGCGAACGTTGTCCTGGCGGAACTTTTTTTAATCCATAGACTTTAGAAGAAAAGAGATGTGTCCAAAAATTAGTGTGTATTTGTGTGTAATTGTGTATGTATGAATAAAACTAGTGCATGCATAAACTTCGGAGAAATTCAAGTTTCCGCTACGCGAACGTTTGGCCATTAGCTAGTTTTCATATAAAGCGCTTACATAGAGAGCTGTAGATTTTTACATACGTTGTTTTGAATTTGTTTATATTTGTTTAAAAAACAGATTTAGAAAAAATCGTAGGGCTTAAAAGATAAAAATATAAACGTAAAATACGCTTATTAGGTCTTAGTTCTTAAAGTATGCACTTTGGGGTCTAGATTTTCACGTTTATACAAACCTTGTAAGTGTCTGCAACATGTTGCCAAGTATCAATGATGTTCCGTTAGTAACTAAAGAGTTAGAGGACAAATTTACCATGAACAGATCACTGTTTACAAAGCAGTCAAATATCACGACGTTCTGAAGGAATTGCATGGTAATATGTATGTCAATAATTAGTGTATTCATTCAACTATTCTTATGCAAAATTTCATGTCATTAAATTCAGTAATTAAAGAAAAACAATTATAATACTGACGAAGCATCGAAAACCTACATAACCCGACCAAGTTCGGATGGCTACAAAAAAGCGGCCGTGCAATATATTTAGGTAACATCCCAAAATTTACAGTATAATACCGGTATTGAATTGGTACAGGTGATAACACAATTGTTGTTTCGATATAATTTATAGGTCATTTATTTTTGTACACCTACTTTTTTAAATGTATTTGACTATGACAGAAAGTAGGTACTATTTACGTAGGTACTTTATTTAAGTATGCGCTTAATATTTAATATTTTCTTGAAAATACCTTTTTTATACCAATGTTTTAGTTTATAAGCACTTTTTTAATGTTGATCAAATCTAAACAACTGAATAGGTTAGGTGATGTGATTTTAATTTTTATTGAAGCTCGAAATATTATACTTACCCTAAGTTTCGTCATCCACGCGAACGAAGTCGCGGGCAAAAGCTAGTTCATAATCTATTTTAGTTAAAACACATTTAAGTCTATTGCTGTCATTGCAAGCGTTTGTTAACGTTATTATAATTACATAATTATGTATTATATGTAATTAAAAATATTTTTTACGCGGATATTTAAATAGAGAAGTACTTGTTAATTGAAGATTTGTTTTTATCGTAGATAGTGGCGTTATTATTAAAAAAATATTTTTCATTCCAGAAATGCAATTGTTTTATTTTTTCCTAACGCTTGTGTACGCAACTGTACCATATTAATAAATACTATATTGGAAGGTTAAGAACGTTTCTTAGATATATGGCAAGGCCGCTTTTTGGTAGCCATCCGAACTTGGTCGGGTTATGTAGGTTTTCGATGCTTCGTCAGTATTATAATTGGTTTTCTTTAATTACTGAATTTAATGACATGAAATTTTGCATAAGAATAGTTGAATGAATACACTAATTATTGACATACATATTACCATGCAATTCCTTCAGAACGTCGTGATATTTGACTGCTTTGTAAACAGTGATCTGTTCATGGTAAATTCGTCCTATAACTCTTTAGTTACTAACGGAACATCATTGATACTTGGCAACATGTTGCAGACACTTACAAAGTTTGTATAAACGTGAAAATCTAGACCCCAAAGTGCATACTTTAAGAACTAAGACCTAATAAGCGTATTTTACGTTTATATTTTTATCTTTTAAGCCCTACGATTTTTTCTAAATCTGTTTTTTAAACAAATATAAACAAATTCAAAACAACGTATGTAAAAATCTACAGCTCTCTATGTAAGTGCTTTATATGAAAACTAGCTAATGGCAAAACGTTCGCGTAGCGGAAACTTGAATTTCTCCGAGGTTTATGCATGCACTAGTTTTATTCATACATACACAATTACACACAAATACACACTAATTTTTGGACACATCTCTTTTCTTCTAAAGTCTATGGATTAAAAAAAGTTCCGCCAGGACAACGTTCGCCCAGCGGAATCAGTTTTTGGTGAATTTCTCCACAATGGTTGCGTGCACAAATTTTTTTTTACCATACACAATTATACGACGTCATACACTAAATATCTGCATAATTAAAATCTTTAAATTCAACAACATTCCGCTGCGCGTACGCACACACTAGGGCCGCCCTTGTGGAACAATATAATTTAAAAATGATTAGGGTGGTAAAATCAAAACAACTTAGCTCACAGAAATGTATTATTTTTAGGTAGGTTCTGAAAGTTTACTGACGAGTTTTTTTTTTTTCAATTTGTATTTTTTTAACAAGCGCGATGACACAGTTCATGTTCAAAGCTCTATAGATGCTTCCCAATTAGCAGAGTACCTAACAGCTGATGTACCTATCAAGATACGATTCTCGAGAAGGTGGTAAAGCTCCTTAGCAACATGTTCCAAAACCAAGAATGGTACTTTCAGCAAGACTCAGCACCGTGTCATAAAGCTCCATCAACACAAAAGTGGTTAAAAACCAAGGTTTCGGACTTCATTAGAGCTGACTGGACGTCATCTAGTCCGGATCTTAATCTGCTGGATTATAGTCAGTTTTACAGAGTATAGCATGCGTTATTATCATAGTGTTTTGATCCATGATAATTTTAAGTCTCTAAAACAATCCATAAGATTGGCAGTGAAGAATTTTCCCATGAAGAGAGTGAGTACCTAAGTATTTCTGTTGATAACTGGCTTAACTGACTTCAACGTTTAAAGGACTGCTGTATCTACCACTATTAAAGCCAATGGAGATCACAGAATTTCGCTGGCAGTAAGGTTATTTTTTATTTATCGTCGAACCAGCGAAATTCTTCAGCGCTTTTGGTATTTTTTTTTCAACATCAAACTTATTTAAGTTATTTTACGTCAATGATAACGCGTCTATAAACAGATTTATAATTTCATGAGTCACATAAGTTCACATTTTGTAGACGGCTAGCTTTTTTTAAGAAGGGTCTTTAAAGGAATAACACATATTAGTTCTAAGAGAATCCCCAGCGTACGGGATCATAGTGGAACATTGAGTGCAGTGTAGTCCCCTGGGAGACTGGTTTAGAGTGGAACAAGCGATTTCGTTTGTGTAAAATCTCATTCCGAGTGCCAATATAAATATAGGAAGTTAAAAAAAATAGTAACCTAAATAAATAATAAGGGTTTGAACAATTTAGATTTTACAACAATTTACATCTCCTTTCTACCATCGGACAACCCGACGTACGGCGAGTAACCACCCTTACGTTGTTGAAACTTCAACGGTCCGGACTAAGCGTTTCGCTTCGTCGTTTATACCGCGTACACCGAAGGACTGGAACAATTTGCCTGCTGCGATCTTTCCGTCCAACTATAATTTAGGTGTCTTCAAGGCTAGAGTGAATAGGCTCTTAATAAACTAGTGCGCCTCACCATCAATGATTGCATCACTGCTTACCATCAGGTGGGATCGCAGTCAAGCGCTGGTTTATATCAATTAAAAAAAAAAAAAAAAAATTTAGGGGATATAAGGATTTTATGAAGAATTTTTTTGGGTTAATTACTTGAAATTTGGCACAATAGTAAAGACGTAAAGAGTTTTTCAAAACTACCTACTCTCAAAATACGGTTTCAGCAGTATCAAAGTTTTTTATGAAAACATTCTCGAATGAAGGCGCGGGTATAGTGCTAGTAATTCATAAAGGTGGGAAGTATTTATAAATTTGACGCGGTCGGAGCCGTACTGACATAGGAAGCTTCAGACTGCTACAGCAGGTCCAGAATCGCCCTGCTGAATTAATTACACTTACTTCCATCTTCACCTATAAAGGTGGTAAACACCACCAGTGCTGTGGAGTAAATGGAAAGTGTGTGCATGTGATCATTTCCCAACAAAAAAAAAAACTGGGCAAGTGCGAGTCGGACTCGCGCACTGAGGGTTCCGTAGGTACAAACTTACCGATGAAAAAAGTTCAATTCACGAATTGAGTTACGAAGATTTTTCCGAAACGCAAAAAAAGTTTTTTTTTTGTGAGTACGTATGCCATTCTAGGTCTACGGGAAGTACCCTATGAATTTTGATTCCCTTGAGGGAGTCGATATACGTTTTTTGCGACATAAACGGCCGTATCTTTTTTGTATCGTTAACTCAGATGTTTGATTTTTTCAAAGCTTCAAGGGACCGCAGACCTGAGTACCTATATGGTTTTCATTCTTAGTATTTCCTTCATGGATAAAGGTAATAAAATTGTGACGGGGAGAGCACGCGCACTTTTCTGCACTAGTGCGGAAAACAGTCTATTACATGCCTAAAAGCGGTGGGATAAGAGGGGGAAAAATTCTTACCTATCCTCATGTGACCTACCTTAGGAACCAGAAGGATTGCCACATATACTTACCTACCAAAATCAGAATGCATTCAACAGATATCTACTTAGTTATTATCCTTTTATCGTTTAAACTTCGTCTTTAAAGTCGTTTTTATACAGATATCCGATAAATTAGAGTGAAAATCAATAAATATGAAGGTAGAGTCACAGTAACCGAAGCTGGACGGTGGACACGGGCGATTGAAATATGAGATCTAATTGGCAATCGCCGTTCGAGATTGAATATCATTTTCACGTTACTATTGTCGCTCAAATTGTTACGTATTTCAGATCTTTTGATTAATCATTTCAGACAGCTGTATCCCTATCTGTTTATTAGTGGAATGAAGTTAACGTTTTTCCTCAACGAATTCTTTTATTATGCTTTTTAAAATATACCGTAAAACCTTACAAGATTGCCCAACTGATCTGAGTTTGCCCAGCTATGTACTTTTCACAAATATTCAAAAAGCAGGCAACATTTTTTATTGTATTTTATTAAATCTAAAGAAGAAATTTAATAATCCATGTCAATGACAACACTGCATAACTGATTTTCCCTGCTTTCAGTCCAGTCGGCTATAATAAAATGTCAAAGTTGGTATCTAGTGTAATTTGCGGGTTAAAATTCGTGTGAAAAACTTTTTCTGTAACTCGATTTTGAATTACAGTAGGTAAATAAATTTTAACCACTGTTAGTTTGTAATAAATAAACAAGAAAGATCGGATATCCAACGCAAAATCTCTCTCAAATTAGAAAATATAATGGCGGGCAATGTCAAATTAATCTTTCTCAAGCAGTTGTTTCGACTTTGCCCACCAAAATATTACCGTTAGGGTTGTCCTCGATGTTAAATTAAATTAGAGTTAAGTAGACTTGCGTAACCATATTAATCAGCAATAAAAAGTGACAACCTTAGTTCATCGTTTTATTTGTATGCAAAACCACAAAAAAACGATTTAGACTTTGCCCACTCAAATTTGACAGGCAATATGAACGTTATTTTGTATAGTAATAAAGTCCTCTGATAGATTGTATTTTTTTCTAGAATGAGCTATGTCGTTAAAGTTAATACAGAAGATACGAAAGTTTCTGCAAATTGGGCAAACTTACAAAGTACTATAAAATTGGCCCGCTGTACAAATTGAGGTTTTTAGCACATAAACAAAAAACATACATTTTCTTGATATTTTTAAGTATTCTATACATTTGACAATCTTGTAGCACAATCACTGATTAAAAGTAACATTATTATTTAAAATATACAGTGCGGAATACAAAATCGCAAGAAATCTGGGCAAAGTTGTACGGTTTTACGGTATCTGTGGGCAGGTTGATAGAGATACTGAAATCTATGTTTGGCCTTGTTCGAAGTTAGGTAGACATACCTAATTCAGTTTTGTCTGCACACGGTCTCTTTTTTCAAACTCTCCTTTCGCTAGTAGTTAGGTATGTCGAAAGAGATTCCTTCAGAAATAAGCATCATCTTTTTTTTTATTGAAAGGTTATGCTTCCAAGTTGGTCCCATAGAAATATTGTTATGATCTGATCATGAACTTCGAAAATATGGGACAGAACTCCTCATAGGATCACAGCAAAACTGTCGTAACAAGTAAAATTGTTTTATTTATACGTGTAGTCGATGACTGACTGAAAGAAGAGGGGGAATATATCGAATAGATCTGATGATGAAGCCTGAAGTTAGGTACCGGAACTCTGTAATAAATTAAAGTAATCTAACCGTGTTTGGAATTATTAGAATTGTCATGAGATGCACTCTGGCTATAACGGTATTTAAGTATGGCTGAGGGGTACTTTTTAGTGATGGTACCATAACTAAAAAGTGTAAAATAAAAAACTTTTTACAAAAAAAGAAATACAACCGACTTCGGTGTAAAAAAAACACTGAAAAGTGCACAATAACTTTAATTTCGGAAGGGTGTTAAATAACGAAGAGACAAAACTATTAAGAAAGAAACACCGACTTCCGAAATTAAAGTTATTTTGCACTTTTCAGTGTTTTTTTTTTACATCGAAGTCGATTGTATTTTTTTTTCTGTTTTCCTCTTGTCTGTTTATTATGTCTGTACCTACATTCATTGTTAAACAAATAATAAATTAGTATAGTTTTTCTATCTCAAGAAGGCCTGTTGGTCTTGGATGTGTGTAGGTTTCATATACTCACACTCCCAGTGGTGGAACTATAGGGTGGCAAGGCTGGCAAAATGCCACGGGCCCCCTGTCTATCGGGGCCCTCGATCTTAGAGGCCGCGAGCTCAGAAGAAGTAATCCAATTAAACCACAACGTGACGTGATTTTTCGGGGGCCTCATCCAATGAATTTGCCATGGGCCACTATGGAAAATAAAGGTCTGTTTCTGATAAAAATCAATAACTTTTTTATTTCTGAATATTATGTTCTAAAATTATGTGACTCAGGTTGGCTGGACAAATCTTCAAAATAGCTTGCATTTAACTAGGTCAATAGGTCACTTTATGTGACGGCTAAACACCCTTATTTCAGAATTTGTGACGCTACAGAATCTTAGATAATCGATCGAAAACGTTCCAGCCATCTTGAAAAACCACTTTTCGCTGGTGTCTCAATCTCGGTAACGGAAGTGATTTTGACGACTTTTTGCATATCAACGGGCGTCACATAAATTTGTGACGGGCACCGAGCTAAAAGTTTTGTGATATGTACAGTGGTTTAGTAGAAAAATGCAAAAATCTGTGTCCAGCCATCTTGAATTTACGTATAAAACTTTTTTTTTTTTTTTTTTAATCTTTATTTTAAGAGTTTTTTCGCTAGTGCGAATATGTCACTCTGTTGGTATACAAATATAACAGTAAAAAAAACAGTTAGGTTTTGGGTCGGTTTTTCAGAGCGAATTTAACCATATTAATTATAGGGATTATTTTATCTGAAATAGGATTTGATAAATTAATATTGTGCGCGCCAATTTGTGTTCTGAGCGATTGATTTCGGACACATCTCATTAAAATATGATACGTGTCCTCGTCTTCGTTACATGAACTGCAAATAGGTGAAGTTAACTTTTTCATCATGAAACCGAATTTATTGAGAGGCATATGACCCGAACGAAGCCTTAGTAATATGGTTAAGTCCTCCCTGGTAATAAAACACTTATCAATCCACGGTGAATACGAAGGTTGTGAATGGATTGTTCTATACCAAATGCCTTTTTCCCTTGAACGAAGATCAAAGTAATCTTTCCAATTTTGAAGACATATCTTTTTAAGAAAGGGGACATAATCCATGTAATGTGGAACAGCTATGAAATCAGTGCCATCCGAACAAGCTTGTTTTGCCAGATAATCTGCCTTGTCGTTACCATTTATGCCTATATGGGAAGGGATCCACTGAATAATTATTTGTTTACCTTGAGATTTAAGTCTTAAAATGGATTTGATAATAGAGTAGGCTATCGGTCTACCTCGAAAGGATGAGGTGCATCGAGCTAAGTGTTGAATGGAACTTTTTGAGTCTGTGTAAATAACATATTTGCCTTGGTCCAGGGATTCAATATATGATAACGCCTCAGAAATAGCAATTAATTCGATAAACATGATTGACACATTGGTGGAGATTTTAAATTTCATAAAACCTTCAGTTTGTTCGTCATAGAATGCGCAGCCTACATGATCTCCATCTTTTGATCCGTCCGTATAAATTTTATAAAATTCTGAATATTTAGACAAACATTTTAATGTTTCTTCTTTTATTTCAGAAATCCTGTATTTATTTTTTGCTTTATTAATTAAGTCTAGGTTAGTTTTTAATACATCATTTAAATTTATATCAGCCATCCATGTATCAAAGGAAAACATTTCTAATTGTGAACAGGAGCTGATTGGGTATTCTTTTAATTTATTATGAATTATGACAAGAAGAGGCACTTTTTTAGCTCTTTCATTCAGATACATTTCGCTTAAATTTTCTAAAGTTGACTTTATTGTGTTAGAATTATAGGAATTTATTTTTAACCAAAATTTCCCGCACAGAAACCATCTTCTGACCTCCAATGGCGGTAAACTAAGCTCGCATTCCATGACGTGCGTAGGTGTAGTCCTAATAAATCCTCCAATTACCCTCATACATTGATTTTGTATAACATCTAACTTATTTAAATATTTTTTGGCACTGGTATCGTACAAAAAACTAGCATAATCTAAACGACTTCGAATAACTGATATGTATAACCTTCTTAAGTGCTTTTGGTGTACACCCCAAGCAGATCCGGACAAAACTTTGAAAACGTTAAGGAATTTGTGTATTTTTTCAACTATTTCATTCATATGTTTTCCCCACCTTAATGAACAATCCATCCACAGACCCAAATACTTAACACAGTCTACTACGGGTAAGGGAGTACCATTTACAATAATATCAATTGGATATCGCGAATATTTACGACCTTTATAAAAGAGACATAATTTACTTTTGGAAGAGGATATTTCTAGACCTAAACCTGCTAAAATAGATGTAGTATTGTTCAGCAAGTGTTGAATATCTGCTACAGCATCAATAATATGTTTGCTGGTTACATACATAACAATATCATCTGCGTATTGAGACACAGTCACATCATGATACACTTGTTTACAGATCTGAATGGTCGCCACATTAAATAGTAATGGTGATAACGGATCACCCTGCGCTAATCCGATTCCCGTACTTCTGTGCATAGACACAGTGTCACACTTAATGAGTAATGACCTCTCTTTCAAAAAATTATATATATACGAACATATTTTAGAACCTGCACCTAAATTGTCTAGAATAATCAATAAACTATGTACATCAACATTATTATAGGCACTATTTATATCTATAAAGCAAGATAAAGTAAATGAATTCATAGCAAAGCCATGCTGTATTTTAGACACAAGACTAGAAAGACTATCGAGACAAGAGCGTGTTTTCCTAAATCCCACCATGTTATTAGAAAAAAGGTTGTTTTTTTCCATGAACCACTCCAATCGTTTATTAAGAATTGCATGAAATGTCTTGCATAAGCAAGACATCAAGGATATTGGTCTAAGTGAATCTAAAGAGTCGGGATTTCGACCAGGTTTTGAAATGGGGAATATACGGATATCACGCCACTGTCTCGGGACAAAACCATTTTGTAAAAACAAATTGTATAAATCAATTAATATAAGTTTAGCTTTAGTTGGTAGGTTATTTAACATTGAAAATGATACACCGTCACACCCAGGGGCTGTATCTGATGTTTTAATACTTTTCTCTAATTCATGAAGGGAAATACGTTTTTCTAAGTCTACATTATTGGATTTAAAATTGGGCTGGTCATTACTAACAAAATCAGGTGTTAGATTTTGTAACAATCTCAATGCTTGACTTTCACTTACATACTGGTTTTGGCGACTGTGATAGCCCTTATACCATTTCATTTTTCTCCACATATCACTAGAAGAGGTTGAACAATCAATTGATGAACAAAAGTTTTGAAATGATTCGCTTCTCGCTCTTCTCAATTCCTTTTGTGCGATACTAATTTTAGATTGTAACAACGATAAATTATTGGGAGTTGGGTTAGCACGAAACTGAGCCAGTGCAAGTCTTCGTTCCGCCACAATTTTGGATAACGCAGGAGTCCAGTAGGTTTTTGATCTAAAATTGTTGCTAGGATTTTGATTGATTTTTATAACTGGAATATGATGGTCTGCTGCTTCATTTAAAATATTTAAAAAAAGATCATATGCCTGTTGTAAATCTGGTGTAATATTGAAATCATAGAATTCCTCTTCCAGATAATGACGGTACTGCTGCCAATTAGTCTTCTTAAAGTTTCTTCTAATATCTGGTTGCCTGGTAGATAAACAGTTAGCTGTGATTTTAATTATAAGGTGGTCACTTCCCAGGCTTTCATTGGTCACAGTCCAGTCATACTTGACAGCAATATCTGTAGTTATGAGTGATACATCAGGAGATGATATTTGTAAAACTCCGTCAACCATTTTAATTCTGGTCGGAGCGCCATTGTTCATAACGGTAAAGTTGTGACATAACAGGGAATCAAATATCTGTTTGCCCCTTGTGTCATTTTTACATGACCAGTTGCTGTGGTGTCCATTGAAATCACCAAGCAGAAGGGTTTTATCATCACATATTGACAAGAGACCATCCCAATCTTGTAAACACGTGCGAACAGAGGATGGACAGTAAACGGATATAATATTATTCAGGGACTCACAATTATGTATTTTGACGTGTAAGATTTCAATGCCAGCATTTCTAGACTGACATTGTGCGATCTGGCCTTTAACTGAGTAGTGGACTAGGATTGAGACTCCTCCATAGCCGTCCCATCTATCTTTGCGATATACATTATACCCACTAACACGCAGGTTAAACTCAGGTTCCAACCAGGTCTCTGACAATACAGCAATATGTATCTTTTCTTGAGAAAGAAGGGCTTCCAATTCATTTAACTTCCTTTTTAAACTTTGGCAGTTCCATTGTATGATTTTTAATTTATAATTACCTTTATGAGCCATTGGTCGTACTAAATTGAAAACCGGACAAATCAAAAATCTTATTTAAAATCAATTGTATGAACCACTCGAACAGTATTTGAAAACAAGTTTTGATTTTATTCGATAACGAATCATTCCTTTTTAAAATAACTGCCTTTATTTTTTCTATTAACTCCCTGACTTTGTTATTTGTAGTGCCTTTTTTATAGTCCTTAGATTTATCTGTATTTTCCTCTTCTTCATCCTTTTTACTGTTATCACAATCCGAGTCTGAACATATACATTCCCAGTCATAGGTTATACTAGTATCATTTACCTTCTGACTATGTTGTCTATTAGTTTTCTTTATTTTATTGGTACGTGAAGTGGTGGGGACTCCTGGCAAAGATGAATTTTTAGTTGCTTCAGTCATCATCAAGTTGGGTGCACAGATAGAAGAATATAACGGCCGCGACGTTTTTTGAAAAGGAGTTGAACTAATATGTTCAGTCACATATTGAGAATCAGAGCATGGTGCAGAGTTAACAATGTTTAAGGTTTCTTTCTCTGGAATTGGAGTCGAAGATGGAACGTACAGCGTAAGAGCTTTCTTATAGGTACAGTTGAACTGGGACATTATATTTCTGATTTTGTGCTCCTTTTCATACATAGGACAAACTTTACTCAACGCCATGTGGTCACCTTTACAATTAATGCACGTGTATGAGGTTGTTTCACAACATTCGTGGTTTTTGCTGCATTTAGGGCATATAATTTTCTTGTTGGGACAAATCTTTTTGTAATGCCCGAATTTCCAACAGTTGGAACATTGTGTGACAGGATAAACGTATGGCTCCACATTTATTCTAACGCCATACATACGTATAAACGTCGGTAATGAGGAGCCTTTAAAACATACTCTCACAGTTTCACTCTCAGTCCATCCAGAACCATCTATCTGTCTGCGACTAAGCCGTTTAACAGATATTATTTCGGTATCAGACGTTAAACTGTCCATAATTTCTTCCTCACTGCAGTCCAGTTCTATATTTTTTATTATCCCGTAACTTCGTTCAACTTCCATAGTTTTTAAGATAACCCATTTCTTTTCCTTAAATTCTGTGCAGTTAATTAGCTTTTGCAAATCTAGTTCACTTTCGAATTGTAACTTCAATTTAAACTGATTAACATACTTAATGCGTGAAACACGATTAATATTGTTGACTTGTAATAGTTTAGCTAATTTAAACTGTTTCGGAAGAGGTTCCTTACAAGTGATTGCGACTTCTATTTTTTCTCCCAGGTCTTGGGTAGCTAGATTACTTAGACTCTTATATCGTTTACCAATTTTATTAATAACGGTCCAGTTGTCATCTATATCGTTTATTGATCTTCTTTTTCGTGTTTGTGAGTTATCATTTGCTTGTTGGTCTTCAGAATTTGTCTCCATATCGTCTAATTGTGTATTGTCTTCTCTCCCTTGTGCATTGGTCACTGTTGGAATGCTGGATTCCATCCGTATGGTCCTCACTTCACTGTTCGCGACGCCGACCCTAACACGTACAGTGCAGGTAGCGTCGCACAAAATAAAATAGTTTAAACTACAAGTAATTAGCTTATTATTCTATAAATAATTATATTTGTAAAAATTTTCGTGGACATCTGTCATTCCGTATAAAACTTATGGCTGGCACTTCCGAATCTCAATAACGGGGGCGTTTTCGAATATGGTTCCTTTACTAATACTTGGTGACGCAATGTGTGACAGTAATAACGTTTGATTTATGGCGTCACATGTAAGGGTTTACGAGAAATCAATAAAAACTTAATGTCCAGCCAACCTGAGTTCAAGATGGCTGGACACATGTATCTCCACTGCCTGATGATCTACGACCTTCGAAATGTGTTTAAAATGTTGTGACGGGGACGATAATGATAACCTGAAATTGTGACGGAGAAACTTTGCGTAGTTTCAAAGATATTGATCATTTAAATTTCCCCATACAAACACTGCAGTACGGTAACCAATATTGTAGGTTTTATGTAGGACAAGTATATTTTAAGGTGTTTTCTTTAATGGACAAAAATCCGTGTATTGGTGATACTAATACAAACAACTGTAGATATTTAAATCAATAGAAGACAAAAATGTAGAAGTGAGGAAGGGGGGTGGTGTAATTTTTAAATGTTATTGATTATTTACGTGCAGATATCTATTCTTTTTAGTAGGTATATATTATGTCAGGAGAACTAAATTAATACTCTGAAGGTATTTAAATGAAAAAATAATGTTTGCTGTAAATAAAATCACATTTATTTATTTGTACTTATACAGCGTTTCAAATGGCGAAAATGACGATGATCAACTGGTCGAATCTTAACTCTTATTTAGGTTGTCTTACCGCAGATTAATTAATAGTTACTAGTACTCTGATTAGTGATAACACTTCGAAAAGTAAGTACATACACTGCCGGCTGTCGAGTTTAGTTCTCATTTTCAGTTACATAAGATAATGAACTAAACGCGAAATACAAGTGGGCTCTCTCTTGCAGCGCTGGTGGTCAATTATTATTTTGAATTAACACATACTTACTCTTTTCACTGCAGGAAAACCTTTTATTCCCACGGAGAAATCAAATACAAAGCAGGCGTGGATGCTACCGGCCAATTAATCGATTAAAAAGAAATCCTTTATTTATGTAAAATTATGGTCACCTCACAATATTAATGGATGTTTGTATGGAAAAATTTAAATGATCAATATCTTTGAAACTACGCAAAGTTTCTCCGTCACAATTTCAGGTTATCATTATCGTCCCCGTCACAACATTTTGAACACATTTCGAAGGTCGTAGATCATCAGGCAGTGGAGATACATGTGTCCAGCCATCTTGAACTCAGGTTGGCTGGACATTAAGTTTTTATTGATTTCTCGTAAACCCTTACATGTGACGCCATAAATCAAACGTTATTGCTGTCACACATTGCGTCACCAAGTATTAGTAAAGGAACCATATTCGAAAACGTCCCCGTTATTGCGATTCGGAAGTGCCAGCCATAAGTTTTATACGTAAATTCAAGATGGCTGGACACAGATTTTTGCATTTTTCTACTAAACCACTGTACTTATCACAAAACTTTTAGCTCGGTGCCCGTCACAAATTTATGTGACGCCCGTTGATATGCAAAAAGTCGTCAAAATCACTTCCGTTACCGAGATTGAGAGACCAGCGAAAAGTGGTTTTTCAAGATGGCTGGACATGTTTTCGATCGATTATCTAAGATTCTGTAGCGTCACAAATTCTGAAATAAGGGTGTTTAGCCGTCACATAAAGTGACCTATTGACCTAGTTAAATGCAAGCTATTTTGAAGATTTGTCCAGCCAACCTGAGTCACATCTAAAATTTTGCACAAATAATATAGAATAGTATAGGCTTCAAATGGAATGTAATTTTTGAAAAAAAAAAATGTGATTAAAATCGAACACAGGTTAATTAATTAATTGTAATGTTTACTAAATGCTATAAGGTTATTTATACTTGATGAACTTCGGGATCTAAAATTAATTCGTTCATTTTCAAAAGATTTAAGGTGTCTTCATCAAGTTCCTTCATGTTTTTAGTATACGGTTTCCTAATGCTGGTTATGTAAGGATCTGAAGTAGGGCTGCCATCCGTCCGGGTTTCCCCGGTTTTGTCCTAGTTTGAAGGGCGTCCGGGGGGCATCCGGGCGGGGTTTTTAAAAGTGTCCGGGTAAAACCCGAACACGTTTGTTGCCAAGGGAAGCCTAATTTATATCGTAAAATCGTATAATAAAATCTAATTAGTTACGTAAGTACCTAACCGTAACAATTAATAGACATTATTAGTAATAAAATTAAACACTTATACAAGGTTATTTGTAAAACACTTGTAACCTCTCAGGACTATGTTATTAACATCATAAACAACAACTTTTGTTCTATGACTTTTTTGTAAAAAGTCATAGAACAAAAGTTGTTAATAACATAATTAATTTACCAAAAACAAACCTGAACAAACAGATTTCGTTTTTCTATCTGACACATTTCAACTCTGTATTTTGCTATCCGTACAGACGTAGGTAGACGTCTGTATGACACGACGCAAGCGCATCAAGCACACAACAACAACTTTTGTTCTATGACTTTTTTCTAAAAAGTCATAAAAGTTGTTGTTTATGATGTTAAAAAAATTTCCGACTTGTCCGGGGAAAAAACCATATTTCGCCCAAATGTTCAAGATTTTTGTCGTGTTTGTCCGGCGTCGGCAAATTAGATGATGGCAGCCCTAATCTGAAGTATATGGCAGTGGTCCGACCGCCGACGATGAACGAGAAACGAGTAGAACTAGAAACTGTAAATAAGTTGGCGATCAGCGGGAAGCGAGTGTGTAGTTTCGATAGTTTTGTCACCGGGTTATAAGCGAGTGTGCAAGTGCGACGAGCGATTACTCGCGCCACTCGCCCGCGGTCGCTCACAGTGTGACCAACGTAAGCGATTTGTCGCACTGTAAAGAAATGATCAAATGAGCGAGCATCGTTGAACGAGTATCGCTGAGCGAGTTTATTTTTGAAAGCTCGTCGCTCAGCGACAAAACTAGTAAAGCGAGTCGTCGCCGGCAGTGTGAACAGTCAGAGAGCAACTTTTAATATATGCATCTCTTTCGATTACACGGAATGTACATTTATTATGCGTTTCTTGAGAGAGAAAATCGCTGATAGTTAGTCGTTTTCTCGCCGGCGGTCGGACCACTGCCTAAAGAAGAGAAATCATACTCTTCTTTATGACGATGTAGACGAAATTTTTTATAATCCTTATTACGAGATTCTTGTGCATCTTCCGAAAGTTGACCAATATGAAGTACTGCAAAATGCTTTATGACACTTTCTCCATGAATCATAATTTTGTGAACTGAAGATGGCATGTAGTATCTAACATTCATAATTGCTCACATAGATTCTGGCAGTCTCCATGGCATAACTGCCAAATTTTTCAGCATTTATCAATACACCCGATGAAAGAGTTTGCAGAATTATGTAAAGTCGTTTAATCAAATTTATATCCACTCCTGTAATTTTAGCAGAGCAGCTTGCATTGTGAAAAAATCTTCTGGCAGTATTACCGTCATTAGAATTCCCACTTACTTGTTTTGGTTGGTCGATGATCAATCCTAGCTCTTTACGGAAACGCCTTTGTACCAGGGTTTTCTTCTCTTGGTTTAGTCGTTTCTGTAGCGACATCTATGGCGTCACATAAGAACTAATCCAGCATCGCGCAATCAAAGTTCTCCGCGCGATTAGAACATATAGAACTGCCCGAACTCATCTATCGGGCAGCTGCCCACCAGACATAACACCCGTCTGGTCGGAGGATGATCCCTTTCGAACCGAGGTATGTGGACTTTACTCACTGTTCCGCCTACCAAACCAAACTTCTTTTCTTCGCTTGTGGCCCTTTCTTATATCTATGCTTGTGGCTGACCATGTTTGGAAAGACAGATTATAGGAAATATTTAAAATCATTTCCATACTACGAATCCAGGCGTGCAAAGTAGACAGTCCGTATTGATAAGAATCTTCATTTTCAGGCCTAGCAGTCACTTTAGTCAAATCGTTCAGTTGGTGTGGAGTAGCTCCACACCAACCCACATATTGTACATGTGAAACCCGAAGGCGTATCTGTTAATACCTGAGCTCCTTTGCCATCTATCATTGTAAGAAAGAGATCATGCTTTTCTCATTCATCCACAACAGCTTTAGTTTTCTCGGGAGTTTCTTTGCAAAATTCTATTAATATAGGCTGGCAAAAACGAACAGATAAAGGTAGCGGATTTTGCCAGACAACATCACCTTTTACCTCATTAATTAACTTAATATGCACCAAAGAAGTGATAAATAAATTTGCATCAGAAATTAGTTCAGACTCTTCTGGCAGTTTCTGTTTGTACTGGCTTTGACCGTATGATGGCTCATCCGGTCAAGCCCCATCCTGTATAGAAGTAAGTTATTCAATCCATTTCTATACACTGAATCGATTGTCAATATTCTAGCTGCAGTGTGATCCAATAAATCTTTAGGTCTTACTATTTTTGCACTTGTGTCTGTAATTTCTATAGCTGAAGATGGTGGATAGCAAGTAGTTTTAACTTCTTGCACTTTGTAATATGGTGGAAACACAAAACATTTTCGTTCGTTCGTTAAATTTCTAAAGTAGGTACAAATATTGTGCTTTCGTTAAATTCAAGTCAATAAATACGCTCAATGCTTCTTCATCCGTTAACATTTTTGTCTGCCTTGCGTCTTCTATGAGACTCGAGAATAAGGTCTTATTTTCACTGTCAGCAAACCTAAATGTTTCCACAAGTTGAGCTTCTGTTCCTTCTCCTATCGAACGTAACCCTTGAAGATATGCATTATAGACGTGTTCAAATCCATATTCATTACTTAAGTAACATTGTATTTTTTCTTCTTTTACTGGTATCTGACAAGTCTGGATAAGATACGCACGGTTTCCTACCAGAAGAAGTAGATGGTGTGGAGACGGTTGTAACGTCTTCAGAGTTCGGTAAAGTTACTGAATATTCTGATTCCAACCAATTACTGTTTTTCATTAAAAATATATCCTTTTTCCGTGAAGCTTCTGTCCATCGTTTATTAAAAGCGGGAATAATATTACCTATGTCTTTGAAAATCACTGAGGATGAAACATAAGTTGTCTTCAGATACATGATAATTTTATTTTAAAACTGTTGATAATGCCTCCAATGATTTTCCTCCTTCGATATACGAAAGTATTATTTCACGTTTAGAACACTCGAAAGTAGACATTTTGAAGAGTCAACAAAATACGTAGCTTTATATTATTGTATTCGTAACAATTACACTTCTGTTAATTCACCACTATTCTGTTATTTACAATGAAATGAAACAACTGTTTATATGTATACTATATGAAATATGAGGGTATTGTGCATCTTGTTGATTAATATTTTCACACGCAACATGAGTGCAAAAAAGATAAACGCCCTAATATCAATGATAAATTACAAAACTTACCGCAAACTATTGATGTACCTAAACAGCAACAATTCAAACCGCAATAGATAGCGAGCGGTTTTTCGTTTTCTGACTTTAATCACATTTTTACTAATTACTCCGAAAATCGCAAATATCCGCAGCTTTTTTTTTTCTATATTATAATATGATATTGATCTAATAAAAAAAAAGCTGCGGATATTTGCGATTTTCGGAGTAATTAGTAAAAATGTGATTAAAGTCAGAAAACGAAAAACCGCTCGCTATCTATTGCGGTTTGAATTGTTGCTGTTTAGGTACATCAATAGTTTGCGGTAAGTTTTGTAATTTATCATTGATATTAGGGCGTTTATCTTTTTTGCACTCATGTTGCGTGTGAAAATATTAATCAACAAGATGCACAATACCCTCATATTTCATATAGTATACATATAAACAGTTGTTTCATTTCATTGTAAATAACAGAATAGTGGTGAATTAACAGAAGTGTAATTGTTACGAATACAATAATATAAAGCTACGTATTTTGTTGACTCTTCAAAATGTCTACTTTCGAGTGTTCTAAACGTGAAATAATACTTTCGTATATCGAAGGAGGAAAATCATTGGAGGCATTATCAACAGTTTTAAAATAAAATTATCATGTATCTGAAGACAACTTATGTTTCATCCTCAGTGATTTTCAAAGACATAGGTAATATTATTCCCGCTTTTAATAAACGATGGACAGAAGCTTCACGGAAAAAGGATATATTTTTAATGAAAAACAGTAATTGGTTGGAATCAGAATATTCAGTAACTTTACCGAACTCTGAAGACGTTACAACCGTCTCCACACCATCTACTTCTTCTGGTAGGAAACCGTGCGTATCTTATCCAGACTTGTCAGATACCAGTAAAAGAAGAAAAAATACAATGTTACTTAAGTAATGAATATGGATTTGAACACGTCTATAATGCATATCTTCAAGGGTTACGTTCGATAGGAGAAGGAACAGAAGCTCAACTTGTGGAAACATTTAGGTTTGCTGACAGTGAAAATAAGACCTTATTCTCGAGTCTCATAGAAGACGCAAGGCAGACAAAAATGTTAACGGATGAAGAAGCATTGAGCGTATTTATTGACTTGAATTTAACGAAAGCACAATATTTGTACCTACTTTAGAAATTTAACGAACGAACGAAAATGTTTTGTGTTTCCACCATATTACAAAGTGCAAGAAGTTAAAACTACTTGCTATCCACCATCTTCAGCTATAGAAATTACAGACACAAGTGCAAAAATAGTAAGACCTAAAGATTTATTGGATCACACTGCAGCTAGAATATTGACAATCGATTCAGTGTATAGAAATGGATTGAATAACTTACTTCTATACAGGATGGGGCTTGACCGGATGAGCCATCATACGGTCAAAGCCAGTACAAACAGAAACTGCCAGAAGAGTCTGAACTAATTTCTGATGCAAATTTATTTATCACTTCTTTGGTGCATATTAAGTTAATTAATGAGGTAAAAGGTGATGTTGTCTGGCAAAATCCGCTACCTTTATCTGTTCGTTTTTGCCAGCCTATATTAATAGAATTTTGCAAAGAAACTCCCGAGAAAACTAAAGCTGTTGTGGATGAATGAGAAAAGCATGATCTCTTTCTTACAATGATAGATGGCAAAGGAGCTCAGGTATTAACAGATACGCCTTCGGGTTTCACATGTACAATATGTGGGTTGGTGTGGAGCTACTCCACACCAACTGAACGATTTGACTAAAGTGACTGCTAGGCCTGAAAATGAAGATTCTTATCAATACGGACTGTCTACTTTGCACGCCTGGATTCGTAGTATGGAAATGATTTTAAATATTTCCTATAATCTGTCTTTCCAAACATGGTCAGCCACAAGCATAGATATAAGAAAGGGCCACAAGCGAAGAAAAGAAGTTTGGTTTGGTAGGCGGAACAGTGAGTAAAGTCCACATACCTCGGTTCGAAAGGGATCATCCTCCGACCAGACGGGTGTTATGTCTGGTGGGCAGCTGCCCGATAGATGAGTTCGGGCAGTTCTATATGTTCTAATCGCGCGGAGAACTTTGATTGCGCGATGCTGGATTAGTTCTTATGTGACGCCATAGATGTCGCTACAGAAACGACTAAACCAAGAGAAGAAAACCCTGGTACAAAGGCGTTTCCGTAAAGAGCTAGGATTGATCATCGACCAACCAAAACAAGTAAGTGGGAATTCTAATGACGGTAATACTGCCAGAAGATTTTTTCACAATGCAAGCTGCTCTGCTAAAATTACAGGAGTGGATATAAATTTGATTAAACGACTTTACATAATTCTGCAAACTCTTTCATCGGGTGTATTGATAAATGCTGAAAAATTTGGCAGTTATGCCATGGAGACTGCCAGAATCTATGTGAGCAATTATGAATGTTAGATACTACATGCCATCTTCAGTTCACAAAATTATGATTCATGGAGAAAGTGTCATAAAGCATTTTGCAGTACTTCATATTGGTCAACTTTCGGAAGATGCACAAGAATCTCGTAATAAGGATTATAAAAAATTTCGTCTACATCGTCATAAAGAAGAGTATGATTTCTCTTCTTTAGGCAGTGGTCCGACCGCCGGCGAGAAAACGACTAACTATCAGCGATTTTCTCTCTCAAGAAACGCATAATAAATGTACATTCCGTGTAATCGAAAGAGATGCATATATTAAAAGTTGCTCTCTGACTGTTCACACTGCCGGCGACGACTCGCTTTACTAGTTTTGTCGCTGAGCGACGAGCTTTCAAAAATAAACTCGCTCAGCGATACTCGTTCAACGATGCTCGCTCATTTGATCATTTCTTTACAGTGCGACAAATCGCTTACGTTGGTCACACTGTGAGCGACCGCGGGCGAGTGGCGCGAGTAATCGCTCGTCGCACTTGCACACTCGCTTATAACCCGGTGACAAAACTATCGAAACTACACACTCGCTTCCCGCTGATCGCCAACTTATTTACAGTTTCTAGTTCTACTCGTTTCTCGTTCATCGTCGGCGGTCGGACCACTGCCATATACTTCAGATTAGGGCTGCCATCATCTAATTTGCCGACGCCGGACAAACACGACAAAAATCTTGAACATTTGGGCGAAATATGGTTTTTTCCCCGGACAAGTCGGAAATTTTTTTAACATCATAAACAACAACTTTTATGACTTTTTAGAAAAAAGTCATAGAACAAAAGTTGTTGTTGTGTGCTTGATGCGCTTGCGTCGTGTCATACAGACGTCTACCTACGTCTGTACGGATAGCAAAATACAGAGTTGAAATGTGTCAGATAGAAAAACGAAATCTGTTTGTTCAGGTTTGTTTTTGGTAAATTAATTATGTTATTAACAACTTTTGTTCTATGACTTTTTACAAAAAAGTCATAGAACAAAAGTTGTTGTTTATGATGTTAATAACATAGTCCTGAGAGGTTACAAGTGTTTTACAAATAACCTTGTATAAGTGTTTAATTTTATTACTAATAATGTCTATTAATTGTTACGGTTAGGTACTTACGTAACTAATTAGATTTTATTATACGATTTTACGATATAAATTAGGCTTCCCTTGGCAACAAACGTGTTCGGGTTTTACCCGGACACTTTTAAAAACCCCGCCCGGATGCCCCCCGGACGCCCTTCAAACTAGGACAAAACCGGGGAAACCCGGACGGATGGCAGCCCTACTTCAGATCCTTACATAACCAGCATTAGGAAACCGTATACTAAAAACATGAAGGAACTTGATGAAGACACCTTAAATCTTTTGAAAATGAACGAATTAATTTTAGATCCCGAAGTTCATCAAGTATAAATAACCTTATAGCATTTAGTAAACATTACAATTAATTAATTAACCTGTGTTCGATTTTAATCACATTTTTTTTTTTCAAAAATTACATTCCATTTGAAGCCTATACTATTCTATATTATTTGTGCAAAATTTTAGATGTGACTCAGGTTGGCTGGACAAATCTTCAAAATAGCTTGCATTTAACTAGGTCAATAGGTCACTTTATGTGACGGCTAAACACCCTTATTTCAGAATTTGTGACGCTACAGAATCTTAGATAATCGATCGAAAACATGTCCAGCCATCTTGAAAAACCACTTTTCGCTGGTCTCTCAATCTCGGTAACGGAAGTGATTTTGACGACTTTTTGCATATCAACGGGCGTCACATAAATTTGTGACGGGCACCGAGCTAAAAGTTTTGTGATAAGTACAGTGGTTTAGTAGAAAAATGCAAAAATCTGTGTCCAGCCATCTTGAATTTACGTATAAAACTTATGGCTGGCACTTCCGAATCGCAATAACGGGGACGTTTTCGAATATGGTTCCTTTACTAATACTTGGTGACGCAATGTGTGACAGCAATAACGTTTGATTTATGGCGTCACATGTAAGGGTTTACGAGAAATCAATAAAAACTTAATGTCCAGCCAACCTGAGTTCAAGATGGCTGGACACATGTATCTCCACTGCCTGATGATCTACGACCTTCGAAATGTGTTCAAAATGTTGTGACGGGGACGATAATGATAACCTGAAATTGTGACGGAGAAACTTTGCGTAGTTTCAAAGATATTGATCATTTAAATTTTTCCATACAAACATCCATTAATATTGTGAGGTGACCATAATTTTACATAAATAAAGGATTTCTTTTTAATCGATTAATTGGCCGGTAGCATCCACGCCTGCTTTGTATTTGATTTCTCCGTGGGAATAAAAGGTTTTCCTGCAGTGAAAAGAGTAAGTATGTGTTAATTCAAAATAATAATTGACCACCAGCGCTGCAAGAGAGAGCCCACTTGTATTTCGCGTTTAGTTCATTATCTTATGTAACTGAAAATGAGAACTAAACTCGACAGCCGGCAGTGTATGTACTTACTTTTCGAAGTGTTATCACTAATCAGAGTACTAGTAACTATTAATTAATCTGCGGTAAGACAACCTAAATAAGAGTTAAGATTCGACCAGTTGATCATCGTCATTTTCGCCATTTGAAACGCTGTATAAGTACAAATAAATAAATGTGATTTTATTTACAGCAAACATTATTTTTTCATTTAAATACCTTCAGAGTATTAATTTAGTTCTCCTGACATAATATATACCTACTAAAAAGAATAGATATCTGCACGTAAATAATCAATAACATTTAAAAATTACACCACCCCCCTTCCTCACTTCTACATTTTTGTCTGATTCTGATTCTACATTTTTGTGTGATTTCTCCGTGGGAATAAAAGGTTTTCCTGCAGTGAAAAGAGTAAGTATGTGTTAATTCAAAATAATAATTGACCACCAGCGCTGCAAGAGAGAGCCCACTTGTATTTCGCGTTTAGTTCATTATCTTATGTAACTGAAAATGAGAACTAAACTCGACAGCCGGCAGTGTATGTACTTACTTTTCGAAGTGTTATCACTAATCAGAGTACTAGTAACTATTAATTAATCTGCGGTAAGACAACCTAAATAAGAGTTAAGATTCGACCAGTTGATCATCGTCATTTTCGCCATTTGAAACGCTGTATAAGTACAAATAAATAAATGTGATTTTATTTACAGCAAACATTATTTTTTCATTTAAATACCTTCAGAGTATTAATTTAGTTCTCCTGACATAATATATACCTACTAAAAAGAATAGATATCTGCACGTAAATAATCAATAACATTTAAAAATTACACCACCCCCCTTCCTCACTTCTACATTTTTGTCTTCTATTGATTTAAATATCTACAGTTGTTTGTATTAGTATCACCAATACACGGATTTTTGTCCATTAAAGAAAACACCTTAAAATATACTTGTCCTACATAAAACCTTACAAATAAACATTAAATGTAAAGCAGGGGTAAACGTGGGCAACTGTCAATAGTCTCGACGAACTTAAAAAAAATTTTTTTTCACCATATTTTATTTTGCAATTATTGTAAAGTAAACGTTAACATAATATTAAATATATATTAGTTGTTTCATATTCTTCAAAAGACGAGGTTTCCAGAAATATATAATACATTATACCTTTTCCTGTAACGTATAACAATATAAAAAACTTTTTACAAAAAAAAAACACTGAAAAGTGCAAAATAACTTTAATTTCGGAAATCGGTGTTTCTATAAGTAATAGTTTTGTCTCTTCGTTATTTAACACCGACTTCCGAAATTAAAGTTATTTTGCACTTTTCAGTGTTTTTTTTTTACTTCGAAGTCGGTTGTATTGTTTTTTGTAAAAAGTTTTTTTTTTACACTTTTTAGTTATGATACCACCCGATATCCGTGGTACCACCATTAAAAAGTACCCCTCAGCCAAACTTAAATACTTTATAGCCAGAGTGCATCTCATGACAATTCTAATAATCCCAAACACGGTTAGATTACCTTAATTTATTACAGAGTTCCGGTGCCTAACTTCAGGATTCATCATCAGATCAGTTCGATATATTCCCCCTCTACTTTCAGTCAGTCATCGACTACACGAATAAACAAAGAAATTTTACTTGTTACGACGGTTCTGCTGTGATCCTATGAGGAGTTCTGTTCCATATCTTCAAAGTTCATGATCAGATCATAACAATATTTCTATGGGACCAACTCGGAAGCATAACATTTCAATAAAAATAAAAAATCTAAATCGGTCCACAATTGACCGATAAATCGGTGGTGAACATATAAAAAAATACATTCAACCGAACATAGAACCTCCTCCTTTTAGAAGTCGGTTAAAAATCAATTTGAAAGTGATGAAGTCAACGGGCTTAACATGGACGTCCGTCAATACTATAAAGTTTGTGGTGTTGTAAAAAAATCATTTCATATAATATGTATAATTGTTTAATATTATAGTCTAGTTTGGCCCTTAAACTATTGAGTAAAATAAAAAAAAGCATGCCAGTAGCGACATTGGCAAAAACCATTTTAATCAGCAGTTGTTCTGGCCTCAGATGATATAGTTACGCTACTGTAGATACCTACACTCCTGTGTGCGGTAAATAGGAGCGAGAAAACAATTTGCACATGAACATAAACACATGTAGGACCCCACCGACCTTCGTGGGATAGAGCAACTTGTACTAAGTAGTAGGGAGATATAATAGTTCTATGAAATTTTACCATTTAGCTTTTTAATGTTTTTAACTGTAGCTTGTCCTTTGATGGGGTAGCAATAAATGATACCGACTAGGGTTGCCAGGTCTTGAAACCGAAAAGCCGGACAGACTATCTTATTTAGCCGGATATTTGGTCAAAAAGGCCGTAATTTCTTTTTAAATCTAACATAACTTTATAATAACAATAAAATTCATAAAATCTTTTTTAAATTCTAAGTAAAAAACAATAATTGCTAGACTAATTGCATGTCCGCTCTGCTTGTGCTAGCGAGACAAGATAAGGCAGAACTCAAATGACAATTCTAAACAAAATGGTCAAATTTAAAAAGCCTAACAAAAGTCGGAGGGGCCGGACTCCGCTTAATTTGGTCGGACACGCAACTAAAAAGCCTGACCGTGTCCGGCTTTATCCGGACGCCTGGCAACGCTAATACCGACAAAGATTATTACCTACTTTTTTTACAATTTCGTTATGATAATGTGTTTTTGAAAACGATAAAAATACACACTGCAAACACTTAAATATGACCCAACAAGCGATTAATGTATCATTTTGCTACGAAAAATAAAACGAGAAAAAACAAAAGCGTTTGGTGTTGTGCCGCCCGCCCACATCGCATTCTCCGCCAATCGAGAAGCTCACGGGGCGGAGCGACGCCTGCCACTGAACTTTTAAAACTTGAAGCCCACTTTACAGCCGTCAATCTCTGAAACGATATTTCAGCGTCAACATGACTCGCTGTCGCGCCTCATTAATACTTTAGTAATCCGTGGGATCGGTTCGTGTGTCATGATTTAGTTGGCTGCTGGTGTTGTGACTTTCAAATAATTTGGAGTAAACACAAAATGCAAAGCGGGAGTGCGGGTGATGGTGAAACTGTGGGTGGCAGTCGGAAGGCGCTGCGGACCCCGAAGTGCGCGCGGTGTCGCAACCACGGGGTCATCTCTTGCCTGAAGGGTCACAAGAGACTATGTCGCTGGCGGGACTGCCGCTGTCCTGGCTGTCTGCTGGTGCTCGAGCGACAACGTGTCATGGCTGCACAGGTACGTACTAACCTTTGTTTCCGTTTGATCGCAGAATGGTAACAAATCAGTCATCACCAGAGGTCGGAATTAAGTAGAGTTATTTATGTACTTGCATCGAAATGTTGATATTAAGTAATATGGATCTTCCCGTGTGGCCAACAATATTATAAATAAATAATAATAAAAACCTCAAAGATAGATAAGACAAATAAAACAAATATAATAATTAAACTACAATTTTTATTAGTATTTTTCATTGAAAAAGATCTCTACGTCAACTGTGGTGAGGTTAACTTTATACACTTCCTCCTAGGAAGAGATTTTTTCTGCTAAGTATATTTCTATTAGTGTCATAAAAAATCTGCTCTTAAAAATTAATTTCGGGATTTGAGACATATCCACTTTCTTCTTTCGTTGTATGAAATCAGTATAAGTACATGAATAATTCTACTTAATTCCTCCTGTCATCACACTAATATTGTAAAGGCGAAAGTTTGTGAGTGTATGTGTGTGTGTGTGTTACTTCTTCACGCTCGAACTGCTGAACGGATTTGGATGTTTGGCACGCGGGTAGACTATGTCCTGCAATAGCACGTAAGATACTTTTTATCCCGGGAGCCCTTTGGGTTCAATTTCCAGGTTTGACAGTGTAAGTAACACTGTCAAACCTGGAAACTGGAAGTTTTAAAGGGTGCGCATGTTGTGGGGTGGGCAGTCAACAGTGTCCTAGCATGATTGCTGTGCTAATGAGATGTCATGTCGGTTTTTCAGTGTTATTTTTAAGACTGACTTCTTATGTTTGTTTTATTTACCATTTATGAGTCATGGATACTGAAATCAGTACCTAGTAGTTGGTACAGTGGTTGATTGATTGGCTGCTGCACAGCGTGTCGTGGGTTCGAATCCTGCACGGAACAAATAGTTGTATGGCCTACATACCTATAGTTTCTGGGTTTGGGTGTCTTGTGAGAATTTACATGTTTGTGAAAGCACCAATAATACCTAGTTAGTGTAGGCTACGTTTATTAACAAAAGTAAAGATAGAAAAAATAAAGATAAATCTATCTATACTATACATATATATATATATACATATATAAAAGGAGAAACTGACTAACTGACAGACTACTGACTACTGTTGTATTAGTCCAGGACGGACTTCCAAGACGCATGGAAACCTTAAAGGGCTTGCCAGATCAGATAGGCTGTTTCTCTTTAACATCTAAATGTTTATCCACGATATCTGTGTTCCTGTAGGTGGCACTGCGCAGACAGCAAGGTGCAGGCAGTGCAGACGCGCGCGACGGAGAAGCGGCAGCGCTGGCGGCCCGCAAGCGCGCATACCGCGCGCGGCTGCGTTGCATGCAGATGTCCAGGACCTTCCCAGTGCAGCCATCCATCTATGGTCAGTCAACATCTTCCTAGCTATTATATCTTCTTTACAATTTCTTTGTGGGAGATAACCGTTGGAAGTGCTAAGCCAATCACAAACATTCTGATAAAAGTAAAAGATCGCGGAGTGACATAAGTTTTCATTGCGGAAAATACACAGTGGGATATGCCACGGGAATAAAAACCAGACAAGTGCGAGTGGGAGTCGCGCACAAAGGGTTCCGTACCGTCCCGCGTCCGTAGCAAAAATCGCGCAAAAAAAAAAACACGTGGTACCTATGTGTTGTATATGCCCCCTTAAATATTTATTTTATTCTGTTTTTTAGTTTTTTTGTTGTTAAGTGGCAATAGACATACATCGTCTGTGAAAATTGCAGGTTGTACCTACCTATCTCATAACCGTGATCGCTTATGAGATACAGCCTGGTGACAGAAGGACAGACAGACAGACAGACGGATGGACAGCGGAGTCTTAGTAATAGGGTCCCTTTACCCTTTGGGTACGAAACCCTAAAAATGCAGAAAAAGCTAGCTCACAAATATTTCGGGATTTTTAGGAAGCTGTTAGGTGGAGAAACCTACCACCAAAACGAAGATCCAACTTTAAGTTGACAGCGGCAAAAATTTTATTGTAGGTAATTTTCTAAAACATTATTTTTATATAAGTACTAAAAATATAGCCAAACCTGAATGTAGTTTTTTCATTGATCGATTCTAATAATTTTTATACAATTTATATTTTTTTCCCAAAAATATTTAAAGGTCTTATGTTGGACACCACCGATACTAAGTACTTACTATTACTTATTCTATGACTAAGTACAACACAGGCCACGGCAGATTAAGCGCCAGCGCACAGTTGGGTGCGGGAGCAAAATAACCCCTCAGTAACCGCGATGGCCCGGTAACCATGTATTTGTGCGAAAAACCAGGCAACACAACAAGCTTATAACTTTCTGATATTTCATTGTAGGTACCTAGTTATGTTTTGTACTTACACGGTTTTCGCATAAACTAAAACTAATGTTGTATAGTCAGCCATTGACAGCTAAAGAAAGTCCATCGTCTAACAATTACAAAATCATGATGACATTGATTACACCCCGCGGCCCAGGAGCCATAGGAAATTTAGGTACTGTCTATCCAATACTTATCGAACAGACTATTTACAAAACTAACAATAATGTCAGTGTTTACCACGCGGGTTCAGTATAGATTGGTGTACACTATACCTTACCTACAACTTAGTTTTCATTTAAAGAACATGCAGTTTCCATAGCGATGTTAGTCAAGCTACGTAAGTCTGGCCGGTGTCACTAACCGCACGGCACGGTATCTTATTATTCGGAGGCATCCAAAGAAAAGAAAACACAACATAACAGCTGGTGAAATGTGGATATACCTAGGTATTTACAACGAGATGCTGTTTTGGACAAATCTCTTAGTTACAATGCGTTCCAAATAAGAATAGGATCGATTTTTACGCCATGTTGTGGTGATGTCATAGCTGTCAAATCGAAAAATTGGGTAGGGTGAGCAAAACAATAAATGTTTTAAATAATATTTATTTATGAATCATGAACGAAAAAAAATCAGAATCCAGTTCTTCAAATTTGCTAATCTCTGCGTCACTATGTGGAGTGTCTGAGTAGTGGCCAATGGAAAAAGAAGACGAATTGTTCATAACAATGATAATAAGAAAGAAAACGGATTTTTTAAAACTAATTATGACGTAATATATATTTAGCTAATTTAGATTAAACAATAACGTTTTTACTTCAACTAGATTTAACTAAGACTCAGTAATCCAAAGCAAAAAAAAAACCGTTATTAATACGCAAATAAGTTTTCTTTGCCAACCGTACTTTTTAATCAAAATTTGACAGATCGAAGTTATTGGCTTTCCTAATCTTATTTGGAACGCATAGTATATCCTATCCACATGCAGGTCATTATGTAAAGGGAGGTAATCGTTTAGGTAAACCAGTACCTACTTATACCTACTGTATTAAACCAGTGCGGCCTGTAGAAAATACGACAGTAGAGCCCTTGGTAGATGTTTTTGTTTTAAGTTCTAAAGGTTTTTTTGAAAAATTTTAACACCTCGCCTTCCACAGAGAACTTAACTTATTCCTTGCAGAGATCTTCTTTTCTAGTCGATGTTTAACTCATTATATTGTTTGGGCCCAGTTAAGTGGAGCGGCTACGTTAATTGCGGTGGCAATCTTAAGTCTTGCAAAGTGCACTTATGAGCACTTGGTGCTCTCCAACATGTTCTGATCAGAGATATAAGTTGTGTTTTCAGTGCCCTACCTAGTTGGGCAACCAATTGAGTGCTTTCCATGTAGGCCACTGCAGTTCACGTTTAGGTGCCAGGTGTTCCAGAAGTTACTTCAACAATCCTCCTTAGATATTATAGGTTTCTTTTGGGTAATAAAGTTCCATGACTAGCTTTTTTGGCCCCTGAACATTGATACCTGAAGCATTAAAAGCTGCAATTACTAAGTATAAGGTATCATATGCAGCTGACTGTAATAGCAACTTATTGCTAACTTAGGTACTATTACACACACACAGTCCAGTGGCGTAACTTATCCCAAAGGCGTCCTGTTAAAAAAAATGATTGATGGTTTATTTTTTTACAAAGTACCTAGTCCTTCTTAGCACGGAGACAGTAAAGCCTAGGCGCGATAGGGTATGACAGAGATGGCCATTGGATAAAACGTTACGAATTTTGTACACACGTCACAGCCCCGGTCTCCCGGGGCTCCGTATTATTGATACGGCTTATACGCGGTAGCTACGCCCCTGACACACTCAGAATTAATTATTATCCACCAGCAGAAGTTTATTTATTTATTTATTTATTTATTTATTTATTTATTTATTTATTTATTTATTTATTTATTTAATAACACATACAATTGTTTTAACAGGCATACCCAAGATAACAAATGTAGTCGCAAAATAGCCGCACTCAGAGACGCCACCCACAGACTGATCAAATATTCATTAGTGTAGTAGTAGTCAACATACATACATGATAGTCGATGATCAGCCTCAAGCAGCGCCCTGAAGAACCAGCACAAGTTACACAGAGGACAACACACTTATTGTCACCCTCTCAAATTCCGCCAATGTGCAAGAAAAAATATCTAACCGCAGAGAGACGCTATTAAGTACTTATTTCAACCGCCCGAGTCACGGGTGCGAACTTTAACAGATTTGTGCGGGCTACCGGGACTTTAAACAGCCTTTCTCTCGGCCCTGGGCGCAGTCTACTGTTTGGAACGAGCAATCTCAACGATTCCAGTATTTGTGGATTATTTAGGATACCCCGTAAAACCAAAAACACATACTTTGCAAGAGCGAGATTGCGCCTTACCTCCAACTTATAGTAACCAACCATCCCTATAACAAAGAGGGTTGGATACATAAGTGGATAGAAAGGGTATACGCCAAATTGCCTCATGTATAAGTACCGAGTAAATTTATTCTGCATCTTTTCCACCATCATAGTATATTTACTTTCATAAGGATTCCAGATGATAGCACTCGTTTCCAGGTTACTTCGCACCAATGCGTTATATAACGATTTCACAGCTGCCATATTAGTAAATTCACGGGTTTCACGCATGACAAATCCAAGATTCTTGAAGGCTTTTTTACATACCTGCACGACATGATCTCGAAATGTCAGGTCCTCAGAGAAAGTGACCCCAAGATCTCGCACTGACCCTACCCGCGGTATCACGTGTCCTTCCATGGTATATTCGTGACGTCGGGGTATCACGGCTCGCGTAAAGGACATAACATTACATTTTGCAACATTGAAAAACAAATTGTTCTCTCTACTCCACGCAACCACCCGATCAATGTCCCCCTGGAGCTCTTCGCAGTGCGATTCGTCCGTTATCCGTAAGAACAGCTTCAGATCGTCCGCAAATAATAAACACCCTGCGCTTTTAATGATTTCTGGTAGATCATTAATCATTATAATAAATTCTAAGGGTCCTAAATTTGTTCCCTGACTTACCCCCGTAAGGGTGCAATACGGGTCTGAAGTGTAGCCTGCGTAGTCGACAATTTGTTTACGGCCGCTCAAGTAGCTCGAGAAGAACTTTAGAAGGGCTGGGGTAAAATCAACCCTTGCAAATTTATTTAAAAGCATGTCATTATCCACACTATCAAATGCCTTCCTGAAATCGAAGTAGGCGACGTCCAGTTGGGCACCCGGCTCAGAGTCCAGCACCGTAGTGGCTTGGTTCATGAAACACATTAAGTTTGAATTGGTGCTACGACCCGGCCGGAAACCATGCTGCGCGTCATTGAGCTGTGATGCTACTTGCGAGTGGATACTAAAGCACAACGCAGACTCGAAGACTTTTGCAAATGCAGAGAGTATTGCTACAGGTCTATATCCACTGACATCAGAGCTTGGAGCTCCTTTAGGTACTGGAGTCACCCTCGTCAATTTCCAGCCCTCCGGATACGAACAATCCCTCAAAAAAAAATTAAATAAATACCAAAGCGGTCGTGCCAACACAGACCTACAATCTTTCACAATGATATTTGTTGATATTTTATTAAAGAACCGTTTGCGAGTTTTGAGAACAGGGTGCTGACCCAATGTAGTACCTACAGGGCCGCGTCTTAGGACGTCTTAGGTTCAAACTAGGTACCGTAAAACGGAGTGAATAGAAACGCAGGGGTGAATAAAAACAAAACTTAGGTTTGGTTTTTCACTTTGGTACCATATTATCGGCTTCTAACAAAGTATCGACTTTTTAGAATAATAATTCATTAATAAATTGATATAGCTAAATGCTGCAAAAAATATTCAAATCTCGTGAAAATACCCTTTGAAGTTTTGTTTTTATTCACCCCTGACTTTCTATTCACCCCATTTGACTGCATTCAAGTAAAAATCCTAATCAAAGTGCTGTTCCTATTCACCAGGTAGATACGTTTAGATAGATACACCCATTATGACTATTAGGTTCTCATAACTAAAACAGGGTTATTATACACATATGTGAGTGTAGATATCTAAATAGTTATTTTAAAATGTAATGTATACGGTGACAGCGAGCAGGCGAGCATGGTGTCGCCGGCTCCCGCACCACTCCGCTGATGTTATTGTTGTAACCGAGACCACACTGTCGAGTGTTTCCTTTCTCATCCCTGAAATGCTAAATGCGAATTAGCTGGATAAATATTTATTTTGGAACAGCGAGAGAGAGTTAAAATTGTAAGCTTATTTAGACATCAGCAGATAGATTTGTTATTTCCATAAAACTTAAAAAACTCACCTACCTACTTAACCATATTATTAGATACATATTTATTGTTCTTTATTAATAATAATTAATGCCCGCTGAATTGTCATTAGGTACCTACCATATAGTCGTTTACCTATTAAATTTTCATTAACTTCTGTAGGTAAGTACGCTTAAATTCCTGCCTGTCCTTCCATAACCGACATCGGTACGTATTTACCTAAATTCTTACAATATTTGTTTAGATTGCACTTGTTTTTAATTGTTTTTCCTGTTGTACCTTTATTTTTTGTGGGATATTTACGGTGACTCCAGTTTTGGGTGGAGCGAGAGGCAGTGTCAAACTTTTATCGGATAACACACCTGTGTTCCTACAATAATTGCTCTTTGCGTTCCTGGGCCACAGTAACTAACTCTTTCGAACAATATTGCTCTTTGCGTTCCGGGGCCACAGTACCTAACTCTTTCGAACAATTGCTCTTTGCGTTCCGGGGCCACAGTACCTACCTAACTTTTTCGAACTATCCCGCAACCCTGACGAACACGTCAATGTAAAAAAAGCTACCAAATCACAAGTCGCTACGACCAGTTTATGCTGTGCGTTGTCAGTCAGTCAATACGTCAGGAATCTTAGATGCGTATCAGCCAGAGCCTTCGACCACGTGGAAGTGGGAAATTATCCCAAAAGAATAATGGTACCTTCCTTCAGTTGTGATAAAAAGTAGGTATCTTTTACGTTCCTCTCCATGATCTAATCTGTCTCTTCTGCGTAACAAACCGACCAGAGCGATAGACAGATAAACTTACGCATTTGTAATATAGCTAAAGGGGTCTACTATGAATTAATTTAAATCATTTATTAATTTATCATCTGAACATAAGATCATAATTAATTTCATGATTTGTTACAATTTTGTTTCGATAATTGCGTTATAGTCAATGTGCGTCGTTCCATGTTGCACAAAACATCTTCAAAGTACAAAAATAGAGCATCAGTCGTAATAAAAAATTTGAACGACTCTTGAAAATGTCCCCGCTTCATTACAGAACAAAAGCTGTCATCCAACACTCGGCAACATTTCACTGTCTATTAACACAAAAAACTACAATTTCTTTTAACTATTTTTATGGGCTCTAAAAAAGTGTGAAGATTGTTTTACAAGAGGAGGCGGAGGCGGCTCTTTGTCGGGGTGTCGGGTTACAGCAATACTGTTGACTGTAAACATGTCTTTCCGTTCTGGTTGAATGATAGCTCCGCGGGTGCCAAAACGGTCTTCACACATATGACGTCTAGATAATATTCATTTTAATGTGTGTCTTTATGAGCTGCTTGATAAAAGTAACAGGTTGTTCCGAATTTATCATCGGCTTTAGTGCCGACAATGGCGACACGCCAGGGTGATTTTCGGTCAATTCTTCCTTCTTCCAAGGTGCCACGGACGCCAGGGAGCGTCTTTTTCAGCAATATTTTGAAAATTAATGGGTATTTCCTCTTGAAAATCACTGTGTACATACCTAGACAAAGTAATTAAGTATTACACCACCACCTGCTCGATAATGCAATTTTATATGTCATACAACCATCACATATAGCAAGTCATTCTGTCCCTAGGGAGATAATATAGTATGGGCCATCTTTAGGGAATAATGAGATTTGAATTTGGAACATCAAAAATAAAATAAATATTGAAAAAAAAACACATTAGGGGAATTAAAATGTACGTGCATCAAACAAGTTTATTCAAAATTCAAACTGGCCACTAAAAAAAAAAAGAATAAAATGTGGTCACTGACGAGTCACTAAAAAAAAGTAATAAAAGAGCGATAAAGAAAATTAAAACTATAGAATCTTAGAGTAGTGAATTTTGTTTGCTTCAAATCTCAAAATATGTCGAGTGATAGTTAAGATTAACTTGTAATTAATACCTACCTACTTATATTTCTCTAATATATAATTTGTTTTCGTAAAATGTCTTTTAATTATCTCACAGATGGTATAAAAAGTAGAGTATCCAACACGGGGATAAAGCTGTCTTTGTCTTCGGCAGCTTGAATTCCTCACTTCACCCAGGTTTCTATATTAACTCCTTCGCATTGCTCGGGAGTTAATTATATAAATCCCTCACTAACCTTCAGGAATAAAACTTAGCAACCTTCGTTTCGTTCGGAATTCAATATGCCGCCCGCGACTTAAAGACACTGCTTTGTCCCCTAGTCACATAATCCACTATTTTGTCTGTTACTATATATGATATTATGTGATATAAGTACCAAGTATTATGAGATAACAACGCGTCTAACCCTACTTTCCTAAATTTAGACAGGTTTTCAGACTAAAGTAGAGTTAGTCAGAAATCGAAAGTAAATTCATTTTTGGTCAATTATGATTTTAAGGGAACCGATTTATCAAGTCAAACAATTGACTAAATATTTAAGACTAGTGAGCCACCCCGGCTTCGTACGGACGCAAATTATGTACCTACTCGTAAATAATCCTTCCTCGTTTAAAGCTTTTCTATTAGTATGTTGTAGCAAGTAGTGAAAACCGCATCAGAGTCCGTTGCGTGGTTTAGGAGAAGTTAGCAGATAAAGAGATAGACGTGGAAAGAACTTTTTAAAGGAGATAAAGATACACATCTACCAAGTGATGCGAAAGAGATCCCTGGGGCCCTGGAACAATGGCACAGAAGAAACAGGAGTGGGTTTATAGTCAGTAAAGGACTGACACGCCCTCTCGCTCCGCCCAAGAGCGCGAGATGTCATAAGATGATTTTTCCACCCAAAAAAATGTCTTACCTACTGGTAAAAGTAAGAACTGTTTAGTGATAATTGCTAAGTTCGAACATTTATTAGAAATCGCTTGGTAAGGATTAACCACAGAGCCACATCATCATCATCATCATCATTTCAGCCGAAAGACGTCCACTGCTGGTCATAGGCCTCCCCCAAGCGTCTCCACAACGACCGATCCTGTGTCTCGCATCCACCGCATTCCCGCGACTCTCACCTGGTCGTTGATCCACCTTGTGGGAGGCCTTCCAACCCAGCGTTTTCCGGTTTTTCGCCACTCTAGAACTTTTCGGCCCCATCGACCATTCGTTCTACGAGCAATGTGCCCTGCCCACTGCCACTTTCGTTTGGCGATTCTTATGGTTATGTCGGCGACCTTGGTTATCCTGCGGATATCTTCATTCCTTATGCTATCACGCAAATGATGAAAATATAAACACTGTCCATGCCCAATTAACAAAATTGTCCTATAGTGTACGCTTTATAGGCCTGCAGCACTATAATAACGATCTCTTAGTGGTTCTAAAATTTGCTGACATGCTTATAATAGCATGCACGGAGTCTGTTTGGCTTTGTAAGGTACTCGTAGTACATATTTTCTTTCAAATACAGGCGTGAATATACATTAATGCAAACTAGGTCGGCACTCGGCAGACGTTTCATTATGGAAAAGTGCACAGACCCAAATACCATTTACACACATAATTTGTAATTTCCACACAGGTAACGATCGAGTATTTTCAAGTGACCCAGCGTGGAACGAGCGCGTACGCCGGCGCCGCGCCTTCGCGGACGTGGAGCTGGAGCGCGGGCCGCCGCCCCTGCCGCCGCCGCCGCCCTCTGCGCCCCCCGCCGCGCTTCTCTGCAGGAACCTCCTCGCCGCACTACTCACTACTTACGCACCCATGCCACCTCACACCCAACCACAACGACAAAAACTGTCATTCTCCATCGAATCGATTATAGGAGTTCAGTAAATCTCTCATAGTCCAAGATCCCAGTCCCCCGACTTAACTTACTGATTAACAAAATTTATGGGATTTACCTGTGCTCCGATATCTAATTTACCTTCTGTTCGCGGGTAATTCGTCAACTTGTACCACATGCCTACGGCCCGCTTGGTACGACTCGACGAAAAAAGTAACTTAAATTTTCATTCTGCAACTCGTAGCATAACCACAGTTTACATAATCATAATAACCGGTGAAACATCACTGGTCAAAAAATAAGACTATTATATCTTCATTCTTTCCATTGGTTTGCCCTACCTCAAAAGTAACCACCGTGCACCGTATACTTACGTTATTCTTTTTTTTGGGTTGGGGAAATTATCTAATGACTTTTCTTACTCTAGGGTGGAGCGAGAGAAGGTGTCAGATTTTTACTGACTAAAACCACACCTTTGTTTTTTAGCTGCTTTTTGTGTTGTGTTCTAGAACCACGGGTTTCCTTTTCAGAAATTCCTTGTGGCCCTATCGGGCATCGGTCTTGTTGGGCCTCTACGGTTTGTTGACATCTCTTTGAGGCGCGTGTGGAATGTGTGGATACTATGAGTCGTCAATGACTCGGGCTCGGTCCTTAGTGGACAGCGAGCTATTATTACTCGTAAAGCTAGCGCCTACGGTGGCTGGAAATCACCCTATGACTCTCAACACCCGGGGCGTCTCCTGATGGCGCGATGGGGCGTGAGGATGTCCATTCTCTCACATTTGCGGCCATCTTCTTCGTTAGCAATACTGCTTCGCAAAAGGAGGCGGCCGCCTGCCATAATATTCCATCTTACTCTGGACCATGGTCTGAACCAGCACCCGGCACAAGAGGTCGCCATCACCAACCGCCGCCAAGAGGACACGGCAGCGCTCCGCCCAAGCGGGGTACACCTCCACCGAGTCCTTCGGGCGGTCTGCACAATGGTGACACCTGGTAATTTTTTTCGCCAGAGAAACCTCCCAAACTCCTGCGTCATGCGGAAGGTGAGGACACCGTGGCGTCTTTCCAGCCATTTCTCAAAGAGAAGTCTTACAGCCATGATTATGACATGCCCACTACTGGGTTGCAAAAGTCGCTGTCTCCCATACTGCCGCGAGACACCGCCGGAACTCTGACCGCCATGCCACAATTTGTCGCGGTAGCTGTGTTGCATCTCCATGCGCAAATCGTGCATGCGTGCAAGGATTGTTGCCTCCAGATCCCACAGTGGTAGGCCGGCAAGGATGTTCGACGCTTCGCAGAAGACCGTACGGTAACCCCACACCATTCGGATGGCCATAACCCTCTGGGACACCTTCAGTCTAGCGGCTGGTCGCTTTCGCAGCGATAGCGCCCAAACCGGTAACCTTTAAAGGGCTGTGGATCGCACGATCACCATATAGTGCCTCCAGCAGAAGGCGTATGTACTCCTTAGATTGGGCAGGAGCCGCTTAAGGACAGCCCCGGCCCGCTCCAGTCTAATAGCCAGATTTCAAAGTTCTACTGGCTGTCAAGGACAAGTACCAGGTACTTCATCGTCGATATGAACCCCTCTCACCGTTATTTAGGAGCACGGTGCTAGCTTGTTCCGAGAACCATGAAAGCACATGGCCTCGGATTTGAGCTGAGCCACTTCGAATCCCAACTGCCGGATCTTTTAAGACTGTCGCAACCCGATGTGTCGTTAGTTTGACAGCCACCTGGTGTAACTTCCCCTACACCAAGACCAACGTGTCGTCAGCGTAACAGAACATGCTGACGCCATTGGGGAAATAGCCGCGCGGCATGTATTTGTGACCGATGTTCTAAAAGGGTGGCCCGTACCGAACCCGCACCGCATGACTTTTCTCGCCGTTTCCACTCTCCCTGTTAACCGGAGTAGAAGGACGACGGAAATAGGTAGGCATTCAGTGATACCGGAGTGTTTCCCTAATTCAACACCAGGGTAGGGTATTAAAAGCCAACGGATCTCCATTGGCAGTATCTCTGAACATCTGTCCAGAGACACCGCTAAGATGACTCTGCTCCGAGACGCCGCATCCCCCGTCGTGAAGGCTCGCACGTACATTATGGCGTCCTCCGTGGATTACTTACCTACCTGATAATAACCGAAAGCAATACAAGTTTACCATTTGTATTAATTTCGGATAGCAGTTGGAACTTTTCGCTTTACTTGCAAAATGGAATTAACTGCTGTTCTAGAAAAAAAAGAATTAATAGGTAGGTAGGTACTGACTTTTTGCATTGACATCAAAAAAGGGAGGTTCTCGATTAGTCTTTTTTTAATAATAATAATATACTTTATTTCGAGCAACAAGACTCATTTTCATTTTAATAAAAACGATACTCAAAATTCTTAGAAAAAATATCGTTCTTGTGATCTTTTCTTACTAACTGTACCAAACGTTGACAGGATTTAAAGTTCCACACAAAATAAACACAGGACGAGTTGCAGAGTTTTTTTTTATTTTCGTCAAGTCGTACCAAATGGGCCGTAGCAACGACCTTACAGTCGCTAGACGCCTCATGTTTAAACTAGCGCACCAAAACGATTCTGCCAACTAGCCGAGGTACGGGGTACTGCGTTCTTATTGGTCGAGATATCAGATCAATGTGTTGACAGACATGCGTCGCCTACTAAACGTCTAGTGGTTGTAAGGTCGTCGGGCCGTAGGCATGTGGTACGAGCTGATGAATTACTCCTGTTCACTTAGGCAGACAGTCAATTTTTTTTTTTTTAAGTAAGCCAAAATTTTAGCCTTCCATAGAACCGCACTCGAAGTAGAACAATTACAGTTTTAAAAAAAAGTTAATATTTATATAATTTACATATTAAGTTTAAATCGACCGTCGGCCAAAGGTAGAAGGTATGCGTACGTTCAAAGTATCAATTCCACACGTTTTGTAATTTTTGGGTGATCTGGTGTCATACTCTATCGGGAAGTTAGGACAGATCAAAGAAAAAACACTGCGAATCAGCGACTGTTTGCGTTGTCGCAGCTGTCCGAATGCATGTAGGGCGACCTGGGTGTTGAAAATAAAATTAAAACATCGTCTTCGAACAATGAGTGCTTTATTAACGAAATGTATGGAAAAAGAATGTCTATTGTGAGGTCATCTTATTACAACCAAAACTTAGATTTAATCAATTGATTACTATCTGGATATATTCACTTTTACAATTGATTGAATTGTATAATTTTATTAAAGATAAATAAAATGAGTACAGAATTTTTATTTCAAAAATGAGTTAAGTATACAAGTATATTTTTCCAAAATTATAATTTTATATTGTTAATTTTGAACATGCCGCCTAGGGTTAGGCCTTAAAATGGAGGTAGGTTGTGTCTATTACAAGAAGTATTTATCTGTACTCATTTTATGTAAACAAACAACATTTAAATCAGTATGTATGATGTGTAATTTTGTACCGGTTGACGTTTAGCTGAAATTATGTATTACAATACAAACATTACAGTTGCAACATCATGTTATTTTTATGTAAATAACTTACACATTTGCCTACAAGTGACAAGAATTTACATTTTAAGTAATTAAAAATATATTTATTTTCATACACGATACAGTTTGCACGGATAGATCTCCTGTCGCCATTTGCAAGAGGACTAACTAATGGTAGTGATTTGTAAATAAAACTAGTGAAATAATATATGTAATAAAATATTAGTACATATTTAATATAGATTTATATAATGTGTTTTTAAAATAATAATCAAATATATAATTAAATCGAAAAACTAGAATGAGTTTATTTTTTGCGAAATAATAAATAGATGAAATGTAAAAAAAATCACATTGTCTACATTCTGTTAAGTTTTCCGAAACAATAAGTACAGACTGCTTTATTAAAATGGCAACGTTTAATCTCAAATCAAACAAAACGTAAGTATTGAGGTTTTACCTCGTATACTTATATCTTTTTTCTAGTACATCCGTTTTAAGACTTCTAACAATAATTTAAAATATTATTGTAAATGCTACAAAATAATCAAACTTATAGATGCGCGCTGGACCCCTAGTGGTGGTAGATGTTTTTTTTTTTAGGTCTAGAGTATCGCGGTCTTTAAACTTTTTAGCATTTCGTTTCTCAACGTGCAAGAGATATTTCCTTGGCGCGCGTAAATATTTTCAATTATATTTTAGTTGATTTTAACTTCAATATCAAATTTACTTATGAAAAGTGCTCCAGCAATTTACAACAAAAGAAACTGGGTGTAGATATGCTGCGTAAGTGGTGTACACGCACTAGGCCACACCTCAAGACAGGGACTCAATGTTTGATGAATATCTCCAGGTTTTCATCGCCATGTCGCTAACGTACGGCACTTGGTGCGTTCACCATATTCACTGCTTATTGCTCGTTTGGCTCATAATACGGTGCGACTGTTTAAGAAAAACTGAATTTTAAATATCCTGACACCACTAATACCTACGTGTATGTAAATGCTTCCGTATAAAAATAGTTTAGTATTATTACCTGTACAAGTGAGCTCAATAGCATTTCATATTAATCAAAAAAAAAAAACTGCGATAAACTACAATATAATTTTTGTGTTATCGAATGTCGACAATGTGATAATTATATTCACATTCATATATAAATAAATAAAGTAGTTTGTATTACAAGTACAAAATATGTACGTTTTGACAATAATGCACAACACAATAAGACAATTTAACGCGACACAAACAACCTACATTTATATCGACAATGCATCACAATTAATGTTCGTCCAAACACAATACAACTATAATATTTTTCATAAAATACTAACTATGCCTCAAGGAAGGGAGTGCCTTACGAATGCCGCATTACTCACACATACACGCATGCGATCACTTATCCAACTATTATCACGGTTTTTTTAGGAAAAACAAACATCTACATTAAAAAAAAATCATGACCATAAAATCTACTAACCTTAAAAATAAATTACGAGGCCACCCGTAACATCGATTTAAAATGGATTCTACTTAAAAAATAAACAATGTGTCTCAAATTTATCCGAAAGGTAGCTACAGTAATTTGTGTTCCTACGGGTACCGAGGCGTGAAACAGCTACCGTGTCGACGCTCGGCGCTGTCGTCGCCTGCGAGTCGTCCGGGCTTCGTTGGCACAAGACGCGGGATGGGACTAGACAGGACTCGGGATAGGAACTCATGGGCTCTCAGGGATCGGGGACTTCGCCTACTCATCACAATGTATATCAATCTAAACAGTACTAATTTAGCGAGACGCAACAAATAAAATATATAAAGTAACACTCGAGAGTGAAATTTAACTTGTGACTGAGCCAAAAGACAGAATTTAGATTACGGAATGTTTAAAATTTCTTATATCCCCGAAATACCGTATTATATCGGCGCTGTACCCTATGCTACAATTGCCATTGTAAAATATACTAAATGTTCATTTGAACTACATAATTTCAGATCCCCGTATCTGAAAAAAAAAAACTAAATGATATAACAAGTGTTTAAAGTCAGACTTTTAGCTTTTATAAAACAAAAAATAACAATTTTACTTGAATATAATAATATACATCGCAATATGTATTTACATATACATAATATTAATTTAATTAAATATACACGTAAATAGTACTTTATATCAATCATACAAGTTGAGCAGCCACGTGGACGGTCGCGGTCTCGACGCACCAGTACAAAATGTGTAAATATAGCTTTGTAAGATGTTGCAGCGGACGCGGCCGCGCCACGCGTCGCGGCGCAAGCGTCCACGAGCGACCAACTCACACATACAATTCCATTAAACAATATACAACGTAAAAATACTATTTGGTATATTATATAGCAGAAATCTAGCCGTCATAAAATCTATCAAAGCAGTATATTATATCTACACTGACACAGACATATAATCATCATACACATATATTAGTCAAAAAAAACCAGTCACAAATCACAGTTGACATAAATTCTCGATTTTACTAAGTCTTTGTAATTTATATAAAATAATAGTTTAACACATCAATTTTAAATATCTACTAAAATATATTTGCAAAGCTCTAGTGGGTGTAGATAAATGCTTTTTGGATAAAATCAATTACCTTTTAACTTTCTACTTTGTTACTTGAAATCCTCTAAAACAAACCGCAAAGACGCTGTTTTGATGTTAGTGAATTACAAAATAAACACGTGCAGTATCTGTGTTGAGCAGTGAATGGCATCAGTCAACCTAACTAAGCTAATCTATTACGAGCAACAGAGCGAACGATGTGCGAACTGTCGCAAGCAGCTCGCGACATCAATGTTACATTGTTAGCAGTATCAGCTAAGATTTTATATCTTAATGATATCAATTCGACACGAAACATTATATACTTTACTCATGTTTCGTTAGGTAATTTCTATGATGAGACTCTGATGATTCGATGTGTCGTTAAATCTTACTATTAAGATGGAAACTAAATAACACAAATTTGAATAATCAAGAATCAATCATAATTTTTTGAAAAATTACAAATCAATTTAAAATGACATATCAAACTGAACAAAAACTCGTCTCATCCTTTATAATGTTATAAACTAGAAACTATCTCTAAATTTCATGCAATTACATTAGATATTCCACATCTAACTCGGTAATAGTCACCGTGTTACAAATTAGTGAGTAAAACTACAACTAGAAAGGGCCAATGAATGTACACTCGTTACGATGGTTATATAGATGCGCACGTAAGCATGCAACGTGCAACATGATGTAACAAGATACGAGTAGAAAGCCTAGCACCCCACGTATACGTGTGTACGGCCCCGCCCTGTGCGTTGTGCGTCTGTCGTGTAAGCCGAGCGGAGCGGTTCATAACCTGCGCGGCCCCAATCGGCTTTATACTATACACTCGGTGCACAATACACTCATACAGTTTAAGTGATTACGCCGCTTCTAAATGTACGTCTCGTTGAACGAAAAAAGATATAATTTTCAGGTACAAACAGAAGAATGAAGTGTAACAATTTACAATCTAGGTAATTATTCTCTGTCGATAGGTACAAATGTGTAAATATCCTCGCTAGTGTAGTGAGGTCAGTGTGTTGGCACATAACGCGGCGGACAAGCTGCGGCCGCCCGTGCAGTGTTCCCTACGCGCGTGCGGCGCCCGAGGCGGCCGGGCGCGGCACCCTCAATGTCTTCCCGACCCGTGCTGACATTGGTTCCCCTGCGGACAAACACAGCATCAGTACCGGCACAGTCTTCGAGCTGCTACGGCGGGTGGACAGCTGCTAGCTTACCATAACGCAGTGAAGACGTCTATATCCCGCACATGGCGGACAGGCGCACGCTGAGCTGCACGGGGAACTGGTCGGTAAAGTGGCGCCAGTTCTCCTCGCCGACTTGGTTCTTGAAGCCATGCAGAATCTTGGTGAACATCTCCTTCAGGTCGTCCTTGGGGTGCGACCACGACGCCACCGCGTCGCAGAAAAACATAAAGTCCTGCACCACGCCGGCCGGGTTCACCTGGATCATCTGACAGATACCGCGGAACGCTGAGTCCTTCTCGTCGTTGTCGCGGATATTCCTCAGCGATGTGCACCTGATACCAAATGACGCCTTGTCAGAGAGAGCTCGATCGATTAGAACACCATGATCATCATTTAAATGATATTTCAAATTAACTCTAACTTTTAAATAAAACACTACTAAAATAGTGTCGGGACATAATTGAGCAATAAGCTTTATGAAATATCATCTAAAAATACTGTTCTAAAATAATTCGATGAAAATTAATCAAGCGTAAATAAACTGTATACTGTTCAAGGGAAATTTGTGGAAAACAAAGGAAAGGTTATTAATGTGAATAGCAAATATTGAAACTGGCACACGAAAATATTGTATGGATATTGGAACTCAGATAATTCCAAACTGTAAGCAAATTACATTAAATAAAATATATAATATTAAATAAAATCAATCAATCATACTAATAAATAAAATTATTCAATAAAATGAGCATACTGTTGGCAATCTAAGAAGTTAGTCGAAACAATTTGTCTTGCAGTTTGGTGTAAATAATAGTTTATATTGTTTAGAAAGCGGATGGTGTTCAACACATATAAAGTACAGCACTGAAAATAAAATGATCAAAGAGTAGTTTCCACCCAACAAATCAGTTTCCCTTAGTGTGGCCATACTATTAATACATAGAATTAATATTCTCATGCTTGGTTCAACTTAAATCAACAACATATCATATAAAACAATAATATTAACAAGCCATGGACAAACACCATCCACAATCGAAATAATACCGGTTAATAACTTATTCAATATTAAACGTAATAGTAATAATATAAAGTAATAATAAAAAAAATGACTACAGACCACTGGCGTACAAATTGATGTAAAACGGGTGCGACGTCGTGGGGGCACACATAACCTAGCCGACCGATAGTAATCGCTACACGCCACGACATACCGAGAACAAAACCAAGAAAACAAATCAACAAACCATTCAAAACATATTCAATTACATAAGTCAACAGCAACAAATTAGTGTTACAAATGGAAAAAACGTGAAACAATCCTATCTGCTAAATTATATAGTATCGTATGTTTGACAAAAGATGGCCTAGAACTGTACCGCGTCCAACATAGAGTAGTGCTACGATGTAGATGAACAAGTACACATGAACTCATGCAAGCTGATGATACAATACTGCGGGATCTACGCCATCTTTTACAACGGGCACACACTTCAGATTTCGGTTCTAATTTGCTTTTAATTGTATTTACATTATACCCCAGAAACAAAAAAAAATATTGATGTAAGATAAATAAGCTATGGCATTGAGAGTTCTACTGTTTGTGTTTATATAACATATATTGGTATGCAATAGAATACATATGTTTCAATAAATATTATGTTTTGTAGAAGTGGGAAATGATATACAAGTGTTGTTTAGTACTGAGTTAGTACACATCAAATAGGTACTCTGATACATAATATATGAGTTCTGCCAGGTACAGATAGGCAGGGACTACTACAGCAAACATAAATGGGGTATACAGGTAAACATGAACATCACAACAACTCAATATAAAACATTGAATAGTAACATATACATAATAAGTATACATAACATGACTGCCACCAAGAAAAGTCACATATTGGAATAGTTCTAGCAAATAATAAAACATTGCTGATTAGTTATTCTCACTTTTTTTTTCAATTATATAAGAATTTTCAATATTTAAAGTTAACAAGCACAATCACTTACCTGTATTTTCAAGTAGAGTCTTAGGAGTGTTAGGCCTGTTGATAATTTCAACTAAATGATTCAACACTAGAGGAATATACTTTGATGTTTCGGGCCCTGAAATAATTAGTTATTAAAACGTGGTAGAATATTCTTCAATAGCATTCGGAATGTCTTCTATTTATGACTTACCTAATTTGATGCTAATTTCGCCGATTGCCCAGGTGGCGTTATTGCAAACAGAAATGAGTTCGGGATTGAGGTTCATGCCAAGTATCGGCAAAAACTCGGGTATGTATGGCAGTACATGTTGGAAACACGCCTTGGTCAAATCGCCCAGCAATGCAAACGACGACTGACGCACCTGATGGTTATAAACACAGCTTAAAATAACAATTCTATATTAGAACCAACGAATCCCATCGCCCAATACGTGTTAGTTACTGTTACATGGTTGTTACAAGATATACAATGAGTATTAATGGTTTTGTGGGTGATATAAATGCAATATCCTTCAACCTTAGACCAAGATGAGAGAATGTGAGACCAAGTTGCGCGATCCAAAGAAGAGTACCTGACGAGACAAGCAACAGAAAAATAAGCAGGTTAAAATAAAAAATATGAGTGTACATGGGCGTAGAGTCTGATATGCCACGATAATTATTAGTATAATTCGATATTAGTTAGTACAATCCACCTTTTTTAAGCAATTAAGAAAAGATTTTATTAGTAACTACTTAAAATTATCTGCCAAGTCTTTGCATGATGACAGCACCTGTTACGCCCATAGCAAACAATATTTCTACATGTTTTCCAATGGTGAATATGGATGACAGAAAGCAAACTGTTGAACACTAATTGCATTCAGTGGTTTGACTTGCTAAAATACACTTTATCATTCTATTTATTCCACATTCTACAAAAAATGCATTTTTATTCTATTATTGAAGCAAACAAATAAAAATGAAATCATTTTGGACAACGCAACCAGTAAATGTAATTCAACAATATTAAAAAGCTTAAATTAATAATTAATTAAATACATTAAAACTCCATAATACCTTGACATTACAAAAATGCCCTATGCACCCTTGTCCCTGTGAGTAGATAAGCATGAGTCACATACAAGATATACCTCAGGCATCGGATCCTGCATGCACTGGTAGAGCAGCTGCATGAGGTTGGAGTTAAACACCAGGTGGTCTATGTGTCCGTCCAGCCCCTCCGCCAGCCCACTCAGCAGATCCAGGGCCACGATCATGAAGTCTTTGTCGGGTGCTTCAAATTGCTCTGGGCTTTGATTGTTTGCCTGGAAATGTGTTGGTAATGTTTACTTAGCTCGCGAAATTTATTGCTCCTAGGCCTGCCTACATGCACCGTATTAACAGGGAGGATTGGCATTGATTTATGCAATTTAAAACTATGGCAATGCACTACATTTTCTAGAACCATAACTATTTTATTTTTAAGGGTTATACATAGTCAAAATAAACGATCAAATCTAAAATACATGCCATCAAAGTTAGGAGCTTGAGAAAAATGACTGATGAACAATTCATTGAACTGATTCGGCAATATCCTGACATGTAAAATGTAAAACTTAAGCATTATAGAGATATCAACATGAAAAATGAATCATATATCTTTATATATATAATTCTTCTGTATGTGTGTTTGTCACTTAACTCTTCCTAAACGGCTTGATTGATTTGAATGAAACTTTGTGTGTATAACGAGTATTTGAGTGCGTCTCTGGGTGGTTTGAAAATGCAATTGGACCTGATAGGTGGCGCTGCTATCGGGTAAAATTTTTTATCTGACAGTCTTCGGACAGGACGACTACGTCTACTGGGACTGCTAGTCTTTGATATAATTCATCTGTACGTGTGTTTGTCACCTAATTCTTCCAAAACGTCTTTGGATTTGGATGAAATTTTGTGTGTATATTTTAGTGGGTCCCTGGATGGTTTGAAAATACAATTTAAACTCGGTAGGCGGCGCTTCACAATTTTTTTTAACACAAAGCCAGTTTTCGGACAGGAAAATGCCTATCGGGGCCGCTACTCATCATATAAATCCTGCTAACATTATAAACGCGAAAGTTTGTATGTATGGATCTTTCTTTCACGCAAAAATTACTGAATGGATTTCGGTAAAACTTGGTATATAGGTAGACCATGTCTTGGAATACCATTTAAGATACTTTTTATCCTGGGAGTATGTTCCCTTGGGATATTTTTAGGGTTCAGTAGTCAAATGGCAAAAAACGGAACCCTTATAGATTCGTCATGTCTGTCTGTCTGTCCGTCCGTATGTCACAGCCACTTTTTTCCGAAACTATAAGAACTATACTGTTGAAACTTGGTAAGTAGATGTATTCTGTAAACCGCATTAAGATATACACACAAAAATAGAAAAAAAAAAACAATTTTTTTATAAAATTTTTGAGTTTCGGTTCTAAGTATGGGGATCCCCCCCATACTTAGAACCGAAACTCAAAATTTTTATTTTAATCAAACCCATACGTGTGGAGTGGAGTATCTATGGATAGGTCTTCAAAAATGATATTGAGGTTTCTAATATCATTTTTTTCTTAACTGAATAGTTTGCACGAGAGACACTTCCAAAGTTGTAAAATGTGTCCCACGCCCTGTTACTTCTAAAATAAGAGAATGATAAAACTAAAAAAAATATATGCTGTACATTACCATGCAAACTTCCACCGAAAATTGGTTTGGACGAGATCTAGTAAGTAGTTTTTTTTTAATACATCATAAATCCTAAACAGCAATTTACCTTTCAAGTTTGTACGGAACCCTCAGTGCGCGAGTCCGACTCGCACTTTTTTTTTACTATCACGCGAGCGAAGCCACTGACAGCAGCTAGTATCATGATATAATCTTTTATTATGTCATGAATTTCTTCAATTTGTGCTTTTTACATGCCAATGTACATAAAAAAGCGAGCTTGATCTGCTTCTAAATCTTTGACAAGAGTATGATATTCGCCGACTTCTTTTATTCATAAGTTTATGTTGGTAACTCAGTATTTTTTTTTCCTAACTTTTTTCCTTGATGCTCTAAAGCCATTAAAAAAAAAAACATCTTCAAATTCGCTGTCTGATTCGTACATTTCTAACTATACAGACAACATCCACTGTTGAAATCAAAGGTTGTAATGAGCGAGCATCACACGTGTTACGCGTTGCGTCGGTGTAGTGTGCACACCCACCGCGCACGTCTGAGGCGTCTCACACGTGTGCGTCGGTGTAGTGTAGTCTATCTTTAGTTTACTCGTATTTTGTGTACACATTGTCGACGTCTTTGTTGGTAAATTAGAAATGCTGATAAAAATATTATAATATTAGTAGGTAAGTACTTAACATTATAAAACCAAGTTACTGATTGCTTCCTGGCTCTTTGATACTTTTGAGGCTTATCTTGAAGTTACTGGATCATTTATAGCTGAATTAAAATACCTATGAAAGGGGAACGTGACTCGCTCACGTTTGAATTTTGTACCTCTATTGTTCGAGTTCCATAGCATTTTCCTGTTACCTAAGTTTTACCCTCTTTAAAAAGTTTGGAGAATTTCTTTTACTTATAGCCATATTTTTTTTTACGCGTTTTTAATTGTAATAACTTGCCTTGATATACAGTAAAAGTTACATAAAATCTGAATTTACCTTTTTAAGAAAGGCAAATTCATTTCACAGGCTTATAACCTCAGATATTTTTTTTTAACTCGGCGTCATGGGGGTTGGGTCTGTGAGACCCGTCACATTTTATATCGCTTCGACGTTGCCGTTCTTCTCAATAGCTGAAGCTGTTGAGTTGTTCTATTCATCGCAGGTAACACGTTAGTTGTGCGACAGCCGCAGTGGAAGTTACAAGCACACAAAATTGAATGAGGTAAGTGAGACCCATCCCCGTAGTTATTGTAACAATTTCGCGCCATTTTGTATAGATTTTATTTTTTTTATGTATTTATCCCGTTATATATACATTCAGTCAGAAAAGTATCGGGAATGGATGATTTGTTTATGGTTCCAAATTAAAATTTTTGTTGGTAGATTGGGACAACTGTTTTCCATTTTAGCGCGGAGTTTGAGTTGCATCTGTTATTTATATTAAATACAGTGCTGTTATTAGTTATATCATATCGACTGTGTATTGCGAATTTCATAATGGACAAAAACTTCGAACAAAGAGGTTGTCTTAAATTTTGTATCGCCAATGGAATATCGTGTTCGGAGTCACTGAAAATGTTACAGAAGGCTTACGGTGAATCGACTTTATCAAAAACTAGTGCTTATGAGTGGTACAAAGCGTTCAGAAGCGGTCGAGATGTGATGGAAGATTTGCCTCGCTCTGGTAGGCCATCAACGTCTTCAACTGAAGTTAACATCGCAAAAGTGAAGGAAATTGTGGCTGAAAATCCTCATTCAACTTTGAGAGAGATAGCCGCCGAACTTTCTGTATCTCACGAATGGATCCGTACCATTTTAACTAATCATTTGGGTATGAAACATGTTACCGCTCGGCTAGTCCCAAAAGACCTGAATTTTCAACAAAAACTCAATCGCATGAGAGTCGCTGAGGACATGCTAGAACGAGTTAATTCCGACCCAACATTCATGAAACGCATTGTTACTAGTGACGAGACGTGGGTTTACGAGTTTGACATGCAAACTAGTCAACACGCTTCGGAGTGGCGCCTAACAACTGAACCGAAACCGAAAAAACCACGCAAAAGTCGATCAAAAGTCATGTTTTCTTTGATTATCGCGGTGTTGTGCACTCGGAATTCTTGCCGGAAGGTCAAACGGTAAATAAAGAATATTATTTGAGCGTTATGCGGCTTTTAAGAGAGCAAATTACACGAAAAAGGCTAGATTTGTGGAAAGAAAATTCTTGGATTTTGCACCAAGATAATGCGCCTTCGCACAAGGCTATCATTGTGAACGAATTTTTGACCAAACACTCAACAAATACCATCGAGCAACCACCATATTCACCAGATATGGCTCCAGCCGACTTCTTTCTTTTTCCTAAACTCAAATTACCACTTCGCGGCACCCGTTTTTAATCGGTAGAAGACATAAAGGAGAATTCGCGGCGAAAACTGGGCTCAATTCCGGAAACAGCATTTAAAAATGTTTTGATGATTGGATTATTCGTTGGCGTAAGTGTATCGTGTCTGAAGGTGCATACTTTGAAGGTGATAAAATAAATTTGGATGAATAACAAAAATTTTGTGTATTATTGATCTTTTCCCAGTACTTTCTTGACAGAGTAGTATTTTTTTTGTGGTTGTTTACGATTATAGTTGCTGATATATAGTTTAATGTATTTTATTTGTGTTTCTTGTGGGTAATTAGTAAAAAAATGTGTGCTTCCACGTGAGTTTCGATTAAAAATTGGTGAATCTTCAAGGGAACCTCCGGCAATAAAGGCTAATGTTCGTAAATGGTGCCAAATGTGTCCAGCCAAGAAAGACTGTAAAACAAATTACACCTGCGAGAGTTGCAACAAATATATTTGTTTAGAACATTTTGTACCTTTGTGTGCTGACTGTACCAAAGATAATGATTCAGAGTGATTACTTAATTGTTTTTTTCTTCTAAAATTAATTTAGTTTAAAAAAAAAATGCCATTAAAGCATTAAGACTGATTGTTGCGACGGCGAACGATGAATTATCCATACAAACGTAATACCAAAATCATTTGCAGATTGAGTATATTTCTACCATATTATAATGATATTCGGACAATATTTATCTAGGTTCCTTTAAAAATACTTACATAAAACGAAATTTAAGCGAATTTCATTTCGCATATTTTAATAGCGTAAATGGCATGTTTTCATTTTGTTTTTTCTGTATTATAAACAACATTATTTCTAATATTGTTTCCGTAGGAACATAGCTTATATTATCCAAGTTACAAATTATAGAAAAAAAATAAAATGTAAAAACATTAAGTTTTCATTCATCATTTTTGGTATTACGGAACACATCCAAATTTATCCCCCAAGAGTTTAGTGCTATCGCGGCAAGCGAGTCGTCTGTGTCAGTGTGTGCGTGATGTCATTACTTCGGTCGCGTTGTAAATTTTATTGTAATAATATTTCTATTGACTTTCTGTATTCCTTTTACTAATCTTCAAATGCTTAGGTAGTGCGAAAGCGAAACCCGGGGCCCTGGGACGAAGGCAAAGAAGGAACAGGAGTGGGTTTTTAGTTAGTAAAAGTCTGACACTATCTCCCGCTCCGCCCAAAAGCGGGATTTGTCATTAGATGATTTTCCCACCTAAAAACAATGCTTAGGTACTTTTTTTTGGGTGGCAATTCATCCAATGATTTCTCGCGATACTAAAATCGACTCCTATATTCCTTCTTTGCCTTGCGTTCCAGGGCCCCAGATTTTCCTTTCAGAAGCGAATCCATGGCCCCAGTAGGCTTCGACCCTACGGTTTTGCTGACATCTCCTTGAGGCGCACTTGGAACATTACGCGCCGTCGACGACTCGGGCTCGGTCTGAACGACCGGACGGCGAGCTGCCCATTGCTCGCCGTCCGTAAGCTCACGCCCACATTGGCTGGAATTTAGGATCGGGATTCCGACGACTGGGGCGTGCGGGCCGTTCCGTGCGGGCGTGCGGAACGGCCAAAGAGGCATCCTTGGCTAGTATTACTGTTTCGCAGAAGGAGGCGACCACCTGCCATTCCCCCTCGCTCCAAACCATGGCCTGTACCAGGGACCGGCGCGAGAGTTCGTTGCCTTGCCGCCGATGGCCCCCACGAGAACATGGCGGTGCTCCCGAAATTGCCATTTCCAGTGAGGTCATGCGGAAGGTGAGGACGCCGTGACATCTTTCCAGCCACTCCTCAAAGACGGGACTTACCGCCATAATTTTGGCGTGCCCAGCACTGGGTTGCGATAGTCGTTTCCACCATGAGATACCGCCGGAACTCTGTCCGCCATGTCCGGGCGCGACCTGTCGCGACTTGTCGCGGCAGCGGAGTTTTGCCCCGGCGTTGCATCTCCACGCGTAAATCATGCTTGCGTGGCCTTCCACGCAAACAACAACTGTTGCCTTCAGATCCCATGGTGGCAGGCCAGCAAGGAGGCTCGCCACTTCGCGGGAAACCGTGCGGTATCTCCGTACCATCTGGATGGCCATGACCCCCTGGCATGCGTTCAGCTTGGCCGCCGGTCGCTTTTGCAGTGACGGTGCCCATACCGGCGCCTCATAAAGGGCTATGGACAGAACGATGCCTGCGTAGACGCCTCCTGCCAGTGGCCAGTGGCCAGGAGGCGTCTGGACCCCTCTCTGGACCTCTGGCGACAGCGACTGTCTCAACCCAGTGCTGGGCACGCTATAATTATGGCGGTAAATTCCCTCTTTGAGGAGTAGTTCAAAAGACGTCACGGCGTCCCCACCTTCCGCATGACGACACCTGTTCGGGAGGTTCCAGCACCAGATTGGAAGAAACGCCCGGATGTCACCATTGTGTAAACCACCACGACGCACATGTGAGTTGGTTGTTTAACCGTTGTAATTAATTGATTAAATAAATAAATAAATAAATAATAATAAATGGTGAGGGAACAGTCTTCTTCACGCCCCAGCCGCCGGGATCCTGACCCCGATTTCCAACTACTGTAGGCGAGGTGTTGCGGACGGCGAGCAATGGGTAGCTCTCCGTCCGGCCTTCCGGTAACCGTCCATACCGAGCTCGAGTCGTCGACGTCGCGTAGTGTTCCTCGTGCGCCTTGAGAAGATGTCAGCAAAACCGTAGTGGATCGTAGGAAAAAAAAAGGAACAGAGTGGGCTTCCTTGTCAGTAAAAGTCTGACACGCCCTCCCGCTACGCCCAAGAGCGGGAGAAGTCATTGACTGATTCCCTACTTATAAAAAAGCACTCGGCACCTTAACATTTTCTGATTTCTTAGTGTGTGCTAGTTATCCTAATACGTTCAGATATCGGCACGGTAATGAAATTTCCAAAAAACGCATTACTAGTCTGTACATTCAATAACGATTCCCCAAAGTATTCAGCAATAATAAAGCAAATAATGAATTTACCTAATTTTATTACAATATTGCAATACGCTCACATACACTCACAGCTGCGCACTGCGTCAGTCGCTCACTTGTTTTTGTCAAACAGAGATAGACTATATTCCGCGATACGCGTCAACTTGCAGTTGCAAGCGGCGTTCGCTGGGCTCTTAATTAATAAAAGAATTAAATTTAAGTAGAAGAGAAAAATTTCGTTGATATTTGTCATTATTATTTAAAGCTCTAATAAATATGATTAAAACATAATATTTACGATATTTGTGTTTCATTTATTTACATAAATACCTCAAAAACTAAACACGAATAATATATTAACTTTATTATTCATAAAGTATTGGATAATTTGTTATCTAATGAACGGGTCTGTGAGACCCACCCCAACGGCCGTGTAACACTTTTTCACCCCCATCACCCCAGGTTAATTTAGTGGGAAATCATCCAATGACTTCTCGCGCTCTTGGGCGGAGCGAGAGAGCGTATCAGACTTTTACTGACTAAAACCCACTCCTCTGTTCCTTCTTTGCCTTCGTTCCAGGGCCCCGGGGTTCTCTTTCGCACAACCCATGGCCCCAGTAGGCTTCACCCTGCTGGCCCCTTACAGTTTTGCTGACATCTCCTTCAGGCGCGTGTGAAACACTACGCGCCGTCAACGACTCGAGCTCGGTCCGGATGTTTACCGGACGGCGAGTTACCCGTTGCTTACCGTCCGCAAGCCCATTATAACCTGAGGTATGGTGGCAACCTTACCTGGACATGCTAAAATTAGTGAGTGACTGTTATATGCTTTAGTATACTTACAATATTTTGATTTAAGGTCTGTTCTATTAATGATACACATCTCCTGAACACTGGTTCACAGTATGGCAGGAAACCTGATTGAAGTGCAGTTGCTACAGATGACAAGCACTGAAATCATTGTATTTATTAATATCATATATCAAACTTGTTACATCAAACTATCGTGGTTATATGCATACCTCTAGAAGTGGGAAAAGATCTTTATCTTCATCCTTCAAAACATTCCACTTATTGATAAGTGGTGGCATCAACATGTTGATATATTCTGGTTTATTGAGGTGGTGTCCCACAGAGTCTGCTAGTGTACCGATGGCGTCGTACAATATGAGCAAGTTCTTGTGTTGGTATTTACTGAAGGCATACACAAGTGTCTGTAGAATGAAGCCGAGGTAGGGAACCAGTTCTGTGCATGCTTCCTCCTCCAGGGTGGCGAAGGCCGAACAGGCCGCCTCTTGTACGCGCTTGTTGTTGTCTAGGACGCGCTTTAATAGCTGTAAAATAAACATCCAAGTAAAATACTAAACTTGAACTGATACCTAGTAATTCTATGAAAGGAAAAATTCAAAATTTTAATTACAATAACAATAATTAATTGGATAATAATTGATGGACTGATTAATGGAATTACAACTGGGAGTATTTGTATGAAAAAATAGTAGGAAAGTAACCTCAGTCATAACCGGCTTGAGGTATAGGTCGTGCGACTGCGACACGATCCAGTGCGAGTAGCGGCTCAGCGTCCAGCACGTGATGGCGCGCACCAGCGCCTTGCGCTCGGCCAGGCAGCACACCAGGTACGGCACCAGGTCGGGCAGGTGCGGCACCATGCCGCCCATGCAGCCGTCCGCCACCGCGCCCAGCGCCAGGATGCCGCTCTCCTGAACCACCACACTTATCTTATCAACTGCTCAAAGACCGTTTACCTTACCGTTAACCTGCCTTATTATAAGGTGTACAATTAAGTATTCAATAAATAAAATGCCCAAGGCATGAACTCAGCCTCTGTACATGTGTAAGAAAGGCATCTTCTTTCCTTATGTTTTATTATTGCTGCTACAAATTCTTGAAGTTATTAGAATAAATATGTATCTGAAAGATTCAATCATCAGTCCTTGGATATACTGGGGAGAATCGTGACCAAAAGTGGCCATCTTTCAGATAATAAAGACCTATAGGTAGTTGAACAAACCTTGATGACCCAATCTTCGTGGAAGAGAGTTTCCTTGAGTATGGGGAACAGCACAGGCAGCAGGTCAGCTCCGAAGACGTTGGCGAGCACGTCGAGGGCGGCGGCGCTGCACTTGCGCAGGTTCCAGTCCGACAGCGAGCCGTCGTCCGCGTCCGCGCCGCCGTCGTCCTCGTCGTCCGACTCGCCGCCTCCCGACATGTTGCTGTCGCCCGCACCCGCTGCATCACAACACAACATGAGCTGGATTCAAAGTTAATGATATTTGTGAAGTTCGCGTTTTGCACCACAGTAACCCACCCCTCACCCCACTGTTACATGAATTTGCTATTGTGCGGCAACTCGTGAATTAGACAGATCTTACTATCAGGTGGGATCGCAGGCCTGTTGGTCTAGTGGTTAGTGGCTCTAACGGCTACGTTGGAGGTCGTAGGTTTGATTCCCACCCAGGACAAATGTTTGTGTGATGAGCTTGATCATTTGTTCTGTGTCTGGGTGTAATTTATCTATACATGTAAGTATGTATTTAGAAATACATAAGTATGTTTATCAGTTGTCTAGTACTCATAACAAAAGCTTTGCTTAGTTTGGGACTGGATGGCGTTGTGTTAGTTGTGGAATATTATTATTATAATCAAAAAGTGAATAGCGAGGATAAACTCACTATTAGTGGTTTTGGTCTTTAATGAGTACGAAAATATTCTTTCAAGTGTTACCATTGTGTTTGACGGTGTGTGAGCGCGGCTTGTGGAACCGCGGTCGTATGTCGGACTCGCGATCGGGTTCTGCATCGTCTGCGTCGTCATCGCGGTCGCCTCGTAACAGTATCACGTCCATTTCTGAGTAGCGCATGCCGCGGACCAAGATCGGCAATAAGGCTGGTAGCCTGGGGCCTAGCACCTACAAAATAAATTAATGATGAGACTAGAAAAGTAGGTACACACAGCAAAGTTACTAGAAATATATGGTAATATACAAACCAATTGGAATAAGGATTGTTCTTATTCTCTTCCTTACATTAATACATTTCTATAGCATTATTTTTAAGTTCAGTTTAAATATTATTACCCTATGAGAACTTAGTCTCAATGCGGGTACATGAAAAATAAATATGTTAGACATTCTAGTCATTTCTTTGTGAAATAATCAACATGCCCAATGAAGGCACAATCATGATTGCAAAACATAAGTGTGCTTGATTGCAAGATAAAGTGTGACTAACTCGCATCAATAATTTTCAAAACAAACTAAATTGCAGCATCATTGACAAAAAATTTAACAAACAAAAATTGTTGAGCAATCACAATGAAATTGTTAATGAAAATAGTGGAACCTACCTCACGGCAGACATTCTGTTCTGCAAGTGAGAGCCAGAACTCGCAGGCCTCCAGTGCAACACCTTCCTCGGGATCTTGAGTCCGCACCAGCATGTACTATGAAATAAAGAAGGGCTGGTAATAAAAACTAAAAAAAAACAGCAAGAGATAGTTGTCAAAGTTATATAGAACAATAAAAAATAACATTGCATCATTAAAACTACATCACTTAATTAAATGTGTGCTGCTTACCTCAATGATGTTAGGTAAGTGCGGAATGAGTCTGTCCAGTCGCACCTCCAGCAGCAGCACGAGAGCATGACAAACATTTTTTCTTACATCTGGGTCTTCATCTGCTGCTAAATGGAACAAGTTCTGTGAAATAAAACATCATTTCAATCAACATCTGTCACAATGAGTACAATTTTTACAACTGCAATTCCAATTTTGTTTCTGCAACTGCAATTCCAATTCCAAATAAGTCAATGATTATAGTAAATTTTAGCACTTTGATGTCTTACCTCAATAAAAGCATCAATATGCAACATGAGAGCTTGTGTCCTGCCCATGATGAAATAGTTGACACAAGCAATAGCATGGCATCTGATTTTAGGTGATGAATGCCGGAAAAACTGTAGGAATTTAGGTATTAACACATTCAAAGGCCTATTCAGTGCATCACTGTCCAGGATCTCCGCTGTGTCCTCACATATTTTCTGCAGTGCTCCAAAGGCGCCCTAAAATGATATGTTAGTTAACAGAATAATTTTAATCAAAATATCATATCTATACATTAAGAAAATTTTTATATTACTGTGGTACCAAGAGTGCCAGTAGTACTTTCAAAATACTAGCTCTCTTGTAATTTTTCATATTTTATCATAAATTTGTAACAATCAATAAATTAATTGAAGCATCAATTAGTTCCACTAAACAATTTATAAATAAATTAAATTATTGAATGTTCACTATTCTGAACATATTTAATTGCTTAGAAATTATGTTTAGTATGAGGTCATTTCAAAGTTATCAATTTTCCAAACAAGTATCTCAGATCTAAGCTTTACAACTCTGACATCACTACACGAGTACATAATAATTCAAATATGTATGAAATATACAAAGAAATAGTACATACCTCACAAACATTGTAGTCTTGTGAATCAAGCATCTGACATAATGCTGGCAGCAGTTCAGGCCATGATGTTAGTTCCCCCTTGCTAGCTATGGTAGTGATGATGATACCCACAGTAGCCCGAATCAAGGGTGAAGGGTCGCCTACAGCTGATAAGCATTCTCGTTTTATAAATTCTGCCACTTCAGGCAAAAAGCTGTTGTAGTGAGCTTTGACATTATTTTTCAGAATCAAACCACTCAAAGATCTTGTAGGTTCTTCTTCAGTGACAAGTTTAGTCAAAACGAAAATCAAATAATTATTGAAGTCTGGATACTTGTTCAATTCTTCCAATTTCTGAGATTACATTGTTAGGAAAATAAAGGCTGTCAATGGCTGTCATGTCGGAAAAATCGATTTTATCGCAAGCGTCTAGATGAAACAAATAATTACTCTAGAGGCATTAACACCTACTTTTATGATAAATTGTATTGAAATATGAAAACATTGAAAACGATTAGCACGTAAATAAAAAATAAAGCGGTTATAGTTACAAAAAATATCCACGCCGATAGCTGTAAAGATGTGAAAATTATGAAAAGGATACTTGTTGAACGGCCCTCTGAGTTGCTGTATCTGGTGATTGAGACTCTTTGAGAAGTGTTAGTATTTGTCTTAGTCCTTCTTGTTCTGGTTTCCACTCCATTTTCATAATAATTTTACGAAACGGTTTTATTTCACTCGGTCCCGTAAAGATCAACCATGCCAAAATTTGAAGAGTTGCCAGATTAAATTATAAAAATGGAATGCAATTTTCAAGTTGGTAAATGAAATATCGAGAATATCCGCAAGTATTAATGGTGTTAGTCGATTAAACAGTGTTTTCCAGAAACAAATACAAAAGGCTGGGCTTGTAAAATGAAAATATAGAGGTGACTGCTGAAAAAAAAAATAGTGACAGCTTACAGTGCGAATGCGAAGCGCGTGTTTTTATTTCGAAAAGTAGTTTTATTTTATTGAATAAATATAATTTCGGAAGAAAAGTTATCATGCCTAAAGTTAAAGCTGAAAAAAAGTCACGAGTGCACAATGAAATAGCCAAGCAAGGTAATTGATAACGAGGTTATAGTTTTTTCTGATTATTGTAATGTTTTTATGGGAGATAATCGTACCAGTATGATCTAAACAACAAAAATACAGTTACATTACGTTTCTCTTTATTACAGGCATCCAATTTAACAAGGATTTCGGCCAACACATATTAAAAAATCCGCTCATTATAACTTCCATGCTAGATAAAGCTGGCCTACGGCCTACAGATGTTGCTCTTGAGATTGGTCCTGGTACTGGTAACATGACAGTAAAGTTACTCGACAGGGTCAAGAAAGTTGTGGCTTGTGAAATAGATACCAGGTGTGTATGGTATGATACCACACATTTACTCAAACATTTGAATTTTATTAAATATTCTAAGTTATTAATTTGTTATAGATTGGTTGCGGAACTTCAGAAGCGTGTTCAAGGAACACCTTACCAAGCTAAACTTCAAATACTTGTAGGAGATGTTCTTAAAACAGAATTACCTTTCTTTGATATCTGTGTTGCAAATATCCCATATCAAATCAGTTCCCCATTGGTGTTCAAATTATTGCTGCACAGGCCATTCTTCAGATGTGCAGTTCTTATGTTTCAAAAGGAATTTGCACAGAGACTAGTAGCAAAACCTGGTGATAAGTTATATTGCAGGCTCTCGATAAACACACAGTTGTTAGCACGAGTTGATATGTTGATGAAGGTTAGCAAAAATTATAAGGATTGATATTTACATTCATCTGTATTCATTATTTTAAATGATTAAATCTTATTATGTTAACAGGTTGGCAAAAATAACTTTAGACCACCTCCTAAAGTGGAATCCAGTGTAGTGCGAATAGAGCCAAGAAACCCTCCACCACCTATTAACTTTGTAGAATGGGATGGTTTGACAAGAATAGCTTTTGTAAGGAAAAATAAAACATTGGCAGCTGTTTTTAAACATGGTACAACTATGGCTGTATTAGAAAAGAATTACAGGGTGCATTGTTCTCTTCATAATAAGGTAGATTCAATTGTTCCTTAGTTGTTGTGAGGTCAAACATTGCTGTGTATTCTTGATCTAACACTTAAAATATTTCTTTTCAGGAAATACCTGAAGACTTTGACATAAAAGAGAAAGTTCAGGAAATATTAACAAAATCAGAAACGGAACAGATGAGAGCAAGAATGATGGACATAGATGATTTTATGAAGTTGTTGCATGCTTTCAATTCTGAAGGAATACATTTTGCATAATATATTGTTATCAGGAATAAATAAAATACATATTATTACTTTACTTTTTAATAACTATTTTAGTTCCCATTGGTAAAGCTAATAAATAACATAGTATTGCAATGACAGATAAAGAATCCTGCAATTTTAAGAAATTGAATTATATTTTAGAATTCTTAAATCCTCTGTCGGCATAGTCTGAAGGTTGCTTGTCTGATTGGAAGGGGAACCCTGGCTGCCCAGGTAAAACCATTGGTTTAGAAACATGTACCCTCCAACCTCCTTTCTTAGTCCAATCCTGTAATAATAATAAAACTAAATACACAAAGACATTCACTTGTATTGAGATTTGAGAACCTCTTTTAAGTCCGTAAAAAAATAAGTTTTAAACCATTTTTAAAATAGACATAACTGGATTGAGGTTTAGCTACTCATCACTATCATAATGATAGTGTTCAGCCTGAAATAGAAGTTCTACACTACTGTAACTTTGTCCAGGTATCTTTGAATTTGAGCATGTCAGCTATGAAGCCTATTTGAAATTACCTATTGCATTTACAAAGCGTCTGTACTACTCTCTCTATTAACTTATAAGCAGCCAATAATGAATGTAATTGTACTTCATCATCATTTCAGCCGAAAGACGTCCACTGCTGGACATTGTACTTACATTTCCATTATATTTAAAGTAGTAGTGAGTACATAGAATTCCGACACCAATCATTGCAAATTTTCCAGTTAGATATCTGTAATCGGCAGCTCGTGAAGCGCCCTGCAACAATAATTAAAATGTTTATTTTCATATAGATTTGATTGTAAACACCATTTAGGTTACTGTTATGTAACCTCACCAGCATTGGCGTTAGAGCAGCAAACAATTTGTCCAAAGGCGCGCGGTAGATGCGGCGGAAGAAATTAGTGCGTTCTCTCCAGTATTCTTCGACATGTACAGGTTCATTAGGAGCCAGGATTTGGTCTTTCAACCACTGCTTGCGCCAAGCTCTCTCAGTATCGGTCATTCCCAAACATCTTTCACGTTCAAGTGCCACACGGCCAGCAATGGCCATGGGCTTAACGCCTGCAGTTTGAGCCATGTTTGCCCAATATTATTTTTGCCTAATGTACCAGACTTTTGTTCTGTATCAGAATCTAAAATATCGCAAAACTACAGAACTGCAGCAAATAGAAACGTTGACAGCTGTCAGCTGTTGACATTGACAAGTATTGAAATATGCAACAGATAATTTTTGTATGGTATCCCTATATAGTTTATGTTGTTCCTTCTATCATTGTCTGTGGTATAAAAACTCTCTGGTTCCCATCTCTGTAATAAGGAGAAATGTGTCTGTGCAGGAAACCCTATTAAAATAATAACTTGTAGCTGCAAAAGCCTTTCATTCCACGCGACCGTCCCCTTTCAAAAACAAGAACTAGAACACATTCACCACATCCCGCCCTGCGTTCAAAAATGAGATTAGAGTTAACTCTAATGACGTCATCGGGTAGATACTCTAAGCTCGCATTTTTGAACGCGAACGTAGAGTTCAACTGTCAATGCCAAGCAACTGTCATTACACCAACCTACCCTGCTCGAAGTTAGAGTTAGGGTTAACTCTAGGGTAGTTACTCGAGTTATAAAAGAACGAGTCTGGGTTGCAACTCGAAGCTACTCTGGTTATTTTTGAACGCAGCCCCGAATTACCAAATTACGTCAAAATCACTAGCATCACAGTCTCACTGGAATCATTTACTCACATTACTGTTTTAGGATGGTTTTAGGCGTTTATAGACCATTTTTTTCTGTACTGTTTAATTATGTATGCTTTGATAGTGATTTGATTTATTTTAAATTTTGGTAAAGCTTTGTCCCAATTTTTTATTTAGTTTGACGAATTTGGCTTTGAATTTTTTTATTTTTGTGAGATAGAAACCCTTGAAGTAACTCATTCTCATCTCATAGACGTCCATTTGTCCATTACATGGTCATGCAGGCGTCAATCAACTCCATCAATCATGAATGAATGTGATGTTTGAATGAGGGAATTTATCGCCTTAAACGTCAATCATCGCATTAGAGTCTAATTTAGGTTTTTCGTCAAACAAAACATTGACTGTGGTGACTGTGGCAAAACTTTAACTGACAGCAAAACCTATCGTGTGTGGACGCTACACATGGGTCGTATTAGGTAAAAACGATACCTATTCCACCTAATCCTAGTATTTAAAAATACCTAATCCATTTACCTAATCCGAATATTTTATTCAATATAGCCGCTGGCCTGTTACAAATATTGTACCGATATTACGTAGCGTATGTGGATTAGGTAAGATATTGGGCATAGAGTATGGACGTTCCGTTTCTGATATATTGTAGAACAATGGATTATATTAATTTTGTTTTTTTTTATAGGCTAACGGTACTTAAAGCAATCGTGAATACTCTGGTCTTTAACGTCTAATCTTATATAGTGATCAAAATTACCCTTCATACTTGTACGCAGCCTGCACAATGTGTTAATAATGGTACAGCACAGAATCTTAAAATGTCGTCTCATTGATTATATAAGTAATCAAAGTGTCGTCTATTAGACATTCTCACAGGCTTAGCTGGTGCTAGCAATGGAACGAAATCTGCACTCGGGGCTTGCCGTGTGGACTTTTGGGACTTTTGAGGGTGGGAAAGATAAGATAAGATATTAGGACTGTCATCTTGTGTAGATTCACACAAAAGGCGTAATACGTATGCACTTGCACGAAAGTTAGGTCAAGGTTAAAGTTCATTGTAGAATTACTCAAACGACATATTTTTTGTCTTTATTACCGAAAAATGGGTTAACATTAAAACAGGTACCTAGAAACCTCAGCATTACTAGATTAACATGCATTTCACCCATATTATTACGTGAGTCTGATTTTTACACATTTATTTTCAAAAGACGTGAAAGTTTTGTTATTTTTCTTCGAAAGTATTTACAATAGCGCCACATATCAACGACGTATATTCGTGACGACTTATATCGCTAGAGCACTAACTAGTCCAGTGTAATCTCCCATAGATGGCGCTAGCGGCAGTGCTAATTAAACTTCAGACTTAACATCCACGTTTTAAGGTGCAGAATATCTTCTGTGTAGACTGTGTACGAATATTGTGTGCCATACCTAATCCCCGACGCTTTGGATTAGGTACGGACTCGCATCGAAAACTACATAATCCACATACCTGTTCCAATATTTATGCCTCACGTCTGATGGACGCCTTAGACCTACTATACTCTTTGCCTTAGACTCGTGCATTCATTCATTCAGTCAGTCAAAAAAATTCGACATTCCATCTGGGTTGGTGTCAAATAGATAATTACCATTTTATCTTTTTAACATTTTGTTTTAAGCAGTGTGGTGGATCAAAATATCCTGAAGGAGATAACAAAATGCCTAGGTACCATAAGGTGGAAATTAATAAAACAGAATGGATTGTCCCAGAAAGATATCAAATGCTTACACCTGTGGGCTCAGGTGCTTACGGACAAGTCTGGTATGTTTATGAATATATTCGGCAATATGCCAGTATCTAAGTGTAACGAAAGTGCTGCATTTATTTATATAAATTTTTTCAATAGCGCAAAATCTATGCTCGGCAACAAAGCATAAATTACTTGGATGAAGTAGGTACATTGCCCTTACGTGGGCGGGCAGATTATGCTGTTTGTCTATTCTTGAAATGAATTTGTAAGTAATTTATTTGCAGTTCCGCAATCGACACTCTGCATAATATGAAGGTGGCAATTAAGAAATTGGCGAGACCATTTCAGTCTGCCGTGCATGCCAAGCGGACTTACCGCGAGCTGAGGATGTTGAAGCACATGAACCATGAGAATGTCATTGGTAAATATGCCAAATTATTGTCTGCAAACATGGTTGGCCATCAATTCTGCAACAATCCTACAAAAGACCATTTATTATATCTAAATATTATTAATTCTGATATTGTATGATAAGCTTACTGGTTTCTAATATATTCAGTTATATTCTTACTATTTTTATATAATCAACAGGATTGCTAGATGTATTCAGCCCTGAAAAAACTCTGGAAGAGTTTCAGCAAGTATATTTAGTGACACACTTGATGGGAGCAGACTTGAACAATATTGTTCGTACTCAGAAACTATCCGATGACCATGTTCAATTCCTGGTTTATCAAATTCTCCGTGGTCTTAAATATATTCATTCTGCAGGAATCATTCATAGGGTATGTATCTTAGTTAGTCACATGATGTGTCCATTCATTGCCTACTTTACAATGTAAAATATATATCAATGAACTAATTTTCTAATTACAATCTGGAAATTGTCTAGAAATTGATAACTTGCATGGGTTAACTCCACTTGCAATTACTTTGTGGCAATTTATTTATTTAACACAATTATTAATATTGTAGGATCTAAAACCTTCTAACATTGCTGTCAATGAAGACTGTGAGTTGAAAATCTTAGATTTTGGTCTAGCCAGGCCAACTGAGACAGAGATGACTGGCTATGTTGCTACAAGGTATGTAGATAAAATTTGTTTCTAGTAGATTAACTGCGGACCATATTTACTCTTTAAATTAGTAATGCTTAACTTCACTCAAGGTCAAATACCATGTCCATAACATACCTACCTAATTGTTTAGTAGTAGTATTTCTCTGCTAATGCAAACTTTCTTCAATCGACCTAATTAATATTCTGACTACTTAGTAGTTATAGATTGCTGACCAAGTGCATGCCTTATGGGGCTTGTATTTAAAAACTAACAACTTTGCAGGTGGTACCGCGCCCCAGAGATCATGCTCAACTGGATGCATTACAACCAGACAGTTGACATTTGGTCTGTGGGCTGCATCATGGCAGAATTATTGACTAGCAGGACTTTGTTCCCTGGTTCAGACCGTATCCTTTTAATGTCAACAGTTTTTTCTATCTCTGAATGTCTAGAACCTGATTATGCATGCATTCTACTTTCTGCTAAAATATTATAATTTTTTAAAAAAAAAAGCCCTGGGAACCCTGTCTCATTTTTGTAATTAAGTTGGTTCTGGTTTTAGGTATGTAATATTTTATGTTTAGATATTTATTCAGTGTTTCATGTACATAATATGAGTAAGGTGTACAGAAATACTCCAAAACCGATTTTGCTAACTGGAGACAGTAAGTGTACTTGTTATAATAACCATACAAAACACTTTTCATTACCCATTGTGTTTGATGATTTTTAACTTTCTACCATCTGCATTCTTTCTTATTTCAATCCAATTTTTCCATTCCAGTCAATCAGGGTTTGTGTAATAAAACAACTTCTTTTCAGTTTTTATGATATGTAGTTATTTTTTCAATTGATTTACATTAGTTATACAGCCTAGCTTGTAATTATTATTTTTTGACCCTCAATGGCTTTCACCTTAATGGATGAGACAGATATCCATCAATTGAATTTGATCATGGAGGTACTTGGGACACCTGCCCAGGAGTTTATGACGAAAATATCTTCAGAGTCTGTAAGTAGCTTCCATTCATTGTTGCAGCGGTTATATGGTGTAACATTAAGTTTAAATGTACATATTATTATCAGCATTAGCAAATATTATTATAGCTTCGCCATTAACTCGCTTAAATTGATGTTGTTATGTCGTGTCAATAAATGGCTTGTGTAAGTTTGGTGCTTGTGTAACCTTAACATGCGTGTACTCAGATATTGATCACCTCACAAGAATATTGTTTTTGTGCGGAAGACCTGATCAAGAGACTATTGACAAAATAATTAGTGAAGAGGTGAGTAAGGCAACTAATCATTGACTTTTAATACACAAAACACGCCAGAAATTAATGCTGGTTTTGACGCTTTCTGTTGTGTAAAACAACACCAAATTACTAAAATCTTTAAAAAAATAAACTTTACAATAATCGCCAGTTTCAAGCGTGTGCAGCAATAATAATAATGATCACGCAGACATAGTAAAAAGTGTGTCTTGTTTGAATAGATGTAGGTATGTCATTATCATTGTAAACGTCCAATGAGTGTTAGCGAAAGAAACATCGCGTACATAATATGTTGTATATTTATTGTTCGTGGCGTGCCAGTTTTATGTGTTCGTCAATTTGTGCATATGGGAATTAAGCCTTAGAATAGAATGAGTACTTAATTGAAACTAATTCATGAAAAGAAATAGTTTTATTGGTCAGTCATTTTGTACAAATGTCTAGTCTAAGTGCATTAATCACTTTATTAAAACGAGTAGCGCTATTCGGTTAGCTTGTATGTAGGTATTAGCGTTAGCGCTTACATTAGTGATGTGCCAAGTCGCTGTTTTGGTGGATCGAGTCCACTCGAGTCAGTTTATACGATATTCGAATCATGACTCGAGTCCAGAAATTCGAGTTCAGAAGTGTAGTCTAGAAATTCAAATCCAGAAGAGTCCGTTATTGATACTTTTTAGAACAAAAAGGAAAACTTCAGACCGCATGTAGTGTAGGTTTAGGATAATGACACAATGATAAATAAATCAACCATTTTTATTGTAATCAAATATTTTTAAAGATTATATTTAAAAAAAAAACATAGAACATACAAGGGAAGTATCTAGAAACTAGAAATGAGATCAAGTTTTATTTGTTTTATTACAAATCAAAAACAGATCCTTTTTCGTGTAAATGTACGCTTATAAAAAAATGCAGGGTCAAACTTATGTTAACGTCATTTCATTTCTTAAGAAAACACAGTTCGAGTACGAGCGAGTCAACTTAACTCGATTGCTAGACTCGCATAATAAAATCGAGTCAGCGAGTTCAGAATCGATTCTTTCTGACTCGAGTCTTGTGTACTCGAGTTCTGGAATCGAGTCTTACGTACTCGAGTCCTGGAATCGAGTTTTGCGTACTCGAATCCTGGAATCGACTCTTGCGTACTCGAATCAAAATAAATTGGTACTCGAGTAAGCGAGTCCAAAGCACCCCGACAAACGTCGTGTGCTAAGTTAATATAGGCACGACGCGAGTCGACCATACATTCGCCACTATACACGCGCTAGACTCACGCACCGAATAGATAGCGCAAGCTAACTATTCGGTGCACGTGCACTGAGTGATGTAACACGATACATTGCCGCTCACACACATACATAAAACGTCCCTGCGGTCTGAACCGTAACCGGCTCGCTCAGGAAGCGGGTCAGACTGGGGTCACATTTCTTACTGTAGGTCCGTAACAAGTCTGCATACTCGTTGCTGGTCGTCTCTCGCCGGGCTTCCCCTAGGGGTCTCACCTGGCGGGGACTGATCGCCAGTATGTCGTGAAGAGTCGGCGCTGTGTGCAGCAGCGTCGTGACGTGCCTACAGTACACACATACAAGCATATACACATAGAGCCATCTGCTCTACAACCGCTGAGCCTAGTTAGGCACCATAATGACGGGTCCGTTGTTACGGGCCCCGGCTGGACTCTGCGGTCAGAGGGCGAAGCCCTGACACCGCTTGCCACGCCCCCTGACGGGGACGAAGCGAAAGCCACGAGGAGTCCAAAGCAGGAATCGAGTCTGACTCGAGTCAAGCCGTACTTGGCACATCACTAGCTTACATTACTGCGAGTTTGTAGTCGACACTAGTAGGTACGTTTAAGTTGTTGTTAGGAGGCAAAAGTCCTAGATGAGATGGATATAGGCTTCCCCATTACGTGCCATTACCAGGGGGGCTATTGGCTAACTTTTTCAATAACAGTTGACAACTGGCATTCGTTGCACACTGAACTTAGTTGTCAACTGACAATTTCATAAAATTGGTATTTCGTATCACACAAATGACTAACAAACTACGGTGGAAATGTGGTGAATTATAAAAATTTACGGTGCCTATTGTGACCACTCTAAAATTTTATCGACTATTAAATAGCTTCAAAAGCTTACACAATCGCAATTTTAAAAGTATCGATACAATAACATCTGTCAAAACGTGTTACGGTGGCTATCAAAGGCACCAGTGGCTGATGACGTCACTGCAGTTGGCCACTGAAGATAGGCAATACGAAACTAGCTGTTTGACAGTTCAATGATGCGCATTGTTAACAAGTGATCATCACTTGAACTGTCAACAGAGTTACGCAATAGTCCCGCAGGTCGTCGGTACACCTTTAGAGGCCTACCCAAGTAGCCACTGTTCTCTTTTCTCGTGACTACTTAATTTAAATTGATTGAGGTAAGTAGGTATATGTATAAAAGGACTTGTCTGGTTTATTGGATCAGTATTATCTTATAACTGTTAAAGGTGTCAGTAAAGAACCTACCTACCAAGACGCTGCGTCTTTTCGGTACACGGTCTCTACTCTAAATCTCTTGTGGAACCATCGCCTATCCGTTCTATGACTAATGTACGCGGTCCTCCGCCATCAGCTACTTAAAATAAGCAATTCTTAGGGTTTCGTCTAAGTTCCCACATTGTTCTTTCAGAACAAAAACATTTCCCTCTCAGCAACGTGACTTCATTCAAGTTTGCGGACTTCTTTTGTGCTACGAAATTACTTTTCCTCCCCAGTTTTACAGTCTTTCTTTTTTCAGTCAGAAACATCGCTCAAGTTATCAATCTGAAGTTATTATTTATTATATTAATTTTCTAACTGCCTGCGTATTGTGTTTTTTTTTTTAGAATTGTTTATTGCGTTAATTATTTTACGATATTAATTATTAAGTATAGGTACAAATACAATTTTAATAACGAAGTAAATCTGAAACAGTTCATATGACTACATATTTTACATGGCTTGTAGGTAGGTAAGTGAGTTGTAATGTAAATGGGAACTTTAATTACTCGGTAAATTCATTGTCAATATGACCTTATTTTTTTATCAAAAAACCATGTAACTAGAAATTACTTTAGGTAGGTACATTATCCTTAGGTATTACCATAGTGTGACGTAAACATAAACATAGCATAGTGAGGACGGAATTAAGGCCGAGCTCCTGAAGGCGGGTGGTAAACCGGTCCTAAAGGCATTTCAGAAGTTGTTCGATTCCGTCATACTCGAGGGAAAAACGCCACAGGCATGGAGCAGAGGTGTGGTGGTACTCTTCTTTAAGAAGGGTGACAATACCCTGCTTAAGAATTACAGGCCCATCTCACTTCTGAGCCATGTCTACAAGCTGTTTTCCAGAGTCATCACGAACCGTCTCGCGCGCAGGTTCGACGACTTCCAGCCTCCCGAACTAGCCGGATTTCGAAAAGGCTTCAGCACCGTGGACCACATACATACGCTGCGGCAGGTTATACAGAAGACTGAGGAGTATAATCAGCCTCTCTGCTTAGCGTTTGTGGACTACGAGAAAGCCTTTGATTCGATCGAGACTTGACCTGTACTGCAGTCTCTTCAACGGTGCCAGATTGACTATCGGTATATCGAAGTGCTGAAGTGTTTATACAAAAACGCCACCATGTCAGTTCGACTTCAGGACCAGACCTCGAAACCTATCCTCTTGCAGCGGGGTGTGAGGCAAGGAAACGTCATTTCTCCGAAACTGTTCACGGCCGCAATGGAGGATGTCTTCAAGGTTCTGGAGTGGAGAGGGCTAGGCATAAATGTCAATGGCGAGCACATCGCTCACCTTCGATTTGCCGACGACATAGTAGTCATGGCTGAGACTACGGAGGAGCTCAGTACAATGCTCGGTGACCTCAGTAAAGCTTCCGAAAGAGTGGGACTTAAAATGAACATGGACAAAACCAAAGTCATGGTAAACATCCATGTAGCATCCACTCCTATTAAGATCGGAGACTCTACACTCAAGTTGTGGACGACTACGTTTACCTGGGACAGACGGTCCAGTTGGGTAGGTCTAACTTCGAGAAAGAGGTCAATCGTCGAATCCGACTCGGCTGGGCAGCGTTCGGGAAGCTGCGCGGTGTCTTCTCGTCCAATATACCACAGTGTCTCAAGACGAAAGTCTATGACCAGTGCGTGTTGCCAGTGATGACATGGCTCCGAAACGTGGTCGCTTACCGAGTGACTTTAAGCCTTCTGATGAGGCCCATTGCCTCATCAGAAGGCTTAAAGTCACTCAAAGGGCAATGGAAAGGGCTATGCTCGGAGTTTCCTTGCGTGATTGCGTCAGAAATGAAGATATCCGCAGGAGAACCAAGGTTACAGACATAGCTCGAAGAATCGCCAAACTTAAGTGGCAGTGGGCAGGGCACATTGCTCGCAGAACAGATGGTCGATGGGGATGAAAGGTTCTGGAATGCCGACCACGTACCGGAAGACGCAGCGTTGGAAGGCCTCCCACAAGGTGGACCGATGACCTGGTGAGGGTCGCGGGAATCCGATGGATGCGAGACGCACAGGACCGGTCATTGTGGCGACATTTGGGGGAGGCCTATGTCCAACAGTGGACATCTTTCGGCTGAAATGATGATGATTACCATAGTTAAACATTTATGCTCAACACAAGTACAAAGTCGATGTACTTACTAATGTTTTGTACAAAGATGGAAGATATAAACGCCGGTCGGTCATCCTAATTATTTTAACAATAGTAATACAGAGTCAGACTAGTTGCTACTATAGGTATTACATAAATGAGTCGGCTCACGTGTTTCGTAGGTTGTTCTTAACTCATTCAAGATAAGAATTTGGTGTACACTTCAGAGATATTTTATTACACATATATTAAAGGAAAATCCGTCGTAAACACACTTTAAAATAATTGGTTACTTACTCTACATTTTATATGGTGCATTAATTCTCTCTGAATCTTGCCTGGGATATGTCCGCGTTTGGGTTTATATGTATAACGCACGTTGGTGTTGCCGTGTTCCAGGCTAGGAACTACATTCAGTCTTTGCCGGCACTGAAGAGGCGTGACTTCCGAGAGGTGTTCCGCGGTGCCAACCCGCTGGCCGTCAACCTGCTGGAGCTGATGCTGGAGTTGGACGCCGACAAGTAAGTTATCATCAACACCGACGGACTTGTTCCACACGTTGCTGCTGAGTAAACGATTACCTACTTCCTTTTTGTGCCTTGTTTCCCTAATTTTTGTCCAAGTCTGACCCGGAAAACCAAATTCTAGTAATCGTAGTACATAGCGTTTTTTTGAAGTAGAAAATTGTCCCGAGGAAACATATCTACTCCCGGGATTAAAAGTATTAAGATACGTTCACTACTATTATTATATTACTTTTTTTTCACATAAGTGTGCAGATGTGTAAGACAAGACAAGGTCTACCTGTATGCCATGTTTCATCCAAATCCGTTCAGCCGTTCAGGCGTAAAGAAGTAACAAACCTACACACTCGCCTTCATAATATTAGTGTGATTTTCCTGTGAGGCAAAATATGTCAAGGATATTCTTGGTTTTGATGACTAATAAACATGTAGGCAGTGGTTCATTAATGAAACCTGTTCTCCATCGTTTAACCTTTCGTTTCATCGAAAATAAATATCATTTGCATAAGTTTTATGGTACATTTTATTATACTATGTTCAGATGAATTATATCTGGGGCCTTACCATGACTGGCACAAAGACAAGCGTGCGAGCGAGAAAGAGGGATGTAGCTATACACTCTATATAGCTCCATCTTTAGCCATTTATTTGCTTTTGTATAATCATTGTCAAATGTAGGTCAGTTCAGTCAAAAAAAAAAAAGTTAAGCAAAATCGCACATTCCAAAGCGTAGATCTCTATGGAGAAGAAAGTGCAAGAAACTCCATGGACACTCTTTTAAATTATATTGTGAGTTACATATAATCTTGGTTACATATTTCTTGTTGCTTCTATTATGTGAGCACAATGTAGATATGAGAGCAGTGGTGGCCGAGTAGTAATGGCTTCGACTTACAAGTTGAAGGTCGTGGGTTCAAACCCAGCCAGGCGCATTACTTTGTGTAATTTATTTCATCACCACTACTCTCAAAACGGTGAAGGAAAACATCGTGAGGAAACTGGCATGTCCTAGAACCAAAAATTCGAAGACGTGACATCCACCAACCCGCACTGAGCCCGCGTGGTGGATTACGGCCCATTCCCTCTCCTAGAGAGGAGGCCTGAGTCCCAGCAGTGGGAACATTATAAGGCCGACTATGCTATGCTATATGCTAATGTAGATAAGTAATAAAAAATAAAACTAATTAAAAGATAGAAATTGAATTAAGCCATTGGCAGCTAAGAGATGACCAGCCTCAACCGACGGCACCCGTTCACGAGCATGACGCGTGCATCAGCCCCACTCAGCTCTACCATTTTGAAGGGAACCGAATGACCCAATAACACGTGCCACATCCATCCCTTTCACAGTTCAGTTCAGGTCGTAAAATGGATTGCTTTAAGAACTCGTGGTAGGGCCTCGTAATATAAATAAAACACGAAACTAAGTCAATCTTCTTACAAGCTTTGATACAAATCAGTTTGTATTTTACAATCACTGAGTTGTGTTTGGCTTTGAAGTCCATATTTGGCTAAATAACTTATTAAGTATTTTCGAGGTTTCTATTTTCATACCTCTTCAATGCGAGTTTCTAGACAAGATTTTTATTTATAAATCTTCTTAAACTTTTTCCATTGAAATTGATTTTATTGACGTTGGCTTTTTTCTTTAAGGCAGTACAATGCTAAAATATCAGATTTTTCTTACGGATTTTACTTTTGTTTTTCATTTAAGTGCCTATTCATCATCGTCTTCCTGTCCCTTGTCACATTATAAATGTCCCCCTTTTCTTTCATAATTATCATTTCTCACTCTGGTTGAGCGATTGGCTGCGGCACTGCGTGTCACAGGTTCGATTCCCGCGCGGAACAAACATTTGTATAGTCGCCGCACCCTCGATAAAAGAATTATTCCTTGTAGTGTAAATTTAGCCTCCTTTCCTTACATCCATATTTATCTATATTAGAGTTTCCATAATTAAATCTTGTTTTTTCTTTCTTTGCTCACGACCAACTGCACTGTTCTAGGCGTATCACTGCTGAGCAGGCGCTTGCGCATGAGTATTTGGCGCAGTACGCCGACCCGGACGACGAGCCCGTGTCCGCGCAGTACGACCAGAGCTTCGAGGACATGGAACTGCCCGTCGATAAGTGGAAAGGTAACCCTCACTCAGATATCCTCACTAGGTTAATAATGTTTATTTTCCTCAACATCCCCTTGTCTTTATTCTTTTGGGGTCGGCGCAGCAAATACTTTCTTCCGTACTTTATAAGCCGTCATCTCATAATTCACTTCCATTTTAGCCTTATAATCACTATCATGCAATTAAATTAACTCAGGGCGTTCGCAAGAGTATAGGCGCATAATGTCAATTAATGCAAAATTACCAAAGCGCACAAATAAAATATCTAATACGGTTATGCTGTTTTTGATTGCGAATTTGGTTTAGATAGATAGTGGAAGTTAGATAGTTAAATAGCAGATGTTAATTGTACACGTTAAAAATCGTTATCATTACATTGTTGATAAGCGGTAGAGTGCATGCGTGCGGTTACTAGTAAGCTTTCCCTCAATCAAATCCACTCTAGCCTTATCACAATAATACAATAGAGGAATGTTCAGTTTGTGAGCTGGGTGGGCTTATCTGATACGATAATTACACCTCTATCAAATTACTAAGTAACCATGGTGATAATTGCGATTAGACTTAGGGTTAATTCGATTTTTCTGAAGCTAGTTGTTTGCTTGACTTTTTTGGTGTACAATAAATAAAGTTTATTCTATTATTAGCTTTTATTAGTAAAGCTAAAGCATACATTGACACATTTTTTTTCTAAGTAAAACAATACACAACATACTTCATGACGGCATTAGAACTGTATTTAAAACCATTTCTATAATAAAACAACACCACACACCTTAAACCAAATGCGAAAAAAAAGTGATTTTGAACTTAATGCTTATGAGCTTACGGTATTTGGCTGTCATTTCGAGCGTTATCTCGTATGAAGCTGAACAGAATCATGTGACATTTACGAGGTTAAGAAACCATGTCTATTTTCCAGAATTGGTGTGGAAAGAAGTGGTGGAGTTCAAGCCCCACCCACAACATATGAACACAGTAGTAGAAGTGACCCCGTCCTAAATTCTAAATGTTTCATAAAATTATCACCGATTTACTTGAACCTTGCTGTTACAACACCGGCGCTTTCAACTGTGGGTTAGTACAATCCAGGGTAAATAAATAATTAGAAATAAGCACATTAATAATACTTTTTTTCTTGTGTAAGTTTATTATTAAGGAATGCATCATAGTAGACAGATTGAACTTAAGATTGTAGTGTTAATCAGCTGAGTTGTCAAAGTTGGGTCAGTTTGGCATTTACTAGTATATCATCTTACTAGTATCCCCCCGGCTTCGCACGTGTTCAAATTATACACAGAATTCTCCCCCGATTATCGTTCTTTTTATTAATGAAAACTGCATCAAAATCTGTAGTGGTTTAAGAATTAGAGGATAAACAGACGGACGCGGAAACCGACTTTGTTTTATATTATGTATTGTTTAGCAGCACCGCTAACAGACATGCAGTATGCACATATACTTACTGTTTGTCTGTCTACTATGTTATGCAAGTTATTTTTTACCCCTTGACAGCTGCGTTGACGTAAAATAATAAGTTGAGTGTTTTATTCTACAAATGGATAAGAAAATCTAATTATGATAAGATTTTGGAAAATAATATAATATCAATGCGTCATGCCAGTTTTGGCGTAGCGTTGTAACAGTTTTATGATAAAATTGTGTATATAATTGGATTGTAAATTGAAACAAACATGCACAAACTATGTTTTTTGTTTATATAAAATAAAATTGTTTAAGCATAATATTCAAACATAAATAGTTGTTAATGCTTGGAAATCCTGTAGCTACTAATGAGTAGAAGCATTCTCGTGTATTTAATGCTCTACTGTGATATCAGTTTTTTGAGAGTATAATATCAATGCAACTCTGAATATTAGGGTCATTACAGATTGGGCATATTTTTGGTTCCTAAGCTCGTATGCCATTGCACGCTCTCAAAAGACTAGCTTGTCTACACTTGTGTCGCTAAATAAGATTTTATGATAATTATGCTCATGGATTGAATATAAGCACGTGTTCGCTCTGATCACTGTAACATAATGATGACCTTTTTATAAGTATACATGAAAACATGTTTAATCTTACATTGGTCCTTAAGTGTGTATATGAAAGGATATTTTATATAAGAAACTGTAAGTAGATAAGTAATATTTAGTCACTTTTTTCAGATAACATCAATCGAGCCTTTTAACAATTTAATAGTGATATTGAGAGCAATATACATAATATATACTTCCTGCATAAATATAACAATATATAAATGTTAGGTGTGCATACCATTTGTAAGTAAACACTTTTGTAATTGATGCCTTGGAAGTTGTACAATAACGTCGTGTCGGTAGTCAGTGCACCGTGTTACCCGTTACTAATTGGCTTTAGAATGCTGGTGCTAACTAATTTGCTGCTAATAATGATTAGTTAGAAGTAAGAATATATGTACAGCAGAACAAGGGTTACTAGTCTGTGAATAAAAATCAAATTCAAATACTTTCTATTCAAATCAGTCTGTAGTTAAAGTGGTTATTCTAACTGCATAGATCTCCAAGTTTGGTGCGGTTACAATTGACCAGCCGTCCTTTGAGATACGACTTTATTTTGCTCAGTTTGCGCTACATAAATATGTAGAAATGTTTACTTTATAAAAGTAACATTGTGGGGAATGGAGATGGGGTTTAGGCAAGGATTCGTATTTTTAAATAATGAAGTAAATACCATATTAATTGCCATTTGTTACTGAAGTTGCGACTAATACGCGAAAAATGTTATGGCCTATTGCACTATTGAATTCAGGAAATCTTAAAAAGATCCTCAGTCTTATAATAAGCACTTTGAAATTATACTTTTTACGCGTATTAGGTGTAGCAAAATAGTTATATATATTAAATATTTTTAAGATATATTATATTTTAATACCGACTACGTCAATAATTTGTAAGTATTACAAAACGTAGAATATGCATTACTGTTGAATTGCAAGAGTAAAAATAATAATTCTATATTTTTGTTTATTTTTACCCCGCCTGAACCAGTAGGTATTGTTGAATTCAAGAAGTTGCCCAGTGTCCCGCAACTTGCCTCTCAACATTTTACAACTTACAACAGTTTCACGTGACGCGGGACATGTTGTTGGACAATTTGACAGCGTTGTGCGTCATGTTGGGGGACGTTTTGTCCCCTAATGTACATGCCCCCTAGTGTATTCTGCAGCTTAGGAACACATTCGTCGAGGACCTGAAGATCTCCGTTACTATTTTGTAAAAAAAAAAGAGGTTATTCAATTCGGTTGTATTTTTTTTATCATTTTTTTTTTTTATGTTTGTTACCTCAGAACTCCGTCGTTTATGGACCGATTTGCAATTTTTTTTTTCCCTTTATAGGATATGTTTCCAGATTGGTCCCATTTTTTTCAAAATCCAGTTCTGATGATGGGATCCATGAGGAATCGAGGGAACTCCTCAAATATTATAGGCAATCATATAGTGATTTTGGTATTTTCATCGAGAACTTAAGCATTTACAGTCAAAAAGTAACATTTGATGAAGTGGAACTGATGAAGAAGACCAGAAATGGTCAACGGAACTTTATACTCACATAGATGACAATACAAATAAATGAATGGTTCTGAATAGTTACGTTACGTTGAAAATGGTATCATCGAAGTGATCTGATGATGATGATGGTGCCGGAAGGTAGGCACTGGAACTCCGTAATTATAATAATAATATTTTTATTGACACTTCAAGTCATAGTTATCAGTGTAGCTCTGACTCTTGTACTAGGATTACCTGTATTAATTAATAATAATAATATTCCACAACTATCACACAACGCCGTCTAGTCCCAAGCTAAGCAGAGCTCTTGTGTTATGGGTACTAGACAACTGATAAATATACTTATATATTTCTAAATACATACATATATAGATAAATTACACCCAGACACAGAACAAATGATCGTGCTCATCACACAAACATTTGTCCTGGGTGGGAATCGAACCCACGACCTCTGGCATAGCAGTCAGGGCCACTAACCACTAGACCAACACCAACAGGCCAGTCAAAATTAATCAATGTAACCTAGCCGTGTTTGGACTTATTAGAATCGTCATGAGATGCACTTTGGCTATAAGGTACTATCGAACTGATCTGATGAATGATGATGGAGCCGGAAGGTAGGCATAGGAACTCCGTAATTAATCAATGTATCCTAGCTGTGTTTGGGCTTATTAGAATTGTCATGAGATGCACTTTGGCTATAAGGTACTATCGAACTGATCTGATGATGGAGCCGGATGGTAGGCATAGGGACTCCGTAATTAATCAACGTATCCTAGCCGTGTTTGGGCTTATTAGAATTGTCATGAGATGCACTTTGGCTATAAGGTACTATCGAATTGATCTGGTGATGGAGCCGGAAGGTGGAAGGTAGACACAGGAACTTTCTAATAAAACAATGTAACCTTGCAGTGTTTTGGGTTAATTGGAACCGTCATGAGAAATAGGCACTCTGTTTATAAGTGGTTCGCAACTAAAAAGTGTAAAATAAAAACTTTTTACAAAAAAAAAATAACGGACTTCACTAAAAAAAAATTCTGAAGTCGGTGTCAAATAAGAAACAAATAATATCGAGAAACACCGACTTCCGAAATTAAAGTTATTTTGATCCTTTTAGTGAAGTCGGTTATTTTTTTTTTTAACCGACTTCAAAAAAAAGGAGGAGGTTATCAATTCGGTTGTATTTTTTTTTTTTTTTTTTTTTATCATCATTTTTTTTTTTATGTTTGTTACCTCAGAACTCCGTCGTTTATGGACCGATTTGCAAAATTTTTTTTTTCCCTTTATAGGATATGCTTCCAGATTGGTCCCATTTTTTTCAAAATCCAGTTCTGATGATGGAATCCATGAGGAATCGAGGGAACTCCTCAAAAATTATAGGCAACCCTATGGTAATTTTAGTATTTTCATCAAGAACTTAAGCATTTACAGTCAAAAAGTAACATTTGATGAAGTGGAACTGATGAAGAAGACCAGAAATGGTCAACGGAACTTCATACTCAAATAGATATCACATTGAAGATATAGTTAAGCGACTATGACAATACAAATAAATGAATGATTCTGAATAGTTACGTTGAAAATGGTATCATCGAGGTGATCTGATGATGATGATGGAGCCGGAAGGTAGGCACTGGAACTCCGTAATTAATCAATGTAACCTAGCCGTGTTTGGACTCATTAGAATTGTCATGAGATGCACTTTGGCTATAAGGTACTATCGAACTGATCTGATGATGGAGCCGGAAGGTAGGCACAGGAACTCCGTAATTAATCAATGTATCCTAGCCGTGTTTGGGCTTATTAGAATTGTCGTGAGATGCTCTTTGGCTATAAGGTACTATCGAACTGATCTGATGATGGAGCCGGAAGGAGGAAGGTAGGCACAGCAACTTTATAATAAAACAATGTAACCTAGCAGTATTTGGGTTAATTGGAATTGTCATTAGAAATAGGCACTCTGTTTATAAGTGTATCGCAACTAAAAAGTGTGAAATAAAAACTTTTTAGAAAAAAAAAATAACCGACTTCACTAAAAAAAAACACTAAAAGGATCAAAATAACTTTAATTTCGGAAGTCGGTGTTAAATAAGAAACAAACAATACCGAGAAACACCGACATCCGAAATTAAAGTTATTTTGATCCTTTTAGTGTTTTTTTTTAGTGAAATCGGTTATTTTTTTTTTCTAAAAAGTTTTTATTTGTAAAAAGTTTTTATCGATGACACTAGACTTGAAGTGCGACTTGGCGCGATATCTCTGTTATAGAAAATATGAAAGCTTTTTTATGAAAGAACATCTTTACATCCTGCCTATTTTTTTGAAGAGCAGAACCGCATACCTAGTTGGACGCATTGTATACATTCGGGTTCTTCAGCTGGGCTGTAAGGGATCAAATAAAGAGGCAACATAATTAAAAAAATAAGATGATTTTTACATCACTTTATTTCCTGGCTTTACAGTATCATTGTAAAAACCTAAAAATAGTCACTTGTACAGCTTGGTAAAATAGAGTATGAAGCGGTGATAGACGGAACTATATCATTATATTTTGCAATTTAAAACTTAGCGCCCACAGAGGCGGAAGCGGTCGCGATCCGGGATGGGATAATTTGTCATGTTCGAGTTTGTATGCATCACAAACTGTCGGATCGCATTTTCGCGGTTCCCACCTCTGTAGGCGCTAACCTTTATCGTTACTGGTTTTTTTTTTATAACTCAATTGCTATATAAAGTGACCTTAGAGCCTATGAAGATAATGGTGTCCTAATTTTTTCCATACCTACTTATTTACCAAGCTGTAACAGCAACATTACTCCACCATGTCTTGAGTCCTCGCTAATTCGAAAATCAGGAATCGGTATGTCGTAGCCAGATCGTAGAATATTTATATATAATATTATCAAAAGATCCGATCATTTCGTGAAATTGTTGCCAACACTTGGTGAAATGATCAAAACAATCTGCTGGGTGATTGCGGAACACACAATCAACAATGCCATTATTTTTGACAATTTTCATTGTGTTATTTACAATTTCCTTCAACCTGCCTTGTGATAGAAAGTGTGTTTCGCAATTGGGCTGCTTGCTACGACGCATACACTTGCTTTTTTTTTACTTGCTAAAACTTTTTAAAAGGATCCTAAAGCAAAGCTACAATCAATGCACATTAATATAATCCATTTGAAATTTTGTAATTCTCTGTATTGGCGTTGTAAACTAAGATGCAAATAATAATTGTATTGTATTATAAAAACAGGTCACTATACACGGCATTAGATATTTCACAACTTAGGTATAAATTGATCATTGCTAATTAAAGGGCCATGCACGAAAAAATCCCACCTATAATCGATTTCTAAATTTGCATGGAAGATTCTCTTTATTATATTAGTAAAATATTCGTACATATTATTATTCTAGGGCCTCTGTCACACTTTTTTGTACTGATCGATGGTCGATAGAAAATAAGAACGTATACACATATAGATCATTAACTTAAAAATACAATTTTCGTGGAGTAAAACGCATGTGTCAATCGCAGCATATGATATCAGTTATCATTTTTTACTTTCCCGTCGACGTTGCCCCTTGGTCAGCAGTTAGTTGGAATTAAAAGTTGAGATTTTCATGTCGTCATTAGACACCAATACCTTCAAGTCTGTGGCAATTTCGTGCACAACTGCTTAAATTAAAATCATTCATCCATAATCTACTTAGATACCCGTATTTTAAATAAAATTAATGAAGCAATTAACATTGTGAAAATGTTTATTTGAGTGGCAGACACCAACTTTTCGGGTTACATATAAATTACTGACACATTAAGTATTTTGTATAAAATTGCATGGAAATAAGGGAGGAGTCAATAAAGTCACAAATTTTACTGAAAATTAAACCAATTGTGCTTGCAGCAGCACTATTCCATGCAGTCTTCACTTGTAATAATCTAAATATGCCACTGAAATTTGACAGGCATTTAATTATTTTTTTAACTTATTTCTCGGATAACCACTACGTACATACTAAATATTTTAATTGAACTCCAAAATACATGCGAACTTATTGTACAAATAGTTGTCTATGATTTACAGTCACAACTGCTTTGGTTTATTTTTCGCAGTGATATTCCCAGTAATTTGTTGAAAGTAAAATGCGACTGAATCAATACTTAAATGTAACACTACTTTATTTAATGGTTTCATTTAATAATTTATATTTATCACAATAATTATAATTTTTACATGACACTTCATGACGAAGAAAACGAATTTAATTTTTGTAATGTAAGATTCAATGGTAAGTTGTCTTCAGAATCTGATGAAGTGTCGGGTAATCGACGACTCGTCGCCGACAGTTCACTGTGACCGTTGGGAGACTCCGGGATACCGGCTCGAGAGTCGCCAGCAGCAGTTGTCGATTCGAAGTCAGGCCTGTTTCTAGCAGCGGTCATATTTGACAAGCTACTGTAATTTGCACTCGAGTTTGATTCATCAGTATTTTTATGACTATTATACATAACATTAACAACACTTCTCAGTCTTCTGTTCTCGCGGCTATCGCGCCGCTGTCGTTTCCATTCCTTCATTGCTTTACGTTTTTCTTTATCCCTCTTCGATGTGCCGCTAGTGCTGGGCTGATCTAAGGCAGGTAAAGCCGTTTCGGCAGGTACCGATTGCTCGGTATTACTCGTTTTATTTGACGACTTAACGCCCTTGCCAGAGTAAGATTTTCGCTTGCTCCGCTTATCCTTTTCCGAAGACTGAACATTCTTCTTTTCTTTGTGATGCGAATGCGATGACCGCTTCTTGCTTCGCTTCCGATCTCTGGACGTGGTGCGCTCCTTGCTCGACTTTTTCTTAGATTTCTTAACAACTATATATTTGGAATCATCGGTGTCATCGCCGCACGAGGTGGTGGGCGCGTTAGAGGGGCTGGGCGGTGCGGCGCTCTCGGAGGCGCTCTCATCGGGCGTGGAGCGGCTGGAGGTGGGCGTGGAGCGGCTGGTGGAGGACGTGGAGGGGCGCGCGCGGCAGCGGCGGCGCGGCGGCGGCGGCCGGTACGAGCTGTCGTCGCTGTCCGACTCGCTGCGCATGTCGCCGCGCGTGCGGTGCCGCTTCAGGGTGAGCTTCACTGACGGCACGGCCCGATGCTCCTCTGTGTCCGCGGCTGGAGCTGCCTCCGGCACAGGTGTGTCCTGAACGATGACGTCGCTGTCTGATCCTAGCAAGTCGACGATCTCGGGAGTCCTTTCCTGAGGCGGTTTAATGTAGCCCACGACCATTACTTCGGACGAATCGTCGTCGGTATCCGATTGAGATATAGTTTCGATAGGAATGACATTATTAGCAGCGGGTTGCGATATATAACTTTGTGGGTAAGTGGGCACTGGGAACCTCGAGGGTCCCGGTGGAGGCTCGACCGGCTCCGAACTGGAGACCATAACAATATCAGAATCTACACTTGCTTCCGAGTCAGAACTCGATATCACCTCATTGACCATTGTGGATATTCTACTGTCTGTAGTATATTGCACATTGCGATCGTAGCCAGTTATGTCATATGGGGTAGAGGCAAAGCAGTACAGCTCATGTAGGAAGTGTTCTGTCCTATCTCCGAAATATCGATGCAGTGCTTCTCTGAATTCAGATGAATTGATATGGTGTTGTGGTAGCAATTCTAGAATCCGGGACATGACGTAAGATATGTGGCCAATGTTTTCATTTAACAAATAATGTAGTTCTCTGTTAAGCCATGGAACCAGCCGGTGCATTTGTGTGTCGTTGTACCTTCAAAAACCAAATTTTAATATATGAATGTATCGTGAAATATGAAATTGAAGTGATTGTAGCAGGACGGGAATATTTTGACAGGTGATTAATTTGCTTGATTTATCAAGTTTATTATTATTATTATATATGTACCTGTAGAACTCTGGCGTGCAAGTCCGGAACCTGCCGGTGAAGTCAGGCAGAGGGCGCGCCCACAGGTTGTGTCGGTATACGGTACGACGGAAGGAAGCGGGCGAGCGGCGGCGGCGTGCGGGCGGCGCGCGGGACGCTGGCGGCGGGAACACGTCCGCCATGAAGGGGTAGTGGCGCAGCAGCTGCTGGATGGCGATGGTCTCCCGGCGTGGCAGCGTCAGCGTCGTCCTGAGCACCACAGTAACATATACATCTTCATGCTGTATTCATTTATTAGATAGTTGAACGAAATTGGTCCTGAGAATAGGATAAAGTCTACCTATTGCTATTAGCATGCCTACAGTTACCTTTCAGTGAGACACTTTTTTTTTTGGAGAATAAAATAAGCCACAGACTTTTTTTTTGGTCACGAGAAAATGAGACTGACTCTAATAAACTACAGCACCCTTTTTTAAATGCCACCTTTAATATTCCAAAAAAAAAAGCGTCAAATAATGTACAACAATTATTTTCACTTGTCCCACTTGTTTATACTACCAAAACCACCACCTAATTTACTAACTCAGCCACGGATCTGCAACTTTCCAACATTTTTCGTTATAAAGCGTCAAGGCATGTTCCACAAAAAAAAAGTAGTTTACATTTTGATGATCAATAAAGGATGCTTTTTAAATTTTGCCAATAATTTATACCTAACTATAAATAATAATATTTTTTTTTGGTCCAAAATAACACCAACATATTTGAAATGTATCTCAATCGAAAGATCTTAGTAAGGTGAGATTTTTTTACTATAGCATCGTCTCTCGATAGTGCGGGATATAGGTTAGGTTAAAATATTTTTTTTATAACCTACTAACTAGCTTTTGGTGGTATGTCGCCATAATAAAAAAAAAACTATTCACCTTAATGACACCGGTTTTAAATTGTTGGTACCCACCAACAGATTTGAAACAGATGTCATTTTTGGGGACAGTTTTACACAATGCCCTTTGTCAAATATTTTTGTAGAATCGTACAGGGCTCGCCGAGCCGCATTCAAAAATCATGTTATGAGTATATTTAAGACCTAAAATACTTAGCTCAGTTAGTTTCTTTCGAAAACAGGCAGCAGAAGGAAATCGATCGCCGTATTAAAAACGCCTGAAAAAGCTCCATGAAGACGCTAATGAAGGGAGATCTACCGATCTCCCTGAAGCGAAAACTCATTGATATGTGTATCCTGCCCGTCCTAACCTACGGTGCCCAGACATGGTCGCTCATCGAGTCGCATCGATCTGGGAAGAGGTGGCGAGACGACCTAGATGCCTACCGCAAGGACTGGTTCGAGGTGGCTCAAAAATCTATGACAGTACTATGTTATGAGTATATTTAAGGTCTAAAACTCACTAAAAAAAAATAGTACCACTGTCATAGGGATAGACATAATCAACATTATTTATGCCACTTAATGTAATAATGACCTTTAAAAATTGATAAAAAATCGAATTCCTAGAATATTCTTCATGCTACCAAGTAAAAAAAAAATAACAGTGTAGAGAAAGCACAAAGAATGAATTAAGGGAAAGGTGGAAGTGTAAATCAAAACTCGTGAAATTCATATCCCACAATTCTTCTAGAAGATACTAGATGCAACTTGAGACCTCTTGCACAATTTAAAAAAAACATTGTGCAATTATAATATTTCTATCATATATATTTATTATTACTACTATATTTATTGTATCTATATTATTATATAATCAGTTAGTTGTTTTAAAATAACTGGGAACAACAAGGAAGGATTCTGTAGTATTCTGGGTGTGATGGTTATGTATGATTGTGTTAAGTATTAGGTATAACATTTTAAATACATACAAGTCCAGGCCCACCACTGTACCTGTATCTGAACCTGTGTGTTGCTGCGGTGACTCTGTCAATATCAATTCTGCTAATTGCCGGAGTTGACTCCTCCGATTGTCGCTGAACCACCAAGTACTCCTCATACTGGTGGTTGGAGCGCACATTGTGAATGATTGATCTAAATGCTTGCTTGCAGAGTGGGCACTCCGCTTTGACCTAGAATATTAAATTCATTTTTATTATCATCACCAAGCCATATTATTAAATCTTTGCAAAAGGTCACAGAGCAGTGGTGGTCGAGTGGTAATGGTCCCCGACTTACGAGTTGTAGGTTGCGGGTTCAACCCAGCCAGGCACATTACTTTGTATAATTTATTTAATCACCACTGCTCTCAAAACGGCGAAGGAAACATCATGAGGAAACGGGCATGTCCTAGAACCAAAAATTTTAAGACAAGTGACATTCACCAACCCTCCTGGGCCCGCATGATGGATTACGGCCCATTCCTTCTCCTAGAGAGAGGAGGTCTGAGTCCCAGCAGTGGGAACATTAAAAGACTGATTATGCTATGCTATGCTAAAAGGTCATATCCACCAGAGTGCTTTATTTAAGATATTTTGGAACTATTAATAATACTCAACCGCTGAGGCCTAATTCTAACTTTTCTGCTTCTATAATTGGCTCTGCAGTAATTCTTTTCATTTTAAGAATCATATGGTGAATGGGTATTGCCTAAGTTAATAATAATAATTTATTAGATTTGAGATAGTGACCAATGTACTTTGACCCACAATTTATTGAATTGTATCAAAAATGACCTTATCGTGCCAAAGTAACTTAAAACATGGGAGTGTTGATATTTCAGTACAAAAATATATAAATTTGTTATGGATCAGCTAATAGATCTCACATTTTATATTCAATTGCTATAAGTCAGAAAAAGCATTTTGCTTTTTCTGTTTTTTAGCAATTGAAAATAAACATATTTCCTATAGATTAAATATAATCAAGTGAAAAAATACCTCACCTTACTCCAAGTTAGAAGACATGTAAAGCAGAACTGGTGTAAACATGAATCAGTAAATGATTTGTTCTTGCAAGTGCCAAGACATATAGCACAGTTAGGTGGAGGAGAACCCGTGCGGCTGTCTGGCCGGGGGCTGCTGTCATCACTCTTGATGCTGCTCGGGTTTGCTCCAGAGCTGTCATCTTGAGCAGCCGATAGTGCCTCCATGGCTAGTTATCTGGGGAATTGTATTCATTTTTATTAACAGTTTGTTTCATTATCAACATTTTTGTACTATGTTTTGAAATGGGTGAAATATGATATAAAAGTTAAAATGTAGCCATATATCTATTGTTAATCCACACATTTTAATGAATTGAGATGGTCATGATACTGCAAGTGGATGTAATATGCTAATTTATTTTTAATGTAAACTTCACCTTAGTTATTTATGATGTACCTCAGAATACTATACCTGTATTGCTACCAAACATGTATATAAAGTTGGTACCTACTTGAAAATGCTATGACAACTGGGTTTCAGAAAATGCTATGACAACTGGGTTTCAGAAAATGCTTGAAGTACTTATTTACAGATTACTGGCAAATCACTAAGTATCAATAGAATGCTAGACACATATTTGAAATCAGATCACAAATAAATAAGGTAAAATACGTTTCACAGGTGTTTTGGTTAAGAATCATTTGAACACTACAAATGTCAGCTACATATGTAATGAGCATGGTACATTACACATTTTTCCATAAAAAATGGAAGTTCATGAGATGATAATACTTACGTACCTACTGACAATATGTGGTCTTGACAGATTTCTGGTAAATTGTGACGTGACGATGGACGATAGGAACCGAACAAGTAGGTACCTGAGTTCGATCACTGAGATTCGATTTCAACTAATAATGTTAGTCTGGCGTAAAATAAAGTCCTAACACCAACACATATCATGATCATGATTAAAACAATTATATTTCTCGCGAAATAAGCTACTCCCAAAAGCAGGTACAAAAAACGAATCAACTCCGAGTCTGCGATAGCGCATTATAGTTTCCTATAATTTAAAGTAATCTATGATTATAGTAAACTAAACACTTTAGCACACATGGAATCTGGAATGGAAATAACTACATAAATATGTGATAGGTATTGAGTAGGTATTCCATGTAAATGTAACATCGAATACAGCACAGCAAAAAGTAGATAGAATATCACTGTTTTTCTCAATAAAAGACAGTAGATAGCATAGACTGAATTTTTTTTTTTTTGATTTTAATGTCTTGGTAACTTGAACCTTTAAGTCTAGCATAGACTAATAACAAGTAGGTGTAGCAGTCAAGCAGATAGCGATGAGTGTTGGGATTTTATCCGAGTAAATACTCAAAATGGATAAATACTCAATAAATATCCGTTTTTACTCGAGTATTTATCAAAATCATGGATAAATACTCACTACAGTTTGGATTGCGTTATTTAGCTTATATCTTGTTATTTTACCAACAAAAGGATTAAAATATAAAAAATACTGAAAATATAGATTTGTAACGTGCTTTATTAATCACATTTATAATAACATAAAGCCTATTATGTTCCATCTTGAATATTTTCGTCAAGCATTATGAAAGAATTAGTATATTGATTTATTCATAGCATAAATGCTCAAAATATTAGATACTTCGTCATCAGTTTTTTTAACGTTTCCACTGCTGGGACACAGGTTTACTCCTCACCATGAGAGGGAATGTACTAAAATATAATCCACCACGCTGGCCCAGTGCGGGTTTGTAAATGTCACGCATCCTAAAATTACGTAGTAGATATTTAAATCATTGTAATAATAGAAAATAACATAAAAAATAAACAAAAATACTAAATTAACAATAGATCCATAAAATCAACTTTTTCGTCAAACGATCTCAATATAATATGAAAATATAGATGAGTTACTTTACTCACATTAAAAATAACAAAAAATTATAACAGTAATAATGGCTTCACTACACTTATCATTTTGACAATTATTACTATAATTGACAATAGGACAAAATTATATACAATAATTTTACAACAATCATAAATATCAATCACTAATCACAAATGTTTTCTGAAATTAATTACCTACTATCACTGTCAGAAGCTGCTTGTTCATCATTATTAGAAAAGCAATTCACAAATTGGATCTCTTCACTAGATTTTTTTAAATCTGTTGATTCTTCAGTATCAGATGGTACTCGACGTGACGAGAAATCTTTCATCATTATCGTCGGTGTCTGCACTTTCTTGTATTTTATTGAAAATATTACAGTTGTATCATTTGATATGACGGTATTTTCTTCAATGGCTAACGCTAAGAGAGCAGCTTTTGTATTTTTCAAGCTCCTTAGTAATATAGGTAACTGCCCTATCTTGTGCAGCACGGCAGTTTTAATTTTTCTCCTGATTTCTTTTGTTTTACAATTTGCTGCAGTTTCGATCCCAGTACTTGTGATTTTTTTGATTGATTTTATTGCAGACTTTTATAAAATTGTTGAATCCTTCACATTTCAGTGCGTCATGCGCCAGCAGATTTATTGTGTGTGCTGCGCAGTATAAAGGCACAATATTTGGTTGCACTTCTTGTAGCAATTTTTTGGTCCTCCCATGATACCTAAAATCACAAAACATTAAGTTAACACAGGAAAGCGAGTAAATATGATATTGTCATATTATTCTAGCTATATTCAAAGTTACAAATTTTAAGCTTATTGGGACGCAACGTTTTAAAAAAAAAAATGTTATGTAATAAAAATAGGTTATCAATCACGTTGATATAGGTATGACCGTAAGTACCCGAAGTAACCATTTGGATTAGCATAAATTAATAAGAATAGTCAACTTACCTTGAGATGTTATAACACAACATCCAAAATAATAGCGCGCGTGCGCTCTTTATGACGCATAACTGGGCACTGAACGGGACAGACACTATACTGGGGGTGGAGAGTAAGATAAGCAAAACAAAAGAAACAGGACAAAAGGAAACCGGGGTAGCGTGCAATATACCATTGAGATCAGAACTAATAAAATGAAAATAATGTAGTGTTTTTGAAAGTTTCAATAAAATAACTAAGTACCTACTCCTTTTTTGAAATCTCTAAAGATTAAAATACTAGTCGTTAATCCTTAATATAACCATTCTATTTAAAAAAAAAAACATCATTTCATTTTGAGTAAATATCCATCACTTTGAGTAAATATCCAATAAAAATGGGTAAAAATGAGTATTTACTCATTTTGGATAAATACTCGAGTATTTATCCTCTGGGTATTTATCCGCCGCCCATCTCGAAGTAAGGCAATAATAGGCGTCCAAGGGGGCTATTGGCTAACTTTTTCAATAACAGTTGACAACTAGCATTCGTTGCACACTAAACTTAGTTGTCAACTGACAATTTCATAAAATTGGTATTACGTATCACACAAGTGACTAACAAACTACGGTGGAAATGTGGTGAATTATAAAAATTTACGGTGCCTATTGTGACCACTCTAAAATTTTATCGACTATTATGCTGCTTCAAAAGCTTACACAATCGCAATTTTAAAAGTATCGATACAATAACATCTGTCAAAACGTGTTACGGTGGCTATCAAAGGCACCAGTGGCTAATGACGTCACTGCAGTTGGTCACTGAAGATAGGCAATACCGGAACTAGCTGTTTGACAGTTCAATGATGCACATTGTTAACAAGTGATCATCACTTGAACTGTCTACAGAGTTACGCAATAGCCATAGCCCCGCTGGAGTATTTTTAGGCGTCTCGAGTTTTTGACGTTTCCTTATCTAGCGAGTCTTCGTACGCCATGAGTATTTATAACGTCTCGAGTTTTTTAACGTTTCCTTAACTAGCGAGTCTTCGTACGTATAAGTAATATCGAGACTATCAAGTTATGGAGAATTTCCGGTTTAACATGGTTAGGACTGATAGCTTTTTTATAATAAAATATACAAAACTTATATCAAAGAAAAGCTGGAGTATTTAGAAGGTTTCAATTCGTTTTATTTACAAAATCAATTTCTAATTATCTAGGTTCATATTTACAAGATTAACCATTTTTTGGTTTTTTTATTTGTTTATATTTTATTAGTTTTTCCATTTTCTGTTGTTTTATTTTTAAATTCCAGCACATTTCTTACACCTACTCGTGTTCATCGACTAGGTAATCCATAAAGTATTTACGTGTCCGACGCCATACGCCTAAATACTCGAGACGCGTTTATGTGATGCGCATGGAATTCTAAAAGTCTTTCGAAAGTCTTTGCGCGTCCAGCCATAGACCTATTCCAAAAACCTATTCCAGTATTTACGTTTCAACTCTTTAGTGAACCGAACCGACTGCATCAAGACGAATCCTAGGGATTGGTGTGGTTGCTTACTCAGACCGGTTATGTGGTCATTGAAGGTCAGCTCCGTGTCCAACGTGACACCAAGATCGCGGACTGTTGTGACGCGCTCAAGCGGACTGTCCGATACGTTGCAAGTATACACGTACGGCGAGCGACAGCGAGAGAATGTGATAGCCTTACATTTAGACTTATTAAATTCTAAGCGGTTGCGGTTGCTCCAGGCTACCACATTATCGAAGTCCCGCTGAAGCACATCACAGTCAGCCGCTGTCCCTATACCCAAGTAGATCTTCAGATCATCAGAAAACATTACACTTTGCCGTCTCAATTACCTCCGGCAAGTCATTGACCATGACCAGGAATTGGGTTGGGCCAAAAGTGCATCCTTGACTTATACCCGACTGAGTTACGCAGGATTCAGATCGATAACCGTCAAGTGGAACATACTGCCTACGATTATCAAAGTAACTACAAAATAATTTTATTAGTTGGGGCGTAAATCCTTAGGCCGAAAACTTTTGTAACAGCACGTCACTATGAACACGGTCAAAACAGGTCAAAAGCTTTTTTTAAATCAAAATAAGCTGCATCTACTTGCTTATAGACAATAAAGGTAAGCGGTTATTAACGCTGCTTTTATCTTTTTTGATATTACTTAATAAAATTTTGACATTACTTAATAAAATCCATAATGTAAACTTCAATAATAATTATAAGTATGTTAATCAATTTTCATTATGTAATTCATGTTTTTATAAATTTTATTTTTTAATATTTGCATACCTGTAACTTAGGTAAAATATGTCTCGGTCTATAACTGCCATTATAACAACTCCTGTACCATATTTATAGCAAATAAATGAATGATTGACTGATTGATTTTTATTGTTGTCCATCTCAGTGACTGCATAATCCACAAAATTAATGAGGTTCATTGCCGTTGACCTACCAGCCCTGAGGCCAGGCTGACACTCGCCAAGTTGCGTATTAATTTGCCTAGTTATGTGTCGGTTCAATATCGATTCGAATAACTTGCCGAAAGCCGAAAGGACCGCGATAGGCCTGTAATTAGTGATGTGCGACTTTCCATCCTTGTGTATGGGAGTCACACGAGAAAGTTTCCAAAGCGAAGAAGAAGTAGCGCTTTTAACAGCGAGATCGAAAATAAATAATAAGGGTAACTTAAAAATCTTAATTCAGTCTTTCACAATAAATGGGGGAGTACCGTCTGGACCAATGGATGACTGTGACTTCAAGCGCTTGACTGCTAGAAGCAAATCATGGCTGTATAAGTTGTCCAAAGCGACACGGTTGAGGACACAACGGACCCATCGCGCTCAGCGATTTCATGCGATAGTACGGGCTTGTCAGTTAGAAATATACCGATTAGTCAAAGTTGTTTACAAAAAAAAAATATCTATTTGATAAATGTCCCCCCCCCCCTCTCAGAATTTAATCCCACTCTCGCGGGAAAATAAAAAGTTGCTTTAGATACTCATGATAATATTAGCTATAACCTAATGAAAGCTAGTGAAAGTCCCCAACCGAAATCATCTATCGGGCAGTTGCCCTCATCAGACATAACATCCGTTTGCGGGACTTTACACTCTGTTCCACCTACGTCCAAAGATGACTCAATAAAAAAAAAAACTGTTTCGCAGATTTTGAAGCGAACACTCGTCCTGTTGCATTTTTTTTTATTCTGCTCTCGAATATAACATGCTTATTACTGTTACAACAAAAGTAATGACTTGTCTGTCGAATTTTACCTATTAATTTTATGATGATCAGTAACCCCGACGACGACCGGTTTTAGTGCGATTTTTTCGAGTGAAGTTCAGTCAGTGGCTGTTTTAATTATTCACAATTATTTCCCAGTGGATATTGTTTTGTTGTATCTTAACTGTCTATAAGGTGTCTATACATCTGGATATGTGACACAGGCAGAATTCACAAACAGTACGAAACCAATATGGTGTTGTGTCACTGTCAAAGTGTCAATACGACAGATTACCACTGCCCTGCTCTGCGTTCGAGCTTTCGAACTCTAATGACGTCGTCAGAGTCTCGCATTTTTAAACGCGAACGTAGAGTTCAACTGTCAAAGCCAATCAAGTGTCATTTATGGCCGCTTACACCAACCTACCCTGCTCGGAGTTAGAGTTACAATTAACTTTAAGGTAGCTACTCGAGTTATAAAAGAACGACCCTGCCTAATGCCTGGGTTACGCCATATTTGAGAAACACTTGGCTACAGATCACGTGACCTTATTTCTTATCCTCTACCCTTTCTTTCATCATTGGTTACGACTCGAAGCATTTTTGAACGGTTGGAGTAGCGAGTCTACCCTACTCTGGTTGTTTTCGAACGAAGCTAAGGCTAGCTACTGTTATGTTAAGGGCCTATTACACTACGCGATATTTAGCACACGATATTCAGACTGTCTTATTTTTTGTTCCGAGTAAGACCGGTCTAACCCATAATACACTACGCGACATCGACTAAGACTGTCTGAATATCGAGTAGTGTATTAGGCCCTTTAGCCCCTATACCCCGTGTTCCGAATTGCGACAAAAGTGATTTTAACGCGAATCCGACAAAATTTAATAGTCACAAAATATAAGGGCTATTGAGTAATAAAGCCCGTCACAGACTTAGCTATAATATATATTAATATACCGTACTATAATATATATTATAGCAAGCTACCACACACTGAGAAATATATAAATATTTTGCCTTCATTAATTGGACTGCGTTATGTAAGAACCGATTAAGCGCCACTTGACGAATCCGGAGAAAATGAGCTTCAAAAATTTCAAACTTAAAATGGTCGCTGTGCATACATTTAATATGTCAAGAGTATAATTTTTATTCTGAACATATGAAATATGTATAAGTTCACATTAGTTAAAAAAATATACGGCTATACTATACAGTTTTGTAGTTGTAGCCATTTTTCCGCTTAATTTGTTAATGTGTTTTAAGCCATATTCAGACCATTTTATTTATCAATAACGTACTATACGGCATTATTGTCGTTTGATACTTTATTGCGATTTGTTTCGGGTGAAATAAATTGGAACATAAGATTAAATCCAGTTATTTTAATAAAATGTACTTAAACAAAACAAATGTTGTAACACTTCTACATCTTACTAATACTTTTTTCTTTTATTAAATACCTATACACTGTACCATATTATTTTTTATCCTTCATCTTCTACTTCAAAATCAATGGATCCATAAAACCTTCAACATCATCTTCTAAATCACGAGATCCAGTTAAATTTTCGTAATATTTTCTCGCATCAGATGGTATGAGATGAAGGAGAGATTTTATCATCTAGCTTCGGTTGAGAAATAGGTTTTCCTTGTGACCAAAGTTGCTCATAATGCCTTGATAATGTCAATGGGTTATTTATTGCCCCTCTTTTTGGTCTTTTATTAAGATCTACTTCATGGGTTTGACCGCCATGACAGGTTGAAAGAAATATCCGACCAGGTCTATCCTTAAAAATGTTTATTTCTTTAGTTTTCAACCAGCTTATAGGTTTCCTTCTATATCTTTTTTTCTATTCACTATTGTCTTTAGCATTTTAGAAACTCCGACAAAGTCTAAACTTTCCATTTTATTAGCTATTAACTTGTTTCTCTTACGACAACTGGTCATCACATCAATGTAGTCTTGTGGAGTGTATAGCCGAGTATGGGTTTTTAACGCTGATTCGATATCACTAAACTCGCTATCATTCTCTAAGAAGCTATGCCCAGGGACCATAAATCGTAGGGTGATTTTCTCTAGGTTGTCATTTTCTTCTAGTACTGCAAATAGTAGCAGAGTCAACTTTATATTTCGGTTCTGGCCACCACAGCAGTCTGATCACAGGATTAGTTCTTTGACTTTTGAGTCTAGATTTAAAGATATATGTTTGCGTAAAGTGGAGCCTACTTCTTGTGCTCCCCTGCCTGCTATTCCTTCCACCCAGACGTAACAAAACCCTTTAGCGGTGTTTCCTGAATGCACACCGTAGTTGTAAAGCCACAGTTGGCGTTTGTAAAAAACGATGTTCGTTTGAATTCTTGGCAGTGGCAGTGTTTATTCCATATCAAATGTCAGGGTTTCAATATGATCATAAGTCTTAGCCAAAGTTATATCTTGTCTTTTCATTGCACGTGCGTCTTCAGCTTCTTTATGGTGCTGATCTCTTTCTTCTCTAAATTTAATTTGGTTTCTTGTGAAGTAGTATCTCTGATTTTTACAGCAAATAGGTCGCACTTATTACACGTGTCTTTCTGTAGCTTTTTCCTTTGTAGATTAAATTTGGTATAAAATATTCTTTTATACGATGCAAATGAAACTGTCTTTCTTGATTCATCAGAGCTTGCTTCCTATAAATATAAGTCGTACATTTTCGACAAAGTCATATCTGGTGGTAAATACATCCTGTCTGTTTGCGCTCTACAGTAATGGGACTTATATTTTGGGAATTTATCAATGTGTTCGATAATACTTTGTTCAACATCCTGAGGCATCTTACGAGTGTTTCCTGATACCTTTCCTATTTGTCTTCAATTTTTTCCGGACGCGAGCATTTTTTTAAGTATCTATCTATCCTTGCAGATGAAATTCTTAAAGTATCGATAAACATTTTGGCACACACAACTATGTTTTTTAAAGAATAGACACGAGTGTTATTTCTTTTATTTGAATTCTTGTTTCTTTTCCTTTTTATTGATGTCACTTTTACGTTGGAAGATATATACAAGCACTTTCCTTCAAAACATAACTCCCAAAATTTTGAAAATTCTTCTTGGCGCTCTTTTACTGAAATTTTTTCATGACAACCATCATTACAGCGAACATCGATAAACTTTCGTTGATTGACTACTTCTCCCTTTTGATTTATGTATTGATTGTTAGTTTCACATAACTTTTTACGAATTTCACGTGTTTGTTCAGGACATTTCCGTTTTCTGCCCTTCTTTGGTCGTCCAATTCTATTTTCATTTATTATTGGTTCAGATATCATCGGGTTCTGTAGTCGCCTTCACTACGATTTGACTAGCCTGTTGGTCTAGTGGTTAGTGGCCCTGACTGCTGTGCCGGAGGTCGTGGGTTCGATTCCCACCCAGGACAAATGTTTGTGTGATGAGCACAATCATTTGTTCTGTGTCTGGGTGTAATTTATCTATAATATGTATGTATTTAGAAATATTTAAGTACGTTTATCAGTTATCTAGTACTCATAACACAAGCTCTGCTTAGCTTGGGACTAGACGGCGTTGAGTGATAGTTGTGTGTGTGAATATACTTAGCCCCACCCCGTCCCGCACCCAAAAACCCGCGAAAATAGAATGCAATAACGAATGAAACGCCAGAAGCTGGCGCTTCATTCACGAACGGATGAAAGATTGCGCGTATGGTGATACGCATTAACGAATTAAATACCATTTTAGGTGGTTAATTCGATGTTGCGGTTTAAAAACAGTTAAATCAAAAGGCAAAACTGAATTATCTTCATCATGGACGTGTTTAATTCGTTTATGCAATTTGAAAACTGTTTGTAACCGTAACTTTGACGCATAATTCTTTAATACAAAACGAATGTGTGCACAAATTCTAGCAAAGTTCGAAATGTCGCTTGATTCAACCCCTTATTATAAGGCCGTAAGAGTGATTTTTGAACACAAAAATGGCTGAATGCATAGTTTATCATACCTATAGTCGATCTGCATTCATAACTTTTTTTTTTCGATTTCGTATGATTTCGTCGCTTAATTCGTTGTTACATAACGCAGTCCAATTGATGGTCGTCCTAGTGTTCGCACGTATTTTGTAATTAAGGGTGTTCTTATTTCAAAATACTAACATGAATTCAACAAGTACATTGTTAATGGACTTAATAGACAGTTCTTCAGAAGACGATTCCGAAGCTGCTTTCAATATGTTAGTTGCCCGGTCAGGCACAAAAACTAGAACCAAATGGATCACATATCTATATATATAAAAGAAAGTCGTGTTAGTTACTTCACTTATAACTCAAGAACGGCTGAACCGATTTAGCTGAAAATTGGCAGGGAGGTAGCTTAGAACCAGGAGACGGACATAGGATACTTTACTTTACTTTTTTTTTTTTTTTTTAGAGTAGGGTAGATTAGGGTAGAGTAGGGTAGAGTAGGGTAGAGTAGGGTAGAGTAGGGTAGAGTAGGGTAGAGTAGGGTAGAGTAGGGTAGAGTAGGGTAGAGTAGGGTAGAGTAGGGTAGAGTAGGGTAGAGTAGGGTAGAGTAGGGTAGAGTAGGGTAGAGTAGGGTAGAGTAGGGTAGAGTAGGGTAGAGTAGGGTAGAGTAGGGTAGAGTAGGGTAGAGTAGGGTAGAGTAGGGTAGAGTAGGGTAGAGTAGGGTAGAGTAGGGTAGAGTAGGGTAGAGTAGGGTAGAGTAGGGTAGAGTAGGGTAGAGTAGGGTAGAGTAGGGTAGAGTAGGGTAGAGTAGGGTAGTGTAGGGTAGAGTTGGGTAGAGTTGGATATAGTAGTCAGTTGACGGGAGCGAAGCCGCGGGCAAAAGCTAGTAAGAAATAAACAAACTCGTGGCGAATTTAATTTGTATCGCGAGTTAACCTCAAAAAAATTTGTCCAATATTTTAGAAGTTCAAGATCGTCATTTCTAGAGCTACATCAATTGATAAAAATGATATAAAAAAGAAAAATACGATTTTGCGCAAAAGTATTAGTTCTGAAGAACGTCTGGCTGTGTGTTTAAGGTAAGAAGAAAATTATTACAACACAGTAGGTATAAATCTTTTATTTTCTTATCAAAACTAATTTTACTTTTAAAGTTAAGAAAACAAAATCATTTTAATAATTGAAATCCTGGAGGTAATTACGAATATTCAGAGATTGTTCTGCCGAATCAGTATTTTGACTTTGCATTGTGTCAGGGCTATTGTACACTTCAACTGTTGGTGAGGTGTGAGATGACTGTGCAGAATCTGGTCGCAAAGAAGGTTGTTGAATAGGATAATCAGTTTCTGATGTGAGTGTATTCAGTTTTTGTGGGCGATGAAGCCTTTGCGCTGATGACAAATTTAATGAGAACATATCCAAAGGGTCACTTAACTAAAAGTCGTAAAATTTATAATTATAGACTCAGTAGAGCGCGCAGAGTCGTGGAAAATGCATTTGGTATATTATCTACTCGTTGGAGAGTCTTTAAGAGACCATTTGAATGCAAAATTGATCTTGTAGACAAAATAGTTAAGGCCACTTGTGTTTTACACAACTATTGTATAGACAATACCATTGATTATTTCAACATTCAAAATCATCGCAGTGTCCGAATTGACAGCGAGCATCAGTTGCTCAGCTTACCTGACAATTTAAATAACGTTACACTGTTGAAAATAGGTAATCCAATATGCACTATGGTCACATAGACAAAATAAAAAGAAAAGAAATGTCTGTCATTCCTTTTTACAATGAGCGAGCTGTATTGTCATTATTATATTTATATTATAAATATCCTACCTATATAATTCCACTGTGTGATTTACATTAGGTTATGGGCACGCAAGGGAGGTTTGCAACAAAATAAATTCTATTATTATGATATTTAGATAGAAAATATATCATTTATAGTTATATATCATTTCTAGTCAAGATGCAAAATCACTGGACGACAATACAAAAACTCGTCGGGCAGAGCAATTATGGTACGTGGTTGTTTTTTTTTTTTTCTTTTTTTTTTTCGTTGGGAAAATCATCTTATGACATCCCCCTTGAGCGGGGCGGGAGATAGTGTCAGAGTTTTACTGACTAAAAACCCGCTCCTGTTCCTTCATTGCCTTTCGTACCAGGCCCGAGTCTCCCTTTCAGAATCAGACCCTTGGCCCCAGTAGGCTTCGACCCTGCTAGGCCCCTACAGTTGCTGACATCTCCTTGAGGCGCGCGTGGAACAGCACGCGCCGTCGACGACTTGGGCTCGGTCCGGACGGTTACCGGACGGTCGGAAGGCGAGCCACCCATTGCTCGCCGTCCGCAAGCCCGCGCCTACGATGGCCGGAAATCGGGATCGGAATCCCGGCGGCGATTGGGGCGTGAGGACCGTTGCCTCACGCGATCGGCCGCCTCCTTTGCTAGCATTACTGCTTCGCAGAAGGAGGCGACCGCCTGCCACTCCTCCTCGCTCCGGACCATGGCCTGTACCAAGGCCCGGCGCGAGAGATCGCCGCCGCCGATAGCCCCCACGAGGACACGGCGTTGCTCTGCCCAAGCGGGACACACCTCCACCGTGTCCTCCGGGTGGTCCACACAATAGTGACACCCGGGCGTTTCTTCCGCACGAATCCGGTGCAGGAACCTCCCGAACTTACCATGTCCGGTGAGGACCTGCGTCATGCGGAAGGTAAGGACGCCGTGTTGCCTTTCCAGCCACTCCTCAAAGAGGGGACATACCGATGGTACGTGGTCGTTTGCTATGCAAATGTATCTGACCGACTGCGATCTGTGGGACTGTGTCGAAGTTACGGACAGCTATAAATTGGACACCGAGGCCGCTAAGAAAAAAGATGCGAAAGCGAGGTCTAAAATATGCCTCATGTGTGCGGAAAGTGTGTTTCCGTTAGTAGTCAATGCCAAAACCGCAAAAGAAACGTGGAATGCACTGCAAAAGGCTTACGCAGATGGAGGGTTACTCAGGCGCCTTACACTACTGAGGAAACTGTTTAGTTTTAAATTAGAAAATTTTGCGGATGTCCAACTTTATGTTACTGAAATTCAATTTACACATCAAGCTCTACAGTCAATTAAGGCGGGTTTAGATGATGAATTTGTTGCTGTTTTTATGTTAGCAGGGTTACCAGAAGCATACAATCCTTTAGTAATGGCCTTAGAGCACTCAAATATGAAGTTAACTTCCGATACTGTTATAACGGCTTTACTTAAAGAAGGACAACGGAAGCCTGTAACGTCAACTGATACAAATGATTCAGCAATGATTTCGAAACCGAGTGGGAGCCGGAATAAGATGGTTATTTGTCATTTCTGCAAGAAGAAAGGACATTTCAAGTGGCAATGTAAGGCTTTCAAGTCTCATAAAACTGAAGGCAAAGCGTACGGTATGGCTACAGTCGCTGCTTCTTGTGAGAGTGATCATTTTATTACTTTATTGTCTTCTTTGACTAATAGTAAGAACAATTGGGTTATTGATTCTGGTGCAACATCTCATATGACAGCTTGTAAGAATTATTTGAATAATACGCGTAGTGACAGTAAACATATCACTACTGCCAATAATGGCAAAATAGTTTCAAAAGCTAAAGGGGATGTTTTATTCGAGAATCACAAAATTAAATTCGAGGAGGTCTTTTGTTCCAGAATTAATAACAAATTTACTTTCTGTAAGTAGAATTTGCCAACATAATTGTGTAGTTGTTTTTGATAAGACTTGTTGTAGAATTTTTAATAATGTTAGGTCCTTTGTTGGGAAACCTTTATTGACAGCACCACTAAGAGACGGGTTATATTTCGTAAATAAAGATGATAAAGCGTTGTTTCTTACCGGATACCCTGACAATCAATGTGCCTTTAAATTATGGCACAGACGATTGGGGCACCTGTCTGAAAGTCAAATAAAAAAGTTGAAGGAATTAGTTATTGGCTTGACCTTTCAAGAGACCAACAAGGAACCCTGTGTAAGTTGCTGTAAAGGGAAAATGTGCGTAAAAAAGTTTTCTAAACGCAAAAATAAGAGGGCAAAGGGATTATTAGAGCTGGTGCACAGTGATTTAGCTGGACCCATGGAGGTAGATACTTGGGGAGGCAATTAGTACTTTTCATTGATAATTTTAGTAGGAAAACTTTCGGGTATATGCTGAAATCTAAGACAGAGGTTTTGGCTAAATTTAAAGAATTTAAAACCCTAGTGGAAAATCAAACTAGTAAGAAAATCAAATGTTTCAAGAGCGATAATGGCACGGAATATGTCACTATAGATTTTCAAAACTTTCTACGTCAGCATGGAATACGACATCAAACGTCTGTTGCATATACACCACAACAGAATGGGGTAGCAGAACGGACAATTCGCACAATTACCGAGAAAGCTAGATGTATGCTTCAGGATAGTGGTCTCAATAAAAGGTTTTGGGGTGAAGCCATGACTTGTGCGATTTATTTAAAAAATAGATCACCTACTAAGGCTCTTACAAATAAGGTGCCCGAGGAAGTGTGGTCAGGAAAGAAGGTTGATGTCTCTCATTTCAAAATATTTGGAAGCAAAGCTGAAGTACTTATTAAAAGTGGTAGAAAAAAGTTTGATTCTAAGTCGGTCGGATTAATTATGGTTGGCTATAGTGAGAATCAAAAAGGATATCGTTTTATGAATTTAAAAGATACACGCAGGATTATAGTCGCAAGAGATGCGGTTTTTAATGAAACTATGGTAGCATCAAGTAGTCCCATAAAGGATAACTCTCCTTTTAAGGATGTATTGGTACTTGATAACAATGTTACCACTACTACACAGTCGACTGTAGTGGGTGTTCCATTATCGGCTGAAACTATTGAGGACTCAATTGGAGTTGATGAGTTGATCCAAATTAGGTATAATCAGTCAGATCTTAATGTAAGGAGCCCTGAACCTGAAGTGTTGGCTTCTTCAAGTGATCGTGAAGTGGATACAACTGTTGAGGAACTGATGACATCTGAAACAGAGGATCAATTCCACGATAGTATCGACTCGATTAATGTACCTCTAGATTTGGATGGTGCATCTTCATCAGTGGAGCGACGCTATCCATTGAGGAACAGAAAAACAAAGATAGATGAGAACTTTGTTTACAATTTTAACGTGACGGACTATGCAGATCCTGCTTCAGTAAAAGATGCTATGTCTCGAAGTGACAAAAACTTATGGACGATAGCAATGCAAGATGAATTTAATTCGTTGATTGAAAATAAAACGTGGCAACTTGTAAATCGTCCAGACAAAAATGTTGTGAAAATCAAGTGGGTTTTTAAACTGAAGAGGGGAGCAGATGGATCTGTACAACGTTATAAAGCGCGACTAGTTGCGAAAGGTTATTCTCAAATTTATGGAGAAGATTACTTTGAAACTTTCGCTCCAGTAGTCAAGCTATCTTCTATCCGGCTTTTACTTGGTTTGGCTGCGGAAAGAAACTTAGAAGTTCACCATATAGATATAGAGATATAGAGTGACAACCGCCTTCTTAAATGGAGACCTAGAAGAGGAGTTGTATATGGAACAGCCTGAAATGTTTGTTAAAAGGGGGGAAGAAGGAAAAGTCTGTAAGTTAAATAAATCATTATATGGTTTGAAACAGTCACCTCGTTGCTGGAATGAAAAAATACACACTTATTTTTTAGAAATAGGTTTGATTCCATCAGAATATGACCAATGTGTATACATGACTAAAAATACCAAACATTTCTTAGCTATTGCTCTTTATGTAGATGACTTCTATATATTCACAGATATAATTGCAAAACTTAAAACAAAAATTGGGAAACGGTTTTAAGATTAAAGACTTAGGTGAAGTAAGAGATTGTTTGGGAATTACTGTAACGAGAGACCGGTCAAAGGGTGAAGTTTATTTGAAGCAAAGTAATTACATTAAAAGGATTCTGGAAAAATATGGCATGCAAGATTGTAATGCTGTTGGAACTCCAATAGAGTGTAACTTGAGGTTAGAGAAAGGAGATAAACAAGATGATAGAAAATATCAAGAAATAATAGGCTCCTTGATGTATCTAGCCTGTGCTACGAGACCTGACATTTCATTTACGGTCAGTTATCTGAGCCAATTTAATGCCTACAATAATAGTACACACTTTAGTGCTTTGAAAAGGGTTCTGAGATATCTTAAAGGTACATCCGAATATGCACTATCTTATAAAAGAACTGGTAAGCCTATGACGGCCTACGCTGATGCTGATTGGGGTAGTAATAGTGATGGTCATTCATTTACTGGTTATGCTTTGTTTTTTGGTGGTGCTGCTGTGGCTTGGCAAGCTCGCAAACAGCGTTGTGTTGCGCTTAGTACTGCGGAAGCAGAATATATTGCTATTTGTGAGGCTGCCAAGGAGGTAATTTCAGTAAAGGGTTTACTAGCCGAATTGGCAGGAAAGATTGACAAGCCTATCGTTATATATAGTGACAGTCAAAGTGCTAATAAATTAGTGTATAGTCCATCAATTGGTAGACGGTCTAAACATATAAATATTAGGTATCACTTTGTTCGTGAGTTAGCTAATAATAAAGAAATATGTATTGAATATTGTGATACAAAGGCTATGCCTGCAGACAATAGCGGCGTTAGGGTAGGGCGCGGTTGGGCGACCGCCCCAGGGCGCCAGAGGTAAAGGGACGCCACAGGCGCCCTTTACTTCAGCTCTTTTTTTTTAACAAGCCTAACTTAATTGATGGCTACACTAGAATGAAATTCAGAGTTTGGTTGGAACATAGCATAGACCACAAAACAAATGATCATTTTCGTCTTTTTTGTAAAAAATCAAAAAGATTCCAGAAAAATCAGACCTTATCAAACTGTGTGCTAATCTGCAACTGAAATTAATTGTAGACTCTAAATCAGATATAGATGGTTGAATGTTATGCGATGAAGTTTAAAATCGTCTCATGTTCTGTCTCTCTTGTGTCTCTCGACTGTCACTAAAAGAGTTATGAGTATACATGTGAATGGTGCATGTGGATAGTGGTGGGGAGGAAGAGGGAGGCCAAAGAAAAGATGGATGGATTGTGTGAAGAGTGATATGAAAGAAAAGGGAGTTAGTGATAGCGTGGCCGGTGACAGGACTGAATGGAAGAAAAAAATATATGCCATTCACATCTGCAGTGGGGCCATCGAGAGGCACCGGTTTGCCGTTTCCCTCGACATCTCGAAGGCTTTCGATAGGGTCTGGCACGAAAGCCTTATTAGTAGGCTTCCTTCTTTCGGTTTACCTGCTGGATTGTGTGCTTGGATCGCAGACTTCCTAAGTGCTAAGTGCGATGGCTGCTCGTCCGGGCAAATGACCATTAATACCGGATTCCCTCAGGGATCAGTGCTCTCGGCAACATTGATCTTGCTGCACATAACCGATCTGCTAAGCCCGGTACCTTTGGGAATGCACTCGTGTGCAGCACGCAGCACTGTGGCTAAGAGTTACATGTCCAGCGCATGAGCTAATGGGTCACAGATCTAGTCTCTCTGGGAGGCTATATTTGATAGCTTGAGCTTGTCCTTGGAGGCGGGTCTCAGAATGGGGCGATACCAATTTGGTCAGGTCAAATGCTGCTAAAACCAAGGCGTGCCTATTTTCTGCTAAAGGGAACCAATTTTGCCCTGCTCCAACTTTGCAGGGTGTACCCGTGCCGACCATCTTGATCTTCCTGGTGTTACGTTGACAACAACTGTCAACTTTGGGTCATACATCGAGGCAAAGGCTCAACTGGCTGCAAAAAAGTTAGGAATTGTCGTAAAGGTCAGACAGTACTTCACACCGGAACAACTGATCATGTATGGAGTACTGCTCTCATCTTTGAGACGGATCTGCAAGATACCAGCTTGATGCACTTGAGACAATTGAGAGGCGAGCCAAGACGATCATTGGCAACGATGCACACATCGTGTCGTAAAGTCTTGAGTGAGCATCGACGCAGTTGCTAGCCTGTCGATTTTGTACCGGTTGTATTGGACATCCCACCTATACGCACAAAACGTTTTGGGAACACATTCATTGTGCGTAGGTACAAGTTCTAAGGAGTGGAATTCCGTGTTTCCTGATAACTACATTATTTCTAGGCAAGTTCGCTCCATCGTCGACCACATAGACGCTTTCCAACAGGTGAGATAGTCGTTAAGCGCAAGCCTATAACAATAACAAAAAAAAACGGTTTTGCGCTCATCCCATGTAATATGGGACAAGGACAGGAAGATGATGATGATGATTGATGTTTTCTATTCCTTTTATAATATTTATCTTTGTTTAGTTTAAATGCAGAGTTTTATAAATTGTATTTTGCATTATGAACGACTAAATATAATTACTGTAATGTTCATATTATGTATTAAATTTAATTATAATAGATAAATCTCTTGCTTTTTTTTCGTATCAGTTTCAATAGGAGATGGGGGGCGCCGTAAAAATCTCGCCCAAGGTGCTGGTAGTGCTAAAACCGGCACTGCCTGCAGACATGTTAACCAAAGGTCTAGGTGGCGTGAAACAAATGTTTTGTGTTAAGCATATTGGATTAAGTGGGGGTGTTGAAAATAGGTAATCCAATATGCACTATGGTCACATAGACTAAATAAAAAGAAAAGAAATGTCTGTCATTCCTTTTTACAACGAGCGAGCTATTGTCATTATTATATATAAAATATAAATATCCTACCTCTATAATTCCACTGTGTGATTTACATTATACACGCTAAATGTCAGATACGCAAAATGCCAGTATTGCAAACGACTGTTTCTTTATTCGAGAAGAATTTTGTAATTATTTTAATACAGTGGGAGCAGTCCCATGGCAGTCAACACGAATTACGGAGATGCTAAATCAAATCAGGCGTAATTAGAACGTAATATGTAAGAAAAAAAATGTTTTACTTTACTTACCACTTGGAAAATCACACTCATTAAATACTTCTTCCCACGCTGCTTCTTTTAATTCGTTGTCCTTATACTCTTTCAAATCAAGTTGCCATAAACAGGGACGTTTTCGTACACTTTCAATCAAATGCTCCATTATAATTAAAGTGACGTGCACGTTCTTTGGTGAATGAAAAGAAACTGCAGGCGGAGGAGGGGCAGCGAGGCGCGGGCGCGTGAGGCAAAGGGGAAAGGTGTGCGGGGATCGGAATATGTCTTGCTATACCATAATATATAGTAATATGCAATAATGTATATTACGGTATCGCTTGGTGACGTCACAGAAATATATATTATAGCTGAGTGTGCGGTCACGCGAAAATTAGTATAGAAAATATATAGTAATATGCCTAGCTATAAAAATATTAATATATACAACGTGTCCCAGAAATCAACGTCAAGCCGAAGACGGGCAATAGGCCAAGTCGTGACAGTTATTAGAAAAATATAAAAAAACATCTTAGTCATGTACTTTTCAAATTTTATGGATTCAAAAATAAATCTCAAAAAGTGACACCCTGTGATGATCTTTCAAGTCCTGTGACTACAAATATTAACTTTTCGTTAGTTTTTTTTTCTGTGACGTAACCATGAATAAACCTTCTGTAAATTACAGTTAAAAGTTAAAACATAACTACCTCAGTTTTAAATAAAATGTTAGATTTTTGCCCAACATTGAATTCAAAATTATTACATCACACAACTTTAACCGCGTGTAGTGTAAAAAAAATGTACTACACTATTTTGGCAAGTAACTTTAAAAGATGGCGCGTCTTTTAGTCTGAATTCCAAAATAGTATGCCACTTACTAATTTACTACTTCTTAATTGAGGAAAAAAAAAATTTTGTTAGTCTTAGGTGCGTTTGAAATAAAATTCAGTTGTTGGATTTCTTTAGTTATAATTTTTATTAAATCAGATTTACCATATTAAATGTTCGAACTGTTTGCCTTCTGCTGAAATGCAAGCTCTACATCTCTTTAAAAATGATCGCGTAATAAGACGGGCATATCGTCTTGAGTTGACGTATTCAGCGGATTCTGCAATTCTTTGACGCAGTTCGTCAAAATTTTGTACTGGTTTAGAGTACACGGTATCCTTTATCGTACCCCTGTAAAAAAAGTGAACATGTGGACGGGAATTTTAAATGGTAAAGTTATTGGTCCAATCGAGCTGCCGGAGAACTTAAATGCCCAGGAGTATTTGGACTTTTTACAAAACCAATTACCAGAGTTATTGGAATAAGTGCCACTGAACATTTACGGCAGCATGACTGTGGTACCAATATGATGGCTGCCCAGCGCATTATGCTCGAACAGTACGTGAGTTTCTCAATCATGAATACCCCGATAGGTGGATAAGGCGGGGTTGTACAATTTCGTGGCCTGCTCGTTCACCCGATTTAAACCCCATAGACTTTTTTTTACTGGGGTACGATAAAGGATATCGTGTACTCTAAACCAATACAAAATTTAGACGAACTGCGTCAAAGAATTGCAGAATCCGCTGAATACGTCAACTCAAGACGATATGCCCGTCTTATTACGCGATCATTTTTAAAGAGATGTAGAGCTTGCATTTCAGCTGAAGGCAAACAGTTCGAACATATATGGTAAATCTGATTTAATAAAAATTATAACTAAAGAAATCCAACAACTGAATTTTATTTCAAACGCACCTAAAACTAACAAAAATTTTTTTTTCCTCAATTAAGAAGTAGTAAATTAGTAAGTGGCATACCATTTTGGAATCCAGACTACACGCGCCATCTTTTAAAGTTACTTGCCAAAATAGAGTAGTATATTTTTTTTACACTACACGCGGTTAAAGTTGGGCGTTGTAATAATTTTGAATTCAATGTTGGGCAAAAATCTAACTTTTTATTTAAAACTGAGGTAGTTATGTTTTAACTTTTAATTGTAATTTACAGAAGGGTTATTCATGGTTACGTCACAGAAAAAAAACTGACGAAAAGTTAATATTTGTAGTCACAGGACTTGAAAGATCATCACAGGGTGTCACTTTTTGAGATTTATTTTTGAATCCAGAAAAGTACATGACTAAGATGTTTTTTTATATTTTTCTAATAACTGTCACGACTTGGCCTATTGCCCGTTTTCGGCTTGACGTTGATTTCTGGGACACGTTGTATATTATGCTAAGTCTGTGACGGGCTTGATTGTGACGTTGCGTGTTGGTCGGATTCGCGATATTATCGCCATTGACGCAATTCGGAACGCAGGGTTATTTACTCTTTGAATGTCAGATTGTCAGTGTCAGTCACTGTCAAATTGGACAGCAAGTGTCAAGTGTTGTGGGGTGTTGTGATTATCTAATCGTAAAAAATGGGAATACTGAAAAAGGTAGAGAAATTATTTTGATTTCAAAGGGCTTAGCTTACCTCATTTCAAATTAAAATGTGCATAAAAACCGCTTTTAATTAAGTTTCGGGTAGAAAATCATAGTCAATTCTTGATGTCCTCTGCATTTTAATATTGATCAATGTAACAAGATTTTGTACAATTTCAGAGTACTGGCCTTGTTGGCATGGCTGTAGCTCCAAATGCCCATCACACCCTTGGTTCTTTATATGGAAAAATTTTGCGAGTTTTGCAAAAGATGCCAGAAAGTGCTGGCTACAGAAAATATACTGAACCAGTTATTCGTGAAAGAGCTGCTGTGTTAACGCAGGTAAAATATTACAGTATACTGAATCTACATTAGGTCTAGTCAGAGATTATTTTAAAACTATGTAGCTGTAAAATAAAAGTAACTTATCTTACTCCTCACCCATATTATTTAATGTAAGTCCAGTCATAGTAGGTACAATGCGTTCCAAATAAGAATAGGATCGATTGCCATGTTGTGACGTCATGTCATACTGTCAAATCGCAAGAAATTGGGCAAAATTGAAGAACTCAGAGATGAGCAAAATTAAATAACTGGATTCTGTTTAAACATTTTTCATTCACAGTTCGTAAATAAATTAAATTTTCAAAATTTCTTGTTTTGCTCATCATAATAATTTTTTAATTTGACAATATGACATGGCGTCACAACATGGCAATCAGTCCTATTCTTATTTGGAATGCATTGTATGTAAACAGTCAAAAAGTATAAGTATCTATACTTCTGCATTTAATAAAAAGCTGCTATTTTTACATTGATGAATTGTTTACATTTTACAGACAAAAGATGTGTATGAGATTGAATCAAAAATTAATTGTGGACAAGCTGAGGAACTGATTATTCAAGCTGAAAATGAATTGAACTTGGCCAGAAAAATGCTGAATTGGAAGCCATGGGAACCTCTTGTTTCTAAGCCTCCCCAGGGCCAGTGGGACTGGCCTCCTACAAAGTCCTAAATTTCTGGAAATTTTTGTTAGCATTATTTTTAGTTAATGTAACCATGCATTTGCACTAGAAAGACATTCACAGAAAATATATTGAAATTTGTTTTTCTGAAAACAATGTCTACTATGAGATGTTTTGATTTTGTTAACTTACTTGGAAAAAATATTATAAAGCATACTAAATGCAAGTAATAGACAAGTTGTGAAACTGAGCTTCATGTGTCAAAATTCAAAATATTTACATGTTTAATGTTCACTGGTGCAAAAGCCTAGATATTAGTAATATAAATAACATTTTGTTTGTAGATTCCTCAAAAGGTTACCACCTCAATGAAGACCTACACTGACATGTATTTATGTAAGAATTACAAGATTTCAAAAATGTTAATAAAAAATGAAAACACACAAGTTGTCAGTTTTTCATTTTATTATAACTAACATGATTCAGTTCAATTAAATATAAAAAATAATATAGATGGAGCAGTGTTATTTGGCACAGTGCATAAACCATTAAGTATTACAAATAATGTTTGTAACATTCATTTATAACTATTTATATATTTATTTTTCATGTATATGAATTTACTGAGCCATAACAAGGTAAGGTTTAATGTACTGACTGCTTTACTCTCACCCACTTTGTAACTACACATAAAGTTACTGTTACACACATACAAGTATGAATCAATACACTCTAATTGATATTTATGAGGAAAGCAGATAGTATGATTATAACCAATTCATAAATTTTATAAATTTAAAATGTAACCACTAATAAATACTTAACAAAGTAATTTTTTTTCATGATGATTACATGATTTCATTTAATTTTGTAAAAAATAATAACTGCTGGTGAAAATGCAATTGTTTTGTATAAAAATATGTCATTGGTAACTCATTAATATAAATACTTTGAAATGCCTCTTAGTAATTCGCTGTACTTTGTAGGACAGTTATACAAAAGTTGCAAAATTAAACAGTAATACAAAATACTCTACAAACTAAAACTTACGTATAAAAATAAATAACATTATTATAATCACTTGTCATAATATAATACTAATTCAGTGCTCCGCGCTCATATCACCTAAACTCAAAATCTCAAATAATATCCCAATCCACTTATAAACTTTATGATTACTTGAGGTTCCTTTACTTGTTACATAAATTGTAATATGTACATTGACTTAAAAAAATTAATGTGTATTTACAAAATTACTGGAATAGGGCAAAATCAGAGCTATGCTGATCATGTTGTCTTATTGATTAATTTATATATTTCCTCGTACAACATAAATAACTTCACTTAGTATAGACTAAGATTCAATGTGCAATTTCCAAACAGAAATTCTTAATTATAACATTATTATGGAGCAATCACAATATAATAACAACTTAGTTTTAAACAAGTGGTTAGTTATTACTGGATAAGTTTAAAAGAAAGAAAGGATTATTTTGTCGCCTTTTTTGTGGAAAATCAACAAATACCATTTTCCATTGAGGATGGAGTGGGAGTATGTCAGATTTTTACTGGCTAAAAGCTAGCAGCATTCCTTCTTTTGCCCTTTGCGTTCCAGAGCAATGAAAACTCTTTTAAATATTACGCTAAGGCGTAGTCGACAGAGCTCCTACTTCTGGGTGGTTTAAAAAAAAAAACCTCGAAGGAGGTGGCTGGGTCTGTGTTCGCTCGTTTCGCTCGCTCACTACGACCCCGCCACCTCCTTCTAACATAACCTGTTGAGTCGGGGTGCCCCAATGTCCCGATATTTATTGAACCATAACTTACTACTTTAATTTGTTCTTCATAAGGATCTGTTTTTTTCCTTTTTATGTCTCTTCTCCACAGATATTAAGCCCTACCAGCTATGATCCTTTTTAGTCCCCAACTCCTGCCACACGATACTAGTCAAGGCTATTTTGTCTTCCAATAGGGTTTCGTTAGAGAAAAAGTTTGAGAACCACTGGTCTAGTGGTTAGTGGCCCTAACTGCTATGTATTTAGAAATATATAAGTATGTTTATCAGTTGTCTAGTATTCATAACACAAGCTCTGCTTAGCTTGGGACTAGACGGCTTTGTGTGATAGTTGCAGAATATTATTATTATAGTTATTATATGCCTGAAATAGGCATTTGTATATACATATAAAAGGCAAAGTCCTGACTCACTCACTGACTCATCAAGGCCCAGCCTAAATCCTTGGACATGAACACTGAAATTTTGCAGAGGTTCCATTTATGATGTAAATACAAATAATAAGAAACAATTTCCTTAGCGTCACCCCCTAAGGGGGTTCAACCGGGGGTCCAAAGTTCATATAGAGAAACCTACTTTCACACGGGCGAAGCACTAGCAAAAGCTAGTCATCATAATATAAAAATGAACAGAGTTTTATCATAATTATCACCTCGGCAAAAGAAAATAGTTTGTTGTAAATATAAAATCTCCAACCATACTTGTTTCATCGATTATTACTCACTTCAACTTATCTTGAAAGATAGCATTAAGCTCTTTATCTATTCTATAGTAATAAATATACAGATAAAACCTCAAAGTTATTACAAAACTAAATAATGTTTATAAGTAAGATGGTTTTAACAAATTGTTTTAAGTAGATGTCACACCTTTCCTTGCTACTAATAAGTTTAGAATGGGATGTTTCTTTATATAGCTTACTGCTTTTTTATGGGTAACCATTGTGAAGTCGTAGCCATTGCACTGTAATATTTTGTCATGCATCCTCAATCCAGATTTCGCCGCAGGACTTCCTTCATGCACTTCCGTCACATAAATGCCCTGAAAAAGCAACAGTATAAGTAATAAAGTGCAGAGGCAGAGACTCCTACAGTTTACAAACATGTAATTTTATTTATTAAAAAAGCCTTACATTATCAGTATATCCTTGAGGACTTTTGCGAAAATCCTGATCAATTCCACCACCAATTTTAAAACCACATTTCATGACTTCTCTTCCTTCTGAATCAACACCAGCTTCTTTCTGGAGTGTTATGGGTATCTGTAAAAGGTTATATACTTTGTTATTATAAACGCCTGAGTTAAACAAACAAAACTGGGAGTGGTCTTCGAACTTACACTTAGACACTCCATAGCTGTTCCAGCTTGATGTTGAAATGCCATTTTCGCCATGGTGAATGGTTGATTATTATGTTCTTCGGGTGAGTAATCTTCAGAAGAGGTTAAGGCTAAAAGCAATAATATTTCTATTTAAAACTGCAAAACAACGTTTATAAACATAATTTTACACAATAGTGTTGTGTGTCTTTGTATGTATGTTGCTTAAATTTCTTCAACACTTCACTCAACCACAGAATCCACAAAGTTTGTCTCAAAGACTACTATAGTATGTGGTTTGTCTGTCAGCACCACAGACTACAGTACAGAGAGATCATTACGTATGTCAAAGAGTATGTAATGACGTATGTCACCGTGTGTCACCACAAATCAGACTTACCATCGACTATCATGACGTTTTTCATAGAGTAAGCACCAAAGCATTGACAAAAGAAAGTAAAGCTAAGTCTACACTAATTCCCAGGTGTCGCTGCACCGTTAACTCGTGTAGTGTTTGCAAGTGGGACATAAACTTAACTGTCTATCACCAATTATTCGCAAAATGATTAGGTACTAGTGTGTATTGGAATTATGCTAAATGGAACTTCAAGTATCTACTCAACTGGATAATAATAATATGCAGAATCATTGATGCAATTTCGGCAAAGTTGAGTTGAGAATTCGTTTTGGCTAGTAGTTCTCTGTAAGTTTAATTGTCTAACTGGCTATGCACTCTTCCCATTAGTAGGACTTCAGTAGGGTTGGATCACTTAAAAAAGATGTATTACATTTTTGTTTAATGACTGAAATAACTCAGTAAACAGGTCATTAATTTAAAAAAAAATGTCAATGTCAGTCAGTACCATGTCATGTCATAATGTTATGATTCATCCCGTCTGACGTCTGTAATTTTGATAATTTGCATGCTGGTCAGCTGATTCCGAAAAACAAGCAGAAAATAATGGGATTAAAAAAAATGCTTTCGAATTGTTAGAAGCCACGAAATAACGAAATAACTGCAATTTTAAAGGTAACTTAAGCTCCGGCATGATATTATCCAGAAGGCACTCACTTATGATTATGAAGAGCCGCGTCATTTTGTTTTGCATCTATTTGGCAAATACCCAAGTGAGTCTCCAGCCTATATTTTAATTCGTTGTTGCTTCATGTTTTCAGATGTCCGGCCCACAAAGAAATCTCTTGTGGATTGTAGTCAGAAATTTTATCGACTCATTGAGACCTCGCCCGATAAATGGGAACAGTATGGGTTGGTAAATTTAATACCTCATATCATGCTTGGCGTAGTATCGAACTCTATAAATTTACCTGCAATCGAAACCCTCGTTAACACTACCAAAACTCAGCTTCACATTTCAGAGTTACAGCTATGCTAATGAGTAACTATAAGACATCTTCATTTGCAGGTAAAGACTATTTGGGAAATGCCTATTTTGAAATTCCTGCCAATCCCAGTGTTGGCAAAAGGAAACCTACCAGATGGTATGATCCACCGAAACAACTAGACTTCCAAGATCCCATACCTGCAGAATGGGAGGCATGGTTGAGAATGAGGAGGTATGCAAAGACAACTTTCATTCAGTATCACTATATTTATTAAAACTTTATGCACTAATAATAAACACTGTACAAAGGCGGACTTAATGCCTTAGGCATTTTCTACCAGTCGACCTTAGGGTGGTGCAGAAACAAACCATGGTAGGTGGAGCTTAATGGTAAAGAATATATTACTATATTGTTATAATTACTTAATGTAATATATATAGTTTTAAACTCAATTTTTAGGGTTCCGTATTTCAAAAGGAAAAAAGGAACCCTTATAGGATCACTTTGTTGTCTGTCTGTCTGTCTGTCAAGACCCCTTAACTTAGGAACGTGTGGAAGTATCGAGTTAAAATTAAAACCATTACTTAAGTCTGCAGATTCTTGAAGCTGTTAAAAAAATAAAATTTCTAAGTAAATAAGAAAAAAAATATACTTCGGTTTATGTGGCAACATTTCAATACTCTCGAGGAAATCAAAATTTATAGGGTACTTCCCATTGACATAGAATCCTGAAATTTGGCTTCAAGCAGGGTCTCATAGCACAAGTATAAGAAAAAAACTGAAAACTGTAAATTTGTAGTTACATCACAAAAAAAAACTTATTTTGCGATTGGGAAAAATCTTCGTAACTCAATTCGGGAATCGAATGGTTTTCATAGGTAAGTTTATACGAAACCCTCAGTGCGCGAGTCCGACTCGCACTTGTCCTGTTTTTGTTATGGACGGCCATGGTTCATGTTGAAACCAGTGTTAACTATAACTACATTTACCTAACGGTTTTTACAGAACAGAGCCACCCACAGAAGAAGAAATTGCGAAAAACTTAGCTATCGCCCAAATGAAGAAGATAAATGCAGCAAAACTTGAAGCCAAAAGGTTGGCTGAAGGTGGGTCTCTGCCTTCAGTACCAGAAAGAGGAGCCCAGTCATTTCCAGTTTATCCTGATTTTCAACCAGGAGACCCAGAAAATAAGCAGCCAGGCAATAAATAATGTTAGCTAGCTAATGACTATGTGACAAGCACATAAATAATTTGTATTGTTACCTGTAGTAGTACTAGTACTACACAGGGACCAAAACACAGAAATCAGTACAGTGAACTTTGTTTTATTAGAATGTAGGCATTTCGTACATATTGTCTGACAACAATAAATAATAAAACATAGTTTATGATTTTTAACTATTCATTATATATGTTAGCTTATAGTTAAGCACGGTAATTTTGTTTTTTCATTGATTAAAATGCTTCGTCGCTTAGCGACCACATCGCCCAATACTCTGTGATTGTTAATAGGTAGTAAATTAAGTTATTATAAAATGGTCTATTATTTACCTATCTACTCTTCCGCCCATTTTCACTTAACTAGAATAATCAGACCTATAATGTTCCCCGGGCTGGGACTCAGACCTTCTCTCTAGGAGAGGAAATGGGGTCAAAATCCACAGTTACTCGGGCCCAGTGTTGGTTGATGGATGGCACGTGTCCTCGAACTCCTAGTTCCGGGCAGTGCCGCGTAACTAACCTTTTAAACGCCCGGTTTTCTTTTTAGGTGGGAAGTCCATCTAATGACAAATCCCGCCCTTGGGCGGAGCGGGAGATAGTGTCAGACTTTTACTGACTAAAAACCCACTCCTGTTCCTTCTTTGCCTTCGTCCCAGGGCCCCGGGTTTCACTTTCACACTTTTAAACGCCCGGTGTGAAATTCTTTAATAAAGACTCCCTTTAAAAAAAGTTTTAATCTTACCCAGCAGAAAATATAAAGAAAAAAGACTAGATATAATAAATAAACACGCCTGACGTGATGCTTCAAACACACCACCCAATTTACCTCTTGTGGGTGCTGGAGCCATCTACAATCTTACTATGGACATGATAAATATTATTACCAAGATGATGCCAAAATGATATGAAAAATAATACCAAGCATGATCCAAAACTTTGCCCTGATTTAATCATTTCTGCGCCCCTCCAGTGTCTGTACCGCTAGTTAGTTACGGCACTGGTTTCAGGACATGACGGTTTCCTTTCGATGTTTTCCTTCACAGTTTTAAGAGCAAAGGTGATGAAATAAATTACTCAAAGTAATGTACCTGCCTGGGTTTGAACTCGCGTATCTATACCGAGCGTATACAAACGCAACGGCAGTGGTTATATCGGAACCAGTGTTTTTTAAATTTAGTTAATCGTAATCGGAACCGAAATCGGAGGTGGAGGCACAAGCATCCAATAATACACTACTAAAATTAATAAAAAAAAACTCGAATAAGTATGAGCGAATTCACAACATCTCCAATACGAAACAAAACAAGTGAAGCGAGTATCGACAGAAGGCACGGGATTAATTTTTTTGTGACACGGGTAGACAGAGATTTCCAGTGCAACAAATAACTTCCAAATATTTATCGTAATCGGAGGTGAAAAACACTCGAAAGTTCAGAACTTTCGGAATCGGAATCCAACCTCCGTAACATCTCTGGTTTAAACCCAAGCAGGCACCATAACTCGGGCCTTACCGCTCTGCTCAGTTAACACACGCGACACTTAAATGAATGAAAACCGCGCTGTTGGAGTTTTCAGACTACTTCACTTATCCAGGCAACACCTAAATTAATGAAAAGCGCGCTGTTGGAGTTTTCAGGGCCTATAACCTCAGAGTCACAGAGTCACTATTGCTCACTTATCCAGGCGACACCTAAATTAATGAAAAGCGCGCTGTTGGAGTTTTCAGGGCCTGTAACCTCAGAGCCACTACTGCTCACTTATCCAGGCGACACCTAAATTAATGAAAGCGCGCTGTTGGAGTTTTCAGGGCCTGTAACCTCAGAGCCACTACTGCTCACTTATCTAGGCGACCCTAAATTAATGAAAAGCGCGTTGTTGGAGTTTTCAGGGCCTGTAACCTCAGAGCCACTGCTGCTCACTTATCCAGGCGACACCTAAATTAATGAAAAGCGCGCTGTTGGAGTTTTCAGGGCCTGTAACCTCAGAGCCACTACTGCTCACTTATCCAGGCGACACCTAAATTAATGAAAAGCGCGCTGTTGGAGTTTTCAGGGCCTGTAACCTCAGAGCCACTACTGCTCACTTATCCAGGCGACACCTAAATTAATGAAAAGCGCGCTGTTGGAGTTTTCAGGGCCTGTAACCTCAGAGCCACTACTGCTCACTTATCCAGGCGACACCTAAATTAATGAAAAACGCGCTGTTGGAGTTTTCAGGGCCTGTAACCTCAGAGCCACTACTGCTCGCTTATCTAGGCGACCCTAAATTAATGAAAAGCGCGTTGTTGGAGTTTTCAGGGCCTGTAGCCTCAGAGCCACTACTGCTCGCTTATCTAGGCGACCCTAAATTAATGAAAAGCGCGTTGTTGGAGTTTTCAAGGCCTGTAACCTCAGAGCCACTACTGCTCACTTATCCAGGCGACACCTAAATTAATGAAAGCGCGCTGTTGGAGTTTTCAGGGCCTGTAACCTCAGAGCCACTACTGCTCGCTTATCTAGGCGACTCTAAATTAATGAAAAGCGCGTTGTTGGAGTTTTCAGGGCCTGTAACCTCAGAGCCACTACTGATCGCTTATCTAGGCGACACCTAAATTAATGAAAGCGCGCTGTTGGAGTTTTCAGGGCCTGTAACTTCAGAGCCACTACTGTTCGCTTATCTAGGTGACACCTAAATTAATGAAAAACGCGCTGTTGGAGTTTTCAGGGCCTATAACCTCAGAGTCACAGAGTCACTACTGCTCGCTTATCTAGGCGACACCTAAAATAATGAAAAGCGCGCTTTTGGAGTTTTCAGGGCCTGTAACATCAGAGCCACTACTGCTCGCTTATCTAGGCGACACCTAAATTAATGAAAAACGCGCTGTTGGAGTTTTCAGGGCCTGTAACCTCAGAGCCACTACTGCTCGCTTATCTAGGTGACACCTAAATTAATGAAAAGCGCGCTGTTGGAGTTTTCAGGGCCTGTAACCTCAGAGCCACTACTGCTCGCTTATCTAGGTGACACCTAAATTAATGAAAAGCGCGCTGTTGGAGTTTTCAGGGCCTGTAACCTCAGAGCCACTACTGCTCGCTTATGTAGGTGACACCTAAATTAATGAAAAGCGCGCTGTTGGAGTTTTCAGGGCCTGTAACCTCAGAGCCACTACTGCTCGCTTATCTAGGCGACACCTAAATTAATGAAAAACGCGCTGTTGGAGTTTTCAGGGCCTGTAACCTCAGAGCCACTACTGCTCGCTTATCTAGGTGACACCTAAATTAATGAAAAGCGCGCTGTTGGAGTTTTCAGGGCCTGTAACCTCAGAGCCACTACTGCTCGCTTATCTAGGTGACACCTAAATTAATGAAAAGCGCGCTGTTGGAGTTTTCAGGGCCTGTAACCTCAGAACCACTACTGCTCGCTTATGTAGGTGACACCTAAATTAATGAAAAGCGCGCTGTTGGAGTTTTCAGGGCCTGTAACCTCAGAGCCACTACTGCTCGCTTATCTAGGCGACACCTAAATTAATGAAAAGCGCGCTGTTGGAGTTTTCAGGGCCTGTAAACCTCAGAGCCACTACTGCTCGCTTGTCTAGGCGACACCAAAATTAATGAAAAGCGCACTGTTGGAGTTTTCAGGGCCTGTAACCTCAGAGCCACTACTGCTCGCTTATCTAAGCGACACTTAAATTTGTGAAAACGCGTTGTTGGAGTTTTCAGTGTTATTCGTACATCATTATTGCAGAGTGGTACTCATTGGTATTCATAGGCGTAATAAAAACCTAAGCTGAGTAAATGAAACCGCTGTTCTTTTTTTTTTTTTTTAATTGATATAAACTAGTGCTTGACTGCGATTCCACCTGATGGTAAGTGGTAATGCAATCGTTGATGGTGAGGCGCACTAATTTATTGAGAGCCTATTCACTCTAGCCTTGAAGAGACCCAAATTATAATCGGACGGGAAAATCGCAGCAGGCAAATTATTCCAGTCCCTCGATGTACGCGGTATAAACGACGAGGCAAAACGCTTGGTCCGGACCGTAGAGGTTTCAACAACGTAAGGGTGGATACTCGCCGTTCGTCGGCTTGTCCGATGGTAGAAATGAGATGGTGGAATCAAGTCATGCAATTCCTGCGCACACTCTCCAAAATGAATTCTGTAAAACACCGAAAGGCTGGCTACCCTACGCCTGTGCTCAAGACTTTGTAGATTGGAATTAACCAGATCTGGATCACCAATTAGCCTCTTTGCACGCCTTTCCACCGAGTCCAAAGCTGCCAGGTGGCATTTTGCAGCACCAGCCCATATGTGGCTGCAGTACTCTACACACGAACGGACCTGTGCTTTGTATAACATTAAAAGCTGCCCTGGTGTGAAGTACCACCGGACCTTTGCAAGTACGCCGAGTTTCCTAGCAGCTACCTTGGCTTTGGACTCAATGAACCGCCCAAAGTTAAGGTCTGAAGAAATTTCAACTCCCAAGAGCTGAAGGCGGTCGGTGTACTCCAGGGATACATTCCGAAAAACAGAAGCCAAGGTGAACGGGCTCCTTTTAGCGGTGAATAGACACGCTTGTGTTTTGGCGGCGTTGAATCCCACCAGATTGGCTTCACCCCACTTGGAGACTGCCTGAAGTGAGACATTCGCACGCTCTACCATAGCCTCTCTTTCGGAACGGATTTGCTCCTTACTAGCTCGAGCACCTGGCAGGTATCTCTCTACAACTGTGCTATCATCTGCATACCCATAGATACCGGGCATCAGCAGATCGTTGATATGCAGCAGGAAGAGAGTTGCAGAGAGAACAGACCCCTGAGGAACTCCGGCATTAGTCGTCATGGGCTCTGATGAGCATCCATCGATAACAACTCGGAGAGAACGTTCACTCAGGAAGTCTTTTACCCAGTTAATCAGACCAGGGGAAACGCCGTACGCTGAAAGCTTACTCAATAGACTAGCGTGCCATACCCTGTCGAAGGCCTTCGAGACGTCTAAGGAAACAGCAATCGCTTCCCCATTCTTCTCGAGGGTCTCGCCCCACAAGTGGGTGGCATAAACTAGTAGGTCCCCAGTAGATCGATTGTGGCGAAACCCGTACTGTCGATCACTGAGGAGATCGTTACCTTCCAGGTATGCCAAGAGGCGCGAGTTCAACACACGCTCCATAATCTTGCAGAGTATGGAGGTTATTGAAATCGGCCGATAGTTGGTAGGATCAGTACGACTGCCCTTTTTGGGCACGGGTTGCACGTTGGCAAGCTTCCAGGACTTGGGCACTATACCAGTCCCAAATGAGAGGCGATACAAACGCGTCAATACAGGAGACAACTCGGGTGCACAAGCCTTGAGAACAATCGCTGGTATACCATCTGGTCCACTAGCTTTATTCACGTCAAGACGACACAGTGCTCTCAGAACCTCTTTGTTCCTTATGCGGACCTCGGGCATCGAAGTATCGCAGTGAGGTAGAGTCGGTGGAGTAGCACTACCAGTGTCAAGACGAGAATTATGGGCGAAGAGAGATGCAAAGAGACCCGCTTTCTCTCTCGCTGTATGAGCCAGTGTTCCATCAGGCTTAACCAGCGGAGGCAATGAGGGCCGACAGAAGTTCGCTTCGACCGACTTGGCAAGGGACCAGAATGCTCTGCTACCGGACGGCTGCGCAGAGAGCTTTGTACCAATATGGTTAATGCGGTCGAAGCGAGCCTTCCTTAGTGCCTTTTTGTAGGACTTGGCAGCATGGTTGAAGGCTCTCTTCTTTGAACTCAGATCCGGAGCTTTGTGGTCACGAGCATCAACCCAGGCGAGAAACGCCGAATGCTTACGTTGTTCAGCTTGAACGCAATCGGCGTTGAACCATGGGTGAGCTGAGCCACCGATGGGTACGTCGCGATAAGGGATGAAATACTCCATAGCTTGACGTATCAAATCGGATATAGCATCTGCACAGCTCGACGGATTTTTAGAAGAGAAGCAGACCTGCTGCCAAGGATAAGATGCAAAGAAGTGCCGCATCTCATCCCAATCTGCTGACTTGTAACGCCACATTCGCCGTTCTCCGCGTGAGTCGTAGTCAGGTGGGGAGAAGGACGATACAGACTTCACCAGACAGTGATCTGAAGTTCCTATGTTCTTATGTTCAATGAGTTTTTAGAGGTTTAGGCTTCTAGCAGCTGATTCGCCAGGAAATAAGTTCTCCTGACGGTGGGATCTACGAGAACAGCTCACGCTGTGACGCCGAAGATATTAGTCAGCAAGGTATCAGGATTGACTGCCCAGACTGGTGCACCGAATGCTCCGTGTCAACAGTATTAGGTAGGTACCTACCAGATTTAAATGCATCTGGAAAAAATAAGTGTCTAGGGTGCGGCCATTAATTACGTCAGGTTTAGGGGGAGGGGAGGGGTCGAATTTCATCTAATCTCACGTTGTGTCTCACTTGCCGGGACTAACGTAAGTTTTTTTTAAACCGAGAACACTGGGTTAAACTAAGTACCTACCTAATACGCGTTTCTCTACTAAAATATAGCTAAAACGTAGATCTACAATAAAATTTTAAAGCTCTTTTTAACCGACTTCAAAAAGAAGAGGAGGTCATCAATTCAAGTATTTTATTAAATGTTTGTTACCTCAGAACTTGGTCGTTTATGGACCGATTTGTAAAACTTTTTTTCCCCTTAAAGGATATGTTTCCAGATTGGTCCCCTTTTTTTCAAAAGCCAGTTATGATGATGGGATTCATGAGGAATCGAGGGAACTCCTCAAATATTATAGGCAATGTAGTGATTTTGGTATTTTCATCGAGAACTTAAGCATTTATAGTCAAAAAGTAACATTTGATGAAGTGGCACTGATGAATAAGACCAGAAATGGCCAACGGAACTTCATATTCACATAGATATCACCATGAAGACAGTTAAGCGACTATGACAATACAAATAACTAAATGTTTCTGAATAGTTATGTTGAAAATGGTATCATCAAAGTGACCTGATGATGATGATGGTGGAGCCGGAACATAGGCACCGGAACTCCGTAATTAATCAATGTAAGTATCCTGTGTTTGTGCTTATTAGAATTGTCATGAGATGCACTTTGGCTATAAGGTAAAATCGAACTGATTTGATGATGGAGCTGGAAGGTGGAAGGGAGACACGGGAACTTTATAATAAAACAATGTATCCTAGTAGTTTTTGGGTTAATTGGAATTGTCATAAGAAGTATAGGCACTCTTGTTATAAGTGTATCGCAACTAAAAGTGTGATATAAAAAACTTTTTACAAAAAATCCGACCACTAAAAAAAAATCACTAAAAGGATCAAAATAACTTTAATTTCGGAAGTCGGTGTTAAATAAGAAACAAACAATACCAAGAAACAATCATAATCTGGAGACTAAAAACTGTGTTTTCTATTTAATTCAAATCTTGCGTTAACTTTAGGACACCCTATATTTAACACAATCGAGTGTAGAACGTTTTAAGATTTACATTAAAAATGTGCATTTTGAACAATCTCGCATAAGATTAGGGTTGAGGTGAGGGTCGAGTCAAACCTGACATCACACTAGGGAGAGGGGAGATTTTTTTTTTTTTAGGTGGGAAAATCATCTTATGACAAATCGCGCTCTTGGGCGGAGCGAAAAATAGTGTCAGACTTTTACTGACTAAAAACCCACTCCTGTTCCTTCTTTGCCTTCGTCCCAGGGCCCCGGGTTTCACTTTCACACTACCCGTGGCCCCAGTAGGCTTCGACCCTGCTGGGCCCCTACGATTTGCTGACATCTCCCTGAGGCGCGCGTGGAACAATACGCGCCGTCGACGACTTGAGCTCCCCATTGCTCGCCGCCGGGATCGGAATCCCGGCGGCGGTTGGGGCGTGAGGACCGTTGCCTCACGCGATCGGCTGCCTCCTTTGCTAGCATTACTGCTTCGCAGAAGGAGGCGACCGCCTGCCACTCCTCCTCGCTCCGGACCATGGCCTGTACCAAGGCCCGGCGCGAGAGATCGCCGCCGCCGATCGCCCCCACGAGGATACGGCGTTGCTCTGCCCAAGCGGGGCACACCTCCACCGTGTGCTCCACCGTGTCCTCCGGGCGGTCCACACAGTGGCGACACCCGGGCGTCGCTTCCGCACGAATCCGGTGCAGGAACTTCCAGAACTTACCGTGTTCGGTGAGAACCTGCGTCATGCGAAAGGTGAGGACGCCGTGAGGTCTTTCCAACCACGCCTCAAAGAGGGGACTTACCGCCATAATTGTGGCGTGCCCAGGGAGAGGGGAGATAAAAAAAAAAAAAATCGCCAAATTCACCTCACGTAATTAATGGATGCCACCTACACAGAGTTTGGATAATGTGTAAAGTAGGTACCAATATCAGTCAGCGTGTGGTCAGATGTATTGAGATTAGAAACAAATTTCTTAGTGATAGCTATACCTACAAGTAGGTACCTACCTACTTCTGTTTTCTAATTCCAATGTGTTACCGGCCATTGCAGTCACAGACTTCATTGCAGTAACGCACCTACATAAACACCGGGACTTCATTGTTTTAGTTTAGGTAGCGTCGTCGTAGCCAGTGTCAGTGCAATACTAAGTTTTAATGCGCCGATTGCTTGCAAAATAATTGGCATTGTCTCGAGAAAGGGTGAAAGCTGATTAACTGAGTAAGTATTACCTATTAGAGAATTATTAGGTTAAGTAGGTAGGTCCTAACCTACCTATCTAATTCAAATATAATACCTAATTATATTATAATTAATGTATAAAAAACTTTCTACAAAATATTTTTTTTTAATGTAGTCTACATTAAAAAAAAAAACACTAAAACGATCAAATAACTTTAATTTCGGAAGTCGGTGTTTCTGGTACCTGCCTATTGTTTGTTTGTTATTTAACATATAATCTACTAAGTAAACCTACTCTACTCTGGTTAGAAGTGTTTCACATCACAAAACACATATAGCCAGATTACCTATTTCTCAATACAATTCCAATTAGATAACCCAGACACTGCTAGGATACATTATTTTATTATGAAGTTTCCGTGTCTACCTTCCACCTACCGGCTCCATCATCAGATCAGTTTGATAGTACCTTATAACCAAAGTGCATCTCATGACAATTCTAATAAGCCCAAACACGGCTAGGATACAGTACCTACCTTACGGAGTTCTGGTGCTTACCTTCCGGCTCCATCATCGTCATCATCAGATCACTTCGATTATACCATTTTCAACATAACTATTCAGAACCATTTATTTATTTGTATTGTCATAGTTGCTTAACTATCTTCATTGTGATAATCTATGTGAGAGTGAAGTTCCGTTGGTACCTACCTATTTCTGGTCTTCTTCACCAGTTCCACTTCATCAAATGTTACTGTTTGACTGTAGATGCTTAAGTTCTCGATGAAAAAACTAAAATCACTATATGGTTGCCTATAACATTTGAGGAGTCCCCTCGATTACTCATGAATTCCATCATTAGAACTGGATTTTGAAAAATAATGGGATCAATCTGGAAACATAGGATATGTTTCCAGATTGATCCCATTATGGGGAAAAAAAGTTTTACAAATCGGTCCATAAATGACGGAGTTCTGAGGTAACAAACATAAAAAGAAATAAATAAATAATATACAACCGAATTGAGAACCTTTTGAAGTCGCCTAAAAATAAGTAGGTATGTACTCTGTGACTGCGCGCGGGGAGGTAGCATAACATAGCATAGCATAATCAGCCTTTTAATGTTCCCACTGCTGGGACTTAGGCCTCCTCTCTAGGAGAGGGTATGGGCCATAATCCACCGCGCGGGCCCAGTGCGGGTTGGTGAATGTCACATGTCTTCGAATTTTTTGGTTCTAGGACATGCCGGTTTCCTCACGATGTTTTCCTTCACCGTTTTGAGAGCAGTGGTGATGATGATGATGATGTGCCTGGTTGGGTTTGAACCCGCGACCTACAACTCGTAAGTCGGGGCCGTTACCACGCGGGGAGGTATTTTTTTTAATTCTTGATAGGTTCGCGCTTGACTGCTATCTCCTGATGGAAAGCGACGATGCGGTCGATGATGGAGCGCGCTTACCTAGAAGGAAGCTATTCATTTTTGACATAGTGATTCCCGGGTTTTAGCCATTATGAAACACAGATTCCGGCAAGGAATTCCACTCCTTAGCCGTACGCACAATGAATGTGTTCCCAAAACGTTTTGTGCGTATAGGTGGGATGTCCACCATGTACTGATTGATAGCGCATCGCCGTACGCCTGGTGGTCCGATGAAGGAACGGGCTAGGCGGAATTAGGTTATGCAATTCCGACGCACACTCCCCGAAATGCAACCGGTAGAAAACCGACAGACCAGCAACTCGGCGTCGATGCTCAAGACTTTTAGGCCTCAACTCAACGAGTACATCATTGCCAATGATCCTCCTGGCTCGCCTCTCAATTGCCTCAAGTACATCAAGCTGATATCGGGCAGATCCGTCCCAAAGAATTATTACGTAATTGCGCGTTTTTACGTAAAATGACAAAAAAAAACTTTTTCCGGATTTTTCAATGAAAAACAAAGATACAAAATTTACGCCCAAATAAATTTTTGTACAGACGTAATTATGTACAATCGGCGCTCGAGGGGAGGGGTATTTTTGTTTCAAGTATGAAGAATTTTATTCTTGGAGTTAATTTACCTAAAACTTGGTACGTTAATAGTAACATAAGTAGGTAAATGATAAAGGTTGTCATTCGTTTTTCATGAATAAATTGTCGCATATTAACATACGACGATTTAGAGGTTGTTAAAGTTTGTGTGGAAGAATTTTATTATTTGATAGTACTTACCTACTCAAACCAATAATAAATATGGTCATTATTCGTTTTTCAAAACTACCCTCAAAACACAGTTTGGATAGGTTAACTATAACATAATGATATAGTAGACTAAAAATAACATAGGTACATACTGTTCGATCTCACGTCAATTTCTTAACATGATTCATTTTTTTTCTTGGTTTATGAACCGATGAAATGAACTAGTGCCCTAAGACGACCCACTGACCCAGTGCTTAAAATTCGAACTAGGTGGAGTTAGGTACCTGTCGCAAATCGAAGTTCAGTTTTCAACAGTTTTTTTTAGGTGGGTAATCATCCAATGATTTCTCCCACTCTGGGCGGAGCGGGAGGGCGTGTAAGACTTTTACTGACTAAAACCATACCTGTGTCCTTCAGTTGCCCTTTGCATACTAGGACTACGGGTTTCCATCTCAGAAAACTCCCCGCAGTCCTACTCATAGCGGCATCGGCCCTGCTGAGCCCCTACGGTTTGCTGACATCTCTTTAAGGAGCGCGTGGAACACTATGCGCTGTTGATGACTCGGGCTCGGTCCGGTCGATTTCACCGGACGGCCGGACGGCGAGCTATCCATTGCTCGACGTCCACAAGCCCGCGTCTACCGTGGCTGGTAGTCGGGGTTGGAATCTCGGCGGCTGGGGCGTGAGGTCGTTCGTTTTCTCACGCGCGCGGCCTCCTTTTTCGCTAGCATTACTGCTACACAGAAGGAGTCGACCGCCTGCCATTCCTCCTCGCTCCGGACCATAGCCCGGCACGAGAAGTCGCTGCCGCCGAGTGCCTCCACGAGGACACGGCGGTGCTCCATCCAAGCGGGGCACACCTCCACCGTATGATCCACCGTGTCCTTCAGGCGATCCGGCGAATGGGACTTAATTATCAGGGGTTATCTTTGAAATATATAACACGATTTAACATGATTGCTCCAAAAAAGGGGAGTAACGATGTCAAGAACGAAGAAGAAGATAATAAATAACATATTTCCTATTGTATTTTTTTTAATATGGTCATGATAATATACCATTTTGGAATCCTCATGATGAGCCCTTTAATTTAATACCCATGTTACAGTATCTAATTTTTTGTTTCTTTGCGTTGAGTTGGTTTTTTTTTTCAGTATTATTCTTATACTGGGTCAAATCTGACCCGAAGCACGGTAACGGCAGTAATATTAAAGACTTTATGAACGTTAGGCAGAGAGTTTTTTATATCCTCTTTGACAGACTCAACTTTCAAGCCTCTGTGGAGTGGAGACACGTGTTTACCGGAACCGCTGCAAAACCTCTTTGTTTGATGAGGAAGCTGTTCCCCACGGCTGAATACCGTAAATCCAAATAGTAGATTAAGTATGTGATTAGGGGATAAAGCAGTGTCTTTAAGTCGTGGGCGGCATGTTGAATTGTATTGCGAGGGAGTTAATATAGAAACCTGAGTGAAGTGAGGAATTTAAGTCACCCAAGAAGACAACTTTACCCCCGTGTTGGATACTCTACTTTTTACACCATCTATGAGATAATTAAAAGACAATTTACTAAAACAAATAATATATTAGAGAAATATAAGTATTATTTACAAGTTAACTTTAACTATCACTCGACATGTTTTGAAATTTGAAACAAATAAAATTCACTACTCTGATTCTATAGTTTTAATTTTCTATAACGCTCCGCTCTTTCATTACTTTTTTTAGAGACTCGTCAGTAACCACACTTTATTCTTTTTTTTTTTCTTAGCCGATTCTCCGTTAGTCACTATTTTTTTCGATTGATACGATGAAGCTTAAAAGTCGCAATGCGAACTAATGATGACTCACACACAACTAAGCTCTTTCACAACTTTCAGCAATTCTTTCCATGAACCCCGGGCTGTCATTTTTCATAAAGTTCATAGGATAAACGTATGATTATATGATCATATTAATTTAAAAAGTTTATTTGCAACAAGCATATCACAATCAAACAAGATATATACGGAAGTTAAATAATAATATCGCTGTAGAATCCGATACAAAGTTTCTGTAAGTTCCTAAAAATAAATAAGTAAACTACATCTACATTAATTACAAGGTTTTTCTTTTCACATTAATAATTGCCACATTTTTATAAACTTATTTATCATTATTTGAAATGGCAAACGAGTAAATTTTGGAATTATACATTTTCAGATACAGTTACGATTTATTCGATCTCGACCATTCTCGAGATTTACCACATGTTAGAATGTCACTTGCAGCTTCTAGAACCTCATTGTTTATTTTTGCTACTAAACCAATGTGACAGATAGGTAGCTGAAGTTTTGTTTCAATTTATTGGGAGTTTTTGTCAAAAGTGGTAAAGCAATACGAGGTTGACTATAAACCGACGTCAGAATGATGACTTCGAAACCAATGTGACAGTTGTGACAGCTAAATGGTTAGTGACCAATTCGATTTTTGAATAAACTTCTTTGAAGCACGTAGGTACATATTTTAATTCACATATTGTGTTTTTTTTTAAAGTAATGCTTTTTGACGTTCCAAATTCAAATCTCATTATTCCCTAGAGGGATCGCACATACTACATTATCTCCATAGGGACAGAAAAACTTGCTTTTTACACCACCTGCTCGATAATGCCCTTTTATAATGTCATACAACCATCACTTAAAGCAAATCATTCTGTCCCTAGGGAGATAATGCAGTATGGGCGATCCCTAGGGAATAATGAGATTTGAATTTGGAACATCAAAAACCGTCAACAATGAGTGAACTAAAATGTATCTATGTGCATTTAACAATTTTATTCAAAATTCAAACTGGCCACTAACAAAAAAAAAAAAAATTTATTTAAAACGTGGTCGTGGTTAATGACGAGTTTCGAAAAAAAAGTAGGTAATGAAAAAGCGGGAGCGATAAAGAAAATTGAAACTATAGAATCTTAGAGTAGTGAATTTTGTTTGTTTCAAATCTCAAGACGTGTTGAGTGATAGTTAAGATTAACTTGTAGGTACATAATACTTATATTTCTCTAATATATGATTTGTTTTACTAAATTATCTTTTAATTATCTCACAGATGGTGTAAAAAGTTGAGTATCCAACACGGGGATAAAGCTGTCTTTGTCTTGGGTGGCTTGAATTCCTCACTTCACTCAGGTTTTTTTATTAACTCCCTCGCAGTGCTCGGGAGTTAATTATATAAATCCCTCACTATCGTTCGGGATTAAAATTAGCAACCTTCGTTTCGTTCGGAATTCAACAACAACACAACAGCCGCCCGCGACTTAAAGACACTGTTTTGTCACTACAATTAGTCTGACTACTGAAATATAACTTTGTAATAGTTACCTTAATAACATATTTAAAAATCAGACATGTAAAAATAAGTAAAGTTTATTTACTTCTTGTGGAGCTTTAAAGCGTCTGAAAGAAGTTTTGGTCCATGGAAAGTGTCTGACACTTATGATACTACTTTAAAATAATATTCTACAAAACATTTATAAAAATCACCCATAAAAAATTAAGTTAAGTACTTAACTCGTTATTTTTAGTTCCCTTTCTCACCTGGTCAGGCACCCCAAGGAGGATCTCCACAAGCACACAGATATTCAAAGCACATGAGACGCTACTGAGAACCTAAGGTTTCATCCATGTGAAAATAAGTTATGTCAGACAGCTCTGGGATCTTGGTCTAATATAATGGTATGACAGTCCGAAAAACAACTATCGGGCAGTAGCCCACACACAACATGGTCGGAGGAGATCCTTCTGAATAGTCCATATTGGACGGCAGTAGGTACAATGGTGTAGAACACCCAAGCGTCTTTACCTGCCGAATTTGGAACAGTAACCTCCCGACAACAACCGTATCCGGTCAGGAGCAAAGTGAGGATGTCGTGGCACCTCTCTAATCTGACCACCCCTCAAAGAGAGGACTTATCGCTGTACATGTCCTAGTTATTGCATTTATGTCCGTTTTTACTTGCACTAAAATATGGCTGAATAAAATTGAACTGTAGGATTTTGTAGAGGGAATTCAACAGCTTACGTTAGGTGTTTGCTAGTATTAGTGAAAGCAGTCATTAATAAATCATAGTACCTACCTACTTACATTTGGATGTCTGGGCGGCAATGCAAAACTTAGTTTTTCATTGCAGCCCAAGCGACGCCAGAGCAAACCGTCATGTGTTGAAATTCTAGCACTCTGTCTCGTATAGGTTAGGTTCAAGGTATATAATGCTTTTTCAATACACTTACTCGAAAACGCGCTCTTATTAGGCACGCAATAGACTGCTTTCCGAACTAGTGCAAAAAAGTGCGCGTGCTCTCCCCCGCCACAGTTTTATTACATTTATCATTATCAGGCCGAGCGCGCGTCCACCCCCGCGAGTCGCCGGTCAAAAAATGTACTATTTTATTAATTCATCTCGATTCAGGGCCAGTCCCTGTACAGGCTTCTGGGTGCCTATATGACAGAACATATCAAGTGCAGTTTGTTTCTACTTCTATGTAGACGTGGATAGCAATTGTATCTAACTGATCTTCTCAATTGCAATAGAATCTATTTTCACACTCGCTGCCATCACAGCTTTGCTCGCCATGGCGCTGTCTACAATGAGTAGTCAAGGTTATTGTAGTATTAGTTGTAATTTATGGTACTTGGCTTATTTCCCCTAGGACTTTGCGCCTGAGTTTCGTGTTTTAGACTTCCAAGTTTGTTCGGCTGTCTTAAGAACTGCAAGGTGATTGTATAACGGCTGCAAGTGGACTAACTAGCTAAATCATTTGTACAAAAATTTTAAGTTGTAGTCATATTAGTATTACATACGAACTATAAAAATTGTAGTGCTAGTAAACTGAGAGCAAAATTCAAAGTTTTACAACCTCAAACGGACTCTGCGATTTTTCTGAAGACACCATTTCTTACGTTCCTATACAGCAGTTTTTTTCTTAACAGAGCATTTGTGAAGGTTGTTCCGAGGTCAAGGTGATTAAATAAGGCCTATTTACATAAATCCTCTGTATAATTTAATCTATGTAGGTGCAATAACTGTTAATTTGTATCACTGTGTCTATTCGTGATAAGCAGAAGATGTTAAACAAAGGAACACTAAATTCTGGTTCGGCTGTACGTTGTACCTATGTACTTATTTAATCATAGTCTGATTTCACCTGCAACAACGACATGTTACAAAATATAATGTTGATGGCGATAAGATATGCGGGGATAATAATGAGTTTTAACATTAGTCTGCAGGTCATATAAATATAATTTCCGAGTAGAATGTGCGGAAAAGATAACAATGGTATGTAAATAGTAAGGTTTATTGGATCCACGTGTGCAGCGTGCGTTTATAACGTGTTTTGTTTTAAGAATTGACAGTTGGGTGCCTAGCTACCAGCACGTCTGTCTTTGACAAAGTGCGATATTAATAGTGTTCCGAACTCGGATATCTATGTCCGAACTTCACTATCTATTGAGTTGATTTGAGTTATAGTCGGTCAGGATTGAATAGTATCTGGGCGAGTGATAAACAATTCTGATTATGAAAGCTTTCCTTCTTTAGTTGCCATGCATTTTTGAATAAGTCTTTGGAGGCATGCGGAACAGAGTGTAAAGTCCCCCAAACCTCCTCCGTTGAAAAGGGAGGATCCCTCGACCAGACGGGTGTCATGTCTGGTGGGCAACAGCCCGATAGATGATTTCGGGTTGTTCTATATTTATGTTCCAATCGCGCGAAGAACTATAATTGTGCGATGCAGGATTAGTTCTTATGTGACGCCATAGATGTCGCTACAAGTCCTTTTTTAACCGACTTCAAAAAAAGGAGGAGGTTATCAATTCGGTTGTATTTTTTTTTATCATTATTTTTTTTATGTTTGTTACCTCAGAACTCCGTCGTTTATGGACCGATTTGCAAATTTTTTTTTCCCTAGAAGGACATGCTTCCAGTTTGGTCCCATTTTTTTCAAAATCCAGTTTCGATGATGGGATCCATGAGGAATGGAGGGAACTCCTCAAATATTATAGGCAACCATATAGTGATTTTGGTATTTTCATCGAGAACTTTTTGACTGTAAATCAGTCAAAAAGTAACATTTGATGAAGTGGAACTGATGAAGAAGACCAGAAATGGTCAACGGAACTTCATACTCACATAGATATCAAATTATGACAATACAAATAAATGAATGGTTCTGAATAGTTACGTTGAAAATGGTATCATCGAAGTGATGTGATGTTGATGGAGCCGGAGGGTAGGCACTGGAACTCCGTAATTAATCAATGTAACCTAGCCGTGTTTGGACTTATTACAATTGTCATGAGATGCACTTTGGCTATAAGGTACTATCGAACTGATCTGATGATGGAGCCGGAAGGTAGGCACAGGAATTCTGTAATCAATCAATGTATCCTAGCCGTGTTTGGGCTTATTAGAATTGTCATGATATGCACTTTGGCTATAAGGTACTATCGAACTGATCTGATGATGGAGCCGGAAGGTGGATGGTAGACACAGGAACTTCATAATAAAACAATGTAACCTAGCAGTGTTTGGGTTAATTGGAATTGTCATGAGAAATAGACACTCTGTTTATAAGTATCGCAACTAAAAAATGTGAAATAAAAACTTAAAAAAAAATAACCGACTTCCGAAATTAAAGTTATTTTGATCCTTTTAGTGTTTTTTTTTAGTGAAGTCGGTTATTTTTATGTTTTGGAAAAAGTTTTTATTTTGGATAAAACTGTGTTATGCCAGCGTCATATTGAATCCCGACAATAATGAAGGATTCTAGACTTCTCTCTTGAGCGGAGCACTGCAGCTAAGTAACCTTACTGCTGCTACAAAGTTGTAGAAGGTTCTGATGGCAAGAATTTAGAAACTTGTGCAGAAATTTGGAAAATTTCAGAAAACTTAACTATTGTTATGTACTATTTCACCTTCGAGTGTTGGACAGTTCGTGAGTTTTGATATAGCTAAAACGGGACAACGTCTGTCGGGCCAGTTAGTAATAGATAAATTATTTCGTCAATGTCACTTTTCAATTAGATGCCTTTACGACGAATTCGTGAAACGATGCTGATGCAATAGTTTAGTAGGTATTAATATGTACTAATTTGTGAAACAGACTTTAATCAACAATTCCTATTTTTACATAACACAACATCACACCCCTGTGTATTCGCTAAAGGAGTAAGCTGAGGTGCAGCTAAAGTATTTGAACGCAAAGATAGGTTGGAGATAAACAAAGCGCGAGTGAACTGTATAACATGTAGGTACAAGTAATGCAAGAAGAACATGAAATAGTGGCGGCCTTAAGGGGTGGCGTTGTGGCGAGCAGGCCAACCGCCCGGGGCCTCATTCCTGTAGGGGTTCCTCGCGCAACAAAGAAATTCGAAAAAAAAATTGAAACTTTTTGTGTCACCTTTGCTTTTTATTGTAAAGTATCGAAGTCGTCAAATTCGAAGATCGGTTTTCTTTTAGCTGTTGCTATTCTTTCAATTGAAAATGACTTAGCTCATTCACTAGATCATTGAGAAGCTGTAAACATCATTTAGAAACCCGTGTGAATATCTGTTAATTTACTATAGATCATCTTTGTCGTATTTATGATTGTTATTTTTTATAAATCTTCAATACAATATTTTAAACTTAAAATGTATTTAGTGTGTTGAGCGAAGATCTAGTGGCTATTTATTTGTATTACCCAGTTTTTTTTCACATACTTTGCAAAAAGACAGGAACGGTTAAGATCCCTGTGGAATGGGTATTGTACACTTTACAGTTCATCAACGACCATACAGCCAGTTCATCAACCAATCTGTTCCATGTACCTGCCTAACAGGAAGATGCTCTTTTGCCATCAGTAAAATCCTAATACCTACTGTATTTTTATTAAAAATTATAAAATGCCTGATGTCGATGATGCCGTGTCGAATCCTTTGTCTTTTCTGCTAAAGAAAACATTATGGTTATGTATAAGTAGGTAGGTAGGTACCCAAATAGGTAAGTTTTATGTTTTGATCTTACTGTTATCGTAAATGGTCATATTATGTTCAGTTTATTTTAAGAACGACATTCAAATAGTGATAACAATTACCTACCTACTTAGATATTATGAGGTGCTCGGGCACTGGGCAGAACCGGGTGGCATCTGGCCGCATTTGACCCACAGTACCTAGTGGGTAATCTCTAACTCCCTATATTTTTGCCGACTTTTTAAAACGGAGGAGGTTCTCAATTCGTCGCAATCTTTTTTTATTAAGATAAAGCTCATTAGTAATTGAGTCATTCATTATTAGGCTTCTTTAGGCAGACACGGAAGATTACCAACATAACCGACTTGAAGATTTCCGAATGGAAAGTTTATATTGCAAATTGCTATCAACAACCTTTATTAAGTATGCTGAAAGAATGTGTCGAACTGATTAAATGGCGCGAGTGACGCTTGTGGTGATTGGTATTATCAGTCCGGGGGGCCGTATGACGTAACTTTGAGAAACAGCAAACATACTACTTATGTTGTACTTTTCCGACAGTAGTCATTTATCTTCATTCAGTCATTGGACAAATTCGGAAGCAGACACACTTCTCTTGGGTTACCTACACAACTAAGTTTTCAGTTGACATTCAACAATATTTAAAATGAAATTTACAATCGAAAGGTACTTACTTTATCAGCTTTCTGCTTATTTCTTTTATTTAATAATTCATTAAGAATTTATCATACTTTGTTTACTTAACTGGATAATCAATTATGACTACCCATTCATAAATACAAGAATGATATATTAGTCTATAATTAAACCTCATTGACTTTGAATGAAATATGAGTTTAACGACTCCTACTTATATAGCAAATCTTTCTTTCAATTAAACAATAAGTCAATTGTGAGTTTATCATGAGATACAATGTGAAAAATAATACCTAGTTATTTATTTATTTTAATTAATATATCTAGATAATGCGGCGGCTGCAATCTAAGCTCTTTATTAGTCTCATCTCGGGGGCGGGTGGTATATAAAGGAACATGATCATATTTTTTTTGTCATTATAGTAAAGATAGGCATCGAAGTAGGTGATAGCTACGGTAACCCTTAAGAAAGTTAGCTTATCTTTAATACGAAATAATGTACGTAACCATTTTAGTAATTTAAGTGTTGCGGCTTCTAATTTAACATTTGGAAGACTTCGTCGGGCTACTTTTCGTACTGCAAATTTAATTGTATGTTGTTTTGTTGGTGCAGCATGGTTGGCAAGAAGGATCAGCTGTCGTCGGAGGAGATTTTCGCCCTGGAAGACAAGTACGGGTGCCGCAACTACGCCCCCGTGCCTGTCGCACTCAGCCGTGGTGAAGGTAAGTTCAACCTAATACCAACTAATGGGTAGTTATTATAACATAGCATAGCATAGCACAGTCGGCCTTATAATGTTCCCACTGTTGGGACTCAGGCCTCCTCTCTAGGAGAGGGAATGGGCCGTAATCCACCACGCGGGCCCAGTGCGGGTTGGTGGATGTCACATGTCTTCGAATTTTTGGTTCTAGGACATGCCGGTTTCCTCACGATGTTTTCCTTCACCGTTTTTAGAGCAGTGGTGATGAAATAAATTACACAAAGTAATGCGCCTGGCTGGGTATGAACTCGCGATCTACAACTCGTAAGTCGGGGCCGTTACCACTCGCCACCACTGCTCTTGCTCGGCCACCACTGCTCTTAGTTACTTGGTGGCCGTGGTGAGTTCGAAAAAATAATAAACCAAATTCTGGCGTACCTATATTTCAAGATGTGTTTTGAAAATGTCTCGCCAACTAACGAGGGACAGGCGGCCAGAGACTAATTTTAAATACTTACTTAATAAGCTTCTAATCGACATTTCAATTGAATAAACACAAGCTATATATTGTTTCAATCGATTAAATGTACTTACATGAAATTGCAGCCAGCATGTTGGAAAATAAAAAAATAAAAATTAAAAAAAGCGACGTGTTTCTAAATTTTTACTAACATTTTTAGGTTAAAGGAATAACGCTTAATATATTATTGTAAATTAGTGTTATCCTTATTTGAAATAATGCAAATAAGAAAATTATGCAAATTCGATACTATAGATAGGCAAATATACTTCTGGGCGCGCCACGGTCGCGGTGGCGACCTCTTGTGCCGGTCTCTGGTTCAAGGCATGGACCGGAGTGAGAGGAAATGGGATGCAGTCACCTCCTTCTGCGACGCAGTAATGCTAGCGAAGAAGATGGCCGCATTCGTGAGGGGAACGGATATCGTTACACCCCAGGCACCGCCACAGGAGACGCCCCGAGCGTCGGGAGTCGCAAGGCGATCCCCGGCCACGGTAGACGCGGGCTTGCGGACGACGAGCAAAGGGTAGCTTGCCGTCCGGCCGTCTGGTAAGGACTGAGCCTGAGACGTCGGCGGCACGTAGTGTTTTAAAGATCAGCAAAACCGTAGGATTTTTAGTAGAGCCACGAGGATTTTTTGAAAATTGATTGCATCCTGAAGAGTTGTAGCGTAAGGAAAAGTGCATGGCTTTATAGATTCATCATCATCATCATTTCAGCCGAAAGACGTCCAGTGTTGGACATAGGCGTCCCACAAGTGTCACCACAATGAATGGTCATGTGCGTTTCGCATCCATCGGATTCCCGCAACCTTTACCAGGTGATCGATCCACCTTGTAGGAAGCCTTCCAACGCTGCGTCTTCCGGTACGCGGTCGTCACTTCAGAACCTTTCGGGCCCAATGGTCATTTGTTCTGCGAGCAATGTGCCCTGCCCTTTGCCACTTAAGTTTGGTGATTCTTCTTGCTATGTCGGCAGATTGGTTCTCCTGCGGATATCTTCATTCCTGATTCATAGACTTTCGTCTTGAGACTCTCTGGTACGTTGGATGAGAAGATGCCGCGCAGCTTCCCGAACGCAGCCCAGCCGAGTCGGATAAGACAAGTGACCTCTCTCTCGAAATTAGATCTACCCAACTGGACTGTCTATCCGAGGTAGACGTAGTCGTCCACACCTTCGAGTGTAGAGTCTCCGATCTTGTTAGGAGTGGGTGCTACATGGTTGTTTATCATAGCTTTAGTTTTGTCCATGTTCATTTTAAGTCCCACTGTATCGGTCGCTGTACTGAGGTCATGAGCATTGTGCTGAGCTCCTCCGTAGTCTCAGCCATGACTACTATGTCGTCGGCAAACCGAAGATGAGTGATGTACTCGCCATTGACATTAATGTCCACTCCAGTCCAGAACCTTGAAGATATCTTCCATTGCGGCCGTGAACAGTTTCGGAGAAATGACGTCTCCTTGCCTCACGCCCGGCTGCAAGAGGACCTCTCCCTGCCTGCAGGAGGATAGGTTTCGAGGTCTGGTCCTGAAGTCGGACTGACATAGTGGCGTTTTCGTACACGCTTCAGCACCTCGATGTACAAAGTCAATCTGGCACCGTTGGACAGACTGCAGCACAGCCCAAGTCTCGATCGAATCAAAGGCTTTCTTGTAGTACAAAAACGCAATATAAAATGCTATGACTTTTGTATCTATCATCCAGCTATACATACGATCAGCAAAACAAGTTTCGACACTGTAGAAGTGTAGATTGTTGCACTTTTTAGTGTTTTTTTTTTTTAATTTTTCAAGGTGGGAAATCTGCTGCTGCTGTGGTCACGGGTTCGATTCCCGCAGCAAATATCTGTATGGCCTACAGATAGAGTTTACATGTTTGTAAAAACACCCACGATATAGGATATAAATCCTACTGTAGTTTAAAGTTAAAAAATATATATCTCTTCCTGCTCTGAGTGGAAAACCCATCCGTGTTTCTTCATTGCCCGTTGCGGTCTAAGTCCACGGTAACTCTTTTCAACATTTCCGCAGCCCTAATGTGCCCACTTCGCAGGGCTTCAAACATTTTTGGCGTCAAAAAATAAAATTCGTCACAATTAAATAATTACCTACCTATATTTTACATCTCCCTTAGAAATAATGAGAGCTTTCTACTAGTGGAAAACCTTTCAAAATCGGTTCGATAGTTCCAGAATTTACCTATTTATAATATTATGTATTCAGTAGTTGTTCACGTGATATACCTAACTTTTGGAAAAAGGTTCCTACTTCTTAAATATTCTGTTCATAATAATTTACCTACCGAGGCCTATTAAGCCATTATCATCATTTTTTATTTTGTACATTCATACAAGAACTGGAGTAGCTTTATTGCTTATTTAGAAACCTTTAGAATCAAAGATATGTATGAACTTTTTAGCACATTGAGAAGGGTAGGAAGCATTCCATACAGAATTAGGAGAATAGGCAGTTAGGCAAAATTCTTTATCGACAAAATAATGGGTACAGAAAAGTTTGAGATCGAATAGGTTTTGTTTTGTATTTTTAAAAGATATATGAGTTGCTTTGCCAGTTATGCAGAAAACCTTAGGAACGAAGTAAAATTAGGAAGCAAGAGCAAGCGGAGCGAGCTCGAAAATTTTAGAACCCTCTCGAGCTATGTTGCATACAGGGGCCCTACCACGAGCCACCTTTATCTCGCCACGTTATGGAATAATTATGATTATTATGGTCACGACTTCACAAGATATATCTTTTATGGTTTTATAATGCCATAAAAAACCTTAGTCTTGATGGTAATTTTCGAAACATGAACAATTGTTTACAAAATAAATAAGTAACGAATTACATTTTCTAATCTTTAAATTAGTTTAGATAGGTTAATGGAAATTTTCAAATACAATGGTACATACTGCATTATAATTATTGATAAAATGTAGAACAAAGAACTTGAAACAATAAATGGTAATAACATTATGTTCAGTGCATGCTTACTGCAATTAAAGAGAATTATACTATGAAGGTGATATGACGATCTGGGGCCTACCATGATGTGTTAAAATGAATGGAGTTGTACACCCTATATAGCTCCATCCCCTTAATAGTTCAGTTTTGATCCCTCGGTTTTCGGCCCTCTGCGGCCCGGACTAAGCGTTTCGCCTCGTCGTTTGTACCATGTACATCGAAGGATTAGAAAATTTGCTTGCTACGGACTTCCCGTCTAGCTAGAGTAATTACGCATTAAACTAATGCGCCTCACCATCAACGATTGCATCATTGCTTACCATCAGGTGGGATCGTAGTCAAGCACTGGTTTGTATGATTAAAAAAAAAGGTCGACAAATAGATCACGGGGTTTGTGGGAGGGCCTCGATCATGCTGGTCAAGTGTGGGCAGAGACTGCGCTAGACAGAGGTTTGAAAGGAAAAATTAGAGCCCTTTACCCAGCTGCGGGACTAAATAAAAATATCATTCACACTTAAATAAATTATTACATTTAATTTTTTTTCAGGAGTCTTCGTTTGGGATGTAGAAGGCAAGAAATATTACGACTTTCTGAGCGCATACTCCGCAGTGAACCAGGGACACTGCCATCCCAGGATCATAGCAGCTCTCAAGGAACAGGCCGATAAACTCACTCTTGTGTCCAGGTAAGTGAAACGAATGCTACTATTTTATTTATTAAAAAACTTTATGTACAAAAATACAGCGGCGGACTTCATGCATTAGGCATTTTCTACCAGTCAACCTTAGGGTGATGTAGAGATAAATAGTGGTAGTGGTATTTTCTTTCCTAACTAAATAATTAAAACATCTTCAGCTTATCACACTAGTAAACTATTATAGTACATTATGATATAAGTAATAAGTGTGTAAAGTTAGTGATTACCGTCGAGGCGGTATTTAGACCCGAGCCGTGGCGAGAGTCTTAAGAGAGCCAAGAACGGTAATCATTAATTACTCACGTGTGTCATACGACGTTTTTCAGTACACTTGTGAAGAAAACAACAGTAAAACTAGTAAAATTTTCTGTGACATGGCGGTAAAAATCTGTTTTCATAAGCGCGGGCATATTTTTTTTTTATTTATCCCTAAAGGAAGGCTGGTATTTTGATCATACTGCCTAGTCTTACGTTTATGTTTTCTTGCGTGAAAAGTTTTTACGATAGTGTCTTTCGTAGTGACAATAGAATACGGAGGTAACATTTTCTAATTATTTTGTAGAATTTAATTTAATTTAATTAATACAGCCACTGAACTTCACTGGAATAAAAATCACGCCAAAAACCGCGCGCATCTTAAAATGGCGGCCATAGACCACAAAAAAAAACAAATTTTATTTGAATGTACTTACAATTTATTTACTAAATATTTTTTTAATAAATAAATCGTTTTACAAGTTAAATTAGTCCATTTTAACTTGTAAATTGGATGAAATAAGTAAGACACTAATTTATATACTATTGAACGCAATAACTTAATGGGAATTTTATTCGAATTCAAAATTTGTTTTGCGAACAAAAAGGTTTTAACTACATTAGTGCACAACTGCATTAGTGCGTAATGGTAATCAAAATGTCACAGTTTGGTAACGAGTGCCATTATAGACCTAAGTGCAGTGCAATAAGAGTCACTTTCTGAGCAAGTGTGTTGAAAAAATGTTGTGTGTAGTGTGATGACACGGTTGGCGCATTGGTTCAGCGATTGGCTGCTGCGCTGCCCCCCGGCAGATTCGAGATTCGATCCCCGCACGGAACAAATATTTGCATGGCCTATATTATACAGATAGTTGTTTAGTTTACATGTTTGTAAACTCACCCACGATGGAGAAGTCATTCCTAGCGTGGGGCAATGTATTTTTAACAAAATAAAAGGCGTGGAACGCAGAAAGTGTGCTAATCTAAACTTCAGAAACTAATATTACTGTTACTGTCAGTTTGTATCATCCCGCTGCTGGGGATAGGCCTTCGCCCTGACTTGCAAGTATTCCATTATTCAAGGCTACCGTGGACCATTGGTTATTACTTTTGTCCAGCTTGTTCCACCATCTTCTGCGTGGTCTTCCGCAACGCCCTCTGGCTGTGTAAACCTTTTTTCATATCAATTTCAAATCCAACTTACCAGTTTTTTTTTTAATATTATAAACTAGTGCTTGACTGCGATCCCACCTGATGGTAAGCAGTGATGCAATCGTTGATGGTGAGGCGCACTAGTTTAAAGAGTCTATTCATTCTAGCCTTGAAGACGCCTAAATTATAATAAGACGGGAAGACCGCCGCTGGTAAATTATTCCACTCCTTCGATGTACGCGGTATAAATACTCGGTGACGAGGAGAAACGCTTAGTCTGGACCGTAGAGGTACATTTCTTGGAATACTGAACTGTTTACCTAAAAAACATTTTTCACAGGATGTACTTACTAGGTGTGAAAGTAGTTAGCTAGAATTAAATATATCATATTGTTATCCAGAGCATTCTACTCGGACCAGCTGGGTAATTACGAGAAGTTCATGACGGACCTGCTTGGCTTCGACCGTCTGCTGCCCATGAACACCGGCGTCGAGGGCGGCGAGAGCGCTTGCAAGATCGCCCGCAAGTGGGCCTATGACGTCAAGAAAATACCCGATGGACAAGCTAAGGTAAACACTTCTAAAGCAAGGGCTGCGGGGCAACTGAAAGAACATGGGTGGGTTTTAGTCAGCAAAAGTCTGACACTATATACCTATCGCTTGACCTCAGGATGAAGCGATAGAATTTAGAACCTGCTCAGGAAGGAGAAGTTATTTTATAATTTCCCACCCTAAAAAAATAACCAGTACTTACATAATGTCAATCATTATTTACATAATGCAAGTTTGGTGTACGAATCTTTGACCCCTAAACATTGAAACAAATAGCTCAAACATTGATTTTAATGAATACAGTAGAGTGGGGTAAAGACGGACAGCGAGTAATTAAGGACAGTAAAGTTTAAGGTTTTAAATGACAAAATTATTTTTAAAAATCGTTTGACTGTAATAGGCAATATGCATGTGAATTAAATAACGATTAAATATATATACATTGTTTTATATTTATTACTTTAGAATTTAGTGTCCGTTAATATTTTAGTTTCGACTATAATTTTATTTATCATCTCATCCAATATACCACAGTGTCTCAAGACGAAAGTCTATGACCAGTGCGTGTTGCCAGTGATGGCATAATTATGGTTCCGAAACGTGGTCGCTCACAATGCGCCTCATCAGAAGGCTCAAAGTCACCCAAAGGGCAATGGAAAGGGCTATGCTCGGAGTTTCCTTGCGTGATCGAATCAGAAATGAAGATATCCGCAGGAGAACCAAGGTTGCCGATATAGCACGAAGAATCGCCAAACTTAAGTGGCAATGGGCAGGGCACATTGCTCGCAGAACAGATGGCCGTTGGGGCCGAAAGGTTCTGGAGTGGCGACCGCGTACCGGAAGACGCAGTGTTGGAAGGTCCCCTACAAGGTGGACCGATGACCTGGTGAAGGTTGCGGGAATCCGATGGATGCGAGACGCACAGGACCGTTCGTTGTGGCGACATTTAGGGGAGGCCTATGTCCAGCAGTGGACGTCTATCGTCTGAAATGATAATGATGATGATGATAATTTTATTTTGAGTGAAAAATGTTTTTTTTTTTTAAGTTTTATATAATATCTGCAGGAAATTCAAATAGAACGCGACGCCATGGATCACAGTAAATGTGTCGTCAAAGACTATGACATTGATGACAACATACGTCAAATTACTGATTGCGTATAGTTCCAGTGTAACTTTTCGGCAAACTTAAAATTTATAATATTGGGCCAACTTTTACAATAAAATGAGTATAATAATTTCGGGTCCCTAGTGAATTTTTATTCATAGTATTTCACTCGCCAAATTAATTGGTAACGGGCGGTATTACTATAATGAATATTTTATTAAATTTTAATGAGATAAGAGGCAATTGCGAACAGTACATATTTCATTGAAAACAATAAGGAATAATATAAGGACCGTCATATAATATATCCGGATGTCAGTATAGATATTATAAAAACTGATTAAAATTTATTTTATAATATTTTGGATAGTTAAGCTGTAAATATTATAGTCACCAAAGTTTGGTACCCGTCTGACCCTTTGTACTCCTCCAAATGCATGAATACCCTAAAAAATCTTTTATTGACATAATTATATTAATGTAAACATGTAATTTTTTTTATTAGAATTTGACTTTTTGCAATAGTATAAGCATGAGATTAAATTTCCATTAAGTGTTCGCAATTACCCTACTCTCCCCTACATTATATCTCATAAAAGCGGTTTATTTTTATCGGAGGTTATCAATTTTCATAGAGACAAGAAGAATCCGATCTTACCGAGACCAAGAATCCGGTAAGATTGCATGTTGACATGAGGGTCAGACAAGGATCAATCTGTGAGTTCAGACTCTGGACATTTAGCCCTCATCTGTGGAGAGTCTTAATGGGGGATTATGTTAAAGAATTTTGGGATTTTTAAAAAAAGTTTGGTATTGTCCAATTTTATAAGAGCAAAAGCCACGAGCCAGACTCTCATTAAAAAAAAATAACGTTCTTATTTTTGTATTTTTTTTCTCAGATAATCTTCGCTGAAGGCAACTTCTGGGGTCGTACATTATCTGCGGTGTCAGCATCGTCAGACCCCACATGTTACAAGGGCTTTGGGCCTTACATGTCTGGCTTCCACTTGATTCCTTACAACGATACCGATGCTTTGGAGGTACGTAGAAACTAATTTTGAAGCTTTCTTTAGATATCTTTGCTTTTTACCGCTTATGTCGGGTATACCAATCCGACAAACACTCTCGCGTTTATTTCTCCAGGGTCGCACATTCACGACCTAATACTCCATCTCGTCAGCTCTTCTGTCACCTATGAGGATTGAAGAGCTAAACGAAATGGAGTACGCAGTCGCAAACACACGACCCTGGCGAATAGGACACGAAAAAACTCATCGGTCCAAACCGTCGCAAGCGGTTAAGGAGAACACAAATAGACCATTTCATTATCAATTCGCAGAAGGCACTTCAAGACCCCAACGTAGCTGCGTTTATGGTTGAACCTATTCAAGGCGAGGCTGGTACAGTCATCCCAGACGATGGTTACTTGAGGAAAGTGAGAGAACTGTGCACCAAGTACAACGTTCTATGGATCGCCGATGAAGTACAGACCGGTTTGGGTAAGTCCGAGTAAATGAGAGGTCAAGTCAAGACGAAAGGTTATCGCTCAGCGTGTCAACAATACATAGATGAATCTGTTTACTGCGTTTAACTTTAGATATAGAGGATATAAATAAAACATTTCCATTGTGATAGTCCGATTATAGACCGCAGTTAATAATATTTTGCTGTTTTATATTAGTTTCGTGACGTCAATTTTTATCGGTGCTCTATGTAAATGTAGTTGGCTTACGCAAAACACTACCCTACATTACATTGACCTTATTAAGGCACTGTAATAACAGTTTATAAGTTAACTTATCTGCGCGCAATTTGTGAACTGGCTATAGATAACATTATATACTTCTCAATGGTTATTGTTATCATAGATAGCGGGATTTTCGACTTCAGTTTCGTGTCTAAACGTCAATATAATATTTTACTGATCATTTCCTTCGGTTGCTACTTACTTATCTCTGAGTTTCTTTGCTACACACTAGGATTAACCTACTTCTGTATCGTAGCTACACACAAATATACCGATACTAATTCTATTTCAAATATCTGTTATTTATTTATTGTGCACACCTACCACAGTGTTGTCTTTTTTAACCCAATGGTTGACTGGTAGAGAATGCCTTGTGGCATTAAGTCCGCCTATGTAACACTACTGTACATGAAGTTTAAATAAATAATAATTATGTAAACTCACTTAAACATATGACACCCAGACCCGGACCTTCTCTTTTTTTTTAAACGTTGTCCCCGCAGATATCTATGGTTGTCCCACACTATGAATATTCCTGATTCGGCATCCACAAACATGTAACTCACATGCATATCACCCAGATGCAGAACACCTATCTGTAGGCCAAATAAATATTAGTTCTGTGCGGGAATCGAACTCGCGACAAGCAGCGTAGCAGTCAATCGCTCAATCACCGCGCCAACCGTGCCGACATCTATCTGTAACAGTAGGCCATGCGAATATTTTGTATCAGAAATCAGAAACGTTTATTTCAAATAGACCAATTACAGGCACTTTTGAATTGTTAAAATGTCGGTCAGTCAAAAAAAAAAAATTAAGCTAAATTGCATGTTCCAAAGCGTAGATCTCTATGGAGAAGAACGTGCAAGAAACTCCATGGACACTCTTTTAAATTATTTTATGTGTTACATAAATCTTGGTTACATATTTCTTGTCGCTTCTAATATGTGAGCACAAAGTAGATAAGTAATAATAATTAAAAAAAACTAATTAAAAAAATAGAAATTGAATTAAGTCACTGGCAGCTAAGAGGTGACCAGTCTCAACTGACAGCACCCGTTCACGAGTAAGACGCGTGCATCAGTCCCACTCAGCTCAACCATTTTGAAGGGAACTGAATGGCCCAATAACACGTGCCACCATCAGCGAGACATTTGAGTGAGCATGACAAGGTATAAGGTTTATGTTGGTGTTCGTTGCAGGTCGTACCGGCAAGATGTTGGCAGTAGACCATGAAGGTGTAAAGCCCGACATCCTCATCCTTGGGAAGGCGCTCAGTGGGGGTGTGTTGCCAGTATCCGCTGTCTTGGCTAACAACACTGTTATGGATGTAAGTTTCGCGATGTGTAAACTTTGTACAGGCGCCTAAATTGTATGACTTGTGAGGTTGCTTTATAACTTTTCCTGTCTAACAGTATCTAGGTATCGTAGGTACTATTCTCATTCCTTGATGATGTACCTACCCGTAAATATGGGTACATAAAGAATAAAATAAAATAAGAAAATCAAACAAATGCAATAACATGCTTTAGGTTTTTTTGTTAGCACTACCTGACTCGTCAAAAATCTCATGGAACAGTTAGGTAATGCCTACACGACGGTAAATTTTAACAAAAAATTATGTCTGTTTGTTTCAGGTGATCAAGCCTGGCACTCATGGATCTACATATGGTGGCAATCCTTTAGCTTGTGCTGTTGCCACTGAAGCCATTAAGGTATATTTTTTTTCGAAGGTTTAGGCAGAGGCGTACAGACAGCAGATAATTTGGAATGCGTTACGTATTCAAATAACTCAACATTTCAAAGAAAATCAATAACAAAAGTATGCAAGTTGATTTTTAACATCCAATGTGTCAATATCAGCTAAACGCCCAATTATGAAATATTTCTGAACAACTGTTATGTTGGTTGGCGATGGTTACCATGAAACATAAATTGAAACACTGGGTCTGTCACTGTCCTTTGAATGTGTAGCACCTTAGCTACTTTTTATGCTGACTGTATTTCTGTCGGGCCGCCATTTCGCCTATTACCTACGTCCAGGGTGCGTTTCCACTGAAGCGGAGAAGAGCAGTGAAAAGTGGCAAGTGTTTCCATTGATGCGGAGCTGGGCGGAGTGGAGTTCAGCTACACTCCGCTCGGCACCACAGCATGCTCGACTCCGTTTTGTCCGTTCAGCTCCACTTACACCGTTTACACTGATGCGGAGTGGAGATTTCTAGCACAGCGATTAGCCAATTCACAGTTCTCCATTTCGCCCAGCTACGCGTGTCTCAACCTTCCAATAGACATTATTCAGTTTCTCTATGGTAGACTGCGATGGTAGAGCAGATTTAATAATTGACCATTTTCTTTTACCAGGTGTTATTGGAAGAGAAATTGTGTGAAAACGCAGAGAGGCTTGGCAAGATTCTGGTTGAAGAGCTGAACAAGATTCCTAAGAACAAACTAACAACTGTGCGCGGCAGGGGACTTATGTGTGCCATCGTTATTCATGATAGTAAGGCATTCATTTAGATTAGCGGCTAAGTACACGTAAAAGTTGATGGTTATCTCACGTACAACTGGGATATAGTAACTCTGAACCGACTCACTGTTCCGAAAGATTGGAACAGCAGTAACGTATTAAATGCATCATTTGGAACATTTGGAACACTGAAACACTCTTTACCTTAACTGACCTGCAGCCTTTTTAAAAGGCTCGATATGTCCTTTGTCCCTTTTTTTTGGGGCTCATATTATTATTATTATTATTTACGACCTAAGCAAACGATGGACCTATATAGGGTGTATAGTATTTTACCACGTCGTGGTAAGGGGCCCCAGTACGTTAAACCTTCAAGACGTAATTGATTAACTAACATCGAAACATCAACTTATAATATTAGTAAAATATTTGTAGGTAAGATAACATCAGCAAACTCCTGATTAAGGTAACAAGACTTTAAAGTTTTTTATATAACCTGCCATGATTGGTTTTTCCAAAGTAATAACCGAACGACTTGCATATAATGTTCAACCACTTTGATCACTTCTGACAAATATCAACTGAAGCAAAATAGTGAAACATTCAAAATAAGCTGTTCCGTTACAATGACACAGCAATGGGAAGACGTTTTGAAGTTCCTGTTCAACAATTATTTTCTTTGCAGGCATCTCAGCATACGACGTGGTACTGCGGCTGCGCGACGCTGGTCTCCTGACCAAGACCACACACGGCCAGTGCATCCGCCTGGCGCCACCCCTCGTCATCAACGAGCAGCAGATCCGTGACGGAGCCAACATCATCCGCAAAGTACTCGAGAGCTATGACAAGTAAACTGTTCCCAAGATAATGAAGTCGCAACTCGCAACAGCAGTAGCAGGAAGGCTGTGTCTAAGACTTTTTTAGACTAGGAATAAGGAACTTATTTATTTTGTCGTCCTTCACTAAAAAGAGGAGAATATTTCTCATGAGAATATTATTTTTAATTATAATAGTATTAAAATTTATTCGAGATTGTATTAAAATAAAAACTCACATTTTTGTGCGGTATATATTTTTTTTTTATATTAACATTTAACAACGTTCTCACAACACACTAATAATCACAGTTAGTTGAGGTAAATACTGTACTTTAAGTAACTTTTATAAACATGTATGAGCCGAATAAAGGTAAAATATCACAACGCGTAGCTCTTTTGTTCCTCTGGCACTTAGCATTACAATATAATTAAAGCAAATATTTTTACGTATTGTATAATAATATGTTTAAGTATTATACAAACTTGGATTGGCTAGTATATAATAATGTTAACAAGTAATGGCATTTATATGATTCCCTCAGTTTAGTTCGGTTTCTAAGACACCTACTTGGGCTCGCATTGTGTCAGTCAGCTTTGAGAGTAGGACAGTTTCATCTAAACTCATTTTCGGACTTTCCAGTAGGCCTGAAACGAAACATAATGTATAAGTATCCGGAAGGCCAAAGCAATGACAACATTGAACAAAATTGTACAAAATCATAAAACTGGGCAAGTACGAGTCCGACTCGCGTACTTGAGGGTTCCGTACAAACTTACCTATGAAAACAGTTCAATGACCGAATTGAGTTACGAATCGCAAAAAAAAAGTTTTTTTTTGTGACGTAAGTAGGTTACTACAAATTTACAGTTTTCAGACTTTTTCCCATACTTGTGCCATGAAACCTTGCTTCATGTCCAATTTTAGGATTCTAGGTTAACGGGAGTACCCTATGAATTTTGATTACCTTGAGTGTCGAAAAACACGTTTTTTGCGACATAACGGACGTATTTTTTTTTCGTTAATTCAGAAGTTTGATTTTGTCGCAGCTTCAAGGGACCGCAGACCTGAGTCTATGGGCGTTTCCGAGATAAAGGGTCTTGACAGACAGACAGACGGACAATAAAGTGATCCTATAAGTATCCCATTTTTCCTTTTGAGGTATGGAACCCTAAAAATGACTGAAAAATCATAAAAACATTTTTTCAAACGTGACGTGGACTAAGTAAGGTAACAAAGAGTTGCGAAGTTATTTGCACATCTATATTGAGTTAATGACTACTTACAAACAAAACTAAGTCGTCGCCAAGATCGTGCCTTCTATGTTTGAAGAAGGTAAACACGGACATGCTATTTGAAATAAAATACAATGGTGATATTGTAAGACGAAATGTTTTGAAAATAAAGCAGTTTGTAAGAGTGCAGGTGTTTTTATTCATTGGATGTGAACTGAATTCCGGTTGCAGTAATATTCTTGTAACTTAAGGGCCATGCCTCACTGGGATGCCACGGCGGTGCTGCTAGTTCGGGCAGTCAAGAAAATGTATGCAGCTTTATCGTGTGTGTCTCACTTGGTCACGTAGTCAACCACACAATTTTGACGTCATGACCTGGCTACGCTATCATGGCGTCCCAGTGAGCCAAGGCCCTTACTAGTGAGCCGCACAGAGGAAATTACACAAACCTTCCATTTTTATTTCTTTTTCTATAAGTGAAAACCGACGCGGTACAGATACCGGCACGGATGTTGAGCGCTGACTTCTACTTGCGCAGAAGTGAAATATCGGGTCTCTTTAGTGGTATGAAGAGAGACGCGGGGGCGGGGAGAGCAATCCTTGTACAGTGATTGGCTCGTCAAAGTGTACGATGCGCAAAGCGATCACCACTCATTCGCCGAGCGCTCAAGATTCGTGCCGCTATCTGTAAGAGACTTTAGTTTTAACGTGAGAACATAATAATAACGAAGAAAAAAAGTCCCACAGGCCGTAGGCACCAAGAAGTGGGATATAACTCCCGCCTTTACAAACAAAATTCTAGACAAACTTTCCTCTACATGAACTCCTTCGGAATCACAAAGTATCAATAACCTTCTTCTAGATCCTTTGATTTAGCCCGATAACGATCAGTGAATTTAATTATTCTATTAAGTAGGTAAATTTAATTTTTTAAACAGATTTTCTACCTTTACTGATGCAGTCCCAGCATTCTTGTATTTCATAACTCAGGCCCGCGCTGTTGTGGAAATGGAACTTGTATTTTCCTTTTGGTAAACTCCATTCTGTGTTGTTAGCCGCCGATATTTGCAGTACGGTGGGACACCAGAAATAGTCCAACTGCAAACGAGAAATGAATAGTACCAACAATGATTACTATGATTTGCGTTTGACTGCTAATTGATTTGAAAATGGAATGCCAGTCTTGTTATAAAAAACTAGCACTTTGCTAGCGATTTCGTTCGCGAGCATGTTTTCATAAAAAACTGTAACACCCCGTAAACTGTATTTTGAGGGTCGTTTTGAAAAACTAATAATAACAGTTTTTATTATTCATTTAAATTTGAATTTGTACCAAGTTTCAAGTCTATTCACCCAAGGAACGATTACCTATACATATAAGATTCTCCCATACAACCTTTAACACCTCCTAATTCCCTTTATGGCGCACCGGTGTGGGCGCCGGCGGCGGCCCGGCTGAACGCATGCCAGACGGTCATGGCCATACGGATGGTGCGAGGATACCGGACGATTTCCCACGAAGCGGCGAGCCTCCTTGCTGGCCAGCCACCATGGGATCTGGAGGCAACAGTTCTTGCACACATGCACGATCTGCGCATGGAGATGCAACGCCGGGGCGAAGCTCCGCTGCCGCGACAAGTCGCAGCATGGCGGACAGAGCTCCGGCGGGTTCTCATGGAGAAATGGCAATAGACTGTTCTTACCGAACACGGTAAGTTCGGGAAGTTCCTACACCGGATTCGTGCGGAAGCGACGCCCGGGTGTCGCCACTGTGTAGACCGCCCGGAGGACACGGTGGAGGTGTGCCCCGCTTGGGCAGAGCAACGCCGTGTCCTCGTGGGGGCGGTCGGCGGCGGCGGTCTCTCGCACCGGGCCTTGGTACAGGCCATGGTCCGGAGCGAGGAAGAGTGGCAGGCGGTCGCCTCCTTCTGCGAAGCAGTAATGCTAGCAAAGGAGGCGGCCGATCGCGTGAGGCAACGGTCGCCCCATACGCCGCCGCGCCGGGATTCCGATCCCGATTTCCGGCCACCGTTGCGCGGGCTTGCGGACGGCGAGCAATGGGTGGCTCGCCGTCCGATCGTCCGGTAACCGTCCGGACCGAGCCTAAGTCGTCGACGGCGCGTATTATTCCACGCGCGCCTCAGGGAGATGTCAGCAAATCGTAGGGGCCCAACAGGGTCGAAGCCTATTGGGGCCACGGGTAGTGTGAAAGTGAAACCCTGCCCTGGGACGAAGGCAAAGAAGGAACAGGAGTGGGTTTTTAGTCAGTAAAAGTCTGACACTATTTGCCGCTCCGCCCAAGAGCGAGATTTGTCATAAGATGATTTTCCCACCTAAAAAAAAAACACCTAATTGATTTTATAAGGATAGTTTTGAAAAACGAATAATGAAAACCGTTTTTATTTACTTAGGTTCCTGTTTATGTCAAGTTTCAGGTATTTTGGCCGAAGGAATATTTTGAATACAAACCAATTTCCCCCTTTTCACCCTCTTAAAAGCTGAATTATCAAAAACTCCATTTAAAGCTGAATTATCAAAAACTCCATTTAAAGCTAAGCGTCCACTGCGTCGAAATATCGGAGCGTACGGAGCGGACGGATTCGTTGCTTTGTATTGATTTGTATGGTACAGCATGCACTGGATCGACATTACTGCGCCAGAGATCGGTATTTCTGCCGATGACGCCAGCCGCAGTGAATGCGCCATTCATTCATTCGTCATTTAATTACTTTAGTGGAAAGATATGAAGAGCTTTACAATCTTTATCATAATTCAAAAACATTATCATAATTCTCCGAAAATAGGCCTATTTCAGTTTATTTTATGCTTCCTTTCGTTTCCTTTTGTTTTTTTTTTCTCCTCTGCTGATAATAAATAACTAATGATTACAATATCCTCGTCACTATCATCCATAATGTGAATACTGGTGCACAAACGAACTCGATAGCTTTGAAAATACCGAAATCGCCGATGCAAAATCCGAATGCAGTCTGTAGACGCCCCTATCAGCATTTTGTAAATACCGACGGCTCGTACACTGCGTACGCTCCGATTCCGACGCGGTGGACGCTAAGCTTTAGTGCTCGCCTATATTATGAAAGGAAGCCATAGGCAAAATTTCTATATAGGGTGACTGGCAATTAGTGTACGATATTTAAAGGCGTGATTGTGCTCATGATTACAAACAATTTTTATTATGGGAGCAAAGCCGAAATCACGAAAAAAATATCAGCTGTTCAGTACATTAGGCACACATAAACGTATGAGTATTTATAGTTCGCGCTAGAAATGTCTGTCACTTATTTTGTCGCTGCTCATAGATACAATCTCATTTGATGAGACATCAATATCATTTATGGCTGTTTTCCCCGAAAAGTAAAGCTAAAGCCGTGTACAGACTGCTGTGACATAACATGCAAAGTAACATGAAAGGAGCATTTCATAAGTGTGGCGCAGCGCGCGCACGAACCGAGCATGTAGTACTTACCTACGTACGTACTCCTCACGTAGTTGAAATGCTCTGCCCCCCCCGCTAAGTTACAACCTTTTACTTTCGATTCTCTTCGTCGAACGCCTCGAGTAGGCAACGCCTCGAGTAGGCCACGCCTCCGATTCCTTTGTTCTGACCACGTGACTGAGCGTTGAGATGACGTCAGAACAAAGGACGGCTAGGGGGGCTGTTCTCGCACGTAGTGTGCACGGTTCGCGCTCGCAAGGCGTCTTCACTATAGGAATTCGGTTACATGGCATGATACGTTGTGACATTGTTTCATTGCGTGTTACACTGCATGATACGTTACAGCAGTCTCTACCCGGCTTCTTCATGGTCGACGTGGAAAATCCCAATAACAAACTTTTTCGACATAACGACTGAACCAAAACCCCATCGAGGCAGTCTCATGAAATGAGTGTGGTGAACGCACCAGTCCCAAACCAATATAGTGCCATTTTTCAACATAATTTTAAAGTATACACAACTTCGGTATGCACCAACTGTCGTTAAAAATACTTTGTATTTTTAACCGACTTCAAAAAAAAGGAGGAGGTTATCAATTCGGTTGTATTTTTTTTTTTTTTTTTTATCATCATTTTTTTTTTTTTTTTTTTATGTTTGTTACCTCAGAACTCCGTCGTTTATGAACCGATTTGCAAAATTTTTTTTTCCCTTTATAGGATATGCTTCCAGATTGGTCCCATTTTTTTCAAAATCCAGTTCTGATGATGGAATCCATGAGGAATCGAGGGAACTCCTCAAAAATTATAGGCAACCCTATGGTAATTTTAGTATTTTCATCAAGAACTTAAGCATTTACAGTCAAAAAGTAACATTTGATGAAGTGGAACTGATGAAGAAGACCAGAAATGGTCAACGGAACTTCATACTCAAATAGATATCACAATGAAGATATAGTTAAGCGACTATGACTATATATATAAATGAATGATTCTGAATAGTTACGTTGAAAATGGTATCATCGAAGTGATCTGATGATGATGATGGAGCCGGAAGGTAGGCACTGGAACTCCGTAATTAATCAATGTAACCTAGCCGTGTTTGGACTTATTAGAATTGTCATGGTTAGCACTTTGGCTATAAGGTACTATCGAACTGATCTGATGATGGAGCCGGAAGGTAGGCACAGGAACTCCGTAATTAATCAATGTATCCTAGCCGTGTTTGGGCTTATTAGAATTGTCGTGAGATGCTCTTTGGCTATAAGGTACTATCGAACTGATCTGATGATGGAGCCGGAAGGAGGAAGGTAGACACAGGAACTTTATAATAAAATAATGTAACCTAGCAGTATTTGGGTTAATTGGAATTGTCATGAGAAATAGGCACTCTGTTTATAAGTGTATCGCAACTAAAAAGTGTGAAATAAAAACTTTTTAGAAAAAAAAAATAACCGACTTCACTAAAAAAAACATTATAAGGATCAAAATAACTTTAATTTCGGAAGTCGGTGTTAAATAAGAAACAAACAATACCGAGAAATACCGACTTCCGAAATTAAAGTTATTTTGATCCTTTTAGTGTTTTTTTTAGTGAAGTCGGTTATTTTTTTTTTCTAAAAAGTTTTTATTATTTATATTGACATATTGTATACATCCGAATCACAAAATTATTTTGTGACATAATTACAAAACAGTTTTAAGATTTTTTTCCTTTACATGTGGAGTCCTTGCTACTTGCCAGTTTCAAGATTCTAGGTCAACGAGATATAGGTTTTGATTAGGTATCTAGCGAACGTCAAAATACGCCATAAACGGCCTTGCCGTAAATTGCTTTGACTTAGAAGTTTGATTTTTTTCTCTGCTCCAGGAGGTAGTAGAACCGAGTATTTGGTTTCAATTGCAGCTTAATATATCCACGCGTTCCAAAGTATAAGGCTTTTGACAGACGGACAACAAAGCGATCCTATAAGGGTTTATTTTTTGCCGACTGAGGCACGGATATAAATGTAAAAGAAATTAGTTAATATTTACGGTTAAAATTTAAAATGGTAAACCGGTACATGGTGCGAGACTGGTAGGTACATCCACCCTAGTTAACAGTGGAATCAGTTTGAAAATAAACGAAAACATGCTCACAGCTATAGCTCCTTTAGTGCCAACGATTTCTGCCTTGTTGGTCATATTGGCCCTGGTGTGCGCGGAGAGCGTGGCGGTGCGGCCGCCCTTGTACTTGAGAGCGCACGAGACGGACTCGTCCACGCCCGCCTTGCTGAGGTGCCCCGTGCACACGATGTCCGTCGGGGGCTCCTTGTACACGAACTGCACCAGTTGCAACATGTATATACCCAAGTCTAGCACTGCGCCACCGCCCAAGTCTTTCATTCTGAAATTGACGGGTGATATCAATGGCAAAGAGACGAGAAGCAGATAGAGAAATATTAGTATATGGTGGTGCTCAATATAAAAGTTATATCATAAATAAACGCGTTTGTACAAGAAAAGGATGATGATGGGTAAAGCATTATAATATAAGCAGTGAACGATAAAATATCTTACAAGTTCCTCTCAATGTCGTTAATTTCGACCCCAAACTGTATGCTGATGTGATAGATGTCCCCAAGCCCGCCCGAAGATATGTGCTGATCCAAAGCGTCGTAAGCAGGGAAGAACCTCGACCACATCCCTTCAAGGAGGAACACTTTCTGTTCGCGAGCCAGGTCCACCAGTGATTTAGTTTGTTTGTAAGTCATGCCCATAGGCTTTTCGCATAGCACGTGTTTACCGTTCTCTAACATTAATTTAGTTATTTCGTAATGCTGCAAATTGAGTACACTCACGAATACAATGTCTGGAAACAAGAAAAATATTTCCGATAAATCTGAAGGCTTTGGCGACTGTATGAACATGTTGCATGTCGGGTCATATCTTTATACGAGTACCTACTGCCGTGCCTTGCCTTGAAACACAACCTCGTACTAAAACATTAAACGACTCGAGAATTTCTACTATTATGTATGTATATTTTAAGTTTGGAGGCAATCGGAGCAATGTCGAACGGAAATGCGATGCGGGATGAAGGGCGTTAGTGCACTGCACTCGGATCGACTTGTAGATATTACACCTTATCGTAATATAGCGTTTGAGACATCTACTTTAGTAAATAAGTATGTAAATTTTACGTGCGCCTATGTACACTTGCAGCAACAACACGAAACAATGACTCGGATAACGAGTAAAATGAAGGGAAAACAGCCGTCGCCGTCGGTCTATTTAGTAAACACCTCACCGTCAAAACTTAGGAGTTAGCATTGACAGCTTATTTCACCTGAGTTTACAAGGCGCGATTTTAGCAGAATTAGAACTACAGGACCTCGAGCAGAAATAAAGATACGAAAATTATTTTTGCAGTAAACCGCTAGACAGTTTTCAGATTCTTTTTCGTCATCGCACATGCAGTTTTCTATAAATCATTTATGTTATCCCTAAAAAATCATATGATGTACCCTGTGGGATGTACCTATGTACACGCAGGCTTGTTTAGTAACTATGTTTACCAAAGGCAGCGATATTATGCTTAATCTAAGTATAATAAAAGAGTAAGTTAAAAGATGTCTTATTCTGTTGAAGCGGGTCTAATCACTTCCTACTATGTAATTTTTTAACGCGACTTTATACTGACGACAATAGATTAATTTTCGTTTGAACGGTCAGCAGACTGTTCAAATGTAGTAACATTAACATTGGAAATTACGTCCAAAGATTCTAATTCTTGTAGGAATCTCGACAAGCGAATAATTCCTGCTCCATTGCTGTTTGGCAAGTGTAGCAAAATAATGGAAAATGTTCATTCGTCATATTAGTGTGACTACTATTGGATTTTACGGTTCCGTACCTCAGAAGTAATAAAAAGGAAGCTTTATAGGATCACTTCGATGTCCGTTTATCTGTCGGTTAAGATTCTTTTTCTCAGGAACGCGTGAAGGTATCAATTTGAAATTAATATCTTTGTACATCTACGGTCCGGTTACGGTCTCTTGGAGCTGCCAATCTAACTTGTTAGTCAACGCAATCAAAAGATACGGCCGATTATGCCACAGATTTTGACAGTCACAAGGGAATCAAATCCTAAACCGTGACATAGGTATATCTATTGATGTATGAGGGAACATTATTTCAACTACAAAATTAAGTTAGTCCTTCAATCCTACTTATCATTCGCCAGAGTACCTAATGTTCGATGCTTACATTGTTTAGGAACTTCAGTAGGTAATGTTTCATGGGTTTTCGGTATACGATACGGAACCCTTCGAGTGCGGATCCGCCTCCTACTTGGTCGGTTTTTTTTCGTGATAAGTGCCGTCACCATAGGTGCCGTCACGGACGAGGCAATCGCCTAAGTGATTGTACCATGAGATACAGCAGTAGTATCATGCTACGATTATTGATTTTGTTGCAACATCGACGAATTATCGCAGATTGATGCAATGAGACAAACATTTATGGTAGGAAACTTTTATGAGGTTACTGACTAGACTAGTCTCATGAAAACGTGGTACCTATGTTGTAACCACATATTTGTAAAAAAGATAAAGAGATTTCAAGTCAGGCATTAAGCAAATCAGGCAAGTTAGTAGATAGGCAGTAGGCAAGTTGTCTCCATGACATAGTAGGTAATGTTAGGGAAGTGTCAAAGTCATTCGAGTGTAATGATTTAGCTCGTTATCTTTTGTTTGTGTACTGAAGCTTGTCTAAACAATAGGACGTTTTGTTACCTATAGAGCCATCACGCGCCAGTGGCTCGTAGCCTTCATAGGCTGTGTTGATTTTGTGGAGCGTGGCCAATCTGTGCACACGGTCGAGATCTTTGCCAGCCACGGCGACGACCTTGTGCTGGTCAGCCGGTAGCGTCCCTAGCGCCGTCAAGAAGTCGTGGGCGATCATACCCACACCGGCTACTCCCCATTTCAGTTGCAAACCCATCTGGAAAAATATACGGATAAAGTACCTACCTAGTTTGTAAACAACGTCGACAGATACCGCTGAGAGCAACTGTACTATGAGACGAAAATACAAAGCAGATTTTCTCAAGATAATGTTATATCAGTGTTGAATCGTATTACGTAGGCAATCCTTTATGATTAAACATTGTTTTTGGCGACTTAAACAGGATTTGTTGCGTAATTTTTTAATCCCTAGATAGGAAGTAAAATAAAAACGATAAATCGATAATAAAGACTATTTGACTTACAATAAAGTTACTTACTGAGCTGTTTGGTGAGACTGTGGTTTAAATACTTAATAAAACGCAACGTTTTTTTCGTAATACGACCTGCAGTAATTAGATCAGGTCTTACACAATAAAATCTTATATTTGCCTATTCCACACTTAAAATAAAATACATTTGGTAATTCAATATTAACGTACTTGCACTAAGAAACACGACACTATAAAGAGACGTAACAAAAATGTATTTTTATAGAGGTGTACAAACATAACATTGCATTAGGTATTTCTTATCTTTAAAGATAATCACGTAAAAGGTACACAATGTAGCTATCACGACTTTACTGGGAGAGTTCTGTGATTTGTCCTCACATGGAATGTATAACAGCTTGCCTCTACAGGCCTCTTAAATATGTGTTAATTGAACTATGTATGACAGAGTCAGAATAGCTATGTATGTGGAATAATGTGTGAGTATTGGTCAACTAGGTTGATTGGTAGTTTGTTAGTGTTATATGAGACAGGAGATCATAATAATGTTTATTTATGTTCATGAACACCAACACACTAACAAGAGTGCTCTAATAGATACATGTTTATCTCTCATCAGAAGATACTCACGTTTTTAAATAGGTTTTAATGTTATGAGTAATTAACAACAGATGCCATTCTAAAACCACAGAACCATTAATTACATTTTTGATGATAATTAAAAAAATATACAAATTCTAGTTTTCTGGGGAGTAGGGTGCAAGAAAACTACCTAGATGATAAAAAAAAATTATGATGATATATTAGGTAGGTACAAATGAGAAAAGAGGTGTTATTCAATTATTAGGGACTATAATGATATTCTTCACTACAACTGAGCCTATAAAAACTTCAGTGAGGTTTTTATTTTAATTTTATGGTATGGTATGGTATGGTAATTCTTACTATGTACATGGTACCTACATGGCAAGAATTTGAAGAAAACTTAAAACATACATAAATAAGCTTATTTTAAATTATCTTCATACTGTTGATAGTCCACATAATAAATAAATTGAAACCTGCATTTATTGTGTGGACTATGCACCATGCTAATAAATAGCTGTATGTGCAATTAATGGTAATCAAGTGGTTGGATAGGTACATGATTATTATTACTGACTGTAACAATTGTAGGTACTTACATTCCCTTGATCAGGCATATTGAGAATGTTGAAGGTACTTTATATTTTATAGTGTGTGTTAACTATTTACCAATGTTTATTTCATTAAAAATATTAAGTACATAACCAGCCCACCTAAAAATAAATTATAGTTATAAGTAAATAGTCCTAAATGACTAGGATGTTCCTCTTATCATAAAAAAATAACACAACAAGTTAATTAATTTGATTGATTATTTAACAATGTAATCATAAACAAATCGAAGATTATTTATATCAGTTTGTAAATTTAAAAAACACGTCTGTTTTAAGATATTTGCTAATTAATAGTTTATTTAGTTGCGTCCATAAAGAATGAAGTATCATTACTATCATTAATTATAAATGACTGCAACTAAATTAGTTTTTTTTTTTAACCAATAAATAAATTCAATTAAAAAAAGAAATAAGAAAACAACTTACTAAAAAGGAAATCAGCTGACTTGAGCAGAAAATGTCTTCGAATAGTAATTCTCCGGTTTTATAACCTAACTTCGCTATGCCACCCAGTTCAAGTTTAATGTATGACTTTTGCTATTATTTTTAAGTTACATAATTATTGTTGTCCTATCTTATCAAATTTAAACGAACTGACGAAAAAAGAATAGGAGAAACACAACAATGTACTCGCTCGAGCGACCCAAAATTTACGAATGAATGAATGAATGAACCTCTATAATGAATGAATTGTGTAGAAATGTCAGTAGTGAGTCGGTCGACTTGTCGACTTATATTACAGTGTTGCCAGAAGGTTACTTTTGTAACCTTTTAGGTGATTTTTGAACTGCATTGGTTACTTTTAGGTTACACTAATGAAAAGGTTACTTTTAGGTGATTTTTCGGAATTTGTGGAATTAACTTTTATTTTTTTACTAAAACGAGCGTTCCGTTTCACATTACTTTTATAGCAACGTGAAACGGAACGCTCGTTTTAGAATTTTTCATGTTGGTAAGCTTTGTTAGCAGTGGTAGTTGTAAAACTATAGACCTTTAAGAACAATCATAGGGGTATGAGCACTTTGTCAATAACTAGGGCAGTTTTTGTTTTTCTTCAAGTTGGCTCTCTCCAACCATATATTGAACAAAAAGCGAAAGTGAATCGAATGTCAAAAATAGTATGGTAATGTAGAATTATATTAATACCGATTGCCAATATCGAATGGATAATTTTTTATTTAAAATTAAAATATCCAATGTCTTAATTATTCTAAGGAAGGGAAAGACATACGCTATCAATATGATACCGTCGTAAATGGAGTAGTAAAAAACGAAGTGACAGGTATATTAAAAGATTTCACAAAAAGTGATAGTGTATTTATTAAATTTCCAAGCTCCTTCGTATGAAAGATTACGGGCTATGAATTCGCGTATAATTTTCAACAATAGCGTATTTGTACCTATACTTTTATATGCAGGCAAGTGCTCAAATACTCATCGATGTTTCTGTAAGTCAATACAACCAAAATTCTATTCTATCAACTTATAATTACCTTTCCAGAAAAAAAAGGAATGGTTATTTTTTATACAAAAAGGTTACATTTTTTTATATTTCAGGTAATTTCTGACATGACCCTACTGGCAACACTGTTATATTAATCTAGTTATTCGAGACAAACAACAAACGAATAAATTCGAGTCGCCGATTCCTCCAATTCGAATTGATTCGCAAGTCGACGCCAACGCGATGCGAGTTGCGACACCTTACGCGAATCAGTGAAGCGTCCTCGAGGCTCGACGGACCGAGTTGACTCGACGGAACGAGTTGAATCGGCGGAACGAGTTGTGTCGGCTTACCGAGTTGATTCGATGGAACGAGTTGATAAGAATTGCAATTCGAATCAGCTACTGATCCAATTCGATTAACTCGAGTTGTTGAAAATGCGAGTTGGCCCATCGCTAAATGTCATGTGCACAATAGAGAGACAGTAGATAGGTTTCTCTTTCTAGTTCTATGCATGCGAATGATCTTCAATTTATTGAATGAAGAGAAAAACAAAGAATGGAATCGCTATGGTTACTTACTTTGCGTGATCGAATGTTGCCAGCGTCCAACATAGGCAAGGCCCTGAATTCATGAAGCGGAACGCGGAGCACGGCATTTAGCCCTGGGGGTTTACCATGACCTGTTATAGCAGGACTGAAGTTGAACTGCTCGGTATTTTTGTACTATGACTTCATTATTATTATAGTAGGCCTCCAACCATTGGCGCCGGCTTTTAGAAAACCTCATGGGTGCTCATGCTAATTTGGTGACTCGGAAAAGTGGCGAAGTGTGAGAAGAGAAATGCGCACTGATCGTCCGACAATTATATAAATTTAATAAATAATAATAAATTGGGAAAACATCACATACATTGTCCTGGTCCCAAACTATGGTTTTCCCTTGTACTATGGAAACCAGGAACAACGAAGGTACCACAAACACCCAGACCCAACACAAATATCTGTTTCATTAACAAACATTTGTGTTGGGGCGGGAATCGAACGCGCGACCCTTGTGTCTCAACCGGCGCTCTAAACCACTGCGCTAAACGGGTCGTCAGGTAATGAAAAAACACCCTTACCTAAAAGGCAATTACTGATCTGTTTCTTGATGTCTATTCTCAGGGGTGCTCGTCACCCTCTGTTTCTCATGGGTGCTCAGTACTCACTGTTTATTACTCACGGGTGCTCGAGCCCCCGAGCTCCCATGGAGTCGGCGCCCCTGCCTGCAACTGGCCTGCTAAGTGACGTTTACGAAATCCGCTCAAAATTCGTTCACTTTTTTAACCGATTTCAAAAAGGAGGAGGTTCTATGTTCGGTTGAATGTATGTTTATTATTTTGTATATACTTTTCGTCCTATGGTGAGCTATTTGACATGTATTTGACAGCAGATGACCGTCTTTTGAACACTTTTGAGTGTCTGTAATGTCAAATTAAGCTTCTAGTCAAACCTAGTATTTTGCCTTACTTGGCGAAAGAAAATGGGACAAAGTAACCGATCATTGTGTTCACGGTTCACCTGTATCACTATGGCACTTTTCTACATTTAGTACTTATTTAGTTCATGTTTCACTCCTCATTGTGGTACTCTGCTGAGTACATTTTGGAGGATTTTTTCACTCGATTCCTTTGCTACCAAATACCACAAAATCTTTTGCAACATGTTACATCCGTATTCTGATGTCTCTACGAAAGAAAAATAATTATTGATAAAAAATCACTTATGGAAACGTGGACGTAACACTAGGCATTATGTTGAAAGACTGTCGCCTTTTATAAGAAGAAAATAAAAACAAAACTGTCAGGAGTTTTGGCGGGATTTCTTCGAGTGAAGTTCAGTGGCTGTTTTAATTATAATATTCGCAAATTGATTCCTGATATTGTGACGTAAAATTGGTGTAGTTTTGTATCTCAAGTGTCTGCGCAACTGGAATAATATGTGGAATCATTGAAATAGGCGCGATCTCGGTAAAATGGAGCTGAGAATTTTATTGTAGTTTTAGCTACCTCAGCGAAGTTTGCTGAGAAGGGTGAATTGATACATTTGCTGCTAAATACTTCAAAAAACATTAGAATGTGTTACACCTGCATTCTAATGTAAAACAAAAAGAAATCATTATTACGGAAGACTTATTACGCAAGAAAACATAGACGAAAGACTAGGCGATATCGTCAAACGACTAAAGCCTTCCCTAAGGGGTAAACAAAAAAAAAAACTGTCAGGTTTGGTGTCAATAACGTCATTTTTTCAATGTCAAATATGTCAATGTTGTCAAACATGTGATCGCAATCGCAAGTTTTGCTTTGTTTTCATTTATTTGCGAGTAATTTGTTTAGGTTTTGGAAATGTCATTAGTTTTGAGAAGAACGTATTTAAAAGCCAAGAATAATATATTGTCTTCCAGCAATGGAAACATTTCGTTATCCTGTCCAATTCTTACATTTGCTCCTCGAACGTTCAGTGACGACAAATCTGGCAGTAATCCACAATTTAGCACTAGTACAATATTAATAGAAAATGGATTCAATGTTCAAGAACTTCCTGTAGCTATAAAGAGGTTGAAGGATCTTTCGGAAATCGATATGAAGCCAAACGAAGAACAAGCAACAAGTTCGCATGACTCTCTTAGCTATCAGCTGATTCAAGAAGAGTTTAACCAATGTTTAGATCTAAGAGACGTGTTTTCCTTACTCTCAAAGTGTACCAAAATAACTCCGAATATTGCGTTGGGTGCAATTGAACGAATTTATGACATGGAAAAAAATCCAAACTTTTTAACTTTAGATTCTAGAGCAATGCACATCAATTTAGCCAAGGGTGCCATTTTGGATAAACTTCTGAAGGTGGTCATGAAAACTGAGGACACACGCACAATATTGGATATATTGAACACAGTTTCATCATTTATGGAACCATACAAATACAAATTTCATGATGAGCTTCTTTTGAGAGTCATTGACAACAAATTGTGTATTGAGCAGCTATGTGAGTTTATAACTTTTTTGATAAAAAATAAAAATGATGAAAAATATTCTGAGACAATTGACAAATTGTGGGTTGGGTTTGTGGCCAAAGAAAACGAAATTAATGAAAGTAATATTGTACAGGTATTTGGTATTTTGCACGGTTTGAAAGTCAGTAAAAGAATCATTTTGGCATTGCTGGAACAAAAGTTGTGTGATTTGTGGTTTAAAATTAAAGCACCAGTCATGCAAGAGATATTGAGCTCTTTTGTACTTGAAAAATATTTATCAGTACAATCATTTGGTATTGTTGGGAGCTGGCTTTCTTCCAATATACATGCCTTAGATGAAGATTCATTGTTAGATGTAATTTCTAAGTTAACTCGGCTTAAATATACTGATAACCAAATCGAGAAGGCTGTGGAAAAATATCTGAAATTAAAAGGTTCAAAAATAGAGAGCCATGTTCTTATCATAGGAATTTTAAACTATTGTATGCAATTTAAAATTTACAATGAACAGATACTGAATTCATGCAGTGAATACTTTTTGAACAATTGGGAAATTGTACCTCCTAGTTTTCTAAAATCTTTCATATATCCTTATGGATATCTGCATTTTGATCCTGCAACTGGTTCAGAATTTTGGCCGCTAATAGATAAAATATTAAATGAAAAATTTGATAAAATAAGCAGTAGCGATCTTAGTTCAATGTTACTGTCATTAATATATTTAGGGAAGTATCCTTCCACTTTAGTCTGCAGAATGCTAAGCCCAGAGTACTTGACAAAAGTGAGAAACCCTGACTTGTTGCAGAAGTTTTATTTAATTGATACTGCAATGACATTAGAATTTGAGAAGTATTCAGGTCCTCTGCTACCAAAAAACCAGTGGTCTAAACCTATCTCTCAAGACTTTCGAGTTAAAAACATATTAGAAAAAATTATGGAGCCCCTGGTGACTGTAGCAGGAGGTCAAGACAAGTTGTCCATGGCAGTGTCCATTCCGTACCTACCATCTGATGAAACATACTTGTTGGATGTTATGTTACACTCTGTTGGTCTTGGCAGCAAAACATTCAACTGGAAATCAAAAACTGTTCGAAATGAAAATATTGCTATTTTAATTCATTTGCCTGATCATTATTGTTCGAACAGTGATCATCTGATTGGTCCACAAGTGATGAAAAAAACACATCTCAAAATTTTAGGAATGAAAGTTGTTAGCCTAAAATATTCTTTACTTAGTCAATTTTATACATCATATAATAAAAGTGGACTGGAAAAGTACCTGAAAGATAGTATTAATAATGCAGAACAATGCTTATAGTAGAATTAGTCATTAGCATAATTATGTAGGTAGTCATTTATGTAGATAGGTAAAGTGTCCATATAATTTTCAGGGTTTATAGATTTTGTATGTTTATATAACTCTTGTACATACTTTTGGTAAATTGGGCTAACACAAATATTTTTTCTAGTCTAAAGGTCAAAGCTGTAATTTTGTTGTTAGAATATAGAGAAGCATAATGTACCATCAGCATATTGTTATAGAAACCTGTAATAATAGATTAGATGATTAGGTACAATAATATTTATTTAGCAATTTTAGTGCAAAAAATATGTTTATGTTAGTGCTATATAAAACACTACTCATCACTGTTATTAATATTGTGCAATAATAATAATGAATAAAAATATTTTTATAAACCAAGGCATTTGATTTCTTCCTATATTACCTACACCTACAGCCAACGGAGTGGCTATTGGGGTTTTTATATTTATTGTTAATGTGTGCCAGTGGGCACCACTAGCAGCTTCAAAGTGGCTGTCGGCTTACATCAGGGGTCGGCTCTTAGCCCTTACCTCTTCCTGATCATAATGGTCACTCTGACATCGGACATCCAGGAAGAGACTCACTGGTGTATGCTGTTTGCCGATGACATTGTGCTGGTTGCCGAGAGTGGCCTAGAGGTCCAGAGCAGATTGGAGGTGTGGTGGCAAAGACTGGAGAGTGTTGGCCTAAAATTAAGCAGAATCAAAACGGAGTACTTGTTCTGCGATTTCGGCGGTATCTCCAGTCCTGTACTCATAGCTCTGCCGGAACGCCCGTACCAATCTGTTTCGACTTTCGGTACCTCCAGTCGCGCGTCCAAGGGGATGGTGAGGTAGACCGAGACGTACGTAACTCATCGGATCAACTCAGGATGGATCGAATGGCGACAGGTCACTGGAACAACTTGTGACCTACGGATGCTCCTTAAACTGAAGGGTAAAATCTACGAGTCCGTGATAAGGCCTGTCATACTGTAGGTATGGATCAGAAGGTTGGGCTGCGAAAAAGACGGATGAAAAAAGATTGCATTTAGCGGAGATGAGAATGTTGAGATGGAAGTGTGGTGTGACGAGAATGGATAAAGTGGGAAATGAGTATAAAAGAGGAAATTTTAAAGTGGCGCCAGCGATTGAATAGTTGAAAGGGAATCGTTTGTCTTAGTATGGCCATGTAAAGAGGAGGAATGAAACGCATGTTACCCACTAAAAAAGTTATGAGTATACATGTGAATTGATGGAGAGGGAGAGGGAGGCCAAAGAAAAGATGGATGGATTGTGGGAGAAGTGATATGAAAGAAAAGGGAGTTAGTGATAGCGTGACGGGTGACAGGACAGGATGGAAGAAAAAACTTTTTAGAAAAAAAAAATAACCGACTTCACTAAAAAAAACACTAAAAGGATCAAAATAACTTTAATTTCGGATGTCGGTGTTACTCGGTATTGTTTGTTTCTTATTTAACACCGACTTCCGAAATTAAAGTTATTTTGATCCTTTTAGTGTTTTTTTTAGTGACGACTTATTTTTTTTTTCTAAAAAGTTTTTATTTCACACTTTTTAGTTGCGATACACTTATAAACAGAGTGCCTATTTCTAATGACAATTCCAATTAACCCAAATACTGCTAGGTTACATTGTTTTATTATAAAGTTGCTGTGCCTACCTTCCTCCTTCCGGCTCCATCATCAGATCAGATCGATAGTACCTTATAGCCAAAGAGCATCTCACGACAATTCTAATAAGCCCAAACACGGCTAGGATACATTGATTAATTACGGAGTTCCTGTGCCTACCTTCCGGCTCCATCATCAGATCAGTTCGATAGTACCTTATAGCCAAAGTGCATCTCATGACAATTCTAATGAGTCCAAACACGGCTAGGTTACATTGATTAATTACGGAGTTCCAGTGCCTACCTTCCGGCTCCATCATCATCATCATCAGATCACTTCGATGATACCATTTTCAACGTAACTATTCAGAATCATTCATTTATTTGTATTGTCATAGTCGCTTAACTATATCTTCAATGTGATATCTATTTGAGTATGAAGTTCCGTTGACCATTTCTGGTCTTCTTCATCAGTTCCACTTCATCAAATGTTACTTTTTGACTGTAAATGCTTAAGTTCTTGATGAAAATACTAAAATTACCATAGGGTTGCCTATAATTTTTGAGGAGTTCCCTCGATTCCTCATGGATTCCATCATCAGAACTGGATTTTGAAAAAAATGGGACCAATCTGGAAGCATATCCTATAAAGGGAAAAAAAAATTTTGCAAATCGGTCCATAAACGACGGAGTTCTGAGGTAACACACATAAAAAAAAAAAAAAAAATGATGATAAAAAAAAAAAAAAAAAATACAACCGAATTGATAACCTCCTCCTTTTTTTTGAAGTCGGTTAAAAAAAACGTGTTGCGCCGACCCCAAATAAAACGGGACGAGGGCAGGAAGATGAGATGATGAATGCACAGACAAGTCAGAACAGAGCTCTCTGGCGCAAACGTACAAGGAGACCCGAACCCAGCTGAACTGGGAAGAGAGTAGGACAAAGAAGAAGGAGGGGCCAATCTGGAAGTAAATCCTTTGAAGTAAAAAAACAATTTTGCTAACGTCCATAAGCGACGGAGTTCTAAGGTAACAAACATAAAAAAAATACAACCGAAATGAGAATCTCCTTTTTTAAAGTCGGTTGATAACAGAAGAAAACTAGACCCACACTAAAGCAGCCAGTATGATGTTAATGCCAGACGAACATTTGGCAATTAATCGGTAATTAATCGGGAATTTTCTTGCTTCTTATGTCTCTATACAGGGTTACTCCACATGGCTAAACACTGTCCGTCACGGAATTGTTTTTAGAAAAAAAAAACGAGTGTTACGCTTTTGTAAGCTATAAAATATAACTTTCATATTTTCTGTATGAACCTGCTCAACCTCCCTAATAACGTTTTCCAGAAATAGATCTAGACTTAACCATAACATAATTATTAGAACCATGCTTCTCATACTGTGCGCTGGTCGAATGAATTTGGCAGTTGTACTCGTTATATAATAATAATAAAATTTAATTAATAAAAACGTTATAAATTTGAAAGTCTCTCTCTCATCGTCTGTCACTCTTTCATCCTTAAACTACAGGACAGATTTTGAGTACCTAAGCTTGAACTCCAACGAAGGACATAGGCTACTGTTTATCTGGCTTCGATTTCGACTTCGCGTCTGCAATAATCGACATTCACGTGAACTTGAAGTTGCTCGTAAAAGCTATATTTTAATAAAAAAAAAAACGACCAAGTGCGAGTATATAGGGCTCGCGCACGAAGGTTTCCGTACCATCCAGAGCAAAAAAAAACTGCAAAAAAAGTCACGTTTGTTGTATGGGAGCACCACTTAAATATTTATTTTATTCTGTTTTCAGTATTTGTTGTTATAGCGGCAACAGAAATACATCATCTGTGAAAATTTCAACTATCTAGCTATCACGGTTCATGAGATACGGCCTGGAAACAGACAGACCGACGGACGGACAGCGGAGTCTTAGTAATAGGGTCCCGTTTTACCCTTTGGGTACGGAACCCTAAAAAACAAAGAAGTCCTACTTGAGTGCGAAACCAGTAACATCGAATTTTGTTTCTTCGAAAACCTTTCAACGATATCTCTATTCTGCGACGCCTTATTAAATTGACGGCTTATTCCTACGATATTTCTCTCACTGCGAAAATATCATACCTACCACGAAGTTTAGTTTAATTGACATCGTTACTGCGATTTTATAAAGAAGTACCTACCCAGAAAACTTACTTCGAACGATCTTACGGCGATGAGTGTGTTATCTACATAATTCAGAAAAGTGTAACCTCGAATAACACGTTCCCGTAAGTTTACTAATCCGAAACACGTTACCACGAAAAACTTAACGCCGTAGCCACGCGATCTCGAATTACATGATTCAGAAACACTGTAATATCGAATAACACGACCCCGTATGTTTTTAACCGACTTCAAAAAAAGGAGGAGGTTATTCAATTCGGCTGTATTTTTTTTTTTTATCATTTTTTTTTTATGTTTGTTACCTCAGATCTCAGTCGTTTATGGGCCGATTTGCAAAATTTTTTTTCCCTTTATAGGATATGCTTCCAGATTGGTCCCATTTTTTTCAAAATCCAATTCTGATGATGGGATCCATGAGGAATCGAGGGAACTCCTCAAAAATTATAGGCAACCCTATAGTAATTTTGGTATTTTCATCAAGAACTTAAGTATTTACAGTCAAAAAGTAACATTTGATGAAGTGGAACTGATGAAGAAGACCAGAAATGGTCAACGGAACTTCATACTCAAATAGACATCACAATGAAGATAGTTAAGCGACTATGACAATACAAATAATTGAATGATTCTGAATAGTTACGTTGAAAATGGTATCATCGAAGTGATCTGATGATGATGATGGAGCCGGAAGGTAGGCACTGGAACTCCGTAATTAATCAATGTAACCTAGCCGTGTTTGGACTTATTAGAATTGTCATGAGATGCACTTTGGCTGTAAGGTACTATCGACTTGATCTGATGATGGAGCCGGAAGGTAGGCACAGGAACTCCGTAATTAATCAATGTATCCTAGCCGTGTTTGGGCTTATTAGAATGAGATGCACTTTGGCGATAAGGTACTATCGAACTGATCTGGTGACGGAGCCGGAAGGCGGAAGGTAGACACAGGAACTTTATAATAAAACAATATAACCTAGCAGTGTTTGGGTTAATTGGAATCGTCATGAGAAATAGGCACTCTGTTTATAAGTGTATCGCAACTAAAAAGTGTAAAATTTTACAAAAAAAAAATAACCGACTTCACTAAAAAAAAACACTAAGAGGGTCAAAATAACTTTAATTTCGGAAGTCGGTGTTAAATAAGAAACAAATAATACCGAGAAAGTTTTTTTTAATAGAAAACTCTTCACAACGAATGCACGCTGCTTTTTTTTTTTTTTTTTTTAGGTGGGAAAATCATCTTATGACAAATCTCGCTCTTGGGCGGAACGAGAGATAGTGTCAGACTTTTACTGACTAAAAACCCACTCCTGTTCCTTCGTTGCCTTCGTCCCAGGGCCCCGGTTTCGTTTTCACACTACCCATGGCCCCAGTAGGCTTTGACCCTGCTGGGCCCCTACGATTTGCTGACATCTCCCTGAGGCGCGCGCGGAACAATACGCGCCGTCGACGACTTGGGCTCGGTCCGGATGGTTACCGGACGGTCGGACGGCGGGCCACCCATTGCCCGCCTTCCGCAAGCCCGCGCCTACGGTGGCCGGAAATCAGGATCGGAATCCCGGCGGCGGCTGGGGCGTGAGGACCGTTGCCGTTGCCTCACGCGATCGGCCGCCTCCTTTGCCAGCATTACTGCTTCGCAGAAGGAGGCGACCGCCTGCCACTCCTCCTCGCTCCGGACCATGGCCTGTACCAAGGCCCGGCGCGAGAGATCGCCGCCGCCGATCGCCCCCACGAGGACACGGCGTTGCTCTTCCCAAGCGGGGCACCCCTCCACCGTGTGCTCTACCGTGTCCTCCGGGCGGTCCACACAGTGGCGACACCCGGGCGTCTCTTCCGCACGAATCCGGTGCAGGAACTTCCCGAACTTCCCGTGTTCGGTGAGAACCTGCGTCATGCGGAAGGTGAGGACGCCGTGAGGTCTTTCCAACCACGCCTCAAAGAAGGGACTTACCGCCATAAGAATGCACGCTGCTACGAAAAACCTAACGCCACAGTCATGGAATCTCGAATAACCAAATCTCTAATTCACCAATTCGATAATAATAATTTAAATAGATAGATTAAAAATTTGGAGATGTCTTTTCGTTAGAGGTTTGGTTAGGTTAGGTCGCGTGGCTTCGGCGATAAGTTATTCGTAGAAGCGCGCATTTGTTGTTAACTGACTCGAATTGGTGAATTAGAGATTTGGTTATTCAAGATTCTATGACTGTGGCGTTACACTTTTCGGAAATATGTAACACACTCAATATAACCAAAACACCCGGGTGTCACCATTGTGCGGACCGCCTGTAGGACACGGTGGAGTATACGGTGGAGGTGTACTCCTCTTGGGCTTGATTTTCAAGTGCGAAGTAGGAATTTCATCCCACTGGTATAGTGGTAAGCGGGACAGGGTGTAGGCAAAGTCCCGCAACCTCCATTGAAAAGAAGACGAGAGTTTCAGACCTGATTGTTGTTTTTGGACTTTTAAAGTCCAAAAACAATGATGAACGCGATGTAGGTACTTAGTTAGGATTTATGTGACGCAGTTTTTATGTTGCCGCTACAAGTGTCGGTTGCCACATGTGAATTGTACGGTGAACCCGCACATTCGTATAATTAAGTAGGTTATGCAACTGCAGCTTTGCACACGCGCGACCATTTAGTATTACAATTACTAAGTAAAATAAATCAGTGATTTTTCTACACTCAACACGGGCGGTTTTATTATCATCCCCGGTTTCTATCATTTTACCATAAGTGTGCAGACTAACGTCGTACATTTTTTTTGGTCCTTCGAGCCGGATCTGATAACACGCGTAGTAACAGTCCATCGGGTATATAATTCAAGGTGCGCGGGTGGTTCGGAATCAGAACCCCAGACTTGATAATATTCGTTGAGTATTTCGCGTCAGTTCCGTAAAGTTCAATCACTCAGTTCAGTGAACACATAGTGAATCGTTCGTAAAGACTTTGGTGGAACTCCGAGTCTACTTCATCTACATTTCTACTGCATCCAGGATCTGCAGATCGCTGTTGGTATCAACTCTTCGGTGACCAAGTAAGATTGTTCCTTTTATTTAATCGCCATGGCAGTATCAAGCGCTCGTCAGTCGGAAATATTAGAAGGGCTCAATAGGATAAAGGTCAATTTCGGTAAGGATCCATTATCGAGAAAAACTCCGGATTATATCCAAAAAAGAATAGAGTCGTTGGACAACCTCTGGGGAGAATTCGAACAAAATCACCTGAAACTTTCCGAGTTTCCAGACAAGGAACCACAATATTTCTCCGCAGATTTATATCAACAGGGTAAGATCCTCTACCAGTCTACCCGTAACCTGCTTACTGCATTTGGCTCTGATGAGAAAGGAACTCAAGCTAACACGGAAGCCAATGAACTGTTGGCTCAACAAAGAACCAATTTTAGGGCCTTCAACAGGTTGGTGAAGAGCATCAACGTGAACGAAATAACGGAAAAATGGGAACTTGAAGACGAGCTTAGGGCTATACAAACCAAGTGGAACACTATCGACTCGTTGCATCACTGTGCCAGTGCCAGTGTTCAGTGAGTTTAGTAATATAAGTAAATCCACCGAAAGTGTCGATAAGGGAACCTCTACCATGGTCCAACAGTGATAGTGTGAACTTGAATAACCAGACAATTTAGTTTTACAGACTTTACTACTTACTTTAGTTATACACCTAATGAAATCACCTTGTATCACCGTTCAACTGAAAATTATATCATATAATCTAAATCATTAATTTTTCACGTGTTTAGTTGCACCATTTATCACCTAGATTAAAACACGTCTCCTGTCTTCTCCTTTAGAGTTGGCAGTATGTACGGTGAACCCGCACATTCGTATAATTAAGTAGGTTATGCAACTGCAGCGTTTGCACACGCGCGACCATTTAGTATTACAGTTACTAAGTAAAATAAATCAGTGATTTTTCTACACTCAACACGGGCGGTTTTATTATCATCCCCGGTTTCTATCATTTTACCATAAGTGTGCAGACTAACGTCGTACATGAATACTTACTTACTTTTATGTAAATAGGTACCTACCTACCTCTATCAAGAGATTATAGTAGGTATCTATCTACGTATTAATACAATTGGGCGAGGGGCGCACTCACGTGCATCAAATTACATTTTTATAAACCACGAATTAAGAATAATAATATCGTAAACACTATTGAGAAATGGATTTTTTGACCCATGGATGTATTTCGTGCGCTTTATTCGATTTTAGTAAGAAGGCCATTTCTCTTGTCTAGTCCATCTCTGCCTTCAACCTAGAACTAGAATATCATCGGTACAGATTGGTTTGGTTGGAAAAGATAAAGAACACAATGAAATTCCATTTATCTTAACCCTTCAGTGCCAAGGACCCAGACCTAGGTTGTAAAGTAATCGAAAAAAAAATGAAAAAAAAAACTTGGACACCCTAGTCGCGTCCTAGGCATGAACACAAGTCAACAATAGTTGCGGGCTCACGAACGAAACGAACCAATAATTGTATATTCTTGGCACCAAGTATTAAACTAATTGGGCTTGCGGACGGCAAGCAATGGGTAGTTCACCTTCCGGCTGTCTGGTAACCGTCTGGACCGTGCCCAAGTCATCGACAGCGCGTAATGTTCTATGCGCGCCGCGAGTTGTCACCAAACCGTAGGGGCTCAGCAGGGACGAAGCCTACTGGGGCCATGGGTTCGCTTCTGAAAGGAAAACCCGAGGTCCTGGAACGCAAGGCTACGAAGGAACATAGGAGTGGGTTTTAGTCAGTAAAACTCTGACACGTCCTCGCGCCTCGCCCTAGAGCGAGAGAAGTCATTAGATGATTTCTCACTTAAAAAAAAAGCATTAAACTGAACGACATTTCAGTAGATAAATGGGTAGGATTATAATTATAAAAAGAAACAAAGCACGTATTTTTATTAGTTTATTTCATTATACTCGTAACATCTTCTTCTTATAATTACTCACTGACTAACTCTCTAGAATTATTATTTGAATATTTTAATAATTTCTTAAACAACTTTTACATTTCGAAATATTTTTCTATGAAAAACTCGTTCCAGATCAAAATACATAATATTTATAAGTTAAATAGCATACCGCCCAGCGATCACTATCTATATACTTTCGTTATTGCTCAATATCTTGAGATGTAGCATGATGTAGGCTATCTTTGTTCGCTTTATATTTCCAAGATCAAGAATAGTTTTGTTTCAGTAATAGACAATCTAGTTTACATTTCTGGCTGTTAGACACAGGCTTTATAAAATACAATTTTCAAAATATCTTCAAAGTAGAGACAGCCTTGTTAGTTACATTTTCATTATGTAGTTTGTAATTCGCAATAAGATAGTCACAGACATTATGAGGCAAAACATTACGAGTCGTACTCAAGTCAGAAGTGGGTAATGAGATGTTAGGATTTGTTAAGGTTACGCGGGTAAAGGTGCATCTACACACATCAGTGAAATCACAGATAGAATATGGCGTAGAACGTACAGCCACGTTATCTCCCATTGTTATTCATAGCCAGAAATGACTACACTATAATTTTATAGCCATAATGGTGTATCACAGCAACTCTAGCTTGAATATTAAATTGTAAAGAATGTGTTTACGCTGACTCACAGCCTAAAATCTAAAATAGGTAATTTAATAGTTTTACATCAATAATTACTTGATACTTGTCTGGTACAATCGCCAAGCATTCATGCATTGCAGCGTAGTCAATAATACCTGGGCGTTTGAATACGTTGGCGATTGTACATTTAATAATTTTAATGATTTTATTTTAATAAAGCTAAAATGTAACGACTGAAATTACGAACACGATTTTTAATCTAATCTGAGTAGGGTAAGTGCCTACGATGAATGTGCATGTTGTTGAATTACAACTATGTTAGTAAACGTGACATTTCTAACACATAATGTACCTCCGAAAGCTATTTATTATTATTAGATAATATTACACACATTACTGACAGTTCACTGAGAGATGATTTTGTAGTAATTCTAAAATGTAAGTAGGATGACCTACGCTATAGATTGCCACCGTGTCATTTACTCACTGAAATAATGATGTTTGGCACATGTATGACGTTATCGTGGGCATCAAACATTAACTAGTGTCCTACTTAATAATTTGAACTATCTACAATGTTGTTACCAAATAAGATTTAAGTAGGTGTGAGACGCCTGGTTACCGTTGTGGGCTCACAAGAGACACATGACGCATCGTATGAGCACTGCTCTCCGGGTGCGCGGGAGTCGGTCAGTGCGCTCCACGTCCACGATGCGTTGTTATATCTACCTATACCTTTTATAATGGTAAGGTTAATGGGCCGTAAAATATAATCGACAATTTTGTAAAACGAAATCCATTAAAATACAATACGTTCTTACAGAACACAAACTATTTAGTTACAATTTTCCAATTTCACATTTTCGACTTAGAGTAATAAATACCTACTAGGTATATATTTTAACTTCAATTTGAATAATTTAGATATATAATTCAATAAATTTTATTTTAAATAAATTATCGTCCATTACCTATTAATAGGCATAAATAGCTTTATATGTAGATTGTAGATATATTTTTTCTATGTGAAAGGAAGATATGTGATCACTATTTCATTACATCTGTGTGTTATCACTAGGTGATGAGAACACATTCACAAAATGAAAACGAGCGATGCATAATCACGACATCGTTGTCGAATGTTGAGTTATAGATTAATATAATTTAGAATGATTTATACTTAATCTTATTAAGTGTATTAATTTTGTTATATCGCTATGCTTCAATGTGGTAGACAGAGTGGGCCGCGGGCTAGGTGTCTGGTTGCTGGCGACAGAGTGTGCCGCGGGCTAGGTGTCTGGTTGCTGGCGAGAGAGTGTGCCGCGGGCTAGGTGTCTGGTTGCTGGCGACAGAGTGTGCCGCGGGCTAGGTGTCTGGTTGCTGGCGACAAAGTGTGCCGCGGGCTAGGTGTCTGGTTGCTGGCGACAGAGTGTGCCGCGGGCTAGGTGTCTGGTTGCTGGCGACAGAGTGTGCCGCGGGCTAGGTGTCTGGTTGCTGGCGACAGAGTGTGCCGCGGGCTAGGTGTCTGGTTGCTGGCGACAGAGTGTGCCGCGGGCTAGGTGTCTGGTTGCTGGCGACAGAGTGTGCCGCGGGCTAGGTGTCTGGTTGCTGGCGACAGAGTGTGCCGCGGGCTAGGTGTCTGGTTGCTGGCGACAGAGTGTGCCGCGGGCTAGGTGTCTGGTTGCTGGCGACAGAGTGTGCCGCGGGCTAGGTGTCTGGTTGCTGGCGGCAGAGTGTGCCGCGGGCTAGGTGTCTGGTTGCTGGCGACAGAGTGTGCCGCGGGCTAGGTGTCTGGTTGCTGGAGACAGAGTGTGCCGCGGGCTAGGTGTCTGGTTGCTGGCGACAGAGTGTGCCGCGGGCTAGGTGTCTGGTTGCTGGAGACAGAGTATGCCGCGGGCTAGGTGTCTGGTTGCTGGCGACCGAGTGCCAGTTACTGCGCACTGGTATCTCTTAGACGGGAAGTCGACAGTCAATTCATAGAATAACTAACATCTACGTACTTAATTTATTATTATGGCATCTACAACCATGACAAAAAGGAATTCTTAAATGCCTTCGAATTATTTCCTACTTTGTTCGTAACGCCGACGAGCGCGAACATTAAATGACGTTACTTGTATTTGTGAGTACGAGTCATGAAAAGGTTAAACTATTTTTTTTTATTTGAGGAAATCTTAAAAATATCAACTCTTATACAAAATTCGAGTTGACGCTATCGTAAAATCTTAGGATATTATTAAGGTAATTGATAATTTTAAAAATAACAGTTACATTCGTAATGAACGTCAAAGAAATACTATCAATCAGATGGGAAAACTGTTTTGTGAAAGAAAGGAAACAGTTATGTATATAACTATTTCATCTAGGAAATGTTGTTAGCTATTTAATGCTAATAACTGTAAAATATTTTCTAACTGTAGGTATTTATGATTGTTCACAAACAAAGTTATTATTGGGTAGATGGTAGCTCACTTACGGACTAGGTTATTTTACAACACCGATTTCTATTTGGCAGTTATCTAACACTCTTTATACGAATAAGAAATAGTTCCTTAACTAGAGTGGTGTAACGGTAAATAAAAAATTGACAAGTTTCCATCGTACGTACATACGCGCAAGTCGCAAGGTACCTGTGTCCACGTAGTCACTGCTACAGATGTCTTTATTCAAAATTAACTAATTACAATACTAGTTTTAGAACCTAAAACAAAAACTTCAAATTATTTTTATGAAATAAACGGTCTGTCATCAGAATTTGTTTGAATGATACACGTCTAGAAGCGCAAATATATTTTTCGTTTGACGACAAGTGGGTAGTTTGCAAAAGTGATGCTTATAAGCTTTTGCAGTCACGCAATCTTTGTGAGACCGTGACGGTAATGGCACATTACCGTTGATGACAACTTGGAGTGGTTCCACAGTATCCACATTTTATATTTTAATGATACTTGTCATAAGGCAGACCAATCGACGCTGTAAACAAGCTCGAGCGAGTCAAGGCAACTACAGATGTATAAAATCAAATGTAGATTGAACGATGACTACTACTGGCTAGTACGGATATATTACCGCTACCACTTACGTAAAACTAAAACAATAAAACTTTATATAAACGATCACAGTAAGAAATCATCTACCTACGCGAATGTGCGCAATAAGTTTTCAAGTTATTCTCTAAGTTAATTGCGACGGGGATCGCGTTTAACTATTAAATCTTCTCGCTAATACTAAATATGAATAGCTAATAGTTACCTAGTGTCCCTCGCAGCGCGTTCATCTGCTGTTCTATCTACTCACCATAAAAAGTCGAGGGTTCGTCTTGTTGTGTCAACTTAAGGACTTGTTGTATTTTCGGTAAACGAATTGTGTATGTATCAGATATAACTAATATCAAAAGTGACTAGAAATGATTTTCAAAATGAAAACTTTTCGAAATCTATCCGGTTAGCGAAAGGTCAATTTGAGAACAAGTTCTGCGTCAGTCCCACGGTAAGTTTTAAGTTGAGCAGATGTAAAAATCTTAGAACAGAATAATATTTACAAAATACAATTTTTAAATAGTTAAAAATCTTTATGGTTTTTAAGAAATGTATACTCTTATAAAGTATATCTACATACGTCGTGTTAAAAACCATAGAAAATAAAATGATGTATAAAAATGATACAAATTAACTTCTACAAGCTAACGCCTTCACAGTCAAATAAAAACTATATGGCATGTCGGTAAACAAGACACCACTCGGGTGCTTAAAGTAACGCTTAGCTAGTCTATGTAATAACAAAACAACGAACTTAGAGCTAACGTCCGACAGATAAGGCTTCTCATTAGATACACGTCATATCCATAAATATCTATACAACAGTGAATAAATTTCAAAACAACGTCACTCTAAACAGCAAATTCAACAAAACGTATCGTAGAATTAAGCTAACATTTACAAGTAAAACGAACGCCGAATACAATCATCGTAAGAAAATACATATAATATTTATGAACGAACCGGAACGCGACGGTCGTGTCGGCAGTCTTAGAGATGCGCGGGTAGGTGTTACGATCGACGAGGTTCGGCCCGACCGATCGGAACGTTCCAAACCATAGCACTAATAGGAGGAGAGCCGCACCGCGCGCTCACGAGTAGATCGTGATGACCTCGCGCCCGCCGCCGCGCACCATCAGCACCTTTTCCAGCCCCTCCGTCAGCACCTCCAGGAACTCCATGTCTGTAATGAAAACAGAAGACGTCAATATATATACGAGACACTAAACATATTAAGCTTTTGTAGCATTTGCTATGCTGGCCCAAGCGTAGCAAGTGCTACGCCAGATTATACGTTGTAGCAAGTGTTACACCGTACTATTCGTTGTAGCAAGTGCTACGCCAGATTATACGTTGTAGCAAGTGTTACACCGTACTATTCGTTGTAGCAAGTGCTACGCTATACTATTCGTTGTAGCAAGTGCTACGCTATACTATTCGTTGTAGCAAGTGCTACGCTATACTATACCTTGTAGCAAGTGTTACACCGTACTATTCGTTGTAGCAAGTGCTACGCCAGATTATACGTTGTAGCAAGTGCTATGCTATACTATTCGTTGTAGCAAGTGCTAGATTATGCATTGTGCTATGCCGTACTGTAAACCGTGACCGACGATGCTACGATTCAACTAAACGTATACGCTACGGACGCACTTTCGTAGCAATGTTATTCTCATTCTCATCATCATCCCAGGGATGAGGTTTATAATTATATTACAAGATTATATAAAATCAATTGGAAGTGGACTAGAGACATAATGAGATATGCAATATCTTTGTAATTTTGTAGATTTTTTGCCTGGAGACTGAAAAGTAAAATAAGTGATATACTCACAGTTGGATTCCCGGTCGATGTTAGTGTCGCGCGGCGGCCCGGGCAGGTTGAGGATGACAAGCTGCGCGTCGTGCGACCGCGACACGATCACTTCGTTAAGCTTCACCGCCGTGTGCATGCGCCGCACCGTGCCCTCATCACTGAGACATCACATACATCCATTATATATTGATTTTTCTTACAACTGTAGTTAACATTGATTATTATTCTTATAAGCCTTTTTTGTCCCGCTGCAGGGCAAAAGCTTTTCTTCTTCCACTTCAGCCAGTCCACTGCGATCGCAAGTCAAACTTTTTTTAAGAAGGACTACATGTTATATCGCTCAGAGTCCTGCTTCGAGAGGCATTTATGCCCAATGGCCTTTCGACATACGACAGCCGATAAAGAGCATATCACGTTTATTGATTAATATGTTTCTTTAGAAGATATTTAAATTGGTATGGTAGAACTTCTAAATTGGTTTCGATATTAATGTTGTTAGTGGCAATAAAAGATTGTGACGCTCGATTACTATTTCTGCACAGAATGTAATTTGACTTCGGCTCTCATAAGTATGATCTTAGGCATTTTTCATTTGGTTATATTAATATAATAAGTAGTAGGAGAAGGTACTCACGGCGTTATATCGGAGAGGTTTGGCTTGGGCTTGACGGCGTCTCCATTGGCGCCCTCCTTGTGCTTGGCGTCGTCGGGCGGCGAGACGGCGTCCTCGCACTGCGACCGTTCATCGGGCGAGTCCCACATTGAATCGATTATGTGCAACAAACTACTTCGAAAGTCGTCCTATTCACCCCAATTTGTAAAATTTCCATTTCCAATTTGAATTTTGAATCGCGATTTGTTTTGTTTGTGTTGCACATGACGGATTCAAGGCGAATGAAACACGGGATGTCATATATTATTTTAAACGTTAAACGATAACTCACTACTGACATTCAAACATCAAACCTCTTATCTAATGTGGACAACGAAACAAACTAAAGTGAACAAATTAACGTGAATGAACTCATCGCAAACATATGACCACCGTGTGTAAATTCGCTAGGACTCGTTGGTGACGATAATGAGGGTGGGTACGATCATGAGTAAATCAACAAAATAGAAGATGGTTTGCAGTGCATTGGAACACCGATGTGTATGACTACCACACTATTGCACTGATCAACGTCAGCAGTCTAATCTTGTGATCACTGTTTCGATTCCAAATCCAAATCATATGTACGAGTATCTATGACACGCAGAGTTTACAAATGAAAATTGCACCGAAATCGGTTTCATTTCAGAACGTCTTAATTCTCAAATGAATCCTATTCCAATGATTGATAGTAAGTGACAAAATAAGACTGCTGGTCAAACTCGTCTTGAATCAGTCAGTGAGATGGTATATCAAAACAAGTTTGAAGAAATCAAAATGGCTGTACATGTCTATAAATTCTTTATAGATATTGAATGAGGGTTTAATGTAAATGAAAATGTTTATATTATAAAATTATAAATAGATCATGAATAGTGTGCTAGCTGAGAAAATAAGAAGCTTGTTTATGTTAATGTATCATAGAATGTAGTCAATTTTTTCAACAGTAAATTTTAGTACAGTGTTGTGGTTAACAGAATTTTTAATTGGGTACTTCAATACTTTCAATTCTATCTTATTAAGCAATTTTAAGTTTTGGAAAATTTAAACTTTGTACTTTCATAAACAATTTTTATTTTAAAGGACAGTAAGTCTGATTCAATTTCAAATCTTTCATTATCACCACTTTGGGGTATCAACTGTTATCTAAGTGCAGGTAAACAGGGGTATGTAGAGGAGGTATATTCACCTTATCGTCCTTATCTTTGTCGTCGCCGTCGGCAAGTGGGGGCGAGGGCGCATCGGTTGCTGGTTCGTCTCCAGGCTCCGTGAAGCGCACCTTACTAGCGGTCTTGACATCAGCGTGGTGATGATCCACAATGGCTTGCACCTGTACACGAACATTGAAATTTAGACTAATGTTAGTTTAATGTGCGTTAGCGATTGTTGTGACGTCACAGTATTTTGATGCTCATTTGTTTCTGTGTAAGGCCTTTTTACAACATTGGGATGATATAGGCTAACATTAATTGTTTCTCTTAAATATCTGTGTGAGCTTTGTCATTCTTGCTGTGACGTACCAACAATCATTTGATTTGAAGACTATGATCACTCGATACAATGAAGAATTTCTAATAAAATATCTAGACAGCCGTATGCTAATTTATTAAAAAACGACTAGCGTAAGATATAAGTACGGTGTGACTTCGTTCGATAGGATTGGGTATAAAGTCATAAGTAAGCCACTCAATTACGAGTATTCTAGCCCTATTCGATTTAAAATTTTAACACTCTGAAACCAATAAATCAAATCACCAGAATAAAAAATAAATTTATCTAACACCAATAAATGTATGTAAATATTTATTTAGAGGTAGCATGCCATTATATTAACACAGATTTAATAATTTTACAGACATCAAGAGTGAAAATATAGGTAGTCAGGAAATAAAGATAATGTTATAGTAAATATAATTAGGATAAGTGCACAAAGTGATTTTAAAAGAGCACAGGATAGTGATAAGTGAAAACAGTGACTTAATATAAAATGAAGACATGATCTAAAACATCAAAAGCAAATATCTTAGTAGTCGTTAGCCAAATTCACTTAGTACTGAATTGGTGGAAATGATAAATGATGACCGAAATGGAGGTATATTTTAATGAAGTGAACGTGGAAAATCTTAGCCACAAAGAGGACAACACTTAATCTAATATACACCAAGAATTGATTAAAGCTAAAAAGAAAACTCATCTACACATTGCTTGGAAAATAACAGCAGATGTAGACTTCAAAATGCGGGAGATATTTTAAATCAACGAATAGCTAACAAAATGCTCTTAAAGAAAATAAGTGGACTCGAATCAGGGTTAAGGTATCCACTTTACCAAAGGCAACTTCTCCTCAGCGTTTTCACGATAATCCACGAAATTTTGCATCTGTATATAGCGACAGACAAACATGTTAGTTCTAGGTCAGAGTAGAGTTATTAATATACAAAGCTTTGTACATATACATGTATTGAACATATAAATTGTGAACAGTTTAAAGTATTTCATTGTTATAGGGAGAGTATGTGAACTCACCATGCCCATAGTTTCCTTCTTGTTGAGTCGTAGTTCGCGCAGCATCTGGTTGCGTTGTTCCATCATTAAGGTTCGCTCGTAAGTGTAGGCAGATATGTCGCTGTCCGTCTGAAATATCAGTTATTTTCTTATTCATTTGTTCGTTAATTCCTCTTGGAACCAATTCCTAGGTCTAACTTTTATAAATTTTCCACAATTACTCTTACTCCGATTGCCCTACATAAATCAACTAGCACTTTGGCAGCGATTTCATTCGCGAGAATATTTTCATAAAACTCTTTAACACCCCCTAAACCGTATTTTGAGGGTCATTTAGAAAAACTAATAATGACCGTTTTTTTAATAATTTTGATTAGAATTTGTGCCAAGTTTCAAGTTTATTATCCCAAGAAATAAAAATCTTACGTATAATCTTTAAAACCTCCAAAATAAATTTATTGGGAGTATTTCTGAAAACGAATAATGACAACCTTTATTATTTACTTAGGTTAGGTACTATTTGTGATAACTTTCAAATATATTGGTACACGGAATGAGGTTTCGCATAGGTACAAACGAAAGGCTGAATTTCCAAAAACCCCTTCTTAGTGCTTGCGTGTCCAGTAGTTGATGTTGCAGCTGTGTGTTGATATGTCAGTCTGTCAGTTTCTCCCTTTATATACCAGTTTAAAAACTAACCATTTCGACAACTTCGACCTCAGCTTCAAGTCGCAGTTGATAGAGGAACATCTTGAGGTCCTTCTTCATCTGGATGGAGTTGTCCTCCATCTGCGCGACGGTGAAGATGCGCATCTTGCAGTTCTTCCACGTGCGGTGCTGCTTCAGCAAGAAGGGGAGCAGCATCAGCATGCCTCCGTCATGCACTATCCACCAGATGTCGATGTTGCCGGATACCTGGGGAGTCGGGTTCAAGATAATAAGATATTGTTGCAATTAAAACATCAGTGAAAATAAAAATTACACCATTGTTTGTGTTGTCAAGTCAATAGTTAAATAAGTTACTATGAATTAGTTTGAGTGTGAGTAGCTATATCACATAATGGCAAAACAATACACGGCATTGGTGTTAGAATAATAGTTGATTCATTTCCCTAACTTGGGGTCAGCTCCCTGTCTAACTTGATGCGGCTGAATACTCGTGTTTTACATGGAGACTGCCTAACAGGCCTCCACATCTGGACTCCAGTTTCTGGATAACACGATACTCCTTGGATAGAATGTTGGTTAGACTTTCTGACGTCTGATTACCTGGAACGACTGTCAAAGATCTACAAATGACAACCGGGACCAAAGGTTTTACGTGCTTTCCGAGATACGGGGTGTCAGCTATGTCCTAGATAAACCTAGAAATGTACATGTGAATTGAAAAAATCTCATTGATACTGGCCCGGTTTCGAACCTGCAACCTCATGGATGAGAGGCGGGTGCCTTAATCACTGGGTCATCACGACACTGACAAAATCATAACTGGAGTAAAAGTTTAAGCTTTTCATTATAGATAGGTATGGTGTTCCAGCAGTGGGACCATTATGGGTTGATTATGGTAACATTACCTTTTCACTAGAGTCAGGGAAGAAGTTGATCCCCTTGGGCACGAGCATGGCCATGCGCGCGGCGGCCACAGCGCGCACAGTGTGCAGGAAGTGTTGCCAGCGCGGCCCCGGGCGCTCCGCCGCGCGCCAGCCGTAGGGCCAGCCTACGATCACCGTGTTGGGCTTCAGACCACCCAGACCACAGGTTTGGACCCTAGATAAATAGATGGATTAAGTTTTGATAATAAAATAGTATTATCGCAATGATACTTTTTTTATCGCAATTATACTGGACTAAGATTTTTATATTTATCTCCTCGCGTTTGACCGCTATGTCACTTGATGGTAAGTGATGATGTGGTCAACGTTGGAGCGTGCTTGCCTAGAAAGGATGACAGCAATCGAACTCCGACGTCGACGATCATCATTATCACACATAGGTACATACATTTGAGCTCGGCAAAAGCTCCTTTTTGGTTAAACTTGATAATATACTATGCACATCTAAATAAGGAGAAAATAATCTAATAAGTAAAGTTAAGTAAAGATTGGACCAGGTTTCGTCAAAATAACTACATATATCTGCATCTGTCACATAATATTCGCACGTAAAAACGAACCCAGAGGCAGCTGGTATAGTTTTGCAAAAAGTGCATCAGGTTCTTCAACACCACAGGAAACTGAAAGCTGACTTACAAATGACTGAGTCCCTCAGCAATGTCAGGCGAGACGAGCACATCGACGAAGCCCTTGACCTTCTCCTCATCCATGATGCGGCGCAGGTTCTGGCGCGCGGACGACGCGTCGCCGGCGCGGCGCGGGAAGTCTCCACCCAGCACTGATACGCATACTGTCAGACCCTTGCCTGCATGGGAAGGTACGGATGTTAGATAGGTATAAAAAATAAAGTTAGTCTCTGAGGCTGATTAGCTTGACGGAAAACACAGAATCACAATGAATTAGTTCAAAAAAAATTAAATCTCTTATAATGTATAGTAACTAGCTTCTTCCAGTGGCTTCGTTCGTGTGAAAGTAGGTATTTCCATACAAATTTTGGACCCCCGTTTCAACCCCTTAGTTGTAGAATTTTGGAAAATCCTATTAGTGCTCGCCTACATCATAAAATGAAACCAAAATTTCACGTTCCTAGTCCCAGTAGTTTCGGTTGTGCGTTGGTATGTCAGTTATTCAGTTTCTCCTTTTATGTATATTAGCAGAACATAGTTGTATCAGTCGTATAAGGGTACAACTTACTTTATTAGGGTTCCGTAGCCAAATGGAAAAAAACGGAACCCTTATGAATTCGTCATGTCTGTCTGTCTGTCCGTCCGTATGTCACAGCCATTTTTTTTTCGAAACTATAAGAACTATACTGTTGAAACTTGGTAAGTAGATGTATTCTGTGAACCGCATTAAGATTTTCACACAAAAATAGAAAAAAAAACGATAAATTTTGGGGGTTCTCCATAGTTAGAACTGAAACTCAAAATTTTTTTTTCATCAAACCCATACGTGTGGGGTATTTATAGATAGGTCTTCAAAAATGATATTGAGGTTTCTAATATATTTTTTTTCTAAACTGAATAGTTTGCGCGAGAGACACTTCCAAAGTGGTAAAATGTGTTTTATCATTCTCTTAGTTCTCTTAGTTACAGGGGGGGCCTGTAACTTATAAAATAAGAGAATGATAAAACTAAAAAAAATATATGATGTACATTACTATGAAAAACTTCCACCAAAAATTAGTTTGAACGAGATCTAGTAAGTAGTTTTTTTTTAATACGCCATAAATTGTAAACCACAATTTATCTTTCAAGTTTATACGGAACCCTCAGTGCGCGAGTCCGACACGCACTTGCCCAATTTTATTATTAAAAATATTTGACTAAGCATGTATAAAAAATTCCAGTATCAGCTCGAAACAATGTTGTAGCTATATTGTGCTATAAAACTTGTGATTGTGCCTAAATAATATTTGAACCAACTTCTTTGAACATAATAAGATCAAATTAATCACAGTAAATTAAAAAAAATCATACCTGCTTTCAGTTGGCTAGCAAAGGCGAGCATCTTCCTGTACGTAGGCATCAGTTCATTGTTGAGCTTGGCTAGCACCAGCACTTGTGGGCGCCAGTTCTTGGTGTGAGGAGGTCCTTGTTCCAGGCGCAGTAGAGAGTAGCGCGCGGCTGAGAGAGCCAGACCACGGAGACCGTCACCCCATTCCTTCTCCGCTCTGGAAAGTGCAAAAGTATTTGTTGATGTCATTGTAACCTATTTCATTGCTCGTGAGAAAGTTCTCATAAAAACTATAACATCCCTCAACCCGTATGTTGAGGGTAGTTTTGAAAAACTAATAATAACAGTCTTTATAATTCATTTTGATTAGAATTTGTGCCAAGTTTCAGGTTTATTAACACACGACATAAGAATCTTCCATACAATCTTTAAAACCCCTTAATTTATTCTATTGGGGGTAGTTTTGAAAACAAATAATAACAACCTTTTTTATTTACTTAGGTTACTATTTGTACTAACTTTCAAGATTATGAAGATTAGATGAGATTTTGTATACAAGCTAAATTACTGCTTGTCACCCCTTTTTAGTGCGTACGTCATAAAAGGAAGTCTTATTCGAAATTCGTTGATATATCAGTCAGCCAGTTTCTTCTTTTGTATATATAGATTTAGGGCATCATTTGTTTCAGATCGTCAAGGCTCAAGTTTGGTCTAGGTCGGTAGCGATTCCCGAATCAGTTTAGTCGTCACTTTTAACACAAGATTTTACATTAATGTGAAAAAGACGTGGATTTATTTGACATGTGAATATCTATTTTTATGTCACTATGTAGGACTTATCCTGAAAATAATGTTTTTGAATTTAAACTTACCCGCGATATTCAATGTATTTGTAGATGAGACCAGCCATACCCATAGCGATGAGAGCATAGAACCATGAGGTCATAAACATGATGGAGATACACAGCGTCAGTCCAGCTAACGACAGAGACCTGGAAAAAAAGCAAAACTTTGAGTACATCCTTTTCTTGGTAAACAACTGACTAAACCGCCTTAAGTGTGAACGTTGGTCCCTTACCAGTGGTAGTACTTGAATCGAGGTCGCCAGTTAGGAGTCTTGAGGAGTGTCTGCAGAGCGCAGGCGAGATTGACAAAACCGTAGCACATCAGGAAGAACATGGACAGAAGAGGGGCCAGGATATCAACGTTACCCAGCAGGATACCACACTGGCAGATCACCATCGTTAGAAGCAGGGCCCTGGAGAAGGAAATAAAATATTAAGTTACTTTTTATGATTCAATTTGTAATGCTGAATTATTTTATTCCTATTTTGGCAGAAGTAAAAGATAATAAATCTTTTACTTCTGCCAAAATCGGAACAATTTGGCAATATTATAAAAAGCGGAGAGAAAAGGTTTTCTGATTATAGCTCATTTATCAATAATGTAAGAAGATCAATAATCTGTTGCAATATGGGTTTTTAAATTCAAAATAAAAGTCAGTTATTTTCATCTCTCCGACTTACCTTGTTGGTTCACCCCGGCTGGATGAGACGGCGAATGGTGCTAGGAACGGTATGATCTCATCCTTAGCGATAGCTTGCAGTAACCGTGGAGCTCCGGTAAGGGACTGGAGACCAGCTCCCAAGGTCGACAAGAACGATCCAATCAGGATCACCCATTGGTTTGGCCACGCCATATTCGCCACTACTAGCTTACCTCCGATAGATTGACCGAACCTGGAATGATGGAAATTTATTGAAAAAGAAAGAAGAAGAAATGCCACTCAAAGCCATCAACATAGGTGACTTTGGGCTGATGAATGTTTCACTCTTAATGGTTTTTTGAGAGGTGCTTCGGCTCTATTTTCTATGAAGTGAAATCGATATTGGTCTTTGTAAGATGGTTGGAACTGTAAAGGAGTTACCATCATTGGTAGGTCTTCACTAACAAAAAATAATTGTGGAAATGTCCAGAATATTCTAGAACAGGTAGGTACTTACTTGTCCCTGAGCAGAAGGTTGTCGACGGTGCCAGCAAACAGAAGCACGCAGGAGAGGTACACGGTAGAGGTGGTGAGGATGGCGCAGATAGTTCCGATGGGGATGCTTTTTTGAGCGTCCGCCAAGTCGCCCGAGCGGTTGGAGCCAGCCATGATACCTGTGAGGAAGGGAATATAAAGTAAGTAAAGTTTAGCACATACTCACATAGAAAAAGCGACATAACCCGAGGAATCAGGAAACTTAAATGGCACTGGGCAGGGCACAATGCTGGCAGGACAAATGGGCAATGATGCCAAAAGGTTCTGGAGTGGCGATCGTATACCTACCGGAAGATGCAGCGTTGGAAGTCCACAAGGTGGACCGATGACCTGGTGAGGGTCATGGGAATCCAACAGATGCGAAACGCACAGGACTGGTCGTTGTTGTAACACTTGGAGGAGGCCTATTTCCAACAGTGGACATTGTTCGAATGATGAAAGTTTAATAAAATTTTGCATCACTACATACGAGTATGCCAGTCATTCCGTCATTCTAAGATGTTTTATCTTAGATCCGTAAAAAATGCACTGAAATACTTTTTCACGAGAGCCCGATTTCCGGTTATTTAAAGTTTAAAAAAAAAAGCTATTATATATTGGGTAGTATTTAAACGAGTGACTGTAAATTAAAGTTTTAAGTGACAAAAATAATTAATTTAGGTTACCTATAGTATTAGTAAGTGAGCGACTGACTGGGAGTGACGAGAAATCAACAGAACAGCAACTTACAAACATTAATTTGAGTTACTTAAAATACAAAATGAGAAGCTACATAATATTTGAGTGACCTAATATTTGTTTGAGTGTCAACGTTACGTCCTGCATTTTCTTCAATATTTGGTAAATGATTTATATATACTGAGCGGCATTTTATCTTAAATGAAGTGTTTCGAATGTCCTAAATATCGATATTTATGTATTATGTATGCATTATGTAACCCGGATAATTAGAAAATGGTAAAATAAAATGTGCGAGCGACTTAGACGTAACGTTCGCCGGCCGCTACCGCGGCACCGCTCGCTTCGCTCGCTCGGCTCACGCGCTGTTGGTCACAGTTCTAACCTAACCTATTTCACCCAGTTCAAAATGGTGAATCTGCCTGCGACTAGATAATTAGGAAATGGTGAAAACATTTCTTAAAGTGAACATTTTAGAAGTTAGTTATGTAAAACCTCAATTTTATTTCTAGTCACTCACTTACTAATGTAGTCGCTCACTTAGTAATTTAGTCGCACGGCTGGAATTTTAAATATCTGTAATGGATTAATCACAACCCACTTTTAATAAGCTCGTTCTGGATTTTATTATTAATCAATATTTGTCGTTAGTTTGGTTAATTCTTCGCTTACTCAAATTCATACCGCTCAAGTTATTAAAATATCATCATCAGTCGCTAAGTTTTTTTTTATTCGCTCGTTTTATAATTCCCCTCATATATTTATTCTATATTTTTTCATTACAGTTGTATTTAAAACTTTATTTTCTTTGTTTCGGTTTTGATTTCTTGACCTGAGTTTTAGCCGACTTCAAAAAAGAGAAGGTTCTCAATTCAAATGTTTTTCGGCCCCGTTCTCTCAAGGAAAAAAAAACGGAACACTTGTGAGATAATCTATATAATCCATCCGTCTGACTGTCAAGACCCTTTTTCTCAAAAACGCGTATCACATTGAAATTAATAATGTACGTAGGTCTATAGTCCCATTTTTGTCATAGATGTCATTTTCATGGTTTTAGGGACATGTATGACAAATATGCTTGCAATTCTAGTGTTGACCAATATTTTGTTAAATTAAACTTAACATCCAATCATCAAACCAGTACATTCAAAGTCAAACTCAAAGCATTTATTTCAAATAAACCATTTACAGACACTTTTGAATTGTCAAGAAGTCAGTCAGTCAGAAAAATGGTGCTAATTACACATTCCAAAGCGTAGATCTCTATGGAGAAGAATGTGTATTTACCGAAGAATTAGGGTTATGTTTTAAATTCTGGTATTGTGAATAGAACCTCACCAGTGACTGAAGGGAAGAATATTCCGATGAGGATGGTAAAGGTTGTGGAGAGATCAGCATAGACTTGGTTGTAGGTGGGCCTCTCCATCTGCTCAATATCATCGGGTTCCTTGCCGTACGAGATGTACTGTCCCAGTTGTAAGAACGAGTCTTGCAAGTTGTCGAAGAACACTCCGCTTTTCAATCCCTTGAATAAAACGATTATTTATTATTAAAAAAAGAGTCGGTTACGATGGGTTTTTAAGCACACAAGAATTGAAAACAGGAGGCTAAAATTGCAAGATATAATTACAGCAACTTTTTTAATGATTTGTTCGAAAGGTTTACGCACACGCATAAGAATTCTCGAAAACTTATAACTTCACAGTCAATGTATATGTCGAAGCCGTTTCGTATTACAAGTTTAAAAATGCGGCTATCACATGTTTAGCCGAATTGTGGTGGCGATAAGTTCTACAAAGCTGCGTCAAACCTTTACCAGTATTGTTAGAGTAGGGTGACTAAAGAATAATGAAGAACCGATCCAATTTAAGCTTGGGTAGGGTCGATGGAGGCCCCATGCGGGAGTCTCCTATTTCTATCTGCGAGGTTTAAAGTAACCTAACACGAAGGGAATAACGGTGGATTTCTTCGCTCGCAACCTGAAATACAGCGTATATTTTTAGGTTCTGTTATTCTCCTTACCTTGATTCCTTGGATGATAGATACGTTATGTGCTAGGTAGTACGGATCGCAAGTGTTGTTTGGACAAAAGATGTTATGTAGCGGTGCCCCGACTTGTTTTGTGCAGTTGTTGATGTTGATGTCTTTCAGCAGACGCTTGCCAAGGACGCACATCCTAGAAATTGTGACTTAGCATTAAAGCAGATCGTATACTCATTAAAAAAGGCGTTCTTACTGTTACAAACTGCCAGTCACGAAAATTAACAAAAAAATGGCGAATTTAAACACATAGGCTTAATAAGCTAGGGCAACATCAATCTTGGATTATGTCAGGCCTAATCATACTTTAAACAACTTTTTCACCAACAAAATGTTATAAAAGCTGGTTGATGTTATCTCTGAAATTCAGTATCTCGTGTGTGCCATTAACGCAGTTTAATGAGACACGAGACTATCCCAGTCACGGCCTACCCTACCCATACTCTGTACCCTTCGTGTTAATGTGCGGGGACTGATGTTTCTGTACTCAATTGCCAAATTTTGCTCGTTATGGCAAGCATAAATTTTGTTCCAGTGGCAGTGCTTATTGTAAGGGATTTACATTTTGATTGCTCTTTCATTTAACGTCAGACGTTGCAGTACAGATGTTACTGTATTTTCATCGTGTTTGCAGATCAAATCTTCTTTTTGTGTTGATGGACTTAATTTTTTTTTCTGACTAGTTTTTGGCAACCTGTATAGCTCTGTTATTGGCCTCGTATACATTTTGAAAAGTGCAGGTGGTTGAGCAAGATGGGCAGTATAGCAAGTAATGCATGTCCTGTGCAGCGGCTGCACACTGGCACTGTATTCGAGATGGGTCGAGGAAGTCCAGGGGAGCATGGAAAGCGTCCCTGAGTGGCGTTAAAAATATCGTACAGCGATTCTAACACCCTCTAGCCAAGTAACGAACGTTTGGTTTCGAATCTTTTGCATCGAACGCCTCGAGTAGGCCACGCCTCCGATTCTTTTGTTCTGACCACGTGGCTGAGCGTTTAGATGACGTCAGAACAAAGGAATCGGAGGTGTGGCCTAGTCGAAGCGTTCGACGCAAGAGAATCGGAAACGAAACGGTCGTAACTTGGCTAGGGGGGCTGGACAGCTAGCACTCGTAACGCAGAGTCTAGCTGACTAATCCTGTCACCATGATGACTGAAACTCAAACTGACCAAATATTAAAACGTGAATGAGTAGATGTTTGGATACTTTATGGCTTATTTTAGAAGTGTAATTTCGTGACATTTACTCGCCTTGTTTCTCAAATAACAGGGCAAAATTTCCTTATCTTACTTAAACAACAAAAAATATTATCACAAAATTACTTCAAAATACTCACTGTAGCTTATCATTCCCATTGAAGTTGACGAAAATTCCGACGTAGACAGCAGTGATGGACAGTATGACACAGGCGAGAGCGATGGTGGCGAACTTGTTGACGAACTTGACGCCCACGAACACCACCATGCCCATGACGAGCAGCAGCCCCGTGCCGTACACGCGGAAGTTGTTGTACATCGCCTCGGGGTCCTTCGTGAAGTCCCCGAAGAGAGAGATAGAGGGCGCCATGTATGTCTGTTGAGAGAATGGAGAATTGAGACGTTGTAAATGTTGGTAATCAATCCGAGTAATATAGGACTAGTGTAAGAAGTCGCAAAGAAGTAGCCGGGTTGTCTACTCGGAGAGTGCCGATAACGAATTACATATATTCCATAATAATCCTATATGTTAGTAGGTTTCGTTCATAACGGCCATACCTAACGGAGACTAGTAAAGGCGCGGGAAATATTATGGAAAAGGAGTTTGTGCGCACTCACTCACTCACTTTCATTATCACATCATCATTATCATCATCGCCTTATGGGATAGCGATTCGACACGACTTTACCACAGGTTTACATTTTTTTCATAACTGTTGAGACCAGTGGTGGCCGAGTGGTAACGGCCCCGACTTATGAGTTAAAGGTCGCTGGTTCAAACCCAGCCAGGCTCATTACTTTGTGTAATTTATTTTATCACCACTGCTCTCAAAACGGTGAAGGAAAACATTTTACGGAAACCGGCATGTTTCTGAGACACTGGATTGCGCTCCACGTGTCAAAATGTTGTTTGTAATTTTTATTTCCTGTGTGTATTTACTAACATAGTTCTTAAGTACTTATTATCATTAATATGGACCTGTATCGTTTAGATCGAAAAGTCTGAAATAAATTTCTTATTGTTATTAGAACCAAAAATTCGAAGATATGTGACAACCACCAACCCGCACTGGGCCCGCGTGGTGGATTCCCGTACATTCCCTCGAGTCCCAGCAGTGGGAACATTATAAGATTGATTATGCTATGCTTATTATGCACAACTGTTCTCTTGCAACTAGATTGAAAGGCATATTATTATATAGTATTTACTCTGCTTCGCTAGTAACCGTGATCAACATAAATTATGGTTGCTGATCACTTGGTGGCTTTCAAGCGTGAGCTATCAACCGCAAGCTATGCGCGAGCTTAATAATTCAAAAGAGTGACTAGCGACTTGATGAATATTTAAACCAGCTTTGGGTCATGATGATTATCAGTTAACCGATTGATAAAAAGTCTAACAATACGTCGGGTTTACGTTAATCATCATCACTTCAGCCGAAAGAAGTTTACTGCCGGGCATAGGCCTATAGGCCTATGCCTGGCGTTGTGGCAACACTTGGTATACGAAGTGTTGCCACAACGAACAGTCCTGTGCGTCTAGTATTCGTGGTACGCGCTCGTCACTCTAGAAGGCCATCGGGTTGACAAATGCCAGCAAAATGTAGTATGTTCAGTCTATTTTAAATCTTTTGATAATCAATATTTTATGCTCTACATTTTTTAACATATTTGTCGTATTGTTGCATTATCTTAAAACGAAAACCAGTGCGCCTTGCCAGTAATGACATATGGCTTTGACACGTCATTAGATGATCAGAAAGTTTAAAGTCATCCAAAGGGCAATAGCTCTCCTTTGCTCTTTAGATGACGGGATTTCCGAGTTTCCTTGCGTGATCGCATCAGGAATGAAGATATCCGCAGGAGAACCAAGATTACCGACATAGCCCAAAGAATCGCCAAACTTAAGTGGCAGTGGGCAGAGCACTGAAATTTGTAATGTTTTAATATGGGAATAATTTTCTGACAAATAAAAGATTATTACTATTATTGGTCGTAGTACAGGTCGATGAAGCCAAAAGGTTTAGGAGTGACGACCGCGTACCAGAAGACGCAGCGTTAAAAGGCCTTCCACAAGCTGAACCTGAAAGATTTGGTAAGCGTCGTGGGAATCCGATGGATGCGAGATGCATAGGACTGTTCATTGTGGCGACACTTGGGGAAGGCCTATGTCCAACAGTGGCCGTCTTTCGGCTGAAATGATGATGATGATAGCGTTGTTATAATGTCACTTTGTCAAGATCATCATCTATCCTTGTCACTCATACACGTCTGTGACGTTTCCAAAGTATTAACGCGCCATATTCGCACCCAGATACTGCAGCAAAATTTTCCTTCCCACTATTATTTGTGGGATTATTGTATTAACTATCTCACCACTTTCATGAATACTAACAAACATCGTCTTAATTATCCTTTATATTAAGATGGGAATAAATGTGGGGTTAATAAACAGTGGTGCTGTATTCTGCATACGAATTACCTTTACGTATTACGTGGCTTTGCCGCAAAAGTCTGCTTTAATTAGTTAGTTGTTAAGATCTCTCCGGTTTATGCCTTAGTAAAAGAAAGGTTTACTATCTTTTTTAAAAACCACAGAGTAAATAACTCTTTTAAAGTAATTTTGGTGTATAAACTTACTAACTGCTGCCAGCGGCTTCGCCCGCGAAAATATAGAAAATTGTCTTAAGGGATCAAACTCGCGGGATAAAAAGTGTCCTATTTACTATTCCAGGATATGGTCTCTCCGTGTGATAAATTTGTTCCAAATCCGCTCAGCGGTTCTAGTGTAAAGAAGTAGCAAATATACACACACACACTCACAAACTTTCACCTTCATAATATTAGTGTGAGGTGTTATTTACTTCAGTTTTTTCTGGGTGCGCTGAGATGGCGCTAATGTCCAAAAAAGATCTCAAAACTGTGCTATGTTTATTTCAATAAAATTACTGAATTAATTAACTATGCATAGGAAGCAATATCCCAATAACAAGTAAAATTAATGCCTGCAACAAGGTTCTCGTCTACCAAATTGTGTATGCTGGCATTGTAAGGGCCAACGCTGCGTTAAGCGAGAGCACGCGCGTGTGTCGTGTGTGACGGTCCCCGTAGCAGAAACCGGATTATTACCTGCGCAGTGTCGCTATTTCAACTTGAACGGTGTGCATGTAGTCGTGTCGAGAACTTTACTGTACTATTACGTAGCAAAATGGGGGCGGAGCGCTGCTCCCCGCGACGGGTGCCCGTGCGGAGAGCCGCGACGGTGCACTTTTGTATGGGACCGCGCGGGCGCCCGCTTAGCGCAGCGTCGGCCCTAAGGTCGGTGTTAAATGGCGGCCGACCACATCCCCGTGCCGAGGCACCGGAGACCGGCATAAAGTACGATCCGGCCTAGTCCGCTCCGCCTCTACGGTGTACGTTACATTAACACTGCTTAGGGCTGGCACAAACAGACAGTTTTAGTACAGATACATTTGGTGCAGTGGTTCGTGGCAGTGACGTCGTTGGACAGTCGTACTGATGTATGTTAATCACAGTTTACAAGGAACTTATTTTGAAGCTAAAGACGACGATATCGCCCTTATCACATTCATATTATAATGGCGTAAGTTTGTGGGTGAATGTGTATATTTATGACTTCTCCACGCTTGAACGGCTAAACGGATTTGGATGTAGCACACGGGTATATAACGTCTTGGAATAGCACATAGAATACTTTTGATCCCGGTAGTATGTTTCCATGGAACAATATTCTACATTCACGCGGGCGAAGCCACTGATAGCAGCTAGTACCGAATAAAGCCACACATAGCACGAGACACGAGAACCAGCCCCCCTAGCCAAGTTGCAAACGATAAACGTGAACGCTTAGTAATCTCCAATAGATTTTCAACTTTATACCTAAGAGCATAAAGTTGAAAATCTATTAAAGACTACTGAGCGTTAGCGACCGGAACGAACGAAAACACTATGTAATCTTCAATAGATTTTCAACTTTATATCCAATAACATAAAGTTGAAAATCTATTAAAGACTACTGAGAGTTTACGTTTATCGTTTGTGACTTGGCTAGGGGGGCAGTTGTCTAAGCATGTTCACCTCTAGATAACGTAGCTTTTTGGAATTAAAACCTTTGTTGCACATGTGTATTTTGACTTTAAAGATATTCAAGACAGAAGGTATATCCGAATGACGCTTCAAACCGCCGAGTGTGCGACAGGCTTAACACGTGGTACATACTACGTGCATACAGTCTTGTTAACCTAGTACCTAAGCTGCGAATGTGGTCTGTGCAATTGTGGCGAGGAAATATTCGGCCACACGCCAAGCCTAGTGTCTTTAGCCACGAATAGTGGTATTGTGATCTGACTGAGACCTAACGGAATCACAGTACTGTCGAGTTTAGAGCAGTCACTAGATCTAAATCAATTGATATACATTGATATACCTTTACTAACTAAATCAGGTATCCTGTAGGTTTAGATTAATTTATTAAACCTTGTTACTTTAACTGCTAATGTAAGAGACAATCTTAGTAAAAGACCAATTATTGTAGTGCAGCTTAGTCAAGATATGTCTAGTAGTGAACAGGGACGGGTAGAGTTGATTTGCGATAAGTAGAATAATAGATACTGTAGAAAAAACCAGCTTTTTGCTACAACGTAATCCACTAATTAAGAACAGCTAAACCGATTAAAATGTTTCATCTTGACAGTTTTGGGTCTCATCCTTCTGCAAACCTGCCAGTCGATCTTGATATGGAAAATACCAGAACTACCTCAACAGTGTCGACGATATATATGGCGGCTGCGAGCGTGGTGCTTGTGTAGGCATACTCACTGTCTCGCCACACTCCATGTCTAGCGTTCGTTCCATCATAAACAGTACGGCGGTCCTGACTTGCCACTCTGTAATAAAGATGGTAAACTCACCAGAACAATTTCAACAGCTCCGACGATGTACATGGCGGCTGCGAGCGTGGTGCCCGTGTAGAATAGCATGCCCACTGCCCCGCCGCACTCCGGGCCCAGCGCGCGTCCTATCATGAAGTACGACCCCCCTGCCGGCACCACGCCATTGGTTGCGATCGCAGACATCGATATAGCCGTCAGCATTGTCTGTGAAGAAATAATGTCTTTAAATATTGGTATTTTGTTGAATCAGCTGTTTGTGTCCTTATGTGGCTTGTAAAAACAATACTGTCTCCTAATTCAATCAAAAGAGGCTTTTCATTGATCTTCTTTTCAAACGTTCCAAGCGCAAATGTTTACTTTTAAATTTTATCAATACGTTGTATCAAACCCTGTTTAACATTTAAAAAAGAAAATGTACCCTTTGGCATATTATCTAACACATTATAGTCAAGAGATGAGGGTTGCCAAGGGACTGGACAGCGACTCATAACATAAAAGTCACAATAAAGGTCAGACGCTCAACCCAATAGGCGATCTAGTTTAGATTATATCAAACTAGTTTATTAGCAACAAATTATAATTAAGTTAGACTGGGTAAATAATCCAGTTAGTGTCTAGAAGATTTAATAAGTCGTCGGCAAGTTAAATTAGAAAAGTTGAAGGATCAGGCATTTATTAGAGGAGGCATCAATGTAGCTTTAGAAGCGGGCTCGGACAGACCCGGGGGAAATTCTACGTAACAATAGGTACCTAACGTAATCAGAAGGAAATATACACTGGGAAGAGAACACAATGTCGACGATGAGTTATTTTCATTCTCCTGCGTTTTTATCCTGTGGCAGGTATAGCGGTAAGTATGTGTGACCAATTGTATTCCTTGTTTCCATTTTATTCTCATGCTGTAAATATATATGAGAGTTGTTATTCGTGCGTCATCGTCTCCCGCTCGGAGGAATATGAGCTACATGCGTAAGTAATTTTATTCAAAATAGCTTGTGGTAGGGGAGCGCTGATTATATTCATTACATTATTATTTACTTAAAATACGAGAAGAAATAAATGTCTTAGATACATACACATTTATTTGTTCTGCTGAGCGGAATTGGGTTCAGAGAGAATGCGACCCCTAAGTAGCAAGTTTTCTACAGATTATATTATGCGGGTCAGTTTTTACATTTGTAGAATTTCATACCTCCCTTCGATCCCACAGTAAGATATAGCATTAACCTCGACGAAGTGTTGGCAACAGACTGCCAGAGAAGAGTCAACTGATGAAAAAAAGTAGTAACACTGACTTACCGTACAGCAGCAGACAAGTACAATCAGGAATCCTTGAATAGCGCCAGCAGTTCCGACGACCCAGGTGAGACGGATGAAGAGGATGACGCCGAAGATGTTCTGAATGCAGGGCAGGTAGACCCCGATGAGCGTGCCCATGCGGGCAGGAGGAGCTGGTTTTACATCAGGGTCGGCTGCGGATGCTGTTGGGATCGTGTTGGAGTAGTTCGCCAGTGAGGTGAGGAAGGTGGCCGCACGGGGCCGGTCCTCCAACTCTTCCTGTTGACAAGGATGAAGGTTTTATGTAGATTTCATAAAAGCAAATAACCAAAAGTAAATCTGAGGTAAATGTAATCTTTGGCCAGGTCAAAACATGAAGACACCAGCCTTTTCTAAGTCGAGAAGCTTGTGAAAGACGAAAATGGTCGTGACCTTTGGTGGGGACGTTACAAAAAATCACCAATCTTTTGTTCTAATGGTCTTTACCTATGAAATTGCCGTTTTTTAAAACGGGTAGCTTTGAAGTGTTATATCTTTGGATTGACTTGGAATTATAAGTTCAAATAAACTTTATATTAAAAGCACGTTATTCTTTTTATGAAATTTAATTATAAATAGCTATACATTTTTACTTTAGGGTAAACTATCTAATATGTAATTAAGTATGTTGGTCCAAATTTAATGCTTCCCTCTGGGATTGTCCGAAACGATGACACATGGTTGTATCACAGAGGTTTACAGTAGCAAGTGTAGAACAAAATGTGACCTAAACGAACAGAAGCTATAACTTATACGCTTTGTAGCATAATAACTGTACAAGTATAATATATGTAAAATACGAGTCTCTCTTGTAATAATAGCGAGATATTCGATTTCGTACACTGTCTCTTTAATCTTATAGTCGGAGGCGGGCACCTACCAAATATTGTATCCAGTTCACGTAGCAGACTTGAAATATGTTTAACTTCATACGCAGAAATAAGGCCAGATCCCAACGGGCACGTTCCACGAAGTCAGGCTAACTCAAGGTTATGTTATCATTGTCTGACACCCGCCTGTTCCGCCATCGCAATCTTGAAAGCGGTTATGATAAAGTTAGAGAAAGTGACGTCTCTTCGTGATAACGCGCTTGTGGCTGAGATTGAGTTCTTTGTTATTTTCATTATGATTAGCATCTATATTATATTTGCTTTATTTTTAAAGGTGGAAAATCATTAAGTAAGTCCTCCTACTCTGGATAGGGGGAGAGGGAGTGTCAGCCTTTAACTGACTAAAACCTACCTGTGTTGCTTCAATTGCTCTTTGGATTCCAGGGCCACGGTAACTCATTCGAAGTATACCTAAGACCTTTATTCTAATGCCTAAAGCGACATTTTTAGTTACACCTATTTATTATTTTGTTTTACGTACAGGGGCGATGAAAAAGTTATTTATTGCGAAATGCTTTTAGACATTCCACTTAATACGATGTTCTGTACACAACAACATCCTAATAACTTAAAGATAATTGTTTATTTTTTCATTTTTAGCTTGATTGCGTTTGTATTTGTTTATTGCATGAGTGTGAAATTCATAAAGACCTACATAAAAGTTGTAAACGCGCTATTCGTGTGAGATAGGATTCAAATTGTGAAATATAGCCAGCATATGAGTTTTTAATTTCACGTTTGTAATATGATATACGAGTTGCTGGGAGCCGAAAGCCGAGAGCCGAGTGAGTTGGTGTAATGTGAGTCAGCGGCGCGTTCATCTCCTAAAGCTCGTATTTTATTTACGCGCCATTTGCATCGCATCGACGCGGACTGCTCACCGCCGCATAACGTCGTTTCGACGAACATACCTAGGGCGTTACCGTCACTTGCCGGAATGTGACGCTTTCGGCGATCCGTCTAGAGAATGTAGGTACGAGTAAATCAGGATTTACATGGCACACCATCGCAAAGGAACGGATTAGGTTATTCAATTTAAAATGGATTTCGAATACGTTCAGGTGTTGCTAGATTTCGGTACTTTTCATTTAAATTCACACCTAAAGCTCTGTGACTTCATGTAATGTAATTTCTCTAAATCTTTGCGATATATTCGGATAAGATTCCATGATCGAATTTAATAATCTGATTTAAAGGATGTTTTACGGGGCTCGGCAGGGCCGATGCCTGCCAGGGATACGGGACTGATCGAAAAACCCACCGTGGCCTTGGAATGCAAACGGTTACTGAAGGAACGAGGGTAGGTTTTAGTCGGAGACTCTATTTGATGATTTCCCAAACTAAGAAAAAAAAGTGATGTGCCCGTATATTCTGGAGTTGATATAATTAATTCCACTTCAAAAGATCAAAGTCAAAAGCAAATCTTTTAAATAGCAATGATGGTCCTTAATGTCGAGTTGTAAATTATGTAAAGCAATAAAATAAAGGCACACAACACAAGCAATTTATCACGGGAGCTCTTTTCCTATTTGTTTTCATTTGTTCCGTCGCCATTATTCGGCACTTTATTTGGTATCCGGATGGCTCTCGGTCGGAATCGCAAGCGTAATGAAGTTCTTTGTTCATCCACAGTAGATTGTGAGGTTTTACGGAGTCAGCTCGAGGGCGGCTCTTGACATAATATTAACGTTCACCGACGATGCCGCTGTTTCAGCGAATGCTTTTGTTCAGGCGTCTTGAGTTTTTTTCTTTTTAATTTTGTTAATTTTATTATTAACGACAGAGTTTCAGTTTGTTTAACCTTTTAACCACCCTATGTCGGATAGATTCGACAAACACTTTCGCGTTTATTCCGCCGTACGTCCACGACCAAATATTCCATCTTATCAACTCTTCTGACACCTATAGGGTTTGAAGAGTACCCAGTAGCTAACACACGACCCTGGCGAATAGGACACGAAAACACTCGTCGGACCAAGGTATTTATTTATTTCATAACATCCATAGTAAATTTCCAACAGTAAATTAACACTAAGTAAATCAAGAGCAATAATTACTAACAAATAATCATTAAATAATAGTCAATATTCAATAAATAATAGTCAGTAATTCATAATTATAATCAATATTCAATAAAAAAATCATTAAAGTAACATGATAAAATGATGTCAAAAAATTGTAAATAGTCATTATATATGAACAAATTGTAAATATTATTACGTCAAATGGTTATAAATCTCTAGAAGTCAAATAATGCGTTGAATATATTTATGTCATAATTAAATGGTGGATAAAAAGATATAAATTATTAACCGCTTGCATCAGGCAAGCGGTTAAAGGGTTAAAATGTTGGCTAATACATTACTATAAGAGTAAGTACACTGTACGGGTAAAAGTGTGTCCGTACACTCCGTGTGTGTGTATGTCTTTTTAAAAACTGAAACCATAAATTTTAGTCGGCTTAAGTGAACTGCAAATGGGTACCGTCATGAGGTTCGGTAAGCTTTCGTGTATGGCCCCTGGAGACCCCTAATAAATCCAACCATAATGTAACTTAAATAAAGCAATATTCAGTAGGACTGATTAGTTTTTTTTTACGTGTTTTAGCTTAGACCATCGGGTTCTTTTATGTACGCTGTATACACATAAACTTGAAGTAAATGACGCCAATCCAGGTTCGGTACAGCTTGAAATGACAATATCAGATTTAACAACCGTTAAACAGCGCTCAAGTTGTTATAGGTTTACAGTTCGTTGTCTAGTACTTTATTAAGCCATTTCACTCAAGATTTTATGTCTTGAAGCACTATAAGAAAACCTGAGAAACAATAGATATATTTTTAATGGGCTAGTCGTTCCTAGATTTTTATTTCTGATTTTACAAATTTATTAAATATTTTTATTTCAACGAGAAAATACAAAAAATACGCATATTTTAAAGAGGCTTCTTTATTATTTAAGCATTTCTAAGTTTCTTTCTTCAGAATTATTTATCATCATCACGTTGCGACCACAAACTAATAAAAGTTAAAAAGAAGATCACAATTACGATGATATACTCGTGAAAGTGTGGCAGCCTCTCAGACTCCGTGGAGACGTTATTGAGGCCCTCGCATTGATTTCGGCGAGCATTCGACTTCGGCCTTGTGCCGAGAGCGGCCCCGGCTGTAGGGTGCTTAGGCCGCTTAGACAACGAGGCCGCCGAGGTCGGCGATGCTCACCGATATCCGACGGATGTAGGAGCACATTGTTTATGAGGCTTCCGAATTAAAAACTTATCGTGATGAAAACATTATTGTGAAGCTGTGTGACCGATCATGTTTATTTATTTAAGCTTCATGTACCTACGTAATTCTATTCAGCCGACCCTAATATAATTCGAGTTTTTTTTTACATACTTAAACATACTCAAATAAACAACTTAATACATATGTATACGATCTGAAAATAATAGTATGTACAAATGCGTAAAAAAGAATTTATTGGCTATCAAAAACATCACATCGCTGACAATGGGAAATTTGCCCGGAATACTGGTAGTGTTGCCACGTTGAATGGTATTGCTGATTTTATGACCAACCAGCTTCTGCCAGCGGTTTCACCCGCATGAAAATAGAAAATAAATAACCTATGTTACTCAGTGAGGATGTAGCTTTCTAAAGTGAACATTTTTTTGAAATCGGTCAAGTAGTTTATGAGTTAAACCGTAACAGAAAAACAAACAAACGAAAAATGAAATCTTTCCTCTTTATAATATTAGTATGGAAGAAAAGCCCAGCCCTCTGGTTGCGTGAAGAGTCAATAGGTAGACTGGTTGCTCGACAGTGGTACATAGGCGGATTTAATGCAGCAAGGCAATATTTAACAGTCTTTTTTAAAATAAGATTAGAAATGGCGGGGGTCACGTCTAGAAAGACACGTCAATATCAATGCCCATACATTCTAATGCTTATATATTTACTAATGTATAAAATGTACGGTACAGGGAGTAGCTACATTTATTAAGCTCTATTCGCGTTTCGCCGGACGATATTGGTTACACTTGTACAGTTCTGCTTCTATCAATCACGTACAGCATCGTAAGATTACGAAAGGTCGTTATTGTGTGCTCTCTCCACTGAAACGCTAATATTATATAGGCGAGGAAAATTTTGTACGAGCAATATAAGTTTCTCTTCATCCATTTTGTTCCTAAATTATAGATTTTGTTTATTTTTAATAACACGTCCGTGCACAGCGGTGGGATAGCGCTGATCACTGTTGTTAGCATGCGCAACAATACTGACGATAAGAACACAGCGCTGACCGCGGCGGAACAGCGCTGATCACTGTATTTAGCATGCACAACAATACTGACGATAAGTACACAGCGCTGAACGCGGCGGAACAGCGCTGATCACTGTTGTTAGCATGCGCAACAATACTGACGATAAGAACACAGCGCTGAACGCGGCGGGACAGCGCTGATTACTGTTGTTAGCATGCGCAACAATACTGACGATAAGAACACAGCGCTGAACGCGGCGGAACAGCGCTGATCACTGTTAGCATGCGCAACAATACTGACGATAAGAACACAAACTTTCTATGGGCAAAAGCTGAATATGTGTAGATATTCATGAAAGCTTCACACAGCTAATAACCCCTTTAACTGTATGAAGTATTCAAAACTTTGTATGTTTTAAATTAGGCTGTGGATCTAAGCGAGGACTTGAACTTTTTAATTCATACTGCTGCAGTAAGCAGTGTCCCAAGGATCGGAATGAAACCGCAATGACGCACAATTTGATTTCGCAAAATGTAGTTTCGTCATGAGATAAAAACACTCAAAGTAATGCTATGGTTCCGGGAAGTTAAAATGAAAAATAATCTTTAGTAAGTGTCGGTTTATAAGGTTCTTTTTTAACTCAAGTTAAAGTCTGACAATTTGTTAAAACTTTTCTAAACTTTAGTTCTGTTCTTAAGTTCTCCGACTGTTGACGACAGTGTGACTGACTCCATGTTTTTAATAAGACGGAGAAATATTTTTTTTTTTCAAGTTTAAAACTAACGGTATCATCAATTTGTTTTATAGGAACTCAGGATATTAATTAACATAATGGTGCTAACCAAATTAGCAGTAGATATCTAATTTATGTTTAATGTAAATGATCTCACGTTATTGACTTTGTTTTTAGTCTGACTTCAAAGCATTGTCTCTATATTTACACAATAGCATCAAAGGAAATATATTACTGGTATACTAATTTAATTACTATTCCTCTAAAAACATTCAACTAACATAAATATTTAAGTGTCTTTAAAAATGGCAAATAACATGGTTCAAAATATTTAAAAAATCTTACCGCATCAAAATATTTTATAATACCTAATATTTATTATCTAATATTATGTTTTGTCTTTCCAATATAATAAATTATGAATTATTGGAAAAAATGTAACGTTTTTAAGAGTGTCAACTGTGACTCACAAGTTGGGCTCACAAGTTGGGCTCACAAGTTGGCTGGCTCACAAGTTGTTATTTTTTTGTCAATGATAAATTATCAAAAAAAAATCAAAATTGCCGTCCATTAATTAAGGCGACAGATAATAAACAACACGATAATTATGCTAATGATAATGTTTATCCTACAATGTAGTTAACGCTACAGATAAACGAGGATTAATTAAATACACTACAATTTCATGCATAATTATAATCAATGTAATTATCATGCAGATAATTGGAAACGTCATGTGTTTATTGATTAATGAACTGTTCAAGCGGCTTCAGAGCAGGAAATATGTAATGTACGTGTATTATCAGATTTAACTATGAATACTAAGCTGCTGCTAGCGGCATCACCCGCGTGATAGTACGTACGAATAGCAACATACACTCGGAATAAAAATATTTTGTTATGCTATTCCAGGATATTGTCTACCCCTGTACCAAGTTTCATCGTAATCCGTTCAGCCGTTTGAGCGTGAAGAAGTGACAAACATCCTACACACACACACTCTCACAAACTTTCGTCTTTATAATATTAGTGTGATGATGAACGTAAACACATCAGAAGAAGAATCGCAGGAGGTGACTTTTATAGGTTCGTTTGTTTTTGTCTACTCCGTGGAAAAAAAGGCGTCAGTTTATGTAAAATAAATAACAGCTAGACTGGCTGACAAAAAGTTAGTCAACTTTTCACGTGACCAGGAAGCTGGGCTCTTTTTTGGTCAACGAATCAGCATTGCTATTCAACGTGGCAATTCTGGCGTTCCAAACACTTTTCCTATTGACAGCGAAGGATTGAAGCATGGATGAATTTTTTTATGCCCAATAAGTTCTTTTTATAAGTGTTTGTATATATTATTTTCAGTTTATATATAATATATATCTATTGTGGTGGCCGAGTGGTAAAGACCCCGACTTACGAGTTGTAGGTCGCGGGTTCAAACCCAGCCAGGCGCATTACTTTGTGTTATTTATTTCATCATCACTGCTCTCACAACGGTGAAGGAAAAGATCGTGAGGAAACCGGCATGTCCTAGAACCAAAAATTCGAAGACATGTGACATCCACCAACCCGCACTGGGCCCGCGTGGTGGATTACGGCCCATTCCCTCTCCTAGAGAGAGGAGGCCTGAGTCCCAGAAGTGGGAACATTAAAAAGGCTGATTATGTTATGTTATGTTATTATGCTGACTTGGTCTTTGACTGACGTCTAAAATGATGTAGGCGAGCACTGTATACTAGGTGTTAAAATAACGGTACGTGTTCGAAACACTATAGCGTGCTCCAATACGCAGATCATTGACATGGCTCAGAAGGCCGCCCGGCTTAAGTAGGACTGGGCTGGACAGGCCTGCCGCATGCCGATTGACCGGTAGGCCAGTAAAACACAAGGTTGGTGCCCTGAAATCGCACGACGGGGTCGCGGCAGACTAAGAAGGAGATGGCGGGACGACTTAGATGTCTTCCTTAGGAATTAGCAAAAAGTGGCTCAGAGCCGAGAACAATGGAAGGAATGGTATTTGCCCAGTAGTGGGATCGTATCGGCTAGATATAATAAATAACAATCTTTATATATAAAAGTCGGAAGGCCTCCCACAAGGTGGACTGACGACCTGGTGAGAGTCGCGGGAGTGCGGTGGATGCGAGACGCACAGGATCGGTCGTTGTGGAGACGCTTGGGGGAGGCCTATGTCCAGCAGTGGACGTCTTTCGGCTGAAATGATGATGATGATGATGATGATGATATATAAAAGGGGAAACTAAATGATATTTATTTTGCAAATAAGTTTTCCAACTGACTGACATATCAACGCACAGCCGAAACTATTGGGACTAAGTATGTTAAATTTGGCACAAGGTTTCATTTTACAACGTATCACTAAGATATGATTTTCTAAAATTCATCCTATAAGGGGATGAAAGAGGGTCCAAAGTTTGTTTAGGCGAAGCCACTGGCAGAAGCTAGTAATTTAATATAATAATAATATATTTATTAAGTTATTTATCAGGGAATGAAAACTATAACGGTATTCTTAATTTAAAAATAAGATTTTAACGAAACCCACTTGTTTTAAGAAGCAATAAAATGTAGAAGTCATCACTATATCTCATAATATTCCCGACGTAAAAACTTGTCTAAAGTACGAGTACGTACTCATAAAATACCTCTTTTATATTTCATACGGCGCGGGTGGCAGCGTGCTTGAAATATGACGAGAGAAGAATGCTTTATCAGAATGTTGCGAGTCGCGCAAAAGTATTCGTTAGCTTGTATTATTTGTGTGGAAAGTAATGACAGGCATACATACTGCAGGCATACTGTGTCAAAGACATTCATTAAAATGCTAAAAAAGTCTTCAACATTATTATAAAAGGGAAAACAATATAATATTCTAATTTATTATACTAACGGATTCTATATATTTATATTCTCGGCCTTGTAATGTTCCAACTGCCTGGACCCAGGCCAGAAGAGGGAATGTACGGGAATCCACCACGCGGGCCCAGTGCGGATTGGTGTATGTCACATGTCTTCGAATTTTTGATTCCAGGACGTCCCGGTTTCCTTACGATGTTTTCCTTCACCGTTTTGAGAACAGTGGTGATGAAAATTGTTTAATAAATTACAGCAAAATGGTATACGGGGGCCCTTGCTAGAATGGTTTAAAAATTACCACAAAAATCGTTTCACGTCGGTGAATGTCTCAGGTTCATTGAGTAGCATGATGGCAACCGATAAAGGCACAGCACAAGGTTCGATTCTCGGGCCGACCGAATACTTACTGTACGTGAACGACATGTGTAACATTTTCACAGAGGGCTCCGTGTACCAGTTTGCTGACGACACATGTTTAGTTGCTGCACACAAAGACATACGTGAGGCACAGAGAGTGATGCAGTGTAACTTCGACCTCTTATGTAAATGGGCTCACGACGTTGGTCTTGTAATCAATGCAAAAAAAACCAAACTACTGCATATACACTCACCTTACCTGACGACGTCTTGTGTACCTGTTGTGGTTGCCCACGAGCATATGTGTCTTCACCGATCGGTCACAGCGTGTAGTTGCCAGACACTAGAATTGGTGACTCATCATATGTATCTTGGTGTGATATTAGATAGTAACTTCCACTGGCGGCCGCACATTGATCATGTATGTAATAAGCTTAGGTCTGTACTAGCAAAGTTATCGATACTTAAGTATAAGGTACCCTATAAAACACTTAGAACATTGTATTTGGCACTTGCCGATTCCGTAATTGATTATGGCCTAAGTAGCTACGGGCGTACATATAAGACTTATGTCGAGGACATTTACAAGTTGCAGTTACGCATTTTAAAAACGATTGTACCCACAAGAATAAAACATAAATTTCAAGATAATGACACGGGATTATTTAAACACTGTCAAATTGTAAATGTCTTTGACAAGGTACGTTTGCGTGTCTTATGTGAAAACTATCCTAAGATAAGTAATATTCGTAAATGCGAGAGGCACCAGTCGCTGCGTAGTTTAGCTTACTTACCCACATTTATCGTACCTAAATCTAATAATGTTTACGGATCACGGACGTGGGAATGCATGCTGCCATGTTATATGAACGATTTACCACTGGAAATTAGTAAGGCAATAAATATAAAAAACTGCTCAAGAGTGTTGAAGAGATACTTTCTAGATTATAATGCGATCTAGAAAGTATCTTTTGAACGAGGACTATGTATGTTTACCTACTGTTCGCTTAAAATATGTTGGCGCCGAGTTTGTCGCTTCTGACATACCGCTGTTAAACCCACGATGGTTTGTGCTGGTATGTAAATATGTTAGCATGAATTTTATATGTTATTGTTTAATAAATGGAAAAAAAAAAAAAAAAAAAAAAAATAAATTACACAAAGTAATGCGCCTGGCTGGGTTTGAACCCGCGACCTGCAACTTGTAAGTTGGGGCCGTTACCCGCGTGGTGGATTAAGGCCCATTCCCTCTCCTAGAGAGGAGACCTGAATACCAGCAGTGGGAACATTAAAAGGCTGAATTGGCTTAAATCTATGTAATAATAATATTTCACAACTATTACACAACGCCATCTAGTCCCAAGCTAAGCAGAGCTTGTGTTATGAGTACTAGTCCACTGATAAACATACTTATATATTTCTAAATACATACATATTATAGATAAATTACACCCAGACACAGAACAAATGATCGTGCTCATCACACAAACATTTGTCCTGGGTGGGAATCGAACCCACGACCTCCGGCATAGCAGTCAGGGTCACTGACAACTAGACCAACAAGACAGTCAATTATATGTTTGCACGTACCATATAGCGAAGATAGACTATATTAACTACATAAGAGAACATGTTTGTAACCCAAAGCCACACAGAAATAGTTACCGTAGCCGAAATCGGCACGAAATATATACACCTACATGTAGAATAATGATACCTGTACAGGTGTGTAGGTAGCTAGCTACAAGATCAAGGAACTATGCCGAGAGGGCATATAAAAATTCTATTGGCATGTTTCCCTGGCCATCACTACACGTAATAGGGCAGGAGTCACGCGGCGCGCAAATGGTGCGTGAATTATATACGAGATTGCGCTCCTGGATTATTCCTGCTCCAGCCTACCGCGCACCGCAGATGTGGCTTCGCCTTTATATACTAAAGAGCTTTTTTTATTAAGGATTATTTTGATCACGTGAAGTTACCTGCGTTCGCATTTTATGTAAATAACCATCTGAATTGTATTGCGAAATTCAAATGTTTTTATTCCACTTCCATTTTTCCGAGACGCGTATGTTTTAAGGCCACCGCCGTATGATAATATATACTGGAGTTTTCACGTACGGCAATTTCTGGATTAAAATATTTTACGGGCGAGGTCAATTTTAAAATTAAAAGCGTCGCTTTAATATGAATTTTCCTGCTAAACCGTGACTCTAAAAGTTTATCCGCAAAATTCTGAAACTGCATCAAGAATCGTAACGAATGAAGCGGTAAACTAGAGCCAATAGCGTAAGAGATTGAAGTGCTACGATGCTACGTAACGAGCTACGAACTAGCTACGAGCGCTACGAGGCTACGTCGCTACGAGGACGCTACGGGTCATCGAAAGCACACGTATAAACTCGCGCACTCGTAGCAAGGTTATATGTTCCTAACTCAATTTCAATAAAGCGATCAATTTATTCAGTTTCCTCTACGGATACTACATAACCTTGGTCATAAATTAGAGCACGTAAATGTTATTTTAAATAATTAACGCTCGGATATCGATTAATATTGGAGAGGGTTAATTCGATTGCTGTATGAAACGTGCATAGAGTAAGTCAGGCCAAGGGTAGTTAGTGTGGAGAGAGCTCCGAAACGAAACAACACGTAACACGATATGATTTTTTAATCTCGAGATTCGCGCTGGGATGGCGCGGTGGGGGGTGGGGGGAGATTAAATTAATTAATTATTAGGTATTATCTTTGTGATGAAAATTCTGCGAGGAACGTAGCTGCGGTGAAGGAACAGGTGAGGTTGATTACGTGCTTATTATGTTTATTACAGTGTTAGAGAATGAAGGTAATTCGTATTTGTTGCCCTATTAATGTATCTTATCTGTATGTATAAAAGGAGAATCTGACTGAATAACATATCATGGTACAACCAAAATAAATAAGCCGTAAAATTTTGCACAAGGTTTCCTTTTGTGATGTAGGCCAGCAATAAAAAAGGTTTTTTTCTAAAATTCACCCCGTAAGGGGATGAAACCTCTTGAATGCCACCGTAGGCGCGGGCTTGCGGACGGCGAGCAATGGGTGGCTCGCCGTCCGTTCGTCCGGTAACTGTCCGGTCCGAGCCCAAGTCGTTGACGGCGCGTAGTGTTCCACGCGTGCCTCAGGGAGATGTCAGCAACAGTAGGGGCCCAGCAGGGTCGAGGCCTACTGGGGCCATGGGTGAAGCGAAAGTGATCCCCGGGGCCCTGGAAAAATGGCAAAGAAGGAACAGGAGTGGGTTTTTAGTCAGTAAAAGTCTGACACTATCTCCCGCTCCGCCCAAGAGCGGGGGATGTTATAAGATGATTTTCCCACCCGAAAAAAAGGGGATGAAACGGGTTTCTAACGTTTGTACAGATAAACCTGCATTCACGCGGGCGAAGCCATTGGCAGAAGCTAGTCTTTATATATTTAAACTAGCGATCCTGACAGACGTTGTCCTGTCCGAATGCTGCCATTTATTCAGAAAAAAAATTAAGGTTCGATTGCATTTCCACCTACCGGGTCCAATTAAATATCGCAGCATATGCTGAGTTAGGTGCCTTTTTGACCTTGCACAGATCATACAGTTATTTTTTTTTTATTTTTTATAATTAGGTACTTAATTCTACTATATTTTAATTCAAATGTATTTTAGTGTTTTTTTTTTTAATTTTACTGTATGTGTGAGGTACGAATAAACGTTTTTTCTTTCTTTAATTATATTTTCAAACCATCCAGAGACCCACTCGACTACACACACAAAACTACATCCAAATCGGTCAAGCCGGTTAGGAGGAGTTGAGTGACAAACCACCTACGGATGCACTCAAATACACGAGTGCGTCCGTAGGTACTGCAATCGGGATCTTAATTTTTTTTCTGATGAAAAGCCAGCAAGCCAGCAAGGCAGATGTTCTGCCGGGTCCACTATTTGTATGTAATTTTGCATCTAGGCAAGTACGTTAAAACCTACAATGAATTATATGTTCAAACCATCACAATAACTTTAATACAAAAGCGTTTCCTTCTAAAATAAGAGGTTGGAGAACTACTAAAATGTGGCTGAGGGTACCGGGCAGGCCTACATTCAAATTCAGTAGAGTTTGTAGTGTAGTGTTTAAAATAAATTCCCTCACAAACTGGGGCCATAACTTTCTCAAGACTTTTACGACGTTCTGGAAAGTGCTGTCTGGCTAAACATTTAAATGAGAACACCTAAGTAAGAATAACACGTTTTTACGTTGAGTGAAGACGTATATTTTAATGACTTTCCACCGTTATTATGTCACATCATATTATTATACGCGTCGTGGAAAAATTATCCAATGACATTCCTTGGGCGGAGCGAGAGGCTGTTAGACTTTTACTGACTAAAAACCCACTCCTGTTTCTTCGTTTCCTTTCATACCAGGGCCAAGTCTTCCTTTCAGAAGCAGACCCTTGGCCAAAGTAGGCTTCGACCCTGCCGGGCCCCTACGGTTTGCTGACATCTCCCTGAGGCGCGCATGGAAGAATACGCGTCGTCGACGACTTGGGCTCGGTCCGGACGGTTACCGGACGATCGGACGGCGAGCTACCCAATGCTCGCCGTCCGCAAGCCCACGCATACGCCTACTTTTTTTTTACAATCTTACATTGTAGATTGTCTTTATTTTGCAATTTGACATTATTTTTATTTTTTTCTAAAATGTTGACAAGTAAATATTTACTTTACTAAGTATTACATTTTGTAAACTATATATTTCCTTTTATTATTGTGAACGTGAGGACTATGTTGATTGCTTTTTTTTCCACTTCAGTAATTTTAACGTATGTCTGGCAATTTGAGTATTTTCTGCGGCCTACCCAAATGTTCTTTCTTTGGTTCGTCGAGTCGTTGAGCTCCTTAGTAGTCCTGAGTTGAGCTTTGCGAATACTGACAAATGCTTGCACTGACTGGACAGGTCCACTCAAATCTGTATGGTTCTTTCTTCAAAAGACCATCTCAGACAAATCTGCATGGTTCTCTTGTGATTTGACCATTACATATTTACTGTATGGACTTTAAAAGAGACTTTGATCCCTGAGTTTGTTTCGGTGTTTCTTCTCAGGGTAGTCAGCTAGGAAACACCGGCCTCATCTAGTTTAAAATGACAAAAAAAATAATTGACGTGTAAAAGTGTTTTATAAACCTATTTGCAGAATAAATATCATTTATCATTTACGGTGGCCGGAAATTGGGATCGGGATCCCGGCGGCTACGCGTCACATCTAGGTTTTTTTAAAATAACCGTTCCCTACATTAGGAATTACTAATGTATCGTGGGTGCATTCACAAACATGTAAACTTACATACAGAAAACACTCAACACTCGGACCAGAAGAAACTATATGTAGGCCATACAAATAGTTGCTCCACGCGGTAATCGAACACGCGGCACGCAGCGCACCCCGATCGGTTAACCATTGCGCTAACCGTGCCGTCTAACGTTTACAAACTATATTCATATATTTTTTTCTGACAATCCGTAAATAATAATAATATTCCACAACTATCACACAACGCCGTCTAGTCCCAAGCTAAGCAGAGCTTGTGATATGAGTACTAGACAACTGATAAACATACTTATATATTTCTAAATACGTAAATATTATAGATAAATTACACCCAGATACTCGTACAGAACAAATGATCGTGCTCATCACATGAACATTTGTCCTGGGTGGGAATCGAACCCACGACCTCCGGCATAGCAGTCAGGGCCACTAACCACTAGACCAACAGGCCAGTCAAATGTTAATATTCTCATCCCCTCGAGCGCCGATTGTACATACGTCTGTACAACTTGAATGACCTTGAAAAACACTTAATTGTCATACTGTACACATGTTTGTACTAAATTTACTTGGCCGAAAATTTTGGTTTCTATCTTTGTTTTTCCTGGAAAATACCAGAAAAAGTTTTTTTTTTTTGGTGTTTTAACATAAAAACGCGTAGTTACGTAATAATAATAGCCCCCGCGCACGAGGGGTTAAATAAAAAAATATATATGAAAAATTTAATTCATCAAAGTACAATTTGAAAACTTACAAAAACAAGTGGGGTTTTTTTTCTTTCCTCTAAAACTGCAATTTCTGTCATTGCAGGCCTATTGCGAAAATCACACTGATATTACAAAGGCGAAAGTTTGTGTGTGCATGTATGCTTATGTTTGTTACTCCTTTGCACTCAAATGGCTCAACAGATTTGTATGAAATTTGGCGCACGGGTAGACCATGCCCTGAACGAGGATATAAAATACTTTTTGTCCCGGGTGTATGTTCCTTGAGACAATTTGACTAGCCTGTTGGTCTAGTGGTTAGTGGCTCTGACTGCTATGCCGGAGGTCGTGGGTTCGATTCCCACCCAGGAAAAATGTTTGTGTGATGAGCACGATCATTTGTTCTGTGTCTGGGTGTAATTTGTCTCTATTATGTATGTATTTAGAAATATATAAGTATGTTTATCAGTTGTCTAGTACTCATAAAACAAGCTCTGCTTAGCTTGGGGCTAGATGGTGTTGAGTGATATTTGTGGAATATTATTAATATTATTAACTTCCTACTTTAACGCGGCCATAGCCCTTAGCAAAACGAGTAACTTAATAAGGCCAGCCTATAGAGACCCGTTGACAATCCATCATAACAAAACATTTACTTACGGAAGCAGGATAATACGCCTCCCCAACAGATTCAGTTCCACTAAGGAATGACGCTGATCCTCCGGATTACCAAGTATACGCAAATGGCACTGTTGCGTAACGTAAACTGTCCAATTCATCTCCTGAATAATGAACAGTTGTTTCAACTCATCTTTGTGCTCAAAGTACTCTAACTCGGAGGGTTTTCGGGAAAGAGGGGGCTAATCTACCTTATTTGGAGGATCTGTAGATACTCATACATAATTATGTTGGCTTGGTATCATAATTTCAGGTGAATAATATTGCTCTAGAACAGGGATGGCAAACCATTATTGGAGAATGTACCAATAAATATATGAAAATAAAAAACGGCCAGGATCGAATTGGACTCGCGCACGAAGGGTTCCGTACTGTCTGTAGCAAAAAAGGGCAAAAAAATCACGTTTGTTGTGAGGGAGCCCCACTTAAATATTTATTTTATTAAGTTTTTAGTATTTGTTGTTATAGCGGCAACAGAAATACATCATCTGTGAAAATTTCAACTGTCTAACTACCACGGTTCATGAAATATAGCTTGGTGGCAGACGGACAGACAGACGGACGGACAGTGAAATCTTAGTAATAGGGTCTCGTTTTACCCTTCGGGTATGGAACCCTAAAAAATAAGGTGGTCATGACATTGCATCAAATAATCTTGAGTTTGTAATTTAATGGAAAAACGTTTAAACTAAACACAATTATTTCCTTATTTGAACGTCGATATTCATATAGCAGTAGTTTATAGTTATTAAAGAAAAAAATAGTATTATTACTGCTGTTTCAAATAACTGACATGATGTACATCTTACACTGCCGTGCCCGAATTATTTTGCCGCGTGCCACCCCTGGCACGCATACCACAGGTTCTTCATCCCTGCTCTAGAAGATTAAACAAAATGGTTTTACAGTTTAAAAAAAGTTAGCTTTGTAGAGTGTCGTCTTTGTCACTCATTACTATCTCTTTCTATAGCTAAATAATTATGTTGAACTAGTTTCTGCCAGCAGCCCCCCTAGCCAAGTCACAAACGATAAACGTACTCTCAGTAGTCTTTAATAGATTTTCAACTTTATGTTATTGGATATAAAGTTGAAAATCTATTGAAGATTACATAGTGTTTTCGTTCGTTCCGGTCGCTAATGCTCAGTAGTCTTTAATAGATTTTCAACTTTATGCTCTTAGGTATAAAGTTGAAAATCTATTGGAGATTACTAAGCGTTCACGTTTATCGTTTGCAACTTGGCTAGGGGGCAGCTTCGTCCGCGTGAGAGTAGGTTTCTCCATAAAACTTGGGACCCCGGTTTCATCTCCTTAGGGGTTCAATTTTGGAAAACCCTCTCTTAGTGCTCGCCTACGTTACAAAAGGAAACCTTGTGCAAAATTTCACGCTCCCAGTCCTAGTATTTTTCACTGTGCGTTGATATGTCAGTCAGTCAGTTTCTCTTTTTATATACATTACTAGTTTTTAATTAGTACAAATACTTAAAGGACTTATTAGAAAAGGTCTTGTTATTATTTAAGTAAAGTCTCAATAAATAATATTCATAAACAGCAAAGTTATTAGCGTTTGTTTATATCCCAAAAGTCACTCAATTTATAGAAATATTATACAGGCTTATTGATTATGAATGAAAAACAATGGAAAAACACTGCACGTAGTATTTTCTAGTATAATTGAATCATATTCATTCGAATATGATTCAATTATGAATTTACCAATTATGACAAATTTTCGTGGACAATTTTGGGATTTCGTTTTTTTTTACTTTTGACTACATGATTATGATCAATTTTTTTTTGCACTAATTGAAAAAAAAGGGGTGTATATAGAATAAAGATCCGGTTATAATGAAACAACTTTGTTCTTCGTTTAAGGTTTTGTGTTGGCGTACAGAGAACTGCGAAAATGTTCTAAAGAGTTACCGTGGTTCTAGAATGCAAAGGGCAACGAAAGGATCACAGGTGGGTTAGCAGTAAAAGTCTGACATGCCCACTCCACCCAGGTCGGGAGAAGTTATTTGCCATCGTGATAAAACAGGCACCTCAAGATGGAACCAATAGCCCAAATTTTTGCTTAATGATGATAGAAAAGCTCGTTGAAAACAGTTTCAGTGCAGACATTAGACTGAATAAAGTAGGCCCTTTAATGTTTAATGTACAGCGAAGTTTGAATAAGCCTCTAAAAGTTGGGCTGTGGGTTTGTTTAAGACTCACCGCAGTCCTAGATTGCAAAGGGCAAATGAAGGAACACAGGTGGGGTTTAGTCAATAAAAGTCTAACGCTCCCTCTCGCCCCACCCAGAGCTGGAGAAGTTACTTGATACCCACCCTCAAAAAAAAAGCCTCTGTAAGTTTACTTACAGTTCACAGTGTCATTAAAAAGGGTTTTACATAACTTTAGTTCAGTAAACAGTTGTTAAAACAAACTTACATGGTATAGGTAGAGGTTGGTGTCGCATCCTTTGTCCTTTTCTGTGGGTAGGCCATGTTCGTCGGTTTCACCTGCAAAAATGGAAACAAGCATATATATTATAGTAAACATTTAATTACTGCTACACTTACGAGATATATAAATACGTCTTTGGTAATCCCGGGGGGGGGGGGGACAGCGACACAAAGTGACGCTATAGGTGTTTGTCATTGGGCAAGTGCAAATACGGTCAGTTTATAAAAAAAACGCGTGATATTATTAACTCTTTTTTTTCGATAAGATACGAATATATTGTAAAATATCGAATTTGGATAAGATATATTCATTTTGGATAGGTTTTTGACATGATTTGAATGCATCGAGAGAAAAACTATATGACAAGGAGTTTTAATACTTAATTTATGCAATTCGACATACATTTTCACTGTTTTTCATCCAACCGCTCTAACGCAATTATGACGTTATTACATATTTTTCGTTAGATATTTTGGAAACACAGTATCTTGTGGATATTATCTAGGTTTCTATTGAAATCAATTTATAAATTTGTGTTAAATTAATCCAGTAAAAACCTCTGAAAATCTGCTATTTTGCATGAACTTTGACACTTCATAATATACTCAAAAATTTAAAAAATATAACAATAGAAGCAGCCTTGCAAATTTAATCAAGATTCTGAATGAAATCCATTTTTTTCCAAAAACTTTTAAGGGTTTTAAAAAAAAAACGTATTTCCTGGAACAAGTTTTGTGAAATATTCGAGTAAATCACGGAAAAAATGCTCACAGAGTTTTCAGGCATTGTCTCTCGTTTTTCGTGTTGCCTCTTCGTCAAAAAGAAAAAACTGGGAAGAGCCAGTCGGACTCGCACCCTGAGGGTTTCGAACAAACTTACTTATATAAACAGTTCAATTCCCAAATGGAGTCTCGAAAAATTTTCCGAATTGCAATTTTTTTTTTGTTGTGACCTAACTACAAATTTACAGTTTTCAGATTTATTCCTATACCTGTGCTACAAGACCTTGCTTTATGCAAAATTTCAAGATTCTGGGTCAACGGGAAGTACCCTATAAATTTTGATTTCCTCAAGAGTGTCGAAATATACGTTTTTGCGACATATACGGCCGTATCTTTTTTTTTTCGTTAATTCAGAAGTTTGATTTTTTCAGAGCTGCAAGGGACCGCAGATCTAAGTATATGGTTTCAATTTCAACTCGATACCTCCACACGTTCTCGAGATAAAGGGTCTTGACAGACAGACAGACAGACGGACGGACAACAAAGTGATCCTGTAAGGGTTCCGTTTTTTCCTTTTGAGGTATGGAACCCTAAAAAACTCCCTAGTGCTTGCTAACAGTATTTCAAACATGTTATGCACTAGGTAGTATTACATGTCTAAAATGAACTTTCGACCAATACTGTAACGTCGACCGCGAACGAAATTGGTTTATAGAAAATGAAATTATGATATGATACGTGCAATACCGGCGAGTGTGACGTCACAACATGGCACGGTAGTTATTAGGTTTCAATGTTCTACACACTTTATAGCGGCCGGGAAACGGAAGTAGACTTAAAAAGGATGCATTAGTGGAGAATAACAAAATTATCAGTTCAAACGATCCATCTATCTAACTTGGATCAACAGCTGAACAAAGGTCTCAATAACCAGTATTAAATTTAATTATTTTATTGTTTATATATACAAAAATAACAGAAAAATATAAAAAAAAATGCTAGCGGCTTCGCCCGCGTGATAGTTGAAAATTATCCCAAGGTAACATATTCCCGGTATAAAAAGAATTCTATGTACTATTCCAGGACATTTTCTACCCGTGTACCAAGTTTCATCGAAATCCATTCAGTAGTTTTTGCGTGAAAGAGTAACAAACATTCATACATACAAACTTTAGCGTTTATAATATTATTAGTAGGATTATAAATATTAGTAAAAAGGAGTAGCTGAGTGACTAATGTTTATAATAATTCTAAATTTCTTTTGAAATAAACCATAACTTATTTCAAAATAAATTTCTTCCAGCTTGCGAAAGGAGAGAATAAAAAAAAAATGTAGACAATAGTGTGTAGAAACAAGAAAAGAGGAATATATGGAATCTTAAATTAAAATAACACATATAGTTTTAATATTAATAAATATTACTTATATAATTACTAGCGGTTCCGGCACGTTATCCTGCCCAAAGGTTTTTCGTCAGAATAAAAATGAGCACCCGATTGCAGCGCCACCTACCGGGTTTAGTTGTATTTTCAAATCATCCAAGAACCTACTCATATAGGGTGACTGGCAAATAGTGTACGATACTTAAACACGTGATTTTTTTTTTCGCGATTTCAGGTTTGTTCCCATAGTAAAAGTTGTTGGTTATCATGAGCACAATCACGTGTTTAAGTATCGTACACTAATTACCAGTCACCCTATATATGAACACAAAGTTTCATCCAAAGTCGTTTAGGAGTTAGGTGACAAACATACATACAATTATATATATATAACTAGCTGACTTCATTTTATAATGACATTTTAATTAGAGATGGCGTTGTATTCGTTTTTTTTGTGATTTTTTCCATTTTTTCTCATCCTTTTAAACCTTCCCTGGACTATCTCGAATATTTTAAGACCAAAATTAGCCAAATCGGTGCAGCCGTTTATGAGTTTTAGCGAGACTAACGAACACCTATTAATTTTTATATAGACAGATAAAAGAAATATACTAAAATATTAAATACATAATATATATACATATATAATTATCACAGTAGAGAGGTAATAATAACAATAAAGCACAAAATTACTGTAAACATTGTTATTTCGCCGATAGTTCGTGAAAATGAAACACTTCCATCAACAAGTCTGGTGTACACAAATATTTGCTACAGAAAACATAAAACCGGTAATATTCTGAACACACAAAGTAAACATTACTCTGTTCTTTAAACGAGAAAAGTTTCACGCACACATTTTTTTGATACACGAGAATTTTCTTTAACATTTTGCAAGCGAACGTTCAATGTGGAAACAGGGTGATTTTTAATTTATAGGAATTTTTTAAACGCTTGATCATACGGTTGGCGCAGTAGTACCTAGGGCCATTGGCTGGTGCGATGCGGTTTGATTCCTGCTTGGAACAAATAATACTATGGCCTACTGATAGATCTTGACTGGCCTGTTGGTCTAGTGGTGACCCTGACTGCTATGCCGGAGGTCATGGGTTCGATTCCCACCCAGGACAAATGTTTGTGTGATGAGCATGATCATTTGTTCTGTAAAATAAAAAATAAATAAAAAAAATAAAAATAGCCTTATTGCTTTTCTTTTCCTAATACTTACAATGAATATTTACAGGCCTTAAAACTAGTTTATAATTTAAAAGGTTATATTTCCTAACATTTTGTTTTTACTTATTTTCTATTTATTTACTTAATTATTTATCGGTAACCGGTTTTGCTTGTCCTTCGACAAAGGCCTCTTCTAAAGCTTTCCATTCTCCTCGGTCTTTTGCTATTCTTGTCCATTCTGGACCAGCTACTTTTTTTATTTCGTCTTCCCATCGTGTCGTCTGACGTCCTTTATTTCTTTTTCCATCTCTTGGGTACCACTCTGTTATTTATCTCGTCCATTTTTCATTTTTATCTCTTAACATATGACCTGTCCATTTCCATTTCAGAGATTTAAACACCTTTTCTACATTATTAAATTTGGTTTTTTCTTTAATGTCATCCAGCCTTGCTCTATCTCTTCTCTTTACCCCGACTATGCTTCTTTCGATGCTGTTCTGACAAACGTTCAGCTTGTTTAAAAGTGGGTGAATTCCATGGGTTCGATTCCCACCCAGGACAAATGTTTGTGTGATGAGCATGATCATTTGTTCTGTGTCTGGGTGTAATTTATCTATAATATGTATGTATTTAGAAATATATAAATATGTTTATCAGTTGTCCTAGTACTCATAACACAAGCTCTGCTTAGCTTGGGACTAGATGGCGTTGTGTGAAAGTTGTGGAATATTGTTATTATATTATATTAGTTGTTCCGGATCTGTGTGTCTTGTATGTGAGTAATTTACATGTTTGAGAACAAACCCACGATACCTACAGGTAATTCCTAGTATATATTTTTTTTCTTATCGCATATGAATATTTTTCACTGTAGGACCAATCCTAAAATCGCGACAAAAGCAGATGTTTGTCGAACTTTAACTATGAAAATATTAAATTGCACTTTTTTCAATTTTCACTTTATGTATTGACGTTTACTTCCTGAAAGTTTGCTAATATAATATAATAAAGGCGAAAGTTTGTAAGTGTGTATGTTTGTTAAAATTTCACGCTCGAAAGTCTAAACAGATTTCGATAAAACTTGGTACACGGGTAGACCATATTCTAGAATATCATATGAGATATTCTTTTTATCTCCGGAGTATGTTCCTTGAGATAATTTTCTACTTTCGCAGTGAAGCCACTGGCAGCAGCTTATATAATATATGTCTGTTTTAAAAATGTGTTAGATTACCCGTCTTACAAAACCGCTCATATTTTAGGTAGGTACTGCGTAATTCCCATGTGAGTCGTAATGTATGCCCTTCAGTAAATATGTAGGAGGTGTGCAAACACTTTGTTTGTACGGGCCTCGTACGAGCACGTTTGTACGGCATAACTATACACCCGCTAAGCTACGTAATTACGTCAGTAACTGTGAAATAATGAGGCATTAGAATCAAGGCGCTTTAATAATTTCAATTCTGGGGCCTTACATGATGTGTTACAATTAAAATATCAAGCTTGCGAGCGAGAAAGAGGGATGGAGCTGAATATAGGATATCCCAAAATTAACGCAAGATTTTAATTAAATAGAAAACACCTTTTTTTTTGGACTTGCCAATACTTTACTGCACAAATGGCGGTAAATTCAAATCTTGCGTTAATTTTGGGACGCCCTTTAGTTTATGATTTATTAAAAAAATCACAATCTGAAGACTAAAAACTGTGCTTTCTCTTTAATTCAAATCTTGCGTTAATTTTGGGACGCCCTATATAATTAATAATAATCTACAACTATCACACAACGCCATCTAGTCCCAAACTAAGCAGAGCTTGTGCTATGAGTACTAGACAACTAAAAAACATACCTATATATTTCTAAATACATACATATTATAGATAAATTACACCCAGACACAGAACAAACGATCGTGCTCATCACACAAACATTTGTCTCGGGTGGGAACCGAACCCACGACTTCCGGCATAACAGTCAGGGCCACTAACCGCTAGACCAGTAGGCCAGTCAAATAAACCCTCTGTAGGTTATACACCCTTTATAGCTCCATCCCTTTAACTTCAGTTTAGGTCGAAATTTTTTTTTAATTTTTTTATTCTTATAAATTAGTGCTTGACTGCAATCCCACCTGATGGTAAGTCGTGATGCAATCGTTGATGGTGAGGCGCACTAGTTTATTAAGAGCCTATTCACTCTAGCCTTGAAGACAACTAAATTATAATCGGACGGGAAGACCGCAGCAGGCAAGTTGTTCCAATCCCCCGATGTACGCGGTATAAACCATGAGGCGAAACGCTTGGTCCGGACCGTAGAGATTTTAACAACGTAAGGGTATTCGCCGTTCGTCGCGAAACGAACGAATGAAACGCTTTAAGAGTTCGTGAAGAGAGTACAGAGGCTACTCTGTTCCCTAGAGGTAATGGATTGCGTAGGTACGTAAGGATTTAAATGTTGTGCTTGGAGGTGAATGTTTTATTATTTCATAACCTTACAAAAATGTGTAACGATTTTTTATTACAAACAAAAATGCGCCATTTTTATGACACTCATTTTTTGTTGTTTCAGGCTGAGAATGAAAAGCGTAGCTTTATGTTATGTAAAAAGTATTCGAATTGACTTTGTAATTTTTTAACTTGATAAATTATGACAGACGGGCTTTTGTCAGCTGCTTTGTTCGGGTTTAAGTTGAAAATTATTTTGTTGAAAATTGTTACCGGTGTAAAAAAAATCCTAATACCTCGAAAGAGTTACCGCGGCCTTGGAACATAAAGGGTAACTGAAGGAACTTGGGTAAGTTTAGTCACCAAAAGTCTGACATTCCCTTTCGCTCCACGCAGAATGGGAAAAGATATTAGATGATTTCTTACCTCAAAAAAAGGCAAGTCGGCGTGACCAGTTAAGAAACATCTGAACACAGACTTTCTCATCAATCAATCAATCAAAATATTTATTTGCTAGAATATGGTACATAAGATGTTACAGTATATTTGTTTCAGCATATCCTGCCATAACATGGCGTGCAAATATATTTACAGTCAGTGTTGTCAATTACTCGATCTTGTCGATTACAGATTCTATTGACTTGTCTTCTAGGTAGTCCTTAACGGTATAATATCTTTTAAACAATAACAAATTAAAAAGTATTTTTTTTAAACACTGTCAGACTCTTGTAAACTATTTGGTAAATTATTGAAAATAATAATCGACATGCAGTATACATTTTTCTTAAATAATTTTAGCCTTATTTGTGGCAGCCGAAGTCTGTCTTTATGCCGTGTTCGGCTATTTGGCCTGTCAGTGTTTGTCTCGAAAATATTACTTAACAAAAACACATATTTCAAAAATATATAAACATGGTAAAGGTAGAACTTTAAGTTTTTGAAATAGTGGCTTACATCAGCCCCCGTTATCGCCGTTTATCGCCTCGAGAGACGAGATCGACGAAAAGAGAATCGAAACGAAACGGTTGTAACTTGGCTAGGGGGGCAGTATGAATAACATTTCTTTTTAACCCAATTATTGACTAGCTGATGCTAGCGGTTTTGCTCGCGTGTATAGTAAACTAAAGTGGCAGTGGGCAGGGCACATTGCTCGTAGAACGGATGGTCGATGGGGCCGAAAGGTTCTAGAGTGGCGACCGCGCAGCGGAAGGCGCAGCGTTGGAAGGCCTCCCACAAGGTGGACCGACGACCTGGTGAGAGTCGCGGGAGTGCGGTGGATGCGAGACGCACATAATCGGTCGTTATGGAGACGCTTGGCGGAGGCCTATGTCCAACAGTGGACGTCTTTCGGCTGAAGTGATGATGATAGTATATTAGAAAATCATCATAAGGGAACCTATTGCCGAGATAAGAAAAATCCTAAAGTAAAGTATGTGTTATTTCAGGACATGGTCTACCAAGTTACAACGTGAAAAAAAAAAATCATAAATGTCAAAAGTTTTTATTTCACATAGGCCTACATGGGCACTTATAAAACGTCAAAAGCTAGTGCACGGTTACAAATTGGTCGTTTCCTATGGAGAAGAACCGGCAAGAAACTCCATGGTATACTCTTTAAAAAGAAAAAAAAAATCTTAAAATTTTTCCATATTAAGTATTAGCAGATATTATGTAAGGACAGTGTAGATCAGTTAATATTGTACTCAAAAGTACAATAAAAATAACCATAATAAAAAGTGAGTCGAAATAGGAAGTAATATATGAACACCTTGATACATCGAAATTGGTTCAGCCGAAATAACAAGCATACACACAGTCACAAACTTTCGCCTTTATAATATTAGTGAGACTAACTGCTTCCAGCAGCTTCTCCCGCATGATAGTAGAAAATTATTTCAAGGGAACTTATTACCGAGATAAAAAGTATCCTAAGTGCTATTCCTGGGGGGCTATTAGCAAACTTTTTCAATAACAGTTGACAACTAGCATTCGTTGCACACTGAACTTAGTTGTCAACTGACAATTTCATAAAATTGGTATTACGTATCACACAAGTGACTAACAAACTACGGTGGAAATGTGGTGAATTATAAAAAATTACGGTGCCTGTTGTGACCACTCTAAAATTTTATCGATTATTATACAGCTTCAAAAGCTTACACAATCGCAATTTTAAAAGTATCGATACAATAACATCTGTCAAAACGTGTTACGGTGGCTATCAAAGGCACCAGTGGCTAATGACGTCACTGCAGTTGGTCACTGAAGATAGGCAATACGAAACTAGCTGTTTGACAGTTCAATGATGCACATTGTTAACAAGTGATCATCACTTGAACTGTCAACAGAGTTACGCAATAGCCCCGCAGGACATGATCTATCCATGTACCGAGTTTTATCGAATTCCATTCAGCCGTTCGAGCGTGAATAAGTAACAAAAATACATTACACACACATTCACACACAAACTTTCGCCATACATTCTCTAGAGTTCTCAACTCAAAAGGCAGTCCCTGCCAACATTGTTAGCGCTGACAGTGAATTATAAAAGAATGAACGAGCACGTCATCGTCACGTTAAACAGTTTCGGTGTAGAGAGGTAATTAATTCACTTCCGATCCACTGCCGCGTCTAGGCGCTTAGTGGTAGACGTCGAATTTAATATATTACTAGGCTCAGCCATGAGTAACGCATAAGCTTTTATTATGGCTACAATTATTTTAGTACTGTTTTTTTTGTTCTTTATAATTTTGTTGTGAAAATATTGCTTGTCATCTTCTTCTATATATATAAAAATGAATAGCTGTTCGTTAGTCTCGCTAAAACTCGATAACGGCTAGACCAATTTGGCTAATTTTGGTCTTGAAATATTCGAGATAGTCCAGGGAAGGCGGTGAGAAAAAATTGAAAAAATCACGAAAAAAAAATCCGAATTCAACGCCATCTCTAATTAAAATGTCATTTTAAAATGAATTATGCTGTTCTGGTAATGCCAGTAGATGGCGTTATCCTTACTATTAGGTGGTACGAAGTTCGCCGGGTCAGCTAGTTTGTCAATAATTTAGCGCCTGTTTAGCATACCTACTATTAATTCAGGTGCTTCACAGTTTTTTTATGTGAGAGGATGTCAGACTTTTACTGTCTAAAACCTGTCCATGTTTTGTTCAGTAGTTCTTTGCGTTGCAGGGCCACAGTAACTCTTTCGGACAGTTCTGCAGCCCTGCTATAAGCTTGGTTCTTTGTGGACTGTAAGCTATCCAATGCTCGTCTTCTGTAAGCCCGCGCCTACTTTGACCAGGAATCCCGTTGTGACTGCCGACATCCGGGGCGTCCCCCTCATCCACTTCGCAGAAGGAAGTGGTTACTTTCACTGCGTACCAGGGCCTGATTTAGAGCCGAATACGAGAGATCGTCAGTGGTCCACGATGACACGGCGGTTCTGAGATTAAATTGAATAAGACAATCTATAGTGTACATATGTAAAAGTACGATGACTGAAAGATCTTATCGCCGCGGTTCTATATCTACGTATTCGGCTTTACATCAATCAAATACAAATGATTCGTTTCCAAGTTCAATTCGAGTCAGAGGACAACTCGATCAGAAAGAATTCTCACACAAGGCTGTATACACGAATGTCAGGGGGCGACCTTTATCACATTGTTGAATTCGATTTCATACGCCGCTCCGTTGTAGATACGTTTGTAGGTACCTCATAATATTTTCCTATTTCAAAGGATTTAAAGGTCACAAGCAACTTCAAAGGGCAAGAAAATCTTGTAAATCCTACTTTGGCACTTATCAAGTTGTGGTTCAATGGTTCAACACTGACCGAATATTTGATAATATAATGTTCGAAGTTGTTGGTATTAGCAGTTGTGTAAGTATCTGTTTACTTTACAGTTTGAAGGCTTCTTATGACATTTAATCGGGGTTTTACTTAGGGATTTGCTCAGGATTTTGGCTTCACCTTAGCGTTGTATTTATGGAAGGTCAGCTACGACTTGATAACTTGTTTGCACCTGAAAAACATAAGAAGAATATGGCAGTGAAATAAGTTAACAGTTAGAACTTGTCCAGTAATATACATGTATATATTTTATTTATTTATTAAAACGTTATACCTAATAAACACTGTACAAAGTGGACTTAATGCCTTAGGCATTTTCTACGAGGCGACCAGTCGAATATACCTACAGCGATCTAGCAAAATTGTAAATGATTCGTAGAACAAGTAAGACCTTAAGAAGAGAATAAATGTACTTAATACAATTTCCTCAAACTTTTAAACAAATGGAACTCAAATTCGCGATCTAATTCGATTTCCTCTTAATACAGTTACGCTATCGGGAATAAATACAGGTAAACGTATACTTTATCGGGAGCCGCTGAGGCGTGGACTGGCCATGTTTGCGAACGCGGTCCGTATATAAACGCGTTTATTTGTGCCTATACTGCCTATGCAAGCTGTGGGGAGCGCGCACGTCCCAACACACACAGGATGGCGGGGCTGTATGTAAGTACGTGCCCCGCAATTATTGAAACGTTTTTCAATTGCTACCCTTTCTGCACAGCGGAACTGTGCCTTAATTGCGAGCCTCTAATTGGTCTTAGGAACAGTGCTGCCTTTTGTTGTGGACTTTATTCTACCTGAATAATAAAACTCGAAACGTATTTATTTTTTATTTTTCATGAAACTTTTTGTTCCAAAAATACTGTTGTACAATAACAGTTTGCATTACGTAAACATTTACAAGTCACAGCGAACAGTGAACGGTAAGAAATATTAATCCCGCAATTTAGAATGGAAGTTATATTCCTATAAATATAAAAGCCGATTAGGGAGTTCCAAGCTTTTAAAATTAGTGTACAATGTTTGTGAATCTGGAATGATTTTGAAAATACCTAAAAGTAATTCTCGATTCTAAATCCATTTTCAATGTTAGCAGTCATTATTCTTGCTTTTATGAAGGTCTTAAAATAATTGTTGTTGGTACATATCTATGGTAAATAGTTAGTTAACTTTTGAGCTCAAGACTCAGGGCGTCCGATCCTTTATTATTAAATTACGCTAAACTTTGTCTTACGGCACTTTTACTTAATTATAAATCCGAGGTGAAAGCTACCGTCTGCTTTTATGGGAACAAGATAAGTTTATTAGGTTTTCATATTTTCTTTAGGTTATATACCTCTAGAAAATATGAAAACCTAATGCTTTAGTACCTAATTTAATAAGAGAGGCAAGCTAATAAATGGGTTCATATTTTCCCTGTGATCTATTAAATGGAAGTAGAGTACCTTCCTACTATGATTTAATTATTTTTATAAACAGCGACAGAAAACAGAAAATATTACACGGTACAGTTTTTTTTTTACTTTTCCCATTCTAGGAATTACTCCTGTATCATAGGTACAAACAAACATGTAGAAGCACATACGTATACAAGACATCCGGACCTGGAACAACTATCAGTAGGCACGGTCATACAAATATCTGTTCCGGGTGGGAATCGATCTGGCGATACGCAGTATAGCAGTCTATCGTTCAACCACTACACCAACCATACCGTTAAAATTAAGTAGAAAAATCTTCTGAAAAATCTCAGCTTTTCCAACTAGCATAAGCATACATAAGCATAATCAGCCTTTTAATGTTCACACTGCTGGGACTCAGGCCTCCTCTCTAGGAGAGGGAATGGGCCGTAATCCATCACGCGAGCCCAGTGCGGGTTAGTGAATGTCACATGTCTTTGAATTTTTGGTTCTAGGACATGCCAGTTTCCTCACGATGTTTTCCTTCACCGTTTTGAGAGCAGTGGTGATGAAATAAATCACACAAGGTAAAGCGGCTGACTGGGTTTGAATCCGCGACCTACAACTCGTAAGTCGGGGCCGTTACCACTCGGCCACCACTGCTCTATCCACACGGCCACCACTGCTTTTATATTTTTTATTTTTTTTTCCAACTGATTCAATTAATTCCCATTAATTTAATCAGTGTAGCAGCTAGTGGCAGATATACTGTGTAGTTATACCAGCCCATTAGTGGCAGCTTGATGGATGCGCCTCCCTGAGATTTCATTAAACGTTACCCACTGTGTACCATTACGAAAGCTTTGTTTGCGTAAACACCTTTAAACACTATTGTTCTTCGTTTACATGTTAGTGTAAACCTATTTCATTGTTTGTATAGTAACCGGAGATGGACATATTATCTTGTATTGCCCTACAGTCAGCAAGAAGGCTATTTTCGTACTTACAATAAAAAAAAAAACTAATACAACTCACAGAAACATCTCAGCGACTATCAATGTCAAAATGTTAGGAAATTAAAAGTGTTTTTCGCAAATAGCGACTGCATTGCGAAATTCATAAAAATACTGTATATTCCCCGGAATGTTCACACTCGTGCGCTTTTATTTTCATCACGAGTTTTTTTGTGAACCGTGAGGGTTCGGTCATATCAACGCTCATGGCCCAAAACTAGTCGTCGTACCTACACTTACTCGTATTTAACTGACAGAAGCTCACGTTTCAGCTACGGTTTGCGCAACACTCAAGATGAATTGAAAGTTTAAGAAATGAATATAGCGCACGAGTGTGGACAACGGACAATTGGACATGCCTATTAAAACTGCTTGTTGCTACTGTTGTGGTTATTTTATTAGAGTACAATATAAGTCAAAGTATGTAATGATTTTAATACATATTATAAATGTAAAAGTTTGTATACTTGTGCGTCAAACATGCAAAAATGGACCAACGAATAAGCGGACAATATTTGGAAATTGTGGACAATATAGATGGTAACCTGAATATTAACATATAGGATACTTTTAACCCGGTAAAATGCTTACCAGAGATTGTGGAAGGAGCAGAAAATCGGAGACGGGCTGACATTTAGAGCGGAATTGGACCGAATCAAAGACTCACAAACTACCAGGAGACCAGAATCATAAAAAAAGTATTTTCGAAGCTGGATCCTAAGCTCCTGTTGTGAGATGAGCTAATTAGTAAATGAGTAGCATGTTTGACTGGCCAGTCAGTTTTATTGCATCCAGACTTCGGGTAATAAGTTCAAGTAGTAAAAATTTATGCACCGTGTGAGCTGTTATTCTTTTGCTCGTACATGAGAAAAAGATGTCGAACTCATTAAAATTTTGCAATAAATAATTTAGTTAATTATATTTACTTTTTAGAATATAAAATACGATATATATATTCTATACTTAAAGGATTTACGATATAAAGTTGATATAATACGTGTGTTACTAAGCCGACTGGTGATAATTACATTATTGGCGCCAAGCCAGGGTAATAGCGTGGAATAAGAAAAAAACAAACTTGGGTCGCCCTATATTTCATAGAAATATTTTTTACTCTAGCTTGGGAACGATTTTTTTACTCGTAAAAAATGACCATGCAATGTGGTCATCGCCATATTTTATGAAAACTTTTAGTTTTGTAAAATACCACTATTTTGGCTCTTGCTAAAGGACAAACTGGTTTCCATAACAATTAAAAACAAAATTATAGACATTGAGTTTAAACGTATGAATAAATACCACTTTTTTTCATCATTCAGAGTTAGTTGTGCAAGTATTTTTTTTTTTACTGGTATAAAGCAGTGCTTGACTGCGATCCCACCTGATGGTAAGCAGTGATGCAATCATCGATGGTGAGGCGCACTAGTTTATTAAGAGTCTATTCACTCTAGCCTTGAAGACACCTAAATTATAGTTGGATGGGAAGACCGCAGCAGGCAAATTGTTAGTTGCTTATAATAATGAATTGTACAAATAAATTCTTAATTTCTATATTTAAAATTTGTTTTTTTATTTTTTTACTTTTTTACATTGTTTTCACATACTAGTAGCGACCAAAAATTATATGCAACCAAGGTATTTGTAATACATATCATGTTTTAATAGAGCAGGCATGAAGTTTCTTGCAAAGCAACGCGTATATCTTTATGAAGAAGAATTTGCTTCTGCTCCATACATATCTACGTTTTGTAATGTGCAATTAGCTTCATTTTTCTGACTGACTGACTTCTTGACAGTTTAAAAGTGTGGTTTGTTTAAAATAAATACTTTTTTTTTTTTATTCTTGATAGGTTCGCGCTTGACCACTAACTCACCTGATGGAAAGCGACGATGCGGTCGACGATGGAGCGCGCTTACCTAGAAGTAACCTATTCACTATTCACTATTGACTTTGATTCTTGATTATTTAATTTTTGGAATACTTGAGTTGAGAGTCACCCTGTACGTATATGTTAGGTCGCCATGCCAGCTGCGTCATAGTCTAATATTGCTCCCGCAACACATGCGCATGATATACGATGACATACAAAGTAAGAGACATCACTCATTCGTCGAATCCTAACTCGTTTGTCCGAGCTAAGCTGCGACCGATTCCATTAATATTCTAAGGCCAGTGTGATCACTCGTGTGCCATTCAATTAATTGAACACACAGAACATCAGTCTCGGATTATTTTAGTTAATTTCATTCATTCGTTCAGACAGATCCGACACTGTTCTGTTCTGTAATTTTTAATCAGTTTTTTCAACAGAATAGCTTGTTTAATGAATATGCGGTGGCTTCTATTAATCAATACGAGCTTGTATGAGATAACTTCTTTTGTTTTAGCTGTTTATTGTTGCAATAATAGGATGTATACACGCTTGACTGGTTGAATTGATTTAAGTTTGTATGTATAGGCGTTATATAATGAGGTTGGGCTTCATTTCGAAGCTGGGTTTAGATACCTACGACTGCCTCAAAGAGTTGTCACCAAAATTGATGGTGTCCACTAGGGTCTGCTAGGGTTGTGGTCTGACACTCCTTCTCTTTCCCAGAACGGGAGAAGTTATTCGATGATTTCACCTAAAAAAAAGTACCTACGGCTAGATAAAAAACTCTTTATAAATCTACATAAAGGAACCTATCTATCTAAACGTACATACTTGGTACAAACCAATTTATCTCAGCCTGAACCTATAAAAACCAGACTTTCTTTTATCTAGTTACGAAGTTTTTCTATCGTGCCAATTTTTATAAATGTGCCATCATTGGCTCGGAGAGCGTGAGATCAGAAATATTTGGCCCCGGGCGGCAATAGCGGCACGGCTCGTCGATCCGGGCTAGTTGGGGTGCGGTTACCTTTATCGAGGCATTACACAGTCGTAGGAGACGCACTGATGGGCCGTTATACGCAATCAAATGTGATTATGTCTTACGTGCTCTGCATTGAGAACATTTTATGATGTTCCCCTACGTACCTCCTACGTACTTACATAATTTTTGTTCCCAGACTTAGTTGATGTAATCTAAAACGTAAAACCAACCATGTGTAAATGTGTCAACATGATAAAATGTTACACGTCTCATCCTCATTACAGGGATCTAAGCCTTAAAATGTACGTAGCACACCCCTAAGTAGTCGTCAAATTTTAACGATGCTCCGTCTCTTTCAGGGAGCACATTAACGTCAGCACATAGGTAGCATTGCGTCTCACATAAAACCGGAGATATCATAAATTGTGTGGCTGTGTAAAAAATAATTCAATTTGCAATATTATTTTCTTTATAGGCGCCGACGTGGCTAGGAGGCAGTGTGTACACGAGATGTCGCGACCAGACTAGCAACGATAAGCTTTATTGATGCCCGACCCACAAAATGAGGGGGTGGCTCGTGGCTGGTGGCTGGGGACTCCTAAGCCTCCGAACAAACGGGTGAGTGGCGGTATGCGAGATAGTCGCCGAAGTCGTTAAGACTTGTCCATCAGCTGGCATTGAAACACCAAGATTTCATTTAGTAGTACAGCCAGGCTTTTCTTTTGTATTTCTATTCAGACATCCAGTTTTCTAACTTTAACTTGTCGTATTTCCAATGAAAAATCTTTTCGCTTATTCGTTGAAACCAGTCAAAACGTAGATACAATGCGAAACGTGTAAAATAAAATCGGAGCAAAATTGGAGCACTTTATTATACATTCCATTCTTTGATTGTCCCAACGTGCGATAGAAATAAATGATCAACTATAACGGAAGTGTTTTATTCTTTTATGTGTTCATAGTGTACAATATAGATTCATAAATGGGTGGTGTTTTTCCGGAGGGTGCACAGCCGCGCGCCGCGCTTCCTGCGCCACACTACGTCATATAACTACTTTGTTCAATCAGTAGACCGCTCGCACGTCCTGAAAGGCAGTCGTGAAATGTATGTATCCAATAAAAATACTTTGCGACCGAATTTGTCAACGCTGAACAAAAGTTCGGAACACAGATGTGGGTTTTTTGGGGTAGTCGGTCGCGACGGGTAGCATGATAACTTTTATTGACGACAATTCGGCCGGCCTAACATTTTGGCGGCTTGCCAGAAGGGATAGTTTTCTCTCACTAACGATACGGTTCTCGAGCGATTCATATTTTCACTGTGTTATGCTATAAATCAAGTTTATGACGGTGACGTCAATATAAACAATATCTAATGTCACATTTGTATTAAGTTAATGTGTTTGTCAAATATTTGGTAGAACTTGGATGTTATTACTACAAGTGGTGCGTAAACAAATGTTAAAATTATATGCGTTAACTCCGTATTTTATATAGGATTACTTGATAAAAATATGTAGATATATGCAAATAAGATGTTGCAAACATATTGATTTATCATGCCATGCAAACTTATGTGACATTCAAGTATTGATTACTTAGGTGGGATAACCAGTTCGTTACACTAGAGTCCTAGACCAATTAGCAATGTGCTAAATAATTTGTTAGAGGTTAGTAACTTATCGTTTCCATTCTGTACATTTGCAGCTGCTAAGTAGAACTCGTTAGTTCACATAAAAATGCTATTTTAGTTACTACGGCGCCGTGTAGTAAAGAAGGCAATTACCTACTACATGGCTAGATAAACAACACAATAGGTTCTGAATTTATTGCGCCCAGACACTAGACAGCTCCACAATAACTTATTTATATTATTAAAGTTCCCCGACTTTTGAAGAAAATAACATTTATAACAACAATCTGAATTGAATTCATAAAAGCTATCTGTAAAACCTAGTTTGAGGCTTACTTTAAAAACGATTAATCAAAAATATTCCTATTATATTGTCGTAAAACATTTAAATGTTCAAAGAGATTTAAAGCATTTCAAATGACGTCTACAGTCGTTTACTGTTTGTCTCAGTTCGGTTGAGATCGTACATTGTGGATGCTGTGGAGACAGAGGTTCATTTAGCTGTGTCGCACGAACTTGTTCGTCTGACGTCTGTCCACACTCCGCACTCTTAAATCCGGAACATTTGAAATTTTCATTCCGTCCGTGTAAGTACGTGAAACTTTCGGACGCCCGCCGTCGTGACAGCAAAAGCCAGTGTGGCATGAGGGTAGCCGAGTTTAAAGTAGCTATGTCTTTATTTACATAGGAAAGTTTTGGGTCGTTTTCCTCAACGTATAAAATTAACGCGTCGAATTTAAACGTTCGCCTTCAACAAAGTATCGGGACTGTAAATAAATTCAAGTACTTTAGGCCTAGCTTAGTCGCAGACATATTAATTTTGTTTTAGTTAACTGTTTTAACCTTTTGACGTGCGTAATTAGAGACACAATAGTAAGACAATGGCTTGCGGGCGCCGGCTACCGCCTGAGCGTTAATGAATTAAGCGGTTACCACATTCAACGTGACACGAGATTACATTTTTAATTAAACTTCAAATAACGTAATTAACCTTTACTGAATATATAAATAATTTCACGATAGATTCCGAGCGAGCACTTAAGTTTGTCCGTACTTCGAGAGCAAAAAACTTTCACTCGACATTCGCTGGCTGCTTTAACTAGGCACAAGTTTTAATTAGATATGTCCTTGTTAGTTAGTGGGAGTGGCAGATGGCGCGTGTTGTTAACAAATGACCACACGCTGACGTCTTCTCGACTAAACTGGCAAAGTTTGGAACGGAGGACGACAGCTTGTCACCAACTGTCTATAATATTTGTACCTACTTACTGAGTGTACATATGTTTATCTTTGTTGTTCGAAACGTGCCAAAGCTCGTGTTATTCGATCGTTAAAAGAAAGTCGCGCGTTTCGATTTGGTGAAACCGGGTGTTGCTCGTAGCTTTACTCTGGAGTTGAGTGCGATAAGCCTCTGTGAGACCAAATTATAAAGTTGGAAAGGTATACATAACAAAAGGAGGCACTTAAAGGCCTACAAAATTTAAAGCCTTCAATCATTGTCCAAAGTTCGGTCTCATCTGTACCTATATCTAGCCAGTTGAGGTCCTATTCTGAATATTAATGAGAAATTATAACAAATTGTTATAATATGCGAGCGTATAGACTTAATTTCAATTCCCATCGCCGGGGCTTCGAACGGAGATGTTAATTTTACTTATAAATGAAATAAAGTTTGTGCTTTGAGATATTTATTATTTTGAGATGTCATTTAGCTACAAGGTGCGGGAATGTAATAAAATAAATGTTCGTGTCTGATAAAGAAATGATTTTGTCAAAAGAGTTTTCGCAATAAAGCTAGACGATGAAACTAATTTTAAAATTAAAACACAACACACACACATACGTATCACGTGCGATACACACACGCACGAGCGTGTCGCGTTAGCGTTTGTGTGTCGTGTATTTCAGTTGGCGTCCATAGGTGTATAATTATACAGGGTGAATTATTGGTAATTATATTTCTCTCTCATGTTCTCTAGTTAGCGGAATATAATTATATAGGTTTTTGGGTAGCTTTGAAGTTTTAATTTAGTGTAATTTTGCCAGGACGGTAAGGTGCAGTGTGTGTTGTTGGTCACTAACCAATGTTTTTGTTTAATTAAACAGCTTAAAAACTGGATAGATGATATTGCGTTTTTTTATGGTGGGAAATTATCCAATGACTTCTTACGCTCTTGGGCGGTGCGAGAGGACGTGTCAGACTTTTACTGACTAAAACTCACTCCTATTCCTCCTTTGCCTTTGTTTTAGGGCCCGGGGTTCAATTTCACTTAACCCATGGCCCCAGTAGGCATCAATACTGCTGGGCCCCTACGATTTGCTGACATCTTGAGGCGCGCCTGGAATACTACGCGCTGTCGACGACTTGGGCTCGGTCCGGTCGGTTACCGGATGACCGAACGGCGTGCTACCCATTGCTCGCCGTCCGCAAGCCTATGCCTACGGTGGTTGGAAATCGGGATCGGTATCCCGGCTGGGGCGTGAGGGCCGTTCCCTCATGCGTACGGCCGCCTCCTTCGCTAGCATTACTGCTTCGCAGAAGGAGGCGACCGTCTGCCATTCCTTCTCGCTCCGAACCATGGCCTATACGAGGGCCTGGCGCGACAGGTCGTTGCCGCCGATCGCCCCCACGAGGACAAGGCGGTGCTCTGCCCAAACGGGGCACACCTCTATCGTATGCTCCACCGTATCCTCCGGACGATTCACACTAGGTGGCACCAGGGCATTTCCTTCGCACGAATCCGGTGCAGGAACCTCCCGAACTTACCATGTCCGGTGAGGACCTGCGCCATGCGGAAGGTGAGGAAGCCGTAACGTCTTTCCAGCCACTCTCAAAGAGGGGACTTACCACCATAATTATGGAATACCCAGAGATGATATTGCGTGGTAATATTATTTTATTTTCTGATTATGATCTTTGTAGTTAAGGCGTTTTACCTTATGGTGGTCTTGTTTAACTTATTAACTTGTAACAAGTTAGTTTATTTGTTCTAGGTGTAAAAGAGCAAGTTTATTAACTCTGTGTTTCTATATACTTTAAAGGAACTAGCTACATAATTGTTTTATTATATGTATGGTGAAAAGGAAAGACACAATTTTTATTTCTGCAAGGTTTGATAATTGAGGTCTCTGAGCAAGAAACTTACACGTTTCGTTGTTTAGAGTGTTGCAACATACATACTTAGGGCATACTGAAAGTTTCTGGATCTGGCCACTTACAATAAAAGAATGTAAAAACAATTATAGAATTCGAAAATGGAACTGCTATGATAAGCTGATGGTATGTTAACTCGACATTTGGTATTTTGTTTTCAACGTGGTTTGCGGTGTTGCCGAGTTTAATTTTAAGTTGTGTTTCATTTTTGGTGTACAATAAAGTTTATTTTATTCTATAGAGTATTTAGTGCTTTACTAGAAATCATAATTATATAACTACTTATAAACTTCTAAACTAATAAATGTTATATATATGTTACCGGCAATCTCTATAATCCGGTATTCTATACAATACTTAGGCAATGTATAGAATATCAATAATAATAATAATATTCCACAACTATCACACAACGCCGTCTAGCCCCAAGCTAAGTAGAGCTTGTGTTTTGAGTACTAGACAACTGATAAACATACTTATATATTTCTATATACATATACATATTATAGATAAATTACACCCAGATACAGAAAAAATGATCGTGCTCATCACAAACATTTGTCCTGGGTGGGAATCGAACCCACGACCTCTGGCATAGCAGGAAACGTCAGGGCCACTAATCATTAGACCAACAGGCCAGTCAAACGAAAAATGCGTAGGTAATGTATGGAATATTATTTATTTTATACTTTGTCTCAGTATTCTATACAAAACCAAATGCGCAACCGGTAATGTGTGTAAAAAACAGGAGCAGAGAAAGAGGTGACCTAATTTTAGGGCACCCCGACACGGACAGGCTTAGAAGAATAGGACTTGAGTACTTGTAAGCAAATTACATTATGTTACATAAAGCAGAATTTTCAATTTCACGTTAATTTTATTACCTATGTATAAGTATTAAGATCCTAGTTCGCGGGGTTCAAAGTAAGGCTTCTGTTTCCGGATGGTTATAAAAAAATAACCACGAAGGCTAACCTGTCCGTGTCGGGGTGTCCTAAAATTACGCCAATTCCTTCCCTGATCTCGTTTTTTACACACATTGATTTTAAATAATAGAACATGTTTAATTTGGCCCTCATTTTAAAGGTAGGACGGTTTTGGTTATTTTAGACATTACACTATACAATCCCTAAGAATTGTATACATTACCTAGGTAAAGTATGTAATAGACAATAATATTAATAATATTTCATATATTGCCTGGACGCCCTAGGTATTCTATACATTGCCTAGGTATTGTATAGAATACCTAAATTGAATAAACTAAAAATAATAATATTTACAAACGGGTACAAAAAGAACATAATGGGCATCAAAAATTCATCCACATCGACGTCAATGGGAAAAGTGCCCATAACGCTGTCAGCTTTGCCACGTTGACCGACTATGCTATACTATTCCCGCGTTGGATGGCACTTGTTCTATTCTAAATATCCGATAGAGGAAACTGTTTGTTTGATGCTGTCTACTTAATCCCAGATTACAGATATAGATATTTAAACAAAAAAATTACTATATGAGTACCGAATATAATAAGGAATGTGTCGTGACGGTCAAGGTCTTTATACTTTTTTTCGGTCGGGCTCACATTTGCCAGGTGTTAGAATGTACGTTACATTCTCCGTAATAAAGAACTTCATTCCAAAAACTCGTTAAAAATAATTAGGATAATTAATATATATTTTTTTTAATTTCTTCAAATTTATTATACAAAAATACATATAGAGTTAGTGTTTATTTTATCTAACTTTTTGTATAACTAGGGGTCTTTAAGTCAAGAGTAAATAGTTTACTTCTAGGCAAGCGTACTCTATTGTCAGCTACATCATCGCTTACCATCAGGTGAGATAGTCACCAAACGCGAGCCTATGCATAATAAAAAAAAAAACTGGGCAAGTGCGAGTCGGACTCGCGCCCTGAGGGTTACGTACAAAATTACCTATGTAAATAGTTCAATTCCCGAATCTCAAAATCTCGAAGAGAAATCTTAATGTCTCGAAGATTTTTCCGAATCGCAAAAATAGCATTTTTTGGGTGACGTAACAACAAATTTACTGTTTTCAGATTTATTCCTATACCTGTGCTGTAAGACCTTGCTTTATGCCAAATTTCAGGATTCTTGGTCAACGGGAACCCTATGAATTTTGATTTTCTTGTGAGTGTCAAAATACACGTTTTTTACGACATAAACGGCCGTATCTTTTTTTTTAGTTAACTTAGAAGATTGATTTTTTCGCAGCTTCAAGGGACCGCAGGCTTGGGTTTTTTTTTCAAATTCGAATTTCAATTCGATAACCCTACGCGTTCCCGAGATAAAGAATCTTGACTGACAGATAGACAGACGGACGGACAACAAAGTGATCTTATAAGGGTTCTGTTTTTTCCTTTTGAGGTACAGAACTCTAGAAAAACGAGGTACAAATAACAAAGGCTATACAAATAAAACACACACGTAAATAAATCCGATTTCTTTTTGGTGTTATCAACGTTCTGTCCCTACATACTAACGTCTCGCGTCTCTTATTGATATTATGTTTGCCAAGACGCGTTGAAGATCTTGTAGTATTTGCTCACGCGCCGCCTGCCTTATCCACCTCATCCACAGCCACACACCACCATATTGGTTTTATTTGCAGCTGAATTCGCGACATTTCCTTCTTTATTACCATCTTATCCTTGTATGCTTGTTTAACATGCGACTCACCTACTGCTTTCATCGTAAAAAACGTTGGTGACGTGAATGCCATTATGAATGAGTACGTTACATTATAAAAACTTTTTCGTATTAATGGTTTATTGCTCTTCTAGCTTACATGATAGAAAGAAGAAAAGTGGAGATAAAATAAGGAAGTATCTTATTTTTTTATTTATTTAGAAATAACTTACAGTTACACATTAGGTCTTATTAACTAGGTATCGAATTCTAATACAAAGAAATACATTAAACAAATGTGCAACTCACACCGTTATTTACAGAACACATCTTTAAATGTAGTTTTAGCGAAACGAGTTAAAAAAAATATTATCTTTTAAATACAAATTTCTTCGTAAGCCTTGTATAGTCTCGTGTTGATGATCATTGCAAATATGTCCAACTCAGTAAAAAGTTTATTAAAATCATTATAAGTACGACACGATGTAGTGGTGCGCGGGCTCTAGCATTGGTTCGGCAGGAAGAGATCATGAAAACTGGACGACTGAATGTGCTATATCGTAATTTAGGCTATGGTGTATCCATATTCCAAATTTCATCTAAATTCATTCAGCCAATTTTGTTAATTAGACAAGACTCGACGTCTTGTCCAATTAACAAAATTCTAAACAAAAATTATCTTACATAAGTCTATGGGTAACATTTGACTAACAAGGTACGCTAAGGGTAGTGTCGTTAACGTGAAATATTTTGACTTGTAATACCCGCAGTGCACCGTACCTACGATAAATCTTTACTGACATTCAGAATAAGCTTTCTACATACATTTTAAATCACCCAGGATCTAAGAACTTAACCAAATTCTACTTAAAGTCTTCCTACACGTGTGTGATTTGGAAATCACGAAACAACCAAACATTTTAAATGAAATTTAATTGTAAAACTTGAGCGTAACGTACGGTGTTCTATAACAAGTTAGTTAAGTTATTATTCAAAAACGGGTCTCATCTGCGTTACACAATAAGTACACGATACTTATGTATTCTAAGCCGCTAACTTGGAATGGAAGTGGGTAAACTTGGAGCAAGCTAATTGCTTACGTACCTCTAACAGAAACGCCTACCATTAAGTCTGTTGTTGATTGTATTGTTCGAAACTAAGTTATCGTTCTTGGAACCTACTTGTGAATGTGAGGGATGGTTAAGTTTAAGTAAATTGGCGCATAGGTTGAGGACAAGAAATAGTTTTGGAGTATTGAGTCTCAAACAAATTTCTTTATAACAACTACATTAATGGAGTCTCTAAAACCCTAACAAAAGAGAGGCAGCCCGCTACTGACTTGCGGACTTGCCATAACGTATTAAAAGGTCAGTCGTGCGAGCTAGACAGAGGAATGGAGCTATATGCCCTGTACAACATTATGTTTAGTATATGCGAAATCTGAATATAGTTTGTTCAGAATCAGTAATAGAATCGATTTCAATATTTTTTACACCACCGAAACTAACCTGTGACTGTGTGAGACCATTGTTGTACCAAAGGTCACTGCAAATCATAGCGGGCATTAGGCGGAAGCGCACAGCTGGGTGCGGGAGCAAAACAATCTCTCAGTCTCCCGGATAGACCGGTAACCATGTATTTGTACGGACAACCAGGTAGCATAACAAGCTTATAACTATGTAATTTTTTACGATACAGTTATGAAATTTTGTACATAGACTCTTTACATAAAAATACGAGACACGTGTTTCGGGTTTCGCATGTACTAAAACTAATATTGTACGGCTTCATCTCTTTAACAGTTCAGTTTAGGTCGTAAAATGGATCGCGTTAAGACCTTGTGGTAGCACTGCTAGTGGTCTAACATTGAGATAGACCACCAGCCCAATTGCCAAAATTGATCACGTAGAACAGATTGTTCTGACGCAGATTATGAGGAGACCCGACCCTAGATAATAGGAGCAGGGACGGATAAAAAAGAAATTAATGGACTCTTTTGTTTTTATTTAATTATTTTATCAAATATGTTCAGGTAGTATAAAATAGTAACAAAATTAGTAGGGAATGAAACATAAATAGTAATACAGATATAATATTTCAGGATCCCAGCAGTCGCGAACAAACACACAAAACAAACCTCCAAATATAATATCAACGTACTAAAATAAGCTTTATTTTAATAACGACCGAAAGAGCAAATACCTCGCGAACGAATTATGATAATGCTGTGTTTATCTAACGTTACACGGGGTAGTGTGTGGAGGTGATTACGGCGGCTATAAATTATATAAATTAATTAACGCCTCGCTCTCGTGATGGATCTCCATGAAATAGTGAAGCATTTGTGTAATATTTACTTGTGATTTAGGATTTAGTTTTGGCTTACTCGTAATATTATACTGATTACAAGATTTATTATGTTAAATACGAGTTGTTGGTACTTAGCTATGTCTTTTCTACGCCTAAGCTACTTTCTTTTTACGCGCGTGTTACATTTGTGCTACACCGAAGCTACACCTGTGCTTCAGTAATGTTACATCCATGCTACGCCGGTGCTGCTCTCTTGCTACGCCGATACTACGCCGTAGCATCTCTACGCATGTTGATTGTATTTGGTAGAAAGATAGAATGACTCAGAATGTGGACACAGTGAGTAATTATATACTTATGTTAATACAAGTATGTATTCAGTGGAACTTTGTGGTTTTCAAATTCTATGTTTGCTAGATTCAAAACATTTAAACGCAATGATTGTGGTTAATAGTAATGTACAGCTGTGTCTACAATCAAACCACGAAACAATTACCGAAATACACGATACTTGAAATTTGTAATTTAACCACTGATCACGTCATGCTAGCGGAAAATGAAGCCACAATCCCTCACTAACTACATCATCAATATTAATATTCTACTTGGAGTATGATCATTATCTAAGAGCAAACGTCCCAATCACTGCATAACGGCTATTAATTTATGCCAAAACCAACACCCAACAGGTAAACTTGTGGTTTTCATGAATTAATAGTTTATACGAGCCACGAGCAAGTTTGCTTTCACAGATTAAACCGAGAACTGCTTAACGTCAGCCAAGTGACAATAGCAAAGTTATTAATTCTTTCCAAGTCGCTATTACGGTTAGGAGGCAAAGTTTTAAAGTTCACTCCCGAAGAGGCTAATCAAGAGAGTCAATTGGAAAATTACGGGAGTTTATCACATTGAACTTCGAAGTGTGTATTTGTAATTAAGATTTTTTTTAACTTTCACACAACGCCATCTATTCCCAAACTAAGCAGAGCTTGTGCTATGAGTACTAGACAACCGATGAACATACTTATATATTTCTAAATATATTTATATTATAGATAAATTACACCCAGACACACATAATGAATGATCGTGCTCATCACACAAACATTTGTCTTGGTTCAAACTCATGACCTCCGGCATAGCAGTCAGGGCCACTAACCACTAGACCAATAGGCCAGTCAATAATTAAGATTTTAACTACTAATAAGATTCTGAAATAATACGTATTTTTGTAATTTTCCAGTTCCCACTGTTGGGACTCAGGCCTTCTCTCTAGGAAAACGAATGGGCTGCAATCTACCACGCGGGGCCAGTGCGGCTCGGGTTAGGTTAGTGGAAGTCACATGTCTGCGGATTTTTGGTTCTAGGACATGCCAGTTTCCTCACCACGTTTCCCTTCACCGTTTTTAGAGCTGTGATGATGAAATAACTCACACAAAGTAAAAATACCTGCCTGAGTTTGAGCCCACGACCTACAGCTCAAAGTCGAGGCCGTTACCACTAGGTCACGAATGTTATAATTTCCAGCCAATGCCACTTAAATAAATATAACTACATGAAATAACCTAGACAGAAATCTGCCTCTTTCAATCTAATATTTTCAGTTCTTGACATCTTCATTTACGTTATAAATAATATACTAAAGTTTACCATGGCGTCATGATCATGGCGCAAATTCGGAATTTTATTCGAGAAGAAATTAGAAAAGTTTCCGAGAACGGCCTATGTCCCTTTTAAATTAAGTTTTACGATTAAGACGAGCCATCAATGTTGAGATCGTCTCGGATGACCCCGAATTAATTTTACGACTTTACTTTTCATATTTTTTTGATTTATTAGGTATTTATTTTTCAAGTATACTTCGATTTTCAAAACCAATAAAAATATATTGCAATAACGCTATTACACATAAAGAACATGAGTGAACTTACGAGTATGTTGCGTGTTGTGTTGTTGTTGTGGTTGTATGTTAAGTTGTTGTTGTTGTATGTTGTTGTTGTTGTTAAAATATTTTTCTTTCTTTTTTTCACTCAGCTACACCAAAAGTAGCGCAGAATCGTGACCGATGGCAAAAAATGAAGAAAAAATTTGCTCAGAAGTGGAACGATACGCTTCAGCTACAGTTTTATATTTAGCTGTTGCCAGCGGCTTTACCTGCGTGAAAGTAGAAAATTGTCATAAGGGAACATAAACGCACCGTTGGAAGGACTCCCACAAGATGGACCGATTACCTGGTGAGAGTCTCGGTAAGGCGGAGGATGCGAGACGCACAGGACCGTTCGTTGTGGCGACACTTAGGGGAGGCCTATGTCCAACAGTGGACGTCCTTCGACTGAAGTGATGATGATGGTGATGAACATAAAACCGGGATAAAAGTTATTATCCTATGTGTTATTCCAGGTCATCTACTCGTGTACCACATCCTAATCCGTGAAGAAGTAAATAACATACATACACACGCACACACTAAGAAACATTCCTTTGTAATATGCGTGTGATAGTATAACTGTTATACCAATTAACAACAACAAGTGAAAAAAAGTAGAGCACATGTTCTCACAGCGATAACATTTTCTAGTTAAATGTATTTTACAAATTCCTTTTAAAAACGATCTCTCAACGACACGATAACTTCCATTTTATTTTCCGTCGTCCGACCTACGTCTGCCGCAGAGCCTGTAACCGCAGCGCTAAAGTTGGAAGACAGCAGTTGGCAGTGACGCTAAGTGGAGCGGCCCACAAACTTGTGTGTAGCAATGAGAACATGCTTGTAAACTTGCTTTGTTGTCAGTGAGGTGGACAGCCATGCTGAGTAGGATGGTGGTTGAATATAGTGATTAAAATATTTATTAAATAATAGTTGTTGTCAGCGGCTTCACTCGTATGTGAATAGAAAATTAACCCAAAGTAAAATACATCCGGGATAAAAAGTATCCTATGTGTTAGTCCAGCAAATGGTCCAACCGTGTTACACGAATCATCAAATACAAATTAATCATCGAATCAATAATAATAATATTCCACAACTATCACACAACGCCGGCTAGTCTCAAGCAAAGCTGAGCTTGTGTTATGAGTACTAGACAACTGATAAACATACTTATATATTTCTAAATACATACATATTATAGATAAATTACACCCAGACACAGAACAAATGATCGTGCTCATCACACAAACATTTGTCCTGGGTGGGAATCGAACCCACGACCTCCGGCATAGCAGTCAAGGCTACTAACCACTAGACCAACAGGCCAGTTATCAATCCAATGACCTTACAGCCACTAGACGTCTAATAACAGGCGAAGCATGTCTGTCAACACATACGATTATAGATCTGATGTCTCGATCAATCAGAACGCAGTACTCCGCTCCCCCGTACCAATCAGAACCAATCAGAACGTAGTACCCCGCTCCCCGTACCTCGGCTAGTTGACAGAATTGTTTTTGGCGTCTAGTGGCTGTAAGGTCGTTGAATCAATTCGTTCAGCCGTTCGAGCGTGAAGAAGTAACAAACATACCCACACACTTACAAACTTACGCCTTTATAATATTAGTGTGAAGCGTGATCTACCAATGACCTGAATGGATAAAATTTTATTGAAATAGTTCTTTATTACTAAATTCGAATTCAAATTCTAAACACGGCCAAATACCAGTTAACATTATAGTTTAATGTTTCTAAAAGGTACTTCGATAACCCCCAAAGCATAAAGAACCAGTAATTTATACATTAAATAGGCCACAACGGACTACTTCGCACATCAAGTTTAGCTAAATGTGTCCCAAGTACGTCACAATATGGAATTGAGACAAAAGAACTCGAACAAAGACTTTCCGTCCTATTTTTCTTTTGTTTCTTTTTTTCTCTACTTTATTTAATAATACAAAACGTACGGAAGATGTAAATGGTTCGCCTACAATAATTGATAAATGTAGGCCTCTTCTCCCCTCTAAGCTACTGTAGACCTTGGATTTGCATCGTAAGGTCTGTGCGAGGCTTACATTTGAAATTGTAATTGTGTATCTCTTTATTTTGCCTCACTCTACTACAAATTGTTTGTAAGTCGACTGAGGCCATTTAAATATTTATCTCATACTTATGTGCATTCATTTGCAACATTTTCATATAAGTAGTTGATAAAACGCTTACCAACTTAAAAGGAGGGCGTGGTTTTCATATTAGCGGTAGAAAGTTCTTTAAAATTTTAAATAGAGTTGTGAGTTTCACACATGCCGTAAAACCTTTTCGGAATAAAAAATACCATTTATCAGCGGCCAGAGACAGCCAAGCAATTGCCATTCATACACTATCAATCATAAACCTACGTTCTGGCTGAATAAACTCAATTCACGTAGCTTTACTTTATAAATGTCTGAATGAATACATAGCGACGGCGACGTTTCCAATGCAATATTCTTTCAAAGACTCTTCTGGTTGAATCTGGGGCTCCATTTGAAATTATAATCAGAGAAACGCTTTTTGCTTGAATAAGCGTCCAGCAGATTGAAAGTCAACTGGCTCTGATAAATTGGACACGTTACGACAAACCGCACTCCGGTGCTGAGACTGATTAGTTTAAACCCTATAAATCAGTTTCGAGCAACGTTTGGTGAACTTTTTATTCGAGCGGATTTAGGTTTTGGTTTCCAGCGGATTTGTCCCCAAATCCGTTGTAGGGCGGTTGGCGCACATCCAAATGGCGTTCGACCATTAACCGTGCCCTAATTTTCTTTTCTACTGAAATTATTTGGTCCATGATAGAATCGAGAAGTTTAACTAAACTATGCCAGTGTGATGATATGACTGCATCTAGTGGTAGTGTGCTGGTGATTTTCAGTCGGAATATAAGGCGTCGTCGTATCAAGAAGTCTCAAACAACATATGTAGCTTAACCTATGCCAATAGCGGAATGCGGAATAAGTACGTCGTTACTCTTATTTTTAGGTTTTTTTTTTTTTTTTTTTATTTAGGTGGGAAAATCATCTTATGACAAATCTCGCTCTTGGGCGGAGCCAGAGATAGTGTCAGACTTTTACTGACTAAAAACCCACTCCTGTTCCTTCGTTGCCTTCGTCCCAGGGCCCCGGTTTCGTTTTCACACTACCCATGGCCCCAGTAGGCTTCGACCCTGCTGGGCCCCTACGATTTGCTGACATCTCCCTGAGGCGCGCGCGGAACAATACGCGCCGTCGACGACTTGGGCTCGGTCCGGATGGTTACCGGACGGTCGGACGGCGGGCCACCCATTGCCCGCCGTCCGCAAGCCCGCGCCTACGGTGGCCGGAAATCAGGATCGGAATCCCGGCGGCGGCTGGGGCGTGAGGACCGTTGCCGTTGCCTCACGCGATCGGCCGCCTCCTTTGCCAGCATTACTGCTTCGCAGAAGGTGGCGACCGCCTGCCACTCCTCCTCGCTCCGGACTGTGGCCTGTACCAAGGCCCGGCGCGAGAGATCGCCGCCGCCGATCGCCCCCACGAGGACACGGCGTTGCTCTTCCCAAGCGGGGCACACCTCCACCGTGTGCTCCACCGTGTCCTCCGGGCGGTCCACACAGTGGCGACACCCGGGCGTCGCTTCCGCACGAATCCGGTGCAGGAACTTCCCGAACTTCCCGTGTTCGGTGAGAACCTGCGTCATGCGGAAGGTGAGGACGCCGTGAAGTCTTTCCAACCACGCCTCAAAGAAGGGACTTACCGCCATAATTGTGGCGTGCCCAGCACTGGGTCGCGACAGTCGCTGTCGCCATTTCTCCATGAGATCCCGCCGGAGCTCTGTCCGCCATGCTGCGACTTGTCGCGGCAGCGGAGTTTCGCCCCGGCGTTGCATCTCCATGCGCAGATCGTGCAAGGCCTGTTGCTACCAGATCCCATGGTGGCTGTCCAGCAAGGAGGCTCGCCGCTTCGCGGGAAATCGTCCGGTATCCTCGCACCATCCGTATGGCCATGACCCTCTGGCATGCGTTCAGCCGGGCCGCCGGCTGCTTCCGCAGCGCCGGCGCCCATATCGGTGCGCCATAAAGGGCCATGAACCGAACGATTCCCGCGTAGAGCCTCCGGCAGGAAGCGTCTGGACCCCCAAGGATGGGCAGGAGCCGCCCGAGGGCAGCCCCAGTCCGATTTAGTTTGGGAGCCAGACGTCGGAAGTGCTCCTCGAAATCCCATCGGCTGTCGAGAACGAGTCCCAGGTACTTCATCGTTGACCCGACGCCGATGTGGACTCCTCCTACCGTCAGTTGGGAACCCGGTGGTGGCGCGTTCCGAGGGCCGTGAAAGCACATTGCCTCGGACTTGTGCAATGCCACCTCGAGTCCCAACTCCTGGATCCTGCCCACGACTGTCGCAACCCCGCGTGTCGCTAGTTCGACCGCCGCCTGGTATGACTCTCCCTGCGCCAGGACCAGCGTGTCGTCTGCGTAGCAGACCACGCTGACCCCGCCAGGAAGGTCGCCGCGCAGCACGTAGTCGTATCCGATGTTCCACAAGGGCGGCCCTAGTACCGATCCCTGCGGAACACCGCACGACATCTCTCGACGTTCCCACTCTCCCTGGTGACCAGGGTAGATTATGTACCTGTCCGACAGGTACGCCTCGACCACACGACAGAGGTAGTCGGGCGTCCGGTGATACCGGAGTGCCCTCCTAATGCTACTCCAAGGCAGGGAGTTGAAGGCGTTGGCGATGTCCAAAGACACCGCCACGACACACCTGCCCTGGGACACTGCAGCCCCCGTCGTGAGAGCTCGCACGCGCATGATGGCGTCCACCGTGGAGTGCCTCCTGCGAAAGCCGAACTGGCCGTCCGCCAGAGCCGGCCCCACCCGTGTTAGGTGCGCAACGAGGCGGTCTGCAATTACTCTTTCAAAGAGCTTGCCCACCTCGTCGAGCAGCACAATGGGCCGGTACGCGGACGGAGAGTCCGCAGGGCGCCCCGGCTTTGCGATGAGGACCAGTTTCCCCGTCTTCCAGCGAAGTGGGAACTGGCCCCTCTCCATGCATGCGCTGAAAAGCCCTCTTAGTCGAGGCCCGAGAGCCTCCATGGCCAGGACCCAGGCCTTCCCAGGCAAGCCGTCGGGTCCTGGGGCGGTATTTTTGGCACTCAGCCTTCGTACCGCCACTCTCATCTCTACCTCGGTCACCTCTGGAGCGTTGTCGTCGTCGTCGCCATCGTGGTCCGCGTCGGACACCGCTGGTGGCGGAGCCATGGGCGGGCCGGGGAGAGTGTTCCCCACGCGCAGGGAACAGAGTACTCACCACACCCTCCACAAGCTGGGGCCGGAGACTCTGCGTCAGCGGGGGAGCCCAGGGGCGTAATTTGTTCCGCACCACCTTGTAGGGGCGTCCCCATGGGTCCCCATTCAGAGTCCCCAGCCACACATTGCGGGCCTCGAGCTTGGCCCGCCTTATCTCCGCTCGGAGGGTGCGCTTTGCCTCTCTGTATCCCTCGTACAGCTCCGCCTCTCTGGCCTCCGCATCCGGTGGACGGATGCGGCGCCTGCGGTATCTGGCATACCGGCGTCGCGCAGCATTGCACGCGTTGCGCAGTGCCTCAATCTCCGGCGACCACCAGTATACCTGGCGCTGAGCACGTCCAGGACGGACTCGGGGCATTGCCGCGTCGCAGATTTGCGACATGGCCTCCCGGAACCACTCTGCCTCGACGTCGATATCGACAGGCCTGTCCGGTGCTTGCACCCAGGCCTGTACCGTCGCGGCTTCCAGGAGTAGCTCCCGGTCCATCTGCCTCAGCGCCCATCGCGGACCACAAGGGTTCTGTCGGACCGGCGCGGTCGAGGTTTGGGCGGTGACGTCAAACCGGACTTTTTTTTTAGGTGGGAAATTATCCAATTAGCTCTAGGGGGAAGCGGGATTCAGTTGCCCTTTGCACTCTAGGATCACGGTTTTCCTTTTAGAAATTCTGCATGGCTCTAGCGGGCATCGGCCCTGTCCGACGATTTTGCTGACATCTCTTTGAGGTCTTCTTCTTTTCGATTCGATGGCAAACTCGTCAAATTGTTTGGGCCCATTAAGTGGCTACATTAATAGCAGCATCGGTAGCACTCATCAAATCTTACAGGGTACCTGCACTCTGTGTGGGCAATTGGGGCATTCTAGTATGTGGCTCATGTTTTGAACAGGAGCACCGAACTCACATTGAGTATCCGACGGTTCTATAAAACCCCATTTTGCCAAGTTGTGTTTGCAACGGTCCACCTGGGTTCGCAACCGATTTAGTGCTTTCCATATAGGCCACTGCAAATCGCGCCCAGGCGGGAGATGTTCTTGGGGTTTCAAGAAGTCGGATGGTGGTAGGTGATGCTCTTCCCAAAGCTTTATTCTTTCTTTAGGTGGCGGGTCATCGGTGGCCTCTTTGAGGTGCGCAGGCTCAATTCTTATCGGACAAAAAACATAAACACATGTGGTTATCCTGCATAAGTGTTTATGTTTTTTTTTGACCTACCTACTCAAAACAGAAGATATAGAGATATAGTGGCCCTTCCCCGGGGGATCAAGTGGTATTTGCTAGGCGTCAATATGTCACACAATCCAACTACACCTATAAATAAAATTAACCTTAAATTCAATATAGGTGGGTCAGTGGGCGTGGATGGCCTGGATGGATGAAAAAAGATTGCACGTAGCGGAGATGAGAATGTTAAGATGGATGTGTGGTGTGACAAGAATGGATAAAGTGAGAAATGAGTATATTAGGGGAAGTTTGAAAGTGGCGCCAGTGACTGAAAAGTTGAAAGGGAATCGTTTATCTTGGTATGGTCATGTGAAGAGGAGGGATGAAGCGCATGTTGCTAAAAGAGTTATGAATTTACATGTGGATGGATGGAGAGGGAGAGGGAGGCCAAAGAAAATATGGGTGGATTGTATGAGAAGTGATATGAAAGAAAAGGGAGTTAGTGATAGCGTGACGAGTGACAGGACAGAATGGAAGAAAAAAACGTGTTGCGCCGACCCCAAATAAAACGGGACAAGGGCAGGAAGATGATGAGTGGGCGTGGATAGCCAAATACAATACTATCATCAACTATAACTCAAAGTAGTCTGCTACTCGATTTTAATGAAAACTAAACAAAATTGACGGGTACGATTCCTGGCTAGGAATACGATTTTTAAAAAAAAAACATTATCTAAACATAAAAACCAATATTTTAATTTTTATCAAAATTGATCCCGAGTTTTTTTTGGGTATTTTTCGCTATTCCTTCGGATTTAGCTAATTCCTATCCACTTGAAAACTTCACCCTCTATATCCCCTATTGACTATATGACTGTGAAAAATAATAACTGATTAGTTAAAGTCCCTGAGCTTCCAATACATCCAAAACATATTGTTCAGGATATGCTAAGATAAATAACAACAGTAGCAACACACACTAAAACACCATCATACGTGCAAACTTTTTTAAGTGGGAAGTAGTCATCAAATAACTCCTTCCGCTCGGGGTGGAGCGAGTAGGAGGGTCAGACTTTTCCTGACTGAAATCCACCTGTGTTCACGTTAACTGACGAACAATATCGCGGCCCTAGCAGGCCTGGCTCTAAGTGGGCCTCGTCTATTTTGCTAATAGCTCTACAAAATTATTTTTAGTATGCGAAATCTGAATATAGTTTGTTCAGAATCCTTAACTGAATCGATTCCAATAATTTTTACACCATGTTATATTTTTTCCCAAAAATATTTAAAAAAAGTCACAAGTTGGACACCACCGACACTAAGTACAACACAGGTCACAACAGCTCATAACAGGCATGAGGCAAAAGCGCACAGCTGGATGCGGAAGCAAAACAACCCCTCAGTCACTTGGATAGCCCGGTAACCATGTGTTTGTGCGGACAACCAGATAACATAACAAGCTTATAACTTTGTGATTTTTCATGTCACAGTTATGAAATTTTGTACATAGATTCCTTACATAAAAATTCTAGACACGTGTTTCAGGTTTCACATATATGTACTAAAACTAAAGCTGTATAAGCCACGCGTGGGACATAATGCACCGTCGTTAAACCGGGAAAGAAGGGTGCGACTTACACACACCCTTCTTTAAAATTTATTTTAAAATAAGTTAGCCCCAACACAGGTAGATACTATTGTAACTTACGGGGCCTACCTCAATTTATGTAAGTTCACCATGTTTTAAAGGAAATAAGTATTTTTGTATTTTTACCTTCTTTAATTTCCTTCTAAAGATTCAGGTATTTTATTTAATTATATAAACTAGCGTAGACGTAGCATTGGAAGACCTCCTACAAGGTGGACCGATGACTTGGTAACGGTTGCGGGAGTCCGATGGATGCGAGACGCACAGGACCGTTCATTGTGGTGACACTTGGGGGAGGTCTATGCCCAGCAGTGGACGTCTTTCGGCTGAAATGATGATATAAACTAGGGATCGTAACTACGATCCCACCTGCATAGTAAGAAGTGATGCAATTGTTGATGATAAAACCCACTAGTTTGATTTAAACACAAAAATTAAATATCAGTATCGATAATATTCTACATATTTATAAATTCACGCTGCATTCAAGTCATACAACCATTAATTAAAAACCAATATGTTTATCCAAAAATTCAAAACAACACAATTTGAATCTGTTCTATACTAATGATATTCGAATGTTTTAAAGAAACTTTTCGAAACAGATCTACTTAATACGAGTACGTTTGTTTTTTTTCTTTGACACTTTGCAGCTCTGTTCCTGATAAGTATAAAGACCAGACTTTTATCGAGTGAAACTTGGTACTCAAGATTTCGATTTGTTTTCACGTTTTCTCGAATGTTCTGTTTGTTTATTAGTAACTGCTGAGCAAGTCGACGATGCAATTAAGGGTGATAAGGGACATTGGCATAAGTCTAATGAGGCGGATGGATTGGTGATCGGTGTTTCTATTAGCAAACAGTAAGTCGATCTCTACGTTTCGCTTGTTGGGATAATCTCTTTTAGTAATTCCTTTGGAGAAATGGGGAACAAACGAAAAGCTTATTTAATATTATTTATTGGAAATGTATTTTTTATTGTTCGAATGTTTTACTGGTTTCTTTGCAATCATGAAATAACTTCTCCCGGTCTTTTTTTTTTGGTGGGAATATCATCTTATGACATTCCCCGCTCTTGGGCGGAGCGGGAGATAGTGTCAGACTTTTACTGACTAAAAACCCACTCCTGTTCCTTCGTTGCCTTTCGTACCAGGGCCGAGTCTTCCTTTCTTCCCTTGGCCCCAGTAGGCTTCGACCCTGCTGGGCCCCTACAGTTGCTGACATCTCCTTGAGACGTGCGTGGAACAGTACGCGCCGTCGATGACTTGGGCTCGGTCCGGACGGTTACTGGATGGTCGGACGGCGAGCTACCCATTGCTCGCCGTCCGCAAGCCCGCGCCTACGGTGGCCGGAAATCGGGATCGGAATCCCGGCGGCGGATGGGACGTGAGGATCGTTGCCTCACGCGATCGGCCGCCTCCTTTGTCTCCCGTTCTAGGTAGAGCTAAAGGGAGTATCAGACTTTTACTAACTAAAACTCAATCGTGGTCTTTCACTTGCCCTTAGCGTTTCAGGGCCACGGTAACTCTTTCGATTAAGTTATTCCCTTTTATGATGTCGATTAACTATACGAAAGACTGCATTGGGAAGTCGTGGGTTACAACTTTATTTTCAATTAAACTCTATATTCGAACAAATTTAAATGAAGACAATTAAAGTCAACTAAATTGCCTTTAAGTGCGTATTGAATTTTCAATTTATAATAACTTTGATTTAAAGTAGCTTTCGATTACGATTAAATCATCTAGACAGCGTTTTCTTAGAAAAAAAATATTTTCGAACGAAGCCTGGACGACGGGAACCAAGAACGTTCATAATATTAATTGTCGCTTGATATAAGAACGTTACAAAAAACTCATTATTCTATTTGAAACAAAACTTAAGAGGGATCGCTCCGAACAAAAATAGATTGTTTTGTGTTAAATTGGAGTTTCCATTATTCTTTTCACTCTCCGTAAATAGAATTAAGATAAAAGGCATGAGTTATATGGAAATGTGTTATTGAAGCGTCCGGTCTACAGAGCGAAGCGTTTCGAATTTTATTAAATTGAAACCCTATAAAATAGCCGCAGAATTTTGCGTACCAAAATACTCGTGTAGGTGCTCGTATTTGTGCTTTTACCAGCGATTTGTGGAACTTTTTTAGCCGATTGCCCTAGAAGGAGCGTAATGTTTTTCGTTTTTTTTTTTCTGTTTGTTTGTATGTGTATGACTTTGGCAGGTTCTGTAGCCTAAACGGTTTGCTAGATTTTATTAAATTAGATATGATTACATTCGTCTTATATATATAACAACATAAGTAGTAACATATTATGTTGCTTCACCACTAGCTTATTATGCTATATACATTTCGAAGAAAAGAATACAATATGGCGATCGAATACATACCTAACATATCAAAAATCAAACTTAATAGAAAATTATTGGCGGTGTCAAAAATATATATTATGTTATTTCCTGCAAAGTCATGTGAGGTATGAGAATAAAGGGCTTGAGTAGGTTTAAAAAAAAGTAACTCACTATAAAACAGGAAATAAAAAACTGATAGATAAAACACCTGACCATATAAACCACTAACTAACTTAAATGCTACTTGAAAGACTGTTTGAAAAGTTATTTCTATGTAAATTTTTAGTAGTGTTTTGCGGTCAGGTTTTTTGATACTCTCAACTATTTATAGATGTTTGTGGTTTTACCTGAAACAAAAAATAAGCTTTATTTAGATGTGTTTCGAATACATAACATATGAAAAAACAAACCTAATAGAAAATCACTGGCAAACCAAAAAAAAAAATATATATATAAAATAGTTACCACATAGATATTTTTATTATTTTTTTATTATTGATAGGTTCGCGTTTGACCACTATCTCACTTGATGGTAAGGGATGATGTGGCTGACGATGGAGCACTCTTGCCTAGAAGTAACCTATTCACTCTTGACTTAAAGACCCCTTGGTTGTAGCTATCAGGAAACACAGACTCCGGCAGGGAATTCCACTCCTTAGCTGTACGCTAATATGAATGTGTTCCCAAAACGCGTTGTACGTATGGGTGCGATGACCACCATGTACCGATGGCGCAACGCCGAATGAATGATGCGTTCTCTTGGCTTAGTAACAAAATATAGGAAAACTAGCTTCTGTCAGCGACTTCGCCCACTTGAAAATAGGTTTCTCTATTTAAACTTTGGACCCCCGTTTCATCTCTTTAAGAGTTGAATTTTATAAAATCCTTTCTTAGTGCTCGCCTACGTCATAAAAGTTTGCCCTGTGCAAAATTTCACGCTCCTAGTCTCAGTAGTTTCGGCTGTGCGTTGATATGTCAGTCAGTCAGTTTCTCCTTTTATATATATATAGATAACTTAATATTCTAGATCTACATGAACAGATTTTCTGTACGACTTATAATATAATAAAAGCACATCCTGCAAGCAGTATGTTCAGAATCAGCTATTAGAAATCAAGAATTATTTTAAGATAACAAATGAGATATCTATTTTAACAAATTCTTTATTACAACACTAGCGTGTTTGTAGAGGCATCAATACCGATGCGCTACAATATATTGCGTCGATGATCATATTATTTTCCTACAGTCAAGATAATTAATTTCTTATATAAAACAATATCTAATTTTAGTGCTTAAATTATGACTGTAACTTAATTTTGTAATTAGGATGTACATTATTCCAGTTACATGTTGTGTATAACTGAATCACTGTTAAAAAGGCAGCCTATACAAGTATAAAAAGGTAAGCAGAAACAAAATTGCTTGAACAATCCCAAAGACAGCATACGCATATGACTTCGAAGTAAGAACGATCTACGAATACAAAGCGAAAAAACCGAATGGAATATTTCCAATAGCAGCAGAGATTGTGCGAGTTCATTTATTTTCGAAGCACAGATATTATCTGGATGGGCTGTATCTAGGCTAGGCCTGTTCCAAGCAGATCTGTATCTGGAGAAAAAAATCAATAAGCTGTGTCAAGACCTACCCCGAGGCTAAAGAAAATATTACAAAGACTCCCTGTATTTTTATTATAAATGATAGCAATTACCATTCCATGGTAGGGTAACTACGTGTCGTTGACGACCTTATGCTATGAGGCAAGTATCTTTAATGTTTTCTAATCACCCATGTGAGCAGTGGTGCTCCAGTGGTAACGGCTCCGGTTTACGAGTTATAGGTCGCGGGTTTGAACCCAGCCAGCCCCCCTAGCCAAGTTACAATCGTATCGTTCGCGCCGAACGCCTCGAATAGGCCACGCCTCCGATTCCTTTGTTCTGACGTCACCTCTACGCTCAGTCACGTGGTCAGAACAAAGCAATCGGAGGCGTGGCCTACTCGAGGCATTCAGCGCGAACGAAACGATTGTAACTTGGCTAGGGATGCTGGTGTATTATTTTGTGTAATTTATTTCATCACCACTGCTCTCAAAACGATGAAAGAAAACATCTTGAGGAAACCGGCCATGTCCTAGAACCCTTCGAAGAAATTCGAAGACATTTGAAATCCACCAATCCGCACTGGGCCCGCGTGGTAGACGGCCCATTCCCTCTTCTAGTTAAGAGGTCTGAGTCCTATAGTCGGAAAATTGTAAGGCTGATTATGCCATTATGCTAATCACCCATTTTGCTTCTGACTATTCAATATTGTTTTCAAAATTTCAGGGTAAAGATCATCCCTTCCAACTATCTCTTAGTAAAATGGACCGTATTATGGTAGGCTCTATACATAAAACACTTCAAAGAAGAATGATGAGGTAATTCATTTTTTGAGCTACTTTGTAACAATCTCGACTAAATATTCGGTCGTCAAAAGCTGAGTGCTTTCGTAACTGCTAAGTGTTTGTTATACTTAACTAAGTGGTGGATGTACTAAAGAACTTTACTTTGTGGTTGTTTGAAAGGCGAATTTTAAAATACCCTGCTAAAACTGCCTAACATTATTTTGCTTCTTTTTTACTTTTTTCATCAAAATCTAGACACCGCTTTTGAAGATCGAAGGTAAAAAATCGGTATGCGGAGGATTCCGTACCAATAAGAGACCTGACAAAAGATTGTAAACCGTAATATACTGCTTACAATTTAGCGTATTATTTTTCGTTAGATTATAATCTATCCAAGTGAAACTGTTAAATCACAACCTGTCGCGCGTTAAATTAACTCGCGAGATAGATTATAATTCAACAGTATTTACAATTTTACGATGACATATGCATATGCCTATAGATTTTGCGTGTCGAATTATACGTCATTGCGAACTTTTAGTGTGCGTATCCGCAAATGATAATTTTAAATAGATTTATAGTCCGCCATTCAGAATATTAAGATCCCTGTCTATGGCATTCGATACAGTTAATGCGCATCAAGCATAGTTACAATTACCATGATACACAATCTGCCATAATAAAATCTAACATAAAGGTTAGATTTTATTATGGCAGATTGTGTATAGATTGTGTTAAATTTTATTGTCGAATTTCCTATACTTCACAGAAGCTTTTAGCAGTTTAAACTAAAATTAATTTAGAGGTCGCCCTCTGAGGGCTCACAAATCGTGGCGGTTGGATTTGCATAATTATGACCATAACGGGACTATATGCAAGACTTGAGACTATTTATTACGGTAGTTACCTCAAGTGGTATTTTAGGCAGTTTTTGAAGCCACGTTTGGTAAAGTTGGCAATTAATGGTTACATTTCGGAAAAGTAATTTTAGTAAATGGGTGTTACAGCGGCGGTTATGAAACTTTCAGATCTTTGAAAGTACATAGTTCTTGTGGCTGAGAGTTCGGATTTCGGATTAGCGTCAAAAATCGTTTCAGAGTGTGTCAATTATACCTATCAAGGTATTACTAGCATTGAGCACTACTAATCAGAAAGCATCAAGTTTTATCTTTACTAGTTCTTGAAACCTATGAGCTAAAGTAGGTATGCGATAAAATTCTAAGCAAGGGATCGGATCCCACGTTCAGAAATGCAATGCACGTGCAATATGAGGTTCTATTCCATATTTTTCTCTGAATTTCCATATAAGATAGATGAATTCAAAACCAATTCGTTCGTCCAACCGTAAAGCTTTAGGATATACCTCGTGTTAGCGCGTAATCTTCTTTCATAGCTTCGGGCAGTTCTACTCAGAGAACTCGATGAGGTTTCGCTTAAGTGCGCAATTCTGAATGTTATGCTAGTTGGTATAACTCGGCGAAATTGCTTTGTCAACTTATTTCGGTCAGCGAAAATTATGGGTCAAAGTGAAATTAAGTTCAGTAGTTAGCGCTAGAGCTCTGTTTAATTTATTAGTACTGAACTAGTCTACTATATGAAGCAGAGGCAAGGCTCCAACACTTGGACAAGGCGACGACGATTGTCTTTTGTTTGTGCAATGATTGAAATATGTCGCATTTCGAGATAGAGGACAGAGGTGTGTGTTTGTGTTGATAAAAACAAACGGTTGGACTAGCCGTGTGTACATAGAGAATATTGGAGCCGCGGTGATGTCAGCACGTTCACGTGGCTTGTGGTAGGTAGTAGGTACCTACCGAGTAACACGTGCCCCTCACGGATGTGTTTTTTGAACATGGTCAATATGAGAGGATGAGTAATTATGGGAACTATTAAGATGGTTTTGTCCAATGTAATTTCTTGGAAAAGCCAGCAGTATTTAATTAATATTATACTTGCTTTTCCAAGAAGTTATGGACCACTTATCAATATCATCTCTCGGTGGGTTGAAGCTGGTAAAACTGTCAAGTCAGTATCACACTTACCTTTTTTATAAATCAACGTTAACCTCCTCAACATCACTTCAATAACTATAACAAACAGAGCATTAAACTAGGTCAGCACCCAAAACTAAACTAATCTCATAAAAATGTGGAATACGAAATTCACTACGCGAGTCGTAAAAGCGAGTTCAGCTGGTTACGCTCCGGGCGTCGGGATTAAATGCTCACTGTGCGCTAATGCAGATCCGTGGAGAGCTCGAGCACTTTTATAACGTAACGAGCACAGCCGGCTTGCTCACGTCTACTTAGCTATAAGAACAATGCTTTTCTAACTCTTTACCTGCGACTCTGCGACTGCCAGCGAGTGCTTTACGCTCTGCCTTTATAATGCCTCAAAGATTAACCTTTGATCTTAGTTTTTGTTATAAATTCTGAATGTGCACGTAGACTTATGAAACTCTTTATACGTGTACATTCAAGTGGTCGTGGTGACCGTTTTGAAAGTTTACAGTGTAAACCCTACGAGTGAAACCTATTTCCCTTAAATTGGTCTGGCTGTATATTTCAGAATTTATAATACACACTTCAACAATACACAGAGTCGTAAAATTTTAATTGTTTCCTCTCTACCCCAATTCAAGTAGCGAATAACTGAAAATAGATTTCGCCAAGTTTTGGTACATCGCATAATTTAACCCTTTAACTTTGGAATATTAGCAATAGGCAAAGGCCCCGACATTTATTATGTACACGAGTAACTAAGGACAGACCCGAAGTTGGGTAAGGCTGAAGGATTCGGATTCAATTTAAAAAGTTTAGAACGAGACTTGTAACTTCGGCGACCCATCCTAAATGTACGCTTGGAACTGCGACGATCTTACAACAGCAAACATTAAGAAAGCAAGAAGTATCTGCCGAAGTGCCGGCTTTAAGCTGTTCCGATAGTTCTGAATTAGGAAGTTTTGTCTTTGATGGGAACTCGCCGCCGAAACAAGGACGAGGTGAAAGATATATTACCTTCTCTGTTCCGGATCAAAAAGTTTCTTAGATTCTTCTATAGCGCTCTCAATATTAATGTGTTTCATCCGAAAAGATTCTCGAAGAAATATATAGACAAGCAGACGGGTAGGATTCAGAGGGACTGACAAAATTATATATTGCGTTCTTTAGCTACGAGTAAAAAAGATACCCTTTTTTCCTTACTATATGCCTGTTTTGGAGTTTCTTGGCACGTCCTATTATCTTGGAATAGCGAGCTATCGCAGAGTAATCTAAAATGCGACGTAATCGAATTACTTTGAAAAAGCTTCTGTTGGCACGAACTCGGAGTTAGCTGCAAGTTTACACTTGACCAGTTTCTCAGCGGATTAGCTATTTAATGACTGATGAGATATGCTATTAAGATATCTTTAAATTTTCCTGTAAATACAACTAATTAGCGTCGGCTGGAGGATTTACGCGAGCTTGTTTTACGTTTAAAGGCAAAAGTTGGTAATTTATCGCTAAACGCTGATATTAAATAGGACCCATTGAAAGAAGTTCGCAATGAAAGGGCAATTAAGTGAATGTAACGTAACGAACAGTCGAGTTGACTTTGGTAATAGCTGGTTTTGAACGATAGAGTGGTTGTTCCGGAGGACACGGTGGAGTATGCGGTGGAGGTTTTCCCCGCTTGAGCGGAGCACCGCCGTGTCTTCTTGAAGGCGATTGGTGGCAGCGACCTCTCGCATCCGGCCCTAGCCCATGGCCATGGTATGAAGCGAGAAGAATGCGAAGCAACCGTTAGGGAGAGGTAATCCTCACGCTGGAACCACCGCAGGACACGCCCTAAGAGTCGGCACACGCAGGGTGGTTCCTGGCCACCGTAGGCGCGGGCTTGAGGATGGCGAGCAATAGGTAGCTCACGGACCGGCAAAAATCGCCAGCCACGTAGACATCGTCATCAGCACGATTGACGGGGCCCTTTAGAACCACTGGCTGCGGTAAAGAGTCACCGCAGTCCTGAAACGCAAAGTGTACCTGAAGAAACACGGATGGGTTTTAGCTAGAGAAGGTCTGGCACTCTCTGTCGTTCCACCTAGAACGGAAGAAGTTATTTGATGATTTTCCACACAAAAAAAGGGTGTCATTGTTTTGGGTCGTTGCTTTTAGATAACTTGCGTAAACATTAGATTGGTTGGTAATTTTTTCTAGCTGATATGTTTCTGTAAAATCTGAAAATCATGTATTCAGCACTTGGCAGGTTGAGTGGCAATTGCAGTCGCGGTAATATAAATGCCGGTAGACTTCCACGCGTCAGGTTAAGTAATTCCGACCTTGCCCTTTGAGAAAATTATTCGAAGCACGAGTAAGCACACGAACACCGGCACACAGGCCCCACGCACCGGCAGCGCTTCATCAAAACTCCTAACTGTTGTTAGAAATAACAAGTGACCGTATATTGAACAACCGTCCAATCCTGTCATTCATCCATTGGTGGCTTTGTGTGGAAACAAAGGAACTTTACCGTTAGCCGGCCGCCACCGAGCCGGGACGGAACAATAAACGCAGACTAGATAAAATAAACTTTGACAATTGCTCAACGACGTGAAAAATTAACAAGACCCTTACGTTAACGCTTGTAGTTAAGTACTGAAACAATTTATGTGGGGCCAACATTATTGCCTCTTTTTAGTTCGTGCGGCGAGAAAAATTGCTCGCGTATAGTGTCTCATTAGCAATAAACCGATAACACACACCTTAACTAATGACTAAAGTCTTTATTACTACTTCAACAGATGTCCTTTAAAAACATTTTAAGTCTTGTTAAAGGACTACGTGTCCCTCCCTGATCCGCGATGGGATTAAAATATCCTTAGACACAAAACTTAGTGATGTAACCTAAATTAGCAAGTTTAAGTAGGCTCCCTCTTGATAACGGACTAGACCCTGCAGATGGTGGATAGATGAGAGTACAGAATTGTCTGAAATGGGTGCAAGAGTATTTTAGCAATGTTATGAGAAGAGCTCAATGAGCTATGTCAAGATAAAGAGAACTGGGGCCTTACCATGAAGTGTTTAAGTGTCAGGCATGCGAGCGAGAACACGAGGAATGGAGCTATACACCCTATATGGCTCCATACCTTTAATAGTTCAGTTTAGGTCGTCAAATGGCTCGCGTTAAGAGCGTCCAACCCGACATACGTTTTCACTGTTTTTCACAACACAATACACCGCATACACGCGGTATACAACCTCTCTTACGCGATTGTGACATTAATAAACAATTTTCATTATTTTGGAAACACAGATATATTATCTTGTGGATATTATCTAGGTTTCTATTGAAATCAATTTCTAAATTTGTGTAAAACTAATCCAGTAAAATACGTCTGAAAATCTGCTATTTTGTATGAACTTTGACCCTTCATAATATACTCAAAAATTTAAAAAGTAATAATAATATGACAAGAGAAACCTTGCAAATTTAATCAAGATCCTGAATGACGAAAATTTTTTCAAAAACATTTACAGTTTAAAAAGAAAACTCGTATTTCCTGGAACAAGTTTTATGAAATATTTGACGTTTCAGGTTGACGATAGGCGAGTGGGGAAGGACCCTCTTAAGAGCTTTTGGTAGGGCCTCTGAACTCAATCTGCAGTATTTTTTTTTTTTTTTTAATCGATATAAACTAGTGCTTGACTGCGATCCCACCTGATGGTAAGTGGTAATGCAATCGTTGATGGTGAGGCGCACTAATTTATTGAGAGCCTATTCACTCTAGCCTTGAAGAGACCCATATTATAATCGGACGGGAAAACCGCAGCAGGCAAATTATTCCAGTCCTTCGATGTACGCGGTATAAACGACGAGGCAAAACGCTTGGTCCGGACCGTAGAGGTTTCAACAACGTAAGGGTGGATACTCGCCGTTCGTCGGCTTGTCCGATGGTAGAAATGAGATGGTGGAATCAAGTCAAGCAAGTTCAAGTCATGCAATTCCTGCGCACACTCTCCAAAATGATTTCTGTAAAACACCGAAAGGCTGGCTACCCTACGCCTGTGCTCAAGACTTTGTAGATTGGAATTAACCAGATCTGGATCACCAATTAGCCTCTTTGCACGCCTTTCCACCGAGTCCAAAGCTGCCAGGTGGCATTTTGCAGCACCAGTCCATATGTGGCTGCAGTACTCTACACACGAACGGACCTGTGCTTTGTATAACATTAAAAGCTGCCCTGGTGTGAAGTACCGCCGGACCTTTGCAAGTACGCCGAGTTTCCTAGCAGCTACCTTGGCTTTGGATTCAATGAACCGCCCAAAGTTAAGGTCTGAAGAAATTTCAACTCCCAAGAGCTGAAGGCGGTCGGTGTAGTCCAGGGATACATTCTGAAAAACAGGAGCCAAGGTGAACGGGCTCCTTTTAGCGGTGAATAGACACGCTTGTGTTTTGGCGGCGTTGAATCCCACCAGATTGGCTTCACCCCACTTGGAGACTGCCTGAAGTGAGACATTCGTACGCTCTACCATAGCCTCTCTTTCGGACCGGATTAGCTCGTTACTAGCTCGAGCACCTGGCAGGTATCTCTCTACAACTGTGCTATCATCTGCATACCCATAGATACCGGGCACCAGCAGATCGTTGATATGCAGCAGGAAGAGAGTTGCAGAGAGAACAGACCCCTGAGGAACTCCGGCATTAGTCGTCATGGGCTCTGATGAGCATCCATCGATAACAACTCGGAGAGAACGTTCACTCAGGAAGTCTTTTACCCAGTTAATCAGACCAGGGGAAACGCCGTACGCTGAAAGCTTACTCAATAGACTAGCGTGCCATACCCTGTCGAAGGCCTTCAAGACGTCTAAGGAAACAGCAATCGCTTCCCCATTCTTCTCGAGGGTCTCGCCCCACAAGTGGGTGGCATAAACTAGTAGGTCCCCAGTAGATCGATTGTGGCGAAACCCGTACTGTCGATCACTGAGGAGATCGTTACCTTCCAGGTATGTCAAGAGGCGCGAGTTCAATACACGCTCCATAATCTTGCAGAGTATGGAGGTTATTGAAATCGGCCGATAGTTGGTAGGATCGGTACGACTGCCCTTTTTGGGCACGGGTTGCACGTTGGCAAGCTTCCAGGACTTGGGCACTATACCAGTCCCAAATGAGAGGCGATACAAACGCGTCAATACAGGAGACAACTCGGGTGCACAAGCCTTGAGAACAATCGCTGGTATACCATCTGGTCCACTAGCTTTATTCACGTCAAGACGACACAGTGCTCTCAGAACCTCTTTGTTCCTTATGCGGACCTCGTATGAGTATGCTTGATAAACGCCTGAACTGGTTACTGTAGAGGTAATCTCTTGATTAAGATACATACATACATACACACATACATCTACATACACATACACACACGTCCAAACACATATACACAACACACACACATATCATACAATTATTAAATGTATTAAAATTAAAATCAAGTGAGCTCACAATTCAGAAGCAGAATCTCAATTTAGAAATTCGCAGAAAACCTAACATCCAATTTGACGTCACTAGAAACCTAAGTAAAATTTCGCCTGCCCAGGTTCGGAGCGGGTCGATAGGCCTCATATTCAGTAATTGGATAGGTGATTATAAAAAGAGGCCCAACTAGGATTTTGATTGCTCTCCGTTCGTGAGTCGTCGCCGAGCACAGATAGTGGAGCCGATGGCTGTCAGTTCTGCCGAGAGCTTGGGATTTGATTATTTATTCTACATTATTTTGTAAAATATCTGAAGAGAAAATTTTCTTTATTGTATACAATTTCTACCGAGTAGAAATAGAGCTTTTGTGAATTAAATCATGATTGACCACCTCAAGAAGATTGCTACGAAAAGCATCTCATAGAAAGAGTCTCCACTGAATCGAAAATTGGGTTCAGTCAAGTCATTGGACATATCGTATTACAATAGGAACCATGGCAAGACGGCTTGACCTGATGACTGTAGATGAGTCGAATCCTTCACAGACTTATTAACGTATATGGCAGAGAAACTAACACAGCAGCTGATAAAAAATCCTATAAAGTTCTGAATGCGATTGGCGCTAAGCAGGGTACTGTATCTATAGGTCAAGACGGAAAACCTCACTTCGTAGTGTGATAAAAAGGAGCTAAATTGATATCAATATCGATGTCGATCTTCCTGATTCAATAACAGATGGACTGATTTTCACGGATCTTTCCATTTCATCTAACATGTCAAAGAATATTAGTTTTTATTTCCCGTAAATAATCGCTGCAAAACTATTCTGCTCCAAGGAAATCAGCAACATAATCGTTATTAAATCAAACGTCCATCTAGACGTGAGGTGATTAAGCGTTATGATTGCTTCTATAATTCTATATATAGCTAAGTTATCCAAGTTGCAATGCAATCACGTTGCCTTACGCAGTGCTAAGCCGATCGGACTGCGACACCAAGGCGTGAAGCCGGTCAACTGTAGCCCCTACTTACTGTGGGGTGTATTTCCGTATTGCCTTTCCTTCGCCTTGCACTGACGGGTTAAGGCTGTCTATGAATTATTGATTTCAAGGGCTTTCGATATAAATAGACTCAGTTTAAGGTTGTGTTTTCAATACAATAAAATGTTTATTAGATTGCTATGTTCGTTGTGGAGAAAATATTGATTGAAGTCTTAGATTGAAAGGGTCAATTACGGGTAAAGTAAATAGGAACATCGCGTACCGCTTTGATAGAACAAAGCTTCATAAATGTAACATGAACCGTTGCAAATGAGAATGTAGGTTAAATATTTCACTGTATTTAAAAAATGGTAATGATTTAAGAAGAGCAATCGTTGCCGTCGGTAGATTCGGCGGGAAGATCAAAAGAGATAATAAAAGTACTAAAATATGGATCATATCACTGCACTAATTTACAAACTAAATGACATCGATGATAATTATAAGTTAATCTTGTTGAACATGAATGGTGTGATGATGGAAGAATGATGGAATATTCACCTTTCTTCCCGGGGGAGGTGCAGTTGCTCTTGTTAGAGGGAGACTTGGTCTCGGCAGCCGCCATCTTCTCTTTTTCGGAAGCCATGCCAAGCGTAGTACACACTAGACGTCCGAATTTATAACACGGTCACTCCGCTGCTCATACCTGTCTTTACCGTAAAGCGAACGTTTTAAAAACGGGCTGCGTACGACCGCACCCAAGGACCACAGAAATGACTATTACCGATAATGAACGATGAGTGATTTCCGATGACTAAAATTGGCAAACAGCCATCCAAATATTTGCTTTAACGCATAAAATATAATAAAAAATCGACAGCAAGTCACCTACAATGATATTGACTTTAATTGATAGTCAGAGTAGCGTCGTACTGGGAATTTTACTAATATTTGTCGAGTGCTTGTCAAGTTATACTTTTAAGTATTATCTTGTACGTGATGGGTTAATTGGTGGGAGATCACGCTGCGCCCGCGCCGTGACTGGCTTAGCTGTTGATACTGGGCTTGGTACTGGAACTGCCATCGTTTATCACAATACTAGATTAGTTAAACCGCGCTAATCGCACATTAAATATGTTCCTTCTCATTAACATGTTGGAAAAAGGTCAAAGTACTTACGTACTGACAAGGTATGTGTTGACATAGGTACTTAATATGTAGCTCAGTCGTGTTTTTAATTGAGCATGTCAATATAAATGACTCCTAGATTTCTGTGGTATGTAAATTTTTTTCCATAGTCATTTGCGGAACTTCAAAGAGATTTTACAACTTGGGAAATACGTTACAGAAATCACATGTACCGTTATCTGTTTTATTGGTCAATTATTGCTTTAATGTCACTCATTTTTAAGCAACTTTGACAGTATTAACTGTTTTAATATTTGACAGTGACAATCCGTCGGCTAATTTTACCTGATAAAGTATATTTATTAAAATGGCTTAAAGCTTAGAAATTCTGCATTTGTGTCTCGTGGCTCGCGTGTGTACTCGTCTTTAGAATAATTATTTCAAATGGCTGTGAAATGAAATATGCGACCTTATTGATAGTGAACAAGGAAAGTGTTTCAATTTCTCAACTACAGTTGTTATAATGACAGTAGGTGTTATTTGTGTCCTGAAATGACGTTCACCTACAATAATGCCAATGGGTGTATAGTACAAAAGAGAACGAGAAACGAATGATTTTTAATGAAAACAATTTGCTAATGGCCGCAATGATCTCGAATGGAAACTCTCGCTGTAAGTATGATTAATGAATGTGTTGATATGATTAATTTATTTTCAAATAATTCTTTTCATAGCGGTAAGTGCCTTATATTAATGGCACTAACGAAGGTCGGAGCATTCAAAGTTCTATTTGTAACCGCTTAATTCGCCTGTTAGTGAAAGAATGCTTTTTACATTCCTTTCTCGACTCTATCACAGCAGGCTTTAAGTCGGAATTTCTTTGAACAGATATGGAATCTACGGCGCGACGGACGGCTCGTTCTCGTAGACTGCAGGCTATGTGTGTAGCAGCACTCGTAGCTAACATATTCACTCTCATAGACCGAACCGTGTTGAGATAAATGTATCATATTATATTTTATTTATACGCAACCTTTATAAGTCAGCGACGTCGCAATACAATAAACCCGAGGCCGCGCTGCGGTGCTCCACTCTGTGACACATACATAACAAGTGGAAACCTTCGCGGATGTCACGACGCTTCTGACGAGGGCCACTGACACACATAACCTGTCAATACGCACGAAATCTCAAACGTTACGTAAGCCACGATCATAACCTGCAACACTGGCGATTAGGTACTGTTATTGTTGTGGGCGCGAGATGAGATGCAGGGTGTGTGGACCTTGGGCGTGCGGCTAGCGGCGCGGCGGCGCGCAGCGTGCGGGCGTCGTGCGGAACGCGTGGAGGTCGCGTGCGGCGCGCGGTCGGACGCGCGCTCAGTCCCGGCTCGCCGGAGGCTGCGGCCCGGGCGGGATCGATGCGGGCGGCGGGCGGCGGCGGAGTGCAGCAGCTGGGAGGCTGCGCCGCGCCCCGCACCCCGCGCCCCCGCGCCCTCACCGTTCCGCGCCCCCGCACCCCTGCGTCGCGCACGCGCCCCCAGCTCGCGCCGCCGCCGACTCGCCGACCCGACGCCGCACACCACGTTTCAATTCCCTCTTCATCCCCGACTGATTTACGATACGTTCCATCTTATAATGATATTTTTTAATATTGGTTTGCCAATTGTAGCCTAAGCTGAATTTTTACGTTGGAAACGTTTATTAGACTGTCGGATTCGACAGTTCCTAATTAATGTTTTTGGGCATTTATGTGGAGGCACTTCTAGTAGAGCTGCCAACTTTGTAGGCCTATGTAATAAAACTTGTACGCCGGATGCTGGTATAAAATCTTCCGATTGTTTTCATTATTAAAGAAAGAAATTTCTTAGGTACCTTTGAAATCTCTCAATCAGATTCACGGATTTATATCAAAATAATCGAGCTGTACCTACCAATTTTCAAATAACACGAATCTCCGAAATAGAAAAAGCTGATCTTTAAATAACATTCCTCCATAAAATATAAGTCTGGAAGTTTCAAGGTGTATTTTGCCGTCAACAAGACGGCTATTTTTGTAAAATCCGAGATCAGCGTCTACGATTAAGCTCGGCGCGATGGCTTCTGTCCGCCTACTGGCTTGTTTGTCGACGTAGAAAGAAAACATTTTCATTAGAAGGCGTAGTCTTGAGGCTATGGCCCGTAGGTATCGCCGTACTAAAGTGGACCACGATGACGCTGCTGACTTCTGATCTCGATCGCCGCGTGTCTTATCGCCTTTAATGGAGGGTCCCACTTCACTCGCTCGACAACGGCCGCCCCAAATGTCGGTCGGCAGGTTGTTTTGTTAAGGTAGGTTCAATTATACAACGTACATATAACATAGATGTAGGAGATACGACGTACGACCCTCTGTATGTTCTAGTGGAGTAATTATTTTAATGAAGGCTCTCTAGCTTCCTCCGTGTTATGTCTGGATGTATTATCCGTATAAATGACCCTCTCGGCTACAGTAGCTCTATTTATTCTTCTTAGTAATACAACCTTTATTGCTTAGGCGCAGTTGAACTTTTAGGGTACTTTGGTAGGTACTGCTAAAGATGAAGATCAGCAAGGGTTAAGCGAGATGTTTCTGTAGCTATTAATAATATTAAAAGAGAGATCCGTTTATTCTCGTACTTTTGATTTCTGTCATTCATAAATCCTTTGTAACAAACTACAATCCACAATACCACTTTATCTAACGAATTCTATTGTCGCAATATCAGAAAGATATAACCTTTAATAGGAACTTCGAGACAATTTCCATTTCGCTTTCATTACAACTAAAATATAAGGCAATGTTACTACTGTTTAAAAATAAACAGTACGTAATGAGATCGTTTTTGCGACGAATTTTCGATAATGCGTTCGATCATTTGCAACATCCCTTTGTTCGTTCGACTTGAGATAGATTGTTTTATCTGCTGACAACGTTTCAAATAAATGGTTTACTTTGATCTATGTTCCCATTAACGAATCAACTAATTTTGAACTTAAAATACTGGGGTAGACAGCTATTATCGTTATACAAAAGACAGGTAATTTTTAGGGTTTCCTACCCAAAGGGTAAAAACGGAACTCTGAGACTCCACTGTCCGTCTGTCTGTCTGTCACCAGGCTGTTTCTCATGAACCGTGACACCTAGACAGTTGAAGTTTTCACAGATGATTTATTTCTGTTGCCGCTATAACAACAAATACTAAAAACCGAATAAAATAAATATTTAAGTGGGGCTTCATTTCCTACAACAAACGTAATTTTTTTGCCGTTTTTTGGTCGACATTAATAATTAAATTAATTAATAATGGTACGGAATCCACTTGGGCTGTTTTTTATCAACGTTTTTGTAAGTTTCAAGTTGGAACCTCTTGTTGAAATCCAAAGTTCTGTTTGCTATGATAAAGTACGTCTCAGTCGATGGTCTCAGTATAAGTCTAATTGTAGTAAATCACGAGCGGATCTGTCGCTGAAAGTTCTCTGCACGTTTCAATTCAACTTCTCGGTTTGATTTTCAGAACCAAGTCATTTGGTATTAACGATACTTTTTAAAGTCATTGTACCGACTGTTGTTTTTGATACGGACTTATGTATTTTGATTCTGGGATGCGGGTATTGTTCGAAATAGTTCCCACCACCCTGGAACGCAAAGGGCAACTGAAGCAACACAGTAGAAAGTCTGATACTCCCCTCTCGCTTCACTCAGATTCATTTGATAATTTGTCACTAATATTTTTTTTAAGAATTTAAGACTTTGTTTTGTTTTTAAGACTTTTGGTAAATTGAGAATGATTGGGTTATATTTAGGAAATTTTCGGTATGTTTAAACAACCCAATACAACTTACATTAGTTTGTATGTATGCGAAATCCGAAACAAGTGTATAGTATTTTTATGGAAAGAATCTATGTGCAAAATTTCATAACTGTATCATGAAAAAACACAAAGTTATAGCCTTGTTATGTTACCTGGTTGTCCGCACAAATACATAATCATCGGGTCATCCGGGCGACTGAGCGATGGTTTTGGTCCCGCACATAGCTGTGTGCTGGCGCCTAATGCCCGCTATGACCTACTGTGACCTGTGTTGTACTCAGTGTAGGTGGTGACCTTTTTTTAAATATTTTTGGGGAAACAATATAAAACAGGGGAAATAATAAACGACTAAACTTCCTCATTTGTAAAATTAATTTGAACGATTCATTATTTACTAATTTCTTCCAGCGGCTTCGCCCGCGTGAAAGTAGGTTTCTCCATACAAACTTTGGACCCCATTACATCCCCTTAGAGGGTGAATTTCGGAAATTCGGAAAGTTTGTAGGTGTTATAGTTTCTGAGATTTCGTGATTAATCAGTGAGTGGTATTTCGCTTTTATATATAGGTATAGATAGATATCAGGGATGTTATGGAGCTCCATAACCAAAACTAACGGATATCCGAAATAAAAAAATATCCGTAACTATAACTGAAAACAATATACAAGTTTCGGATAAAGACGGAGTCTAAATGACAGGATACTACAGTCTTTGTTTGTTTTTCCGGCCAAACAAATGATAATTTAGACTAGAAATAAAATTAAAATCTTTTTATTTGTATTTTCCTTTTATAATTTTAAAATTCGAATATCCATAACCAAAACTAACGGATAATTAATGCGAAATAATTTAATATCCGTAATCGGTGTAATATTATTCCTATACAGATATGGAATCCGTGTCCAGATCCGAAATGTTTATATCCATAATATCCCTGTCCCCCTAGCCAAGTTACAATCGTATCGTTCGCGCCAAACGCCTCCGATTCCTTTGTTCTGACGTCATCTCAACGCTCAGTCACGTGGTCAGAACAAAGGAATCGGAGGCGCGGCCTACTCGAAGCGTTCGGGGCGAACGAAACGATTGTAACTTGGCTAGGGGGGCTCATCTATATTAGGGCTGAAACTGCGTAGAGCGGGCGCCCGCGCGGTTCCCTACAAAAGAGCTCCGTTGCGGGGACCCGCACGGGCACTTTTGTATGGAACCGCGCGGGCACCCGCTTAACGCAGTTTCAGGCCTTAGTGTTGTGACTTTTTCTACAAATAAATGCGGGTAGTAGGATTTTATTGTGAGATTTTAATTAAAAGTAACTCGCAGCTTAACGTTGCTAATAGAATTTAATGAGAGATTTTCGGAAAGTCTATAGAGTTTTACTCAAAACCTACGGTTAGCGTTGAGGCAGTGTTGTAGCTGAAGCGGTGATGCCGATCAAGGGAGGTATAATAAAAAGGAAATGTTACTATGAGGGTAATGCCGCGGGCAGAATTAAGCGAAATCTTAATTAATAAAGTTCGCTTTACCCAGCTTTATGCTGTTTACTCATTCGTAAAATGCTAATAAAACGTTTAAAGTGAAATATTGCCTGCTAATTAAATCTTAAGTATTAATTAATAAATTGGTCTGGTCGGTAAAGAATTTGAACCATTAGATCTGTGAGAACAATTCTATGTTACGTGGTGGGCGGGGTTGGTGCTCAATAAATGGTGCCACATTCAATTTGCGCCGGCTTTAACATGAGATTTTAATCAGATTTTAGAATGCTACGGTCTGGTTTTTCCTCTTTTATGATAGCTAAAAAAGTGGTGTATTTGTCGCAGCCAACTTGCTAGATTAATTAATGCCATTAGGTTAGTTAATACCTAGTATTTTAGTAAACGGTTCCTCATAAAGCCGCCCGAATGATATTTAGGCATGCAATCAAACAGCTAGGCAAATGTCTTGGATCGAAAAGTTTTATGAGTTGCATAGCTCAGACATTAAAGAGGTGGTACGTCGTAAACTATTTTTTATTTACGTTCAGTTGGCAATGTGCTGACGCGACGGTCGCAAGTAAAATAAGCTGACGGAACCCTGCTCCGTGGGGCTCATATATCATTCTGCAGGGTTAAATGAACGTAACCTGTCTATGTCGGGGAGTCCTAAGTATTATATTTTTTATCACATGGTCACCCCTGTTGTATGAATAGCCTATTAAGCATTATCCAGCCAGTTAATTAAACGCATCAGGTGAATATAGGTATATCAATCAAACCGCTAGTTGAACGGCGCTGGATAGTTATCAGGCTAGGCTATTAAATGAATGGCGAATTTGCTAATTCACTGAGACATATAAATGGTTTCTGACTTTTCTGTTATCATAAAACTTTTGTGATTGGTTTTGGTCGCTGGATTGTTGGTCTGTAATGAGTATTCTCTATTTTATTTTAATAGATTTTTTTATCTATTGAATACTATCCCAGTAAGTTATGATTGAGGGATTGTGTGAAAAGGCAACTGAAGGGTACCCTGGTTTTTTTTTTTTTTTAAGGTGGGATATCATCCAAATGACTTCTCGCGCTCTGGGTGGAGCGAGAGGGCGTGTCAGACTTTTACTGACTAAAACCACACCTGTATCCTTCAATTACCCTTTGCGTACTAGGACTACGGGTTTCCCTTTCAGAAATTCTCCGCGGTCCTAGCTAGCGGGCATCGGCCCCGCTGGGCCCCTACGGTTTGCTGACATCTCTTTGAGGAGCGCGAGGATTACTACGCGCTGTTGACGGCTGGACTCGGTCCGGTTAATTGCCGAACAGCCGGACGGCGAGCTACCCAGTGCTCGACGTCCGCAAGCCCGCGTCTACCGTGGCTGGTAGTCGGGGTCGGAATTACGACGGCTAGGGCGTGAGGACCTTCGTTCCCTCACGCGTGCAGCCTCCTCCTTCGCTAGCATTACTGCTTCGCAGAAGGAGGCGACAGCCTGCCACTCCTCCTCGCTCCGGACCATAGCCTGAACCAGGGCCCGACGCGAAAGGTCGCTGCCGCCAATTGCCTCCACGAGGACACGGCGGTGCTCCGCCCAAGCGGGGCACGCCTCCACCGTATGCTCCAATCTATTAGCACACAATACCGTGCCGACGTCTTTATGTCGATACCGTTACCGGCCCACGCTGAAAACCAGCGCCGTAGACTCATCGCATTTTGCGTGTGGTCACGGCATTATGCTGAGCGTTCGGCCGTTTTGCGCGGATGTGGCGCATATTTCTTCAACATAATGTACTTATAATTTGTTAGTTCTAAATTTGCGCCTTGTTCCGCCAAATAAAATGTTTTTCTTTCTTTCTTTCTTTCTTTCTTTCTTTCTTTCACCGTGTCCTCCGGGTGGTCCACACAATGATGACACCCGGGCGTTGCTTCCGCCTGAATCCGATGCAGGAACCTCCCGAACTTGCCATGTCCGGTGAGGACCTGCGTCATGCGGTAGGTGAGGATGCCGTGTTGCCGCTCCAGCCACTCCTCAAAGAGGGGACTTACCGCCATAATTGTAGCGTGCCCAGCACTGGGTTGCGACAGTCGCCGTCGCCATTCCACCATGAGATCCCGCCGGAACTCTGTCCGCCATGCCGCGACTTGGCGCGGCAGTGGAGTTTCGCCCCGGCGTTGCATCTCCACGCGCAAATCGTGCATGAGTGCAAGGACTGTTGCCTCCAAATCCCATGGTGGCAGGCCAGCAAGGAGGCTCGCCGCTTCGCGGGAAATCGTGCGGTATCCCCGTATCATCCGGATGGCCATGACCCTCTGGCAAGCGTTCAGCATGGCCGCCGGTCGCTTTTGCAGCGACGGCGCCCACACCGGCGCCCCGTAAAGGGCCATGGACCGAACAATTCCCGCGTAGAGCCTCCGGCAGGAGGCGTCTGGACCCCCAAGGTTGGGCAGGAGCCGCTTTAGTGCAGCCCCGGTCCGTTCCAGTTTGGGAGTCAGACGTCGAAAGTGCTCCACAAAGTTCCATCGACTGTCGAGGACAAGTCCCAGGAGGGTACCCTGGTAGGGTAGTCAGTGTCAGCCTGACACTTTCACTCTCTCAACCCAGAATGGGTTAAAAAAATAAAATAAAAGGCCAACTATGTCATGTGTCTTTAGTAAATAATGGTAGTTGTCTGTCCTGTAGTAACTTAAGGTGTGCAATGAAGTAATAAATAAATAAATAGTTTAGTGTATTTTTTTAATTATTTACAGACTGAATGGACTATAAAAAAGATCTAGTAAACAAACAAAGCGCATTCGCTATAAATAAAAACCTTAGACCAATCACTGTGTCAGGTACTTACTGCCTAAATTCCGTTCACAATATTTTGGGTATATTTTGTAAATTGATGATTTTTATCAAAAAAAGTCATGTAATACTTGCCTAATCCGTTAAGTATTATCGGTAGCTTTTTAATTATTATATTAATTAAAAAGCTACCGGTGGCAATATAGCCATTCTAGGCTCTCACGAAAACCAATAGTATCATCATACATACACGCGATAATATAAAAAAGAATGTCAAAAAGAAACATCGAGCGGCAAACGTCAGATTCATTCAGGCGTCATGTATCATTTCAGCAACAGAGCACAAAGCGAGAGAATATGCGGAGCAACGAAAGCTGCATGTTTGTCCACTAAGAAGTATTCGGGACGGCACAAATCACGAGAGCTTTGCGTCCCTCACGTCCGCACCGTTGGATGTAGAGGCTCGACGTTTTAATTTTTTTTGGCGTTCCTTAACGTGTAGTGTGAAAACACTTTTTTTACGTCGAGCGAGAGAGAATTGGGTGGCGTGTATTGTGATTATATAGGTATATGAAATATCTATATTCTATATCTCTATTATATAAAAATCTCGTGTCTCAATGTTTATTACCGAACTCCTCCGAAACGGTTTGACCGATTTTTATGATATTTTTGTTTCTACTTTTTATCTTTTTACCCCCACCCCCATTTTTTTCTTTTATAATTTATATGGCAGAATAACGTTTGCTGGGTCAGCTAGTAGGTATATATATAAAAAAAAACAATTGCTGTTCGTTAGTCTCGCTAAAACTCAAAAAACGGATTTGACGATTTACGAGTATGTACGCACACAAAATAAAAGATTAGAAGAAAAAAACCAGAAAAATAGGTAAAGAGGTGATGCTTATTTCTAAAGAAATCTCTTCCAGCATACCTGCGAAAGGAGAGTTGGAAGAAAATAGAGATGTATACACCGCGATTTCTAATTGACTATTGACTTATATGAATTTTGATGCCATGTTAGTACTAATTCGATTACATTTAATGTATTGTATGTAGCTTTCAAAAATAACGATTTAGCTTGCCGTAAGGCAGTATTTAGTGGAAACACCCAATCCTCTGTACCATCTCAAAATTGTACCTACATTGCTGGCAAATAAATAATTCTGATTTCAAATATTCACACTGCAATGAAAATATCTATAACCATAGAAGTCGGCTGCTCGTAGACAAAGACAAAGTTTCCATGTTGACTGGTTTTATTCGGCTAACCTCTTTCATTGGTTTTTAGATTTGACATCGAACTAAAAAGAAAAAAAACACGAAGACTTGAAGAGGAATTACTTTGAAAGAGTTATGTAACGTGCCTTCCGGCTGGAAAATGTTTGTTCGAAATTTTATCTGTTGGACTTTTGACTTATTTTAACAGTAGTTTAAATTCTCATTCCTCTTTTAGTTAAAGTGTTCTTCTACTTACTTGTTTGCCTTTAGCTACGGTATTTATTTATGTAAAGCTTAACTAGACCGAACTGCGAATTTTTTGATTAGTTTCTGACAAAGGAATGGACCGAAATATCTTTATTACTAAACTAACTTGTATTGTTCCAAAGACTACAATAACAATGTATATTTTTACTACTTAGCTTTATCTAAAACTAGAAAAACTATTCGACAACCTCATGATTAGCATAGCATAGTCGGCCTTATAATGTTCCCACTGTTGGGACTCAGGCTCTTTAGGGGAGGGAATCCACCACACGGGCCCAGTGCGGGTTGGTGAATGTCACATGTCTTCGAATTTTTGGATCTAGGACATGCCGGTTTCCTCACGATGTTTTCCTTCACCGTTTTGAGAGCAGTGGTGATGAAATAAATTACACAAAGTAATGCGCCTGGCTGGGTTTGAACCCGCGACCTACAACTCGTAAGTCGGGGCCGTTGCCACTCGGCCACCACTTCTCCACTACCACACGATTATCTAATATAAAAAAGAGAAAGCCTGACTCACTAACTCATCATCGCTCAGTCTAAACCCTTGGAAGCTGTTGTTTTTCAAAGGTGTTTTTTTAAAACGTAGACGAGGAGTAAGAACGGATTTTTCAAAAATCAAACCTTAACTTAGTGAAAGGGGGTTACATGCGAGCCAAGTTGCGGGCATATTAAGCTAGTTTCAAAACATGCATACATCAAAACTAACCCAAAGTGTACGTATTCATCTGCCCTACATGGTCAGAACCCGGCCACTTTACGTTCCATTTCGATTTTCAGGCACTCACTTAACTGAAACCTTTTGACATGATGATTCGAGGCAGGGTTTTAGTCGATGCTTGGGGAATTATCGTACGGTAAAGAGAGGGTCGAATCGAATCCGTTACGTCACGTGACGTCACGACTTCCGTGTTCCTTGTCGTGTCGCGCACAGGTATTGGTATTTTATTGGAGGCGATGAGCCGATAGCGCGGCTCGATTCCGATGTATTCTAAATTGGAGTTGGCGATTTGGGTACCGGACGTTTTATGAGTATGTGCCTTTATAAGAAAGTCTTTTTAATATTATTGACTTTTTAGACAAAAGAAATTAGTGTGCTTTTTTGTAGGTATTTGATAAACGATCGGTAATGGCTACGAACTAAAAAAACAATAAATGAAGTCAAAAAATTATAAACGCAAAATAACCTTTTAGCTCAATCCGAAACCCTTTTAGTGTGACACTAAGCATTTTGTAAAGTAATGGTACTAAGATTGAAAAACAAATCTGGAGATTCAAATTAAGATTTTTCCTGAGGTTATGACAGGAATTTTTAATAGCCGAAAGGAAAACGATTTAATTTTTGATTAAATTTTCAAGTTCCTCGCTGAATTGATAATGAAAGCAAAACACAGGGACAGAAGATGTTTTTCGTTTCGTCGCAATTCTTAGAGACAATTGAACGACACTGAGTTGGATAAAGTTAAATGAAATGTCGATTTTTGTTGTTTAAAAAAAAAAAAAAAATAGATAATCAATCGTCTAATATCGAATAATACGTACCAGGAATTATTTCTACAAATAAATTGCTCCATAAACAGACAGCATCTAGTAATTTATTAAAATGGAAGGCGATAAAAAATAAGATTCCGGAGGGGTTAAAGCCTCTATAGAAAGTGCGCGGTCCCACAATGGCTGGCTTCGTTTACTTAGGCTCGGAGCTACTATTCCTGAATTTTTAATAGTCGTTTTGTTCCAGATCGACGGGAAAGACAAAGAAAGAATAATAGAGAAATAAACGACGGGAATACGCATCATAAATATTAATGTTTGCACTTTACAATCGGATACCGACGGTGTTTCGTAATCTGTTTTATTCTAATTTAATATTACTAATAAAATAATGTTGTTTCGTTTCGGTTGTGGCTGGTTTTCTTTCGCATTTTCTTTTGTTGCGATTTACCAGACAGTTAAATCTTATTACCTGAGAAACACCTAGCGTCATTACCGGGTTGATTTATTGTGGAAGTTGGCGCACACAAGATTCAGTGGCGGAGATATTATTTCATATTATTTAGTGTAATTAGTTCTGTTACATGTTTAGTGGTAATGGTGAGAAATGGAGCTGCTGAAATGAGAAAAATAAAACCTAAAAGATTTTTTGTTTGGAACTGTACATAGAAATTTTGTGAAATGTAAACAAAAAAAAATTATATGAGTAGGAATAAAAGTAATTTCGGTGTTAAATAAGGAGTGAAATCGCACCTTTAAAACAAAAGTGGCACCATACCAAAAGACTGACCAAGCGTAAGTCGAACTCACAAACAAAGACTTCTGTACTACAATATTAATCGAGCAAATAATGCCGACAAAATAACGTTACTTTTTTTTTTAGTTTTTTCATTTTATTATTTCTATTTTTGTAACTGCAATAGAAATACACATTAATGAGATTCCCGCTGACAGACAGATAGACAGACAGCGGAGATTTAGTAAAAGGATGCCGTTGGCATCATGTTCAGAAGAGTGTCATAAAGTTTAGAATGTACTTATTGCAATTAGCAATAAAAAAAACTTTTTACAAAAAAATAATAACCGACTTCACTAAAAAAAAACATTAAAAGGATCAAAATAACTTTAATTTCGGAAGTCGGTGTTTCTCGGTATTGTTTGTTTCTTATTTAACACCGACTTCCGAAATTAAAGTTATTTTGATCCTTTTAGTGTTTTTTTTTAGTGAAGTCGGTTATTTTTTTTTTGTAAAAAGTTTTTATTTCACACTTTTAGTTGCGATACCCTTATAAACAGAGTGCTTATTTCTCATGACAATTCCAATTAACCCAAATACTGCTAGGTTACATTGTTTTATTATAAAGTTCCTTTGTCTACCTTCCTCCTTCCGGCTCCATCATCAGATCAGTTCTTGATGAAAATATCAAAATTAACATAGAGTTGCCTATAATTTTTGAGGAGTTCCCTCGATTCCTCATGGATTTCATCATCAGAACTGGATTTTGAAAAAAATGGTACCAATCTGGAAGCATATCCTATAAATGGAAAAAAATATTTGCAAATCGGTCCATAAACGACGGACTTCTGTGGTAACAAACATAAAAAAAATAATGATGATAAAAAAAAAAACCGAATTGATAACCTCCTCCATTTTTTGAAGTCGGTTAAAAACAGTAGGTACAGTGCCTCTTCTGTTTTAGGAGTGCAAAATAACAGAAAAATAATCTCCAACCACAAAGCCTCCACAACCAATACACAATGTCATTTCAATAAATAACCAAAGTAAAATTACGTATGTATGGTTTTTTAAACAAATATTGTCCGCAGAGCTTGGAATAGGGAAACAAAACCCTGAATGTGATTTGCAGTGACCTATTTCGCAGTATGGTCGGTCATAAAAAGGAAATAGGATTAAAATTGGTTTAGTTTTCATCGTCACTCCACTAACTCAAACTAAGTTAGAATAACGATGGCTGACTCCAGAGAATGAGATATGAAAACGCGAAATTTTTATTACATTTGTGCTACTGTTTTTACTTCTATATAGGGTGACTGATAATTAGTGTACGATACTTAAACACGTGATTGTGCTCATGATAACCAACAACTTTTACTATGGGAACAAACCTGAAATCGCGAAAAAAAAATCAGCTGTTCAGTATATTTATGTTTGCCTAATGTACTGAACAGCTGATATTTTTTTCGCGATTTCGGCTTTGCTCCCATAATAAAAATTGTTTGTTATCATGACCACAATCACGTGTTTAAGTATCGTACACTAATTGCCAGTCACCCTATATATTAACATATGTTATAACTTTTTATTGACTACATAGGTAAGAGTATCATTGTTCGTCTTACTGAATAAAAATTGTTTTTGATTTTTACACTGGACCGCAAAAGTAACGGGTCACATAGAAAAACTGCGAAATCTCCCAAAGTTATGTACATAGATTGAGCGTATAAATATAATCAGATTATTGTTCTGAAGAAGAAAGTTTGTGAGGGTGTGTTTCTGTATGTTTGTTACTTTTTTATACTCGAACGGACAAACGGATTTGTATGTAATTTGGCACACGGGTAGACCATGTCCTGAAATAGCATATAGGATTTTTTATCCTGGTATTATGTTTCTTTTCAACAACTTTCTAGCTTTACGCGGGCAAAGTCGCTGGCAGCAGCTAGTGTATTACAAGCAGATTAGTAATACTTATTATAAATTATTATATTTCTTTTTAAAGCTAATATGTGTTGTGTATTTTTGTTATCATAAGTTAGAAGTGTTTATTTTAGCAATTAATTAAAATTAAATTGTGTACAAAATATATTATATTTATCCTTTTATAAATATATCAGTCCTCTACAACATACCATAGTTTCCTAAATTTATTGTACATATGTATTTTTTTAAGGTTTATTTTTTATTTTTTTAGCGATCCCTGAATTTTTGCGGCTCAGTGTATTAAGGCCTGTACGTACATCAATATCTTTTACTTATTCTGACTGGCATACAGTTGCACTCCAGTTAAAATTGAAGTCGATCACAACACTATCAGTGTTGTGATCGAATTTCTGCTCAAAAAAACAAATGCCAGCAGTAAATAAACGTAACAAATGATACACAAATGAAGACAAAGCCGAATAACAGTAGAATAAAGTATTTAGAATTACGGATGTCATTGACTTTTACGATTTCCTTGGAAGGTACGTAAATAACGGATGTAGATTAAAATATCTGTGGTGAATTATAGAAATAATGTCACATTACGTAACTGTTAGAAGAGGAAAATTAGAAGATCGTCTGTTGACGTCTCTAGATTAGGAGTCTGCTGAGAGTTGATTGATTGGATTGTTACAAGATTTCTTCTGTTATATCGAATATGTTTTGTACAAGGGCCGGATTGTCGATAAAAAGTCGAAAGCCTCCTTTTTATCGACAATCGCTTGTCTCTTCGAAAAATAATGTAAATAACGTATTTACGCTTGAAATTTTTAATTTACTCGGTTTTCTTTTTAACCTATTAAGTATATTAGTAAATATTCACTATTATTCAAAGGCTTTATTCGATAATAATATTTTTCTTTTTTTTTCATTTGTTTGACAGAGTAGACGCCGTTGCTTTCTCTATAAAAGAAGAACGCCCCACAAGTTATTTCTATCGCACACGAAGTATTTTTTCGAGACAGAAGTAGTATATGGCTATATTAACGATGGAGTAGATGTCGGTCAGTAAAATAATTGTCGATAAGACCATAAACCTAGAGACGGCCTCCTAAAAATGTACATTTTGCCTTATTTAGGGTTTTAATAATGCGACGACCTCCCTATTAGCGTCAGAGTAGTCTGTTACGCTGACGACGAAGCAGGTCCTGGCGCAAGGAGGGTTGCATCAGGCGGCAGCCGAACTAGCGATTGGAGAGGATCTAGCACTTGGGATTCGAAGTGGCCTTGAACAAGTCCGAGGCCATATATATTATCTATACTGCTTACCTATACATAAGCGGCTCGCATTCTACGAATGACACGAACGTAAACAAGCAGATACTCGCACTTCTCAGTTTTATAGATTTGTGCTTATGGTTTTATTTATATAAGCGTTTACTATTTTTCGGTTCTTTTATAACCATGTTTATTTTAAATGGCTACTTCCGACGTTGAACTTGACAATTTAACTATATCCGAGTCTGCGGTCTGTAATGTTGTTGATTGTTGTTACCTTATTTCACATAATAAACCAAATATTAAAATACTTACTCAGAATATTCGTAGTATTTCTCGTAACTTTGACGAACTAGTCGTTCTCTTGCATACATTAAAAATGGATTGTGATGTCATAATACTCACGGAATGCTGGTTATCATGCAATCTAACTATTCCAAACCTACCTGGCTACAAGTCCCATATAACACAGAATTATAGAAACCAAAACGATGGAATAACAATCTATTTTAAAGATTCGCTTTGTGTTGATATAACTGAGCCGTTCTTTTCGGAAAGTAACTGTTTGATTTTAACAATAAATAATGACACGGCTGTAATTGCATTGTATCGATCACCATCATATAATAATTTAACTCCCTTCTTAGCATCTCTCAATTCAAGTATATCCAATCTAAAAAATATAAAATCTGCCGTCATAATTGGAGACATTAATATAGATATCTCAATGCACTCACTTGACGCCAGAGCACCTGAATATCTAAATACTATGGCCTTTCAAGGATTTTTACCTGCCCATTCTTTTCCTACCAGGCAAGGTAAAACTTGTCTTGATCACGTTCTTCTTAAAACGAAACTCAAGTCTCATACATTTGTTTTAAATTCCACCATTACAGACCACAACGCGGTATTACTCTGTCTTTATCAGACTCACAAAGAAAATCATCCACCATCTTACGTATCTAAACTTAACGTTGCTGCTATTCGTGAACGACTGATTAATGTAGACTTCAGTCACATTACTGATATTGACGATCCTAATAAAGCCATGGATAAGTTCGTAGTAATGTTACAAGATGTTATAACCGACAACACCACGATTGTTAACATCCCCCGTAAAAAACGCATCATTAGACCCTGGATCACTCAGGGATTACTTAGATGCATAAAGAATAGGGATCGTCTCCACAAAGACTCGCAAAGTTCACCTGAAAATGAAACCTTAAAACTAATTTACACCCGGTATCGAAACCATTGTAACAATTTACTGAAACGACTTAAAAGACAACACGAAAAAAGTGAACTGGATAAGAACAGTAGTAACAATAAAAAACTCTGGGAAGTCATTAGATCTATAACAAATACAAACAAAATAAAATCAGCTGCTACCCACCTTCTTGGTGATTGCCCCCAAACATCTGTCAATCAGGCTAATGATTATTTTGCTAACGTTGGAAGTTCTCTAGCAAACAGGCTTCTAAACAGCCCCACAAAAGCTCAAACTACCTTAGATCTTCCAGTCTCAGGCCAAACTACTAACAACTCGTTTGTATTACTAGACACTAATGAGGGCGAGATCTTGTCACTTATAAATGGCTTAAAATGTACTAGCGCAGTCGGTCATGATAAAATATCTAGCAGCGTACTTAAAGCCATAAAAGATATCATTGTCCCACCCCTTACTCATTTAGTCAATGCTTGCCTTAATCGAGGAGTTTTTCCCGATGTTCTTAAAAAGGCTATCATTGTCCCTATCTTCAAGGCGGGAGATAAACTTCGTGTATGCAACTACAGGCCAATTGCCATACTACCAGCGATTTCTAAGATTCTGGAGAGAGTTATCAATTGTAGACTTGTTAGGTATCTCGAAAGCAACAGTTTGATTTCTTCTGGACAATTTGGTTTCCGTTCTGGAAAGTCGACTGAGGATGCGGTGCATAAACTATCTGACCATATTGTTCAAACTCTAGATGATGGAAATAAAGCACTCGCCATCTTTCTTGACCTTAGTAAGGCATTTGACACGGTATCAATTCCACGTCTTCTAGCTAAGTTGGAACGCCTGGGTGTAAGAGGTTTGCAGCTAAAACTGTTTCAAGATTACCTAAGCAATCGCAAACAATGTTTAAAAGTAGACACCTACATTAGCACTGACAAATCTGTCTCTTTTGGTGTCCCGCAAGGCTCGGTGCTGGGACCAACGCTCTTCTTAGTGTATCTAAATGAGCTGTGTGGGATGAAATTAGAGCGGGGTGTCATTATTTCTTACGCTGACGACACTGTGTTGCTGTTTTCTGCTGACACTTGGGAAAACACTTTTACGCTGGCTCAAAATGGCTTCAATAAGGTCTCCAACTGGTTGAAACAAAATGTCCTCACTCTAAACTCAGATAAAACTTTTTACCTGCCATTTTATTTACGAAATTCTAATGCACCCCCCCTTGAACTTACGTTAAAGTCACATTCCAATCATGTTGCCACCTCAAATGACACTACTTGCAATTGCCCTTGTTTAATTAAAAGATCTGAAGCCAAATACTTAGGTGTTTTACTCGACTCATCGCTGAACTTCAGTGCGCACATTTCTATGCTTCAATCCAGACTTAGAAAATTGATTTATATTTTCAAGAACTTACGACACGTAGCAGACATTTTAATCCTAAAAAAAGTTTATAGGGCACTTTGTGAATCGCTGTTAACTTATTGCATTTCTAGTTGGGGTGGAGCTTCCAAAACCACTCTACTTCCTCTTGAAGTTGCACAACGAGCAATTTTAAAGGTTAGCTCCTTCCGACCCATTGATTACCCTACACATCTTCTGTACAAGTCTTGGAGCTTACCCACTGTTCGTCAACTTTACATATTATCTGTGATTCTCAAACAACACTCTATTACCCCCTTGGATAGGAATAATTTACTTAAACGGCGTCGTAATGCTGTAGTACCCCGGTCCCGTCAATTTAAACATTCATTTACACATAGGTTTTTCTGTTTCAATGGTCCTTTCCTCTACAACAAACTCAACACAACTCTTAATATCTACACACTAAACAAACAAGGATGCAAAGCCAAACTATTAGACTTTCTACTCACATGTGATTACCAAACTACTGAAGACCTTCTTAAAACGTTGAGATAAAATTACACCACAAACACACGAAGCACATGCACACAACACACAATTTCGATTGCAAATTAATATTTTGTTATGTATTAACTTATATAGACGTTACACGCAAATGCTGTTATATTGATAACTTCTTTTCTGGTAAGAGAACTGCGTCCTGAAATACAGGCTCGGCCTAGCTCAGGCGCAGTTGCACATTTTTATTTCTTATGCATTTGTAAGTCACCTTCAATTTATTGCTCAAATTTGTACAATATTATTATGGAGAAAATAAATTATTATTATTATTATTATTATTATTATTATATGTTTTCATAGCCGTCGCGTCGTAATGCGCCGCCATGTTCCCAAATAACGGTAGGTTACCATGGGCTTCGGGTCGACAATAAAGTACCTGTGACTTGTCCTCAACAGCCGGAGGAACTTCGAGGAGTATTTTCACTAGATCCTAGATTGGAGCGGACCAGGGTTTACCCTTAAGCGGCTCCTCCTCAATCTAAGGATTTACGAGCGGCTGGACATTTGACATGCCGTCATCACTGTCCGCTTGATGGAGGCCCTCATGGTGATAAAAATACCGTGGTTCTGGAAAGCGATGTACAACTGAAGGACACAAGTAGGTTTTAGTCAGTAAAAGACACAACCTCTCGCTGCACCTTAGAGCAGGAGAAGTCATTAGATGATTTCATACCTCCAAGGGTTTAAATAATAACTTTACATGTACCTGTTAAAATAAAACCGTGCAACACTTCGTCCTTTTTAAGCCTTTCCTATTACAGCAAAAATGTGGGACTAAATATAAAATAAGTGGCATTTTCGGGCTGTGAGTGACGAGGCAGTTGCAAAACATTTGTAGAATTTTAAATGAGCCCACAGTCCTGTATTCTAAGGATTTAGGAAAATATGTCGTGGCAACCCCGGGCAACTGTTGTCTTAAATAAATGTTGCCATCGTTTTATTAACTTTACCGAATCAGATTATGAGCCTACAGCAGGGGTGGCCAACTAGTCGATCTCAGCTGTTAATCCAGTCGATCTTGGCAAGCAGCAGCGTTTTAGGCCAAGAGGACTATGGCGCAAGGCGGCAGATAGCATAGTCGGCCTTATAATGTTCCCACTGCTGGGACTCAGGCCTCCTCTCTAGGAGAGGGAATGGGCCGTAATCCACCACGCGGGCCCAGTGCGGGTTAAGTATGTGTGCGGCAAGGCGGCAGATGGTTAGCTATTATTATCGGCCCCACCACAATTTATTAAGTTGTCGCCCGATAACTTCTTGTTTGTCAAAAGAAAATCGAACTTATTTGAGGTAGGTCAAATTATTGAGCTCGTTTCGCTCATTCTTTCATCTTTGATTCACTTTACAATTCACGACATTGAAGTTTTTATTAAACCGCTTTGAAGCGTTGTTCTAAAATGTTTTAGTTCACTCACTTTTTTATTCTTATTGTTAAGTTGGTTTTATAATTGGTGATCGTCAGTCGAATCAAGTTGACCACCCCTGGCCTACAGGTTAGTAGACCAATTTCATGACTAAAGTTAAGGGACCAAACAGAACTCAAGGCGGTAGAAACATAGACATATTGCACTTGTTTTAAAACTGCTGATTAAATTAAGATACGCCACTTTATCTGTTTCAAAGGCATCGTTAAAGGAAATAAGAGATTGTATCAGTTGAATGAGGATGAAAAAAAATCAACTCTGAAAGCAAAAATTTGGTGGTTCAAAATCGCAAGTTGTGCGAAAAGCAAAATCGGGAGTAGAGAGGGCGTGACTAGAGGAAAGTGGCGTTGATATATGGGTCAATAGGGACCAGTCCCATTAATTGAGGGTAGTGAAGCCTTATAATCAACAAATGACAATCTCATAATTCAAAACAGCCGACCCAACTTCGCACAGGTGCATTTTTTTTTATTACTTAACTTTTTATTATTTATGTCAGCGACATCGACTCGTGTTTCCACCATTCAAATTTACTTTGTTTTGCTGACGACATGATGATATTCTCTGCAATATCATCAGATGAGGACATGGATGCTCTCCAAAGTGACCTGGCGCGATTAGATGATTATTGCTTGACTAACAAATTAGATTTGAACCCTGTTAAATGCTCAACAGTCTCCTTCACCAGAAAATTGGTCCCTCGCCCTACAACTTATAAACCTAAAGGGCAGCTATTGCAGAGATGCGACGGTGTACGCGACTTAGGCGTGTTTCACGACTCTAAACTTTTATTCAATGTGCACATTGAGCAAATAGTGGCCAAAGCTTCAAGATCACTGGGTTTTGTTATGAGACTCGCAGGGTGTTTTAAGAATGCCAAAACTCTTAAGATCCTCTACTGCTCTTTTGTTAGAAGTCACCTCGAATATGCGTCTAGGAACCCTTGTTATGGCAAATACATTGATCGTATTGAGAATGTACAAAAAAGATTTATTCGTTTTCTTTGTTTTCGGCTGCGTATACCATATCATTCTGATAATTACTTAAATCTTTGCCAGAAATTGTATTTGCAATCACTTATAAATCGTCGTCGATTAGCAGATTGCACTTTAAAAATATTATAAATGCAATAGGAGCTCTGTTTGTCTGTTTGTTACCTTTTAATTTTCTAACGGCTGAACGCATTTGAATGAAATTTCTCACAGGGGCAGATATACTGTATGTATAAGACTTTTTATTACGGGTTTCTCTCTTTGTTCTTTTGGGATGATCGGAACATGGCCACATGGTTTTTTTATGCACCTGTCATGTTGTCTGTCCACCACTCTTAGTTGACTAGTAGAGAAGCCAAAGGCATTAGGTTCACCTTTGTACCATTGTGTTGCATGAAAATTTAATAAATGAACATAAAGCGTAGCGAAGGACACCCCAGTAAGGTATATAACATATATAAAATAGTTGATTGGGTGCTTAAGGGGGATGTCCGGGTGTTATGGCCCAGTATGGGAGATGCCAAGGTCTAGCGTTGAACTGTGATAGGCTGAGTAGGCCCGGCGCGAGAGATCGTCCCCACGAGGACACGACGGTGCTCCGCCCGATTATGCAGCGCTGGTATCTGATAAGACGTAGATCCACACATGTGGCGCTATATAGCGCTACTGTGTGTAAGTTAAATAACTTTATAATTATTTCCTGCCAGTCAATCCTTATTATTTCTTCTTCAGCTAGGCGATGACATTCACGGGCACTAAGCAGATTACCGACGCGGCCACGTAACCCCCGCGTGTCGACCACGTGACTCAATAGAATTAACTTCGCAGTGGCAGGTTAAGTCGGTAACCTTTACGCCCAATTTGTTTGTCCACTTACTGCTCATGTGGGGATTGAGGGGGCGGAATTAATCTGATGGTACCTAATGTTGTTCATTCATATGCTCAGTACCCACAAAGTGTTGCGTGGAATCGTTATATCAGTATTATTATATTTACCAATTGAATTTTAAATAATGTGAACGTTATGAACGCGTTCAACGGCAGGAAAAATAAGTGTTGGTTGTCCGACGAGTTGCTGACGATTGCATCTGTTATTCTGTCTATTCACGACAAACTCAAAAAACTACTAAACGGAATTTAATGCGTGTAAAATATAGTGATTCATGAGGAAGGTTCGACATGCGTATTATAATAGAGAAAAGCAGAGAATTTAAAGGTTTGTAACAGCCGTGCGAAGCTGGCTGGGTCGCAGTAGTCGTAGTTACCGGGGGCGGCGACCTCTCGTGCCAAGCCCTGGTACAGGCCATGGTCCGGAGCGAGCAAGAATGGCAGGCGGCACCGCCTTCTTCTGCGAAGCAGTAATGCGAGCGAAGGAGGCGGCCGCACAGCGTGAGAGAGCGGACGTTCTCATGCCCCAGCCACCGGGATCCCAACCCCAATTTCCAGCCACCGTAGGCGTGAGCTCGCGGACGACGAGCAATGGGTAGCTCGCCGTCCGGCCGTCCGGTAACAATCCGGACCGCTCCCGAGTCGTCGAAGGCCCGTAGTGTTCATGAAAGAAATGTCTGAATTATTTCTAAACCCGTGCAAAGATGGGGCAGGTCGCTAGTAGACCACAAACAAGTTTCAGACGTTATTTGACCTTTTCAATTTCATATGATTACCGAAATGAAACTCGGGTCATTTACACGGGTTAATAATATACCGACACCGGTACATTTGGGAAATGGGAGTTTTTATCAAGCCAAGGCTGGATCTACTTTGCCGTGTGCCCGCCGCGCCGTAATCCGGCTGAGACTGTAAAAATACCACTTAAGCTAATTTAAGACTCGCAAAAAACTTTTTGCTTGCTACATAAGTATCTTGTGTATTGAATTATTTATTTTACCTTCTCTGTGAGAGCGGATCGATAGGAAATTACTTTTTGTATCGAGTGCGATAGGAATCGGTTGCTTTGTGGAAATAAATACTTGTGCCAACATTCTGTTTTGGTTGGTATGAGAGAAAATGTGTGAGAGAGTTCTTATACGACACAAAACAATATTGTTACAATATCGTCTAATAAAAAAAAATACATATTTGTTGTTTTAAACAAACCAGACATTGACATATGGTTCTGGAACGTGGTCGCTCACAATGGGTCTCATCAGAAGGCTCAAAGTTATCTAAAGGATAATAGAAAGGGCTATGCTTAGAGTTTCCTAGCGAGATCTCATTAGAAATGAAGATATCCGCAGGAGAACCAAGGTTACCGACTTGGCCCGAAGAATCGCCAAACTTAAGCGGCAGTGGGCAGGACACATTGCTCGAAGAACAGATGGTCGATGGGACCGAAAAGTTCTGGAGTGGCGACCACGTACCGGAAGATGCAGCGTCGAAAGGCCTTCTACAAGGTAGACCGATGACTTGGTGAGGATCGCGAGAATCCAATGGATGTGAGACGCACAGGACCGGTCGTTATGGCGACGTTTGGGGGAGGCATATGTCCAACAGTGGACGTCTTTTGGCTGAAATGAAGAGACATTGAATGCTTCTGTCAGGATGCGATAACATTCGAAAACATAGAAACATGAAGAATTAATAACGTTTGCAATGTAATAAATATTCTAACAACAAACCGCTGAATTTCACAAGCCAGCTATTCCGTATAAAAGTAACGTTGTTGTTACGATGCATAATTAAACCGTTCCCAAAAGTCATTTAAAATATGATATTTACTCGCGTGGTCGGATGTTCGGAAAATGTTATTCAAAGTATGCATACTCTATACCAGTATGCATATTTTTATTACACATTATATATTATTAAAAAAGAAATGTAAGTTAGTTACTGGCAATCTATATACTCGTATATAGTCGAATGTTTAGACGGCAATATGCCAATAACAACTAACAGTTTCTCTAGCCAGACCCTTGAACTAGTGATGCAACGGAAGTCTCGTAATGGAAGCAAAAACGGAAACAGATGTCAAAATAAATCTTAGCGGAAGCGGAAATGTTGATATTATGAAGAAAAAATATAACTTTATAAAATTTTAAGATTTTTTCTTATATTAAACCAGCTCCATTAAATAATTGCTCACTGGCTACACTGCTGGCGGGGGGCTAATAAGTATTTGCGAACTATTGGCAAAAAGCAACGAGAAGATTACGCTGAACGTCACGAGGTGCAGTGATGAGCAGAATTAACCAAAAATCCCCCTTCACGCCTTTTCTGTCGTGTCCAGTCATCTACGGGCCCCCCACCCCCGCGCCCCTCGTTGTATTCTTCTGTTAAGAGTTCTGTTATAAAGTTTGCGGAACCAGAAATGGAAACGGAAGTGAAAAAGCTTGTGGAACTTCTGCTGAAGCGGAAGTGGAAGCAGAGTTCTGTTGCAACACTACTTTGAATCAAACCTATTCGTGTCGGGGTGCCCTAGGTTTCCGAGGTCGCTTCGCTTGCTCTTATTATTTATTTATTATTTATTAATTGCTTGCTATACTTACAGTATGCACCAAAGCGTATATCAAGCCAACAAACTAACAATCTTTAAACAAAATAATTTGATACAAACATTTAACATTTCTTTACTGCTAAAAAAATATGACTAATACTTGGACTAATTAGTCCAATAGTTGTTGGAGTTGACTGGTTTTCCACTCAGTTATATACAGATCATATTTGTCTTTCATATTATACTTCACCTGATTTCCTCTACGTATTATATGCAATGCCTGAACATTGTATACTAGGTAGGTTATAATTATAATGATAAAACATAGATCCAATATTAACATATTACCTAGACGAGCTCGGCATTATATAGAATGACTAGGCATTTTATACAAAGCCTGAATTTTTTACTTTGCCGGTCACACCTATATATAAAAGGGCGTTTAAAATGAATCAATACAAGTAGGGGCGTGGGTACACGGGTAATATTAAAAGGTAAGCCACCAATTCATCCCTAGGTAACACTTGCGTTGGGATGAATAACATTTTGCGCTAGTAAAAACTTTCCCGATTTAAATTCGACGCACGCTCCCTGCGATGTACATAGCGAGATTGCTGTTCGTAAAAAGCAGATATGTAGAGCATAGATTAAATCCAACATTTTTGTGTGACACGAAAATAGAACGAAATCCTTCACTTTGTCAGCGACTGCGTTCGCAAGAATGTTTTCATAAAGACTTTAACAACCTCTGAGGCAACCCGAGGCCCTGGGACGAAGGCAAAGAAGGAACAGGAGTGTGTTTTTAGTCAGTAAAAGTCTGACACTATCTCCCGATCTAAGAGCGGGATTTGTCATAAGATGATTATCTTTTTTTTATAATTTAATTTTATTTAATTCAATTTGACATTCATGTATTTCTATAATGTTAATTCTAATTATTACTATTAATCTCCTTGACATCGCAATGCTAATTAACAAATCTTATGTGTTTTAAAAATCAAATGTTTTGTGTTAATGTTGTGATTGTCTCTAAGTGTTGCAGCACTTGAATATAGTTTTATAATTGATCGTGTAAATTCCCAGTGCATGTAATGTTGACGATCCTAATAATAAATAAATAAATAAATAAATAAATAAATCCCATTTTTCCCCCTAAAACAAAATTAAAAAATAAAATAGGAACCCTCTATATTGTTCTATTAGTTTATTTACTAATAAAGACCACCTTTATTATTTACTTAAGTTACTGTTTATGCTAACTTTCAAGTATATCGGTACATGGAATGTGATTTTGCATACAAACGAAATTCCCCCTTATTCCTCTCTTATAGGTTGAGTTTCCAAAAACCCAAGCTTTGTGCAAAATTTAAGTTCCTAGATTATTTTTTTTAATTCATATAAACCAGTGCTTCACTGCGATCCCACCTGATGGTAAGCAGCGATGCAATCATTGATGGTGAGGCGCACTAGTTTATTAAGAGCCTATTCACTCTAGCCTTGAAGACACCTAAATTATAGTTGGACGGGAAGACCGCAGCAGGCAAATTGTTCCAGTCCTTCGATGTACGCGGTATAAACGACGAAGCGAAACGCCTAGTCCTAATAGTTTCGGTTTTGCGTTGATATGTTAGTCAGTCAGTTTCTCTTTTTATACACGGTGTCTTTGACATGGACGCACAAACGATTAAGTACCACAGATCCAGTACATGATTCTGGACCTCCCAGTGGTGGAATTTTTCGTCGGCATTTTCATAATTAAAAAAAATCTGTTTTTTTTTTTTAATTTAAACTGTGTGAAATCGTTATTCTAACCAACCCCGATGATATTTAAAGAAAAAAATAAAATTAAAAAGCCATCGGGATAGATAAAATCGTTATTCTAATCAATCCCGATGAAAATTTTAATTTTAAAAGTAATTCATTCAGTTTTTTCACTAAATATGTTAGGATAACGATTTTACTAGTACACAGTTTAACCTTTTGAGTGCGTAATTAGAGACACAATAGTAAGACAATGGCGCGTGAACGCCGGCGTTAATGCGGGGATCAACAGCTTAAATTAAAAAACGTAAATATATATTTTTTTAAATTAGAAAAACAGCGACGGATCCATGGTATTCGTTTGTGCATTGATGTCAAACACACCGAAAAATTTGTATATAAAGATTTTTTTTTTCCGGGGCCCCGGGGGTCACTTTCGCATCACCCATGGCCCCAGTAGGCCTCGAACCTGCTGGGCCCCTACGGTTGCTGACATCTCCTTGAGGCGCGCGCCCAAGAGCGGGGGATGTCATTAGATGATTTTCCCACCTAAAAAAAAACCCTGTATAAAGAGAGAAACAAACTCATAAAGCTGAAACTACAAATGTAGAGAGGTACTTTTATATTTATTTTATCTTATAAACAAGCTTCGACAAATAAATTAAAGTAGTTATTACGTTGTAACGAGATTTTCATTTCGTTTCGATTATCAGAAAAAAAGCTTTTTTTTGGAGTTCTTTGGCTTCCACGACTTAATTACATTTCATTTTCTGCTTTTTGTAGACATGTCTTCATCGCATGAGCCGGATTTTCTTTTGATGTAAATCATATTTTGATGCCTTCATTTTTGCTTTTATCATTTATGCTTGCTTGTATTGGGTATTGATATTGAATATTAACTAAATTATTATTTTGTTTGATGTAATGAATTATAAATAATTGATTTCTGAGTAACTTGAGTTGTATTATAACTAGTGTCCGCGATTTCGTCCGCGTCAAACTCGTAAAACAGCATATTCTTATTTGGTCGCAATTTTGGAAGGTTTTTTTCCTGGTCGCAATTTAAAAAAGATTTTTTTTTGCGCAGATCCCAAATTTTTTTTTCTAAAATGAAAGTAGCATGTAACTCCTTATAATATCAGATATCCACCAATGAAATTCCCGTCAAAACCGTTTAGGGGATTTATCGGAACAAATACACATAAAGACAATCAAAAATTTAAAAACTGCGTTTTTTTATAGGCATTGAAATACACTTTTATATGCATTCAGTATTTTTTTAATGTTACAAACAGACACTACAATTTAATTTATATCTATGTATGTTTGTATAGATAAAAAAGTCAGTCATTGATGAGTGTCACGTCTTTAGTTAGTTACGTATTATTATGGCAATAAAGATAAAATCTCTTTTTAGGGTTCAATAGCCAAATGGCAAAAAACGGAACGGATTCGTCATTCTGTCTGTCCGTCTGTATGTCACAGCCACTTTTTTCCGAAACTATAAGAACTATACTGTTGAAACTTGGCAAGTAGATGTATTCTGAGAACCGCATTAAGATTTTCACATAAAAATAGGAAAATAAACAATAAATTTTGGGGGTTCCCCATACTTAGAACTGAAACTCAAATTTTTTTTCATCAAACCCATACGTGTGGGGTATCTATGGATAGGTCTTTAAAAATGATATTGAGGTTTCTTTATATTTTTTTTCATAACTGAATAGTTTGCGCGAGAGACACTTCCAAAGTGGTAAAATGTGTCCCCCCCCCTGTAACTTCTAAAATAAGAGAATAATAAAACTAAAAAAATATATGATGTACATTAGCATGCAAAATTCCACCGAAAATTGGTTTGAACGAGATCTAGTAAGTTAGTAAGTTTTTTTTAATACGTCATAAACCGTAAACCGCCACTTACCTTTCATTCAACTCAAATATATATAAAAAAAATATTTCATAAACATAAACCTTATGCATAAACCGTGAACCATATGTAAGTTTGTACGGAACCCTAAGGGCGCGAGTCCGGCTCGCACTTGCCCAGTTTTTTTGAGGTGGGGCATCATCACATAACTTCTTCCGCTTTGAGTAGAGCGAGAGGGCGTGCCAGACCTTTACTGAGTAAAACCCACATGTGTTCATTTTGCTTTATCTCTATCTACCAGGGCCAGGGTGGCTCTTTTGAACATTCGCGCAGAAATAAAAAATCCCTGGTTTTAGATAGACCTAGATTACCTAGTCATATTGACGACACGGTCAGTGCAATGGTTGAGCGATTGGCAGCAGATTCTCGCGCACGAAAAGATATTTTCCACATATAGTTGTTACTTGGTGAATAATTCCTTGTGTGGAGCACTTTCTTTTTTTTAAAAAAAGGCAAATAAGCAAGACGTGATTAAATTACATCCTGAAATGTTCAGACATTTTTACCAAATATCTGTTTCAGTTTAAGTTGATTTGCCTCTTTGCTACTTGTCCGGCCCTAAAAAGTAATGTGATGAAAGCTTTAGTAAAATGTTCTTTGTCCAGCAGATAACTAAAACCTACATAAAATTCATATAGGCTGCCTTTTAGGCGGGAGTACACTGAGTACACGATAATAGGGCGAGTCCCCGCTACAACACGGGGAGATATTACACACATTAGTGTCGCGGGGAGATTTGTGGACACACGGGAGACTACACTGCCGTGCTGCGAAAGGTGTACACGTAAGTTGACATAACGGTAACCAAATATTTGTAACAGGTGTTTGTAACGAAGATTTGTATGGGTTGCAAAATTTTTGGTTATGGATGTGTGTGGACTACCACTTCCAGTGGTAGCGGCCCCGATTCTCGAGTTGTAGGGCATGAGTTAAACCCAGGTAGGCGTTTTACTTTGTGAAATTTATTTCATCACTACTGAGGGCTTAGACAAGTTGATAATCTACAATCGTAAGGCTAGTAGAAAACTTCAAATGTATGGGAATGACGTCATCTCAACGCTCAGTTCCGTGGTCAGAACAAAGGAATCGGAGGCGTTGCCGACTCGAGGCGATCGACAAAAGAAAATCGAAACGAAACGGTTATAACTTGGCTAGGCTTACTGCTTTCAAAATGGTGGAGGTTCTAGATCAGAAAAAGTGAAGATATGTGACATCCACCAACTCGCACAGCACTGGGCCCGTGTGGTGGATTATGGCCCATACCCTCTCCTTGTGAGAAGGTCTGAGTCTCAATCGTGGGAACATTATAATAAGGCTAACTATGTCATGTTTGTTATTGTACTAGGAATAGGTGAATTAATTTTAAGACTCTTCAAAACATTTTTACTGAAAATCCAACGTCATATTGTGGACTTGTAGATAGTAAATCAGTTTAATAGACAGTATAGAGTTAGTGTGTAGACCAAACATGCTATGAAATTTTATTATGTTTAGCATGTATTAAATTTTTTTCTTATTAATCTTTAATGATTTTCTTTTTAAAGGATGCAAATGATAAAGTGTGTACTTTTTAAGCTCGCGTTTGACCACTATCTTACTTGATGCTAAGCGATGATGTGGTTGACGATGGAGCACACTTACGTAAAAATATCTTATAAATAAAAAAAATTGTCTTGAACTAAGGTAGAAGTTGTACACGGATAATATTTTTCTGCAAGCACCTGTACAATCACTACAGCCAGCCGTAGATGGGACCGGGGAAAAATATAGTGTCCAATATTGTTATGAAATCTGTTTTTATCGCAGTCCGTTATTATTTTACTATAGATTTATTTCGATATAGCTATCCTTGAATGAGTAAAGGTAAATGGAAACTCATAGGATGCATTTATTTTCTTCTGTAAGTAATCCTTGTAATTTTTGGAATATGCAATTAGCTAGCGCTTTCTTATTGACAAAATTCTAGATAATTAAAAAACTTGATATAAATTCTTTGAGTTGTAGATGTGTAAGTACGTCTTTTCTTCTACTTCAGGTAAGCGTGCTGAGATAATGGTTTGTCCAGAATATCACCTGATGGTAAAAAGAATATTAAGTGATATTAGGTAAGCTTGAGCGCAAGCTTATCAATATGAATAAAAAGATAATCATATTATTTTGCGATTTACAACAGTCGACATGGCTTTTGGCGACACAAAAGAGAAAAATATATACTTTCAACTAGACATACAAATCTGATTGTGGAAGATACACAATACGGTTTTCCCTCATACCACAAAACGTCAATCACTAACATTTTGCAACAACCTACCGCAAAATTGTTTAGGTAAGTGAGACAGCAACTGTATCTATGGGACGTCAAACGCGTCGCGGCAAATTGGAATATCATCTATGGAGTGACGTCATTGGTTTGCCGTGTTGCCTCGGGTATTATGTCTGTAACAGGCCCTGTCGCCCCCGTGATAACGAATCTATCAGCCCGCGGTGAGCAAACATGTACAATGAGATCTTTATTCATGAGATGTTCCGATTTAATCTGAGGCAAATCGGTCGTGGCTTCTCTATACGTGAGGTAATGTTCACTAACTTTTTGAGACAGTATTTATTCAATAGATAAGTAGAGTAGGTTAAGTTATATCTATGTTTTTAAGTACTTGTCAAGTTAAAATGTTTCCGCTTGGTCGCACTATCCAATAAGATACGTACTTTTTTCACAAATGTACAAAGTATACAACAGTCAACTGTATTGTGGAAAATTAATAAAGTTGTTTTTATGACAGCTATTGAGCGTTTTATTGGATCATTAAATAAACAGTGACTCGTCGTGCCGAATGAAATCAGTTCCTTCTTTAATGTCCTATAAATGAATGAGCATTTCATTTACTCTCAATAACCAAATCGAAACTGCTACTGAATTACAGAAGCAGGCGTTATAAGTTGATAAATACACAAGTAGAATAATTATTCGTCAAGTTCGGCAGTTTTGAAGTTGACGTTAAATATTTAAAGTTAAAGGAAATTGTAGCTGTTCATCAAATTTGAAGTAGGAAAGTAAACATGAATACAGGCTTTAGAGGCAAGACAACAAGGGCCGCGGGCTGTAATTTTCTTTGTACGACAACGAGTGTAATGCGCGGGCGATAAGCAAACTTTGCGGTGAACGCGCGGCAATGGCGACATGCTTTGATATGCGTTAAATTGCTTTATCTTCATAAAATTGTTGCAATATTATAGGTCCTGTTTGTGATATTAAGTTGATCATGATTGCTGTCGAGATCCTGGTAAATAGGTGCTAAATAATGCTTATAACTAAGTATAACTTGTGACTTATACTATGATTATGAATGTAGTATACTTCCTATAATTTATTTCTAACCTCAAAGGAATTTCATTAATTTCGACTGCAATGCTATACATACACAACGTGTCTATTTCTAAGAACAATCTATTATCAATAGACTTTGTTTATACGCTGAGAGAGTATTCTGAATATCCAATAACAAGCAATCTCATATCAGCTATAGCCTTCGATACGGTGCGCCATCGATCCGTTTGTGTAAACATAACTGCTATTGTTTTACGTGTATGACACGTGAACGAAGCCTCTAAGAACATCATCTGCCTTCATGAGCAATCATAATAATCCAAGCAACAACGTGCTCACACCGTTTGACCTATATATAAAACGTATTCCAACAAGGTAATATCATAGGCCCCAATTTATTAAAGAAATCCGTGAAATGTCAAGACTAATCCCATAAAGAAACAAATTACTTTCGATTAAATTTTCATCTTATATTTAGATGAAAGTTCTAAAAATATCTCCCGTGAATAAACCAATTAGAGATAATTTTGCATATTCCGTGCTCGGTCATCATTTTACGGATTATGAATGAGTAGATATAATTCTCGTTTGATTTCAGGCATTCATAATCGGTCTCCGTTATCGATCTAACATCGCGATGCCAATCAGCTTGGCTTGCGAGTGCTTCTCTTTAATTAAAGGGCACAAACGGAGTGGGCGCCCACTGAGGTACAGTTTTTGTAGCACTCTTCAAGAGTTTCCGTTAATTAGGGTCCTATCTAAACAAAGGACGACGTGGCGGAGTAGATGGTACCGGCTTTGTGGCAATTTGTCTCAATGAACGAGCTGGGCGGTATAAATGTTCAGCTCTGCTTAAGTACTACCATATATTCTTCTAAGCACCCCAGTGTTACTTTACTAAACTCATGTTGAAAGTGTCCGGAATAGCATTCGAATCTAAGAGTTTAGTTTTAACCATTACTTCTATCTAGAAGTAATGGCAAACTATCTAGTTTGGGATAAATAACTAAACTATGTGGTTTGATTTAATATGTATGTTTATCTGGCCTTATTTCGGAATCCCATAAAACAGTGTTGCCATCAAATATTCTGTGTAAACGAAGCGTTCATAAAATATGTACGGAGCTTGAAGCCCGCACCGCGTCTAGTTTATGCATAAAATTTTATTCAGCGAGTGAGTACTGATAATGCGCTCAGATACCGTGAAACATGGCGAGGAGAGCAGAAGAGAACACGAACACAGAGAGAACTTTCAAAAGTTTTATGATACAGAATGGAGAATAATACCTCATGTCACGAGTTACTTTTGTCTATTCGGCCTATTTTTGACTCGTGGCGCAATAAAACAGGTATATTATGTTTTGTGAGCATCGATAATTACCTATTGTAATACTTCATAGGGAAGAGCGGCTAAAACAATTTTGAGACGACTAGGCGTCCTCAAGGAGCTGTATTCTTAAATCAAATCAAATCAAATCAAATCGCTTTTATTTGTTAACACAGGTGGGTACATATAAATACAGATCTTACGAGTATATTTGATGAACAGAGCGCTATGTTATGCCCGGAGGCGTACAAATATGGTGTGCATCTAGCTCAAGATTAGAAATTAAAGTTTCTAAAAACAAGTATTAAAAGTATACATTTTCGTCTCTGTTACCAACCCACCTTTTATATAAGTCTTACAATGTCCTATTCACAGCATTAAAAATTGGTTACATTTATTTTATGATGATCAATGTATGAGCACCAACATTGGTGCAGTTGATTATAACTTATTAAAATATAAGTCTCTTAACGAATATTTATATACTTTTTTTATTTTATATAAAATTATTACCTCTTAGGGCGGAATTCACCAATAAAACTAATCGCGTTTTAACGTTTGGCTCGCATAATCGCGTTTAGCCGCTGTCACTAGTGTCACTTGTAAAATACAACAAAAGAAAAATACAGACAAGTGACACTAGTGACAGCGGCTAAACTCGATTATGCGAGCCAAACGTTAAAATGCGATTAGTTTTATTGGTGAATTCCGCCCTTAATATAACTACACCGCAGGTTTATTTTAGTTCAAGTTAGAAACAATTATTGTAAGTATTTTGATTATAATTTAAGGCCACACCGATTGTACGAGTAACTTGCATTTTTTTCTACAAATTCACATTAACTTAAACTTACTACGTACGAGCAGTGTTAGTACGTCGTTGTAAGGCGATTATATGGGCTTTTAGATGTTGCTGTTGTTTCTATATTTAATCTGTTTTATGAACTATTTGCTGAGGTCTTTCCGTCCGATTATAATTTAGGTGTCTTCAAGCCTAGAGTGAATATGCTCTTAATAAACAAGTGCGCATCACCATCAACGATTGCATCACTGCTTACCATCAGGTGGGATTGCAGTCAAGCACTAGTTTATATCAATAAAACTGTAAATCTTTTGTATAACTTATATGGGTATTGTGGTCACGTTGATAAATACGGTGATAATTACGTCCTCATATTCCATATATACTAATGAGCACATCACTTTAGGCACATATGCATGTGGGTCTTGTTCGGGACACGCACCGGTTTCTCCAAATAGCGTTGTAAAATGGTATACGCGATAATATTATCACCTGAAGGCAATACAATATTTAAGTCATCAAATTGACAAACATTTCATTCTTCCATCCGTCCCATCTCAATATTTGGGCCTTCTTTAAAATTCAATAAAATATTATTACTCTCGATATTGGCTTCTCGAACGCGCAGACAACGTTTTGTTCGACTCCTGATTTCAATTTGATTAAGTAAGTACTTTGGTTTTGTTCTGAGGATGTAATAATTTTGTTTTTTTTTTAAACTTGCGTTATTTTATAGCTTTGACGTATGTCCATAATAATAGCAATAAGTTTTAGGCGGGATTTCTTCGAGTGAACTTTAGTGGTTATTTTAATTATTTGAAAATTGAATTATATAGGATATTGTGATGTAAAATTAGTGTAGTGTAGTATCTCAAGTCTCTCTCATGTGTAGAATCATTGAAACGGATGCGATCTCGATAAAATGGTGCTGACAATTTTATTGTAGTTTTGACTACTTTAGCGAAGTTTGCAGAGAAGGTTGACTTGATACATTTACTGCCAAATACTATAAAAACATTAGAATATGTATATCCATAGTCTAATGAAAAAATAAACAAATTAACTATATATACGAAGACATAGCTCAAAGGACTTAGTATTCAATCCAAATACATTACTTAAAAAAACAACAGTGATAATTGATATAACATGACATTCTCAATTTAAAACTCAAAAACCCATGTTTCCGCACAAGTATTAAATGAATGCGAAAGTAAGTAACTCTGTTTGTTTGTTTGTAAAATTTTCACGCGTGAACCGCTAAACTGAGTTTTGATTAATTTTGTCCCGTTATTATTTTATCCCAGGATTACGTTCGCTGGGATAATTCCCGATTTTGACGCAGGCAAAACCGTTGGTAAAAACAAGGAAGGCCATAAGCCGTCCTAAATCTAAATTTATTGTGATCTTATAATCGTTTTATGCTTATTAAGAATGCTAAATAATTTATTATTTGGGTTCCCACGAACTCTTGTATTAGACCACGCATGCCACGCTAAAACGAAAAATCTATAAAAAAAATCGCCCCATACTAGGAATTACTCCTGTATCGTAGGTATGTTTAAAAACGTGTAAACTCATACACGAGACACCCAGACACAACTATCTGTAGGCTATACAAATATTTGTTCTGTACAGCCCCCCTAGCCAAGTTACAACCGTTTCGTTTTGATTCTCTTTCGTCGATCGCCTCGAGTCGGCCACGCCTCCGATTCCTTTGTTTGACGTCATCTCAACGCTCAGTCACGTGGACCTTCGCAGTTCGCAGTTCTCTTCCCAGAAAAAAGGTTATTATATAATATTATAAAGAGAAAAGATTTGTATTTTTGTTTGTAACGAATAAACTCAAAAAGTACTGGACAGATTTTAAAAATTCTTTCACCAGTAGAATGCTACTTTATCACTGAGTAACAGGCTATATATTTTCTGCCTTCACGCGGGCGGAGCCGCTGGCATAAGCTATATAGTTATCAATATAACAGCATTTGCGTGTTAAATAAAAGTGTGCTAGTTTAGAGAGAAGCGAACTGTTTCTAGGTGAAGTCTTGATACTGTTTTTATTATTCACGTCTTCGCCTTTTACTCTGTTGTTGGCTGTGCTCGGCAGTGCCAACGTAAGATTTGTAGGTACTTCCTGAGCTCCCGAGGTACAGCGCTTTTCTTTCATACCAACATCAGCGGGCATACATGATTGAACAAGTTCGTACATAAGAGGTCCAAGACTTTAGATCTATAAGCTTTTGTTTTGTTGCCTGTTACGTGACGTTACTGTGAGATTTTTTGGAGTTAGAAAACTATTCGAAGTAGATATTTTAAGAATTAACAGAAACGTTTGAAGGAGAAATGTTTTTGATCCATGATTCTTGATATAATTAAAGTTAACTCATTGAATGCCCGGTGCGCGGATCCACGCGAGACACAATCGCTTTTTAATTGTGTCTCTAATTACGGCATACGAAAGGTTAAAGGGGAAAATGAACCTAGATAATTATAATAAATTTTATTTCGGACTATTAGAGTCCATAAAACAAATAAACACATAATAGAATTACAAAGTTACGCGCGAGACGCGACCGTGAGCGCACGCGCAGATAGCGAGTCCCGCGTTTGTAGCTACATACTTTTTTTACATCTACCTACGATTATATTTTATTATATGTTTTCGTACGATGAATAACGAAGGGGCTAATCTGGAGTTTTGTGACTCCAGTGGGAGTGATGTTATGGAAGAGGAGAGTTTAAGAAGCGAGCAACAAGTTACTGCAGAAATTCACAAAGAAAATGAAGACAATTCCAATCTGAGTCAAAAAACCCCGGAAAAAAGGACAAGAGAAGATAGTGAAGAGATAATAGAAGAAGATGAGGGCTTCATCACAGTCAGAAAAGGCAAAAAACGTTTGACAAAGAGTTTGTCTATGTCTAAAAAAAATGCAGATAGAAGAAATTTAGAGTTCGAAACGCAAAAAGAAATAACCATGGTTATGGTTATTTCAAAAGAAATTTTACCCAAACAATTTGGAATGGCAAAGCTATTGAGGGCGGAAAATATCCAAAACATTTTAAGAATACAATACAAAAGCCCATTTAAGGTACTGATTCAGTTTCAAAATAAAGAAAGTGCTAGGAAATTAGTTAGCTGCGAAAAAATGATTACTTTGGGATACAGGTGCCAACTGATTGATGAAATAAATTTATCATATGGCGTTTTGCGAGACGTAGATTTAGAAATTGAAGATAAGGAGATTGGTGATAATTTGAAGTGTGATCATGAGATAATTTCTGTAAAAAGATTAAAACGACTAGATGATTCAAATAAATGGACAGATAGCAATACTATACGGCTATGTTTTAAAAGTTCTACTTTACCCTCATACGTATATGGGTATGGGTGCCGGTTTAAAGTGGAACCATATACATTCCCTGTGACACAATGCTCAGGATGCTGGAGGTTCGGTCACCTAATAAAATACTGTCCTAACAAAAAAACAGTATGTCCAAAATGTAATGGCCCACACGATAACTGTGCAGTGACGGACTTTAAATGTGCTAATTGTAAAGGCGCCCATATGGCTCTTGATAAATCGTGCCCTATATTCGCCAAAGGAAAGGCAATTAGGAAAATTATGTCCGCTGAAAGCTGTACTTACCGAAAAGCCTTATCAGTATGGTTGGAGAAGAGAAAATTGTAGATGGAGGAAGCTGAAATGACTGAAACGATAGATCTTAGGACAACTACAAGGGAGAACAAAACGTTAAGTCAATCAAAATCATATAGGGATGCGGTTGTAAACAATTCATTTGAGGCATTAGTAGTGCATGATGAGGCACATGAAACTGAAACTTCAGAAGATGAAGAAAAGCGTGCTGATTACCCACAATCACAATTAAAAAAGAAAAAGAAGGAAAGGTGTCACAAAAATCAAAGAGAAAAAGAAAATGCTTCTAGAGCAGAACCTGATTTTGAAATGAGCACCAGCAAACCTTATGAGCGGAGACAGAAAAACACTAACTTTAAGAGTTTCATGAGTAAGATTAAAGATATTTATCTTTTAAATATCGATTTCGAAGATAAAATTAAAATGTTTTGTAGTTATGTAGTGAAAGAATGCATAGAATTTATTATTGAATTAGTACAAAAACAAAGAGGTATTTACAAAATTAATTTCAATATTTACCAATGGCTAATAATGTACAAAAAGTTTTCGGCTTAAATATAATGCAGTGGAATGCGCAAAGCTTACGACCAAAACTTACAGACTTAAAACTTTTGTTGTCTTACAATAAAATTCACATAGCTTTGATATGCGAGACTTGGTTGGAACCTGATTCTAGTTTACACGTAAGTGGTTACCATCTACATCGCAAAGACCGAGATGATGGATATGGAGGTGTTGTTATCATGGTACATGAGTCAATTAAAGTCCAAGAGTGTACTTTAAATTATGTTAACCGTGGCATAGAAGTGGTATGTATTAAATTATTGAACTGTAGTCAAATTAAGTTTTTAATGCTAGTTTATTGTCCCCCGTCAGTACACACTATCCAGTCCGACTGGGATAATCTTTTTTCAACTTTTAAACACAACTGTCTAATAGCAGGTGACTTTAACGCTCATCATACCAATTGGTCGAATAGAAATGACTGTAGAGGAGGACAAATATATGATGCAGCTTTAGAACATTTTGTCCCGTTAAATAATGGGCAGTCAACAAGAGTGAAATTGGTTAACAATGTTGTCCAACAAACTTCTCCAGATATTTCATTTATATCGAGTGACATAGCTATGTGTTGTAATTGGCAAGTTACGAATGATAGTCTTGGAAGTGATCATCTGATTATTAAAATGAAATTTAATTTCAAAGATATCCAACGAGTTCGTAAAAAACGTAACTTTAAATTTGCAAACTGGGTTGATTATAATAAATACTTAGAAAATTATTACTCTACAGTTAATGGCGATGTTTGTAACGTTCAAAAAGAGTATAATAATTTTATTGAAAAACTTAATAGTGCAGCGGATCTTTACATTCCGATGACCAAAGAATTTAATAATCCTAGTAGGAATTTTCGGCCCCAACCATATTGGAATCAATCTCTCTCTAAACTTATTGCTCAACGTAGGTTAGCTCTTAGCCAGTTTAGAAGAAACCCTACTCCATCAAATCTAAGTACATTAGAACACATTAGTTTAAACACCAAATTAGCTATTCAACGAGCTAGGAGTCAAAATTGGCAGAAATACTGCGACGATATTAATGAAACAACTTCTATATCGGAAATGTAGAAAAAACTAGGATGGTTAAAGGGACGTCGGTCACCTATGACGTATATTTCTGACGATAAAAAAGAAGTTCTTTTAAATAGTCTGGCTCCTGATTATGTGAATCCATGCTCACCAGAGATACGATCAGATAATGACATGTTAGGAAGCTCCTTTTCAATTCAAGAAATGTACAATTGTTTAAAAAAAAAAGATACTGCTACAGGTGACGATGGGATCACATATTCGATGATTTTCCACTTACCACATTGCGCTAAATTACATTTATTAAAATTATATAACACAATTTTTGTAACTGGAGAAATCCCTGTCCAATGGCGTGACATCCGAGTTGTGCCAATACCAAAGAGAGAAAACCCTTCAAACAGTGATCTTAAGCTACGTCCAATCTCTCTGATGTCATGTGTTTGCAAAATTTTACATAACATGATAACGAAGCGTTTGGAGTGGTATGTAGAAAAGAATAAACTACTTTCACCTTTTACGACTGGATTCAGGAAGGGACAGTCATGTTATGATAATTTAGTTCGTCTTGTCACACAAATACAAATAGGATTTTCGAATAATTCCCCAACACTGGCATGTTTTTTGGATGTTGAGAATGCTTATAATAATATATTGATTAATGAACTAATACTAAATCTTGACGAAATAGGGGTGGGTAAAAAGGTTTGTTTATATTTATGGAACTTTTTGACTGAGAGACATTTGAAAATTAAAGATGAACTTGACGAAAATAAATTTATTATGCGATATGCCAGCAGGGGCCTCGCACAAGGTGATCCTATGTCTCCCATCCTTTTTAACATAGCTACAATTAAAGTCAGTAAAGAAATTAACAACATTTTTATTTGCCAGTATGCTGACGATTTTGTGTTGTATACTTGTAACAAAAACATGACAGAAAGTGTAAATAACATTCAAAATGCACTCAACGCTATAATCATTATACTAAATCAGTTGGGGTTGACATTGTCGACTACTAAAACCAAGTTGTGTTTATTTAGCAGAGGACGGAAAAATCTCCAGTTACCGATCTTAATTAATAACAACCCTTTAGAATTAGTCACATCGTATAAGTATCTGGGTTTCTGGCTTGATAGTTGTTTAAGGTGGGGTAAACAAATAAATGAATGTTACCAAAAGACACAAAGACATCTTAATTTGCTTAAAGTATTGGCGGGGTCGACATGGGGGGTACATCCAAAACATTTACGTAAACTTTACGTATCTTTAATTAGAAGCAGAGTAGATTACAGTTCCTTTTTATTTGATAATAGTAGCAAAATCAACACTTATAAGCTGGACAAAGTTCAGAACCAAGCATTACGGATTATAGGTAGTTTTATAAGAAGCACACCCATACATGTAATGGAGTCGGAGCTTTGCGTTCCTCCCCTGCATTTACGTAGAAAATATTTAGCATGCAAATTTTGTTTGAAAGCTTTCTCTCAGTCTAACAATGTTACTATTAATTTATTATCCGAACTAAGTTCCCTTTGTAATAATAGCTATTGGGTCAGGAAAAAAACACCTCAACTTGTAGACATTTATAATTTGATCAAAAATGAGATTATGTCATCGTCATCAACGTTAAGAATGTTTTCTCTTAAAACATGGGTGACTAACATCAATACCCATAATGTAATAAAATTTCACTTAGACAGTTTAGTTCACGCAAAAAAGAAACACGATTACAACATTTTAAAAAACAATGTTATGTCCGTGTTGAGAGAAAAATATGACGGTTGGTATGTTATATTTACTGATGGCTCAAGAAGCGCAAGTGGTCGCGGTGCTGCATTTTATGATCCTCATGTAACAAATCATTCTTCTTACAATAATTATTTTAAATCTACCTACGAATTTTCTATTATGTCGATGGAACTTATAGCAATTTTAGAGGCGCTTTTGTATTCGCGAACAATTCAACAGAATAAAGTACTAATTTGTTCCGATAGTAGAAGCGCTTTATATCATATAGCTCGATGCGCCTCTGGTGGCAGAGGTGCATCGATAGCTTATGACATCCTTTCTGAAATTTATGAGTACAATTTAAAGGGCATTCAGTTGAGATTGCAATGGATTCCATCACATATTGGTATCAGAGGTAACGAGGAGGCTGACATATTGGCGAGAAAAGCAGCAGTAGACGGAAAAGAGGTTCTAAGTTTGCCAAATTACACTGAGTTGTTGCCTAAATACAAAAAGTACTGTCACAATAACTGGGCGGAATATTTTAATGAGAGATCTCTGGTAAAAGGAATTTGGTACAAAACAATACAAAGTGAGCCTCCTCGAATACCATGGTTCATTAATATAAGTTTGAGTAGGTCTTAAATTGTAACAGCGCTCAGGTTAAGATCTGGTCACGTTCCACTAAACAAATTTGCACACATGATGAGAAAATCAGATTCTCCAAATTCTGATGTGTGCGGTGTTATTGAAGACGTGCATCACCTGTTGGTGGAATGTGTCCGTTACAATACCGATCGAGAGCTCTTGTTAAGAACTTACAACTTGAGCAGAACTAATGTGGGTATGCTCCACGAGACGTTGTCCTCTCCATTGTCTGAAGCCGCTAAAGCGCTGCTTATGTTATTTAGTCGTAGGTAAGCCATAACTAGTAAGTAGATGTAGTGTAGTTTAAGTTAGGTTACGATGGAATTGGCATGTACTTTATGTATAAAAATTCCTTAAATAAATAGAAAAAAATAATAAAAAAAAATAATAGAATTACAATTAAACTACACAACAAAAAGCACATACAGAAACAAATATATGAAATTAGCTTTATATTAATTTGTAGCCACATCTATATCGCCACATAGGAACTAAAAAAATAAAAATCCTGCATCACAGCCCCCCTAGCCAAGTTACAACCGTTGCGTTTCGATTCTTTTTCGTCGATCGCCTCGAGTCGGCCACGCCTTTGATTCCTTTGTACTGACGTCATCTCAACGCTCAGTCACGTGGTCAGAACAAAGGAATAGGAGGCGTGGCTGACTCGAGGCGATCGACGAAAGAGAATTGAAACGAAACGGTCGTAACTTGGCTAGGCCTGCTGTATTAGCGTTCTCCACGCAATCGCGTTTAGAATATATACAACTTACAGTCCGAATCCAACTGTCGGGCAGCTGCCCGGAACAGACACAACACTCATCTGGTCGGAGGTTTCTCCCTTTCCAACGGAAGTATGTGGGTGGTACGCCCTTTTTCTCATACCTCTAACATTGATCTAGTTTTTAACTGTACCTATATCAATTTAAAGAACTAAACATTTTTTACCTTTATTATTACTGAAATATTAAAACTAAGCAAGTATTCTCTACGTCCGCTTGAAGTAGGTGTTTGCAGTACATTGTTGTAACATCAAACTTCGTGTTGACATCTTGTCGTAACTTTGAAATATCATGCCGATGTTCAGACTGATGTCAACGTTTTCAATTATTTGGTCGTCATCCAAAAGCGTCGGTAATATATTATATACAAGCTAATTTACTACATGTGCCTGTTATGCATGTCACGCTATATAATTAAGCATAAAGGATAGCATAATCAGCCTTTTAATGTTCCCACTGTTGGGACTCAGGCCTCCTCTCTTTAGGAGAGGGAATGGGCCGTAATCCACCACGCGGGCCCAGTGCGGATTGGTGAATGTCACATGTCTTCGAATTTTTGGTTCTAGGACATGCCGGTTTCCTCACGATGATTTCCTTCATCGTTTTGAGAGCAGTGGTGATGAAATAAATTACTCAAAGTAATGCGCCTGGCTGGGTTTGAACCCGCGACCTACAACTCATAAGTCGGGGCCGTTACCACTCGGCCACCACTGCTATATATTTAGCTATGTATTATTTGCTTTCCCCTATAATACCTCGAGTTTGTCAAACATTGAACCTGTATGTTTAATTTAATGATACTACATTTTACTTGATATATCTGTTATTTATTTATTGTGCACACCTACCACAATGTTGTCTTTTTAACCCAAAGGTTGACTGGTAGAGAATGCCTTGTTGCATTAAGTCCACTTAGGTACCACTACTGTACATGAAGTTTAAATAAATAAATAACAAATTTAAATCTCGTCCCCGTGAAATTAGTACTGCCCCCTTTTAAGAGACAATTTTCATACAAAAATACCAATTGTGAATTGTTCAACTCTTTTTATGGATCTTCCCATGGCAACGAACAATGGAGCGCTGTATGCTAGGTGTTAAATTAGCGAATCGAGTTCGGAACACTATACTTCGCTCCAAAGCTAGGCTTGTTGATGTGACTCAAAAGGCTGCCCAACTAAAATGGGAGACATGCCCGATAGACTGTGAGCTAAAGTAGCATAAAGTTGGTTCCCTGAAATAGTGCGACAGGGTCGCGGCAGACCACGAAGGTGATGGCGGAATGAATAAGACAGATATCGCCAAAACTGGAAGGAGTGGAGAAATGGAAGAAGTGGAGAGAGGCTCTCCTGGAAAACCTCTGTTGTGTCCCTCTGGACAGAACAGGGTTACAAAAATAAATAGGTTATTCAAATCGGTTTTACCGTTTTTGATTAACGAACTGACTAACGAGCAGCAATTGATTTTTATATATATCTGATATTACATGAAATATAAATACCAATCTAAGTTTTAGTTGAAGCTTAATGCAACTGAAAATTTCAATATGAAATGATGTATGGGAATAAAAGGCAGTAAAGTGCATTTAAAGTTATTTTGGAATTATCAGTTTTATTTTTAAGTCACTTCTGTATTTTTGGATAAACTTTTCCTCAACTGATTTTGAGCAAATGAGCACATAGCACTATTATCCTAAGGGACAGCATCTTGCGTTACACTAAAATTATTAAAGTAATCAAACAGCAATAAAAAATCGATTCGGCTACAGACAAAGCCATAGCGTAGCTACAATATCTGCAAAGATTTATTAATCAAAAGCTCAACTGGGACGGAATAGAACGCCCAAGCTCAAAGGATTCATAATTTAAGTGGATTCCACTGGATGTACCCACCTACCACGATGAAAGATGAAAATACTTTATTACATTGCATGAGGTTTCATTAAAAATCAACTTTCATTTTGTAGCTGAGGATGATTTTACAAAGTAATTTTTGTCCCAAATCAAATGGATTTTTTAGTCTTTGTATAAAAAAATCTTTGCACAAATAAACTTTTATAAAAAGTCTAAAATTTTATAAATTTTATAAAAATTTAATAAAAAGTCTTTGCACAAATAAACTTTTTGTATTTTGTATTTAAAAACATTACCCCATACTATGATGAACGTAACTGGCAGACTCCAGCCACCCAGACCCGGAACAAGTATTTATAGGGCATTCAATATTTGTTCTCTCCGGAAATCGAACTCGTGACACGCAGCACAACAACCAATCGGTCAACACGCTCAATTAATCGAAGGACTGAAACAATTTGTCAGCTGCGGTCATCCCGTCCGATTATAATTTAGCTGTCTTCAAGGCTAGAGTGAATTCTAATAAACTAGTGCGCCTCACCATCAACAATTGCATCACTGCTTTCCATAAAGTGGGATGGGATCGTAGCCAAGCACTAGCTTATTATTTAAAAAAAACTACATTTATTATTTTATTCATTTTATTACCACTGCTCTCAAAACGGCGAAGGAAATTATCGTGAGGAAACCGGCATTTTGTAGAACTAAAAATTCGAAGACATGTGATCCACCAATCCACACTGGGCCAACTCTCCGAGAGAGAAGGGCTGAGTCTCAGCAGTGGTAACATTATAAGGCTGAATATGTAACACTATATGCAGTATATAAAGAAAAGAATGGTAAACTGTTATTATCGAAATCCTTAAATCGGCATGTGACCTCTATAACGACCACCAAATGCTGAGTTAGTAATCTATTTGCTATGGGCGTGCTCAGACCCATTTTATTTATATGGTTTTGTTTGACTTTGTGATTGTTGTTTTGCTGATATGCCGAGTCCATGCCAAATAAATGCTTTCTATTCCAACAATTTCAGAGAATTATACACAGATAAAATTCACCAGCTTTGCGCCGTCACTTAGATATTTTGTCGCCATTAGTGCCATGTCCGCTGCTGCGGTCACACGACCACTAGCGCAGTGTAACGTAAGAACGTGCTGACCACGAGCTCAGAGGTAGATACGAGTACTGTACCATTATTTTCGGAGAGGCTGACAGCTTACTAATGACTACTAAAGATACAAAATGAGCTAAACTAAAAGATCATAATTCCTTATTCTAATTTATCATAGCGCTCTATTTATTTTTAATATTATACAATTCCTCTGTACGTGTATTTGTTACCTTTTGAGTGCGTAATTAGAGACACAATAGTAAGACAATGGCGCGTGAACGCCGGCGTTAATGCAGGGATCAACAGCTTACAAGGCTTGACTAATCTGGATGAAATTTTGTGTGTATATTTTAGTAGGTCTGGATGGTTTGAAAATATAATTGGATCCAGTTGCGCGGAGCGTGAGGGCTAGACTTTTATCGACTAAAACCAACTCCAGAGTTTCTTCTTTGTCTTGCGTTCCAGAACTCCGGGGTTCATTGTCACTTAACCCATGACCATAGTAGGCTTCAACCTTGCGGCCCTTACGATTTGCTGACATCTCCTTAAGGGGCGCGTGGAACACTACGCGCCGTCAGCGACTTGGGCTCGGTCCGGACGGTTACCGGACGACCGGAAGGCGTGCTAAGAATAGCTCGATGTCCGCAAGCCTACGTCTACGGTGGCTGGAAATCGGGATCGGGATTTCGGCGGCTGGGGCGTGAGGGCCGAACCCTCACGCGTGCGGCCGCCTCTTTTGCTAGCATTACTGCTTCGCAGAAAGACAGGCGACCGCCTGTCATTCCTCCTCGCTCAGGACCATGGCCTGTACCGGAAATTCCAGTTTAGCACTCATACGCTTTTTGATGCTGAGTTGTCTCCTCTTTCTAGTCGTACCATCTTTCACACAGCAGATCGTTGTTTTGGTCTACATTTTTTGGGATCGTTGTTTTGGTCACTAGTTTGCTATATAAAAACTAAACATTTATATAGAGCATTGCTTCTTAGAATAATATATTCTTACAAACTAACTTATTAGCTCTCACGATATCTTGCGTTTCATCAACAAATGGGAGCGGTTCCCATATAATACGTATAAAGCGACCGCCCCTAGAAGATGTTATCCCAAAAGTTTGCTACCCGCGGAAATTTATTCAGAAACCCTTTACAAGGTTAACGTAACCGAAGCCGAGCCACGGATGTGTATAACCACGTTAACTTACCGCTAGATGGGCTCCCCGGCTTGCAATATTCCGAGTATTAGATTCGAGATTACGTGAAATAATTCGGAAGAGTTTGCCTGAATTTGCTTATGTAATCGAATAAGATTTTGGGGTTAACGTGTTAGTGATTAACGCGACTTGAGCCCCTACCACGAGTTCTGAACGCCATCCACTTGAAGATCTAAACTGAACTGTTAAAGGGATGGAGCTGTATAGGGTGTATAACTTGGGCTCGGTCCGGACGGTTACCGGACGGTCAGACGACGAGCTACCCATTGCTCGCCGTCCGCAAGCCCCATAAGATGATTTTTCCGCAGAAAAAAAAATAGGGTGTATAACTACATCGCTGGTAAGGTTATTCAAAAAAGAACCTTTTAAATAACGAAGAGACATAGAAACATCGACTTCCGAAATTAAAATTATTTTGCACTTTTTAGTGTTTTTTTTTTAACTTGAAGTGAGCTGTTCTTTTCAGTTTTTTTTTTGATATTTTTCACGGCGCGGTTGCTGTTGTGGTTGAGCGATTACCTGCTGTACTGTGTTGATTCCAACACGGAATAGATATTTGTTTGTCTAACAGATAATTGTTCTGAGTCTAGGTGTCTTCATACAGTTTAAATGTTTGTGAGCGCACTCACATTACAGGAGTATTTTTTTTGTGGCGAATTTTTTCATAAAAAATAAATCTTTTTTAAAACAGAAAGAGTTACCTATGTATTTACAATTTCACAAAGAATGAATGGTCCAGTCTAATAGTACACACAATGAAAATAACCAGTTTTCACTAGATAACGTTTACAGCAGCCATAAACAGCGTCAGTAGAGTTATTCTCGTCTCTTTCACTCCGGGATCAGCAACGCCGTCTACCCATAAAAGTTAAATGGTGTTAAAGTAGGAATAATGCTATCGCAGTAAATGGCTTAGAGGCATCGCGAGGAGGTGCAAGTTGCATTTACATAGACGACACCCGACCCCAGGGAGACGGTACACATTTACTCGTCTATGCGTTTATAACTACGTGCATTTCCTATAAAACGAGGGTGTGCGTGATCGAATCAGAAAAATGGTATCGGCAGGAGAACCAAGGTGGCCGACATATCTCTAAAAATTGCTAAACTTAAGTGGCAGTGGACTGGGCACATTGCTCTCGTAACTGATGGTCGATGGAGCCCGAAGGTTCTGGATAGGTGACCTTGTACCAGAAGACGCAACGTTGTAAAGCTAACCTGGTGAGGGTCACGGGAATTCGATGGATGCAAGATGCACAGAACCAGTTATTGTGGCGATAGTTTGGAGAGGCCCATGTCCGACGGTAAACGTTTTTTGGATGAATATGATGATGTGGATAATACTTTAGTAAAATTTTATCAGAGTAAAACATAAACTTACCCATTCTATGTAGAAATTAGGTCACCGCGTAATCTCGTCCATAAATAAAAGTAGTAGAAGTAACACATGGAAGATAAAAAAAAAACGTCCGCTTTAAAATATCTTTAAAACTTTTATCGGCTTCACATGCGTGATAGTGAAAAATTATCCTAAGAGAACATATTCCACTAAGCCAGATGGCTTGAACTAAAGCCGGATGCGAGAAGTCACCGCCGCTGATCACCTCCACAATGAAAACAAACCTTCATTCCTATTAAAACTGAACGCCAATCAATCCTAAAGCTCGATTCCCATTAATCAAATTCTCCAGCCGTCCTTAAACATCACGCCTGCAAGGACAATCATACTTAATGATTGTGACACGTAAATTAATCAATCAATTAGCTGTTATCAGCTTCACGCCCTTAATTGTACAGACAATTGAAACCAGCTGATGATAACGTGCCTAATATAATCGACGTTTCACTGAGGTTACGTAATAATTAATGAACTGTTAATGATGAAACATGTTTTAATCATTTTTGGAAAGAAACGGTTGACTTTCTTTAGACAAACATTTATTTCGAGATCTCCTTTCTGATTTACTTCATCATAATCCACAGCCTCACGCGTGGGCGTAGTTCTTTTATTTGTTGTGTCAATTCTCACGCTCCTGTACCCTCCTCATCCCGGTTCTACCTGCGGTTGCAAAAATATCGTTTGCCCACCTCTCTACCCGACGACCAGCATTCCTTCTATCCTACCAGTCCTTGGACTCCACCCGTCGTCACTGCGTCTTGCCATGTGTCCAGCTCAACTCCATTTGAGCTCCATAACTCGTTCCGATATCAAATACCTTCGTACGTCTTCGGATCTCGACGTTCGGAATTCGGTCTAGTAGCCTTATGCCAAGCATCGAATATCCCCTCCACCATTTACAGTTATTATGACATATTATATTAACCAGATAAATAATACTAATCTGCACTTATTAGATCATTTTATAAGCAGAACACGTTCATCATGATGTGCTTTCATAAATATATCTGTTTTTGCTTCAAGTGGATTGCGCTCGTTAACTCAAAATTAATATGTCAGCTTGTTTCTACCGCGGGCAGGGTTCACCGGATAGCGAGGTGATTAACTTGCACCCTTTTACGCTAATTAAACTTACTACATAATTAAAAGGAAAATACCCCTGGAACAGCTATCGTTAAATTAGGTTCTGGCTAATGTTCTGACAGAAGAATAATTTTAAGTTATGCCATTATTCTTCGCAGAATAAGATTAGAGTAACTAGTTTCAAAGCTAATGCATATTAAAGAGGACGATCGCTAAACTTCTCTCCATTTATCAAATCAATACGGCTTTCTGAGGCCCCGCTACGAGCTGTTAACGCGATCCAATAGACTACCTAAACTGAACTGTTAAGGGAATGGAGCTATATAGCTATAATTGACATTTTAACACATGGTAAGTCCCCTGAGCTCTCATCGTAAGTACCTAGACGCTCCAAATAGGTATATATATGGCAGGAAACGCAATAAAAAATATTACCATAAAAGTACGCCTGTATCAATATAAAAATCGAGGCGGAATCCATAAAAACGTAAAACCAATTACAGAATAAAACGTTTACGTTGCGTATCAGAACAACAAAGACCGATGTAACACGACCGTCGGTGCTGCTCCCAGCCTTTCAATTTGCTACAATTTTCGCTTTTGAAATATTCACCGGCTGCCTAATGACATTCTTTAACAATGGAAGGGTTAACTGACGAAAGAAGATTCCTTATTTTAGATAAATGTTCGTTAACGAAGCCGGTAGCCGCTGTGAGGCAATGGGCGGTAACATTCAATTGTTTGGGGTTGCTTACGTAATCAACGATTCGGAAACTGATAATGTATTCTAATGTGGTTCAACTTTCAACATTATGTATGTATGTGTGTATGTATCCTTATGTTAAAAGTTGAACCATAGTCAAACGTTTGGAAAATGAAAGCCTACTATAACCGTCATTTTTAAGTACGTGCTAACAAACTGCCCTGTTGGTCTAGTAGTTAGTGGCCCTAACTGCTATGCCGGAGGTTGTGGGTTCGATTTCCACCCAGGACAAATGTTTGTGTCATGGGCACGATCATTTGTTCTGTGTCTGGGTGTAATTTATCTATAATATGTATGTATTTAGAAATATATAAGTATGTTTATCAGTTGTTTAGTACTCATAACACAAGCTCCGCTTAGCTTGGGACTAGACGGCGTTGTGTGATAGTTGTGGAATATTATTATATTATTAAACGGTTTGATTAAAGTTTTTAATAAAATTGGTAACGAAATGTTACTCACAGAGAATTTACAGTTCATCTCTCTCAGATTAACAGCTTAGCTGAATCAATCACGTGCGCTCATACGAATATTCTTTATTCATCGATAAAATTGACAACCAAAATGCTTCGACCGACAGCCAGGCAAGCCTCAGTTTACTGAAAATAAATCGTGTGTAAGCTGAGTTAAATAAATACAAACAGTTAGTCTAGATTTCGTCGAAAACTCGGCTAGTTTCGTCAACGAACCGACAAGCAAATTGGTGTTGTTAGTTCTGCTTACCAAGCAATCCATGAGTCCCCAATACCGTTTGAATTTGAGTAAGGACCGTAAAGTGGAATTGACGAACTCGAAGATCCGATGTAAAATCCTTCAACGGTAATTTCGTCAGTACGAGGTCAGATATGAGATTTCATTTTTACAGCAAGACGTAAAATGCGGTATCTGAATAAGGATTACTTACTGAGATTGTTTGTTTTTGATGAATCGGTTTAAATCAACGTACCTGAAAAAGAGAATATTGGTGAATTAGATAAGAATAAATCAATTTCATGATAAACTAGTATAGCGCAAGAAAAACCAAATGGTTGGTAAAAATTAGCTTCCTGTTATTTTCGGTGAGGTTTTCTGTTTAACAAAGATTTTATTTAGTTGTCATTCAGATTTCCACTAATAAGTAACATAATGATTTAATATCATCTTTTTTAGTCTTTATTTCTTTATTGTATACAAAAAATAATAATACAGTACACAGCGATTTGAGAATTCATGTATAAAGGCGAGTTTAAAACTCAACAATGAGTTTTCTCCCAGCAAACATAATGCAACATAACATCATAATAATTATGATGATGATTATGTTGTATTATGTAATAATAATTACAACAGTTATTACTATTACACTACAATAACTAATAATACTATTATACTAACAATTATTACTGTACAATAATTATTTTTGTACAGGTATATTATTAGGCTATCTGACACTCCCGTTACTTCAGTTACCCTTTGACTCTTTCGAAGAATCCCGCAGCCCTAGCAAGATAGGTCACTACCTAAATCGGATATCGATATCGAAATCAAAGAAGCCCAAGAACAAAATATAAATGAATTTCCGATTAGGAATTGGGTACATATCTACGAAACGAGAATCGAATATTTGTAGAAAAATATGTTTTAGGAGAAAGGGACTCCTTTTCATTATACTAATCTCATTGGGTAAGTACCCAAGTAGCTTCAATAACCAAGTCAATTCTAGTGGACAATTTCTAAGATTACAATTTAAGTAAACCTAGTGAACCCTTCAGTCGATTTAACATCTAACAATATTGATTATGGGGCATGGAACTTAATTAACGCTTTGTGAAATAAAAGTTGACTTATTTCTTAAGTAAAAGGTAATAATTTCCAATTAATAATTTCCATTTCCCGTCCACTGAGGTCGGTTGTTTTTATTGCGTTTACGATATACTCATATACTTCTTAAGGAACACTGTAGCCACGGGTAGCAATATATAAAACATAAACGTTGAGAGTGGCGTATTCAACAGTAGTTTGTAAGCCCATAGTGATCCGCCCCACTATGGGGTCACGACCGACACAATAACGAACCACGTTCACCGGCAATTTTATTTTTCCTTAACTCCGGAATCAACATTGAAACTTCTACTACAGATTCTACTAAACGATTTTTATTTTTCAATTTACTTTCGCAAAATCGTTTCCCAACCCTACCTTTATGAAAGAAAATACAGTCATAAAAATAAGTCGTTTAATAAATTGGTAAGTGCTTGGTTGAGACATTCATGTCATTTTGTATAACATTTGTTGCAACTCGGTGGTAAAATACAGTTTACTGACTTACTTAGGTATTGAAATGTCAACAACAGTCACGCTTGCTCTATTATGAAGTCAAAACGACTTGCAACAGTACACAAGAAAGAATGTTCTGAATTGTCTGTTTAAAGTAATTGGTTTCAACCTTGCATTCAGCAGCAAGTTGCTACCTTTTAACTTAAGAACTCCATTTTATACCAGCCAATTACATTTCACGATGAAAGAGGAAACTTCGAAACGAATTTTGTCATCCTAATAAAGTTATTGCCAGTAAAAAGGTAAAGTAATTCGTGTTACAGTCGAAGAAATACAACGTACGTCCCCGAAGCCGCAGGGACGCCGTATTTATCGTGCGGAGGTCTTTGTGAGCGGATGTTGTGTCGGCCATATTTTAATTGCGGTCGCGTCTATTCACTAGCTCTCAACGGGCCCCATGCGGGATGTTGACTGTCAGAGGCCGATAAATTGCTCACTTCGGCTGCGACCTACTGAACCGCTAGTAACAAAGCCCATTATCCTTGGCCATAAACAGAGAAATTCTTGTTCAAACACGAAAAACATACACAGCAACAACGGTCGGGTGCGAAACACCCATTTAGCTTTTCCGAGTACAGAAAAACTTATTTAGAGAGTGAACGGGGCCGCATACAAGGACGTGCTTATCGAAAGTTTGGAAGGGATTATACTACTTTCTCTTCAGGTAAGAAGATAATCTGTTAGGACTGAGGAGATTACTCGAGAATCTACTTTACTACGAATTACTCAATTAATTCGAAAATAAATCAAGCTAGCTGCTGCCAAATTTTCCCGAGGGAACATATTGCCGAGATAAAAAGTGAAAAACAAGACATGGTCTACCTATGTACCAAGTTTTATTGAAATCCATTCAGCCGTTCGAGCGTGAAGAACTAACAAACATACACACGCGTGTGTTTGTATGTTTGTCACTTCTTTGCACTCAGAAACTGTCGCCTTTATAATACTAGTATGATATGATTATCCATCCGACTGCGTGGCTCAATCAGTTCACTAGTTAATTACGATATCTATGTAGTGCATGATTGGAACTACATAAAATTAACTCTGAATTATTCAATTAGTAGTATGTTATGGAAATTTTCGTTGATGTTATGAACTGTGAGAGGCGAGCCAGGAGGATCATTGGCAATGATGCACTCGTTGAGTCGAGGCTTCAAAGTCTTGAGCATTGACGCCGAATTGCTAGCCTGTCGGCAGTAGTTTACTCGTAATTTAATTAAACACAAAAAAGTGTCTCCTGAAAAGTTGCTATTATGCAGTTACGCCCCTATTCGTAGGATACGACGAAATATGCAACGCAACACGACGATATATAACGCAAGCATATACTCTCTGTATTACGATGACAGCGATAAGGCAATATACAAGAAATTTTATTTACTCCCACATGAAAATTAGCTTTATAGAAAGGAGAGAATAACATAAAAAGATGAAATCAGCCGCGTGGCCTCGTTGCTTTATTCCCGTGTCGTCACTCGTAATACACATAATAATTTTGGACAAGCAAAAGTTCTACTCCGTACAATATATTACGTACGATCATTTGTTCTGTGTCTGGGTGTAATTTATCTATAATATGTATGTATTTAGAAATATATAAGTATGTTTATCAGTTGTCTAGTACTCATAAACAAGCTCTGCTTAGCCGCCGCGCCGTCTAGTTGAGACTAGACAGCGTTGCGTGATAGTTGTGGAATATTATTAATATTTTTTTAAAATTATTATTATTGACTGGCTCGCGTTTGACCACTATCTTACCTGATGGTAAGCAATGATGTGGTCTACGATGGAGCACGCTTGCCTATAATTAACCTATTCACTCTTGACTGAAATACCCCTAGGTTGTAGCTATCAGGAAACATAGGCTCCAGCAGGGAATACTCTTTCTGTAATGACCAAAGAATATCGGTCGAGACGTGAGATAGATAGACGAAATTTCACAAATAAGAGGCGTCCAGACCAGTGGGTAAAGTCGGCTGTCGGTGATAACGATGATCAAGTACAAAGTTCAAAAATATTTTATTTGACATGGGCACTTATAAAACGTCAGAAGCTAGTGCATGATTCCAATTGGTCGTTTCCTATGGAGAAGAACCGGTAAGAAACTCCATGAATACTCTTTATAAAAATGATTTTACAATATTTTCATTTTACAATATTAATAGATATGAGGGGACAGTGTAGACTAGTTAACATGTGCCAATAGGTAAAAAAAATTGATCAAATAGGGTGTCACTTGGTGTTGAGGTGGTCTATAGCCAATATATATTCCACCGCTTTGCATCAGGGTCCAGATGTCATACTATTTGTTCAGGTCAAAGATAGGTCTATTCATGAAAAGAGACTAGCGACATCTATTAGGCCACATAGAAACTAAAAAATTCAATTCTGCATCGCAGTATTAGAGTTCTCTATGCGATTAAATATCATCATCATCATCGCAGTGGACGTCCACTGCGATTATATATATCTATTATTGTATTGTTGTCATCGTTCGGCTAAAAAAACAAAATAGCATATATACAATAGCCCAAAATAACATATACAATAGCCCAAAATAACATATACAACAGCCCAAAATCATCAATCAAAATCAACTGTCGGGCAGTTGCCTGGACCAGACATAACATCCGTCTGGTTGAAGGATCCTCCCTCTTCAGTTGAGTTCTGCGAGACTTTAAACCCTGTTCCGCATACTTCTAAAAGACAATTTACATATAAAATTGGCAACATTATTATTTGAGTCGCTAAAGTCATTTTTTATTTGACTTTCTGTATATATTCCGTGTCTTGACCGGGCAGCGAGTACGCATGGGTACGTCGAAGGGGTCGGAAGCGAAAGTGATCACACCCACCAAATATAAAGAATGGATGATATTCATTTATATTCCCCTCGCTCCCCAACTCATGATTTTATAAACATGTTGTTATCAAAACGGTTATTTCCTTTAGAATTTTAATGGAAATGTGAGTCAATTAGGCTTTCGAGTTTGTATAACAATTAAAAATAATTTAGCATGTGTGAAATTGCACGTATCAAGGATAAGTTTAAAATTAGGCGTCAGATTTAGAGTTTTTACGAAGAGCTAATTCCAGTTTCCTTATTTATTTTTACCACAAAATCCTACTATGATAATTGCCTGTTCATAAATATTTAGCAAAATGATTCAATTTTTGTCGTCATATGTTTGACAAGTTTACTATCCACTTTGTACAGTCACGAGCAATAAGATATATACATTGTCACGTTTTTAATCTTTCTTAACTTCTGCCATTCAAGAATAAGTGTACAACAAATGGTTCTGAATTACCTAACCATTAAATAGGATATTTCGAACCAATTGACGTACACATATTTCTTGAATGGCAGACGTTAGGATGGATATAAAATGTGACAATGTATAAATATTATTTCGAGCAATCGTGGTCCAGCGGTAATGGTTCCGTGTTACGAGTTGTTAGTCCCGGGTTCAAACTCAGTCAGGCGTATTACTTTGTGTATTTCATCACCACTGCTCTCAAAATGGTGAAGGAAAACATTGTGAGGAATCCGGCATGTCCTAGAACCAAAAAAACGAAGACATGTAACTTCCACCAACCCGCACTGGACCCGCGTAATGGATTACGGCCCATTCCCTCTCCTAGAGAGTAGGCCTAAATCCCAACAGTGGGAACATTATAAGGCTGATTAATGCTATTATGCTATGCTATGTTACATATTTTTACTCGTGACTGTACTAAGAATTATGAATAGCTTCCGCTAACGAATAACACACGAGCATAATACAATAACAGTTCCGAACAAGTTATGAATACTTAACTGAAAACGCAAAAACGCGCTAACTAAACCGTTGAATAATAAAGGGTGTTCTAAAATAGTGGGGCATTTAACCTTGGTACGTTTTACCGCGTTGGATTGGACACTTCGGCCCCCGGGACGTCGGCTAACATTCTGTAGACTCTTGTAACATAGCACACTTGTAATGTTAAGCTTATTGCTGTACATTAAGTTAACGTGGGACGTGAGATCGGAATGGGCTCACCGTTTGCTGTTTTTCAAGAGTACAAATTCGGGATCTTGCTACTTGCCTATTGCTCTTTTTTAACGGCAGAAATACGCTTAATGGATAGGAGGTTATAAATAACGCTTGTAAATAAGCATTATTTTTGTTAGAAGGATTATGTTTCGTTTTTAACCGACTTCAAAAAAAGGAGGAGGTTATCAATTCGGTGTTTTTTTTTTAATTTTAATTTTTTAGTGTGTTTTTTTTACCTCAGAACTCCGTCGTTTATGGACCGATTTGCAAAAAAAAAATCCCCCTTAAAGGATTGCTTTTAAATTGGTCCCATTTTTTTTCAAAATCCAGTTATGATTATGGGATCCATGAGAATCCGCGGGTACTTCTCAATATTATAGGCAATCATATAGTGATTTTGGTATTTTTTTCGAGAACTTAAGCATTTACAGTCAAAATAATACAATGTTTCCTAGCAGTGTTTGAGTTAATTGGAATTGTCATGAGAAATAAGCACTCTGGTTATAAGTGTATCGCAACTAAAAAGAGTGAAATAAAAAACTAATTACAAAAGAAATAACCGACTTCACTAAAAAAACACTAAAAACATCAAAAGTAACTTTAATTTCGGAAGTCGGTGTTAAATAAGAAATAAACAATACTGAGAAACAACGACTTCCAAAATTAAAGTTATTTTGATCTTTTTAGTGTTTTTTTTTGTGAAGTCGGTTTTTTTTGTAAAAAGTTTTTTAATTTAAATAACAAAATGAAGTATGTTTTAAATTTCTACACAGTATATTGCTTGCAATGATTTAGTACTCCATATCTCGGAAAGTATGTTAAAAATTCGTCAGTTCTACATATTTACTGATATTAGAAATGAAGAAAAGATTGATTGTATGGATGGGAAGATGTTCGTAACTCTCTCATACATAAACTACTAAATGTGAAAGATTGTATGGATGGAAAGATGTTCGTAACTCTCTCATACATAAACTACTAAATGTGAAAGATTGTATGGATGGGAAGATGTTCGTAACTCTCTCATACATAAACTACTAAATGTGAAAGATTGTATGGATGGGAAGATGTTCGTAACTCTCTCCTACATAAACTACTAAATGTGAAAGATTGTATGGATGGGAAGATGTTCGTAACTCTCTCATACATAAACTACTAAATGTGAAAGATTGTATGGATGGGAAGATGTTCGTAACTCTCTCATACATAAACTACTAAATGTGAAAGATTGTATGGATGGAAAGATGTTCGTAACTCTCTCATACATAAACTACTAAATGTGAAAGATTGTATGGATGGGAAGATGTTCGTAACTCTCTCATACATAAACTACTAAATGTGAAAGATTGTATGGATGGGAAGATGTTCGTAACTCTCTCCTACATAAACTACTAAATGTGAAAGATTGTATGGATGGGAAGATGTTCGTAACTCTCTCATACATAAACTACTAAATGTGAAAGATTGTATGGATGGGAAGATGTTCATTACTCTCTCATACATAAACTACTAAATTAACTTCTGTCAGCGATTTAGATAGATAGATAGATGATAACGAGATGCAATTTCACCGTGAAAGTAGATACTTTTCTTAATGGTACATACTCCTGAGATAAAAGGTATCTTAAATGCTATTACAGGACTTGGTCTACCCGTTTGAGAGTGAAGAAGTAACAGACAGTCATTTTAATGTTTTTTGTCTATTTATTTTAAGTTCCTAATGTAATTTTTATTTTTGGTGTACAATAAAGAATATATCTATCTATCTATCTTTATAATATTAGTATGACAGCTAATACAGAAAAATAACATAATTCTAGGTTTTAATTAATCGTCATCATCATTTCAGCTTAAAGACGTCCACTGTCTGCACATATGCCTCACTACGTGTCGCCACAATGAACGTCCTTGTGCGTCTCGCATCCATTGGATTCCCGCGACCCTCATCAGGTCATTGGTCTACAATTTATAAAGATGGGAAATACTAACTACACGCGGGTGTAGCGAGCGGCTGCTTGTTCGTAATAACATCATCTGCCCCCCTAGCCAAGTTACGACCGTTTCATTTCGATTCTCTTGCATCGAACGCCTCGAGTAGGCCACGCCTCCGATTCCTTTGTTCTGACCACCTGACTGAGCGTTGAGATAACGTCAACAACAAAGGAATCGGAGGCGTGGCCTATTCGAGGCCGTTCGACGCAAGACAATCAAAACGAAACGGTCGTAACTTGGCTAGGGGGGCTGTTTCAGACAAAAAAAGTGCTGGGGTAACTGTTAGACAAACTGTGAAATGAAGCTTTCAACATAATATTAAGGCGTATAGTTCCTTGAACATCTGGCCAGAGTTAAATGTACACATACTCGTACTGCCGCCTGCACCCGCATAGGACCCCGCTGACCTTTATTTCCATTTTCCTTGCAAAATATTGATTGATTTAGGTACATGCTATGTATATTTTGAAGAACATTTAACCGGCATTTTTTTTTTTGTGTAAACATATTTTTAAAGATCAAGGCCGTTTGAAAGGAGTATGGAAAACAAGCGAAAAAAAAATCATATTGTTATTTTTTTTTTGCAAAGATATTTGTCGTACAAAAAAATTATATGTTGATAATGTTATAAATGAATCTATAATATTTTTTTTTTCAAATCTATTAACCCACCCGTTACCGAGGAGTGGGCTCCAGAAAGTCACTGTTTCATGGCACTAAATGGGAGCAAGGGCCTTAATATTAGTGAGGTAAACGGGCTTTCCGCCTGCAAATGACAGTTGCACTGTTGCATTAGCATATCCGAGCAGCCTGCTGCCAGCATCCGCCCCTAGGGATTTCATTTCCGGGTGTTAAATGTCTTGCGAGGCATCTTGTCGAATGGCTTAGAATTGGGGACAGTATCATCTGGTACACTCTACTGGGTTTAGGTAAATTGAGTTCTAAGAGCTTGTGACATTTAGCTAAATAACATATTAAGCTCTATCGAACTTAGTAGTATTATAACTTTATACAACTGTACGTGTGTTTGTCACCTAACCGTTTCATCATCATCATCTTTTCAGCCGAAAAACGTCCACTGTTGGACATAGGCCTTCCTCAAGTGTCGCCACAATAAACGGTCCTGTGCGTCTCGCATCCATCGGATTCCCGCAACCCTTAGCAGTTCATCGGTCTACCTTGTAGGAGGCCTTCCAACGCTACGTCTTCCGGTACGTGGTCGCCATTACAGTACCTTTCGGCCCCAACGGCCATCGGTTCTGCGAGCAATGTGCCTGTGCAATGTGACCTCTATCTCACCTGATGGAAAGCGACGATGCGTTCGACGATGGAGCGCGCTTACTTAGAAGTAACCTATTCACTCTTGACTTAAAGATTCCCGGGTTGTAGCCATTAGGAAACACAAATTCCGGCAAGGAATTCCTTAGCTGTGCGCACAATGAATGTGTTCCCAAAACGTTTTGTGCGTATAGGTGGGATGTCCACCATGTACCGGTGGCGCATTGCCGTACGCCTGGTGGTCCGATGATGGAACGGGCTGGGCGGAATTAGGTTATGCAATTCCGACGCACATTTACATAGCACATAGCTAATCCTGGGACAAATGGTCCAGTTGAGAAGATCTAATTTCGAGAAAGAGTCTTCCGACTTGGCTGGGTAATGTTCGGGAAGCTGTGCGGTGTTTTCTCGTCAAACATACCACAGTGTTTCAAAACGAAAGTCCCAGTGCGTGATGGATGACATATGGCTCTGAAATGTGGTCAATCACAATGGGCCTCATTAGAGGGCTTAAAGTCACCCAAAGGTTATGCTCGGAGTTACCTACATGATCACAACAGAATTTAAGAGAAAACCAATGTTACCGACATAGCATGAAGAATCAACAGACTTAAGTGGCAGTGGACTGGGCACATTGCTCGAAGAAGAAAAAAATGAAATTTGCTGGAGTGGCGACCACATACCGGAAGACGCAGCGTTGGAAGGCGCTGGACCAACCAACAAGGTGGACTGATGATCTGGTGAGGGTTGCGGGAAACCGATGGATGCGAGACGCACAGGATCGGTCGTTATGGCGACATTTGGGGGAGTCCTATGTCCATCAGTGGACGTCTTTGTGCTAAAATGATGATGATGAGGGCTAATTGTGATCCAATATATCTTGAAAATGTAAAATGTTTTCTGCCTATGCATTTTTTTTTAATAAAACAATTCTTCTTAAGTGTCACTAGACTTTATACTCAGACTATAAAGTATAAACTAAAGACATAATATAATACAATAACACACAGTGTTCGCAACAACACTAACTTACACATAAGTGTGTATACTTAACAACAAAAGCTTGTAAAATGTCGTAAAATATTTAACAGCAATATTTTATAACCTCACTTATTAAACTTGCCGCAGTCACTTAGAAATTGTTTATACTGCTAAAATGAACCAATATTTGCGCGAAATGTCTTAAAACCAATTTTTATCACACAGTTTTTTTAATAAGAGTTATTACCTGGCTATAAATTAAAAACAAAATTCAAATAATTTAATATTGTAAAGAGCTGTTCTACTTTAGCTCCAAAACTTCATGAATAGAGTTGGCGAAGTGGAAATTTAAAATGAATTTTTTCGAGCGAGTGCGGATGAATTTTTAAAATCAGTTTATATTTCGGTGAAAACACGAACTGCACGCATGGAAGCCTTGGTTTGTATATTGATAGATTCAATAGAATTTTCGAGCTGAGAAATATGCGGAAATTTTTATTTTTAGATTTCCGCGTAACGCATATTTTACGAACATATCATAAATTTGCGTCATCAGCGTATAAAAAATAGTGAATAGAATAATTTGAAGCCTGTATACGTTTGCGAGCGACCTTATTACAAGCTCCCTAGCTGCTATAGGTGGCTCGGCTCGACACTGTATCAGCATCAGAAGGTAGGTCGGTTCTTGGCCTATATTCCTTCTCGCTTCCTCTTGCGAGTGGTGATATGCTCCATCTTGCTTCCCCGTGACGTCACGACGCAACCCCTCCGCATGTGGGTGTGTGCGTGTGTTGATTATACGCAGCCTGTCTATGTGCGTTGTGACGTTGATTATGATAGTTCAATTTATTTAATTTTTTCACGTCATCGTTGTCATGACATTGAAAATGAGACAGATTTTTGGAGGCATTTTTATTTATTGAATTATTTTTCACTTTAAAAAAATAAGGTTGATTAGACATCGATCCGAAAAAACAAAAATCCATAAGGCATAGTTTCTTATTATTAGTAGTTTCCTATTATATTCATATTACATAGCATAGCATAGTCGGCCTTATAATGTTCCCACTGTTGGGACTCAGGCCTCCTCTCTAGGAGGGGGAATTCATATTACAAATCATCATAAAGGTAAATAATTTTACTGTCATTAAATAACAACACTTCAATTGAGCTAACTAATACAAAGAGAAGCCGTCTTTGAAGATTAACATAAAGCCAAATGCAATCGACGGGGAGAGCGGGAAAAGGAGATGAACATAATTACATAACAGATGCTCTACCAATTGTATCAGATAAAACGATGAAACTCATCGAAGTGAACAGATTTTAAGGTATTTTAATCTGATTACAATTAATTTTAGCTGTCTTTGTGTTTCCAAGATTTTTCTCTTAAGTAAATATAATAGTTTAGTTTAATTACATAACATTTAATTATCATCGTTATCAGTTAATAGAGGTCAAAATACGTGAGAATATCGAGGTCTAGATTTTTATTATGTCTTAATTAAGTCCACAAATAAAAATATTTCCACGTATTTTATCACAAAGCTAGTACAGGATTATTACTCACATCTCTTTGATCACGATTCCGCGCCGTGTATTGTTCGGAACTCACGTCATAACGTATACAATATACGAATTCCGATCACATAGTAGTCCGATTTTGTGATCGCTTTATACGTTGCAGTTTTGATTAATTTCAGTCATTTGTACATTCGTCGATCGGTTGATAGGTCGGCCAATTTGATTTGCCAATACAATGGTCGGGCTGGAGTTTGTGCTCAGTGGTAACATGGCCTATTTTCTTTTTTTTTCATTTTTCGTCGAGCTTCGAAACGGAGAATTTTTGTTCGATATTCTGTTTTGTTTTCGATTGTACTTGCATGGTAATGTAATAACGTAATGTATCTAACGAGCGCTCGCGATGTACTGTCGCAAACAAAGTGATTTTTTTTTGTGTTGTGTTGAAAATGTAGTAAGAAATTAGCTTTGACACTTTTCGAAGAATTAGTAAGAGCAAGTAGCAAAAAGAGTCAAAAACATTTAGAATACACTGCTCAGTTTGATGTCGTATGGTTTGTTATTACTACTACAAATATCATACTTAATATTATAAAGCCATTCTGTGTTTGCTACTTTTTCGCACCCGAACGGCCAAACGGATTTGGTGCACAGGTAGACTAAATCCTGGTATAGCACATAGGATACTTTTTATCCTGGGAGTTTGTTCCTTTGGGAAGTTTTCTACTATCACGCGAACGAAGCCGCTGGAAGCAACTAGTTCAAACATATGTTAATTAAGTGCGAAACAGATTGTTATTAATTAAATTAATTTGAGTTTAATTCGATGATTAGGTATAATAGCGTTATAGCGACTAACAAGGAGATATTAGTCGATTTAACACAAAATTAGAGTGATGTAATCATACTATTGGTAAATTAGTAATGGTTTAGATGAAATTGTGTACGTGTGTGACTGTATGTGTTTGTGGTGAAATTACCCCTTTAACCGTCAATGTCAGAATAATTCTACAAACACTCTCGCGTGTTCCGCGATTTTGCCAGGGCTGTAAATCCACGACCAAATACTCCATCTCGTCACTTCTTTTGTCACCTATGGGAATCGAAGAGCTAAATGAGATGGAGTACTTAGTCGCAAACACACGACCTTGGCGAAATAGACACGGAAACACTTGTGGGAGCAACGTTTAAGTTGTTGATCCCCGCACGAACGCCGGCGTTCGTGCGCCATTGTCTTACTATTGTGTCTCTAATTACGCTAATCAAGAAGTTAAAGGGTTAAAAGCTACTAAGCACTGTTGACATAATATAATAAACACTGCAAACAAATTTTAACTGTCTCTTACAATGTTTTTTCTGAAAAGATTCGATATACCTAATAATTCATTTTACCTCTTTGCTGTCATCTATCTGTCTTCAAGCTCCCATAGACGACTCTGTAAGAGCGTTTGTGGTGTTCACTTGAGCGGTCTAATAATTTCAGTAATGAAAAAATAATAACATTTGGTTTTGTTTTCAGTAATCGATTCTCCTCTGTTTTGGGGAAGAATATTTTCTTTGCAATGAGAGTTAACATTTTCAGAAATAACAAAGAAATGGTTAACTCCTTGAGGGAATTGATTACTTTATGAATTTATATTGGAATATTGGATTCTTAAATTCTGTTGAAATCTTTAATGCATATTACATATTGTGTTTTTGCAGATCGTAAAAATAACGATCTTACTAACCATTAGTCAGTCTTATTATTATTAATGCTTCTTCTTTTTCTTTTTGAATCGATGGTAAACTCGTTAAACTGTTTGGGCCCAGATGGCTACGTTAACTGCAGCTTCGGTGGCACTCATTAAATCCTCTAAAGTGCAGGTGTATGGGCACTTGAGGTGCACTCACATTGAGTATTCGACGGGTCTATAAAACCCCATTTCACCAAGTTGTGTTTGCAGCGGCCTACCTGGCTGCGCAACCGATTATTAATGCTAAGTAAAATATTGTTTTATATACGCTCAAAATTTCTTTATTTCTTGTTTGTTGTTCCTTCACTCTCAAAAGGCTCAGCACACGAGTGACCATGTCTTGAAAAAGTACATACTTTTTATCTCGGCAATATGGTCTCTTGGGACTATTTACTACTTTCACACAGGTAAAGTCACTGGTATAAGCTAGTATAATCATAAATCTACATTGATATAGAACACGGGAGTGAATCCATGGATAAAAACTTGAATTTCATATTGTAGGTGACATGGGCAGTCATTACTTTAATATGTTAAGCAGTAAATATTAAAATTGATTACAAACGTACAGATGTATAGCTATCGTAAAGCTTGAAATCACTTTGATGCCATAAAAAAACCTTGACTTAAATGTATGGCAAAGGGCTTTTATAAGCGGTGTAGCAAAATTACACAAGATCAAGATTGATTGAAATTACACTATATTTTTAAACGACTTCAAAAAAGAGGAAGTTATTATGTTCGGCTTTATATATATTTTGTTATGTATGTTCACCAATTTCTCAGTCATTTGTGGACCGATTTTGATTTTTTTTATTGAATGGCTATACTCCCAAGTTGGTTTCATAGAAATATTGTTATGATCTGATCATGAACTTCGAAGATATGAAACAGAAATCCTCATAAGATCACAGCAGAACTGTCGTAACAAGTAAAATTGCTTTGTTTATACATGTAGTCGATGACTGACAGGAGGAAGAAGGGGAGGGGGTATATCGAACTGATCTGATAATTAAGCCAGAATATAGGCACCGGAAATCAGTAATAAATCTATGTTTCCTAACCGTGTTTGCGATTATTAAAATTGTCATAAGATGCACTCTGGCTATAAGGTTCCATCGACCTCATCTGATGATGGAGTCGAAAGGTGGTAGGTATTTAAGTTTGGCTGACCAGAACTAAATAGTGTAAAATAAAAAGCTAATAACACCACGCGTCTATTCCCAAAGGACATGGTAGAAGAGTGCCAATAGATCTATGCACCTGTACTTACACTCACCAATTTAAGTTCTATGCTATAGAGGATAAGTTTATTGAAATTAACCGGTCGCAAATCCTGACTTCGCGTTGCCATTCAGAAATATAAATCTAAAGATTAATTATTTAAATGACTCTTAAAAAAATGAGTACCTATATTAGAGGAGGTGGTAGAAAGTGGTGGCAGTGACTGAATAGGTGAAGGGGAATCGTTTGTTCCCAAATAATACGGGAAAAGGGCAGGAAAATAACGATGATTCTTAAAAAAAAAAAACTTTAATGAAAGCCCATTAATTACAGTAGATATTAAAAAGGATTTAATGCCACATTACATTCATAATCCGTACTTTCATTAAAATATCAACATCATAAAATTAGTACATTAATTAAGAAGCAAACTTCGTCGGTTTATTTCTCCTTAATATTCCTGATTAACTTTAAGAAAATTAAGTAATTATCTTGGCAAGACGAAAGTGTATAATTTTAGCTATCACTATGTCAAAGTTGGATCATTAATCATTTCAGTGTCTGCGATTAACATTTATCAAACAAGTATTTATTGGGTCAGCGTCTCACTACTTATCTGTTCAAAATTCAGTGACTTGAAAAATCAGTGAAATATTCGAGAAGCAATCCTGTATTTATAAAGAACGGTTGCATTCGCATCGTAGTCACAAACTGCCAAAACTCTATTTTACCTTTTTTAGGGTTCTGTACCTCAAAAGGAAAAAACGGAACCCGTATAACCCGTATAGGATCACTTTGTTGTCCATCTGTCTGTCTGTCTTTCTGTCTGTCAAGACTATTTTGGGAACATGTGGAGGTATCGAGTTGTAATTAAAACCATATACTCAAGACTGCGGTCCATTGAAGCTGTGAAAAAATAGCAGCCGTTTATGTCATTTGGACACTCTCAAGGAAATCAAAATTCATAGGGTACTTCCTGTTGACCCAGAATCCTGAAATTTGGCATAAAGCAAGGTCTTATACCACAGGTATAGGAATCAATCTGAAAACAATAAATTTTATGTTACGTCAGAAAAAAGTTTGTTTTTGTGATTCGGAAAAATCTTAAACGAAGGTCTTTTTTCCATAGGATGGGGTGACAGCAGGACGAAAATATGCATCTTTAAGATGAGACAAAGAAAGGTCACCCGCATCATCCGATAGCAATTGTAGTGTAAGTGTTTGACTGCGATCCCACGTGATGGTAAGCTGTGATGCAAATGACCTACGTTTCGAGTATGAGAATTACTGTTCTGAGCAAAATTACAGGTAAGCCAAAAACGGTGGGTTCAATGTATACCAAATTATATTTCTGATCACGACTTCTATTCGCGTGGAAGATAAAAATACCATTAAAACATATATATCTGTTTTATTGCTCTTGGAAATAGTGTGACTTTCTATCTGTGAAAGTATTTCGAAATCGTTTCTGTACAGATAAAAATTTTACAAAGTAATAAATAAATTCAGCACGCAGCTGTTATAAGTTTCGTTTAGATAAAGATACTGCTGCTACTCATAAAAATGAACAACGTTCTTTACATAAGTAGGAAGCAACAATATTTAAAATATGATCAACCATTTTTGTTATATCCTGTATAACACAGCGGATAATTTCATTTACAATCAATTTGATGGGCAATAAAACACAACGGAAGCTTCCCAAACATGTGATCGTAGCTCTCCGACTACGCCGTAGCTCAGTGCTACGAGTGTAGCACGGTGTGTAGCATAAACAGGCCTGAGATTTCGCTATATGTAGACTACGCGACTCGCAAGTTGCCCGCCTTATCGCTACAATTATAAAAAAGATAGTTCCCCAGCGTTGGATATCTATCTGTCTGTTTGAAACCTCAATTTTTAAACCAAAAAAGGCAAGAGTTAAGTTGAATATGTAACGCATAAAAATCTCGTGTCTGAATGTTTGCGGTTAAACTCCTCCGAAATGGCTAGACCGATTTTTTATGTTTTTTTTTCTTTATGTTTGGTAGGTCTGAGAATAGGCCGTAGGCTATTTTTTACCCTACTATCCCTCTTAATTTTTTTCTTTGCTAATTTATATGGCAGAACAACGTTTGCCGAGTCAGCTAGTATTTTTGTATATTTATATAAAACTTGCTGCGAAGGCTTAAAGACTAGGCATGCCATAATTATGGCGGCTCTTTGAGAAGTGCTGGAGAGGCGTCACGGCGTCATCACCTTCCGCATGACGCAGGCCTTCACTGGACATATTCTGGTGGAATAAACGCCATTGTGCGGACCTTCTGGAGGACACGGTGGAGCATATACCTCCATCCTCCTCCTCCTCCGTGTCCTCGTGAAAGAAGTCATTAGATGATTTACCACTTTTAAAAAAAGGTACAAAGACTGACTTAATGCCCTAGACGTTTTCTACTATCTCCTCCTCTCTCTCTGTCTCTTCTAATCTTTTATATTTGTTGCTGGTCTAGAATTCGGGTCTCTGGTCATTCCAAATGTTATAGAGTAGTTCCATTTTCATTGTCTCAGTAGAAAACTAGATCTCCACGAGAGCTTTTGAAAGAGTTACAGTGGTTATGGAACACAAAGCGCAACCGAAGGACATAGGCGAGTTTAAGTCAGTAAAAGTCCGCCACACCCACTCGCTCCACGTTAGAGCGTGAGAAGTCAGTGGATGATTTCCCATCACAAAAAAACGTAACAGTATTATGTAATTAAAAAATTAAAGGAATTGAAATAATTATTTATACAAATTAAATTGTTGCTTTTTGTCCAAGTAAAAATAGTGGTAAAAGGCTATTTTTTTGTAGGTACTATGATAAAAATACTAGTACAGAAATAGGTTCATTTTACCATAAATAGTAACTATTTTAAGTAAATAAGCGTCAGTAATTATCTCATAGCTGTAGTTTTCACTCATTAGCGGTTCGTAACTTAATTAAAGCTTTTTTATTAATCGCAGACAGTGTGAACAGTTTAATTAGTGGCAACGCAATGCAGGCATTGTTTCCTCGGAGGATGGATGTTACTTGTGGGTGATTGTTAAGATGATTGTGGATTTATTTGTATTGTTATCTGTGTTGTGAAATTTTCTTATTTTTGTTTTTTTATTATGGATAGGCTTACGTTTGAACGCTATCTCACCTGATGGTAAGCGATGATTTAGTTGACGATGGGGTACGCTTGCCTAGAAGTAACCTATTTAATCTTGACTTAAAGATACCTAGGTTGTAGCTATCAGGAAACACGGGACTTCGGCACATTTCCACTCTTTGGCTGTACGAATATTGAACATATTCCCAAAACGCATAAAAGCTTTATTTTATTATATCTTCAATAATAATGTAGCCCACAGTGCTGTCCACAAATTACCAATAATGAGTAGGTTTTAAATTGCTAGGACAAAAGCTGCATGCCAAAAGCTGCATTGACTTAACTGTCATAGTTATGTCACTTCACATATTGTTAATAAATACAAAAACAGAATAAATAAAGTATTACACTAACAAAAGATAAATAAAACATATAAAAAAAAAAATAGAGACTGGCTGACTGGAGAGAGAAAATAGAATATGTATAGTCTATGTTACTCAGTGATAAAGTAAGATTCTACTGGTGAAATAAGTTTTTTTTTAAATCACAAACCGGGTCAATCACCTAGGTCAATTACCGTGACCCTGAAGACTAGAAAGTAGTAAAGATAATAAGAGGAAAAAACTGTACCTAAGTATTGTAATCGACTGATTCCAGAAGTATATCCACAAACGATGAGTTTTTTTTTTAATTGATATAAACTAGTGCTTGACTGCGATCCCACCTGTGAGTTAGTGATGCAATCATTGATAGTGAAGCGCACTAGTTTATTAAGAGCCTATTTACTGTAGCCTTTAAGACACCTAAATTATAATCGGACGGGAAGACCGCAGCAGGCAAATGGTTCGTATTTCTAGTTTGTTCAAGAACGGCAGGTATTTCGATTTCTCTTTTAATCTGTTCTCAGTATTCAGCCGCCATGTTTCGAAGTTTTTATCAACTACTTTTGGCAATAGAGACCAACAAACAAATCTATTTTTAGCAAAAAGTATAGCCAGTAAATTAAACAGCTAGCGGTTAACTGCTGAATCGCGCGACACCACTAATTCTTAACTTTTCCGAACACAATATTGTTCCGGATGGAGTAGAATTTGCTAAGTTATGTTGCAAAAGGCGAATTTTGCGGCAAAAAAATAAAAGTTACCAAGCCACCCTCATAAATGTTGGAGGAAATGGGTTTTTGAAGCGTCATCAGTAACCAATTTTCGATAGTAGGCAATTTTTTTTGTGTTTTCCGGTTTGAGCCAACATTTGAAGTTAATTATTATTAACGCTTTCTACGTTGTACAACCTCAAGATTTACTTTGAATGAAGGTTGAGACAAGCTGCAACTACTATTTGCGAAGTTAAATAACTGTGTGCAATATATACGAGTATGTGTTAGGTATATAGTTTACTAGCTAATGTCACGTTGTGCGTGTTTATACGCACAGGTGAAACTACTGGGACTAGGAGTGTAAAATTTTGCACAAGGTTTGTTTGTGACATTTTTTAGGATTTTCCAAAATAGATATATATATACACACAGATAGACTAGCGGTCATGGCAAACACTGTCCTGCCTGAAAACTGACTTTTTGTCAAAAAAATAAATGATAACTCGATTATAGCACCACCTAACGAATTCAATTGTATTTTTTAACCATCCAGGGATCCATTCAAATATACATACAAAATTTTATTCAAATCGGTCAAGCCGTTGAGGACGAGTTAAGTGACAAACACACGTATAGAAGAATTAAATATAAAAATATAAGTACCTATTTATTAATATTAAATTACACGTGCAGTTTTATTTGGGTCAATTTGATTTTGAAGAAACGCAGCGTTCGAAGGCCTCCCACAAGGTGGACCGATTACCTGGTGAGGGTCGCGGGAATCCGATGGATGCGAGACGCACAGGACCGGTCATTGTGGCGACATTTGGGGGAGGCTTATGTCCAACAGTGGACGTCTTTCGGCTGAAATGATGATGATGATGATGATGATTTTGAAGACATTACTATAGAAATAAGCAATTTCTTTGTAATTATATTAGAATGTATAATTACCTATTACTGTTTCCTTGTACGTACTTAAATAAGCTTCACAATAAAACTGTTCTTCTTATTTCATTCCTACCTTCCTCTCAAAGTATTACCTATATATATTATATATTATAATAGAAATACGTCCTCTCTCACATTCTTACTGACGCTTACACAAAAATAGGCGAAATAAAAATGTGGGTCATTTCCTCAACACATTATCCTACAAGCTCATATCCATCGCTATCGTGCACACCTCCGCCTCTCTGTTCCCCCCGTACTCCGCACCACTACACCACCATAAGCAAAAAGGGTGCATCTGACTGAATCACAAAATGGACCACCTTAGGTTGACTCGTAGAAAATGTCTACGGCATTAAGTCCTCGTATATAAAGTTTTATTATATAAAAAGATCTAAAATGTTTATCATTTATTCGTCAAAATTAGACTCTTTACTAGCGTAACTCGAGCACGGAAGCTTTTATAAAAATACAAAAAATAGGTACGTGTTTTCTTGATTGCGAATATGTTGGTGACTCAATTTTGCGTAAAAAGTCAGATATGGCCGTTTTTCTTTGAACGACACATTGTAACATAATCTGCGTGCAAAGTAGTCTATTGTCTATTTGTCTATGTGGGTGAGCCTCATATTACCTTTGACGCCTGCGGATGTAGGGACGATGTTTTGACAGGGTTTTTTTGTTGGGTTACGTGAATTTTATCCTTGTAGGTATTACAGGATTTGATGATATTGAAAATTCATTAATTGAACAATTTAACTGGTAACATGAAATTTTATTAATGTTTGTTACGCCAAAAAAACCTCAACAGCTTTTAACTGTTAATGTTTGTTTAAATATATGTTTATTAAGGGTAAATCTTACGATCTGATTTGAAGCAGTTATCTCTAACCAATTGAGCTGAAACTTGGTATACTTATGTAATTTGGATGACAGTAGGTACGTATATTTATATGGTACCATGGAGTTTGTCTGAAGATGGAATCGGATAGTGGCCATAGAAACAGGAACTACTGAACTGACAAAATAACCTGAACCAGAGAGCTTGTAATGAGAAAAAAAAAATGAAAAAATATTACATAAAATCACAGTTTACATGACAGGTATACCAAAACCATTGTAGGTACTTACCTAATAACATAATGTATTATCGTAATAATAACTTTGTTTGTCGTGAGTGTTTGTGAAACTAAAAATATGGTCACGCACATTTCCCCAATGTATAAGAAGTCGGAAAATAAGAAAATGCGGGTAGTGTAGTGACCGCCTTAATGGCGCCCAACGTGGGACTAGTAATATTCAATCATTGTGAATACGGATAAAGAGTAAATATGGTAGCGTAGCTTTGTTATAGAAAGGTTTATTGCTGAAAATATAAATCTACTGTTATATGACTTTTTATTCAAAAGCAAAGGGAATATCGCAATTTTTGACTCTCATTAACAACAAAACTCCAATTCCCTCCTGTCCATTTCACGAATCGCCTGCAGACCACAGGATCGTTAGCGGTACGAAGCTCACTCGTTACTGCTGTAGCTAATTAACAATATCAATACAGCGAAATTATATATTTAAAACTGAGCTCAAAAAAAAAAAAACTTAAACAATTTACCAATTGAGACTAGAAAACTACAGACTTATAAAAGGAACAAAAATAGCAGAAAAACTGCACAAGTTTACTTTGTTGCAACTTATCTATTTAACCCATGTAAAGCCGAGCTATTTCTTGCTCAGCCGCGGCTGTCAGCAGGCCAGACGTGCTTATTTACTGCGCGTAGGGTTAAGTTGATCATTAACCCTGCATTTGCTCGGAGTCGGTCGCCATTTTGTTTTGCAAGTTGAGTAGGAAGTGGAGACGTGCTTGTAGACTGAACTGAACTATGACCGTAGGTACATTCTTGAGCTGGATAAGTTGAGCTTTTGAATGAACTCAGTTTTTTCAATAGAGAGAACTGTAAGAATTCTTTTTCTTATTTATTTAGAATCCCCAACAAAGGATGTACATAATATTTGTATCTTATAATTAGTGGTTTCGATATCTCGTTGGTGTACTCTTTCACTTATAGGAGACCACAGCATGTATAAAAATAATTTAAAAAACATGATATACATTAATAAAGATAATAATATTGAAAATTGATTGAATAATAATAATGATAAAATTGGAACTCTAATAACCAAGAATAATACAAGAATTCAACTATTATACATTAAATTAAATCTTGTAAAAAAAATTTATACTTGGTCAGTGACTCGCAGATGTCTAAGCTTGTAGTTTTAGCCAACGCGGTATTATTTATTTATTTACAAGCACTTGTACAACGTTACGGAGGATGTCCAAGGCGTTGTGCAGTAGAAACTTACAAACTATAAAAATACATTTAATAAAACAATAATAACCTAATAACAAATCCAATATATTGAAGAAAAAAAAAAACTAACATATAATTAAATATATATATATATATATATTGCATACAAAGCCTTGGCACAGCGGCGTAATGACCGAGGTTAGATTTAGACCCAGGGATACAAAACAGTTCGTAGGTGTTATGCCTTAATCGTATTCTTAATATTTAAAAGATACTCGTATATCCTTAAAAAATCATAAAATTATAAAAGAATCAAACTGTTCAATTATTATTGTTTTAGATAAAATTAGATTATAAGATACTTAAATATTAATTCCTCATCTCCGCATATCCTTCTTTTCCTTTGGCCGACGGGTCCACGATTGTTTCTTTTGGCAAATGTTTACTACCTAAGCCTACATTATGGAATAAAGAAGAGTATTGTATACAAAATTTTAGAACAATTTAAAACAGGTCTGTCGATGTACACACGTGGTTTTCGGAAGGTTCGTAAATATAAAAGATTTATAAATAAATAAGGGAAAGTATCTGTCATGAGTGTTCACAAACAAAAAGATTTAAAGGATAGTTAGTATATATTTAATGTATTTGGTTTACAATCAAGTAACTAGGCAAAATATAAAATATAGAACATTTTAAAAGAATGAATTGAAAATAAACTTATAAAACGGCCAGTATCTACAACAAGAAGGAAAATCTACTACACACATATTATTGGCTGAAATATTCAAGAACAATTAATATCTCTGTTGATTTAAAATACTTCGCATTCAGAGGTAATTAAATAAATACTCTCAAAACGTAAAGAAAATATTTTTCAATACCAATTTCTGGAATATAAATGAGTCTTCAATTTACCTTCACCTTTTTGTGACGGCACTTAAATTCAACCTTCAAAATAGCCTTACAAAACATCCCTTTATTGCTTTCAGGTTTTACTATCGGTGGGATTAATACAATCACCGATTTTGCTTCAAACAGAATAACAATTGAGTCAGAGGTAGGTCAGCTTAATTTGACAGGCGAGGGTGCCTTTGTTGGGCGCTCATTAGGATACAGCCTCGCAGCGCTTTCTGTTCAGCGGTGAAGCGGCTGTTAGCGCAGCGACCGGTACGGTGTGATAGATTTAGAAATGATATAGTCTATGTTATAGTACCGTTTAAGAGCAGTGGTGGCCGAGTGGTAACGGCCCCGACTTACGGAGTTGTAGGTCGCGGGTTCAAACCCAACCAGGCGCATTACTTTGTGTAATTTATTTCATCACCACTGCTCTCAAAACGGTGAAGGAAAACATCGTGAGGAAACCGGCATGTCCTAGAACCAAAAATTCGAAGACATGTGACATCCACCAACCCACACTGGGCCCGCGTGGTGGATTACGGCCCATTCCCTCTCCTAGAGAGGAGGCCTGAGTCCCAACAGTGGGAACATTATAAGGCCGACTATGCTATGCTATAGTACCGTTATTGACTGATTTTGAGTGGATTGAATCAGCGAACGAATCAGATCGGTCAATCAGAATTGGAAACGCAGTTGAATGATAATAATGTAGGATTCTTGAATCGAATAAATTTCGCCTACACGGTGAAATATCAATGTGTGATGTTCTTTTAGAACGTAGCTGATCAATATTTATTATTAGCTTTTGCCACATAAAAACATATCCGAAGATGTGCTAACCTAATACCCCGTCTAACCGTGTGCCAAACTTCATCTAAATCCGTTCAGATGTTTGAGCGTGACAGAGTAACAAACATATGTACACACATATGTATATTCGAAAGTGTGATTTGAAAACACTTTAACATGCAAATAAATTAAAACAAAGTAGGTAACTCTTTTTAAGTAATTCTGTAAACAGCAGAACTGTTCTGTGGTATAAACTTAGTAACTAGGAAAGTCCTAGAATGATTTAAAGTTCTATATTAAGAGTGCCTAACCAGAGATACGTTTCCATACAACCGCTCTTACGTGATTATGATGTTATTACACATCTTTCTCTAGATATTTTGAAAATACAGTAAAGACCTTTGAAAAGCTGCTATTTTCTGTGAATTTGGGCCCTTTATAATGTAGTTACTCAAAATTAAAAAAGTAAAATAATATATATTTACATATAGAACTTGCACATGTAATAGAGATTCTGAATGACGAATTCTTTTTTCGAATAAGGATTTTCAAAAAACACGTAAGTATTTCCATTCTTTTTTATTCTTTTGTTTTTTTAGGACAAGTTTAGTGAAATATTCTAATGAGTGACGGATTTATCGAATGCCAACAGAGCGTTAAGGCGTTATCTCTTTTTTTCGCGTTGCCTCTTTATCAAACATCGCGTTAAATGGCATTGGACGAAACAACAAGCTTTTAAACTATTCTCATGTTGATCATAAACGGATCGGGATTGCCAAGCCATAATTATGGCAGTAAGTCCCCTCTTTGAGGAGTGACTTGAAAGACGTCACATCCTCACCTTCCACGTGACGCAGGTCCTCACCGGACATGATAGGTTCGGGAGGTTCCAGTACCTGATTCGTGCACAAGAAACGCCAGGGTGTCCATTGTGTGGATCGCCCGGAGGACTCGATGGAGCATACGGTAGAGGTGTGCCCCGCTTGGGTGGAGCATCACCGTGCCCTCGTGGGGGTGATCGCCGGCAATGACCCCTCGCGCCGGGTTTGGTACAGGCCATAGTCCGAAGTGAGGAGGAATGACAGGCGGTCGCCTCCTTCTGCGAAGCAGCAATGCTAACGCCGCACGCGCCCGGGAACGGCCCTCACGTCACAAACGCTGGGATCCGATTTCCAGCCACCGTAGGCGTGGGCTTGCAGACGGCAAGCAATGGGTAGCTCGCCGTCCGGCTGTCCGGTAACCGTCCGGACCGAGCCTGAGTCGTCGACAGCGCATAGTGTTTTAGTGCGCCCAGCAGGGTCGAAGCCTACTGGGGCCATGGGTTCGCTTCTGAAAGGAACACCCGGGGTTCCTTCACAAACAGGAGTAGGTTTTAGTCTGTAAAAGTCTAACCCGCCCTCTCGCTTAGCCCAAGAGCGGGAGAAGGCATTAGATGTTTTTCCACCAAAAAAAAGACGGATCGGGAAAGACCCTCTTAAGTAAATCTAAGATATTGTATACTTAGTAATGCGATTGTAAAACTATAAGTCGTTACCGACGACTCAGTCCGTAACTATATTAACCAGAACAGAGAAGCGAAAGGTAGACTTTAGATTTATATTTCAAGCATTTTTCATTGTGAAATACTGAGTTGAAAGCAAAGAGTGGTTTCACGAAAATTTTATGAGCAAATGTAAAGAAATTGATTTTGCGCAAGACGACTGTTATTTTCTTCTCTACAATACTTTGGAAAAGTAGATTTTCCCATCAAGACGTTATTATGGTAAGAAAAGACGATGAATGTAGAAAATACGCGTTATTTATTTTTAGGGTTCCGTACCCAAAAAGTAAAAACGGGACCCTCACTAAGACTCCACTGTCCGTCCGTCTATCACCAGGCTGTATCTTAGGAACCGTGACAGTTAGACAGTTGAAATTTTCACAGATGATGTATTTTTGTTGCCGCTATAACAATGAATGCTAAATATAGAATACTCGTAAAATAAATATTTAAGTGGGGCTTCCATACAAGAAACGAGATTTGTTTAATAACTTTTTGTTTTTTGTTTAATTTTGAACAATAACATCAAATGTCTTCATTTCAAATACTCAACGTAATCTTCTGAGATATACGTTCAAGCGCTCTTAAAAAGTATATAACAACCACGCGAACAAACCTCATACGGGTTAGAATTACTAAGGCATTAAAGGAGGAATCTACGCAAGTGGCGCCACTGATATGTGACGGCTGATTGTAGAACCACAACGTCTTCAAGATGTAATTGAGTTGGCTATGATTACAGAAAACTGTGTAGGTATGTGTTGCCTTCGTGTGTACACTTGAAGAATGAAAGTTATTTCACAGGGAATGAAATTCGTTCGTTATGTTGTACCCTAATTTGTAATTAATAACCATGAGGGCTTTATTATTTCATTTTGTTGTAAGAGGTTACACGATCATTACGGAAGTTAATCTTCAATACACTTACTCGAAAACCTGCTTCTATAACTACCGATTTTAAGCACGAAATTTACTGTTTTCCACACTAGTTCGGAAAAGTGCACAAGTTTGCCCCACCACAATGTATTGCATTTTTCGTATCAGACCGGACAGCCCCCGTTTATTTATTTCTTCGTAAGTGTATTGAAAAACATCGTTTGATACACGGTGTTTGTCACTGCAGCACTCGGCTCCATAAAACCCTCGCCGGCGGCTCGGGAAAATTCCGGGTCGGTCGCAATGAAAATTTTTTTCCACTTATATCAAAATGTACTACTATTATATAATTATAGGAACATAACTGAGTCTAAAAATATCCACATATACTTTTGATCTTGTTTTAATGTTCCAATTAATTCCGTCAATGAACAGCGTAATGTAGACACACCTAAATATATCTCAGCAGTTTTCTGTCAACTTACGAGTATTTATATAGGTAGTGTACGTGTTTCATTAATACTCTTCAAACACATTTCAGCGATGGCTGCCTGTGAAAGTTTCAACATTTTGTTGCAAAATATTTCGCTTGAGGCCCCCGGCAACATTCCAGACACTCTAGGTGTGCTTTTAATTATAAACCCGGGTCAGTCCTTTCTTAATTAAGGCGTGGACTTTGGCACGCTATTAAAAGCACATAATGTAACTATTTTCTTCTTCAATATACGCCCACGTAACCTTTTAAAAGGGATAAGACTAAAAATATCGAGACAGTATTAATATCAGACAGGATGGGGTGGATGTAGCAACCTACACAGTTTTTTTCTTAGAAGACCTTTATAATCGATACTATTTATACTCGGCTTGCGTTATGATAGAATTTCATTATACTGCGTGGAATGAGCATTTATAAAATTAAATCCAGTTATAAAAGAGTGATAAAATATCTACTTAAGTATAAAATTGTCATGAGTTTTTGGTACGTTAGGCGAAGGCATCGGTGATCATCATTTTTATCTGTTCGTAAAAGTTGATTCCATAAAAAAGGACCATGGCCATAACTGAAAATGATTTAGTGAGCTTAGAAGGCTGCAAGGTTGTCCATTTTCTTTGCAATTTACGATGTGTACAGAAAAGAAAAAGATCTCATCTTTTAACGGTTACCAAATAATATCACAAAGCTGGGAGAGGTTTTATGAAAAAAAAAAACTTATTTTATTTTCCTATTTCCAGAATTTTTTTCCGGAATCAACGTCACAAAAACGCCTAGTAATGTCGATCTCGATCATATTTTTATATGACGTAACGAACTTCCTTAGATCCCGGTCCCAAGGAGGAACCTTTTAAAATTTTGTAATTTCCGCTCGTAGACCTTTCGTAATTTTTCCCATTTTTTACCGATTTGATGAAATTACGATGTTTTTTCTAGAGAATAGACGTCAAAACAATTTTCACATCACACTAATATTATAAAAACGCAAGTTTGTTTGTATGTGTGTTTATTTGTATGTTTGTTAGTTACTTCTTCACGTTCAGAAAAAGGAATGTTGGAAGGTTTAGAAAAAAATGGACAGATGACATTATAAAGGTTGCTGGCTAGGTCTGGATAAATGTTGTTAAACAGAAAATGGAAAAGATGGCGAAAACATATAGCCTCGGTGACCTAATGGAAAAAAAGTTATAAAATAGTACATTTTGAGACAAAGACAGTTTGTCATTGTGACCGAGGCGGAAATTCGCACGAGCCGTAGGCGAGTGTGATAAGGAGCCAAGAGCTGCAGTGACGAATTTGCAAGTGTATCAAAGGACTTTTTTTAATACAGTTACAAAATGAATAAACGGGGGTTGACGCGTGACTCGTGAGGGTCGACGCGCGCCCAGCCTAATACGATAAATGTAATAAAATTGTGGCGGGGAGAGCACGCGCACTTTTCTGCACTAGTGCAGAAAACAGTCTATTGCGTGCCTAAAAGCGGTAGGATAAGAGCGGGTTTTCGGCTGAATGGATTTGGTTTACATTTAACATAAGAGTAGACCATATCCTGGAACAGCACAAAGGATACTTTTTATCCTTCTTTTTTGTTCTCTTGGGATAATTTTCTAATATAACGCGGGTGAAGTCGCTGACAGAAGTTAGTTACAAATAAAACGAAATGAAAAACAAAAGTTGAGTGATAAACACAGCGAACTGCTGACTTTTATTAGTATTTTATGCGGTGAGCGAGTGCGACAGTAACTATGTTGTTACTATGTTTACCGATTTGTTTGCTTGAGCAAAGAAAAATCGAGCTTAGTCGTCACGTGTCGTCGGACACTAAAACATAGTATATCTTCACCGATTACATCGGTGAGTTTAGTCATACATATATATGTCTATGATTTTTGAGACCAGCGATAAATATTCAGGGACGCACACATTTAGACTTAAACTGTCATCCTCATCCCAGCTTTATTTCTATTGTAGGATGACTTTTTTATTTGGGATCTCATCAAATAACTTCTTTCGCTCTAGGTGGAACGAAAAGGAGTGTTAGACTTTTATTGACTACTAGCTTTTGTCCGCGGTTTCGTCCGCGTACATAATTATAGCCTATGTCAGTGTCACTCAGGAATAAAACAGCTTTCTACCGGTGAAAAAATTTTAGCAATCGGACCGGTACTTTCAGAGATTACTACTACAAACAAAAAAAAACAAACTTTACTTTTTTATAATATTAGTGTAGATTTGGTAAATCATCTAATGACTTCTCCTGCTCTGGGTGGAACGCGAATGAGCGTTAGACTTTTATTGACTAAAATTCACCTGTGCTCCTTCAGTTATTTTACTTTTTTTAAAGAGTAACCATGGAGTTTCTTGCCGGTTCTTCTCCATAGGAAACGACCAATTTGGAACCGTGCACTAGCTTCTGACGTTTTATAAGTGCATGGGCACTTATAAAACGTCAGTAGGCCTATCTGATATAAAAATATTTAGAAATTTTGAATTTTTTAGCCCATTGCCGCGGTAATTCTTTAAAAAAAATACGTATTTGTTTTTTAGGGTGACTGACTTTACAAGATGGCTATTTTTCAAGTTAATGAAGTTCGATATGAAATAAAAGAAAAAGGAAAGGTTTCGTTAATATTTCGGGGAGCGTGCATCGGAATTGCAGTTTTATTCCACCCAGCCGGTCCCATCATCGAACCACTAAACGTACGGCGTTGTGCCTCCGGTTCATGGTGGACATTCCATCTATACGTACAAAACATTTTCTGAACATATTCATTGTGCGTACAGCTAAGGAGTGGAATTCCCTGCCACAGACTGTGTTTCCTGATAGCTACAACCTAGAAGTATTTAAGTCAAGAGTGATTAGGTTACTTCTAGGCAAGCGTGCTCCATTGTCGACGCCTGGAGGACACGGTGGAGCTCACGGTAGAGGTGTGCCCCGCTTGGGCAGAGCACCGCCGTGTCCTCGTGGGGGAGGTCGGCGGCAGCGATTTCTCGCCCCGGGCCTTGGTACAGGCCATGGTCCGAAGCGAGGAGGTGTGGCAGGCGGTCGCCTCCTTCTGCAAAGCAGTAAAGGTAGAAAAGGAGGAGACCGGACTTGCACGCGCGTGGGAGCGGCCCTCACGCCCCAGCCGCCGGGATCTCGATCCCGATTTCCGGCAGGTGCAGGCTTGCGGACGGCGAGCAATGTGTAGCTCACCGTCCGACCGTCCGGTAACCATCCGGACCCAGCCCAAGTCATCGATGGCGCATACTGTTCCACGCGCGCCTCAAGTAGATGTCAGCAAACCGTAGGCGCCCAGCAGGGTTGAAGCCTACTGGGGCCAAGGGTCTGCTTCTGAAAAGAAGACTCGGCCCTAGTATATGAAAGGCAACGAGGCATGAGGCAAAATGTACAAGGATTCCAAAATATTGTAACACCGCAACTAAATACATTCTACGCAAATAAATAAATCTATCTATCTATCTAACGAAGGAATAGGAGTGGGATTTTAGTCAGTAAAAGTCTGACACACCCTCACGCACCGCCCAAGAGTGGGGGATATCATTGGATGATTTTCCAACCGAAAAAAAAAAAATCGTCGACAACATCGTAGCTTACCTTTAGGTGGGATAGTGGTCAAATGCGAGCCTATCAATTACAAAGAGACCTTCTATAGGTATTTAAATTAGAATAATAACGTGTTCCTCCCGTTCACGATATAATAATATAAAAAAGCCTTTTATATACCCAGCCTAAATTTTTCCGAACTGAAACCAAGTTGCTTTTGTTTACGTAACTCAACACGAAACTTACTCGCGCAAGGGCTACAGTATTTTACACAAAGCGGGTGCCATCCGACCCCAACTCAATTACGGCTGATATGTTAGCATAATTAGTTCGACTGAAAGCGATGGCTCAATTAGTTTTCAAAGCCATTTGCCAGTTAATCGTTGAATCTAATAACTAGATGCGTTAGGCCACAACAATTGGACGAGTTCTAACGCAAAGTGTACTAGATCGAGCGTAATTAGTATAGAGAATAAGCTGAATGAACTTGTGGTGGATAGTAGGTAAATGAATATTTCGTTTTAATTGAATTTAAATTTACTGTAACAAAGTATTTGAAGGCAATATTCAAGCTCATATAGCAAATACAATAGCAAGGGATTATGATTTTTATAAAGTAGTGTTACGAAATCAACCTCCAGGTTCAAATATTCTAAGACCGGCCGTTCGGTAACCGTACGGACCGAGCCCAAGTCATCCGCGGCGCGTAGTGTTGCCCTCGTGTCTCAAGCAGGGCCGATGCTCGTTAGGGCCACGGGGAATGTCTGAAAAGGAAACCCGTGGTCCTAGAATGCAAAGGGCATACAACGTATATATTAATAGTTTTTATTATTAATTGGCTCGCGTTTGACCACTATCTCACCTAATGGTAAGAGATGATGTGGCCGACGATGGAGCACGCTTAAATAGGTGTGGTTTTAGTCAGTAAAGGTCTGACACGCCCGCCCGTTTCACCCTAGAGTGGGAGAAGTTATTAGATGATTTACCCCCTCAAAAAAACATTGTTTGGAAAAGCTAGGTAGATTAACTTGAGTCATATACCCGTAGGTACTACAAGGTATTACAATCTACATCGATCATCGTTTGTGTGATGAGCACGATCATTTGTTCTGTGTCTGGGTGTATTTTATCTATAATACCTATGTATGTATTTAGAAATATTTAAGTATGTTTATTAGTTGTCTAGTACTCATAACACAAGCTCTGCTTAGCTTGGGACTAGACGGCGTTGTGTGATAGTTTTGTGAATATTATTATATTATTATTATTATTTCATCAGTCCGGCAGCCAAATGACCTGGACATACAAGTGCAAGTCATTATGCTACATGTCGTAATCAGTCAGATGTGTAATGAATGCAGCCAGTTGACTGTACCCACAGTTATTAATCATAAGCGACAGAGCTCGAGTGGTCTCGGTAATTAGTTTCAACGATGCCGCTCCTATTTGCATATGATGGAGGTATTAAGGGACTATAATTTAATATTTTTTTTATATATAACAATAGAACGATGTTGTAAGTTTCATTCACTGTGCGTACAGCTAAGGAATGGATTTCCCTTGTAGAGTATGTGTTTCCTGATAGCCCGAGAGCTAATATGTGCTAGCTTAGAGAAATCAAGAGTGAATAGGTTACTTTTAGGCAAGCGTGCTCCACTGTCGACCACATCATCGCATACCGTCAGTGTGATAGTGGTCAATCACAAGCATAACGATAATAATATGTAATACTAGCTTCTGCCAGCGGCTTTGCCCGCGTGAAAAAAGGTTTTTCTATATAAACTTTGGACCCCCGTTTCATCTCCATGGGGATAAATTTTGGAAAATCCTCTCTTAGTGCTCGCCTACGTCATAAAAGGAAGCCTTGTGCAGAATTTCATGTTCCTAGTTCCAGTAGTTTCGGCTGTGCGTTGATATGTCTGTCAGTCAGTTTCTCCTTTTATATATATAGATTAAAAAATAAAAATGTTATCTAAACTTTCTAACTAATATTATAAACAGTAAGTACTAAATAAATACTACTTTGAAAGGAGAAAACGCTAAAAAAATAAGTCTAATGATGCGTTCAGTTAACAATGAAGATATTTAACTTCGATTTCTAAGCATTAGGGGTACATATCACCATAACCGTTTTAGGAAGAACATCATAAACGAAAATTTGCGTTTTTTGTAGGAATGTGTTTTCTCTTTCATAATTATTCAAAAATCATTTTTGATAATATCATTTATAAAATATAATTATTCATATAACTACTGATCTAACTGACGTTACTGTCACTCAAGGCCGTCATATAATATTTCTCAATTTTTTTTAAACCTATTTCAGGAACCAGCCTCTTACGATTAGTTTTTAGCATAAGTCACAATAAGTAATTGTTAATTTTTAAGAAAACCAATATTGTGTAGAGAAAATAAATGACTTGATTGATTTATCTAACAGAGTTAGCTATATTTCCATAAATACGTTTTAATTATAGAAGAAAACCCTATTCCTGCAAAAACGCAAATTGTGGCTTACAACCAAAATTGCCAATATACTACTACAACTACAGCGGACACTCATATTAACTTCATAACAGCCCAAAATACATAGATATTAACAATCAATCATTCAATTACTCGACAAGGGATCTAACAGCAGCATAAATGGAAAATGATCACCATTTAGTTAGTATGTCCACACCCATTTTAATTTAGAGCGCCATTTATCATGTGTGATAGTAAATATATATAGCATCAAATGTCACTAAAGCGGAGTCACCGTGACAGCTTGCAAACCCACACATATTACAACCACAATAGAATCGGATTAGTTGACGACCGTTTTCGTCATTTTCCGACTATTATCATTATAATCATCTAATTGGCGTTTTCATATCATTTCTAAGTTTATAAATAATCCTAATTTTATGGTACCTATAGATAACCTAGCTTCTGTTAGTGGCTTCGTTCGTGTAATAGTAGAAAATTATCCCATGGGAACATATATTCGGCATAAAAAATATCCTATGTCCTATTCCAGGAAATGAGCTACTCCTGTGACAAATATGTTTTTTTTTTCTACCAAATCCGTTTCTGCCTTTTGAGCGTGAAGGAGTAACATTACTGATTAAATAAGGAGATAGATAACCCTTTTTTATGATGGGATTGTAAAACTAAGAGTTTTTTATTATTATTATATAAACTAGTGCTCGACAGCGATCGCACCTGGTGGTAAGCAGTGATGCAATCGATGATGATGCATCGCATTAGTTTATTAACCTTCTGAGGATCCTGTCCCCACTCTACCATCAAAAAGCGTACTGACAAAAGTAATATTTGTTTATTCTGATTTACTCACTCGCACACATACACACTCGGAAGTTCTTTATCAGATCTTCATCAAGTTTAAATGGGAACATCTGACAAAAACACTCTTCGAAACAAAAAGAGAAACATCGAAATCGGTAAACATTTGACTTAGATATCTCTAACTACATAATTAGGTATATCGTAAAAAGTAAAAAAAAAACTTGTCAAGTCCGAGTCGGACTTGCGCCCTGAGGGTTCCATACAAACTTACCTATGTAAACAGTTCAATTCCCGAATGGAGTTTTGAAGATTTTTCCGAACCGCAATTTTTTTTTTGTTGTGACGTAACAACAAATTTACAGGTTTGATTTATTCTTATACCTGTGCCATAAGAACTTGCTTTACGCAATTTTAGGATTCTGCGTCTTCAGTACCCTGTGAATTTTGATTTCCACGAGAGTATCGAAATATACGTTTTTTGACACTTAAACGGCCGTATCTTTTTTTTAGTTAACTTAGAAATTTGATTTTTCCAAAGCAAGAGACCGTAGATTTGAGTATATGGTTTTAATTTCACCTCGATACCTCCGTTCCCGAGATAAAGGGTCTTGGCAGACAGACAGACAGACAGACAGGCGGATGGACAACAAAGTAATTATACTATATTATATTATAAGGGTTCCGTTTTTTCCTTTTGAGGTATGGAACCCTAAATACAGTCAGACGACTTGAGTAACATCCTCCTTTTTTAGAAGTCGGTAAAAAATATGTTTAATCATTGACATGCCTTTTTTAATTTCTTTGATAAATACTATTTTAAATGAAAAACTTTATTAAATGACGTTTAACGATCCTCCATTTTTATGCCCCGCAATTAGGCATTTATCGGGCGAAAATTATGCTAGGCAAATGGAAGTCACAATATTTTCCTGTCGTGCAGAAATACGTTGCCCATCTCTAATTGCGACATAGTGTTACATTTCTGCAGTTATTATCGTTACAATTGATGTTTCGTACACAAGTGTAAATAAATAAAATCTAAAATTCCATTTCCATCGAGTCTGCGGAGTTTTGCTAACTAATTGTTTTTATTTCGATTCATTATGATGATTCATTTCAGCCGAAAGACGTCCACTGCTGGACATAGGCCTCCCCCAAGTGTCGCCACAATGAACGGTCCTGTGCGTCTCGCATCCATCGGACTCCCGCAACCGTTACCAAGTCATCGGTCCACCTTGTAGGAGGCCTTCCAACGCTACGTCTTCCGGTACGTGGTCGCCATTCCAGATCCTTTCGGCCCCAACGGCCATCCGTTCTGCGAGCAATGTGCCCTGCCCATTGCCACTTAAGTTTGGCGACTCTTCGTGCTATGTCGGTACCTTGGTTCTCCTGCGGATATCCTCCTTCATTGTTTTTATTTATAATAATAATAATAATTTATTCATTTAGACAAAATTGATTCAATTGTTATTTTATGATATTGGATGACTCGGCACAATTTTTCTGTGGGTACCTACTTCAATTAATTTATATTTTTTTTTTATTCTTGATATCTTTAATTATTTTTTATATTTTTCAAGTCATCGCAATTTATATGTAGCGAGATGTGTATAATTATGTGTAGGCTTATTATTAGTAATTTTCCCTACCCGTGTAAAAAAAAAAAACAATTTTTACAATTAGTCTGTAAGTTTTCTGTAAAAATAAATAATTTAATTTAACCCAATATTCAATTGAGCCCTACCTATACCGACAATGCAGTAGCGGTTTATTTCCATAAGCTCACTAGATCACGCGAAAAATTCGTTATCACTGTTATCTTACAAATTAATAACATGATTATAACGTCGGCAACTTGTAATATGATTAAGGATTAATTGTGCAATGCGTAGATAAGCGGTCTACTTAGATACGTATCTTAGATAACGGCTTTATTGTAGTTTTGGCTCTATGTTAACCTGGTTTAGAAAACTATGGGAGTTTTTATTACACTGGGTGTATTATACACAATACATAGGTATATATAATACTAGTGGTCCCGCTGGACTTTGTCCTACCCGAATTTTGCCATTTCACCCAGTCAAAATTGATTCTACATGTCCGATGGGTGGGGCACTGGTGATCCGTAACACAGGCATCTCACGCCTTTCACGGACACCAGCACCTCACATATGTAACACATACTAGACTGAGTAATTGTACCGTTTTAGCTACAAACAAAACATTGTGAGGAGAAATAAATAAATTATTATTATTATTATACCATTTATTTATTTTTTATACATATCGTTTACATTTTTAAATATTTCTTAAAAAAAAACATATAAAAAAAACATTTAAAAATATAAAAAAATAGTTGTCCGCCGGTGTCGGGAACAGGGTCCAAGCTACCGGTGGTTAGGGCTCCAGAGACAGGAACCTCCTCACAATGCGAGCCGTATCGAGGAGTACTGCCTTCTGTATCAGGCCCTTTGATCCAACCGCGCAACGACAGCTTCGACAGATGGTCGTCGAAGCTTTTGGCTATAAGACCATTGGCGGTCACGACCATATTATTATTATTATTTCGTCAGACAAACAATTGAGAACCCGATTGTAGCGCCACCTACCGCGATCAATTTTATTTTCAAACCATCCAGGGACCCACTTAAATAAACACACAAAATTTCATCCAAATCGATCAAGCTGTGTGGGGTTAGGTGACAAACACACGTACAGAAGAATCCTCAAGGAGATGTCAGCAACTGTAGGGGCCCAGCAGGGTCGAAGCCTACTGGGGCCATGGGTAGTGTGAAAACGAAACCCGGGGCCCTGGGACGAAAGGCAACGAAGGAACAGGAGTGAGTTTTTAGTCAGTAAAAGTCTGACACTATCTCCTGCTCCACCCAAGAGCGGGATTTGATATTAGATGATCGAGATTGTTGGAAGGAATGGATGGAAGGCTTTGTCCAGCATTGGGACAATACGGGTTAGTAATAATAATACTAAATGATTGAAACACAGATTTTTAAAAAATAAAGAGAAAGGAAAGATAATGCATTGAGGTTTAACGAAAAGAGTAGGACATCAAAATTACTTCGATCATCAGAAATCAGAAACGTTTATTTCAAATAGACCAATTACAGGCACTCTTGAATTGTCAAAATGTCGGTCAGTCAAAAAAAAAACAAGTGAAGCTAAATTGTACGTTCCAAAGCGTAGATCTCTATGGAGAAGAACGTGCAAGAAACTCCATGGACACTCTTTTAAATCATATTATGCGTTACATAAATTTTGGTTACATATTCCTTGTCGCTTCTAATATGGTGAGCACAATGTAGATAAGTAATAATAATAAAAAAAAACGAATTAAATAATATAAATTAAATTAAGCCAATCTGTACCTATACTGACTAAATATTTCTCGTTTAAAATAAATAATGGTTGAAATTTCTGGGAAAACGGAGATTTCGTTCTTGCATAAGACAATGCATACCAATCCGCACTGGGCCCGCGTGGTGGATTACGGCCCATTCCCTCTCCTAGAGAGAGGAGGCCTGAGTTCCAGCGGTGGGAACATTAAAAGGCTGATTATGCTATGCTTATGCTATACGACAATGGCCAAAAATATTCATGTTAAATTCAGAAATGTTGCTGTAGAATTATTCGAAAGAGTCACCGCGGCCCTAGAACACAAAGTTCCTCTGAAGGAAAACAGGTGAGTTTGGTTCAGTAAAAGTCTGACATTCCTCATGCTCCACCCAGAAAGGGAAACAAATATTTGAAGATTTCATCATCATCATTTCAGCCGAAAGACGTCCACTTTTGGACATAGGCCTCCCCCAAGTATCACCACAACGAACAGTACTGTGCGTCTGGCATCCATCGCTTTCCCGCGGCTTTCAATAGGTCATCGGTCCACCTTGTGGAAGGTCTTCCAAAGCTCCATCTTCCAGTGCGGTCGCCACTGTTTGGCGATTTTTTAGGTTATGTCGACGACGTTTATTCTCCTGCGGATATCTTCATTCCTGTTGTGATCACGCAAGGAAACTCCGAGCATAGCCCTTCCCATTGCCCTTTGGGTAACTTTAAGCCTTCTAATGATGCCGAATGTAAGCGACCACGTTTCAGTGCAATATGTCATCACTGTCAACACGCACTGGTCATAGACTTTCGTCTTGAGACATTGTGGTATGTTGGACGAGAAGATACTTCGCAACTCCCCGAACGCTGCCCAGCCAAATCGGATTCGACGATTGACTTCTTTCTCGAAGTTAGACCTACCCTACTGGATTGTTTGTCCTAGATAAACGTAATCGTCCACAACTACGAGTGTAGAGTCGCCGATATTGATCGGAGTGGATGCTACAGTTATTTAATATGACTTAAAAAACTTTGAAGATTAACTATAGTAAAAAAAAAGACTTAAAATATTCGTGTTGAACAACATAATCTATTCACACCGGTATTCGTCTGGTATTGTTATAAATAAAGTCGTAGTTATCTAAAATGACCTATTATATTATTTTTGTGGACATAACCTATGACTTTCGTTTAGTATATATGATAATACAATTTTTTACAACATAGAGGTCTATAAATGAAACAGTAATACAGTTATGAATTTACTAAATACACAAAGAGTAAAGCGGCTTTTCTCTCAAAATGTAGTCCGCAAATATGTGAACATTTAATTTTATTTGAGGCTCACATAACTACCTACATATGTCAGGATTTGGATTAACTGGACCGTTTACTTGAGTGAACATTATGCTTAGTTCAAATACTGAGTTAATCTTATATAGAATTCCTAGCTTCTGTTAGCGGTTTCACTCGCGTTTATGTAGAAAATTATCCTAAAGGAAAATATTCCTGAGATAAAAATTTAATGTGATGTTCCAAGATATGGTGTATCCGTGTACGAAATTTCATCCAAATCTGTACAGTCGTTTTGGGGTGAAGGAGTAACAAACAGATACTCACACATTCATACGTACTTTCACCTCTATAATATTAGGGTGAATATAATATATATTAGTAAGTGAATGTTTGACTCTTCCTCTCACTCTACCCTGAACCGGGAGAAGTCGTTTGATGATTACTAATTAAAAAAAAAATAAGGGTTAGTCACCTATAGTGTGATATTCATGTGGTAGGTATACACTATGTTTGTAAGGGATCACTGACCTGTCAAAAGTCCTTGCTCAGCAGAACTTGATGGCCCCGCTCCCCCTCCTTCCTTATCTTGCCCCGATAACAACTTCATTATCACAAAACACAACCAATACTCTCTAAATCGATTAATTTAATGCAAATAAAATAAAACTGTCGGTTCTCATGTAAAGAAATCTTATTTATACAGGTTAAAGTAGGTTATCCTTTATCGTAATAGATGCTCATGTGACTGATAATGAATGAGTAAACAAAATAGCAGTAAAAATGTAGTTAAACATGATTTGAAGTGTTTTGAAGTCAGCGCACTCGATTGCACCTGATAGGTGGACTGTTTGAAATTCTGTAGCTATCTCGCTTTTGTGGTTCTGTGTAGGTACTTGTCGTTGGATTTTTTAATTTTTTGATAATAAATGTGTTTTGACGGATTTGCGGATAAACAAAGGACAGACAGATATATGATAAAATTGACGCAGACTAAAGACGCGTGGATTATTGCACAAGATTGTTGAAGTTAGCTCACGAATACATTTAAAGTGACATTGAGTATATTTTTTTAACCTATTGAGTAGCGTAATTAGAGACACAATAGAAAGACAATGACGTTCGAACGCCGGCGTTCGCTCGGGGTTTAATGATAGTACCGTAAAACGGGGAGAACAGAAACAAAACTTTAATGGGGATTGTCAAGTTATTGAAAAATTGTTTGCAGTATTTAAGTACTCAAAATTATAGAAATTATATATTAAAACGCATTACTTCATTGAAACTAAAAATATCAGTGGTTGAGTTAATGGCTGCGCTACGTTTCGCGGATTCGATTCCTGTACGGAACAAATATTTGTTTGACCTACAGATAGTTGCAAAAAAAGTATCTGATTACGTGAGAGTGTACATGTTTATTTATTTATTTATGTACGCACAAACGCTTAAAAATGAAAATAACAAAAGCAGACAGAAGAGCACAAAGGTGCTGCTTATTTCAAATGAAGTTTCTTCCAGTAGACCTGCGACAGGAGAGTTGGATGACAGATGTAGACACAGTGTAGACAACTTATTTGTATTACAAATAAGTTAGAAACTTAAAAAAAAATATATATACTATATTATCTAAATTAAATCATATAATACATAATTATATACATAAATTATATAGATATATATTTTTATAAACTTAATTATAAAAATATATATCTTCCACCCACGATACAGGAGTAATTACTAGTGTGAGGTCAAGAAAAAAGTTACGTTGTAGTATGTTATTACAGCATACAGTTAAAAGGTTCAACGACTTGACTGGCCTGTTGGTCTAGTGGTTAGTGGCCCTGATTGCGATTCGAAAAAACGATTCTCACCCAGGACAAATGTTTGTGTGATGAGCACAATCATTTGTTCTGTGTCTGGGTGTAATTTATCTATAATATGTATGTATTTAGAAATATTTAAGTATGTTTATTAGTTGTCTAGTACTCATAACACAAGCTCTGCTTAGCTTGGGGCTAGACGGCGTTGTTTGATATTCACACAACTAGTGTGAATATTATATTATATTATTATTATAATGAAGCGTCGTGGACATAGTCATATCTAACATTATCTCCATAAATAAAATTCAATAACGATAAGTAGTCATTGAATACCTCTCATGTTTCATCTTGAGGTGTGTTTTTTTGTTCATTTAAAAAATAATATCTTACTTTTTTAGTTACTTGTGGAGACGCTAGCCGTCCTCCGCGGTTACACCTGCATCTTTGGTTACTGCTCCGCTTCCGTGGGTCGTAACGTGATGTTATATAACCTATTACAATTTCTAATGACTTCTCTCGCTCTAAGGCAAAGCGCGAGGTCGTGTCAGACTTATTCATCAGTTTTATTGATAAAAAACACACTTATGTTCCTTCAATTAATTGCCTTTTGCGTCCCAGGACCACGGGCAACGCTTTTAGAAATCGATACATGTCCTAGATTAATTTATCATGAATCTTGCTATCACATACAGAAATATTGTTTTCAATATCCGACGGTTAGTAAAAGAGATTAGCGCATTTAACTTTTCGAATACCGTAATTGTAATTAGAGACACAATAGAAAGACAATGAGAGAGCGAACGCCTGCGTTCGCTTGGGGTTTAATGAATTATAAAAACTAAGGTTTCTTAAAAAAAGGTTTTAAATACAGTGTTATAACAGAAAATAAAAAACACACAGAAACCAATAAATAACTAATTACAAAGTAAGAATAATGTAACTTAAATATAAAGTTTATTTGAACTTATAATTCTAAGTTAATCCGAAGATACCTTTCGCAATCGTCATCATCGTCATTTCAGCCGAAAGACGTCACTGTTGGACATAGGCCTCCCCCAAGCGTCGCCGGCGTGCCTGTACAGTAGTAGGTCATAAATATATTTCTCATAAAGTAATATATGGATGAGGCATATATATAGAACTTCTCATAAAATAATACATTTATAAACCAAGCATTGACTAGAGTGATTACAAATTTCGAATTGCCGAAATATGAATCTTGAGCGACCGTTTTTTATAGCAAATACACGATTCACATGTATTTGTGTTAGTAGGAATAATTTATGCATTGTCGTCATCATTAATTCTATGCTGAAGTAGGATGATGGTAATAATTTATCATAATAATTGACCTACTTATTATTTGGACCGCAATAATCCCAATACAAGCCAGTGTAATTAAATTTGAAAGCTTTGCGTATTGAATTATTACCGGGACGTGCGTTCGATAACAAATAATAAATCTTTATGAATGAAAATGAGCGCACTTTTAATGTTCTTTTTTTTTTTTAAAAAAAAAAGCGATTGTTACGTTAATTTATAATTTTGATGGAATGTTATTAACATTTTATTCAAACCGCTTCAATCAGTTATCTAAAATTGGCAAATCAAAAAAAAAAAAAATACTAGCTGTCGTCCTGTCTTAGCAATGAACTGTAAAATGCGCAAACTGTCAAACGCACAAAGGTTAAATGCTTTAGTTTTCTGTAGGTTTCTAATTTTCTACATTATTTTATTATTTTTTTTGCTTCCAGACGTTCACGCTTGATGACGTGACAAAGGGAAATAAGGATTCATTTTTAGGGTTCAGTAGCCAAATGGCAAAAAACGGAACCCTTATGGACTCGTCATGTCTGTCCGTCCGTATGTCACAGCCACTTTTTTCTGAAACTATAAGAACTATACTGTTGAAACTTGGTAAGTAGATGTATTCTGTGAACCGCATTAAGATTTGTACACAAAAATAGAAAAAAAAAAAACAATAAATTTCCCATACTTAGGACTGAAATTACAATTTTTTTTCATCAAACCCATACGTGTGAGGTATCTATGGATAGGTCTTCAAAAATGATATTGAAGTTTCTAATACATTTTTTTTCTAAACTGAAGAGTTTGCGCGAGAGACACTTTCAAAGTGGTAAAATGTGTGCCCCCCCCTGTAACTTCTAAAATAAGAGAATGATAAAACTAAAAACATATATGATGTACATTACCATGCAACCATCCACCGACAATTGGTTTGAACGAGATCTAGTGAGAAGTTTTTTTTAATACGTCATAAATCGTAAACTGCAATTTACCTTTCAAGTTTGTACGGAACCCTCAGTGCGCGAGTCCGACTCGCACTTGCCCAGTTTTTATATATATGTACTAGCGGTCCTGGCAGACGTTGTCCAGCCCGAAAGCTGGCTTTTCGTCAAAAAACAAATAGATAACCCGATTGCAGCGCCATCTGCCAGCTTCAATTGTATTTCTAAACCATCCATGGACCTATTCAAATATAAACATAAAATTACATCCAAATCGGTCAAGCCGTTTAGGAGGAGTTAGGTGATTAACACAAGTACAGAAGAATGATATATATATATATAAAGATGTATAAGTTATAGATGCCACCATTTGTAGTGTCAACAACACTGCAACTTTCAAAATCGGAATAAAATTGGTAGAGGAATGTAATGGTAGATAGAAGTAGGTACCTTGTAGATACCTAGCAGTACAGTGGCAGTAATCTCTAGTAATAAAAGCACTCCTAATTATTGAGATCCAAGTCAAAGTTATGTTATATGCTAGCCACCACTCTAAATGTTTCAGGAGTATCAACGTTGTACTAACCCAAATCGAAGTTATGTTATATGCTAGCCACCACCCTAAATGTTTCAGGAGTATCAACGTTGTACTAACCCAAGTCGAAGTTATGTTATATGCTAGCCACCACCCTAAATGTTTCAGGAGTATCAATGTTGTACTAACCCAAATCGAAGTTATGTTATATGCTAGCCACCACCCTAAATGATTCAGGAATATCAACGTTGTACTATAAGTTCTATTTCCCACTAACTTTCGCCAGCGGCTTCGCTCCTGTTAAAGTAGAAAATAATGCCAAGGGAACATAGTCTTGGAACAACCCATGTCGTCCAAATCCCTGCCATCTTTTGAGTGTGAAGAAGTAACAAATATACGCACACATAATATAGTTACATATAAACTTTCGCCTTCTAGGTAAAGTAAATTCTTACCTTTGTACCTAAAAACTAGAGGTGTGTATCCATCGCTTGTTTTGTCACCGCCATTATCCATTTGAACCAGCCGAATAACTTTTACGTCGTAACAATTAGGTAATAAGTGCCAAGGCCAATAGATAGTAGGCCAAAATTGATAAGACGCACTCAAAAATGATTATAATCTGATTATAATGTGGATACAAGTTTTATATTCGTTCTGTCGGTTGCACGTTCACTGACTAGAGGTGGACAATGAATAGTTAAGAATATGAACGATTTAATTGTTAGTATCTCGGTTAATGTTTACCTGAGAGTTGCATGTACTTTACTGAGATCTTGATAAATAGGACTTAATGTAAACAGTAAGCTGTTATGCACAGATGAACACTGACGAACGGATTATAAACTTTGTGGCAGAAATCTTTGGTTTACTTCATTGTTCTTATATTTTCTCGTAATTTTAATATGAATAAAAATTCTTGTAGGCTGGCGCGACGCCATCCTAAAACCCTATAAATTGAAATCATCCAATGACTTCTAACGTTCTAGGGCGGAGTGCGAGGGCGAGTCGGTTTTTTAACTAAGTAGAACCACACCTATGTTCCTTGAGTTGCCTTTGTGTTCTAGGACCATGGGTGTCCCTTTCAGAAGACAACCTATGGCCCCGATAGGCATTGGCCCTGGGCCCCTACGGTTTTTCTGACATCACTTTGAGATGCGCGTGGAACACTACGCGCCTTCAACGACTTCAACTCGGGCTCGGTTCGGACAGTTACAGGGCTGCCGGATGGCGAGCCACCCGTTGCTCATCGTTTGCAATCCCACGCCTACGGTAGCTGGAAGTCGTGGTCCGGATTCCAGCGGCTGGGGCGCGAAGACGTCCGTTCACTCACGCGTCTTAAGAAAAAAATCTATAAAAACGCGTTGTCGAATTTATTTGCGTGAGCTTCGATTTAAGATGTCCATACTATTCAAGTTAAAGTTATTTGTGAGACCGGCAAATTTGGTAAATACTTTTTTAAAGCCCGTATCAATACTGCAATCTAATCGAGTCGTCTCTGTTAAGTGTTGTTTTCGGTCAAGAAAACATTTATCTTCAGTAAGGACGGTTTATGCGGGCTTAACATAAAATAGATGAGACTGTATTGTACCAAGACATAGTGGCCACCCCTTAATATAATGGTGTGATAATGACTCATTAAGTTCTAGACAATAGGCGTTCATCTCCTTTTCCCGTGTCGGTCTGGCGAAAACAAAAGACGGTACTAAGTGGTATGCCTGCTAGTTTATTTAGTCGTGTAGACAATAACGTGTAATTAGGTTTTCTGAAATTGGCCTCGTTTTTATAGTTTTTTCTTAAGGTGGCGTGGCAATCAATGGCTTGATTAAATTTACAAATAACTTATTGTACACCGGCTTTGTCTCTCACAGGAACTAAATGTGTACAGGTGGTGATGGTATCAAATAGGTAACTTTTTATCATAAAATAATCGATAAATAATTTTAGAGGGAAAAAAATTACCTATTTTAATAAATTCTTGATAAATCTTGTTTAGGCCTATGTCCAGCAGTGGACGTCTTTCGGCTGAAATGATGATGATGATGAAATCTTGTTTGCGTCATTAACTTACTTTTTTGGGCGTGTGTAGATAGGTACCAATACGGATGCGCTACTAATGTAGTGCGTTGATTCCCATATTATTTAAAAAAACAACACAAAATAAAAAAAAAATAAAAAAAGTGTTGTCATAAATTAAAATTTTAATTATGACAACTATTTCTTAAAAAAGAACTAACAGAACCTAAGTACATATTAAAGTAAAATATCTGTGCTTGAATTATGATGGTAACAAACAAGTACATAATCACTTGTGGTGATTTTAAATAAACTTAAATCCCTTCAAAGGTTTCTCCCATTTAAAACCAAAATTTATTTAGCTCAAACTCTAATTCAGCCGATCATCGATTATGCTGATGCCTGCTACCTGAATACCACTGAGGAGCTATTGAATAAGCTTGAGCGCTTGCAAAATTTGTGCATTCGTTTTGTTTTTGGCCTAAGAAAATACGACCACGTCTCTCAGTTCCGCAAGGATCTCAAGTGGCTCCCTATCCGTCTTCGTAGGAACACTCGGGTATTATGTCTTTTGTACAACATCCTATTCAACCCTGCTTATCCTGGCTACTTGCGTGATCGTTTTTCGTTCACTCGCCCTGCCGATGCCCCATGCAGATCCCACCTTAAATACCATCTCAATTTCCCAGCCCGTAAAACCCATTTTTATTCTAACTCCTTCTCTTTTCATGCGGTACGACATGGAACTCACTTCCAGCTAAGATCCGTGATGCTAAAAATATATCTCTCTATCTATCTGTCTTCAAAAAGCTAGTCAAAGAACATTATCTCTCTACCATCTCGTAAGTTATACATTATAGTTAAATGTATTTTTATAATTTAATTTATGTTTGTATCTATTTATGTGTACTTTTATTTACTGTTATTGATATATATGTATGTATTATATGATTTATTTTAGAAAATAATTAGTCTATTTAATTCTTCTCTATATTATTTATACACACTGCGTCTACATCTCTCATCCAACTCTCCTGTCGCAGGTCTGCTGGAAGAAATTTCGATAGAAATAAGCAGGACCTTTGTACTCTTTTATCTATATTTGTTCTTTTCGATTTTAAGTGTTTGTGTGTACATAAATAAATAAATTATTAAAAAAAAAATACAATTTGTCATTGTAGATTATTTTTATTTTGCAATTTGACATATTTTTTCAATTAATTTTTGACATAAATATTTACTTTACTAAGTATTACATTTTGTAAGCTATATTTCCTTTTATTATTGTGAACGTGAGGAATATGTTGATTGCTTTTTTCCTTTTCAGTAATTTTAACGTATGTCTGGCAATTTGAGTATTTTCTGCGGCCTACCCAAATGTCCTTTCTTTGGTAACCTTGAGCTTTGCGAATAATGACAAATGGTTGCACTGACAGGACAGATCCACTCAAATCTGTATGGTTCTTTCTTCAAAAGACCATCTCAGACAAATCTTCATGGTTCTCATGTGATTTACATATTACTACATATTATTGTTACATACACACACGCATATACATATTACATATTGTTATTTATTTTTACATATTTACTCTATGGACTTTAAAAGAGACCCCTGAGTTTGTTTTGGTGTTTCTTCTCAGGGTAGTCAGCTAGGAAACACCGACCTCATCTAGTTTAAAATGCTGAAAAAAAAATTGCGTGTAAAAGTGTTTTTTTAAACCTATTTGCAAATAAATATCATTTATCATGTTTTTTTTTTCAATAACAACTTCAATAAGAAATTGACACGTTATATTTATTGAAATTTATTTGAACAATTTTTCCTTCGGGACAAGCCCTTGTGTCGTGGGTATCGATGCTCTTTTATTTATCTATATATTTATATATGTTATAATAATTTAATATTTTTTGTATAATGTAATTTTTGCATATAGCATTTAGCAATTAAGCTCGTAGATACTGGACAAACGGAATAGACAGAAGGGCAAGATGAGGTAAAAGGCATATCAGAATGGGAAAAGTAGGAAGAAAGCGTAATAAAAAAAACAATCCTAGATAGTCAAATAAATCCTAGATAGTCACGGTAAACAAGCCCACAGCCGCCACGATTTCCGGCCACCGTAGGCGCGGACATGCGGACGGCATGGGTAGCTCGCCGTCCGACCGTCCGGTAACCGTCCGGACCGAGCTCAAGTCGTCGACGGCACGTACTGTTCTACGCGCGCCTCAAGGGGATTTCAGCAAACCGTTGGGCCCAGCAGGGTCGAAACCTACTGGGGCCAAGGATCTGCTTCTGAAAGGAAGACTCGGCCCTGGTATGAAAGGCAATGAAGGAACAGGAGTGAGTTTTTAGTCAGTAATACTACCGGATAACTGCAATATTTGAATTAAATTATTACTTCCTTGAGACTAACATTTGAAATTTTGAATAAGGAAAAATTAATGCTTCATTTTTTATCTGTCCGATTACGTAAAACCGAAGTTGAACGGTTTTATCTTATCTATCATAGAAGGCAAAGCAGCTGCAGTCACTGACAAATACTAATCCTGAATTTAAAACACAATATGGTGGACTTAGCATCCTTGCTTCACACCCACAGTGATGTTCTTCCAACTATATAACATGTAACTAGAAAATGCATAACGTTATACGCCCTAATTAGAAATTTAAGTTACATATGCTAATAAGCTCTACTAAGAACAAACTTATGAGCTTCAAATTATTTTGAAGATTATTGGGACGGAACCTTTCACGGTTATATTTATTGTAGGTACAAATAGATGGCGTTGTTTGAAGTTTTAATTTTTTCATTCAGTTTATTTAAAATTATATAGTAATTTGGTATATTTTGATTGATTTTTATGAAGTGTAAAAAATACTAAATAAAAAATATTGATGGGACTGTAAGTTAAATTCTTTCAAAACCTTGTAGTAAGGTATGATTCGAATAGGCCCGAACGCGGAAAGAATTAGGTACTGGTCTGCTTACTAAAAATATCTAGTTACGGTTAGTTATTCACAATACTTTGTATTCGATGGAGTATCTATACATTAGTACCTATTACATTATCTATATTCACGATAAGCTGCAGCCACATGACTTACAGTCATTGACCGAGTTTACTCATTGTATGAACGTATATATAATTATGTAGGTAGGTATATATGTCTGTATGTATGTAGATCACTATCGCTGATCGATCGCTATCGAATTATGTACTTATGATAAGGGAGTGGCTTTTTAGTTTGCAGTTTTATGACAATGTGACATGACACTAGTCTGTGTGGCGACGGGTTTGTCGTTTATATGCAGAATATACAGTTCTCCAAATGCCAAAGTTTGAATATGCCTTTTCTCAACAATTAGTCTAATTTTTAAAATGTGACTAAGAATTTGAATGATTTTTGACTACATTTTGGATGATAGTACCTACCAATTTGTTAGCTATATGTAGTAAGTACAATTTTTTTTAATTACGTGGGATATCTTTAAATGACTTCTCCTGCCCTAAGTGGAGCGGGAGAAAGTGTCAGACTTTTATTGACTAAAACCCACTGTGTTTCTTCAGTAGCCCTTTTTTGCGAGGGCTTCGGGAACTCCTTCGAACAATTCGAAGCCATCGGCCCTAACTGGCCCAGTAAATTTTGCTGATATCTCTTTGAGGTGCGCGTGAAACACAACGCGTCGTCGACCTGGGCTTGGTTTTTACAGGTCGGCCGGACGGTGAGCTACCCACTGCTCGCCGTTCACAAACTCGCGCCTATGGTGGCAAGCGGACATCTCCGGGGAAGTGGTTTGTACCTAAGTGGTGAATAAGATTTAAAAATATCTGTGTCTAATGGATATCCATTAGTTGACACACACAGTCTATCATATGATAGAGAGGTAAACTTGTTTTCTCTTTTTTTAAAGTCTGTTTGTAAAGGTGGAGTGTAAGTACTGACCTGATTATATATTTTTTAAAATTCCTCGCTTTAGTTACTTTTAATAACATAAAATGTACTGTTTCTATACACCATAGTAAATAAAGCTATGAAATAGTGTAGTGTTCAGATGTACTAGTATTTAAATAAAGCAGTGTCTGGCAGTTCAACAGACGTCGAGTTTTCGTTCTAAAAGATTTAGTCGTTTTCATCACTGCATTACCGGCGAAATGTAAACGAAATGCATATATACACCATAATACACTTCTGGACACATCTATTGGCCCACCTTAGAGTTTAGGTTTCGATGGCCCCTACCGAAATATGATTGCTAGATTGAACAAAAACTGTTGATGCAGTTTTAAACCTGATACATTTTACCATCTTTTTCGATCGTATTGTTTTAAATTTGAATTCAGAATACCATACGACATGGAGCTACGCCTAACAAGTCGGATATGCGCCTTGTTAAGGCAATTGATTTTTGAATAAAAAACATGTTTTATCAAATAAAGGTTTAATTTAATAACGCGTGTTGCCTCCATGGGTATCTACCACAGCTCTCATACGATTAGGCATAGAGTTTATCAACCGCTCTATGAAATTTTGAGGGATCATCTCCCATTCCTCTTCTATGGCAGTTTTCAACTCCTGCATCGTCTGGGCAACTGGCTGACGAGCCCTAACACGTCTATTTAACTCGTCCCACATGTGCTCAATGGGGTTCATGTCTGGGCTTCTGGCTGGCCAGTCCATAACTGTGATGTTCACATCCCGAAGATATTCCCTGACGATGCCGACCGCATGGGCTCTTGCATTATCATGCATAAAAAGGAAATTTGGGCCCACATAGTCCGCGTATGGTATCACGTGAGGTTCTAAGCACTCACGAATGTACCTTTCAGCATTTAATGTTGGCAGCCGTGGTCCTGTAACAACCTCAAGTTGAGTTTTGCCGCTCGCGGATATACCGCCCCAGACTGTCCATGAGCCACCGCCATAAGCAACCCTCTCTTCAAAGCAGCATTGTGGGAAACGCTCTTTCTTACGTCGGTAGACCTTCTTCCTTCCATCATTGCCATGTAACACAATTTTAGACTCATCAGAAAAGAGTACACGGCTCCAATCTTGCTGTGTCCAATTTAAATGACTGCGTGCAAAATGAAGGCGCGCTGTTCGGTGGGCTCGCGTTAGTTTGGGCCCATTAGCTGGCTTGTGTGGTACCATATCGCGTTCTTTTAACCTTCTCCGAACAGTTCGAGCGCTCACAGATACTCCGTGGAAGTCGCGAAGTTGGTTTTGTATCTCAATGGAGGTAAGGTGACGATTTCTCAAGCTGGTCGTCACGATGAATCGATCCTGCCTTTCAGTTGTGACCCGAGATCGTGGCCTTCCTTGGCGACGAACAAAGCCGCCAGTCTCTAGGTACCTCCGATAAACATTTCGGACCGCAGATCGACTTAAATTAAGTTGAGCACTCACGTTTCTTTGGCTGTGTCCGGCCTGAATAAGTGCCACAGCTTGGGCGGCGACTTCAGGTGAAGTATCCATAGATTATTGATAGAACCTCACCTTAATGTTAAGAATAAGTAATGTTTGTTGCAAAACCAAAGATATCAATCACTTTTTCAAGAATTAAATCCAAGTAAACCAATAAAACCAAGTTTTCTTAGTATTCGATTGTTTGATATCAACAAACAGGCTCCAAATTGTCTTTTGTTTCTTTAAATTCTGTGTTCGAAATTCAAAAAAAGACTATTAAATGAAATTGTGAATGTGCCAGGTTCAAAACTGCATAAAAACTTTTTGCTCGACCTAATATAAAATTTTTGCTAGGACCAAACGAAACTGAAAATACAAGGTGGGCCAATAGATGTGTCCAGAAGTGTATAAATAAAGACAATCCCTCTGATGACATCGGACGTCACGAACGAATGCAAAAGTTTGAAATATTCCGTTGGTTCAATGCACCCACGCTCATCAAAGAGAATCAGCTTGTAATGAATATGACAAGAGTGTTGCCAAGTGCTGAGGACATTAGGCACGCCGCCACTGCCATGTCGCTGATAATGGCCCATCAGTTCATTACCAGCTTTCATTCAAACTGGACGTTTTTATTTTGATGCTCTTTTGGAAAGATACCGCGAAGTTATGACCTGTTTATGAGAATGTCTCTTGCGACTTGAGAAATGCAAGTTTGGAGACACAATGTAAGTAGTTAGGAGACACAATGCAAGTTATTAGGAGACACAATGTAAGTAGTTAGGAGACACAATGCAAGTTATTAGGAGACACAACGTAAGTATTTAGAAGACACAATGTAAGTAGTTACGAGACACAATGTAAGTAGTTAGGAGATACAATGTAAGTAGTTAGGAGACACAGTGTAAGTAGTTAGGAGACACAATGTAAGTAGTTAGGAGATACAATGTAACTAGTTAGGAGACACAGTGTAAGTAGTTAGGAGACACAATGTAAGTAGTAAGGAGATACAATGTAACTAGTTAGGAGACACAGTGTAAGAAGTTAGATATGGCCTGTTTATGAGAATTTTTTATGCGACTTGAGAAATGTAAGATAGGAGACACAATGTAAGTAGTTAGGAGACACAATGTAAGTAGTTAGGAGACACAGTGTAAGTAGTTAGTTTAGAGACACAATGTAAGTAGTTAGGAGACACAATGTAAGTAGTTAGGAGACACAGTGTAAGTAGTTAGTTTAGAGACACAATGTAAGTAGTTAGGAGACACAATGTAAGTAGTTAGGAGACACAGTGTAAGTAGTTAGTTTAGAGACACAATGTAAGTAGTTAGGAGACACAATGTAAGTAGTTAGGAGACACAGTGTAAGTAGTTAGTTTAGAGACACAATGTAAGTAGTTAGGAGACACAATGTAAGTAGTTAGGAGACACAATGTAAGTAGTTAGGAGACACAGTGTAAGTAGTTAGTTTAGAGACACAATGTAAGTAGTTAGGAGACACAATGTAAGTAGTTAGGAGACACAGTGTAAGTAGTTAGTTTAGAGACACAATGTAAGTAGTTAGGAGACACAGTGTAAGTAGTTAGTTTAGAGACACAATGTAAGTAGTTAGGAGACACAATGTAAGTAGTTAGGAGACACAATGTAAGTAGTTAGGAGACACAGTGTAAGTAGTTAGTTTAGAGACACAATGTAAGTAGTTAGGAGACACAATGTAAGTAGTTAGGAGACACAGTGTAAGTAGTTAGTTTAGAGACACAATGTAAGTAGTTAGGAGACACAATGTAAGTAGTTAGGAGACACAATGTAAGTAGTTAGGAGACACAGTGTAAGTAGTTAGTTTAGAGACACAATGTAAGTAGTTAGGAGACACAATGTAAGTAGTTAGGAGACACAGTGTAAGTAGTTAGTTTAGAGACACAATGTAAGTAGTTAGGAGACACAGTGTAAGTAGTTAGTTTAGAGACACAATGTAAGTAGTTAGGAGACACAATGTAAGTAGTTAGGAGACACAGTGTAAGTAGTTAGTTTAGAGACACAATGTAAGTAGTTAGGAGACACAATGTAAGTAGTTAGGAGACACAATGTAAGTAGTTAGGAGACACAGTGTAAGTAGTTAGTTTAGAGACACAATGTAAGTAGTTAGGAGACACAATGTAAGTAGTTAGGAGACACAGTGTAAGTAGTTAGTTTAGAGACACAATGTAAGTAGTTAGGAGGTACAATGTAAGTAGTTAGATGATACAGTGCAAATAGTTAGGAGATACAATTTAAGCAGTTAGGAGATATAATGTAAGTAGTCAGTTAGGAGACACAATGTAAGTAGTTAGTCAGGAGACACAATGTAAGTAGGTAGTTAGGGTACACAATGTAAGTAATTAGGAGAAATAGTGTAAGTATTTTCGTACCTAAAGCATTTTTGTAAAGAACCATTAAATTTATAATGAGTAAAAAAAATTAAGAAAATAAAACATTCCAAATTGTCATCAACAATAGCAACTAGCAAGTTAATCCCAACAAAAACATAATTCAGAGCATCACATTACGAGAATCACTGACTTCATTTCTGTCTTCCTAATCTCGAAGACCTACAAATTAAATAAATCTCCGGATCAAAAGACGAAAAGAAACACACATGTCACATTTTATTTCTATACCTATAAATATTTAAATCAGTTCCCTAGGGCGTCGTAAGTGACTCCGGGGTTGTATAAGGAAAGTTAGGTAAAGGTTTTATGATAAGACTGGACTGAGAAATATAGCAGCCCTAGAGATAATGCACAAGCCTGCGGGATTTTTCAAAAGGGTCATTGTGGCTCTGGAACACTAAGGCTTACCATCCACAGACGTGTAGCTTCATAGACGATTCAAAATACGCCAGGTAGCTTGAGCAGCACAGCGTACTGAATTCTGTAGATTTTCTTCTCAAAATCTGTCTAAAGCCAGTACTCGTTAGTCATATTTCGTATTCTGTGTGAATAAATTATTCGAAAATCCACTGCGCATCTGTTTCTGCAGTGCAAACTTTTGCAAGTGTGTTATAGTAATTTAAATTAAGTGCCCTGTAAAAGATCAATTTTTTTGTCAAAAATCTAATTATTAGATAGTATGCAGCTTTGTTCGACGTGTTTATCAATCAGCCTACGTGTTTGCCGTGTTTGATAAAAATCTTGATTGACGTCGTGTTTGAGACAATAAATAAGATTGAACATGAACGGCAGTGTTTGTCGAACAATGTGTCAGCAGTTTTCTTGGCTACGCTGTGTAGTATTACGGACAATGAGTTAATAAAGTTTGATCCTTGATTTGATCGTTTAAGCTATTATTTGACAAAAACGTAAAGTTTGACAAATAAATTTGTCAAACTAATTTGATCGTTTACAGGGCGCTTAACGCTAAATCATCGCCTGGCCAACTGTTTACATGTTTTAATGTCGGCCCTTTTTTATTATTGGTAGGCTTGCGTGAACACTAAAGATGATGTGGTCGACAATGGTGCACGCTTGCCTAGAAGTAATCTATTCACTCTAGACTTATATCCCATCTTGGATATCCTGGTAATTAAGAATCTGATAGGTGTGGAACCAGTATTCTGAAGATGTTTGTGGATGTTCGAGCCACGAAAGGATTTTAATGTAATAATGTTTAATCTATTCTCGAATCGGGCGAAGCAAAGGAAGTATAACCTCGCAGCTTCTATTTAGCCTTCACTGTGACTACTAAATTACAGTTAATATCATTATCAAGTGACCCGCATTAATGCGTTTATAATTCCGCAGGAGCAGCAAAAAGTCATGGCCGAAACCCAAACACGGGCCCAATACCGTTAGTTAAGGGAGCACTATAATCCTGCCCAATAATAGGTAAGGTCACTGAAATTTCTGATAAGAACCAAGTCCAGTGCGCACTGAATACTAATGTTATCCTCTGCCAAATTGATTTATATCTGCACGAAGTCGCACGGTGTATTTTCACAATATTCTGTGCGGATATGTGAGATATGAGGGAAATATAATGGTCTAGGCGCGGTGAAAAGGCACTGGCACAATTTGACGATAGACTAAATAAAATATAGTGTTCGTTTTACTGAAACGCGTCCTATGTATACATTTCAAAACAGAAATCCCTTTTTTAAAATCAGATCTTTAGATTTGTTACACAACTGAACTTTATGCAGCGACTTAAACAAAGCGTACAAATAATTTTCAATGAAAAACAGATTGGAATACTGAAAGCTGAACAGAACCGTTTGTCGAAGTCTACAAAGCCGATATTAATATCAATTCTTATAGACTTTAATATCAAAGTGCCAGATTCGCAGAAGAAAACTCAAGTGTTGGCGAATCAAATATATAGCAAAATTAAATCACGTAAAGCTAATATATCGGAGCGTACGAGTTGTGCGAACACGCGCACACATACGAAACTTCTTATGTGTGTGTAAAAGGTAAACGTTATTTGTTCACTACCCTTTGTAAGATTGGGAGTGGGACAAAGGGTATTCTGTACTTTGAAAATAAGATTGGAATGTACTTTTTGTTTGAAAGTATCATCCCTTTTGTAATAGACGTAAAATTCCTAGCCTAGAGCTAGGAAATATTAATCTACAGTATCTATGATCTATCAGTATTGTCCACTATTTCGTGTAATATCAGACAATATTACACAAAATAGCAGACAAGTATTTGCCTTTGTATCTGTAGCCTTTTTTCTGTTTACCTAAGAGCATCTCCGACACAGATAATCCTACTGAGCAGCCTACATTAATTATTTCGTTGTGTTAATTACATTCCTCTCGGGGAAGACTACGTTTTTGGTCGCCATCCGGCTGATATGATATTTATGACACACATAGGTAACCTACATACTTGCGAATAGTATGTGTAAGTGGGAGGAAATATTTTAAAATCATAGAAGTACTTGTTGTTGCCAATGACTTCGCCCGCGTGGTATTAGCAAATTGTTCCAAGGAAATATACTCCTAGGACAAAAAGTATCCTATGTGCTGTTCCAAGAAATAATTTACCCGTATGCCAGATTATATACCAATCTGTTCAGCTGTTCGAGTGATATATTTAAAAGTATTATTGATTAAAAATTATTATAATATAATATAATATAATATTCCACAACTGTCACACAACGCCGTCTAGCCCCAAGCTAAGCAGAGCTTGTGTTATGAGTACTAGACAACTGATAAACATACTATACTTATGTATTTCTAAATGCATACATATTATAGATTAAAAAAAATATTGTATGCAGTATGCAGTTAAATTATTTATACAAAAATCTAAAATGTCAACGGAAGTCGTTGTTCTGTGACGTTTATTGTTTGTTAATATTTATTTAAATATATATATTTAAACGTTTAAGTAGGCTTGTTCTAGTGGCACAGAGATGTCCTGACTGGAGGTTTTATTAAAAAAAAATATATATTTCTAGTTATATTAATTTATTATTTTTAAACATAAAAATAATAAATTAAAAAAAATCGATCACTACACGCGAGTACGATTTAGTAGACGACAACATATAATTCACTCATAAAAGCAGAGAGCTCATTATTGCATTGTATTTTGAACTGTGTGCATCTCAGTATAAAATTAAGATATGTGTGACTGATTGTTGGCTGTGAGCAATAAAAGTGTTTACAAGATGTCTGATCGTAATTTCTTGAGAACACTGCTGCACTTACATAAATAGTTTTTTATCTGTGTGTGGATTAATAATGTTATTTTTCGCAGATTTTTTTTTGGTGGGAAATCATCCAATGACTTCTCCCGTCCTTGGGCGGAGCGCGAGGGCGTGTCAGACTTTTACTGATTAACACTCCTATGTTCCTTCGTTGCCTTCTTCTTGTTCACAGCTACAACATTAATTTTGTATACAAGACATGGTGTTTCATAGTTTTAGATTTTCATGTCGAAAAAATTATATAACGAGCCGTATAAGTACGGAGATTGTGGGCTGTATGGGCTTGTGAAACAAAAAGTAAGCTATCACTATTTTGTAGGTACACTGGTACACTTCCATAGCCCCATAGGCACAATGGTCAGGCAACGTCTGTCGTTGGCAATCTCACTAATATTATAAATACAAAAATGTAATAGTAATTTGTAGTGTTTAGATAATATAATATTCCACAGTTTTCACCTTGTCCCAAACTAAGCAGAGCTTGTGGTTTGAGTACTAGACAACTGATAAACATATTTTATTTCTAAATACATACATATTATAGATAAATTACACCCAAATACCGAATAAATGATCGTGCTCATCACACAAACATTTGTTCTGGGTGGTAATCGAACCCACGACCTATAGCGTAGCCGACACCACACGCCGCCAACACGACGCCGATGTTACGTGTATAATTATAGTTAATAATTGTTTGTGTTATTTTTAATATGTATTAGTTTATTTTGTATAAAAGGTTGTAATATTATGTATTTTATCTATGGGCCTTAGTTGCCTGACAATAAAGAAACAATAATAATAATAGCAGCCAGGGCCACTGACCACTAGACCAACAGGCCTGTCGTGTATGTGGTTTTGTATGTGTGTGTGTGTATGTATCTTATTCCTTCACATTCAAATGACTGATCGGATAAATTTGGCACCCGGGTGTTCAATATTTTTGTCCAAGGACTGTGTGTTGGGAGAAATTTCTAATTTTACGCGGGTGAAACCACTGGCAGGAGTTAGTCTATCGATAAACGCTAAAGAGCGTCCGATATCAGGCATTACATTGAATATAGAAGCCATTATAGGACTATAGAAAACACTCGGATTGCAGAGAAAAATGAGAAATACTCTTATATTCTGAAGTATTGTAGTCTGACCGGGTTATCTAACTTCAGCATTCTCCTATAACTAATATTCTTTTATTGCGTTCAAAAATTCTTGCTTTGTAGTTTCTGAAGAGGTAGGTATACCTATACTCTAGGTATATATAGGGTGACTGGTAATTAGTGTACGATACTTAAACACGTCATTGTGCTCATGATAACCAACAACTTTTACTATGGGAATAAACCTGAAATCGCGAAAAAAAAATCAGCTGTTCAGTACAATTATGTTTGACTAATGTACTGAACAGCTGATATTTTTTTCGCGATTTCGGCTTTGCTCCCATAATAAAAATTGTTTGTTATCATGAGCACAATCACGTGTTTAAGTATCGTACACTAATTGCCAGTCATCCTATATATTGATATTTATAAAAAGGAAAGATTTTGTACTTTTGTTTTTAAAGAATAAATTTATAAACTGCTGGATTACTTTATGACTCAGTGACATAAGCATGGCAGGGAATATATTCTCTTGGGACAAACTAATTTTACGCGAGCGAAGTCGCGAGCAGAAACTAGTTTCTATTTGGCCATCAGGTCTTTGGTGATGGGGTTTGGGTTTGGTGTTTGACAGCCACATGTTCCACAATGTTTTTTACATTCCACTTATCGACAACTTCTTGTGTAAAGTCGAGAGTTCTTTCTCTTTTTCAGTTTTGACTAGGTTCTCGTAGGAAGGCATCGACTAACTAATAGTTTAGTTAGTCGATTGTGCGGTGTGTTAATTATCTATCGCCACTATATCCAGCAATAAGTAATAGTTCTGTCCACTGGCAGAACTATTAATTGTTAATTGTGGCTATCATCACCATAATAACCCGATCCTAGTACAACGTGACATGGTCATTTTTGTGACCTAGATCGGGCACATAATATGGTACCTCAGAATCCATAAGTTCATGGGTGAACCCAGATCCTGGGTCAGGGAGGGGCAAATCAGATTTTTTATATGCTATAAATTAAAATAGTTATTTTATATATAAAATTAAACTATTAATTAGGTAGGAATTCAATATCTATTTTAAAAGTAACTTTCGAAAGTCTTCAGCAAAACGGTTTATGACGTTTTTCGTGAAAGAATCGCCCATAGCGTTATCAAATCTTCTATGTGAATTTGAGCATATAACCCACTTAAAAGCGGGTGCACCGCATGATTTTTAAAAGTTGCGTGCCTATTGTATTGTTTCTTAACTTTTATCGACAAAAGTAGATAGTTAGTATTGACGTAAACAAAATCCAGGGGTGTACACATGGGAGCTGCCCTCCCATGGGTACACCCATGCATAAGTTTGTGTTTCAAGTAAAGTTGCTGGTGAATAATCCTGACCACTTGACTATGCAACAACCGGACATAATATTCCGATAGATTCACCCAGAACAGTGAACGCAGTGAATTTTTAGTTTTAGTCAAAAGGAGAAATATCTGCAGCAATATCGGTGGTAGAAACGTAATTGCAGCAGAACATTTTGGTTTTGAAACAGCAACAACTATTTGGAATATTTTGTGTGTTTTGATTTTGTTTGTTTGTTTTTGTATTTTGTATAGTGTTCTTGTTTGTGAAAAAAAAAACGCAGATTAAATCTTATTGTTAATTGTTTTGTCTTACTTATTGAAGCGTTCGACCAGTTTGAAGTTATTTGTCCTTTTGACTGATAGTACGGTATCATGGCTGAATCAATAATTGGAGGCTTAATATAAATAATGCACTTCATAAAGACAATTGAGACGTTGTTTGAAAGTGCAGGATGCAGGTTTTAGTTGTGTTGTCGCTGAGTTTAATTGCTGTTTCAGGTAAAAAATCACGAAATTTTTTATCATTTACTTCATCTCATAAATATTAATTAATAGATTTTTCTTGCGGCAACGCGCCCGTTTCTTCTTGATTCGGTTATATAGAGACCAGGAATTTATTCGAGATAAAATGCCCTCCCCCGCAATTTTTAATATGAACTTGAGCATTTATTAAAATCTACTTTAGCCGTTTTTTATTTAATTGGGAATTCATAAAAAGACTTCTCCCTCTCTAGTGTGAAGCAATAAGGCATGTCAGACTGCATTTTTTCAGCTGCTCTTTGCGTTCCAGGGCCGGGCCACTTCTTTTAATCGTTCCCGCAATCTATTTTAGCCTAAAAACCTGTCAAGATTTGTCATTAAGGTAGAGTTTGACACATTCATAACAGTAAACACTCAGTTCAGTAAACGGATCTACGAGACTCAGGGTAGCTGAGTAATTTTCTATCAGTGGGTCAAAACTTCCAAAGTTTTACAAACATATAAAAAACTATCAATTTATTTCCTTACATGATTAACTTTCAGATGTCTCGTCGTAGTATCTTTAGTTTCCCTTTGAAAATTAAACTTTTCCTATAGTAGTGTATTTAACAAAAGAAAATCTCTCGTCGAAAATAATTACGGATGAGCCAAGCCAATTTCTATAAGATTTACACAAAGGAAAGTTTCTTATTTTGAGTAAACAAAACGAGAGGCACCTCTTTCGTTTGGGGTATTTTCTCACAAAATTCTAAGGAGGCGATGAAGGAAAATGGGTTAATGTGCCGTTTGTAGACGATGAACCGCTGACCCCTTTTTCCTGTCCATTTTAACAAAAAACATAATTTACATTCTTTGATAAGATCTATGGGTTGGTAAAATTTGCAATCCTTTGAATTTTTAAACGACTTTTAAACAAAAGATGTTCTCTAGTTGTCGAATTTTTGTACCTTGTTCAGCGATATGTTCGCCAAATATTAACTGATATTGACGATTCTTAATTTGTATGGAAGACTATTTTGCCAGTTACTCCTATTTAGGAGAATATGAGATAAATAAGTTCGGAGATAAATCATGGAACTCCTTAATAAAATATGATAGCAAACCTTTCACGATTGCTGCAATCGCATGTTTGATTATATTGCTAACACTATTATCATAACATAACGGGGTACTTACTGCAGATGAGTAATGTTTACCCTGTTTTATCCTCATTTCATCAAATATATTCAAATTCTATGTAGGGTTATCGATTCGAGCATATTTTTTTTGTTTATAAACTGATCTTAATGATCCTTTTTGTGTTGGGTTAAGTTATAACTCTGTGGTAGTCCCAATATTTATATTTCATTTGCCAATCCTAAAGCAATCTAAAAAACTTGCTCACTATTAAGTGTTAGATGTGGCGTAACACAATTAAGAAGTAAAAAAATCAACAAGGTTCCAAAAATAAACAACAAAAAATTGCAAAACAACTTTAATTTTAGAAGCCAATGTTTTTGGTTTTATTTCTTCTGTTTTTTTGATACTCACTTCAGAAATTGTTATAGTTAGGTAATTTTGCAATATCTACTCAAGATAGTCTAGACAAGGTGACATTCTATCAAAAGTATACTTAACGTTTGGCAAAAGTCCAAAGTCTTTGGAATTGATCACGACACATTTCGGTAGCGAATGTTCATGCCACCATTTTGAACCTTTTAATATCATTGTCGCTTACAGAATATAATTTTATATAATCGATCGATCAAGGCCCTTCTTATCGTTCGCTCATAGAATAGTTTCTAAGCGTAGTTAGAGTGGACTACTTGAGAGTTTTAAGAAATAAGTACTTATATTTACTTAGGTATACTGTTTGCAAAGCGTTTGTGAAATGTAGTCACTCACAATGCACTGCATCAGAAGATTTAAAGTCACCCAAAAGGCAATTGGTTCGGAGTTTTCTTGCATGAATGCAGCATTGGTTTCCTATTAGGGTGACCGATGACCTGATAAGGGTCGCGAGAGTCTGATAGATGTGGGGCGAACAGGATCGGTCATTGTAATGACACTTGAGGGAGGTCTATGTCCAACAGTGGACGTCTTTTGACTGATATGATGAAGGGCCGGCAAAAGTTAATAATTTGGTAACCCCGAAAAGAATCTAGCAATTGACAACATTAATTACTTCATTTACGTTGTAGGTTGATTAAATACATTTTGCAAATTAAAAAATGGATTAAAAAAAAATACGGCAAAATGGCCCAGTAATGTTTAACATTTTATTGTATGACTTCAATCAATTGAATAAAAAGTTATGACCGTTTTAAAAGTACAATAATTACTGGTTAGAATGTCGATATAATTTTAGGATGTGAAAAAGAGTTTAGTTAAATATTTAGTTTTCTGTGCCCTAAGTTACAAACCATTGAGAAATGCCTTCATACGGGGACCAATCTTGATACAACACGTTTAAGTAAGAAAATAATATATTTTACATTCCAAAATAAACATGTCTACGATGACGACGACGACGTGTCGACGTGTCTGTGACGCAGCTGTATATTTCGCGTCTGCATTGCTCTACGAAGGTTGAGGAAGTTGTAGAGTATATGAAGATAAAAAGCAACTGGACTCTGAGGGTCGAAAGGCTGGATTCGCGGCATGATACCAACTTCAAGTCGTTCGTGATACGAGTTCCAACCCACCATCTACAGACGTTTTTGAGAGAGGACTTTTGGCCGAAAGGTGTCGTGTATCGACGTTTCCGAGGAAGGTTACGCGACACCACGCAGCGGAACACGACGCCGATGTTACGTGTATAATTATAGTTAATTTTTTGTGATATTTTTAATATGTATTAGTTTATTTTGTTTATATGATTGTAATATAATTTTTACACCACCTGCTCGATAATGCCCTTTTATACGTCATACAACCATCACTTAAAGCAAGTCATTATGTCCCTAGGGAGATAATGCAGTATGGGCGATCCCTAGGGAATAATGAGATTTGAATTTGGAACGTGAAATACCGTCAGCATTATGTGAATTAAAATGTAGTGCATCAAACAAGTTTATTCAAATTTCAAACTGGCCACTAACAAAAAAAAAACAGAATAAAAATAGTTTCTAAAAAAGAGTAATGAACAAGCGGGAGCGTCATAGAAAATTTAAACTATAGAATCTTTGAGTAGTGAATTTTGTTTGTTTCAAATCTCAAAACATTTTGAGTGATAGGTAAGATTAACTCTTAAATAATATTTATATTTCTCTATTATAAATTGTCTTTTAATTATCTCACAGATGGTGTAAAAAGTAGAGTATCCCACACGGGGATAAAGCTGTCTTTGTCTTGGGCGGCTTAAATTCCTCACTTCACTCAGGTTTCTTTATTAACTCCCTCGCAGTGCTCGGGAGTTAATTATATAAATCCCTCACTAACGTTCGGGATTAAAATTAGCAACCTTCGTTTCGTTCGGAATTCAACATGCCGCCCGCGACTTAAAGACACTGCTTTATCCCCTAGTCACATAATCTACTATTATTTTATCTATGGGCCTTAGTTGCCTGACAATAAAGAAATAATAATAAGCCAAGTCAGTTTATGAACTGTTGAAGAGTGAGGGGCTCGTAATAATTATAATGTTTTGGAACTGCTGTATCTTATTTATTTAATTAGCTATCATCATGTTTGCTTCAAATAGAATGTTGTGCTGGTCTTGAAAGTGCTACAAATCTGGGCCCCGGCCCATACCAAATTGAGTCTTCTTTCCTCTAAAATATTCATCATCATCATCATTTCAATCGAAAGACGTCTTCTGTTGGACATAGACCTCCCCTAAGTGTCGCCAAAATATTCAGTTCTTTTAAATTATTGTTTTACTTATCTACTTACAAATAAATCACCGTCTGCGTTGAAGACGGCTTGTCTTCAGTTGAAAAAGTCTATATCCAGCATGTTGTAAGCTAATGATGATCCATCGATTTTACCTGCAACAAAAAAATGTAATCTTAAAGAGACTTAATACGTTAAAGCTAATAAAACAAAAGCCATGAAAACTGGTGAAGCCTGAGATGTTTATAAAACGGATTTTATTAACCATAAACAATATCTTCATTACATTTTCTCTTTATTGTAAACGTAAAAGTTTATAATAGGAACGTGTTTTATTTAATACTTAAAGTAATATCTTTAAATGGAACGAGAGGGATGTGATGCATATATTTTTGTGTAATGGCGGTAATTTAGTTTAGGGACCATTCAATTTTTTATTGTTTGTGCGGTAAGAGAGTTAGGAGCATAAAGCCGTCCAATATCGTATGGTCTAGTGAAGTTTGCCTGCCAGGACTGCGGGATAGTTCGAAAGAGTTACCAAGGTCCTGGGTCGCAAAGAGCAGAGCAGAGTGGACGTAATTACCCCTACGAAGGTAAAACTGGCATTAAATTATAACAGACTAATACGACTGAATCTAGCTCACCAGTGCATTTCATGCCCTAACAGTGTAATCAAATGACAAGTTGGAGCCTCGCTTTAAACTAACCTACCAGGCCACACAAAAAAAAAATGTAAAGAGGTAAAGTCACGTATTTGTAAAAACTTACTTAATGTTTTTTGCATAATTATGTCTAATTAAGTCGATTTGTATTAATATGAAGTACTATAGTCATTGGTAGTATGAAGGAGAGGGCGGGGATTAAATCAGTTTCTCAAGCCAAATCGTAGGGCTGACAAGATCGAATAGGTTAGGAACCACTGAACTAAAGGAACACACGTAGGTTTTAGACAGTAAAAGTCTGTAACTCCCTTTAGATATTGGTTGGCCCACCTCAAACAAAAAATATTTTTGTAGTAGTTTTTTTTCTATTAAATAAAAATCTTCCACGGTTTCGTTGTCAGCATTTTTGACATAATAATCTAATGACGCATAATGTAAGCATAATGCGCTAGACGTATTATGGAGGGCACTACCATGCAAGAGTTTTACGCATTCTCTGTAGTATATTCTTCTACAATGTCTACTTATCAATTGCTTACGACAGTACTTTTTTCTATTATTTCAGCTGTTCCTGCTAATCCTCAGAGGATTGTGGGAGGAGCAGTAACTACAGTGGACCAGTACCCTACCATCGCCGCGCTGCTCTACTCCTATTTCGGAGTAAGCTACTCTCAGTCGTGCGGTGGTACTATTATCACTCATAGGTCCATCCTTACAGCTGGACATTGCCCTTCGTAAGTAACTTATTAACCTTTTGAATGCGTAATTAGAGACACAATAGTAAGACAATGAAAAAATCAACAGCTTAATATAAAATATAATATAATTGACAGGACCATTCATTGTGGCGACACTTGGGGGAGGCCTATGTCCAACAGTGGACGTCTTTCGGCTGAAATGATGATGATGATGATAATATAATTTATTTTAAAGTATCAATGACTCATAAAGAATACAGAAAGAATAGTCACAATAAAAATAAAAATAAGAATAAATAATTAAAATCACAATATTTACAGAAAATTAAATCCAATTAAATGAAATTAAAATTATAATCAATTTAAAAATTTAAGAAGTGATTGTCTGCTACATCACAAGCCTGTCGCAATGCCATGAGTCTGTCTATCTATCTGTCTGTCAGCGGACTGTATCTCATAAACCGTATGAGGTAGAGAGTTGGAGCGGCAATAGAATGTGTATTTCTATTGCCGCAACAACAAAAAAAAGTAAATTAAAATAAAGTTAAAAATTAAAGGGGGTTCCCATTCAAGAAATGTTCCTTTGTCGGCGCTTTTTGCTCGATTTTATTACTATTTATTTTTTTCACAGCTTGTGTTATGAGTGGCTACTTTTTTATATCAAGTCACAATTGGGCAAACATTGAAACAGGCGCGATCTCGGTAAAGTGAAGCTGAGAATTTTGTTGTAGAATTTACTAAGTTATCTAAGCTGACGAGAAGGCTGAATCTAATCTGACATATATGTCTGTTAACAAAAACAATAATTTTAAATAAGTTCATAAGATATTTTGATATTAATGTAGAAAATGATTCATAATTTATCTTGGTAAGAATGCTGAATGATCTTGATAGCGAATCAAGATCATCGACTCAATGTTCACAGATACAAGACAGCGGTTCAATGACTCTAACATTAATAGCTCGTCTGGCCTATTGTTCTAGTGGTTAGTGGCCCTGACTGCTATGCCGGAGGTCGTGGGTTCGATTCCCACCCAGGACATATGTTTGTGTGACGAGCACGATCATTTGTTCTGTGTCTGGGTTTAATTTATCTATAATATGTATGTATTTAGAAATATATAAGTATGGTTATCAGTTGTCTAGTACTCATATCACAAGCTCTGCTTAGCTTGATACTAGACAGGGTTGTGTGATAGTTGTGGAATATTATTATATTATAGTTAATATTTCTAGTTAAATATTATCAAGTCTTTTTTCTGTTCCAGTGGAGATTCGATCATCAAGTGGCGGATCCGCGTTGGCTCCAGCTTTGCCAACAGTGGTGGCCTCGTCCACACTGTTATCGCCATTTTTGTCCATCCCAACTATAACCCTCGCACAATTGACAACGATGTCGCCATCTTGCGAACCACCGGCACCATTGTGTTTGGCCATGTGGTCCAGCCTGCTCCTATTGCTGGAGGCAATTACAATCTTCGTGATAATGATACTGTAATCGCAGCTGGGTGGGGTACTACTTCTGTACGTTTCTCATCCGTTAAACTAGAATAGAGAAAACAAAACTATATAAAAAAAAATAGATTTTAGTAAAGATTAATTTCAAAGGCCCCTCTTTTTTATTAAAGTAAACTAGTGCTTGTCTGTGATATCACCTGATGGTAAGCAGTGATGTAATCGTTGATGGTGAGGCGCGCTAGTTTATTAAGGGCCTATTCACTCTAGCCATGAAGACACCTAAATTATAATCGGATGGGAATACCGCAGCAGGCAAATTATTCCAGTACTTCAATACGTACGTGGTATAAACAAGGACGCGAAGCGCTTAGTCTGGACCGTAGAGGTTTCAACAACGTACTCGCCGTACATCCAGTTTCTCTTATTTACACTATCCTGCTTTTACTGAGTAACTGAAGAATCACAGGTAGGTTGCAGTCAGTAAAAGTCTGACACGCACCCTCGCTCCACTCAGAGTGGGAGAAGGACATCGAAGGACTGGAACAATTTGCCTGCTGCGGTCTTCCCAACCGATTATAATTTAGGTGTCTTCAAGGCTAGAGTGAATAGGCTCCTAATAAACTAGTGCGCGTAAAAATATATAGCATAATTATTATTATAAAATAGGTAACTAAGTGTAAAGTGTAGAATTAAGTAACTCAATTAATGTAAGTAGTAGAATAAAGGCTTTTTTTATTTATTTTTTTATTTAAACTAGTGCCCCTCACCATCAACGATTGCATCACTGCTTACAATCAGGTGGGATCGCAGTCAAGCACTAGTTTATATCAAATAAAAAAAAAGTTATTTTATGATTTCCCACACCAAAAAAAAGAATACTAAGTTAGTTTGTCCATAAGATACTTTTGATCCCGTAGTAGCATAAAATCAATTCCAACTTGCTTGCTCGAAAAAAGCTAGTTATCCATATGCGTTTCTTTCTTTGCAGTCCGGAGGTTCACCTTCCGAGCAACTACGTCATGTCCAGCTGTGGGTTGTGAACCAGTCTACTTGTCGATCCCGGTATGAAGCCCGTGGTAATAACGTCACTGACAACATGTTGTGTTCCGGCTGGTTGGACATCGGTGGTCGCGACCAGTGCCAGGGTGACTCTGGCGGTCCTCTCTACCACAACGGTGTCGTTGTTGGCATCTGTTCCTGGGGAGCCGGCTGTGCTTCTGCTCAGTACCCTGGTGTCAATACCCGGGTGTCCCGTTTTACTAGCTGGATTGGGTCTAATGCTAACATAAATTAATTCGATAACTGAATTACTGCAGTGACAGCGACTAATTTATTGAGCTCAGGTCGTGAGATCCTTGCCCAAAGAGAAAAATATTTGCATCTTTATAAATAGTAGCTCTGATTCTGTACATACGTAGGTACGTAGAATCTGGGTTCTGAAGTGTGAGATTTATGTTAACGATTGCATCCACTATAAAATATAATAAAAATATCCAATTCCTAAATATGTATGACACAACGAACCGTTTTAAATAAATGAGTTATAAAGGAACATATTTTTTTATTTACGTGTTTTTTTATTAATTTCTCAAGAAACACCTTATCAGCTTATTAAAACTTAGTCCTTATGACTTTTACATTATTTTCATTCTTTTAATAAAGTACTGGGAAATTTTTTAAGGTACATTTAAAACCACTTTATAAAACATAAATACCTGAAAAATACGATCTTTTCTCTGCATAATGGCCAGAGTTTCTGAATTGTGCGATATCTTAAGTTCAAGGAGATTAATGTGGGCAACGAAAGGCAAAGGGTCCGCTACTTTGGGAGTACCTACATACGTTATTCGACCCGTGCAGTCTGATATATTTGAAACCTTTTAATTTGTCAAAGAAAAACTGTTACACAATGTGGAAAAGAACTTATTGTGAGAATATTTTTGTAGTAAATAAAGCCAGCAAAGTTTTATGGCTGCTCTTATTTATGTTTTAATTTCCCATTTTAGCGCCTGATCAGTTATTAATAAAAATATGCTCTTAAGTGTAATTCCAAGACATCAATATTGATTTGGTAACCCAATCGATCGTCGATAAATTATAACGTTATGTTTTTATCAGGCGCATTGATGACTTAAAACGATGACGATGTGCTCGTAAATCGGATTGGCATGAGCAGAACTACAATTCATATCGGCTGAACTAGTTACTGTATGTTTATGGATTTGTGCTGGTAGATTGAGTTAAATATGTATATTACGTGTGACATAAGTAAAGCAATCAGAGTCTTGCAAAATATTTCTTTAGTGAATTTTTAAAAATTATATTGCACTACCCGAAAGCTGACTGGCTTATTGAAAAAAATTAAAACTCGATTGCAGCGCGACCCACCGTGTTAAACTGTATTTTCAAACCATCCAGGGACCCACAAATATACACCTAAAATTTCATCCAAATCATTTCATTTAATTAGGAGGAGTTAGATGACAAACACACGTACAAAAGAATTGTATCTATAAGGAAATATATGTTTTTGAAATAATAAACAGGACATACAATAGCATAAACAATTCAATAAAAAAAAAAATTAGGTCAGTGCTACATAACACTGACCTACATTTAAATAGACATGATTAATTTTCAAGGTTAAGCTCAAGATACCTGCAAAGCCGGTAAGTACTATAATAATAGAATATTTTGTAACATATGAAGAAGGTTAGATATGGGCATACAATTAACTAATAGTATTATTGATATCTTCAGATTATCTGTAACATTGGTTAATTTGAATAGAAGAGTTTTATATAAATACTGGTTGACTATAGGTACAGTAATAAAGGTGTACAACGGAGTCACGATGCGTGTTATTGTTATCCTATTGGCTAGTCTAGCTGCTGTTACAGGTATGTATAAAAATAAATTAATGTAATTTTAATTTGTAATTTAGTTATATTATATTATTATGGTTCTGGATCCGCATCCAAATCGATCGCAAATAATTTCATATCCGTAACCGCTTACGGATACGAAATTATTTCAAATTATCCGCTAGTTTCGGATAGGGTTGGTTACAGATATTAGCAAGATATGACTTTTATTTCTAGTCTAGATTATATTTTTTTTTACAATCAGTTGTATAGGTAAATATTATTATAGCCCTTTTAAGTCTTCACCTTTATCCGAAATTATCCGAATCCTTTTTATCAGTTTCGGTTTACGATTACGGATATTTTTTTATTTCGGATATCCAATAGTTTCAGTTACTGTAACGGAGCTCAATAACACCCCTGTTGTAGGATGTTTTAAATACAGCCCCGATTCAGGTGTTGTAAGCCGTAAGTTCGAACCCAGGAAGGCGTTTGACTTTGTGTAATTTATTTCATCACCACTACTCTCAAAACGGTGATGGAAAATGACGTGAGGTAACTGCACAGCCTAGAACCAAAAATTCAAAGCCATGTGACATCCACCAACCCTTACTGTGCCCGCGTGGTGGATTATATGCCATTCCCTCTCATAGAAAGGAGGCATGATGAGGGTAATTATGAGGGTAATTACATAAACACTGGCATACGGGTGTCGTCAATAGGTACGGGGTCTCATATCATTTCTTTACATTGTCTCACGATTGTCAGAAATTTGTAACGATTTTAAGACAATTGTTTGACAGTTTCCCTTCTACATCAGTAGCAGGAAAGTGTTCGGGACTTGCATCACGAACGCCTTGAAATTGACGTTACGGTGCGACTCCAGCACCTATACCCTCAGTGCGATCTTCGTCTTTTGGCGCACGTGTCAATACGTGGTTATGGAGATATAGGCTAACCGGCTGAAAAATTGTACTTCTTATTTTACTAATATTAACAATGTGAAAAGATTTGTGGTTTGATGTTTATTAATCAATTACGATTTGTTAGTTGAGAGTTTCTCGTGCTGGTCATGGTGGCGCGTGTGTTTTAGATCATTCGGTTCCTATCAAAATTGTTGAGCTGAGTGGTGCTGATATATTCGGCATGTTTATGTCAGTTGATACTGGTCATCTTTTGGCTGCTATTGTCATATTGTAATTTCTATATTTAGTTATTTTTTAACTTTATTTCTTTACTTGCACATTCTTCTCCATAGAGATCTACGCATTGGAATGTGCATTATTTTTCTGACTGACAAATTTGAACTAAATGCTTTGATTCTTGATTCTTTAATAGCTGAATGGATTTGAATAGGAATAGCGGGTAAAACATGGTCTGCATTAGGATAGTGGATATCTACTTTAATCCTGGCTATATGTTCTCTTAAGATGGAAATGCCAGTTCAACTTATTCTTTGTTCGATAGTGCGTCTCCTAAGCCTGTGCCATTAGTAAAAAGTACTGCATAGGTCAAACCATTATTTAGGGTTTCCAAAGAAAATTCTCTGAACTAAACATAATACCGTTATAGAAGGAGTGTTGGTTTCCAGCAACCTTTCTGTATCCCTTCGGTCAATACATATTCAAATAAGCTTTGAGTCGCTTGTATTCACGTTCATTCATTTGTGAGAGCCAAGAGTTTCTGGTTGTTATCATGTGGCTTTCTTGGAGGATACGGGTTTTCACACATAGTATAATTTTGTGTCTATAATTTTATCGTTCACTGTGTAGTTTTGATAGCAATAGAGATTGAGGTTTTCATATTTCGAGCGACCCGCTCCAGGTTCGCAAGGGTGTTATAAACTTTTAATTTTCTCGTCTTTTCTCTGCTATAATATGCATGTATCATACACTTAAACTTTCTTCTTTAGTCACTCTGTTTATTGGTGATAACCGTATGAAAATCTGTTCAGTAGTTTTTGAGTTCATCGCGAACAGACAGACATACAGACGAGGATGGGAGATTGTTTTATAATATGTATGGATAAGGGTTACTAGTTTCTCCAACTAACATTAAATAGGTAATTTTAGTACCGATTGTTGTGCACATATTTCTTAAATAGCAGAAGTTAAGATAAATAGAAACTGTGATTATAAATATATCTTATTGCTGGTGACTGTACATTATGAAGAACCAAAGTTCATGCTAAGTAGGCGATTTTCAAGGGTCTTTACTGGATTAATTTTACTCAAATTTATGTTTTGTTTTCAATAGAAACCTAGGTAATAATTAGTATAGTAGTGTATGTGTGTGTGTGTTGTGTGTGTGTGTGTGTGTGTGTGTGTGTGTGTGTGTAGTGTGTAGTAGTATAGTAGTGTTTCCGAAATATCTAGAGAAAGATGTGTAATAACGTCATAATCACGTGAGAGCCGTGTTACAGGAAGTCGACACAGGTTTAGCTCTTAACCTATTTTTAACCGACTTCAAAAAGGAGGAGGTTATATGTTCGGTTGAATGTATGTTTTTTATTTTTATTTTTTATGTATGTTCACCGATTTCTCGGTCAATTGTGGACTGATTTTGAAATATTTTTTTTTGATTTTAAGGTTATGCTTCCGAATTGGTCCCATAGAAATATTGTTATGATCTGATCATGAATTTCGAAGATATGGAACAGAACTCCTCATAGGATCACAGTGGAACCGTCGTAACAAGTAAAATTGCTTTGTTTATACGTGTAGTCGATGACTGACTGAAAGTAGAGGGGGAATATATCGAACTGATCTGATGATGAAGCATGAAGTTAGGCACTGGAACGCTGTAATAAATTAATGTAATCTAACCGTGTTTGGGATTATTAAAATTGTCATGAGATGCACTCTGGCTATAAGGTATTTAAGTTTGGCTGAGGGGTACTTTTTAGTGGTGGTACCACAACTAAAAAGTGTAAAATAAAAAACTTTTTACAAAAAAAAATACAACCGACTTCAAAGTAAAAAAAAACACTGAAAAGTGCAAAATAACTTTAATTTCGGAAGTCGGTGTTAAATAACGAAGAGACAAAACTATTATAGAAACACCGACTTCCGAAATTAAAGTTATTTTGCACTTTTCAGTGTTTTTTTTTACTTTGAAGTCGGTTGTATTTTTTTTTGTAAAAAGTTTTTTCTAACTAGATATTCATTCAATAAATCAATACGTATAATAATAATGCCACAAAGATATTATTATTGCACAATCATAAGTTTATTGTCTCAAGGATAAGTTATTGTAATAGGATACTATTAACTCGGTAGCTAAGCCCCGATTAGATTAGTAATCATTATTATCTGTGTATTGCATTAAAACGATTCCTGTAATTTATGGGACATTATTGTTTCGGAGGAAATGTTTATTTTGGTAACAATCACGAAAATTCGACGCAAGGGAGACGAAGTAATAATAATAATAAACTTCATTGTCCGTCCGTCTGTTACCAAGCTGTATCTCATGAACCGTGATAGCTAGACAATTGAAATTTTTACAGATTATGTTTTTTTGTTGCCGCTATAACAACAAATACTAAAAACAGAATAAAATAAACTGTGTAAAAAAAATTGTACAGATAATGGTACGGAATCCAACGGTGCGCGAGTCCGACTCGCACTTGGCCGGTTTTTAGTTCTATATTCTTACTAATTTTATTTATGAAATATAATGTTTCATTGATTTTGTATTTCCTTTTTTTTTCTACAGCTGTCCCTGCGTTCCCGCAGAGGATTGTAGGTGGCTCTGTCACCACTATTGACCACTACCCTACCATTGTGGCTCTGCTGTACTCATGGAGTGGTAACAATTTTAACCAGGCGTGCGGAGGCACCATCCTCACTACCAGAGCTATCTTGACTGCTGCTCACTGTCCATAGTAAGTTTTATAATAATACAAGTTTTTAGGGCGAAGCGAGAGGCCGTGTCACACTTTTACTGACTAAAACTACATCTATGTTCCTTCTTTACCTATCATTCCAGGGCCCCGGGTTACCCTTTCGGAAGTCAACCCATGACCCCAGTAGGTTTCGGCCCTGCTGGGTCCCCCTACGGTTATAATAATTATGTTAATTAAATTCAAAACTAGACGTTTAAAATGCAGGCAGATGTTCGAAAATCACTTTCCTATCCTGTTTTAGGGTTCCGTACCTCAAAAAGAAAAACGGAACCCTTTTAGGATCACTTTGTTGTTCGTCCCTCCGTCTGTCGGTCACGGTTCCCTTTATCTCAGGAACGCGTGGAGGTATCGAGTTAAAATTAAAACCATCACTCAAGCTCAACGGACTCAAGTCTTTGGTCCCTTGAAGCTGTAGAAATATCAAACTTCTGTGTTAAAGAAAAAAAAATGATACAACCGTTTATGTCGCAAAAAACGTACATTTTGATACTCTCAAGGGAATAAAAATTAATAGGGTACTTCCCGTTGACCTAGAATCCTGAAAATTGGTATGAAGCAAGTTTAAGGTCAAGTATAAGAAAAGATCTGAAAACTGTAAATTTATAGTTACGTAAACAATTTTTTTTTTTTGATTCGGAAAAATCTTCGTAACTCAATTCGGGAATTGAACTGTTTTCATAGGTAAGTTTGTACGGAACCCTCAGTGCGCGAGTCCGACTCGCACATCGGGTTTTTTCTTGTAATATCCAAACACCTTTCTTTCTTTCCAATTCCGCAAAAATCAACACGAGGTTTTAATTAATTACGGCGATTATGAAATATAGTCAAATAATAATGAAATTGTCTTTTTTTGGGCAGGGAAAGTATCAGGTGACTCCCTTCCTAGGGTGGAGCACGGGAGTGTGTCGAACTTTTACTAAATCCAACAATATCCTTCAGTTACCCTTTGCGTTCCAAGACCACGGTAACTCTTTTGAAAATTCCCGCGGTCCTAGTGGGCATCGGTCTTACTGAGCCCTTACGGTTTTCCTGACCTCTCTTTGAGGCGCGCGTGGAACGGAGCGTAGTGCCGTTGATGATTCTTCGTCACCTGTAAGTTTGCGCTCACGGTGGTCGCGGATCGCCCTGCGATTTCCGATACCCGGGGTGTCTCTTGTGACGGTGACTGGGGCGTGAGGATGTCCGTTCCCTCACGATTGTGACAATCTCTTCTTCATTTTCATCCCTTCACGAAAGAAGGTGACCACTTCCCATTCCCTCTTGATATTCCCTTTTCTCATTCACAATGGTAACACCCGGACTTTTCTTCAGCCCGAATCTAAAACAGGAACCTCTCGAACTGGTCAAGACCGGTGAAGATTTGCGATAGGTGGAAGGTGAAGATGCCGTGGCACTTCTCCAGCGTGGCATTGTCTTAGAGTTTTTATTGAGGCAAATTATTGAAAATAGCAGTCTTCATGTCTGAGGAGGCGCAAGATAATGGATAGATAATTTTTTATGGTGTTATTTTTGTAATGTTACTTTGAGAAAAAGATTAAGATATGACTTATTTTTTATTTTATAGCGGTGACGCCGTATCTAGATGGCGTTTCCGAGTCGGTTCCACCTGGGCCAGCAGTGGCGGTGTCGTCCACATGTGTAGCTCCATCAAGATCCATCCTAGTTATAACTTCCGTACCATGGACTCGGATGTCGCCATCATGCATACTACCAGTACCATGTCTTTTAATAACGTTGTTCAATCTGCTTCCGTCGCTGGTCCCAATTATAGTATTGGTGACAACCAGGTTGTTTGGGCTGCTGGATGGGGCACTACTTCAGTGAGTATCCTGATTTTGTAACAACTTTTAGGTTACCTCGTATATATAGGCTTTCAAAAAATCAAACAGTAAATTGAGCTTATTGCAGTTAATTGCTGAACATAGGCTTCTCCAGGTAGGTTGAATAGTCATTGAACAACGTATAGTTAATAGTTTTGAATGACCACGTTTTAATGATATGAATTGTCTTTACAGTCAGGTGGTCCCGCTTCTGAGCAACTACGCCATGTTCAAATCTGGACTGTGAACCAGGACACATGTCGTTCCCGTTATGCCTCCGGTGGTGGCACCATCACTGACAACATGTTATGCTCCGGTGTCCTAGACGTCGGTGGTCGCGACCAGTGCCAGGGTGACTCCGGCGGCCCTCTCTATCACAACGGTGTCGTCGTCGGTGTCTGCTCATGGGGCTTTGGTTGTGCTCGTCCTCAATACCCTGGTGTTAATGCTCGTGTTTCCAGTTTCGCCTCTTGGATTCAAGCTAACGCCTAAAATGTGAATGTAAATATGAATTAAAATGTTATTTTTAAACTGTTTTCGTTTTTTTGAATAACCATTCCAAAATTTTAAAGAAAATTCGGTATCATTTTATGGAGAGTTCAAAGCTAGGCAAAACCACAGTGGACTCAGACTGTCGCCCTGGAATATGCCGCGCTCGATCCTTATCGGTTCGCTGCTCTCTCGGATTTGTCGACATCCTGAATAGTGAAGGGCCGTCCTCCACTGCCCCATACACGACATCAGGAAGGTGCGAAGAGTTGCATCAACTTTATACAGCTTCAGCACCCTCATGAGCCATGTGTGCGGCACTAAGTCATAGGCCTTCTTATAATCTATCTAACATGTCGACAGATCTCTTCGAGAACGACGAACCTGTTGGTTAATGACAACATCAATGAGGAGCAGCTCCTTAGTACTACGGGTACCCGTTCCTACATCCATTAGGAGAAGCAGACATGATGGAGTTTGTCTTAAATTGATTATTAATTTTGGCTCTCAGTATGGATGTAAGAACTTTATAGACCGTCGGCAAACACGTGATCGGTCTATTTATTATTATTATATCTGATTAAGAAAATTAATCTTGTGGTGATTAGTTTAACTTTTGGAAGATAGACAGTACTTACGATTAACACAAGAAAGTAAATGAACAAACAAAATAATACAGTATGAAGTTTATAGTAATCACTGTGGCTGATGAAGCTGACGTAACCAACTTTACAAACCCATAATTTATTTATAACATGTAGGGCTTGATCCATTCTAAACCGAAGTGTTTAATTTACCTCGCAAAGAGGTAATTTACGCCAAAACGCTGTAGCTATTAATCGAAACAAATTGTGTTGGTAACAATGTGAAGTTTAATTATCAAGGATTAGGTGTTAAGTGGTCATATAAACGGATATAAGGAATACTTAAAGGTGTTAAATAAAATTTTAAGAGTAATTTTAAACAGCAAATATATTTTATGTTCAAAGGTTTCTCACAAGGTGGACCGATGTCCTGGTGAAGATCACGGGAATCCGATGGATGCGAGACGCACAGGACCCTTCGTTGTGGTGACACTTGGGGAGGTCAATGTCCAGCAGTAGACGACTGAAATGATGATGATGATGATATTTTATACTATGAGACGATTATCACATCTGTCACAGATCTACTTATTTTTTAAACACGAAGACAATTCAATATTTAGAAAATGACGTGATGCATCAATCAATTCGTGCGGTTTGCATATGATTGATAATAACCATTATTATAAGTTATTATCTACTCGTGTGTCATGGTTAGAAGTACTTGTTATTTCTAGTGTTGACGTCCTCAGCGTTGATGTTATTTGGAAATGTTTCATCGTAAGTGGAAAAGACTTGAAGGATACTTAAGTAAAGTCATCATTGTACGAGTCAAAAAAATGTTGAACACAATTCTAAATGTATATTTGAAATCTATTATAAAATGTAATGTCACGTTTTTATTGACGAACTATAGTTTTTGTTGGCAGCTTATTATTTTACAGGATATCCTTTTAGAAAATTATTTCATCATTATGCACAGGTACATAGGCGAGCTTAATGCCACAGGTATTTTCTATCAGTAAACCAAGGGCGGTGAAGATATAGCAGATGTATTGTGGTTGGGTGTTTCATTATTTTAGAGATACATTCAAAATAGGCTGCCTTCAAAGGCAAGACAGAGTGACATGAAATCTTTTCTTTATTTTGTGTTGGCATAGCTGGTAAGAAGTTACAAGTGAAGTTGTGGGGAAAGATAAAAAACAAAAAAATGTTTTTTTATTCACTATCATTGGCCTATAGCGCTCTACTGTTAGACATAAACCTTACAATCGAATCTCGATACTTTGGAACTATCATCCATCTGCTACCAGCCTCCCTACAAAGATCGTCGCGTCACTCAATAACATATCTACCCCAGCGACCATCGATCCTCCGTCAATTATGGCCGGCCCATTGCCACTCAGATTGCTTATTCAATTATTGTTTTTTCTATTGTAACCGTGCTTTTCAAGATAGAATTAAGACCAAAATTGCGTGCATTGCTACAAGGAAAACCCTTAACTCAATAGATAAAAAAGATAGAACCACCGGGTAACTAGAAAACAGTAGGCAGTGTAAAGAACAGTAGTTGAAATTATCTATGATAGATAAATTGGAATCTATGAATCAGTGCACTTTATATAAATGATAGGGTTGGGCTGGGAATGCAAGTCGGTAAATCACTGGCCACGATGCGTGCAGTCATTCTTTTAGTAGCCTTTGGCTTTGTTGTCGTTGCGGGTAAGTCTTTTAACACTTTAACCGCTTGCGTTGGGTTTGTCCGACGAGTGTTTTCGTGTCCAGGGTCGTGTGTTTGCGACTGAGTACTCCATCTCGTTTAGCTCTTCAGTCCTCATAGATGACAGAAGAGCTGACGAAATTGAGTGTTTAGTCGTGGATGTGCGACCCTGGTGGAATAGACGTCAGAGTGTTTGTCGAATATATCCGACATAGGCGGTTAATAAGGGTCCCTGAAACGGTCACTTACAATTGACAATATTTACGTGATTGATGCAAAAATTTATAATATATTTTAAGCGATTGAAGAAATAGTCAATACATTTAGGTACATTGTCATTCACGTAAATATTATCAATCGCAATTAACCGTTTCGGGGACCCACCCTTTGCTATAATTAATTTATTATTTTCTTCTTCTTTTAACTTGATTACCTGTTTGTTTAAATGTTAAGAATTCTACACGTTTTAAGAATAAAAGAACTAATTGGTCGGTCTATTAGTCAGCTGAACTTTATATTGTGTTGCAATAATCATACTACACTGCTACAGTACGGTAAACTAACGCATAAAAAAATTTAAAGATATTTTTCATTTTCTGAAGAAGGAAAATGATAAGTACAATAATTTGTTTTAGTTATTTATTGACATAAATGAGTCCATTATGCCATAAATCAATTTTTGGTAGGTAAATAAATATAAAAATAAATATTATTAAAGCAATGTATTAAACTCAGATTAGATTATTGGTTTCCAAGCAAAAAGAGTAACTCGATATTTGTGTAATATGATGTCAAAGAGATAAGAACCGACACAGAACTCTTACAAAATTGTATTTTAGTAAGGTATAAATAAATCGTAATTTTTTTTTATATATTTTCTAAAACAGCACAGATTTCGTTCAAATTAACCTTGAGTCACATTCACTATCAAAAAAGTCCCAAACTCAAATAGATAGCATGTAGGTATTAACCCTATTAAATTAGTCGGCTATCGAAAAAATTTAATAAACAGGTATTATGACTATGCTCAATGGATTTCAGTTGAAGTAGATAATATTAGTTATTAAGTTGCATTTTCTTGTTTGTTCAGAATTATCTAATCATGTGCTAATACTTACGCAAAAAACGTGTTCAAACCACATGCATATGTTTTAAACACGTTTTAAAGAGTAAATAATATCGAAATTATAATTTTTCCGCAATTGTGTTTGGTATACCTACTCTTTAATAGAATAACCGATTATAATTCAGGTATCTTCAAGGCTAGAATGATTAGGCTGTTCACGTTGAGCAACAATAGCATTATACAATTTGGAACTTTTTGACGTCTTCAGCTATAAATATTTGTTTTATTTTGAAGCCGTCCCTACAAAACAATCTGTGATTGTGGGTGGGCAGTTGGCCGTCATCAGTCAGTATCCCTCTGTTGCTGCTCTGCTGTACTCGACCAATGGCAACAACTTCAATCAAGCGTGCGTAGGCACCATCGTCACTACCAAGGCTATCCTAACTGCCGGCCATTGTGTATAGTGAGTGTACTAGATTGTATTAAATTATTTTATTCACACAACATGCTAAGCATGTTTTCTACAGTTAAACATTAAACGACCTCTATATTAAATCTGATATCATTTTGCTTGGCAGAGAAGAAGGAAGGATGAAGGGAGAGCAGCTAGAAATAAACATGCACGGTTTTTTTTTATCACATTGCGTAGACATCAATCAACGTCCTATTATTTCTTATTTATTATCCTATTATTTGCGGAGACCATTAACATTGACTGTTTTCTTTTGCTAACGTAGCGGTGATGCTGCCTTCAAATGGCGAGTCCGAGTGGCCTCCAGCTGGGCCAACAGTGGAGGTGCCGTCTACACCTTGAGCTCTATCACCGTCCATCCCAGTTTCAACATCCGCACCCGCAATTATGACATCGCTATCTTGCGCACTGCTGTCCCCATTGTCTTTAGCAATACAGTTCAGCCAGCTTCCATTGCTGGTGCCAACTACAACCTGCCTGACAATCAGGTTGTCTGGGCTGCTGGTTGGGGTACTACTGCGGTAAGAATTTAATCCGTTGAAATATTATCTATGCGAAATTAACTCGGTCTATCTGCTACGTCTTTTGTACAAAGATATATATTTTTAATATTACAAATCATTTCATTGAATACGAGTAAATTGTTCTTTTCCAGGCCGCTGCAGCCCCTAACGAACAGCTTCGTCATATCCAGGCTTGGACTATCAATCAGTACATTTGTTCCTCCCGTTATGCCGTCTTTGGCGCCAATGTGACCGCAAACATGCTTTGCTTCGGTTGGCCCAACGTTGGCAATCGAGACCAGTGCCAAGGAGACTCCGGTGGCCCTATATATCACAATGGCATCTTGGTTGGCATCAGCTCATGGGGCTATGGTTGTGCCAATGTTATCTACCCTGGTGTTAACGCACGTGTTTCCCGCCTTGCTACATGGATTCAGTCCAATACATAATGGTATATATAAAGAAAAGTAAAAGTTTTATTGGAAATAAACTTGAGACGTTAAGAAAGATTTTTGAAATTGCATTTATTGTTTTATTTAATTCTTTATTGGTGGTTTTCCTCATTTGTAATTACGTAAGCTCTTATGTATCAGAATACATGTTATTTACTGATTAAATTCAAATGGGTTTTCCATTGAGCCAAAAAAATATCAAGGTATTAATTTTAATTGCAAGATAATACAAATACATCAACTTAAGTCATTAAGGTTCTTTACCCATCGAACAGCATTCGCCACTTATTGTACGTATTATTTAGCAGTTGGCGGTTATTAAACATTGACTACTTTCTAACAAGATCGTAATACATAACAGTGTTCTGTCATTAGAATACCAATTTTATTAGAAAACTTTCTAAGTGAGCAATGCCAAATACACTTTTTATTTGAGGTGGGATAACGTCAAATAACTTCTCTCAAGCCGGATGAAGGGAGAAGTTGTGTTAGACTTTTACTAAAGGACTCATCTGTGTTCGATTAGTTGCCTTTAGCGTTCTACGGCCTTGGTAACTCTTTAGGACAATCCCACAGTCCATGCAAATGGACATTGGATTTTTTTATATATTGTAAACATTTATTCTTATATAATAGCAGAATAAAACAGAAAAAAAAATTACACAGGCTTATCGGGAAATCCAGTAAACTGTAGTACACTTTACAATGGTCGCAAATCTAGACCCATGGGATCTTGTCAATCCAAATTTAGCATCAAACTAGATAAATAAGTTTATAAAAAAAATTCGGAAAACAGTGAATTTCTAAGTTTCGAAAAAAAACCCAATTAATCGATTTTATAAGAGCAAACACATCATAATAAGCTCCATAGTGAAGAGTTGGCTTTTAACGTTTTTTACAGGTACTTATTAAATATTTATAGAACTGAGACAGCTGTATAGTTGCAGTTTGTGTAATTATTTACACAAACTGCAACCATACAGCAGCTGTATGGTTGCAGTTTGTGTGTCTGACATCATTGCAAACAATTGGTGTTGAATAGTTTTTACATAGGTACTAGTCATCTTATATTTGGTTAATAAACCTACCATCTCTATGTTGTAAGCTAGTTATTGTTTTTATATTGAAGGATCTATTCTTCTAATTATTTGTTTTGCTGGTAAAAAACCTAGCCGGTTCAACTGTTGAGGTTATAAGTTCTTATACAATTCTTTTGATGTTGAAGTTGACAACCACAGCACATCATAATATTGATCTTGACTCCTACTTTATTCATTTATTGTTTTGGCGGGATCATGTTTAGCTTATTGTTTCCTTGCAACCGAACATTATTGTCTAACATTACGACATATTTATACTACATGGTCTACATATATACCATAGTAAGTGATCGACACCGCCTTTAGTATATTGTAATACCACACAGGTACCACAGGTATAACTCTTACTCCATTATTACAAATCAGTACACACAGTGAGCAACTATCCTAACACTCCCATTACTGAGATTACGATAATACCTCAGATAATATCTACTTACATGATTATCTGTCGATAATAAGTAATTAATCAACTGCTTAAAAACAAAATAAACCCGTAACATTTATCTTTGGTGATTAAAAAAACATACGATATATGAATGAATATTTTCGGTCTACGGTAACTGAATTCCCAAAAATGATAATTATGAAATAAAATAAATTCTAAATGGTGAAACTGGTGGTGGTGGAGAAACTTTGACTTACGAAATTAAAGTTTGTAAAACTTTTTAATGTTTCTTTTATAATTAAATCGATTTTATTACATCTAAATCATCATCATCATCATTGTCATTTATTTTATGATTTTTTATCGATTTTTTTAAATTATTATTATTATTATTTTTTGATAGAAACATTTTTGTAGCTATAAAATTAAATAAGTAACACTTTTGTGCTTTTCTATCTGTATTTGTTCTTTTAATTTTTAAGTGTTTGTGTGTACATAAATGAATAAAATTCACAGGCTACCAGTATATTCAGTTTAAATATACATGTATTGATAGATAGATTATACTCTTTATTGTTAATTAGATTCAAAATTGACCTCTAAGGAAGTCTCGTGGAAGATGAGAACAATACGTGACTACGTGAGTGCAGTTTTGGGTATGATTTTGATGTTGTATGTTGTTGATGTGGATGATAATAATGATTAGAGTAGGATGGCAATTAGAGAAGAGCAAAGAAAATGGATAGAATGTGTGAATTTTAGATGGAGTTAACAACAATCTGTCCCACCTATACACAGAACACGCGCATGGACTTGGAGTTGCTGACATCAACACGGTTTACAATATAATGGTACAAGCAGAAAGAATTGGGTTAGGGGAAGGATAAAGATGATAACAAGTGGTGGACCATTTCCATTTATCTATGATGTACCATGTGTGTGATCTTGGTAGTGTGAGAATGTATAAAGTAAGAAATGAGTATATTAAAGGAAGTTTGAAAGTAACGCCAGTGATTGAAATGTTGAAAGGAAATTGTTTGTCTTGATATTGTCATGCGGAAAGGAGGGATGAAACGCACGTTACTAAAAAAAACTGAGGATACATATAGATGGATGGAGAGGGAGAGGGAGGCCAAAGAAAAGATAGATGGATTGTGTGGGGAGTGATATGAAAGAAAAGGTAGTTAGTGATAGTGTGACACGACAGAATGGAAGAAAAAAACGTGTTGCGCTGCCCCAAGTATTATGGGATAAGGGCAGGAAGAAGAAGAAGATATTCGATCTTTACACAATATATGTATACACACCATAAAACACCTTAGAAAAGCAGGTAACTAGTTGATAATGCCGTACGTCTCATAATGTCAGATTTCATGGTATTTTTGACCCTCCTTAGTTCACGGGTTTTTGGTTAGTTTATTTTATTGATAAATAAACTAACCATGGGATTAGTTTGAACATTAAATAAATCTTAATTCAAAATGTTCAATGAAGCATTCGAATTTAGAATCCCCTAATCAGTACTTATTTAAGCTAAGCGAATGGTTAGCGAATTTTGTAAATGAGACTAATATTTTTTTGAAGTTTGATTGTGCGTTTTTCAGTATTTCATCTATTATGGTCGGTAGGTAGATGGCAATTCTCATGCCCCAATGTGAGTCGTAGGAATTGTCCTACGACCAGTATCGGCGCAGGTTTGGGGAGCTTGTCGTCCGGTAAGGAAGCCAGAGTCGCAGGGGGGCACGTTATCCTCTTCTTTTCTTAGACCTGTCAGCATTATTGACGGGGCTCGCAAAAGCCGATGCTTGTCAGGGCTGCGGGATTGTTCGTTAGAGTCACCGTAGCCCTAGAACCCAAAGACCAAGTGAAGTAACACGGGTGGGTTAAAGTCAGTAAAAATCTGACTGCTTCTCGCTCCAAAGCAGGAGAAATTATTTGACCTTAATAAAACTAATAATTGTCTCACCTAAATAAAACTTTATCTGTAGATAGCAATGTCTATTAGAACACCTTCTTCATTTCCATCCCTGTAATATTGAAATATCTGTAAATATGTCATATAATTTCAAATTTTGTAAAAAAAAAAAACTTTAAAGATATCACGTGTATCAGTGACATGTTTTGTTGTCTTCTAGAGCTTATAACGAAAAATTATCTTCTTAATTATCATTAAATAATATCGGTAGTTTGTGTTATCTAAACGTATTTTCCCACTTGTCATCATTATCCGTTTTAAGTCGTTTGGCTTAATTAAATAGATACCTACAGCTGATTAGGTGAGAAATAAAAGCGGCTAAAATATTATGATTCATAGGCTTCTTATGATTTATAGTAGACAGATTAGTTTTAAGAATATCTTATGACGGCAGCTTGAAGTATTTTCGATACAAGAACTAGCAATAAATGTTATTGCCAAAAAAACTTTTTATTAAAAAAAATACAACCGACTTCAAAGTAAAAAAAAGACACTGAAAAGTGCAAAATAACTTTAATTTCGGAAGTCGGTGTTTCTATAATAGTTTTGCCTCTTCGTTATTTAACACCGACTTCTGAAATTAAAGTTATTTTGCACTTTTCAGTGTTTTTTTTTTACTTTGAAGTCGGTTGTATTTTTTTTAATAAAAAGTTTTTTATTTTACACTTTTTAGTTATGGTACCACCACTAAAAAGTACCCCTTAGCCAAACTTAAATACCTTATAGCCAGAGTGCATCTCATGACAATTCTAATAATCCCAAACACGGTTAGAATACATTAATTTATTACAGAGTTCCGGTGCCTAACTTTAGGCTTCATCATCAGATCAGTTCGATATATTCCCCCTCTACTTTCAGTCAGTCATCAACTACACGTATAAACAAAGCAATTTTACTTGTTACGACGGTTCTGCTGTGATCCTATGAGGAGTTCTGTTCCATATCTTCGAAGTTCATGATCAGATCATAACAATATTTCTATGGGACCAACTTGGAAGTATAACCTTCTAATCAAAAAAAAAAAAAAAAATTTCAAAATCGATCCACTATTGACCAAGAAATCGGTGACCATACATAAAAAAAAAAACATACATTCAACCGAACATATAACCTCCTCCTTTTTGAAGTCGGTTAAAAAGAAAATATCATATAGAATAGCCTTACTTAACACAACAAAGGCATTGCTGGGAAGTCGATATACATCTCAGCAATGCGTTTATGTTGGATACACCTACATCGCGGCGATATGGCTTCTCTTTGAGTAGCGGCTGAAGACGCGCCACGGTGTCTTCACTTTCCGCCTCATGCTGGGCCTCACCGGACACGGTTGTTACAGGAGGTTCCTGTGTTGGATTCGGTATGATAAAACGCCCAGGTGCACCATTGTGCGGATCGCCTGGAGGCCACACCAAGTCTTCGTATGTATGATCGGCGGCGGCGGCCTCTCTCGTCCGACCCTGATTCAGGCTATGGTATAGAGCGGGGGAGAATGGAAGGTGGGTATCTCCTTATTCGAAGCAGTAATGCGCGTAAAGGAGGTGGCTGAAACTATAAGGAGGAAACAATCTTCACACCCCGAGTCCCACCGAAGAACTCTGGGTGTTGGGAGTCACCTTAAGGTTCACAGGGTCTCCTATTCGTATTTCCTATATCATAGCATAGGAGAACAGACTCTTCTAAGAATGACTTTTCATGTTGTTTAGTTGCAAGGCTTTAAAACTGAACAGAAAAAGTAGGCACATTTTAAAGTTATCTATATAAATATCTCTTTACTATTTTTTTACTGGTATTAGATTTTGACTATCCGTAACGACTGTCATCCTTAATCACAACTGGGTCCGGGCATGCCATAATTATGGCGGTAAGTCTCCTCTTTGAGGCGTGGCTGGAAAGACTTCACGGCGTCCTCACCTTCCGTATGACGCAGGTCCTGATAAGTTCGGGAGCTTCCTGCACCGGATTCGTGCGGAAGCGACGCCCGGGTGTCACCACTGTGTGGACCTGATGTCATTGGATGATTTTCCCACCGAAAAAAAAATCACAACCGGGTCAACGGCTTAATGTGCTTTCTGAGACACGGAGAAGTCTCAAGATGGTCACCCAATCACACAGTGATCTCAGCAAGCGTTGTCGAAGTTGACCTTGAAGCAAATCGAAGCGACCCATGCGTCTGTTATTATTTTAGCCATTAGCTGTTTATTAGTTAACTTCCCTTGGAATAATAAAACCCTTAGAGGTATTTTTTTTAAGGTGGTAAATCATCCAATGACATCTCCTGCCCTTTCGTGTCAGACTTTTACTGACTAAAATCCACTCCTGTTCCTTCTTTACCCTCGTTCCAGGGCCCCGGGGTTCTCTTTCGCATCACCCATGGCCCCAGTAGGCTTCGACCCTGCTGGGCTCCTACGGTTGCTGAAATCTCCTTGAGGCGCGCGTGGAACACTACGCGCCGTCGACGACTTGGGCTCGGTCCGGACAGTTACCGGACGGTCGGATGGCGAGCTACCCATTGAACGCCGTCCGAACCCTTAGAGGTATGCGCAACAGGGTGTTTAGTCCCACATACTTTGAAAAGGGAGGATTCTATAATCCCATATACTTTCGTTGAAAAGGGAGGATTCTCCAAACAGATTGGTGTTGCGTCTGGTTTGGGCAACCGCCCGATAGTTGATTTCGGATGGTTTTATATGACCTAATCGCAAAGGGAACTATATCGCGATGCAGGACAGTTCCTATGTCGCAACATAGATGTCGCTACCAATCTACAAAATACCACAAAATCGATAATACAGTCTACCAACGTAATTACGCCTAAGCAAGATAATATTTGGATGATACCAACCTTTTATCTACATCATTTCACACAAAATAAATGCACATAACATGAATTAGATAACGCACTTAGTATCTACTTTACAGATTAATTGACAAGATTGTCCAACATTTCAAAAACCACAAAGCCTAATGATTGGGATTTTCCGGATTTGTTGTCGGTATTTGTTTGCGCCAGATACTCGACAACGTTTGTATAAAAAAAATGAATTCACGAATATTATTTTTTACTCGTTCAGTAACGAAAAGGCAAGTCTTTGACTTGCATTTCTTCGTCTTCTATCCTTGGTCCTAGCTGTTTATTAGTCTTTTTTAGTTAATGTTAAAGTTGCCGGGACGGCTTGGATGCCGAAAGGCGGAGAACCTGGTGTTACTGCTCAGCTTAGGAGAGTTGAGGTGGGGATAGCAAAATAGAAATGTAAGGGATTGACCACATCTAAGCGCATACCTCCCGAGCAGTGTCAGAGAAGTCTACTACGCCGACGACAAGCATGTTGGTGCTTGGGGGTAATGGCAAGTTGTATCAAGCATCTGCAGGTTGGATATGGCACGGTTACCTGCGAGGCAGTGAGCCTCTTTTCCAGTTTACCACCGTGGGATCTGCAGTACAACGCTGGGGAACTCTACTACCGAGACATATTGTGGCACAGTGGACAGAGCTTTGGCGAAATGTCATGCCAGCATGGAGAGAGCGACTGTTGTAACCTAGCGCTAGGAAGGGCCCAATAGCGGCAATAAGTACCTTCTTTCAGGAGTGGTTAGAGAGGCGCCACGGCATCCTCACTTGCCACCGGACGCACCCTAGGTACTTAACGGATACAGTTGTTTCAAGTGGGTTTCAACTCAAGGGTTTTACCATTGTACGGATTGCCCAATGGACACAGTGGTGGTCTATCCCTGCGGGAAGCATGAGGTAATCTTCACGCCCCTCATTATAAAACGGGTATGACCGCGTAAACTCATGCGCATGTGATTAGCGCACATCAGTATCATACATTTTGAACTTTTTGACTATCGTTAGCACTGATAGAATAGAATTTTATATCGAAAACAACGGTGGACTGTAGCTGTCCATAGACGCTATAGATGGATTTATTCGGTTCTCTAATCGCGTGGAAAGTTTTTCTACGAAGTTACCGGGATTAAAAGGGATATTCTTGTTTATTTAGGACAAATCTACACTCAATATGAAAGGCTCGCTATGACTATAGATTAATCAACTGAATATTTGTTTTGTTTTGTTTTGACCCAGAATTAGCGCAGTTGGTTTACTCTGAATTTATTGTGAGGTTGAACATGGCCTACCACGTGTTAGATGAGAAATGGGCTATAAGAACCAATAAATACTGCAATACGGCATTTGTGTTGCTTTGAAAATATAAGTATAGGTAAATAGGCTATCTATAGTATCCTTTTTTTACAAATAATATATAATAATAACTTTGCATCGGTTTATTATCGCTATCAAGAAGTAATTTACGAAATTTTAAACAAGTAAATATGCAGATTTCCTGATAAATAATGATAATATAGTAATTGCCTTGGTGGTTCAGTGGTTAATCGCGATTGTCAAACTTGAGTTCGATCCTCGGATTGAGTAAAGTATCATTCCCAAAGGATTTAGAGAAATTGAAATTCTGTCAGCCATATCGACTTGCACACGACCCGCAACTAAGAAATCATATTTCTTGTATAGACTTCGTATAAGAAACGTGATATTTCCCTTTACAAGTGAGCTTAGTATTAAGACTAAACTCACTAGTGATGCTACCACATTAATGTGGTAGCATCGATTTACTACAGAGTTCCCTTAGCCGGCTTCTGGCGCCATCATCTGATCCTGAATATCATTTGGAACTAAGATCCTTGTCAAGAAAAATCAAATAAACCTAAACTCGATAGATTTGCGCGGTTTTATTACAGTTCCCATTGTCACCTTCCGCCTCCATCATCAGGCCCTGGATGTCACCTAGAACCAGGCTCCTAATAAGCCTGATAGCGTAGTATATATTTTAGATTGTTAACTGGAGTTCTACTCCTGTTAAGGAAAGAATTAAGAGGGCCTTTCCGATTCGTCTATCACCAACGTGAACATGGTTTAAAAGCTTGCTAGTTTATCCAACACAATGATTGATAAAGAGGGAACGACTGCAAAAAAAAATTAAAATAAAATCTAAAAAAAAAAAAACAATATTAGTCCAGAAGCGTAGCAACCAATTTAATTGCTTTAATATATAATAAATCCTAATACGAAGCATACAGATTGCAACAGTCGGGACCCATATTAGATGGAATGATATTAGTCCAGTTTATTTTAATGGGTCCCGACTGTTGCAGTTAATATGCTTCGTATTAGGATTTATTATTTGTTTTATTTTACGTGTTTAAATTAAAGAAATTAAATTGGTTTCTACGCTACTGGACTGATATTGTTTTTTTTTAGTTTTTATTTAAAGTTTTTTTTTGCAGTCGGGTTTTTTATTTTTTAAATTAATTTTTTATTATTTGTAAGGCCTGTGATCTCGACGTACGTATCGACCGGTCCCAACAACTCTGCATCAATCAATCTGCCCAGTCTTTTTTCAACTAGGTTTACGTTGAGGTCGGCTTTCTAACTAACCGAAAGAACCTGAATACCAGTATTTTACAAGGAACAATAATTGCTTGTCTGACCTCCGCAAAACGAAAGTGGAACCTGGTTAGGAAACCATCTTTGCATCTCCTGCGTAAATCTATGCATTTCTCAAGATTTTTCTGGGAGATGTTTTTTTTTTAAGTTAAATATCATCTAATGACTCCTCCCGCCCTAGGGCGGAGCGAAAGGGCGTGTTTACTTACTAAAACAACACCTATCTTCATTTTTTTCCTTTTGCGTTCCAGGACCACAGGTTTCCTTTTCGAAAGTCGACTTATGGCCCCAGTAGGCTTCCGCCCTGCTGGGTCCCTACTGTTTTGCTGATATCTCTTTGAGGCGGTCGTAGAATACTATCGGGATTCTGGCAGCTGGGGCTTGAAGACGATCGTTCCCTTACGTGCGTTAACCTCTTTAACTAGTATTACTGCTTCGCAGATGGAGGTGACTACCGCCCATTCCTCCTCGCTCAGGACCATGGCCTATATCAGGGCCCGGCGCGAGAGGTCGCCGCCGCCGATCGCCCCTACGAGAACACGAGCTCCAACCAAGTCTGCGAGATGATGTTGCCAAGATAGCTCAATGCCAGTTCGCGTAAGAATTTATATCTCTGTCGAAAAAGTTATCTGCGACGTTGCTCGAATATTAGGTTTCTGTGGCAGCATTCCCTAAGTAAAATGGTGGTTATGGTGGTACCTTTGATCAACACCTGATCGGTTGAATTGTTTTACATAGCGGAAATGTAGAATTAAGCGCCATATTCACGGTATTTTAAATTTTATTTTGATGAGATTATATTAGATTATGTGGCTTAAGATAGATCATCGATATCCGTGAGATAGATAAGTACTGCACATAAGTAGGTATTAAAACATTAATGTGTTACTATTATAAACCTCGCCTGCGGTTTAGCTTAATCAGTATGAAGCTGTATGGAAGTGCACATATCACAACGATTCAATATCGGCCGACAAAAAAGTATGATAGGCTTCACGATTGCCATTAAACAAGCTTCAAACTAAACTATCGGCCAACTATCGGCCGACTGCTAATCAGTATACGCGCTTACCACGCGCGCACACTTACGACTGTTTAGTCGGCTAGACCCGGCCGATATTTCAGCTTGTTCCGAGGTTTGACACCAGACGGTCATGTTGTGATGGTGCTGTCAAGTCCTATTCCCTCCCTATTTTTTGATACGTTGATCGTAAATTTGATAGAAGAAGTAGAAAAAAGGCCCCCGCGAGCAAATTGATTTGCTCGCGGGGGCGTTTTTTCCGGCCCGATAGTTAAATCTAGTATATGCACTCACTACAAACCCGACTGTTTAGTCGGGCTAATGTACCCAGCAGCCTAACTGAACTAAACTGTCGGCTGATCGAAAGTCTGCAGTTTGCGAGGTCTTTAAAACATCAACTGTATTTTATTTATTCTCGTCCGTCTGTTACTGCAGGGTGCCTATTTTTATTGTCATCGTGATTGTTTTACGTTGCAATTCTAACAAAAACCTACCTTGGTTCTTGGTGAAACAATACTAGATAAGATATTAATTGGATTAGACACACCCGCTCCTTTTCTTCATATGTCATATTCGAAAGACGTCCACTGTTGGACATAGGTCTCTCCTAAATCATCTTATAGTTTTTGACTGGCTTGTTGGTCTAGTGGTTAGTGGCCCTGACTGCTATGTCGGAGGTCGTGGGTTCGATTACCACCCAGGACAAATGTTTGCGCGATGAGCTCGATCATTTGTTCTGTGTCTGGGTGTAATTTATCTATATAATATATATATGTATTTAGAAATATATAAGTATGTTTATCAGTTGTCTAGTACCCATAACACAAGCTCTGCTTAGCTTGGGACTAGACGGCGCGGCGGCGTTGTGTGATAGTTGTGATTATTATTATAGTTCATCACATGTAGCACGAAACTTCTCTTGATAACTCAAGGGTCTGTTTCTCAACATGACAACATACAGTACTAAACGTGTACAAGATAATTATTTGCATTTCTCAATTTATCGTAAAACGATTCGAACGTCATACTATTGTTTTACGTGTAATAAAAATGCGTGGCCCTGAAGGTATGTGTCCAAAATGGGTGCTTAATTGCTCTCCTGCCATTCATAGATTCGGTCGGTCAACTTCTAACCTCGCTTTACTTTTGAGTGGCACTCTTTGATTTGTATTTGGGGTCTAAGTTGTCTAGTCGTAGTATTTTTCATTTTAATATCGAATTAGTGTTTGTGTCTTTATGTATGCCATTGGATCTAAATCTTCTGTAGAGGTTCTATAGGATTTACACTATATGTGTCCAAGTCGTCGACGGCGCGTACTGTTCCACTCGCGCCTCAAGGAGATGTCAGCAAACCGTAGGGGCCCAGCAGGGTCGAAGCTTACTGGGGCCAAGGGTTTGCTTCTGAAAGTAACAGGAGCGGGTTTTCAGTCAGTAAAAGTCTGACACACCCTTCCGCTCCTCCCAAGATCGAGGGATGTCATTAGATGATTTTCCGATCTACAAAAAAAAAACACTATATGTGTCAATTTGACCTAAACTTCATTATAAATACAAAATTCAAACAAATATTCCTAAAAGAACCATTGCCAAATCTGTTTTTGTTGTGGGCGGCTTGGATTCCTTACTTCACTCTGGTTTCTATATTAGCTTCCTTGCAGTGCTCGGGAGTTAATTATATAGATGACACACTGCTTTTGTGATTAAAATTTAGCAAACTTCGTTTCGTTCGAAATTCAACATGCCACCCGCGACTCAAAGATACTGCTTTATTCCCTAATCACATACTCTACTATTTTATCTCTGGAGTTATTCCCTTGGTATAATGTTCTAGTATCACGCGGATAAACCCGCCGGAAGCATTTATTGTATGATACAACTTAAATTAAAATTTGAAAAATAGTTACTACAATCTATATATATGTCGGCTCGTCGGAATAGTTCGAGCTACGATTATCTACCAAGTGGGTCTATGTGGGTATCGTGCAGTGAATAAAAACAGCTAGGAACTGAATCAGTTTACTTTTCAATACAATTCGGTACAGTGCACTTTCAATACAATTCGGTTTTATGCCTGGTCGGGGTACAACGGATGCCATTTTTGCTATACGCCAGCTGTGCGAGAAATACAGAGGTGCGCATAAAAACTTGCACATGGTATTCGTTGACCTCGAAAAGGCATATGACCGGGTACCTCGTGAGGTTCTGTGGTGGGCCCTTAAGGAGAAAGGTGTGCCTGGGAAGTATGTGCAGTTGATCCGAGCGATGTACAGCCAATGCAGTACCCAAGTCCGGTCTGCAGTGGGCAACACTGGCAGCTTCAGTGTGGCTGTCGGCTTACATCAAGGGTCGGCCCTCAGCCCTTACCTCTTCCTGATGATAATGGACGCTCTGACGTCGGGCATCTAGGAAGAGGCTCCCTGGTGTATGCTGTTTGCCGATGACATTGTGCTGGTTGCCGAGAGTGGCCTAGAGGTCCAGAGCAAATTGGAGGTGTGGTGGCACAGACTGGAGAGTGTTGGCTTAAAATTGAGCAGAACGAAAACCGAGTACTTGTTCTGTGATTTCGGTGGTCTCTCCGGTCCTATGCCCTTAGCTCTCGCTGGAACGCCCATACCAATCTGCTCCGACTTTCGGTACCTCGGGTCGCTTATCCAAGGAGATGGCGAGGTAGACCGAGACGTATCAAATCGGATCAATTCAGGATGGATGAAATGGCGACAGGTCACTGGAACAATTTGTGACCCACGGATGCCCCCCAAGTTGAAGGGTAAAATCTACAAGTCCGTGATAAGACCTGTCATACTGTATGGATCAGAATGTTGGGCTGTGAAAAAGACGGATGAAAAAAGATTGCATGTAGCGGAGATGAGAATGTTGAGATGGATGTGTGGTGTGACGAGAATGGATAAAGTGAGAAATGAGTATATTAGAGGAAGTTTGAAAGTGGCGCCAGTGACTGAAAAGTTGAAAGGGAATCGTTTGTCTTGGTATGGTCATGTAAAGAGGAGAGATGAAACGCATGTTACTAAAAGAATTATGAGTATACATGTGGATGGGTGGAGAGGGAGAGGGAGGCCAAAGAAAAGATGGATGGATTGTGTGAACAGTGATATGAAAGAAAAGGAAGTTAGTGATAGCATGACGGTTGACAGGATAGAATGGAAGAAAAAAACATGTTGTGCCGACCCCAAATAAGATGGGACAAGGGCAGGAAGATGATGATGATGATGATGCACTACAATATTAGGTAGGTGCAAACAACATGAGTAGGACAGTTTCAGTGCGTCTTCACGCTGCGACGGCCTGGTTTAGAGTGTCCGCTGTCCTCGCGGGTTCTCCTCAAGCTCGTTGCCAAACGGAAACGCCTGACCCTGTCAAAGCGCGCCAACTCTAGTTCTTCTAGTTGCCACTAGATGGCGTGCTTTGTATTGTTGTCAACAAATGAACTGCCGGATACGACAAAATTATATATAAGCGAAATACCAATCACTGATTGATCACGAAATCTCAGAAACCATAACACCTAAAAACTTAAAATTTGGCAAGTAGATTCCATAGAGGGTTCGACACTCCACCACTAAGGGGGTAAAAAGGGGTTTGGAAGTTTGTATGGAGAAACCTATTTTCACGCGTGTGAAGCCGATAGTAGAAGCTAGTTTTAAATAAAAGTCGGAGAAAATGAGTTATATCAGTTTTAATTTCTAGAAGAAAACATGTTTCTTTATACATTTGGTTGATCATTTTCACGTCATAAATAGTTTAAACAGAGTCTAAAAACAAGTAGGTACATACATGTTACTGTATGTCTATGTCGGAATTAGGTAGAGTGATACTATTTGCCGACCTACAATACAATTACAATTATATATTCGTATTGCATTGCGGCTGGTTTCATTACCTATATACGAGTATTATTGCAAACAATATATTAAAAAAAAAATCTAGTGGTGTACCTACCTACTTTGTATTTTAACACTTATCCGTGAGCAGTTATTAGCCTATGGCATTTCGTCCAGTAAGTTCCCCTGCTCACTTCTACTGACTGGTAGTATAGGCTCATTTATATTGAATCGGAACCATTGAAATATCTTACTTTGCAGCAGTGGCGTAACCATACTATCTGAGGCCGGTGGCAAAATCATTAAATGGGACTCCAGGAAAAGCGTCAACTTTGTAATTTGATTTGGATAAATCACTGAAGTACAGACGTAAAATATTCTTATTAATAAATCGGAAGGTCTCTAATACACATGGATTTTTATATTTCGTATCTGAAGGTGGGCTTCCCAGTTGCGTATGTATAAGGTGGTAAAGCAGGCAAAATACAACGGGAAATTGATCCTTTTTTATGAATGCATTTAATAAATCTTAATAATTTACTTGAATTTGTATATTTACTTCTTCTGAACTCAAGGCCTCTCGGACCGGGGGCCCCCACCGGGCCAGAGGCCCGTGGCATTTTGCCAGTCTTGCCACCCTATAGTTACGCCACTGACTTGCAGTGTATGAATCCATGAGCAGACTTGTTTTAGGGTTATGCCGTAGAGAAGAAGAGAAACAGGAGTAGTTTTCTTAAGATAGTTTGTAATAAATTCCCTTACAAGATAATTTGTCGGTAAAGAATTATGAGAGCGGCTACTTAAGCAAAAATAATGGAAACCTGCGCGATTAAAGCGGACTGTGCGTGTCACTTTTTGTTTTATCACAGTCCAAATTTTAGTAACTTTCAAATAGTGTCGTAACGCAGCTATATCTACCTTCTGCTGGTCCAAATATGGTGAATAGAGTTGCGTGTCCATATATTCGGTTCCTGAAGTTGTTGAGAGAAGTGTAAACTGAGTCCGAGGAAGGGCGGCCGGGATTATTGTCGTGAGTAGCAAATTTAGAATCAAAGATTCAAAGCATTTTATTTCATATAAAAAATTTACAGGCACTTTTGAAATGATGATCAGAAAAATGATACTAATTGCTATTCCAAATCCATAGGCTAGTCGGGAAATGCGGGTGCAGTGTCCTTTATGAAAGTGTATCATTAAATTGAAATATTGCAATTCAAATCCAAACTGAACTGACCAATGACAATGACCAAACACGCGAAGTCAATTGCGGGGCCGGATCTAGGCATAAATAAGCCTTTTGTCGGTCAGTATTAATAACTAATCAAATCTATTTTTAAACTATGATAACGTTAATAGAACAAATCATGAACCTTATCTCAGTTGGTATTCTATCAAAAAACTTAGGGCAATTAACAGGTGTGAATTAGAAATTATTTCTCAAAATTAATTTAATAGGGTTTTGTACCTATTTTTGAAAAGCTCTCAATTCGATCTTTAAGGGCTCTTAAACTAAAATAAAAATGCATTTTTTTTTCAATTTATTTTCGCGCATAATTTGACAAAAGTACTGGATGCCATTATGCTCTGTGTTCATGACGTCAATTGGTCACGTAAACAGATGCGCTGACATTAAAAATCAGTTGGCACTTGACACTTTTTGTACATGCGGCCGTAATACCATCGCGGCTATTGTTTTGCTAGAAACAGTATATCATATATTTTAAAATGAATTTCGTTATTTTAAGACCTAAAATGAACATTTACCGACTGCTTTTTGCCTAAGTTATCTCAATTGTATAGCTTTAGATATTTTTTTTGCACAGTAAAAAGAGAAATGACCGTCGTTAAAAGTAAATCGTGTTATATTGATCCTGTCCTATGTTTTTTTGTATGATACTTCTAACAAAAGTTGAAGAATAGAATGCAGGTTTCTTATCTGAATTTAATTCTTCAAGGTATATTTAAAATATTGTGGGGTAGATATGTAGCTGAGGATCCCAGCCAAGTTACAACCGTTTCGTTTCGATTCTCTTTTTGTCGATCGCCTCGAGTAGAACACGCCTCCGATTCCTTTATTCTGACGTCAATTCAACGCTTAGTCACGTGGTTAGAACAAAGGAATATGAGACGTGGCCGACTCGAGGCGATCAACGAAAAATCGAAACGAAATGCTTGTAACTTCGCTAGGGGGGCTGATGTTGAAAATATTGTTAGATTGCGATAACTACTTCCTAGCATGTATTAAGTTATAAAAGCGAGATTATACACACGGGTAGAACATGACCTAAATTAAGACAGGATATTTTTATCTCGGCGTGGGATAATTAGACTTTCACTGTCATAAACTGCTTTATTATAATTTGCCTTTATAATATTAACATGGAAAAATGGTGTGATTGGTTTACCCTTTATCATAAATAGATTAATATCGTTTGTTGACATAATCATAGATGATATAAAAGACATAGCTCAAAATAGTTCTCTCACATTATTCTGTGGACGGTGAAAATGCGTTTGATTGTGGTTTTAGCTCTTTTTATAGCGGCTGTTGCAGGTTAGTACTTGGTAGACTTTGATAAATTATTGTATTGTATTCAAAAACTAAAAAATAAGTGTTTCTAATTTGGAATTACTTTTTTTTTTGCAGCCGTTCCAGCTAATCCCCAGAGAATAGTTGGTGGATCTCTCACCACGATTGACCAGTACCCCACCATAGCTGCTTGCCTCTACTCGGGTAACCTGGTCAATTATTGGCAGTCTTGTGGTGGTACCATCCTCAACAACAGATCTGTGCTCACAGCTGCTCACTGCACCTTGTAAGGATATTTCTTTTTGTACTCTTGTGATTGTTTCATAGAAAATACATTTTTGTGAGTTGAGCTCACAAATATGCATTTACAAAAACAGCAAACTATTATTTTAGGAATTGGTTATTGTTGGTTGATTTGAGTTACACAGTACCTATGCCATTGACACATTACGTTCAGAGTGTTTCTTTTTTTACTACCGGGAAAAATAAACACTGAGCTGCAAAGATAATTTTATTTATTAACAATTTTAATTTAATTAACAATTTAATTGACAATATGTAGGTAAGTAGGTACGTACATCATAATTTTAACTTTAATTTAACTTCCTTTTTTGCAGTGGTCATGCCGCTAACAGATGGCGCTTCCGAGTAGGGTCGAGCTGGGCCAATAGCGGTGGTGCTGTGCACATCCTACAATTTATAGTTAACCATCCTAACTACAACAGTAGAACAACTGACAATGACATCGCCATCTTGAGGTCATCCACGGTCATCGCACATAACAACAACGTTCGTCCCGTTTCTATTGCTGGAGCCAACTACTACCTGGCTGATAACCAGGTCGTCTGGGCTGCCGGTTGGGGCTTGACATCTGTATGTTTATTGAATGTCAATGCGAAAAACAATGTCGTTTTTATGTGGGTATTTTAATATTTCCTATTTTAAATTTTGCAGGAGGGTGGTTCTTCTTCCGAGCAACTGCGTCACGTCCAGGTCTTTTCAATTAACCAAGCTACTTGCAGAAGTCGTTACGCTTCTGCAGGTGTAACCATCACCGATAACATGGTGTGTTCCGGCGTGCTTGACGTCGGTGGTCGAGACCAGTGCACAATGGACTCCGGTGGCCCTCTCTATCACAATGGTGTCCAAGTCGGTGTCTGTTCTTTCGGTATCGGATGCGCTAGACCACAGTTCCCAGGCGTCAATGCTCGTGTGTCCCGCTACACGGCTTGGATCGGTTCTAATGCATAAGTTTAAATGTTTTTTTTTTTGTAATAAAAATTATAAAATATTCGTCCTAGTTTTAGTTCCAGAGACTCCAATGTGTGTATTGTGATTGTTTTTAATCAATATAACTCTGCCTAAAATAGGAATGATATATTAACTTTTTAATGTGTTTAATCGATAGATTGTGGAGTTTTGATAAGGATACTAAAAATTTAAATGATGTTTCTGTATGACATAATGTGTATGTAATGTAGCAGCAGATATGATTGCTCAGATTTGTTGATTGAACTCCTGTAAGACGCGAGGTGAGCGCATGCCCTCTATTCGCCATTCCATCTAGTCGCACCAATGCTGGAGTTAGCGCACCTTTACGTCGTCGTATAGCAAAACACATGTTTTTTGAGCAGTGGTGGCCGAGTGGTAACGGCCCCGACTTACGAATTGTAGGTCGCGGGTTCAAACCCAGCCAGGCGCATTACTTTGTGTAATTTATTTCATCACCACTGCTCTCAAAACGGTGAAGGAAAACATCGTGAGGAAACCGGCATGTCCTAGAACCAAAAATTCGAAGACATGTGACATCCACCAACCCGCACTGGGCCCGCGTGGTGGATTACGGCCCACTCCTAGAGAGAGGAGGCCTGAGTCCCAGCAGTGGGAACAGGCTGAATATGTATGTATGTATGTATGTATAGCAAAACACAAGTCTGAAAAAAAAAAGTTGAGAACTGTTTTGGTTTTTTTGCGTATATCTTATGTTTTGAGGTGTGCTGAATCCGACACTTTCATTTTGTTATAGAACGTCAGGTTTTCTGACAATATTGGTATATATTTTAAACAAGTTATCATCTTAAAATGAAAGATAAAAGACATTTTTTTAAATTATAATTGCGTAACAATTTTTTTTTTTAATATAAAAAACATTAATTACTATAAGCAATAAATGTATTTTTTTTTCACAGTGACATTTATTGGAAAATAACCTGGAATTTTTTGAGTATTTTTTAGTTGTCAGAGCACCTAAATACATAGAAATTAGCTGGAACACTACACACACTACAACACACACACACTGCAATACACTAGCAAAAACTCTAAAACTGCTGATACACTAGCAATTTTAGGTAGGCACTAAGTATTATGAAATATTTTTTTTTAATGTAATTGTTTGTTTTTCCAATGAAATAATAAGAGTTCGTATTTCTGTTTGCGGCTTAGTTTAGAAAAATGTAATTTTGCATTTGTGTATTATCTTTATTAATTACGCTGACAAAATATTCCGCCAAACGAAATCCCGACAAACGACCTTATAATAGGTCTTTACCTATGAAATTGGAGATTTTTAAAATGGGTTGCTTTGAAGTGTTATATCATTGGATTGACTTGGAATCATAAGTTCAAATAAATTTTATATTAAAGGTATGTTATTCTTCTTTTGAAATTAGGTATTTATTGGTTTCTTTGTGTTTTGTATTTTCTGTAATATCGCAGTACTTATAACCATGAAAGCTAATAAAAAAACGTTTTTTCATATTAAGAGTTTCAACGTAGATACTATGCATTGCAAAGGGCAAACAATATCAATGTCGCATACCTACGACTTTCTTCTAACAAAAAAACTCTGTGTTCTTGGTTTAATAGATTTCGTTTTGGAAATTTTGTCTTGTAGCCGCCCTAAGAAATAAAGTTATTCCTGAGATAAAATTTCTCACATGAAAGTGATTGAAACCAAAATAGACATCTCATTCATTAGCCGTTTTAAGTCCGTATACATCATCAATATTGCATATCACTTGAGTCCTTATTGAATTTATTTGAACTTATGATTCCAAGTCAATCCAATGATATAACACTTCAAAGCAACCCGTTTTAAAAATCTCCAATTCCATAGGTAAAGACCTATTATTTTCAACCTACAGCAACCCGATAAAACTGCCAGCTCAAAAACTGAAATTTGGCCCAAAGTGTTGGTACATAAATGTAAGGGATTATTCTGTTGATAATATTAAGAAGTTTAATGAGATCATAACTAGTTTATCGTGGTATGACATTTATAATGACAATGACGCTAATAGGACATTCAATAATGTTCAGGACCATTTCATCTTATTTTACAATTTGTGTTTCCCTATTTATAAAACCAAAATTCATAGTAACAATACTTCACCTAAATGGATAACAAAGGGTATAAAAATTTGTTGCAAAAATAAAAGAAAACTTAAAAGATCTTATTTTAACAAGCGGAATAAAGATATAAAGAACATATAGATTAAATACAATAAAATGTTGAAACGTTGTATTACCCTATCCAAAAAGTCAACAATTCATAAATACATCCAAAATTCAAAAAATAAAAGCTTGGCTACCTGGAACATAATTAATAATAAAGCCGATACCATCAAAACTTATACACAAATAGATGCACTAAAATCTGGCGATGAATTGATATCAGATCCTGTGCAAATTGCAAACGCGTTCAATGACGCGTTCACTTCAGTTTCGGATAGTAATGACTCCAAACAAAAATATTCTGAAAGAAATTTCTTTCAGATAGACACTAATTGTAACAGTATTTTCTTGCGTCCTTGCACGGAGTCTGAAATCGTGAGAATAATTAAATCTCTAAATAATAAGAAATCAGTAGGTTATGATGAGGTCTCTACAATCGTGATAAAATCATGTGCAGAAGCACTATCTCCTATTCTATGTCATTTAATAAATACATCGTTAACAAATGGTGTCTTCCCTGATAGACTAAAAATTTCTATAGTCAAGCCACTACATAAGAAAGACTGCACACTGGATATAAATAACTATAGACCCATCACGCTAATACCCATCTCCTGCCGGAGGCTCTACGCTGGCATCGTACAGTCCATGGCCCTTTATGGGGCGCCGGTGTGGGCGCCGTCACTGCGAAAGCGACCGGCGGCCCAGCTGAACGCGTGCCAGAGGGTCATGGCAATACGGATGGTGCGGGGATACCGCACGGTTTCCCGCGAAGCGGCGAGCCTCCTTGCTGGCCAGCCACCATGGGACCTGGTGGCAACAGGCCTTGCACGCATGCACGATCTGCGCGTGGAAATGCAACGTCGGGGCGAAACTCCGCTGCCACGACAAGTCGCGGCATGGCGGACAGAGCTCCGGCGGGGTCTCATGGTGGAATGGCGACAGCGACTATCGCAACCCAGTGCTGGGCACGCCATAATTATGGCGGTAAGTCCCCTCTTTGAGGAGTGGCTGGAAAGGCAACACGGCGTCCTTACCTTCCGCATGACGCAGGTCCTCACCGGACATGGTAAGTTCGGGAGGTTCCTGCACCGGATTCGTGCGGAAGAAACGCCCGGGTGTCACCATTGTGTGGACCACCCGGAGGACACGGTGGAGCACACGGTGGAGGTGTGTCCCGCTTGGGCAGAGCAACGCCGTGTCCTCGTGGGGGCTATCGGTGGCGGCGATCTCTCGCGCCGGGCCTTGGTACAGGCCATGGTCCGGAGCGAGGAGGAGTGGCAGGCGGTCGCCTCCTTCTGCGAAGCAGTAATGCTAGCAAAGGAGGCGGCCGATCGCGTGAGGCAACGGTCCTCACGCCCCAATCGCCGCCGGGATTCCGATCCCGATTTCCGGCCATTGTAGGCGCGGGCTTGCGGACGGCGAGCAATGGGTGGTTCGCCTTCCGACCGTCCGGTAACCGTCCGGACCGAGCCCAAGTCGTCGACGGCGCGTGCTGTTCCACGCACGCCTCAAGGAGATGTCAGCAACTGTAGGGGCCTAGCAGGGTCGAAGCCTACTGGGGCCAAGGGTCTGATTCTGAAAGGAAGACTCGGCCCTGGTACGAAAGGCAATGAAGGAACAGGAGTGGGTTTTTAGTCAGTAAAAGTCTGACACTATCTCCTGCCCGCCCAAGGGCGGGGGATGTCATAAGATGATTTTCCCACCGAAAAAAAAAAATAAATAAATAAAAATCACGCTAATACACATACTTTCAAAAATTTATGAAAAAGTTATGCATCATAGACTACGTGAGTTCTTGAGCAGGAATAAAATAATAAAAGAAGAACAAAACGGTTTTCAAAAAGGTAAGTCAACAACACTTGCAGCTTTTTGTCTTGTTAAATCTATTACAGAAAACATTGATAAAAAACAAACAGTAACTGTTGTTTTCCTCGATATGAGTAAAGCGTTTGATTTGGTAAATTACGATAAGCTATTAGATAAATGTGAGCGCTATGGCATCCGCGGTCCAGCACTAGATTGGCTCCGAAGCTATCTCAGCGGACGGAAACAGTGTGTAGAAGTGACTCGCATTAACAAAAACTTCATATCAACAGCCTACAGATCTAGCTGGGCAATCTAGGCAATCGGTCGGGTGTGCCGCAAGGTAGTATTTTGGGACCTCCTCTATTCCTCTTGTATATTAACGATTTGCCTCATGTCACAAATCACAAATGCGTGCTGTTTGCTGATGATGTCTCAGTAATTATACCTAGCAATGATAACATTGAAAACCACGAAAAAGAAGTTCACAAGACATTACATGACATAGTTGGTTGGTTAACAATAAATGATCTTAAGGTGAATTTATCCAAAACGAAATATGTACATTTTAGCAACTATAATCAAATTAAAAAACAAAATTTCAACATTATATTTAATGAAGAAAAAATAATTAGAGACGACAATATTAAATTTCTTGGCATTACCATAGATGAGCATTGCAATTGGAAATTACACATAGAAACAGTATGCAAGAGACTCAATAGATTTGTTTACGCTTTAAGACAGTTAAGAAAAACAATAAGTGAGACAGCAGCTCTTACTGCTTATCACGGCCATGTAAGCTCCATCTTAAGGTATGGTTTATTGTTATGGGGCAACTCACCACACATTAGCAGAGCCTTCATTATACAGAAAAAGTGTATCCAAGCAATAAGTAACGTCGGGCCTTTTGAAACATGCAGGCCACTTTTCAAAAAAACTAGGAATACTTACTCTTGTATCTATGTACATAATGGAAATTGGGATGTTTGTAAGGAACCAATTACATTTGTTTGTAGACAGTAATGATAAACGTAAATATAAGTCAAGAGCACTAAATTGGAAACTCATGCCTTTTGTAGGAGCGTATTGCATAAAAAGAATAGCTATAGGATGTCAATCAAAGTCTAGAATCATATACCACGTCGGTTGAGAGAACTTCCCTTATATAAATTTCAAAAGGAAATAAAATTATGGTTAATAGAGAACTGTTTTTATACCTTAGGTGAATTTTTTAACTATAAGAGTTAAAAATGTAGCTAAAACTTTCCATAAAATTGTGTTTTTAATTGTATTGTTCTGTTTTTTAACTTATTCTATTGTATATATGTGCTTTTTATTTTTTGACTATTTCACTGTATTTGCACCTAAAAGTTAATTTTCGCATGCCTCCAATAGGTGAGATGTGTAAAGCACTACCTTTTCTTTTTAACAACCTCTGTACCATATCTCTGGCGATTAAATGATTATTATTATTATTATTATAGAACAATAAACCATTGGAGTTTATTTCGACTGAACATTTAACTGCTGCGTTTCATCATCAACGATTGCATCACTGCTTACCATCAGGTGGGATCACACTAGTTTATATCATAAAAAAAAACGATGAATAAGGCATTAAGTCTTTAGTAAGATGCATGTACTTTTAATAAATAAATAAATCTTGAAACTTTTGAGGAGTGCAGAGATATTCCATTGCTATCAATTTTGGAGTGCCGACGATGGTCATGACTTTGCCAGTTCTACTGTCAGACCACCAGACCTACAGCGATATGCCACCGGTACATAGTCATCTCTCACACCACACAAAACGTTTTAGAAATACTTTCATAGTGCGTACGGCTATGGACTGGAATTCTCTGCCGGAGTCTGTGTTTCCTAATAGCAAAGTAAAATGCGTAAGCGCATTCGTGCATTAGTAAAGGCTGGCGTTAACTACACCTGTCACTAACAGGGATCAACAGGGATTATCCTAACAATAATCATCAATAGATTAACGTTATCATTTTTCAATGGTATAAAAACAAGAGATACATTGGCATTGTAAATTTGTTTGGCGGATGGTGAAAATGCGTGTGATTGCTCTATTCGCTTTTTTTAGATGTAGATCCTCAAGATCGTTCATGAGAGACGACTACCTCTATCGCGAACGATCTTGAGGTTCATGTTTCGTCTCGTTCCACGTCATTCGGTTGCTCATTGCATCTGCCAACACGGTGCGACGCCAGCTTTTGTGAGGACGGCCTCGCTTTCTTTTGCCTTGGGGATTTCAGTTCAACGCTTGCCTACCCAGTCAAGAGTTGGACTGGAATCCCCAAGGAATCATAAGAATTCGCCGATCATATACCCATATAGTTAATCGGCGAATTTTTTCCGTGCATGTTGTTAATCTATCTCCACTTGTGGCGCTTGATCGCCTATATGTCGCAATAGTTTCCCACGAGTAAGTTTCAGTTAGAGTTGTCCTTGGGTGCAGTAGCAAAGCGCGTATAGGGATAATCGTCGAATGGTATCACATCCCATTAAATTGTCTAATGGGCCTCTGCGAGTTGGCTTCGGCTGCTCGTATGCCTTCCAAAGATTCAGGACCCAAGGGTTCTGAGATAAATAAATGCATGCCAAAAAATAATAATAATAGTTGGTGAACTATTGAGCAATAGCGATCTCAAGGACCCGATCTCTCGGGAGAGTTGGAGTTGGGTTGGAGAGTGAATAGGTTACTTCTAGGTAAGCGCGCTCCATCGTCGACCACATCGTCGCTTTCCATCAGGTGAGATAGTGGTCAAACGCGAACCTATCAAGAATAAAAAAAAAGAAAGTTATTGTTCCTCATCTCCGGTTTACCTTTATTGGCCACAGAGAGAATAGAGCTGCCACCTCTCTCTTGTCTTTATTGGCTGGCTAGGGATCAACAGGGATTATCCTAACAATAATCATCAATAGATAATCGCCACGAATCAACATTATCATTTGTAATTGGTATAAAAGCTTGAGCTATATTGGCATTGTTAATTTGTTTTGTGGACGGTGAAAATGCGTGTGATAGCTCTGTTCGCCCTCGTCGTTGCGGCTGTGGCAGGTAGGTAAACATATCGTATAACAAAAAAAATCATACCTGTCCTTGGGACAGCGTTGTTCGGCTAAACCAATTTCGATTCAGTTTTTTCAAATTGTGTGTTCGGATAGAGTTTATTTCTTTATTACAATTACGGCACTAGTGCCGAGAGTGCGAGTTTAAAACAATTTCAATATTAAAATTAGTTAACAATAGATAAAAAAAACTGGGCAAGTGCGAGTCGAACTAGCACCCTGAGGGTTCCGTACAAATTTACTTGTGTTCAACAGTTCAATTCCGGAATGGAGTCTTGGAAGATATTTCCGAATCGCAAAAAAAAAATGACGTAATAACAAATTTACAGTTTTCAGATTTATTCCTATACTTGTGCTATAAGACCTTGCTTTCTACCAAATTTTAGAATAACGAGAAGTGCCCTATGAATTTTGATATCCTCGAGAGTGTCGAAATGTATGTTTTTTTGCCACATAAACCGAAGTATCTTTTTTTCTTGTTAACTTACAAGTTTTGATTTTTTTACAGCTTCAAGAGTCCGCAGACTTGAGTATATGGTTTGGTTTTAATTTCAACTCGATATCTCCACGCATTCCCGAGATAAAGGGTCTTGACAGGCAGACATACAGAGAGGCAGACCGACGGACGGACAACAAAATGATCCAATAAGGGTTTTTTGGTTTTTGGAAAAGTGAAATTACCAAAGTAAAAAAAAAGATAAAGACAACCTACAAATCACAAACAAATTAAATAACATAAAAATTATTATCTAAGATTAATTTACAAAAACATAAATAGTTTTAATTAAGATATAAATTGACTTTCTCATTTCTTTCTTTAGTACTTATGTATTTTTAATTAGAATAATTTCATTGTTATTATAATGTAGTCTATTAATAAAATAACTCTTTTGTAGCGGTCCCAGCTGATCCACAGAGGATAGTGGGTGGGTCTGTCACCACCATTGGCCAGTATCCTACCATGGCCGCTTTCCTCGTCGCGCATGACAATGTCAACTTTAGGCAGAATTGTGGAGGTACCATCCTCAACAACAGATCCGTGCTCACAGCTGCTCACTGCACCGAGTATGTATATTTCTTTTAATATGTATTTACGATTGTATAATTGTTTTACGTACAGCACTTAAAATGGTTTGATCTCCGTTTACCTAAAGTTATAAACATATTGCTGAATGTTTAATTTTTTTAAATTTTGCTTTGTGTTGACCAGATTTTTTTTCTTTTTGTAGTGGTCGTTCCGCAAACATAATTCGTTTCCGTGTAGGCTCAACCTGGGCCAACAGTGGTGGTGTCGTTCACAATGTAGCATTTTACATCAATCATCCTAGTTACAACCCCTTTACAATTAACAATGACGTGGCTATTTTGCGGTCTGCGAACACCATAGCCCACAACAACAATGTCCGTCCTGTATCCATCGCTGGTGCCAATTATCACCTGGCCGATAACCAGGTTGTCTGGACTGCCGGATGGGGCATGACCTCTGTAAGTTTATAATTTTAAAGCTCAATGCTTTTCAAAAAAAACATTTATTTTTATTGATTCTTTTTTAATGGTCGATTGTTTATATTTACAGGAAAATGGATCTCCTTCGGAACAATTGCGTCACGTCCAGGTCTATTCAATCAATCAGGCCACTTGCAGAAGTCGTTACCCTAACCTGACTGACAATATGTTGTGTATTGGTGTCCTTAATGTCGGTGGCCGTAGCCCGTGTCAAATGGACTCCGGCGGTCCTACCTATCACAATGGTATCCAAGTCGGTATTACCTCCTTCGGCACCGGATGCGGTAGGCCAAATTTTCCCTCTGTCACTGCTCGTGTTTCCCGCTTTACTTCTTGGATCAGTTCAAATGCATAAGATATAAGTGATTTTACAAAATAAACTGTTACAAAATTTATGTTTGACTTACTTTACTTAATGTCCTATGTTCCCTTGATGTGAATACCCTCGGCCCCAGAGGGCCATTAAAAGATAAAACATCGAATACTAACAGTCACAACTGTATCTAGGTGTAGAAAGAATCTGAGTATACACATATTTTTCCGGGTGACAATTCTTATAATGTTCTTCGTCCTGAGGTGGGCGGAGGGGTTTGTTAGACTCGTGCTGTCTAAAACAACCCAGGTGATCGCTCGCATACTTGTGTTAGGGGCTGTGCGTGCAGTGTGATTTTCATTGTTTTGGGTTAGTGCGGACTGGGCTGCTGGTCCCGCAATGAGTCCCTTATATGTATAAGAGAGACGCGCGTGAAACGCCGTCTAGGGTCCAGATTGATGATGCGACGAATGTCCCCTAATCTGTTGACCTAAGACCTTTTTAAAGTGTTGGAAGAGGGCGTTAACCCACCCATAACGCGCGGTGCATCTAGTATAGGGTAGAAAGCACGTATTGTCTCTCTTTCCGTAACCTTGATCTGCGAGATGATGTTCTTGCAGAAAAAATTACCGCATCCCAAGACTGATAAAAGCTGTAAAAAACAAGACAGTGCCGACCATCGAGTCACCCAAAGGGCAATGGAAAGGGCAATGCTCGGAGTTTCCTCAATTGAAGATATCCGCAGGAGAACCAAGGTCACCGATATAGCCCGAAGAATTTCCAAACTTAAGTGGCAGTGAGCAGGGCACATTGCTCGAAGAACTGATGGTCAATGGGGTCAAAAGGTTCTAGAGTGGCAACCGCACACCGGAAAACGCGGCGTTGGAAGGCCTCCCACAAAGTGGACGAATGACCTAGTGAGAGTCGCGAGAATGCGGTGGATGCGAGTCGCACAGGACCGTTCGTTGTGGCGGCACTTGGGGGAGGCCTATGTCCAACAGCGGACGTCCGTCGGCTGAAATGATGATGATGATTTTGCTTTAACAAAATATGTATTAAAAACCTATTTGTACTAATCTTTAGGGTAAACAAAAGAAAAGACGACGATAGAGGTTTTATAGAGACGGACAAAGTGCGAGTGGACTATATAACATAATATAAAAATTTAATAATATGAGAAATACTATGTTGCGCTAAGTAAAATGTGTAAGCGTAGTCACGCATTGAGGCAGGGGGGCTAACGAGGCGCATCCTCTGTTCACTGCCGCCATCGCTAAAAGGATTATCTTTTTAATCATCAATTGATTATCGTTGTGAATCAACATTATCATTTTTGATGGTAGGTATAAAAGCCAGAACTCTATTGGCATTGTTAATTGGTTTTGTGGACGGTGAAGATGCGTGTGATAGCTCTGTTCGCCCTCGCCGTCGCGGCAGTGGCAGGTTGGTACACTTTAGTAAACTGGATAACAGGATTGTTTTATGCGCCCGAGATATTTAGTTTCTCATCTGGTAGTAGATGTATTTGGTAGAGATGGTGTTCGTAAACTTAAAATCGTGACCTATCTTTAAAAAAATGTATTTGTCTGTGATTTTGATTAGTTTTTGTTTCCTTTATTTACAACATGTATTCTTAAAGGTCTTTATTTATTACAATTACTCTCTTCACCAAGAGTTTAAAGCAATACGTACCTACAAAAAGTTAATAATTATATTATTATTAAATAATAATAATAGCAATATCAACTTTATAACGTTATCACTGCTGGGACTCAGGCTTCCTCTCTAGGAGAGGTAATTATCAAATTATAGTTACCAAAAAAAAAATATATATATTATATCAACAATATAAAACTAAAAAGCAAAAAATAGACAGACAGAAATAAGACACATTACAAGTCACAAATAAATTAAATAAAAATAATTTCAATTAATGCCAATAAACCGTTAAAACATTCTTCTTCATATTTAACTGGAATATCTAGATACTGAGCAGTCAGTGTGTTGAGCAATGACTCCGCCTGATTAGTTACTGAATATTGTACAATACGAGTCCAGACTCTGGGAATCGCTAGCAATTTATTTTGAACATGAATACGTAAAGACATTCTGCCGTTTGTTTTAAGTCAAACCGTGTGAAACCGGGGTGGACTATTAATTTAAAATAATTATAATTTTCCCTCTCCTAGAGACTAGGCCTAAGTCCCAGCAGTGGGAACATTAAAAGGTTGATTATGCTTATGCTTTTATGCTTAATTTATTTTTATTTGTCACTTACAATGGCACTTTAGAAGATTAATTTTGTAAGGTGTAGGAGCTCAAGATATTATTATGTAGTCTATAGATATTAATAAAATAACTCTTTTGTAGCGGTCCCAGCTAATCCCCAGAGGATAGTGGGCGGATCGCTCACCAATATTGGCCAGTACCCCCATATGGCCGCTGCCCTCATCACACATGACAATGTCAACTATCGGCAGAATTGTGGAAGTACCATCCTCAACAACAGATCTGTGCTCACAGCTGCTCACTGCACCATGTATGTAAATTTATTTTAATTATATACCTATTTGTTATTGTTATGTTGTTTGTTTTACGTACTGTACTTAAAATGGATTGACAAGCGTCGTTTTCCCAAAGTTATAAGTATATTGTTCCTTGTTTAATATGTTTAAACTAACACGTCTTGACTAAAATTTTCCTTTTTTTTTAGTGGTTATGCCGCAAACAGATGGCGTTTCCGTGTAGGCTCAACTTTTGCCAACAGTGGTGGTGTCGTTCACAATGTAGCACTTATCATCAATCATCCCCATTTTAACCGTGGAACAAATGACAATGATGTCGCTATTATGCGGTCAGCGAACACAATATCCCACAACAACAATGTCCGTCCCGTGTCCATCGCTGGTGCCAATTATCATCTGGCCGATAACCAGGTCGTCTGGGCTGCCGGATGGGGCCTTACCTCTGTAAGTTAATTTGCCAGCTCAATGTTTTTTTTTTTTTTAGAAAGTTATGGTCTTGATACTTTTTTAATGGTCGATTGTTTATTTTTACAGGAGTGGGGATCTCCATCTGAACAACTGCGTCATGTTCAGATTTTTTCAATCAACCAGGCCGTTTGCAGAAGTCGTTACCCTAGTCTGACTGATAATATGTTGTGTTCTGGTGTCCTCAATGTCGGCGGTCGCGACCAGTGCACAATGGACTCCGGCGGTCCTCTCTATCACAACGGTATCCAAGTCGGTATCTGCTCCTTCGGCACTGGATGCGGCAGGCCAGACTTTCCTGGCGTCAATGCTCGTGTTTCTCGTTTCGCCCATTGGATCGGCTCCAACGCATAAGATATAACTAGTATAAAATATATAAAATAAAGTGTTGCAAAAATTTTGTTTGAGTTACTTGATTTAATATCCTATGTCCCTAGATAGCGCAGAGAACGTTCACAGTAGTCCTCCATCAAGGAAGATCTTAAGGTTCATATTTCACTATGCTCCACGTCATTTTGTTGGTTTAATGGGATAGTCATGCTTTCTTTATTTTGGGGTTTCTAGTACAACGCTTGCTTGGATACGTGATCGAAATTTCTTCAGAGTGTGTGGGCAATCGCCATCTTGCTCTCTATCACCAATAACATCTATAACGACAATATCCACTTCCATTGCTGGCCCTAGCTACATAGTCAATGACAACCAAGTTGTCTGGGCCATAGGATGAGGTGTCATTTTTGCAAGTTTGATTTAGTATATCTGATATTGCAAAAAATTACTGTCTTTGTGAAGAAGACAACATTTATTATTGTCCCTTCTGACCTGAGTAGCTATTTAACATAAATAACATCTTACACGATAAACAGTATGGCTTTACTACTCGTAAAGGACGTTGTACAACTGACGCTGGTGTTACTACAACACATTTTTAATACGTCGATGTCTTTTACGACCTGTCTAAGGTCAGTAGAATTGGTCGGTAGGATTGTTTGGTTCATGAAACATTATTCCTGAGACTTGAGCATTACGGACTAGGCCATTTTTATTGAAAAAAATATTTGAGTGACAGACAGCAATTAATTCAGATAAACGGAGTCAATCTTCGGGATTAAATGTGAAAATACGGGTACCCCAAAGTTCAATTTTAAGTCCTTTTTTAATTTTAAGTTTATAGTAATAATTTACCCTCAGGACTAATAATCTTGACGATGAAAATAACGCCCTACTGTAGTTCCAAAACTGGTTCACTGCTAATAATCTAGTTCTAAATGGAAAAACTAAATGCATAAGATTTTCTTTACCAAATGTGAAAAGTAGTAATTGTGATCTGTTTAATGGGCAGAGCCAGCTCACGAAACTGAAGACCAAAGATGGCAGTCATACCCGCCAAATCGGAGCTTCTGGGAGCGATCGAGGCTTTTTATGGACAGTTGTACACGTCAATTACAAAACCCACTGCGAATCTAGGAAACGACCCAAGAGCTAGATTGACCCGACACTATACTGAAGATATCCCGGACGTCAGCCTGTACGAGATAGGATGGCTCTGAAGCAGCTTAATAACAAAAAGACACTGGGTGATGACGGAATTACGGCCGAACTCCTGAAGGCGGGTGGGAAACCGATCCTTAAGGCCCTTCAGAAGCTGTTTGATTCCGTCATATTCGAGGGAAAAACTCCACAGGCATGGAACGGTGGTGTGGTGGTACTCTTCTTTAAGAAGGGTGACAAGACCCTTCTCAAGAATTATAGGCCAATCTCACTTCTGAGCCATGTCTACAAGCTGTTTTTCAGAGTCATCACGAACCGTCTCGCGCGCAGCCTCCCGAACAAGCTGGATTCCGAAAAGGCTTCAGCACCATAGACCACACATATATGCTACGGCAGGTTATACAGAAGATCGAGGAGTATAATCTGCCTCTCTGCCTAGCGTTTGTGGACTACGAGAAAGCCTTTGATTCGATCAAGACTTGGGCTGTGCTGCAATCTCTCCAACGGTGCCAGATTGACTATCGGTACATCGAGGTGCTGAAGTCTTTATACGAAAACACCACTATGTCAGTCAGACTGCAGGACTAGACCTCGAAACCTATCCTTCTGCAGCGGGGTGTGAGGCAGGGAGACGTCATTTCTCCGAAACTGTTCACGGCCGCAATGGAGGATGTCTTTAAGGTTCTGGACTGGAGTGGATTGGGCATTAATGTCAATGGCGAGTACGTCACTCGTCTTCCGTTTGCCGACGACATAGTAGTCATGGCTGAGACTACGGAAGAGCTCAACACAATGCTCAATGACCTCAGTAGAGCTTCCGAAAAAGTGAGTCTTAAAATGAACATGGACAAAACTAAAGTCATGATAAACAACCATGTAGCACCCACTCCTATCAAGATTGGAAACTCTATACTCGATGTTGTGGACGATCCAAAGGGCAATGAAAAGGGCTATGCTCGGAGTTTTCTTGCGTGATCCAATCAGAAATGAAGATATCCGCAGGAGAACCAAGGTTGCCGACATGGCACGAAGAGTCGCCAAACTTAAGTGGCAATGGGCAGGGCACATTGCTCGCAGAACAGATGGCCGTTGGGGCCGAAATGTTCTGGAGTGGCGACCGCGTACCGGAAGACGCAGTGTTGAAAGGCCCCCTACAAGGTGGACCGAAGACCTGGTGAAGGTTGCGGGAATCCAATGGATGCGAGACATACAGGCCTATGTCCAGCAGTGGACGTCTATTGGCTGAAATGATGAATTATGATATCGCTAGACTAGTCTTGTTTAGTTATTTTCATAGTATCATGTCATACGGTGTCTTACTATGGGGATGGGCTGCAGAAATGAACTCAATTTTTAGAAGAAAGACATTTTTAGAAAAAAGCCATCAAAGGCTCTTTCTACAATCGATATTTAAATTTTCGATGTTTTGAACTTCGACATTTTACCCGTAGGTATTTTAATGTTCGACATTCAAATATGTACCCAGTAATATTGCACCGTAATATTAAATGGTTGGATACGAGAAAGAAAGAGTAAATAAAAAAAAAACGTTGCTTGAGTTTAGGATGTTTACTCCATGAGCGGCCCAAAAAATGACGTTCTATTTGCATTACATTGACTTTTATGCACAGAAAATGACAAGCACAAAATTGGGTACCTCGTTGCCACATTTTTTATTATTGCTATTAAAAGTAAGATATTTTTCGTTCTAATACCAAAAACTAATACCATTTGTGTTTTTTTTTTTAAATCATATTTATTTTCCATTCCGAACGTGTATCCTAATCAAATTAAATTTTAAATTTGAGTCCAAATAAATACCAGTGATTATACCATTGTTGGTATTATAATGGAATAAATCAAAAGTAATTTTATTCAAAAAAGCAAATAGAAAGAATTGTTAAAATTCGATCAAAATTAAGTTATAGAAACTTATCAAACCTGGTGAAAGGAGAAACGTCAAAATATATGGAAAAATATATGGAATAAAGTAGTTTATGTATTTTAAGTGTAGGCATACCTGCTACCTTGAGCCGACAGCCAATATACAGGCACCAGGTACTAAAGGTACGTAAAAACACTACTCACTTTTCTTGAATTCTCATGGTTGACTTTTCGTATCTTTTAGAGAATATTGTAAGAAATTAGAAATCAACAATGCCAGCCCCCCTAGCCAAGTCACAAACGATAAACGTAAACTCTAAGTAGTCTTTAATAGATTTTCAACTTTATGTTATTGGATATAAAGTTGAAAATCTATTGAAGATTACATAGTGTTTTCGTTCGTTCCGGTCGCTAACGCTCAGTAGTCTTTAATAGATTTTCAACTTTATGCTCTTAGGTATAAAGTTGAAAATCTATTAGAGATTACTAAGCGTTCACGTTTATCGTTTGCAACTTGGCTAGGGGGGCAGACACTTTTCGCTGGCGGTAACTTTAGCCAGGCGCTTTAAAGCTCTTGGAAAATGATGATATAATTTTACTTATAGTCTCAATCTTGATTCTTACTACAAACATAAGAAAAAAAAAACACAAACCACAACAAATAAACAAACACAAACAACAACAAACAAACTTTTCAAGCAACCTATTTTAATGCTTCTTGCAAGTAGCCAGAGGTGCCAAAAATCTACTAGACTCAGTCAAAGAGTAAACGCGAGGTCCTTTTTCGTATGCTTGAACAGTAAAACAATGGACTTTTTTATCTCTTGAACTATCAATAATAATACAGTCGTATCGCATATTGATAATAATCTATCGTATCCTGAACTTGAAGAAACTGACATTAAGATTGTTTATCATATCTGCAATATTGATTTTCAAACATTTTTTTTTTTCGATGTTCTAATACCGATATTGCAGCAATCTTTTTGATATATGCGCAATTTAAAAAATGATAACACTCACGTTTGGATATTAACTGGCCTCGGGAATTAAACAAGATAAATATGTTGATTAAACTATGATTTATGAACATTTAGGATCTTTTTAAAGCCGTTGGATGTTTGAATTGGATGAAACTATAATTCTGTTCTTAGAGTTCCGTACTCAAAAAGTAAAAGGGGACCCTATTACTAAGACTCCGCTCTCCGTCTGTTCGTCTGCGACCAGGCTTTATCTCATGAACCGTAATAGCTAGAAATAGTTAGTTGAAATTTTCACAGATGATGTATTTCTGTTGCCACTATAACAACAAATACTAAAAACATAACACTCCTTTTTGGGGCAGTCGTGTAAAAACAGTATAAAATAAATATTTAAGTCGGGCTCCCATACAATAAACGTGATTTTATGGACGTTTTTTTGCTACGGATGATACGGAACATTTTGCGCGCGCAATTGACGAGCACTTGGCCGGTTTTTAAAAAGAGGCAAGCAGAGGCCATTGTACTGAAAAAAATTAAAGAGTATTAAGAAGCATTTATGAGATAAATTATAAGTACATACCTCAGACTTATTCAGCGATTTAGACCTAGATCAAAGTGTAAAAAAACACAATAAAGATTTTTTTAAGATTTTAAAGATTTTTTTTTCTACTACATGGCCGGATCAATGGATGTTTATGCTGCCAGTCTCTTATTCATCAATACTTAACTTAACCTACACAGTTTCTGACGTTAATGAAGAGTTTAATTGCAAAGATGTGAGATATTTTGATGCAAGTACCCTACTACTCCACAAAAGTGAGGCTTTCGCAGTAGTTTCAATAAGTTGACTATATAGGCCCGAGTTTTAATCGAACACTAAGCGAAAATGCATAATTGCATTGAATACAAGTATGCACATTCGCTCATTCACCAAAATATGGACAAGTTCGTGTTCAGATCTCGTTAGAGCCACACGCACTCAAAACCAACACCATTATCATTTTACCTTTCTTGTAACTACGTGATGTAAGTAGTAATTTAGTGTAATATAGTTATTTTCCTTACAATTTGAGACTTTAAGTTACCATACAAACCATATCTATACGCGAAAGAGCGTTAGGTCACCATAGCGCCAAGCACTACTTTTTACACTACTACTAAATACATTATTAGTCTTTGTAACTATGCTCTCATGAAGGAATTTCATATTTTTAGTCCTAAAAACGAACAATAGGAATCCTCAAGTCCTTCGGGCATATCAGCCGTAACGAGGACTCGATGGAACGATTGGTAGTGCAAGGGAAAGTCGAGGGCAAAAGATCACGTGAAAGCTCTCCAACACTGTGGTCGGACCTCATCAAATCTGTGACACACTGCAGCATTAATGACAACTCCCAAGCCACCAAACACAAAGCTGCATGGTATCGTATCGCGATAGAGGCGGTGGTGCAGAACTCGACTGAGACATGACCACGACCACTCTGTCAGAAGAAGAGAAGAGTCATAAAAATGATGGATCGATATCATTTCAACTGGTTCGATGAAGACATTAGAATTAGCTAAAAATAAGAGCCTAAATCTTAATTAATCTACTGATTTTTACAGAAGAAGAAACGAAAGATTATAATAATGATGATTTGGGTATTCTATGTCAATTTCAGCTTGATGATTAAATTTATCATACTATAATGATGATAATAATGAAGATTAAAATATTTCAATTACTCATCAATGAATAATGTCTAATATTTCTTCGTCTTTCCTTTTTATGAACTCAACACCGAGCCTTGGGTGGCGGTCAACTAACCCGACATTACTGGCCTAGCAAGCTAATCAACTGTGGGTAATAGGACATGAATACCCACGCCTGCAACCGCCATCTAGCGATCGGGAGTTTTGGCTTAATCGCCCGGGCTGAGAAGAAGAAAACCTCTGTAAAATAATCACCCCAATTGTACGGTGGGACACGTGCCAATAGAATGCATGACTGGTTGGAGATCAGTACCAAGCGCCAACCTCGGCGGACCCGGCAAACGTCGTTGAATTTCGCCTTCATGAGGGGAATGGGCATCACCCCTTTAGTGACCTTTTATATCGACCCTACCAAATAAAAAAAAAACGTGAAGATAACGATAGTGATAGTGTTTCTCGGTATTGTTTGTTTCTTATTTAACACCGACTTCCAAAATGAAAGTTATTTTTATCCTTTTTTTTTTTTAAAAAAAAAGTTTGTAATTGTACAGTTTTTACACTTCTAACCTGAGTGCCTATTTCTCATGACAATTCCAATTAACCCAAACACTGCTCTCAGGTTACTTTGTTTTATTATGATGTTCCTGTGTCTACTTTCCACCTTCCGGCTCCATCATCAGATCAGTTCGATAGTACTTTAAAGCCAAAGTGCATCCCATGATTATAATATAATAAGCCCAAACACGGCTAGGATACTTATTGATTAATTCCAGAGTTCCGGTGCCTATCTTCCGGCTCCATCATCATCATCGAGTCATTTCGATGATACCATTTTCAACACAACTATTCAGAACCATTTATTTATTTGTATTGTCATAGTCGCTTAACTATCTTCATTGTGATATCTATGTGAGTATGAAGTTCCGTTGGCCATTTCTGGTCTTCTTCATCAGTTCCACTTCATCAAATGTTACTTTTTGACTGTAAATGCTTAAGTTCTCAATGAAAATACCAAAATTATTATATGATTGCCTATAATATTTGAGGAGTTTCCTCGATTTCTCATGGACCCCATCATCAAAACTAGATTTTGAAAAAAATTAAAACAATCTGAAAGCATATCCTTTAAGAAGAAAAAAAAATTGCTAATCAATCCATAAAAGACGGAGTTATGAGATAAAAAAAAAATAGCCGATATAACCTCCTCCTTTTTTTTTGAAGTCGGTAACAATAATGTAAGAATGTACTGTCCTATCGTCCGACCATACAACAGATATAGAACCAAAATATCAGAATCCATAAAATTTAAACTTACCAATTAAGCGAAACAGCTATCAACTAACGGCCCAACAATGTACACCTTTAATGCGACCAAAAATTGCATAAAATGCCCACTACTCAAAAGAGATAAAGGACAAAGTAAATTAAAGAAGACAGCTGTGGAAAAAATGGCATTTTACAAAATATCCCAGTGACAAGAAACTTTCAACAAGGCCTCTGAGGAACTTAAGCACCTTATCTTCCAAACAGATAACGAACGCATTCAAACCCAGATAGATAAACTAACTCCCAATAAAGACACCAAATATTCGCTGTGGAAGATAACAATATAATATATCTGGAACACGGTATTTATAAATAAATCCTTCCTGATGTTGCGTTGCGATAATTTAAAACGAATTACCAGTATCCATGTGGATGGATGGAGAGGGAGAGGACGACCAAATAAAAGATGGATGGATTGTGGTAGAAGTGATATGAAAAGAAAAAAAACCGGGCAAGTGCGAGTCGGACTCACGCACTGAGGGTTCCATACAAACTTACCTATGAAAACAGTTCAATTCCTGAATCAAGTTACGACAATTTTACCGAATCGCAAAATAGTTTTTTTTTGTGACGTATTTACACAGTTTTCAGATTTTTTCCTATACTTGTGCTATGAGACCTTGCTTCATGCCAAATTTCGGGATTCTAGGTCAACGGGACGTACCCTATGAATTTTGATTCCCTTGAGAGGGCCGAAATACATGTTTTTTGCTACGTAAACGGTTATTTTCGTTAACTCAGAAGTTTAATATTTTCACAGCTTCAAGGGACCGCAGACCTGAGTATATGGTTTAATTTAAACTCGATACCTTCACGTGTCCCCGAGATAAAAGGTCTTGACAGACAGACAGACCGTCGGACAACAAAGTGATACTATAAGGGTTCCATTTTTGCCTTTTGAGGTACGCAACCAAAAAAAAAAAAACGTATCGCACCGACCCTAAATAAAACGGAACCAGGGCAGGAAGATGAGATGTTGAGTTATTTAAAAAATTAAGAGTTGTCAAGTTAAATCTTTATGTAAGTTTAATAAATCAATACGGAAGTCAAATTAATTTGATGTGATAATTTAATTGTCTTGTATTGGTCACCGGAAAATTGGAAACGCTGTAAGATTGTAACTCGGTCATCGTAGATTGGAAATATCCATGCCCAGGGCCAGTATAGATCCAAGGGAAATAAGAAGGGTTTAGGATATCCAAAGACAATTTCTAAAATAAAAAGTAACAAAACATTGGCAACTCATCCGTGTATAAATGTAGTTAATAAAAAAGCTGCATAGGACCGACCTCAACTGACGGAGTTGGTTTTAAAGTGACGTATTCTCATTCATGCGTCATTTTGAAACATTCAACTTAACGGTTGGGAAATTAACTAAATGATCCAACACGTACTACACCAATCATTAATTATTGATGGCGACTATTAGAAATCAACATTGGTCACGGCGGAGCTTTACCCAAGCGAGGCACACCTCCACTGTATGCTCCATCGTGTCCTCATGTCCAACTACGTTGAGGTAAGTTTCCGGTCTTATCAGTATTTTACATAAAGTGACTATGAGAATTTTATAAAGACTATATTTGCCATCAAAACTTTCATATGAATACAGCAAAACTACGTGTTTGACCTTTACAACCCAGTAACTGGATACCTATTAAGACTGGTCAGACCTTCAGGATTCTGACTGCCTGTAAAGAGTGTACATCGAAGGAGATCGCTCCTATTACTATACTATTACCCGCATACTGTCCCTGACACGGACGCTTTGAATTCTCATTCTAACTCCATGGTCATCTTTAGTACAGACATTGAAGAGATCGAACAAATTATCCTTGATCTGAAACTTGATAGCACCGTGGGTTGGGATGGCATATTGACTAGACTAGTTAGAGCTGGCAGATATAACCTTGTCCCAATTATGTGCCATGTTTTTATCCTTTGTCTCATGTCAGGAGTCTTCTCCTATCTGTTTTTAAAAGAGTTCTTGTATAATCTATATTTATGAACGGAGGCAGAGGGAGCAATAACTATCAATAGACCTATCGCTGTTCTAACCACTCTGTTAAAGAATATGGAAAAATATCATTATGAGCATTCATCCGTTAAAACTACGCAGAAGCCAAAATCAATGATTTCCGACGGACAATATAACAATAATGTGTTTAATTTCTAGATAAGATATTGACGTCATATTATTGGGAATTTCATAATCTAGTGTAAAATCCAAAAACATTTTCAAATGATCGTATAGTTTTCCCATTAGAACAGTTCTTATCCAAACCGTTTTTAAAGCTAGCGGTCGACGAACTACGCAGATGCGAGATAGTAGTTAAACCGTGTATGGTAAACTTACAACATTTTACTTAAAAAAAAAAAATGATAACATTGACTAGCCCATTGCATGGCCCAAAAAAAAAACACGATTGCTGTAAGTTTTCATTCAAGAAAAGTAATCTCAAAACTATCATTTTTAGTCGTTTTTGGAGATATTAAACGTGTTACTTTAGGATAATATATGAGACATTTTTGTTTTTTTTTAGACTTATTAATTGAACGCATTTACGATCTATGACATGGTACAATAATGTTTTTAATAACTTATTTGTTTACACTACAATTAATTATTTAATATCACTATATAATAGACGCGAAATCGCGTCAGCCCTTTGTACCGGCCGAGGTCTTTCAGATTTTTAGTCTTTCTATTCTACAGTGATACTAAATAATTAATTGTATTGTAGTGCACATTATTGTTATATTTTCCGTCGGAAATCATTGATTTTGGCTTCTGCGTGGTTTTAACGGATGAATGCTCTTAACAAAAGACTTCTAAACCACGAGCACCTTAACTCTAAAGATGTTATTGCCAAGAATCAATATGGTTTCAGATCAGGAAAAAGCACAGAAGATGCTGTTCTGGAATATACTGGTACTGAAGCTAAAAACATAAAACACAAACTTAAAACTTTAGCGATCTTTCTTGATCTTTCTAAAGCTTTTGACACTGTCTCTGTCTCGCTCTTGCTCATTAAATTGCAAAAAATTGGCATTAGAGGGCTGGCCCTTGACACTTTTAGGAGTTATCTGACTGACCGCACTCAAGCAGTGAAAATAGACAACTACACAAGTAAAGAATAGACCTTTACCTACGGAGTTTCTCACGATAGTATCCTTGGCCCTATTCTGTTTTTAATTTACATAAACGATCTCTGTAAATTGTCTTTAATGAACTCAAATTTAATAATGTGTTCTGTGTTATGATGTTCTTATTTATGGTAATGATTGGCAGCAAACTCGTTCCTATGCAGAATCTGCATTACGGGTTGTCATGGAATGGCATACCAGCGGTCTCCTTACCATAAACCTTGAAAAAACTAAGTTTATAACTTTTCCACCAGTAAAACATCACTCTGCAATGGTGCACTCTATTTTAACCTATTGTATAACTATTTGGGAAAGCTCTGGAAAGACTTTACTGCTTAAGTTGGAAAGAGCACAGAGAGTTGTACTCTGAGTCATATCTTTTTTCTGTAATGTAAAAGAAGGTGGTGCCGATAGTAACAGTTTAGGTACTTACAAACAGAATCCTTTACAATGGCATATGTCGTAAATCTGTTGGACAAAGCCCAATTTGCTCCACGGTCCTGTTTAATCAGTTTAATTAGTTTTCACAATCAACAATTTGAATGACGAAATTCAACAAATGACAATGCAAAAAAAAACTAATAACCAAATCATCAGTATCTCAAAAATCACGGATAATCAAATACTTAGTCATAATAAAGCTTTGTTTCTATTGTTTGATTTTTTATTTTAAGTATTTATATTATTAACTAGCTTTTTTAGCCCACGTACATAAAATATGGACTATGTCACACAATAAAGCAGCTTTTTATCGGTGAAAAAATTTTACCAATCGGACCAGTACTTTCAGAGATTACCTACTGCAAACTACGAGTGGTTTCTGCCGCGTTAGTTCCGCGTCGGAACTCGTATTCAAAATCAATCGTAGTATCCGTCTTTCTTGTCTAAGATGAATAAAAAAAAAATTGAAAGTCGATAATTGAATGTTGCATATTTTTTATTTAAAAGAAGAACTACATAGGTACCATGTGAAAAAGTTTCACTCAAAAATCTCAAACCATGAAGGTTATGTGTATGATATCCTACCTAAAAAAAAACTTCTAGGGCCTGACTGAAATTTTCTGCATTTAAGACAAATTCATTGTACTGAGAATCAAGTCATAGCTGTCTTTATGATGTATTTTTCTTGGTCGGTAAAATATTGTTTCTTTTCTACGGATTCTAATGCAAATAACTGAGATGTACTGCATCTGAGAGAAGAGCGTTATGAGGCTCTGATTTTGAATGGCTATAAAAAGTGGCTTCAGTATTTACGTCACCTGTTTGATTCGATGATTCCAACCGTAAGACAACTCCTCTACCTCCCAAACTAGTATGACACGGTTATTTCCGAGCGCAGCTAGCTTTACCATATTGTGATTACTGATTTTACCGAAACAATACTAAAAGTTTGTGTCTTTGTTTGAAAGTTTTAATTATGATATATTATGATAGACTTGTCCTTGAGTAGGTACTCCAAATGCCTGTGATATTTTTAATATCCTAGAAATTTTAATTTAGGGTATGAGACACGTATCAAGCGCAAAAAATATAAGAATATTTTGATTGAACTTCCTTCCAAGCGACCTACATGTTACTGGCATTGTCAGTAATCAAAAGTATACATTTAGTAGGTCCAATTTCATTTAGTACTTCAATGATCTTCTCTACTATGTATTTTCCACTTTCCTTTTCAGTCCCAGAATGTAAAAGAATAGATCTGACTGAGATAGACTTTTTACATTTACATAAATGTTCCGTCATACGAATAAAATTTGCATTGTCGGTTTAAAATATATTTATTACCATTAAGCTGTTGATCCCCGCATTAACGCCGGCGTTCACGCGCCATTGTCTTACTATTGCGTCTCTAATTACGCACTCAAAAGGTTAAGACACAACTGTCACTTACATGGGTACATTATAAAAAAATAAATAATATAAAGTAGTAATATTGTTCCAGTGGTGGGTATATGAAAAATACATTATTGGTTGTCGACAAGTTAGAAGAAGCGAATTCACAGCATTCCTGAGATAAGGCGGTTGCCCTAGTTAAAAGACGCTAGTGTTATTTGAAAATAAGTTGTAAAATGATAAAATTACATTAATATAGTGTATCGTTATTGTAAATATGGTTAATTTATTTATTTTTATACTCCATATCACAAAAAATGTACACACCACGTTTCAATAATCCCAGACTTTTGCTAGAATTCGTGGCATTTATACATAAACACTGCAAGTTGGTAGTTTTAACGCGGTTTACGTACGTGCTTCAATGAACGACACCGATGCGCGGGCACCGCTTCTATGACTCAGCGAACGGAATGCCAACAGTACTTTTTTCCGCACTACAATATGGCGGAGTGCTTTTGTCGGTAACGTATTTTAAGTTTACAACAAACAAACATTTAAAATAAATTAAAATTTTACCATAATTTATTTAAATGACCGTAAAGTATTCGTTTTATACCAGCTGGGGGAAGCCGCTAGTTTTAATATTTTTCACAATTCTGTAAACATCTTTATAATTTTGTGTTGCAGATAATAAACAATAAAGCCATTTTTATCTTTTTGCGTTGCATAATCAATCAGTTTTGATATAAATACCCTTCACTTACAACAATCAATCACTCGTCGCCAAGCAGTGAACAATATGCGTATCCTTGCTCTCATAGCTTTGTGCTTCGCGGCGGTCGCTGGTATGTAAATGCATGTAACACAGTTTAGGAACTGTTTTTTTTTAATTAGTGTTGTAGCGGACAAGTTCTTGGTTTTTTTTTTCCAACTTGATAGTATTATTATTATTGGAAATTAATCAATTTAATTTTAAATATTGACTACCATTTTGTTTTGAGTTTCATTTTTACTCGTCTACATCAGGAGTATTAGGTTTTTCAAGTGTGTGTATGTATTCATGTATATATATTTCTAAAAAACTAGACTAATTAATTTATTATTAATATTATATTTATTTAGGATCGCCAACATTACAGGCACCGGGAATATGTAGGTATTATTTAGTTTTAGGGTCCCGCACCTCAAAAGGAAAATACGGAACCCTTATAGGATCACTTTGTTGTCCGTCAGTCTGTCTGTCAAGACCTTCTATCTCAAGAACGCGTGGAGAAATTGAGTTGAAATTAGAACCATATATTCAGGTTGGCGGTCCCTCAAAGCTGTGAAAAAATCAAACTTCTAAGTTAACGAAAAAAAAAGATGCGGCCGATTATATCGCAAAAAACGTATGTCTCGATACTCTCAAGGGAACCAAAATTCATAGGGTATTTCCCGTTGGCCCATAATCCTGAAATTTGGCACAAAACAAGGTCTTATAGTAGAGATATAGGAATAAATCTGAAAACCGTAAAGTTTTTGTTACCTTACAAAAAAAAATACTTTTTGCGATTCGGAAAAATCTTCGAGACTTCATTCGGGAATTGTACTATTTACATAGGTAAGTTTGTACGGAACCCTCAGTGCGTGAGTCCGACTGGCACTTGCCCAGTTTTTTTTATATTTATTCAAGCAAACCTATGTTCAGTAACAAAAAAATGGCTGTTAAATTAAATTACGGTAATATACACCACTAATTTTTAATTAATACAAATACTTAACGGGCTTATTAGAAAAGGTCTTGTTATTATTTAAGTAAAGTCTCAATAAATAATATTCATGAACAGCAAAATTATTAGCGTTTTTGTATATCACAAAATATCACAATGGAAATATTGTACAGGCTATTGATTATGAATGAATAAATGACGATCAAAATGGAAAAACACTGCGCGTAGTATTTGCTAGTAGCAATTCTTATGAATGATTAATTCTATTTTTTTACCAATTATGACAAATTTTCGTGGTCAATTTTGGGATTTCGTTTTTTTTTTACTTTTGACGACAAAAATATGATCAGTAACGAGTAAGGATAGAGCCCCATTTTTTTATACCTACTAATTAAAAAATAGTGAAGTATAAATGTGAATGTTGGATTAAATCAGATAAGGTAATTAAATTAGTTCTACAATATTAATCTTTTAGGCATTTTGTATTTGATAATACGTATTTGAATTGAAAAACTAATTAAAACATAATTATAAATTAACTAATTTACTTCAAAAATATGACGTTAAGTTGGGAAAATTTAACAAAGACATTCGCAACACTGAAGGAAAAAGGCGCGAATTGTTTTGAAAAAAAATCCTAATTAAAAATGCAGTTTTTTTTAGTTACTTGGATGACATTTGTGATGATAGGTGTATTTCGCATTTTTACCTGTCCTTTATAAGTTTTATAACGCATACAGTCATTTTGTTGTAAATCATCCAATGACATTTTCCGACACTGGGGCGCAGCGGGAGGGCGTGTCAGACTTTTACTGAATAAAACCACAACTGTGCTGTGCTGTGTGTGTGTTCAGTTGCTAACTAAAAAAAAATCTAGACATTATATAATCAGGTTTTTTTCGTGAGTCATGTATTTTGAAAGTCTTGTAGGGTATTTTTAATACATGACTGTCATGAAAAAAAAAAACATATAAAAGGCTTAAAGAGACAATTTCAAAGTGAATAATCATTAAAATGTAGAAAATAAAAAAGATGACAGTATCAAAACAACCACAGAAAAAAAAAGTTCAGACCAAGTTACTTTAAGTAATCTGATGCAGTTGATGGCGTCAAATCTATAATAGGGGCTAAAAAATATACATAAAAATGACTTGTTTTAAAAATTATTGTATTTTTTTTGTGGTTGGGTTTCTTTTAATAATATTTTTTCATTTCAGCTGTCCCCTCTAATCCCCAAAGGATTGTGGGCGGTTCGCTCACCACCATTGATCGGTACCCCAGCATCGCCTCTCTCCTGTACTCAAGGAACCAAAACACATACCGGCAAGCGTGTGGTGGTACCGTCCTCAACAATAGGGCCATCCTCACTGCGGCTCATTGCACCGCGTTAGTATTTTTCTAAGAAAAATCGTGAATGCTTAAATTCGAAGACAAGTTTTATAAATAATACCTTCCTTTTACAGTGGAGACCCAAATAACAGATGGCGTATTCGTGTCGGCTCCACCTGGGCTAACAGTGGCGGTGTGGTTCACAACGTGAACGCGAACATCGTTCACCCATCATACAACCGCCTCACTATGAATAATGACATTTCCATCTTACGTTCCCCCACCGCCTTCACTTTAAACAATAATGTCCGTGCCGCTTCCATCCCTGGTGCCAACTACAACCTGGCTGATAATCAAGTCGTCTGGGCTGCTGGATGGGGTACAACTTCTGTAAGTTCCTTGATATTTGCTGACGTGTTTAGACGTTGACCAGAGATTAATAATTATTTGTGTTACTATTTCCATTTCACAGTCCGGTGGCGCCCCCTCTGAGCAGCTGCGTCACGTGGAACTTAGAATTATCAATCAGGCTACTTGCAGAAGCAACTACCTTCTCCGTGGTATGTTTGTCACCGAAAACATGTTGTGTTCCGGCTGGCCGAACGGTGGTCGCGACCAGTGCCAGGGTGACTCCGGCGGTCCTCTGTACCACAACGGTATCGTTGTTGGTGTCTGCTCTTTCGGTATTGGTTGCGCTCAGGCCCGATACCCTGGTGTCAACGCTCGCGTGTCCCGCTTTTCCACTTGGATACAAAATAACAGATAAGAATTTGCGTTCTGACTTGGAACGGTTTTATTTTTTAAAATAAATATATAATAATAATAAGTTTTCATTTTCATTTTAGACTTTGTTATTGCTTTGGAACTTCAGTTTATTTACTTAAACAAAGTTATATTATTTAGATATAAATATTCAATTGGTTTATCTTTCGATTTCGACTTGACACAAAAAAAAATCACGTATAGAAATAAAATTATTATTAGAAATCTCAAGAATCTAAATACGTGTATTTGTCTTAAGGGACTGTTATTCATACCATTGGTATTCCGTGAGCTTTCGGTTGTACTTTTATTGACTAAAAATGCTATGTTCCTTCAGTTGCCTTCTATCCCCATAGCCCTAGAAGGCATCGGTCCTGCGCTCCTACGATTTTGCTGATATCTCTATACGGCACGCGTAGAAAACTACGCGCCGTCGATGACTCGGTCCATAAAGAATGAGCGGACGGTGAGCAACCCATCGCTTGTTGTTGCAATCGTGGCGTGCCCAGCGCTGAATTGCGAAAGTCGCTGTCGCCATATCACCATGAGATCCCGCTGAAACTCTTGCATGTTGCCTTCAAATTCCACGGCGGCAGGCCTGCAAGAAGGCTCGACACTTCGCGGGAGACAGTGTGATATCCCCGCAACATGCAGATGACCATGACCCTCTGAGATGCGTTCACCGACGCCTCGTAAAGGGACATGGATCGCACGATTCTCGCGTAGAGCTTTCGACAGAAGGCATCTGGGCCCCCAAATTGGGTCACTTGATGGACGCTTGTGGCCTAAGTCCCCCAAAAGTCTGTTTTTCTGCTTAGCACATTATATTGCAGTCTAGAAATAAGGAATCGTGCAGATAAAATATCATTTGTGTGCATCGTGATCATTTTAGACTATACAATAAATGCACAGAAAAGTAAAGATAATAATATTGAAAATTAATTAAATAATTATGATAAAATTTGAATTCTGGTAACAATGAATAATAAAAAAATTCTACTGATATGGAATAAATTAAATTAATTTTTTGTATTTTATTTTTTATTTTCCAATGTTTCCTTTTAGTTTCAGCCAACGCATTATATTGCCTACAAAGCCTTGGCTCAGCGGCTTAATGAGACGAGGTTAGTTTTAGTCCCAGGGATGCAAAATAAGTTGTTACGCCTAAAAATCCAAAATGGATTTTTTTAAATCAATGAGCTCATTACAATCTATTACTACACTAAGAATTTTGTAAAGGTTAATGCCGTCCTGCTTGTTCCTACGATTGGCTAGCATATCCATGCACTTTGTTTAATAAATATAGGAGGATTACCGTCACCTAAATCAAAAACTCATTAAACTGCTCTTTTGTCACACTTTTTAGTTGTGAGTACCTACATCTCATGACACAACTAGGATATATTGTTTTACTAGCTTCTGCCCGCAACTTCGTCTGCGTAGAAGTCGATTTTTTTAATAATTAATAGCTCTTGTCTGCGACTTCATTCGCGTAGAAATTGGAAATATTTATAAAGTGCAAGTACACTAGGATGCTGTTTAAGATGCATTACACTATTACCATTTGCCCTACTGGACTAGTCAAAACTGTGGCAGCGATCACGTTATTGCGAAGAAATTTAATTCCGAGTCTGGTTCCCTTAATTTTTGGAGAAAAATAAATGGTGTAACCATTTTAATTTGAGCGAATGTGGAGGAAGGCCACTCGGAATTAGTGAATTCAGGAATTCTAAGGGTAATGTCATCTTCTCGATCAAAATCAAAATAAACACTTTACAGGCACTTTTGAAATGTCAAAAAGTCAGTCAGTCAGAAAAATGATGCTAATTGCACATTCCAAAGCGTAGATCTATGGAGAAGAATGTGAAAGAAACTCCATGGACACTCTTTTTAATCATGTTATGTATTACAAATATCTCTGTTACATGTTTCTTGTCGCTACTATTATGTGAGAACAATGTAAATAAAGTAAAAATAAAAACTAATTATACAAAATACAAATACAAATCATTTATTTGTTTGAGTATATATAAAACATGAGGTGGTAAAATAAAACAGTCGTTTTACAGTTGTTCTATATAGATATTAAAATAGCCACTGGCAGCTAAGAGATAACCGGTATCAACTGACAGCACCCGTTCACGGACATGACGCGAATATTAGCACCACTCAGCTCAACCATTTTGAAGGGAACCGGATGATCCAACTCACGCGCTACCACAGTGAGACATTTGAGTAAGCATGACAAACTCTCGACTGCAATGCTCATTTATGTCAAACAAGTCCAATAGTAACATAAAAACCATAAATAGCTCCATGGTACTCACATTTACAAACTTTAAAAAAAATGTTTCTGGTTCTACATTATACAATACTATAATGTTTTCAAATTTCAAAAATAATCATTTCCAAACTAATCAATATGTATCATTTATTTATTTTATTTTTTAATCTATTGGTAGTGAAGCTGGACCAGCATTGAGCCAAGCAATCTTGAATATAATCCTCCAACTTATATTAAGCTTGCCTGCATAGTGTGCGTTTAACACAAGATTTAAATTTCGTTCCATTGAGTTCTAATATTTGGGGAGGTTATTATTATAACATTTCAAACAGTACCCCTGAAAGAAGAGGTCACTTTAGCCAGTCTAAAACCTAGTTGAACTAATGGGTCCCTATTTCGTGTAACACAATTATGTCTATCACCTCTTTTGCTAAAAAGATGATGATTTTTTATAACGTGCAATATGATGTTTTCATAGATATATTGACAAGGCATCGTCATGGTGTTAATATCCTTAAACAATTCCTTTAGAGAGTCGCACCGGCAGAGATTGTAAATAGCTCTGATGGCTCTTTTCTGTAGTATAAAAATTGAATCAATGTCTGCAGCCCGTCCCCATAGTAAGATACCGTTAGTTATTTATATAAATGTTTGTCCTATATTATGTTAAGGTGTGCAATAAAGTTATATAATAATAATAATAATAATACCGTATGACATGACACTATGAAAATCACTAAAATAGACAAGTCTAGCGGTATCAACATCTGTAAATTGGCGGATTTTTCTTACAGCATATGCAGCTGAGCTAAGCCGCCCTGCAAGAGATGTTAAATGAGGACCCCATTGTAGCCTTGAGTCAAGCGTAATCTCCAGGAAAACCGTTTTATCGAAAAAATCTAGTTTCTCATTGTTCAATCACAATCATTACTCTTGACATTCGGTAAGGAAAATCTTATGCATTTAGTTTTTTTTCCATTTAGAACTAGATTGAGAGAATTGCAGTTGAGTGTTATTTTCGTCGTCAAGATTATTAGTCCTTCTTTTTATCTTAAAATCAAAGTCGTCGGCAACAAACACCATATTATTTTTGTTTTGCAACAAATGGGGCAAATCATTATTATAAACTAAAAACAAAAAATGACCTAAAATTGAACCTTGGGGTACTCCTAGTTTCACGTTTAATCCCGATGAGTTGACACCGTTTATCTGAAGTAGTTGCTGTCTATCATTCAAATAAGATTTTAATAAGCTTAACGCAGTTTTGCCTAATCCGTAATACTCAAGTTTCAGGAGTAATGTTTCATGAACCACACAATCAAACTTAGATATATATATAGGTCGCAGAAGATGCCTATAGCTTTTTCTGCCACTTACCACACATTAAAAATATGTTTTAGTAAGTAGACAGTAGCTTCAGTTGTACAACGTCCTTTGGTGAAACCATACTGTTTACCGTGTAAGATGTTATTCGTGTTAAATTGAGTAAGCATTTGATTTAACATTACCTTTTCAAATATTTTTTTATTTTTTATTATTGATAGACTTGCGTTTGCCCACTATCTCACCTGATTGTAAGCGATGATGTGGCCGACGATGGAGCACGCTTGCCTAGAAGTAACCTATTTACTCTCGACTTAAAGACCCCTAGGTTGTAGCTATCAGGAAACACAGACTCCGGCAGGAAATTTCACTCCTTAGCTGTACGCATAATTAATTTTTTCCCAAAACGCTTTGTACGTATGGGTGGGATTTCCACCATGTACCGATGGCGCAACGCCGTACGTCTAGTGGTCCGATGATGGAACGGACTTGGTGGAATTAAATGTACAATTCCAACGCACGCTCCCCGAAATGTAATCGATAGAAAACCGGCAGGCCAGCAACTCGGCGTCGATGCTCAAGGCTTTGGAGTTTTGACTCGACAAGTGCTTCATCACCGATGATCATCTTGGCTCGCTTCTCAATCGACTCCAGGGCATCAAGCTGGTATTTGGCAGACCCATCCCAAAAATATCTTGCTAAAAACTGGCAGCATGGACACTGGCCCACTTATTAGTGTCTTTGCTGTCCCTAGATTTAAAAAGTGGTGTCACTTTACTATATTTCATTAGATCTAGAAAGATTCATTGACAACACGTTCTTTCCGTAGTTGAATATTTTTGGAAAAGTGTTTTTGTAGCTTTTTGTGGTTTTTAAATTTTTTAATGATTTTATTGTCTTGCATATTTTTTAATTTTATTTTGACTAAGTTTATAATAATTATTAGAGAATCTTCAGTAAGATCAATGGAATGAGGGTTACCATTTGAATTTAGTAATTCTTCATATAAACGGTTAGTTTTCTCAGTCTACTCAGACTGATATTCCTTTTCCTTCTGAAATTGAAGAATATGGCTATTAGCATGAACTAATTCATCTTCTAGATCCCTAAATTTACACAAAGCTTCCTACAAGTTACTACATGAATTGAAACCATTCGTGATCACTCGCAGTTGGTCGCGTTCATCAACAACATCTTGGTATTTCTTACTAAGCCTATGTGTAGCAAATAATTATGTTTGACTTTGAAGCCGAACAAAATTTACTAATTGCAAAAACATACCTTTAATATAAAGTTTATTTAAACTTATAATTCCAAATTAACTCACAGAAATTAAAGTTTAAAATTATCAGTTTCATAAAACAAAAATTTCATAATTATGTGAGGATTTAATATTATTTTGAATACAAGTTCTCAATAACAGGACGTTATAATCACTGATTTAATAAACAATGCACCTGTAATTGCAATGTTATCAAAAGTATTTTTATATAATCGTATAAAATGCAATACAATCGTGTAAAGGAGTGTACATATAATCACTAAAATTAACTCAGATTTCAAAAAAAGGAGGTTCTCAATTTCGGATTAATATTTTTTTTTGCGACATCTTCAGAATATCTTCGCCAAATATTAACCGATTTTGACGATCCTGTTCTTGTTTGGAAGAGTATTGTCCATAAGTGATCCCATTTAAGATACATAATGATTTTATGATTGCTTCGTATAAATACCAACTTCGGAAATTCATCAGATTTCATTCTTCGGATTTCATCGAGATCCGTTCAGCCGTTCGGGCGTGAAGAAGTAACCAACATACAAACATACCATCACATATATTATACACACACTATCACTTTTGAAACTTTCACCTTTCAAATATTAGTTAAAATCGACCTTACATAGTTATTACATATATTAGATAGGTAAATAGATAGACGTAAATAATTATTCTAGGAAGCGTGGCCGACTCGAAGTGATCAACGAAAAGAAACGGTTGTAACTTGGTTAGGTGGGTAGGTGTTATTTAGAAGAAGCTTAAATTGACTAACTCAAAAATAAGGGAATGGAAGACCCGAGATATGATAACTTCTTTATTACATCAAGTGTCTAACTATCGCACCTTTTTCTGTTCTGAAGACCAAATAAATAACCAGTCGTTTTTTTTGTCTCATGGCAAACCGACTTAGCTTCAACTATTAATCGAACGCGTAATCAATATGAATCAAAGGCGGGCCTTCGAGCACTGTAAATCTGCGTCCTCTTTAGCACGTTCAGAATCTGAAATAATATGAGCCGTTCTTTGGCACAGCTTAATTTTTTTTTTTTATTCTTGATAGGTTCGCGCTTGACCGCTAAATCACCTGATGGAAAGCGACGATGCGGTCGACGATGGAGTGCGCTTAATTAGTTATACCAAGATTCTACGGCTCACTAAATATATATAAACGTCTCATAAATTCACGAGAAAATAAGAGCAGTAAAGCGAAAAGTCTTACATATCGTTATTCAACGATTTAGTAATTTCCACAAATTTATAGAATATTTTTATGTATTTATTGGTTTTTTCAATTACTGGAACATTAGGGCAAACTCACCATTTCTCGTAGATAAAAAAAATTGCAAGATTATTCACATAAATTATTTTAATATTACATAATTTATTCCTTCTTAAAAATATTAGAATGAAGTGAATTTGAGAAGTTTAAGCGTAAAATTATGATCATATAAAAATATTAGAAAACAAATTTAATTTGACTGAGCTGATTGTACCAAATTCAATTTGTTGGTATTCGTTCGCCTATTAAATCATTTTTAAACAGATACCACTCTTTAGAAAAATTATTTAATGTGCCGGTCAGAATGGAAAATACCAGTGGTATTAAAGTTTGGTATTAGAACGGAATGATTTTTTTTTTTCTTGTAAAAAGTGACTGTCATATTTGTCGATGTTTCCTCATAAAAATTATTGTTTTTTTTTTTCATTAAAATAGGTAAATATGAGAGGAAGGCTGGCTGGCTGAAAGGCTGTTATAATTAGGCAGCGAGTTCGACCTTCTAGATCAATCTTCAATATTAAGCAACGTTTACCGAGGTAAGCCTATAGATGGTTGACCATCCAATATATACCGAGACTCCTCCAGCTTTCGACAAACAAGTTAAGTCATTGGTACTGGATGTCATTGGAATTTTTTGGGGCAGGCCGCTACTTTTGGAATTTTTCACAAATCTGCAAACATCTTTATAAATTTTGGGTGGTGGTTGGTGAGCATTAAAGCCACTTAATCTTTTTGCGCAGTTTTATCTATCAGCTTTGATATAAATACCCTCGACTTACAACCTTATACAACCACTCGTCACTGATTAGTGATGCGGATCCTTGCTCTCCTAGCCCTTTGCTTTGCGGCCGTCGCAGGTATGTTCTAAACTGTAATTTAAATGTTGTACTAAAAAGGTATAGATTTTTTTCAACTTGATTGTTTTATTGTATTGAACAATTCAATAATTTGGGACAAATTACAAAAGAAACTTCTTTGGCTTATTTTTTTTTTCTTTGGGAAAAAAAAACCCCGCTCTTGGGCAGAGCAGATAGTGTCAGATTTTTTACTGACTAAAAACCCACTCCTGTTCCTTCATTGCCTTTCGTACCAGGGCCGAGTCTTCCTTTCAGAATCAGACCTTTGGCCCCAGTAGGCTTCGACCCTGCTGGGTTACGGTTTGCTGACATCTTCTTCAGGCGCGCGTGGAACAGTGTGCGGCGTCGACGACTTCGGCTCGGTCCAGACGACTTCGGCTCGGTCCGGACGGTTACCGGACGGTCGGTCGGCGAGCTACCCATTGCTCGCCGTCCGCAAGCCCACGCCTACGATGGCCGGCAATCGGGATCGGAATCCCGGCGGCGGTTGGGGCGTGAGGACTGTTGCCTCACACGTGCGGCCGCCTCCTTTGCTAGCATTACTGCTTTGCAGAAGGAGGCGACTACCTGCCACTCCTCCTAGCTCCGAACCATGGCCTGTACCAAGGCCCGGCGAGAAATCACCACCGCCGATCACCCCCAAGAGGACGCGGCGTTGCTCTGCCCAGCCAGGGCACACCTCCACCGTGTGCTCCACCGTGTCCTCCAGGCAGTCCACACAATGGTGACACCCGGGCGTTTCTTCCGCACGAATCCGGTGCTGGAACCACCCGAACTTACCATGTCCGGTGAGGACCTGCGTCATGTGGAAGGTAAAGACGCCGTGAGGTCTTTCCAGCCACGCCTCAAAGAGTTACCACCATAATTATGGCATGCCCAGCACTGAGTTGTGGTCTCCATTTCACCATGAGATTCCGCCGAAACTCTGTCCGCCATGCCGCAACTTATCGCGGCAGCGGTGTATTGCTTCGGCGTTAAATCTCCACATGCAAATCGTGCATGCGTGCAAGGACTGTTGCCTCCAGATCCCATGGTGGCAGGCCAGGCAAGGAAGCTCGCCGCTTCGCGGGAAATCGTCCGGTATCCCCGCACTATCCGTATGGCCTGACCCTCTGGCATGCGTTCAGCCAGGCCGCCGCCTGCTTCCGCAGCGCCAGCGCCCACACTGGTGCGCCATAAAGGGACATGGATCGAACGATTCCCGCGTAGAGCCTCTGGCAGGAGGCGTCTGGACCTCCTAGGTTGGGCAGGAGCCGCTTGAGGGCAGCCCCAGTCTGATTCAGTTTGGGAGCCAGACGTCTGAAGTGCTCCTCGAAATCACATCGGCTGTCGAGAACGAGTCCCAGGTAATTCATCGTCGACCCGACGCCGATGTGAACTCCTCCTACCGTTAGTTGGGAACCCGGTGGTGGCGCGTTCCGAGGGCCATGAAAGCACATGGTCTCGGACTTGTGCAATGCCACCTCGAGTACCAACTCTTGGATCCTGTCCACGACTATCGCAACCCCGCGTGTTGCTATTTCGACAACCGCCTGGTACGACTCTCCCTGCGCTAGGACCAGCGTTACGTCGACCACGCTGACCCCGTCAGGGAGGTCGCCGCACGTAGCACGTAGCAGCACGTAGTCGTATCTGATGTTCCACAAGGGCGGCCTTAGTACCGATCCCTGCGGAACACCGCACGACATCTCTCGCCGTCTCCACTCTCCCTGTTTTTGCCTTATTTTCCGTTTTTATTACATATTTCTTCTTTTCAGCCGTCCCATCTAATCCCCAGAGGATTGTGGGCGGTTCGGTCACCACCATTGATCGGTACCCCACCATCTCCTCTCTCTTGTTCTCAAGGACTCTGAGCACTTACAGACAGGCATGCGGTGGTACCATCCTCAACAACAGGGCCATCCTCACTGCGGCTCATTGCACTATGTAAGTATTTTAATATGACAAATTGTGATTACCTACTCAAATTCAAAGACAAGTTGTATAATAAACACCTTGTTTTTACAGTGGAGACCCACCCAATAGATGGCGTATTCGTGTCGGATCCACCTGGGCTAACAGCGGCGGTGTGGTTCACAATGTGAACCAGATCATCAATCACCCTCAATACAACGGCAACACTTATAACAATGACATCGCCGTCTTGCGCGCCGCGGGCACCTTCTCTTTCAACAACAATGTCCGTGCCGCTTCCATCGCTGGCTCCAACTACAACCTTGCTGACAACCAAGCCGTCTGGGCTGCTGGATGGGGTACAACTTCCGTAAGTTTCTTGATGATTGCTATCGTGTTCAACTGATAGTTAATGTTTTATGTTGTGTATGACCGAAGGTCAATAGTTATTTATGTTACTATTTGAATTTCACAGTCTGGTGGCTCCGCCTCTGAGCAGCTGCGTCACGTCGAGCTTAGAGTTATCAATCAGGCTACTTGCAGAAACAACTACGCTACTCGTGGTATTACTATCAACGAAAACATGTTGTGCTCCGGCTGGCCGAACGGTGGTCGCGACCAGTGCCAGGGTGACTCCGGCGGTCCTCTGTACCACAACGGTATCGTTGTTGGTGTCTGCTCTTTCGGTATTGGTTGCGCTCAGGCCCAATTCCCTGGTGTCAACGCTCGAGTGTCCCGCTACACCACTTGGATCCAAAATAACCGATAAGAATTTACTTGTTGATTGGATTCGATATGATTTTTTAAATAAATAATAATCTATTGACTCATGATATGTTTCAGTTTTTATTTTTGACTTTAATACCTATCACAAACAAAATCCAATTATTCAGAAATAAATACATTTTAATTGGTTTATAAGCCATGTATTCACTAGGGGACAAAGTCGCTCGACTTCTCGCGAGCAGTTGCAGAACATTTACGTGCGACTGTCCGGCGGCGACAGTGTCGACTGGCATTTCGCTCGTTCACATACCGGAATTGTGATCAAGATGTCGCCCGAGGTTATTTAGTACGGCTTACATAATTATTCGGAAAACCATTTCAAAACGAAAAAGAAAGGTTGTGGGTTCGGGAATATATGTAACAAAGGAAAAGTTCATTCATCATCATCATCATCATTTCAGCCGATAGACGTCCACTGCTGGACATAGGCCTCCCCCAAACGTCGCCACAACGAATGATCCTGTGCGTCTCGCATCCATCGGATTCCCGCAACCTTCACCTGGTCATCGGTCCACCTTGTAGGGGGCCTTCCGACACTGCGTCTTCCGGTACGCGGTCGCCACTCCAGAACCTTTCGGCCCCAACGGCCATCCGTTCTGCGAGCAATGTGCCCTGCCCATTGCCACTTTAGTTTGGCGATTCTTCGCGCTATGTCGGCAACCTTGGTTCTCCTGCGGATATCTTCATTTCTGATTCGATCACGCAAGGAAACTCCGAGCATAGCCCTTTTCATTGCCCTTTGGGTGACTTTGAGCCTTCTGATGAGGCCCATTGTGAGCGTCCACATTTCGGAACCATATGTTATCACTGGCAACACGCACTGGTCATAGACTTTCGTCTTGAGACACTGTGGTATATTGGATGAGAAGATACCGCGCAGCTTCCCGAACGCTGCCCAGCCGAGTTGGATTCGACGGTTGACCTCTTTCTCGAAATTAGATCTACCCAACTGGACTGTCTGTCCAAGGTAGACGTAATCGTCTACAACTTCGAGTGCAGAGTCTCCGATCTTGATCGGAGTGGGTGCTACATGGTTATTTACCATGACTTTGGTTTTGTCCATGTTCATTTTAAGACCCACTCTTTCGGAAGCTCTACTGAGGTCATTGAGCATTGTGCTGAGCTCTTCCGTAGTCTCAGCCATGACTACTATGTCGTCGGCAAATCGAAGATGAGTGATGTACTCGCCATTGACATTAATGCCCAATCCACTCCAGTCCAGAACCTTGAAGACATCTTCCATTGCGGCCGTGAACAGTTTCGGAGAAATGACGTCTCCCTGCCTCACACCCCGCTGCAGGAGGATAGGTTTCGAGGTCTGGTCCTGCAGTCTGACTGACATAGTGGCGTTTTCGTACAAACACTTCAGCACCTCGATGTACCGATAGTCAATCTGGCACCGTTGTAGAGACTGCAGCACAGCCCAAGTCTCGATCGAATCAAAGGCTTTCTCGTAATCCACAAACGCTAAGCAGAGAGGCAGATTATACTCCCCGGTCTTCTGTATAACCTGCCGTAGCGTGTGTATGTGGTCTATGGTGCTAAAGCCTTTTCGGAATCCGGCTTGTTCGGGAGGCTGGAAGTCGTCGAATCTGCGCGCGAGACGGTTCGTGATGACTCTGGAAAACAGCTTGTAGACATGGCTCAGAAGTGAGATGGGCCTATAATCAGTCGCGTACGCAAGCGCTAGCGTGCGAACGTATCCTATCTACTGTCGCATCGGTGTCGGTCATCGCACGAAGATGACGTCTAATAATATTGTAAAATGCAATCAGTGCAATTTAGTAGTTAGTGAGTTATTAGCCTTTATTCAAAATAAAGTAGACATTATGAACGAAGAAAGTTTGGTGAATTTGTGTGTGTCGAGCTTTTCTTCGGAGGAGATCGAAAGTGCAAAGAGCTTGCTATTCGAATCAGTGCCTACCTCGAAGAAAAGGATAAATAGGAGGAAGGATGGACGCTCGAAGAGAGATTTATTTGACGTTGTAAGCGTATAGTGGCCGTTAAGGTAGTGTTTGATGAGCGCGAGTTATTGGTGATGTCGGTATATATGCCAACAGATAGTCCTGACAATTTTGAAATTTTTGTGAGTTGTCTCGGCGAGATTAGTGCGATTATAGAGACCAGTGGTATTGACACAGTATATATACTAGGGGATTTTAACGCTAACCCGGGCAGCTTGTTTGGCAATGAGCTTTTCAAGTTCTGTGCTGAGCAACAGTGGACGTGTGCAGACGTGGAATGGTTGGGACTAGATTCAGGTACTTATACTTTCCTTAGTAATGCTTACGGGACTACGTCTTGGTTGGACCATGTCATTATTACCGAAGTTGCAAAGGAAACCGTTCTTGGCACAAGTATCCGATATGAGGTTTCATGTTCCGATCATTTCGCTGTCGAATTTTTATGTGACCTTAATATTTTGGTACCAAAAGTGCAAATGAGAGGCTCATTGCCGGATAAAGCTATTTGGGGAGAAAGAGATAAAGAGCAGATTAATAAATATTTGTACCATTGTTCAACTAAGCTGCGTGATATCAACTTTCCTTGTGAATTCCATAACTGCGCAGATGTGATGTGTAATAACATAGACCACAGACAAATAATAGATAAATTGTATCATAATGTGGTGAATGTGCTTAGGGACGCGGCGTTGACGTGCTCTAAGAGTAAAATAATTAAAATTAAAAAGAAAAGAAATGTGGCAGGATGGAATAAACATTGCAAAAAGGCATATGAGGAGGCTAGGCTTCGGTTTCATGAGTGGGTCGACCAGGGTAAAAATACGTCAGGGCAAACATATGACCGGATGCGTAAATCACGAAGTTGGTTTAAACATAAGCTTAAGTGGTGTAGGGATAATGAAACTCAGATTAAGATGGACAATCTTGCATCACAACATGCCACAAAAAATTTTTGTAAATTTTGGAAAGAGACCAACAAATTGAATCCGAGGCCGAGTGTTCCAGTCAGTGTAGAGGGGGTTAGTGACACCGACCTAGTTGCCAACTTATTCAGGGAGCATTTTGAGGTGCATTCTCCATTGTCGCCCTCGACGATGGCTTCTGAGGTGGGGGGTAGTATGGTGAAACCACCTGCTCGGATCACTGCAAAACAAGTTGCCAAAGTGATCAGAAACATGAAGCGAGGAAAATCCCCGGGCCATGACTCGCTTAGTATAGAACACCTGCAGCATGCAGGTGGGCATCTGTCGAGGGTGCTCGCTATGTTATTTACATTCTGCATAAGGCATTCATACCTCCCTGAGGCAATGATGAGAACTATAGTTGTCCCAATAATAAAGAGTAAGACTGGAGACGCCTCCAAATTATGTAACTACAGGCCTATATCACTTGCGACAGTCATTGCTAAAGTTTTGGACGGTGTAATTGATATTCAGTTAAGACAACACCTACAATTTCATGATGCGCAGTTTGGCTTTCGTCCTGGTTTGTCAACAGAAATGGCAATACTGAATCTCAAGCATACCGTCCAATACTACACTGATAGAAGCACACCTGTCTATGCCTGCTTCTTAGATTTATCCAAAGCATTTGATCTTGTGGCATATGACAGGTTGTGGCAAAAGTTGTCGGATGATACGGATCTTCCGTCTGGTTACATACGTCTCCTTGAGTATTGGTATGGCAATCAGAGCAATTATGTGCGATGGTCGGGGTCACTATCTGTTGAGTACCGGTTGGAATGTGGGGTGAGGCAAGGTGGGTTAACCTCACCTACTCTTTTCAACCTGTATATTGACCGCCTGATCCGTGAGCTCAGTAGTGCCGGTGTCGGATGTTCGATTGATGGTGTTGTTGTCAACAACATCAGTTATGCGGACGACATGGTGCTGCTGAGTCCTTCGATCAGTGCCCTTCGAAAACTGATCTCTATCTGCGAGCGGTATGCGGTGGCCCACGGGCTCAGATATAACGCCACTAAAAGCGAGTTCATGGTGTTTAAGGCGGGCTCTAAAACTTATGACACTGTCCCACAGGTCATGCTGAATGGCAGTGTCCTTAAAAGAGTATCGCAGTTCAAGTATCTGGGCCACTGGGTCACCGAGTCGCTTGTAGATGATATGGATATAGATAGGGAACGCAGGGCTTTGTCTGTTAGAGCTAACATGCTGGCTCGTAGGTTCGCACGTTGTACTGCGGAAGTAAAAGCTACGTTGTTTAGGGCCTTCTGCCAATCGTTTTACACGTGCAGCTTATGGGTCAAGCATACGAAAAAATCGTATGACACCCTGCGTATCCTCTATAATAATGCCTTCAGGACGCTGATGAAGCTGCCTCGCTTTTGTAGTGCGTCGGGCATGTTTGCGGACGCAAACATAGATGGTTTTGCGGCGATAATTCGCAAGAGAGTTGTGTCTCTAATGCGCCGCATACGAGGCAGTTCCAACAGCTTCCTTCAGTTGTTCGCCTGGAGGATGGATTTGGATCTGGATTGCCCGATAATGCGGTACTGGACCAGGCTGCACGTTGAGCACTCCGGAGCCAAACCCAAATTTAGGCTAAGATAAAACATATTTTATTTTATTATTTTCTGTATTTTATTTAATTTAATTCTGATTGACTTATTGTAATTGATTGTGTTTTATTATTATTGTTTATTTATTAATGACATTATTGAGTATTTGTAATGCATATAATTTTTAATTTTTATTTTATTTATTTTTTTTTAATTCAATATTTTAATTTCAAATGTAATCAATATGGACTGGTTTCCGAAATAAATGAATTTTAATTTAATATAATTCTTGAGCAGGGCCTTGTCGCCCTTCTTAAAGAAGAGTACCACCACACTTCCGCTCCATGCCTATGGTGTTTTTCCCTCGAATATGACTGAATCAAACAGCTTCTGAAGGGCCTTAAGGATCGGTTTACCACCCGCCTTCAGGAGTTCGGCTGTAATTCCGTCATCACCCGGTGCCTTGTTGTTATTAAGCTGCTTCAGAGCCATCCTAATCTCGTACAGGCTGACGTCCAGGATATCTTCGGTATAGTGTCGGGTCAACCTAGCTCTTGGGTCGTTTGCTAGATTCGTAGTGGGTTTGTGATTGACGTGTATAACTGTCCATAAAAAGCCTCGATCTCTCCCAGAAGCTCCGATTTGGCGGATATGACTCTGCCATCTTCGGTCTTCAGTTTCGTGAGCTGGCTCTGCCCAATAGACAGATCTCTTGCAAACACCTTGGAGCCCTTATTTCGCTCAATCGCGTCTTTAATTTTTCCAGTATTAAAGTGACGGATATCGCGTTTCAAGGACTTAGAGATCCGTTTATTGAGCAGCCGATATGTGCACGCATCGTCTGAAGACTGCAGAATCATCTCACGCCTTTCCTTCATAAGCTGGAGAGTTCGATCTGTGAGCCTCTTGCTCTTATTTGTACGAGTCTTATAGAATTTAGACCCGACCGTATGGACAGTTTCCACGAACCCATCGTTTTATTCGTCCACAGAGCTTCCTAGGCATTCGAAACGATTTTGAAGTTCGAGCTGAAAGCTCTCGGAGTTTTGGATCTGGATCTGTGCAGGACGGAGCGTAGACTTCATCAGTCGAGATCTTTCAAGCTTGACATTGATATTCAATGTGCCTCTTACCATGCGGTGATCACTTCCGGTTTTCACCGCATTGATCACAGAGACATCATTGAATATTTGCTTCTTCGTCGACATGATGAAGTCAATCTCATTTTTTGTTACACCATCAGGGCTTTGCCAGGTCCACTTCTTATGCTCACGCTTTCTGAAGAAGGAGTTCATCATGTAGAGGCCCTCCCTCTCCATAAAGCTGGCCAGTATGTGTCCTCGGTGGTTCCTACGTCCAAATCCAAATTGCCCCACTCGCAGCTCGTCACCGTCTCGTTTGCCCAGTTTCGCATTAAAGTCCCCCATGACCACGGTGAAGTGAGTCTTATAACCATGTATGGCTCTGGATACATCCTAATACATGGTCTCTACTTCGTCATCGGGGTGTGTCGAGGTCGGAGCGTAAACCTGTATGACCTTCAGCGAATATCTTGATGATATTCTGAGTATAAGGTACGCCACCCTGGTCGACACGCTCTCGATCTTCACCACATTGTTCACAAGGGACCTGTGGACGATAAACCCGACACCACCTTGGGACTGCTGGTCCCCCTCCCGAAAATAGAGCAGGTTACCAGATTTTAGGATTATCGTGTCCTCCCCCTGTCTTCGGACTTCGGATAATCCCACAATACTCCATCGTAACCTGCTCAACTCCTCCTCAAGCTCGGCAATCTTCTCATCGGACCGGAGTGTACGCGTGTTGTACGTCGCCAGGTCCAGTCGTCGACGGTTGATCGATCCCGCCCGGAGATTCTTAGCACCCCAGACCCCAGGGCTGCGCCCACGCCCGTCCACGCTAGCACAACCGCTGGAGTCACCGGGCACTTGGGGCCTGTTTCTTGTTGCATTATGCATTTGAGGGGGTTTGGACCATAACCCGCCACGCTGGTCCAGTGCGTGTTGGCGGGTCGCCATAGCCTCGTTCGTTTATCAGCAGGGTGCACCACGTGCCGGTGAGGTTGGTTTGGGTCCCGATAGGTGTTGATTGGGACCCCGTATACGGGTGTATACGGGGGGCAAAGTTCATTAGGCTTGGTTAATTCCAGGTTACCAGTCCACTTAAGACTCCAAAAGTCATAGCCCTACTATCTTTGTTTTCCATATGCCGCAATAGATTTTCACCAACTGCGGGTTGTCCTTGGGTGCACTAGCATGTGGCGGAATGGCGGGACAGGCTTCTGCGCCCTACCGCCGGCCTCGCCACCGTCGATGCGATCCGACCAGTGCTCGACGAATGGCTCGGGAGGAAACACGGCTCCCTGTCGTTTAGGGCGACGCAGGTGCTCTCGGGGCATGGCTGCTTCGGGAAGTACTTGTGTCGCATAAACAGGGAGCCGGACGCTCGGTGCCATCACTGCACCGACTGTCGGGAGGACACGGCGCAACACACACTGGCAGAGTGTGCCGCATGGGAGGAGCAGCGCCGTGACCTTGTATCTGTAGTGGGCCCCGACCTGTCGCTGCCGGCCGTCGTTCGTTCGATGGTCGGGGGCGCCGAGTCGTGGGATGCGGTGATCTCCTTCTGTGAAGCCGTAATTTCGCAGAAGGAGGCTGCGGAGAGGGAGAGGGAGGCCGCGGCCACTCTCCCGTGCCGCAGCAGGCGAACCGGGCGTCGGCGGAGGGCAGACAATGCCCTCTTCCAGCCCCCATAAAGAGGTCCGGAGGGACGGCGGACTCGGGGTCGTCCGCCGTCCCCCATCCAGCAAGACCCGAGGCGGCGGCGCGTAGTGTTCCACGCGCGCCCCTATTGGACGTCGCGGGGGGAGGACACCTCACACTCCCCTCAGCTTGAGGTGGCCCGCGTAGGCGGGCCGGCACTAGCCAGGGATCATGGATGGCGTATCAGCTCCCACGATCCCCGGTCCAAGCGTGGGAGGGAACACCGAGGTGGTTTTTAGTCAGTAAGAGTCTGACAGACCCCTTCGCCTGCCCCAGGCGAAGGACATCCATGAGGATTTTCCACCCCGGCAACAAAAAAAAAAAAAAAATGGGTGCACTAGCATAGCGCGTACAGGGATAATCGTCGGTTGGTATCACGTTCCATTAAAATTATCTAAAGGGCCTCTGCGAGTTGGCTCCGGCCCCTCGTACGCCTTCCAAAGGTCCAGGACCTCAGGGTCCTGAGATGTATACAACACTAGTATTAGTATAAGGAAACCTGAAACACCTGTCTAGTATTTTTATGTAAAGAATCTATGTACAAAATTAGAAAACCGTATCATGAAAAATCACAAAGTTATAAGCTTATTATGTTACCGGACTGTCCGTAGAAATCATTGATATACAAAAAACCCTATATAGGGTTTTTATAATTCAATGGTAGAAATACATAGTTACCACGAAGCGCGCATGCGTTGTCTAGCGCTCATTGATAAGATTTTTTCAGTTTGTATTGTAATTAACTAGTGATAACATTTTTCATCACACTTGCAGGCTTTGGTCACACTACATTTTATCACTTACGCGGCTTTTACAAATAAAGTACGTAATAATATTTACCTAAAGTTGACCATCTTGGCGTGTTTAAAAATGTTAATCATCCCTATTTACAATAATTAACGATTAACACTACTTACAATGTCTTACTAATCACTCCCTACTCAATTACACGATAGTTTTTAGATTCGATAAAGGGCTAAACCTACAATATCAACCAACTAAAGTCAAAACACTCGCGGCATTTCATTCAGATAATCATGTTTCTTACTTTTTTTGGCTGCTTGAAGACGATGGTAGTTGCGACGGAGTTGGTGTTTGTTATAAGTATCCCCGGTATATTGCGAAGTTCAAATTTTCTTATGCAATATGCAAAAAACGTAAAAAAAAATTGTACTTCGCGGTATACTTCACGGGGACACTTCACCTTAACTAAAGGTAAGCAAAAATAAAAAGGTTTTTTAGGTTAGGTTTTTTTTTGTTTACATTTAGTTAAGTACCTAAACCTTTCAAGTGTAGTTTAAACATTTGACTATTTAATGAATAAATATAATTTTAACAAATTACTTACTTAAAAGAAAAAAAAGAAAAAGAAAGAAAGAAAACGTGTTAATTGATGTTACTTGATTATTTATGGTGTCCATGCCGCCGCCCGAAAATGTCGATCCAGTTAATAATACGCAAACCAGTTAATAGTTTTAACGTCGGCTCTTCCGATACCTGTAGTTTTTTATCTTGTAATCTTTTTGTCTCCCTTAAAAACTGTGACCTTATATTATGCATTTTGACTTCGACTTTCATAAGGCGACAAAGTCACGCGACAAATGTCCCCTAATGAAAATGGGGCTTTAACTTTTGATTTTGACATGACACAAAATGCTACATGTAAAGAAATAAAACTGTTATTAGAAACTTAATCTAATCTTGGTAATATTGCACCTACCACAATTTGTCTCTGCATCACCCAAAGGTTGACTGGTAGAAAATGCCTTAAGGCATTAAGTCCGCCTCTACTACTCCTTTGTGCATAAAGAATAAATAAATAAATAAATCTTAAGAACTTAAATGCGTTTATTTGTCTTGAAGAACTGTTATTATACTATTGGTATTCCGAAAAATAAAAATAAAAAATTAAACGATAATCATTAACTACAGTGGTAATAGTAGGTACGAGTAATATCAAAACGGTAACATAAATATTAACACTGTTGGCTTGGATAGGGTCGACGGAGGCCCTCTGCGGGGGCCTAATATTTAAAGAAACCTAACGCAAAGGGAAAATGATAACCCATCCAAAAAATGCTTGGGTAGGGTCGACGGAGACCCTCCTATTTCTGTCTGCGGGGTTTAAAAACTTAAACACCCTTTAAACCTTATTTTCAGCATAAGTTTGAAAAACTATTAATGACAGTCTTTATCACAGATATTGGTTTGTCATTTCGGTTAGACTTTGTGCCAAGATTTTCGTTTATTGACCCAAACAATAATATTAGTTTAGAAAAACGGATAGGGAAAACTTTTTTATTTACTTGGGTTACTATTTATGCTGTTTTTCAAGTATATGGGACTAAAGATAGGGTTAGAGATTTCTTCAAGGCTAGAGTGAATAGGCTCTTAATAAACTAGTGCGCCTCATCATCAACGATTGCATCACTGCTTACCATCAGGTGGGATCGCAATCAAGCGCTAGTTTATATAATTAAAAAAAAGAATAACTTACAAACGAATTTATCCTTTTTCACGAATTTAAAAATTGAATTTTCAAAAACACCTTTGTGTTCGCCTACATCATAAAAGGAAGCTTTGGGTAAAATTTCACGTTCTTAGAGCCAGTAGTTTTGGTTGTGTGTTGATATGTCAGTCAGTCAGTTTATCCTTTTATATATAGGGTGACTGGCAATTAGTGTACGATACTTAAACACGTGATTGTGCTCATGATAATAAACAATTTTTATTATGGGAGCAAAGCCGAAATCGCGAAAAAAATATCAGCTGTTCAGTACATTAGGCAAACTTAACAGCTGATTTTTTTTTCGCGATTTCAGGTTTGTTCCCATAGTAAAAGTTGTTGGTTATCATGAGCACAATCACGTGTTTAAGTATCATACACTAATTACCAGTCACCCTATATATAGATAAGGAACTGTAATCGACATCATTAGTATTCGGTTTGGTATCATTAGTCGAAAAACAACTGGAACGTTGTTTTCGATTCGCAATTCGACTTAAGGGTACATTTTTTTTAGGTGGGAAAATCATCCAATGATATCTCGCGCTCTTGGGCGGAGCGAAAGGGTGTGTCAGACTTTTACTGACTAAAAACCCAGTTCTGTTCCTTCTTTCTCTTTCATACCAGGGCCGGGTTTTCCTTTCAGAAACGAACCCATGGCTCCAGTAGGCTTCGACTCTGCTTGGCCCTTACGGTTTGCTGACATTTCCTAGAGGCGCGCGTGGAACACTACGCGCCGTCAACGACTTGGGCTTGGTCCGGACGGTTACTGGACGGTCGGACGGCGAGCTACCCATTGCTCGCCATCCGCAAACCCGCACCTACGGTGGCCGAAAATCGTGATCGGGATCCCGTCGGCAGGGGGGTGATGGCCGCTTCCTTGCATGTGCACGTGTGGCCTTCTCCTTTGCTAGCATTACTGCTTCGCAGAAGGAGGCGGCCGCCACTCCAAAAAACCATCAACAAACTTTTCATGCTATAGTATATTGCAAGAATGTCTCACTTATTTGAACAAGATAAACTTGAATGACACTACGTACTGTAGCGTGCATTTAGCTTTTACTAAAGGCAATGTCATTTCAGTACATAATATAATTATAATATAAATGACTGACTTGGAAAACAAAACCATAATACTCAACTGCACTGAAAACCTAGTTCTAGCCGAAGGTAAATAAGATACACCTAAGTTTAACCACCGGTGTGCGGCTGAGACTAGTTCTAGCCGCTATGATGAAGGCTACACCTAGTTCTAACCGAAGATAAGTAGGATACATCTAAGTTTAACCGCACGTTTCCGGCTACACCTAGTTGAAGCCAGCTAAAACTAGGTGTAGCCGCACTTCGGCTATTCGCCGTAACATATACATAATATACTGTTTTGTTTAGCTGACTTGACTATAAGTGATGATGTTATGCAATGTAAAAAGATACGATGGGGTTATTATATCTGTTAGATAAATATCCCAAAACAAAGAAAAAAGCACTTATTTTTTATGGTAATTCGTCAGACATATCCCGCTCTGGGAGTAGTGACTGGGAGTATCTGAGTTTTACTGTCTAAACCCACCTGTCTTCTTCCCACGCGTGAGGTAACGGACTTCTTCATGCCCCAGCCACTGGGATCCCGACCCTGACTTCCAGCCACCGTAGGCGTGGCTTGCGGACGGCCAGCAATAAGTAACTCGGCGTCCGGCCGTCCAGTAACCGTCCGGATCGAGCCCGAGTCAGCCTCAAGGAGATCAAAGCCTACTGGGGTCATGGGTTGTGCGAAAGAGAACCTGGGGGTCCTAGAACGACGGCAAAGAAGGAACATAGGAGTGGGTTTTAGTAAGTAAAAGTGTGACCTGAGTCTCCCGCTCCGCCCGAGAGTGAGGAGAAATCATTACATGATTCCCCACCTAAAAAAAACAGTATTTTTCCAGTTGCTTTTTGCTTCCCAAGGCCGAGGTTACTCTTTCGAACCATCTCGCAGCCCTGGCAGGCGTCGATCCTAGCGGACCCCGTCAATTATGATAACATCTGTTTGAGATGCGCATGAAACATGACGCGCCATCTGCATACCCGCGCCTACGCTGGTTTCGATATCGTTTTAATTTTTTATTTTTATGGAGCTCATAATAATTTATTACTTTTTTATCTTTTTTTATTCTTGATAGGTTTGCGCTTAACCGCTATCTCTCTTGATGGAAAGCGACGATACGATCTTTGGAAACAATAGTATTGTATAATACAGAAGTTTTTTTTTTTCAAATTTTGTTAATGTGAAGTACCATGGAGCAATTAATTTTATTAGGTTACAACTTGTTTTGACATAAACGAGCATGGTAGTTGAGAGTATGTCATGCTCACTCAAATGTCTCGCTGATGGTGGCACGTGTTGGGTCATTCAGTTCCCTTCAAAGTGGTTAAGCTGAGTGGGGCTTATGCACGCGTCATGCTCGTGAACGGGTGCCGTCAGTTGAGATTGGTCATCTCTTAACTGCCAGTGGCTTATTCCATGGAGTTTCTTGTACGTTCTTTTCCATAGAGATCTACACTTTGGAACGTGCAACTTAGTTTCACTTTTTTTTTGACTGACCTGCTTTTTGATAATTCAAAAGCGCCTGTTATTTGTCTATTTGAAATAATGTTTCTGATTTCGAATTTCTGATTTCTGCTTAAAAACGCATTGTGACTCTCGACGTCCAGGGCATCTCCGGCGGGTGTCTGGGCGTAAGATTTATCTCCTCTTCATGCTTTCGCTCGCTTCACTGCTCCGCTGAAGGAAGTGACTGCTTCCCATTACATCTCGCCCCGTACCAGGACCTGTACCAAACTGGATGCAAGAGTCCCTATGAGGATGCAGCGGTACTCCGCGCAATGGTGACAACCAGGCGTTTCTTACGAAAAGTGAGGACGTCATTGCGCCTCTCAAATCACTCTTCAAATGTGTGCAAGGTGCAAAATCGTGCACGTATGCACTTGAACAGTTCAATTTCAATTGATTCATAATTTAGAATATTTTATTTCACATGGGCTTACATGGTCATTTATAAAACGCATGGCACTGGTGCACGGTTTTAATTAGTTGTTTCCTATGGAGAAGAACCGGCAAGAAATTTTATGGTTACTCTGGTTTGAAAAAAAAAAAAAATGATTTTACAATATTTCCATGTTATTGTTGAATTGTTGCCTCCTGTGTCACAGTGGCAGGCCGACAAGGATGCTTTCTGCTTCATGGGAGACCACATAGGTAACCACTTCCCTTACAACAGTATGGTACGACCGGTACGATAATGTAGCGTAGAAACATGAAGTCGCCCAGTACCTCTACCATGAGTTTAAAGCAATAGTATTTGTCGATACTCGCTATCGACGACGTAAATTTTTTGTATGGCAAATTTTACAGCGCCTCTAGTGGTCACTTACGGAACCAAAATCGGTACTATGAGTTTTCAAGTAAATATCTATCGAATAGAAACTCGCTAGCGACTACGGTTTTTAGCAGTTTTTAAAGAAAATCGGTACCCATGTCAGTTAGCAATGGCTGTCTCGACATGGGCTTTTGATTTTATATTAACAGTGCCTACTTAGAACCGAACAAAATCTATTGTAATTGCAAAAAAAAATATACATTATTTTGAGTAAGATTGATTAATTAAAATACCTAAAAACAATGTATACTCTTATGCATTATAAAAGTATACCAAAAGAATTTCTTTATAATCGTGTGTCTAAAGAAGTGTAGGTACACCTACTTAGGTTGAAAAAAATACCGACTTCCCTATTAACCTTTCGAATACCGTAATTAGAGGCACAATAGAAAGGCAATGAGAGAGCAAACGTGTATTCAGATAAACATATATGAAAACATGATAGCCACACGGGTGTTCAAGATTAAGCAACGCTTGCTGAGGCCGGTCCATAGACTGGTGACCATCCCATACACACCAAGACTCCTCCGTGCCTTAAGAAGCAATGAGAAGTCGACTTCTGTACTGGCTGCCACTGAAAGATCTTTTTCAAACCGTGCAGAGCCGGGGCAGGCCGCTAGTTTTAATATTTTTCAGAAATCTGTAAATGTCTTTATATTTTTGATGACAGATAATAATCACTTAATAAAACAATTAATAAAAATAAACCCATCTTATCTTTCGCGTCACATGATTAATTAGGTATAAAAACTTCGAAACATATGCAACCACTCATCGCCAAGCAGTGAACACTATGCGTAACCTTGCTCTTCTAGCTCTTTGTTTCGCGGCAGTCGCAGGTATGTTCTAAACTGAGTTTTAAAGAAATGTTGTAGTGGAAAAGGTTCCGGCCTTTTATCAACTTGATTGTTTTGTATATATATATATATGTATATACATATATAAAAAATCAATAATTAAATCATATATAAAGTCAAAAAATTAATATCATAATAATATATAAAATCGATAATTTAGAACAAATCACAAAGGAAACTTAAATTTGTCTTGAGTTCTATAATATTTATAACAATTATTGAATTTTATAATATGTTTCTTCTTTTCAGCCGTCCCCTCCAATCCTCAAAGGATTATTGGCGGTTCGGTTATGACCATAAGTCAGTACCCCGACATGGTCGCGCTCCTGTTTTCATTTATACCAACCTTACACTTGCAGTCGTGTGCTGGTATCATCCTCAATAACAGGGCCGTTCTTACCGCGGCTCATTGCACAGTGTATGTATTTTTTATGAGAAATCACTCAAATTCGAAGGCAATTTGTATAATATAAACAATACTTTACTATTACAGTGGAGATCGAAATAGTCAATGGCGTATTCGTGTCGGCTCCACTATTTCTAACAGTGGCGGCGTGGTTCATAATGTGAATGCGAATATCATTCACCCCCAATACAACCGCAACACTAAGAACGCTGACATCGCAGTTTTGCGCGCCTCCTCCGCCTTCTCTTTCAATAACAACGTTCGTGCCGGTTCCATCGCTGGTGCAAACTATAACCTTGGTGACAACCAAGTTGTCTGGGCTGCAGGATGGGGTGCAACTTCCGTAAGTTTATTGATGATTGCTGTGTTCAACTGATGGTCAATATTTTATGTTTTGTGTGACCTGATATTAATTTAATAATTATTTCCATTCTGCAGCATGGTGGCTCTCTCTCTAGCCAGCTGCGTCATGTTGAGCTTAGGACAATCAACCAGGCTACTTGCAGAAGCCGCTACGCCAGCATTCGTTTTGTTATCAACGAAAACATGTTGTGCTCCGGCTGGCCGAACGGTGGTCGCGACCAGTGCCAGGGTGACTCCGGCGGTCCCCTGTACCACAACGGTATCGTTGTTGGTGTCTGCAACTTTGGTGTTAGCTGTGGTCAAACTGGTTTTCCTAGTGTCAACGCTCGCGTGTCCCGCTTCACCACATGGATTCAACAGAACGCATAAGAAATTAGTTGTTGACGTTGATCTGTTAATTTAAAAAAAAAACTTTCAATTCACAAATTGTTTAGTTTGGCTTAGGAACCTCAGTTTAGTTCCCCAAATAAAATCAGATATATGATAATTAAAATTGTGTATTTAATCTATATTAATATAATTATATAATATTGTAAAGCTGAAGAGTGTGTTTATTTGTTTGGTTGAACGCGCTAATCTCAGGAACTTCTAGTCCGATTTAAAAAACGATTTCAGTGTTAGACAGCCCATTTATTCAGGAAGGCTATAGGCTACATTATTATAACATCACGCTATGACCAATAGGAGCAGAGTATTGACGAAAAATGTTGCGTTGTAATATGTTTGTGTAAATGTAATATGTTGTGTGTTGTTTCTGTATGTGCAATGTTTTATGGAAACTGATTGTCCGAAATAAAAATTTATTATTATTATTATTGTGAAGTCTTGCTTAAAAACTTCCCCGTTGAAGAAATTCATCCACATCCTTTTTTTTTTAGGTGGGAAAATCATCTTATGACAAATCCCGCGCGTGTCAGAATTTTACTGACTAAAAACCCACTCCTGTTCCTTCTTCGCCTTCGTCCCAGGGCCCCGGGTTTCACTTTCACACTATCCGTGGCCCCAGTAGGCTTCGACCCTGTTGGGCCCCTACGATTTGCTGACATCTCCCTGAGGCGCGCGTGGAACAATACGCGCCGTCGACGACTTGGGCTCGGTCCGGACGGTTACCAAACGATCGGACGGCGAGCCACCCATTGCTCGCCGTCCGCAAACCCGCGCCTACGGTGGCCGGAAATCAGGATCGGAATCCCGGCGGCGGTTTGGGCGTGAGGAATCCACCTCCTTAAAAATAACTACTAATATGAGTACACATTTGAGCGGAGATAGTACAATTGTCCTTTAAAATTATTTTTAATAGAAGACGGGAAAGTCGTGAATAGTGTGAATTGACCTAATCTCCAAAGTCTACCCAGGCTTTATTGGCGGCTAGAAATAATAGCGTTGACAAAATCAATAACAAATAATTTTGAATAAACTTCCAGGAGATAGCATCAACTACATTTCCATTGATAATGTAATGGATCAAGAGGATGCGGTGCATTACCTTCAAGAATTCCTGATTTCACTAAATCCGAGTGGCCTTCCACCCACGGATATCGATGCCTTCCACCACATTCGCACAAATTGAAAATGGTCAACACAAATTATTTTACTAAGAAACCTTAAACCATTGGTTATGTAATGGAAACAGACTCCAAGTTAAATTCCTTCATTATAACATGATTTGTGCCACAGTTTGACTGGTCCAACAGTAGGGCTAATACGTCGCATCCTATGATACCAACGGATTTGCCTTTTAATTTTAAAAGAATTAAATTTCCAATGAAGGTATCTTTTGCGGTAACAGTTAATAAAGCCCAGGGACAAACATTTAAGCACGTAGGAATTGATTTGACGACAAGAGTGTTCTATAGTTTTACTCTTATATAGCGTGATGCACCTAAAACAGCCTTCCCAACTAAGGGCGTTGAGGGTCATGGATTACAACTGCTGTCTACACGGATTGAAACAAGCAAGGTCACCTTGCTTGGGACATTGGTTTGCAACCGTGTGGTCACCCCTTTATTTTGAACGTTTTTGTTTTTTTTGTAGTCATTGCATATATATAATTATATATTAAATATGGTGTGCGATCTTATGCCGTCGCCCGAGCGTAGCAGGCATCTACCTGTGACGTCTACGTTGTGGATACTTACTGGGACTTGTGTTTTGTTACATACCAAATAATACGTATATAACCGTAGCGAAGTCGGTTATTTTTTTTTTTGCAACGAGTTTTGGGATAACAGACATGACTGATATTAACACGTTGAAGGCGGTACTCATTTTTGTATTATTTCCATTCCGGCGCTACGGAGCGTTTAAGACCTCGTTTGAAAACTATCTTTAAGAAACAAAGCTTTTTTGGCTTATTTAAAAGAAAATATAAAATTTGATTTCTTCAGTGCAGTACGAGGTCAAAATTACCCCGTATTAAATTAGATACACCATTTCATTCTGTTTTAATAAGGCACCTTAGATATATCTATTAGATATATCTTTTTTTGGTTTAGTTTAGGAAAGAAATGAATCATCTATTTCTTAAACTAAACCAAATTGAAGTTATGACCTCCGCACGGAAGAGACGACTATGTTTTTCTTAGCCGTACCACGAAGAACACACAAATACGAGGCATATTAGTCCTCGTTCCGCACTGAACGTGTTAAATAACATTGGTCTGTGCATTAATAGCCTTGAACGCACTTTGCGTTCAAGGCTATTAATGTTATTTTCAGTAGCGCACCCTTACACAATCCCGATGCGTGAGAAGAAACTATATTTTAGTTCCCGCAATATGTAAGTGATGCAAGATGACTATATGCCTGATTATTGGGACAAATCTAGATTTAAAGTATTTTTTTATTAACTCCTCGAAACCTGAGTTTGTAGATGTCAGTCAAAAAAAGGGTATTGGGTATAGAAATATACAAAGTGATTACCATCGTGTTCCTTGGTTTGATGATAATCAGCTTAGTAAGAATTATAATAAATTGGCTTGAAGACTTCGCTTTGAATCGATCAACAAAGATTACATTTCTTGTGAAGATAAGATTAGATTTTTAATTTTGCAAATAGGTACATGTCATGGTAATACAAAATAATAAGACATGCAAAGGTTACCAATGTACAAGTATAAACGTTTTTTATAATTAATTATAAAGAAACTATTTATTAACCATTTTAATTCAATAAATAAAATAAATCTAGTTCATCATTGAAATACATAAATGCCATGGTTATTCTGTTCAATCAATAAATAATAAAATTCTAATTAATCAGTCAACAATGTCACATTTCTCATTGTTAATAAATACAAAATAAAAATATTGTCAAATAATGTGTTTCTCCAAAAAAAAAAAAAACTGTAACACTATAATACATCTTGTCTAATAAAAAGTTCGAAATCTTTTTTTAAATAATGTCACATTATTATCTTTCCAACTACTAAGTATTTTATTATAATAGTGCTAAAACAACACTGATGCATAAGAGTATCTGCTGCCGGTAGGGTTGCCAACTTTGATTAAAATAAAATGGAGTACATCTGATTTACAACATGGCAAATAAAGAGTTTACTTATATTTTATTTAAAAAAATAAAAAGGTATTTTTGATCTTTAAGCAGCACATAACCATTTTTCATTGTTTTTAAAATAATAATAATAATAATAACTTTATTTAGCCATTGTTACAAGTGTTTTCTTAAACATAGGTATAACATATTTACATATCGGTAACAGGAGTTATATTTTACCAGAATTATTACAATGGCCCCCAAACTAGGCGGTGCCTGTATCTTGGGGACCGGAGTTGCGTGATCGTTAAATTAAAATACAAGTTCCCTTTGCGGATTACCTTACAATAAAATAGGAATAAAATAGTAGACAAAATAATTATTACAAAGTAACAGGGTAAATAAAAATAAAAGAGTGTGCGTGTTACAGGTGTGCGGTTGAAAGTGTGTAGATATGTTTGTGGGTCATCATCACACGTGTTGTACTCGTATTATATATAATTTTGGTGGCTGTTTAGCACGAAATGTTAATTATTAGTTAATAATTTCCTTAGTTTCATCGTACGAGAGGGAGACGAGCATTTTTTTCAACATTTTCTTAAATAATCGATCGTTTAAACCTTTGATGTCGTAGGATTTAATGATTTGGTTATATACATGAGTGTGAGAGTAAGAAGGACAGCGTCTAGCCAGAAGACTCTTTGCGTTTGGAAGTGGAACGTATAGAACGCGTTTTGATAGAAGGTTTTGATAATCAGGCCGGTTTTTAACAGCTCTGTGTGTTCGTAGTGGTGCACTTAGGATAAATAATTGCCGCATTCGGAGAACAGGGAATACGTTATAAAGCAGGTCTGTTGGAAACCTGAAAGGCTTTTTTAGCATTACTTTAATAACAGCTTTTTGGGCCCTTTCTATTTCCATGAATGTGATTTTACCAGCACTACCCCAGACGGAAATACCGTACTGGAGCACCGATTGGCAAAGCCCAAGATATATCATACCAAGAGTTTTAGGGGGAGTGCAGTCGCGTAACTTTTTCATAATATAAATGAGTTTCCTGACACGAGCCGAGAGTAGGTGTATATGAGGTTTAAAAGAGATATTTTCATCTAATATAATACCGAGGTATCTATGAGAAGAGCTGCGATCTATACAGGTGCAGGAACAGTCTATGAGTGGAGGATTATGATTGCTACAGCATGTGTGGAATTTGAGTGCCAATTGCTGTGGAGGGCTGGAAGCAGCAGTTTTGTAAAAGGTGATGAGCTTAGTTTTTTTCACGTTAAGAGTAAGAAGGTTTTTATCTAGTTCCTTAACAATCTTAAGCAAACCGTTTTCAGCAAGATGGTATACCAGGTCCCAGGTTTTGGCGTGAAATATAATTGCCGTATCGTCTGCGTATGATATAATTTCAGCATTACTTATTGAACAATTAAGTATATCGTTCATGTAAAAAGCAAAGAGAGTTGGGCCAAGAGTGCTGCCTTGAGGGATTCCGAAGCTTATTGGCAGTAAGCAACTTGAATTCTTACCTACTTTTACTAATTGTTGGCGATTTGAGAGGTAGGACTTAAACCATTCAAGCGCGATACCTCTTATTTCTATTCCTTCTAACTTCGATAGGAGGAGGTCAATGGAGATTGTATAAAATAATTGTACGACTTCAAACATTCTAACTCTAAGTTTACATATATCAGGAGCTCATTTTTAATCAATTTCAATTAAGCCCTGTGCCTCTCTTCCCGCCACTTCACATTCATGATTGTAAAGTCTCTCTCAGTAAAGTCGACTTTTTTGTTTATGATAATAGGTACATATGCATCATATATGCGTAACTGGTACTAGTGTAGTAAACATTGTGTAAAACAGTTTATTTTAGCGTCTTCTATTAGTGTTATAGATTATAGAGTACGCCTACATGTATATCATGTAGGAGTAGTCTATAATCTACTGAAATAAATAAAATAGAGTACAATACTCTATTTAAGAGTACGGTTGGCAACCCTAGCTGCCGGTGCCATACCGGTTATATAATATATAAATTAAATATTAAATAAATACACAGTCTACTCTTGTCACGCCAATTCCGTGTCAATACAACAGCCATTCTTGCGAAACGATCCGGGTTTAAGTTTTCAAACATTGCCATTTCTAAAATGTACGAGCATGTTTGAAGTATGGCTAGCTATCAGTGCAATTTAAAAATAGACCGTATGCATCTTTTTTTGCGCCTTAAATGCAGTTTCTTTTTCTGTTGAATTGTCTCAAAACATAATTTCATATTGTAGATGGCATTCGACTATACCATAGTACGCAGGAAGGAGTGCGTCCAGATTTACAATAGCCGCTAAAGTGTGTAGAGTTTATGCAAATTTACTTAGTTTCTTGCAAAGTAAGTCAATGTGTTGTTTTCAGCTAAGCTGTTTATTTTATTTCTAACCCTAAAAATTTAGTACCTCAAACCATGTTATTTTTATTATTGTATTCCATATTCAGATTATCCATATTTGACATGCGTTGGATTATTTTTGTTTTCCTTAAACTTATTTTTATGTCGCCCTAGAGCTCCCGAAGTAATGACTACTTACGTGATTTCCCACCTCAACAAAAAAGCCCAGGTCTCTTAACATTGGCTGTAATGGGCTATAGTTATTTCTTTAAGAACAACCAACTAAGCATACACCATTATACATGCTAAAGATTCAGTATTCTTACATTATATAGTTTACCCTTAATTAAAGGCTGCCACGGCATGAATTAAACATAAAAGAAGTTATGAACTAACGTATCTATTCACATACCTATATTATTCGTATTATTCTTTTGAGTTTTTAAACCAAATATTAATTCAATATAATAGATATAGTATCTACTTGGTATCGAACAAAATCTATTGTAATTGCAAAAAAAATAGGCATTATTCCGAATAAAAATGTTCAAATTAAAAAACAATGCATATATGCGTATGCATGATAATCATGTGTCTAAAGGAGAGTACATACAACCACTAAGTAAAGCTCCCAGTACAACTTAGGTTAAAGAAAATTTCCGACTTCCCAATAAGGAGGAGGTTCTCGATTCGGCGGAATAGTTTTTCTTTTGTACCTTTTTCAGCGATATCGTTGCCAAATGTTAACCGATTTTAATGGTTCTTCTAATTTGGAAGATTATATATGTTCCCAGACAGTTCTTTGGAGGTATGTGGAACAGGCTGTAAAGTCTCACAGATCGCCGTTAAAAAGGGAAGATTCCAACCAGACGTGTTATGTCTGTTCTGGGCAACTGCCTGCTAGTTGATTACGGGCTGTTTATATATGTTCCAATCTCTAATACCAACTTTAATAAGAAGTTCCCGTGCCTACCTGTCTCCTTCTGGATCCAACATCAGATCAGTTCGATGGTACCTCATTATTGCCAAAGTGCACCTTATGACAATTCTAACAAGCCAACCATTTATTTATTTGTATTGTCAAAGTTGTTTAACTATCTTCATTCTGATATTTATATGAGTATGAAGTTCCGTTGGCCATTTCTAGTCTTTTTCATCAGTTCTACTTTATCAAATGTTACTTTTTGACTGAAGATAATTAAGTTCTCGATGAAAATACCAAAATCACTATAGGTTGCCAATGATATTCGAGGAGTTCCCTCGATTCCTCATGGATCCAATCATTTGAACTGGATTTTGAAAAAATGGGACCAATCTTTAAGCATATTTTTTTACATAAAAAAAAGGATTGCAAATCAGTCCATAAACGACGGAGTTCTGAGGTAAAAAATATAAAAAAAATACAACCGAATTAAGAACCCTCCCTTTTTTTGAAGTTCATTGAAAATTTACATTGGAATACCTTCATTTTGGCAGTGTTCATGTAGCTTTTTTCAGTAACTATGATCACGTTGTAGCGGTGGTAGCTTACAATCGACTTCCAGAAAAAGAAAATTTAAAATGACATTATAACTTTAGTTCAAGGCCAGCGTTAAAAACCAAAGCAATTTTTGTAGTAGGTATTTTTGACGTTCCGGTCATAAAAAAAACGGTTTTTTTTTTATTCAGATAAACAGATATGAGAGAAGCTTGCTACTAAATCATGAGCCACACGAATCGATCTTTAAGATTAAGCAATGGTTGCCGGGGCCGATCCATGGATGGGTGACCATTCATTACACATCACGACTCCTCCGTGTCTCAAGAAGCACGTTAAGAAATCGGTACTGGCTGTCACTAGAAGATCTCTTTCAAACCGCGCAGAGCCGGGGCAGGTCGCTAGTTTCAATATTTTTCAGAAATCTGTGAACATCTTTATATATTTGGGTAGCCGATAATAAACAATACAGCCATCTTATCTTTTCACATTACATGATTTTACATTACACGACATTACATGATTGATATAAATAGCCTTGAGATACAACCATGTACAAACACTCGTTATTGAGTAGTGAACAGTATGCGCATTCTTGCTTTCTTAGTCCTTTGCGTCGCGACCGTCGCAGGTATGTTCTAAACTTTGTTTTGAAGGAATATTTTAGTGGATAAGGTAGTCTTTTTTTCAACTTAATTGTATTTATATATAGAACAATTCAATAATTTAGAACAAATTACAAAGCAAACTTGATCATCATTTTGTCTTGAGTTCTATAATATTTATTTTTCTTTCAGCTGTCCCTTCCAATCCCCAGAGGATTGTGGGAGGTTCGGCCACGACCATTGATCGGTACCCCAGCATCGCCGCTCTCCTGTACTCATTCACAGGAATCTCCTTACACTTGCAGTCTTGTGGTGGTACCATCCTCAACAGCAGGGCCGTCCTCACCGCGGCTCATTGCACCGCGTATGTATTTTCTATGAGAAATCGTGAATACTCAAATTCGAAGGCAAGTTGTATAAATAATACTTTACTTTTACAGTGGAGATCGATTAAACCAATGGCGTATTCGTGTCGGCTCCACCTCGTCTAACAGCGGCGGCACGGTTCACAATGTGAACGCGAACATTATTCACCCCCAATACAACCGCAACACTAAGAACAATGACATCGCAGTCTTGCGCGTCTCCTCCACCTTCTCTTTTAACAACAATGTCCGTGCCGGTTCCATCGCTGGTGCCAACTACAACCTTGCTGACAACCAAGCTGTCTGGGCTGCTGGATGGGGTACAACTTCCGTAAGTTTCTTGATGAATGCTCTTGTGTTCAACTGCTGGTCAATATTTTGTTTTGTGTGACCGGAGATTAATAATAATTATGTGCATTATTATTTCCATTCCACAGTCTGGTGGCCTCCCTTCTATCCAGCTGCGTCATGTAGAGCTTAGGACTATCAACCAAAATACTTGCAGAAGCAATTACGCCAGCCGTAGTATTACTATCACCGAAAACATGTTGTGCTCCGGCTGGCCGAACGGTGGTCGCGACCAGTGCCAGGGTGACTCCGGCGGTCCTCTGTACCACAACGGTATCGTTGTTGGTGTCTGCTCTTTCGGTATTGGTTGCGCTCAGGCCCAGTTCCCTGGTGTCAACGCTCGCGTGTCCCGTTTCACCTCTTGGATACAACAAAACTCTTAAGAATTTAATTTTGTTGACGTAGTTCCGAGTGTTATTTTTTAAATAAATAAAATTTGGCTTAGAAATTGTTCATGTTTCTGTTTTAGATTTTAAAATAGCTTAGGAACCTCAGTTTAACTCTCCAAACAAAGTCAGATAAATCATTATTATATACAATTGTGTATTTAACATTGTTGATAGTTGCACAAATATTGGTTTACCTGTGATTTCAACTTGACATAAAAAGCAACAGGAATAAAGTCTTTTTGTTGGAAAATGCAATGAATCTAAATGCGTTTATTTATTAATAAGGAACTGTAATCCACATCATTAGTATTCCATAGGCTATGTGGTTTTTCAACTAATGATGGTAAACTGAGAAGTTTAGCATCATTAGATGATAAACGACTTTCCAGTATTTGCAATTCGACTTAGGGTCACATGGGAAATGCTTCTTTTCAAGCGACTTCAAAAAAAGGAGGAGATTCTGAATTTCAATGTTTATTTAAGTTCAATGTTTATTTTGTTTGTTATATCAGAACTACGTCATTTATGGACCGATTTGCAAATATTTTTGATCTGGCGGGTGAGCATGGACTCGCATTTAGATTTCGGTACTCTGGCTATAAGTTTATCGTGACTAAAAAGTGTGAAATATAAAACTTTTTACAAATATAATAAATAACAGACCTCATTACAAAAAACCGGGCAAGTGCGAGTCGGACTCGCGCACTGAGGGTTCCGTACAAACTAACCTAAGAAAACAGTTCGATTCCCAATAAGTACTCGTTTGTAGTTAGCTTATATTTTATTTGCCAGTCCTAAAGTAGTGTGTTCTTAGTTTGAGTCATTACGAGTATTTTGTCATTTCTATAGATACCTTACCAGTGACTACGCTCACAATTCATTTGTAGCTGTGAGATACCTTGGCTCAAAAGTGTTTTTTTTTTTTACACAAAATTACAATCGACTTCCAGAAAAATAAAACTTAAAATTACAAAATTAGTTTAGTTTTCGGCCGGTGTTAAAATAATAAGGAACAAAGAATTGTTTATTTGTAAAAAGTTTTTGTGGTAGGTAGATTTTTTTTTTGTATTCAGATAAACAGATATGAGAGAAGCTTGATACTACTCGTAAATCATGATAGCTACACGAATCGATCTTTAAGATTCAGCAACGGTTGCAGGGGCCAATCCATGGATGGGTGACCACCCAATACACAACACGACTCCTCCGTACTTTAAAAAGTACGTTAAGAAATCGGTACTGTCTGTCACTAGAAGATCTTTTTCAAACCGCGCAGAGCCGGGGCAGGCCGCTAGTTTTAATATTTTTCAGAAATTTATAAACATCTTAATATTTTTGGGTTGCAGATAATAAATAATAAATCCATTTAATCTTTTCACGTTGCATGATTAATTAGCTTTGATAAAATACCCTTGACTTACGACAGTGTACAATCACTCATCGCCGAGCAGTGAACAGTATGCGGATCCTTGCTCTCCTAGCCCTTTGCTTCGCGGCCGTCGCAGGTATGTTCTAGACTATGTTTTAAAGAATTGGCAGAAAAGGTACTGGCCTTTTTTCAATTGTTTTATAGTTTTATATATAGAAATTTTCAATAATTTAGAACAAATCACAAAGCAAACTTGACCACCATTTTGTCTTGGGTTTTATAATATTTATTAATTTTTATAATATTTTTCTTTTTTCAGCCTTCCCATCTGATCCTCAGAGGATTGTGGGCGGTTCGACCACCACCATTGATCGTTACCCCAGCATCGCCGCTCTCCTGTACTCATTCACAGGAATCACTTTACACTTGCAGTCGTGTGGTGGTACTATCCTCAACAACAGGGCCGTCCTTACCGCGGCTCATTGCGTTGCGTATGTATTTTCTATGAAAAATCGTGAATACTCAAATTTGAAAGCAAATGGTTTAAATAATACTTTACTTCTACAGTGGAGATCGAACAAACCAATGGCGTGTTCGTGTTGGCTCCACCAGGGCTAGCACCGGCGGTACGGTTCACAATGTGAACGCGATCATCATTCACCCCCAATACAACCGCAACAGTAATGACAATGACATCGCAGTCGTGCGCGTCTCCTCCACCTTCTCTTTCAACAACAATGTCCGTGCCGGTTCCATCGCTGGTGCCAACTACCACCTTGCTGATAACCAAGCTGTGTGGGCTGCGGGATGGGGTACAACTTCCGTAAGTTTTTTGATGATTGCTGTCGTGTTCAACTGATGGTCAATATTTTATGTTTTGTGTGACCGGAGATTAATAATTATTATTTCCATTCTGCAGTCTGGTGGCATGCCCGTTGAGCGGCTGCGTCACGTCGAGCTTAGGTCTATCAATCAGAACACTTGCAGAAGCAATTACGCCAGCCGTGGCCGTGTTATCACCGATAACATGTTGTGCTCCGGCTGGCCGAGTGGTGGTCGCGACCAGTGCCAGGGTGACTCCGGCGGTCCTCTGTACCACAACAGTGTCGTTGTTGGTGTCTGCTCTTTCGGTATCGGCTGTGCTCAGGCTCAGTTCCCTGGTGTCAACGCTCGCGTGTCCCGTTTCACTTCTTGGATACAACAAAACTCTTAAACATTTACTTGTTCACGTACATTACTTTTGCACGTGCACGTGTGCGTGTTTTGTGCACGTTCATTTACTTTTGGCTCACAAAATGTTTTAGTTTCCATTTTAGATTTTAATATAACTTAGGAACCTCAGTTTTACTTCCCAAACAAAGTCAGATAAATCATAATTATATACCAGTTGCTCTTTCGGTATTGACTGTGCTTAGACCTAGTTTCCTGGTGTCAACGCTGGTGTCCCGCTTCACCTCTTGGATTAGTTGTTGACGTTGGTTTGTTAATTTTTAAATTAATAAATATTTGATTCAAGAAACGTTTTCGTTACTCGTTTTCGATTTTAATATTGTTTGGGGATTTTATTATTTTCCCAAACAAAATCAGATAGATCGTATGATTAATAACATTTAATACAACTGTGTATTGAATATTGTTAACCATAATTATTAGTTTAACCTTTGATTCAGACCTGAGACCAAACATCACATTTATAGGAACAAAAATGTTGTTAGAAAACATAAGAGTCTAAATAATAATAGGTGGTGCTGATCTCAATTTTTTTAGTTTATTTTGTTCACAGTGTATAGCATTATTAAGTTCCTTGACTTGTACAAAGTACTTTATAGGTACTTTTTTTTATAAATGTGGAAGTAGACTACACGGATTTATAAAATCGGTCTTTGAAATTGCCGTTTTTTAAAACGAGTTGCTTTGAAGAGTTATATCTTTGAATTGACTTGGAATTATAAGATTTTTATTTTTTATTATTGATAGTTTAAATTAACTTTATATTGAAGGTTTTTTTTTATTGATATATACTAGTGCTTGACTGCGATCCTACCTGATGGTAGCAGTGATGCAATCGTTGATGGTGAGGCGCACTAGTTTAGTAAGACCCTATTCACTTTAGCCTTGAAGACACCCAAATTATAAACGGACGAGGAGACCGCAGCAGGAGAATTGTTCTTCGATGTACGCGGTATAAACGACGAGGTGAAACGCTTAGTTCGGACTGTAGAGGGTTCAACAACGTAAGGGTGGATACTCGCCGTCAGTCGAATTGTCCGATGGTAGAAAAGAAATGATTGAATCAAGTCATGCAATTACTGCGCACACTCTCCAAAATCCATTCAGTAAAATACTAATACTAATACCCTACGCCTGTGTAGATTGGACTTAACCATTGAACTTTTCTTACCTTGGCTTTGGATTCAATAAACCGCCCAAAATTAAGGTCTGAAGAGATTTCTACTCCCAAGAACTGAAGGCAGTTAATGCACTCCAGTGATACATTTTGAAAAGCAGGAGACAAGGTTAACGGGCTCCTTTTGGCGGTGAACAGACACGCTTGTTTTTTGGCGGCGTTGAATCCCACCAGATTGCCTTCCCCCCACTTGGAGACTGCCTGTAGTGAGACATTCGTACGCTCAACCATAGCCTCTCTTTCGGACCGGATTAGCTCCTTACTAGCCCGAGCACTTGGCAGGTATCTCTCTGTAACTGTGCTATCATCTGCATAACCATAGATACCGAGCATAAGCAGATCGTTGATATGCAGCAAGAAGAAAGTTGCAAAGAGAACAAACCCCTGAAGAACTCCGGCATTAGTCGTCATGGACTCTGATGAGCATCCGTCGACAATAACTTGGAGAGACCGTTCACTCAGGAAGTCTTTTACCCAGTTAATCAAACCAAGAGAAAAGCCGTAAGCTGGAAGCTTACTCAAAAGGCTAGCGTGCCATACCCTGTCGAAGGCCTTCGAGACGTCTAAGGAAACGGCAATCGCTTCCTCACTTTTCTCGAGGGCCTCGTCACACAAGTGGGTGGCATAAAGTAATAGGTCCCCAGTATGTCGGTCACGGAGGAGATCGTTACCTTCCAGGTATACCATATGGCGTGAGTTCAGTACACGCTCCATAATGTTGCAAATTGTGGAGGTTATTTTTATTTTATTTTATAATATTTACACACACATATAAATAGAAAGGAGATACAGTATTATAAAAAAAAATTGTACAAAGGTACTGCTTATTTCTAAAATAAATTGCTTCCAACAGACCTGCGAAAGGAGAGATAAAAAGAAAAGAAATAAGAAAAGAAGAGTTTGTGTAATTTTAAATTAAACTAATAAATACTTACTTTATAGTACTTTACTTACTTACCTTATAATAAAAATAAACACATAATATATATATATATACCTAAATCACACTAGAGAGGAAAGATGCTCTTTTACTTTAGCTTTGAAGAGCGAAATAGTTTTTAAATGACGAATACTCGGCAGAAGAGAATTCCACAACCTTACTGCATGGACAGAGAAAGAGTAGGAGAAGTAGCTGATTTATGAGAAGGGGATTTGAAAAGGGATCTTAGGTGTGATCTGCACGGTGCGTCGTGGGGGCGAGCGTAAGAAAAACAGTCGCGCAGGTAGGAGGCATAACATGGGCTGTGTAGGATGTTGAAAAGGAGACATAAAATCCGAGTTTTCCTGCGAAGACGGATAGGAAGCCACTTGAGTTCCTTGCGAAGGTGAGAGACGTGATCATACTTTTGTAGATCAAAAACAAACCGAATGCATAAGTTTTGCAGTCGCTCAAGCTTGTTTAATAGCTCTTCAGTAGCATCCAGGTAGCAGGCATTGGCATAATCTATAATCGGCTGAATAAGAGTTTGGACCAAAGAGATTTTCGTTTTCAAAGGCAAGATACACTGGAGACATTTGAGCGAATGAAAGGAAAAGTTTACTTTCCGACTGACTTCATTGACCTGCGCACGCCACGAAAGATCACCCAGATCTTTTGCAGTTTCGGTGAAGTCAATACGGACACCATCAAAAACTAAAGGCTGCAGAGAAGAAACTACAGCCGTATTGCGAACGAATCTACTGCCTATGATCATGGCCTGTGATTTAGTTGGGATGATCTGCAGGTCAAATGACTTAGCCCAAGCGCTGATACAGGCCAGATCATGATTCATAGCAGCATTATCAGAATGCGCCTCAACCACAGTAAAGCCGGTAAATGTCGGTAAAGCTGCAAGTAAAGCGTAAAGATGGAAACTAGAAGAGATTACTTAGTAACAAAGTTAATGAAGATGAAAAAAAGAAGAGGAGAGAGAACGCTACCCTAAAAAACACCCTCAGTGAGACTATACCAGTCAGAGAACACCTCTTTTTAAGGCGGACACACTGAGAGCGACCCCGAAGTTATGAATTGAACCAAGTTAAGGTGGAATAAGAGAGATTAATGGATGGCGAGTAAGATGTCGAAATCCACTGAGTTAAAGGCGCTACTAAAGTCAAACAATACAAGGACAGTAAGTGACTTGATCTCCATAGCCCAGTGGATATCGTCAGTTACTTTTAAAAGCGCAGTAACAGTACTGTGATCCGCGCGAAAACCTGATTGGAAAGGAGATATTATCGAGTTTGACGCTAAGAAAAGAGATAGCTATCTATGTACTAAGTGCTGAAAAACTTGAGAAAGAAATGGGAGAATAGAATTTGGTTTAAAATAAGTTAGAGAAGTGGGGGCTGATGATGTTGACAGAAGTGGAATTATTAATTTTAGGTAAAGGAATAATATAAGCCTGTTAACAGACTGACGGGAAGGAGCATGAGGTGAAGGAATGATTGAAGATATGCTTGAGAATAGGAAGTAGGTAATGAGGAAAGGATGAGATTAATCATTCTAGAGCATAACTTATCATAGCCAACCGCAGAAGAAGTAATCGCGACAACAGATTTCTTAACTTTATTCTCAGTAACATCGCTAAAGTTAAAACGAGGATACTATGGCAACGGCAAACTAGAAAGATCATCCAGTGTCATAGCTTTAACACAAGGATCAAGAGAAAAGTGAAGGAGAGAGAAATACTTGTTAAAATCATTGAGGTCTACATCCTTACACTGGTTAGTAGGCGATTAGCTTAAGCCAACAGACTTAAGAAATTTCCATAAGTCGGAAGAAATATGGTTATTCGTGGAAATAGCATCTCTTAGCAACTTGACATAGACGCCTGCAGCAGTTACGTAGCGAAATAAAGTAAGAAAGATTCAGCTCAGAAGGTCTATGGTTATACCTGTTCTTAGCTTTATCTCTCTTTAATTTGAAGAGTTACTCAAGGTGCTGGATTATGTTTTACCTTGACACGTCGTAAAGGGGTATGCTGTTAAAACAAGTCGAGGATGGTAGTCTTATCGAAATAATGAACATTATAGTAATTGGTGTGAACGTTCTAAGAGTTTAAATGAAGTTAGTAGTTTAATGACATCATCCGACGCGCTCTTAATGTCACCGTTGGCATTCCGTTTTGGAACCACATAGCTTGGCTCGCGACGATGGCAAGAGACCGGACGGCATGTCTTTATTTCCATGGAAGATGGGTAGGCCTTTAGTCTGGGACGCTACATGTGTCACTTTTGTACCATCTTATTTTTCTGACTCGTCGTGCTGTGATGGAGCTGCCGCTGCGGCTGCTGAGAACCTCAAATAGCGGAAATATACCTTGATATAAATATACCTTATACCTTGTTGGTAGTCATGTTTTCCAGCAGTTTCGAGTTGAAAATCTCGGATCGTGGAGTCCGAGTGCTGACAAACTGTTTAAATATATTTCCAAATGCCTTGTTGACGCTTCGCGTGACCCAACCAAGTGGCTTTTACCTTGGACAGACGATAAGCATTGCCATACAGCGTGGCAATGCCGCCAGTCACTTGGGTACATAACTAGTTGATACTTGATAGCGATGCAGATGAGTTTTTCGACGCCATACGCGTCTGGCGTCGAAAAACTGTAAAATAAAATAAACTTTGCTTTATGTCTTTATTTATTTTTTTAGTGTGTTATAATATACATAATAATATCTAGTTAGTGTTTTTTAATTATGTAAATATTTAATAACTTAAAAAAAAATCAAATATACCAGTTGTAAAATTAAATTTTTAAGATTCTTCTAGACGTTGCAATATACTATATATAAAATTAAAAAGAAATTGTCAAGTTAAATCTTTACATGAATTCAGTAAATCGACACAGTAGTTTGATCTGACAGCATAATTTAACACAAATAATTCAGTAAGAGTTTTGTTCTGCACCGGACATTTAAGAAAATATACCCAACCAGATAAAAAATAGTAAGTAAACAGTTCAAGGTTCATATCAATTCTTTATGGAAAATAATGTTCAAAAACCTCCACAGACAATAAAAAAAATATCAAAAGTTACAAAACATTGGTTGCATTGTTCGTGTTGAAATTACAGAATATAATTTAAAAAGCTGCGGAGACTAAGAGAGGACAGATCTGTCGCATGTTAATCCATACCCCATTTTAAACGTTAACGTTGGGGTCATATTCCAGTCTCATCAGTATTTTACCGTTATCGTTCTTTTCTTCAACCATGTGTCCTGTCTTATTAACCTGTAATAAACTCGTGTATAAAATAAGTGTGTTGAATTATATTAGTTTTTTAGTTTATTCTTCTAACTAATATTATAAGAATGTATGTTTTTACCCGACTGCAAGAAGTATCTTGTATGTATGTATGAATGTATGTGTGTATGTAATATTTTTTATTACCTCATATCTTCTAAACTGCTGAACGGACTTACATAATTAAGATATCGTTAGATTCGTCTTGATAACCACACTCTGGTTCTTAGATACAAAAAATAACATAACGACTGACAATTAATTGAAAAGTAGCCTCAGATACTCTAGCTGGAGTGGTATCACGATGTCCTCATCTTCCGCATGACGCAGGTCCTCACTGGAGATGGCAAGTTCGGGAGGTTCCTGCACCGGAAGAAACGCTCGTAGGTGTCGCCATGTGTGTACCGCCCGGTGGACACGGTAGGAGTTTACGGTGCAGGGGCAGTTAAGCCCCGCACGGTCGGAGCAACGCAGTGTTCTCGTGGGGGCAATCGGTGGCGGTGACCTCTCGCGCGGGGCTCTGGTCCAGGCCATGATGAAGACAGCCATTCGCGTGAGGGAATGGACATCCTCACGACCCAGCCGCTGAGTCCCCGACCCCGACTACCAGCCATCGCAGGCGCGGGCTTTCGGACGACGTGCAATATGTAACTCGCAGTCCGGCTATTGTCCGGACTGAGCTCAAATCGTCGGCAGCGCGTCATGTACTACGCGTTCCTGAAAGAGATGACATGGCCACGCAGGGCCGGTGCCTACTAAGGCCATGGGACTACATCTAAAAACGTAACCCGTGGTCCTAGAATGCAAAGAGCAACTGAAGGAACCTAGGTGTGGTTTTACTCGGTAAAAGTGTGGCATAATCTCCCCCTCCACTCTGGAACGAGAAAAGTCAATATATGAATACCAACATAAAAAAAACTTTCTGTTAGTGAAAGTCCCGTCAAAATCGGTCCAGCCGTTTCGAAGATGTCGTCACCCCGGGAACCAAGATGTCTCGTTCCCGCAAGAATATAAAAAGTAGCCTAAGGTAGGTACTCATTATAATATTAGCTATATCCCAATCAAAGTCCCGTCAAATTTTGTTTAACCGTTTAGCAGGCGTATCCCGTATTTTGGAATCCCAGTCCCGCGGGAAAATGAAAAGAAGCCTAAGTTTCCTTTTAACATCAGCTATCTGTCAGTGAAAGTCCCTCAAAGTAGGTCCAGCCGTTTCGGAGATGTCCGTTATCCCCGGGAATTAAGATGAACTCCTTCCCCGAGAATTACATAAGATGCTCCCCGCCCTCGAGAATTAAGTCAAATCCCGTGGAAATATAAAAAGTAGATTATGTTACATTAGGTATAATTGTTCCTATGAAAGTCCCGTCAAAATTTAACCGTTTCGAAGACTTATCCCATATTATGAAACCCCGTTCCCACGGAAAAATGAAACGTGGCTCAAATTACTCCTTGTAATATTAAATATCCGTCAGTGAAAGTCCCGTCAAAATCGGTCCAACCGTTTCGGAGATATACACACTCCCTGGGAATTAAGATTCATGTATGTAAAAAGAGAATTACGGTACTCGTTATAACATTAGCTACATCCCGCATTGAAATTTCCGTCAAATTTTGTTTAACCGTTTCAAAGACTTATTCCATATTAAAAAATCCCGTTCCCGCAGGAAAATGAAAAGTAGGCTAAGTAACTGCATGTAACATTTTCTATCCATCAGTGAATGCCCCATCAAAATCGCTGTAGCCGTTTCGGATATTAGTTGGAATAAAGCGACAGATAACCAAAAATTTTGTAAACAAATGTTTTTTTGATATTACAAACAGACACTTCTATATTATAAGCCAGGCGGATGACTTGTTAGATTTGTGAACTTTAAAATTGATAAATGTACGCCTAATATAGAGTGAATAAATAGTGATATAAGATTATAATAACTAAATCAAGAAAAATAAATAAATAAAGAAACCCGACTGCGTAAAAATAACTTTAAATAAAAACAGAAAAAAAAAACAAGTTCGGTTCATATTAGATGGAATGATTTTAGTTTAGATTATTTTAATGGGTCCCGGCTGTTGCAGTCTATTATGTTCTGTATTACAATTTATTATTTGTTTTATTTTGAGTTTAAATTAATACAATTAAATTGGTTTCTACGCTTCTGGACCGAACTTGCTTTTTCTTTTCAGTTTTTATTTAAAGTTATTTTTTACGCAGTCGGGAGTTTTTTTTTATGTACTGGACCGATTATGATAATTCGCTTACAATAAAAAACTAGTTTTTAACAAGGTTTTTTTTTTTCTAAATGTCTCTTCCCTCTCTAGGGGGCGCTCTAGGTAGAGCGAGTGGGAATGTCAGATTTTACTGACTAAAACCTACCTGTGTTCTTTCAGTTGCCTTTTGTTGTCCAGAGCCACGGTAACTCTTTCGAACCAAAACCCTGACAGGCATCGACTTTAACAGGGCCTGTTCGCGACGCGAGCCGTGCCCCTCAGCGATGCTCTTGAGTTTTTAATAAAATACATAAAAAAAACACACAGCATACTTTGTTGAACACTCAAAAGCAGGCTGATTCAGTACAATGGTAATTAAACCAAACAAAAACCAATAAAGCCACACAAAATTTTGGCTTTAATTACCATTGTACAGTAATTGCAAAAACAAAAACCTATTTTGAAAAAGATAAATCAACGGGTACAAGTTCTCAGAAACAAAACATTTTAATGACTAATTTTTAAAATAGTGCATGATCAAATGATATCAAAAAATAAATTATCGCTTAATCGTGTATATAAAGGAGTTTATATACAATCACTATGCTAAGCTTAAAAAAACTGAAATGTCCTCAATTTGGTTCTAAATATATATTTTATTATTTCTGTATCTTGTTCAGCGATATCTTTTTATTTTTAACACCGTTTTATAACATGAACGCAGATGTGTGAAGTATATCCTGGCTGGGTGGCAAATTCCTAACATGGAAATGAGGACATATTTTTATTCCCAAAGACCGCTAGCCTTAGGGACGATGACGACATTGTCGGTCAGAGCGAACATGATTGCCCGCAGGTTTAAGCGTGCTTTTACGGAGGTTAATTAAACACTTTTTAGAACCTTCTGTTCATCGTTCTACACCTGTAGTCTGTGGGTACGTTTTACGCAAAAATCGTTCAGTGCCCTTCGCATGCAGTATAATAATGCTTTCAGGGTGTTGATGGGGCTGCCTCGTTACTGTAGCGCATCAGGGATGTTTGCGGAAATGCGAGTTGATTGCTTTTATGCATTGATGCGTAAAAGATGTGCATCCCTGGTGCGCAGGGTGCGAGCCAGTCCCAGCGGCATCTTGGGCATGATTGCTGACAGACTTGACTGTTGTATTTTAAATCGGTGCTCCAGTATCTCTGCTGGGGTGCTGAAGCAGTGATTGCTTTATTGTGAGTTTGTTACGTTTTTACTAACACTAAATGAGTCTTGTTGCTCGAAATAAATAATATTTTTATTAAAGCAATATAAAGGTTACTAAACTAAACCGTGAGCAAGTTCACTGGTAGCCATGCTTGCCGAGGTCGGTTCACGAATATCCACTATTACCTACATCAAAACTGCTAGAAGCGATTTATTATTTTTCACAAATCTGTAAACATCTTTATGTTTTTGGTGGCAATTGACAATCAATTAAGCCAGTTTAATCTTTTCGTGCAGTGTTATCAACCAGGTTTTATATAAATACCGTTCACATGCAATTATTTACAATCACTCGTCGCCGAGCAGTGAACAGTATGCGGATCCTTGCTCTCCTAGCCCTTTGCTTCGCGGCCGTCGCAGGTATGTTCTAAACTATGTTTTATAGACGTGTTGTTGTTGAAAAGGTACCATTCGTTTTTTAACTTGTTTTTTTTTTGCATGGGACAGTTCAACAATTTGGAAAAATAACAAAGGAAACTTTTTGTCCTGAGGTTCGTTTTTATAATATTTTTCTTCTTTTCAGCCGTCCCCTCTAATCCCCAGAGGATTGTGGGCGGTTCGGTCACCACCATTGATCGGTACCCCACCATTGCTTCTCTCCTGTTCTCATGGAACCTAAGCACATACCGGCAGGCTTGCGGTGGTAGCATCCTCAACAACAGGGCCATCCTCACCGCAGCTCATTGCACCATGTAGGTATTTTTCCATGTAGGTAATACTCGAATCCGAAGACAAGTTGTATAATAAACACCTTGTTTTTACAGTGGAGACCCAGCCAATAGATGGCGTATTCGTGTCGGATCCACCTGGGCTAACAGCGGCGGCGTGGTTCACAATGTGAACCAGATCATCAATCACCCCCAATACAACGGCAACACTTATAACAATGACATCGCCGTCTTGCGCGCCGCGGGCACCTTCTCTTTCAACAACAATGTCCGTGCCGCTTCCATCGCTGGCAGCAACTACTTCCTTGGTGACAACCAAGCTGTCTGGGCTGCTGGATGGGGTACAACTTCCGTAAGTTTCTTGATGATTGCTATTGTGTTCAACTGATGGTCAATATTTTAGGTTTTGTGTGACCGGAGATCAATAAATTATTTACATAAGTATTTCCATTTCGCAGTCTGGTGGTTCCTCCTCTGAGCAGCTGCGTCACGTCGAGCTTAGAGTTATCAACCAGAATACTTGCAGAAACAACTACGCTTCTCGTGGTATTACTATCAATGATAACATGTTGTGCTCCGGCTGGCCGAACGGTGGTCGCGACCAATGCCAGGGTGACTCCGGCGGTCCTCTGTACCACAACGGTATCGTTGTTGGTGTCTGCTCTTTCGGTCTTGGCTGCGCTCAGGCACAATTCCCTGGTGTCAACGCTCGCGTGTCCCGCTACACCAATTGGATCCAATCAAATGCATAAGAAATTACTTGCTGACGTAGTTTTGATTGTTGTTTTTTAAATAAATAAACTTTCGATTCACAAAATGTTTGGTTTTACTTAGGAACCTCAGTTTAGTTCCCCAAATAAAATCAGATAACTTGTTATAACAACTTTCTGTGTATTGTTTTTTTTTTTAATATTGTACAAATATTGGTTTAACCTTTGATTTTGATCTAACAGAAAAAGCCACATGTATAGAAAAAAATTATTGATAAAAATCACAAGAAGTATTTATTATTTATTTATTTATTAAAACTACATGCAACACAAAGGTACAAAGGCGGACTTAATGCCTTAGGCATTCTCTACCAGTCAACCAAGTTTAGTGAAGAGAAAACATGGTAGGTGCATAAAAAAAGATAAGATTAATAAGAAAACAAGGGATCAAATGTATATATATAAAATAAACATACATAAATATTTAATATATCTTAAACCTATATATATATATAAATATATGTTTATTGATTTTTGAGACTACTCCGCTATTTGTGAAGAAAAAAGCCGTAACTTCCGCTTAAATGCATACTGACTGGTGGCCGTCCTGATGCCAAGAGGAAGCGCATTCCACAGAAGTATGGACTGTATATGAAAGGAAGAATGAACGAAATCGGAAGTAGGAGTGCGTTGTTGGCCACGTCGCACGAATTCACCCGGACAGATGGGCGTGGATTGTTACTCACTGGACGCCTGAAGGAGGTTGACCGCGGCAAAAGTGCGATGATCTGATCATGTTCGCCGGGCAAACTTGGCTAGAGATCGCCCTAGACTACGATTGCGAAAGGGCGCGCCACGAAGAACCATGGCTCCAGTAGGCTTTCACCCTGCTGGGCCCCTACGGTTTTGCTGACATCTCCTTGAGGCGCGCAAGGAACACTATGTGCCATCGACGACTCGGGCTCGGTTCGGTTAGTTATCGGACGGCCGGACGGCGAGCTACCCATTGCTCGCTATCGTGTATCTAAAGGAGTTTATACAGGGTGTCTTAGATAAGTTAGCGCAAACTTTGCAAAAAGTCTAGACAGAATGCCAATAATAAAATTACGATAGTCATTTGTGTCGACTCGTTAATGAGCAGTTACGAAAATTGCAATTTTCGAGCGCGCAATGCAAAACAATGCAATACCGACGCTTCGTTATCAGTGTAAGCTCGCGTGAGCGCGTAGTTACCTACTCTTCTTACTCAACAGCCCCCTTAGCCAAGTTACAACCGTTTCATATCGAATTCCGTTATCCAATCGGTAACGCCTCGGTGTCAGCAATTGTAGAAAACGATAAGTTGGTAGCCATGTTGACGCGCCTGAGTCGGCCGCTCGTTCTACAATGTCGTTCTATTTGTTATTGTAGAACGACATTGTAGAACGAGCGGCCGACTAATGTAGCGTAGCGTTGAACATTGTAGAAACGATAACAATTCATTCTATCATTTTGAACGATGTGAACTTGCCTACGAATTTTCTATTCGTTTGTTCTGACCACGTGATTTAACGTTGAGATGATGTCATTCCCATACATTTCGACTAGCGTTAATGATTGCAGATTATCAACTTGGCTAGGGGTGCAGGCACTACCGCGCGTAAAGACGCACGCCACGCTGCGTTTGTGTGAGTGTGAGTAGACAAGGTCGCCCTGAAGTAAAGCGTCTGTAAAGTTCGCTGCGAATGCAGGTATAGGTAGAATGAAGCCGACAATCTTGTTTGTTTCTGTGTGGTACCTACCCCGTTTGATAATTAGCATAAATGCAACAATGATGTTGGAGCGTTATGTCTTTGTTTCTCCTAAAGTAATACCCACACTTAATACTTTATTACAGACAGGCACACTTTCTTAACGCCAAACATAATTATCTTAACTAACACCATTATACACACACACCGTAGGTAACCTATTGTATTTCTTTTTAAAATTAAACTAGGAACATGTTTTAACAACAATGTATGATAGGAGCCTGGATCTCGCATTACAGGAAATCCCAGTGTGAGTTCCAGGAAACCTACTTATCGAAATGTATTTTCTAAAATAATAAATTATTCTTAATCTATTCTGACCTTCAAATTACTTTGTCATAAAAATACATTTACGACAATGTTCCATCCAGTGAGCGATGTGGTTAATAAATAAATAATCAGACCCCTTATGGTACCTACTCATATTATATCTACCTAATAACCCAATCTCATATATGCGTAAAACGTTGTATCATCCGTGAGACACTTTTAGACAAATTAACACCTTAGTATTTGACGCACAATCAACAGCTGTAACCAACTTAACGGTACGTGTACGATGTTTTTTTTTATTCTTGATAGGTTGGTTGGTTGGTTCGATGATCCAATAATTTAGGTATAAATTAGTAGACTTACCCTAAGTTCGCTCACCCCTAACCAATTAGGGTTCGAAATGGCCACCACCAACTTATTCACAGATCTGAGCGGGGCGCAGAGTATCAGCCTGGACACGGGGCAGAAAGTAGGATCCTGGACACACTCTTCACGCAGTGTCGCGAACACGTTTTCAATGCGATTCCTCATCAGTCTCTGCGGAATTGCATTAGGACACAAACACTTTTTCTTTAACGTAGAAACTCTGCTGCCGCGCCAAGTCGCGCCATGGCGGAAAGACTTCCGGCGGGATCTCATGGTGGAATGGCGACAGCGACTGTCGCAACCCAGTGCTGGGCACGCCATAATTATGGCGATAAGTCCCCTCTTTGAGGAGTGGCTGGAAAGACCTCACGGCGTCCTTACCTACCGCATGACGCAGGTCCTCACCGGACATGGTAAGTTCGGGAGGTTCCTACACCGGATTCGTGCAGAAGAGACGCCCGGGTTCCACCATTGTGTGGACCACCTGGAGGACACGGTGGAGCATACGGTAGAGGTATGCCCTGCTTGGGCAGAGCACCGCCGTATCCTCGTGGGGGCGATCGGCGGCAGCGATCTCTCGCGCCGGGCCTTGGTACAGGCCATGGTCCGGAGTGAGGAGGAGTGGCAGGCGGTTGCCTCCTTCTGTGAAGCAGTAATGCTAGAAAAGGAGGCGGCCGATCGCGTGAGGCAACGGTCCTCACGCCCCAACCGCCGCCGGGATTCCAATCCCGATTTCCGGCCACCGTAGGCGCGGGCTTGCGGACGGCGAGCAATGGGTGGCTCGCCGTCCGATCGTCCGGTAACTGTCCGGACCGAGCCCAAGCCGTCGACGGCGCGTAGTGTTCCACGCGCGCCTCAAGGAGATGTCAGCAACTGTAGGGGCCCAGCAGGGTCGAGGCCTACTGGGGCCATGGGTGATACGAAAGTGATCCCCGGGGCCCTGGAAAAATGGCAAAGAAGGAACAGGAGTGGGTTTTTAGTCAGTAAAAGTCTGACACTATCTCCCGCTTCGCCCAAGAGCGAGGGATGTCATTAGATGATTTTCCCACCCGAAAAAAAAACCCCAAAGAAAAAAATCTCCCCCCTCCACCGCTCAATCACCGGACTTGACCCCATTGGGTCAAGTCCGGTGATTGAGCTGGCCATGGCTGCAGCCTTTCGGTGCCAGATTCGGTGAGGTAGCGTCTGACAGGAAGAGTCACATGTGGGGGAGCACCGTCGTGTTGAAATCACATCAAACTTCGCTGAGCTAGAGGCAACTCGTCGATAGAGGAGGCCTGAGTCCCAACAGTGGGAACATTAAAAGGCTGATTATGCTTATGCTTACGTTATCCGATATAATGCGCAATTGACAAAACTAAATGGCGGTATGTCGAGATAATTCTCCCACAAGTGACAGTCGTCTGTCTCTGACCAGTGATTGCGCAGGGCATCTGTCCTTCAAGCTAGCGGTCATCGATGCTCTTTAAAACTAAGTTAACACAACTTACGGAAATATAAAAAGACAATAAACCGATCAAATGAAATCGTCAAAGTGAAGAAACTAGCGATAAAAATTTTCCCTGCGCTTCTCGACGCTTCACTTTCGTAGGCGTTGGTTCGTTTTGAAACATCCAAACTGTCGACTGACGCTTTGTTTCTGGATCGTATTGATAAATCCAGGATTCGTCACCTGTCACAATATCGTAAACGCGCCCAGACGAGCCTGCTTCAAATTTTTGAATCATATCACGGCACCACTCCACACGGCCGGCTTCTAAGCTTTGGTGGTGCGGCATCCAGCGGCTAACTATCTTCCTCACGCGAATGTGCTCGTGTAGAATCTTATGAACGCTTCCTCAACCAATCTGCAGTGTATGCTGAATCTCCTCGTATGTAATTCGCCTGTTCTCTTGAATTACTTTTTTTACTGCCAGCACACTTTTTTCCGTGACAGCCGTCGTAGGACAACCACTCCTTTGTTCATCCCCCAAAGTAAGGCGACCGCGCTTGAACTCGTTATACCAGCGGTAGATGGTTGCTTTTGAAAGTCTTTCATCCATAAAAGCAATTTGAAGACGATTAAATGACTCATCAGGTTTTAGGTCACATTTAAAATCGTAGAAAATCATCAATGCGGATCCATTTTTAAATGAGACACGATAATTTGATTTGGCTCTCGAAAACATGTGGAGGGAAATTCAAAATTTAAACAATGGTATTTTTACTTTTAAATAACCAAAGTTCAAAATAATTACAAGTGGCCAGTGCCATATATATACACAAAAACATTATTTCCCAAAAATTTCTGAGTGGCCTGGTACTTTACTGTACACCAAGATAATAAATGACACAATCGGAGCCTTGTGTGACGGTCAATATTTTTTATTTCGTTTGATTGAAGATTGATAATTAATTATTGTTATATTCCACTATTTCCATTTCACAGGCTGGTGGTTCCTCCTCTGAGCAGCTGCGTCACGTCAAGCAGGTCTATCGACCAGGCTACTTGGAGAAACAACTACGCTACTCGTGGTGTTGCTATCACCGACAACATGCTTCGGCTAGCCGAACGGTTGTCATGACCAGTGCCTCAGTTTAGTTCCCCAAATAAAATCATCTAAATCGTGTTATTACAACTGTGTATTGAAAATTGCTAATAATTGCACAAATATTGGTTTAATCTTTGATGTTGATCTGACAGAAAAAGCCACATAATAGGAACAAAATTGTTGTTAATAATCACAAGAATTTATATGCGTTTAAAATTGATCAATAAGGATCCATATCATTAAGGTTTCTCCTGCCCGCCAGTAAAATTAAACAACGAAGTCATCCCACAAGAAGACCACGCAAAATACCTGGGTCTATACTTGGATAGGAGATTGACTTGGCAGAAGCATATCTGGACCAAGCGCAAACAACTTGACAGCAAACTCCGTAGCATATATTGGCTAACAGGTCGCTACTTCCGCCTAAGCAACGAGAGTAAAATGATGGTCTACAAAGCCATCATTAAGCCTATCTGGACATATGGCATTCAACTATGGGGCACAGCAAGCAATAGCAACATTGACATTTTGGAAAGGTTTCAAAGCAAAGCATTACGAAACATCTTCAATATACCCCAAAGTATAAGCAACAAATATATGTACCTAGACTTGAAAATACGAACAGTAAAGCAAGAAATCAGTCAACATAGCCTGAGATATCAGAAAAGACTCGCACAACACACAAATGAGCTGGCACTAGGACTGAGTGGAACAGGAGGACAACAGCACACGAGGTTGAAGAGATGTGACATCCCTGGACTCAGCGCCAGATTCGCACAGGGAGATGAGAGCTAGCCTGAAACCGCTCTCATTTAATACAATATAAACATAAACGGACTAAAAGTCGGCCAACCCAGTGGCTTATTGTTCTAGGACAGATTGCCATGGTGCAGAAAAGAACAAAAAAAAAAAAAAAAAAAATTAATGTTTCTCGGGATCTCTAAAACTAAACTCTTATCAAGATCGTAGACTTTACACTCGAAGTTGTGGACGACTACGTTTACCTAGGATAGACAGTCCAGTTGGGTAGGTGTAACTTTGAGATAGAGGTCAATCGTCGAATCCGACTCGGCTGGGCAGCTTTCGGGAAGCTGTGCGGTGTCTTCTTGTCTAATATACCATAGTGTCTCAAGACGAAAGTCTATGACCAGTGCGTGTTGCCAGTGATGACATATGGCTCCGAAACGTGGTCGCTTAGAATAGGCTTCATCAGAAGGCTTAAAGTCACTCAAAGGGCAATGGAAAGGGCTATGCTCGGAGTTTCGTTGCGTGATCACATCAGAAATGAAGATATCCGAAGTAGAACCAAGGCTACCATTGTTCATCTACTGTAGAACCTCTCATTAAAGATAACCTACCCGTAGGCCGACACAAAATTTGATGGCAGAGATATAAGAGCTAATTTTATGTATGTTATAGTAATGCTAAAACCATGATTGGTTTTTATCTATCGGCTCTAGTTTACGAGACAACCGCAAAGTAGTTTTTTTTTTCGAAACATAGCAGAAGGCTTAAAGTCACTCAAAGGGCAATGGAAAGGGCTATGCTCGGAGTTTCGTTGCGTGATCACATCAGAAATGAAGATATCCGAAGTAGAACCAAGGCTACCATTGTTCATCTACTGTAGAACCTCTCATTAAAGATAACCTACCCGTAGGCCGACACAAAATTTGATGGCAGAGATATAAGAGCTGATTTTATGTATGTTATAGTAATGCTAAAACCATGATTGGTTTTTATCTATCGGCTCTAGTTTACGAGACAACCGCAAACTAGTTTTTCGTTTCGAAACATAGCAGCAGTGGCTATTTATTTTGACATTTTAATATCTTGTAATAAATACTTACATTATCTTGATGTATAGTAAACAGTATCAACCATTCATGTAGCTAATATAAATGTTTGCACGACTTTAAAAGTCGAATACTAGTCTGAAATTGTTACCACCAAAATGTACCTGTATTTTAGGAAATAAATCATTCATTCATTCATTCTTTCTAGATGTAATTGATATTTTTAACGATTTTCTTCAATGATATTAACATGGTCTATCGCGCATATGATCCCAGCTACAAAATGTTTCACCGACACGACGATAAACCTATATACACTTTTGACTACAGACCTTTCAATCTACATAAAAATCGCCGTCAATCTTAAGACAAGCGATATCCAAAAAAATATACATACAGCTTAATGTATCTTTGAGCACGCCATAAGCATGGCGGGTAAGTAAAGATCTGTTTGAGGAGTGGCTGGAAAGACGTCACGGCATCCTCACCTTTCGCATGATGCAGGTCCTCACCGAACATGGTAAGAGTTCGAGAGGTTCCTGCACCGGTTTGTGCGGAAGAAACGCCTGGGTGTAACCATTGTGCAGATCGACCGGAGGACATGGAGGAGCATACATTGTGGCCATTTCTTTCGCTTGCGTTACTGTTTCCAGAAGGAGGCGATGGCGTCCCATTCCTTCTTACCCCGAACCATGGCCTAAAAAGGTGGCCGAAAGGTCACAGCTGCCAATCGCCTCAACGAGGACATTGCGTATACTGTATGACTCAAGGTGATCTGCAAAGGAGACACACAGTTTTTTTTTCGTTTGAATCCAAAACTGGATTCTCCCGAACTGGCCTTGTCCGGTGAGGACCTACGTCAGGCGTATAGTAAGGTATACCGCTGGGTGGGTATTACCGCTGCGATTGTAATGTGTTTAGGAGGTAAGGGTGCGCCACGAAGATAAGGTTAATAGCCTTAAACGTACTTTAAAAGCACAGATCAATGCTGTTTTAATGTCGGTAAAGTTTGTTGTTCCAAAATTCTTGCAATAAATTGATTCAGTGATATAAATACCAATCTGCTTAGGCTTCTCTAAGCCGTGTTTCGGCCGGCTTTGAGTCGAATCGGATGCAATTGGATATCAATCAGCACCTTACATGGAGTGGTTGCCTGTCTGACCTTCTCAACCCATCAGATTTAAACCTAATTATATTTTCAAATACTAAAGTTTAAACATTTCGTAGAGTTACAGCACATTTATTTAAAAATTTAACATAGCTTTCCAACAGCGACGAACTGTCATCTCAAAAAGAAGTGTTTCTGATGTTACACTATATCGAAAAAACTGGGCAAGTGCGAGTCAGTTCGCGCACGGAGGGTTCCGTACAAACTCACCTAGGTGTGTAAATAGCTCAATTCCCGAATGGAGTCTCGAAGGTTTTTCCAAATCGCAATTTTTTTTTGTAACGTAATAAAAAATTGATTGTTTTCAGATTTATCCCTATACCTGTGCTTTATGACCTTGTTTTATATCAAATTTCAGGATTATGGGTCAACGGGAAGTACCCTATAAATTTTGATTTTCTTGAGTGTCGAAATATCCATGTTTTTCCTTTTGAGGTAGATACGGAACCCAAAAAAAAAAAAATTGAGCAGGGATAATATCAAGTACCGCGCACTTTCGCTCTAACGTAGAGTTCCCACTCTACAACTAACCCATACTGACCTGACCTGTTTTGATTTTTACTGACTACAACCAAAATAATGTTGCAAAACTGAGAGCCAGAAAAACACTAATGATGTGGATTCCTGAACAGTTTTTTATTATTAATGATTTTCAAAACACAGTGAAATTACGATATATCAAATTTAGTTTGGGGTACTAAATTGATGTTCCAAAGTAAAACTAAAGTATAATAGGTACAGAAACTAAAAAAAATTGTGAATCGAAAGTTTATTTATTTAAAAAACAACACTCAGTACTACGTCAGCAAGAATTTCTTATGCATTTGATTGGATCCAACTGGTGTAGCGGGACACGCGAGCGTTGACACCAGGGAATTGTGCCTGAGCGCAGCCAAGACCGAAAGAGCATACACCAACAACGATACCGTTGTGGTACAGAGGACCGCCGGAATCACCCTGGCATTGGTCGCGACCACCGCCGGACCAGCCGGAGCACAACATGTTGTCGTTGATAGTAATACCACGAGAAGCGTAGTTGTTTCTGCAAGTATTCTGGTTGATAACTCTAACCTCAACGTGACGCAGCTGCTCAGAGGAGGAACCACCAGCCTGCGAAATGGAAATAGTTATGTAAATAATTTATCGATCTCCGGTCACACAAAACATAAAATATTGACCATCAGTTGAACACAATAGCAATCATCAAGAAACTTACGGAAGTTGTACCCCATCCAGCAGCCCAGACAGCTTGGTTGTCACCAAGGAAGTAGTTGCTGCCAGCGATGGAAGCGGCACGGACATTGTTGTTGAAAGAGAAGGTAGACGCGGAGCGCAAGACGGCGATGTCATTGTTATAAGTGTTGCCGTTGTATTGGGGGTGATTGATGATCTGGTTCACATTGTGAACCACACCGCCGCTGTTAGCCCAGGTGGATCCGACACGAATACGCCATCTATTGGCTGCGTCTCCACTGTAAAAACAAGGTGTTTATTATACAACTTGTCTTCGGATTCGAGTATTACCTACATGGAAAAATACCTACATGGTGCAATGAGCTGCGGTGAGGATGGCCCTGTTGTTGAGGATGCTACCACCGCACGCCTGCGAGAAAAAGGATCCCGTCCATGAAAACAGGAGAGAGGCAATAGTGGGGTACCGATCAATGGTGGTGACCGAACCGCCCACAATCCTCTGGGGATTAGAGGGGACGGCTGAAAAGAAGAAAAATATTATAAAAATGAACCTCAAGGCAATAAAAGATTCAAAATGATTAAATTATTCCATCCAATAAAACGATAGAGTTAAAAAACTAATTATACCTTTTCTACTACAACAGTTTTATACAAAAACATACCTGCGACGGCCGCGAAGCAAAGGGCTAGTAGAGCAAGGATCCGCATACTGTTCACTGTTCGGCGACGAGTGGTTGTAAATGCTTGTAAGTGAACGGTATTTATATAAAACCTGGTTGATAACACTGCACGAAAAGATTAAATTGGCAAATGACAAACAATAAATGTGTTTCATTTGCCACCCAAAAATATAAAGATGTTTACAGATTTGTGAAAAATAATATGGTCGCTACTAGTAGTTTTGATATAATAGTGGACATCCGTGAACCGACCTCGGGAAGTATTGCTTAGCCTGGAAGATCGACCTGTATAGGTATATATTTTGGGGGTTCCCCATACTTGAACTGAAACTCAATTTTTTTTATTTCATCAAACCCATACGTGTGGGGTATCTATGGATAGGTCTTCAAAAATGATATTGAGGTTTCTAATATCATTTTTTTATATACTGAATAGTTTGCGCGAGAGACACTTCCAAAATGGTAAAATGTATGCCCCCCCCCCCCCTCGTAACTTCTAAAATAAGAGAATGATAAAACTAAAAAAATATATGATGTACATTACCTTATAAACTTTCACCGAAAATTGGTTTGAACGAGATCTAGTAAGTAGTTTTTTTTAATACGTCTTATATCGTAAACCGCAATTTACCTTTTAAGTTTATACGGAACCCTCAGTGCGCGAGTCCGACTCGCACTTGCCCAGTTTTCTTTCTTTCAAAAAAGTTATGTCATCATTTCTTGTAATTGATGAAATGAGAGTATACCAGGATGAACTTTACACATCTGAGTACCCCTTCTAAGAATACCAGCGAAATGTGTTATAAAATGGTGACAACAATAAACAGATATCGCTTAGGATACAGAAATAAAAACAATATATATAATTGGGTTCCTGCAGAGGGAAATCGCCATCGAGGTCGGTCTAGAAAGAGGTGGCGACATAATCTGGACTCGTACCACGAGGATTGGTCCGAGAAGGTGCGGGAGAAGAATGTTTGAAGGGCCTTCCAGTGTTTTTGAAGTCGAAATTTTTTTTAGAACTTAATTTTTTTATCTAAGCAGTATTAGATGATTAGAATAGTGATTGTATGTACACTTCTTTAAATACACGATTTAGAGATAAAGATATCATTTTATCATGCATTATTTTAAAAATTAGTCATTAAAATGCCTGGTTTCTGAGAACTTGTACAACCCTGGTCTAGGCCGAAGAAGTGAGAGGAAATGGGAAGCTTCTGCGAAGAAGTATAGTAGGCGCGGTGTTCCGGATGGCTAGTAATGGGTAACACTCCGCCCGATGAGGGCCAGGCCCGGGTTGAGACGAGCGCCTTGAAGAGAATTTAAACAAACTGATATGGCTTGTTAGAGCCGATGCCTGTTAGGGCATCAAACAGCAACTGGAGGAACACAGGTGGGTTTAAGTCAGTAAAAGTCTAGCATTGCCCCTCGCTTCACCTCGAGCGCCTCCTAGTGTGGGAGGAGTCATTAGATGACCCTCAAAAAAAAAACCTATTAATTTTATTGTAATCATAATTGGGCCTTTTTTTTTTTTCGGTGGGAAAATCATCTTATGACATCCCCCGCCCTTGGGCGGGGCGGGAGATAGTGTCAGACTTTTACTGACTAAAAACCCACTCCTGTTCCTTCGTTGCCTTTCGTACCAGGGCCGAGTCTTCCTTTCAGAATCAGACCCTTGGCCCCGGTAGGCTTCGACCCTGCTAGGCCCCTACAGTTGCTGACATCTCCTTGAGGCGCGCGTGGAACAGCACGCGCCGTCGACGACTTGGGCTCGGTCCGGACGGTTACCGGACGGTCGGACGGCGAGCCACCCATTGCTCGTCGTCCGCAAGCCTGCGCCTACGATGGCCGGAAATCGAGATCGGAATCCCGGCGGCGATTGGGGCGTGAGGACCGTTGCCTCACGCGGGACCGTTGTCTCACGCGATCATAATTGGGCCTGTGTTTCCAAAAATATACTTTCTTATAATATCGGTTTCAATTATTCACTATATATAATAACCAAAGGTCGGAGTAGGTAGATTGATTTTATATACTTGCGTAAAGATATTATAATATGGACATGCCATTTTATCCATAATGTGCGGGAAGTACCGGAAAAAGTTCCGGAATTGGAATTATGGAATTATAATTCAACAGTAAGGGACAAAATACGGTGTAACTATTCCAAAGTATTTTTGTATAAAATAAAATACTGATTTCTTTCACCATTAGCTAACACTGGCAGCGTAGATTGATATTATTAATACGTTTTTCACCTTAAACACAAATTCCTGCTAATTTCAAAATTCCGGAACAAATATCACAATAAATATGAAGTTCCGGTATTTTGGAGGCATATCCATATTATCCTCTATGTTTGACGTCAACGATCTTAAATCAATCTACCTACTCCGACCTCTGATAATAACCAAAATACACTCTAAACTGTAATCAATTCCTGTAACTAAAATAATTACAGGAATTTATTACGGTTTAATAAGATAAGACACATGACTTAAGAAAAGAACCAAAGACGTGTGTTGGAAAGCGCGCAAACTGTTGATACCGGCTGTTATTTGTAACAAAGATCTGACTCCAGTCGTAACAGTATCCACTTAATGGGTTGTGGAGGTTTAATATGTAGTTCTTTTTATGATTTTGATGGTCCATATAGTTGAAATAACATTCATATAGTTGGTTTATGTAAAATACTGATAAGACTGGAAGCTGACCCCAACGTTAACATTCAAAATAAGGTATGAATTAGCATGCGACATTTTAAATACGGGCACCGTAAGTTCAGATTGATGCTCTCTTAGCCTCCGCAGCTGTTTAAATTAAATTCTATAATTTCAACTTCCGTTTTATTGATTTATTTTGATTGTTTTTTTTTCAGCGATCAAATCTTTTTACACCAGCAGGTTGAGTATATGCAGCGAGTATACAGCTACCTACGTGTCTAATATAATAATGAACTCAGGGTTCTGTTAGGGCTGCCTTGGTAATGCAGTGCGTCAAGGATGTTTTCTGAGGCGCGGTCTGATGGCTTTGCCGCCATAATCAGGAAAAGATGCGCCGCCCTACTCCCGTTTGTGGCAGCACCAACACTATCATCATCATCATCGTCATCATTTTAGTCGAATGACGTCCACTGTTGGACATAAGCCTCCCCCAAGTGTCGCCACAACGATCAGTCCGACGGAGGCCTTCCAACGCTGCGTCTTCCAGTCGCCACTCCAGAACCCATCCCATTATGAGCGATCACGTTCCGGAGTCATGTCGTTTTTTTTTATTGTTGATAGGTTCGCGCCTTACCTGATGTACAGCCACGATGTGGTCGACGATGTAGCGTGCTTATCTAGAAGTAACCTATTCACTCTTGACTTAAAGATTTCCGGGTTGTAGCCATCAGGAAACGACGAAAAAATACCGCGCAGCTTCTCGAAATTACTTAGATCTACCCACTACTGAACCGTCTTTCCCAGATAAACCTAACCGTCCACAACTTCAAGTCTCTGAGCTTGATAGTCGAGGGTGCTACATGGTGTACCAACACTATACTGGGTGTTTTTGCAGATAGGTTGAACAACCCCATGCTGCAAAGGTGGGTGCAGTTCCATGTTGTAGTGTAGTTCTGTTGTTAATAGTAACATTGGGTCTACTGTCCAAGGACGCGTAGCTTCATACACGCGTATTCGTCTTTACACGCTTTGAGTTCGCCTGCTCACAGCTTACATACAAAACTTACATACAAATCATCGCTTACCATCAGTTGAGATTGGTGGTCAAACGCTAGCCTATCATTAATAAAAAAAAAAAACTGAATCTCTGACGACAAAACGGCAACGGCGTTGCCACTTTGTCGACAGAATATGAAAGGGATACTCGTGAACCTAGATCGCAAAAGGCAACTGAAGGAACATACGTGTGATTTTATTCAGTAAAAGTCTGACACGCCCTCTGGCTAATCCACTTAGATTGGGAGAAATCATTTGATAATTTCTCACCTTAAAAAAATGTACAAAATCGACTTTTATAGTTTTATAACATACTTACGTACATAGAACTTGTCATATGTATAAGTATAGAAAACGAAATAATAATATATTCACGCAACTATCACACAACGCCGTCTAGTCCCAAGCTAAGCAGAGCTTGTGTTATGAGTACTAGACAACTGATAAACATACTTAAATATTTTTAAATAATAATAAATAATATAATAATAATAATATTTTTTATTATCCACAAATACACAGTTATTACACGAGGAGATATAAATACATACATGTTATAGATAAATTACACCCAGACACAGAACAAACGATTGTGTTCATCACGCAAACATTTGTCCTGGGTGGGAATCGAACCCACGACCTCCGGCATAGCAGTCAGGGTCACTAACCACTAGACCAACAGGCCAGTCAAAAATGTTTCTGACTTTAACCTCATGGCAGCTGTATTAATTTATTGACGGCAACGCTGTCGAAACATGGAAAGGGTCCCGTCACTTACAGGTTGATGTATAATGGTGAAAGATCAGTGTTTAGCATATTTTTTACCCTTTGTTAAACTTTATAATAGACGTTGTAATAACGAGAACTATTCCATTTTCTAGTAGTCCAAGTTATTAAAACTAGCGAAAGATTCATCTACTTTAGAACCTCACATTATTGATAACCTACTCGTAGGCCGACACAAAATTTGGTGTCGGAGATAATATAAGACCTAGTTTTATGTATGTAATAGTAATTCTGAAACCGTGATTAGTTTTTATCTATCAGCTCTAGTTTACAAGACAAGCACAATCAAGTTTTATTTCGAAACAGAGCAGCAGTGGCTATTTTTTTATTGACATTTTAATATCTTGTAATAAATACTCACATTATCTTGATGTATACTAAACTTAACCATGTATATACCTAATATAAATGTTTGCACGACTTAAAAGTCGAATAGCATATAATAATAATATAGCATAATCAGCCTTTCAATGTTCCCACTGCTGGGACTCAGGCCTCCTCTCTAGGAGAGGGAATGGGCCGTAATCCACCACGCGGGCCCAGTGGGGGTTGTTGAATGTCACATGTGTTCGAATTTTTTGATTCTAGGACATGCTGGTTTCCTCGCGATGTTTTCCTTCACCGTTTTGAGAGCAGTGGTGATTAAATAAATTACACAAAGTAATGAGGCTGGCTGGGTTTGAACTCGCGACCTACAACTCGTAAGTCGGGGCCGTTACCATTTGGCCACCGCTGTTCTCTACTAGTCTGAAATTGTTACCATCAAAATGTACTTGTATTCTAGGAAATAAATTATTCATTCTAGATGTAACATTGTGTTTTTTTAACGATTTTCTTCAATGATATTGACGTGATCTATCGCGCATACGATCCATGTCTTTTCAGCTACAGAATATTTCACCGACACGACGATAAACCTATAAAATCTTTAAATACAGACCTTTCAATTACAGATACAGCTTACTGTATCTTTGAGCACGCCATAATCATGGCGGGTAAGTAAAGATCTCTTTGAGGAGTGGCTGGAAAGACATCACGGCATCCTCATCTTTCGCACGATGCAGGTCCTCATCGAACATGGTCCGGGAGGTTCCTGCACCTGTTAGTGCGGAAGAAACGCCCGGGTGTCACCATTGTGCGGACCGACCGGAAAACATGAAGGAGCATACGGTGGAGGTGTGCCTCATTCAGGCGGAGCACCATTGTGTCCTCGAGGGGGCGATCTCTTGTACAGGGTTCTGGTACATGGTCCGGAGCGATAAGGAATGGCAGGTGGTCAGAAATCAGAAATCAGAAATCAGAAACGTTTATTTCAAATAGACCAATTACAGGCACTTTTGAATTGTCAAAATGTCAGTCAGTCAAAACAAAACAACTGAAGCTAAATTGCACGTTCCAAAGCGTAGATCTCTATGGAGAAGAACGTGCAAGAAACTCCATGGACACTATTTTAAATCATATTATGAGTTACATAAATCTTGGTTACATATTTCTTGTCGCTTCTAATATGTGAGCACAATGTAGAAAAGTAATAATAATTAAAATAAAAAAAAATATACGTAAAAAAAACTAATTAAAAAAAAATAGAAATTGAATTAAGTCACTGGCAGCTAAGAGATGACCAGTCTCAACTGACGGCACCCGTTCACGAGCATGACGCGTGCATCAGCCCCACTCAGCTGAACCATTTTTAAGGGAACTGAATGATCCAATAACACGTGCCACCATCAGCGAGACATTTGAGTGAGCATGACAAACTCTCAACTGCCATGTCAAACAAGTTGTAACCTAATAAAAATGCTCCATGGTACTTCACATTCACACTCTCAGGTCGCTTTCTTCAGCAGCAGTAAAGCTAGTGAAGGAGGCGCTACACGTGTGAGGGAACGCACATCCTCACGCCCCAGCCGCTGGGATCCTAACCCCGATTTCCAGCCACCGTAGGCGTGGGCTTGCGGACGACGAGCAATGGGTAGCTCGCCGTCCCGTAACCGTCTGGACCGAGCCCGAGTCATCGACGCGCTCCTATAAGAGATGTCAGCAAAACCCTAGAGGCCCAGCAAGGCCGAAGCCTACTGGGACCATGGGTTGGTTAACGGAAGAGAAACCTGGGGTCCTGGAACACTAGGCAAAGAAGGAACATAGGTGTGATTTTAGTCAGTGTAAGTCTGATACGCCCTCGCGCTCCGCCCTACAACAGGAGAAGTCATTGAATGACTTCCCACCGTAAAAAAAATCTGTGTCTCAAGAGTTCAGAACCTTCTTCTTTTTTGGAAACCGGTTAAAAAAGAGGAGGTTCTCAATTCGTCGAAGTCTTTTTAATTTTTATGAATCCGATCACTCGAAGACGCCTGAACCGATTTGGAAAATTCTATAACTAAAAATCTTTAAATTTTATAGGCACACTTGTAATAGTTTTTATCCTAACCTTAATAAAGAACTTGCAATAGTAAGTTTAGCTCAGGGGTACCATCACTAAAAAGTGTAAAATAAAAAAACTTTTACAAAAAAAATTAAACACTTAAAAGTACAAAATAAATTACTTGTAATTTGTAATTTGGGAAATTGGTGTCAATTTGTCTAAGAAATACAGATTTTCAAAATTTATGTTTATTTTGCACTTTTTAGAGTTTTTAATATTGAAGTCAGTTGTTTTTTTTTTTGTAAAAAGATTTTTTTATACTCTGTTCTTTTTATTATTATTGAAAGGCTCGCGTTTGACCACTATCTCATATTTGGATAACAATACGATTAGCTACGAACAAATTCGCGTACACAAATGATACATTTAGGTTCGTTACTAGTTTTATCAGATAGTAATAATGATAAAAATAGTACGTGATATTATTAATCTTAACATAGACGTAAAGAAGCATGCATACACTCTGGGTTTATTCAAAAACAAAAGTTTTAATATTCTCTCACAGTTCTCCAACTATTATTCACTATGCTAGCTAGCGGCTTTGCCTCAAATAACGAGGAAATTATTTGTGCGTAATAAAAATCTTCCCAGCGTTGTGGGATCGGACGGTGAGCAATTGGTAGCTCGCCGTCCGGCCTTCCGGTAACCTTCCGGGCCGAGTCGTCGACGACGCGTAGTATTCCACGCGGCCTCAATGACATGTCGATTCGCAGCCGCAGTAGTGAGCCGAAATCGCGAACAAGTCTATGTGAAACCCGAAACACGCGTGTCTAGTACTTTTATGTAAAGAATCTATGTACAAAATTTCTTAACTGTATTATGAAAAATCACCAAGTTATAAGTTTGTTATGTTACCTGGTTGTCCGCACAAATACATGGTCACCGTACCATCCGGGCAACTGAGGGGTTGTTTTGATTCCGCACCCAGTTGTGTGCTGGCACTTAGTGTCGATGGTGTACAACTTGTGACCTATTTTAAATATTTTTGGAAAAAAATATAACATGGTGTGAAAATTATTGGAATCGATCAATCGATTCAGTTACTGATTCTGAACAAACTATATTCAGGTTTTGCACATACTAAAAATAATGTTGTATATGGTATATAGCTCTATCTCTCTTTCTCGCTCGCACGACTAACATTTTATCACGTCATGGTTTTTTTTTTGGTGGGAAAATCATCTTATGACATCCCTCGCTCTTGGGCGGAGCGGGAGATAGTGTCAGACTTTTACTGACTAAAAACCCACTCCTGTTCCTTAGTTGCCTTTCGTACCAGGGCCAAGTCTTCCTTTCAGAATCAGACCCTTGGCCCCAGTAGGGCTTCGACCCTGTTGCTGCTGAGTTAACATGGTAATGCCCCTGATCTAGAACATGTTTTACTATTTTTTTTTACGTGGGAAATCGTCAGGAGGGATGCCAAGCATGTTACTGAAAGAGTTATGAGCAGAGGTTGGAATTAGGTAGAGTTATTTAAGTAGGTACTTAAACCGATTTCATACAGCGAAAGGATAAAGTGGATGTGCCTAAAATCCCGATCAGAAATACAGCAGAAAAAATTTCTTCCTGCATTAATGACGACGAGGAGGAAGTGTGTAAATTTGTTAACCTCACCTCAGTTGGCGTAGAGAGATCTTTATCAACGAAATAACTAATAAAAATTGTATGTTAATTATCTTTGTTTTATTTGTCTTAACACTCACAATACCCCAGATATAGATTCTGAGGTTTTTATTATTTTTTATTTGTAATACTGTTGGCCACACGGGATTTTTCATTAGAAATCCCGGGAAGATCCATATTAATATCAACATTTCGATGCAAGTACATGAATAACTCTACCTAATTCCGACCTCTGGTTATGAGTGTACAAAGGGATGGATGGAGAAGAAGAGGGAGGCCAAAACAAAGATGGATGTGCAATCCATTTGTTAGATCACTAACTCACTTTTCTTTCATAAAACTCATCGCAACGGGTGACAGGACAGAATGGAAGAAAAAAAGTGTTGCGCCGACCTAAAGAACCATAAGACAACGGCAGGAAGATGATGATGATGATGATAATGTGGTAAATCACCCAATTATTTCTTCCGCTCTGGATGGAGATCGAGGTAGTGTCAGACTTTTACTGACTAAAACCTAGTGTTTCTTCAGTCACCCTTTATTACAAGTGTTGCGGTGACTCCTTTGAAAAATCCGCAGCAAAAGCAATTGCTAAAGCGTTCTGCTTTACCTACTTTTTTTTTCGCAGTGAAAATCATCCAATGACAAATCCCGATCTTGGGCGGAGCGAGAAGGTGTGTCAGACTTTTACTGAATAAATACCCACTCCTGTTCCTTCGTTGCCTTTCATAGCGGGGTCGGTCTTCCTTTCAGAAGCAGACCCTTGGCCCCAGTAGGCTTCGACCCTGCTGGGCCCTTACGGTTTGCTGACATCTTGAGGCGCGCGTGGAACAGTACGCGCCGTCGACGACTTGGACTCAGTCCGGACGGTTACCGGACAATCGGACGGTGAGGTACCCTTTACTCGCCGTCCTGATTTACCTACTTGAGTTCTATATTTTGTCCACCATCACTACATAGTATAAAACAAAGTCGCTTCCCGCTGTCTGTCCCTATGTATGCTTAGATCTTTAAAACTACGCAACGGATTTAGATGCGTTTTTTTTTAATTGATAGGGTGATTCAAAAGGACGGTTTATATAAACCGTCCTCTTGCATGCATAATATAGTAGAGAAACACTGATAATTTTAGAGGTTTCTAATGTGATGTCGTAAATAAACACATTTTTTTGCACTTACATTGTAAACGCTGGCTGAATCCTACGAGATAGATCCAAATAATATACTACAGTATTGTACACCTTAAAAAGGTCTACAAAAATGTCCACAATGGTAGGTATATGTCTATCTCTTAGGGATAACCCACAATAACCATTTTTTTACGAGAAATAATGGCTTATTTACGAAGCGATTATAAGCAATACGGCATTAATCCTTATCCAATTAAGTACCTTAAATACATTGTGCATTTAATATATGAATGTCATAAAAGTCCTCCGCATCGCTGTCTACTGGAAGTGTGTCCAAAAGGCTGGCGGCATTGCCACGTTGTATGGCAATGCTTTACCTCAGACCGAGGTAAAAGCCAGCCCTTGGGTCACGCGAAGTGTCAACTAAGCGTTTGGATAGTTCTTTAAAAAGCGTATGAGCACTCGGACTACACGGCGCAAGAGTTTCTACACCAAACAGCTCAAAAATAGTTAATTACTTAAGTGTTTTTGAAATAATCGTGTAAAACATATTGTAAATAAATAAAATCTTAATTACCGTTAAAAAAATGAATATTTTTGAAGAAATTACAGATTTAAAATGCAGAGACATAGCGGTTGTTGAGTATTTTTCACATGGCCAATTATATGTCGCTCTTTCAAGAGTAACCTCAAAAGAAAACATGTTTGTACTGTCTAATGACAAAAAAGCTGTGAACGTTGTATATAAAGACATTCTATCGTATATTTAGTATCAGCATTGCACCCTTGCGAAGTCGGGGCGGGTCGCTAGTTATTTATAAAAATCTAAGCTCTACCATTTACAATAAAAACAAGCAGCCCACACTGACTTTGCCAGGGCTAAACAAATGAATGTCTATCTTAAATAATATGCTTACACAATAATTACTGGCTTCAGCATGCATCTTTGCCCATGTAAAAATCGAAAATTATCCTAAGGCAACATTAGTATAGATAAGATAATTTCCTTGTGAATCCTATCTAGGAGATTCTAGTCTCTCTAGATCTAGTTCTATCCCAGGGCATAGTCTCCCCGAATGCCGAATATCATCTTTATTAACCGACTTCAAAAAGAAAGAGGTTCTATGTTCGGCTGAACGTATTTTTTTATGTATATTCACCGATTTTTCGGTTAATTGTGACCCGATTATGAAAATATTTTTTTTTTGATTGAAAGGTTATGCTTTCGAGTTGGTCCCATAAAAATATTGTTATGATCTGATGAGGAACTTCAAAGATATGGAACGGAATTCCTCATAGGATCATAGCAGAACTGTCGTAACAAGTGAAATGCCATTTTACTTGTTATGACATGTTTATACGTGTAGTCGATGACTGATTGAAAGAAAGAGGGAGGGGTTATATCGAATTAATCTAATGATAAAGCTGGAAGGTAGACACTGGAACTCTGTAATAAATCAATATAACCTAACCGTGTTTGGGATTATTACAATTGTCACGAGATGCACTCTGGCTATAAGATACCATTGAGCTCATCTGATGATGATTAGCTGAGACTTTTAGTTGTGTTACTACCACAACTAAAAAGTGTAAAATAAAAATAAAAAATTACAAAAAAAAAAACAACCGTTAACCATAAATGTAAAAACAAAAACACTAAAACGTACAAAATAACTTTAATTTCGGAAGCCAGTGTTAAATAACGAAGAAACAAAACTATTATAGAAACACCGACTTCGGAAATTAAAGTTATTTTGTACGTTTTAGTGTTTTTAGGGTTCCGTACCTCAAAATAAAAGACGGAACCCTTATAGGATCACTGTTGTCCGTCCGTCCATCTGTCTGTCTGTCTGTCAAGACTGTTTATCTCGGGAACGCGTAAAGGTATTTTTTTTTTGTATCGGGTTGAAATTAAAATCACTCAGGTTCACTCATTCAATTACTCAGGTTTGTGGTCCCTTGAAGCTGTGAAAAAATCAAACTTCTAAGTTAACCAAAAAAAAAGATACGGCCGTTTATGTCGCAAAAACATATATTTCAACACTGTCAAGAAAGTCAAAATTCATAGAGTACTTCCGGTTGACCCATAATCCTAAAATTTTGCATAAAGCAAGGTCTTATAGCACTAGGTATAGGAATAAATCTGAAAACAGTAAATTTTTGTTACATCACAAAAAAAAAAACATATTTTGCGATTCGAAAAAATCTTCGAGACTCCATTCGGGAAATGAAATATTTACATATGTAAGTTTGTACGGAACCCTCAGTGCGTGAGTCCGACTCGCACTTGTCCAGTTTTATTTTTAAAGTCAGTTGTATTTTTTTTGTAAAAAGTTTTTCTATTGTTAGTGTTATTACGTATTTTGTTTATTAGTAAGTAGTAAAAATATTTTTTAAATAGGCACATTTATATATGCCTATTTAAAAAATCTTATGATATATTCAATATATACATATATATATATATATATGTATATATTGAATATATATATATATATATATATGATTTATTTATAGTTAAGTTAGTTGTTAGTTATAGATAAATACCAAAAACAGGATCCTGTGTTTTTACCCGACAGCAAAAATGTTTTTCGCGCGTATCTTGTATGCATGTATGTAATATAAAGAATATTACATACATAAATACATACATTCATACATATTTGTAATATAAATTGTAATACACAACATATTGACTGCAACAGTCTGACCCATTAAAATTATCTAGACTAAAATAATTCCATTTAATATGGGTTATAGTAAGTTATAGTCTACGAGTATAATGTTCTGTATTACAATTTATTTTGTGTTTAAATTAATCAATTAAATTGATTTCTACGCTAGTGGACTGAACTATTTTTTCAGTTTTTATTTAAAGTTATTTTTTACGTAGTCGGTTTTCTTACATATATATATTTTTATAAGAGTAAAACGTTTATAAAGGAGTGTTACAAGCAAAATAATGTCAAGTAATCTTTTAATTAGAAACAAGGAATTTGGATTGTTAAAGTCGCTATTATTTTTCTACTTATCTGTGATAGTCATAGACAACATGATAACACTACAGCCATTTAATCTTTTCGCGTATTTTAATCAATCAGCTTTGGTATAAATACCCTTGAACTACAACTATGTCCAACCACTCGTCGCCGAGTAGTGAACAGTATGCGGATCCTTGCTCTTCTCGCCCTTTGCTTCGCAGCCGTCGCAGGTATGTTCTTAACATGTTTAAAAAAAAATGGTCCCTTTTCACTACAACTATTGTATTTATTTGTGGTATTGTTTTCGTTTTTAAATTGATTGTTTTATTGTATGGTATTTTTAATTTAACAATTTTGAACAAATCACAAAAGAAACTTGACCACCATTTTTTCCTGAATTCAGTATTTTTATAATATTTTTCTTGTTTTCAGCTGTCCCCTCTAATCCCCAGAGGATTGTGGGCGGTTCGACCACCACCATCGATCGGTACCCCACCATCGCCGCTCTCCTATTCTCATGGAATCTGAGCACATACGGGCAGGCGTGCGGTGGTTCCATTCTCAACAACAGGGCCATCCTCACCGCAGCTCATTGCACCATGTAGGTATTTTTCCATGTAGGTAATACTCGAATCCAAAGACAAGTTGTATAATAAACACCTTGTTTTTACAGTGGAGACCCAGCCAATAGATGGCGCATTCGTGTCGGATCCACCTGGGCTAACAGCGGCGGTGTGGTTCACACTGTGAACCAGATCATCAATCACCCCCAATACAACGGCAACACTTATAACAATGACATCGCCATCTTGCGCTCCGCGTCTACCTTCTCTTTCAACAACAATGTCCGTGCCGCTTCCATCGCTGGTTCCAACTACAACCTTGGTGACAACCAAGCCGTCTGGGCTGCAGGATGGGGTACAACTTCCGTAAGTTTCTTCATGATTGCTATTGTGTTCAACTGATGGTCAATATTTTATGTTTGGTGTGACCGGAGATCGATAAATTATTTACATAAATATTTCCATTTCGCAGGCTGGTGGTTCCTCCTCTGAGCAGCTGCGTCACGTCGAGCTTAGAGTTATCAACCAGAATACTTGCAGAAACAACTACGCTTCTCGTGGTATTACTATCAACGACAACATGTTGTGCTCCGGCTGGTCCGGCGGTGGTCGCGACCAGTGCCAGGGTGACTCCGGCGGTCCTCTATACCACAACGGTATCGTTGTTGGTGTCTGCTCTTTCGGTATTGGTTGCGCTCAGGCACAATTCCCTGGTGTCAACGCTCGCGTGTCACGCTACACCAGTTGGATCCAATCAAACGCATAAGAAATTACTTGTTGATGTAGTTTTGAGTGTTATTTTTTAAATAAATAAAATTTTAACGCTACTTGAATTTAAAATTCTTTTGCACCTCAGTTTATTTCTCTATCAAAATCAGATAAATCATAATAACATTTGTGTATTGAATATTGTTAATAGCGCAAAACTTCTTAACCTTCACTTAACTTTCGATTTGGACTTCAAACAAAGATCCATATGAATAGGAAAAAAAAATGTTGATAACAATCACAAGAATCTAAATTCGCATATTTGCCTTAAAGAATTATAGTTTAAGCCGATCGTATTTTGAGAGTTCAGGTGATCCAAAACCGAGACTTCAGGTTTTGGATCAGTAGCCGATAGAAAATATCCGTGTAATTGCAATTCGATTTAGGGTCACAGTCACAGCAAAAATGCGTCTTTTTGCAGTGACAATTCGTCGCCCTACGGAGATGTTTCGCGCTGTAAGTCTACAAAATGTTTTAACTTTAGTTAACTAGTATTTAAAAATCTTAAAATCTTATTGGAATTTAAAACAAATGACTATTGACATTACTTTAATAATTTTTTTTTCTTAAGTTCTATGAAAACCAACATCTATATATATAAAAGAAAGTCGTGTTAGTTACTTCACTTATAACTCAAGAACGGCTGAACCGATTTAGCTGAAAATTGGCAGGGAGGTAGCTTAGAACCAGGAGACGGACATAGGATACTTTACTTTACTTTTTTTTTTTTTTTTTTAGAGTAGTGTAGAGTAGGGTAGAGTAGGGTAGAGTAGGGTAGAGTAGGGTAGAGTAGGGTAGAGTAGGGTAGAGTAGGGTAGAGTAGGGTAGAGTAGGGTAGAGTAGGGTAGAGTAGGGTAGAGTAGGGTAGAGTAGGGTAGAGTAGGGTAGAGTAGGGTAGAGTAGGGTAGAGTAGGGTAGAGTAGGGTAGAGTAGGGTAGAGTAGGGTAGAGTAGGGTAGAGTAGGGTAGAGTAGGGTAGAGTAGGGTAGAGTAGGGTAGAGTAGGGTAGAGTAGGGTAGAGTAGGGTAGAGTAGGGTAGAGTAGGGTAGAGTAGGGTAGAGTAGGGTAGAGTAGGGTAGAGTAGGGTAGAGTAGGGTAGAGTAGGGTAGTGTAGGGTAGAGTTGGGTAGAGTTGGATATAGTAGTCAGTTGACGGGAGCGAAGCCGCGGGCAAAAGCTAGTAATTGATATAAAACAGTATTGATCTGTATTTTAAAAGTGTATTCAAGACTATTAACAAGCCTGATTTGTGAGAGGAAATGATTATTTTAGTCCGATATTTAGTGATGCTAGATGCCTAGTAAGTGCTGAAAGTTACAAAAACTTTTTCTTATCATGTTATTATTACAATTACTTGTAAGTGCTCATACACACTAGTGGCATGTTGTCAATGGTAAAGGTAACTGCAGCCGTCGACAAGGGGTTGGCGGCAGCCGCTGATCTTCATTTGTTGGAATATCGACGGCCGCCGTCGAGCGTCAACAGCTGCCCCCGATGCGTCGACGGTTGCCGTCGACCCGTTTCGACGGCTGAGTTATCTCTGCCGTTGGTAACATACTCGTGTGTTTGTCTTACTTAGTCAAAACTTCAAAGTCTTGAGTATTGACGTCGAGTTGCTAGCCGGTTGGTTTTATATCGTTTACATTTTGGGGAGTCTGCTTTAGAATTCCACAATTTAATTCCGCTAAGTCCGTTCCATCATTGGACATTGTACATAGTGTACATTCCATCCATACGTACAAAGTGTTTTGAGAATATATTCATTATGCGTACAGCTAAGGTGTGGAAATCCCTGCCGAAGCCTGTGTTTCCCTTTCCGTACAGAAGTCAATCTACTTACATAGAAAGTGCGCTCGAGCAACGCACACATAGACACCGCTCACAGACACGATATTTCGGTCCGGTTGAGACCAGTGTGCTTGAGACGCGTCTGTGAACTTTTTTGTGAGTAATAGAACAACGAAAAATTAGTTATTATAACTGTTCAGTGAACGGTTATATTATTTAAATACAAAATTAAATGATGAATTATTGTTTTTAAGCTACCAGTTGTTTCAGAGACGTTGTCGGTATTTGCTTATATTTCGATGGTTCGTTTAACTTACGTAATACAGAACAGTTAGGCCCGCGTTCCAAATTACGATATCATCGCTGTTAGCGCATCAACAAATCGCCTCATGTTCGTATTTACGTTAATTCGGAACGACTTTTGGCGCGCTAATATCGTATATTCAGTCAGAAAAGTATCGGGAATGGATGATTTGTTTATGGTTCCAAATTCAAATTTTTGTTTTTTTTTATTGTTGGTGGATTTGCATCTGTTATTTATATTAAATACAGTGCTGTTTTTAGTTATATCTTATCTAGTGTGTATTACAAATTTCATAATGGACAAAAACATCGAACAAAGAGTTTGTCTTAAATTTTGCATCGCCAATGGAATTTCGTGTTTGGATTCACCGAAAATGTTACAGAAGGCTTACGGTGAATCGACTCTATCAAGACAACGTGCTTATGAGTGGTACAAAGTGTTCAAAAGCAGTCGTCATGGAAGATTTGCTTCGCTCTGGTAGGCCATCAACGTCTTCAACTGAAGTTAACATCGTAAAAGTGAAGGAAATAGTGACTGAAAATCCTCATTCAACTTTGAGAGAGATAGCCGCCGAACTTTCTGTATCTCACGACCGTACCATTTTAACTAATAATTTGGGTATGAAACATGTTACCGCTCGGCTAGTCCCAAAAGACCTGAATTTTCTTCAAAAACTCAATCGCATGAGAGTCGCTGAGGACATGCTAGAACGAGTCAATTCCGACCCAACATTCATGAAACGCATTGTTACTGATGATGAGACGTGAGTTTACGAGTTTGACATGCAAACTAGTCAACAAGCTTCGGAGTGGCGCCTATCAATTGAACCGAAACCGAAAAAACCACGCCAAAGTCGATAAAAAGTCAAAGTCATGTTGACTGTTTTCTTTGATTATCATGGTGTTGTGCACTCGGAATTCTTGCCGGAAGGTCAAACGGTAAATAAAGAATATTATTTGAGCGTTATGCGGGATGAAATAGAGCAAATTCGACGAAAAAGGCCAGATTTGTGAAAATCAAATTTTTGGATTTTGCACCACGATAATGCCCTTCGCACAAGGCTATCATTGTGAACGAATTTTTGACCGAACCGCAACAAATACCATCGAGCAACCCCCATATTCACCAGATATGACTCCAGCCGACTTCTTTCTTTTTCCTAAACTCAAATTACCACTTCGTGGCACCCGTTTTCAATCGGTAGAAGACATAAAGGAGAATTCGCGGCGAGAACTGAACTCTATTCCGGAAACAGCATTTTAAAAATGTTTTGATGATTGGATTATTCGTTGGCGTAAGTGTATCGTTTCCGAAGGAGCATACTTTGAAGGTGATAAAATAAATTTGGATGAATAACAAACATTTTGTGTATTATTGATCTATTCCCGGTACTTTCTTGACAGAGTAGTATTTCAGTACGCAGGGTAGGTAGGTACCCGCGCCGAAATTTTTTTGCGATTCGTAAAAATCTTAAGAGACTCGGTTCGGAAATTGAACTGTTTTCATAGGTAAGTTTGTACGGAACACTCAGTGCGCGAGTCCGACCCACACTTGCCCGGTTTTTTTAATAATTTGGACACCAATGACCGTTTTAACTAACACTAGTATCACTTCAATGAATGCCTCAATAATTGCCAACTGTTTGCACATTCCAATATAAAACACGGCGCCAGAAGTTGGTAAACTAGTGCCAGTACAATGATACAGTAGTTTATGTCACAAAATAGCGGTTATAACAATGTTAATGTTAGTTTATAAACTTCGCCTTAACTATATATATAAAAGGAGAAACTGACTGACTGGCTGGAGAGTCTGCAGAATCTGTGTATCCGCTTTATTTTTGGCCTTCAAAGGTACGACCACGTGTCGGAATTTCGAAGGTAATTAAAGTGGTTGCCTATTCGGCAGCGTCGGGATTGCCACATTCTTTCTTTTCTCTTCTCTATTCTTCATAATCCCAACTCCCCCTTGTATCTTCGTGAACGCTTTGAGTATCTTGTTCCGAAAGGAAGGCCTTGTCGCTCATCATCCTCTTTTCTCCTCCGTTTTCCTCCCCATTCCTCTAGTCGGTAGTGTATCATTCACTGTTCAAGCTGTGCGCCTTTGGAATTCTCTTCCGCAAACATTAAGGGCTAGCCCCTCGTTGGAGGTCTCCAGGGGAAAAATTAGGGAACATTTCATGTCAACATGACCCATATATATATATGTATAGGTTTTAATGAATGGATATAGTATTTTTATATGTATTGTGTGCTATGTACGTATTTGTGTAGTTTATTTTAGATCTGATCTGTTTTTTTTTTTAAACTTAGATTTCTGTTGTGCATTTCTTTCAGTTTTCCTAATAAATAATTTTTTTTAGATATATATTTTAAGTTTGCTGTAAGAAAACCCAATTGTGGGTTAAGCTCGCCTTTGTACATCAACTGTCCAATTTTTAAAATAATTTGTTAAGTATTTTATGTAAATTATAGATAAGAAAAAAAAACATTTTCAAAAAACCTTTTTAGGGTTCCGTAGCCAAATGGCAAAAAACGGAACCCTTATAGATTCGTCATGTCTGTCTGTCTGTCCGTCCGTATGTCACAGCCACTTTCTTTCGAAACTATAAGAACTATACTGTTGAAACTTGGTAAGTAGATGTACTCTGTGAATCTCATTAAGATTTTTACACCATTTTTTTTTTAAAAAAAACAATAAAAAATTTTTCTTAAAAAAATATTTTTTTCATCAAACCCATACGTGTGGGGTATCTATGGATAGGTCTTCAAAAATAATATTGAGGTTTCTAATATAATTTTTTTCTAAACTAAACAGTTTGCGCGAGAGACACTTCCAAAGTGGTAAAATGTGTGTGTGTCTCCTGTAACTTCTAAAATAAGAGAATGATAAAACTAAAAAAAATATATGATGTACATTACTATGCAAACTTCCACCGAAAATTGGTTTGAATGAGATCTAGTAAGTAGTTTTTTTAAATACGTTATAAATGGTAAACCGCAATTTACCTTTCAATTTTGTACGGAACCCTCAGTGCGCGAGTCCGACTCGCACTTGTCCGGTTTTTTAAATGTTCTATATAGAAGAATATAAACATTAAATTAAAATAAAATCATCAATTTATTACATTGTATTTACAATATATAGGGTGACTGGCAATTAGTGTACGATACTTAAACAAGTGATTGTGCTCATGATAACAAACAATTTTTATTATGGGAGCAAAGCCGAAATCGCGAAAAAAATATCAGCTCTTCAGTACATTAGGCAAACATAAATGTACTGAATAGCTGATTTTTTTTTCGCGATTTCAGGTTTGTTCCCATAATAAAAGTTGTTGGTTATCATGAGCACAATCACGTGTTTAAGTATCGTACATTAATTACCAGTCACCCTATATATCTAATCTATTAATTATTTACAAAAGGGCTAACTGACTGACTGACATATCAACGCACAGCCGAAACTACTGGATCCAGAAACGTGAAATTTCGCACAAGGCTTCCTTATAATATGATGTAAGCTAGTACTAGGAAGGAGTTTTTAAAAATTCTTTTGAAGGGGTGAAAAAGGGAAACTTCGTTTGTATGCAGAATATTTTATATAAAATACTAACTTTTGCCCGCAGCTTCGCCCGCGTACATAAAATATAGCTTATGTCACTCAAGAATAAAGCACCTTTTTAGCAGTGAAAAAATGTTTGCCGTCGGACCAGTACTTTCAGAGATCCTCCTACAAACAAAAAAAAAAAAACAAAAAAAAACTGGTAAAGTTTATTTTTTCATAATGTTTATAATATTAGTGTAATACTTATATTAAATAAATATTGTGTCATCAAAGAGATCGTATACTGCTGTTGCCCTTATTAACTTGCAAACTGGCAAGATTAAGTGTCGCCGTACATGGGCCACATGGCACAGCAACAAACGCCGTCACGAGAAGCTAGAAGCAGCCACAAAGGAAGCTAAAGCGTGCGACAGGTACTTGTGACCGGAGGTTGCTACTTTTCTTAAGCCATACGCGCGGTATCATAATGGACTCTGACAAAGAAGTTTTAAATGCGCGATTGGCGTGTGACGGCGTTTCGTATCGGCGTTTAGTGGCCAGTGCGGGCCACAAGAAACGAGCAGCAGCGATATGTAGTCTGTAGCGGCTGTTTCAACCTTGTGCGGCGAATTCGTCTAAAATGTATTAGAACTATAGGAAATATGCCGGGGGCGACGTTTTGTGGTTGTGGCCGGCGGCCCGTGTGCGGCGACCCTACGACACTTTTTATGTTGTATATATAAAAAAGTTGTTTGAACTTGATAGGAAGAAAATGAGGATTGTTTTGTAATGTCAGAGGAGTCAGGTCACCTGGCCAGCGGTCAAACTGGTAGGCGGATTTAATGTTTTATTTTTATTTTTATAAGTACAGTTTAATAAAGTACTCCTAACAATAAACGTAATAATTCAGAACAGTCTTTCATTATATTTCCGCTCTTACAATATTATATTATTCCTTTTACTAACGTACTTGATACTTAGGCGAAATAGTAACCTAAGGTAAAAAAGGTTTACAATCTTTATTATTGATAACTATATCTATAAAAAGATTTAGGAGGTGTTAAAGATTGAATAAAAGAATCTTATTCCTTGGGTTAGCATAGCATAGCATAGTCGACCTTATAATACTCCCACTGTTGGGACTCAGGTCTCCTCTCTAAGAGAGGGAATGGGCCGTAATCCACCACGCGAGCCTAGTGCGGGTTGGTGGATGTCACATATCTACAAATTTTTGGTTCTAGGACATGCCGGTTTCCTCACGATTTTTTCCTTCACCGTTTTGAAAGCAGTGGTGATTAATAAATTACACAAAGTAATGCGCCTGGCTGGGTTTGAACCCGCGACCTACAACTCGTAATTCGGGGCCGTTATTTATTTATTATTTATTTAATATTCATGCAACAAAAGGTACAAAGGCGGACTTAATGCCGTTACCACTCGGCCACCGCTGCTCTCCTTCCTATATAAATTCCTTGGGTTAATAAACTTAAAATATGACAAATAATATTAATTTAAATAAATAAAATAAATGTGCATTATTAGGTTTTTCAAACCTATTCAGTTTTAAAACTATTCTTCAACGATGGTTTAGAGGGTGCCAAAGTTTCTATGAAATAATCATATTCCGGATTAATAAACTCAAAAACTTGACACACCTGAATAATAAAATTGTAATTATTACTTTTTCTGAAATTATATGTTTAAAAGAGTTTACGATGATTATTTTTTTTAGAATGAACCTTAACGCACGAGTTGTTTAAGTTAAAGGGGGTATAATTAAAGTTATCTGAAAAGAGTGATTAAGAACGTCTAATATTTCCAACAACCGCTCTTACTTGATTATGACGTTATTACACATTTTTCTCTAGATATTTTGGAAATACAGATTCATTCAGATCAAATCATTTTATGTAAACTTAATCTTCTATTTTCAAAAATCTGCTATTTTGTGTGAACTTTGGCCCTGCATAATATGCTCATAAATTAAAAAAAGTCAAAAAACACTATAGACACCTGGCGCTTTTAAAGTTTTAAAATAAACACATTTAAAACAAAGATTTTGGTTCTACTCAATTTCAGCTCAACCATTTACAGTCAAGTCAGTCAAGCACCCAACCTCCAATCCGATCTGGACATCTAGGCCTCTCTCGCTTGAAAATCAGCATAATGTCATCAGCAAACAACGGAAGCCTAACGGTAGCCGGAAGGTTTGCTGGGAGAAAACTCATTGCTGAGTTAAGCTCGCCCTTGTGAACTGTCTGTATCTCCGTATTGTATGTTTTTGTGTACAATAAGAATTAAAGAATTAAAATAAGCGTCTTCCTGGATATCCGACGTCAAAGCGTCTATTATGATTAGAATGAGGTTAAGGCTGAGAGCTAACCCTTAATGCAAGCTTTTACCCTACGGTATTGCATCGACTATACACCGTTCAGATCATCTGCCCCCCTAGCCAAGTTACGATCGTTTCGTTTGCGTCGAACGCCTCGAGTAGGCCACGCCTGCGATTCCTTTGTTCTGACGTCATCTCAACGCTCAGTCACGTGGTCAGAACAAAGGAATTGGAGGCGTGGCCTACTCGAGGCGTTCGACGCAAACGAAACGATCGTAACTTGGCTATGGGGGCTGGACATACTCTCCAAGCGTACGTTTCTCTTTAGGGACCCAGTAGTTGTATACTCAGACTAGGTATAGTACTGAATTGGTTCTGTGTAATTTCACGCTCTTCTCATAGCCGTCTTTCAATATTTTTCTCCCAAGCTTTCATAGGCCATTAGTTTTATTCCTCTATAATTTTTGCACTGAAGTAGATCACCTTTGATTAAAGAGATATGCACCAAAGAACTGTTATACAAATCATCAGGTATGGTTTCTCTCTGGAACAGGTTATTGAAGAATAAAGCTAACCACGTTCATCCATTTACCCGCAATAACTTCCATACTTCAACTGGTATTCCGTGTGGTCCAATCGCCTTAAAATTCTTCATTTTCTTTACTGCTATTCTGCCATCATCCATACTATACGAGTATATTCTCACAAACTCTACATTCACTGGTTTATTATCTGAAACCACACTCCACTTGTTTTCCTCATTTATAAATCTTTCAAAATAGTCCTTCCACGTCTCGATCGATCCTTCGATTTTCGGCCAACGTAGGCGCGGGCTTGCGGACGGCGAGCAATGCGTAGCTCGCCATCCGACCGTCCGGTAACCGTCCGGACCGAGCTCAAGTCATCGACGGTGCGTACTGTTCCACGCGCGCCTCAAGGAGATGTCAGCAACAGTAGGGGCCCAGAAGGGTCGAAGTCTACTGGGGCCAAGGGTCTGTTTCTGAAAAGAAGACTCGGCCCTGGTACGAAAGGCAACGAAGAAACAGGAGTGGGTTTTAGTCAGTAAAAGTCTGACACTATCTCCCACTCTGCCCAAGAGCGGGGGATGTCATAAGATGATTTTCCCACCGAAAAAAAAGAAAACCTTTCTTTGTTTTTTTTTTCATTTTCATCTCGATAGAACCATTCCAATTTTATCTCTTATACATCTTATCAGACAACATCCCTCACATTTCTCTCTCTTGTTCAAGCAAGGTGACAAAGATCTCTTTGGTCTGCTGAACTGTGTAGTGTGTCATATAGTTTGTTCTGGGCTTTTGCTTTAGCTATTAACACGAGTTTTTTTGGTTTTTTTCTTTGGAGCATCATGCCTAGTCTGTTTTCAGCTTTTATACCAGCATTTCCCTGTTTTGTGTGCGGCTATTCCTTGATACTAATTACCTTACTTAATACGTATCTTTTTTAATTACTTCAAAGTCAAGTAAAACCTATACCTAAGTTTATGTTTGTAGCATTATTTTATTAGGGTAGATGAAAAATAACAAAACAATTTTCATTTTATTACAACTTTCGGTGGATTTTTAACTGACTTTATCTGTAAATACTGTCTAATTTAAAATAAGAAATGATGACTGTGAAAGCCGCCGTATTTTTAAACTAATCTCTAATCTTGAAGCATAGACAACATGATAACACTACAGCCGTTTAATCTATTCGTGTAGTTTAATCAACCAGCTTTGATATAAAAACCCATGACTTACAAGCATATACAACCACTCGTCGCCGAGTAGTGAACAGTATGCGGATCCTTGCTCTACTAGCCCTTTGCTTCGCGGCCGTCGCAGGTATGTTCTAAACTGTGTTTTAAAGTAGTGTTGTTGTATTGCGGCATAAGACCCCTCTTTGAGAAGTGGTTAGAGAGAGGTGCCATGGCATTCTCACTTTTTGACTGACACAAGTCCTTATTGGAAATAATTGTTTCGGGAGGTTTATTTTCCGAATTCAGTGGAAAGAAACGCTCGGGTTTTGGCATTGTGCAGATTGTCCGGAGAACACGATCGGCTGCGGCGACCTCTCGCGACTGGCCGCGTCCAGACGTATAGAACGAGAGGGCATGGAAAAAAGTCATTTTCTTATGCGATGACTTGCACTTCCTTTGCTCAAATTACTGATGTAATACGTGCGAAGGAGGTGACAGAAAGTGTGAAAAAAGGTAGCCGTAGGAGACGCTCTGGGTGACGGGAGCCACAGGGCGATTCCAACGCGCGTCTCAAAGAGTTGTCAGCTTAGGTGACGGGATCCACTAAGGCCAAAGCCTGCTAGGGCTAGAGGGTTGTTTGAAAGAGTCACCGTGGTCCTGGCATACTAAGGACAATTGGAGGAACACGGCAGGATTTTAGTCAGTTAAAGGCTGACACTCTCTCTTGCTTTACCCAAAGCTACAGAAGTGTCTTGTGTGTGTCATCCAGGCCTGTATAGCCTCGGCGAAGTGTGGGTCATAAAAATCAATCAGCAAGGAAGATATCCCTGATATTTGTTTTGATCTTTTATAATATTTTTGTTATTTTCAGCCGTCCCTTCCAATCCCCAGAGGATTGTGGGCGGTTCGGTCACCACAATTGATCAGTACCCTACCATTGCCGCTCTCTTGTACACATGGAACCTGAGCGCTTACTGGCAGTCGTGCGGTGGTACCATTCTGAACAACAGGGCCATCCTCACTGCGGCTCATTGCACTATGTAAGTATATTATATAACAAGTTGCAAATACTTGAATTCGATGAAAGTAATATAATTAATAACTTTCTTTTACAGTGGCGACGCAACTAACAGATGGCGTATACGTCTTGGATCTACCTGGGCTAACAGCGGCGGCGTGGTTCACAACGTGAATGCAAACATCATTTACCCTCAATACAACGTCAACACTTTGAACAATGACATCGCTATATTGCGCTCCGCGACTACCTTCTCTTTCAACAACAACGTCCGTGCCGCTTCCATCGCTGGCTCCAACTACAACGTTCCTGACAACCAAGCCGTCTGGGCTGCTGGATGGGGTACAACTTCCGTAAGTTTCTTGCTGCTATCGTGTTCAAATAAAAGTTATTAAATAATGTTTTGTGTAACCGGAAATTGTTAATAATTATTTGCATAACTATTTCCATTTCGCAGGCTGGTGGCTCCGCCTCTGAGCAGCTGCGTCACGTCCAGCTTGTTGTTATCAACCAGAATACTTGCAGAAACAACTACGCTACTCGTGGTATTGCTATCACCGACAACATGTTATGCTCCGGCTGGCCGAACGGTGGTCGCGACCAGTGCCAGGGTGACTCCGGCGGTCCTCTGTACCACAACGGTGTCGTTGTTGGTGTCTGCTCTTTCGGTATTGGTTGCGCTCAAGCTCAATTCCCTGGTGTCAACGCTCGTGTGTCCCGCTACACCTCTTGGATTAATTCAAACGCATAAGAAATAACTTCTTGAAGAAGTTCTGACTGTTATTTTTTAAATAAAGAAACTTTTGACTCACGAAATGGTTTTACTTTTCTCTACTTGACTTTAGTTTTGCTTTGGAACCTCAGTTTATTGTCCAAACAAAATCAGATAAATCGTAATTACAACTTTGTATCTACTAAATATCACACTATTAACATAAAGTCGAAAGTTTCTGAGAGTATGTGAGCTTGTGTGTGTACGTATGTTTGTTACTTCTTTACGCTCGAATGATAAAATGATAATAGTTATTTGTTGTGTTGTGCAAAGTTGCTTTTTAACCGCGTGCCCAATTTTGACACTTGCTCGGTGCAAGCAAAGGATTCAAAAATTAGAATCCTGAGCGTCAGTGAGAGAATCAAAAGAGCACGAGGTTAAAAATCTTTGCACTCGAGTGCAACATGTAACTTTTCATCCCACCAGCGAGGAAATGACTAAATGCAAAAAAAAAAACATTTACAATCACAAGATACTTTTATTTCAGTTTAAGTATTAACTACTACATTATGATAGGTAAGTATTACAGAATAATCTTTAAATTATAACAAATAATACTCAGTTATAATTAAGAAAAATTGAAAGTAACGTTGCTACAATTACTTAAGTTGAGTGTAATATTTTTGTATAGTGTTAGTGACTTTTGTACTGTTTTTTTGGTAAACTATCTGTAATACTTAATAGTTGTACCGATTCAGAGTATTCCCTTGGCGTAAATATTGGCTAGAGAGAGCGATGGTTAGGTGTTTCGTAACGGCTCATTTTTGATGAAGAAGGGCCAGTCCAAGGATCTGACTGAAGCTCTTTCAGTGTAATGGCTCCTACGATGCCTTTACATATTTTAGACTGATTTTGGATGGAATCCTCTACGTATCCCTCTACAACCGCATTGGACTTCAAGCCTCCATGGCACTTAAGGGACACGAGATCAGCTCCTGAATCGGCCAAAAGTGTGGTTGAACTTCGTCGGAAACAATGACCTGGGTACAACGGGGGTTCTGGAAGTTCAAGAAAAGTTGTCATTTCTCGTGTGATACTGCTAATTTTATTAGCACCCATAGGTTTGATACACTTTCCGTTGCGATATTGTAGAAAAAATCGATTGATTGGATGTTAGGCGAGCGTAAGGCTTGATATTTCTCAACAATTGTTACGTACGAGTATTTCTTGCGAATGACGAAGTTGCGGTCTCTTTTTGTCTTTGTATTAGGTAAATTAATTATTTATAGTAAGTATTATAGTAATTGTATTAATTGTAGTATTTATATTAATTGATAGTAAGTCATCTGAATGTTTCTCAATGTTTTTGACATTAAGTTATGTTAGTTCATTAGTTCGACATGCTGCCATTTATACCAGTAATAATTACAACCTGTTACGTAAAGAGTAGATAAATGCATAATTATGAATTTAATAAAATAGAATAGAAATACTTTTATTCGGGACAGACAGCACAACGGTTATAACCACAAAGTAAAAAAGAACAAAAGTACAAAGTGCGCCGAGCGTGCCCGCACCGAAAGGCCTAACAACATCTACTAAGTACGTATTAGGTTATGTTAAGTAGTCGATTAATACACTTAATTAGATACTGAATGTGAAACTGACTTACTTTTGCCGCCAATCTCATCAGGTGCTTCGTTAAGAAACTTTTCAATTTCAGATTCAGACCTTAGATTTTTTTGGTTGATGACAATATGAGGCTTTTTTTAAAAATGCCATTTCGAATTAGGGTCATAGCAGAAATGCTGTTTTTTACGATGGCAGTTCGTCAATCTTCAGAAACTAGATAAATACGACTGAGTTTTTACTTATCTGTACAGAATATGTAGTCAATCTTAATTGCCAAATTTCATAATTACATGGAAATAAACTGCTGCGCGCACAACTGTTGGCAGCCTAAATAAAAACGAAATCAAAATATTTTACAAAGTGAAAAATAACAGTATTGTGCAAAAACTCAAACACTAATTTTCAGATCGAAATACTTGCCATTAGTAGCTTAACAGGTAAGACTTATCTCAGTTTATTACCTGTTCGATTTTTTTTAAAACCTATTTATGCTTTGATAAAAGTTATGTTAGTTAAAAACAAAAACTGATGAGTTACTTAATTGACTTTTGTTCTGCAAAGTAATCACTATCACTACATAGTATAAAACAAAGTCGCTTCCCTCTGTCTGTCCCTATGTATGGTTAAATCTTTAAAACTACGCAACGGATTTTGATGCGGTTTTCTTTTAATATATAGAGTGATTAAAGAGGAAGGTTTGTATGTATAATACAGGCATAATATAGTAGAGAAACACTGATAATTTTAGATGTTTCTAATGTGATGTCGTAAATTAACACATTTTTTGCGCTTACTTTGCAAACGCTGGCTGAATCCTACGAGATAGATCCAAATAATGTACTACAGTATTGTACGTCTTAAAAAGGTCTACAAAAAATCCGCAATGGTATATGTCTATCTCTTAGGGATAACCCACAATAACCATTTTTTATCCTTTACTTTTTACGAGAAATAAGGGCTTATTTACGAAGCGATTTTAAGCAATACAGCATTAATTCTTATCCAATTAAATATCTCTATTTATATATATCTATTTAATAGGCAGGGACATAGCGGTTGCGGTAGTATCAGCATTGCACCCGTGCCAAGCCGGGGCGGGTCGCCAGTATATAACAAATAATTTGAAGTTGTATATATCCGAGTTGGCCACCCTGTATTGTAATGGGATCGTCCAATACCTTTATAAATTCCCTAAATATCATCACAGACACAAATAACCGGCTAGAAACTAGCTATTATTTCTTTGCTAACTTGCAAAATATACCTAGTAGCTTAAATATTTGTTAAAAAATACGTAAATATGTGACGTCTAACCGTGACGTCATTAATGCTACTATCGCGTGCAATTATGTAATAATGCCCTAATTTGTCCACAACTAATTATAGTAATTATTAGGCTTTCTTTGATCGAAATATTTCGGGAATTAAATTAACACACCGAAAAGATACGGCCGATTATGTCGCAAAAAACGTATATTTCAACACTCTCAAGGGCATCAAAATTCATAGGGTACAACTTCCCGTTGACCTAGAATCAAAATCCGAAAACTGTAAATTTGTATATCATCATCATCATTTCAGCCGATAGACGTCCACTGCTGGACATAGGCCTCCCCCATACGTCGCCACAACGAACGATTCTGTGCGTCTCGCATCCATCGGATTCCCGCAACCTTCACCAGGTCATCGGTCCACCTTGTAGGGGGCCTTCCGACACTGCGTCTTCCGAAATTTGTATATACGTCACAAAAAAAAACATTTTTTGCGATTCGGAAAAATCTTCGTAACTCACAGGAATTGAACTGTTTTCATAGGTAAGTTTGTACGGAACCCTATGCGAGTCCGACTCGCACATGCCCAGTTTTTCTTTGACTGACTGACAAAGTGCCTGAATGGTCTATTTAAAATAAACGTTTCTGGGGCCTTACTTATGACGTGTTGAAATTATATTAATTATTAGGTCTTCTTTGATCGAAATATATCGAGGATTAAATTAAGACACCGACGGTTTTATCTCACCTTGTCTTTTCTTTTTGCTGTCTCAACCTTTTGTCTATATTTTTTTTTGCTTAATAATCATCTAATGGCTTTTCCCATTCTGGAAGGAAGGAGGGAAAGTGTCAGAATTTTATTGATTAAAATCCCTCTGTTTCTTGCGTTGCCCTTTTCCTTCTAGGGCTACGGTAACTCATTCGACCAATAACACAGCCTACCATTGACTGGCCTGTTGGTCTAGTGGTTAGTAGCTCTGACTGCTATGCTGGAGGTCGTGGGTTCGATTCCCACTCAGGATAAATGTTTGTGTGCAGAGCACGATCATTTGTTCTGTGTCTGGGTGTAATTTATCTACAATATGTATGTATTTAGAAATATATAAGTATGTTTATTAGTTGTCTAGTACTCATAACACAAGCTCTGCTTAGCTTGGGACTTGACGACGTTGTGTGATAGTTGTGGAATATTATTATTATTATTGACAATTCTTGAAGTGGTATGAAGCAACCAGTTCCTAACAAGGCCAGTTATCGTCCACAGTTCATAGAGTTAGCAATCAGCCGGATGGCTATGTCCAACTAGCCACAAACTTCGGTTCCGGTCCAGTCTAACTTACTCGCATCTCTTTAGTTCGTGTGATCAATATTAGCTGTTTAGATAACTGAAATACGTGTATATGTATTATTGGTCGTAATTTTACTAGATAGTGAAAGCATGCGGGTTTTATTTATTTTTAGTAACAAAATAAGAATTATATGTTTTTTTAGGGTTCCGTACCTCAAAATGAAAAAACGGAACCTTTATAGGATCACTTTGTTGTCCGTCTGTCTGTCTGTCAAAACCCTTTATCTCGGGAACGCGTAAAGGTATCAAGTTGAAATTAAAACCATATACCCGGGTCTGCGGTCCCTTGAAGCTTTGAAAAAATCAAACTTCTGAGTTAACGAAAAAAATATACGGCCGACTAAGTCGCAAAAAACATATATTTCAACACTCTCAAGAGAATCAAAATTCGTAGGTTACTTCCCGTTGACCTAGAATCCTGAAATTTGGCATGAAGCAAGGTCTCATAGCACAAATATAGGAAAAAATCTGAAAATTTTAAATGTGTAGTTACGTCACTAAAAATAAACTTTTTTGCGATTCGGAAAAATCTTCGTAACTCAATTCGGGAATTGAATTGTATTCATAGGTAAGTTTGCACGGAACCCTCAGTGCGCGAGTCCGACTCGCACTTGCCCGGTTTTTTTACTGTTGATAGGCTCCCGTTTAACCACTATCTCACCAGATATAAAGTGACGATTCGGTCGGCGATGGAGTGCGCTTGCCTAGAAGTAACCTATTCACTCTTGACTTAAAGATCTCCATGTTGCAGCTATCAGTATACATAGACTCCTGCAGGGAATTTTACTCCTTAGCTGTCCACGCAATGAATGTGTTCCCAAAACGTTTTGTGCGTATGAATGGGATGTCCACCATGTATTTGTACTAGTAGCACATTACACCGTACATCTAGTGGTCCGATGATGAAATGGGCTTGGCGGAATTAGGTTATACACTCCCCGAAATGCAACGGGTAAAAAACGACAGGCTAACAACTCGGCATCGACACTCAATACTTTGAGGCTTCGACTTGACGAGTGCATCATTACCAATGATCCTCTTGGTTCGCTTGTCAATTGTCTCAAGCGCTTCAAACTAGTATCTAGCAGGTTCGTCCCAAAGATGAGAGCAGTAGTCCATACTCAATCGAACTTGAGCTTGATAAAGTTTGCGCTGCTGTTCTGTTGTGAAGTGCCATCTCACCTTTGCTAAGATTCCCAACTTTTTTGCTGCCAGTTGAGCCTTTACCTCGTTGCCTATATTTTTATACAATTTGTCTATTTTAGAAAACCAACGAATACTTGTAGTAACAAAATTGGTCTCTGGACAAAACAGGGTCAGCATATTTCGCATTTTGACCCCAGTAAGCATAGGAATAACTTATAAACAATATATTGGACCCAGTTTCTGAGTACTCAGTAAATCTGGAGAGTGTGCTGGAAAACCAGACTCTAGTGGTCTCGACGGCTCTCGAAAAACCAATAAATCTTCTTTTATTTTAAAAGTCAGCTTGATCGGCTCAATTTGTTGCAGCATTTTACAGAGACTAAAGGTTGCTTTTGTGCAAAAAATAAAATTCTGTATTGCAAACCAAAAATAAAATTACAAAAGGAACTTAAAATGAATAGGATGTCACAATGGGCAGTTTGTGGGAGTATTTCTCTCTGTTAGCCGTCATCTCAAAAGTCACCTGCGTTTTAGAAATGAGGTACCGTCAAACGGGGTGAATAGGACTGCAGGGGTGAATAGGAACTACACTTTGGTTAGGTTTTTCACATTGGTATATATTTCTATAATTGATTTCTATCAAAGCATCCGTTTTTATTACAATTAGTGAATAAATAGGAGTACTAATGCTGGGAAAAATTGATAATTAACGCGAAGATCCCCTTCAAAGTTTTGTTCCTATTCACCCCTGCGGTCCTATTCACCCCGTTTGACTAAGCAATAACATTAATCTATTAATGTATATATATAAAAGGAGAAACTGACTGGCTGACATATCAACGCACAGCCAAAACTACTGGACCTAGGAGTGTGAAATTTTGCACAAGGCTTCCTTTTATGACGTAGGCGAGCACTAAGAAAGAATTTTAGAAAATTCACACTCTAAGGGAATGAAATGGGGGCCTAAAGTTTGTATGGAGAAAGCTATTGTCACGCGGGCGAAGCCGCTGGCATAAACTAGTATTATTATAAAGGGGGTTTTTATGCATGTGTGTTTGTTATTCCTTCACACTCAAATTGCTAACTAAACGTATTTAGAAGAACTTTGGTACACAAGTAGACCATGCCCTGGAATAGAACATTGGATACTTTTTATCTCGAATAAGAAAATTTTATTTGAAAATTAAATTAAATTTTTAAAATTTTAATATTATCTTATTTTTTCCTAGGATCAAGATAGAAGTAAAACACTTTTTTTTACTAATGGCCGACGCTGCGTTAAGCGAGCGCCCGCGCGGGGAGCCACACGCCGCGCCCGTTTTGCTACGTAATAATACATTAAAGTTCTCCATCGACACGACTACATGCACACCGTTAAATTTGAAATAGTGACACTGCCCAGGTAATAATTCGGTTTCCGCTACGGGGACCGCCGAACACGACGCAATGACAATGAACACAGATGGGTTTTTAGTCCGTTAAAGTCTCACAATACCTCTCCATCCACCCACAGCAGGCTGAGCCAATTCTGGCTTATAAAACTATACAAGGCGCCAGAATTTATCTGTTGGGATAAAGTACATTGACCTTTTCCTAATATATTTGCTTAAGTTCCCCAAAAACTAACAAAGTACTGTTTTTCATTACTAGAAAATGTAAAGGATTGCGATAGACGTCGATTGAGGACAGTTTTATGACTTTATTTCCGTTTTTAAAATTAAGAGTTTCAACATGTATAGGAGGGTAATGATATTTTTTGCAAGTTTATCTGGCACCTGCCGTACCTACTTTAGCTTTATAATTTTCTACTGTGCTCCTTGACTAAGGTAACATACGCCGAAAACATAATTAATTCATCTCAGTTTCAAAACCCCCGGGGACTCGTATGTAAGTAACTCGTTTCCTTGGATTTGAATTATGTCATAAATATAACCTTGGTATTTATTTACAACTAGTGGATACCCGGCGTGTACTACTTCGTTAAAAACCGGCCAAGTGTGAGTTGGACTCACGCACTGAGAGTTCCATACAAACTTACCTATGTCATCATCATCATTGTTTCAGTCGAAAGACGTCCACTGTTGGATATAGGCCTCTCCCAAGTGTCGCCACAATGAACGGTCCTGTGTGTTTCACATCCATCAGATTCTCGCAACTAAGGGTTATCGGTCCACCTTGAAAGAGGCCTTCCAACACTGCATCTTCCGGTACGTGGTCACCACTCCAGAACCTTTCAGCCTCAAAGGCTATCTGTTCTGCGAGTAATGTACCCTGCCCATTGCCACTTATATTTGGCGATATGTAAAAGATTTTTTCGAATCGCAAAAACAGCTTTTCTTGTGACGTAACTACAAATTTACTGTTTTCAGATTTATTCGTATAACTTGTTTTATGACAAATATTAGGATTCTGGGTCAACGGGAAGTATGAATTTTGATTTCCTTCAGTGTCGAAATATATGTAAGTTTTTTTGCAACATAAACGGCCGTATCTTTTTTTCCGTTAACATAGAAGTTTAATTTTTTCACATCTTCAAAGTACCGCAGACGTCATCTTAACGCCAGTCACGTGATCAGAACAAAGGAATCGGAGGCGTGGCCTACTCGAGGCGTTCGACGCAAGAGAATCGAAACGAAACGGTCGTAACTTGGCTAGGGGAGCAGCCCCCCTAGCCAAGTCACAAACGATAAACGTAAACTCTCAGTAGTCTTTAATAGATTTTCAACTTTATACCTAAGAGCATAAAGTTGAAAATCTATTAAAGACTACTGAGCGTTAGCGACCGGAACGAACGAAAACACTATGTAATCTTCAATAGATTTTCAACTTTATGTCCAATAACATAAAGTTGAAAATCTATTAAAGAATACTGAGAGTTTACGTTTATCGTTTGTGACTTGGCTAGGGGGGTTGATCGCGCTCAAAACACTATACTGCGCTCCAAAACACAGATCGTTTTCGAGGTTCAGAAGGCTGTCCAGCTTAAGTGGGATTGGGCTGGACATGTCTGTCGCATGCCGACCAAGTTGTAGACCGGTAAAACACAAAGTTGGTGCCCTGAAATCACACGACGGGGTCGCGGCAGACTAAGAAAGAGATAGCAGGATGACTTAGATGTCTTCCTTAGGAACTGGCAAGAAGTGGCTCAGAGCCGAGAACAATGGAAGGAATGAAAAGAAGTATTTTCCCAGCAGTGGGACAGTTTAGGCTAGATATAATAATCTATATATAAAAGCAAAATACCACTCGCTATTAATCACGAAATCTCAGAAACTATAACACCTACAAACTTAAAATTTGGCAGGCTTATAGGGGTAAAACGGGGGTTGGAAGTTTGTATGGAGAAACCTACTTTTACGCGGGCGAAACCGCTGGCAGAAACTAGTAATATATAAGCTAACTAGTAATATATAACTAAATATAAAAGCGAAATACCACTCACTAATCACGAAATGTCAGAAATTATAACACCTACAAACTTAAAATTTAGGCAGGTAGGTTCCTTATACGGTGTAAACATTCGCTAAGAACGGATTTTATGAAACTCCACCCCTAATGGGGAAGTTTGTATGGAGAAACCTACTATAACGCGGGTGAAACCGCTGGCAGAAGCTAGTAATAACATAAATTATCCGTGCACTTTGCAAAAATAAATAGATAAGGGGCACTTACTTACGATAAATAAATTTATTGTGATTAATAAGTGATCAATCAAGCGCTGTAATTGCTTTAGTTTTTAGTGTTATACTGTAAAATAAAAAGTGCGAAATCAAACACAGATTTTAATGATTCTGATTAAATTCTCCGCGGATAAATTAAATAATAATAAAATTGAAAACAATTTTAATAGAATTTGAGACAATTTTAGTACCTATTCAAAATAATGATTTTTATAATTCTACTATTGCTAGCATTGACATTGCTAGATTGAATTCCATACAAATGTATGGTGTTTTAAGTTTATTTTCAACATTACCGTAGTGTGCCCGAACTGTTATCACCATTGGACTGACATACCTGTAACAAAAATAAATATGTTTTAATAATTTTGATCTCATTGCTATAGGCGATTTAAGAAACGTGTCCAGAAGTTTTCATAGATGAAAATGATTAAAATAAATTGTGGTTGACTTTTCAAAATGGTGTACGCTGATAGAAAAGAAGAAAATCAATAAGTAGAATTTATGTTCTTCTTATAAACCTAAACCCTTAGCAATTACTTCAAACTAATATTATAATAAAAAAAGTTAGTTTGTGTTTTTGTTGCTTCTTCACGCTCGAACAGCTGAACGGAATTGGATGAAATTTGATACACGGGTCCTGGAATAGATAGATAGATATATTCTTTATTGTACACCAATAATAAAAAAATAAAAATAATAAAACAATAACAAAAAGAACAAAAGTACATATGATACTTTTTATCCCGAGAATATGTACATTTGAGATAATAGAATAGAATAGAATAGAATAGAATAGAATAGAATAGAATAGAATAGAATAGAATAGAATAGAATAGAATAGAATAGAATAGAATAGAATAGAATAGAATAGAATAGAATAGAATAGAATAGAATAGAATAGAATAGAATAGAATAGAATAGAATAGAATAGAATAGAATAGAATAGAATAGAATAGAATAGAATAGAATAGAATAGAATAGAATAGAATAGAATAGAATAGAATAGAATAGAATAGAATAGAATAGAATAGAATAGAATAGAACTTAATTTACACCAAAACAGTAACAATTTCACAGAAACTTAAATCTATGGGTACAAAGGCGGTCTTATTGCTGACAGCGATATCTACCAGAAAACCTTAGGATGGACTATAAGAACTTAAACTAACTAAAAATGGGGGTAGTGGGGCTAGCAAATATTAATCAACAAAATTAAGGAGAAAAAATACGAATTTTTTTAATCTGTAAGATAATAATAATGCATAATTGCCAGTCACCCTATATAAATATCTGCAATGACGCAGGTGGAGCCGCTGGCAGCAGCTATTCATTGAATAAATCTATTCTCAGTGGTCTTCTAATATCAACCATTCAAACATAATACCAATACATATGCAAACACAAAATAATACTGAACCAAAAGAACTTTTAATAGAGATGAAATAAGGGTGATTATCGCATAACTCTCCTTTACTAAAAGCGAGTCCGAATCACTGCTTTGATGGTATAAGTGGTATTTACGCGATGAATTATTTAACTTGTTTCAGTCCAACTTTCCATCTGTTGTGGCTTGCCTGACGAATGCCAATGTCAGCGGCGGAGACACCCGAACGGCGACGGAAATAGTCGAATACCTGGATCGATTTTTCTAGTTGAACTTTCCGCGGTTCACGTGTGCTGGCATTGCTGGTGTTCTATTTGAGGTACTAGTTTAAGGCTATTATAAGGACAAGTTGTGACCTCTATTGCGAAGTACAATGCCAGAGCCTGTTGCAGTTCGATTTTTGAAATTGTAAATTATTATAACTACCTATTGTATATTATAGAAGTTTTTTTTTTTCAAAGTTTGTAAATGTGAGTACCATGGAGCTATTTTATGGTTTTTGGAGATGGAGTTTCTTGCACATTCTTCTCCATAGAGATCGACGCTTTGGAATGTGCAATTAGCATAATTTTTTCTGACTGACTGATTTCTTGACATTTCAAAAGTGCCTGTAAACGGTTTATTTGAAATAAAATGCTTTGAATCTTGAATGTTTGAATCTTGAATCTTGATCGGAAATACAACAATATCGTTTGTTTATACAACTGATTTGTTTCTTGTTTAATCTAATCTTTTGATAGTATCTTTTAATTTGCGTTGTGTGTATTCGCATTGATATCTATTTTTCGGCAGTTTTGGTATCACATGCATGATTGATAACACAATGAATGGTCTGATTTTGTTGAAACAAAGTGTTTCGTTGATAATTATGGGTTATTCCCTTTTGCGTGTTTCATCATCATCATCATTTCAGCCGAAAGACGTCCACTGCTGGACATAGGCCTCCCCCAAGCGTCTCCACAACGACCGATCCTGTGCGTCTCGCATCCACCACACTCCCGCGACTCTCACCAGGTCGTCGGTCCACCTTGTGGGAGGCCTTCCAACGCTGCGCCTTCCGGTGCGCGGTCGCCACTCTAGAACCTTTCGGCCCCATCGACCATCCGTTCTACGAGCAATGTGCCATGCCCACTGCCACTTTAGTTTAGCGTTTAGTTTTGCGTGTTTACAACACACAATCTTAGAATAGCATAGTTTAATAAATGAATACTCTACGAATATTCAAAATTATGAACAACTTTTAATTTTGGTACCAACATTTGGGATGGTTTTAATATCGTGCGGATTTCATCACGCATGCGGGATTGCCCCGCATGCAAAAATTTTCAAAATGCAAAAAAACACGTCCTGCGTGCGTATTCCACGCATTACAATAAATCTTTGTATGAAATGGACATTTACGGGAGTTACGCGTGCGGAGCAATCCCGCATAAGTGATGAAATTCGCACGATATTAAAAACACCCTGAAATTGAAATCTGTTGTTCAGTATAGTTGTCAAATTATTTTTTATTTAAACATAAATGTTTGGAGCAGTAACTTCTCCTGATCAAGGTGAAGCGGAAGAGTCCGTCGGACTTATACTGACTAAAATTATTTGTTGTTTGTTGACCACTTTTGTTCCTTCAGTTGCCTTGCGCGTTCTAGACCCGCAGTAACTCTTTCAAAAATTCACGCGGTATGTTTGGAGCAGTTTATTTTGGTTTCCGTGATTTCAGTGTTGGTCTCATATTGTTCACTAGCACTATACCCGTAACTTCGTTCGCGAGAATCATCATCATTTCAGTCAAAAGACGTCCACTACTGGGCATAGGCCTTCCCCAAGTGTCGCCACAATGAACGGTCCTGTGAGTCTCACATCCATGTGATTCCCGCAATCCTTACCAGGTCATCGGTCCACCTTGTAGGAGGCCTTCCAACCCTACGTCTTCCGGTAGGTGGTCGCCATTCCAGAACCTTTTGGTCCCAACGGCCATCCGTTCTGGGAGCAATGTGCCCTGCCCATTGCCACTTGAGTTTAGCGATTCTTCGCGAGAATGCTTTCATAAAAACTTAGACACCTCTTAAGCCCTATTCTAATGGTATGTTTGAAAAACGAAAAATGACAGTCTCTATTATTAATTTCGTTTAGACTTTATGCCAAGTTTCAAGTTTATAAAGCCAAGGAATGATATTCTCCCATACAACTTTTGACACCCCTAATTAGTAGGTAGTAATAGTAGACCAAACGAGGATTGAAATATCGTCAAAATTTAACGTTTAAATGATCTGGCCAGGTTTAGTTGGCAATATCATGAAATGATCAATTTCTATGATCTGGCCACGACATATACAAAGATGTATATACTTACAAAGAATTATACATACAAAGATACATGTATATACTTACAAATAATTATACATACAAAGATAAACAAAGATAAAAGATAGATAAAGATGGGTATGTTGCCATTGCTTTCATTTATTGTCGTATCCTAGTCTCCACATCGTATTGTATGACCTTTTAAGATGTTTAGATTGTTGGTACAGAGGACGTAAAGTCCAAACGCCTGCAGCCGATAATATTAAAATTAATCGTGACGCGCATTACAGATGATTAATGTGGACTAACCCAAATGGGGATTAAATATGCTCAGATATTCGTACTTATAGTTGAATCATAATAAGTAGGCATATGATCGATAAGGTCATAATTATTCAGCAAATTAATGATTTACACGAAAACAATAAGCCTATCTAGACTTTAAAATATACAACGTAGCTGCAGGCTTACAATCGAAGGTTGACATTCACTAAAAATCTCAACCTTCGATTTTTAAATTATGTTATTGAATTTGAGTATTTGCCTAACTCTTCTTTAGCCAAAAACCTGCAAATTAGGCTGACCTAGGAAACACAGATATGGTGGGTGTTTCTTTAAAACCGGGAAAATGTCTCAATCATCTGGCCTAGGTTTTCGTACCTATCTATTTCGTGTCGTAAGCCACTGGGCGCAAATGAGTACCTTGGATACATTTAGGGATTGGGGAAAACTATTATGAAAATAAAAATATCAAATTGTAAAGAAAAAACTAGGCCAGATGAATGAGACATTCTCTCGGTTTCAAAAAATCACCCTGGTTTTAGTCAGTAAAAGTCGGACACGTCCTCTCGCTCCACACTAGAGTGGGAGAAATCATTAGAATTAAAATTACTTCTCTCCTAACTCATTTATTTTGCTGTGCCTTACAGGGTCCATATGATCTGATTATAAGTTTACCACCTAAGAATACATAAATGTGGAATGCAATAAAAGTATTGAATACTAGCTTTTGCCTGCAGCTTTACCCGCGTATAAAATATAGCCTATGTCACTCAGGAATACAGCAGCTATCAATCGGTGAAAAAAAAATAGTACTTTCAGAGATTATATCTTCATCATTTCAGCTGCAAGACGTCCACTACTGGACACAGGCCTCCCCCAAGCGTCGCCAAAACGACCGATCCTGTGCGTCTCGCATCCACCGCATTCCCGCGACTCTCACCAGGTCGTCGGTCCACCTTGTGGGAGGACTTCCAACGCTGCGTATTCCGGTGCGCGGTCGCCACTCTAGAACCTTTCGGCCCCATTGACCATCCGTTCTACGAGCAATACGAGATTACCTCTTATAAACAAAAAACAAACCTGACCTCTTTATAATATTATATTAGTTTAGGTTGAGATAATTTCCCATTACCAGCCTCCCACGGGTAGTATGAAAGTGAAACCCGGGGCCCTGGGACACTCTTTTATATCATGTTAGATACATAAGTCTTGGTTACATATTTCTTGTTGCTTCGCTGAAGTTCGCTGATTGTAGCCATGCGCTATAATATCAAGGATATTGTAGTGCATCTATTGATATTCACTTACTTCACGTCAATCAATTATGTAGGTATTATAAAGTAGTGTAAAACTGCTACAAGTCCATAATAGATAAGATAATAATATTTTAACACATTAAATGTTTTATCTTTTTGAATCTGGGATTAACACTGAAAACTGAAAAACCCGCAAATATAATATTATCTTATCCGTTTACGATTTCCTTTAATTAAATTTAAGTTGATCGTTCATTACCTAAAATTTAATATCATATTTTTTTATATGAATTATGCTGTTCTGGTAATGCCAGTAGATGACGTTATGCTTACTATTAGGCGGTAGTCCGCCGCGTCAGCTAGTAATATATAAAATATTTTTTAGAAAAACTGTTTTGAGTTAAAGGTGATGTACCTATGTCTACACATCAATACTTTATTTGTATTGAGTTAAAGAAAGAAAATATGTTTATTTGGCACTCAATGAACAAAGTAGAGCACTTGTAAGTCGGGGCAGTTATCCCTAGGCCACCACTGCTTTCAAAACGGTGAAAGGAAACATCATGAGGAAATCAGCATGTCCTAGAACCAAAAATTCGAAGACATGTGACATCCACCAAATCGTACTGGGTCCGCGTGGTGGACAGTCTATTCTCTCTACTAGAGAGGAGACCTGAGTCCCAGCATTGGGTGCTCCCAACAAGGCAAATTATTTTTGTATTATTAACAATCAGTATGTATTAGTACCTAATTAATTTATCCTAAAAGATAAAGATTAAAAAAAAAACCCCAGTGAAATAGATAACCTCCATTTTAAATTCGGTCATCAAGTAACCGATTTTAAAATCGTCAAAACAGATATAGTTACGTACCTAAAGGAACCAATAGCAATAATTATGTGTACCTTTGTTAATTAATAATATCTACAATCAAAGAATTCAAGAAATTCAGATGTAAAATACACGAAATTCTGCAGTAGGTACTTATTTAGTAAATCTGGAAAAAGAGTAATTTCCAAAAGTAGATTTATAGGTCCCCCCACTTTACTTACAGTTTGTTTTGGGTGAGCGATGATCAAATAACTTCACTCGCTTTGGGTGGAGCGGAAGGGAGTGTCAGACTTTAACTGACTAAAACTCACTCATGTTCCTTCAGTTGCCTTTTGCAGTCCAGGGCCACGGTGACGCTTTGGAAAAATTCTGGAGTATAGATCCTGGGCTCAAAGGGTGAGTCTACGTTAGAGAAGCCGAGCACAGGCTGAGCACAAGCCGAGCCGGCCTACTCGCGGTATTAAGAATGGACGTAAGGAGACTCCAACGATCACATCCCTCGAACGTGATGCGAAACCCTTTGTGTTCGTCAAAAAACCGAAAATAGGCGGAGCACATTCGAGCACGAACCAAACGCTCGAAGCGTGCTCGTTCGAGGCTTGTAAGTCAGTCCACATTACACGAATTTGTGCTCGGCTCATGCTCCCACCTTTAACCGACATTCGTTAAGTGGTGATTGTTAAAAATACAGAATCAATGGGATTGATAAATGCACGTCCGAAATATCCCATCTATTTCGACAATCACTGTCTCTGGTGGAATTGTCTTTGCTCTTTACTATAATTAACTCTCACTCAACGCGATGTGAGCCTTGATATCAGAATAAAATTGACAATGTCATGTTCGTGTGACATTGATTTGATGTATTATTATCGTGACGCCCTTGATACCTCCACTTTAGGGTTATTTTATGCCAGCTGACGATATAAGGGTGGGGTGTTACACCCTTGTTGTATACCTATTGAAAGCTATCTAATAGTATAGGTAGCTATATAGGTCATTGTATGTTTAGTTGTTTACAGTTTTATTTATCCAAGTCAGGTTATGGAATCAGGAGGTTAGAATAGTTTTATGTAAATAAAATATTCTTAATTATCAGGCAACTAAGGCCCACAGAAACAATAAACATAATAATCTCAAAAATAGTAAACTAGTACATATTATTGCTCGCAGTACAGATGGTTGATGACACACGGTGGAGGTGTGTCCCGCTTGGGCAGAGCAACGCCGTGTCCTCGTGGGGGCGATCGGCGGCGGCGATCTCTCGCGCCGGGCCTTGGTACAGGCCATGGTCCGAAGCGAGGAGGAGTGGCAGGCGGTCGCCTCCTTCTGCGAAGCAGTAATGCTAGCAAAGGAGGCGGCCGATCGCGTGAGGCAACGGTCCTCACGCCCCAATCGCCGCCGGGATTCCGATCCCGATTTCCGGCCATCGTAGGCGCAGGCTTGCGGACGGCGAGCAATGGGTGGCTCGCCGTCCGACCGTCCGGTAACCGTCCGGACCGAGCCCAAGTCGTCGACGGCGCGTGCTGTTCCACGCGCGCCTCAAGGAGATGTCAGCAACTGTAGGGGCCTAGCAGGGTCGAAGCCTACTGGGGCCAAGGGTCTGATTCTGAAAGGAAGACTCGGCCCTGGTACGAAAGGCAACGAAGGAACAGGAGTGGGTTTTTAGTCAGTAAAAGTCTGACACTATCTCCCGCCCCGCCCAAGGGCGGGGGATGTCATAAGATGATTTTCACACCGAAAAAAAAAAAAAAAAAAAAAAGATGGTTGATGACGTTGTAAGGTTATGGAGTGGCAACTGTGTACCGGAAGGCGCAGCGTTGGAAGGCCTCCCACAAGATAGTACGCCAACCTAGTACGAGCGTCATGAGACTCACAGGACCGGTCGTTGTGGCGACACTTGCAGGAGGCCTATGTCCAACAGTAGACGTCTTTTAGCTGAAATGATCATGAATACATATTAATAACACAACGACTAATCTAATATCTAAGTTAGGTCGACGACATATTGCGCTGAGTTGGAGTGTTGTAGAATATTGGTATCCATCTTTATGTTTGAGTGGAAAACGAAAGGCTACGGCATTGATTGCGTGTAAAGCTGTTTGACTTCGATAATTATTATCACTTCAGCTGGAAGACATCCACCGGATTCCCACGACTCTCACCAAGACATTGACAGTGTTCGATGATAGATCATAAAAACTATTAGATGGATTTAGATTTGGACCTACATATATGCCAAGTCTTCTTCTAATAATATCTTTCTTAAAGCAAGTAATATGCAAAAGAAACACCAGCTCATAATGGTAAATAAAAAAAAAAAATACAACTCAAACAATTTAGCTTTAAAATGGAAATTGGGGCCGAAACTCATTATTCAGCAACAAGTTAATTTAAAGTTGAAAAGTGTTAACTTTGAAACACATTACTTTGAGATATTTATATTTTACTACAGGTACCATCCGCAGTTAGTTGATATTCCGAACAGCCCCCCTAGCCAAGTTGCAAACGATAAACGTGAACGCTTAGTAATCTCCAATAGATTTTCAACTTTATACCTAAGAGCATTAAGTTGAAAATCTATTGAAGACTACTGAGCGTTAGCGACCGGAACGAACGAAAACACTATGTAATCTTCAATAGATTTTCAACTTTATATCCAATAACATAAAGTTGAAAATCTATTAAAGACTACTGAGAGTTTACGTTTATCGTTTGTGACTTGGCTAGGGGGGCAGTTTACGGTCTTGCCACTTGTGTCTTCTTGTTAATATGATAGCTTACGTCTCTATGTTAGTCATACTTGACGGGGTCAGCTAGAGTCAACCGAGACCAACGGCTTTACATTCATTCCGAGAAACGGGATGTCAGTAATGTCCTACATATACTTAGAAAAGTACATTTGAATTAAAAAAAAATACATTGGTACTTGCCCAACTACATGAGAAATCAGAAATCAGAAACGTTTATTTCAAATAGACCAATTACAGGCACTTTTAAATTGTCAAAATGTCGGTCAGTCAAAAAAAAAAGTGAAGCTTAATTGCACGTTCCAAAGCGTAGATCTCTATGGAGAAGAGCGGGCAAGAAACTCCATAAATCTTGGATATATATTTCTTGTCGCACATATGTGAGCACAATGTAGATAAGTAATAATAATCAAAAAAACTAATAAAAAAATTGAATTAAGCAGCTAAGAGATGACCAGTCTCAACTGACGGCATCCGTTCACGAGCATGAGAGGCGGGTACCTTAACCATTGGCCATCACAACGCACCACTAGGGTCGCAGTAACATTACAAGATGCCACCAAGTTCATACGTAAGCAGGTACCTACTAAGACTATTTCAAGAATATAATGTAGTTATCGACCTTCGACGTCCACATCGGCCTTGGATCGACGTAATAAAGACCCTGACACATTGCCACGATCAATTTACATCGGAACACCATCAATTAGTGAACACATGCCCGTAATAAAAGTCAGTTAAATTGTTTTCCGACATTTATTGTAGCCAATGACTTTGGGCAGGGAGATATTCGAGACGAAACAACTGAAAGACAGTAAAACTCTGATAGTGCTGTAATGACATCTATATTGCCAAATAGGAACTAAACTATTAAAATGTGAATTAAACTATTTATTTTTATCTTTAACTAGCTTTTGCCCGCGGCTTCGCTCCCGTCAACTGACTACTATATCCTACTCTACCCTACTCAAAAAAAAAAAGTATCCTATGTCCGTCTCCTGGTTCTAAGCTACCTCCCCACCAACTTTCAGCCAAATCGGTTCAGCCGTTCTTGAGTTATAAATAGTGTAACTAACACGACTTTCTTTTATATATATAGAATATTGTTTTCTTTTATTTTTAAGTAGTTACTTTTTATTTTATTGTTGTTTGTCTTGTGCGAGTCTCAAAAAAATGTTTTCTTTCTTTCTTTCTAAACTACCAAATCCTACATTGCTGTATAAGAATTCTCCACGCAATTATATTAGACAACAGTCTGAAATCAAATATCGGGCAGTTAAATTTTATACCCTGTTCCGTCTACTTCTAAAGAACCTCTTGTTTATTATTTATTAATATTACATTTATTTTTCAATAGGTTATTTCTAGGCAAGCATGCTCCACTGTCGACCACAACATCTCCTAACATCGCTGAGATAGTGGTGAAGCGCAAGCTGTCAATATTAAAAAATATATATATAGAAGATAATGAAATACCGTGCTACTTTCAAATTAAATGTGATGAGGGTGGTAGAGTGATAATGACTTCAGCTCCCCTAGCCAAGTTACAACCGTTTCGTTTCGATTCTCTTTCGTCGATCGCCTCGAGTCGGCCACGCCTCCGATTCCTTTGTTCTGACGTCATCAACGCTCAGTCACGTAGTCAGAAAAAAGGAATAGGAGTCGAGGCGATCGACGAAAGAGAATCGAAACGAAACGGTCGTAACTTGGCTAGGCCTGCAGAGCAGTAAGATGGCTCGAAAGAGTTACCGCGGCCCTGGAATGTATAGGGTAACTGAAGGAACATAGGTGGGGCTCAGTAACAGGCAACCCGTCTCACCCATCAAATAAATTCTTTGATGATTTCCCGCCTCAATAATGATCATGATGTCTAATTCATAGTCATAGTTTTTAGGTATTCTTTCGTAAAAACTTGCATTTTTACATGTTCTGCTTTTCCAATATTAGATTTACTATAGCCAATATTGGATAAGCCCTTCATCGTTGTTGAAACCCGTGATTCCACGATGACAATGAATGCATCTTCCTTGACCCATTTGTATCCATTAGATTTTGTCTATTTTATTTGGTGAGCTCTAATGATCCAGTTTTTAAATAAATGTTTTACAATTTCTGCACGTTTTCAAACGAAACTCAATGAAAAATAATAAATTAATCTAATCAGCCTCTACACATCCCGTCATTAGAAACAAAGCTAATCAACTAATCATTACCTATTTTTAGTACTATCATAAATAGTACTTATTAGGATAACTAATTGATGGATCGATTCTATCAAGATTATGATAAGTTTAACAGAAAATTTATTACTGTATTTTCCTAACAGTCTTTCGGCCAACATTCGTCTTTGATCTAAGTGGTCCGACGAAGATGATGATTTTCTAGCATACGTAAAATTAGGAGAACTGCCCCCCTAGCCAAGTTACGATCGTTTCGTTTGCGTCGAATGCCGCGGATAGGCCACGCCTCCGATTCCTTTGTTCTGATCACGTGACTGATCATTGAGATGACGTCAGAACAAAGGAATCGGAGGCGTGGCCTACTCAAGGCGTTCGATGCTAACAAAACGATCGTAACTTGGCTAGGGGGGTGGTTGTGAATTCATGAAAAAGCGACAGTAGAAGCGACGTGCGGAGGCCCCCTTTTTTGTTGAGGTGGAAAATCATCAAATACCTTCTTCCACTCTTTGAAGAACGAGAGGGCAATTCAGAATTTTATTGACACCACATATGTTACTCTTTTTTTCGCCAAACTTAAGTGGCAATGGGCAGGGCACATTCATCAATTGGCAGTGGCATGGGACATTGCTCGAAGAACGGATGGCCGTTGAGGCCGAAAGGTTCTGGAATGGCGACCACGTATCGGAAGATGTAGCGTTGGAAGGCCTCCTACAAGGTGGACCGATGACCTGGCAAGGGTTGCGGGAATCTGATGGATGCGAGACGCACAGGACCGTTCATTGTGGTGACACTTGGGGTAGGCCAACAGTGACCGTCTTTCGGCTGAAATGATGATGATGTTGCTTTGGCTTGCTTTTGCGTTTCAGGGTCATGGTAACTCTTTCGAACATTCCTGCAGGTCTGGCAGGCTTCGGCTCTGCTGGGTCCCCTGTCCATTTTGCTGACATCTCTTTAAGGGTGCGGGGGCCTGCTCAGATTACACGTTGTGCAGGCTGATCGCCATTTGGAGTGAATAACCGTATTATCAGTTCAAAGTCAAAGTTTTACAGCAATTATGTTAGTTGGTTTGTTCAGCAACACATTGCAATATATCTATTAATACATTTCTGGGTGTTAGGTGACTGCACAGTTGACTGTGTTCTACTAATTTATGTATGCAAATTTAAGTAAAACTACTAAAAATAATGATATAATCTTAGTTACCTTACTCATTATTTTTAACTTATCAAAAAGTTTATCATGTCAACATGTAAAACAAAAACAATAATGAACTTAATTTAAGTTGATGTTCATAATTAAAACATTTATTAATTGCTTTTTAAATTAATTCAAATCGTTGCAGTCCAATGAGGGTTTAGTCAGTTTGTTATACGAGTATATCTGTCGACGTATGTATTGTCTATCGCTCAGCTCATCTCTATAGTAATGACGTACTCGACGATGGAGCTCGCTTGCCGAGAAGTAACCTATTCATGCTTGATTTAAAGACCTCTAGGTTATAGCTATCAGGCATCACAGACTCCGGTAGGGAATTTCACTCCATAACTGTACGCACAATGAATTTATTCTCAAAACGTTTTGTATATTATTTTTTTTTCTTTTAACTGAATTGAATTTCTTCTGGGTTTTTTTGGTGTGGTTTTTCCTGAAACCTTCTATCTTTCGGCCACAAATTGACCTTCGATCGAACACGATTCGATGATAATTATAATTAGTAGAAGCATGTGCCAGATAACTGACTTAGAGTCGGTCTTTGGATTAAATCAATAATCGTTTATCTTTTGTCGTTTTTTTTTTATCGACAATTTATATAATTGTGTATATTGAGTTCAGTAAACTGGGCCAACGAGAGAAGTCGTGGCTCAGGGTGGCTCCGACTGAGAGCTGTGGTGGCTCAGTAATAGGTAATGACTTACGAGGTGTGTTCAGATTCAGGCAGGCAGTTTAATTTTGTTCAATTTTGTCAACTTACACTACTGTTTTCAAAACTGTGAAGGAAAACATCGAGAGGAAACCGAACCAAAAGTTTCCAGTCTTATTTTGATACTTACCCGCAGTGAGCCTGCGTGGTGCATAATAGCCAACTCAGTGAGAGGAGGCGCTTGTCGCAGCATCGGGAAATTTATAGACTCATATACTTTCTACAAACAGTCACTGAAACTTTATTATATACGCTGATTGCCTTACCTAAGTGTTTTAGGATTGTTTCGCTGACTGTCAGTCAGTTGTTGAATATTTTTTTAGCACTTCACATAAGTAGCCCAGAATAATAATATGATTTTTGACTATTCGTATTCATTTTCTCTCTTGTATTTGACTTCTCAACATTACTGGTTTATGACCCAACCAAATTTCTCATCAAAAACATAAACTACCGGCCGCCGACCACCAGACCCCCTCTATTATTGTTGGTAATCATTCGTTTTTATTTGTAATTTTACCTCCGCATACAAAAAATAATAATAATAATTTTTTTTAAATAATAATTTTACACAAACCTAGACAGTTCAGGTTTTTGATTAAAAAACTGAATTTCCTTAGGTTTATGGTTACATGAAGTAATTTTTTCTTCTTCTTACGGTTCTTGATCAAAACCTGATTTTCTAATAAACCTACGATACCTAGTTGTACCTGCAGTACAAAAGAACGACTTTAGTCTATCTGATTCAGCTACAATCTAATTTCCTTCTCAAACAAATGCTTAACAAGACCGATTGGAAACAAATAGGAAACAGCGGCAATATTTGAACTGGTACCATCAAGTTTAGGACTTTGTGGAACTATCGGGAACGAGTTACGCTACTAGTTTGCTACTGCAATTACTTTACTCTCGTTAAGGTTAGGTATAGTTCTCTGCTGCAGGATTTTTTGAAAAGTTACCGTGGCTTTGGAACGCATAAGACAAATAATAATAATATTTATTTCAAAGTTAACTGTGGTTCAATGGATAATAATAACTTATCAGTTGATCTGTTGATAAGTTGTTGCTAACCATTAGACCAATGACTAGTTAGTAATACTTAAAAAACCTACTGCCGTACCAGCAACCGCAACCAGTGATTGATCACCAGCGCATCCTGGTTTTCATTCCACCATAGCAGCGATGGCTGAGTGGTAACGGCCCCGACTTAAGAGTTGCAGGTCGCGGGTTCAAAATCAGCCAGGTGGATTACTTTGTGTAATTTATTTCATCACCACTGCTCTCAAACCGTTAAAGGAAAACATCGTGAGGAAATAGGCATATCCTAGAACCAAAAATTCGAAGACATGTGACATTCACCAACCCGCACTGGGCCCGCGTGGTGGATTACGGCCCATTCCCTCTCCTAGAGAGGAGGCCTGAGTCCCAGCAGTGGGAAAATTAAAAGGCTGATTATGCTATGATATATGCATCCTGGTTACCGGCTAAGGTTCGAAGAATGCCATTGGAGTTGATTCTAGATCTGTTTAGCAAAAAGGCAGCCTTAAAAGTACACAGGTGGGTTTTAGTCAATAAAAATCTCTCTCAAAAACTCTCACTCCACCCAGAGCAAGAGGAGTTCTTTAATGATTTCCCACCTCATAACAAAAAAGCTATAGTGCCGTGGTGACGGGACGAGCTATGTGCTAATGAGTTTCTATTAAAAGCAAAATTAAGCATTGGATCTTTGAAATGTATGCAATCATGTTAGCTTTCGATCCGCTTTCTGAAGAACGCTACAAATAATGTCGTTTAAAATAATATTAAAACTTAACCACATAATATTACATTGTTACAAATATTACCTTAAAATAAATAACCTAAACGTAGGTACTATAAGTCTGTAACTATTTGCAGGATTCAGTTATGTAGTATACGGTGATCCCCAAACTAGGCGGGTGCCTATATCTTGGAGAGAGAAAATGATAGCTAAGTTCTGGTTAAACGATATGCAGATTATCAGCGACACCCTAAATAGAAGAGAGAAGATTATGGTCAACCGATATTGTTCTTACAATAGCTCCTGGAACTCTTTCTTATATTGTGACAGGGTAGCTCAATACGCCTGGTGATTGTCATTGGTTTTCGAATTTTAAATTCTGTCTAGGACACGCCGGTTTTTTGCGATGACGTTTTCTTCACCATTTTTAGACCACAGGTGGTATTCTATTATCTAATCTTGTAAAGGTAACATTAATGATTACTTTTTAAAAAGCTGACACAAAACTCTAACAAAACAGGAAAATTATTTACAGTTTTCCTTGTACAATCGTAGTACCTTTAGAATTATCTTCATCAATGAATATTTCGAAGGTGTGAGTCAGGAATGTTTTTATGGTCAGATCTACACTAATATTATAAAGAGGAAAAATTTGTTTATCTGTTTCTTTGTTTATTGGAAGTAATCTCTGAAAGTATTGGTCCGATTGCTAAATTTTTTTCACTGATAGAAACCTGCTTTATTTCTGAGTAAAATAGGCTATATTTTATGGATGCGAGTGAAGCCGCGGGCAATAGCTAGTATATTTATACATTATACTTGTTTACGAAAGTTTAAATTGTACACTGGACCTTATTATTATTGTACCTTCGAATATGATCTCTGTCTATCCCTCAAGTGTTTGCTGAGAGAAAACATACGAGTATTGTTGAGTTAAGCTCGCCTGGTATAGGTATATACATGAATGATCAAATCACTGTGTACAATGTTACATTTCTGAGTACAATAAAGAATTAAGAAAGCTAAGAATATATTGAGAAGAATTATTTTATTATTGTTTCTTTTGTTAAATGATGTAAACTAGTGCTTGACTGCGAACCCATCTGATGGTAAGCAGTAATGCAATCGTTGATGGTGAAGCGCACTAGTTTATTAACGGTCTATTCACTCAAGCTTTCAAGATAATTTATTCGTAGCTGTTGTCTTTAAGGCGTAAGCCTCCCCTAAATCGCTCCTCACATCCAGTTCAGTCCACAACGTTGGGTAGATATATCTCGCTATCTCCTTCTTTACCTCAGTCTCTCTTGCTTTATTTTACTGTCTAATGGTAGGTATCCATTCCGTTGCCCTCTTTGTCCATCTCGTTCACTCCAATATACACAGATATCCTTTAATTCTTTATTGTACACAAAACATAATATTAATAGTGCGTGTATATGCAGTGATAGACGTCTGACACCCCCTCGTGCATTGCCCTGAAATATTCAGCACGGAAACCAAATCTTCGGCCGACTGAAGCTGAATCTACAGGTTAGTGTCGCATGCTTCCTCCCAATTTCCCTTGTCCAGCGTCATAATTGCGTCATCGTACTTCGAGTCGCATTTGCAAGGTCACGTACATTAACATCGTATCTACCTACGTACTTTTCAAACTCCGCGTCCATACAGTACTCTATTCATTTTAACCAGCTCCCTGCGTCTCGGATAATCTTCTACCCAAGTATTTGGTGTAAGGCGCCATCATTATTTTATAGCCCGTCTAGTACCGTTTCAAAAATTATTCTTTGCTTTACATCAATGTTTCGTTTCTAAATATATGTGTAGCCATATAATGCAACATATAGTGTTGACCGCCATAAAAAACACATTTGGTCAACCCTTTTATCCACTGATATCGGATAACATTAAGCGATGTCAAAGAATATACAATAAATCAATCATGAACAGCCCAAATAATATAATAAATTTTATCTAACATGTCCACGAGAAATAGGTATTGTAGACCCACGCAAACGATATTTTGTCTCCGAATAAAATGGCTTCAGGTTCTGTACAAAAAAACTTTAGGGACATTTTATTTCAGCTTAAACGATTCATCTTTTTCAGTCTGGGTTCGTAAATCCTATTTGCCTATATATTATACATGACAGTCTCTTTGTTGTAATTTTTTTTTATTGAGAAATCATGAACCTCATCATGATGATGATGATGAAGAGGGAGTGTCAGACTGTCGCTCCTTCAGTTGCCGTTTGCGTTCTAGGGCCGCGATAACTTTTTCGGTTATTCTCGCAGTCCATGTCAAAGTCTCTATATTAAGTAATCAGATTCACCTCAACAGCAGAACATTATTGGATATTATTTGGAATACACACAGGCCTTGGCTTTGATTAGAACAAAGGGTACCTTTTCATCCTCATAAAACGGTCCCGTAGAGTAATTAATAATTTCCATTTTCTGGAGTGCAAAGTTAGTGGAAATAAACCCTCCCCCATTTTTTTCTTTGATAATTATTATGGCAGAAAAATGTTTGCTGGGTCAGTAAAACTAACATATAAAAAAAATATTTGTGTCACAGTGTGCCAAACTCCTCTGAAACAGCTTGACCGATTTTGAACCGACTTCAAAAAGAAGGAGGTCCTAAGTTCGGCTGTATGCATTTTTTTTTAATGTATGTTCACCGATCTCTCGGTCAATTGTGAACCAATTTTGAATTATTATTTTTTTTGATAGAAAGGTTATGCTCTCGTTTGGTCCCATAGAAATATTGTTATGAACTATTATGAATTATTGTTATAAATAATGAACTTTGAAGATATGGAACGGAACTCCTCATAGGATCACAGCAGAACTTTCGTAACAAGTAAAATTGCTTTGTTTATACGTGTAGTCCATTAGTCGATGACTGACTGAAAGAAGAGGGGGGGATATATCGAACTGATCTGATGATGAAGCCGGAAGGTAGAACTGAGTTTGGCTTATTTGAATCGTCATGCAATGTTTTAATGATTCAATTCTGTAGGTTCCTTTCTATAGAACTTACACACTTTTTAAGTTTGGCTGAGGGCTACTTTTTAGTTGTTATACCACAACTAAAAAGTGTAAAATAAAAAACTTTTTACAAAAAAAAATACAACCGACTTCAATGTAAAAAAAAACACCAAAAAGTGCAAAATAACTTTAATTTCGGAGGTCGGTGTTAAATAACGAAGAGATAAAACTATTATTATGATTTTTTTGTGTATGTTTGGTAGGTCTGAGAAGGGTAAATAATAGCCTATGACCTATCATAGGCTATTATTTACCCTCTTCCCCAACCCTCATTTTTTTTGTTGATAATTTATATAAAAGAATAACGTGGCAAACGTTATTCTGTATGTGTCAGTTAGTTTAGGTATAATAAGATATAATAGAGGACGATTCTGATTCATTAACTGCAATACAGTTAATGAATCAGAATCGTCCCTGACGCTTAATGAGGTTACATTTTGCTTAGAATTTTCTTTATTTTCTTTATTTTCCGTTTTTTTCAGTTCAAAGAAACAAATTGTTCTAATATCGGTAATGAGCGGCTTTATTGAGGAAAAAGGTTTTATTTTTATTTTTGGAAAAGGCATTTTTCGTTTGTTTAGGAGGCCCACGAATAGTTAGGGCTATATTTCACCGGGACACCATGGCGGCACGACCAGTTGCGCCGCCATGGTGTCCTTAAGCTACTAACAAACTAGACACCATACAGACACCAGAGTCGCAACACCACACTGAGACAGTATCAAAATGGACCTTAAGGGCTCGCGTCCGAGCTGGTCGCGGTGCCAAATTAGTTGCGGAACCACACGGACACCAGGTGAGTAACTCTCTGTAGAGTTGTATACATTTTGTTCGTAGCGGCGACTGGTCGCGCCGCCATGGTGTCCCGGTGAAATGTAGCCCTTAATGTAATGAGTATGGTGATGTTCTATATTAATACTAGCGGTCTCGGCAAACCTTATTCTGTCCGAAAGTTGGTATGGTGTCAGAAAAAAAATTGAGAACCCGAAAAGAGAGTTTGCAGCGCCACCTACCGGGTCCAATTATATTTTCAAACCGTCCAGGGCCCTATTCCAATATAAATCAGTCAAGCCGTTTAGGAGGGGTTAGGTGACAAACACACGTACAGAAGAATTATATAGCATAGCATAGTCGGCCTTATAATGTTCCCACTGTTGGGACTCAAGCCTCCTGTCTAGGAGAGGGAATGGGCAGTAATCCACCACGCGGGCCCAGTGCGGGTTGGTGGATGTCACATGTCTTCGAATTTTTGGTTCTAGGACATGCCGGTTTCCTCACGGTGTTTTCCTTCACCGTTTTGAGAGCAGTGGTGATGAAATAGATTACACAAAGTAATGCGCCTGGCTGGGTTTGAACCCGCGACTGACAACTCGTAAGTCGGGGCCGTTACCACTCGGCCACCACTGCTGGTCAAGAATTATGTATATAAAGATAATAAAGGTACAAGTTTGTATATTTATTATTATATATTTGTTGTAGGTACATAAGAAACATAACAAAGAAAAACTTATACGAGTATCTAAAGCACATACAATGGGCGGCCTTATCCGCGATCTCTTCCAGGCAACCACGTTTACAGTAATTGTCAGCACTTGATATGGGGCTGTCATAAGTTTGACAATAAGCACCAACATTAATTACAATATATTATAATAGATACACAGATACATACATATACAATATAATAGATACTTACATAAATACATAAATGCCAAATGTATAGGCAATGATAAGAAATGGCGACTTTCGATAATCATAGCGACAGGTAGTGTTCCTTAACAAGCCTTTTTAAGACCGGCAACGATTGAGCGCGTTTATATGGGTACGGTTATGGGTGGGTACGTACGTATGTGTGTATGTTTGTCACGTCACGCTCAAATAACAGAATGGATTGGGATAAACAGTGTGTTACGGACACGAGCATGTAATTTAGAATCACTAAATATAAGCAACATTACGTCATTCACAGACGCATAATGTATGTACATAAGCGCTGTACATAATAGAGAGCAAGCCTATCAGAGGCCAGACTATTGTCCAATCAGCTACTGGGATAGTATATAAGGCTATGTACTGAGTTCTTAGAAGTACATAATGCGGTTCTTAGAAGTAAATAGTACAGAAAAACCGTTAAGAATAATCTGGGTTTCTATTGGTAGATTACAATGGAGAAAATCACGCCACTATTGATGACCAATGGTGTGCTTGCCGTATGCGGGGGGTCGGGAGGTGAACGTCAGCCGGCCTCAACAGGATTAGGAAATAGACTAGAGGAAAAGGGACTCTCTCCCACGACTTGCGACCGGCTGAAAAAGTACTTAAGCTGCACTTTCGTTGAAGACGACGTTCTCTCTCTGCAGTTCGACTCGAAGCGTCACTGCGACAGTTTGTCTTGGCACCCTACGCTCCTGGAGCGGCCCTAGATTTCCAGATTTCCTAAGTTATCTAACGTATTAGAGTCAGTGAAGTATTATAAAGTAACTGTGAACTATTTGTGAGTTAGCGTCACGCGTATGTACGTAAAGGACTCGATATTTACACGTGTTATGTGAAGTCTGTATTTTTATACGTGTTAAATAAATTGGCTGAGGCCTTTCAAGCGTGACCATTGTGTTGTGTAATTATTTACATCCTCTGCCCCCAACAGAGGAACTTTGGTCCTTCGAGAGCCGGATATTGGTCCTTTGGTAAGGAATATCGAGCGGCTTATTGTGCGTCTTTGGGGAGACGTGAAGAAATACAGTTGGGTGTCGAAGATTGAAGAAGGGAACGCTTCAAGCTCGAACAGGAACGCTGCAAGTAAGAATAGGAACGCGGCAAGTTACGTTTCGAAGAAACCTATTTTCAAGAAAGAAGAGGAAAGCTTTCAAGATTGAAAAGGAACGCTTCAAGTGGGAAAAGGAACGCAGCAAGTCACGTTACGAAGAATACCTATTCTGAAGATTGAAAAGGAACACAGGAACGCAGCAAGTCCGACCCAGTAGGTGCTTAGGATTGTCGCCACGTCGGGAACTTCGAGCCGCCAGCGTCGTGTCGAGCCGTCGTGTCAAGTCATCGTGTCAAGCCGTCGTGTCGAGCTGCAGAGAGGGATCCACGGGTCCTTTACGCCGTCGCGTCAAGAACCTTTTAAGCGGGTGGACCGCGGCTCAGGTACGTGCCACCTAACGGTGTCAAAGGTGCGTGCCTGAGTTAACGCCGTTTCAAGGCGGTGCGACATATTGTGCGGTGTCGCCAACCAAACGTGGTTGAATAGCACTACTGCGCCTGTAAGGCTGCGCACGTTGCGAGGGCCGGACTGTAGGCACTGCCGAGGCAACCGGTCGTTCCCACCGGTTGCTGAGCACCTCGTAGCGCGTGTGGTTCTCTGCAGGGTAGTCCCCACCTTTCCATTTCCTGCACATTTTCCATCCCTGCCGGAGCATATCCCTCTCATAGGGCCCTCCGGTAGGTCTGATAGGGCCGCTAGGGCATTGATAGAGCTAGGGTGCCAAACGAGGAGGAAGGATGCCGACTACAAGAAGCCAGAAGAACGAAGATACGCAAGCCCGCGTGTTTGAAGACCCCCCCGCGTCACCGTCGTCCCGCGCGACAATATTATCACGCGCTAACCCCCGCGTTACGATTCCCGCGTCTGTACCAGTTCCTGCAACAGTGCCTACGAACGCGCCGACAGCCGAGAACACTACGATGGATGCTATAACGTCAGCCGCCGCCGCGACCGCCATCTCAGCGCCCGCGCCCGCCGTTGATAGGATAAATAGTAGGTCGCCCGTCCAATCCGTACGATCGCGCCAATCCACCGCTAGTGCTGTACTGCGCATTAGGCAAGCAGAATTACATGCTGAGGAGCGCCTCGCCGCGATACGCCGCCAGGAATTGCAACTCGAAGCCGAGCTGGTTAAGAAGAGATTAGCGATAGATGTAGCTACCATTCGCGAGGAAACAGATCGAGATAGTGATATAGCCCAGGACGTCGCGGACACCGATAATCGAATCGATAATTGGCTGCAATGCGCGCAGCCTACGGGGGACGAGGAATTACCATCGCTGACTGCGATAGATCAAACGTCGTCAGCGATACGCGCACCCGCCCCGGTTCACATACGGGGGGAGGAAGCTGAGCGCGCCCGGGGTAGGCAGGAATTTACGAGGCCGCGTACGCCACAGTATGAGGAGCGAGAACACGCGTACTTTCCGAGGGAGGAGCCGCCCCGCGTAGAGAATAAGGAGCCCCGCGAACCTAGGTTCCGATCACCGCCTAGGTCGCGACATAAATCTCGATCTCGATCTCGATCTCGAGATATCGATAAGCTAGCCGACGCGTTAAATAGGATGACACGTTATCGACCGCCGCCGCGTCAAGCGATAGAGTTGCCCATTTTCACGGGAGCGCCGCACGAGTGGTTGCTGTTCAAGTCAGCAATGCGAGACTCGACACGAGAGTATGGATTCTCACGAGGAGAGAACTTAGCGCGCCTACGCAACAGCCTGAAAGGTGAAGCGAGAGAGACCGTGTCCGCGCTACTTTGCACCGCTGCTGACCCCGCCGTGATAATGCATACACTCGAACAGTGTTACGGACGTCCCGAGATTATAATCGACAAGTCGCTCGACGATTTAAGGAAATTACCGCGACTCGGTACGACGGCCGCTGAACTCAACGCGTTCGCGATAAAGCTGCAGAACATCGTCAGCGTGCTATCGTGTCTGGGTGATAGGGGGTACCTACAAAACCCAATGCTGTCCAGACACGTGGTAGAGAAGCTCAGCCCACACATGCGCGCGCGTTGGTGTGATTACGCCCAAGAGCATGGTAGTCGCGTGGAAGCAGAGATCGTTACGCTGTCGCGCTACCTAATGAGGGAAGCTGATCGGGCCGTAAGATACGCGTACTCGTCGACCGTGACTACGACTTCAAAGGAAGCGACGCGTCAGCAAGCTCCCGCCAGAGCACAAGCGGTCATTAGGAGAAACAAAGCGCGCGTACCCGCAACGTACGCCGCCGCCGAGCGACCTGGCGAGGACGAGAGAGAGAGGGCTAAGAAGACGTGCTTGTGCTGTGGCGAGGGACATGCCACGCCAAGCTGCAAGAAACTTGGTGACATGACGGTCCAACAAAGATGGGAATGGGCCAAGGAAACTGGAGCATGTTTCAAATGTCTGGCGAGTAAACATCGTCGATTCAAGTGTACCGCGAGGAAGTGCGGAGAGCAGGAATGTCGTAGATCGCACCATAGGCTACTCCACACCGCCGACCGAACGTCGGACGCGGCTAGCGCCTCCACCAACTGTGGGACCAGGAGCGTGAGGGAAGAATCGGCGACCACCGCATCTGCCCATGCCGGCAGCGAAATGAGCGCGGTGTTACTCAAAGTGTGCCCAGTAACGTTGCGGGGGCCGAACGGCAGGGAAATAGAGACGCATGCGTTACTGGACGAGGGCTCCACTGTTACGCTACTCGACGAAGAGATAGCTAACGAAATGGGCGCGAAAGGAACTAAGCGAGCGTTACGCGTCCACGGGATTACGGCCACGCGACAAGAGAACGACAGTCGTTGCGTGGAAATAGGAATCAAGGGAAAACGCTCAGAGTGTTTTAACATACGCGCGCGTACTGTTAAACGCTTAAATATAACCGGTCAGACCGTGAAAGCGAGCTATCTACGCTGCGAACACATGAAACGTATACCTGCACGTGACGTGTGTTACGAGAATGCGAAGCCACGCCTATTGATAGGCGCCGATAATTGGCATTTGATAGTGTCGCGAACTTTGCTCACGGGACGGCAGAACGAGCCAGCCGCTTCACTTACGCAGCTAGGATGGGTGGTACACGGAACGGTACCACGGCGCGTAACTGGATTCGAGGCGAGTAGCGGGACAGCATTGCACGTGCACCCACAGGAAATATCCAAGGATTGCGAAGAGTTAAAGGACCTCACAACATCGCATATCTCGATCGACGCTCAGGGGACAGTTTACCAGCCGAGAACAGTGCTGGCAGACGAACGGGCGCAGGATATTTTCACGAGGACTGCTCGGCTGGTCAACGGTCACCATGAGGTAGGATTGCCGTGGCGGAGTGATGAGCCACACCTACCACCGAGTCACGATATGACCTTTCGTAGACTCGACACCATTGAAAGGAAAATGGATAAGTCAGCTGACTTCAAAAAAGCACACGTGTCACAGGTCAATGACCTCAATGAAAAAGGGTACGCGAGTAAAGTAGCCGATGACGCAACTCGGTCCGGAATGACGCAACTGGAAAGCGACAGCAGATGGTTCACTGGTCCCCTCTTCCTGGGCGGACCAGAACACATCTGGCCAACGGAGATCGCGCAGGGAGAGGGGGGTGATGAGATCGTCACGCACATAGCGCACATCACCAGCCTCGTCGACACGACTCGTTTTTCGTCCTACGAACGATTACTACGAACGACTGCGTATGTCCTGCTGTTCGTCGACAAATGCCGCAAACGCGCTACCCGGTTGACGTTGCGTCACAAGCAGGAGGCCGAGCTGCTACTGATAAGGGAGGCTCAGAGAGAGTGTTTTCCAGCGGAAATAGCGCGACTCGCTGTAGGTAGGAGAGTAGACAGGACCAGTCGACTCTACCGATTGGACCCGATTTTTCAAGACGACGTCATTCGTTTAAACGGTCGCATAAATGCCGCGAACGTTTCTCAAGATAGGAAGTGCCCACCCATCTTGGAAGGCAAACATCCGATGACGTCACTATATTTACGTCAGATTCACGAACGGGATCATCACGCGGGACGTGAATATATAGTGAACAAAGCGAGGGAACGCTTTTGGATTTTAAAGGTTCGACCGACAGTGCGCGCACTGATAAGAGATTGCGTGACATGTAAGCGACGAAGGAAGCCGCCAATACGGCCCGTCAAAGGGAACTTACCTATTGAACGATTGGACACCCACCTGCGGTCGTTCACCCGTTGCGGAGTAGACTGTTTCGGCCCAATGACAGTCACAATAGGAAGACGGCATGAAAAACGATGGGGTATGTTGTTCACCTGTCTTGTCACGCGAGCAATACATATAGTAGTCATTGCGGATGGTCAACTGCCACGAAATGTATGGCCATATGGGAAGATAGTGCGCACCATACAAGGACCTGATGGTGTCATACGCAGCGCTGAGGTACAGACGCGTGGAGGCGTTTTCAGACGCCCAGTTAGAAGGCTCGTTGTCCTGGCCGATGGAAGTTAGGCTCGCGTTGCTACGCCGGGGGGAGGCTGTTACGGACACGAGCATGTAATTTAGAATCACTAAATATAAGCAACATTACGTCATTCACAGACGCATAATGTATGTACATAAGCGCTGTACATAATAGAGAGCAAGCCTATCAGAGGCCAGACTATTGTCCAATCAGCTACTGGGATAGTATATAAGGCTATGTACTGAGTTCTTAGAAGTACATAATGCGGTTCTTAGAAGTAAATAGTACAGAAAAACCGTTAAGAATAATCTGGGTTTCTATTGGTAGATTACAATGGAGAAAATCACGCCACTATTGATGACCAATGGTGTGCTTGCCGTATGCGGGGGGTCGGGAGGTGAACGTCAGCCGGCCTCAACAGGATTAGGAAATAGACTAGAGGAAAAGGGACTCTCTCCCACGACTTGCGACCGGCTGAAAAAGTACTTAAGCTGCACTTTCGTTGAAGACGACGTTCTCTCTCTGCAGTTCGACTCGAAGCGTCACTGCGACAGTTTGTCTTGGCACCCTACGCTCCTGGAGCGGCCCTAGATTTCCAGATTTCCTAAGTTATCTAACGTATTAGAGTCAGTGAAGTATTATAAAGTAACTGTGAACTATTTGTGAGTTAGCGTCACGCGTATGTACGTAAAGGACTCGATATTTACACGTGTTATGTGAAGTCTGTATTTTTATACGTGTTAAATAAATTGGCTGAGGCCTTTCAAGCGTGACCATTGTGTTGTGTAATTATTTACATCCTCTGCCCCCAACACAGTGGTACATGGGTAGATCATGTCCTCATGGAATCCTATGACTTATTCATATATCTCATAGGATTCTTTTTATCCCTAACGGAATGTACAGAATGGGTACACTACATAAATACGAAAAACTTTATTCCGACAGTCACAAATACGAAATTCAAAATACCGATTTTCATAATTCCGAATGGTTCAAAATTCTGAATATAACAACTCCGACTTATCATTACTCCTATTTTTATAATTCCTAAATTTCAATTTTCCTAACTTTTATAATTACTATTCTCAAAATACCGAGTTTCAATAGATCGAATAACGAAAAGACCGACTTAATGATAATTCGAAACATCAAAAATACGAATTCCGATTATTAAAATACCGATTAATAAAATTCCGAAATAAAAACGCCTCATAAAACTGTATAGCAAGACAAATAAACACATAAATGCTCGTCAGAGGTCGTAGTATGAGGGGGTAGAATACTGACAGAGTAATGACAGATGCGTTTTCCAGCATGCAGGGGATTTATTGCAGCATGCAAGCAGGCATGCAGCGTGCAAGCAGACATGCAGCATGCAAGCAAGCATGCGACATGCAAGCAGGCATGCAACATGCAAGCAAGCATGCAACATGCAAGCAGGCATGCAGCATGAAAGCAGGCATGCAAAATGCTGCAAGCATTGTTTCTGTCACGGCTCCGGCGCTGCGGGGTTTGGGCGGCCCCACGCGAGCTTATCGTCGCAGAAGGTTTTAACGCTCACCACCGCAGCTTCGGCTTGCTGACCGGCTTCGCCGGCCAGCCTCAGCCGCGGCGGCGGGCCTTCAAACCACCTGCTCCTCAGCTCGCGGGCCGCCCTACCCCTCCGCGCCTACGCGGGTTTAAATTACACTCTAGGGGTAGGGCAAACAAGACTGCGTGAAGTCGGTTTTGCAGCGATTCGTTTCTGACACTAAATTTTGTAGCACAACATGTTGACTTTTAGTTTATTCGAAGTATTGAAAATCGGAATATCGTTTTTCGGACCGAGAACCCTTCGAGCATTTGATTCTTCGGACGTATGAAAATCGCAAAACTAACAAATCGCATTTACGACTTTCGGTAAAATAAATTTCGTGATTTTGAATAATAGACATTATAATTTTTAGGTTTTATGAAATTCGGACTTTTGAAAGTCGGAATATCGAAATTCGGAATAAAATATTTCGGAGTATTTGGGTGTTCCCGTACAGAATTCTCCTTCCTCTCTTCCTTTCATGCGTGTGACGCTGCTGGTAGCAGCTAGTTCACTAACAAATTGTTGTCTAGCAGTGGTTACACTATTTTATAAGTAGGTACCTAAGACCTGGCGAAGGAGCGAGAACCTGCTGGATGCGAGAAGTCAAGCCTAAGACCGGTCGATAGGGGGAGGCCAGCATCCAGCAGTGAACGTTTTTGGATAAGATTATGATATAATATCCAGATATTGGTAGATAACCGACAATGTTTCAATGTTTAAATTTTATTTTTATACACCTACCATATTCTCTTCACCACCCTAGTTTGACTGGTAGAGAATGCCTCAGGCATTAAGTCCACCTTTGTAATTTATGTTGCATGAAGATTAATAAATAAAGAAATAAATATTTGGTAAATAGATACATCATGATTGTGACAGGGAATCGTCGACATAAATAGTGCAGATACAAAGATCAAATAAGTAGTCGTTGGGATTTCAATAAAACATTAATAGGAACCGATGACAATATCTACTATTTGCATTACAGAGAATATGCGTTGGAATTATATATAACTCAATTCTGCCTAGTCCGTTCCATGACCGGAACTCTAGACACACAGCGATGCACGTACGGTAGACATCCTATCCATACGCAAAATGTTTTAGGAACACATTTATTGTGCGTACAGCTAAGGAGTGAAATACCCTGCCTATGGAGTCTGTCTTTCGTCAAGAGTGAATAAGTTACTTCTAGGCAAGGGTGCTCCATCGTCGACCACATTATCGCTTACCATCAGGGGCCCAAGTCTGTTATTTTTTAAAATTCGTCATTCCAACACGATCCTATTGTCATTTTGCTAAAAGTTCGTAATCTGTTAATTCATAATGATCGATCATTGATTGGTCAATAGTCTTGTAATAGAGTTGTGGTAGAATGACAATATCAAGCTTATTAAAAGCAATGACTGCACAATGACGTTCTAATGGTAGTCACTGATCAAAGGAACTGTCAAAACTTTAGCAGATTACCGTATACGTCAGACATTCATTTGTCAATATTTATGAGATTACCATTCTATGCCACTTTGGGAGGTATGCGGAACAATGAGTAAAGCCCTGCAAACCTCCGTTGAAAAGGGAGGATCCTCCGGCCAGACGGGTGTTAGGTTAGGTGGGCAGCTGCCCAATAGATGATTTCGGGCTGTTCTATATGTTCTAATCGCGCGGAGAACTTTAATTGCGCGATGCAGGATTAGTTCTTATGTAAAGCCCTTCTTTCAATGGAGTGTCAGAGGTTGACCATTGAAAAGTCATAATGACGCCATTATCAAACTTATTAAACTCAACAATTATGAAATCAATGATAGACCATTCTGACACTATTGTAATAGCAGACTTGAGGCCCAGGTAGAGCCTATTAAAAGTAATAAAAAACTATTACATTCCAAAGACTCAATACTAAAAACCAGTTTAAAACTTTCAAAGTTGAACATCAATGATAGGTAAAACTAGCAGGTCGAAACCACGTATCAAACTTTAACCCCCCTCCCCTTTCTTAGAGCGAACGGCCAAGTTACAGAAACTCTCACAAGTAGCAACTGAGCTCAGTCGGGAACTTTGCTCGCATAGCCGGGGATTATATCACATATTTATGTTCCCTTATTGGGTCAATCGGGCTGTTAAGTCTGGAGCATCGGCATGGTTCAGTTCCATCTTTAACTAAGTTATGAAAAAGTTTATTTGTTTGGTTTTTAAACGTAACTAAGTAAGAGACGATAAAATTATTTTCAGGTTCACGAGACAAAGTTACAACGACCGTCGAAAAGTTTAAAATAAATCATATAAATAATATATATTAATTAGTAGATTTTGTAATGAATGTAATATTGTGGCCTATATTTCAATTAAACCGAGTGACTGATTTATTTATTTGTTTTACTTTAATAAAATATATATAGCTATCCGCCAATATACCATAAGGTAAAGAAAGTTGAAAGTCGTCGACAATAGATATAATATATCAAGTTAGGTAATCGCACTATCAAACTAGTATTATTAAAGTAAAAGTTTGTATGTATACGTGTGTGTTCGTAACTGCATCACGCTGAAACATCTGAACGGATTCGAATAAAACCTATATATATAAAATAAAGTTGTGTTAGTTGTTTATAACTCAAGAAAATTGGTGGGGATCGAGGTAGCTTAGATCCAGGAGACGGACATAGGATACTTTTTATCCAATATAATTACGAATTACAATCTCGAATTTTTCGAATCTCGTTGTACGCTACACCGTTCGGGCGTCTTTATGTCAACACCGCCACCGGCCCACGCTGAAAAACAGCGCTGTGAGCTCATCGCATAATGCGTGAGGCCGCAGCTTTATGCTGAGCGTTCGGCCGTTTTGCGCGGATGTGACGCATATCTTCCCTATTCAATTGATAATGTTTGTTAGCTAGTTTTAAGATTGCGTCATTTCGCGCGAACAAACAGTTTTTCTTTCTTCTTTTTCTTCTTTCAATTCACAATTAGAACAAATATTAAAAATTATTTAAAAAAATATTAAAATGGGAAACGTATGACAAGAATTTAAAACTACGGTCAATGACAAATATCACAATTAAACTTAGTTTGGGACTAGATGGCGTTTTGTAAAAGTTGTGGAATATTATTATTATTATATTATTATTGATTGATTGATACTCTTTATTGTACACCAATAATTAAATTACAATAGGAACTTAAAATTAATAGGGTGTCACAATGGGCGGTCTGATATTATTATTTCTAAAACCCCACTTAGCGACAGTATATTCTATCAAGGGAATATTAACATGGTGTCATTAGTCGATGTCAGTGTTTCTCACAGACTTAACCATCCATCAGAGCTTTTTCATTTTAAGTCCTAATGAATAGCTAAGCGCTGTAGAACAGCCCCAAGCGCTTTGCCATTGCCATTCATTACAACTTGACTTGGAAAAGAGTAAAGCGTCTTTTCAAAGCAAAAAATCTTAAGGTATTTTTACTAATTTAAAAAGGCGAAGGACATTAGCGGTTGCCTTCGTTTTCTTGTCAGTGAAAAGTGTGTAAGTGTTTAAAAAGTAACAAAATTCTATTGCGTATTTTTATAGGCGCAGATATATAGCATAAGCATAAGCATAATCAGCCTTTTAATGTTCCCACTGCTGGGACTCAGGCCTTCTCTCTAAGAGAGGGAATGGGCCGTGATCCACCACGCGGGCCCAGTGCGGGTTGGTGAATGTCCGTTTTGAGAGTAGTGGTGATGAAATAAATTACACAAAGTAATGCGCCTCGCTGGGTTTGAACCCGCGACCTACAACTCGTAAGTCAGAGCCGTTACCACTCGGCCACCACTGCTCTAGATATATAGCATAATAGCATAATCAGCCTTTTAATGTTCCCACTGCTGGGACTCAGACCTCCTCTCTCTAGGAGAGGGAATGGGCCGTAATCCACCACGCGGGCCCAGTGCGGATTGGTGAATGTCACATATCTTCGAATTTTTTGGTTCTAAGACATGCCGGTTTCCTCACGATGTTTTCCTTCACCGTTTTGAGAGCAGTGGTGATGAAATAAATTACATAAAGCAATGCGCCTGGCTGGGTAGATATATAAATAATACCTACTCTGGATATCTCAACTTTGGGCCATACATCGAAGCAAAGGCTCAACTGGCAGCAAAAAAGCTGGGAATCCTCACGAAGGTCAGACAGTACTTCAGGCCGGAACAGCTGCTAAAACTTTATCAAGCGCAAGTTCGATCGTGTATGGAGTACTGCTCTCATCTTTGGGACGGGTCTGCCAAATACCAGCTTGATGCGCTAGAGTCGATTGAGAGGCGAGCCAAGAGGATCATCGGCAATGATGCACTTGTTGAGTCGAAGCTCCAAAGCCTTGGACATCGCCGCCGAGTTGCTGGCCTGTCGGTTTTCTATCGTTTACATTTCGGGGAGTGTGCACTGGAATTGCACAATCTAATTCCGCCAAGTCCGTTCCATCATCGGACCACTAGACGTACGGTGTTGCGCCACCGGTACATGGTAGACATCCCACCCACACGCACAAAACGTTTTGAGAACATATTTATTATGCGTACAGCCAAGGAGTGGAATTCCTTGCCGGAGTCTGTGTTTCCTGATAGCTACAACTTAGGGGTCTTTAAGTCAAGAGTGAATAGGCTACTTCTAGGCAAGCGTGCTCCATCGTCGACCACATCATTGCTTACCATTAGGTGAGATGGTTGTCAAACGCGAGCCTATCATTAATAATAAAAAATAAAAAAATATTGGTCAGCTTCATCCAGTTAGACTGGAAGCTGACCTCAGCTGCATGACAAGTCAGTAATACTAGCGAAGGAAGCGGCTGCACGCCAGAGAGTACGGACATCCTCACGCCCCAGCCGCCGGGACCCCAACCCCGACTACCAGCCCGCATAGGCGTGAACTTGCGGACGACGAGCAATGAGTAGCTCGCCGTCCGGACCGAGCCCGAGTCGTCGACGGCGCGTAACCGTAAGGGCCCAGCAGGCTCGAACCCTACTGTGACCACTAGCTGTCTTAATAAAAAAAAAATGTTTTATTTCACATAGGCCTACATGGGCACTTATAAAACGTCAGAAGCTCGTGCACGGTTCCAATTGGTCGTTTCCTATAGAGAAGAACCGGCAAGGAACTCCATGGTTACTTTAAAAAAAATGGTTTATATTACAATATTTCCATATTACAATATAAGGACAAGAGCAGTGGTGGCCGAGTGGTAACGGCCCGACTTACGAGTTGTAGGTCGCGGGTTCAAACCCAGCCAGGCGCATTACTTTGTGTAATTTATTTCATCACCACTGCTCTCAAAACGGTGAAGGAAAACATCGTAAGGAAACCGGCATGTCCTAGAAGATGTGAAATTCGAAGACATGTGACATCCACCAATCCGCACTGGGCCCGCGTGGTGGAATACGGCCCATTCCCTCTCCTAGAGAGGAGGCCTGAGTCCCAGCAGTGGGAACATTATAAGGCCGACTATGCTATGCTATAATATAAGGACAGTGTAGACCCTACCTAGTGAGATACCTTTTGGGTATAACATTGACTGGTGGCACAATAAAAATAATCATAATAAAAAGTGGGTCGTAATAGAAAGTAATCTAAGTATTCGCGGAGTTTACAGTGTTCTCACATTCACTTAATAAAAAAAGAAGCTATATAAAAGAAAATAATAAAAAGTAAATAATTACAACCATCACAAATGAGATGATTACCGTAATATGATGATTAAAGGAAAATCCGTGGTCTTAGAACGCAAAAGGCAACAGAGGGAACATAGGTGTGATTTTAGTCAGTAAACAAGCACTCTCGCTCCGCCCTAGACCGGGAGAAGTCATGACATGATTTCCCACCTTAAAAAAGCTGCATGACAGGCGTGGTTTTAGTCAGTAAAAGTATGACACGCGATTATTTCCTACTTTTTTTTTGTTTTAGGTGGGAAAATTATCTAATGACAAATCCCGTTTTTGGGCGGAGCGGGAGATAGTGTAAAAAAAGCATTATAATATAATATTCCATAACTATCACACAACGCCGTCTAGTCCCAAGCTAAGCAGAGCTTGTGTTATGAGTACTAGACAACTGATAAACATACTTACTTATATATTTCTAAATACATACATACTATAGATAAATTACACCCAGACACAGAACAAATGATCGTGCTCATCACACAAAGATTTGTCCTGGGTGGGAATCGAACCCACGACCTCCAGCATAGCAGTCAGGGTCACTAACCACTAGACCAACAGGTCAGTCAAGTTTACACATCGCCTCTCTGACCTCTACAACCCTGTAATTGGGTAACACGAACAATGGTTAAAGGTCTAGGCCTGGAGACACAAATCCGTTCACGAAAATTCTTTCTTTGAAACACACTATCTTATATACCTTTCAACACATAATATTACACTTTACTGGATTGGATACGGAAAAAGCTAGTCTCCAACAAAAAAAAACCTTAATTTTTATCGAACTATAAACCCGAGAAAACTCCACATATTATTATAACAAGTACAGTAGGCATGTCTTTCATTAAACTTAGTAACGGTATAATCTGCGACTTACCTTGACTAATGCTACTGTACCCATCAGGGGTCATCAAAGGCGTTCCACCTCCGTCGTACATATTTCAAGATATATCTCAAACAGGTACGGAACAAAACGTTTTCACATCACTCACTTGTCACAGTCACAACACTATTATTACCACTTTTAAGTATAACACAATAAAGACATACACAATTCCATGCGAGATTGTGTTCATGTAAGCTCTAGTAATTTATTTATCATGAATTTCAGAGACCTTGACTGGCCTACGTGTTGAAACAACCTACATTCCAACGTTAATATTACATGTTAAGACATTTAAGGAAAGTAATTTTATTCGATCTTTACTTTTAAAGCAAGTAAAATATTAACTAGTCTTCTTTGCGTAAGACAAAAGGAAAACTTTCAAGAGCATAACATCGACGCGCTATCTCAAAGGCATGACTTAAGTTTAACATTCAAAGAACAAAATTAAAATGATAGCAGCTTTCAAAGAATATTTGAGAAGTTAACTAAGTTTATCTGTCGAGTCCAAGGCTTCGAGATTATCCTTAGAATTGCTGGATCCCTCTTTACAATTTCATTACTGTGGTGCTAACGCTCATCGTAAATCATCACGAAATACAGCCTCCTACAAAGTTATTTCAGTAGATGTTGTTTTAACAATGAGTTACTGATTTAACAATATACTAAACTTTAGATTTAGATAGTCAGACTATTAATATTGTCTTTACTAAGGGCCTATAACTTTGATTTATGTTGATTGATTGCGTGCCAGAGTACAATGACACAATGATCGTGCAAGGTTCATTGACGACCGCGCAATATTGAAGCTATTGTAGAACAAAGGAGAGAGATTGTAGAAGTTTTCAGTCGTAGCCACAGTGCTAGCCTTTTCAGGGCTGGAACTCTACACAATCGCCATGAGAATGGAAAGAAAATCCCAGGATTAATGTCAATAAATAACAATCAACTTAGTTAAAACTGTCAATTTGTATATGGCCTAGATAGAGCGAGATCACCACACTGCGTTGCGGTGACACGTCGTAAAAATCTGCGACGTCGCATAAGGTATCGTGGAGTTTTCCGGTGCGCTGCCGCAACGTACAAATCTGCGATGCGTTGACGCGCGACTTAGTGTCCATACTTTGAACGGACTGCACGAGTTTAATTAAGATGGCGGATTCAATTTCGTGAGACGCCGTATACGATGAAATTTTTGCGTTGCGTTGTCTCATCGTACAACGGTGCGATGTTGTTTTGTCGATGCGATGCCATAACGCTGTATTGTGGCCTCGTCCATAGAATATGGTAGTAGGCGGGTTGTGGCCCAATTTCGGACACTACTGGGAATAGACTTCTCTTTTGTTGTGTCAATCCCCACGATCCTTTGCCACAATCTTCCGAGTTCTAGCTGCGGTGGCAACAATATCGCCTGCCAATCCATTTGCCGGACAACCAATATTATTTTTACTAGTCCTTAGATAACTGTGTTGATGTTCCTGCCCAACTCTATTTTAGTTTCTCATTTTCTGATATCGAAGACCTTCGTATATCTTCTGATCTCGATGGACTCGGTCTATCTTTATGCATATAACATTAACCATTCAAGTTTTGTTTGTGCAATGTGTTCTAGTATTAGATACACAAGATAAACTTAATTATTGTGTCCAAAAATTTTTATTTATTCATATTATTAGCTTCAAAATAATAAATAAGTACCTAACCATATGACGTTATTTTATCGAAGCCTGTTGAATCTGTGAACATTGTTGATTCGTGATTTGCCCTCAACAAATAATAGTAGCTACCGTGAAATTGATATTATCCACTGAATAATAAATTTCTTCAATAGATAATAATAATAAGTTCGACGTATTACGTTATTATCATTTATTCATACGCTTTCAATGTGAACTTGAAAACCTATGATTAAATGTAAATACATGGCTCTAATATTTTCAGCCCTTGCTTCCAGTGTGTAATGTTCTATCTAATGTTGTTTTGCAATTAGGCTTCGATGGTAGTTTACATTAAACCAACTATTACGTCTTTTTCAAATTATTCACCATGTAGTCAAGACTCAACTGCAATAAACCTAACACCAAAGAAGGTTGCATTTACGTATGTGTTGTTACATAATAGTGTAACCGATTGGCATGTCAGATTATTTGAATTATAACTTTAACAAAAACTAGGTTTTCCCATACAATTGCTATTCAAATATTTGCGATGATGTCACATTCTTGTCGACAAGAGACTTATTAGTACTGTTAAAAAAGCTCCCTTATTTTTGCAACGAATATTTATCACCACATTCATTAACATGTAGGTATATATTTTAACCTTTCTTTCAGATTCTATCTCAACCACTTTAATTTACAGACACACTGGAAAATTCTCCTTCAACATTTTACTAGCTACGGATTTTTTCACGTTTTTTTTTCGCGGCGTCGTGGCACGTCGATACGAGCCTGGTGGTGGGACTTCACTACCACCCCATGGTCCCACAAAACCCACCACACAGAACGTAGAAATGAATGGAGTTGGCATTTTTTTGTCAACGTAAATTATGTTAGTAATATATTATTTTTGCTACGTCATTGCGTAGTGTGTTCGACGAGGTGATGTGTTTACTTTGGTCTTAAATAGGGTAAGCGGGGTTATGATTAGCACAGTGTTCGAATATCATGAACTTGAATAATTTATAAACATCAGAACTCCTGAAGTTTTCCGAAAGCTCTGCAATTCAACCTAATGATTTAACCTTAACTTACCGATGTTTAACATCATTAAAATATTCCAAAACTTTGTGAACATCCAAGAGACAAGGATATCACAACATTTAAATGAAATGCGTCGTAGTACTGTTAGTTTGACAAGATTATTTCAACAAACTCAGTCCCTGTAGTTGGTATGCGGAACGTGGCACGGGGCGTAACGTCGATAGCACTTTGACAAATTAACGTTGTGGACTCCCGCCAGTCTCATTTGAGATTTCATTTGATTCATTTGAATTGAGTTGAAGTTAGCTCGGAGTGTAATCAATCCATCTCCGACTTGTTTTTCTCTAGGATTCTACTTTATTCTTCTGACTGTGAAAAATAGCAGCAACTTCTAAAGTTTATGTTTATGCCACAACGAAGCTTTTTTTTTTTACACAGGACTAGGACTGTGGTCCCTGCCTATTTTATTAACACAGCAATTAATCAGCATCATTAATCGAAGTTACGGTCGAGGTACAGCTCTGTCCATTAAACATTAGAAACCTTAATAAAATATTACTGGCTGAATGTCACTCGTCCATGTAGACGTCGGAGCTCGAAATAGCCCACTGAATTTTTAATAAGACATTGAGAACTTACTTTCATGGCTCCTAGTAATTTATGTAGTCGTAGTACATGGCCGTGACCGTGTCCATGGAACATTGCATGACAATACGGTATCGATTCGCTTGCACATCACTCCTCTATTTTGATAGAGCTGCTTGTAAATTATGCGCTCCTGGTACCTTGCATGTTTAATTGACTAAGTGGAATATTAGTAATGAAATGCTCGTTTACGTAGAGACACACCCTGTTTTCGCGTGCATGCAATTTTCCGTTTGTTTATTTTTTTCAATAAATAGTACACCTTTGTTTGTGTCCATGGAAGTAATGGGTGGACTTCGTGAGTCATAAGCGATAGAGAGTTGGTTTGAAATGTTAGAATTGATTAAATACCGTCTAAACTTTTTTGACAAACGAAGTGTTTATATAGATGGGAAAGACCACAGACTGAAACATTATTTAAACTTTCCTCCCTTTGTCTCGTCTAATAAGATTAGCAAAATAAATTATTTCGTTCTCTAATAAGTGATTTGTAGGCAAGCGTACTTTGACGTTGATCACATGATTGCTTGCTATCATCGTAGATTTGAGATCGTGGTCGAAAGCCTACCTATTGGGCATACCACAACAGGTAAGTCCCCTTGTTGAGGTACTCCTCAACGAGGAAACAGTCCAGATACTGCTGGAGCTACTGGAGAGGTACCACGGCGTACTTACCTTCTGCGTGAAGCAGGTCTTCATTAGATATGATAATAATAATAATATTCCACAACTGTCATGCAACGCCATCTAGTCACAAACTAAGCAGAGCTTGTGCAATGAGTACTAGACAACTGATAAACATACTTATATATTTCTAAATACATATATAATATAGATAAATTACACCCAGACACAGAACAAATGATCGTGCTCATCACACAAACATTTGTCCTGGGTGGGAATCGAACCCACGACCTCCGGCTTAGCAGTCAGGGCCACTAACCACTAGACCAACAGGCCAGTCAAAATATGGCGGTTCTTGTTTCGGATTCAGGTAGAAGAAACGCCCGGGTGTCTAGCATAATTATATAGCATACGATGGAGATGTGCCCCGCTTAGGCGGAGAACCGCCGTGTCTTCCTAGAGGCGAACGGCGGTGGCGACATCTCGCGCCGGGCCCTGGTTGGTGCCACGGGGACGACGGGGAATTTCTGGAAGGGATATCGTGGTTCTGGAACGCAAAGGGCAACTGAAGGACAGTAGAGTTTTAGTCAGTAAAAGTCTGATACACCCTCTCGTTCCACTCTAGAGCGAGAAAAGTCAGTGGATCTTTTCGCACCTCAAAAAAAAGTCTATCTATAAAAATCAAACAGTTTCAAGAACCAAAGCCTTGATGATTGACTTACGTTGTACCTTGTACATACCCATAATTTTGCAAGTTAATAGCAGTAAATTGCTATAGGTAAACATTCATGAAGCCCGCCTGAACATGGAAATACTCGATAACCTGCAATAATACGCCCTCACGTGTTGCCGCGAGCCACATATGTGTTCAACGTACGTAATAATTACTAAACTGTGTTCGTGTATCGAGTAGGGCGATTCTTATTATTTACTGTCTATTGGATATAACTAACCTACTAATAGGTATATGCAAACTGTACTGCGGTAAAAATAATGGTTATTACCACCTATCAATTAATTTAAACGTGTATAAGCATAACGGCATGATCAGCCTTATAATTTCCTAAATACTGAGGCTTACTCAGGCTTCGCTAATAGAGGTAATGAGTACTGGTCCAGTGTGGGCTGGTGGATGTCATATGTCCTTGAATTTTTGGTTCTAAGACATAACGGTTTCCTCGCGTTTTGAGAACAATAATAAAAAGCCCGTCTTTGTTTATTGTTTCTTACCAGAGCATAAGGTTTTAAATATAGGTACTAATATTATAAAGGTGAAGTTTGTGGTGTAACTCTATGTTTGTTATTTCTTCACGCTCGAAGGGTTAGAACCGATATGAATAAAACTTGGTATACCTAGAGGTGTGAGCAGTGGTGGTCGAGTGGTAACGGTCCGAACTCACGAGTTCTAGGTCGCGGGTTCAAACCCAGCCAGGCGCATTACTTTGTGTAATTTATCTCATCACCACTGCTCTCAAAACGGTGAAGGAAAATATCGTGAGGAAATCAGCATGTCCTAGAACCTAAAACTCGAAGACATGTGGCATCCACCAACCCGCACTGGGCTCGCGTGGTGGATTACGGTCCATTCCCTCTCCTAGAGAGGAGGCCTGGGTCCCAATAGTGGGAACATTATAAGGCCGACTATGCTATGCTATATACCTACAGGTAGGAAACATCCTGGAATAGTATTTTATCCCGGGATTAGGTTCCCTTTGAACAATTATCTGTTTTCAAGACCACTGACTACAGCTTAAAAAATAGTATTCTGTTGTGAGTCTGTGTTATTTAAATATTAGTGCAATTAAATATAGAATAGACTACATTTTACAGGTGGTGTTTGGTATCTCAATTTATTATAATTATGATTCACCGTCGTTCAGAGGACGGCTATTTTCTCTTACACGTACCTATTTTTCTCTTTCACGTGTTTATACGTATCTATTTGAACAGGTCATACAAGTTCAAATCTATTGAATTACAGACTATTCTACTAACTCCTCATATTGTACTAAAATCTAAACAACCAAATAACACAACATTACGCCTCTATTCCCTGAAGGTAGGGGAAACAACAAAATTCTCCTCTCCTCTTTTGTTTCTTACCACCTACTGGGTAATTTCCAACAAATTTCCTCCCCCCAGTCACACACTAAAGGCAGTCATTGTGTTTAATAATAAAATAATACAAGGGTAATGACAAGCTCAATTGATCTCGCGCAAAAGGCCCATTTGCTTCGCTCCGTTGAGTCCGACAACACATGCGGGATCTTGAAAGTCTGACTCGGAGTATTTTGTTTTGGAATTTTAAGATCGATAGTTACATAAAACTTTAGTAACATACTTACTAAATATCACATCTGCATTTACTGAATTCCAAGACAGAGGCGTTGGTATAAGGTGTATCTACACTACACACCCACATCGTACTTCAGTCGGAAAAACAGAAACTTTATAGGATCACTTTGTTGTCCGTCTGTGCGTCTTTCCAGACCCTTTTTCTCAGGAACGCGTTTAGGTATCTTTTTTTTTTTATTTATTAATGATAGGCTCGCGTTTGACCACCATCTCACCTGATGGTAAGCGATGATGTGGTCGACGATGGAGCACGCTTGCCTAGAAGTAGCCTATTCACTCTTGACTTAAAGACCCCTAAGTTGTAGCTATCAGGGAACACAGACTCCGGCAAGGAATTCCACTCCTTGGCTGTACGCATAATAAATGTGTTCTTAAAACGTTTTGTGCGTATGGGTGGGATGTCCACCATGTACCGGTGGCGCAACGCCGTACGTCTAGTGGTCCGATGATGGAACGGACTTGGCGGAATTAGATTGTGCAATTCCAGTGCACACTCCCCGAAATGTAAACGATAGAAAACCGACAGGTCAGCAACTCGGCGGCGATGTCCAAGGCTTTGGAGCTTCGACTCAACAAGTGCATCATTGCCAATGATCCTCTTGGCTCGCCTCTCAATTGACTCTATCGCATCAAGCTGGTATTTGGCAGACCCGTCCCAAAGATGAGAGCAGTACTCCTCCATACACGATCGAACTTGCGCTTGATAAAGTTTTAGCAGCTGTTCCGGCGTGAAGTACCGTCTGACCTTCGCGAGGATTCCCAGCTTTTTTGCTGCCAGTTGAGCCTTTGCTTCGATGTATGGCCCAAAGTTGAGAGTTGACGTCAGCGTAACGCCAAGAAGATCAAGATGGTCGGTTATTGGCACGGTCATCAAGCTAAAAATGATCCCTTGGATCATTAAAAAAATCAAACTTATAATGTCAAAAAGCAAGCAAGCATATTTTGACGCTCGCAAGGGAATCAAAACCTATAGGGGACTTCCCGTTGAACTAGAATCATGAAACTTTGCAAGAAGCAAGGAAAAGAAAAAAATATATAATTATACATATATATATTTGACTGGCCTGTTGGTCTAGTGGTTGGCTGCTATGCCGGAGGTCCTGGGTTCGATTCCCATCCAGGAAAAATGTTTGTGTGATGAGCACGATTATTTTGTTCTGTCTTTTTTTTTTAGGTGGGAAGTCATCAAAATGACTTCTTGCGCTCTGGGTGGAGCGGGAGGGCGTGTCAGACTTTTACTGACTAAAACCACACCTGTATCCTTTCAATTACCCTTTGCGTTCTAGGACTATGGGTTTCCATTTCAGAAATTCTCCGCGGTCCTAGCTACCGGGCATTGGCCCTGCTGGGCCCCTACGGTTTGCTGACATCTGATGTGTCTGGGTTTAATTTATCTATAATATGTATGTATTTAGAAGTATTTATGTATGTTTATCATCTAGTACTCATAATATAAGCTCTGCTTAGCTTGGGGACTAGACGGCGTTGTGTGATAGTAAAAAGAAAAAAAATATAGGTAGACCGTGTCTCGGAATAGCACATACGATATTTTTTATTCCTGGAGTATGTTCCCTTGGGATAATTTTATAATTTGGCATGGACGAAGCCAGTGGCGGAAGCTACTTATGAATACCTACAAGCAAGCAAGTACCAAGCAAGCACCTACTCAAGTAGCAAGCAAGCAAGTAGCAAGCAAGCAAGTAGCAAGCAAGCAAGCAAGCAAGCAAGTAGCAAGCAAGCAAGTAGCAAGCAAGCAAGTAGCAAGCAAGCAAGTAGCAAGCAAGCAAGTAGCAAGCAAGTAAGTAGCAAGCAAGCGAGTAGCAAGCAAGCAAGTAGCAAGCAAGCAAATAGCAAGCAAGCAAGTAGCAAGCAAGCAAGTAGCAAGCAAGCAAGTAGCAAGCAAGCAAGTAGCAAGCAAGCGAGTAGCAAGCAAGCAAGTAGCAAGCAAGCAAGTAGCAAGCAAGCAAGTAGCAAGCAAGCAAGTAGCAAGCAAGCAAGTAGCAAGCAAGCAAGTAGCAAGCAAGCAAGTAGCAAGCAAGCAAGTAGCAAGCAAGCAAGTAGCAAGCAAGCAAGTAGCAAGCATGCAAGTAGCAAGCAAGCAAGTAGCAAGCAAGCAAGTAGCAAGCAAGCAAGTAGCAAGCAAGCAAGTAGCAAGCAAGCAAGTAGCAAGCATGCAAGTAGCAAGCAAGCAAGTAGCAAGCAAGCAAGTAGCAAGCATGCAAGTAGCAAGCAAGCAAGTAGCAAGCATGCAAGTAGCAAGCAAGCAAAAAATAAGGAAGTAAGGGAGTTCCTTATTTTTTAGCTACTGTATTGAATGGCCTATCTAAACAAGCGATTAGGTATTAATACGTCATAAGTATATAATCCACGGATAGATTTATTTTATCACTGAACATTTGTGTGCGATAACTATGTAGGTAGATATAATATGATTAAGTGATTTTAGCACGCGTGTTAGAGCTTTAAACAAATCTACCAGGTATTATCTATTTTATTTTATTATATTTATTAGAGACTGACCCTCTTATTAATCGTTTTGTTTGCAGTAAATCTATAAATGAAAACTCATATTTTTGTAAAGATTGAGTAAAATAAAATTGTCTCAGTTTAATTCTCTATATTAACATGAACATAATCATGCACATTCAGTATATCTGACATATTTGATATTGTATTTTACCATTATATGATTGCTTATACGCCATAAGAGCAGTACCCCATCGCCGTCCTCCGTGGTAACGGGCCCAACCTACGATTTGTATATCATGGGTTATTTAAGACAAGCCTAGGCAACCACTTCACTTTGTGTAACTTATTTGATGGCCGCTATTCTCCAAACTAAAGGAAAACATCGTGAGGAAACCGACAAGACCTAGATACAAAAATTCGAAGACATGTATCATTCACTGATCCACACTGAGCCCGTGTGGTAGAATATGGCGTATTCCCTTTACTATATAGAGAGGAACCGTGAGTCCCAATAGTGGGAAAATTATAAGGTTAATTATGCTATGCTATACCTAAAAATAATTAATGAATATTTTCAAAATATATACATGACTAGTTTTTATTTTTCAGGGAATATTTCATTTACAGCACTGATGGGAACGAAAACACGGCCCGCGAAAAACCTGAACGCCACTTAGTAAAAATAAATACAAAACCTTATTCGTCGTATTGGCGCCAAGCCTCACTGTTTCGCAACAATATAGTAGCAAACTGACGAATGTAGGGCAAGCAGGGCTGGCCAAAGGAGGGTCGCACGCGATCATCTGATAAACAAGAATACACGAACTCGCGACCCGCCCGCGACCCCTGGATGTTAAACTGGTAATTTTGTCCACGATTATGGAAAAAGATGGCCGTTAAATAATCTGTTTTGCATATCTTTATGTTCATAGCCGTTTTTCATTACGGAATTTGTGGAATGTTTATGATTGTGTTTAAGCTTAATGCGGTATTGGCATCTAACGCTGTTATGGTAAGATGAGATATTCCATCGAAATATTAGTTGGAAATTAAATCTAAAGTAATTTAATTAATTAATTTATTTTACTATTTATGTACAAACAGAAAAAGACAATAGTGTGCGCAAGAGAAGAAGAATGTGTGAAATCTTAATATAAACTATCAAATAATACATTTATGTAGTTAAATATAAAAATGAAATACTTTTATAACTATTATTACCTTTATCTACTATAAATAAATATCAAACATAATATAGATACATATATATATAGGTAACTATCACAGTTTAGAGGAGAGATAGTGCTCTTTTACTTTATTTTTAAAGAGTGAGATCGATTTTAAATCTCGAATGCTAGGCGGAAGTGAGTTTCACAACCTTACTGCATGGACAGAAAAAGAATAGGAGAAGTAACTGGATTTATGAGGATGGGATTTAAGAAGGGATCTTAGGTGAGATCTGCACGGCGCGTCTCTAGGACGAGTCTGCAATCAATGTGTCATTTTTGCAACTATCTGTCATGGCCACGACAAAAAATGGTTATAATGGGAACAGCTAGAGACTATAGTCGTCCGACGATAAATTAACCGTTACGATATAGTGGGAAAGCGGCCTAAGTTACATATCCAGAAGCACGCGCAGTATTCCACGCGCGCCTCAAGGAGATGTCAGCAACCGTAGGGGCCCAGCAGGGTCGAAGCCTACTGGGGCATGTATTATGCAAAAGAGAACCCCGGGCCCTGGAACAAAGGCAAAGAAGGAGTGGGTTTTAGTCAGTAAAAGTCTGACACGCCCTCCCGCCCCACCCAAGGGCGGGAGATGTCATTGGATGACTTCCCACCTTAAAAAAAGTCATAATAATTTATATAAAAACCGGCCAGTATGTAGTCCATTAAAAGTAAAACTATTCAAAAAACGAACTTAACCCTTAGTCACTATTGTTTTCGGTATTAAACCCACTCGAGTTGGTTTTTCAACACGTCAAAGAGAATTAACGCTTCCCACTTCGACCACGTGAATGGATTTACGACTCACAATTCGCTTTGTGCGCTCACGTATTCCAGACTTGTCTCAAATAAGTTGTGCAGGGTTAATGCAATGGATTTACTGAGGTCTGACTTTACCCCGAATTTGGAAATGCTATAAAATCCGCTTGCCTGGATTTACGTTTTACGTAAATGAAATCACTTGAGTTTGGTACTTATATTAAATATGATTATATAATATCTAGCCTGTCTCACTGCCAGCAGTGTAAATGCCTCTCTTCATTCCTTCTAATGTTTATTTATTACTGTACGAAGGCGGACTTAATACCTTAGGCATTATCTACTATATCTGTCCTATAAGACCTTGCTTTTTGCCAAATTTCAGGATTCTGGGTCAACGGGAACTACCCTATGAATTTTGATTCCCTTGAGAGTGTCGAAATATGCGTTTTTTGCGACATTTTGTCGAAGTATGCGTATTTTTTTTAATTAACTTTGAAGTTTTGATTTTTTCACAGCTTCAAGGGACCGCAGACCTAAGTATATAGTTTTAATTTCAACTCGAAAGCTCTACGCGTTCTCGAGATAAAGGGTCTTGACAGACAGACAGAAAGAGTACGGACACACGACAAAGTGATCCTATAAGAATTCCGTTTTTTTCTTTGTAGGTACGGAACCCTAAAAATGCTGCAATCTTGCCAGCTTTGGGCCACTTTTTGCCAATTTCTGAGGAAGTCATCTAAGTCGTTGAGCTGGTAAATTAGTCTTACTTTTGACACTCCGTTTTGACAACAAAAAGTCAGGTATGAATGTGGAGAAAATTTTAGAATTAGAGTTTGCTGAAAGAAGAAGATGTAAAACGCACTCTATGGTTTCTCCTTGATCCCCTTAAAGGGGGTCCTTACCAAAATCTTTTAAGTAATATTCTGCGTACACGTGTATCGTAAATTCAGAAATATTTTAAGTGCGACATCGACGCCAAAGTTTTGAAAATTTGCTATTATATATTTTTTTTAATTGCTATAAACCAGTGCTTGACTGTGATCCCACCTGATGGTAAGCTGTAGTTTATTATGAGCTTATTCACTTTAGCCTTAAAGACACCTAAATTACAATCGGACGGGAAGACCGCAGCAAGCAAATTGTTCCAGTCCTTCAATGTACGCGGTGTAAATAACGAAGCAAAACGCTTAGTCCGGACCGTAGAAGTTTCAACAACGTAAGGTTGGATACTCGCCGTACGTCGGGTTGTCCGATGGTAGAAAGGAGATGGCGGAATCAAGTCATGCAATTCCCGCGCACACTCTCCAAAATGTATCCTGTAAAATCTCCAAAATGTATCCTATCCTGTAATTCACTCGTATATATTTCAGTAGATATAAAAACACTGAGAATACTTTTCACATATTATGTGTCACAAATGACAACAATGCAGATATTGTTGTCATTTGTTAGCTCATCACAGTTTGCAAAAGAGCAAACTGTGATGAGCTAACTGTGACACTTCTAATATAGGTATGTATAAAAAACTTTTTACATAACTTTTTTTCCATTACATAAATGAATACTTCGTTATTGAAAAGGAATAGTCTAATTAAGTCTATATATCTATACTCCAACACATATTGTTTAATTGAACAATCAGTGGATCATTTAATTTTTAGTGATCAACATAGTACCTGAAAATAGAAGAATTACAAAATATTGAATTCTTGGAAAACCGAAAGAACAATTAATTCTATACCTTAATGGCGAAGGACCTATGACACTGTCTAAGCTAGAAAAAACTGGGCCAGTGTGAGTCGGATTCGCGCACAGAGGGTTCCGTACAAACCTACATTATGTAAATAGTTCAATTCCCGAATGAAGTCTCAAAGATTTTTCCGAATCGCAAATTTTTTTTTTTTTATGTAGCAACAAATTTACCGTTATCAGATTTATTACTATATCTGTGCTATAAGACCTTGCGTTATGCCAAATTTCAGGATTCTGTGTCAACGGGAAGTACCCTATGAATTTTGATTCCCTTGAGAGTGTCGAAATATACGTTTTTTGCGACATAAACGCCCGTATCTTTTTCTTTCGTTAACTTAGAAGTTTGATTTTTTCACTGCTTCAAGGGACCACAGACTTAAGTATATAGTTTTAATTTCAACTCGATACCTCCACGCGTTCCCGAGATAAAAGGTCTTGACAGACAGACAGACAGACGGACAACAAAGGGATCCTATAAGGGTTCCATTTTTCCTTTTGAGGATCGGAACCCTAAAAACGTATTTAGGGAATTACCTACGGTGACGATTCGCTATCACTTATGTGTCAAATAGCTGACACAGGAGTTGCGTTTTTATGCTGGAGTACAGATAATTATTATGTGGTCGGTGTATGAAATAGCTTGCTTGTCAAGCTATTATGTGTTTGTATCCAGTGGTACAAGTTACGAACAGTATTATTTTTATGTATTCTGAGCGTAATAAAACCGAGGGTCCCGCTGGATGGACGAGCAGGCGTACGGCAATGCGCCACCAGTACATGGTGGACATCCCACCTATACGCACAAAACGTTTTGGGAACACATTCATTATGCGTACAGCTAAGTAGTGGAATTCCTTGCCGGAATCTGTGTTTCCTGATGGCTACAACCCGGGAATCTTTAAGTCAAGAGTGAATAGGTTACTTCTAGGTAAGCGCGCTCCATCGTCGTCCGCATCGTTGCTTTCCATCAGGTGAGATAGCGGTCAAGCGCGAACCTATCAAGAATAAAAAAAACGAGGTGATTAATTGTAATTTCTATCAAAATAGTTAAGGTACATTGGATTTTGTCAGTAAATTCGTGAGGAACATTGAACAAACAAAGCAATGTCACTAGTTTTTTCGGTCTAACTCGAGGGGCCCCGCTGGATAGAAACATATCAAGCTATTTCATACACTTAATTACCTAGTTCAGAACCCACCTAGTTTTCTCTAAAGGCCAGTGAAGTAAAATTAATACGATTTTAACTAAAGCTCATGCAACCGGCTGCTATAAGAAAATATTACATGATTGTCACAATCATTTCTAATATATGCTGCTTATCAAAATAGTCATTTTTTACGTTACGTTCAGTTATCACTTTTATATCATTTAGGTATTTTTAACATTTTAGACTCAGCAGTCTTATGTAGATACATTAGATAGTAAAAAGGCAAATAGCAATCTGTTCATGTGATGTGTTTTGCTATAAGATTTTTAGTACATTTTTAACACGACTTCTATTCTTGAGTTCTGGAGAAAGTGACGTTCTCACCTCAAAAAAGAAACCTCATATCTATTAACCTCTCAGGCACCAGTGTACCGAATTCGGTACACCTTGGTACCAGCTAACTTAAAACTTATTGTTACGTAATAAGTTTTAAGTTAGCTCGTATGAGGTGTTCCATATTCGAAACACTGGTGCCTAAGGACTTTGCACTAAGACTATGATCTGCTCAAAGTCAAGATATTGTTACAGGCGTGCGGCGGCGTACTGCACAACTTTGAAGCATGCATGCTTCAAATCGAAGTTAGTGAATAACGGAACTTTTAAATAAAGACGCAATTTTTTACTAAAACAATTAATGGCTGTTGACAGCACGGTTGGAGAGAGAGCGATGGGTTGATGCGCTGCGGGTCGCGCGTTCGATCCTCGCTCGGAACAAATATATCTGCGGCCTAGAGATAGCTGTTCTGGGTCTAGGTGTCTTGTGTATGTGAGTTTATATGTTTGTGAGTACACCCGCGATACAGGAGTAATTCCTAGTATGGGGCACAATTATAAAAAACCGAAAAAAAAAACTGGGCAAGTGCGAGTCGGGCTCGCGCCCTGACGGTTCCCTATGTAAATAGTTTAATTCCTGAATGGAGTTTCGAAGATTTTTCTGAATCGCAGAAAAATATTTTTTTTTGACGTTACAACATATTTACTGTTTTCAGATTTATTCCTATATCTGTCTCATAAGACCTTGCTTTATGCCAAATTTCAGGATTCTGGGTCAACGGGAACTACCCAATGAATTTTGATTTCCTTGCGAGGGTCGAAATATACGTTTTTTGCGACATTAACGACCGTATCTTTTTTTTTTAGTTAACTTAGAAGTTTGATTTTTTCACAGTATCAAGAAACCACAGACTTGAATATATGGTTTTAATTTCAACTCGATACCTCTACTCGTTCCCGAGATAAAGGGTCTTGACAGACAGACAGACAGACAGACGGATGGACAACAAAGTGATCCTATAAGGGTTCCATTTTTTCCTTTAGAGGTACGGAACCCTAAAAAAGAATGCAGTATTCGAAAACAACTGAATTTCAGTCTACAAAATCTTTATTTTCATTAGAGACATAATAATCCTCCTTCAGTAAAACCGCTCACCAACAACCCGCTAAGTTCATTGCCCCCTAGGTCCCAAAGCGAAAGCATGACTGCACGCGACGCGGAGGTATTTGCAATGGTAATCCTGTCACGTCTCTATGGTGTGCAACCCCTGGTTATATTGATCCGTGGCATATTCGAGTAAATTACCTGTTAGTGGAAACTTTTAGTTATCTTTTTCATAGTTAATCTATTTATAGGGGACGTTAAACTTGAAATATAATTTATTAATAAAATGGTACAAGGCTATTTATATGTATATTTTGGTGGATTTAAATATACATTTGTAGTTGTTAACTGTGAAAGTTTAGTGATCATAAACGCGACTCCTTGGATCCTTGGATAGGAGATATTAGGGTCAAGAATTTCACTCCCAGGATTTATCATTCTTACCACCCACTATTATATAACAAAAAATCTTTGGTGTTTTTCAAACTCCCTGCTGTCACAATATTCGGTGTACTCTAATCCCCCCGCCTGTCAAAATAATCAATGTACCCCAAACTCCCGCTTAGCTGTCAGAATAATCAGTGTACCCTAAACCTCTGCTTGACTGTCAAAGTATCCGATGTACCCCAATACCCTGTCTAATATGGTCAATATGGCTGTCACGCGAACCTCTGCCTACCTCTTCGTCGAAAACCGGCGTGATTTAATGTATAAGCCAGCTAATACACTATCGTTTTTTATACAAAGTGCTAGTGATGGATGAACATGAACATATGGTATTTTAAAGCCAGCTTGATGAATGAACGATGTGCCGAGGACAGCGATCTGTCAGCTGCTTCGACAGGCGAGCGGGAAGCGTTTGTAGCAGTTTTTTGTTTTTACAGATTTTGATTTGTAGATAGACTTTGTAGTTTGCTTTGCACTATGTGTGGGCTATTTAGAGTATAGACTGTATAGCATTTTGCACCATCATCTTTCTGTCCTTTTTTTGAGTGTAAAATCACCCTATAACTTCTACTGCTCTAGGTGGGGTGAAAGGGAGTGTCAAACTTTTATTGGCTACTAGCTATCCTCTGCAGTTTCACCCGCATTTTTGGTTACTACTCTACTTCCGTGGATTGTATCTTGATGTTATAATATAGCCTGTAGCTTTCCTTAATAAATGTGCTATTCAACACTAACATATTTTTTTTTAATCTGAACTAAGAGTTCCTGAGATTGGTGCGTTGAAACAAACAAACTCTTCAGCTTTATCATATTATATAGTATGCAAGAACTTTAGTTGCTCGTTGAGCTCCTCTATGGCAACTCTTTTGTACAAAATCGGACAGGTATTGAACTTAGCAAACCCCGTTAATCTTGCTGTCATTTCTTGACCCATGACACTTGGGGTCGGTGCATCACATTTTTCCTACCATTTTTTTTTCGATTGATACGCTCTCGTTTGACCACTATCTCACCTGATGGTTAGCTATGATGTGACCGACGATGGAGCACGGTTGTCTAGAAGTAGCCTATTCACTCGTGACTTAAAGACCTCCAGTCCAGGTTGTTGCTATCAACAAACTCTAACTACTCTGGTAGGGTATTTAACTTCTTAGCTGTACACACAAGGTATATGTTACCAAAACGTTTTGTTCGTATCGATGGGATGTCTACTATTTTCTCCTGCTGACGGTAACGCTATCATTCACTCCCTTTTATTATGTCTGAAATATAATAACCTTGTTGGAAGTTATATTTTAGAACCGTTTGCGGTTGAAAAAAGTGCTCAGAAGTTATAAAGATATGTCAAAACTTCTAGTTCTTCGCGTGACCCATGGGCTGGCTTTTACCTCGGACAGACGATAAGCATTGCCATAAAGCGTGGCAATGCCACCAGTCTTTTGGACACTTTACCAGTCGACAGCAATGTGGAAGAGTTTTTTGACGCCATATTTTAGTTTGATTTTAGTTAGTTGTAATTAGCGTGAGGTTTTTATTATTTTATTGTAATTTTAGTTAGTTAAGTATTTTTTAAATGTAAATAAGATAGTAGATAGAGTTAAAAAATAAATTGAATTTAAACACAACAAGAACTTAGTTCATCAAACCTAAACTGCCTGTGAGCTAGCAAACAAACACAATCTTGAGCCAATATATGATATATGATTCTGGATGCCCAGTCACTGGCACTATACCAACCCTCAAACAAGAAACAGATCAGACCAAATTCGTCCAGTACCACGTCTTATTTGCATTGGCTTGCAAACAAGTTCAGTGTATTTCTAACCCTCGATCGCCGCTCCTTATTGATCCACTTAGCCGCACCTTTTAACCTTTTGCTCACCGCTCACAAAGTACACAGTTTACAAATGAAGGTAGTATGCTAAAGTTTAGCAAAGAATCGTAAATCGTGTGGAACTTTGTTTCGCTTTTACACTACATAACAGATGCTTACAAAGGGGCGTAATTTTTTGTGATTTATGTTTTGGGGTTTCATCAGTTTTGTTTTTAGTTAGAAAAAGCGTGGCTTTTTAATTTGGGGATATTTTTTCGTAAGTTTCTCTATTGTTTTCAAAGGAACTTTTTTAGAGAAAAAGAACCATCTAGTTGTAGATACGTGTCGTGTTGGCAATATTCACAAACTTGAAAGTGTAGTTATCATTTATTGACAGGTGGTTTAATTGACTTATTAAAAATATAATCCAAAATAATATAAAATATTTACTTGTAGTATCATTTTTATAAAGATATTTTTAACTGTGAATCAGAAATCTCATTCTTCACTAAAATACTAATTATAAACCAAATATTAATGGATTTTTTACAATTATTAAGGGAATTGGGGTATCCCGACTTGGACAGGTTAGGTTAGAAGGTAATGACGGTGTCTAGTAAGCAAACAAAGCGAGCGAACACAGACCCTGCCATCCCCTTCATGGTTATTTTTTTAAAACCACTCAAAAGAGCATATTTTAATACACACTTAGTATTTTTGATAGAACTAAGGCATATTTTGTAGTAGATAACGGGAATAAATTGAGGATCATTTAATACTACCCATTATTAAATAACCTAAAAATGGGCTACAAACCAATATTGCTAGTTCCTATTCTTCCTGAAATGTGAAAGTCAATCTCGCTTAGTGGAAATTGCAACGCACAGGGCGGCGGGCGCCTCGCCTGCCAATCAATGGCTGATGGAAGAAAAAATACGTCGACCGTGGAGACAGGGACGGACTCAACTTGTTTCCTACAAATATTATAAATGCGAAAATCCGTGAGTTCGTAAAGAAAAACTTTCACGCCTCAATAAGTAGGTACGACGGAATCGATACTTAAAAATTAAACTTTAATTGAAAGTAAGTCAAAAGTTACTTTTATGTTTGCACATGTTATCGTTGACAGTTTTAAAATCTACCTAAACTCACTATCAATGCATTAAGTACGAAAAGATCTAGAAAAGAGAAGAAGAAGTTTTGCCTACTGCGAAGAAGGCGTGAATTGATGTTAATCCTATGGAAAAAAGAAGTCTTCTGTTATTGACAAAAGACGGCGCTTATTTCAGAATAAGTCGACCTCTACTTTCATTAAACCCCGAGCGAACGCCGGCGTTCGAACGTCATTGTCTTTCTATTGTGTCTCTAATTACGCTACTCAATAGGATAATAAAGCGAACGAGTATGTTAAAAATTGATGGTAAGGATTACCGGCAATTATATGAACCACAACCTAAGCCAAATTATTTTAAGACTATAAAAAATTGTGCAAATGCAGCCCTGAACGACGTCATTCATGATAGAGGCATTGAAAGTTACACGATCCATAGTGTGCGAAAAATCTCACTGAGCGCCGCGTCGCATTTTCGTCGGCATTCGGAATTCCTCTGACGCTGGGAGAATTTAGGTTGAACCATGCATTGTTTACAGCGTTTTTTTTTAATCGTATATTTGAACTTAGCTGTTCTAACAATAACAAAACATTAAACATTTTCAATTTTTTTAACTTCTTGAGTAGCGTAATTAGAGACACAATAGTAAGACAATGGCGCACGACCGCCGGCGTTCGTGCGGGGATCAACAGCTTACAAAGCGTTTTAGTATTTTTACGATGACCCGCGTCAAAAATAAAAGTGTAGAAAAAATATTTAAATGGCATTAAATTTTTTATTGCAATAATAATGTAAAAAATAGGTGAAAATCGTATATTTATTGCAATGCTTAAAAGTATTTTTTCCTTGGATTGAGCAGAACAACGCCGTGTCCTCGTGGGGGCGATCGGCAGCGGCGATCTCTAGCGCTGGACCTCCTGCTGCGAAGCAGTAATGCTAGCAAAGGAGGCGGCCGATCGCGTGAGGCAACGGTCCTCAAGCCCCAACCGCCGCCGGGATTCCGATCCCGAATTCCGGTAACCGTCCGGACCGAGCCCAAGACTTTGACGGCGCGTACTGTTCCACGCGCGTCTCAGGGAGATGTCAGCAAATCGTAGGGTCGAAGCCTACTGGGGCCACGGGTAGTGTGAAAGTGAAACCCGGGGCCCTGGGACGAAGGCAAAGAAGGAACAGGAGTGGGTTTTTAGTCAGTAAAAGTCTGACACTATGTCGCGCTCCGCCCAAGAGCGCGATTTGTCATTAGACGATTTTCCCACCTAAAAAAAACACATAATATTGGAAAATATACTTTACCTTTGCCTTTGTGAATATACCTATAAGTAGACAAGCTTCTGTAGCGACTTCGCCCGCGTGAAAATAAGTTTCTCCATGCAAACTTTAAACCCTCTTTTCATTCCTTTACGGAGTGAATTTTGGAAAATTCTCTCTTAGTGCTCGCCTACAAAAGGAAACCTTGTGCAAAATTTCACACTCCCAGTCCCAGTAGTTACGGCTGTGCGTTGATATGTTAGTCAGTCAGTTTCTCCTTTATATAGATATACCTTTTCTTTATGAAACGTAGGCAGCATAGTAAAGCAAGCCAATTTGTTTGTTATACTCGTTGATTTTATTCCCATGTAATACCCACTCCTATCAAGATCGGATGCCGAAACCCCACCTGCATCAGTTAATGCAGGTGGGACCCTTTACAGTGTCCTCAGGTATGAGGAAAAATCCTACACAACTCAACTTTGAAGGTTTCCTACCGAAAACAAAAAAAAAAACATGGTTTTACCAAGGAGTAAACTCAATCGCTTTATTTTTATTATTCTTCATCATTATCATCCTCATCATTTCAGCTAAAAGACGTCCACTGTTGGACATAGGCCTCCCCAAGTTTCGCCACAACGAATGGTCCTGTACGTCTCGTATCCATCGGATTCCTGCAACCCTCATCAGGTCATCGATCCCCAACTAGCGGGAGACCTACCAACGCATCGTCTCCCGGTACGCAGTCGCTACTCCAGAACTGTCGACCATATGTTCTGCGAGCAATGTGCTGCCCACTGCCACATAGTTTTAGCAATTTATTTATTTAAACTTCATGTACAGTAGTGGTACATAGGCGAACTTAATGCAACAAGGCATTCTCTACCAGTCAACCTTTGGGTTAAAAAAGAAGGTTTGCACAATAAACAAGTAACAGATGTTTCAAGCTGAAAAAATAAAATAAGTTATTTGTAATAATAAAACACTTAATATATATGTATTTTATTATTATAAATAACTTATTTTATTTTTAAACTGCTAAAATTATAAACTAATAATTACTACGAAAAACATCAAATCATTAAGAGAACTTAATAATAATTCTGACGAAGACCGAACTAAGGTTGAGAGAACTTCAAGTAGCAATTCTTCGGGCTATGTCGGCAACCTTGGTTCTCTTGCGGATATCTTCATTCCTGATACGATCACGCAAGGAAACTCCGATTATTCCAAATACATCGTCATTTTTAATCATGTATTCTTCAATCTTTTCCCTTTTTACGAAGAACTAGAATAGCTCAAATACTGACATTGACACTCGTCTTCGAAGGCACTTTTCCCCGTACACATCGAAGTTTAACCTTTAACACGTTTCAAAACAAAAGAAAGCGTGATAAGTTGTTAATCCATCTTTCCTTTGTCTGGGATAACGCAGCTGTTTCCATTTTTCTTCCTCACTGAGATTACCATAGTAATACTTCAATAAAAATATCAAATTTTCTTGCATAATTGGAAGCTTTAAAAACATCTGGAGGACACAAGAAACCGCAAAATTGGTCATTTCGATGAGCAGCTGACGCGACATTTTTTTTTCCTTTCATGCTCGTCTATGTATAAAACAATACTGTGTAATAACAACCTTTTACCATGCCCTTCATACGCCCTCCCTCACATACAAAGAAGGCATTAGCATTGATCACCATATTCACCACACTTGGCTCAAGGCGTACTAATTAGGTAATTTACATAGATATAATTAGCTAGTTCGAGTCACGATATTTTCCTTTACATTTTTTAAACTTTTATTTGTAATTTATTTTTGGATATAACAAAATACGTGTATAATACCTAATTACGAATATTTATAACCTTATTAAGTACATAATTATGTATACAAGTACTCCTACACATTGCTATCAGTGGACACGTCGGAAACGAGCCCAGAAGACAGGCAGCAATGCAATTGAATAGCAAGCTAATTCTTTTGATAAAGAATAAGTTAGCCTGGTCACACAAAGTGTGTATTAGTCGGTGAGAAATATCTTCAAAAAGATGACGTCCACTCGGCTCCGTGTCCAATATAAACTAAGAAAGTAGGTTTATAGTTATATAATTATAATGTAAATTTAAAAAATATATCTTTAACCATTTCCATAATGTGTGTACTTTCATTGAAATCATTTCATTTTTTTTTTAATCTAGTTTCGACACGACACAATACATCGACAAAATGTAGTCGCACTGCGATGTTACCCTGGGATGCCTGTATAAGCCGGCCTAACTCGAGTAGATTACCTTCTGTCTCTCGTTGAGTTATAGCCGCCTTATCTCTGACTTTTATAGTGTCGTACGTAATCAGGTAGACGGTCCTCGTGTGTATCTGTAAGATATATTGCACAGATGGATAATGGATGAATTTAAATGTGCGGTGAAAGATCCAATCATGATCGGAGAATTATATTTATGTGCAATCTAAAAGTTTAATTAAGTTTTATGTCGCCGATCGGTCTCTGAACCAGGCAACTAATCCAGGCCTTGGTACAGCATGGTCCGGAGCGAGGAGGAGTTGCAGGTGGTCGCCTCTTTCTGCGAAGCAGTAATGCTAGTAAAGGAGGACGCAAGTGCGCGTGCGAGGCAATAGTCCTCGCGTCCCAGCCGCCGGGATTCCAATCCCGATTTCCGCTGACGGCGAGCAATGGGTAGCTCGCCGTCCGATCGTCCGATAACCGTCCGGACCGAGCCCAAGTCGTCGACGGTGCGTAGTGTTCCACGCGCGCCTCAAAGAGATGTCAGCAACCGTAGGGGCCCAGTAGAGTCGAAGCCTACTGGGGCCATGGGTGATGCGAAAGAGATCAACGGGGCCCTGGAACAATGTCGAAGAAGGAACAGAAATGGTTTTTAGTCAGTAAAAGTCTGACACTCTCAAAAGTCTCATCTCTCGCTCCGCCCAAGAGCGGGGGATGTCATTAGATGATTTTCCCAACCGAAAAAAAAGCCAGGCAACTAATAAGATAAATCCTATAATACTTTAATTGCTCAAACTCAGCAGGTACATTCTTTGAGCGGCAAATCATCACATGTCTGCTCCCACTCTGTGTGGAGTTTAAAAGAGTGTCTTCGGTTGCACTTTGCGTTTACCTTAGGACTGCCGTGATTCTTTCGAACAATCCTGCAGTCCATGGCAGACGTTGACCCTAGCTGGCCCCGTCTCTCATGCTGACATCTCTTTGAGTCGTGCCTGCATGACAAAGCACCGTCAAACCGGACCTGGTGGCTGAAAATCTCCTTGCAACTCCCGACGTCCCGAGAATCTCCGGTGGCGGCCAGAGCGTGAGGATTGCCTTTCTCTCAAGCTTTCCGCCACCTCCTTCGCTCGCATTACTACTTCGAAGATCAACAGCTAACACTTCGACTACTAGATCAATGAGACAGTTTTGTGACATAGCACTCTCAGCAGCAGCCCATATAAATAATTTTATTGCCAGCCAATATGATTTTTTATAACTTATCTCCACAGGACATGTCGAACATGGGCGGCCGGCGTTTAAAATGTATTTACTTATCTAGCAAGACAATGACAAAAAATCAATATGAATTTGTGGGATCACAGCGAACCACACGGCCTGCTAGGGCCTGTTGGCCATATGGCCCACATGAGCTCTTTAAAAAATGCTGATATATACATGGCGTTGAGAGTGTTAAATCTGTCAGAATCATCGTAATCAAAATCTCACTTCAACCACAGCCTTCACCGTACTAATAATATAATTATATTTACTCCATGTTATCATCTTAGATCCTAAGCAGTAAAATTAATAATGAAGACTGTTGACTGGAGATAAAAGATATAATTGTTTCCATAAATTGTTTTATTCATTAAGACAATACCGTTGCATGTTGGTATTCGTTTAAAATGTGTGCTAAAGATTGTTTTAATAGTGAGAAGAAAAAATATGAGCTCGTTGCACCTGACGGTGGTTGGGGATATATGATAGCCATAGCTGTTATTATAAATATGGTGAGTTTGATTTCTTTAAAGCAATAAAATGCCCTGCCTTAAAGTGGTCTTGTCCAATTACTTGCTGGTATTATCTGTTCTTCTCTTTTTTTAATCCATTGAAAGGCTGTCTTTATTAATTTGCTTTTGGCGAGGAGATTTGTGTCATTTTATGTAATGTTTTCTTTATGTCTTTTCTGTGTAATTTAAAAAAATATATATAAAGTGAAAAATGAATATGATAAAAAAAATATTTTCAATACCCTTACTTGAAAACCCTCTCTTTCCCTACCGTTTTTAGGTACGCAATTTACTTTTTTCGCACTAGTGCGGAAAAGTGCGCGAGATTCCCGCGCCATAATTTATTGTATTTATCGTATCAGGCTGGGCGCTAAGCGACCCCCACGACTCGCGCGTCAACCACCGTTTATTTATATCTTTGTAAGTGTATTGAAAAACGTCGTTTGATACACGTATAAATTTGTCACTGCAGCACTCGGCTCCATAACACCCTCGCCTAGGGCTCGTGTCGTCGACAAACTTTCTCCTTTCATATCAAAATGTACTATTGTCGCGTTTTTGACAGACAAGCTAGACGAAACAAAGACATGAGACAGTTCAATAAGTAGTTTTTGAGGTCTCTGCCAAATAAAATGAAAGAGCTACTTTATGAGACAATACCGCAGGACGTTTGACGTTTGTCACCCAACGTCTCATATTGCGCACAAAGCGTTTTGGGAACACATTCATTGTGTATACAGCTAAGGAGTACAATTCCCTGCCAGTGTCTGTATTTTCTGATAGCTACAACCTGGAGGTTTTTAAGTCAAGCGTGAGAAGGTTACTTCAAGGTAGTTATGAACTAGAGTTGACTACATCAGCTAAGTGAAATAGTAATCATGCGCTAGCTTAAATTAATTTAAAAAAATATATTTCATTGTAGCTTTGGATATAACATGCGATATCTTTGACAAAATCAAAGAGAAGCATCAAGATGATAAATGTTTACAATCGATAGGTATAACATAGCCTTCAATATTTTCTTTTTATGACAGTGTTTGAAAACTCATTACCATTATTTAAACAAATATTAAAAAAAAATGTTCTTGTAGCCTCGTAAGTTATAGAAGTGAAATATCATAATGATTAAATAAAGAGAGATTTAGTGTGAGAACCGGATCAAGTTATACCCTTTTTTCTCTCATCAGCCTAAAAGTCGAGACGAGTCCCCAGGGAATTCCACTCAAAATTTCTGTCCAATTCGAAAATCGAATTGCTACTTAAGAAATTTCACTTAAAGGGGATGCTAAAAGGTAGCCTGCGAAATTCAAATTTTCATGATTACCCCATTAAACAAATTTTTCGTGAGATAGCTATTCAATATGGTAAGACGAACTGAGAGGGTTAATATTGATCATTTTAATGAATATAATTACGTAAATAAACACGAAGCTCTAATACTCAATCATATTTTAATCGACACAAAATTTTACTCTAAATTGAAAAAAAAAAATATGAAGCATTTCGCGTGCTACCTTAGTGCTTTCTCCTTAAATAAATATCTATTTAAACATTTAGAAAAGGAACACAAAAATGCATCCAATGCTGTTTTTTGTTAGGGTTCCGTATCCAAAGAGTAAAAACGGAATTCTATTACTAAAACTCCGATGTCCGTTTGTCTATCACCAGGCTATATCTCATGAACCGTGATAGCTAGACAGTTGAAATTTTTATGGGTGGTGTATTTCTGTAGCCGCTTTAACAACAAATCATAAAAACAGAATAAAATAAATATTAAAATGGGGTTCCCATACATCAAACGCGATGTTTTTGCCATTTTTGCTACGGATGGTACGGAACCCTTCATGCGCGATTCCGACTCACACTTGGCCGGTTTTTTAAACATTAATTTTCCTTTTTGTATAATTCCAGTCAACATCAACTGCGTTTGTATCCAGCTACGGGCTACTGTACAAAGAATTTCTACAAGAAATGGGGAGGAGTTCAACAAATGCCTCAATGATGTGCGGGTTAAGCGCAATATGTACAGCTATTGCAGGTACAAGATGTTTATTTTGAATCTTATAAGACCTTTTGAACCTATTGCCGATTGCTCATTTATTTAAGTAAACAAAAATAAAATATCTTAAATTTTTCTTTTTTGTCACTTTGTTGTCTTTTTAATTACGACAAAAGAGAGAGTATTGTTTTGGAAACCTTTTTTTTGAGGCCATAACAAATGAACATTTTGTTTTTGTTCTAATTATAAAAATGTTTTGTTTTTCGAATGGTTTCAACTAAATGCTACTGTTTTCTCTTAGGAAAATCCATCAGTACCCATGGAAATTGCGGAATTATTTTATCAGTAACGCATGTTAATGTTCTGGGTTGTGCGAAAGTATACCCCGAGGCCCTGGAACGAAGGCAAAGAAGGAACAGGAGTGAGTTTTAGTCAGTAAAAGTCTGACACGCCCTTTCACTCCGCCCAAGAGCGAGAGAAGTCATTTGGATGATTTCCCACTTATTAAAAAAAAATACGAACTAACTTCTGCCAACGGCTTCGCCAACGTGAAAGTAGGTTTTTCGATATAAACGTTGGACCCCCGTTTCATTCTTTTATGGGGTGAATTTTGGAAAATCCTCTCTTATTGGAAGTAGGAAAGCTTATACAAAATTTTACGCTCCTAGTCCCAGTAGTTTAGGCTGTGCATTGATATGTCAGCCAGTTAGTTTTTCCTTTTATTTATATATACAACAATATTTTTAGTTTATGCGAAACCTGAATATAGTTCGTTCAGAATCTGTAACAGAATCAATCCCAATAATTTTTACACAATGTTATATTTTTTCTCAAAAATATTTAAAAAAGATCACAAGTTGGACACCACCGACATTAAGTACAACACAGATCACGGCAGGTGATAGCGGGCATTAGGAGTTAGCACATAGATGGGTGCGGGAGCAAAACAACCCCTCAGTCGCCCGGATAGCCCGGTGACCATGTATTTGTACGGACAACCAGAAACATAAAAAGCTTATAACTTTGTGATTTTTCATGATACAGTCATGAAATTTTGTACATAGATTCTTTACATAAAATAAAAATACTAGACACATGCTTCGGGCTTCGCATATACTAAAACTAATGTTGTATAGTAGAATCATCTAAAAACCCCTTTTTTTAACAAATAAATAGGTAACAAATAAAATACTTTCGCCTGTAATTGTACAGGCGAAAGTAGATATAAGAAGTAAAAAAGAAGAATAAAAAAAGAAGGTGTAAGAAGAATAGTAAAGTAAAAAAAAGAATAGAAAAAAAAGAAAAGAAAAACAAAAATAAAGAAGAAGAAGAAAAAAAAGAGATGAATAATAGTAGAGTATATAGTGTGATGTAAGAAGTAGAAATTGAATATTGTAATATTTTTATTATTTGTCTTTACAATGTTTCTGTCTTTGATTTCCAGGTTTCCTGACTAGTCCGCTGCTGACCATCATGAGTACCCGAATGCTAACGTTAGCAGCTACGCTACTTTTCAACACTGGAGTGATTTGTATCTTCTTTGTGAAGTCAGTGTTCACGTTCCATTTATGCCATGGAATATTACAGGTACCTTCATTAATTAAGGTTATGAACTCAACAAATAACTTCTCCAGTTTTGGATAGAGCTAGAAGGATTGTCAAACGATTACTGACTAAAATTCACAAATATTCTTTCAGTAGCCCTTTTCGTTCCAAAACCTCGGTGACACTTTCAAATCATCCCGCAGTTCACATTATAAACGTATTATTTGGTATTTATTTATTTTATTTAATTAACAAAACTTCATGCAATACAAAAGTACATAGATTGACTTTTTTTATGGAGACGTCATTTGACGATTTTAAAAAAAAAAATAACAAAATAGTATTTAGCTACCTATCTGTTACGACGTATCCTTAAATATTATAAAACAAAGTCCCCCACCGCGTCTGCTTGTCTATAAACGCAATAGACTCAAAAACTACAGAGTGAATTTTCATGCAATTTTCATCAATGAATAGAGTGATTCATGAGAAAGTTTCAGGTGTATATTACATGAACATTTTCGAAAAGGAAAGCTGAGAATTTCAAAGATTATTAACACTCATGCAAAGCTTAGGTGGGTCGCTAATCATTTCTATAAGACTGACAAAGTCTTATTGTGGTCACAAAACTAAACGATACACACGAAGGCTAATTATGTCTTTACCAGAGATATTACGGAGGTCCGATTCCGATTCCAAAATGACGGAACTTCCGATTATTTTTGCACGTCCGATTTCAGTTCAGATAAATTTTAATCGGAATACTAAGTTTATACTTGTCTCACAGGGAACCTCCCTCCCCGTGCCTTCTGTCGATTAGGTACTCTTTCCCTTTTAGTTTGGTTTCGTATTTGGCATGTTTTTGGCAGCGCGTAATTTATATCTAAACAGAGTTTTTGATTAGTTTTAGTAGTGTTTCATTTGACGTTTCTGCCTCCACCTCCGATTCCGGTCCCAATTCCAATTCCAGTTCGAGTTCCGATTCCGATAAATCAAATTTAAAAACTCCGCTTCCGAATTTGGTACCGATATAACCATTTTAGTTTCATCCCTAGTCTTTACCCCATACCTACAGTTACTATGGGTAATGGTCAATGGACTTTAAACTTAACCGACATAATATACCAAATTTTGGAAGCGTTGGAAGTCAGTTTACGATGCAACAATGAAGGCACGTACTTCCAGTTGATTTGCAGTCGTCCCCCGAGTGACCAATGAGTTGTCCGCTGGGTGCTATCCTTGCCAACAGTTAGCCTCTACTACACGCAAACTAAATACGTAGTAGAAACATGATGGAACATTCGATGGTTGTGTACGTTGCAAGTAGGTACCTACTGGATTACCGAAATATTCTTCCTTACGGAGATGTTGCATAGTAATCATCTTAACTTTTATGAGTATTGATTCAACACCAAAAAAATCGGGCAAGTGCAAGTCGGACTCGCGCACTGAGGGTTTCGTACAAACTGACCTCTGAAAATAGTTCAATTCCCGAATTGAGTTACGAAGATTTTTTCGAATCGCAAAAAAGTTTTTTTTTTTGTGACGTAACTACAAATTTAGTTTTCAGGTTTTTTCCTATATTTGTGCTATGAGAACTTGCTTTATGCCAAATTTCATGATTCTAGGTCAACGGGAAGTACTCTAATTTTGATTTTCCGGAGAGTGTCGAAATATACGTTTATACTTTGATTTTTTCACAGTCTCAAGGGACCGCAGATTTAAGTACCTATATTGGTTTTAATTTCAACTCGATACCTCTACGCGTTCCAAAGATAAAGGGTCTTGATAGACAGACGGACAACAAAGTGATTCTATAAGGGTTCCGTTTTTTTCGCATTGAGGTACGGAACCCTAAAAATGGTCAAGTGCGGGTCGTTTCGAATTTTTTTCCGAATCGTTCGAATTTTTCGAAGTTTTGTTCAATTATATTTTGTGACCCAATTACAAATTTACGGACTTGCTTCTTGCCAATCAAGATTCTAGGTCAACACGAAGTACCTTGTAGGTTTTGATCTCCTTGCGAGCGTCAAAATATTCCATAAACGGAGCATAAGCGGCCTTATCTTTAGATTACGTTGACCAAAGTATGGTTTTCCCACTGCTCCAAGGGGTGCAATACCTCCACGTGTTTCTGAGAAAAAGGGTTTTTTTTTTCGGTGGGAAAATCATACAATGACATTAGCGAGAGTATGTGTCAGACTTTTACTGACTAAAAACCCACTCCTGTTCCTTCGTTGCCTTTCATACCAGGGCCGAGTCTTTCTTTCAGAAGCAGAACCTTGGACCCAGTAAGCTTCGACTCTGGTAGGCCCCTACGGTTTGCTGACATCTCCTTGAAGCGAGCTTGGAACAGTACGTGCCGTTGACGACTTGGGCTCGGTCCGGACGGTTACCGGACGGTCGGACGGCGAGGTACTCATTGCTCGCCGTCCGCAAGCTCGCGCCTCTGGCGGCCGGAAATCGGGATCGGGATCCCGGCGGCTGGGGCGTGAGGTGCGCCCTGCGAGTGCACGTGCGGTCTCCTTCTTTGCTAGCATTACTGCTTCGCAGAAGGAGGCAACCGCCTGCCACTCCTCCTCGCTTCAGACCATGGCCTGTACCAAGGCCCGGCGCGAGAGATCGTTGCCGCTGATCTCTCCCACGAGGACCCGGCGGTGCTCTGCCCAGGCGGGGCACACCTCTATCGTATGCTCCACCGTGTCCTCCGGGCGGTCGATACAGGAGAAAAAGGGTCTTGACATAAAATGATCCTATAAGTATTCCATTTTTGCCGACTGAAGTACGGAACCCTAAAAACATAAATAAAATCCGTTCAGATGTTACAAACTTTATTTAATGATTCATTTAAATGAAGTACAGCCACATCACATAAAAACTATCTCAAAACAAAATGACTTATGCACATGACAATTAAAGCGTACATAGCGCTCACTACAATAATTATCTTAAAAAACTATAATCTTACATTTAACATTTTAACACAAACATACACGTATTCTTATTCACCTATTCTTATTTGGAACGCATTGTATACAAACTTTCGCATCTATAATAATATATTAATGTGACAAAAATGTTTCACCGTTTCAGGGGCTTGGTTTCGGGGTCCTATACAATTTGTCCTGCACTGTCCTGAATGAATATTTCGTGAAGAGACGACTAATGGCTATTAGTATAGTCCAAAGTATCGTTGGTAAGTTATTTCATAGAGTCTAAGACAGGTTTTTTTTTAGTAGAGACGTGATTCAATAACTTCTCCCCGATAGATCCCCGGGGCCCTGGAAAAATGGCAAAGAAGTAATAGGAGTGGGTTTTTAGTCAGTAAAAGTCTGACACTATCTCGCGCTCCACCCAAGAGCGGGGGATGTAATTAGATGATTTTCCCACCCGAAAAAAAGGCAAAGAAGGAACAGGAGTGGGTTTTTAGTCAGTAAAAGTCTGACACGCCCTCTCGCTCCGCCCAAGAGCGAGGAATATCACTGGATGATTTTCTCAGCTAAAAAAAAATAAAAATACCATTATCATAAATGGGAAAGTAACTCTGTCTGTCTATCTGTTACGCTTTTACGGTTAAACTACTGAACCGATTTTGGTGAAATTAGGTATGGAGGAAGCTTGAACTCTGAAGATGGACACAGATACGATTTATCCGTCTTCGACTTCGACTTCGAGACCATAATAACCGACATTCACGCGTATAAAACTAGCTTTTGGCCACGGCTTCGCCTGCGTACATAAAAGGAATAAAACTGCTTTCTATCTTTGAAAAAAATTTAGCAATCGGACCAGTACTTTCAGAGATTACCACTGTGTGGATGTAGATAAAAAGTAACACTTTACTTTTTTTGCTATAAACCGAAAAGCTACACAACTCAATTCACCAACAAAAACGTAATAAACACGATGTTACTTAAAACAACTTTTAAATAAAAAATCCTCATACAAAATAAATATAAAGCGGCATCACAAAGCGCAGATTTTGATGAATGACATGTCAAACAATTTGGATGGAGTCCGCCGATGACGTCGGATGACAGAGGGCTTTGTTGTCCCCATCATAAACATAGGACTTTTTAGATTTTCAATAGCTTATTGTGCATGTATTTTGATGAAAGTCTTTAAGGAAAGGAGAGAAAGAAAATTTGCCGTATTCATTGCTTTGTTTGATTCGATGACTTGTTACTTTGGAGTTAGGTAGCTAATTTAGGGTTCCGTACCTCATAAGGAAAAAACGGAACCCTTATAGGAGCACTTTGTTGTCCGTCTGTGTCTCTGTCAAGACCCTTTATTTCCGGAACGCGTAAAGGTATCAAGTTGTAATTAAAACCATATATAATCAGGTCTGCGGTCCCTTAAAGATGTGAAAAATCAAACAACGAAAAAAAAAGATACGGCCGTTTATGTCGCAAAAAACGTATATTTTGACACTGTCAAAGGAATCAAAATTCATAGGGTACTTCCTGCTGACCCAGAATCCTAAAATTTGGCATAAAGCAAGATCGTATAGCATAGGTATAGGAATAAATCTGAAAACAGTAAATTTGTTGTTATCTACGTCACAAAAAAAAAAAAACTTTTTTGCAATTCGGAAAAATCTTCGAGACTCCATTCGGGAATTGTAGTTTGTACGGAACCCTCAGTGCGCGAGTCCGACTAGCACTTGCCCAGTTTAGAATTACATCTCAATGTGTTATAACGCATTGCTCAATGCAGTCGTATGAGTTATGCTCCACAAACACTCTTGCAATGACATTCAAAGTGTTTTCGTCTGATAGTACATGCAATACGTGATAGATGGCGCCACTTAGAGAATCTCACACTGTGTATCTGAACATGTTTCAGTTTCATGACAGATAAAAGTGTTTTCTTGTAGCATTTTTCAATAAAAAATATGAATGGACGCAGTGTCGTGTTATACTGCAATTGTGTGTATTTGAATTGAAACGATTAGCCATGTTTAGTACAAAATATGGATTAGATCATCATTTTCATCGCCTTTTTCTAACTAGCTTGGGCTCGGCTTCCATTCTGACCGAATGCGGCTGAATACCCATGTTTTACAAAGAGCGAGTGCCTATCAGACCTTTACGATCCAGTTATCACGATATTCTATGGATTGAATGATGGTCAGACTTTCTGGCATCTGCCCCCCTAGCCAAGTCACAAACGATAAACGTAAACTCTCAGTAGTCTTTAATAGATTTTCAACTTTATGTTACTGGATATAAAGTTGAAAATCTATTGAAGATTACATAGTGTTTTCGTTCGTTCCGGTCGCTAACGCTCAGTAGTCTTTAATAGATTTTCAACTTTATGCTCTTAGGTATAAAGTTGAAAATCTATTGGAGATTACTAAGCGTTCACGTTTATCGTTTGCAACTTGGCTAGGGGGGCTGACTAGCTGTAATGACTGTCAAAGATTTACAAATGACAACCATGGCCAACGGCTGTACACGACGTGCTTTCTGGGGCACGGGGTATCAGCAACGTCCTAGATAAACTTAGTAGATACATTAAAAGTACATAATATAATTATACATTAATATAATATTCCACAACTATCACACAACGCCGTCTAGTCCCAAGCTAAGCAGAGCTTGTGTTATGGGTACTAGACAACTGATAAACATACTTATATATTTCTAAATTCATATTGGCACTTGCCCGGTTTTGAACTCGCTACCTCATGCATGAGAGGCACACAAAACATTAATTATTATTACTTTAAAATTAAGGCGACAGGTCACGGGAACAACTTGTGACCCACGGATGCCCCTCAAGTTGAAGGGTAAAATCTACAAGTCCGTGATAAGGCCTGTCATACTGTATGGATCAGAATGTTGGGCTGTGAAAAAGACGGATGAAAAAAGATTGCACGTAGCGGAGATGAGAATGTTAAGATGGATGTGTGGTGTGACGAGAATGGATAAAGTGAGAAATGAGTATATTAGGGGAAGTTTGAAAGTGGCGCCAGTGACTGAAAAGTTGAAAGGGAATCGTTTGTCTTGGTATGGTCATGTGAAGAGGAGGGATGAAACGCATGTTACTAAAAGAGTTATGAGTTTACATGTGGATGGATGGAGAGGGAGAGGGAGACCAAAGAAAAGATGGATGGATTGTGTGAAGAGTGATATGAAAGAAAAGGAAGTTAGTGATAGTATGACGAGTGACAGGGCAGAATGGAAGAAAAAAACATGTTGCGCCGACCCGGGACAAGGGCAGGAAGATGATGATGACTTTAAAATTAAGACAAAAATATGACATTAGAGGCACCATTTCTATGTAATAAAATTACTTCCTTTAAGGAAAATAATATCTTTATTCTGTAACTAAAATAAAACTCCGATAATTTAACCAAATCCATTTCATTCCACATCAGGTCTCCTAAATCATCTCACATTTCCCCTCCCGCTCATCGAACCGCTAACAATGATCGTACATACGGTACAATAAAATGACAATATTTCCGTTCTTTACAATGTTATTTATTGCGAATGGATGTGCACAGCATCCAGTCAGCCGTATCCTGTATGGAGACGTTACGTTCGCTTAAGTGCATCGTGTCTTGAATTGATCCTTAGATCGTAGGTACCGGTAGGTAAGTTACAAATTGTTACGTCTTTTGTGAGATATTTTATCTGGTATGTTTATTTTTACCGAAAATTGATCTCTACAAAATAATGCGATAGAGGATTTTTAATTGGTGTAACAGAGTGGTCGCTTACAATGGGCCTCATCAGAAGGCTTAAAGTCACTCAAAGGGCAATGGAAAGGGCTATGCTCGGAGTTTCCTTGCTTGATCGTGTCAGAAATGAAGATATCCGCAGGAGAACCAAGGTTACAGACATAGCCCGAAGAATCGCCAAACTTAAGTGGCAGTGGGCAGGGCACATTGCTCGCAGAACAGATGGTCGATGGGGACAATAGGTTCTGGAATGCCGACCACGTACCGGAAGACGCAGCGTTGGAAGGCCTTCCACAAGGTGGACCGATGACCTGGTGAGGGTCGCGGGAATCCGATGGATGCGAGACGCACAGGACCGGTCATTGTGGCGACATTTGGGGGAGGCCTATGTCCAACAGTGGACGTCTTTCGGCTGAAATGATGATGAAATGACGTAACAGAGTGGATGAAATACGTTTCATCTACTAAGTTACACTAATAAAAAAAAACTAAATGTTATTATATTATTTAGTACTCATAGCACAAGCTTTGCTTAGTTTGGGACTACATGGCGTTATGTGAAAGTTGTGGAATATTATATTATACTAAATTGTTTCATAATTAAAAACCCTTGAATAATAGTTTATAATTTATTAATAAATGAATAAAAGGGTTCGAGGCTGCAATGGAGGATGTCTTCAAGGATCTGGACTGGAGGGGACTAGGTATTAATGTCAATGGTGAGTACATCACTCACCTTCGGTTTACCGACGACATAATAGTCATCGCTGAGACTATGGAGGAGCTAAGCACAATGCTCGATGATCTCAGTAGAGCTTCCAAAAGAGTGAGACTTATAATGAACATGGACAAAACCAAAGTCATGATAAACAACCATGTAGCACCCACTACTATCAAGATCGAAGTCTCTGCTCGAAGTTGTGGACGATTACGTTAACCTCAGACAGACAGTCCAGTTGAGTAGATCTAATTTCGAGAAAGTGGTTAACCGTCGAATCCGTCTCGCCTGGGCACTCCTGGGCAGCGTGCGGGAAGCTGCGCGGTATCTCCTCGTCCAACATACCACATAGTGTCTCAAGACGAAAGTCTATGACCAGTGCGTGTTGCCAGTAATGGCATATGGCTCCGAAACGTGGTCGCTCACAACGGGCCTCATCAGAAAGCTTAAAGTTTCTCCACGGATTATTGTTACCCAGTAAATGGGTTTTGGAGGTGTGATCAATAATAATCATTATGATAACGATTTTTCGATTTGACTGGCCTGTTGGTCTACTGGTTAGTAGCTGTGACTGCTATGCCGGAGGTCGTGGGTTCGATTCCCACCCAGGACAAATGTTTCTGTGATGAGCACGATCATTTGTTCTGTGTCTGGGTGTAATTTATCTATATAATATATGTATGTATTTAGAAATATATAAGTATGTTTATCAGTTGTCTAATACCCATAACACAAGCTCTGCTTAGCTTGGGACTAGACGGCGTTGTGTGATAGTTGTGGAATATTATATTATTTTTGAAGGTTTCAGTATTGTCACTGACATAAAAAAAAAAACATTAAAAATGTATGTATGTTTATTGTAATTATAATGTAATATATACATAAGTATATAATAGTATATATTAGCACGTACAATGGTCCACGTAGGACTAAGTGCGGAAACCAAACATAAATAGATAGAAGTATATATTAGTACGACTGCTCATAAAAAAATTATACCATCTTATATTAATAAACATTTTCCAAAACGCTTTTACATATCGCTACTTACAGCCAATTACATAGCTCCTTTCACATAAGAAGGTTTCATTAATCAAACCGAGTACATGGTCTACCGCAGATGTCTAGCAAATCTAAACGATTTCTACAGACGTTTCATATGGCTCAAGATAAATGAAATAATACGATGCCGTATGTTCTTGTACAACTTTGACAACAAGAAATGTTTCTGAACTAGTTTTTGCAAGTCTGCAAGGAATGTGGACAATTATCAGAATCATAAGGATGTTTTCTTACTACCGTGAAATATACCAATTCTATGGTACCATGCTCTAATTGTGTATCAATTTTCATTAACACGTTGACAGTGGCACTCATTTTTAGGGTCCCGTACCTCAAAAGGAAAAAACGGAACCCTTATAGGATCACTTTGTTGTCCGTCTGTCTATCTGACGGTCTGTCAAGACCCTTTATTGCGGGAATGCGTGGAGGTATCAAGTTGAAATTAAAACTATATATTTAAGATTGCGGACTCTTAAAGCTGTACAAAAATTAAACTTGTAAGTTAACGAGAAAAAAGATACTTCGGTTTATGTGGCAAAAAACTGACATTTCGACTCTCTCGAGGAAATCAAAATTCATAGGGTACTTCCCTTAGACCCAGAATCTTGAAATTTGACATAAAGCAAGGTCTTATAGCACAAATATAGAAATAAATCTGAAAACTGTAAATTTGTTGTTACGTCACAATTTTTTTCATGCGGTTCGGAAAAATCTTCTGAGACTCCATTCCGGAATTGAACCACAGTTCAAAGTTAATATTTAATAAAAGTTCCCTCTTTGAGGAGTGGCTGGAAAGACCACACGGCGTCTTTACCTTCCGCATGAAGCAGATTCTCACCGGACATGGTAAGTTCGGGAGGTTTCTGCACTGGATTCGTGTGGAAGAAACGCCCGGGTGTCACCATTGTGTGTTTACATAGGTATTTTTATACGGAACCCTCAGGGCGCGAGTCCGACCCGCACTTGCCCAGGTTTTTGTATTATTTCCATTCCTGCGGTACGGGGCGTGCTCGCAAAAGATGAAAGGAGTCCTGGAATGTCTCTATGAGTGGAACTGAACAGACTAGAAATGTAGACTTCCACATAACGTGTCGTCACTTATTTTAGCTACATGACATGTAGCCTTCTTGTACATACACAAGGAGGCTTCCATTATAATTCATTATTCTGTGTTACCGCTTACAATTTATATTGACGTTCGAATAGGGCGATAGGGAAGAATTTATTCTCTATTTTATTTTATTAGGGAAGAATTTTTGCTCGCAACATCTTCAGGTCAGAGTTCCAATTATGGGAGGCCTTCCAACGCTGTGTTTTCCAGTACGTGGTCGCCACTCCAGAATTTTCCATCCCCATCGACCATCTGTTCGAGCAATGTGCCCTGCCCACTGCCACTTAAGTTTAGCGCTAAGCCCAGTCATTAGTAATATCAGCGATGCGTTAGTTGCCCTTTGAGTTTCATTTTGTATGACCGGAATAATTAACAAATTCACTTGTCTAATCAAACATTTTCTTTTTCAGCTGTCATATTAATGATTGCACCCCTGTTTATAAAATGGTCATTAGTAAAATATGGATACCGGGATACAATTCTTATAATGTCAGGTCTTACTATGCACAATTTTATAGCAGTAGCGTTAATGCAACCAGTTAATTGGCATATGAAAAGGATTGAAGTTCCCGATAGCAGTAATGGTGAGTTTACTTACATAAAAATTAATTTAATCATAATATTTAAAACTAAGATTTTGTACGAGTAATTGGTCGACTCAATGTTCTGATATTTTGGAAGAACAGCTCCCCTAGCCAAGTTACAACCGTTTCGTTTCGATTCTCTTTTCGTCGATCGTCTCAAGTACGCCACGCCTCCGATTCCTTTATTCTGACTTCATCTCAAAGCTCAGTCACGTGGTCAGAACAAAGGAATAGGAGGCGAAAACGAACTTGGCTAGGGGAAGATTTTAAGATGAAAAATACCTGCAGTGCTATTGATATTAGGCTACCAGTAGGTTGGCTTATTCGTAGTGTTATATTTGACCTCTAAAACCCATTGGGCAGCCAGGAAACTTAACACCAGTCTTGCCAAGGGGCTTCCCTTCTGATCTGCCCCCCTAGCCAAGTCACAAACGATAAACGTAAACTCTCAGTAGTCTTTAATAGATTTTCAACTTTATGTTATTGGATATAAAGTTGAAAATCTATTGAAGATTACATAGTGTTTTCGTTCGTTCCGGTCGCTAACGCTCAGTAGTCTTTAATAGATTTTCAACTTTATGCTCTTAGGTATAAAGTTGAAAATCAATTGGAGATTACTAAGCGTTCACGTTTATCGTTTGCAACTTGGCTAGGGGGGCTGGTGTTAGTTTTACTGGCTTCTGACTATTCGTAACGACGGTCAAAGATTAACAAATAACAGCGGGGACCAACGGCTTTACGTGCTTTCCAAGGTACGAAGTAATCTCGACATGTTAAGATGGTCACCTATCCACAGACTGACCTCGGCAAGCGTTGCCTATCCTTTCTTTATTAACGTGTACGGCTGTTATAAGGAATAATAAAATAAAATAGCCTTTATTTACTGAAAGTGCTTTACAAAAATACAGAAACTAAACTTAACAATAATACATTTCTAATATGTATCCCAAATATACGTATAAATAAACAAAGCCAAACGTATAAAGTAAAACAAAAACAACAGCGACATTATACCCAATAATAAAATACAAATAATAAACAGCAAAAGCTTTGTTACAGAAAAGTTGTTGCATGACAAAAAACTTAACGAAGAAGCCGGAGTAGCCATCGTGCCAATTATCAGACTGACAAACACAGATGGCAATCTCTCCAATCCCAATGAGAAAATGTATTTAGCTTCAAAGGACGATGAGTCCGGTGGAATTAAGTAAGTCACAAACAATTCTATTAAAAAATATTAGTTGTTTTGTTAAATATTTCTCGTTATTATGAGATATTAAATTAGTACAGTCATGTGCGACCAGCCGTGCTATTCTGTAAATGGTAAATCATTTCGAAAATCATTTCACAAATCATCTCGAATGTCACACTCACGTTACCACAAGCGAATTGTATTTCAGAATACCAAATCCTATAGACAAACGTCAAAATACTCAACCGTTTTAGTTCCTCTCACTTTGATCATCACTCGGTGGCGCCAGTGTCGAATTCACTCCATTTCAGAATACGAAACTTTAATTTCACATGATTTCACTGTGGATTCAGAAATGATTTCGCAAATAAACTTTTCAGAATAGCAATGCTGTACATGGTGGACATCCCACCCACACGCACAAAACGTGTTGGGAACACATTCACTATGCGTACAGATAACAAGCGAAATTCCTATTTCCTACCGGAGTCTGTTTTTTCTGATAGCTACAACCTGGGCATCTTTAAGTCAAGAGTGAATAGATTACTTCTAAGCAAGCGTTCTCCACCGTTGGCCACATTATCACTTACCATTAGATGAGATAGTGGTCAAGAGAAATAAAATAAAATTATTAAGAATTTAATTAACTTGCCAAAAATTTAAATTAATATGCTGTTTAGATTCTAGACTCTAGATAATAGTTTATAACGATACCAGAAACCAGAAATATATATTTAAATAAAGAAAATTTTGCCAAAATTACAGCTGTGTATATCGTTGGATTCGGTCCATCGAGTGACGTTTTCAAAATTTTAATTTCTTCAAAGAACTACTTTACTCGTTTCTGAACACCAAGTGGATATCTAAAAATGTTATATGGGATTAACTGACAGGCCCAATTACTTGGTGAATAAATAATATATTTTTGAAAATTACAAATATGAACAGATTTCATTTTTTTATTATAGTAAAAAGATTGATACTAAAATATACAACGGTTGTAACAAAATTTATAATGATTAGAATGATTTATCTGGTTTTACAGTTTCAAAAAGATCTTCGATTATTTAGTAAACAAGTCACTGCGTGAAGAGTTTTTGATGTCCTGCGTATGTGCAGGTCCTGCGCTTGCTATGTTTGCTGATACGACATACTCTTCAATACTGCCAGAAGCATTGTTCACTACTGGATGGATGCAAGTAAGATACTTTGCTTTGTGATATTCTGCACAATTTCTTAACAATATAACAACTTTACTGCGTCTTCCGGAAGTCTTAGTCTTGCAGTGTTGGAAGGCCGAAGTTACAAGGTGGACCGATGACCTGGTGAAGGTTGCGGGAATCCGATGGATGCGAGACGCAAAGGATCGTTTGTTGTGGCGACATTTGGGGGAGGCCTATGACCAGCAGTGGACGTCTATCGGCTGAAATTATGATGATGATGATGATGATAACAACTTCATCGGTAGTTACATTTTTGAGCCGTTTGATCGAAACTCTTAGGCCATCGGGTCTGAGTGCTTATACACTAAGTATTTAAAGATTTAATCAAACGCCTTATTAACACTTTACGGGACTCTAGGGTTGGCTTTAAGTTCAGCCAGTAGGAAGCATTGCCATAGCATAGCATAACCAGCCTTTTAATGTTTCCACTGCTGGTACTCAGGCCTCCTCTCTGGGAGAGGGAATGGGCCGTAATCCATCACGCGGGCCCAGTGCGGGTTGGTGAATGTCACATGTCTTCGAATATTTGGTTCTAGGACATGTCGGTTTCCTCACGACTTTAACCATTTTGAGAGCAGTGGTGATGAAATAAATTACACAAAGTAATGTGCCTGGCTGGGTGGGCCACCACTGCTCTTGCAGCATTGCCATACAATATGGCAATACCATATTGCCATTTAGATGTATTTTGTGCATACTTCTAGTCGACAGCGATGTAGGAGATTTTTTTTGTTTGTATTAAGTGTATGGCATATTGTATGGTATAATTTTTTATTGATTCAGTAGCTTTATTTATTATTAATAATTGTTAATATTTTATTAACAATGTGTAAACTTTTCTGTAAAAAGTACAGTATTGAATTTTAATCCTCTTTTATAATTTGTAAAAACCACAAAGTCATCGTGCTATAATATTTATAACGAACATGTAGGTACCAATTCTTTAAAAAAATATATAATAATATAGTATGTTTTGTGAATTTATAATGTTGTACGTTCTTAGTTTCATAAGAATTTATAATAAAACTTTTCAATCGTTCCCACGTAACTGGACACTTATATTTTAACTTTATTTTCATTCTAATGATAGTTAATTATGACTTATTTCTTATGATAATAAAAGCTTATCTATGCTATCTCCAGTTAAATCTGCCTCCTTGTCTAGACTATATCAATGTAAAATATCTAATGTCTAAAATTATGCAGATTGCGCGAGTTTATTTATATGGTGTTAGCGGTCGTATTTGGACGTTTTGGCTACGTTTCGTTTTTTTATTTTTTATTATAAGAGTTCATTGTAACATCGATTGTCACGTGTGTTCCTTAGTGGACCACGTGTGAACGAATGAACAGAAAAAATTTGGATATTTGATCTCTAATGAGTTTTCATTCTCTTCCAATAGATCAAAATGTATTGTCTAAAACGTCACGTACATTTGTTTTTTTTTTTCAATATAGTTCGAATTTTCATGGTTCTCTATTTTTTTTCAAATTTTGTCTAAATCATAGTCTTTATAGCATTTCATATGAATACTAAGCTACAGTTTTATGAATATTGGAGAATCTATACATAAGTATAGCATTAGTATATAAATATGTATATATATGCACAACTTCCATCTAATACGTAGTAGAAAATCAATACGTATTTGAGCAGGTACAGCTGGTACAGTAGTGTATTTACATCAAAAAATATCATTAACAACATCACTAGAACAACTGATACTATTAATACAACATAATTTTAGTTTTTGGCCTCACACAGGTCTTTTTTTTCTTTTTAATGTTGTATTTTTACTGTATTTTTTATTTTAAGTACTGTATAGATTAGTCACTTTTTATTTTATTTTTGTCTGTCCTGTGAGTCCGAGTGTTAAATAAATGTTTTTCATTCATTCTTTCTTTTAATTATTTGCTTGCAGGATAACATAGCGTTGGCCCAGTCTCTGTATGGGTTTGGAGACTTGGCTATGAGAGCGCTGTTCGCAGTTCTAAGTAATTGGCTGCTCAAGTTGGGCAGTCAAGAGATTTACGTCCTTGGAGTTACGCTCGGCTTAGTGTCAAGGCTTGGTAAGTCTTGCGTGTTTGCAGAATGACATTGTCCCTACACGATAGCCACTTCACTTTTGACTGGCCTGTTAGTCTAGTGGTTAGTGGACTGACTGCTTTGCCAGAGGTCGCAGGTTCGATTCCCACACAAAGACAAATTTTTGCGTGATGAACACGGTCATTTTTTTTTGTCTGGATGTAATTTATCTATAATATGTACTTATGTATTTAGAAATATATCAGTATGTTTATCAGCTATCTAGTTGTCTGACACAGCCTCTGCTTAGTTTGGAACTAGATGGCATTGTGGAATATCTATTATTATTATTACTTCCTTGTGAATACACAACACACCATCCACACACATTCACTACCAACAATTTTATAGTTCTGTGTTCAGATACTGACATTATTTTTATATTTTCAAAGTTAACTTGCGATCACACAAATTATTTGAGTGATTAACTCTATATGGTCATATACGAGTATACATATATATATCTGTAATACCTGCCACATTTAAAGATTTTTTTTTATAAGTGAGCACAAAGACTCCTGCAGACATGCTCGGCTAAGTGGCAATGCGTTTACGTAAAATTTTTTCGATTATTTTATCAATTTTTTTACATTTTTTGCAATTTTTTTTTTTGGCTGGCTGTTAAGTCGCGCTTTTCCACGGAAGCAGCTTGGATAAAGTGAATTCTTGTTTTGTTTTTAATTTTAAATTGTCTCCAGGTATGTTATGGTCAAAGAGCTTCATAGCTAAGATGGTCTATATTCCTCTGGTTGGAGCTTCTCACTGTGCTGTTACCATCCTCATTCCTCTGGTAGTCGCTGATGCTGTTGCTCCTGAGAAGTTTACAGCTGCTTTGGGCATGCTAATGATGCTGTCAGGTCTTGTCAACCTGGTGCTGGGTTATGCTATAGGTAAGTTTAGCCATTCAAGAAAATATGTTTAGTTTATGATTCGAGAAACAAGTTTTTGAATTCGTATTCCTTTCAATATAGATCCTTAGATCCTAATATCTCGCCCGGGTATCACCATTGTGCGGGTTACCCGGAGAATACAGTAGAAAAATCGATGGAGGTCCGTCCGGCTTGGGCATAGTACTGCCACGTCCTTGTGGAGGCGATCGGCGGCGGAGATCTCTCGCGCCCGGCTCTGGTTTAGACCATGGGACGGAGTGAGAACCAACCCTCGCTGGAGACGTCCCAGGCGTCGGGAGTCACGGCAAGACGATTACATCGCCGTAGGTGTGAGCTTGCGGACGGTGAGCTACCTAAAGCTCTATAGTAGCATAGTCTGGCCGTCTAGTAAGGACCAAGCTTGAGTCGACGGCTCGTTGTGTTCCAAGCGCGCCTCAAAGAGATGTTAGCAAACTTGACGGGGCCAATGAAGGCCGACGCCTGCCAGGGCTGTGGATTGTTTGAAGGAGTTGCCATAGCTCACGCAAAAAAGGGTAACGGTGAAGTCAGTACTCGTAAAACTGACTAAAACCGGACAGAAAGTCCGACACTGCCTTCCTCTACTATAATTTTGGATGAATATAATTTGGACCCTGTGTTGTCCTATATATCCTATGGGTCATGTTAATAGCGCTATGAGTATCTATGACCATCGAAGTCAAAAACTGAAGTCAGAATGTCACCCTTGGCGTGTATTTACTAACTTTTGCTGCCCTGGCTTTATTTTATTACGAGCGCCACAGGACTATCCGGTTTCGGTTCAGATGCAGTACATAAACTCTTTAAATACACTATCAAATAACGCAAATATAGTTAATTATAATTGCTATAGATATAATAAGTCACTGACTTTAAAATCTTTGAAATACGTGTAACAAAATTACGAGCAAATTGCATTATCATTATCTTAAAAGGCTAAATCAAATAGACTTGGTAAATAAGGCACTTCTTATTTTTTAGTTTTTTCTTTGGAAACAGTATGTATACCAATATTTTTATGGAGATAAGTAGAGACTTATATCTCCAAATAATCATTGGCAATGTTGGTTTGATCTAACTTTAAGAGAAATGTTAGATGAGATGATACATTATCTAATAATATATTTGGATTACCTACCAGCATATATAATTTTTTATATATCTGTAAAGTCTATTCGAACATTGTTTCTAAAAGATCGCTCTGCTACACTGTATTACATTTTTGTTATTTGTTACTAGCTGCTTTCTGTGGCTCTATTACCGTGAAAGTAAATCCCATCTTTCAATATATTTTAAAATGTACTATCCTATTTTTTATTAGTTACCCTATTAAATGAACAAAACAAAATAAAAATAATTAAAACCGGTCAAGCTGGTTCTGAGTTTTAGTGAGACCAACAAACAGCAATTGATTTTTGATATTGTCTAGAGAGACGTGTTGTGTACCAAATGTTACATCGATAGCGGGATAATTAATAAAGTATGCCAAAATTAGATAAAAAGCACGACAAAAAACGACTGGTTTGGTTAATGTTTTTATCCATACAAAATTGCAAAGCCATAATAATATAATTGTGAAAAATCTCATAATTTTCAATTGATATGAAGAATACTTATCTTACTATAAAAGCCAATGCAAACTATTGCCATATTTTACTTTTTCTTTTCGCCAGAAATTAAACCTAGTTTATATGTTAGAGGAAAAGACGAGGAATCAATAGCAAAAAGAACCAGGTCTTTAAACCGTAACCGAACGAAATTACCTAATAGAAGCATTGCATTGCATATTTTTGTCAGTCGTTACCTATTTTTCTTATATTATAATGAAATAGAAATATAATACTTAATATTTTGAGGTTTCTATTGATAAAATAGATTAAGCTGGTCATTACTGTTACATATTTTTTTCACATTCGGTGTTTTTCATCACTAAAACTATTAAAAAAAAAATTTGTGATAAACAAATCGAAAAGATACGCGTTAGTGTTGCGATAGTGATTGACACTATTTAATGCACACCTACCATAAACACTGAAACCAAAACTATATTTAACAATGGGAAATTTAAAATATCAGACAGAGTATTTTTATTTAAGAAAAATAACGCCTGATAAAAATTATAGCAATCTACTTAATAGTCGCTAACTTTGTTTGTTTACGGTTGGTAGACATCATTCTTTTTGCTATTGATTTCTCATACAGTCCTTTAAGATATGGCCTAGGTCTCACATTTGGCGAAAAGAAAAAAAAATATGCCAGCAATATATGACAAAAGTTTCATTCCCTTTTGAATACGTTTGAATTAGGCACCATGTATAAATATTAACTATTAGAAATCTAGCATTGGTTTCAAAACCCCTGATATTATTAATTAGAATAAAAGATCTATTCTGTATTTCTATGATCGCGCTGTGCATATTTTAATACTACTATCATTACACAGTAGATGAGTTTTCGTGATCAGCATCGTTTCACAAAATAACAGAGGGCTTAGCCAAGTTAATCAAGTTATCTACAAACGTTAACGCAAGTAGAAAACTTCAAATGTATGGGAATGACATCATCTCAACGTTAAGTCACAGAACAGTGGTGAGAACAATGGAATCGGAAGCGTTACCACTGTAGAAAGAGATTCGGAACGTAAGTAAAAATGTAACCTTTGCCAACCATTTTCTAGGCGCAGTTCAAGAGCTATCAGAAAGTTACGGGCCAGTGTTCTACCTCATCGCCTCCTGCTTTGCGATAATCGTCCTGTTCTGGTCGATAGAACTTTGCTACAAGAGGAACAAACACAAAAGATTGCAGCGCAGGGAATATTTACGAAAGAAGAAGTTAAATAAATGATTTAGTTGTTTATTTTTTATAGTTTTTTCTTGCTTATCCATAATATGCCATAATAGTAAGTTGTCCTGAAAGAACATATTCACAGGATAAAAAAATAAAAAGTACTTATCCTATGTGCTATTCCAGGACATGATCTACCCGTGTGATAAGTTTAATTGGAATCCGTTCAGCTATTTGAGCGCCAAGAAGTAATAAACATACACACTCAAAAACTTTCGCTTTTATAATAGTAGTGGGATAACCTACTAGACTAGCTTCTGCCAGTAGTTTAACCCATGTATAAAATCAAAAATGATCCCAAGGGAACTTACTCCCGAGATGCTATAAGTAACTGATGTCCTAATCCAAGCCATGATTTACCCATGTGCCCGTGTGTAAGTTTCATACAAATCCTTTCAGCCATAATGTTACAAACAGACAAACAGAGTTATTTTTGCATAGTATAGATAGATGTAGATATGACATAGATATGATCTTATCGATGAAGAAAAAAATGTACTTTATTTTAAGGATAAAATTTTTTGACGTGGTAAAGTTAATCATCCAATGACTTCTATTGCTCTAGAGCGGAGTGGGAGAATTCATTTTAAGAATGAAATAGGTACGGATTTAGGGCCTGCGGAAAAACAGCAACACAGACTTGTAAACAAAAGTACAACTGGTATATTGTTTCAACTTGATAGCATGGTTGCTGCAATGGTTGTTGCGGGTTTGTTTCTCGCACTTAACAATTTCTTGTGGCCTACACATAGTTATTCCGGGTCTAGGGGTTTTGTGTTGGTGAACGTACCCACGATATAGGAGTCATTTCTAGTAAGGCGCAAAGAAACTTAACAAAAAAAAGTCTAAAGCAGAGGCTAGACCAATACGTACCCGGCAACCACCGCAAACATCAGCTCTCCTCATCCACTTGCGGTTAAAACAAGAGAATATAACGCCGACTACAAACAAAGAATTGTCTTTGTTTTGGCTAAAAGCGCACGTAGGACGTAAGAGGAATAAGAGCTGACGAACTGACAAAGGAGGCCGCGGAAACCAGAGTACCTACGGCCCATGTCCTCTCTCTTTTGTGAAATGCAGTATTAGCACGGAAACTTTAGAACAAAGGGGCAACAGGAACAGAGTGGAATACACGGCCTTTGTAACTAAAATGTTCTTACCGAAGTGTTCTTCGCAGTGGTGGCCCACAAAACCTTCCAAAAAATGCAAATTGTTGGGCAAATCACGCAAATCCTCACGATCAAGCAAGTGAGACAGTAGTACATTTGATTATGGATTGCTATCTTCGCCAACGACAGATTCTAGAGTCACTAGATATTAACTTAAAACAGGCGATTTGCCATATATAATTATAAATTATAAATATAGGGTTAAATATTTTTTAAATTCTGTAAAGAAATAGTAGGTAAAATAATTAGAGAAGACTAAGAAAAGTAATGACGCACTATTATACTAAGTATAAAATGACGGGTGCAAAGTAAAAAAGTTATTTGCAATTGTGTGATTTTCTGATAGTTGCAGAAACTTACTAAAAATTCATATTCTAAGATATGGCAAATCGTCTTTCAAGTGTCAAAAATGCAGAAATAATAGTATTTTTTTCAATAATATTTGAAAAGGAAAAATGACTAAATAACTGCTTCACTTATTATTACTAATTATTAGAAAATCGCAAAATTGCAGATAACTTTTTTTATTTTGCACCCGTCGAAATGTAATCATGTACAAAATGAATTAGATTAAAGAAAACGCATGTTGTTTAAAATATGATATCTTTTATCTTCTTATCTTTTTCTTTTTAACTTAAAAAGAAAAAGATAAGCATAGTAAAACAAAAAACAAAAACCTGCGACAAAGATAAAAAAGAATGTACATATAAATAAGTGCGCACAAATGTTCCAGAAGCTATCTATATATATATATCTATCTATCTCTATATATATCTATCTCTAACAGAAATAGTTGACAATCGTGCTTATGGGTCAAAAAATTGTAAATGTAGGTTAAAATAAAGTAAATAATATTATGTAGCAAGAGCAGGAGTGGTTATTAACCGGTCAAAGTCCGGCACTGCCCCGACTGTGCTATTCGTGTCACAATCGGGGCTTCCACGAGGATTTTCCACTCAGTTACTAAAAAAAAAAAATAGTTGCACCCAGCACGCACGCACTGGGCCTTACTTATTAGGCAATTTTTATTTAATTTTGTCTTTTGATACTTATTTGTATAATATTTAAAATCTCTGATTAAATACTGCTTTGTTTAAATTACGAAATGTTGTGTAATAACTTAGTTCATTTAAATTCAGTGATGACAAACTCTACAAAGATAATGGTGTAAGTTAAAATGAAAGTAATAATGACTTGAGAAAAGCAATGGGCCCGTAAAACACAAAATTGGTGCCCTGAAATCGAATGACGAGGTCGCAGTAAACCACAAAAAAGATGGCCGGATGACATAGATGTCTTTCTCAAGAATTGTCAAGAAGAAGCCCATAACCAAGAACAACCGAAACAATGGCTTTGAAAATGAGGCTTTTGCTCAACAGTGGCACGGTGAGGCTTGAAATGATAAATAGTAATTGAGATAAGCAGTTCAGATCTTTTGATTTATCTAAACTGTGTATTATCCGAACCGAGCCGAACCGAACCGAACCGAAACGAACCAAACCGAACTGAACTGAACCGAAACGAACCGTCTATTTCTATAATATTATCATCTTATGAGAGTAAAACTGTTTGTTTATTTGTAGAACTGATAATACTAATCTGATCTCAAAAATTCTTTTTTTTTTCATTAATACTCTCAGCCATGTGGTCCGCCAGCCGCCCTCATAATTATTTTATTGCAAGCCAATATGATTTTTATAACTTATCTCCGCAGGCCATGTGGGCGGCTGGCATTTTAAATGCATTTACTTATCTAGCAAGCCAATGACAAAAAATCAATACGAGTTTGTGTGATCACAGTGGACCACATGTCCTGCTGGGCGGCTGTCGGGTTAAACTAACTATTTTCTAAGAAAATAATATGCTATTATTTTTGAGTGCAATGGAATATGATTTAAGTTAAAAACGTGAACGAATCATGGGTAGAAGTTAGTCTCTACCAATGTAAAGAGGCTTAGAGGTATGCGGAACAGTGTAAAGTCCAGCAAATCTCCGTTGACAAGGTTGGATCCTCCGACTAGACGGGTGTTTTGTCTGGTCTGGGCAAATGCCAAATTAGTTGATTTCGGTTCTAATCTCGTGGTGAACTCTAATACCGCGATGCAAGATTTCGAATTTTGATGTAGGTACGGAGGTACAATTTGTAAGCTTGGATGTTGGACGTCTCTGAAACAACTGAACCGACTCTGATAATTATTTATCTAATATCTAGTTAACTATCCCTGAGTGCTAAAAATTATTTTCGTATCATGAGTTTTTTGTTTAATTTATAATGAGAATGCATTTCATCAAAATTTGACAAACGGATGGACTATGTTTTAACATAGGGCACTGTTGGGTTATAATAATTTACTATATCATGGTAGCTGCTGACTGTAATGTTGTTGTCGGTCATCTACAAGTTGATATCAACATCAATTATGTTGATATTAATTGATGTTGATATCAACTTGTAGATCACCGCAACAACAACAGTTTCTCAAAAAAACAGAACCTACAAAGGAATTTTGATAGCTATGTTAACATAAATGTTACCTACATATGAAACATAAGTCATGATGATAATTAAATGATGTTGATTCTGAGATAAGAATCCGATAAGCATTGCCAAGGCCAAGTGCAATAATAATAATAACAGGTGTGTAAAAACTGGCACATTGCATTGATTTGGCCCCAAGCCAATAAAAAGATCATTAAATTAGCTTCTTTATAACATCTTCCTAAGCGTCTTGAAATTCTGATGGTAAAAATATTATGAATTTTGATAAAATGAACTGTCACTCATCATTAAACGTCCACTCTTTAAATTGTCGGTGAATACAGAGTGATTCTTTTCACCCGACTACGGCAAAGCCAAAGGAGGGTTATGATTTTGACAGGCTATGTATGTATGTGAGTAGGTTCATCTGTTCCCTCATAGCTCCTAATCTACTTATCAGAACTCGACATATGAGGTATCGTTAGAACCGTCTTAGTTGTTCGCTGAACATAAGCTACGTGACGTGTCACAAAACTCGATATGGCGCCCTCTAACGGACAAAAAGTTATGTGTTAAAAAATAAAAATGGAGATAAATACGCCGTGTTTGGTATCATTTGACAGGGCTTCAGTTGTACATTTTCAAAATATTGCTCAAATTTAAAGTGACGTTTCTAGTGGAAAAAAAATCATGTATTAAAAAAAAATGTTAAGATAAATACACCGTGTTTGATATCATTTGAAAGGGCTTCACTGGTACTTATAAAATATATCATCAAATTCAATGTGACGCTCTCTAGTGGACAATCAGTTTTGTGTTTTAAATTAAAGATAAATACGTCGTGTTTGGTATCATTTGAAAGGGCTTCACTTGTACATACCAAAATAAATAGTATATAAGCACAGTGATTTATCACCAAAATTGTTTAAATAAAAAAAAAGTAAAAAACTAAAACCCGACTACGACTAACCAAGAACAGAACAAAAAGAAAAGCCGCAGTCACACGTTATACGTACCAACCGAAACACTTTAATAACGTGGGACTACGGCTTTTCTTTTTATACTGTTCTTCTTTTTTCAGTTACCTTGTTTATTTCAGCATCATGAAAATCTTGTTTCATACTTTTTCAGCGTCGTTTTTTTTTTATCGTAGTCAGGTTTTAGTTTTTACTTTTTTTTACTAGTTGTACATCATACAAAATTTAAAATGTATGTTCTTATTAATTGATTAACCCCTAAGAAATCGTACTTAGGGTTTAATTAGTTTTTTATTAAATTAGTTTATTTATTTAAAATGTATGTAGGTATAGTAGTGGTACGTAGGTGGACATATATTCCTTGGCATATATTCCTTCTTTTGCTTCCCAAGTCAAAACTATGATGGGTGTTTATAAAAAGTAGTATAGATTTATACTAGGGTAGTAGTAATAGTGGGGTAGGAGTTAATAAAATAATTTAAAGAAGGAGGCGACCGGATGGCAGGTGGTCGCACGGAGGAGGCGACGGCCTCTCCATGACTGTCGCAACCCCGCGCGTTGCTAGTTCAGCCACCGCCTGGCGCGACTCCCCCTGCGCCAGGGACAGCGTATCGTTCACTTAGCAGACCACGCTGACCCCGCTAGAAAGGTTCCCGCGCAGCACGTAGCCATATCCGATGTTAGACAGGGGCGGCCCAAGTAACGATCCCTGCGGAACACCGCACGACATCTCTCGCCGTTTCCACTCTCCCAGGTGACCAGAGTAGATGATGAACCTGACAGTCAAGTAGGCCTCAATCACAAGTCGGAGGTAGGTCGGCACCCGGTGATACCGAAGTGCCGGCCTAATGGAACTCTAGGGCAAGGTATTGAAGGCGTTGGAGATGTCCTGTTTTAAATAAGATGATCTTACAATAAAAAAGTTCCTCAATTTTCACAACATACTGTGTCCCGAAAATGTCAACTATAGGTGTGATAGCCATATATATCAACAGTTAAATTGTTTCATCACAGAACAAAACCATTTATGACTAGTTTAAATACTTGTTTAGATAAAGTTTGCAAATATATGAAAGTTAATAAAACCAGTGGTGCACATTGTGGGTAGTTTTTTGTGTTGCGTGAATGGTATCTAAATGTTGGATACGAAAAAAAAATTAAAGTTGGTGGAGGAGAAGAAGGAAATGAAGATGAAGAAGTATAAATATGTAGCACCAGATGGAGGATGGGGCTATTTAGTAGCCATCTCTGCTATTATCAGCTTTGTAAGTAAAGTGATGATATTTTAAGTAGGTATCACCCCTAAGAGTTGAAATTGAACATATATGTGACAAAATCGAAGGCGGATCTGGATTTACCATTTTTTCAAATAGTGATGGTGAGGATCACGTAGGTTTAAGATACACGGAATGCCAACAGAGTTTCAGGCGTTATCTCTCTTTTTTCGCTTTGCCTTTTCATGTAACATCGCATTGGATTGTGTTACATGAAGCAACAAGCTTTTAAACCATGCTCGACGTTGACGATAGGCGAGTTTCCCCACTCGCCTATCGTCAACGTCGAGCCCTCTTAACACATAGTTTAATAGAAACATTTTTGAGTACCTATTGTGGCAGGTATAATTTTAGCATTTGTACCTTCAGCCAGTATAAAAGGAACTTCATTTCTAGAAAAGCAGTTAAAATAATAATAGTCTTATCACATTTTCAGTCAACCACAACTTCGTTTTTTGGGACTTTCGGGATGATGTATGATGAATTCATAAATGAGATATCAATGAGTTCTGCCGGTGTCACGCTGCTCACTGGTATATCGTGTATATCAAGTGCATTATCAGGTAAATGCGCATTTAGTTCTCTTCTATATATTATCCATATTGTTGTTATTATCGCAAAAGCGGTTTCAACTGGATACAAGCTATCCCCAATCCTGGCAATGTACAGACTTAATTTAGATCATGGTGTTCCTAGACGATATTGATATGATGGCGCGTTCCAACGATTATGAAAACACAGTCATGGTCTCGGACTCATGGCAAATTATAGTGCAAAAAGTTGTGAAAAAATACAGATGATCGTGAACGTTTGAACGTGATCGTGAGTAATGACGATCCCATCAGATTCTATGATATAGTCCAACTACTAGACTTAATACAGCAAAAACTTCCCAATCCCTACTGCTACGGAGAAATATCTAAATTTAAAGCTTAATTCGATAACATGTAATAGTAATTTAGTTCATTGTTGTCGTTTAAAATGTAACTAAATAAACTAATATTAATTTACAAATCATAACTCATATTAGTTTGCGTGATCACATCAGAAATGAAGATATCCGTAGAAAAACCAAGGTTACTAACATAGCTCGAAGAATCGTCAAACTTAACGGCCGTGGGCAGGGCACATTGCTCTCAGAACTCGGTCGATGGGGACGAAAGGAGTGGTGACCATATACCGGAAGACGTAGCGTTGGAAGGCCTCCCACACGGGGGACCGACGACCTGGTGAGGGTCGTGGGAATCCGATGGATGCGACACGCACAAGACCGGTCATTATGGTGACACATGGGGTGGCCTATGTCCAACAGTGGACGTCTTTCGGCTGAAATGATGATGATTAAATATTTCCGTCCCATCACCATTTATAATGATTTCAGGTTTCTTCACGTCTGCTCTGCTGAAGCTAATGTCGATGCGATGGCTAGCTTTCATGGCCTCTGTCATATTTGCTTTTGGAACTCTCGGCACAGTTATTATGACGTCAGCTCTTATGTTCTACTTTACTGCGGGGATCTGTCAGGTATTTTTTTTTAATTTTCGGTTTAGTGATGACTCAATTCTTTTTCTTTTCGAGTCAATGGTAAAATCCTTAAATTATTTGGCCCCAGTAGCTATGTTAACTGCAGCATCCGTGGCTCTCATTAAGTCCTCCTAAGTGCAGGTGTATAGGCACTTGAGGCACTCCAACGTGTGGTTCATGTTCTGAAATGGGACACCGCGCTCACAATGTGGGCCTGACAGGTCTATTATACCCCGTTTCGCCAACGATTGTTTATTAAGGAAATTTTTAAAGTAAGGAGAAAATCCTTCGATTCGATCGAGACTCGGGCTGTACTACAGTACCTCCAACGTTGCCAGATTGACTATCGGTACATCAGTGTGATGAAGTAATTTTACGAAAACGCCACTATGTTAGTCTGACTTCAGCCCCCCTAGCCAAGTTACAATCGTTTCGTTCGCACCGAACGCCTCGAGTAGGCCAAGCCTCTGATTCCTTTGTTCTGACCACGTGACTGAGCGTTGAGATGACATCAGAACAAAGGAATCGGAGGCGTGGCCTACCCGAGGCGATCGGCGCGAACGATACGATTGTAACTTGGCTAGGGGGGCAGGACCAGATGTGGAGGAAATGACATCAAAATGGGTGGGGCTTTTAAAATAATTTGCATTTATGTTACAGGGTATTGGCCTAGGAATAATGTTTAACTTATCTTGCACAATAATGAATGATTACTTTGACGAGAAAAGAGTATTGGTCATGAACTTTGTACAAACGGCGACAGGTGAGTTAAAGTCTCCAAAAGTATAAAGAGATAGTTTTGAATTTATTAAAAAAAAAGAGTGCAAAATTACGATTTTTTAGGAGTTATTGCCATGGTCGCCCCAATATTTGTGAAATGGTCGTTAGAACAATATGGCTCAAAAGGAACTTTGCTGCTCATCGGAGGCCTATCGTTGCATAACTTCGTTGCTGTGTTACTGATGCAGCCAGTTAATTGGCATATGAAGAAAATTGAGGTTTTGGAGTCCACTGAACTTAGTAAGTATTTCCACAAATACATTACATTATCCCAATGATTCTAGAAGGGGTTTTGCAGATGTGTATATATCCCACATTGCGTCTGTTAGGCTTAGTTGTTTCTTTTTACTTTAATCGGACTTAGGACTGTATACATTCCTGAAATCAAAAATTCAATAAAAATAGGGTAAAGTGCTCAATTTTTATAAAAAATTCCGTGTTTAGTTTTCTACAGTATTTTATACAAATCAAAATAACACTAAAAATAAATATTTTATGAAAACATCATCAACATTGTTATTAAATGAAGCAGCAATTAGCATTTCAAATATTGATATGAAAAAAAGTGAAGGCGTCGTAGAGATATATCCATATCTCTTTTCTACACACATAACCTAATGGCGAAGCCTAATGGTGAGTGAATGGCTCATCATCACTGCATGAATGCACGAGGAAGGCGGCCATCAGAGAGGAGTGGCGGCGTGTTGTGAAGCTTGCCACCAACACCTGAAGTGATGACCACGACCACTCTGTCAAGAGTGATATCGATAAGGAAGAAGAACCTAATGGCAGTGACGATACATTTCAATGTCTATATTCTTATTCTATTACTTAACATATTTCTCTTTCACTAGATTTAAAAGGTTTCTAACTTACTAATAAAATAATATTGAATGAATTTCAAAAATCTTTCTATTTTCCATTTTGGATAAAGTTTCCTACTTCTTGGTACAAATAATTTACAGAAATATGGACTACGTAATCTACGTATATTTTACCTAGCGACCTTAAGCAGGACCCTATGTTAAGCAGATGCGTTAGTACTTTCTAAGCCACTGAAGTAGCTACATTCATTATTGACTTCATAACTTGTTTCAGAAATTGAAGGGTAAAAATCTACAAATTCGTGATAAGACCTGATATGCTGTATGGATCAGAATGTTGGGCTGTGATTGATGGAGAGGGAGAGGAAGGCCAAAGAAAAGATAGATGGCTTGTGTGAAGAGTGGTATGAAATGAAAAAGAGTTAGTGATGGCATGACGAGTGACAGGACAGAATGGAAGAAAAAAACATGTTGCGCCGACCCCAAATAACACGGGACTAGGGCAGGAAGATGATGAACTTATTTTAGAATTTTTTTAAGTTCATTTTTATAATTCTTATTTTACAGAGCTTCTCCTGGAAGTAAACAAGGACGTCAAGAAATTGGACACACCAGTTATAACACTGACAGATTTAGAGGGTACTCCTACAAAAGCGGAGTTGGCAAAAGCTCTTGAATATCCTGAAAATTATGAAAAGAAAAGTGGCTTCAGGTACTTGCCCTGTTGTTTCGTTACGGTTAACTTTCCGTTTTTTATAAAATCCCTTTAGAGGTTTTACTCAGAAAATTAATAAATAAAAAGAGTAATTATTGTAACACTGTGTACACCGGGGCAACATGGTCTCCCAAGTCATTCTAGGAACTTTTTTCTTGCGAATTTAATGCAGCTCTATCAGTGTTTGCTCAGATCGTCTCGTCACTTTTTTGTGCGCCGGCCTTGGCAATGCCGTATCTTTTCAGGAAACCGTGTATTGTGTGTGAACCTTTGCCCTGTATTCCACTTTGTAAATATGTTTAGTACCTATTCGGAAAACCAGCACGTAAAGTAGGTAAAAATTGTATTTTTGCTATTTACTTTTCATTTAATTGTATTCTTTGCATTCCAGGAAATTCCTGGAATCATTCATAGACACGTCACTGATCAACACGTTTTTGTTTTCTTGTGTTGCCCTTGGACCTGCTATGTGCCTTACTGCCGATGGGTTATTCTTGGTTATGGTTCCAACGTATTTGTACTCTATGGGATGGAGCCAGGTCAGTTTAATTGCAAGTTTTTATTTCCCAATCCCTGAACAAATTAAACAGCCATTTATTTTGGCTCTACTCTTAATTTTAATCAAAAGATCGGCGAAAACTTTTTTTTTGGTTTGGATATCTAAGTGGGTTTTGGGTTTTAATATAAAATGGGTTTTACTGATTAAAACCCATCTGTGTTCCTTCAGTTGCCCTTGGCATTCCAAGCCCTGGAACGGGCCACGGTAAATCTTTCAAAGAATTCTGCAGTGCAGTGTGTGTTGACATCGGGCCTAGCGACATGCTTTTGGGACATCTCTTTGAGCTGCACGTGGTACATAAAGCTTCACATTAGGGAAAAAAATGTGCCCCAACTATGCAACGTTGCCCAGTGTCCCGCAACTTGCCCCTCAATATGTGTGGCCCTAAATAAATGTATCAGAGGCATAATGGGCCGTTCACCCGGCCTGGTTCCTATCGGACGGTGAGCTACACATTGTTCGCCATCTGCAAGCCTTTTTTTGAAATTAAAACACTTGATGTCAAATAATGCAGTTAAAATATATTAACAGCAGCCAAATGCAAACCAAAAATTTGTGAAAGTGTATGTTATACGTTACGCCATTTGGAACATAACCAGAATAAGTAAGATAAAATAAAATAAGACTTCATTCTTTTTTTTTTCAGGATAATGTAGCAATGGCAATAACTTTATCCGGATTTGGAGACTTGTCTATGAGAGTTATATTTACCATCGTTTCTAAGTGGATATATAAACTGGGAATCCAGAATATTTACATTGTTGGAATAGTTGTAGCGGTCATGTCGAGAGTTGGTAAGAATAATATTATAGTCATACCTAATAGTCAGCTATTGCAGTAAAATATAATAATTGCTGTTTAATACTTTATGTATTTACATATAAGCATAATAATAAGCATAATCATAATCATCACCCCATCGCTGTATCTCTACGTTGACGTCGTGGTGGGGCTTGAGCGCTCCAATGAACCCTAGCTCTGTACTGGTAGAGTTTGCTTTGCCGTAACATGCCTTGGGTGAGGGCCAAACTAAGAGAGATACAATCCGCAAGGCAGTTTTGTGGCGAACTGTTGGGCATTAGCGATCCCATGGACCCGATCTCCCGGGAGAAGTCTTGTTTTTCATCTCCGGCCTTCTTGCCTTCATTGGCCGGCCGTAGTGAACACTGACGAGAATCAGAGCTGGCTGGCTTGAGTGGAGACTCGTAAGAGCATACGTGCTCGGGAGAAGGATGTATAATCCACTAAGGTGCTGGTAGTGATCTTGACCGTACTTCCGGGATTGTCCTGATAGCCGTGGTATGTACCGCACCTCTCCTCAAGCACCTCAGGATATGTTGCCCTCTTGTTGCTTAGCCACTTCGTGCTAGCCACCGTTTTTGGGGGCCCAGTTATTGAGTGTGCAAGTCACCCTTGCCTTGCCTTGTTATCGATGGATATAATAACATTGTTCAGACAGGGGCCATAGTCTTAACATAGTTATTAGTGACCAATTCACTTAAGACTCCAAAAACCATAGCCAATTATCTTTTGTTTTTATATTTCGCAATAGTTTCCCACCAAACGGGGGTTGTCCTAGGGTGCATTAGCATAGTGCGTAATACTCGTGCAGAGATAATCGTCTGTTGGTACCGATTTCCATTAAGAGTGTCTAAAGGGCCTCTGCGATTTGTTTTTGGCTCCTCGTACACCTTCCAAAGGTCCTGGAACTTCAAGGTTCTGAGATATACTGACAGCATAATCAGACTTATGTACCCACTGCTGATTTTCAGTTGGCACTCCACAGTGACGCACGGACGAGGGTAAACCAAATATGGTTGAATTAAATATTGATTTTACATGATAATAATTTTATAAAAATAAAATACGTAAATAACTGTTTTGTAAATACCAATTATTATAAAATAAAATATGTGACACATTGAATAAAAACTATAAATTGTTACAATGCATCATTAAAAAAATATCTTAATAAAACTTTTTAGATTATTTTTAGGTCCATTTCTGTACCCACACTGGGCCCGCGTGGTGGATTACGGCCCATTCCCTCTCCTAGAGAGAGGAGGCCTGAGTCCCAGCAGTGGGAACATTAAAAGGCTGAATATGCTATGCTATGCTATGCCATTTCTGTACAACAGATTAAATAGAAAACTGAGTATCTACAAATCGAAATCCATGTTGATATATTCCAGGTATGCTGTGGTCCAGTAGCGTTATAGCCACGATGGTGTATTTCACATTGACGGGTGTGGCCCACTGCTCCATCGCCGTCCTCATACCTCTGGTTATTTCGGAAGCTGTAGCTCCTGACAAGTTTACTTCAGCTATGGGCACCTGTCTACTTCTTACTGGGATATTTAGCATTAGTTTAGGGCCTGTTGTTGGTATGTATTTAATATTTTTTTACGACTGATAGGCTCACATTTGACCACTATTTAACTTGATGGTAAGCGATGGTGCGGTTGACGTTGGAGAACGCTTGCCTAGAAGTAATCTATTACTCTTGGCTTAAAGATCCCTAGGTTGCAGCTATCAGGAAACACAAACTCCCGCAGGGAATTCCACTCATTGGCTGTATGCACAATGAATGTGTTTATCATTAAGTGCGTACGGGTGGGATGTCCACCATGTACCGGTGGCGCAACGCCGTACGTCTAGTGGTCTGTTTGTGCAATTCCGATGCACACTGCCTGAAATGTAAACGATAGAAAACAATAGTATTTTTTTATCTCTAACATCGTCACAAATTCAAAAATCTTTTGGTCCGTGAGACATAGTAAACGAAAACGATTTTCGTAATTCAGAAATTCTGGTAATATTTTAATAGCATATCGACGCTTGAAAGGCAAAATGTATGAACGACCATTTCACAAATTGTTCAATAAATGGATTTGAAATTCTATTTTTCACAAAAAAAATCATAGTAAATTAACTAATAGAGCATTTTTGCTGATACTCAGAATAGTTATCATTTAATATATTTGTTATTTAATTGCTGTGTCAAAACAAAATTATAAGACCTTTTTGATAGATTTTCAGGAGATAATACAAGGCTGTGAATAATCTTGGTTAGGTAAAATTGACTTAACTCACAATATTAACATTAGAGGTCCTGTAAAAAATGTTTTAACGATCGAATAGCTACATACAACCTACAACTAAAGGGTCTTACGTTCTTTTCAGTAAACTTTTATAATCCAATAAAATGTTTCATCAGGCCAGGTTGTTCAACCATGGAAAACCAAAATATCTAATCTTACTCATAAAACTGAGTTCCGTCTAGAATAAAGGTATTATATCCCAATATTATTATATTTTTAGCGATAAGTAAAAAATTAAATAAAAAATAAAGAAGAATAATAAATTTAATTACTTCACAAAATAGCACAAAAACATAAAACTTGTTTATAATTTAAAAAAAATAAAAATAAAAGAAAACTAAACAAATTATATATATTTTTATAATTAAACAATAAAACTACTTGAGATCAATCAATCCTATGAAACATAAACTGACGAAGAAAACGATTAAATATTATAGTTTGTAATTGCTTAAACTCAATAGATCACAAACTATGCGTCGACTCTGAGAAAGAAACGATTGAATAGAAAGTAAAGCCATTTAAAAAATTATCGAATAAAAAAATTATCTAAGTACCTACTGTGTTCAATTGAGAAACGGATAGGGAAATAAAATCAGGATTTTTTTTTTTTAAATACCTAACCACACAAGTATTTAGTACCTTCCAGCTTCCTAACTTCAATCGTCGACGTCTTTCGCATTGCAAATAGTGTTACCAGGCACCCCGATTTGCGCGGAACGTCCCGATTTTTAGGGGTCTAGCGATGCGTCCCGATTAGCACCTGATAAATAAAAAAAATATTAAAGTCATTATTATTACAATAAAACAACCTGTATCGCATTCGCTTCACTATGCCAAGTGCGTTACAAATGACACACGACGCATCACTGGCTTGTTGTCTCTCGGTCTTCGTCCGTCACACGTGATCATAATGTCTTCTGCTTTACTCCACATAATTATAAGTAATCTGTGACTCAATCGATCTTAGTTCATCCTTTCCATTCATATGCAGTAAAATGTAATCAACAATACAATTTTACTATAAAAATATTTGAACTTTTAAAACAGCGGTAATCATTTATAACATTTTTTTTTGTCGTTTTTGTCTTTATTAACACGGTGGAGCTTACGGTGGAAGTGTGCCCTACTTGGGCGGAGCACCCCCGTGTCCTCATGGCGGCGTTTGGTAGCGATTCGCTCTCGCCGGGCCCTGGTTCTGGCCATGGGCCGGAGCGAGAGGGTATAGGAAGCGGTCGTCTCCTTCTGCGAAAATGAGTTGACCTCAACCGTGAATCAACGGATACCGTCACGCCCCAGTCGTCCCAGAAGATGTCCCGGGCGTCGAGTGTCGCACTTCGATTTCCGGCTACAGTAGGCAAGGGTTTGCAAGCGACGAGCAATGGGTAGCTCGATGTTCACCCATCCAATAAAGGCCAGGCCCGAGTCGATGGCGCGTCGTGTTGCACATTCTCCTCAAAGAGATACCCTCAAAGAGATGCCGCTCCAGTAGGGCCGATGCCTGCTAGGGCTGCGGGAATGTTTGAAACAGTGACCGTGGCCCTGGAACGCAAAGAGCGACTGAAGAAGTTTGGGTTTTAGTTAGTAAAAGTCTGACACGCCCTCTCGTTCCACTCTAGAGCAGGAGAAGGAATTGGATGATTTACCTCCTCAAAAAAAAACTTAATTAAAAAAAAAATGACCCCGATTTAAAACCCTCAACAATCCCGATTGGTTTTACCATCCATCCCGATTTTTATCCAATCGGACCTGGCAACACCAGTTGCAAGTTTGCAAATTAAGGCCTGGGGGGCTATTGGCTAACATTTTCAATAACAATTGACAACTAGCATTTGTTGCACACTAAACTTAGTTGTCAACTAACAATTTTATAAAATTGGTATTACGTATCACACAAGTGACTAACAAACTACGGTGGAAATGTGGTGAATTATAAAAATTTACGGTGCCTATTGTGACCACTCTAAAATTTTATCGACTATTATACAGCTTCAAAAGCTTACACAATCTCAATTTTAAAAGTATCGATACAATAACATCTGTCAAAACGTGTTACGGTGGCTATCAAAGGCACCAGTGGCTAATGACGTCACTGCAGTTGGTCACAGAAGATAGGCAATACGAAACTAGCTGTTTGACAGTTCAATGATGCACATTGTTAACAAGTGATCATCACTTGAACTGTCAACAGAGTTACGCAATAGCCCCGCAGGTTTTACTACTTTTGAACTTTTTTGAACCTCTGGAAGTCCACAAATATAATAGAGAACACCATGAAAAATTATTTTATTAAAATTGGTCATATGACCAACTACTGAGTAAAAATCAAAACATGAATTAAAATAGTTGTCTTGATAAAAAAATCACGAATCTGACCCTAACTTACGATTTCAATGTGTATAATATCTACGAGATTACGTCACGGATATATTTGAAATTTCCACAAAAATAATAAAGCTTGTTTTTTAAAAGGGTCTGGTAAAAACAAAAATCTTGAATAGTTACTATGGTTTCTACACTAATATTAAAAAAGAGGTAAAGTATGTTTTTTTTTTTATTTATTTTAGGTAATCTCTGAAAGTACTGGTCTGATTGCAAAAATTTTTTCACCGATAGTAAGGTGCTTTATTCTTGAGTGACATATATTTTGTGTAGTTTTTTATAAAAAATAAAATCGCTGTTACGGGGCCGCGAAGTCAACACGAGACGGGTCTCGTGTTGATTTGTAGGCACTGGCCCGCAACCGTCTCTTAAAGTACTCCTCATGATATCTACGTAGGATAGCAAAGGTTTTACAAAGCTTTACCCGCATAAGCATAATCAGCCTTTTTAATGTTCCCACTGTTGGGACTCAAGCCTCCTCTCTCTAGGAGAGGGACTGGGCCGTAATCCACCACGCAGGCCCAGTGCGGGTTGGTGAATGTCACATGTCTTCGAAGTTTTGTTTCTAGGGCATGCCGGTTTCCTCACGATGTTTTCCTTCACCGTTTTGAGAGCAGTGGTGATGAAATAAATTACACAAAGTAGGTAATGCGCCTGGCTGGGTTTAAACCCGCGACCTACAACTCGTAAGTCGGGGCCTTTACCATTCGGCCACCACTGCTCTCAAGCTTTACCCAATCAGCATATTTTTGTTTAGGAATAGGAAGTTTGTTTTTATACAAATTATCTCCTGGACGCCTGTTCTTACCAATAACTTCAACTTTTTCCGTAGCTGCTGTGTCATCCACGCTGTATTTTATTTATATAAATATTATCTGAATCCTTTATTTTAAATGTAACAATTCTGGAGTTTACTAATTTTGCCAACAAGATTGTTATTAAAGTATTTATCGGACATAGTATCCCAAGCTTTAAAATCTTGGTGACACATTATCTCTACATTGTAGAGTTTTGAATTTTTCCTGGCCGTTCAAATATGAAGGATCAACTGAGCGTTGCGTGGTTGACTGAAGCACCCATGCAACGCTCAGACCATACACGCAGCGGTTCGCGCGTATAAAATGCGCTCCTTGAGTACAGCTTATCCACCACTTTTTCAACCAATAAAGATTTTTTACGTATGTTTAACTCACTAACACAAAAAACTTTGCTTCAATTAAAGTATCTTAAATGCTAACGGTTGGTCAAAATCGTTTCAGGTAAAAATGTATGATCGACCAACTTGTTATTAAACATTAACGACAAAATGCGCTTAACGTCCGAGTGATTATAATTCGCAGAAAGGTAAAATGTTTTAACGGACAATAGTCAAAAAATTATACACAGATAAATTGTTTTATTTCCAAAATTGGAAAAAATTACCAACTTGTAAAACGTTTTATTGATTAAAAAAAATGAAAAGTGATTTGGTAAAGTGTTTTAATTTCAAATCTTTATTATGACAAAAAAGGCAAAATGAATTATGGCTGATTTTCAAACGTTATGTACGGTTTATGAAACAAATGTCGAAAATGGTGGTGATTTAAAACAAAATACAACGCGAAAATGACTGAAATCACCGTTGTATTAACGACCACAAAAGTGCTTGGATTTGTCTGAAACCTAGACCATTCGAAAGAGAAAAATCTGCCGATTCCAACGATATAAATAACTCAATTTTGACCAAAGTGGTCGTTCATACATTTTGCCTTTCAAACGTCGATATGTTTCAACCGCATACATTTTAGACCATCTTTGTCACTGTTAAAATGTCACTAACATAATACCTATGGAATGCACAGTATCTCTGACTGTATATCTTTTGTCTATGACTATATTTTGTTTTCAATGTAGGATCGTCTGTTATTTTCTAGGTTGTAGCATACTACGTCCCTTGTGGATAAGTCACGGTTTCAAAGAAGGAAATATTTTCCTGCTGGTAGAGACTGGGTGATCTGGGCAACCAAGACCTGTCACCTAGTGGCCCATGAAGGGCACTTCTCGAGCATGTGCTATGCAGGATCTAATTTGCTTCCGCAATGATAGCAATTTACCGTAGGCTCATGCCCATTTCTATTCGGGTCCAGGCTGCTCAGTACTATAGAAGATGCGTTCCCTTCTTTTCAGCCAGGCTTCGTAGTACGGCAGCTTCGGCTGACTGTTGATTATAGTCCTGCAGTTTTGGTCGCCTGACAGTCTGTTTGACTAAATAGGCACCCCATAAAGAATACTTTTGTTCTTTTTTTACTTTGTGTTTGTAACCGTTGTGCTGTATCTGTTCCGGATAAAAGTATTTCTGTTCTATTTATTCTATTTGTTTTTATTTATGAGTACATGACACGTAACTGATTGCTCTAACATTGTTTACAGGCGCTGTACGAGATTTCACGAACAACTACTCAAATGCATTCTACACTCTGATTGCGCTTTACGCATTATTTGCTGTGCTGTGGCCAATAGAACTTATTGTGAAGAACAATAAACGAAGTAAAAATACATTGAAGAATTCCAAATCTAGTCAATTCAATAAATATTCTAAGTGAATGATTGACGCGTTTGTTTAATTAAAAAACTGACCAAAGGCAACAATTTCTATCAGTTTAGCCAACTTAAAAATAAATCATTGTATCAATCAAAACCAGCAGCAGCGCAGCGCGTATGTTAGGAATATTATTGCACGAAGACACAACAAGAGATATTACTACAGGCGCCTTATTTTCTCTTCCAACCCCGTGTCTATTTGGTAGTTTTACTGATCATTTTTAATTTTTTATTGTACACAAAAACTTAACATATTACAGTGATTTGACAGTTCAGGTACAAATAACAATGTGCGTGTGAACTGAGGGACCACACTGGTATTTTGCAAAATAAAAATCTGCATTGCTGCTCCCAAGTGCTGCTGAAACCTGCGACATTGGTGTCGCGGGTTCAGTTCTCGCATTTGCATGCAAATATTCGTGTGGCCTATAGATTAAGGGTCCAGGGAGAGTCCGGTTCCGGTTCTAGGGGTTTTGTGTTTGTGAACGTAAATACCCATGATAATTCCTAGTACGAGGCAAATGTTCTTAAAAAAATCAAATTTTGTCTAAAGCACCTCAGACTAATATGCACCCGGCACGCACATACTGGGCCAATGATCTTACTTATTAGGCAGTCGTCACAGAAGACGCGTCGGGCATCGGGAGTTACAGGGACGATCTCCGGCCACCGTACGCGCAGGCTTACAGACATCTAGCAATGGAAGGTAGGCGAAACAGAGAGTAAAGTCCCGCAAACCTCCGTTAAAAAGGGAGGATCCTTCTAGCAGACGGGTGTTATGTCTTATGACTTCTATAGTATCTTCTGGTGGGTTCTATATGTTCTAATCGCGCGAAGAACTTAGTTCTTAGTTCTTATGTGATGCCATAGATGTCGGTATAGGTAGCTCGCCGTCCAGCCATAAAGTTAGAACCAGGTTTAAGTCGTCGACGGCGCACAATGTTCCAAGTACGCCTCAAAGAGGTGACAGCAAAACATCAGCGGCCCAGTAAGCCAATAATTATTGGAGGTACCATCATCCTGGAACGTAAAGGGTAACAGAATGACACAGTTGGGTTTTAGTCAGTAAAAGTCTGACATGTCTTCTGTCTCCACCTTAAGGAGGGAGGAGTCATTTCATGATTTCTGTATGACCGGACTGTGAACTACCAATTACTCGTCGTCTGCAAGCTTGCGCCTGCTGTAGATATTTATCAACCAGACAACCAACACTTGCATATACAATCAGCCACGGTCTCCTCTACTGGGCTATGATACTTGATCTTTGTGGCTACTGACTGCTGTCGTAGTCACTTACAAGGTGATATTCAACAACATTGTTCCCAAAGAAACAATACTTACAAAGAAATTTTGATGGCTATCTAGTAGTTTTCTAACATAAGTACACCTACTGATAAAACATAAGTAGGTAATGATAATAAATAGACGTTGATTCTATCTGAGTGCAGAATCCGATATGCATTCAAGGTTGTCAAGGTCAAGTGCAGTAATGTTAATTAATAACAGTAAGAGTCTCTAACAATATGTAATGTTGAAATCTTGTAGTATAGCATTGCTCCCGAGGTAATTAAAAGGTTACGTCTTCGTTATGACATCATCATCATCATCATCATCATCATTTCAGCCGATAGACGTCCACTGCTGGACATAGGCCTACCCCTAATGTCGCCACTGTTAATTTTAACGAGTGTGGTTTTTGATAATGTCAAAATACAGCCGGGTTAGAGGGAACCTGTTGGTAATAATTCATCACCATCATCATCATTTCAGCCGAAAGACGTCCACTGCTGGACATAGGCCTCCCCCAAGCGTCGCCACAACGACCGGTCCTGTGCGTCTCGCATCCATCAGATTTCCGCAACCTTCACCAGGTCATCGGTCCACTTTGTAGGGGGGCCTTCCAAAACTGCGTTTTCCGGAACGCGGTCGCCACTCCAGAACCTTTCGACCGCAACGGCCATCTGTTCTGCGAGCAATATGCCCTGCCCATTGCCACTTAAGCCATGCCATTGCCGTTATGACATCTGTGGGTCATAAAACTGTGATAGTCAAAAATATTACGTATTAGAAATTTTTTTTTCGGTGGAAAAATCATCCAAAGACATCCCCGACCCTTGAGCGGAGTGGGAGATAGTGTCAGACTTTTACCGACTAAAAACCCACTCCTGTTCCTTCGTTGCCTTTCATACCAGGGCCGAGTCTTCCTTTCAGAATCAGACCCTTGGCTCCAGTAGGCTTCAACCCAGCTGGGCCCCTACGGTTGCTGACATCTCCTTGAGGCGCGGGTCGGCACGGCTCGGTCCGGACGGTTACCGGACGGTTGGACGGTGAGCTACCCATTGCTCGCCGTCCACAAGCCTGCGCCTACGACGTATTAGATATGTATTTTGTCACTCATTATTACAAGTTTATTCTTAAATTGTCGGTAAAGACAGGATGATGCTTTTTACGGATAGTTCCACTGCGCTGCAAAACTAATTATTTTCATAATTTTAATGTTCAGATATTGATTCTACCACACTCTAAGAAATTTTAAGTAGAGTTAGCAAAATAATAAATTAAGCATGATAAATTATGTTAAACTGTAGGTAGTAACCTATGAAATTGCCGTTTTTTAAAACGGGTTGCTTTGAAGTGTTATATCTTTGGATTGCCTTGGATTAGACACAAAGTCGACCCTTAGGGCTATATTTCACCGGGACACCATGGTAGCGTGACCAGTAACAAAAAACAACAAAATGTATACAGCTCTATAGAGATTTACTCACCTGGTGTCCGTTTGGTTGCGCAACCAATTTGGCGGCGCCACCAATTCGGACGCGTGCACTTAAGGTCCATTTTGATACTGTCTCAGTATGGTGTAGCGACTCTGGTGTCTGTATGGTGTTTAATTTGGTAGCTTACGGACACTATGGCGGCGCAACTGGTCGCGCCGCCATGGTGTGCCGGTGAAATATAGCCCTTATACGAGTATGTAGCTGGGAAAAGACTAGGCGTAGGCAGATGCTGACATAAAAGTAAATAACGTTTTTTGTTTTTTAAACAGAACTTTTTATTTAAATTTTATGTCATTCGAAAATCAATTGTTTTATGAAACGTTAAAGTTACCGACTGATATTGACAATAAAAACAAAAAAGAATCACAAAACGGTTAGTTGCGATTGTCAATGTTTAGGTACATGAATGATAGTAAAAATGACAGTTGCTACAAACGATCGATTTTTGCATCAACTGACGTCAATGCAATTACGGTTTCGGGGACCTTAAAGACGATTAATATATATGAAGTATTCACTTAAAGTGTTGTTTCAAGTAGGTTGATGCTATAAAAAATGTGTTTCACACTGGAATTTAAATTCCATTGTCTTAAATTTTGACACCATACTGTATCTCAAAAATGTCAACTATAGGTGTGACTGGCATATTCACAGTTAAATTGTATCATCATAGAACAAAAGCATGTATTTAAATACCAGTTTAAATAAAATGCTTGTATTAGATAAAGTACGCAAATATGTGAAACTTAATAAAACCAGTGGCACACACTGTGGGTAGTTTTGTTGTGTTTCGTAAGTTGTATCCAAATGGTGGCTGAAGATACGGAGAAAAGTTTTAAGTTGACGGAGAAAGAGATGGAGGTGAAGAAAGAAATGAAGATGAAGAAGTATAAACATGTGGCACCAGATGGAGGATGGGGCTATTTAGTAGCCATCTCAGCTATTATTAGCTTTGTGAGTAAAGTGACGATATTTATATTGAAGTGTTCCATGTGCGCCTCAAAGAGATTTGAGCAAAACCGTAGAGGCCCAGCAGGACCGAAGCCTACTGTGGCCATGGGATATCCGAAATGGAACCCCGGGGTCCTGGGACGTAAGGTAAAGAAGGAACGTAGAAGTGGGTGATGGACGCAAGGCAAAGAAAGAACATAGAATGGGTCTTAATCAGTAAAAATCTGAAACGCCCAGCTTCGTCCTAGAGCGGGAGAAATCATTGGATGATTTCCCACATAAAAAAAAGAATGAAAGTAGGTAGAAGATGTAAGTATGTGACAACATTTAAGATGAATGATGAGATGGTGGCGGTTATGTAGATTTTAAGTTTTAAGGTACACGTGCGTAAACTGACGCGTAAAACATTCTGTTTGTTTCTTGTGCTCTGATAACCAGCGCCAGACAACTACCTCGTGGTTGTCTGGCATTTTCGCTGAACTGCCCCCCTAGCCAAGTTACAATCGTTTCGTTCGCGCCGAACGCCTCGAGTAGGCTACGCCTCCGATTCCTTTGTTCTGACCATGTGACTGAGCGTTGAGATAACGTCAGAACAAAGGAATCGGAGGCGTGGCCTACTCGAGGCGTTCGGCGCGAACGATACGATTGTAACTTGGCTAGGGGGGCTGGACCTTTTTGGCGCTAGCGTGCGACACATGATGTTAGTTTTTCTGTTTTCTAAGTTTCTACATATTTTTCTACATTGTGTGTATCTATGTATGGGCGCCAAATAAAATATTTTGCTTTCTTTCCTTTCTTTTTTTCTTTGATAAATAATATCAATAAACACAATAAATATTGTAATATTTATTAAACACGTTAGGAAGGATGTTATTCAAACCTGTAGATAGGACTGTACTTATTTGTTGATATTAGATAGAGTACTAGTAAGGGTTTTAAAAAAACACTTATTTCCTGGAACAAGTTTTGTAAAATATTCGAGTAAATCACGAATGCTAATAGAGTTTTCAGGCATTATCTCTCTTTTTTCGCGTTGCCTCTTTGTCAAACATCGCGTTGGATTGCGTTAGATGAAGCAACAAGCTTTTAAACCATATTCAATGTTGACGATAGGCGAGTGGAAAAGGACCCTCTTAAGAGTTCGTGGTAGGGCATCAGGGCCGATGACTGTTAGGGCCGCTAGATTGTTCGAAAGATTTACTGTGACCTTAGGACGTGAAAGGTAACTGAAGGAACACGGGTTTTATTTAGTAAAGATCTTGCACACCCTCTCGCTCTACCCAAAGCGGAAAAAGTTATTTGATGATTTTTTTACCTCAAAAACCAAAAAAGGTATTTACATAGCTTGTAGGTATTCGTTAAAAAAACGTACTTACTGTAAATCTCAAACAACTTCATTGCAGACACTGGCGTCATAAATAAGTAAAACAAACACAACGTATATTTTTACATAATATAATGTAATAAATATATTAATGAGACAGATAACAATAGTAGACAGTCAGATGAAATGTTGAATGGCCATAATTTAATAGCATAACTTAATCCTGACATTTTGTTATCTATTTGTGCAAATTTTAAAATTATGTATGGTATGTGTATGTATAGGTATGGCAAACTCCTTTACTCTATTGCGACTGTACTTAATAATTTCTTTGCTACAAACGTGAGCCTCAACGTTTACGCGAAAATGACTATTTCTTTTGCAAGTCGTGTATGAAACGAGTTGCAAAAATCGTCGGTAACCAGTAAACACAATACGAGTGCTACTGTTTTATTATGTTTGGTTAGAGTAACTACTGATTGTAGTATTATACGGCAGATTTTTTTTCTTTTATTATTGATAGGGTCGCGTTTGACCTCTATCCCATCTGATGGTAAGCAAACATGTAGTCAGTGATGGAGCGCTTGCCTAGAATTTACTTATTTATTCTTGACTTAAAGACCCCTATAGGTTGCAGCTATAAAGAAATACAGACTCCAGAAGGAAATTCTAATCCTTAGCTATATGCACAATGAATGTTTTCCCAAAACGTTTTGTACGCATTATTTTTAATCCCAGGTCCCCACGCTCAATAGTCGCGCTTTAGCCCTTGAGACCAAAGTGGCAGTACGGAATAGGACGAAAAACTTAATTAATACGAAGTTTAATAGGAACAATTTTTGTTTAGTGTAACAGGTATTGATAGGGTCCTTGGGGGAGGCCTATGTCCAGCAGTGGACGTCTATCGGCTGAAATGATGATGATGATGATGTTACAGGTATATCTTTAGCATCTGTACCTCCAACCAGTTTAAAAGGAACTTGGTTTCTAGACAAACAGTTAAAATAATAATGGTTTTATCACATTTTCAGTCAACCACAACAGCGTTTTTTGGGACTTTCGGGATGATGTACGATGAATATATAAATGAGATATCAATGAGTTCTGCCGGTGTCACGCTGATCACGGGTATATTGTGCATGTCAGGTGCATTATCAGGTAAATGCGCATTTAGTTCTCTTCTATATATTATCCATATTGTTGTTATTATCGGAAAAGCGGTTTCTACTGGATGCAAGCTGTCCCCAATCCTGGCAATCTACTAACTTAATTTCGATCATGGTGTTCCTAGACGATATAAAAACCGATATATATATACAGGGTGTTTGGTGCATCGTGTCCCAAATTGAAATGGTCGACGGGAGGGGTCATTTGCTATCCTATCAAACCCCTAAACACTTCCCATATCAGTCATAAGTGACTCGATTCACAATTTTAGCGAATTCACAAAGTTATAACAAGATTTTTATAGCATGTGGCACATCACCAGCAAGAGGATAAACTAGAGAATATTTGAGGGAGTTGGATGATTCCGGTCGCTATTGTTTTTTTTTTTATAGCCATGTAAATAGCTGTAACATGGACAGCTTTAATTTAAGTCCAAAACTTTGCAAGTAAATTTAAAAAAAAAACTAGATAGCTAATGTCATTAATTTTAAATTAAAAAGTACTCTAATACAATACACATCTAAATAAAATTAAAATTCAGATTATATATTTTTTTAAATTTGTATTTGAATGAAAAATTTGGGTCTTATTTTCATAAAACAAAAAAAGTCGATGAAAAAAAATCCATAGGGCATGAGAAGTGTTTAGGGGTCTGAAAGGATAGCAGATGACCACTCTCTTCGAGCATTTCAATTTGGCACACGATGCACTAAACAACCCTTTATAAACTGACTGACTAATATATCAATGCACAGCCAAAACTACTGGGACTTTGATATGATTGGCGAGCACTCTGATATGATTTTACAAAATAATGCTCATATGGTGATGAAACGAGGGTCTAAAGTTTGTATGGCGAAACCTACTTTCATGCGAGCTTAGCCGCTGGCTGAAGCAAGTTAATTTATAAACGGTATGTAACCAATAGTATGCAATGTCTCTGTTCTGTGACTATTTGTAATGATTTCAGGGTTTTTCACGTCTGCTCTACTGAAGCTAATGTCGATGCGATGGCTAGCTTTCATCGCTTCCGTCATATTTGCTTTTGGGACTCTCGGCTTGGTCATTATGACGTCAACTCTTGTATTCTACCTTACTGCGGGGCTCTGTCAGGTATTTTCTTTTTGTTAATTACCTGATTAGTGATAATTGTAATGAGAAGTGTTTATTTTTACCCTGGCTTTTGCATTATTAATGTAAGTACTTATATATATTAAGTTTTCTACTCAAATAAACGCGTTCGTTTGTTTTACAAGACAACTGGTCACATTACTAGTGTTTCTTTTTTTTTATTTTACGTCAGTATAATAATCGATGAATTATTAAGAAAAAAAATAAGTTATAAGAACTTATCCCACTCACGCAAGTAATAATATTTAACAAGAAAAAATATTCAGCTGTTTATCTGTTAAAAATCATCTAAAATTTACCAAAATTTTCATCATCGTTATAATATATCTGATCACAAAATCCGCAAAGCTTGGTGAAGAATATGATATTAAAAGGAGCATAAATTTTAAAACAACCTACGTTTATGTTACAGGGTATTGGTTTTGGAATAATGTTCAACTTATCTTGCACAATTATGAATGACTACTTTGTCGAGAAAAGAGTATTGATCATGAGCTTTGTACAAACCGCGACAGGTGAGTTAAAGTACCCTATAGTAGAAACTAATATCAATACATATACAATAGTAACTCTGGTCCTAGAATGCAAAGGTCAAATGAAGAAACATAGGTCGATTTAATTCAGTAAAAATCTAACACGTTCTTACTCCACCCTAGTGCGGGCGAAGTCATTTGATGATTTTCCATCTTAAAAAAAAAAAACATATTAAGGAAGCACGCAAATAGATGAATTATGTGAGGAATGATAATATGAAAGAACAGGGAGTGAATTACTGTTGACAGGATAGAACGGAAGCAGATAACGTGTTGCACCGATCCCAAGTTACATGGGAAGAAGGCAGATAGGGAGATAGCTAATGTTGCAGATAAGGGAAACATGCTATTGTGTTTCCCGGCGCGTTGTGTTCGACGGCGCGTTGTGTTCGACGGCGCGTTGTGTTCGACGGTGGGTTGTGTTCCCCGGCGCGTTGTGTTCGACGGCGCGTTGTGTTCGACGGCGCTTTGTGTTCCCCGGCGCGTTGTGTTAGACGGCGCGTTGTGTTCCACGGCGCGTTGTGTGTGTGACTAGTATTGACTATAACTCACATGTGTGAGCATAAGGGACGCATGCTTTAGTATTATAATTATATAATACTCAGCAGTTGCTGTCAACTGTGGTGATGATGAACACATATGATATATGACTTTTGCATTTTAATAATTTTATAAAAATACGATTTTTTAGGAATCAACGCCATGGTTGCTCCAATATTCGTGAAATGGTCGTTAGAACAATATGGCTCAAAAGGCACTTTGCTGCTCATCGGAGGCCTATCGTTGCATAACTTCGTTGCTGTGTTACTGATGCAGCCAGTTAAATGGCATATGAAGAAAGTTGAGGTTTTGGAGTCCAATGAACTTAGTAAGTATTTTCATAAATACATTACATTCCGATGATTCTAAATGGAGTATTGCAGATGTGTGTAGTATTAATTTCCACAAGTGCAATACTTGTTAGGCAGTTGTGTCTTTTTACTTTAATTCACACTTAGGACCGCTACTAATATATTCCAGGAATTGAAAATCCAATAAAATTGGGTACTCTCTTGTGTTTAGATTTGTACAATATTTTATAATTGTCAACAAATAATACTAAAAAGAGCTCATTATCTTTCTTGCTTTTTCATCAAAATTGGTTATGAAATAAAGCAGCAATTAGCATTTGAAATATTGTATTAGGAAGACCGGGGGCATGGTTTCGCTGTCTTTTTCTTACACATGTAATCTAATGGCAGTGACGTCACATTTCAGTGTTTGGATAAAGTTACAACTGCTTAATTTACTTAACCTAGGAACCGTAAGCAGGACCCCATGCGTGTACCTAGTAGATATATAGGGTGACTGGTAATTAGTGACCGATACTTAAACACGTGATTGTACTCATGATTACAAACAACTTTCCCAAAGAAACTTTTTTTATATACTCACTGTATCGGCCACTAATTACCAGACACACTATATAATATAATATTCCACAACTATCACACAACGCCATCTAGTCCTAAACTAAGCAGAGCTAGTGCTATGAGTACTAGACAACTGATAAACATTCTTAAATATTTCTAAATACATACATACTATACATAAATTACACCCAGACACAGAACAAATGATCGTGCTCATCACACAAACATTTGTCCTGGGTGGGAATCGAACCCACAACCACCGGCATAGCAGTCAGGGCCCCTAACCACTAGACCAACAGGTCAGTCAAAAAGATGCGTTACTGATTTCTAAACCACCGAAGAAGTTAACCCCATTATTCACTTCATAACTGGTTTTACAAGTGTTTTAGTTAATTACTTATTATGTTTACTATTTTACAGAGCTTCTTCTGGAAGTAAACAACGATGTCAAGAAATTGGACACACCCGTTATAACACTGACAGATTTAGAAGGAAGTCCTACTAAAGAAGAGTTGACTAAAGTTCTTGAGTCTCCTAAAAATTATGAAAAGAAAAGTGGCTATAGGTAATTGCTCTGTTTTTTTTCGGATTTTATGTTTGTTAGGTTATACATTTGGTTTTTGTAAAACCCCTTTAGAGGTTTTACTCGAAAAAAAAAATACTGGGCAAGTGCAAATCGGACTTGCGCCCTGAGGGTTCCGTACAAACTTACCTATGTAAATAAATAGTCCAATTCCGGAGTGGAGTCTGGGAAGATTTTTGCGAATCGCAAAAAAAATGGTGACGTAACAACAAATTTACAGTTTTCAGATTTATTGCTATACTTGTGCTACAAGACCTTACTTTATGCCAAATTTCAGGATTCTGGGTCAACTAGAAGTACCCTATGAATTGATTTCCTCGAGAGTGTCGAAATGTACGTTTTTTGCCACATAAACCGAAGTATCTTTTTTTCTCGTTAACTTACAAGTTTGATTTTTTTACAGCTTCAAGAGTAATTTTAACTCGATACCTTCACGCGTTCCCGAGATAAAGGGTCTTGACAGACAGACGGACAAACAGACAGACAGACAGACGGACGGACAACAAAGTGATCCTATAAGGGTTCCGTTTTTTCCTTTTGAGGCGCGGAACCCTAAAAAGATGAATTGTATTGTTCTGAAACTGTTGTGCAACAAGTCAATCCAGGGATCTTCGCAAATATTGTACTAACCCTCCCAATGCGCGCTTATATCATCCCGCCATTTCTTTACGGGCCAACTTCAGCAACGCCGGATAATTTCAGGAAACCAAAAAACACAACAGACGTTGTGTGAAGACTTAGTATTGCTATTTGTATATATTTTTAGTACCTGTTTGAAAAACCAGCACGTAAAGTACGCAAAAATAGTACTATTTACTATAATATAATAATATACAAATGGTCGTGCTCATCACACAAACATTTGTCCTGGGTGGAAATCGAACCCACAACCTCCGGCATAGCAGTCAGGGCCACTAACCACTAGACCAATAGGCCAGTCAATTTACTATCATACTATTCTTTGTATTACAGGAAAGTTCTGGATTCATTCATAGATACGTCACTGATCAAGACGTTTCTATTTTCTTGTGTTGCCCTTGGACCCGCCATGTGCAACACTGCGGATGGTTTGTACGTGGTTATGGTGCCAAAGTATTTGTACTCTATGGGATGGAGTCAGGTCAGTTTTCATTTTTTTATTTTCCAATCCTCAAATTGCTTAAACAGTCATTCATTTCAACATTACTCTGGAATATCAGCGGAGTTATTTGAAAATATCCCAAACTAAAAAAAATTTTTTAGTTTGGGATATTTTCAAATAACTTCTCCCGCTCTGGATAGAGCGAGAGCGAGTGCCAGACTTTTACATAATAAAACCCACCCGTGTTCCTTCAGATTCTCAGGTCCCGTCACTTATACTGACATTTCTTTAAGGGGTGCGCGGTACACCATGCGCATTACTACGCGTATTGGACGGTGACCTGTTGTTGTTGTTGCTTGCTGTCCGCTCAGGGCATTGCTCTTTAACTCCCGACACCCGAAGCATATCTCTGCGACTCCCGACACCCAAGAGCATCTGCAGTGACTGGGGCGTAAGGATTATCCTTACGCCCCAGTCACTGCCACTGTCATCTCTCGCATGCTTTCCGCCACCTCTTTTGCTCACATTTCTGTTTCGCACAAGGAGGTAACTGCTTGTCATACCCTCTCGCCCCCTTCCATGGTTTTGGACCAAGGCTGAACGCCAGAGGTCGAGATCGGCGTAACTGTCTGCCCTTTAACACTAATGGTCTATGTTGGCGTATCTTTTGAAAATAAAATTTCTAAACAACTTATACGTTATTTTTTTTAAATTAAAATATTTAATGTCAAATAATGCTGTTAAAATGTATCAAAAAGCAGCCAACTGCAGCCTAAAATTTGTAAAATCGTAAGTTATACTATGCCATTCATAAAATATCTAGTAATAAGAAAGCAAATCAGTAAATTATAAAAGACAAAATAATATAAGACTATTTTACTATTATCTTTTTTTTCAGGATAACGTGGCAATGGTTATAACTTTGTACGGGTTTGGAGATTTATCCATGAGAGTTGTATTTACTATCGTTTCCAAGTGGATATACAAACTGGGAATCCAGAATATTTACATCGTTGGAATAGTTGCAGCGGTATTGGCAAGAGTTGGTAAGAATATAATAATTTATAGTCATACTTATTAGGTTTATTAGCCAGCTGCTGCAATAAGAGGAGAAAACTTAAGGCTCTTCGACTTTGAGTATGAGAGTAGTGGTGGTCGAGTGGTAACGGCTCCGACTTACGAGTTGTAGGTCGCGGGTTCAAACCCAGCCAGGCGCATTACTTTGTGTAATTTATTTCATCACCACTGCTCTTAAAACGGTGAAGGAAAACATCGTGAGGAAACCAGCATGCCCTAGAACCAAAAATTCGAAGACATGTGACATTCACCAACCCGCACTGGACCCGCGTGGTGGATTACGGCGCATTCACTCTCCTAGAGAGAGGAGGCCAGCAGTGGGAACATTAAAAGGCTGATTAAAATCAAGTTACGTGTAATACTAGCTTTTAACAGCGACTTCACCTGCATGATCTACTTTCGTGTCGATCTGACACAAATCTTGTCCGATCTATATTAGTCCTGGGCAGCTCAGTCTCTGGCTTCGTATAAGTCGAGCCTGCATGGTAGTTGAAAATTATTCCTTGATGGGAACATTGGACAGGCCTGTTGGTCTAGTAGTTATTGACCCTGACTGCTATGCCGGAGGTCGTGGGTTCGATTCCCACCCAGGACAAATGTTTGTGTGATGAGCTCGATCATTTGTTCTTGGTCTGGGTGCAATTTATCTGTAATATGTATGTATTCAGAAATAAATAAGTATGTTTATCAGTTGTCTAGTACTCATAACACAAGCTCTGCTTAGCTTGGGACTAGACGGCGTTGTGTGATAGTTGTGAATTATTATATTCTATTATTTATTTTATACACCGGGGATAAAAAGTACCTTAGGTCCTATATTCCAGGACATAGTTTACCTCTGAGCCAAGTTTCACACAGATCGTATCTAACTTTAAGACGTAAAGAGGTAATAGACAGCCAGAGTCACTTTCTCATGGTAAGAGTGAAATGCATCAACTAGCTTTGTCGATATAGAACCGTCATTTTGTTTCACCAGAGGTCAAATCACTGTTTCCGTGAAATATGGGTCGCATCAATTGAGCAATTAAATTGTAGTTTGGCATAGTAAGGTTAGTTTAACATTAACTGCTCGAATTTGGACGGTTAAGGGCTGATAGTTACGGTTAAACCAGATGATAAATGACAAAACTTTAACTATTACAATAATGTTGCAAGAGCAGATGTTAAAATTCATTGGTGATTGTTAGTGTTACTGTTAAAATTAACTTTGAGGAAAACTGTAATGTAGTTCTTGATACAACCCATTCCAAGGAATTTCATAAAATATACTGTTAAACGAATAAGTAGATCACGAGTAATATGAAAGTGAAAGCCGGGGCCCTGGGACGAAGGCAAAGAAGGAACAGGAGTGGGTTTTTAGTCAGTAAAAGTCTTTCACTATCTCTCGCTCCGCCCAAGAGCGAGATTTGTCATTAGACGATTTTCCAACAAAGTAAAAGAAAAAAAAACCGTATAAGTAGATGTTAAAATATTTATGTCTTTGTAAAAAGATTTTATAGATTGTTAGGTCCATTTCTATATAATACGCGTAGATTAAATAGAACACTAAGTACAAATCTTCAAACTAGATTATTTTAGCTATAAAAAGTTATTAAGCATTTGAACAACATTTTCTTAGCAAATCTTATGGAAGAAATAAAGATCTACTCGTAATTGTTGTGTGTAAATAAAACATGCCATATCTTTTTAATTTAGTTTTTAAGGTTCTGTACCTCAAAAGGAAAAAACGGAACCCTTACAGGATCACTTTGTTGTCCGTCCATCTGTCTGTCTGTCAAGACCCTTTATCTCAGAAACAGATGGAGGCATCGTGTTGAAATTAAAACGGTATACTCAAGTCTGCAATCCCTTGAAGCTGTGAAAAAATCAAACTTCTAAGTTAACGGAAAAAAACATAGGACAGTTTATGTCGCAAAAAATGTACATTTCAACACTCTCAAAGGAATCAAAATTCATAGAGTACTTCCCGTTGACCCAGTATCCTGAAATTTGACATAAAGCAAGGTCTTATAGTATAGATATAGGAATAAATCTGAAAACTGTAAATTTGTAGTTACGTCACAAAAAAAAACTTTTTTTACAATTTGGAAAAATCTTCTTAACTCAAATTCGGGAATCGAACTGTTATCATGGGTAAGTTTGTGCGGAACCCTCAGTGCGCGAGTCCGACTCGCACTTACCCTGTTTTTTTTTTACATAATCACAATTTATGTTGTAATTTTTTTAAAGCACTGCCAAGCTTTAAAACATATGCTATGCTAAAAAAACTGTGTTCTTTTAATATCTAAGATATTTTACTGTAAATGTGCCCTATTTTATTTATTGTTATCTTTATTCATTTAAATACCTACGTCATGTATTTTTATTTTAAAATATTTCAATAACAATAAACATTTAATTCAATTCCAATTCAATTCAAATTCTATATTGCGAACGAAGTGTACGATTTGGAGATGTTAACAATAAATGCTAGGTACTTAGAACTTAGTTACCTGTTAAGGCATTCCAATATAAATGGTTACGAAACATTAAAAAAAAAGAAAAATATATATACATGCTAAATATTACAGGTCAACAGTTTACATTATCTATTATATTGATTATCATTATTCATATATTTTACATTATATATATTTTTAAGAGGTCCGCTTCCATGTGCTGATGGTTTTCACCGGGTATAATAGCGTAAAAAGGGCCATTTGAAAATAAAACAGACTCAACAAAGTACATATTGACATATTTCAGGTATGCTGTGTTCCAGTAGCGTTATAGTCACAATGGTGTACTTCACTTTGATGGGCGTGGCCCACTGCTCCATCGCAGTCCTTGTACCTCTGGTCGTTTCGGAGGCTGTGGCTCCTGAGAAGTACACCTCGGCTATGGGCATCTGTTTACTTCTTTCTGGGACGTTTAGCTTTAGCATTGGGCCTGTTATTGGTATGTATTTCATCTTTTCATCTCTTGATACCTATATGTAAAATCTTCTGATCCTTGAAATATAGACAAAGCGATAATCTGTAAGAGATATAGTGATTTTCAAAATCCCGAAATTGTCATCATATCAATTTTGGAGTATTGTTGTCACTGGTAAAATTACCATAGTAGTTATCTAGTGGTAGGATAAGTAGGAATCCGATAGTTGTGATTGTGTATGTGCGTCTGTGTATTTTCCATATCTTGCTATAATTTCATACCAACCGAGGATTATAATTGGGAGCACTTTCATAGCGCACATGGGGATTCTTCAGCTTCATTTCATAAAAAGCGTAAGCTAAAGGGCCTCTACGAGTTGGCAGCGGCCCCTCGTTCATCTTCGCAAAAGTCCGTGACCCCAGGGTCCCAAGAAATCGAAAAGATACACGATAATAAATAGATGATTTGTTTGTGTTTGATGTTAATTTGTGAGTACTTTGGTGACAAGTAACTGATTGCTCTGACATTGTCCACAGGCGCTATACGAGATTTCACGAACAGCTACTCATATGCATTCTACAGTGTGATATCACTTTACGCAATATTTGCTGTGCTGTGGCCAATAGAACTAATTGTGAAGAACAACAAACGAAGAAGGATCACATTGGAGAATTCAAAATCTAGTCAATTGATTAAATATTCTAAGTGAATGTTTGACGTGTTCGTTTAATTAAGAAACTAAGAAAAAGCAACAATCAGGGGGCACGGCAGTGCCCCCGCCAAGCCGAGCGCGAAGCAAACACTGCCGTACCATCCTTTACTAGAACCATTTCGCCGCATTTTCAGGCCCATATTTGAGAACCTCTGGATAAGACCAGAACGCAGAAATTTTCGTCATCCAGTAAGATATAATCACATACTTAAAATCTAAAATTTCAAGTCTGCATTTAGTTCCGAAGTTAAGCGAAAGCAAAGTTTTGCATTTATGACACTCACTCACTCATGATCATCAGAATAGAACTAGTGCTTCCCATAAACTCAGAGAGCTGAAATTTGGTACAGAGTTAGGGTTTAATGGCCACATAAAGAGAAAACTATAAAAACTAGAATAATCGAAGATCTGGAGTACCTGGTGACCCTGATTAGAAAACACAAGAGATAACCCAACCAAACTATTAGAGATCGACATACCGCCTTTACAAAAAATGTTCAACTTGGTGGGCCGCTTCATTTGATGTCAAAAATCGAAGGTCTGAAATATCTGATGAAGAACCCTCAGCTGGTCTCAGCTGTATAAGAGATATGGTAATGCCCCCTTCTACTATTGTTACATAAAAAAATCGACTGTCATTGCAAAAATCAATATGCCCCACGTTTCTGCAAAAAGAAGTGAAATCCCACCAAAAACATTTTGTAAAAAACTAGCCAAGTCTCGATGGAGCTGCTTGTTTATCTCTAAAAGCAATGAAATCTGGACAAAGTCGTGCCAAGTCTAAGGTTCCTTACTGCGATTTCTTTATTATTATAGTTCATGTTGTGTGACTTGGCCGTTGAAGGGTACACAAGGGTACAAAATCAGGTGCTCCATGACACCTTTGCACCAATCTGTCGCCAGAACCGCTACCCATTGACGATGGAAAATTGCCACTTGGAAAACGTATTGTTCAACGGCCAAGTCACACAACATTAAGAGCATTCATCCGTTAAAACCACGCAGAAGCCAAAATCAATGATTTCCGACGGAAAATATAACAATAATGTGCACTACAATACAATTAATTATTTAGTATCACTGTAGAATAGAAAGGCTAAAAATCTGAAAGATCTCAGCCGGTACAAAGCGCTGACGCGATTTCGCGTCTATTATATAGTGATATTAAATAATTAATTGTAGTGTAAACAAATAAGTTATTAAAAAAATATTATACCATGTCATAGATCGTAAATGCGTTCAATTAATAAGTCTAAAAAAAAAACAAAAATGCCTCATATAATATCCTAAACTAACACGTTTAATATCTCCAAAAACGGCTAAAAATGACAGTTTTGAGATTACTTTTCTTGAATGAAAACTTACAGCAATCGTATTTTTTTTTCCGCCATGTACTAGTCAATGTTATCATTTTTCTTTTTAAGTAAAATGTTGTAAGTTTACGATACACGGTTTAACTACTATCTCGCATCTGCGTAAACCGTCGACCGCTAGTTTTAAAAACGTCTTGGATAAGAACTGTTCTAATGGGAAAACTATACGATCATTTGAAAATGTTTTTGGACCATACACTAGATTATGAAATTCCCAATAATATGACGTCAATATCTTATCTAGAAATTAAACACATTATTGTTATATTGTCCGTCGGAAATCATTGATTTTGGCTTCTGCGTAGTTTTAACGGATGAATGCTCTTAACTATAATAATAAAGAAATCGCAGTAAGGAACCTTAGACTTGGCACGACTTTGTCCAGATTTCATTACTTTTTAGAGATAAACAAGCAGCTCCATCGAGACTTGGCTAGTTTTTTTACAAAATGTTTTTGGTGGGATTACTATTAGTTTAGCCAACTTAAAATTAATTATAGTATCAATTAGAACCATTTTTGTTGGAAACATTTTACACGAAGACACGACAACAGAGTTGTTACTACAGACGCGTTATTTTCTCTTTCATTCCTATTTTTGAAGTGGAAAATAATAAAATAACTTTACCCATTCTATAATGAAGCGTGAGTCCATGTCAGACTTTAACTGACTAAAACCCACCCATTTTTCTTCATTTGCCCTTTGCGATCTATGGCCACGAGTATTTTTTCAAACGTTCCCACAGCTCTTCTAACATCGTGTCTATTTGGAACTTTTAATAATCATCTTTAGTTTTTTATTGTACACAAAAACTTACAACTCATGTAAGGTTCTCTGGTTTTTCGAATAAATTTTGCGTGACAGATTATAAAGATCATATTCAAAGATAGGATCCAATGCAAAATATAAACCTACATTAATAAGTCTAACGTATGAAAATATATATATATTTTTTTAATTGACATAAACCAGTGCTTGACTGCGATCCCACCTGATGGTAAGCAGTGATGCAATCATTGATGGTGTGGCGCACTAGTTTATTAAGAGCCTATTCACTGTAGCCTTGAAAACACTTAAATTATAGTTAGACAGGAAGACCACAGCAGGCAAATTGTTCCAGTCCTTCGATTTACGCGGTATAAACGACGAAGCGAAACGCTTAGTCCGGACCGTTGAAGTTTCAACAACGTAAGGGAGTATACCCGCCGTACGTCGGGTTGTCCGATGGTAGAAAGGAGATGGCGGAATCAAGTCATGCAATTCCCGCGCACATTCTTCAAAATGCAACTTGTAAAATACCGAAAGGCTGGCTACCCTGCGCATGCGCTCGAGACTTTGTAGATTGGACTTAACCAAATCTGGATCCCCAATTAGCCTCTTCGCACGCCTTTCCACTGAGTCCAAAGCTGCTAGATGGCATTTTGCAGCACCAGCCCATATGTGACTGCAGTACACCACACACGATCGGACCTGTGTTTTGTATAACATTAGAAGCTGTTCCGGTGTGAAGTACCGTCGGACCTTTGCAAGAAAGCCTAGTTTCCTAGCAGCTACCTTGGCTTACTAATAAATACCAATATTATGTCAATTATGAAAAGACGTGCTCTTTAAGCTTCCTCTTGAAGACATCCAGATAAGGAATGTCGTAAAGGAAGTATGGGAGAGAGTTCCAGACACGTACTGCTGTTACAGAAAAGGAACCATCATAGCGGCTCAAGCTGTGACAAGGAGTACAAAGGATAATTTGTTTATCTTGGCATATTTCCGCAACCGATTTGATTTCTTAAACAAACAGCTACCTTTGAATATAAACCACAATTATTTTCTCAGAGAAGATGTAAATCACAGAATGCAAATACTGTGAATCGTGAAACTCTTATTTACGTTGCTATCTATAAAACCTCATACACATTAGGAGCCAACATATCCCACATTTTTTTTTTAATTATATATACTTGTGCTTGACTGCGATCTCACCTGATGGTAAGCAGTGCTGCAATCGTTAATGGTGAAGCGCACTATTTACTATAGCCTTGAAGACACATGATGCGCAATGCTGTCAAATTGTCCAATAACAATGCATTGTAAAATGTTTGGGCACAAGTTGCGGGACACTAGGCAACGTTGCACGTGGATTGTGCGTTGCCCGTCATGTTGAGTATCATTTTGGCCCCTAATACCTATATCTGAGGTTTAATAGTGCTTGACCAATGGGCTCCAATCCTCTTCTCAGAGTTTACATAGCCTCCACACCCAATCCACAACGTCTCTTTCATTCCCCAATGTAGGCACGACATTCGTTTCAGACTGCACAAAACAAGTCAACAAACTTGTCGACCAAATAACGCAAGAGCAAACGGAGTAAAACGTGAAGTCAGTTTATTTATCCGTTGTGGTGAGGCTATTTACTGTGCAGTCACAAAGTACTAAGGATCTTTGAATCGACTCAGTACCATTTCACCCAAGTGTAAGAGAACAATTCGGTTTCATTCAAAAGGACGCTATTCTTGTACAATTCCATGAGTATGAGTCAACCATAGGAATTTAAACCCTAAGCCGATGGTATAAAAGTCACATTGTGATTTGCAAACACTAGGTATACTTCTTTGTGAGCGAGATTGTCAAAAATCCGGTGAGGCATTAATTGCGGCCGCCATGTTCTTTTTCTGTTTAGGGTCGCCGCACACGGACCACACGCGACAGCCACAAACGCCGCCACGGGAAGCTAGACGCGGCCATAAAGGAAGCTGAAACGTGCGGCAGCCACTTGTGGTCGGTGGTACTTTTTTTTACCCATACGCGCAGTATCATAATGGAATCTGACGAAGAAGGTTTAAATGCGCGAGTGGCGTGTAACGGCGTTTAGTGGCCAGTGCGGGCCACAAGAAGCGAGCAGCGGCGATATGTAGCCTGTGGCGGCCACCGGCGTCAACCGTGTGCGGCGAATCCATTTAAAATGTATGAGAACTACAGGAAATATGCCGGTGGCGGCGTTTTGTGGTTGTCGCCGGTGGCCCGTGTGCGGCGACTCTTAGCGGTAGCGCGTTATGTTTTAGTTTTGAGGGTTCCGTGCTTTTGAAAGGAAAAAGAGAACGAATTTTCAAAGGTGATTTTATCATACTTTGGTGAATTTTAGTTAGTTAAAGTCTGACGCCCTCACTCCACCAATTGGAGAAGTCATTTCATGATTACCATATGAATATCAGAAGATAGACATGAATAAGAAACTGTATTATATTGAAACAACCTCCTCTTGATAGTCCCACAGTAATGGACCACAAATGAACAAAGCTGAAGATGGGCTTTCAAAAGCAAAGGGCGTATTGACAGATTTTTTTTTTTTTAATTTGATATAAACTACTGCTATTACATAAACTACGTGCTTGCCTGCGATCCCACCTGATGGTAAGCAGTGATGTAATCGTTGATGGTGAGGCGCCTTGAAGACACCCAAAATTATAATCGGATGGGAAGACCGCAGCTGGCAAATTGATTTTTTTAAACTTATACCTAAGCGGTAAAACTGAATCTCTTTAGCAAAGATTGGCAATTTTATACAACAAAGCGGTAGAACGATAATAGAAAGGCCAGTGAGTATTGTAGACACTGCGAATTAATAAAAAATGAAAACACAAACCACTAAATTCCAATCCTGATCATAGCAAGGCCAGACGTTTGAGTATCTACATTGTAAATACATTACATACAATAAATCTGTCTAAGTATTTATTGTCTTTTATTACGTTGTAAATATTTAGCAAATTAAGTGGACTAAAATTAACCACTGTTTCAGATTCAAGTTTTATTTTTGCCTAACGAGCTGTCTATTTATTTACCGTGATTTTTTGTACGATTATAAGGTCGTGATTAAATAATTATTAATAATTTTATATTCATAGAAGCTTTTAATTTTCTGAAAATCTTGACTGCAAGATTTACACACCACTAACCTACCTCCCACCCCACTAACTTATTTATGTATTTTTAAATGTAGATATAATTTAATTGCATTGCATTTGAACCAATTGTTACAAACAAGCGCTAATCCCGCCGACAAACTGTTACGCAGTTTGGTGGGTTTATAATATGTAAAACTTTGTTGGTCCAAATAAACGATGTATTATTATTACCTATTATTTATTTAATGCTTTATGCACACAAGTGTGGAGGCGGACTTCTCAATTATTGAGTTACCTGCAGAGCCAAATTATGGTAGTTGCAATATTTCAAATTGTGACAAACACTTTATTTTCTCTGTAATATAAAAGGCTGACCTAAATCCTGACTCGCTCACTGACTTCTCAATGCTCAGCCCAAATCCTTGAACCTAGAATGCTGAAATTTTACACAGACTTATATTTTATAAGGTATAAATAACAAGAACGGATTTCTCAAAATTCACCACAGAATAGATTGAAACGGGGTTCCAGAGTTCGTATAGAGAAACCTACTATCACGCGGGCGAAGCTACCGGTAGAAGCTATAGTCTATAGTTAATATCATAAAGCTAAAGAGTTTGTTTGCTTGTTTGAATGCGCTAAACTCAGAAACTACTGGTCTGAATTAAAAAAATCTTTTAGTGTTGGATAGTCTATTTATTAAAGAAGGCTATAACATCACGCTACGACTTTATGGGTTGTTCCCAGAGGTCCATGATTCTATTGTTCTTCGTTTCCCACCGAGTCCATGAAAAAAATAAACCTTCTTTTAAATCTTCCTACATCAATTCCCAACGGGTCCACGAGATTTGTCCGAAGTACAGTCAGTAAAAACCATTTCTTGTCTGCCTTAATCAGTTTATAACCCTTGTGAAAAAGAAATAGTTACTAACTACGATTAGTTTGATTTACTGCAATAATTCTGAAACTGTGATTTATAATGTAAGATCTATTTTAGTATAATATTTAAATTATTTACTGAAATTATTGACTGCTATGAAACTTTTTTTTTCCATGGTTATAACCATTCACCTCTTTGGAGACATGCATGTGTTTACCGTTTCATTAGTACTGCGTATATGAAATAAAAATATTAGTTTTTTTAATAGAAATAGAAATAATAAACATATATCCCTTATCAAATCTTTTACTGCTGACTGTGCCAAATATTCTCATGGACTCGTAAGGAAAGAAAATATTTAATATTTTAAAATGATGTAAACTCATTGGGAACTAATGTTCGAATTTTCATTTTTCGAGAACAATAGACTCGTGGATCTTTGGGAACAACCCGACTTTAACTATAAATACAATAGTTCAGCACCAGACTGGTTTCTACTCGATTGGTTTCTCTTGAGTTTAATTTATACACATTCACAAAGAGAAATTATAATATATCAGATAATATATCAGTGATTACGACAATATGTGACGGACCATTTTTTGGCTCAAAGTGTTTAAAGTGTATGTGTAAGTGTAAGTCAAAAACAGCAATGAAACCGGCTAACAAAAGCTAGTCTAAAATCAAACATGAACTTCATGAATAATATTGCAAGAGAGCAAAAAATCTAATGATAAAAGATTTTATTCATTTATTATTTAATCAAGATCAAGATATCGATCTGAACAGCGGTTGACGATAAAAAAGAAGGTTTTATTTTCAAAATAAACTAAGTTCAAGGATGTAATTTGAACTGGAGAATCTTTTATATATATAAAAACGAAATACCACTCACTGATTGATTACGAAATCTCAGAAACTATAACACCTACAAACTTAAAATTTGGCAGATAGGTTCCATAAAGGGTGCAGACATCCGCTAAGAACGGATTTTACGAAACTCCACCACTAAGGAGGTTTTTTTTTTTTCGGGTGGGAAAGTCATCTAATGACATCCCTCGCTCTTGGGCGGAGCGCGAGATAGTGTCAGACTTCTACTGACTAAAAACCCACTCCTGTTCCTTCCTTGCCATTTTTTCCAGGGCCCCGGGGGTCACTTTCGCATCACCCATGGCCCCAGTAGGCCTCGACCCTGCTGGGCCCCTACGGTTGCTGACATCTCCTTGAGGCGCGCGTGGAATACTACGCGCCGTCGACGACTTACGCTCGGTCCGGACAGTTACCGGACGATCGGACGGCGAGCCACCCATTGCTCGCCGTCCGCAAGCCCGCGCCTACGGTGGCCGGAAATCGGGATCGGAATCCCGGCGGCGGTTGGGACGTGAGGACCGTTGCCTCACGCGATCGGCCGCCTCCTTTGCTAGCATTACTGCTTCGCAGAAGGAGGTAAAACGGGGGTTGGAAGTTTGTATAGAGAAACCTACTTTTACGCGGGCGAAGCCGCTGGCAGAAGCTAGTATGTTAATATAATATTGTGAAACCAAAGGATATCGTAATGACTTCTGTGCTCCGAACTGTTTATCATAACTTGAATCAATTGTACTTCTAAGGCATTTGAAGATTATAATATAGGAGTTTTTATTTTTTGTAATTCTATTTCCTGCATATTTTTAATGTGTTAATAAACATCATATTAATTAATTGTAAAATAATGTACAATAATACTAAACCTAACTTACCCAACTATGTACATATAATACAAAAACACTCAGGCGTCGAAGTACTCCTCCACATCGCTGTCATCCGTAATTGTGCCACGTTGAATGGCAATGCTAATTCTTTGGGCGAAGAACGAGCCAGCCCTCTGGTCACGCAAAGTGTCGATCAGACGGCGTGAAATTTCCTTGAAAAGGAGACGCGCACTTGGACCCCATGACTCAAGCGTTTCGGCCCCAAACAGCTCAAAACTGTAATTACCAATAAGGTTATACAGTATTTGCGCCGTTTGAGGGTCTCAGCAGCCGCAGCAGCAGCGGCACAGCCCGCCGAACTAAGAACATGGGATGGCGCAAGGGTGTCGACACAGGTTGCGTCCCACACCAGAGCGTCCAGTCAGAAGGCGTCCTCAACAGGTTACCCGCCTTTCCTAAGGTTTTTAATGTGAGAGAGATATCCAATTAGTGCTGTTGTTTGAATATTGTTGTTGTTTGGGTTAGGCTTGTTCTTGTTCAATAATAATAGCTGGCATTAAATTCAAGAAAGTTCCATTTTCCAGACGGCCACGTTTTAATATTATTTCTTAGATTCACCATCAACGATTGCATCACTGCTTACCATCAGGATAGCAGTCAAGCACTAGTTTATATCATTTAAAAAAAAAAATTGGGTGGGAAATCATCCAATGACCTCCTGCTCTAGGGCGTAGAGGGAGAGGGCGTGTCAGCCTTTAACTGACTAAAACCACATCTATGTTCCTTCTTTTCCTTGTGTTTCAGGACCCCGGGGTTCCCTTTCCGACTACCCATTTGTTTTTTTTTTTCGGTGGGAAAATCATCCAATGACATCCCTAGCCCTTGGGCGGAGCGTGAGGGTGTGTAGGAATTTTACTGACTAAAAATCCACTCCTGTTACTTCGGTGCCTTTCATACCAGGGCCGGGTCTCCCTTTCGCCCCAGTAGGCTTTGACCCTGCTGGGCCTCTACGGTTTGCTGACATCTCCTAAGGCGCGCGTGGAACAGTACGCGCCGTCGACGACTTGGGCTCGGTCCGGAAGATTACCGGACGATCGGACGGCGAGCTATTCCGACTACCCATGGATTTTTCAGATCATAAGTGTGAAAAATGGATGACACACACTAATATAGCTATTCCTCTTTTCTAATCGAAAATGGTTTCAGTCATATTTTATTATTTTGATAATATTACTTATATTAAGTGATTCATAATTGGATGCATAAAACTCGTAATATTAAAATATCTACTAACCTAAAAAAAAACTTTAGACAAAACACAAGAATTTGCATTAAATTTCGCAACCCGCGACCCCCTTTGGAGTGCTTTCAATGCTAATCAGCTGACATTTTCGATATTTTCCATCTAGAACTATTAGCGGAAACTACCGTTGTTTATTTGGTTCACGTCTGATTATATTAAGTTTGAAATGAGGAACCTTCACTAAACACAACCACTGGTGTACCTTGAGCCTTTAGTGAGTCCGAAATAATTTTAACGAGTGTGGTTTTTGATAACGTCAAAATACAGCCGGGTTAGAGGGAACCTGTTGGTAATAATTATGATTTGTTAATTGGTTTAATCACTGTGTGGAAGCGTGGAAGCACGTGGAGTCGCTTAGAAACTTGGCGTTGATTTATTGGTCCTCGAGGTGGGGATGCGCAGGAGTCCACGCGGTGACGACGAGCTTACTGTGGTCCACACGAATCGTATGAATAATTAACCGCTAAGCATAATTTTTATTTATATTTAACAAAAATTATGCATAGCGCGAGCAAATTTAGTCAATCATGAAATAACTTATAAGTTAAGTACATGTTGTGTTACATTTTCGGTGTACAATAAAGTTTATTCTGTTCTATTCTATTCTTCTCCCGCTCTGGATGGAGCGAGAAGGAGTGCTACACTTTTACTGATTAAAGCCAACTTATAACTATGAACCATCCCGGAACCACGTGAAGCATCGGCCGAGCGAGCCCCGTCACTCATGCTAATATCTCTTTGAGGTGCTCGCACCATTGACTCGGGTTTGGTCCTAAAACCGACTCGGGTTTGAAAAACTAAAACTTATTCTACCTACAGTTTGTAGCGACATCCATGGCGTCACATAAGAACTAATCCTGCATCGCGCAATCAAAGTTCTCCGCGCGATTTGAATATATACGACCGCCCGAAATCATCTATCGGGCAGTTGCCCACCAGACATAATACCCCTCTGGCCGGAGGATCCTCTCTTTTCAACGGAGGTTTGCGGGACTTTACTCTCTGTTCCGCTTACCTCCAAAAGTTAAAATATGTGCTATAGTTTTTACAATCGCATAGTATCTAATGTAAAGAAAATGACTCACTTTTTTGAGAAAAAATATTATAAAGATACATCTTGAAAACTTTCCCTTCGATGAAAATATCATTCAGAGGTATTACGTGTGTGTGCATTTTTTAATTACCTCCTGTAAAATATAACGTGTTTATTTGCGCCACCTAAAGTAAATATTGATACGCGGTTGCTAAAGATAATATATAATCCATTTGAATATTATGAAGTGTACTGGGTTTCTTTAGCGACCTTGCTGTAAGACGAAAACAGCGGCAGAATTTTATCTTTGCGTAATCTTCAGGATTCTAACTATTCACTTCAGAACTGTTGTCTTTTTGGTAGGTATATTTTCACAGTCTTTGAAAAGATTAGCTAAGCTTGGCACGTAACATAATGGTAAGAATATTCTCAAGACACTCGAAAACTTGATTCTATCCCTACTCACTCCTGATTTTAGGCAATGTAGTGTATTTTGAACTAGTGTGGAAAAGTGCGGCGGCCAGCTGCCGCAACAAGCCGTGTCAGGCAAGGCCGGCCAAAGACATTTTTCACAATGATTTGTCACTAAATATTATGATTGTGAAGTTTAAGTTATTATTTTCGAGTGTGTTGAAAAACGTAGTTTGATACTTGTGGCCAATTATTGTTATACTTTCTCGGCTTTAAAACGACCTTACCTCCGTGTCAACTATAATGACAAACTTTGCCCACTTGTATCAAAATGTACTCTTGTGGTATTCCGCAAAATGCAAGAAAATAAGCAATATTTTCTAGCTTCACATTTCAGGATAACTAATCCAATCACGTTTGTATTACCCCAAGTTTTAGGGAAAATTACTCATAGCACACCCGGATATTGCAAGTTATGCTTGATGCCCATGTAACATGGGGCAAGCCTATTGCCACAAAATATAGATAGGTACAGAAATCAATCTACATACAAAGTTCGCTCAAGCAACGCACAGATAGACACCGCTCACGGACACGATATCTCGGCTCAATTCAGCTCAATGCGAGCTCGAGTGCTATCCGTTTGAGACACGCGTCTGTGAACTTTTTTGTAGAAAAATGGACCAACAAAAAAACCATAATCTAACTGTTCAGTGGACGGTTGTTTAAATTCAACATTAAACAGTGAATTGACGGTTTTTAGACTACCAGTTGTTTCAGAGAGGTAAGTAGATATTTACTTGTATTTTGATGGTTTATTTTACTTAACACAGAACAGGTCCCGCGCCGAGAAAGAGAAGATGATTTTGTGGTCTGAATTGTAAAAATATTACATATATTTTTACAATTCAGATTAGGTAGGCATTTATCACCGCGCCCGGTCGCACACGGACAGTTCGGCGCCACGCGCTGACCCTAGCGCGATCGCCGAGCATTATGAAAAGTGAAGTACATACATACATGGGATTGACTTCTGTACCTATCTATTTTGTGCTATTGCCCACTCTTACATAGTTAGGGAAGGTAATTTTAGAAAAAAAATTACCTTCATTTTTATTACTAGCATTTACTTATCCACTTTTATTCAACCTTAAGAATATATTTACCATGGATCAAGCATTGGCAACTTTAGGAGAAACTGGTAAAAAATCCTATTCTTTAACTTAAGTGTCATTTAATTCTGACAAGACGTCACGATCAGTAGCCCTAGGCTAAGCAAACACGGTGATGTTGATAAACTAGAGACTGTCATAAAAATATTACAAAATATTCCAACCAACGATCGTAAATTCCATCTTATAACCCTACATGCGACGGATTTTTCCACAAAAACAAAATATATATCTGCTCTGATGAAAACTGTTCAAGTTAACGACATTACCGCGTGGGCTGTTAACTCGATCGGTGGAACTCAAGTGTCAAAGAAAAATAAAGCTGCAATGTGCAATGTAGAAGCGATGTAAGAACATACTTTGCTTGGCACGCCAGGTACTGGCTACAAATAGACATGGCCAGGGTAATCCAGTTGGGTAGGTCTAACTTTGAGAAAGAGGTCAATCGTCGAATCCGACTCGGCTGGGCAGCGTTCGGGAAGCTGCGCGGATTCTTCTCTTTCAACATATCACAGTGTCTCAAGACGAAAGTCTATGACCAGTGCGTGTGAGTCGTGGCACTGAAACATGGTCACTTATAATGGGCCTCATCAAAAGGCTTACAGTCACCCAAAGGGCAATGGAAAGGGCTATGCTCGGAGTTTCCTTGCGTGATCGCATAAGGAATAAAGATATCCACAGGAGAACTAAGGTCGCCGACATAGCCCTAAGAATCGCGAAACTAAAGTTGCAGTTGGCAGGGCACATTGTTCGTAGAACGGATGGTCGATGGGGCCGAAAGGTTCTAGTGTGGCGACCGCGCACCGGAAAACGCAGCGTTAGAAGACATTCCATAAGGTGGACCGACGACCTGGTGAGAGTCGCAGGAATGCGGTGGATGCGAGACGCACAGGATCGGTCGTTGTGGAAACGCTTGGGGGAGGCCTATGTCCAACAGTGGACGTTTTTTGGCTGAAATGATGATGATGCTGAAACAGGGCCCACTAAAGCTGATGCTTGCCAGGGGCGCGGACTTGTTTGAAAGAGTAACCACCGCGTGGGCCTGGATTGCATAAGGCTACGGAAGAGCCACAGCTGGGTTTTAATTAGTAAGAAATTGACACTCATACTTTGATGATGGCCCACTGGAAAAAAGGTGATGCTTACGAAAACAACATTTGACCAGTCCACAATTTTACGTAGTGTGTCCCGCAGGAATAACGCTAATATTTCGAATAAAAAGCAGCCTCTGTAAATATGGAACTCTATCTTTAAAAAATGAATATATATTAATATCGGATAAGTCCTGTATAAACGGTGAATGAAAACATCGTGAGGGAACCGGCATGTCCTAGAACCAAAAATTCAAAGACATATGACATTCACCAATCCGCACTGGGCCCGCGTGGTAGATTACGGCCCATTCCCTCTCCTAGAGAGAGGAGGCCTGAGTCCCAGCAGTGGGAATATTAAAAGGCTGATTATGTTTATGCTTATGCTAGGTCTTGTATCCATCGCGATGTTCTCTCACAAAGTAAACAATTGTTAGTAATATCAGTTTAGACAAACAGATCGCATAAAAAAGCAGTCGCTTCATGTAATAAACTAGTACCCATCTGCAGCTGTTAAGACTAGAAACCAACCCTAACATAGTTAGTAAAACAAAAGGAAAAGCACAATGATAAACAAAATATGGAAACAATGTTGCAGAAACAATGCTTTGTTTCTGCAACATTGTTTCAAATGTTTCCGAAAACTAAGTTGTACCACTTTGATTTACGATGAATGACGACTAATGCTGCAAGCGAAATTGTGCAATTCCTAGAAAGAACTTTCAAGGAATAATAAAACATGTTGCTAAAACTTTGAATAATTTGTTTAAACCATAAAAAAGACGTAATTAACTTGACTACGTTCAGAGTTGTCTTATCAGAGTGCCTAGCGTGAGTTTGTTTTACGTTAACAAGATCGACACGTTTATGTCGTTCGGCGCTCCAATTGGCCTGTTTCAAGCTCTTAACCAATCAGAGAGCCAAACACGCAACAACTCGCATATTGCGAAGCTGAATGCGTCCAGCGAGAGTTTATCAGAAATCGACTGTTTTTAGTGGTGACATTACCGAATCTGACTACTGGGTTTCCTCAGGTTATGCCCTAAATTTTTACCTATTTGAAAGCGCTCCATTAAACGCCATAACGGTGACATTACCTGGTTTACTTTAATGCAATTAATACTGCATCTCACAATCAAATATGGGAGTCACAAAAAAGAACATTTTTGTAAATTTTTATATTTATTTTATGACGTTAACAAAAGTGTCGCATCTGTACAAAAATTACTCTTTGGCTAGGATAGAACGTAGTTAAAATTAACGGAAGTGGAAGGTTCAATCGAGTTAACTTTTGTCGCTACACATTTTATTTTTAGCATTTTAGGGCTTGTTGATTGACTGTTTAATACAAAAATAGTTGTGCGTTCAAAACTTATTAGACGTTATTGATCTGCAGCATATCTGTTGATATTGTTAGGTGGGCAACTAAAGGACACAGGTGGATTTTAGTCAGTAAAAGTCTGATATGCCCTCTCGCTGGACCCGAAAGTGGAAGAATTCATTTGATACTTTCACTGATTCTTAAAAATTATAAAACATTGGCACATGGAAAGACTATGATAATATAATAGTCTTTCTATTTCCAAAGTTTAGATAATATGTTTCCTATATTATAGAATACATTTTGTCTAGCTGGTCTATTCCTTGAAAGTAATGAAACACTTTTTATAATGACAAATAAATGAATAGTAATAAATATATTTTTATTAATAAATAAAAATATAGTTCTTAATAAAATTATACGGTTGTACGGTACGAATGTTTAATTATACAAAAACTCTCATATATTTTATTGTAAAATTCATTCTTCAGTAAATATTTGAGCAGTAAAACCTTTAGCAGTAGATATCTCGAAATTGCAAGCAAAAACAGTATTATAAATTAGCACCAATATTATTAATTAGCACCAATATTATTAATTAGCACCAATATTATCAATTAGCAACAATATCAATAATTACAAACGATTTTAACAATTTCTAACAATATTATCAATTAGCATCAATATTATCGTTCATATTTTTTCACATTTTAGGAAAGCTTACAGACTAATAACAACATAATGACAATAGTAAATAACTAAATTGCTAATTACAAGCTTCCACATGTATCTACAATGACAAAAATTTTCAAAGCTGGTCCCACAATACCTTATACTATTAGTAACTTTAAACAAACAATAATAATATATGCTTCAAGTGCAAATTGGTGCTAGTTGCTCAAAAAATGGCTTTGCTAAGAGCTTCCTAACTGTGCTCGCGTTGGTTCAAAATAGGTCAATGCCGGGTTCACATGAAATCTTGTTAAAACTGGGACTGGCTCTCAGAAAAAATGCGTTACACCTATAATTAGTGTTTGCACTAGGTAGGTACATGCAGAAGAGGCCGCTGTTGCAGCTCCATCTGATTAGTGCGTATTGATAATTTTGAGACAAGTTCAGGACAGTCAATTGAGTCCATTTGCGATATTAATCAGGTAGCACACATCATTAATATCACGTCTCTGTAAGAATAGACAATAAATAGAAACATATTTTCTAGACTCAAACTTGTCAGATGCATTGCAGTGCAAATAAAAGTCATTATCACTGAGAGAAACCAAAAATTAGAGAAGTATATCTTATCATTCAAAGTCGTTTGAAAAACGTTTAAAAACACGTGTGGTAGAAACACATTATTTTCAAGTAATTTATCTATTTACCTTACTGTTCTAAATCCGCCAGTTATTTTTAAGATTACACGTGTCCCCTTATCTTGTCCCCCACTACCAGTCATCCATCACGTTTTTATTTATCTAATTCCGTCGTTATGCAGATTTTTTATTAAACTGATATTGGCTGGTTTCGTTTATCTTTTAAAGAAAGATAACCATCGCAATCAAGAAAGATAAGCGTCAGGTTTTGTTTCCAATGGTTTTATAGTAGACACTATAATAGGTTTTTTTTTAAATAATTTTGTACTTTTAAGATTAGGTATTTTTTTTTATTAGTTTTGTTGATATGGGTGAATTATCTCAAACGCTTCGCGAGTGCCATAAAGCTAATTGAAAGGTCAGGTTCAATAAAAAAGTTGTGTGATTCAACCAATTTTATTTTATTTATGCTGACCTACTTATGTATTTTATTAGTTATACATTGTATATATGTAAATAGTACACCACGGACTACCTGCGTATCTTTTCTCCTTCTCTGTCAAATCCATCTAAAGGCTGTCTGTAAAAAATCGATTTTAGGGATAAAAGCGCCCATTGTGACACCCTATAAATTTTAAGCTCCTACTGCAATTGTGTTTGTAGTGTACAATAAAAAGTATATCTATCTAACTATCTACGAGTATCTACTTCCAGGTTGGTAAGTTGTAGATCCATACATTGTTTCGACATAAATATCCAGCACATAATTTGTATATGTTAAAAACCTTGTACATTTCACTTTTTTTTTGTATTTGCTTTGCCATTTGTAATGTTGCTGTACCTTACGGTCAATAATTGTTTCCATTTTTTATTATTTATTGTCTGATATGTATATTATGACCGAAGAATCCATAGCCCGAAGAATCGCCAAACTTAAGTGGCAATGGGCAGGGCAAATTGTTCGCAGAACAGATGGTCGATGGGGACGAAAGGTTCTGGAATGGCGACCACGTACCGGAAGGCGTAGCGTTGAAAGATCTCCCACAAGGTGGACCGATGTCCTGGTGAGGGTCGCGAAAATCCGATGGATGCGAGACGCCCAGGACTAGTCATTATGGCGACATATGGGGGAGGCCTATGTCCAACAGTGGACGTCTTTCGGCTGAAATGATGATGATGATGTATATTATGGATTGCAATAAAGATTTGAGATTTGATTTAAGATTTTCTCGCAGAACAGATGGTCGATGGGGCTGATTGGTTTTGGAGAGGTCACCGTGTACCGGAAAACGCAGCGTTCAAATGCCTGCCCCAAGGCGGACTAATGACCTGATAAGGGTCGCAGAAACAAACGTTTAAAATCAAGTATAACTGACCATTCTAAATTTTATTACATTGCCATCGACTCCTATTAGCATAACAGAAAGTTAGTAACTAAATTTAAAAAAAAACTGATTAGATAAACCTATAAAGCTCAATTTTTTTTTACGCCTATAAATAAACTTACGTTGTATTTCATAAGAATAAATTATTTTTTTAAGAAGTCTGCTACTCAAATGACGCCGAGAAAACGCCGTAGGTTTTTTAATTCTCGAATAGCTCATTAATCTGTAGGGTATATTAAAACAGCCAAATCACGGTAATATTATCTATACAGTATTCCAACTTCATACAAACGGACAAAACGCGAGCTATACCTACGCGCCTCGATCTCGGGGTGCGCTCGGGATGCAGACAGTCGCGTCTGTGTCGCGCGATTTTTTCAATAAAAATAAGTTCAAGTACATATTTACATATTTAATATGACGAGTAGGATATATTGTGCTGTTTTTGGTTGCATGAATTCTTCATTTTAAACCAAACATAAATTGTAAAGTAGCTGCAGGTATCTATAACCAAGTAAAAGATATTCTTTTTTCTCCACCTTGTCCATGTTTCCCAAAACAATTTTTAATTAAGCTTTAGACTGCGGATTTTTGTACTTTAAAATTTAATAATAAATCATTTCGTAGGTACGTCTCAGTCGAGGCGCAAATATTTTTCGGTCGCAAATATTGAACACTTCCTATTCAATTCACAAATTATTTTATTTGTTTATATAAAAAAAGTATATTTACAATCTCAAAACTAAATGGAAACACAAAGTAGGCAAATGTAATTAAAATGCTGGAGGCGGGCAGCCATAGTGCGGGCAGCCCTATCGCATGTTTACGTACCGCGCGGCTGTAGGCATTTATTTCAAAGATACGGCCGAGTTACAATACTGTATAGATAATATTACCGTGGCCAAAGCGTGCAGTCACCTGTAAAATTCCACTGCATTACTTACGAGTAAGTAAAAGAAACTTCCTTGTTTCATAAGCATTGATTAAATAGAATAATAATAATTAATATTATAAACGCGAAAGTTTGTATGTTTGTTACTCCTTCACGCTCTAACGACGGAACGAATGTGGATGTTTTTTTTTTTAATTCTTGATAGGTTCGCGCTTGACCGCTATCTCACCTGATGGAAAGCGACGATGTGGTCGACTATGAAGCGCGCTTACCTAAAAGTAACCTATTCACTCTTGACTTAAAGATTCCTGGGTTGTAGCCATCAGAAAATCAGATTCCGGCAAGGAATTCCACTTCCTAGCTGTACGCACAATGAATGTGGTCCCAAAACGTTTTGTGCGTATAGGTGGGATGTCCACCATTTTTTTCTTTTTTATTCTTGATAGGTTCGCGCTTGACCGCTATCTCATCTGATGGAAAGCGACGATGTGGTCGACTATGGAGCGCGCTTACCTAGAAGTAACTTATTCACTCTTGACTTAAAGATTTCTGGGTTGTAGCCATCAGAAAAACACAGATTCCGGCAAGGAATTCCACTTCCAAGCTGTACGCACAATGAATGTGGTCCCAAAACGTTTTGTGCGTATAGGTGGGATGTCCACCATGTACCGGTGGCACATTGCCGTACGCCTGGTGGTCCGATGATGGAACGGGCTAGGCGGAATTAGGTTATGCAATTCCGACGCACACTCCACACAATATGTTTGGTACGCATAGTCGCATGTCTTGGAATAGGACTCCTTTATCAGGGGAGTATAGTCCTAGCAGAAGCTATTAGAAAATGAAATAACCAGTGGACCAGGTGGCATCAGGGATAAGGCACTTGCTGCTCAAGGAGCATCAGACGTAGGTGATGATCTCTTAGGTCACCATTGCTGACGAAAGACATCTACTGTTGGATATGAGAATTCACTAAAAGTCAACAGATCGAAAGATAATCGAGCAAATCTAAAGTCCTCACTGTTCGTCAACACTTTATTCTCCGCGCAATCGTACGCTGCTATTAGAATAGAAAAGAATAGAAATAGTTTTTTTCGGAACAGACACAGCACAACGGTTATAAATATATAAGTATGTTTATCAATAATTGTCTAGTACTCATAGCACAAGCTCTGCTTAGTTTGGGACTAGATGGCGTTGTGTGATAGTTGTGGAATATTATATTATTGTTGTTAAGTTGAGCGACCAACATTGAGTTAAGGGCAATTGAAGGATCACAGGTGGGTATTAGTAAGTAAAAGTATGACTAATAAACGACTAATGGCTCCAACTAGAGTGAGAATATAAATGTGTTTGATGATTTACACCCAAAAACTAAATCTCCCTATTAGTTTGTTGACACATACCGGTTACCAATAAATCCAAAATAACGGGTCTATTATGAATAAGACCACATTTTTGTTTGATTGTACTCCTAATTAAAATAAAATGAGACAAGGTTGCGCAACACTTCGCAAGTGGTAAGTAATGATATTTAGTCGATTATTTAAAGTGAATGAATGAACTTTCATTCAATTGAAAAATAACGTACATTCTTCTTATCTATATGTATGATGTGACAATATCTATATATATAAAAGCGAAATACCACTCACTGATTAATCACGAAATCTCAGAAACTATAACACCTACAAACTGAAAATTTGGTAGATAGGTCCCTTATAGGGTGTAGACATCCGCTAAGAACGGGTTTTATGAAACTCCACCCCTAAGGGGGTAAAACAGGGGTTGGAAGTTTTTATGGAGAAAGCTAGTATTCTGGCAGAAGCCAGTATACAAATAAATGTACGACACTATGCAAGAGGTAAAGGTAACGCCTGATTAGTCCCGTTCGGTCCCAGGTGAGGACTAGACGTTACTCATAAGTCGTGCGTTTCGCTTTTATTAGGTGGTTTTATTAATAAAACCAAAAATTATTAAAGATCCTAGCGGATACCACATAGGAGAAACTGATTGACGGACATATCAATGCACAGCCGAAACTACTGGAACTAGGAGCGTGAAATTTTGCAGTTTCCTTTTATGACGTAAGCGAGCACTAAGAGCGGATTTTCCAAGGTTCATCACCTAAAAGATGACCTATTTTCACGCGGGCGAAGCCGCTGGTAGAAGCTAGTCAAATACAGGGTGTCTTACTTCGAAGTGTCGTACTTCGAAGCACAAAAAAATACCATGGATCCAGTACATGATTCCCCCAGGGGTGGAATTTTTCGTCGGTTTTTTTAAACCTTTACGTTTTTAACTTAAGCTGTATAAAATTCTGTTAATAGGGACACCTTGCTGGCAGAAACTAAAAAAGAAATACCTCAAATCTTCAGTTTTCTTTGGCAATGTTATAGACATCCATCTAAATTACTATATCGGGACAACCTTTTGGAATCTGCTGTTGGCTGTCATCAAGGTGACCCACTCGGGCCAGTGATCTTTAGCTTAGCTATTCAACCAATCATTCGAAAACTAAATTCTAAATTTAACGTGTGGTACCTCGATGATGGAACCCTAGGAGGCGATGTAGACACCCTTTTAAATGATTTAGTATTTTTTAAAAACCAACTCTTTTCTATAGGACTAGATCTCAACTTTTCTAAATGTGAATTATTCCTATCTGACAATACTGACAGACTTCTGACTCTTCCAAAATTCAATGCAATAGCCCCTGAAATCAAAATTATCGATAAAAGTTCTCTTCGTCTCCTTGGGTCCCCAATCTTTGAGAATTCCTTTCCCAGTTTTGTGGAGGAAAAGATACAAAATTTCAATGACGTTTCGGAAAGATTGCTCCAAATTAACATGCATTCGGCCATTACCCTTATTCGTTATTGTTGTTTCGGCCCTAAATTAATATATTTCCTTCGTTCTTCCCACTTATGGAAGCACCCTCTACTTTTAGAAAAAATGGACCAAATTATCAGGCATACGCTTACATTAATTTTAAATGTGACCTTGGACGATCGAGCTTGGGCTCAAGTTACTCTTCTCATCCGTATGGGAGGCCTCGGCGTCCGCAAAATTACCAGTATTAGTTTACATTATTCATATCTTCGGTCCACGGCACTGATAAATTAATCAGGAATATTCTAACTTCAACACTGATTCCTTTTGATGTGCCGTGCTTCACCGAGGCTATGGATGCCTGGAGACTCGCTTGCCCGAATACAAATCCGCCCGACAACCCCTCTTCCCAGAGGCGGTGGGATGAGCCGCTCTGCAAAGTAGTTCAGGAAAACCTAAGCTGTTTCCCTACGCCTAGGCGCTCCATGCTGTTCACCTCATCGCTGCCACTGTGGCGAAGTTGTCAACAGCCTCGGTCACCACGGCCTGTCATGCAGTCGAAGCGCGGGACGAATAGCGCGGCACGCGAATATTAATGACATCATTCGACGAGCCCTTGTCACCGTCGGCGTTCCGGCTGTTTTGGAACCTCATGGCCTGGCACGCGACGATGGTAAGAGACCGGACGGTATGTCTTTATTTCCATGGAAGATGAGTAGGCCTTTAGTATGGGACGCTACCTGTGTCGACACTCTTGCGCCATCCCATCTTCCTAGCTCGTCGCGCTGTGCTGGTGCTGCCGCTGCGGCTGCGGAGAACCTCAAACGGCGGAAATATAACAACCTCGTCGGTAGTTATATTTTTGAGCCGTTTGGGGTTGAGACTCTTGGGCCGTGGGGTCCGAGTGCTCATGCCCTTTTTAAAGAATTATCTAAACGGCTAGTTGACACTTCGACGTGACCAAAGGGCTGGCTTTTACCTCGGTCAGAGATAAAGCATTGCCATACAACGTGGCAATGCCGCCAGTCTTTTGGGCACACTTCCAGTCGACAGCGATGCGGAGGAATTTTTTGACGCCATATTTTAGATAGGAGTTATTGTGTATATATTATATTATGTAATTTTAATTAGTTAGCTGTATAAAATCGTTATTCTATTTTTTTTGAGAAAAAATTTAATGAATTATTTTTAAAATTAAAAACGTCATTGGGGTTGATTATATAGAATATCGATTTTATCTACCCCGATGACTTTTTAATTCATTAAATTTTAAAACAATTTCTAAAAATATCATCGGGGTTGGTTAGAATAACGATTTTACACAGTTTAAATTTAAAAACGTACAGATTTTTTTTTTAATTAAGAACAAGCCGACGATAAATTCCAGCACTGAGGGATCCAGAATCATGTACTGGATCCGTGGTATTCGGTTGTGCGTCGATGTCAAAGACACCGTGTATAACGACATGACAAAAATCGTATAAAAATAGAGTAAGTTTTTATAATCAATTTTTATCACACACATTTTAACTTGTATTTTAATTGACATATATTAATTAGTTCAACTTATGTATAAATACAAACGTAGGTTGAATTAATTAATATGTGTTGTTGCAATCAAAATGAACTGAATAGTGTTCTAATTTCTTACCAAAGATAACGCTAAATGGATTTTAAAGGGCTAAAATAATTATTGTTTTTTTTTTAATTGCTTTGTTGTATAATAGCGTAGGTCACTGAACTATGTCTAGTCACAGGTTTTTGACCCGTGAACGTGTTGTCTCTACCTGGCCTTTTCAGGATAACCAAATGCAGTTAAATATCTCTAAATATATGCGCGCTCCATCGTCGACCGCATCGTCGCTTTCCATCAGGTGAGATAGCGATCAAGCGAGAACCTATCAAGAATTAAAAAAAAAATCGCACGGAATGACTGCCTATCTGACCTCGAAAAACCAGTAATTGTGTAACACGATACCCCTTGGCAAGACTGGTATCAGATTTTCTGGCTTTTGATTATCCGTAATGATAGCCGGGACCATTGATATTTGTACTCTAGCACTAACTGTTTCCCGAGGCACGGAGGAATCTCGATATGTTAAGATAGTCACCCATTCGTAAATCAACCGCGGCAAAGGTTACTTAACCTGTTAAAAGAGGCTCCTTTTTCACTCGCCTATCGTCAACATCGAGCATGGCTTCAAAGCTTGTTACTTTATCTAACGCAATGCAATGCGATGTTTGACGAAAGGGCAACGCGAAAAAAGAGAGATAATGCTTGAAAACTCTGTAAGCATTCGGTAATTCCGTAATTTACTCGAATATTTCACAAAACTTGTTCAAGGAAATATGTGTTTTTTTAACCCTTAAAAGTTTTTGGAATAAAATTGTTGTTATTCAGAATTTTGATTAAATTTGCAAGGCTTTTATTGTTATATTTTTAAAATTTTTGAGTATATTATGAAGTGTAAAAGTTCATGAAAAATAGCAGATTTTCAGAGGTCTTTCATCATCATCATCATTTCAGCCGAAAGACGTCCACTGCTGGACATAGGCCTCCCCCAAGTGTCGCCACAATGAACGGTCCTGTGTGTCTCCCATCCATCGGACTCCCGCAACCGTTACCAAGTCATCGGTCCACCTTCCAACGCTGTCTTCCGATACAGAGGTCTTTACTGGATTAGTTTTACACAAATTTACAAATTGATTTCAATAGAAGCCTAGATAATATCCACAAGATACTGTGTTTCCAAAATATCGAATGAAAAATGTGTAATAACGTCATAATCGCGTAAGAGTGGTTGTATGAAATACAGAGAAAACGTACGTCGAGTTGCATCTCCTTAAGCACTAATGACACGATGGCCATATGACATAAATAGCACTTTGAGAAAATACTTTTTTTTATACAAACTTTAACTCCCTTTAAGCCATATTTTGAGGGTAGATTTGAAAAACTATTAATGACAGTCTTTATTAATAATTTTGATTATAGTTTATACTAAGTTTCAAGTTTATCAACCTAAGAAATAAAAATCCTCCATACAATATTTAAAAACTCCCTAAATTGTTCTATTAACTATTAATAGTTCTGAAAACAAATAATGACAACCTTTGTTATTAATTTAGGTTAATATTTGAGCTTATACTCGTATGTACTACACTACTACATTCCCCCTTAAAGGTTGAATTATAAAAACCCCTTCTTAGTGGTCACCTACGTCATAAAAGGAAGCCGTGTAGTTTCGGCTGTGCATTGATATGTCAATCTGTCTGTTTCTCCTTTTACGCGTTTATATAGACGACATTATAATATTCAAGATATTATGGCCGATAGACAATTTCTTTAGTAAATAAGTAGCTTCTAACCATAAACTATTGTGTTTATTCATATAGTACCACGATGGTATTCCCATACGGTTGGTTCGATGAGTATTAGTAATCAGGGTAATGCCTTTTACCGCCATTAGCCTTTTTGGCATTACCCATAAACAATATCAGCTGCGGGCTGCGGGTTGATACGGAAAAAATCATGAAGAAAAATCCAATTTGAAATGCATGCAGAGGGGATTGTTTCCCATTAACTCTTGCTCTGTGCCATGGCCTGAACTAGGGCTAGACGCGAGAGATCACCGCCACCAATCGCCTCCATGTGGACACGGTGGTTTCAACGCCTGATCGACCCGGCACAACCGAGTGTTTTTCCCAATGAATCCGAAACAGCAACCTCCCAAAACACCCATGTACAGTGATGACTTGCGTCACGCAGAAAATGAGGAAGCCATGCCAAGCCAGCTCTTTAATCACTACTCAAAGAGGAGACTTTTTGTTGAGATTGTGGCCCAGAATCTAAGGGCCCTTTTTTGGCTTGTAGTGTGATCAGTTTATGTAAAAATAAAAATTATTATAACGACTTACTGATAGTTCAAGGCCACGTTCAGGGAACCGAAGTCTACGTCCCCTGAGGTTTCCACAACTGAACAGCTTAAAGTGCTTCCCATATTGTTACCCATCTACAGACCGGTCTCTTGGAGATTGACACGTACGGTTGTTATTACACAAGATACAGAGTAAATCAGAAAGGTGTGGCTTTCACACAGCATAAAAATAATCCTAATGATCAAGACCAGGCCCAGTATTCAAAGCAATCTAACCAACTGATTACAGGTGGGGACAAATTATTTCAGAAATTGGAGCAATAATAATTATAATCATACGGGCTTGTCATGAGTGCTATATTTGAATAATTCTAATAAATTACCTACTAAAGAAGCGCTGATCTATGTCAATCATGATAATACTACCCGCAGACTATTTGAGGAAAAAGAAGGAAGTTTAAAAATCTATAGTATTTCTCTATCTTTACATTATCTATTCTGGGCTCTAGAAAAGTGTTCTCTCACTCTTCTAGAGCCCAAAATAGATGAGGTATTTTCTAAGTTGATACTATGAAAGTATGTAAGACGTAGATTATGTATTTGTAATAAGGTAAACCGCGAAAGAAGACTCAATTCAATTCAATCGCGTGAAAAGAGTAAATTTTCCCAAAGGAACTGGTCTACCCATGAGCTAAATTTGATACAAATCCTTTCAACCGTTCGAGCGTGAAGATATAGGTAACAAATATATTCACAAACTTTCATCTTTACGTTATTAGTGATGTTATAATATGGGCACATTTCATAAGATTTTGTCTTATCAAATACCAAATTGAAATGTTTATATTAAAATACTGACATTAATAAAATGGAAAATATTTACAAGTTTCTAAATCATCTACTTACTTGCCTCAATTTATTCAGTAAAATCGACTGCCAACCAAAATAAAATGCAAAACCTGAATTTGGTGAATTGAATTTAGTTTTATTTTTCGTTTATACGTGTAGATATTATTACACTAGGCGTTGTAATAAGATAGGCTGGATCGAACATAATTTAGGAATTCCTGCTGTAAATTTTTTAAATACATCATCATCATTTCAGCCGAAAGACGTCCACTGTTGGACATAGGCCTCCCCCAAGTGTCGCCATAATGAATGGTCCTGTGCGTCTCACATCCATCGGATTCCCGCAACCCTTACCAGGTCATCGCTGTACCTTGTAGGAGGACTTCCAATGGTACGTCTTCTGGTACGTGGTTGCCATTCCAGAACCTTTCGGCCCCAACGGCCATCCGTTCTGCGAGCAATGTGCCCTGCCCATTGCCACTTAAGTTTGTCGATTCTTCGTACTATGTCAGTAACCTTGGTTCTCCTGCGGATATCTTCATTCCTGATTCGATCACGCAAGGAAACTCCGAGCATAGCCCTTTCCATTGCCTTTTGGCCGACTTTAAGTCTTCTGATGAGGCGACCACGTTTCGGGGCCATATATGTCATCACTGACAACATGCACTGGTCTTAGATTTTCGTCATGAGACACTGTGGTACATTGGTCGAGAAAATACCGCGCAGCTTCTCGAACGCTGCTCAGCCGAGTCGGATTCGACGATTGATCTCTTTCTCGAAGTTAGACCAACTGGACCGTCTGTCCCAGGTAATCGTCCACAACTTCGAGTGCAGAGTCCCCGATCTTGATAGGCTTAGTATTTAATCTTTATCTTGATTTTGGCTTTTTTTAAATACAACCAACACAACATACAACGATTTAAAATAACGCTTTAACATAGAATTAATAGATACCAACAATGGACGTACATTTCCGGAAGGATATTTTCAGAATGGTATTCTGCTGTTTTTTGCAATGTTCCGTGATGAGGGCCTCAATTTTATTATGGTCGTTACCTGTAACAAAGAAAAATATAATTGTAAATAGATGCTCACTTATTAGAGGACGGACGTTTTTATCGTAAGTACATATTTTTTTACATCTTAATAACATAATATGTGTATGATTTCTAAATTGACGATGTAAACATGATTTTGTTACTATTTATTGATTTAAAAGAGTGTTCGTAGTTTTTGTACGTTGTTATCCATAGATAGAGTCATTGGAAGCAGTCATTGAATGATTTCCCATCTCAAGAAAAAAAGGATTCCTAGTGCTTTCTACATAATTTCACAAAATTTTAGGACTAAAAATCGTTTCTACCGAGCGTGGTAATGATGAAAAACCGGGCAAATGCGAGTCGGTCTCGCGCACTGATGATTCCGTGCAATTTTACCTATAAAAAACCGTTTAATTCCCGAATTGAGTTACGAAGATTCCAAATCGCAAAAAAAAGTTTTTTTTTGTAACGTAACTACAAATTTACGGTTTTCAGATTTTTTTCCTATACTTGTTCTATGAGTCCTTGCTTCATGCCAAATTTCAGGATCTTAGGTCAACGGGAAGTACCCTATGAATTTTGATTTCCTTGAGAGTGTCGAAATACACGTTTTTTGCGACATAAATGGCCGTAACTTTTTTTCGTTAACTAAGAATTTTGATTTTTTTACAGCTTCAAGGGACCGCAGACCTAAGTATATGGTTTTCAACTCGATACCTCCATGCGTTTTCGAGATAGACAGACAGAAGGACGGAAAACAAAGTGATCCTATAAGGGTTCCGTTTTTTCCTTTTGAGGTACGAAACCCTAAAAAACGATATTGTTTCTACTCACTTTGTTGGTTCAAGAATAAAGAAACAATTAACAAAGTGTTCATAAACGTTAAGTTTTAATGAATTAACATTTACGAAAACATTTCCGAAGTCCGGCTAATTTCATTTTCTTTGTACTATAGAAACGAATAAAAGAAAAATTCAATTAAAAAATTGTTAACAAAACAAATGTTCAACAAAAATTCTAGATTTCGGAATACCTTTTGTTGTGAAACACAAAGAGAAGCGGAACTTTTGTTTCGTGAAACCGCAAAAAATTAAATCGCCATTATAAACCTTCAAAAGCAAGGTGGGACGAACAGATTTTTTTTTTCAAAACTTGGTGGATATAGAGTTGAAGACACTGTATTTTGTGAATAGTTTAATTTTAATCAAACCATGGGATACTCGTGGTCCTAGACCGCAAAAGACAACTAAAGGAAAATAGGTGTGTTTTAGCGAATAAAAAAGTTTTATCCCAACCACCCAAATCCTACACATTTCATAATTTAATTCATAAGGGAGATAGTGTCAGACTTTTACTGACTAAAAACCCACTACCGTTCCTTCTTTGCCTTCGTCCCAGGGCCCCGGGTTTAACTTTCACACTACCCGTGGCTTCATCACCCCGTCAGAACATCTCCCCCCTGGACGCGAATTGCAGTGGCCAATTTGGAAATTTCTTAACCGACTGCGGACCCAGGTTGGCCGCTGTAAAAGCAATTTGGCCAAATGGGGCTTCCTCGACCCATCTCTAACACAATGCCAGTTTGGAGCCGCTGCACAGGACATGCGTCATTTACTATCCTACACAACCACCTGCAGTTTTCAGGATCTATACGAGGCCAATAACAGAGCCATAGAGGTTGCCAAACACTGGTCAGAAAAAAATTAATTAGAGTACATCGACACGAAAAGAAGAAGAAGTTGATAAAAGTCTGAGACGCCCTCTCGCTCCACTCTCTAGAGCAGGAGAAGTCATTCAATGATTTCCCACCAAGACACAATGCGAAGTATTTTAGTGATTTACTAAAACTCTACAGATACATATAAATACATTAAAACACTATAACAGTAAATCGAGTGGATACCTGAAGATGGACGACGCCGCCGAGGTCGACCTGGGAAGAGGTGGCGAGACGACCTAGATGCCTACCAGAAGGACTGGTTCGAGGTGGCTCAAGAAAAGAATACCTGTCTGGAAGAAGTTGGGGGAGGCCTTTGTCCAGCAGTGGGACAGTATAGGCTATTAAAAAAAAACAGTAAATCATTGCTCGTAGAATAATCTGACAAACAACCACAGTGATTGCATGTATATTAGTTCGGTATTTAATCGATAAAAGTAATGTTTGGAGGCATTTTCATGATTTTTTTCTATTCTACTTTAGCTGTATTATATTTTGAACAAACTATTATAATACATATATATATCAATCAATCAGAAAAAAAATGTATTTGTTTAAGGTGGTTGATAATATACTTTTGCGCATTATAAAACTCACGATTAACTCCTTTAGTCCTCTTAAGTAGGCTTTTTTTTTAATTTGATATAAACTAGTGCTAACTGCGATCCCACCTGATGGTAAGCGTCTACAAAAAACGAGAACTCGTATGTATTTATTGATATCTAGTCGAGTTATTGTGCTCTTGTAGCAATAACGCGGCCTCCTAAACAATACAATCAGTCTCTCGCTGTAAATCTTAACCGAGGGTATTCCCAACACCGACAATAGGCCCAAAGCAAATACTTTCTTTTGTAAACGACACTATTTTATCAACATTTGTGTTATTATTTAATAGGATTTAGATAGTAGTGTGAACAGATCTAACACGTAATTACATTCATGGTGATATCTCAGTCATAGAGCTGGCATGTTGTAAAAATAGTTTGATATAATCTAATGGGTTTTACCGTGGATCTTAATGTTGATAAGAGCATAGTAAAATTTTAGTCTTTTTTAAATTTATCATTTTAGCATTTCATTTTATTATATTCTTAGGACAATCAAACCCATTGTACCAAAGCAACAATGTCTACATTCTTCACTTAGTAACAAACTAATAAACAACTTGCAACTCTATTGGCTACCGAGGGAGTCAGTGCTGAAGCTGTGGGAGTAGCAGGTAAAAATATTGGTCTTCCGAATACCAATACAAACTTTAACTATTACTTTTCCTCTATTCATTTAATTATTATATATAATTTAATTTACTCATTTATTTATATATATATAAACTACATTCAATAAAAATAAAATTAGGTTTTATATAAGTAGGTATGTAAATAGTTCGTTGCAATTGTTAGCTAAAGTAAAATGATCTTTATAAGAGTAGATGTTGTAGAATTTATTTGCCTAACTACTTGTTACTGAGAAATTTATTTGTTTTATTTTTATCGTCTACCTTTTATCGTGACGGAAATCTTTTATAATAGCACTATGTTCTTAAATTAGTTATAAAACTTGTGTGGGTGTCAACCACGTGTATGGTATACTAGCTGTACCTACTTCTTCGTTCGCATTCGAGTTTGAATCTCCGATTGAAGCACTCGAGGATAAATACTATTATACATATAATCGTCTTCTACGATGTCCCACACATCGCTCTGGATTTATCCTCCTTCCTTGTCCAGGCGATCTCCCTTTGGAATGCGCTCCCACTGAACAATACTTTCAATTCAATTTTTGTTACAGAGAAATTAAATGCAAGGAAAGTATATAAATTGAGAAATCTTCAACCCCCCGTCGTAGGGCAATTCCTGCCCCCCTACCCAAGTTACAATCGTTTCGTTTCGATTCTCTTTTCGTCGATCGCCTCGAGTCAGCCACGCCTCCGATTCCTTTGTTCTCACGTCATCTCAACGCTCAGTCACGTGGTCAGAACAAAGGATTAGGAGGCGTGGCTGACTGGAGGCGATCAACGAAAAGAGAATCGAAACTAAACGGTTGTAACTTGGCTAGGGGGGCTGGCCACCGTAGGCGCAGCTGCCGCTTGCAGACGGCAACCAATCGGTAGCTTGCCGGTCGATCAGTCGAACGTCCGCGCGTTATGTTTTACACTTACCTCTTATAGATGTCAACAAGATTGACAGGGCTCGTCAAGACGCGGATGGCTGTTAGGGCTGCGGAATATTTCGTAAAAGTCACTACGCTACTGCTACGCAAAGGACAACTGGAGAAACACAGATAGCTTTAGACAGTTACAGTCTGACACCTCTCGCTCATCGAATGGAAGAAATTATTTGATGATTTCTCACCCAAAACAAATCGTATAAAATAAATGCAAAAATGATGCTGATATTCATTAATGTAATTATAATCTATACATAGGGTAGGGCGGGGCTAGTTGAGCATAGGGGCAAGTTGGGCAATCTAAATATCTCGCAAACTATTCACCGTACGTATAGGCATCGTATGGCGGAAAGAAGGAGTCGCAGGAGGGGTAATCACCACGTGATCGCTAGAGGCGCCTGGACGAACAAGTGAAGCGCCCGAGCGTTTTGTTTATTTTGTGACCAAAAAGTAAAAACGTCGTTTACCGCAAGTTTTCGTCTGTATTAGTCAATTGTCATCTGTTTTCAATGAAGTAAGTATTAATCTTCCAGAGAATTATTGTACTTTTGATATTTAGAGAGGTTCTGGGTATAATTCTTACGATTTTTTTATAACCTCGATTTTGTTTTAAAATTCCAGGTTGAGGTTAGTTATAGTGACAATGACCATTGAGTTCCAAAGATCTAATTATTATTTTTAAGATATAAGCTAATAATATAAACATTTAACTCTGATTTTAAACAGAAAGACTGAATCTAATGCTCAAGTTAATTTTAAGATACGTTAATGTTTTGTTGATTCTAGTTTTGGTTAATTATTCAAAGAAAATTACTTTAAGTTTTGTTGTTCTGTCACTAAAATATTATTATTACATAAATAAAGAGCTGATTGTCAAACACATATTTTACTTCATCTGTAGTCAAAATTGAACCCATAGTTTGGTTAGATATTCTTAGTGCTCAACTTGCCCAATTCCCTTGCTCAACTTACCTCACTTATGGGGTACATTGAGCGTACTTGACTTTCAGCATTTAAACAGCTGTAGCTCTTAAATTCGACTTGTTACAAAAAAACTACTATGGACACTTGCTAAGGGATAAATTACTAATCCATCAAGCTGCATAACAACTCATTGAGACTTATTATTGAGGAGCTATATCCGCTCAAGTGAAAAATTGCTCAACTAGCCCCGCCCTACCCTACATATGGTATAATAAATCTGTAGAAGTTTTTAGTTATGCGCGCATCATGTAAAATGTACGAAATCGATTTAGATAACTTTTATACAAGATGTCTTTTAGATGGACGCACAAACGAAAACCACGGATCCAGTACTTGATTCTGAACCCCCAGTGGTAGAATTTTTCGTCGGCTTTTTCCAAATTTAAAAAAAAATCTGTTCTTTTTTAAATTTAAACTGTGTAAAATCGTTATTCTAAAAATTTTTGGCATAAAACTCATAATCTTCTTTAAACGAGTATTTTTAAGGCAAAAAATTCCGTATAATTTTGTATAGCATAACGTTTATTTAGAGCAAAGGTTATTTGGTACGGGTACACATTTTGATGACGAAAATTAAAATACCTACTGGTAAAATGTCAATGTTTAAAATCTCTCGGGTGCATTTCATATCAATTATAAAATTATTTGGTTTTTTATTTTATCATTTCAATAACGTTCACAAGATAATTAACGTGAGATAAACCAACTATTAATATTAACTTCAATTATGTAACATTTATAATATGTATAGGTATTTTAAAACGTATTTCGTAAAACGTTATTGGATATTTATTAGATCTAGCGTTTAAAATATATACTTGTCGCAGCTGTATCGTAAAACACGCCGTATTACAAGTTGGTGCGCCAGATTGTAAAACGACGGTGTAATGTAGTGCGGCTACCTCGCGTTCGGACAGGTTTTTTTATAACCACACAGAAATAGGAGCCCCGTAGAGCTTTTTTTTTATCATGGATATGAAATTTATGCCTAAATATGATCCCGACTTATTTAATTATAAGTTTTTAATGTATGATAAATGAGTATCTTCCAAACGATTTTCTGCGAAATGAAGTGTATGCTATCCGTTGTTATGCAATTAAATAATTGTTATGATATAAAAAGTTCTGCTATAAGGGTAGACTCGTGGTTAATTGGCTACTGTGCTGCATGTCGCGGGTTCGTTTTCTACACGGAACATAAAGGAGAGGTCAAAAATGGGCTATTATTCCGAAAAAAATTGAACACCAATGTGTGATACCTTATAAGAAAGCTTATTTATTAGGTACGCTACTCGATCATGATCAAATATAAATTTTTCGTTCCTATGCAATAGACTTATTTAAAATGTAGCTAAAATTGCCGTATCTGTTAAATACCTTAAGTTTTTATTATAATTTCAACTGCCGTTTTATCAAATAAAGACAAAACATAAGTATTGTCATAATAATGCAATCAAAACGTGTCGAAAGAAGATCAAATCCGTAAATGTCAGATTGACAATTTGTCAACTTGACGTTGAAATAAACACACACAGATACACTACACGTCATTGAGATACACACACACAGATACAAAATTATACTGTCACGTCGATTATCGTCGGTTACTAACCCTATAAAATGATTTATAGTGATACAAGTTTATATCTTTTCCACTTAACTAAAAAAAACGGAGGACTGAAAAATTTTATTTAAAGCTCAAAAAAATCAAGATAATTATGCTCTTTCAGCCTGTTTAAGTCAGATTGCTGTTCAATTTTTCGATTATTTTTAGCCCAAGCTCCATACATTTTTTGAACGTCTCCTTTATATGGCCCACCTACTTTTTTATGGGCCATATAAAGGAGACGTTCAAAAACCTCCTTCTGCGAAGCAGTAATGCTAGCAAAGGAGGCGGTCGATCGCGTGAGGCAACGGTCTTCACGCCCCAACCGCCGCCGGGATTCCGATCCTGATTTCCGGTCACCGTAGACGCGGGCTTGCTGACGGCGAGCAATGGATAGCCTGCCGTCCAACCGTCCGGTAACCGTCCGGACCGAGCCCAAGTCGTCGACGGCGCGTATTGTTCCACGCGCGCCTCAGGGAGATGTCAGCAAATCGTAGAAGCCCAGCAGGGTCGAAGCCTACTGGGGCCATGGGTAGTGTGAAAACGAAACCCGGGGCCCTGGGACGAAGGCAACGAAGGAACAGGAGTGGGTTTTTAGTCAGTAAAAGTCTGACACTATCTCCCGCTCCGCCCAAGAGCGCGATTTGTCATAAGATGATTTTCCCACCTAAAAAAAAAACCCACTTTTTTATATTACTTTACATTTCAAGATACAGGAGTAGCTCATAGTGTGGGACGTTACACAAAAAAAAAAAAAAACAAGTAAGTATACCACTGGAATAGGCTACCTAATACTTTCAACTAACCTTTAGAATACAATCAATTAGTAGATATTAGTAGATATGACTGGCCTGTTGGTCTAGTGGTTAGTGGCCCTGACTGCTACGCCGGAGGTCGTGGGTTCGATTCCCACCCAGGACAAATGTTTGTGTGATGAGCACGATCATTTGTTCTGTGTCTGGGTGTAATTTATCAATAATATGTATGTATTTAGAAATATATAAGTATGTTTATCAGTTGTCTAGTACTCATAACACAAGCTCTGCTTAGCTTGAGACTAGATGGCGTTGTGTGATGGTTGTGGAATATTATTATATTATTATTATTATTATTATTATTATATGTTATTGCAAGTTATTGCGTAACATAATCCACTCATTATATAGCAATTAATTTAACAGGGTACTTAATTAAAAACCGGTTAACGTGTTTTTTCTAACATTTTATTATTTGACTAACACATGCCAGTGGCGACGCTCGCGTAAAAGTAAAAAAAAATACACCTAAAGGAGTATGTTTCATTTTAGAACACGGTCTATTCGTGTGCCAAATTTTATCCAAATTCGTTCAGCCGTTTGATCGTGACGGTGCAACAAATATATACACGTACATACTGTGGCAACCGTATAGGTTCCACTACTAATTACTAACTTGCAAGACTGGCATGTTAGACTTTTAAGGTTTACGTAATAAAAAAGTTTAGTTAGGACTGACGTTCCTATGAATAAGAAAGGGAGACGTCAAGGAACGTTTACATATATATTTGATATGTAAAATATAGAATGAAAGAGCTATAATCTAAATAATACCTACTCGAAGAACATAAAGCCTTTCATTTGAGCTTTCCACCCCCAACAGATGGTGGAGGGCCGTGCGAAAATTTCATATTTTTAGAGATAAATATCTGACAGATCGAAAAGACGACTAGTTTGGCTACACGGAACCCCTCGCAGCCAAAGCGAATAAATACTACGAGTGAGCTAGCGCAGCAGGCGAGGAATATACGCCTGTATGAATGAATATATATGAAAGCTGAGTGATTTTATATATTAGTAGAATAGTAATTTGTATAAAAGGAAAGATGATGTTCTCGGGCACAGACGAAGTGTGCTTCGAGGAATTTATCGCCGATTTTAGGCAGACCGCCAGGTCAAACGAATGGTGGGAGAGTGATTATGCTCTCATACTGGGAGGCTACTTACATGGAGTGGCCAGACACTTCTACAAATATACGTATAATTACGATATGGACTTCGCGACGATAAGCAAGTTATTGAGAGAGGAGTTCCCATGCGGGTGTTTTAATTGTAAAGAACGTGCAGCGACTGCAACATTAGTAGCATTTAATACTGAGGATAAAACCGCAGATTTGCTTGGAGAAGGCGGACCATCAAATATTTTAAATAAAGATGATAATGTTGTTTTATATTCTAGCATGATGATGGACGAACCACATACTGATGAGCAGAATGATGACCATGATGACCAAAGTGATGAAATTGATGACCAGAGCTGTAATGAAAGCAGCTTAGTCGATGATGAGATGAGATTGGAGTGTACGGATGAAGCCAAAAACCCGGGTGTGTCATTCCAATCATTTGTTCTCCCAATTTATTTCCAGGAAACCAAGATTCGTTTTTTTAGAATCGCAATGTGATCAGGATAAACAAACGAACAAAGGTCACATTGACAATGATCACGACTTAGAAATTAATTATGAAATTAATAATAATGAAACTGGACAGAGATTTTTCCAGAGTGAAGTGGAAGATATGGTCCCGAGCTCAAGGGATGAGATCCATTCTCTGTTGGTAACAACAAAATCAAATAATTTTAATTTTGAGTTTATTTTTTATAACAAATATCGTTGTCATGCCACATGTCAACCATAAAAAGATTTGGCACCAAGGAAGTTCATCCGTGCTAAGTTGAATCGTCGTCCCCAAATTAAGAAAAAAAAATGTGTGGTAAAAAGGAGTTTAATTAGAAGAAAGTCCATCCGTCAACTTCATCCAAATAAAATAAAACCTCATTCATTAAATTTTAAATTTTCTAAAGATAATAACTTTTTAAAACAATCCTTTTTAGTGAAATTTAAGTTTTGGAAATTTTATAAAAAGAAATTAAACTGTATTTTTAGTCATTATAAAATAAGAAAACGATTAATTTTGAGAATTTTGTAAATATTTTGGTTTTTGTTTTTGTTATCATGTCACTGCATTATTTTTGTGAGGTCAGCAGCCCCATGAATGATTAATCATTTCTTTTTGTTTCATGTTTCTTTTCAATGAGAGGCGCCACGCGCCGTCACCGAAGAAAGAAGACAAGAAAACTGTGCGTTCAATAGCTTTTTCTTTTCGTCTGTTTTTTTTTATATTATTTGATTAGGTAAATATGATCCAGGTGACGTTTTAGCTTGCAGCAGTTAAATATATTTTGGGAAACTGTGGTCCTTTCTAATGAGGGGGAGTGGCGTATCAATAAATGCTGATACCGACTTTGCAGATAAGGCATAGCCTTCGCAAAGGGTGTCTAGTTGACACCATTGGTTTAGCTGATGATTGAAGTCCCACAGTTCAGTCAATATGGACTGATAGATTATATTAGACTACATGAATTTTTTTAAAAGGTTTTGTCACTGGAACATATTCAATTTATAGCGATGATAGGAACTTGCACAGTGCTGTCTTTTTCTTCTCTGACACGATGAGCGTCCGATGAGGTTAAAGTCATAACCGTAAGAGTTGTAGTTTATATCATGTTAGATCCCTTCTGGATAGATGTCAATTATGACAATTAGGGTGCAGCACCGTGGCATTTATTCGAGGTTTTGCCGCAGTGGGGTCTAAGCATGACAACGTTGAATAGTGAGCGCCAAGTTAGCGCATAATAGTTTTGTAAATAAATTTTGAATTTTGCTTATCGTTCGTCATGTCTTAGGTTCGCTCATAAAGAGACGACCACCAACATGTAAATTACTTTCCTCCACAGGGACATCTGTGTTAGGTAATAGGCAGGTTATACATAAACCTTAAAAGTTTTTTTTGGAATAGATTTGCTTTGCGATCCTCAGCATTTCTATTCGTAGGGGCGTAGCTCATGTGGCAACCGTATAGGTTCCACTACTAATTACCCGCGTGAAAATAGGTTTCTCCATACAAACTTCCAACTCCCGTTTTACCGCCTTTGGATAAGAGTTTCGTAAAATCCGTTCTTAGCGGATGTCTACACCCTATAAGGAACCTACCTACCAAATTTTAAGTTTGTAGGTGTTATAGTTTCTGAGATTTTGTGATTAATCAGTGAGTGGTATTTCGCTTTTATATACATATTATATAGATTAAGTATTCAATTCATTTATTAAAAAATATAAATTAACAGTACAGGACCAACAGTACAGAACCAAAACACTTATATTCTAAAATCTTAAAGACTAAAAACTAACTGTTTTATGATAACTGAGGTTTGTTATCATAAAACAGTTAGCAAAACGTACTAAAATATTATATTATATTTAATTCAAAACCATCCAACCCGCTACCGCTGAGTCAAAACTGAAGAGGTAATACGTCAACACGAGGTATATTGTATACCCCGAGGAATATAATCTTGAAGCCAACAATTACTTATTCAAATGTATCCCACAAACCAAGACTGATTGGTGAAAGCTTGTGATTTTCGCGAATAAACTTCGTTAGAAGATTCCAAAGTTATTTTGGTTTAGAATTTTATTCAAGCAAATGTTCTTAATTTTGAGTTAGAATTAAAAGTTGATTTAAAGAGCCATAATTTTAATTTTAAAATTTTGTGATTTATTTTTTGCTTTGTCAAAATTACTTCTGTCTTTTATAAACGATCGCGCTGGTTTCGTGCTACACGTTCCGAATTACGGTATCAGAGCTGTGAGCACGTCAACAAATCGCCTGCCCCCCTAGCCAAGTTACGACCGTTTTGTTTCGATTCTCTTGCGTCGAACGCATCGAGTAGGCCACGCCTCCAATTCCATTGTTCAGACCACGAGACTAAGCGTTAAGATGACGTCAGAACAAAGGAATCGGAGGAGTGGCCTACTTGAGGCGTTCGACATAAGAAAATCGAAACGAAACGGTCGTAACTTGGCTAGGGGGCTGATGTATGCATTTACGGTAATTCAGAACGACTGTTACCGCGCTAACAACGATAATATAGCAATTCGGAACTCGGGGAAGATGTGATGGCGTATATAAAATTCTCCGGGGTGAACACATTTAAGCCCATTTGAGCAAGTTTTAAATGTGATATTATCTGAACTGAAACAACTGTGTTATTGGTAAAATTAGCATATGGAATAAATGCTGAATATTCTATTGTTTTTTTTTAAGGTGGAAACCCGTTTCATGTTATGTTCCATCTTTGCCTTGCGTTCCAGAACCCCGGGGTTCCTTTTCAGATTACCCATGGCCCCCAGTAGGCTTCGGCCCTACTGGGCCCTTACGGTCAGTGGCGTGCCTAGGGTTTCAAAATAAGGCAAGCCCAATAAAATTTTAACCGATTTCAAAAAAAGAAAGTTCAGTTTTCGACTGTAGGTACCTACGTATGTATCATCGCAATTTTCTCACAAACTACTGATTAGGTACAATAAATTAAAAGCCCAAAAAACAGTCATGAATTTCATTTATAATTATATCTGAGAATCAAAGCACAGTTGTTTTCTATGACTAACATCGGGGGTTTCGTCAATAATAATTGAAACAAATTTTGTTTGCCTAACTTCGTAATCGATGCAAGTTTGCATCACATCGGCTACGGAATGAATAATATCGTTTTGAATTTTGTTAGATAAATAACTCGGCCCCGGTTTGTCACTTTTCTAATGCTGCATATGCTTTTCTAAAACGACATCGTATTTTGAAATTAACGAGACCAGTTCTAAAAAATTGCCTTTATTTTTGAATATTTAATTTCGTTATTTTAAAAAGTCGCTAGTTTTTATTGTTGCTAAATCTTAAAAAAAGTTTCCAAACTCGTTAAAAATCTCCAAGATCTCACAACGTCGCTAAAACGGCAACACTGCAGAGTTGGCAAGATGACAAAGTCACGCATACGCGAGCAACTTCATACGAATGCAACTTCATACGAATGCCCGGCTTAAATCTTCCATACTGATCGATTTGTAGTCGCATAAAGTTCTAACTCGTTATACGGCACATCGCTATAAGTGCGAAAGTGACAGAGATAGTATTTGAAAGCCCGGTAAAAGCCGGTACGTGTAAGCGAGATAGATATAGCTCTCGCGTAGATGCTGCCAATGCGAAACTCTGCGCGCGCTGTGTGTAGTGTGGCATAGGTAGATACTTTGTGTTATTTTGATAAGAATTAAAGCGCGCGAACTTTTAAATAGTTCGGGTTTGATATTGATTCTCTATCGAGCATTTTAGTAAGGCATGCCTGGCTTTTCTGCTTGTATGAAGGTACCGCCACTGCTTACGGTATTGCTAACATCTCTTTGAAGCGTGGAACACTACACGCCGTCGACGACTCGGGCTTGGTCGGAATGGTGACCGGAAGGCTGGACGGAGAGCAACCCATTCACGATTCACGATTTAGTACTAACTTGTACACTGCCTTCACCTGCGTGTTAGTAGGGAAGTATCCTAAGGGAACGTAGGTACTTCCGAGATAAAAGTATTCTATTTTCTATTTCAGAATATGGTCTACTCGTGTATAAACTTCATCCAAATCCATTCAGACGTTTGAGTGTAAAGGAGTAACAACATACTCGTACACAAACACATACATACAAATTTTGCTAGTTTTTTTTTTAGGTGGGGAAATCATCCAATGACATCCCCGCACTTGGGCGGAGCGGGAGTGTGTGTCAGACTTTTACTGACTAAAAACCCACTCCTATTCCTTCGTTGCTTTTCATACCAGGGCCAAGTCTTACTTTCAGAAGCAGACCCATGGCCCCAGTAGGGTTTGTGCAGGAACTTCCCGAACTGACCATGTTCGGTGAGAACCTCGGTCATGCGGAAGGTGAGGACGCCGTGAGGTCTTTCCAGCCACTTTTCAAATAGGGGGCTTACCAACATAATTATGGCGTGACTTACCTTTTTAACCGACTTCAAAAAGGAGGAAGTTATATGTTCGGTTGAATGTATGTTTTTTTTTTTTTATGTATGTTTACCGATTTCTCGGTCAATTGTGGACCGATTTTGAACATTTTTTTTTTGATTGAAAGGTTATGCTTCCGAATTGGTCCCATAGAAATATTGTTATGATCTGATCATGAACTTCGAAGATATGGAACAGAACTCCTCATAGGATCACAGCAGAATCGTCGTAACAAGTAAAATTGCTTTGTTTATACGTGTAGTCGATGACTGACTGAAAGTAGAGGGGGAATATATCGAACTGATCTGATGATGAAGCCTGAAGTTAGGCACCGGAACTCTGTAATAAATTAATGTAATCTAACCGTGTTTGGGATTATTAGAATTATCATGAGATGCACTCTGGCTATCAGGTATTTAAGTTTGGCTGAGGGGTACTTTTTAGTGGTGGTACCATAACTAAAAAGTGTAAAATAAAAACTTTTTACAAAAAAAATACGACCGACTTCAAAGTAAAAAAAAACACTGAAAAGTGCAAAATAACTTTAATTTCGGAAGTCGGTGTTAAATAACGAATAGACAAAACTATTATAGAAACATCGACTTCCGAAATTAACTCCTTGAGTAGCGTAATTAGAGACACAATAGTAAGACAATAGCGCACGACCGCCGGCGCTCGTGCGGGGATCAACAGCTTAAAGTTATTTTGCACTTTTCAGTGTTTTTTTTTACTTTGAAGTCGGTCGTATTTTTTTTGTAAAAAGTTTTTATTATGTATGCGTACATAAATTATTAATATTAGCATTTTTTTTTAATATGCATTGTTCCGCACTAGGAATTACTCCTGTAACGTAGCATAGCATAGCATAATCAGCCTTTTAATGTTCCCACTGCTGGGACTCAGGCCTGCTCTCGCCACGAGAGGGAATGGGCCGTAATCCACCACGCGAGCCCAGTCCGGGTTGGTACTGTAACGTAGATGCATTCACAAATATTGAAATTGGCATGCACAAGACACCCAGACCTAAAATAACTATCTCTAGTTTATTTCCATGGAGTTTCTTGCACATTCTTCTCCATAGAGATCTACCTACGATTTGGCATTCCAAAGCGTAGGGAGCATCATTTTTTCTGACTGACTGACTTCTTGACATTTCAATAGTGCCTGTATATGGTTCTAGAATAATATTATAAAGGGGTAAAGTGTGTTTTTATTTTTATTTATTTTTTGTAGGAGGTAATCTCTGAAAGTACTTACTGGTCCAATAGCGAAAATTTTTTCACCGATAGAAAGCTGCTTTATTCCTGAGTGACGTAGGCTATATTTTATGTAAGCGGGCGAAGCTGCGGGCAAGAGCTAGTTTGAAATAAAATGCTTTGAATCTTTGTAGGCCATAATAAAATTTACACAAATATTAAAATTTGTTCAGTACGGAAATCGAACCCGACACACAGCGCAGCAGCCAAGCGCTCAACCGTTGCGCCTACCGTACCGTGGTTTTTTTGTAGTAACGTTAGTTTAGAAACGTATCTAACCATTGCACCGCTTGCAAATAATTGACTGTCTCTACGTGCGTTTCGACGTCACACTAATATTGCTGATATCAAATACAGCCTACTTACAGTTTTGATTTCATAATTTCCTATTTGATAAACAAAGCGTAAGTAGGTATTTTATACATTTTATGAAGAGGCGTAAATTACACGTAGGAAACATAGAGCTGTCTTTGTGAGCATTCTTAACTGTCGTTTGCTTTTTATTGTGACCAACATTGTGGTAGTACCTATCAAGTTACATTAATCAAAAAGTGTGTCAATCAAAATCTTCTAACTTAATTCTAAAAACTCCGGTAAGAACGAAAATACCGCTAATTATTCGCACATAGCAATATCGGAACTTTGCAGTCGACGACCAACACTGGCAGTAATGGGTTCAACAAGATGCCCGATAAAAAATAAAAACAATCAATGTCATTGGACTATTTAAAAATGGAATGTGTTTGTAGCGTAAAAATGGATTCATAAAACGAATGCTCATTGAGTCTGCGGGCGTTGCACGTGGTGGCTAGCGTGCACCGACGGCAAGACCCACCTCACCGACTCAGGAGGATAACTTGGCTCATCTGCTACCGAACAGTTGACCAATTACGTCGTCTAAAAATGTTTTTTTTTTTTCTAAAATAAAATCTGGTGTTGCGGTCTTTTAGGCAAGAGGTGAAAAGTGGCGTGTTACTATATTATCATCTTGTTTGTCAATCGTGTTTGTGGGAAATCCGAACAATCTGTTTACATTCTGTACCCTCAATAAAGGTGTTACATTTTAAGCTTCAAACAAACAGCCTCTGTACAAGTGGCGATAACATAAGATTTATAAAACCGCCGCTAAGGTGATACACGGGGAGAAAGGAAAGGTTACTGTGACGATGAAAGTGAAGGAAAATAAAATTGAGTATGGAGACGTGGATAAATATGAATATGTACCCCCAGAGGGAGGATGGGGGTACATGGTGTGCGTCGGATTGTCTGTCATATTCGTAAGTAAAATATTTTTCTTTTTATTTTTTCAAAACGTTTTCGTGGAAATTTTTATTTGGAGCGTTTTTTTATTTTATTTTAATGTTGTTGATTGCATAGTAACTTAAAAAAAGAAACAAATGGAATCATCAGGAAAAAATATATTTGGTAAAAAATAATTTTATAAATTGAATTCACTACAACATAAGTACTTGTCACTTTGGAGTAAGGTCAGTGATCCAACAAGACAGGACTAAGATCAGAAAAATGCTCAAACTCCAACCTGACCCTTGCCTGTCCACAGTTTAACAATTTATCAAAAAAGTGAAGTAAATAAAATAAAAATACAAAAGATAAAAATTTATAAACATACAAAAAGAAATAAAAAAGTATATAAATGTATTATGTACTTTTTTATTTCTATTTGTATGTGTATCTTTAGATCGTGTTTATATACGATTTTCAGGATGATGTGAACTCCATATGTGTTTTATCACGTGGCATCTATCTACCTACTATAATTCAGTAAATAGTTATTAAAAAAAATAGTCATTTCTATTAAACATAGAGAAAATCGCCTACTCCTCAGCATTCTTCAATGAATTTTTCTCAATATTTAAATACAAATATAAAATACAATACAATCCCAGAAGTATAGTCATCATAGCAAGATATGTAATATATTTATTATCTATTTAATTCCCTACAATTATTTTCACAGTGCTACCTTTCATAAGATAGTAAAGTGTAATTTAACTTTAAAGTAACTTTTAATAAGTAAACTGATCATGCTTTATAATTTTCCCACAGCTGGGACTTAAGCCTCCTCTCTAGGAGAGGGAATGGACCGTCAAGTAACTCACTTAAAGAGAATCTTTAGAACAGATACTATTTTATAACTAAAGTTTCTCTAAATAATATCTAATAATTAGTTAACACTTTTAAAACAAGCAAACATCAAAATCCAACTTAGTCAATATCGTTTTTTTGGTGGGATATCACCAAAAAACTTTTCCCGCTCAGGGTGGAGCGAGAAGGAGGGTCAGACTTTTTCTGAGTAAAATCCACCCGTATTCCTTTCTTGCGTTCGGTCGTGGTTACTATAGTTAATATACTAATAACATAACTTGAATATACTAATATACTAATAACATTGACTGGCCTGTTGGTCTAGTGGTTAGCGACCCTGACTGCTACCCCGGAGGTCGTGGGTTCGATTCCCACCCAGGACAAATGTTTGTGTGATGAGCACAATCATTTGTTCTGTGTCTGGGTGTAATTTATCTATAATATGTATGTATTTCGAAATATATAAGTATGTTTATCAGTTGTTTAGTACTCATAACACAAGCTCTGCTTAGCTGGGGACTAGAAGGCATTGTGTGAAAAAATAAATAAAAATAAAATAACACTATAATATAGCAGTCACTAAATAAAAAATAGAAAGGATACCAAAATCAAATTCGTATAATACGAGTATAAGGTAATTTTATAAAAGAATGCTGCCTAGATATTGATTGAGATTCAAATCACATGAAAACAACAAAAAGGCGCGGAAGTTATTTCTTTATGGTATGTATAATTATTTAATGAACAGCCATGTTTGTGTTGTATTATGATATTCAACATTACAAATCTTAAGGAAAAATATAGTATCAAGAACCTATTCTCAACCGATTTTATAAATAATTGTTTATTTAATAATACATATCAAGATATGAAAATAAACCTGTAACATTAAAGAAACAAACCACAATATTTTTTTAGTGTTAGTACCTCGTACTTTTTTTGCAGTACAATGGACACCTAAAATACTCGTAATATCTTTAAAACGTCACTGTCATATTAATACCGTGTCAATTTTAAAACATCATGAAAGAATCAACCCAGTGGCGTGTTAAAATATTTGCTTACGGCGAAAACCGTACAAAATCGAAAGTCCAATTGACTTTTGACATTTAAAAGGCAACGCACCGTTTGTTGACCTATTATGCATGCGCCCTAACCTACCCTAAGGCCCATCAAATTAATCATTCAACCGTGATCAGCTGAGGCGAGCTTGATCAGCTGAGGCGAGCTAACATCTATAGAAGGAAATTTACAGTGACAGTAATCTACCAGCGACAGGAATGTTGAAATGTCAGTGTGATTGTCCACTTTTTTATTTATTTGGGAAATCATTAAATAATTCTTCCCGCTCTTAGTGAAGCGAGTCTTTGTGTCAGACTTTTACTGACTAAAAGCCACCTGTGTTCTTTCAGTTACTCTTTACGTTCCAGGGCCGGTATCTAAGTCTTTCGAACAATTCCGCAACCCGAGTGATCGTACACTTCACTTTTCGGTGGCTCACGTCAATCTCACAAATATTTACTGTTGCTTGAATTTAATTATGTCTAGTTGGAGCCCCAAAAATAAATATAATCTGTTAGCTATATATCCTCTTATTTTGTTTGATATTCATAGTTCTAAATGTTTCAATTAAGATAAATGCTATTTTATATTTTAAATAATTTAAATGGTATTGAATTTGTAAAAGCTCGTGCCTAAAATTACTAAAAGATACGCTTTTGATTAGCATTTATAATTATTACATGTTTCATCTAAATATTTTTTTAATAATGCAAAATAATGAGCTTGAATAAAATCTAGCTTTAAGTAGGGAATTTTTTGCATCACATTTCCTGCTGCATTCAAAAATGCAAATAGACACGGCTTTTATAAGCACGTCAATAAAATAGTGTACCAATTAATAAAACACTATTTCAATCATCAGACACGTAATCTTATATAATTACCAATTAGTGAACAGGTAATTGAATACACCTTCTTATAATTAGTTTTTATGTCAATAAATCCAAAAGGATCTAGTTACCTAGTATACATTAAAGAGTATATTAATATAATTTACAATCAATATCTTTTGTTGTGTTGTACATCGCATAAAGAATGAAGATATCCGCAGGAGAACCAAGGTCGCCGACATAGCCCGAAGAATCGCCAAACTAAAGTGGCAGTGGGCAGCCCGCACATTGCTCGTAGAACGGATGGTCGATGGGGCCGAAAAGTTCTAGAGTGGCGACCGCGCACCGGAAGGCGCAGCGTCGGAAGCCCTCCTAGAATGTGTTGTGGAGACGCTTGGGGGAGGCCTATGTCCAGCAGTGGACGTCTTTCGGCTGAAATGATGATCTTTTGTTGTCTGTTCATCTATAGATATTTCTTGTGCAGCATCCACTTGTCGTTTTTAATGAGACCTCTGCACGCAAGATGTTCCCATACAATATCCGATATAGTTACATCATAAATATTTAGGCAAGTAAAATTGTTTCCTTCATTTTTTGTTCGTCGTCGGCGGTCAATGCCACCATACATAGTTATATCAATCAGTTTAGAGTTACAATGTGTTGCATCATATTTTTCCAACTTACGAACCTGTTTAATTTCGAAGCTTGCTATTGGCCCGTTAGATCTTATTTCCGTCAATCAGTGTGATGTTGGGCCATTCGCTCAACACGTAGGATGTTGCTAGTTTCTCTTTTTTTAATGTGATTTTGTGATCTAGAACAGTAAATGGCAACGCTAATGATGTCAGAGACTCAGATGTTAGGTAGGGCATACAAAGCGGAGAAAATACATTTTGGTACAAGAGATAAAGAATGTCACCATAATGCAGGATGAATGTGAATTCACTAGCAATCCTTTTTCGCCTGGGCAGAGCACCGCCGTGTCCTCGTGGGGGCGATCGGCGGCAGTGATCTCTCGTGCCGGGTCTTGGTACAGGCCATGGTCCGGAGCGAGGAGGACTGGCAGGCGGTCGCCTCCTTCTACGAAGCAGTAATGCTAGCAAAGGAGGCGGCCGATCACGTGAGGCAAAGGTCCTCACGCTCCAACCGCCGCCGGGATTCCGATCCCAATTGCCGGCCACCGTAGGCGCTAGCTTGCGGACGACGAGCAATGGGTGGCTCGCCGTCCGATCGTCCGGTAACCATCCACGTACTGTTCCACGCGTGCCTCGAGGAGTCAGCAACCGTAGGGGCCCAGCAGGGTCGAAGCCTACTGGGGCCATGGGTAATGCGAAAGAGATCCCCGGAGCCCTGGAAAAATGACAAAGAAGGAACAGGAGTGGGTTTTTAGTCAATAAAAGACTGACACTATCTCCCGCTCCGCCCAAGAGCGGGGGATATAATTAGATGATTTTCCCACCCAAAAAAAAAGATATCATCAAATAATTTCTACCACTTTGGGTGGAACTAGAGGAATTATCAGATTTTACTGACTAAAATACACCCGTGTTCCTTCAGTTGCTTTGTGGCAACTCTTTCGAATAATCCTGTATGGGAATAGCCCTAAAATCATATCAAAAGCCCTACATTTTTAGAGTTATAAAAAAACTTTTTACAAAAAAAAAAAAAAAAACCGACTTCAATGTAAAAAAACACTAAAAAAGTACAAAATAAATTTAATTTCGGAAGTCGGTGCTTCTAAAATAGTTTAGTCTCTTCATTATTTAACACCGACTTCCAAATTAAAGTTTATTTTATTTATTATTATTTACCTACTACATTTATTGTCATTTTACTTGTTACAACAGTTCGGCTATGAACCTATGAAGAGTTCCGTTCCATATCTTCGAAGATCCTCATCAGATCATAACAATATTTCTATGGGACCAACTCAGAAACATAAGCTCATCATAACACAAAAAAAAAATCAAAATCGGTCCACAATTGACCGAGAAATCGGTGAACATACATAAAAAAAAATACATTCAGCCGATCGCTGAGTTGAGTTCGCGTGTTGACTAATATGAGTGGCCGCGACCATTCCAACTGCTTATTCTTCTATAATTTTATAATTAATATTATCTATTTATATTTACTTAAAATGGAATGATAAAAAGAAAATTAAAATATAAATTATGCAGTTTCACAGCTTAAATGATTTTTGTTTCAATAATACGCAGCGTGTAAATTATAAGTAAATTAAGTATGTATTCATTTAATTCCTTATTGTACACTAAATTAAGTAATAACAAATAGTTACAATAGAATTCATGTACACAGGCGAAATTTCTGCCAACAAATCATTGAGACAGTGATAGAAAGAGATTATACATTAGGTATAGAGTAGACGATTCAATGTACAATTCTAAAATCACAAATACTAGAAAACAAAATACAATATAGTTTTCAGAGAATGCAGGTTTTGTTCTGTTCTAAATTAGTTTTATTTAGAGCTTGTTAATTATAAATTATTCAACTAGGTATCAATTTCTTGAATACTAAATATAAAAAAATAAATATCGCTGAGCTGAGTTCGTGTGTTGAGTGTGTTGAGTGTGTTGAGTGTGTTGACTGATATGAGTGGCCGTGACCATTTCATCCGTTTGTTCTTCTATTTTTTTAATTAAAGTTATGTATATTTATTTACTTAAAATGAAATAATAAAAAGATAATTTAGATATAAATTATGCAGTTTCACAGCTTAAATGGTTTTTGCTTCAATAATATTCAATGTGCACACTATAAATTATTTTATTTATTTATTTATTTATTTAAACTTCATGTACAGTAGTGGTACATAGGCGGACTTAATGCAACAAGGCATTCTCTACCAGTCAACCTTTGGGTTAAAAAGACAATACTGTGGTAGGTTTGCACAATAAACAAATAACAGATACCTACTTCAAACAGAAAAAATAAAATAAAAAATTTATAGTAATAAAATACATATATATGTTAAAATTATAAACTAATAAATACTATGAAAAATATCAAATTGTTAAGACAACTTAATAAAAATTCTGACGAAGACCAAACTAAAGTTGAGAGGACTTCAAGTAGTAGTTCCGAATTTTACGCTTGAAGGAAAATTTACTTTCAGTTTTTTTGATGTCAAGGGGAAGCACATTCCAGAGTTTTATGGCTATGGCTATGGTTTTTGGTTTTTTATTTTATTGAAAATATATTGGTGTGTTTCTAAAACTTGTAGATGATATGCCATTAATACATTGATTTAAAGTTTGAAAGAATTTTTCAAAATTGTATCAGATTGGTTGGGTAAGCTGCACAATATATAACGCCGTAAGATTGTAAAATATCGCAAGAAAAAATAGTTTAAAATACATTTTTCTCTTTCTAAATAAGACATGGTTATGTTGGAAACTAATTTGCATGTGATTTATCGAATATACCAAACGATTTTTTGATAATGTATCGAGAACTTATAGTCTAATAAAGATTTCTTTCAATCATACGGAGTCTGCAATTTTTCGGTAAAATATTTATATACAGTTTACGAAGAAAGTGAAACTCTTAAAAGATAAAGAAAACATTAATAGGAATGAACTCAAGAAAAAAAATGAGTGACTCAGATTATGCTGAGTGCGAATTAAAGCGGTTCATTGGCCTTCGTTTTTCAAATCAGCGATATGAATTGATGGTAATGGATATGCATTTGATGTCAATATTGACGAATGTTTAATTTATTATTACCTATTAATTTAATATAACAGCATGTGACATTCGCTAACCCGCACTGGGCCCGCGTGGTGGATTACGGCCCGCGTGGTGGATTATTCCCTCTCCTAGAGGCGTGAGTCCCAGGAGTGGGAACATTAAAAGGCTGATTATGCTATTAATATAACAGCTGGCTGTCGTATAAAGATTATAAATTAAACAGAAAAAAATATTTAAAAAATCATATTAGGTAAGTATATAGGTAATGTAATTTAATTATGTCCAGACATTTTTTTTAATAAATGATGGTAAATCATCTAATGACTTCTCGCGCTCTTTTCGTGTCAGACTTTTACTGACTAAAACCTCTTCTTTACTTTGCGTTCTAGGGCCCCAGGGTTCATTTTCACTTAACCCATGGCCCCAGTAGGCTTCGATACTGCTGGGCCCCTACAACTCTTGAGACGCGCGTGGAACGTGGTGTCTTTCTTCTATAATAATGTCGCTACCGATAAAATGTATACAGCTCTATAGAGTTACTCACCTGGTGTCCGTGTGGTTGCGCAACCAATTTGGCGGCGCGACCAACTTGGACGCGTGCACTTATTATCCATTTTGATACTGTCTCAGTGTGGTGTAGCGACTCTGGTGTCTGTATGGTGTCTAGTTTGGTAGCTTAAGGACACCATAGCGGCGCAACTGGTCGCACCGCCATGGTGTCCCGGTGAAATATAGCCCCTTGTTGCATTAAATCTGCCTAATGTACATATAGGTGAATAAAAAAAAAAACTTTGTCCACGTTCTATTTTTGATTTTCAAATTTCTCTTTTCCAGATTGCCGGCACGGCACACCAGCCAGTATTTGGTTTCATATATAATGACTTTTTGGATGAGTTGGGAGTCGGCACAGCAGCGGTAACGCTCGTCTTTGGAGTGTTTCAAGTCACATTGGCTATTGCTGGTAAATATTGCAAACTTATATCATTATTGTATGTATTTCGGTTCCTTAAGAAAATATAGAACTTAACAGGGAAACTTAATAAAGGGCAAATAAGTTATTAGGCAATAACTTATTTGCCCGAAACCGAGTTGCTAGCCTGTCTATAGATTACGTTTTGCGGAGTGTGCGTCGGAATCCCATAACTTAATTGCGCTAAGCCTTTTCCTTCATTACGGTGTCGCATCACTAGTACATGGTGGACATTCCAAGGTAAAAAACGTTTTGAAACACATTTATTTTTCGTACAACTAATTGGTACAACCTAGGGGTATTAAAATCAAAAAGGAATAGGTTATTTCTAGATAAGCGTGTACCATTGTCAACCATAGCATCGCTAATACATCACATGAGGTACTGATCAAATGTGAGACAAATAATGACCAAAAAAAGTCTGTCAAGGGCAAGTCAGAGTCACGTGTTAAGGTTTCCGTGCTATCAAAACTATTTTACTTTGAGTCAAAGATTGACACACAAGCAGTCTATCTGAAGATAGGGGGTCACCACAGCTTATGCATACGTACAATATCATAGGTACCCAAAGGTGCGTTGCTATTTCTAGGGTTCTGTACCTTTTTAGATGGGAAATCATCCAATGGTATCTCCCGTCCTTGGGTGGAGCGAGAGGGCGTGTCAAACTTTTACTGACTAAAGCCCACTCCTAGTTACTTCGTTGCCTTGCATTCCAGGGCTAGGTTTTCCGTTCAGCAGCGAACCCATGGCCCAAGTAGGCTTCTCTGGGCTCTCTCTGCTGGGCTCCTACAAACGGAACCCTTATAGAATGACTTTGTTGTCCATCTGTCCGTCTAACAAAAACCAATTCCTCAAGAAAGCGTGAAGGTATGAAGCTGAAATTAATATGACATACTTAAGTCTGCCTTCTTCTAGAGAGGAGGCCTGAGTCTCAGCAGTGGGAACATCAAAAAAAGCTGATTAGACTATTCAGCATAATCAGATTTTTTTAACAAAACTATACGGGGTAGCTGACTTGAGTATTCAGATCTGCTACCCCAAGCAACAGTAAAAAAGAAAAACTTTTAAGTCAACACAGACTAAAGATAAAACGGTTTATTGCTCCGTCTAGGCGCATATTTTTCCACTCGCTAAAACTGTTATGTATTTTCCGTTGACCTAGAATCTTGAAATTTGGTATAACAAAAACTATATATTTCGTCACAATTTTTTTTTTCCGATTCGGAAAAATATTCGAGACTCGATTCGAGAATTGAACTATTTACATAGGTAAGTTTGTACGGAACCCTCAGTGCGCGAGTCCGACTCGCACTTGACCGGTTTATTTTAAGTGAATTCTTAATTTTTGCTTTTTGTAAAAAGTAAGTGCTCTGACACTTAAATGATACGGAACACAAGAACTTACACGTGTAGACTTCGTACTTAATTATGGGTATATCCATCAGCCTTAATGACTAGACAATATTTTTTAGCCTAGGCTCCTGGCCATAAGTTCCTTGTTTATCTATTAACGTTTTTGTGTTATAGTCTTCTAGAGGTTTCTGCTTTGTAAATAACTTGTTATATACACTATTATTATTTTTTATTTGATATTTGATATATACTATTGCTTGACTGCGATCCCACCTGCCCCCCTAGCCAAGTTACGACCGTTTCGTTTCAATTCTCTTGCGTCGATCGCCTCGAGTAGGTCACGCAAAACTTACTTCACTCCACTATAAAAAATTATATAGCATAGCATGCTATATAATTTTTTATAGTGGAGTGAAGTAAGTTTTAATAGACATCAACACACTAGTAACACCTGCTAAAAAAACCCTCCAGTGTAAAAAATAACAATAACAAAAACAATAACAATAACAATATTAAAAATTTTACCTACACTGATGACGTAATATCTGTATGAGAAAACTTTATTGGCGTTGTGCAACCTTTAAATATTAACCGATTATGGTGATTTTTGGTATAAGAACACTGTGCATGTGTTGTATCAAGAATTCGAACATAGTCAAAAATCGAAAATTTTAAAAACATGAAACACCATAATATGTACGGCCTACCGGATAGTTGTTTCGGTTCTGAGTGTCTTAAGTACGATATGTGAGTTTATATTTTTGTGAACATGCCTACGACACAGGATTAATTCCTAGTATGGGGCAACGTCTTTAAAAAAATGATTGATAGATAGATATATATATTCTTTATTGTACACCAATAATAAAATTACAATAGGAACTCAAAATTAATAGGGTGTCACAATGGGCGGTCTTATCCCTAAAAGCGATTTTTTACAGACAGCCTTTGGATGGATTGTCAGAGAAGTAGAAAAAGAATACACAAGTATTGCGTGGTGTACTATTTATATGTATATGAACAATACATAACTAATAAAATACATACATTACAAACAATATATATATATAAAAGCAAAGAAATAATGTACTTAATGACGTTTAAGAGGAGAGGTAGTGACCCTTAACCAAATATTTGAAAATTGCAACTGCTTGCACTGCAAACGAATTGTCATAGAAATTGGTGGAGAGGCTTGGCATCTCCAGCCTCAAGTTTTCCGATGACCTAAGATATGTATGTGTGTCATGAAGGAACTTATTTTATCAAAACCAAAGTTATGATAATCTTCAGGAGGAATTTCACTCTTTTGAAATGAAGTTCTTTAGCAAATATTACCAAGTTTTTTTCTTCGTATTTATATGTACTCTCGTAGAGATCTATAAACGTAAACTACTTCCAATATTAGACCAAACCTGAAGTCAGATGCTCTTCAATAATTTGCAAGTTCAAGTAGGTAGATGTCTACTATCACGTAACAATATTATCATGATTCTGATGTTAAAGGGGGACGGAGCTATATAGAACGATTGGTATTACTGTTTTTTGATCAAGAATTGGATCATTATTCAAAATGGTTGAGCTGAGTGGTGTTGATATACACGTCATGTCCGTGAGCGGGCGCTGTCAGTTAAGATTGGTCATCTCTTAGCTGCCAGTGACTTATTTTAATTTCTAAATTTAGAATTTTTTACTTTATTTACATAGTTTTCACATAATAGTAGCGATAAAAAACTATTTATAAGAGTGTCCACGGAATTTCATGCATATTCTTCTCTATAGAGATCAACGGTTTGGAATGTACAAATAGCATCATTTTTCTGACTGACTGACTTTAAAAGTGCCTGTAAATTATTTATTTGAAATAAATCCTTTGAATCATGGAACTGAAGTGGGCTGTTATTTCTTTTTTTACAATTCACCTGATGATAAGGTCGACGTTGGAGCATACTTATCTAGAAGTAACCTATCTTATTTCCAAGTTCGTCCCATAGAAATCGCTTATATTAATATTCTTTTAATCCCCTGAAAGATTGCTAATAAATTAAAAAGTCCTTACAAAATCTTTCTACTTTAATACGAAACAAAAAATCTCCAAAATAAAATTAAAAAAGCAGTACGAGCAAATTCAAGAACACTTCTTTTAAGCCAAAAGGATTGCGAAACACGTGTCGACGTGGACTGCTCTGTGCATTTTGCTGAAGATTTTTGCATTTCCGCACCAAACAAAGAATAGCGGACAGAATAAAGCCATACTTTAAGCTCTATGATGCAATTTTAAAACTTCCACGCTCTGTTCTAATTGTTACAGCTTTTCTCTTTGTATTTATTTAGTAGAAACGAAATAAAAACTTTGTACTGGCGCGAATTGGGTGAAAAATCACTTACAAAACAACAAAGACATATCTAATATTTCGTATGAAGTTTGTTTCTTTTGTTCATGGATATTTGTTTTTAAGTGATGATAAGGTACATATATCCTTGGTGTGTTAACCAGGCATACATGCCCCAGTCAGTAATGTACCTCACTTGCAAATCTAAGCCAAGTTGATAATCTGCAATCGTTAACTCTAGTCGAGAACTAATTAAATGTATGGGAATGACATCATCACAACGTTAAGTCACGTGCTCAGAACAAACGAATAGAAAATTCGTAGCCAAGTTCACATCGTTCAAAATGATAGAATGAATTGTTATCGTTTCTACAATGTTCAACGCTACATTATACGCTTTGTTATTGTAGAACGACATTGTAGAACGACCGGACGATTCAGGCGCGTCAACATGGCTACCAACTTATCGTTTTCTACAATTGCTGACACCGAGGCGTTACCGATTGGAGAACGGAATTCGATACGAAACGGTTGTAACTTGGCTAGGGCGGCTGACTAGTTTATAAGTATGACGGCGATGTAAAGTATACAAGACAAGTTCAAATTGTGCTGTACAGTTTATCTAATTTTAAATTCGTGTCTTAATTTCGCAAGAGCACCCACAGTTTACCTACAGTTTTAACTATGCATAGCTTAAGCATAGCATAATTAGCCTTTTAATGTTCCCACTGCTGGGACTCAAGGCTCCTCTCCAGGAGAGAGAATGGGCCGTAATCCATCACGTGGGCCCAGTGCGGATTGGAAAATGTCACATGTCCTCGAATTTTTGGTTCTAGGACATTCCTCGCTATGTTTTCCTTTACCGTTTTGAGAGCAGTGGTGATGAAATAAATTACACAAAGTAATGCGCCTGGCTGGGTTTGAACCCGCGATCTGCAACTCGTAACTCGTAACTATGCGCTAGAAATGAAATCGTATAAAAAGTTAAGCTGACAGATATAAAACCCACAACCTCTTACTAGCTAAACCACGTTCTAATCAAGACTTTGATCTATTGCTATTACCATAAAAACTGCCTACACAGTGTCTAATTCTTTAGCCATATAGTTAATTTATTATCATTATGTAGTATTAATTTAATTTGGTCTGGCAACTGTTTATTTTTAATGAGCTAATAAATATTGACTAAAGAACCATTAAAAGCATGTATCTCAATTAATCTATCTCTAAATATGTGTGTGTATGTTTGTTACTCTTTCACTCTCAAACGGATATAAGGATTTGGATGAAATTTGGAGCACCGTTAGACCATGTCCTGGAATAGCATATAGGTCTTTTTTATGGCAGGAGTATGATGCCTTGGAATAATTTTCTACTTTTAAGCGGGCGAAACCGAACGCCGAATTTACCATTAAAAGAAAATAAATCAAACTTTTAAGAAATTAAAACGAAAAATACGATCAAAAAATTCTTTGCTAACAAAATTTATTGAGCCAATAGTTAAATTAAATACATTTTAAAGATGACACCGAAGATAAAAGATAACGATCAATTTCACGAAACAAATAAAAATATAGAATTGATTCTATTTGACTTACGTTACGTGACAATTCTTTATTTGAAATCTAAAATATAGTATATAAAAGGAGAAACTAAACGACTGACTGACACATCAATGCACAGCCGAAACTACTGGGACTAGGAGTGTGAAATTTTACACAAGGTTTCGTTTTATGACGTAGGCGAGTACTAAGAGAGGATTTTTAAAAAAATCACCCCCTAAGGGGATATTACGGGGATCTAAAGTTTGTATGGAAAAACCTTCTTTCACGCAGGCGAAACTGCTAGCAGAAGCTAGTCAACCATAAAAAGTCGCTGGCCCTATGTACACATAAACATTTTGTCTCTAATCAGAAAAAAAATATTCAGATATTATCAGGCTCCTCGCCCACTACGACTTTTTGTAACGATGCTGTCGCGCGTTTCGTAAGTGCGCGACAGCATCGCTACTAACGCGCGTTAGTCGCATTTGCAAGCGCTATAGAAAAGATGCCAACGCGCTACTAACGCGCTACAGTATCGTGACTGTATCGATGCGAACGCGCTTCAGCATCGCTACAAAAAGTCGCTGTGGGCGAGGGGCCTAAAGTATTCAAAATAATAGCTTCATTATATGAATGTTTTTACATCAAGAGTAGTTAATTCAGCGTAGGCATTTGTTACGCCGTGTGACGTACGCGCCGCGACTCAAGCGACAGTGACAGTCAAGCGGCTTCGACGTCAACGTTGGATGTCACTTTTTCACATTTGCCTTAAATAATTATAGTTTTTTTTTACTGTTGGGCAAAGGCCTCCCTCCAGGTGGAAGGTCTTTGCCCAGTAGTGGGACAATACGGGCTAACTATAATAATAATTTACTGTCGAGTGACAGGACAGAATGTAACAAAAAAACGTGTTGGGCCGACCCTAAATAATACAGGACTTCTTGTTCAGTTGATGTCGGGAAGATGATAATGAATAGAATTGATCATAATTTTTTTATTATTATTAAACCCAATCGCTTACGATTAAATTTAATATAAGTCAAAACTTCTGACAAACTTCAGAAAGCATTCTGGTTTAGTAAATATTTTTTCTTGTAACATAATCTAAATGTGTTTCTGTATCCAGCAGCTTGGAACATTTTTACGATTTTAGATTGAGCAAATAAATCAGAAATCGTCATTTGTCTTAAAATGTTTAAATTTATTTGATAGCCTATAAATGTATATATTTACTATCTGAATTTAAAAATCGTATTTGATAACTCTATCAATGAGAAATTCTCCTTACGCTAACCTGATGGCAATGAATGTCATTAAAAATGTGATATTTTACGGTATGTGTATCAACAGGCGTTTACCATTCTTATTACAATTTGCAACAGTCATTTACTATCGTAATTATTTACAATAAATAGACTTCTAAATTTAAAAAAAATAACTGATAGTGTTTTGTTTCAAATAAAGAATCTGAGAAACCGGAATTATAATCAAAAACCTGAAGTCGTAAAAAAGTCTGACTGACATTTCGTCGCAACTTTCAAATTGATAATATTATTAAATTATCTAAATCTATCTCTCAGTACTAAACTACAAGTTATAATTATTCCTGGTAAAAGAACTTGAGGACGGAAAAAAGCTTTTCAAATCCAGCGGATCACTCTACTCGGCTTGCTGCATTTAAGTTCCTTGAAAACTTATCTTGGCTTTGTCTAGAGAAATGGTTAACATTTTCATAATGTAGATACTTAGTAAACCTGGGTTTGACAACTCGTAAATCGGGGCCGTCACCACTAGGCCATTACTCTTTACTTTGTGTAATTTATTTCATCACCACTACTCTCAAAATATTCTGAGGAAATCAGCATATCCTAGAATCAAAAGGTCAAAGACATGTGCACTAGGCCCGCTTGATAGATTACAGTCCATTCCCTCTCTTAGAGTGGCGGTCTGAGTTTCACGGGGAACATTATAACGGTCAATACCTACTTAGCGATGTGTCTGCACCCTATTACGACCACAAGTACCTAATGTTGAAACGCAACTTGGGAGAGACCGGGAGCTAGCAGAGTATTGGCCATTTAGTCCGATTCAAAATTCCATATCTACGAATATTTTAGTGAATTACTGACACCTCTTAGATAAAAATGATAACTATTTTATTTGTTTCAGGATTCTCAGCAAACATAGCTTTAAAGAAACTATCCCTAAGACAAGTGGGTTTAATAGGAGCCTTCATATATACTTTGGCGTCCTTCCTCGCCATATTCGTGGTATCTACGACGCAGCTGATCATAACGAATGGCTTCCTCCACGGCTTAGGAATGGGGCTACTCATACCTGTCTCCTACACAAGCTTCAACAGCTACTTCACAAAGAAAAAAGTGCTCTATCTAAGCTTGTGTAAGGCTTCAATTGGCATGATTACGATGTTTTACCCGTTGTTTATCAAGTTTACGATAACTGAGTACGGGTTTAGGGGAACGTTAGCGATCCTTTGTGCGATATCAGCGCATAGTATATTTGGGGCTCTAGTCATGCATCCGGTGAAATGGCACATGAAGAAGCAACCGAAACCCTGCGAGAAAATTGTTTGTAAGTTTTTTACTATCCACATAAAGCGTGAGGTTTATAACGGTCACTGTTCTTTGTGCAAATTCATTTCGTTTCACAAATGTGTCCGTAGTATAAAGACCTTATATTTTTTATATTAAACAAGAGAAATGCAATTTAGCTTTGCGTTCTGTTGCTGCTTTTTATTTGTTAACTTGGTATTTTAAATTAGTATTTTTATTAAAGAGTGACCTCATTTTATAAACTAATTTAAAGTACTCGCACATTTTAAAGGATATTTACAAAAACAAAATTCCCTTTCCAGTAATCCCACCAACACCAGCCAAAGAAGATAACAATGAGAAATTCGATTTCACTAAAACCTTACCAAGTATCAATACATCAGAAAATGCGAGATCTGTTGAGAATTTATATCGAATCAATCGATTGGAAAATCCCAAGAAAGGAGCAGAATTACTGTTTGTGTCCAAATTAAGCGATTCCAGACGATTAAGCATACCAGTTGTCTTGATTCCGGCAGACGGGAAGATAGATAGCAAGTTCGATTCGAGTGATCACGTGTACCGAGAAAATTTGTATAAGGCTGCCTCGGTGTCGAGTTTGGGCAACTTTGGAAATATCGCCGCTGAACCTATGCCGATTATAAAGAACAAGGAAGGAAAATGGTATGTTCTATTTAGGTATTGTTTTTACTAGATTTTACTAGAAATATCTTACTAGAACAAAAAGTTCTATATGCTATATATAGATGAATTAGAATTCTTCTTACAAAAACATTACAATAGTTCATTCAAGCAAAATTTCAGTGCTTGCATTATAATTGTAACTTAAATAATAATAATAATTGACCGGCCATAGTAACCACTGATGAGGAACAGAGCGAACCTCTCTCTTGCCTTAATTGGCTGGCTTGAGTGGAGATTCGCAAGAGCAAACGTGCTCGAGAGAAGGATGTATAATCCAGTAAGGTGCGGGTAGGGATCTTGAACATATACGTTCCGGGATTGTCCTGATAGCCGTGGTATACCTCTCCACTCCTCAAGCACTTCAGGATATATTGCCCTCTTGTTGCTACGTCACTTCGTGCTAGCGACCGTTTTTGGGGGCCCATTTATTGAGTGTGCAAGTAACCCCCTACCTTTTATTGATGGATATAATAACATTGTTCAGGCAAGGGCCATAGTCTTAACATAGTTCCAGGTTACCAGTCCACTTAAGACCCCAACAGCTGTAGCCAGATTACCTATCTTTATTTTCCATATTTTGCAATAGTTTTTCATCAACCGGGGGTTGTTCTTGAGTGCATTAGCACAGCGCGTACAGGGATAATCGTCGGTTGGTATCACGTTCCATTAAAATGATCTAAAGGGCCTCTGCGAGTTGGCTTCGGCCCCTCTTACGCCTTTCAAAGGTCCAGGACCTCAGGGTCCTGAGATGTATAAATACATAAAAATAATAATAAATTATATATTTAGAGTTAAAATTTGGTAAAATAGTTACATAAAATCTTAGGAATAATTACAAAGGTATGGCTGTGTTAAGTGCCTGTACTAGGATAAACCTGTATCACAGGCGGTAGAAGCTCTTACACTGTGGTTTTGTAGGACAATAAAATTTAATATTAAACAATATTTAACATTCAAAGTCTCTAAAAAGGGAAAAATATTATTAAATTATTTATAATGTTATACACCTAGTTTACTTAGACACTAAAAGTCACATTTATATTATTTCGTATTTTAAAACTGTTTCTTGCACTTTAATCTCTAGTTACACACAAATGATTTTGCGTCAGCAGAATTAGTAATTAACTATCTAATTGGAGTGTATAATCGTGTTCACTATTCCGGTTACATATTGTTAATGCGGTAAATTTTGAGATTTACCAACTAGTTATGGTAAAACTAATTGACCGAACTAATTAAATTTTGTGATCTTCGTTTATTTCGAGCATTTACATACACTTGGTACTTATACCTTAATATTTGTAACAAATACACGGTTAATGTCGATAACGCCCTGTCAGACTGGTTAAAAAAAATCACGAAGGCTTATCCTTTTAACCTAAAAGCCAGTCAGATTGCTCTGAATCGGAGTGTTAACTATAATATTTTATTTTATTTATTTGGGAAACACGTATACATTATGAATTACATAGTGTGAAACAGTATTAATAGAAGGCGGTTCAATGTTCAACGCATAGCATTTTCCACAGAATATAATTGAGGAAACATATTTTTAAAACCATCTTGCAAAGGATTTAATAATAATAATAACAACAATATTAAATAAAATAATAATAATAGTAACAACATTAATATGTAATAAACGAAATAAAGATTGATTCAGAAAGCGGTACTTCTGGACACGGCTCGTATAGTTAGTTAGGAGGTTCGTTTCCTGTTCCCGATACCGGTGGTTTACTATATTTTTAAATGTTTTATTTATTTTATATTGAAATATTTAAAAACGTAATTTATATGTAATATTAATGGATAAACGAAATAATAATAATAATTGAATGAAAACAGATTTAAGTCAGAAAAGAACAGTAATAATTAGAACTAAAAATATTAAACAAGGCAGAAAAGAAAATAATATCTAAAAATAAGTGAACCTTAAATTATTTGGTGAGAATTTCCATGACTTTACTCTTAAATTGAGCGGCGGAAAGGGCAAACATTTCTATGTGGCAGTATTCATTGTAGTTGCTAGTCAGTCTGCGCAGAGGTGCACGCAGGCCCGCGTTAAGTCCGGCAGGAGGTGACTGCAAACACAGGTTGCACGCACATCCCGCGACACACCGTAGTTCTAGGCACTGTGTAACTTGTTTTATTTCGTACGTCAATACAGTCATACACATTACCACAAAGATCAAATAAAAATACTATCTCCAGGAGAGTGCCAAGATTTCAAATTTTGCAAATTATATTTCCTAAGTAAATCATTATATGGTACGTAATAATGATGGTATTCTTCTCAAAATCAACATTTACCAACTGTCTCTGGCAAGACCTAACATGTTCCAGTTTCTAGTGATATAAGTACTAAAATTTGTTTCCCTTTTTAATAATACTTACATTTACCAACTCATGTCGGTAAATCTAAGATAAATCTTAGGTTTTACCAAAAAATCTTAACATTTACTGACATGAGTGTTCGGGTTTTTACAGTAATAAAGTATAAATATACATTATGTCAACGAAAATGTGTTCTATAAGTGAAAAAGTTTTCGAAATCGGATCAGTAGACACATTTCAGAGATCACGTTTTACAAACAGATAAACCAACAAATAAACTTTTAATAAGATGACATTTTTATTTAAAAATATTCAATGACTTGTCTAAATCATGAAAAAAAAAGAAGCCATTTACGTATATGCGAATGTGAAGTAGTTTAGTGTATTATTTAATAATGTTTATTGGTCTGGCAGGTGCTATAAAACACACAATGACGGTTTCTTATCATAAGAGAAGGATATGAATGTCAGTGAATAATATACAAAAAAATATCTATATACAGGGTGTTTGGTGCATCGTGTGCCAAATTGAAATGGTCGACGGGATCATCTGCTATCCTTTCAGACCCCTAAACACTTCTCATGCCCTGTGGATTTTTTTTCATCGACTTTTTATTGTTTTATGAAAATAAGACCCAAATTTTTCATTCAAATACAAATTTAAAAAAATATATAAGGCTTAGACTCTGAATTTTAATTTTATTTAGATGTGTATTGTATTAGAGTATTTTTTTAATTTAAAATTAGTGACATTAGCTGTCTAGTTTGTTTTTAATTTACTCGCAAAGTTTTGGACTTAAATTAAAGCTGTCCATGTTACAGCTATTTAAATTTCTATAAAAAAAAATCAAAAGCGACCGGAATCTTCCAACTCCCTAAAAAATTATCTAGTTTATCCTCTTGCTAGTAATGTGCCACATGCCATAAAAATATTTTTATAACTTTGTGAATTTGCTAGAATTGTGAATCGAGTCACATAAGACTAATATTCAAAATTGTGATTTAAAAAATATTTTTGCTTGAATTATACCTGAAAAACCCATAAAAAAATGTTATCTTACTCTTATAAGGTAAAATATGTCTCGTTTAAAAAAAAAAAATTGCATTTTTAACATTTATTTCATATTTTTTACAAATCCTGCTCAAATTGTTGACCTCTGTTGTAAATGCAGGCCAGAAATCTGTTTCGTATTTCAACAGTTGTTGTACGAAGTCGTATTTCCTCCTTAATTGTATTGAAAGCCGTTTCAATGCGTTGAACTAGTACCTTCCTAGTTTTCAACTATCATCACTGCAAATTTGTAAATTCGCTAGAATAGTGAATGAGTCACATAAGACTAAATTGCAAACAACGCACTGAAACGGCTTTCAATACAATTAATGAGGAAATACGACTACGATGCACCATACACCCTGTATATATTTCATAATATGGCCAGCTAAAACTGGCCATATAGTTTAAACTTTAGCATTTGATGTGAGTCAATCCAAACAAAGCGGTTCACCTGATAATTTGATAAGTAATGCATGCTATAGAACACGTTACTGTATCAATTAATGCTAATGGCTTTGTAACATTATTTCATTCCAAACAATAATAAATACTAAGTGATATTAGGTACATATGTCTGATTCAATACTTGGCTCGAATTTCGTAAAGAAATTGGATACAAACGATATTAGAATTCGACATTTAGCTTTTTTATGCATAAATATGTGTATTCCAAAATTAAATCGGACTTAACCTTGATCTAGCTAGAGTGAGCTAGGTGAATTGGAATGCCTGAATTAGGTATCCTACAAATATAATACCTAGATACCTGAATGTTATCTATACTTCTTTATTATATCGGTTTGTATTTTTGTTTGTAATGAATAAACTCAAAAACATTTTTATAAAATTTTTCACCAGTAGAATGCTACTTTGTCACTGAGTTACTATATTACTTTCACGCGGGCAAAACCGCTGTGAGAAGTTAAGGGCCTATTACACTGCTCGATATTCAGACAGTCTTAGTCTATGTATATCTATGTATCTCATCGTTCTGTTTCATTCGTTTACACGACATTGGCGTAAGTTGCTCTTTGTCTTGTGTGACGCTACATAGACTAAGACTGTCTGAATATCGAGTAGTGTAATAGGCCCTTTAGTATTCTGTAATATCGTAGGACGTTTAATAATTCAATAACGCTTCAAGGGCTTTGGTCGGAACTTGGGACACGGGTATACCATGCCCAGCATTTAGATTTTTTTTTGCATGTGGGGAAATCATCGACTTGCTGTTATCACTCTGGGTGGAGTGAGAGGGACTTTTAGTGACAATTGTAATGTAATTTAATAATAATATGTAATTTGTTTTATAATAATTGTGAGGTGCATACCAAATTTAGATTGTGAAATATTATTGAACTTCGGAACTATCAGAAATAACAGGACCAAAAGTGGTTTTTAAATGAATAAATTATTATGTTTCAAACTTTTTCAGACTAAAACGCTTTACGCTTTCCAGGGCCGTAATAACTCTTCCGGACAATCCCAAGTACATAGTGCAGTTTCATAGTGCTAGTATGTTTTCTTGTGATAATTTTTAAGCGTGAAAATAATTTTCGTGCAGACAAAACGTCAGGCAACAGCTAGTGTTACAATAATAATAATTTTACGAGGCATTCTCGATGCTAATACATATTAATTGTTTAATAATAAAACCGGAACGTGGTGGAAAGGCCATAAGAAGTCGGTGCGGTTATCACGGAATGCAAAAAAAAAGAAGTTTAACTGCATATTATCACGGAAAGTGTCAGGAATGCTAAAGTCAAACATTGTTGGATCGATTCACTAATTAATTGGTACATTTGTTTAATTCCATGTTTAAAGGTTTCATTTTGAATAAAATTAAAGATGACGAATGAAAGATGCAAATGAACGAAAAATTAATCGTTTGATTTCGCCTAAATTGTTAGATCAATTCAATAATGGATTCATTTGGCACTTTTATTCCATGTTTAAAATTTCCTAAAACTATAATTCACTTTCCTAGAGAGGAGGCCTGAGTCCCAGCAGTAGGAATATTATTAAGGTTGATTATTACGCATGTTTAAATATTTCATTTCGAGCGAACGAAAGATACGAATGAACGACGAATATCTTTCGATTTCGCCTTTAGTAACTTAGCTTTTACTAATCTGTTGGCATTAATTAGCTTTTTTATTGATATGTACTAGTAGTAGAGAAGCTCGTGGCTAAGTAATAACAGCCACACGGGTTGACCCCCAAGGTTAAGCAACGCATGCCGCGGTCAATCTGTGGATGGGTGACCATTAATCCCACATGGTATTTGCAGATATTTGAGAGTTGTTTGATCCCCACATGAATCAAATCTTCGTATGGCCTAGAGATAGTTGTTCTGAGTCTGGGTGTCTTGTCGGATATGGGATCGGAGGACACGGTGGAGCACATGGTAAAGATGTGCAGGCGGTCGCCTCCTTCTGCGAAGCAGTAATGCTAGCGAAGGACGCGGCCGCACGCGTGAGGGAACGGCGCTCACGCCCCAGCCGCTGGGATCCCGATCCCGATTTCCAGTCACTGTAGGCTTGGGCTTACGGATGGCGAGCTATGGGTAGCTTGCCGTCCGGCCGTCTGGTAACCGTCCAGACCAAGTCCGAGTCAACGAAGGCGCGTAGTGTTCCATGCGCGCCTCAAGGAGATGTCAGCAAACCGTAGGGGCTCAGCAGGGTCGAAGCCTACTGGGGCCATGGGTGCGCTTATAAAAGGAAAACCCGGGGTCTTGGAACGCAAAGCAAAAAAGGAACGTTTTAGTCAGAAAAACTCTGATACGCCCTCACGCTCCGCCTTAGAGCGAAATAATTTCCCATCTTAAAAAAAACTCACGATACGAGATAAATTCCTAATGTGGAAAAAATTAAAAAAAGAAATTGAAATAAAAACAAATGAAGGAAGAAGATAAATACATGAAATCTTACTTCATAAGAATGATTTTAAGGACTTTTTCATAAAAAAAATAAGTCGAGGTGAGAAATTATTAAACAACTTCACCCGCTCTGGGTAGAGCCAGAGGGAGTGTCAGACTTTTACAGAATAAAATTTAAAAACTTCTGACTGGCCTATTGGTCTAGTGATTAGTGGCCCTGACTGCTATGCCAGAGGTCGTGGGTTCGATTCCCACCCAGGACAAATGTTTGTGTGATGAGCACGATCATTTGTTCTGTGTCTGGGTGTAATTTATCTATAATATGTATGTATTTAGAAATATATAAGTATGTTTATCAGTCGTCCAGTACTCATAACACAAGCTCTGCTTAGCTTGAGGCTAGACGGCACTGTGTGATAGTTGTGAAATATTATTATATTATTAAAACCCACCTGTGTTCTTTCAGTTGCCTTTTCTCTCTCAGTGCCATGGTTACTCTTTCGTACAACTGAAGTTTGAGCACTTCTCTAAATTACCTTTTAACACAACCTTATCATTTTCTTTTCAGGCAAACCATAGCGGAATTCCTGGACTTATCGCTGTTAAAGGACTTAATATACGTCAACATTATATTTGGACTGGCATTAACTTTCTTTTCCGACCTCACATTTTTTACTCTGGAACCATTATTTCTGGACAAAAAACATCTAAGCAAGGTAAGGTTCTTTAATATTTTTGCCTCAGAATTAATATTAAGCTGAAAGATGGCTTTAATGTCTTTTACTTAGATCTTTTTTATTAGGGTTCCGTACCCAAAGGGTAATAACGGGACCCTATTAATAAGACTCCACTGTCCGTCTGTCTGTCACTAGGCTATATCTCATGAGGCTTGATAGCTTGGCCGTTGAAATTTTCCCAGATTATGTATTTCTGTTGCCGCTATGTGTGCTCTCCACTCTCACCACTGCTCTCAAAACAGTGAAGGAAAACATCGTGAGGAAACCGGCATGTCCTAAAACCAAAAATTCGAAGACATTTGACATCCACCAACCCGCACTGGACCCGCGTGGTGGATTACGGCCGATTCCCTCTCCTAGAGAGGAGGCCTGAGTCCCAACAGTGGGAACATTATAAGGCGGACTATGCTATGACTATGCTGTTGCCGCTATAACAACAAATTATACTAAAAATAGAATAAAGTAAATATTTGAGTGGGCGAGTGGGCATACAACAAACGTGTTTTTTTTTGGTACGGTCGGTACGGAACCAGCCAAGTGCGAGTCGGACTCGCACTTGGCTGGTTTTTTATCTTTGCCAAATATTTCACTTTTGGTTACAAATTGTGTGTTTGTGAATTCACGATCAAGAATTGCTTTAAAAACTTAAAAAGTACATACAAAAAAAAAAGCAGAACTAAGGGAGTTTGAACGGAACAGAGAAAAACATAAAACCTTGGCAAGACTCGCAGATGTTCTTTCACTGCATTTGAAGCCTGTATGCACAATTTTGGTCTTTAACCACATTGCAATTCCTATTCACTAATTCTTTTTTTTTTTTTTTAATAATTTTTGTTCATGACCATAGATGCAAGTCTTTCAGTTCACGAATTCAAGCAGAGCTGTGTTGCCATTTCAATTAAAATGTGTGTAAGTTAAAACTGAATGTTTCTGGCTGGCAACACATGCGAGGAAGTGACAATAACAGCTTCCATCGCGTTGTTCCGGCTTTTGGAGATACTCTTTGAAGTAATGATGTTGTTTTTACAACTTTAGTGGTTTTTTGTTGGCAAAAACACTAGTTTAATAATACAACAAGGGTTTTTTTTTAAGGTGGGAAATCATTCAATGACTTCTCCGGTTCTAGGGCGAGGTGGGACGGCGTGTCAGACTTTTACTGACTAAACCCCACTCTTATGGTCCTTCTTTGCCCCTCAAGTTCCCTTTGGGACAACCCATGGCCCCAGTAGGCAACATGGGGTAACACCTTATCATGGTTCTTGTGATTTAAAATGGCTGATCAGAAGTTTAAACTATCGTAATTAGCGCTGCAGAATCGTTTGGAGGAGTTACCGTACGCAAAGGGTTAGGTACTGAAGGAACACAGGTGAGTTTAAGCCAGCAAAAGTCTGACATCACTTCTCGGTCCGCCCAGAATGGGAGAAGTTATTTAATAATTTGCCACCTAAAAAAAAAACTATTTACTTATCACGATTTCTAATTAAAAAATTTGAAGTCAAGTATTTCTCAAATTCTACTTTAGCCTAAAAACCTGTCAAAATTTGGCATTTAACTCAGAAACTGACTCTTAAGTAATTAACTCAGCTATCTTGATGTACCTTTTAAAGATATTAATTTTGTAGAAATGTCGTGGCCAGATCTTAGAATAGCTCACTTCATGATATGGCCAAGTAAAACTGGCCACATCGTTTAAACGTTAACATTTGATAATATGTCAATCTTCGTTTGGCCATATCATTGATGTAGGATTTCTATGATAATAAAAGGTCTAAAGAAACTAGCCCAAACGAGGATTGACATATATCATCAAACTTTAACGTTTAAAACGATCTGGCCAGTTTTATTTGGCCATATCATGAAGAGATAAATTTCTAAGATCTGGTCACGACAAACAAATAACTTTAAAATACAAAGTAGATCACCGAAATAGGATACAAACACATGTTTATCCAGGTTCTACTAAAACCTGTTCAATTTCATCTGAAGTTTAGTTACGGATTCAATACACTTACTCGGAAACCCGCTGTTATCCGTACCGCTTTTAGGCACGCAATTTACTGTTTCTCGCACTAGTGCGAAAAAGTGCGCGTGCTTGCCCGCACTACAATTTTATTACATTTATCGTATCAGGCTGGGTACGCATCGACCCCCACGAGGCGCGCGTCAACCCTAGTTTATTTATATCTTCAATAACGTCGTTTGATACACGTGGAAATTTGTTACAGCAGAATCATCACTGCAGAATGTCGCAAAAAAAATCTCCACTTGTATCAAAATGTACTAGATAAAGCTTTCATCTGACTGCTTATTAAGTTAGTTCTTTCGTGCAGCAAAGAAACAGTTATTTTTAAGTGCATTTTCAACGCATTGACCAATGACCAAAAACACTGCAAGTACGCTCCTAAAATTACTGTAAGAATTGAAGATGACAAAAAGGCTTATGTGCGTCAATCTTTAGGAAATTACTCTTACACTAATGTACAAAAAATCACTTATTCGTGCCTCCCGGTCTTTTTTTTACAGCCGTCGTCATCTGTCAATGTTCTTTTTTTAAATTCAAATTACTGTTAATTTCTTTTATTTATAATGTGCCAGTTCTAAACCCTCTGATGCTATATATCACATATTATTCAAACTTTTTTTTTTCAGGCAGAGATAGCCAACATAATAGCAGTGGGAGGAGCGATGGACATGTCAGCACGACTCTTCTTGGGCGTTGCTGGACAATTCTTCCGGATGAACAGTCGCTACATGTTCTTCTGTGGTGCCTTATTTACAGCGCTGTTTAGATTTAGTAAGTTAATAAAGTTTTCTCATCACTTGGTTGTTGGCTTTACAGTAATAATAATAATAATAATATGCACTTCTCAAACACCTCAGGATATGTTGCCCTCTTGTTGTTACGTCACTTCGTACTAGCGACCGTTTTTGGGGGCCCATTTATTGAGTGTGTAATAACATGGTTCAGGCAGAGGCCATAGTCTTCATATAGTTAAACCATAGCCTTATATCTTAGTTTTCCATATATCACAATAGTTTTCCACCAACCGGGGGTAGTTCTTAGATGCACTAGCATAGCGCGTATAGGGATTAATCACCGGTTGGCGCCACGTTCCATTAAAAGCGTCTACAAGGGCCTCTACGAGTTGGTTTCGGCTCCTCGTACGCCATCCAAAGGTCTAGGACCTCAGGGTCGTGAGATGAATAAATGTATAAAAATAATAATAATATTATTATAAAGGGAATAATAATATTCCACAACGCCATCTAATCCCAAACTAAGCAAAACTTGTGCTATGAGTACTAGACTACTGATAAACACACTTATATATTTCTAAATACATACATATTTATAGATAAATTACACCCAGACTCAGAATTAATGATCGTGCTCATTACACAAACAATTATCTTGGGTGGGAAACGAATCCACGTCCACGCGTATAGCAGTCAGGGCCACTAACCACTAGACCAACAGGCCAGTCTCTTATTCGTGTGCATATAGGAAAATTATTCCACGGTAACCTAATAGTAGTACGTTTACGTTTACGGAATAAAAAGTATATCAATGGTCATGGTATTCATACAAATCCGTTAAACCGGATTTTTTTTTTAAATATCCAAACATTTTAAATATTGATTTTAGGTCCTTAGTCCTACGGGACATTGATTTTCATCACCATATTAACCAGCTATCATTAAAAGCAAAGTTAAATAGTTAAAGCGGCGACCACGTACTGGAAGGCCTCCCACAAGGTGGACCGATGACCTGGTGAGGGTCGCGGAAATCCATTGGATGCGAGAAGCACTTGGACACTTGGGGGAGGCCTATGTCCAACAGTGGACGTCTTTCGGCTGAAATGATGAAGAGCGATTGGCTGATGCACCTCGTGTCTCGGATTCGATTCTCACTATTAAAATTGTATGGCCTAAAGACAGCTGTTCTGGGTCTGGGTGCTTGGAGGTACATCTGAGTTTAAATGTCAGTGAACCCACCCAAGATACATAAATAATTCTCAGCGTGAAACACAGTTAACAAAAAGAGAATATTTAAAACTTGAGAAGCGTCATTATATGTCAATAAAACTTTAATTGCACTATTTTGTAACTATACATAATATACATATCAAATATATTTGATTATTATGATTAGGATTATTATATAAATTATAATAGAATAAAATAAAATAAAATACATTAATGTCATAAATTAAATGTCAATCGTCAATAAATAACCCGCCCCTGATCGTTCCCGGTGCAAAGGTGCCATAACACTCGCCGCATTATTATTATTATTTTAATCACTATAAATACGTACAAAACAAATGTAATATGTAACTCAATTTTTAAAACGTGTAATTTTTTTTATTTATTCAAAATTAATTAAAATCAAACCATCTTAATTAATTTTGTATAAATTAAAATCGTAAAATTCAAAAATCAATATAATGATTAGCATTTTTGATCTTTGATGTGATTTAGGTTTACATTTTTTTAAAAGAAAACACTTTATTTAAATTCTTCCTCATCATTTTAATTTTTGATTAAATAGATGTCATCTATTTGTCAATAAGCCATTCTTCTACCTACATAAATAGAAAATTATATAGATCACATTTCAATCAAAGTGCAAACTAACGTCAGCAAAACTCAACAAGAAATAATAATCAATTAAAATGACTGACAAGATCAATTTGCTTACAGCTCAATTTAATCAAATTGATCTTGTCATTAATTTCAATTTTTCAGTTTTTTTCTCATATATCGATAACTTTATTTGACTTTGAATATCGTCCTTTTTTATCCATTTCTGTATGATGCGCTGTGAAAATGTTACTTATGTTTTCTGATATTAAAATTTACCAACTTTGCCTGCATTTAGAAATGTTTCCCAGGAAAACCCGGAAAAATACATTCCAGGAAATACTCTATACATTTACCGTATAATAAAATCCGTTCTGTTGTTTAAGAATGAACGCATATTAAAGAAACACAGTATGCAAAAATAATACATAAAAACGTTCGACTTTATATTATTAGTGAGATTTTTTCTATATCAAAATTTACAACAATTTTATTCACATTTGAATAGGTACAGACCACAATAGAACAGCATTATTAAAAGATTATTCTGAAATGATTTTGATGTTCTCTTAATTGCTGAAACATAAAAATGCAATTATTATAAGTAGGTTGTTTTTTTTTATTTTGATTTAATAACGCATAAAAGCTGTTAGTGTCAACATGCAAAAACATGAAATAGGATCACTTTTAGATATCCATAGTCGTAAAACAAAATTTTTAGAAGCCATATATAACAATCATTCGTCCGATGACTTTATGGTCTATTCTTCACTTATTGGAATTAAATAGACGCTAATAATAATGTTATTCGTACACGGGATTTTTTCGGATTATAGGTTTTGTTAAAACTAAGAATAGCGTCCTTTAGCTCTTTTATAGAAGTCCATAGCACTTTCTTAGAGTCTGATATTGATAGCATTGATCATTATTATACACTAACTTTAAACATGCACTACACCAAATCAAAGGGTTTAGTTCTCTTTAGTCTACGTATTAGGTCCGTGTTGTCTGACAGCTGGATTGCCTCAACATTTAATTTGCGGTGAAGTCTGTGTTCGTGGGCTTTAATTTTTGATTGATGGTGGTGACGAGTCCCATTTTAAGGTCACGGTGGAGGTCGTCATTTCTGATGTACTAGGGTGCTTTTACAGCATCCCTGAGTACTTTATTTTGGTGTATTATTTTGATGTTACTCCGTTTAGTACAGCCCCAGAGTTGGATACCATACGTCCAAATTGGCATCAGAATATGCTCATCATCATCATCATAATTTCAACCTAAAAACGTCCACTGTTGGACATAGGCCTCCCCCAAGTGTCGCCACAGTGAACGGTCTCGCATCCATCGGATTCCTGCAACCCTTACCAGGTCATCGGTCCACCTTGTAGGAGGCCTTCCAACGCTACGGCCTCTGGTACGTGGGTGCCATTCCAGAACCTTTCGGCCCCAACGGCCATCCGTTCTGCGAGTAATATGCCCTGCACATTGCCACTTAAGTTTTTTTTTTTTTTGTTAATGATAGGCTCGCGTTTGACCACCATCTCACCTGATGGTAAGCGATGATGTGGTCGACGATGGAGCACGCTTGCCTAGAAGTAGTCTATTCACTCTTGACTTAAAGACCCCTAAGTTGTAGCTATCAGGATTGGCGATTCTTTGTGCTTTGTCGGCAACCTTGGTTCCCCTGCCGATATTCACATTCCTGATTCGATCACTGAATAAACTTTAAGTCTTCTGATGAGTCGTTCCCATATAAACGTAGTCGTCCACAACTTCGAATGTAGAGTCTCTGATCTTGATAGGAGTGGGTGCTAAAAATGGCTGTTTACCATGACTTTGGTTTTGGCCATGTCGGCGTCATCATATAAGCATAGACCAATTTCTTTGTTGCCAGTGTTATCAAAACTATTTGAAAAATTATTACTGAAACGGTTAAAGCCAATAATAGAAGAAAAAGACCTTATCCCAAATCATCAATTGGTGTAAAATTACTTAAATTTTGAATTTACAATCCTTGTAAATAGAAGAGGCCTTCAAATTTAAAATTTTATTTAATACTTATTTACATTAAAAAAAATATTTTTACATAAATTGACACTGCAGTCTTTTTATTCCTGGCGACATTAACATACGATATATATGTAAATGAAAGGTCATCTAAAAAACCCAAAAAAAAAAAAGGAAGAATTGGTTTATTTTTATAAATTTCAAAACAGGTTTGTGTATATTATTATGTATGGTCCACACGTACTCACAAACTAAAGACCTACACAATAATTTCTACGGATTACATCAGAAACATAGCAGAGCAGTGGGAGCAGTGGTGGCCAAGTGGTAACGGCCCCGACTTACGAGTTGTAAGTCGCGGGTTCAAATCCAGCCAGGCAGCATTACTTGGTGTAATTTATTTCATCACCACTGCTCTCAAAACGGTGAAGGAAAACATCCTGAGGAAACCGGCATATCCTAGAGCCAAAAATTCAAAGACATATGACATTCACCAACCCGCACTGGGCCCGCGTGGTGGATTACGGCCCATTCCGTCTCCTAGAGAGGAGGCCTGAGTCCCAGCAGTGGGAACATTAAAAAGGCTGATTATGCTATACATCAGAAACGTGCAGCTTGCATCAAAACTTGCTTTAACCGCAATCAAAATGATTCTTCTAAAGTTTTGCAGATGCGGTTAAAAATAAACTAATACGCGGGGCTTATTAAAAGTTTCGGGATTCTGATAAATAAGACTAGATTAGATCTAGATATATTGTTTTTCAAAGTATATTCCCTCGCAATGAATACATTTTTGTATTCGCTGAAACCACTGTACAAAGCAGATGGACCAGATTTCTTTAGGGACCTCTTCAATAGCTTTATGGAACGCATTCACCGTCGATTCAGGGGTCGTAAAACGTGAGCCTCTAAGTTTGTTTGGAAACAAATGAGCAAAAATAGAGCAATTCGGTTATATAACTGAATTTTGCGTTACTCCTTATAAGATAAATTTACGCTATAAGAGTTTTTAAATCCCTGTAGATTAACCTTTTTATATTGGTTAAAAAGACACTTGTTTAGTTAAATAGTCACCAGTCGGAGGGTGCGAGGACCAGGCTGTAAGGCGCGTTTTGATGATTGTATGGAATCCTCCATGAAATCTTCTTATTTCTTGAGTTAATAAGCTTGAAACTTAGCACAAATTCTAATCAAAATTAATAATAAAGACCGTCATAATTACTTTTTCAAAACTTCCCTCAAAATATGCTCTGCTCTATTATTTTAATATGATGAATGAAGTAGGTGGCTTAAGTTACTAGTATTAAAAAAAAAATGTTTAACACATTTTACAATTATTTTTTTCAGTATTTATCCAGTTCACTACCTACACGCCACTTCTCATCCTGACGGGTGTCCTGGGTTCCTTGAGATCACTGGTCCACATAGCCCAGCCTATAGTGGTAGCCGAACATGTACCAATAGAGAGGTACCCACCAGCTTATGGGCTATACATGCTGCTGGCTGGAGCCATCAGCTTAAGTGTAGGACCTATGATTGGTAAGTTTATTTTTTTTAAATTTATGTCAGGAAGTTATGAATGTGTTGACTCCACCTATGTACCACTACTGTACGTGAAGTTTAGATAAATATCTAAAAAAATAAATAATGTAACTGAGAGTGAATAATATAAAAAAATTAAAAATAAACAAATTTAAATAACAATGAAATGTCAGTGTATATGATTAGAATATTTTTGATAAATTTACATAAAAATAAAAAGTATGCATTCTTTTAAATCATTTAAATTCATAGTTTAGAAATTTGTAGCTTTTAACTTATTATTTTAAGATTTGTATAAAATAAAAAAGACATTATTGTCTTGTTTTTCTGATAGATTTATGTGGATATTTTTCCATAAATGGCATATTACTTAAAATATAATAAGCCAAGACTCAAAGCACGTGTATTCATTAATAAAATATTATTAATATTTTTTACTCTTCTTCTTCCTGCCCTTGTCCCATATTACTTGGGGTCGGCGCAACACGTTTTTTTCTTCCATTCTGTCCTTTCACCCGTCACACTATCACTAACTCCTTTTTCTTTCATATCATTCCTCACACAATCCATGCAACTTTTCTTTGGCCTCCCTCTCCCTCTCCATCCATCAACCACATGTCACTACATCCCGTGTCATGTTCTGCCACATGTCGATCGAGCGGTGGGTCATTAAGACACTAAATTGATGCATGACGGGGTCGCTGCAGACCACGTAGGATATAGCAGGAAAACTTAGATGTCTTTTTTAAGAATCGCCAATAAGTTGTTCATAGCCGGAGAATGGTGGGAGGCCTTTGCCCAGCAGTGGGACAGTTCAGGCTAGATATAATAATATTCTGACGTTTATGGTTCAATTACTGGGTTACTTGATACTTTTTTTTTAAATTTTTATAAACTAATGCTTGACTGCGATCCCGCCTGATGGTAAGTAGTGATGCAATTGTTGATGGTGAGGCGCACTAGTTTATTAAGAGCCTATTCGTCCTATAGATAAGACTGGTGGTAAGACATTCGGGCTTCATCCTTGCGTCATTTGTCCTCAACGCTGCAATGAAGGCCGTTACCTCGACGAACAATATTAGCTATTCATATCGTCGGCAATGTGGATGACATCGCAGACTGTAGACTTCGTTTTCCAACCAAAGTTTTCTTGATACATTAGTCAGAGGCGCGAGTTGGTTTTACGTTAACACGATCGCAACGTTTGCTAAACCGCGTTTGGCTCTCTGATTGGTTAAAAGTTTGTAGCGGGCCAATCGTAGCGCCGAACGTCTACTAAAATTCGCACTAGGCACTCTGATCAAATAGGAATGCAATAACAAATATGCATAATAATCAATTCAAACTATAACACGATGGCGCTGCAATGTCTCCATTCAGTCCTTCAAACTAACCAGCGTGACATTAATCACGTTTGCTTACTACTCAACACGGTTCAGCTTTCCTGTTTAATCAATACCTCTCGCATTCAATGACGTGCGTGTCCCTATTATGCCTGTCGTTTCAATTTGTGTATATCCGACGTTTCCACCGAATATTTAATACTGTGAATACATTAATTTGACGTTATACCGGTAATGCAGCGTTTCTGTTGAAATACCTGCGGCCTTACCATGACGTGTATTCTTTCTCGCTCGCACGGTTGACATTTTATGTCAAGCGAGATTGAAAAAGAAGCATGGAGCTTGCTTTCGCATCACCCATGGCCCCAGTAAGCTTCGACCCTGCTGGGCCCCTACGGTTTTGCTGACATCTTGAGGCGCGCGTGGAACACTACGTGCCGTCGACAACTTGGGCTCGGTCCGGACGGTTACCGGACGGTCAGACGGCGAGCTACTCATTGCTCGCCGTCCGCAAGCCAGCGCTTACGGTGGCTAGAAATCGGGATCGGGATCCCGGTGGCTGGAAATCGGGATCGGGATCCCGGTGGCTGTAAATCGGGATCGTGATCCCGGTAGCTGGGGCGTGAGGGCCGTTATCTCGCGCGTGCAGCCGCCTCCTTTGCTAGCATTACTGCTTCGCAGAAGGAGGCGACCGCCTGCCACTCCTTCTCGCTCTGGACCATGGTCTGTACCAAGGCCCAGTGCGAGAGATCACTGCCGCCGATCGCCCCCACGAGGATACGGCGGTGTTCTGCCCAGGCGGGGCACACCACTACCGTATGCTCCACCTTGTCCTCCGAGGATGGAGCTAAATACCCTATATAGCTTTATCACTTGAACAGTTCAGCTTAGGTCGTTTAATGGATCGAGTTAAGAGGTCGTGGTAGGGCTCTGGAATGAATTCGCTCAGAAGCCTTGACGAGAGTTTTAGGAACCCGTTTGATGAATCAATCCAATATTGGGAATTATTAGTAGGAACTGTATGACGTTCCTGTTTTGTTTGGTTAACAGCGTAACGCGTATGTGGAATTTATTTGTTTGATTTAATTTACTGTTCCTTTTTGTTCATAATTGGTCAACTGAATGTTGACCAATTATGAACAAAAAGATGATGATAGTATAACATTTTAGATAGAACGATGATAGTATAAAATTTTGTTAGATAATTTTTATTTTTTATCAGATCTTCTAGAAAAAACTTAAATATTAACTAAAACCCAACTATGTACATAAATATAATACAAAAACACAAAGTAGGTACACTCAGGCGTGGAAGTACTCCTCCACATCGCTGTCATTCGGAAATGTGCCCAGAAGACTGGCAGTATTGCCACATTGAAAGGCAATGCTAATTCTTTGGGCGAAGAATGAGTCAGCCCTCTGGTGACGCAAAGTGTCGATCAGTCGGCGTGAAATTTGACACGATCTATTTATATCATAAATTACTAGCTGACCCGGTGTACTTCGTACCGCCTAATAGTAAGGATAACGCCATCTACTGGCATTACCAGGACAGCATAATTACATTTTAATGAGAGATGGCGTAGCATTCAATTTTTTTTTCGTAAGGTTTTCCATATTTTCTCACCGTTTAAACCTTTCCTGGACTATAACTAATATTTCAAGACAAAAATTAGCAAAATCGGTTCAGCCGTTCTCGAGTTTTAGCGAGACTAACGAACAGCTATTCATTTTTATATATCTAAGATTTTCCTTTTTCCAGGTTTCGTCCGAGATTACACAGGCAGTTATGCCATAGCCTTCAACATGCTGACAGTTTGCAACCTCTTCTGTGTCATACCGTGGGTAACAGAAGCCATTTTCAAATACAGAAAGAACAAGAATTCTGCCAACGCCCTAAAAACATGAAGATTCAAGCTTGAAGCTTTAGTAATAACACGAGTTCGTTCTTTTTATAAAAGGATTCGTAACTGTCACTGTGATGTAGAGATGTGTAAATACCATGGAAGAATTTTTAGTTGATTAGTAGATTCTATTTCAAATTGATTGACTTGCATCAGGTCATGAAACATCTGTTAGAACACCTCTATTTGAAGTATTGTAGATATTATTCAAAATTATTTTATCGTTATTTTTTAGGTTTAGTATTTAGTTAATGGTCAGAATTTGCTCAAAGTGTTGTCGCTAAAAGCAGTTGATATTTTAAAGAGCACTGAAAGGATATGCGAAACTAGACAGATTTCGCCAAAACTGGAAAGAGGAAGCACAGCCTGTGAGCCTGTGCAAAGGACCACCCGCTCCCACCACTCCTTCCATCTTGCATGAGAAAGATAGAAGGAGAGGAGGTAAGCCTTTGTCCTTGAGTGAAACAAAACAGGCAAGCGAAAAAAATGCAGATTTTCGATTTTTTATGATTAATATTTTTGTATAAATTGATTATGAAAATTAAAATGAGTCTACGATTATACTTTATGGGAATTTAGAAAAAGTTTAGTTGTTAATGCAAAGCTGCCAAAATCTTGCCATATTTTTATCTTTGAGTACATACAATGGACCATCACACCAAACGGACTTCTAACAGGAGTCGATGGAGTGGTGTACCTATCACTAAAATTTAAGAAAATTTATATATGTAATTAGTTATGTACACTGCCTTTAATTTTTAATTAGTTAATAATTGCCTGTCTTATTGTTCGCTTAAAATGGGCCTCATCAGAAGGCTTACAGTCATCCAAAGGGCAATGGAAAGGGCTATGCTTGGAGTTTCCTTGCGTGATCGTATCAGAAATGAAGACATAGCCCAAGGGATCGCCAAACTTAAATGGCAGTGGGCAGGGCATATTGCTTTCTACGAGCAATGACAACGGATGGTCGATGGGGCCGAAAGGTTCTAGAGAAAGAAAAAAACGCAGCGTTGGAAGGCCTCGCACAAGGTGGACCGACGACCTGGTGAGAGTCGCGGGAATGCGGTGGATGCGAGACGCACAGGATCGATCGTTGTGGCGACGCTTGGGGGAGGCCTATGTCCAACAGTAGACGTCTTTCGGCTGAAATTATGATAATGATGATGATGACTGCCTTTAAAATATTAAGAATTACCAATATTTTAGACATTCTCAGGTACAATGTAATAGTTTTGTATGCATATGTAATAGTGAATTTGGACCTTACGTAAAATTTTGCTTTATGAAAGACTGTCCAATACTCCTTTAATAATTATGGTGCTAAGCGATTTTATTCATTATTGCATATAAGTCTAAATTCATTATTGTATAAATGGTAGGCCGGCGACACGGTAGGCCTAGATGGAGATGGGGTGAGTTGGATTCCTAGCCAAGTGATTGGCCAATTGTAGATTAAGACAGAAAGAGTGGAAGAAATAAAGGGAGGCCATTTTCCTACAGTGGGGATACAAACGGCTTATAATAATAATAATTAGTGATTAGAGTTAAATCAAGTAACTGTTGAAACAAGTGGTATCGATGACTATTGATACTGGCTGTACCTACAGATGTGCATTTCTGAACTAGTGTTTTAGCACCTAAGTCTTAATAAAGAATATATTTTGTAGATTTAGCTATAAATTTTATTTTTAATATTAAATGTACCATGTGTTAAATGATAAATAAATCTGTGAATGGAATGGAAACATGAATTCCTTGTGACTGCGATATGTAAATAGTGAAACGGTTGATTAATATATTTTTGTACAATGTCAGTTTTTTGTTTTTATCAATATCTTGCATTTTACGTAGGCGTTTATAGCCAAATCTGAAATTATAAGGAATAACAAAAATACCCACACGTTTAAAATACAATATTTCTGGTACAAACTTAAAATCTTACTTTTCATTTGGCAATTTTGAAATTTTAAACGTTTTAAGTCTAACGGACCCATAGGTAAGGAATCGCTGTGTAATGAATGCTTACATTTTAATTTTATTACCTACTTATATACTATCGGGCCGGACAACTCCTGCCCAAAGGATTGAGACCCGATTGCGATTACAGCGCCATCTACTGCTTCTAATGTATTTTCAAACCATCCACAGATCCACTTAAACACACACACAAAGTTTATACCAAATCGGTCACGCCGTTTAGGATGGTAACAAACACACAAACAGAAGAATTATATATCAATGCAATTACGTCTAAATGAATAACAACAGCTACATAAATCAAATTACATGTAGATAATTGTGTTCCTAGGTATTAAGTAGATTGCATAAAATATTATGTAATTAATTGATATTGCATTGATTAGGTTAAATTATCAGTCAGGCGTGAAGATTGCATGTCAAACAGATATGCACTTATAATTTAACGAAAATATTTTAGAAGGAGTATTGTGACGTATTGAAGGCATTGTTGTTCCAGTTTTAGAGAGAGATGACGATATACAAGACGAATACCTCCATCCCTTTTTTCCCATCCCATCGACTTTGATACATCGCATAACTTGAATTATATCGAAGATATCGTTAGCCGTCACTATAGAAAATGCCTAGATTTTATGCAGATCTGTTTATCGAAACGTATATAAGTTATGCTATATTGTGATGCAAAGCAATGACATGAACATAGACATATAGGCAATAGACTGAGCGCTATCCATACCATTTTTTTCACTTATTAGAAAGAGATTTAGAGCTGTCTCTACAATAATACTCTGGAATGTGCTTCGCCTTTAAATAAAAAAGCTAAGAGATTTTCCTTCAAACGTAAATAATTCCGACTACCTACTGCTTAAAGTCCTAACTTTAAGCAGTAGTTCTGAACCGCATGGATTGACAGATCAAACCTAATTTAGTCTTTGTACTTCACACCTACCTAGTGTAGTATTTTTTAAACCAAAGAATGACTAAAATTTGTTTTGAAAATCTAGCATTACCTACATAGATATTCAAACAGTAATTACCTAAGTCCAACTATGAAAGAAAAGACAACTAGCGACTTGATTGTTTGTCTTTTTCACACTGTTTAGCTCGTATATAAGAATCAAGAAGTATTTGTTAAAAATAAAACCATTTACAGGCATTTTTGAATCGTCAAGAAATGCTGTTATGAATAAGAGGAAAAGGAACGCTCAGTCCATTATCTATTTCTAATTGCCTTTGCATACGACTTATAGACTTCGAAAGACAGAGCAGTATGACTGGCTTATCTGCAATTGTGCGTGGTCTACGTCGCAAACTAACAATATACACCTACTGCCTACTTACTATATCTACCGCACACATCATCAATTAAATCATATTTATAGAGTAATAAACTTTATCTTCACATAATTGTATAGTGTATACCTATAACTAATTCCAATGTGCCGAGCAAATAGTGAACAAAGACATTATCTGGGTAACGAATATGATAATGTGAATGTAATGTGGAAATAGCGCATATTAGGGTTCCCACAGACAGGCGCAACACGGCAATGGGACGATTAGTTTTTAGAGAAATTGTTCTATGGATTTTGCATTGCATGTTATGACGAAACAGAAGACCTCTTAAAGATATGATTAAGTTATGATCAGAGATCGGAGTAGGTAGATTGAATTGGGTTCACCCTTGTTTGTTCGAACAACGTTTGATATAATATTACTAAATCGAACAACGTTTAAGAAAATCATCACTTTGTATAATATCGTTTGACAGAATTTTCAGTTCATCGAATATTTATTTGCTATAACAACATTTGCGCTTGAATTTGTCTGAAACAAGTCAAATTTATAGTTACTTGATATTAGTTTATTTATCAGACACGACTTGCATTAATAGAAAAATAGTAGATTATGTGACTAGGGGATAAAGCAGTGTCTTTAAGTCGCGGGTGGCGGATGTTGAATTCCGAACGAAACGAAGGTTGCTAATTTTAATCCCGAACGATAGTGAGGGATTTATATAATTAACTCCCGAGCATTGCGAGGGAGTTAATATAGAAACCTGAGTGAAGTGAGGAATTCAAGCCGCCCAAGACAAAGACAGCTTTATCCCCGTGTTGGATACTCTACTTTTTACACCATCTGTGAGATAATTAAAAGACAATTTAGTAAAAGAAATCATATAATACAGAAATATAAGTATTATTTACGAGTTAATCTTAACTATCATTCAAAATGTTTTGAGATTTGAAACAAACAAAATTCACTACTCAAAGCAACTCAAAGATTCTATAGTTTCAATTTTCTCTATCGCTCCCGCTTGTTCATTACGTTTTTTTTTTGTTAGTGGCCAGTTTGAAATTTGAATAAACTTGTTTGATGCACTACATTTTAATTCACATAATGCTGACGGTTTTTCACGTTCCAAATTCAAATCTCATTATTCCCTAGGGATCGCCCATACTGCATTATCTCCCTAGGGACATAATGACTTGCTTTAAGTGATGGTTGTATGACGTATAAAAGGGCATTATCGAGCAGGTGGTGTAAAAAAGATATTGTTTTTAGTAGGTTACCCGGAACTCAACTATTTAGATTAGGTTAATTTCATCTTTAAAAAAAATGGGTAGGTTAGGTTAGGTTAAAACTGTGACCTCCTACCACGTGATTGTGCTCATGATAACCAACAACTTTTACTATGGGAACAAACCTGAAATCGCGAAAAAAAATTAGCTGTTCAGTACATTTATGTTTGCCTAATGTACTGAACAGCTGTAAGATACACTTATAACCATTTAGTACTTTAAGGAAGATCTTATATCTAGCAGACATGTGCAAAACACCCAAAAAAAAACTGGGCAAGTGCGAGTCGGACTCGCGCACTGAGGGTTCCGTACAAACTTACCTATGTAAATAGTTCAATTCCCGAATGGAGTCTCGAAGATTTTTCCAAATCGCAAAAGAAGTTTTTTTTGTGACGTAACAACAAATTAACTGTTTTCAAATTTATTCCCATACCTGTAGGTACTATATGATCTTGCTTTATACCAAATTTCAGGATTCTGGGTCAACGGGAAGTACCCTATAAATTTTGATTCCTTTGAGAGTATCGAAATATACGTTTTTTGCGACATAAACGGACGTATCTTTTTTTTCGTTAACTTAGAGGTTTGATTTTTTCACAGCTACAAGGGAACGCAGACCTAAGTATATGGTTTTAATTTCATCTCGATATCTCCACGCGTTCCCGAGATAAAGGGTCTTGACATACAGACGGACAACAAAGTGATGCTACAAGGGTTCCGTTTTTTCCTTTTCGGTACGGAACCCTAAACACATTAGAAGAAGAACTCCTACTCCAGGGCTTTAAAACCTTTTTAAAATAAATCCAGATCAAACACAGCTGTAATTATTTTTCAAATCAGAAACCATTCCGATAATCTCGAGATTTTTGCTTCTGAAATGAAATTCTCAATATTATATCAACAAATTGGATATTTGAACGTCGGAGTAAAAAATCTCATTCTGTCCAAATTTTAATTATTTTCTTGTTTACCTCCGAGGATTGATTTACAAAAGAACAGAACCATATTCACAAAAGAAATCAAGATGACATCTTGACAATAGGGCATTAATTAGAAAATGAGTGTTAGCATTTTTAGAACTCAACAAATTTTGTAAGAGTCGTCTCAACGAAATTAATCATTTATATTTGTTTTAATTTGTCGTGTTTTAATTTGGGAACGATAAATAAATGATTAATTTATTTATCGTTTATCGATTTTCTCTATTTAACTTATTAATTATTAACATATGATTTACATTTTTAACACTCTCAGCGCCATGTGGTCCGCTGGCCGCCCACACAAATTATTTTTATATAATAGGTTGGTTTTAGTCAGTAAAATTCTGACACTCCCTCTCACTTTACCTAGAGTTGTAGAGGTTATTTCATGATTAATCTCCCCGAAAAAAAAAACATTGAAAATCAAAATAAAACACTTCAAGTCAGACTTTCAAAACCCCACATGTGTCGCCGGACTCAACGGAGCGAAGCAAATGGGTCTCTTGCGCGAGATCAATTGAGCTTGTCAATTTCAAGGCGTTCGTGGTGCGAGTCCCGAACACTTTTCTGCCCCTCATGTTGAAGGAAGACTTTTGGCCGCAGGGCGTGGTGTTCCGTCGCTTCCGCGGACAAGTGCCACAGAACAGCACAAAGTGAACAAGTGCAGTGAAGTGTTACTAACATAGTCATAAGTCATATTTATTAACAATAAATTGTATTTAATTTACTTTATATATATGTTAGACCATAAGGTATTTATCTATGGGCCAAGATGCCTGAAAATAAATGATTTATTATATTATTATTTTTTATATTTTATTTATCTCAGGACCCTGAGGTCCTGGACCTTTGGGAGGCGTACGAGGAGCCGAAGCCAACTCGCAGAGGCCCTTTAGATAATTATAAAGGAACATGATATCAACCGACGATTATCCCTATACGCGCTATGCTAGTGCACCCAAGGACAACCCCCGGTTATTGAAAAACTGTTGCGACATATGGAGAACAAAGATAATAGGGCTATGGTTTTTGGAGTCTTAAGTGGACTGGTAACATGGAACTATGTCAAGACTATGGCCCCTGCCTGAACAACGTTATTAATATGCATCGAAAAAAATATTATTATTATTATTATTATTATTATTACCCTTGTATTTTTTTATTAATAAACACAATGACATACAATGTTCATTTAGTATGTAAGTACAAACTTAAAACCCTCTTTATAGAACTTAATAAACTAATGTAATTATTTGTAGAACCATTAGTGTGAAAACGCATTGTCGCTTTGTCACGTCGCATTTGTCTGCAGAAACCTTAAGTCGTCGCAAAATATGCGGCCGTCACACAATCAGCTGGTGACTATCGAATAACAAACAGCATAGCATGTGTCGTAGCCCTAACAGTACATATTTATGACAGCTGTTTATCAGTCGCGTCCGGTCGGCACACAGTACACTTGCGGCGCTTAATAAAGACACAGTGAGACAGTGGTTCAGTGCAATGGAAGAAACAAAAGAAATCAACCTCCTTGAGGAGGATAATGAATCAGGAAAAATTAAGGAGGCAGTTTTGGACCCAGTAAAAGAGAAGACAGATAGAAACACCTGGGGCTATGCTGTTGGATTTGGTACCGTGATAACCTTTGTGAGTATTGCTTTTTTTTTTCTTGTATATTTGGCGCGAGAAAATTTGTTACGTTCACATTGCTAGCAGTTTTATTTGTCTCCAATAATGTGATTGTAAAAATCATGATTTATCGAGGAATACATCAATCTCGAAATGAAATAAGGATAATGTTATTAGTAAACAGGTTACTGACCCCATGAAAATGCTGTGCTCGTTCTATCTATTTATACAAATGGTTTTACATTCGACGCGAGTGTTGAGGAGTTCAACAAACTGTTGTAATAACATAACTACGTCTACTACGTCTCTCTCTCCATACTAATGCCACTTACCTAGTCGCATCTGCCGGTAATAGCTTCGACATTGACCTGTGATTTCCTTAATGTCACCGGCCTATCATTTTCAACCACAGAACCCGGAGTAGAGACAAGAAATGTGATGGTTCGTTCGAAGGAACGTTTAGATGTTTGTTCGTCAAGGCCTCAATGTCTGAACGAATAAAGAAGGAACATGGCACAAAGGTAGACCATATTCTGGATTAGGACGAAAGATACTTTTTTATCCTGGAAGTAAGTTCCCTGGGTATAAGATAATAATAATGAAACACTTAACTAATCAAAAACAATCTATGAGTCGAAAAACTCCTCCATTATCCATGTCGGATGGTAATGTGCCTAAAAGATTGTCGGCATTGCTACGTTGTATAGCAATGTTTTTGCTCTGTCCAAGGTAAAATACAGCCCATAAGTCACGTGAAGTGTCAAGAATGCATTTAGATAGGTTTTTGATAAGCAGTTAGACCTGCGATCCGAAAGTTTCAGCCCCAAACGGCTCGAAAATATAACTGCCAACAAGGTAGTAATATTTCCGCCGCTTGAGGTTCTCCAAAGCCACAAAGGTGGCACCAGCACAGCATAATGAGCTTGGAACGTGGCAAGATTATCGTCGCAAATTGCGTAGCCCTCGTAATGTACGATCAGCATCTTCTTCTTCTTTTCGATTCGATGGTAAACTCGTCAAACTGTTTGGGCCCAATAGGTGGCTACATTAATAGCAGCATCGGTAGCACTCATCAAATCCTCCAAAGTGCAGGTGTATGGGCACTTGGGGCATTCTAATATGTGGCTCATGTTTTGAACAGGAGCACCGCACTCACATTGAATATCCGAGGGGTCTATAAAACCCCATTTTGCCAAGTTGTGTTTGCAGCGGCCTACCTGGGTTCGCAACCGATTTAGTGCTTTCCATACAGGCCACTGCAAATCGCGCCCAGGCGGGAGATGTTCTTGGGGTTTCAAGAAGTCGGATGGTGGTAGGTGATGCTCTTCCCAAAGCTTTATTCTTTCTTTAGGAGGCGGGTCATCGATGGCCTGTGTGCTACGCAGGAAGCTCTTACGGCTCTTAAGCCTACTTGGGGCTGTTTTGTGTTCGAAGAGGGGATGTCGGAAATCGGATTCTTGAATTTTCTTTTCAATCGCGCATGCGACATCCCTACGTACACCAGGTGGAGCAATACCAGCCAACGGATAAAGCTTATTAAGCGGAGTCGGTTTAAGGCATCCCGATATAATTCGACACGTCTCGTTCAGGGCGATGTCTACTTGTTTTGCGTGTACTGATCGGTGCCACACGGGGCACGCGAATTCACCAGCAGAGAGGCATAAAGACATGCCAGTTGTGCGAAGAACATCGGGTGCTGCTCCCCAGTTGGTAGATATAAGGCGGCGCAACAGGTTGTTCCGGGACCCAACCTTCTGCTTCGTGTTGAGGTAGTGCACATTAAAAGTCAACGCTCTATCTCATTATAACGATCAGCATAAGTTACGACGATGACAGTTGTCAAAGACAGAATTTTCAAGGACAATTTCTATGAGTAAACAGTGACCCAAGGTTACCGACATAGCCCGAAAAATCGCCAAACTTAAGTGGCACAGGTCTTGGGCGTTTTGCTTACAGAAAAGAACAGATGTTCGATGGGGCGGGAAGATTCTGAAGTGGCTACCATTTAACTGAAGACACAGCGTTGAATGGCCTCCCACAAGGTGGACTGATGACCTGGTGAGAGTCGCGGGAATCCATTAGATTCGAGACGCTCAGTACCGGTTATTGTGGTGACACTTTGGGGAAGCTTATGTCTGGCCGGGTGATGATGGTGAGACGGTGACCCGAACTGATACTCTTGGTATTTTAGAGAAATATTTAACAAAACCATCCCTAGCAGAGCTCGTCGAGGCATTTCAATGCTTTAAGACAGCGGAGTGGTGGACATCCACTTGTTCAATTAAGCAATAATTACATAATGGCCTGTACGGAGAGTTAACTAACTGGCACATGATTTGAAGGTGGAGTTTTATGATTTTGCCTTGAATGGAGAGTAATAGGTGCAGTAGTCAAATCTCCTGAGTTCCTATACTGAAGACAACATTAAATGAAAGAAGATTTAGGTCGAGTAAATTTTAAAATTTCTAGGTAAGGGTGCTCCGACATGAACCACATTATTGTTTCACAAGGTGATAGTGGTCAAACTCGAGCATAAAAAAAAGCTACAGAAAGTAGCACAGTTTTAATTTTGCATCCACAGATTTATTATCTTTTGCCAAGGTCCCAATTAAAGCCTTTATAACGTTAGTGTAAAGTGTGACTACTATTATATACTAAGATCTCAGAACTGTCTGACATAACTTATTTTCACATGGATGAAACATTAGGTTCTCAGTTGCGTCTCAAGTGCTTTGAATATCTGTGTGCTTGTGGAGCTCCTCCTTGAGGTGTCTCTACACACTACAATTAGTCTTACTAATGAAATATAACTTTGTAATAGTCACCATAATAACATATTTAAAATTCAGACATGTAAAAATAAGTAAAGTTTATTTACTTCTTGTGGAGCTTTAAAGCGTCTGACGAAGTTTTGGTCCATGGAAAGTGTCTGACACTTATGATACTACTTTAAAATTAATAATATTCTACAAAACATTTATAAAAATCACCCATAAAAAATTAAGTTAAGTAACTCGTTATTTTTAGTTCCCTTTCTCACCTGGTACCTACTCAGACACTACTGAGAACCTAAGGTTTCATCCATGTGAAAATAAGTTATGTCAGACAGCTCTGGGATGTTGGTCTATTACGGTCTGCGTAACCTTTCTACATCCTACCTTAGGTAAGTACTCTTTTTGGTAAGAGTGATATGTAATGCTGAACAATCAAGAACAATGCTTACGTTAACGTAGCATTATTTCTTGTCATAATTTCCGATCCCACGCCTATAATGGCGTCTCAGTCATTTAATATTTACGCCAGTATTAAGGAAACAAACCTGTTAGCCTTGGGTGTTTGTATCAAGTTCCTATATCAATACATACAGCTAATGAGCAGTGTGTAATTACACTACATCTCTCTAATAGGGCACACACGGTTGTAGTGTATATGTACTAATTACGACATGATTTATGTGATTGTGAAATGTATTCATGTTATTGTTTATTGTATTGATTATGTGGATTTATATTTAGAGATAACTTCAAACAATCACTAGAAACTTGTATGGACTTTAGCATCATGTATTTTTAGTTTAGTTTTATAAACTTTGTGGTGTAAACTCACATACATAATGTGTTTACATATCTGTGAACACACCCACGATACAGTACTGCTACCACGAGTCCAAACGCGACTTAAACTGAACTGTTAAAGGACTGGACTTATAGGTACAGGGTATCCATAAATATAGTTTTATCCCTCTTTCTTGCTCGAACGACGGACATTTTAACACGTCAGGGAAGACCTCTGCCCCCTAGCCAAGTTACGACCGTCTCGTTTCGATTATCTTGCGTCGAACGCTTCGAGTAGGCCATGCCTCCGATTCCTTTGTTCTGACCACATGACTGAACGTTGATATGACGTCAGAAAAAAGGAATCGGAGGCGTGGGCTACTCGAGGCGATCGATGAAAAAGAATCTAAACGGAAAGATCGTAACTTGGCTATATAAAATATAACTTTCTACACTTTTGATGTTTATTTAATAGTATCTTTTCATTCACCTCTTATGAATCATGGATTTATGAATATTTCAAGAACTACGGAAAAACGATGGGAGCCATGGAGTAAACTACAACATTGTATAGTCGTAGGTAAATATAACAATTCGCAGACAAGGTTTGTAAATAGACTCCCCGAGAAGATTAACTACTTACTTAGTTCTCCATTTAATATTTACTGAAGAACCACTACGCTAGCAAATAGCATGTATTCGCTAGCGGTTAACTCTCAAGATACCGCGAACTCGTGATCTAACACTAAATAAACTTTAAGAAACAATAACGTTAAAACAAACATTAAAAACTCTTCAAAAAACAAAATGGCATCATTTGCTCCCAATCTCAAAGTCAATTAAAGTATTAACTAATCTTTCCGCGCAATTTGCCGGAGTCAGTGGGAGAAATGAGTCACAAAATCACAATGGCTTCAAAATTTCACAAATGAAATGGGTGTAATTGATTTGCTTTTGATAACTTAACGTATTCAATCATCATCATCATCAATTCAGCTAATCATCTACCCTGGGTTCGCCATAATCATGGTAAGTCCCCTTTTAAGGAGCGGCTGGAGAGGCGTCATGATGCCCTCACCTTCCACATGACGCAGGTCCTTACCAGACAAGGTAACTTCGGGAGATGCTTGCACCGAATTCAGATGGAAGAAACACCCGGGTGTCACCGTTGCGTGGACCGCCTGGAGGACACGGTGGAGCATACGGTGGATTTGTGCCTCACTTGGGAGCTTGGGCGAAGCACCGCCATGTCCTCGTGAAGGTATTCGGCGGCAGCGACCTCTCGCGCCGTACCCTGGTTCCGGTTATGGTACGGAGCGAGAAGGAATGATAGGCGGTCGCCTCCTTCTGCGAAGCAGTAATGCTAGCGAAGGAAGAGGCCGCACGCGTGAGGGAACGAACGTTCTCAGGCCTACCAGCCACGGTAGATACGGGCTTGCGGACGTTTGGGTAGCTCGCCGTCCGGCCGTCCGGTAATTAACCAGACCAAGCCCGATCGTCATCAACAGCGCGTAGTGATCCACTCGCTCCTCAAAGAGATGTCAGTAACTCGTAGAGGCCCGGCAGGGCCGATGCCCGCTAGCTAGAACCGCGGGGAATTTCTGAAAAAGAAACCTGTAGTCCTAGAACACAAAGAGCAACTGAAGGACACAGATGTGGTTTTAGTCAGAAAAAGTCTGACACGCCCTCCTGCTCCATCCAGAGCGGGAGAAGTCATTGGATGATTTCCACCGTAAAAAAAAAACCGGTTACCATCATAACGAGCCCAAGTCGTCGACGGCGGGTAGTGCTCCACTGGCGCATCAAACAGATGTCAGCAAATCCGTAGGGACCTAGCAGGGCCGATGCCCGCAAAGAGCAACTGAAGGACACAGGTGTGGTTTTAGCCATTAAAAGTTTGACACGCCCTCTCACTGCCACTTAAGAGCATTCTCCGTTAAAACTACGCAGAAGCCAAAATCAATGATTTCCGACGGACAATATAACAATAATGTGTTTAATTTCTAGATAAATGATCGTATAGTTTTCCCATTAGAACAGTTCTTATCCAAGCCGTTTTTAAAACTAGCGGTGGACGGTCTACGCAGATGCGAGGTAGTAGTTAAACCGTGTATGGTAAACTTACAACATTTTACTTAAAAAAAAAATGATAACATTGATTAATACATGGCGCAAATAAAAACACGATTGCTGTAAGTTTACATTCAAGAAAAGTAATCTCAAAACTGTCATTTTTAGCCGTTTTTGGAGATATTAAACGTGTTAGTTTAGGATAATAAATGAGGCATTTTTTTTTTTTTTTAGACTTATTAATTGAACGCATTTACGATCTATGACATGGTACAATATTTTTTTTAATAACTTATTTGTTTACACTACAATTAATTATTTAATATCACTATATAATAGACGCGAAATCGCGTCAGCGCTTTGTACCGGCCGAGGTCTTTCAGATTTTTAGTCTTTCTATTCTACAGTGATACTAAATAATTAATTGTATTGTAGTGCACATTATTGTTATATTTTCCGTCGGAAATCATTGATTTTGGCTTCTGCGTGGTTTTAACGGATGAATGCTCATAAGTTTGACGCTTTTTAATATATGTTTCAAAACATTGAAATGATATAAGAAAAACTACCATATTCTACAAATAGATATAAAGATAACCAAATCATTTAATTGATGCAGCGAACAAAATTATAAATTTCTTTTACTCGACTCTACCTCGTTCCAGCTTCCCTCAAACCAAAACCCTTAACAGTTATAGCTTGTTACACATTAATGTCCTCGAGTAGACTCGATTCATTTTTACATTGTCACGGTAAAAATGAATCGAGTGAGATGGAGGAAGTTTCCTTGAAAAGGAAGTAAATTACGACTAACGCGTACTACTAAACTCTATAGTGAGTAATGATGATTACATACAGGAAATTGTACAATCTGCTAGTCAAAGGCTTCAACACTCTACTATAATAACATTCCACCTTACATTTCTACCGCTTATAATTAACTTTGATTCCGATGAAAATCCTTTGTGGGGATTTTGGTGCAGCACTTTATAATTTTATAGTCATTTAAAACCGCCACGCTTCGTTTTCAGAGCCAGTACAATTATGAAACAGTATTTCATTAATCGAATTACGTTACCTAAATAAAACAATGAGACAAAGAAAATGCCCGTTCCCCAATATCGCAATTAAATTATGAAACCGATTCCAACTGTTCTATCTAAATATTTTTAATTGATGTTGACACTTTTTAATCATATTAATTAAATATTTAACATCAGTGGTTTAGATGTTTTAAACTTTGCTTACAATCTAACTCAAACTTGCCAAATTGTAACAGAGATTTACTTCAAAATAATGTTCTCTAAATTGGGTTAAATGATTCAAGTCCTCTTTCTAATCTTGATCGCACTTCGGTTACGATTCACCCAGGTGTGAAATAACGGCTTATGGGTTGGCACAATGGATTCCTAATTTATCTCTTCCTGTCCCCCTTTTTCCTGCTTTAGATTATCTAAAGATCTTGGTGAAAATATAATAGTTTTATGATTTTTACAGATTGCTGGTATTGGGCACGTCAATTCTTTTGGACTGATCTACAATGATTTTATTAATGAAACACAATCTACTGCCAAATCTTTGACGTCTGCACATGGTGTTTTTGCTATTATGTTGGCCATAGGAGGTGAGTATTTTTTTTTATAAACGATGCCTCGCTTTTAGGAATCACTCCTGCCCCCCTAGCCAAGTTCCAATCGTTTCGTTCGCGCCGAACGCCTCGAGTAAGCCACGCCTCCGCTTCCTTTATTCTGACCACGTGACTGAGCGTTGAGATGACGTCAGAACAAAGGAATCGGAGGCGTGGCCTACTCGAGGCGTTCGGTGCAAACGATACGATTGTAACTTGGCTAGGGGGGCTGTATTGTCGACCTTATACGAGTGCTTAAATATGAACTATATTTTGGCATACGAACTAGTTAAATCATAAATAATAATAAAAGTGACAGTGAGTGTGCTTATTATTTTCTCACGTGGATTTTGATTAAATTTAGCACAAGGGTAGGCTATGTCCTGGCATAGCACATAGGACTTTTTATCCCGGAAGTATATTCCCTTAAGACAATTTTACTACTTTCTTTCGACGCCGCTGGTATTGTAGCAGCTAGTATCTTCATATTGTTGAATATTATAAATAACTAATCGTAATTTCAATATTTTCAGGTATAATACTCAACAGTATAACAAAAAGATATTCATTAAGATTTGGAGGTATCATTGGAGCGGTCCTCCTATCAGCAGGATCTTTTAGTACCATATTTATAACTAATACCAACCAACTTCCAATTACATTTGGAGTGCTCCAAGGCGTTGGTTTTGGAATGGTTGTACCAGTGTGTTACTCAACATTAAACCATTATTTTGTGAGGAAAAGAACTACAGTGATGAGCATTTGTAAGGCTGTCCAAGGAGTCATTTTGATGTGGTATCCTCAACTACTAAGGAAGATAATGTCTTTATATGGATTCAGAGGGACCTTATTAATCATTGCAGGAATATCCTTACACACATTTCCTGGAATGCTCGCAATGAAAATAGACACGCCACCAAGAATAATACGAACAGCAAGTATTTTTTCATTTGAAATTGTTTTCTTTTTTGAATGAATTGTTTATGATATTGAATATGGTTATGAATTCACAGATGCTATAGAAAATGGAAACGGATATGAAAATGAGGATTTGTTGCGTGCACAAGAAAGTAATAAAGATTCGCTGAAAACGAATCGAGAAGGAAGCAAGAATTTCTTTGAAAAAATTAGGTAATGGTTAATTTTGTAAAAATGAAGGCTCTTTCTAAAATTACGCATTTTATTAATCAGTCTGTAGATAAAATATACGTAGTAAAACGAATGGAATGTCTCGACTTGCCTTCTTCTATTTATTCCTCTTTTATTTAAGTAAAAGTTACACTTCTAAGTTTATCTAAAACATTACTGATACCTTGTGCCTCGGAAAGTAAGTAAAGCTCAATAGCAACCGGACCAAGATCCACTTGTCATTCGTAGGTCTTTGACTGTCGTTGCAGGTAATCAGGCGTCAGAAAGTCTGACTATCAGTCTATCCGAATAGTATCATGTTGCCCAGAACAGTTCGTAAGTAATTTTTGTTGTATTCCCAAACCTGTTTTTTGCCAATGGTTAGCTCGCCGTCCAACCGTCCGGTAACCGTCCGGACCGAGCCCAAGTCGCCGACGGCGCGTACTGTTCCACGCGCGCCTCAAGGAGATGTCAGCAAACCGTAGGGGTATTCTTCACCTTTTACATTTTTTTTTGCAGACAAAAGTTGGTGGAAATATTGGAATTCAAAATATTGAAAGATGCTGTTTATTGCAACATCTGCTTTGGACAGAGTTTCGTCAACTTTTCTGATCTCACTTTTTTCATTTTACAACCGATGCTGTTATTTCAATACGGTTATGATAGGGTAAGTAAAGTTACAAATGTAATATAATAAAACCACTCACTTCATATCGATACTACAACCTAGTAAGTATTTGATAGTCAATACTGCATAAATTGGTCAGCTTCATTTTACCGAGATCGCGCCTATTTCAATGATTCCACATAATGTCCAATGTTGTGACACTTGAGATATAAAACAATACTGATTTTACACCACAATATACACTAAACTTCACTTGAAAAAATTCCGCCAAAAGATTGTCATTGAGTTTTTTGTTTATCATGGAGAAATGCACGATTCCTTCCAGCTCAGCCACAGGATCGTAGCCACGTAAATAGACAAAATTAGATTATTTTAAACATTTTATTATTGTACCTATGTATCCGCAATTTGATAGCCATTTAAATTTATATAACAGGGATGTATTCAAAATTCATTTAAAATAACATATTAAAATATGTTTTTTTTTTCACCACAATATTATACAAAACATCATTTAAAGTTTTTAAGAGAGCAGTGGTGGCCGAGTGGTAAAGGCCCCGACTTACGAATTGTAGGTTCAAACCCAGCCAGGCGCATTACTTTGTGTAATTTATTTCATCACCACTGTTCTCAAAACGGTGAAGGAAAACATCGTGAGGAAACTGGCATGTCCTAGAACCAAAAATTTGAAGCCATGTGACATTCACCAACCCGCACTGGGCCCACGTGGTGGATTACTGCTCATTCCCGCTCCTTGAGAGAGAAAGCCTGAGTCCCAGCAGTGGGAACATTAAAAGGCTGATTATGCTTATGCTATGCTTACATAATTTAAAATGTAGTGACAACAGTTTTATAATTTTGGGAGATTAGTGCCTTAACTAGGCTGCAAGCATGTATTTCAGGACCCTACCTTTTTCACAGTAATTATCTCGTTACATTAACATACACAAAGACTAATAAGTTCCTTGTAATAAAATGACTTTATAGTAGTCATAATATAATAATATCGCCGTAATTCACACGAGCCTATATTCTCATCGAGATAACACTAAAATACCCGTGACTCGAGGTAAAATTTACAACTTGCTTACTCATTGATGGTAATAAATAGATATTTTTGGCAAGGTTAGGTTTTTTGGGAACAAATGCCAAATATGGCAGAAAGCTTGCTTCATGAAGACAACCGATAATCTTGTATAATAAATTAAACAAGGTGACACTTTATTCTTTGTCATTATTTCTCCTGAAGAAATGTGATATGTGAAATATGAAAAAGGAGCGGTTCATTAAACTTCGCCTTATTTTTCAGACTCACATAGTAAAATATTTTTTTATTTATAAGTCGCTACACTCAACCCCTGAAAGATTATCATAGCATTATAAGTCACCCTGAATGTTTAAGTGTATTGGCCTGAACAGAAAACTAAATGCATAATTTCGCACAAAAAAGGATAAATTATCATCTACAATGGTATTACGAGACTAAAATATTATCAGTGAATATAAAATCACAAATTTTATATTCAGTGATGGTCTCTTAGGGAGGAGTCGTAAAAAGGCGCAAAAAATAATTTAAATATAGATAAAGGGTTATATATATTTGAATTATTTTCTCCTCCCTTCTGGGGTAGTCGGGTAAAAAAAAAAACTGGAAAAGGACAATTACTCAAATAGTTTTTTTTTTTTGAGTGAATTCTTCAATAACGGTATCAAACTAATTCAATGTTATCCTTTTTCCAGACTCAAGTAGCGATGTGTATTTCAATTTGTGCCGCAGCAGACGTCGGTGGAAGGTTTACCCTGGCCATCATCAGTAGTATGTTCAACATCAATACAAGGATCTTGTACTATGTAGCCACTCTGCTCACCTTTCTTATCAGATTAGGTATGAATATTATTTGTTGATCTATATTTTCTTATCTTAGTCACTGTTTTGAAATTGTAAATGTTATCTAAAGTATCTTTGTTTATTTTAGGTTTTAATGTGAGTTGTCTGTTTGATGTTTGAATTATTATTGTTAGATTTACTTTTCTTAGACGATATTATTTTTATAAATTATCTAAGTCTTTCAGGAGAGTTAGACTTTTATTTATTAATACGAGGTACAATTTAATATTCCTCAAAATTTTCAACGAAAAAAGTTTAACACGTAAATGATTGGCCCCGGTTTCGCACGGGTGCAAATTATATACACAGACTATCCTGTTTTACGAGGAGGAGTGGCAGGCGATCGCAGATCGTAATGCTAGCAAAGGAGGCGGCCGATCGCGTGCGGCAACGGTCCTCACGACCCAACCGCCCCGCCGGGATTCTGATCCCGATTTCCGGCCACCAAAGGCGCGGGCTTGCGGACGGCGAGCAATGGGTGGGTCGCCGTCCGACCGTCCGGTAACCGTTCGGACCGAGCCCAAGTCATCGACGGCGCGTACTGTTCCACGCGCGCCTCAAGATGATGTCAGCAAACCGTAGGGGCTCAGCAGGGTCGAAGCCTACTGGGGCCAAGGGTCTTATTCTGAAAGGAAGACTCGGCCCTGGTACGAAAGGCAACGAAGGAACAGGACTGGGTTTTTAGTCAGTAAAAGTCTGACACACACTATCTCTCGCTCCGCCCAAGAGCGCGATTTGTCATTAAAACTTCCTCACCGAATCATCAACGCACAGGCCAGACGTTTGGACCTAGAACGCTGAAATTTTACAATAGTACATTATGATATAAGTGTGTAATGTTAGTGATTACCGTCGAGGCGGTATTTAGACCCGAGCCGTGGCGAGGGTCTTAAGAGAGCCAAGAACGGTAATCATTAATTACTCACGTGTGTCATACGACGTTTTTCAATACACTTGTGAAGAAAATAACAGTAAAACTAGTAAAGTTTTCTGTGACATGGCGGTAAAAATCTGTTTTCATAAGCCGCGCATCATTTTTTTTTATTTACCCCTAGAGGAAGGCTAAGGTATTTTGATCATACTGCCTAGTTTTACGTTTATGTTTTTTTGCGTGAAAAGTTTTTACGATAATGTCTTTCGTAGTGACAATAGAATACGGATGTAACATTTTCTAATGATTTTGTAGTATTTAATTTTATTTAATTAATACAGCCACTGAACTTCACTGGAATAAAAAAAATCACGCCAAATACGGGCGCATCTTAAAATGGCGGCCATAGACCACAAAAAAAAAACAAATTCTATTTGAATGTACGATTTATTTACTAAATGTTTTTTATTTAATAAATCATTGGTACAAGTTAAATTTGTCCATTTTAACTTGTAAATTGGATGAAATAAGTAAGTAAGATACTAATTTATATACTACTAGCTTTTGCCCGCGGCTTCGCTCCCGTCAACTGACTACTATATCCAACTCTACCCAACTCTACCCTACACTACCCTACTCTACCCTACTCTACCCTACTCTACCCTACTCTACCCTACTCTACCCTACTCTACCCTACTCTACCCTACTCTACCCTACTCTACCCTACTCTACCCTACTCTACCCTACTCTACCCTACTCTACCCTACTCTACCCTACTCTACCCTACTCTACCCTACTCTACCCTACTCTACCCTACTCTACCCTACTCTACCCTACTCTACCCTACTCTACCCTACTCTACCCTACTCTACCCTACTCTACCCTACTCTACCCTACTCTACCCTACTCTACCCTACTCTACCCTACTCTACCCTACTCTACCCTACTCTACCCTACTCTACCCTACTCTACCCTACTCTACCCTACTCTACCCTACTCTACCCTACTCTACCCTACTCTACCCTACTCTACCCTACTCTACCCTACTCTACCCTACTCTACCCTACTCTACCCTACTCTACCCTACTCTACCCTACTCTACCCTACTCTACCCTACTCTACCCTACTCTACCCTACTCTACCCTACTCTACCCTACTCTACCCTACTCTACCCTACTCTACCCTACTCTACCCTACTCTACCCTACTCTACCCTACTCTACCCTACTCTACCCTACTCTACCCTACTCTACCCTACTCTACCCTACTCTACCCTACTCTACCCTACTCTACCCTACTCTACCCTACTCTAAAAAAAAAAAAAAAAAAAAAAAAGTAAAGTAAAGTATCCTATGTCCGTCTCCTGGTTCTAAGCTACCTCCCTGCCAATTTTCAGCTAAATCGGTTCAGCCGTTCTTGAGTTATAAGTGAAGTAACTAACACGACTTTCTTTTATATATATAGATTCAACGCAATAACATAATAGGAATTTTATTCGAATTCAAAAGTTTTGCGAACAAAGAGGTTGAACAAAAAGGTTTTAACTACATTATAGCACTAGTGTGTAATGGTAATCAAAATGTCACAGTTTGGTAACGAGTGTCATTATATACCTAAGTGCAGTGCAATAAGAGTCACTTTCTGAGCAAGTGTGTTGAAAAGAAAATTTATTATGTATAGATACAAAGAGTAAGATGGGTTATTTAGGAATTCCACCCCTAAGAGGATGAAACGAGGGTCCAAAGTTGGTATAGAAAAACTTACTTTCGCGCAGGTGAAGCCGCTTGAAGAAGCTAGTAAATTATTTATGTAGAGAAGAAGAGTTTTTAAAAATAGGAAAATATTCTTGTAAACGTGTAAACGATTTCCGCCATACAGCGTGGCAATGCCGCCAGTCTTTTGGGTTTATTACCAGTCGACAGCGATACGGAGTTGTTTTTGGATATGGCGTCCAAAAACAACTCCGTATCGCTTTAAATTGAATTTAGAATAAGTTCTTAAGGGTTTCGATTAATTGAATGTATATGTAATAACTTCGTGAGGAAACCGACATGTCCTAGAACCAAAAATTCGAAGACATGAGACATTCACCAACCCCGCACTGGGCCCGCGTGGTGAATTACGACCCATTCCCTCTCCTAGAGAGGTCCTGAGTCCCAGCAGTGGGAACATTGAAAGGCTGATTATGCTTTATGCTATATGTAAAAAATTATAGTTAAGTGTTTTTTTTAATACGTAAATACTTGTAATATTTAAACAAAAACCTAAAGTTACAGTCCTAAAAAAAACAAGCTATTCCGAACAATTTAGACAAGTTTCCATCAAATTGGACTAAAAGTTTTTTTTTTTGTTTCAGTAATGTTACAAATCACCCAATTCGTATGGATGGCGACTGTTACGGGTGCCCTGGGAGTCCTTCGAGCCTGGCTGCACGTGGCCAGCCCTTTGCTCATTTCAAACCATGTGCCTCATGAGAACTTCCCTGGAGCATACGCACTCGCCATGTTAGCTTCTGGCACTGTTAACGTTACTTTTGCTCCAGTTATAGGTAAGATATATTTCTTTGTATGAATACTGTACATTTTTCCTAACTAAATTGACTGACAAATTAACCGACGACCTGGTGAGGGTCGCGGGAATCTGCTGGAAGCAAGACACAGCACCGGTCGTTATGGCGAAACTTGAGTGGGCGAAACATGATGCCTGAAAATAAATAATAAATCATTTATTTTCAGGCATCTTGGCCCACAGATAAATGCCTTACTGATAACCTTTATATTAACCTAACTAAAGGCTTATTAAGTGACGTCAGTAGGTAAGTGATGTCGTCAGAATACAATAGTACTATTGTGTGTGGCAAATAAATGTTTTATCTATCTATCAAGTAATAAAACCGTGCGTCTATTTTAAAATTTTCCCTAGCGTGATAAGACAAGAGTATTAAATTAAATCATGTTTAATTAGATCCTTATTTTATATGCTAATTGGTTTTCATCTCATTGAGTTTTAATTATTATGCATCTAGTTCCTGCAATGTCAATGGCTTTGCCCACGTAAAAACAGAAAATAATTTTCAAATATCGGTGCGGAAGTTTTTGTAGTAATTACAAACAACAATATAAAAAAAAACCTGGGCAAGTGCGAGTCGGACTCGCGCACTGAGGGTTCCGTACAAACTTACCTATGAAAATATGTAGTTCCATTCCCGAATTGAGTTACGAAGATTTTTCCGATACGCAAAGAAAGTTTTTTTGTGACGTAACTACAAATTTACGGTTTTCAGTTTATTTATATCCTATACTTGTGCCATAAGACCTTGCTTCATGCCAAATTTCAGAATTCTAGGTCAACGGGACGTACCCTATGAATTTTGATTCCCTTGAGTATGTCGAAATACACGTTTTTTGCGACATAAACTGCCGTATCTTTTTTTTTTCGTTAACTCAGAAGTTTGATTTTTTCACAGCTTCAAGGAACCGTAGACATGACTATATGGTTTTAATTTCAATTCGATACCTTTACACGTTCCTGAGATAAAGGGTCTTGACAGACAGACAGACGGACGGACAACAAAGTGATCCTATAAGGGTTTCTTTTTTTCCTTTTGAGGTACGGGACCCTAAAAACAAATCATTATAATATTAATATAGAACTAGCTTATGCCAGCGGCTTTGCTCTCGTGTAAGTACGTTTCTCCATAAAAACTGAAATAATTTTGGAAAATTCTTTGCATACAATATAAAAGCAACCTCTGTGTAAAATTTCTGCATTCTAGCCCAGCCGTTTGGGCCAGACCGAACCCAGCAGGTTAGGACTAAACGTTGATCAGTGAGTGAATCAACCTTTTATATATCACTACATAGTATAAAGCAAAGTCGCTTCCCTCTGTCTGTCCCTATGTATTCTTAGATCTTTAAAACTCCGCAAAGGATTGTGATGCAGTTTTTTTATAGGATAGAGTGATTCATAAGGAAGGTTTTTAAGTATAATAATACATAATATAGTAGAGAAACACTGATAATTTTAAAGGTTTCTAATATGATGTCGTAAATAAACACATTTTTTGCGCTTACATTGCAAACGCTGGCTGAACCCTGTTAGACATATCAAAATAATATACTACAGTATTGTACACCTTAAAAAGGTCTACAAAATGTCCGCGATGGTATATGTCTATATCTTAGGGTATACATTGTGCATTTAATATACATCAATATGGCCCATTACACCATGTAATTTAAATGAATATTTTGGAAGATATTGCAAATTTAAAATGCAGGGACATAGCGACATCTGCGCGAAGCCGGGGCGGGTCGCTAGTACAGTAATATATAAATAAATAACACGAGTTAGTGATAGAACAATAATGTAGCACTCATATTTTCTGAAAGGTGTGACAATTCAATTTGAAACCGTATCTTATTGTGATAACAAAAAAAGATTTACGAATAGATATGATAATCGAAAGTAAATAACTTATCACATAAATTGTTGGTAATTTGATTGTTGATAAGGCGTAGCAAAAATTAAATCTTTATCATTGGATGACTAACGTAGCAACGGTCAAGTGTTTTTATTTTACTACAGTACAAAGATTATATTTCTTTGTGACAAGGATTAATTAATTGTTCCGAGTGTTTTCGGCCTCGACTTACGAGTCGTGGGTTTAAACCCAACCAGGCGCATTACTTTTCTAAAAACGGTGAAGGAAAACATTGTGAGGAAACCCGCATTTCCTAGGACTAAAAATTCGAAGACCTATGACATCCACCGACACGTAGATACTGGGCCCGCGTGGTGGATTATGGAACATTTCCTCTTCTAAAAAGGAAGCATGAATCCCACCCGTGGGAACATTATAAAGCTGATTATGCTATACCGGTTTTTCTCCATAGGAATGTGATTGCAGGCGGTCGCCTCCTTCTGCGAAGCGGTAATTCTGGCAAAGGACTCCTCTTTTGCGGGTAGCATGTGGCCTCCGCCATACATGCACGCGCGAGGATGCGGCCCTCACGCCCCAGCCGCCGAAATCCCAATCCCGATTTCCGGCCACCGTAGGCGCGGGCTTGCGGACGGCGAGCAATAGGTCCGGCCGGTTACCGGACGATCGGACGGCGAGCTCGTCCGATTGTCTGGTAACCGTCCGGACCAATCCCAAGTCGTCGACGGCGTGTACTGGTCCACGCGCACCTCAAGGAGATGTCAGCAAACCGTAGGCCCAACAGGGTCGAAGCCTACTGGGGCCAAGGATTTGTTTCTGAAAGGAAAACTCGGCCCTGAAACGCAGGCAAAGGAGGAACAGGAGTGGGTTTTTAGTCAGTAAAAGTCTGTCACGCCCTCCTGCTCCGCCCAAGAGCGAGGGATGTCATTGGATGATTTTCCTACCTAAAAAAAAAATAGGAATGTGATTAAATAGCATCTTACAGTGAATATCCTGGTGACAAAAGGGCCTAAGTTCCACTATGCTGTAAAATCTAACATAAGCTATATCCCTATTCATTTTAAGTTCTATTTCAACTACGTAACTTTATCGTTTTTCTTTTCAGGTTTACTGAAAGACGTGTACCAAGATTACGTGCCTGCATTTTACGCTTTAACTTTGTGTTGTATTCCCTGTCTCCTGTTTTGGCCGATAGAATATGTTATCAAAACGAAGTGAGCTGTTCCATTGTGTATAATAAACTGTTTTAGAAAACCTTTTTTCACGATTTCCGTGAAAATATATGAATAGTATTTTGTAATGCTTATATTTTATTTGTAAGTACACCGTTAATTATATTGTTGAGAAATAAATGCGTAATTATGATCTGTTTTTTTTTTTATGTTATCTGTAAAATCGAAGTTTTAGTACCTAAGTTATTGTTTTATTTGGCAAGAACCACTCTATCAATGTTTGTCTTGTTTATCTATAATACGAGAAATAGAACACAACAATAATATATAACATACAACAACCAACAACAATTCAACACACAACTACTATAATACATATAGGTAATATTCCACAACTATCACACATTTCCATCTATTCCCAAACTAAGCAGAGCTTGTGCTACGTGTACTGGACAACTAATAAACATACATATATATTTCTAAATATATACATATTATCGATAACACCCAGACACAAAACAAAGATCTTGCTCATCACACAAACATGTTGCCTAGACGACGTTGTGTGTTTTTTTTTTCGGTGGGAAAATTATCCAATGACATTCCCCGCTCTTGGGCGGAGCGCGAGATAGTGTCAGACTTTTACTGACTAAAAACCCACTCCTGTTTCTTCTTTGCCTTTCATATCAGGGCCGAGTCTTCCTTTCAGGAACAGACACTTGGCCCCAGTAGGCTTCGTCCCTGCTGGACCCCTACGGTTGCTGGCATGTCCTTGAGGCGCGCGTGGAACACTACGAGCCGTCGACGACTTTGGATTGGTTCGGGCAGTTACTGGACGGTCGACGCGCGCGGACGGCGAGCTATCCATTGCTCGCCGTCCGCGAGCCCGTGCCTACGTCGGCCAGTAATCGGGTTTTGGATCCCGGTGGCTGGGGCGCGAGGGTCATTGCCTCGCGCGTGCACTTGCAGCCTCCTCCTTTGCTAGCATTACTGCTTAACAGAAGTAGGCGGCCGCTTGCCACTCCTTCTCGCTCCGGACCATGGCCTGTACCAAGGCCCAGCGCGAGAGATCGGCGACGCCGATCGCCCCCACGAGGACACGGCGATGCTCTGCCCAGGCGGGGCACACCTCCACCGTATGCTCCACCGTGTCCTCCGGGCGGTTCACACAATGGTGACACCCGGGCGTTTCTTCCGCACGAATCCGTTGCAGGAACCTCCCGAACTTACCACGTCCCGTGAGGACCTTCGTCATGCGGAAGGTGAGGACGCCGTGAGGTCTTTACAGCCACACCTCAAAGACACTTAACGCCATAATTATGGCGTGCCCAACGTTGTATGATAGTTGTAGAATATTAAATTATATTATATTGTACTTTACACCTTGTCCCGCATACTCCTAAAACCTCATAAACAAAACTCAAAATACCATCCTTAAATTCGTCGCCAAAAATTAAGTGCCCAACTCCCTCCATCATTTCATTACGCAGATCTTACGAAACCAGCCTCCAGGTAAAATATTATCAGGTACTTTTTCAGCGTTACCTCAGTATTACGCGAGGCCCTCTGAAGAGGCCTCATTATTAACCCTTAACGCGCGGGGTGCTTTAGAAAAACCTTCGACCAACCTTCGGCATCAATCTTTCTGACGCTTTCTTATTACCTTTTTTTGCGGTTAATCGGTTTCAAACGTGTGAGGTTTTGGAAATATGATGGCTGGGGTTCGTAGTCTATTTTTGGAAGCTATTCATGAATTTTGGTTTTTAAGGGTGTACTGTTATGGGAATGTTTTTTTATTGATATAAACTAGCGCTTGACTGTGATCCCCTCTAATGGTAAGCAGTGATGCAGTCATTGATGTTGAAGCTCGAAGCCATTAGTTAATTAATTTGACGTAATTATTTGGTTTTAACCTTCATTGTCGCCACAATGAGCGGTCCTGTGCGTCTCGCATCCATCAGATTCCCGCAACCCTTACCAGGTCATCGGTCCACCTTGTAAGAGAGGCCTTAATTCCAACGCTACGTCTTCCGGTACGTGGTCGCCATTCCAGAACCTTTCGGCCCCAACGACTGTTCATTGTAGCGAAACTTGGGGGAGGCCTATGTACAACAGTGGACTTCTTTCGACTGAAATGATGATGATGATGATGAACCTTGATTTTGTTAGGGCCGCGGGAATGTTAGAAAAGTTATCGTAGCCCTAGAATGCAAAGGGCAACTGAAGGTACGCAGGTGGGTTTTAGTCGGAAAAGTATAACGCGCTCTGGTCCACCTAGAGCTGGGAAAATTATTCGATGACATCTCACCTCAAAGAAGTAATGTTTTAGGGAGTTTTTTAATTGGTTGAGGTTTCCATAAATTCTATTTTAATCACGAGTAAAACCAGTCTATCAAGAGTAAGGTTATAATGATCTCTATCTGTTATAACCTTAGTTTGATCAGACATTGTTTTTGTTAAATGATTCAGCAAGATAAGACAAGACCCATTGGCACAGACTTGCCTTTATGAGGTCGTCCGGTCTATCAAGCCAAAGCATAAACCTGAAGTGAAGCGTGCTCAAACGCTACCTACGTTTAAAAAAATGGTGAAGGAGCATTACCTTTCACTTTGATTTTTTCTTCTCCTGGCTCAATTATATATTTAATATTTATTAGTATATTTTTTTCTTATATTGTATGTATGTATTTGTGTTATTATGTCTTATTAGTATTTTTCTGATGTTGTACACTGACAGCCCTAAATCTATCTCCTTTCAGTCCATCCAAAGGTTGTCTGTAAGAAATTGCCCTGTGCGATAAGACCGCCCATTGTACACTTATTTTTAATTATGTTTGTCCTGTATTTTTGTTTATGTGGTGTACATTAAAGAATATAATAAATTAATAAATAAATAAACCTATGGTAACCAAAAGAAATCTATTTCATCATTCACCTCCTGCTATTTCTGCGATAATCAGCTTATATAGCGGATTATTGGCACATCTTGAAATGCATGACGGAATCAACTAAAAGGGAACCAGTCAAATTTATTCATAGGTTCCCGACAACTTAGTTTGCTTCCACAGAGCATTGAGACGTTTCTGCGGCCAACATTAAAGACTCCATTATTATTTTTAAATAATAAATGAAATTTATATTACAAATAGCATTTTAAAAACACATCATTGTACATTGTTCGGTTACGAATATTTTAGTTATCAAATGCTTTAACTATGGTATAGTCATAATGACATTATAACTGTAACGACATTATGACTGTCATATCCATAGTCAATCGCATCGCATATTGCGTGGTCCTGTCTATTATTAGTAATGGCATTACTAATTGCCGCCACCGTCGCCGTGATTCCTAGTTCTGTATTTGCTCCCATCAGATTGAGGTCAGTATGCGTTCAGCTTTATTTTATTATCCCTATATATCGGGAAATTTTAACATTGCAGTTTTGCATAAACATTTTCAATTTATTACCTTCATAGTTTTTGCTCGTTTGGACGTTGGAATAGAATATGCAAAATTTTGCATATAAACTGGGATGGCAGGGGGATATTGAAATGTTCAGTTTGTTGTTTGAATATATCGTTAATGGGTTATGTAGGTTTTGTTGTGCATTATGGTTTATTTGGCATATTTAATTAATTAACATTGTAATTACAAACACACCTTAGGTATTTCTTTTCTCCCCATTTGCCACAACCACTTACACTTTCCAGGATTTGAATTAGGCAAATGACACAGGTATCCAGCTAGCTGTATACTGATGTGACAATATTTTAACAGACGTTAATCGATGTAAAAAAGAAGAAGAAAAAGTTGAAACACTCAGTTTTAAGAACGAACATAATGACAACAAGGTTCTCCGAAAATCTCAGTCAATTTGTTTGTATGTGTAGATACTTTATTGTATTTCAAAATACTTAATAACACAATGGGAACCTTAAACTAATAAACATAAAACTGACAGCCTTATCAAATTCCGCGAAATTTTCTAGGCAACTTTGAAGGTACTAAGACTGCTTGGACATAAAATGAAGATGCATAAAATGCAAAAAAAAATGTTAAACACTTAGTTGAAAGATCTAAAGTAGGTACATGCTTAATACTAAAATAGATACACATAAAAATAAGTGACGACTAAATTGCAGCTAAAAACGAAAACATGATTACAGTGACAAGAAACATTCCTTCACAATTCTTTTAAAAATAGGAAGTGATTGGGCGCAAAAATCTTACCCCTCGCAATCAATCAATGTCTTTTATCAAAAACTTAAATGGATAAAGTCTTTTCCCGGTGGGCTTGGAAGTCGTCTAGCGCAGTCATACGGCAATGTGTGTTCGAAAACGGTTCACCGATGTCCCTCTTAATTGCTTACGTTATTACCTGATAAGCTGTTATGAAACTTCTCCGACTGGAAACTTTCTAATTCCATGCCAATCTAGATTAATTCATTAACGCTCAGGCGGTAGCCGGCGCCCGCAAGCCATTGTCTTACTATTGTGTCTCTAATTACGCACGTCAAAAGGTTAAGCGTATATTTGCGGAGACCTATATCTAGTGGGATATTCATATAACAGAAAAAAAATGGTATTTACTTAGTAGTCTGAAAATCAGATAAACAAAAATAGGTCACATTATTCGAAGTATAATGCCTATTGATCAATGGCCCTCGTCAACGATAGATCTTGATCAGCAAAACCTAGGGCCATGGGTTGACTTCCGAAAGGGAAACACAAGGGCAAAGAAGAAACATAGGTGTGGTTTCCCTAGAGTGGGTAAAGTCTTTACATATTTTCCTACTTTGAAAAATCTTGATACTATTCGGATCCAAAAAAGATCTTGATACTATTCAGATCCAATGCACGGACGAACCTGTATGATTGTAAAATTCAAACTGTAAACACAATTTTTGAGCATGACTTTACCCGTGTTCGTTCATTAAAAAAGTTAAATCGAGTCCTGACGGCTTAGTCTCATTTAATACCCCCAAAATAAAGTGCTCAGCACGCCTAAAGAAATTTTCACTTCAAAAGTAATCTAAACTTGACCAAGAATAACTTTCGACTGAAACGGTCACTTCCACTAAACTGTTTCCTATTTATAAATATTGTATGAATAGCTAGGCCTGTATCCACCCACTTACGTTTCAACCGAAACGCTTATAAAAATGGAACTGAACGGATTCTCAAAGGAAATATTTCCGACATAATTTATTTACCGGAAAGAGACAGGCTGTGCCTATTTTTGATTTCCGACAAATGAAAATTGACGTAGGTTAGAAGTAATATAAATATTACAACATTTTTTTGTGAGCGATGTAAAGACTTTTAGGCTGGAACGATAAAAAGGTATGAAGAAATTAAAGGTCATGTCAAATTGTATGTGACAGGTTTAGTACCTACTATTTATAACCAAAATTCATGTGAAAAATTTATTATTCTATCCTAAAAAGCACTAAATACGGAACACGTTGTATTTTGTTATACAATAACCTTAAGATTATGGTACACATCACCGGACACTAAGCACCTCCACTCAATAGGCATCACAGACAGTCCCCTGTGCAGAGCATGTTTGGAGGGAGAGGAGACAATTGCACATGTGCTCCTAGACTGCACAGGTGTCACATGAACCTTAGGATCCCCGAACTCCCTTATTGAAGCCCTGAAAAACCTAAGAGGCCTAATCTGTTTTTGGAGATAGGTGGGCTGGTTGGAATAAGCCCACCTAAGGTTATGGCCGCCGTGGCCCACGTACAATGGTCCACATAGTACTAAGTGCGGAAACCATTCCCAAATAGATAGATAGATATGGTACAACTCGCCGTCCGGCTTTTCGGTAAGGACCGAACGGACGGTGCGTAGTGTTCCACGCGCGCCTCAAGGGATGCCAGTAAAACCGTAGGGGCCCAGCAAGGCCGATACCCGCTAGGGTCCCATAAGGAAACCCATGGTCCTAGAACGCATAGGGCAACCGAAGGAACATAGGTAGATTTTAGTGAATAACAGTCGGACACGCCCTCTCGCACCTCCGCGTAGTGGGAGTAGTCTTTCGATGATTTCCTTAAAAAAGGGTTATGGTATATAAAAAGAAATGATCATTTGATATGGTCTCATAAATACCCATATAGTTTGACATATTCTATGAGATATAAAGACAAAAATACCCTATAGTTAAGGGATAAGAATAGAAACACGTGTGTTGTAACTAGTGTTGCCAGGTCCGGTTAGGGTTACCATATGTAAATAGAGGGATGCCTGTCTATGGAACCTAAAATGCCTGAATTTTCAGAAAAATGCCTGTCTAAAGCAAACGCTGTAGGTAATAAGTAAAAGCCAACAGATAATAATGAAGAAGGATATTTAATTTATTACTGATATTTGTCAGAGGACATTATTTTTTTTAATATAAACGTAAAAATCTTCACAAGATACAGTTTTGTAATTTTCCTGTGTAATCAATATTGCTTTCACTGATTCAATTGTCAGCCGATTTCTTTCTTTATTCCACTGGGCGTTGACGAGAGAAAACGTACGTTCTACGTTCGCATTGTGTGCCAACATAGAGAACACAAACTAGAACACAAACCGGACCGTCCGGTTGGATTAAAATCGGGACACATGGTAAAACAAATCGGGATTTAGGGTTTGAGATCGGGACAATTTTTTTTTATAATGCCTTTTTTCGAGATAGGAAATCATCCAATGACTTCTCCCTCTCTAGGGTGGAACAAGAGGGCATATCAGACGTATCTATGTTCTTCAGTTGCCCTTTTCGTTGTAAGGCCATGGATAAATAGTGATATTTCAAACATTCCCGCAGTCTGGCAGGCATCGGCTCTAATGGACCCCTTCAGTTTTGCTGACATCTCATTAGGTGCAACACAACGCGCCATCGATTCGGGCCCGGTTCTTACTGGACGGGTGAAAACTACCCATAGCTCATTGTCCGCAAGCCCACGCCACAGTGGCCAGAAATCACTCTTCAACTCCCGATGCAAATTAGATACTTATAATTAAGTGAATTGAGTGAAGCAGAAGACATTACGGTTGCGTGTAACGGACGATGACGACGCGGCTCTGAGCGAGAGAGAATCGGGACGTTTAGCGTCCTGATCAGGCGTAAATCGAGACGCGTCCCCAGACCCCTGAAAATCGAGACGTCCCGCGCAAATCAGGACGCCTAGCAACACTAAATGTGACACACAACATTTATCGTTTGATAGTGCTTGTTTAAAAACAGGAGGCCAACTTTCGTGATTAAAACCTAAGTTCATTTTCAATTTCATCTTAGCAAAATCATATGAAAGTTTTGCCGAAAATTGCGGTAAATAAAAAAAAAAGTAAAAAACTAAAACCCGACTACGACAAAAAAAAATTACGCTGAAAAAGTATGAAACAAGATTTTCAAGATGCTGAAATAGACAAGGTAACTGGAAAAACAAGAATAGAACATAAAGAAAAGCCGTAGTCACACGTTATAGGTAGGTAATAATCGAAACACTTTAATAACGTATGACTACGGCTTTTCGTTTTGTTCTATTCTTGTTTTTCCAGTTACCTTGTCTATTTCAGCATCTTGAAAATTTTGTTTCATACTTTTTCAGCGTAATTTTTTTTTGTCGTAGTCGGGTTTTAGTTTTTTACTTTTTTTTTATTTAAAAGATTTTGGTGTTAAATCACTGTGCTTCTTTACTATTTATTTTGGTATGTACAAGTAAAGCCCTTTCAAATCATACGAAACACGACATATTTATTGTATTTTTTTTAACACAATACTTTTTGTCTGCTAGAGGGCGCCACATTGAATTTTGATGATATTTTTTGATAAGTACTAGCGAAGGCCTTTCAAATGATATCAAACACGGTATATTTATCTTAATTTTTTTTAAACATGACCTTTTGTCCGCTAGAGGGCGTCACTTTAAATTTGAGCAATATATTGGAAATGTACAAGTGAAGGCCTTTGAAATGATACCAAACACGGCGTATTTTACTCCATATTTATTTTTAACACATTACTTTTTGTCCGCTAGAGGGCGCCATATCAATTTTTGTGACACGTCACGTAGCCTATGTTCAGCGGACAATTAAGACGGTTCTAACGATACCTCATACGTCAAGTTCCGATAAGTAGATTAGGAGCTATGAGGGAACAGATGAACAAACTCACATACATACATAGCCTGTCAAAATCATAACCCTCCGTCGGGTAAAAAAGAGCGTTCTTTCGATAGATTGAATCTTAGATAAGAACCATTACTCTACTACTGCCGGGAGTTATATTGTTTTCAGAAGTAGATACTGATTTGAATGTCAAACCTTTTCTTTGTGCGATAAGCGCACTACAATGTAACGTAGGGCAGGTCAATGACACTCTGATGTTGTATCTCAAAGGGCTTATATGCTGATATTTCCACTTATTATTAACTGGACTTAGAAAAAAAGAGTTGCGTTCAATTTTTTTATCCGAGTTAAGAATATTTTCTAAAAAATTTTAGTGCCTTCAAATAAATTATCATTTAATAACAATAAAATTGTGACAAATATTACCCAATTCGTAGTCTAGACTTAATAAAATAATGCTCAAAAATCAGTTTCAAATAGCTTATATAATAAAATTATATGTTTAAAAAAACTGGTTTTGTAAATCCGTAGTTGTAGAAATCAAGACAATAGTAATACATTTTTATGCAATAAAATGTTAAAATATTGGTCATTAGATCACAGAAAAATCGACAATTTAATTAAAAACCTGTCTGGTTCAACAGAAATCTATCACCTGCCGACATTTAATTTTAAGCGCATTTTTACTACGATTCATTCATTTTAAATTGAAATCAAACCTAATTAAGATTCAGAATCAGAATCCTTTATTCGTAAATATAGGTGATAATTATATACAAGATTTTAAAAATATATAAAATATAGATACTACACTATGTTTATTAAATTAAAATATAAATTCGTCACAATATACAAGCATGCAAGTAAAATTTTGGTATTCATAATCAATTTCATTTCAAAATTTGAAAATTAAATCATAATGTGCCCTTATATTAAACATAATTATATAAATTGTATCATACTTCATCTACCTTAATGATTAGTAATTTTTTTATAAACATTTATTAAGATACAAGTTCTAATAATTTCCTATTTGAAAAAACAACTCCCATTTCCGAAACACCTTTTCGTATGAACGTGTAATTCACCAAAATAATCTAGACATAACATTCTGGTACATGCAATCATAACCTGAAACTTGTAAAGACCTACTTTGTACCGTCCCGTTCCCCGGGCTAGCTGTATCGACCCGCGGCCTCACAGTTTCAGTCCTCCGTCGGGACCAGCCACTGGTACTGTCAGATCTATTTGTCTTATAGTACAATGTCTAATGTCTAAATAGGTAGGTAGCATATAGTTTATTGGGTTCTTAGGTAATGTTGATACAAGGAAATTGTGGTTTAGAGGACAAAGGTAATGGAAACGAGAAAAAAAAATAAGGACACCTGACGTAAAGCGTGTATTCGATGAAGGTTTTGGCAGGGAGGAGGAGGGGGGGGGGAATGAAGGACACAGGTGTGATTTTAGTTAGTACCTAATAGTCTGTTAGGCTCTTTCGCTCGGGAGAAAACACTGGATGATTTCCCTCCTAAAAAAGTGGTTGTACAAAAAGGACACAAATATTAATTATGTAATTAATAAATAATTTTATTAATGAAATTCAGTAATTTATCTCATCTAATTTATTTCAATAATGTTTCTATGGATTTAATGCCTGTAATAAAAGATAAATAATAATAGTGTTGGCACTCAATTGAAGGACACAGGTGAGATTTTAGTTAGTAATAGTTTGATACGCCCTCTCGCTTGGTAAAAAAACACTGGATGATTTTCCATCAAAAAAAGGTGGTTGTACAAAAAGGACACAAATATTAATTACATGTAGGAATTTCAATAATTTATCAATAACTTTATTAATGAAATTCAATAATTTATCTAATCTATTTCATTTCATTTAATTCAATAATGTTTCCATGGGTTTAATGCCTGTAATAATCGATAAATAATGATAGTACTTCCTCAGTTACAACCGTACGACATAACCTCGCTGGAATACGAATTAAAAAAAAATTGTTTATAGTAGTTATAATGATTAAACTTAATGAAATTTTTCAATTTATTATAACGATAAAACCTTACATAAGATATCAAAAAATATCGAAAAAAACTTAAAGATTTGCGCAGGTACACAGTTAAGTCGTAAGGGTTGTATGTTTTGCCTTACCATTTACTAACGAAGGTAAAATTAATGTATTGCGTAGTCATTAGGATAATGAGAGATCCAACCATGGCGGGACTGATCGATGGAGTCACCACAGCCCTGGAATTAAAGGGAAATTGACGGAACACAGGCGGGTTTTAGTCAGTTGAGAGATGAAAACTATTAGCCTGATTATATACATTTGTAAATATTTATTAATCCTTATATACTTAACTAGGTTCTGCCAACGGCTTCGGTAATAAAAGTAGGTTTCTCCATACAAACTTCCAAAGCCCGTTTTACCCCCTTAGGAGTGGAGTTTCGTAAAATCCGTTCTTAGCGGATATCGACCTTATAAGGAACCTACCTGCCAAATTTTAAGTTTGTAGGTTTTATACTTTCTGAGATTTCGTGATTAATCAGTGAGTGGTATTTCGCTTATATATATAGATCCCATTTACTTAATTAAAAAAACTTCTTTTCGTGTCGATGGTCTCAAATTAAAGTTTTTCTAACCTGTATATGGCAATCTGTACAGCCACGTGTGACCACGTGAATGAGCGTTGAGATGACGTCAGAACAAATGAATAGGAGGCGTGGCCTACTCGAGGCGATCGACGAAAAGAGAATCGAAACGAAACGGTTATAACTTGGCTAAGAGTTCGGTTATTGGCCTCGTATAAATCCTGAAAAGTTCAGGTGGTTGAGCGCGATGAGCAGAATAGCAGGTGACGCATGTCCTGTGCAGCGACTGCACGCTGGTACTAGGAAATATTGTAATACTGTGCTGGTACTATGTTAGAGATGGGTCGAAGGAGCCACATTTGGCCAGATTTTTTTTGCAGCGGGTAACCTCCAGGAAGGTCCGCAGTCGCAAAAAAAGTGAAGATGATAAAAATTTAATTGTCAAAAAAAATGTGTGTATGAAACTATTTGTATAAAACTCTTTTGTATTTATGTCTATGATAATCTTTAAAAAAAAAACTGGGCAAGTGCGAATCGGACTCACACACTAAGGGTTCCGTATAAACTTACCTATGTGAATAGTTCAATTCCCGAATCAAGTGTCGAAGATTTTTCCGAATCGCAAAAAAAGGTTTTTTTTTTAGAAGTAACAGCAAATTTAATTGTTTTAAGATTTATTCCTATACCTGTGCTATATGAACCTGCTTTATGCCAAATTTCAGGATTCTGGGTCAACGGGAAGTAGTACCCTATGAATTTTGATTCCCTTGAGAGCCGAAATATACGTTTTTGTGACATAAATGGTATCTTTTTTTTTAAATAACGAATTTAGAAGTTTGATTTCTTCACAGCTTCAAGAGACCGCAGACCTGAGTAAATGAATTTCAAGTCGATACCTCCATGCAATCCCGAGATAAAGGGTCTTGGCAGACAGACTGACAACAAAGTGATCCTATAAGGGTTCCGTCTTTGCCATTTGAGGTACGAAACCCTAAAAAGTGCTGTAAAGTTGAAGTTTTAACATTGTACTTAAATATTAATGCGTTTTGTTGAGACTTCCCAGCATGGCATCTTGAAAAGTGATAAAACTCGCATAGTCATGAATAAAATCGTACAATCATATAATTTATGTAGAGCAATATATGTCACCACGGGGGTCAGACGACTAAATCGCCAAAATTATTGTGTGAGCATTATTTTTTATGACTAAGCCAAAATACTACATAGACTGCGGCCTCAGTAAAATTGTATGTTTAGTTAAAATACAGTCCAAAAAACATTGTACAAAACTATCTAGGTACCGATAGGGCGGTGGCACGCTGCGAGTTTTAATAGTAGTCTCAAGGCTCCCAAATTTCTACATTTAAGGGCTATGTAGAATCAGAGCTTCCACATGACAGACAAGTGCTGTGTGATACTATATCAATACAACATCAATAAAAATAAAAATATTTTTTAATGACCGAGTGAGAGTAGAACTCGCACACTACAATATTAAAATGGAACAAAAAACGCCGACAAAGTAACGTTATTGTTGGTGGTGGACAGTGGAGGCTTAGTTATAGGGGTCCCGTTGTCACTCTTCAAGTACTGAACCCTAAAATGCTTATTGTATGACAATCACGAAAAAGAAGGTTACTTATTCAAGCTTGAAAACATCAAGTTTTTTTTTTTCGGTGGTAAAATCATCTTGTGACAAATCTCGCTCTTGGGCGGAGCGAGAGATAGTGTCAGACTTTTACTGACTAAAAACCTACCCAGTAGGCTTCGACCCTGCTGGGCCCCTACGATTTGCTGACATCTCCTTGTGCCCGTGGAACAGTACGCGCCGTCGACGACTTGGGCTAAGATCTTCTTCAAAAGAGTTAATAAAATTGAATTGAAAAAAATCTTCTTCAAAAGAGGTAATAAAATAGTTGAAAAAAAAATCCAGGAATTAAGACAAAGAAAACAGGAATTCTTCAGTAATTTTCTTTTTGACTAGAAGTGGCGCTCAATCGAGACGCACATTCATGTCAGGTAGGTCCTCACTTTGTTTGTTACAGAAAATAAGCGAGGAAATGTTAAAAGGTACAAAACATCTCGAATTTGATTCATGAAAGTCTGTAAAGAGCTAAGAACAGGGTGATTTGATTCATCGGCCTTCTTTTAGAGTGAAAACTAAGTAAAGAAGCTTCCTACAAATCTGACTGCAAGAAAAAAGTTAGTGGCATCAAATCTGTGGTAAAACTAAAATAAATTCATCAGACTGCTTCAAGGTTTTGATTCCCAACATTTTTGTAATCAGTTCTCGAGCCTTTTATTTAAAATCTTTTTGAAATCCCACATGATTGTTTCAAAAAGAAAGTGATAATGGAGCACCCATTCTCGGAGAAATTGAGAATGGATGCTAACATTTTTTTTTTAAATAAAATCTTAAAGATTATTTTCAAATTCAATCATATTCCACTTGAGATAGTTTGTCTTAACTTTTTTTCAATATGGCGTCTGGTTATATTACATTTTGATTACTGTCATGTCTTTAGTGACACTCTCAAGATCAAGATCTACAAATGGATGGACGTCAGTATTATCACCAAAATCACAAAACTTCCACGCGTATAGAGCTCCACAATAGAACATACAAGTATATAGACTGATAAACACATCACCCTGATGTTGCGTCGCATCAGACTGCGTCGTGTAATCAGAAAAAAAAATCAAATGCGGTTTATTATATGTACTCGAGTTTTGCGAAAGCAAAAATACTGAAAAGCAGTTTCGTTTCTCACACACACAGGGCTAACAAAATGGATCCCATCTGATGGTAAAAGTAAGCAAGGGAGACAAGAAATGAGATTGAGATGACAAGATATATTTTATTTACCAACGTTGTGGACAGAACTGGATGCAGAAAGCACATGACAGAAACGTGAAGAACGATTGAGGAAGGCCTACGCCCGCTACGAATAGCAATAATAAATTATAACAACAGGAAGGAGAAGAAGGACCTAGATTATATTTAATTGAGTAGATTATAAATAACAGAAGAGTTAAAAAAACTAGAGGCATTCAGGGTATTTTTATTTAATTTTATCTGCAACACAGTTGAAAAGGATATGCTGATGGTAATATTCAAAGCGTTGAGCGTGAATCTTAGACCCATAGCGAAAGGATTTCATATTCATAAGTACCGTCACCCCTAAAAGGTTATAATAGAATTAAAAAGTGGCAACCCTGTATAAACGCGATAATGTTGATATATTTTATTTGAAAAGATCCCTAGTCCCGCCCTGTTTTACATATTGGAAGGAAATGTTTCACCTACAAAGATAAATGGATTGGGCTCTAGAGTTACGGCCACAAAAATAGCGCAGTGATGATAAATTAGATGAGACGGGTATATAGCCTGAAATGTAAGGTGTTTGGAACACTTCAGAATATTATTTACTTCTTTATCTGTTTGTGAAATGGAAGTAAGTACAAGGTCGCGTCTAACCGTAATTTTGAGTGATTACTTAACAAGGTCCGATGTTGTTAGCGTGAGTACTGGCCACAAATAGAATTAGAGTTTAGGAATTTTAAAAAGAGAATTCCTTTTAGTATAAGTGATCTGTCCGTAGTATTCATCTGTATTTTTTTTAATGTTATAAACTAATGCTTGACTGCGATCCCACCTGATGGTAAGTAGTGATGCAATCGTTGAGGCGCACTAGTTTATTAAGAGCCTATTTACTCTAGCCTTGAAGACACCTAAATTATAATTGGACGTGAAGACCGCAGCAGGCAAGTTGTTCCAGTGCTTCGATGTACGCGGTATAAACGTCGAAGCGAAACGCTTAGTCCGGACCATTGAAGTTTCAACAACGTAAGGGTGGATGTGAGCAGTGGTGGCCGAGTGGTAACGGCCCCGACTTACGAGTTGTAGGTTGCGGTTTCAAACCCAGTCAGGCGCATTACTTTGTGTAATTTATTTCATCACCACTGCTCTCAAAACGGTGAAGGAAAACATCGTGAGGAAACGTCCTAGAACCAAAAATTCGAAGACATGTGACATCCACCAACCCGCACTGGGCCCGCGTGGTGGATTATGGCCCATACCCTCTCCTAGAGAGAAGGCCTGAGTCCCAACAGTGGGAACATTATAAGGCCGACTATGCTATGCTATGCTAAGGGTGGATACTCGCCGTTCGTCGGGTTGTCCGATGGTAGAAATGAGATGGTGGAATCAAGTCATGCAATTCCCGCGCACACTCTCCAAAATGCATCCTGTAAAACACCGGGAATCTGTGGTCCATAGGCAGCAGTGACCGCTTAAGTGGGCTGCCTACTGGTTTCCAATTTTATGACAAAAAAAAATGTTCAGGGTTACGGCATTGTGTGAAAGAGTTACCACGACCCTAGAACGCAAAGGGCAACTGAGGAAACACACAGAGCGAGAGGAATCATTTGATGATTTTCCACCTTAAAAAAACTGGGCATGTGCGAGTCGGACTCGCGCACTGAGGGTTCCGTACAAACTTGAAAGGTAAATTGCGGTTTACGATTTATGACGTATTAAAAAAAAACTACTTACTAGATCTCGTTCAAACGAATTTTCGGTAGAAGTTTGCATAGTAATGTACAACATAATTTTTTTTTAGTTTTATCATTCTCTTATTTTAGAAGTTACAGGGGGCGGGCACACATTTTACCACTTTGGAAGTGTCTCTCGCACAAACTATTCAGTTTAGAAAAAAGTTATATTAGAAACCTCAATATCATTTTTGAAGGCCTATCCATAGATATGGGTTTGATGAAAAATATTTTTTGAGTTTCAGTTCTAAGTATGGGGAACACACAAAATTTATTGTTTTTTTTTTCTATTTTTGTGTGAAAATCTTAATGCGGTTCACAGAATACATCTATACTTACCAAGTTTCAACAGTATAGTTCTTATCGTTTCGGAAAAAAGTGGCTGTGACATACGGACGGACAGACAGACATGACGAATCCGAAAGGGTTTAGTTTTTTGCCATTTGGCTACGGAACCCTAAAACGTATAGCAGTTAACTTAATCGCAGTACTTACGTTTACAAAGGTTTGTGACCATCTATCTTTCAATAAAGTTAACACTTTATCCACTGACTTTTCCAACGCAAGTTTGGTAGCCAAACTACATGTCAAAAGTTTTTTTTTTACTCGTAAAACTACTAAAGTTCCGTAAACTGAATCCAAATTGTGATGTTCACTGTTCTTGAGGCGGGAACACGTGAATCGATGGTAATACAAGTTTGTTCCCCATCTTATACAAGTTTATAATAGTATTTCAGCTGCTTCAAGTTATGACGGAATTTATAACTCAATAGACCTTCGATAAGATGTGTTGTTGTTTCTTTAGGCGATAATGTTGTTGTATGTTTATGTAGAAAGTAGAGAATTCAACCCCGCAACGGGATCCCACACCTTTTTTGCACGTTTGTGGGATTGTTTTTTTTTTAAGAAAATCGTGTTCAGTGGAAGCTCCATTCTAATTATTTATTAGACCCAGCACAACCTCACTAATAAGTATTTTAACTGTTTTCCATGAAACTCGTGACCAATAGGAAATTCGATTGTCTTATCCTATCAAATAGCTATTTCACGAAAAAGTTATTATAAATTTCTTACCCTATTGGTAAGAAATTTTTTAAAATTTAATTTATTTACGAATCGTGAATCAAAAAATTTTAATCAGAATTCAGTTCTTCAATTTTGCTAATCTCTGCGTCACTGTGTGAAGTGTCAGAGTAGTGGCAAATGGAAGAAGATTAACAAGTCTTAGTAATACAAAGCAAAAAAAACCTTTATTGATACACAAATAAGTTTTCTTTGCAAAACGTACTTTTCACTCAACATTTGACAGATCGAGAATATTGACTTTCCTATTTTTATTTGGAACGCATAGTACAAATTGACATTGACATGCAAAATACAAAAAAAAAAATAAGAAAATTTTAATTTTGCGGGCTACCCTAGCGCTTTCACATTATAACAAAAAAAAAAAAATTAATTAATTTCAATTCCGCAAATCCCGCGGGATCCACGGGATTGCTAACTTCAATCCCGCAGTATTACGGGATCGCAATTTAGTTGCGGGATTGGATTCCCTAGTGGAAACCATGTTGAAGGAAGTTTTATAAATTAATTTCCATGACAATGAAGGATTTTTATGATAATTGAAGTGTCATGATTTTGTTTCCTTAAAGTTAATCATCACCAAAACAGTCTTTAGCTAGAAAGTTACATCTCAAACGCCACACCGCCAGAAAGAAGAATTCTTGGTTAATCTCATGATCTCATTCATCTAACTGAAGCCGTATTGCAAAAATTTTGTCGTTCTAACTACGCCTAGATACAGACCATTTTTTTTAGGTTGAAAAATCATCCAATGACATCTCCCACCCCAGCGAGAGGGTGTGTCAGACTTTTACTGACTAAAAACCTACTCCTGTTTCTTCTTTGCCTTCGTCCCAGGGCCCCGGGTTTCACTTTCACACTACCCGTGGCCACAGTAGGCTTCGACCCTGCTGGGCCCCTACGGTTTGCTGACATCTCCATGAGGCGCGTGGAACAATACGCGCCGTCGACGACTTGGGCTCGGTCCAACATCATGGGGTCGATTGAGCCACTCATCGCTCGCCGTCCGCAAGCCCGCGCCTACGGTAGATACAGACTATGGTTTTGTCAGTTGAAAAAATAATGTGATAACTTAGTACTATTCATCTTCATCATCATCAACCAGTCATTTCAACCGAATAATGTTCACAGCCTGACTGCCAAGTTTATTCATCAACCCTATGCATCTCACGCTCAGCTGGTCTTCCATCCACCTTGTGAAAGGCCTTCCAAGTAATATTCTTCTTCTTTCGTGTCCTTTTTAACTCAATTTTTGTCCGACCAATATGAAGCTGTTAAGTAACGACATCTATGACGTGACTACACAGTATAAAACAAAGTCGCTTCCCGCTGTCTGTCTGTCCCTATATACACAGGGACAGACAGACAGCGGGAAGCGACGTATGCTTAGATCTTTAAAACTACGCAACGGATTTCGACGCGGTTTTATTTAATAGATAGAGTGATTCAAGAGGAAGGTTTACATGTATAATACATGCATATTAGAGTAGAAAAACACTGATAATTTTAGAGGTTTCTAATGTGATATCGTAAATAAACACATTTTTTGGCGCTTATATTGCAACCGCTGGCTGAACCCTACGAGATAGATCAAAGTATTTTACACCTCTACAAAAAAGTCCGCGATGGTATATGTCCATCTCTTAGGGATATTACAGATTTAAAATGCAGGGACATAGCGGTTGCGGTGGTATTAGCATTGCACCCGTGCGAAGCCGGGGCGGGTCGCTAGTAAGAATTAAAATTCAAAACCCTGCAACGCGGTATTAGAGTTCTCCGCGCTATTAGAACATATACAACAGCCCGAAATAATCTATAGGGTAGTATAACACCCGTCTGGTCGAGGGATTCTCCCTTTTCAACAGAGGTTTGCGTAACTTTACGCCATGTTCCGCATATAACTGTAACTAGTTACCTGGACAGCTCTGTCGTTAGCCTCGCGGGAGAAGGTCGTGAAAGGTGTAGGTGGTTGTGCATGCTGAGCAGGAAAGGAAATGATCCACATATTACATCCTGTGAACCCATGGCTAACTCAGTGCCAGTGTGGAGCTCCCACATTAGCACTGTGTTTGCGATGGGTCCAGAATACCTCATTTTTTTAATAAGGATAGGCTCGCGCGCTCACTATCTCACCTGATGGTAAGCGATAATGTGGCCGCTGATAAAGCATGCTTGCCTAGAAGTAACCTATTCACTCTAAATGTAAAGACCTAAGTTACAATGTGGCCGACAATGGAGCACGCTTGCTTAGAAGTATTCACTCTAGACTTAATTACCCAAAACGCTTTGTACGTATGGGCGCAACGCCGTAAGTCTAATGGTCCGATGATGGTTCGTTTGGCCAGATTATTGATTGTTGTGGTCGGTTATTGTTTTATAGTAACATTGTAAAGGATAATTATAACTTGGGTTTAGTTAGAAACAAATTCTATACAGATACATCCACATATTCTATCCACATAATATTCTAGTCAAAACATTCTTATACCAAACCCCACTGACCCAAATCTTCCACAAATCCAGCTTACACCCGAAAGAATATCCCTAATCATATACTCATATAAATGTAGTTTTTCCCACAGTCTTGTAGTCCGTGACAAAGATTTCCTTTGTTACTTTCGTTCGGTCCGGTGACCACATAGAAAGTGTGAGGTAAATGGCCATTTTCTGCCAAGTTGAACAAAGCCCCGGGTGCAAAATGCTTGTGTTCGGGAAATGGTTAGCTCTCTATCGTGGATTATATCTTGTTTAGTGATCTCGTGTTTACTAGTTAAGCTGTTATGTGTTTGATTTCTATTTAGAGTAGAGAAGGCATTTCTGAAATTCAGTTTACAGGCAAAACTACGAAATTAATCTAATTTTTCTTTTCTACCTATAGTACTAGTCAAGTACCTATATAATGTATGTTTATTTTTCTGGTTTTCTAAATAAAATTTTCTTTTTTTATGCACCTGCAATATTGTCTCTTCATCACCTTAGATTGATTGGTAGAGAATACCTAAGGCACTAAGTTCGCCTTTGTACTTGTGCGTTGCATGAAGATTAAATATATAAATAAAACAAAACAAAAATACAAGCCATTTCAAACAGATTTCTTCTCTGTTCAAATTCAAGCACTCGAAAAAAAAGCAACAAAGAAAATTTTCTAACGCAGGCCTTTCAAATACCAGGATAGCAGAAAATTAAACAGGTCTCAAGCCTGCTTGATATCACGTCAAAAGCAAAGTACTTACTTCTCTCGCGTTTCGCGACAAATTGTGAAGTCGGCATAAATCATCCCTTCCATGCTATGTTTCCCTAGTACTTTGAACTGAGTTGCTTGAACAATTTAATGATACAGTTTGGATTGTCGCCAAATTCTGTTGTTCTATGTGTTAAATTTTGTTTCCTAAAGAATTGATTGTATCTTGGGGAGTTGGAAACTTCCTGTTTATTGTTTTGTTCACACGATTCTATTGTGAGCGGACTTGGTTCGGTACTTACATTTTTTGTTTGATCGGAGAAATGTAAATAAAGAGAAACGGAATAACTTTGCTTCTAAGTAGGCTTAGATGATTCGTTTGTTGGAATACTTTTGGGCCATGCTCTTTGACATAAAGGATACTTACCTTCAACAGTCTTAACAATGTTTTGTTGTATGAATCTACTTATTTATGTACAACATAAATGTAGGTGGAACTCCAGCTCGGGCTCTTAGATTAGTGTTCAGCCAAACTAGATATATATTCTATTTAAAACGTAACCTGGGTTTTAGTCAGTAAAAGTCTAACCCGGCCTCACGCTCCGCCCGAGAGCGAGAGAAGTCATTGGATGATTACCCTCCCAAAAAAAGAAATGAAAGGTTCGAATTGTGACTCTATAGGATACGAATGTTCAGGTATTGTTTTAAGTTGTGCAAACTATGCAAAAAATGGTCCCATGGGGTTAATTAAAAACCCTTTAGGTACCTATTTAGTCAGCATTTGCTACCAGAAAACATACTTAGTCGCTTTGTGAATTATATTTAAAAGCCAAGGTATCAACCACATTGTAAAAAATAATTATTATTGTTTCAATTTAATTTATTTAATATTCTTCTACTAGTCTTCACTCTGCCAGCGCCACCTACCATAATTTTCCAGAACTAATTGGATAGCGCCATCTAGTTGTGATGCCGAGTACTACAATGAAAAGAGGAAACTGAAAATGGAAGAGGTTCACATTACTGAACAGGGTAAAATAGCAATGATACATCCTTCTCATAGATGGCGCTATTTCTAGTTTCAGCATAAACGTGATATAAAAACATAAAATGGATTTATTGAAATTAAATATTAAACTAATGAACAGAAATCATTCAAATTTTTCATGTAGGTACCTGCAAAAATATTAAATGAATGATTAACTGCCTTTCATCATTAGTTTCTTTTTCATACATCTAATTTCTGTCAGTAGATACCTATCTACTGCATTGGCATCATAATACCTTTTTTTTGGGTAGAAAATCACCAGATAACTTCTCCACTGGGTAGAGTGAGCTCTCTCTCGCTCGAGGCACCGAGGTAGGTAAAATCAGAATTTTACTGACTAAAACTGGCCCGCTTTGCCCTTCGCGTTCCAGTGCCGTGGTGACAGTTTGGAACAATCCCGCAGCCCTAGCAGGAGGCATTACAATACCTTTTAAGATACTTTAAAGTACATTTTGATACAAGTGGAGAAACTTTGTCATTGCGACCGGGGTTGAATTCACCCGAGCCATAGGCAAAAAGATATTATGGAGACGAGTGCTGCAATGACAAATTTCCACGTGTATCAAATGACGTTTTTCAATACACTTACAAAGAAATTAATAAACAGAATCAATTTTAAAATTAAAAATGTCATCGGGGTTAATGAGAATAACTATTTTATCTACCCCGATGACTTTTTAATTAATTAATTTTTATTTCAAAATTATTATTTTTTGTTTTTTTTTTTACTAAAAATATCAACGGGGTTGGTTAGAATAACGATTTTAGGTAAAAGTACAGATTTTTTGTTTAATTAGGAAAAATCAGAAGAAAAATTCCACCACTGGGCGGTCCAGAATCATGTACAGGATTCATGCTATTCGTTTGTGCGTCGATTTCAAAGTCAGTCCTGTATATACTTCCAATATATATTATATAGCAACCTCTAGACTAATTTCTTGCTCTAACGCCTGTAAGAGAACGTCATATACTGATTATGTATGAGTTCCACATAGCCGACTCACAAACTAAGTTCCCCAGTTCTATCGGTCGACCATACGTTCAGAATTACAATTCACTTATCGATTAATCATTGTAGACGTCAGAAGTTTACCTAATTTATTGGTTGTTAGAATTATTGCTGTATCTAGGAATGTTAAGAAACAAACTAAATAATATTTTCTATGAATACTGTGAGTGGTTTCAGAGAAAAGGCGACCGATTGAGTCGATAACTGACTGAAGTTGGAGATAAAAGAACTATTATATATATGTGCATGTTATTTTATTTATTTATTTAAGGATCGCCAACGAGTGTTACAAAATAAAATAAACTTAGAAATAAAAATTGGTACACGTAACCTAGTCCTATAATACACACTCAATTATAGGAAACCACAGCTTATGCATAAACGAGTGAACACGACTTTACATGTTATTACATATAGATAAAAATTCATCATCATCATTTCAGCCGAAAGACGTCCACTGCTGGACATAGGCCTCCCCCAAGCGTCGCCACAACGAACGGTCCTGTGCGTCTCGCATCCATCGGACTCCCGCAATCGTTACCAAGTCATCGGTCCACCTTGTAGGAGGCCTTCCAACGCTACGTCTTCCGGTACGTGGTCGCCATTCCAGAACCTTTCGGCCCCAACGGCCATCTGTTCTGCGAGCAATGTGCCCCGCCCATTGCCACTTTAGTTTGGCGATTCTTCGTGCTATGTCGGCAACCTTGGTTCTCCTGCGGATATCCTCATTCCTGATTCGATCACGCAAGGAAACTCCGAGCATAGCCCTCTCCATTGCCCTTTGGGTGACTTTAAGCCTTCTAATGAGGCCCATTGTAAGCGACCACGTTTCGGAGCCATATGTCATCACTGGCAACACGCACTGGTCATAGACTTTCGTCTTGAGACACTGTGGTATATTGGACGAGAAGACACCGCGCAGCTTCCCGAACGCTGCCCAGCCGAGTCGGATTCGACGATTGATCTCTTTCTCGAAGTTAGACCTTCCCAACTGGACCGTCTGTCCCAGGTAAACGTATTCGTCTACAACTTCGAGTGTAGAGTCCCCGACCTTGATAGGAGTGGGTGCTACATGGCTGTTTACCATGACTTTGGTTTTGTCCATGTTCATTTTAAGTCCCACTCTTTCGGAAGCTCTACTGAGGTCACCAAGCATTATACTGAGCTCCTCCGTAGTCTCAGCCATGACTACTATGTCGTCGGCAAACCGAAGGTGAGTGATGTACTCGCCATTGACATTAATGCCTAGCCCTCTCCATTCCAAAACCTTGAAGACATCCTCCATTGCTGCCGTGAACAGTTTCGGAGAAATAACGTCTCCCTGCCTCACACCCCGCTGCAAGAGGATAGGTTTCGAGGTCTGGTCTTGTAGTCGGACTGACATAGTGGCGTTTTTGTACAAACACTTCAGCACTTCGATATACCGATAGTCAATTTGGCACCGTTGGAGAGACTGCAGTACAGCCCAAGTTTCAATCGAATCAAAGGCTTTCTCGTAGTCCACAAACGCTAAGCAGAGAGGCTGATTATACTCCTCAGTCTTCTGTATAACCTGCCGCAGCGTATGTATGTGGTCCACGGTGCTGAAGCCTTTACGAAATCCGGCTTGTTCGGGAGGCTGGAAGTCGTCGAACCTGCGCGCGAGACGATTCGTGATGACTCTGGAAAACAGCTTGTAGACATGGCTCAGAAGCGAGATGGGCCTATAATTCTTAAGCAGGGCATTATCGCCCTTCTTAAAGAAGAGTACCACCACGCCTCTGCTCCACGCCTGTGGCGTTTTTCCCTCGAGTATGACGGAATCAAATAGCTTCTGAAGAGCCTTAAGGACCGGTTTTCCACCCGCCTTCAGGAGTTCGGCCGTAATTCCGTCCTCACCCGACGCCTTGTTGTTTTTCAGCTGCTTCAGAGCCATCCTAATCTCGTACAGGCTGACGTCCGGGATATCTTCGGTATAGTGTCGAGTCAATCTAGCTCTTGGGTCGTTCACTAGATTTACAGCGGGTTTAGCGATAGACGTGTATAACTGTCCATAAAAAGCCTCGATCTCTCCCAGAAGCTCCGATTTGGCGGATATGACTCTGCCATCGTCGGTCTTCAGTTTCGTGAGCTGGCTTTGCCCAATAGACAGATCTCGTGCAAATACTTTAGAGCCCTTATTCCGCTCAATCGCATCCTTAATCCTTGCGGTATTAAAGCGGCGAAGGTCACGTTTCAGGGACTTCGAGATTTGTCTATTGAGCTGCCGGTATATGCACGCATCGTCTGAAGACTGCAGAATCATCTCACGCCTCTTCTTCATTAGCTCGAGGGTCGGATCGGAGAGCTTCTTGTTTTTATTTGTACGGTGAGTCTTGAAAAACTTAGACCCGACCGTATGGACAGTTTCCACGAACCCATCGTTATATTCATCCACGGAGCTTCCTAGGCACTCGAAACGATTGTGGAGTTCGAGCTGAAAGCTCTCGGGGTTTTGGATCTGGATCTGTGCTGGACGGAGCGTAGACCTCATCAGTCGAGACCTTTCGAGCTTAATGTTAATATTCAATGTGCCTCTTACGACGCGGTGATCACTTCCAGTTTTCACCGCGTTGATCACAGAGACATCATTGAATATTTGCTTTTTCGTCGACAGGATGAAGTCAATCTCATTTCTAGTTGCACCGTCAGGACTTTGCCAGGTCCACCTTCTATGCTCACGCTTTTTGAAGAAGGAATTCATCATATAGAGGTCCTCCTTCTCCATAAAGCTAGCCAGTAGGTGTCCCCGGTGATTCCGACGTCCAAATCCAAATTGCCCCACTCGCAGCTCGTCACCGTCTCGTTTGCCCAGTTTCGCGTTAAAGTCCCCCATGACCACGGTGAAGTGAGTCTTAGAACCATGCATGGCTCTTGATATATCCTCATACATGGATTCTACTTCGTCGTCGGGATGTGTCGAGGTCGGGGCGTAGACCTGTATGACCTTCAGCGAATATCTTGATGATATTCTGAGTATAAGGTACGCCACCCTGGTCGACACACTCTCGATCCTCACCACATTGTTCACAAGGGACTTGTGGACTATAAACCCGACACCACCCTGGGACTGCTGGTCACCCTCCCGGAAATAGAGCAGGTTACCGGATTTGAGAATTATCGTATCCTCCCCCTGTCTTCGGACTTCAGACAATCCCACAATACTCCATCGCAACCTGCTCAATTCCTCCTCCAGTTCGGTGATCTTCTCGTCAGTCCTCAGTGTACGCGTGTTAAAAGTTGCCAGATAAAAATTAAACAATATTAAAGGTTAAATAAAATAATAAAATAAAAATAATGTCAAAATTAAACTTGATTAGAATACGGCATGTCAAACAAATTATAATAGGATTGGAATACACATTACGAATTAATTAAATAAAAATAAAATGTCCTGAATTAAATTAGATTAAATAAATTCAAAAACATTATATTAACTTAGATTACATAAAACAAAATATGGTTTTCTTTCGAGATCACATTAGGAATGAAGAAGCAAGAGAACTAAGGGAGCCAACATAGCCTGAAGAATGGAGCCGAAAGATTCTGGAGTAGCGATCGCATGTATGTATGTAGGAGACGCAGCGTTGGAAGACCTCCCACAAAGTGGACCGATGACCTGGTGAGGGTCGCTGTAATCCGACGGATGCGAGACGCACAGGACCGGTCGTTATGGCGACACTTGGGTGAGGCCTATGTTCAAAAACATATGTGGCTTTTTTTAAGGTTGGAAATCGTCTAATGACTTGTCCCGCTCTAGGACAGTGCGAGAGGGTGTGTCAGACTATTACTTACTAAAACCACATCTATTTCCCTTTCGGTAGCTAAATCACGGCCCCAGTAGGCTTCGGCCCTACTGAGCCCCTACGGTTTTACTGACATCTCTTTGAGGCGCGCCTGGAATACTACGTACCGTCAACGATTCGGGCTCGATCTGGACGGTTACCGGACTGTCCGGACGGCGAGCTACCCATTGCTCGTCGTCTGCAACACCACGCCTACTGTGTCTGAATATCGGGGAAGCGGTCCCGGCGGCTAGAGCGTGAGGAAGTCCTTTCCCTTACGCGTGCGGCCACCTCCTTCGTTAGCATTACTGCTTCGCCAAAGGAGGCGACCGCCTGCCATTCCTCCTCGCTCCAGGGGCCGATGCAAGAGGTTGCCACTGCCAGTCGCCCCCACGAGGACACTGTGATGCTCCGCGCAAGTGGGGCATACCTTCATCGTATGCTCCACCGTGTCTCCCGGGTGGTCCTCACAATGGTGAAACCACGTGTTTCCGCACGGATCAAATGCAGGAACCTCCCGAACTTACCATGTCCGGTGAAGACCTGCATCATGCGGAAGGTGAGGATATCGTGACCGCTCCTCCTCAAAGAAAGGACTTACCGCCATGATTATGGCGTGCCCGAACTTCATTTATATATGTACTGTCACGCTGGGCGTGCAATGAAAGGCTTTATATTCGTTTTTAGATTATTATTGTTTAGTAATAAGCACTTTCATCTATATTTTCTATATAAAATATATTCCGACATTCTTTAGACGTCTTCCTCTCTTATTGATTGAACATCAATCAAACTAAACTTTTTTGCAAATTAATAATAGTTGTGACCTTCATAGTCGTCACAGTACCTACTAAGAACGTTAAAGTTATCTATATTTTTATAATCGAACTTGATGCAAACGGTTTCTACTCATATAAAAGTTTGTGTTGTCTCCCGCTGTTTCCTCCAAGCGTATCGATAGTTCTGAGGTTTATGTTAAACTCCGTTTTAATGGAGGTCTCGGGTATACCGAGACGATATTGATTGAAGTGCTGTTTGATAATATTTTCAACCGAGACTAATGGTTTGTCGTTCTCGAATACGTTTGGATTTGTTGGGTATTTTAGACTGAAAGATTCTGGAGAGGCAATTACGTACTGGAAGACGCAGCTTCGGAAGGTCTGCCTGGTGAAGGTCGCGGGAATCGTTATGATGATACTTGGGGGTGGTCTATGTCCAACAGTGGTCGTCTTTCGGCTGAAATGATTTAGACTAAAAATTAAGTTTCAAATTTTTTTTTTATTCTGTGGTATTGTAGTAGATATAATTAAATAAAAACTAACTTCAGCCAGCGGCTTCGCTCGCATGATAATAGAAAATTATCCCAAGACAACAAACTCCCGGGATGCAAAGACTAAATTCACTATGCTACTAGCTGTCCCCCGCGGTTTCACCCGCGTCATTGGTTACTATGCTCCGCTCCCGTGGGTTGTAGCATAATGTTATATAGCATATAGCCTTTTTGAGAAATAGGCTATCCAACACTAAAATATTTTTTTAATTCGAACTAGCAATTCCTGAGATTTATTTTACTTATTTAGAGCGCGTTCAAAAAAAACAAATAGACTCTTGAGCTTCATAATATTACCACTATCTTCAGTAAACATCCACGTGTAAGCGGTCATAACTAGTGAAAATCATTTTATTTTAGTGATGAAGAGGAATATTTACTTTTAGTAACCTTACTTTAAGTTCCACCACTTAACTGATTTTGGATGACATAAATAGAGAACACGAAATTCATGGAGTATTAAAGTTTATACCTTAACTGTTCAAGAGATCAGTTTTTCAGTATTAGTTTGAATAAAGACAAAAAAGTTTGATGAAATCGGTTGACTGTCGTTTGTACAGCTGCGACAATCTCGCATTTAATTCGGCTAGAGTGCTAGACGAACTGAGCATTCGGCGAAAAATTCCCGTACATGCGCTTGCGAGTTTCGTATTTCGTATCTTTTTAACCATTTGTCCAATTAGTATGCAATAAAAAGGAAAAAACAGATATATTTAGTAATTGTGCCGACAAACCTGCTTATTTTGATAAGGAATAATAAATTGTTGATAATATGACAGTTAAATCTGACGTTTTTAATGATTTTCTATTGCATTGCTTAAATCATGTTATCTCTCGAATGTAATGTTCAAATTGAATTATTGAAAAAGTAATAAACAGGCACTAAACAGGAAAAAATGTTCAAATTTATTTTGATGAGGATATTAATCGTACTTAATACCAAGGTACCAATAAAGTTCATTTTCTAGAGGCGGCGAATAAAGGAGACAATTTTTTTTGGGCCCACTATTAAACGGTTAATGTTTATTAATAATATTACACATGGAAAAAGCGATCATCTTATTATAATTAACAGATCAAAAATTATATAGAAATCTAACCGGAATAATGAAATAAGTAATAGTAAAAAAGTGTTACGGCAAAAAATGCTTGTTTAGGAGCGTTTTCAAGTTTATTTTAACGTGAAAAAAAAAAAATGTTACTATAATGCGCAGCGGTGACATCGGATTTAAATGCGTTTCAAGAGATAATAATTAATTGGTCCAGCGAACTTGTTTTTAATGCTGTTATTAACGGTTAACACAAATATCAAGTAACGTACTTTAAAAATCAACGTGGAACGAAACGTAATTAATAGCCCGTTGCAGATGCTCTGTGGTCCAGTTTCAATCAGTTTGACACTGACAGACAACTAGTGGTGGGTCGTTGTCGAATTTTAGACGGACGAGACGTAACCGTTTTGGCGACGACAAAAACGGTTGCAGAAAACGGTCGTCGTCGCAACTGGTTTGAAGACGAAACTATCGTTGAGTGAAGTAGTTGCAGAAAACGTTCGTTGTCGCAACTAGTTTGAGGACGGTAATAAATTCTGTACTCGTTGCGTCGTCGTTTCAAAACCAGTTATTACAATGAAAAATGAACTTTATGACTATAAACATAAAATTCTTTTTTCATTGCAATAACTGGTTTTAAAAACGACGACGCGACGAGTGTGATAGTTGAAGCAATGGATTTTCGACCTTATATTCTTAACAGTAAGATAACAATTCGCATACAGTAATTCGAAGATTGGTTTATGCAACGAAGACTGTTTGGTCTCAGGATGGAAAACGGTTGTTACGTTGCAGAACAAAAAACGGTCTTTGAAAACTGTTCGTCGTTGAAACCCCCACCGCTACAGACAACATTATTATTGTTTCCGATTACTAGATAGCATGTTTCTTCTGTTCTTTTCGTATTTTTATTCGAAAGATTTTATGAAAATGGCATCTGTAGATACATGCATAATCCACAAAGCCGTTGTATCAATTGTGCAGCACGATTTCAAGGGAATGTTGAATACTGCTCTTGCTGGATACTGTTGTAATTGTTTAGTGGGCAGACGCACTGTTGGCTGCTGTGCATATGTACACATCACATATAATAGTGTGGTTTTTATCTTGGGCGCGGCATCAAGGTGAGGTTGAACCACCTGCATCTTTTTTAGATGAAATACTGCTTTTAAGAGATGACTTTGAAAATGATGATGATGAACAGTAATAAATACTTGTGATGTTATAATGTGGTTTTTTTCTCCTTACACAACCAGCATAAAACACATCACCTTATTATTTTAGATCTACAGTCAATGGCCGACAAAAGCCGCGCTATTTCGAAATGAATACATCTACGCATTTTCATGAATAAGTCTATCAAATCGTGTAAATCACATCAAAGTCTGTCACGTAGTACAGACGTGACTTTGTTTTATACTGTATATTATTGAACAGTGCACTATTTTAACTTAAAACACCAAGGAGACCTATCCACTCATTAGACAATCGCTCTTGTGAGATTTTAGGTTATTATGAGAGTCATGTTTTGACTGTCGTATTTCACGGTACTCCAGTTAGATAAAGTTTTGCCAATATTACCAATGTAATCTAGAGATTATAAGGAATAAACTAACGTGCATTTCATTGCTATACGCCACAATTTGTGGTGGGCCTATTCCCCAAACAAAAAAAATTGTCTCCTTTAGTTATAAAACAAAAAGTAGATATTGTGACATAACTATAATAGTTAGACATATAGTGTTGCAACCTTTTTTGTAGATAATAATGTGTTCTACAAAGTTATAGTAAATCATTCTGTTCTATCATCAATAGTTTTTGCAGCGCATGCGTTGTAAGTAAATTTATAGGTAATCGATTTACGCCTTGGGTTACCTTATTTTAGTTTTATTAGGAAACCCTACTGTTTTTACCCGACTGCGCGACGCAAAGGAGGGTAATGTGTTTATCAGTCTATGTATGTATGTATGTATGTATGTATGTATGTATGTATGTATGTATGTTTGTTTTTTATGTGGCGTTCTAGAGACCAAATGCGTAGGCCGATTTTTTTAATATAAAATATAGACTATGTCACTCAAGAATAAAGCAGCTTTCTATCGGTAAAAAATGCACAGCTTTCTATCGCAATCGGACCAGCACTTTCAGAGATTACCTCCTACAAACAAAAAAAACATAAAAACAAAAAACAAACTTTACCTCTTTATAATATTAGTGTTGGTGTAGATTCTAGGACATGGTCTACCCGTGTAACAAGTTTCATCGAAATCTGTTTAGCCGTTCGAGCGTTTATAATATGTGTGATATGAAATGCTGGATCACAAATGCCAATATGTATTTAAAGCTGTTTAGGTAGTGAATTCGTCACTTACAAAAGAGCACAGCACTGTCAGAGACACTTAACAATTGGGTCGTGGGGCTCTTTGGACAGGGGCTGCGGTCCCAACTTCCACCTATAATTTTTTTTTAGTAGTATTTTAGGACAACAAGGAAAAAGGCTGTAACTAAGAATTATCAAAAAACTGTATTTATTTTATTTGGGGTCCCATAACACTACAATTTTTTCCTAAGTTGGGACCGCAGCTCTGCTTAGTTCGGACTAGATGGCGTTGTGTGTTAATTGTGGAATATTATTATTCCTAAATGTCATACTAATTTAAAAAATCAAAAGCCTAATAATTTAACCTACATAGAAAATCATTTCAAAATTCTAAACACAATTCGCCAATGCAATCGCGAACACACGAGGCAGACAGAATCGAAGGCTCACCAAAATAGCCGCCACACGGTCAGGGCGGCTGGTTGGTCAAGGTCAATTTTATTCCGGTGGAAATAGACAACGTATTTTAAAACCACTCTGGAAGCGACAATAGAGTTTCGAAGGCTTGCATATTTGAGTTTTATGTGATTTTGTTTGTATCGAAGATAGACGCCGTAGTCATCGTCGACGTCAACCGTGGCGAAGATAGACGCCGTAGTCATCGACGACGTCAACCGGAGCGAAGATAGACGCCGTAGTTATCGACGACGTCAACCGGGGCGAAGATAGACGCCGTAGTCATCGACGACGTCAACCGGGGCGAAGATAGACGCCGTAGTCATCGTCGACGTCGACCGTGGCGAAGATAGACGCCGTAGTCATCGACGACGTCAACCGGGGCGAAGATAGACGCCGTAGTTATCGACGACGTCAACCGGGGCGAAGATAGACGCCGTAGTCATCGACGACGTCAACCGGGGCGAAGATAGACGCCGTAGTCATCGTCGACGTCAACCGTGGCGAAGATAAACGCCGTAGTCATCGTCGACGTCAACCGGGGCGAAGATAGACGCCGTAGTCATCGTCGACTTCAACCGTGGCGAACATAGATGCCGTAGTCATCGTCGACGTCAACCGTGGCGAAGATAGACGCCGTAGTCATCGTCGACCGTGGCGAAGATAGACGCCGTAGTCATCGTCGACTTCAACCGTGGCGAACATAGATGCCGTAGTCATCGTCGACGTCAACCGGGGCGAAGATAGACGTCGTAGTCATCGTCTACGTCAACCGTGGAGAAGATAGACGCCGTTGTCATTATCGACGTCGAACGTGGCGAAGATAGACGCCGTAGTCATCGTCGACTTCAACCGTGGCGAACATAGATGCCGTAGTCATCGTCGACGTCAACCGTGGCGAAGATAGACGCCGTAGTCATCATCGACGTCGACCGTGGCGAAGATAGACGCCGTAGTCATCGTCGACTTCAACCGTGGCGAACATAGATGCCGTAGTCATCGACGACGTCAACCGTGGCGAAGATAGACGCCGTAGTCATCGTCGACGTCGACCGTGGCGAAGATAGACGCCGTAGTCATCGTCGACTTCAACCGTGGCGAACATAGATGCCGTAGTCATCGTCGAGGTCAACCGTGGCGAAGATAGACGCCGTAGTCATTGTCGACGTCGACCGTGGCGAAGATAGACGCCGTAGTCATCGTCGACTTCAACCGTAGCGAAGATAGACTCCGTAGTCATCGTCGACGTCAACCGTAGCGAAGCTAGACGCCGTAGTCATCGTCGATGTCAACCGTGGTGAAGATAGTGTGACGATCAGAGGCCACGAGCTCTTAATGCGATCCATTTCACGACCTTTACTGAACTGTTAAAGGGATGGAGCTCTATAGTGTGTATAGATCCATCCCTCTTTCTTACTCGCACGCTTGACATTTGAACACATCATGGTAAGACCCCTGAGCTCTGGAGACCAGTCAGGGATTTAGCTATACAACCTATATAGCTCAATCCCTTTAACAGTTCAGTTTAGGTCGTGAAATGGATCGCATTAAGAGCTCTTAATATCTGAGCTCGTATTTTCTGATCATGTTCGCGTAAGCTTGGCTAGAGATCACCCAAGACAGAGAGGTTTAGAAGAAGAAAGGGGAAGCCTTTCCCCAGCAGTGGAACACAAAGTAGGATAAAAAAATACTATTGAAAATGAAAGGTCAAGTATATTAAGATCATGCCTGCCTTACCGAAAGTACGTTATTACGTAAAGATAATTATATGAATGAAGAACCCACATTTTTTCAGCAACATTCCATTTGATACAGGGTAAGTTTATAGACATCAACTGGACACTAGTCTAGGCTATTTGTGAGAAATCTCAAAGCTACAATAATACTTTTCAAAACATGGAAGATCCAGGCCCTTACGATAAGCGGTCGCTTCACAAGCGCGGGCTACTCAGATTGACAAAGGTCAAATAGTAACGTTTAGCCATTTCAGTTTGAAATAAAAAGTTCAATGTTTATAATTAGACCTTATCATAAGCCTCAATTCAAAAGTTACGATACTATTTTTATTTAAATTACTTTTGTATCGTGGGCGCGTTTTCATACATATATATAAACTTACATACACAAGAAACCCAGACCCGGAATGACTATCAGTAGGCCATGCAAATATTTGTTGCGTGCGGGATTCGAATCCGGGAAACTTAGCGCAGCAGTGACTCTTTCAACCTCTACACCAACCGTACCGTCAATTTATTATCAACTAGCTTTTGCCCGCGGCTTCGCCCATATACATAAAACATAGCCTATGTCACTCAGGAATAAAGCAGCTTTTTATCGGCGAAAAAAATACCGCAATCGGACCCGTACTTTCAGAGATTACCTCATACAAACAAAAAAAACAAACTTTGGCTCTAAATAATATTAGTGTAAATATGCAGAGCTACTTATCCCGCGCATAACTTGGTCGAACAATACCGACCCACTCTTGAACTGCAGTCACAACAGACCACTGTTCAATGCCGATGCCCAATATAGAACGGCCCAGACATTGGATACATCGGGGTCACTTTCATCACCACTGAAGGTTGAGCCGACTAACCTTCTAGTTTTAACAAGGTATTGTTTGAATAAGTTTGTGATAGCTTTTGTTTCGTGCTTCACTTTTTTTATTTGAAAGGTTTTTTTTTTATGAAAAGGTTTATATCTACTTATGAGCATCTGCACTACATTTTCACTGTTTTTCATACAACCGCTCTTACGCGATTATGACGTTAGTACACAACGTTATATTAGATAAGTATTTTGGAAACATAGATCTATATCTTGTGGATATTATCTAGGCTTATTAGGCTATAAATTTGTGTAAAACTAATCCAGTAAAGACCTCTGAAATCTGCTATTTTGCATGAACTTTGACCCTTCGTAATGTACTTAAAAATTAAAAAAGTAAAAAAAAAAATAACAATAGAATCCTTGCAAATTTAATCAAGATTTTAAATGACGATTTTTTTTTCCAAAAACCTGTCGCTGACCGCCCCTACGAGGATACGGCGATGCTCAGCCCAAGCGAGGCACACCTCTACCGTATGCTCCACTATGTCTTACGGGCGGTCCACACAATGATGACACCCGGGCGTTTCTTCCGCACGAATCCGGTGCAGGAACCTCTCAACTTACAATGTCTGGTAAGAACCTGCGTCATCTCCACGCGCAAATCATGCATGCGTGCAAGGACTGTTGCCCCTAGATCCCATGGTGGCAGGCCAGCAAGGAGGCTCGCCGCTTCGCGGGAAATTGTGCGGTATCCCCGCGCCATCCGTATGGGCATGACCCTCTGGCATGCGTTCAGCTTGGCCGCCGGTTGCTTTCACAGCACCGGCGCCCATACCGGCGCTTCATAAAGAGCCATGGACCGAACGGTGCCTGCGTAGAGCCTCCGGCAGGAGGCACCTGGACCCCTTAAGTTGGGCAGGAGCCGCTTGAGGGCAGTCCCAATCCGATCCAGTTTGAGAGCCAGACGTCGGAAGTGCTCCTCGAAATTCCATCGGCTGTCGAGGACGAATCCCAGGTCGACTCGACGCCGATGTGAACTCCTCCTACCGTTATTTGAGAACCCGGTAGTGGCGCGTTCAGAGGGCCGTGTAAGCACATGGCCTCGGACTAGTGCAGTGCCACCTCGAGTCCAAACTGCTGGGTCCTCTTCACGACTGTCGCAACCCCGCGTGTGGCTAGTTCGACCGCCGCCTGATATGACTCTCCCAGCGCCAGGACCAGCGTGTCGTCTGCGTAACAGACCACGCTAAAAAGAAAATTAACCCTAGCTTTTAAATGTAGACAATAAGGAAATAAATAACTGTTGTTACCAAGACAGTGAAAACAATAGGAATGATTTACTTTAAGATGAAAATAAATCTTTTATTCGTGTTCCAGTTGAAGAAAATAAACTAGGTATAAAACTTGAACTTCAGCTTTATAAGGATTGCGGGAACGTTTGAAAGACTGACCTTGGCCCTAGATCACAAAGAGCAACTGTCCTGTAGTACTGAGTCTCCGATCTTTATAGAAATGGATGGCAGCAATGGAAAGGGCTTTGGTCAGAGTTTCCGGAGTAACGGATCAGAAATGAACATATCCGCGAGAGAACCAAGGTTACGGACATAGTCCAAAGAATTGCCAAACTTAAGTGGGTAGTGTGCAGAGAACATTCCTTGCAGAATAGATGGTCGATGGAGCCGTAAGGTTCTGGAGTGGCGAAGCATGTACCGGAACGACGCAACGTTAGAAGGCCTCCCAAAATGTAAACTGATGACCTGATGAGGGTCGCGAAAATCCAATGGATGTGAGACGCATAAGATGGGTCATTGTGGCGACAATTGTGAGAGGCCTACATCCAGCAGTGGATATCCTCAGGCTGAAATGAAGATGGTGACGATGACACACACACACGTACTTCGTCATCATGACAAAGTAATTGGTAGGCTTAATGGTAAATTGGAAGATCGAAAAATATATTTCTCCTCTAAACGCCCTTCTCTCTAAACGCCTCAAATTCCTCCATATTATAGTACAAACAAAATTACACAACACAAAAGCCATACACAAACCTTCAAACTGTGTGTGTGACACTAAACGCGAGCCGTAGACCGAGTTAAATTAATTCTGGGAATCGTTATTACTGAAGCGGTAACTGTGATGAATCGACTGCGGTAGGCTTTCATATCGAGTGGATAAATCAATGTGAAATTTGAAATTCTTGTATTAATTTACTTCAGTTGAAATTCTGTTCAGTCTGTTTTATCTACCTGACTAGCTTCCGCTAGTGGCTTCGGCCGTGTGAAAGTGCGTTTCTCCATACAAAACTTTGGATCCTTATTTCACCCCTTTAGAGGTTACCGTAGGCGCGGGCTTGCAGACGGCGAGCAATGGGTGGCTCGCCGTCCGATCGTCCGGTAACTGTCCGGACCGAGCCCAAGTCGTCGACGGCGCGTAGTGTTCCACGCGCGCCTGAAGGAGATGTCAGCAACCGTAGGAGCCCAGCAGGGCCCGGCAGGTCGAGGCTTACTGGGGCCATGGGTGATGCGAAAGTGACCCCCGGTGCCCTGGAAAAAATGGCAAAGAAGGAACAGGAGTGGGTTTTTAGTCAGTAAAAGTCTGACACTATCTCTCGCTCTGCCCAAGAGCGGGGGATGTCATTAGATGATTTTCCCACCCGAAAAAAAAACCCCTTTAGAGGTTGCATTTTGAAAAATCCTTTCTCTTTCTAAATTCTCAGTAAACATTATAAATGGAACGTTTGTGCAAAATTTCAGTCTTCGAGTTCCAAGGGTTTGGGTGGGGCGTTGATGAGTCAATGACTCACTAGTTAGGATTTTAACTTTTATAAATACAAATTAATAATAAAATAATAGTCCTCCAGACTAATTTTGGGTCATGACGGCCAATCTCAGTGGAGACCAGCTAGGCGCGGGAGATAATTGTGTGACTGGAGAGAGATCGGTCGTCGGATCAACGTGCTTTCTGCAGTATAGGGTGTCACATCGCCAACTTCTAAATTCTGGACGGCCAATAACATTACACTTTGCCCAAACTGGGAGATGAAGCCACTTGCGAGCATGAGCTTAAAACGGGGCAATTTAGCTACCTACCGTCCTAGTGACCACCTAGTATGAAAGTGCCTATTGGATCGGCATTTAAATGTACCGTCGACACGTATTAAGGCGTATAGTCCCTTGAAAATCTGGCCAGACTTAAACGCACACGTACTCGTACTGCCGCCTAGGCGATATGCGTGTACGAGTATGTGTGTATTCACAAGTATCTGTGCATTTAATTCCGGCCAGCTGCGCCCCGATAGAGCCCCGCTGACCTTTATATCCATTTTCTTTGCGAAATATTGATTGATTTACATATGCTATGTATATTCTGAAAAACACTTAGCCCAATTTTTTTTTTTTGTGTAAACATATTTTCAAAGACCAAACCTGTTTGAAAGGAGTAGGGAAAACAAGCGATAAAAATCATATTGTTAAAAAAAAATTTTGGAATACGAAAAAATAATAATCCACAACTATCACACGACGCCGTCTAGTCCCAAGCTAAGCAGAGTTTGTGTTATGAGTACTAGACAACTGATAAACATACTTATATATTTCTAAATACATACATACTGTAGATAAATTACACCCAGACACAGTACAAATGATCGCGCTCATCACACCAACATTTATCCTGGGTGGGAATTGAACCCACGACCTCCGGCATAGCAGTTAGGGCCACTGACCACTAGACCACAGGCCAGTCATTAAAAATCATAATGTTATATGAATCTATAGTAAATATTTTATATTTTTTCAAACCTATTGACCATACCGTTACCGAGGAGGGCTTCAGAAAAACACTGTTTTATGGTGCTCGGGAGCTAGCGCCTTAATAATACCGTAAATCAAAAGAATGCCAATTTGCTGAACCAAAAATTTAAAAGCTCTTGTGAAGATCGCCTCTGAATGTCACGCAAGGTTAAATACAATGACATTCTTCAGACTTTTCTACATAAAATAAAATAGTACGGAAAATAACTTAAGCACAGCTTCGAACAAAAGGCAATGACGTTTATTAGAACACAAAACGTTTTCATTGTTTTCTCTTCTTTCAATAAAAGGAATGTCACCTTTTTGTGGAGGCGGGCGAAGCGAGACGATCGAAAACAATTTCCAAAGACAATAGCCTGTTTTTCCTATAGAGAAGAAAAAAAACTGGGCAAGTGCGAGTCGGACTCGCGCACTGAGGGTTCCGTACAAACTTGAAAGGTAAATTGCGGTTTACGATTTATGACGTACTAAAAAAAAACTACTGACCAGATCTCGTTCAAACCAATTTTCGTTGGCAGTTTTTATAGTAATGTACATCATATATTTTTTTTAGTTTTATCATTCTCTTATTTTAGAAGTTAGAGGGGGGGGACACACATTTTACCACTTTGGAAGTGTCTCTCGCGCAAACTATTCAGTTTAGAAAAAAATGATATTAGAAACCTCAGTATCATTTTTGAAGACCTATCCATAGATACCCCACACGCATGGGTTTGATGAAAAAAAAAATTTTGAGTTTCAGTTCTAAGTATGGGGACCCCCAAAATTTATTGCTTTTTTTCTATTTTTGTATGAAAATCTTAATGCGGTTCACAGAATACATCTACTTACAAAGTTTCAACAGTATAGCTCTTATAGTTTCGGAAAAAAGTGGCTGTGACATACGGACGGACAGACGGACAGACAGACAGACAGACAGACAGACAGACAGACAGACAGACAGACATGACGAATCTATAAGGGTTCTGTTTTTTGCCATTTGGCTACGGAACCCTAAAAAGGAATAAACATAACGAATTTAAAAGAATTATAGCTGGTACCGGTAATATCATCTTTTGCATATTTGCAGACTCCGATATGCGAGTTAAAAATGAATTACGCTTTGGTACCTCGATGACTTTTTATTAAATTGTGGTTTTATGTTCATGGGTGCTTTTTTTTTAATTGAGAAATCATTTAATGTCTTATCGTGCTCTAGGGTGGAGTGGGAGCGCATGTTAGACTTTTATCGACTATAACCACACCTATGTTCCTTCAGTTGCCTTATGCATTCTAGGACCACGAGTATCCCTTTCGAAATCATTTAATGTCTTCTCTCGTTCTAGGATGAAGTGGGAGGGCGTGTCAGACTTTTATTGACTAAAACCACACCTATGTTCCTTCAGTTGCCATAAGCATTCCAGGACCACGAGTATCCCTTTCGAAATAATTTAATGTCTTCTCTCGCTCTGGGATGAAGTGGGAGGGCGTGTCAGACTTTTATCGACTAAAACCACACCTATGTTCCTTCAGTTGCCATAAGCATTCTAGGACCATGAGTATCCCTTTCGAAATCATTTAATGTCTTCTCTCGCTTTGGGTGGAGTGGGAGGGTGTGTCAGACTTTTACCGACTAAAACCACACCTGTGTTCCTTCAGTTGCCTTATGAATTCTAGGATCACGAGTATCACTTTCATACTTTCCTCATGGCCCTAGCAGGCATCGGCCTTTCTGGACCCCTACGGTTTGCTGACATCTCTTTGAGGCGCGCGTGGAAAACTTTACGCCGTCGACGACTCGGGCTCGCGGACAACAATCTACCCATTGCTTGTCGTACACAAGCCGGCGCCTACGTTGGCCGGAGACCGGATCCCATTCCCTCTCTCTCTCAGGACTAATGCCTTCTTGCTTAAGAGGTTGCCTCCGCCAATCGCCTCCACAAGGACACGGCGGTGCTCCGCCAAGCGCTCCACCGCTCCGGGCGGTCCGCGCAGTGGTGACTCCCGGGGGATTTTTCCGCCTGAATCCGGAACGGGAACCTCCTGAACTTACCATGTCCGGTCAGGAATGTCCATGGAAGTGGGTTTAAAAAAAAATGCTTATGAGTATGGGTTTATTTTTTAACTTAGGACAATGGCGCCATTTACAATAACATCATGCTTAATTTATTTTTCAATACACTTACTCGTAAACCCGCTTTTATCTAACCGCTTTTAGGCACGTAATAGACTGTTTCCGCACTAGTGCAGAAAAGTGCGCGTGCTCTCCTCCGCCACAATTTTATTACATTTATCGTATCAGGCTAGGCGCGTGTCGACCCCCTCGGGTCGCCGGTCAACCCCCGTTTATTCATTTCTTCGTAAGTGTATTGAAAAAAGTCGTTTGATACGCGTTTAAATTTGTCACTGCAGTCCTCGGCTCCATAATAAATTCACCTACGGTTCGTGCGAATTCCGCCTCGGTCGCAATGTAAAACTGCACTTGTATCAAAGTGTACCTACTATTTTATAACCAGCCCCCCCTAGCCAAGTTATAACCGTTTCGTTTCGATTCTCTTTTCGTCGATCACTTCTAGCAGGCCACGCCTCCGATTCCTTTATTCTGACGTCATCTCAACGCTCAGTCACGTGGTCGAACAAAGGAATAGGAGGCCTGGCCAACACGAGGCGATCAACGAAAAGAGAATCAAAACGAAACGGTTGTAACTTGGCAAGGGGGGCAGAAGTCCGAAAAGATAAAGCAATTTACCTAAAGTTCGTAGATACTTCCTCTAAAATCTCGGAATAGAAACCACGACGTTTAAATCCCGGGTTTTATGATATTGCCCAATACATATTACGTTACGAAAACCTTTTAAAAAAATATTATACATATAGAGGAGAATCTTATGTTTTTAGAGTTCCGTACTAAAACTGTTAAATTAAAGATCTTAAAACTGTTATTTATCTTGAGCATATTTATATAAAAACTGGCTGCTACCAGTGGTTTCGCCCACGTGAAAGGAAAAATTATATAACCTATGTCACTCAGTATTAAAGTAGAATTATTCTGGTGAAAGAATTTTTAAAATCGGTCTAGTAGTTTTGACTTTATACAGAAATAAAGATTATACAAATCTTACCTCTATATGTTCTTCTAATATATAAAAATCTCGTGTCACAGTGTTTGTTATCGAACTCCTCCAAAACGGCTTGATCAATTTTCACGGAATTTTTTGTGTGTATTAGGTAGGTCTGGGAATTTTAGTAAGCTATTTTTTACCCTTCTACCCAGTAACGTAGCTAGTCCCAATGGGCCCAATATCAAATATTTTTGCAGTTGTTTTTTGTACAAAATAAGTCCTTCTAGCTTAGAATTAGTGCCTTGAAAGGCCTCCAAGTCGTCGACGGCGCGTAGTGTTCCACGCGCGCCTCAAGGATATGTCAGCAACCGTAGGGGCCCAGCAGGGTCGAGGCCTACGGGGGCTATGGGTGATGCGAAAGTGACCCCCGGTGCCCTGGAAAAAATGGCAAAGAAGGAACAGGAGTGGGTTTTTAGTCAGTAAAAGTCTGACACTATCTCTCGCTCCGCCCAAGAGCGGGGGATGTCATTAGATGATTTTCCCACCCGAAAAAAAAAAAACCCCTTTAGAGGTTGCATTTTGAAAAATCCTTTCTCTTTCAAATTCTCAGTAAACATTATAAGTAAATGGAACGTTTGTGCAAAATTTCAGCCTTCGAGTTCCAAGGGTTTGGGCGGGGCGTTGATGAGTCAGTGACTCACTAGTTAGGATTTTAACTTTTATAAATACAAATAATAAAATAATAGTCCTCCAGACTAACTTTGGGTCATGACGGCCAATCTCAGTGGAGACCAGCTAAGCGCGGGAGATAATTGTGTCACTGAAGCTAGATCGGTCGTCGGATCAACGTGCTTTCTGCAGTATAGGGTGTCACATCGCCAACTTCTAAATTCTGGACAGCCAATAACATAACACTTTGCTGAAACTGGAAGATGAAGCCACTTGCGACCATGAGCTTAAAACGGGGCAATTTATCTACGTATCGTCCTAGTGACCACCGAGTATGAAAGTGCCTATTGGATCGGCATTTAAATGTACCGTCGACACGTATTAAGGCGTATAGTCCCTTGAAAATCTGGCCAGAGTTAAACGCACACATACTCGTACTGCCGCCTAGGCGGCGGCGGAGTATCTGTGCATTTAATTCCGTCCAGCTGCGCCCGGATAGAGCCCCACTGACCTTTAAATCCATTTTCTTTGCGAAATATTGATTGATTTACGTATGCTATGTATATTCTGAAAAACACTTAGCCAGATTTTTTTTTGTGTAAACATATTTTCAAAGATCAAAGCTGTTTGAAAGGAGTAGGAAAAACAAGCGATAAAAATCATATTGTTAAAAAAAAATTTTGGAATACGAAAAAATAATAATCCACAACTATCACACGACGCCGTCTAGTCCCAAGCTAAGCAGAGCTTGTGTTATGAGTACTAGACAACTGATAAACATACTTATATATTTCTAAATACATACATATTATAGATAAATTACACCCAGACACAGTACAAATGATCGTGCTCATCACACAAACATTTATCCTGGGTGGGAATTGAACCCACGACCTCCGGCATAGCAGTTAGGGCCACTGACCACTAGACCAACAGGCCAGTCATTAAAAATCATAATGTTATATGAATCTATAGTAAATATTTTATATTTTTTCAAACCTATTGACCATACCGTTACCGAGGAGGGCTTCAGAAAAACACTGTTTTATGGTGCTCGGGAGCTAGGGCCTTAATAATACCGTATATCAAAAGAATGCCAATTTGCTGAACCAAAAATTTAAAAGCTCTTATGAAGATCGCCTCTGAATGTCACGCAAGGTTAAATACAATGACATTCTTCAGACTTTTCTACATAAAATAAAATAGTACGGAAAATAACTTAAGCACAGCTTCGAACAAAAGACAATGACGTTTATTAGAACACAAAACGTTTTCATTGTTTTCTCTTTTTCAATAAAAGGAATGTCACCTTTTTGTGGAGGCGGGCGAAGCGACGATCGAAAACAATTTTCAAAGACAATAGCCTATTTTTCCTATAGAGAAGAAAAAAAGGAATAAACATAACGAATTTAAAAGAATTATAGCTGGTACCGGTAATATCATCTTTTGCATATTTGCAGACTCCGTTATGCGAGTTAAAAATGAATTACGCTTTGGTACCTCGATGACTTTTTATTAAATTGTGGTTTTATGTTCATGGGTGCTTTTTTTTAATTGAGAAAATATTTAATGTCTCCTCGCGCACTAGGGTCGAGTGGGATGGTGTGTCAGACTTTTAAGGACTAAAACCACACCTATGTTCCTTCAGTTGCCTTATGCATTCTAGGACCATGAGTATCCCTTTCGAAATCATTTAATGTCTTCTCTCGCTCTATGATGAAGTGGGACGGCGTGTCAGACTTTTATCGACTAAAACAACACCTATGCTCCTTCAGATGCCTTATGAATTTTAGGACTACAAGTATCTCTTTCATAGTATCCTCATGGCCCTAGCAGGCATCCACCTCGTTGGACCCCTACGGTTTGCTGACATCTCTTTGAGGTGCGCGTGGAAAATTTTGCGCCGTCGATGACTCGAGCTCTGTCTTTATAGGACGAGCGGACGACGAGCAACCCATTGCTTGTCGTCTTGATTGTTCTGCGATTCCTGACGGCCCGGCCGAGGCGTCTCATGTCGTGGCGGCTGGGGCGTGAGGATGTACAATCCCTCACTCTTGCTGCCGTCTCCTTAGCAGAAGCATGCGACCGCATCCTGTTCCCTCTCTCTCTCTCAGGATTAAGGCCTTCTTGCTTAAGAGGTCGCCGCCGCCAATCGCCTCCACTAGGACACGGCGGTGCTCCGCCAGGCGCTCCACCATGTCCTCCGAGCGGTCCGCGCAGTGGTGACACCCGAGGGATTTTTCCGCCTGAATCCGGCACGGGAACCTCCCGAACTTACCATGTCTGGTGAGGAATGTTCATGGTTTAAAAAAATATGTTTATGAGTGTGGGTTTATTTTTAACTTGGGGTAATGGAGCCATTTACAATAACATCATGCTTAATTTATTTTTCAATACACTTACTCGAAAACCCGCTTTTAGGCACGTAATAGACTGTTTCCGCACTAGTGCAGAAAAGTGCGCGTGCTCTCCTCCGCCACAATTTTATTACATTTATCGTAACAGGCTGGGCGCGCGTCGACCCCCTCGAGTCGCCGGTCAACCCCCGTTTATTCATATCTTCGTAAGTGTATTGAAAAAATTCGTTTGATACACGTGTAAAACGAACGGAGTGAGCTAAAAACTATTAGAACAGCCTATCATATAGATATTTATTCACTACTAGCCTCCTATTAATAAGGGAATTTAAAATTGTGGATGAATCAACATAATTACGAATTATGGCACAAGTCGGGGCCCCGTATCATTGACACGGCAGATACGGCGGTAGCTACGCCCCTGCTTCTACCCTCACTTCCCATTTTTTTCTGGTATTAGTATAGATTTAAAAAAATGAACCTCTTCCTACATCAATTACGAATAAAAAAGGAAAAGATTTCATTTGCAAATAATTTAAAATATCCCAAGACCTTTTCAACAGGACATTTTACTTAGAAACACGACTGTCGTGGTTCTGATAAGGAGTATTTCCTTCGACGTCTGGCGCCATTAATCATCTTCTGTCAAAGTCCGTCGATATCAAAAGATATATTAGGAAAGAAAGCTTTGTGAGTGTAACGGGATATCTTGTGAAGAAATGCGGTTTCTGGATTACCTGTAACAAAAGAAATCTTGGTTAAAATAGCACGGGTTTTGAGTTATTAAATTTTACGAATAATTTCGTCATCATCATATCTTTAGGGCGGCAGAAACGTTTTAAATAGTCACCGTGACCCTTGAATAGATAGGGCAACTGTTGGACATAGGTGGGGTTCAGTCAGTAAAAGTCTGACACGGCTTCTCGTTCCACCCCAGAGCGGGGGAACCACCCACTCTACAGAACCTGCAAGCTGCCCAGTGGTCGCTGGATACAGGGCAAAATACTTCGAATACCCAGGTATCCTCCACGAAATAGTCAGTACCACTAAGGCGCTGCTGGCCTTCCTTGGGGTACTGGGGTGGATGGAATGGCACATTTATCCCACCTGTACGCAAAATACGCGCTTTAGATTGTGGAGTTTCCGCAACTATACATCAACACCAGCCCAACATACATACATAGGTCAAAAAAATCATGATAGCATTAAGCCTGTATTCCCCGTAGGGTTCAGTATAATTATAAGTACTTATGGTAAGACTACTTTTTACCAATTATTCTATTGTCCTTCGCTACCTACTACATAGAGGTAGCGAAGGACTACGGGTTCATTTGTAAAGGTGCCATTCGAACCTCGGCTGTAGGCTGCGGATGCAGGCAGCACATGCGGCAGCTGCACGAAGCCGGCTGCAGCTATACGACTGGTTTTCTATGTAATAGTATGGAGTTTTCTGAAAATCATTCCGAACGCGGCTGCGGCCTCACGTGCTGCCGAGCTTCGGCTGCGAGTGCTGCCGTGACCTACAGCCGCAGCCGATCGCAGACCAGCAGTACTGCGGCCGCAAGTCGATGCGTACGCATCCTGCAGCCGCAGCCTGCAGCCGAGGTTCGAATAACTCCTTAATAGTAACCGCGGCCCTGGAACGCAAAGGGCAACTGAAGGAACTGAAAGGGTTTTAGTCAATAAAACTTTGACACTCTCTCACGTTCCACCCAGAGCAGGAGAACTTAGGAAAGTTATTTTATGACCCCAAATTGTTATTATTCGGGCACAAATTCTGACTCCTAGCTGATACTCGGAAGTTACTAATGAAAAAAAAAAACTAATAACATTGTACCTACTATAGCTCTTTAATATAGCTCAATAAATTATTAGATATTAGCTTCTGCCAGCGGTTTTGCCCGCGTAACAATAGGTTTCTCTATACAAACTTTGAACTCCCGTTTCATCTCTTTAGGGGGTGAATTTTGGAAAATTCTCTCTTAGTGCTCGCCTACGTCATAAAAGGAAGCTTTGTGCAAAATTTCACGCTCCTAGTCCCAATAGTTTCGGCTGTGTGTTGATATGTCAGTCAGTCAGTTTCTCCTTTTATATTTATAGATATATATAAATAACCCAATAACTTTATTGAAATCTCACTATTAAAATCGATAATAATTATGTACATTTAAATATGCTATTTATCTATTACACAGATATATAGCATAAATTATATTAAATGTAGTACATTGTTATCAGAGTATAGAGTGAATCTCAATAACACAGGCACAGAGAAACTATTGGAAGTTTTAGTATGATTGTAAGGTTTAGTTCGTAAGATGTTATTTCTGTATACCATGCCCTTATTCATTAGTCTTGTTAAGTGATGACCCGAAACACAGGTTTTATAAACCTAGTTCGGGCAAGTCGCTACTTTTACATAATTCTAGGTTTAAAGTTAATTATCCTTATGTCCTTAAAAATTGATAATTTACTTAGGTATACCTACTCATGGTTATTCGTTGGGAATTAGCATAATTATATTTTATAAAATATAATTATGCTCAAACTTTATCAAGCGCAAGTTCGATCGTGTATGGAGTACTGCTCTCATCTTTGGGACGGATCTGCATTTCGGGGAGTGTGCGTCGGAATTGCATAACCTAATTCCGCCTAGCCCGTTCCATCATCGGACCACCAGGCGTACGGCAATGCGCCACCGGTACATGGTGGACATCCCACCTATACGCACAAAACGTTTTGCGAACACATTCATAGTGCGTACAGCTAAGGAGTGGAATTCCTTGCCGGAATCTGTTTTTCCTGATGGCTACAACCCGGGAATCTTTAAGTCAAGAGTGAATAGGTTACTTCTAGGTAAGCGCGTTCCATCGTCGACCGCATCGTCGCTTTCCATCAGGTGAGTTAGCGGTCAAGCGCAAACCTATCAAGAATAAAAAAAAAAAAAAAAAAAAAAAAAAAATTAATTATATTTTAATATTGTGTAAAAGAATAAATAAAGATTATTGTTATTATTACCTACAACCCATAAATCGAACCCAAGATCAAGTTCAGTAATAGCGCTTATGAATATCGAGTTAGTTTTTTCCATAATTTTAAAAGAAAATGATAATAATAACATATTTTAAAAGGAGTCGACCGTAATGGTACCTACATTACCTATCAATTCTACTGGAACATTTTAAAAGGTATCAATCATATTTTCTGATGACAGTTGTAATACCGACGTGTTTTTATGAATTAAATAGAAAGAATATCGACCTAAATACAAAACGAGAGGAACAAACACAGAGTAAAATAGAAATATCTATACTTATATTACAAAGCTGAAGAGTTTGTTAGTTGGAACGCGCTGAAATTATTAGAAACTACCTAATAGTTCTAATCATCATTTCAGCCGAAAGACGTCCACTGTTGGACATAGGCCTCCCCAAGCATCACCACAACGACCGATCCTGTGCGTCTCACATCCACCGCATTCCCGCGACTCTCACCAGGTCTTCGGTCCATCTTGTGGGAGGCGTTCCAACGCTGCGTTTTCCGGTGCGCGGTCGCCACTCTAGAACCTTTCGGCCCCATCGATCATCCGTTCTACGAGCAATGTGAGTCGGAAAATCATCCAATGACATCCGGGGGATGTCTTGGGCGGAGCGGGAGATAGTGTCAGACTTTTACTGACTAAAAACCCACTCCTGTTCCTTCGTTGCCTTTCGTACCAGGTCCGAGTTTTCCTTTCAGAATCAGACCCTTGGCCCCAGTAGGCTTCGACCCTGCTGGGCTCCTACAGTTGCTGACATCTCCTTGAGGCGCGCGTGGAAAAGTACGCGCCGTCGACGACTAGCGCTCGGTCCGGACGGTTACCGAACGGTCGGACGGCGAGCTACACATTACTCGCCGTCCGCAAGCCCGCGTCTACGGTGGCCGGAAATCGGGATCGAAATCCTGGCGGCGATTGGGGCGTGAGGACCGTTGCCTCACGCGATCGTCGCCACCTTTGCTAGCATTACTGCTTCGCAGAAGGAGCCGACCGCCTGCCACTCCTCCTCGCTCCGGACCATGGCCTGTACGCGCCGTCGACGACTTGGGTTCTGTCCGGACGGTTACCGGATGGTCGGACAGTGAGCTACCCATTGCTCGTCGTTCGCAAGCCCGCGCCTATGGTGTGCCCTGCCCACTGCCACTTTAGACTGGCGATTCCATAAAAGGCATCGCTGATGATTCGATAAAAGGTTAAACTATGTTATTATGTATGAAATTTCATGGTTGTTAGCAATATTATGAAATATTTACATCTTAGAATAATACTGGCAGTATCAAACCACAAAACACACCACACAGACCACTAGTAGAGTAGAGGCCTCCTCTAGTGGTTTATGTCAGGCCTTTGACAGATCTAAATGAGTATGATTTAACCAATGAACCAAACTGTGGGTAAGTTGGACTGTATGGTTTTGAGCAATTCGTAAGCGTTTATGCTGCACTGTTTCAGTTCGTAACAGCAGGTTTGCTTTTGACAATACACGAAACGAGGCAAAAATGCTTTAGGGATAAGTATTTATTTATTTATTAGTATCCTGTGCGTCTCGCATCCACCGCACTCCCGCGACTCTCACCAGGTCGTTGGTCCACCTTGTGGGGAGGCCTTCCAACGCTGCGCTGCGCTTCGGTCGTTGTGGAGACGCTTGGGGGAGGCCTATGTCCAGCAGTGGACGTCTTTCGGCTGAAATGATGATGATGATGATGATTTATTAGTATCGCCAACATTACAGGCACTGAGAATTTACAGGTTCATTTTATAACGCTATTCGAGTGCTGCAACACTTACAGACAATCACTACATTAACACAAAACATTTCGACGGTTGAAAGGCTAATTGATCTAAACAACATTTTTTCAAAAATTGAAACCTGACTCAAACGACAGGTAAACGCGAGCCTTTCAATAATAATAATAATAAAAAAATGCAAAATGTTTTTTTATTTCACATAGGCCTAAATGTGTACTTATAAAACTTCAGAAGCTAGAACACGGTTCTAATTGGTCGTTTCCTATCGTGAAGAACCGGCAAGAAACTCCATGGTTACTCAAAATCATTTAGTGAATCTTGAAACTAAGTATCAGCTACAATTCAATTAAAATCTTCTACACCTGAGTATTCAACACTAACTAATTGTTAGCAGTGCAACCCTATGGTATAATGAAGGAAATTATGGAGATTGCCTTCATTATACCACAGTGGTACCTCGAAAGGAATTAAGGACCCTTTCAGACTATCGAACTGCCGATATCTCAGCGAGACCAAAATTGCAAGCAGTGAAAAGTTCGACGGCGGCGACCTCTCGCGACGGGCCCTAGCACAGGCCATGGTTCGGAGCGAGGAGGAATGGCAGGCGGTCACCTCATTCTGCGAAACAGTAAAGCTAACAAAGGAGGCGGCCACACGCATCAGATAACGGACATCTTCACACCTCAGTCGCCATGATCCCGACCCCGATTTTCAGCCACCGTAGGCGTGGGCTTACGGACGACAAGCAATTGGTAGCTCGCCGTCCGGCCGTCCGGTAACCGTCGAAACCGAGCCCGAGTCGTCGACGGCGCCGCAAAGAGATGTCACTAAAACCTTAGGGGCCCACGAAGCCTACTGGGGCAGGGATTGACTTCCGAAAGGAAAACCCGAGGTCCTGGAACGCAAAGCAAAATAGTAATGATTTTAGTCAGTAAAAGTCTGACCCACCCTCCCGCCTCGCCCTGGACCGAGATAAGTTATTAGATGATTTCCCACTTTAAAAAAACGTGGTGTGTAGTGATAATAGTATGGCAGATTTTAATAGTTTTCCGGCCACCTTGATTTCACAGAGTGTGTGAGTGTAATTGTGACAAGTAATAGCCAACGAGACAACGCGCGTGGGAGGCCTAAGTCGAGCAGAGGACATCTTTCAGCTGAATTAATGCTAGGATGGTTTTGATTCATTTGTTTTCATTTATGCACTCTGCAAGGATACCGTATTTGCGCATTTGCTACGATCTCGCATTACCGAGATATTGTCGAGAAACCGCTAATGTATTCGGGCCTTAAGTTGGGTGCAGGGAGGAGGGAGGTTTGAAGTCAAGAGGCTGCAATCTTGCCTCCAACTAGTAAGCAGTCAACAACTCCTTTGTCAGTGCACAATCTCTGGTAATTAGAGCTTCGATTGTTCTTAGAACTGTACTGTTGAGTAATTAATTGCAGGTGGGTCGGAGTAATTGAGGTGATTTCATGTTGTTTGTAGATTTGATGAGGACATATAAAATATCGTCACCGTAATCTATATCTATACTGATATTAGTTGACTCGGCAAATGTCGTTCTGCCATATAAATCACAAAAGAAAAAAGGGGGTCGGGGTAAAAAACAGTTTACATCCTATTTTCAGACCTACTAAATGGGTATACACACAGAATTTCATAAGAATCGGTCAAGCCGTTTCGGAGGAGTCTTGTTACACTGTGAAACGAGATTTTTATATATTAGATTATGAAGAGAAAAGGCTCGTAAAAAAAAATATATAAACTTTGAATTAAATCAAAGTCATCAATTTATAACATTGTATGTGTCTAGATCTTAAAATTGATCACTTCATGATATGGCCAACTAAAACTGGCCAGATCGTTTAAACGTTAACATATATTTTAATGATATGTCAATCCTCGTTCGAAAAATCTTCGTAAATCAATTCGGGAATTGCACTGTTTTCTTAAGTAAGTTTGTACGAAACCCTCAGTGCGCAAATCCGGCTCGCACTTGCCCGGTTTTTTTGTGTTCCTAAAACCAGTAATTTTGAGACTTGCCTCAAAAAATTCGGAAAAAAAAGACTTCATTAACTGTTTTATTCAAGACCAGGTGAAATACATTTAGGCACGTACCGAGGCGTCAAACAGCCGGGAAAACCGGGAGAATGACGGAGCTTCGCGACTACAGATTATTTCAAGGAAATTGAATTTCAGAACATAGCCTATAGTATTAATTTTCAATTATTTTTGTCGGAATTTTCAAGGTGACAAATATAAATTGAAGAGAAGATGACGTTATCGTTTGTACAATCTACTTCTAGGTATTTAAAGTTAAAGTTCACGATGAAGTATTTCAAGTTCTATCAACTGAATCTGCGTGTAATCTAAACCAATATGATAAAGCGGTAAAATTTTATGTTTAAACAATATGTAACTGGAATAATGCACACCCTTTATTTACCCTTTTACACCCCAATTATAAAATTATGTTACACTGAGTTTTAAATGCATTTAGTGTTTTTTATATTAGTTATCCTAACGTAGATCCAGAGATGAGAAACAAGAATTCTCCCAGGAGATAGGTGAGCCTACCACAACCTCCTAATGCAATCTATTTGACGACGTAAACCGAACTATTAAAGGGACGAAGCTTTATAGGGTTTTGGTATATTATAATATGTGGGTACTCGTTGTTAATGTGATTTTGGGCAGTCATCGATCGGCCATTAAAAAAACGTGTACGAACACTCCTTGTTTTATTCGTTATTCCAAAAACACTACAAATTGGCGACGAGGCGATCTTCACGTGAGCAAGAAAGTCAGGTTTTGACATAATAGGTGTTGAAAATAAAATGGCTCAAGAAAGAATGCTGTTTGGAGGACAGATCACGTTTGACCACCGCGTGCAGGAATGGAACATTTTCAAAAGTCGTTTTATTCAGTTTTGCTTGGTGAACGATATCACAGACGACACCGACAAGGCGCAAGTGAAACGGAGATCCCTGATATTGACGTGTTTGGTAGAAGAAACGTACCGCGTCGTTAAGGATTTGGTTTTCCCGGAGGAACTTGAGACGTTAGAATTCAAAAGTCTAATATCAAAGCTGGACAATCATTTTGCGTCTAAAAAGTGTACTTTTGCGGAGCGGTACAAGTTTTATAAAGCGGAGCAACGTCCAGGAGAAGATTTGTCCGAATGGGCGTCGCGGGTACGTCATCTCGCGCAGTACAGGGTTTAAAACAGAACTCGAGTCAGCATTGCGTGATCGGTTTGTCCTCGGGTTAGAAAATATCAAGGAAAAAGAGAAGTTGTTCGCAGAAAGCATAGACACGCTGACATTTAATCGTGCATTGGAAATAGCGCAAAGTGTGAGATGTGCAAGGTTGGCGTTAAGGGAATCACACAGCAATGGCGCTGTCGCCGAGCCATCCGCGCTGCCAGCGGAGCCGGCGCATTCCGTGTTCGCGTTAAAACAGAGCGGTGCAGTCAGCGCGCAGCGGCGAGACGCCGCGGGCCGCGCCGGCGCCGCCGCGGAGATCTCGAAAGTCGGGAAGTGTTGCAGTGTGTGCGGATATAAGAACCATAGTACGGAACAGTGTCGATTTATAAACTATGCGTGTAAAAAGTGTAATCAAAAGGGCCATTTAAAGCGTATGTGTAAAATTCAGGTGAAAAGTAGCAAGTTCTTAACAGCGGATGACGATGACTCAATTGAAGGTATTTATGAATTGTTTAACATAAAATGTGTCAATGGCGAACCGATGCAGCAATTAGTGTCGGTGGGCAGTACAATGCTTATGTGTGAAATAGATAGCGGTAGCGCTGTCTCAGTTTTGCCAGCTGTTGTTTACAATTTAAATTTTAGGCATAAATACAATTTAAGGTCCTGTAATACAGTGTTGAATTGCTATAATGGTAGCAAAATATCACCGTTAGGTTGCTTTACATTGCCGGTGACTTATAAAGATCGTACAGAAAATTTAAAGTTTTACGTTGTAGTTATGGGGCAATGTAATAACAAACAACCTTCGCTGTTGGGTCGCGATTTCATTTCTAAGTTTAGTTTACAGCTATGTAGTGTTCCGTGTAATCACATTAAAAGTGTTGACCTTGTGACTTATTTGAAAGGAAAATACGCTCAACTGTTTACCGATGAGCTGGGTACGTTTAATAAGCACAGAGTTACGTTGAAAATAAAGCCAGACGCACAGCTCAAATTTTTTAAACCACGACCGGTACCGTTAGCGTTAAAACAAAAGGTAGAAAATGAATTGCACAGATTATTGGAATTAGGAATATTAGAGAAAGTCGAGCATTCGGAAGTGGCGACACCAATTGTACCAGTGTTACGACCTGACGGTAATATAAGGATATGTGGTGACTACTCAGTGACACTGAACAAGTGGTTATATACGGATAGTTATCCTTTACCGCGTATTCAAGACCTATTCGCGAAACTTCATGGCGGAGTTCAATTTTCAAAACTAGATTTATCTAGGGCCTATAATCAGTTATTACTTGATGACACCAAAAAACTGACATGCATTAACACTCATAAAGGTTTATTTTGCTTTAATAGGTTGGTTTTCGGCTTGTCAACAGCTCCAAGCATATTTCAAAGAATATTAGAAGAAGTGCTTGCGGGTATTGACGGAGTATGTATTTTTCTTGATGATATTTTAATTACGGCTGAAAATCAACAACAGCACCTTTTAAGGTTAGAAGAAGTGCTGAGTAGGCTTGAAAATTCAGGGTTTAGAGTTAAGGAAAATAAATGCGATTTATTTAAAGATTCCGTTGAGTACTTAGGATTTATTATTGATAAAAATGGATTACGAAAATCGAATTCTAAGGTAGAAGCTATATTGACTAGTGAATGTCCTAAAAATGTAAGCGAATTAAAGTCATTCTTGGGCATGGTTAATTATTATAGGTCATTCATTCGCGGAGCATCTAGCCTCATGGCTCCCCTACATTTACTTTTAAAAAAGGGTATTAAATGGAAGTGGGGTAAGGAACAGGCTCAGGTTTTTAATAAAATTAAGCGCGAACTAGCTTCAGAACGCAACTTGGCACATTATAACCCCGAGCTGCCTACGATAGTGACGGCGAACGCGGGACCGCGCGGTCTTGGCGCGGTATTGTCACACCGATACCCCGATGGCACGGAGCGCGTAGTCGCCTACGCTTCACGTTCTCTGTCCAAAGCTGAATGTAATTATTCTCAAATACAGAAAGAGGCTGCGGCTATTGTGTTTTCTATAAAAAAATTTCATCACTACGTATACGGTCGTGTAGTGCCGTTTACATTGCGTACAGATCACAAACCGCTTCTAACTATATTTGGCAACAAAAGGGGGGTACCAGAGATAGCCGCAAACCGTCTGCAACGTTATGCGTTATTCTTGTCTGCATATAACTTTAACTTAGAATATGTTAAAAGTGAAGAAAATGTTGCAGATTATTTATCTCGTTCGGTTGCCGATTACATTAAGTGTAATAATGAGGAGTTGGAAAATGACGATAGATCAATGTTTGTTAATCACATTACAGATAGCGTATTAAGGCCGATTACACTAGAAGAGATTAAGCGGGAAACTGAACACGATGAAACATTACGTAAAATTATAGGTTTTGTTAAAAACGGTTGGCCAAAGAAGGTTGCTGATCTGCGAATGAAACCGTTTTTCGCTTGTCGGTGTGATTTAAGTTATGAAAATGGGTGTTTGCTTAGGGGTTACAAATTGGTGATACCTTCCTTTTTTAGAGAACAGATTCTAGACATGCTACATATTCCTCATTTTGGAGTAGTAAAGACGAAAACGGAAGCAAGATCGCGTTTTTGGTGGCCAAATATTGATAAGCATATAGAAGAAAAGGTGGGTGCCTGTACTAAATGTAACTCGCTTCGCAGCAACCCGCCTCGCGCTCCGCTTACTGTGTGGCCATACCCTGCGCGACCTTGGGAACGGGTGCATTTAGATATGTTTACGCTCATCGGCAAACAGTTTTTAATTGCAGTAGATGCGCACTCAAAATGGGTGGAATGTTTTCCAATGACGAATACGGATAGTGAAGCTATTATTTCTAAGTTGTCAGAAATGTTCAGTAGATTCGGAATAGTGCGTACCTTGGTCACAGATAATGGTAGAAATTTTTGTTCAAGTCAATTCGATAAATATTGTTTGACTAACGGTATTCAACATTTAACAACCGCTCCATATCATCCGGCATCAAATGGCCAGGCAGAAAATACTGTCAAAACCGTTAAACGGGGCTTAAAAATAATGTTAAATGAAAATACAAATCCAAAACTAATACAACGCCAGCTTAATGAATTTTTGTTTAATTATAGGAATTCAAAGCACTGTACGACAGGATTTTCACCGGCTCAGTTGTTGTTCGGTCGCTCATTACGCTGTAGGCTCGATTTGTTGCGAGTTACGGAAGCACATTCCAAAGGAATGAGTAATACTAATAACGCATCAGCTGTGTCGCTTGCATCCGCTGCTAAGAATAATGCCGTTCAAAAACAGACCTTACAGCATAAACAATACGGAGGCAGTCGTAAAAGTGAATGGTTTTGTAATGATGAGGTTTTAATTAAACATTTTTATAATAATGGGACAAAACATAAATGGCTTTATGGTGTTGTAAGGCACAAAATCGGTAATAGACTGTATGGTATATACGTGCCAGTGTTAAAAACTGTTTTAAAAAAAACATTTAGACCATATAGTAAGCTATAAAGGGACAAAGTCGCAACCACCCGAGTTGGAGGACGTCGGCGACTTCATACAATTAAGATCAGTAATTGATCCCACAGACACGCTCGCGGAATCTGACACCACGGCACAGGTTGAGTTGGAGGGAGAGGAGAGTGACAGTTCATTCTGTTCTGTTCCCGAGACTCCGTCCTCGGTTCCACTAAATGACGAACATCAAACGGATCAGCCGTCAAATGAAAGTTCCGAAGAAGAAGGGGACCAGGATGGCGGAAGGATCGAATCAATACCTTCGGAACTAGATATTCAACCTGTAAGCACGGGACCACAGAGTACATACCAGCGACCGGTCAGAGCTGTTAGGAAAAAAATTGTAAATTATAAATGTTAATATTTTTAGTTCTATACACATATGTTTTAAATTATTGGTGGAGGGATTGTGGTATATTATAATATGTGGGTACTCGTTGTTAATGTGATTTTGGGCAGTCATCGATCGGCCATTAAAAAAAACGTGTACGAACACTCCTTGTTTTATTCGTTATTCCAAAAACACTACAAGGGTATATATGTAGTTCCATCCCTCTGTCTCGCTCGCACGCCTGGCAATTTAAAACGTCATGTTAAGGGTCCAGGTCCGTATGGGTTACGCCCGGGTGCCACTATTGTTTGGACCGCCTGGAGGACATGGTGGAGCATACGGTAGAGGTGTGCCCGCTTGGGCAGAGCACCGCAGCAGTGTCCTCATGGGGGCGATCGGCGGAAACGATCTCTCGCACCGGGCCTTGGTACAGGTCATGTTTCGAAGCGAGGAGGAGCGGCAGGCGGTCGTCTCCTTCTGCGAAGCAGTAATGCTAGCAAATGAGGTGGCCGCACGCGCGAGGCAACGGCCCTCACGCCCCAGCCGCCGGGATCCCGATACCGATTTCCGGCCACCGTAGGTGCGGGCTTGTAGACGGCGAGCCATTGCTCGCCATCCGACCGTCCGGTATCCGTCCGGACCAAGCCCAAGTCGTTGACGGCGCGTAGTGTTCCACGAGCGCCTCAAGGAGATGTCAGCAAACCGTAGGGGCCCAGCAGGGTCGAAGCCTACTGGGGCCATGCGTTCGCTTCTGAAAGGAAAACCCGGCACTAGAATGAAAGGCAACGAAGGAACTAGGAGTGGGTTTTAGTCAGTAAAACTCTCACACGCCCGCCCCAATGACCCTTTCCGCTCCGCGCAAGGCTGCAAGATGTCATTGGATGATTATTAGAAAAAAGGACTTACGGATAGTATCTCACTTACCCCCGACTTCTGATTTAAATATTTGAATTTGAGTATTTCTCAAAGCTTAAAAATTTTTAACCTCAATGTGAGGATAGCACCACTCGTCAATAAAAGCAAGTAAATATATTATAGTTGTGCACCTTTTGACTGTTACTCACCAAAATTTCAGCCAATTTGAACGCGCTGTTGTTATCTAACAGCCATTTTGTGTGAGTCAAAGTGAGATGCAGAAAAAAAAAACTTTTTTTCACCAAGACCACGCACCCTCTCACACCTCAGCGGTTGCCACGGTGAAAATCTACGAATTACAGTTTGAACTTCTTGATCATCCACATTACTCACCAGATCTAGCCCCAAGCAACTTATGTTTGTTCCCTCATCTAATAATTGCGTTAGGAGGATAGAGATTTTCATCCAATATGAAGGCAAATGTCGTGAGCAATTATTTTGCAGCGAAAAAAGCTAACTACTAGTTTTAACGGGTCAGAAAGATGAGGTCATCACTGGGAGAAGTGTGTAGAGTTACAAGGAACATATGTCAAAAAAAAAAAAAAAAAATTGAAAGAAAAAATATCTCGTATCTTTGTTGGGTCGGAAACTTTTCAGACCACCTGTGTACTTTATCCTGAAAACCTGTCAAAATTTGGCATTCAACTAGGGTTTGCCACGTTCTCAACTCAAAATACTCAAATCGAAAACCCACCCTAAGTCTGGCCCCTCACTTTAGACATATTGCGGCAAAAATATCTAATATCTTAAAAGCTTTTATGCAATAAATATAATCCCACACACCATCCAAACTCAAATCACAATTACTCATAACTAAACCAATTTCCCGACTCAAGTCCCGAAATCAATTCTCGATTTCTACAACCCTATCGTACCTATTACTTGAAGTAATACTTGCACCTACATCGCTGGGCCCGAGACTACCCGAACTCGGTACTCATCAATCATACCCGTCTAACTCCGTTCCCGGTTGATCCATCAGCTGTTAAGGGCTCCTTTAGCTCTTAAAATAACGTATATTGTCTTACTTACAACCTTTTACGTGTTTTTGTGTTAATCTCGTTCGTTCTATTATAGTTTGTGGTGGTGTTTTTATGTTAGTGTCGTTTTATCTATCGCTGGGTTCGATTGTGATTGCAAATCACATCAGTAGATAATAAATGTTTGAAAGTGCTAGGTAGGCGAGAGGTGTAACCCGAATAGATAAGGTGCGCAATATATATATCAGGGGCAGCTTTAAATTTGCGCCAATCAACGAAAAACTTACTGAAACCCGCTCATATGGTATGAACATGTTAGCAGGAGAAGCGAGGATATCGTAAAAATTGCACTAGTCAGAACAAAAGAAAGGCAGAGGTCGCCCACCATTGACCTAGTGGTCTGGAATCGAAAGAGACTTCAAATTACTTGTAGCCCATTTGCCAGAGCCGACAATCGAAGATAGAATAACCTGGTACCGATTTGTGAAGAGACCTGACCCCATATAATAAGAACAGGAGAGGACAACGATAGAAGATTAGTAGATAATTTAATTGAATACTAAATTCAAGATTATTGAATGAGAAAAGGAACATAGTTGTATTGCCGATCCAAAGACAAAGACAAAGACAACGTTATAATGTCTCTTTAAAACAAAAAAAAAAAACGAGATATAAAATTTTAGAACAATGAACTCTAAAGCCATTGAAAGAACTACATTAGACCGACGCACACGTGTCACACGCCTAATTTGTACGTACAACGACGTCGCGTGGCGTGGATCTAGTGTAGCTCTACAAGTCTAGTTTCCATATAAAATGTAAGGAGACTAACGCGCCCAGATCGGTGAGTGTGGTACACGTGTGAGCAGTGTAGTTCTACATTAAGTCATACGTACAAAGTTCCAATTCCATTACAACCCATATATTTTTTTAAAGCCATAACAAATTTTCAATTAAAAATCACAATTCAAAACCATCCGTTAATCCGTTATTTAAATAAGACGTGTGGTGGTGGTGGTGGTGGTGGTGGTGTGGTGTGAGGTGTGTTTAATTTAGGTATCTTCAAGACTAGAGTGAATTAATAAACTAGTGCGCCTCACCATCAACGATTGCATCGCTGCTTACCATCAGGTGGGATCGCAGTCAAGCACTAGTTTATATAAATAAAATAAAAAAGAGGTTTCCTACGATTTATTTCGTTCAGTAAAAGCGCAGTTACATATTACCTCGGCTTTGAAACTGAAATGCTGAACAAAGCTAATCGAATGAAACTACATACCTTCAAGGAAATCAAATTTCCTTGACGATGTCCATATTAGCAACATTAAGCGGTGGCCGCCTAGAAACTTAATTATTAACTTGAAACCAGTTAGCATTTGTTTGTAACGGTACCCTTATCATGTAGTGCTGGCGGAAGTTTGATTACCGGTTGTAAACTTAATTTAGGTAAAGGTTCTAGTAGGTAGGTAAGCCAATTAGGTAACGGCCAAACACTAGCCTGTTTTTGAGGGTGAGACATCTATATATATAAAAGCGAAATACCACTCACACTCACTGAACAAAATCTCAGAAACTATAACACTTACAAACTTAAAATTTGGCAAGTAGGTTCCTTAAAGGGTGTAGACATCCGCTAAGAATTTTATGCGGATTTTACGAAACACCACTCCTAAGGGGGTAAAACGGGGTTTGGAAATTTTTATGGAGAAACCTACTTTTATGACCGAAGCCGCTAGCAGAACCTAGTTTCCAAATAACTTTTCTCGCTCTGGGTTTGTTCAAGGTGGGAAGTAATTCAATGACATCTCCCGCTCTAGTGCCTATTTTCCTTCATTGCCTTGCATTCAAGGACCCCAGATTTCCCTTTCGGAAGGAAAACCGTAGGGGCCCAGCAGGGCCGGAGCCTACTGGGGCCAAGGGTCTACTTCTGAAAGGAAGACTCGGCCCTGGTATGAAAGGCAATGAAGGAACAGGAGTGGGTTTTTAGTCAGTAAAAGTCTGACACGCCTTCTCGCTTCGCCCAAGAGCGGGGGATGCCATTGGATGATTTTCCCACAAACAAAAAAAGGTGCTAGGCTTCGCCCGCGTACTTAAAATATAGCCACTCAGGAATAAAGCAGCTTTCTATCGGTGAAAAAATTTCTTCTAATCAGTACTTCCAGCGATTATTTTCCTACAAACAAAAAAACAAACTTTACCTCTTTACAATAATAGGGGTTAAAGTATGAAATTGCCGTTTTATTGTACTAGGTACCTACTTCGAATTGACATAGAACCTTCATGGTTTGAGATTTTTGAGTGAAACTTTTTTCACATGGTACCTATGAAGTTCTTCTTTAAAAAAAATGTGCAACATTCGATTATCGACTTTCAGTTGTTTTTTATTCTGCTTAGACAAGAAAGATGAAGAAGACTTCGAAAATTCGAGTGATTTTTAAATACGAGTTCCAGAAACCGCTCGCAATATCAATGTTGCGTTTGGAGAGGGGGGGACTGCTAATGAACGCACCGTGCGATTTTAGTTTAAACGCTTTAGTGATGGAAACTTTGATTTAAAGAACGAACCACGTGGAAGACCGCCCACACAGGTGAATAGCAATGAATTGAAAAAGATGGTGGAAGCCGATCCAAGCCAAACTACCCCTCCTGGGTAGTTTGGCTTGGATCGGCTTCCACCAGTTCATTGTTCTTAGCGGCATGGTTTAACGATACCTTACCAATAATATTGACTCATTTGCGTCAAATCAATTAACTAAAAAAATATGAAAAATGGGTGCCTCATAATTTGACTGATCTGCAGAAAGAAAAGCGTGTTGAAATGTGTGTTGCCTTGTTGAATCGATACTGAAATGAAGAAATATTGGATCGAATTGTGACATGTGATGAAAAATGGATTCTTTACGATAACCGTAAGCGAAAAATGCAATGGCTGACCCCAGGTCAAATGCCGCAACAGTGTCCTAAAGCAAAGCTTACCAATAAAAAGGTAATAGTAACTGTTTGGTGGTCTCAGCATGGTGTTATTCACTATAGCTTTCTCTAATTTGGTAAAGCAATAACGGCAGATGTCTACTGTGCCAAACTCCGAACAATGATAGCAAAACTAGCAGTGAAACAGCCCCGACTCATGAATCGATCTTCACCATTATTGCTTCATGATAACGCAAGACCTCATACAGCACTAGAAACCATTTTAACTCTACAGGAACTGCAATTAGAAACCATTCGTCACCCTCCGTATTCGCGAGACCTTGCTCCAACGGACTACAATTATTGTTTTCGTGATTTGGACAATTTTCTACGTGATAAAAAGTTTTATTCTCAAGAGGCAGTACAAAATGCTTTCACACAGTTTGTCGAATGTAGATCACCAGAGTTCTATCGCAAAGGCATAAATGACCTTCCTATTAGATGGCAGTAATATATAGATAATAATGGTAATTATTTTGATTAAATAAATATGTTAAATTAAAAAAAAAACAATTTCAATTTTTTAGTAGGTACAAATCGGCAATTTCATACTTTAACCCCCAATATTAGTGTAAATAAACCCTACAAAAATAACATTTCAACATTTCTCGATTAGATTAAATGACACTTCGATCGAAGTTGAACCCCATTCAAATTACCTGAACCGTCAAAACTTTACTAAAATTGCACGTTTTTGATCCCTGATCCCTCGAACAGAAAATTGAATTTCCTGAGCATAACTTTAGCGGCCACAAGCCTCTCAACTTTGACCGCCTCTCGACGTACCTTTTGGTCAAAGTTATACCAATTAAGTTATTTTCTTTTGTATATTTTTGGTCCGATAGAAACAAATTGTTGAAAATTTATTACAAGAGGCTGGTGGCTAAAGAATAATAGTAGCACGTTTCAATCTTTAGCCCCGTGCTTCACTAGGATGCCATGACGGTGCTGTCAGTTCGCGTAGCTAAGAAAATATATGAAGTTCTGGTGTATATAGTCACGAGCAATAAGATATATACATATATGCATTTAATATTCAACTTAACTTCTGCCATGCAAGAATTATGTGTACGACAATTGGTTCTGAAGCAATTTGACAATTTGTCTTACACTTACATAGGTACTTCTTGAATAACATTTCGGTTTAGGTCGTAAAATGGATCATGTTAAGAGCTCGTGGTGTGGTAGAGCCTCAGTGTGTGCTTGACCTAAGGTTAAGCTTTTCAGAAATAGATGGCTTTATCACAAAATCAGCAAATATTCTGGAACTGTTTGTGAAAGTTTTTGAATTCTAATTAATTACTGCGTAAATACCAAGAATATATTACGAAAATAAATCGAAGTTAGGTATAGTCATTTTACCATAACATGATTTGCAATAGCGTAATGCGAAACTCGGCATATTTTCTCAGAAAATGATTTTCTTTTAGTGTATAAAGCGGATACAAACACTACTTGACGTGTAGAGGTGTCATACTAGACTGAACGACTTATTACCACTAAGTAACAAGTATCGGATTACGATTTTGTTCGCTATGTCCTGTCTATTGGTAGTATTAATTTTATGTCTTTGCTAGACCTTAATAATCATCTAAGTCGAATATTGTTGTTACTGTTTAACTTATCATTTTAATTCAAATTGGGTCGTTTATTTATTTATTTCAATTCTTACTTAAAATTTTATTTTCAACTAATTTATTGGAACGACTTAACCCAGTCTGACAAACTGATAACCAATCTTGCTAGGAGTATCAAATTCTGAAGGCTGTAAGGCATGTAAAAAACTGATATTCAGCTATTGACAGCCGGCTCCAACATAGTTAAGAAAATGTTGGGCAGATCGACCTTAGCTAGAAGCTTTGCTAATGCCTCGCCATCACGGACAGGGGTATACTCAGCAACTTTGGGTAAACAGTTGTGTTAGAAATTACGTAAGTACGTACCCATATCATGGACTTTTGTTGATGTTTGATTAATCCGTGTGAAATTATACCCAAGTTGGCCAATGCTAAATAGTTGAAGGCCGTAGAATCTTGAAATATAAGGCTTTAAGTAACTATAGTTTAGATTCGGAGTTAGAAATCTTACGTTGATTAGGTTAGTGTAATTTGAACACGTGGGCCATGTACGCCGATCTGGGCGCGTCGATCTCCATACATTTTATATGGCAACTAGACTTGCAGAGCTACATTAGATCCACGCCACGCGACGCCACGCAACGCGCCGCTACGTACAAATCAAACGTGGTCCACGTGTGCGTCGGTCTAGTGTAGTTCTCGCTTAAACCTTTTACAGTTTATGCGTATTTTGGGTTTTGAAAAAGAGATTAGTTACTTCTGCCAGTATTCTTTTTTTACGTGGTAAATCATTGATTCGTCCCGCTCTGATTGGAGCGAGAGGGAATGTCAGACTTCAACTGATTAAAATGCAATGTGTTCCTTCAGTTGTGCTTTTGCAAAGGCTATGGTAACTCCTTCGAAAAATCTGCAGCCTTGGCAGGCATCTCTTAGCACATACAACACAACGTATCATCGACCCGCGTTGGATCCTTACCGAATAGCCGGACGGTAAGCTATCCATTGCTCGCCGTTTACAAACCCGCGTTTACGGTGATCGTAAATCGCTTTGTGACTCCTGCCCCCCTAGCCAAGTTACGATCGTTTCGTTTGCGTCGAACGCCTCGAGTAGGCCACGCCTCCGATTCCTTTGTTCTGACGTCATCTCAAAGCTCAGTCACGTGGTCAGAACAAAGGAATAGGAGGCGTGGCCTACTCGAGGCGTTCGACGCAAACGAAACGATCGTAACTTGGCTAGGGGGGCTGATACCCGGGGCGTCAGTCAACATTCTGGAGCGATATTACCTATAGGTACCTATTTCAATAAGAGATGAAAATAGCAAGTAGGATACTACTTTATGAAACCGTTATAGGCACACTCATCTTGACCTTTTCATAGAAAAAGAAATAACAACGAAATCTTCCAGTCAGTACACAATGAAAGGGATAGGACTAAAATATTCGGCTGAAAAGTAGATCTTTGAAAAATAATGGTCCACCCACGACTACGGCCAACGATTTACCGTAATAATAATGGGAATAGAAAGAAATGGGTGTTTGACAATCATGCCACACAAACAATCCCTACCTACAACATTTACCCTCACCCTCGAATACTCATAGGTACATAATTTTTAAACTAAAGTAACAATTTTTTTTCCGTTTTGAAGGTAAATCCACACACATATCCATTGGTATGTTATTGTGAACCACTGTCAGATACAGCTTAACGTAGTTTAAGAGGGTCCTTTTCACTTGCCTATCGTCAACATCGCGCATGGTTTAAAAGCTTGTTACTTCATCTAACGCAATCCAACGCGATGTTTGACGAAAAGGCAACGCGAAAAAAGAGACATAACGCCTGAAAACTCTGTTAGCTTTCGGTAATTCCGTGATTTACTCAAATATTTTACAAAACTTGTTCCAGGAAATACGTGTTTTTTTTAAACGCTTAAAAGTTTTTGAATGTCGACATTTAGAATCTTGATTAAATTTGCAAGGCTTCTATTGTTATACTTTTTTGACTTTTTTATATTTTGAGTAAATTATGAAGTGTCAAAGTTCATGCAAAATAGCAGATTTTCAGAGGTCTTTACTGGATTAGTTTGACACAAATTTATAAATTGATTTCAATAGAAGCCTAGATAATATCCACAAGATACTGTGTTTCCAGAATATCTAATGAAAAATGTGTAATAACGTCATAATCGCGTAAGAGCGGTTGTATGAAAAACAGTGAAAATGTATGTCGAGTTGCATTCCCATATCCATATGGTATGGGAACGGGGACAGAGTTTACCCAATCGTGTACAGATTTCTACAGCATCAGATATGTATTATGTATTCTTTTTACTTTATATTCAAAAATTGTAAACAAAGGGTACAATAAAAAATACAGATAGTATTTTTGGGAAATATTTACTTTTGTTATATTATTGTACAAAAATATCATCAGACGACGAAGACGAAAGAATATACACCTTTCAACAAGTTTATGAAGAACGAGATAAGTTAAAAGGATTCTTTCTGAAGATAATCAGTTCACATCAGCAAAGTTTGTTAGCGAACATTTTATATCAACGAGCGAGTTAGTGCTTGGATAAGTTACAATAACCACAGAATTTCAGACTTGGCTAAGTTTGATTAACGCACGTCATATTATTATCTCGCTGGTTTTTTGTTTAGCAGGGAATTTATTCAGTGTTGGCACTATAGCTATAAGAGAAGTAATACATGTAATTTTTTTTTTTTGTCACAACTATGACACAACGCCGTCTAGTCCCAAGCTAAGCAGAGCTTGTGTTATGAGTACTAGACAACTGATAAACATACTTATATATTTCTAAATACATACATAATTACACCCAGACTCAGAACAAATGATCGTACTCATCGCACAAACATTTGTCCTGGGTGAGAATCGAACCCACGACCTCCGGCATAGCAGTCAGGGTCACTAACTACTAGACCAACAGGCCAGTCAAAAATGGTTAGGAGCGATGTAGACTGACCGAGTGACCATTCATGAGGTTACTAGTTTTAGTATATGCGAAACCCAAAACACGTGTCTAGTATTTTTATGTAAAGAATCCCTGTACAAAATTTCATAACTGTATTATGAAAAATCACAAAGTTATAAGCTTGTTATGTTACCTAGTTGTCCGCATAAATACATGGTCACCGGGCCATTCTGGCGACTGAAAGGTTGTTTTGCTCTCGCACCCAGCTGTGCTCTGGTGCCTAATGCCCGCTATGATCTGCCGTGACCTGTATTACTTAGTATCGGTGGTGTCCAACTTGTGACCTTTTTTAAATATTTTTAGGAAAAAATCTAACGTGGTGTAAAAATTATTGGAATCGATTCAGTTACTGATTCTGAACAAACTACATTCAGGTTTCGCATATACTAAAAATAGTATTGTTTAAAGTAGTAAAAGACACATAAGCAACAGAAAGAATACGAGTGTGTTTTAGTCAGTAAAAGTCTGACATTCCCTCCCGCACCGAACAATCCACAGCCCTGGCATTGGCAGCCCTAACTGACCACGTCAATCTTGGTGACATGTCTTTGAGGTGAGGGTGAAACACAACGCACCGTAAACACAGGCTTCGTTACAAGACGGTCGGATGGCGAGTTACTCATTACTCGCCGGTCGGTGGCCGGAAATCGTATTGGTAACTGTTATTCGTGGAAACTTTCTAAGAGAGTGCTTGAGAAAGCTTAAGCGTAATATAAACAGTCATCATCATCATCATTTCAGCCGAAAGACGTCCACTGTTGGACATATGCCTCCCCAAGCGTCGCCACAACGACCGATCCTGTGCTTCTCGCATCCACCGCACTCCCGCGACTCTCACCAGGTCGTCGGTCCAACGCTGCGTTTTTCGGTGCACGGTCGCCACTCTAGAACCTTTCGGCCCCATCGACCATCCGTTCTATGAGCAATGCGCCCTGCCTACTCGTGCACTGCTCGGAGTTTCCTTGCGTGATCGCATAAATAATGAAGATATCCGCAGGAGAACCAAGGTCGCCGACATAGCCCGAAGAATCGCTAAACTAAAGTGGCATATAAACAGTACATGGTTGCAATCATGTATTCTAAAATCTCTGTACAAGCTAAGCTTGATATTCTAAACTTGTTGGCTCGAAACTAGAATGATACAACATTACGTAAACATAGCGACTACAAAACTTGAACACAGCGACTCCGCGACTATGTCTCAACTTGGTTTAAAGCAATCTGCGAACTAAGAAATATGGGGTGTGACGTGCTGGAGCTCTATGGTAAACTTGCGTAAAATATTCTAGGTAAATCTTTCGCTAGATTGATGCCTACGTCTTTGATTCTCACAAGGGACAGATATGCACCACCTTAAAGTCTGACACTATCTCTCGCTCCGCCCAAAAGCGCCCCATGTCATAAGATGATTTTCCCACCGAAAAAGCTAGAAAGACGTTCACAGCTGGATATAGGCCTCCACCAAGTGTCACCACAATGATCGATTCTGTACAACTGACATCCCATCGGATTCTTGCGTTCCTCACCAGGTCATCGGTCTACTTTGATTGACCGTTTACTGGAAGATGCAGTGTTGGAAAGCCTCCTTTTCCACTTTTCGCGATTATTCGGGCTATGTTGGTAACCAGACTCTCCTGCAGATATCTTAATTTCTGATTTGTTTACGCAAGGAAACTCTAAATAATCATTGTTTTTAAATTGTTTAGGTATTGATCCGTTTACTAGTGAATACATTATAACTACTACCTTTTTTTAAGAAAAATATTATCGTCTTTTTTTTTTCTATTCTCTTCTTAGAAATCTGTTTTATTTTAAACAATAATCTAAGATGTTGTCAGATTTTCATCATGAAATATGTCTTTTAGCTGAAAGGTGCACCCAGTGGTGCAATTTTCATCTTTTTTCTGTGAATCTTTGCGCTAGATCAGATATGCCATTTTTCTTAAGACGAGAGAATCTTAGACTGTCCACTCCCTGCAATTACGCAGCAAACTCATTTAAATGCTGGTACAATCTGTGTTGATATTTCTTGCTGTTTGACTCAATTTCTTCTTTCACTGTTCGTAGATTATAGTCTAGGTTCAAATATTTATTGCTTATGTAAGGTGGAATATTAAACATAGCTCTCATTGTTTTGCTTTGGAACCTTTCGAGTATTTCAATATTACTATGGCTGGCTGTGCCCCAAAGCTGAACGCCATATGTCCATACAGGTTTTAGTATAGCTTTATAGATAACCATTTTACTAGCATCTGTTAGTTGTGACATATTCCCGATAATCCAATACATGCTGCGAAGTTTGCAGTCTAATTGTTTCCTTTTGGTCCATATATGTTTTCGCCAGGTGAGACGACGATCTAGATGCATACCTAGGTACTTAGTATCATCTGATTGTCTTTATTAATTTAATGATTTAATGATCACGGCAGTTTTTGTGCCTTTATCATTCTAAAACTCAAAGTAGACTCTAACTCAAAGACTGATAAATAATAGACAATTAGAAATATTTAGAAATATTTTAGTGAGTAACCTGAAGATAATTCTGAACTCAAACCATTTATTTCAAATAATTAAGGCAGTTTTGGAATTTAAAGAAGAAATTCCACTTCCAAAGCGTAAATCTTTATTATTTCCCACCCTTAAAAAAAAAGATCTTACATAGAGAAGTACTTGCAAGAAACTCCAAGAACACTCTTTTTACATGTTATCTTTAAAAATATAATTCTTATGTACTTACGTGTGTTTGTCACTTAAATCCTCGTAAGCAGCTTGACTTGGATGTTATGTGGGTATATTTGAGTAGGTCCCTGGATGTTTTGAAAATATAATTGGACCTGGCAAGTTTTTTTTTCGATGGGAAAATCATCTTATGACATCCCCCGCTCTCTGGCGGAGCGGGAGATAGTGTCAGACTTTTACTGACTAAAAACCCACTCCTGTTGCTTCGTTGCCTTTCGTACCAGGGCCGAGTCCTTTCAGAATCAGACCCTTGGCCCCAGTAGGCTTCGACCCTGTTGGGCCCCTACAGTTTGCAGCATTACTGCTTTGCAGAAGGAGGCGACCGCCTGCCACTCCTCCTCACTCCGGACCATGGCCTGTACCAAGGCCCGGCGCGAGAGATCACCGTCGCCGCTCGCCCCCACGAGGACACAGCGTTGCTCTACCCAAGCGGGGCACACCTCCACCATGTGCTCCACCGTATCCTCCGGGCGGTCCACACAATGGTGACACCTGGGACCGGGTGGCGCTGCAATCGGGTTCTCATTTTTTTTTCTGACGTAACGCCAGCTTTAGTATTGGACAACGTCTGTCGGGACAGCTAGTTTATTATAAAATCCTTGTTACATATTTCTTGCCGCTTCTAATACATGAGAACAATATAAAGAAAAATTATAGAGAACAATTCAAAACATAGAAATTAGAATAAGCCACAGGCAGTTATAGATACCGGCACGGATCTTGAGCGCTGACTTCTACATTTCTACTTGCGCAGAAGCACGCAGAAGTGAAATATCGGGTCTCTTTAGTGGTATGAAAAGAGATGCGGGAGCAGGGAATGGAATCCTTGTACAGTGATTGGCTCGCCGAAGTCTACGATGCGCAAAGCGATCCCAGCTCTTTCGCCGAACGCTCAAGATTCGTGCCGCTATCTATATTAAATGACCAGTCTCAACTAACGACGCGGCAGTATCCGTTCACAAACATGATGCGTATACACCACTAATTTTTACCCGACTACGGCAAAGCCAAAGGAGGGTTATGATTTTGTTAAATAGTACAAATACTTAGAGGGCTTATTAGAAAAGGTCTTGTTATTATTTACGTAAAGTCTCAATAAATAAAATTCTTTATATCCCAAAATGTCATTTAATATATGGAAATATTTTACAGGCTTTTGATTATCAATGAATGAATGGCGATAAAAATAGAAAAACACTGCGCGTAGTATTTTCTAGTAACAATTGTTATGAATGATAGTTTCAATTATGAATTTACCAACTATGACAAATTTTCGTGGACAATTTTGGGATTTCGTTTTTTTTACTTTTGACTACACAAATAATATATGATCAGTAACGGGTACGGATAGAGCCCCATTATTTTTTGTACTAATTAAAAAATAGGGGTGTAATTGGCACCACTCAGCTCAACCATTTTGAAGGGAACGAAATTATCCAATACGCGAACTACCATCAGCGAGACATTTGAATAAGCATGACAAACTCTCAACTGCCATGTTCCATGTTCTCATGGCTTTTCCAATTTTTTCTTACTTTAATTTGATATCGAAAGTCGGTTTGAAAGTGATCCTTATTGTACATTGATATTGTCAATTTCGTACCGTGATATTCTGATATTATATAATCGAATTAACGTCAAATCCAATACCAAAACGGGCGAAAACCAAATGAGAGCTTATGCAAAAGGGTACAGTCAGCCTCCATTACGTTGTTACTATAGTCCAATAATCTTAAACTAGTATAATATATTTGCAGGAGAACCAAGGTTACAGACATAGCCCGAAGAATCGCCAAACTTAAGTGGCAGTGGGCAGGGCACATTGCTCGCAGAACAGATGGTCGATGGGGATGAAAGGTTCTGGAGTGGCGACCACGTACCGGAAGACGCAGCGTTGGAATTCCTCCCACAAGGTGGACCGATGACCTGGTGAGGGTCGCGGGAATCTGATGGATGCGAGACGCACAGGACCGGTCATTATGGTGACATTTGGGGGAGGCCTATGTCCAACAGTGGACGTCTTTCGGCTGAAATGATGATGATGATAATATATTTTAGTTACCCATCATAAGTTGCACTTGCATGTTTTGTTTACTAAGGTTCATTCAATAACCCCTTCTTAGTGCTCGCCTACATATTAAAAAGGAGGCCTTGTACAAAATTTTAAGTACTATACCTATTTGCAGTAATTTTGCCTGTGAATTGATATGTCGGTCAGTCAGTTTCGCCTTTTATATATAGATAAAAAAAATTGCAAATCTACCATAGTTTTTGCCGTCTGAAAAAGGATATTTCAGCGGTCGTTAGTTTGCCAAAAAAGTAACATGGAGGGCGGTGATTTTTGCGTGTGACACCAGGGGTAGTCTTATATCTTGTTCTAATATTCTGCGTGAAAATGACAAGTTGTATCCGATTTGGTCATATTTTATGTCGTAAGATGGCATGCAAGCAATTTCAGTCATTATGTTAGGTGCTGTTGGATATTTTGACTAATAGAAATTCATTGTAAAAGTAATATCTACAAATCTCTTTTAGCTGTAGCAAATTTGAGTCTCATAGTCTAATTGTACGTTCCTTGTAACATAAGCTATGAAGCCACGAGAAATATCTAGTCTATAAACGAAAAGGACGGAATTGTATTGCCAATTTGGAGACATACCTGTAATGTCTCATTTGCATTCTTATACTTCGTTAAACTACATTATATCTGAAATCAGAAAACGAGATTTCAAATTTTAGAACTTTGAACGTAAGTACAAAGTTCAATTTCTATTGTGACTCGTTTGTTTTAAGACCATTTTAATTACTTAAAATACACAACAAAATCAAAGTCAAAAATTTAAGCACATGTAAGTATATGTTCTTATCTATATATATAAAAGGAGAAACTGACTGACTGACATATCAACGCACAGCCAAAACTACTGGGACTAGGAGCGTGAAATTTTGCACAAGGGTTCCTTTCATAACGTAGGTGAGCACTAAGAGAGGATTTTCTAAAATTCATCCCCTAAGTGGAGGAAACGGGGGTTCAAAGTTTGTATGTAGAAACCTATTTTCACGCGTGTGAAGCCGCGGGCAGAAGCTAGTATATACATATAAGTATATGTACTTCATTAAAACTTCGTCGATAGTTAGGTTTTTATATAGTTACGACTAGTTGTCGCTGCTTCAGCCGCCATTTGTATGAAACAAGTCACAGCACCGCAAGAGTTTGCGTACATTATCAAACCAACTGATTACGTCCGCTTCGCTTCATTAATGGCCGCATCGCATCCACGTGTGTTTAATATTAATTTATGGTTCAGGTCGCGCCGCGTCACTTTGCGTTCGTGTTCGTGTTGAATCACCCACGTAGGGCACCGCGTTGGAAATATAATATGTATACTTTTGATCAAAAGTGTGATGTTTCTGACAGCGACTGTACTTTCATAAATCAATCATTGATCACGTTACGCAGCGGTCGTGGTGACGAGACCAATAATAGTAGTTTCATTTGTATTCATGTTACATTTTGTTTTCGATTGGTGTTGTGGCACAGGTACTCATATTTCTGTGGTTTCAAAAATGTGATTCTTCGTTTAGGTGTCATAAATTTTCCATTTACAGTGTATGACAGTGATTTTTTTTTTATTTGAGTTCAGTACATCATCAAATAACGTCTCCCGCATTGAGTGGAGCGAGAGGAAATTCCTTCAATTGCTCTTTGCGTTCCATGGCCGCGGTAACTCTATCAAACAATGCCATAGCAAATGGTTTCTTTGGAAAGCCCTATTGAAGATGGTCAATCGCAATCAAAAAACAACAGACACTCATGAACATAACATACACAAGTAGTTCGGCAGAGGCCAGCCTCATGTTATCAATCACGCCAAAATTGTTTATAGACGCCAAACATTATAATAGCATAGCATAAGCATAATCAGCCTTTTAATGTTCCCGCTGCTGGGACTCAGGCCTCCTCTCTAGGAGAGGGAATGGGCCGTAGTCCACCACGCGGGCCCAGTGCGGGTTGGTGAATGTCACATGTTTTCGAATTTTTTGGTTCTAAGTCATGTCGGTTTCCTCACGATGTTTTCCTTCACCGTTTTGAGAGCAATGGTGATGAAATTAATTACACAAAGTAATGCGCCTGGCTGAGTTTGAACACGCGATCTACAACTCGTAAGTCGGGGCCGTTACCACTTGGCCACCACTGCTCCAACATTATAATATACACATTAAACTAACAAAACGAACCAATTCAAAATGGTACTACTAATTGATAAAAATTAAATCTTACGAAATAAGATCGTGAAAGCAATCGTAATTAAAAGCAAAGTCACGTGTTCAAATTACGAGGTAAAACCAACAAAATTAAAAAAGCTCTCATCTTTCAAAAACCCTTTAATTAAATTCTTCCAGTTAAATATTTGACAGAAAAGAAAACTCACTAAAAATATATTATAATTTTATTCGATACAAAATAATAGCTTATTAAATTAAGAAAGAACAGAAAATTATAATTAATTTGATGAAAGCCACAAGGGAAAATATGCAAACTCACGCAAACCGCAAAAGCAATTATTAGGGATCGTGTATGCTTATATCATAACGGGAAAGGGCACGTCCTGATAAATCGGACGTGATGAAAAAACTGCTCGTTTGTGGAATGCCTCGATATTGTTGAATTTAGGACTGTCAAATCGATTTCAAGGTTGTTGTACCCTTAGAATTGAAACCAAAGGTGGCCAAAAGCGCGTTGGGTCGACGATATCAACAAATCCGAGATAAATATTTGAATACAAATACAAATATTCTTTTTTAGAGTTCCGTACCTCAAAAGGAAAAAACGGAACCCTTATAGGATCACTTTGTTGTCCTTCCGTCTATCTGTTTTGACCCTTTATCTCGGAAACGCGTGAAGGTATCGAAATGAAATTAAAACCATACTCAGATCTGCGGTCCCTTGAAGCTGTGAAAAAATCAAACTTCTGAGATAACGAAAAAAATGATACGGCCGTTTATGTCACAAAATCCCGTTGACCTAGAATTCAGAAATCTGGCATGAAAAAATCTGAAAACTGTAAATTTGTACTAGTCATAAAAAAAAATTTTTGCGATTCGGAAAAATCTTCATAACTCAATTCGAGAACTAAACTGTTTTCATAGGTAAGTTATACGGAACCCTCAGTGCGCGAGTCCGACTCGCACTTGCCCAGTTTTTTTTATTCCACGATTATCACACAATGCCATCAAGTCCCAATCTAAGCAGAGTTTGTGCTATGAGTACTAGACAACTGATAAACACAGTTATATAAACCAACTACCATCCTCCTCTACATATTTTTTGGAATAAACTTTGAAGTACATTTTATAACTATTCATAGAATTTGAAAGGTTTTTTTTTTTTAAATTTTAAAGGCTTCCGCATGCACTATCTCACCTAGCCGTATCCAAGTTACAACCGTTTCGTTTCGATTCTCTTATCATCGATCGCCTCGAGTAGGCCTTAGTAGTTCCTTTGTTCTGACGCCATCTCAACGCTCAGTCACGTGGTCAGAACAAAGGAATAGGAGGCGTGGCCGACTCGACGACGGCCGGCGGTGATCAACGAAAAGAGAATCGAAACGAAACGGTTGTAACTTGGCTAGGGGGGCTGATCGTAAGTGATGATGGCGTGGTCGATGGTGAAGCGCGCTTGCCTAGAAGTAACCTATTCACTTTTGACGTAAAGATCCTCAGGTTGTAGCTATCAGGAAACACAGACTCTGGCAGGGAATACCACTCCCAACTGTATACACAATGAATGTGTTCCCAAAATGTTTTGTGCGTATGGGTAGGATGTCCACTATGTACCGGTAGCGCATCGCCGTACTTCTGGTTGTCCGATGATAGAACGGGCTTGGCAGAATTAAGTTATCCGACTTACGAGTTGTAGATCGCGAGTTCAAACCCAGCCAGGCGCTTTACTTTGTGTAATTAATTTCATCGCTCTCAAAACGGTGAAGGAAAACATCGTGAGGAGACCGGCATGTCCTGGAACCAAAAATTCGAAGACATGCGACATTCACCAACTTGCACTGGGCCCGCGTGGTGGATTACGGCCCTTTCCTTCTCCTAAAGAGGAGGCCTGAGTCCCAGCAGTGGGAACATTGAAAGGCTGAATATGCTTTTTATGCTTTAGCTGCTACTAGTGGCTTCGAATAGAATGATCCCAAGGTAACATACTCTCCAGATAAAAAGAATCGTATGTGCTATTTCAGCACATGGTCTACCAGTATACTAAGTTTCATCGAAATCTGTTTAGCCGATCGAGCTTAAAAAAAAACATACAACACACACTCATAACATTACTATGTGATAATGAAATAACATTGTTATCTTAACAAATAAAGTTATTTTCACAAAGACAAGCTTTTACTATGTTGTACAAATTGTCGGGTCGGAAGGAAATCAAGTTAATTCAAACGGAGCACTCACCCCTTTCTTGTCCTCATTTTTATTTGATCATCGTATTACGAGTTTCGTTGTATGGCACGAACAGATCGACAAAAGAACAGAAAATTCTAATAAGAGTGACTAAACAAAGTGATATCGTTGGAGTTTCCTTGCGTGATCGAATTAGAAATTAAAATATTCGCAGGAGAATCAAGGTTACCTTCACCGACATTCCGGCCGACTGGTAACCGTCCGGAACGAGCCCGAGTCGTCGACAGAGCGTCCGCGCCGCCGCGTTCACCTGTGTCTCAAAGAGATGTCAGCATAACCGTAGGGGCCTAGCAGGACCGAAGCCAACTGGGGCCATCGGTTGACTTCTGAAAGGGAAACCCGTGGTCCTGGAACGCAAAGGGCAAAGAGGAGCATAGGTGTGGTTTTAGTCCGTAAAAGTCTGACACTCCCTCCCTCCCGCTCCGTCGTAGAGCACTGCTCCGCGTCTCAAAAAAAAAGGTTGGCGACATAGCCCGAAGAATTAACAAACTTAACCAAACTTAACTGCAAGTGATACTCACAGAACAGATGATCGATGAAGCCGAAAGTTTCTAGAGTGGCGTACGATGGTCGATGACCTAGTGAGGGTCGCGGGATTTCAATTAATGCGAGACGTACAGGATCGGTCATTGTGGAGACGCTTATTAATTTACTTATCACATGCAGGGAGATAATAAATATAGATAAGACCCCCCCTAAGTGTCGCCACGACGTCCGGTCCTGAGTGTCTCGCACCCATCTGGAGAGGCGACTGTATACCGGAAGGCGCAGCGTTCGAAGGTCTTCCACAAAATGGACCGATGACCTGAAGACAGTCGCGGGATTTCATTATCAAACAATAACAATTAAGATAAAGAAAAATTATGGCGGTGTATTCCTTTTCGGAAGCAAAATTGTGTAGCTAATGCCATATTGTTTTATCATTTTGAACTCAAAGTAAACAGGGTGAATGTTAACTTGACAATTAATTGGGAGGATAAAAGAGTGGTTCGCCAAGTAATATGGGACAAAGTTATGAAAATGTATAAATAAGATTATAGTTCAAGCCAGAATTTTTTTTTTTGCAGGAGCCCTCAGATGGTTTAAGAGAGTTTGAGATTTTTACCTCATTAAAACCATCACTATGAACAACATCAGGATGTGAAAGAGGTCCCGTGGCTTCTATACAATATTTGTGAGACCAAATTCCTGCAAAGACTGTAAACAACCACAAAACCTAACAAAATTTTATCTAACATTCTGTGGAAGACCATTTCGATCTTAATCGAGACTAGATAAAGTCATCAAGCTCGGAGGATCCGCCGCTGTGGCCAACATAATCACATTTATGGCCACAGAGACGATAAAGGAAGGGCTATCAAACCAATATTGTAGCTTTATTATCAATCAACAATAACTTTATCAAAGCTAAGGTTGTCAAAGTTTAAGAAAATATTAATTTTCTCGGGGTGGAGGAACATGCTAGTTGATAAATGGATCTTCTCTGTCAGAAGGCTTCATTGCAACTCTGTGCATTAAATATTAGTTTTTACGCCCGTCGTCACATCTGTGGCTTATCTCACAAGAACCGTACATTTTCCAGGATATAAAAGAGCCTATGACACTTAACGATTTTGTGGCTTCCTAACAATGGGAATTTTTGCAATCATAATTATAAGTACTGAATGAACTACTTTTCTTTTACTTTCTACAAACATTCAAACTCCAGCCCCCCCTAGCCAAGTTACAACCGTTTCGTCAAATTCCGTTCTCCAATCGGTAACGCCTTGGTGTCAGCATTTGTAGAAAACGATAAGTTAGCTGCCATGTTGACGCGCCTGAGTCGGCCGCTTGTTCTACAATAACAAAGGATGTAGCGTTGAACATTGTAGAAACAATAACTATTCATTCTATCATTTTGAATGATGTGAACTTAGCTACGAATTTTCAATTCATTTGTTCTGACCACGTGACTTAACGTTGAGATGATGTCATCCTATACATTTAAATAGTTTTCGGCTAGCGTTAACGATTGGAGATTATCAACTTGGCTAGGGGTGCAGAACCTTTCCTTTTCGCCTTGCCCACTGCTACTTTTTAGCGATTCTTCGGGTTATGTCTGTAACCTTCGTTCTCCTACGGATATCTTCATTACTGATTCGATCACGCAAGGAAACTCCGTGCACAGCCCTCTTCATTGCCCTTTGAGTTGCTTTAAGCCTTCTCGAGGGTAAATTGTTTTTTGGCGTCCTCGCCGTTAACTTACTAATTTGTAAATTTTTTGGGGAGATTGTGGTTATACGCTCTTCATCAACCCGATTTTGTTTTTTCTTTTATGATATTGTAATATTTTTGTTTACTTCTGCCAATTTGTTTAGGTTAATTTTGCCAATTATGTCATTATTTTTTTATGTTTAATGTTTTGTCTTTTTATTTGCATTTTCATATTCAGTCATTTCGCAGTTAAACAGTTATGGCCGTAACTTTGAGAATCACACAGTACTGGGAGTAACTGTTTATTAGTCGTAAACATTTTACTGGTTTAATTTGGACACTCGTATGTTGCTACTTAACAGCATACGATACCTTAACAATTAAGGTAATCTTCTGTGTTCTAGAGGCCTTAAATTCATTTAAAAGTTCTACAAAAACTTTTTGAAATAAAATGGTTGGATTATAATGTAACATTCAAAAGGAATTATTGCCTTAAATTTTTTGAAGTGTATATACAGAGGTTATATTTGAATGAAAATCCAAGAAACCACTACAAGTTTACATTTATGAAAAATTCAAAAGCCCATTGAATGTACCGCAGCTAGGTCGCAGGTCGTTGTAAAGAGCCAATTATTTCCAGCACTTGGTGCGTTAGACCTGCCAATTATATGACAAAGACCTGGCAGTGTAACGAGATTTTAGTACTTAAGAGTATAGTTATCATATGGTTATACCTGTATACTTGTACTATTACTTGTTCTGTGTCTGTATATATGATATCTATTATATTTATATCTATCTATATATATATATATATAAATGAATAGCTGTTCGTTAGTGTCGGTAAAACTAAAAAAAGGCTTGAACCGATTTGGCTAATTTTCATCTCGAAATATTCGAGATAGTCCAGGGAAGGTTAAAACGGTGAGAAAAAATGGAAAAAAATCACGAAAAAAAAAATCCGAATACAACGCCATCTCTAATTAAAATGTCATTATAAAATTAATTATGCTGTTCTAGTAATACCAGTAGATGGCGTTATCCTTACTATTAGGCGGTACAAAGTTCGCCGGGTCGGCTAGTTATGAATAAATGTGTATATACTTAACAAATAAGTGAAGATTTAAAGGTGGAGATTGATTCTAAGAACATTAAAAAATGTATTCTTTCCTTTCTTGCTTTAGTATAAAAATGATAATTAGCTTGCTGAACTGATCTCATTCCTCGTTATATTCGTTATCGTCATTTCAGCCGAAAGACATCCTCTTCTAGATATAGACATCTGAATCTTACTTTGTTTTTATACGATATATCTCCGAACCCAGGCATTTAGAAAGGCTAAAGAAGGGTGGAAGCTAACACGCAGAGGGCCCTTAGATACTTTCAATTTTCATTAAACGTTGACGCTATGCAACAAGGATAACCCCGGTTGTTGGGAAATTATTGCAACATAAGGAAAAAAAAAACTATGACTATAGTTTTGAGAGGCTTATGTAGACTGGTTATCTGTGTCTGGATCTATGTGACGATTACGGTTTCGCCTTCTCTATGGTTACTGCTCCGCTCCCGTGGGTCGTGATGTTATATTTATATCCTTCCTCGATGAGTGGGCTATTCAGCACTAAGATTTTTTAATTCGAACCAGTGGTTCTTGAGATTAGCGCATTCAAACGAACAAACGGGCTCTTCATTCACTAAATCAATATATTTAGCAAATATTGCTATCAACAAATTATATGATATAGCGACAGTTGATTATAATGTTTATTAATCAATTAATTGAAACCATTCACCAGAATTCAGTCTCTACGTCGAACTAATTGGTACGGCCAATTAACAAATTTCCTGTTCCAGCATCGACAAAATCAAAAGCAAAATACCTATAAACGTACCGAAATAATTGACGACATACATAGGTGATGCATCACCATCAATTATATCAGTAATTTTTTTTTTCGATTGTAAATCATCTGAAAACTCCCGCTCTGGACGGAGTGAGAAGAAGTGTAAAGGTACCTGACAGGTTTGCCTGCACAGTTATACCTGTCAGGTAAATGTGTGTGGAAACCTGCATAGTTGTGTAACATACACGCTCCGATTTACCTGTACAACTCAACTGTACAGGCAAACCTGTCAGGTATACCCTAACGTGTACGGACGTGTACCTTTAGATTTTGACTGACTAAAACACACCCGTCTTCCTTCAGTTGTCCTTTGGGTATGTCCCCTCAGCCCTGCGTTCAAAAATAATCAGACTAGAGTCGCTACTCCAACCGTTCAAAAATGCTTCGAATTGCTACCCAGGGTCGTTCTTTTATAACTAAAGTAGCTACCCTAGAGTTAACCCTACTAACTCTAACTCCGAGAAGGGTAGGTTGGTGTAAGCGGCCATAAATGATACGTGCTTGACATTGACAGTTGAACTCTACGTTCGCGTTCAAAAAGTGCGAGCGTAGAGTATCTACCCTGATGACGTCATTAGAGTTAACTCTAACCTCATTTTTGAACGCAGGGCTGGCAAATGCGCCGCTTGCAAACCACTCGCCAGCTGCGTCTGTGCATTTAAAGTTCGCGTGCGCTATCGCGCCAGCTCAGCGGCGCGCGCGAGCACACCGTGGAGGAACAGGAAAATTGGGTAATTAGAATACTTGTTCCTCAGTTCCTCACTTTGTGACAGTCAATAATCACTGGATTTAGAAGGTTGAGATTCAGATTTTGTGGCTCAACATACATAAGATAAGTTTTATTCAAAGTCAAGACTGTTAAAAAAAAGAAAATTTTCCGAAAAACAGCCCTTCTGGGTCAGTCAGGTAAAAACCTCACACTTTGCTCGAGCCGGAAATCGACCCCAAGACTTGACGTTCACCATTCACACACACTAGACCAACGAATCATTCTATTCACTAAGCGTTCGGTTTGCGTCGATCTCGTGGCGCTATTCATTGAAATGTGTTCGGTTCTCAGTAAATTGCGATAAAACGTTATCTCGGCTTCAGTTAGCTTCGGATTTAGTTAGCTGGTTCATTCTGCTGGTTGGAATTGAACTCTGCTTAAATGAATATCATTTATGTGAAGTTTGTTGATTTATCAACAAAATAACAATTCGCAAGAATTTTTAATGTTGTAAAGTGTTAAAGGAAAAACTAGAAACTTGAATTTCTAATTAAAAAAAAAAAACTATATACTTAAATAAAAACCAATTGCTGAATGTAGTTATGTAAGCGCATCACTTTAGAACGGCTGCACATATTCGGCTACCATAGTCTTTTTTGTTGTGTTCGTTGCCTGGACAAGGCTAAATTTAAAAAAAAATCGCAAAACAAAATCCAAAGAAAACGCCTTGGCCGGAACCTAACTATGCAGTTTATAAATCACAAAATACTTCATCGTAGGGATATTTAATAATTCAGTGAATATAAACACTACCCATTAAGTGTGATATTCATCTAAAAGTTTCTTTGGTAGTTTATCATCATTATTATCAAATTCTTATTTGACTGGCCTGTTGATCTAGTGGTTAGTGGTCCTGACTGATACGCCGGAGGTCGTGGGTTCGATTCCCACCCAGGACAAAGGTTTGTGTGATGAGCACAATCATTAGTTCTGTGTCTGGGTGTAATTTATCTATAATATATATGTATTTAGAAATATTTAAGTATGTTTACCAATTGTCTAGTACTAACACACAAGCATCACACAAGCTCTGCTTAGCTTGGGACTAGACGGCGTTGTGTGATAGATGTGTGAATATTATAAATATTATATTATTATTTTATACATTTATTTATCTCAACACCCTAAGGTCCTGGACCTTTGGAAGGCGTACGAGGAGCCGAAACCAACTCGCAGAGGCCCTTTTAGACGCTTTTAATGGAAAGTGGTACGAACCGTGATTATCCCTGTACGCATTATGCTAGTGTATCCAAGGACAACCCCCGGTTGGTGGGAAACTATTGTGACATATGGAAAACTAAGATATAAGGCTATGGTTTTTGGAGTCTTAAGTGGACTGGTTACCAGGAAATATGTTAAGACTATGGCCCCTGCCTAAACAATGTTTTTAATATCCATCGACAAAAGACAGGGGGTGACTTGCACACTCAATAAATGGGCCCCCATAAACGGTCGCTAGCACGAAGTGACGTAGCAACAAGAGGGCAACATATCCTGAGGTGCTTAAGGAGTGGAGAGGTATACCACGGCTATCAGAACAATCCCGGAAGTACGGTCAAGATCCCTACCAGCACCTTACTGGATTATACATCCTTCTCCCGAGCACGTTTGCTCTTGCGAATCTCCACTCAAGCCAGCCAATAAAGGCAAGAGAGAGGTGGGAGCTCTGCTCCTCATCAGTGTTCACTACGGCCGGCCAATAAAGGAAGCCGGAGATGCGATCACGTGTCGTGCGAACACGCACTGGTGACTTGACTTTCGTCTTGAGATACTGTGGTATGTTGGACGAGAAGGTACCGCTGATTGGTAGTTCTAACAAAATAAATACTAAAAATACCAACAGATACCTACAATAATTAATACTGACAGGGTATAAAAAACAACATTTTAAAATAATACTGGCAGGAAAATCAGATCAATGCAGCGATGAATACAGCGTGTTCCCAATAAATTGTAGTCCGAAGCTATACATCGAAGATAACGAAGCGGCATCTGCGGAGTGATTGCTTTCATTGTTTTCTCCTCGTGGCAAAATAAACTGCAATATCATCGTGATGTCAGTTGCAATATTGTGTGTATCAACACTCAGGTGGATTGAAATTCTTAATAAAAAATTAAAAATAATACAGAGAGAATTTCTTAGATTTCTAACACCCGTGTAAAGTTGGGGCAGAGTTTATTTGAACGTAAAATTTAATGTCGATCCGAAATTAGAAGTTTTTGGTAGGATTTTTCCAGTGAAGTTCAGTCGCTGTTTTAATTATTTGCATATTCATTTTAGTGTGTAAAACTGTACACCGGGTTTTGTATGCTAAGTTTCTACACAACTAAACCACATGTCCAATAATTGATTGCAATCCCGGTTAAATGAGAGCTGAGAATTTTATTGTAGTATGGAGTACCTACCTCAGCAGAAAAGCTGAGAAGGCTGACTCGATACATTTGTTGCCAAATACTGCAAAGACATTAGAATGTGTTACATGGGCATTCTAATGGAAAATAAATTGACTGTATTCTAAATCAAAAACTAAATATTTACCAAACATAACACATGAAGAACCAAATGAAAAAAAAAACAAAGCTCAAAGTGATCCATTTCGTGAGTAACACGGCAACTAAGCCTAAATAAACAAAAAACACAAACAAAGCCCTAATACTTTTATGTACTCTTACTTACCACTTTACCAACATTTAAAAAAATAAACCCATGTTCAAAAAAACTCAGAACATTTTGTTATAAGAGGAGAAAGTTTTTCATTGTGACTAGGGTGGAATTCGCACGACTCGTGGGGGTTGCTAGCCAGATACGATATATACAATAAATTGTGGAGAGGGTGAGCTCGTTCACTTTACTGCACTAGTGCGGAAAACTGTAAATTAGGTAGGAATAAGAGCGGGTTTTCAAGTAAGTGTATTGAAAAAATATTATTACCTATATCAAATCATAATCACGCATGTCCCTATTATTTGTAACATAAACATAATTAATCAGCCTTATAATGTTCCCACTGCTGGGACTCAGGCCTCCTCTATAGAAGAGAGAATTATTTGTCAGTTTCACCTTAATTATATTTATATTAACCTTCCCCTCCGTCTACAACAGCACATGCAGCTTTATATTAATACTTTCATTAAATCTAAGCCCGGAAGGCCATCCCGTCTATCACCACAATTGTCCTAGCCCAGCGGTGTGTATAATTTGACATACACACTTAGCTTAGCCTCGACAGCTTGGCATTGTGCCGCAGACCCCGATAGAGTCGCCAAGCTAAGAAGATTAATTGTACGTTTGGAGTTATCTGGGGTCCTGCACCCCTAGCCAAGTTGATAATCTGCAATCGTTAACGCTAGTCGAAAACTAATCAAATGTATGGGAATGACATCATCTTAACGTTAAGTCACGTGGTCAGAACAAACGAATAGAAAATTCGTAGCCAAGTTCACATCTTTCAAAATGATAGAATGAATTGTTATCGTTTCTACAATGTTCAACGCTACATCCTTTGTTATTGTAGAACGACATTGTAGAACGAGCGGCCGACTCAGGCGCGTCAACATGGCCACCAACTTATCGTTTTCTACAATTGCTAACACCGAAGCGTTATCGATTGGAGAACGGAATTCGACACGAAACAATTGTAACTTGGCTAGGGGGGCTGGTCTGCCAGAAACTAACGAGTTTCCAATACGGGAGCTTGTTTTTGGTAGGTAAGTTTTGAAATACATAAAAACTGGCTGCTGTCAGTGGCTTCGCCCGCGTAGGTAATAGTATAAAATTGTCCCGAGGGATCGTATCTCAGAGGATATCCTATGTGCTATTCCAACACATTATCTAAAAACCAGGCAAGTGCGAGTTGGACTCGCGCACTGAGCGTTCCGCGCTTATCTATAAAAACAGTTCAATTCTCGAATTGAGTTACGAAGATTTTTCCGAATCGCAAAAAAAGTTTTTTTTTGTGACGTAACTACAAATTTACAGTTTTCAGTTTTTTTTCCTATATTTGTGCTATGAGACCTTGCTTCATGCCAAAATTCAGGATTCTAGGTCAACGGGAAATAACCTATGAATTTTAATTCCCTTGAGAGTGTCGAAATATAAGTTTTTTTGCGATATTTCACGAGTTTGATTTTTTCACAGCTTCAAGGTACCGCTGACCTGAGTATATGGTTTTAATTTCAACTCGATCCCTCCACGCGTTCTCGAGATAAAGGGTCTTGACAAACAGACAGACAGACGGACGGACAACAAAGTGGTCCTATAAGGGTTCCGTTTTTTCCTTTTGAGGTACGGAACCCTAAAAAAATCATCAAAATCCGTACAGCCGTTCGAGCGCAAAGAAATAACAGTCATACACACACTCACTTCGCCTTCACAATATTAGTGTCATGAGTAACTTATGATTTTAATGTGAGGGCTACCTATGTATATGTATTTTAAAACCCAGTAATTCTCCATAAAAATTCTTATGTCTTGAGCAATCAAGTAGGTACAAGTAAACTATTTAAACTTTTCAAGAAAAGTAGCCAATAGTTTTTTAATCTAATTATGTAGGTGTTTGTGTCTTCAGTGGTTCTACCTGATCTTATGGAGTCGTTAACATAACGTACATAACATACTGAACATAACGAAGGTCTTTCTTTTTACGTCGGAAATCATCAAAAATGGTTCTTCTTGCTCCGGGTAGAGCGAGAAGGAGTGTCCGACTTTTATGACGACTGACTAAACCCCACCTATGTTTCTTCACTTGCCTTTAGCGTCCCTTGGTCCTGGTATTTCAAACTAATCCTACAATGTAATTAAAACATTTCATTACGGTAGCATTTCATTAAACTTTGGACTTTAGGGAGTCACCGGTCACAGCTTGTCTTATCTTTCCAGTTTAAGTGGTCGTATTAACTTTAACTGTCTCAAATTAACCTGTAACACAGGTTTCAGTTACGTTACATACGAATATGCATAAAAAGGAAATTATTATCTAATCAGTTTATCAATTAACACACAAAAATAGAATACTTGGATTTGGTTAAATCCAATCTTCAAAGCCTTGAGCACGGGCATAAGGTAGCCAGCCTTTCGGTGTTTTACAGGTTGCATTTTAGAGAGTGTGCGCGGAAATTGCATGACTTGATTCCGACATCTCATTTCTACCATCGGACAACCCGACGTACGGCGAGTATCCACCCTTACGTTGTTGAAACCTCTACGGTCCGGACAAAGCGTTTCGCCTCGTCGTTTACACCACATACATCGAAGGACTGGAACAATTTGCCTGCTGAGGACTTCCCATCCGATTATAATTTGAGTGTCTTCAAGGCTAGAGTGAAAACCCAACCAGCAAAACAGTCTCAGAACTCGCACTTTTTAAGAGTGGTAGGCTTAAAGCGCTCTTATATTTGTTTTAGAACATACCATCGATCCTATATTACTTTTAGACAAGCCGGTATGGCCTCAAGAACGCTCAGTCTCATAACCAAGCCTCATATATGTATATAAGAGCATTTACTAAGACTAGTTGCACTTGAGAAAAACTTGGTCTTATATGGGTATTTTCTAAGCTCGTTTGATTTTATATTAGACTTGCTAAATGCTATTGTAAGATGTCAGACTAATATCAGCATAGCATAAGAGTACTGTGAGTACGTGCATTTCTGATCTTATTTGAAACTAATGTAAGATCAATAGCACTGGATAAGTATGATATTAGAGTGATTTTGGATCAACATATTTACAATACAAAAAATAATTCGGCCGAATATAGAACCTCCTCCTTTTTGAAGTCGGTTAAAAAGCCGACTTCGTGTCCGTATAGCCTTAAGATTAATTTCTTTTTTTTTTCTCTGTCGATTTATGGTTTTATGTAAAATTGCGAGGAACCCTAATTTATTCCAATATGGAGTTATCTTTAGTATACCGAATGCTAAAATTAGAGTAAATAATCTTACATTAGTCTAATAGTGCGCTTGTAAAATGCAGCTATACTAATGGCGACACTATCAATACAAATTAACAAATAAAATAATTAAACGAGAACAGAAAATACCTTATTTAACAAGGCGCATGAATTTTGAAGCGTAATATGAGGTCTAATTAACAGTAAATAATAAATTCCAATACGATTACTTACCGTAAAACTACTTTTACTTTTATACTAAAGTGCCGTACATTATTATAAACATTAACTTCACTCAACTTTAATTTGTTTTCATTTAATTTCAAACCAATAATTACACGAAAAATAAAAATAAAAAATCTCAAAATATTCTAACCTTAGACCAATATAACCCTATGCAGGCTTACAAGATACTTACGTAAAAGCAATATTAGCCTAAGTCGGCTTAAATTAATTTTGGCTAGATTTCAGTAAGTGCAAACAGCATTCAATTAGACTGATATTAGAACGATATTAAACTAAATATGCTTATAATAGTGCCCAAACCCAGGCTTATATCATTATAAAGGAATGATTTAAGAGCAAAAAAACAGTAGTCTTGAGATTGTTGTAAGCCTAGTTTTTGCTGGTTGGGAAGGCTCTTAATAAACTAGTGCGCCTCACCATCAACGATTGCATCACCGCTTACCATCAGGTGGTATCGCAGTCAAGCACTAGTTTATATCAAATTAAAAAATAAATAAAAAGTAAATGTGAACGAGATAGAACCATGAACAATTTTAAAAACGCCATTTTCCATGGCGGCCGTAGGTACGTCATGGCTTTTGACGTCAAAGTTCATGTCACACTTCTCTTTCATAATAGCTGCTTTGACGCTATAAAACTTTGTTGTTAATGAATAATTTTATTTTCTTTTTAGGGTTCAGTACCTTAAAAGGAAAAAACAGAACCCTTACAGGATCACTTTGTTGTCCGCCTATCTGTCTGTCTGTCAAGATCTTTTATCTCGGGAACCGTAATTTCAACTTGATACCTAGTTGATATTAAAACCATATACTCAGGTCTGCAGTCCCTTGAACCTGTGAAAAATCAAACTTCTGGGTTTACGAAAAAAAAAGATACGGCCGTTTATGTCGCAAAAAACGTTTCGACACTATCAAGGGAATCAAAATTCATAGGGTACTTCCAGTTGACCTAGAATCCTGAAATTTGGCATGAAGCAAGGTCTCATAGCTCAAGAATAGGAAAAAAACTGAAAACTGTAAATTTGTAGTTACGTCACAAAAAAAAAATCTTAAAAATCTTCGTAATTCAATTCGGAAATTGAACTGTTTTTTTTTTAAGTAAGTTTGTACGGAACCCTCAGTGCGCGAGTCCGACTCGCACATGCCGCCCGGTTTTTCATAATTATTTACCAGAGCCATTTAATTTAGTAAATAAAAAAATTGCACACCTTATATTCCCTAATTAATGTAGACTTGCGAACCCGCTCCAGAATCGCAGGGCTGTTTCAAACCTTTGAAATTCTCGGTATTTCCTGACTACAATTTGCTTAATTATCGTAAGGTAGACTCATTTTCATCCATACACTCTCAATAAATAAGGTTCAGTTGAAAACCAGTGCCTTTTCGCTGAACTGGACCTTTTTGGCGCTAGCGTGAGACATATGATGTTAGTTTTTCTGTTTTCTAGGTTTCAACATGTTTTTCTACATTGTGTGTATCTATGTATGTGCGCCAAATAAAATATTTGTCTTTCATTCTTTCATTCTTTCTTTCAAATTATATATCTAAACTCTCCTCTTATATTATTCTGTGTATTGGTGAATACACAGAATAATATAAGTGAAAACAATATCAAAATTGGTAGTTTCATATCAATTTTGATAATGTCTATTTTTTGTTTGTTTTTTTTTCTCTTTAACAATTAGTATTCTATTTTTGTATATTTATTAATACACTAGGTAATTAGTTTACAAATATTTTTTTCATGCATATTCCTTACTGTAAATTAATGTTACTATAAGAGTTATGAGCATACATGTGGATGGATAGAGAGGGAGAGGGAGAGGGAGGCCAAAGAAAAGATGGATGGATTGTGTGAAGAGTGATATGAAAGAAAAGGAAGTTAGTGATAGCATGACGAGTGACAGGGCAGAGTGGAAGAAAAAAACGTATTGCGCCGACCCCAAATAACACGGGACAAGGGCAGCAAGATGATGTTGATTCCTTAATGTAAATTAATAGCATAACGTCTGTTACATCAGTCTGTACATCAAATAAATGAGTTTGTTCGCTCAATTTTCATGCATAACATACAGGCTCAGTCCGTACAATTTTACAAACATACATATATTCAGTGTCACATCAAGTTTCGCATCGTTTTTGATCCCGGTAAAATAACCTGCTGTCGACCAGGGACGCATAAATTCGTGGGTATTTTTAGAAAGACGAAAACAAAAGCTACTCGTAGTTTTGTATTTTTTTTTCGTTGTTCCGACTTTTATTTCCTTTTCTACTTTTTAGGCCAATATCACAAAGGTTCCATGCAAAAACCAGTTATATTTCGAATTTTTTTTTACGATTATTAACAAATATTCTGTTATAGTTATTTCGTTTAATCATGGCAAGATTAAACCCCTTTTCCCTTTCCCTAATAGATACCTATCGTTCGTCTACCCATATTTTTATTCTTTTCATTTGTAAAACATTTTCAGAATTATTATACCTACGGCTTACTCTATATTTCTATTAAAGGCTTTAAGAATTGTATGTGAGTGAATAAACACAATTGACATTTTTAAATATTTTATTTATATTGATAGTTTTGCGGTTGACCACTATCTCATCTGATATTAAGCGATGATGTGGTCGACAATGAATATATTAGTCTATGCAATGAAACACGATTGCCTAGAAGTGACTTATTCACTTAAATACCCCCTGGTTGTAGCTGTCAGGAAACACAGACTGATAGGGAGTTAAAGACTAGTAGGAAGTTCCGCTTCTTCGCTGTACGCACTATGAATAAAAACATGGCATGCTAAAACGCAACAGCTATAAAATTAATGTTATTTTTTTTTATTCCATATTTCATCTGTATAATAAACAAGTTTTATTCAAATAACAGCAATATTTTAACTGTATTTGAAATGGGCACGCCACAATTATGACGGTAAGTCCCCTCTTTGAGGCGTGGTTGGAAAGACCTCACGGCGTCCTCACCTTCCGCATGACGCAGGTTCTCACCGAACACGGGAAGTTCGGGAAGTTCCTGCACCGGATTCGTGCGGAAGCGACGCCCGGGTGTCGCCACTGTGTGGACCGCCCGGAGGACACGGTGGAGCACACGGTGGAGGTGTGCCCCGCTTGGGAAGAGCAACGCCGTGTCCTCGTGGGGGCGATCGGCGGCGGCGATCTCTCGCGCCGGGCCTTGGTACAGGCCATGGTCCGGAGCGAGGAGGAGTGGCAAGCGGTCGCCTCCTTCTGCGAAGCAGTAATGCTGGCAAAGGAGGCGGCCGATCGCGTGAGGCAACGGCAACGGTCCTCACGCCCCAGCCGCCGCCGGGATTCCGATCCTGATTTCCGGCCACCGTAGGCGCGGGCTTGCGGACGGCGGGCAATGGGTGGCCCGCCGTCCGACCGTCCGGTAACCATCCGGACGGAGCCCAAGTCGTCAACGGCGCGTATTGTTCCGCGCGCGCCTCAGGGAGATGTCAGCAAATCGTAGGGGCCCAGCAGGGTCGAAGCCTACTGGGGCCATGAGTAGTGTGAAAACGAAACCGGGGCCCTGGGACGAAGGCAACGAAGGAACAGGAGTGGGTTTTTAGTCAGTAAAAGTCTGACACTATCTCTCGCTCCGCCCAAGAGCGGGATTTGTCATAAGATGATTTTCCCACCTATAAAAAAAAAAACTGTATTTGAAACATATTTGTCGCTTACAATATTCCAACAAGCTGCATTCTACACAGGTGTTAGATAAAACGATTTTCGGACAATTGTGCTATGGAGTTCTCCCGATTCAAATGATCGATTCACGATACTAAAAATCCATGTTTTGTTAATCATGCATCTATGCATCTTTTAATACGCTTGCCATGTTTTTTTATTATTTTATATCCTGGAGTAGCGGTACCACGCAAACGCACATACCCACATATGCCCACAAAACACACACACGCACAAACAATGCAACAGTGAAGATGCAATATTGCAATCACATCCATTTTAATAGAAGAAGACCTGGTGACCTGAAATTCAGACCAAAAACCTAGCTTAGGCACCAAGGTTTTGTCAGTATACCCTCGGTTTCTGATTTAAGCATTCGAAGTTGAGAATTACTCAAACTCTACTTTGCCTTGAAAACCTGTCAAAATTTGGCAGTTAAGTATGGTTTGAGACGTTCTTAACTCAAAATACTCAATTCAGAAATCCGCCCTCTGTCTCCCAAAGTATCGAAATATTGTAGAATCATTTTCCCTTTAGGGTTCCGTACACCAAAAGGAAAAAATGGAACCCTTATAGGATCACTTTGTTGTCCGTCCGTCTGTCTGTCTGTATTTCTGTCAAGGCCCTTTATCTCGAAAACGCGTGGAAGTTTCGACACTCTCAAAGGAATCAAAATTCATAGGGTACTTCCCGTTGACCCAGAACCCTAAAATTTGGCATAAAGCAAGGTCATATAGTATATATATAGGAATAAATCTGAAAACAGAAAATTTGTTGTTACGTCACAAAAAAAAAACTTCGAGACTCAATTCGGGAATAGAACTATTCACATAAGTATAAAGGTAAGTTTGTATGGAACCCTGCGAGTCCGACTCGCACTTGGCCAGTTTTTTTTCATAAGAGTATCCAATTTTTTTTTTGCCGATTCTTTTCCATAAACAAACGACCAATTGGAACCGTGCGCTAGATTCTAACGTTTTATAAATGCCATGTATTAATGTGTGTGGATTATAATCATTTTGAGTTTGAGTTTATGAATTCAAATTGTTGTGATTGCCATAGTTTTTCTAATTGCTGTGATATTGCGGTGAGAAATAAAAAAATAATTATTATGTTTCAAAATGTATTGTAGCTTATAATTATACTGGAGCTTATCAACTTTTTTAGTTATATGTTTTCAAAGTTATTTTGCAACATACTTATATCTTGGGTTCCTAATTTATGGTCTTCACAAACCAGCATGACAATGACAGATTGAAAACGATATGAAAAATAATTATTTTATCCTAACGCGGCATCGTAGTCGTATTGTGGCTATCTGTGGGAGCCTTTATGGTAATTAGAAATGCCTTGGTATTATAATATTTTTTGCGTCTAACGACTTCTGTTGTTGAAGTAATAAATAATTTGAATCTCAAAGGAGAAATAAAACTTTTTCAAACATAATTAACACTGGACAAAGAAGCGGTATAAATAACTTCATTTGAGGCAGGTGTCGTTAGCTGTTCTGTTATTTAATTTTTTAAGACAAAAGGTTTTGTATACTTACCAGAGGTGTAGAACCTCTGGTAACTGAGCACGAGCTGTTAACGCGATCCATTTTATGACGTAAAATGAACCGTTAAAGGGATGGAGCTATATAGGGTGTATAACCCCATCCCTCTTTCTCTCTCACGACTGATATTTTAACATGTCATGATAAGTCTTCAGTTTTTTAAGATGGAACTATAAAATATGAAAAAGAAAACTCAGATCAATTATGTTGAATGGCTTGGCTTATCCTTTGTCCGGAGTAAAAGCCAGCCCTTGGGTCACGCGAAGTTTCAACAAGGCGTTTTGAAAGTTCTTTAAATAATTTGTGAGTACTCGGACCCGAGAGTTTCAACCCCAAACGGCTCGAAAATATAACTACCAACAAGGTTATTATATTTCCGCCGCTTGAGGTTCTCTGCAGCCGCTGCGGCAGCACCGGCACAGCACGACGAGCTAGGAAGATGAGATGGCGCAAGAGTATCGACACAAGTAGCGTCCCACACTAAAGGCCTACCCATCTTCCATGGAAATAAAGACATACCGTCCGGTCTTTTACCATCGTCGCGTGCCAGGCCATGAGGTTCCAATACGGCCGGAAGCATTGTCATTAAGCATGGCAATGCTGCCAGTCTTTTGGGTACATTACCAGTCAACAGCGATGCGGAGGAGTTTTTCGACGCCGTACTTTAGATAGCTTTTTTTGTACTTTAGGGCTTTTATTTTTATTTTGTAGTTTTAATTACGTTTAGATTAGATTTAAGTTTCTGTAAAATTGTTACTATTTTGGTGTACAATAAATTAAACCTACTTAGTTGATCAATTATGTTCGTCTAATCTTACAGAACAGCTATTTCATTAAAAAGTCACATAATAGGGTTAGCTGAACTGAGAGGGTTGTATTGATGATTTTAATGATTATTATTCCATAAATAAATACGTATTATAGTCGCAAATCTTATTTAAATGACTGGCCTGTTGGTCTAGTGGTTAGCGGCCCTGACTGCTATGCTGGAGGTCGTGGGTTCGATTCCCACCCAGGACAAATGTGTGTGTGATGAGCACGATCATTTGTCATTTTCATTTGAATTTAATAATTATGTAATTTGTTATGGGAAGAATATAAAAACAGTATGATGTAATGTATGAAATAACATAGAAATAAGTAACTAACATATAATGTGGACCAAAAGTTGTCTTAAAATAAATAAATATTATTATTAATTGTTCTGTGTCTGGGTGTAATTTTTCTATAATATGTATGTATTTAGAAATATATAAGTATGTTTATCAGTTGTCTAGTACTCATAAAACAAGCTCTGCTTAGCTTGGGACTAGACAGCGCTGTGTGATAGTTGTGGAATATTATAAAAAAAAAACAACACACAACTGGACACTTACCTGCAAAATGCAAAAAAACTTAAGAGAATTGGAATTTTGCGGCCTACCCTGGCGCTTATTATGCTTTAATTGTGGAATAAACATTTTACACAGAGGCTATAGACAGACAGCTTTACATCAGTTATAAAACAATTTTGTCAAACGTCATTATATTGTTGCCATATTGTCGCCACGCACATGCCTTCCTAAGGTTCCCGCTTTTGAGTAGCCAATTTTAAGTGGTGCAACAACAAAATTCCCTGTTCTTGTTTATAAGCATTAAACAATTCTTATGTAATGGGTGTAATTTATCTATAATATGTATGTATTTAGAAATATATAAGTATGTTTATCAGTTGTCTAGTACTCATAACACAAGCTCTGCTTGGCTTGGGACTAGACAGCGTTGTGTGATAGTTCTGGAATAAAAAAAAAAATATTTCTTTAATATTGTCGTAATCGGTGTTCCACACTAAAATTCAGGTACTCCTTTATCGTAAGTGGGTTCGATAATATGTAAAAACACATTCGCAAAACAACCACTCCCGGAAAACTATTTTGAGGCCATATAAATATTTGTTGCGCGCAAAAATCGAATCTACGATACGCAACGCAGCAATCAATCACTGAATCACTGCGCCCATCGTGCCGTCAGTCAAAATTAGATATACTTAATAATAATTAGTTACTTGAACTGAAGTTAGCTACTGGCAATACCACCAATTTTGGAGAACAGTGTTGACGATTTCTATGCTGTAATAAGGAGACTTAGCATCCTTTCATGCAAGACTGATGAGCTGCAAAAACAATATTGTTTCCACAATTTTCATGCAAGACTGGTGAGCTGCAAAAACAATATTGTTTCCACGATTTTCATGCAAGACTGATGAGCTGCAAAAACAATATTGTTTCCACAATTTTCATGCAAGACTGGTGAGCTGCAAAAATAATATTGTTTCCACGATTTTCATGCAAGACTGATGAGCTGCAAAAACAATATTGTTACCACGATTTTCGAAACACTATATATCAACATCAGTACCAAAATCCAATCAATAATTCAATCAACAATCAACAATTCAATCAGCAATTTCAGCATCTAAGCATTTTATCATTGTTAATTGAAATCTGTTATCTATTTATTTATTTGACATTTTTTTATTTTTAATAAACAGAATCTGACATTTTAATATCTATTATCTGAATCTGACATTGTATTAACTATTGAACTGAATCTGACTTTGTATTATTATTATTAATTTTAAATTTTAACTTTTTCAAATTGTATTGTAATTAATTGTAATGGGTATTCAAAGCCTGAAATAAATGAATTATTATTTTTAACACAATATTCAGTTAGTATAAGCCCCATTCACAACGTTGTTAGTTTGGTTAGTTTATGTGGGCCAAAGTCTTACCTTTTGGCGATACCGCTATGATTTCAACTCGGTCTGTAAATAAAATGAGTAAAATTACTATGACTGTCAATATTTTTAACGCCTTCCTTCTTGTCACTTAATTCATATTATTTATTGTGTTACCCATCAAGTCTGCTTTGAAAAGTTAAAAAAAAAAAATTGAAATCCCAAAAGACAGACGAGCTGACGAGAAAGAATATTTGGTCATGGATATGCGACCCTGGTGAAATAATCGCGAGAGTGTTTGTCGGCTGTTTCGGCGGTTAAATGGTTAATTGGTACATTTTTACAAAACAAAATTTAGATAGGTAGGTAATATAGATAATATAGGTATTTATTATTTTTGTCACGTAACAGCCTTACGAGTTCATACTCAAAACATCACACCACTCTGTACCCTAAACTCTCTCACTTAGCCACCCATCGTCCACAAAAACGTTTACCGTAATTTAACACCATGCCACGGGAAACTGAACAGCTCACAGGCTCCATCCATCTTGCGCTGACAGCTCTATGAGTTATGTGGCACGCACCAATAGATTCTTTTTTACTCTCATTATTTCACTTGACGAGTGTTCGTGAAACGTTTAATGTAGTTTAGTTTTTGCGTGGTCTAATTAATTGTGATTGAGGCTAATTTTGTCTTGGCATTTATTGTTTATTAGCTTCTGTCAACGACTTTATCCGCGTGAATGTTGGACACGAAATCGAAGCCAGATAAAGCCTATATCCTTTCTTGGGGTTCAAGCTTCCTTGGCACTTAATTTCAACAAAGGTTTTCGGTAGTTTAACCGTGAAAGTGTAATCTGTTACACTTTCACAGTTAAACTCACAGAGTTGCTTTCACATTTAATTATTTTGGTTAGGATTCTGAAATCGAAATCTTATTTTTATAGTACAGATAATCTCTCTCTTCTTAGAAAAGGATTCTTAATTATAGATAGGTTCGCCTACGACTAGTTTCACACCTGATAAGTGAGACTGAACTGCGGAATTCTTCGAAAGAGTTACCGCGGCCCTTGAACGCAAAGAGCAACTGCAGAAACACAGGTGGGTGTTTCAGTAAAAATCTGATGCGCCTTTTCGCTCCACCCAGAGCGTGAGACGTTATTTGATTATTAAATTACGGCATCATCAGAAAATACAGAAAGTGAAAAAAAAAAACACTTTTTAGCTTCACACATAATAGCTTGGTAATCACAAAACGTTTCTATGTACGAGTTGACAAAACTATGTAATTACTTATAAATTTCTAAACTAATTAATATTATAACTTAAAAGTTATTTAAACAAATTTAAAAAAAATATATTTACAAACAGGTAAAAAAGAACTTATAGGGTATCAAAAAATTCATCCACATCAATATCAATGGGAAAAGTGCCCAGAACGCTGGCAGCATTGCCACGTTGGATAGCAAGATGAGGAACGAGTTTATTTTTTATATATTTTTTTTTAATTACACAAACCAAAGCTTAACTGCGATCCCATCTGATGGTAAGCAGTGATGCAATCGTTGATGGTCACGCGCACTAGTTAATTAATAGCCTATTCACTCTACCCTCGAAGACACCTAAATTATACTCGGACCAGACAATTTATTCCAGTCCATCGATGTACGTAGTATTAACAACGAAGAAAAACTCTCAAAAATATATTTTTTGTTAACACACTCTTTGAAAGAGCTAATAAATTCTTAATAGTTATAGTTTTTCTGCCGCATGCACTCAAAGTGCGTCAAACTTCATCGTCAATACATATCTTACGTAAATGCTACTTCCTTGTCGCTCATCGTTATGTATCAAAATAAATCGTTGACGACAATTTAATACACATATCAAAACCGGTAAACAGTTCAAATTATATCAGTAACTCGGTGGACCCGCATCCGTTCATGACAGGCCGAGAAAATTGAATGATTGATTACCTTAACTAGCCCAAACAAGTAACGTTTTTATTATTTTTAGAGGATGCTTCCTTACCCTCGTCGATATAGAAACCCATTTGATGTAGCATTTACGATACGATTTTCCATTTTCAGGGATATTTTCAAAGTATGATTCAGTTTGGGTAAATTGTGTTTTGGGTGTTTCTTTGTGCTAGTTCGGGTCGGTTTACCTTTTTGGCGTATTTTGTATACAGATATAATAAGCTCATGAAAAAAGTTTTGTGATCGGTCGATAATATCCGATACACCGAGTTTGGGGAAAAGATTGTCTCACAACTGTAACACTACACAACGAATTTGGTTTACTTATAGCCTGTTTTTACTTCCTCTAGGTAAAAACTATAATTAATTCAGTGCCTGTAAGGTTATCTTTAGTTTTTTTTTTTTTAATTATGGGTTGGCTTGCGTTTGACCACTGTCTCACCTGATAGTAAGCGATTATGTCGGCGACGATGGAACATGCTTATCTAAAAGTAGCCTATTTACACTCAACTTAAAGACACCTAGGTTGTACTATCAGGAAACATAGATTTCTGCAGGGAATTTCAATCCTCTTCAAAATAGCTTCTTTTTTGTCTAAAATCTATACTATAAAATGTAACAAAGCAAATCATGTTTAGACTTAATTTACCTACGTGTTTCCTTATGACAACGTCCATAAATATTGAGCCAGATTGTCAACGTTTTTTTGTGTTGAAAATTTATCAAATAACTTTTACCGCTTCAGGCAGAGTGAAAGGAAGTGTTAGACTTTAACACTGACTAAAACCCACCAGTGTTCCTTCAGTTGCCCTTTTCGTTCTAGGGCCGCGGTAACTCTTTCGAGTAATCAATCAATTTATTTTCAGGAACAATTTACATTTTATATGAAATGAAATGAAAGAAAGAAAGAAAGAAAGAAAAAGAAAGAAAGAAAAAACATTTATTTGAACCTCACACATACAGTAAAAATTTTTATAAAAAAAAAAAAAAAAAAAAACAGTAGAATACATAGGAATTAAAATATTGTAGAATTAAGTACCATAAATAAAAAATCATAAATAAAAAATCATTAATTAAAATTATAAAACTGACACATACTACATAATTCAATAAAACATAGACTGATAACAAACATAATAAAAAGAGTCAATAACATTGCAAAACACTTACTGAATTTAATATTATTCTGTCTCACATTAATACCATATTATCTAATCGTGGATATCTCATCATCTATCGAATAGAGACATAATTATATAGACAAGTATCCCGCAGCCCTGGCAGATTTATGGATGGCTACCTATTGTAAATACCCACTAGCAACGAGAAACATATCAACAGGAGCTCTCTATTAGCTAGTTCCCTGCCCTGTGCTCCGTTTGTACACAAAGTGTAGACACAGCAGTCAGCGTCGCAATAGGGCTCGATGCATCGATCATGTCTTTGACTAGTAGCACACGAGCGAACCAGCATGCATTTAGATCGAATACATCTCAGTCTTTAGTCGAAAGACAGATGCAGAATAAAGGGCAGGACATACCTACAACTGGGGAGAGCCCAAAGATCGGACCCAAAGGAACGAAATTCGTCTGTGCGTTCCAAAAGCGAATACTGCCTTGATGTATAAAAGTGTCTTTCACATGGCAACAGTAGTATTTAATAAATTGCCAAAAGAGCTAAAAAATCTACATATTAACTTATTTAAACAAAAACTGAGAAGTTTGCTGTGGCAAAAATGTTATTATAGTGTATCGGATTTTTTTAGCAGATAAATTTTGAGATCTAGGTAAATGTAATTTTTGTAATGTAATGTAATTTGCTTCTTTAACTATATTGTAATCACAAATCATAATTAAAATTTAAATTCGAATTATTTTTCACATTTACCTAACAAATTATTTTAACTTTTGTTCCCATAGTAATCAAATAATACAATCATTTATGTAGTTAATTTGTAGTTTAGTACGAGTAAGCTCTTTATTTGCATGTAAAAATAGTAATTAATTCTTTTTGTATGCCTTTAATAGGCTGATCATAGAGCACATTAACCTAAAACATCAACAGTCCAACCACTGTGCCTACCTATCTATCACAAATAAAATATTTCTGCCCCCCTAGTCAAGTTACGATCGTTTTTTTTTTTGCGTCGAACGCCTCGAGTAGGCCACGCATAAGCGACTGAGCGTTGAGATGACGTCAGAACAAAGGAATCAAAGGCGTGGCCTGCTCGAGGCGTTCGACACGAACGAAACGACTGTAACTTGGCTAGGGGGGCTGAGCTATATATACTCCATTGCCAATTTTGGCTACGATAACTAGTTACTAGCATCAGTGCAACTACCGGTTTCAATTATGTGCTCTAATATGGCTAATATAACCTATCTTCGCTGTAAAGGTGCGTGCACAGCGAAGACACGTTAAAGCTCCATTGATGTTTAAGTATTGGATTTTGGAGAGTGGCTTAGTTCTGATGCTCTCTCGCCTGACATTGAGATCTGTCTTCCACTGGTCTTCAAAGGTATAGAAATTTTGCATAATTAAATGTCTACAAATAGGTCTATCCTTTGCCAACTCCACCCAGCAAGAGAGGTCTGTATTTCTTTAAATGTCTTTTCTGAACCTCCTTATATATAAACTAGTGCTTGATGATAAGCAGTGATGCAATCATTGTTGGCGAGGCGCACTTGTTTATGAGGAGCCTGTTCACTGTAGCCTTGACTGCAGCAGGCAAATTGTTCCAATCCTTCCATGTACGTCGTTTAAGGTTTCAATAACGTAAGGGTGGATACTCACCGTACGTTGAATTGTCCGATGGTAGAAAGGTGATGGCGGAATCAAGTCATGCAATTCCTGCGCACTTTCTCCAAAATGTATCCAAATCTGGATCACCAATTAGCCTCTTCGCACACCCTTCCACGTGGTACCGTAGCGCGTAGTGGATAGTTATAACAAAATAGTATCTACATGAGACTAGGGTTGTGTGTGGAGTACCACTCCCAACCGGGTGTGGTACTCCACACACAACCCATTCATTCGCACAACTCATGGGAGCTAGGTTTAGCTTCCATGGGTGGTGCGAAAGTGAACCCAGAGGCCCTGGGACGAAGGCAAAGAAGGAACAGGAGTGGGTTTTAGTCAGTAAAAGTCACGCCCGCACGCTCCGCCCAAGGGCGGGATGTGTCTTAAGATGATTTCCCACCTAAAAAAACCCAACCTAGTTTTGTACTACATTTAATTTTAGAATAACCTATACTCTATTCAAAATAAGATTAGACATTTAAACAAACCTTTTTTACTGTCCGTTCAACCGATTTTGACCTGTATTCCGTAGGCATAAGGATGGCATTAAAAGTAAAAATGTAGTTACAATACTAACTATTTACTGCAGCCGCTATTTATGATGCCACCAACTCAATAAAAGTCAAAGTCGGTTGAACAGACAGTAATAAACGTAAGTTTAAAGGGGTGACCAGACGGTTGCAAACTAGTGTTCCAACCAAGGTGACCTTGGTTTATGACTTATGTGTTTGGTTTGTGTTGCGGCTACATGGATGTAAACCACGCGCCAACACGTTCGGTGGTTGAAAAAACGCGCCTCCCAACCAAGGGCGTTGAAGGTAATGGATTACAACTGCTGTCTACACGGATTGAAACTAGCAAGGTCACCTCGGTTGGGACGTTGGTTGGCAACTATCTGGTCACCCCTTAAATGTCTTATTTAAAATGTAGTATAGACACTAGATAACATAATAATACCGTCATTTAATCACTTTAAACAATTAATTAGCTATGCAAAAACCAAGTAATCAATACGGCCGAAGAGCCGAAACATTTCGGAGTAATTCCACGTAGAGTCCAGTGCCACCCTGTCCCCTTAACGATCTTATTTTGGTTCCTAAAATAACATTGTGGGTAAATAAAGTCAATGTCATTTCAACGACGGTTTGTAACTGTAATATTTCGATTCGATGAAGATTCGTATTTGTAGTAACTACCTATATCTGAACACTAGCATTTTTATAGAAGACTAGATTCTGCTAAATGCTTTCGGCTGCGTGAAAGTATATGCCTTTTTTAGGTGGGAAAATCATCCAATGATACCTCTCGCTCTTTTACTGACTAAAAACTCCCTCCTGTTCCTTCTTTGCCTTCGCCCTAGGGCCCCGGGTTTCACTTTCGCACTACCCGTGGCCCCAGTAGGCTTCGACCCTGCTGGGCCCCTACGGTTTCCTGACATCTCCTTGAGGCGCGCATGGAACAATGCGCGCCGTCGACGACTTGGGCTCGGTCCGGACGGTTACCGGACGGTCGGACGGCGAGCTACCCATTGCTCGCCGTCCGCAAGCCCGCGCCTACGGTAGCCGGAAATCGGGATCGGGATCCCCGGCGGCTGGGGCGTGAAGGCCGCTCCCTCGAGCGTGAGAAAATATATGCCTAAGATACACACTGATTAAGTACCATTCTACTAGTAAAAGACCCAACCAGCAAAAACTAGGCTTACAACAATCTCAAGACTACTGTTTTTTTGCTCTTACATCACTCCTATATAATGATATAAGCCTGGGTTTGGGCACTAATTATAAGCATATTTAGTTTAATATCGTTCTAATATCAGTCTAATTGAATGATGTTTGCACTTACTGAAATCTAGCCTAAATTAATTTAAGCCGACTTAGGCTAATATTGCTTTTACGTAAGTATCTTGTAAGCCTGCATAGGCTTATATTGGTCTAAGGTTAGAATATTTTGAGAATTTTACGTCAGATCCAACTTAAAAGTTCGTGTGAGTGTTGGTTTGAAATTAAATGAAAACAAATTAAAGTTGCGTGAAGTTTATGTTATATATACTATTTATATATTTTAGTATAAAAGTAAAAGTAGTTTTACGGTAAGTAATCGTATTGGAATTTATTATTTACTGTTAATTAGACCTCGTTTTACGCTTCAAAATTCATGCGCCTTGTTAATTATGGTATTTCCTGTTCTCGTTTAATTATTTTATTTGTTAATTTATATTGATAGTGTCGCCATCAGTATAGCTGCATTTTACAAGCGCACTATTAGACTATTATAAGATTGTTTACTCTAATTTTAGCATTCGGTATACTAAAGATAACTCCATATTGGAATAAATTAGGGTTCCTCGCAATTTTACATAAAACCTTAAATCGACAGAGAGAAAACAAAAGAACTTAATCTTAAGGCTATACGGACACGAATTCGGCTTTTGTATTGTAAATATGTTGATCCAAAATCACTCTAATATCATACTTATCCAGTGTACTGTGTCTTATTTGAAACTAATATAAGATCAATAGATCTTATATTAGTTTCAAATAAGACCAGAAATGCACGTACTCACAGTACTCTTATGCTATGCTGATATTAGTCTGACATCTTACAATAGCATTTGGCAAGTCTAATATAAAATCAAACGAGCTTAGTAAATACCCATATAAGAGCAAGTTTTTCTCAAGTGCAACTAGTCTTAGTAAATGCTCTTATATACATATATGAGACTTGGTTATGAGACTGAGCGTTCTTGAGGCCATACCGGCTTGTCTAAAAGTAATATAGGATCGATGGTATGTTCTAAAACAAATATAAGAGCGCTTTAAGCCTACCACTCTTAAAAAGTGCGAGTTCTGAGACTGTTTTGCTGGTTGGGGAATTTTTGAAATCGTGCGTTTACAAAATGAATTTCGAAAATCCTATCCATTATAAAAGGTGATATTTTGCACAGAACCTCTGTGCAAAATATCATCGTGCTACGCCCAAAGATTTGTGCTGAGTCTTGATAAGCCAGTGAGTGAGTCAGGATTTATATTCACCTTTTATATTCGCCTCTTTGCTTCGACAACGTGATAAGTCCCATAATTATTATTATTGGACTTATCACGTTGTCGAAGCAAAGAGTATGCAGATAAAAATGTAAATATTCAAATTTTCATATAATTTCTTATAAACATCTTTTTTCATCTCAGAGTATCACCACAGAATCTTGTCATTAGTTTCAAAGTAGACTAGACAGATGTTATCAGTTTCATTTTCAATCCAGGCTAGTACAAAGTTAGATGAGGGATCTTATCATGTCGATATGATGAGGAAGGCTTTGCTTCTCTGAAACTTTCACGAGAGGTAATTTTATTCATGTGAGTTCTCTTTATTAAGACATTTTGTTGGTCGTCTTTTAGAGTATGTAACTTTTTCTGTAAAGGTTTATTTAAACGGTAGAATCCATCTTTCATTTTATAGATTTTTGTCAATCGTTTTATAAACTGTTAAGAAAATGGCTACAATGGTAACAAACCAGTGTGAGCTGGCCTCTTATTGTATTGAAACTCTGAACTTCGTTAGGCCAGTTATAGAAACAGCTATAGCAAGTGAAGATACGCTAGAATTAGTATTTAATAAACAGACATAAGACCATAATTAAATAGGTATGATACTGACTCCTCATAAACATAAAAAAAATAATACCATTTTTCCGCTATAACATGAGATAACTTTGACGACTGTATATTCTAATACAGTGTACTAGTATGAACTGTATCACAATCAAAATAAGCTCGTCTTGTTCAGGAGTCAGAGGTTTCATAAATTGTAGCAATTTTAATACGAAAAAAAGATACATTGTGTTGTATCAGCGGCTAAATAAAAATATTTCTTTTCAGTCCTAAAAATATAGACAGTCGTCGACGGCGCGTACTGTTCCACGCGCGCCTCAAGGAGATGTCAGCGAACCGTAGGGGCCCAGCAGGGTCGAAGCCTACTGTGGCCAAAGATCTGCTTCTGAAAGGAAGACTCGGCCTTGGTATGAAAGGCAACGAAGAAACAGGAGTGGGTTTTTGGTCAGTAAAAGTCTGACGCACCCTCATGCTCCGCCCAAGAGCGGGGGACGTCATTGGATGATTTTCCCAACGAAAAAAAAAATATTTAGACAAATGGTAGTATAAAATATTTATTTTTCATGAACATTATCCAAAAGCTTGAATGTACAAAAGCGCTAACAAATTCATATTCTAACATAACGTCATCTAGATTTCTAAAACGTGCATTGAATATTGACGTTATGCAACCAAGCTTTATAACAGAAAATGGAGACTCGACACGGTAAACTATATGCTTTGCTTAGTTTGAAACAATTTTAGGAAGGGTACACACGTTCTTCTAATCCGTTATATTCACGTATAACCACGCCTGTCTTCATAGAGGGTTTATGCACTGATAAAGTTTACTTTTTCATCATCGTCCTGCTCTTATTTTTATTTTTTTTTAATTTCCTTGTCATTCGTGGTTTTCTCTTTCTTTTCATTCTTCCATTAGTCTCTTACATCTATCAATCTCCGAGCTGTTACTGTGAGGAGGTACTTCTACCCAGCCTATGAATCACACAACGAAGTAGTCTAATGAAGTTCCTCTTCTAACGTATACAGAGTGAATTTTCCAAATGGGCGTGGATGGCCAAAACAATGAGAAATTAAAAAAAAAAACGTAATCAACCGCGGACCAGATTATGATGAAAATTAAAACTGCGTAATTGAATTTTTGAAAAATAACATTCTTAGTCAGGATTTGGACCCGATTTAAGAAGAAAAAACAAAAATGTTTTATTGCGCAATTTGAAAGTGTCACTGATCAAATTTTAAGATGTTCATCCGTCGTCCTCATCATCGATTACCATCAGGTGATATAGTACCTAGTCCAGCGCGAACATAACAATAATAAAAATAAAGTAGATAGTGCAATGACATTGATATTCGTCACAGTTTCGAATTGGCCATTACATCCACACATCATCATCCGAAAGACGTCCATTGCTAGACATAAGCCTCCCCCAAGTGTTGCCATAACGACCGATCCTGTGAGACTGGTATCTAGCTAATTCCCGCGACCCTCACCAGGTCAACAGCAGTCAACGCTGCGTTTTCCAGTACGTGGTCACCACTCCAGAACCTTTCGGCCTCATGGACTACTTTTTTGCGATCAATGTGCCGGCTGCCCACTGCCACTTAAAAAATCATTCTGTACAAATCTAAATAGGCAATCGAGGTTTCTAAGCGCAAATCAAACTCTTTGACTTTGTAACCACATCGACCCTTTCGGTTCTTAACAAAGTAAAATTGAAGCTTAAATCTCTTTTGAGATGATCGGTATTCAATGAACTTAAATATATATAATGGGCCGCATCCGGGTTTGCTCCAATTCAATACGGCCCGCAACCAGAATCTATAAAGCGAAGGTTTTTTAGATGGCACCTGATATTTTACCATGCTTGTTTAGAATTGTACACGACCGTGTTATTTACAAATGTTGTTCAGCTATATAAATTATTAACAAAGAAAAAAGGGGGAGGGGGTAGGAGCCGACGACTTATTCTCAGACAATTTTATATACACACAATTTTTTTTCTCTATCTGGTAGAATCTTGATGCTCCGTTTATTTGGCATAATCTTCTTTTAAAAGAAAATTTTTGGGACGATTCTGACTGTGAACTTTCTGCGATATAATGGTTCTACTTTTTAATTATTATGGATTTGAATGCCTTAAAATAATTCTGACTTACAAAATTACGAGTTTTAAATTTATGATAAATGAGTGTTTGCAAACGACATGAAACATGATTGAAAAGAGTAACCGGAGTTTCTTGCACCTTCTTCTCCATAGAGATTTACGCTTTGGGTTGTGCAATTAGGATCATTTTCTAATTGACTGATTTCTTAACAATTCAAAAGCGCCTGCAAATGATTCATTTGAAATAAATGCTTTGAATTTTTAACGATATTTCGCTGTTATAAAAAGTAAGATTATAATATAAAAAGTTCGGCCATAAAGGGTAGAGCCAGCTTTTAATACACCAAAAACTACATAAAACGAACTATCGCCAATGCACAAGCCAACACTGCCCATTCGTCTGTTATCAATCGCTCCTCGCCTTTTACACACGAAGCTTTTATCACAAACGATTTCACTTTATTTGCTAGGGCTTGAGCTGCACCAATAGTGCGATAGTACTCTTTGTGAGTGTTAACGACACCCCTAGCTTTTGTAATAAAACGACTATAATGTATACTGGTTTTATTGGTACCTAGAAATTCTGGACCTATTGAGTGAGTTAGGTAGAGGTACAACTGGGTTATTTACGTTTTTGAATAATAATTCTAATGGTCGTGTATTTTAGGTTGGAAACTTAATCTTTAAGTCTCTTTTTTGAAGGTGGTAAACCATCAAATAACTTAAACTTAAACCATTAAATAACAACACTCTGCGTAGGGAGAGGGGAGTGTCAGACTCTTACTGCCTAAAACACATCTATATTTCTTCATTTGCTCTTTGCATTCCAGGGCCATAGTGACTCTTTTGGGGTACGTGGAACAGGGTGTGAAGTCCTCCGACTAGAAAGGTGTCTGGTCCTGGGCAACTGCCCAATAATGATTTCGAGGATGTACATGTTCTAATCACGTGAATAATGTATAATATGTATAAATATCACGATGGGGGATTTTTGGGTACGCCACAATTATGGCGGTAAGTCCCCTCTTTGAGAAGTGGCTGGAAAAACAACACGGCGTTCTCAACTTTCGCACGACGCAGGTTCTAACCGAACATGGTAAGTTCGGAAGGTTCCTGCATCGGATTCGTGCGGAAGAAATGCCCAGGTGTCACCATTATGTGGACCGCCCGGAGGACACGGTGGAGCATACAGTAGAGGCGTGCCCGGCTTGGGCAGAGCACCACCGTGTCCTCGTGGGAGCGATCGACGGCAACGACCTCTCGCGCCGGGCCCTGGTACAGGCCATGGTCCGGAGCGAGGAGGAATGGCAGTGTTCACCTCCTTCTGCGAAGCAGTAATGCTAGCAAAGGAGGTGGCCACACGCGTGAGAGAATGGCCTTCACACCCCAACCGCCGGGATCCCAATCCCGATTTCCGGCCACCGAAGGCGCGGGGTTGCGGACGGCGAGCAATAGGTAGCTCGCCGTCCGACTGTCCGGTAACCGTCCTGATCGAGCCCAAGTCGTCAACGGCGCGTACTGTTCAGATGTCAGTAAACCGTAGGGCAGGCAGCAGGGTCGAAGCCTACTGGGGCCAAGGGTCTGCTTCTGAAAGGAAGACTTGACCCTGGTATGAAAGGCAACGATTAAACAGGAGTGGGTTTTTAGTCTGTAAAAGTCTAACACGCCCTCTCGCTCCGTCCAGGAGTGGGGGATGTTATTGGATGATTATCCCACCAAAAAAAAAAACATTAAGTATCGGAAATTGCCGATGCAAAATCCGAATGCAGAAGACATTCGACATTTTGTAAATACCAACGGCTCGTATACTGTGTACGCTCCGTTTCCGACACGGTGAATGCTAAGCTTTAAACTCAATCTCTCATCACAGGTTGACCTGATGCAAATTGTTGCGATGCGATTTCATGCGACAAAGCATCGGTTTGTTGTTGAAACTTCTATGGTCCGGACTAAGACGAAAGACTGAAAAAATTTGTCTGCTACAGTCTTCCCGTCCGATTATAATGTAGGTGTCTTCAAGGTTAGAGTGAATATGTTCTTAATAAACTAGGCACCCCACCATCAACGATTGCATCACTGTTTACCATCAGTTGAGATCGCAGTCAAGCTCTGGTTCATATTAATCAGTTCAATTAAAAAAAAACCATACAATATGGAATGTGAATCAATTCGCAAGTGCTTGCGATGCATCGTGCGAGCTCACAAATTTTCATGATGCAACGTCCTCCTCCCAGTTTTATATTTGGGTCCGAAGGATACGATATTTTCCTAATTAAAACAAAAAATATTTCTTCAAAGGGTTGTAAGTTGCATTTAGCCTGCTTGGACTTATTTAAGTTCCTTACTGCCGCTAATATGTATTCCTATTCCCTTCCAGGTACCAGATTACGAAGCCAGGTAATAAGTTCGTTATACCCAACCATCTGTGGCATTAGTGCATGCATCGGCTCATAACTAGAGCAATTAAACCATAAGTTGATAGATTTTGCATCGGCTTTAATTAATTTCGAACCGGATTTTAGCATATTTCCGAGGCTGATATTGCTGCGCAAATATTGGATAAGTTGTATTTACCACCCAGCTCTAATAAGAAATGAAGTATCTATATCGATCTATACAAGTTAGGGTAGGAGTGGACTGGCCATGTCGTACAAATGCATACGGACAGGTGAGCGAAGATTGTCACTCACTACTCGTCTGTACAGTGCCGTCAAAATCGAACGCGGAAAAAGTTTGACAATCTGATCATATTCGCGGGTCAAACTTGACCAGACATCGCCAAAGACAGAGAGGTTTGGAAGGAAAAGAGGGAGGCTTAGCAGTTGGACAAAGTTAGCCTATCTAATAAAAATTCGGGCAAGTGCGAGTCGGACTCGCGCACCGAGGTTTCCTTGCAAACTTATCTATGAAAACAGTTTAATTCCCGAATTGAGTTACGAAGATTTTTTCGAAAGGCAAAAATTTTTTTTTTTGTTTTCAGATTTTTTCCTATACTTGTGCTATGAGACCTTCCTTCATGCCAAATTTCAGGATTCTAGGTCAACGAGAAGTAGGTACCCTATGAATTTTGATTCCCTTGAGAATGTCGAAATATACGTTTTTTGCGACTTAAACGGGTGTATCTTTTTTTTTCGTTAACTAAGAAGTTTGATTTTTTTCACAGCTTCAAGGGACCGCATATCTAAGTATATGGTTGTAATTCAAACTTGATATCTCTACGCGTTCCCGAGATAAAGGGTTTTGACAAACCGACAGACGGACAATAAAGTGATCCTATAGGGGTTCCGTTTTTTCCTTTTAAGGTACGGAACCCTAAAAAATATCTGTATAAGTAGGTCTCCTTTTGGGATGGGAATTCAAAGAACTTTTCTCACTCTGACTGCAGTCAAAGGAAGCGTCAGATTTTTACTGACAAAAACCCACCCGTATTCCTTCAGTTGTCCTTGGCGTTACAGGGCCGCTGTAACTCTTTTTAACAATCCCGCAGCCCATCTTTACAGTTCTTTAGGTACCATCGATTGTTCTGCATATATAAATATATATAGATTTCAAATATGTAAGAAGCGACATAATAATATCTAACTTCAAAATCCAAGTTAAGTCATCATTTTGGAAAGAGAAATAATCAAAACGAGTTACATATCAGTGTAGTTGTTTTAATCAATAAATCAGGATCTAAAAAAATGGAATCATGAATTCGTGAGTCGGTTTAGTCGTTTTAATAAATAATGGACCTAAAAAATATTTCGTCAACAAGATTATCGTTTCAGTAAAAAAAAAACTTGAGAGGTGTCAAGGGACACCCGGATGGAACGAAGTTCCTTTCAATTAATTAGTGAAGGAATTGTAATAAAATTTCATTTCATTTCATTTCATTCCATTCCATTACTTCCCATTCCCATACTCTACTTCAACCAGTTGACAGAATTGAAGAAAACTATCTAACATAAAATGTCTTCAAGCAGTTACGTACTGACCTACGAAAGTGTAGACTTCGGTCTCAAACAAGAGAAAAATAAATGAACGCGATTCGTTTCCAGTAAGCTGCTGTTTTTAACATTTTGCCATTGGGACTACCTACTAAAAAGAATGACCGGCCTATTCAGACAAAACTGCTGAAAGGCTATTTTATCAAAAAGTGACTTCTAAGCAAATATGTCTTACATTAAACAGCAGATCCTTTCACACTATCAAAAGATGATAAGAATGATAAAATCATTTTGCAAGCCAGCTTTAGAAAAACCTTATGTTCAAAAATAGACCTTAAAACATTTCTTTTTAAAACGATCTTTATCAAAGTAACAGTTCTTTTTTCAAATCGTCAATCATTCAGTTCTATTCAGCTGTCAAAAAAAAACGTTTCAACTTACAACGGTATTGTTCTGATACTTTTGAACTCGCTTTGACCCTAAGGCTGTGCGCAGACTAAGATGGACTAACGGTCTTACAAAACTATATAAAGTAAAAGGAAAAAAAGCAGATTATTTTAAACAGGTTTACCAAATTGTTCAGACTTCAAGAAATTTAATTATCATTATCTCATTTGTTTGATATCTTTTATTGTTTTTATTATTTGACATTGTAATTAGGGCATCCGTCGTCCGTCCGGGATTCCCCGGATTTGTCCTAGTTTGAAGGGCGTCCGGGGGCCGTCAGGCAGGAGTTTTTAAAAAGTTTCCGGGAGAAACCCGGACCCTTTTGTTGTCAGGGCAATCCCAATTTTTTTTTGCTAGTACATCTCTGCGAGACATGACGAGACCTAACGAGCGCGAGAGTGTACTTACAGCGCTTGGTCCCTCTTGTTAAGCCGTCTCGCCGTATCTCGGGATCGCTCCGATTCGAGTCGGTTTTTTGACCACGAGTCAAAAGAAGCGAGCGGCGAGCGTGACTGAATAAAGTATGGCGAATAGAACTAAGGCGAGCTGAGTCGAGAGTGTACGAGTGTACACAGCTCCACTCACTCCTCCTCGCCTTGCAAATGTCTCGCCGAGACATTCGTGGACCGTGGAGCGATCTCGCCGAGAGTGTACTGCTACTTAAAAATTAAAATAAATCTTAGATAAAAAAACTGTTACCATTATTACCTCAGAAAGAGTGTTTATTTTTATTAAAAATGTCTATTAATTGTTGCGGTTACATAGGTTCGTAACTAATTCGATTTTAATAACAATAGCTGTATAGAAGAATAAAAATTTAAAAATTATAACGTTGTTTTTACTTTTATTGCAAAAAAAAAAAATTTTCAGCGATGTTCCGGAAAAAAACCATATTTCGCCCAAATGTCCGGGATTTTTGCCGTGTTATCCGGCGTCGGCAATTTAGGTGTTGACAGCCTTAATTGTAATGAGGAGGAGTGGCAGGCGGTCGCCTCCTTCTGCGAAACAGTAATGCTAGCAAAGGAGTCGGCCGATCGCGTGAGGCAATGGCCCTCGCGCCCCCAGCAGTCGGGATTCCAATCCCGATTTCCGGCCACAGTAGGCGCGGGTTTGCGGACGGCGAGCAATGGGTAGCTCGCCGTCCGACCGTCCGGTAACCGCCCGGACCGAACCCAAGTCGTCGACGGCGCGTAGTGTTCCACGAGCTCCTCAATGAGATGTCAGCAACCGTAGGGGCCCAGAAGGGTCGAAGCTACTGGGGCCATGGGTGATGCGAAAGAGATCCCCGGGGCCCTGGAAAAATGGCAATGAAGGAACAGGAGTGGGTTTTATGTCAGTAAAAGTCTGACACGCCCTCTTGCTCCGCCCAAGAGCGGGGGATGTCATTAGATGATTTTCCAACCCAAAAAAAGCCCTAATTGTAAAGCAACTTATTTGTAATCATTTGTTGACTATAATGTAATATTATGTATATGATTTATAAGAATCCCTTTTTTTTCCGGTGGTAAAATCATCTTATGACATCCCCCGCTCTTGGGCGGAGCGTGAGATAGTGTCAGACTTTTACTGACTAAAAACCCACTCCTGTTCTTCCGTTGCCTTTCGTACCAGGGCCGAGTCTTCCTTTCAGAATCAGACCCTTGGCCCCAGTAGGCTTCGACCCTGATGGCCCCTACAATTGCTGACATCTCCTTGAGGCGCGCGTGAAACAGTACGCGTCATCGACGACTTGGGCTCGGTCCGGACGTTTACCGGACGGTCGGACGGCGACCCACCCATTGCTCGCCGTCCACAAGCCCGCGCCTACGGTGGCATAAGAATCCCTTAGGTACCAATAAACTAACTATGAATATTCGTCTCGTTTCGTGTGTGCGCTCTGTCTAACTAGCCGCAAGCTCGGTTACAGCAAAGTATAAAGTACTTTCCTTGACATATTGTTGGCAACTGCCGCAGATATTTTTTACTGCGGAATCGGCTGTTAAGTTTGACATTACAGAGTGCTTTTTGTGGTCTGTTTTATATGCTTTGGAAAATCTGAATTGTAGTGATATGTTTTGTTAACTTTTGTTTACGAGTACCTACATGACGTTACGTAACTAAGACTACTGTTGGGGGCCCCTAGCAGCGCCAATGCCCGCAAGGGCCTCAGAGAATTTTCAAAAAGAAAATCCATGATCCTAGAACGTAAAGGGCAACTGAAGGTCACTAGTGTCATTTTAGTCAATAGAAGTCTGACACTTCCTAGAGCGAGAGTAGTCATGATGATTTTGTATTTGGTTATAAAAAATAACCAAAAAAGTTCGAAAGAGTTACCGTGGCCCTAGATTGCAAAGGGCAACTGAAGCAACACAGGTGGGTTTTAGTTAGTCTGACACTCCCTCTCGCTTCACCCGAAGCGAAAAAATTGCGTTTTTCAAAAACAAATTACGTCATTTAGAATCTTGATTAAAGTTGCAAGGCTTCTATTGCTAACTTTTTTAATTTTTGAGTAAATTATGAAGTGTTAAAGTTCATTCAAATAACAGATTTTCAGAGGACTTTACTGGATTAGTTTACACAAATTTATACATTGAATTCAATAAAAGCCTAGATAATATCCACAAGACACTGTGTTTCCAAAATATCCAATGAAAAATGTATAATAACGTCTTATGAGCGATCGTATGAAAATATACCTCGTAAAGGACGCTCTTAAAGGAGAAAATGATTAAATGATAACTATTCTAGGTTTTTATATCCACACAATTATATAGATATTTATAAACTCATTGATACAAGTTTCAAGCCGCTTCATCGCCCCAAGCACTTTGTTTGAAATCAAACTTTTTTCTTTTACTGCAAATAATGGACAGCACTGTCCCATAAACTTTTATATACTTAACTACTGAAGATAAAACTCAACCATCTTTTCAACGGATTTTTATGCTTCAAGAATTTATGACGTCACTATTATGTTGCAATGAGCTTTTTTTTTGACACAGTGGAGCATATGGTAGATGTTTGCCCCGCTTGGGCAGAGCACCGTCGTGTCCTCGTGGGGGCGATCGGCAGCAACGATCTCTCGCGCCGGGCCTTGGTACAAGCCATGGTCCGGAGCGAGGAGGATTGGCAGGCGGTCGCCTACTGGGGCCATGGGTGATGCGAAAAAGAACCCCGGGGGCCTGGAACGAGGGCAAAGAAAGAACAGGAGTAGGTTTTAGTCAGTAAAAGTTTGACATGCTCTCTCGCCCCGCCCAACGGCAGGAGATGTCATTGGATGATTACCCAGCCTTAAAAAAAAACCTTTAATAAAATAACAGCACTTTGATTGGAGGAGGTTGAGAGATTCAAGTAAATTAATGGTTTAGGAGAGATTCTTTATAAATCACTGAATTTATCGAGATAATCGTGGAACTTAAATAAACACCCATAGTAAACGGTAAGGTGGTGAATAAACTAGCTGAAGGATGGCGTTTGACTATTTATGGCTGCAATAAAACCATGTGAGCCTCCCAGCCATCAACACCTTGTGTGAACCAGAGGAGGCCAGTAAAAGGTAAATGCGTTCCTATAAACTGCGAAGTACGAATAAAATTGGAATAGGTCGGAATAAAATTGAAATAAAACTAAGGATACATTGTTTTGTGTTCTAGTTTTGGTCTAGGTAAAGAAGATGGCTTTCGTAAAAGAAATTCGTTAGGTTTTCTTTGTGTGGCGTCATCTCAACGCTCAGTCACGTGGTCAGAACAAAGGAATCGGAGGCGTGGCCTATTCGAGGTGTTCGACCACAGATATTAGATCTATATCTGTGTGTTCGACGCAAGAGAATCGTTTTAAATTGCACTCAACGCTCCAGAATCCTTAAACCCAGTATTTAAGGATTCTGGAGCGTTGAGTGCAATTAACATTCGCGGAATAGGTGACATACGTCGTGCAACCGTACGGCAACGTGGCACTACAAATAATATGCCGTCTTGCCCGGCAGTAGTTATCGGGGACAAAAATTTTACACTACCCATGCAAACTAGGCGTCATACTTCGAAGACTCTAAGTTGTGGACGACTACGTTTACCTGACAGACGGTTCAGTTGTACCCAACTGACTATTGAACTCAATCTTCGAATCCGACTCGGCTGGGCAGCGTTCGGGAAGCTGCGCGATGTCTACTCATACATAACATAGTGTCTCAAGACGAAATGCTATGCTCAGAGTTTCCTTGCGTGATCACATCAGAAATGAAAATATCCGCAGGAGAACCAAGTTTACAGACCAAGGTCCCAAAGAATCGCCAAACTTAAGTGGCAATGGGCAGGGCACATTGCTCGCAGAAAAGATGGTCAATGGGGACGAAAGGTTCTGGAATGGCGCCCACGTACCGGAAGACGTAGCGTTGGAAGGCCTCCCACAAGGTGGCCCGATGACCTGGTGAGGGTCGCGGGAAACCGATGGATGTGAGACGCACAGGACCGGTCATTATGGCGACACTTGGGGGAGACCTATGTCCAACAGTCTTTCGGCTGAAATGATGATGATGACGATGGATGAGTCATACTTCAGTGGCTTAACAGATTTGGTTGAAGTTTGTCATTCGGGTTCTCCATGTCCTGGATTCCAGCTTGGGATACTATTGTTTATCCTGGCAGTACTTTCCTGTGGAATAATATCCGGCTTTTACACGGGTGAAACTCTTTACAGAAACTAATAAATGAAAACCACTGTTTTTCCATTTGCGTTATAAATTGTAGAGATTCACTTCATAAGAGTAGGTACATTTGATTTACTTAAAGTTTTTCTTTAATTTATTATAATCTGTATTGCAAAGCCATTAAACTACATGTGGCAACCATTTAATTCGAGAAGGTAAAATATATACTGACAAACATTTTTTTTTTGTCGGTACTTATCTTTTCAAAAAAACATTTGGGGTCGAGTGAACACGTAGTAAATCAAACCGTTTAGGCCCCTCGCCCATGTTTTTTTTTTTATTCTTGATAGGCTCGCGCTTGACCGCTATCTCACCTGATGACTCACCTCATATGATGACTTTTTGTAGCGATGCTATCGCGCCTTTCCTAAGCGTCGCTCCTAACGCGCTTTAGTCGCATTTGCAAGCGCTATAGAAAAAATGCCAACGCGCTACTAACGCGCCACAGCATCGCGACTGTATCGATGCGAACACGCTACAGCATCGCTACAAAAAGTCGCAGTGGGTGAGGGGCCTTACTTTTAAATTATTTATTTGTACTGAATGTAAAAAAGGCTGCGTTTGGTAATACTGATCTTTCACACGAGCAAAATTATACATTTTTTTATTCGCGGAAAAATGGAAAGTGAGCCTAATTAATATGATTTTAACTGACAAAGTGGTTGACGATAAAACACGCTTGCCTAGTATAAGTATATATTTGTACTATAAGTTACTTTAATGACGAAAATTTTTAGTTTTTAAAGATGGATACTGGAACTAAAAACTGAGGAGACAAAATATTATTTAAATGAGACAGACTTCTTACAGAAGATAGTTTTTCTGTTTTTTCTTTTTATATATATTCCACAACTATCACACAACGCCGTCTAGTCCCAAGCTAAGCAGAGCTTGTGTTATGGGTACCAGACAACTGGTAAACATACTTACATATTTCTAAATACATACATAAATAGATAAATTATACACCCAGACACAGAACAAATGATCGTGCTCATCACATAAACATTTGTCCTGTGTGGGAATCGAACCCACAACCTCCGGTATAGCAGTCAGGGCCACTAACGACTAGACCAACAGGCCAGTCAAAAAGTCATTTTGTTTCTTTGTTCTTTAACTCTTTCACTTGGTGGAATGTGTCAAGAATCAGACGGGTAGGGAGCTACTGTCAGGATTGCGAAAGATCAATAAAATCGACATGGAACTTTTCTGGTTGATCCAAGAAGTGATGCTGCTAAGATTATGTATGAAATTTGTCAATGTGTCGGTAGCTCCACTTTTCAGAAAAACATTTAATCTTTTAAGCAGATTATTAAATTGAGTTGTTATTGTTAACTTAGGTTATGATTGGGCTGACATTCTTTATTAGATAAAAGTCCATAAAAACATTTTACAAAAAAAAAAATACAATCGACTTCAATGTAAAAAAATAACAATGCAAAGTGCAAAATAACTTTAATTTCGGAAGTCGGTGTTTCTATAATAGTTTTGTCTCTTCGTTATTTAACACCAACTTCCGAAATTAAAGTTATTTGCACTTTTCAGTGGTTTTTTTGCATTAAAGTCTGTTGTATTTTTTTTGTTAAAGTTTTTTTTTTACACTTTTTAGTTATGGTACCTACCACCACTAAAAAGTACCCCTCAGCCAAAATTAAATACCTTATAGCCAGAGTGCATCTCAAGACAATTCTAATAATCCCAAACACAGTTATGTTACCTACATTAATTTATTATAGAGTTCCGGCACCTACCTTCCGACTTCATCATCAAATCTGTTCGCTCCCCCTTTTCTTTCAGTCAGTCATCGACTACACTTATAAACAAAGCAATTTAACTTGTTACGACAATTCTGCTGTGATCCTATGAGGAGTTCCGTTCCTTATCTTCGAAGTTCATGATCAGATCATAACAATATTTCTATGGAACCAACTTGGAAGCATCACCTTTGAATAAAAAAAAAATACTTTCAAAATCGGTCTACAATTGTCCGTGAAATCGGTGAACAAACATAAAAAAAACAGCCAGACGTAGAACCTCCTTCTTTTTGAAGTCGGTTAAAAAAGAAATCGTCGTTTTTTGAAGTCGCTTAAAAAAGGGTTGACGCATCATTGCGTTACACTTGTCTGCTCCCGACGTTAGATGTTTTATAAAAAAACTGTTAAAAATAACATAACAATTGATGATTACTCAACCAGGTTTTTTTTAAATACCTACAAAATACTGCTAAAACTCAACACTAACAAAAGACGTCCTTTCCCCTTAAAATACTAACATTTTAAGGGGAAGAGATAAAAAAGTTCAAAGTCATCTCCGTAATAAGGGTAGCGGAATCATCTGAAAACGGTTTCGAGAGATTATAGATCACAGATATAGAAAATGAGGGACCTTTTGTGAACACCATTATTTTCTCCGACCAGCACATTATTCCTTTTTTTAACCGCGCTTTTTAGAAATCTGAAATACATGGCGGATAATTCCTGGAAATGAATTTTTACTTCGCATGTCTGTGGATATACGTTATTGATTTGTCCTATTTTTAGTACGCTTCTTTGGAAAGTGGGGTTGGTTTTATTTATTTATATTTTTTATTTGGCTTGGAAATTATATAAAGCCGCGGCGTTGGTCCCGGTTCTCCTTCGTAGAACTTTGACAATCGATACAGTTAGTCAGACGTCAGAAAGTCTAACAATTAGTCTATCCAAGGAGTACCAAGGAATATAAGGTGGAGGTCTGATAGGTAGTCGCTTCATGTAAAACATGGGTATTCAGCCTGGAAGCCAAACCCAAACTCGTTGGGAAAAGGTTAGGTAGATGATGATTTTCACCTGATGGTAATCGATGGTGTAGTCGACGATGGAGCACGCTTGTCTAGAAGTAACCTATCCACTCTTGACTCAAATACCCTTCTTCAGAGATCATTATTATCACTCTGCCCTTGTCGCATATTATTTGGGGTCAGGACGTTTTCTTCCATTTCATCCTGTTTTTTTTTAAACAATAATCAGAAATCAGAAACGTTTATTTCAAATAGACCAATTACAGGCACTTTTGAATTGTCAAAATGTCGGTCAGTCAAAAAAAAAAAAAAATACAAGTGAAGCTAAATTGCACGTTCCAAAGCGTAGATCTCTATGGAGAAGAACGTGCAAGAAACTCCATGGACACTCTTTTAAATCATCTTATGAGTTACATAAATCTTGGTTACATATTTCTTGTCGCTTCTAATATGTGAGCACAATGTAGATAAGTAATAAAAATTAAAATTAAAAAAAAAAACTAAGTAACTAAGTTAAGAGATGACCAGTCTCAACTGACGGCACCCGTTCACGAGCATGACGCGTGCATCAGCCCCACTCAGCTCAACCATTTTGAAGGGAACTGAATGACCCAATAACACGTGCCACCATCAGCGAGACATTTGAGTGAGCATGACAAACTCTCAACTGCCATGCTCGTAATGTCAAACAAGTTGTAACCTAATAAAAATGCTCCATGGTACTTCACATTCACAAAACTTGAAAAGTGCTTCTACATTATACAATGCTATTGTTTCCAAATACAAAAGGTAATAAATTATCATAAGCTCTATTGAAATAAACAAATAAAATAAAATAAAAAAAACATTTCGAAAACAACAATACAAAAAGGGGAACAGTATCTCTTCCAAAATTATAAAAAAGAACTAATTTGAAGGTAAAAGTGGCTGTGGCTGCGGAGCAGGACCGGCATTTAGCCAAGCGTTTTTATCAAGGATATAATCTTCCAGTTTATAATACGCCTGTCTACATAGTGTGCGTTTAATGCATGCTTTAAATTTGGACTCATTTAGTTGTAGAATCTCAACTGGTATTTTATTATAAAATTTTACACAGTACCCCATGAAAGAACTATGTACTTTAGCCAATCTGAACCGAGGTTGATCTAATTTGTTCCTGTTCCTAGTATTAAAATTGTGCCTGTCACTTATCTTAGTAAAAAGATGAATATTTTTCCGAACATACATAATGTTTTCATAAATGTATTGACAAGGGACCGTCAGGATGTTTATTTCCTTAAATAGTTCCCTAAGAGAATCGCATCTGCGAAGATTATATATGGCTCTGATAGCTCTTTTCTGCAGAATAAAAATAGACTCTATATCTGCAGCCCGTCCCCATAGCAAAATACCGTAAGACATGATACTATGAAAGTAACTAAAATAAACTAGTCGCGCAGTATCCACATCAGTAAATTGACGGATTTTTCTGACAGCATATGCTGCTGAACTAAGCCGACCTGCCAGAGATGTTAAATGAGGACCCCATTGTAGCCTCGAGTCAAGCGTGATCCCTAGGAAAACCGTATTCTCGACGAATTCAAGTTTCTCCTTGTTCAATACTATGTCGGAGTAATTACTTTTAACATTCGGTAACGCAAATCTTATGCACTTAGTTTTTTTTCCATTTAATACTAAATTATTAACAGTAAACCAGTTTCGGACTTGCTGTAAAGCATTGTTTACGTCATCAAGATTTGTGGAACGTCTATTGATCTTAAAAATTAACGACGTATCGTCAGCAAACAGTACAATATGTGGTTGTTTTTTTAATAGATGCGGTAGATCATTGATATATACTAAAAAGAGGAAAGGACCTAATATTGAGCCTTGTGGTACACCCATTTTGACTTTCAAACCCGGAGAATTGACACCGTTTATCTGAACTTGCTGTTGCCTGTCAATTAAATAAGATTTCACTAAGCTGAGTGCAAGTTTACCTAGTCCATAATGTTCTAGCTTTAAAAGCAAGGTTTCGTGATTAACACAATCAAAAGCCTTTGAGAGGTCACAAAAAATTCCTATTGCATCTTGGGCTTCTTCCCACGCTGCAAATATATGTTTCAATAAAGTGACACCAGCGTCAGTCGTACAACGTCCTTTGGTGAAACCATACTGCTGATCATGAAATATTTTATTGCGGTTAAAATGGTAAAGCATTTGATTAAGCATAACTTTTTCAAACACCTTACTGAAAACCGGCAATACTGATAATGATGATAATATTCCACAACTTTCACACAACGTCATCTAGTCCTAAACTAAGCAGAGCTTGTGGTATGAGTACTAGACAACTGATAAACATATTTATATATTTTTAAATACATACATATTATAGATAAATTACACCCAGACACAGAACAAAGGATGGTGCTCATTACACAAACATTTGTCCTGGGTGGGAATCGAACCCACGACCCCCGGCGTAGCAGTCAAGGCCACTAACCACTAGACCAATAGTCCTGTCAAACAAACTCTACATAGATAGGTATAAATACCTACTCTTTATGGTAATCCATAACAAATTGCAGAAGGAACTTAAACTAAATATAAGTTACAATGAGAGGTCTTATCTCTAAAAGCGATTTTTTATAGACAGCCTTTAGATAAAATCCATATATAGGCTGTGTGCAGACAGAGAAGAAAAATAAACACGGATTCAGTCCGTGTCGTCACTGACTCCTTTCTCCTGGTTTCTTTTAAGATAAAAACTTATATGCGTGCAGTATTTTAAGTAACCTAGGCTTTCTTTTACATTGCTCATATCTTAAAGACATATGCATACATACCTAACATTGGCTAGTTTTACTACTGTAGTAGATACTTAGTTCATGAAAGGAAGTACCAAAACATCCATATGATAACCTACGACTGTTAACTTCTTAATATTCGAATTGGTTTTATGACACACATAAAATTGATGAGTAATTGCGATATAAGCAAAAATCTATGTAAGTGATAAGAGACAAAAAAAAGTGGTCCTTTGTTTTACATAGGATCGGAACCCTAAAATATTAAAAAAAACATTACTTACCGCTTTAAGAAACTATTTGTTTTTACATTTAAATTGGTGTGATGAAATTCAAAACACGTGTATACATTAAGTAGCTTCACAAGACTTGGACTTACATAGGTAAAAGACATTCCTGCATTGCATTCTCGTTCCGCTTATGATGGCCGCCATCTTCGAAAGCGGGTAGGGTAAATTTACCTTATTCTGGCATCCCACAATTGTAGAAGAGAATAGAATGAACTTTTTGAAATTGTGGCGGGCAAAATGTTCATATTCCCATAATTATAGTAAAAGTTTACCACAAGAAGAAAATCACATTAGATATAAGATCAATACAACATTGTGCAATGTGACATTAAAAAATCAATTATTTAATTTAATTGACACCAACAATTATGTTGGTATAAACTATTACTTGACAAAAGATAGGTATCTTTAGATAATTACTATTTTTCAAAGTTTTATATGAGACAGATAGCTGTGTCGCTATCATATTATTTTTTTTATTTAAGAACAAGAAGCAAGAACTTGGCTAAACAAATTGCTCCTATCCAGCAACGCAATTACATAGATAATTGATTTTGCCAATAACTTGGCATTAAATATTGACATTAATATTATTTTAAATTAGAAATTAAGACAACAGAGTCAATCTCTAGCATGAATATACTGATGAACAAAAATCATTCTAATCAAGTTTTGAAATCAATAAATAGTATCAACCTGGTGTTTGTTATTCAAGGATTTATGAACAAAGATTTAGAAGTAGAACTATTCCTTAATTGTAATAATATTGATTTTCTTTGCCCCGGGATGAAGGCAAAGAAGGAACAGGAGTAGGTTTTTAGTCAGTAAAAGTCTGACACTATCTCTCGCTCCGCCCAAGAGCGGGATTTGTCATTAGATGATTTTCTCACCTAAAAAAAAACCAGCTCATGTTCAATTTTAGTAACCACCAGGTTGGTAGTTCATTCAGCAGAATTAATGCCTTACGTGGTGGTTCATTGATTTTTGTTAGTAACCACCTTCAATTTAAGGAACGTATATAAGGATATTGTGAGTCTATCTGTTGAGCGGTCAGTTGAAATAGCCTGTATTGAGTTGGAGCAGTTTATTATATTAAGTGTGTACAAACCCCCTTCCGGATTCAATGACTGCTTTGAAAAGGTAATGGATGAAATGTTTCACAAGATCTGCAATTCAAATAAGTACATAATCACTTGTGGTTATTTTAATGTAAATTTATTAGAAAACTCAGCTTTATGTAGCAAAATAATTATAAGTTTGTTTCAGGCCTACAATCTTGCTAATTTATTTTTAGAGCCCACAAGAGTAACTCCTACTAGTGCAACTTACATAGATAATATATATACCGATCCGACCGAAATGATTAAAAAGCCTTTTTTATCTCAACGAATTTAAGTTGTTGAATTTTTTTTGTGTACTTTTAGCTTATGACAGATTCATTACATACTAACAACTCAAACTTTTTGGCATAGCATAGCTAGTTCCCACTGCTGGGACTCAGGCCTCCTCTCTAGGAGAGGGAACGGGCCGTAATCCACCACGCGGGCCCAGTGCGGGTTGGTGGATGTCACATTCTTCGAATTTAGTAAACTTTTTGGGAATTCATTTAAATTATTTTCTTATATATCGAAAAATGGCCATTTTCCAATTTATTGACTCTCATGATAATTATTAGTTTTTCCGCTAACTTATCAACTAGCTGCACTAGGACTAATACTTAGACTTAATAGTATGTCATTAATTGGCAGAATGTTACGACTTTATTTTCAATGTTTGATCTGCCTACTTTCATCATAAATCTTGGAAAAAGAGTAAAAAGAAAAGGTATAATGCTGGACATTGCTGGGGAAAAAAGAAAAATATACCAACCAACGTAAACTATACAGTTTATAAATATTTTTACTTGATGATAGCTTCCTATAGGTACGCACTGTCGTAAATTTTGTGAACACTCCAAAACCCAACAAATGGAACTAGGCGTGTACTAGCCCGAATGTGCAAATAATTGTGAAAATCATGATAAGAGAAACTGGCGAACTATAAAGGAATTATGATGATGAATGTTGTGGAAAAATTTATAAGAATTACAGTGATCCTAGAACAAATGCGGCCGTAATGTAAATGTCACACACCATCTCGCTTCACCCTAGAGCGAGAGAAGTCATTTGACGATATTCTAACTAAAAAAAAAGAAATGATGGACGTGCCATATAAAAAAAGGTAATTAACTTTCATTTTGTAATTACAACAATATATTTCTGCTGGCTACATATTCGTATTATCACAAAGTTATTTTCCGCGGTTTAAGTGTGAGGTGACCTATGGGGCGCCACGAACTGGGACCCACCTCACCCTACTCATCTCGCTTCACCTTAGAGTGAGAGAAGTCATTTCATAATATCCCAAACAAAAAAAAAATGATGTGTGTGCCTTAAACAAAAAAAAAAGTACTTAATTGTAATTGCAACAATATATTTCTGCTGGCTACATATCACAAAATTATTTTCCACGGTTTAAGTGCGAGGTGACCTGTAGGGCGCCAATAACTGAGTACCTCACCCTACTCTGCATCGAAACTTTTCTTAGTACTGGTGCACTTTGTGTTAGTACTGCTTCAGTAGTTTAATGAGCTCAAAGTAAAATACAGCAAACGGAATAAAGATGGAAGATGTTGTGATTTATTTGCACAGCTGCAGGTGCAGAAACCCTCAAACGGCGTAAATATAATAACCTCATCGGAGGTTATATATTTGAGCCGTTTGGGGTTGAAACACTAGGGCCATGGGGTCCGAGCGCTCATCGAGTTGTTCGGGATATCAGCAATAAGCTGGTCGACTCTTCGCGTGACCAGAGGGCTGGGCTTTTCTTCGGTCAACGAATCAGCATTGCCATCCAGCGTGGCAAAGCTGCCAGCGTTCTGGGCACTTTTTCCATTGACATCGATGTGGACGAATTTTTTGATGCCCTATGACTTTTATTTCTACCCGTTTGTACATATTTTTTTTTCAGTTTGTTTATATACTTATTAAGTTATAATATTTAATAGTTAAGATGTATATATAATGAAGAAATATACTTTTTTTCTTTAAATAAATGTTTTTGCACAGCAGAAATTAATAAAGTGGAAAGGCTTTTTTATTCGATTTATCTTTAAAGCATTTTTTATTAAAAATAAAGTTGGGTAAGTGGGATAGCCCTTTACTTTAGCATATGAAAGACTAAGTTTTTTCTATATAGTTATAAATTAGTTATGAATTCTAGGTAGTTATAAATAACTAGCTTCTATCAGCAGCTTCGCCCGCATGAAAGAAGTTTCTCCATACTAACTTTGAACGCCCGTTTCCCCCTTTTTAGGGGTAAATTTTGGAAAATCCTCTTTTAGTGCTCGCCTACGTCATAAAAGGAAACCTTGTGCAAAATTTCACGCTCTTAGTGCCAGTAGTTTCGGCTGTGCGTTGATATGTCAATAAGTCAGTTTCTCCTTTTATATATATATAGATAACACTAGTTTTTTTAAGTAGTGTGTATAGTAAGTAACCAACTACGGACACTACCTAAAATTTTTAACTATCCTATTCGACGCATGGTTTGCAATAATGTGCTTGACTGCGATCCCACCTCATGGTAAGCAGTGATGCAATTGTTGATGGTGAAGCGCACTAGTTTATTAAGGGTCTAACCTTGAAGACACCTAAATTATAATCGGACGGGAATACCGCAGCAGGTAAATATGGAAATATTATTATATTATATGTATAGTCCTTCTATAAACGACGTATAAACGACGAGGCGAAACGCTTAGACCGGATCATAGAGGTGTTAACAATTTAAGGGTGGACACTCGCCGTACGTCGAAAACTAAAGAATTTTGAATTGCGAATTTACTTGTGTAAATATGCTAGTGCTACGTAATGCTACGAAATGCTACACGACAAAATGTGTCTCCACGTATCGCTACGCAACTCTACATATCAAAAGGAACCGCTTCTATACGTCATGCACGCTATGAAAACATTGAAGCTAGAACTACACTGCGCACACGTGTGTCACACACGCCGTTCTGGGCGCGTCGGTCTCCATACATTTTATATAGAAACTAGACTTGTAGAGCTACACTTGATCCACGCCACGCGACACCACGCGACGTTGTTCTACGTACAAATCAGGCGTGTTACACGTGTGCGTCGGTCTAATGTAGTTCTAGCTTAAACCATTTTTTTTTTCATATTTTACAATGAAGGAAATATCCTCGTTGAAATAGTTTTATTTTAAAATTCAAATTGAATCTACTATTGACAATACCATTTCCCATAAAAATATTCTGTGGTACTATCCATCACGTTCTGGCGTAATTTGGGCGTGTACACGTATGAAAAGGCATTAGAGCTATGTCGGGGCATTCAGTGACAGATTTATAACTCCCTAAACCGGGGCACATAGATATTAACACATACTTGGAGCAAGAACGGCCATAACAAAATACTTGGGGCAACTGTCAGTTTCGATTCACCCCCGTTTGTGCACGATAAAACTGTTGGCAAGAATATTTATGATAAAGTGTTCGTTCTTGGAGTTTGTTTGACTTGCTCCGTGAGGTACGTGCCTAAATTTTGTTTTGGGAAATACTTTGCAAAAAATTGTTCAACTATGAACCTGATAAAAAGTGAGTGGTACTTTTAAAAATTGGACTTCGCATTGGGTACGAAGTCATTTGGAGGATACGCAATCCATGCAATTTGTTTTCTTGAGAACTCTGATACTTGCGTCCCTCGAGTATCCCGATTGTCATTTGTAGATATTTGACCGTCGTTACGAATGGTCAGAATCAGTTAGGAAATCTGAGACCTAGATTTCAGATTTCCTAGGATGATAGATTTCCAAGGGACTCGTGTTACTGGGTTGAGGAGGTCACATAGGAAGTCGTTCTATATAAAATACTGATATTCGGCTTCATTCAGTTAAACTAAAAGCCGAATCTAACATAATTGGGAGTACGCTAGGTAGATTGATTGTTTCCTATAAAACCAAAGAGTAACCATGGAGTTTCTTGCCGGTTCTTCTCCATAGAAAACGACAAATTTGGAACCGTGCACTAGCTTCTGACGTTTTATAAGTGCCCATGTAGGCCTATGTGAAATAAAAACATTTGATATTTTTGAATTTTTAGAATTTTTTTTCGCATCTACATTTCACCAGCCATGTTAAGGCCATCTCTTAACGAAAGGGGATTAGCCCGTTACCACACCGACCCAGGGTGGGTAGGAAGAAGTAACATGTCTTAATTTTTTTGTTTCTGGGACATACCGATTTCCTCACAATGTTTTCCTTCAAAGTTTTGAGAGCAAAACTTGCATAAAGTAAAGCACCTATCTGGGCTTGAACACTCGACGAACAACTCTTAAGTCGAGGCTGTCAGCACTGGACCAGAACTGCTCTTTAGCTATGTTAAAGACCCATGTAATTAAAGTGGGCGTCTACTGGCATCAACCGGGAGCAAATTCAGCCTCTGAACTGCTTCTGAAAAACTTCAAACGGAAAACACACTAAACGTCTTAATTGAAATCGGTAACCAAACACAGGTCCTCCCAAATTTATTATTATACCTTCTATTCAAGAGAATGATGAGCTAGATTATCTATGCATTTTGGTTTTCAGTAAACTTCAAGGCTAGAGTGAATAGGCTCTTAATATACTAGTGCGTCTCACCATCAACGATTGCATCACTGCTTACCTTCAGGTGATATCGCAGTCAAGCACTGGTTAATACCAATTAAAAAAAAGCCAACCATAACAGACCTTTTGAACCTTTTAAAAATAAAATTGTAGCATACCAGCTATCAAATCTTTACAAATAAAATGTAGTGAAAATGTCAATGCAAGAGAAAATTTAACAAAACATTTTGTAATTCACAAGAAATTTCAAGCCTCAAGGGTAGAGGCCGCGAAGCCACCACTCAAATTGACTGCCATCTAAGGCGGAAACGAGCTGGCAACGGAAGACGAAACACTCTTTTAGAAATTAAAGAAAAAATCTCTAACGCTATCTTGGCGTGTCTTTTTTTATGAAAGAAAGAATTGGAGTTATGTTTACAGTTGTGTATGGTAAAGGCTGAATAGTTTGTAGGCAAACGCGTCTTTCGTATCTATAAAACACGTATTCTGTTTGCGTATATCTACCTACGCATTTTTTTTTCTACGCAACTAATTTACTAGAAAACCCCCTCCTACTAGCGAAATACACTGTAATGAAACCTAAAAGCAACAGGCTCTTATTACAGTGTATTTCGCTATAGTACACACTAAACACAATTTAGTAGATTAAATGTAACAGGCTGGTTACGTGTCAACTCCCACTGGTCGCGCGGGAGTCTCCATCTAAGTGCATAAAAAGTTATCATATTTTTAACAGTGAAACCTGGTTAATTTATTGTTCTCTGAATATTTACACCTTTACTAGGTACTAATAATTACAAGGACTTCTCGACACCTTTGCATTGAAATACCTCTGTTTCTGAGAATAATAAACCTTGGTAGCTGAGATATATTTTTCAATTTTTTCTATGTTTAGCTCTATACCTACTTGTGACTTTTTAACTTTATAGCCGCAGTAATTGATACAATTATTTATAGTAATATTATAATTTGTATTTTGAATATTACTCCAGACAAGTTGTAACACGTTTGTTTGAAAATATTCGAATTTCGTCGTAGGGCCCTCTGTAATTCAGACAACGTCATTTTAACATTTGAATCTCCAATATCTGAAGTCCAACTGTAAGACCATTGTTCTAGCTAGACTATAAAGTAGAAAGGTTATTTATTGAGTATCTTAGAACTTGGGTATTTGAAAGAGAAAACTGAAAATTCTGGGAAATAAATTGGCAGTAAGGATTCGTCTTGTGAACTGTGGGCTTGTTCGAAAGAGTCACTGTGGAACTGGAACGTAAAGGGCAATTGAAGGAACAACCTAATTATTTGGTTAATTGTGTAAAACTCCATTTCATATCATTTATTCATAACAATAAACATCTACACTAATATTGTAGAGGTTTTTTTAGGTGGGAATTCATCTAATGACATCTCCCGCCCTTAGTCGGGGCAGGAGGGCGTGTCAGACTTTTACTGACTAAAACCTGCTCCTGTTCCTTCTTTGCCTTCGTTCCAGGGCCCTGGGGTTCTCTTTCGCACAACCCATTTGTAAAGAGGTAAAGTTTGTTTTTTGTTTGTCGGAAGTAATCTCTGAAAGTACTGATTCGATTGTGAAAATTTTTTCACCGATAGTAAGCTGCTTTAATCCTGAGTGATATAGGCTATATTTTATTTATGCGGGCGAAGCGGCGGGCCAAAGCTAGTTACATATAAAATAATACTAAAATAGAATTGATACATGCAGAAACAATTTATAGAATTAAAATTAAAACAAAATATTGAGTAAAATTATTAAAAATATGTCTACAAATAAATATAATGTCAAATAAAACGTCAAATGACTAGTCAAAATCAAAGCATTGTATAAATCAAAAGTTGATACAATCAAAAGAGTATCCAGTGGTATTATTGTACGAGTAAGTATTTATTTTGTATCGTTTAACATGAAATCTAAAAATGTTAAAAAAAAATAACCAATTATAAAAAAATCTAGCTTCCTTGACCTCCCCATCATCCAGGTTTCACTGTACTTAAACATATACAAGAAAAATAGAAGAATACGCAATACGTCAATTGGATTCTCACAGACTTCAGACTTATTTTTGGTGTACAATAAAATTTATTCTATTCTTCGGCATCATTTTAGCCGAAAGACGTCCACTGTTGGTTACAGGCCTCCCCAAGTGCCACCATATGTAATAACAAGTCCGGTGCGTCTCCCAACCATTGGTTTCCCGCGACCCTCACCTGTCCATCTTGTGGGAGGCCTAACAACGCTGCGTCTTTGCTTACAGACTGCACCCCAAATGCTACGCAGCTTAACGAGTCTCTGTAATAAAAGTCACCTTATTCCACTTTTCACGATTATACTGTGCAATTATAAGGGGCCGTTCAAGTAATACGTAAGCAGAATTTTTGCAAATATTAACCCCCCCCCTCCCTCTCGTCAGCAAAAGTAGGCAAAGCTCTCACCCTCCCCCCCATGCTTACTTAAGTAAACATTGGTACGTACATTTTGTCAATGTGTTAGTTTGGTTATTAATTTATGAGCAGTAGTTGTAAGTCTTCTGTGAACCGCATTAAGATTTTCACACAAAAATAGAAGAAAAACAATTTTTGGGGGTTCCCCATACTTAGAACTGAAACTCAAAATTTTTTTTAAAACGTCATAAAAGTAGTTCGAGTCCGACTCGACTCGCGCACTGAGGGTTCCGTACAAACTTGAAAGGTAAATTGCGGTTTACGATGTATGACGTATTAAAAAAAAACTACTTTTATGACGTTTTAAAAAAAAATTTGAGTTTCAGTTCTAAGTATGGGGAACCCCCAAAAATTGTTTTTCTTCTATTTTTGTGTGAAAATCTTAATGCGGTTCACAGAATACATTTACTTACCAAGTTTCAACAGTATAGTTCTTATAGTTTCGGAAAAAAGTTGAACATTGTCGATGTTTCAAAATTTGTGATTTTGAAACATCGACAATGTTCTCTGAAAAACTAAAAAAAAAATTGAACTGCTGACGTAATCACCATCTAGACCCTCCTATGTTCCCCCCCATGGTCCCCCATGTCCCCCACACGCCCCTGTAGTGATACTTGAATGGCCAATAAGACTGATTATAATAGCACTGTATAAACAGCTTTATAATGTTCCCACTGCTGAGACTCAGGCCTCCTCTCCAGGGAAGACAGTAATGGGCCATACCAACAAGTGGGCCCGGTGCGGATTGGTGAATGTCACATGTCTTCGAATTTCTGGTTCTAGGACGAGCCGGTTTCCTGACCATGTTTTCCTTCACCGTTTCGAGAGCAGTGGTGATAAAATAAATTACGCAAAAAAATGTGCCTGGCTAGTTTTGAACCCGCAACCTACAACTCGTAAGTTTAAACCGTAACCGTTAATTTCTAAGAAATAATAAGCAAGCTTATTTCTTAATTTGTTGATGTTTTTATTTAATATTAAAACCCTAGAGAGAACTAACAAAACTCGTGTGGAAAGGCATTTGTCAAAGTAAATGTCACGATAACAAGTAAATAGAACCAGGTATTTTCGTTTCTATAACGATTAGGAGTTGTAATTATATACAAATAGCTAGTAGTATTGGTATTACTTTGAAAACCTATAAAAACGTTTGATAAAAAAAATGAAAATATGTTTTATCTAGCTGTCCCTCACGGGTTCACCCGCATCTTTGGTTACTGCTCCACTTCCGTGGGATGACCCACGGAAGTGGAGCAGTAACCAAAGACGTGCGTGATTTTATATATAACCTCAATAAATGGGTTATCAAACTCTAAATTTTTTTTTCAATTCCGTCAAGCAGTTCCTGAGAGTGTCAGACTTTTACTGACTAAAACCCACGATGTTTCTTCAGTTATCCTTTTTGCGAAAGCTGCGGTAACTCTTACGAAGAATCCGCAGCCCTGGCTGGCTTCAGCCCTAACTGGCCCCGTCAATTTTGCTGACAGCACATTGATGCACGCGTGAAACACAACGCACCGTCAACCTGGGCAGGGTCCTTACTTGGCAGCCTCACTGTTTGCAAATCCGCGCTTAGGGTGGCCGAAAATCGCCCTGCAACTCCCGACGCCGAACGCCGAAGGCGTCTCTGTTAGGGGCGGGTCGTGTTGTCCAATCTGGAAATCGAACCCAGGACCCGACGCTCTGCGGATGCTCTACCTAGTAATTAGGAGCAGGTTACATGGTTGGTTGCCCCATAGAAATACTGGTATTCAGAATCCGGTTAGATTGTAAACCGACCCTAGTTTATTTGGGAAAAGGTTCAGCAGATTGATATAACACACTTTTAAGACACCTCTGACACAACGATGCACTTGTCGAATCAAAACTCCAAAGCCTTGAGCATCGACGCCGAGTTGCTAGCCTGTCGGTTTTCTATCGATTACACTTCGGGGAGCGTGCGTTGGAATTGCACAATTTAATTCCACCAAGTCCGTTCCATCATCAGACCACTAGACGTACGGCGTTTCGACATCGGTACATGGTGGACATCCCACCCATACGTACAAAGCGTTTTGGGAACACATTCATAATACGCCACGCCGGAGTCTGTGTTCCCTGATAGCTACAACCTAGGGGTCTTTAAGTCAAGAGTGAATAGGTTACTTCTAGGCAAGCGTGCTCACTCGTCGGCCACATCATCGCTTACCATCAGGTGAGATGGTGGTCAAACGCGAGCCTACCCCTCTAGGAATTTCTTTAGCCACATAATGATCTCGTTAAATATCGTGACATTCGTAAAATGTCGACATGTTCTACTAAACTGTACTTACCACATTCCATATTAAAGGCATCAATGTATGATGTTAGGTAACAACAGTAGACAATCTATGCTCGGAGTTTGCTTGCGTGATCGAATCAGGAATGAGGATATCCGCAGGAGAACCAAGCTTACCGACATAACACGAAGAATCGCCAAACTTAAATAACAATGGGCAGGGCATATTGCTCGCAGAACGGTTGGCCGTTGGGGCCGAAAGGTTCTGGAATAACGACCACGTACCGAAAGACGTAGCGTTGTTAGGCCTCCTACAAGGTAGAAAGATGACCTGGTAAGGGTTGCGGGAATCCGATGGATGCGAGACGCACAAGACCGTTCATTGTGGCGACACTTGGGGGAGGCCTATGTCCAACAGTGGACGTCTTTCGGCTGAAATGATGATGATGATGATGAAGAGATAATCAACAACAAGGACTTCAGCGCTTCGATATGTCTGGATTATCTTGATGGAACCAAACGAGTGCCAAGCACAGCACGTAATCCGGTTGATTTTGCACAGCAGCAAAGCATCAAATAGTTGGTTATCCTTTGTGGCTCACTCAGTTGTCAATCAATGTTGGCTTTGAACATTGTAGCTAGAGTTTTTTTGAGCTTATCTTTGAGAACCGTGTATTTGCCAGCTACGGTACTCTTATCTGAGCAACGGAATGGTTTGAAAGGGTCGTGCGAGCCTGGAATGTAATGGGAAACTGAGGGAACACGAGTGGTTTTTAGTCAGATAAAGCTGTCACTCTCTCCTGCTCCACGTATAGTGGGAGAAATTGTTCAATATGTTTTACTTTTGATAAAGGTATTACTTATGTGTTTTTTTTTAAGGTGGGGAATCATCCAATGCCTTCTCCCGCTCTCACACCAACTATACCTGTCTGTGTCCTCCAGTTGCTATTTGCGTTCTAAGATCACAGGTTTCCTTTTCAGAAAATTTCTGCGGCGTGGCGAGCATCGACTCTACAGCCCCCACGGTATGCTGACATCTCTTTTGAGACGCGCGTGGAACGCTACGCGCTGTCGGTGACTCGGGCTCGGTCCGGACGGTTTCTGGACGGCCGGACGGCGAGCTACCCGTGTGATCCTCGACCACCGTAGATACCCGCGGTATGTGGTCGATGAGCAATGGCTAGCGACCGACCCCGAGTTGTCGATGGCGCATAATGTTCCGTAGAGTCGATGCCTGCGGGCCTCGGGGAATTCCTGAAAGGGATACTGTGGTCCTGGAATGCAGAGCAACTAAAGAACACAGGTGGGTTTTAGTCAGTAATGTCAGTCTGACACGCTCTCTCGCTCAACCCTAGAGCGGAAGAGGACACTGGACGATTTCCCACATCAAAAAAGGACTATTTGGTGATGCACTTAGTTTACAGTTATTTTTTCCACCATATGTTATCAATAACCACTGGGTTGGAACTAGGTACAGCACACATCCCGGAGATCATAAAACGTATGATATGATTAATGTGATAATGGGTGTAATTTATATATAATATGTATGTATTTAGAAATATATAAGTATGTTTATCAGTTGTCTAGTACTCATAGCACAAGCTCTGCTTAGTTTGGGACTAGATGGCGTTGTGTGATAGTTGTGGAATATTATTATTTATTATTAATGTTTACTGTATAGACTTTCAAAGAGACTTTGACCTCTGAGCATAGCCTCTGAGATTGTTTCGGTGTTTGACGTCTAAAAGTGTTTTTAAAAACCTATTTGTAAAATAAAAATCATTTAGAACGAAAAACTTAGGCACGGAATAAACAAATGTATATACACTACTATTTTTAATTAGTACAAAAAATGGGTCTACCCATTACTGATCATATTTGTGTAGTCAAAACAAAAATAAAACGAAATCCCAAAATTGTCCACGAAAATTTATCATAATTGGTAAATTCATAATTGAATCAATCATTCATAACAATTGCTACTAGAAAATACTACACGCAGTGTCTTTCCATTGTTTTTCATCCATAATTAATAGCCTGTACAATATTTCCATAAATTGAGTGACATTTGCTGCAAGACATGACTTTGCTGTTTTTGAATATTATTTATTTGAGACTTTACTTAAATGACAAGACTTAAAAGACAAGACCTTTTCTAATAAGCCTTTTAAATATTTGTACTAATTAAAAATTTGTAGTCTAAATATGTATATTTATTTACATTATTGCAAAAATATCATCATCATACCTAGTAATGTTACAAAGAGTACTGTTACCTTATCTATCTGATAAAACTGATATAAAAAGCAAGTTCAAAGCAATCGATACCTGCAAATTGGTCCTTTGACTCGAGAACGAATTAACTCACTGACGCAACTATTCTCATCCAATGAACCGTCTCCATCTTTCAGGACTTTTTATGTCAGAGACTCGCTACAGCTGCGTTTACTTGACGAAACAAATTGCGAGACTAGTGTCGGACACTAATTGCTGAACTGTCGACACTAATTGAGTGAGTTTTGTAAATGAATGAATTTAACGAAGTCACAATTAATGATATACACTCCTTGGTCCTAGAACGCAAAAAACAACAGATGGACTCTAGGTATAGTTTTACTCAGTAAAAGTCTGACACGCTCTCCCTCTCCACCCTAGAGCAGGAGAAGTCATTAGATGATTACTTCCATAAAAAAAGCTTTCCGTCAGTGAAAGTCCCGTCAAAATCGATCCAGCCGTTTCGAAGATATCCTCTCCCCGGGAACCAGGATGTCAACTCACCACCGGAATTAAGTCCCAAGAAAGTAGCTTAAGGTCATTATAACATACTCATTATAACATTAGCTATATGCCAATAAAAGTTAAATTTTGTTTAACCGTTCCGAAGACTTATTTCATTTTAAGAAACCCGTTCCCGCAGGAAAGTGAAAAGTAGCCTAAGTACAGTTTAACATTTGCTATTCCTCAGTGAAAGCCCCATCAAAATCGATTCAGCCCTTTCGGCTATTAAGCTGAACAAATCGTCAGATAAGCAAAAATGACAAAATTCATATTTTTAGGGTTCCGTGCCTCAAAAGGAAAAACCGGAACCCTTTTAGGATCACTTTGTTGTCCGTCTGTCTGTCTGTCTATCTGTCTGTCAAGACCCTTTATCTCGGGAACGCGTGGAGGTATTGAGTAGAAATTAAAGCCATATACTCAGGTCTGCGGTCCCTTGAAGCTGTGAAAAAATCAAACATCAATTGATGTTTGAACGAAAAAAAAGATACGGCCGTTTATGTCACAAAAAACGTGTATTTCGACACTCTCAAGGGAATCAAAATTCCTAGGGTACTTCCCATTGACATAGAATCCTGAAATTTGGCATGAAGCAAGATCTCATGGCACAAGTATAGGAAAAAATCTGAAAACTGTAAATTTTTTGTTACGACAAATTGCAATTCGGTAAATATACTTTGATATACGTTTAGTAAACAAATATTTTTTTGATATTATAAACAAACACTACAATTTTATCTTAAGATAAGTACAAAATAAGCAAGGCGGATGACTAGGTAGGTTTGTGAACTTTAAAGTGATAAATCATCATCTTCCTGCCCCTGTCCCGTTTTATTTGGAGTCGGCGCAACACGTTTTTTTCTTCCATTCGGTCCTGTCACTCGTCACGCTATCACTAACTCCCTTTTCTTTCATATCACTTCTCACACAATCCATCCATCTTTTCTTTGGCCTCCCTCTCCCTCTCCATCCATCCACATGTAAATTCATAACTCTTTTAGCAACATGCGCTTCATCTCTCCTCTTCACATGACCATACCAAGATAAACGATTCCCTTTCAACTTTTCAGTCACTGGCGCCACTTTCAAACTTCCCCTAATATACTCATTTCTCACTTTATTCATTCTTGTCACACACATCACACATTCATCTTAACATTCTCATCTCCGCTACGTGCAATCTTTTTTCATCCGTCTTTTTCATAGCCCAACATTCTGATCCATACAGTATGATAGGCCTTATCACGGACTTGTAGATTTTACCCTTCAACTTGAGGGGCATCCGTGGGTCACAAGTTGTTCCCGTGACCTGTCGCCATTTCATCCATCCTGCGTTGATCCGATGTGTTACGTCCCGGTCTACCTCACCATCCCATTGGACGAGTGACCCGAGGTACCGAAAGTCGGAAGAGATCGGTATGGGCGTTCCGGCGAGAGCTAAAGGCACTGGATGGGAGAGACCGCCGAAATCGCAGAACAAGTATTCCGTTTTGGTTCTACTCAATTTCAGGCCAACACTCTCCAGTCGGTGCCACCACACCTCCAATCTGTTCTGGACCTCTAGGCCACTTTCGGCAACCAGCACAATGTCATCGGCAAACAGCATACACCAAGGAGCCTCTTCCTGAATATCCGACGTCAGAGCGTCCATTATCATCAGGAAGAGGTAAGGGCTGAGAGCCGACCCTTAGTGGAAGCCGACAGCCACATTGAAGCTGCCAGTGGTGCCCACTGTAGACCGGACTTGGGTACTGCATCGACTGTACATCGATCGGATCAACTGCACATACTTCCCAGGCACACCTTTCTCCTTAAGGACCACCACAGAACCTCACGAGGTACCCGGTCGTTAACTTTAAAGTGATAAATGTACGCCTAAAATAGAGTGAATAAATAGTTATATTAATATAATATATTTATAATATATTTCTTTATAATCTTATAATAACTAAAAAGTGTAAAATAAAAAAAAATAACTTTAAAATTTAAACACATTGAATAAGACAAATAATAAATTTTGATACGATAGATATTGACTGCATCAGTCGGGACCCCTTAAAATAATCTAGACTAAAATCATTCCATCTAATATGGGTCCTGACCAGTCTCGACTATTGCAGTCTATATGTTCCTTAGAATTTATTATTCGTCTTATTTTATTTGTTTAAATTAATGCAATTAATTTGGTTTCTACGCTACTGGACTGAACAAGTTTTTTTATCCTTTTAGTTCTATTTAAAATTTAAAAATTTAACGCAGTCGGTTTTTATATATATAAACCTATCTTTTTGTAATTTATTGTGTGTCTATTCGGGTAGAATAAACATATTTTCTTTAATTTTTAATCTTTCTTTTTATAAAAAAAAAATCTATCAATTTTAACTCGAGTGTAGTAACACTATTTCCTACTACATCACAAAGTATACAATTAACAATTTTACGATCAATTGAGATTTCTCCAGAATATCTCGGGAGGTGTTCAACACATAAAAGTAATATATTACACCGTCTTAGAATTAATTACCTCACAGTAATAAACGTCAGGTTCTCGTGGAGAGTGTTGGTGGAATTAATTTTGCTACAAATTGTTTCTGACTTTAATTCACACGTACTTATGGAGTAATAAAATTATAATATTGAACAGTTAAGGCACGGTTTGCGCATTATTTAATAGATAGGCTGCAGCGCTGCGTGTCGCGGCTTCGATTCCCGCACGGAACAAATATCCTATACCTACAATCCCTAGGCAAAGACTCTACAACCTCGAGAATTATACAAGAATGCCACTTTGCACTGGAAAGAGTCACAGTGCCGAAACGAAACACTGTGACACTACAGTGGATCAAAAGACATAGCGGCTCACTGGGCAACGACGCGGTGGACGAACTGGCCAGGAGAGGATCTGGAGCGGTGGTCTTCGGGCCTGAACCAATTGTGCCGGTCCCCTTTGGTCAGCTGCGTAGTTGGCTACGTGAACACACGCATATACAAGCAGAGCTCTGGTGGTCCTCGACACCAGGATGTAGGCAGGCCAAGGAGGCCTCCTATACCTATAGGCCATACAGATTTTTGTTCTGGGTCTAAGTGTCTTGTATAGGTGTGGAAGTTTACATGTGGAGCTGTACCTTGTGTCTTTGTTTTAAGTTCCTATGTCCCCTAAATGGGGTATAGGGCGTCCACAGTGCGCTGCCATCCCGTTCGATCTTGAGCATCGCGTTTCATTTCGCTCCAGGTCTTCTCTATGTTCTTTGCCTCTGCAATGAGGTCTCCCGTTCGTCACTAGGTATGTTTGAGGCGACCACGTTTACGCTTTCCTTGAGGATTCCAGTCTAGAGCTTGCCTTGGTATATGTTCAGAGTCCCTTCGGAGCGTGTGGGCGATCCAGTTCCACTTGCGGCGTTTGATCTGTTCGTCGATCAGGGTTTCTCCGCAGCGTTCCTACATATTTATATTGGAAATTTTCTCAATTTTAGTGTGGGACAACGTTTTTAATAAACAGAAATAACAATGCTTTTTTTTCGGGTGGGAAAATCATCTTATGACATCCCCGCTCTTGGGCGGGGCAAGAGATAGTGTCAGACTTTTACTGACTAAAAACCCACTACTTTGCCATTTTTCCAAGGCCTCGGGGATCTCTTTCGCATCACCCATGGCCCCAGTAGGCTTCGACTCTGCTGGGCCTCTACGGTTGCTGACATCTCATTGAGGCGCGCGTGAAACGCTACGCGCCATCGACGACTTGGGCTCGGTCCGGACGGTTACCGGACGATCGGACGGCGAGCTACCCATTGTTCGCCGTCCGCAAGCCCGCGCTTATGGTGGTCGGAAATCGGGATCGGAATCCCGGCGGCTGGGGCGCGAGGGCCATTGCCTCGCACGTGCGCGTGCGACCTCCTCCTTTGCTAGCATTACCGCTTCGCCGAAGGAGGCGACCTCCTGCCACTCCTCCTCGCTCCGGACCATGGCCTGTACCAAGGCCCGGCGCGAGAGATCGCTGCCGCCGATCGCCCCCACGAGGACACGGTGGTGCTCTGCCCAGGCGGGAGAAATAACAATGTAATAAAACTTCTAACAATTCCGTTCAACTTCCTTAATGAGAATTTAATTAGAATGTAGCAAAATGTTCTGTGTAAGGGTTTTGAAATAATTTTGACTCGAGAAAGGAAATTGTCGAGGGCTGTATGTACAACAAAACAGCAACGTCAGGGTTTTTTATTTTTAACCGATTTCCAAAAAGGAGGAGGTTCTCAATTCGGTTGACTTGTAAGTTTTTTTTTTATGTTTGCTTCATTTACGGACCGATTTGTAAAATCTTTTTTTTTTATTTATGAGGATATGCTAGGCGTCTCAAAACGGTGAAGGAAAACATCGTGAGGAAACCGGCATGTCCTAGAACCAAAAAAAAAAAAATCGAAGACATGTGACATTCACCAACCCGCACTGGGCCCGCGTGGTGGATTACAGCCCATCTCTTAGAGAGGAGGCCTGAGTCCCAGCAGTGGGAACACTAAAAGGCTGATTATGCTTATGCTTATGCTATGCTAGGCGTCTAGGATGTTTTTGTATAAGAAGATATTATGATAAATAGGCAAAATTATTTGTTTTAAGGAAGTTGATAATCTCTACTTCAAGCATAGCACGTATCGTAGGGGCTCAGCAGGGCCGAAGCCTACTGGAGCCATGGATTGACTTCCGAAAGGGAAACCCGTGATCCTGGAACGCAAAGTCAAAGTGGTTTTATTCAGTAAAATCTGACACGCCCTCCCGTTCCACCATAGAAGAAGAAGTCATTGGATGATTTCTGCTTTAAAAAAAAACACATCACCTGCATCACACATGCATTTACAGTCTTTTACGATTTCACGAGCTCCGTCGACACATGTCGCCGTGATGACATTATTTCCGTTCAGTAATTGCGTTCGATCGGATTGATCAAACAAGCCGGCTCGATTAGTCAAATGTTTGTTTGTTTGTCTGTCTGCCTGTTAATAGTGCACCGTGTGTGTTTGGGTTTTAATGTGTTAAGTGCTCGGCGAAGTAGGTTATTGATTTTGAAGATTGATTTATTATAGACTTAGTTGGACTGTTCAGTTGGTCTACTAGTTAGTGACCCTGACTGCTATGCCGGAGGTCGTGGGTTCGATTCCCACCCAGGACAAATGTTTGTGTGATGAGCACGATCATTTGTTCTGTGTCTAATTTATCTATAATATGTATATGTATTTAGAAATATATAAGTATGTTTATCAGTTGTCTAGTACTCATAACACAAGCTCTGCTTAGCTTGGGACTAGACGGCGTTGTGTGATAATTGTGTGTAAATTATTATTATAGATTTTACGCATGATGTAAGTTCCTGATAGCTACAATCTATGGGTTTTTAAGTTAAGAGTGAATAGGTTACTTCTAGGCAAGCGTGCGCCATCATCGATCACACTAACCAACAGGTAAGATAGGTGTCAAACGCGACCCTATCCATAATTTAAAAAAAAAATGGTTGTCCGTCATTTCAAAAGATCATGTATATTTTTTTTTATTAGAAGACATAGACAAATCTATAGCCACCCAGTGTGACAGTGTATATGTCCCTAAAGCAGTACGTTATATGCGAGCGGGCTAAATTTTTCATTGCAATTGAAGTGGAATGACCAACTGATATGGAATTGTGAGTGCAATGAAAAATGCTCACGTGTATGAAAGCAACGTTTTTCAACACAGTCCTCGGCTACAATCACAAACTGCTCATCTACATCAAAACAAAATTAAATACTTTGTCTATAGTTTCCCCTTTTTTTCAGGTGAGAAATCATCAAATAACTTTTCCCTCTTTAGAGTACTTTAATATTATAATTTTCAAGCAAGGTGAACGCGGCTGACATCGACATTTTGTACCGGGTCAATTTAAGCGCCTTGCGCATAAGAGATGGCGGAATTCGTCTAATTGCCATGTAAACTACCTACGAGTACCGTCGTATAGCAAACAAAATTTGCTGTCAATTTTATTATGAAGACAAACATCCTAATCTTTTTTTTATTATTGATAGGCTCGCGTTTGCCCACTATCTCACCTGATGGTAAGCGATGATGTGGCCGACGATGGAGCACGCTTGCCTAGAAGTAACCTATTCACTCTTGACTTAAAGACCTAGGGGTCTTTAAGTCAAGAATGAATAGGTTGTAGCTATCAGGAAACACAGACTCCGGCAGTGAATTCCACACCTTAGCTGTACGCATTATGAATGTGTTCCCAAAACGCTTTGTACGTATGGGTGGGATGTCCACCATGTACCGATGGCGCAACGCCGTACGTCTAGTGGTCCGATGATGGAACGGACTTGGTGGAATTAAATTGTGCAACTCCAACGCACACTCACCGAAGTGTAATCATTATCATCATAAAATGCTTTTAAAATGAAAAATATGAATATATATAATTCTTGTACAGTTTCTGTCACCAAGATGGCTTTAAATCTTGGTGACAGAAACTATAGAAGAATGATATAAATTCATATTTTTAATTTATATTGTCAATGTTATAGAGACCAATCTAAAGTACCATCCAGTCAAGTACCTACCAGTAGTAAATAGTTAAGTGGGGACAACCTTCTGGAATCAAATTTTGACCGTCAACAACTTCCCTTAAGTCCAATAATGGCTAAACTAAAGTTTAGCATCCATTCCTCAATTATTCGACAGCTAAATTCCAAATTTATAGAATTTTGCGTATCTCAATGGAACAGACCTACGATGTGATTGAACGAATTAGTTGCGGATATTAATTTTAAAATCAACTCCACTCCATCAGACTTGGTTTCAACCGGAAATGTGAATTATTTTCTGACAGTACTGACAGAGAAGTGACTCTTTCAAAATTTAAAGCAATAGAAGTCAAAATTATTCAAAACGAGACTTCTTTTCTCAATTTTGTTGAGGAAAAAATACAAAATTTCAAAGATATTTCGGAAATATTGCTCCAAATTAACATGCATTCGGGCATCACCTTAATTGATTTCTGTTGTTTCGGCCCTCTAAATTAACATATTTCCTTCGTGCTTCCCATTTTTGGAAACACCCTTACCTTTTGGAAAAAACGGTCCAAATTATCTGGCATACACTTCATCTACATCAATTTTAAATGTGGCCATCGACGACCAAGCTTGGGCTCAGGCTACCCTTCCCAACCGTACGGAGTTATATTTTCGACATATTGCGAAAGAGACATTAAGGTCGTTGCAGAATCTGCAAAAAAGGCATTATGATAAAGCGATGTTTTGAAAAAATGATTTTGCGAAAGCGACATTTTGCCAAAAAGACGTTTTGAGACTCATCCAAAAAAATAATACTTAACTATTAATTTTATTTTATTTATTTGGCTCATCAACAATTAACTACGAGTACAAATATCTATAAAAAGATATGACATACATCAACAACGCAACCAAGGTCGCCGACATAGCCCGAAGAATCGCCAAACTAAAGTGGCAGTGAGCAGGGCACATTGCTCGTAGAACGGATGGTCGGTGGGCCCTAAAGGTTCTAGAGTGGCGACCGCGCACCGGAAAACGCAGCGTTGGAAGACCTTCCACAAGGTGGACCGACGACCTGGTGTGAGTCACGGGAATGCGGTGGATGCGAGACGCACAGGATCGGTCGTTGTGGAGACGCTTGTGGGAGGCCTATGTCCAACAGTGGACGTCTTTCGGCTGAAATGATGATGATGATGAAGCACAATGCGTTACTTTATTGTTGTCTTATTCCTACTTAGGGCGTATAGTCCCTTGAGCACCTGGCCGGAGTTAAATGCATACATACTCGTACTGGGGGGCAATAGAGCCCCACTGACCTTTAAAACCATTTTCTTTGCGAAATATTGGTTGATTTACATATGCTACTCGTATGTAGATATATATTCTGAAGAACGCTTAACTAGCTGTTCTATTTTTGTAAACATATTTCAAAAGATCAAAGCCGTTTGAAAGTAGAAAGTAGAAAGAAATATCTTGTTGTTAAAGATTTTTTTTTTTGCAAAAGTATTGGTCATAAAGAAAAAATCATGTGTTGTTAATGTTGTAGATGAATCTATAACAAATAATTTCTTTTTTTCAAATCTATAAACCCAGCCGTTACCGAGGAGTAGGCTTCAGAAAATCACTGTTTTATGGCACTAGGGAATGCAAAAACCGCCAAATAAAAAACCGGTTTTTTTTTCGGGTTTCCTAAAAAAAACCGGTTACCGGGGTAACATTCCCTATATGGCACTAAATGGAAGCAAGAGCCTTAAAACTAAGTGACTTAACGAACAATAATACTTATAATTAGATAATTTGAATTTAAAACTAAATTATGGTAATTTAGTTTTAAATGCAAGCTTAGACACTAACGCTGTATTAAATATACTCCGATATCATCACTATTTCTGTTTTAGTACATGATAAAATTCATTTTTGTAAAATGTACATATTGGTACGTTTTACAAGTTGCTACCGCGATCAAGACACATATAAAATCTAAGGGTATCAAGACGCTCTACAAATTAAACCAAATCTTTTGTCTCCCAAGCTTAATTCAATTAAGTCTAAACATAGTTTAATACAACACTATCTAAACAATATAATGCTTTAAACTGTAAATGGCTTCTTTGTTCCAGATTAGTGTAAAGTTTATACACTTTACAGTCTCTTGAACAGTAAGGTTTGTATTTGTAATGCTAACGTTGATGCCACACAGCCATTAGCAAGAGCTGTGTGAAAAACAAACGCAAGTCCTCCTCTACTAGACAAGGCAAAGCTTATGTGGTACCACGTTTATTGAGATGATGATAGATGTAATTTTTTTTTTCTTAATTTTGTACAATCAAACTTTTAGTTTTTTTTTTTAATTTTTCTCCATAAGTACTATTATTCCGTGTGGAAATCCAACCCACAATACGCAGCGTAACCGCTCATTTTTCAACCACTGCGACAACTGTGCTGTCAAAGTTATATACTATTTATTTTATTTACTGCTACAACGCCCTACCACCTCTACAAACAGGTTTCAACTCACCACTCATCAAAATGTTTAATAACCTAAATTAATTTTATAAGTCCGTACCTGAAGCTGATATATATAACGATTCAAAGACGAAGAGCAAGGCAAGAATTTTGGCCTCCCTACTCGCCAGGGACATGTAATCGAGTCTATTCTTGTACCTACTCTGTTTGTTTTGTTTTTATCTGATTTTTTTTTTCTCGTAACCTGTTTTCTTTATTGTCCTCTGTTTTTCGTTTTGTGTCACATTTGTTAGCAACTAAGCGGGAAACTGGCATGTGAACTGTAAATTTTGCGTTTATCCGTTTTTTTTTTTTTCGGTTCGGTTGGCATGTATATTAGAACAGTACCTATGATTTGTTTTTATGTGTGTATAAATGTGCTGTAGGCGAAACTCCACCCCTAAGGGGGGTAACGCCGTGTCCTCGTGGGGGCGATCGGCGGCGGCGATCTCTCGCGCCGGGCCTTGGTACAGGCCATGGTCCGGAGCGAGGAGGAATGGCAGGCGGTCGCCTCCTTCTGCGAAGCAGGAAAGGAGGCGGCCGATCGCGCGAGGCAACGGTCCTCACGCCCCAACCGCCGTCGGGTTTCCGACCCCGATTTCCGGCCACAGCAGGCGCGAGCTTGCATACGGCGAGCAATGGGTGGCTCGCCGTTCGACCGTCCGGTAACCGTCCAGACCGAGCCCAAGTCGTCGACGGTGCGTACTGTTCCACGCGCGCCTCAAGGAGATGTCAGCAACTGTAGGGGCCCAGGGTCGAAGCCTACTGGGGCCAAGGGTAGTGTGAAAATGAAACCCGGGGCCTTGGTACGAAGGCTACGAAGGAACAGGAGTGGGTTTTTAGTCAGTAAATTTCCCACCTAAAAAAAAACCTCCTAAGGGGTAAAACGGGGGTTGGAAGTTTGAATGGGGAAACCGACTAGGCTGTCACGCGGGCGAAGCCGCTTGCAGAAATTAGTGTTTTATAAATGGAAGAATTCACTAGCTCCTGAAGAACAGGCACGTAACCTTAGCTCACCGTCCAATAAGGACCAGGCTCAGGTCGAAGACGCATTTTGTTCCACGCGCGTCTCAAAGAGATGACAGCTGAATCGTCAATGCTGCTATCATCTCTTTGAGACGCGCGTACTTATTACAGCCGATGCCTGCCAGGACTGCAAGATGTTAGAAACAGTTATCGTAGCCGTAGAATACAAAGGTCGGCTGAAGTTACACAGGTGAATAGGAGTGAATATATAGGCTCTTAATAAACTAGTGCGCCTCACCATCAACGATTTCATCACTGCTTACCATCAGGTGGGACCGCAGTTAAGCAGTAGTTTATATCAATTTAAAAAAAAGGTAGATTTTAGTCAGGTAAAAGTCTGACACTAGCTCTCGTTTCTTCCAGAATGGAAGGACTTATTTGATGACATCTCACCAAAAAAAAAGTAGGTTTCAATTATTCAAAACCAGTGTTGTGCCAATAACGTATTATTATAGCAGATGTCCAGAGACCACTTACCAAAATTCAAAATATTTTTATTTCATATAGGCCTACTTTTTTTTTACGGCTCACGTTTGACCACCATCACACCTGATGGTAAGCGATGATGTAGTCGACGATGGAGCACGCTTGCCTAGAACTAGCCTATTCACTCTTGACTTAAAGACCCCTGAGTTGTAGCTATCAGGAAACACAGACTCCGGCAAGGAATTCCACTCCTTGGCTGTACGCATAATAAATGTGTTCTCAAAACGTTTTGTGCGTATGGGTGGGATGTCTACCATGTACCGGTGGCGCAACGCCGTACGTCTAGTGGTCCGATGATGGAACGGATTTGGCGGAATTAGATTGTGCAATTCCAGTGCACACTCCCCGAAATGTAAACGATAGAAAACCGACAGGCTAGCAACTCGGCGGCGATGTCCAAGGCTTTGGAGCTTCGACTCAACAAGTGCATCATTGCCGATGATCCTCTTGACTCACCTCTCAATCGACTCTAGCGCATCAAGCTGGTATTTGGCAGACCCGTCCCAAAGATGAGAGATACACGATCGAACTTGGCTGTTCCGGCGTGAAATACTGTCTGACCTTCGCGAGGATTCCCAGCTTTTTTTGGGCACTTATAAGACGTCAGAAGCTAGCGCACGGTTCCAAATTGGTCGTTTCCTATGGAGAAGAACCGGGAAGAAACTCCATGGTTACTCTTTAAAAAAAAAGTGGTTGATGTTACAATATTTCCATATTACTGTATTAATATATATTATGTAAGGTGGTGTAGACCAGTCAATATTGCATCCAAAAACACAATAAAAATAATCATAATAAAAAAGTGAGTCGTCGTAATAGGAAGTAATCTAAAAATTCGTGGAGTTTACAGTTTTCTCACATTCACATTACAAAAAAAGAGGCTATATAAAAAGAAAAGCAAGAAAAATATGAATAATGAAAACTATCAATAAATGAAATGTTAACAAAATAAATTACTAACGAATTTAAGGTTGAAGAAATCAATGTGTTAGACACAGTCATGCAAAAGCAAAGTGTTAGAAAAAAAATGTATACATTAGAACACCACCGTACCATCAGGTGCGTCACCTGCTTGTTTGCTAATCCTACACTAATACGCGAATATGCCTTTTATATCTCCGATTTCCACAGTATTCTATAGAATAGCTGTAAATTTTAGTTAACTAGCTGTATCGGCAAACGTTGCTCTGTCATATAAATTGTCTAAGAAAAAAAGCCGGGCAAGTGCGAGTCGGACTCGCGCACTGAGGGTTCCGTACAAACCTACTTATGAAAACTGTTCAATTCCCGAATTTAATTACGAAGATTTTTACGAATTACAAATTTTTTTTGTGTGGCTTAACTACAAATTTTCGGTTTTCAGATTTTTCCCTATACTTGTGCTATGAAACCTTGCTTCATGCTAAATTTCAGGATTCTAGGTCAACGGGAAGTACCCTATGAATTTTCATTCCCTTGAGAGTGTGGAAATATACGTTTTTTGCGTCATGAACAGCCGAATCTTTTGTTATCGTTAACTCAGAAGTTTGATTTTTTTTTCACAGCTTCAACGGACCGCAGACCTGAGTATATATATTATATATTAATTTCAACTCGATACCTCCACGCATTTCTGAGATAGAGGGTCTTGAAAGACAGACAGACAGACGAATAACAAAGTGATCCTATAAGGGTTCCGTTTTTTTCCTTTTAAGGTTCAGAATCCAAAAAATTTACTTGCTCGCGGCCGAAGTCGCAGGGAGCAGCTAGTTGGACCATTAGAAGTTTTCCTTTGTTACTTGAGTTAAACATTAGCCCACGTCTGACATTTTCCTTAGAATTCTAAATACAGGTATTATATTGTCTATTATTCCTAGACAGGCTGTGTATTAGGTACTGTGACCTACATACGTGTTTATTATATGTTACGTGATAGTTAACACGTGTTTCTATTGAACAAAATTTATGCCGACGCGAATCAAAGCCGAATTCTGACAAATGTAGCCTTTAAAATCAGAATTCGTTTTAACATGATCAGACAAACTAATGTATCTTCACTAGATAGGTACATTTTAATAAATTTTTTGACGCCATATTTTAGATAGGATTTATTGTGTATATATTATGTAATTTTAATTAGTTAAGTGTTTTTATTTTTCATGTATAAATAATTTTATTAAATTAATGTTACTAATTGTGACTGACATTTACAGTGGAAATTTTTCATGAATGACGACCAAACCAAGCCAAACCTTTCTTTGGATTGCAAATCATCAGATAACTTCAGCCGCTCCGGGTGGATGAAGTGTCAAACTTTTACTAACATATACCATCTGTATCAGTTCACCTTTACGTTCTGGGGCCCAAGTCAGCTATTTTTATAAATTCGTCATTCCAACACGATCCCATTGTCATTTTGCCAAAAGTTCGTAATCTGCTAATTCATAATGATCGATCATTGATCGGTCAATGGTCTCGAACTAGAGTTATGGTTCAATATCGAGCTTATTAAAAGCAATGATTGCACAATGACGTTCTAATGGTAGGTCACTGATCAAAGGAACTGTCAAAATTTTAGCAGATTACTTATGTGAAGTCAGTTATTCATTGGTCAATATGTACGAGATTACCATTCTGTGCCACTTCTTTCAATGGAGTGTCAGTGGTTGACCATTGGAAAGTCATAATGACGCCATTATATTAGTAGATTACTAAACTTGTCAAAATCAACAATTATAAAATCAATGATAAACCATTCTGACACTATTGTAATAGCAGACTTGAGGCCCTGGAACGTCGTGGCCCTGGAGCCATGTTCATTCGAATAATGACGCAGGCCATTTAGGAAACCCTGCAACCACCTTGTATAAATAATTATGGCTAACTAGCTGTTGCTAACGGCTTCGCTTGCGTGACAGTAGATGAATAATCATCTACTGTCAAGCCCAAGGCCACAAACTCCTAGAATAAAAAAAATCATATGTTGTCACATAGGATTCTTTTTTTTTCTTTTTATACACAGGTAGACCATGCCCTGGAAGATAGAATAGAATAGAATAAACTTTATTGTACACCAAAAAAGTAACACAACGTGTACATAAACTTAAATCTATGGCGGTCTTATCGCTGACAGCGATATCTACCAGACAAACTTAAGATGTATCGAAAGGACTAAAATAATACAAGGGGTAGGTAGTCTGCGGTGTACTGCTAACAAATTAATCAAACACTGTAAATAAGCATATATATAAAATAATTACATACGTCTACGAGTATTTAAACACAATACATAACTTTGAAATAATTTATATATACATACATGTACATTATAATGTGTTACACAATTTCATTGAAAAACGGAAAAAAATAAAGTAGGGTTGGTGGAAGAAATTAAATTAAGTAGAACCAAGATAGCGTTAGAGAGAAAGGAATTGGTCTATAACTTGATTTTTGAAGGAAACTAGTGACTGGGCTTGATATGCCAAGTTTCATAGAAATCCGTTCGAGCGTGAAGAACTTCTCCAGCTCTGGGTGAAGCGAGAGGGAATGTCAGACTTTTTTTTTTGTTGAGGTGGTAAATCATCTAATGACTTCTCCTTTTCTAGGGTAGAGCAGGAGGGCGTGTTAGATTTTTACTGACTAAAACCACACCTATGTTCCTTCGCGTTCTAGGACCACGCGTTTCCATCCCACCTATGTTCCTTCAGTTGCCTTTTGCTTTACAGGGCCACGGGACCTACCACGAGCTCTTAACGCAATCTATTTTACGACCTAAATTGAATTGATAAAAGGATGGAGCTATATAGGGTATATAACTCCATCCCTCTTTCTAGCTAGCGCACTTCACGTTTCACTACAAATGACGTCATAGTAAGACACCTGAGCAAGAACATTTAATTGCTGAAGAAGATTAACAATCATTTCTATTACTTCAAACCAATTAGACTAATTCTAACGCTATGTCCTGCGTAGGCGATTTGATTTCAAACGCGAGCGCGATCGCGAAGCGAAACGGTACAAATGGAACAAATAATTGGTATTCTATTGCGGTGGCCTACGTGACCAAATGCACGTGGGTGCGGTGCGGCAACTAGAGAAGCGAAGCGAACGCGATCAGTGGGTTTGATATTTTCGTGCGATTTCTTGTTTTAAGTAAATTGTGGCTGAAGAGGCGACTTCGTGCGCAAGTAGGACGAAGCTGCCATGTTGCGTTGAATTTACGTAAAACGCATCGAATTTCTTCGAAAACGCAATCGTCTGACTGGCCTGTTGGTATAGTAGTTAGTAGCCTTAACTGCTATGCTGGAGGTCGTGGGTTTGATTCCCACCCAAGACAAATGTTTGTGTGATGAGCACGATCATTTTTTCTGTGTCTGGGTGTAATTTATCTATAAATAAATGTATGTATTTTGGAACTTATAAGTATGTTTATCAGTTGTCTAGTACTCACAGCACAAGCTCTGCTTAGTTTGGGACTAGATGGGGTTGTGTGATAGTTATGGAATATTATTATTCCGTTAATTAATTAATATCTATGTACATAAAAGGAGAAACTGACTGACTGACATATCAACGCACAGCCGAAACAACTGAGCCTAGGAACGTGAAATTTTGCACAAGGCTTCCTTTTATGACGTAGGCGAGCACTAAGAAGGGATTTTTAGAAATTTAACTTTTAAGGGGTTGAAACGAGAGTCCAAAGTTTGTGTGGAGAAACCTACTTTTACGCTAGCGAAGCCGCTGGAAGAAGCGAGTTTACATATATGTCGGTAAAGTCAATAGTACGGAAGCTTAAGAACGAATGAACGAGCTAAGTAAAACGTGACACATGTCACTTTGACAGAATCCGCTCTGACGTTTGCACGAACCGAGCAGATAAAAGTGCCGACCGCAGAGGTCCGGAGCTCTTTCCTCTATCGGCAGCCGTGCGAACAACGTCTAGTCTCGGGGACTGTCTCACGGCTCGTTGTGTGAAGCTTGCATCATAATAAATCTGTTGTGTGATCTGGAATAGTTTGTTTATTGCTCGATACCCAGCCATCGCCTATAAAACCGAGTCCCTGGACAGAGCTTCAATGATGATCGGCACCCTCAGCCGACATGTAAATTATATTTTTGCAGATAACTTTTTTTACTTTGCACCCGTCGACATGACTATCTAAGCCAGTTTCCCACCAACCTAAATAACGTCGTTTCCTATGAAATTCATCTCTTAATGCCCGTCAATTTACTAAATGAGTTCACATCTCACAAATGTCATTTCCTGCTAGGGACTCCTTGTTCCTCTGACTGCTAAATATGTATGGGCTCATTACGTTTTCGAGTTCACTACGAGAGTCGAAAAGAGGTCTAAAATGGCGAAGTCCTTACCAAGAGGGCTTGAGAAGCCAAGTAGGTGCTGAATTTTCATGTGCGTGTTTTAATTATGCCTTTTTCCTTTTCTGACGTAGTTAAAGTAAAACCAATTGAATGTATTTATAAAGCCGTTAGGAAGTTTTCGGAATTGATGGTTAGGCTAGCCTTACTCCTACATTCATTAGCCAAGTTTAATTTCATCCATGTTAGTTTATTCATCTATCTATTAAGCCCACGTGATCATCTACACTCATCATCATCATCATCATTTCAGCCGATAGACGTCCACTGCTGGACATAGGCCTCCCCCAAACGTCGCCACAACGAACGATCCTGTGCGTCTCGCATCCATCGGATTCCCGCAACCTTCACCAGGTCATCGGTCCACCTTGTAGGGGGCCTTCCGACACTGCGTCTTCCGGTACGCGGTCGCCACTCCAGAACCTTTCGGCCCCAACGGCCATCCGTTCTGCGAGCAATGTGCCCTGCCCATTGCCACTTTAGTTTGGCGATTCTTCGCGCTATGTCGGCAACCTTGGTTCTACTGCGGATATCTTCATTTCTGATTCGATCACGCAAGGAAACTCCGAGCATAGCCCTTTCCATTGCCCTTTGGGTGACTTTGAGCCTTCTGATGAGGCCCATTGTGAGCGTCCACGTTTCGGAACCATATGTCATCACTGGCAACACGCACTGGTCATAGACTTTCGTCTTGAGACACTGTGGTATATTGGATTAGAAGATACCGCGCAGCTTCCCGAACGCTGCCCAGCCGAGTTGGATTCGACGGTTGACCTCTTTCTCGAAATTAGGTCTACCCAACTGGACTGTCTGTCCAAGGTAGACGTACAACTTCGAGTGCAAAGTCTCCGATCTTGATCGGAGTGGGTGCTACATGGTTATTTACCATGACTTTGGTTTTGTCCATGTTCATTTTAAGACCCACTCTTTCGGAAATTCTACTGAGGTCATTGAGCATTGTGCTGAGCTCTTCCGTAGTTTCAGCCATGACTACTATGTCGTCGGCAAACCGAAGATGAGTGATGTACTCGCCATTGACATTAATGCCCAATCCACTCCAGTCCAGAACCTTGAAGACATCCTCCATTGCGGCCGTGAACAGTTTCGGAGAAATGACGTCTCCCATCGACGATCATCTACACTATCTATATATTATATATATTGAGGATAATATATATATATATATCGAGGTAAAGTTTGTTTTTATGTTTTTGTTTGTAGGAGGTAATCTCTGAAAATATTGGTCTGATTGCTAAAATTTTTTCACTGATAGGAAGCTGCTTTATTTTTGAGTGACATAGGCTAGATTATATAATTTATTGTACATCTCATAATGTGGATAGGATAAACATTACAAAAACTAAGTGTAAAATGAGTGGTCTTATCACACAGGACAATCTCTTAAAGACAACTTTAGGATGAACTGAACGAAAGTAGATAGATTTAGGGCAGTCAGTGTAAAAAAATCATGGGTACACTACATAAATACGAAAAACTTTATTCCGACAGTCACAAATACGAATTTCAAAATACCGATTTTCATAATTCCGAATGGTTCAAAATTTCGAATATAACAACTCCGACTTATCACTACTCCTATTTTTATAATTCCTAAATTTCAATATTCCTAACGTTTATAATTACTATTTCCTAAATACCGAATTTCAATAGATCGAATAACAAAAAGTCCGACTTAATTATAATTCGAAACATCAAAAATACGAATTCCGATTAATACAATTCCGAAATAAAAACGCCTTGTAAAACTGTATAGCATGACAAATTAACACATAATTGCTCGTCAGAGAGAAGTGTAATATTATCTATAGTATGAGGGGGTAGAATTAAAAAATTAATGACAGATACGTTTTCCTACTTATAATTGCACAGCATGCAAGCAGGCATGCAGCGTGCAAGCAAGCATGCGACATGCAAGCAAGCATGCAACATGCAAGCAAGCATGCAACATGCAAGCAAGCATGCAACATGCAAGCAGGCATGCAGCATGAAAGCAGGCATGTAGCATGCAAGCAGGCATGCAGCATGCAAGCAGGCATGCAACATGCAGCAAGCATTGTTTCTGTCACGGCTCCGGCGCTGCGGGGTTTGGGCTGCCCCACGCAAGCTTATCGTCGCAGATAATTTTAACGCTCACCACCGCAGCTTCGGCTTGCTGGCCGGCGAAGCCGGCCAGCCTCAGCCGCGGCGGCGGGCCTTCAAACCACCTGCTCCTCAGCTCGCGGGCCACCCCACCCCTCCACGCCTACGCGGGTTTAAATTACAATCTAGGGGTAGGGCAGACAAGACTGCGTGAAGTCGGTTTTGCAGCGATTCATTTCTGTTACTAAATTTTGTAGCACAACATATTGACTTTTAGTTTATTCGAAGTATTGAAAATCGGAATATCGTTTTTCGGACCGAGAACCCTTCGAGCATTTGATTCTTCGAACGTATGAAAATCGGAAAACTAACAAATCGCATTTACGACTTTCGGTAAAATAAATTTCGTGATTTTTAATAATAGACATTATAATTCTTAGGTATTATGAAATTCGGACTTTTGAAAATCGGAACATCGAAATTCGGAATAAAATATTTCGGAGTATTTGGGTGTTCCCAAAAATCATAAATAATATTAATTAGATACCATAATATAAAGTACAAATAAATATCAAATATAAAATTGAGAGCGGAGATTAAAAAAATATTATAGTGAAAGGTAATGCTCCTTCACCGTTGTTTTAAAGGTCGTTAGCGTTTGAGCACGTGTTACTTCTATGGGTAATGCATTACACAGACGAGCTGTTTCAATAGTAAACGATTTGACGAGTGATAGTAAAAAATTATCGCAAGGGAACATACTCCAAAAAAATATCCCATGTACTATTCCAGGACATGTTCTAGTAAGATCTTCCCTTCACGTAAAGTATGAACTTCTAAGATCTACAAATGATAGCCGAGATAAACTTTTTAACTGTAACTTGATGTAAATACATTTATTTCAGTAGTAACACTTGTACATGTACACTTTTTTTTCGGCTGGGAAAATTATCTAATGACATCCCACGCTCTTGAGTGGAGCGAGAGGGCGTGTCAGACTTTTTCTGATTAAAAACCCACTCCTGTTTCTTCTTTGCCATTGTTCCGGGGCCCCGGGGATCTCTATCGCATCACCCATGGCCCTAGTAGGTTTTGACCCTTCTGGGCCCCTACGGTTGCTGACATCTCCTTGAGGCGCGCTTGGAACACTCGCTCTCATTGTACATGTACACTCAGTTTACACCTTACAGTTCGTCCGCCAACGATAGATTGGCAGGATGACCACATTCCGTTAGTCAACAGCCCCCCTAGCCAAGTTACGATCGTTTCGTTTGCGTGGAACGCCACGAGTAGGCCACGCCTCCGATTCCTTTGTTCTGACGTCATCTCAACGCTCAGTCACGTGGTCAGAACAAAGGATTCGGAGGCGTGGCCTACTCGAGGCGTTCAACGCAAACGACACGATCGTAACTTGGCTAGGGGGGCAGCTCTGTATCCACGTCATATAAAATGGGGGAAAGGCGCGCGCATATAGTCAATGGATGGACTAATTTATAAATTGTCTGTTAGAAATAGTATCATATATATATCTTCTAAATATTTTTGAGCCCATTTTAATACTTATATTAAAACGTATGATAATAATTTATCAATTTATTAACAATTTATTCAACTAAATTATCTTTACTAGTCAAATTGCGTACTAATAAAATCTTTAAAAGTCCGTATTTACATTAATCCGAAGGGAAGGCTTCAAGGCGAAGGTGGAGAGATGAGCTGGATAACTACCGGAGGGACTAGCCCGCAATGGCCGAGGACAGAGTGTGTGGAAAAGGGAGAGGGAGGGCTTCGCTCAGCAGTGGGACATACATGGGCTAACTAACATTTACTATAATAATTATGTTGAGATTATTCGATTAATTTGTACTTATTTGCTTACAGTATGGAGAAATCTCAATATGTTAAAATGGCTACGAGTTATTAATACATAACCACAAACTTTCCTCGAGATTAGTGTTTATAAAAGCATGTACAAAGCTATCAATAACAAGCCTCTGAGAATTTAATGCCCCGTTTACATGTGGGCCCAGCATCGGCCAATCATCATTGTTTAAATTTGTTCCCCGTTAACACAATGGCTAGGGAAGGCGATTGGCTGAGGCTGGGCCCACGTGTAAACGGGGCATAAACAAACGCCTGTTTATCATCCCAAACCAACCTTTAAGAAGATACTTTTCCTAACCTTTAATCTTATCTATTGAAAATGTAGTTTAGTAAAGTGACAAAGGCAACCTTTATCCTTTCGCAATAGGCTTGATACCTGCCTTTTTAAAACGACAAGATTGAATCCTTTTGTAATCCTAAAATAAAAGGCCAATAAACTCGCTTAGATAAAGGTGCTTTTGCACAAGAGCATAGCACATTGCTATTGGTGACGAGTGAAATTGTACAGTGCAATCAGTGATTAAAGTAAATCGAGTGTTCGAATAGTGATCAAACCAATCAAAACGAGTGATTAAAACAACCAATCAAATAGTGAGAATCGTCGTCCAATTAGAAATTAGAGACTGTTTGTACTTGTTAGTACTTTAGTCGTAATTATATTGTAAATATTAGTTTATTACGGGTGCCCCAGTTATGAACATGGGCCACACGCTAGGATGCCCCAAAACCCAAGTGCCCATACACCTGCACCTTGAAGGATTTAATGAGTGCCACCGATGCTACAGTTAACGTAGTTATCTTCTGGGCTCTAACAGTTTAACGAATTTACCATCGATTCGAAAAGAAGAAGAAGTGGAAATGGTCACATACTTAGTTACGTAGTTTAGCTTTCACATTCTCGCAGTATAGCTGCCTAGCTCATCTGTAATGGAAAACTACCCTTAAAGTCAGTTTTCACAAACAATATTCGAGTATGCAGATGTAGTGAACTGTATCGAAACTTCATTTCAGAAAACGAATTCAGTTTACCGTTGGGCGAGTCCATTTTCACGGAATACTGAGCTATGGCAATCGCTTTGATCGCAGTATCTTTCTGATGCGTATCGCATATAAAATCGGCATCGCAAATGAAGCGTTTCTTTTCACAATATCGTGTTGCTCAAAAGTACTTTCAATTGGCCTTTTGGAAATTGTTTCCAGTTCTAGAATAAGTTTTGTTTTGTGTTGTAATTATTGATAGCCCGTACTTGACCACTATTTATTTGTTTATAAAAACTTCATGTAACACAAAGGTACAAAGGCGTATTAAGTGCATTGTCTATCAACATATGGAAGAAGAGAAACAACATGGCAGGAGCATAAAAAAGAAATATTATTATTATTAAGAAAACAAGGAATAAGGCGAAAGGGGGGTGTAAGCGATGATGCACCGAATTCGTGCGGAAGAAACGTCTGGGTGCCGCCATTGTGTGGACCGTCCGGAGGACACGGTGGAGCATACGGTAGAGGTGTGCCTCGCCTGGCAGAGCACCGCCGTGTCCTCGTGGGCGCGATCGGCGGCAGTGATCTCTCGCGCCGGGCATTGGTACAGGCCATGGTCCGGAGCGAGGAAGAGTGGCAGGCGGTCGCCTCCTTCTGCGAAGCAGTAATAATGCTAGCAAAGGAGGCGGCCGATCGCGCAAGGCAACGGTCCTCACGCCCCAACCGCCGCCGGGATTCCGATCCCGATTTCCGGCTTCTATAGGCACGGGCTTGCGGACGGCGAGTAATGGGTAGTTCGCCGTCCGACCGTCCGGTAACCGTCCGAACCGAGCCCAAATCGTCGACGGTGCGTACTGTTCGACGCGCGCCTCAGGGAGATGTCAGCAAATCGTAGGGGCCCAGCAGGGTCAAAGCCTCCTGGGGCCACGGGTAGTATGAAATCGAAACCCGGGGCCCCGGGATGAAGGCTACGAAGGAACAGGAGTGGGTTTTTATTTAATAAAAGTCTGACACTATCTCGCGCTCCGCCCAAGAGCGTGATTTGTCATTAAATGATTTTCCCTCCTAAAAAAAAAATCGTCAACGATGACGACGATTTGACCGAAGTTTTTATAGATTTCGTCTATAGTGTAAGAATTTTAATCTTGTTGTTTAATTGAAAGGGCTATTTATAGTTTTTAAAGAGTTTTATATCTCAAGTGTGTCTGTGTGTTGTTCAGTTAAACTGAACAATGTGTGGAATCGTTGAAACTGGTGCTATGCAAACACGGTAAAATGAAACTGTTAGTATTATTTAGTATTATTGTAGTATTGACTACCTTAGTGAAGCTTGTCGGGAAGGTTAACTTGAAACATTTGCTAACAAATAATACAAAAACATTAGAATATTTTATGTCCGTGTTCTAATAACAAAAAAAACGTTTTTTGTGTTATGTTGTTTTGGTATAAACTGTTAGGTATATTTTAAATTACCTTACTTGTTTACTCTTTGAATTAAAGTTGAGTGCCAGAAGATATCGTTGATCGTGTTACCTGTAACAGAAGAAAATAGAATTTTAATATGATTTTTATGAAAACGTAATTTGCAGCGGTTTCGTGAAACTGTCATAAGCAATGTATAATACTCAAGTAATTTTAAAAGATTGTTATTAGAAATCAACGCGTCATATGCGTCTCGCATCCATTGGATTCTCGTGACCCTCACCAGGGCCTCAAGTCTGCTATTAAAATAGTGTCAGAATGGTCTATCATTGATTTCATAATTGTTGATTTTGACAAGTTTGGTAATCTACTAATGTAATGCGTCATTATGATTTTCCAATGATCAACCACTGACACTCCATTGAAAGAAGTGGCATAGAATGGTAATCTCGTACATATTGACAAATGAATGTCTAACGTATGCTCTAATATCTGCTAAAATTTTGACAGTTCCTTTGATCAATGACCTACCATTAGAACGTCATTGTGCAGTCATTGCTTTTAATAAGCTCGATATTGTCATTCTACCACAACTTTATTACGAGACCATTGACCGATCAATGATCGATCATTATGGATTAGCAAATTACGAACTTTTAGCAAAATGACAATGGGATCGTGTTGGAATGACGAATTTATAAAAATAGCAGACTTGGGCCCCTGGTCATCAGTCCACCTTGTGGGAGGCCTTCCAACGCTGCGCATTCCGGTACGCGGTCGTCACTCCAGAACCTTTCGGCCTCATCGACCATCAGTTTTGCGAGCAATGTCCCCCATACTTCGTTACTCTGAAGTAACTACAATTCTATTCCGTCCATTTTCATTTACTTCTTTATGTAAAGTATAAAACAGGAAACTTAACTTAAGCAGCGTAATTAATTTTCAAGCGAAACACGTCGGCGACTGCTATTGTTTTCGCGACAAGATTAAAGGTCACCCAATACTGATTCTGTTTGTTTTCAATTTAATGAAACCCTGACCCGTTTCAGTTTGATTTATTCATATTTATGTTAGCCAGCTGAACTAATTTAATTAATTTGTTCTTGACAGTGTGCTGAGTCGTTATATAAATATAAAAGAGAAGGCCTAACTTACTGACTCAATTACGCCAAACCCTTGGAGATTTTTTTTAAGGTATGAAATCATCTAATGACTTCTCCCACTCGAGGGTGGAGCGAAAGGGCGTGTCAGTCAATAATGATAATAGTATTCCACAACTTTCACACAACGCCATCTAGTCCCACACTAATCAGAGCTTGTGGTATGAGTACTAGACAACTGTCCCCCTAGCCAAGTTACAATCGTTTCGTTCGCGCCGAACATCTCGAGTAGGCCACGCCTCCGATACCTTTGTTCTGACGTCAACTCAACGCTCAGTCACGTGGTCAGAACAAATTAATTGGAGGCGTGGCCTACTCGAGGCATTCGGCGCGAACGAAACGATTGTAACTTGGCTAGGGGGGATAAGAATTACATACTTATATATTCATAAATACATACATATTATAGATAAATTACACCTAGACACTGAATAAATTATCGTACTCGTCACACAAACATTTGTGCTGCGTGGAAATCGAACCCACTTCAACAATAGGACATTTGTTTGTCGAAATCACACGAGGAGACAAATCGTTTATCTTTATATAATATAAAAAAACCCTTGTACCTGGAAAACTGATTTTTTTTTTCACGGGTGTAGTTTTTAAGACGAAGGCAAGTAGTACGAACGAATTTCTTGAAATTCAACCCTAAAAAGGATGATAAAAAGGTTGAAAGTTTGTATGGAAACCCGTCATTTTTGAAGCTAGGAAAATCATCAAATGACTTCTCTCACTCTGAGTGGTGCGAGAGGGAGTGTGATTTTTACTGGCAAAAACCCACCTGCGTTCCCTCAATTGCCCTTTGCGTAGCAAGGCCGCGATAACTCTTTAGAACAATCCCGCTGGTCAACTTATCATAGAATCAGGGTCGAAGCCTACTGGGGCCCTGGGTGATATGAAAGAGAACCCCGGGGCCCTGAAACGAGGGCAAAGAAGGAACAGGAGTGGCTTTAGTCAGTAAAAGTCTGAGACGAAAGGGCAGGAGATGTCATTGGATGATTTCCCAACTCAAAAAAAAAAACTTATCAAAGAATCAATCAGCCACTACGACAGTGATTGTTAATTTGCGCAGTTTGAACAGACACGCGAAACAAATCAAATAATAAATACTTTATAAATAAAAGAAAATACCTCGCCACACTGTTACAAAATGCCAACATTATTTATATGTACAGTCCAAAACGAATAATTGAATATTTTAAAATAATATTTTTGTGAAATGCCCTTCTCAAAGGCAATTTCTGACGCGTTCATTAAACTGATGCGTTCTAATTCGTAAGCGGTAGCGATACTTGAAATGACATAAATTATTATGAACATCATTGTACATTCATAACATACAGTGCAAACTGGTGTAGTTTACTCAAGTTTAGAAATCGCAAAATGTTACATTATTTGCTTCGATTAAATATCATATAGGGCCAATAGTAGAAGGGTGCCGTATAGTTATCAGTCTAGGCTGTTATCGAAAGAGTGAAAGGTGACATAAATAAGCATTCTACTCAACGACCATTAATACCTCGTAATGTCGTTGGTTCAGTCGCGACATAACAGTTCCACAGTTAGGCACAACATCACAATGTGTGTTACAACAATGCGAATACACGTTTTCAAATTCACTGTGTACACTTTTTTGTATTTAATCCATTTAATTGTCTTTTATCAATTTTTTCTATTAAATATGTCCGTACCATCACAACTGGCGTGACTTGTTAGAATACCAGAGTTCGTTATTTTATTACTTTATGAAGAAATAATTCGAAGACATGTGACATCCACCAACCCGCACTGGGCCCGCGTGGTGGATTACGGCCCATTCCCTCTCCTGGAGAGCCTGAGTCCCAACAGTGGGAACATTATAAGGCCGACTATACTATGCTATGCTATTACTTTATGTATCGCAGCTGTGATAGGCACCTTTTTGGCCTACAATAGAATTGTAATGTATCTATCCTATCGTTTTTCATTATGTTTTATTATTATTTCTTATACGTATTTTGTATTTCTTTCATTATTTATTGTACTTGAGAAAAAACAATCTGTAGAAGCTTTTTCTTTTGTAACTTAGACCACACGTTCCCCACCTAACATAAATGCTGAGCTATACGCTTTGTAAAGGCACCTTTAAGAAAATTGAAAAACCAAGTGTTGTTTTCATAAATCTTAAATCTTTCTTGTTTTGCAAATGTTTTATCTTATTACAAAGCAGTTTTGGTGCATTATTTACTTTTGTATTGTTTGAAATGAAATATTGACTTTCTGACATAATTTCACTTTTCGATTTCCTTAATCTTGGGTTTACAACAAACTGGTGCACTGGCAGCGCATGTAACACGGCTGAGCATAGGTGTTAGGTTCATTTCCCTGCTCAGGTGGGTTGTTCCCAGAGGTCCATGATTCTATGGTTCTTAATTTCCCACTGAGTCCATGAAAAAAATCTTGTTTCAAATGTTCCTAGATCAATTCCCAACGGGTCCACGAGATTTGTCCAAAAAGTATAGTCAGTAAAAACCATTTCCTCTCTGGCTTAATTAGTTTGTAAGCCTTGGGAAAAATAAATAGTTACTAACTACGATTATTTTGATTTACTGTGATAATTCGGAAACTGTGATTTATGAAGCTTAATGATTTTTTATAATGCAAAATCTATTTTAGTGTAAGATTAAAATTATTTACTGTAATTGTTATAAAACTATTTTTTCATGGTTATGACCATTCACCTCTTTGGAGACATACATGTAGAGAAATGTTTACCGTTTCAAAAGTACTGCGTATATAAAATAAAAATATTCATTGTCTTTTATTTTGTAGAAATAGAAATAATAAACATTTATATCTTATCAAAGCTTTTATTACCAATTGTACCAAAAATTCTCATGGACTCAAAATGACGTGGACTCATTGGGAACCAATGTTCGCACTTTCATTTTTCGAGAACGATAGACTCGTGAACCTTTGGGAACAACCCCTCAGGTAAAGTGTTATTAGGGTTTTTTATTAGGATTATTTTAGGAGGACCTACTTCTATAATGAGACTAAAAATTGCTTTTTTATTTATTTTAATAAATTTTGAATCCGAAAAACGGGAATCCGATGGACGCACAGAACCGGTCATTGTAGCGACTTTTGGGGGAGAACTATGTCAAACAGTGGACGTCTTTCGGCTGAAATGATGATGATGATGGTGATTATATTTTGGATTGAAGGCTCAGACAGTGTTGGGCATTTATGTAAGTGACAAACTCGCTACGCCTAAAATTGTATGTGATTTTAGTTTGTATGTAAGTTTTAGTAAGTCGTTGAGGTGCCTTATCAATATTAATAAGTAAATAAATTATGATAAATTTAGTCTTTTTAGGATTCCGTATCTCAAAAAGAAAAAAACGGAACCCTTATAGGATCACTTTGTTGTCCGTCTGTCTGTCTGTCAAGACCTTTTATCTCGGGAACGCGTGGGGGTATCGAGTTGAAATTAAAACCATATACTCAGGTCTGCGGTCCCTTGAAGTGAAAAAAAAAACAAACTTCTGAGATACCGAAAAAAACAAAGATACGGCCGTTTATGTCGCAATAAACGTGTATTTCGATACTCTCAAGAGAATGAAAATTCAAAGAGTACTTCCCGTTGACCTAGAATCCTGAAATTTAGCATGAAGTAATTTCTTATAGCACAAGTATAGAAAAAATTCTGAAAATTGTAAATTTGTAGTTACGTCACAAAAAAAAAATATGCGATTCGAAAAAATCTTCGTAGGTAAATCAATTCGGAAATTGAACTGTTTTTAAAAATAAGTTTGTACGGAACCCTCAGTGCGCGAGTCCGACTCGCACTTGCCCGGTTTTTTTAATGTCGATTTAACCCACGCTATATAAGGTAGACAAACAAAACCATTGCGTAACAGACAAAAAAATAGCTTTCGACATTTCCTTCCATGTAGGACATAGAGGCTGTCCCATTTCTGAACTGTCAAAATCAGTCGAAGCTCGAGATTTTCTAGATAACTAGATAGATTCAATGTTGTTGCCCAATTTCAGAGTGCTGGCCGAGATTGGCGTAACAGAAAAAGGCCTAAAAGATTGAGTTTATTTAGGCTCGCACTTTTTCTGAAAAGTTTTTTTAGGAAGATTCCATTAGATAGGCACTAGTCAGTTTTTTTTAGAAATAGATCAAGGTTTACGGTATAAACAGTGCTCTTATTATAATTTATGATCAAAATTAAGAATGTAGCAATATCTAATATATAGCATAGCATAGTCGGCCTTATAATGTTCCCACTGTTGGGACTCAGGCCTCCTCTCTAGGAGAGGGAATGGGCCGTAATCCACCACGCGGGCCCAGTGCGGGTTGGTGGATGCCACATGTCTTTTGGTTCTAGGACATGCCGGTTTCCTCACGATGTTTTCCTTCACCGTTTTGAGAGCAGTGGTGATGAAATAAATTACACAAAGTAATGCGCCTGGCTGGGTTTGAACCCGCGACCTACAACTCGTAAGTCGGGGCCGTTACCACTCGGCCACCACTGCTCTCTAATATATAAAAATCTAATTTATTATAAGTCTCGAGTCACAATATTTGTTATCGAACTCCTCCGAAACGGCTTGACCGATTTTTATGAAATTTTCCGTATACATTTGGTAGGTCTGAGGTTGGTCTGAGGATAAGTCTTAAGCTATTTTTTATCCATCTACCTCAATGCCCCATTTTTTTCTTTGATAATGTATATTATGGCAGAACAGCGTTTGCCGAGTCAGCTATTATATTTTTAATACTAATTTTTAACGTACAAATAATATGACATCAACTATAGAATTTTCATATTTTCTTAGAGTCGCCGCACACGGTTGACGCCGGTAGCCATCATACACTACAAATCACCGCTGCTCGCTTCTTGTGGCCCGCACCGGCCACTAAACGCCGATACAAAACGCCGTCACACGCCACTCGCGCATTTAAACCTTCTACGTCAGAGTCCAATATGATACTGCGCGTATGGATTAAAAAAAGTAGCAGCCACCGGTCACAAATGGCTTCAGCTTCCTTTGTGGCCGCTTCTATCTTCTCGTGGCGGCATTTGTGGCTGTAGCATGTGGCCCATGTGCGGCGACACTTAAAAGCTTGAGACCTACCTATTATGCTGAAGAACTGCCTCATTGTCATTGTCTCGTGGTCGCAAGTGCGAATGCTGTATGTGGGGTCCTGGGTTCAATTCCAGGATTGGGTTGTTAGTTTAGTTGTTACGAATAGTCAGGAGGTCAGAAGCCAGCAATTCTAACACCAGTCTTGCCAAAGGGTACCGTGTTACCCAATTAGTGAATTGTGGAAGTCAGATAGACAGTCACTCCATGTAAAACACTGATATCAAGCTGCATCCGTTTTAACTGAAAGTCGACTTCAATACAGATGGAAAATGGCTGGGCAGATAATGTCTGGAAAAAAAAACCAAATCAATAAATTTTGATTTAGTTTTTTTTGTTAAATAACTGTTTCTAAAAACTTTGTAGGTACTACGACTGCATCAGCACTTATATTGGCTTAACTCCATCTTTCGAAGATCAAAGGTTATCAATATCCTTCAAATCCCACAAGGACGCGTCACGTAACAGCGATAAATATTGGTAAAAACGAACGTAGAATCGAGTGCCTACAGAAATTCAAGCTCGTCCAGTAAAATCTAAGCGCCTAAACCGTGGTCCAATTTATTAACTACTACTTTGATCGAGTAGGTAAGCCTATTATTATTACATAAAGCCTATTATATCAAAATAATACTTATTATTATTACAGCTAGCCCGTATTGCCCCACAGCTGGGCAAAGACCTCCCTCCATTCTTTGCAACGATCACGGTTTCACATTGACGTAAAACAAATCAACAGGGACAATATTTAAGTGATTTGCACAACTTTATAAAGGTAAGACATTTTACTACGATACGCTTCAGACACGACAAACATCTACCTAATTATGTTCCGAAAATATACACTAAAAATAGAATAATGTAAATTATAACTAGCAACATAAGATAGAGATGGACAAACAACAGCCCGCAGACTGACTCAGGCTCACGAAGAATTTAAATCTAGTTCGCCAACGTAATTTTGGTAACTACTTATGTCATATTGTAACTATTCACAGTTTTTTTAAGCATTCTTATCGACACAAGCACTCCGAAATTGTTTTTCTTGTAACTTTAGGCATAAGTGAAATGCATTATACTAGCATAATAATAATTTAAACATTTTCCAAAAAAATTAAATACCTACTCGTTTCAGGTCCCTGGTGAAAATTTATTGAACACCGCTGATCTGATACAGAAATCATTTTCAAACCTATATTTATTTACATATTTGATATTTTAAGCGCATACAGTACAGAGGCGGTCTTAATGCCTAAAGCAGTGTACGGACGTACGAACACGAACATAGCGAACACAAACACCAAACTTGAACGTTTGGTTTGTTCGTATGGACGGCATTTTCGAACACGAACGCGAACATAGTTCGAATCGAGTTCGCGCACAAGTCGTGAACTCTATTATTATATATTTATAATATTTATTTATTACTTTATTAGTGGCGGCGTCGTCGTTGGAAGTGGTCGATTGTAAAGTAGCGAAAAGATTTTTTGATGTTCGCAATGATTCATGAAGAGCACCGGCCATACAGAAACAACACATACCAATAGGATCGCCGCAAACAAGTTTGTACAACAGAGTGTTCGATGTTCGTTAGTGGTACACACGTGCGAACCAAGTTGTTGCGTATCATGCAACGCAACAAATTTGTTCGTACGTACGTATACGGCTTTAGGCATTTTTTACCAGTCAACCTTTAGGTGATGCAGTGAAGAATATAATATTCTGGAATATTTGGCAGCATTTTTTCGGGTGAAATTCAGTGGCTGTTATAAGTATTCGCAAATTGATTCCTAGTGGATATGCAGATGTAAAACAGCCCCCCTAGCCAAGTTACAACGTACCGTTTCGATTCTCTTTTCGTCGATCGCCTCGAGTCGGCTACGCCTCCGATGCCTTTCTTCTGACGTCATCTCAACGCTCAGTCACGTGGTCAGAAAAGAGAATAGAAACGTCAACGAAAAGAGAATCGAAACGAAACGGTTGTAACTTGGCTAGGGGGTTGGTGTAGTTTTGTATCAAGTATCTTCACAACTGAATAATAACATGTAAAATCATGAATGAACCAGGCGCGATCTTGGTAAAATATGAGCTGTGAATTTTATTGTAGTATTGACTACCTCAAGTGAAAATTGGGCGACACTTGGGGGAGGCCTGTCCAGCAGTGAACACCTTTCGGCTGAGATAATGATGATGACTGCAAAAGCATTGGAATGTATTACGTACACATTCTAATAAATTAGTGACTGTATTCTATACCAAAAACTCAACAAATTTTAAAACTTGACATCGTTTAATTGGCTAAATGCTATTGCGAAGTCATATTGAAAAAAAGACATACATTTTTGTAATTCTCTCTATCCGGATGTAATGTAAGCTCATGTTGGCAGGGTGTTACCATTGACTGAGTTCTAGAGTTCGTGACTCAAATATAGACCAACCATTTTTGTTATGGATTAATGTGTATGTTGCTATTCTTTACTATTGTTTTACTTCATATAACCACAAAATAGATAGGTACAGAAGTCAATCTCATATATGCATTTCACTTTTCATACCTAAGGTCGGCGATCGCGCTATAGGGTCAGCGCGTGGCGCCAAACTGTCCGAGTATGACAGGGCGCGGTGATAAATGCCTACCTAATCTGAATTGTAAAAATATTACATGATGGCCACAAAATCATCTTCTTTTTCTCGGCGCGGGGCCTGTTCTGTGTTACGTTAAAACAAACCCTCAAAATACAAGCAAATATCTACCTCTCTGAAACATCAGGTAGCCTAAAAAACGTCAATTCACTGTTTAATGTTGAATTTAAACAACCGACCACTGAACAGTTAGAATAAGGTTTTTTTTGTTGGTCCATTTTTCCACAAAAAAGTTCACTGACGCGTGTCTCAAACGGATAGCCCTCGAGCTCGCATTGAGCTGAATTGAGTCGAGATATCGTGTCCGTGAGCGGTGTCTATGTGTGCGTTGCTCGAGCGCGCTTTGTATGTAGATTGACTTCTGTACATATCTATTTTGTGATATAACCACCAGTGAACCATAATAACTTCAGGTATGGATAATATATTTCCTGTTTACCAACCCACTCAAGACATTTACGACTAAAATTAGATTAAGATTTCCTCATGACAAATAATTTCTTATGAGAAGATCTAAATTTAATTTTATTGAAAACTTTATTTGGAGCAACCATGTCGTTTCTCTCCATCTTTTCACACGTGACCACGGAGGTATTTTACGGTATTTGTCTCTCGAATTGTATCGAGCACTTTTCCAAGCAAACAAAGCATTACTGCTGACCTTTAGAAGGGCCTACTTGTGTATTGGCACGTTTCGGGAATCTTCTAAAATAATATTGAATGAGCCAGTCAAATATTGTTTACCTCTGTGTTTGTACATAAATAATAGATTTGTAAATAGAATAACCTAGCCATTTGTTTGGAAGTAGTGGGTAAGACTAGGACCTTTTTCGAGGAAATCCAAAATAAGTCCTGTAAGTGAGCCTTGAAACAGAGCAAGACGCTAGTGTGGTGGCGAAGGGCGTGCACAAAGAATAAAAAAATATGAAACTAGTTTTTTTTTTAGATGGGAACTCATCTAATGACATCCTTCGCCCTTGGGCGGAGCGAAAGGGCGTATCAGACTTTTACTGACTAAAACCCACTCGTTTGTCCCTTCTTTGCCTAGCGTTCCAGGGCCCCGGGGGTTCATTTTCACTTAATTCATGGCCCCAGTAGGCTTCGATCCTACTGGGCCCCTACGATTTGCTGACATCTCCTTGAGGCGCGCGTGGAACACTACGCGCCGTCGACGACTTGGGTACGGTCCGAACGGTTGCAAGCCTGCGCCTACGGTAGCTGGAAATCGGAATCGGAATCCGGCGGCTGGGGCGTGAGGGCCGTTCCCTCGCGCGTGTGGTCGCCATCTTTGCTAGCATTACTGCTTCGCAGAAGGAGGCAACCGCCTGCCATTCCTCCTCGCTCCGGACCATGGCCTGTACCAGAGCCCGGCGCGAGAGGTTGTTGCCACTGATCGCCCTCACGAGGACACGGCGGTGCTCGGCCCAAGCATGGCACACCTATACCGTATGCTCCACCGTGTCCTCCGGGCGGTCCACACAATGGTGACACCCAGGCGTTTCATCCGCACAAATCCGGTGCAGGAAGCTTCTGAACTTACCATGTCCGGCTCAATCCTGCGTCATGCGGAAGGTTAGGACGCCGTGTTGTCTTTCCAGCCACTCACCATAGATGGAACTGTGTCTATATTCAAGTATCAAGGGTGGTAACGCGATGTGACGAATCAGCATAGCTTGCCTACTAGCTTTTTTATTTGGGGGGTAGGATATCATTAAATAACTTACGCTCTGGGAAAGGGGGTGTCAGACTTTTACTGACTAAAACCCATCTGTGTTTCTTCAGTTACCCTTTGGCTTCTAGGGGCCAGAGTACTTAACTCTTTCGAGCAATCCCGCATTGATTCTATAAACTGATTTAAGCACGGTTAAAGCTGCAGTTTTACACGAACGGTCAATATCGCTCGCCTAACCTTTATTACTTTTGTAACCGTTTTCCATCGCCACCATGAGCAAAAAGCGTAGCTCAGGTTCGTCAGTTGCCGCGGTGTATACGCAGTTTTACATTGCCCTTTTAAATCCTTTTTATGCGAGCGGTCACAGAGCATGGAAACGCCTTAGCCGGCTAAAGACGAAATTATCAAAACTTTCATTATAAACCAAGTATGTCTGAGTACCAAAATCAAGTTGGTTTTCGTAAACCGAGGAGTTCGTCGCATCGTCGAGGTTTACCAGCCCGAGACCATAACTAATGCAGAGCTGTTGGAGAAACGCCACGAAAGCCCAATCGACTACCAGATCAAACGCCATAAGTGGAGATGGATTGGTTACACGCTTAGGAGGGATTCTGATCACGTGATGTGCTTAGGTATGTACCTAAACAGGCGTTAGACTGGAATACTCAAGGAAGCGTCGCCATCCTCGACAAACCTGGTGACGCACCGCTGGCAGAAGTGGCTTAAGTAACATTTCACTTAATTTACTAATTGGGATATATAGGGTGACTGGTAATTAGTGTACGATACTTAAACACGTGATTGTACTCATGATAACCAACAACTTTTACTATGGGAACAAACCTGAAATCGCGAAAAAAAATCAGCTGTTCAGTACATTTATGTTTGCCTAATGTACTGAACAGCTAAATTTTTTTCGCGATTTCGGCTTTGCTCCCATAATAAAAATTGTTTGTTATCATGAGCACAATCACGTGTTTAAGTATCGTACACTAATTGCCAGTCACCCTATATAAGAAAATGTATTATTTGAGTTACATGTTGTAGGTGATTTATCTAGTCTCAGCTGGCGTGGTGATTCCGAGCTCTGTGGAAAATCCTTTAGAAACAACTGTATCGCTGCATTTCCAGGCTAATCCTCTCAGTGTTTCATTCAGATAAAAAAAATATTAAACATATAGAAAAGTATCATGCGATTCATTTACTTGTTAGGTGCTGAACTTTACCCTCGCTGAAATAATAAACGATCGTGACAAGCTGTTGACAACCCAGTATGACTTTTTTCATGTAAATGAGATAAATAGGTATATAGATATTACTTTTGTACCCTTGTTTTCTCAATAAGAAAGAAAATACGTTTACGTACCTCTCATAATCGTATAAACTAAAAATACACAATGAAAATGAAAGTTATAATCAGTGCGAGGCCAAAAAGGCATCTATCTCAGCATATGCTGCGTTATTTAGAACGATAAATATTATTATTTGATTTTAAATTAGACATTTTTAATTTTTGCGTTGTGTAATTTTTATGAAATTTTTAATTTTTGTTTCATTTAATTTCACTTTAATTTTATTTAACCTTGTTGTTGAGGAGCACAGCGATCTCCTAGTTTAACACTAGTAATTGTCAGCGGCCTCGCCCACTTGTAAATTTAAAGTAGCTTACGTAGGGATTGTTAATTAGCTTTATATAAAGTCACGCAACCTTAGACTTCATATTCGAGAGCAATAACAGTAGAGTTACTCTTATAAGAGAGTTTTGTATATATATATTCATCTGTTATTGCTCATTTGTATTGTTTACTAGATTTACATTAGATAACTAAGTTAGATAACTAAGAATTACTGTAATGGATAGTTGTTTACGTTGTATAGAGTAATCTTAGTTAGTGTGATGATTGTAAGTAGTTATAATGTGATTTTAGTTAATAAGATTCAAATTGTAATTGAATTATAAATAGATACATTTTAATGCTCGAATGTGGTTGGAAGTAGGACAAGGATTTGAATGGTCGCACCTACCACTACCTCCGCCCACGTAGAAATGTCGGTCGAACGTGATTGGCCAATAGGAATTTTAATGGTCTTATAAGACCGCCACTACTTCCACCCACCTACGAGGGGTATATATATATAGCCGCTTCACGGCCAAAAGATTGTCGTCGTTTGGTGTCATCGCTTGCTTGCTGTCTTCGCTTCCTGTAAACATCGTTCAAGAATAAATCCTGAAGTCTTCAGTTCATGTGCGTTTTATTTTCTTCGGGAATCATCCACCCCTGCGCCTGAATACTCAACAAAATTGGTCCTTCGATTCGCCGGATCGTCCTGAAGACTGAAAAACGTCCTGAAAAAGCTGAAGATCGTCTTGAATATTGGCTTGAAGATTCGTCGAGATCGCTCTGTGAAGATCGCCCTGAAGACTTATCAAGATCGCCTGAAGACTTATCAGGAGCGCCTGAAGACTTGTCAACAACGTTCTGAAGACTCATCAAGATCGCCCTGTGAAGATCGCCTGAGAAGATGAGTGAACGCAGCGCCGTGACTACACGAAGCAAGCTACGCAAGTTGGAGGAGGCGATGAACAAGCGTCGTGCCATGGAGAGTGACTCGGGAGTGCCGACTGAATTAGCACCGGGATCACCATCGATAGCGCCTACCTCATCTTCTGTTCCTGTGCCTGCACCTGTGATTCCATTGGCGGGGCCCGGTCGTGTGATCGACTACAGTGATGCTGCAACACCAAGGGAATCGGAGATACGACGGAGTGCAAGGAAACAAGGATCAAGAGCCAGCCACGTCTCCACGAAGAGCGGACAACGAAGTGCCGACTATCTTCGGAGGAGGGTCGAATACGAGGCTGAAAGAGAGCTAGTGCGCCTGAAGGAAAACCTCGTGAGGAAGAAACTAGAAGCAGAGTTGGCTGAAATAGACGCCGCAGCTGACGAAGATGACTCGTCAGATGAAGACGGAACGACTCGCCGAGTTGAAGAATGGATTACTCGTACCGCACCCAGTAATCAAGAACCATCAGTGTCGCAAGTGCCGTCGAACTCAGTGCCAGTGACAGCGTCCGTGACCGCGACCTCGCGCGAAGTGCCCGTGTCCGCGCCCGCGACCTCACGCGAAGTGCCCGCGTTCGCGCCCGCGACATCTCGCGGAGTATCTATGTCCGTGACGCCACAAGTATCTGCGCTCCCACAACAGTGTGCGCCCGCGACCGTTCAGTTCAGAGACTTAGTGCCCAACACGCCTATACCGAGTGGCAGTGTACCGCGAGTGCAACGTGAAGTGCCTGACTGGGATCAAACCTTCGCTGAAGACACGGACAGAAGCCGGTCGCGAGACAGGAAAATAGACCAGCTAGCAGAAGCCATTTCAAACCTAGCTCGTCCGCGACCAGTGCCCAGACAAGCTTATGAGTTGCCGTACTTTAGTGGGGACCCAGCTGATTGGCTGTCATACAAGAACATGTACTGGGACACTACAGCAATGTACAACTTCAAGCCGCATGAGAACCTAGCGCGCCTGAAAACATCGCTGCAGGGAGAGGCCAAGATAGCAGTAGAAGATCTGCTCAGGACATCTACGAATCCGACGGAGATCATAAAGACACTGGACGAAGAGTTTGGACACCCGAACCTGATACTGGAATGTGCATTGAAGAAAGTGCGTGCGTTGCCTAAAGTGACGGAAAGTGGTCGTGAATTACGGAAATTCTCTTCGACTGTGCGTAATTGTGTGTCGCTGCTGAGGAATGTGCATGCAACCGGATATCTCAACAACCCACAACTGGTGAGTGAATTATTGAACAAGTTGACACCTGTACAGAGAGCTCAGTATGGGGACTATGCTATGGGCGTAGCTTCAACCCAAGGAATTGACGTGAGGGTGTCGCCTAGTTTAGAAATATTGGCAGACTTCCTAGGACACCTAGCCCGAGCTACCTCTTATTATGTGCAAATGGAAGTGAGCGCTACCGGAGCACCGGTTTCTAAACCACAGAAAAGCGCACCAAAACAAGTTCCATACAGAAATATACAACGATTGCATGTACAAAGTGACAATTCACCACCACAAACAAGAGTATCTCAGTGCACAATGTGTGAGGGAAATCACAATCTCACGAAATGTGATAAGTTTGCTAAGCTGAGTGTAGATGACAGATGGCAACACGTGAAGGATAAACGTCTATGTTTTAAATGTATAGTGAAGCAACATGCAAAGAATTTCTGTCGAGCTAACAAGTGTCCGTCATGCAACTATGCACACCATATCCTATTGCACGCAGAGAAAAAGACCACTGAAAGTGTCACGAATGTGAGTGAATACCACGGCAAGTCGCTCCTGAAAATATTACCAGTGTGTGTAACAATTGAGAACAACACACACGAATGCTACGCCCTACTTGATGACGGGGCCACGATATCACTGGTGGATGACTCGTTGGCAGAGAACGCTGGGGGCCAGGAAGAACCCTTAGTGTTAAAGAGTGCGCGCGGACAAGAGGTGTCGGACAAGACCTCGCGTAGAGTGATAGTGTCAGTGCGTGGGCCAAACGGCAGAGTGCATACAGTGAAGTGTCGTACGTTTAAGAGACTGGACTTACCCGCACAAACAGTGCCGGCTGCGTTGCTTACGGAGCACGCCCACCTGCGCGACTTGGGCTGCGAGGGAATGATTGAGGCCAAGCCGCTGCTGTTGCTGGGACAGGACAATTGGGAGTTGCTGGTCGGCCGGGATATACGCCGAGGAAAATCTGGTAAGCCCGTTGCTTCCTTGACCAAGCTAGGTTGGGTCGTTCATGGACCCGTAGGCAAAGGACATAGGTCGGCTGAAGAGTCTGTAAATTGTGTCGTGGAACCACTCTTAGATTTGCATACGATAGTTAAAAATCAGTTTGAGCTAGAATCTATAGGTATAGCACAAATCCCTAGATCGCATAGGGAGAATGATAGAGCTCTAGAAATTCTAGATAATACTAGCCATCAAAATGGGGATGGCCATTGGGAAGTAGGGTTGTTGTGGAGGCATGATAGCCCGCAACTCCCCGATAATTATGCTTACGCTCGCCATCGCTTGGCGGGGATTGAGCGTAAGTTGAACCGGGATCCCGAGTATGCAGAGGCCTATAAGAAACAAATAGATAGGTTGGTTGAACAGGGTTACGCCAATAGGTTGGAGAGCGGCGTCCAAGATCCGGTCTGGTATTTACCCCATTTTGGGGTGAAGAATCCAAACAAGCCGGGGAAGTTAAGATTAGTCTTTGACGCTGCCGCCACGTATCAAGGGACATCCCTAAATGACAACCTATTGACGGGCCCCGACCTTCTGAATTCACTTCTAGGAGTGTTGTTTAAGTTTAGACTAGGGCCAGTAGGGTTCACGGGAGACATTGCTGATATGTTTTTAAGAATAAAGATTAGAGAGCAAGACCGCGGGGCACAGCTATTTTTGTGGCAGTCGGGAACCGAGAAGGAACCCCAGATATATGTGATGAGTTCTATGATATTCGGTGCAGTATCGTCTCCAACCTCGGCGATATACGTTCTAAATAAGAACGCATCGCGTCATGAGGAGGAGTACCCCGAAGCGGTAGCTGCCGTGAGACACAATCATTACATGGATGACTACCTTGATAGCACGTGGTCTGTTGCTCAGGCTAACAAGCTAATAAATGACGTGACCCACATCCACGCCGAGGGCGGTTTTCATATACGGGGGTGGGTCACGAACTCCCAAGAGCTAAGGAGCAAATTACAGTTAGACATGCCAGACCGCATTTCCCTGGAAAATGGGGACAACGCGTCCGAACGAACCTTAGGAATGATATGGTCGCCAGGAACCGACCAATTAGCCTTTGACCTATCTTTTAAGAAGATACCCAAGGCTATCGTGGAGGGGGAAATAGTACCCACGAAGCGTGAATTCTTGAGATTCATAATGTCGGTGTTCGACCCACTGGGTTTCCTGTACCCATGCGTCATTCAGTCGCGCATATTGATGCAGAAAATATGGCGTACAGGCATTCAGTGGGACGAGAAACTGGGTGAGGCAGAGGCTAGGACTTGGTTCGAGTGGCTGCATAATTTGCAGCACCTCGAAAAGATAACCATCCCGAGATGGTATGGCTTGGTCCTAGAAGACATAGAACTCCACGTTTTCGGGGACGCAAGCGAATCCGCCTATGCCGCAGTCGCTTATATAGCGGGAAATGATGAACTCGGCAACAGGCGGGTGAGCTTCGTTCTAGGTAAAGCCAGGGTAGCCCCTCAAAAGGTCATTTCGATACCTCGCCTGGAATTGCAAGCGGCAGTACTGGCCTGCAGGATAGCGTCAACTGTAGAGATAGAGTTGGGGGTAGTAATCAAACGTAAATATTTTTGGACGGACAGTCAGACTGTCTTAAAATGGATAGGTTCCGACGCTACAGACTTTCAGCGGTTTGTGTCCCACCGACTAGCCGAAATTGACTCAAGGTCAAGGAAGTGTGACTGGCACTGGGTTCCCTCGGCGTTGAACCCGGCCGACAAGAGCACCCGCTTGGACTGGCCTAGAAACAGTAACGAGTGGCTTTCGGGCCCGTCGTTCCTCTGCCGTCCACAGGAGCAATGGCCGACGGCTTCCGGGAGTGACGCAGTGACGGAGGAGGACCTAGAACGTGTGCAACGACTAAATGTCCTGACCACACAGGCCGAACCCACACTGACATACGAGCGGCTGCCAACATGGACACGCGCCGTACGTGTCGTAGCGCGTCTAATAATTTTCACTGAGCTTTGTCGCAAGCGTCGCAACTCAGCTACCGTCACCATAACAGACCTGCGAGAGGCGGAGCTACGCCTGCTGAAACTCATGCAGGCCGAGAGCTTTCAAGAGGAAATTAAAGCCCTCCGAGAGGCCCGACCACTGCCAAAGAACAGCAGAATAAGGACCCTAGACCCTATATTGTACGAGGACGGGCTGGTGAGAGTACGCGGCAGACTGGGCGCCTGCAGCGAGCTTGTCTTCGGAGCGCGTCATCCTATAATATTGGATGGGAAACACGCCCTCACGCGCCGACTAATATTAAAATATCATGTGGCCTCCCTGCACGCTAATCAAGAGGCTGTGGTGAACAATGTGCGGGAAAAGTACTGGGTAACGAACCTGCGATCGACTGTAAAAGCAGTGACTGCAAGCTGTCAGCAATGTCGCATCAAGAGATCCGCACCTACCTCACCAAAGATGGGAGACCTGCCACCAGCGAGACTGGAAACGACTCGTCGAGCCTTCGTCCATTGCGGGGTGGACTATTTTGGCCCCATGGAAATAGTCATCGGGCGGCGCCGGGAGAAGAGGTGGGGCGTGTTGTTCACGTGCCTCACTACGCGCGCTGTCCATCTGGAGCTGGCTGCAACACTGAGTGCCGACTCCGCGATACTGGCACTTAGGCGCCTGATCGCGCGCCGCGGCTGTCCCGCGGATATGTACTCCGACCGCGGGACCAACTTCGTCGGGGCGCACTCCGAGCTTCGGGAGGCGCTGCGGGAGCTGAACCAAGACCGTCTCGAAAGCGAGGCGACAGGCCGGGGCATAGCCTGGCACTTCAACCCCCCGGCTGCCCCACACATGGGTGGCTGCTGGGAGCGCCTGGTGCGTTCTGTCAAAAACGCACTACGGGCGACCCTCAAGGAACGAGCCCCTCGCGAGGAGGTCCTCTATACCCTTCTCGCTGAGGCCGAGCTGGTCGTGAATAGCCGACCGCTCGCCTACGTGAGCTGCGATGCGGAGCAACCGGTGGTGCTGACGCCGAATCATCTCCTGCTGGGCACTGCCGCGGGAGATGCGCCGTGCACACGTCGACATGTGGTCGACCTCGACTCGCGCCGCATGTGGAAGCGGGTGAACGCGCTGGCCGACCTCTTTTGGAGGCGCTGGCTGCGCGAATACCTTCCAACGCTGCAGCAAAGAAGAAAGTGGAACAGTGATGTGCCAAATATTAGAGTCAGTGATGTGGTAGTGATTGTGGACGAAAACAAACCGCGGAATAAATGGACAAAAGGTATAATTGCGAAAGTGTACCCCGGCACCGATAACGTTATTAGGGTCGTAGACGTTAAAACCAATAACGGAATTTTACGACGTCCCGTTGTAAAGGTCGTTGTGCTCCCTACCGACGGGTCTGTAATCGGTTGAACCCTCTTACGGGGGGTGGGATTGTTGAGGAGCACAGCGATCTCCTAGTTTAACACTAGTAATTGTCAGCGGCCTCGCCCACTTGTAAATTTAAAGTAGCTTACGTAGGGATTGTTAATTAGCTTTATATAAAGTCACGCAACCTTAGACTTCATATTCGAGAGCAATAACAGTAGAGTTACTCTTATAAGAGAGTTTTGTATATATATATTCATCTGTTATTGCTCATTTGTATTGTTTACTAGATTTACATTAGATAACTAAGTTAGATAACTAAGAATTACTGTAATGGATAGTTGTTTACGTTGTATAGAGTAATCTTAGTTAGTGTGATGATTGTAAGTAGTTATAATGTGATTTTAGTTAATAAGTTTCAAATTGTAATTGAATTATAAATAGATACATTTTAATGCTCGAATGTGGTTGGAAGTAGGACAAGGATTTGAATGGTCGCACCTACCACTACCTCCGCCCACGTAGAAATGTCGGTCGAACGTGATTGGCCAATAGGAATTTTAATGGTCTTATAAGACCGCCACTACTTCCACCCACCTACGAGGGGTATATATATATAGCCGCTTCACGGCCAAAAGATTGTCGTCGTTTGGTGTCATCGCTTGCTTGCTGTCTTCGCTTCCTGTAAACATCGTTCAAGAATAAATCCTGAAGTCTTCAGTTCATGTGCGTTTTATTTTCTTCGGGAATCATCCACCCCTGCGCCTGAATACTCTACACTTGTACCTACTCAGAATCTCCATGTAGTTTTTACTTTTGCATGCCTTCTGGTTAAATATGGCTGATGCTTATTATATTTTTATGTCACCGTTTTTTGTACCCATATTTCTGAAATAAATATCTTATCTTATCTTATAAATAACGCAGAGTGCTGATATTCTGTTAGAGCCTACTGTGATGGCACGGACATACTCACGGACGTTAAAACAAAACAATAAAATTTATTGTTATATAAAAAGTATATGGTATTTTCGTTTTTTTTATACACCTGCCATATTGTCTCTTCAGCACCCTAGGTTGACTGGTAGGGAATAACCTAAGACATTAAGTCTGCCTTTGTACTTTTGTGTTGCAAAAATGAATATTATGTAACTTTTTCTGCAAGTTTTTTTTTCAAACTTTTTAACAGTTCTGTATCATGCAACATGAAAGTACAATGACAGACTTACTCAATCAATATGGCGGTACTTAATGCTTTTTCAATATTCCAATAAAGTTACGGAGTTTTCGATGAGCTTGCCTGATGCGGAAATTTTAAACTTTCTGATACTAAAAAAAGTTTTTTGGCTTCCAAGGAGAGCATAGGTCCCCTTGTTCGTATCCCTTCGGGAAATACATGCTTGATATCTAAGAGAAAAGAGAGTTAGGGAAATATTGAAATAGATATAGAATTCGATTCGATCTCATGTATTATGACTCCAGTCAGGTAAATAACAATAGCAAATTCTCGTCGTGGTAGAATTTTAAACAAAGAACGAAAAACATGTTTGTCCGTATTCCAATATTGGCAAACAAGATGCCGTGTCTTTTCAGCCAATGCGCCACGGGCAAAAAGGTCGTGACTAACCCGGTGGCTTGTGTTATCAACTTTTGGGATACAGTTGGACAACAATTTTGTTTTTATTATTGACTAGCTTTTGCCCGCAACTTCGCCCGCGTACATAAAATATAGCCTAAGTCACTCAGAAATAAAGCAGCTTTCTATCGGTAAAAAAATTTTAGCAATCGGAGCAGTACTTCAAGAGATTATCCAAACAAAAAAACATAAAAACTGTCTAGTTTTAGTCTAGCAATTAAAGAAGTGACCAAAACCTTAGACCTCTCTTCTCTTGATCTTTGAACTTCGTGCGTACAACAGTGCCTAAGAACTGTCTTTAGGCTTGTTGTGAATTGAATATATTGTTATGACGTAAATCAGTGGCGTGGGTCTGGAATAGTTTGTTTATTGCTCGTAACCCGCTCATCACCTTTACAATATGTTCTCTGAAGGATACTAACAATCAGATTGGCATCCTGAACCGATATTTATATAAAATCTTAGGTATTTGTCATCGCTACCCAAAGAAGAGAAAAATTGGTTAGCACAGTGAAAACAATTAAATCCTCTACCGGAGGCGTACCGGGACGGTATCGAAAAGTTCAAGGACTTTACAACTATCCATCATTATCCCTAAAAGCAGAGATGTCCCAGATTTTCCAGGAATTCAAATTAATTATTCTAATATAATGTACTAAAGCATACAATTTGGAAGCAAATCAAGCTAGGGACCGAGACGGATTTGGTCGTCAGAAGCAAAACGTGACCAAAATTAATGATTTGGTATTTGAAGTGAGAGGGGCTCATTACAGCTCTCAAATCTAATTTGTAATTGTTTATCCAGTAGAAAATGTTTCACTTTATAAATAAATTGAGCTAACAAAGTGGAAAATGCAAGGAAATTAGATTAGTGGCTTTGGGAATGGTTTGACTTGTGTGCTTGTAATCCCTGATGCTTATGCGTGGTGGAAAAGATCAGATGTTATTTCGTTTTATGTTTTATATAACGATGTGTTTTCTTAGAATTAGATTGTAATCTCATTATCATACATGGTACAAAGACCTAAATAAGAACGTGATGCAATTTGATCTTCTTGGGTGTCAGTAACTGCTTTTTTTTTCTGCCCTAGAGCGAGAGAGCGTGTCAGACTTTGACTGACTAAAACTACACCTATATTCCTTCAGTTATCTTTTGCGTTTTAGGACCACGGGTTATCTTTTCCACAGTCATCCCATGACCCTAATAGGCATCGATCCAGCTAGGCACATACTGTTTTGCTGACATCTCTTTGAGCAGCTCGTGGAACACTACGTGCCGTCGACGACCCAAGTTCGGTCCGGACGGTCGGGAAGACGAGCTGCTTATTATTACTCACCGTCCTCAAACGCGTACCTACGGTAGTCGACCTGCGAATCCCGACGACGCCCGGAATGTTTTATATCACTGGAAATAATAATAATCTCACAAATTAAAACGAAGTCGGCTCATCCTGCTCTGTTTACTGCTCATCAAAAATACCTCCCTCAACAATGAGTCTCCCGGTGTCCCCAGACTATTTAGCTGTTAAGCTAGCTATTGTGGCAAATGTCTCGACGCTGCACAAAACAACTGGGGGGAGGGGTGGGGGTGCCATGGTCAACTTGATCCTACTACAAGCATCTGAGGGTTGTGGGATTGTGATAGTTTTAATATAATATTCAGTTCTGAAGGCAAGACTAAATGAGGTTTGTTGTCGAATACTATATAAAACAAATACAATAAAGAGTTCAAGAAAAGATGCACTAATCATTAATATCAGCATGCTTAATGTAAAAATGCAGACAACTAAATATTGTTAAACGTGTAGTTGATAAACTAAAATTAATAGAGAGTTTTTGTATTAAGTTACTTTGTATTTGTTCCCACATTTTGTGTACTTGTATGTGCCAATATGCCGTCTTCTTTTTTGACAAGATTTTTGTCTTGCAGAATATTGCTATATCTAGGCTGATGATCATGATTATAGCCGGTAATTGTAATTCAATGATTCAAAGATTCAAAACATTTTATTTCAAACTAGTTTCTGCCAGCGGCTTCGCCCGCGTAAAAATAGGGTTCTCTATACAAACTTTGGATCCCCGTTTCATCCCCTCAAGGGGGAAATTTGGAAAATCCTCTCTTAGTGCTCGCCTATATCATAAAATGAAACCTTGTACAGAATTTTACGCTCATAAGCTCTGTAGTTTCGGCTGTGCGTTGATATGAATAGCTTTCGTCACATTCGGTCATATCCTTTTGTCGAACAGCATCGCGATCGCGTCCAATCACGTATTAGCATCTGTGGTCTATGCCACGGCACAGATTATAAAAACAAGTTGCTCGGGCGCGTCGTGGTGTTGCCACTTTATATTAATGTATTTGTCACGTTATTTTTTTTTTATTTTTTATTTAGTTTAATTTTCTTTTCTTTTTAATTTATAATCCATATCTATTTCCTTTATCTATCCAAATCTTGTTGTACACTGCACCGTTCGGGCGTCTTTATGTCGACACCGCCACCGGCCCACGCTGAAAACCAGCGCTGTGAGCTTAACGCATAATGCGTGAGGCCACAGCTTTATGCTGAGCGTTAGGCCGTTTTGCGCGGATGTGACGCATATCTTCCCTATCAATTTACAATGTTTGTTTGCTAGTTTTAAGATTGCGTCATTTCGCGCGAATAAACAGTTTTTCTTTCTTTCTTCTTCTTCTTTCATATGTCAGTCAGTCAGTTTCTCCTTTTATATATATAGATAAACCATTTACAGGCACTTTTGAAATGTCAAGAATTCAGTCAGTCAGAAAAAATGATGTTAATTACACATTCCAAAGCGTAGATCTCTATGGAGAAGAATGTGCAAGAAACTCCATGGATACTCTTTTCAATCATGCTATGTAATTACAAATATCTCGGTTACAACCTAATGGCAACCGTGTACCGCCACTTACAAAGTTTTTCCTGATAAAGCTCGATACATATTTATTAAAATTTAAAGATTTATTCGCTCCCAACGGCCTACCTAGCTACGCTAGTTTCCTAACTTTTATCCTTTTCAGTTTAACTTACCTATTCCCATTAAACTATTATGGTAATTGAGACAAAATTGTTTTTGGAGGACAAAACATTAATTTGTTAAACTATATTCTATGGCCTTTGTTCTGTAAATGTGAATGTCAAACACGTGATATTTCAGTTAGGAATAGTTAGGAATAATTTTGTTTATTTATGGTATTGTGTTCATATTGATTTTCATAAACTACTGATGATTGTGGTTTATTAGGCTGTTTTTAGTTAAAACTAGCTGTTGCCAGCGGCTTCGCCCGTGTTAAAGTAGGAAATACTCCCAGCATAACAAAAAAGAAAGAAAGAAAAAGAAAGAAAACATTTATTTGAGACTCGCACAGGACAAACAACAATAAAATAAAAAGTAACCACTTAATCTACTTATAAATACTGAACAAACAACAACAACAAGTAAACAAACAAGTATACTATGTGCTATTCCAGGACATCGTGTACTAAATTTCATCCAAATACGTTCTGCAGTTTAAGCGTAAAGGAGTAACAAACATACAGAAACACACATACCTACAAATATATAAATTTTCTGCATAGCCACAAGTTTATGGGTACTTTAAAGGAGGTTTCTACCTCATCTGTTTAGTGATCGCAAGCACTACTGTTGACCACGAGGTCCTGAGTTACAAGTCTCGGGTCAAGCAAAGTGATGTCGGGTATTTTCGTCTGTAATTTATAAACAGCAACCCGGAGTCTGGGTTTCAATGTTGTTGTTGACAGTACGGCTCAGTGGTTGAGCGATTTGGCTGCAGCTTTGCATGTCGAGGGTTCGATTCCCGGATGGAACATATATTTTTATGGCATAATAGATAATTTTTCTGATTGGGAATTTATATGTTTCTGATCTCACAGAAGCTACCTAGTGTTAAGCTACGTTTTCAAATCGAAAGAAGAAGAAATGTCAATGGCCTTATGCTCATTCCCTTTTACATGGAATCATCATCATCATCATTTGACTGTAATTTTTGTCCTGTTGGTCTATTGGTTAGTGGCCCTGACTGTTATGACGGAGGTCGTGGGTTCGATTTTCTCCCAGGACAAATGATGATGATTTGTTCTGTGTCTGGGTGTAATTTATCTATAATATGTATGTATTTAGAAATATATAAGTATATGTTTATCAGTTGTCTAGTACTCATAACACAAGCTCTGCTTAGCTTGTTACTAGAAGGCGTTGTGTGATAGTTGTGGAATATTATTATTTCGTATATTCATTATTCATTCATTCATTTCACCCAAAAGATGTCCACTGTTGGGAATAGGCCTGCCCCAAGAGTTGCCATGACGACCGCTAGTCCTGTGCGTTTCGCAACTACCGGATTCCCGCGACCACGGCTTACAGGGAATATGAGAATACCAGTAAGCATGTTTTGCCGAAGAAACTGTGCCAACGAAAAAAAACTGGGCAAGTGCGAGTCGGACTCGCTCACTCAGAGTTCTGTACAAACTACAATTCCCGAATGGAATCTCGAAGATTTTTCCGAATTGCAAAAAAGTATTTTTTCTGTGACGTAGGTAACAACAATTTTACTGTTTTCAGATTTATTCCTATACCTGTGCTATAAGACCTTGCTTTATGCCAAATTACAGGATTCTGTGTCAACGGGAAGTACCCTATGAATTTTGATTCCTTTGAAAGTATCGAAATCTACGTTTTTTGCGACATAAACGGCCGTATCTTTTTTATTCGTTAACTTAGAAGTTTGATTTTTTCACAGCTTTAAGGGACCGCAGATCTGAGTATATGGTTTTAATTTGAACTCAAAACCTCCACGCGTTTCCGAGATAAAGGGTCTTGACAGACAGACAGACGGACGGAAAATAAAGTTATCCTATAAAGCTTCCGTTTTTTTCTTTTGAGGTACAGAACCCTAAAAACCGGCCAAGTGCGAGTGGGACTCGAGCACAAAGGGTTCCGTACCGTCCGTAGCTAAATACGAGCAAAAAAAGTCACGTCTGTTGTATGGGAGCCCCCTTATGTATTTATTTTGTTATATTCTGCTTTTTAGTATTTGTTGTTTGAGCGGCAACAGAAATACATCATTTGGGACCATTTCAACTGTCTAACATGGTTCATGAGATACAGTCTGGTGACAGACGGACGGACAGAGGAGTCGTAGTAATAGGGTCCCGTTTTACCCTCTGGGTACGGAACCTTAAAAATGGCAGCTAAAATTTTGCAGTACCTACTTAAAATCAATTTTCATCTTCGAACCACTAATTAAAGAGAAGCATCGAAATAACAATTAGGTACGATTTTTCTAGAGTAGTTAAGCGTTTCATCATCATCATCATTATCATTATGTCAGCCGAAATACGTCCACTGTTGGACATAGGCCTCTCCTAAGCGTCGCCATAACGACCGATCCTGTAATTCTCGCTTCCACCGCATTCCCGCGACTCTCACCTGGTCGTCGGTCCACCTTGTGGGAGGCCTTCCAACGCTGCGTTTTCCGATGCGCGGTCGCCACTCTAGAACCTTTCGGCCCCATCGACCATCCGTTCTACAAGCGTAAGCGTTTATGAAATATTTATTTTTTAAAGAAAATTATGATAAAACGCCCAAATCAAATCGGATGTATCAAATCGGATCAATTCAGGATGGATGAAATGGCGACAGGTCACTGGAACAATTTGTGACCCACGGATGCCCCCCAAGTTGAAGGGTAAAATCTACAAGTCCGTGATAAGACCTGTCATACTGTATCCAGGATCAGAATGTTGGGCTGTGAAAAAGACGGATGAAAAAAGACTGCATGTAGTGGAGATGAGAATGTTGAGATGGATGTGTGGTGTGACGAGAATGGATAAAGTGAGAAATGAGTATATTAGAGGAAGTTTGAAAGTGGCGCCAGTGACTGAAAAGTTGAAAGGGAATCGTTTGTCTTGGTATGGTCATGTAAAGAGGAGAGATGAAACGCATGTTACTAAAAGAGTTATGAGTATACATGTGGATGGGTGGAAAGGGAGAGGGAGGCCAAAGAAAAGTTGGATCGATTGTGTGAACAGTGATATGAAAGAAAAGGAAGTTAGTGATAGCATGACGGTTGACAGGATAGAATGGAAGAAAAAAACATGTTGTGCCGACCCCAAATAAGATGGGACAAGGGCAGGAAGATGATGATGAGATGATGATATGATAAAACGCCCCGTTCCTCAGAACTAAGCCGGTTATTGTAATATGAGGATTATAAGTACCTGCCTGCTTCAAAGAATATTCTTTAAGCGCTTCTTTATACTCAGTTATAAATAGTTCTTAAGTCTTTAGTAACTAGTTGGCCATGTACTTTGTATTTATGTCTGACTTAGGTCATTTCAATTATTAACTCAGTAGAAGTTATTTTAATTTTGTCTGATTTTAAATTGGCTGTGACATTTTGTTAATTGAGTTTATAAATGCATAGAGCCTGTTTACTAGACGTTATTACAGCTAACGATAAATATACTAAGATATTTTCATTCTGCTATATGAATCTTGATTCAGTAGGTAAGTAACCTTATTACTGTTTTTTTTTTCGTTGGGAAAATCATAAAATGACATCCCCCGCTCTTGGGCGGGGCGGAAGATAGTGTCAGACTTTTACTGACTAAAAACCCACTCCTGTTCCTTCTTTGCCATTTTTTCCAGGGCCCCGGGGGTCACTTTCGCATCACCCATGGCCCCAGTAGGCTTCGACCCTGCTGGGCCCCTGCGGTTGCTGACATATCCTTGAGGCGCACGTGGAACAGTACGCGCCGTCGACGACTTGGGCTCGGTCCGGACGGTTACCGGACGGTCGGACGGTAAGCTACCCATTGATCGCCGTCCGCAAGCCCGCGCCTACGGTGGTCGGAAATCGCGATCGTGATCCCGGCGGCTGGGGCGTGAGGGCCGCGCCCTCGCGCGTGCACGTGCGGCCTCCTCCTTTGCTAGCATTACTGCTTCGCAGAAGGAGGCGACCGCATGCCACTCCTCCTCGCTTCGGACCATGGTCTGTACCAAGGCCCGGCATTCAGTAGGTACTTAGGTAAGTAACCAAAGTGTTAACGTACGATCAAACTTGGTACAATGCGATTCAAATAAAAATAGGAATGTCAATGACCTCTATCTGTCAAATGTTACTTGAAAAGTACGATTTGCAAAGAAAATTTATTTGCCTATCTATCGGGTTTTTTGTACTTTGTTTAACCGAGTCTTAGTTAAATCTAAATGAAGAAAAAACTTTATTGTTTAATCTAAATCAGTTAAATGCTTTATTTAAGTCATAATTATTTTAAAAAAGGAAACAGTTTTCTATCATATTTTCATTGCTGGCAACAATTCACCTTCTTTTTTCATTCGCCACTACTCAGATAACGCACACATTGATACAGAGATGAGCGGAAATGAAAAACTGATTCCGACTAAATATTTACTAGATTCTTGATTTTTCGTTCATGAATCTTAAATAAATTAAAAAAAAAACTAGTTTTGCTCACCCCACCTGACCGATTCCACACATTGATAAGACATGAGCGGAACAAAATCAAACTATTGTGAAAACAATACATTGATTCATAGGAAACGTTTCCTCATAAAAAAATTATTCAATGTAAAAATTATAAACTTGAAAAACTAAAAGAACATTATTAAATAACTAGCTTATATAGGCGACTTCGCCCGCCCGACAGTTAAAAATGATCGAGAGGGAACACACTCTTGGGATAAAAGTTTCATGCAAATCCGCTCAGCTTTTTAATCGTGAAGGAGTAATAAACCACAAACCTCCGCCTTTATAACATTAGTGTATAGTATGAATATTACAAAAAAAACTGGGCAAGTGCGAGTCGGACTCGCACACTGAGGGTTCCGTACAAACTTACCTATGAAAACAGTTCAATTCCCGAATTGAGTTACGAAGATTTTTCCGAATCGCAAAAAATGTTTTTTTTTTGTGACGTAACCATAAAATTAATTATTTTAGATTTATTCCTATACCTATGCTATAAGACCTTGCTTTATGCCAAATTTCAGGATTGTGGGTCAACGGGAAGTACCCTATGAAATTTGATTCCCTTGAGAGTGTCGAAATATACGTTTTTTGCGATATAAACGGCCGTATCTTTTTTTTTCCTTAACTTAGAAGTTTGATTTTTTCTCAGCTTCAAGGGACCGCAGACTTGAGTTTATGGTTTTAATTTCAACTCGATACCACCACGCGTTCCCGCGATAAAAGGTCTTGACAGACAGATAGACAACAAAGTGATTCTATAAGGGTTCCGTTTTTTCCTTTTGAGGTACGGAACCCTAAAAACCTAGAAAAATTGTGCCTAAATAATGAAAAATCAGGCTGTATATTCGTCAATTCACAGTACAAGTCCATGAACTAACTAGACTATATTATCATGACTTCTCGCAAAAACCTCCCTCCCTCCAGTGGACTTCTGTGCGTCACCCCACAACAATAAGGGCCAGAGGTTTAAGTGGACGCTAACTAACTGCGTCCCGCGGCACAATACACTCTCTCACTTAAACTTAATCCAGGCGACGTTATTATTCTTGGGAAGCTGTGGGAGAGAGATAACTTGATGAATGATTGTTGGTTATGGAAGCTTAGTTCTGTTGTGGATTACAGGTGGACATGTTGGTTAGGTCATTTCAATTGCAATAGTGCCAAGAACATGCAATAATTCATTCGTCTGCCCTTATCCCTCTTCCCGAGTCGTCACACGTAGCTATTGTCGATTTTAATTCCACTTTTTATTATAATTATTTTTATTATGCTGTTGGCTGGTCTACACTATCCTCTCATAAGTACCTCTTCGCACGTGCACGCGCGAGGGCGCGGCCCTCACGCCCCAGCCGCCGGGATTCCGACCCCGATTTCCAGCCACCGTAGGCGCGGGCTTGCGGACTGCGAGCAATGGGTAGCTCGCCGTCCGATCGTCCGGTAACCATCCGGCCCAAGCCCAAGACTTCAGCGGCGCTTAGTGTGCCACGCGCGCTTCAAGGAGATATCAGCAAACCGTAGGGGCCCAGCAGAGTCGAAGCCTACTGGGGCCAAGGGTCTGCTTCTGAAAGGAAGACTCGGCCCTGGTATGAAAGGCAACGAAGGAACAGGAGTGGGTTTTTAGTCAGCAAAAGTCTGACACACCCTCTCGCACTGCCCAAGAGCGAGGGATGTCATTGGATGATTTTCCCACCGAAACAAAAATAACCGACGTAACTATTTTTTTTAATTATTATTTTATACTAATATTATCTATAGTTTAGACTTTACAAGAGAAAAGATTTGTATTTTTGTATGTAATGAATAAACTCAAAAACCACTGGACTGATTTTTAAAAAAAAATCTTGAGCCTTAATATCATCCCCCGATAAATATTGCATTGCTGAGTTAAGCTCGCCTTTGTATATGAACTGTCTGTATCTCCATATTATATTATGTTATGTTTTTATGTACAATAAAGAATTAAGAATAGTTTTCTCCAGGTAATGAAGTAAATATTAAATTGATTTCGTTGCTGATATTCGCAACAATTGATCTATCTGTGAAAGTTATATAAATAAACAAGCAAGTTCACTTACACAATTCATAGCTATTTGTAAGCAAGTTTTATTTGATCTCTGGTAAGCAATAAATCAATTTACTAAAATACTCGACTGAATTATTATCATTATCGCTAACAACTTCATGCTAATCTTCCCAAATCATGTAGTTGAAATAACCCTTATTGACAGGCAAATTGCTCAACTCGTTTATGTAGACCAAAATAATTAACTTCTGACGTTCAGATTATAATAACTATACGAACTTTAAAGGTTAACTTTATCTATAACATGTATGTATTTAGAAACATATAAGTATGTTTATCAGACGTCTAGTACTCATAGCACAGGCTCAGGTTAGTTTGGGACTAGATAGCGTTGCGTGAAAGATGTTAAAAAAGGTGCTGTTCCACAAGAAATATGTGAGGTAGTTAAAAAAAAAAACAATTCAAAATGGTATCACTTTTTTGAGGTTGGATAATGATCAAATAACTTCTCCTGCTTTGGGTGAAGCGAGAGGGAAGAGTTATTTACCTATCCCCTATCATTTGATACATAATACAGAATAAATAAATAAATTATTTCTTCTAGAGAGCGCCATATTGAATTCAGTGTAACACCACTATAATCAGCGGACCATCAAGACACTGCCAACAAAACCTTACTTTTAAAAATATGATAAGTAATTTAGAAGTTACCAGAGAACAGATGAATATTAATACGAGCTAAAGTCATAACCCTCTTTTAGGTTTCGCTGTAGTCGGGTAAAAAAAGGTAGACGCTAAATGTCAGGAGTCGGCTGCCTTTTCTTTAGAAACGCTCCCTTAACTGGGAATACCGTAAGAAATGACTCGGAGACAACGATCATATTGCAATCATAAACCCATCTGCCAACAGATTATGACAGTATTACACGGGTAACTTTCTCGCCATTGGTATGGGAAAGGGGTTGGATAGAAGATGAAATCTGGCTACATGGGTATTATATTATAAGATGTAAGGGCCAGCTGTAGCACCTTATTTTACTCATTTTTAGGGTTAGTACCTCAAAAGGAAAAAACGGAACCCTTATAGGATCACTTTCTTGTACGTCCGTCTGTCTGTCTGTCAAAACCCTTTATCTCGAGAACGTGTGCAGGTGTTGAGTTGAAATTAAAACCATATACTCAGATCTGCGGTCCCTTGAAGCTGTGAAAAAATCAAACTTATCGGAAAAAAATAGATACGGCCGTATTTATGTTGCAAAAAACGTGTATTTCGACACTCTCATGGTGTATTTCGACGCTCTTCCGTTGGCCTAGAATCCTGAAATTTGGCATGAAGCAAGGTCTCATAGCACAAGTATAAGAAAAAAATCTGAAAACTGTTAATTTGTAGTTAGGTACGTCACAAAAAAAAACATTTTGCGATTCTGAAAAATCTTCCTAACTCAATTTGGGAATTACCCCTGTACCATGACGTTCAAAGTAATATTGTTTCATTCTTATTTCTGTGTGGGTAAGAGACAGAGCTATACAGGTTGTCTAGCGTCATCTCTTACCCACAATGGAATAGGAATAAAACAATCTTACTTTAAACGTCATGGTACAGGTCTTGAACTGTTTTCATAGGTAAGTTTGTACGGAGCCCTCGGTGCGCGAGTCCGACTCGCACTTGCCCGGTTTTTCATAATTGATATGCTACAAAAAGTTAGCTCTCGGTAAATATTAATTTGGTAATTCAAGCCATAAAACTTTAAATAATTTCAACCTATGGCCCTAGTAAGCTTCGGCCCTGCTGGGCCCCTACAGTTTTGCTGACATCTCTTTGAGGCGCGCGAAGACCACTTCACGCCGTAGACGACTCGGGCTCGGTCCGGACGATTGCCGGATGGCCGGATGGCGAGCTACCCATTGCTCGACGTCCACAAGCCCACGCTTACGGCGGCCTAAAATCGGGGACGGGATCCCGGCAGCTGGGGCATGAGGAATTTGGTTCCCTCACGCGTACAGCCGCCTCCTTCGCTAGCATTACTGTTTTGCAGAAAGAGGTGAACGCCTGCGATTCCTCCTCGAAAGAAAATGTGGTTGGATAATGCAAGAAAGGAAGCAAAATATGCGAAGTAGTTATAGAGAACTTGATATTCTTTCACATTTATGTTTTTGGTAGGATATTATTATTTTTTTAAACATTTAATACCATGAATTTCCCGGATTTGAATTTAGTTCCCACCATACATTGTCAACCTATACGAAATATCTCGTATACTAGATACTTATTTCGTACTTAGGCTCCAGCAATACAATTACAATTTACTTTAGAGAGATGGCCTCTAAAGAAAATTTTTATATAGTCTATAGAGATCCTACGATATACATAATTATCTCGTATTTGGCACAGGTGCCACACAGGTATTTCTTTTCAGGAAAGAAATCATCTACGAGATAATTCGTTGCAGGTATTCAATGTGTTAATAAAAAAGATAATTCTAATGTACCTACAATAACTTCATCTTCTAAACCAACCTTTAATAAGATGATTTTGGTCGTACGTATCTACCCAATCTCTCCAATTTTAAACATTTTATTAAGTAAGAAAGGAAGAAAAATTGTAACTGTAAATGTAGGTCTTTGAGCCTTTATACCTAAATAGTATGTATAATTAAACATCGATATATGATAACCCGAGTTAATTAACGGTAAGCTATAAAAGTAGCAAGAATTCAAGGCATTTCACAAATTCAGCCGCCTGTAAATTCATTGACTGTCGACCCATAGTTAATGGGCTTCCCATGGAAAGAATCTCTCCCAGAATTTATTTAAAAGACTAATGGATAAATAAAGGCTGTAGTGCCATAAATTTTCTATGTCTGATGTAATTTAGAGGGTAATTAATCAACTGAGGACAAGGAACTCTAGGTTGAGAAAACGCTAAAGAAAATATCAACAAGTAAAAAGAGAAAAATATCACATGGAATAAGAAAGTTCAAAGAAAAAGAGTTTGAACAAACTTTTTTCTGCTCAAATAATTTTGCTGGAACTCGGTTAATATTAGGGTACCTTGTCCTTTGGTACGGTTTTGAGTTTATGTGAGTCATTGAACTGTGAAAACCTTCGAAACTGGTAATCACAAACGCTTAGGGTGTTGGTGTAGGGAGAGGTCGTGAGTCCGGTCTCTATATGTGATTTATATCGATCATATTTAGTAAGTTGCCACCATTACTGGATAGTTTGGACAATTATCACACTAGAGGCATATTCTTTGAAACTAAAACACCTGCCCCCCCTAGCCAAGTTACGATCGTTTCGTTTGCGTCGAACGCCTCTACTACGTGACTGAGCGTTGAGATGACGTCAGAACAAAGGAATCGGAGGCGTGGCCTACTCGAGGCGTTCGACGCAAACGAAATGATCGTAACTTGGCTAGTGGGGCTGTTTAAACTAGAACGATTTTTAAACAATAAATCGACCTACTAGAGTCATAAAACTGTACTGGAATCCTCAAGGGAAAAGAAAGTGTGGCCATTTCTGTCAGACATGGCGACGCACCGTGGTAGCAGAAGCAACGAGCAATAGATGGACTTGGAGAGAGGTGAAGCGCGAAGCTCAAGACCGTTCGAAGATCGATGAAGGACTACTGTGGACTAATAGCCACTAGATCAAAAACGTTAAGGAGATTTTACAGTTTTATCGTTAACTAGCTTCTCCCAGCGGCTTCACCTATCTAAAAGTAAGATTGTCCATACAAACTTTGGACCCCCGTTTCGCCCCGAATTTTAGTAAATCCTTTCTTATACTTCACTACATAGTATAAAACAAAGTCGCTTTTTGTTGCCTGTCCCTATGTATGCTTAGATCTTTAAAACTTCGCAACGGATTTTGATGCAGTTTTTTTAAATAGATAGAGTGAAGGTTTATATGTATAATACATGCATAAAAATAGTAGAGAAACACTGTTAATTTTAGAGGTTTCTAATGTGATGTCGTAAGTAAACACTTTTTTGCGCTTACATTGCAAATGCTGGCTGTACCCTAAGATATAGATCTAAATAATGCACTACAGTATTGTACACCTTAAAAAGTTCTAACTCACAATAATAGTTTTTATCCTTTGCTTTTTAAGAGAAATAATGGCTTATTTACGAAGCAATTTTAAGCAATACAGCATTAATCCTTATCCAATTAAGTACCTTATACACATTGTGCATATAAAATAAATCAATATGGCTCTTTACAGCATGTAATTTAAATGAATATTTTCGAAGATATTACAGATTTAGAATGCAGGGACATAGCGGTTGCGGTGGTATCAGCATTGCACCCGTGCGAAGCCGGGGCGCGTCGCTAGTTGTATATATTGTAAAAATAAACTGTGTAAAATTTCAGAGTTCTAGATCCAAGGACTAGGCGTTGATGAGTTTGGGCTGGGCGTTGATGAGCCAATGTGTGAAGCAGGACTTTGCTTTCTAAATGTACAGACGGAAGAATATAGTATCAAACATCACTATGGATCCTATTGTATTACCCGAAATGCTTTTCCTCGTATTATTTGGTGTAGACACTAGAGTCTAAATTTCAACCAATCTAATAAGCAATCGACTTTCAAGGTTCTACCCTGTGCTATAAACTTAAACGTCTTCGAATAAGTCGAAAGAAAATTTTTGAGCGTGACTTAAAAAGGTTAGGCAAATTGAATAGTTTGGGCCAAGTCATGTCCCCGAACGACTTTTCTCGACACAATAGCTTGCCAGTTCAAAAGGTATAATATTATATATTATAATATCACACAATTACGTCTCTAAACTTTGCTGACAAGCAACAAGTCCATAAAATAAAGTTCTTAAAGCTTTTTGTGATCCATTAAGTTTCGTTGTTCGACTTCGAACTTAGCAAATTGTTTGTGAAGATGAATAAATATTTTAGTAATTGAGTACCTACAGAGAATGAATACTAAAGTAATTTAAAAAAATGATGATATGTGTTTAAGCGAATAGATCGTGTAAGAAACACCACGCTGCGTTCCATAACTCACGCAGCAGATGATGGGGTAAAACAGCTAACCTGAAGTAGGAGTGGGTTGGTCATGTCGTACAAATGCACCCGGACAGATGGGCGAGGATTGTCACTCACTGGATGCCTAAGGAATGTCGACGCCTTCGAGGTCGACCGTGACGAAGGTGGCGTGACGATCTGATCATGTTCGCGGGTCAAACTTGCCCAGAGATCGCCCTAGACAGAGGTTTGAAAGGAGAAAAAAGCCTCCCTCTTTTGCCTAGCAGTGGGACACGAAATAGGTTATAAAAAAAATATGATAAGACGAATATTTTTACAATGACTATCGGTCACTGAAAGAATATTTAATTCATAAATAAGTACTTTTCTAAGTTTATCTAGAACTTTAATGACACCCCGTGCCTCGGAAAGCGCGCAAAGCCGTTGTCACTCGTAGAGCTTTAGCAGTCGTTACAAGTAGTCAGACGCCAGACTGACTATCAGTCTATCCAAGAAGTATCGTGTTGCCCAGTTCTGCATTGTGGAGGTCTACTAGGCATTCGCTTCATGTAAAACATGAGTTCGCCGCATCTGGTTAGACTCGAAGCTAACCCCAAGCTAGTTGAGGAAAAAGCAAAGACAAACGAATTATCTACTTTCATGCGATCGAACCTTCTGGCAGAAGCTAGTAATCCCTACAGATTAGTCTATCAAACGATTTTACTGATAACAACATCATTTTCCTTGTATCACAGCCTCAAGAACATAGTTATTTATGTAAGAACATACTGAAGTTATGTAAGTAAACATCTCAGTTCTTCCCTGAGGACGCACCTTTTCCTTTCCACAGTACCTACATAGTGTTGACCCTCTTAAAATTCTGTAAATAACTTCATATTTATTGTGTTTATCTTAGATCCTTGGGCTCGCGAGGGTTTCAGCTAAAAATAATGAACCAATTAGAATTCAATTAAGTTTGTCTGGGGCATTTTAGCTTAGTGATAAAGAGCTTGAAGCATATTCTTTATCTTAGTGTCTGTAACTGGATTGTATCTACTGGCCGTACTGTAGGCTGTAGTACTCCTATTATGATGTGAAGGAGGGCCTTCTTTAATTTGTTTCTGGAGAAGACCTAAGGGTTGAGTTTAAACAATCTTATAATTTGTCTGGCTTGCTGTCTCCCGCGGTTTCACTCTCGTCTTTTGTTATTGCTGTTGCCGCGTTGTTATATAGTAATCGCGATGTTAGACCGTGGTGGAGCATATGAAAGTTAGAGTGGACTGTATATAATAAATACATGTTATATACAGTCCACTCTACCCCAACACAACACAAAAACAACTCTCTACAACTTATTGTAGAGATTAAAATAAGGAGAAATTACAACGGTCGGTTAAACAAAGTAAATGCGACAGTCGTTAAAAGAACGCATAGCAAGCGTACCCATGCGTGTTGTTGGACGCCTGTCAACGCCTGTCCTGTTGAAAGGAACGGTCTCAACCTATAGCCTATAGCCTTCCTGTCGGAATAATACAGAGATTTACGAAAATCGAATTTGGCATTTCGACAATCATTTTTACCGATTGAAGGTCACTTTATCTGTAGCCCGAGATTGCTTTAAGTTTTTCCGGAGCAATTCACATATATATATACCTACTAACTTATAATTTATTTAATAACAGTCAATATTAATAATAACATCGCATTGGATGACTCTGTAAGAGTGTTATGATATAATTTAATAATTAAGTAAATTTATTACACACAGTTTACACCTATGGTCAACCGTCACGATGACGACTCAAAATCTTCCGTTCTAATTAATTTAAATAATTTTATTTCGAAAAGTTCATTGATCGAGCCTCAATATTTTGTTAAATTGATTATCGAATCCTGGAGGTGCGCTAGCCTGATACTGCGTAAACGGGCGTACGTGACCCATCGCCGCGCCGCGGCGTTCCTTTGATGGCTACCACTACACCGCGCACACGATGTTGTAAAGTAGCAGATTCTGAACCAAGTTTCACTCTATTGGTGTAATTTCTGGAACGCGTTTCAATAGGAGGATCGACGAATAAATAAATATGGTAGACTAGCTTCTGTCTCCGGCTTCGCCTGCGTGGAAAGTAGAAAATCATCACAAGGGAACATACTTTCAGGTTAGAAAGTATTCAATGTCCTATTCTAGGACATGGTAAAATCTGTTCATATGGTGATAAACTAGTACTTAACTACAATCCCACCTTATGTTAAGCAGTGATGCAATCGTTAATGGTGAAGCACACTAGTTTATTGAGAGCCTATTCACTCTAGCCTTGAAGACACCTGAATTATAATCAGGAAGACCGCAGCAGGCAAATTGTTCCAGTCCTTCGATGTACGCGATATAAACGACGAGGCGAAATGCTTAGTCCGGACCGTAGAGGTGTCAATAATGTAAAGGTGAACTGGGCACGCCACAATTATGGCGGTAAGTCCCCTCTTTGAGGAGTGGCTGGAAAGACCACATGGCGTCCTTACCTACCACATGACGCAAGTCCTCGGCGGACATGGTAAGTTAGGTAGGTTCCTGCACCGAATTCGTGCGGAAGAAACGCCTGGGTGCCGCCATTGTGTTAACCGTCCGGAGGACACGGTGGAGCATACGGTAGAGGTGTGCCCCGCCTGGGCAGAGCACCGCCGTGTCCTCGTGGGGGCGATCGGCGGCAGTGATCTCTCGCGTCGGGCATTGGTACAGGCCATGGTCCGGTGCGAGGAGGTGTGGCAGGCGGTCGCCTCCTTCTGCGAAGCAGTAATGCTAGCAAAGGAGGCCTCCGATCGCGTGAGGCAACGGTCCTCACGCCCAAACCGCCGCCGGGATTCCGATCCCGATTTCCGGCCACCGTAGGCGCGTATTGTTCCACGCGCGCCTTAGGGAGATGTCAGCAAATCGTAGGGGCGGTTACCTATCATAAGTTCGAAAAATATTTGACCGAATTTCATTTCACCTAAAACTTTTCAACTATTTTCGTTTCGTTTTTTTTTTATTTCATCGAAGTCACGTCTGCCACTGTATCAGTTGACCTATTATCAATTCGATTTTTTTCGTTACTCCGACGTTTCATTTGGTCGAAAAACTTTTCGCCGATGTTACACTTAACCGAAATAACATTTGTTCAAAGTATTATATTTCCGAACATTCATTATACCACTGTTTTAATTACCATATTTTCATTTCACCAAACGCCTAGAAATGTAATTATTACAGTGGCATGATTGAGGCAACAGGAGCTAATTTCAGATTAGTTTAACCTAATATTTTTTTAATGAATTATTCAAAAGTAAAGGCACTTTATAATATAGTTGATTATGAACAAAAGTGGTGCATGCAAGCAGACATGTAGCATGCAAGCAGGCATGTAGCATGCAAGCAGACATGCAGCATGCAAGCAGGTATGCAGTATGCAAGCATGAAATCAGCATGCAAGCAGGCATTCAGCATGCAAGCAGGCATGCAGCATGCAAGCAGGCATGTAGCATGCAACCAGGCATGTAGCATGCAAGCAGGCATGTAGCATGCAAGCAGACATGTAGCATGCAAGCAGACATGCGACATGCAAGCAGGCATGCAACATGCAGCAAGCATGCAGATGCAAGCAGGCATGTAGCATCCAAGCAGGCATGCAAAATGCAACAGGCATTCAGCATGCAAGCAGGCATGCAACATGCAAGCAGGCATGTAGCATCCAAGCAGGCATGCAAAATGCAACAGGCATTCAGCATGCAAGCAGGCATGCAACATGCAAGCAGGTATGCAGCATGCAAGCAGGCATGCAGCATGCAGCATGGAAGCAGGCATGCAACATGCAGCAAGCATTATTTCTGTCACGGCTCCGGCGCTGCGGGGTTTGGGCGGCCCCACGCGAGCTTATCGTCGCAGATGGTTTTAACGCTCACCACCGCAGCTTCGGCTTGCTGGCCGGCTCCGCCGGCCAGCCTCAGCCGTGGCGGCGGGCCTTGAAACCACCTGCTCCTCAGCTCGAGGGCCGCCCTACCCCTCCGCGCCTACGCGGGTTTTAATTACACTCTAGGGGTAGGGCAGACAAGACTGTGTGAAGTCGGTTTTGCAGCGATTCGTTTCTGTCACTAAATTTTGTAACATAACATATTAACTTTTTATGATACTATTTTAATTTAATATTGAAAATGCTACCAAGTAACCGTCTATATATTTGTGACCAAAATTCCGTAAAATGTTGTTTCGGTATGGTGAAAATATGGCAAATAAATCATTTGGCAAATGAAAAAAGTTCAAAAGAGGCTTCGGCCAATAGTAAAAAGTTATTTTGTAAATCGGCGAAATATAGTTCGGTAAAATAATACTTATGACACTTGATATTTCGATGATCTAGAAATATGTCAAATAATGCATATAGCAAAAAAGACGTCAGTCAATAGTTTTTGGTAAAATGAAATTCGAACAAAAAAATTTCGGAAAAGTGATCGGTTCCCCGTAGGGGCCCAGCAGGGTCGAAGCCTACTGGGGCCATGGGTAGTGTGAAAGCGAAGCCCGGGGCCCCGGGATGAAGGCAAAGAAGGAACAGGAGTGGGTTTTTAGTCAGTAAAAGTCTAACACTATCTCTCGCTCCGCCCAAGAGCGCGATTTGTCATTAGATGATTTTCCCACCTAAAAAAAAAAAACAAAAAAGAACGGTACATGAATCGAAAATTTATTTAGACGAAATTTGTATAGAATTTTATGCTCTTTAACTTTTTCTACGACAAAAAATATCATACAGTGCAAAGCAAATGAGATTTTCGCAAATAAATCATCTTTATGACCCTTCAATATCTTAAGACGATACGCACGATATATATTAGATTTTTGAGACACCTTACAAGATCCAAACAAAGGTCCATGCAAAAATCTAACTTATTCGATCGAATTTCGAGATTTACGCTATTTTCGCCTTATGAACCTAGTTTAATTATGTACATACAAACTTTCGTTTTTATTTTATTAGTGTGATGTGTTCAGCACTTACGAAGGTCCATCTTCATTTCGTTTTCGTATGTATAAATGATGAATTGGCAAGAAAGTCTACCGTCTAGTTCGTAGCTATATATTTTTCTTGAGGTGGGAAGTTGCAAATGAATTCTCCTACTCTAAGGTAGAGCAAGAGGGATGAGCATATCAAACTTTTATTAACTAAAAACCCATCTATGTTCCTTCATTTGTCCTTTGCGTTCTATAGCCACGGTACGGTAACTCTGTCAAAAGTTCCCACACTCGTAAATAGGTACACTTCTTCTTCTTCCTGCCCTTATCCCATATTACTTGGGGTCAGCGCAACACGTTTTTTTCTTCCATTCTGTCCTGTCACCCCTCACACAATCCATCCATCTTTTTTTTGGCCTCCCTCTCCCTCTCCATCCATCAAAATGTATACTCAAAACTCTTTTAGTAACATGCGTTTGATCCCTCCTCTTCACATGACCAAGACAAACGATTTCCTTTCAATTTTTCGGTCACTGGTGCCACTTTCAAAGTTCCTCTAATATACTCATTTCTCACTTTATCCTTTCTCGTCACACCACACATCCATCTCAACGTTCTCATCTCCGCTACTTGCAATCTTTTTTCATCTATCTTTTTCACAGTTCAACATTGTGATCCATCGTAAGTACACTTACTAAGATAATATTATAGAATAATTTGTCTTGTGTTCTACTTATTCAATTATTTCGAGTTCTTCTAGTAAAGTTTTGGACTTTTATAATCTCCTACGTACTTCACAAATTTATTTATTGTAGTGTCTTTGCTAAAAGTAGTTTTTATGGATTTGCACCTTTGTTTCCAAGGTGAGACTTAACTGTACCACTGAAATACTGAAGGTCAAAAAAGTACTTTGTCCGTCTCCTTTTGAAATATGTTTGAGATTAGCCGAAAAATTGCCAACATACGGCCTTATTTAGAAAAAAAAAGGTAAAAAGAATAATAAAATTGCTTTATCGTAGCAAACTGTTTTAATTAGGGAAACGTGAAAAACACTTTAAATTTTATTTCAGAGTATTTAATTTTTTGTCTATAGATGTTCCATTTATTAAGCTCAGTTTGCAATAATCGCGATTAGTAAAATATCATTTTGGCTATGTTAAAAAAACGATTAGGAAGAAAAATAATCGGAAAAATACTATTATATTATCTATTTAAAAAAGTATATCTGAACACATTTTTTTAGGTGCGATTATCATCTAATGACATCCCCCGCACTTTGGCGGAGCGGGAGATGTCAGACTTTTACTGACTAAAACCTCACTCCTGTTCGTTCTTTGCCATTGTTTCACGGCCCCGGAGATCTCTTTCGCATCACCCATGGCTCCAGTAGATTTCGACCCTGCTGGGTCCATACGGTTGCTGACATCTCCTTGAGGCACGCGTGGAACACTACGCGCCGTCGACGGCTTGGGCTCGGTCGGACGGTTACCGGACGGTCGGACGGCGAGCTACTCATTGCTCGCCGTCCACAAACCCGCACCTAAGGTTGCCGGAAATCGGGATCGGAATACCGGTGGCTAAGGCGCGAGGGCCATTGCCTCGCGTGCGGCCGCCTCCTTTGCTAGCATTACTGCTTCGCAGAAGGAGGCAACCGCCTGCCACTCCTCCTCGCTCCGGACCATGGCCTGTACCAAGGCCCGGCGCGAATCTGAACACATTATGTTCCGAAACAATTGAAGCAGAAGACGCGGCCCTTACTTTCATAAAGACAACTAGCTTGTGCCGGCGATATTACAGAAAATACAAAACACAAAGAAAATACCTAATTTCGAAAAAAAGAATAACGTACCTTTAATATAAAGTTTATTTGAACTTACAATTCCAAGTCGATCCAAAGATATAACACTTCAAAGCAACCTGTTTTAAAAAATAGCAATTTCATAGGTAAAGACCTATTAGTGTGGTAGTGAGATAATTCCAGTAGCTTCATCATTTTCCTACCCTTATCCTATGTAGCTTGTGGTCGACTCAACCCATATTCATCTTTCGTCACGTTCTGTCAACCGTCACGTCACGCTATTACTGACTCCGTTTTCTTTTATGTCATTCCTCACACAACCCATCTATATTTTATTTGGCCTCCCTCCCCCTTTTCAGCCATCTACATTTATATTCATAACACTTCATTAGCAAACTACAAACGATGCTCTTTCAACTTCTCTCTGGCAAGATTGATCTCAAAATCTACAACTAATCTAAAAGCTTCTCATTTAACTTCATAACCAACAAATAATTACTTAGAAAGCACTTATAACGATATCGAAACACTTGAATAACGATAATATCGCTAATGGATTACCAGCTGATATTATTAGTTCGCGATTATTCTCTGAAAAGCACGTGCTCAGTTGTGATGTTCATTCTGACGTGTAACGGCCTGATTAAGCTACAAGTGTAGGTGGGTACTGTGTCTAGCGATAGAGGGTAGTTTACACTGGTGGCATTTTTTTGTATAGGCGAAGGGTAGCTAGCCATTCGGTGTTTTACAGGTTGCATTTTGAAGAGTGTGCGCGGGAATTGCATGACTTGATTCCGCCATCTCATTTCTACCATCGGACAACCCGACGTACGGCGAGTATCCACCCTTACGTTGTTGAAACCTCTACGGTCCGGATTAAGCGTTTCGCCTCGTCGTTTATACCGCGTACATCGAAGGACTGGAAATTTGCCTGCTGAGGTCTTCCCACCCAATTATAATTTGGGTGTCTTCAAGGCTAGAGTGAATAGGCTCTTAATAAACTAGTGCGCCTCACCATCAACGATTGAAACACTGCTTACCATCAGGTGGGATCGCAGGCAAGCACTAGTTTATACCAAATTAAGAAGAAAGTATTCTATAAGCATTTAGTGAAGAAAAAAAGAATAGCAAAAGATAAAATAAACATGTAAATTGTGTCGGTTTAGAAAGTAGGTTTCTCCACTTACTTCGTAACTTAGGACCTCCGTTTCTTCCCACTGTTGGGTAAATTTTGGATTGGAAAATTCTTTCTTGTTCCTTGTATACACTATAAAAAGCACCTCTGTGTAAAATTTTAACGTTCTAGGTCCAAGAAACAGAACGGCTGCTGGACGAGAGTAAACCCTCAAATTAATTTTCAAGGATTGATCACGTGACATTTTGGTTACGCATTCGAATCCTATGTGTAGTATCTGGCTGCTCACGGTACAAGATGAAAAGTTATCTGAAATTTTCTGATAGTTACAGGACTTACTAAAAATATCATATTCCACTAAATCAAAGTCAAAGTCAAAAGTTTTTATTTCACATAGGCCTACATGAGCACTTATAAAAAGTCAGAAGCTAGTGCACGGTTCCAAATTGGTCGTTTCTTATGGAGAAGAACCGGCAAGAAACTCCATGGTTACTCTTTTAAAAAAAGTGGTTGTTTACAATATTTTCATATTACAGTATTAATAGATATTATGTAAGAACAGTGTAGACCAGTCAATATTGTACCCAAAAGCACAATAAAAATAATCATATTAAAAAAAAGTGTGTCGTAATAGGAAGTAACCTAAGAATTCGCGGAGTCTACAGTATTCTCACATTCACATTATTAAAAAAGAGGTTATATAAAAAAAAAAGCAATAAAAATAAATAATTACAATTATTAATACTGACATGTTAACGAAATAAATTACTAAGTAATTGAAATGGCAAATCTTTCACACGTTAAGTTAGTTAGTTAGTCAGTTAGCCCATTTATGTCCCACTGCTGAGCGAAGCTCTCCCTCTCCCTTTTCCACACGTTAAAAGTGCAAAAAATCACAAAACTGCAGATAACTTTATTCACTTTGTACCCGTCGATATTCCGTAGGCAACGTACAAAACAAAAATTTTGAAGAGCACTTTAAATCTTCAAAAGTTTTGTTTCACTACTGGAAATAATAAACGTGGACTACGTTTATTTAATAATCGAAATTCAATCTCAGTATGCAAATAAATGAGATTGGAAGTGAACTGATATTGCGTTCTAATAAAATGCTGGTATTGTTTCTGGAAAATAGGAGAATATTTTATCTTTGATGTACCTATTCACTTTAAATCGTCAATAGTCTAACTTCCAAAACTGATAATTGTTTTTAGATAATATATATTTTTTTTACTAACGTAATAATAAATTATGTTTGGACTGTTATGTGTATTATAAATTAACAGTATATAAATACTGTTCGCAATCATTATAATATAACATTAATAATTGTACGCGCTACTGCCAATTGTACACCATGTTGTGTCAATAATACCAACCTATCCTCTTTCCGGTGTAAAACGTATGTGGCCCTACCACATACTCGTACATTTTACACTCAGTGTAACAATATATAAGTACTGTTCGCAATCATTATAATATAACATTCATAATTGCACGCGCTACTGCCAATTGTAAACCATGTTGAGTCAATAATACCAACCTATCCTCTTTCCGGTGTAAAACGTATGTAGCCCTACCACATACTCGTACATTTTACACTCAGATTTACTCGTACATTTTACACTCAGTGTAAAATGTACGAGTACATTTACTTTACACGAGTATACTCGTGTAAAGTGATTTTGTGAGAACATAATAAATCATTGCGATTGAAATTGTTTTAATTCCCTTGACTTTTATTAACATGTTTTTCCATCGGTTATGTTTAGGACTGAGATGATGGTTGATAGATCAAATAAATAATGGCTAATTAAAGACATATTATATAAATTGTTAAATAAATTAGCATTACACCAGAAAGGTAGAGCAAGATGGGATAAAATTAAATGGTTCCAAAAAAAGTTTTGATAATGAGTTTTACCCTTCTTTTCCACCGCATTCGTGTATTAAAACAATAAATATTTTAAATTCACTTTATGAATGATACTGATGCTAGAACTGTGGATTAGGGTTGGGCTACATCTGACGTCACCAAATCACGCTTTTTTATCCTTCAGTGGCATCATAGATGTCGCATTACTGCGTGTGTAAAGTCCCGCTAACCTCCGTTGAAAAGGAAGAATCCTCCGACAAGAAAGTTTTTTTTTTTAAGGTGGGAAAATCTTTTAATGACAAATCTCGCTCTTGGGCGGAGCGAGAGATAGTGTCAGACTTTTACTGACTAGAAACCCACTTCTGTTCCTTCCTTCCCAGGGCCCCGGGTTTCGCTTTCACACTACCCGTGGCCCCAGTAGGCTTCGACCCTGCTGGGCCCCTACGATGCTGGGCCCCTACGATCGACAAGATGGGTGGTATATCTGGTTCGTGCAACTGCTCGATACTTGATTTCGGGCCGTGTGACTCAGAGAGAAAACTTAATTCTGCGTTTTAGGAATTCGAATTTTATTTCCCACATGACGTCCTAGATGTCGACATACTTCTCTCCTAAGAAGAAAAATCTTCTATAGGTATGTAGGTACTTTTATCCTTTTCCTTTTACTATAGTAAGAAAGAGAGCGAGAGTACGACCACACGCGGTAGAATCGTCGAGGCGTTCGACAATACGGTCGGATTCGTTGCAGCCAAATGTAGCTCAACCCTAAACCACTCCGTTCTGGCTTCATTAATCACAATTCGTGGGATCATCTAAAAATCGACATTAATCAGGTCAGAGCCCAAACGAAATCCGATCACGTACTGACTTCACAATTGACTGCTCACTCCCAGAGTACCCTATGAAGCAGCGAATGTGCAAGAGCCCTTACATGACGGGTCGAGCAATCCAATTACAGGATTAGCGAACACTAAAGTGGAGTGAAGTGAGTCGAGACAACAACGATGCCGGACATACCCGGAGACAGAACCGGACAAATGAACTTTGAAATTAACGTTTATGTATTGTTTTGGGTAAGTGGTGGGCGACTGTGGTCATTAGTACGTGTCTACAAACTTTGGAAAATATTTTTTATTTTTCGTGGGTAATCAACAAATTTAATGTTATATCAGCTCGGGTTAGAGCAAGAGGGAGTATCAGACTTTTACTTATTATTTTCCACCTGTGTTTCTTTAGTTACCCTTTGCATTCCAGGACCACGGTACCTATTTCCAACCATCCCGCAACCCTTTCTTTCCTGGAGGTTGAAAATTATCAAATGATTTTTATTGACTAAAACCAACCAAACTGAAGGTACTTCTTCAGTTGTGTCTCGTTACAGAGCCGCGGTCTCTTTCGAAATGTCCATGCAACTGAAGGACAGTTGCCCTTTGCGTTCCAAAGTCACGATAACTTTTTGAAAAGTTCCCGTTATCCTAGCGGGCATCGACCATTCTGGATCTTTTTGAGGCACGCGTGGGAAACTACAACGTGTCGTCGACTCGAGCTCCATTCTTACTGGACAGCCAGACGGTGAGCTCCCTATTGCTCGCCGTCCGCAAGGTGATTTATTTATAACACGAACAGCCAAATGGCTCTCTCTCTTTTGACAATACCAGCCAGTACCTTATACAATTCCACTAGAAATTGATTTCATAAAGTGAAAAATGATTTTTTTGTTTAGAGGTAACTTCTAGAAAAACTGACACAATTGCAAAAAAAAAATAACAGGTAGTTACAATATCGTGACATAGGTTATTTTTATATCCGATAAAACACACAGTTCATGAGATACAGCCTGGTGACAGACAGACGGACAGCGGAGTCTTGGCAATAGGGTTCATTTTGTATCCTTTGGGTAGGGAACCATAAAAAACATTTAATACGAATAAATATTAAAATTAAAAATTTACCGAAACTGCACTCTATTTTGCAAATTTTGGGTAAACATGTTAATTTTGACATGTAAATTGTGTATGTTCATTTCGTTTTATGTAACACAATAATCACATTGCGCTTAACGAGCGTTGGTGGAGCAAAACTTCTGAAACGAATGAATTTTACATACGTAGGCCCTTTTCAATTAACGATGAGTGGCATTTTAGAAAAGTGTTAGGTACTCTAATTTGAACTTTGACTGTCTGTATATTAATTCCTACGAATTATAAAACATAAGGTTTCTCTCGGCTCAGTTTTATTCTAATAACTAAGAAATAAATACGTGATTTTTGTTTCGATAATATATCAATTTTATTTAGTTCTCAATCCTGAATGAGTACCGAAGCCCTTGAACTCATAAAGTAACTGAAAAAATACAGGAGGGTCTTACCCAGAGAGGGAGGAGTTATTGGGTGATTTCCCACCTCGAAATAAAAGGTACGAGTATAACCTAATCTCCGTGACTGAACTAGACTACTTCGGGAGGTTCCTGCACCTGATTCAGGCGGAAGAAACACCCGGGTGTCACCATTGTGCGGACCACCTGGAGGACACAGTGAAGCATACGGTGGATGTGTGCCCTACTTTGGCGGGGCACCGCCATTTTCTCGTGGGGGCGATCGGCGGCGGCGACCTCTTGCGCCGGGCCTTGGTACAGGCCATGGTCTGGAGCGAGGGGGGATGGGCGACAGTCGTCTCCTTCTGCGAAGCAGTAATGCTAGTGAAGGAGACGGCCGCACTAGCTTCTGACGTTTTATAAGTGCCCATGTAGGCCTATGTGAAATAAAAACTTTTTGACTTTGACTTTGACTTTGCCGCACGCGTGAGGAAACGGACGTCCTCGCGCCCCAGCCGCTAAGACCCCGACTTGTAGCCGACGAGCAATGGGTAGGTCACCGTTCGGTAATCGTTCGGACCGAATCCAAGTTATCGCCGGCGCGTAGGTAGTGTATCACGTGCGCCTCAAACAGATGTCAGGAAAACCATAAGAGCCCAGCAGGGCTGAAGCCTACTGGGATGGCCCCAGTAGATGGCCCGGTTTGACTTCTAAAAGGGAAACCCGTGGTATAGAAACGCAAAGGACAAAGAAGGGACATAGATGTGGTTTTAGTCAATGCTTAATGATTTAACTTTTACGTTCTTAAGGATTTATATTCGATTTTTAAGCGGGTCAAGCAGCTGGTTCACCAGCTGCCGAATTAATAGGATGGAATAAAAAAGTATGAAATACTAGTATTCCATACTTTCAAACTAGTATTCCATACTTTTTTATTCCATCCTATTTATTCTTGAACATGTTTTCGTGTCCACTGTAAAAATCGTATCGGGAATTTAATCGAATTTTGTTCTTCTGATGGCACCTATAATCGGGTTTCAGAAATGCATTCAGCACATTTTCTTGAAAATGGAACACGAAATTTTGCTTAGAAAATGTGTTGTTACCGACAAAATGCTTAATGAATAAATATTCAAAATTATATTCTGCTGAATATACTTATTTAAAGTACACAGCTGAGGTTTAACTTTTGTTAGCTTTTAAATAATTAACGACTTAAACGAAGTCAGTTACAACAAAACAAGAAACTGGATTATTGATTTCTTAAAGAAAGTGTTCAATTCCAAGACGAGACTCGACCATAATGGTATGCATAATCGATTCGATCAATTGTTTCTCGCTCTATTATTTCCCACTTATCGCATTCTGTAGGGCTTCACACTTTATTAGTTAACTGTATAGAGTAAACATGGCTTACATTCTTGTGATTATGATAAATACATTATTATGTGTAGACAAATAGTGAAAAAATTAAACAAAGAAACATTTATTTATTTGTGACTCGTATTATATAGGACATACAAAAAAAAATATAAAGTAATTTATAAGTTAGTCATAATGTCTATTTAAAAAAAAATAACAGCATAAAGAAGGCTTGTAGGAGGCTTCTCTCACAGCACATTAAAAAAAAACAAGAGCATTTATTTCAGGCAACCAATAGCCAAAGAAATTATTGACTGGTTCTTTATCAGCTTTTGCGGTTCAAATATTTTTAACTTATTAAATTGGAGAAAAGAAGGCGAGACGGTCTGGATGCCTTTCGCAGGGTTTGGTTCAAGGTGGTTCGAGAAAAAATGTCTGGAAGAATTCGGGGGAGGCTTTTATCGAACACTAGGAAAGTTAAAATTAAATAAACAAAAGTCAAACTGTCGTAAGGATCATAAGTGGTACAGCCTAGTTCATACGTAATTCGGATGTTGTTCCTCCGCGTCGTATTTCTCATTACTGAGGATAGTGAAGTTCCTGTTGGATTAGCTTCTTACTGATGGTGTTTCGCCATCTGTGTCAGGTCTTGGCATCATGAAGTGCGACGTGCAATTGGCTATCCAGTGTGGAGACGACCTGATCTGCCCATCTTTTCTCATCTCTAATTTTTACAAGTAGGTACCTAGATAATAATAATAATAAATATCATTTATTTCTCTCATAAAGGTACATTGTAACAAGTTTATTTTATAAATTTTGCTTGAAGGCTAAAAACTTTTGTGAGAGCTGGAGTCTGAACTAGGTTCGAGACCTGTATGGCAGATCTCTAGGCTCACACCCTTTTAAACATAATCGTATTTTGCGGCATATAAACATTAAACTTATGTTTGTAAGATTATGAGCGGGAGAGATTTATAAAATGACATGTTAAGTGTAAAGGAAAAGCGATATTTTTATTGAAATGTGTGTAATGAAAAATACATATAAATACTATCATTGAAGAAGCCAAACAATGCACAGATCATTACGCAGAACGATCAGAGTTCCATCTCAACCTACTGACGAGTTTGCTTCTAATATGAAACCCGATCAATCGATTGAAAAGAGCAAATGAGCTATATGACTAAAGAAAGTTAAAGCAGTGGTTTTAACTCACCAAAATTTCTATCTACTTCAACCTATCTGATTATTGTATATCAAATAAATGAAAATTTGTCTAACGCAATTAAGTTGAACCGATAGTTTATGTTGTTTTGATATTTTTGGAGCATAAATTCACTATAAATTCAGACGTGACTTTTCCTAAAGTCACCCACATACGGTAGGAGTACTCTTAGGGTAACCACATATGTCCGTGCCGTTTCAAGGACGTGGCCGGACCGTGGCATTTGGTTCACATTTACTGAAAAACCGGAACACGGACAAGGGTGTGAACGGCTTCATATAAAATGTATGCACCCATGTGTTGTAAGCCCAGGTCTTGGCTTCGTCCGTGACCCTTGAGTGGATTTTTCCTTTTATGCAATTGGGCGGTAAAATGAAGCAGTCAGTTGAAAGTAAGTGATCACCGATACATTTGGTCAGGCATGTTGCCATCTCATAGACAAAGCTGCAATGTCTTATCTCGCTTTAAAACCACACCAACCCTGGTAAGCAGCAGAAATAGATATGATAGTATCGTAACAAAATGAGTACAAATACAAATAATTTATTTCCTTTCACATGTTAAGTACAACATCTAGTGGTTGAAGTGACCTTTTGGCCAAAAATTGCCTGTGTTAGGGCACTTCGGAGGAGATTGCATTGACGATCGAAGATGTTGAACAAAGACAACATACCCAATATAGTATAAAGACAATGCCGATCAATAATATTAATTTTAAAAAAAAGTGATTGCCAATTTTTTTATTATGATTGTTTTTTTTTAGGTGGGAAAATCATCTAATGACAAATCCCGCTCTTGGGCGGAGCGCAAGATAGTGTCAGACTTTTACTGTCTAAAAACCCACTCCTGTTCCTTCTTTGCCTTCGTCCCAGGGCCCCGGGTTTCACTTTCACACTACCCGTAGCCCCAGTAGGCTTCGACCCTGCTGGGCCCCTACGATTTGCTGACATCTCCCTGAGACGCGCGTGGAACAATACGCGCCGTCGACGACTTGGGCTCGGTCCAGACGGTTACCGGACGGTCGGATGGCGGGCTACCCATTTCTCGCCATCCGCAAGCCCGCGCCTACGGTGGCCGGAAATCGGAATCGGAATCCTGGCGGCGGTAGGGGCGTGAGGACCGTTGCCTCACGCGATCGGCCGCCTCCTTTGCTAGCATTACTGCTTCGCAGAAGTAGGCGACCGCCTATCCCATCTGATGGTAAAAGATGATGTGGTCGACAGTGGAGCACGCTAGCCTAGTAGTAACCTATCGACTCTTGAATTTAAGATAACCTTTGCAACAGAACGAAATATTTTCATTATCCTTATTCGTTATCTCAGTAAATGGATAGATACGAGTAGATACTCTTTGTTGTACACCATAATAAATTACAGTAGGAGCTTAAAATTAATAGGATGTAACAATGGGCTGTCTGATCCGGCGGACAACCTTTGGATGGATTTGACGAAGAAGGAGAAAGATACGCAGGTAGTCCGTGGCGTACAATTTAAAAATATACAATACACATATAATAGCAGATAAATAATTATGTAAGTATCCTTAATAACATTGAACGAGAGATGATTCTTGAACATGTTTTAAAAGATGGCAAAGATTTTGCTTGTCTTACTGATACGGGTAAAGCATTCTTTAGCCGCACTGTTTACTGGGAACGCCCAAATCATAGAAATAGGAAACATGCAATACATTTTTTATTTGTTAAATTAAATACTTTTAGATCTGGAAAACAATTATGAAAAATAAAATATTAAAATTCATCAACAATGAAGTTATAAAGCTTCAAAGCTGCTAATAAAAAAGAGAAGTCAGACGTGGTCTTTGACGTCAAAGGACGCACACCCGTAAGGACGGCCGCCATAGAAAACGGCGTCTTAGCGAGAGAGACAAAGTTTAAAATTATTATATCTCATTACTTTTTCACCAACTTTGATATGGTTTTCACAAGTAATATTCTTTTTTTGTGTATTTATTGATGCACTAGTGAGATAAGAAATATAATTTTCATGCATGTTTCCTATTGATAGCCTCAGTAACCCCTTTTAGGAAGCAACCTGACCGCGTACCGTATTCGGATACTCTCTTTGTTTCAGGTGCTTGAGCCAGCCGTCAACGTTTCGGCCCAACGACTGTCGGATCAGGTGCGGGTCATCCAGCGTAATCATATGTTGGACGATACTGTACTTGATCGCCTCCGAACGGAAATGCCGTATCATCTCTCACACATTCTCCTCGTCCTCAATTTTTTCAGTCTACCTACTCAACAAGGACGATAACAAAAAAACTAGACATCTACAATTCCACTAAAACCATTCTCATAATGAAAAACAGGACCCTCTACGGTTTGAAAAACAGTAGCACCCAGACAGTTACTAATAAGTCTGTGACCCGCTCCGAACTCATTAATTTTCTCGCGATGACTGACGACGCGGAGCTGTTGCTTCTCTCCTTAATGATATTACGACCATAACTTGTAGTGGGTGAGCTGTGATGTGGTGGAGAGAAAAATATGCTTTTGTGTTTGTGGGGTGTGGAAAATAACAATTAGAAACAGTGTGTAGGTAGTCTTCTTTTGTAAAGACATAACATAACATAATCAGCCTTATAATGTTCCCACTGCATTTTTTTTTAGGTGGGAAAATCATCTTATGACAAAACCCACTCCTGTTCCTTCTTTGCCTTCGTCCCAGGGCCCCGGGTTTCACTTTCACACTACCCGTGGCCCCAGTAGGCTCTGGGACTCTGGCCTCCTCTCTAGAAGATGGCAGGGCATGGGCTGTAATCCACCACGCTGTCTTCGAGTTTCTTCACGATGTTTTCTTTCGCCGTTTTGAGAGCAGTGGTGATGAAATAAATTACACAAAGTAATGCGCCTGGCTGGGTTTGAACCCGCGACCTACTTACTCGTAAGTTGGGGCCATTATCACTGGGCCACCACAGCCAATTATATTAATTATTAGTTATTTATAAGGAAAATTTGGATAAAATTGAGTGTATATTTGAGCGGATCTCTGAACGATTTGAAAATACAATTGAAACCGGTAGATGGCGCTGCAAACGAGTTCTCAAGTTTTTTTGAGAAAACGAAAACGTCTGTCGGTATCGTCTTTGTATATGTGTGTCTAATGTGCGTAAATCGGATAGAGTGCAGATTAACTTGTTATCTGCTGATTATCTGATCGATTCCGTTAAAGACGAAAAAAAACATAAATTCTTACACTGCTGACTAACGGCCAAGCTTACGGTTAGGTCACTTGGGGGAGGCTTATGTCCAACAGTGGACGAACTTCGGCTGAAGTTATTATGATGATGATGATGATACGGTAAAGTTATGAAATCGGTTCTTTGCTTGAATAAAAAGTGAGTAAATATATTGTAATTTTATACGAAGATTTTTCTGGGCCAATAAAGTATTATTACTGACATTAAACTATTATAAAACATTTGAATTCATTGTAATTATTTAATTTTAATTTCTAATAATAATCCAAAGTTTGATGACATTTTACGTATGAAGAATTAACTTGGTTTAGGGCACCCTGACACGGATAAGTTAGGTTAGAATAGGTTAAGGCGGGAGCTCCACCCCGCTTTGCTCCCGCCTTAGCCTTTGTGTTTATTTTTTTATAACTACCCAGAAGTAGGAGCCCCGCGAGCCGGTGCTCCATCAAGGTATCTTGGCAGGTAGGGTCAAACCATATAAATGTGTTTCGCTCAGTCTTCTGCGATTTAACGATGCAGCATCCATTAATATGCAGATTAACTAGGTAAAGTGGAGATATTTGCTACTTTAAGTCAAATTTCTAACCTAGTTAATGCGCATATTATCGTATTCCATATTCTAACGGTAAAATATATATTTCTTCTGTTCGTATGTAATCTAACTCCTTCTAAACGGTTTGACCGATTTGAATGAAATTTTGTTTGTTTATGTAAGTAGGTCCCTGGAAAGTTTGACAATACAATTGAACTTGGTAGGTGGTGCTGCAGTCAGGTTCTTATTTTTTTTCTGACAAACCGCCAGCTTTCAGCCAGGACAAAGTCTGTCAAGACCGCTGGTAATTAATATTATGCTATATTACGTTCAAAGTAACAATAAATATTATTTATTGGGACCTTATTTACCAGTAAAGATTCTCTCATTTTAATATCCTATTGAAACGCTCTTAAGATAAGATATTCGATAAGGTAGAAATACGTGCAAATCACGCCCCAACCGGATACCAAACGCTTCAATCCCCTCCATTTCCACATAAACATACAAATTATACCTATATCCTTTTCCAATACTTTTTCCTTGGCACATAAATGAAAGATTTTTCTGTATATTCGGTAAATAATTCTGACCTAGTGATAGAATAAGTGGGAAATCAAATGTCGTGACGGTACTGAGGGGCTTCGCGGCGCGTCGTTGCCAATTACAGCCTTCACGTGAAGTGTCACTTAAGTCGCAGATTACGCACAATTGCATAATGAACGCTTCTAGAAAAGTGTGAAAGAACCCAGTTTAATGGACTGTTTTTGAAATAACTTTTTTAGTGGTAAAACTGAACATCATCATCATCACTTCAGCCGATAGACGTCCACTTCTGTACATAGGCCTCCCCCAAATGTCGCCACAATCACTTTTATCTGTTCTGTGGCCACAATGAACGAGCCTATGCGACTCGCATCCATCGGATTCCCGCAACCTTCACCAGGTCATCGGTCCACCTTGTAGGGGGCCTTCCAACACTGCGTCTTCCGGTACGCGGTCGCCACTCCAGAACCTTTCGGCCCCAACGGCCATCTGTTCTGCGAGCAATGTGCCCTGCCCATTATTACCACTTAAGTTTGGCGATTCTTCGTGCTATGTCGGCAACCTTGATTCTCCTGCGGATATCTTCATTTCTGATTCGATCACGCAAGGAAACTCCGAGCATAGCCCTTTCCATTGCCCTTTGGGTGACTTTGAGCCTTCAAAATACTGAACGTATGAGAAGAATCTTTGCATTCCAAAAATGCGATCATTAGAGCTGATACTTAGGGCATACTGAATGTTTAAGCGTTTTTCGCGTTCCATTTTCAAATTCTTTGTTTTTTCATTCTTTTATTGTAAGTGACCAGATTCAGACACTTTCATTATGGCTCACGTAAATTCTGCGCGGATGACTCCTTTCATCAATATACGCGCAGCCAAATTGTTAAACAATACGTCAGCGTCTGGTATTGTACCAAAAGTTCGTTGACCTTTAAAGCAAGACTGACAAGCCACGCCTGTTTACGTTGCCTGATGTATCCAGGCGTTCGCTGCTCATTTAAGAGGGAAACCATTAAAGATAACCTGAATGACGTCAGGAACCCAAGTTTTATTTAAAAGAATCGTGGATAAAAAATAACCTCTCTTTTAATGAGATTTTTAGTGATTTTCGTGATTAACCTAATTATAACGCTTGACTGAGTAGTAATCACATTACTTCTATCACATTGAAGACATGATCAAGATCACTTTTTAAAAGGAATATTGAAACAGGCATAGTATTATAATAACTGTGGTGTAGGTTTTGAAAATACGATACAGGCAATATTATGAAATTCTAGCTATCCGAAATGGAACACAGATAATTGTAATGACTCAGAAAAGGTGAAAAAATTGAACTCGCATCAAATCAAAATTACACTGGCCGTCAAAAATTAGTACCACATGTTTTTTTGTCTAAACTATTAAATAAAAGTTTTTGAATAAAAATACGCTTTATAATAAACTAGCGACCCGCCCCAGCTTCATACGTGTTACTTTTTTTTTTAATTTTTGGTTTCTCCACTATAATATGCATGCGTACACCTAAGCCTTCAAAACTGAGAGTTGACAGGTAGTTTTTGAGTTTATCGCATTCATGCAGACAGACAGATTTTTTCAATTTTCTTAACAAGAGTATATTTAGGGTGCTGACATCAGCTGGATGCCTTGGCCATCACGAAGTCCTAACACAAACCCGATCAAGCACGCCTGAGACGAGCTTAGAAGGCTAGTAAGAAGCCGACACCACCCTGATGGATGAAAGAGAATATTCACCAACATCACCTCCGTAACCTTCTCTTCAATATACCAAACTGACTCAACGCTGTAAATAGAACAGTGAAAACTAAAAAATCTTTTTTAATTTTCTAATGCTAAATTTTTTAAAAGCAAATTTAAGAAAGTTTATGAAATTCGTATGAAAAAATTTTATATTTCAAAAAAAAAAATTCGAAACATTTTTTAAATTGCGATTTTTTCTCAATTTAAAAAATGTGACGCAAAATTTTAGAGGCCAGTGTACATGCTAGTTGCTAGGGATATAGTTTTCCATTATGGCTAAACTCCTTTTCTTGAAACAAGGGTCTATAAGTTTATGGAACATTTACAAAATTAATATTGAAAAAGGTAGGTAATCTTCTCAAGTACCTAGTTAATTAATCATTGGTTTTACTTGTTTACGAGCCGAATTTGTTCTTGCTCATAATAACAGACTAGGCACATTATAAATTCATCCGTCAAGCTTTGGTGATTATGAAAATGTCTCCTGTAAGTGTTAATTCATATCTACTAATATTATAAGTGTAAAAGTAACTCTGTCTATCTGTCTGTTACGCTTTCATGATTGGGTAACTGAACCGATTTTGATGAAAGGTACGGAGTAAGCTAAGAAACCCATGTCTGCTAGTGCTACGGGTACCTACGTTGAAAAGGGTGACCGTAACCCTAGAACGCAAAGAGAAGTTGAAGGCCACAGGTAGGCTTCAGTCAGTAAGACTGACCTTTCGTTCCACCCAAGAGTGGGAGAAGTCATTGGATGATTTACCACCTCAAAAAAAAATCGACCCTGGTACGAAAGGCAACGAAGGAACAGGAGTGGGTTTTTAGTCAGTAAAAGTATGACACTATCTCCCGCTCCGCCCAAAAGCGGGGGATGTCATAAGATGATTTTCCTACCGAAAAAAAAGCTACTTTTCATTAGGCTTCGATTTCGCATCCACAATTACCGACATTTACGTGGACGATGTTGCGAAAGCAAAAACTAGTCATATTTACCTATTTATGTAGATAAATAGGTGACCATATTGTGGGCTAGGCAAAGTGACATTTTGTTTGTGTCTATAGCAGAAGATGCAAACATAATTTTTGAATACATTGTGCATATCGCTGTCTAAAGCGAAAACTTGTCTGCCAGGCTTGCATTGTTCCCAAGAGCTACCATGACCCTGAAATGCAATGGGCAGCTGAAGGAAAAAGTTGAGTTATGAAAGACAAAATCCATTCCTACAAAAAGCACAATTTGTCGCTTACTATGTTCTTCCTAATAAGGATCGATATATCAAATCAAATAATTTATATTAAATAAACCGCTTACAGACACTTTTTAATTGTCAAGAAGTCGGTTACTTTGAAAAATAAGCAAATATGCTCATTTTTCAAAGTGACTGACTACGATTTATATTTACGATTTGGAATACCAAAGCGTAAATCTCTATGGAGGAGAACATGCAAGAAACTCCATGGACACACATAAATCTTTTTATGTGTTGCAAAAATTCGGATTAAGCACCAACATAATATTTCTTATCGCTTTTGATATGCGAGAACAATGTAAATGAATAAGAAGAAAAAAAACAATTCCAAAATATAGAAATTAATTACATACACATACATAGGTAACTCCTAATAGTATTTTCTCTAACTTCATTTCGAAAATACACAGCTAAGTTTTTATATCAACCCGTCCCACACTCTAAAGGACATCGCCCACTTCATGTCACACAAGATCACTAATCCAAACTGACAAACATATAACAACTTAATCCCGTCACTTTTGTACACGATAAAACGAATGTTATTCGATCAAATGGACGAAAAACAGAATAAAAAAATATATTTATTAGAAGTAGGATAATCCAATATAGATTACTAGGATGACATATTTGATGCCCACGTCATGTTAAATATTATCTTGTAAGGCGCGTAACGTTTTGAGAACAACAGTTATCATTTTTGTCACTTTAGCGTGGGTTGGAACCTTTATATACGACAAGTACCGATTTAGACAGAAGTAGAAAGAAGGTAGTAGTTTTTTAAGAGCTGGTACTGTCATCAAAGGCACCATTCCGTCTCTCCACTATGCAATTAAGCACAATGGATGATAAAAAATATATTGTAAAATAAAACCTCATTACTCGATTGCGAAAATTTCCATTGGATGCTTTTGAGAAAAAAAAAAAATAACGCTAACATCTCTTTTTACAATCTTCGTTGAAAAGAAAAAACTGTATAATTGAGTGTCGAACCACGAATAGTGTGAGGTTCCGTAGTTGCCTGTTACAAAATGCGAACTTAAAAGTGGGCTTTATATTTTACTGTGAACAAATTTATTTAGCTAAAGGTTCAGCAAATCACATTTAATAACGGGCCCACCTGGCACGTTGGTAACTTAAAAATACTATATAAAATTCGACTTCACAAGGGAAGACAGATAAAGTAAGTAATATATTTTAGAGTAAAGATAAACGATTGTTAAAAAAAGTATTAATAAACAGTTTCACGTTATAATTTGAATATAAAGTATTAAACTTATTAAGTCAAGCTGATTATATTATTGCTGTTAAAAGATACTCGTAGTCTTCGTTAAAATCTCCAAATATTATGCAAGAGCTATTATGCCATAATAAATTACTTACAAAACCAACTGCGAAACTGTAGGAATATTAAATTAACGTGATCAAGACGATCTTCACATGGTTTCTTTAAAAAAATATTCCTACATAGTACAGATAGCGGCACGAATCTTGAGCGTTCGGCGAAAGAGCGGAGATCGCTTTGCGCATCGTACAATATTGACGAGCCAATCACTGTACAAGGATTTCACTCGGGGGAGGGTCTGTTTGTATGCTTTTGCGGTTGCACAACGACATGCTTTGCTTTCTTACGCTTTGCTTGGTAGTATAGAGGCAGACCTACCTTACCACCTCCCTCAGAGGTGGTAGGGTGGCGGGGTCTTGAGGGAGAGCGCTACAGTCGCGTAGATCCTCAAGGCAAGTCCGGCGGATATACCTTCTCGAGGTTGCCACCCCGTTTTTGGTCTAATTCCATCAGAATTAGATGTAACTGAAACCGCCGGGCGACCCACAGAGTGGGGGCTATCCACTCGGTCCTATCCTAACTCCCACATAACCCATATTCCTACCTACAGCCCTCCTATCCCAAGTTTCACCATCATATCCCACCTACTCCCACTTCCTACCAACATCCAAACTCCCCTCCTCACCGCGGCCCTTCCGTGACTGGGTGGTTGCGGGCTCGACCGTCACTAAAATCAGCTGATGGCGAGTAGGAGTAACTGGTCACCTGCGCTAGGACCTGCGCAGTTGAGCGCCGTAAGCGGGGATGAAGGAGTCCTGGGGGGTTGAGCTGAAAGGCAACACGCCCCCTTTGGTCTGGATTTCAAGCGAAACGGTGGCCCTACTTTCTAGCCAAGGGTAGGGAAATGGCCACGGTGTCCCGTCAGAGGGCCACTGGCGAGGTGCGTGGGGTCCGCTGAGGTCGTTCTCGGACGGCTGAAGCGGTAGGTAAAGGTCATGCTGACGGTGTAAGTGAGGGTTGATCAGTTCGTTGGGGGTAGGCCTTTCGACCTCCGACGCCAGCCCGATCGAGCACCCGATGTCGCACTGTAAACCAGCCTTGCGCACCTATGTCTTTCTGGTAGTCCTAACGTCGTACTCTTTTGAGCAGTGCGACGTTCCCAGGTGCGGGCTCCATGGAGGGTGGGAGCCAGAGAGATGAAGTCTTTAGTACTACAAATATGGAAAATTTAAGGCCATCAAATTTTAACACTGGAGCGGAGCCGGTGATAGCTGGCGGAGCTCCTAAGCGAGGTGCTTGCACTTCGCTCGCCCCTGGAAAACCTGCGGCACCAGCCGCAGGCTCCAGCGCGGGTGCCGGTCTGGCTGTGGCGAAAACCGCAGCTAAGACTAAAACTAAGTCCCAACACAAACGAAGGACTACGGCGCTGCAAGGGACCAGTACCGGACCTTCAAATCCAAAGGCGAAATCACCGGCGACGACTTATGCCACTGACGGTGAACGCCTTCCCGAACTCCCTCCTCCTCCTCCTCCTGTGGATCCACAACCCACAACTGGTGAGGCAGCTGTCACCGAGGATTACTTCTCGAGTGACTGGCAGGTGCCTAAACGCAAGGGCAAGGGTAAAAAATCCACTCCACAAGCCCACCACCCCTGCAAGGACCCTTCAGGTTCAACAGCACCACCCAGCCAGGGTAGGAGAAGGGAAAGGCCGACGCGTAAGGAGCGCCGTCACGAGCGTAGAAGGGCCGGTAAGAACAAGGCCCCTCAGAAGAAGCAGGTTGCTGCCACTGGCTCGGCCAACTCGGGCAACGGTAAGTTGAGCTTCTCTTCAGGTCAGCGGTCGCAGACTGAGGCCGGCACTAGCCGACCAACTCCTAACCAACCGCCAATCAATGTTGTAGAAGTACCGGCCCAAACAACAACCACGACACGGCTACCCGCTGGGGGTGATCAGGCCGTGGCCAAGCGTGCTCTCAACGATACCATCTCTCCTCGTGGGGAGCATAAGCGGCCGCGGCTTGACCAGTCCAAGCGGGTTGAGTCAAGGAGCTACGCCCAAGCTGCCAGCGCTCCCCTGAGCGTCGCGATCACTTGCGACCGCACGGGGGTCATCAGTCAGGGAGTATCCGATCAGGTTCTCGCTGCCATCCAGAGGAAGATCATCAGCGAGGCCTCCTCCCCTCAGCGGGACACACCCGGACCGACCTTCAATGGTAAGCCGATGTATGCCGGAGGAGTTCTGAAGCTGTGGTGCGGTAACGACCACACTTTGGCCTGGCTGAAGCAGATGATCTCTGGGCTGACTCTCTCGGCTAGCACCTCGCTAGTCGTCCGCAGGCAGTCTGAGATCCAGAAGCGGGTGCGTAGTGGCATCGCCATACCAGACGACCAGGGAGTGTACGAGGACTCGAAGTACATTGGACGAGCCCTCAGCTACCAAAACCCCTGGATCGACGTGAAGAGGTGGGTACTTCTGCACGCCGACAAGCAGGAAGCATGCTGGTTTCTGATCCTGGGCATCCCCGAGGACCAAATTCCGACCCTGATGCAAGCTGAGCGCCGACTCTCGATTGGTGTGGGATCGGTATACATCAAGTTCCAGGGTCCGAACGGCAGGTTCGTCGACGTCCCTCGGGGGTGGGACCGGGACACGAAGAAGCTACAGGAGGCAGGGGGGACTCTTCCCCCACCGAACAACCCGGAAGCACCAGTGGTTGGCCCTGCGGTAACAGCAGAGCCGGCCGCCACCGCAGCCATCGAGAACGACGTCCCTCCGTCGGGTGGGGAGCTCGACGACATTATGTTGTCACCGGCTTCAACCCCGGGTGGGGGGGGTTTCGACGAGGGCGATCTGTTTGCCGGGCTGCGACTGGAGGGCGAGGAGGAAAGGTCTGCCAGCGATGGCGTCCTTTTCGGCCTGTAAAGTCGTGCAGGCAAACCTCCACCACAGCCAAACAGCGACGGCCCAACTACGCAAGTGGCTGGAGGTTCAACACACGGCCATTGCTCTAATCCAAGAGCCGTGGATTAGGGGCGGCCACATACGAGGACTCTCCAATCTTGGCGGTAAGCTCCTTGTTACTACGGACCATGATCATCCTAGAGCGTGCATCTATGTCACAGGTAACCTTAAAGCACAGCTATTAAACGATTTCTGTTGCAGAGATGTCTCTGCAGCTAGGCTGACGATGCAGCGTGGCGCCACAACGATGGCGATTATCTTTGCCTCAGTGTACATGCCGGAGGCAGAGGAACCGCCACCCCACGACCTGGTCCGCCTCGTTACCCACTGTGAGAGCAGCGGAGACGAGATTCTGGTCGGGACTGATGCGAATGCACACCATCCACTGTGGGGAATGGACACGCAAAACACTAGGGGTAAGAATTTGGTAGATTACTTGTTCACAACTAACTTATCCCTACTAAACACAGGTTCCGAACCAACATTTGTAAACAGACGCAGTCGCACAATAATTGACCTCACTCTGGCAACAGAGGGCGCAGCCGCACTTACTACTGGGTGGCATGTCTCCATGGAGGCCTCCTGCTCGGATCACAGGTGGATCCGCTTCGACATCCAGGTTTGTGTAACACCTACGCCACCACGACGCAATCCACGCAACACGGACAAAGTTGTCTATAAACACAGCCTAGCCTCCAAGCTTGCGCCACCAGGCGATTCGATGACACTTGGGAACACAACGCAAATCGACGCACAAGTGGACCTACTCACCGAATCATTGATAAACAGCTACCATACTGCCTGCCCAGAAACCATCCCGCGTGACACACCGGGGAGACAACCCTGGTGGGGTGCGGATCTGGAACGCAAGCGCAGCAAGGTAAGAAAGGCTCTTAACAGAGCTATGAACACATGTGCGGACGAGGACTGGGACGCCTACTACGCGGCCAAATCCAGCTACAAAAAATGCATCAGATTCAGGCGTACCACAGGTTGGCGTAAATTCTGTGGGAGTATTGAATCATGTCAACAAGCTAACAGGGTAAGGAAAATTTTGGCACAACAGGATACACCTGGGCCTACCACGCTCCGTAAACCTGACAACACACTCACCACGTCACCTGATGAAGCAAGACGCGTCCTAGTTGAAGCTCACTTCCCTGACTGCGTTTTCACACAGGTAACAGAATGGTCAGATGTGACACAAACACCATCGGAAGATGATTGGCTCTGCGCTCACAGGATGATCACGTTGGAAAAACTCCAATGGGCCATCCAAAGTTTCCATCCTTTTAAGGCCCCGGGTCCTGACGGTGTGTTTCCAGCGCTACTGCAGTGGGGGGGGACACCGTTGGCAACTAGCCTGGTGCCTCTATTGAGAGCGTGCCTGGCCTTTAGATACGTTCCCAAAGGATGGAGGGAAGTGAAAGTAATATTCATTCCTAAGCCAGGTAAGAGTGATTATACAAGCGCCAAATCCTATCGACCTATAAGTCTGACCTCTTTCCTATTAAAGACGATGGAAAGGTTATGTGAAAGGGAACTAAGAGATGGCGCTTTAAAGACAGTGCCACTACATGGCAACCAACATGCATACAGCTCAGGTAAGTCTACAGAGTCTGCTCTTCATCTGGTGGTACACCAGATAGAGGAAGCGATTCATCAGAAAGGTACCTGCCTGGGCACTTTTATAGACATCGAAGGAGCCTTCGACAAAACTAACTTCTCCAGCATAAGTGCCGCCCTCGCCAAGCACGGAGTTGACCAGGTATTGATTGACTGGATTACTAATATGTTAAGCAAACGAGTAGTTCGCCTTGAGGAAGAACAGCAGTTAGCCTTGATAGCCAGAGGCTGCCCACAGGGAGGGGTACTCTCCCCGCTACTGTGGAATCTTGTTATCAATGAACTCATCACCATACTCAACGCGAACCGTTACTACACAATAGGTTATGCTGACGACCTCGCAATCCTTGTACCTGGGAAGGTGACTGGAACGATCTGCAACCTCATGCAACAAGCACTGCGCATCGTGGAACGATGGTGCAGGGAATATGATCTGTCAGTGAACCCCTCTAAAACTGAATTAGTCATGTTCACGCAAAAACGAGCACTAGGGCGCTTCAATCTGCCTAAACTGTTCAATACTGAACTCCAGTTGTCAAACGAGGTTAAATATCTGGGGGTTACCCTTGACAGTAAGTTAAATTGGAGCTCTCATATAGACAACAAATTAAACAGGGCTTGCATCACCTTCTGGCAATGTAGGAAAATGATAGGTAAGAGGTGGGGCCTATCCCCCAAAATTATACTATGGCTGTATAGTGCAGTTATTCGGCCCATGATTACTTACGGCGCCGTGGTGTGGTGGCCCCGCACCAAGTTAGCCACAGCCGTAAACAAACTACAACACATGCAAAGGCTGGCCTGCATGGCTATTACCGGCTGCATGAGAACTACTCCGACTGCAGCGCTCGAAGCCATGCTGGGACTTCCCCCACTCCACCTGTTCATACAACAGGAAGCGACGATGGCGGCAGTACGTCTTAAAACACTGGATCTCTGGGGTAAGAGAGAAACACAACACACCGCTCTGCTTACGGAACTCAATGATGAGTTTCCAATAACGAAAGCAATTAATGACCGGATACCTAAGCAATTTATTTTTGATAAAAAATACAAAATCCAGCTGTACGAGGATCACCGCTGCGAAGGGCTGTGCCCTACAGAGCTGCGGATCTTCACTGATGGATCCAAAACAGGTAATGGCACGGGTGCGGGAGTCTTCTCGGAGGATCTCAACATTCATATAGCCACACCATTGGGGACTCATAACACGGTGTTCCAGGCTGAATGCTTGGGCATTTCCCTGGCAGCCTCGGCCGTCGCAACCAGGGAAGTTAAGTATCACTCAATACGCATACTCTCGGACAGCATGTCTGTACTGCAAGCGCTGAACAGCTACACAGTTAACTCAGGGCTGATTTACGAGTGTCACCAACGCCTAAACCAGGTGGGTGAACATAACCAAGTAACCATCCAATGGATCAAAGGACACAGCGATTCCCGAGGCAACGATGCAGCGGATGAACTCGCCAGAAGGGGATCGAATATGGCAGCAATGGGACCCGAGCCAATTGTGCCGCTCCCCTTCGGATACCTACGCAATCTGGTAAGGAAACGAACTAGAGACCTACATAACAGACTATGGAAAGACCATAGTGAGTGCAGGCAGGCCAAGGACGCACTTCCCTCCATTGATGGCCGCTTTACGAAACAGGCCCTACGACTGACTAAACCTCAGCTGCGAAAAGTGACGGCAATAACAACCGGCCACGGGACCTTTAATAAGCACCTCTCTGTCATAGGAGTTACAGACAGCCCACTGTGCAGAGCCTGCATGGGGGAGGACGAGACAGCAGCACATCTGCTTCTGAGCTGCCCAGTTGTCGCTGGATACAGGGCAAAATACTTCGGTAACCCAGGTAACCTCCGCGAAATGGTCAATAACACCAAGGCGCTGCTGGCCTTCCTGGAGGAGCTGGGGTGGCTCGAATGACGCATTTGTCCCACCCGTACGCAAAATACGCGCTTAGTCGTGGAGTTGCGGATACCAGCCCGAAATACTAACTAACTAACTAAGGATTTCACTCCCCGCCCCCGCATCTCTCTTCATACCACTAAAGAGACCCGATATTTCACTTCTGCGTGCTTCTGCGCAAGTAGAACTGTAGAAGTCAGCGCTCAAGATCCGTGCCGGTATCTATACTCACTACCAGCAATATCACTGCCAGATCACGAGTTATCAAAGTTACAAATACGGTACCCTAAAAAGAGCATTAATGGAATTAGCATTACGTTATATTTCTATTACCTGGTTTTCTCAATGATTACATTATCAATTATACCGTCTAGCGTCTGTACCTACGCCAGACGGCGAACATTAAAATTAGGCAGGAATAAATTAGTCTAATTTTACGTCAAAGAATATTAGATAACCTCCAAAAATTCCTAACCTTGTATTCATTTAAACAAAGTTTGAGACAAAGGAATATTATAGTGAAACACAAAGATGAAGACAGAAAATCGAAAATCTAATCATTTAAGACCTTTAACAACCCCAATGACAATCCTAACAGCGTTAAGTTTAATCGAGGTCGCAACAAACTCCCTCTAATTTTCCACTCTAAAAGATTAGGACAGAAATTTTCCTGTATCTTCTTTGATACCCTAGAAAATGTCGAACGAGTCTAAGTTCGAAAACTTTTCATGTTAACCAAATGTTTTGAGTCTCTGAGGTACGCAACAGGACGTGGACGTGGAGGTTTCCAAATTAAATTACATAGAAAACCTTTCAGGAATCGACAACATTTTGATAGAAAAATCGGCTTTTAGATACGGGCAACGAATGATACCAACTAATATATCTTTTTTTGTTGAGTACGTTCTAAATAGACCTTGGTGTGTATTCAGATAACATTATTATTCAATAGTATTGAATACACAGAATATTACGTTAACTGATAAGCACTTTGTATCTGGAGTCGCATTAGGGGGATCGAATTAGGTTACGCCGATGGGTAGGCATTGACAATAAGTAGGTGTATTATGCGTGAAGATACGGTTTTCTATCGATTGTATATTGGTTTTGCTTGTGGCTTCACCCGCGTAGGCTGCGAGGATTGGCTTTCGATTGTACATTCCTATAGTGAGCAAGTACCAATGTAGGCAATAGTTTTATATTATCAAAGTATCTGCATCTAAAATAATAATATTACTGTCTTTTTTTTAGGTGGGAAATCATCTAATGACATCTCCCGCCCTTGGGCGTGCCAGACTTTTACTGGCTAAAACCCACTCCTGTTCCTTCTTTGCCTTCGTTCCAGGGCCCCGGGGTTCTCTTTCGCATCACCCATGGCCTCAGTAGGCTTCGACCCTCCTGGGCTCCTCCGGTTGCTGACATCTCCTTGAGGCGCGCGTGCAACACTACGCGCCGTCGACGCCTTGGGCTCGGTCCGGACGTTTATCGGACGGTTGGATGGCGAGCTACCCATTGCTCGCCGTCCCCAAGCCCGCGCCTACGGTAGCCTGAAATCGGGATCGGGATCTCCGGCGGCTATAATATTACTACCTGAGATGGCAAACGTTTTTCTGACATAATACATTATCAAAGAACAAGGGTAGGGCTGGGAGTAGGAGGGTTAAAAATAGCCTACGAATACACACACGCCGTTTCGGAGGAGTTCGCTAACAAACACTAAACACGAGATATTTTATAAGTCATCATCATCATCATTTCAGCCGAAAGACGTCCACTGCTGGACATAGGACTCCCCCAAGTGTCGCCACAATGAACGGTCCTATGCGTCTCGCATCCATCGGACTCCCGCAACCGTTACCAAGTCATCGGTCCACCTTGTAGGAGGCCTGCCAACGCTACGTCTTCCGGTACGTGGTTGCCATTCCAGAACCTTTCGGCTAATATTTTATAAGTATTAGTTTTTAATTAAATTTACAATAGATATTACGAAAAAAAAATGCAGGCACAGACCTTTATTGTTACCAATAATATAAATACGTCATGTAATCAGCTACTGCTGTTGCTAAAACCAACGACTGACGCCCAGTCTTGGTGAAACAATTCAACTGTCGTGAATCCCGCAACGATATGATTTAGGAAAAAAATATTTTTACAAAAAATGCAAGAAATACTAAAAAGTGCAAAATACTGGTACTAAACCTAAATAATATCTACGCAAGTTCTATAATAAGGTCTAAATAAATCCGTAGTGACATCATCTATCTATCATAAGAATTACAAGAAATACGAAATCCTGCATCGCGCAATTAAAGTTGTCCACGCGATTTGAGCATATAAGACAGCCCGAAATCATCTATTGGCCAGTTGTCCAACAGACATAACACCTGTCTGGTCGGAGGATCCTCCCTTTTCAACGGAGGTTTGCGGGACTTTACTTTCTGTTCCGCATACCTCCAAAAATCTATAGAATACAATAATTATAAGTGTAACTATAAAATTTAAAGAATTCCCTTGATTTCTCATCTTATCATCAGATCCTAACTTTACTACCCGGAGAGAAACTTTCAAACCGAAAAATTAATTTGCCAAATCGCTATTACTCGAAGACGTCTGGACCGTTTTCGAGTAATAGCGGAACATACATAAAAAATATGTTGTATTGACAGCCTCCTCCTTTTTTGAAGTTTGTTAGTAAAAGAATTGAAGAGTAAGATAAAACATAAATTCCATTGCCAATTAATCAAGCTTGTGACAGCCTAGCTTACGGCTAATGTGACACACTAGCTTACAGCTAATCATCGTATCAACTTCATGAAAATCCATGACACATTGTCTAGCTTAGTATCATATGCTCCCCGACATGAATAGAACAGCAAAGCAGGGTACCTACATTGTTCGAGGTACCTATACCTACCGTGCAATCGCTTACAGTTTTCATCACCCTAGTTCCTTTGTGAGGAGCACAAACACACGCTAAATCCGAGCGACGTAATCCTAGCATACCCCAGTTTGCTCTTCTAGAATAATTTGATAAAACGTTCCTGGATTACATACATTGAAGGTATGTAGGAATTTCACAAATGTACTCGTACTATCTTTACTTATTAATTTTATTGAGCAGTGGTGGCCGAGTGGTAACGGTCCCGACTTACGAGTTGTAAGGTCGCGGTTTCAAACCCAGCCAGGCGCATTGCTTTGTGTAATTTATTTCATCACCACTGCTCTCAAAACGGTGAAGGAAAACATCGTGAGGAAACAGCATGTCCTAGAACCAAAAATTCGAAGACATGTGACATTCACCAATCCGCAATGGGCTCGCGTGGTGGATTAGCTTTGCTTATGATTTATTAATTTGAATGTCTGTTGTTTAGGATACGAAATCTATCCCTTCGTCGCCGCGTCGGTTGAATAAATTCAGAAATATCGCACAGAAATAGATCATGTTCTGGGGCTCTAAGTTTTTTTTTTAATGCAGGATGTCACCTAATGACATCTGACGCTCTAGGGTGGAGTGAGAGGACGTATCAGACTGCAGAGAGGCTCTAGGTAAAGTGTTTTTTCTTCAGCAATAAATATAGTAGAAATGTCTAAATATTAGGGATCGTTCACGTGGACAGCAGGATTGTTGGAAAGAATTACCGTGGCCTTGAAACGCAAAGGGCAACTAAGGGTGTTTTTAGTATCGTGCGGTTTTGATCACGCATGTAGGATTGCCCCGCAGGCGTAACCTCCGCAAATGTCTATTTCATACAAGTATTTATTGTAGTTCGTGGAATACGCACGCGGGGCGCGTTTTTTTTGCATTTTGATTTTTTTTGCATGCGGGTCAATCCCGCATGGGTGATGAAATCCGCACGATATTAAAAACACCCTAAAGGAACATAGATGGGTTTTAGTCAGTAAAGATCTGTTTTCCCTCTCGCTCCACTAAGAATGGGGAAATGGAATGGAATGGAGTCATTTGAGTGCACCCGGCACTAATTGAAGATGTCCCGCCCCAAAAATAAGGTTGTTCATGTGTCATTTCGGTTGCGCCCGCGAATCACCGTACATCTTAGACTTTTTTAGTTTTCCATCAATTACATTTCGGAGAATATGCATCAGAATTGCATAATTGAATGGTGAAATTCAATGCCCAAGTCTGTATTTAATGATAGCTACAACCATTTGGGTATTTAAGTCAAAAGTGAATAGGTTACAATTAGACAAGTGCGTCAACTTCGACTACATATCGTTTACAATTAGCTGGGAAAGTGGTCAAAAGCAAGCTTACCAATAACAAAAAAAGGTGACATGGATATTTGTCATCTTTTCCAGAGCATCGGAATTTAGAACATATACCTATCTTTATTCAAGTAGAAACTGTAGTTTCTACTGCAGGAAACTGTAGAACTAAGGGAATGTATTCCCTTAGTATAATTTCCGACTTACACACGAACGATGCCGCTGGCAAAAGCTAGTGATGCGATAAATCGTTCCTGCATTACATACATTAAAGGAACTCAGGAATTTCACGGATATATTATTAAGTGTGTGGAGTCTGCGATTCGTTTGACTTGCGGCTTGAGTGTTTGTTCTGCGATTCCGTGCATTTCAATTGGTGCTGAAATTCAATGAATTCAGTAAATTTTCAGATAAAAATGCTTCCTTGATAGAATTCTCGAGGCAAAAATATCATGAATCGTGATTTTTGTCAATGCATTGTGCTTTTCATTGACTTATAAGCAATATTTCTTAGATTTGAAAAAAAAACATCGTATCTACCTTGTTGGGTGTCTCTCTTCTAGGGTAAAAATAACTCTAACACTTTTTCAGTCAAATTAAAATAAATTACGTGCAGTTGTATCCTAGACTGTAGTTGTTTCCTGAATATTCTACTGAAGACACTGCCTAGTAGTGCACTCTCTTGGTTATGGAACACTCTAAGTTGGTTTATCTTTAGATTTGTCAAATCTATTTACCAGTACGTGAAAATAAGTACTTAAAGTGAAACTTCTCCTTTCCACCAGCCTTGTTTTGATTGTAGGAAACAACCAATCACGAAACAAAGACTAAGGCTGCCTTTCCACTGAAGCGGAGCTGTGTGGAGTGGAACGGAAAAGAGCAGCGAAAAAAGGCAAGTGTTTCCCTTAAAGCTGAGCAGGGCAGAGTGGAGTTTGACCTACCCTCCATTTCGTGCCCTCCACTCGGCACTATAGGCTGCTCGTTTCCGTTCTGTCTGGCTCGAGGCCGCGTGTTTATGTTTTATTTGAGAGTCAGCTCCACTCTGTAAGTCTCCTCTTTAAGGAGTGGCTGGAAAAACAACACGGAGTCCTCATCTTCCGCATGACGCAGGTTCTCACCGGAGGTTCCTACACCGGATTCGTGCGGAAGAATCGCCCGGGTGTCACCACTGTGTGGACCGCCTGGAGCATACGGTAGAGGTGTGCCCCGCTTGGGCAGAGCACCGCCGTGTCCCCGTGGGGGCAATCGGTGGCAACGATCTCTCGCACCGGGCCTTGGTTCAGGCCATGGTCCGAAGCGAGGAGGAGTGGCAGGCGGTCGCCTCCTACTGCGAAGCAGTAATGCTAGCAAAGGAGGCGACCGTACGCGCGACGGAATGGCCCTCACGCCGCAGCCGCTGGGATCCCGATCCCGATTTTCGGACGGGATCAATGGATAGTTCGCCGTCCGACCTTCCAGTAATCGTCCGGACCGAGCCCAAGTCGTCGACGGCGCGTATCAGCAAACCGCAGGGGCCCAGCAGGGTCGAAGCCTACTGGGGCCATGGGTCCGCTTCGGAAAGAAAAACCCGGCCCTGGAATGCAAGGCAACGAAGGAACATAGGAATAGCTTTTAGTCAGTAACAGTCTGACAGGCTCTTCCTAAGGACGGCAGATGTCATTGGATGATTTACCACCTAAAAAAAAAGGTCCACTCTGCTCCACTTACACTGTTCCACTGATGCAGAGTGGAAATGAGCAGAGAGAATGGCAGTGGGCAGGGCACATTGCTCGCAGAACATGGTCGATAGAGCTGAAAGGCTCTGGAGTGGCGACCGCACGCCGGAAGACGCAGCGTTCGAAAAAAGCCTCCCACAAGGTGGACCGATGGCCTGGTAAGAGTCGCGGAAATGCGATGGATGCGACACCCACAGGACCGTTCGTTGTGGCGACACTTGGGGCAGGCCTATGTCAAGCATTGGACGTCTTTCGGCTGAAATGATGATGATGATGATGAGTGGAGAGTTCGAGCACTGTGATTGGCCAATTTATAGTCTGCTCCTCTCTACTTCACCCAGCTCCGTGGCAGTGGAAACACACCGTTAACCTCGAAGCCCTCAAAAAATAAACTACACAGTTCTTGATCGAAGGAACCCTGACCTTTCAGCCGCCGGTATTAGGCACAGATAGTTACGTCAAATACAGTAGTAAGTCACTTTTATTGCTGTTCGTATAGTAACGTAACTGACATAAAATGACGGTGTTGCCAGATGTAACACTTACCTTGGAAATCGAGTTTGCGTGACGACGGCTGCAGTTGAAGCCTTGAATGGAAAATTGAAATTGATAGGTGCTTGTTTGAATTAACAGTAAACACAGACATAATGCCTTACTGTATTGCTGTTTTAAGGGTTGTGATAAAGTACTTTAAATTGAACTATTTTTAGTTCATAACAAACGGCAGCAGTGGGCAGAAGGCACATTACCTTTTGAGGTTCAAATAAAAACTTTATTTAAAACGTTTTATTTTTCGTTTGAGTCTGAACTGACTGTTTAGCACACCTGGCGGCAGACTAATTGTCTACAATTGACTTTAGGCAACGAGGCTTTATGTAGATTTATACTGTACACTGGATCTTACCATCGAATTAGATCTCTCTCTGTCACTCGAAAGCCAGCTGGGAGAAAACTTACGATGTGATGTTGCATTGTAAAAATCTACGAACTCGCACGAGCATCGCATGAAATAGCAAATTGATTTGCATCGCACATTCTATGATCACCTGAACCGACGCTTTGCCGCAAGAAATCGTATCGCAGCAATTCGCATCGTAGTCGCATCTACGATGAGACGTCACATCGCATCGCAGATTTGTACGGGTGCCGTAAGCTCGCCTTTGTATATAAATTGTCAAATCACTGTGTACTTTGTTAAGTTTTATGTACAATAAAAGAATTTCATCCCGCCCATACATACGCACGAAACGTTTTGGGAACACATTCATTGTGCGTACAGCTAAGGAGTGGAATTCCTTGCAGGAATCTGTGTTTCCGCTGTGATGGCTACAACCCGGGAATCTTTAAGTCAAGAGTGAATAGGTTACTTCTAGGTAAGCGCGCTCCATTGTCGACCGCATCGTCGCTTTCCATCAGGTGAGATAGCGGTTAAGCGCGAACCTATCAAGAATAAATAAAAAAAAAAAATTTAGGATTATCATTTGGCTTCCAAATTCGATAATAACACTTTGCTGCATAAAAACCAATATCAGAAAGTCAAAACATTCATGTTTAACTATTGTCTACTATCACTGAATTTTTAACGGAACTGATACAGCAATTCCTGATTTTCTATTACATGCAGTCATCTAAAACCACTCCTAGAGTATTTATTCTTAGGATCTTACCTACCTTAACACACTTGCATGATGAGTCGAAAACATACAACATTCTCACAATAATGTAGTCATAACAGCTAGATATGTTCTCGATCGTCATCTTATTGCAATTGCATCTGCAAACATTATTAGGTACGAATAGATCGTAAAATACATGTTTTATAGCTTCATATTAAGGGGATATTAGAGAATGACTATTGACTATTAAATCTGTTTAGAGTATTTACGTAAGACATAGCTTGGTAATTAGGATTTTAGTACTGTTCTAGCTGCGTATGTGGGTAACATTCGAGTCTAGATTGGTCTTCAACCTATTAGCTATCTACTGAAGTAGTTTTCCGATCGATTGATGTGGCCAGATCTTAGAAATTGATCACTTCATGAAATGGCCAACTAAAACTGGTCAGATCGTTTTAAACGTTAAAGTTTGATGATATGTCAATCCTCGTTTGGCCTACTTTCTTTAGACCTTTTATTATCATAGAAATCCTACGTCAATGATATGGCCAAACGAGGATTGACATATCATTAAATGTTACCGTTTAGATGATCTGGCCGGTTTTAGTTGGCCATATCATGTAGTGATCAATTCTAAGATCTGGCCACGACATATATATAAAGAAACATAGTGATGGAAGCGGTCACGTCCTTCTGCGAGGCGGTAATGCGAGTGAAGTAGATGACCGCAACCATGAGGGAACGGACATCCTCACGGCCCAGCTGCCACCACTGGAGCCGCCCTGGGCGTCTGGAGTCACAGGGTGATTCCCGAACACTGTGAGGGTGAGTTTGCGGACAGCGAGCAATGGGTAGCTTTGCATTCCGACCGTCCGGTAAGAAGGATCGTTGAGCGTGGAACACTACTCACCGTCGACTCGGGCTTGATCTTTACCGGACAGTGACCTACCCATTGCTCATCGTCCGCGAGCCCACTCCTACTGGAGCTTGAAATTGCCCTGCGTCTCCTGACACTGTAGGAGTCTCCTGTAGCGTTCCCTCATGTTTACGTCCATCTCCTTTACTTGCATTACAGCTAGGTAACTCCCCTACTTGTACGCTCTCACAACCAGAATCAGGTCAGGGTAATAAATCTCATTATTAAGAGATGAAACGTAAAACGATTAGGGCGACACTCAAAACTGCAGATACCTGCGGAAGGGAATTAGTTGATTAATCCGAGGCCGAAGTGGAAAGGTACGGCTTCCCTGAAATAGGCCAAATTATTGACTGACTATTTTATGTGTAGTTTCGGTAGAAGTTCATGTTTATTTTGTTGGTCAAAAGTATGAACGTAAACCTCAATTCAGACTAATATTATGAAAGCATGTATGTGTATGTTTGTTACTTCTTCAAGCTAAGACGTGGACGGATTTCGATGAATATTGGCACACGGGTTTTTTTAAGAGATCCTTTAAGGGTTCCGTTTTTAGGGTTCCGTACCTCAAAAGGAAGAAACGGAACCCTTATAGGAACACTTTGTTGTCCGTCTGTCTGTCTGTCTGTCTGTCAAGACCCTTTATCTCGGGAACTCGTAGAGATATCGAGTTGAAATTAAAACCATATAGGTACTCAAATCTGCGGTCCCTTGAAGCTGTGAAAAAATCGAACTTCTGAATAACGAAAAAAAAAGATACGGCCGTTTATGTCGCAAAAAACATATATTTCGATACTCTCAAGGGAATCAAAATTCATAGTGTACTTAGCGTTGACCTAGAATCTTGAAATTGGGCATGAAGCAAGGTCTCATAGCATAAGTATAGGAAAAAAATCTGAAAACTGTGAATTTGTAGTTACGTCACAAAAAAAAACTTTTTTTGCGGTTCGGAAACATATTCATAACTCAATTCGAGAATTAAACTGTTTTCATGGGTAAGTTTGTACGGAACCCTCCGTGCTCGAATCCGACTCGCATTTGCCCGATTTTTTCCTTTTCAGGTACGGAACCCTAAAAAGAGGGCGGTTAAAACTCATTGCGTTCCCGGGGTCTTCCCGTAGCCTTGTTAGGCATCAGCCCTGCTGGGCCTCGAACATCCATTTTAGAATGCTAACATTTATTTTTGCTTTGGTACGAAAATCTTTTACGATTCTTGTAGTTTTTTCAGAAGTTTATAGTATTATTTGATATGTCAAATGTTTAATGTGTTAGCTACAACACGGTTTTTAGAATTGCAAGTTTCACAAAACCAAATACTGTACAATACCTACCTATCTATCCAACGTAGATTGTAAGCTGCTGCCAAAAACAATTCCCACACGAGCCTGACACAAAACCACGAAATTAGAATATCGCATTTCCCCCCATCCGAGGCTAACGCGATTATACCTTCGAAAACATTAGGTAGGTGGAGATACAGGTACCTTCGTTTCTTCAACATCATAACGTATTCCATTCGAGTCAGAAGACACAATAAAGATATTTGTAGTTTTTTTTTTTCGGTGGGAAAATCATCTTATGACATCCCCTGCTCTTGGGCGGAGCGAGAGATAGTGTCAGACTTTTACTGACTAAAAACCCACTCCTGTTCCTTCGTTACCTTTCGTACCAGGGCCGAGTCTTCTTTTCAGAATCAGACCCTTGGCCCCAGTAGGCTTCGACCCTGATGGGCCCCTACAGTTACTGAAATCTCCTTGAGGCGCGCGTGAAACAGTACGCGCCATCGCCGACTTGGGCTCGGTCCGGACGGATACCGGACGGTCGGAAGTGCTCGCCGTCCGCAAGCCCGCGCCTACGGTGGCCGGAAATCGGGATCAGAATCCCGGCGGCGGTTGGGGCCGTTGCCTCACGCGATCGGCCGCCTGCTTTGCTAGCATTACTGCTTCGCAGAAGGAGGCGACCGCCTGCCACTCCTCATCGCTCCGGACCATAGCCCGTACCAAGGCCCGGCGCGAGAGATCACTGCCGCCGATTGCCTCCACGAGGACACAACGTTGCTCTTCCCAAGCGGGGTACACCTCCACCGTGTGTTCCACCGTGTCCTCCGGATGGTCCACGCAATGGTGACACCCAGGCGTTTCTTCCGCACGGATCCGGTGCAGGAACCTCCCAAACTTACCATATCCGGTGAGGACCTGCGTCATGCGGAAGGTATGAAAGATAAAAGATATTTGTAGATAGGAAAGGGATGATCAACCTATGGCACGCGTGTGAACCTTTTCAATATGATAGATAGGTACATTATGTGAAAAAACTCCTCATAAGAAAAAAGTACTACAAATAAATTAAATCGAAGACATGTGAAATCTACGAACCAGCACTGGGACCGCATGGCCTCTCTCTGAGGCCTTTGTCCACGGTGAGAACTTCACGCTTAAATATTATAAAGGCGAAAGTTTGTATATATTTGTGTATGTTAGTGATCCCTTCACACTTAAACGGCTGAACGGATTTAGATGAAATTTGATATACGGATAGATTATGTCCTGGAATTTATCGGTGAAGCCAGTGGCAGCAGCCAGTATTTTTTTGAGGTGGATAATCATTAATAATGAATTCTCTCGCTCTAGGGTAGAACGAAAGGACATGTCAGACTATTACTGACTGAACCCTCCTGTGTCCTGTAGTTGCCCTTTGCGTTCTGGAGCCACGCGGGTCATTCTTTCAAACGTTGCCGCAGAGTAACGCCCCTTATTTTTTTGTGATATCTTTTTAAGGCGCGCTTGGGCTACGCTCCGTCGACTCGGGCCTAGCACTTGACAAGCGCCTTCTTCGGCGGCGGCTGGGGCGTAAGGATTTCCGTTTATGTACCTGTAACAATTAAGAATTGCACTTTAGGAAAACTCTTCAAGGACTACAATATCAGTAACAATATCTTTCCCTTTCTCGGAAATAGGAGGCACTTCATAAGCACATTTTTAAGGTCCTTTGGTATGTTATAAAAGGTTCGTGTTCTCTGGTACTGGTTTGTATATAACTAGGTATCATGTTTGTGAATGTTTTGATCGTCGATTTCATGAAAAGCTCCCAATATTGTACGAAGATTGTAAACAATATGGTTTCTATTGATTGAACCTAAGCTTTATGTATCAATCGATATACAGGTTTATTGAATACCATGAGTGGCATCACTTAAATTGGGATGCCTATCGGATGCGAATCAATACTTGGAAATTCAAATTAACGAGTTACCTAATATAACTTTTTGTAAGCTTAATAAAGACATAATCCTATAAATATGTATACTTTTTTTGCTTTCTAAATGACATTTTCTTTTGAATGCTTTTTTCTATTTTATTTCTATTTCTACCATATTGCCTCTTCACCTAGGATGGTGATTTGTAGAGAATGCCGAAGACATTAAGCCCGCCTTTGTACTTTGTGTTTCATGAAGATTAAATAAATAAATAAATATTAATGCAGTGGTGGCCGAATGGTTACGGCCCCAACTGACGAGTTGTAGGTCGTGGGTTCAAACCCAGCCAGGCGCATTACTTTGTGTAATTTATTTCATCACCACTGCTCTCAAAACGGTGAAGGAAAACATCGTAAGGAAACCGGCATATCCTAAAACCAACATTTCGAAGACATGTGACATTTACCAACCCGCGCTGGGCTTGCGTGGTGGATTACGGCCCATGCCCTCTCCTAGAGAGGAGGCCGGAGTCCCAGCAGTGGGAACATTAAAAGGCTGATTATGCTTATGTTTACATATTAATATTTTGTTAGTTAGTTTTGCCTATTTTAATTTATGTGTCTTAAATACAACCTTTTTATTTGATTTTGGGAATCATTAAATAACTCTTTCCACTCTGGGTGGATGCGAGAACCAACCCGTGTAAATTCAGTCGCACTTTGCTTTAGGGCCCCCACATGCTCTGGGTGGAGCCAAAGGGAGCGTCAGACTTTGACGGACTAAAGATGGCGAGTTTCTTCAGTCACCCTTTGCGTTAGCCACAGTTATTTTTTCTAATAGTCCCGTAGTATGAAAGACCTTCATTTGGGATCATAAATGAAATGAAATGCAAAACTTTCTAACTAAAAAATTAGAGGAGTTTCAGAAATTTTTTTTTTATCGCCAACCATGCTATTGATGTCAATAGAAAACCGAAGATAGGTAATCAAATAAAAACGAGGTCGCATAACTGCTTCAAGTAATTAACTTTACTTAATGTAAAAAGTTTAGTGAGCTCAGCAAGAAACTTCGCGATGATATTTATTATTAGTTTTGCGACTCCACATCTTTCTATATTTGCTTCGCTGCAAGTTTTTCTGTTTCACGAAGTTGCTTCACAGTTAGGTGGTAAAACACCTTTTCAGTTCTGTTTTTCACGTGATTCTTAAGTAGCTACGGACAGAGTCATCAACTAGTAACTAACAACTGCTTACCATCAGGTGGGATCGCAGTTAAACACTGGTATAAACCAATAAATAAAAAACCCTAATTTCTAAAAATTTTTAATGTGAGAATGGTACCCAATTGATGCAGCTATCTGTACCTACCGGCAGCAATATGGGCAGACGATATTGAAGTCACCGAAGGGTAAAACTTTTTTTTCGAAGTGAGTATTTGATGATTTAAATACTTCTCACGCTCTAATTGGAACGAGAGTGAGTATCGGCTTCCCCCGCGTAAATTACGGTTATTAAGATTATGTAGTCGAAGTTGAATCCAGATAAAAAGCAATGTATGTTCTTGGGGTTTAAGATTACTCTATAACAAATTTCATTAAAACCGGTTCAGTGCTTTAAAGAAAGAAAGAAGAAAAAGAAGAAAGAAAATTAATTTTTTTTCAGAGGTAACTCTGAAAACTTTAAAATTCACATTTATCATATTATAGTATGGATGTATGGAAGGACTGTATAGCTTGTCATCAGTTCGTGCTGAGTTAGCCAGGTTTACTAGAATCATCGTGACAAACATTCCCTACATTTCTTGCGACGAAGAAAGTTAAATTATCTCTCAACTCTCCACCAATTTAATTATGAGACAAATATAGGAGCGGCAACAATTTATGTAATCGATGGAGTACGGAAGCGTGTGGGAGTACTCGCAGAGACTTTGGAAAGCTTTGTAGGCACTTCTATGTTTTGATCATCTGAACGTGATAAATCTTCTAATAATATAAAAATCTCGTGTCACAGTGTTCGTCCGATTTTTAAGAGTTCCCTCAGTTACTCTTAAAAATCACACATCACAAGTGGGTTTTAGCCAGTAAAATTCTGAAACGCCTTCCCGCTCCACCCAGAGGAGGAGAAGTCAATGGATGTGTTCCCACCTTAAAAAAAAAATGTCTATTGACGGTCAATGAGGTTCTTACATTGAGAGCTAAGACTTTACAACCACATTTGGGAATTATTCTATAATGTTTGCCTCGAATGTTAATTTATAATTAGAGAGGGTATTTTCATTTAACTCATGCTTGAAGTAAACTGAAGATAGAAATGGCTTTACACTTGCCATAGTGCAAACAGGATTCCTTCTGTCACTAGCAGTTTCGCTCAAATGGACAAAATTTATCTTAAAACAGAGGACTTGCATAAAACGGATAGTTGATACCTACAGTAGATGGTTGCATATCAGTACTAGCACTTTGAGCTTAGCGTAGTATGGATTTTCAATAGAATGCGAGGCCAGCTTAAGAGGGCCTTTCCCCACTCGTCTTTCGTCAACCTGAAAATAGGTTTAAAAGCGTGCCTGTTCATCCAACGGAATCTAACGCAATGTTTGATAAAAAGGCAATGCGAAAACAGAGAGATAATACCAGAAAGCTCTGCTGTCACTCGTTAATACCGTCGTTTACTCGAATATTTCACAAAACTTGTTCCAGTCCAGGAAATACGTGTTTTTTTTAAACTGTAAAATAATCTTGATTAAATTGCAAGGATTCTATTGTTATATTTTTTTGACTTTTTTAATTTTTGAGTAGGTACATTATGAAGGGTCAAAGATTATGCCAAATAGCAGATTTTCAGAGGTCTTTACTGGATTAGTTTTGCACAAATTTATAAATTGATTTCAATAGAAGCCTAGATAATATCCACAAGATATCTTTGTTTCCAAAATATCTTATGAAAAATGTGTAAAAACTTCATAATCTCGTAAGAGCGGTTGTATGAAAAACAATGAAAATGTATGTCAGGTTGGATGCTCTTAAAGTTGTTTTGTCCATTTAGCCTAACTGTACAAAACAGCTAAACTCAGGCTCACAGATCTACAAATATCACCCTTATTGCTGCGAAACAAAGGCGCTGTCAATATCATACCTATAGCTACCATGAACGTTCATTTGACTGTACTATCGACAACTATGCTGTGCATTCAGGCACGCGAGGTAATTCGAAGGATGCAGTCGGACTTTATTAGTCAATCCGACTCGTGAACGATACGTGACGGCATATAGGACTGGCTCTAAAAGCCAAGCTGGATAATAGGATGTTTCCGTGATAGAGAGTTTCAGAAACCTATACCTATGTACAATGGTTTTAATTTATTTTTATGAAGAAAGTATAAGATTATTTTTAGGTACATATATACAAAATTATATACAAAAACACTTAACTAATTAAAACTATATATATATATATATACCTACACTAAAGGCTACTCCTAACTAAAATATGGCGTCATAAAATTCCTCCGCATCGCTGTCGACTGGAAGTGTGCCCAAAAGGCTGGCGGCATTGCCACGTTGTATGGCAATGCTTAATCTCTTACCGAGGTAAAAGCCAGCCCTTGGGTCACGCGAAGTGTCAACTAAGCGTTTGGATAGTTCTTTAAAAAGCGTATGAGCACTCGGACCCCACGGCCCAAGAGTTTCAACCCCAAACGGCTCAAAAATATAACTGTTGACGAGGTTGTTATATTGTACAATGTGGAAAACATAGTGAGGCTTTGACAATTTTGAAAGCCTAATAGTGTTTGTCGCGTTGGTGAATTGCGAGTACGTACCTAGCTACTTACATTTGTAACTGCGAAAGCAACAAACTAACAAAATACCATATCATCTAACCGTTCGCCGTTGCTTAGTGCGTAAAGCTTTGTCGTAATCACCTTTGTTACAAACAGGAAAATCGATATAATTTAGGTACAATTTTATAATCATATTAATTTTATAAAGGTGAAAGTTTGTGAGTGTGTTTGTATTTTTTACCATTACACTCGAACGGATGAACAGATTTGGATGAAATTTGGCACATGGGTAGACTATATCTTGGAAAAGCACTCTTTTTAACCAAGGAATATGTTTCCTCGGACAATTATCTACCTTCACGCGAGCGTAGCCGCTGACAACAACTAGTTAGCTTATAAATCACGCATGCATCTGGTGTATTATGCCACAAAACCAAAATAAAGGTCAATAACAAGAAATACCTTAAAGCTCGATGGATGAAATGAAAGAGAAACAATCAATTTGCTATGTTGTCAATAATAATAAAGCTCTAATTATACTTTATGCAAAAAGTTAACAATAACATAATTACAATAACGTCGAATATTTAATAAAATAATGACTTATAACTGATTTTAAATGAATATAACAAATAAATAAAATATATTTTAAAATCGAATGAATAAATATGAAGTAGGTATTTCAATAAATATAACAAATAAATAAAATATAAAACATTTTTGGAATAGAATCAATAAGACCGAAGCCTTTTTATTTGAAATGTAATTGAATTTTAAACATTGCACAACAACATACAACACACACAACATAATATTATTAGCTTCTACTACTTGTGTTCCTAGTTTTTAAGCTTTAATATTATCACACAATTTAAATTGTTTTTGAAATAATGCAATCAATAAATAAATATAAGACGATTTAAAATAAATATTACAAATATATTATAAAACATTACATTTTTTGAATCGAATCAATAAGGTCAAAGCCTGCTTAATGAAACCCCAGCTGTTCGTAAAGCAACAAAATACGATAGATATAAAGAGAGAGACTCAAGATAGCCACTAAGTACCCACCAATGAGCGGCGACAACCTGTTGACGGTAGACAATGATACTTATAACAACTTTGGCGGACGTCCAACAGTGAGATAAGAATCGAGATGGTTTGTATCTGAAGCTTGTCTAAATGTTGCAGCTGGATTGGAACGAGATCCCTTAATACAGCGGGTGGTAGATTTGGAGCGGCGGATAAGTTAGAAGAAAATGTATTGCGGAATTCAGATACAACGCTTGATAAGCTTGGATTTGATTGGGATTTGAAGTAAGCCAAATTGAGGTTTTTAATTAAAAGAAATTAAAATAGATGATGAGAAGGATAATGAGAATAAAATAGCTGACAATCATTTAGTTTCTTAAAGTTATTATGATTTGGAAAAGTCAATCTAATGTTTATACATTGTTACAACCAATACTGTTAAGGTGGGTCTACGCTACGAACTCAAATTCGTGTAGTGTGGACCGACTCCAGAGGAGCCCAGCACAAGCAACACTATACGAATTTGAACTTGGCTCGTACTTCGCTCGTGCCCCGCTCGTGCCCCGCTCGTGCTCAGCTCTTCTTGCGTAGACCCACCTTTAAATACAACTAGTGATTTTGACTTGCTTCAAACAAAACGCAAGTAGAAAAGCGAAAAAAAAAATTGTTTTTGTCATCAAGAATCGCAACAAAAAAAATGTTTCTTGTGTAAATTTTAGTCATTTTAAAAACTACTTTTGAACAATTGTTCCATTTAAAAGTGGTTTTGACCCGTTAAGAATCTTGATTGCAACATTTATGTAGATCACGTTAGCCGTCCGAGTTTTTTAAATACCAATAACAGAAATTATAAATAGTTTAAAACATAACAAACCTCAAAATAGTAAAGGAAAACATAGTGAAGATACCGACATATACTTAAAAATCGTACTACACTAACTACTCGTATTCAATTCGCGCGATGGCCCATTCCCTCTCACAAAGATAAGGCCGGTATTACACTAGTACGAACTTTATAGGCTGATTGGGCTTATCCTAACAGACCGGGGTAAATAATAGGCTTTTTTGTAACAAACTCAGTTACGAATAGCTTCCAAAGTTGCAGGCAGGCAGGCGAAGGAGATGGACGAAACTGGCAACGAAACGAACTTCCTCCCGTTCCAGCCGCCATCGAAGGTGATGCCTCGGGCATTCGCAGTCGCTAGGCGATTTTAGACTATAGTAGGCGCAGGCTCACGGGTGACAATTGGCAGCTCGCTTTCCGGCCATCCAGCGTTCCACACGCGTCTCAAAGAGATGTCACCAAAACTGAAGGGGCCAGTAGGGCCGATGCGTATTAAGGAGGGGTAGGAAATGTTTGAAAGAGTGACCGTGGTACGCAAAGGGCAACTGAAGAACAGAGCGAGAGAAATTATTAAATGATCCCACCAAAAAAAAGTTAGGAAGAGCCTGCTAGAAAAAGTAGGTATGCAAATCAAGTTTATTTTTAATTAGGTACCTACCGGTTACGAGTTCAACAAAAGTAGTGGAGGGTTTCCTATTGGAGGAGTTGCTAATTTGGTTACTTTTTTATAATTCTGGCTTTTGTTCGTTATTTCGAAAACCCGAAAGGTTTTGCTATTGTCCATGGCCATTACTTTCATCGTCTTCAGTTGTATTCAAGCAGTTATTTTTATATTATACTAAAATACCTTTTGTACGATTAATTTTGTAGGTAAGTGATGCTTGTATGTGTTCCCATTCTTTTCTTGTAGAGTGGTTTTCTCCATTTTAGATTGATATTTTCCTCCCTCAAAGTTATTATTCAAATTATATTTTTTGTTTGTAATTTAATCAATCTCCAAAGCATTTTGAATCGTTATTTGTAATGTAGAGCTATAATTTTTCTCCAGCAATACACATTTTTATTATTGCTATGTTGTATTCATGCATGCATTTTACTAAGATAGAAAATGCAAAATAAACTTACAACGATAATGGCATCTATAAAGTGCGCTTAATGGGCTAGCTATAAGTGACAGGGTTTTTATTAATCGTATTAATTATGTATTAAGCCTTAAAAAATGTTACCTCTTCTATATATATAAAAATAAAGAGCTGTTCGTTAGTCTCGCTAAAACTCAAAAACGGCTGAACCGACTAACGGCTAATTTTGGTCTTGATATAATATTCGAGATAGTCCAGGGAAGGTTTAAACGGTGAGAGGTGAAAAAATCATGAAATTGAAAATCCGAATACAACGCCATTTCTAATTAAAGTGTCATTATTAAATGAATTATGCTGTTCTGGTAATGCCAGTAGATGGCGTTATCCTTACTATTGGGCGGTACGAAGTTCGCCGGGTCAGCTAGTTTAATAATAATTTATTTGAAAAAACCTTAGTACTACATTACATTTCATTTTAAAGAACCAATTAATATACAAACAAAACAAATAGTACCAAACGTTGTCCTTTGAGGCGGCAACACTCTTGGCACGCTTTTCACCATTAGATATCCTGGCAGATATGGACGCGAGGGTCTATCACCGGATTCGCGACATATGCCAAAGTGATAATAGCGTGTCAGGGGTCGAAGTAGTAAGGTTGAGGCGGCAGGAACAGCGACACACACTCGAGCAGAGGCGCGATCGGCTACAGCAGCCACAATTCTCGCGTAAGCGCGTTGTCGAAGCCATTCTGCCGCACTTCGAAGCCTGGCTGAAAAGAGGAGAGCGCATCTCCTGTAGGCTAACTTAGGTACTTATCGGACACGGTTGCTTCGGGGGGTACCTGAATAGGATTGGTCGAGAGGCCACGGCATTGTGGAGGTGACCTTGATTCTGCAAAGCACACGCTCGAAGAGTGCCCTACGTGGGCCTTTGAGCGGCAGGTTTTGGTTGCCAAGATCGGGTGGGATCGGTCTCTGCCAGCAGTAGTGAGGGATATGCTGACGGAGACGGAAAATTTGAGAAAAATGGCGTCCTTCTGTGAGACCGTGCTGGTGCAGAAGAAGGCCGCCGAGCGGGATCGTGAGAGAACCGATCCCACTCGTAGAAAGAGGCGTCAGAGGGCCAACCGCCTCGATGCCCAAAACGCTGAAACCCCGCTAGCAACTTTTAAGGTAGGCGGGACTCCAAGGTCACGGGTTCTCAGAGTGGGGACTCTATCCCCCGCTAAGTGACTTCAGGAAAGACGGGGGCACAGTGATCACGTGCTGCCGTGCACAACGAGGCTCAGGGGAGACCCCTCAGTCTCCTTAGGGATGTGCCCTGACAAGCGTTGTACAGAGGCTGTTCCGGGGAGTTCTTTTAAGAGGTCACGGCACCTTCTTCGTTCTTCTTCGTTTTAGTGAGGAGTTCTTTTAAGAGGTCACGGCACCTTCTTCGTTCTTCTTCGTTTTAGTGAGGTAATAATCCCATACATCCTGGTCTTTTCCCTAAAAGTCCAGGCTCCTTTTGAAGGTTTCCCCCGAAAACAAAAAAAAAAACGGAAAAACGCGTAACCAAAAAAACAAAACAAAAACAAAGTTACTTTCACACTATTTATAAAAATAATATGGATTACCTATGCTTGTTATAAGAACCAACCTTCTAGTCAAAACTATACGTACATACATACCAACATACATAAATATACCTATTATAGTCGCTCAGATGATTTGCTTTCCTATTTAAGCCGCTTGAGCCGAGAACGCTTCACCGCAATAGTTTGACGAAGTTTGCATCACTACCCACAGTTTTGAAGGAGAATTTCAATCTAAGACTTCGTTGTCCTTAATTTATTTAACACATCTTTGAATTTTAAATTAAAGACGTCTTAAATAAGTTTAAGACAGCTTGCTTTTATGCCAAGCATTTTTGGTGTGAGAGACGAAATGGAATTGATCCGTTTATTATTTAAAGAGCTTGTACCAGTGAGAATATAGATAAATATGTATAAGCTATAAAATTACATATTTGTTTGCACACTAAAGCCCCTCACCCACGGCGACTTTTTGTAGCGATGCTGTCACTATTACCTACTAACGCTCGTTAGTCACATTTGCAAGCGCTATAGAAAATATTCCAACGCAAATTAGAAAATATTATAACTAACGCGCTACAGCATCGCAACACTGTATCGATGCGAACGCGCTACAGCGTCGCTACAAAAAGTTGACGTCAGCGAAAAAAAAAGCCTATAGGCTTTTGGGTTTTTTTTTAACCCTTTAGGCTTTTTTTTTAATTTGGAAAATCATCCAATAACTGGTCCCAGTCCACGGAAAGCAGGGGAGAAGTTATTTCGGGGCCATGAGTTGACTTCTATAAGGGAAACCCGTGGTCCTGGAACGCAAGGGCCAAGGAGAAACATAGGTGTGGTTTTAGTCAGTAACAGTCTGACACGCCATTTCGCTCCGCCGTAGGGCTAGAAGTCATTGGATTATTTCCCACATAAAAAAAAAAAAAAATTGAGGCCGATACTACAAGAACACAGGTAAGAACTGCCCGACCACGACGTGTCACACACACACTACACAGTGGATTCATGATGGCAGACATCATGAATCCACTGTGTAACGAAAATACCAGTAATTTGTTAAAACTAAAGAAAATATATAAAGTAATAGCGATCCCGGCAGACGTTATCCTGCCCAAAAGCTGGCCGACCACAAATTCGTCAAAAAAAAAAGATTGAAAACCCTATATAGTAGCGCCACCGGGTTCAATTGTATTTTCAAACTATCCATGGACCCACTCAAATATACACACAAATTTTTACCCAAATTGGTCAAGCCGTTTAGGAGTAAGGTGACAAACACACGTAGATTCAGAAGAATTATATATAAAGATTAGCGAACCCGGCAGACGTTGTCCTACCCAAAAGCTGGCGTTTCGTCGAATTGACAACCCATCGCAACAGCAAGATTGCAGCGCCATCTACCAAGTTATTTTTTTTTCTTTTTATTATTGTTAGGCTTGCGTTTGACCACTATCTCACCTAATGGTAAGCGATGATGTGGCCGACGATGGAGCACGCTTGCCTAGAAGTAACCTATTTACTCTTGACTTAAAGACCCCTAGGTTGTAGCTATCAGGAAACACAGACTCCGGCAGGGAATTTCACTCCTTAGCTCTACGCATAATGAATGTGTTCCCAAAACGCAAAATTTTATTTTCTAACCCTGCAGGAACTCTCTCAAATATACATTCACATAAAATTTGATCAAAATCGGTCAATCAAGCCGTTTAATTATATATTATGATATAAAGTATACGAGTATGCTGACCAAAACATACAAAAGAACTAACCACATCATAATTACTACTTAAGATAACAAAAGGTTGATAACACGTCGTACTAGGTAGCATGGTTGCTCATGCAAACAAATTTCGTCACGCTCACGAAGGTTTAAGACCAAATTCCACTTGATCCCAGCATGACGAACTATGTTAACTTAGGCGATGTAGATTTAGTAAACACAACGCTATGACCTTGAACAATAAGTGTAAAGAACTCATTAATATTCAGTTTCAAGCGAAATGTGGTAAGGAATTAGCATAACAAATAATGTGATATGTTCTTAAAACTGTTAGAAGTAATAGAAGGTTTTATTTGTGGAGAACACAGTTTCTATATATGCGACAGCAAGATTGACACCTGTCAATCTATTGATCTGCTGTTACAATTACTTTGGAAGCGTCTTCTCTTTCGGTTTGTCTTCATCTATCTATTTAAAGTTTTGAACAGTGGTGGCCGAGTGGTAACGGCCCCAATTTACGAATTGTAGGTCGCGGGTTCAAATCCAGCCAGACGCATTACTTTGTGTTATTTATTTCATCACCACTGCTTTCAAAACGGTGAAGGAAAACATCGTGAGGAAACCGGCATGTCCTAGAACCAAAAATTCGAAGACATGTGACATCCACCAACCTGCACTGGGCCCGCGTGGTGGATTACGGCCCATTCCCTCTCCTAGAGAGAGGAGGCCTGAGTCCCAGCAGTGGAAACATTAAAAGGCTGAATATGCTATATATGCTATCTATTTAAATAAAAGCGAAATACCACTCACTGATTAATCACGAAATCTCAGAAACTATAACACCTACAAACTTCAAATTTGGTAGGTAGGTTCCTTAAAGGGTGTAGACATCCGCCAAGAACGGATTTTACGAAATTCTACCCCTAAAGGGGTAAAAAGGGGGTGGAAATTTGTATGGAGAAACCTACTTTTACGCGGGCGAAGCCGCTGGCAGAAGCTAGTATTATATAAAAGAAGAAACTGACTGACTGACATATCAACGCACAGCCGAAACTACTGGGACTAGGAACGTGAAATTTCGTACAGTGTTTCCTTTTATAAAGTAAGCGAGCACTAACAGATGATTTTTCAAAATTCACCCCCTAAAATTATAAGACCTTGAATAGGTAGCGGTTGTCGTGGAGCGATTTCCGGCCACCGAAGAGCAATAGGTAGATCACCGTCCGGTCGTCCTATAAGCCGATGACGCGTAGTGCTCTAAGCGCACCTCAAAGAGATGTCAGCAAAACTGAAAGGGTCCAGTAGGGCTGATGCCTGCTAGAGCTACAGAAACGTTTGAAGAATTTCCGTGATTCTAGAACGCAAGGGAAAAATGAAGGAGGACTGTTGGGTTTTCGTAAGTAAAACTTTTATTTATACTTTTTTTTGACATTACGAGCATAGCAGTTGAGAGTTTGTCATGCTCACTCAAATGTCTCGCTGATGGTGGCACGTGTTATTCGGTCATTCGGTTCCCTTCAAAATGGTTGAGCTGAGTGGGGCTGATGCACGCGTCATGCTCGTGAACGGGTGCCGTCAGTTGCGAATGGTCATCTCTTAGCTGCCAATGGCTTAATTTAATTTCTATATTTTAATTATTTTTTATTACTTATCTACATTGTGCTCACATAATAGAGGAAACAAGAAATATGTAACCAAGATTATATGTAACTCACAATATAATTTAAAAGAGTGTCCATGGAGTTTCTTGCACGATCTTCTCCATAGAGATCTACGCTTTGGAACGTGCAATTTAGCTTCACTTTTTTTTTTGGACTGACCTACATTTGACTATTCAAAAGTGCCTGTAAATGGTCTATTTGAAATAAATGCTTTTGACTTTGACTTTGACTCGCCCTTTCGCTCCACCCTAGCGCGTGAGCAGTCATTTGATGATATCCCACCAAAAAAAACAAAAATGAGTAAAGTTATGGTTTTGATAAGTATATGTATATCTTATTTTACTAAAGTACGAGTAAATCTACCAAAGCCAGGTATAACTCAATAGGAAAAGGGACTCTATTATTGTTTGTGATTCCCTAAATGTGGTTAGAAAAGTCGCTAAGCTTTTGCTCCGTCCTCTACGTTCCGGGAACAAAATGGTATGGGAGGTAAATGTCAGTTCTAAATATAGATTACCTACAGTATTATTTTGGTTTACGTAATGTAAATATATTCTTTTAGACAAAGAAAAAGAGAGAGTTTTAGAGAGTAGTGGTGGCCGAGTGGTAATGGCCCCCAGGAACATTACTTTGTGTAATTATTTCATCACCACTGCTCTCAAAACGGTGAAGGAAAACATCGTGAGGAAACCGGCATGTCCTAGAACCAAAAATTCGAAGACATGTGACATTCACCAACCCGCACTGCGCCCGCGTGGTGGATTATGGCCTGTTCCCTCTCCTAAAGAGGAGGCCTGAGTCCCAGCAGTGGGAACATTATAAGGCCGACTATGCTATGCTAGACAAAGAAACTAGAGGCTCTACCATTAGATCTTAACGCGATCCATTTTACGACCTGTACTGAACTGTTAAAGGGATGGAGCTATATAGGGTGTTTAACTGTATAGCTCCATCCCACTTTCTGGCTCACACATCTGACATTATGAGTGGCAGGCGGTTGCCTCCTTCTGCGAAGCAGTAATGCTAGCAAAGGAGGCGGCCGATCGTGTGAGGCAACGGTCCTCACGCCCCAATCGCCGCCGGGATTCCGATCCCGATTTCCGGCCATCGTAGGCGCAGGCTTGCGGACGGCGAGCAATGGGTGGCTCGCCGTCCGACCGTCCGGTAACCGTCCGGACCGAGCCCAAGTCGTCGACGGCGCGTGCTGTTCCACGCGCACCTCAAGGAGATGTCAGCAACTGTAGGGGCCTAGCAGGGTCGAAGCCTACTGGGGCCAAGGGTCTGATTCTGAAAGGAAGACTCGGCCCTGGTACGAAAGGCAACGAAGGAACAGGAGTGGGTTTTTAGTCAGTAAAAAAAAAAAAAAACATCTGACATTATACCACGTCATGGTAAGGCAACAAAAAAATAAAATAAACATGTTATGGATGTTTGATTCTGATTCCAAAAGTGCGAAACTTCCGATTTTGTAGTTTCAAATCCTATTTCAGTTCCGATAAATTTTAATCGGAAGTTATATCAAAATTCAAAAAAATCAAATATGTTTATTTCACATAGGCACAGTTCCTATTGGTGGTTCTAATTGGTCGTTTCCTATGGAGAAGAACCGGCAAGAAACTCCATGGTTACTCTTTTAGAAAAAGTGGTTGATGTTACAATATTTCCATATTACAGTATTAATAGATATTATGTAAGAACAGTGTAGACCAGTCAATATTGTATCCAAAAGCAAAATAAAAATAATTCGTGGAGTCTACAGTGTTCTCACATTCACATTATAAAAAAGAAGCTATATATAAAAAAAAAACATGAAAAATATGAATAAATACAACTATCAATAAATGTGATACTAACGAATATATATAATTTAAAAAATATTGCAAAAGCAATGTGTTAAAAAAATGTATATATTAAAACAAAGATGGAGCAGTTAATAGACGCAATATTAATGAGTTACCAGGGGGGCACATATGCAGAAGTAGGTAGTCATTGCCAAACAAGCGTGTCTTCGACATAGTCTTTAACCTTATAATTTTTTATTATGTCGGAGGTCGATACACAACGGCTGTGGCAGCCGCGAGCAGCTTCTACAGACAAGTTTATGACTGTCGCGCGGGGAACCTCCTTCCCCTCGTGCCTTTTGTGTCGTGTCGTTTGGTTTTGTATTTGGCATGTAGAGAGTTAGCCCTTCGTCTATACTTATCCCAGATTTTGATCAGTTTTTGTAGTGTTTCATTTGATGCTTCTGCTTCCACCTTTGATTCTGGTTCCGATTCCGACAAACCTAAAAACTCCGCTTCCGAATTCGGTTCTGATATAACTACTACCGAAACATCCCTAGAGCAGACTTAATTTACTTCCTTAAAATAGATAGATATCAATTCTTTATTGTAAACCAAAAATAAAAACTTACATTAGGTTAGGTTGACTTAAGTGGCTTTGGCTCTTTTAATTCTTATTTGAATTGAAATAATCTTTGTCACTGGTAATGGATAAATTATTGTAAATATCATTTTAGATAATGTTATTATTTCCATAGCGCACTCAGAAAACCACAAATGTGGTTATCTTCATCAGTTTCACTTCGTCAAGTGATATATATATAGATGAGTGAGCTTTTTTCTGAATCTAGACGTCAAGAAGTCAATTTCTTGTAAAAAATAGTGAACGCTATTTATAAGTGCCTATAGTCATCATCATCATCATCATTTCAGCCGAAAGACGTCCACTTCTGGACATAGGCCTCCCCCATATATCGCCACAATGAACGGTCCTGTGCGTCTCGCATCCATCGGATTCCCGTAACCTTCACCAGGTCATCGATCCACCTTGTAGGGGGCCTTCCAAGACTGTGTTTTCCGGTACGCGGTCGCCACTCAAGAACTTTTCGGCCCCAACGGCCATCTGTTCTGCGAGCAATGTGCCCTGCCCATTGCCACTTAAGTTTGGCGATTCTTCGTGCTATGTCGGCAACCTTGGTTCTCCTGCGGATATTATACAGTGCCTATAGTATTTTAGAAGAAAAATACCAAACCACCCGAATTGAGAACCTCCTCTTTTTTTTAAACTTAGCTGTCGTAACCGATCCCGCAGGAAACTCGTAAAAAAGTAGTGTGTGTAACACAGCGATCTCGTAATTTTCCATCAGAGGAACAGTTTTATTAATCGGATTTCTATTTCCAGAGATTAGGTATATCCCCTACAAACAAACAATTTTACCTATTAAGCTGTTGATCCCCGCACGAACGCCGGCGGTCGTGCGCTATTGTCTTACTATTGTGTCTCTAATTACGCTACTCAAGAAGTTAATAGACGCTAAATGAGAGTTCCAGTAAAGGCAACAGGATGAAATTTGACGTGAACAAATATCCAGTCATGCATGTAGGGCCAGGGGAGATAATGGAATCCGAAGAGATTCAAATCTCGAAATCTATACTCGACGTAAATTTGACGTTCTGGATAGAAGGGTCTGTTCTGCGAGCAATGTGCCCTGCCCATTGCCACTTAAGTTTGGCGATTCTTCGTGCTATGTCGGCAACCTTGGTTCTCCTACGGATAACTGCTGACGGCAAACTGGGTACAATATGGCATGCCCAGTTGTTGCCTATGTTGCTATGCCTTTACATGTTCCATAACTGTACCTTAGCTTTAAGCCTAAGAACATCTTAACTCACATTATGACATGCAAATAAATGAAATGAAAATGAGAGTGTACGGATGAAAATGAGTTTATTGCGATATTTAGTAATCAGTGTCAGGTGAATAAAAACATGTATGTTATTGTGTGGTAAATGATAAAGTAATAAATAGTAAATAGGTGTTCAGTGTACAAAATAATAAAATATTAAGACAACCCAAAGAGATGTCATCAAAAAAAAAACTGTAAGTCCAACGGGACTTCAAGAAATGCACAGATCATCATCATCATCATCATTTCAGCCGAAAGACGTCCACTGTTGGACATAGGCCTCCCCAAATGTCACCACAATGACCGGTCCTGTGCGTCTCGCATCCATCGGATTCCCGCGACTCCCGGTACGTGGTCGCCATTCCAGAACCTTTCGTCCCCATCGACCATGCACAGATATCTCGATTAAAATTGTAACGTGACTATGACAAGATATTGTGCTGGTGAAAATGGTAACATCAAACTGATCAGATGATGAAGCCGGAACTAAATAAAACAATGTATCCTAACTGTATTTGGGCTTATTAGAATTGTCATCAGATTCAGTCTGGCTACTATCGTAAAAAAAAAATCATAAATCATATTAAATGATATTTATTTTGCAAATAGGTTTAAAAAAAAACACTTGTCATTTTTTTTTTTCGTCAATTTAAACTAGATGAGGTCGGTGTTTCCTAGCCCTGAGAAGAAGCACCGAAACAAACTCAGGGGTCAAAATTTCTTTTAAGGTCCATACAGTAAACATGTAATGGTCAAATCCTATAAGAACCATTAAGATTAGTGTCTCAGATGGTCTTTTGAAGAAAGAAACACAGATTTGAGTGGACCTGTCCAGTCAGTGCAAGCATTTGTCAGTATTTGAGTAGCTCAAACTTAGGACTACGAAGGAGCTCAACGACTTGACGAACAATACCAAACAAAGGACATTTGGGAAAGCCGCATATGCGCTCTACCTATACAAAGGCTCTAAAACACATAAACATAAGTTCAATATTTACTGTCAAAATGAAAACAAGGTTCGTTCCAGCCTATGTTTAATTTGAATACACTATATTAACTGATTTTAGGCTAACATAGTGTTAGCAAACATTATTATAATTGTTGAACAGCTGTTTCAATTTCAGTGTTTGAACTGACTGGTCCGGTTCAGATTTGAGTTTGTATACCTACGTACAATAGGTAAGTGTATACAGATAGGTAAATGTTTATTGGTTTTTAATATCTAATACGATGCAAATGATCATGATGTATAATTAACAGTATTGATTAGTCTAATATTATTACATACTATTTTTTTAATTTTCTGGAAGGATTGTTTAGATTAGATTTCTTATTGACATAAATATTGTTGAAGCGTCGTCGGCTACCTTCTTCACTCGTCGGGCTGCTGCGCGGGCGACACCGTGTGGGTACAAACGAGACCGCAAGCCCATCACATTTTACTAGCGAGAGCGACCGACGACACACGCGCGCCTTTTAATTTCTATTTCTGTACATATGATATACGTTTGTCAGTTTTACGAGTACAGTCCACTGCCTTATTCATTTGGAGGCAACAGTCCTTGCACTCATGCACGATTTGCGCGTGGAGATGCAACGCCGGGGCGAAACTCCGCTGCCGCGCCAAGTCGCGGCATGGCGGACAGAGTTCCGGCGGGATCTCATGGTGGAATGGCGACGGCGACTGTCGCAACCCAGTGCTGGGCACGCTACAATTATGGCGGTAAGTCCCCTCTTTGAGGAGTGGCTGGAGCGGCAACACGGCATCCTCACCTACCGCATGACGCAGGTCCTCACCGGACATGGCAAGTTCGGGAGGTTCCTGCGTCGGATTCAGGCGGAAGCAACGCCCGGGTGTCATCATTGTGCGGACCACCCAGAGGACACGGTGGAGCATACGGTGGAGGTGTGCCCCGCTTGGGCGGAGCACCGCCGTGTCCTCGTGGAGGCAATTGGCGGCAGCGACCTTTCGCGTCCGGCCCTGGTTCAGGCTATGGTCCGGAGCGAGGAGGAATGGCAGGCGGTCGCCTCCTTCTGCGAAGCAGTAATGCTAGCGAAGGAGGAGGCTGCACGCGTGAGGGAACGAAGGTCCTCACGTCCTAGCCGCCGTAATTCCGACCCCGACTACCAGCCACGGTAGACGCGGGCTTGCGGACGTCGAGCACTGGGTAGCTCGTCGTCCGGCTGTTCGGTAATTAACCGGACCGAGCCCAGTCGTTAACAGCGCGTAGTGATCCTCGCGCTCCTCAAAGAGATGTCAGCAAACCGTAGGGGCCCAGCAGGGCCGATGCCCGCTAGCTAGGACCGCGGAGAATTTCTGAAAGGGAAACCCGTAGTCCTAGAACGCAAAGGGTAATTGAAGGATACAGGTGTGGTTTTAGTCAGTAAAAGTCTGACACGCCCTCGCGCTCCACCCAGAGCACGAGAAGTCATTTGGATGATTTCCCACCTTAAATAAAAAAAAAAAACTGCCTTATTCAAGTCCAAGTCCTAACAATTATCATAAATTAAACATAAGTACATCATCATCTTCCTGCCATTGTACCGTTTTATTTAGGATCGGCGCAACACGTTCTTTTCTTCCATTCTGTCCTGTCACTCGTCACACAAAAAAACAAAAAGTACAACCTATTAAAAATGAATTATGCCAATCATAGCGGTTTACATGGGTTTTTACAATTATGTCGTGCGTTTGAATAACTCCCTTACGCTCAAACTGCTGATTGGATTTGAATGAATTTTAGCGCAAGAGTGGACTATGTCCTGAAATAGCATACTAGGTACTTTTAACCCCAGGAGTATGTTCCTTGGGATATTTCTTTTACTTTCATGCGAGCGAAGCCGTTAGCCGAAGCAAGCATTGGATTGACGAATCATTTTGAACAGTAAATTATAACAAAACTTATTACTGTTATGACACTTTCGATAGAAGACTACCTAATGGTGTGTTTATACGTGGGCCCAGCCTCGGCCAATCGCCATTGTTTAAACGGGGTTTCCCCGCTTACACAATAGCTAGGCATAGCGATTGGCCGAGGCTGGGCCCACGTGTAAACGGGGCATAAAGACTACATTAGGACATGCGACACATTCAATAGTATGTATATGAATCATTTTCACTGACAGAATGTTATTTTGTTTTAGACCGTCTCGTGAGTCGTAAAGAATAAACAATCTTTGTCAATCAATCCGGCTAGTTTTTTTATTCAACTATGTTGAAGTCGATTTTTAATACAGTACATAAGGCGCCTGTTTATATGACCTCTGCAACCCAGTAATTGGGTAACGATAACCTTGAGAATCCGATGGATGTGAGACGCGCTGGACCGTTTGTTATGCCGACACTTGGGGAGGCCTATGTCCAACAATGGACGTCTTTCAGCTGAAATGGTTATGATGGTGAACCTTGCTTAGACAATTATCAGATCTCCTAGCTTCTGACTTTCTGTAACGATAGTCAACGATCTATTAAGACAGCCGGGACCAATGGCTTAACGCGTTTTCCGAGAAGAGGACTCTTGATAATACATATTAAGCTAGTGTCCAGCAAGAATCTTTAGGACGTTTTTAGTATATATTTTCAGCCCCCCTAGCCAAGTTACAACCGTTTCGTTTCGATTCTCTTTTCGTCGATCGCCTCGCCTCCGATTCCTTTATTCTGACGTCATCTCAACGCTCAGTCACGTGGTCAGAACAAAGAAATGGTAGGCGTGGCTGACTCGAGGCGATCTACGAAGAGAATCGAAACGGAACGGTTGTAGCTTGGCTAGGGGGGCAGGTTCATTATTAAAGGGATTTTATCAGTGAAACATCTTAGTTCCTTTTTAGAGACGTTTGAAGGAGAACGTCACTCTTTATATTCAAATATGACAATTACGTTTCGTTTCTTAACAGATGGTAACCCATTCTGCTTTTTTTTGACGTGAAATCATTCAACATCATGATTTCTCCAGCTCTAGGATGAAGAAGGAAGGCATATCAGACTTTTACTGACTTAAACCACACCTGTGTCTTACAGCTGCCCTTTGCGTTCTAGGATCACAGATTTCCTTTGGCATCTGCCCTGCTAGGCCCCTACGGTTTTACTGACATCTCTTTGAGGCACGCATGGTACAATTAGCGTCGTTGACAACTCGAGCTCGGTCCGGACGGTTATCGAACGATAAGTTATCCATTACTTGTCGTCCGCAAGGCCGAACCTATACTGCTTAGTCTTGAAAGATCGACTCATACTACTTATTATTTTAGGCACGAGCTCCTAATAATATGCTGTCATTAACGAAGAATATATACCATTATGCTTCAAGATCTAAGCAGATACACCTTTGTTGTTCGAACTAAACAGCATCATTACCTCACGTCTGAAATTCTCCTTAGAATTCTAAATACCTGTTTAGCTGTGTATTACCTGTAACACAGACATTACGTGTGCGTAATGTAGATGATCTAGATATTACGTGACGGTCCCGTTTTGCTGACATATGAATAATACAATATTAGTTTCAGAGAGTCTTAGTGACACCTAATACATTATACTTCAACTAATTAAAGCATTTTTTTTTTGCGAGGGCCTCGATATCTTTTTCGAACAATCCCGCAGCCTTAACAGACATCGGCTCTGACTTGCCGCGTCAATCTTGCTGACATCTCTTTGACCCGAATCTTACTGGACGGCTAGCTACCCATTGCTCTCCGTCCACAAGCCCACACCTAAGGTGGCTGGGAATCGCCCTGCGATGTCTGCACCGGGAGCCGTGGTGTGAGGATTGTCTTCTCCTCACGCTTTACACCACATTCTTTGCTCGCATTACTGCTTCGCAGAAGAAGCTGATTGCATTTCCTTTCGTTGCGTATCATGGCCTGAACCAGAATCGGCCGTGAGAGGTCGCAGCTGCCAATTGCCTCTACGAGGAGACCTCCGTCTCCTTCGCTTCGCTAAAGCAGAGCAGACCTCCTCCATATACTCCACCTTGTCCTCCGGGCGTTCTCCACAATAGTGAGACTTGGGCGTTTCTTTCCGCTGAATACGACACAGGAACCTCCCGAAACAACCATGTCCGATGAAGACCTGCGCCAGGTGGAAAGTGAGGATGCTTTCTGTAGCGACTTCTCAAAGAGGGGACTTAGAGCCGATCTTGGGGTCAAGTAGAAACCAACAAATACTGTGTTTATTATGAGACTGATGCACTATAATCGGTTTCGCAGACACTTAAGTGTCTGCGAAACAGTGTAGTTTAAACTACACTTTGCTTTGTAGCTTTTAAGATTACTGGGGAAATGCTTCCTTACCTAACTCTTTCAGGGTGGGAAATCATCAAATAACTTCTCACTCTGATTAGAAAGAGAAGGAGTATCAGATTTTTACTGGCTAAAACCCATCTGTGTTCCTTTAGTTGCCCATTCCATTCCAGGGCCACCACGACTGTTTCGAATTATCCCGCAGCGTGGAAAAGCACCCTTAAATTAGTTTGATGAACGCGTAGAGACGAGACTTGCAAATTATCTAAAACCTTATGTATTTACGAGATATAATGCTCGGTTGGTGATAAGCTTGTCGTCCGAACCGAACCTAAGTCGTCAACAGCGCGTAGTGTTCCACCCGCTTCTTAAAGAAATGTCAGCATACTGCAGCACACCCAGTAGGGTCGATGCCCGCTAGGGCAGCAAACAATTTCTGAAAAGGAAACCTGTGGAGGTTTGGTTTTAGTAAGTAAAAGTCTGACGCACTCGCGGTCCACCCAGAACGGGAAAACACATTGGATGATAACCCACCTTAAAAAAAAAGACACATACTTTCAAAACAAATAGCGGAGTCGTTTCAAAAACCCCCTTCTTTACTTTATATAGGGAGACTGGCAATTAGTGTACGATACTTAAACACGTGATTGTGCTCATGATAACAAATAATTTTTATTATGGGAGCAAAGCTGAAATCGCGAAAAAAATATCAGCTGTTCAGTACATTAGGCAAACATAAATGTACTGAACAGCTGATTTTTTTTCGCGATTTCAGGTTTGTTCCCATAGTAAAAGTTGTTGGTTATTATGAGCACAATCACGTGTTTAAGTATCGTATACTAATTACCAGTCACCCTATATAAATAGATATATGTATGTAGGTATATATTATATTGAATATACATGTATGTTTATTTTATTTACATTTGTATCCTTGTTTTCTTAATAATCTATTTTTTTTTGTTTTTTATGCCATGTTTTCTCTACAGCACCCTTGGTTGACTGGTAGAGAATGCCTAAGGCATTAAGTCCACCTTTGTGCCTTTGTGTTGCATGAAATTTCAATAAATAAATAAAATGCTGTAAATCAAGTATCACTAAAAGCAGTGTATACTGAAATAAACTGAACAGATACAGCCATAACCATATTTAATAAAGTACGCTGGGTAATAGAAATCGTTCATCTGTGTCAAAGCTGTTCAAGACAGTGTTTTGAGCTCTATTTCGCACAGCACTCCATATTGTATGTTGTATAAAACTGTCGACTGATTATTTTACTATCCAATTACTTATAAAGTATGTATTTGGGTTTAAAGATCGTTATGCTTGTTTGGTTATCGGCTCTGGAGGGCCACGTCAATTATGCTGACATCTCTTTGAGATGGGCGTAGTATACGATGATATTCTGGCAGGAGTTACAACTTTGGTACTCACATCTGGGTTTTTAAATAAAAAAAGCTCAATGATTCAGTTACTGTCAGTTTGTACAATCATGCTCTATGTAACTAAAATAAAGAATTTCTAAAAATACCTCCCTAAGCTGTTGATCCCCGCATTAACGCCGGCGTTCACGCGCCATTGTCTTACTATTGTGACTCTAATTACGCACTCAAAAGGTTAAGGGCCTATGCATACTACGTTTTTTAAATGCGCCGTTGACGCGCGTTCTTGAAACGTGCGTCGACGGCGCGCTTTTACAGGCTACGTCTGATTCGCGTGCGTATCGCTACAACGCGCGTCAACGGTGCGTTTAAAAACGTGGTGTGCACAGGCCCTTAGGAATGCAGGCTTGCGGACGACGAGCAATGGATAGTTCGCTGTCCGGCTCTTTAGTAAAGACTGAGCCCGAGTCATCGACGGCGCGTAGTATTCCAAGTGCGCCTCAAAGAAATGCCAGCATACCCTTGGGGCGCAGCAAGGCCGATTTCGGCTAGGGCCGCGGGAAATTTCTAAAAGGGAAACCGTGGTCCTAGAACGCTAAGAGCAACTGAAGGACATAACTGAGTTTTAGTCAGTAATAATCTAACACTCTTGTCCACCCTAGAGCGAGAAAAGTCATTGGATAATTTCCCATCTCAAAAAAAAAACCCTAAAGGGTTTTATATACGAGTTAAGTATATGAGTCGACAGATTAATCACGTATGTTTGTCATTTTTGCTGTATAGGAGATATTTTTTTTATTATTGATAGGCACCACTACCTCACCTGATGGTAAGCGATGATGTGGCCGACGTTGGATTACACTTGCCTAGAAGTAACCTATTCACTCTTGACTTAAATATCCCTAGGTGGTAGCTATCAGGAACCACTGATTTCGGCAGAGAATTCCACTCCCTAGCTAAACTCATAAGGAAAACCACCAGTAGCTGTTATCAGAAGAAACTATACAAAAATAGGTTTATTTTTAAGAAAACTTTCTTAACCTAACTAGTGACGGTACTAAGGGCCTGCACACACTTGAGCCAAGACTGTCTTAGACAGAATTGTCTATGACGTCGCAGACTTGTCTACGATGTTTGTGACAAGACTGTTTTACGTCACGATCAAAACAAAACAGTCTAGCAGCGTACGGCCAGTGCTGCCAACTTAGTGGATTTTCCACTAAAACTGGTGGTTTTAACCCCCCATTTAATTGCGAAATATTGGTTTTAGTGGCTAGTGGATTTTTCTAGTCCTTTAGTAAAATTCAATTTCTTACTAAAATGCGATCACTCGGGTGTAAATCAGCACCATAGAATTCATAATTATCAATCTGATACCGACGATGATGGTGCAAACAAAAATGATTCGTCTGAAGACGAATTAATACATAGCTGTTATTGAATAATTTGTATGTTGAATTACCTACTAATGTTAATTTACCCACAAATGGTATTTTGATCAACTGATTGTTAGTTTTCATCAATTATTAATAAAGGAAACTAATAACCTTTATGCCTACTTATTTTGTTTCGTAAAACACACTTTTTTTTTAGTGGGAAATTTTGCGATTTTGTGTGTAGGATAATTTTTTGTTAGTGGTTTTCTGGTGGTTTTAAAAGTTGACTCTAGTGATAAGTTAGTGTAACTGTTGGTAACGACTCAAAACAGTCTTGTCGCAGACAAGTCTGCGACGTCGTAGACAATTCTGTCTAAGACAGTCTTGTTTCAAGTGAGCGCAAGCCCTAAGGCACCAGTAGCCTGTATGTAGTTGCGATATCAATTTGAAACATTATCCCTAACCCCTTCATTATCGCCCTCTCTAGAGAAACACTCAACTAAATCTAAGCTGGACTTATAAGAAATACTAGCTATCGCTCGCGAGTTCATCCTTGTATTTAGTGGAACTCTTTTTTTCATTAAATTTATTTTCCAAACAGTTTGTAGCTAATGAGTGTCCGTCTGTGATGGCATGGACCAATATAACTACGTGATACTCTTGAAATTTTGGACTTTTTAGGGTTTTAGGGTCACTTTGTTGTCCGTCTGTCTATGTCTATCTGTCAAAACCCTTTATCTCGAGAACGCGTTGAGGTATCAAGTTGAAATTAAAACCATATACTCAGGTCTGTAGTCCCTTGAAGCTGTAAAAAAAAATCAAACTTCTTAGTTAACGAAAAAAAAAAGATACAGCCGTTTATGTCGCAAAAAAATGTATAATTCGACACTCTCAAGGGAATCAAAATTCAGAGGGTACTTCCCGTTGACCTAGAATCCTGAAATTTGGCGTGAAACAAGGTCTCATAGCATAAGTATAGGAAAAAATCTGAAAACTGTAAATAGTTACGGAAAAATCTTCGTAACTCAATTCGGAAATTGAACTGTTTTTTTTTGTTATGATCTTCAGTAGTCTTGCATATTAAAAATATCATAATATCGACCTTTTCCGCTACAAAAGGCTCCATATCTTATACTTTTGACAAAGAGCAAAACATTTAATTCTTTTTTATACTAAAAAAATATATACCTTACATTGAAAGAATTTGAAAAACAGAGTATACATCAAAAAATTAATTACAAAATGTTTTAGAACAGTAATAAAATTTGAGTGGTAGAATTATGATTACTGTAACGTTATTTTATAATTAGGGTGTATAGGGGTGTGCATTAATCTAGTTACATGTTATATAACTAACAGCAGGATTTGCAGTATCCCTCAATGTCAAGAATAGCTAAATACAGCATATTGATTAAATATACCTACCAGCTGAATATTTAAAATTTCGTTACTAAAAAGTCTATAATTATTCACATCAAAATATAACATAACAGTAAAAAAGATCACATGACCTCAACAGCTGTGTAAACATCATTCATGCAATGCAAATTCAGTACATTGCCCCTTAAAATTGAATAAAAATGAGCTCTTTACGCATAATGACTTCATTGCGTCCAAGGTCTTTCAGACTGGTCGTCGATAGAGCTATAGTTGTATATCCAACTTTATTTTAATAAGGTCCTTTCCAAGCCGTCTATCAATGTGAGCATGGTTTAAAGCCTGTTGTTTCATCCACTGAAATCCTCACTGAAAAACGCTCTGTTGGCATTCGGTAATTCCATCACTCACTCAAATATTTCACAAAAGTTGTTCCAGGAAATACGTGCTTTTTTTAAACCTTTTGGAACATGTTTTCGTCACTCAAAATCTTGTTTTTTTATTCTTGATAGGTTCGCGCTTGACCGCTATCTCACCTGCCCCTCTAGCCAAGTTACGACCGTTTCGCTTGCGTCGAACGCCGCGAGTAGGCCATGCCTCCGATTCCTTTTTTCTGACCACGTGACTGAGCGTTGATATGACGTCAGAACAAAGCAATCGGAGGCATGGCCTACTCGAGGCGTTCGACGCAAACGAAACGGTCGTAACTTGGCTAGGTGGGCTGATGGAAAGCGAGGATGCGGTCGACGATGGAGCGCGCTTACCTAGAAGTAACCTATTCACTCTTGATTTAAAGATCTCGCTTAAATGTGCAATATAGTTACTTTTTAATTTATCTGTAGGTACTTTATGAAGGGTCACAGTCCATACAAAATAGTTGATTTTCAGAGGTTTTTACTAAATAGATTTACAAAAATTTATGATTTGATTTCAATAGAAACCAAAGGACTTTATGGATTTTATTTTTATTTTGTAAGTTAGTTTTAATTACGTTATTATTAGTTTTAAATAGAAACCTAAATAATAATCACAACATATCTGTTTCCAAAATATCTAGAGAAAAGTTTGTAATAACGTCATAATCAGACAGAGAGATATATGAAAGTGTATCTCGGGTTGGGCGCTCTTAAGACATCACGGTACTTTGATCAAGGGTTTTTGCTTCGTGATTGTGACGATTTGTTTACAAGATTAATGGTAATCACGCGTTTATTAATGAAGTAAAACTTGTGGCTGAGGAAAATAATAAATTCTTTAAAGGTTATCAAGTAATAAGCTTAGGTAATGTATGAAAACCTGATTTGAAAGGAAAAGGGTAGTTAAATCGGCAAAGGCCATTGCAGATAGACAGTATAATTGCCCATTTGATTGAGTAAATTAAAACCTTCATGTCAAATGCGATAACGGATACAGCAATTATAACGTTATAAAGAACCCACTAGCTTTTTCCCGCGACTTGATCCATGTAAATGTGCAACTAATGTGCAACCGTACCGTCAAAATGAATATTATGTACTTCAAAAATTAATAAAACTCTCAGTTCACATCATCGCTACATTACAAACACTTGTGATACCTACGCACTGTCAGTGTATACCATAAAAACATGACATTAAACTCGTTAAAAAATAAAAGGCCCGTTTTGACATTATGAAATACCCTAGAATGTTACTTGGAACAAAACTGAAAGAAACAATAATAATTAATTACACAGTGTTTTAAAAAAATACATTTTTTTTGGCACGTTAAATAATATGATGGAATATATTGCGAGTACCTATTCTTTTTGCGTATCTGACAGATGTCAAAACGGGCCTTTTATTTTTTGACAACTTTATATGATTATATTTATAATAAAGTATGAGGTCTAGATTCAACATAGACTGATAAATATAGGTAACCAGCAAAAGTACCGTGATTGTAATCTTTTAGCATATTTTAAATGCAACTTCGGCGGAGGATAAGCATTGCCATACGGCATGGCAATACCGCCAGTCTTTTGAGCACATTACCAGTCGACAGCGATGCGGAGGAATTTTTGATGCCTTCTAGATTGGTTTGAGTTAGTTTTTTTTTGGTTATAATTGTGTATGTTATATTTATGTAAATAGTACCTATGTAGGAACTGTTAAATTCCGATTAATCTACAAGTCAATACACCTAGTATAAGTTAGTTAGCAATAAATCACGCATCTTTTATATTACTATAACGGTTAAGCAGAGTTGTTAAACCCCATGTAGCTCATTTTATTTCTTGTCTTCTCAGTACAAAACCTGCAGTTCAAGTGACTAACACGAAACTGCAGACGATGCAGTACGAGTAGCGAAGTACTTGCTTGATCAATATTTAACCATACCGGTGCCAAACGTAGGGTAAGGGGCGTTTTTTTTTTTAATTTTTAATCAAATTTTAAACCCACCAGCGTCCTTCAGTTTCCCTTTGCGTCCTAGGGTCACTCTTTCTGGCATTGGCCTGCTAGGGTTTCAGAACGTTTAAAAGCCAGGGCCCAGTACAGCCGATGCTCTACTAGGCTTCCTTCAGTTTTGCTCACGTTGCTTTGAGGCGCTCGTGCTCGAGCTTGGTCCAACTCCTTACCGGACAGTCGGACGACGAGCTATCCATTTCTTGTCGTCCGTAAGCCCATACATAAGATGGTCACAGAACCCAACGCTTAGAGTTTGTTCCAGTTAAGACCAGTAGACCAGCAGTAGACCAACGAAGTATTGTTATAGTCTAGATCACTAATATTAATTACAAAACAAAATTTTTATGTGTGTGATTATTTGTTACTATATCACGCTTGAACGTGTTTTACAGGATGCATTTTGGAGAGTGTGCGCGAGAATTGCATGACTTGATTCCACCATCTCATTTCTACCTTTGGACAACCCGACGAACGGCGAGTATCCACCCTTACGTTGTTGAAACCTCTACTCTACAGTCTAGACTAAGCGTTTCGCCTCTTCGTTTATACCGCGAACATCGAGGGACTGGAACAACTTGCCTGCTGCGGTCTTCTCGTCCGATTATAATTTAGGTGTCTTCAAGGCTAGAGTGAATAGGCTCTTAATAAACTAGTGCGCCTCAGCATCAACGATTGCATCACTACTTACCGTCAGGTGGGATCGCAGTCAAGCACTAGTTTATAACATAAAAAAAAACGACTCACGGGTACACCAAGTCCTGAAATAGAAGCGTAGGATATTTTTTTATTCCGAGAGTATGTTCCCTTGAGATAATTGTCTACTTTCACACGAGCAAAATCGTAGGCAGAAGCTAGTTTTAATCTTTGCGGTCAACCTAGGTGTGAACAGACTTAAACAAACGCATCTGGTTACAATAGACCGGCCCCGACATGCTTGTGGGAATAGTCTTGTATTAACTTATACACAGTCGAGTAGGTCTCTGGTAGAAATAGGCCAAGGTCCGTCCTTTTCCCGTTCATGTCGTCATCTAGAACTTGCGGGGCTTCGAGTGTGGAAAAATGTGATAAGTTAGGACAGACCGAGAAAAAGGACTCGAGCAAACGGATTTTTATAAGTGCAGTCCTGTTCCACGCGCGTCTCAAAAAGAAGTCAGCATAACTGACTGGCATTTTGCTATAAATATAAAACTGTAAAATCGCTGATAGTGGTGACAACATTCCCTTCAAATATAAAAACTACTGAACAAATTGTTTTCTTTTATTCAAAATAAACTCGTCTACATTAAATATAAATATTATATATTTTATTTTATAAACGTATCCACAATACAGGAGGCGTTTCTAGTGAAACCTTATTTAAAAAAAAAAAATAGCTGATTATAGCTATTTATTAAAAAAAAAAATCTAGCTGACCAGACCGACGTTGCACTGTCTTAGCTATGAACTCATAACACGCGTATTATTTTAAAGGTATTTAATTTTAATAAGATCCTCCTTTTTTGAAGTCGGTTAAAAAAATGTGTATAAAAACAATTAAGAGGGTCCTTTTCCACTCGCCTATCGTCAACATGGAGCAGTTTAAAAGCTTGTTATTTCATTTAACGCAATCCAACGCGAAAAAAGAGAGATAACGCCTAAAAACTCTGTTAGCATTCGGTAATTTCGTGATTGAATATTTTACAAAACTTGATCCAGGAAATACGTGTTTTTTTAAACCCCTAAAAGTTTTTATAAAAATTGACATTATTTAGAATCTTGATAATTTGCAAGGCTTGTGTTGTTATATTTTTTTGACTTTTTAATTTTTGGGTAAATTATGAAGTGTCAAAGTTCATGCAAAATAGCAAATTTTCAGAGGTCTTTACTGGATTAGTTTTACACAAATTTATGAATTGATTTCAATAGAAACCTAGATAATATCCACAGGATACTGTGTTTCCAAAATATCTAATGAAAAATGTGTAATAACGCCATAATCGCGTAAGAGCGGTTGTATGAAAAACAGTGATTATGTCAAGTTGCATTCCCTTAAGTCGTTCTCAAGTTATGTCGTGACCAAGGAAACTCAGGTTTCATTTTTATATACATATACTTATACATATATATTATATTGTATCAATTCTATATATATATATAGTTTATATTTGCTAAGTACAATAAATAGTCCAGCTAGTCAGAAGCCCCATAATTGATAAAAATATCAGAACTGTTATTCCCATTGACGCATAATAATCCTAATCACGATGACTAATACGTAATAATACAGATGTATCATGTTACTTTAGGGCTTTGAACTTTATAAATAAATAAGAATAAAGGTATTAGAGTAAACAATGGACTTGCATTGTTGTTGTTATCTTTTGTTTGCGTTTATATATGTGGAAGCATATAAACGTATTGTCCTGATAACACCTGTTGGTTCCCTGAAAAATCCTTACTAATATAATATTACGCATAAACGCGAAAGTAAATTCGTTTGTTTGTTTCCTTTTTATGCCTAAACCATTGAGCGATTATTATAAAATTTTGCATATACATAATACCTATGCAAGTACAATGTCGAGCAATGGTGGCCGAGTGGTAACGGCCCCGACTTACGAATTGTAGGTCGTGGGTTCAAACCCAGCCAGGCGCATTACTTTGTTTAATTTATTTCATCACCACTGCTCTTAAAACAGTGAAGTTAAAATTCGAAGACATGTGACATCTACCAACACACACTGGGCCCGCGTGATGGGTACGGCCCATTCCCTCTCCTAGAGAGGAGGCTTGCTTCCCAGCAGTGGGAACATTATAAGGCTGACTATGCTATGCTATGCTATGTACGATGTCAAGGGTACACTCGGGTACAACGGAGGTGGTACAGGCAGTCACCCTTTTGACGAGTGGCTAAAGAGCCGTCATCATAATTTTCCGCCTAACGCAGGTCGTCACCGCACATGGGTGTTTCAAGAAGTTAATGTTTTAGATTCGGCGAGAAGAAACTCCCGAGTGTCACGATAACGCGGATCGCCTGAAGGACACGGTGAAGCATACGGAAAAAGCCTACATGGCTTGGGCCGAGATGTCAGCAAAATAGAGGGGGCTATTAACCCCAGTGTTAATGCTTGCTAAAGCAGCGGGGTTGTTCGAAATAGTTATCGTGACTCTGAGACGCAAAGGGCTACTGAAGGACCACAATTGTGGGTTTTAGCCAGTAGAAGTCTAACACTCCCTCTCTCTCCAACTAGAGCGGAAGGAGTTATCGGATGATTTTCCACCTTGACGCCCTGAAGCGGCGCAAATACTGTAACCTCGGTCAGTACAGTTTAGGGCCGTAGGGTACGAGTGCTTGTCACGTTTAAAAAAAAATCTATATATATAAAAATGAATATAATAGAAATAATAGCTGTTTGTTAGTCTCGCTAAAACTCAAAAATGACTGGACCAATTTGACTAATTTTGGTCTTGAAATATTCGAGATAGTCCAGGGAAGGTTTAAATGGTGAGGAAAAAATGGAAAAAATCACGAAAAAAAAAATCCGAATACAACGCCATCTCTAATTAAAATGTCATTATAAAATTAATAATGCTGTTCTGGTAATGCCAGAAGATGGCGTTATCCTTACCATTAGGCGGTACGAAGTTCGCTGGATCAGCTAGTAATAAATAAAATTTTCAAAGACATTTCTCACCGACTGATCGCCATTGGCTGGTTCGTAGTTTGCCCAAAGAAATAACATTGCGATTTAACGTGGTATTGCCGCTATCACTACTCTTCTGGGCACCTTTTCGTCATTCTTAGATGAAATCATACCATTTTAGCTGAACGAAATCCATTGCTGGATATAGGTATCTCCCAAGTGTCGCCATAACTACTGGCACTATGCGTTTAGCATCAATCGGATTCCCGCGACCCTTGCCAGGTCATCGGTCCACCTTGTGGGAGGTCTTCTAACGATGCGTCTTCCAGAACGTGATCGCCACTTCAGAACCTTTTGTCCGCACCGACCATCTGGTCTGTATGCAATGTGCACTGCCCAGTGCCAACTTAAGTTTGCCGATTCTTCGGGCTACGTAGATAACCATAGTTCTCCTGCGAATATCTTCATTTCTGATGTGATCACACAAGGAAACTCCGGGTATAGTTATTTCCATTGCCACCCAGATGAAATCGATGTGTTTTTGCTTAAAGATAATGTGCGTGGTTAGTTATTATAATATTTAAGACATAAACAAAATAATAGACACTTTGAAGTAGATAATATTTCAGAAGAACGTGTAAAAAGTCGTTCAGATATCATTTACATTTACTCTATACATTTATGCCCTCTAAATTAAATAGGAAAGTTGCTCCTCTCTAGAAATAAATCTCTCTCAATTTCTTAATTGAAATATCATTTTAACAATGAAGCTTTCTTAAGCATAGCCTGTTAAGGAATTAGGTCGACTGTACACTACAAAAGACTACATAGTGCCCGTTCCAAAGGAGAAAAAATCCTATAAGCCCTTTTATAAAGATTAGTAATACCCTCTTTTTTCTTTTATAACGTATCTAGCTGTTTGTACGGGAAATTCTTATTTTGTTGTGTTTGATAATGTTATTTTTGGCACAAACCATTGTATACTTGATCTGGGGCACGAGTCTGCTTTTTTTATAAATTCGTCATTACAACACGATCCCATTGTCATTTTGCTAAAAGTTCGTAGTCTGCTAATTCATAATGATCGATCATTGATCGGTCAATGGTCTCGTAATAGAGTTGTGGTAGAATGACAATAACGAGCTTATTAAAAGCAATGACTGCACAATGAAGTTCTAATGGTAGGTCACTGATCAAAGGAACTGTCAAAATTTTTGCAGATTACCGCATACGCCAGACATTCATTTGTCAATATTTACGAGATTACCATTCTATGCCACTTTTTTCAATGAACTTTCAGTGGTTGACCATTGGAAAGTCATAATGACGCCATTATATTACTAGATTACCAAACTTGTCAAAATCAACAATTATAAAATCAATAATAGACCATTCTGACACTATTTTAATAGCAGACTTGAGATCCAGGAGTAAAAATAATATCATCATCATCACTTCAGTTGAAAGACGTCCACCGTTGGACATAGGTCTCCCCCAAGTGTCGCCATAACGACCGGTCCTGTGCGTCTCGCATCGCTCCACGGTCCACCTTGTGGGAGGCCTTCAAAGGCTGCCTTTCGGTACGTGATCGCCACTCGGGAACCTTTCATCCCTATCGACCATCTGTTCTGCGAGCAATGTGCCCCGCCCACTTAAGTTTGGCGATTCTTGAAATATTATTAATATATAATAATATATATTTTATGAGCAGTAGTGGCCGAGTGGTAACGGCCCCGACTTACGAGTTGTTGGTCGCGGGTTCAAACCCAGCCAGGCGCATTACTTGGTGTAATTTATTTCATCACCACTGCTCTCAAAACGGTGAAAAAAAACATCGTGAGGAAAAAGGCATGTCCTGGAACCAAAAATTTGAAGACATGTGACATTCACCAACCCGCACGTGGCGTGGTGGATTACGGTCCATTCCCTCTCGTAAAGAGGAGGCCTGAGTCCCAGTAGTGGAAAAATTAAAAGGCTGTATATGCTATATGCTATGCTACGAGTATATATTTTATAGTTGCATTGTAATTCTAACTAACTAATAGAATTAAACTAAATATTCTAAGACTTTTTTTTTTGGCTTCGCCAGGTTTTTACTGGTTAAATACCAGTGTCAAGTTGAGAAAGTAATTCGTTTTTGATACAGAGTACAGTCACTTTGCTTTACATTAGAATGCCAATGTAACCCATTCTTTGCAATAAATGTACCAAGTCAGTCTTCTCTGCAAACTTGGTTGAGGAAGTCAATGCTACACTAAAAATTTTAGCTCTAATTTACAGAGATCACGCTTGTTTCAATAATTCACATATTGAACTAAAAAGTTCGCTTAGATACTTAATATACAAAACTCCATCAATTTAACATATTCTCTAGGAATCAATTTGCCCACAATTGAAACAGCCATTCAATTTCTGGGGATCTTGGGAATAAATCCCAAGATCCAAGGAAATTGAATGGCAAGTAAACTCATTTGCTTGTAAACTATATAAAATGTCATTCTGTCAACGATTCCGACGACTATAGATTCAAAGCATTTTACTTCAAATAAACCATTTAAAATGTCAAGAAGTCAGTCAGAAAAAATGATGCAAAATGCACATTCCAAAGAGTAGATCTCTATGGAGAAGAATATGCAAGAAACTCTATGGACACACTTTTCTTTATAGGTATACCTGACAGTAACTGCTTACACTGACTGGACAAGTCTACTCAATTCTGTGTGGTTCTTTCCTCAAAAACCATCTTAGACACTAATTTGCATGGTTGTCTTTCATTCTTGACTGAATGAGTCTAATCATTCAGTCAAGAGTCTTCTTGATTTGATCATTACATGTTTACTATAAGGACTTTATAAGAGATTTTGACCTTTGATTTTGTTTTAGTGTTTTGTATCAGGAAGCAGGAGCTAGCTTCAGCTAGGAGACACCAGCCTCACCGTAGTTTAAATCGAAATGAAAAAATGACTTGCAAAAGTGTTATTAATAACCAATTTGCAAAATAAATATCATTTAAATTTATAGTATCACACCGTGGTTTTGAAAATCTAATGAAAAGTCATGCGTATTTATCATTTCTTGCAACTATTGCACCCATGCGGCGTTGAGTTTATCATAATATAAGAGACTGTAACTATAACGCAGACTGTTATTTTAGTTTATTCTACAACCACGTGGATAGTCACAAAAACGCTGTTCGTAACTGGTCTGGAACCAGTTGTGGAATTATTTTATTCAGACAATAAGAGGGATACTATAAGCTAGGGGAGCACGTTCGTCTGGCCAAAGGTTATGACGCAAACGCGTGGTCTTTATGAATAGTGTGACGTAATCTCGTGAAATTGTAAAGGCCCTTACAATGTGCCACACGCACCATGGTGGCAAAACTGTTGCCAAGCGCAAAAATGCTTGTAAATACCCCTCACATTGTTAGTCGCGACATTTCAGCCAGGTCGAACGTGACGTGTCACTGTCAATGCCTTCACCGTTGTAAGAGAAGGACAATGCTACTAACCCTGTATTAATCCGTCTCTATCCCACATTGTAACTGTCATGTCCTAAACACGTCAAAGAACAGCCCCAGTAACGATGACATTAACAGCTATATCACCTAACCATCGCTTTCCATCAAGGGAAATCGAGATCAAGAGCGTTATCCAGCACCAGAAAACGGTAGTTCGCCGTCCGCTACCGTACCGCGTCGTGAGCTAACGTTCTACGCGCTATCAATTCGACAAATATATCAAATAAGTCATGACAATTTTATGTTTAATAAAGCAAATTTGACAAGTTTTTCGCAACAAATTTTCACTTGTCATCTGTCGCCCAAAAAGTTCTAGTGTCGGATTATCGTGACAAACCGACATATTTGTAAATTTTACACCATGACAATTTTGTCGCTTGTAAGTTTTATTAAATTTTAAAATTGTCGATTTCTCACTTTTGGATATAAGTCGGACTTGTGGGATGGTCAGCTTTATTAAACAGAGCCCTGGCCACTATGATGTAATTCATCTGAACAAGCCCTTACTGCTAGCAATATTTTTATACACCTTTGAAAACATTTACTTTGTTAAAATGAAAGGTTTTAAGTTGTCTGCGCGACGGAGCGTTGGTCTTAAGCTGGATGTACCCATTTGAAAAGGTTTTTGTTCAAATGTTGGGTCGTTTTGCGAAAGTTTTGGTAGATTTTGTTGTAATGAATTAAGGCGAGGAACGGACCGGAATATGTAAACTGTTGTGATCCGGGAGTTGGCAACAGCTTGTCTGAACCTTACTTAGGCTTAGGGATAATGCTAGAATAATAACTTAGTATTTTTGGCATATTTTTTTTATTTATTTAGCTATGAATGTACCTACTCGTACACACATACAGTAACCAGACAAGAAGAAATCTGACATCAAGTCTTACCAAAAGCGTGTTTGCGGACTACGAGCATTAGGTAGATCGCCGTCCAATAAGGACCAAGCCCGAGTTGCCGTATCATTCCACGCGTGCCTCAAAGAGATGTCGTACCGTGGTCCCGGAATGCAAAAGGCAACTGAAGTAACCCAGATGGCTTTTAGTCACCAAAAGTCTGACACGCCCCCTCGCTGCTCCCTAGACTGGGAGAAGTTATCTGATGACTACCCATCATCAATCATCAATTGAAGGAATAAATGATCAGAGAGCAATGTAGCTCTCATCATAGGCGCTTATTTAGACAGAAATTAACCCATGTTTTTGAAAGCTGGGTTAGACTACGTAAAAAATCTTTAAAACACTCAAAAAGACGGCAAGGATGACGTAGTTGCGATCTTTTATAAATAGATTGGCCTAATATGATCATCAAGCAAGGGTATATCGGACGAAATAATTTATTTTAAAACATTCCCAAAGGGTTCACGATAAATAAATTACAAATTAAAGTTTCTATAAATAGCTCAATACTTTAGCTACGAGCCACGCTCAATCAAATCAATGAAATCTACACAATCTAATTTTATCATTACATCCTACAGCTGAGAATAGATATTACTTTGCAAATAGGAAATAAATAATAATTTTAACATCAATATATTTTTCGTAGACTAACTTTGAATTTTTCGTTTCGATTCTCTTTTCGTTGATCGCCTCAAGTAGGCCACGCCTTCGATTGCTTTATTCTGACGTCATCTCAACGCTCAGTCACGTGGTCAGAACAAAGAAATAGGAGGCAACGAAAAGAGAATCGAAACGAAACGGTTGTAACTTGGTTAGTGGGGCAGAGGTTCCCAGGATCTTCCAGACTATTCTACACCAACGACGTCCTACTTATAGTCTGCGGCTGAGACACCTATTTATTAATAGAAATGATGGTTTTAACCACCAAAACGAACAAGAGCTCAGCTATTGTGAGCAAAAGCGGGTAGTTGAAAGTTTATCAAATAAATTTTCCCGCTCTGGGTAGAACAAGAGGGACTATCAAACTTGTATCTACTGACTAAAACCCTTCCTTTACACTTTTTTTGTTATTTAACTTGTCCATTGTTATGCAAAAATAAATCGTCATTTAAACATAAGCATAGCATAATCAGTCTTTTTAAAGTTCCCACTGCTGGGACTAAGGCCTCCGCTCTAGGAGAGGGAATGGGCCGTTATCCACCACGCGGGCCTAGTGCGGGTCGGTGAATGCCATATGTCTTCGAATGTTTGGTTCTAGGATATGCCAGTTTCCTCATCATTGCCGTTTTTAAATCGAAATTGCTTCAACTAGTATAGTCAGTTTATTACAGGAACACACGTATAGGGTCATGTTTGAATATTCGAAATACGGGCTTCAAAAGCTGTTACAGTTTCAACGCTTTGTAAATATTAAACATGAAAAAGTTACGGTAAAATAGTCAAAGGGATTCATTTGAAATGCATTTTGATGCAATATTTTTTGCTACCTTCAGGTATGAAAAGTCACCACCTACCGCATGACGCAGGTCCTCACCGGACATGGCAAGTTCGGGAGGTTCCTGCATCGGATTCAGGCGGAAGCAACGCCCGAGTGTCATCACTGTGCGGACCACCCAGAGGACACGGTGGAGCATACGGTGGAGGTGTGCCCCGCTTGGGCGGAGCACCGCCGTGTCCTTGTGGAGGCAATTGGCGGCAGCGACCTTTCGAGTCGGGCCCTGGTTCAGGCTATGGTCCGAAGCGAGGAGGAATGGCAGGCGGTCGCCTCCTTCTGCGAAGCAGTAATGCTAGCGAAGGAGGAGGCTGCACGCGTGAGGGAACGAAGGCCCTCACGCCCTAGCCGCCGTAATTCCGACCCCGACTACCAGCCACGGTAGACACGGGCTTGCGGACGTCGAGCACTGGGTAGCTCGCCGTCCGGCTGTCCGGTAATTAACCGGACCGAGCCCAGACGTCAACAGCGCGTACTGATCCTCGCGCTCCTCAAAGAGATGTCAGCAAACCGTAGGGGCCCAGCAGGGCCAATGCCCGGTAGCTAGGACCGCGGAGAATTTCTGAAAGGGAAACCCGTAGTCCTAGAACGCAAAGGGTAATTGAAGGATACAGGTGTGGTTTTAGTCAGTAAAAGTCTGACACGCCCTCCCGCTCCACCCAGAGCGCGAGAAGTCATTTTGATGATTTCCCACCTTAAAAAAAAAAAAAAAAAAAAAAAAAAAAAAAAAAAAAAAAAAAACACGTATAGGGTCATGTTTGAATATTCGAGATACGGGCTTCAAAAGCTGTTACAGTTTCAACGCTTTGTAAATATTAAACATGAAAAAGTTACGGTAAAATAGTCAAAGGGATTCATTTGAAATGCATTTTGATGCAATATTTTTTGCTACCTTCAGGTATGAAAAGTCATTCGTGAATGTTGCTTTGATCATTTCATTTCAGTTTATATTTATTACTTAGATCAATTTAATTTATTTAGTAGCTTCTAACAGCGTCTTTGCCCGCGTGAATGTAAGTTAACGGCTCGTTCACGACTTTGCCGCTGTAAGCGGGAGCTAAGCGCGGGGCATCGAGCGGTAAGAACAAAAGTATCAAATTGTTTGAAGCACGCCACGAGACGCCGCTCATAGCGCGGTGCCCGCTTACCGATGCCGCCCTGCTCGCCGCGCCGCTCGTCGCTAAGACCGAAGTCGTAAACAGGCCGTAAGAGTGAATAGGTTACTTCTAGGTAAGCGTGCTCCATCGTTGACCACATCGTCGCTTTCCATCAGGTGAGATAGTGGTCAACCATGAGCCTAGCCGCAGAACAAAAAAAAATAGTATAAAATTATCCCAAGGGAACATACTCCTGCCCCCCTAGCCAAGTTACAACTATTTCGTTTCTATTCTCTTTTCTTTGATCGCCTCGAGTTGGCCACGCCTCCTATTCTTTTGGTCTGACCACGTGACTAAGCGTTGAGATGACGTCATAACAAAGGAATCGGAGGCGTGGCCCACTCGAGGCGATCGACGAAAAGAGAATAGAAACGAAACAGTTGTAATTTGACTAGGAGGGCTGGGATAAAAAGTATTCTGGACATAATTCACTCTTATGCCAAATTTCATGCAAATGCGTTCAGCCGTTTAAGGAATGACCAACATACAGTCATTCATACGAACTTTCGCCTTTAAAATATTAGTGGACTTATTATTTATTTGTCTGTAAGTTGTCTTTTTAGAATGGTTTTCTTTTTTACACATCTCTTTTTTTTCTAGCCAAGGCATTTTACAAACAAGCCATCTATCGAACTGTTTTATTTATTTATATAGATCGATAGTTAAATCACACTAATATTAAAAAGGTGAAAATTTGTGAGTGTGTATTTGTTTTTTACTTCTTCACGCTCGAATAATAATTTTGGCTGAATGAATTTCGATTAAACTGGTACATGGGTAGACCATGACCTGGAACAGCACATAGGATACTTTTTATTAGTGTTGCAACAGAACAGAATAGGATACTTTCTGCAGAAGTTCCGCAAGCATTTTCACTTCCGTTACCGCTTCTGCTTCCGCAAAATTTAGAACAGAACTCTAAACGGAAGAAAACAGCGAGGTTTGCGCGTGGACGACTGGACACATCGGAAGAGGCGCGAGGGGGGCGGGGGCGGTACACAAACGTCTCGCAACGAGTTTCTTTATTATTATAATTTTTTGGTTCATTCTGCGCATCACCGCGACTCGTGACGTGACTACAACGTAAACCTTCTGTTGTTTTTAAAAAATAAAATTGTGCTTTTTCTTCGTAGTATTAACACTTCCGCTTCCGCTTCTGCATCCGCAAATATTTACTTTTGACATCTGCTTCCGTTTCCGCTTTCGTTAAGACACTTCCGTTGCATCACTGCTTTTTATCCAGGGAGTATTTTCCCTTAGGTTCATTTTCTACATTCATGTGGGTGAAGCCGTTGACACGAGCAAGTTCTCAAATAAAAATATACATATATAAATCAGCAAACCTGCATGCATCTGTTAACAAACATATTCGGCCACAAATATCACCAAAACAATGATAAAACAGCCACAATAAGCTGACACACAGACATGTATAGATAACCTATCAGACACATGACTGATTGCTTATCAGTACATGTCATGACCCGTTGCAGAAGTGGTAACCCCTAAACAGACTTTCCTTCAATTCACGATTGATAACGACATTGATAGCAGGACAATGAATAATGATGCGTTGTTTCGATGCGAATGGGGAGATAGACATTGATTAGGATTATTAAGTACTGTATGTCCATTTCATGGAACGGAATGTCGTGATCAAGGGCGGATTTAAGGGGGGGTACTTGGGCACGGGGGCACGTGCTTCCTCAGACGGTATTTTTGTGCACTGTGGAGATTCTATCACAGTACATACTTAGAAGCAAATCAGAGTTGTCAAAATATGAATAAAAACTTGAAGTATCATACTTCAACTTTATTTCTAAGTTATTATTTATTTTTTTGCCCCCCCCCCCAGAAAAAAATCCTAGTTTTTGACCCTGGTTGTGATGACCTAATGGAAGCCTTTCGTGAGGGTGGGAGTTAAAATCCTGGCATAATGTGGTCGTCCAATGACTTCTAAGTGAAGCGAGAGAGCGTGTCAGCTTTTACTGACTAAATGCCACTTGTGTTCCTCGAGTTGCAGTTTGCGTAACCTTATCGCTTCACACATAACGGAAGAAGATTTTTGGTAATAGAACTCGTGAAATAAGTTCTCCAAACAAAAAGCCACACACATCAAACACACACACACACACATCTTATCACAGCGTTAATGTTTTCTTATTGTCGATTTGGACCAATTGTTTAAGTATTTTAGTGTATGTATGTAGTGTATTAATTTGAGTATATATTGTATAATTGTATTATATCTATTCAATGGTCTATTAGTAAATTTATTCTTGTATTTGCCTTTTTCTCTCTCTTTTATTGCACCTACCACTACTTTTCTCTGCATCACCCAAAGGTTGACTGGTAGAAAATGCCTAAGGCATTAAGTCCGCCTCTGCACTTTTGTGTGCTTATAGCATTAAATAAATAAATAAGAATAAGATATGAATTAAGGTAGACCTAGCTACCTCAATTCATAACGCTACAAAGACTGGGAGAAAATCCTCCATGGATCTTATTCAGCGGTTTGCTGCGATTTGTGTAAGTTAAAATCACAAACGAAGGACCACAGGGGACCTTGTTTCGTTCATGATGCTTGATCGACGGGGTACCTTACAATTTTGCGAGTGTCAAAATATATGCCAATGCATATCCTTGAGCGCACTGGTGGCTCGATGGTAACGGCCCCGACTTACGAGAGGTAGGTCGCGGATTCAAACCCAACCAGACGCATTACTTTAAGTAAATTATTTCATCACCACTGCTCTCAAAACGGTGAAGGAAAACATCGTGAGGAAACCGGCTTAAAACCAAAAATTCGAGGACATGTGCTATCCGGCAACCCGCACGGGTGGTGGATTACAGATTCAGACTCAGATTCAAATATTTTTATTTGTAGATGATGTAATAGAGCATGGTAGGTAAATAAGGTACGTATGTGATGCCAATATATAATGAACGGTATGTCTTGCCGTCAACGGCGCGGCGTACAAATATTCTAATTACCATTATAATACGAGTATACATAGGCTTTTGACAGGGTTTGGCACAAGGGGCTGTTATGTAAAGTTAAATCACTTCTGCCACATACATATTTTGAAATTCTAAAATCATATATGGCCAACAGGCTATTTCAAGTCAAAGAAAACAACTGCACATCAGATCTCCATGATATCACCACAGGAGTGCCACAAGGGTCTGTTCTAGGGCCTGTCTTGTACACCCTGTATACGTCTGACCTACCACAAAGCCCAGATATCACAGTTGCGACCTTTGCAGTTGATACGGCCTTACTAGCTTCAAGCCCATGTCCCGTTCGGACTTCAGAGCTCCTGCAAAGTGGATTGCATAAAATGGAAAAATGGTTGAGTAAATGGAGAATCGCAGCCAATGTGTTGAAGTCAGTGAACATTACGTTTAGACTTCGCAAAGAGGACTGTGCTCCAGTTACTATTAACGGTACCCAACTTCCACATCAAAATACAGTCAAGTATTTGGGATTACAATTACACCTGGACCGCAGACTCACCTGGAAAAAACATATTCAAACAAAAAGAGATGAGGTGAACTTAAAATATAGGGGTCTCTCTAGGAATCGATAACAAGATTCTCATTTATAAAACTATGCTGAAGCCAATCTGGACCTATGGCATTGAACTCTGGGGTTCGGCATGCGACTCCAATACTATGATTATACAAAGGGCTCAAAACTACATTCTCAAGCAGATATCTAATGCGCCCTGGTTCATCAAAACAGAGGAGATCCATGAAATCTTGAATGTGCCAATGGTTAAAGAAGTGATCAACTGCCATGATGCCAATTACAAATCACGTCTCCAAAAGCACCCAAACCAGTTAGCAGGACAGCTTACTATTCCTGAAAGTATTCGCTGACTGAAGAAGCGGCGTGACATCTTTGACTAGAAATGTCACCTATACATGTGACTACTTTTATGGAAGGGCAGGCCCCACAGGAGGCAGCACCCTACAAACCATCCAGACTACATCTCATCTGTTTATAGTCCACATGACTGACTACATGATAAGAATTATACATAAAAAAAAAGAAACCATTATAATAAAGAATTGTAAATAATAATAAAACCATTCAAAATTAACTCAAAAATAGCTATTAAAAACAAAAAAAGACAGTACTTTCCACATACGGTACTCGTAAATATATACCCAACTGAGTACGTACGAACGCAAGTACCAAAAATAAACAACATCTATTTGCATGAAATCTCTCACAAACATAATATAAGCAGAGCCGCGGTATTAATAGAACTCACAGCTTATTGCACTTGAACCACAAATATCAGTGTATAAGTATAAGCGAGGTATACCGCAATGCTGACTTCTAGCCATTATGTTTATTTCTAGAATTATCGTCGACGTAGGACATTGTTCTGTGACATCACAAAAAAAATACAGAAGGTTTATCATTATACCAGCCCCCCCTAGCCAAGTTACAATCGTTTCGTTCGCGCCGAACGCCTCGAGTAGGCCACGCCTCCGATTTTTTTGTTCTGACCACGTGACTGAACGTTGAGATGATGTCAGAACAAAAGAATCGGAGGCGTGGCCTACTCGAGGCGGTCGGCGCGAACGATACGATTGTAACTTGGCTAGGGGGGCAGTACTCACCCACGGAGGGTTCCGTACCATTATCTATACAACGTTAGACTACTATATTATAACTTTATTAATATCGAGCTAAATACGGCAAAAAAATCACGTTTGTTCTATGGGAGCCCCACTTAAATATTTATTTTATTCTGTTTTTAGTATTTGTTGTTATAGCAGCAACAGAAATACATCATCTGTGAATCTGTGAAATTTCAGCTATCTAGTTATCACGGTTCATAAGATACAGCCTGGTGACAGAAAGACGGACGGTGGAGGTTTAGTAATAGTGTCCCGTTTATACTCTGTGGTTTTTTTTTTCGGTGGGAAAAATCATCTTATGACATCCCCCGCTATTGGGCGGAGCGGGAGATAGTGTCAGACTTTTACTGACTAAAAACCCACTCCTTTCGTACCAGGGCCGTGTCTTCCTTTCAGAATCAGACCCGTGGCCCCAGTAGGCTTCGACCCTGCTGGGCCCCTGCAGTTGCTGACATCTCTATATACTCTGTAGGTACGAAACCTTAAAAATAATACTTCTCGAAACACCCATATCTAGTGAGGACCTTGCAACCGGAAAGTGAGGACGCCGTAGCGCCTCTGTAGGTACGAAACCTTAAAAATAATACTTCTCGGAACACCCATGTCGAGTGAGGACCTTGCAAGCGGAAAGTGAGGACGCCGTAGCGCCTCTGTAGCCACTCCTCAAATAGGAGTTTTACCGTCGCGATTGTTGCGTGCCAATTGGTTACTGTGCTGCACGCTAGTCACATTTTTGCCGTGATGGAATCTATGAAAAGCCTATCCGATGAGCCGCACGAACTGAAACTTCTGTATCTCTTGTTTACAGTTCAGCCATCATTTGCATAAATTAGCATAATTTGAGCATTAATCAAGTTTTATCCAGAAGTTCTTCTAGCAGGTAAAACTGACAGAGATACTTAAAAGATGAGCGTATAGTTTGTCAAGAGTCCTCGCGAGGATAAATGGGAATGTAAGTTTTGACAAGAACATGCGTATGATGTAGGTATATAATAAATATAACATATGTAACAGCGTGAATTTCTCCCGAGGGAAATGAAATATTAAGAACTATTTTCTCTGAATAACCCAAAGGTAGAAAATGCCTAAGGCATTAAGTCCATCTCTGTCCTTTTGTGTGTATAAAGTATTTGATAAACAAATAACTATGAAGAGGTACAATGCATTCCAAATAAGAATAGGATCGATTGCCATGTTGTGACGTCACGTCATACTGTCAAATCGCAAGAAATTGGGCAAAATTGAAGAACTAGATTCTGATTAAACTTTTTTCGTTCACAGTTCGTAAATAAATTAAATTTTAAATATTTCTTGTTTTATTCATCATAATAATTCTTCGATTTGACAGTATGACGTGAAGTCACAACATGGCAATCGATCCTATTCTTATTTGGAACGCATTGTATTCTTATTCATCATCACTACTCTCAAAATGGTTCTAGCAAAAATTTAACGATTTCTTACATCCACCAACCCGCAATGGGCCCGCGCGGTAGATTAAAGGCGGTTGTGTGGCTCGGCGGCTGGGGCGTGAGGATGTCTATTCTCTCACGCGTGCGACCGTCTCCTTCGCTAGTATTACTACTTCGCAGAAGGAGGCGCCCGCTGCCCATTCCTTCACGCTCCCTACCATAGTCTGAACCTGGGCTTGACGCAAGAGGTTACCACCGCCGATTGCCTCCTCTCGGACACGATGGTGCTCCGCCCAAGCTAACTTTGTAAACTTATCAATACTGCTTAAAAAACTAACTTTATTGATTAAAATCCTCCTGTGTTCCTTCTGTTGCCGTAGTTGTTCGCAGACCCGATCATCATCATCATTATTTCAGCTGAAAGACGTCCACTGTTGGACATAGGCCTCCCCCAAGCGTCGCCACAACGACCGATCCTGTGCGTCTCGCATCTACCGCATTCCCGCGACTCTCACCAGGTCGTCGGCCCGATCAAAATCGTTATAATTCCGGTGTAAGAGAAAGACGGAGCTATACAGACCGTATAGCAATATCTCTTTCTCACACCGGATTCATGATGATGTTTCGGCGCCAGTTTCAAATTCGAAAAATCTTTCACTCGTGGAAATTAGGTACACTATTGCCGATAGCCATAAACTGCTTTTTATCCCAGAAAAGTTGCTGTGGATATATCACAGCACACACACGCATTTCCCATCAATATTGGGAGCGCAACTAAAGTGGTCTTCAAATAAATTGCCCGCTTATAATTTAGCAATCTATTTTCGTATAATTCTATAAGTTTTAGCCATTTCAAACATTGCCATAATTAATATGTAAATATACCGACAAAGTCCTCATAGCACCAAATATTTTTACTTAGATTAAATAAAGCGCCGTATATATTGGCGTGACACGCAAATTAAGCAGTTCAAAGCTTCAACAAGGTCAAGAATAAACTGGTATGATTCATATCCATATTTTAGGACCGAGGTATTTGAACGATCTGTTGCGTAATAAATGTTTCGTACTTCATGGAGGTGAGTCATCATCTTCCTGCCCTTGTCCCATCTTATTTAGGGTCGGCGCAACACGTTTTTTTCTTCCATTCTATCCTGTCAACCGTCATGCTATCACTAACTTCCTTTTCTTTCATATCACTGTTCACACAATCCATCCATCTTTTCTTTGGCCTCCATCTCCCTCTCCACCCATCCACATGTATACTCATAACTCTTTTGGTAACATGCGTTTTATCTCTTCTCTTTACATGACCATATAGTTGGTTAAGAATATCCATATTACATACAAAGTACATGACTTTATTCTGCCATCTTCTTTGTACCATCGGACAACCCAACGGCGAATATCCACCCTTAAGTTGTTGAAACCGAACTAAGCGTTTCGCTTCGTCATATATACCGCATACATCGAAGGACTGGAACAATTTGCCTGCTGCGGTCTTCTCGTCCGATTATAATTTAGGTGTCTTCAAGGCTAGAGTGAATAGGCTCGCGCACTAGTTTATTACTAGTGCGCCTCACCATATCAACAATTGCATCACTGCTTACCATCAGGTGAGATCACACTCAAGAACTAGTATAGATCAAATAAAAAAAACTGGGCCAGTGCGAGTCGGACGGAGTCGGAGTCAAACACAGAAGGTTCCGTACAAACTTACCTATATAAATAGTTCAATTCCCGAATGGAGTCTCGAAGAATTTTCCGAATTGCAAAAAAAAAAATATTTTTGATGTAACAACAAATTTACTATTTTCAGATTTATTCCTATAATTGTGCTATAAGACCTTGATTCATGCCAAATTTCAGGATTCTGGGTTAACGGGAAGTACTTACCCTATTAATTTTGATTCCGTTGAACGCGTCGAAATGTATGTTTTTGCGAAATAAACAGCCGTATCGTTTTTTTTTTTTTCGTTATCTTAGACGTTTGATTTTTTCACAACCTCAAGGGACCGCAGACTTGAGTATGTGGTTTTAATTTCAGCTCGATACCTCCACGCGTTCCCGAGATAAAGGGTCTTGACAGACAGACAGACAGACGGACGGACAACAAAGTGATCCTATAAGGGTTCCTTTTTTTCCTTTCGTACGGAACTCTAAAAAGGCGAAAATATTTGCATTAATGTTAGCATTTGATATATCTTGCTAAACTGCAGGATTGTTTTTAAGAGTCACCGTAGCCCTAGAATTCAAAAGGCAACTGAAGGGACCCAGGTGAGTTTTATTTATAGTTTTATTCAGTAGAATCCTGAAAACAAAAACTAACTTTATCTTAACACGTTAATCGCCATATCGGACAATGGTGACTGCCAGTAAAAGTTCTATTTAGACCACGTGTATCGGAATTGCTTAACCTAATTCCGCCAAGCCAGTTCCACCCGATGTTCGGCGATGAGCCACCGGTACATAACATGGTGACATCCTGACTACCAGCCACCGTAAGCGTACGCGTAGGCTTGCGAATGACGAGCAATGGGTAGCTTGCAGCTAGGCCGTCCAATAATCGTCTAGACCTAACCCGAATAGTCGAAGGCACGTAGTCTTCCACGCGCGCTACCAAAAAATGACAGCAAAACCGTTGGGGCCCAGCTGAGGCCGCGAGGAGTTTCAGAAAAGGAAACACACAGTTCCAAAACGTAAGGTCAACTGAAGGACACAGGTATGGTTTTAGTCAGTATAATACACAAAAAGAGAAACTGAGTGACTAATATTAGCGCAAATCCATGCAAAGTACTACGACAAGTAAGGTGAAATTTTGCTCATGGCTTAATTATATGCCAAAATTCAAACTTAAAGAGGGTAATAAAAGGGAATTATGTTGGTATTCTAAATCTTATTTATTTTATCATTTTTGTACACACATTATATTGGAAGAAGATACAGTAATAAAAACAAAATGTATAAAGGTACTGCTTATTTCTAAAATATTTTTTTTCCAGCAGACCTGCGTAAGGAGAGATAAAAAGAAAATATCTTAAGCCAGTTTTCATGAAAGCACTCGCAAACGAAGTAACAGTCAAAATACTAGTGTATCGTAAAGATTGGAAATGATGAAACATCTCTTTTTTCAAGAAAGTCTTCGAAAACTGTATGTTAATTTATTTTCTTCGTTCGGCTATCGAATACAAGAAAAAGTTTTTTTTTTTTAAATTGGTACAGAGAAAAGTTTTGCAAGAACTTTGACCAAAATATAAAAAACTCTGGAATGTGCTTCCCCTTGACATCAAAAAAGCTGAAAGTTAATTTTCCTTCAAGCGTATAATTCGGAACCATTCTACTACTTGAAGTCCTCTCAACCTTAGTTCGGTCTTCGTCATAATTGTTATATTTCAAGTTCTCTTAATTATAATTATTTGATATTTATCATAGTATTTATTAGTATATAATTTTATACATATATGTTATGTATTTTATTATTATAAGCACCTTAATTTAATAATACTTCATTCTATTTGAAATATTTGTTATTTATTTATTGTGCACACCTACTACAGTGTTATCTTTTATAACCCAAGGGTTATATATTATGTTGGAGAATGCCTTGTTACATTAAGTCCGCTTATGTACCACTACTAAAGTTATAAAGCTATATCATTTACTTACATGAAGTTTAAATAAATTAATAAATAAACAATGAAAACAAAGCATTATACACAAATGAGATTATTTTTGTTAGAATAAAGGCAGAATGTAAACACGATCTGTTTGTATTGACATATGTATTAGGTGTCAATAAAAAAAATGGTATATAATGAGATAAAATTGCTTGTTTGGTCATCTGAAGGAGCTAATCACTTATATAATTTTTTTTTATGTGGCAAATCATCTAATAACTTATGATGCTCTAAGGTGGGGCGAGAGGGCGTGTCAGACTAAAAATCCACCTGTGTCCTTCAGTTGCTGATTGCGTTCTGGGGCCACGGTCACTCAGGCCCCTTCAGTTTTGCTGACATCTTTTTGAGGCGTGTATAAAACACTACGCGCCGTCGCTACGGGCCTTAACTGGGGCCCTACCATAACGTCTTAAAGTCATAATTATTCTAGAGTGAGAGAGAGACGAAGCTATACACGCCGCATATCACTATCCCTTTCTCACACCGGATAATAACCATTTTATGACTTCATAGTAGTGCCGCAGATCTATGTACTCTATCTAACCTTTAGAAAACACTAAATAGAAACATTAACAAACGCTCGGGCTCCCACCCGCTCTGGGCAAAGTCAGAGGCAGTGTCAAACTTCTATTGACTAAAACCCACCTTTTTTTTAGGCAGGGAAATCATCCAGTGACTTGTCTCGCTCTTGGACGGAGTGGGAGAGCGTGTCAGACTTTTACAGACTGAAACGCACTCCTGTGTTCCTTCTTTGCCTTGCGTACCAGGGTCCCGGGGTTCATTTTCACTTAACCCATGGCTCCAGTAAGCTTCGACCCTTTTGGGCCCCTACGATTTGCTGACAATCTCCTTGAGGCGCGCGTGGAACACCACGCCCCGTCGATGACTTGGGCTCGGTCTGGACAATTACCGGACGGCCGGATAGTGTGCTACCCATTGCTCGCTGTCCGCAAGCCTACGCCTACGGTTCTTGGAAATTGGGATCGGTATCCCGGCGGCTGGGGCGTGAGCTGCCTCCTTCACTAGCATCACTGCTTCGCAGGAGGCAAACACCTGCCAGTCCTCCTCGCTCCGGACCATAGCAAGTACCATGGCCCGTCGCGAGAGGTCGTTGCCGCCGATCGCCCCCACAAGGACACGGCGGTGCTCTGCCCAAGCGGGGCACACCTTTACCATATGCTCCACCGTGTCCTTCGGGCGGTCCACACAATGGTGACTCCCGGGCGTTTCTTCCGCACGAATCCGGTGCAGGAACTTCCCGAACTTACCATGTCTGGTGAGGACCTGCGTCATGCGGAAAGTGAGAACGCCTGACGTCTTTCCAGCCCCTCCTCAAAGAGGATACTTACCGCCATAATTTTGGCGTGACTGAACAAACTCCAGACCCAAACCCACCTGTGTTTATAGAAACATAGGTAGGTTAAAGTCAGTAAAAAAAACTATTAAAAAAAATGACAATTATAGAGTTTCCTTAGCGTTTCAGGGCCACCGTAACTCTTTCGAACAATCATGTAGCCTTAATTTGACTAACTCAGATCCATAGGTTTTTATTCTTGGAATTGTGAGTGTGTATGTTTGTTCCTTCTTCACTCTCGAACGGCTGAAAGGATTTGGATAAAATTTGGCATACGGTTAGACCATGTCCTGGAATAGCATATAAAGTATTAGCTTCTGCCAGCGGCTTTGCCAGCGTGAAAGTCGGTTTGCGTGAAACTTTGGACTCCTGTTTCATCTCCTTAGGGGGTGAATTTTGGAAAATCCGTTTTTAGCGGATGTCTACACTCTATAAGGAACCTACCTGCCAATTTTTAAGTTTGTAGGTGTTATATTTTACGAGATTTAGTGATTAATCAGTGAGTGGTAGGTATTTTGCTTTTATAGAATCAGAATCAGAATAATTTATTTGTAAACATAGGTCAGATTACAACAGAGTGTGAGGTGATAAAAATAGGTAGATCCTCTATGTTTTACCCAGAGGCGTACAAATATATAAATTAACATTGTCAGTTTTCATTTAATTTCTGAGATTATGTGAACTTTAACATCATTAATAAATTTAAAATTAATATTAATCGGCACATCATTACAAATTTAATTACATCAGTTTCATTAAATGTCACAGAGATTAAGTTATATGTCATATTAATATTAATGTCAAATACAATTCAGAACCATCAAAATAGGTCAACTTAAAGTCAATAATAATAATAGGCACATGCATATCATTACAAATTAAGTAAAATTAGTTTCAGTAAATGTCTGAGATTAAGGTTCATGTCATATTAATGCTTATGTCAAATACAATTCAGGATTATCAATATAGGTCGGATGATGAGCAACTTCATTATGTAAACTCTATATTATTATAAAAGTCAATATCAATAGGCATATGCATATCATTACAGATTAAATATAAAATTAGTTTCAATTAAATGTCCAAAAGATTAAGTTATTACATGTCATATTAGTGCCAATGTCAATAAAAGTAAAGATCATCGAAATAAGTCGGGTAATGTACAATTTTCTGAAGAAGTAATTATAGAATTGTCGTCTAAATAGTCTTTTATTGAGTAATAACATTTATATATTAAAATTCTTAATAGTTATTTTTTGAAATTATCCAGATTTAACGTTTTTAATTTCTCAGGTAGTTTGTTAAATATTTTTTGAGCCATACAGAAGGTACTCTTATTCATTAGTGCAGTCTTTCCATAAGTCACTTCAAGTTCTGACTTATTTTTATCGCGTAATTTTCGGTAGTAGCTTTTATTAGCTGTTTTATATATAATGAAATGTTAGATTTGACGAACACATTTGTTTCGTATATGTATAACGATGGCAAGGTAAGAATTTTTAGACGTTTAAAGAACGGTTGGCAACTGTTTGTGCTTTTATATACATAGATTTACCTTTTTATTATGGGAGTATGTTCCCTGGGACAATTTTCTGCTTTCATACGAGTGAAGCTGCTGACAGTAGTTAGTTTATAATATAATTGGTCTACTTTCGCAGCTCAATATTATTCCGACCGTACCTACCAGCGTCGCATGTCAACGACCTTTACATTAGCGAGAATTGGCTGTAATGTTATTATAATGGTAAATTATGTAATGGCAACAGTCTAGCCATCATTATGGGAGATTAACTTTTTTTTTTATTTGAAACTAGGAATATCGAAATATCCAATGATGTGTTAATATTTCAAAAATATGTAAGCTGGGCTGTGTTTACAGAATGTTAAAAGTGATAGAAAAACTATTTGTAGGTATATCTAAAAAGTTGTGATCACAAATAGTTTATAACTCATAATAACGAGATCAGGCGGGAGGGGGGAGGGGGGAACATTGTGAAGTGCACTCACAATGTTTCTAAGAACATCCGCATTCTCATCGCAGTCGCAATATATATACAAAACATCTCTAATTTAATAATAATAATAATATTTTAATAATAATATTTTATTAAAATCACTTAAAAATTTCTTTGATATTGATGGTTTCAGAGCTGTTTCAAACTCAATCCGATTATTTCAAACTAGCGTCTGCCCGCGGCATCGCTCGCGTGGAAGTAGATTTCCCCATACTAACTTTGGAACCCCGTTTCATCCCATTAGAGGGTAAATTTTGGAAAATCCTCTCTTAGTGCTCGCCTACGTCATAAAAGGAAACCATGTGCAATATTTCACACTCCTAGTCCCAGTAGTTTCGGCTGTGCGTTGATATGTCAGTCAGTCAGTTTCTTCTTTTATATATATAAATCTTTGATTAGGTATATACTTGACAAGTATCGCCAAACTAAAGTGGCAATGGGCAGGGCACATTGCTCGCAGAACAGATGGCCGTTGGGGCCGAAAGGTTCTGGAATGGCGACCACGTACCGGAAGACGTAGCGTTGGAAGGCCTCCTACAAGGTGGACCGATGACTTGGTAACGATTGCCGGAGTCCGATGGATGCGAGACGCACAGGACCGTTCGTTGTGGCGACGCTTGGGGGAGGCCTATGTCCAGCAGTGGACGTCTTTCGGCTGAAATGATGATGATGATGATGACAAGTATATAATCAAAGATATAAATAAACCATTTACAGGCACTTTTGAATTGTCAATGTCGGTCAGTCACAAGATGAAGCTATTTGCACGTTCCAAAGCATAGATCTCTATGGAGAAGAACGTGCAAAAAACTCCAAGGACACTCTTTTAAATCAATTACTAGTAAATAATAAATAAATAATAAGACTAACGACTTAAACGTTTTTTAAGAACAAAGCTTACACTAGTTCTTGAAAGTAAGTGATTTTCCCAACAATTTTAACACAGTACGTCCTCAAATGGACAAGAAAGCAGTGAAACGTGAAACTATAAGGAACTCTCAAAGCATTACAGCGTCGAACAAAATTGCAAAGAATCCCTTCTACAAATAAATGACGGTCATAAAGGCGCTAACAAACGAGATATACCACTATCATTTCTCATGAAACATGGCAACAAGTCGAAAAGCCGCAGAATTGCTGACAACGAGGAAGTTGATATTACCAACTACTGAGATGTAATCAACGCATTTCGGGAAAATGGGGATACCTGGGTTTGTAATGAATTGATATTAACCCCTCGCGCGCGGGGGGGTATTAATATTACGTAATTGCGCGTTTTTACGTAAATTCACCAAAAAAAATTAAAAAGAATAAAAAAAAACTTTTTCTGGATTTTTCTAGAAAAAATAAAGATTATAGAAACCAACATAAAAATAAATGTAAAATAATGGCCTTTAAATTTCGTACAAACGTGTGTGCAGTACGACAATTAAGAGTTTTTCAAGGTCATTCAAGTTGTACAGACGTATGTACAATCGCCGCTCGAGGGGTGTGTGCTATTTTGTAATAATAACTATCTAAATTACATTATTTTAGTAAGTTTAATCAATTGTCTCTTATTTCTGAACTGCATATCCACATCTTTCTGAACATAAGGCTTGCGGATGACAAGCTATGGGTAGCCCACCGTCCGGACCGAGACTGAGTCATCGACGGCGCCTAGTGTTCGACGTGCGCCTCATAGAGACGCATTGTAGGGGGCACATCAGGGCCGCAATAGCCACTAGGATTTTCTGAAAAGGAAACCTTTGGCTCTAGAATGCAAAGGGCAACTGAAGGACACAGATGTGGTTTCAGTCAGTAAAAGTCTGCTCCAGTCCCGCTCCACCCAAAGTCATTGGATGATTTCTCAACTCTAAAAAAGCCTACCTAATTATATTACCGGGCACAAATAGATAGTCAACGAATCTCTAGTTCTTTAAAATGAAAATGATTGATGAAGATGACAGAATTCTTTGGTCATCAGCCCCCCTAGCCAAGTCAAGTTCTGTCGTCATGTCAACGCTAAGTCACGTGGTCAGAACAAAGGAATCGGAGGCGTGGCCTACTCAAGGCGCAACGAAACGACCGTAACTTGGCTAGGGGGGAAGGTGACTACAATAGCAACGGAGCAGTTTTGAATTATTTTTTTGTAATAATAATAATATTTATTTGCAAAAAACACGGTATTAAAAGATGTTACAACACAAAATGAGTCCAAACATGTTTTGGCTTAATAATTATTAAAGCATGCAAAATTAAAATATCAATATTGAATTACAGTTTATGTTCGAGAAATTCTTTAAAACAATAGAAGCTATTTTCATTCAGCCAGTTATACAATTTAATCTTAAAAAGTCTGCAATTTAGTACTTCAAATGTATTTGGTAATTTATTAAATAAACGCACACACATATCCACACAGTTTTTATTATATTTAGCACACCTGGGCATCTTGTCAGTCGTCTACTACCAGCCTGAATTGGTCACGCCGACTTCGTGAACATCTTCCGCTGTTTTGAACAGTTATTTATGTTTCTGTACAAACACACATACTTCATATACATATATTGAAGGCAATGGTAGCAAAGCAAGCTTTTTAAATATTGGTTTACATGATTCATCTGATGGAATTCCCGTATATGGCTCGTATACATTTCTTTTGTGAGATTAATGCTCTATTAAAGTCGGTACTATTTCCCCATTTTATTATTCCATACCACATCAAGGATTCCACATACGCTCGATATGACATTACAGCCGTTTTTATATTTAATATTATATTTATTATTATTTGTACTGTTTATTAACTCGCGTTTGGCCACTATCACACCTGATAGAAAGCGACGATGTGGTCGACAATAGAGCACGCTTGCCTAGAAGTAATCTACTCACTCTTGATTTAAAGATTTTCAGAAAGTAGTTTGAATAGCCCGTCTCGTATCTTGTTAGTCCACTGTACACAATTTAAACGCACCAATACAAATTGAAACCACTAAACACTTGAAACGTTGAAACTGTAAATTTCAAACCAGCGTAACGATCTTTAAACTGAAATACATACTTTAAAAGTAATTGGGTACTAAAATAACCAGTCGCCAGTTTTATATACGATGCAATATGGAACGCTGTACGAAATACAGTTCGTACAAAACACAGTTCAAAACACTTTCTTGAACAGCTTTGACGCAGATGAACGATTTCTATTACCCAGCGTACTTTATAAATATGTTTATGACTGAATATTTTCTGTTTATTTTAGTGTATACTGATTTTAGTGATGTTTGATTTATTACACTTTGTGTAGCATTGTGTCTTAGTTTTGTAAGGTTTTAGGTACTCATAATCATAACCATGTATTTGCTTCCACAATGTTGGTAAGATGGTAACAAACAAGCTATGGATCATTGTATACCCTGTTAGAGCCGGGCCACACGATGCATTGCGGCACCACACCGCATCGTGTGGCTCTTAGGTCGCAGCAACAAATTTGTTAATATTTAATTCAATAAGAAAATTATAATAAATTAGAAAATTCTACATTAAATTTATGCAGTTTAAATTATTCACTAAAATTCAGCTTATAATTAAAATACAATAACATTTAAATAAATCAATCAAAAACTTCATTAAAAATCCTTTACATAATATGTTCGTTATGTGCGACCATCTTATTAAACTTAAATTTATTGTATAATTGTAATGGATGTTGTTAATTAATATTTATATTGCGATTCATCATTTAAATATTCATTTATATTGTAGTAGGTTTTGTTTAATAAAAATAATTTTAGTTTATTTATAAAACTATTAAACTTCTCAATATTCTTAATATTTTCAGGCAGTTTAATATATATTTATATCGACATAACATAGGTACTTGAAGAGTGCATTTTTTGTCGGGAGGAGAGTATATTTAGTCTAGTCTTTTTTAGTTATGTAATTTGCAACTTTAGTCTTCTCGCTTTCATCAAAGTAATTTTAGCTTTCCACCGAATAATGAAATGCGAGGTAGAGTGGTAAGGGTATGTTTTTAATGAGGCGGAGCTGGGCGGAGTGGAGTGGAGAAGGGCAGTGAAAAGTATAATAATATACTAATATTCACACAACTACCACACAACGCCATCTAGTCCAAAGCTAAGCAGAGCTTGTGTTAAGAGTACTAGACAACTGATAAACATAATGAAATATTTCTAAATATTTACATATTATACATAGATAAATTACACCCAGATACAGAACAAAGGATTGTGCTCATGACACAAACATTTGTCCCGGGTGGGAATCGAACCCACGACCTCCGGCATAGCAGTCAGGGCCACTAACCACTAGACCAACAGGCCAGTCAAGTGGCAAGTGTATATTGAAGCGGAGCCGGGCAGAGTGGAGTTGAGCGGGAAAAGGGTACTCCGCTTCTTGCCCTCCGCTCGGCACTACAGCTTACTCGACTCTGTCCTTTCCGGCTCGGGGTCACTGTTCCTACTGATATGGAGGGAGATTTCGAGCACTGCGGTCGGCCAATTTACGGTCCGCTCCTCTCCATTCCGTCCAGCTCCGCGTAAGTGTAAACGCACGCTAAATGCCCACCAAAGGGATCACTTTATTTTCTTAGTGAGGCTTAGCGCAGTTCCGATAGCAAATAGTCTAGTAGAGCTAGGTGTTTTTACAAGCAAAAATGTAAGAGAAGTGTGCGAGGGATACGAGCGAGGAATGTGAGCGAGTGGTGTTAGCGAGGAATGAGTGTGGTCTGCATATCTCTGATGAAAAAGTAGCCTAGTTTACTATAGCGATTATATTGCGTCTATGACGTTTTGTGGGAATAAACATATTTCTTCGACTGAAAAATCAATCAACTATGAACGATACCAACCCGCACTGGGCCCGCGTGGTGGATTACGGCCCATTCCCTCTCCTAGAGAGGAGGCCTGAGTCCCAGCAGTGGGAACATTAAAAAAGGCTGATTATGCTATGAACTATAAATCCTGAGATTATATCGAGCCTTTTCAGAAAGAAAATCGTAAGCGAATATATGTTTTTGCAAGAATATGATTCCTGCAAGCCAACATAACAAGCTAAAGGCCTGGCTGGTGTTGTACTTCAAAAAAAAACTGGGCAAGTGTGAGTCGGACTCGCACTCTGAGGGTTCCGTACAAACTTACCTTTGTAATTAGTTCAATTCCCGAATGGAGCATTGAAGATTTTTCCGATTCACTTTTTTTTTGTGACGAAACTTCCCAATTTACTGTTTTCAGATTTATTTCTATATTTGTGCTAGAAGACCTTGCTTTATGCCAAATTTCAGGATTCTGGGTCAACGGGAAGTACCCTATGAATTTCGATTCCCTTGAGAGTGTCGAAATATGTACGTTTTTTGCGACATAAACGGTCATATCTTTTTTTTTTCGTTATATTACGTGAGACGTGTGCAATGCTAAAGGAATATTACTATTATATTACTGAAAAACACCTTCCAATATAAAGAAAAGGATAATAAACAGTTATTATTGAAATCCTTAAAACAGTTTTTCCTTTGGTGTCCACCTATTAACCCTAACAGAGCGAGGAGAAGTAAATTGACGATTTCATAAAAAAAAGGAATTTTGCGTTAGCAGTGGAGTTAGTTTCTGCTCTGCCTACGCACGCCTCTTATCTATAAGTCTTCCACAAATAAACTTCACAGACAGCATCCTTAAACCAATAATACTCAGAAAACTTAATCAAAATGTTACTAAAACCAAATAGAAAGTAGGTAGTTCTGAAACCCACGCCAGTGGACAGATAATTAAATAGAAGTAGCTACCCGTACCTAAACCAACTTCTCTGAACATTTCGTATCGTAACGACGAACTGAAATTCAACATAAAACTAAAATCATAATGGCATGGCGGCCGCAATCAAGTCACACTAGGGCTGCTACCGATAGTTGTTTAATGATGGGTACTATTTAACTTTTCCTTATTTTTGTTAATATATATATATAATAATAATAATAAGTTTATTTGCCATAAGTTTAGGTACACCGGTAATACATATTTACATTGAACATAATAATGCTAACACAAGTAAAACAATGGTCCACATACTTGATAAAATTTATAGATGCCCAATGACGGTATACAGAGAAAAGTTCTTTACCTCCCGTGCTAGTCAAGGACTGTGTTACGGCAAGGTAAGATTCTCGCTCATAGTATAATAGTCATAATGTAAACACGTTAAGACACTTTTTACCAATTACATTTGTTTTGCTGTGAATCATAGATAATGATAACGAGTTACAAGTTTAGCGTAAAACAAGTAGTATATGCAAAGAAATCAGACAATGCAACCACTAACGTTATTTCGATATAAACAAAATGTTTTCACAATAACAATATTAGTTCAGAATTTGTAATACAACAAGCATGTTAAAAAAAAATAAAAATAAAAAAAGTTGTTGCTAAAGTTAAAATAACAAAACTAAAATAAGAGCATAACGAAAGATGTAGTAATTTATATAACAAAATATATCTAACAATTAAATATTATAACTTAATAGGTATTTAAACACACTGAAAATAATAATATGTACAAACAGGTAGAAAAAGAAGTTATAGGGCATCAAAAAATTCGTACACATCGATGTCAACGGGAAAAGTGCCCAGAACGCTGACAACATTGCCACGCTGGATGGCAATGCTGATTCGTTGACCGAAGAAAAGCCCAGACTTCTAGTCACGCGAAGAGTCGACCAGCTGTTTGCTGATATCCCGAACAACACGATGAGCGCTCGGACCCCATGGCCCTAGTGTTTCAACCCCAAACGATTCAAACGTATAACTTCCGATGAGGTTATTATAATTATTTACGCCATTTGAGGTTTTCTGCACCTGCAGCAGCCGCCCCAGCACAGCCCGCCGTACTCAGAAGATGAGATGGCGTAAGGGTGTCGACACATGTTCCTCAATTTATTGCTGTTTTCTACTACAAAATATGCCTTGTTTTTCAGGGTTCAGTACCCAAACGGGACCCTTTTATCCTATGTGATAGCTAAACAGTTAACAGAAATACATCATCTGTGAAGAAGTTTCACAGATGATATATTTCTGTTCCCGCTATAAAAACAAATATTAAAAACACAATAAAATAAATATTTAAGTGGGGTTCCTATAGAACAAATGTGATTTTTTTTGCTGTTTTTTGCTACGGACGGTACGGAAACTTTCGTGCGCGAGTAAGACTCGCACTTGGTCGCTTTTTAATTTATGTTCAGTGGCGTAACTATAGGGTGGCAAGGCTGGCAAAATGCCACGGGCCCCTGGCCCAGTGGGGCCCCCGGTCCAAGAGATCTTGAGCTCAGAAGAAGTAAATATGCAAATTCAAGTAAATTATTTAGATTTATCAAACGAATTCATAAGAAAAGAATCAATTTCTTGTTGCCAACCTTACTACCTTATAAAAACGCCACTGGGAAGCCCACATTCAGAGACGAAATATAAAAGTCCTCGTGTATTAGAGATCTTGCCGATTTATTAATAATAAGAATATTTTATGCATGTACTTCAGTGATTTATCCAAATTAAATTACAAAGTTGACGATTTTCCTGAGGCCCCATCCTATAATTTTGCCACGGGCCTCAGATGGTGTAGTTACGCCACTGTTTATGTTATACTATTTGTGAGCCTATAATTTTTAACTGAACCCGAGTGAAACTGCGGGCTAAAATGAATAGGTAATTTATAAAAATGCCATCAAAAAGTTTTAATTATAGTTGCGCTATTACGTATTCAAGCTTCAAAATAGAATTTAGTGTATTGATCAGAATCAATCAAAAATTGGAACCACAACAAATACCTACTAATAACCTTGTGATGACTGATCTCTGAGCCAATCAAAGCATTTGAAATCAATCAAGATTTCTTTTTTTATTGAAATAGAAAACTTAGAGTGGAGAAAACCGGTAAGGGAAAGTCGATATCTGTTCAGAAAATATTTGTTTAAAAACAATTGTTTGTACATTTAGTACTTTATTTACTAAGCTCTCTCCAGTCGTGTCGGCATGCTATTCCTTATTAGGTTTGAATTTTTATGGTGTGATATCATCCAACGACTTCTCCTGCTCTAGGGAGGTGCGAGAGGCACCTGGCGTGTCAATTTTACCAGCTAAAACCATACTACTGCGTCCTTCAGTTGCCCTTTGCGTTCTAGGACCACGGGTTTCCATTTCAGTAATTCTTCGTGGCCCATACCTATCTGGGTGTCTGGTATTTGAGAGTTTACAAGTTTGTGATCATACCCAAACAAGACATTTATTTAGATATTTTAAAAGAAAAAAAATTTAAGTGCTCCTAATATTAACTAGATGCTCTTAAAACAGCACAATATACTTCTGTCTGAGTGTTTTGTCAAAATCAATCCAGCTATTTGTGAGATTAAGCGGAACAGACAGACAAAAATTTATATATATATATTTTTGCTAGATGTATCGAATATACTTTCATATGCATTTAGTACATACAAACAGGTACTCCGATTTATTGTTTTATATGTATCTAACTCTACACAAAATAATAATAAACAATACAATAATAATAATCTATATATAATTTAATTTATAGATTATACTCGTAGATGAAAAAGAAACGCCAAACTAAAGTGGCAGTGAGCAGGGCATATTGCTCGTAGAACGGATGGTCGATGGGGCCGAAAGGTTCTAGAGTGGCGACCGCGCACCGGAAAACGCAGCGTTGGAAGGCCTCCCACAAGGTGGACCGACGACGTGGTGAGAGTCGCGGGAATGCGGTGGATGCGAGACGCACAGGATCGGTCGTTGTGGAGACCCTTGGGGGAGGCCTATGTCCAACAGTGGACGTCTTTCGGCTGAAATGCTGATGATGATGATGATGACTCGTAGATGAAGAGATTATAACATCTTACCCAAATTGAAATGTAGATTTGTGTCACAGCCCTGAGTTCAGCTAACTTGTCGGTATTCCTCGAGTTTCGTGTCACTGCATAATTCCGCTCTGGTCGCGGCGTTCCTTATTTTCTATTTCAGTATTTCCACATAGGTGAAACTCCACTTTTTACGTTGAAAAGCGCAAAACCTTTCACTGAAGCATTGCACTGAAAGCCATGCAAAGAGTCCGACTTACAGGAATTGCGTCATACATTTAGTTGGAGGAGTTATTCAGTTAGGGGTCGGCGGCCATTTTTTTTACCTACCTGTATTTATTTTTGTAAACCGTGTCCGTAAATTAAATGGTGAGGGATGAAACGTTGCGTTTTAAAAAGCATTGCATGCATCCAATGGAAGGGAGACGCATAGCACTGTTCGTTGTGGCGACATTTGGGGGAAGCATATGTCCAACAGTGGACTTTTTTGGCTGAAATGATGATGATGATGATATAACATCGATTTCGATGGTTATGAAATTATTCGAATACTACCAAGATAGTAGTTTTAGAAGATAATTGGGTTACAGAGAATGAAAATCCAAAAGAAAAAGGCTTGGAGAGAGAAAAAGAGAACTTTTTTTGACTAATATTAATTTTTGTACTTTAAATTTCTTCAATCTAGATCTCAGGAATTACTGGTTCGAATTGAAATTTAGTGTTTGATAGAACATTTATGCGAGACGCGCAGGACGGGTCGTTGTGGCGACGCTTGGGGGAGGCCTATGTCCAACAGTGGACGTCTTTCGGCTGAAATGATGATGATGATGATGATGAGACCATTTATCGAGGAAGGCTTTATAACATCATACTACGACCAATAGGAGTAGAGCAGTAACTGGGGCGTGGTTGAAACCGCGTGGGACAGTAAGTCTGGAGTATCTGTTTGAATAACAAATTATTAATTACGAAATTAGCCCTAAAGATCTTTCGTTGGAAAATCCTCTATTTATACTTCGCCACAGTTCAGTGACTGTATTACGTAAGTAGGTATAAATAAATATTATTTTGTTTGCATACTAATAAATGCAAAAAAATTTGAAGGACATGTTGTGGTCATTTATCCTAATTTGTCTAAATTAGGTCTAATAATAACCTCGTTAGCGCAATTGTAAGGTTGCCAACTACCTGGAATTGATTAGCAAAGACTAATGCTAGAACTACACTGCGCACACGCCGGATATGGGCGCGTCGGTCTCTATATATTTTATATGGAAACTAGACTTGTAGAGCTACACTTGATCCACGCCACGCGACGTCGTTCTACATACAAATCAGTCCCCCTCGCCAAGTTACAACCGTTTCGTTTCGATTCTCTTTTCGTTGATCGCCTCGAGTCGGCCACGCCTCCTATTCCTTTGTTCTGACCACGCGACTGAGCGTTGAGATGACGTCACAACAAAGGAATCGGAGGCGTGGCCGAATCGAGGCAATCAACGAAAAGAGAATCGAAACGAAACGGTTGTAACTTGGCTAAGGGGGCAAGCGTGTTACACGTGTGCGCCGGACTAATGTAGTTCTAGCTTAATACTTAATATATCAACTCAGTAAAGGACACACACACATCATGACGTCATAATAATGGCTTTCTCATACACCGATATCACTGACCGTATCAGAATATTTGCTTCTGTTTTTATTTTTATAAAATTTAATAATGTTGCATTATATATCTCGCACAGGCATAAGTACAGGTTACTTAATCATTTATTTTATTTTGCTGTTTCTAATGTGCAAACCACAAATTAACTTATTTCTTTCTTCTTTCACGAACAAGCCAAGCACCGCAGTTACTAAGTAAAATGACATCCCTCGATGAAACTGGTTGCCAGAGTTTCGTAATTCTGTCTGAATTAATCACGGATTTTTTTATAACGGAGGGAAATCATCAAAAAACTTACTTAAATAACTCTAAATTGTAGGGTACCCCATCGATTGAACATCATTAAAGAAGAAGGGCTCTCCCTATGGTACGGAACCCTTCATAATATGTGAGTTCGACTTGCAAAAACTGGTTTTTATTTCACAATGAGTCCGACCGTGACCTCGATCCCACTGAGATGGTCCATCTCAGAATTAGTTTTTGTATGCGGGGTATAGAATGATTAGTGACTACGTCAAAATAATGGTAACTATAGTCCGCCTCACCACGAGGTGTACCGATGACCTGGTAAAGGTCGCGCGATCCACGGAGGTCGTTCTCCCTGTCTTTGCAGCGTTATGGAGGTAAGAATATGTCTGGCAGTAAACGTATTTCGCTTTTTTGACGAGTTCCCTTATCAAATGAGATTCCTGCTCTGGCTGGAGCGAGAGCAGGTATCAGATTTTTACTGACTAAAACCACCCTTGTTTATTCAGTTTTCTTCTGCGTACCGGGAATACAGTAACTCTTAGGTCTACTGTCCACGGACGCGTAGCTTCATACACGCATATTCGTCTTTATACAATGAGGATCAGTCATGATTTTTGTGGAGTATACAGACTTATAGCGTCAAAAAAAAACAGTAAATACTGTGAAGAAATTATTTAAATCGGACCAAAAATGACGAAGATACAGCAATTTTAGTGTATTAGTTCCAAAAACGCGCCGGAGAATGAAGCGACTCGCTGTGACGTCATCTGTCATGATCGGTCTCCACCGGCGAATGAATACGATCAAGCTGTTCGTCGCACGGATCATGACAGATGACGTCATCGTAAATAGTCCAGCGAGAGCGCGCGTTTCCAAGTAGCCGTTCAGAACGGAGACGTGCGGAGTACGTGGCCCATTACTGAATTGGTGTAAAAATTATCTAAAAAATCGAACCTTTACTGTAAAAGTTGATAACATCTGTAGTGAACGCATGGCTGTAACTGAGGGAACAGCTCAGGGCTCAGTATTAGGCCCATTGCATTTTTTAACATATGTAAATGATATGAATAACTGCATCACAAACAGTACATGCTACCAGTTTGCGGATGACACTTGCCTTGTTATTGCTGATAGAGATCCTCAAATAGCATGCGAACGCTTACAACATGACCTGGATGCTCTAACAAGATGGTGTCACGATGCTGGCTTAGTACTTAATGCAAGCAAAACTAAATTATTGGTTATTAAATCTCCATACATTAAAAAATTGCCCTTACAGAACTTAATAGCCCATGACCATGACTGCTTGCATACGGTCAATGCGATCAACTGTAACTGTCCACAAATAGATGTTGTCAATAAACAAACATATCTGGGAGTAGTTATAGACGATAAGTTCAACTGGAGTTATCATATAGAACGTGTTTGCGATAAACTTCGGCAATTTCTTGCTATTATGACCATACTAAAAAACCGCCTGCCCTTCAAAGTGAAGATATTGCTTTATTACGCGATGGCGGAATCCTACATCCAGTATGGCCTTAGTAGCTATGGTCGTACCTATAAAACCTATCTTGATAGTATCTACAAAATTCAACTTCAAATTTTAAAAATAATAGTATCTCCCAAAATTAGAAATAAATTTTACGACAATATAAATGGCCTCTTTAAACACTGCAATGTCTTACCAGTTCATACTCAAATCATTTTTTTTTTTACTAAAAGAACAGTTTTTCAATAAGCATCTAATAAACAAAATCGAACATCCTGTACGCACTCGGGCAATTTCTGAGAATAGGCTTCGTACACAGCGCGCCAACAATACGTATGGCGAGCGAACTACCGGGTATATTGTACCGAGACTTATTAATAGTCTACCCTCAGAAATAAAAAAAAATATTACACACAAAAATATCAAATGCAAACTTAAGCTATATTACTTAAGTATTATTTAAGAATGTTTGTTTACTTGTTTGCGGACCTAAATATTTTTTTTAAATTGTTATCGACAATAACGTACAAACATAAAAAACTCATTTTGTATAGTTTTCGATGTTGAGATGAATTCATGATAGCACAAGTTTAAACCTTAGTGGTTTTTGGTTGCTATTTAACTTAGACTATCCTGTATTCTTTTGTATTAATAATAAATAAAAAAAGAAAAAAAAAAAAAAAAAAACTTTAATAAATCCACCATTTCTTGACGGATTTTAATAATTAAAAAAATTAAATGCTCAGTAAATTATCACACATACGATGTACTTAGTAAAAATCGGATTTGATAATATGTGATTGATCCTCATTGGTGTACGACTGTACGCCTGCGTGAAGCTTACATAAAAAACTATGAAACTCTGTCGACGAAAGGACAACGTCGTGCCGTCGTGTCGTTGTCGCTTCGTCGACCCTGCAGCTAGGATTTACGTGTCTTACAAGTCAAAAGTCAAAGAATTTTTTTTTTATTTCACATAGGCCTACAAGGGCACTTATAAAACGTCAGAAGCTAGTGCACGGTTCCAAATTGGTCGTTTCCTATGGAGAAGAACCGGCAAGAAACTCCATGGTTACTCTTTTAAAAAATTGTATTATTGTTTTGGGGGATGAACTGCTCGCGTCCGTAGGATCTACTTGTTTTGACCACCCTACACGTGTCCCCTGGGTAGTGCCAAACGAGCAGTAAAATACGGTGGTAGGCCATAGTATCGGCTGCCGGCTTAGGAGTTACCACCCACCAGACAAAGCCATGCCGCCAAGCGACTTGTCGTGTTTCGGCGTGATGTCTGGTGAAGCCATATGGTGGAAGATGGGTCTGAGCAGTTGTGTTGCGATGTGTACCGTACCGGGTATGATGCGACAGCTGTTGTTGTGTCGGACGTTTGATCGCGGAGGGTAGCGGGATCCGAAGCACGGTTATCCGCTGGCCGACCGCAGATAGTTGGGGGCCCAAGTAGTGTGCCAGCCACGCACAAAAGGCTGCCCCGCCAACTGCGAAAAATCCCAGGGTGGCCCCATCGTGCCGGTTGGCGACCGGGCGAGAGGACCCGATGGCGATCCCTGGGGGGGTTCGGGCGTCCCCGCAGTCTCCAGATCAGACCTCCATTGGCGCAGCAACTCTGGTCGCGTTGTTGGATTTACATCTCATCACCTCGCTCAACTGCCATCTTCCACCTACCCTATTCACTCAAAATAATAAAAAATAAAATGAAAGGTAAAAAGAAAAGTAAGTGTGTACAGCGGATGCACGTCCTCTTATTCCAAGTGCACCTCTCTAACATTCGAGGACTGCACTCCAATGTCAATGCGGTCCACCATCACCTTGAGACTGACAAGCCCCACTTACTTTTCCTGACGGAGACGCAGATCAGATGTCCGTCAGATGCGGCGTATCTCGACTACCCGGGATACTCATTGGAGCACCATTTCCTGCAGCGTGCCGGGGTCTGTGTGTACGTCCGCAATGACATCTGTTGTCAGCGTCTCCGTCACCTTGAGGACCCTAATTTCTCAACGTTGTGGTTGTTGGTGGACACCGGTGTGGACAAAATTGTCTATACTTGTGTCTACCGATCGCACAGCGGTGACCAGGGGACGACTCAACTGTTTAGCCACCTCAGTGAGGCCGCCGATAAGGCTCTGCATCGGCACCCTGATGCGCAGTTTGTCGCTCTGGGGGACTTTAACGCCGTTCACAAAGACTGGCTTTTCCCGTACCAGAGGACCGACCACGCTCCGACAGATGTATCGTAACAGTTTTCTCACCACTAGGAACTTCAGATCACTGTCTGGTGAAGTCTGTATCGTCCTTCTCCCCACCTGACTGCGACTCACGCGGTGAACGGCGAATGTGGCGTTACAAGTCAGCAGATTGGGATGAGATGCGGCACTTCTTTGCATCTTATCCTTGGCAGCAGGTCTGCTTCTCTTCTAAAAATCCGTCGAGCTGTGCAGATGCTATATCCGATGTGATACGTCAAGCTATGGAGTATTTCATCCCCTATCGCGACGTACCCATCGGTGGCTCAGCTCACCCATGGTTCAACGCCGATTGCGTTCAAGCTGAACAACGTAAGCATTCGGCGTTTCTCGCCTGGGTTGACGCTCGTGACCACAAAGCTCCGGATCTGAGTTCAAAGAAGAGAGCCTTCAACCATGCTGCCAAGTCCTACAAAAAGGCACTAAGGAAGGCTCGCTTCGACCGCATTAACCATATTGGTACAAAGCTCTCTGCGCAGCCGGTAGCAGAGCATTCTGGTCCCTTGCCAAGTCGGTCGAAGCGAACTTCTGTCGGCCCTCATTGCCTCCGCTGGTTAAACCTGATGGAACACTGGCTCATACAGCGAGAGAGAAAGCGGGTCTCTTTGCATCTCTCTTCGCCCATAATTCTCGTCTTGACACTGGTAGTGCTACTCCACCGACTGTACCTCACTGCGATACTTCGATGCCCGAGGTCCGCATAAGGAACAAAGAGGTTCTGAGAGCACTGTGTCGTCTTGACGTGAATAAAGCTAGTGGACCAGATGGTATACCAGCGATTGTTCTCAAGGCTTGTGCACCCGAGTTGTCTCCTGTATTGACGCGTTTGTATCGCCTCTCATTTGGGACTGGTATAGTGCCCAAGTCCTGGAAGCTTGCCAACGTGCAACCCGTGCCCAAAAAGGGCAGTCGTACCGATCCTACCAACTATCGGCCGATTTCAATAACCTCCATACTCTGCAAGATTATGGAGCGTGTATTGAACTCGCGCCTCTTGGCATACCTGGAAGGTAACGATCTCCTCAGTGATCGACAGTACGGGTTTCGCCACAATCGATCTACTGGGGACCTACTAGTTTATGCCACCCACTTGTGGGGCGAGACCCTCGAGAAGAATGGGGAAACGATTGCTGTTTCCTTAGACGTCTCGAAGGCCTTCGACAGGGTATGGCACGCTAGTCTATTGAGTAAGCTTTCAGCGTACGGCGTTTCCCCTGGTCTGATTAACTGGGTAAAAGACTTCCTGAGTGAACGTTCTCTCCGAGTTGTTATCGATGGATGCTCATCAGAGCCCATGACGACTAATGCCGGAGTTCCTCAGTGGTCTGTTCTCTCTGCAACTCTCTTCCTGCTGCATAACAACGATCTGCTGATGCCCGGTATCTATGGGTATGCAGATGATAGCACAGTTGTAGTGAGATACCTGCCAGGTGCTCGAGCTAGTAAGGAGCTAATCCGGTCCGAAAGAGAGGCTATGGTAGAGCGTGCGAATGTCTCACTTCAGGCAGTCTCCAAGTGGGGTGAAGCCAATCTGGTGGGATTCAACGCCGCCAAAACACAAGCGTGTCTATTCACCGCTAAAAGGAGCCCGTTCACCTTGGCTCCTGTTTTTCAGAATGTATCCCTGGAGTACACCGACCGCCTTCAGCTCTTGGGAGTTGAAATTTCTTCAGACCTTAACTTTGGACGGTTCATTGAGTCCAAAGCCAAGGTAGCTGCTAGGAAACTCGGCGTACTTGCAAAGGTCCGGCGGTACTTCACACCAGGGCAGCTTTTAATGTTATACAAAGCACAGGTCCGTTCGTGTGTAGAGTACTGCAGCCACATATGGGCTGGTGCTGCAAAATGCCACCTGGCAGCTTTGGACTCGGTGGAAAGGCGTGCAAAGAGGCTAATTGGTGATCCAGATCTGGTTAATTCCAATCTACAAAGTCTTGAGCACAGGCGTAGGGTAGCCAGCCTTTCGGTGTTTTACAGAATTCATTTTGGAGAGTGTGCGCAGGAATTGCATGACTTGATTCCGCCATCTCATTTCTACCATCGGACAAGCCGACGAACGGCGAGTATCCACCCTTACGTTGTTGAAACCTCTACGGTCCGGACCAAGCGTTTTGCCTCGTCGTTTATACCGCGTACATCGAGGGACTGGAATAATTTGCCTGCTGCGATTTTCCCGTCCGATTATAATTTGGGTCTCTTCAAGGCTAGAGTGAATAGGCTCTCAATAAATTAGTGCGCCTCACCATCAACGATTGCATTACCACTTACCATCAGGTGGAATCGCAGTCAAGCACTAGTTTATATCAATTAAAAAAAAAATTGTTGTTCTTACAATGTTTCCATATTACAGTTTATGTAGATATTATATAAGGACAGTGTAGACTGGTCAATATTGTACTAATAAAAAGTACAATAAAAAGTGAGTCGTAATAGGAAATAACCTAAGAATTTGCGGAGTCTACAGTGTTCTCTCATTATAAAAAAGAGGCTATATAAAAAAAGCAAGAAAAATAAATAATTACAATTATCAATAAATGTTAACGTCTAACAAAATAAATTACTAACGAATTTATGGTGGTTGGGGTCTAATAATATAAAAAATATTGCAAAAACAATGTGTTAGAAAAAAAAAGAAAATAGTATTTATTAAAAGTCGAGGAGATTATGCGGTAATTATTATATTAGACGCTTTCCACGGCGCGGCCAAGGTAAACCCTAGGTTCCTACGTAGATAGAGATGTAGGTACACTGACGGATAATATGTGGTATCCTCGTAATTAAATGATGACCAGTTCCTATTCTAGTTGCGGTTATTGATGAATTAGATGGACATTAATTGTGTTTGGTGTGAATTGATAATTTTGGTGTGACTATGGTTATATTGTATAGTTTCAGTGTTTTGAACAATGGAACACGCTCGTTGATCAATAGAAATATAGTAGGTGTTGACAGTTGGCATTAATATTGGGTATACATTATATATTTATTATCTATGCTATGATATACATTATCGGACAACCAGACGTAGAGTGATGCGCCAACAGTACCTAACCCACTAAAAATTTGACTCTCTCCCTCTCGCTCTATCCAGAGTGGTAGAAATTATTTGCCTTGAAGAAGCTTAAAAGTTATCCCAGAAAAAGGACTCCGTGTTTTATTTTTTATTTTATGGTTGTACAGCTTTAGTAATATTTAAATGTTTTTTTAGGGTTCCAAACCTCAAAAGGAAAAATGAAACCCTTATAGGATCACATTTTTGTCCGTCTGACTGTCAAGACCCTTTATCTCAGGAACGTGTGGAAGTATCAAGTTGAAATTAAAACCATAATATACTTATTCAGATCTGCGGTCCTTTAAAGTTAAAAAAGAAGATACGGCCGTTTATATCGCAAAAGACGTACATTTCGATACTCTCAAGGGAATCAAAATTCATGCGAGTCCGACTTGCACTTGCACAATTTTTTTTATTTTACAACAACTTTATGGTGAAAAACTACTGCTGACAACCCATAAACTGAAATAGCACAGAGTACCTACTTAAACTTATTCCACAAAAAAATATAATTACCGACTCCTACCTAAAGGAATCCCTGAATAGAATGTACAGTGACCTTTAAAGTACTCTTAAATAATGAATAACTTCTATCGTACGACGAACCCTGGAAATGAGAAACACAGTCAAGTGACCCTTTTTTCAGCAAATTTGACACACTAACTCGTTCTCGCTCTGGGGGGAGTGATAGAGTGTGTCAAATTTTACTGACTAGAACCCATCTGTGTTCATTCAGTTGCCGCTAACTTAATGCTTTTGATATATTCTACCACTCAGCCTTTGTGTCATGCAGAGATAAATTATGGTAGATGCAGTAATTTACATGAAGCACTTTACTTAAATACAGAGATGCGCCATTCATCTTCTAAGCACGGCAGGTTGTGCTGAAGCGGTTGCTGCAGGTGCAGAAAACCTGTAACAGGTTGCCCTATTTATTGCCATATGACCTTAACCGGATTTATGTTTGAGTCGTTTCGTGTTGAAACACTAGGACCAAGTGGTATCATCGAGCTGTTCGAGATATTAGCAAATGGCTAGTTGATTCTTCACTTGTCCAGTGGGCTGGGCTTTTCTTTGCCCAACGAATCAGCATTGACATTCAACGAGTCAATGCTGTCTCTCATTGACAACGACGTACCTATTTATATATTAACGACCCATACGTACAAAGCATTTTGGGTACACATTTATTATGCGTACAGCTAAGGAATGAAATTCCCTGCCGGAGTCTGTGTTTCCTGATAGCTACAACTTAGGGGTCTTTAAGTCAAGAGTGAATATTACTTCTAGGCAAGCGTGTTCCGTGAGATAGTGCGATTTTTTTAATATTTAAAAAAAAAACATATATCAGTTTCTATTATATATGTTTTTTTTTTAATATTAAAAAGATACTAGTGCTTGACTGCGATCCCATCTAATGGCCTAAATTTTATTCGGACGGTTACTAATTTAGTTGTTTATTAGTTTGTAAGTATATTAAAATCAGTTAAATGTTTTCAAATAAGTAAATAATTTTACTTCAATACATAGATATACGTATAAATATAATTAGTCAAGTTGTGCAAATATAAATGTACTGAACAGTAGATTTTTTCATAATCCAGAAAGATAAACACGATACACAAACTATTGCAGATATTTCATACAACCTACTGAATGTAATAATACCTTGCAGAGATGAATTTATCGGTAGCAAGCCGCTATGGCTCTCATATTACATTCTCATAACGTCATATTTGCATTTGTGGGAACAATAATGTTTGTAATGCCTAGTTCATATGGGGGACTGGATTGTTTTCGAAATAGCTCGGTTTATGGTGTCAGGAGAAGTCTAGGAAAATACTAATATTGTCATGAGTTATAGGGTGCGGGTTTAAGCCCAACCAGGTGCATCATCATCATCATTTCAGCCGAAAGACGTCCACTGTTGGACATAGGCCTCTCCCAAGTGTCGCCACAATCCACAAAAGGTCCTGTGCGTCTCACATCCATCGGATTCCCGCAACCTTTACCAAGTCATCGGTCCACCTTGTAGGAGGCCTTCCAACGCTGCGTCTTCCGGCACGCATTCGCCACTTCAGAACCTTTCGGCCCCGAAGGCCATCAATCTGCGAGCAATGTGCCCTGCCCATTGCCACTTTAATTTGGCGATTCTTCGTGCTATGACGGCAACATTGGTTCTTCTGGCGCATTACCTTGTGTAATTTATTTCATCACCACTGCTCTCAAAACAATGAAGAAAAACATCGTGAGGAAACCGACATGTTCTAGAATCAAACGAATACATATTACATCCACCAATCCACACTTGGCTCGTGTGGTGCATTACGGCCCATTTCCTCTCCTAGAGAGGAGGCCTGAGTCCCAGCAGTGGGAACATTATAAAGCTGATTATGTATGTATATGTAACCATTAACAGACGGATTGGAAATTATTTATTCCAGACCCAGAAGCACAACCATGGCCCCAGTAGGTTTCGACCCTGCTGCCTCCAACACGGTTTTGCTGACATCTCCTTGAAGCGCTTATTTCTAATGTAAACCACTGGTGTTCACTTCGACAGCTATGTCACTTCCTTAGGCAGTATACCTTGGTTCAGAAAACAGAAATTATGTACCTATAGTCAGCCTTATAATGTTCCCACTGTTGGGACTCAGGCCTCCTCTCTAGGAGAGGGAATGGGCCGTAATCCACCACGCGGGCCCAGTGCGGGTTGGTGGATGTCACAGTTCTTCGAATTTTTGGTTCTAGGACATGCCGGTTTCCTCACGATGTTTTCCTTCACCGTTTTGAGAGCAGTGGTGATGAAATAAATTAAACAAAGTAATGCGCCTGGCTGGGTTTGAACCCGCGACCTACAACTCCGTAAGTCGGGGCCATTACCACTCGGCCACCACTGCTCTCTATTATGTACCTAAACCAGGTAAATTAAAAAAAAAAATAGTCGCTTTAAAAACCACACAAACAATACGGAATGCAAAGCAATACAATAAAATTGTTTATTTAATAGGTAAAAGACGGTTTTATACAGTGCTACTGAAAGTTTTTCCTCGGAGAAAACTCGTAAGTCAATTTTACCTCCGACCTCTGAGGGTCTCTACTCATTGTTTAGACGGTACGCTTCCTTTTTAGTGTAGATAAATATGTCATGGCTCCCAGTGAGTGGTCGAGGAAGAACTGAAAATAAGGTTTACTCACTCAGTTAAAAGGTAGTTTATTATCGCGGTTTCCCTTCCCATAGGAATCGTGCATTTCTCATTTCATTTTTCAGATTTCGCAAAAATTCTTACATTGATCACTGAGTGCCATAGGATCAATACCTTGAAAGGTATACTAGGTTCTACACAAAAACCGAAAAACCAAGAATAGATATCACGTCTTTAAAATATTTAGATTAGATGTGACTTTTCCATAAAACAAGGATAATTTAGGTTATAAAACAAATCTTGACCCTTCACCGATCCACACGCCGCTTGGTGGATTATCACCCATTTCCCTTTCCTAGAAAAGAGTCTTGAGTCCCAGCAGTTTGAAAATTTTAAGGCCAATTATGCTTATTATAAGCTTAAGAAGTTAACCAGCTGGTTGACTTCTACTGCTAAATCATCAATCAATCCTTGACTCCAAAACTTTCAACTGAATATAGCTCAAAATTCCCAATAACTTTGATATTTGTAATTATATAATAAAATTAAAGTTTAATTTTAAATATTTGTGAATCCGTAGTAGTCGTATAAATCTGCGAGTAATGTGCACGCCTGTATTTTGTTTGCTTACACGACACGATCTTCTGAAAGTTTAGTGAAAAAAAAATCTGTAAACAAATTTGTTAGCTTAGCCCATTGTAAGCGACCATGTTTCAGTGTCATATGTCATCACTGGCGTCACGTACTGGTTATAGACTTTCGTCTTGAGACACAGTGGTATGTTAGACGAGAAGATATCACGCAGTTTCCCGAACGCTGTCCAGCCGAATCGAAATGGCAACGGTAAAGGATTAAATATGCTCGAAGTTTCCCTGCGTGATCACATCTGGAATGAAGATATCCGCAGGAGAACTATGGTCGCCGACATAGTCCGAAGAATCGGTGGCTGTGGGCAGGGCACATTGCTCGTAGAACAGATGGTCCATGGGGCCGAAAGGTTCTGGAGTGACGACCGCGCACCGAAAGACGCAGCGTTAGAAAGCCTCCCAAAAGGTAGATCGATAACCTAGTGAGAGTCGCGGGAATGCGATGTATGCGAGACGCAGTCCAGTGGTGGACGGCTTTCGGCTGAAATGATGATGATGATGGTGATGATGAAATTGTTAGAGTGCCTTATTAATAAAAAAAATAACAATAAGATATCAGCACGAAATATTGACCTAAATAAGTGTCCTATCTTCAGACCAATTGCGCAACACAAGCACATGTTCAACAGTAGGCATATGAACAAACATGGCAGCTTTATTGTAGACAAACAAACGTGTTGACTCACGATACGTTATTAGTTGGCTTCGGGAAAAGCCGAGGGTTACCGAACGCTGAGCACGTTAGCTTTTTGTGGAGGCATCAGAAAACGATAACGAGTTAGGTAGCCATTAAAACCTATAGTAAAGCTGGCCATACGTTTGTATTTCTCAAAAGACTAAGTAAGAGCGCTTTTTTTTATCAAATACCTTCTCCCGTTCTAGATGGCTACAAATTATGGATCTTTAAGAGGGTCCTTTTCCACTATCGTCAACATCGAGCATGGTTTAAAAGCTTGTTTTGTTACTTCAACTAACGCAATCCAACGTGATGTTTGACGAAAAGGCAACGCGAAAAAAGAGAGATAACGCCTGAAAACTCTTTTAGCATTCGGTAATTCCGTGATTTACTCGAATATTTTACAAAACTTGATCCAGGAAATGCGTGTTTTTTTTAAACCCTTTAAAGTTTTTTTATAAAAATTGTCATCATTTAGAATCTTGATTAAATTTGCAAGGCTTCTGTTGTTATACTTTTTAATTTTTGCGTAAATTATCAAGTGTCAAAGTTCATACAAAATAGCAGATTTTCGGTGGTCTTTACTGGATTAATTTTACAATTTATAAATATACTGTGTTTCCAAAATATCTAATGAAAAATGTGTTTGTATGATAAACAGTGAAAATGTATGTCGAGTTGCATCTCTTAAGTCAAGAGTGAATAGGTTACTTCTAGGCAAACGTGCTCCATCGTCGGCCACATCATCGCTTACCATCAGGTGAGATAGTGGTCAAGCGCGAGCTTATTAATAATAAGAAAATATGGACCGAGATTGTTAAACTTTTACTAAACCTAACTAATATAATATAATAATATCAAAGTCTGAAACACCCACCCTAGAGCGAGTCATTAGATGATATCCCACCTCAATAAAAGAGACTTTAATTTTATTTATATGTATGCATGCTTCATTTATACATACATAGGTACTACATGTAGTACCTATGTGTGTATAGATGAAGCTAATAATATCCTACGTAGATAAACATATAAAAGGCGAAAAACTGCTCGATGTTGAAGACCTAGTGTTTGTTTGTTTGCCAAACCATTAACGAAATTGGTTCCCTCTCAAATTTTAGTGCGAGGGTACTTTGTTTTGTTACGTGGTCTATCGAACAATTTTCTTTTAATGTAAGGCTATTTAAGATTTTTGCATAGTCTATAATATTCCCACTGCTGGCTTGTGGACGGTGAGCAATGGGTAGCTCGCCGTCCGATCGTCAGGTAACCGTCCGGACCAAGCCCAAGTCGTCGACAGCGCGTACTGTTCCACGCGCGCCTCAAGAAGATGTCAGCAAACCGTAGGGGCCCAGCAGGGTCAAAGCCTAGGGGCCAAGGGTCTGCTTCTGAAAGGAAGACTCGGCCCTGGTACAAAAGGCAACGAAGGAACAGGAGTGTGTTTTTAGTCATTAAAAGTCTGACACTATCTCCCGCTCCACCCAAGAGATGTCATTAGATGATTTTCCCACCGAATAAAAAACTGCTGGGACCTTTTTTGAGATGGGAAATTATCTAATGGCTTCTCCCTCTCTAGGGTGGAGTAGGCGTATCAGATTTTTACTGACTACAACCACACTTAGTATATTCCTTCAGTTGCATTTTGCGTTCTAGGACCACGAGTATCCTCTTCAGCAATTTTCCAATGGCCCTAGCAGGTATCGGTCCTGCTGGGCCCCTGCGGTTTTGCTGATATCTCTTTGACGCGCGCATGGAACACTACGCGCCGTCGACGACTTGACTGCTAGGACCTGTGTCCCTCTTTTTTGTGAGAGGCAGTAGTGTAGTACAAATGGGTAAATGTCACAGCCCCCCTAGCCAAGTTACAACCGTTTCGTTTCTCTTTTCGTCGATCGCCTCGAGTAGGCCACGCCTCCGATTTTTTTATTCTGACGGCATCTCAACGCTCAGTCACGTGGTCAGAACAAAGGATTAGGAGGCGTGGTCCACTCGGACGCGTGCACTTAAGGTCCATTTTGATACTGTCTCAGTGTGGTGTAGCGACTTTGGTGTCTGTAAGGTGTCTAGTATGGAAGCTAACGGACACCATGGCGGCGCAACTGACCGCGCCGCCATGGTGTCCCGGTGAAATATAGCCTTTATAGTTAGTTCTATCACGCAATATCTACTCATATTGTTTTTAACATCCACTGTTGATAAAGTTTTCTGCAATACTTTTTATAATGAAGTTAAGAAAATACCCAGGTAAGTAAACTGACCCAGTTTCATCCTTTATCACATTTTAAGCGACATCGTTCCGCTCGTCGATAGGAAGTCAGTAAGTAAAGGAAATGTTCCGTTCCGTTTGTATGCCATTTCCTACTTCCTCTAGTTTTGAAGTCATATTTATTTGTATGCAATCGTCATTACATGTTTCTATTGGAACCAGTTTATCCGCTCGATTTACTTTTAATGTTTGTTGGAATTCAGTTTATGTAGCGTCTGAAATAACATTAGCAATATAAGTTTGTTTTTAAGATAAGTAAATAAATATTTAAATTCTAAATACTATCTTTTCATTTCGTCGTAGTTGCTTTTATGTATGTAATATTATATAATATTATTCATTATGTATTATTGTAATATTTATTCTACTACTTATGATAGTATATCTTTATATTGTATGTATAACTGATAACTGTTTTATTTGTACACCATAAACTTAAGTCTGCGGTCCCTTGAAGCTGTGAAATAATCTAATTTCTATTATCGAATAAAAAAGATACGGTCCTTTATGTCGCAAAAAACGTAGGTATATTTCGATACTCTCAAATGAATCAAAATTCACAGTATAGTGATCACAGCAAACGGCTTAAAATTGTAATTAACCAGTAAGGTTATAGTGTACTTTTGAACTCCTGAACCTTTCGACCCTATCGACCATTTATTCTACGAGCCATGAATCCAGCCCCCTACCTAACCTAACCTAAGTTTGGCGATTCTTCGAGTTATATCGGTAAGGTAAGGAAGGTTCTGGATAAGCGATAGCGTACCGAAAGGTGCTGCTTGAAAGGTTTCCCATAAGATGGACCGATGACCTTGTAAGAGTCACAAGAATCCGATAGTTTTTTTATGGGTTGGAAATCATCTAATGACTTCTCCCGCCCTAGGGCGAAGCGAGATGTCGTGTAAGTCTATTACTAGGAATCCAATGGATGCGAGGCGCACAGTCCTGCGTTCAAAAATAACCAGTGTAGGGTAGAGTCGCTACTCCAACCGTTCAAAAATGCTTCGAGTTGCAACCCAGGGTCGTTCTTTTATAATTCCAGTAGTTACTCTAGAGTTAACCCAACTAACTCTAACTCCGAGCAGGGTAGGTTGGTGTTAGAAGCGGCCATAAATGACACTTGCTTGACATTGACAGTTGAACTCAACATTCGCGTTCAAAAATGCAAGTGTAGAGTATCTACTCAGATGACGTCATTAGAGTTAACTCCAACCTCAAATTTGAAGGGCAGGACCGTTCGTTGTGACACTTGAGGTTGAGCTACATCCAACAGTGGACGTATTTTGGCTGTAATGATGATCATACTTTAAAAAAAAGTACAAACCGTCTATCAGTCCACGGAATTTCCTTCGCAATATTAATTATTTTTCACTTCTTTTTACGTAGTATAGAGAAGAGTTTCTCTATGTGAACTTATCACATTTTCACCTGAAAAAACCAAACAAAATTCTTTATCTGGAATTCCAAAGTCATAACGTACAGAGTGGTTTATAATCAATCACCCTTAAACGAACTTTAATGAGCTTGTAACCTCTCCAAGGGTATCCTATCGTTTAACCATTTACTTCAGACATTTGGCTATGTAATCTTGACCTAACGAAGTTAACCGGCATTGACCTACGTTTAAGTAAACATCTTATCGGTTTAACAAATCAACATAGAGCCTATTTCGGAATCTATTAGGTTAACGGGTTAACGCTTCTCCAAATAAATTAGAAGGTTCGTCTTGACATTTCTGCCCCCCTAGCCAAGTTACAACCGCTTCGTGTCGAATTCCGTTCTCCAATTGGTAACGCCTCGGTATCAGCAATTGTAGAAAACGATAAGTTGGTAGCCATGTTGACACGCCTGAGTCGGCCGCTCGTTCTACAATAACAAAGGATATAGCGTAGAACATTGTAGAAACGATAACATTTCATTCTATAATTTTGAACGATGTGAACTTGGCTACGAATTTTCTATTCGTTTGTTCTGTTCTATTCGTTTGTTCTGACCACGTGACTTAACGTTGAGATGATTTAATTCCTATACATTTGATTAGTTTTCGACTAGCGTTAACGATTGCAGATTATCAATTTGGCTAAGGGTGCTGGTCTTCATGACGCGATAACTTTGTTTGAATCTTGTCCGCGGCTTCGTTCGCGTAGAAATTGGAAATATTTGTACAGTCTAAGTACTTTAGAAGGCTGTTTTAGGTGCATCACGTTATTATAAGTAAGAGTGGAACTATAAAACACTCTTGGCGTCAAATCGATTCCTACGTGCTTAAATGTTTGCCCCTGCCCCCCTAGCTAAGTTAAGATCGTTTCGTTTGCGTCGAACGCCTCGAGTAGGCCACGCCTCCGATTCCTTTGTTTTAACCACGTGACTGAGCGTTGAGATGGCGTCAGAACAGAGGAATCGGAGGCGTGGCCTACTCGAGTCGTTCGACGTGAACAAAACGATCGTAACTTGGCTAGGGGGGCTGGGCTATATTAACCGTTACCGCAAAAGATACCAACACCGGAAATTGAATTATTTTAAAACTAAAAAGCAAATTCGTTGGTATCATAGGGATGTGAGGTATCAGCACCGTCTGACTCTTACTGTTGGACCAGTCAAAACTGTGGCACCGATCATGTTATAACGAAGAAATTGTGAAGGAACCAGACTCCGTAGGTTATATACGTTACATACAGACGCTATATGTAACCAAATTTATGGGTTAAGGTTTCTCAGTAAAATAATTGTTGTACCGTTTTTAATTTGAGCGAATCTGGGGGAAAGCCACTAGGATTTAGTGAATTCTAGAATTCTTGAGGGTAATGTACCGCGTCCTCTTGATCCATTACAGTAACAATGGAAATATAGTTGATGCTGTCTCCTGGAGCTGCCTCGATTACCTTTTGTCACATCCACTGGTAATCTTAATTTCCTATTTGGACTACATCTGGGTAGACTTTGGAGATTAGGTCAATTCACACAAATCACGATTAATTTCGATTTTGTTTTCACAATAAAGTACTTTCCCGTCTTCTATTAAAAGTAACTTTGAAGGCCAATTAGTACTACCTCCGCTCAATTGTGCACATTAGTAGTTTAAGGGGGTGGATGAATTTACACAACGGGGAGGTTTTTATGCAAGACTTCACAATTTCAGCTTTAATTCCTCTATCACTGGAAATGTTTGGCGAAAATCGCCAGCAAACTTGTAAGTGATTCCACCCATGATTTTATTACAGCTCCGAGACGACACAACGCCAGCGCCGTTTAGTACTTACTTGATCATTATTTTGTTGCAGCGTTATTTTAAAACTATGATATCTCATAAGATATTTATCGAAATGAAATGATGTAAAGGATAATGGGCTATTTAACGCAGAAATATGTTTTCAAATCTGACCAGTAGTTCCTGAGATTAGCGCGTTCAACCAAACAAACAAACAAACTCTTCAGCTTTATAATATTAGTATTGATTAATATAGAAATGAAGAACATTCATAACTGCACATATCAACATTACAGTCAAATGGGGTGAATAGAAACAAAACTTCAAAGGGTATTTTCACCATATTTGAATATTTTTTGCAGCTTTTAACTATATCAATTTATTAATGAATTGTTATTCTAAAAAGTCGATGCATTGTTAGAAGCCGATAATATGGCATCAAAGCGAAAAACCAAACCAAAGTTTTGTTTCTATTCACCCCTGCGTTTCTATTCATCCCATTTTACGGTACATTATATTCACACATTATATTTTAAATCCCAAATTAAATCTCAAATTTCAATTTTTTTTCTTGATGTCTTCGTTTTAGGGTTCCGTACCTTAAAAGGAAAAAACGGAACCCTCATAGGATCACTTTGTTGTCCGTCCGTCTGTCTGTCTATCTGTCTTTTAAGACCCTTTATCTTAAGAACGCGTGGAGGTATCGAGTTGAAATTCAAACTAAAGTCTGCTTCAAGGGACCCTTGAAGCTGCGAAAAAATCAAACCTGTGGGTTAATGAAAAAAAAAGATAAGGCCGTTTATGCCGCAAAAAACGTATATTTCGACACTCTCAAAGAAATCAAAATTCATAGGGTACTTCCTGTTAACCTAGAATCCTCAAATATAGGAAAAAATCAGAAAACTGTAAATTTTTAGTTACGTCACAAAAAAAGCGCTAGTCAATAATAATATATGTAAATAGGATTATTAACATCATAATCCTGTATAAAAAAAAATCTACCAAACTTTGTAACAATGTTATATCATTGGATACATTTTAATGGTTAACAGTTCCTATACATTTTTTAGAAACCAACTATGTATTTGACAACCGTCCAGACGAAACTAATAAATTATTAGTTGGACTGTTCATAACGATGTCAAATTCCTAACGCGTTGGTAACTAAAATTCAACTTGGAATGTGAATACTTTAAACTTTTCATGTTCAATTCCGTATGCAAGGTAAGCTTTCATCTCTGAAGCGAGAAATAATGCATTTTGAAATAATCTATTTACCTGGTTTCAAATCCCGCACGGATTTTCTTATATTCTTTTGAAACAGTGATGGCTATGCAACGAGGTAAAACTGCCAGTCTCCAGAGTATTTTAAGGTCAACAGCGAAAAAAGGTTAACTTACCATACACTTTTCATGTTTTATTGTCAATCATTTAGTTATGGTAAGTTAGAAAGGATTTAGGCACATTTGAGACTCATCAATCATAGCATTGTACAAATCTTGACACAAAAATGATCGGAAACAGGGTTGTTTCTTAATTAAGAAATATTAGTTTTTTTTTTAGTATAATTATTATAAAATCGATCATAAAATTAGTAGCTCCAAGAAAAACAAAAACGGCCAAGTACGAATCGTACCTAAACAGAGCATAACTGTAATCTTGAGATTGCGTTGACTTAGCAGTTAAATTTTTACACTGCTTCAAGGGATAACAGACTTGAGTATTCGACTTCGATTTCAGTTTCATACCTCCACGTGTTCCTGAGGAAAAGGGTCTTGACAGACGGACAACAATCTACACTAATATTATAAAGAGGTAAAGTTTGTTTTTATGGTTTTACGTTTGTAGGAGGTAATCTCTGAAAGTACTGCCCCCCTAGCCAAGTTACAATCGTATCGTTCGCGCCGAACGCCTCGAGTAGGCCACGCCTCCGATTCCTTTGTTCTGACGTCATCTCAACGCTCAGTCACGTGGTCAGAACAAATGAATCGGAGGCGTGGCCTACTCGAGGCGTTCGGCGCGAACGATACGATTGTAACTTGGCTAGGGGGGCTGGTCCGATTGCGAAAATTTTTTTCACCGTTGGAAAGCTGCTTTATTCCTGAGTGACATAGGCTATATTTTATGTATGTGGGCGAAGCCGCGGACAAAAGCTAGTTATATTATAAGACAACAATTGGTCTAATAATAAAGGTTCCGTTGTTGCCGACGGGGGTACGGAACTCTAAAAAGACCATTCTAGGAAGGCAATTAAAACCTTAGGCGCTAAACAGGTGACTTTCTATCATGAATACCGATTATCAAAATGGGAAAATCTATGAGATTAACAAGCGGTATCCTCCTACAAGGTGGACCGATGACCTGGTAAAGTTTGCGGGAATCCGATGGATGCGAGACGCACAGGACCGTTCATTGTGGCGACATTTGGGGATGGTCTATGTCGAACAGTGGACGTCATTCGGCTGAAATGATGATCAAAGGTGTGTGCTCAAGCCCCCTTTTTGTTGAGAGTGAGAAATAATCAAATAATATCTCCCGCTCTGGGTGGAGCCAGATGTAGTGTCAGACTTTTACTAACTGTTTTAGTTCCACCCGAGTTCCTTCAGTCGCCCTTTGCGTTTCAGGACCACGGTACTAACTCTTCGAATAATCCCACAGCCCTGGCATATGGTCAATTCATTATAGTCGGTACCTATCGCTAGAATATCGCTTTACCTAGCGCCTGAAATGGGGGTTTGGGTCTAGTGGTCAGTGGCCCTGACTGCTATGCCGGAGGTCGTGTGTTTGGTTGGGTGTGTGGGACAAATGTTTGTGTGATGAGCACGATCATTTGTTCTGTGTTTGGGTGTAATTTATCTATAATATGTATGTATTTAGAAATACTAAGTATGTTTATCAGTTGTCTAGTAGTAGACTAGATGGCGTTGTGTGATAGTTGTGGAATATTATTATTATTATTTCAAAAAGTGTCTCTTACGAACATTATGGGAGCACAGCAGAAACGATTTTTATATCTACTTATAGAACATAATAAAAAACAGTCCTTACACATGTAATACGAAATCTCACCAATAAAACTTCCTGTTACCCACTTATTTTATTACCTACCACATATCAGTGGCGGCCTTAAGGGGTGGCACTCGGGGCCTCACTCTCGTAGGGGCCTCACACAACAACACGATTAGAAAAATACATTGTTAACTCCTCTACGGTCCGGACTAAGCATTTTGCCTCGTCGTTTATAACGCGTACAATGAGGAACTGGGACAATTTGCTTGCTGCAGTCTTCCCGTCTGATTATAATTTAGGTATCTTCAAGAGTTGAATAGGTTGAATATAATAAATTAATGTAATCTAACCGTGTTTGGGATTATTAGAATTGTCATGAGATGCACTCTGGCTATAAGGTATTTAAGTTTGGCTGAGGGGTACTTTTTAGTGGTAGTACCATAACTAAAAAGTGTAGAATAAAAAAACTTTTCACAAAAAAGTACAACCGACTTCAATGTAAAAAAAAAAACACTGAAAAGTGCAAAATAACTTTAATTTCAAAAGTCGGTGTTAATTAACGAAGAGACAAAACTATTATAGAAACATCGACTTCCGAAATTAAAGTTATTTTGCACTTTTCAGTGTTGTTTTTTACATTGAAGTAAGTTGTATTATTTGTAAAAAGTATTTTTTTATAAATGCATTTCACACCTATTATAAAAAAAAATATCCAGTTTTGACTTACATACTTTGCAAAACGGACCACGTCTTACCATGACTTGTTAAAACGTCAGTCCTGCGAGCGACAAAGAGGGATGGAGCTATATATTCACCCTATGTAACTCCATCCCTATAACAGTTTAGTTAAGGATATGGTTCGCGTTAGCACCAAAGGGCCTCGCAAAGATCTGCCGCCCAGAGCTTCGTGACGATTAAGGCCGCCCCTGCCTTATTTTACTAAACGATTCGCGTAAAAATATTTACGCCGTAAAGCTATACGTAGAATGTAGTTCAGTCTGCTTCGGGTAATAATCCTGTAACACGCCAGTCGTGGGAAATGCCGGTAATGTTGACAACAAGTTAATGATAAAGTACAAAGGAAACTATGGGGTTGCATTGCTATGATTACATAGTTATAATAAGTAATATAATAATAAAACCTCTTTATTTCCCATCACCTAAGAGTTTGCGGGCTTGCTGACGGCGAGCAATGGGTGGCTCGCCGTCCGACCGTCCGGTAACCGTCCGGACCGAGCCCAAGTCGTCGACGGCACGTATTGTTCCACGCGCGCCTTAGTGAGATGGCAGCAAATCGTAGGGGCCCAGCAGGGTCGAAGCCTACTGGGGCCATGGGTAGTGTGAAAACGAAACCCGGGGCCTTTGGACGAATGGCAACGAAGGAACAAGAGTCGGATTTTAGTCAGTAAAAGTCTAACACTATCTCTCGCTCCGCCCAAGAGCGGGATTTGTCGTTAGATGATTTTCCTACCAAAAACAAAAAAAATCACCTGAGAGTTACATGTACATATGTACATAAATCTAAATTTCACTTATAATTTAGTTTTTTTTTTATACACTATCGTTTTGTTGGATAGGAACCCCACTTTGGTTATAGGCCTTCTCCATTTTTCACCACTTGTCTCGGTCTTCAGCTTGCTTACTCCAGTCCTTGCCGGCTGTAGTTACAATGTCATCACTCTACCGCGTCGTAGGTCGTACAATTACATAGTAGTACGTACGATTACATAGTAGTCGCTCACGAAGGGTTCCGTACCACCCGTAGCAAAAAACGGCAAAAAATCACGTTTATTGTATTAGAGCCCCACTTAAATATTTATTTTCACAAGGTGTCTACATCTCTATTTTTTCCAACTCTCCTTTCTCCGGTATGCTGAAAGAAATTTCTATAGAAATAAGCATCACCTTTGTACCTATTTTTCTGTTTCCTTCTTCATAACTTATAATTTATGTGTGTAGGTAGGTACACGAATAGTTAAATATATAAATAATATGGACATAAAAAATATGTTGTCTCTTTGACTTTTCTATTGATATAATATTCACAAAATACTTTATAGGCTTAAACACTCCTATTTTTTAATTAGTCCAAAAAAATGTGGCTCTGTCCGTTACTGATCATATTTTTGTAGTCAAAAGTAAAAAAAAAAACGAAATCCCAAAATTGTCCACGAAAATTTGTCATAATTGGCAAACTCATAATTGAATGAATCATTCATAACAATTGCCACTAGAAAATACTACGCACAGTGTTTTTCATTTTAATCGTAATTTATTCATTCATAATCAATATATGCTATACAATATTTCCATAGTTTGAGTGACATTTTGGGATATAAACAAACGCTAATAACTTTTCTGTTTATAAATATTATTTATTGAGATTTTACTTTTATATTATCAAGACCTTTTCTAATAAGCCCTTTAAGTATTTGTACTAATTAAAAATTGGTGGTGTATATGGCTAGTGAGTTCGAAATAGATACAATTATAAAAAAAAATCATTTAAAGATGGAAAATCATTTAAATAAATATAACAAACTAAACTAACTCATTATGTGTGATATAAAAATTGCTTTTTTAATTCACTTATTTTTTATATATTTTTATAAATAGGCTCCCAAAATGAATTAAGCCGTCCAATAACTCCTCAATGATTTATTTTCCCGTCGTTGTTGTTCCTTCTATAAATATACCTCTTAAAGAAAACATTTCCCGCGGGCATCATTAAAGGCGACCTAATAGATTAAAACGCACCCACCTGAAGGAAATTGTTGTAACCTAAAACCTTTGTTGTATTTATTGCTAACTAGCTTTTGGCAGTGGCTTCGCCCGCATGAAATTAGGTATTTCCATACAAACTTTGGATCCCCGTTTCATCCCATTTTGGACAATCCTCTCTCAATGTCATAAAAGAAAACTTGTTGCAAAATGTCACGCTCCTAGTCTCAGTAGTTTTGGCTGCGCGTTGGTACTTATGTCATTCTGTTTCTCTTTTTATATATACACATATAGAATAGATATATATTTTAATTCTTACATTTATTGAGGTAAATTGATTACAACAGATTATATTACCGAGTCACTCGGTTTTGGATTTGGCATTTCTCATTCAGTTTCAGATATTTTCACTGTCACTTGTCAATCTCAATATCGCTCTTTAGGGTTCTGTACCTCAAAAGGAAAAAAACGGAACCCTTATAGGATCACTTTGTTGTCCGTCTGTCCGTCTGTCTGTCAAAACCCATTATCTCGGGAACTTGTAGAGATATCGAGTTGAAATTAAAATCTCTGCGGTCCCTTGAAGCTGTGAAAAAATCAAACTTCTGAGTTAACGATAGTAAGAAAGAAAGAAGAAAATATGTTTAGGATAAAAAAGATACGGCCGTTTATGTCGCAAAAAACGTGATTTCGACACTCTTAAGGAAATCAAAATTCATAGGGTACTTCCCGTTGACCTAAAATCCTGAAATTTGGTATGAAGCAAGGTCTTATAGCACAAGTATAGGAGAAAATCTGAAAAATGAAAATTTGTAGTTACGACACAAAAAAAAATATTATTCGAAAAAATCTTCGTAACTCAATTCGAGAATTGAACTGTTTTCATAGGTAAGTTTGTACGGAACTCTTAGTGAGCGAATCCGACTCGCAGTTGCCCGGTTTTTTTCTATAGTTTTAGAGTTTTTTTTATCGTATTTAATATTAACTAAAAATTTAAAAAATCCGTCCAAGCACTCACTTCAAATTCAAACTCAACCACAAAATAGGGTTGTCACATTATATTTTTTGTTACGCCACATCACTTAAGAACGCCTCAAAAACTGGATCCGCTTCCCGGTTCCCCTTCAGAGTTAACAAAGGAATGTGAAGCGAGCTGGAGGTTTTAGCAACCCTAGTGTTTCTTACAATGTTTTGTATGTAGTGCGAGTTGCATATGAAAATGAGGGCCGCATTGAGACTCCCGCAGACAGACGCGGGGCGTCGATGAGACAGAATTTACCCATACATGTCTGTGAAACAATTTCTTTGAAACACGTGCGGCATTTCTGTTGTCACATTTTCGCATCAGGCTTTTCTCTAGGAGTTTTTATGGTGTAGTTTTACAAGAAAGAAAATTAGATTTTGTTAGGTTTCATGTTTTAATTTGTGAATGTAAAATAAAAGATTTTCTGAAACGGAATATTGATGGTTTTCACAGATTAAATTTCTGCGGTAGTTTTAATGGTTTCACAAGAAAGAAAGAGTTCTGAGTCAACATTGTTAAAAAGTTAGCTTAAACTACCACTGGGTGTTAGACTAGATCTTATATTCCAATATTTTTACTACCCTGCTGTTTTTGATAATAAGTTATTTATTAAGTTACTAAAACTTTATGGATCTTTTTGTGTCCGAAATAAAATAAATTCTTCTTCTTCTTTTTCTTCAAATAGTTTTTATCCTTAAATCCCAATCAGTCTTTAGATAAAAATCTCAAAAAGGTTACTGCAGACAGGACAAAAAAAAGGTGCTACGCGACAATGCATTAACGATGCGATGACATTTTATCATAAAGAAAAGCTAAATTGTATGAAGTTCTATACTTAACTCCCAATTCAGTGACTAAATGAAATCATTAAATTAGCATGCCAAAAATAATTCCTAACTGTACAAAATGCAAATAAATTCTATAAATAAAAGCAGTGATGTTAAGAAACCTAACTACATGCAAATGTTTGTAACAGTATAATGATGCTTGACTTGACTTGCATACCTACATGAGCACTTGATTCGACCAATTTAACGCTCGGCGCGTTCAGATTCTACGCTCGAAGTGACTCCGACTGACTGAACCAGTCCGTGTGTCTTTGTCAAGTCATGCGAAATGTTGATGGGAGTATATTAAACGCATTGGTACTTAGGTAATGGACCATTTTAACAGATTGAATGCCAAAAATTTCAAGGAGGCAAATTTAGAAATCTCGTAGCTGGTATCTCTATTAATCAAGTTAATACGAGATATATCGTAGTACCTCTATCCCATGTACGAGATATAATATCACTCAGCCGAACATGCCAGTGAATATCTTCCGCCTGCATTACATCACAAAGGCGCAGGACAACGTCGAATATGTACACCAAAAGTTGAAATACACACTGAGGGTGCAGTTGCTGGAGTCGCACCCAAATGTTAATTTTAAGGCGTTGGTGATGCGAGTACCGAACTGTTTTCTGCACCCTGTTCTGTTTGTGTTCCGCCGCTTCAGCGGACAAGTATCAAGACCATATAGTGCGAAGTGAAGTAATACAAACATAGTTCTAAATCATATTTACTAACAAAATAATGTAACTATATTACATTATTTTGTTATTAATGAGTCTATCTATAAGGGATTTGTAATATGGGTGCGGTTACTTGTAATAAAACGTTATAAAGATAATGGTTAACAATATAGCGACTAAAACTAACTACCATTGACTGAATTAGAAATCATGACGGACAGAGTTTTCTTCAATCGTAAAAAACTACAACTACCTAACATAATTTAATTTACGCCAAACAGAACACTTTTATTATTATAACTTTATTTCTACATTTTATGGGTTTTCAGCAATCAACACCATTTACAACTAGCCCCTTCAATTATGCAGAACCATTAAAAATAATTAATAGATTCTTAACAACTTATAATTAAACCATTTAACTCTTTTTAGAAGTTCTTTCTTGACCAGTTTCACGTTTTAATCGTTCTCATGAAAATAATGATTATTAAATTCTTTATTCAATTTTATATTGATGATTGAAAAGTTAATTCAATGAGCTTTGAACAACAGTTTGTTTTTCCAAACTTAAGAGGGTCCTTTTCCACTCGCCTATCGTCAACGTCGAGCATGGTTTTGCTTGAGCAAAAAGCTTGTTGCTTCTTCTAACGCAATCCAACGCGATGTTTAATGAAGAGCATTCGGTAATTCCACAAAGTTTCGCCTTTACAATCACTACATAGTATAAAACAAAGTCGCTTCCGCTGTCTGTCTGTCCCTATGTATGCGTAGATCTTTAAAACTACGCAACGGATTTTGATGCGGTTTTTTTTAGTAGATAGAGTGATTCAAGAGGAAGGTTTTTAAGTATAATGCATGCATAATAAAGGATAGAAACGCTGATAATTTAAGAGGTTTCTAATGTGATGTCGTAAATAAACACATTTTTTTGTGCTTACATTGCAAACGCTGGCTGAACCCTACGAGATAGATCAAAATAATGTATTACAGTATTCTACACCTTAAAAAGGTCTGCAATGGTATATGTCTATCTCTTAAGGATAACCCACAATAACCATTTTTTATCCTTTACTTTTTACAAGAAATAATGGCTTATTTACGAAGCGATTTTAAGCATTACAGCATTAATCCTTATCCAATTAAGTATCTTAAATAAAATGTGCATTTAATATAGATCTATATGGCCTTTTACAGTTTCGAAGATATTACAGGTTTAAAATGCAGGGACATAGCGGTTGCGGTGGTATCAGCATTGTACCCGTGCGAAGCCGGGGCGGGTCGCTAGTTTATTAAATAAAACGGATAGGTATTTCATACGTAGAACAGTTTTTAAGGAAACGCGTTGTCGTAATGTCGCGTTGCATCTGGACATTTTCAAACTCTGACTTTGTAACAGCTAAGAAAAATAACTGGTAACAGTTATTTTTCTTTGCTGTTTTGTGTTTACTAGGTATCAAAATTGTTTATTACATTATTTATTATTGTTTTATCGCAAATATAAATTGTAGATAAACATCTTTCATCCACCTAGTTAATTTATTGTTAACGGTCCACCGAATTCACCCAATTTGATTCTTCAATTAAAATGGGAACTCATTTGAATACGAATGTTTATCTCTTATTTAGAAACATCAATTGTATTCTATAAAGTACATTGTATTTATTAATTTTATATAGTACATTTTGATACAAGTGGAGAAAGTTTGTCATTTTGACCGAAATGGAATTCGCCCGAACCGTAGGCGAGGGTGTTATGGAGCTGAGTGCTGCAGTGACAAATTTCCATGTGTTTGATATACGGACGCGTTTCTGATTTGAAGCGTTTCTCGCGGTCCTGTCAGTAGCGAATGCCGCTTAGGAGTCTCGTCGATGCGTATGTTTGTGTGAGTGAGCCGTTTCGAACATTTGTAGGTAGTTTCCGTACTGTTCCATATATCTATACTGTGGCTTATTCAACCATATAATGTTCCCACTGTTGGGACTCAGGCCTCCTCTCTAGGAGAGGAAATGGGCCGTAATCCACCACGCGGGCCCAGTGTGTATTGGTGGATGTCACTATGTCTTCGAATTTTTGATTCTAGGACATGCCAGTTTCCTCACGATGTTTTCCTTCACCGTTTGGAGAGCGGTGGTGATGAAATAAATTACACAAAGTAATGCGCCTGGCTAAGTTTGAACCCGCGACCTACAAACTCATAAGTCGGGGCCGTTACCACTCGGCCACCACTGCTCTCATCAACGATTGCATCACTGCTTACCATCAGGTGGGATCGCAGTCAAGCACTAGTTTATATCAATTTAAAAAAAAAAAGAGTGATTGACCAGAGTGCCTAGTGCAAGTTTGTTTTACGTAAACGTGATCGACACATTTATTTATTTATTTAATACTTTATGCACGCAAGAGTACAGAGGCGGACTTAATGCCTTAAAGCATTTTCTACCAGTCAAACTTTGGATAATGCAGAGACAAATTGTGGTTGGTGCGATATTAAGCAACATTCTTTATAAAAATACATACCCATAAACTATAAATACAATATATGTATATTATTATATATATTGTATTTATAGCTTATGGGTGGTTTATCCATATTTACTCAAACTAGAACGAAGAAAAAAAAAAGGAAAATACACGAATCTAGTGAAACAATTGGTGCAAACAAAAAAAAACTTTTTACATAAAAAAAAATACAACCGACTTCAATGTAAAACAAAATACTGAAAATTCCAAAATAACTATAATTTCGGAAGATGGTGTTTCTATAATAGTTTTGTCTCTTCGTTATTTAACACCGACTTCCGGAATTGAAGTTATTTTGCACTTTTCAGTGTTTTTTTTTTACATTGAAGTCGGTTGTTTTTTTTTTTGTAAATAGTTTTTTATTTTTCACTTTTTAGTTATGGTACTACCACTAAAAAGTACCTCTCAGACAGACCTAAATACCTTATAGCCAGAGTGCATCTCATGACAATTCTAATAATCCCAAACCGTCCGGTAACCGTCCGGACCACGCGCGCCTCAGGGAGATGTCAGCAAATCGTAGGGGCCCAACAGGGTCGAAGCCTACTGGGGCCACGGGTAGTGTGAAAGTGAAACCCGGGGCCCTGGGACGATGGCAAAGAAGGAACAGGAGTGGGTTTTTAGTCAGTAAAAGTCTGACACTATTTTCCGCTCTGCCCAAGAGCGTGATTTGTCATAAGATGATTTTCCCACCTAAAAAAAAAAAAAAAAAACACGGTTAGATTACATTAATTTATTACAGAGTTCCGGTGCCTAACTTCAGGCTTCATCATCAGATCGACATATTCCCCCTGTTCTTTCAGTCAGACATCGACTACACGTATAAACAAAGCAATTAATTAGCAAGTTAGGTGATTGGAATCTTGAAGTGAAGAATGGTAATTTTTTTTCAATAGTCCAAACTGAGTTCAATAAGACTTTTGAGAAAAAAACTAAAAGTATCTGCCCTAAGTTTAGGTTTAGTGACTGGGCAACTAAAGGAATCAGAATAAGTAGGGAAACTTTTTGAGCTGTATGGCCTTAAGCCTATTATTAACACTGAAACTTTTAATAAGTATGTTGCTACATATTCAAAAATGTTTAAAAACACTTGTAAGGCAGCTAAGGCCTTGTACATTAGCAACAAAGTTAAATCGGCAGATAATAAAATAAAAACGGTTTGGAAAATTATAAATAATGAAACCAACAGGAACAAAATACATAACAATGATTACACATTGGAGACACATCATGGTCTTATTAGCGATAACAAATTAGTTGCAGAAGAATTTGTAAATTTCTTTGCCAGTATACCAATTAAAACTACTGACGCCCTAAATTCGTCGCCATCGCATGCTTTTAGTTTATTACAGGCGAACGTTGCAGCCTGTTCGACTGAATTTAACTTTAAGCATATAAACCCTATAACTGTAATAAAAGCTTTTAAACAAATCAAGGTTAAATTGACAGAAGATTTGTGGGGTATGTCTATCAAAGTTTGTACCTCAATTATTGAGACTATAGCGCCGTACTTAGCTATAATATTTAATTTGTGTATAGATCAAGGAGTTTTTCCGGATCTGATGAAATATAGTAAAGTGATACCACTTTTTAAATCTGGGGACAGTAAAGACACTAATAATTATAGGCCGGTGTCCGTTTTGCCGGTTTTTAGCAAGATATTTGAAAAGGTGATGTTAAATCAAATGCTTAATCATTTTAACACAAATAACATCTTACACGATAAACAGTATGGTTTCACCAAAGGACGTTGTACAACTGACGCTGGTGTCTCCTTACTAAAACACATTTTTAATGCGTGGGAAGAGGCACAGGATGCTATAGGCATCTTCTGTGACCTGTCTAAGGCGTTTGATTGTGTGGTTCATGAAACATTACTCCTAAAACTTGAGCATTACGGACTAGGCAAAACAGCTTTAAGCTTATTAAAATCTTATTTGATTGACAGACAGCAAAAAGTTCAAATAAACGGTGTCAATTCGTCGGGATTAAATGTGAAAATGGGGGTACCCCAAGGTTCAATTTTAGGTCCTTTTTTATTTTTAGTTTATATTAATGATTTACCCTATTTGTTGCAAAATAAACTTAATATGGTGTTGTTTGCCGACGACACTTCTTTGATTTTTAAGATAAATAGAAGGACTAATAATCTTGACGACGAAAATAACGCACTACTGCAGGTCCAAAACTGGTTCACTGCTAATAATCTAGTTTTAAACGGGAAAAAAACTAAATGCATAAGATTTTCCTTACCGAATGTTAAAAGTAGTGATTGTGACGTAATACTAAACGATGAAAAACTAGAATTTGTCGACAAAACTGTTTTCCTGGGGATAACGCTTGACTACAATGGGGTCCTCATTTAACATCTCTTGCAGGACGGCTTAGCTCAGCTGCATATGCTGTTAGAAAAATCCGCCAATTTACGGATGTTGATACCGCTAGACTAGTCTATTTTAGTTATTTTCATAGTATCATGTCATACGGTATCTTACTATGGGGACGGGCTGCAGACATCGACTCAATTTTTATTCTACAGAAAAGAGCTATCAGAGCTATTTACAGTCTCCGCCGGTGCGATTCTCTAAGGGAACTGTTTAAGGATATTAACATCATGACGGTGCCTTGTCAATATATCTATGAAAACATCATGTACGTTAGAAAAAATCTTCATCTTTTTAGCAAAAGAGGCGATAGACATAATTATGTTACAAGAAATAGGGACCAATTAGTTCAACCAGGTTTCAGACTGGCTAAAGTGGCCTCTTCTTTCATGGGGTACTGTTTGAAATGTTATAATAAAATACCTCCCCAAATATTAGAACTCAATGAAACGAAATTTAAATCTTGTATTAAACGCACACTATGCAGGCAAGCATATTATAAGTTGGAGGATTATATTCAAGATAAAAATGCTTGGCTCAATGCTGGTCCAGCTCCACTACCACCGGGGGTACAAATTGATTAGTTTTGAAACTATTATTACTATTCTTTAATGTTTTTTTTTTTGAATTTGTTAAATTTGTAAAGTATTATTGTAGTTAATTATTATTGTATTTAGTATTGTATAATGTAGAAGCATTTTTTTCAAACTTTGTAAATGTGAGTACCATGGAGCTATTTTATGGTTTTTGGGTTACTATTGGATTTGTTTGACATAAATGAGCATGGCAGTTGAGAGTCTGTCATGCTCACTCAAATGTCTCACTGATGGTGGCGCGTGTGTTGGATCATTCGGTTCCCTTCAAAATGGTTGAGCTGAGTGGTGCTAATATTCGCGTCAGGTCCGTGAATGGGCGCTGTCAGTTGAGACTGGTCATCTCTTAGCTGCCAGTTGCTATTTTAATATCTATATTTAGTTTTTATTTTTACATTATTGACATTGTTCTCACATGATAGCGACAAGAAACATGTAACAGAAATATTTGTAATTGCAAAACATGATTGAAAAGAGTGTCCATGGAGTTTCTTGCACATTCTTTTCCATAGAGATCTACGCTTTGGAATGTGCAATTAGCATCATTTTTTTTTTCTGACTTCTTGACATTTCAAAAGTGCCTGTAAATGGTTTATTTGAAATAAATGCTTTTGAATCTTTGAATCTTTGATAATTTTACTTGTTACGACGGTTCTGCTGTGATTTTATGAGGAGTTCTGTTCCATATCTTCCAAGTTCATGATCAGATCATAACAATATTTCTATGGGAACAATTCGGAAGCATAAACTTTCAATAAAAAAAAAAACTTTCAAAATCGGTCCACAATTGACAGAGAAATCGGTGAACATACATAAAAAAATAATAATAATAAAAATACATTCAGCCGAACATATATCAATAGAAACGGCAACTTGAAACGGCAACTTCATAAGTTGCCGTTTTTAGACGTAATATAATAAATGCACATCCTGAAAGTAGTGTGTTCAGTAAGGGCTACTGAAGCGATTTCATGTTTTTAAAATGGGTATTTTTTTTATCATAGAACAATTAAGTATTATAAATTAATTTAGGATAATAAAATTACCTATTTTGACCAATCCTTGGTAAGCTTTGATTGCGGCACAAGCGTGTCTGGGTGTGTGTGTGTGTAGATACCAATACCGATGCGCTACTAATGTGGTGCATGGATGCCCATATTATTGGCCTACAAGTATGATAACTCATTTCTTAAAAAAACGATGCGTTTGTGTTTGTGCTTCTTCTTTTCATGTCAGTACATCGACAGAAACAATTGTTTTTCTAAAAAGTATTTGGCAACCTGTATAGATCTATTATATAAATATTGGCCTCGTATAAATCCTGAAAAGTGCAGGTGGTTATGCAGGATGGCAGCATAGAAAGGTGACGCATGTCTTGAGCAGCGGCTCCACACTGGCACTGTATTGGTGATGGGTCGAGGAAGCTCAATTATGCCAGATTGCATTTACAGCAGCCAACTTGGCTCCGCATTCGGGTAAGAGATTTCCAGATTTCATTGCTTAATTTATCTGCGGTGTATGGGTGCGCATTATTCCAGTTAAATGTTGTATCATTACGAGTATGTTTAAACCAAAAGGGCCTTAAAGCCCATTGTTAAGGACTCCGGTCAAGCCGCAAACAATTCGGGCTTGGCCGAACTTAGGATAGGTTTGACCGCAACCTCAGTAAGGTTAGTATATCAAACTTATATACACACAATTTGGCACGATTTCGCTTATTTCGTATTGTCCATACAGGGTGTGTTACTTTGGTAGTTTGTCAGTTACAGCAAGCTGATACACGCCAACTGATACTTATTGCGACTTTGTCATACCTAATAGGAAATTATTAAACTAACTTCTGTCAACGGCTTCGCCCGCATCGAAGTATATTTCTCTATACAACATAAGTTTTAGTATATACGAAACCCAAAACACGTGTCTAGTATTTTTATGTAAAGAATCTATGTACAAAATTTCATAACTGTATCATGAAAAATCGCAAAGTTGTCAGCTTGTTATGTTACCTGGTTGTCCGCACAAATACATGGTCGCCGGGCTATCCGGGCGATTGAGGGGTTCTTTTGTTTCCGCACCCAGCTGTCTGCTGGCGCCTAATGCTCGCTATAACCTGCCGTGAACTATGTTGTACTTAGTGTCAATGGTATTCAACCAGTGACTTTTTTAAATTTGGGAAAAAATATAACTTGGTGTAAAAATTATTTGTATCGATAAAGTTGCTGATTCTGAACAAAGTATATTCAGGTTACGCATATACCTACTAAAAATAATGTTGTATAAATTTTGGACCCCGTTTTATCCCCTTAGGGGGTGAATTTAGAAAAATCCTAAAAATATTATTATTATTATGTCATTTAAGGAACCCTTGTGCAAAATTTCATGTCCCTAGTCCCAATAGTTTCGGCTGTATGTAGATATGTCGGTCAGTTAGTTTTTTCTTTTACTATGCAAGTAATTGGTACACCTCTTGATATCTGAATGCCTAATCGTAAAAACTCAGCATAAAGGCTTCCTCAGACAGGCCTGGCGACACAATGTAACAATGCTGAGAAATTAATTTACGGGAATAAATTATTCTATCCGTAAAATATTCTTTAAATAAAGAAATAAAATGAATTTATTTGGCAAAACACAAGGCACGCAAATAAAAGCTAGGTTAAAAAATAATGTAATATTGTGCCTCACGACTGCGCCAAAATAGGTCCAGTTCAGCTATAAATGACAGGCAACTAGTGGCGGTTTAAAACTGAACTTGAGGTTGTGACGCAACGGACGTAAATCAGTCGACGTCGTCGAATGACGTTGTCGCGCTATTGTCGCATAGAACTTGTCTCATAAAGTCTAAAATTTCACCTATCAAATATATACTTTGCTTAACGAAATGATGACAGTTAAATCATGCTCGCATTCACACAATTTCTAAGAAGTTCAATATCTGAAACTCAGACACCTAAACGACGGAAAGAAACATGTCTTCTGAAGTTGTAGTTTCAAGTATCTGAACACTTACTACGCTACAAAATATCAATATTTTTCACACAAACCTGAGTCGGGAAGCAGCTTCCCTTTCAGCTCCACGTCGCTTTCCGCCGACGTCGCTCCATAGTTTTTATATGTTTTTCCCGAAGGCTCCTCAAACTTCGTCACTTTAAATCTCTCCGACATTTTCACACAATTTTAACACTTATTCTTAAGCTAATAACACTGATTTTACACTAACACTTGATATGGTTATACACTGTTTTGTTAACACTGATATGATTACTGATACGTATTGTTTTGGTCACTTACACATTGTTATTTTTCCACTGTTTTGTCTTGGTGCTGGTTACTATAAACAACGATTTCTTTTAGGTTTAAGGAAACTTTATTCTCAATAAAAAATTACATGTCGCTTACTTAAGAACAATAATTATTACTTAAATACTAATTTAAGTTCGACAACATGCGTCACAAACTAATTAAAACTAGAATTTTTGTATTTTAGAATCCAAATTTTAGAATCAATTATATCTTCTGCTTCACTTTTACTAAGTTACCTTAAATATCTCAAGGGATTTAAACCAATTACAAAACGAAATATGAATTAAATTTAACACTTAGCGTAATTTCCACGTCCCCAGTTTAATAAAAGAACAAACTTTACAAATGTATTTATCACGGAACAGTCACTCTTTGCGAATAATTAACAAAATCTATTCTCCACCACTGGGAAAGCCATTTTCATTTACGCTCGCAAAGTTTTACGTGAGCAAAATAAAAAAAAATGAAAGTCTCATTCCGATCCTAAGCAAAACATTTTTCTTTGCTTTCATAGAAACTCCACGTTCACCCCACCTTCACAAAGCGGCCGGAGGTTTAAATGCGAGCTAGGTAATAAATGAGTACTAATGAGGAGTAATTACTTAACTTGGTTTAATTCTATGTACCCGTAAACAATACCAGGATAATTCCTGTTACCAAGCACTTGATAAGCGAGGTAAGTTTAGCCCTTGAATTTTTTGCGATAATAATTAGAAAGAAACTCAGTAGTAACAGTAGGGTATAAGATGATGGATGGATTCTATTATTTAGCATAGCTGACTTTAAAACCACTACGTATAAGTGCATTTAAGTAAAATGTCAGTGCTTGAATTTTTTTTTTTTAGGTCGGAAATCAAACCGACCCCTATGTTCCTTCTTTGCCTTGGGTTCCAGGACTCTGGGTTTTCCTTTCAGAAGCAAACCTATGGCCCCAGTAGGCTTCGACCCTGCTGGGCCCCTACGGTTTTGCTGACATCTCCTTGAGGCGCGCAATGATTGTAACTTTTACAATTGTTTTTTTTTTTATATATTTTGTAATTGGAGTCTTTCTGGGTGTGATGTAACTGGAATTATGTATACTGAGGCAATGAGAGCCTGAGTGGCCTAACTGTATATTTTTAATACTGATCCCATTTGAAGAAACTGCTCTTTTTTTTTCAAATAAAATCCGTATCGAAAAAATGCAGTTTGGCCATTCTGGCTCTGAGGTTATGAGAGCCACAGCCATATATAAAAATGTGATGACTTTGATAAGCTCAGTCAATCAAAAAGAGTAATGTCGAGGCTATAAAAATAGACTGACCACACTAGGTTACTGTTGATGTCCGTCACATCTTCAATTTTGTGGTACAACTTGCCAACCAAAGATTATTGGTTGAATTAGGTCAATCAATAATCTTTGGTTGGAGAAGCCCTACCACGAGCTCTTAATCCCATGCATTTACAGACCTAAACTGGACTGTTAAAGAGATGGAGCTATATAGGTTGTATAGCTGCATCACTCTTTCTCGATCACAAGGCTCTATAATATTATAGTAAGGCCCTGATCCAAAAAAACAATTTCCATGTAAATGCTTTTCGCATCGCGCCTGTCTATAGAAACCTCAAGTCGTTTATATAGTGCTTAATATTGAACCTGCATCGGTGCACAAGCCACAATATCCGCTAGTGCATCGATAGGATTGAATAACGAGCGTCTGCCGAGAGTGTGGATTAGAAAACCGATCAAAGGATGTGCATAGTCTTAAGACAACAAAATCGAACTGAAAATAATTTGATTATAATAAACCAAAAAAGGTATATCCACACTGAGATTTTGACAGTTATATTCCAAGAAATACCCCGGGCAAAATTGGCACAGGACCGGCCATTGTGGTGACACTTGGGGGAAGCCTATATCCATCAGTGAACGTTTTTCGGCTGAAAGTATGCTGATGATGACGATGAACTAAGTTTGCTTGGTACAAAAATATAACTTAATATGCTTATTTCAATCCATTTCTTTAAACACGTAAATGTATGTGCTAATGAACGAATGCCGTGGTTCAGCAGTACTCGTACAACAAAAACGCCGCGTAACCCGACTGCAGTGAGTAAATTATGCCGATTTATACAGCCCTTGATTATACGTTGAACCTAAAGTTATTCAATATTATAAGAGCTTGAAGAAAAGTTTGAATGTTCAGAACTTTGAAAATACATATTTTCAAAGGCTATGTTTTTTAAGCAACGAAATTCTAGTTACTACGTTCTCGACCGATTACCTAAATACTAAATCAATAGGAATTATTACAAATGAGTGAGTCTTTAGAATTTCAGCTCCTTTACTAACCTTCCAACTTTCAACAGATCACAGACAGTCGCGACGAGACAATGTGATAACGCTGAAATAATTCAAGCAATTTCTGTTAAAAATGTCAACGCCTTTTTGTCGTAGTGACACATAGAATTTGTCTGTGTGGAAACCTTAGTCTTATGTGAAATATTTATTACTAAATGTATGTAGAAACGAGCATATCGGATACTGGAAAAGAAACACCAAGGGTTTAAGAGCTTATGTGCTGATATAACACTAATTTATAAAGGCATAAGTTTGTGTGTCTGTTTGCTATTCTTACACGTTCAAACGGCTAAACGGTTTTTTATGAAATTTTGCACACGGGTAGACCATGTCTATTTATTTATTTTTGTCTTTTCCAACTAGGTCTGCATAAAAATAATTGTTGCTCTATCATTTCTCTGTTTGCATACAGCTTCCTAAGATAATTAAATACCTCATGAAATATCACGTTGGCAGATCGGAATAGTTCGGAAAATTCCGGTAAAAGTGGGACTGCGATCGTAAATCGAATTAAAAAGATTTCTCTTTTATCTGACGCGGGCTCGGAGTGCTGAAATGCAAATGCGGCAGGTTTTTGGTCAAAGTCAAAATGTAACTTTGCATAAGTGTAGAAAATTATGGATGGACTTGTTCATTACAGTGACCATTTTTCGCTGTAATTTTTTTTAGGTTCAGTATGACGATGATCAATGACCTAAGAAAACGGGCTAAAGAGTTGGAGCAGGTCAGAGCAGGCTGTCTTTATGGGATTTAAAAAAAACTCGAGAAATTTGGATATACCACAGAGACCACCACCTAACCTTGGAGATAAAAGCCTGATTTTATGTTGTACTAGCTCCAACTAGAGGTTTTAGCCGTGTGAATGTCGAGAATTATCCATTATTAAGAAAACATATTCCCGAAATAAAAAGTATCCTATGTGGTATTATAATAGGACATAGTCTAACCGTGTGCCAAACATCCAAATCCGTACAGTATTTTGAGCGTGATAGAGTAACGATTGTGTGTTTTTGTTACTTCATCACCCACATAAACATACATACCAACATTAACTTCCATAATATTATTGTGATTCCAACCTACACTTGATCGTGGTATAAAACTGTTAAAATTGAAAAGTTACCTAGCGTGTTATAATATAATAGCCGGTATAATCGCCACAAGCGATAATGTAATACATATCATTACGATACTAACCACTATAGATATCAAATTATAATAATAGCATAATACAATATCATTTCGCGTCAAAGCTGTTATAATTATGACATATTTTGGCGCTATTTCTACTAATATAGACTTAATGGTGATCGAATAAGACCGCTGCTTCTTCCCCATTTCAGACCGTGGTCCTCAAGGTGCCAGATAAATACTCGTAAAGCTGAGTAGGAGCAGTGGTAACGGCCCCGTCTTACGAGTTGTAGGCGCGGGTTTAAACCCAGCCAGGCGCATTACTTTGTGTAATTTATTTCATCACCACTGCTCTCAAAACGGTTAAGGAAAACATCGTTAGGAAACCGGCATGTCCTAGAACCAAAAATTCGAAGACATGTGACATTTACCAACCCGCACTGGGCCCACGTGGTGGATTACGGCCCATTTCCTCTCCTAGAGAGGAGGTCTGAGTCCCAGCAGTGGGAACATTAAATGGCTGATTATGCTATGCTTATGCTAAAACTGAGTAAATTTATAAAAAGTTATTCGCATTATCTCATTCATATACCTATGTATTATGCAATAATTAAAACATTTATGTACATACGTACCGACTTGAGTAAGCGCAGATACTAATACTGTTCAGTAAAACCTGTTTTTCCTCATTTATCTGTTTATTTATGTTCTATTTGCTTAGACTTGACTCAACAGAGTTTGCTAAGTATTTGCCTAAATGACATCCACCGGCATTGCTCTAAATATCTTAAATCAACCCATTGAGATATAATGATCTACTTGGCAATAAATAAATAAATAAAACAAACAATTCCGCATCATTCTTTCATATCTCATTCAACAATATAAAGCACAAAGCCTAAATTTACAAATTAGGTACCTAATAATAATTGTAAAATGCAAGAATACCAAAATAATACCTATGTGCCTATACTGCTTTGACGGTGATTATGGGAACGTAGTTATAGTAAACATTACCTGTACAATCGACATTAGCTATGGTCAGAAAGAACGTAACGAAAGGGGTTTAAAGTGTCATTCTTGAAACAATAATCACTGATAAGAAATACTCATTACCAAAAGTACTAAATCTACGGAATCAACAGGCACTGGGGCATGTGGTCAATCACATCACACTAAAATTATAGAGGATTTTTTGTACGCATGTGTGAAAGTATGCGTATGTGGGTGTATTTTTGTTATTTCTTCATGCTCAAACAGCGGAAAAGATTTGTATAGAATTTGGCACACGAGGAGACCATGTTCAGCTAATCATATAATTGTATTACTTGCTTCTGACAGCGACAATGCCCGCGCGAAAGGAAAATAAAACATCCCTACGAAACAAATACCCGACATTAAAAGTTTTTTATGTCCTATTCCAGGAATAATTATAATTCCAGGATAATAATCATTATCACTGATTAAGGTGTGGTGTCTGTTCACTAAGTAACTTGATACAAGTAATTAGTGGATACATGTCAAGCAAGCTTAAACACAGTAGGATCGCACCTACAAGTAGGATGGCAGCAAAGAAATGATCCAATCATGACGTCATATAATCCAAGTACACACTGATAACTGTTATCAAGCAAAGTATTAGATCCTTGAACATTTAGGCCAGTATTAGGCGAGGTAACTACCATAAGAAACTGGTTTTAATATTATTCTTGTATCACACTTTTAAGGCTAGATCAAGCTTATAGAATATGTACTTGCAATCTATATGTTAAACTAAGATTATTGCAATTTAATCTACTCGTATGCATATTAAAGCAAAACTGGTTTTTACCATTACACAATCAATTCTGCACATCAAAGTTTATTTACTTTTTGTTAATTGAATTATCAGAACTGTAAACGGAAGCAACTCTAAAAATAGTTTTTGTAAACAGATTACACTTAGCTTTTGATACGTATAGTCATTGCTTAAAATCATAATTATGCGCCAATTGAAATTTACTCAAATTTTTGTTACATACAGAAACATTACACGTTCTTAAATTATTCAGATTTACTAATTTTACGTTAGATGATTTGAGTCACTCGTTGAAAAATAACCGCGGATTCTTGGAATCTCTCAGGGAAGTATCTTAGGTCCGTATTAAGATGAAACGAAACTCTTAGTTGTGAATAAAATATTCTTCAACGATTTCATACCAAGTACATGATCGTAAGAAAATTACCTAGCTCTGCTTTATTACTTACTATTGCTGATTAGGAGAACACCTTTAATATTAACAGTTGGAAAACTTCTAGCACAATCATATTTACATTATGTATTAGTTTTTCTGTTTATTTTCTAGATACGTTAGGAATGAGAAACTATTAATCTGAAATACATACGTGGAATGTTATAAAATTATTATTTATACTATTGAAACTCACATATTTAATCATTATGACTGCAACTTACTACTGCCATTATACACCACTAGTTTTTAATTAGTACAAATACTTAAAGGACTTATTAGAAAAGGTCTTGTTATTATTTAAGTAAAGTTCCAATAAATAATATTCATAAATAGCAAAGTTATTGGCGTTTGTTTATATCCCAAAATGTCACTGAATTTATGGAAATATTGTACAGGCTATTGATTATGAATGAAAAACAAAGGAAAAAAACTGCGCGTAGTATTTTCTAGTAGCAATTGTTATGAATAATTGATTCAATTATGAATTTACCAATTATGACAAATTTTCGTGGACAATTTTGGTATTTCGTTTTTTTACTTTTGACTACATAAATATGACCAGTAACGGGTACAGATAGAGCCCATTTTTTTATACCATTTAAAAAATAGGGGTGTACCTATATCATCAATTGATAACTTGCGTGGGATATTAAACACTTGATACACTACGTATATTGTAAAGGTTTATATATAAACAAATCATTAAGAACCTTCAACTAACTAGCTTTTAGACACTGCTTCGCTCATGTGAAAGTGTTTAATCTTATTCGAAATTTACCATACTATTCTGAACTAATCTAGGCCTTTGTCGAGCTATATGCCAAATCGTTTTAAAATTCATGAATGGTGAAAGGAGATTGATTAACAAACATCTATATATAGACAGTGCCTACACAAAATATCTTCCCGATATTGTAAACCGTTATAACGGAAGAATACACACAATCTATATACCAACGACAAACGTACTAGACTAGCTTGCACGAGTGGATCCAATGAACTTACACGAAGCAGCGGAGGTTGCAAATTGAGAGACAAATGGTGCCCTTATTCTCTTCACTTGTAAACAGACTTGAGATTTTGTCGAGATACTGTGATGTTTGATAGTAGAACTTGCTCGAAAAATTTTATTGTGGATATTTTGTCGACCGAAGAATCATGAAAGAAATATTTTGTTTGGGAAACAGAAGATACTTCGTCAATACTCACTATAAGTCATATACCTAATACAGTAAATAAGTCTAACTGAAAATTAAATTTGAATTACTTAAAAATAAGAAATCGATAAATACTGATGATATAAAATGCATAATAAATAATATTCCACATGTATCTGGTGTTGCCGTTGGTGACACATGTGTACTCCATGGTCCCAGCTTGCCGGACACTTGGCCTATAAACTACATACTTGCAATATTGATAGATGCAGACTCCTTTTTACTGCGGTGCGAAAATCAACATCGAATTGTAAAGCCATTTGAATCTGGTTTAGGTACATTAAGTTTGAAAATTTTAAGGATATCTATACAATAAGTGCTCATTATGATACAGCATACATTTAAAACTTATATAAGTTAAAAGAAAAGGGATATAATCAACAATATAATGTACGATAGCCTAAACCAAACTCTCTCTCTTTCAGTATTTAGCATTCGGTACAGAATTACGGATTCGGTAGATAAAGTATGTGACTTAACTGTGTGTGTGACTGAATGAAGTGTTTTCCTCTTGAACAAAAATTTGTTATTATTATCACAAATAGTTACTGAAATTCTGTTAACACGTCAGATAACAAACAATGCTCAGAATTTACCTATACGCATTCAAATTGTAATAAACAATAATAATTTATATCAGCGTATGCGGGCACACTGCTGGACTACATCAGACGACCCAAACAGTACCTAGTGTTTGACAAGAGTATTGCTATCTATACATATATATAAAAGTGAAATACCACTCACTTCACCAATCAATCTCAGAAACTATAACACCTACAAACTTAAAATTTGGCAGGTAGGTTCCTTATAGGGTGTAGACATCCGCTTAGAATTTTACGAAAATTCACCACTAAGGGGGTAAAACCGGGGTTGGAAGTTTGTATGGAGATCTTTCACGCCGGCGAAGTCGCTGGCAGAAGCCAATACTAAATATAGATAAGACAATGCCTTTCAACGATACAAACTTTATTATACCAACGTAGACATTATCTATACTTAGACGTACTCGTATATTATTGAATGAACCCTTAATTGGGACGTTAGAACAATGTACCCTAGTTTTGACCCAATTTCAATGACAAGCTAGAATTGCTTTTGCAAATCTATCAGAAATAGTAGTTATATTTTCTAAATTGTGCTGATATTTCTTAAGCATCAAAGGTTTTAATTCCGAACCAATTTCACTAGCAATTAATATTTTTTCAATCTAGATTTACATTTATAAACGTGAAGGTTTTCAACAAATCATACTAAATTTTTAGAGAAAAGTATCAAGAATATTGTAATATGGTTTGGTTTTATAGACTGAATATAAAGTTGTAACTCTATTTGAAACAGTGAAGAAGTACCAAAGTATCAAATCGGGAAAGACAAATGATAGCAAAAACTTTTTCTGGACAAAATTGGATCAAACGACTCGGGTCTTGAGGAAAAAAATAAGTTTTAACAAGCAAATGAAGTAGCGGTTTTCACGTCTATCTTCAAAAATAAAATTGAATGGAAAAAACCGGTCAAGTGCGAGCCAGACTCACGCATGAAGGGTTCCGTACCATTATCTGTACAAAATTAGACACTATATTATAACTATTATTAATATATCGAGGCAAAAGAAAACACGGTTATTGTATGGGAGCCCCACTCAAATATTTATTTTATTTTGTTTTTATGTTAAAGCGGCAACAAAAAATCATTATCTGTGAAAATTTCAACTGTCTATCATTCTATCTATCACGGTTCATGAGAAACAGTCGGGTGACTGACAGACGAACCATAGAGTCTTGGTAATAGGGTTCCGTTTTTACCCTTTGGGTACGGAACCATAAAAATAACGGTCAGCATAAACTTCAATCAATATGTTGAGTAAGAATAAATTATAAACATTAAATGTTTTGCATGTCCAACAGTGGACGTCCTTCGGCTGAAATGGTGATGATATTGCGGTAGTGTTTAGTGTGTTTTTCTTAATGTATTTTGACTTCTAACCTACTTGTAAATTGTCTAAGTCAATAGGTATCTTCGCAGTTACTTATATTTGCTTAATAAGTAGATAAGTAATCATGAAATTACAGCACACGAAGTCGCTCTGGCATCACCAGGCTCTATCAGAATACCAGCGCTGCGTTATTTTTACTTTTTAGTTTAATATCGCAGCATATGCTGAGATAGGAGCCTTTTTGGCCTCGCACAGGTCTTTTATTTTTATTTTTTTATATTGTTTTTTCTATTATTTTTAAGTTAAGTATTTATAGATTATGTAGTTACTTTTTATCTTATTGTTGTTTGTCCTGTGCGAGTCTCAAATAAATGTTTTCTTTCTTTCTCTGTGTAAAGCATTGAAATTTTGAGCATCCGGTGATACTGGAAGCCGACCCCAGCACACTTCAACAAGACTAGAAGATGATGATGATGGTTTTTGGATAATAAAATCTCTAAGGTTGAAGGATCGTTCGAAAGAGCCACCGTGGAAAGTAAAGGGCAACTGAAGTAACACAAGTGGGTTTTGGTCATAAACATTCTGACACTTCTTCTCGCTCCACCCAGAGCAAGTGAAGTTATTAGATGATTTCCCACCAAAATTAAAAATAAGGATAATAAGTCCTGTAACTATGCATTACCAATTACCATGTTTTTTTTTTTATATAGGTGGGAAAATCATCTTATGACAAATCGCGCTCTTGGGTGGAGCGCGAGATAGTGTCAGACTTTTACTGACTAAAAACCCACTCCTGTTCCTTCGTTGCCTTCATCCCAGGGCCCCGGTTTCGTTTTCACACTACACATGGCCCCAGTAGGCTTCGACCCTGCTGGGCCCCTACGATATGCTGACATCTCCCTGAGGCGCGTGTGGAACAATACGCGCCGTCGACGACTTGGGCTCGGTCCGGATGGTTACCGGACGGTCAGACGGCGGGCCACCCATTGCCCGCCGTCCGCAAGCCCACCAATTACCATGTATGTATTTAGTAACGTTGAATTCGTACCTTGACCATCCTTCACGTTTATGTAGGTACTATATTAAGAGCACCATCAAAAGGTGAAAAAGAATGTACTTATACAATACTAGCTTTTACCAGCGGCTTTATCTGTGTGAAAGTAATTTGCTCTATACAAACTTTGGACCCCCGTTTCATACTTTCATGCCTTCAGGGCGTGAATTTAAAAAAATCCTTTTCTTATTCTTTGCATAGATCATAAAGAGAGCGTTCTAAGTGATGAGTCAGAGAGTGAATCAAGACTAAACCTTTTATATAATACAGATGGAGATATTCTATTAATTAGCAAAGGTAAGAAATATCAAATATAACTCAGCAGCAAGAAATACTCAATGAAAATGAAGAACAAGTTCTTGTAGATAAACAATTTTCTTGGAAGTTCAATCTAGTTTTGCTTTACTCGGGATTGCTATAAAATTGTTATTTATTTACTCAAACAAAACAATTTGAAATGAAACTGCAACAAACCGTTTGAATATAATAAAGGACCGATTACATATATCGACGCTGAAGTGCCAATACCTTCTAACTAACATTTTTCGAGAAAATTACTTTTTAGCGCTTTTAATTCAAATGTGTGTGCATGTTTTTGTGAAATCTCTGAAGCGAATATTTAGTTGCAACTGCACCAAATTAAATTGTGGAAACACTTCCTAACTTAACCAACATGTCAATTTTTAGTATTACATCGTAACGGTTTTAAGACAAAAATTTTTTGACTTTGACAGTTAGGAGTTCTTGCATGTAACTTAGCCGTCGATATGGTGGCATGCGTATTACTTTGTGCAATTGATTTCATCAACACTGCTCTTAAAACGGTGAAGGAGTGAGGAAACCAGAATAACCTAGAATAAAAAAAAATCGAAGATATGTGACATCCACCAACCCGCACTGGGCCCGCGTGGTGGGATATGACTTATATCCTCTCCTAGAAAAGAAGCCTGCCAATATTAGAAACATTATGAGGCCGATTATGATATATTACAAATTTGGTACTGTTAAGTGAAAATCTTTGTCAGTTTATTTCCCTATGTCATGGTGATCGTTAAAACTCGAATAACTTGGTTATTTATAGGCAAGCGAAAACGAGTAGTTAATCACAAAGACACAAGATCTGACATACATTTTTACCAAGAAAATTACTACAAAATCACTGCGTAAATACCGCATGAGTACTTGAGTGCAACAACAGAAGTAATTCTATAAATATATCGGGTAGCAATCGGCCGATACCGAAGCGATCCGGTGCAACAAACGACCGGTCAAATGACACCAATTGATATGTATTGCGAATTGAACGCCAGGGACGTTTCTTCGGTATTTCATTTAACGTATCTACATTATCACTACTTGTTAAAATAAATGAAAGTTATTTGGTAGGTAGGTTTTTTTTGGCGGTAAGTGTAGACGATATTTAAATGAAGCATTATGGAAACGAAACAAATAGATGATGCTAGTAGTTCTAAAACTAGACTACAGATAGCTAAAGTGAACTGCAGGCATAGCCAAGTTACGACCGTTTCGTTTCGATTCTCTTGCGTCATACGTCATCTCAACGCTCAGTCACGTGGTCAGAACAAAGGAATCGGAGGCGTGGCCGACTCGAGGCGTTCGACGCAAGAGAAACGAAACGGTCGTAACTTGGTTGGGGGGGGCTGAGCTGCTGCTGTGAACCTTTTTTTTGGTGAAAAATTATCAAATGACTCCTCCCGGTCAATGTGGCGCGAGGGAGAGTATCAGACTTATACTGACTAAAACCTTTCAGTTGCTCTTTGCGTTTCAAGACCGCGGGTACTTTTTTACACAATCCAGGCGTCTGCCAGGCATCGGCTCTACCCTAACTTAAGGTTAGTTTACACGTTCACTTTACCTAAATTTTCATAGTGAGTTTACAGAATATTTGATCACTGACAGGCTGTTTGATCAGTTGTCATGGTATGGATAAACAATGGACGAATAAGTGATAACAGCAGTATGAATGTGGATGTCTATTAAGAGTTGGGGAAGATGTTTTACTGATTTGGAAATGTGATGACAATTGATAGGAAAATACACATCAACACAACATCTCGCCTGCTTTACCCAAAGGATTAAACAGAAAAGAAGAAAATAGTAGTAATGTGTTTAAAATTTTAAGCACACAATTTACTGAGGTGGACTTCATATCATACTCTTGTATGGATTACGGGATTGTTTGAAAAGAGAGGCTCTGGAATGCAAAGGGCATCTGAAAGAACACAGGTGGTTTTAACGAGGAAAAGTCTGACACGCCCTCGAGAGCGAAAGAAGTTATATGTTGATATCCTGCTTAAAAAAAATGCCCGTGCATAGAGATACATTTATGGAAAAGTACAACCTGATATGAGAATCTCAAAGATAGTGAGATGGTTTCACTTCATCAGTTCTCATATTGAAACCAATCAATATGAGGGTTTTCTAAAATGATGTTTACCAGGTGAGTGTCATGTCCAGGCACCTGTCAAAACGCTATGTTAATGACATTAGTTAAATTTACGTTAACGTCATGTATACGTTTTCAAAAGTAGAGGACCTCTAAGGGGCGCCAAATAGTGGTGTGTGAATTATTCTGAAAACTCTCATTGAGATATTCAATACCATAACAAAGTAGTCTTTGCGTCTTCTCCAGTCTTATAAACCTGAAAATGAACTAGGTATCAACGCTACAATGTATTATAGCCACTACCTATGAACAGTCACCCTTGACCCCGGCTGTGCTCGAGTATAAGTGCCTTTTATGACACCCTCTTCAAATCGCTGATGTGTCGAGTGCCCTAGCAACAAGCACGCCGATTTGTTACACTGCTTTTTGAACATGGATTTTTACATTCGCTATTTTTAGAGATATGCATAACTTTGACTATAAAGAAGCAACCTTGCGTATATGAAACCAAAGCATAGCTTTGTATAATCAGTCTCATAATGTTCATATTACTAGGGTTCCGGCTGCCTCTATATAAGAGGGAATGGACCGTAATCCACCACGAAGGTCAAGTGCGAGTTAGTGCTTGCCACTAGTCTTCGAATGTTTGGTTCTAAGACATCGACTGATCGACATGTCCGGTTTCCTCACGATGTTTTCCTTTTCCGTTTTCAGAGAAGTGATGATAAAATAAATAACAAAAAGTAAAGAGCCTGGCTGGGTTAGAACCTACTGGACTACCACTGTAATCAACTTATAATGCCTATAACAATATGAACCTGTATCATTATATATAAGGGTACAACATACCTATAGTATCTAAAACCGATCTATCTTAGCTAGCTCGATATAAACCATGACTGGGTAATAAAACTTCATGTCAAAACGTTTCTTATTGACGACTAGTTTATTTAATTAAATGTTACTATAGTGTTAGGCTATAAATTCTGAGAAAGAATTAGAGAGTTGATTATAATTCACAGAAATAAACCAACAGTTTCGTGCCAGTCTCACTCTATACCAATATCGTACTACAGAACATAAGTACGTAACGCTGACATCAAGCCTGTGTGATAGATGATATGTCTAGAAAGAGTGTGACCATTGAAACTGCTGATAACTAACAGAGAAGCAAGATCGAAGAAAACATCATGCCCTACATTCGCATAGTCGACCTTATAATTTTCCTACTGTTGGGACTCAGGCCTCCTCTCTAGGAGAGGGAATGGACCCTAATCCACCACGCCGGCCCAGTGCGGTTTGGTGAATGTTACATGTCTTCGAATATTTTGGTTGTATGACATGCCGGTTTCCTCACGATGTTTTTCCTTCACCGTTTTGAGAGCAGTGGTGATGAAATAAATCACACAAAGTAATGCGCCTGGCTGGGTTTGGGCCCGCGACCTACAACTCGTAAGTCGGGGCCGTAACCAATCGGCCACCACTGCTCAAATAAATCTACATTCAAATAAATCGGGAAAAAAAGGTTCTAAACAAAGGAATACTCAATCCAGTAATTCACCATGTAAAATTTCAATAGCGCGAGCGGCGAGTCTATCCCATATACTCGTCGACATTCGCTATCACTGATGACAGACATTTGAACTCCTTAGTAGTCCTGAGTTGAACTACATTAATACTAAATAATGCTTGCATTAACTAGACAGAAACATTTCTCAAAAGACTATCTCAGACACTTATCTGCATTGTTCTCATATAGTAAATGTGAGAACTATGTAACTCTTTATCTTATGGGTAGATTTATTGTTTGTCTGGCAGTCTGAGTTTTTTATGTGGCTTAACCAAATGTCCTTACGATTTCTGAAAAATATTTGCACTGTCCGGACAAGAGGGTCTACTCAAATCTGTGTGGTCCTTTCCTTAAAAGTTCACCTCAGACATTAACCAACAAGATTCTAATATGATTTGACCTTTACATCTTTACTGTATGGACTTTAAGAGAGACTTTGAGCTCGAAGTTGGTTTTGGTGTATGTTCTCAGGGTATTCAGATAGGGAACACCGGCCTCATCTTGTTTGTATTGACAAAAAAATTGGCCTATAAAAGTGTTATAATTATATCCAACAAGCTGACCCGGCGAACTTCGTACCGCTTATCAGTCAATGAATTTATTGCTTAGCTTTTAGCTAAACTTATTGACCGAATGATTGAGACCAATGCTGATATTTTTCGATATACTCGTATTTGGATATTTTTTTTACGTGAATTTGTCCTGTATATTAATAGTTATTCTGCTATTTGGGGTGAATACGTATCTAATAAAGCAAAGATTATTGAAATCAGTCCAGGCGTCCTTGAGTTATAAATGTTGCAATAAAAAACCACTTTGTTTTATATATGCGAAATTGGTTGCATTAGATGACCCAATAAATATCATTTATTATAGACTGCAAGATGAACTTAATAATGATTAAGTACCTAATTTCCAGCATTTAATATTATTTCTGTAGTTCAGGGGAATGAATAACATTTGTACTAAACAACAGTCCTTACCACGTCGTATATTGATATACCCGACAAGCAGTAGAATTAATATGTCCGGTCAATTGCCGTTGGGAACAACGTTTTGATCTTGTTTTAAAATCAGCTGGCGGTAATACGTCCAACTCGCCTGGGAGTTTGGACTGATGAAGGGAGGGGCGAGCGGTTTACTTTGTAATAGTAGAAACTATTATGTTAAGGAAGAGGTTACATGGAGGTTATTGCCCGTAGTGTCTCAATAGTGATCCCATCATACGACTTTGGGGGTTTCAAGCCAAGAGTGAATAGGTTAGTTATAGGCAAGCGTGCCCTATCGTCGACCACATCGTCATTTTCAATCAGGTGAGAAATTCTTTTAATGTTTTCAGAGCGGAGAGAAAAATTTAAAGTTTTGTATAGAAGTGGAATAACAAACTTTTTATTCTTTAAACTTTTTTTCGAAAATATTCATAACTAGTTTATACTTGCGTAGATATGCGTACAAAGTTTAAAATCAGTTTAATTAATTTCCAGAAATAAGAACTTGCCAGTTTGAAAGAAATACTATGGAGAGTATGTATACGCTGTATGGTATAAAATAAAATACCAATGTCTTTTACCAACTTTTCAATCTAATATATTTACATTCTAAACAGACTTGGAAATCACATCATTGACATCGATGAAGGAAAACATGGTAAAATAACCTGGATGTACCTACGTTGTTATAAATACTCGTAGTTAGATAATATTTAAGCCATTTATGCGTTTATTATTTGAGATTTAAAAACATGATTAAATAAGTTAAGATAAAATAAAACTTGGAATTTATAAGGCTGAAATTGCCAACTCGTCTTGAACTAACGAGTCTAAATGTCAGAAATTCCCGGTATGAGCAGAGTTAGACATCTGCCCCCCTAGCCAAGTTACGACCGTTTCGTTTCGATTCTCTTGCATCGAACGCCTCGAGTAGGCAACGCCTCCGATTCCTTTGTTCTGACGTCATCTCAACGCTCAGTCACGTGGTCAGAACAAAGGAATAGGAGGCGTGGCTGACTCGAGGCGATCAACGAAAAGAGAATCGAAACGAAACGGTTGTAACTTGGCTGGGGGGGCTTATCTATTTGACGAGACCCGCTAAAGCTGAACCAGCCAGAGCTGCTGGTTTGTTTGAAAGTCATTGCGGCCCTGCATTGCAAAGGGTAATTAAAGAAACATGGGTAGGTTTTAGTTAGTCAAAGCCTAAGGAGAAATTAATTGAGGATTTCATACCCTCAAAAAAAACTTCTGTGTCTGTAGTAAAACAATTTACTATACGTCAATATAGTCTTGAGTAAGTATAAGTATTATATCTCTTTGCGGTTTTGATAATCCTAATCCGTTCTATATTATGGGAATAAAACCACGAAGGAAATAGTAGGAGAATAACTGATAAATACAAAACATATTTTTCCTTAACACTAGTACGAGAATCAAGTTTAGTAACATATTGTATGCTTGTTATTTACAGTGTTTTAACGTTGATAAGTAAGTATAATGTAAAAGAAAAAAAAAACGTATCTTAAACGAGGCAAGCAAAAACATAAAATAAAATATTAATCAATCATTAACATAGACTAACTAAAATAAATAATTAATAAACATAACATCATTTGAAAAGAAATAAACTTGTGTGAGGCCAAAAAGACTCCTTTTTTCGCATAGGAAGCGAAAAAAAAAATCGTAGCACTGATATTCTGTTACCTGTGATGGCCTGTGAACCTGTGATGCCACGGACATACTCATGGGACACTGACTAAAGATAGATAAAAAAAAACAGTGAATTAGAGCAGAATGAGATTAGCTCCGGAAAATCTACGTTGAAAAAATTAAAAAATGTTTGAAAAATTTAAGTTGGCTAAAATATTTAAAAAAAAACCCTTTTTTTAAGATGGGTAATCATCTAATGACTTACTTTTACTGACTAAAACCACACCCATGTTCCTTCAGTTGCACTTTGTGTTCCAGGACCACGGGTTACCCTTTCAGAAGTCAAACTATGGCCCCACTAAGATTCGGCCCTGCTAGGGCCCTACGGTTTGGCTGACATCTTAAATCTATATATATAAAAGGAGAAACTGACTGACTGACATATCAACGCACAGCCGAAACTACTGGGACTAAAAACATGATATTTTGTACAAAGTTTCCTTTTACGATGTAGGCGAGCATTAAGAGAGGATTTTCCAAAATTCACCCCCTAAGGGGATGAAACGGGGGTCCAAATTTTGTATAAAGAAACCTATTTTCACGCGGGCGAAGCCACTGACAAAAAGAAGCTAGTAATAGATAAGCCTGTTAATAATTGCAGAGGAAGCAGAAACACTAAATAATTAGACTAGTTATTACGTTAAATGTTGCCTAAAATTTGGTCAGGTATGGTCAGGGTTTTATAAAAACTGACTGAACATGTTTGGTAATTAATTGTGTATGCTGTTTTCGTAAGAAGAAACTGTAACAATATTACTTCATGCATACAAAGTGTGATGTAATACATACGTACAATGTAATCTGTAGTGTAACAATTTATGACATGCATATTATGTATTAATTTAATTCACTTGACAATTTCTTTTTACTTTTATGAGTTATGACATAATAATTTTTAATTTGAGGAAAACTGAAAGCTGTAAATTTAAAAAAAAATTGGTGATTTGGAAAAATCTTCGAGACGAACTGTTTACATAGGTATTCGGGAATTGAACTGTTTACATAGGTAAGTTTGTACAGAACCCTCAGGGCGCGATTCCGACTAGCACTTGTTTATCCATCTTTTTTATTTTGAACGGTCTAGATCCCAAGGTTTCAATAAAACAGAAAATGCGTGACATATGAGCGTTCGACCCACGACATTCGCGCTAAGCGCTTGTAATCTGAACAACCTTTACGAGTTTCGGGTCGTCGACGTCGATATATTGAACGTCTGATGTTCTGGCATTCTCCACCAAGATTAACGCTAGCTTGTCTCACTGCTATTCAGACGAGACAGTTTGAGGAATGTTAATCTAAGGGTTAACGCCCCTTGAGGTTGTATATCTACCTAAGCTTGGAAGTAGGTCCCTACTGGATTAGGTTTGTTTAACTTTGGTCTGAGATTAAGAAAATGCTTGAGCAGGTAATTTTGTAGCATTAGGGAAATTACATCAAGACTTTCAAAATTTTTCTACGTGCATACTGTCAAATAATTGATTTCTCAAATCCATGATCTCCGCAGCTGATGAACCGCGTTTCTATCTAATCATCTGAGGTCGGAATTAGGTAGAGTTATTTATGTACTTAGACTAATTTCATACAGCTAAAGATAAAAGTGGATATGCCTCAAATCCCGAGATTAATTTTAAAGAGCAGAATTTTTTTATGACACTATCAGAAATATAGCAGAAAAAAATTCTTCCTGCATTAATGACGAGGAGGAGGAAGTGTATAAATTTGTTAACCTCACCTCAATTGACGTAGAGAGATATTTTTCAATGAATAATACTAATAAAAATTATATATATGTTAATTATCTTTGTTTTATTTATCTCATCTATCTCTGAGATTTTATTATTTTTATTTGTAATATTGTTGGCCACACGGGATTTTTCATTAGAAATCCCGGGAAGATCCATATTAATATCAACATTTCGATGCAAGTACATGAATAACTCTACCTAATTCCAACCTCTGCTAATCATAATAATGTTATAAAGGTAAAAGTCTGTTTGTGTGTTGTGTCTGTGTGTGTGTGAGTGATATTTGTTGCACACGGATAAACTATGCCCTGATATGGGATTTTCAAAAGTGATACCGTGGTTCTGGAACGGAAAAAATAACTGAAAGAACGCTGTGGGCTTTATTCAGAAAAATTCTGCCACTATGAGTGGTAAAGGTCATGTTATGATTTTCCATGTAAAAAAAGAGTTTAAGTATTCATTTATCTGCTACTATAAACATATGTTTCACTAGTGTAGATGAGAGTTTTCTCTCCAAATGTAGCAACAAATATTACTCTTGGCGACAACATACACACAAATATATAATTCTAGTTTACTGCGTCAATAAAAATACCTGACGTTATTACTTTACATTATATACAAACTGTGTTATTATTTAAAAAAAAACAACCTATATTCACGCGTCAAACATACTATAAATTGATATGCTATATTATTGTGTGATATTATAAATGACACAATTATTTATGATCATAATCATAAATCAAACGCTATGTTAATCATTGCAGAAATTGTAATTTTATATATATTTTAATATTTATTGTAATTATGTTATCAGACACTGATTCACGTTATTAAGAGCACCCTACCCGAGATAAATTCCATGCAACCGCTCAATTACGTGATTGTGACGTTATTCCACATCTTTCTCTACATATTTTGGAAACACAAAATATCTTGTGGATATTAACTAGGTTTCTTTTGAAATCAAAAGTCTAAAACTAATCCAGTAAAAACCTTAAAAATCTGCTATTTTGTGGGATCTTTGGCCCTTCTCATAATGTATTCATAAATTAAAAAAGTATATCTATAAAAACCTTGCCTGTTTATTCACGTTTTTTTTTTTTTTTCAAAAACTTTTATGGTTTTTTTTTTTTTAAAAAGACACTTATTTCCTTGAACAAGTTTTGTGAAATATTTGAGTGACTATACCGAATGCCAACGGAGCGTTCAAGCTTTATATCAATTTTTTCGAGCTTCATTACCAAACATTAAATTGGATTGCGTTATTGAAACAACAAGCTATTATACCATGCTCATGTTGACGATAGGCGGATCGGATCGGACCCTCTTAAACCCTCCTTCCTCCTCCTTCTTGTAGAGTTTCAAGTGCAATGTAAGTAATGTAATAAACAACGTCGATTAAGAGACGTCCCAGACCCATCATAAGTACCCATCTATAAAACAATGCAAAGATTGCTGTAATCTTATTGCTATTCATTAACTATTAATGTTACATTAATGATATGCAAGATGCATTTTAAATAATTTTTACACTTATAACATCGCCTGCTTCTATATTATACAAAAGTAGAAGTAGTTAAGTGCATGCCTGTGCATTTCCCACGAATTTTACTAAGTACATACTGGGAAATTCCCAGTAGGAAAACCGTAAACCCCTTTGCTTTTTTTCTAAGAATCGAAACCACCCTATACTCGGTAGTGCTTACTTCATTTTTTTTTTCGTGATCCGCCAACTCTTGACCTCGATCTAGCTTAATGGAAAGTACTGGATGAGGTCTACGATGGAATGAACGATCCCAGATGACTTTTCACTCTTACTGACGAGTTATATGCAGACGACATTGGCAGGGAGTTTCATACTTTAGCTGTGCGCTTACTAAATGTGCCTTTTCTTCGACTAGTCGGGAAATCAACCAAGATCAAGGGGGTTACCATGACGTTTAAAGTAAGATTGTTTTATTCCTATTTCATTGCGGGTAAGAGATGGCGCTAGACAACCTGTATAGCTCTGTCTCTTACTCACACTGAAATAAGAATGAAACAACTTACTTTAAACGTCATGGTACAGGGGCAAATATGGCCAACAGTACCCACTAGCAGCAGTATTATCTTCTCTTTTTTATTTTTATTATTTTATTATATCTGCTTATACTGGGAAACAGGTACATAAGAATAAAAAGGAACTTCTTATTATAATAGAAATTTCTTCCAGCAGATCTAAGAAAGAAGAACTTAAAAAAAAGAAAGGTTTTTTTAGGTGGGAAAATCATCTAATGACAAATCCCGCTCTAGGGCGGAGCGTGAGATAGTGTCAGACTATTACTAACTAAAAACCCACTCCTGTTCCTTCTTTGCCTTCGTCCCAGGGCCCCGGGTTTCACTTTCACACTACCCGTGGCCCCAGTAGGCTTCGACCCTGCTGGAGTGATAGTGTGTAAAAACAATGATATGTTCTTATATTAGTTAGGCTGGCGTTTGAAAGTGACTGTAGCCTTAGAACGCAAAGGGCAACTGAAGGAGGGTGGGTTTTAGTCAGTAAAAGTTTCACACGCCCTCTCGTTCCACAGTAGAGCGAGAGAACTTGCGATTATAAGTTTTGGATCAAAAGTGTTTGGTTTAAGAATTTTCAAACGCCATCTTATATCACCATACCCAAGTAACTTATCAAGAAATGTGACCCCAAAATTGTGTCTCTATACAATGAGGGACTGCATATGATATGACCAATAAATTTTCACGGTACATAGACTTCAAAATAGAATTTGACCTCTGTCTTTGTTTTAGGTGTTTCTTCTCAAGGTCAACTATGAAACATCAGCCTCATTTAGAGAACAAACAAAGATCGTCAATTTAAACTAACGTGTAAAATGTTTTGTTTATTATACAAAATAAATATCATTTTTCTATCAGAAAAGAAAAGAAAGAAGAAAGAAAAACATTTTATTCGGCGGAACAAGGCGCAAATTGAGAACTAACAAATTATAAGTATATTATGTGAAAGAAATATGCGCCACATCCGCGCAAAACGGCCGAACGCTCAGCATAATGCCGTGACCACACGCAAAATGCGATGAGTCTACGGCGCTGGTTTTCAGCGTGGGCCGGTAACGGTATCGACATAAAGATGTCTGCACGGTATTGTGTGCTAATAATGTATTAATATCAGTGTATTAATTATCATTCTCCGGTACACTATCAGTGCTATTCTTTAGTTCCTCAAATGTGCAGATGCACAGACAACCCAGCAGGTAACATATAGTCTATTATCTCCTATGTATTTGATTTTGCAGAGAGATAGCCCAAGGAATGTGGGGACAGCTTTACAAATGAATGCCGACGACTGAAACCACATGAATAAGTGAGATAGCGTCCTCAGAATTGGCAAGGCTCCACGACCTGATATCTTGACTAAGATATCATTACATTTAAACTAGGTTTAGTTAAGCACTACCACATAAGCTATATTAATATATTTTCAACACCCTTATTCGAAAACTGGCTCCTACTTCACCGCTTTTAGGCACGCAATGGAGTATTGTCTACTAGTGCGGAAAAATGCTCCCCAAGCCAATTTAATATACATATTACAATATCAGGTTGCTCGCCAGCAGTCCCCACAGTGGTCGGTCGCTGGGCAACCCATAAGAATACTCGAACTATTTCTACTCACAATTATTTGTTACTATGTTTATGTTTTTTTATTGAGTATGTTGTAAAACGTCGTTCGACACACTTAGACATTTGTCATTGCAGTCTTTCGGCTCCATGCAATGACTACGTTTGCCCACTTGTATCAAAGTGTACTATTTTACGTCCTATCTCAGTAATGTTCTGGAAGTGAATATCATAAAAATGAAAATTCAATCACGCCACATTAGCTGAACGGGCAACGTGTGTCGGGTCCGCTATAGGACATAAATATCAAACTCTTAGTAGAGCGAACTATAATAATGACACTAATACCTATTAAATAGGCGAAAGTATAATGTGTATGTGTATGTCTTAGTCAGATATTAGAAATTGATCACTTCATGGTATGGCCAACTAAAACTAGCCAGATCGTTTTGAACGTTAAATTTTGATGATATGTCAATTCTCGTTTGACCTACTTTCTTTAGACCTTTTATTAATAATAATAAAAGGTTCTATGAAGAAATCCTACATCAATTCTGAGATCTGGCCTCGTGCACTGAGGGTTCCGTACAAACTTACCTATGTAAACAGTTAGGTTTCTGAATGGAGTCTCGAAGATTTTTAAGAATAAAAAAAAAATTGCGACGTAACAACAAAATTACGGTTTTCAGATTTATTCCTATATCTGTGCTAAAAAACCTAGCTTTATGCCAAATTTCAGGATTCTGGGTCAACGGGAAGTAGTTGCGACATAAACGACCGTATCTTTTTTTTTCGTTAGAAGTTTGACTTTTCCACAGCATCAAGGGACCGCAAATCTGAGTATATGGTTTTAATTTCAATTCGATATCTCTACGCGTTTCCAAGATAAAGGGTCTTGACAGACAGACAGACAGAAGGACGGACAACAAAGTGATCCTATAAGGGTCCCGTTTTTTCTTTTGAGGTACGGAACCCTAAAAAACACGGGAATCACACCTTACCAAATATATTACCAAAGAATTACAATTGCGCTGTGTGTATTTAAATTTCTGTACTGCTCAACTGATAAAAAGAGCGTAACGCCAACCTATGAGTCGCTCTGTAGAGAGTAACTCTAATTAACAAATTATTTATAAGAACTTAGCTGTAATCAGCCAACGTTAAAATAAGGAACCATCAGACTAGTTAATAGAGTAGTTATTTCAACAGGTGTAAAGTGAAAAAAAAAATATTTACATGTTTTCAATTTTCAGGTAGTAGCAGAATTGCTAGTAAATGTCATATAAATAGCAAACAATTTATTTTTTGTACCTTTAAAAATAACATGATGCCGGTGGGCTATTATCTATATATATAAAAGGAGAAACTGACTGATTGACATATCAACGCACAGCCGAAACTATTGGGACTAGGAGTGTGAAATTTTGCACAAGACTTCCTTTTATGGCGTAGGCGAGCACTAAGAGAGGATTTACCAAAATTCACCCCCTAAAGGGATTAAAAGGGGGTCCAAAGTTTGTATGGAGAAACCTACTTCCACGCGGGCGTAGCCGCTGGCAGTGGCTAGTTTTTTATATTTTATTTTTGTAAGATTTTTTAAATAAATATTCAAACTTGTAAAGAGTTATACATATGTCATGGCCAGATCTTAGAAATTGATCACTTCATGATATGGCGAAGTAAAACTGGCCAGATCATTTTAAACGTTAAACTTTGAAGATATGTCAATCCTCGTTTGGCCTACTTTCTTTAGACTTTTTATTATCATATAAATCCTACATCAATGATATGGCCTAACAAGGACTGACATATCATCAAATGTTAACGTTTAAGCGATCTGGTCTGACATGTAAATTACATTACACATGTATACAAATAAATTTTAATATTTTTATTTTTTTCAGAAATTTTCAAAACTATATTATATGTAAATAAAAGAATAATCAAAATTACAAATTAAATAATTAGAGGTGGTGGCTTTAACACATAAAAGATTTGTCATGATGTAAAATATGATATTTTTAGTAAGTTTATCAATTATCAGAAAATCACATAATTATTTTTTTTTTTAAATCGCAAGTTTGTAAGTACTTATAAAGGGCTTTCTAAGAAAAATACTTAAAAATCTACAATAAGATAAACTTACAGAGCTCAAAGGAGAAGTTAGTGCCAAATATGAAAAAGTTTTCATAGTCAAACTGTGCGTGAAAATCGTGTGTCATAGTTTTAAATTCTTGTTACATATTTTTGTTTATTCACTGACAATATTGTGTTAATGTTACCACTGAAAAATATCATGAAACCTGCATGTAACTACGTAGGTATTTTAATCACCATTTTATTACCTCATACTTTCTAACGCTCAACAAAGTTATTCTTTGAGAACTAACAACACGATATACATAGACCCATATTGTTTAATAACACCGGAAAACATTGATAACAAAACACGACTACACTGTTACCAGCATCGGTCCTTGAACGGCTCAGCCGACTATGAATGAAACACTATTATGAAACAGTATTTACATTATCCTCCAGGTCTGTCGCAGGCCTTACCTCCCTCCGTTTTTATTACATACTGGCTTAGCGTATCTAATCTAATTAGCGTTGCACTACAGTGACGTCATGAAGCCGGCTCGTGCCGCGAAATGTAAGTTCAACAAACTTAACCTTTATAATATACGTAAATCGCGCGACATTAGTAAACAATCGGTGTTTATAGTAAACGCACTTGTGCACGTAAAAACGTAGGAGTTTATCACAAAAACTGTGGTTTTTACGCCATTTATTTGAGAGCTCACACTTTGTTGTTATCGGAAGTTTTGTATATTGGTTTACACGCACGACGGGGGGCGGGCCGCAGCGGTACGCGAGCGTCGCACGGCGGCTGGGACACGTCTGAACGCGGACTACGCTTGGTACGGCTGTGGGCACACCGCACCGCGCCGCCACTCTGCGCAATTTTCACACAGTGCGCCATGCAAGTGCAACACAGTGCCATAGGTTTACCGCGCGTTCTAATCACCCGATACGTTTACATACAGAGTTTATTTACAGAATTCTGTAAAATGTAAACATTAATACATTCCACGCTTTGAGCGTGTTCTGTGCCTCAGTTTGGATGTGTGTGAGGGTGCTACATATTAACAGCAACTCAGTTTGAATGGGTTTGTTACGTAACAGTAAATTTGGTGCGATGATAATAATTTAAATGAGACTGTTACTAATTGGGGCATTACCATCCTTTACATTGTTCGAAGCGTACCTATTCGACATCATTACGATAATGTTTTAGGACCACTTATAATAATAATACACCACTTATACGAATGTTAAGTAGGTAACTGTGTAGATTATTACTTCATCATAAGATCGTCTTACTAATTGGATAATTTTTCAGTTAAATAACTTACTAAAACCCTACCTCAACATTTTCTTATATTATAACTAGCAGTCCCGACAGACCTTATCCTGCCCGTAACCTAGATTTTAGAACACCACTTAACGGGTTCAATTGTAGTTTCAAACCATCGTCAAGCCTTTTAGAAAGATTTAATTAAATTTATTTTGCAGTACACCGCAGTCTACCCCCTTTTTTATGTCAAGTTCTTACAGTCCATCCTAAGGTTGTCTGGTAGATATCGCTGTTAGCGATAAGACCGCCATTGTACCATAGATTAAGTTAGTTTATAAGTTTTTGTTACTATTTTGGTGTACCTACAATAAATTTTTATTCTATTCTATTCTATTCTAAGAGACAAACACACGTACAGAAGAATTATACATAAAAAGATATAAGAACCAGAACCCTACTTAGAACGTATCTAAGTAAGATTAATTCCTAACTTCCAATAGATAGCCTACCTCAACAACTTCATACTTTATATTCCCTTTGTAGAGAAACTTCCTGTTCCCACAATTTTTCCTCAACTTCCCATCCAACTAAGATAACTACCGCCCCACTCCGGCACATTGGCACAATTCTAAACCACCTGTAGATAGGCATAAATGTGTGTTTGTCAAGAGCCTACAAGAACCCCCGGTAACCCATTTACATATACCATGCTATGAATAGCCCACTTCGTTCCTTTCCGGAGAGATGTGAGACGGGCTTGAGGAGTTCACCAGGTCAATGGATTCCGACACCCTGTTATATCCTTATAGGTATGTTATTTTTTTGTTGGAAACCAGAAGTTCTCACTAATATAGGGAGGTGATAGTTTGTATGTTTGGTTGTTACTCCTTTACGCTCAAACGTATGAAAGCATTTATATGAAAATAGACACATGGGTATGATGGATCATGTCTTGAAATAGCATACAGGATAAAATAGTAAATAGCTTTTTTTTGGTAGTATATTCTCTTAGGTTGACTTTCAATTTGTGTTACTGTTTTATTATAGATTGAACATGTACAAAAAAATTGCTATCATAGAATTCTACCTTTGAGAATTTCTAGAAGTTTTTAGGATTCGTTACCTTAAAAGGAAAAAACGGAACCCTTATAGGATCACTTTGTTGTCCGTCCGTCTGTCTGTCTGTCAAGACCCTTTATCTCGGGAACGCGAGGAGGTATTGAGTTGAAATTAAAACCATATACTCAGGTCTGCGGTTCCTTGAAGATGTGAAAAAATCAAACTTCTGGGTTAACGAAAATAAAAGATTCGGTCGTTTATGTCGCAAAAAACGTCTATTTCGACACTCTCAAGGGAATCAAAATTTATAGACTACTTCCCGTTAACCTATAATTCTGAAATTTGGCTTGAAGCAAGGTCTCATAGCACAAGTATAGGAAAAAATCTAAAAACTGTAAATTTGTAACTATGTCACAAAAAAAAACTTTTTCTGTGATTCGGAAAAATTTTCATAGGTAAGTTTGTACGGAACCCTCAGTGCGCGAGTTCCATTCGCACTTGCTCCGTTTTTTTTATGGTTGGAAATCATCTAATGACTTTTACTGACTAAAACTACACCTATGTTACTTCTTTGCCCTTTGGGTTCCAGGACCACGGGTTTCCCTTTCGGAAGTCAAGTCCCCTATAAGCTTCGGCCCTGCTGGGCCCCTACGGTTTTGCTGACATCTCTTTGAGGCGCGTGTGGAACACTACGCGCCGTCGATGGCTCTGACTCGGTCCAGATGGTTAGCGGACGGCCGGTAAACCAGCTACCTATTGCTCGTCGTCCGCAAGCCCTCGCCTACGTTGGCTGAAAGTCAGGGTCGGGGTCCCAGTGGCTGGAGCATGAGAAAGGCCGTTCCCTTACGCGTCCGGCCGCCTCCTTCGCTAGCATTACTGCTTCGCAGAAGGAGGGGCTTAATGCGAACCCCCTCGCTCCCCGGAGGACACGGTGAAACACGGTAGAGGTGTGCCCTGCTTGGGCAGAGCACTGCCGTGTCCTCGTGGGGGAGATCGGCGGCAGCGATCTCTCGCGCCGGGCTTTGGTATAGACCATGGTCCGAAGCAAAGAGGAGTGGCAGGCGGTCACCTCCTTCTGCGAAGCAGTATTTGTAATCAAAGCAGGAGGCCGCACGAGCACGCGCGAGGGCGCGGCCCTCACGACCCAGCCGCCAGGATCCCGTACCCGCGCGCGTAGTACGTCGACGACTCGGGCCTGGTCTTTACCGGACGGGAGCGGACGGCGAGCTACTGATTGCTGATCGCTCGCGTCTACGGTGGCCGGAGATCGCCCTACGACTGCCGATGTCCGGGGCGTCTCCTGACACGGCGACTGGGATGTGGGGATGTCCGTTCCCTCACAGTCGCAGTCATTTCATTCTATAGCATTACTGCTTCACAGAAGGAGGCGGCCGCTTTCCATTCCCTGTCACTCCGGACTATGGCCTGAACCATAGCCCAGCGGGAACCTACATATATAACATATTATTATGGTCTTAGATTATTATTGTTATATTAAATGTATATTTTTAGTTTGCTCTGTACAAGGCTTTAGATTTTCTAATCTATAATGTTTTGCATGTACTAGTAAACAAATAAATAAAGAAATCATTCGATACGTAAATAACAATTTAAACTGCTCGTTTTTCCACAATCATTATTAACCCAAAAATATACCAATTTGTCCGCTAAAGTAAAAGTAGAATAATTATATTAATTTATAAGTCAAAGTGACATTAGAGTGACATAGTTGAACACGAGACTAACAAGTGGAACCGGAATATATTATTAGGTTTTTATCTTTCTTTTAAAATCATCTAATGACATCTCCTGCCCTTGGGTGGAGCGCGAGGGCGTGTCAGACTTTTACTGACTAAAACCCACTCGTTTTTTCCTTTTTTGCCTTCCAGGGGTTCCTTTTCACTTAACCCATGGCCCCAGTAGGCTTGAGACCCTGCTGGGCCTGTACGATTTGCTGACATCTCCTTGAGGCGCGCGTGGAACACTACGCGCCGTTGACGACTTGGGCTCGGTCCGGACGGTTACCGGATGACCGGACGGCGTGCTACCCATTGCTCGCCGTCCGCAAGCCTATGCCTTATCATCATCATCATTTCAGCCGAAAGACGTCCACTGTTGGACATAGGCCTCCCCCAAGCGTCTCCACAACGACCGATCCTGTGCGTCTCGCATCCACCGCATTACCGCGACTCTCACCAGGTCGTCGGTCCACCTTGTGGGAGGCCTTCCAACGCTGCGTTTTCCGGTGCGCGGTCGCCACTCTAGAACCTTTCGACCCCATCGACCATCCGTTCTACGAGCAATATGCCCTGCCCACTGCCACTTTAGTTTGGCGATTCTTCGGGCTATGTCGCTGACCTTGGTTCTCCTGCGGATATCTTCATTCTTTATACGATCACGCAAGGAAAATCCGAGCATAGCCCTTTCCATTGCCCTTTCGGTGACTGTAAGCCTTCTGATGAGGCCCATTGTAAGCGACCATGTTTCAGTGCCATATGTCATCACTGGTAGCCTACGCCTACGGTGGCTGGAAATCGGGCTGGGGCGTGAGGGCCGTTCCCTCGCGCCTCGACATTCTTTTTACAAATAACTCAAATCAATAAGTTAGATACATAATAATATTTAATTTACTTATTTTTTCCCGCGCTTAACCTTTTCAGGTTGAAGGGGAAGCAAAGGTATCAAACCACTATACATTTGTTGGTAATAACAAATTATTTTGTAAATAATCAAGTTTGTTTCTGATATTCTGTTCATAAACCCAATTACAATTTTCATTAAATATTAAAACCTTAAAAATATGCGCCTTTTTGCTTTAAAAAAAAATCACCTTTGACTGTGACGATATCATAAATAAAAAAAAAACTTTGTTTATCAATAAATATACAAAAATAGAATACTACTTGTGAAAACAACATCAAAATTGATAGGAAAGCAAACAAGATATACATAACAATTTTAAATAGAGTAAACCAGCCATACGTGCCCCAGTCGATAACGTGCCCCCACTGGTCAAAATAAAGCATTTAAAATTACATAAACTATACAACGCAAATTAAACTTGCGTTGTGTAGTCTACATCACCGTCATACTTATAATCGGCATAAATAAGCGCCAAATTTTAAATACGTGTCTTAGTTTTGCAAGTGGGGTACATTACCGACTGGGGCATGTACCTATGCCTGGTTTACCATATATATAATATGTCTCTCACGCCAAGAATCCGTTTTCTATGGCAGCCGTACAGTCTTCATGGCTTTATTTTGTTTGGCAATTCTTCGGGCTATGCCGCCGACATCAGTATTTGATATTAATTACAGCGTACACTGACTACATACAGATGATCAACTGACAATGAGTGATCCTATAAGGGTTTCGGTTTTGCCGACTGAGGTAAGGAACCCTAAAAAAATCTTTTTTGTGCAATTAAAATCAACCCGCACTGGGCCCGCGTGGACCAACCCGCACTGGGCCCGCGTGGTGGATTACGGCCCATTCCTTCTCTTAAAGAGGAGGCCTGAGTCCCAGCAGTGGGAACATTAAAAGGCTGATTATGCTTATGCTATGCTATGCAATTAAAATCTGGACAAAGTATGACCGGTTGATAAAGTGAATGATAACGGTCGAACTGTTACTTACTCATGCAGTCTTTTGTAAGCATGTGGCTATACGCTGGACGAATGCAATCAACATTATTTTAAAAGCAAATTTCAAATTGTTATCACTCTCATATTTATGCAAAAAAATATAATAAATGTACCTAATTTAATTATGCGTACAGCCTTTTTTTAGGTGCGAAATCATCCACTGACTTCTCTCGCTCTAGAGCGGAGCGAGAGGACGTGTCAGACTTTTACTAACTAAAACCCACTCCTATGTTCCTTCGTTACCTTGCGTTCCAGGACCCCAGGTTTTCCTTTCAGAAGCGAACCCGCCATGGGTTCGCTTCCCAAATTATTCGTACAGCTAAGGAGTGCCTAGTTTGTGTTTTGTGACAGCAATAAAAAAAACTGAGCAAGTACGAGTCGGACTCGCGCACTGAGGGTTCTGTACAAACTTTAATTCCCGAATGGAGTCTCGAAGATTTTCCCGAATTGTCAAAAAAGTATTTATTTTTGGAACATAGGTAACCACCAATATACTGTTTTCAGATTTATTCCTATACCTGTGCTAGAAGACCTTGCTTTATGCCAAATTGCAGGATTCTAGGTACACGGGATGTACCCTATGAATTTTGATTCCTTTGAGAGTATCGAAATATACGTTTTTCGGCCGTATCTTTTTTATTCGTTAACTTACAAGTTTGATTTTTTCACAACTTCTAGAGACCGTAGACCTAAGTATATGGTTTTAATTCCAATTCGATACCTCCTCGCGTTCCCGAGATAAAGTATGTTGACAGACAGACAGACGGACGGACGGACAACAAAGTGATCTTATAAGGGTTCCGTTTTTTCCTTTGAGGTACGGAACCCTAAAAATTGCTAATTGAATGGTTTCGTGAATTTAATCTTTTTGTTGATTTCGAAATCGAAATATGTACTCAATTCATTCAAATTAATTGATTTAGTTTTATATAATAATCATTTGATTTTTGATGAACGACTTGGTTTTATATCTGATTTCCTGTGTGTATTTTATTTATTTTTCATTTAACCCATACTTTTCCACCACTACGAGCAAAGGCCTCATCGAAATTTTTCCAGGTACTCTTTTTTTATCTCTTCTTTTTTTTTAGTATTGCGCCTAGCTGAGTTTGAACCCTTACGAGAACACCCCCTGCCATTTATTATTTTGATATTTTCAATGGGTACACTACATAAATACGAAAAACTTTATTCCGACAGTCACAAATACGAATTTCAAAATACCGATTTTCATAATTCCGAATGGTTCAAAATTCCGAATATAACAACTCCGACTTATCATTACTCCTATTTTTATAATTCCTAAATTTCAATTTTCCTAACTTTTATAATTACTATTCTCAAAATACCGAGTTTCAATAGATCGAATAACGAAAAGTCCGACTTAATGATAATTCGAAACATCAAAAATACGAATTCCGATTATTAAAATACCGATTAATAAAATTCCGAAATAAAAACGCCTCATAAAACTGTATAGCAAGACAAATAAACACATAAATGCTCGTCAGAGGTCGTAGTATGAGGGGGTAGAATTAAAAAACTAATGACAGGTGCGTTTTCCAGCATGCAGGGGAATTATTGCAGCATGCAAGCAGGCATGCAGCGTGCAAGCAGACATGCAGCATGCAAGCAAGCATGCGACATGCAAGCAGGCATGCAACATGCAAGCAAGCATGCAACATGCAAGCAAGCATGCAACATGCAAGCAGGCATGCAGCATGAAAGCAGGCATGCAAAATGCAGCAAGCATTATTTCTGTCACGGCTCCGGCGCTGCGGGGTTTGGGCGGCCCCACGCGAGCTTATCGTCGCAGATGGTTTTAACGCTCACCACCGCAGCTTCGGCTTGCTGGCCGGCAAAGCCGGCCAGCCTCAGCCGCGGCGGCGGGCCTTCAAACCACCCGCTCCTAAGCTCGCGGCCCGCCCTACCCCTCGGCGCCTACGCGGGTTTAAATTACACTCTAGGGGTAGGGCAAACAAGACTGCGTGAAGTCGGTTTTGCAGCGATTCGTTTCTGACACAAAATTTTGTAGCACAACATGTTGACTTTTAGTTTATTCGAAGTATTGAAAATCGGAATATCGTTTTTCGGACCGAGAACCCTTCGAGCATTTGATTCTTCGAACGTATGAAAATCGGAAAACTAACAAATCGCATTTACGACTTTCGGTAAAATAAATTTCGTGATTTTCAATAATAGACATTATAATTTTTAGGTATTATGAAATTCGGACTTTTGAAAATCGGAATATCGAAATTCGGAATAAAATATTTCGGAGTATTTGGGTGTTCCCATTTTCAATGTACAGAATTTTCACTTCTACAGATTTATTATAAGTATAGATATGTCTTTGCTTTTTGTGTTATTTTAGTGTTTTTTAAGTGTTTGCTTGTACAAAATGTTGTAGTCCGATAAATTATTATTTCGTTTATTCATTAGTATACATATAAATTATATTTTTAAATATTTCAATAGAAAAAATAACATTTAAAAATATAAAAAATAGTGCCCACCGGTATCGGGAACAGGGTCCAAGCTACCGGCGGTCAGGACTCCAGAGAAAGGAACCTTCTAACAATACGAGCCGTATCCAGGAGTACCGCTTTCTGAATCAAGCCCTTGATCCAGCCGCCTAACGCGAGCCTCCTAAGGTGTTGGTCGAGGCTCTTGGCTATTAAGCTATTATTATTAAATTTTTATACATTTATTTATCTCAGCACCCTAAGGTCCTGGACCTTTGGAAGGCGTACGAGGAGCCGAAACCAACTCGCAGAGGCCCTTTTAGACGCTTTTAATGGAAAGTGGTACGAACCGGTGATTATCCCTGTACGCACTATGCTAGTGCATCCAAGGACAACCCCCGGTTGGTGGGAAACTATTGCGACATATGGAAAACTAAGATATAAGGCTATGGTTTTTGGAGTCTTAAATGGACTGGTTACCAGAAACTATGTTAAAACTATGGCCCCTGCCTAAACAATGTTATTAATATCCATCGACAAAAGGCAGGGGGTGACTTGCACACTCCATAAATGGGCCCCCATAAACGGTCGCTAGCACGAAGTGACGTAGCAACAAGAAGGCAACATATCCTGAGGTGCTTAAGGAGTGGAGAGGTATACCACGGCTATCAGGACAATCCCGGAAGTACGGTCAAGATCCCTACCAGCACCTTACTGGATTATACATCCTTCTCCCGAGCACGTTTGCTCTTGCGAATCTCCACTCAAGCCAGCCAATAAAGGCAAGAGAGAGGTGGGAGCTCTGTTCCTCGTCAGTGTTCACTACGGCCGGCCAATAAAGGTAAGCCGGAGATGAAGAACAAGAATTTTCCCGGGAGATCGGGTCCGTGGGGTCGCTAATGCCCAACAGTTCGCCAAAAAACTGCCCTGCGGATAAAATTATTATTATTATTACTATTGATATGCTTACGCTTGACCACTATCTCATCTGATGGAAAGCGACAATGTGGTCGACGATGGAGCATCCGTCAACCCGCACGTGGTGGATTACAGCCTTCTACTAGAGAGGAATCCTGAGTCCCAGCAGTGGGAACATTATGAGGCTGATTACGCTTTCGCTATTATATGCTAATAAAACTGTATTTTCCTTAAATTTTGCAGAAATTAAATAAATATTATAGGCACTACTTTCTAAAACTTTGTCTGACAGTTTCTAAAATGTCCCGGCTCAAATTATTAGCGGGTTTTTTTTTCACGGATGCTAATTTTATGTATTTATGCTAATAAATTCTATCTCATTTACACGCAAAATTGTGAATGACAATATAAAGTCGAAAAACTAATGATATTCGGTTCGTTGTATTTTAACTAGTCTCTTTTAGCGGTTCCAGCTGCGTAAAAGTAGAACATTATTCCATTTCTTGGAATAATTTAATTTTTAAGGTACCTCAAAAAGAAAAAAACGTAACCCTTATAGGATCACTTTGTTGTCTGTCTGTCTGTCTGTCTGTCAAGACCCTTTATCTCAAGAACGCGTGGAGGTATCGAGTTGAAATTAAAACCATATACTCAGGTCTGCGGACTCTTGAAGCTGTAAAAAAATCAAACTTGTAAGTTAACGAGAAAAAAAGATACTTCGGTTTATGTGGCAAAAAACTTACATTTCGACACTCGAGGAAATCAAAATTCATAGGGTACAGGGAGTACCCTAAGAATTTTGATTTCCTTCCCCGTTGACCCAGAATCCTGAAATTTGGCATAAAGCAAGGTCTTAAAGCACAAGTATAGGAATAAGTCTGAAAACTGTAAATTTGATGTTACGTCACAATTTTTTTGCGATTCGGAAAAATCCTCCGAGACTCCATTACATAGGTAAGTTTGTACGGAACCCTCAGGGCGCGAGTCCGACTCGCACTTGCCCGTTTTTTATTATTTTAAATATACTCGTACGTTGGGGATTAAAAAGTAAGCCGGACCATAGTCTACCCGTGTGTCCATCCAAATTTATTCAGCCGTTTGAACGTGAAGGAGGAACAAACAGACGCACACATACCTACACACATGTACAAACTTTCGGCTTTATATTATTAGTGTGATAATGTGATGTCTTGCTTATCTATGGTTACCACTGGCTTGGAGTTTCCCACTGCAGTACGGTACTGTAAAGACATAGAGCTAGAGGGAGTTTTATTATTATTATTATTATTTTTATATATTTTATTTATCTCAGGACCCTGAGGTCCTGGACCTTTGGGAGGCGTACGAGGAGCCGAAGCCAACTCGCAGAGGCCCTTTAGACAATTATAATGGAACATGATACCAACCGACGATTATCCCTGTACGTGCTATGCTAGTGCACCCAAGGACAACACCCGGTTATTGAAAAACTGTTGTAAAACTGTTGCGACATATGGAGAACAAAGATAATAGGGCTATGGCTGAAATTCATTTTATGACATCCCCCGCTCTTGGGCGGAGCGGGAGATAGTGTCAGACTTTTAACGACTAGACTAAAAACCCACTCCTGTTCCTTCGTTGCCTTTCTTACCAGGGCCGAGTGTTCCTTTCAGAATCAGACCCTTGGCCACAGTAGGCTTCGACCCTGCTGGGCCCCTACAGTTGCTGACACCTCCTTGAGGCGCGCGTGGAACAGCACGCGACGTCGACGACTTGGGCTCGGTCCGGACGGTTGCTGGACGGTCGGACGGCGAGCTACCCATTGCGTGAGGACCGTTGCCTCACGCGATCGGCCGCCTCCTTTGCTAGGGTACCTAGGTAAGTAATGAGTAGCTACCTATCTCCATAGCAAAGGTATGTTTACCTGCTAACCCTACATTTTACCGCAGTATGCTCGTACTTTCCAGGAACTTATAATTTCCTTCCACAATATCTCAACGTAACTCCGTCGAGTTTGATGTGACACATCATTATATTATTTTAGCTTACCAACAAATTGTTTAATAATAATAGGTATCGATGGCGGATAAAGTTTAAAGGAAGAAAAAAAGGTTTTTGATGAAGTCCGGGATGATAAATAGGTCTGTAGGTATTTTTTTCCTATCCAGTCACCAAAGTCACATAAAATATTGTTTATGTCTTCAGCCATACAATTGTATAATATATTGCTTTTCACTTTGATTTATAATTGTATAATTTTGTTACGTATAGAAGAGTTACACAAAGTCTATTTTAGCTAGAATATATAAAAGAATACATGCCTATAATTGCTACAAACCGTCACTAATCTAGACTTTGAGATACAGCTGAGAATGTTATTTCCTTTAGGGGCTCCCATACAAAACTGCGTTGCAATGCGATGCGACGTGGCATTGCAGAGACTGGTCTGAGAAAATAGACCCCCCATATTTTTCTTTGATAATATATATAGCAGAACAACGTTTTCCGGGTTAGCTAGTAATGTATAAAAAACCGGACAAGTGCGAGTCAGACTCGCGCACGAAGGGTTCCGTACAATTATCTATAAGTACAACATTAATTATTCGACACTATATTATAACTCGCCACAATGTGCGGTCCTGTGCGTCTCGCATCCATCGAACTCCCGCAACCGTTACCAAGTCATCGGTCCACCTTGTAGGAGGCCTTCCAACGCTACGTGGTCGTCATTCCAGAACCTTTCGGCCCCAACGGCCATCTGCGGGTTCATTGTGGCGACACTTGGGGGAGGCCTATGTCCAGCAGTGGACGTCTTTCGGCTGAAATGATGATGATGATCATGATGATGATGATATTATAACTATTATTAATACCGAGCAAAAAAACGGCCAAAAATTCAGGTATGATGTATGGGAGCCCCACTTAAATATTTATTTTATCCTGTTTTTAGTATTTGTTGTTATGGCGGCAACAGAAAAAGGTCATCTGTGAAAATTCCAACTGTCTCACTATCACGGTTCATGAGATACAGCTGGGTCACAGTCAGACGGACAGTGGAATCTTAGTAATAGGGTCCCGTTTTACCCTTTGGGTACGGAATCCAAATAATATAACCAGCTTTATTTATCCATCGCTAAAATTATACAAAACAGTAGGGCTGGCTATAATAAAAAAAAAAACTTTTTACAAAATAAAAATACAACTGACTTCAATATAAAAAAAAACGGTGTTTCTATATTAGTTTTGTCTCTTCGTTATTTAACACCGACTTCCGAAATCAAAGTTATTTTTTGCACTTTTAGTGTTTTTTCTTTACATTCATGTCCGTTGTATTTTTTGTAAAAAGTTTTTTATTTTACACTTTTTAGTTATGGTACCACCACTAAAAAGTACCCCTCAGCCAAACTTAAATACCTTATAGCCAGAGTGCATCTCATGTCAATTCTAATAATCCCAAACACGGTTAGATTAGGTACATTAATTTATGACAGAGTTCCGGTGCCTACCGGCGGTTCCGGCTTCATCATCAGATCAATTCGATATATCCGTTCGCCCTCTTCTTTCAGTCAGTCATCGACTACACGAAAAAACAAAGCAATTTTACTTGTTACGACAATTCTGCTGTTATCCTATGAGGAGTTCTGTTTCATATCTTCAAAGTTCACGATCAGATCATAAAAATATTTCTATGGGACTTGGAAGCATAAACTTTCAAGCAAAAAAATAATTTTCAAAATCGGTCCATAATTGACCGAGAAAACGGTGAACGGTGAATAAATAAAAAAAAATAAAAAAACATTCAGCCGAACATACAACCTCCTTCTTTTTGAAGTCGGTTAAAAATAATACTTATTAAGTAAAGTACAAACGGATGCCAGTTTAATTTGGGGGATGAAACAGCTGGCAGCCAGCTGTAACAAGTGTCGATCTGAAAGACAAAGGTCACACGTTTACCACTTGGCAACTCAGACTAAGTACTTTTTAACTTAGTTATCTTTAATACTACTTATCACGTTTTGAACACATTGTACTTAATGTTTAGCTTTTTTTAAGAAATCCTCTAATGACTTCTCCCACTCTAAGGCACGAGTCAGGTGCAGGAACCTCCCGAACTTACCATGTCCGGTGAGTAAAGTGAGGACGCCGTGATGTCTTTCCAGCCACTCCTCAAAGAGGGGACTTACCGGGGACGTCTTCAACTTAGCCAATGTTCGCTTCCGCAGAAACCGGGCCCACACTGGTGCCCTGTAAAGGGCCATGGATCGCACTATCCCTGCGTAGAGCCTCCGGCAGAAGGCGCCTGGACCCCCTAGATTGTGCAGAAGCCGCTTGAGGGTAGCCCCAACCCGCTCCAGTTCGGAAGCCAGATTCGTAAAAGTATTGTACAGAATTGTAACGTTTAGCTTAGATTGTATTTTTAATAGACATCACAAAAAGGAGAGTCAAGTAATTTTAATTTTGTAAAAAACGAAGAAATTAAACCAGAAACACCGATTTACAAAATTGAATTGATTTGTATTTTATTGTAAAACTATTTTTGTTTTTCACGTGAGTTATAATGAAGTCGGTTGTATTTTTTGTTGATGCGCAAGTTACATGTTCAAGTACCTTTACTTGTACATGTCACTTGCGCGAGCTACATAGAGGTAGTCCGATTTGTAAATGGACTTAGAACATAAAACAAATTGTTTGCCATAATTTGACTCATCAGTATGTAAACTAGTAACAACATATTTACAAGGTATGAATACTACGTAAATAGGTACATATTACACCCACATAAATTTTTAGAAATACTAATATTTACTTAGGTAAATCTATTCGTGATCGTATTTGTTAATGTTTAATGCGATTTCCAATAAAAAGGAGTTTTAAATTAACCATATTCAAACCTTTTTATAGGTATTATTTCAGATAGCACCGCTAGCTGGCAGTCTAGAAAAAAGCAATTAAAAACCAATCAACATTGCGTCACATTCAAATATAGAACGTCAAATCAATAACTGTCAAATTTTTTTGGTGGTCCCGCAAAGCGGGCGCGTCGCGTCTTTTTTCTTAAATTATTTTTTGTTTAGTGATATATAAAACAAACAATGTCTTCGTCCAGGGTAACGGAACTAACGGTCGAAGACCTTGATAACATCGACATCACGTTGATGACTTTGAGGAAGCCTACAGATCTGAAGAAAGTGATCGATTCTGTGCCGAAACCTGTGAGGGCTGTGCCAAAAAATGGATTGCCTCTGTGGTACAAGCTCGGGCTGGAGAGCAAGTTGCCAGTGCCAAAAATGCCTGTTGGAAAGGTTATATTTTCGCGCGGGAAGATTGGCGAAGACGTGAGTGTTACTATTACTATACCGGGTTTAAACTGGTAGATGTCTGGGTTGTGTTGTGACTCTTAAGGCTCGTTGCATATGGCCTTCTTTTAACCACGTCGTTGTTTTTATTGACTCTAAAATTTGAAGTCTCCTAAAAACCTGTACGTGACCCATAGCAAGGTTATTATGGTTATGGTTATTGTGGTCAGTCTTATATTATTTCATTATTTCCTATTAGAGCAATAGTCACTGTGACAATCCACTAAACTACCATTAGGTATTGTGTAAATTAATTTTATTTGTATTTGTTTAAACTAAACGAAGTCACGACCACTTTCAGTTTACTCTCTAAAGCCGAGATCACACCCAAAATAACTCGCACCAATTCATATTCAAGGTATTCAAACGCTTGTTTCACAAAGGGATTTGCCTAAAACCTTGCGAATTCACTGGCGAAAACTTGGCCTTTGTAAACCTAGCTTAAGTCCCGTTAACATCTTTAATATCTGAGGTTTAAACGCTTCGTTTTATGTTTGTCATGCAAATACCTACCATTGGTAGATGCGTGAATGGAGGACTGAATGGGGGCTGTAGAACTCATAAATCAACCGTTACTTTGCATTGAAATTGTCTGGGAAACATGGTTAGCTTTGTTAAGGAATATTTAAAGGGACTTTAAATGCTTTAAATTTAGGGATACGAAATTGTAGATGTTTGGAGAATTTTCTCAATAAGTTGTTATGGGAAAAGTGAATTCGTGTCATCACTACTTGTTGTTTTTTTGAGGGCAGGGAACTTATACTAAACTTGTTGGAATGAAAGTAAGTATCAGAATTTTACTATGAGACCGCGATAACTCTTTTGAGCAATCCGGGTGCACTGGTAGACTTCAGCCCTAGCGAGAATCATCAATTAAGCCTAAAACATCTCTTTGAGGCGCCCATGGGACATAACGCACCTTCGAGTCCTTATCGGACGGCGAGCTTTCCTTTGTTCGCCGTCCTCACACCCGCACCTATGGTGCCAGGGAATCTGCGATTTCCAATGCCCAGGGAGTTTTCTGCTGCCGTCGGGATCATGGCATGCTGTTATCTCTTTTCATTCAGGGTCGGCGATACATTTCTCCTTCTATACCTATTTACTTTATTTTATTTTTAATTTTTTACTTTATTTTTTTTTCTATTTCTTTATTTTTATTTGTTTATTTATTATTTTCTTGTTGACTGGTAGAAAATGCTTAAGGCATTAAGTCCGTCTCTGTACTTTTGTGTGCATAAAGGATTTAAAATAAATTAATAATAATAAAATTAAATGTAACTTGAGCTATATCTACCAGCGTTAACGTTTGTCTCGGTAAAGATTTAAAATTGCAGGTAATGTTGCACAGTGAGTACGACGAGAGGTGCAGTATTGTTGACATAGCTCCGTAATCGTGCTGTGGCTCATTGGTGTACCCCCATCTAAGTTACGCCTGCAGCGCCCCACCAAGCTCCATAGTCGGTTTAGAGGGTGCCAGAAGGGCCAAAAGGGTCAATCTAGCTGGCTACTCAGTTGTAGGTACTTAGTTGTCTGAGCAGCCACAATTTTATCTTTGCCTCACCAGTCCTGCCCCCCTAGCCAAGTTACGATCGTTTCGTTTGCGTCGAACGCCTCGAGTAGGCCACGCCTCCGATTCCTTTGTTCTGACCACGTGACTGAGCGTTGAGATGACGGCTGTTCTCATTTATAGCTTTCACAAAAAGCTACGAAAAGATGCGATACTACGCCGCATCGCAGATACCTGCGATACGAAATGCTGCGCTGAGATTTCGTGCTGCAAAACATCGGTTCAAGTGACTATACAATGTGCGATGTGAATCAATTCACTAATTCTTGCGATGCGTCGTGCGAGTTCGTGGATTTTTACGATGCGACGTCGCATCATAATTTTGTCTGGGTCCTTAGTTATCTTCGAGAACCGTAGTCATACTCATTGAAAATAAGCTTTGCTTCTTGGGAGACGTAAAAGTACCTACAAGATAGTATCTTGTAATAAACGAATTTAGTTCCTCATTCAACTTTCCCGAAATATCAGACATTTTGATTTTCTCCTTTCGTGATATCAAATTGAAATGGTTTCAGAAAATCTTATAATATTATTCCATTGATATTTTTTTTGTAAGAATCATATATCTGTTAAATGACAGATTTGAGATTAAATAATATGAATGGAAATATTCCCAACAGAATTAATCTGTTATAACGAAATCGTTTAATACTGTTTGCTATGCAAACCAAATAAAAGCAATATAAGCTTTTTCATTACGCTTAATGAAAAAATATGATTCTATCCCAATGCTGTTTGCCAGAAATTATATGATAATAGCTTCAGCCAGTGACTCCGCCTGTATGAAAGTCTGGAATTAAACCAAGGAGAATATCGGGATAAAAGTACCGCTCAATTCGTGGTCGACCCCATACACCCAATTTCATTAGAATTCATTCTGCCTTTTTAATGCGTGAACAGATAGATGGATTATCTGAAGGGAACTTACTCCTGGGATAAAAAGAGTTACCTCAGGACATGGTCTACTCATTTTTTTTTGGGTGGGAAATCATATCCAATGACATCTCTCGCCCTAGGGCGGAGCGTGAGGGCGTATCAGACTTTTACTAAATAAAACCCACTCCTATGTTCCTTCGTTGCCTTGCATTCCAGAGCCCCGGGTTTTCCTGTCAGGAGCGAACCCATGGCCCCAGTAGGCTTCGACCCTGCTGGGCCTCTACGGTTTTGCTGACATCTCCTTGAGGCGAGCGTGGAACACTACGCGCCGTCGAAGACTTGGGCTCGATCCGAACAGTTACCAGACGGTCGGACGGCGAGCTACCCATTCCTCGCCGTCCGCAAGCCTGCGCCTACCGTGGCGGGATCCCGGTGACTAGAGCGTGAGGGCCGTTCCCTCGCGCATGCGGCCGCCTCCTTTGCTAGCATTACTGCTTCGCAGAAGGAGGCGACACCCTGCCACTCCTCCTCGCTCCGGACCATGGCCTGTACCAATGCTCGGCGCGAGAGATTGTTGCCGCCGATCGCCCCCACGAGGACAAGGTGGTGCTCTGCCCAAGCGGGGCACACCTCCACCGTATGCTCCACCGTTTCTTTCGGGCGGTCCACACAACGGTGACACTTAGGCGTTTCACGAATTCGGTGCAGGAACCTTTCGAACTTACCATGTTCGGTGAGAACCTGCGTCATGCGGAAGATGAAAACGCCGAGTGGTCTTTCCAGCCACTCCTCAAAGAGGGGACTTACCACCATAGGCGTGCCCAGCACTGGGTTGCAACAGTCGCTGTCGCCATTCCACCCTGAATGGTCTACCCATGTGCCAAATTTAGCTGACATTGGAGTTACATACGCATTTATAATTTAATATTACCTATTGTATTATAAAATATGTAGTAGGTTTGTTGTTCTCGACTTTGTCTGTGTCAATGTTGGCTACTGCAGAAGTGAAGTCGAAGTCGAGACCATATAAAAAGTAGCCGATGTCTTTCCCTAGGGTTCAAGCTTACTTCGTACTACATTTTATCAAAATCGGTTTAGTAATTTAACCGTGAAAGCGTAACAGACAGACAGAGTTACTTTCAAATTTATAATATTGGAAATGAATAAGTATAGATTCGATAATTTTAAACGAGTATCTAGAGAGGATATGAGTAATATTGTGTCGAAGCCATTAATTTCTGAATTTATTGTTCATATTCAAATCAATTTCAGCATAATTATAGATAACACACTGTTATTGAAATAAATTATCTTTTATGAATATTTGATGGGGTGGGCATTGGATGGTGTTTTCAGGCATGAATTAGTTAATTATGAGAGCATAAATAAATATTTTATTAGATACTAGTTTTTGCCAGCGGTTTCGCCCGCCTAAAAGTATCTTTCTCCATACAAACTTCCACCCCCCACTTTAGGGGAGTGGGGGGTTAGAAAGGAACAAAAAGTAGCCTATGTCACTCTCCATCTCTTCAACTATCTCCACTTAAAAAATCACGTCAATTCGTCGCTCCGTTTTGCCGTGAAAGACGGACAAACAAACAGACACACACACTTTCACATTTATAATATTAATATGGATTCAACAAGCAATCATTCTAGGTTCGTACTAATGTTAGAAATCTTTTAAGTTCTCGGTTTTTATGTACTTATTATAACACCTAAGTATTTCTCGTGAAATATTTTGTCTATTAGTAAAAACTACATGAAAATTCATTTAGTAGTTTATCGAGTTCATACAGACAGAATGACGCGAGGGAGGACTTTGTGTAAGGAAGTTGTGGTAGGTAGCAAGTAGGTACTGCGATGTCATAATCTTCATATTTCAGACTCAATTGGCTCTATTTAGTTTAACGTTTTATTGACCATATCATCTAGTTTTTATTATGGTTTTTAGGATCTTATACAAACTCAGTTCGCGAAAAGTTGGCACCTACATTGGTTAACAAAAACACATGGTCTCGAAACAAAATGTCAATTAATTGCCTAATCAAAGCTTAAAACATATCCTCATGTGACCTAATCACACTTTAGTCTAAAGGCGATATTATATGTGTCTGTTATTCTTTTACGCTAACAGCTGAACGGATTTAGATGAAAAACGTGATAGATAGGCAATCCTTACGCTCTAACCGCCCTAAGAGAGGGCGTCGGGAGTCGCAGAGTAATTCCCGGCCACCGCAGGCGTGAGGTTGCGGACGGTGAGCAATGGGTAGCTCGCCATCCGATATGGACCTGGCCCGGATCGATGCCGCGTTGTCAGTCACGTGTGCCTCACATAGCTGAGTGTCAGGGCCCACCAATGCTAGCGACGGAGGTGGTCGCACATGCGAGGAAACAGCCCTCACGCTCCAGCCGCCGGGATCCCGACACCGATTTTCAGCCACAGTAGGCGTGGGCTTGCGGACGGCGAGCAATGAGTAGCTCGCCGTCCGTCCATCCGATAACCGTCTGGACCGAGCCCGAGTCGTCGACGGCGCGTAGTTTTCCACGCGCGCCTTAAGGAGATGTCAGCAAAACCGTAGGGGCCCAGCAGGGAAGCGCGTTCCATCGTCGACCGCATCGTCGCTTTCCATCAGGTGAGTTAGCGGTCAAGCGCGAACCTATCAAGAATATAAAAAAAAAAAAAAAAAAAAGGGTCGAATGTTTGCTTCTGAAAGGTTAACCCGGGACCCTGGAACGCAAGCCAAAGAAAGAAAAGAACATAGGAGTGGGTTTTAGTCAGTGATAGTCTGACACGCCCTCCTCGTTTACAGCTAAATACATCGACTTATATTCTAGCGATAGACAAGCACGTTCATGGAAACTATTTGTCAAAATACTGAAAAGTTAAAACAAAAGTTCGCTGCAGCGCTAGATTGCCATTATGTCGTCTAATAAAACTATTAAAACATACAGTGCAGCGCTTAGATGGCTTTTAGAGGATACTTTTTCGCGACAAAAACGTCTTAAGCGCCATGAATTTCGTAGCACTTACGCGTTTCGTTCAACATGTGTAATGACATGTTATCCATATAGATTTTTATACCGCAGAAGCGACACAGCTTTTTGCCTACAATACTTTATTACAATAACACTCTATTTCAAAATTTTACAATAGTCCTCGGTGTAAATTATAATACCCGATGATTTGCTGATATTTCTTGCTGAGTTTTTACAGTATCGAAAAACGCACGTCGTCATAATTTCTGAAATTGACGGAATTCATTGATATTATTTATACAAAAAAGAAAAACATTAAATAAAATATTCAAAAAAACAAACGGAATAAAATACCATGCAAAGTCTGTGTTCATTAAACCAGTTGTAGGTAAAAATCGGGTTTTTATGGGAGGGAACATCTGCATGTTTTAGTCTATGATTATAAAATGGAAAGGCTTTAAAATCAAATAATATATTTTCTAACATACTATTACGATATTAGAAGCTATTAAATTGTTCGAACAACCAGTAATTTTACTTACATGAGTACAGAATTATTATTTACGTCCAGATTACCTTTGATTTTAATTTATTAGCGCCGCTCTCACACTGCATGAACGTCAAAACTACACTAATGTCATCAAAATCAAGGTGCATAGAAGACACTGCACCTGAGTCGGTTAAAGAGAGTGTACGGCACGCGTAATCTAGTGCGTAGTACATATATATCGATGGCTAAATAGTACAGTCGAACGGGGTGAATAGGAACGCAGGCATGAACAGGAACCAAACTTTAAAGGGGTTTTTAAACGTTATTAAGAAATTGTTTGCAGCACTTAAGTACTGCAATTATTTCTTGCATTACAATACAAAAATAATGGAACATTTGCTAGAAACCAATTTTAGGAGAAATTAATGAAAGTCCTAATCAAAGTTTTGTTTCTATTCACCCATGCGTTCCTATTCACCCCGTTTGACGGCAGTCCGAGCTCACTTTTACCAAAAACGGTATGAAGACCAACTACTAATTTTCCGAACCTTTGTACGAGTAACCATGGCCAAACTGTACCCTTATAGTGGGATTAACCAGGAGCGAGCCGAAATCTCGATCTCAATCATAATACGTTTCGTTTAATTTAGCTACGCGACCCGTATACGAAATTATGATGAGGTTGTAAATTCAAAAACAGATTAGTTTGAAGTAAATATTCATTGAAATATTGGGAACCGTGATACTGAAATGGCAATTTTACTGTGAAATTTGTAGAGTAAAATTTAAAACAACTCTACAAATTAGACAGTCAAATTCCAAATTCGATATCATGCTTCACAATCTATACATTATTAGTAGAGAGTGAGTAGTTATTAAGGTAACTATTACAAAGTCATATTTTATTAGTCAGACAAATTGTAGTGACTAAACATCCAGTCAGTACATGAAATCGTCTCACTCGCTCTGAAACGTATGGGTGCTCTTGCTCTCATACTCTCGGTTGAATATTTTTTGTGTTTAGGGGATGTTTGGTTACTACAATTTCTCTGGCTTTTTTTTGGAATAGTTACCTTAATAACATATATAAAAATCAGACATGTAAAAATAAGTAAAGTTCATTTATTTTTTGTGGAGCTTTAAAGCGTCTGACACAAGTTTTGATCGATGGGAAACGTCTGACACTTATGATACTACTTTATAATAATATTCTACAAAACATGCATATATGAAAATCAGCCATAAAAATTCAAGTTAAATAACTCTTATTTTTAGTTCCCTTTATCGCCTGGTACCTGCCCAGGGGTCATAAGGGCGAGCTCCACAAGCACGCAGATATTCAAAGCACATGAGATGCTACTGAGAACCTAAGGTTTCATCCATGTGAAAATAAGTTATGTCAGATCGCTCTGAGATCTTGAACTATATAGAAAAACACGTGACACGTGCGTCACACGTGTGGTGAGCACTCGCTCGGGCGGCTAGTCTTGCGCAAAACTGCATGAGCTACGCACATGTTTTGTTCTGACTATCAAGTGTGTATCGCTGAGCAAGTATCGCTCAGCGACAAACTAGTGGAACGAGTCCTCCCCGGCACTCTCAACAGTCAGCGATATGCATCGACTTATATTCTAGCGATAGACAAGCACGTTCATGGAAACTATTTGTCAAAATACTGAAAAGTTAAAACAAAAGTTCGCTGCAGCGCTTTATTGCCATTATGTCGTCTAATAAAACTATTAAAACATACAGCGCTTAAATGGCTTTTAGAGGATACTTTTTCGCGACAAAAACGTCTTAAGCGCCATGAATTTCGTAGCACTTACGCGTTTCGTTCAACATAGTGTAATGACATCTTATCCATATAGATTTTTATACCGCAGAAACGACACAGCTTTTTGCCTACAATACTTTATTACAATAACACTCTATTTCAAAATTTAACAATAGTCCTCGGTGTAAATTATAATACCCGATGATTTGCTGATATTTCTTGCTGAGTTTTTACAGTATCGAAAAACGCACGTCGTCATAGTTTCTGAAATTGACGGAATTCATTGATATTATTTACACAAAAAAGAAAAACATTAAATAAAATATTCAAAAAAACAAACGGAATAAAATACCATGCAAAGTCTGTGTTCATTAAACCAGTTGTAGGTAAAAATCGGGTTTTTATGGGAGGGAACATCTGCATGTTTTAGTCTATGATTATAAAATGGAAAGGCTTTAAAATCAAATAATATATTTTCTAACATACTATTACGATATTAGAAGCTATTAAATTGTTCGAACAACCAGTAATTTTACTTACATGAGTACAGAATTATTATTTACGTCCAGATTACCTTTGATTTTAATTTATTAGCGCCGCTCTCACACTGCATGAACGTCAAAACTACACTAATGTCATCAAAATCAAGGTGCATAGAAGACACTGCACCTGAGTCGGTTAAAGTGAGTGTACGGCACGCGTAATCTAGTGCGTAGTACATATATATCGATGGCGATATGCAACTCTTTTGTTTACACGGAATTTATTTTACGATTCCTAAGCGAGAAAATAGTCGATAGTTATAAGTCACTTCCTCGCGCCTTAGGACAAATGCCTAAACATTTCAAACTGAGAAGTAAAATTGATGCGAACTGTCTTTATCTTTCTATTTGAAATAACGTGTGTTATTCAATGCTCATTAGTTTTGATTTGAAAGAACAGAAGATGGAAGTTTCGAATGTATGATTTACTAATCACGTTCTTTTTTTTTGTTAAAATATTTAAGTTTTCTTCTGGATTCCTAGTCCCTAATAAAAACTAAGTTTGGGTTTAGAGAGACTCGCCTGGGCCTGCTTCAATTGAATCCATACCTACCAATCAAATATCATAATCATAATATATCGAATCGACGCGCGAACAACGTAGACATAGACACAGCAGTACTAATAGAAATCATGGTAGGTATAGGAAGTGCGTTTAGCGCACTACGTCAGTCATAGACTGACATCAAAGCCATCAGTTTCTATGCGTCATTTGTACTGCGAGTAAAGAGTGACACGCTTTGTTTTCATGGAAAGCGTTTACAAAGTTTAACCATCGAGGCGTGCCAATGCCCAATGGCAACTGCAATAGCTGCTACTGGATCAAATCACAACAGAATAAACTTTATTTTATACACCATAACAAAAGCAATATACACCAGACGATTGGATAGACAGTCAAGTAATAAATTTACATTAAAAAACTGGGCAAGTGCGAATCGAACTCGCGCACTGAGGGTTCCGTAGGTACAAACTTACCTTTGTAACTAGTTCACGAATCGAGTCTCGAAAATTTTCCTGAATCAACAAAATTACAATTTCAATTTTACATTTTTCAGATTTACTCCTATACTTGTGCTATGAGACCTTGCATCATGTCAAATTGCAGGATTCTAGGTCAACGGGAAGGAACCTATAGGTTTTGATTTTCTAGATGGACAGAGGGACAGAGGGACAGAGGGACAGAGGGACAGACGGAAAGACAGACAGACTGACAGACGGACAGACGGACAGATGGACAGACGGACAGACGGACAGAGGGTCAGAGGGACAAATGGACAGACGGACAGACGGATATACGGACAAACGGACAGTCGGACAGACGGATATACGGACAAACGGACAGTCGGACAGAGGGTCAGAGGGACAGATGGAAAGACGGACAGAGGGTCAGAGGGACAGACGGAAAGACGGACAGACGGACAAACGGACAGATGGACAGATGGACAGATTGTCAGACGGATAAACGGACAGACGGACAGAGGGACAGGGGGACAGAGGGACAGAGGGACAGAAGGACAGAGGGACAGACGGACAGACGGAAAGACGGACAGACGGACAAACTGACAGACGGACAAATCGACAGACGGACAGACAGATAAACGGACAGACGGACAGACGGACAAACGGACAGACGGACGGATGGACAAACGGACAAACGGACAGACGGACATGCGGGTAGACGGGCAACAAAGAGATCCTATAAGTGTTCCGTTTTTACCGACTTAGGTACGGAACTCTAAAATGGGGGTTGTCTATGGACAAAACTTTATATTAAAAATACTAAATACTAACTGCTGTAACAGTACAGATGATAGTGTTAGTTGCCACAAGTCTCAGGCTGGGCATCGTGTTCCCATTCTCCCTGAGACCAATGAATACCAACAAGGTACAAGATTGTCTAATTTATTCGAAACCTCGGATCTACTCGTTACAAAGCAATATAGTCATATTGATCTAAATGCAGTTATGGTAATCTATCATTCAGTATGCTGGCCCAGCAATCTTGATTTAATCAAGCTGTTTCTGATCTATTATGCGAGATGCTAGTGTGTGCAAATTACGTAATAGATGCTTAATAGATGTACTCGTAATATCATTACATAGGAAGGCTATACAAATAACGTAACTTTGAATTATCCTTTTAGAATTACTGCTAATATAGTTTACTTAACACACTTATAATTATTAATTATTTAATTAAAGTGACTGCCTATTCGGCAACGTCGGGATTGCCACACTCTTTCTTTTCTATTCTCGATTCTTCATAATCCCAACTCCCCCTTGTATCTTCGGGAGCGCTTTGAGCATCTTGTTCTGAGAGGAAAACCTTGTCGCTCATCATCCTTTCTTCTCCTTCGTTTTCCTCCCCGCTCTTCAAGTCGCTACAGTGGATCTTTTACCGTTCGTGCTGTGCGCCTCTGAAATTCTCTTCCACATACATTGAGAGCTAGCCTTTCGTTGGAAGTTTTCAGGGGAAGAATTAAGGAACATTTTCTTTAAACATGTATGTTTATAGGTATTTATTTATTGTATATATTATATTTATGTATAGTGTGCTGTACACATATCTGTTTAGTATATTTTTAGTTTAAAGTTAGATTTAATTTATGTGTTTAATTTTTTGTTGTACATTTAAAGTTCCTCAAATGTAAAATTTCTTTCTCATTCATATGGCTTGCAAGAAAACCCAGTTGTGGGTTAAACTCACCCGTGTACATCAACTGTCCTATTTTTATTGTCTGTATAAAATTGTGTGTACAATAAAGAATAATATTGCAAAGCCTAACGTTTGGATGTATATTTGTGAGTTTGTTTGTTACTCCTTGATACTCAAACGGCAGATCGGATTTGAATGAAGTAACCCCTTCTGATAACTTTCAACAATATAAAAGTCACCAATATGTAGATAACACATTCAAATCCACAAATAATTAAATAAACTTACATTCTAACAATCATTATATATTTATTGAATTTATAATAGGTTTATTAAAACATAGTACACAATACAATTAAGTTATTATATTTTAATCAATTGTATGGGAATCGTTGCAAAAAAAAGATAGCGGCACGAACTAGACCGATTTCGCTAGAACTGGAAAGAAGAAGCGCGGAGCCGCAAAAGATGGCAGGAGGCCTTTGACCAGGAGTGGAACAGAACAAGCTAACAAAAAATTATAATTTTAAAACATTACACCACAAATTATTGCCATAAACAAATCGACAACGATCGCATCGTTGTACCATTTTTATAGAAGTTGTACTATCCATAGAACAGTTGTTATGTAAATAAATCTTCGTCGAATCCTTGCGCCTGTCTGTGAAAACCTTCACTATAGGACGAATATAGTGTATGACATGCCTATTTATTTGTTTAATCGTTTATGCACATAAAAGTACGGACACGAACTCTCGCCTGGATACGAAATGCCATTACCAACCTCGGGAACTGTAAACAGACTCCGCACTCAGGTTGGGCTCAGCAAAGACAAATCTCCATATGTTGGGGTTCTCGGACGGCTCCGATCTTCTATGTTTGTGCGTCGTCTCTCCGCAGACCATGTCCCACCTTCCATCCTGCGTTTCGCGTCCTGTTACCTTAGAGATCTAATGACAGCGTCAGAGGACGGCATTGCCATGGCCGAATACTGGGCTAGACAAGGACAAATAAAAAATAAAAAAATTTTTTGTCATCGACACGCTAAGTAGAAGGAAAGCATTTTCTATTAGTCAACCTAACGTTTGGATGATGCAGAGTCAAATTGTGGAAGGCGACAGTTTATTTAATTACATAGATATACATAATATATAACCTATAATATCCCATTCGTTTAAAAAAGATGCAGTGTACGGTGTACCCAGGTAACAAGTGTCATAACAAAATACCGTATTATAGTTTAAATTAATTATATCTAATATTTCGAGTTCATTAATATCCAATTAAAACCGCATCCACGTTGGCTCTTGTTAAAATCTCTGAGGGGGATTTCGTGATAAGGATAGCTGACAAGCCACAAAATGAAACAGTTAATTTAATTTAATAATGAAACTTTCCTCATACGATCTGATTTGCTAATTCAATAACCATTACGCTTGGTGACAGGTATTACAAAAAGGCATTTCAGAACCGGTTACTGATTACTGTCAGTCAGTATAATTCCATGGCTGGGCCAAGGTACGGTTCGTGCAGTGCTTGAGCTATTAGCTGCAGTACGTATCGTGGGTTCAGTTCCCGTATGGAACAAATATTTGTAGGTATGACTTAATAGGTAGGTGCAGACCCGGAAGTTCTAGGTGTTTTGTGTGTGTATGTTAACATGTATTTTTTTTTCATTTATCTCATACAGTTTTAACAATCGTTTAACATATTTTTAGCTCGCCAAACTGTATAGTTTGATGGCGAGAAACACTCGTTATACAATTATTTCTATGACATCATAAAACAGTAAAAATATGAGTGACTTTGCTGTCTCAGGATGTGTACAATATATCATATAAACTTAATACTTAATTTATGTTTTTTTTTTATGTACCTACATAATTATATTGTTATAAAATATATATAAATATTTATATACATATAATATTATATATGTAGGGTGACTGGCAATTAGTGTACGATACTTAAACACGTGATTGCGCTCATGAAAACAAACAATTTTTATTATAAAGAGCAAAGCCGAAATCGCGAAAAAAATATCAGCTGTTCAGTACATTAGGCAAACATAAATGTACTGAACAGCTGATTTTTTTTCGCGATTTCAGGTTTGTTCCAATAGTAAAAGTTGTTGGTTATCATGAGCACAATCACGTGTTTAAGTATCGTACACTAATTACCAGTCACCCTATATATATATATTATATTATACATATATATTATATTATATATATATATTTTTTAATAATGTTTGTGAATGCACCCACGATACAGGAGTTTAGTAAAAAAAATAAGAAGAAATATAAAAAAGAAAGGCCTTCCCCATTACTTCCAGCCGTGGAAAGCCCAAAAAAATTTTAGCAACTTCTTAATTCTTTATTGTACACCATAAAAAATTACAACATGTGTGGTTAACAGATTTCATGTGCATAGGCGAGCTTAACTCAAAGTTGAGTTTTCTCCCAGCAAAACATATAGTTACATTATACCTATATATATATGATTATAATAATATGTACGTATGAAAATAAACGTTCTTTTATTTCCTTCTTGAAGACATCCAGAGAATCTTTAAATAATTTAACAAAATAAATTTAAAGAAAAGTCAAAAGTGAGTGAAGAAAAGATTTTAGGTGTCGGGTAAAATACTTGTAGTATAAGATGGTGTGAACGTGAGCGAGCTCGTGTAGGATGTATAAGGTACACAAGATCTTATGAGGGATCGGTAGGTATATGTAAAAAACCAAGCGTAAAGTTACGCAAAGCAAGCCTATTTATTCCTACTATCCTTTTTGTCATACGACGCAAGTACTATTGAAGTCTAGGATATTAGGATTCCTTCTTTGATTTATAAAAAACGTTTCTCACACAAGCCTGCGCAGTAGCCAGTCGCTCAATCACTACCAGCCATGCCGTCAAATCACTCTATTTTTAACCGACTTCAAAAAGGAGGAGGTTATTCAATTCGGTTGTTTTTTTTTATCATTTTTTTTTTAATATTTGTTACCTCAGAACTCCGTCGTTTATGGGCCGATTTGCAAAATTTTTTGTTCCCTTTATAGGATATGCTTCCAGATTGGTCCCATTTTTTTTCAAAATCCAATTCTGATGATGGGATCCATAAGGAATCGAGGGAACTCCTCAAACATTATAGGCAACCATATGGTGATTTTGGTATTTTCATCGAGAACTTAAGCATTTACAGTCAAAAAGTGTCATTTGATGAAGTGGAACTGATGAAGAAGACCAGAAATGGTCAACGGAACTTCATACTCACATTGATATCACAATGAAGATAGTTAAGCGACTATGGCAATACAAATAAATGAATGGTTCTGAATAGTTACGTTGAAAATGGTATCATCGAAGTGATCTGATGATGATGATGATGGAGCCAGAAGGTAGGCCCTGGAACTCCGTAATTAATCAATGTAACCTAGCCGTGTTTGGACTTATTAGAATTGTCATGAGATGCACTTTGGCTATAAGGTACTATCGACTTGATCTGATGATGGAGCCGGAAGGTAGGCACAGGAACTCCGTAATTAATCAATGTATCCTAGCCGTGTTTGGGCTTATTAGAATTGTCATGAGATGCACTTTGGCTATAAGGTACTATCGAACTGATCTGGTGATGGAGCCGGAAGGTGGAAGGTAGACACAGGAACTTTATAATAAAACAATGTAACCTAGCAGTGTTTGGGTTAATTGGAATCGTCATGAGAAATAAATGCCAAGGACGCGCACCGCTTTGGATAGTCAGTTTTGGATAGACAGTGTGATAGGAGTGCCGAACATACAAAGTATTGCAATATTGTGCACTGCCCCCTTCTCCCTGATCTTCATCAGCACCACATTCCAGGAGCCTATGCCCCAGGAATTATCCAGGTCATCACAGTACTACACCACAGACCATGGAACGTGTCGCAATTAGAAAATTCCATTACTAAGAACATTCATGGCAGCACGAAAAGAGGGAAAATGTACGACACTAGTTGGCGCTACTTAGGCAGGAGTTCTTCTACTTTGAAAAGTGACTTATGCAGTAAGCTGCTGCCAGCAGCTTCACCCGCGTGATAGTGGAAAATTATCCCAAGGGAATATATTTCAGGGATAAAAAGTAAACAAGGCAAAGAAGGAACAGGTGCAGTTCTAGTCAGTAAATGTCTGATACCTTTTTGCTCCGCCCTAGAGCGGCAGAAGTCATTGGATGAGTTCCCATCACCTTTTAAAAAAACACACTCTGGCATATTAAGTTTCACTTTATAATTTTAGTACCTTCAATATATCGGTTGCCGGTTATTGTCGTCAAATGACGTAGGAAGCGACAGGTGTTCACATCCACCGGTTAGAGAGATGCGACCGGAATTTTTATCACAAAATTAATGACTTGAACTCCATAAGCGTTAGAAAATTGAAACGTATGAGGAAAATCCATTGTTCGCTTTTTTAGTTTTAAAAAAATTGGCTTCTTGCAATTCGGTTGAAGTAAGTAGGAATTGACAGGATTGCTTAAAGTATACCGTCCTTTATGGTAATAGATTAGGTTTTATATTTACCGTGACAATAATGAGCCTTCGTGGCAATTACTTTAAATTATAACTTTTGGTATCGTGTTGCCCAGTTACTGGGTTGTGGATCAGATAAGCAGTAGCTCCATACAATAAACTAGTATTTAGTTAGTTGCATCGAACATAGTTGGGAAAAAGCTGCGTAGAGAGGGAGATCACTTTTGACACCAAAATCAAAAATAATAAAAAATATCGCTTTGGTGGAAACCCTTGGCGACAACGATCAGTGACAAACAATTAATTTACCCAATATCAATTTGTGTCAAACTTTAATAATAATAATATTATATTTCACAACTTTAAGACAACGCCATCTAGTCCCAAACTAATAAGCAGAACTTGTGCTATGAGTACCTACTCTAGTATGTCATGTCAGTTGTAGACAACTGTACATACTTATATATTTCATACATACATTTTATAGATAAATTACACCCAGACACAACAAATGATCGTGCTCATCACACTAACATTTGTCCTGGATGGGAATCGAATCCACGACCTCCGGCGTAACAGTCGGGGCCGCTGACCACTAGACCAACAGACCAATCAAAGTATCTACTTTGAAGTAGATATACCACAGATGGGTTTTGGTAATCTAAATACCCATCCCATTTCACATCATCCACATTGATAAACATCGACAAATACCAATAAATAATAATGAATATTTTCGATCTACATGAAAACGTATCATGTATCATTTGTACGCAAAGGAATCACCGTGAACATTTCTGTCTTCTTATTGCGACAAAAGTATAAAAGTATTCATTTCTCGTGTTACCATTTTCTTTACGCTCATTTCCCATATGAGAAGAGAAACACAAACCGACGCGGCGACGTGCGGTGACAGTCTTGTACAATAATTAAGAGAAAAAAGCTATAGAAAACATGAGTTTCCTATTTATTTATTACCCGACTACGGAGGGTTATGATTTTGACAGGCTATGTATGTATGTGAGTATGTTCATCTGTTCCCTCATAGCTCCTAATCTACTTATCGGAACTCGACGTATGAGGTATCGTTAGAACCGTTTTAACTGTCCGCTAAACATAGGCTACGTGAAGTGTCACAAAAATCGATATGGCGCCCTCTAGCGGACAAAAAGTAATGCGTTAAAAATAAAAAAAGGAGATAAATACACCGTGTTTGGTATTATTTGAAAGGGCTTCACTTGTACATTTCCAAAATATTGCTCAAATTTAAAGTGACGCCCTCTAGCGAACAAAAAGTCATGTTTAAAAAAAATTATAAATACACCGTGTTTCATATCATTTGAAAGGGCTTCACTGGTACTTATAAAAAAATACCATCAAAATTGAATGTGGCGCCCTCTAGTGGACAAAAAGTATAGTGTTAAAAAAAAAATAAGATAAATACGTCGTTTTGGTATCATTTGAAAGGACTTCACTTATTCATACCAAAATAAATAGTATAGAGGCACAGTGATTTAACACCAAAATCTTTCAAATACCTAAAAAAAAGTAGAAAACTAAAACCCGACTACGACAAAAAAAGACGCTGAAAAAGTATGAAACAAGATTTTCAAGATGCTGAAATAAACAAAGTAACTGGAAAAACAAGAATAGAACAAAAAGAAAAGCCGTAGTCACACGTTATAGGTAGGTAATAATCGAAACACTTTAATAGCGTGTGACTACGGCTTTTCTTTTTGTTCTATTCTTGTTTTTCCAGTTACTTTGTTTATTTCAGCATCTTGAAAATCTTGTTTCATACTTTTTCAGCGTCTTTTTTTTTGTCGTAGTCGGGTTTCAGTTTTCTACTTTTTTTTTTTTACTTCACCTACAGATCAAAGTGAGAGAGAAAAAGGAGGATCCTCCGACCAGACGGATGATGTGTCTGGTCTGGAACATCAACACGAAAAGAAGAATAGCCCAAAATTAACTACTGGGCAGTTCCAGTAGTTAATTTTGGGCTGTTCTTCTTTTCGTGTTGATGTTCTCAAACAATTTTTTTTCTGACTAGTATTTGGCAACCTGTAGTACAGCTTTATTATTAGCCTCGTATAGATCCTGAAAAGTGCAGGTGGTGGTGCAGGGTAGGCAGCAGGTGACGCATGTACTGTGCAGTGGCTCCACACTGGCACTGTGTTAGAGATGGGTCGAGGAAGCCCCATTTGGCCAAATTGTTTTTACAGCTAAGAGCATTCATCCGTTAAAACTACGCAGAAGCCAAAATCGATGATTTCCGACGGACAATATAACAATAATGTGTTTAATTTCTAGATAAGATATTGACGTCATATTATTGTGAATTTCATAATCTAGTGTATGGTCCAAAAACATTTTCAAATGATCGTATAGTTTTCCCATTAGAACAGTTCTTATCCAAGCCGTTTTTAAAACTAGCGGTCGACGGTCTACGCAGATGCGAGATAGTAGTTAAACCGTTTATGGTAAACTTACAACATTTTACTTAAAAAAAAATGATAACATTGACTAGTGCATGGCCCAAAAAAAAACACGATTGCTGTAAGTTATCATTCAAGAAAAGTAATCTCAAAACTGTCATTTTTAGCTGTTTTTGGAGATATTAAACGTGTTAGTTTAGGATAATATATGAGGCATTTTTGTTTTTTTTTAGACTTATTAATTGAACGCATTTATTTACGATCTATGACATGGTACAATATTTTTTTTAATAACTTATTTGTTTACACTACAATTAATTATTTAATATCACTATATAATAGACGCGAAATCGCGTCAGCGCTTTGTACCGGCCGAGGTCTTTCAGATTTTTAGTCTTTCTATTCTACAGTGATACTAAATAATTAATTGTATTCTATTGCACATTATTGTTATATTTTCCGTCGGAAATCATTGATTTTGGCTTCTGCGTGGTTTTAACGGATGAATGCTCTTAAGTGATTTCCAGACGGCGACCACTGCAGTTCGCGTCCAGGGGAAGATGTTCTGATGGGGTAATGAAGTGTTGTATATTGGCTGTTGTATATTATTCTAATCGCACGTAGAACTCTAATACCGCGATGAAGGGTTTTGAATTTTAGTTCCTATGTGGCCTCATAGATATCGCAACAAAAGTACCTGTTAATTAGTGTTGATTGAATTGTGGTGCAAAACATTTGAATCCGATTAATCATCATCTTAATATAATAATAATAATAAGGTTTATTCACAAATATGCGACAACCATACCGAATAACTTAATAATATAGTAGTCATCATCAATAAAACTGTTTAAACTCTTTCTTATTATATTAAACCTCGAAATCAAATTGAATTTACCAACCTACCAAGTATGTTTGATTGCAATTAAATCCAAACACAACATGATATTTAGCAGTGAATTCAATACAAATTATTTGAACCCATCGGTAACGACCCTAACGAGTTGTAGGCCGTAAGTTCAAACCCAGACAGGAAAATTACTTTTTTAACTTATTTTCATCACCACTGCTCTCAAAACGGTGAAGGAAAACATCGTGAGGAATGTCCTAGAACTAGGGTGTTTTTAGTATCGTGCAGATTTCATCGCACATGCGAGATTGCCCTGCATGCAGAAAATTTCAAAATGCAAAAAAACGCGTCCCGCGTGAGTATTCCACGCGATACAATAAATACTTGTATGAAATGGACATTTGCGGGAGTACGCGTGCAGAGTAATCCCGCATGCGTCATCAAAACCACACGATATTAAAAACACCCTTCGATTTGTAACGGAGGCCATCTTAGCGGAGGCGCAGGCGGATGCGGACGCGACAATTATCGCTTCCGCGGATGCGGAGGTTAACGGAGGTGGAGGCGGAGGTGTAATAACATCACCACGAACGTACGAATCAAAGGAATTCGTTAAGTTGATTCCTATCATGTCAACTAGAAATACGCCCGGCTCCACCTCGACCGCGTTCCCATCCCGCACACAAGAATCTGTTTCTTGACCATGTTACACGCAACACGCGGCCGGCTGAGTCACGTCGAGCAGCGCTGCTCGCGCGGTATTGTTCTATGATTATGACGTAAATGAAACTCCGTTATAACTCCGCAAAAATTTTGCGGAGGCGAAGGCTAAGATATGATTTCTTGTGGAACTTCCGCAGTAACGAAAGTGGAGGCGAAGTCCCGTTACAACCCTACTTAGAACCTGAAATTCAAAGACATGTGACATCCATCAACTGTTACTGGGCCCGCGTGCCATTACAGCCCATTCCCTTTCATAGATAGGAGGCCTGAGTCCCAGCCATAGGAACATTATAAGGCCGATTATATTAAGACCTTTATTTCTGTAGATATATCTATTTCCAGTATATGCTTTAGAAGAAAATAATGATTAACGTAACCTAGAACACGCGCCAAAAAGAGTTTTCCCCACGAATGTTTAGATACACAAACACTTGAAATCTGTTTTAAGAGTCTCAGCAGTTCTCATTATGCTAATGCTAGCATTCACTCGGTGAATGGCAGCGGGAATATGGAGGGTTTTCGCGTGATAAATCTCCTTAGCACGCCCCTACTGTTTGTATAAATATGTGGTTAGTGACAGATTTGAGCTGAGCTTAAGGTAAACTTGGATATTATACTGGAACTTTACCCAGAGCACTTTACCCACGACTTTGTTTGCGAGTGTTTTCATAAATAAATACTTTAACACCTGATAGTACAGTAACAGTATTCTGAGAATAGTTGTATTAGTCGTTTTGGTTAAAATTTGTGCCAAGTTTCAATTTAATAAGGATGCTCCATGCAATCTATAAAACCCCTTAAATTGTTATATTGGGGGTAGTAAGGGTGTTTGTAATTATTAGTTTGAAAAACTAATAATTACAACCAAATTAATTATATAAAGGCTGAATTGTCAATAGCCAGATATTTTTAACTCAGGAATAAACATGGCGGTTTACCAGCTTTTGTATAGAAAATATGTAAAAACGTTATGTCTTATAGCTTTATACGTTCTTAGTCTCAGTAGTTTAGGCTGTGTGTTGATATGACAGTCTGTCAGTTTCGTAGAATTAGTTTATTAGAATTCTGGTGAGATGCACTCTGGCTTTAAGGTATTTAAGTTTGGCTGAGGGGTACTTTTTAGTGTGCATAACTAAAAAGTGTAAAATAAAAGCCTTTGAAGTCGGTTGTATTTTTTGGAAAAGTTTTTTTATTATATAGGTAGATAGGTAGGATATGGTTATTAGTACCTACTTAAATATCTGTTTGTTTTGAATACAAATCCAAGAAACAATATTGACGTAGTTCGCAAGATATTTGTGTTGCACGAATCACATCACTCAGTTACTTGGAATTTATATAGGTATCTTAAAATAAAGGTATAGCCAGACGTAGGTTTATCTGTGAGGTGAGAGAAACAATATTTCTATAATAACAATATTTAGGGATGATTTTTTTTATTGATATTTGACAATTTTTTTATGGCAAAACTGACAAACATTCGATATTTCTACGCAAGTCAAAAATAATATTTACATTGTTACTTCCAACCCTAATGTTCCCCACATTGGGGTTGGGAGATATGTGGTCGAATTCAACCTAAAACTAATAGTAGGTAAGGCCCAAAATAAACACAGATCTTCATTAACACAAAATGAGCCAACCCGACCCAAATCCAGATCGGAACATCACTACACTCCCCAAAATACACGTGCTTTTGATAACGGTGCTAACGTGCAAAGTTTCCTATGTCGGGTCGCCCGTCACGATAGCCTGTCATCTCCGGTAGGGGCACGTGCCAAATGTGGACCGTGTCTGCGATGTGTGTCAGGAAGGGAAGGTAGTTTCTCTAAGTGTAGGTAGGTAGTTTAGGTACGTGTGAGTTGTCAACAAGCAGGGGGGAGATTTGAAAAAAGAAATATGTTTTATTGTCATATGTAGATACACGTGCATGAGAATGGGTGTAGATGCAGAATGACGTAATGAATTCGGTGTTTAAATAGTAACCAGTAGGATTTTATTAGGTGTGTGAATTATTTTCTGGACCATTTTTTGCATTAATGTGTCTCTACTCTCTAGCTTTTGCCCACGATTTTATCTGCGTGAAAATCGGTTATAGCGGATGCGTAATCGAAGTTGAAGCCAGATAAAAAGTGGCTATTTCCTTGCTTTTTCCTTTTGAGGTAGGGATCCCTAAAAATCAAATCAAAATCCAGCATCACCATCAATGATTGCGTCACTGCTTACCATCAGGTGGGATCACAGTCAAGCACTAGATTATATTGATTAAAAAAAAAAAAACGGTTTAGTAGGTTAATCGTGAAAGCGTAACAGAAAGACAATGTTACTTTCAGTTTCATAATATTAAGTTGGTTTAAAGCTTAGTGCAAAGGAGATTATTGGAAAATTTTTGTTACATTCCTATCAATTCGAACCGTCGACATTTCGCTCCTTCTTCTTCGTGACGATGATTTTTAGGGTTCCGTATCTCAAAAGGAAAAAATGGAACCTTTATAGGAACACTTTGTTGTCCATCTGTCTGTCTGTCTGTCAAGACCCTTTGTCTCGGGACCGCGTGGCGGTGTCGAGTTGAAATTAAAACTATATACTCAAGTCTGCGGTCCCTTAAAGCTGTAAAAAAATAAACTTCTAGGCTAACGAAAAAAAAAAGATACGACCGTTTATGTCGCAAAAAATGTATATTTCGACACTCTCAAGGGAATCAAAATTCATCGGGTACTTCCCGTCAACCTAGAATCCTGAAATTTGGTATAAAGCAATGTCTTATAGCACTATAAAAGGAATACATCTGAAAACAGTAAATTTGTTGTTACGTCACAAAAAACAAACTGCGATTCGGAAAAATCTTCGAGGCTCCATTTGGGAATTGAACTATTTACACAGGTTTATACGGAACCCTCAGTGCGCGAGTCGACTCGCACTTGCCCAGTTTTTTATATGTATAATTGAAGATTCAAACCCCTTTACTTATTACATTTATTTACTTGTCATAATTCATCGATCCAGTACTGATAAAGCGTAAGTTATTTCAAAATGGTTTGGTATTTGAACCATTTCTGCTAGTTTCAACAGACCATCTATTTGCTTTTGTAAGGTAGTTCTGTCTCGGTGGTGACTCAACCCGCAATCTTTCTGCCGTTACCATCTCTGGGGGATAACGTAACTAGTGGACTATCTTGTTGTCACTCGAAAAGAAAAATGTGTTGAAGTTCATCCCGTAGTTGGTGGATTGCACATGCAATGTTGTTATTGAATAACAAAAAGTGACACCGTGAAAGACTTAGTCGAAAACCAACCAAACTCATGATACGTTAGGCGACTATAATAAGCCAATAGGTAATGGGAAAGAGTGTTCCTATCTATAACAAAAAACATCAAATACAGAACGCTGCGCCCCAAAATGAGTATAATAGACGTGGGCAAAAAGGCTGCCAGGTCCAAATGGGATTGGGCGGGTCACGTCACCCGCATGCATAGCGGCAGCTGGGCAAGTGACGCCGTCGAGGCAGGCCTAGAAAGAGGTGGCGAGATGAACTAGACGCGTAGCATGAGAAGCGAGACGGTGCAGGTGAAGAATGTCTGGAAGGACTTGGAGGTGGAGGGCTTTTCCCAGTAGTGGGACAGAAAGCCCAACCATCTCATAATATTTGAAGTATCATCATAAGCACAATGTTATATCTAACATATAAAACGATAACCTTTCAGATGTCAATTTTACCAAGCTATCAATGTCGTGTATGTCAAATGACCCTTGCTTTTGATACACATGACTTGCCTAGTGAAAAATCAGGTAAAAATAATTGACTCATTTTTGTAGCTTGTTTCAGAAACAGTTTACCTAAGTACAAAGAATTTATAAAATAATTCAAGTATCAAGAACAGTTATCAATACAAATACAAACCTTTGTAAAAGCTCTGATACACCCACCGTGTACACTTAACTTACTTATGTAAAGCTTTATAAATTACCTCAATCGATCGCCTGATTTGGCGAGGAGCGCCTTTGATTTCGTGTCGAAGAGTTTTCAAGGATTTTAACATTTAAATCTCATTGTTACCTGATTGAATTGTAATCTATACAATCAGAGAGATGTTGGGAAAACGATTCTGGCGTTTCATTTTCTGTTTCTTGTGAAAATATGAGTGTATAAAGATGTATAAAATATGAGTGTAGAAGAGTGTGTATAAGTGAAACCATAATCAGGGGTGGAGGTATTTTAGTGTCCCCCCCCCCCTTTTTTTACTAATGCCCTTCCGTGTTGCCGTAGTTGCCTTTTGCTTTTCAGGGCAGCGGCTCTTTCGGTAAATTCCGCAGCCCTGTCAGGTGTGACCCTAGAAGGCCCCGTAAATCAAGCTGACATCTCTTTGAGGTGTGCATACAACACAACGTGCGGTCGACCCGAGCCTGCTCCTTCGAACAGCGAGCTACCCTTTGCTCGCCGTACGAACTAACGAGACGATAGCCCTTCTAAGTACTTACCCTAAACGAGTACGTCTTATATAATACGAGTAGGTCAGGAGAATTTTAAGAGGTAAAACTAATGCTGACAAATTGTATGACAAAACCTTTTATAGGCGTCAAAAAAGGGTTCTTCTGATGTATGAGCAGTTTTTTGCACATCGAAGAATAAAAAACAAAACATATCACGCCTGTTTTTTTCCCCAGACTTACGTAAAGGTTAACCTAGATTGATTATACATACGTTTTTTTAAGGTTGGACATCATCCAATGACTTCTCTTGCTCTAGGATGGACCGGGAGGGCGTGCCAGATTTTTACGTAGTAAAACCACACCAATGTTCCTTCTTTACCTTTTGCGTTCAAGGACCACAGGTTTATTTATTTATTTATTTATTAAAACTTCATGCAACACAAAAGTACAAAGGCGGACTTAATGCCGTAGGCATTCTCTACCAGTCAACCTAGGGTGGCGAAGAGAAAATGGAGGAGAGGAATGGGAATGGGGAGGTTTCCCTTTCAGCAGTCAAATCATGGCCCCAGTAGGCTTCGGCCTTTCTGGGCACCTATGGTTTTGTTGACATATCTTAGAGGCGCGCGTGGAAAACTACGCGCCGTCGACGACTCGATAGATTATACATAGGTAGGATACGTCATACGAGTATGTATCTAGAGTAAGCGTACATTTCACTAATAAGGAAAAAAAACTGTAACTAACTTTGGTAACTTAATGGAATTTCTACCCGAAGAAAAAAATAGACAGTCATATACATACAGGCTAAGAGCAGATACACCCAGGTTTCGTCATTTAAGTGAAAATAAACTTCTAAGGTTAAGGTGCTTCAGGGTAGCACGCAAAAATTGAAATAACAGTTTCTCTTTTTGCTATTTTTGCTCAGTATCCGATATTATGGTTACAAAAAATATAATTTGCAGTAATGACATACTGTAGGTATTTATAGAACCATATCCATTAAAACCATCATTATAACTCCCTAACTAGAAACAAGATAAAACATTAAGGTCATAATAAATGGCTACATTTTAGCTCTTCCCTAAGTTAGAAAGACATGTTTATGGCCGCCATGGCCCACGTACAATGGTCCACATAGGACTAAGTGCGGAAACCTAAAAATAGATAGATAGATAGAAGACATGTTTGTGGTTTTTTTAATAAGTATAATTGTGTAAATGACAAACATGTAATGTATATATTTTTTTAACCTTACTATCCGTTACTAAACTCATGATTATTATCATCATTTCAGCTGAAAGACGTCCACTGTTTGACAAAGGCCTTCCCCAAGCGTCGCCATCACCATCGGATTTCCGCGACCCTCACAGGTCATCGGTCCACCTTGTGGTAGGCCTTCCAACGCTGCGTCTTCCATTATTGAATTGCAAATTGCAAAAAACTGAACGAAAATTTGAATTTTGTGACCTACCCGAGCTACAAGGTGAATTCTTCTAACTCTCCGTCCGATAACCGTCCGGACCAAGTTCGAGTCGTCGACGGCGCTTAGTGTTCCACGCGCGCCTCAAGGAGACGAAGTCTACTGGGGCCATGAGTCGACTTCGGAAAAGGTTACCTGTGGTTCTAGAACGCAAAGGGCAACTGAAGGAACATAATATATGTGGCTTTATATTCAGTAAAAAATAACACTAACACCCGTTCCGCCCTAGAGCGAAAGAAGTTATTAGATGATTTCCCACCTTAAAAAAAACACCTAATAAGTGCTCCATATTTACCTTAATATCATTTTTTTTAAGCTATTGCATAGCTTCTATCGCGGGCCTTGAGCGCGGGGACCGAATCCAGAAATTCCGTAACGAAAAATATACCTCACGCTCCCCACTCCGACGGGCACGGAGGTGTGGCTTGGAGGCCGACAGAGGCCGAACACCTATTTTAGAAAAGTCGTTAACGACCTGTGTGGCGCATTGGTACAGCGTTCTACCTATGTTATCATCGTGCCTCGAGTTCAAATCTCGGTCAAACAAAATAGTCTTTTTGTATTATAATAGATTATAGTAATGTTCTATGATAACAACTGAACATACTTGTAGCAATTTATGAAGTAAACAAGAAAGAAAAAAAAATGTTTTCTTATCGGTCACCACGCTCAAAAAGTGTAACTTGAATTAATATCAAAGAAAAAGAAATACTGCATAAATAAAATAAATAAATAATTATAATTGCATAAGTTGATACAAAATGCTATGCAATAGCTTTACCGCGGCAGTCCCCGAGTGCCACACTTTTTTTTTTTAATGAAATACGTTAACAAACCACTCACCATCGCCTTAAACAGCAAGAATCACCTTTTAACGTCACTTAGCTAACTTCCGTCGTATATTGTTGGTGACCTTTTGTTGACGCAATGCACTTAATTACTTTGTGACGGGATCACTTTGTTTGTACGGACTATCTATAGGTTTATTAACGAAGTTTAATTTGGGCCGTTGTTTGTCAGCCGATTTACATTATAGCTGAAAATTGCTAAAAGCAGGATGGAAGTGAAATTTGAGAACGCCCAGTTTCAGTGCCGTAACCAGCCTTTTCGGCACCCGGTGCCAGTTTCTGTAACTACGTCCCTGAAAACAGTCCGAGTTGGGTTAATTTAGTCCGCGTGACGCAGGTCCTCACCGGACATGTCTTTCGGGAAGGACCTGTGTTGTATCTGGGAAGAAACGATTTGGTGTCACTAATGTGCGGATCGCCCGGAGCGCATGGTGAAGCATAAATATGGAGGAAGTTTGCCCTGCTTGGGCGGAGCCCCACCGTTTTATCATGGGGCTATCAATGGTAGCGACCCGAGTGCCCAATCCTGGTTAAGGTCACAGTACGGAATGAGAGGGTATGAGAGACGGTAACCTTCTTCTGATGTAATGAATACTAAACTTGGCCTTGGATTGATCATTTCTGCGCCCCATCAGGGCGCATTGTGCCAAGTCACCGCTAGCACCGTCTTAGTTACGGCACTGCACGGTTTTCAATATACCTTATCAGTTTTGTAAGATTCGATTAACACAATCGAATTATTATTTTTATCAATAAAAAAATTTATCCTGTAGGAAATTTTAGCAACACGAGCGCGCGCGTGCACGCGCTCTTGGCATGGCCACGTCTGGGCTCGTAGTCTAAATTTCTTGATGGCGCTGAACTCTTACATTTATAACTAAATTGCTTAAGTAACGTGCTATATTTAAGTGGAGTAAGTAAAGCCATATTTATTACAATCGCTAATCATGTTTTAATGAATATAAAATCTGACACTGACCTGACCTGACCAATTTTAAATTTTAATTTCGCGTGTTACTCTGGTGGTCTCACAAGTTCATTTAGCTTCGACAATAAAACCGTCCTTTCCTTTTTACATTTTCATATAACCGCTCTTACGTGATTATAATGTTATTACACATCTTTCTCTAAATATTTTGGATACACAGCTATCTTGTGGATATTATCTAGACTTCTATAGAAATCAAAACAAAAATTTGTATAAAACTAATCTAGTGAAGAACCTCTGAAAATCTGCAATTTTACGTGAAAATTGGCTCTCCATAATGTGCTCATATATCAAAAATATAAAAAAGTACATCCATACAAGCCTTGCGCACATTTGATCGAGATTCTAAAAGACGACATTTTTTTCTGAATAATTTTTAAGTATTTTAAAAAAAAAAACGTATTTCCTGGAACAAGTTTTGTGAAATATTCGAGTAAATCACGGAATTACCGAATGCCAACAGAGTTTTCAGGCGTTATCTCTCTTTTTATGCAATGCCTCTTCATGAAACATTGCGTTGGATTGCGTTAGGTGAAGCAACAAGCTTTTAAAAACCATGCTCGATGTTGAAGATAGGCGAGTGGAAAAGGACCCTCTTAAATTGCTATGCTAGTGAGATTATCAAACATACGTAATATAGTTTCCACCCTTTACCAAGAATTGCTACAAATACAAACTGACATAGAAGGAAATGCCCGATGGCAAGTCTTGTCCCAGTGGCGGGAATTTGTGGTACAGATTAGATTAGGCACACAAGGGGATTCAAATCAAATACCTACGTTGCGTTTCTCATATTGATCAGAATCTACCGTTCCTATGTATTAGATACAGGAAAATTGTTGTGAGGAAAATGTTAATTTTCGCGCTACCTGCAAATGACAAAGTAATTAAGATTTCAATTAATTAGCTTCGGGTGGAACCTAATTTTGTTTTGCTATAAAAATATTATGGCACCATATTTATTTAGCAATCGATTTGCGAGTATTTATTAGAAAACCAAGTCCCCCATCGCGTCTGTCTGTCTGTATAAACGCATTACGCAGGTTTAGGACATAATATGGTAGAAGAAAACCGAGAATTTCAAGGATTTTTAACAGCCGTGCAAAGCTGAGGCGGGTCGCTAGTCTTACATAATTTACATCATTATAGGTACCAACGTTTACCAGTTAAGATTATTTTTATTGCTCCTGCTTCAACCTTTGTCCACGCCAATGTGGAAAATTACGCCACGGAACACACTCTCGGGATAAAAAGTATCCTACAGCCTACTCCTGGACATGATCTACCCGTGTGCCACATCAAATCCGTTCTGCCGTTTGAGCGTCAAGGAATAACAAACGTACACACATACGCAACACATTGGACCTTTTTTTTGTATTAATAGTCAGCTCCAGCGAAATGGTTCCTGGGCTGATCCTAAACCAATCAACATTTTAGAGGTATGCGGAACAGAGTATAAAATCCCACATACCTCCGTTGAAAAGGGAGGATTTGCCCGATGATTTTAGGCTGTAGTATACACAACAAGCTTCTGCCAGCGGCTTCGCCCGCGTGAAAATATGTTTCTCGCCACAAACTTTGGACCCCCGTTTCATCCCCTTAGGGGGTGAATTTTGGAAAATCCTTTCTTGGTGCTCGTTGTTTCTTGTGCAAAATTTCACGCTCTCTGTAGTTTCAGCTGTGCGTTGATAAATCAGTCAGTCAGTTTCTTCTTTTATATATTTATATAGACGAACAAATCGCGCGAGGCCGGATTTCAATTTTTTAATTCCTATGTCGAGTCGTGCGATAGATGTCGCTACAACATCATTAATATTTGCCTTTGATTCATCCTTTCGATTTTATACTCATTATGTAGGTATTTTATTCAGGCAGTTAAGAATATTGTTTAAATGTACTATTAGAATTTGAGTGTACAATAAAGTAGAATATCCTTTATTATACATCAAAATTGTGACATATCAATTTTAATATTTTCATTCATACAGATTAATTACGTCTCAATCAACCGCCTGTATGCTCAAATTAATAACTCTAGCAAATATATTGTGTTGGTGCTTGCTGCTATTAAATTGGCTAGCACAGCGTGTTATCGGTAAATATAATTAGTGACGTGTGTAGCCGATATTATTCAGTGGGTACAACGTTGTTTATGGCTACGGTAGCCAATGATTTAGTGCGGCGGTTAATCTTAAGGATATAGGATAGGCGAACAAGATGTTGTTATGGTGTAGGGTTCATCTTCGATCAACAATATACATTAACAACAACAATGTACATTGTTGATGGAAGGTGTTCTCCTAAATATTACAATAGCTTCTGCCAGCGGCTTCGTCCGCATGAATGTCGGTTATAGCAGATGAGAAGTCGTAGTCGAAGCCAGGTAAAAAGTAGCCTGTGTCTTTTCATGGGGTTTAAGCTTACTCCGTTCCAAATTTCATCAAAATCGGTTCAGTATTTTAACCGTGATAGCGTGACAGACAGACAGAGTTACATTAACTTTTTTTTTAATGTTGCTGGTTACCGGGCTGTTACTTGTGGTTAGGACTTTTGTCGAGAGCCCTAACCAACGGTAGTTTGGATCCTTCTCCCGATACCGGCGAACTTGTTTAAATTAAAATAAAAACATCTAAAAATATTAAATGTTTTTATTTTAATGTAAACTATAAATTGAAAAATAAATAAATAATAATGCTTTTTTATTTATTTATTTTGCCACAATAAAAACTAGTAACCAGAGTACAAACATTTTTTACGTAATTAGGTAGAGGACTCGTACTTACGTTAAAAACGAGTGTATTAGTAGTAATCATTGTTTTTAACACAGAACGTATCTAGCTAGGTTACATAGTAACCTGTGTTTAAGGTATCAGTTCAATTTCCTATAGGGTTACAATTTCAAATAATACACTGGGCCTCAGGTATCTACAACATACTACAATTTCACGAATTCATATTATAACATGTATGTACATATTTCAGAAACAACACTTATTATTAGCGACCCAGTGTATTAATTTGTTTTAAGTAATCCAAATAATTTAAGAGTTGATTTATATTATACCCATATTTATTTTAACTCTCCTTTCGCGGGTATGCTGGAAGAGATTTCTTTAGAAATAAGCATCACCTTTGTACTATTTTTCTCTTTCCTTCTTCTTTTCTTTTATTATTGTGTGTACATAAATTGTTAAATAAATAAATAAAATAAGAAAGCTAAGGATGTAATAACAATTTATAAAATTCCAGTTTGTCTTACTATCTCCTTTTTAGCCTACCGCAACTCCACCACAATGTCTCAGAGCATTAGTTCTGTACTATTTAGTTTCAAAGTTTATTGGACATTTGGCAAAAAGGTCCAACTCAGTCCAGTCATTAAAGTCAGGCAGCGTTTTGAGCCACATCAGTAATATCTTAGATCTTATAGACTTATTGGTATAATTAAGATCCCTCTTATCTTTTCAGGTCCGCAGAGTCGGCCTCGGTGTTACGGGAGGCCCACAACCCACTTTCGACCTGACAGATCCTTACTGCAACAACGTGTCCTACGACTACGTACCCATGCATGACCCCCATCTCGCTCATCACTTTGCCCAGAAGCCAGCTAGAAACAGGATGAAACAGCTGGGATACTGCACGAAGGATGGGAGGGCCGTGTGTTCCCTGAAGGAGTTCAATCAGTATAGGAAGTATTTGTACAACCAATTCATGGACAGAATTCATATGGAGATGAAAAAACTGGTACCTACTTTTTGTGATTTTATATTAGATAGCTTTTACCCACTTGTGTCACTATGCTCTTTTCTGTATCCCTAACAACTTATATGCGAAATTTCGTGTTGATCGGTCGAGTAGTTAAGGCAGGGGCGCCGGCTTTTAGAAAACCTCATGGGTGCTCATGCTCATTTGATGGACTTGAAAAAGTGGCGAAGTGTGAGAAGAGAAATGCACACTGATAGACCGACAAATAAATAAATGTCCTACTTAATTACTAATTATGTTTGACAAAAATATAAAAATGAAACTAGTTTTTAGTATCAAGAAATATTATAATTTATACGTAACCTAAAAGGCGATTACTGATCTGTGTCTTGATGTCTATTCTCAGGGGTGCTTGGCACCCACTGTTTATTACTCATGGGTGCTCGAGCCCCTGAGCACCCACTGAGTCGGCGCCTCTGAGTTAAGGTGTGAAGGCGTAACACAAACGTACATTCGCATTTTGTTATATTAGTTAGGATTATTATGGCTAGCTTGCACTGTCTCACAGCTGGGCAAAGGCTTCCCTCTATTATTTCTGTGTAAGAAACTTTTTTAATTTTTTAAGGATGACTTTCAACTGTGATTTTTAATAGATAAAATTATTAGCTGAACCTTTTAATCGGAAGCGTGATTTCGGATCTTGGTTCTGAGTTCGATTCCTATGTCAGATAAAATGAAATTTAATTTACCATCGGGAATGTCTCAGCAACAGTAGCCTAGAGTTTGCCTGGTCGATTGCAATGATCTGTTCGCTATTGGACTTTTTTTTTTACTGTTTCCATCTGCTCCTGACTATCCCATTAGGAACTAGGTACAGGCATAATATTATATTGCTCTTAAAATTAAAATAGGATGAACGAGCACGAGACGACTTGACCCTAAAGCGAGTAGAGACGGACGTGGCAAGAAGATTCCAGGTGTTCACGAGAGAGGAGAAGGCGCGGGCTCATCTCGAGAAGGTCGCGCAAGAGCATCAAGATGAGTGGGCGTCGAAGAAACGAGCGTATGTTTGGTCATTTTACTATTTTTGTTCATGTTTTAGGTTTTACTACACGTGAGTGTTGCAAATTCTTGGGCACTTTTTTGAGCGTTTTATATTAGAAAGAAAGAAAGAAAGAAAGAAAGAAAGAAAGAAAGAAAGAAAGAAAGAAAGAAAGAAAGAAAGAAAGAAAGAAAGAAAGAAAGAAAGAAAGAAAGAAAGAAAGAAAACATTTATATTACAAACTAGCTTGTTACCTGCGACTTCATTGGCGTGGAGTTTAAAATCATTACTATCCTTTTTTTGCTGCTATCCCCTCTCCAGCAATTAAGTCCCGTCCCGTGGGAACATACATAATATATGCTATATCCCAATGAACCAACACAACAGACTCAAATTTTGAAAATTTCATTTTTGTATTTTTGAACGCGTTTAGTAAAATAAAATAATCATCATTTCTGCCGATAGACGTACACTGCTGGACATAGGCCTCCCCTAAATGTCGCCACAACGAACGGTCCTGTGCGTCTCGCATCCATCGGATAAAATAATAATATTTTGATATTACAAGCAGACGCTTCAATTTTATTTAAAATTATTCTTCTTCAACAGTCTATCAAACTTTGCTGGCACAAAAACAAAAAATAACAAATTCGCCATTCTCGTTTCCATGGTATCATCAGTAGCAGCATAGAGGTCGCTTTATTGGTTGCTGGTTTGAAACTCAGCTCCACGTTCACACCCTCTTGCCATTTCATCGAAGTAGCCCTCCTTCTCAAGGTTGAAGTTAAATATCCAGCCGTTATAATCTCTTCAAAAAAGGCGAAGTCCGGTCATTGAGCGTTTTTACGGACCTTTTCTATGTAATAGGCTAAACAAAGTACTTAATTTCTATAGTGTAAGGTATAAAAGATTTAGTAAGATGTTGTCAGAATATTTAGTGATAGGTACTCTATTACACAAACACAGAACAACTTCTATAAATTTTAGCATAATGTTATCTGATCACCTCGTTAATGTTTATTTTTGTATAATTTCATAGACATAGTTTTAAGTATTAATGTACCATAAGTTTATTTTCGTAGTTATTTATTATAATACAATATATTTTTTATAACAGTTTTACTCTAACTTTAAATTTTACTGTCGCAGTGAAACTGGACTGTAAAGTGATGGCCTGAAACACAGGCTTAAATTAACCTAGATCAGGGCGGTCCACTATCAAATATTGCAATTCCGAACAATGATTAACTGCACTTTTAATTTTAGTATATTTTTAGGCACGGTAATTTTATGGGAAAACTTGTTTTGTTGGCTAATGTTCATTTTTTGTAAACTTTATTTGAATAAAATTTATTATTTCCTTGATTAATTGTGTAGAATAGAATAGAATAAAACTACACATACAAATTACATATAAATACATATAAATTACATTTATATATATGTCGGCGCAGGATGCCGATCATCATTGAAGCTCTGTCCAGATACTCTGTTTTCTGGGCGATGGCTGGGTATCGAGCAATAAACAAACTATTCCAGATCATACAACTGATTTATTATGATGCAAGCTTTAGGTATTCACTTTACACAACGAGCAGTGAGACAATCCCCGAGACTAGACATTGTACGCACGGCTGCCGACAGAGGAAAGAGCCCGCACCTCTGCGGTCGGCACTTTTATCTGCTCGGTTCGTGCAAACGTCAGCGCGCATTCATGTGTCACTTTTCACTTAGCTCGTTCATTCGTTCTCAAGCTTCCGTACTATTGACTTCTCCGACATATACATATAAATTATATTTTTAATAGTAGACTACCGATATCGTGAACAGGGTCCAAGCTACTTTAAATTTCAGCATTGCGGTCAGGACTCCAGAGGAAGGAACCTCCTAACTATACGAGCAGTGCCCAGAAGAACCGCTTTCTGAATCAAGCCTTTGATCCAGTCGCCTAAAGAGAGCCTCCTGAGGTGTTGATCGAAGCTCTTGGCTATTAAGCCATTGGCTGATACGACTATCGATACAATGATCGCCGAATCCACATCCCACATGTCGACAACCTCGCGAGCCAAGTCAATATACTTGATTTGTTTGTCTTTCTCAGCTTATTATTATTCAATCGCTGATGATGAAGAGCACTAGTTTATTAAGAGCCTATTCACTCTAGCCTTGAAGACACCTAGGTAAATTATACTCGGACGGGAAGACCGTGGCAGGCAAATTGTTCTAGTCCTTCGATATACGCGATATAAACGACGACGTGAAACGCTTAGTCCGGACCGTGGAGGTGTCAAAGTAAGGGTTGACACATTAGCCGTACGTCGGGTTGTCCGATGGTAGAAAGGCGATGTCGGTATCAAGTCATGTCATTCCATATGTAATAAAGGCTGGCTAACCTACACCTGTGAGAGCAGTGGTGGCCGCGTGGTAACGGCTCCGACTTACGAGTTGTAGGTCGCGGGTTCAAACCCAACCAGGCGCATTACTTTGTGTAATTTATTTCATCACCACTGCTCTCAAAACGGTGAAGGAAAACATCGTGAGGAAACCGGCATGTCCTAGAACCAAAAATTCGAAGATATGTGACATTCACCAACCCGCACTGGGCCCACGTGGTAGATTGTGGCCTATTCCCTCTCCTAGAGAGGAGGCATGAGTCCCAGTAGTGGGAACATTAAAAAAAAAGCTGATTATGTTAACCTACGCTTTTGCCCCAAGCTATATAGATTGGTCTTAACCAAATCAATTTGTGATATTCAAAACATTTTCCCATTATTTGTGGCCAAGACTTGTTTAAGGCAACATTATTGCCATTTAAGTACCCTAACCTAACATACTTAATGTACTAATACAATACGAATTCATGTCAACCCCTTTAGAAAATCTTACGTATGTACTAAGACTGTGGCCAGGGTTGCGTGGGTGCTGAGGCGGGCGCGATATATCATGAAACGCGGTGTCCATTAAACGCGATCGCAAAGCAACGCGGCGCGATTGGAATAAACAATTGATATTTAACTGCGGTAGCTTACGTCACCAATCACACGTGGGTGCGGTGCGGCAATGAGCGAAACGAAGCGGACGCGAACAATTGGTATGATATTTTCGCGGTGTGGTGACTTGTTTTAAATAAATGGCGGCTAAAGCTGCGACTACACGCGCACGTAGGACAGAGACGCCGTGTCACGATGAATTTGCGTGAACCACATAGCAATCGTGTTGAATCGCTCACGTAAGGACTTAGGACGCTATGTAAGAAAGTAGAAACCATTCTATACGTCGTTCCCCTACTGAAGTGACTATTCTGAATGAACAGCGCGATGAGATGGAGCAGCTTCGCTTACCAACGATCGTCTATTGTTTCTACCCGACTGCCTTAAAAGGATGGTAATGTGTAATAAAATACTGAGGAAACACGTCTCTATTGCTGCAATGCACTGTGGCCACCTAATGTGGTCCAACACGTGCACCCTCCCTAGTCTTCGCGCATTCACTCAGACAAGACCTTATAAACGATTTTCCCGAATACTTCGGACAATGTTGACAAAAGCTATTCCATGAATAGCGACTTCGCTAGCAAACGATAATCTATTGTTTTTACCCGACTGCCTTAGAAAGAGGGTAATGTTTTATACTGAGGAAACACGTCTCAATTGCCCACTACAACAACTCGCAATGCACTGTGGCCACCTAATCGCTGCCAACATCGCGCCCGCACCCTCTCTTGTCACTCTAGACAAGGCCTACTAAACGGTTTTTCCGAATACTTCGGACAATGCTGACAAAAGCCATTTCATGAATAAGCCTGTTGTCGCTGGAGTGCCCTTTTCAATATTGTGTACACAGAATAAATGCTGTTTGTCAATCATTTTTTTATGTGTCTACCTTGTCTGTTGTGAGAATTTGAATGGGTAGAATATGTATTATAAAAATAATGATGCCATCATTTTTAGTCGTGCCGTGCCATGGTTTTTAACCGACTTCAAAAAGAAGGAGGTTCTATGTTCGGTTGAATGCATGTTTTTTATTTTTTATAATTTTTTTAAGTATGTTCACCGATTTCTCGGTCAATTGTGGACCGATTCTGAATTATTATTTTTTTATTGAAAGGTTATGCTTCCGAGTTGGTCCCATAGAAATATTGTTATGATCTAATCATGAACTTCGAAGATATGGAACAGAAATCCTCATAGGATCACAGCAGAACCGTCGTAACAAATAAAATTGCTTTGTTTATACGTGTAGTCGATGGCTGACTGAAAGTAGAGAGGGAGAGGGAGAAATATATCGAACTGATCTGATGATGAAGCCTGAAATTAGGCACCGGAACTCTGTAATAAATTAATGTAATCTAACTGTGTTTGAGATTTAAGTTTGGCTGAGGGGTACTTTTTAGTGGTGGTACCATAACTAAAAAGTGTAAAAAAAAAACTTTTTACAAAAAAAAAAATACAAGTCGGTGATAAATAACGAAGAGACAAAACTATTATAGAAACACCGACTTCCGAAATTAAAGTTATTTTGCACTGTTCAGTGTTTTTTTTTTACTTTGAAGTCGGTTGTACTTTTTTTTTTGTAAAAAGTTTTTTATTATTATGAGTGATTTCAGCGACCCACTCTAGTTAAAGGGTTTTCCTCTTTTATACAATTAGCTTCTGCCAGCGGCTTCGCCTGCATGAAAGTACGTTTCTCCTTAAAAATTTAAGACCCGCGTTTCATCCCCATAGGGGCACAATTTTGTAAAATTCTTTCTTAGCGCTCGCCTACGTCATAAAATGAAACCTCACGCAAAATTTCACGCTCCTAGTCCTAGTAGTTTCGGCTGTGCTTTGGTTAGTCAGTCAGTTTCTTTTTGTATATACATATGTCGAGGCCAGATCATAGAAATTGATCATTTCATAATATGGCCAAGTTAAACTGACCAGATCGTTTTAAACATTAAACTTTGATGATATGTCAATCCCCGTTTGGCCTCCTTTTTTTTAACTTTTCATTATCATAGAAATCCTACATTATTGATATGGCCAAACGAGGATCGACATAAATATCATTAAATGTTAACGTTGAAACGATCTGGCCAGTTTTAGTTGGCCATATCATAAAGTAATCAATTTCTATGATCTGGCCACGACATATATATAGTTATCTAGTTATATAGTTATCTTGATGTAATCCTTTCTACAAAATTCCTATTTTTATCGCACACACAAAAACATACAAATACAATAGGATAGCTTATGTACAAAGGCCAGCCTAAACCCATAATTGGTATAGAAAGATTTTTAATTGAGCACTCTATACATAAGTGCACAGTAAAAACTTAAAATTATGATCAATATTCTGCCTCAAAGAGATATCAATCAATGACAGAGCCAGTTAGGGCCGATGTCTACCTGGGCTGCGGAGTGTTCGAAAGAGTTACAATACCCCTCGCAAAGGGCAACTGAAGAAAGACTGGTAGTTTTAGTTCTGACACTCCCACCTAAGTTATTTGATGATTTCCCATGTAAAAAAAAACCAGTCAAGTGCAAGTCGCATTCGCGCGCCGAGGATTCCGTATTCTCGCTTAAAAAAAAAAACTTGAAGATTTTTCCTAATTGCAGAAATCAGAAATCAGAAATCAGAAACGTTTATTTCAAATAGACCAATTTTGAATTTTCAAAATGTCGGTCAGTCAAAAAAAAAATACAAGTGAAGCTAAATTGCACGTTCCAAAGCGTAGATCTCTATGGAGAAGAACGTGCAAGAAACTCCATGGACACTCTTTTAAATCATATTATGAGTTACATAAATCTTGGTTACATATTTCTTGTCGCTTCTAATATGTGAGCACAATGTAGATAAGTAATAATAATTAAAAGAATAAAATAAAAACTTATTAAAAAAAAAAATAGAAATTTAATTAAGTCACTGGCAGCTAAGAGATGACCAGTCTCAACTGACGGCACCCGTTCACGAGCATGACGCGTGCATCAGCCCCACTCAGTTCAACCATTTTGAAGGGAACCGAATGACCCAATAACACGTACCACCATCAGCGAGACATTTGAGTGAGCATGACAAACTCTCAACTGCCATGCTCGTAATGACAAACAAGTTGTAACCTAATAAAAATGCTCCATGGTACTTCACATTCACAAAACTTGAAAAACAAAGTGCTTCTACATTATACAATGCTATTGTTTCCAAAAAAAAACTAATATTTTGTGATGTAACAACGATGAATGATTGCCAAGGTTCCTATGAAATTTGGACCCACCTTCGTATAGCTATGTGTATTATATTGTTGAACAGGTAATTTACAGCTGAATAAAAGTTACTAGACACCAACTTCTAAATCTTAGTCCGTTCAGTTATTCAAACTTTTTTTTTTACAAATAATACAACGATAGTGTATTTTGTCATTAAATGGCTTTTTTACGCTTTTTTATGAGGGCAGGAAAGACAGAGTGCAGTGCAGTTCGAATGTTTCCAATTGTATGGTTAACCCAAGACAAAAAAAGTTACTTTAATAAAGAATAATTTTAAGAATAGAAGCAAGCTAGCTTTAAAGGGACTATAGCTAAGATTTGGGACTTAATGGTGCCATAGTAGCTTTTATTCAAATCAAAAATACCTATTCAACGATGTAACACACATAGCTATAGGAAGGTGGGCTCATGATTTTATCCTCCTTTTCAGTTTTTAGACTGTTTCCTTACTTGTGCTATGACGGAGAGACGAACAGACGAACAACAAAGTGATGCTATAAGGGTTCTGTTTTTACCAGCTGAGGTTACGAAATCCTAAAAAAGATCAATATTCTAATATACCTATAACGCTTTCTCGATGTAAATGCGAAAGAGTTTCTCTATTATTCCAGGAACGTACCTAACTCCAGTCTAGGCTAAAGAGTAATGGTAGACCTAATGTTTTCAAAACGTTCAATAGTTGTACAACTATTTTGTTGCGAACTTGTACATATTATGCCTAAGTTGTCGGGAACTGAAAGTTGGGAACAAAGGCTACACGTGGATGGAATATTTTAAACAGTGGGTTGGTACCAATAGCGTTTCTAGGCGTGGGCGAGGGGCCGCTTCGCACTCGTAAGAGGCCTCGCGCAAGCGCGGGTTCTTTAACGACGAGGGTATTTTGATAACTGATAGGCTCACGTTGCTACTGATACTGAACTGATAGGCTATTTCAGCTGATGATAAGCGATGAAGTGGTCAAACACTGGGTTGCGACAGTCGCCGACTTGTTTTCAAATTTTTGAAAGAAAAAGGCTTCGCTGATGCGCCTTCGCCCACGTCTAAATAACTCTACGCTACGCCTCTGGTTGGTACCCTTGTTCGAAAATGGTATGTTAACCTCGTTAGTAAATGCTTGGCGTTATCCATTATGTTGGCTTTTGGTGTACCTATACCAGTGTGAAAGGGAAGCCATGACTGTGGTTGTATTTCGAATTGAGAAAATCTATTTTTGTCATTTATTTCATCACCACTGCTCTCAAAACGGTGAAGGAAAACATCGATAGGAAACTAGCATGTCCTAGAACCAAGAATAAATGTGACATTCACCACCCCGCACTGGGCCCGCATGGTAGATTGGCTTATTACTTTTCGTTGAGAAGAGGCCTAAATCCCAACTTTTTTTTGTATTTTTTTTTTAATTAGTACAAAAAAAAAGTGGGCTCTATCTGTACCAGTTACTGATCATATTTTTGTAGTCAAAAGTAAAAAAAACGAAATCCCAAAATTGTCAATGAAAATTTATCATAATTGGTATATATACTAAATACACATTGTTTATCTTTCATAATCAATAGCCTGTACAATATTTCCATAAATTGAGTGACATTTTGGGATATAAACAAACGCTAATAACTTTGCTGTTTGTGAATATTATTTATTTAGACTTTACTTAATTCATTAACGCTCAGGCGGTAGCCGGCGCCCGCAAGCCATTGTCTTACTATTGTGTCTCTAATTACGCACGTCAAAAGGTTAAATAATAACAAGACCTTTTCCAATAAGCCCTTCATCGGGTTGGTAGCAGGTCCTGCGACCCCCCCCCCCCCCCGCCAAGGCCAAAGGCAAGGTCCCGAGGCAAGTCCACCCCGTCGTCCTCTCCGCCGCAGCCTCCTCTCTGGCTGCCGCCGCTGTCGCCGCCGCAACCACCGCGGCAGGGCCTTCACGTGGGGCTCGGGAGGAGACTGTAATGGACTGTTAAATACGGCTCCATTACGTCTCCTCCAGGCGAATATCAACCACTGCGCCCCCGCTCAGGATCTGTTGCTCCAGAGCATGGCGCAGTGGTCGATCAATATCGCCGTGGTCTCCGAGCCGTACTATGTCCTGCCCAGGGGAGACTGGGTTCAGGACCTGAACGGCTCGGTGACCCTAATTTCGTCGGCCGCCGCCGGTACTCCGTCCCTCGAGGCCGTCACGAGGGGGCGGGGCTGCGTGGCAGCACGGTTCGGGGACATTGCAGTGGTAGGCGTCTACCTGTCCCCGAAAAGATCTCTCGGCGATCTCCACATCTCCCTAATGGAGCTGAAAGCCGTCGTCGCTGGGTTTGGTTCCCTCCCCGTGGTCGTGTGCGGGGACTTCAATGCCAAGAACTTGGCTTGGGGTTCCCGGTTCACGAACCAGCGGGGTCGGATGGTGGAGGGCTGGGCCCTGGAGACAGGCCTGGTCGTCCTAAACCGGGGTTCTGTCCCCACGTGTGAGCGGATGCGGGGTGACTCAGTGGTGGACATCTCGTTCGCCAGCCCCGCTCTGTCGCCACGTGTAGTCGACTGGCGCGTCATGGAGGGGGTGGAGACGTACTCAGACCACCGGTACATCCGGTTTGACGTCTTCGCCCAAACCTCGACCGTGCCGGTCCGACAGAACCCTTGTGGTCCGCGGTGGGCGCTGAGGCAGATGGACCGGGAGCTCCTCCTGGAAGCCGCGACGGTACAGGCCTGGGTGCAAGCACCGGACAGGCCTGTCGACATCGACGTCGAGGCAGAGTGGTTCCGGGAGGCCATGTCGCAAATCTACGACGCGGCAATGCCCCGAGTCCATCCAGGACGTGCTCAGCGCCTGGTATACTGGTGGTCGCCGGAGATTGCGGCACTGCGCAACGCGTGCAATGCCGCGCGACGCCGGTATGCCAGATACCGCAGGCGCCGCATCCGTCCACAGGATGCGGAGGCCAGAGAGGCGGAGCTGTACGAGGGATACAGAGCGGCAAAGCGCACCCTCCGAGCGGAGATAAGGCGGGCCAAACTCGAGGCCCGCAACTTGTGGCTTGGGACTCTGAATGGGGACCCATGGGGACGCCCCTACAAGGTGGTGCGGGACAAACTCCGTCCCTGGGCTCTCCCGCTGACGCAGAGTCTCCGGCCTCAGCTTGTGGAGGGTGTGGTGAGCACTCTGTTCCCTGCGCGAGGGGAACACTCTCCCCCGCCCATGGCTCCGCCACCAGCGGTGTCCGACGCGGACCACGATGGCGACGACGACGACAATGCTCCAGAGGTGACCGAGGTAGAGATGAGAGTGGCGGTACGACGGCTGAGTGCCAAAAATACCGCCCCAGGACCCGACGGCTTGCCTGGGAAGGCTTGGGTCCTGGCCATAGAGGCTCTCGGGCCTCGACTAAGAGGGCTCTTCAGCGCATGCGTGGAGAGGGGCCAGTTCCCACTTCACTGGAAGACGGGGAAACTGGTCCTCATCGCGAAGCCGGGGCGCCCTGCGGACTCTCCGTCCGCGTACCGGCCCATTGTGCTGCTCGACGAGGTGGGCAAGCTCTTTGAAAGAGTAATTGCAGACCGCCTCGTCGCGCACTTAACACGGGTAGGGCCGGATCTGGCGGACGGCCAGTTTGGCTTTCGCAGGAGGCGCTCCACGGTGGACGCCATCATGCGCGTGAGAGCTCTCACGACGGGGGATGCGGTGGCCCAAGGCAGGTGTGTCGTGACGGTGTCTTTGGACATCGCTAACGCCTTCAACTCCCTGCCTTGGAGTAGCATTAGGAGGGCACTCCGGTATCACCGGATTCCCGACTACCTCTGTCGTGTGGTCGAGGCGTACCTGTCGGACAGGTACATCATCTACCCTGGTCACCAGGGAGAGTGGGAACGTCGAGAGATGTCGTGCGGTGTTCCGCAGGGATCGGTACTAGGGCCGCCCTTGTGGAACATTGGATACGACTACGTGCTGCGCGGCGACCTCCCTGACGGGGTCAGTGTAGTCTGCTACGCAGACGACACGCTGGTCCTGGCGCGGGGAGAGTCGTACCAGGCGGCGGTCGAACTAGCGACACGCGGGGTTGCGACAGTCGTGGGCAGGATCCAGGAGTTGGGACTCGAGGTGGCATTGCACAAGTCCGAGGCCATGTGCTTTCACGGCCCTCGGAACGCGCCACCACGAGGTTCCCAACTAACGGTAGGAGGAGTCCACATCGGCGTCGGGTCGACGATGAAGTACCTGGGACTCGTTCTCGACAGCCGATGGGATTTCGAGGAGCATTTCCGACGTCTGGCCCCCAAACTAAATCGGACTGGGGCTGCCCTCGGGCGGCTCCTGCCCAACCTGGGGGGTCCAGACGCCTCCTGCCGGAGGCTTTACGCGGGGATCGTTCGGTCCATGGCCCTTTATGGCGCACCGGTATGGGCGCCGACGCTGCGGAAGCAGCCGGCGGCCCGGCTGAACGCATGCCAGAGGGTCATGGCCATACGGATGGTGCGAGGATACCGGACGATTTCCCGCGAAGCGGCGAGCCTCCTTGCTGGCCAGCCACCATGGGATCTGGAGGCAACAGTCCTTGCACACATGCACGATCTGCGCATGGAGATGCAACGCCGGGGCGAATCTCCGCTGCCGCGACAAGTCGCAGCATGGCGGACAGAGCTCCGGCGGGTTCTCATGGAGAAATGGCGACAGCGACTGTCGCAACCCAGTGCTGGGCACGCCACAATTATGGCGGTAAGTCCCCTCTTTGAGGCGTGGTTGGAAAGACCTCACGGCGTCCTCACCTTTCGCATGACGCAGGTTCTCACCGAACACGGTTAGTTCGGGAAGTTCCTGCACCGGATTCGTGCGGAAGCGACGCCCGGGTGTCGCCACTGTGTGGACCACCCGGAGGACACGGTGGAGGTGTGCCCCGCTTGGGCAGAGCAACGCCGTGTTCTCGTGGGGGCGATCGGCGGCGGCGATCTCTCGCGCCGGGCCTTGGTACAGGTCATGGTTCGGAGCGAGAAGGAATGGCAGGCGGTCGCCTCTTTCTGCGAAGAGGTAATGCTAGCAAAGGAGGCGGCCGATCGCGTGAGGCAACGGTCCTCACGCCCTAACCGCCGCCGGGATTCCGATCCCGATTTCCGGCCACCGTAGGCGCGGGCTTGTGGACGGCGAGCGATGGGTGGCTCGCCGTCCGACCGTCCGGTAACCGTCCGGACCGAGCCCAAGTCGTCGACGGCGCGTATTGTTCCACGCGCGCCTCATGGAGATATCAGCAGATCGTAGGGGCCCAGCAGGGTCGAAGCCTACTGGGGCCGTGGGTAGTGTGAAAACGAAACCCGGGGCCCTGGGACGAAGGCAACGAAGGAACAGGAGTGGGTTTTTAGTCAGTAAAAGTCTGACACTATCTCGCGCTCCGCCCAAGACGCGATTTGTCATTAGACGATTTTCCCACCTAAAAAAAAAAAAAAAAAATAAGCCCTTCATGTATTTGTACTAATTAAAAATTTGTGGTGTATAAATAAAAATAAATTGTTCTTTGATAGTAAGTGTATCACTAAAAAAGATGGAACCGATTTCCCCAATATTTTCCTTTCTCGTAATGGTTTTGATTTTTGTTTTATTTTATTTTTTTGTTTTTATACAATAAATATGGGACTAGGACAGGAAGGGCTGGGGAACGTTTGAAAGAGTGACTGGCCCTAGAAAAGAGCAACTGACGGACACGTGGGTTTTAGTCAGTAAAACCTCTGACTCCACCTTAGCACAGGAGAAGTCATTTGATGATTTAACACCTCAAAAACAGGTAGAAAGATGAATATTTAAGACACATATTCAGTTCTTTGCCAATCATATCTACAGTTACACACAGAAAATGTAACTTAAGGGCATCCAACTCGACATACATTTTCACTGTTTTTCATACAAACGCTCTTACGCGATTATGACGTTATTACACATTTTTCATTCGATATTTTGGAAACACAGTATCTTGTGGATATTATCTAGGCTTCTATTGAAATCAATTTATAAATTTGTGTTAAACTAATCCAGTAAGGACCTTTGAAAATCTGCTATTTTGCATGAACATGACACTTCATTAATTACTCAAAAAATTTCCAAAGTCAAAAAAGTATAACAATAGAAGCCTTGCAAATTTAATCAACGATTCTGAATGACAACAATTTTTTTTTTAAACTTGTAAGGATTATGTTAAAAAAATAATACGTATTTTCTGGAACAAATTTTGTAAAATATTCGAGTAAATCACTGAATTACTGAATGCTAACAGAGTTTTCAGGCGTTATCTCTCTTTTTTCACGTTGCGTTTTCGTCAAACATCGCGTTGGATTGCGTTAGATGAAGTAACAAGCTTTTAAACCGTGCTCGATGTTGACGATAGGCGAGTGAAAAAGGATCCTTAAAACAAATATTCAGTTCTTTGCGTGAAAGAATATAAGTAACATTGTTTCACACAAAAGAAGCCAATCATATTTACAGCTAAGCACAGAAACTGTACCTTAAATTGTATGACTGTTGAATCATAATTAATCTTATATTGGAACTAAGACTCTCATGCATTTATAATCACCAGCAAATATGATTATGTAAATCTCCTTCATGCCTAGCCTTGGTTAAATCATTTGAATCGTGATACAAACTAGGGCCTTTTAAAATTGTATATTATTGTCTCAGTTTCTCTCTCACGCGAGTCGCGAGTCTAGTCGTGGGGATGCGATGGATGCGAGACGCACAGGACCGTTCGTTGTGGCGACACTTGGGGGAGGCTTATGTCCAACAGTGGACGTCCTTTGGCTGAAATGATGATGATGATGATAATGACTCTCGTAGACGTAGGCGTATATAGGGGGGGGGGGGGGCGAGTCTTCCTCGAAATGGTCTTGTACCCACTCCAGGATATTGCGTTATCGATTCAAAATTCTATGATGAACGCCAAAATACTGATGACTTCACCCAAAAAATAAGCCAAGTCAGGGGCTAGGCCCCCCTAAAAAATAACTCTAGATACGCTTATGCTCGTAGAATATAATAAACCTGTTATACGCTTTGTTGAGTATGTACATCCATGCCTCAGACCTGTCACCAAAATTGACAGGGCCGATGCCTGGCTGGGTTGCGAGATTGTTCGAAATACCCCTGGAACGCACATGGATCATTCGCGCTTTGTTTTGCTGTCGCTACCTGCCGTGGTTCGGTTCGGCCTACAGTGCAGAGTCCTAGGACGTAGAGATCTCCTTCTGCGAGATGACATTCTCATAGAAGGAGATCTCTGCGTCCCAGGAGGCAAGCATTACGCTTTGTAAGGGAGATTACGAGTTCTCTCCCGCCCCGTACCTGGTGCGTACGGAACGTGTGTCGTGGAAGAGTAAACAACGCCCTCTTCCAAACCCCCATAAAAAGTTCCTGGGTCGACGGATCAGGGGACATCCGTGGCCCCAACAATCTAAAGATGGTGGCGCGTAGTGTTCCACACGCGGAACAGCAAGCCTGACAAGGTTGAAGCCCAAAGAAGGACATAGCTTACTTTTTATCTCGCTTCGAGTTCATGTTTGCAATAAACAACATTCACCCTTACATAGTCGCGGGTAAAAACTAATTTAAAATACCTACTCTTAACTGAAAAAATCGCATTTCAGTTATTAAGGGGATGCAACTCGACATACATTTTCACTGTTTTTCATACAACCACTCTTACGCGATTATGGTGTTATTACACATTTTTCATTAGATATTTTAGAAACACAGTATCTTGTTGATATTATCTATGCCTCTATTGAAATCAATTTATACGTTTGTGTAGAACTACTGGGAGATCTTTACTGGATGTAAAGATCTCTGAAAATCTGTATTTTGCATGAACTTTGACACTTCATAATTTACTCAAAAGTTAAAAAAGTCAAAAAAAAGTATAACAATAGAAGCCTTGCAAATTTAGTCAAGATTAAGAATGTCGACAATTTTTTTCAGAAACTTAAGGGTTTAAAAAAAACACTTATTTCACTGGAACATTTTGTAAAATATTCGAGTAAATCACGGAATTACCGAATTCTAACAGAGTTTTCAGGCGTTCTCTCTTTTTTCGCGTTGCCTTTTCGTCAAACATCGCATTGGATTGCGTTAGATGAAGTAACAAGCTTTTAAACCATGCTCGATGTTGACGATAGACGAGTGAAAAAGGACCCTCTTAAATACATAGTTTGACAAGCCTGATAAAAATCTATTTTTGGCTGCTATGTAAACCAATCAATCTTTGCTGGAACAAAATGTCCCCCCGCATTGCGCGTCATGTTGGGGGACATTTGGTTATCTGAGGCTTTAGAAGCTAAAAATAAATCATTCTTTGAAGAAATTACTACAAGAGTCATTTGTCAATCCTTTACATTTCTTCTTATGTTACCTTCAAAAACATTTCTCCATCAGTGTAATGAGAGCAGGTCGATTACTGAGCCCTGCAGGCACAAAGGTCGTCGTTACGTGAGTCGAGGACCTCCTGATTAATGTCGGCTCTTATTTTCATTTAGTTCCTCTTTATATATCGCTATGCCTTTGGCCGTAAAACGTATTTCTCTATTTGAGGACTTATTTATGAGATTGCCTGGAGTTTTGTCGTCCTTAATGTTTTTTTGAAATGTTTGTGTTTTCTGTTTTTACAATTGAAATTGATCGTTGTTTTTTTTTGTGTTTGCGTTTGACCACTATCTCGCCTAATGTTGACAAAAATAATATTACAATAAAGTTATGCTTAATTATAATAGTATTTCACATAACGCCATCTAATCCCAAACCAATGAAAGGTTTGTGCAGTAAGTACCAGACAACTGATAAACATACTTATAAATTTCTAAATACATACATACTACAGGTAAATTACACCCAGACACAGAACAAATGATCGTGTTCATCTCACAAACATTTACCTTGGGTGGGAATTGTACCGCAATCAGGACCAATAACCACTAGACCAACAGGCCAGTCAAATTATATAGTTATAACATTCATAAAATACTAAAAATAAGGCAAATGCATGCAGTTTTTTTTTTCATTTTAGCTCTGGTGAACAACTACGAAAAAAAATAATTAAAATATCATCATCAACAGCGAAGTTATAAAACTTCAGCTAATAAGTAAGAAAAGTCCAACATGGTCTTTGACGTCAAAGGCCATGACACCCGTACAGCTGCCATATAAAACGGCGTCTTGGCGAGAGAGGCATATATATTTGTATGAAAAGGCAATAAAAGACCTATGTTTTTTGTAGACTTTTACTGACTAAAACAGTTTTTAGTCAGTAAAAGTCTGACACGTCTTCCCACTCCGCCCTACAGCGAGAGAAGACATTGGATGTACCACCGTAAGAAAAAACATTAGATGACTAACCAATTAAAAAAAAGATACATTTTAGTGAGGAAGTAATAAGAAAGATAAAGAGTTATTTACATTCATTAATCGAACTAAAACAAATCCGTAAAAAAATCTCATCAATCTAATGATTAAACACTACGCTGAACATTTTGATTAAACACAAAGAAGCGGGCGCCATATTGGCAGCTGCATTTTCATTTGCTACAGCACTCCGCTAAATGTAATTACATGGAGAACACAATATGCTGATATTGCATCGACGCAGCGAGGAATCGAGGATACAGGGATATCGGACACGGATTCATTAGCAAATGGAGAGCCTGGAGAATATTAACGGATAAAATTATAAATATACAATATGGAAAATCCACACTAATAATATAAATGTGAAAGTAACTCTCGTCTGTCTGTTACTCTTTCACGGTTGAACTACTAAACCGATTTTTGAGAAATTTGGTACGAAGTATGTTTGACCTCAAGGTGCTCAATGTGTGTAATGTGCTGAAACTGCGAAAAAAATAATTTTGTATTGAATTAAAATATCGGAAATGAATATCAATCTACTTAGCCTTTCCCTTAGTAAATTAATGTAGCTGAATTTCACATGGAGTGTATCCAGTACTGAAAATACCGTGAAATAATGCCGATAATAATATTCAAATGAACAAGGGGACAAAGAAGTACCAATTATGATAATAAGGTACAGGCTATGGTTTGGAGCGAGGAGAAATGGCCGGCTGTCGTCTCCTTCTAAGAAGCAGTAATGCTAGCAAAGGAGGCGGCCGCACGCGCGAGGAAACGGCCCTCTCGCCCTAGCTGCCGGGATCCCGATCCCGATTTCCAGCCACCGTAAGCGCAGGCTTGCGGACGGCGAGCAATGGGTAGCACGACGTTCGGCCGTCCAGTAACCGTCCGGACTGAGCCCAAGTCATCGACAGCGCGTAGTGTTCTACGCGCGCCTCAAGGAGATATCAGTAAATCGTAGGGGCCCAGCAGAGTCGAAGCCTACTGGGGACATGGGTTAAGTGAAAATGAATCCCCCGGGTTTTAGTCGGCAAAATTCTGACACGCCCTCCCGCTCCTCCCAAGGGTGAGAGATGTCATTATATGATTTCCCACCTAAAAAAAAAGACTATTAGGGGCGTTTGTTTCACTTGACATAATGGTTAACATTCAATACCTTTCGACCAATCCCGCAGCCCTGGTAGGCATTTCAATTAGTGATTATTCTGTGGTTGAGACCACTACTATTGGATACTGTTCAATCAATGCCCGATAAACTTTGAAATTGAGATACTTCCTCCGATACGTTGGCTTCTATCAAATAAGTATCTATTTGAAACTTATCGTGCTTATTACTGGGACGGGAGCTCCCTGTTAATTGATTCCGTGAGTCCGGTTTCATCTAGGTTTAACTGCTCAGCTTTCGATAAATAACCCAAATCAGAAGTTAGCATGTACATTAGCGTTTGTTAATTTCTTATGTTGCTACTGAGTACAATAACAATAAGACCACCCTTGTATAGAAAAATACATACGTTTTTCTGCCACAGAAATTATTTAAAGAAAAAAAATGGGAGGAGTAAAAAAACCTACGACTTATTCTTAGACCTACCAAATAAACACAAAAAAACTACTCATAAAAAATGGTTAAGCCGTTTCGGAGGAGTTCGATATCAAACACTATTTTTATGTATTAGAAGACTAGCTTCTGCTAGCGGCTTCGCCCGTGTGACAGTAAGTTTCTCCATACCAACTTTGGACCCGTTTCACCCCCTTAAAAGTTGAATTTCCGAAAATCCCTTCTTACAGCCCGTTCGTAAGCGCGGGGCTGCGAGCGGTAAGATCAAAAGTATGAAAATGTTTGAAGCACGCCATGAGACGCCGCTCATAGCGCCGCGCACCCGCGTACCGATGCCGCACCGCTCGCCGCGCCACTCGCCGCTAAGACCGAAGTCGTGAACAGGCAATTAGTGCTCGCTTGCGTCATAAATGGAAGCCTCGCGCAAAATTTCACGTTCCTAGTCTCAGTAGTTTCGACTGTCCGTTAATATGTCAGTCAGTCAGTTTCTCGTCTTTATAGAAGAACTGTAACAATTGAAAAAAAGTTTAAAAAACTGACAAGAAAAAATTGAATTCACACAGCATTTTTTTTTGTTGTGATAAAAGCGCTGAAGAGACTAAAACAGAGTTATTGAAGAATTAGTCACGCTACGCCGACCCTTAATAAATAAGAAGTAAGGTTATAACGAGGTCAAGGACATTAATAGAGGAAGGTCAAGATCCCCATAAGTTGGCTTTTAAATTAAAGGAAATTTAAGAGGATACTGGATGAAAAAGTATATAACTCGGCTCATTATTGACCCAGATCAAGGGGAGACCTAAAAAACCAGCAAAATGGACACCCATCTAAAAGTTAACCTTGAAACCTTAACTGGTGTAAAGTCATCAGATTTTTTTATTAATTGATATAAATTAGTGCTTGACTGCGATCCCACCTGATGGTAAGCAGTGACGGTATCAATCGTTGATGGTGTAGCGCACTAGTTTATTGAAATTAGGTAAGGAAGGAAAAAATTAAGGAAAGAAAGAAAAACAAAATAGTCGCCCATCCAAGGACTGACATCGGTTAGTTTCGCTTATCCTCTCAGATAAATACGATACAAATAATCCATCAAAATGGTCACTCAATCTCTCATTTGACATGTGTGTTGCTTGACATGGCTTCATTACTATCAGTTCAGTAACTGGCTTAAGTTGGGAAAAAATACAGAGTAAAATAAAACAAAAAGTTGAACGACACAACGGAGCCTCCATTTAATTTGTAACTCTATGGCGTATACCGACCAATAAGTGGCATATTTGGGTAGGTACAGTTTTAACATCACACATACGATGGGGCTGACATGCTCTATGACAGGGATGGCGAACCCTTATTGGAGAACGTTCCACTAAAAACACGAAAAGAAATAAGGTGGTCATGACGTGCCGGCAAAGAATGTATACTTTGCCGAAATTCGTATAGCGTAATGTTTGTTTATTTAATTAAATAAAACAGAACATTTTTGTGATTACAGCAGTATCAAATCACCACCATGTTGTACCTATATCTTACACTGGCGTGCACAAATTATATTGCCGCGTGCCACCACTGGCACGCGTGGCTATAGGTTCGCCATACCTGCTCTATGGGATAAACATTACACAAAAATGGCTATAATGTAGATCTATTCATTGAATGTTCAGGAGTTTATATCAGTTCACAGTTTTTCCGCACGACATGAACAGTTTATAAAGTCAGTTTATTGCGAACTAAGCGAACTAAGTGTTTTACAATGTTGTTATATCATGTCAGTACTTTTGACTTAGCAGCCTTTTACAACTATCAAATTTTGATTCGCATCAATGCAGAAGAAATTTTCAGTTCACGATTCGGGCCAGCACGATTGGTGCAGTGGTTGAGCAATTGGCTGCCGCGTTGTGTCGTGGGTTCGATTCTTGCACAAAACAAAAACAAACGCTGGGTGTCTAACGCCTAGCAAATGCTGAGGTGGCCACCCTTTCGGTGCGGGCACGCTCGGCGCACTTTGTACATTGTTCTTTTTACCTGACTACGGCAAAGCCAAAGGAGGGTTATGATTTTGCCAGGCTATGTATGTATGTGTTCATCTGTCCCCTCATAACTCCTAATCTTCTTATCGGAACTCGACATAAGAGATATCGTTAGAACCGTCTTAATTGCCCGCTGAACATAGGCTACGTGACGTGTCACAAATCTCGATATGGCGCCCTCTAGCGGTCAAAAAGTAATGTGTTAAAAAATAAAAATGGAGATAAATGCGCTGTGTTTGGTATCATTTGAAAGGGCTTCACTTGTACATTTCTAGCAGACAAAAAGTCATGTGAGAAATTTAACACCAAAATTGTTAAAATAAAAAAAAAGTAAAAAAACTAAAACCCGACTACGACAAAAAAAAAACGACGCTGAAAAAGTATGAAACAAGATTTTCATACTTCGAACAGAACAATGATGTGTGACTACGGTTTTTCTTTTTGTTCTGTTCGAAGTATGAAAATCTTTTGTTTCATACTTTTTCAGCGTCGTTTTTTTTGTCGTAGTCGGTTTTTACTTTTTTTACTTTTTTTACTTTGTGTTTATAACCGTTGTGCTGTGTCTGTCCCGAATAAAAGTATTTCTATTCTATTCTATACTAAACAATTATTTGTTTGATCTACAGATAATTGTTCCAGGTCTGGCTGTCTTGTGTAGGTGTGAGTTTATTGCATGTTTGTCTATTCACCCACGATACAGTAGTAATTCCTAGTGTAAGGCTACGTTTAAATAATACGTTACTACGTTCAATAGTATTTGAGTTTATAATCCATCAGACATTTTAATCTTACGAAGTTCGCAACAGACATGCAATTTTATTTTTACGAACTCACTCGCCGCGGGAGGAAGACCTGGAGTCCTGAAATACAGGGCTACCCTAGTTTAGGCTCCAGTTCACTCCATACATCAATGTGGAAAAATAAATGAATTTTTATTATTTATTATTTTTTATTATTTTTTGCTCAATTAAATCATTTTAGCTCTAGTAAACAAACATGTTTTTTTTAAATATCTTCAGTAACAACGAAGTTTTAGAGCTGCAAAGCTGCTAATATGAATGACCTTGAACACCTGGACAGATCTGTATAAATTGTGTACCTAAGAACCATCTCGATTACGTCTGCTTTCAAATAAAGAAAACCGCATCAAAATCGGTCTATTCGTTTAGGAGCTACGATGCCACAGACAGACACGTCGTAGAGCTGCCATAGAAATCGGCGTTTTACAGAAACAGATATATTTGTTTAAATTCGTTATATCTCGAAACGAATTAAAATTCGTTTCGACTTTAATTTTGATTTGGTCTCACAGGTAGTACCTATTCTATTTTTGCATATTTATTGATAAACTGGTTAGATAATGTTTTTCATACATATTCCCTATTTATTATATTTGTTTAAATTCGTTATATCTCGTTTGACTTTAATTTTGATTTGGTCTCACAGGTAGTACCTATTCTATTTTTGCATATTTATTGATAAACTGGTTAGATAATGTTTTTCATACATATTCCCTATTTATTTTTTTTAGGTGGGAAAATCGTCCAATGACATCCCCCGCTTTTAGGTAGAGCGAGAGGGCGTGACAGACTTTTACTGACTAAAAACCCACTCCTGTTCTTTCCTTGCCTTCGTCCCAGGGTTTCACTTTCACACTACCCGTGGCCCCAGTAGGCTTCGACCCTGCTGGGCCCCTACGGTTTCCTGACATCTCCTTGAGGCGCGCATGGAACAATACGCACCGTCGACGACTTGTAGGTTTTGTTTTAGGTGGGATATCATCCAATGACTTCTCCTGCTCTTGGGTGGATCAGGAGGGCTTGCCAGATTTTTACTGACTAAAACCACACCTATGTTCCTTATTTTCCTGGCGTTCCAGGACTTCTGATTTCCTTTTCGGAAGCCAATCCATGGTCGCAGTACGCTTCGGCCCTGCTGGCCCCTACGGTTATGCTGACTTATCTTTGAGGTACGTTTCTTCCGCATGAATCCGATGCAGGAACCTCCCGAACTTACCATGTCTGGTGAGGACCTGCGTCATGCGGAAGGTGAGGACACCGTGACGTTTTTCCAGCCACTTCTCAAAGAGGGAACTTACCGCCATGATTATGGTTTGTCCAATATTCCTTATGGGCAACATATCCACCGCTGATCTGAAAATAGTTAATCATATTCGCAAAGTAATAATCTAATGAAAATTTATCAATATTATCGCATAATTTTATTAACTGTGTGTTTTGAATTAACTTAGTCATACACTTATCCTCGCCTACTGAGAATTATTGGTTTCATTCCCAAACTACTTATATTGTTACTCGTAAGTGTATTACAAATAGTTATGGCTTTACTCGTATCATGAAACTGTTGCGAAAGGATTTGCTGAAGTGCAAAGTTTTCTTATTTTCTTCTCCATTTGAGATTAATGGTAAAACGTTGTCATTGTCTCGTTTTTAATGTCTTTGGATTGTTTTGTTTTTGTTGATAAATGTTGTGACCTAGATTTTATTTATTTATTTAAACTTCATGTACAGTAGTGGTACATAGGCGGACTTAATGCAACAAGGCATTCTCTACCAGTCAACCTTTGGGTTAAAAAGACAATACTGTGGTAGGTTTGCACAATAAACAAATAACAGATACTTCAAACAGAAAAAATAAAATAAAAAATTTATAGTAATAAAATACATATATATGTTAAAATTATATGTTAATTATTATTATTATTTGGATTTTATTATGTGCACATCAATGAATTTAAGGCTTGCAGTATAATATAGGATCGGAGCGGCAAACGGGATTGTTAGTGGAGTGTACTATGTATACTCATTGTAATGATATTTGTTTGTTTTATTATATTGAACTAAATCAGTTCAAGTACAGAACGTGAATGTACTAATAGAGTGCAGATTTTTTTGCCTGTTTTACAACATCATGATTTATCATTTCAGCCAAGAGAACGTTCACTGTTGGAATTAACCGTCTCCCCCAAGTATCGCCACAACGACCGATCTGTGTCTCGCATCTACCAGAGTTCTGCTACCCTCACAATGTGATCGGTCCACTAATCGCTTTATATATTTGCTTAATTGTCCTCCACGAAACCCTGGGATTTGATTGGAGTTTCATGGTGGAATCATGGAATGGGGACAGCTCCAACCCAGTGCTGGGCACGCCATAATTATGGCGATAAGTCCCCGCTTTGAAGAGTGGCTGGAAAGACAACACGGCGTCCTTCCCTTCCGCATGACGCAGGTCCTCACCGGACATGGTAATTTCGCGAGGTTCCTGTACCGGATTCGTGCGGAAGAAACTCCCGGGTGCCACCATTGTGTGGACCGCCCGGAGGACACGGTGGAGCATACGGTAGAGGTGTAACCCGCCTGGGCAAAGCACCGCCGCTTCCTCGTGGCAGCGATCTCTCGCGCCGGGCCCTTGGTAAAGCCCATGGTCCGGAGCGAGGAGGAGTGGCAGGCGGTCGCCTCCTTCTGCGAAGCAGTAATGCTAGCAAAGGAGGAGGCCGCACGTGAACGCGCGAGGCAATGGCCCTCACGCTCCAGCTGCCGGGATTCCGATCCGTATTCCGGCCACCGTAGGCGCGGGCTTGCGAACGGCGTGCAATGGGTAGCTCGCCGTCCGATCGTCTGGTAACCGTCCGGACCGAGCCCAAGTCGTCGACGGCGCGTAGTGTTCCACGCGCGCCTCAAGGAGATGTCACCAACCATAGGGGCTCAGCAGTGTCGAAGCCTACTGGGGTCATGGGTGATGCGAAAGAGATCCCCGGGGCCCTGGAACAATGGCAAAGAAGGAACAGGAGTGGGTTTTTAGTCAGTAAAAGTCTGACACTTTCTCTCGTCCGCCCAAGAGCGGGGGATGTCACTAGATGATTTTCCCACTTGTTATAAAAGCTTCATGTTGTTTAATTTGTAATAACTATATATCAGTAATTCGCACTCGTGTGTAACAAGGGTCAGTTATATCGTCCATCTCGACAAAATACTGGCTTTTTCAAGAGCCATTGTGTAACTACATAAAACATTTTCGGGTCAATGAATCCAGACTCCTAAAATTAATTACCACTTCAATTTATCTCCTTCCAAAGTTCTCAGCCCAGGTAACTATCGCCAGGCTAATTAGACGCACCTGCAAAATGTAGATAAAACCAGATACTTAAGCTTAATTTTGTAACATTGATATAAACCTTTTAGAGCGTATATAGGATGAAAATATGATTACTTCTTAAATTTTGTCATTCAAGAAATGAGTTTTCATCATTTCAGCCGAAAGGCGTCCACTGTTGGACATAGGCCTGAAATGTCGCCATAATGACCGGTCCTGTGCGTCTCGCATCCATCGGATTCCCACGACCCTCACCAGTTCATCGGTCCACCTTGTGGGAGGCCTTCTAACGCTGCGTCTTCCGGTACGTGGTCGCCATTCCAGAACCTTTCGTCCCCATTGACCATCTGTTCTGCGAGCAATGTGCCCTGCCCACTGCCGCTTAAGTTTGGCGATTCTTCGGGCTATGTCTGTAACCTTGAAATGAGTTTTATGATAAGTAAATCGATTTCACCCGCGTCCTTAGCAGCTAGAACCATGATTTTTTTTCGGGTTTTCTAGTACCCCGACATCGGATCAGTTCCTGCAGACTCGATATAGTTATCGATCTTGTAACGACAGTAAGTATACGATCAATAGATATTAATTATGCGAGGAGGAAAACTTTCACGTACTTTAATATTTAAATAAGCTTGTTTAATGCTTACAACGATAAAAAATATTAAATTTCAAATATGCAATAAGTTTAAATGAAAAGTTGTGTTGTCAAGGTAAGATTTACGCCGTCTCCGTACACATTACAGATTTTTGTTTTTTATGTTATGGTTCTCGAATTTTTCCTCTTAAATAGGAAGTTATTTCAAGGACTACTTTAGGGATCTGTAACTAATGTCAGTTACGCTATCATTGTCGAATCTGCAGGCCCCAGTTATACTAAGATCCCAGAGCGATCTGACATAACTTATTTTCACATGGATGAAACCTTAAGTTCTCAGTAGCGTCTCATGTGCTTTGAATACCTGTGTGCTTGTGGAGCTCGCCCTTGGGGCCCCTGGACAGCTACCAGGTGAGAGAGGGAACTAAAAATAAGAGTTACTCAACTTAATTTTTTATGGCTGATTTTAAATATATGTTTTGTAGAAGATTCTAATGTAGTATCAAAATTGTCAGACACTTTCCATGGACCAAAACTTGTGAACCTGTGAAAATAAGTTATGTCAAATCGCTCTGGGATCTTGGACTAAGTATTTCTAGTGATGATAAGACATATTTCCAGATGTCATTTTACAAATGAATCAAAATATATATCATATCATAAGGATTGAAATAACATTTGGTGTCCGACAAAAAAAGTAACAACGCAAACAAATGTCCCTGCAAAAACCAAAGGACAGTTTCCACGTAAACGATCAAGTATTCAACTCTATCGGTAATCCGTTTTGCTCAATAAAACGTGCTACTACTGGTCGACTCTTTAACACAGAAACAATCAGGTCCCTTACAACATTTCAATCAGTATTACATAAGCATTCGTCTTAAAGACAGATCTCGTTTCGAATCCTCAATTTTACAATCACTAAGCATTCTTGTGGTTTGACTTTCGCATTTTTTTCGTTTGATTGCATATGACCGGTTGCATTTATAATCTCTGAGGCAAAAAGAGGGATGTTAAGTTTGACCACTATATAATATTTGTGTGTGTCTGTGGCACCGTAATTCTTAAATATATAAATCAATTTGGAAGATCTTTTTTTAGGGTTCAATACGGAACGCTTATAGGATCACTTTGTTGTCCGTCTGTCTGTCTGTCTGTCAAGACCCTTTAACTAGGAACGTGAGAAGGTATCAAGTTGAAATTAAAACCATATACTTAGGTCTATGGTCTCTTAAAACTTCGAAAAAAATCAAACTTCTGAGTTAACGAAAAATTTGACATGAAGCAAGGTCTCATAGCAGAAGTACAGGAAAAAAACCTAAATTTATTACATCACGAAAAAATCTTTTTTTGCGTTTCGGAAAAATCTTCGTGACTCATTTTTGGAATTAAACTGTTTTCATAGGTAAGTTTGTACGGAACCCTCGGTGTGCGAGTCTGACTCGCACTTGCCCGGTTTTTTTTTTATTTGAAAGCGGACTAACCTAAATAAGCGGTAAGCGGAGTAACCTTTTAGTGTCTTCGAGGCTAGATTGATAAACTAGTGCGCTTCACCATCAACGATTGTATTACTGCTTACCTTCAAGTGGGATCGCAGTCAAGTACCAGTAAATATTATTTTTAAAAAAGATGACGGTTCTCAGACATATTTTATCATTTACGGGAATAATTGCTAATGTTTGCAAATATAGCAAATGGAATATATCAAATTAAAGGGTAAAAGATGTACATTACAAAACTGTACGTTAAATGAAAATCAGTTTAACTGTTTAAAAGGTATGGGGGGTGAAAGTGCATGATTCCTACTTAAAATTAAAAAAATTGTTTCGGGATATTTTTAAAGTTAATACTTTATTCTGTTGATTGACATTTTTCTGTCAAATTCGGATTCGGATTCAGAAACTTTAATTGAGGTGGCAATTAAAGCTTTTATTGTCACCTCAAATAAAGTTTTAATACACCGTTGGCATCGCTAGGGATTTATTTAAATCTAGCATTACATATCTTTACATTCACCCAGGAACTTAATTATCTTTTAAATCCTATGTTTTCTCGTAGGTGATCCAAGCTGTAATTTGTTAGTCGTTTAGTGAACTAAATATTAAAATTTATTTCATTAGTCATACTTAGTCACTTAAAAAGATAACTCTCTACAAATTCACCCATTAAATTGTAATAAACAAACATCTCGCTTTATCATGTAACCAAGTTAATATTATGTAGGTATTCAATATTTGTATGCAGCGTTTGTCCTTGTTACACAAGTCGATGCATCTTGCACTTGGGTTTGCCGAAACTCGGCTGAGTTGCATTTACATAACCTATTTAACGAAGACATTCGTCAACTTCTGCTAACTGCTCGTTTGTGAAGCTAAAGTTTGTACTAAGTGCTATGTACATGGTAGAAATTGTAATCCGCAATGTACACCCCTATTTTTTAATTAGTGCAAAAAATGGGGCTCTATCCGTATCCGTTACTGACCATATTTTTGTAATCAAAAGTAAAAAAACGAAATCCAAAAATGGTCCACGAAAACTTGTCGTAATTGGTAACTTCATAATAGAATCAATCATTCATAACAATTGCTACTAGAAAATACTACGCGCAGTGTTTTTCCATTTTGATCGTCATTTTTTCACTCATATCAATAGCCTGTACAATATTTCCATAAATTGAGTGACATTTTGGGATATAAACAAACTCTAATGACTTTGGTATTAATGAATATTATTTATTGATACTTTACTCAAATAATAACAAGACCTTTTCTAATAAGCCCTTTAAGTATTTGTACTAATTAAAAATTAGTGGTGTATATTTTGACTCGTTTCTGCCAGCGGTTTCGCTCGCATAAAAGTAAGCTTCTCCTTACTAACTTCTCTTCAAGACTCCCATTCATTCCTTTAAGGGTATGAATTTTGAAAAATCCTTTCTTGATTGACTTGAAATGATATGAGCTAAACGCATGATTATTTCATGATATGGTCAAACATGGCTGATCATATCGTAAAATAGTTACGTTGTCCACCGGTAAAGCCCAGCGTTCCTAAATGTATTCCTGTTTTCTAACTACAAAATATGCTTTTGTTCCATCAAAATACTAATTGTGCACTTAAATAAGCACTTCTCTTTTCGCTCTTCTTGGTGGTTTAAAAAAAATAGAGTTGGGATGCCCCAAGTCTCTTAGTAATTGTAAAAAGTCCATTAATATTTGGTGTTATTTTTAGTGAAGAATAAGACTTTTGATGCACAGAAATTTTACATTCATTATATGGCCAAACGTGGATGGACATATCATCGAAGGTTAACGTTTAAACGATCTTACCAATTTCAGTTGGACATATCATGAAGATCTGACCACGACATATACATCTTAAAAAGAACCTCTGTTTAAAATTTCAGCGATCTAGGTCCCAAGGGATTGGGTTAAGTGTTAATGAGCCAGCGAGTGAGTCAGATTTTTATGTAAAGAATCTATATATTTTTTCATAACTGTACGATGAAAAATCAACCAAGTTATAAGCTTGATTGTTACCTAGTTGGTCGCACAAATACATGATCACCGGGCCACCCGGGCGACTATGGGGTTGTTTTACTCCCGTATCAAGCTGTGCGCTAGTGTCTAATGCCCGCTATAACATGCCGTGACCTGTGTTGTACCTAGTGTCGGTGGTGTCCAACTACTAAAAAATAATGTTTATACATACAGGTAAGAGACTCGTATTATGTTAAAATTGCAATATTTCCTCCCTCACAACAAAGTTACCACCAATTATAAATGAGGGCTGACGTCACTCATTACTCAAGATTGAAATAAACCAGTAAAGAGTTTTCATTTCGTGTGTTTAACTCAAACGTCCCCAGACGTACGACGTACCCGCTACGTGAATGATAAGTGTGCGTTTTAATTAAAAGGAGCATGTTTTGCTCTCGCCGCAAAGGCTAGACGTCACCATTTGAAAGATGGAGGAATTTCAGAACGTCCCAGAGCCCTTGAGTTTCTGATGGAGTTTAGTTTTAATGATGCGTTTGCGGATTCTTAAAACCAGTAGCTGCTAACTATAAAACAACTGTAACTGTAATATAAACATCAGCCCCCAGAACAAGCCGGATTTCGACCTAGCTTTTCAACTACCGACCACCTACAAACATTGAACCAAATTTTAGAAAAATACTCAGAATTTAATAAACCTCTATACCTAGCCTTCGTAGATTATACGAAGGCTTTCGATAGTATAAAACACTCCGAAATATTTAAATCTTTAGAAAACCAAGAACTAGAACAGCAATATATAGACCTTTTGAAAAATATTTACTATAACAGCACCGCAGACATCAAATTAAATTTTACAGGACCTTCATTTAATATACAAAAAGGTGTTAAACAGGGTGACCCGCTCTCTCCGAAATTATTTACAAGCACTCTCGAGGAGATCTTTAGAACACTGGCAACCTCATGGGTGACTAAGGGCATAGAAGTCGGTAGTAAGAGGCTGACAAACCTTCGGTTTGCCGACGACATTGTCCTTTTTGCCCCTACTGCTCTAGAACTACAGTCCATGCTTCAAGACCTAAGCACGGCCAGCCTCAGGGTGGGGCTCGCGATGAGTCGGTCTAAAACTAAATGTATGACCAACAGCACTAAACGTAGGGTCGAGGTAGATGGGCAGGATATAAACTATGTCGATGAGTATATCTACTTGGGTCAGTTAGTTTCTTTCGAAAACAGGCAGCAGAAGGAAATTGATCGCCGTATCAAAAACGCCTGGAAAAGCTACTGGTCCATGAAGACGCTAATGAAGGGAGATCTACCGATCTCCCTGAAGCGAAAACTCATTGATATGTGTATCCTGCCCGTCCTAACCTACGGTGCCCAGACATGGTCGCTCACCGATTCGCAAAAGTCTCGCCTTGGGGTGTGCCAACGAGCAATGGAGCGCAGCATTCTGGGTGTCAAGAGGGCCGACAGAGTGAGGAACACCACGCTGCGTCAAAAGACGGGAATTATGGACGTCGGAAAAAAGGCTGCCAGGCTAAAATGGGATTGGGCGGGTCACATCAGCCGCATGCACTCTGACCGGTGGGCAAGAGTCTCCACAAAGTGGGTACCTCAAGATGGACGACGCCGCCGAGGTCGACCTGGGAAGAGGTGGCGAGACGACCTAGATGCCTACCGCAAAGACTGGTTCGAGGTGGCCCAAGAAAAGAATACCTGGAAGAAATTGGGGGAGGCCTTTGCCCAGCAGTGGGACAGTATAGGCTATTAAAAAAAAAAAAAAAAAAACTGTAATATAGAATGTTAAAGTCTATCGGTTAGATTTTTTTTCCTTTTTGAATTTAAAATTCATATTGATTTTTTAAATCTTTATTTTCATTTCAATTTTATTTTTTCCATTTATTTTATTAATATTAAAATGTCGCGAGTTTGTGTGTTTGTACTTACGTTAGTTACTTCTGCACGCTCGAACGGCTTTACGGATTTCGATGAAACTTGGTACACGGGCAGACCATGCCCTGGAATAGTAATATAGGATTGTTTTTTTATTCCGGGTGTATGTTAACTTGGAATATTTCTCTATCGCGCGGGTGTAGCCGCTGGTAGCAGCTGGTATATAGATAAAAATAAATCTCAAGAATGGTAGAACCTTCGTCCTTTTTAGACTACAAGAAATAGTTTTACAAAAGTGATCTAAATTACTTTAACAAAACTATTTCTTGAAGTCTCGGAAAGGTTCTTAATAGGAGAAAATTGGAAAAATTACGCGAATAACCGTAAACAACACATTGTTCAGACTGTTCGCTGTCAATACTAACTTTTAACAAAACGATGAATGTCGGTTTAGCTTGTTTCGAATTTGGTTGCCAGACTGTATCTATATACCTAACTGCGAATGCTCTAGCTCCTGTAATACAGAATATAAGTAGCTCAAGAGTCAGAGAATTTTATTTAAATGTGTGTGTGTATGTGTGTGTACTTACGTCAATTATTATAATAAATTATTATTAATTATTAAAATTATTATAAATATATTTAAGTAGCGACAAAAAAAAATTTGGGTGCTTAGATTTTTTTCAATCAGGACTCTGTGGCTGAATGGATTTGATGAAATTAATAACAAGTCTAGAAAAGCCTATGCCTAGACAAAAATATTATAATGCGAATTTGTTGGCAAAAAATAACGTGGGCTCTAATTTATAATTTTTAGAGAAGTACCTGGTATCTTAATGCTGTCTGTTCCTTTTATCTAATTAAGTTTTTAGACAAGAAGTAGACTTTTTTCAGATCATCAAATAACTTCTCCCGCTCAGGGTAGAGCAGGAGGGAGTGTCAGTCGTTTACTAACTAAAACCTACAGTATTCCTTCAGTCTCCTTTTATTGCGTGGGTTGCAGTGACTCCTTCGAACAATCTGCAGCCCTGGCAGGCGTCGGCCCTAACTGGCCTGTCAATTTTTGCTGACATCTCTTTGAGGCGCGAGTGGAACACAACACGCCGTTGGCCTGCGCTTGGTCCTTATCGGACGGTCGGACGACGAGCTACGCTTGACTTGCCGTACGCAAACCCGCGCCTACGATGAAGACAAGATGTACACTAGGAAATCATTTCATATCATAATATGTAGATACACATGTACATAATATATTATTATCCGCGTGCAAAGCCATGTGTAGCATAACTGAATTATTAAGCGACGTGTTTGACCGTGGGGTTGTGCAATTTTTAATACAATAGTCTTATCAGATTAGAGATTAGTCTTTTAAGTCAAAAGTCTTATCAGTTTATCACTCTAGTTTGTAGTAGAAAACATTAATTTTGTACAAGTAGTTTCTCGCTTTATACTTACCGTAATTTCCTCGAGTAATAAAAATGTTAACCATTTATTCTGAACTAAGTAACGTAATATTATTGAATTTAAATGTGATTCCGGTTTCATTCAAATAATGTCTCGTAGTTCAGTGTGCATCTTGGCATAGCCTCATTTAAATTTTTCCCATTCTCCATCTCCAGTGGTGTAATAGGTCTAGTCGAGAGTTCAATCTACGTGACGGTGCAACGTTGCCCAGTGACCCGCAACTTGTTCTCCGACATTTTGCGATGAATTCACGTGACGCGGGACATGTTGTTGGACAATTTGATAGTGTCGAGCGTCATGTTGGTGGCATTTTGTCCCCTAATGCACCTGAGGCTTAAGATCGTATTCCCATCTTGTTTTGGCATCCTCTGTGCCGTCTAGTCTGTCTCGGATCATCTAGGATGTTTCTCGCATTATGTTTATCTTAATTCATTAGTCCAATCGAAAGACATCCTGCTGGACTTCGGCCTCCTTGAAGCATAGACACATTGACATGTCCTGTCTTTCTTGCATCCAGCAGACAATCGCTCTTGATTCTACTTACTGGTTTTAGCAACTTTTTTTTGTTGTTTTTAACAACAAATTCTATAGTATGTGTACAAATAGCACTTAAGTATTTCTAAAAATAAATGTTTGGTTTTCAGGAATGTTATTGATTGTGCAACTAGATAAATTTATTCGCAGACATAATCGTAAAACTATGTATCGCACGTGTATTGTGAATTACTATGAACTGACACTTTGATTTAATGGAACTTATAATGAGTTTTCTGCGAATTGAATGGGATCTGTTTCTTGCGCATTGTGGCTTTGCTAGTGATCAAACTTATGTTGGTCCAAGAGCGCAGCACAGCCTTGGCGTGTCATCGGCACTGTATCAAGCGGAAAGTGAAGAGTTCGTGGTGCCTCTGTAATCACTCCTCAAAGAAGGGCTTTGTCGCCATGATATTCTAGTGCCCAATGGACAGAGTCTGTCCATTGGGCACTAGGTCGTTTTCATGTAGCTGCAATTATTAAAATTGCCTGCCTTTGCTGGCCTATTTCAAAAATCCACCCTGTATAGTATGGCAGAGATGTCAGCAATCCGTATAGGGGCCCCAGCAGGGCCGATGCCCGCTAAGGCCGCGGGGATTTCCTGAAATGGATGAAACGGACGGGTGGTGTTAGAATGCAAAGGGCAACTGAAGGACACAGGTGTGGTTTTAGTCAGTAAAAGTCTGACAGGCCCCCACGCGCTCCTTCCAGAGCGGCAGAAACTTTTGGATGATTTCCCACCATAAATTACCCTATATAGGTACTCCATAATATCACAATATAGGTATATACCTACACATAGTACAAGATAGATGTACGAGTATTACGTCTGCGTCACCTTATTTTACATTCAAAATCAAAGGATAATTCCATCTTCTGTTTCATATAGGTATCTAATAAAATAATCAAATCACGAAAAAGTAAAAGCTTTTTTGCTACCTACATCAATATTCATTGAGGGCATGAAATTTTTCACATTTGGATGTTCGCACATTCACAAATTATTCTTAAAAGCTGAAATGTGATTCGATTTCTGTTTTTTTTTTTCTGTAGGTTTCTCACTCTTTGTGTATTTAGCCAGTATCAAGTTTTGAAAGTATTCAGTTTTTGATAGAGAATAGCAGTCGCTTTGTTTTTCAGTAGAATGCATGAATGTATCACATGCCAATGTATTTGTTAGTTGAGTTAGCCATCTTGGCATCTTGAGAAACTGACTGACTGATATATTGTGGGGCCCACATATAGACAAATTATCAAAAAAACTTAGCTCTGCAGCATACGCTGTTAGACAGATTCGAAATTTAACTGATGTAGAGACTGCCCGTTTAGCTTACTTTAGCTATTTCCATAGTGTCATGTCGTACGGTATTCTACTGTGGGGAAATGCCGCCGAAATACAGTCAATTTTTGTATTGCAAAAAAGGGCTATTCGTTCAATTTATAAATTAAGTCCCAGATACTCCCTCAGAGATAAATTTAAAGAAATCAATATAATGACTGTACCTTCACAGTATATTTACGAGAACATTTTGTATGTACATAAAAATATAAACATGTTTAAAAAATACAGTGATGTTCATAATTTTAATACTAGGAACAAACACAAATTTGTGGTTCCTACAACCAGGCTGAAAAAAATAGGTGGCTCATTTAGATGCCAATGTATACACTTCTATAATAAACTTCCTAGTCATATTCAACAACTAAGCCTTAATAAATTCAAATTATTTGTAAAGCGAAAACTTTGCCAAAAGGCTTTTTACACTATAAAGGACTATGTTGAGGACCAAAAGGCTTGGGATTGACCTGCTCCAGTACGCACTGCAACTGTTGTCTTATTATTATTATTATTTTCTTTTGTTTTTATTTTTAATTGTGTTTTTTATTATTTATTACAATTCGATATTGTAGATTATTTTTATTTTGCAATTGGACTTTTTTTTTTCTCTATTAATTTTTGACAAAAATGTGTACTTTGCTAAAGTATTACATTTTGTAAACTATATTTTTCATTTATTATTGTGAACGTGAGGACTATGTTGATTGTTTTTTTTTTTTCCTTTTCAGTAATTTTAATGTATGTCTGGCAATTTGAGTATTTTCTGCGGCCTACCCAAATGTCCTTTCCTTGGTATTGTTCGTCAAGTCGTTGAGCTCCTTAGTAGTCCTGAGTTGAGCTTTACGAATACTGACAAATGCTTGCACTGACTGGACAGGTCCACTCAAATCTGTATGGTTCTTTCTTCAAAAGACCATTTCAGACAAATCTGCATGGTTCTCATGTGATTTGACCATTACATATTTACTGTATGGACTTTAAAAGAGACTTTGACCCCTGAGTTTGTTTCGGTGTTTCTCCTCAGGGTAGTCAGCTAGGAAACACCGGCCTCATCTAGTTTAAAAATGACGAAAAAAAAATTGACGTGTAAAAGTGTTTTTTAAACCTATTTACAAAATAAATTTCATTTATCATTTATCATTTATATCAACGCACAGCCGAAACTACTGGGACTAGGAGCGTGAAATTTTGCACAAGGCTTCCTTTTATGACATACGCCAGATTTTCCAAAATTCAACCCCCATGGGATGAAACGGGGACCTAAAGTTTGTATGGAGAAGGCTACTTATAAATAAAGAAACCAGTTATAAATAAAGCAGCATTTTACAGAGATCGTTCGTGTTTCAATGATTCCACATATCGTCCAGTTGTTTTTAAACACTTGAGATACAAAAGAAAACTACACCAATTTTACATAATAATATCCACTAGCAACCGATTTACGAATAATTAAAACAGTCACTCCACTCGAAAAAAAATCCCTTCAAAAAGCATGTATTTGCTACGCAGACAGTTTCAAAGACCCGGTTATACTTTTGTAATGTGGATTCCTTATTCGTTTACCCATTTCCATCAAAAAACTGTTGTGTCTATTGTTAAATTTCTTCTAAGAGTCAAGGCAGGCTGCTCCACATGGAAGTGTCAATCTAAAAATTTACACAGCATAGTGGCCCCTATTTTTAGGGTTCCGTACCTCAAAAGGAAAAAACGGCACCCTTACAGGATCACTTTGTTGTCCGTCCGTCTGTCTGTCTGTCTGTCAAGTCCCTTTATCTCAGGAACGCGTAAACGTATCGAGTTGAAATTTAAACCATATTTTTAAGTCTGCAGTCCCTTGAAGCTGTGAAAAAATCAATTTTCTAAGTTAACCGAAAAAAAAGATACGGCCGTTTATGTCGCAAAAAACGTATATTTTGACACTCAAGGGAACCAAAATTCTAGAGTACTTCCCGTTGACCCAGAATCTTGAAATTTTTCATAAAGCAAGGTTTTATAACACAAGTATAGGAATAAATCTGAAAACAAAATTTGCTGTTTACTCACATTTTTTTTTTGCGATTTGGAAAAAACTTCGAGACTCCAATCAGGAATTGAATTACATATACCTAATAATAATAGGTAAGTTTGTACGGAACCCTCAGGGCGCGAGTCCGACTCACACTTGCCCAGTTTTTTTTTTGTTATATTAATAGACTTGCGCTTGACTACTATCTGATCTGATAGTAAGCGGTAATGTGATTGGCGATGGAGCACTCTTGCCTAGAAGTAACCTATTCACTCTTGAGTTAAAGACCCCTAGGTTACTTTACCTACTAGGTAATTCACACATTTCTTTGAAGTTGATTGCGAAAAATATGGATTAATCGAGGACGTGCATCATATTCTGGTGGAATTTGAGCGGGGCGAACGCCTCAGGAGAAATTTGTTTAGCACTCATATGATTGAAATTGGTATTTGCAATAGTATATTAGCTAAGCCAACGTCAGACGAGGCAAGACTACAAAATATACTACAAACATATTTAAATATAAATTTTATAAAATCCAAAATTTGGCTATGTTGGAGCGACATAGTCATTATTGACAAAGCTCCAAAATAAAGATTAAAAAAAAAAAGCATGACGAAGACACACAGATTGCAGACGCCTAGACCTTACTCTAGAACCATAACACTCTCCAAAGTCTAGCATTAATATACAAATCTCTTCTTACAGCGCCAAAGAACAAGAAAAGAAACTCCAAGCTAGGATGAAATATTTGCAAGAATATAACGAGAAACAGCGCAAAGAGCGCGCAATGAAAGCCCATGAAAAACAGAACAGGATAAAACAGAGAGTCCAAGCAGCTAATGAAATGGAACTCAGGCGCAAGATCACTATGATACGGCAGTGGCGGGCCAATGAGAAGAAGAGGCTGAATAGAAAGCGGCAGGACAGAGAGTCGAAGATGAGGCGGCTGGAGAATGAGGTACCTAATATAACTGATTTCGTTTTATTGATAGAAGTAGAAATAAATGAAAGTAAAATCAGCATTCCAGCACTAAACACACATCATCACTTAATATACAAAATTATATGTGGGAGGAGGTAAAATGGTGAGAGAAGTGTATGAGAAAAAATATATAAGTGTAGTGGTAAAATATGAGTTATATGGGTAATTAGAAGTATGAACCTAAAAGCGATTGCAATGGCCCGTCGGACAATGAATAGGTTTTAGAATATCTGACCAAACCGTATTCACTGGCTTATAAAAACTTTAGAAGTGACCACTGACCTCTACTATATACCACTGGACAGGCTGTTCCATATGTGTGACAGCTAATTTTTTGTGCCTATTTGAAGCGCCACTTGCGAGCGTCCAGAGAACTAATGTTGACTTACAATGCAAATGGCTGCAGAGAAGTGTATAGTACTCTGAAGTATTTTTGCATTTTGAATTAATTTCTTTCGAATTCCGTGTTATTCCTGCTTCACGAATTATATAAAACCTATGAAAAATAAGGTCATGTGTATATTATAAGTGGCGCGACATTATTAGTTTTAGTACCGTAGACACTCTCCAACACTCGCTACGTCCAACAGCGCCAAAATGCGAATATCAAACTGGCACAAAAGCACTTTGACGATCGCCAGTCCAGTGTGGTAAATAGGGTCAGTGGAAGTGGCTAATGAACTTTATAATTTTTTTATGCAATAGATCCCTAAGAGCTTTAGTTTAGTATCTAGTGTTAGTTAAACGAGTAAATGTAGGTTATAATGAAGCTGCTCGAATTACAACTAAAGCCACTAAACCAATTTAAAATAAAACCTTAAAATTATAATTTTAGATTTTTGGTGAATAAGGCTGTTTTTAATATCGTACGGATTTCATCACGCATGCGGAATTGCTGTCCGGGATCATGCCTCGCGTCACGCGTGCATATTCCACGCATTCCAATAAATACAATACGGCCGTTGTAACTTGGCGAGCCTGAACATAGGCTCTGCGATCCAAACGTCGACGTTTCACTCGCTCTAAACGCATGCGTAGTGCTCTCGCCCTCATACTCTCGGTTGAATAATTTTAGTGTATAGGGGATGTTTGGTCACTACAATTTGTCTGACTAATGAAAGATAACTTTGTAATAGTTACCAATAACATATTAAAAAATCAGCCATGTAAAAATAAGTAAAGTCCAATTATTTTTTGGTGCAGCTTTAAAGCGTCTGACAAAAGTTTTGGCCCATGGAAAGTGTCTGACACTTATGGATACTACTTTAAAATAATATTCTACAAAATATATATAAAAATCAGCCATGTAAAAATAAGTAAAGTCCAATTACTTTTTATGCGGCTTTAAAGCGCCTGACAAAAGTTTTAGCCCATGGAAAGTGTCTGACATTTATGGATCCTCATCATCTTCCTGCCCTTGTCCCATCTTATTTAGTGTCGGCACAACATGTTTTTTCTTCCATTCCATCCTGTCAACCGTCATGCTATCACTAACTTCCTTTTCTTTCATATCACTGTTCACACAATCCATCCATCTTTTCTTTGGCCTCCCTCTCCCTCTCCACCCATCCACATGTATACTCATAACTCTTAGTAACATGCGTTTCATCTCTCCTCTTTACATGACCATACCAAGACAAACGATTCCCTTTCAACTTTTCAGTCACTGGGCGCCACTTTCAAACTTCCTCTAATATACTCATTTCTCACTTTATCCATTCTCGTCACACCACACATCCATCTCAACATTCTCATCTCCACTAAATGCAATCTTTTTTCATCCGTCTTTTTCACAGCCCAACATTCTGATCCATACAGTATGACAGGTCTTATCACGGACTTGTAGATTTTACCCTTCAACTTGGGGGGCATCCGTGGGTCACAAATTGTTCCAGTGACCTGTCGCCATTTCATCCATCCTGAATTAATCCGATTTGATACGTCTCGGTCTACCTCGCCATCTCCTTGGATAAGCGACCCGAGGTACCGAAAGTCGGAGCAGATTGGTATGGGCGTTTCAGCGAGAGCTAAGGGCATAGGACCGGAGAGACCACCGAAATCACAGAACAAGTACTCGGTTTTCGTTCTACTCAATTTTAAGCCAACACTCTCCAGTCTGTGCCACCACACCTCCAATTTGCTCTGGACCTCTAGGCCACTCTCGGCAACCAGCACAATGTCATCGGCAAACAGCATACACCAGGGAGCCTCTTCCTGGATGCCCGACGTCAGAGCGTCCATTATCATCAAGAAGAGGTAAGGGCTTAGGGCCGACCCTTGATGTAAGCCGACAGCCACATTGAAGCTGCCAGTGTTGCCCACTGTAGACCGGACTTGGGTACTGCATTGGCTGTACATCGCTCGGATCAACTGCACATACTTCCCAGGCACACCTTTCTCCTTAAGGGCCCACCACAGAACCTCACGAGGTACCCGGTCATATGCCTTTTCGAGGTCAACGAATACCATGTGCAAGTTTTTATGCGCACCTCTGTATTTCTCGCACAGCTGGCGTATAGCAAAAATGACATCCGTTGTACCCCGACCAGGCATAAAACCGAATTGGTTCTGTGAAATCACACTCTCTTCTCTTAGCTTCCTTTCAATAACTTTCTCCCAGGCTTTCATAGTATGTGACATTAGCTTTATTCCTCTATAATTGTTGCATTCAAGCACATCACCCTTGTTTTTAAAGATGGGCACTAGGGAACTGTTGCACCACTCATCAGGTATGGCTTCTTCCCGCAACAACTTATTGAAGAACAAAGCTAACCACATCCATCCATCCACTCGCAGCAACTTCCACACTTCAACTGGTATTCCGTCTGGACCAATTGCCTTACCATTCTTCATTCTTCTTCAGTTATGTCTTATCGCTCTGGGATCTTATTCTAATAGTATCCTATGTGCTATTCCAGGTGGGTTGGTGTTTGTTCACATACACTTTTTTTTCTGTTCGCATTTAAGTTCGGTCTGCTCGGTATCACAGAAAGTAGCTTACGCACACTGAAGCGAAGATAAATGATATTTATTTTGCAAATAGTTTTTAAAAACGTCAATTTAAACTAAGTAAGGCTGGTTGTGCACGTGAATGAACATATTATATAGGTACTCGTATATCCAAAACCAATATACCTTCGTGAGCCCTGTTGTGTTGTTCTTCTGTGTCGCTCATGTCTTCAGGTATTTTAAGTTTGCCCTTTATTTGTACTCATTTGATTAATCTATACATATATATAAGCGTATATTAAACACAAAAATGTTGGATGTCAAAGTCTATTACGAACGTAGGTACTCGTAGAACTACGTTCTTAATAGACTTTGAAACCATCCAACAGTTGTGCCCCAAACCCGTTTCATTAGAAAAGCAATAATGCGAAGATGATTTTAAACCATTAAAACAAAGCATTGTTTTTCCAAACAAATAAAATGTGTAAAAATAACGGCAATAAAAATAAAATATATACACGAACTAGCTTTTGCCCGCGACTTCGCTCGCGTTAAATTCGGAGTAACACGGTTCCCCTTTCCTGATTTAGAACACAGAAGAGAACTCTGAACAGAATATTATTTTAATACGCTATTGTAAACGATATTATATGTCTTTCCATTGGGGAAAGAATGTAAAGATTCTGGGCATTGGACACACGCGAACATGATACATACAATTGTCCATGGGAAAAGCACGGCTTTTCTAAGTTTACCCCAGCCACCTTTAACGTTTGAACAAAAAAAAAAAACAAAACCAATTTACGAAGCAAAACTAAATCCAAAACCAAAGCGATTGTCTTATTCCTTAAAATTCCAGGAATATTATAAATCTAAACTAAACGAATTAATCCAATCCAAAAAAGAACAACGGTAAAACCGAATCCGAAACCGAGTTTGTTCTCGGAAATCGGAAAACCAAATTAAGACAACAATACCTGGATGTGCATATACTACTATATTGGAAGTGGACTGTATTTTGCGGATTAGCGTTTCTCAGATAATGTACTTGACACCTTGCAGTTGATGGATCTTATTGGAGCCGTTTAGGATTAGGAAGCAGAGAAAAACAGCTCGTATATGGGAGGAAATTGCACTAACCTTTTGAACTCCACGTGTCCATGTGTCAGACGGCCGGCGTTCTCTGGATTTCGCAACCCCTGCTCCAGTGACGAGGAGCTATAACAATCACTGAATACTGCACAGTTCCCAAGCACAAAGCGTTAGCGGTTTTAGAGTCTTTAGCGGATAAGTTCAACAATAACCAATTTTTCTTGTAAAATGCGCGGGACGCCGTCTTAGCGATGCGAGCGATTCCGAGCGAGTCTATCTGCGATTTCTTTCTCCTGAGGTTGTGCAGGAAAGGGATGCAAAATGGGAAGTGTTGCAAGTTGTCACACAAACAAAACGCGGTATTTAATTCTATGCGGCTAATTACGGAACTAATTAAAAACAATAAAACACAAACATATTCAACGATTTCGCATCGTATCTTTTTGAAATTTTGAATTTCAATTACCATTTCCGTAGAAACACTCGTCACAAATCACATCACAGAATGGCGTAGCGTCATAGCATGCATCATATCCTTTTCACGCACGTAATCGCGTCCATAGACTATAGGTACACGAAAACAGAACCGCGTCCTTTGGCACAGACGAAACGTAATGTTGCCACTTTATATATATTATGATTTCGTATTTCCTCTTTATTTATTCATTGTTTTTTTTTTTCTCCTTTCCCTATAATTTATTTATATTTATCTATTTTATTCAAATCTATTAGCACACAATACCATGCCGACGTCTTTATGTCGATACCGTTACCGGCCCACGCTGAAAACCAGCGCCGTAGACTCATCGCATTTTGCGTGTGGTCACGGCATTATGCTGAGCGTTCGGCCGTTTTGCGCGGATGTGGCGCATATTTCTTTCACATAGTGTGCTTATAATTTGTTAGTTTTAAATTTGCGCCTTGTTCCGCCAAATAAAATGTTTTTCTTTCTTTTTTTCTTTTTCTAATTTTTACGCGGCAATTACCAAGCGATTTGGGGGATGAACTGCTTGCGTCCGTAGGATTTACTTAGTTATGAACACCCTACACGTGTCCCCTGGGTAGTGCTAAACGAGCAGTAAAGACGGTGGTAGGCCATAGCATCGGCTGCCGGCTTAAAGGTTACCACCCATCAGACAAAGCCATGCCGCCAAGCGATCCGTCGTGTTCCGGCGTGATGTCTGATGAAGCCGTATGATGGAAGATGGGTCTGAGCAGTTGTGTTGTGACGTATACCGGGTATGATGCGCCAGCTGTTGTTGTGTCGGACGTTTGATCGTGGAGGGTAGCGGGATCCGAAGCACGGTGCTCCGCTGGCCGACCGTAGGTAGATGGGGGCCCAAGTAGTGTGCCAGCCACACACGAAAGGCTGCCCCGCCAACTGCGAAAAATCCCAGGGTGGCCCCATCGTGCCGGTTGGCGACCGGGCGAGAGGACCCGATGGCGATCCCTGGGGGGGTTCGGGCGTCCCCGCAGTCTCCAGATCAACCCTCCATTGGCACAGCAACTCTGGTTGTGTTGTTGGGTTCAACATCGCATCACCTCGCTCAACCGCCATCTTCCATCTCTCCTATTCACTCCACAAAAACCATGAAAGGTAAAAAGAAAGGCAAGTTGTGTCAACAGCGGATGCACGTCCTCTCATTTCAAGTGCAGTTCTCAAATATTAGAGGGCTGCACTCCAATCTCGTTGCGGTCCACCACCATCTTGAGACTGACAAGCCACACTTGCTTTTCTTGACGGAGACCCAAATTAGATGTCCGTCAGATACGGCGTACCTCAACTACCCGGGATACTCACTGGAGCATCATTTCCTGCAGCGTGCCGGGGTCTGTGTGTACGTCCGTAATGACATCTGCTGCCAGCGTCTCCGTCACCTTGAAGACCCTAATTTATCTACGCTGTGGCTGTTGGTGGACACTGGTACGGACAAAATTGTTTATGCCTGTGTCTACCGTTCGCACAGCGGTGATCAGGAGACGACTCGGTTGTTCGACCACCTCAGTGAGGCTGCCGATAAGGCTCTGCAACGGCACCCTGATGCGCAGCTCGTCGCTCTGGGGGACTTTAACGCCTGCCACCAAGACTGGCTGTTCCCTTACCAGAGGACCGACCACGCTGGGAGAGAAGCGCGAAACTTTGCAATATCGATGGGCCTTTCCCAGCTGGTCAAGCAAGCGACTAGGGTGCCTGATGTAGATGGTCATACTGCCAATTGTCTGGACCTTCTGCTGACCACCGATCCGGACAGATGTATCGTAACAGTTTCCTCACCACTTGGAACTTCAGATCACTGTCTGGTGAAGTCTGTTTCGTCCTTCTCCCCACCTGACTGCGACTCACGCGGTAAACGGCGAATGTGGCGTTACAAGTCAGCAGATTGGGATGAGATGCGGCATTTCTTTGCATCTTATCCTTGGCAGCAGGTCTGCTTCTCTTCTGAGAGTCCGTCGAGCTGTGCGGATGCTATATCCGATGTGATACGTCAAGCTATGGAGTTTTTCATCCCTTATAGAGACGTACCCGTTGGAGGCTCAGCTCACCCATGGTTCAACGCCGATTGCGTTCAAGCTGAAGAGCGTAAGCATTCGGCGTTTCTCGCCTGGGTTGACGCTCGTGACCGCAAAGCTCCGGATCTGAGCTCAAAGAAGAGAGCTTTCAACCATGCTGCCAAGTCCTACAAAAAGGCACTAAAGAAGGCTCGGTTCGACCGCATTACTCATATTGGCACAAAGCTCTCTGCACAGCCGTCCAGTAGCAGAGCGTTCTGGTCCCTTGCCAAATCGGTCGAAGCGAACTTCTGTAGGCCCACATTGCCTCCGCTGGTTAAGCCTGATGGAACACTGGCTCACTCGGCGAGAGAGAAAGCAGGTCTCTTTGCATCTCTCTTCGCCCATAATTCTCGTCTTGATACTAGCAGTGCTACTCCACCGACTCTACCTCACTGCAACACCTCGATGCCTGAGGTTCGCATAAGAAATAAAGAAGTATTGAGAGCACTGTGTCGCCTAGACGTGAATAAAGCTAGTGGACCAGATGGTGTACCAGCAATAGTTCTCAAGGCATGTGCGCCCGAGTTGTCTCCTGTATTGACGCGCTTGTACCGCCTCTCATTTAGGACTGGTATAGTGCCCAAGTCCTGGAAGCTTGCCAACGTGCAACCCTTGCCCAAAAAGGGCAGTCGTGCCGATCCTGCTAACTATCGGCCGATTTCAATAACCTCCATACTCTGCAAGATTATGGAGCGTGTATTGAACTCGCGCCTCTTGGCATACCTGGAAGGTAACGATCTCCTCAGTGACCGACAGTACGGGTTTCGCCACAATCGGTCTACTGGGGACCTACTAGTGTATACCACTCACATGTGGGGCGAGGCCCTCGAGAAGAATGGAGAAGCGATTGCTGTCTCCTTAGACGTCTCGAAGGCCTTCGACAGGGTATGGCATGCCAGCCTTCTGAGTAAGCTTCCAGCGTACGGTATTTCCCCTGGTCTGATTAACTGGGTAAAAGACTTCCTGAGTGAACGGTCTCTCCGAGTTGTTGTCGATGGATGCTCATCAGAGCCCATGACCACTAATGCCGGAGTTCCTCAGGGGTCAGTTCTCTCTGCAACTCTTTTCCTGCTGCATATTAACGATCTGCTGATGCCCGGTATCTATGGGTATGCAGATGATAGCACAGTTGTAGAGAGATACCTTCCAGGTGCTCGGGCTAGTAAGGAACTAATCCGGTCCGAACGAGAGGCTATGGTAGAGCGCACGAATGTCTCACTTCAGGCAGTCTCCAAGTGGGGCGAAACCAATCTAGTAGAATTCAACGCCGCCAAAACACAAGCGTGTCTGTTCACCGCCAAAAGGAGCCCGTTCACCTTGGCTCCTGCTTTTCGGAATGTATCCCTGGAGTGCACCGACCGCCTTCAGCTCTTGGGAGTTGAAATTTCCTCAGACCTCAATTTTGGGCGGTTCATTGAGTCCAAAGCCAAGGTAGCTGCTAGAAAACTAGGCGTTCTTGCAAAGGTCCGACGGTACTTCACACCGGGACAGCTTCTAATGTTATACAAAGCACAGGTCCGATCGTGTGTGGAGTACTGCAATCACATATGGGCTGGTGCTGCAAAATGCCATCTAGCAGCTCTGGACTCAGTGGAAAGGCGTGCGAAGAGGCTAATTGGGGATCCAGATTTGGTTAAGTCCAATCTACAAAGCCTCGAGCACAGGCGCAGGGTAGCCAGCCTATCGGTATTTTACAGGTTGCATTTTGGAGTGTGCGCGGGAATTGCATGACTTGATTCCGCCATCTCCTTTCTACCATCGGACAACCCGACGTACGGCGAGTATCCACCCTTACGTTGTTGAAACTTCAACGGTCCGGACTAAGCGTTTCGCTTCGTCGTTTATACCGCGTACATCGAAGGACTGGAACAATTTGCCTGCTACGATCTTCCCGTCCAACTATAATTTAGGTGTCTTCAAGGCTAGAGTGAATAGGCTCTTGATAAACTAGTGCGCCTCACCATCAATGATTGCATCACTGCTTACCATCAGGTGGGATCGCAGTCAAGCGCTGGTTTATATCAATTAAAAAAAAAAAAAAAAAAAGATATAGGCGCAACCAATACCAAATCGCAAAGGTAAACACGAATAGCCAAAAATCTTTTAGATTACTAGACTAGATTCCCAAAAAAAAATGATGCACGATTTTTTTGTTAGTCACATTTATAGTCGGCATACAAATTTTTAGCTTTCTACCTTGAAAATTGCGGAATGCTACATACAAACTTCCACCCCCCATTTTAGGGGAGTGGGGGGTTAGAAAGAGAAAAAAGTAGCCTATGTCACTCTTCATCTCTTCAACTATCTCCACTTAAAAAATCACGTCAATTCGTCGCTCTGTTTTGCCGTGAAAGACGGACAAACAAACAGACACACACACTTTCACATTTATAATATTAGTATGGATAAATAAGTTCGTAATAGACTTTGAAACCATCCAACAGTTGTGCCCCAAACCGGTTTCATTAGAAAAGCAATAATGCGAAGATGATTTTAAACCATTAAAACAAAGCATTGTTTTTCCAAACAAATAAACAAAATGTGTAAAAATAACGGCAATAAAAATAAAATATATACACGAATAAATAACATACAACAAACAGAGTGCTCCAGTTGAAACTGTTTCTATAGCAGTTTCGAAATACTGTTGAGATTTTTTCCATTCATCTCGCAAGCGCAGCAGTAATATTTAAAATGCGTGCTCGGCTACCGAGAAATTCGATTTCTGGTTAAATTTTGTCCCTATAGCGATGACAATGAAATGCACAATATTTTTCAACGTGAGACTCACGTAGGATATTGCATTTTTTGGTAGTTTTCAGTAGATTGTTGCATACGCTATATAGCTCGGATAGGTTTCTGTACCAGAAAATTTTAAGTTATCTGTGAAGTTACAACAAGAAATGACAACATTCTGTGATATCGTAGTCTGTAATTAATAATACTATCGTTTTCCCGCGATTTGTCTTCCGGTTTTTGCGAATACGAAGCAAATTAAAAAGTAGCCCATGTCCGTCCTTGGATTCAAGCTTACTCCACACCAAATTTCATCAAAATTGGTTCTAATATTTACAAATGTGAAAGTAACTAGAAATCTGTCTATTGCGCTTTCACGGTTTTCACTACTGGGCCAATTTTGATGAAAGGAACGGAATTTAAGCCCAAGAAAGGACACGGCATAGCACTTTTTAACCGGCTTCAACTTCGTAACCACAATAACCTACATGCATCCGGACCAGGCCCCCTAGCCAAGTTACAATCGTATCGTTCGCGCCGAACGTCTCGAGTAGGCCACGCCTCCGATTCCTTTGTTCTGACGTCATCTCAACGCTCAGTCACGTGGTCAGAACAAAGGAATCGGAGGCGTGGCCTACTCGAGGCGTTCGGCGCGAACGATACGATTGTAACTTGGCTAGGGGGGCAGGTCGCGGGCAAAAGCTATTCTCCAATTCGTTTGAAGTTAAATAAAATCATATTTTTTCGGTCTGAGGCCTATCAACTCAAGTTCTCGTCTGAGCACATTTGAGGAAAGTGGACGTCCCAGTTTCAGTGAGACTGACGACGCACCCATTACTCAGCAGCCAGCACCGAATTGTTGGAGTAATTGGTTTTTGTTCAGTACACTCACACCATGACCTGTTGCAGCAAAAAGGAGATAGGTAGAATTGAATTTGAGTATTGGACAAGTTGGGATAGGTTTTGTTCATTTTGTAACTCATTAATTCATCTCGTTGTGACGGTCAAGGGACTTTTTTTTTATGTAGCCTCTCGCAGGTCAACCTATGAAGTTCTCGTCTGCTTTACTGGCCTAGCCTGTGGTGGCCTTAATAATTTAAAGCCTCCAGCCGGGGCTTACAAAAATTTAAAACGAAGCGAATACGCGCGCGCGTAGGGTAAGAACCTCGGCTTAGGACGTCACTGGGGGAGGACAGCAAAACGTGGGCTGAGTCGAACAAGACGGACAAGGCACGGGGTCATCCGATGGATGCGAGACCACAGGGCCGGTGATTGCGGTGATACTTTGGGAAGGCCTTTGTCGAGAAGTGGACATCTTACAGCTGAAATTATGATTATGATCTATGTACATTTTTTATCACAATATTATGCTACCGTAGTTAATGCAAACACTTGTAACGTTTCAGGCCAACAACAAATGGATCGCTCGCGTGAACGCCCAGAACATGAAGATACAGGAGGAACAACTGCTCCTGCAGCTGTACACTGACGACATGACTGCGAGCGCTAAGAGGAGAGAAAAGTAAGTCATCTTTGACTCAGTGGCCTAGGCAACCTATTCGCAATGTGTCAATAAACGCATTATCTATATATACAAAAGGAGAAACTGACTGACTGACATATCAACGCACAGCCGAAACTACTGGGACTAGGAGCGTGAAATTTTACACAATGTTTTCTTTTATGACGCAGGCGAGCACTAAGAGAGGATTTCCTAAAATTCACCCTCTAACTAAAGGGACAGGGGTTCAAAGTTTGTATGGAGAAACCTAATTTTACGCGGGCGACCTCGCTGGCAGAAACTAGTCTTACATATAATATATAACATAATTAAATAACAGATGAGAGAAAGTATTTCATCTACCGGATCTTAGATCATAAGTATATTGAAAAACGTCGTTTGATACACGTGGAAATTTGTCACTGCAGCCCTCAGTTCCATAACACCTTCGCCAAGGCAGGACAAACTTTCACCACTTGTATCAAAATGAACTATTGTTTTTGTTTGTTTGTTGTGAAAACATTTAAGTATCAAAATAATCCAGCCATCAAAATTAATCAACTGATTATATATAAAAAATGTACGCTGTTAACTCGTAAGCTTTATCCAGTAGATATCGTATTACGATAACGAATTTAAAACAACAGTTTCGACGAAACTCAATCAATGTTTTGAGTTCCACAATTTTCTGACTTTGTTAAAGTATTAATTGGAATTCATCGAAAAAGCGGTGTCTGCGCAAGAATGTTGAATTAATTGAAAATGTTACTACGAGTATTATTGTATATAGCACAAGCATGATCAGCCTTATAATGTTCCCACTGCTGGAGCTCAGGCCTTCTCTATCGGAGGAAATAGGCCGTAATCCACTACGCGGGCCCAGTTCAGATTGGCGGATGTCACATGTTTTCGTATTTTTGGTTCTACGATAATTATGCCAGTTTCCTCTCCGATGTTTCCCTTCACTGTTTTGAGAGCAATGGTGATGAAATAAATTACACAGAGTAATGTGCCTGGCCGGGTTTGAATCCACGACCTAGAACTTGTAAGTCGAGGCTGTTACTACTGGGCCACCACTTTGATGACATTCCCCGCTCTTGGGTGAAGCGGGAGATACTGTCAGACTTTTACTGACTAATAAAACCCACTCCTGTTCCGCCGTTGCCTTTCATACCAGGACCGAGTCTTCCTTTCAGAATCAGACCCTTGGCCCCAGTAGGCTTCGACCCTGCTAGGCCCGTACGGTTGCTCAATGAGGCGCGCGTGTAACACTGCGTGCCGTCGACGACTTGGGCTCGGTCCGGACGGTTACCGGACGGTCGGACGGCGAGCTACACTGGGCCACCACTGCTCTTAGTGGTTGATTATAGCCAGCCCAATATTATTTTATAGATTTGTTATTTGGGCACTATCGGGCGGGTTTCTAAATTAAGTATTTTGAGCTAGGCACGTCTCACCCTACTGTTATTTCAAATTTTGACAGGTTTTCAGTTTAAAGTAGAGTGAGTAATACTTAACTTTAAATGCTTAAATCAAAAATCAGGGATATTACTAGTTACTTCTACTATTACTTCTTCTGGGCTATTACGATGTAAATACAGGATGGTCAATGGGTTTCGTACCTCAAAAGGAAAAAACGGCACCCTTATAGGATCACTTTGTTGTCCGTCTGTCTGTCTGTCTCTCAACACCCTTTATCTCGAGAAGGCGTGGAGGTATCGATTTGAAAATAAAACCATATACTCAGGTCTACGGTCCCTTGAAGCTGTAAATAAATCAAACATCTGAGTCAACGAGAAAAAAAGATACGGCAGTTTATGTCGCAAAAAACGTATGTTTCGACACTCTCAAGGGAATCAAAATTAATAGGTACTTCCCGTTGACCTAGAATAGGAAAAAATCTGAACACTGTAAATTTGTAGTTACGTCACAAAAAAAAACTATTTTTGCGATTCTGGAAAATCTTCGTAACTCAATTCGGGAATTGGACTGATTTCATAGGTAAGTTTGTACGGAACCCTCAGTGCGCGAGTCCGATTCGCGCTTGTCCGGTAACTCTTAATACAAAGCCAGTCAATTCCCAAATCGTTGAGACAATAAGCAAGTAGCTAATTCTAATTTATGTCGATTCATTTCGTTCTTTATAGCGGCAGATTACTGAGCAATAAAGTCCTGATTGTGTTTCGAACGACATCTAAATTGGTTTTCTAGGAGACACGTGAGAGCTAATAAACTAAGAAAAGCTTGAACTGGGTGAAGCAAATCGGGTTTCAAAGATTCAAGATTCAAAAGCATTTATTTCAAATAAACCATTTACAGGCACTTTTGAAATGTCAAGAAGTCAGTCAGTCAGAAAAAATGATGCTAATTGCACATTCCAAAGCGTAGATCTCTATGGAGAAGAATGTGCAAGAAACTCCATGGACACTCTTTTTAATCATGTTTTGTAATTACAAATTTCTGTTACATGTTTCTTATCTCTATCATGTGAGAACAACGTCAATAAAGTAAAAATAAAAACTAAATATAGATATTAAAACAGTAACTGGCAGCTAAGAGATGACCAGTCTCAACTGACAGCGCCCGTTCACGGACATGACGCGAATATTAGCACCACTCAGCTCAATGAAAGAGTTTCTCAGTTTAAATGAAAGAGTATGAATTTATAAATTCATGAGAAAAAGTGAGAGAGATAGATGGCTGATAGCTACAGCTTAGGGATCTTTAAGTTAGTGTCAGTTTAATAGTGTACTTTTAAGCAAGCGTGCTCTATCTGGTGGCTCCAGATGGTGTTCAAACGCGAGCCCAGAAATAAAAAAAAACCTTTTGGAGAAATTTTAATTGCTCTCTCTTTCTCTTTAAACCTTTTAATCGAAAAGGTATGCTTATCAAGATTCGTCAACCTCATCATTTCAGCTAAAAGATGTCCACTGTAGGACATAGGGAGGCCTATATCCTACGGTGAACGTCTTTTGGTGTCGCTACAATGACCGGTCCTGTGTGGCGATGTAACTCCCGTGACCTTAACCTGATCATCGGTCTACAGTAGCCTATCAAAATGATTTACAATTATATACAGACCAGTACCTACTTCAAGAGACAACGTGCAAACAAAAACAAATCAACGCTTTATCTTATTATTGTAGACCAACGACCTTACAGCCACTAGACGCCCCATTCTTGAACTAGCGCACCAAAACAAATCTGTGAACTAGCCGAGGTACGTTGAGCGTGGTACAACGTTCTGATTGGTTCTCATTGGTACGAGGGAGCGGGGTACTGCGTTCTGATTGGTCGAGACATCAGATCTATAATCATATGTATTGACAGACATGCGTCGCCTGTTATTAGACGTCTAGTGGTTGTAGACTAACTTCTGTGAGTGGCTTTACCCGTATGTAGATATTCCCGAGATAAGTCGTTTCATGAAAGAGTAACAAATATACACTCTCACACACGTATAAACTTTTGCATTTAATTATGATGTGATAAACGTTGATCAAAGCTAGCAAATTTCTTATTTAATGTAGGGAACCATGGCCACACCAATCGTTCTCATTACAATGACGCTAGTGTACTTAGTTTCCACCCAAATATAAAGAGACTTATTCCATTATTTGCCAGGAAAGCAGAAGTATACGCGTACAACACAGACCTACAGTTGCAGCGCATCAGACTAGCCAACTGGAAGCTGATTCACGGAGGACAAGCGAAGAATGCCCAGCTCGTCAGGAAAATGGGCATGGAATTCGAAAGGGTAAATTATTATCATAATATCTAGCCCATACTGTCCCACGGCTGGGCAATGGCCTCCTGCCATTCCTTCCGTTGTTCTTGGCTCCAAGCCACTTCTTACCAAGTCCTAAGGAAGACACCTGAGTCGTCCCGCCAGCTCCTTCTTGATCTGCCGCGACCCCGTCGGCAGAAAGGGTAAAACTAGAGAGTATTTTGGATCTCTTCTCTCCAAGTTTTGAATGTCTCTTTTGATCTAGGTAATCGTGTATTTACTTGTGCATTGTATTTATGGTTCACATTTGTATTTGTATACTCGTAAATACAAAATCTAACATAATAATCACCCATACTGAAAGTAGTAAATTCAGAATCGGTTATTTCAGTAATTTTTTATCCTGAAATAATTATAAGTTACCAAGCGACAAAATAATTATAAATTATTTTAAGATAAAAAAAATACGTCTTTTGATAAATTCTCAAGATAGATACCTATACTGATGCACTATCAGTGTAGTTCTTCGATATTATCTGCCAACTATTACGATAACTAATGTCTTTAAAAAAATACTACCTGAAAGCCAATGCAAACTATTGGCATGATTTACTTTTTTCTTTTCGCCAGAAGTGAAACCTAGGTTATATGTTAGAGGACAATACGAGGAATCAATAGCAAAAAGAACTAGGTCTTTAAACCATAACCGAACGAAGATACAATCATATAGAAGCGTTTGTATTGTTAAAATATATTAAGTTACTATTATATCTTTTTTCACACTCGCAGTTTTCATCACTAAAGCTAGTAATAAAAAATGTGATAAACGAATCGAAAAAATACGCGTTAGTGTTGCGATAGTGATTGACACTATTTAATGCGTACCCACCATAAACAACGAAACCAAAACTATATTTAACAATGGGAAACTTAAAATATTAGACATAGAGTATTTTTATTTAAGAAAAATAACGCCTGATAATAAAAAAACTATAGCAATCTACTGAATAGTCTCTAACTTCATTTGGTTACGGTTGGTAGACATAATTCTTTTTGCTATTGATTTCTCATACATACTGTCCTTTAAGATATGATTTATGTTTCACTTTTGACGAAAAGAAAAAGAAATCATGCCAGCAATGTATGGCAAAAATTTCATTCCCCTTTAAGTAAAATTTCATTGGTTTAATTACGATTGTAACTTAATATTCTAATTGGGGTGTGCATTATTCCAGTTACATGTTGTATATTTTCTTTGTGTTTGCCTTTTTATTTTTTCACAATTTTTCTCTGCATCACCCAAAGGTTGACTTGTACAAAATGGCTAAATCGTTAAGTACTTTTCTGTTATTTTGTGTGCATAAAGTATTAAATAAATCAATCTAGTGCTGGACGGGACCACCAGTCCAGGACAGTCAGGTTTGATGATTATGTTCTCTCACACCGACTCACAATTTTTTTCCTTCTTCAGTCAAAACGCGGAGCCAAGGGCATGAGTCCTGAGCTGGCCTTCAAGATAGCAAGCGAAGCCATGACAAGTGCCATGGCCACGGAAGGTGATATTCTGATGACCCTGGGACAGGCGAGGGCTAGAATGGACATCGAGACCATTCTGCCGATGGCCCCGGTTCGGTTACTCGAAGAGGTAAGTTAGTTAGTCTTCTTCTTCATAGGAAATTACCAATTTTGGCAAAGCTTGTAATTTTGAGGAAAAAATAATTGTTTTGGAACAACATTTGTTTAGTTTCCGGCATTTTATAAGTGTCCAAGAAGGTCGATATGCGCTTGACATTTTTTACTATTTTTAACACACCAGCAGCTGTTCCCCGTAGTTTCACCCGCGTCTTTGGTTACTGGTCCGCCTTCTTCGATGAATGAATGGGCTATCCAAAACTAAAATAATTTTTGGATTCGAACCAATAGGTCCTGAGATTTCATCATTCATTCATCATTAATTTCAGCCGAAAGATTTCCACTGTTGGACATAGGCCTCCCCCAAGTGTCTCCACAACGACCGATCCTGTGCGTCTCGCGTCCACCGCTTTCCCGCGATTCTCACCAGGTCGTCGGTCCACCGCTTTCCCGCGATACTCACCAGGTCGTCGGTCCACCTTGTGGGAGGCCTTCCAACGCTGCGTTTTCCGGTGCGCGGTCGCCACTCTAGAACCTTTCGGCCCCATCGACCATCCGATCTACGAGCAATATGCCCTGCCCACTGCCACTTTAGTTTGGCGATTCTTCGGGACGATTCGTGATGACTCTGGAAAACAGCTTGTAGACATGGCTCAAAAGCGAGATGGGCCTGTAATTCTTAAGCAAGGCATTGACGCCCTTCTTAAAAAAAAGTACCACCACACCTCTGCTCTATGCCTAAGGCGGCAGGCAGGTCCTGAGATTAGCGTGTTCAAATAAAGCTTTAAAATCAAGTAGGTATAGATACTTAATCCAAGCCTTTTTCCATGAGGGTAAGCAGAAACGTTAGAAAGCCACCTGCTACTATCCTCACATACTCCAGCTTCATTTACGATCAGACATCAGAGGCCCTGCCATGCTCTCTTAACGCTATCCATTTAACGACCTAAACTGAACTGTTAAAGGGATGGAGCTATATAGGGTGTATAGCTCCATCCCTCTTTCTCGCTTGCACGCCAGCCCGCCTAGCCAAGTTACAACAGTTTCGTTTCGATTCTCTTTTCGTCGATCGCCTCGAGTCGGCCACGCCTCCGATTCCTTTGTTCTGACGTCATCTCACCGCTCAGTCACATGCTCAGAACAAAAGAATACGACTCGAGGCGATCGACGAAAAGAGAATCGAAACGAAACTGTTGTAACTTGGCTAGGGGGCTGACATGGTAAGGCCCCAGAGGGCCAAATGCGAGCTTTTATACTCGATCGCATTACCTTAAGATAATTTAAATTTCGTAGGCTACCCTGAAGCAGCCCCCGCTTCAGGGTAGACCGTGAAATTCAAGTTTTCTTAAGTTTTTTTGCATTTCGTAGCACTGCTGCTCCAAAAAGTTGTAGGTGCTTAAACAGTCTTAGAGCTTAAACACACGAGCGACATGTTACCAACGGCAGAGATAACTGCAGCCGTCGACACGTCGGCGGCAGATGTTGACGCTCGCCGTCGACATTCCAACAAATGAAGATCAGTGGCAGCCGCCGCGTGTGTCAAGTGTCACTATAGGTATCTGTCTTAAAGAAGCTAGTCAAAGAACATTACCTCTCTACCATCTCGTAAAATTATATTTTGTATCTATTTATGTATTTTATATACGGTTATTGATATATATAATTATGTATTATATATGATTTAATTTAGATAATATAGTATATTTTTAATTTTTTAACCTATTGGTATACACTGTGACTACATCTCTCATCCAACTCTCCTGTCGCAGGTCTGCTGGAAGAAATTTCATTTGAAATAAGCAGTACCTTTGTGCTCTTCTGTCTGCTTTTGTTATTTTCATTTTTAAGTGTTTGTGTGTACATAAATAAATAAATAAATAAATAGGTCGACGACTGCAGCTGCCTCCTTATCGCCGGCTGCAGTTAACATGCCGCTCGTGTGTCATCAAAACGAAAGTACTTGACACGGTAAGAAATTACCGTGTCAATTATGATTGATGTATTCCTGGATTTGGTAAACATAGCCGTATTAATTATATGTTGATGGCGTGCTAATAAGTTAATGATTTATTAAGTATCCACGTTTATCGCAGCTGAGATTCGGATTAATGGGAAAGATTGGTTTATTGATATACTAGCGTCGCGCCGCAACTTTTTACGGATGTTAGTAGTCTCTAAAATTCTCGTCTTCTACGATACATGTTCAGCTCGAGTATAAACTTTGTGTAAACTTGCGTAATCTATCTAATTTTCATATTTATATTTTATTTGGTTCTTGTAACTCCTGCTAGATCCCACACTAGGATACCCGGTATCGTGGGATCTAGTTCTTTTGTCATTAATGACGCGTTATAAGTGAACAAGTGGGAAATTTTAATTTAATTAACTAAAGGACTAAGGGAGGTTTCACACGTTCTTAACACAAAATACTAAATTCTGAAACCCACTCTTGCTAAAGTCAAATATGTACAAATTGCATAAACGTATTTAATTGAGAATTCATCTTCCTGCCTTTGTTCCATATTACTTGGGAGTCGGCGCAACACGTTTTTTCTTACATTCAATCGTGTTAGCAGTCACGCTATCACTGACTCCCTTTTCTATCATATCACTCCTCACACAATCCATCCATCTTTTCTTTCGCCCCTCTCTCCCTCTTCATCCATCCTTTTTTTTTATTATTATTATTGATAGGCTCGCGTTTGACCACCATCTCACCTGATGGTAAGGGATGATGTGGCCGACGATGGAGCACGCTTGTCACTCTTGACTTAAAGAGTGAATAGGTTACTATCCTTATTTATATTTAAGTATAACTCTTGAGCAGTGGTGGCCGAGTGGTAACGGCCCCGACTTACGAGTTGTAGATCGCGGGTTCAAAACCCAGCCAGGCGCATTACTTTGTGTAATTTATTTCATCACCACTGCTCTCAAAACGGTGAAGGAAAACATTGTGAGGAAACCGGCATGTCCTAGAACCAAAAATTCGAAGACGTCACATTCACCAACCCGCACTGGGCCCGCGTGATGGATTACGGCCCTTTCCCTCTCCTAGAGAGGAGGCCTGAGTCCCAGCAGTGGGAACATTAAAAAAGCTGATAATGCTAATGCTAAATAACTCTTTCATAGTAACATGCGTTTCATCACCTCACATGAATTATATCAATTACAACAAAATGTTTCTTGAATTCAAGAATAGAAAATACTGAATATTCTTTCACAGACAAGTCTCAAAATATTGTAATTTATGTAGGTTCACTTACTCTGCCGACATATGGGCCCTATTATTTTGACCTCTGTCAGCCATGAACCGAGCTTTATACGGACCCTTTAAGTATATTGTGTACTTTATTTATACAATAGGAGACAATGTTTATTCACTTATTTATTATTATTTCGTTTATTAAATCTTCTTTACATTTTTTAAATGTTTTTAATCTAATATATAAAATTCTCGTGTCACGGTGTTCGAACTTGAACTCCTCCGAAACGGCTCGACCGATTCTCATGAAATTTTGTGAGCATATTGAGTAGGTCTGAGAATCGGCCAACATCTATTTTTTTTTTTTTTTTTTTTTTTTATTTATATGGCAGAACAACGTTTGCCGGCTCAGCTAGTCTATTTATATAAAAGGAGAAACTGACTCGGAAATCAGAAGCGTTTATTTCAAATAGACCAATTACAGGCACTTTTTGAATTGTCAAAATGTCGTTCAGTCAAAAAAAAAACAAGTGAAGCTAAATTGCCTGACTGACATGTCAACGCACAGCCGAAACTACTGGGACTAGGAACATGAAATTCTACACAAGGCTTCCTTTTATGACGTAGGCGTCCAAAATTCACCCCCTAAGGGGATGAAACGGGGGTCCAAAGTTTGTATAAAAAAAACCTATTTTCACGCGGGCGAAGCCGCTGGCAGAAGCTAGTTCACACATAAAAAAACATTTAAAAATATAAAGAAATACCGCCTACTACCGGTACTGCCGGTATCGGGAGCTGAGTCCAAGCAGCCTCACAATGCGAGCCGTATTGAAGAATACTGCCTACTGAATCAGGCACTTGTTCCAACCACGCAACGATATCTTCGACAGATGTCGTCTAGGCTTTTGCCCATCAGGCTGTTCGTGATCATGACATTCGGTACAATAATAATAATAATAATCAATTTATTTCAGGCAACATGTACCCATATCATAAATACCTTATAGACTAACATACATAACTAATACATCATTTTGTTAGTAAACATGATTTAAAACTATGTTAGTAACACTTCACTTCGCACTATTTGTCTTGGTGCTGTCCTGTGGTATTTGTCCGCGGAAGCGACGGAACACCACACCCAGTGGCCAAAAGACAACAATGACAGCCGAGTCCACATTACACATATCGACAACCTCGTGTGATAAGTTGAGTGCTATTATTATTTAGTGCAGCAAAATAGCCATTCATGCAATGACTTCCATTCATTATCTTTGATCTATTTTGGTCTACGTAGGGGGTCCCGTGGTTGGATTTGCTACAGGCCCCGCGCTGGCTTAATCCGGCACTGTCTACATTCAATTCCGATGCATCGGTGTTACCATGAATAATTTTACAGGCTGTTGTTATTTGGTGAAATTTAAACATCCAATATAAAATTAATAAGTATGGGTAATATCCAAATACTCGTTAGAGTAAGTACCTACATAATAAGTACCTACTTGAGAAGCGCTTGTCGCACTTTTCCAGCACGAGTGTGTAGAACTTTACGAGGTATGCGGAACAGGAGTTTTCAGACTGAACAGTAAACAAAAGTACCTACTGTTCTCATAAGGTGGACCAATGACCTGATGAGTGTCGCAGGAATCTGATTGGCTGCGAGACGCACAGGACCGGTCGTTATGGCTGATAAAAAACGACAGTCATTTCTAACCTCAAAATAATATCCGTCACACTCAGCGACAAATGACAGATCAATCGAAAATCCCAGCTAAACAATATTATTCGACCAATTAGATGTCCGCATGCAGCCATAGCTCATTACTAGACACTTCTAAATCTACAGTGTTCAATTCCATCTTGTTGGTGGCGGCTCATGTTGATAGAATTAATAGGAATTTAAATCTTTTATGATATTTTTCTCTTGAAAAGGTGTTTTTTATCCAATACCTAGAGGACGCAGATGGAAAATCGTCTCCTTTTATGCGTCTTGCGATGAGGTGATAATTGGAGCCGGAAGTAAAAGTTCTACTTGCAATTTTTTTTATTTAGCTTGTACTTTCCCACAGCTGGGCAAAGGTCTCCCCCAACTTCTTCCAGGTATTCTTCTCTTGAGCCACCTCGAACCAACCCTTGCCGTATGTGTCTAGGTCGTCCCGCCACCTCCTCACAGGTCGACATCGATGGCGTCATCCGTCCTCAGGTACCCACTTTGTGGAGACTCTTGCCACTTGCAATCAAAAATACGTATTTGATGCACAGTGGCACATTGACAGTAATAAACAATACCTGGTGAACTGGTTTAACTAACTAGTAAATCTAGTCTGTTTCTCGCGACAGTTGACAAACAAAAGAGCTAAAGCCGCTATAGGTAATCCCAGAATTGTCGCTTAGTATTGAATGTACGTAACAATCTTAACTTAAAAATAACATACAATACAGAACCTAAGGTGCGTTCGCACAGGGGCGCCGACTCCGTGGGTGCTCGGGGGCTCGAGCACCCATGACAAATAAACAGTGGGTGCCGAGCACCCCTGAGAATAGACATCAAGAAACAGATCAGTAATCGCCTTTTAGGGATGGGCGTTTTTTCATTACTTGAAGACCCGTTTAGCGCGGTGGTTGAGAGCGCCGGTTGAGACGCAAGGGTCGCTGGTTCGGTTCCCGCACCTACACAAATGTTTGTTGATGAAACAGATATTTGTGTTGGTGGTGTGTGGTCTGGGTGTTTGTGGTACCTTCGTTGTTCCTGGTTTCCATAGTACAAGGGAAAACCTTAGTTTAGGACCAGGACAATGTATGTGATGTTGTCTCAATTTATTATTTAGGTATTAACGATGCGGGCAACGGATGCCAGTATCCGTTGCCAAAATGTCGATCAGTGTGCATTTCTCTTCTCACACTTCGCCACTTTTTCGAGTCATGAAATGAGCATGAGCAACCATGAGGGTTTCTAAAAGCCGGCGCCCCTGCGTTGGCAAATATGCAATATGTGACGCCACAGTATATAACTATCACTTATATGCTTATCATCATAATTTTAGTCGAAAGACCTCCTTCAACTGACATAGGTCTCCCCGAAGCGATGACAGATCATAACGTAAAGCGATTCATCCATGTTACTCAAATCTATACTAGTACTATAAATCTGAAGAATTTGTTTGTTTATATGGACGCACTAATCTCAGGAACTACTGGTTCAAATTGAAAAATTCTAATAACGCTTGATAACCCACTTATTAAGGAAGGCAGTGCAGTGACTATAAACGCGGGCGAAACCGCGGAGGACAACTAGTAACCAATAAGTGAGGTCGCTCCTTGTAAAATACTTGTATTTAATTGAATCCAGTCAGACTTGAAGCTGATCTTAATATATTGGGGAAAGATACAAAAAAAAAAAACAAGTGAAGCTAAATTGCCTGACTGACATGTCAACGCACAGCCGAAACTACTGGGACTAGGAACATGAAATTCTACACAAGGCTTCCTTTTATGACGTAGGCGTGCACTAAGAGAGGATTTTCCAAAATTCACCCCCTAAGGGGATGAAACGGGGGTCCAAAGTTTGTATAAAAAAAACCTATTTTCACGCGGGCAAAGCCGCTGGTAGAAGCTAGTTCACACATAAAAAAAAACATTTAAAAATATAAAGAAATAGTAGTCCGCTGGTATCGGGAGCTGAGTCCAAGCAGCCTCACAATGCGAGCCGTATTGAAGAATACTGATAAATGATAAATGATAAATGATATTTATTTTGTAAATAGGTTTAAAAAAACACTTTTACACGTCAATTTTTTTTTTCGTCATTTTTAAACTAGATGAGGCCGGTGTTTCCTAGCTGACTACCCTGAGAAGAAACACCGAAACAAACTCAGGGGTCAAAGTCTCTTTTAAAGTCCATACAGTAAATATGTAATGGTCAAATCACATGAGAACCATGCAGATTTGTCTGAAATGGTCTTTTGAAGAAAGAACCTTACAGATTTGAGTGGACCTGTCCAGTCAGTGCAAGCATTTGTCAGTATTCGTAAAGCTCAACTCAGGACTACTAAGGAGCTCAACTACTTGACGAACAATACCAAGGAAAGGACATTTGGGTAGGCCGCAGAAAATACTCAAATTGCCAGACATACGTTAAAATTACTGAAAAGGAAAAAAAAGCAATCAACATAGTCCTCACGTTCACAATAATAAAAAGAAAAATATTGTTTACAATACTAAGTAAACATTGATGTCAAAAATTAATAGAGAAAGAGAAAAAAAAAAGTCTAATTGCAAAATAAAAATAATCTACAATATCAAATTGTAATAAATAATAATAATAAAAAGCAAAATTGAAATTAAAAACAAAAAAGAAAAAAAATAATAATAAGACAACAGTTGCAGTGCGTACTGGAGCAGGTCAATCCCAAGCCTTTTGGTCCTCAACATAGTCCTTTATAGTGTAAAAGGCCTTTTGGCAAAGTTTTCGCTTTACAAATAATTTGAATTTATTAAGGCTTAGTTGTTGAATATGACTAGGAAGTTTATTATAGAAGTGTATGCATTGGCATCTAAATGAGCCCCCTATTTTTTTCAGCCTGGTTGTAGGAACCACAAATTTGTGTTTGTTCCTAGTATTAAAATTATGAACATCACTGTATTTTTTAAACATGTTTATATTTGTATGTACATACAAAATATTCTCGTAAATATACTGTGAAAGTACAGTCATTATATTAATTTCTTTAAATTTATCTCTGAGGGAGTATCTGGGACTTAATTTATAAATCGAACGAATAGCCCTTTTTTGCAAAACAAAAATTGACTGTATTTCGGCGGCATTTCCCCACAGTAGAATACCGTACGACATGACACTATGGAAATAGCTAAAGTAAACTAAACGGGCAGTCTCTACATCAGTTAAATTTCGAATTTGTCTAACAGCGTATGCTGCAGAGCTAAGTTTTTTTGATAATTTGTCTATATGTGGGCCCCACTGAAGCTTAGCATCTAGAGTTATGCCCAAGAACACTGTATTATCTTCAGGACTCAACTCTTTACCTTATATTAGCACACTAGTTTCTACTTGCCTAACATGAGGCATGGTAAACTTTATACATTTAGTTTTTTTTTCATTAAGTAGAAGGTTATTTACATCAAACCAGTGTACTATTTTTGAAAGTGTTATATTTATATCGTCAGTAACCGGCTGCTGACGTTTAAGTTTAAACAAAAGTGAAGTGTCGTCTGCAAACAACACTATGTTATGGTTATCGTCTATGAGGTAAGGTAAATCGTTTATATAAATAAGAAACAAAAATGGGCCAAGAATTGAGCCCTGGGGGACACCCATTTTTACTACAGATCCAGGAGATCTTTTTCCGTTTACATCAACTCTCTGAATCCTTTCACTCAGATATGATGTAAGAAGATCCAGGGAGGAGTTCCGGATTCCGTAATGGTGTAGTTTCCTGATTAATGTTTCATGGAGAACGCAATCTAAGGCCTTTGACAAATCGCAAAAAATGCCCAGGGCATCGCATTTGTCTTCCCATGCATTATAAATATGTCCTAAAAGTTCAACACCGGCATCGGTTGTTGAACGACCCCTTGTAAAACCAAATTGTTTGGTATGTAATAATTTATGTCTGTTAAAAAATCTTTGTAGTTGCTCTAAAATAAGTTTCTCAAATATTTTACTAAAAGTGGGTAGCACTGAAATGGGTCTGTAATTCGTGGGGTCAGATGTACTACCCGTTTTGAACAATGGAATTATTTTACTATTCTTCATTAGATCAGGAAACTCACCGCGATCAATACAATTATTAAAAATAAAAGCTAAAGAAGGAGCTATAATGTGGATTATAGACTTAACAACTTCCACAGAATTACCCCATAAATCTGCAGTCTTTTTTATATTCAGGGAGTTAAACGTCTTAATAATATCTACATAAGTTACATGTTCGAAATTAAAATCAGAATCGCAAACTTTAACATTTTCTTTAAGCAGAGACTCTGCAGCAGTGGGTGACGAGTTCAGAGATTTTGTTGTCGATATGGGGATCTCTGAAAAGAAGTTCTCAAAAGCCGCGGCAACCTGTGAGTCCGATGTGATCACATTGTCATTAATTACAAGTTTATAGTCACTAGATGGTCTTGTAGACCTTCCAGTTTCACTATTTATAACATTCCAAGTAGTTTTAATTATATTATTACTGTTTTTAATTTTGGAACTTAAATAACGCGATTTCGCTACAGAACAAATTTTTTTAAATAATTTTGAATAATTTCGCACATATGAACTAAATTCAGCAGTATTAACAAGAACTCTTTCATCATACAATTCGTAAAGCCGAGTTCTACTTTTATGAATACCAGTGGTAGCCCATTCACAGAACGAAACGTTACTATTAACCGAAATAGTCTTAGGTATAAAAGTAGAATTAAATTGATTACAGTACATGTTAAAGAAACCTTCATATTGGTTATTGAGATCATCATATGTAGACAAGTCTGGTAAATTATTAATGAGTTTAGTTTTAAAAGTTTCTAAACGACTTGCAGTTTTAGGGTTAACAGTGATATTCTTTTTAGCGACTATGTTTTTTTGGTTTTGAAAAGTAATTAACTGTCCACAATGATCAGAATCTAATAAATTTATAATTTCTTTGTGAGTTGGTACAACATCCGTATAAATATTATCTATGCATGTGGCACTAGTAGGAGTTAATCTTGTGGGCTCCAAAAATAAGTTAACAAGATTGTAGGACTGAAATAGACTTAAAATTTTACTACGTAAACCTGAGTTTTCTAATAAATTAACATTAAAATCACCACAAGTGATTATGTACTTGTTTGAATTACAAATCTTGTGGAATACTTCATCCATTACCTTTTCAAAGCAGTCATACAATCCAGAAGGGGGTTTGTACACACTTAATATAATAAACTGCTCCAATTCAATACAGGCTATTTCAACTGACCGCTCAACAGATAGGCTCACAATATCCTTTCGTTCTTTGAACTTAAGGCTGTTGCTTACAAAAATTAATGAGCCACCACGTATGGCATCAATTCTACTAAACGAACTACCAACCTGGTGATTACTAAAATTGAAAATGAACTGATGGCTCTTAAGCCAATGTTCCGTTAAGCATAGAATATCAATATTATTGCAATTAAGGAATAAGTCTACTTCTAAATCCTTGTTCATAAGTCCTTGAATATTTTGATGTACCAGGTTGATACTATTTAATGATTTTAAAACTTGATTGGAAATATTTTTGTTCGTTAGTACATTCATGCTAGAGATTGTCTCTGTTGTCTTAATTTCTAATTTAAATGAGTATCTATGTCAACATTTGGTGCCAATTTATTGGCAAAATCATAGAACATGTCATTGCATTGCTCAACAGGAGCAATTTGTTTAGCCAAGTTCTTGGCTGAAATAAAAAAATAATATGATAGCGACACAGCTATCTGTCTCCTATAAAAGTTTGAAAGATAGTATCTATCTACAAGATACCTATCTTTTGTCAAATAAAAATTAGTGCCAACATAATTGTTGATGTCAATTAAATGAAACAGATCATTATTTAATATCACATTGTACAATGTCATATTAATCTTATATCTAATACGATTTTCTTCCTGTGGCAAACTCTGGCTGTATGGGAATGTGAACATCACAATTTTTCTTACACACAAGTTATTCAAAGTACTATAATATTGGAGTAATTCTCCTTTGTTCACATTACCCCTATTTCCAACCAAAATTAAAAGTATGGCATCCTGGTTAAAATTACATTTAATTATTTTTTTCATTATATCAAATAAGGAACAGCCAGGCATACAGTTATTTATTATTGAGTGTCCCGGATATTCATTTGTCAAAAAGTGGCCTAAATCTTTTCCAATTTCATCACAAAAAATAACTATTTCCTTATTTATGAACTGTTGTGAAAAACAATCAGTAATTTCTACTGGCAAACTGACACTAGACTGGGGTAAGGGGGTATCACATATTGACAATGAATGACCCGGCGCAGATGCAATAGATGTTGGTTGACAATGCTCACAGTTGGTTTTTTGTGAGCTCACCAGCTCATTCATTGCCAATACATATTCCCTCATTTGGTTTTCAGAGGCTGTATATTTGATGGTCATTGAATCTAATTTGTGTTGTAGACGGTTTAGTTCACTCTGCAAGTCCTCAGTGTCAGTTTGGTATTGGTACTGCCTACTGAATCAGGCACTTGTTCCAACCACGCAACGAAAGATTCGACAGATGTCGTCTAGGCTTTTGCCCATCAGGCTGTTGGTGATCTCGACATTCGGTACAATGATAGCCGAGTCCACATTACACATATCGACAACCTCGTGTGATAAGTTGAGTGCTATTATTATTTAGTGCAGCAAAATAGCCATTCATGCAATGACTTCCATTCATTATCTTTGATCTATTTTGGTCTACGTAGGGGGTCCCGTGGTTGGATTTGCTACAGGCCCCGCACTGGCTTAATCCGGCACTGTCTACATTCAATTCTGATGCATCGGTGTTACCATGAATAATTTTACAGGCTGTTGTTATTTGGTGAAATTTAAACATCCAATATAAAATTAATAAGTATGGGTAATATCCAAATACTCGTTAGAGTAAGTACCTACATAATAAGTACCTACTTGAGAAGCGCTTGTCGCACTTTTCCAGCACGAGTGTGTAGAACTTTACGAGGTATGCGGAACAGGAGTTTTCAGACTGAACAGTAAACAAAAGTACCTACTGTTCTCATAAGGTGGACCAATGACCTGATGAGTGTCGCAGGAATCTGATTGGCTGCGAGACGCACAGGACCGGTCGTTATGGCTGATAAAAAACGACAGTCATTTCTAACCTCAAAATAATATCCGTCACACTCAGCGACAAATGACAGATCAATCGAAAATCCCAGCTAAACAATATTATTCGACCAATTAGATGTCCGCATGCAGCCATAGCTCATTACTAGACACTTCTAAATCTACAGTGTTCAATTCCATCTTGTTGGTGGCGGCTCATGTTGATAGAATTAATAGGAATTTAAATCTTTTATGATATTTTTCTCTTGAAAAGGTGTTTTTTATCCAATACCTAGAGGACGCAGATGGAAAATCGTCTCCTTTTATGCGTCTTGCGATGAGGTGATAATTGGAGCCGGAAGTAAAAGTTCTACTTGCAATTTTTTTTATTTAGCTTGTACTTTCCCACAGCTGGGCAAAGGTCTCCCCCAACTTCTTCCAGGTATTCTTCTCTTGAGCCACCTCGAACCAACCCTTGCCGTATGTGTCTAGGTCGTCCCGCCACCTCCTCACAGGTCGACATCGATGGCGTCATCCGTCCTCAGGTACCCACTTTGTGGAGACTCTTGCCACTTGCAATCAAAAATACGTATTTAATATAATATAATATAATATAATATAATATAATATAATATAATATAATATAATATAATATAATATAATATAATATAATATAATATAATATAATATAATATAATATAATATAATATAATATAATATAATATAATATAATATAATATAATATAATATAATATAATATAATATAATATAATATAATATAATATAATATAATATAATATAATATAATATAATATTCCACAACTATCACACAACGCCGTCTAGTCCCAAGCTAAGCAGAGCTTGTGTTATGGGTACTAGACAACTGATAAACATACTTATATATTTCTAAATACATATAGATATAATATATATAGATAAATTTGATGCACAGTGGCACATTGACAGTAATAAACAATACCTGGTGAACTGGTTTAACTAACTAGCAAATCTAGTCTGTTTCTCGCGACAGTTGACAAACAAAAGAGCTAAAGCCGCTATAGGTAATCCCAGAATTGTCGCTTAGTATTGAATGTACGTAACAATCTTAACTTAAAAATAACATACAATACAGAACCTAAGGTGCGTTCGCACAGGGGCGCCGACTCCGTGGGTGCTCGGGGGCTCGAGCACCCATGAGAATAGACATCAAGAAACAGATCAGTAATCGCCTTTTAGGGATGGGCGTTTTTTCATTACTTGAAGACCCGTTTAGCGCAGTGGTTGAGAGCGCCGGTTGAGACGCAAGGGTCGCTGGTTCGGTTCCCGCACCTACACAAATGTTTGTTGATGAAACAGATATTTGTGTTGGTGGTGTGTGGTCTGGGTGTTTGTGGTACCTTCGTTGTTCCTGGTTTCCATAGTACAAGGGAAAACCTTAGTTTAGGACCAGGACAATGTATGTGATTTTGTCTCAATTTATTATTTAGGTATTAACGATGCGGGCAACGGATGCCAGTATCCGTTGCCAAAATGTCGATCAGTGTGCATTTCTCTTCTCACACTTCGCCACTTTTTCGAGTCATGAAATGAGCATGAGCAACCATGAGGGTTTCTAAAAGCCGGCGCCCCTGCGTTCGCAAATATGCAATATGTGACGCCACAGTATATAACTATCACTTATATGCTTATCATCATAATTTTAGTCGAAAGACCTCCTTCAACTGACATCGGTCTCCCCGAAGCGATGACAGATCATAACGTAAAGCGATTCATCCATGTTACTCAAATCTATACTAGTACTATAAATCTGAAGAATTTGTTTGTTTATATGGACGCACTAATCTCAGGAACTACTGGTTCAAATTGAAAAATTCTAATAACGCTTGATAACCCACTTATTAAGGAAGGCAGTGCAGTGACTATAAATGCGGGCGAAACCGCGGAGGACAACTAGTAACCAATAAGTGAGGTCGCTCCTTGTAAAATACTTGTATTTAATTGAATCCAGTCAGACTTGAAGCTGATCTTAATATATTGGGGAAAGATACAATTAATTACTCTTTATTGTACGTACACCATAACTACGTAAAGGCCGAGCAGACGATAATCATCTCAATTCTCTCCCCCCTAGATGCTAGAAACCGCTATAATGGAGTTCGCCCGTCGTCGCGTTCACCTTCTCCTGGGCGACGTGGAACGAGTGGTACGGGCTCGAGCAGCTCTCATCTTCTTCCAGAACTACAGGCCTCCTGTCGGCAAGAAGAAGTCAGTTTTCTTTAAACTTAACTAAAGTATTTTCCACTCTATCATCGAGAGGACATGCAAGAGATTTAGCAAGGTCAGAAATCTCTTGCACATTCTCATTACCTTTTTTTTATTGTTAATAGAATCACCTTTGACCACTATCTCACCTAACGGTAAGCGATGATATGGTCGACGATGGAGCATACTTGCCTAGAAATAAACTAAACATTCTTGAACTTAAGAGCCCTCTTGATTTCTTTGGCAGGCCAAAACAGCCACGTTGGTCTGTCCAAGTGGCTACAGAACTGACGAAGCTTTATGCAAGTCAGCAGCGCGGAGACAGTCTCATCGGCTTCGGCGAAACTACCAAAATACCTGATGAAGAGGAAATAGACTATGAACCGAAAAGCGTAAAGAATAGGCCACCTACGCCTGTGGTATGCGATCTTTATCTTTATGACTTTTTTTTTTTTTTTTTTTTTTTCGGTGGGAAAATCATCTAATGACAAATCTCGCTCTTGGGCGGAGCGAGAGATAGTGTCAGACTTTTACTGACTAAAAACCCACTCCTGTTCCTTCGTTGCCTTCGTCCCAGGGCCCCGGGTTTCGTTTTCACACTACCCATGGCCTCAGTAGGCTTCGACCCTGCTGGGCCCCTACGATTTGCTGACATCTCCCTGAGGCGCGCGTGGAACAATACGCGCCGTCGACGACTTGGCTCGGTCCGGACGGTTACCGGACGGTCCGACGGCGAGCCACCCATTGCTCGCCGTCCGCAAGCCCGCGCCTACGGTGGCCGGAAATCGGGATCGGAATCCCGGCGGCGGTAAGGGCGTGAGGACCGTTGCCTCACGCGATCGGCCGCCTCCTTTGCTAGCATTACTGCTTCACAGAAGGAGGCGACCGCCTGCCACTCTTCCTCGCTCCGGACCATGGCCTGTACCAGGGCCCGGCGCGAGAGATCGCCGCCGCCGATCGCCCCCACAAGGACACGGCGTTGCTCTGCCCAAGCGGGGCACACCTCAACCGTGTGCTCCACCGTGTCCTCCGGGCGGTCCACACAGTGGCGACACCCGGGCGTTGCTTCCGCACGAATCCGGTGCAGGAACTTCCCGAACTTACCGTGTTCGGTGAGAACCTGCGTCATGCGAAAGGTGAGGACGCCGTGAGGTCTTTCCAACCACGCCTCAAAGAGGGGACTTACCGCCATAATTGTGGCGTGCCCAGCACTGGGTTGCGACAGTCGCTGTCGCCATTTCACCATGAGAACCCGCCGGAGTATCTTTATGACTTACCTTTATGGCATTATGACTTCTAACCCCTGATTTCTGATTTAATTGATTTAAGCATTTTAAGCAGAAGTTGAGTATTTTTCAAACTCTAGCCTGAAAACTTGATACGCTTGGTGTACGCCTGCTCACGGCAACGACAAATATACAACGGCACGACGTTGACGCTTCGTCGACACAGTTTCATAGTTTTGTATGTAAGATTCACGCTGACGTACACCAAGCGTATAATGGCGATTACGCGTCTATGAAGTTATGCGACCGTGAATAGTAGGCCTATGTTATGTTGCTTTTAAAAAGTTATGTTGTCTTGATGACATCTACATTTTTTTACTTTTGTTAAAGAATCAATTATGTACCCCCGACTTCTGAATTTGATAAATATTTGAAGTTGGAGTATTTGTCAAACTCTACTTAAACCTGAAAATTGGATTTAACCCGTTTTTAAATCCATATACTGAATGCAGAAACTGACCCTTACAAACCTTCAGCATTTTTCATTGACATGGACTTCGGATCTTTGCAGCCGTCGAGAACAAAGTTGGCCGAGGTCACTTTCGTCGACAGAGTGGAAGATCTGCCGGATCCTGTTGCCTTGCCTACGTTCCTTCCTGAGAGAAAAAAATTACTTGAGGTAAAATCCTAGTCGTCCTCAACGCTCTTCCGGATTTGTTATGTGCACAATCAAAGCGTGTATTTGTGTTGCCTGCCACGTATGTCAGTTATATCTTTCCTCTCGTCCCAGCCGTAAACAGTAGCAAGACCTAATTATATCGTTTTCTATCAGTCGCCATTAAGGTAACAAACAACAGAAAAATGTGTCTTGAGGCGCGCGTAGTAAGTAGAGAATTGTAACTTGAAAAATGGAGCTGAATCACTGCAGGACTTACAAACTGGAAACTTGTAAATAATTGTATTGTACTGGTGATCTCGATGTTTAAAGTGTAGGAATAAAAGTCAAGTATGCAAGTGTTTTTACCATAGATGGTGAATGCCTCAGCGAAGCTCCTGTCGCGATCGGTGAGCCAGAAGGTGCAGAAAGGCATGGATCTCACAGTGGGCAATGTGACTTTGCCGAACATGAGGCATCCCAGTAAGTTATGAGTTTTCTATTGTTTATTCTTTATAGTATACCATTAAGGATAGATACCGTGATGGCAGCTGTCAAAGGTACCAGCATTGTAGAAAAATATCCCACATAAACAGGCATAAGAATTGGTTAAAAAGAAACTTTATCCAAAATCGTCAATCGAAAGAATTATTCAAATCCAAGAAACCTTTGAATTCTTTTAAAAGAGGAAACTGTCAAGTAACTGAATAAGGATGCACACACTAAAATTAAACAGCACCACCATTATGTTACGTGTGTACAAAAGAGATAGCGAAATATTTCCGCTACGCCCCAACCAAAAACCTATATTTGAAATGTCAATTGCTGCTTCATTTAATAAGCAGTTTTTATGATGTTTTCAGGAAAAGATTTCTTTAGTGTTATTTGCTGTCTAAAAAAATAAACACAGGATATACAATGCGTTCCAAATAAGAATAGGACCGATCGCCATGTTGTGACGTCACGTCATACTGTCAAATCGAAGAATTATTATGGTGAGCAAAACAAGAAATTTTTAAAATTTAATTTATTTACGAACTGTGAACGAAAAATGTTTAATCAGAATCCAGTTCTTAAATTTTGCTATCTCTGATTTCTTCAATTTTGCCCAAATTCTTGCGATTTGACAGTATGACGTGACGTCATAACATGGCAATCGATCCTATTCTTATTTGGAACGTATTGTACCCGTTTGACATAGCTATTCAAAACCTATGTGTTGTGTGGCTGATATTTGTCAACTGTCACAAGCTCGATCGAAAACTATACTAACCGGTAGTATAGTTTTGCTCGGAAATTGTTCTAGGAACTAGGCAGAGGGCTCAGAACAGAAGCATAAACCAATGGGAGGATTCAAATGTGTCCAAATATTTGTTTACTTGGTGCCAGTCGAATCAAAAACTTTATGGTTCCCATTTGACTCAAATACTTCTTAGTTTTTACTTTTCTGAACGATTTTGGGTGATATATTTGACAGATTTGTAAGAAATTTACACAAATCATGGATTATTTTGTAGTGGAATGGGGTGAGGCGGTTGAAGGTCTTGCTCATGCGGTCGTGAACAACCGCATCAACGCAGACTGTGGTGATGTGCGCCGCGTCAGCGAGTTCCTTGCGCACCGCATCCTCCGGGCGCTGCAGAATGACATGAAGGTTGAGAAAAGGGTAAGTACGACGTAGGGTAACAGCATGCCAAAATTTCTCAAATGGCTAGGCAAAGATACAAGCATATTTCTTTATGTCGTTAAGAAAATTTCATGTAACTGTTGGTGAGAACATACATAGGTAAATGGACAGACAATTGAATGATAGCAAATGGTGAAAATTTCCTTCATATTATTCAGGAAGGAATAACTTAGCTGGATTAACTATTTGAAGGCATGATTGTAACGGTCACCAAACTGCACTGAGTCCGCAAGGTTGACAACGGCACTCTCTCAAAAAGATTCCTCTCTTTGTGAGAGTGCCAGCAGTAAGAGCATTATAGGCTGACTATTAAGGTTATGGAAGTATGCAATAATTGTTACCATACAAAGATTATGCCGGCTGTGAAGATAACTTTACTCCATTCACTATAGCATTAGACAAAAGAGGTTTATAGAAGCAGGTGTGCACAACATTTATTTTTCGAGATAAATTCAAACAATTTTAATAAATAATGGTTTCAATATAAAATTTTAACATTACCTACCTAGATAAATTTGATTATTGTAAGGAAAGTACTAAACACTTAGATCGGTAAATGAAATTAAGTTTTTTTTTTAAAACATAACTTTATTTCAAACAATTTTACAATTTTTTTTAAATGGTGTATTAACAAGTTTCCTTCTTACAAAACATATGAATACACAATACAAGGCAACAAGATGATTATTTAACATTCATACAAATAGAAATAACCAATATTATAAAACGTGACACGACAAAACACTCGTCCAAAGGGATAATAGTAAACTACGAAAAAAACTTAAAATCGAAATCGAAAAATGTTTTTTTATTTTTCAAACAAACTAAATAGCATAAAATCGTCAACAAAATAGAACACAATTTATGGTATAAGTAAGAACTAATTTATGTATTTAATTAAAAGCGTCATATTTTCAGAAGATGGATAGTTCAAATGAATGGGAACCGATCACTTTTCCGAAATTATTTTGTTCGAATTTCATTTTACCGAAAACTATTGACTGACGTCTTGACGTCTTTTTGCTATATGCATTATTTGACATATTTTTAGATCATCGAAGTATCATGTGTTATAGGTATTATTTTACCAAACTACATTTCGCCGATTAACAAAATAACTTTTTGCTATTGACCTAAGCCTCTTTTGAACTGTTTTCATTTGCCAAATGATTTATTTACCATATTTTCACCACAACGAAACAACATTTTACGGAATTCCGGTCACGAATATATAGACGGTACTTGGTAGCATTTACAATATTAAATTAAAAGTGTCATAAACAGTCGAATATGTTGTGCTACAAAATATAGTGACAGAAACGAATCGCTGCAAAACCGACTTCACACAGTCTTGGTCTGCCCTACCCCTAGAATGTAATTCAAGCCCGCGTAGGCGCGGAGTGGTAGGGCAGCCCGCGAACTGAGAAGCAGCTTCGGCTTGCTGGCCGGCTGAGCCGGCCAGCCTCAGCCGCGGTGGCGAGCCTTCAAACCATCTGCGACGATAAGCTCGCGTGGGGCCGCCCAAACCCCGCAGCGCCGGGGCCTTGACAGAAACAATGCTTGCTGGATGCTGCATGCCTGCTTCCATGCTGCATGCCTGCTTGCATGTACTTGGTAGCATTTTCAATATTAAATTAAAATAGTGTCAAAAAAAGTCAATATGTTGTGCTAGAAAATTTTAGTAACAGAAACGAATCGCTGCAAAACCGACTTCTCACAGTCTTGGTCTGCCCTACCCCTAGAATGTAATTCAAACTCGCATAGGCGCGGGGTGGTAGGGCGGCCCGCGAGCTGAGAAGCAGCTTCGGCTTGCTGGCCAGTGGCGAGCCTTCAAACCATCTGCGACGATAAGCTCGCGTGGGGCCGCCCAAACCCCGCAGCGCCAAGGCCGTGACAGAAACAATGCTTGCTGGATGTTGCATGCCTGCTTCCATACTGCATGCCTGCTTGCATTTTTGCTAGATGTTGCATGCCTGCTTCCATGCTGCATGCCTGCTTGCATTCTTGCTTGATGCTATATGCCTGCTGCATGTTGCATGCCTGCTTGCATGCTTGCTTGATGCTGCATGCCTGCTGCATGTTGCCCGCCTGCTGCATGTTGCATGCCTGCTTGCATGCTGCATGCTTAAAGCAAGCATCCTTGTTTGCATACTTCTTACTGGGACCAATTAAAACCACTTTTGTTCATAATAAACTATATCATTAAATGCCATTACATATAAGTAATTAATTAAACAAAATATTAGGTTAAACTAATCTGAAATTAGCTCCTGTTGCCTCGATCATGCTAGGGTAATAATCACTTTCCTAGGCGTTTGGTGAAATGAAAATATGGTAATTAAAATAGTGGTATAATGAATGTTCGGAAACATAATACCTACTTCGAACAAATGTTATTACGGCTAATTTTCGACCAAATGAAACGTCGGAGTAACGAAAAAAATTGAATTAATAATAAGTCAACTGATACAGTGGCAGACGTGACTTCGGTGAAATAAAAAAAAAAAACGAAACAAAAAAAAAGGTAGAAAAGTTTTAGATGAAATGAAATTCGGTCAAATTTTTTCGAACTTATGATATGTAAACCAAATGAATTCATTTAAGTATAACAGTTGGTATATAAGTTGATTATAATAAATTCAGCATCAATATTAACTATAAAGCACAATATACATACATTGTACTTTTATTACAAAGTGTACCCTAAAACAACCTTTTTTAACTTCTGTCTAATGCTATAGCAAATAGAGTACAGAGTGTCATTGGTTGGCATGAATCAAATTTAAAGTACCTATGTTTTTCTTTTTTTCTGTTTTTCAAGTTTTTTTTTTGCCTTTATACAGGAAGCAAAACTACGAGCGATGAAATCAAAAGAATCTCCTCCACAATCCCCAAGCCTTAAAACGAGTCCTAATGCAGGGAGTCCTACAACATCAACTCCCTTAATATAGAAAGCGGACGATTCGTCGCTGGAAAGTTTTTCGGTGGTTTTCTTTTGCCTTTTTTTTAAGATTTAGTTTAAACGTACCGATAATTTTCTTTTTCAGTGTTTTTTGGGTGTACAAAGAATAAATTATAATCTATATATATGTATACCCTTTTTGTTACACTTGTATAAAAGGAGAAATTGACTGAATGACATATCAACGCACAGCCGAAACTACTGGAATTAGGAGTGTGAAATTTTGTACAAGATTTCCTTTTATGACGTAGGCGAGCACTAAGAGATGGTTTTGCAAAAATCACCCCCTAAAGGGATGAAACGGGGGTCCAAAATTTGTATGGAGAAACCTATTTTCACCCGGGCGAAGCTGCTGGCAGAAGCTAGTCTAATACAATCTAATGCCTATAATATAAAACCTATATTATAAATCTTGTGTCATAGTGTTTGTTGTCGAACTCTTCCAAAGCGGCTAGACCGATTTTCATGTTTTTTTTGTGTATATTTGGTTGGTCTTAGAATAGGTCGAAGGCTATTTTTTACTGTCCTTTTTCTTTCTTAATTTATATGGCAGAACAACATTTGCCGAGTTAGCTAGTAATTGATCTACCCACTCGATACTGCCGTAGTTTTAAGCAACGTATCAAGCTGCTATAGTTGCAAGAGGGTTAACAAAGTCCCGTAACGTTTGGCTAAGATTGTAGTGGGTTTTGATTGAAATACACATACGTTAACACGTCTATCTGACCACCACATGTCAGTTTCTGAGTAACAAGATTTCCAATGATATCTATTAAAAGACTAGTTGTCAAACTTGCCTTCTAACTTACCCATGACTGCTTTCATGGATAGAAACAAAATGGTTTCTTTTTGGCACAATACAAGGCACACAAACACTTTCTAATAACATTGACCAAATCAATCAATATTATTAAGGTGGTTGCATTTAATGCTCCAACACTTCCGTTTTCATCTATAAATCTCATCATTAAATTTATAATTTCAGATCCAAAGCGGGTTAGCGGATGAAAATAAGGACTTTTACGTGCCGGATGAAATCAACGAAAACGTGTCCTAGAATTCTCACAAAAAAAATACTTTAAAATTAATCTTATCTTTTATATTTTATTTGTCTATAGGCGCTCTTGAACGAGCAATGCTTTATCATGTAATATCGCACGTATCGCCAATATTTGATGTAGGAACTGCACCCGTATTACTTGACTAGTGTTTGCGTTTATACGAACAAAACTTGCTTAAAAATTAGTAGCATTTGTACATGTAGCATTATTTTTTTGTAGCTTTTGTTATTTGTTGTATTTTTGTATATATAGCCAAAAATTGCAGACAAATTAATTTCAAAAAGTGTTGCAGTAAGTTGTTGAAGTGGCCGGGTCACAGGTAGGTAAGTACTTGAAAAAAATGCCGGCATTGTGTTGTAGCCACACATTACTGGGTTTGGCTCGAGCACTTTAAATCTAACTTTACTGTCGCAGATGAAGATTTTTTGAAATGCAAAAAAAAAAAAACAAAAATGCTGCAAATTTTAGGAAATTTTAGTAGGTAGGCATATCGAGCGCTTTCGTACCTTCAATAAAATTACTTTTTTGTTAATTATAATTCTAAGTGTGTACGATATTATGTATCATTATTAATTTACTATGAACTTATTAATTAAAAACAACATATCATGTTTTATTTTTAAAGCGCACTTTGTAAGGATCATTTTACTATAAAATTTAGTCGTAATTTGTATGAATATATCAATTGCAAACATTTTCTATTTGACTTTTGGGTCTTCTTTGTATTCCGGTACGTTTAAATTTTTTATAATAAATTTATTTAATCTGGCACTTTTTGTTTTATTTTAATCTAGTGATGGAAAAAATACTAGGTATTCGGGGATTAGGGAGGTACTCGATCCCCTCGATCCAATAAGGGTCTTTAAGTCCAGAGTGAACAACTTGGTACAAGCCGAGGTTCGGAGCGAGGAGGAGTGGCAGACGGTCGCCTCCTTCTGCGAAGCAGTAATGCTAGCAAAGGAAGAGGCCGCACGTGCACGGGCGAGGCAATGGCCCTCGCGCCCGATCGTCCGGTAACCGTCCGGACCGAGCCCAAATTGTCGACGGCGCGTAGCATTCCTGCTATTAACACTTTCATTACCACTACGATTTTCGCGATGTTGTCCCGGATGCCGCCTACATTTTACGTTGGACTCGCTGGGCGAGTCGCCGGCGCTGTAACACGAATTGAATCGACTCGCCACGCGAGTTCAGTGGCATAGCGTTAGGGTGAAAACAATGTTTTGTTATTTTTGTGGCCGTGACAGTGTACGTTACGTGTTTAACGCAATTAAAAAGTGTTTAACTAACATACGGTGTAATTTAACATATAAAAATGGCAAGAAACACTATAGATAAAAGAAAAGGTAAGTTTGTTTCGTAATTTATGCAGTGACTGTCAATCTTATAAATAGTGGTTATTTTTGAACTAAAAAAAAAAAATTCGAGCCCCTACAAGATGTAGAACACAATCCGCCGTTGTTTTACGAGTGAATGTGACTTTTGGTAAAATGAAAATAAAAGTATCAACCGTACATATAGATATTTCATTAATAAAAGTTTGAGAATCTATGTCAGTGAACTCGCCTAGCGAGTTCAAGGCATTGCAGAATAGTTTATTTTCTTTCGATTATAAACTGGGTCTGCACACCCGGCCCACCACGTAATTCTTTAGATTAGGGTATATTTAGTCTTCAGTATCATTTTAACCAGAAAATACACATGCATTTTGGAAAAAAATAGCAAACACATTGAACTCGACGGGCGAGTCTACGGCGCTGGAATAAAATTTACGTGGACTCTCCGGGCGAGTCGGTGGCACTGAACGTGTTAAAATACTCATCTAAGCAAAATATTATATTGTTGGGGGACATTAATATTAACATTGCCGAACTCAGTACTGACAACAATCTTTTACCATATCTAGATATGATGGCATTCCACGGTATGATGCCAGCGTACACATCACCCACGCGCAATAAAACATGTTTGGATCACACCTTTCTAAAGACTAAACTAACAGCTCGATGTCTTATACTCCAAACAACAATTACAGATCACAATAGTGTTGCTTTGTACATAGCTAGCCTTCCAAAACAAAAACCTGCTAAAAATGTTAATTATTTAAACCACAACCTTCTAAATTCGGAACTTGAAAATTTTGACTTTAGTCCACTATACACAATTAAAAATGCCAACGAGGCTGCTAATTTCTTTCACAGTATTCTTCATACGGCTATCAAAAACAATAATAAAGAAGTCTATATATCAAATAGGAAGAAAATTCTAAAACCGTGGATAACCCCAGGCATTCTAAAGTGCATTAAGAACCGTGATAATCTATATAAAAAAGTAAAGAAAAACCCTGAGAATAAAATATATGAAACTACATACACAAGATACCGTAAATTTTGTTCATCTTTACTAAAAAAACTTAAAAGAGACCATGAAAAACTACAGTTCCAAAACGCAGGAAAAAATAGTAAAAAAATTTGGAAAATAGTCAAAGAGATAACATACTTAACTAAACCCAAAGATGCCCCGATTGAACTTATAAATTCTAGTGACCCCCAAAATTCCGTAAATAATGTTAACCAATACTTCGCAAATGTTGGCAAAACTTTAGCAGAAAAAATCATTAGTAGTAATCTGCGAACTGAACCCAACACTTTAAATTTGTGCAGCCACTCTTTTTGTCTGCTACCAACGAATGAAGAAGAGATTAGGACATTGATTGCAGGGTTAAAGAGTGATTGTTCGGTTGGGCTTGATTTAATATCTAGTGACATCTTGAAATCAAATGTTGATATTCTAACATTACCTATAACATACGTCTGTAATTTGTCTCTCACAACCGGTATATTCCCGAAGATCTATAAAAGGTCTCGAGTTCACCCGATACATAAAAGTGGTGACAGAGGCTGTGTCAATAATTATAGGCCAATTTCGATTCTCCCTACCATATCAAAAATTTTAGAGCGAATCATTAACAGAAGACTTGTTAGCTATTTGGAAAGTAAAAATCTTCTCTCACAAGCACAATTTGGTTTCAGAGCCAAGAGATCGACGACGCAGTGTTAGAACTTACAGATTACATAGTTAACAACATAGATTCAAAGAGGAAAACCATTGGAATATTCTTAGATTTAGCAAAGGCCTTTGACACAGTCTCTGTCCCTATTCTGCTTAAAAAACTCGAAAGGCTGGGTATCCGGGATCTTCAATTAAAACTTTTTGAAGATTACCTGAATGACAGAACACAATGTGTTAAAATCGGTAACTTTACCAGTGAAGAGATCTCAGTGACTTTTGGAGTTCCTCAGGGCAGTATTCTCGGACCGACGCTGTTCCTAGTCTATATGAATGATATATGTCAGCTAAGCTTTCCCGATTCCAAAATTATCGCGTTTGCGGATGATACAGCCTTACTTTTCAGTGGTAACTCTTGGCATGAAGTGTTTGCCAAGGCTCAGACAGGCTTAAATACAGTGACCAATTGGTTAAATGCGAATTTACTTACGTTAAATGTAGAAAAAACTACTTACATAGCGTTTTCAATTAAAAGTAATGACAAACCTGATTCCTCTTTAAGCATTCTCGTCCATTCGTGCCCAAATGCAAATCACATAAGTTGTCAGTGCCCTAACCTTAAAAAAACTGAATCCACCAAGTATTTAGGCGTAATTATTGACAGAAATCTTAAATTTCACGATCATATTAATCTTCTATCAGCGAGAGTCCGTAGACTAATAGTAATATTTAAAGCCTTAAGAAGCTCTGCATCAAAATCTATTTTAAAATCTGTCTACTATGCTCTCTGTCAGTCTCAGCTTGAATACTGTATTACTACATGGGGTGGAACATGTAAAACTCATCTTCTAAAAGTTGAGAGAGCACAAAGAGCACTTCTAAAGGTGAGCTTGTTTCTTCCTTTTTATCACCCAACAGCTGATCTCTACTCAAAATGGAAGATACTTTCTGTGAGACAACTCTTCATTTTGAAAACGGTTATAAAACAGCATTCCTTAATAACTTATGAACCAGAAACAATCAGAAACAAACGTCGTAAACATCAAGTCTGCTCTGCATCATCATTCAAAACTAAGTTTGCACATCGGTTTTTTTGCTATCAGGGTTCAAATTTATACAACAAGTTAAATCGGGCCCTAACGATTTATCCCTTACCAAAAATCAAATGTAAGTCTTCAGTTTCAGATTGGTTGTTAAATGCGGATTATAGTTTTACAGAAAAGCTACTTCAGTCAAGTTAATTAGTACAATATAAGTTCATAACTTAGACCACAACTTTCACATGTACACACCACATACACACTAATACAATACACTATCATTAGACACGCACATCAAACACAAAGATATAGGCACTCTTATTAATTTTTTTGTTTTAGCTTCGTTTTTACTTCTACCTCCAAAATTATAATTTCTTATTTTTGTTTTTTATTATTGTAATTGTTTACCTTTGAAAAAAAAACTGTTCTTCCGTGGGGTGGGGACCTGGTGATTTGTAATACAGGCATTTTATGCCTAACTCAAACACCAGCTCCTCACATTGTTAATTATAATAACAGAACTTATGTAAAACCTAAACCTATAAGTTTATCATTGTGAGGAGAAATAAAGAATTTTTATTATATTATTATTATTCCACGCGCGCCTCAAGGAGATGTCAGCAACCATACCCGCCCAGCAGGGTCGAAGCCTACTGGGGCCATGGGTGATGCGAAAGAGATCCCGGGGCCCTGGAACAATGGCAAAGAAGGAACAGAAGTGGGTTTTTAGTCAGTAAAAGTCTGACACTATCTCCCGCTCCGCCCAAGAGCGGGGGATATCAGATGATTTTTCAACCGAAAAAAAAAAGAAAAAAAACCGCTCGCAAGCGACGTATTCGCCAGATCTGGATGCACCTTTTAGTGAGATCGTTGTCAAATGTGAGCTTTCAACAATAAAAAAAATATATAAGTAAGTATAATAAATTCAGACAACTTCCTTCTGTTGAATATGTCAGCTACCAAATATTTGCTGTAATCATTTTGTTAGATAAATTATGAACCATCGCGTAACCGCCGGTCACCAAATCGTGGAGGACTTTCTATAGATCATGTCGATAGAAAGAAAGAAGAAGAGAAATACATTTATTTGGCGCACACAGATAGATACACACAGTGTAGGAAAAAATAAGTAGAAACTTAAATTTAAAACAATAACAAAGTGTGGGTCAACGCTGCGCTAAATAGGTTCAGTTCAGCTAAAGTACAAGACAACTATAAAGCAGTTGCCTTAACGCCGGTTTTCAACGGAACCTTGCGTGTGCCTACCTACGGATAGCTTTAGGCAAATAAGTATATTAAGGTGTAGTAAATCACAAATAATAAAAAGGTTCCTATTTATACAGATAATCACCATTCACTTACCAAAAGTGAAGTCCAAACTCACAAAATCTCGATGGGAGATAACATTTTGCTGGAATGACTCGCGCATCCCCAAACTGATCCATTTTCATATCATCATTCAACGATACAACAATAGATTTATATTGGCAATTTCCCACCAATAGGGGCGGCCTTAATTTCGGAATACTGTCGAACCCAACTTATTCTTGGAGGATGTAACTTTGGTCAAGCGTTACTACGTGCCCGGAAAGCGATATAGTACACTTATTGTTACTCAAGTTCTCGCTTAAGAGCTTATGGGTCTCTTTGAGATGTAGATTGGACGAAAGAACTATCTGCGGAGTGAATGTAAAAGATGCTTCTATGAGATACAGCTATTTTAGGTGTAGGTAGTTTAAGTCTAAGAAAGAAGATTCTTGAGTTTGAGATACCAATATTGAAAGAACAGCTAAAAATTAATGACGAATCTAGTCTGGCCAACGCCTTCAAAATTCTTTTTGTTGGAACAGCTGTGTTCCAACCAAAAGAAGGCAAATTAAAAAAAAACTGAAGCTGTTCATCCTGGCTGTACCAACGCAGTTTAAACGGAATTGATACTATGATCACTGACCTCTATATGGTATATATGGAGGTCAGCGACTATTTTAATTTGACAATTAGACATATTTTAGCACTAAAAACTAACATTTTGATACCACGAAGATTTCATATCAAAAAATACCAAACCAGCCAGTAATTCCAAAAAAAACAAATGGAACATATTTCAAAATAGAAACGTCACACAACGTCAAAAAAATTCCAATAAAAATGTGATCAAAAAATCAAATCACCACAGGAAAACAAAAAAAATAGCAGTGATGCAGTTACTACACGAAAACACGGCGCTGTTGATGTCTGTAAGGGAGACAAGTAAAAATACAAATATGAATGTGAGAGAGCTGTCGGACAACTTGGAAGTGAAGGAGAAACGGTCTTCGGATGCGTCTTTGCTGATGATGAACCCGGTGGCAAGTGGAGACAATGTTGCCACGGGACTGAACTCCACTCACAGGCTGAAGGAAGAACTGCCGCCTCTTGTGCCGTGCTGCGAAGGTAGAGAACTTCAGGTATGGTGTACATGTTTGTTATAAAATTGTAGATATTGCAGTAGTCAGTATGTGTAGAAACTAAATAGTCAGTAACCCGTAAACACTAGCTGTGCGACTGTGCAGCACTAGGCTCCAAAAGACTAGGGTATCTGGGTAAACCATTCTCAAGACCAGAGGACTACTGGCTCAGCCCCATCAAGGCCATACTGGGACTCATAAAGGAGGTGCACGGAGGGCTACGGGTTGAGTAGACAGGAGGGGCATAGCACAAAAGATCCAGAAGGGTCGAAGTGATCTGGCCCAAAGCCAGCCCCACAATAAGATAAGATAACCCGTAAACAATTCAATAGGACCAATTAGTAGGTAAGTCTTTTAGGTGTCAAAAGATCATGACCAGGAGGTCTTTGAACACAAGAATAGGTTCTCAAACCCACAATAAGATAAGATAACCCGTAAACAATTCAATAGGACAAATTAGTAAGTCTTTTAGGTGTCAAAAGATCATGACCAGGAGGTCTTTGAACACAAGGATAGGTTCTCAAACTCTAGATAGACTTTGGTTTCAATGATGATACTTATGACTCGTATCAGCTTTTCCTCATATACTTACCCAGTTTCATACATAGATTCGCCCACGATCAACAGACCTACATAAAAACAACCGGCAACAGAAACAGCCTACTAACAATGATAAGGACAATTACAGACATCACCCCATAAACAAAAAACTAGGCAAGATAGACGCATGCAGGCAGCCCATTATACAAAGGCTGCTTTAGGCATTGTTCAGACCAAACGTATTGTCGGCCGCTGACTGTGAGCGCGCGATACGCAGTTTATCACTTTTCCATATAATATTAACGTCTTGTTCACACCAAACCGACTATCATCGCCTTAGCTGACTCTCGGTGGCTGATTATTGTAGTACACGTAGCAAACCTACTCTTTTGTTCACAAAAGTAACGCATTCTACGCTATAGCGTATTGTCGGTTTGGTGATAATGCATACTCCAGCAGTCTGGAGTATGCGTGACTCAGTAGTCTACGTTCACACTGGGGCTGACAGTGAATATACTCACAGTCTGCGACGGACAGTACGATCACAGCGCGAAGTCTTTAAATTTTGCCATGAACTTCGGGGCTGAGCTATATTCACTGTCTACCATTACCCCATACCATTACCATACACCCACGCACAATAAAGCGGTTGAGAGTGCGAATCAATCAGGCAAATAATAAGTTCAATAAATCTAAGAAATTCTTACTGCAAAATAAATATTTATCAGTTCAAAAATGTCTAGCGACAAGAAGTACATTTTGTATCGTAAAACGTTTAAAAACCATTCAAGTCAAAAAACATTAATAGGTCTAAGGGTGTTTAAAGGGAGGCAATCTTTCAAATGGCTCTTGAGAACACTATGAAAGCAATTTTATCCCAACCCTCTCGGGACGACCCTCCTTAATAGCGTTGATGACACTCTACGGATTTCTTGTGTTTATATTAAATGTTATTAGTGATAATAAAAGTGTTAGGAGCTCTTAGAAACGAGTTTGTATCTTTTTTCGCTTTTATTTCTTTCTTGTTACAAATTGTTTTTGAAATGCAAGGGAAACAGAACAGATTATTGAAGTACTAGCTTCAGACTTTTTCGTTCGTCACAGAGCACGGTCCCGATCGCCTGCTAGAGGCGGCATTGTCAATAGATACGATACATATTAGGTATCTAACATAAACCAAGCGTGTCATCGTTGGGATTTTTTGGCCTGGTCCTGAAATTTTAGCTCAAGTCTTTATTTTCATTAAATATAGTTACTTTATTTACACTTAGAATACGGATTGAGCACGCCGTAATTATTGCGGTAAGTCCCCTCTTTGAGGAGTGGCTGGAAAGACGACACGGCGTCCTCACTTTCTGCATGATGCAGGTCATCACCAGATATGATAAGTTAGGGTGGTTCCTGCAACGGATTCGTGCGGAAGAAACGCCCGGGAGTCACCATTCTGTGGACCGGCCGGAGGACACGGTGGAACATGGCAGGCGGTCGCCTCCTGCGAAGTAGTATTGCTAGCGAAGGAGGCGGCTCCACGCGTGAAGGAATGGACTTTGTCACGCCTCAGCCGCCGGTATCCCGACCTCGATTTCCAACCACCGTATGCGTAGGCTTCCGTCGCGGCGGCCGTCCGGTAACCATCCGGACCGAGCCCAAGTCTTCGACGGCGCGTAATATTCCACGCGCGCCTCAAAGAGATGTCAGCAAAACCGTAGGGGCCCAGCTGGGCCAAAGCCTACTTGGCCCATGGGTTCACTTCCGAAAGGGAAATCCGGAATCCTGGAACGCAAGGCAAAGAAGGAAAATAGGAGAGGGTTTTAGTCAGTAAAAGTCTGACACGCCCTTTCGCTCCGCCCTAGAGTGAGAGAAGTCATTGGATGATTTTACAACAAAAAAACCTATAGGTAGGTAGTAGGTATGTCATTAAACTTCTAAAGGTATTATTATTTATGTCCTTCTTAGCGTGTCGATGACAACTTTAGTTTTTAAAGATTAAATGGCCATAAGGTCATACAAAAAAGATCCTATGTGTAAAATGCTTCCCTCAACTGTAAAGTAAACTAGAGAAGAAGTAAACTAGAGAAGAAGTAAAAGTAGGTAGGTACCTAGTTATTTATTTTACATGTTTCATCTAACGAAACAAAACCTTGTTCAAAGAAATGGGACAATATGTCTCACACGCAAAACAGACGCAATGATACTTCTATTTATGTAAACACAATTTAAAACTCCATTACAAATTACATCTTCGGTACCTTCAACCCTCGTTGTGAAAACTCAAGTGGTGTTTGTTTGATATTGGTTTTTTATAATATCAAGCAAATAAACAAGGTGGTGGCCCAGTTGTAAAACGGCCCTGACTTAAAAGACCAGCCCCCCTAGACAAGTTACAACCGTTTCAATTTCGATTCTCCTTTCGTTGATCGCCTCGAGTCAGCCACGCCTCCTATTCCTTTGTTCTGTGACCACATGACTGAGCGTTGAGATGACGTCAGAACAAAGGAATCGGAGGCGTGGCCTACTCGAGGCGATCAACGAAAAGAGAATCGAAACGAAACTGCCCCCCTAGCTAAGTTACAATCGTTTCGTTCGCGCCGAACGCCTCGAGTAGGCCACGCCTCCGATTCCTTTTGTTCTGACCACGTGACTGAGCGTTGAGATGACGTCAGAACAAAGGAATCGGAGGCGTGGCCTACACCCGAGGCGTTCGGCGCGAACGATACGATTGTAATTTGGCTAGGGGGGCAGTATCGCTTGAAAAGCATGAAAAGGTCACGAGGCCGCCTGCGTTGTCGGTATTTCTAGCCTAGCCAGCCGTTGCCGGCCGCTGCCATTCCGGTGTGACTCGGCCCTTAAGAGTAATTTATTTCATCACCACTACTCTCAAAACGGTAGAGGGAACCGACATGTCCTAGAACCAAAAATTGGAAGACATGTAACTCCCACCAATCCATACAGTGCCCGCGTGATGGATTAGGGCCCATTCCTTCTCCTAGAGAGGAATCCTGATTCCCAACAGTGGGAACAGGTATTTCTAAAGGGATATCTATGTCCCTTCGTCCTAATTAATTTATTCGATTATCGACTATCCACTACCTGTCGGTAACGACTTTGATTAAGTGGTAATTAAATCGGAATCTGTAATTAAGTAGGCGGGCGTTCCCTAATGAGAATTCAGCTTAAGAGTTGAGACTTCTGAAAATGGGTCAGGGAAACGCTAGGAGGAATCGGTGTTTTCTCTTTATTTCTGTTATTTTGTTCCTGGTATTTTATTTATTTAAAAACTTTAAGTCAAGAGTGAATAGGCTACTTCTAGGCAAGCGTGCTCCATCGTCGACCACATCATCGCTTACCATCAGGTGAGATGGTGGTCAAACGCGAGCCTCTAGGAATGATTCCTGTATCGTGGAGGCTTTTACAAACATGTTAACACGCATCTAACCATTGGTTTTCAGCCAATCAGAAGCCATAATTCGAAAAGTAGTGATAGCGTGCAAGTCGGCTGGCCTCTCAACACCGCACAATTTTTTTTCGTTTCCTGTAAAGTTGGTAAAAATCGGTTTTCACATTTAAATGCCTTTAGATGGAGCTGCTCATTGCGCATCTAACCATTGGTCACATGATATAATAGATTTCAGCCAATCAGAAGTCATAATTCGAAAAGTAGTGATAGCGTGCAAGTCGGCTGGCCTCTCAACACCGCACAGTTTTTTTCGTTTCCTGTAAAGTTGGTAAAAATCGGTTTTCACATTTTAATGCCTTTAGATGGAGCTGCTCATTGGAGCGTCTAACCATTGGTCACATGATATAATAGATTTCAGCCTATCAGAAGTCATAATTCGAAAAGTAGTGATAGCGTGCAAGTCGGCTGGCCTCTCAACACCGCACAGTTTTTTTCGTTTCCTATAAAGTTGGTAAAAATGACTTATGCGGTGTTGTTAGCTAAGGGACGATATGTACATATTTGTACCGGTCGGGAATCGAACCCGCGACATGCGTCGTAGCAGCCAGTGTCTCAATCTCAATCACTGCGACAACCGCACCCGCTGCACCGTTTTTCTTTTTATCTCATCTCTGTTTAATTTAATTATTTTTATTTTTGACATTGTTTTTGCAGTATTTTTACGTTATTTAGATTTTGATTTACTATTATATAATTTTAAACCTCCAGAGTATCAGTAGGTAACTCTTATATTAAAGTTTGTTCCTTGTATCAATAAGTGCAGGTCCCGTCTGTCTGATTGATGAGGTCCAATATAGCCGGGTCGCGGGCGGTCCATTCACTATGTAGTTTATTCTACGAACATTGATCAAATAGCGGTAATGTTGAAGCCTTGGTTTGTATACATACTGCTAGCTAGACGAAATGCTACCTATTTGGTTGAATTTCACATAGGTATTCACGATTCAGGTACCTAGGTCCAATTTTCAAGGTACCGTATCTCAAAAGGAAAAAACGGAACCCTTATAGGATCACTTTGTTGTCAATCTGTCTGTCTGTCTGTCAAGACCCTTTAGCTCGGGAACGCGTGGAGGTATCGAGTTGAAATTAAAACTATATACTCAGGTCTGCGGTCCCTTGACGCTGTGAAAAAATCAAACTGAACTGAACTGAAAAAAAAAAGTTAACGAATAAAAAAGATACTGTTTATGTCGCAAAAAACGTGTATTTCGACATTGTCAAGAGAATCAAAAATCATAGGGGATCCTGAAATTTGGTCTCATAGCATAAGTATAGGAAAAAATCAGAAAACTGTAAATTTGTAGAAAATTTGTGGAAAAGTCTTCGTAACCCAATTCGGAAATTGAACTGTTTTCATAGGTAAGTTTGTGCGAAACTCTCAGTGCGGGAGTCCGACTCGCACTTGCCCGGTTTTTTTAACTTTCCCCTACACTAGGAATTACTCCTATATCGTAGGTCCGTTCACAAAAATGTAGGTAAACTCACGCACACAAGACAAGAGTTATAACAGAAAAAAAGAGATATAAAAGAATCGATCCCGCGACGCGGAGTGCAGCAGTTAATCGCTCAACTACTGCGCCAACCACTTTTTTTTTTGAGTTGGGAAATTATCAAATGACTTCTCTCGCTCTAGGTTGGAGCTAAAGAGCGTGTCAGACTTTGACTGACTAAAACCCATCTGTGTCCTTAAGTTGCACTTTGCTTTCTAGGGCTCCGGTCTATCTTTCAAACGTTCCCGCAGCCCACGCCAACCAACCATTCAACTATCCTGGGCAGAGCACCGCCGTGTCCTCGTGGGGGCGATCGGCGGCAGCGATTTTTCGCGCCGAGTTTTGGTACAGGCCATGGTCCGGAGCGAGGAGGAGTGGCAGGCGGTAGCCTCCTTCTGCGAAGCAGTAATGCTAGCAAAGGAGGCGGCCGCACCGCGAGGGAACGCCCCTCACGCCTCAGCCGCCGGATTCCAATCCCGAATTCCAGCCACCGAAGGCGCGGGCTTGCGGACGGCGAGCAATGGGTAGCTCGCCGTCCGACCGTACGGTAACGGTCCGGACCGAGCCCAAATCGTCGACGTGCGCCTCAAGGAGATGTCAGCAAACCGCAGGGGCCCAGCAGGGTCGAAGTCTACTGGTGCCATGGGTTGTGCGAAAGTGAACCCCCCCGGGGCCCTGGAACGAAGGCAAAGAAGGAACAGGAGTGGGTTTTAGTCAGTAAAAGTTTGACACGCCCTCTCGCTCCGCCCAAGGGCACGAGATGTCATTAGATGATTTCCCACCTAAAAAAAAGCCCACGCCAACCATACCGTTAGAAACAGTTATAGGTACCTACATACTCATCTGCCTAGGCTGATAGGATAGCTAGCCTTGGTCGAACTATTTTTCGCTAGAGATCTACCTACATGGAACGACTGCCTATCTCTCCTGCACAAATCGACCCAGTTAGGTACCTACTGGGTAACTTTGATAATGCTAGTTGACAGACGTTCGGGCTTCAAATTTGCTACCCAAGCCTCCAACCCCTCCGCAACCCTGTGACTGATGAAACGTGGGTGGGTTTAGACAAGAGTACAAAATGTCCCCCAACATGACACGTAACGCTGACAAATTGTCCAACAACATGTCCGCAAAATATTGGAATTGGTCCGGCGTCACGTGAATGTATCGCAAAATGGGAACACCCAAATACTCCGAAATATTTTATTCAGAATTTCGATGTTCCGATTTTCAAAAGTCCGAATTTCATAATACCTAAGAATTATAATGTCTATTATTAAATATCACGAAATTTATTTTACCGAAAGTCGTAAATGCGATTTGTTAGTTTTCCGATTTTCATACGTTCGAAAAATCAAATGCTCGAAGGGTTCTCGGTCCGAAAAACGATATTCCGATTTTCAATACTTCGAATAAACTAAAAGTCAACATGTTGTGCTACAAAATTTAGTGACAGAAACGAATCGCTGCAAAACCGAGTTCACGCAGTCTTGTCTGCCCTACCCCTAGCCCGCGTAGGCGCGGAGGGGTGGGGCGGCCCGCGAGCTGAGGAGCAGGCGGTTTGAAGGCCCGCCGCCGCGGCTGAGGCAAGCCGAAGCTGCGGTAGTGAGCGTTAAAACCATCTGCGACGATAAGCTCGCGTGGGGCCGCCCAAACCCCGCAGCGCCAGAGCCGTAACAGAAACAATGCTTGCTGCATGTTGCATGCCTGCTTGCATGCTGCATGCCTGCTTGCATGCTGCATGCCTGCTTGCATGCTGCTTGCCTGCTTGCATGTTGCATGTCTGCTTGCACGCTGCATGCGGCGCTTGCATGCTGCAATAAATGCACTGCATGCTGGAAAACGCATCTGTCATTAGTTTTTTAATTCTACCCCCTCATACTATACATAATATTATACTTCTCTCTGACGAGCAATTATGTGTTTATTTGTATTTTACAGTTTTACAAGGCGTTTTTATTTCGGAATTGTATTAGTCGGTATTTTAATAATCGGAATTCGTATTTTTGATGTTTCGAATTATCATTAAGTCGGACTTTTTGTTATTCGATCTATTGAAACTCGGTATTTTGAGAATATTTAGAAATTATAAAAATAGGAGTAGGTAATGATAAGTCAGTTGTTATATTCGGAATTTTGAACCATTCGGAATTATAAAAATCAGTATTTTGAAATTCGTATTTGTGACTGTCGGAATAAAGTTTTTCGTATTTATGTAGTGTACCCATCGCAAAATATTGGAGAACAAGTTGCGGGTCACTGGGCAACGTAGCAGCTTCAAGTATATTGAGTGTTGCGCGTCGACATTTTGTCTCCTAATGTATCTACGTCTTTATTCAGTATAAGTCTAACACTTTTCGCTCCACCCAGAGCGGTAAAGTTTAAAAGAGCTGTAAAACCTTTCGATCCTGTACTAAAAATGCCAAAAGCCCGATGCCCATACTTACGTAGGTAGACGACACTGCCAAGTCTATGTCTCCTGATAGCTACAACATAGATGAGGTCAAAGGTCACACAGGTGAGATGGTGGTCAAACGCGACCCTATCATAAATAAAAAAATAAAAAAAATTATAGGTTACTTCTAGGCAAGCATGCTCCATCGTCGAACACGTTTACCATCAGGTGAGATAGTGGTCAAACGTGAGCAGGACCTCAAGTCTGCTATTACATAAGTGTCAGAATGGTCTAATCTATCATTGATTTCATAATTGTTGATTTTGAAAAGTTTGATAATCTACTAATTTAATGGCGTCATTATGACTTTCCAATGGTCAACCACTGGCGCTCCATTGAAAGGAATGGCATAGAATGGTAATCTCGTACATATTCACAAATGGATATCAGACGTATGCGGTAATCTGCTAAAATTTTGACAGTTCCTTTGAGCAATGACTGCACAAGACGTCACCATTAGAACGTCATTGTGCAGTCATTGCTTATAATAAGCTCGATATTGTCATTCTACCACAACTCTATTACGAGACCATTGACTGATCAATGATCGATCATTATGAATTATAATTAGAATTTACGAACTTTTAGCAAAATGATAATGGAATAGTGTTGGAATGACGAATTTATAAAAATAGCAGACTTGGGCCCCTGATCTAGGTATTTATATTTTTTTAAAATGGGGATTAGGACGGCTGTGCAAAGTTGAACATCTGTAGTAAATTCTTATGTTAACTTTATGATATCTTAGATCAACGAAGACCTGGTACGCAGTGGACTCTCTGCAATTTCCGTGAAACACGATAGCGTGATACAGTGTTTGAGCATGTCACGCGCTTGCGAGAGGATGCAAATACCTCCCGGACTCGTTAAGGTAACGCATTTACTCATTTTTAACCGACTTCAAAAAGGAGGTCTGAATATTTTTTTTATGTAGGTATATTCTCCAATTACTCGTACCTACATGCCTGGACCGATTTGGGAAATTCTTTTTTGTTTGCAAGGGTATTTTTTCCAGGTGATCCCATGGTCCCAAGTTCAGGATCTGATAATGGGATCCTGAAGAAACCGAGGGAACTCTTCTAATTTTATTGATACACTTGTAATGGTTACCTATATTCCATAGGAAAAACTTACGAGAAAAACACTAAAAAGTTGAAAATAACTTTAGATTTCGGACACCGACGACGTTTTTTTCCATCACATACATTACCTACTTACTTAATCCATCATCCCCATCACATATCTTAGTACCTAGGTACCCACTATATTCCTGTAAACCAAGTATTTAGAAAAGTGGTGCCCCCGACTGACCCACCGCGTATGACTTTTGTACATAGAAATCAAATGAAACCCTGAAAGACCTTTGTACATAGAAATCAAATGAAACCCTGAAAGACCTTTAGAAAACAACAAATTTTTATGTCTAAAAATGTTTCGGTTTTGGCCGAAACTAAGATACTGATACTCCATTCGCAATAAAATTAGACATTTAAACAAATCTTTTTCACAGTCCGTTCAACCGATTTTGACTTTAATTCCGTAGCCTAAGGATGGCATTCAAAGCAAAAAAAGTTTGTATTGTAACGGTACTTTCTTTTCTTTTTAATCTTATTGAGAACTAGCTATTGCCAGCGGATTCGCCCGCGTGATATTAAAAAAATATCCTAAGGGAATGTACCCCCGGGATAAAAAGTGTCCTATGTGCTCTTCCAGGACATGATCTAACCTTTTACCAAACTTCATCGAAATCCATTCAGTAGTTTTTGCGTGCAAGAGCAATAAACATCTATAGATCCATATACCTACTGTATACAAACTTTCGCGTATAAAATATTTGTAGGATGGAGTAGACACCGAAGATTCGGTTTCGGTTAGCTACGCTAGACACACACACACACACACACACCTCACACACACACACACACACGCGCGCACACACGCACACACACACACACACACACACGCTAGACACTAGTTTTCGTTACGATTTCTACACGAAATTAACAAAAAGTTTTCATTGACTTTACCTCTATGAGTTGTGGGACTTACCGAGATGTCTACTTTACAAAGCACTACTTGGTCTTCGTTCGAATAAGGAGGTTCTCAAAATAATTTAATTAAATCTAGACCAGCAACATCGCGATAAACTGCATATGGATTTGAGATCTCACCCAAATGATGAAATGCGACGCCTAGTGTACACCAGGTACAAAAACTTCTGTAACAACTTGCTGCACAAACTAAAAACTAATTACAATAGTGAAATCATAAATAAAAATCGAAACGACCCAAAAAAACTTTGGAACACAATCAAATGTATTTACAATCCAACCACAACAAAAGATGAATCTTCTAATTTACTAAATAATGCACAAGACCCTGACGAATCACTCAATAAGTGTAACGCGCACTTTACCTCGCTAGGCAAAAATCTCTCAGATGTTATACTATCGCGGTTATCCGAAACACAAGAATCCTTAGCCAATAATTACAGGCCAAGTGAAACCCCTCTGAACTCTTTCTTTTTTCATGCTACTGACGAAACAGAAATTGAAAAATTTATAGACAAACTGAAAATTGACAGCGCTCCGGGACTTGATGGAATTACTGCCCGCCTTATTATATTTCTAAAAAAATCGCTTTTAAAACCACTCACTCACATATTTAACCTAAGTATGGAAAACGGTATCTTCCCTGACCGCTGGAAAGTTGCGTGTGTTCGTCCCATCTATAAAACCGGTCTCACAGAACTACCAGAAAACTATCGTCCTATAGCACTTTTAAGTATATTATCAAAATTGCTAGAAAAAGTGGTCAACAACCGCCTAGTCAACTATTTAGAAGACAATAACTTTATATCTGGAAGACAGTTCGGCTTTAGGAGAGGCAAGTCAACTGAAGATGCTGTAATATTATTAACTGACTCTGTAGCCACTTTTATTGAAAACGGAGAGCACGCCATGGGAGTTTTCTTAGACTTAGCCAAAGCGTTCGATACAATCTCCATTGACCTCCTCCTATCGAAGTTAGAAGGAATAGGAATAAGAGGTATCGCGCTTGAATGGTTTAAGTCCTACCTCTCAAATCGCCAACAATTAGTAAAAGTAGGTAACAATTCAAGTTGCTTACTGCCAATAAGCTTCGGAATCCCTCAAGGCAGCACTCTTGGCCCAACTCTCTTTGCTTTTTACATGAACGATATACTTAATTGTTCAATAAGTAATGCTGAAATTATATCATACGCAGACGATACGGCAATTATATTTCACGCCAAAACCTGGGACCTGGTATACCATCTTGCTGAAAACGGTTTGCTTAAGATTGTTAAGGAACTAGATAAAAACCTTCTTACTCTTAACGTGAAAAAAACTAAGCTCATCACCTTTTACAAAACTGCTGCTTCCAGCCCTCCACAGCAATTGGGTGTCCCTTCGTCCAGCATACTCACCATGGAATCCTGATATTTCATGAATGTCAAAAAACTGTTCTGAAATAGTGCTAAATAGTGCCCAAAGGAAAAAAATAGTGCTCTTGTACTTGCGAAGTTATAGCCATAGTTCGATGAGTATGCTGGACGAAGGTTTCGCCCAGCATACTCACCTCCGTCCGGAGAATCTGTATACGCTTCAAACATAATTCATACTTCAAAAAATAGTTCCCAAATAGTGCCAAACGGTGCCCAAAAAGAAAAAACAGTGCTCGAATAACTTCGGAGTTATAGGCTTCGTTCAGTGAGTATGCTGGGCGTAGGTTCTACGCCCAGCATACTCACCTCAGTGCGCGAATATCGAACGAGCTATAGGTATAATTTACGTCTCAAAAAATTGTGCTTGAAATAGTGCCCAATATCAGTCCAATTTTTGCTTGACTTTTGACTTAGAAAACCATTAAATTTTAATGTAAACTTCTACATACTAACGTAAAATGGGGTACAGTCGTCGACACATGTTTTTGGACAAAAATATTAAACTTTCTAATTGTAGACTTCATGTTATTGGAAATAATTATGGTATTTTCTCACATGTCAAAAACTTTCGATTAAATGCATTATTATATATTTTATAAATAATAATAAATGAATGAAACTTTAAGCGTAAATGAAGTCTATTACTTCATTGCATTGTGTGTTTGTCTGAATAAAAACAGTCATTTGCAGCCAATAAATTTAATATCTTGAAAAATTGTAAAAAGGAAATTATACAGTTTCTTTTTGTATATATGTTGCAGGCAAAACTTATAACCAGTCAAAACTAGTACTGTGACATAGTTATACAAATTTTTAAAACTCTTTCCAATAGTTTCATCAATGAAAGGTTTAGCAATAAAAAACATTTTTAATTACTTACGTTATTTATTACTATTTAAAGGGCCAAAGTAATCAGAATTCTAGTTAACTAGTTCACAGCTTTTGTTAACATTCATAATATAATCAATGTAAATAGAAAAAATTGTAGTTTTAATATTGTATATAATATACATATAAAAAAATGTTTAGCCAAATATTGGTAAAACTTTCTAAAATATAACACGTAGGTACTTGTACTTTGTTTTACTGCTACAACGTTTATGAACGTTTTAATCACAATAAAATTATCTTACAAATAAGTATAAATTGAGCAATCACAGTTTATAATCACGTTTTTTTTATTAATATTAAATACCCTATAGTAATTACAAATTAACAATCACAGTTTATAATCACATTTCTGTAAGTTATTAATAAAATAACTTTTACAAGAACAAAAAAAAAACAAACAAACAATAACAAAATAGGAACTAACAAGTTAGGACCGATCTTCATCTTACATTCGCGTATAAATAATGCAGTGTGGTACAGTATATTGGGAATTACTACAAACTTTTTTACTAAGGTCATCATAGCAGTTCCAAGTTCTCTTTAGCAATCGATAGCACTTTGACTTGTAATGCCCCATGCGTCCTGATTCACCATTTGTAAAATCTATTACCGACAGAATTTTAAAGGTGTCACCGTTTATTATGATCTCTTTAGGAATTTCATCAATTTCTATTTCAATTGAAGTATTAATTTCAATAAATACGAAGTCTAGTACTTCATATTTGTATGCGTTTTTACCGTTACATAATTGGTATTTACATTTCCTTTCAGTATCATTTACTAATAGAGCTTCATTAAGGGCTCCAATACCTTGAGTCGTCAATATGTTTACATTTATTGGAATCCAACTACATTTTGTGCCAGAACCTTTATTGATTTCACAGTTCTGGTTTGTACAATTTAAGTATCTATTAGCACTATAAAAACCATAACTTTGTATGTTATCTATTATAAAAGTTACATTACACTCACAATTTTTGCAACTACTAAAATCGGATTCCACAGTATCATATATTTTAGCCAATACCTTAGAACGAGTAGTGTAAATATCTTTTGGTTTTCTAGCCTTCTTAGTGATTTTCTTTAGATTGTCATACGTGATCAAACTTCTGGTCAGTTGTGAAAGATCGTTTTTTTTATCATTGATATATTTTCTAATATTAGGTCTATCTAAATATGCAATTGAAAAACTTTGGACCACGGAATCAAAAGCACACGTATTAATAAACGTGAATCTGTATGTTCCTAAAGTAGAAACACTGCCGTTTTGTAAAATATGTAATTTTGTACGACGATTGATTCGTTTTTTATTTTTCTTCTGTTTAGACACCAGTCCCCGCCAGTCTTCAATATAATTTGGTTCGCTCCTAAAAATTGAGTTTTCATAAAATGATTCATCATTGACGAGAGTATTTATTTGTGGTGTGTTATGGTCACTTATTTCATTTTTTTCATCGACAATATTTTCAGTTCCTTCTTGAACATCAATCAAGTCACTTTTGGCTAAGCGTATGGAACCGGTTATCAAAGGCTCGTGTTTAATAATAAACTCATCTACGCGGTACTTATTTGAATTTGTTTTAAAAAATAACTTTTTTACGTCTTTCATATAACTTTCTACATTTGAACTGGTTGGAGTACAATAATTACTGTTAAAATAAGTCATCATTATATTTCCCCATAGTGGAAGTTTTTTAAGAATCCTAATCAAAGTGTCCTTTATTTCCGGCAAGTAATAAATATTTTCGATTTCAGTTTCTTGATCACACAATTGTTTAATTAAATCTTCTTTCTCCTCAAGATCTTTATACATTTTCAGAAGCGGGTTTTCTTCTTTATCTAATCCCTCCCATAAAGAATGTTTAATTGGAACGTGATTTTCCGAATCTACATTTTGTATTTCACATTCCTGCAAATTAGTTTTGATCCGGTTTTTTAATTCTAAAATCGCCGTTTCACACCGTGTTAAATTTCCATTTCTACTGCCGCGGTGTTTATTATTTGCTATAATATAAACATTTTCTATAATTTTCTTTACCTCTCCGTATGAAACACATTTTTTAATCAGAATCATACAATCAACAAAAAAATTTGTTACTCTAGTGTCTATATTTTTGAAAATACTTTGATTGTACAATGTTTTTATGAAATGCGAAGTATCAAGGCGAACATAACAGGTTGGAATTTTTTTGGTTCTATTTTCTAAAATATTAAAACATGTATTTAAGTAGTCAGAGGTGGATTTATAACCACAAAATACTTTTACCACCGCACCTACTAAAGCTGCGGAATCATCAGTTACTACTTCATTTGGAGGTTTTCCATTAGCCAACCAAGATTGTAACCAGCTAGCAATAGTATCTAAAGAGTGACTTTCTGATATACACTGTGAAATTGGCACGCTACTTTTAACGGTTGTATCTGTCATCATAACATACAAAAATATAGGACTTTGCGACTCTTGAGATAGTTGTGTGTGTTCATTGACGACAGGCCGAAGATTTTTATTAAATATAGAACCTGTTGCGTCTATAGAAACTCTAATATAATTATACTCTTTTTGGCATTTTTTATAATAATTCTTTTGATCGTCCGTCCAGTAAAATGTATAAAATGGAAAAGCAGAAACATATCTAACACATTTATCAAAAGGTGGTGAAACACACATACAAGTAAGTGACAATATTGGGTTGGGATGGAAAACATCAACTTTTTTATTTTCATGTTTAATTCGATGTAGTGTTTGTAATTTTGGCAATACTGGAGGTTCCTTGTCATTTTTCTTCATTAAAGTTGAGGCTAATTTATATCTTATAGAAGCTGCTGCTTCGTGTTGTAATTTTTCACCTAATTCCCTTATTTGGTAATACCGTAATCGGTTTTTTTTACTGGTGTTATGAGAGTACTTTTTATTTTCATTAATTATGCAACATTCTAGTTTAATTAAATTTTCCGTTTCTAAGTTAGTTGTTATAATTATTTTTGCGTGACATTGATTACAATATCCTGTGCATTTGATTTCGTAATTGTCTTTCACAATATTATTTTTAAAACACCAAGTGCATAAAGATCTTATTTCTTTCCATAGATGCATTTGAATTACATTAGTCCATTGGTTTGGTTTTAATTTACGTCTGACATTATACAGACTACCAGGGGCGATTTTGCTATTTCGGTGATAAAAATACCTTTGAGGCTTAATACTATCCCAAGTTATTGTATCCATATAAAATGTATGCGTACTGGTGTTCTCCGAAACACTATTAATGCTTTCGTTTGATGACGATGTAGACTTTTGATTTATCAAATTAGAATCATTATTACGAATTATTTCTTTTTTATCAACACCAAAAAAGTATTCGTAATTTCGTTTTATGCTTAATATGATTGATTTAATACTCATTTTGTAATTTAACCGTGTTTGAATTTGTTTATAAATTGAGTCATTTGCGGAAGGAATATTTTTAAAAAAGTCATCTTTGAATTCTGAAATTACTAATTTTTGCGTTTCTAATGAAACCTTTGGTTTAGGCCCTCGTTTTCCTTGCTGATCCATGTCGTTAGATTCACAAGAATTATCACAAATTATTATGCCATTTGTTTTCAATATTAACATAATATGAAATAACAACTAACTAACTAACATATAAATCAACATCAATAACATTATGAACACTTGTGTACTTATACTACCTATATTACCTGAAAATACCAACTATAGATGTAAAAAACATAACGGGCCCCACCGCTCACGCAGTACGAGTCAGAAAAAGTTGTCTTCTAACGTGGTAAACATTGTGTCTTCAAGATAATCTGAAAATAACACGTATTTAAATAATTTAATATAGGTATGACAGGCTCCAGCCTTCCTCTAAAGGTACTTAAGCACTTACGTGTTTTCCATTATTTTAGCGTGATTTCTATTATAAATAGCGAAGGGGCAAAACACGAGGCTGAAGACGATTTCCCGAAGTCACAACTCCCATAGAAAATGTGATGAATAGGTTGACGACACTTAAAAGTTTAAGTGCATTCGCCGGATGACAATCGGTAATAGTCTTCACTTCACGTCATATTATCTAAAAAATACATCTGTGTTAATTCTATAGTTACGTTTATACTTACTACCGACGCTCGCGCTGACTGATTCTACCTATTTCGATATTGAAATGTAACTAACGTGAACTTAAGACGAGAACAGATCCTGACGGGTAACGAGGACAAGCTTGTAATAAAAAAATTGAAGAAAAGTAAATTATATCCTAGCAAATAAGACAGTGTTTCATTTCCAGTAGAATTGGAGGATAAAACCAGGCCTCCGCAGAAGTAGGTATATAAATAGGTATTTGAGATCCAATTAGATAAACAAACAAGTTACATTACGTTATTATGTGTGTACCTACCTACATCAAACCTTTAAATAAGTAACTAAGTAGGTACCCATTTTTAAAACTTCTTAAGCATGTCCTTAATTTTAAGTGTACAGTGTCATATTCAACGAAAAAATGAACGTGTTTTTGTAAAAAACAACTCGCTTGCTACCTAGTTTTACAGTGCAATTAATGAATGAGTGTAAAATCAATTTAGTTAAATGCCACTATTATAAATTGAAATATACTTACTGATTTGGGTGCAGCTCCTATATTGATTACGTACTAGATACACAATTTTATATAGGTAAATAATGACATCACCAACACATTGTTTGGTTTTGCAACCCACTATGTAGTCAAACTCAAAAGCCGGCGTTATTATAATGATGTGCGACGAAGTAAACAAACAAAGAAACTGAGAAGCGCTTGTTCGTTTCGATTGCTTTGTGACACAAAATGGACCCTTATCACCTTCAAAATACAGATCAGTCTTGTCTAATAATCGTAAGATGTTAGGGCAGCGCCATCTAGTATTTAAACATAAACATATTCATTTGCGTTGCGGGCGCCGCGCGTCGCTTTGTGACACAAAATGGACCCTTATCACCTTCAAAATACAGATCAGTCTTGTCTAATAATCGTAAGATGTTAGGGCAGCGCCATCTAGTATTTAAACATAAACATATTCATTTGCGTCGCGGGCGCCGCGCGTCGTAAGCCCCATACCTATTGACCGTACGTGCATCCATTACTGCCACACTATATTGAACTTTATCACATGAGGAATACAGGTCAATTCCGTAAACGTTGTGGTACCGTCCTTGATCCGGAAAATGATTATTTTGAATAATTTTGTCAGTTGTAATGTAAGCATTAATAACAGCAACTTTATTTTTCATGCATGATTTACTTCATTTGATATCTTAATCCTTCATTCGCCGTGATCTAGACAAAATATATAAAATCATTGTTCCTAGCTACCGGGGTCCCATGCGACGCGCGAAGGCTTAATCATATTATTATAAAGTATTATTAAAATAATGTGTAATTAATAATATTGCGATTCTAAAGTAAATACTCCCTTACATAGACAATTAATAATTTACACAAGACAAAAATTGTTAGAAAGAAAGTTAATAATATTGTATTCGACTGTACTCAATGTAATGTATGTAGAAGTTTACAATCAAATTTAATGGTTTTCTAGGTCAAAAGTCAAGCAAAAATTGGACTGATATTGGGCACTATTTCAAGCACAATTTTTTGAGACGTAAATTGTACCTATAGCTCGTTCGATATTCGCGCACTGAGGTGAGTATGCTGGGCGTAGAACCTACGCCCAGCATACTCACTGAACGAAGCCTATAACTCCGAAGTTATTCGAGCACTGTTTTTTCTTTTTGGGCACCGTTTGGCACTATTTGGGAACTATTTTTTGAAGTATGAATTATGTTTGAAGCGTATACAGATTCTCCGGACGGAGGTGAGTATGCTGGGCGAAACCTTCGTCCAGCATACTCATCGAACTATGGCTATAACTTCGCAAGTACAAGAGCACTATTTTTTTCCTTTGGGCACTATTTAGCACTATTTCAGAACAGTTTTTTGACATTCATGAAATATCAGGATTCCATGGTGAGTATGCTGGACGAAGGGACACGCAATTGGAACTCAAATTCCACACATGCTGTAGCAATCATAATCCTCCACTCATAGACTGTTCCTGCACCTGTATAGATCGCAGCTCTTCTCATAGATACCTCGGTATTATATTAGATGAAAATATCTCTTTTAAACCTCATATTCACCTACTCTCGGCTCGTGTCAGGAAACTCATTTATATTATGAAAAAGTTACGCGACTGCACTCCCCCTGAAACTCTTCGTATGATATATCTTGGGCTTTGCCAATCGGTGCTCCAGTACGGTATTTCCGTCTGGGGTAGTGCTGGTAAAATCACATTCATGGAAATAGAAAGGGCCCAAAAAGCTGTTATTAAAGTAATGCTAAAAAAGCCTTTCAGGTTTCCAACAGACCTGCTTTATAATGTATTCCCTGTTCTCCGAGTGCGGCAATTATTCATCCTAAGCGCAACACTACGAACACATAGAGCTGTTAAAAACCGGCCTGATTATCAAAACCTTCTATCAAAACGCGTTCTACACGTTCCACTTCCAAACGCAAAGAGTCTTCTGGCTAGACGCTGTCCTTCTTACTCTCACAGTCATGTATATAACCAAATCATTAAATCCTACGACATCAAAGGTTTAAACGATCGATTATGTAAGAAAATGTTGAAAAAAATACTCGTCTCCCTCTCGTACGATGAAACTGAGGAAATTATTAACTAATAATTAACATTTCGTGCTAAACAGCCACCAAAATTATATATAATACTAGTACAACACGTGTGATGATGACCCACAAACATACCTACACACTTTCAACCGCACACCTGTAACACGCACACTCTTTTATTTTTATTTACCCTGTTACTTTGTACTAATTATTTTGTCTACTATTTTATTCCTATTTTATTGTAAGGTAATCCGCAAAGGAAACTTGTATTTTAATTTAACGATCACGCAACTCCGGTCCCCAAGATACAGGCACCGCCTAGTTTGGGGGCCATTGTAATAATTCTGGTAAAATATAACACCTGTTACCGATATGTAAATAAGTTATAACTATGTTTAAGAAAACACTTGTAACAATGGCTAAATAAAGTTATTATTATATTTTTCTTTACAAATTGTTTGTAAAGAAACTGTTTTTTCTTAAGCTTACCTATACTTGGACCCAAAATGTAGCCACGATATAAATATCTATCCACTAATACTCCTGTTTCCATGTTCAGCATCGTAACTCGTTCCGAAGTCTTCACCGCCCCGACCTGAAGCGTGTTCCATACCTGCGCCGCATGTCACCCGATGAGCTGGAAACACTGTTCCGCGGATACGCTGATCTACCTCCCAAAACGATGCCGAAAACTGGTAAGTTTTTAGTGACCTAGAGTCGTGCCAATACGACGTAGATAAGTATAAGGTCAATATTATTCCGGTGTGAAAGAGAGGAGCTAAAAGCAGTGCGGTAACTAGCCTTTTACGGCCTGGTCACTTCGGTCTTAGCGGCGAGCGGGGCGGCATCTGTAAGCGGGCGCGCGGTGCTATGAGCGGGGTCTCGTGGCGTGCTTCAAACATTTTCATACTTTTAATCTTACCGCTCGCCGCCCCGCGCTTAGCTGACACCCACAGCGGCAAGGTCGTGAACGGGCCGTTATACGCCCGGTGCGAGCTTCCATAACTGCGCCCCTTGAAATTTTAATTTACCAACTCCAGGGCCTCCGCTCTGTGCCTGTGCCTAGGCACCGCTACCACCACTAGTTACGGCACTGGCTAAAAGCACTAGGAGTCCTCGCTGTCCTGGTACGATGGATTTGGACCATCCGCTTCAATCCACTAGGATTTTTTGACAAAATTGCTAAACAATCCTATATGTAGGTACCTACATATTGACCTGTCCCGTAATCTCTAAGGTTGTTCCTATAAACTTCTGTCCATTGTGTTATAGTACGATAATATTTATAAGTAGGTGGGTACATAGACATACCTACTTATTCGTTACAATAAGACACCTCGCCCACGGCGACTTTTTGTAGCGATGCTGTAGCGCGTTATTAGCGCGTTGACATTTTTTCAATAGCGCTTGCAAATGCGACTAACGCGCGTTAGTAGCGATACTGTCGCGCGCTTACGAAACGCGTGACAGCATCACTACAAAAAGTGTCGTCGTGGGCGAGGGGCCTAATGGATAAATATTTCAGATTTTCGAGAGGAAAAGCCAAAGATGCCACTGCCACCAGATGAGAATGGCCAAGAGAAAAGTAAAGTAATCAAAGAAATCTGCAGACCAGACGAGGGTGCGTATATCCTGATTACTGTCTTGTTCATGCGTTTCATTTACCTGCGCTTCCACGTTTGGTTGATGAACTTTATAAATCCTGGAATACTTCTATATTTTTATTCCTTTAGTGTATTAAATGTGATGTCTCTCATTTTTGTAAAATTTCAAATTATAAAATCTATTTCCGGACACTTCACTACGTTATGCCCGTGACTACCGCATGACCACCATCGTCAATCGCTTCCAAGGGAGAATGAACGATTTGAACCAAAAGCTGTATCAAGTTGTAGCATATAATGAAGATATGCCATTTGAAAGATTATAATAATAGTTTAATTTTATTATATGCCACCAATATCAGACATGTTCAAAAAAGAATTATTACCCATTTAATTAATAGGACGTCACCCATGTAGGCTGCTGATTTTTTCATTCCATTCATTTAATTTCAATTTACTGAGCTCGGTGTCAAGTGAGTAACGAAGGTACTTACTAATTTCATGTAACATGATTAAAGCAGATGATGCTGCGGCATGAGAACATTCGAAATAGAAGCATTCTTAACCTAATTAACATTATCTTAACAGGTAACGAAGTACTGCCATTACACCCTATTCTGGAGACCCGATCGGGTCCCGAGGACGTGCCGGCTGGCATGAGATTGCACGGCGCTCGCGCGAGACTGTATACCTCTGTCCTAGCTGGTGCTAAAGCCGGTGATCAACCTGAGTGAGTTCCGCACATTTGTATAAACTTGAACTTTTTATTCAGATAGTAGTATCGGCAGAAAGACATTTTCCCTACCACAATAATCGCCAGTTAGGATCCTTACACACTTTCTTACTTTGGTTGCGAGTTCTATGCATCAGACATTTTTAAGAACGTTGTCAATAATGTCGGAGTGTGTCCACTCTCGACTTTTCCACTTAAGCACATTATCTTTAAGAGATGAATTTGTACAAATAAGACAGCTCGATATACCCCCTTATCAACGATAGAAAAAAAACCAGCCAAATGCGAGTGGGACTCGCATACGAAGGGTTTGTATTGTATGGGAGCCCCCTTAAATATTTATTTTATTCTATTTTTTTGTATTAACTGTTATAGCGGTAACAGAAATACATCATCTGTGAATTTCAATTATCTAACTGTTACGGTTCATGAGATACAGCCTGGTGACAGACGGACGGACAGCGGAGTCTTCGTAATAGGGTCCCGTATTACCCTTTAGGTACGGAACCCTAAAAATCATATACTTCTCTCGAGCCCGATGTTGCTGTTCCCACCATCCGTTTTTGTTTTCAGTAAGAATATCTCTCGTTTCAGTGGCATATCGACTCAAGAAGATTACGACACGCGCGTCCCCGACGACGCAGTGCCCGACGAAGAAGTACAACTTAACGAAGAACTACAAATTATCCTCCCCCCACGATACGATGACGTCACCGCAGACTCCTCTAATACCACCACCTCCACAGACCAAAGCATAAGCTAGATGAAATAGAAACCATATCACTATGAATTAAGGTTAAAATTAGAAAGAACTCGATAAATGAAGTTTAACCCAAAAGTCTCTATTGGCACGAAAGCGCGTCGAAAAATGACAAGGCTGATGCGGCTGTCAAGAAAAAAAATTGGTAGAATGGTCATGTATATGGACTGGATGATTAGTGATTTTATTCAGAAACTTTGATTTATAATTTATTTCAAACTTAGCCTGTATGCAAGTACACAATTTTTCTATACAAGTTTTTGGTTTTCGTTTCCTACTTATTTCACGTCTGATAGTTGTGTTTTGTAGGAATAAAACTAGATGTTTCAAGGGTGAATTTATATTGAATTTATCTTTCTACAATATTATACAATAGGTTTTCGTTACCAACGCTTTCCCGCGCAATGATCCCAGCGGTACATTATCATACAAACAATAATAATTTTTACATCTCCGTGCAAAATAGTTGCTAGAAATTTTAATTGCACTTTAAGTTGAATTAAAATGAATTATGAAAGGTATATCAGTTCTAAATTTGGTAGAGCATGACCTATTGTATATTGTCATGTCCCGAGTATTACCATAGTTCATTCGAATATTCTAGAAAATAATCATACATTATAAGGTTCTATGAAATATATTTATATCACAAAGTATAGGTGAGTTTCAACAGAAAAAGATGACATAGCTTTCGTCGTAGTTTACTTGCAATTACACAATTCAATGGGACATCTAGTAGGCAAGAAATCAGAACAGAATGTGAAGATTGCCGAAAAAGTAGGCTATGGACCTGGAAATAAGAGCTAATTTTGATTGAGAATGGTTTCTAGTTACATTTCCTAGATCTCTTTCATTTTCTTTCATCGGTTTTGTATTGTTAATTTTATTGTCTCGCGTACAATTTCATTCGAGCTGACCACTTAATTTGCACTGAATTTAAGAGATCCCCACACTCGCACGTCTGAGGGGCGGAACATACCAGTCGCTACTTCGTTTCAACTAATTTTGTAAGTGTAAAGTACTACTTGGTTTATTTTGACTGCTGTCGAAAGTGCATTATGATTTTCAATACCTATCTAAATATCAAGAAATATCCTAAAACGTCACTTTGTCAAGATGTCAAGCTCCGCCCTATGGACAAATTAAAAGCCTGTTTTACTACCATCCGTTGATTTAATCAAAAGCTAAAGATGACGATCTGCTGACATTTAATCGACATCCAATTCATATCGAAATGGCAATGGCCAGCAGCGACGCGGCTAGCACTTCTATATCCTTAAAAGACTAGTATCGCTTGAAAGGTTCAAAAATGGTGCGCGGCCGGCCGAGGTGGCGCGAGCAACCAAGCAGCCGCGCGCGGCGGACCTCAACCTCTCCCATCGCGTCACCGTTGCTATCATCCTGGTGTGAATCGGCCCTTAGTTAACCAACTGACGATGGTGAAACAGGCCCCCAGCATTAACTATTCATTACGTCATCTCCTAATTCCCTAATCAATGAATTCAATGTCTCAATTTTCAGCTTCTAAATTTTGTTGAACTATTTTGCGTTATATGTTATCTCTAAATCGTATCATTGAAAAACCTATTTATTGCTTTATTTCTATGTACATTACTTACTTTTCGCATATAACGTTATACTCAAGCATTTTTTCTACTAACCATTGACATATTAACAATCACAGAGTAGTTAAAAATGGAGTGCCAATGCGAACAGCTTGAGGTCCGAAATGTGACGATATAAAAAGCTTTTCTAAAAGCAATGATGAGCGCTTTAGCCACCGAAACCAAATCGTTTTGTTTTGTGATTGTTTAATTGTAATTAAAAAATAATACGACTATGTTCACATTTTGCCTGCCCTTATAACACAGTAAAATGGGGTGAATAGAAACAAAACTTCAAAGGGTATTTGCACGATATTCGAATATTTTTTGCAGCATTCAACTATATCAATTTATTAATGAATTGTTATTTTAAAAAGTCGATGCTTTGTTAGAAGTCGATAATATGGTATCAAAGCGAAAAACCAAACTAAAGTTTTGTTTCTATTCACCCCGTTTTACGGCACTCCATTTTTAATCTACTTCAAATAATCAAAGCCTGGGTACTCCAAAGGAGTTTGCATCTAAAATCAGCCTTGTATAAGCAAATCACCCTTTCGGCAAAAGCCCTCACAAAACGAAGCTATAAAAATTAAATAATTCGCTAGGAAAATCTCATTTCAAGGTCCATTCAAGAGCCGTATTTACAAAATCAGATGGTCCCCGAACTGACTAACTACTAGCACGGTTCGATATTCGACGCTTTACTAAGATAGCCTTTAGTACCCTGAAAATAAGGTTGATCTACATATATAAAAAGATAGATAAGAGGAGAAACTGACTGACTGACATATCAACGCACAGCCGAAACTACAGGGACTAGGTTTGTGAAATTTTGCACAAGGTTTAAGACGCAAGCGAGCACTAAGGGAGGAGAGGATTTTCCAAAATCCACCACCTATGGGGATGAAACGGGGATCCAAAGTTTGTATGGGGAAACCTACTTAACGAGGGCGAAGCCGCTGACAGAAGCTAGTAATTAATAATTGTTAATAGAGATGAACTGACTATGGACTTGGGTTTACTTGTAGACTATAAATGTGACCGGATGGTTGGCGACTATACCCTATTTAGGGAGCCGTGAGACAAAAGGTAAACAAACTATATATAATACTACTAAATTATAGACCACAGTTACTGGAAACATTTTGCATTAAAATGTGACGTTTTGTCATCGGGGTTATAATCCGCCATCTTTTTCACTTTCGATCAACTTGTTGATACAAGAGTGCCGCTTTCAGATATTTTCGTTCAATTCTTGTGATTCGCCGAAGAAAAAGCGTGCAAAGAAAACGCCAATGCATTCAACAGAAAAGGAGACTGTTATTAATGTATTCAAACACGTCGAAGAAACTTGGCCGAAGGTACCTACATTGTTATCTTTGTTTACATTTTGTCTCAAGCTCCGATGAATAGAGTATAGTTGGTCCATCTCAATTACTATCTATATACCTTACCAAACCTTGGTTTTACCTTGTCAAACAGACCTTTTTTGTTGTCCGTTCAAACGATTTTGACTTTTATTGCGTTGGTGGCATGATAAATCGCGGCTGCAGTAAATAGTTGTTGTAACCACTTTTTCGCTTTGATCCTTATGTCTACGAAATAGAAGTCAAAATCAGTTGAACGAACAGTAAAAAAGATTTGTTAAATGTGTAATCCGCGACACAGACGAGGGGGTATTGCGTATGGAGTATAGTGGTTGTGAGTCTGGAAACTAATACTCGTATAATGTACGAAGATCATCCACAGCTTTCTTAGTAAAGCGTTCACACATCACCCGCCAAACAATCACGTAGAAAGCGGAAAGCGATACACCGTACATACATAGTGGAATTCGTCTTAAAAAATTTCGCATACAAAAATCAACATTCAAACGCGACAGTAATAAAAATACTCTTCAATATGTACATACATTGCTATAATATGTACATTTTTGTATGAGGCTAGCTTGACTATAAGTATATTGTTGAAGAAAATATAAGGGTGTGTTAAACTTCGAAAGTGAAAATTATAGAGAAATTAGGGTTAGTCGACATTTTTAGGTTTTACCCCCAGTTGAGTATTTCTCAAACTCAGCAATTAAATTGAGCATTTTTTTCAAAATTTTCAATTCAATTCCCATATATTATATGGGTTTCTGTATTGAGTTTGAAAAATACTCAACTTCAAATGTTTAAATCTGAAATCGGGGGTTAGTCAGAGGATAGCGTTCACATTTTAAATACAATTATTAAGAATAATATTAAATAGTGATGTATAAACATGTCAATTTAATGAATGTCCTTAAATACAAAATAACAAAGAATAATCGGCACTTGTTTTAAAGACAACTTGTGATTTTTTGATTGCCCCGTGATCTGAAATATTAAAGTTTTTATGCTAACTATAGTCAAGCCACTTCATACAAATGACCTACACAGCGTGCATAGCTATCACGTAAATATCCATAATAAACAATATTGCGACCATCCATACATAGTCCTTGATTACCCACATTAATGCATTAGAAACTTTATTCTACCTTAATATACAAAGGAGGTAAACATTAAACTAAATAATAATAAAAAAATCATTTTACTTTATGTAATAATTCTTTAAATAACATAAAAAAATAATCATCGAATATCATTACAACAAAACTTTCTAAATTTGTTTTTTTTTTCTTCATTTAAATATGGAATAATTGATTTTGTGACAAGCCAGTTTGCTTGCTTGCTATCTAACGTTGTGTTCACACTGACAGTACCGCGCACCTCACTGGAGCGTTTATGTCTGTATAACCATTATATAGAATCAACACTGGTATTCACAATGACGTTGCTTGTTCCGGCACACGGGCGCTTACTTAAATTAAATGGCATCGACATCCTCACCTGCAAATAGAGAAAAAAAAAATATTTAAAAGATATCACAATACATTAAATGATTTATAAATGTGTAAAATCAATTACGCCTCAAAGGCAAAAGAAACTTGGATGTTCGGAATACATTTATCACGGCTCTACTATGTTTCCATTTACTAATTCCCAACACTAATGCGGGCTAGATATAATAATAATTTAGCTAATAATTTATTTTATTTAATAGTAAATATTGGCTAAATCTATTATTATTATTATATCAAGCTTGTATTGTCCCACTGCTGGGCAATGGACTCCATTCCTTCTCTTGTTCCCGACTCGTGATTTAAGTCGTCCCGCCATCTCCTTCGTGTCCAAATCTATTTGACATATATTTTATTATACTACTATCAACATCTTATATGTCTTATGTCTGAGTATGAATTCCGCACTTAGTCCTATGCGGACCATTGTACGTGGGCCATGGCGGCCATAACCTTAGGTGAGCTTATTCCAACCAGCCCATCTATCTCCAAAAACAGATAAGGCCTCTCAGGTTTTTCAGGGCATCAATGAGGGAGTTCTATCAACATCTACTTCTCATAACAACTAATAACAACAAGTGAATGAATTTATAAAAAACTAGACCAGACAAGCAGACTCAGTGAATATGTAGCTCAACCTTATTCAACAAAACATTGCTTTTTGGTCAAGTCTCGTTGGTTAATTTTACAGCTTGTAGGTTGTTTACATGTTTTTAGCGTTTTGCTTAAAATATCTTTGTTGGATACAACAACTACAACACATAAACAGATCCGTTAAAAACGGTCCTGTAAACAGTTTTTCCTTTTGATTTAGCACAGCTTGTGCATTTGACTGTCAAGTTTAGAAGGTATTTAATTTTGGATAAGGCACATAAAGCTCATACAGTCACTTCGTTTTCTGTTAGATTACGGGTGTCACATATTCTAATGTTTTTGCAGTATTTGGCAGCTTCGCTGAAGTAGTCAATACTAAAATACAACTCTTAGCTCAAGCATTTTACCAAGACCGTGCCAGTTTCAATCATTCCACACATTTTCCACTTGTGTAAACACTACATTACAATATCCACTAAGAATCAATTTGTGAATAATTAACACAGAACTTCGTTCCAAAAAAATCCCTCCAATACCTCTGTGAACAGTGTGAACGGATACCTATTTGAGACAAGTTCGGGCCACATTATAGTGTTGTGTCATGGTGCGTGCTGACTGAGCTGATTAACTACAAAACTCATTGTGATACGGCGTAGACCTAAACAAATACGTTTGATTGGCGTATTCCGCACTACGAAACACCCCGTCAGTTGCACAGTGATATGTGAACCTAGTAAGTATAAAGGTAGAACTATATTGGGCACATGTGGGTCACGTACGCCGATCATACATTTTATATAGCAACTAGACTTGTAGAGCTACATTAGATCCACGCCACGCGAGGCCACGCAATGCGACTCCACGTACAAATCAGGCGTGGCCCACGTGTGCGTCGATCTAATGTAGTTCCCACTTGATAGCTACGTACCGTGGCGGGCTTGGCGGCGCTCGGGCCGCCTACTCTGCCGCTCATAACTTGTGGTTGCTGGTGAGCCACGTGAGCCCCTCGTACAGTCCGTCGCCGGACGTCGCGCACGACGGCTGCACGTACCAGTTGCGGTCCCGGATGCGCGTCAGGCCCAGCTTCTCTTGTATCTCGTGGGGTTTCATTGCTGAAATTATATAGGAAATTGTTTTAGAATCTGTATGGACAATTTATGCGGATCGACTTTGATGCCTACCTACAGGCAAGATCGGACCATTTGGACCATATAAGAGACACATTATTATGAGAGGTTTTACTTTTACAGTGAGACAACACAGGCTGAAAATAATAATACAGTACACACAGTAGACAGACTGACCAACTGAGTGACAATAATATTTTTATTAAATAATTGTAATTGCTCGTACTTTCGCTGAGTAATTAAGGCCCTAGAAAAGTAATTGAGACAATTTTCTTTCTTTACCATTTCAAATTACTAACCCGTAAACGTTTTTGTAATTGCGCCAGTGAATAGAATAGAATAAACTTTATTGTACTTACACCAAAAAAGTAACACAACTAGAGTGAGAGAGAGTGAAGTGTGTGTGTGTGTGATATAATCGAATTAATTTAAATCTTGATGACTCACAGCCGTAATCAAAATACCTAAATCTGGACAATGCATCAGCTGCTTTTTAAGTATAGTTCAAATAAAACAAATGAAAGTCAAATACTGTCTTGTTTTTTTTTATTTAAGTTGTGTATTCAAAACAAATCTGGAGCGAGAGAGGTTATTTCTTGTGCCTGATGTGCCACCTGTGTTCCTTCGGTTGCCCTTTGCGTTCCAGGTTCACGATAACTCTTTCGAAAAACCCTGCAGCTCTAGGTCATAAATACTGCAATGCCTGCAACCTCTTTCTCTCTACGCTAACAAGGGCGACTTGGTCACACAATTGGGAATATGACTAATTTTTTTTATTATTATTTGCATCAAAAAGTAACTATCAAAATGAATTGAGTAAGTTAGAAACCTTTTAAGTCTGCTGGAAGGGGAAACTGTTCAATAACAGAAAAAGGATAGATAAACTATAAAGTGATGTCATCGCCATTGAGTTACACGCGTGGAAAAGAGAAAGCGAGATGTGACTCTTCCACATACAAATATTTGAAATGCTAATTGCTGCTTCATTTTATTAACCAATTTTGATGTAGCTTTCAGAAAAAGATTTATTTTTTAGTGTTATTTATTATTTAGTACAAAAATAAATACAGCCAAGCATCCAATTAATGATTGCATAGTGCCATTTCTCAAAGCTGAGAAATGACTTACCCGGTAAGTCATTTCTCAGCTTTGAGAAATGGCACTGGGTGGGAGCATGGGTGGGTGGCAGTGGCGGTACCTTCATACAAGCAGAAAAGCCCGGCGGCATGCCTTACTAAAATGCTCGATAGAGAATCAATATCAAACCCGAACTATTTAAAAGTTCGCGCGCTTTAATTCTTATCAAAATAACACAAAGTATCTACCTATATGCCACACTATACACATCGCGATTGTTCGCGCGGAGTTTCGCATTTGCAGCATCTACGTACATATAGCTATCTCGCTTACACGTACCGGCTTTTGCCGGGCTTTCAAATACTATCTCTGTCTCTTTCGCACTTATAGCGATGTGCCGTATAACGAGTTAGGACCTTTTGCGTCTACAAATCGATCAGTATGGAAGATTTAAGCCGGGCATTCGTATGAAGTTGCTCGCGTATGCATGACCTTGTCACCTTGCCAACTCTGCAGTGTTGCCGTTTTAGCGACGTTGTGAGATCTTGGAGATTTTTAACGAGTTTGGAGACTTTTTTTAAGATTTAGCAACAATAAAAACTAGCGACTTTTTAAAATAACGAAATTAAATATTCAAGCAATATCTTAAAAAAAAAATTGCGACATCTAGCTAGATTTTTCATATACCTGGCGACTTTTTTTGCCTAAATGACAACACTGCAACTCTGTGTAAGTAATTTCTGACACCCGTTTGCAACTCACTTCATTTTCATTTGCTTGAGTGGGAAAAGTTGTTTTGTTAGTTTTTTGTGTGTTTTCTTCATTGAACTATATTTACGTAGTAGTAATACCTCAGTGGTTTTCTTAGATTTTCTCAGTGATACAATTGTTTTGGTGACTTACCTACAACAATGGAGGTAATTGTACCTTGTGAGGATTTAAAATGCGTTCTAGTTTTGATTGGCGAAGATAAGGTAAAATCTTTAAACTTTGCTCTGAAAAAACAGTTAATTTCTTCATTAAAACCGACGCCTAATCTGTGTATTTCTCAGACTAGTAAATCGCATAAACGAAAATTTAATAGATCAGTGTATAAAACTAGTTGGATTGTTGTGCTCCATATTTTTTTCGAATGAAGATTCCGTTTGGAATACATCTGGTTATAATGATTTAAATAACATATCTGGCGCCATTAAAAGGCACGCAAATTCCCATAGACACCTGTGTGCAATGGTTTCTTTCGGTAATTTCGAAAACTGAACTTTCTTTTTTTGAAATCGGTTATAATTTTATTGGGATTGCCTTATTTTGAAACCCTAGGCAAGCCACTGACTTACCTTATATTTCTTGACACATATGGTGATCAATATTTATATTCAGTAGGCCACAAATACTTCAGTTTACTACTAAGTTTTATATGGCTTAGGATGAATGTCCCACGCGTCATAATGTCACAGTGACATTTCTAACGAGGCGTGTCTTGGGATATTTGCCGCGAAGTAATAGTTAGTGTACGACCTTCTTAGTCAGGAAGTCTTAAATCTAGTTTGGAACAAGCCCATTACACTATTCCAAGCCACTTAATCTGTCTAGGCACTTGCGAGTAATATGTCTAACAACAGACGCTGCTGTATTATACATTTAGTGCCAGTTTGGATATGATAAACTGGACATGGATCGACTGCCAATCTTACATCCACCACATTACACTGGGTAAGACTCATGTCGTGTCAGATTTTCTAGTTTCTGACTATACGTAAGAACTGCCAAAGATCTACGAATGGCAGCCGGAACCAACGACTTAACGTGCTTCCCGAGCTACGAAGGAGTCTCGGTATAATTGATATCGGGAATCGAACGGTGCGGCTGTTATCTCTGGTCAATCCAATAAGATGGCTGCCTGCATTGTTCCATCCAGCCCGTCTCTTGCTGTCCTCCCCCAGCAACGCCCTAAGCTAAGGTCCGTACTGTTATAATAGCATCACGTTGCATTACCAAGGCTAAGTAAATTGCTGAGCCAGCTTCAGTTGTTTACTTCGTTTTCTAGCGTTGTGCAATGGTATGACGTCAATGAAAAGTGATCGCAAGCCCTTCCGGCGATGGATCGGGCAGTTCGGTTTTTGCGTTTTTGGTGTGGACACTCTTTCAAAATCGTGTAACTAATTTCTAATTTCTTTAATTAAACTTCTAGAAAGTCTAAAGGTGTTTTTTTAAAAAGTCTTCAGCATCCCACCCCGTAACAGTGGTGTCAGAAGTGGGATGTCTGATAGGCTTTCGCGATAAGTTTTAACAATCTAACTAAACACGTGTCCACATCGCCGAATCTCAATAATAAAAAAATTCTTACGCTCGTGCTAAACCTAAAATCCTCTGCGCGAAAAAAAAAAGAACTGTAAAAACATAAATCCACTGTGTCAATAAAAACTCTGTATCTTCCTTGTCACGAACCCTGTGTGAAGTGAAAATAAACGTTGACTGTGTTCATCGGTGCTGTCTCGAACTCTGCTATTCCTACCATCGCTGTTCCAATCGCTACAACTTCCTGCCCCGCATTGACTCCGACGTTGGGGCCTATTCCATCGACGCTGTGCCCTATTCCGGCGAGTCTGCGACTTGTTCCGACGGCGCTGGACAGTCTTCCGACGGCGCTGAGCTTCGACTTCGACGGCGCTGCGACTGACCTGAGGAAGGTCAGCACCCACTGGTTCTGCTACTTCTCTACGTTCGACCACGATGCTGCGCGTTTTCGTTACCCTATTGTGAGTAAAATATTCTAACATTTTGTTATTGCCATATCTGTTTGCGTGAGTTTCAAAAACATCATATAAATTTGTACGTTGTCTGTGCTTAAAATACCTTGGAAATGTCTACTAAAAGTGAAAGCAAGTCTGCACTAAGTTCTGAGCAATATCCTATGAAAGTTCTTTGTGATTTCATAGATACTTATAGTGGAGAACGCGATGTCCTACCAGCATTTTTAACGAATTGTAAGAATGCGCTTGATTTGGCTTCAGAATCGCAAAAAGATCTTTTATTAAAATTCATAATTTCTAAATTAAGAGGAAAAGCTCAAGTCGCGTGCTCCAATAGAGTATTTGAAGATTTTGATGGGCTTAAAGATTTCTTGAGGCAGAATTTTGGAGAACGAAAACACTATAACCATTTACTATTAGATTTGCAGTCATGTAAACAAGAGACAAATGAGTCTGTTGCACAGTATGTTTTAAGGATAGAAACTTGCCTCACAAATCTTCAAGCCGAGATACACAACTCAGACACTTTAAAGAAAGAGTTAGCGGGTCGCATTGCTATGACCGAAGACCTTGCGCTTTATACGTTCATTATTGGCTTACATTCCAATGTTAGTAACATAGTAAGATGTCGAGCTCCAAAATCCTTTAATGCTGCCGTAAATATTGCTCTAGAAGAGGAAAAGATTTTAAATACACAAAAAAGTACATTTGTTCAAACTAAAACAAAGTTTTGTAAAAATTGCAATAGGAAGGGACACTCAGAGTCAGAATGTTATCATAATAAAAGACGCGATGACCATCGAAATCGTGTACAATTACGAACACAGCCTAACCCATCGACGTCTAGTTTCAAGCATCCAGATAATTCAGCTCCCGTTGTTTGTAGATATTGCAAGAACGTGGGGCATGATATTTCGGAATGTCGAAAACGTCAATATAATAATAATTTGAAGTTTCAACAACGATCATCCTACCAACAACAACACTGTATAGAGGCTTCCGAAGTGTCATCACCACCACAAATCCAAGAATTACAAAATAGTGATAATTTAAACTAAAAGCCGGATTCGCGTGCAAGTGCCGACGTGAATTGCAAATAAAAGGCACTACTAATACAAACTATATTTCTAATCCCAATGAATCAAATTCTATTTCTAATAATACTAATTCTAATTCTTTTACCAAATCAATTACTAACTCAACTTGTAAACTGTTATCTTCTATTTCGGCTTTAAAGCCCACTGGTAACAGTCCAAATTCTTCATTGTCTTCCATTTCGGACAAACGTCCCATTGGCAATGTACAGAAATTAATCTTAAAAAAACCTGTACGTGTACAGTCCACTGTTTCCACTGATTCCATTAGTACTAACTCTAGCAGGGACCTAATTGATAGTATTCTTGATAGCCCTGAAGAATGTCCTACAATCTATGATATATCTCAAAATAAAAAAAGTTCGTTACCATATATCGAAGTCCTGACGTCTCATTCCAAAAAAACACTAAAACTTCTAGTTGATACCGGTAGTTCTATATGTCTTGTAAAAGAAACAAGTTTATCAAAAATCCCAAATCTCGATTCAGATAAGGTTAAGTTTAAAGGAATAAATGATATTGGTTCATACGCTGAAACAAAAGGTAGATTTACGTTATCAATCAAGTATAACGACGACTGCGAATTCCCCTTTTTATTTCATGTTGTTGATAGAGTAAATCTTGACTACGATGGAATTTTAGGGACAAATTTTCTTACGGATTATTGCGCTTCCATATGTTACAAGACGTCACGATTACAGATACCAAGTAACCCACCTGTCTGTTTCGAATTAAACCGTGAGTTAACTTATATAATCCCAAGTCGCACTGAAATGATGATTGAGTGTTCAGTTACAAATCCAGAAATAAAAGAAGGTTTATGTTTGACAACAAAGTTAACAGACTATCCACGACTTCTATTTTCAAAGTGTCTCACTCGCGTTAAACCAAATAATAAGGTTAATATCTCTGTTTTAAATACGTCAGAAAACGAAATTACTCTATATCCAATAAAAATAACATTAGAACCAGTTTCATATATTTTAGAAAATACTCCTTCCGAGACTCCCGAACTACCTAAAGATACTTTCCCTTGCTTATCAACAACCTCATTTTATTTAGACCATAACAAGAGAGTACAGGAAGCTTTGAGATGTCATCATTTAAACAAAGAAGAAGAATCTCAGTTACGCGAGTTATGTTCCGAGTTTCATGATATTTTCTATCTTGAAGGAGATACTCTGACTGCTACAAAAACAATTCAACACGAAATTCGTACGACGTCCGAAACTCCTATTCATGTCAAAAGTTACCGTTTTCCTGAGTGTCACAAGGAGGAAGTTAGTAAACAAATAAAAAACATGCTAAACCAAGGTATTATCAGTCCATCAGTCTCGCCCTGGTCTGCTCCTATCTGGGTAGTACCAAAAAAACAAGACGCGTCTGGAAAACCCAAGTGGCGGATTGTTATAGACTACCGAAAACTTAACGAAATAACCGTTGGTGATGCTTATCCCATTCCTAACATCACCGACATACTAGATCAACTTGGACATAGTAAATATTTTAGCACACTCGATTTGGCATCTTCGTTCCATCAAGTTTATACTAAAGAGTCTGATGCTGAGAAAACTGCGTTTAGTGTTCCGGGTGTGTCAGGTCAGCCAGGCCACTACCAATTTAATAGAATGCCTTTTGGTCTTAAGAACGCTCCGTCGACCTTCCAGAGGCTCATGAATATAGTGCTTTCTGGACTACAAGGTATTCACTGTTTTACTTATTTAGATGATATTGTCGTTTTCGGTCACGATCTAACGTCTCACATCTCAAAACTTAAGTTAGTCTTCGAAAATTTACGTAAACATAATCTCAAGCTTCAGCCCGATAAAAGCGAATTTCTTCATAAGGAAGTGCAGTATCTAGGCCATATAATATCTGAGCACGGAGTGAAACCTGACCCTAAAAAGGTAGCGTGTGTACAAAACTTTCCTGTCCCCAAAAATCCTCGAGATATCAAATCTTTTCTAGGACTCGTTGGCTATTACAGGCGTTTCATAGACAACTTTTCTCATATAACAAAACCCCTTACCAGCCTTCTGAAAAAAGATTCAAAATTCTTGTGGCACGTCGAACAACAAACTGCATTCGAAACCTTGAAAAATAAGATTACTATGGCCCCAATCCTTCAATACCCTGATTTTTCAAAACCCTTTATACTCACAACGGACGCTTCTAACTATGCAGTCTCTGCTATTCTTTCTCAGGGTGAAATCAACAAAGATCTCCCAATTGCCTATGCTTCTCGCACCCTGAACAAGTCCGAAGGTAATTATTCCACAACCGAGAAAGAATGCCTTGCCATAATATTCGGCACAAAAGTATTTCGACCATATTTGTATGGACATAAGTTTAAAATTGTTACAGATCATAAACCACTACAGTGGTTATTTAATTGCAGAGACCCAAGTTCTAAACTAATTCGCTGGCGTCTGAAACTCGAGGAGTTTGATTACGAGATTATCTATAAGAAAGGTAAAACAAATTGTAACGCAGACTCCTTATCTCGCAATCCGATTCTCGCTGTTGACCCTGATGCTCCTTCTACTTCCGAGACGTACGAAAAATATTTACAAATTTGTCAAAACCAAAACCCAACTTACGACACTGTAATAGTAGAACATAACGAATCGCTACTCAAAACAAAGTGTAGGATGATTACCTATCCCTCTGCAATCGACTTAGATGACTCAATTCCATATTGCTCTGAAATTATACAAATGTCTAAATATGATGAAGACTCGCCTGACATAAGAAACGTAGAACGGGAACTGTATACCTACCAGAGTACATCTAATGAAAAACATACGTTTACACATTTATTTTTACGCGTACATCATTATGACGAAATGAGTTACAAAGATATATTTAATATGTTACGAGACTATCGAGACATGATAACTACATGGTATTTAGAAGAAAAGGAATTCGCTATCTCTGATTTTCAAGATCCGTTTACCAAGGTGTCATTTACGAAGATTTACAATATGATAGGATTTATATTCCACAATACAAGTATCAAGGTCCATATATATCATAATAATATTCTATTTCCAACTCCTGTTGAGATCTCTCGTATATTGAAAGATAATCATGACTCCCCTACTGCGGGTCACCCGGGTATCACCCGAATGTATGAAAGATTAAAGTCTCTCTATTGGTGGAAAAATATGCGCCAAGATATTGAAAACTACGTTAAAAACTGCAAATCGTGCCAAGTCAATAAACCATTACGACATTCTAATCAAGCTCCTATGGTCATAACTTCAACGGCTACTAGACCAAACGAAAAACTATTCCTAGACATAGTTGGCCCACTTCCGGAAACTAGGATAGACCAATACAAATTTATTTTAACTCTTCAAGATGATCTCACAAAATATTCCCAGGCTTATCCCATGCAAACATGTTCCGCACAAGAAACCGCACAACGTTTGGTTCATTTTATCTCGCACCTAGGAATACCGCGAAACATCGTAACCGATCAAGGCACTAACTTCTGTTCAGAAGTATTCAAACAACTAGAACAACTTTTCGGAATCAAACATATTTTCGCGTCTCCGTATCACCCACAAACCTGTGGTGCTTTAGAAAGGAGTCATTCAACCTTGAAAGAATATTTACGGTCATATATAGAAGAAAACTCACACACATGGGATTTGTATCTTAACACAGCAATGTTAGCATACAACTCAAACGTTCATTCCACTACGGGTTTCGCCCCACTTGAACTTATGTTTGGTCATAAACCATATATACCGAAATCTATCGATACGCTCGAAAACAACACCTATACTGATTATGTACGAGCTCTTAATCACAGATTATACTATAGTCGACAAAAAGCTTTGCAAAATATTCAGCAATCCAAAGAACGATCAAAACATTATTATGATTCCCATTCTCGTCCCGTAACCTATAATGTCGGTGATACGGTATATATTCGATGCCATCACAAACAAAATAAGGCCTTATCTCCAATATGGAAAGGCCCTTATAGAATCATAAAGATAAACGGTAACCACACTGTCACACTACAAATTGGACGGAAACATATTCGTCATCACTATGACGAAATCAAACCAGCCTTCGAGTAATTAACTCTACAATATTATGCAGTTGTATCTATTGTTTACAGGTGCTCGGTGTCAGCTTACGCGGACCAATTTGTCACACAGATTTCAAACAGTTCCGGATTGTATTTTGATCAGTTATTAGATATAAAGTTTACTAATGATCATTGGAATGTAATAACTTACGTAGATCTTAGTCATATACAACCACATTTAGAAAATGTAGAATTTTTATTTGATAAGACATCTAAATATTGTGACTCTGTATCCTCATCCCAAGTCAAATCTGATTGTTTAAACTCACTGAATTCTCTTAAATTACAACATAGTAACAATGTTAAGAAATTTTCGTCTATTTCATACTTAGTTCAAGTAAATGAAGTTAAACGCTCAAAACGTGGCCTAATCGATGCAGGCGGATCCTTATTGAAAACTTTCTTTGGAACCTTAGATTCGGATGACGCGCACAAGTTCACAAACGCTATAAATAAAGTACAGTCAGACGAAAAACAGTTAACTATTTTAATGCGTGATAACATTCATGTAATTAAGTCTACTATTTCTACATTCAATAATACGATGACGAAAGTTAAAGATAATGAGAACCGTTTGAATCAAAATCTAAATAAAATCGAGGAAGCTTTTAGCAAGCTTATAAATATAAGTGATAAACTGGAAATAAAATCTCAATTAATGTTACTACTTACCTCTTTAGAAAGTATCATTATAACTTTATCTTTCGACATTGATGACATAAATAATGCTATATTGTTCAGTAAAATAAATGTATTGCACCCGACTGTACTAAGTCCCGTGCAATTGTATAAGGAGCTCGAGTTACATTCTAATCAGCTGCCTCGACACGCGGAGTTACCCATCCTATTGACGTTACAAAACATTAATGAAATAATAAATATATCCGACATCGTATGTTACTATCATGATAACAAACTTATACTTATCCTAAAGATACCGCTAGTTCTTTCTCAAGTTTATAATTTATTTCAAATTGTACCTTTACCTACTTCTTTAGACAATAAAACTCCAGATACTTATGTCTTAATTGCTCCAACCAAACAGTATCTGGCAATAACAACAGACCGTCTATTTTACTCACAATTTGAAAGTGTTAGTGAGTGCAAAGTGATAAAAAATCAGTGCTTCGTGTGTGTTTTAACAAACGTGTATTCAACTATTGCAAACCCTACTTGTGAAACGATTTTATTAACGGATGTAATAGATAAGTTACCAAATTCCTGCCAAACAAGAATTTTGCGCGGCTCTATTGAATTGTTTCAGAAGATTTCTAATAACCGTTGGATTTTTGTACAATCAGAACCTAGTAAGGGTCATATTTTGTGTAACGGTGACATGAGAGATCACGTCGAAATCTTGTTAGGTACAGGAATTTTACATCTTCCTAAATCTTGTAAAGCATTTTATAAAACTTTAACTTTTGTACCAACTGATAGTATTACATCTAACTTTACAACCACTGTATCCAATTTTAATATATTGACCGATGATTGTTGTAGTAATTTAAAATCCAACAAGACTTTACATGATGTCCCCCTTATTAAATTAAATGAGTTTAATAATTTTGATTCCTTATTAAAAGCAAGTACACATCTTGACGATTTTGAGAAACAGTTAAATAATATTGAAGAGCCTTCTCATCTAGAAAAGTATAGTACACATTATGTTTCCTTGATTTATGTTATTTCATTTGTATGTATAATATACTTTTTGTTTAGAACTAGGAGATATCTATGTCCCAGAAATCCAGGCTTTTGTGTTAAAATTTACAATAAAAATTATAGTAAGTCAAAAGGTTCAAAAAATAATGTTACGAATGTTGCTTATACCTCAGACTCTTCAGAAGCTGAAATTGATAATGTTTCAGTCAAATCTTTGCCAGTCCCGATTAAACGAAACACTATGAAGTAATTGTACTATGTCTAGTTTAGTTTATTAATAGTTAGTTATTATTAAGCTATTTTCTATCTCTGCCTAACTCTTTGGAGATCACAGGCATCTGGTTCATATTATTTTATTAAGTTAAGAATTAAGTTCAAGTTATATAAACTGTTTAGTTATAATTTTTATAGCGGGTTTTAATTGTTTCTTATAATGTCCACATCAAAATCTTAGATTTATTTGCATCTTTCTCATCACTTAATCTGTGATGATCAATCTTATCGGGGGGGCTGTTATAATAGCATCACGTTGCATTACCAAGGCTAAGTAAATTGCTGAGCCAGCTTCAGTTGTTTACTTCGTTTTCTAGCGTTGTGCAATGGTATGACGTCAATGAAAAGTGATCGCAAGCCCTTCCGGCGATGGATCGGGCAGTTCGGTTTTTGCGTTTTTGGTGTGGACACTCTTTCAAAATCGTGTAACTAATTTCTAATTTCTTTAATTAAACTTCTAGAAAGTCTAAAGGTGTTTTTTTAAAAAGTCTTCAGCATCCCACCCCGTAACAGTACCCCATAACACCCGGTGAGGACCCATGCGGAAGGTGAGGACACCATGGCGCCTCTCAAGCCACTCCTCAAAGAGAGGACTTACAGCCGCGATTGTGGCGTGCCCAAGTATAACACTATAAGCAAGTTGTATTGTTTTAGCGTTTAGTCGCTCAACTTTTAGTTCAATCAGGTTTTTTCTCTCCTGGCTGGAAGCTTTAATTTTATTAAGGTCTTCAAGGCAAGTCCGGTTACCTCATAGATCCACTTACGAGAAACCACAGACAAAAAAAAGGTGGTTGCCTCCATATTTGCCATCCATAAATTCAAAATATTTAGATCAAATACGGCAGAAAGGAAATGGTATGTACCACATAATGGGTGTTTCAAAGTAAAAAATAAGCGTACCATCAGGTAAGTCCTGTTTGTTAGCGAAGATGAGTATGATCGCGTCCCGCATCTCCCTGTCGTTGATGATCCGGTGCAGTTCCTGGCGAGCCTCGTCGATGCGGTCCCTGTCTGCGCAGTCCACCACGAATATTAGACCCTGAGTGCCTGGAAAAATTTAATGAGAATTTTAATATTTTGAGACAGATAATACAGGAAATTGTTTGAAGAACATGTAGTGGGAATCTTAGATCTCAGAAACAAGTGACATCCACCAAGCCTATGTTGTGGATGGCCCGGCTTTTACAAAGAGGAGAGAGACTTCCAAAAAGAGGACCGTTCTAGGCTGATTTAGCTTATACAGTGTACTGAAACAATTCTCCTCGGGATATTTTCAAGAAAATAGCCTAAATAATATTTTTTTTACATTCACGGCAACCAATGAGAAAACGAGGAATCATGATCGTTGGAAAGAATTGAGCAAGTCCTTTGCCCGGCAGTGGGACAGAATACGGGCAAGCTATTATAATATAATAATTCACGACAACAACCAATGTTTGACAATCAGCCATCACCAATCTATTTCTCTTTTATTATTGACTTTCCACAATTTCAATAGATATAAAGCCGTCTCGAATCAGCATCTATTGTCGTGATCCTTACGTGTTTTAAAGATATTAGGAAAAGATCAATGACCACTATTGCCATGCTAAAATGTAACAACTATTAATTTTAGAAATAGCGGGATATTAGTCATTTATGTTCAGCAATTTAAGTTGACAGTTTGATCTACAGTCATCGTTCAGCATAGTAGTAGGTATTTAGTCTTCACGAAATGCTGGTGTAAAAGTGACTTTACCATCTGTCTGTGGGTGTGGCTCAAAAAAATTGTACTTTTTGAAAAAATATTTCGGTCGCCTGTTTACCGCACATATTTAGTATTATTTACATATTGAATACCTTAGAATTTAATTTATTATTATAATATGAAAACGTCAAAAATACATGGTTGCAAATAAAAATAAAAAATATTTATTTTACTAAATAATTTGATTTACGAAACTTTTATATATTTTTTTGCTCCATACAAAACTAAAATGTCCCAGTGCAGTCTTTCGACAATTATATTATCATAACAAAATATTTATTCGGTTTATGTAATTTCTGATTGCCGTCGTAGTTAATACGGGAGTTCATGTAATGCATTTTGTCTAAAAATCCCTCGCAATTATATATTTTCTTATAAAACTATTAATTTTAAAATTTGTCCCAATTAATCTTCCAGTGTGTTATAATAGATGTGTTACGTGGTAACTTTTTTATTTTAGTGACAACCACACTAGAACCACTTTTAATGGGTGGCAACTCTCTAGGGCAACGCCAATGATGTGTCAATTTTATGTCAGCAATTTTAGTTTCGTAACATACGTGAGGTGATTTGTGGTGTTCGTTTTGGTCGTTAAAAATATTGGATTTTAAATGCAGAATTTTCAAGGTACGTGTTTATAATTCGTTATTATATTAGTTAATATGTTAAATAATAGTTTTTACCTTGTACATTAAGGGTTTATTTCTGAAATATCTTTGAAGTTGTAGCTGCTATGTTCAAGTGAACACAAGAATCTTCTGGTGTGTTTGGTCTAGTGTGTTATGGTGTGTTACATGTTGTGTTACGTAACACACTGGATAATATTAAGCTTGGTTCACAACATACTGTTACCCGAAAGTAAACATTAGGCATTAATTTTTTTCCAACAATTTCATAATTATTTTTCAGTAATAAACAGTAGTTATAATACTTTCCTTCGTTATAATGTTTATTTTGCTATAGAAAAATTTCATGTGTATTTTCCGTATTAAATGAAATCAAGTGTTTGTACAAATAATGCTAAATTATTTTATTTATTTATTCTTCTGTATGAGAAGAGGCCTTTGCCCTGCAGTGGGACAATAATAGGCTGGTATTATTATTATTATTATATAAACACCATAAAAATATAAAATATTATTTTCTTTGTTCTAGAGCTTCTTTTTCTTTCTATCACAAAATATATTTACAGTTAAAACTTATTTTGTACACAGATGCCTTTGAGCGCAGCCGAACGGCAAAAACGTTATCGCGAGAAGATGAAAAATGAAAACCCAAATAAATTTAAAAAAATGCAACGAAGAAATGCAGAGAGGACTAACAAAACTAGATAGAGATGTTTTTTTTTTTTATAATTTTGAAAATTACATTTTTTTAAAATATTTAAAAATATAATTTTTATATGTGTAAAATATGAATAAAGAGAATAATAATAATAATAATTCCTTTATTTCAGGCAACTAAGGCCCATAAAAAACAATACATATATACCTATAAGGGGACATTGTACTCCTCATTATGAACAACTTTTACTATGGGACCAACCCTGAAATCATGAAAAAAAAATCAGCTGTTCCATACATTATGATCGTGTTGTAAAGCATTTTTGTATGAAACAGCTGATTTTTTTTTTCATGATTTCAGTGTTGGTCCCATAGTAAAAGTTGTTCATAATGAGGAGTACAATGAGGAGTCAAATGTTTAAATAGATTACGTGTCTTAATAGAAGTCACATACGTACCTATTCATTTAATTTATTAACCTAATAATAATATTTTTTGTACAATGTAGACCTGCCTTTACAAAGTTCTAGTGTGTTACAATATTTTCCAGTGTGTTGCATGTCACATTGTGTGTTATTCTCTCCAGTGTGTTATGGTACAAACTTTGTGAGCCACACCCCTGTATATAATTATGCCGTGGCCAGATCATAGAATTAATCACTTCATGATGGCCAACTAAAACTGACCACATCGTTTAAACGTTAACATTTGATGATATGTCAATCCTGGTTTGGCCATATCATTCATGTAGGATTTCTATGACAACAAAAGGTCTAAAAAAAGTAGGCCAACCGAGGATTGACTTATCATCAAACTTTAACGTTTAAAACGATCTGGCCAGTTTTAGTTGGCCATTTCATGAAATGATCATTTTCTAAGATCTGGCCACGAAATATATAAAAGGCAAAGTTCAAACCGACACATCAATGTCTAGCCCAAACTCTTGGACCCTAGAACGCTGAAATTTTGCACAGAGCTTCCTTTTACGTTGTATAAGTCACCGTTAAATTGTAAATACCGTTAGATTATAATCTATCTTGCGATAGTGTAAACTATCGAAAGATTGTGAAATGTAAAATTTTTCGATAGATTACAAGTAATCTATTGAATTGTAACTGTTAAATCACAATCTATCGCGCGTTAAATTGTCAACTGTCCAAAGGCTTTCCCTGATTGGTCTTACAGTGGGCCGGGCCGTTCTGTGCTGGCTATGTTCGGTGACTAACACTAACTTATTTATCATTCAAACTGCACTTCTTTAGTTATTCACAAATACATTTTACTTCTAAAACAATTTCATACAGCTAATTTTAAAGCTGTGAGTTATTTTTAACACAAAATCAATTTACAATCTCTAAAACACTGTTTATTTACATTTGACAACAAACAAATATGGCGGCGCGGGGTACCTACATGGTATTCAACCAATCAGCGCTCGAAATGCATTCCGTTCTATACTATTTCACAATTTACCAGTTTCACTTCGATAGATTACAATCTAACGAAAAATAAAGCGTTAAATTTGTAAGCAGTATGTCCCGGTTTACAATCATTCGATAGTTTACAATTTCGCGAGATAGATTATAAATCTAATGGTATTTACAATTTTACGGTGACATATACAAAGAATAAGAAGGGATTTCCCAAAACTCACCACCTTTTGGGATAAAAAGGGGGTCCAAAGTTTGTATGGAGAAATTGACTTTCACGCAGGTGAAGCCACTGGCAGAAGTTAGTCTTATATAATTATATAAAGATAAATAATACAAACCTGTATAGTAATGCCTCCATAGTGGTCGTATTTTGTCCTGCCCCCCAACATCCCATACGTTGAATTTGACGTTTTTATACGTTACAGTTTCTACATTGAAACCGACCGTAGGTATCGTTGTGACTGACTGACCTAATTTTAATTTATATAAAATAGCTGAAAGTTTATTTTAAGGAATTACTGTTCTTTCATCACAGTGGTTTCATAATAAAGTTAATTGCAGAAGGTCTACGAGATTTTGCTTGAGTTAGCATTATATTATAGAAACAGTTAAGAAGAATCTAAAAGTGTTCTCATTCCAAGATTTGGTATCCAGTCTCCAGTCAAACTGTATCCACAACTTCACACTTGTTTTTTCTACAGGGCAGAGTTGTACCTAAAGAATAGTACCTACCCTCTAGTAGTAGGACGAATGGGTGAGAGATTTGTAACTTGAAAACCTAATAACACAAAACAAATAATTTCTCCCGCTAAGTGGGGGAAGTGGGCTTTACTGACTAAATCCCACCTGTGTAGGAAGGAACACGGACCACTGAACTGGAGAACCACTTGCCCTTTGCGTTCAATCGCCGAATATTCCCGTAGCCTAACACCCCGACCTAGAAATTGAATCCCTCTAGATACGCTGAGCAATTGGTGGGGCTAGTTTCTGAAATCCGCCCCTAAGGCTACCCACTGACCGAGTATACAACTATTTTTGAATTGAGTATGTTTTTTTTTGGTATCCCATAACTCTAGGGTATGAATGACACCATATCAAAGAATCAACTGGCATATGAATTATTATCTTTTTTTTTGTTTTCATTTTCCATAAAAAATAATTCGATAAATTCACGATCATTAATGTAAAACACCCTTACGTGAAATATGACAGCATAAATATTATGTAATGTCATTTATTTCTTCGCAAACTACTTTAGATTTCATCGATGATGACGAAGTTTGGCAACGTCGCAAAAGTAACGATTTGTCATACGGGTGACAATTTTTGACCTAAATTAATTATGATTGATGATATCTTCGAAACCATGCATTTTTGAACCACATACTTATTCTAGGACTTTTAGTATAATTTTTCCTTATAGAATATAAACCTTGAGTTATGGGATATCAAAAACAAAACATTGTATATTGTGAGTTAAGAACGTCTCAAACCCTACTTGAATGCTTAACTTTGATACCCCCGATTTTTATTTAGCATTTGAAGTTGAGTGTTTCTCAAACTCAACTTTACCCAGAGAACCTGTCAAAATTTGGCAAACTACAGTTTGAGAGTTACAGTTTTCTCAAAATACTCAATTCAGAAACTCGCCTAGCAAGCTAATGTAGAGTTGAGAAACGCTTAAATCAGAAATCGGGAGATAGAGATAGGTCTAATGCTGAGTAGTAACGCTTTCGACCAGGCTAACCAAGCAACGGAACTGGATCAATATTACGCTAATATACCATAAACTTTTTTTTTATCCAGAGGCCAGTGTTGGATTGAAATATAGCAGCGGCTGATTGGCCAAATGGGACTTCTGTATTTTCTTTTTCTATGTGGATACTACAAGCCACATGTAACTGGCGATTTGTAACCTCATTTCTGGAACGTTCTTAGTTATAGGAGGCGTGTTTACTGCGTTATAAATGGGGAGAATCGATGGTGCCATAAAATAGAAACGTAGCCATTAAACAGTTAAGTTTGCATCGAAATGTTTACTGTACTAGATAGTCAGTACTTTCGTTTCTCATCTGTATTTATTTATTGGAAAGAAAAATGTTGACGTAGTTAAAAAAAGGTAATATGTACATATTTAATTTTATTTAATGGCTATAATATGTATTTTAGCATGAAGCTGTTTGTTGCTTACAGCATGTTGTGTAATTCAGTTACTATTAATCAAATGTAAAATTAAGACTATGTATGATTAATAAATTAAGTACTAGAACTAGGTACACTGTAAATGGACAGTCTAAGGTTTGCCTACTGCTGGTATTAAAAAAAGAAAGAAAAAAATCCATCCAAAGGTTATCTGATAGATAACTTTGTCATCGATATGACCGCCATTTTACCCTAAGATTGTTTATGAAAAAGAGTTAGATATACTCTGAGACGAGAAGAATTAGAAAAAAAAGAAAAGAAAGAAGAAAAGAAGAGTTTTGTGTTACAACGTTACAATAAAGTTTAATTGAATGTGGTAATCGTAACTCTTGCTTTTGTCCTATATGAAAATATCTCCTTGGTGTTACGCTAACGTCAACACTCAACTTTGGGCCATACATCGAAGCAAAGGCTCAACTGGCAGCAAAAAAGCTGGGAATCCTCGCGAAGGTCAGACAGTACTTCACGCCGGAACAGCTGCTCAAACTTTATCAAGCGCAAGTTCGATCGTGTATGGAGTACTGCTCTCATCTTTGGGACGGATCTGCCCGATACCAGCTTGATGCACTTGAGGCAATTGAGAGGCGAGCCAAGAGGATCATTGGCAATGATGCACTCGTTGAGTCGAGGCTTCAAAGTCTTGAGCATCGACGCAGAGTTGCTAGCCTGTCGGTTTTCTACCGGTTGCATTTCGGGGAGTGTGCGTCGGAATTGCATAACCTAATTCCGCCTAGCCCGTTCCATCATCGGACCACCAGGCGTACGGCAATGCGCCACCGGTACATGGTGGACATCCCACCTATACGCACAAAACGTTTTGCGAACACATTCATAGTGCGTACAGCTAAGGAGTGGAATTCCTTGCCGGAATCTGTTTTTCCTGATGGCTACAACCCGGGAATCTTTAAGTCAAGAGTGAATAGGTTACTTCTAGGTAAGCGCGTTCCATCGTCGACCGCATCGTCGCTTTCCATCAGGTGAGTTAGCGGTCAAGCGCGAACCTATCAAGAATAAAAAAAAAAAAAAAAAAAAAAAACTACTAATTAATTTCTTTTGATAAAGGATACTAGTCTTTCCGGCAGCATCGAGGCCCAGCATCAATATCCTCATCTCCTTGTTACCGAAGATTTTTGACAGTAGCTTCCCCATCGTGCTGGACTCTCCTCAACCGCACAACTGGAATAAGAAAAATAGGAAAATTAATCGTTTGAAGTTATCGACAGTGCATAGTAGACAGGATAAACGAACATCATAATGATGAAATGGTAGATTAAAAATATAATAAATTAGGTAAAGATAATTTTAGAACAGCTTTGAAAGCGAAATGCAGAGCTTAGGTCTGAAAGAAAAAACATAATAAGAATGTACATCAAGATTACTTCATGGACCATTATCCTGATGATAGCTACGCAAATCTTTTTCTATTAATGAATAAAAACCGACCAAGTACGAGTCGGACTCGCACACAAAGGGTTCCGTATCATTATCTATAAATACGGCAAAAAAAAAACATGTCGGTTGTATGGGCGCCCCCTTAAAAAAATATTTTAATATTTCTGTTTTTTAGTACTTATTGTAATAGCGGCAAAAGAAATACATCATCTGTGAAAATTTTAACTGGCTAACTATCACGGTTCATGAAATACAGCCTGGTAACAGACCGACAGACAGACACACGGCGGAGTCTTAGTAATGATAAATGATAATGATAAATGATATTTATTTTGTAAATTGGTTTAAAAAACACTTTTACACGTCAATTTTTTTTTTTCGTCATTTTTAAACTAGATGAGGCCGGTAATAATAGGAATAGGGTCCCGTTTAACCCTATGGGTAAAAACCTAGACTTAAATTAGTCTATCTAAAGAGTATCGTGTTGGTCTGATAGGCAGCCGCTCCATGTAAAACACAGCTATTCAGCCGCATCCGGTAAGACTAGAAGCCGACCCCAAGCTAGTTGGGAAAAGGCTAGGGAGATGATGATGATGATGATGATGATGATGATGAAAAACCTAGACTTCTCTCTAGATCTTTTTCCGAAAAACAATCATTAAACAATTTCACCAAAAGCGGAGCTATAAAACGGATTCTACTCAATTTATTGTTTGTTCCAGAAATCAATTACGAGAGACTTAATTTAACAAGTGAACCATCGGTCCAGAAGTTGCTTGGAACTGGTAAAGCACTCCAGAAGTTAGGAGCTATGGAGTTGAAGGCCACTTCCAAGTTACAAAGTCAACTAAATCCGTTGTTCGAATATTGAGATTGGCCTGATTTTATTTTTAGCTTAGTACTATCGGTATTATGAGGCTTTTGTGTGTGGTAAAATAAAAGACCAGACTGGCTGGTAATCTTGAATTTTTTGATGAGTAAAATCGCAAAGACATGCGACTTTGGGTATGTAACAGGGTAGAGATAGACTCATGATACGATAGACGGTTTACGTGAGGTTATATAACTGGAACTGAGGTGAATAATGTAATGAGGCAAATAAAGATGTACGGATGAAAAAGCCACTGCAGCGATTCCAAATAAATTGGGATAATGCCAGGAGGTTGATATACTCGTATAAAAATATAGAAAAGGACAGTAAGTAGGTATAGTGTTATACAGGAAGTATAAATGTGCCATGAGATGTGAATAGATTTAAGATGATATGCTAATAACATCCAATGTTTCTCTAATAATAATATTCAATCTTGCTTTGATGAACATAAACTCGGTTTAAATCTAAAGTCTCATAGGGCTCTTGGAGAACACGGTGGAATTTACGCTGGAGTTCTGCCCCGCTTAAGCATAACCAGCGGCGACCTCGGGTTCAACCCGGTCCAGACCACGTTACTGAGCGAAAGGGGATGGCAAGCAGTCACGTTCTTCTGAGAAGCAGTAGTTCCAGCGGAAGAGGTGGCAAAAAGCGTGAGGAAGAGGCACTCCTAAAGGTCTAGCTGCCGCAGGATACACCCTGGGCGTCGGGAGCCGCAGAGTGATTCTGTGACCACGCATGGGTCGACGGTATGTTGTGTTACACGTACGAAGAAATATCAGCGCAATTTAAAGGGCGAGGCTTGCTAAAGCTGTCGGATTGTTCGGAAGAAATACCGCGGCCCTAGAACTCAAAGGGGCAACTGAAGAATCAGGGTCTGTTTTAGTCAATAACAGTCTGACACTCCCTCTAGCTCCACCCAAAACGGGAGAAATTATACCACCCTAAAAAAAATCTCACAGTAATGTCGAAGCGAATTGTAATCTGATGTTTCCCCGTTGGAAGGTAGCATCCAATTCCGAACAACTCCTTATCAACGTATTCTACTTTTACTACTTTATGACAGGAAAATATAGCACTCAGTAGATTACAAGAAAAAACAAGAAAGCCAAAAAAGTACATCTGAAAGTTATTTTTTACGAGTCACGAGCTATCTATCCGGAGCGAATCAAAAAGTTGGAAGCCAACTAAAAAAACCGGGAAGTGCGAATCGGACTCGCGTACTGAGAGTTCCGTACAAGCTTACCTATGAAAACAGTTCAATACACGAATTGAGTTACGAAGATTTTTCCGAATCACAAAAAGTTTTTTTTTATACAAGTACTACAAATTGACAATTTAGAGATTTTTTCCTATACTTGTTCTATGAGACATTGCTTCAAGCCAAATTTTAGGATTCTAGGTCAACGGGAAGTACCCTATGAATTTTGATTCCCTTGAGAGTGTCGAAATATACGTTTTTTGCGACATAAACGGCCGTATCTTTTTTTTTCTATAACTTGAAAGTTTGATTTTTTCACAGCTTCAAAGGACCGCCGATCTGAATAAATGGTTTTAATTTCAACTTGATACTCGTACCTCCATGCGTTCCCGAGATAAAGGGTCTTGACAGAAATACCGACAGACAGACAGACGGACAACAAAGTAATCCTATAAGGGTTCCGTTTTTTCCGTTTAAGGTACGGAACCCTAATATTTACTGAGAGTCGATGTACCAATTTTGGCAGTGTTATCCATCACATTCCAAGTTTAATTAAATAAGTTAGTAGTGCTTAAATGCCTACTGGTTTTGAGGACATATTGACATCCTTTCGTCATTGAAACGATCAAACTGATTCGCTGTCGTGGGCGTTTCGTCTTCAATTTGAGTACGGATTATGTAAATGGTTTGATAGAACCGCCCATCCATTACTCCGTAGAATTCTAGGCAGGGATAAGGTATAGAGCTTTATCCAGCCTTAAAAGACCGCTATTCCACTACCACATAGGAATGATAAATTGCTAGTCCATTGTACGGACGCCAGAGCACTGTAAAATAGTGTCGTTGCGCAAAATATACGCTTCAACATTTTGCAAAGCGATAACATGACCTATAACAACATCCGATGTATCGTTTCTATTCAAATCACACTAATATTATAAAGGCGTAAGTTTTTGAATGTATGTGTGTGTGTTTGTTACTTCTTTACGCTCGAACGGCTGAACGTATTTCGATGAAACTTGGTACACGGATAAACCATGTCCTGGAATAGCACATTGGGTACTTTTTATCGAACTGAAGGCGAAGTCCCTGACTGCAGCTAGTGTTTCAATAATTTTGCACTGTTCCGTATATTTCAGTTTCAATATTAAACCTTCCATCGTGATCTTGTCAAGCTCCAAATACCTGAGATTAAAACACGATTAAAGATTTCGAGACAAATGAAATCGTACCGGATTCTGGAAATATCCCAGTTTGGCTCTTGGAAGTGAAGGGTTATAAATCATATTACAATTTCAGTCAACGTTAGATTTTATAAGGAAAAGCTTTTCGCGATGGATTGGTAGCAGAAAATTTTGTTTCGTAATTTTAATGAAAATACAAGTAAACGGATTTATGGAAAGTTAAATTGCAAAGGGATAGACTATAATTATTATCAATAGCAAACCATTGGCATGATATTAAAAACGTCGTAGGAAAAGTTTTGAGTATGAATATGGATTTAAACACTTTGAATGTGTAATTTAAGCTTCATCTTTCTGACTGATCAACTTCTTAACATTTTAAAAGTGCCTATAAATGGTTTCATTGAAATAAATGCTTCGGTTTGATTTGATAAGATGGATGGGCTGTGCACTACTACGTGACTACTGACAGAGAGGTATAGAACCAGACATGTTGTGCTGGCTTTAAACACTGGTCAAGAGTATAATGATGATTATACTAACTAATACAACAGCGAAGGTTTTTATTTTTGTTTAATTTGCTGAATTTAGACAAGTAATTTATTACAGACGATGCAAATCATAAACATAATAGAGTTGTACCGTGCATCATAATCGTAGATACTTATAAAAATTTGATCTTAAAAAAAAACATTCGAGGAGGATAGAAGTATGTATGTCTATGTTTTTTACTACTTTACGTTTAAACGGCTGAACAGATTTGGGCGTGGATCACAGATTTCGGGTAATCCATATCCCGAAATAGCATTTACTATACTTTTTATCGCAGGAGTATGTTCTGCAAGGATTATTTTCCACTATCACAAGGGCGAAGCCACTGGCAGAAGCTAGTGATAAAACGACCAAAATCTTTGTTTCCATCACAAAATAACTAACACTTCGTATTCATTCAACCCTATTCTATAAGACCTTTGTTTTATTTTAGCTTTAACCTTTTTTTAGGGTTCCGTACCTCAAAAGGAATAAACGGAACCCTTATAGGATCACTTTGTTGTCCGTCCGTCTGTCTGTCTGTTTATCAAGACCCTTTTATCTGGGGAACGCGTGAAAGTATCGAGTTGAAATAATACCAAACTCAAGTCTGCGGTCTCTTGAAGCTGTGAAAAAATCAAATTTCTAAGTTAACGGAACAAAAAGCTATGATGTCGCAAAAAACGTATATTTCGACACTCAAGGGAACCAAAATTCTAAAGTACTTCCCGTTGACCCAGAATACTGAAATTTTGCATAAAGCAAGTTTTTATAGCACAGCTATAGGAATAAATGTGAAAACTGTAGTTGTTACGTCACAATAAAAAAAAATTGCGATTTGAAAAAATCTTCAAAACTCCATTCGGGGATTGAACTGTTTACATAGGTATAAGTTTGTACGGAACCCTCTGGGTCGAGTCCGAGTCGCACTTGCCCGGTTTTTTAGTAATGGATAGGCTCACGTTATCTCACATAATGGTAAGCGATGATGTGGCCGACGTTAGAGTACTTGCCTAGCAGTAACTTATTCACTATTGACTTAAATAGCCCTAGGTTGTAGCTATCAGGAACCACAGCTAACCTTTATCTATCACAACAATAAATTCTTGTCTACAACCGACAATAAAGGACCTTCATAATCATATCTTCCCATCAAACATAATGTTTTACCTCGCCATATCAATGAATTGCGTTAATGCATACGTTATCATCATCTATCAACATGGAATCGGGGACGGTTCGCTATCGGAAACCGTCTATCATAGTGAACACCCTCGTGTATTCAAATGTATGTTTAATGGTTGAGCAGAGAATATGCTGCTTGATTTTCATTGACATTTGAAATGAGACTCGTTCTTTATGTACTTACTTAGTCATGCATGAAATAAGATGTGTTTGTCATAATCTACAGCCTATCTTTCTAAATATCCCGTTGAGAGAGATGCTCAAAGGTAGTCCGCGAAATTCAAATTTTGTTTGAATAAAATTGTCGTCACTTCGAATCTTGATTAAATTTGCAAGGCTTCTATTGTTATACTTTTTTCATTTTTGAGTAAATTACGAAGTGTCAAAGTTCATGAAAATAGCAGATTTACAGAAGACTTTACTGGATTAGTTTTACAAAATTTTATAAATTGATTTCAATAGAAGCCTAGATAATATCCACAAGATACTGTGTTTCCAAAATATCTAATGAAAAATGTGTAATAACGTCATAATCGCGTAAGAGCGGTTGTATGAAAAACAGTGAAAATGTATGTCGAATTGGATGCCCTTAAGACAATTTTCTACTTTTACGAAAGCAAAACCGCTGGTAACAGCTACTAACAAATATAAATACGTGTATTTATGTAGATTGATAGTATACAAAGGTTTTAATTTTTAAAATACTTTCTACATTAATAATGAGGCATTTATTTATACTCAAGGGCTTAATAAACCTACACTAATTAATTCATACAATTCTAGAAATAGCCTCATTTTCTTCAAACGCTTACACAACACGATCCTTGCTTACAATCCTTCCTTTGAGCAAATAGTTGACCTATTTGCTTTAGCATAGGAATGATCAATCAAGACTTCTGTTTAGTATTCAAATCACTAAACAACATTTACCAATTTGAAACTTGGAAAGAAACATACGGGCGGTAATACCAATGTTTTAGCAAGGAAACCAGCTATTACTTCCCACATACACCACCTACCTGCTAGATAGTTGATGCCCTAGATAGGCAAGCTAAGCTAAACTGAGCTAAATATAGAGAGCCCTTGGTCTGAAATCTCAAGACAGTCTACAATTCGATTGGCATTTAGGTAACAGCAGACCTTGCTAAGTTACGACCGACGTTTCGAATCTCTTTCTACAGTCGGTAACGTCTCCGATTCCTTTGTTCTGACTTGATATGACTTTTTTTTTTCGGGTGGGAAAATCATCTAATGACATCCCTCGCTCTTGGGCGGAGCGAGAGATAGTGTCATACTTTTACTGACTAAAAACCCACTCCTGTTCCTTCTTTGCCATTTTTCTAGCGTTAACGATTGTAGATTATCAACTTGGCTAAGCCCTCAGTTCTTGTTAAGTTTATTGAGGCGTACCTTACCACGAGCTCTTAACGCGATCCAATTGTCTGAAAAAACTGGTACTGTCCCAGCCTGCTGGAAAACTGCTGTCGTCACACCTATATACAAGAGAGGTTCCAAGAATGCCCCTGATAACTACAGGCCTATTTCGTTGCTTTGCGTAACTTCTAAGATCCTCGAAAAGTTAGTTAATAGCCGCCTCGTAGACTTTCTGGAAGAGAATTCTCTTCTCTCGGATCGGCAGTATGGCTTTCGTCGCGGGAAATCTACCTCTCAAGCGGTGAGCCTATTGACTGCCTTTATCTCCTCAAACACTGACAGGGGTCGTCGTTCGACTGGTGTCTTCCTGGACATCGCCAAGGCCTTTGACACAGTCTCAATTTCTTTACTGCTAAAAAAACTCGAAACCTTTGGTGTCAGAGGCCTGCCCTTACAATGGTTCAGTAGCTACCTATCTGGTCGACATCAGCTTGTTAAAATAGAGGAGACTATTAGCGAGAGTTTGCCGATTACCTATGGGGTGCCCCAGGGTAGTATCCTTGGACCCACTCTCTTCATTATGTACATGGATGACATCTTAAGACTTAATATTGCACAGTCGGATGTCATCTGCTATGCTGATGACACTGCCATAATTTTTCATGGAGCTACTTGGTCGGAGGTTATGGACGTAGCTGAACAAGGGATGAGGGTCATCACTTTACGGCTTGAGCAGAATCTTTTGACCCTGAATTAAAAAAAAACTAACTTCTTGACCTTTCACCTCACTCGTTCAAGTAGACCAAATATAGATATTCTTAGAATACACGACAGCAAGTGCGATGTTATGCCAGCAACTCTCAGTTCAGGCATCAATTGTAAATGCAACGTCATTTTCAGAGCAGACAGTACCAAGTACCTGGGCGTCATAATTGATCAGAACCTGTCCTTCAAAGAACACATCCGAACACTCGCAAAAAAGACTCGAAAGTTTATTTACGTCGCGAAACTGTTAAGATCAAGTGCTCCTAAAAACATCAGTACACAGGTTTATATCTCTTTGTGCCAATCTGCACTGCAATACTGTGTTGAGGTGTGGGGCGGCGCCGCCAAGACGTGCATGCTGGAGCTGGAGCGGGCTCAGCGCGCTGTCCTAAAGGTGCTTTTGGGAAAACCTCGGCGTTTCTCTACGGACGAGCTGTACAGGGAGGCTGGGGTATTACGTGTACGTCAGCTATTCGTCCTAGGCTGTCTATTGAAGCTGGAGGACGGGGCGACTCGCTCTAGCTGCAGTAATGGGGGTAGGAAATTGCCCGACAGAATTCCTCTTCCAAAAGTAAAGACACTGTTTGCGATGCAGCTCTCGCCTCATCTACCCAAACGAGTGTTCAATGCTGTAAGTAAAATATTCGCAATCCCACGTAAGTACTCAGAGGCCAAAATTAAATTAAAGAAATGGTTATTGGACCGGACTTATGAGGAAACTGAAAGCTTGCTTCTTTGTCCAGGTTAATACCTACATACACCCGGATACAACACACAGCTTCACTTACACTTCACACCTACTCACCTTTTCTAACTGTTTTTAATATTATCTCTCAAAACTTAATTTTGCCTCTTCCATGTATTATTATTCTTACTGTACTGCTTTTATTTATTTTATTGTCTTTATCTATTTCAAATCGCCACGTAGCGCTAGCAAGCCACATAATTGTGATGAACTTGGTGTAATGTTTGGGTCACCAAGATACAGGCTGCGCCTAGTTTGGGACCCATTTCTATTTTTATATGGTCATTGTATAGTTTCAATGTGTCATATTAATGCAATTAATGTATAAATAACTGTGTTTGTTTAATAAATTTATTTATTTAATTGACGACCTAAACTGAACTGTTAAAGGGATGGAGCTAGATAGGGTGTAGAGCTCCATCCCTCTTTCTCGCTCACACGCTTGACATTTTAACATGTCATGGCAAGGCCCCTGATTCATTAGGATGAGTTGAACTTTGGCAATTATAATGAAAGTAGTTGTCCCCCGCTTCTATGGTTATTGCTTCGATTCATTATTTTTAGTGTATGCGAAACCTGAATATAGTTTGTTCAGAATCAGTAACTGAATCGATTCCAATAATTTAAAAAAGTCGCAAGTTGGACACCACCGGCACTAAGTACAACACAGGTCAGGGCAGGTCATTGCGGGCATTAAATGTCAAAACAACCCCTCAGTCGCCTGGATGGCCCGGTGACTATGTAGTTGTGCGGTCAACCAGGTAACATAACAAGCTTATAACTTTGTGATTTTTCATGATACAGTTATGAAATTTTGTACATAGATTCTTTACATAAAAATACATGATACGTGTTTCGGGTTTCGCATATATTAAAACTAAATGTTTTATATATATGTATACTATGGCCTATACTGTTCGTCATGAATCTGGCTGTCCCATAAAATTTTTCAATCCGACTAGACTAGTAGTTTCAGAAATTAGGGCGTTCAAAAAAACAGAAGCTCTTCAGCTTTATTATTTTAGTTTACGTATAGATTAGCAGTTTATCATCCATTGCGGGTTTTAACTGTTCTAATCCCTCATAGAAAATGTTAACAAAATTAAATAATATACTGGACACCTTTTAAAGGACGAACTTTCACGGACTGCCATAATAGTATTTATGCAGACAAAATGACATGGTGAAATGACATGGTCATAAGTCATATACCCTTGACGACAGCAGTCCACTACACGCACAGAACAGTATTAAAAAAATATTCATTTATTTGACATATTTATTTGCTAGCAATACACCGCAGACTATCCACTTTTGTATATTATAGTCTGGTAGATATCACTGTCAGCAATGAGACCGCCATTATACCCATAGCTTTGTTTTTTTTTTTTTATTGTGTTACGATTTTCGTGCATAATAAAGTTTATTCTATTCTATTGCTCTTAGCTGTCAAAGTAAGAATTTCAGAAGACTGCGCGGCAAGACCGTTCATACAAAAATAGTTACAAGACAGTCGTTAAAGGGCAGAACGAAGTCTTACAAACAACCCGTTCCCAAAGGTCACAATGATACGTAAAAGGTCAACATTACTTCATTAGACACCTGTCAGAAATTGGTCCTTTGTATAGGACCAAAGCTTTGCGAATTACAATCCCTTTTCGCCCATAAGAACGCACTTGAAATAATACCATGTCTATTGAGACTCAAATCAGTAGAAAAGCTGGCAAGAATTTCAGAATAAAATTAATATGGGGAGCGAAATAATAGTTGCCGGAGGGAAAATGAGGATAAAACGCGTCAAATGAATTGCCAAGGCGTTGTTTGTCAGTTATTTTTATATTCTTGATATAAATTCAAGAACCATTATTTTACAATGTCCTCAGATTTAGGAGCCAATTCGCAAAACGATTACAATCATGCAGAATGATGTTTATTTGCTATTAGCTAGCTATTGCTCGCGGCGTCGATCGTTCGTGTTAATTTAGAATTTAAATACTCACAAATACTTTTTTTTTAATACTTTCAACATACCAACTGTTATAGTTTTTAATAATATTCTATCATGATTCGAAAGTCACGAAGTGCTATCTGTCATCCAAAAGCAATTATGACCGTCGAAAATTCCGTACAGCTTTTCTGGTTCCTCCTTTTCTGTAGGTACTCTTTTTTTTTTGAAGTGTGAAATCACCAAATAAGTAATTTAAATAATTCAAAGGAGTGTCAGACTTCTACCGACTGCTGAAAACCCTCCTATTAGTGTTATATTACTTACTTAAGATAAAGAACTCTACAAAAGACTTATATATATTTTCCATACTTTTCTTTGTTAGTTAGTTTATTTTTTCATTTACTTTGTGGATATCTGAAGATTCTTTCAATTTCATCAGAGCTTACAACCGCTACGGTTAAAAAGAATGCAGCCAGTTAAGTTTCTGAGTAACATCTGCTGCGAGCTCAATTTGCCAAAAATCAATAGTTAGAGTATTCATAGTTCAATCACTGTAACTCGGAGAAAACTTAAGAATTTACTTATCTTTATTTATTACACTAGCTGATATATATTATACCTACCCGCGACTTCGACCACGACAGAAAAACAGTACAATGCTATTTGATCACAATTTCAGGTTTTTTTTTAATGAATCCTAATTCTTTTTCTAAGCCTAAGTTACTCCTTACAACTTTCGTTAACTACCAGTGAAAGTCTCGTCAAAATCGGTCTAGACGTTTCGAATATTAACCGGCACAAACAGACGGACAATAATATAAAACCTCACAAAGTTAGAGGCGTGTCCAAATGTATTTTCATAATAGCACGCATTTGGTAAAAAAATATGTTATTTAGATATGACAGACACTTCAAATTTTTATTTAACATGTAATTATTTAAAATTAAGCTAGATAATTTAAAAAAAGTACCCAATTAAGGCTGTTCCTTTTTTCACAGAAAATTCCAGCTATCAATGCTTATCAAGGGGTTAACGATACCTTGGCTATAAAATACGGGGTCACAATTTTACGTATACTTGCCCCGTGTTCAAATGAACATTTAGTCGTACAGCAAATGTTAGAATTTAATATCCTAAGTGGTACAGCGGTAAACATTCCATTTGTCTAAATAAAAAATATGTAAGTGAGCTAGTACAATGTACAGACATACATACATTATACATATACATAAATCGAAAAATACGCGAGAACAAAGTATAGTTTTCACGGGTATCTCTACTACATAATTGGTTTATACAACCCAAATTTATAACGAGATAAAATTGTTAATTATAAAAAGATAAAATCCAGTTTTTAATATTAAAAATGTGAAAGTAACTCTGTCTGTTACGCCTTCACGGTTAGACTACTGAACTGATTTTGATGAAATTTGGTACAGAATAAAATAGATAGATGAGCCGCAGCATTTTGCTGAGCGCTGGCCGTTTTGCGCGGATGTTTTGCATAACTCACATATTGTATAAATTTGTTATTTTTATATTTTTTAAGTTATGTGTCATGTTTGTCGTAAATAAACTCTTTTTCTTTCTTTCTAGATATACTCTTTATTGTTTATCATGAATAAAATTACAATAGGGTGTCACAATGGGCGGTCTTATCGCTATTACAGCGAATTTTTACAGACAACCTTTGGATGCATTTGACAGAGAAGGAGAAAAAATTGCGTGGTTCGTGGTGATACATACCTATAGTACACTACGAACTACCTGCGTATGAGCTTGAACTCCAAGGAAGAAAATCGGCATCTGGCCACGAACTCGACTTCTGTATGCAATAACCGACATTAAGGCCGCTTCTACACACACGTTTTCTTGACGTGAAAAGCCACTGTTAACTCGCCGTGTGTAGGTTGGTTCGTGGTGATACATACCTATAGTACACTACGAACTACCTGCGTATGAGCTTGAACTCCAAGGAAGAAAATCGGCATCTGGCCACGAACTCGACTTCTGTATGCAATAACCGACATTAAGGCCGCTTCTACACACACGTTTTCTTGACGTGAAAAGCCACTGTTAACTCGCCGTGTGTAGGTTGGTTCGTGGTGATACATACCTATAGTACACTACGAACTACCTGCGTATGAGCTTGAACTCCAAGGAAGAAAATCGGCATCTGGCTACGAATTCGACTTCTGTATTCAATAACCGACATTAAGGCCGCTTCTACACACACGTTTTCTTTATGTGAAAAGCCACTGTTAACTCGCCGTGTGTAGGTACGGTCGTCAGTGCTGTATAGATCACTGTGAAAGCTTGTTGACAACAAAGTTGCATAAACCGCGGTCGAGTTATCGTGCCGCAGACAAAACGTGTGAACAACTACGCACGGTCAATAAACCATAGATTTTTACGGCGAAAACGTGTGTGTACAAGCGGCCTTATATGCGGATGCAATCACGCGCAAAAGCTAGTTTTTTTTTTTTTATATAAAAGGAATCAATATAACCGAATAGGTACAATAGCAGTCGGCTATAGTGTTCCTTGGTAACTTGTGAGCTACTCAATTCTGGAAAAAGTACTGTTCCTGTTGGACACACCATAGAAAAATGCTGGCTATTAAACAGCCATAAAAAAAACAAACGCGCTTTAATAACCACAAACTTTTCAAAGGATTCAAAAGTATATAATAATATCTAAGGCTTCCAAACTCGGCCCAGCTTCTAAAATGTTCATTTCAGATTGTAAAGGGAATCATTGGAATCCACGCAGCGTATAACATTTTACTATCAGCCTAACCGAATTCTGAATTCACAGTAGTAAGATACACTGAAGGAACATAAAAGCACAATATAAAGGCTTCATTATATATAAGACGTGCCCGTGGCAATGTATATACCTACCTACTATTTACTTGCGCAAGACGCTATAAACGTTCTGTGGTTACGCTGATCTCATAAATAAGATATTGTCACAGAAATGTGTGAAATTCCCTTTCGATATCCGAATAAAAGTAAGTAGATTCGATATATGTAATACTTATTTTTATATAGGGAAGGATATAAGTATTACGTGGTGACTAGGGACTACCGTAAGCACGGGATCCCGCATATGCGGGATTACTCATGCGGGATTTCGCAGGTCTGCGGGATTGATTTTTTTTTATTAGCTAATTATGTTCAGACAAAGCGCCGTTCTGATTATTTATTTGTCCCAGCACAGCCTCATTAACAAGTAATTTAACAACTTTCCATAGAACTCATGACTTTTCTGTAGAATTTGTAGCTGTACAAATTAATTTTGTTTTTAATTAGTTTTAACTTACAAATAAATCAATTTTGAATTTATATTTTATGTTGTGCGTGTCTTGTATAGCGATTGGAACGGGACGTAGGTTTAGTTTAAGTACCCAAATCTTTCCAAATAAGATGAAACGTTGAATATTTTATTATATCGTTCCATATAAGAAACTGATTGTTTATACCTCTTAGACATCATTATAATCAGTTGTTAATTAATAATGACTAATAACTGTAGTTAATAATATATACATACATGATATAATAAATCTGTAGAAAAGTTTTAGTTGTGCGCGCATCACGTAAAATGTACGAAATCGATGTACCTAGATAACTTTTATACATAGAATTTTTTTTTAAATATAAAAAAAAAAATATTTTAAAAATCCCAAGCCCGCAAAGCCTATTCGTGGAATTGCTGACTTCAATCCCGCACACATGCGGGATCGTGATTTTGATACGGAATTGGATTCCCTAGTGGTGACATGATGTTACATCTCGTTTTGTACCATTGTCGATATTCAGTCAGGAGATTAGGGGACGAGCAAGCAATAAGGATAACTTAAGTTTAATATTAAAAATAGACAGAAAATCATGTCCTTTCGTCAGTACATATTTTCCCTATCTAACATCTTAAAAAAAAAAAAAACATGTCAATAGCCGTTTTGCCTAACCTGGCAGGCAAAAAGAATAAGAACTTGATAATTATATTATCTAATCAAAGCAATATGTAGTCACAAACATACTATGGATGGTATGGATACAGTCTTCCAGTGGTGTCAAAACATGTTATATAAATTGTAAACTGATGTGTTGTTTGAGAATTCGAAAAAGATTTACCATCGATATTAGCATAAAGAATTTGAAGTTAAGCGTTAGTCAAAAAAAAAACTGAACTTTGAAGTTAAAGAAAGTTTTGGCATGTTCTTAACTCCAAATACAGGAAGGTCTACTTAACCCGTTAAATAACATAGAATCCATATCAATAAAACAACTAGCAATACTCGATTGCCATAAATAAACCTATTCAATCATCAAATTTATAAAAATCCGTGCAAAAACATAATTATTTCATCGATACTAAATGAATATCCCACGTTTCACCGAAGCAATTACTTCCAACGTTTGAACGATGATGTTCATTGACGAACGTTTTTTTACAACCATTCAAAATATTCATCAGGATTCATGGAAAAACGATTGCTATTATTCATATCGTACCTTTTCACATATTACAAAACATTTCATTCTCGACGAATGCGTACCTATAAGAAATTCATGAGACGTGAATGATAAATAAATAAACATCAACAAAATTAATGTACGCACGAAAGGAAGAACGGAAATGGAGTAAGAAATGTGTTTTGTCATATCTTCAATACAGAGTGAAACGCTTTCTTATCTTTGAAGGCCGTACGTGAAACCGAATCTAATAGGCGGTGGACGAATCTCGAGGCCCTACCACGATCTATTTGACTACCTATACTGAACCGTTAAAGGCATGGAGCTATATAGGGTGGACAATGTAACATGTCATGGTAAAGCCTCAGGTACTTATGCCCTGAACGGAAGCGGGGATACTCACGATAGAATCGTTTCGGCCGCTCCACCCGGAATTACCTATATGCCTAAATACACGGTAAGGGTTCTTGTCCGGTTAAGTGAACCTGAAGGTAAAGCGGATCGTATATTTACCGACCTTTTATCAAACTAAAGCTTTGTAGTAAACCTCACAACCTAATGTTATCCTAACTAAACCTTATCGACTGCCTACCCAAATTAGCACAAAGAAAATCTAATAAATGAAACCAAATTCCCTTCAGCGATAGCAAGATTAAAAGCAATGCTAATTAAATTACACCGGAATTAATACATGCGGAGAATATATCGCATACCTCACAAATACACAAGGCCTTTCATCAGAATTTTGGCTACACAGAATTCCTGATACAAGATTAAATTTAAAAGACAAAGGAAATCCTTGTTAAGACTGAAACAATTCATCTACGTAGAAATAGGAAACTTGAACATTGACATTAATTGATCGGGCTGGGCTGGAATGAAATCTGGATGAAACTAGTACAACTAGAAACTGCCGTGTGCAATAAATGGACGTACTGTGCTGACCCAATTCTATTGATAGAAAAAATTTGAACCACGCCCTGAAAGGAAACGATTAAAAAAATATAGGCCATTGTAATGTTGGTGACATAACAATGTTGAATGGAAATGAAGGATCAAAGCATTTGGCGTGAAGTCTTTACTAGATAAGGATGTTTAGGAATGCTAGATAAATATAGTACTTACTAAACTGTAAATTGTCTAGTCCAAAACTTCAAACTGCTTAAGTCATCAAAACGTGAACTGAAGGATAAAGCATATTGAGCTGAGAGCGTCGTCGGTATCGTAAAACTCGTTATAGCGTTTTGGAGCTTCCAGCGCTATCGCTACACTTAATACTGATTCGCTTCCTCGGCGTTTAAGGATACAAGCAAAGATAAGCACGGTTGATCCCAATATTCCACTTCTAAAGCCCGTATTCAAACGAGGCGAAAGTTACGGACCTATAAAAAACAGAACTGATGAATAGAGAACCGATAACAGCGACAATGCATAATTTGCCAATCTTCAAAACGGAAAACCGTTCGGAAGTAAACTGGATTAATCATAACGAATAAAGGGAAAAGAGCGGACGATTGCCACTATAGGTATTTGGTCGATAAACAGAATAAAGGTTTAACGGCGTGACTTAGTATCATAAAAGTGGAAACGAGGCTTTGCCGCGTTCTACACACGGAATCCTGAATTGGGTCGCTCCATGTATCTATAATGTCACTACGTTTGGGAGGTCGTACTTAAATGATGATGCTTCAAGGTCTGTAAGAGGCAAGGACGGTTACTTATATTTTTATGAAAAGAAAGGGGTCAGTTTTTGACTGGCCTGTTGGTCTAGTGGTTAGTGGCCCTGACTGCTATGCCGGAGGTCGTGGGATCGATTCCCACCCAGGACAAATGTTTGTGTGATGAGCACGATCATTTGTTGTGTCTGGGTAATTTATCTATAGTATGTATATATATATTTAGAAAATCAGTTGTCTAGTACTCATAACGTGCGAAAGTCGTGGAATATTATTATTATATTATTATTATTTTGAGACCTTGCTATTATTTCTCGTGGGGATAAATAGTTACAGTCAAACTGTCTACCCTTGACTTGCGAAGCGTATAGTCGTTTGTCAAATCCTTAGTATACTTCATCTCAGTGTCACAACACCTAATTCTTGCTTCGCAGACATGTTTTTAAGCTAGCTCTACGATAAAACTGTCAAAAGTACAAACGACTTTAACCACAATTATTTTGGCACTGAACGAATGCGTGGTTTAAGCTGAAAACTTTAACGGCTCCGTAAGTCGTAACTTTTAGCAGTTTAAAAACACGTCAGGTGTTCTACAACTGCTGAATCCAGGAGCACACACGACCTTATAAATTTTATTATAAAAATGTTATTTTTCTGAGGCAGACACGTTTTTAACCGACTTCAAAAAGGAGGAGGTTATATGTTCGGTTGAATGTATGTTTTTTATTTTTATTTTTTATGTATGTTCACCGATTTGTCGGTCAATTGTGGACCGATTTAAATTTTATTTTATTTTATTGATAGGTTATGCTTCCGAGTTGGTCCCATAGAAATATTGTTATGATCTGATCATGAACTTCGAAGATATGGAACAGAACTCCTCATAGGATCACAGCAGAACCGTCGTAACAAGTAAAATTGCTTTGTTTATACGTGCAGTCGATGACTGACTGAAAGTAGAGGGGGAATATATCGAACTGATCTGATGATGAAGCCTGAAGTTAGGCGCCGGAACTCTGTAATAAATTAAAGTAATCTAACCGTGTTTGGGATTATTAGATTTGTCATGAGATGCACTCTGGCTTTAAGGTATTTAAGTTTGGCTGAGGGGTACTTTTTAGTGGTGGTACTATAACTAAAAAGTGTAAAATAAAAAACTTTTTACAAAAAAAATACAACCAACTTCAAAGTAAAAAAAACACTGAAAAGTGCAAAATAACCTTAATTTTGGAAGTCGGTGTTAAATAACGAAGAGACAAAACTATTATAGAAACACCGAATTCCGAAATTAAGGTTATTTTGCACTTTTCAGTGTTTTTTTTACTTTGAAGTTGGTTGTATTTTTTTTGTAAAAAGTTTTTTATTAGTATAAGATTTCAAAGGGCACTTCAAACATTTTCTCACCACGATCAACTCGGATGACGTCACTCGACGGAGAGAGGTTTTTGACAATCCATTGAGGTTCATCGTCGGTCTGAAAGCCGACAGGAGGCACAATATATAGAACAGATCTCATTTCAAACGAAAAAACCTTCATAAACGAATTGAAAGACGAACGGCCCGTTTGAGATACTGCTAATAAATCGAGTGATTTCAGAAAACATTTTGTATCTTCAAAGACTTCTGTGACTTCAAACTGATTATTGTCTTCGGTAAAAACAAAACTACGTAATTCCCGATCAAATGTTTTCCATCCGTGCCGCTGCGATGAAATATTACTTCAATTACGTGTGTACAAAAAAGGTAGGTACGCCTTTGAATTGTTGATGCATCGTTGAATAAACTATCCGTTGTGCCCCCAAAACAGTACTGTGACGTAAGGTTACATTCGTAACGCATAACTCGGCGAAGTGTAACATGGCAACGAATGATAAAAGAACATTAGTTGACGTAATCAATCAGTAGTGAAAAATTATATAGACACTTAGGAACACTCCCAAGTTTGCCTACTGGTCTAAGTTTGTCTGCGACTCGTTTGCGAGGACTTGGAAGCTGATAAATAAGTTGTCTGCGCGGATTTTATTATCGTTATTGCTTGGATCATTAATTACAGCAAGATACTTCGGCGCTACTAATCCCTAATGGTTGTTTGATATTTCTTCCGCTTACTACATCATAATGATATCTCGTTTAAGATATTCACAAAATAGTGGAGCCTCTTGAACTTTGTCACACAACGACCAAAAAAATTATATCATGAAATATCTACTCGGAGGATCGTCAACCCGACGCAAGATATCCATCAGTTTGCCGAGGCAGCTCCTTATCAAGAAAGGGCGGTGCCCACATTGCCCCGAGGTCCAGAACCATATCGTCAGCAGGCCGCCCTTCTATTTCCGTCGGGTCAACGCCTAGGGCGTTAACCATTTCCACGTCATTTCCCTCGGAAAGCCAATTGAATGGTACAATAAACAGTGTACGGTTGACTCTTGTTTGTAAACGTGATTAGAGGATTTACGATGACGCATTTATGGGTAAAGGGGGGCGCAGAGTTCTGTCGCACGTGGTAACAATATAAATCGGTTCACACGAGGACATGTCGCGGGCATTTACTTCGAAACGTCCAGATTTTGAGGTGAAATAGGTGAATATTCGCGATCCTTTAGAGACTAGTCGAAATTTCGAAATAAGACAAAGCGGCAACGGCGGCGGCGTGTCGTTGTATCGTTGCCGCATCGTCGACAGAGTTTCATAGTTTTATATGTAAGCTGTGAGTAGGCGTACACCAAGCGTATATAATGACGAAAACGCGTCTAAGAAGCTATGCGGTCGTAGAAAATAGGCCTAACTTGAAAGCCATATTTTAAAACCTTCGTGGACTGAATTTCTAGTTGCGCCAATTTATGAAGTCAGCAGTTTGAAACGCTTAAATAGCTTACAGTAAATTAATATGGTATTAAAAGTAATGAAACTCATTTGGTTTTTCATTGTTAATAATTTCCCTAAAACGTGACTCAGCTGTGTTATCAAATGTTTTTTAATCTATAGTATATTCAGCGATGCAAATGGAATTTCCTGTACAGAATTTATAATATAATAAAATAAAAATAACATTGAAATATATTTTTCATCGACAGCTGATAAAAAATTAACTTCATTGTGTCAGATATTTATAATATAAAAAACACTCTCTACTTTGTTAGCAATTATAATTATTAAAGGAATTACAAAAATATCAATGGCGATTTGAGGAGTGATCGATGAAGCAAGGATAAACAGTCGACATAACGAAGGAGATCGTTCAAAGCCGTGTAAACTAACTCTCGTTGAACCGCAAAACTGACAGTAGACAAAATTTATAACAGTCTCGACGACATACAATACAAAGTTCCCGAGTAAGGAAAACTTAATATTGAAAGTCCTTATGGAAAATAACCCAAGCTTATAAAGAAAAATATCTCCTTGGAAAAGTATAAGTACCGCCCACTAACCTAATCTACTCAAAGCAAAAATTATATAAAAATACACTCCATTTTGTAAGGACCTAAATGTTCGTCGCATCCTGTGGGTCGATGTTCATCCCTGCTTCGCCCACGTGTTGGATCTACGCCAATTACCTAGAAATCTTCTGAAACCCACTCATTCATCTCATCAAATGTTGCGTTGCATAAAACACCTCGTATGTTAGATCTAGTTAAGATTATCATATAAATTAGAGTTAGCTACATCCCGTAGATTTTCTAATAGAAGCAACGGCGAAACTTACGGCAATGCAAAACGTATACACCTAGATGATGCCTAAATATCATTGCAGTTAGATTTTAGGAGTCGTCTCGCCTAGTGTTGGTGAAACGGGCATTGGCGATCGAATTTGGCTCGACTGTTCGATCAGGGTTAACATTTTTATGTATTCAAATAGCAGTTAGATGCACACGAAAGACTTAAAATGATTTACCTGAATCATTATTCCACCACTAGCGTCGTATGAACAACTAACTTGTGTAAACTTTAAACTGTGTAAATGTGGAGGGTTTTGAACCGGGTGTTGTGGCACAACTTGGTAGGAGTAATAATTAAACATCAGGTCACGAACCTGCCACTTAGGTATTGTATTTTTAACGAACTAAAACTGGAATTTTATAAAAACCTTGTTATTAAAAAGACTCGTACCGTTACGTGGAGCACCAATTTGTTACTTCGCTTTTATGAACACTTTGAAAGGTTTATTTATATTACGTGTGTGTAAGACTTGAATTCCAGTACACTTAACGTAATGCCTTTTTTTGGTGGAAAATCATCAACTAACCCTTCCCGTTTTAGATGGAGCGACAAGGAATGTTTAACTTTTACTGACTAAAACCCACCTGTGTTTCTACAGTCGCCTTTTACGTTCCAGGGCCCACGGTAACTGTTTCGAATAATCTTGCAGACCTGGCAGGCATCGGCCCTAGTGGCCTCCGTCTGTTTTCTGACCTCTCTTTGAGGCGCCTGTCGTCCCAAGTCATTTTTAGCAGAGCATTTTTAGTTGGGAGTCATCCTGCGATTCCTTACGCCCCAAGGCGTCCCCTACGGGGGCATTTTACCATACGTCTAAGCTTATATTCCCCTAAAGGAAGATTATACAAGTACTTACGTCCACATTTTGCCAGTTATGTAAGTAAGTCCCATTACCATCAACCGGGCAGGAATCCTTCTTATTCTTAATAAGGAATCTTGGAAATTAACTAATAGAAAAGCCCAATAACAGTTAACCCGGCCCACCCACTGCTCAGGCAATCCAATCCTATTCCACGGAATAATTAGCAACACAAATCGATCGGAAGGGAACAAACGTGTGAAGATGATGTCAACGCCCATGATACAATCATATTCGATGAATCAGAATCAATTACAATGCATAACAACTGAACGTGTAAAACTCAATTATTACCGTTTAAGGTCAGCAGGTAATTGCAACGCCAAGTGAGTCACACTTTTGCCGTATTTTACGGCAAATTCATTTGACGTGGAAAAGTGCAGCATTTTATTTTCACTGTGACTTTTTAGAATGGTTAAGGTCACCGCTCTAAAAACGAGATCTTAGTGGCGATCTGTTCTGTTTGTTCAGCGTCCTGAGAAGTCAGTTCAGCTAGAATCTTGCTGATTAAAGCAAAAGCATTTCTAATAGGCTTATAAAGTGCTCACTGCTGGGACAGTTATCATCTCTGCAAGAGATAGTGGGCCTTAATTCTCAATGCGGGCCCAAGCGGTGGATTTCATTCATGTCTTTTTCCTCGTTATAAATAGTAAAAAGAAAATCAACACAGTATAAACTATCCTGATACTGATACGAGTGAATATCCACAATACGCCTGTCTGTTAGTCGAGTAGCTCAATAGAATTTAAAATTCACCCCGCAGTGAACTGCCATTGTGTGTCAAACCGCCCTACACGAGCTAATTAGTTTACAAAGCTCCTGATAGTGCAACATGGTGGCTATGTGCGTTATCTACAGTGTTTAACACCAACTGAATCGACAAATGCACTTCTAATAAGGTAATTTGCTGAAAAAAACCTTGACATGCAAAGACAACGTGAAGATTATCTAAGAATGACTTCATGCCACGTAAAAGACAATTTTAATAAGAACAAGCTAGCAATCATAAATTTACAAGTCATCTAAGCTAAATGGTCTAAATATGTCTACAAAGGAACCTCGTATTCATGGTTAACAAAAATTGCGCAACATTGTAGCACCATGATCTTGATGCTGAACAAACGACAGTGTTGCTTACAGCAATGCACACTTTTCACGAATACGAGGCTGCTCTTGTTTCTTGGAACTAAAATGGCTTCTAAAAAGAGTACAAATAATCCTCGTGTTTTCATAGTTAACAAAAGTTGCGCAACATTGTGGCAACACGATTTTGATGCTGCAAACAAACGGCAGTTGCTTACAGCAGTGCACACTTTTCACGAATACGAGACTGCTCTTGTTTTTTGAAACTAAAATTGCTAGTAAAAAGAATTATGGTAAAAACTACAGCCCTGAGTGCGGCCATCATCTCGCTGGATGGCGTTGAACTCAACATTTTAAGTTTGAAAACAAAGCTGGCAATCATAAACTTACAAGTTATGTGAGTGAAATGATTTAAATATACAATGGTCTACAAATTAGCCCCGTATTCATGGTTAACAAAAGTTGGGCAACATTGTAGCAACGTGATCATGATGCTGCAAACAAACGACAGTGTTGCTTACAGCAATGCACACTTTTCACGAATACGAGGCTGCTCTTATTTCTTGAAACTACAATGGCAAAACTACAGGCAAACGTGCCATATACGTTTTTACGATTATTTTGTTTTTATTGTATTGAAGTCAAGGAAATGGTATTTGCGAAAATCGGACATTTCACTTTATTGCATAGCATAGTCGGCCTTATAATGTTCCCACTGTTGGGACTCAGACCTCCTCTCTGAGACGGAATGGGCCGTAATCCACCACGCGGTCGCAGTGCGGGTTGGTGGATGTCACATGTCTTCGAATTTTTGGTTCTAGGACATGCCGGTTTCCTCACGATGCTTTCCTTCACCGTTTTGAGAGCAGTGGTGATGAAATGAATTACACAAAGTAATGGGTCTGGCTGGGTTTGAACCCGCAATCTATAACTCTTAAGTCGGGGCTGTTACCACTCGGTCACCACTGCTCTCCTCTCCACTTTATTGAACGTAGTTAAATTATTGCCTCAAAATCCATCTAACTGAGACTGTTTACGTCATCAACAATGGTGGTTAAGTGTAGCGCTATCTGTACCTAAGACCCTTAAGACGACATATTGCTGTCTTCATCATTTATTATCCATGCAAAATAATGGTGCACCGAGTTACGTGAATTTCGAAAACTTTTTAGTTTTACGGGTTAAGTACATTTTGGCGATTGTTGTTTGGCTAGCGGCCAGCTGGTGGATAACAGGGGCGTAGTTACCGCCGTATCAGACGTATCAATGATACGGGGTCCCGACATGTATAAAAATTGGTAACATATTATCCACAAACTTCAACAACATCATCATCTTCCTGCCCTTGTCCCGTCTTACTTGGGGTCGGCGCAACACGTTTTTTTCTTCCATTCTATCCTGTCAACCGTCATGGTTGATACCATACTAACTTCCTTTTCTTTCATATCACTGTTCACACAGTCCATCCATCTTTTCTTAAATCATCTTTTCATCCATCTTTTCTTCTTTTAAACTTCAATTCCCTTATTAACTGGTTGAGTAGTGTAATTAGAGACACAATAGTAAGACAATGGCGCACGAACGCGGGCGTTCGTGCGGGGATCAACAGCTTAATGAATAAGTACATACTAAATGATACGATGTTACATTTTTATAGCTCCCGCTCCATTCGTTCTAGCATTTTCTACATAAGATCACAATAAAAACTTAACCTCTCTTCTATTCCAGAATACAGAAATAAACCAGTTCATCAGTCTCGTTCTTACATGGACGAAATCTATCCAGTTACTCTGATCATTTCTGTCGTGGCCTATCGCGACTCCGTCTCATGTCTCTGCGCCAGTAGGGCCTACGTTGTAAAAAAACCTTGATAACTTTTGATATGGGGAACTAGCTACGCTACTGCTGGTTACGTGCAGTATACAGACAAGTTTAATGAATTTATTGAATCATTTGTTTAACTATCTACACTGCGACCATGAATAATGTATGGCATTACGAGCCATATATCAGGATTAGGCCTGGTTAACAGTTGACATTACATCAAATATGAATATTTTATTACTGTTCAGTATTTATTTATATTTGCACGTTGGATGTGGTCGGTGTTTACCGAACATAATAACTGGTGGTCTACGAAAGTATTAACATCGTAGACCAAATGCAATTCAAACGCATGCTATTCCCACAGTAGATTATAAAAGTACCTTGAATAATTATTAAAAGGTCTCTAATAAAGACAGAATTCTATATTTCGGATAAGAGAATTCGTCAAGCACTAACTGCACTATGCGGCGCCGAAACGGCTGCAAAGTATGGATGCTACGCATAACTCTTTATAGTAAGTGTATAGAGTACTATATTCAGTTAGCACGACAACAACGAGCAAGCTGTGCCAACATCGTTTTAAGCAGGACTTTTTTTATTATTTGTGTTCACTGCAACCTCGTTTAGTGATTAAGCGAGATAACATAAATGAAAAATGTGGCTGCAAGGACTAAAACTAGAACATGACAAAAACAACATAGCACAATAATTTGTAAGGAAAGATATCTTTTGAAATTTGATGCTACCAAAAGACAACAGAAGATTACTACAGCACATCATTACATTATAGTTCAGAAATGAAACGTGACACCCCAGAGAGAACTAAAAACCTAAAGCTAATAGACGCATCACTAGCATCTTCACGAACTCGAAGAACCTGTCTGCTAACATGGCTCCTTAGTAGGTTAGTGTAGAAAAAAAATGCATTCAGAGGCCGTGACCGCCGCCGCGGCCAGTCCGATAACGGTACACCATCCGACTAGCTGCTTAGACTCGATAATCGCATCTCTTGAATGGAGACGAGAATCTATCAATAAATATTCAAATGTAAAATTGTAACACTAGCAAACAGACAGATATGTAATATAGATAGATCTATATAGTATAAGGCTTGATATTATTATTAGGGGTCTATATTAAACAGTACTCAACGAAAAAGCTAATAAACAATTTGCAGCTCCTGACAAAGGTACAGCATCAACAATTCAAAACCCCTTCAATACCGGTAAAGCCAACCCACATCCAAAATAGGATAGAACAGCCCGCCAAAAATAAACCATAGCTGGGAATCACAGACAGATGTTTCGTTTCGCTTTTAAAATTCACGAGTCGGAACAGACTTTGGGCAAACAGTTCCACCATTTATCGGAACGTGAAACTAGAACAATAGTCCGATTCATTAATATTACTTTGCCCTTAAGGAGGCCAAGGAAAGAATCAAAAATTCGATAATCGGCCCAGCAGGCGTAGTCACACGGTTTCAAAGTAATGAGAATTCTGTAGGATGAAAAAAGAAATCCTTATAGGATAGGACAGGGACAAATACCGTTCACATAAAACAAAATATTACCCTTCTACTACATAAAGCCAATTTGAAATAAAGATAATAAAATCGTAAGCTGAACAGACGTTACAATTATGGAGTTTCATCCAAGGGCTTTCTTGGGATTACTTCCAATTAAAATTGTCATAAGCCGTCGGATCCCTTACAAAGCAGCTCGAGCTGAATGCATAAGAGTATTATATTCACATGTCAGAACTCTGTGGTATTCTCATAAGCAATAACAACGGACTGCGACAACTTATGTCTAAACCGCAGAAATGCAATATCTATTCGAGAGACGACGGAAACGGAACATGTGGCAACTATTTCATATCTAAGTACTGTTACAGCTTCATCTGAAACATTGGATATTCTTCTTAGATGTTTTTCATCACACATATTTCAACACATGCTTATGATCCCATTTTAATAGCAGCGGAATACTTTAAAACAATAGTCTTTACTTGTAACATGATTTCAGATATCATCAATGCACCACTAGAATCTGGCAACTTCGTCATAAAATATTTTATAGCTCCTATATCCTATCCTGTATTTTATAACTTCCCAGCGGAAAGAGGCTGCAATAAGTTGTGACGTCCAGTTTACCTCATGACACAAATCGTGCACGTTTGAAAAATTTGAACTTTCGCCAAACTCGTAACCGGTCCGTGGGTCTTGTGGTTCCAGCACACTTAGATACTCCACTTTTAACAGAGCTAGCAAAGATGCGGGGCCTAATTAGGGCAGTAATACTCGTTTCGCTGAAGTGGGGAATAACTTTTCGCGGAAGCAAAAGTGAAATGTTTGCTTCGTGACTTGGGAAGAGCTCAGAGGATTCTTAAAATTCTCTTTCAAGTATTTTTTGGATTAAATTATTGGCTACTGATGTCTTAAATTTATTTAAATTTTATCCCACCGCTCTTTTCCGCTTTCTTAGCCAACACGGTAACAACACAGCCTTGTCAGCAAGTTTTAGGGCTATATTTCACCGGGTCACCATGGCGGCGTGACCAGTTGCGTTACCATGGTGTCCGTAAGCTACCAAACTAGACACCATACACCAGACACCAGAGTCGCTGTCGCAGAGTGCACGCGTTCGAGCTGGTCGCGCCTCCAAATTGGTTGCGCAACCACACGGACACCAGGTGAGTAACTCTCTATAGAGCTGTATACATTTTGTTGGTAGCGACGACTGGTCGCGCCACCATGGTGTCCCGGTGAAATAAAGCCCTTAAATCCATAGGCTATCCTATTTTACGTAGGCACGTTACACGTCGGCGTACCATCAACCTGGGGTTAACAACCGCGTTCGATGCAAATTGGCTTCGTCAGCGGTTTCCATCAGACTTTCCGAACAATAACCCCAAGCTATCCTTTTTTATCCAATACAATATCCACATTTAACGAACAGTGCAATGCTGCATTTTCGTGAGCCGATATTTCGTTATTTTTCATTCAATAAACCTGCACTTTGATATCTTCTACTTTTTGATACTTCTAGGCTTCGCCCGCGTGGTATTAATACTTCGCCCATTATAAATTTATATGTTATTCTGATATATAAACTAAATTTATATATAGTTTCTTCAATATGCATTCAGTAGTTTTTGCGTGAATGAGTAACAAACATCACACATCTGTACATCCATCCTCACAACTTTCAAATTTATAATATTTTTACTTTCACGTTCATAATATTTTTATTAATAGGAAGTTTTCGTTTCCAAACAAGTTTCGATGGCAATTTTTGGTAAGACCGCTCGACCGTTGAAAACGCACCATTTAAAGAACCGTGTCCATTTTGATAAAACTGACATTTTCATTGTACCAAAAAATAATACTCGTAGCGCGCTAATTTAGGTAGCGTAGATACAAAGTCAACTAGGGCGACGAAATCCAAAGGAGAGGGAACATCTAAGAAGATGCTTTATGACGCGAGCAACATCGTAACGACCGAGATTGCGGCCGGGGAAGCCACGGAAACTGTTTAAGATGTTATTAGGATGCGTTTATGTTACTTAGTATTGTTAGGTAAACAAAATATATAAATGTCGAGGCCAGATCTTAGAATTGATCTCTTCATAATATGGCCAACTAAAACAGGCCAGATCGTTTAAACGTTAACATTTGATGATATATCAATCCTCATTTGGCCATATCATTGATGTAGGATTTCTATGATAATAAGACGGTACTTCACGCCGGAACAGCTGCTCAAACTTTATCAAGCGCAAGTTCGATCGTGTATGGAATACTGCTCTCATCTTTGGGATGGGTCTGCCAAATACCAGCTTGATGCTCTGGAGTCGATTGAGAAGCGAGCCAAGAGAATCATCGGTGATGATGCACTTGTCGAATCAAAACTCCAAAGCCTTGAACATCGACGCCGAGTTGCTGGCCTGTCGGTTTTCTATCGATTACACTTCGGGGAGTGTGCGTTGGAATTGCACAATTTAATTCCACCAAGTCCGTTCCATCATCGGACCACTAGACGTACGGCGTTGCGCCATCGGTACATGGTGGACATCCCACCCATACGTACAAAGCGTTTTGGGAACACATTCATAATGCGTACAGCTAAGGAGTGGAATTCCCTGCCCGAGTCTGTGTTCCCTGATAGCTACAACCTAGGGGTCTTTAAGTCAAGAGTGAATAGGTTACTTCTAGGCAAGCGTGCTCCATCGTCGGCCACATCATCGCTTACCATCAGGTGAGATGGTGGTCAAACGCGAGCCTAAGGTCTAAAGAAAGTAGGCCAAACGAGGATTGAAATATCATTAAACTTTACGTTTAAAACGATCTGGCCAGTTTTACTTGGCCATATCAATTCCTAATATCTGGTCACGACATATTATACAAACGAACAGGTACTTAAACAAAAGAGGGCAAATAGATAATCTAACGTGATTTGCAGAAAAAAAGAAGCCAATTCTCAAAAGTATTCCAACGTGAATTAAGGGCACAGAAAAATCTAAATCGAATTTCAATAGAAATATATTTCTTATTAGAGATATAAAAAATAAACTCCAACAAAGAACCTTTAAAAGCAAAAGTGACCCTTGAATCGAGTCCCATCTTTGAACATGCTAAGCACGTTTAATCCATGTCCCGAGACACGTTGATATATTGCGTGTTTCAAGCAGGTTCAGGTCTTATCGCACGACCCAGACGACATCTAATAAGAAAAAGAATGATGAACTTTAACCAGCTTGACTGGAACGCCGGTAACATTGATATTAAATGAAGTTGCGCTTTTTTATTTAAACCTATTACGGAAGACATGATTGCATCAGTGGTTTTAAATATAAAGAAAAATTTACTGCATTTTGCATAACTTTATATTAGGTATAATCATCTTCAGTCTAAATCTATGCGCATGGACTGAATATCAGCAGCCAGTAGGTTTAGTTTAGTACAGTACTGTTTTATAGTTATCGATCAAAACGCGATTTGTCAATGTACTTCTAAGCAGGAATACGAGAATTGATTCTCCGATATCTGAAAATAAAAACAATATCAACAAATGTCCGCAATATATCATCTCCTGCCATCCCACCATACGCACTGCACCGCACCCTTCAACAAATCAGTTTTGGCTTACGCTACATAAGCAGTAATGCTATCATCGGTCCACTGTCTTTTATAGCCATGGACGTTTTGTGCCCCTTGAAACAACACCCTGACGGCTACACACGATTTATGGATAGCAAGGGAAAACATATTGGGGTTGTTCACACGGCAGACCAATCGGTAAATCAGGAAACAATAGTTGCGGCTTTTTGGAAGATTTCAGTTCGGAGATTACGATGACTTGGACCAGAATCAAGATTGAATCGGTTTGAAGATACAATTAATTATGTATCTGAAACAAACTTGATTTATTGTAAATAGATAGTAACTTGTCAGGACTGTTGTTCGAAAGAGTCACCGCGGCACTGGAACGCAAAGCGCAACTGAAGAAACACGGGTAGGTTTTAGCCAGTAAAATTCTGACACTTCTCGTTCCACACAAAGCAGGAGAAGTTATTTGATGATATCCCACCAAAGAAAAAGATGTAACCAGCACATTAAACTAACAAATGATATTGTACTTACTTGCAAAGGTTCTAGTAAGGTCAAAATGAAAGTTTAATATATGTACTTTTTAAACACCGTCATAACAGAACTTATGAATGTTTCAAGGTACCGTAATAAAGCGCAGAAAGCAGTTTTAATAAATATACAAATAGCTTTCGCTGCTCATATTCAGCATTTCAAGAGATTTTCACTCGCAACAGAAAGTGCAAATCTCTTGACATGCAAATTGGTGTAGCAACGGCTTGAGGATTTCATATTAGGATGGCTGAAGTTAAATTAATTTCTGCCGTGAAATGTTCATTCATAGTTCGGTAACTGTTGAGAACAAGTGATGCAATATCTAAATGCAAACAGGTTATATATTCATATGGGGATCAAAACCGGCATCACAAACCGTTTTAAAAAAGTTTGTTCAGCGTTTTGTTCGAGGGATTTGCGAATATGCCAGGAAACTCGGATAATCCAAGGGCTTATATGACTTAACTATTGGGGATAAAACTGGACCGGAACAGATAGAAATGGGCCGGAACTGTGGGTTGTGGGGTAGAACGAGGGAACAGAACGGGCGAAGCAAATTGATTGATATGACGAAACCGCAATGGAAAATCTTGGCAGCATACGATAAACTTAACGGTAAAATAGAAGCTATCACATTTCACGAGCCCCGATTTTTAAGAATTCCAACGAAACGTTCATATATTATGTACCAGATAAGTACTCCGTACTCCATCAAGTGTTTCTAGGCGGAAGATTTAAAGCCATTTCCTTACTACTGCACTCCGTGATAACGTTCACGAAGCCTCCATTTACGTAAGACCCTACTTACAGTCTGTATACATACATGTAATACAAAGATTATATAAGACAAAACCTACGTAAATGACGGTAGTGAGATCCTTTTACTGATACCGCTAATAAAGTCTGCGGGCGGAATGTCATTCTACAAGTAATGGTTCCCTTCACAGATTTCATAGATTTTGCTTTAGTTTAGCCATAAATTTACTTTAGTAATCCAGAAATAATTATTATAGAAACGGGTTTGGTAGTAATTGACTTAAAAAACTAGTGCACCTCACCATCAAAGATTGCATTACTGCTTACCATCACGTGGGATCGCAGTCAAGCATTACTTTATATAAAATTTAAAAAAAAACATTTACGGCTTGACTGAAGAAACTGGTTTGAATCGCATAAAGAAATTAAAATAAATATGAAACTTTTAAGGTGACAAGCCAATAACAATGAGGTAAACAAGAATATAAATGCCTTCTTATAACCGCGTCGGTGGCATCGCAACGGACCGGACCACAAAATAGACAGGTACAGAAGTCAATCTCAAGTATGTACTTACTTCACTTTTCATACCTACGCTCGGCGGTCGCGCTAGGGTTGCCGTGCTATCGCGAGATTCGCGCGAGCCCGGGTGCGGCGGCGGCAGGTTGCCGAATAGTTTCTATCTTTACTGATTACCTATGGGCGATTACCTACCTACCTACCTAACTGTTCTGTGTTACATTAAAACTAACCATCAAAATACAAGCGAATTACCTACTTAGGTACCCCTGACACAACTGGTAAACAACTGTCCAATGAACAGTTAAAATAACTTTTTTTTTTTGCTCAAAAATTGTACAAAAAGTTCACGTAAGCGTGTCTCAAGCGTCTGCACTCGCGCTCGCATTGGTCCGAGCGCTCTGAGATATCGTGTCCGTGAGCGGTGTCTATGTGTGCGTTGCTCGAGCGCGCTTTGTAGGTATATAGATTGACTTCCGTACATTAGTGTTCTGTGACCGAACATCAGAGGAACGAGTAACAATTTATTGAATGTCCTCAATCTCGATCACAGAATACAATGTTATTTGCTTTATCAAATTAAGGCCTAATGCCGTGACGACTGCGCCTAAAGATGGATTTATTAGCGACTTTGTGACAGGAAGCGTAGCAAAAAGGTCTGGCATGGTTTGTTTGTACGCCCAGGCCACTAAGTAACATTGGATTCCGATATTGATATCTCTAAAAGCATGTTTATTTGCTTCAGAACTCTCACGTTATGTCCACGAAAAATACACAGTACCGAAAACAACGGGCCACAAAGCAGAACGTTTTTACTTTTTGGACCAACTTTAGTATAGCTTTTCGAGGCAAAATTAGCCCGTTTTATAGTGAAACATTTTACACAAAGGTAGTGAAAAACCTCACATTTGTAGTAGTCTATGCCAAAATGGCTGCAGTGCAATGCAAACTCCCACTTGCGGCTATGAATGTAGCTAGAAGCCCAGATGTGGCCGATGACAAGCGCTTACGTAATCCGATTAAAAGGAATTTGTGTCACGACGGTTCATAAACATTTGCATAATAAACCTCATCAGTGCATGTTCCTTATATTTTTTCGAGGAATAGGACTGATGGATCAGCAGTCTAATTGCTTACCGTCTTTTGGCTAACAATTTGCGTTCGCATGCGATCATTATCATTAGCATTCAAGTTTTCTTAGTTCTCCCAAATTATATAAAATAACACGTATATGACTGGAGTGAATTGTGATAAAATAATTGCTTAAAAATGTAATTAGTCTAATAGTCGTAACATGTCTATTTCAGCGATAGAAACACATGGGAAAGTATTATGCATGCCCTTCAGTACATACATACCTACACATCTAACACTAAACATCTATTTATGATTTATCACTTTGTATACAGTAATATATGCATAATTATATACTTATATATTTATTTATTTAATTCCCTTATAAAAACTGATTTTCATCCGTAACTACACTCTAAGGTTCAGTTGAAAACCAGCGTCAGGCAACTGCTACGTAGTTGTCTGGCATTAATGCTGAACTGGACCTATTTGGCGTAGCCGTGAGTCATTTTGTTATTGTTAATTTTATTTCTACTTATTTTTTTTTTTATGTTTAGGTAATTTTAGTTTTTAAATCAATTATTTGTTGATTAATGAATCATGGTGTACCAAATAAACATATTTTCTTTCTTTTCTTTTTCTTTTCTTTCAGTGAACCCCCTGATACGATCAGATTGCTTTGATATTCATCTCGGTATGATACCAACACTTGAATTTTTAAATCATCAATAGGTATCAATTGAGAACTAGCTTTCTATTCTAATATCTAAGTGTTTAATCATTGCTGTTTATAAATAAAAATGAGGTAAAAAAACGTTGCGTGCTACATAAAATTGGCACCCGCATTGATTTAAAACAAGGGAAAGGTCGCCTTCGATTGTCCTTGTGACCTGATTGCAATAAAACGTTTGAAGATTATGACAAAGATAGCCAATTACATGGTACAACTGAATTCGATATTATTCAGCCGGTTGCAGAGAATTTTAGGGTTCCGTAAGGTACCCGAAGGATAACCAACTATTACCACCTCCTGTCTGTCTGTAGCAGACTGTAACTTATTTACTTACTTAGTAGGTTGACAGTTGAAATTTTTACAGTGTATATAACAAAAATTGAGAGCAGTGGTTGCCTAGTGTTAACGGCCCCAACTTAAGAGTTCTACGTCATGGGTTCAAACCCAGGCAGGCGTTTTATTTTGTATAATTAATTCCATAAACACTGTTCTCAAAAAGGTGAAGGAAAACATCGTGAGGAAGCCAGCGTGTTCTAAAATCAAAAATTCGGAGAAATGTGCCTTCCCCAATCAAAAAATGCAGCCGACGCACTTGACCAGTTTTTCAAACTAAAAGACGAACGGGTGGACATTTAATGTCCGTACCCGAACCGGTAACCAATAGATAGTTCGGTTACGAAATTCTAAAAATTACCATAGCTATGCTACTTAGGCAACAAATTTAGCTTAGCTCTTAATCTACAACCGGGGTTAAATTTGTTTCTTTTCAAAGTATTGATAGCCATCTTAAGAGGTGACTGATATATTAGTTATCAATAATATGGTTTAAACACATTATGTCCGTTATCTACTCAAAACAAGACCAAATACTATTGTGTCCTAATTTCACAATAAGAGAACATACAAGTAATATTTGCGATTATTCTACTGTACATTAAAATAATCGCAAAAACCGTTGTTAGGTGAATTTTATCACAATTTTCGCATTCATATTTACGTCCGGACCGATAACCCGGCCTTCGGTCGACCTAACCGCCGAATACGGCTTTTTAACGAGTTCTAGAATTACATTCAGATTATTTTTAATTCTATCCAAATCCCTTCCATACATTTTTCATGTGATAAAAGGGTTGAGTACTCGAATATTCTTTTTTACTTTTCAATCTCGTGAATATAAAATTAGGTCGAGTATAATCCAGATGGCATCAAAAGATGATTATTTTTTATCGTTAATAAAATATATTATATGTTTTTATTAATTATAATATTCCGATATATTTCTACTTGTATTGATAGAAGAAGAGTTAATTATTAAAACCGCTAACAACAGTAGAGGTTCCAAGTTTCAACAGATCTCAAAAACGAGGACAAGTGTTTCAACAATCGAGCGTGCTTATCATACATTTCATTGTTATAATTTTACACGTCATATTTTTTATAAATAACCCACGTATCACGTATAACCTTATATTCATTAGCCTTAGCATTCACCTTCATAAAACAAATTGTTTCGCAGTCAACCCTAACCCAAATTGTTCAATTTCCGGAGATAACTTTAAAATTTTCAGCCCACTGAATTTCGTAGCCTAAGGTTTTGCCCCATTATTCCTCTTTTGTGGAAAATAATGATTTTATACATATTTCGGTCCTTCGGTATATTTATGCAGGTTTTTAACACGTCATATTTGATTAAAAACCTTTCCATGGAGGTTTCGCACTTCAGTTCAATAAGCTCCATTCAATCCTTTTGTATCGGAAATCTTTTGAAGCTTCGCATCTCGTTGGTCAAAGGATATAGAGCTTTTGTGAGATCGTCTTGAAAATATTGAAATATCCAGCTGGCGCTATAAATTCTATTGCTAGTGCTTCAAAGGCGCATTTTGCAAATCTAGGTCGAAACGTACCATTTTTTTTAGATAATAAGAATATTCTCGTCAGGGAATAGACTATTTATTAAATCTTTAATTGTGCACGTTTTTTTAATGACACCATAAACAAAATTTTATTTAATATTAATTTCTTGGTACCACAAAACCCGCATTGGGCTTCTTGCTGTAAAGCCTATGTCCTAACAGTAAAAACGTTATAAGTGGATTTAAATGATAAAATACAATGTTGGCTCCGAAATTATACATTCATACCCTTGTATTCTTGCCTTAATGATTGACAATGTGAATCGAGGTGTTGATGTAATTAAAAGAATAAAGTATCTTTTACCTCACACTGTCTTTTATGTTTTAAAACACAAACAGGAAAAAAACTAACGTTTACAACCACATTAGCACGTACTTGTATTATCCAACTAAATTATGCCAGTTGCGTGGGAATGCTAACACAATGCACTTTCAATTTCTCCCATTCAAAACACTAACATTAACAGGTTTTGGTACAAAAGTTATATTATGAAACCGACCATCAATCACTAGAGAATTATTATAGTACCTAAATGTTTATTTCAAATGCTAACGTATCTAAATGGTATCTTTAAGTTCTAAGTTCTAGAAGGAATTTGTGTCATGGCCGCTAACGACTCGGGCGGACCGCAAAAATGTTATGCCAACACGAAAATATAGAATGCAAACTTAAGTTGATGGGAACGTATTTTAAAATAAAACGAACCGAAAATTGGGTACATTTCGCATTAGAAAGTTTGATATTGCTAGATAGACTCGAAAATAAATTGCGGTGAAGATTTGGCAAATATTTGCCAAGTAGACATGCTTTTGAATACTCTGAAGAGCATTTGAGAAGCTTAATTTCTGACGATCTAACCGGGACAGCAAACCAAAGTAGAGCAGTGACTTTAGAAAAACTTGCTTGACAATTTCTAAGAACAAAATTAATCAATTCCATTTTCTATAATGTCTATCTATTTTAAGAACAGCGCTCGATTGAAACTATATCGCTGATATCGATATGCTCTCGTTACAATATTTCCGGGGAGAAACAATAAAAGTTATCCCGCTGGATTTCAATTTAAAAATAGTTGAGAATAAAGTGGTCTCGTAGTAGAAAAGTATGGAACTCGAACTACTCAACTTAGATGCTTGGAATGGTGGTTGGGGTTCAGCTAGACAATACATGCCATATATGACTGTGGCCTACATGGTCTGATTGCGTGTATGTCTGCGTAATGCGAATAAGGATAACTAGCTACATAACAAATGTAATGTTTCCGCTATGCTATTTTTTTGGGAAAACGAACCAGATTATCGGTATTTAAGTCAAATTTTAATGCCTGTATTAATATCACTGTACTGGCAAGAAGTTCCGTGGGCTAAGTTAAGCTGCCTAATGAAGAACGTAGATAGAAAGTATGTACTGCAACTACTGGACAAAAAGATTCAAAAGTCTACGCCAACAGTCTTTGGCCAGAAAGTCTGACACGTCATTTGGCAAATGCAAAAGCTCACTGCTGGTTGAATCAACGCATCTTTTCCTGGCAAATAGCGTGTTGTAACCATGAAGATAAGAGGATAGTCTGATCGTATGCATGTAAATTAAACAAACACATTGAATTAGACATTAATTAGTAATTGACCTTGTTCTAAATACGATCTCGCAACAGACGATTGTTCTATTTCATCTATTTAAAATACTCACGAGGAAATCTTTGAAGATAACATTGTAATGGGTTCGGTAACCGTTGGTATAAACATTTTACAGCGCACGTTTATTGTGCAAATTATTTTCGGTCTTCTCGAGTTTTTGATTGCGATTTGTACGTTTGGTTGTGGGGATAAGAAACAAACAACGTAATTGACTGCTTCAGTGTTTTTCATTGATGTTTAGCGTGACTGGCAGTGATTAATGCTTTTTTGAGATGTGCAGTTGTGTGTAGCCTTTATTTTAGCATCAGTCTAAAGTTCACACAGTATAGTATGGTGTCGGACGTAAAGAATAGGACCATCCCATCACTTCCCGTGCATGTGAAGAGGCAACTAAGGGACTCACCAGAGAGTAGGCACCAGCATTACCTGTACATTGTAAAAACCAACCCGCCTGTCAAGCATGGATGGCTATTATGGCAAACCCCTTTACGATAAGCGCAGAGCAAAAAATGGTCCCTAGTACCCGGCAGCCTATCTATGCGGCAGCCATACATGACCGGTAGTTATGGCGACACTTCGGGGAGACCTATGTCCAGTTGTGGACGTCTTTCGACTGAAATGATGAAAGTTCGGGAGTGGTGAACGCTTCCCATATTACACAGCGTTGGATGACCTCCCACACGGCAGAACGATGACGATGATGGTAAAGGCTGTGGGAGTCTGCTGCATGCGAGACACCGAGGACTGTTCGCTTGAGCTGGCACCCTTGAGCGGGTCTAGCGTTGCCACAGTGAACGCTTCTATGTCCAGTAGAATAAACGTCTTCGGACGGAAATTCTGATGATGATAATAATTAACATCAGCCACAACCAGGTCATTTAACTACAGAACAGCAATACTGCAGTTAGTGATAATTTCAGACACGCGGGGAATGAAAAGGTAGCTCAACTTGTTTGTCAAGGCATTTCCATATTTATTGCCCGTAATCATGAAATCGTAGAGTTATTTGGTGACGCGATATCAATTAATCATCTTTTATTTTCATAATAGCCGCTGTTAATCACAATACATTTACCAAACTGACTGCTGGCGAGGTCAAACAACTTCAACAATGTTCTGGCCAAACACTTTACTTAAGTTAAGTAAATTAATATTTTATTTAGGCAACCCAGCTTGAGGAACAAAGGGTGAATTTGTGAACCAAAGAATACTTTAAGAAACCAGTGGTTTGAATTTTTTACCTTGACAGTTGAGAGAAGTAGAGATTGTAATATTGTGTTGTTGCACACCTATTGTTGGGTCAATATTTTTGCAGTCTGTTTTATTAACATCAAAACTCAAGGCAATTTTTTATGTCTGGTTTACAATGTTTAGTTCTTACAATAAAGCAATAAATTTTATAGTTTTCCGCTATGGCAATAAATCCCAGTCAAGAAAATAGTTGAAATTATCTACCACGTCCTTTTATGGCGTACAAGTGGCATTCTACCTTCACATGATAACAAATTATTTCTTCGAATGTACATAAATACTTATGGGAAATAAAAAATAGTAGATTATGTGACTAGGGGATAAAGCAGTGTCTTTAAGTCGCGGGCGGCATGTTGAATTCCGAACGAAATGAAGGTTGCTAATTTTAATCCCGAACGCCAGTGAGGGATTTATATAATTAACTCCCGAGCAATGCGAGGGAGTTAATAAAGTAACCTGAGTGAAGTGAGGAATTTAAACCGCTCAAAACAAAGACAGCTTTATCCCCGTGTTGGATACACTTTTTACACCATTTGTGAGATAATTAAAAGACAATTTAGTAAAACAAATCATATATTAGAGAAATATAAGTATTATTTACAAGATAATATTAACTATCACTCAACATGTTTAGAGATTTGAAACAAACAAAATTCACTTTTAGATTCTACAGTTTTAATTTTCTATAAAACTGGGAACTCTTTCATTACTTTTTTTTTTGTTAGTGGCCAGTTTGAATTTTGTGATTACGTACTTTAACGATTACGTAGATTGCATGTCGCTTTAGCACATGTGTGTGGGGTGAACAAACTTTACTTTGAGCGTCCCCTGAAGCTCGTTCAGTTGATGTAAACATCACTTGTTTGAGTACAACTAGTCAGGGCCGAGTCATCCTTTGTCGCCGCCACTATTTTTAGGATTTCAAACTTAATACAGAGTATAAAACATAAATTATATGTCATTATCCGCTTTGATATGCGGCCTAGCATTTAGCAACCCTACATGACTAATACAGCAAATCCTTTTGGTTTGATTTATGCGATCAATTTGGCGCCGCGTTCGATTTAGTATCGATATCGAGACATCCGAACCTAATCATAATCAGTCATAATCGTTTTATAATCGTTGTTAAATTAAGTCGATGACATAATAGTCTATTTAAGTCATAAATATATACTTCAAAGTTTCTCGTTTTCTTCTAAGATATGTCAGTGAAAGCCGCGTTGTTTCCTAAATTCGCACGACTTTCTTCGCAACGTAGGCATCAAACAATGAGGAAAGGATTTTCATAAGAATTGTTTATTGGGCACTCGTGCGGCGCCGGAAGAATATTCGACACCTGGCGAAACAAATTAGCCAGCATTTATTAAGCCTGGCCACGTTACGAAACCTAAAAATAAACAAGAAACTTGATATCAGTAATATTAACTTTTTTTTATATTGCAAACTTTTATGAATGAAGCTGAAGATTGATCAACCTTTTCTTTCATAGTTCCTGTTGCCATTATTAGGGGTCGGGTCTCCTCACCGTTTGGCGTCAAGATATTATATGCTGGGTTCAGGCAATTGGCATAAGTTAAGACCTCTCGATTCAATACCACCAGGTCAATGGCGGGCAACCTCTGCCTTTCTTTTGTCCTTGCAGGTTTAGTGCAATTTTTACGACATGGTCCTCGCTTCTTCTCCTAACATGTACTTGTCTATACCATCAATTCATAGTGACTTACGCAATAATACCCGCCAATCAAGTGACGTCATGAATCGAATTCTATAGCAAGTCTATTGTCCGTCATCCATATTGACGATTATCATGGCTGAAAGGAGCTGTAAGGTCGATGACAGGCCTGCGACATACGATACCCGTCACTTCATTAACGGCTGCGCAGATGACCTGTCGGCGCCCGACGCGCTTAGAATACCCTGATTGTGATAGACAAACCCTTTGTTTTGCCAACGAGATTCTAATCAATCCAATTGGTAGACTCAGTAATTACAATGACAGCGATCTGTCATTACAATGTCATATACAATGGTGAATGGGAGAATAGTGGGAAAAGGTAGTTTGTAAACTTCTTTCTTGTTGCTCAATTTGCAGTTATTTGAAAGGCTTCTGAAAGTCTGTTTTACAGAAAAGTATAATACAATAACGTTCCTTCCTGCTTAGGTATATCTATTCATATTTAATTGAAATACTTACATGAGAACAATAACAAGGTTATTTTAACACGATTCATGAGTAATTTTAAAATCATCGGTTGTGTCACCCTAATTGGTTGCCATTTTTGACGGCTAATATTTCTGTCATTATCCTCATAATACAAAACGTTATAATAAGGCCAAAGTCATTACATTTATTCGTCTTTATTAAGTATCTCAATACCTACAAATGAAAACGAAATGAGCGCTTATACAATCCGCAGCAACACCACAGAAAGAACGGATTTTTTTATTCCAAGTAAATTGGAACGACACAATTGAATGAATCGTAATACTGGGTCTTGTTCAGTACCCTATTACCAAGCTGCCTAACCTTTTTCCAACAATGTTGGGGTCATTTTCCAGTCTAACCGGATAACGGACCTGGAGCGACTGCGTGTCTGACCTCCAAAACCCTTTGTCAAACTAGTGCCAGTTTTCCTGGCGCATGGCGTCTAGATATCCGTAATGACTGTGATCTACAAATGAGAACCGGGACCAACAACTTAACATGCTTTACGATGCACGGAAGAAACTCGGTATGTAAAGACGGTCAGCCATTCACAGACAGACCTCAGCAAACGTTGCTTAACCTTGGCATTCGATCCGTTCTGTTAATAGTTAAGCCACGAGCTCTTAACCCAACTAACCTTTGTACGATTACAAAAAAATTAAAAGGTTCGTAACAACTCACAGTAGTAAATTAACGTCAAAGAAATCTCTTAACTGACTGCGAACCCCGAGTTGGCCGCTGCAGAAACAATCTGGCCAAATGGAGCTTCCTCGATATATCTCTAACACAGTGCCAGTATAGAGCCGCTGCACAGGACGTAGTATACGTCACCTGCTATGTTGCCTATCCTGCACAACCACCTGCACTTTTCAGGATTTATACGAGACGAATACTGTTATTCACCTGTCCTGAAAAGTCCACACAGTGCAGTGAAACAGCTCTGCAGCTGTACAGGTTGCCAAATACTGGTCAGAAATAAATAAATTTGAGTCTATCGACACGAAAAGAAGAACGTTAAGAGGGTCCTTTTTCACTCGCCTATCGTCAACATCGAGCATGGTTCACAATCCAACGCGATGTTTGACGAAAAAAAAATTGTCGTCATTTAGAATCTTGATTAAATTTGCAAAGCTTTGCACAAAAATGAAAAATATCAAAAAAGATGTTATACTTTTTTGACATTTTAATTTTTGAGCAAATTATGAAGTGTCAAAGTTCATGCAAAATAACAGATTTTCAGAGGTCTTTACTGGATTACTTTTAAAGAAATTTATAAATTGATTTCAATAGAAGCCTAGATAATATCCAGAAGATATTTTTTCCAAAATATCTAATGAAAAATATGTAATAACGTCATAAAAGCGTAAGAGCGGTTGTATGAAAAACAGTGAAAATGTATGTCGAGTTGCATCCCCTTAGAGGAAATATTCACACAGCAAGAAGTTTCAGCTGTTTTTCGAAAACCTAATACAAAATCTATGACCAACAATTCTTTTCTCAGTCGATAGGATATTGGGCTGCCGAAATGTTCGAAAGAGTAACCGTGGCCCTGGAACGCAAAGGGCAGCTGAAGAAACAGAGGTGAGTTTGGTCGGTAAATGTCCAACACTCACTCTCGCTCTAACAACAGCGGGAGAAGATATTTGATGATTACCCACCTTAAAAAAAGGCGTAAGCAGATGCCTTAACGAAAAACCAAACAAATAAAAAATATAGTTTGGCATCAATTTTATATGGTAGCGGTTTCTACAAACCTAGGTCAATATCCTAGAAGCATCCAGCCACCACCTTTCGCAATAAACACATTAGTACAATCGAGTACTAAGACAAGAGTCAACCAGTCTCAAGATACTGTTAGGAACGTTTGCAGAATACATAATATTGATTTCTTCACAACGACAATAATTATGTACCGACGACATCCGGGATGAAGGGGACTGGTGCTGTTCACATGCAAATGAGCCTGGGTGATGTTCATGTAATATTGTTAGAGGGCCCTATGGCAAGAATGGGGGAAAAGGAGATGTTTTTCGCGAAAAAAAGAGAAACTGCTTGATGCCTTACCCGAATCAGGGGAGATTAGATAACAAAGTTGTAAGTTTACTTTGAATCCTTTAACAATAACCTCATTTTTTTTTAAAGTGAGATAACATCAAATAACTTATTTCTCTTTCGGTGGAGCCAGAAGGAGTATCAGACTTTTAGTGACTAAAGCTCACCTGTGTTCCTTCAGTTGCCCTTTGGGATCCGGGACTGCGGTAAGTCTTTCGAACAACCCTGCAGACCTGGCAGGCATTAGAATTAAGTTGTACTAGGCATGCCTTTTAAGTTCTGTCGTTTCCATATTTCCCGGCAATTTTGAATTTGGAACTGTTCTATATTCGAATGTGTGAAAAAAGTTATGTTAATATGAAGTGAAGAAGCAGTCGACGCTTTCAAGTCAGCCATTTTGAACACCCCCACTTTAAAGTGGAATAAATGGTATATATAATAACTGGTTTGAGTGAATGGAAAAGTGTATTAAGCTACGTGGTGAATACTTTGAAAAACAATAAAAAGTACTATAAGGTTCTAGTTGTGTTTTTTTCTTCAAACGACAAAACTTAAAAGGCATGCCTCGTATTGTATCGGCAATTGTCAAAATGAGAAAATGTTTGGGATTGACCAAGATGTGACATTTCGGCAATGCATGTCAATCCCTTAGGCTTAAAGTCCCCCAAAGGACAATGAAGAGGGCTAAACCCGGAGTTCCAGCGTGATCAATTCAGGTATGAAGATATTCCGCAGGAAATCCAAAGTTACCGTTAAAGCCCAAAGAATCACCAAACTTAAGTGATAGTGGGCAGAGCACATTGCTCGCAGAACAAATGTTCGGTGGGCCGAAAGGTTCTGGAGTGGTGACCACGTACTGTCATAGTGGTCAGAGCACATTGCTCGCAGAACAACAGTTCGATGGGCCGAAAGGTTCTGGAGTGGTGACCACGTACTGTGATAGTGGGCAGAGCACATTGCTCGCAGAACAAAAGTTCGATGGAACGAAAGGTTCTGGAGTGGTGACCACGTACTGGAACACAGCGTTGGAAGGCCTCCCACGAAGTTGACCGATAACCTGGTGAGAGTCGCGAGAAGGCGATAAATGCAAGACGCATAGGACCGGTCGACGTGGTGACACCTTTGGGGAGACATGAAATGACATGAATGATGTTAATGTGAATCCGATACATTTTTGACTTTTCGACAATCGCTATCACTGATAAAATGTCGCTTTATCAGCATTTACTTATACATTTTTACTTATACTTTTTTTTTTTTTTAGTTATTTCCCTAAATGTCAAATATAATTAATAACAGCTATTGCACAGTTTGTAAGACCCAATAAACAAATAAGGGGGAAAGAGAAGTCCGATTGGAACCGTTCCCAAGTTCCAATGTTAACATTATCAATACATTTATTCGATACAAGTTAAGCGGTCATAGAACAACTGTCGACATGGCCGCCTCGAATACTAATTGGTTTAGCATGAATAGTTAAACGTGGACACCGTTTATTAAGGTTGAACCAATATGTTTAAGCACTTAAGCAGCGTTTGGGGATACTGTTCCCCATTAAATTTAAAGAGATTTTTGACGAAATATTGATTTGCTTCGGCTTTATTCAAACACCAATCACATGCAAAATATGACATTCAAACAGTCGGAAATATCAATACAAATATGCACACTCATATTGACAATAACCGTGGCTATATTGTGTCCAGCAAGCTTATTACCTTCCAATTTTGCTAGATGATAGGCGGGCAAAGTAAACAAAAGGGAATACTTTTAGTAACTAGGTACTCGTAGGTGAAGTTCAATGTCACGGAATTTATGCAGCAACTTTGAATTTTAAATGAATGGAGCCGTCATTTGATGTATTGGACCTTCACTACTCTACTTAAGCAGTAGGCAATGCAAGGAATTCACTAGACCTCACTGTCTGAGACGGTAACACACGAGTACACTGACTGTTAGCTCGCCGTGAAGCCGTCCGGAGGACCAATCCCGGGTCGACGCGCACTTGCAACTCAAAAGGCAGCCGATCGCGTGAGGCAACGGGCCTCACGCCCCAACCGCCGCCGGAAATCGGGATTCCGATCCCGATTTCCGGCCACCGTAGGCGTGGGCTTGCGGACGGCGAGCAATGGGTGGCTCGCCGTCCGATAGTCCGGTAACTGTTCGGACCGAGCCCAAGTCGTCGACGGCACAAAGCACACGCGCAGCCTCAAGGAGATGTCAGCAACCGTAGGGGCCCAGCAGGGTCGAGGCCTACCGGGGCTATGGGTGATGCGAAAGTGACCCCGGGGCCCTGGAAAAAAATGGCAAAGAAGGAACAGGAGTGGGTTTTTAGTCAGTAAAAGTCTGACACTATCTCTCGCTCCGCCCAAGAGCGGGGGATGTCATTAGATGATTTTCCCACCCAAAACAAAAAAAAGGTGTCAGCAAAATTAACGGGAGCAGTTAGGGCCGACGCCTGCCAGGGCTGCGGATTGTTCGAAGGAGTAACCGTAACCCTCGCAAAAAGGGCAACTGAACTTAACTGGGTTTTAGTCAGTAAGCCACCCGCTGCGTCCAGAGTGGTAGAAGTTATTAGATGATTTCCCACGTAAAAAAGGGTACACTGACGGTTGCAGCGTCAATCTAAAAATTTCCATAGCGAATTGACAGCTATCTCCTCTCATCATGACCCTTAACCACCATGGGACCAACTATAGTAGCAAGGTCTAAATGCACGACCCGCAGGCATACCCACACTGCACGCAGGCATGCCGTCTAATGAAGTTCGCATTTTGTATTTTCAATAACCTAAAATAATCCGAAAAACGTTTTCTAAAGTACCTAACCTTTTTTTGTGATTCTCGACATGTTTTATCAGCTGGGGTGACACTAACCCCATGACGTCTCCCTTACGTCATGTAACGACCCCATTTTCTGCTGAAATTATTATAGCGTCGACTACTTTAAGTTCATTTGTGATTAAAATTGGGGAAATCCTGTGAGCTGTCACGAATTCACGATACTAAAACATGTTGTTGCAATTTTTTTCGGGCGCGGTGTTTTTAGGCAGGGCAGCATGAATCATATGTTGGTACCTAACTAATTTAAATTCATATAAAACCGACTTGATATTGGTAATTAACATGATAACTGTTTTTTTTTTTTTATAATTCATGGAAATCCTACGCCTATAGTAAACAATTCCGGTAACAGAGGATGAAGAGGTTGAAAAGTTATCAGTTCGATGTGGTAAGAATTTATACTTCCCGAATATTTGGGCCCAAAATTTGTTTAAGACATTTCCAAGAAATCTTTTAGTTTGCAACGCATTCATTACCTACTCAATGAAAAGAAGACCTAAATTTTCACTAATTAAGATGTGGGTGTTCTTGAATTCTTCACTGATAGACAAAAACAGTCTAAAGCGCTGGGTCTATTAGAATTTTGCACAAAAGATCCTTATTCAACGAAGGAAAACACAAGGGAAAAATTCTTCACTAATAGATAAAAACAATCTAAACCACTGGGTCTATAAGAATTTTGCACAAAAGATCCTTATTATATCAAGTAAAAGCTTTTTTGAAACTCGTCATTTTCAGGCATACTGCTTATAAGAAACTGAAAACCTCGGATCCGAAACAAACATTAGACCAAATCTAATAATCAAAGTTCCACTTTAAGATACATTAGCACTACATTCATCTAAGGTCCATCATAATAACTGAACAAGCGTGAACATGTTATTCGTATTGTACGAATGAACACAGACATATCGATTAAACGATCACCTCAGTGATATGACGCGGAGCATTATGTTAAGCCTGGGATCGTGTGAACGGCATGTGATAGGATATCAATGTTTCTGTATTGGATTTTTTCTTTCTGCAATATTCTGTACAGGACGTTTGGGGGACGTACAGGACAACCAATGTCTCGCCATTCTCGACGTTCAAGGTTATTTATTCCTTGGTATTATTGGAAAATATCGACTGGTACAAAGTTCAACTATCTGCAATTTTGAAGCAAGTTACTGTAATTACCAGAAAATAGCAAAATTGCAGATAACTTTTTCACTTTGCATCCGTGGATATAACAGATAAATGTGAAGAAATTAAAATTGGAAAAAGTTTGAAGGTGGGGTCAGAGGCGGAAAAGTTAAAATGGAATCATTTGTTTTTGAGAAAAGAAATTTACTTTACTAAAAATGCTGAATATTATGGATGAAGAGATAGAAGATGATGTGTTACGCTGTAATACTAAGAAACATGAGACGAGAGCAAGAAAATGATGATTGAAACTCAACGTTGAAAGCAATCCTGAATGAATCTTCAAAAAAATATCTTGAATAATTCAAAAAGACAAGTAAGAACATCTGACATTACACAAAGTAAATCCCTAACATGTATCTAAGTCCCAACGTCGTTTTCTCAAAAAGACTATCAAAGTGCCAAAACGTCCCTGGAGGATATTGAAAAAGGCATTTCTGATCGGAGTTCGAAAAACATTTCGTCAAATATTCCCAATGGCCTGTTTACCGTTATGACTAAAGAAGTTTGCGAACCTTACAGGTGTAGAAATTCTAATAACCATTAAAGTCTTAGCATGTAAGAATACACAGGTGAAGTTGGGTCGAGACCTCGAAAGCGAATTTAAGTATTCATGTTAGGTAGTTGTTCGATTCATGTGTTCAGACATGCAAGTACTCCTAAGAAAGGCAGTACATCTCTAAAAGCTACTGAGGTAATCTAGCTCTGAATAGTCGATCGAAGAGAAATTGTTTCGGTATTGTATTGCATGGAATCGATTCTACTGTTCATATACTGTTATATTCGATCATGACGCGACTAATCAATAAATTGTATCTTCAAATACTTTTTGTTGGTTAGCAAACACCAATTGCTGCAGTGTAAATTCTTGTCACTTTATGTCCAATCGAAAGTAATTAGATTCTGTTCGAGACCTAACGATGTACTATATTCTCTCACTAGAACCAATCTGAATCACACAAAAATCAAATTACAAAATTGCTAAAACAGATTCTAAAATTAAAGCAGACTTAACTGTTTTATAAAGTTTCTAAAAGGAGGTCAGTCAGCCTCGATCGAGGGACAACGTATTACTAGAATATAGTATCATCTTACATCAGGGAAAACCGATTCGGAGTCGGCTCTCGGGCTTGGGTTACTTTCTTGGATTCGGGTCTGCATTTTTAACGCTCATTTAGACGGGCCCCGACTTACAGAGGGCTAAGGAAATACAGGAAATGGAACGGTCCGGGAAAATGGGTCCTTGTTATTGAGACAAATATGCTGTTTCTTTTTTAAACCTTCGAATTATTCATTCTCTCCAATATTTAATTTTGAAATTGCTTTCAAATTTATCAATATTAACGTCGATTTACCTCATAAAATTGATTACGGTCTCGTGTCACGCCAAAATTGTCAGCTTCGAAGTTGTAAAATAAAATGAGTCATCTGTTTCTGATAAAATCAAAACCTGTTTGTGTTCTTATTGATCTTGGTTGGCAATGAACTTCGTTACTAAGCCATCAATTCTTTTTTAAATAAAACGATCGGACAAAACGATACTGTACAAAACGATACTTCAACAGTCTCGCCAACACTACACAAATTCAATATTCCAGAGTGTCTCTTAATGTATTACTTGCTCCGATTCCAATCTTATCTTCGACATCGCACTTCAATCTGGTTGTAAGTGGATATAATCAAAACACAAATAGGTTAACAACTTACATCAACGAGACACCGCGAACACACAGGAACCATTCCACACCGTTGGATCACTTCAACAATCCTACCACACTGTTGCTTATCTAACGGCACGCACACAACCTGAAACAATGGATACACTGCGTTAAATACTGTTAAACAATTGAACAACACTTGGTAAACACATTCCAGGTTCAGCGGTAGTCAGCGACGATTATGAAATGCAGGTATTTATTGGTAAATACAATAAAGGCACTACCAATTTCAAAACCATTTTGAGAATCCAAACCAACTGTAAATCAACGCCATAACAGAAAAAGATTTTGCAGACCCATTGTAGAAAATTCAAGGGCAAAGCTGTAAAAGCGTCCTTTGAAATCGTAATCAAAGACGAGCTTGTAATCATTATCTATTTGAATTAAATTATCTAGATCATTAAAATAATAAAGGCTTAGTAATATAAATATACATTATCTAAATCAGTTCATAAATAAACTACCTTAATCTAACAACAACCTAGAACCAGTATAATTGAATATTACGAGTACCAAATAGAAAAATATATTAAAAAGATGAATTGGATAGGTATATCGAAGTATACAATCTTACTAACAAAATGCTTAATACTCGTAAATAGCAATCAATACAAAATTGAAAAGCAATCAAGGCATCTACCTAATTTATTAAACATCAAGGATTCTTGCTTCCAAGGATGATCAAACAGGAATAAGGAAAAGACGAAATATTTCTGAGAATTTATTAAAAGGTATTCTTCCTCCTCAGTTCGAAATGAAAAACGTGAAACATGACTCAGCTTTAGAAACCCGATTTAGTGGACTCTTTGAAAGTGCTTCTCAGGTGGATGAAGGCAAACAAGTAAAAGAAATTAAATTTTACGTGAAAGATACGTTTCATAAAAGCGTATTGTAGAAATTGTGAAAAGTTCCAAACGCTGAGTTAAATAAGAACTTCGAAGTCAATATCTATCACACAATAACGTAATAAAATTGGTAGACTTTAAAATAAAGTTAACACGGCATTGTATAATATATTAGGAAGTAATCAGGAACTGAAAGCAGAGCCTGCTTGGCACCTGACCAAATTGGATGGTATTGAAATTAAAATATACACCAGAGCCTCGGAGATATTTTTTCACCATTCAATTTGTTTCCAAGTCTAATTCCATCTGGCAACATTCAGGCGTTTTGCAAGAACCTCCTCGTACTTGAGAGGTGTGTCTGAAGTTTCGACAGGATTAGAAGCGCAAATATGTTCAGATTATTTCATGCTCAATTGAATACAAATTGGTTGAGTTTACGAGTTTGTGTTGATTAAACAAAACTGCGTGCATATTTATACGTCCCGAGTGTGTTATAAAAACGAATATTCTAAATAGTCGAGCAGCAGTTTCCACCTGTGAATTTATGAGTATTTGTTGTATCAATAAGCTGCAAACTATAAACGCCCCCAAATGTTTGCATTTCTCGATATTTTCTGATCACTGATATGACCAGTTTTACTACTGTTGAATCTTCTAATTATAATTAAAACTTCTTCAAAGACACGCATCTTTTAATTTGAGCTAAAATTAATTATGTATCTCAAGAATATGATTATGAAGGGAAAGAGCGCAGTCAAAGATGTGCTCACACCCAACTTGTACTTTCTTCAGTTGTGATTAAGTTTAGTTTACTTAAAGATAACCGGTGTTCTGTTCAGCGTTTACTTTCACTTCTCCGTTGCTTGCGGCAGCCATATATTTATCATTTGGATGTTACCACGCCTTTAACAGCTCTCAAGAAACCTGCAGTTTATATTCAATATCAATTTCACCTTAAATGTCCTCTTTTGGTGATGCTGCTTTATAGTGGTAATAGTCAGTGTTGATGCTAAGTTAGGATATAACTTGACATGTAAAATACTGAAATTACCGTAACATTAATATTTCATAGGCAACTCTTATATGGACGACTTTACTTTATCAATGTTGTGATTTCGATCAGTGAGTGTTATGACACAAATTTATTGTAAATCTTACCTTGGCAAGGAATCATTAAGCGAGCGTCATATTGGTAGTGACAATTACAAATTGTCTAATTTCGACTTTATGGCAATACTATTTAGATTTTATTGCCCCGTTGGTTTCGTGATCGCAAAGAGACTGCTGAGTTTGGGGTCCTGGGCTCGATTCCTAGGTCGGGCAACAAGTGTTATTGAGTTTTTCCGTTAGGAACTTCTCAGTAGCAGCCCGAAGTTTGGAAGCTGCTGACAGACACCCCTGTGCCTCAGAAAGCACATGAAGCTGTTAGTCCAGTGCCTGATCTCTCCCTGCTCGAATTGCCGTCCCATCAGACTATGGGAACAAAGGAATAGAGAATACACTTGTGCACTATAATATGCCCTGCGTATCTACTTAGCTAATCTCCTTTGTTGAGATTGACGCCCGTGATCGAAATTCGATCGGGAGGATTATTTAGATTTCATTTGATACGATTGTTGTCATAATCGTTATCGGATAGTATTCAAGTCCTGAAAATAAAATCCATTCAGCCGTTAGCTACCGTAATATTTTCATGAAATCTCATGTCCATGGACAGTAAAGCTGGTAATAACTAATCCGACACCTCCTCAAGGTCGCATTAATATTGCTAATTATCTCCACGTGCTTCAGTACCTGTCAACAAATTCAATCATAGAAACCATACGTGGTGCCTACTTAAGCTGGCATATAAGATTTTTCAAGTATGATAATACCAGTTGACAACAATGAAGTAAATTACAATTGGAACCTTGGGTTGTCTTTCCGCATAGCAAGACTTCGAACATAATGACGATCGCCACACACGTTTTTATGACGCGGCAAAAGGAGTGTTGCTATGCGAGCTCTCCATTAAAAGTACTTGGAAAATTAAATCGAGCTTAGGCCAAACAATGACCTAAAGCTGAAAGTAAATTTTCCTTCAAGCGTAATATTCGGAACTACTACTTGAAGTCCTCTAAACCTTAGTTCGGTCTTCGTCAGAATTGTTATTAAGTTCTCCTAATGATTTGATATTTTTCATAGTATTTATTAGTTTATAAATATAGCATATATATGTATTTTATTATTATAAATAACATTTTTTTTTTCTGTTTGAAGTATCTGTTATTTGTTTATTGTGCAAACCTACCACAGTGTTGTCTTTTTTAAACCAAAGGTTGACTGGTAGAGAATGCCTTATTGCATTAAGTCCGCCTATGTACCACTACTGTACACTGTACTACAGTTCACTATACTGTACACTGTACTGTACTACAGTTTAAATAAATAAACCTGGATATGGAACAAACCTTTTTTTTAGTAGTAAAATTATTTATTTCACATAGCCTTACATGGGCACTTAAAAAACATCAGAAGCCAGTGTATGGTTCCAATTGGTCGTTTCCTATGGAGAAAAACCGGCAAGAAACTCCATGGTAACTCTAATCATCAAATAATCACCTCCTGCTCTGGCCAGAGCGAAAGGAAGTGTCAGACTTCTACTGGTTAAACCCCACCTGTGTTCAGTCAGTTGCCTTTTACGTTCCAGAGCCAGGGCAACTCTTTCAAACAATCCTGCAACCCTGGATATGTAACTAACACAATTCTAAGCCAATACTAATATTATAAACAAATGTGAAAGTGACTCTGTCTGTTACGCTTTCACGTTTAAACTACTAAACCTACTGAGTTTGATGACACTTGGTACGGAGTTAGCTTGAACCTCAAAGAACGACAAGGCTGCTTTTTATCTGGCTTCGACTTTAACACCCACGCGGACAAAGTTGCGGACAAAAGCTAGTACTGTATATCAGAAAAGGTTTATATTATTCATACCAGTTAGTATTCTCGATGAATCAGCTGTTGACAATGAAAACAGCATTATAGGATTTTTTTTAGTGACTAAACAGGAAAAGGCATTCCCTACACTACATATTGTGGGTACTTTATTTATTTATCATTTGCTTGCAATACTTACAGTATGCACCAAAGCGTATATTATAGCAAGACAAGAAACTACGAATCTTTGTAGTAAATAACGCTATGAAATTGTGGCAGTGACAAATTGTCACTGACAATGCATAGGCTACTTTAATAAGCGTTCCACTGAATGATTTGTAGAACATGTCATCGTCATCATCTTCCTGCCCTTGCCCCGTTTTATTTGGGGTCGGCGCAACACGTTCTTTTCTTCCATTCTGTCCTGTCGCTCGTCACGCTATCACTCCTTTTTCTTTCATATCACTTCCATCTTTTCTTTAGCCTCCCTCTCCCATTCATTTCATTTGTAGAACATGTACGATATAAAAAGTCGGAAGGCAGTTGACGTTATTTAAAATTTGTAAAAAAATAATAGTATACAGTAGGAATAAAGCAAACGCTAAAAATACTAAAGCTGCGTCCTGAAATGTACCACGGCAGGTAGACCACAAATCAATATTTTCGTACAAAATAACCGTTGCGTGTATTTACCCATTTAGGGGCAAAGGCGACACCTAGCCTAAATATAAACTTTCCCACGTTCTATGATGTCATGTCAACGGCCTTAAAAAAATATGATAATTATCCTTGTCTGTTCTGTCATGCTTAGAAAGGCATATTGAGTTTCATTTAAGAAATTTTATGAAGCTAGAATATTAGATCTACCTTGCCATGTTATTCATGGCATAAAATATATCTGTATGTACTTTATCAAAAATATTTTCAAGGCTGGCTGCCCGCCCTGGTTTCGCACGGGATATTTTTTTCTTCTATTTGTTATAAAAATAATGACAGCCTTTAGGTACCTGTACAATCTGTACTTAGGTTACTATTCGAAGTTTCAAGTATATTGACCCACGGAATAAGATTTTGTATACCAGCGAAATTCTTTTTTCACCCCCTTAAAGGTTGAATTTCTAAAAAACCCTTTCTTAGTGATCATCTACGTCATAAAGGGATGCTTTGAGCAAAATTTCGCATTCCTAGCCCCAGTAGTTTCGGCTGTCCGTTGATAGGTCAGTCAGTTTCTCCCTTTTATATATTTATATAGAAGACTAGCTGACCCGGCGAACTTCGTACCGCCATACAGTCAATGAATGTTATGATACCTTTTAGCTGAACTCTCAAAGGATAACGCCATCTACTGGCATTACCAGAACCAGCATAATTCATTTTAAAATGACATTTTAATTAGATATGGTGTTGTATTTGAATTTCTTTTTTCGTAAATTTTTCTATATTTTCTCACCGTTTAAACTTTCCCTGGACTATCACAAATTTTTCAAGACCAAAATTAGCTAAATCGGTCCAACCGTTCATTTTTATATATATAGATAGATAACATGTTTAATGTTGTGATGATTTTCAGTATCAGAAGCAAAGATAACTGTTGTCTATCTAATACCCAACACCTGTTTCAGTACCCAAGATAAATGAGAAACTACTATCTGCCCTTGCTTCACTAATCGTACGATATGCAGCCAAAATTATTTCTGTTATTACTCATAGATTGACTAGCCTGTTGGTCTAGTGGTCAGTGGCCCTGACTGCTATGCCGGAGGTCGTGGGTTCGATTCCCACCCAGGACAAATGTTTGTGTGATGAGATCGACGAGTGACGATCATTTCTTCTGTGTCTGGGTGTAATTTATATACATATATAAAAGCAAAATACCACTCACTGACTAATCACGAAATCTCAGAAACTAACCCCTACTTAAAATTTAGCAGGCAGGTTCCTTATAGGGTGTAGACATCCGCTAAAAATAGATTTTACGAAACTCCACCACGTTTAAGGGGATAAAACGGGGGTTGGAAGTTTGTATGGAGAAACCTACTTTTACGCGGGTAAAACCGGTGGCAGAAGCTAGTCTATAATATGTATGTATTTAGAAATATATAAGTATGTTTATCAGTTGTCTAGTACTCGTAACACAAGCTCTGCTTAGCTTAGGACTAGACGGCGTTGTGTGATAGTTGTGGAATATTATTATTATAGATCATGTTTGATTGATGCTTCATCATTTATAGGTTCACTATAGTCAAATATAGTCATAACTTTATCTAGTTTTATAAAATTATGACTTTATCTACGCTCAGCTGTCATCCTAGATCTATAGTTTATTTAAGGTATCTTTAATATTTAATATTCTCAATCTCAAATCTTTATTGCAATTCGTATTGTACTGTAAAATCGAACACAGCAAAAATTTTAATGCTAAGAGAGAGGAAAAGCGCTCAAATAATTATTTACCTGTTCAAAATTATATTATCATGTATTATTATTACTTGTTTATGCGCTTTAATATTTTGCAATGCTGTTAGTATATTTAATAAGTTAATACTTAAAATGTTGGTATACTTTAACTATTTTTTGTTTATTCTTGTAGCCATATATAATATATCGCATGAACACACGCAAGAAATGTTATCATAAATCACAGGGTTTAATACTATTATGTCTAAGTCAGTGAACTGTAAAATTGAAGTCTTTTCAAGTTTCTGGTCATGTAACAAAGTCTTTTATTTTGCTAACATCGTTCTTGCTGCCAATTTGGTCAAGCTGAGCGGTATTAGAAAGATTTATTCCTACGATATTTTCTCTTTAAATCAAATAACCTAACTTGCTAAGACAGGCTGAATTCGGGTAATGGATCCAAATTTAGTTAGATGAAAAAAGCTTTCTCTTTTAGTAAATTGCTACTTACAAAGCACTTGGAAAAGTAATAGCATCAAGTACAAAATCAAATCAATTCAAAACACTAACTTAGAGACGGAATGCCATCAGAACGACAACTTAGTTTGAGTAATACCAAATGAAGTGTGCCTACTATGTTCTTGGAATAATCTAATCCTACTCATTGTCAAAGACTAAAATAATGTTCGAAAGGACTTGACACTGTCAATATATCTACCAAGCAGGTATAAAACTACACATCAAAGAATATGCAGAAGTACTTACACAACCGAGACCTAAAACCCAATCGCCTCAACGAAAACTTCACTTTTAGCACAGGCCACACAATTTCTAAACTCACAAATCAAAACACAGAACCACTAATCACCACACAAATCTCCCACATTCCGAGTATTCGGTACCCCCTCTCCGAACCGCACTGGTCTGTGAACGCGCCGATCTGCTGCGCAAGAGCACGCAAGCTTCCGTCCGTAACGCACACCCACCACAAACTAACTGACTGAGCAAAGTACGAGCCGCGAGCGAGGAAACGGGCGGCGATTGAAATGTTCCAGTATCTACTGGGAGGAATGCCGATGTTGATTTCGCGTGATTGGAGTCGAAATTATGCTCAAGTTATCGGTAGAATTACTTAGGCACAGATTTCTGAATAGTTACGGTCTATTGGTTTTAGAAATTAGTGTTGGGACACGACTAGATGGCGACAATTCATTGCTAACGAACTAAGTATATAAGCGTCCACTTTTCAAACATGTACAGTCAGGGATCAAGAGTGCAGTTGCACTCTACCAATGCTAAAGTGTCTAAAATTTCTTTGTTGTAGAAGTTCAATAGTCCACAACTAGTTTATTATACTTTAGATTCTATGCTAACAATTAAATCAGTCATGAACCATTGACCCTCTTCTACAAAGAAATTTTAGACATTTTAGCATGGGTAGAGTAGTTGTTGCATTGGTAAGGTGGAACTGCACTTTTGACCCCTGACTGTACCTATCTAGAAAGTAGAAACGATAAAATAACGTCCTTTAAAATAAATCGTGGGTTTTAAAAAAATAACAAGATTTTAGATTTTAATATTTTTCTGAAAATCACTTACAACTCGGAAATGGAGCGATAAATGGTGACTGTCTTACTCTCCCTATTGAAACAAACTGTCGGAAGGATAACAATAAATACCAATGTTACTTCGTAGCAAGACGTGAGGATTATGATATTTCCCGCGTATTTATTGTATTCGTCATGAAGACCAATAGTCTAAACGCTTGTTACTTGTAACAGATTCCACGTATCGGTTGCCATCCGCCGCAGTCACCCCGTCTCGCATGAGTAACGAGGTCCCGCCACTGAGTGTAAATATGGCTAGAAGGTCCAGGACCATTAGCCAATATTGGGGTCAAGAGCGGGCTTAAATGTGATAAAGAACAAGGGCATGACGGACTAAGTGATGCCTCGTGTAGCTGGACAGATTAATAGACTATTTGGAGGAAAGTAGGCCTTCCCAAGACTCGTATAGTTACTTTTCTTAATCGTTTGGCTACAGAGTAATTCAACGCCATTTGTCAATAAAGTTGGTATTTGAAGCCAAAATCTTCTACAGTTAGTGTTAATGTCAATCACTTTTTTATACAACAACAATAAAAGCAAGTATTACATAAAGTGGACCTCCTGTATTACCTGTTGAGTAAACCTGCGCACACGCACGACACAGACTAACAATGATATGCTCATCGCGTCCAGATTTAGAAGATGGTTTCACGGATAAGCCTACGCTGGCTAGCGTATGCCCATTTAGATAATCTAAGTTTATAAGGAAAATAGAATGAGGTTGTCTTCTCAATGAATTTATCCTAGACATAGTTTTGTCTATGTTAAGTTTGTTAGGTCTTAAATAGTTTTATTGAGTCTTCGCTTTAAGGCTTCTAGTTGCTAATACAATGTTACAATGCTAAGGCGGTGGAGACATTTAATCTCGGAATTTCTAAACTATCCTAATCAAACAAACCAAACTCCGCCTTAACGTTGAAAACAAACTTCAACAAAGACCTCTAAAATTAGAGCAACGGATATTCGGCAGCAATTATTCCGTCAAGCGTGAACAAATAATAAGAGCAGCTACACGATATCTGGAAGCGAACATTCACGGTTCGGTTCAACTAATAGGAGCACGTGGTAAACATGACAAATCAGCGTGCAACCATCAAATTCTAACGTGGATCTCGACCATTAGGATTAACATGCTACTGTCCTGATTAAAAATACAGATTTAGAAAGAGCATTCCTATTTTATTATTTTGCTTCTGCTATCGCCACAATAAACAGAAGACATATAGTATACATACAGGAGGACATATTCCTCCGATCATTGTTTATATTGGTCCTGTTTCACCACCTATGATTAAGTTTTCGTTAATTAACTTGGCAGATAATTTTACAGAAATTCTGTTCCATTTCTAAATTTATTAAGAAAGTATTGTGAAACGGATCGGACGTTATAGATGCACGTACTCTACTACTAGTTCTATTTGACGATATCTTTTTATTTTATAACCTCAAAGATTCAACGTTACTAGTACGACCTCTATCATCATTGACTATTCTACTATCTATTTACATTTAGGGCCCCGAGCTTCCAATTTATATCAGAATCGATTCGATTTGATTTCTCACACAAATGTCACGCGAAACCGACTAGATTTTATTGACCAGGTTTTCTAATTTGATGAAATAATCTCCGATGTTATTGCGACCCGAAACGATGACCTGTTATCATACTTGCGGTAATATGATCTTTGATATTCTGAATTTTGAAAAACGAGATTAGAATAGTATTTATTCGATGCAGGCAATACAATAGGCAACAACAACAAAATAAAAAGTACAGATTTACAATATAGTTGCGCTGAGCGTGCCCGTACCAAAAGGGTCGCCAACTCAGCAATTGCTGGGCGTCAGACACCCAGCACTGATTTTCAGCTGGCACCCCGCAGTGACGCACGGATGATGGTAAATAAAATATAACATATAAATAAACCTATACTTAAACTAAAAAATTGATATATAATATCAAAAAAAAATATTAAAAATATAAATATCGAAAATATTTTTATCTCGTTTCTATACAGTTTATTCAATTTGAACTGAGAATATGAGAATAAAGAGCAATCCAACTATATTTCCGAATATTATTGAATTGTTTCGTCGAGTCTAAAAATGTTGATAGAATAAAGACGAAGTTCTCGTAGTTCAGAAAAAAAATTGAGAGATTTCATGATGACAATTTTTACTTCTGTTTATTCTTCATTAAAAAATACCATATCACAGGTGAAGGTCAAAATCGACCGCATGATTTTGTCGTAGAGCCAAAGGTTGGTAAGTATAATGAATAGTAAAACTAGACGACATTGACCCTGAAAGGTCACAGTCATGGCCGCTCTTTCAATGTCCTAAGCGACACTGACAGTTTCCAAGCTAATTACGGAAATAGGATTCGTGTAAATAATGTTAGAGAGAACAAAACATTTGTGCCAAAAACTTGTAGTGGGTTGGGCGTTGATCGTAATTTTGTGTGACGGCCGTGCCTCAGCTTAATTGTAGCTGTAGACTACAGTACATTTCGGAATGATGAATTAAACACCATCCAAAAACTAATTCAGATAATAATTCAGATCCAAAAAATCTCAAAGTTTCACTGACCTATAAAACAATCTTCATTCAGAAGATTGCTGTGACCTGGGCCTTACCATTATGTGTTAAAATGTCAAGCGGGCGAGCGAGAAAGACGGATGGGGCTATACACCCTTTCTAGCTCCATCCCTTTAACAGGAAAAAAAATGAAATAAAAAAAATCATCATCATCATCATTTCAGCCGAAAGACGTCCACTGTTGGACACAGGCCTCCCCCAAATGTCGCCACAATGACCGGTCCTGTGCGTCTCGCATCCATCGGATTCCCGCGACCCTCAGCAGGTCATCGGTTCACCTTGTGAGAGGCCTTCCAACGCTGCGTTTTCCGGTAGGTGGTCGCCATTCCAGAACCTTTCGTCCCCATCGACCATCTGTTCTGCGAGCAATGTGCCCTGCCCACTGCCACTTAAGTTTGGCGATTCTTCGGGCTATGTCTGTAACCTTGGTTCTCCTGCGGATATCTTCATTTCTGACGCAATCACGCAAGGAAACTCCGAGCATAGCCCTTTCCATTGCCCTTTGAGTGACTTTAAGCCTTCTGATGAGGCCCATTGTAAGCGACCACGTTTCGGAGCCATATGTCATCACACATTTTTTTTGGGTTCTTTTTCCTTCCTTTTTGGTTTATGTTGTCAAATGGTTCGCGTTAAGAGCTCGTGGGCCTCTGCACAGACCAGGGAAGCATAGCACACACTTAAGGCCAAATAAAAGCAATGTTTGAATCTCTATGAAATAGAAGCGAATTTGCCACGATTTTATCACAAGGCCAATTAGGAGGAACGCACTTTTTTGCCATCACAGTCTTACACGAAGAGTTCAGAAGACTAAGACGAACAAATACCAGTGTTATTTATAAGTCATAAGAGTACAACACAAGCCACGAGCTTAAGAAGCCACATACAGCGAGTTTAGCTCGCAATAGTGCGTAACAAATAGTACAATGTAGATGATAAGATTATTAATGTACAGTAACTAACCTACTTTCTTCGATTTGCTATTAAAATTGTGATTTATTATAATGACTTGAATAACAAATATTTTCTTGATGGTGTAAATGAGTCTTCCCACTCAAGTGTGGATGAAGTAATTGAAGAGGAGAAAGCAATTCGATGGATACGATAACGTACTAAACAAATCGCATTCTTGAAACGCAATGCAGTGTGCTAAAAGCAGAGTTTACTATATCTGATCACAGCGATCACTAGTCCAGAGGTTGACCAAAGTATGTCGGAAACTTGAAGAAATGAATGAAAACCAGTAGACTAGAAATAGCGATTACTCCAGCTAGTTGAAATGTTTCTGGAAAGGAACCATCTTGTAATCCGTATATATAGCATAGCATAGCATACTCGGCCTTATAATGTTCCCACTGTTGGGACTCAGGCCTCCTCTCTAGGAGGGGGAATGGGACGTAATCCACCACGCGGACCCAGGGCGTGTTAGTGGATGTCACATGTCTTCGAATTTTTGGTTCTAGGACACGCCGGTTTCCTCACGATGTTTTCCTTCACCGTTTTGAGAGCAGTGGTGATGAAATAAATTACTCAAAGTAATGCGCCTGGATGGGTTTGAACCCGCAACCTACAACTCGTAAGTCGGGGCCGTTTCCACTCGGCCACCACTGCTCTCATTGGCTCATCACTGGTTCATATGTATATATATATATAAAAGGCTAAATCCTGACTCTTCCCTGACCTAGCCCAGACCCTTGGACCTAGAATGCTGAAACTTTGCACAGAGGTGCCATTTATGATGTAATCAAAGAATAAGAACTTTTTTAAATTCACTCCCTATGGGGATGAAAGGGAGTACCAAAGTTTGTATGGAGAAACCTAATTTCACAGGGACGAAGCCGCTGGCAAAAGCTAGTAATTATTTTAAGCCAAAGCAGAATCAACTTTCTACGAAATTAATTTGTTGACAAGATCATTAAAAGACCGTGATTTCAAATATTATGACGCGGCCATTTTCCGTTCACATTATTAACGTACAAGGTTCAAAAAATAATGTTATCTGAATGCTAACAAGGAACTGATAAAGCGGAGTGCCTACAAACTAGTCGAGGGTCGCACTCACTAGTGATGATGATGTAAATGTACCTATTACGTTATCTATATCGACCACCGTAATGAATTTTAATTACTTTTCGTGTTTAGGACATGACACTACTGTCAGACATGATGGATCAAAACTTTGGGAGACTGGTTTCGACTTTTTAATTAACCGTCCTCCTAATTACAATTTCAGTAAGTGGTTCCGAGATAATTGGGACATTTCGATGATGGGGTGTAAAAGTTGGGCAGTTTGCTTGTTTCCATTTACATTCGAGACCATTTTAGAAGTTTTAGGCCTGCCTTTCTTTTAAGAAAAGTCAGTTACAAAAAGAAATAACAAGTCAAACTCAAGTCTCCTTCAATACACCGACATTTCGTAACAGTATCTTCCTAAAACAGAAATCCTTTTTGTAGTAAAACTAAGCTTAAGAGGATCATTTATTACCAAAACATCCGAGCTTCGATCAACAATAACATTGTTGATCGAAGATGCTGACTGAGAAAAAAGGCAAAGACGAAAATTACCGGTAAAATTGGAATTCCTGTGATCTCGCAAATCAAAGAAAATAGTCAGTCAATAGTACTCAACCCAAAAAAACACTTAGGCTTTTACCAAAAGTTAAGGAAATCGAGCTAAGGACTGAAACAGTTTCTGCCCCAAATCATAAGAGCTTTCATGAATTATTTTAACAACTTCCTTTTCAAATTATATCGGACCGTAGAACAAGATATTACGATCTACTTTTACCAACGATTAAGGAAATGACGGAAGAATATAATGATTTGATGTCATCATCAAAGCGTTTTGGACACACCTAGAAGTTATTGAACCCGACGAAGACTTTTGGCGAAAAATAATAGTTTATTTTCGGTTAATAATCAGAATACGAAGTGAGTCTATCAAAGAGAAGACTTTGATTCTAAAAACGGTCATGTCATTTTAATCAATAGGTGATCGACACCCGGCTGTTTAAATTTTTAAGCAGTTCAACGCTGGCTCTGTTATTAGACCTGACAAGGTTGTACGCCCCTTCACCCCCAGGTGTAGCTCATTATAACTTAATTTGCTTTTCTAGTCGTGAAAGGTTTTCCTACAGCAAGAATATTTTTTCATCAACTTGAGGTTAGAAACCGACAATCTCAGTCTACCTTGGCGGGATTTTGCATATTTCGGGTCACGTTAAGAGCACAAGTGACTAGTAAAATGGTGAGTCGTTTTAGGCTAGACCACTGACAGCGTAAGCCCGAGACATTTAGCTGGAAGATTAATTAAAAGACGATTAGCGATCACGAAATCCTCTCACCAAAAACATAAAATACGACGCGACGGCCATCTAAGTATCCGTTCACTTTTGAACTACAAGACGAGACGAACAAATAAATGATATCTGAGCATCAATTTTGGCGCTCCAGCGCACAAAAGCCGAAACGTGTTACCCGTTCTCTGCAACACTATTCTTATTGCGCAATGCTGAACATCGGGCACATGTTTCTTAAGCAAATTGAACAGTTCGGCGGTCACATGTGGACGTGAGGCTGGTTAATTGGCGTCAATTCTCACTTCATTGACCCCGGGTGAGGGACATATAGCATCGAATGTCGAACCATGCCGATTCGGTAGGCTGGCGTTGATAAATACCGCTACATCAATGTTTAACGCCATATTTTATATATAAGCGTAAAAATTTCTAATTCGCCTCTGGAATTAAGGATATTTGGAATCAAACTCTTATGTTTCTAACCTACATTTAGCTCAATTATGCTGGCTTGGAAAGGAACATGCCACATGGCCTTGCTTTATTAGCCACAAAAGTCAATTCATCCTTTGATATTAGAATCGGAATATTATGCTAGTTTCCGTTCGCTTTGAAATTGGCCGTGGTTTGCTTTGGAATTGAAACAGAATCAATTTTCAGTATCACATCGGTTTTGACGTCAGTGTTAAATCTGTCCCTTTAGTCTTTTTGTGGGGTCTTTTCAAACCTCCTTTCTTTTGAAACGCGTTTGTTTTGGATTGTTTTTTTAGAAAAGGTGTCGGTCGGTAGGTAACGATTTTTTTGTCCGCGAAGTTTTTTTCGTGGGGTAGTTTTTTAGAGAATTCCAATTCAACATTCCAATATTATTAATAAACAAATAAATGATTATTGACTTTGAAAATTGTACTGTTAAATATTGTAAACCAAAAAGCTGTCTAGATTTTACTAAGTAATTAAAGGGTTATTTTGTGAAAAAATATTATTTTGACTGGTTTTTTATTTCACTCTGAGAAGATATTTTTAAGAGAAGATATCTATAAGAATGATAGTTTGAATAGCATCCTATTAACAAAACCTTCTGTTTTGAGAACAAGTAAGTAGGTGGTAGGTAATTTAGAACGGAAGAAAGTGCCTGGACAGAAAGTTCAACAATAAAAGAACATGTTTTGTAAATTTTCTTATAACATCTATTGTATTAATTAAAAAATGGAAAACTTAATAACTGAACTAGGTATATTCTCAACAACATAAAGTGTATAATATAGACACATATTATGAGAATAAATTATTTCAGTAACAATAGGTCATCATATGATTTATAAGAATTATCTCTGAATCTAAGATGATTGATACTTAGGTATCCAAATGTTCTAGAAACCATTGTTGACAATAGACAATAACTGCTAGGATTTATTCAAAGATAACTTTTTTTTGTAGCTCTGTTGAGGTTTTTGACCTTTTCAAACAATACAAGTGAATGAACATTGACCAGAAGAAAGCATATATAATAAAGAGTGGTTTCGGTAAATGAATAGCATATGGTTATGATGTTTTTTTTTGTAATTGTTTTGATCTACTTCTCTTGTATCTATGAGCTATTGTTAATTGAAACAAAATTAATGTTTATTTTTTTATGTTTAATTATTTTATATTTATTTATTTAACAATTCATGTACACACATATTATAATAAAAGAAAGATGAAAGAAACAGAAAAAATAGGTACAAAGGTGTAACATAATTATTACAAGTAGATATATTTTAGTGTCAGATTTATGAAGTATTCTGATTAATTTTGAGACAGTGGTCATTGTGTTAAGTAAAAAAAAACATGCAAGTCAGAATGAGTTTAGTATGAACTCCTAAAGAGAATGAATAGACTGGTTTTTTTTTTAATAAAAGAACCTCACATTAAAAATGTCATGAAGTCTTCCGATTTAACTCAACCATACATGTGGTTTAGCTGAAAGTTTATAAAAGTAGTGAGTACAATTTAAAAACACTAATTAAAAATATGAGAAATCACAATGTACTAAAATGATTTTTATAAGTTTTGAAGAGTGTTTTTCAAAGTGACAGTGGTTCAAAAACCAGTAAGACAAGTCTGTAGAAATAATTTGGTATGCATTTCAATAACTGCTCGAAACTATATGGGTAATTTACTTAATTAAAAGCACACACAAAAAGCCATTTTACCAATTCTTAAAGGTTATATGAACCAAAGTTTTTAAAACTCTTATCTAAACAATAAAATGAATAAAAAAAAATTAAATTAAGTCACCCTTTCCCACGTAAAATATCAACAGATATTGTAGTGATTCATCGGCGGGAAGTCGGCATTATTAACTTTGCTACTGGAAAACTGGTTACTAGCCTCGAGAAGATACCAATTCTAACAAGGTTAGGTCACTGGAGTAAATTTAATTATAGAGCATACAGCTAATAGTGCCCACGAGGACATGTATTTCCTCGTAATAATAAAAGTATTGTCATAAATGTCACGTTTTGCAGCAAAGGCGGAGCCGAGCCGACAAGCTTGGGCGATGGCGGTCAAGTAACGGCGGCTTCAACTTCAAACCATCAAACTTTAAACAACTTCTTACTCGCTCCAATACCAAGTGAGGAAATATTTAAGCAATTTTTTAAATAATAATGGAAACTTACCACATGACAACGATAGATTACATCAATTTTCGACATTCACTCACAACACAAAACACTTGGCATCCACGAATCACGATTCAATTTGACAATGACAGGCGGTCACTCGCTCGCTGCGACACTAGCGCCACGTATTAGACTTGAATGAAGTTAGCTACATGTTGCCAAGCTGCCAACTTACCGCAAGTAATTTTCGGATATTTAATAGAGGGGACTGGATACGGATTGAGGTACACTGATATTCTCGTCGCTTGACATAATTAGTCGTGATTTTCTATAGTTAAATCAAGATCAAGTTCCATGTTTTGGTGACGATACTAGACTCTGGCCAATAAAAGATAGCCCAACAAAAAGGATGCCGTACTTATAAAAAAAAAGTTGAAGCTGTTCACCCTAGCTGTACGCCACTTAAACAGAGTTTATACTTTCGATTAACTCGTTGAGTAGTGTAATTAGAGACACAATAGTAAGACAATGGCGCCCGAAAGCCGGCGTCCGTGCGGGGATCAACAGCTTACTCATGAAAATAATAAGATACATCTATGATAGTACACGTTTATTTAACAATTAAACATAATTATGCTTTTTATTTAGCCGCGATATTCAACGCTCAAAACCCAAGCGTGTCCGTTCTAATGGAGCCCGTCCACCTTAGCTCCTGCTTTTTAGAATGTATCCTTGGAGTGCATCGACCGCCGTCAGCTCCCGGGAGTTAAAATTTCCTTAAACCTAAACTGTGGGCGGTTCATTGAGTTCAAAGCTACGGTAGCCGCTAGGAAACTCGACATTTTTGCAAAGGTTAGACGGCACTCAGTGGCGGATTAGCCATGTAGCAAGAGTAGCAAATGCTACAGGCCGCGCGCATTTAAGGTCCCCGCGCGTTCAGGGATCCCGCACTTGAACGTAAAAAAAACTAGTCAAAATATTTGTATTTTAATACATTCTAAAGAGCAGGAGCCAAGATGATCGGGATCCTTTTGGCAGTGAACGGACACGCTTGTGTTTTGGCGGCGTTAAATATCGCGGTTAAATAAATAGCACATGTATAACATGCATCATACGAGTACATGTATCGCATACTTACTATTGTCATAAATAATCAAAAGTATCAACTACAGCTATGGTTTAATTCATTTTTTTTTAATACGGTCTCCTTTTTGTGATATGAAAGAAAAGGAAGTTAGTGATAGTATGACGAGTGACAGGGCAGAATGGAAGAAAAAAAACGTGTTGCGCCGACCCCAAATAACACGGGACAAGGGCAGGAAGATGATGACGGTCTCCTTTTTGTAGGGCCATCTTTCGTTGGCCTGAGTCTAGGAATAATCATTGTGTTCTCATTTTCGCAGGTTTGGCCATCTAAAGATGACACAACAAAAAGGAAGCCGAATTAAAAAAATCTGAAGCTGTTCACCCTGACTGTACGCTGTTTAAACGCAGTTGATACTTTTGATTATTTATGAAAATAATATGCGATGCATGTTTATTTAACAATTAATGAATAAAGCCAAAAATATTGTATTACTAAGTTTATTTATGAAATGAAGCGTTTCTTACCTTTAAATTTAAATAAAACAAATTGTGTGTGAGATATCATCGTAATTTTTTTATTCGTTTGAAAGACCTACCAATGACATATAGAAATCAGTAATAAAATTGCATTAGAACTCAACATTAAGGAAATTCAACAAACTATAACCCTCAAATTACGTATGTTCAGAGTTAAATATTGAGCTCTTGTTAAATAAAAACCATAATTATAGTGTATTATATATTTGGAAAGGAAAAATGCAAATTGAGAAACAATTACAAAATTAATAATAAAAGATAACTGTCATAATTATTTACTTAAATTTCTTTGAAAAAAAACGAAGGACGACGAGGAGGCTTCTCTTCAAGATGATTGATAAATTTAAAGACCAAAAAAGTGAGATTAATCAGAAATCTGCAGAGAAAATGCGACGGCTAAGGTATAATAATTTCATTTATAGGAGTATTTATAAAATCGTTCAAATGGCCACCGCGGAGTGCACGTACAATGGTCCACATAGGACTAAGTGCGGAAACCATACATAAATAGATAGATAGATAGATAGATGTCCACCGCGGCTTTGCTGGGCAGCGCGCACCTTAAATGTCAAATTTTCCATGACTCTGGTGCATAAATCAGGCTGATATAATTAAACTATTTAGTTTCTGGATCATTACTTATCCGTATTTTCGTACGAAACTCAAGTGGTTTCCAATACGTCTTTGCCGAAACGTACACATCTTCTACTATTACATATCTTATACTAGATATCTTAGGTCATCGGAAAACTTGAGACTAGAGATGCCAAGCCACTCCACCAATTTTTACGACAAGTCATTTGCAGTTCAAGCAGTGCGGCTATGGAATGGTTTGCCCATGTCAGTAAGGTTTTTTTTATTATTAATGATCACCACCATCTCACCTGATGGTAAGCGATGATGTGGTCGACGATGGAGCACGCTTGCCTAGAAGTAGCCTATTCACTCTTGACTTAAAGACCCCTAAGTTGTAGCTATCAGGAAACACAGACTCCGGCAAGGAATTCCACTCCTTGGCTGTACGCATAATAAATGTGTTCTCAAAACGTTTTGTGCGTATGGGTGGGATGTCCACCATGTACCGGTGGTGGCGCAACGCCGTACGTCTAGTGGTCCGATGATGGAACGGACTTGGCGGAATTAGATTGTGCAATTCCAGTGCACACTCCCCGAAATGTAAACGATAGAAAACCGACAGGCCAGCAACTCGGCGGCGATGTCCAAGGCTTTGGAGCTTCGACTCAACAAGTGCATCATTGCCAATGATCCTCATGGCTCGACTCTCAATCGACTCTAACGGTAAGTTTTAAAGGTAAGTTCAAACACTCACAGTTTTTAAAAATATGGTTAAAGACCTTTCCTTTTGAACGTCGTCATTAAGTACATTATTTCTCTGCTGTCTTATTTATATATATATATTGTTTGTATTATATGTAATTTATTACCTAGTTTATATACATAAATAGTACACTGCGAATTACCTGCGTATCTTTTTCTCCTTCTCTGTCAAATCCATCCAAAGGTTGTCTGTAAAAAAAAATCTTTTAGTGATAAGAGCGCCCATTGTGACACCCTATTAATTTTAAGTTTCTAATGTAGTTTTATTTTTGGTGTACAATAAAGAATATATCTATCTCTCAGGCCTAAAATTGGTAATCCTAATCATCGACTTATAACGCCAGTTTACGGACATGACGCATATATCAGCACCACTCAACACTACCAATTTGAAAGGAACCGAATGATCCAACACACGCGCCACCACCAGTGATTTCAAATTTCAAACTAATCAATTTGTGCACCCTAGTGTAAATATTACAAATACAAATAAACTTTTTTTCTTTCTTTCTTCTTTCTTGACTTAAAGCAATCAAGCAGAATGACCGAGTTTATGGGTAAAGCACTATAAAAGCTTCCCAATTAGTCAGCAGAGTACAACATGGACAGTGCCCGAATTCAGAAATGGTTTGGTGGGGTATATGGTTATCAAACAGTGACTAAGCATGGGAGATCGTTGCCACCAATCGCCCCCACGAGGACACGCGGTGCTCTGCCCTATATTTACAACTATGGGCATTTCTTTTTTCTCTCTTCAGATTGAACTACTAAAGCACAGAATGGAACTCCTTAACGACAAGCAGATCAAGATCGAGATCAAGGAACCTATTGGTGCATTATGTTAATTTCTACCGTAGAACTTGCTCTCCGCTGCCGCGCCAAGTCGCACAGAGGGAGTCGCGCATGGCGGACAGAGTTCCGGCGGGATCTCATGATGGAATGGCGACGGCGACTGTCGCAACCCAGTGCTGGGCACGCTACAATTATGGCGGTAAGTCCACTCTTTGAGGAGCGGCTGGAGTGGCAACACGGCGTCCTCACCTTCCGCATGACGCAGGTCCTCACTGGACATGGCAAGTTCGGGAGGTTCCTGCATCGGATTCAGGCGGAAGCAACGCCCGGGTGTCATCAATGTGCGGACCACCCAGAGGGCACGGTGGAGAATACGATGGAGGTGTGCCCCGCTTGGGCAGAGCACCGCCGTGTCCTCGTGGAGGCAATTTGCGGCAGCGACCTTTCGCGTCGGGCCCTGGTTCAGTCTATGGTCCGGAGCGAGGAGGAATGGCAGGCGGTCGCTTCCTTCTGCGAAGCAGTAATGCTAGCGAAGGAGGAGGCTGCACGCGTGAGGGAACGAAGGTCCTCATGCCCTAGCCGCCGTAATTCCAACCCCGACTACCAGCCACGGTAGACGCGGGCTTGCGGACGTCGAGCACTGGGTAGCTCGCCGTCCGGCTGTTCGGTAATTAACCGGACCGAGCCCAGTCGTCAACAGCGCGTAGTGATCCTCGCGCTCCTCAAAGAGATGTCAGCAAACCGTAGGGGCCCAGCAGGGCCGATGCACGCTAACTAGGACCGCGGAGAATTTCTGAAAGGGAAACCCCTAGTCCTAGAACGCAAAGGGTAATTGAAGGATACAGGTGTGGTTTTAGTCAGTAAAAGTCTGACACGCCTTCTCGCTCCACCCACAGCGCGAGAAGTCATTTTGATAATTTCCCACCTTAAAAAAAAAAAAACCGTAGAACTTGCTCAATAAATAGCTTTTATTGTGGACTAAAAAGATAATAGAAAACTTTTCCACCATTTTAACCAAATAAATCGGAAGTTGGTGTCAAAAGTGTTTCTTGTTATGCGATTTATTGTATTTAATTTTTTAAGTATGGCAATGTTATGGGTGTGAAATGTCAAAACCTATGAATGATATTTTGAAAGATTTTGGAATCGTAAAATTTAAATTTAACATATTTTTTATAATAATTAAAAAATGTTATCCCGGCAGTATATTAAAATTGCTTGTTCTTCAAGATTATTAATGCACAGTAGTGCAAAGCATAATATAAAATATTTATTAGTTCCATGTTTACATAATTCTTTTGATTTACGTGCGGCTAGGTTAGGACGATAATTTGAGCATTTGTTTATGTTCTTCGTTGCTTTTTGCTGACTTCAATTTAATTTTGCAGATTGATAACGTCGACCGTTCAGCAAAGAGCCGCAGAAAACAAAGTAGAGAAGCGATATTCGCCTAAAATATCACAAGAATCATCGAGGCCTGATAACGCAAAGGGCCCGATGTTATCATCGCAGGAAATACTTGAAAAGTACATCACTGGGCTCAGTACAGACATATTCCAGAAGAACAGGGTGTATAAGAATGATTTGATTAGAGTATTGAGTAAGGTCAAAGAATTTAATTTCACAAAAAAGAAACAAGCTGTGCTTCTGATTCGATGCTGTGGTGATCTACTGCCAGACGAAACTGCATTGAGTAGAATGCAGTTGGTTGAACAGGTGTGGAACACATTGAAGTAAGCCATTGTCAATATTATCCGTAGTGGTTTTATTACGGAGAGCTTTGAATGTTTTCTGCATCAGTCTTGGTTCAAAGAAATAAATATTAACTTTATTTATAAGTTAATAAAATCCCGATCCTAATTAGATAAAAGTGTCATAAGAACATGTCTAGTTTCTTAACCTTTTGAATACCATAATTAGAGACACAATAGAAAGATAATGAGAGAGTGAATGCCGGCGTTTGCTTGGGGTGTAAGCTGTTGATCCCGCATTAACGCCGGCGTTCACGCGCCATTGTCTTTCTATTGTGTCTCTAATTATGCACTCAAAAGGTTAATGAACTAAATATATTAGACTTTTTATCATTAAAACTTACAATAGTTTATTCTTTAATACTAATTTAATTACAATACTATAACATAATTAAGTTTTTGGTAGCCAGAAAAAACAATACTTCAGTTGGCTATTAAAAACCCTAATATCCCACTGGCCCCTGTTCTATTTTGTGAGCTGGGAAATTATTCAATAATTTCTCCCGCTCTAGGGCTAAAACCACACCTGTGTCCTTCAATTCTTTGCTTTTATGTCCTAAGACCAGGGTTTCCTTTCCAGAAATTCCCTGTTGTATCCCACTCTTCTCTGGATGCAATAAGCACAGGAGTAGTAAATGTATTCATGCTTGGAGAGACTTATTCCCAGCAGTGGATATCTTTATGGCAGAAATGATGATAACAAACCTTATATTACAAATGATTATGTATTTTTAGGCCACACACAAGTTTTGAAGTAGAACATTACAATGAACTGCTTAAAGTATACATAGCAAACAACAGAACTATCACTGTCAGCAACTTTATCAGTCAGATGGCACCGGTTAAACCTACGATGACCACTTATGAGCTGATTCTAAGAGCTTTAGGGGAGGTTAGTAATAGCATAGTTTTCCTATCTCACCAAGGCAGGTTGGTCTTGAATGTGTGTGTAAGTTCATGTGCGTATTAAACCTTTCATGTGTACCACCCACGCTCATAATAATTGCCATCATATGTGAATAGTTTCTTTTCCTTACAATTCCCATGACAAAATATATTCACTAATGACAGCCCAAAATAAATTCATTCAGTACAGTATCTATGCAAAGAAAAATAGACCCAAATACCTAAAGAATAATTTACGAAATCAAAAACAAAATTAAACACACAAGGATAATCTACACTTTAACAAAAACCAACCGGTCTTGGTGAGATACTATAATTTGTATCATATTATTAATATATTTTTACTAAGAATAGCTAACTTGCTGTAATATTTACTACTTAGCGTGGTCAGACCTATTTGTCTTAGCAGGCATTTTACCTGATTTCGTGACACAAGAGTTTGTTTATTTGAGTCGCTCTAGAGACAAAATGTGTGGGCCGATTTTGATGATCTTATGCCAATCGATTTGCCTTAATTGTGAGTATCACTAAAGATATAACAGTAACCAAAATTCAATATGGCGATAACCAGATGCTATAGTGATAAATGAAGTCAGTGATCTTTGTTAAGTGGGGGGCATCATTGAACACGGACCTTACTGTGACTTGTTGAAAATCATCTCTATATTTATTAAATCATTTTCATTTTGAATGACCGACCATATAGGTTTTATAATGAACTAGCTTTTACCCACGCTTTCCCTAACTCGTAACAGACAGTTCGTTCACATTTATAATAGTATGGATTAAATTTGCTTAGCAACCATTTTTTTCTTGTGACACATGATCATATGGGGTATCAAAATACACGACTTGAGGAGGCAATTTCAATATCAAGTCTGTGATTCTTCTTCTTCGTCTTCCTGCCCTTATCCCATATTACTTGAGGTCGGCGCAACACGTGATTAAACTAATAAAAACTCATCAACTGCACCACACTGCTTATAAAACAAATTTTGTTTCATTTTTGATGTTAAACCCTTTAGGATATAGTTGCATGAATAATTGATTGAAACAATGTTATAACTATAGGGATAAAGCGAGAACTACACTAGATCGACACACACGTGGACCACGCCTGATTTGTACGGCCGCTATCCCACTGGCGTTTTACGAGCGTTGGCGCTTCTTCAACGTCTGCGCAGCGCCAACGTTGCGCAGACGCGACGTTAACGTCGCGAGTTTCTAGTGGGAAAGCGCCAACATTGCACAGACGCGACGTTAACGTTGGGTTCAGCGGATGTAACGCTTGCCACTAGGTTTAACGTCGCGTCTGCGCAGCGACAACGTTGCGCAGATGTTGGAGAAGCGCCAACGCTCGTAAAACGCCAGTGGGATAGCGCCTACGTAGCGGCACGTTGTGTGGCGTCGCGTGGCGTGGATCTAATGTAGCTCTGCAAGTCTAGTTGCCATATAAAATGTATGGAGACCGACGCGCCCAGACGGCGTACGTGGCCCACGTATGTGGAATGTAGTTCTACCTTAATATACATAATATTGAATGATGCTTCACAAAATAATAATTTATTCATTACAATAATATTGTATGCGTTAATCAGGCAGGAGATATAAATCAAGCTACAGAAGTGATATCCAATATGAAAGCACAAGGACTGCCAGCCAACGAAAGTATATTCAACTCCCTCATCATTTGTCAGGGAAAGGCTGGGTAAGATTATATCAACATATTACAGATCTATCTATATATATAAAAATGAAACCCGTTTTCCTTGGTCACGGCATCACGCGTGAATGGGTGGACCGATTTCACTAATTCTTTTTTTGTTGTATTTGTTATTATTAGGAGAAGGTTCTTACGGAAAAAAACATTAAGAAAATCTCTCAGAAATATTGAAAAATATACAACAAAATAAAGTAGTGCATCATTGCTACGCTAAGGCGGTACGAAGTTCGCCGGGTCAGCTAGTTAAAAATAACTAACAAATGGGGATCATCCTTTGTTTATTTTTGTATAATATTATCTTGTCTTCTCACTTCCCTACGACTGACTTAGTACTTATACTTACCCAACATCGAAATATGAGTACACTCCCCACAGGGGGTACAGACCAATCTCTCAAGAAATCTGCTTATAGTAACTGGCTGCAGATAAGCCCAGAAAAGAAAAAAGAAAATTTTATGTGAATAAATATATATTAATTTATGTATCACTAATAAAACTTTTTTCCTGAAAATAGCATAAAAATTGGTTAGTAAATAAAGCAACAATTAGTATTTGAAATATTGGTATGGGGATGAGATGTTTCCACCACAGTGGGACTGTAACATCTCACTTTCAATTTTGTACGCGCGTATCCCAACGGGGTTTTTAGTGGGGGGAGGGGGGGGAGGTGTCAAACTATGATTTCTCGCACTTTAGGGAGAAGCGAGAGGGCGTGTCAGACTTATTGACTAAAACCATATAATAATTGAGTTAAATACCTAATTGGCTTGTGGAGATCAGAGAGAGATAGAAAATTGCTCCATGTATTGTACAGGTATTCAGCTGGGTAAGTAAAGGTTGTTTGGTATAGGCTTAGGCTGACGATGATTTTTGTTAAAAATCAAACTGCTGCTCAAAACTTGTGTCTGCAAAAGACTGGGCCGGTACATAATTAATAATATTAGGATAAAGTTCTATACTTTTATAATGTATGGGGCACTAAACTTCCATTTCAATTTCCAGTAACGTGCAGAACATAGAAGAAGTGCTCACAATGATGCGGTCACTCAATGTTGAGCCCTCAATAGACACATACACGGCCACAGCAAGAGCGCTAGCTTGGAACAAGAAAGCTGATGTTATGCTGGAAGAAATGAGGAAGGCTCAAAAGAAAGGCTTCCAATTCACAGAGTCACATATCATGGAGATTGTGAAGACTTTGGCTCTTGTTGGATTGTATCAGAATATTCCTAAGGTTTGTATATGGTCATTAAAAAGTAAGATTATAAACGCGCGACTGGCCTGGTCTAGTGGTTAGTGACCCTGACTGCTATGCCGGAGGCCGTGGGTTCGATTCCCACCCAGGACAAATGTTTGTGTGATGAGCACGATCATTTGTACTGTGTCTGGGTGTAATTTATCTATAATATGTATGTATTTAGAAATATATATGTATGTTTATCAGTTGTCTAGTACTCATAACACAAGCTCTGCTTAGCTTGGGACTAGACGGCGTTGTGTGATAGTTGTGGAATATAAAAAAAAAAGAAGTAAAAAATGAGTTTAAGGTGAAAGTAAGGGGCCTGAACTGAACATTATCAAGTTCAGTAAATGGTATTTGCTAAAATCATACAATAAGTATGTTGATGACATGAAGAATCAGAATTAGGTGGATTTTCAGGGAATAATTTGACTAAGTTCAATAAAGTGGAAAGTCTGATTTTCGCAAATACCATTTCCTTGAATTAATAATGTTTCCATACACTAAAACGCGATGATGGTACAGTTCTGAATTGATAAATTGTAGGCGACACACAGCACGGTTGACGCTGTGGTTGAGCGATTGGCTGTTGCGATGCGTGTCGTGGGTCCGATTCCCGCATGGAACAAATTTTGTATGGGATAGTTGTTCCAGGTCTGGGTGTCTTGTGTATGTGCGTTTACATGTTTGTGAAGGCACTCATAATACAAGAGTAATGGCTAGTGTGAGGCAAAGTTTAAAAATTGCCCGGTAAGTGCGAGTCGGACTCGTGCACTGAGGATTCCGCCCAAACTTACCTATGAAAACAGTTCAATTCCCGAATTGAGTTATGAAGATTTTCCGAATCGCATTTTTTTTTGTGACGTAACTACAAATTTACAGTTTTCATTTTTTTTTTCTAGTCTTGTGCTACCTTGCTTCATGCCAAATTTCAGGATTCTAGGTCAACGGGAAGTACCCTATGAATTTTAATTCCCTTGAGAGTGTCGAAATAATAATAATAGGTTTTTTGCAAACGGCCGTATTTTTTTGTTTCGTTAACTCAGAAGTTTGATTTTTTCACAGCTTCAAGGGACAGCAGACCTGAGTATATGGTTTTAATTTCAACTCGATACCTCCACGCGTTCCCGAGATAAAGGAACTTGACAGACAGACAACAAAGTGATCCTATAAGAGTCCGTTTTTTCCTTTTGGGTAGGGAATCCTAAAGAAGAAAGAAAGAATCTTTATTTATATTAGAAAGCGACGCGCTAAGACCCTTTATGGCTGTAATAAGCGTCAGCCTTTAGCGTGCTATTCTTTACCATTTCAGGTCCTAACTTTCCTACCCGAAGGAGTTCTCAACACGCCTTCGATTTCACCTCTAATGCAAAGTGTTTCAACACAACTTGTGTTTCAAAATCATCCGCTAGCTGCTATAGAGATCTATAAGTGTTTGCCGCTGCCTTCATTTGGGCCTAAGGATGATCAGGGATTGCATGGGAGAAGCCTAGTGCGGGATTGTGTTAAAGCTGCCCTGGTAAGTGATTGATTATGGCTTTAGAAAACTTTTTGCATTGAAAGTTTGTTTTCATAGTTCAATAGTTGCCCTCTATTGCATGGGACTTTAGCATTACTGCATTATGGTAAATAATGTCGAACATTGGTTTTTCTAAAATTAATTCAATATCCCGTTGTTTCGAAAAAGATCCTTGAATTTTCTGAAGGAATAAATTAAAGGATTTCTGCTTAGACTCTTTTTTTGAGTACCTTGTTGTTGTTGAGCTGAATTGCCAATGGTACCATCTGTTGAAACGATGTGAGCGATTTGTATGAACTTTTTTTTTAAACTACTAAATCTCTACAAGGTTATTATGAATAGAAAATTGGAAAAATTGCACAGAAAACCGTAAATGACACATTTTTCTTCATTAACTACATCAGAACTGTTCCGGCTAGCTGTCAGTATTAGAGTTAACTGTCAATCCTTACTATAAACTACTGCAATAAAATTAATCCTTAGATTTGTTACTTTTTCTTTTTCGTTTGTGACAGAATGTTCGGGTCAGCTATAGTGTATTCGCGTTAGGAAAATAGTGATTTATCGTTGTCACTCAGTTTAGCCACGCCCCTTGTCCAATCAGATCATTATAAATTAAAAATACGTGTTCACATTAACCAGTTGAATATGCACGCATCTTTTGTCAATTTTAAAAATGAATATCATACTTCGTAAAAATAAAAGTGAAAATTCTGACTATTATGATTAATTTTAAAAATAATAATTATTTGTTTATTAGATAGACATCTATCTTTAAAGACCAACCCGATGCGATAGTTTAGACAAAAATATAAATTCTAATAATAATTTAATTCCATTAGATCCAGTCCATAACATTTACAAAACAATAAAATAAATTAACCGTCATAAAAAAATACTGTGTAGTAAAAAGTTTGCTTTAAAAAATTAAACCATTATTATGGTTTAATTTTTACCCCAGTATGAATACGTAACTTTGCAGTTTCTCTGATGAGTCACTATTTTCCTAACGCGCATATAGTCGAATATAATTTCCACTTACAGCCATCAAGCATAGTAGGCCTAATAACTCAAGAACTGATGTCATCCGGCCGAAATCCAATAGCCTTACAGAACGCCTGTGAAGCCGCTTTACAGCTGGGAAAAGTGCCCCTAGCATTGGACCTGATGACTAGGATGAAACAACTGGGCATAACGTTACGACCTCACTACTTCTGGCCGATACTGCTGCATAATTCGAAGACTTATGGCGAGAAAGGTGTGTAGTTTTCAATAATCAACTTGCTTTAGTAGCTGATATTTGGCTAGTTCGCTGAGGAGCGACGAGCTAAACTGACCGCTCCAGGTCGCGAACTGTGTGCAATACTAGCCCTTATTGCTGTTGACTTAAACGTTATAGCTGATAACATGTTATGCGTCGGAATTGCATAATTTTATTCCGCTGAGTCCGTTCGTTTCCTTCATCAGACCATCAGACGTACAGGCGATGCGCCACTTGTACATGGTGGACATCCCACCCATACACACCTAATGTTTTGGGAACACACTCAGCATTGAAGATCTAATCACCAAAGTCTATCCCAGATGTAGTCCAAACAGAAAATAAAGACTACCAGTGGATGTGTCAAAGGGCAATATCGTGGTGAAAAATATTAACGAGAAGATAAGCATCAACTACATTTCCATTGATAATGTGCGGTACATTACCCTCAAGAATTCCTGAATTCACTAACTCAGATTGGCCTTACCCCAAATTCGCTCAAATTAAAATCGTTACACCAATTATTTTACTCCAAAAACTAGGGGAACCAGACTCGGAGTTAAATTTCTTCACAATAACGTGATCAGTGCCACAGTTTTGACTGGTCCAGTAGGGCAAATAAATGGTAATAGTGTGATGTATCTTAAACAGCCTTCACTTGCAGTTTACAAATATTTCCAATTTCTACGCCAACGAAGTCGCGGACAAGAGCGGGTCAATAATAAAAAAAGAGTACCTGAAGTGTGTAGCACCGTTACACATCACTACCTAAAGCTTCAGAATTATAAGTGTTATTATGTTTACCAGGAATAATGAACACTCTAACAATAATGGTGCAAATGGCCGTAAAGCCCGACTACGACACTATAATGGACTACTGTCTGCCGTACGTGAGCTTCACATCACCTCAGAACCTGATGAAGAAGTTCGTAGAGACAGGTCTCTCAGTGTCGACTGTGCTCACACCTATGATGGAGACGTTGCTGAATACTGGCCAAGTAAGGGCGGCGAGTGAGCTGTGTGAGTATGGAATACTAATTCTTATTATCCAATACTAACTTTCGTCAGCGGTTCAAAGTGTATTTTCCATAAAGGATACTTCGCACCCCCAGATGAAGACTCCGGTAACATAAAAAAATTCAGTTTGAAGTTTTCCGTTTTCGAATTTCCGTATTAAATGTGCCATTAATAAAAAATAAAATGACAGACACTCCTGTACAACATTTTCGTTTTGTTAACAGGTGAACTTTTCCCGGGCAAAGTTGACTCAGAGAGGTTATTAAAATCCCTCCTAAAGGGTTACCTAATTAGTGCCGATATAACCTCTACAATACATATACTTGAGGACATAACTAACAAATCAATGGAGAAGAATAAGGACTGGGTCGGCAGGTTTCTGTGCAAATTCATGGTGCATCCTAAGATCAAGACTGATGTCAGTGATGTTCTTAACTTGTTGAAGGTGAGTTTAGCTATTGATTTTACCTACATACAGTATAAGAATGAAGATATCCGCAGGAGAACCAAGTTCGCCGACATAGCCCGAAGAATAGCCAAACTAAAGTGGCAGTGGGCAGGGCACATTGTTCGTAGAACGGATGGTCGATGGGGCAGAAAGGCTCGGGTCCGTAGTTTTCACCTTAAATAATCTTTTATTTTATATTTAATGTTTTTTGCTTGGTTACTAAGTCCTTTAAGCCATGTCCTCGCATTCTTTTACCATCAGAATATGGATGTACACATTTTAATGTTTTTGTAGTATTTAGCAGCAAATGTATCAAGTCAAACTTCTTGGCAAGTTTCGCTAAGGTAATCAACACTACAATAAAATTCTCCAGAATGACAGGAACAATGCTCCATTTTACCGAGATCGCGCCTGTTTCAATGACCACATATTGTCCAGTTGTGCAGACACTTGAGATACAAAACTACACCAATTTTACATCACAATATCATTTTGCGAATAATACTAGGAATCAACTTGCGAGTAATTAAAACAGCCACTGAACTGAAAAAATCCCGCTAAAAACCTCTTAAATAATCCATTTATTTCCTCTACAGACCCTAAACAAGTGTCAAACAATCAAAATATCAACGTTGGCCGCCGACTACTGTCTGTCCCGTATGCCAGACAAGCACGAACCGGCGCTCATAGAGGAGTTCCGTGATAACATCATATCTCTCACAGATGAGCGGCTCATTGATGAGGGCGATGTCTTTGATCAGCAGCTGCCGCATCCGGTAAGTGACTTCATTACTTCACAGATTAAGTTTACAGTTTTATAAACGCAGTTTGTTGGTACCTGCTTATTTTTCAATCATTGTTTGGGTTTTTTTTTTCTGTGGGAAAATCATCTTATGACATCCCCCGCTCTTGGGCGGAGCGGGAGATAGTGTCAGACTTTTACTGACTAAAAACCCACTCCTGTTCCTTCGTTGCCTTTCGTACCAGGGCCGAGTCTTCCTTTCAGAATCAGACCCTTGGCCCCAGTAGGCTTCGACCCTGCTGGGCCCCTACGGTTGGTTGACATCTCCTTGAGGCGCGCGTGGATCAGTACGCGCCGTCAACGACTTGGCCTTGGTCCAAACGGTTACCGGACGGTCGGACGGCGAGCTACCCATTGCTCTCCGTCCGCAAGCCCGCGCCTACGGTGGCCGGAAATCGGGATCGGAATCCCGGCGGCGGTTGGGGCGTGAGGACCGTTGCCTCACGCGTGCGGCCTCCTCCTTTGCTAGTATTACTGCTTCGCAGAAGGAGGCGACCGCCTGCCACTCCTCCTCGCTCCGGACCATGGCCTGTACCAAGGCCCGGCGCAAGAGATCGCCGCCGCCGATCGCCCCCACGAGGACACGGCGTTGCTCTTCCCAAGCGTGGCACACCTCCACCGTGTGCTCCACCGTGTCCTCCGGGATCATTGTTTGGGTGCCTGAACACTTCAGTTTAAGGATGGTCGTATCCACATTTAAGAACAAAGTCGGATTGATTACAGCGAAGGAGAGAAATAGTATTGCTGAGCATAATTGTTCACTCTCTTTTTCAGTCAAAACTCCATCGCTTCCTCATCGACACATTTTTTAGTATGTGAGCGATGTCTTTATAATTTACTAAACATAGTTATGACAGTCACTGTTATAAAACGTGCGAAGAAGACAGAAAATATTTAGTATGTATGACCGCGGCAGAAATAAAGATATCCGCAGGAGAACCAAGGTTACAGACATAGCCCGAAGAATCGCCAAACTTAGGTGGCAGTGGGCAGGGCACATTACTCGCAGAACAGATGGTCGATGGGGACGAAAGGTTCTGGAATGGCGACCACGTACCGGAAGACGCAGCGTTGGAAGGCCTCCCACAAGGTGGACCGATGACCTGGTGAGGGTCGCGGGAATCCGATGGATGCGAGACGCACAGAACCGGTCATTGTGGCGACATTTGGGTGAGGCCTATGTCCAACAGTGGACGTCTTTCGGCTGAAATGATGATGATGATGACTGCGGCAGCCACGAATTTTCGTTTATGTCTTTACGTAGTACAAAACAAAGTCGCTTTCTACTCAACAAACAGATGCTGTATGTTTATTTACTAACTCCTACCTAGACCACTCAACGGGTTTTGATGCTGTTTCACTAATAAAAAAAGTGATATACGAGGTACGTGCGAAATCGGTGCGAGTCACTAGACCGATTAATAAGGTCACACAATATCTTACCGTAAAACATTGATACTTTCAGAAACACATGAACGAAGAGAATCTCCGCGCCCATCTATCAGAGCTCGAAGCTAAAGGCATGAACACACGCGGCACACTCCGGAGGTTGCTCCAACAGTACTGTAGGGAAGGCAACTTGAATTGCGCCCGAGAGATCGCTGCAAAGTGTCAGAAAGAAGGGGTGAGTTCACTTTTATCACATTACTATTATATACGCGAAAGTTAGGATGAGGCAACCTACTGGGCCCAAATAATTTGAGGGAAAAGAGAACCATCGATTCGAGAAGAAGAAGAAGAACGCGAAAGTTTTTGTATGTGTATATTTGTTACGCCTTAACGCTCAAACGACTGAACGGACTTAGTACTGTTACGCCGTGAAACTTGAACACGCCATATTTTCGATGAAATCATGAGTAGCATCAAATAATTAAAACGCATTGCTGTGCGAAACTTCTAGAATGGAAGTACGTACTTACCCAGGTCTGGCAAGTTCTAGAAAAGTCCACCATAAGGTACCTACCGCTATTATTATTAAATAGGGTTAGCAGGTGGTTGATAAGAGAATTTGTACCTTCCTTGTTTAATAATAGAGTCGAAATTCGCAATAAAAATGATTTATGGCCCCTCGACGCGACTGTATTGTTCTAGAATGGCCTTGAAACGTCGTCGGTATCTAAAATTTTCCTGGCTTCGCATATAAATACGAGCTCCCGACCGGAAGTGAGCGTGAGCCAGTTTGTTTGCGACTGCGAAACAAGCGATACTTAAGTGTGTGAAGTAAACGACCTAAGCGATACTAAGACGGAACTCTAGTGTTCATTGTGATTTGGTTATTCGTTGATTGGACAAATTTGTTATTGTTTGTAGTGAATATAGTTCTTTGCTAGTAAACCGGCATTAAATTACTCAAGTTCGTAACATTACCTATTAGCGTGATTTCTTCAGACAAAGTGTTAAATGTTTTTTTTTTCTACATCCACTCTTACTTGTATTTTTATACCAATTTAGACCGAATATAGAAATAACTAAACTAAGTTCAATTTTTACCGATCAAATTAGACACTACTGCTTTTCGATTAATTGCGATTCAATATGAAAGAATACTCGATATGATTTGATCGATACGATTCTCGATTTCTGAATATTCTTAAGCTTATTTTTTTTTTCAGTATTTCTTTGCTTGCCTTGTTAAACTTATTTAAAATCCCCAGGTATTCCTATCAGCTGGTATGAAAGCAGCGATATTTGATCTTCACGTGAAACTTGGCGAGCTGGACTTGGCAGAGATCGCACTAGCTGACCTCAACAAGACATCACCCAACTTCACTTTAGACGAATATAAAGTCATCGATTTTGCTACTCTTATGGTGTATCGGAAGAAGATCAATCAAGCTTTTGATTTGATCAACGAACAGTCTAAGAAGAGGTGAGCTAAGTTTCTATTATTTCATCATCATCATCATCATTTCAGCCGAAAAACGTCCACTGTTGGACATAGGTCTACCCCAAATGTCGCCATAATGACCGGTCCTGTGCGTCTCGTATCCATCGGATTCCCGCGACCCTCACCAGGTCATCGGTCCACCTTGTGGGAGGCCTTCCAACGCTGCGTCTTCCGGTACGTGGTCGCCATTCCAGAACCTTTCGTCCCCCTCGACCATCTGTTCTGCGAGCAATATGCCCTGCCCATTGCCACTTAAGTTTGGCGATTCTTCGGGCTATGTCTGTAACCTTGGTTCTCCTGCGGATATCTTCATTTCTGACGCGATCACGCAAGGAAACTCCGAGCATAGCCCTTTCCATTGCCCTTTGAGTGACTTGAGGCCTTCTGATGAGGCCCGTTGTAAGCGACCACGTTTTGGAGCCATATGTAATCACTGGCAACACGCACTGGTCATAAACTTTCGTCTTGAGACACTGTGGTACATTTGACGAGAAGACACCGCGCAGCTAAGTTTGTATTATTTACTAGACTTTTATCCATGTAACGGCGTTGCGCTACCGGTACATAGTAGACATCCCGCCTATACGTACAAAGCGTTTTGGGAATACATTCATTGCGCATACAGCTAAGGAGTGCAATTCCCTGCCGGAGTCTGTGTCTAATAGCTAAAACCTAGGGGTCTTTAAGTCAAGAGTGAATAGGTTACTTCTAGGCAAGCGTACTTCGAGCGTACTTTTTGGTAATTCGAGATTCCATGACTGTGGCGTTAGGTTTTTCGTAGCAGCGTGCATTCGTTGTGAAGAGTTTCCTATTAGTAAACATACGGGGTCGTGTTATTCGATATTACAGTGTTTCTGAATCATGTAATTCGAGATCGCGTGGCTACGGCGTTAAGTTTTTCGTGGTAACGTGCATTCGTTGTTAAGTGTTTCGGATTAGTAAACTTATTATAGTAAGGTTATTCGAGGTTACACTTTTCTGAATTATGTAATACACTCAAGTCTGACACTATCTCTTGCTCCGCCCAAGAGCGCGATTTGTCATTAGATGATTTTCCCACCTTAAAAAAAAACCCCAAGTGTTGCTACTTGATAGTAGTCAACGTTTTTTGACAGAAATTATAATGATTTTTATTATTTTACACACAATTTATTTGTATTTAAATAATGAATTATTACAGGGGTAGGCCCCTTAATTAAAAAAAAAATGTAGTAAATAAACTAATATTTTAAATGAGATTAGACAGTGAAAAGAAACATTTTTTTTTTACATTGCTTCCGTCTTGACTTTATCTGTAATAGTTTCTGTAGCGTCCTGCGGTGCTTAGATCTGGTCACTTACGAATTGCAAAAGTTTCGCCTTGGGGTTTGCCGAAGAGCTATGGAGCGCAGCATTTTGGGTGAAGGCGTGGGCAAAAAGGTTGCCAGGCACAAATGTAATAGGGTGGGTCACATCAGCCGCATGAACAGTGACCGTTCGGTAAGTCCCTACGCAGTGGGTTCCTGCAGAGGTGGCGAGATGATTTAGAGGCGTAGAGATTGTTCGAGACGGCGCCGCAGAAGAATGTCTGGAAGGACTTGAGGGAGGCCCTTTCCCAGCAGTAGGCTATTGATGCTAGACAAAAAAAAAACTGGGCAAGTGCGAGTCGGACTCGCCCACTGAGGGTTCCGTACAAACTTACCTATGGAAACAGTTCAATTCCCGAATTGAGTTTCGAAGATTTTTCCGAATCGCAGAAAAAGATTTAGATTTTTTTTGTATACTTGTGCTTTGAGACCTTGCTTCATGTCAAATTTCAGGATTCTAAGTCAACGGGAAGTACCCTATGAATTTTGATTCCCTTGAGTGTCGAAAATACGTTTTTTGCGACATCAACGGCCGTATCTTTTTTTTCGTAAACTCAGAAGTTTGATTTTTTCATAGCTTCAAGAGACCGCAGACCTTACTTTATAGTTTTAATTTCAACTCGATATTTGATTTCCACGCGTTCCCGAGATCAAGGGTCTTGACAGACAGACAGACAACAAAGTGATCCTATAAGGGTTCCGTTTTTACCTTTTGAGGCACGGAACCCTAAAAATTGTTGGTATGTTAATTATGCTATTTACTTTAGGGTTATTTTTAATGTTTTTTTTAAAATAATTTATTACAGAAACGTAACAGGCGGTCGTAGTATTGCTCTAAACTGCTGGCGACTACTCGACGCGACGGCGGCCCACGGCTCCCATGTTGACGTTCACAAGATGTTCGACCTACTAACTACTTATAAGTACTGCAAACCTAGTAATGTCATGCTGGGGCCGCTGATTCGAGTGCATTTGAAGAAGTGAGTGGGGATTTAAGTATTGTTGTTAAGTAACCTTTTTAAATTGTAAAACAAGTTCAACATGTACAGTCAGGGATCAAAAGTGCAGTTGCGCTCTATCAATGCTAAAGTGTCTAAAATTTCTTTGTTGTAGAAGTTCAATAGTCCACAACAAGTTTATTCAATACTTTAGAATCTATGCTACCAATTAAATCAGTCGTGTACCATTGACCCTCTTCTAGAAATAAATTTTTGACATTTTAACATTGGTAAGGTGGAACTGCACTTTTGACTCCTGACTGTGCCTATATAATATATCTGCGTCATAAATCCCTTTATGAAAAAAACTTTGGTACTAAAGTAAACCAGGCGCGAAAAACCCAACCCAATAAGAGCTACTTTGTCTGTCGTAGCCATATCATAGAATTGAGTATTTCATGATATGGCAGAGGTTAGGTTAATTTTGAGATGCCCACTTCATGAAATGGCCGACCATATTATGAAATGGCTAATTCTACGATATAGCTACGACAAATAGACAAGGTTCTGTATGTACTGCGTCATTTGAAAAACGAAAATAATAAAAATCGTTTAATTTATAAAATAAGACACGTTTACAATAAAATATCTTAAATATTAAAAAGAACACAGTTGCTTATTTGCCTGAACTAGGGTGAACCTGTGCTTCAGGCTAGAAAGACCTTAAAATTAAAATCAAAAATAATGAATTAACATTCAATATAACTGTAATTAAGAACAAAACTAAATTAAAAGATATCTTCTTCTTCTTCTTTTCGATTCGATGGTAAACTCGTCAAACTGTTTGTGCCTAATAGGTGGCTACATTAATAGCAGCATCGGTGGCAATCATCAAATCCTCCAAAGTGCAGGTGTATGGGCACTTGGGGCATTCTAATGTATGGCTCATGTTTTAAACAGGAGCACCGCACTCACATTGAGTATTCATTTCAATTAAAAGATATTAAAAGATAACATTATCATTCCACAGCGACAACCTCCAAGAAGCAGTTAACGAATTCACAGCTCTTGCTAAAAAATACAATAAAACTCCTTTAAAACACGAGTTGATGTGTAAGATCCTCACCACAATGAGTGATGGACAGACTGAAGAGAACTTCCTCACCAATGAGAAGGTCGGGGGCCACGGAAGATTGAACAAACTGGTGCAGATTGTACTGAATATTGATAAGAATGTGCACGGGCCTGGTGATGTTCAGGTAAATCTAAGAAACAATTTACTGTGTTTGTCCTGCCTCTTTTTTTTCGGTTCTTGGGCGGAGCGGGAGGTTGTTTCAGACTTTTACTGACTAAAAACCCACTCCTGTTCCTTCGTTGCCTTTCATACCAGGGCCGAGTCTTCCTTTTAGAAGCAGACCCTTGGCCCCAGGCTTCGACCCTGCTGGGCCCTACGGTTTGCTGACATCTTGAGGCACGCGTGGAACAATACGCGCCGTCGTCGACTTGGGCTCGGTCTAGACGGTTACCGGACGATCCGACGGCGAGCTACCCATTGCTCGCCGTCCGCAAGCCCGCGCCTAAGGTGGCTGGAAATCGGTCCTGCCTCTAACTTCTTCATCTTGATGGACATTTACTTGTGGTGGTAAATTATCGCAAGGGAACATACTCCCAGGATAAAAGTATCCTGTGTTATTCCAGGACATGGGCTACTCCTGTGCCAAAGGTAAACGGTCATTTTGGATTAAAATAAATACATTTTGTGAAATGTTAAGCCTAAACCACTCACCTATACTATTTACCACACTGTGGACAGGCGGTCGTCAAAGTGCTTTTGTGCCCGTTTGATATTCGCCATTTTGTCGTTGTCGGCCGTAGCGAGAGTCAACGGTACTAAAACTAGTAATGTTGCGCCGCTTACAATACACATTGCCACATTTTTCATAGGTTTTATATAATTCGTGAAGCAGATATAACACGGAATTCGAACAAAATTACTTAAGGGTAGGTATGGTAGACTTCTCGGCAGCCATATGCATTATACGTCAAAATTAGTTCTCTGGACGCTCGCGAGTGGCGCTTCAAATAGGCACAACAAATTAGCTGTCAAACATATGGAACAGCCTGTCCAGTGGTAAATAATAGAGGTCAGTGGCCTAAACCTTCAAAGCAAACGCAATTTCATTAATGGACGCGTACTTCGAGGTACCGGGTCAAAAGTGCCCAATGACCTTTATCCAAATCCGTTCCGATGTTTGAGTGTGTGTGCGTGTGTGTTGTGCGTTTGGGTGCGTATCTTTTCATCTCTGTCAATTAATCCATCCAAAAGTTATCTGTAAAAAATCGCTTTTAGCGATAAGACCGCCCATTGTTACACTATTAATTTTAAGCTCCTACTGTAATTTTTTATGGTGTATGGGTGTGCAATAAAGAGTTTATCTATCTATCTATCTATCACATATATAAACTTTCGCTTTTATAATAAAAGCCTAACCTAGCATAACTAATGTACTATCACAATACGAATCCATGTCGACACCATTGGATAATTCCGCCAATATACTCAGGCTCTGGCCAAGGTGTGAAGCTCGCGCGGGTGCTAAAGCGAACGCGAAGTATAAATATAAGAACCGAATAAGTCGTTCCCTTATTGAAGTAACTTTTAAGCGCCTAGCGTGACGGGATGGAGCGGCTTCGCTAATAAAAGTTCGTCTATTGTTATTACCAACTTGCCTTAAAAGGAAGTTCAATGTTTTACCCTGAGGTACACGCGATGCACTATGTGTGTCGGATTTCATCTGCAGTTCAATTGCTATAGGATGATGCGGGTGACAGCTGTCGGATTCATACAATGTAGCTACCTATCCTTTTTTCTCATTTTAAAGATGCATCTTTTCATCTTGCTGTCATCCTACCCATGCTATGTAAAAGACCTTAACTCCGTTCCGCCGTTTGAGTATGAAGAAGTAACAAACATGCATACGTGTGTAAACATATGTGTGTACACACAACATACAGTACAATAATAATATTAGTGTTCTCTCATATTTTACGACTAGCAGAGATGACAAAATGTGAAATTTTCAGGCAACACATAATCATACATATACATGGCAGCATTAATTACGAATTGGAGCAGTTTCGAATTGATATCAAACTTTTAAATATTTGTTCTCTATTTACAGTTGACAGTCATAGCAGCTCTCGCCGAGGTCGGTTACAAGAAGACGCTCCGCAAAATGTTCCTCGACCCCAGCGTGAAGTTTCATCCAGACGCCGTCTTGCGTCGTTGCGAACGATTCGCTGACGAAAAGAAGATCTCTGCCCTTGAAACGATCGCTGAATGTGCGAAGGATTTGAGGCATATCGATTCACTGGAGATTTATGATATGATACTCGATGTTCTACGTAAGTGTTGTCTTTTTATCATATCGCCCGTTGCCATTTTGTTTCTCAACACTACAGACAAATCTAAATCTATACATATAAAAAGAGAAACTGACTGATTGACATATCAACGCACAGCCGAAACTAATGGGACTAGGATTATAAAATTTTGCACAAGCCATCTTTTTATGACTTAGGCGAGCACTAGGAGATGATTTTCCAAAGCTCACCCCCTAAGGGGATGAAACGGGGGTCCAAAGTTTGTATAGAGAACCCTACTTTCAAACCGGCGACGCCGCTGGCAGTATGATATGCCTGCAGCTTCTATAGAAAATATCTCATTTGATTCACATAAAAGTGGATCAAGCACATATCAAAAGTGCCATTGATATTTCTTAACAAAAGTATTTTTTCCAAAAACAAAATTGCAGTCAGAACTGTACATTTTTACCAACATCTACCCTAACTTTTGAGGACTGGTCTTATTATCTTGTAATCTTTTGTTTTCCAGAACGCGACGACAACTGTAACGAGGCCTTAGCTCTATGGGCAAGAATGCAAGATGCCGATTTGTCACCTTCACAGAAATTCGTCAGGAACATAATATCTATGATCAAAGCGAACAACAGAGAAGTACCACCTGGACTACTCATGTTACTTGACAGGAAGACTACAAAGAAAGAAAAACTATAAATAAATTAACTCTAACCGCTTGCGTCGGATTGGTCCGAGTGTTTTCGTGTCCTATTCGCCAGGGTCGTGTGTTTGTGACTTGGTACTTCATCTCGTTTAACTCTTCAATCTCCATAGGTGACAGAAGAGCTGACGAGATGGAGTATTTGGTCGTGGATGTGCCACCCTAGGGGTAATAAAGGCGAAAGTTTTTGTCGGAAATATTCGACGTACGCGGTTCAAAGTTAAAAAAAACAACACTGCATGGCGTCGTCTTAGTTGAAACCGATCATGATATGAACACGCCATCGTCACGTTCATTTGGTTGACAAATCTGAAGGCTGGGTTTACATCATATTGTGCTGCACATTTTTTTGTAGTATACAGCTGGGATCGCACGTTTCACGACATTACACCTCACAGCGGGATGTTGCCGTTTCATTCCTAAAAACGTGCACTATAATGCCGTCTGAACCTAGGCGAATGTGGTTTTAAAGGCCGTGTCACACCGCCTTCCAGCTTTGCCGTACAAATGTACCTGATAATGGCATATTCGTGCTATGATCGCTTAATTAGGACAACGCTTATGATTTTTGAAAGTTCCTGGTCGACCAATATTCAACTTTAATGCTTGAGGTATAAATGTGATAGTTGAGCCACCGGGAACATTCGATAGCAAAGAACGCTCAGTACGTAGAGCAGTGTATAAATTTAAAAAAAAATCGGCTTTGTAAAACGTCGCCTATGTCTATACATGTGAGACTGTCCCTTTGATGCGTCGTATTATGACCCGCTTTAATACGCACACATTTTCCAAATGTAATAGAGATTATGACGTCAGAAGACAGTAGACTCGTCACTGTACTATGACAATTAGTTCCTAAAGTTAGTTATTCTGTATTTTTGATCCTCTGTGATGTCCTAGAGCCAAAAAATAAAAACAAAACATCTTTAATAAATTGTCACCAAATTATTAGCGAGCAAATTAATACGCTATAACAACCTAAATAAAACACGGTAATTGTCAAAAAATGGCGTCATTGTATACAAGGAAGCTGCCATTTTATCTTGGTCTGATATGAGTGTCGATATTGAGTGGATCGGAACTCGATCCCGACTACCTGATAGTTTTCTCAGCTAAGAACTCAAACACGAGCGGCATGTTAGCAACGGCTAAGATAACTGCAGCCGTCGACACGTCGGCGGCAGATGTTGACGCTCGCCGTCGACATTCCAACAAATGAAGGTCAGTGGCAGCCGTCATGTGTGTCATGTGTCACTATAGGTCGACGGCTGCAGTTACCTCTGCCGTTGGCAATATGCCGCTCATGTGTATGAGCTTAAACTATTCCGCGTCGGGTTTTCTTATTAAATAAGAAAACCCGACGCGGAATAGTTTAAGTACGAAGGATTAGGTTAGGTTAAGCTTCGTGATAAAACTATCAAAAAATGAAATGAAATAAAAAATGTAAAATGTAAAAAATGAAATGTTACATCAGCGACAATTAAGGGGTTAAAGGAAAGCCTTTAACCCCTTAATTGTCGCTGATGTAACATTTTTAATTACAATTTCACAGTTTAATAGGGTTATTATTTTGCTGATTGTTTACTATTTAGTTGCACATAATGTTTTTTGACGTTGCATATTCTAAGCCCAGTTCTAAAGCCCTGTATTCATTGGAAGTTGCGCAGCATTTTTTCATCAACTTTTTTTTACGTTGCGGAAAACATGATGTATTTGCAACATACGTAGTGTTGCTAGCAAATTGGTGATTTTCTGTATTCATGATAATCAAACGTTGTGCAACTGTCTCTCAATTTAAGTTTCCAATTGATACATGGCTTTATAAATAAGCATTGACTACCGTAATTACATCAAGTGTTTCTGATAGTCGGTCTATATAAAAAAGGTAAAAATATTGGAACTGTTTGACACTTGCTATGTAACTGATTATTAAAATTCTCTTAGGAGAATTTAAAAATTCATTTTGCAGATGTTAAATAGTTCGAAGATTTTATAAGTAAGACTAGACATGTAAGTTAATTTATAACCTCGGTTATCTAAATTCCTCACATGTTGATAGTTCATCAAATAATACGGTTTCGGCCCATTATATGGCCATGGCCGTTTTTTGCAGCATTGGAGGCGTTGTTCAAATGATCAAGGGTGCAGGTTTTTGGACAAATTGTTAAACATTTCCTTTGTATTTCTGTTTGTACATTGTTTTTTTTTTTGTAAGAATGTGCCTACACTTTTTTCATTCTTTCGCCGCTGCCATTCTTGAGTAGAAAGTCAATTTGAACTTAGTATTTTGTTAAAGATTTGTGTTGTTTACTTGTTGTTAATTTAACACCAGATATAGTAAAATATGATGTCAAATAACACTACATAGTATCAAAAGTAGATAGTATCAAAAGTAGTAAATAAGCACCAAAATTTAAACCTATTTTTTTTTACGTGATTTTTGTAATCAACAATTTAACATCATACTATCATATTAAAGCAAGTGAGTCCTAAGGAATCGTTGCTAAAGCAAAAATAGAAAATTACCACTAACATTTTAATTGAATTTAATTTCAAAATATCATCCAAATGTTTAAGCTGTTAATCCCCGCATTAACGCCGGCGTTCACGCGCCATTGTCTTACTATTGTGTCTCTAATTAAGTAATTACGCACTCAAAAGGTTAAGTTATACGACAGTCGTAAGTAAGACAAACCAACAGAGTCAGGTTGTGTAGGCTCTTATTTTATAACACGAAGGGGATGACGGCGTTTCGTTCGCTCGCTTTGCTCACTCAATCTAACTCCCGTCATCCCCTTCGAACCTAACCTCGAGTCGTTTCCGGGCTTATTTCAATTGCTCGTGGACTATAATTAGTTCAGGATCGTGTTGTCGCTACTCAGTATTAACACTCAACCCAAATAAATTACTGCTAGCGGCACTCTACATTTTACAGATTTTAGCAATCATAGTGTTTTATTTGGATTAGTAATTGCGCAGTAATTTACTTGTTAAGATTGTGTACATCTAGTGATCATTTACTCATTTTGGAAGAGAGCTTAGGGTCTTATAAGTCTTAAAAGCATTATAATATTTAATCACTTTAAACCTTATCCCTTCTGTGTAAAGTCGCCTTTCGCCTGAGTCGCAGTGGTCGTAGTTTGTAAATATTTCTTAAAACTTGTTAATTTTTTTTTTAGTTGGCAAATAGTCTAGTTTATATTCTACAATATTTTATTGTATTCGACTGTGATATTAAATTATTGAAGTAATAAATGGATAGGATTTTTTTTACATGCTGTTTAATTTCATTATAGATTCCTTGATTGTGATGGGTTGACCTTAAGGTTGGGCTAGTTGGAAGCGAAACTATAAGGGTGTTTTTAATATAGTGCGGATTTCATCACATGGATTGCTCCGCATGCTGAAAATTTCATTATACAGGGTGTTTGGTGCATCGTGTGCCAAATTGAAATGGTCGATGGGAGGGGGGGTCATCTGCTATCATTTCAGACCCCTAAAAACTTCTCATGCCCTGTGGATTTTTTTTCATCGACTTTTTATTGTTTTATGAAAATAAGACCCAAATTTTTCATACGAATACATATTTAAAAAAATATATAAGTCGTAGACTCTGAATTTTAATTGTATTTAGATGTGTATTGTATTAGAGTACTTTTAAATTTAAAATTAGTGACATTAGCAATCTAGTTTTTTTTTTTAATTGACTTGCAAAGTGTTGGACTTAAATTAAAGCTGTTCATGTTACAGCTATTTAGATGGCTATAAAAAAAAAAAACAAAAGCGACTGGAGTCTTCCAACTTCCGAAATACTAATCAGATTCGTATTCGTAATTCGAAATACGAATCAGATTTTGGGCCTGCATTTACAACAGAGGCCAACAATTTGGACAGGATTTGTAAAAATTATGAAATAAATGTTAAAAATGCAATTTTTTTTTATTTCTACTAAAACCCACGAAAAGAGAGATACGAGACAGATTTTACCTTATAAGAGTAAGGCTTACTGTCCACGGACGCGTCATTTGACGAATGCATGCAACCTACAAATGACGATAGGCGTATTTTGCATATTTGCTATGTCCACGCTGCTTCATGTAATCGTCATGCAATCGTCAATCACGCTACAAAACATCTCAGGTTTCTTTCAACTAGCATTGAGAAAGCATGTCTTTCTGTTGTGAAAATATCAAGTGATGATGATGAAGTGATTATAGCATACAACTTTATTAGAAGACGACGAAACAGGCGAAGAAAGTACTGGATTCATCCATACATCGAAAGAAATATAAATTGTAGATTGTTTGTGGCAGCCAGAGAGTTATCAGAAGATTTTTCTGTTTTTCAATCATTTTTCAATCGCCGAGCCCGCCATTTTGTAATAAAAAACAACAAGTGTGCGTCTCGCAAGTCGGTCGAGTAGTGACATGCTGCCGCGCGCACCGCATGGCGACCGCATGACGAGAGGTTGACGCGACATTGCCGCTCCGTGGACACAGTCTTGATTGTTTCTACGCAAGATGCAAGCATTCGTCTTGCAATCGTCAATTGACAAAAGCGTGCGCATGACGTGCGGTTTACGTGGACAATAGGCCTAAGATAACATTTTTAATAGGTTTTTCATGTATAATTTAAGCAAAAATATTTTTTAAATCATAATTTTGAATATTAGTCTTATGTGACTTTATTCACAATTCTAGCGAATTCACAAAGTTATAAAAAGATTTTTATGGCATGTGGCACATCACTAGCAAGAGGATAAACTAGAGAATTTTTGAGGAAGTTGGAAGTCTCCGGTCGCTTTTGTTTTTTTTTTTATAGCCATGTAAATAGCTGTAACATGAACAGCTTTAATTTAAGTTCAACACTTTGCAACTAAGAATAAGAATAAGAATAATGTTTATTGTTCATTGTTACAGTAAATAAAGAATACCTTAAAACTAATATATGATTAATATTGTCTGTAACTGATTAGTAATTCAAGATAGATTTGGATGGTGGTCCCCAAACTAGGTAGAACCTGTATCTTGGGGACCTGAGTTGAGATGACTTTAATCTATAATAACATTGTATCGGGCGGACATGTAGAAATTCGGTTTTTTTATATTTATCGAAGAGGTTGTTGTAAACAATGAAACAACATAATTAATAATAAACAAAGTAAAAATAGGATAAAAACAAGCTAACTTAAAATAAAGGTTTTTGTGTGTAGTGTATGTGTGTAGTGTACGTGTGTAGTGTAAGTGTGTAGTGTATGTGTGTGGTGTATGTGTGTACTTATATGTGCCAAATACTATTGTCGTATTGTTTTTGTTTATAGCTTGACTGGAGTAGTTCTGTGTTATTTTAAAATTTCCTCTGTCTGTTCGTACGTTAAAAGAGCAAGCCAGTTAAATAAGGTTTTTTTACACGTAAAATACTTTAGGTCTTTGATATTGAAGCTCTTGCTGATTTTATTGTAAATTTGAACATGAGAGTAAAAGGGGCATCTCCTGACCAACAGACTGTCTGCTTCGGGAAGAGGAACATGGAGGACGCGTTTAGAGATTATTTTATTGTAATCGGATCTGTATTTTAGGGTTTTGTGTACGTTTAGTGTAGCACTTAAAATATATAGTTGCCGAACTCTTAAGACCGTAAGCTCACTATAAATTAGATCTGTAGAGAAGCGGAATGGCTTTCTTAAGGTTACTTTAATAACAGCTCTTTGAGCTCTTTCTACTTCTATAAACGTACTTTTTCCAGCTGCACCCCAGATAGAGATACCATACTGAAGAATTGACTGACACAAACCGAGGTAAATTGTGCGGAGAATTGCAACGGGTGTGCAGTCTCGTAGTTTTTTCATAACATATATGAGTTTCCTAACTCGACTAGAGAGCCGGTTTATGTGTGGTTTAAATGAAAGGTTTTCGTCTAGTGTGATGCCAAGGTACTTGATAGAAGGAGCATGTTCAATGATTGTGCAGGAGCAGTTTGCAAGTAGTGGGGTCTGGTTTCTGCTGCAGGTATGGTATTTGAGTAATAGTTGTTGTGGGGGTCTCGACGCTATAGTTTTGAAGAAAGTGACGAATGTAGTTTTTTTAATGTTAAGAGTTAAAAGATTTGCGTCAAGAGCTTCGGAAATAGTAGACCATTCTCCGCAAGGCGGTATACTTGGTTCCACGTTTTAGCGTGAAATACTATAGCAGTATCGTCGGCATATGATAGTATTTCTGCATCGTTTAATTGTATATTTAAGATGTCATTCATATAAAAACTAAACAGTGTCGGACCAAGAGTACTACCCTGCGGAATTCCGAAGTCGATGGGAAGTAGGAACTCATTTAAAAAAAACTAGATAGCTAATGTCACTAATTTTAAATTTAAAAGTACTCTAATACAATACACATCTAAACAAAATTAAAATTCAGGGTCTACGACTTATATATCTTTTTAATTTTGTTTTTGAATGAAAAATTTGGGTCTTATTTTCATAAAACAATAAAAAGTCGATGAAAAAAAAAATCACAGGGCATGAGAAGTTTTTAGGGGTCTGAAATGATAGCAGATGACCCCTCCCGTCAACCATTTCAATTTGGCACACGATGCACCAAACACCCTGTAGATTCCTTGATTGTGGTGGGTTGACCTTAAGGTTGGGCTAGTTTGAAGCGAAACTATAAGGGTGTTTTTAATATAGTGCGGTTTTCATCACATGGATTGCTCCGCATGCTGAAAATTTCATTATAGATTCCTTGATTGTGATGGGTTGACCTTAAGGTTGGGCTAGTTGGAAGCGAAACTATAAGGGTGTTTTTAATATAGTGCGGTTTTCATCACATGGATTGCTCCGCATGCTGAAAATTTCATTATAGATTCCTTGATTGTGATGGGTTGACCTTAAGGTTGGGCTAGTTGGAAGCGAAACTATAAGGGTGTTTTTAATATAGTGCGGATTTCATCACATGGATTGCTCCGCATGCAGAAAATTTCATTATAGATTCCTTGATTGTGATGGGTTGACCTTAAGGTTAGGCTAGTTGGAAGCGAAACTATAAGGGTGTTTTTAATATAGTGCGGATTTCATCACATGGATTGCTCCGCATGCAGAAAATTTCATTATAGATTCCTTGATTGTGATGGGTTGACCTTAAGGTTAGGCTAGTTGGAAGCGAAACTATAAGGGTGTTTTTAATATAGTGCGGATTTCATCACATGGATTGCTCCGCATGCTGAAAATTTCATTATAGATTCCTTGATTGTGATGGGTTGACCTTAAGGTTAGGCTAGTTGGAAGCGAAACTATAAGGGTGTTTTTAATATAGTGCGGATTTCATCACATGGATTGCTCCGCATGCAGAAAATTTCATTATAGATTCCTTGATTGTGATGGGTTGACCTTAAGGTTGGGCTAGTTTGAAGCGAAACTATAAGGGTGTTTTTAATATAGTGCGGATTTCATCACATGGATTGCTCCGCATGCAGAAAATTTCATAATGCAAAAAAACGCGTCCCGCTTGCGTATTCCACGCATTACAATAAATACTTGTATGAAATGGACATTTGTGGGGGTCACACGTGCGGGGAAGTCCCGCATCCGTGATCAAAATCGCACGATATTAAAAAAAACTTTTTACAAAAAAAAAACCGTCTTATATATATTTATATAATGACACTATGTTTTAAATATACATTTATATAATACTTTTCCATATCAATAAGATTTAACGCTATGTAAATCCTCAATAATCTTCTTATTTAACGTAGCAAGCTCTTCTATAGCCTGTTTCTTAAGAGGTTCGTAGTCTGCCTTCAACGTTATAGAAGCAATGTCTTCTTCTAGAACAGTCTTTCTGTTCTCCAGTTGAGCTAACTGGTCTTCCAAACTGTTTAGCTTTGCGTACATTTCGTTGCCGTCCAGACTTGCCTAGAAAAAGAAATAGTACATTTTGATACAAGTGCAGAAAGTTTGTTATTGCGACCGAAACGAAATTCGCACGAGCCATAGGCGAGTGTGTTCTGGAGCCGAGGGCTGCAGTGAAAAATTTGCACGTGTATCAAACGACTTTTTTCAGTACACTTACGAAGTAATGAATAAACGGGGTCGACCCCCGTTTGCCCGCGCGCCCAGCTCGATACGATAAATGTAATAAAATTGTGGCGGGGGAGAGCATGCGCACTTTTCTGCACCAGTGCAGAAAACAGTCTATTGTGTGCCTAAAAGCGGTGGGATAAGAGCGGGTTTTCGAGTAAGTGTATTTACTGAAAATGATTTTCAATACACTTTCTCGAAAACCTGCTCTTATTCCTCCCGCTTTATAACCTATCTGTATATTTTTTATTTTTCTGGAAATTCTCATTTTTTATGTGTGAGATTTTCTTAAGAGACGTCGACGTCAACTACACGTACCACAGCGATAAACAATAATCTAGCCTGTATAGGTACTTATTTCTTTTGCCATTGTAACATACCTGTAATTGTTTCAGCTTATTCGTGGCTTCAAGTACAGCACTTTCTGTGGGTGCCAATTTTTCTCTGAGTTGTTTCAGTTCTGTCTCTAAGGTCTTCTTTTGTTCTTCACCTAGAATGCATAAAATTTCATGAATCAACCACATGACCTATGTGATCGATCAAACTAATCTTGGCTTATATTTGAAAATAGCTTCTGTCAGCGGTTATGCACGCGTGGAAGGAGGTTTCTCTATACAAACTTTAAACACCCGTTTTAACCTTTTAGGAGCTGAATTCTGAAAAAAACTTTTAACTAACTAACCGACTTCACTAAAAAAAAACACTAAAATGGTCAAAATAACTTTAATTTCGGAAGTCGGTGTTTCTCGGTATTGTTTGTTTCTTATTTAAATCAATTCTAATAAGCCCAAACACGGCTAGGATACATTGATTAATTACGGAGTTCCTGTGCCTACCTTCCGGCTCCATCATCAGATCAAGTCGATAGTACCTTATAGCCAAAGTGCATCTCGTGACAATTCTAATAAGTCCAAACACGGCTAGGTTACATTGATTAATGACGGAGTTACAGGGCCTAGCTTCCGGCTCCATCATCATCATCAGACCACTTCGATGATGATACCATTTTCAACGTAACTATTCAGAACCATTTATTTATTTGTATTGTCATAGTCGCTTAACTATCTTTATTGTGATATCAATGTGAGTATGAAGTTCCGTTGACCATTTCTGGTCTTCTTCATCAGTTCCACTTCATCAAATGTCACTTTTTGACTGTAAATGCTTAAGTTCTCGATGAAAATACCAAAATCACTGTATGGTTGCCTATAATATTTGAGGAGTTCCCTCGATTCCTTATGGATCCCATCATCAGAATTGGATTTTGAAAAAAATGGGACCAATCTGGAAGCATATCCTATAAAGGGAAAAAAAAATTTTGCTAATCGGCCCATAAACGACGGAGTTCTGAGGTAACAAACATAAAAAAAATGATTAAAAAAAATACAACCGAATTGAATAACCTCCTCCTTTTTTTGAAGTCGGTTAAAAATCCTTTCTTAATGCTCGCCTACATCAAAAAAGTAAGCTTTGTGTAAAATTTGACATTACTAGTCCCAGTAGTTTCAACTGTTGATATGTCAGTCAGTTTCTCCTTTTATTTTGATAGATACATAATAATTCAAAGCCATTTGTACCATTATCTCGAAGTTTCTCGAGATCGGACAGTGTAATAAGTTCCTCTTGCATTACTCTAGTCTTATCTGGCAGTGTTTGTAGTTCTGTAGCTAGACGCTCTCTTGTTGCTTCGGCCTGTAAGATTAAAATAGTTATCTGCGTCTATTTTACAAAATTGAGGAATTTATAGATTCTTTGGAGAAATGGGATCGGAAAGATTCGTGAAGGGTTTTTGGTCACAATTTCTAAATTGCGTTTGACAACTGTATAATGCTTCTATTTTCATCAAAAGTTACAGTGGCGGATTAATTCGTACCTTTTTCAAATTGCCCTGGAACCTCTCATAATCCTTCATCAAAATATCAATAGACTTCTTGCTATCATCATACTGAGAGGTATATCCTTCTTTCTGCTTCAATGAGTCTATCTCACTCAAATCTAGATCTATATTAGAACTGCTATGTTCTAAGGAGAAAACAATATCTCTTTCAAACTGATCAATTTTTTCTTGTTCTTTTTTTAGATTTTCTTCGTACGTAGTCATGAAAGTGTCCATTGTTTCTTCTCGCTTTTTTAGCTCTCTGTATTTTTGGTGGCGGTCTGAATTGCCTTCTTCTAGATCCTGAAATTTACAAAAAAAATATAATTGAAGGAACCATTCAATTTTTCAGTTTACTCACTAAAGGTATAAACAATAAAATATGATAACCTGTTCAGCTTGCTCAATAAGTTCTTGAACTTTTTTAATTTGTTCTTTCAAATTCGCAGCGTTGCTATCTAAAGACGCGATTGCAGCATTGTCTTCGCGAACCTGACCAAAATACACACTCTTAGCTTCGGTTTTTTCTAATGTTATTACATGGTGTGTCTGAACTTTCAGAAATAAATACCTGGAGGAGCAGTTTCTCCCTTTCTTCTTGTGGATCCAAACGGTTGTTCATTTCGTTCTTCATGTTATCTCGTTTTTCCTCTGCAGCTACTAACCGACGATGCAACTCCAATAGATGCACCTTTATCTGTGAGTGAAGATACAGTACTTTTTATCATCATCATCATATCATCATCAAGCGCTAGACTTCAAGTAAGCCACTTGGTTATGCCATTTAATGCTGTCAGTTCCCGTTGAATTACCTGAGATCCAGATATTTCTTTACTAAATTCTTCTTTTTCTCTATTGAGGTGGTCAATCTGAGTCCTCGCTTGTTCAACTTCTTCTCTTAGGGCAGCAGCAGTCGCTTCTAATTCATTGTACTCGTCTTTCTGTTCTTGTGTCATTTCTGCTAGTAGTTTTGTTATAGTTGATTGTTCCTGACAATATAAAAGAGATTAGTTTTGTATAGACATAAAGCGAGTGTTTTGCAGAGACCATATTTTAAAGATAATGGTAGACTAAATTACATTAGTAAGACTACTCGTATAAGGTAAGTCTCCTGGTCTGTTGTTAGACTGTAAATAAGATTGTTACATTAAAATAAACAAACTGGTATTCCAACGTCCAATAGTATTTTTCTAGCTAGCCTGTATTGTCACACTGCTGGGCAAGATCCTCCCTCTCAGTTATCTATACAATTTTTACCCTGTATTATTGCTAATAATGTAAGTACTGGGCCAGCTTTTCGATAGGAATAAAGTTTGTCATAATAGTTACGCCAGTAAAATTATACGTTCCATTGACAAATCACCTTATCCATCTGTTCTCTCAACTGCCTCAGTTGGTTCTCCTTCCTCTGTTTCTCCATGAACACCTGTTCCACTTCTTCTTGCATTTTATTGTTGCTAGCTTCAAGGTCTCTTGTTTGTTCTTCTACTGACTGCTTGTTTGCTTCTCCATTGGCTATGCGTATTGCTGTATTATAATCAGCTAGACGTCCTTGTAAATCTAAAAATTTCTATAATCTGTTAATTTACTGTTGGTTTTTTTTATTAAGTTTTTCGGGCGACTATATTTCCATTTTGACTCTGTGTTTGTGCTTAGTTTAAAGGTAAAGCTTACAACTCGTAAAACCTCGTCCTATTTTATATGGGAATTGGCACATATCTTGCGAAATTATTTTATAGTGTGAAGCAGGGGCGCCGACTCCGTGGGTGCTCGGGGGCTTGAGCACCCATGAGAAATAAACAGACCCACTGTGTATTTCTCTACTCCGAGCACCCCTGACAATAGCCATCAATAAACAGATCAGTAATCGCCTTTAAGTTATGTATAAATTATAATATTTCTTGATACTAAAAACTAGTTTCAATTTTATACATAGGTATAATGGATTTATTTTATATTTTTATCAAACAAAATTAAGTAATTAAGTACGTAGCATGTAAGTAGGACATTTATTTATTTGTCGGCCGATCAGTGTGCATTTCTCTTCTCACACTTCGCCACTTTTTCGAGTCCATCAAATGAGCATGAGCACCCATGAGATTTTCTAAAAGCCGGCCCCTGGCGTGAAGTTATGTTACCTACCAGTTAGTTCCAATGCTAGTTCTCTAACTCTCTTCTCATAATGCTTTTTAGCGGATCTCTCTCTTTCTCCTGCGTCTGCCTGCTCACTCAGTCTGGCTATCTCTGCCTTCATCTCCCTCACCTTGACTTGCATCAGCTCTTCCCAGTACCGCTTGTCTTGTAGCTGCCGAGTGCGGAACCCTCGGGCGGTACCTGTGCGTAGACCTGATATGCCTTGCTGTGTTATTGGTCTATCGATCTAAAAAAAATGCAGGTGAGTAGGTATATAAGTATGTCGTTTAAAATTAGTTTTTTGTACCCTGACGTAATGACGGTGATAATACAGATTTGGTTGCAGTTAACACTAAAATCAGCAAAATGAGATAGGCAGAAACGGAGGTACCGTCTTCCGATTTCAATATAATATCTGTGTGATATCTACCTACTCTTTTGAATGAAATTGTTGCCATAATAAAGTCCAATCTTTTCCATCTATACTAATATTATTATAAAGAGGAAAGATTTTTCAACTTTACTGGACCGATTTTAAAAATTCTTTCGCTAGTAGATTATTGCTTTATCACTGAGTAGCCTAGACTATATATTTTCTTCTTTCACGCGAGCGTGAAACCGCTGGCAGAATCTAATCGTATGACTAATAGTAGAACTTGTAGAACAACACAATACTGGCATCATTTGCCATAATGGTCAGATTTATGCTCACAGTTGAAACTATTTACGAGGGTACTTACCATAGAAAACCCTGTCATAGCGGTGGGCTGCCGGCTAGCCGTCGGAGGCGCTGGTCCGAACCCGGCAGTTGACAGCCGGGATGCTGTGCTGCCTCTATACGCTGATGTTGGCCTCATCGTGCTACTCCTGAAAATACGCCATTGTAAGTGGACTACATTACTAATTATTCTGTGACTGAATTTTGGAAAATCTTCTCTTAGTGCTCGCCTACGTCATAAAAAGAATCCTTGTCTAAAATTTCACGCTCCTAGTCCTAGTAGTTTCGGCTTTGCGTTGATATGTCAGTCAGTCAGTTTCTCCTTTTATTTAAATAGATAGGTATCAGTAGATAGAAATATTATTTATCACTGCCTTCTGCCAGCGGCTTCACCCGTGTGATAGTAGCTTTATCCTTATAAACTTTAGACCCCGTTTCATTCCCTTAGAAAATTAATTCATATTCATCGTGTAAGTAGGTACATGATAAAATGTACCTCTGCAAAATTTCAGTATTCTAGTTTCAAGGGATTGAGCTGGGCTTTGATGAGTGAGTCCAAGCTTTACTCCTTTTATATAAAACACAATTTTTAGTATATTATGTGAAACCTGAATATAGTTTGTTCAGAATCAATAACTGAATCGATTTCAATAATTTTTACACCGTATTATATTTTTCCCCAAAAATATTTAAAAAAGGTCACAAGTTGGACATCACCGACACTAAGTACAACACAGGTCACGGCAGGTCATAGCGGGCATTAGGCACCAGCGCACAGCTGGATGCGGGAGCAAAACAACCCCTCAGTCGCCCGGATGGCTCGGTTACAGTGTATTTTTGCGGACAACCGGGTAACATAATAAGCTTACAACTTTTTGATTTTTCATGATACAGTTATGAAATTTTGTACATAGATTCTTTACATAAAAATACTAGACACGTGTTTTGGGTTTTGCATATAATAAAACTAATGTTGTTTATAGATGGACTATAATGTCCCATTGCAGGGTAAAAGCCTCCCATCCCCTTTATTTAAAAAAAAAAAAAACAAAAAGAAAAAAAAGAAAGTAAAAGAAAGAAAAAAGAAAAAAAAAGAAAGAAAAGAAAGTGGATACATATCTAATAGTAGATAGTTGTCGTTTTCTGCATTTGTTTATCTATTGGCATTTTTTTTTCCTATAACTAAGTAAATAATAGGCAGTGTGAGTGCCTTGCATGAAACAGGCATAGGAAAATAAAACGGTAAAGATTTTGCCTTAACATTCATGCCTACATTAAGTTTTAAAAGTTTTACTGTAATAGGTATCGAAAACTGCAAGTAAAAGTGGCTCTCTGCCAACTTGCCAGTATCTAGTACTGGTAACTAAGTACCTATAAGTGTAACAAAACGTTATTCGTAAGGTTCTTTTGTATGAAGGCATTTAAATAAATTTAACAATAAGAAAACTGTACAAAAAATCAAGTAATTATAAAACGCACTTCTTATTTCACACCATAGCCAAAAACCCTAAAATATTGCCAATAGCAAGCACAATCTAACCAAATTCAAGAGCTCTAGAACTTACCTAGACACAGCTGAGCCTGTGTTTGTATACTCTCGATACCCTCGTCTGGATACAGGCCGCGGGGCGTCTGACCGTTTACCCCCCGCACTACCGTCAGAAAAATCCATAACAATACCAAGTAATTATTTATTTTTTTCACATCAAAACCGGGTCAAGCGTCTCGAATAGTCGACCGGCGCATTAGACTTGTTGTTGATGCGTTGCTATGGCAACAAGACTACGCCCGCGTGACTGTCACCCATTTTATATTGTATACCACCAGCCAGCCTTTGTTTTGTACTCCATGGAGTAATTATTATTTATTTTGTGCATATTTGGTTCACATTTTTGCTTCAACATAGATGCATCTAATAAGAAAATCTAAAGGTTTAGTGGTCTTAAATTAGCAGAAAAATGGGCATAATATTAATTTTAAAGTGTATTCATATTTTGTGCTTCTTACACGACTGCCCCAAAAAGGAGTGTTATTTTTGCTACTAATCTTACACACGGGGCTTCGATCAACATTGTTGATCGAAGACACAGGGTCTACATTTCTTTTTTTTTCCAAATGTACCTACTTTCGCGGGTATGCTGGAAGTGATTTCTTTAGAAATAAGCATCACCTTTGTACATATTTTTAGTTTCTTTTTTCTTGTCTGTTTATTATAGGCATGTGTTCACATTAGTTATTGTCTTTTGCCACTCTCACTCCTTAAAAAACACCATTGGTTATACCTAAAACTCATAATATTTGTCTCTTAGTATCCTCACATACTACTTAACTGCAGTTGGTCGCATTATCATTGCCCGTAATAGAAGAAACATGATCATTCGTTTGGATTTAGCACCCGCATGGTCTAGTCTCACTGATATACAAAATATGTATTACGCATGTTCCAAATAACATGCATTGTCGACGATTGCACAACGAGCTTACAAAAGCCAGTAATCAATGTACTTACGTTGCGGCTGCAAGCAACTGCGAGTTCACTACAATGTATTTAACCGAATTAAATATCGTAATATCTTCGTGTTTTTATTTCTCAAACGCGTTCGGAATATCAGGCCTTGCAAATGGATACAGATTTTTTGCTAAAGAACTCACATCTTCGGTAGGATTACTTGACGCAACCCATATTGATAAAATGTGGATCGAACAACCATTGGACCATTTCAATGAAACTGAGACACGAACTTGGAAGATGAGGTACTTCGAAAGGCTTGACTTCTGGAAAGCAAAAGGACCAATATATTTGTTCATCAACGGTGAAGGTGCAGCTAGTGAAGTATTTCTTCAAACTGGAATACTGTACGAACTTGCGAAAGAAACCAAAGGCGCTATGTACTTATCCGAACATAGATATTACGGAAAAAGTAAGCCATTTGATAAATTGACCACAGAAAACTTGGCATATCTTAGTTCCAGACAAGCTCTTGCAGATGTAGCGAAACTACTTGAAGACATTAAAATGTCACCTGAATACAACGAATCAAAAGTTGTTGTAGTAGGAGGTTCTTACGCTGGCAATTTAGCAGCTTGGCTGAGACTGCTGTATCCTGAGTTAGTCGATGCTGCTATCGCTAGCAGTGCACCAGTCTTAGCAATAAAAGATTTCTATGAATATCTAGAAAATGTTGCTGATGACTTCGAACAACACGGAACGCCAGGATGTTATGATAGAATAACAGAAGTATTTAACAGATATGAAGAATTATTCAAGACTAATGAGGGTATAACCCAGCTAAAAGAAGAAGAAGAGATTTGTGATAGTACAGATATGAGCAAATCAGAGAATATACAGTTATTTTTCTTAGACAAAACCTCTGCTTTCATGTATGAAGCTCAATATGGTAATCCCAAGAGTATAAAAAAATTTTGTGATGATGTTCTCGAAACTTTTCACGTAAATTCTTCGAAAGATGATGATCTTGATTTATGGAGCAAGAATAACCATTGCTTTAACTATGATTTCGATGAAATGGTTGAAGCCATGAGAGATATTGACTGGGCTACCTCTTGGACATATCAAACTTGTACTGAATTTGGTTACTTTCAGACTGGCTCTTCTAATAAGCAACCGTTCACCAAAAATATTCATGTGGAATTATTTTACAGTTTGTGTACTAAATCTTATGGTAAGGAGTTTGACGAAAGAAGAATCGATGAAGGTATTGAACGTTCTAATGATATGTATGGTGGCTTGAAACCTAATGTCACGAATGTTGTTTTTGTAAATGGAGATTTAGATCCGTACCACAGATTAGGAGTGTTAGAAGATGTTTCATATAATGCACCAGCTAAAATTATACCTTTGTCGTCACACTGTAGAGATTTGTTCTCAGATAGAAAGAAAGATCCTGAAGAATTAAAAGAAGCTAGGAAATACATAAAGTATTTGATTAAGAAATGGATTGGTGCGGGTGAGTATAAAAAGCCTTAGCTGATTTCAATTCATGTTGTGACGTTCTGTTTGGCTTTTAGGATAATTTGTAGTATTGTATTATAGCTGTATGATTGTTTTAGAATATAGGTATAGAATATTTTTGTTGATTTTTAAAAGTGTATCAGTATATAGATAGGTGACATTTTAGGCCAATAAAACAAAAGTATTATTAAAATAATTGTATATTTACTCATAAACGGTCTTCCTTATGATAGGTTACTCGATAACCAACACCCAATGCTACACAATACAAGTGGATGTTGATGTTACATAACTTATATTCGTAATAGCAGCAGTATTTTACATTGTGCCAGAGTTAATCGTCACTTCTAACAAAACACCTTCAAGTGTATCAATAAAAAATGCTGTACTTATCTTATTGAAACTGTCGCTAAGATTTTCTTGGTCATGTTTATAATAATGTACATCTTCACAATAAATCATAACATGTTTAATACATTTATTTTAATCATCGTAATCCATTTTCCTCTATCACCATCTTTGATTTGAAAAAAATACTTATACTTTTGACGTGTAGGTATAGTCTCATCTAAATAGTATCATTATAATTATCTACAATAATGCATAAGATACAATATTTTATGGTAACCTGTGTAGCACCTCCGAATTTTTGTAGCTACATATCAGTTTTAGAAGCTGTTAAAATAAGATCCAGTGAAAAGAGCTATGTTTTGTACATCACATAGTTCTTTTAGGGATATTATTTTAATGTAATATATTTTATTGGATAACATTATTACAACACTAAATGTGCTACGAATACAAAACGTATCTAAATATACAAAAATATTAAAATCTTAAAAGTAATTGTGACAATAAATTACATTTAAATTGTCAACGTAGTTGTACGTACGTAACTAGATCATAATTATTATGATAATTGAGTATTGGAAAAATATATCAGGAAATACATGGATATAGTAACTAAAACAAAGAAAAGGAAGAAGAAATATATGTACAAAAGTACTTAATATACCTAATATTGAATTTCTATTTTATTCCTAATATTAATATGCAATTTACATACAAATAACAAATATTAATAATACCTATGTGATGTTTCAAAAGGCAATAAATAGTAAGGTCCAACAATTCGGATGTATTTTTTTTAAATTTAATATAAATATGTATTGCTTCTTATTGCCACAAAGCAAAACTTGTGTGTAAGTAACTTGTGTTCATTTACTTACATATTTTTGAAAAACAAAAAAATCTTTACATTTTTCTTGAAGCTCGCTACAAATAAAATAACAAAACATATTTTCAACTCCCTAATCGTTTTAAAATTTCCCAACCCTGTTTTGACTAGGATTGCCACTTAAATATTATAAAAAAGAAAATACTTTAACGACAAGACGATTGTGATGACACTGAACACGCAAATCGTTAAATATTGGCAGTGATAGTTAACTTAGAGGTTTAATTAATTTATACTAAGTTTTTTTTACAATATTCAGTTAAATACGTTATTCCTAACATGTTGGTAAAGTTGATTACTAAATTATATGCTTAATCTAACACTTAAATATATATTGATTATAGAATTACATTAAAATGTATACTAGAAATCTCGATAATTCGCAATACCCCTTAAAGCAATAAAGTCTATTGCTTTTTTCATACAAAAGTAAATAATTGTATCATTGATGTAAACACAATTTTAAATTCTTTTTATTTTACAAATCTTTGAATATTTACAACATTACATAAAGATTACGTTTTTACAAGATACTGTCACATCGATTCTTATTTTCATGCTCTTCATGCGCCCTAAACCAGTTAAAAATACAGTTCAATCTTTGGTTACATAATTATTTCCTTCGTTTGAAAAAATGATGTAATCATCCATATAGACAAATCATACCAAAATGTACTGTGATTCTAGTTTTTCAATCTGACAGTATCCTTTTATAATGTCTAGGTTAAGTTGCCAGGTGTCAGGTGATTCGCACTTTAGTCCCACTCTCCAATGAACATGTGACGCGCGTGCGGGGCGGGGGGTGGGGGGAAGCCACGTCCAGGCATAGGCAGGCGACCGTACAGCGCGTAAGGATCATAGTGCTGCTCTCCGTCTGCAATCAACATCATCACCAACGTTTTAGAAAACTGAATATTCCCACATAACTTTAAATTAATTTTGTTTAAGAGTCTGCTCGCCACGTAGGCCTCTTTTATTACACAGCACTATCCGGAAAACTAATTTGTAGACTAACATACGATACGTTGTAATTAGCGGAGTTAGTGGAGATGTTACAAACATTTAGGGAAAAGCAACGGGGTATGTTAATTAAAAAACGACGTACATTAATCTCAGTTATAATACCAATACAAAGGAATCAACGCTTCAAAGGAATTTTATTCCATTTAATTCTTAATCTGTTGCCTAGTCTGAGAATCTAGTGCTTTTGCAATCTACATCTAAGGATGATAGCAAAGCTTTCGAAATGGAAATTTCGCAAGTTGGAAGAATCAAGAATAGACAAGATTGTCAAGAAAGAAGTAGATATAGGCATGAACTTTCGATACTTGGTGAATATGAGAGATGAACTCAGAAGTGTGGAAAGTGTAGAAACGAAGCTTACAGGCGAGTTGTGCTACCAAGCGAAGCGATCTAATATAACAGAAAGTTTAAATACCAAGATTGGAGCGAAGAGTCCGCGTTGAGGCGGTGGAATTAAAGTGCGGGGTTAGTCTGTATATACACTAGCGCGGCTGCTGGATCACGAGGGGTCGCAGCCGTTTCTCCCTGTTCGGATAGAATTGGAACATGAGCTTCTCTTTTCTGGGGGGACGATCGTACGCACCGATTCCGCTTTCGTAAGAACGAGCGTGCCACAAAGCCTGTGGCGGCATGGGAGCGTGCGCAAACGGCGCCATGTGCGGTGGGAATGGACCAGGGTGGGCGTGAGCCACGCTGTAGCGCTTGCTGGGTACAGGAGCCTCCTTCAGAGTCAGGCGCTCTGTCATTGCCGGTAAAACTTTTGCGCCATTAGTCTTCACAAAGTTCGGCACGCGCGCTCGCAGACCACAGTAGTACGGATCGTCTGAAAACAAAATAAACAAATCTTGTAATCATTACAAGCAAACATGCACCAATAGACGTGTTAGTACCTGGAAACGAGTCTTTATGTAACATGGTTATCGTTCACCTATTCCTATGTTAGAAACTGCAAACACATTCGCCTATAAAACGGAACGCATGCACATTTCGTCCCATGTTCCGCATCCTACGCCTGTCTTGTTCCAAATACCGACGATTCAAATATCAAGGATACGCCAAAATGCCAGCCGGCGGTTGCGACACTGGGGCATTGTCTGTTTATAACCTCTGCACTGAGCTCTTCTTATGAATGGAAAGCAAGTGTTTTAATTCGAGAACGTGCGAATGCGATCCTAAAACGTCATATCCGATCAGCCGTATCAGATGTGGAATGCGTCAAACGTGACTCGACATTGACATTCAGGAATCCGTGAACAGAGAACGGAGCTACCTAGGTATGTATCGGATATTGCTCGAAATTCATTTGCATTAAGCTTCCAAATTGGAAGTCATGTGTCTGCATCCTTTTATGTTAAAGCATAACTGTCCAAAGTGTATTCAAACGTAAACTGTGCTCATATTTCAAAAGAGACTTTGCTCTTTGTCGGGTCCATATAACTCTTAATATTTTAAATAGTATCTACTCCTTTTAAGACGGTGCTTGTGGTCTTTGAGTAAGTGTCCTCTTGTAATCTGTGATATATGGCCATTCTCTTGATATACTACCTAGGTACTCGCCTTGTCTTTTTGTGAACAAAAAGTTTCTTAGAAACACAAAATTCCATTTTGGATATGCAACTTTTATAGCAACTAAATATAGAGCGTATTAAGATTAAGGTTTTGCATCATGAATAGGTACACATTCTGCCTTTGCGTTTATTAAACTTGTGTGTAATAGAATCTTGCATAACAGTCTAACTGTTTATTTTACTACAACTCGCATATTATTGTAATAATGGATTGATCATCTATATTAGCAATCTCGTCAAGAACAACCACAGTATATCAGTTTTTAATCCCAAACCCATCACAAGACATCATTCATTTCAGTTCATTGTGCCCATAACCTTAAGTCCATATTCCATATTTTATAAATATTGCTTTAAATCACTGTGTGCGTGGACAAGGGTTTATAAATGATGATCCGGCTAGAGATGTTGATATAAAGGTTCACACTTGCGAGTACCAGCAACGTTGCTGTATAAATTGCGACTCGCATTCATAAATCCATTGCATTGTCAACTGTACCGTGTTCAAATAGACAGCTCTGGTCGCAAAGGACGGTGATTGCTTGACTAATATCACTAGTGGTAAATAATATCTTTGTGATTGGACGTTGTGAAATGTAATAGAAAGTTTTGTAATTTACTCGCAGTGTGGTAATGAATTGACAAATGTGATGTCGAGTTAAATTAAATAAAAAGCGATTTCTAGCAAATATGTGTCTGGTAGTTGGTAACTGCAGGACAGTTAATCATGAAGTAAGCTAAGAAATAAGTTCTAGTGCTTCTTTGTTATGCGTCTACATTTTGACTGAATCAATTAATGACCAAGATAGCAAAACAATAGCAACAGTAGAGCATCAATCCCAAATCCTAACAAACACAAAACAAAATATCCACAAACATTCATCGGTTAAAAATCACTAAGTAGCCGCACTCTACTATCAGTTCAACCTATTTGTCCATTACTGAAGAATTATGACCAAAGTTATGACCAAACTTGGCAAGCAATTCTGAGGCCGCTCTCAATGTAGGCGCCTGCACCTCTGCCTTTTAAATACTTTTATTACCCATCCAGCAAGACAGAACACCGTGATACTACCAAGAGAATTTATATTGTCCACACAATTAATGCAGTTTTTTTTTCTGTTTATTTTTTTCGTGATCCCCTTTGTTTCAAGAATGGGAAAGTTAATTGAAGCCTGGTAAGTTATGAGCGACCCTACTGAAAGTAATTAGACGCTTGTAATGTAATGGAGAGAATTAGTAGGCTTTAAATAGTTTGAGGCCGAAGTAAAAAGGTTGGTCACATACGATGGATTTAATTGATTACTATGTTTTGCAATGTTGACTTTACCTCGTAATGCTGCCCTTATTTGACTGTATTGAATCCAACCAATACTAATGCATTAATATCAGATCATATAATTTCACATTAATTATTTGGACCTATTCTATAATAATTGTAGCACTCACCGTATTTCTTGTTGTCTTTGCCTTTATCTGATTTGCCTCTCGGGAACTGTGTTGGCACGTGTCCATCGTGTCCTTCTATGTCATCGTAATCAGGCTGTGAATCAAATAATAAGGATTATTTTAACCAAATCGAATATTGCTTTTTAAGTTCACTTTTGGATATGTTTTATAATTTCAATAATATTAAGACCAATATCGTTTGTATTCAACATCAATGCGCCCGCTTCGTAACATTTTCCTTTGTATATTCTAAAACGTTTCTGGCGACATGAAAGTCAGATAGTGGTTAGAGGAACACCCAGAACGCAATCACATTGTAATATGTCCACTAAACAACACAACTTGCGCCTAAGAACATGTAAAACCAAGTAATTCACGTATAAAACACGAAGCAAAAATCAGATGCAATAATATGAACGTGTGGGCGCCGTACAATCTTTTACCTTGTAAAGAACCAAAGATGGCATCAAAAAAGACGAATCGTGATATGTAAAACTCATAGGACCAGGATCTTATCAAATAAAGGTTATGGAAACCATCCCGGCAAGACATATCAGTTCACGCAGTATATTTTCTTAATAAACACTTAGCAGGCATAAAACTGAAGCTTAACAGACACACAAAGGACATTGTTCATTTGTATGGTGTCAGAAGCAAAGACTAGGTAAACCAATAAAAGAGTAAAAGCCGACGCGACTGTACTATGTAGTCGCTATCATTTATCTTGGGAGGCGATGAGATGTGAGATACGTCAGGGTTATCTTTCCCGCTGGGCCCACCATTGTCCACTCCATACAGTTGCGATAGCGTGTGTCCACAATTATCTGACAACAAGTCGGAATTGACAGGCGTTAATCGGATTGAACTTTCACCTCCCTCGATGTTTATATCTTTACAATTGTTATGATTCGAAACATGATTTACGCAATGATTGATGAATACGTTTTGTTGAGGAAGAAAAAAGTATTGACGTGAATAGATAAGCATCTAGGTGGCTGTCATAAACTTATGTGGCAGCCACCTTACAATCCTGGATTATTATTTGAATTATGAGTTTAAATGTTATTGGTTACCGATTCTTTATTGGACCAACATATTATGAGGCCTCAGATGACTCAAAAAATTTGTTAATTCTGTATAGAGCTTCAATTGTAGATTTCGATTAATTTAATACCATTTTATTCGCATTATATCGAATTTGAATCCATTAAACAATCTATTATAAACTCGATCAAATGATAAATGCGATCTTTTGTGTATAGAAAAAGCCGATTAGATGTTGACGGAAAAAAAATGACTTGGAGATTAAACAAATAAATGTTAAAATTGACAATGAGGCTAATGTAAGAGAACCAAATACGGAAGGTTGTAGAGTTGGTGTATTTCTAAATCTGGCAGATATATAATGGCACTTAATGTAAGAAAGGATTAAGATAATTGGAATTTGAAAACGTATGGGGATTTAAGCCATTGATTTAAATATATTTTATCCTTTAACGTATACTTGATTGTAATTATTTCAGTATATTTTTGAGAACATAAGATCTTAAGCTGACAAAAAATCCTGATATGGTCTTGATTGATAAAGTCGCATTAAAGAACGGAGCATATTTCTCATGTGACTTATTTGCCGATTACAGTCGTCATTCATTATTCGTACGGAGACATTTTTGTATTTCAATTTGCATAAATTGTACCTTTATCAGTAACTTGACTTTGTGCGCCTTTTATTCTTTACTTTTGTCAAATATGCATTAAGAGTTAACAAAGATTTATGTGCATTTAATTTAGTTTACCTTGTCGCTTACTTAATTCTGATTATTTTATTGTGAATATAGGAAATATGAAAAATAATAACAAAAATCATATATACGATTCCAGCGCATAAAAGTAAAAAAAAACCTGACTTTTAACGACAGTTATTGTAAACATTTTGTCACGGCCTGCTCTCGGAGACGACGGAAATACGCAAATTGCTCTTAAAAAGAAATAAAAGTCAAAATAACACCTAAAGAACCAGAATAATCAGCGACATAAAATATACAAAGATCACCAGCGCAGACGCAGGCGGTAGGATGTTTATTATAAGACGAGATGTAATAAAAATTACATGTAAATTATCGTAATAAAAATAGCCATGCCATCTCAAAAGTACCCTTGATGCACAAACTTAACAATGAAAAAATTATTCGTAATGCAATTTTCACTTCGGAAATTACTTTGTCGATGCGCAACCGCATCTTACCTTTTATATCGAAATGGAACTTGAGGGTTCAAGTTTATTATTATTCAATCATGAAACTGTAGGTCTCGTAAATCATATCCTATTAAATTAATTCACGAAGGGCGAAACAATTACAAAAAATAGCCCTTGAGAATTAAATTACCTACACGTGTCCTTGCTACTGGTTTTTGAAGTGACTTCAGATTTTATTTTGTTTTTTACAAAATTTTATCAGTGAGCTATTGTACAGACTGGTTACATTATTATTGGTTTCAATGTTACCATTGAGTTGATTAAATAGGTTGTGCTCATTATAGCTGCCCATAAAAGCCTACAGCTAAATATTGCGCGAGAACACTAGAATAAACGGTCATAAAGGCATATTGCTTTACCAATTTTAACTTTTTTTTCAGGTAGTAAATTATCAAACAACTCCTTCCAGCGAGAAGGAATTGCCCTTTGCGTTCCAGGGCCACGATAACTCTTTCGTACAATCCCGCAGCTTTGCCACGCTTGGCTGGCATTATTAATTGAAGTATCTATGCTGTCATTACCTGACAAAAGAATATTGCTGTCAACACCCATGTTACCTTTTACGTTACCTACGGGTGGAAACCCAGTTTTCTTTGTACCGATCACTACAATAACAGTTTTATTAACATTTGATATTACTTTTATTTCACGCATTTTTGTGCAATTATTCTCCTTTCTCAGTTCTTAAACTTCAAAAGTGACAATTTAAGCATGCAAGGTGCAACAGCATGCAAAAGGTCACCAAAATCGATAACTCACTTTGTATCCACGTACCTTAGGGATATCAGCAGGCCCATAGCCATTCTCCCTTGGTGGTAGTTTTGGAGGCTTTTCTCCTCTCCTTTGTCCCATTTGCATCATAAGTTGTTCCCTGGTGGCAGCTACCACTCCGTGACCATTATTGTTATTGTGTCCGTTGTGTCCATTATGTCCATTGATTCCGTAGCCTCCAGAACTGCCGCTGGATCCTGAACCGTTGGCGTTAGAGCTGGCGATGCTGTATGGGTCTTCATCTGGGATCGGAATGCGAGGTCGGTTCTTGATGTCCATCAGTCTTTGAACTGTTGACAAATAATGGTTGGATTAGAATTTGTTTTTGTGTTATACGATTAAAAAATCGAATACGAAAGGGCAATGCTGGGTACATCAAAATTTCGCCCTCGTGAAATAAGAGCACGATATATTGAGTACTGTTTATGATTGTCATACAAAATAAAGATATTAGTGATTTTTAATACTAAATGCCAAAATTCGCAGTGTTAAGAAGGATTTTTATTTATTTAAGGATTTTATTGTCCTTATAAATTTTATATTTGATTTATACAAAGCGTACTCATCTTAGATATTACTGAAGCAATGCAAATTCTATTGAAACGTTTGAAATACTGTTAAATAACAAGTTTCCAAAAGATTATCCAACAGTTTGAACACACAACAATTGGAAACATTTAGCGACGCTTGCGCAACATGAATGTAACTTCGTGATGTTCAGATCGGATGGCAATCACTCCTCTTCACGACTTCGAACAACCTACAGTTATTAATGTGACGCTAAAGGCCTGGTGTCTTCATTCCACTTCAGTTCACCCATTACTCGTACCTTCGTTTATAATCATAAAAATAAACGAATCGTAAACGATTAACCAACTTGACTATTACACCGCAAGGTTGAATGCATAATCTTCTAACAATAAATGTAAATTCATGCGAATATTGGCTCTTTTAGTTGCGAAATAATAAAGTGCCTATAAAATTTATTGCATGAGCGACGGTGCGGTACAAAAGGGGAATAGTGACAACTGCATTCATCATTTTGTAGTGTCGGATTATCTATGTCCTAAATGTTTGTTTGCACTTCATACACGTCAAATCACAATGAATGATCGAGCGGAAATGATTTGAAATAACTCACTAAGTAGACGCCACATTAGGCAATTATTTTTAATGTTGTTCCTAATTGTGCCCTTTCATTACAATGATTACTGTTTTAGACCACTTAAAAAGGCTGTTATTACGATAATCTAACTAGGTATTAAACATTATAGTTAAATTGAAATCTAAAAGCTTTTTCAGATAGCGATTACAGCAATTTTGATAAGGAAGTGGTGGTTCTTTTGTTTGAAAAGAATTTCATGGATTTCTAGCGCCGCCATGATAAAGATGTTGTAGAAACGATAAAGCTTTGTTTCGCACATAATCTGAGTTTAAAAGATATACCTGTGTCTGGAAATACCGTAGACGCCATGTCGCAACGGGATTAGAATCCAGATTAGTTCAGCCAATGAGCTGAATGCTAATAGAGGTACATACACCGACTGTTTTTAAATGCTGAGAAAATTACGTGTGTCTATGTACAAAAAAGAATTTTATATTCGGTTTGCTATTTGTGGTATGTGATGCGAGCCAAGACCGTCTGACCGTTGCTTCAATAGGAGTTCTGTTGTAGTAGTGTTCAGACCACTAAAACAGTTCCAAGATTTCAAATATAGTTTGTTTCAATTACAAAATTTATTTTCCTGATAGATAAAATTCCAAAAAAAAGCCCTAAGAGTTGATCTTTAATAATCAAGAAGTTATCTTTAATCGGTAATTGAGCAAGAGGATTTCTAATGCAAACATGTCTGTACTCCGAATCAGGGCTACAAAAATCTGTGTAATACACAGATTACTTTCGATCGCAGCATGCTTCCTATTGTCGTCAATTCGAGTTTTGCATAATATCGGTCACGATTTACGTCTCTGCAAGCCTTTAATGATTCAATTGGCGCTCGTTACAAATTCAAAGTGAGTTTAATGGGTTTATGGGCAATGATTGCATTCGTATGATCCAGTTACGAACTGTGACGACCTTCGTTATGAAATCGAAATTCAAATGTATGATGTGAACAATGAAGTATGCGTAGGTTTGAATTGATTGGACAAGAAACACGTAAGCTATGCAGATCTTATCGTATGCAAAAATAACAGAGTGCTAAAAAGTAACAGATTAAATGTATAGGTACAATACATACATATCGGTTAATTATGAAAATAAAGCGAGACACGAACAAAATAACAATGTGTAAGCACTTCCATGACACGAAGGTTAAGCTTTTGATGCTATATCGGCAAAAGCGACCAGTCCCCACGTTTTAGTGTCACGACTTCCATACAGAAAACATTAGATACGTTACTCAATAGATTTATTTGAGTTCCTTAACAGATAAACAGTGGCTAGACCGCGAAACCACTGCAGAAAATCTATGAACGCATCTTATCCGTGGCGGAAAATCACGGGAATCTCGCTATGCGGTTTCTTTCCCATAGCCTCACTATGATTTGTGCAAAACCAATATTAGATGTTGAATTGCTGTTAACTTGCCTAGATGGGGTTAGTTAGAAATTTGCAGTATGGTTTGAGTGAAATGAGGTGCAATACATCTTGAGATCGATGTAAGATTGCATTGTTGCACTACAATAAGCGAGCTACTGAGAAGTGAGGCTCTGCATAGTTGATGCGGTTGCGTGCTATGGGAACTAAATCAGATTTGAAAATTATCTATATATAATACCTCGATTCACACTTGCTGCTTATTTCAAAGACGTGCAAATTACCTGGTGTAATTCAAATTTTCTACTTTTATGAATAAAACAGGAGTGGAGATACCAGTATCAAGACGTTAAGATGACGCATACCTAGTACCTGAATACCCAACATAGTTATAAATTTCCGGAAGTCATTTTGGGCAGTCAATTTTACATTATTTCTGGCCGATAACCTTGCTACAATGAAAACCGGATCACTTTTGAACAAGTCTACAGTAATTACAACAAGAATACAACTTCTGATGATCTTGGTTTTAAGACCATCTTCAATAACAAAAGTCTGAAGTATATAATCAATTTATTTTCGGACTGGACTTTCCGCACTATTTTTTTTTTCTCTCCTACTTAAAACTTCAATAACCTCAAGGTTAAGTAAGACAACTTGGGTAAACGTTCGCAGTTGCGCGTGAGAATATTACTGTGCATTATAAGAATTTAATTTTGTATATTCGTAAGTTAATGATAAGTGTAGAGGTCGTCCCATTGTTCCATAATACCTGTGGCTCTGTCCCGGAGGTCTAAGACAAGGTAACTATAACATTGTCAGATCTCTGGGTGCCTCTAGTCATCGTCTACGTATGCAAACATACGCCCATTCAATGGTAATTACTGTTAACGTTGATGACGCGTGACTGATGTTCGACAGCGGCCTTGTAACTGATGATATGGAAAGACCTAAAATAAACATTATAGCAAATGGCATTATTGTCTTAAATGTTAATGATGACGGTATCGATGAAGGAGGTAGAATTACAGATGTTTAAATACTATAAAGAGGCCCGGAACTCCCACACAGGTTGTGATTTGATAAATACGGTTCGCAATGCAATATAATAATGAAATGTTTTTGCGTTTTGAGATAAAGAGGTGGACTTAAGTTTTCACTGGCCCCATGTATCTCTGTCCGTGATATCGGTATTAGGTAATTTATTCACTGTGACACGTATTGTGCGTTTATGTCCCTTAATGCTGGTATTGCAATTTTTCTGTCGATTTTGCTTGTTTTCTCTGCTATTGTTGCGACCAGCGTGAAATCTTTTGCTGCCTCTGTCAACTTTAACGATGCGACGTGGCCGGCAACAGATTTAGATTACTTAGGACCGTGGCCAGCAGGTTCATTTATAACTTAACTTTGATCTGAAAGGAAAACATGACCACAAATGATCGTAAATGTTTTATGACTATACGAATTAAGTTAGTGTAGGTTTAAATTATTTATTTTCATTTCGTATTTATTAGTGGGCGTACATTTCTTTCTAAGGTTATATTCAAATTGATTTTTTAACCCATTAGACCAGTTGCATTAAGCGTGTAATTATCTAAATATGCGGAACGTTGATCACGTATGTTTGTTAGACATTTAATTGGTTTTGTGACCAATTTGTAAATCGTATAGGTGCTCTAAAGTAATATGTAGACGTAATCATTTCCTGTTTAGTTTTTGCTGGATTTAATGAAGAACTATTGATCGTGGATAGATTTTATTGAAGTGTGTGTGTGGGTCGTATCGTGCGTAGTTGATTTAATTATGGATACTCCTTGGAAATGCGGTGTCATTATAAATAGTACAAAAAACCTAATGTGTATTAGTAGATTTATTTAATTTTAATGACCCTTGACTATCTAGTTGAAAAAATAATTTGATTTATGGAAGCTGAACCATATTACCATATACATACATTTTATATGATAATGAAACATTTTTTTTTTAAAAGACTATTTATTGTTCTTAAACAGTTTGACGATATAGTCAACACTACTAACGGCTCATAAATGTATCTCACAATTTAATTTTCCACGGCCATTTCTGACTTCGCCACAATTATTTTTCCAAATTCGCAACCCGCCCACCTTGACCGTGCTATACTTAATGAAGCCTATATTTAAAAAAATAGAAGACAAAAACGATGCGTTGCTCACTCGTTAGTTTTTTAAGTGCCGTGGCTAGCCACACTAAATAACTAAAGTGATGATATCGCAACGTTTTTAGTACGGAAGTGTTTTTATTATGAAGTTACTATGAAATATTGTGTTTTATATAAATATTTCGAGCATATTGTTTGTGTATATGATTTTAAAGTTGGTGGTGTTAACGCTTTGTATGTTGTTTTTATTGGGTTATTGAGTAGTTTAAAGCGTTTACAAAATTTATTAGTTGTGTCTTTAGGTGCTGAGAGACAATAGCTAAGATATGAATTTATTTCTATTTCATGAGCTTCCAACGCGGTAGGCCCAGGAGCTGGCGTGACGATTTGGACTCCTACTTAAAGGATTGGTCAAAAGTGGTTAAGGACAGGAAAGAGTAAGACAGAAGAACGGAAGGAAGGCTTTTGTCCTGCAGTGGGACACAACAGGCTCATAATAATAATAATAATCATGGGACTTTCACCAGCTCCGTATTTATCTCTGGTTCATCGTCTGCTCAATGGCCACATGTTAAACGCTAGTTTTCTGCCTTCTCCGTAAGTGAAAACAGCGTGACGATATGTACAGCCTACTTGAAATATCTCCACATTAAGCTTAGATATAACATCTCATAGTCATAAGCGCATAATTATATAAAAAGTAATTGGCCTCCTATGTAGGTATGAACCGTAATGGCTCGTGGGAAACATATCCATCATTTTTATCAAACTTCATCTTTTGTAGGCAATTAGTTACCCAACCTACCACTTATGTATGTACCTTCCAACATATAAATAGAATTTTTGGAAGAAAAATTAATAAGTTTTTTGAAACATACCTACCTTCTTACTTTTGTACGAAAACAATTTTGGTTTATAATAGTGAAATCAAAGAAACACAGTCTATCATGTATAAAGATTAAGATATAAGCTTAATCTTAATGCTAATCTGTATCAATCTAATATTCTGTTTTATTATTACCGACATTTTTTTCTTCTTTGACTATACCCATTATGAAAGCAACCAATCAAAAAACTAATAAATCGAATGACAGCTCGCTTACATGTTACATCATTTCAACATTATCTAAGAAACTTCCTTCTTCAACATAATAATTAATTTGAATTAACAAAGCGACCTCATCAATTCTTAGCACCTTAGCCAACACAACATACAACATACTTAGTACTAGGATTAAAGATATGATCTGTAAAGTGCAGGCTTAGAAAGTGACAGTAAACATTGTTTGGCCAAGGTCAGCAGCTGACGTGACAACCGGATTCAAGCCCTTGTCAATGTAGATAGTGAACAAGTTGGTAATGATAGTGTTAATTAAATTGTAAACGAAGTGGTACAATATGATAAAAAAGAGATTTGAAGATAATGTATTTGTAAAAGATGATGCAGTGGAAAAAGTTATACTAGAAGATATATAGTAGCATTTATTTTTTTTGCAGATTTGTAAAAATAGCATCAATCATCTGCCATAGAATGAGAAAACGATACGATTGTAACTTTGAAAAGAATATAATTAAATTTGAAGTGAAAACGTCATAATGTTGTGTTAATTTGTCTCGCTATAATAAAACAAAAAAAAAACGACGTGTATTTTGACCAAAATGAATTACTTTTTGCTCTCCATGTGATTCACCAAAGTGCATATTATCGCTAATCCTAAAACCTGCATTGTTTTTGTACCTTTTTGTGCCTTCGATATACAATCTTTTGAGAGGTGTAAAAAACCGACTCACTGCATTTGCATTTTATGTTCCTGCTATAGATACTTAAATCCAAAAATATTATTACATTATCTTTAGCGAATGTAATGCCATTGACATCTTGTATATATTATTTATTATTCCATCAAATTTGAAGCTGTAATTATTGATTTATTCAACTAAAGAACACATTTTTGTTCAGTAATAAAAAGTAGCTTAAGATGTTAATTAGCCGAGTGCAAGACCTTTTGAAAATATATAAAAATATTAATTACATAGGACGTCATTATGCAAGGATAAGTTAATTTGTGTTCACTTAACTGTACACCCATTTTAATTACGTTTTTGTTATTAGCTATTTATAAATCAACATTTCGTAGAACTAATCCGTTATTCTCAATAGGTACTCTTTTTTTTTCATAAAACAGTGAATAAATTCAAAATAATAAAACGGTCAGTTATTCAGTAGCATTAAGTAACGTCACTATGGTGGTTGTTACCCGTATCATCATATTATAATAGAGCTAATTGATTTGTATAATCAACATCATCATCAGCTATCATACCAGTACTCAGATTGACATAAATGCTTCTCTAATTGCCCGCTATTTATTATGACTCTCGGCAACCAATCATCCAAAGTTTCAATGAACGTCTAAAATATTTGAAACTTACCCGGTGGCAGCTTGGACTTGAGCATGTCCATAGCAACGACGTTGATAATGAGGACCCAGATGGGGCAGTCGAGGAGATCGGAGTCCGACTTGACGAAGGCGATGGCACTGAGGCATTGTGTTTCCAGCCTCCTGCGATCAGGGTATGAGCGACGCAGCTCGCGATTTACGTTGGATTGAAACTTCTTCATGTCGAATAACTGGAAGAGAATAAAACAACAAGATATAAAATATTTACTTTATGCAAAATGTGTTAAGTGAAGGTGCTAATCCTATCTTCGCTTAAAGTAAAGCGGCTAAGCTACCTTTTGAGTTTTCTGATAATGTTAAGTATGCTCTTTAAAGAATAGATACTAAAGCAGAATCATTTGAGAACGTCAGATAGTCTACTTCAAATATAGACTCAGAAGATAGAGACGATTTCAATAGTTATTTTATTTGGAAGCAATATCCACATCATGTTGCTTCCAAATAAATTAAGATAAATAATTGGAAGAAAAAAATATTTTGTTCAGTTAGTGTGACTCATAATAACGATAATTTAAATGATGAGATAACACCAATCAAGTTATAACAAACAAACTTTGTTTAGTAACAGACAGATACAAATAACGTGTACATTTTTTATCTTAATTAACACGAGCGATGATCTAAAACAAATTGTTGGACGATCGATTGAATGCGTCTAAATTAGAAGATCTTATCGAATTAATATTACATAACAAGCCTTCGTTCGATAATGAAAAGACAATCGCTCGATCAAACAAAAATTGAGCCGACGTCATGTAGGGTGCCCATCTCCATAGTGAAAATGCCAAGAGTGAGCGTTGTTAATTAAGAATTGCTTTAAAAAAAATCTTAGCACGTAATTTTAGTTGCGTTGGTTTATGTTTGGAAGCGTTCGATAAAGTATCCTAAGTAGTCCTTTCAGACTTTTAATAGCAGCAGCTAAACTATAATTATCTACATAGTTTTAACATGTAATTTTAGACTTTCTTCTTCCATTTTTAAATTTCTTTCAAAAATCAAAGTCACGCAACTTACAATCCCAACACGACGTGATCTAAATCTATTAAGATAATCTTAACTATTTCCAAAGATTTCCGAATCGACTGAGGAACTCCGAGATAGAAACAAAAACGCCGAGTCAGATGCATCGACGAAATTGAATGAGGCTTATAAAGTTGTTACATAACCAGTGCAAGCAGTTGTCGAGTCGACCGTCCGTCATTCCGGACCAGTAGACTATACAGATGGTATCTTTAAAAACTTCGCCGACATAATTCGTAAATCATCGTTCGACGACTCAAATAACGTCATACAAAAAGGTAGGTACCACAGTTCAAATTGATGCATTTTAAGAATTATAATTAAAACTGTAACATTCCATTGTTACAACATAAATTCATCTAGTTAATTGAGAATATTCTGGGAAGAGATGTATTGTTTGGCTCAAGTAGCAAATTAAAGATTTGACGCAAATGTTTTGTTAAGACAAATGGTTTGGATGGTTCTTCCGTTCTCACACAAAGGCTTGATGAAAATGAAGAAGCTGTTTGCTAACATGTTGTATAACATTGTAAAGTTAATAGCATCAATAGAATAATCTCGTATAGATCATTTATTCGTCAATAAAACTGCAATAGTGGTAGTCATGTGCGAATGAATGTCACAACATTTCCAAGTTTTATTTAGATATCTACATCGTGGAAGTGGTTTAGATCTATTTAAAAACTGTAGTTGACACTACTGATACTATTGTTTTAAATTAATTTAGTCACAAGGGAATTCGTTGTGGGAAACGAGCCGGATCGCACAGAAAAAATCCCAGAGATCATATAGTTTCAACACTTGCCGGTATTGTTTCGAGGAAATTGGAGTCTTTTAATGAAGACGTACACTGCTGTGCAACAAGTCAAATAGTGACCTATCGAGACACTTGTTCAATGCTCTGAATAATCGAACACAATAGTTAGCTATTGTTTATTATTATCATAATATTAAAAAAGTGACAGTGGCTGACCTAATTTTGAAACAATTATAGCATAAGAAATACGAGTAGGTACATTACATGCAATATATTGCTGTTAATAGTAATAGTTAAAGGTGTAATATTTCTCACAATAGTCATTAATTGAGGCATCACATTGTTTCGGCGGTGCGGTGAGCACGGACAATGGACTACTTTCTGCGAATTCGCTTTCGTTACTCCCAAGGAAATAGAATAACATCCAAACAAATATGTGAGGCAATGACCATTCCCTCCCTTGCTTAATGGTGCTATCTTCTCTCATTGTTTGCTGCAGACTTACGTAAAACCTTGTAGGTAATGGTGTATGAATTAGTAATGAATCTTTCGGATGCTAGGAAGTGAATTTTCCATTGTCTTGTATCACTTCTTTTACCTTAGTGTTTTAGTTACAACGAAAGCACTTGTATAACAGTTGAGTCGGTTAATTTGTGATCGAAGTTAGTTATTATATTCACATTTGTGTTCGCTTTGTCATTAGTACCGTATTTACAAATGTCATGGCCCATGCAGTTGAATGGTATTCTTGTTGCAAACAACCTACAATTCCATTGGCCTATCGTCTTACAAATCGTAATGTAATAATCTTATAATTGTGTGTTCATATTATGTACACATTGTACAAATTGAATGGCCGCCCTTTTATGAATTTCTGAGTGAATTCACATTTTATGCTATCTAACAAAATAACTCATCTTCAAAGTACAAAATATTTCGTAACATTCAAATGTTGATAAAATTAAATTACGTGACAATGTCATGGTCAGAGAAAATCGTGCTCGGACACAATCTGTGCAGTCGTGATGCACCACAAATGACTGATGCACTAACGCAACGCGCATTAGAGTAATGCCTTGCTCTCTTAATTTTTTTTCTACGATGATTATTGTCTTTAATAAAGATGAACATAAGGAAATTATGGAGCTAGAAGCAGTGAAAGATGAAGTAATAGACGAACAATAGCTGCCTATTGTGTATGACCGCGCTTGAAAAGACGTGAGTGAAAATTTTTAATCGGTAGATATAGCTTTTATGCTCACACAAAAGAAAGAAAAAACCAATGTTTGAGTTACCAAACAACTAATTTCTACCGAAGACCGGCCCGATGATCATCTACGAAGCAATTTAGATCGTTATGTGGGCAACCATGAAATTAATAGGCAAATGTTACGACATCTTATTTCATAAACGCATCCATCTTGACGGAAATAACTACTGACGCCTGTTTGGTATGTTCACAACGAACCAGTTTACCTTGCTTGCCCATAAATTAGAGTATAAAATTCATATTTCGATAGCAGTAAAGACTAGAATTCTGATTTAATTTCGTTGGACGATAATTTTGTAAATAACATAGCTGGTGGTTGGTGCAAGAGGAAGGATAAGCTAGTAACGTGTAATTAGATGCACCTATATGTAACTATTGGACTTGGAACAAATTGCGGTTGTATGTTTATTAAAGCAAAACTCACTAATGATGTTATGTTATTCTGCATTATAAAAAGTAATTACGGTTCCTACATGGTTTTTATTTTGGTCAAGAAGTAAAATAGAGTTATGTAAGGTATTTGTGTACCTTTTATAATTACATACATGCATAGCTAAATATTCTGTGCTTAAGAATGAGTTCATTGAATATAACGTTTAAAGGAAGCATTATTATCAGTTAGTCTGTTACCATATTTTAAACAACATTGTTTCAATTTTTTATCCTGACATTGAAGTTAACGTTTTTGTAATAAATGGTTAAACCACGTTATTTGTAACACTTAAAATAATTACGCCTATAAAGATTTTTATATTCTTTGATAAATGACTTTGTTTAAATATAATAAGCGTTGTAATTTATGTATTTGTTTTTGTTTGTTCTAAATGTGATAATAGCATATTTGAGTATTTTAATAGTCCTTTATCATCAGCTAAAATCACGTTATTACGATTTATTGTAGCAAAAACTTTAGAGTAGATTTTGATAAAATATATTTATTTTAAGTGTGAGTTGGAATATATTGTCTTCTGGTGGTTTTGTATTTGAAAGAAATCCAAAGTTTTTAGCCCTATGGATTTTTTTTTACTTGGTCAAATTACCAACATTTAAATCTGTAAAATTTCTTTCTCACACATATGGTTTGCTGTAAGAAAACCCAGTTGTGGGTTAAGCTCGCCTATGTACATCAACTGTCCTAATTTTATTGTCTGTATAAAATTGTGTGTACAATAAAGAATAGTCTTTATTCGACAATTGCTTATCAATATTGAATGTCATTGTTTTCTTCTTCTATTTCTCCTTGCACGTTATCTTTAGAAAAGTGAAGAAAAATGTTGTACAATTTTTTATTATAAGATATCTTCTTCTATATATTTGTGTGTACATAAATTATAAAATAAATTATTAATTAAAATAGATATAACATTTCTTACCTTAAATATCTTCTCCTGTTCCAGTGAGTAACCAGGTAGCTTGATTATGTCCTGCCCTATAGCCGTCTCTTCGTTGCTAGTGGCTGCCGTACTCTTCACAAATACATTACTCTTGGAGTAGCGTCTGATGAGTATGTTACCGGCGTCGTCCATTTTGATTTTCACACCCTGTTAATGAAGAAATTTTTTTTTTAGTATTATATATGTTTCTGATCGCTCTAATTTTAGATCATTAAAAGTAACGGCACAGTAAAATTATTTGTTACTTTGTGGCTTTGATTTTGTGTGATATTGCAAAATCTTAGATATTTATTATGAAAAGTAAGTATCAAGGGCAAATTGCATACAGTTTTATGAGTTTTTAATAGAATGATATCAAGGCTCTGTAGGGTGGTTAAAAATAATCACTTGGTTTACTTTTGTGGTTTGTACAAGATTACATGTTCATTTACTAGTCTGAATATTATGCCATTGCAGAGACAAATTGTAAATTTTTGCTCTGGGTCAAACTACAACCTAACTAAACATAATTGCTTCTTCTATGCAATATCATCTACATGCCTAAATCAGCTACATCTTGTTAATAATGTTATACTATTATTCAATATCTTAGCATAAATGAACTTTGAGTACGCACATTGCACGTGCAGGTGTTATGTCATTGGTAGATAAAATCCTATTACATCCACAGTATGGCAGAATGCCAAAAATGACTTCTCTGCAGTCGCGACCTTAGCCCAAGAATCTCTCTGTGACTGGCATATAAAGATCATATCGGCCGGATGCTTCAAAATTGAGCACTGACAAATGCAGAGCATGAATGAAAAGTGAATGTGAAATATCCCAAGGCTATATTGGATCTAGCTAAAGGTAATTTAGTACCTATTCATGTTTTTAGTGGAATGTGAGATTTTTCCACTTAAACTTCAATAAACCGTTTAAAAATATTGAAATATCATCGTGATCGTTACAGTTGGTAAGTGATTAAAATTACCTTATTGCAATATGATGATGATGATAGATTAATTACTACGTTTAGCAATAACTAATTACTACTCTAATTAAATTCTATGTACTTGATGGGAAATTTGCTAAGCATAAACAGTCGTGATTATATTGATGTATCTGACTTGATAAACCAATATGGCAAACACAGAAGTTTCAATATTAGTTAGGGTTTGATGACATCCTCTAACACCATAATTCATAATATACAAATCCACAAAACCATGGAAAGGACAGTCACCTTTAAAACAAACGCTGTCTTCACCCGTTATATTCTGACATCACAGTTGCCCTTATCTGCCATCAACAAGGTCAATGCCTTTGCCATAGTTTTTACTTCCACCATTCATCTCATTATGATTTATGACATGACAAAGGTGTTCAACAATAGAATAGGTACCAATATGACCTATGACATCATGAACTTTGCTGAAACGTACAACAGAATAGTGCAGAAAGTCAGCCTCATATATCGAGTGTAAATACACGCAGACACAGACATACTATGCGTTCGGTGGTCTCAAACAAATGCCAGTCGCGAGTGTGTTACAATAAGTGCAAGCAATAGCATATGCAGGCGTTTTAGATCGTTGTGTGAAATCAACCTTCTGTAATATTCTGCCATCGTAGTGTACAAGTGCATGTCAAACTATTGTTACAAATATTTGAATTAATAAAAAACACGGAAGATGGGTCATGTTAAATAGTAAAAAATATATCAAAATCAATTAGAGTTCAAAGTGTTTTCTCACACTTTTTGTATTTGATTTTGGTATTACAATGGTAGTTTTTTGTGGACTCGATAATGATGAGTGGACGATTAATAAGGAGTAGTTGTTTGCATAAACTCAATGTCTAATGATGTATATTAATGTTAGACAAGTTTAGCTTCCTACTTATTTGTTTTACATACTAATAGTAATTTATTATATCTATTTAATTTATAAAAAATTCGTGTCACAGAATAGAATAGATCGTAGGCTATTTTTTTATACCCCTAGGTGATAAGTTGATAAGGTGATAAGTCGCGAGCGAAGCTGCTGGCAGCAGCTAGTAGCTACACATATTCAACATTCCAAATATAATAATAATAATAACAATAATATTCCACAACTTTCACACAAGGTTATCTAGCCCCAAACTAAGCAGAGCTTGTGCTATGAGTACTAGACAACTGATAAACATACTTATATCACACATATTATAGTTAAAATACACCTAGACATAGAACAAATGACCATACCTATTTGGCTTGGGTGGGAATCGAACCCGCGACCTCCGACATAGCAGTTAGGGTCACTAACCACTAGACCAACAGGCCAGTCAGAAATATACCTGGTTTGTTAAAATTAAATGATGAGAGATAAAAAAATTAAGCAATACGTTAAATAATTTCGAAAGTTGTAACAAATTGCTCGTATAATATTTAATAATGTAAAATAATATGCTCATGTAATAAATCCATTAGAATCAATTCAATGTTTTCTGAAATGCCAGCGAAAATAGTTATCATACTAAGAATATTAATTTGACAAGATGGCCAAGAAACATGAATTTTATTGACAGATTCTGAAAATTAATGCAGCAAGATTTTAATGTCTTCATAAAAAATTAGACCCATGACAGGTAACCTTTACACGACCTTGTCATTTGGAAAGATACAGAAAGCGAATGTATAATACACGAACTAGCGTTTGTACTGATAGGAATCTAGTGGAATATGTAATGAGATTGAAGCTTCCTTGTCTAGTAGGTACGTTTTGTTTAATGTTTTTACTTCGCTTGATATTTTTTAAGGAATTTTGTGCATATGTTTTGTTAAGTACTATTTCCTTGTCTATAAGTATGTATAGTATATACCTGAAATCTTTTTATTAAAGGATTTCAGAGTCACGATTTTGATAAAGACGTCATCCCAAATTGATTGCGTTTTGTCATTTTAAATTTTATAACGGCAATAAAGATATCATTAATGCACTTTTTAGTTGCCTCAAATTAAACCAATATTAAGAATAATATATATTGTAGACGCCTATAAGTGTTCGTTAATAGAAAAAGTTTTACCTTATATAAATAAATATGCGTAATTATTGGGTTCATATTGATATTTTCCTACGGTAGAGTCATCGCTTGACTTTTCTTCATTAATTGTTTTTTATTGACCTCATTCATTTCATCTTGCAAGTAAGGTTTTTATCCTGACTATGTGCAGAATCGCTCCCATTTCCTTATAGTCCAATACATTTCCTCCATCCATATATTCAATGAAGGAATACATTAACATTTCATTACTGACAACCGGTAGTGGGAAGTTGCATGTGGATTGACGAAACGCACATAATTGTCGCGCGGTAGAACCAAATTCCTAAGGACCAGTGAGCCGTAATGCTTAAGCCAGTGGTTTTTGTATATCGTTTCCGTTTTATGTGTAGGCAAGCAGGAATTAAGGTAGCAGATAAGTTGAATTTTATTTAATCAATAATGTTCTACTTTTCCATCAGCAATATTTGACAAGGGTTGCTTAGTCACGCATGACACTGACAAACTGACAAATGATGAGCGTTGATACCTACACTAAAAATTCTGATAAGTTCACGATTCACTCAATGATTTTTAAAACGTTTACAAGATAGTTAAGATAGATGTGATAATTTTATTATTGTCATTCATTATTCTATGGCGAATTACATCAATTTTTTAACATGTGCTGTCTGTAACAGTAAGTCGGAGGTTAGAGATCACATTTTTGCATAAGCTTTAACAGGTTAATCCACTGCCCATGATACATAATATTTCATCTCACAATAATATGTCTATTTTGAAATAAAGAAACACCGTATCGAATCAATCTCCTCAATTTCAAATATTAGGCCGGATACATACAGATCAGTCTGACCTCACAAAACTTATTTGTTTCAAGAACATAGGTTAGATACGGGTAATAAAAGTTGCTGAGCATTTTTCTCATTAAGCTCCTGGCCTTACTCAAGTTTATTATGATCACAATGTAAGTTCTATGTAATCAATCGAGCCAACAATAATGATGGTGATTATATCGGGTTCAAATTTGTTTCCAAGGTGGTCGATAAAATTGGATTTATGTGAACAAATACAATTTGAATGACTTCTAGGCCGATTTGGATGTAATTGATGACTTATTAGGTAGTGACAGCTAAGATGTATGTACCTACATGCACCTCAAATCAAACTCTGTAAATCTATTAGTCGACAGTGATTTCAGTTTACTTTGTTATTGCTAAGAATTTAACAGCACAGAAGATTTTTGTTAGTATTGACCTTGCCTTTGACAGCTTGAAGCCGCATCTCATTTGTATATCAGGATTTTCGTTCCTATTGTTCGGTTCATGATATTTATTTACCATCGTTATACGTACTTGTCGATTTGGATATTAAAACGATCTTCTACATCACTTCCTTGCGAACGACTATTGTTTCTGTTTGCAGCACTTTGTTGATTGTCTGTCATATTTTTTGTTAAACCGTTAACATGATGGGAGGTTTCATGATTGACAGTAGTTTCTTGTATTTTTTTATTTTAGAATGTCATGGTTTTTGTTTTGATGTTTTCATCTAGTATCCTGAATAGTAATGAAAATCATCATCGGTGGGTGGTAAAACTAATGCTTGAGTGACTTTAATTGATGTGTTCATTGTTTATGTATAACAAGACAAGTGGCGCGTTATAAGTTATAGAACATAAATAAAACTCTTTCGTTTTGAAAATTTCTTCGTTGAAGATAAAATATTTATCTCTGTGCGCGGTTCGAATATTATAGATTTGCTATATTTCATTAATTTTCTAATCCAATCATCATTATCGTCCATTTTAACGCTGCTAAAAAATGTCTGATCCTTTCAGCTCATCTCTTAAAGTCATTTCTGTATTTGCCTATTTGGTCGTGAACTCATCAGAGTTTTTAGTGTAGGTGTCAACGCTCATCAGTTGTCGGTATATCAGTGTCATGCGTGGCTACATCATTAGTATTAGTTCTACGTTGACCTATCTAAAATCTAAGATGGTTATCTGGTTTGAATTTATATACACATTATAAACCATTTGCCATATATGTACATGTTTCTATTTTTAAGCAATATAGTATCGTTGGGATGGTCTATGACCTTGTTTATAAATTATAATGTTATAAAAGAAACTTACTTGTCCTATGTGTCTTCTAACTTCTTCTGACTTCTGATCTCTGTGTGGGTTGTCAAATCCGCAAAGACCGATTCTGGAAATAAAGAGATACACCGTTAGGAACATAAAACAAGATTTTGAGAGAAATTATGATAATGATTTCCATAAACGTGTACAAAATTATAAAATAGAATTGGGTACATACTGTACAAAGCAAAGATTGATACATAATTTAAGAGATGCAACAAAAGATGCTAGTACAAAATAACACGATTTGTATGCAGCATACATGGTCTATATTTTTTGATGCGATGATTTTTGCATAGCTGGAACATTGCCAAACGAATTTAGAATAACGTTGAATGTGAAAAAAAAAAACATTTTTAATAAATACCATTGCATTGTTTATAGACATTGGCAACCGCAAGCATAATTTACATGTTTCTATACCATCATTCATAATACATCTTTGTTTTAACATTGGGTGGGTTTCTGAGATTTGTATTTTGATCAGTGCCACTAGCGTTACTGTATTTAGGAGGTGTTTTGTTATACATATGGCATACTTAAATGTTAATTCGTTTCTTTCATTTTGTTATTGCATTAGGCCGTTTTATATTTGGTTGCTTCCTTGTACTTGTGCTATGAAAACAAAAATCTAGTCCGTAGTTCGGTTCTCATGTGTCGAATTAAATAATGACGGCATAGGAATTTGTCCTTCATTTATATTTTGTCAACGTACTATCGGGATATCGTTTTCTCAAAACCGTTCCTTGGCATTGCCCTGAGAATGTCCACATTGGTTTTACATTGGTATTCAAGATCGATACCAAGGTATGGCGTAGTTTACTGATCAGAAATTTCTATTCGATTCTTTGGGTAATGTGTATATGTTGATTTCTATTCAATGGGTAAAACGATTAACTTTGATGGTGTTTTGAACGATGGTAAAGAAAACGTGTATGGTTGTTTCGCATCGAGAATTTATATTCCAGTATTTGACGTGGTGGAAAGTGAAAGATGGAGACGCTTAATGGTTTTTAAGTTTATAGAAATGGTACAGTATGCGTGGGTATGTGTTTAGGAATTTCTTTAGCCGTTCTTTGGTCGTTTATAAGCGTGTGAAATGATTTGACGTCACACATTACCAATCATAAATAGTATTGACATTGAGCTTTAGGAAACCTTATTTCAAAATTTTACAAATACACCTAATAATCGGTACCGTTTCTTTTTTAGTATAAAAAAAAATACTATCATTATTGTGACCAGTATTTTTTCTATATTCCTATTCTTTATCTCGATATTGACATACATAGACGACGTTATGATTGAAGGTGATAATTCACTTGAACACAATGACACGGTCCGCCTGTACGTGATACAACACCATATTATTTTTCAATAAACATATATTTTCATCTGACCTCTGTTGTATAGCGTGTTTGAGAAAAGAGATGTGGGTCAAGTGACTTTGTGAGTGATATTATCTACTAACATGTTAGTTAGCTCTTTTTAATTATGTTGTTTAAGAGATCCATTATCGTCTCTGAGAGCGTAGTGAAGTCTATAAGGATATTAAGTCTGAATGAGTGATACCAATAAGTTTAAGGAAATTTCTGTTTTCGTGAAGTCGAGTGGTTGAAATAAAAATAAGCTATTCGGAAGAATTCTTTTGAAAACCTTTTATAGGCATACAGAACAATTCCGAACTTTATGGAGTACCTGTTTATGTATTCAACAAATGTGTCTGCTACATTTTATATTCAAATTATTTTTATAGCGAAAATTTTATTTCAAGGAGTGCTTTGTCGAATTGAAATTTTTGAAGTAAAAGTACAATGTCTTTTAGTTTTATATATTCTGCCCATATTGAAATGTGTCATAGTATTTTACGATGAGGTTTGTTGTTGGGAAAGTCCATGTCTTTTCACATAAAATATTGTATTGCATTTTAAATTCTTTAAGAATTTATTTGGTAAATAAAATTGTATAAATATTTAAATTGATTTCGTGAAGTTATTTGGTATTATCATATTTTTTTACCTATAGTTTTTCTGTAAGTAACATAATTACAATAACAAAATAAATACATTCTAGATAATAACAGCTTTAGTAAAATTTTATCTCATCATGATCACTGCTTTCATTTTCTTCAAAATTATGATTTACAGCCTGTTTACAAGTACCCTTTGTAAAACGTCAAATTAATTAATTCACAATATTTAATAGATCGGTCGTCGAACCACTCTGCGCAGGAGTTGAGCAGTGAGCGGCGACCTTGGCGTGCGCAGGCGCGTGCCCCGTCACTGGCTACTGTGTCATTTCTCGCGCATGCGTGCTGCCGCCCTCACTTTTAGTTTAATGTTTTGTATTAGTAGTTGATATTTGTTGTACACCTTAATATGGACCGTAATTGGTGTTTTATTGGTTTTCAGACAATTTTGGTTTGAGTATTACGACAAATCCAGGTTAACCGATCAAATAGAAAAATATCATATAAAACTATTTTCATAATTGAAATTTTATTCATTGGCCACACCTAATAGGTTATGTGCTTTTTTACAATTTCCTCCATAACATAACATTAAAAATAAACATTTATTTTCTCTTCTTTATAGGTACAAACAAATATTAATGATTGATTTTAAATATCATTTTCTCTTTACTACAATGATTTAAATTTTTGAGAAAAAATTGTCTTGAAACGGTTCTTTTTTTAATATTCAAGTTTGGCCTATAACACCACTGTGGAGCACACGGTAGAGGTGTGCCACGCTTGGGCAGAGCACCGCCGTGTCCTCGTGGGGGAGATCGGCAGCAACGATAGCTCGCGCCGGGCCTTGGTACAGGCCATGGTCCGAAGCGAGGAGGAGTGCCAGGCGGTCTCCTCCTTCTGCGAAGCAGTAATGCTTGCAAAGGAGGAAGCCGCACGTGCACGCGTGAGGGAGCGGCCCTCACGCCCTAGCAGCCGAGATCCCAATCCCAATTTCGGGCCATCGTAGGCGCGGGCTTGCGGACGGCGAGCAATGGGTAGCTCGCCGTCCGATCGTCCGGTAACCGTCGGAACCGAGCCCACGTCTTCGACAGCGCGTACTGTTCCACGTGCGCCTCAAGGAGATGTGAGCATATCGTAGGAGCCCAGCAGGATCGAAGCCTACTGGGGCCAAGGTTCTGCTTCTGAAAGAAAGACTCCGTCCTTGTATGAAAGGCAACGAAGGAACAGGGGTGGGTTTTTAGTCAGTAAAAGTCTGACACACCCTCCCGCTCCACCCATTGAGCGCGGGATGTCATTAGATGATTTTCCCACCTAAAAAAAGGCCCATAACACAGATAATACACATTCGTTTTCTCATTACATCTTTCAACCATACTTAACCCACCTACACATATTTTTTCTATATTAAGGACATTCGTGACTTAAACCAAGGCCATGTCAATTGTTTTAATGAAATGCTATCTTGTACCAACTGATACTGTTCCGTTATCTAATTCAATTATGTATTATTTCGTCATTATGGCCAGTCACGAGTTACTTGACGTTGAGTTTGGAATGCCAAGTTAATTATAGAGTACTTTGATTAGGGAACACAAGTTGATATGGTCAATAACAAGGCACGCATAGGTCTGTCATTGATTTCATAATTCGTATCGTATCATTTCTTGTAGGTATGTGATCGGAGTATTGCAGTAGCAGTAAATTAAAATGGCAGCGTAGATAATATCAATATTCTTGTTAAATATGAAGTTGGTCTACTACTGTAATAAATTCCTTCTACAGTTAATGTACTTAGTTGAAACATAAGACTGATATTATCTCATATTATGCTGGGAAGGTACGTAAAAGACTCCATGACATTGCAATGGTAGGCTCTACTGAAACTGTAAAGATCCACGTGCATGCAAAAAGTTACGAAAAATGCGACCAAAAAGATACAAATGACAAAATAATATTGATTTTAATAATAACTTGCGAACAAATAAACGCTGATAATGATGATGAAAGAACAGAAAAGGTATAATTTCGTGAAGCCGTGACAAATTCGGAGGGCGTGAAAAATTGGCATCGCTTAATGCTGTTTTTGTGTTAACTGGTTCAGACAGAGTACTTCGTATCTGAGGTCAATGGATGTACCTACTTGTCGTTATGGTAAAAAAATACACGGAATAAAGAGATTATAATAGAATCTCAGACGAATTTAAATCAAAAGAAAAACAAATCGTATTAGGTATAGCTAAGTGAATTTCGAAACTTAAAATTTGCGATACTCAATAAGGTTAATAGGTAGATAAGGTTTTGTTTAAGATATACATAGCTATTGCAAAAACATTAATTTTGTAGAGAAGAGAAAACCCAAAGTGACACTACCCGACATTCCACATAAACCTAAACAAAACAATTTCCCATCCATAATGAAAACAGCTTTTATAGCAGACTATGGATTTTCTTCAAGAACAATAGCTTTGGGAAAGTAGCCAAGTGACCATGTCCAGCAAGTTCATGGTCGAAGGTGTGGCGACGGAACAGGTTCACTGGCGCTGTGATCTGAAGGAAAGCCATTGTTAGTTCCACCTAAGTGCAAATTTAATTAAATGAGCCGATTGTACGCCGAATAGCTTTCTAGAAGAACATTAATTCTTCTTGAAAGTTATTCGGAGATATTTCTTATTGGAGAGTTTAGTGCCTGAAAATACACCTAGTTATCTGTTTTCCACAGTCTAAAGTAAGAGGGGGCTTTTTAGATGCTGGTTGTGATGGTTTGAAGAATACGTGACCAAAATGTGTTATTAAGACCTTGTATTGCTGCGAAACAGGAAAATTGATAATTATCGTTCCGATTTCTGTTCAGATGTCTAAGATGTTATAAAAACAAGACATATTATTGGTTAACAAATCTGACCTTTTGCATTTTTAGAGCAAAAACGATTAAAACAATTACTATACCTAACACTTTTTTCTTAAATGGTGATAACACGCTTTTAGTTCAAAGTATGCATGGAAATGAAGCATGTAACATGGGTCATAATGTGCAACAGCAATTGGTTATCAATACCAGTCGTACCCACGTGTGTAACAACGTGTTTGAGGTTAAAGATCACGCCAGTGCGTGAACCTTGATCAAAACCATAATTGATTTCCTCGTTAAACCTGTTTTCACATCGATAAAATAGGAAAAAAGTGAAATTATATGCACAGGGAGACACTTATTTCATATAACAACGTTGTCAAGTGTCTGAAGAAGAAAGTTCTGCTGTCATTGATCAGCATACCCGATGATAAACTGTTCGTAGTGGTGCGAATATGCTGTTTACGATTACTATCGATGTTTGGTAAACACGTATAAGGTATTAAATTAAATTTTATCGATTTACTGTCAATTAATTAACTGCGATTAGTAATTATAATCATTGTGGAATCATTATGTTTCATCATCATCATTTCAGCCGATAGACGTCCACTGCTGGACATAGGCCTCCCCAAATGTCGCCACAATGAACGGTCCTGTGCGTCTCGCATCTTTATTTTGTGTAATTTATTTTATCACCACTGCTCTCAAAATGGTAAAGGAAAACAAACTGACATGTTCTAGAACCAAAACAATCACAGACATGTGATATCTACCAATCCGCACTAGGCATATATTAATGTGTGGTTGATTACGGCACAGTCCCTCTCATTGAGAGGAGGCCTGAGTCCCAGCAGTGGGAATATTATAAGTCTGATTTAACTAAGAAATCTGAGATTTACACTTAATGTCCGCAGAAATTGTCTCAAGAATCAAAAATAGCCTCTCTTTTGAGTTTGTTTCAGCGAACCTGAAGCGTTTTATTTTTGCTATACTAAGTTAGGTCATAGTCTACGCAAAATACACAGCAACCACGCTTTTTTATCATGGCCTTACTAAACGCGGAACTGAATTGTATTTATTGCAAAAAAATATCGTGATCAATTATTTATAGAAAAGGTTTTTGACGATATAGATGGAGTCAGTTTTTGTGAGTAAAAACCATAGTTATCTTATCGCATTGACTATAAAATATTAGTTTTAGCCTATAACGTATTATTATATGTAAGTCAACATTAACAATATAATATGTAACTCATGTATGGTGTGATTATAATCTTGAATTAGAACATCTTTGATTAACTGACCAGACAAGCAAAAAATTGGGCGTTTTATATTGGGTCGAACTTTTGAAGTTAATTTAATGAAAAATAAAATAGCTATACTTTAAAAACCATCATTTTTTGCTCTATATTCATTGCTAAATTGTTTTAGTCATAGAGTTTTTCATGAGAAACAAAAGTTTAAACATATCGATAGTCGATATCGATAAAAAAGTGACCGTTACCGAAGCACTTTCGTTCGCGGAAGCAACGCAGGCGCACTCTTATTGAAAGTAAAAGCTGACTGGTGGGTACCGGATTTACCTACTTATACATAGTTTACATTCAATCAGCCATTGATATATTGCTGGTTTTAATCCTTAAGTTATTTTGCCAAAGGGTGATGCCACTTTCTACTTTGAACTTTTAATTAGAGGTTTTTTTGATTAGAGAATTTTACTGACTAAAACCATTCAATTATGTTCCTTCAGGTACCCATAGCGTCTCAGGACCACAGGTAACCCTTTCAAAAGTCAAACCATTTTAGAGGTGCTTTTATGACTTTATTTTAGTTCACTTGTTTATCCAACAAATTCAGGATTTGTGACCTGATTAATGATACTGGCCTGTTGGTCTAGTGGTTAGTGGCCCTGACTGCTATACCGGAGGTCGTGGGTTCAATTCCCACCCAGGACAAATGTTTGTGTGATGACCACGATCATTTGTTCTGTGTCTGGGTGTAATTTATCTATATATGTATGTATTTAGAAATATATAAGTATGTTTATCAGTTGTCTAGTACCCATAACACAAGCTCTGCTTAGCTTGGGACTAGACGGCGTTGTGTGATAATTGTGGAATATTATATTATATATATTATATTATACTCTTCAGTGCTAATTATATTAAGAATTTATATTTAATACAATACAAGACGAAAACGGTCGTGGATACAAAATGATGTCTCCCAATCCTTGGCATTTAATTCGAGTTTTACTACTAATTAACTTTTTACAATACAACATAAACAATGCTAAAGCTTCAACTGTTAATAACTTTGTTTACACAGACAAAAGGTCACCTCCACTCACTTTATACTCGAATCATGGGATTATCTTTGTTTAACTTAAAATTATTAACAATGACGATTGATCAATCACCGTAATCATTGATAAAACAGTGACTGATTAAATAATTTGTGTTAATTGAATAACACCTTGCAGTGGCTGTCGGAATTTATCAAGTTTCGATTTTGAAGTGAATGTTAATGATGCAATAAATTCTTAGTGTTTATATGGTGATGGATTTGTTGAGTCAAAAATTTAGAAACATCCAGACGGATCGAAAGAAGACTAGCAATTTGAAAATGATAAAACATTTTTGTAAAAAAAAGTATCATATAAATTATACACTGTCTGCTAAATCCATTGATGTTTAGATTTAGAAACCATTTATTTCTAAGCATTAACGCAAAAATGAACTCAACCTATATCTCATGTTACTACATATGTATGGAAAGTAAACGATTCACCATGAATGGTATTATCAATGGCTATTCTTGATTCTTGTGTAAACTCCTTGTTTGTGGCTTGTCTTACTTACGTTCCATAGAAATGGCTGAATACAACGTAGTCCCTTTCATAGTGTCCGTTGCAAAAATATGCGTTGATTTAGGTGCAATATCTTTGAACAAGGATGATGTTAAATTTTATGGGAGGAAGAACTTCTTAAGTAAAATGAATACAATGGCTGGTACGTAATCATACTCTGATCAAGTAGCTTCGTTGTTTCCATGTTTCATTTTAAACAATGATAAAATGTGTTGGATTTGCTTCCAGTCAAACTAAATGCAGCTGGATACCATTTTACATAGAGCAACTGCTTAGCCGACTTCCAAAACCCAGTAGATAAATTGGGTAACACGATACCCTTTGGCAGAAATGTTGTCAGATTTCCTGACTATCCGTAACGACTGTCAAAAATCTACAAATAACAGCCGGGACCGGACCCGTGTTTTACGAGGCATTAAAAAATCTCGATATGTTAAAATGGTCACCCATCCACTGACCGACCTTAGCCAGTATTGCTTAACCTTTGAGATTAACCCGAGCGACTATTATTACTCAACCAAGAGCTCTTTAAATAATGATTATACTGTTATTAAATCAGCAGCTGGAAGGGTATCAGTTGCTATAACTTTATAAAAATCTTGTTGATTGCCATATAGGTAGGTACTAAAAGTCTTTAAATGTACAGCTGCATTGAGTTTCACTATTTTGGAGTACGAAGAACTACCTTGATCTGCAGATGATTTACGTAGGCTCATTTATTAGTGGGTGCCCATCCTATTACTAGCTGTTAGTGACTAACGCTTCTATTATACTGTAGGAGTCAACTCCGAACCCTGTAGGTGTCATCGGAAATGATGGCAAATAACATTCATTTAACTCCAATTAAACTGAAGTAACTGTTTTATGACCTCATACAAAGAGTGACGATGGAAAGTCTATTAGATATTCTACAGCTACAAAACCGTTCACACATAAACGAGTGACTGGTAACAATAGCTTTCTTTGACATAACAAGTCTAAGCGAATTATTAAACCAATCGCCGGAGGGCCACCAAATAACGAATATAATTACTATCTTTAAGCAGATTTCATATCATGTCTACAAGCCATTTAGGATATATTTAGTGGGAGAAAGTATGTTACTATTGACAGTTACTGGCAAACAACTTGGTAATCAAAATAATCTTTTCAATTATCGTAGTAATCAGCTTCAAGTAGCAAGTCTTGGTAAAGTAAAATTTTAGTTTTAATGGGTATTCCAAAATATAGATAGCACGTTATGTCATAGGCATCAGTACAAGTACCATAAAGTATTGAATTATGTGTTCATAAATAATACCAGAAACTGGCTAGTAGTTTCACTACACAACTACATTAAGCTAAAGCTTCTTATTTTTGTATCTAAATACTCGTCCTATAATGTGAGAAAGGCTTACAATTCAATAATGCATACCCATGTTATACTTTTTATTAGCTGTTCCATTATTTTGCATGTTTACGCACTTCCCAACATACCACCAACGATCCATGTATTCCCATCTCACACAATGCAAATTTGATATTAGCATTCTGAACCATTCTATCGAATGCCCTCCACAAATCCACTCTTACGCATCATAAAGATGTTCGTTGTAGGTCAACATTGTCTATGAAACAACAATAGGGCTTGTGATGTGATCCATGGAAGTGTATTCGTTCTGTGCCAAGGACCGAGGTGATCGGATGCGCACCGTTCTGTCGCCTTGCCTTCGAAATCGGGTCAATTGAAGCGATCGAGATGTGCACGAATATGTTTCGCGGCGTGAACATTCACATTTGGATTAAAGTTGAAAGGAAATGTTTGTTTGGTAATACATGCGAACGTATGGTAATTTACATTGATGTAAGACTGTAACACTGTTTCCTTTATGGTTGGTAAAGTTGAAATAGTTATAGAGATGTCGAATTGTCGACTAATAACAAATGCCGGTTGGTTCTCATATACTTAGTCGTTCAAATGATATTGATAGAGAAAATAAGTAAGTATAACAACATAATAATTAGTGTATACTTAATGATGCTGACCAATATTTACCAGAATGTAATATTTAAAAGATAGTTTGGAAATTTTATTGAAATAGTATTACAAACGAAAACGAATGTACGAGTATCATGTTAGTTTAACAAGAAAGCATACTAATTTATAAAATGAAACGAACCATTGTAGCAATTTACTACTATTTATCCACTTCCAGTGAAAATATACATCAGAGCCTATGCAAATACAACTCTATCCATAATAAGAAAAGATTGAAATTTGAATGTCGTTTGTAAATAATAGGATTGTTAACAATAAACGCTTCCGTTGTACAGCTTTCCGTATCCCGGGTATCGACAATCGATTACATATCATGCGTAAAATCAATTCATTACACCACGAAGATTCACTTTCTTTCTATCTGTAGCATTAACAACGGTCTGTTTATTCTCTGTTATTGTTTTATTAAGAGCAATGTCAGTGATTCTACTTTCTTTTCCTTTTATTAAATTTGTTTAAGTATTATTTCTGTTAGCCCTTTGAATAGTTTAATTTTTTTTTCTATTATCGTTCTCGAATTGAGTCACTCATTATTTAATAGTTAAAAAATCATATATTAGAAAGTGATATAGTTCTAAGTATTTGGAATTTCATAGTTTATTATTGCTAATATGAAATTATACCAGATCTTTACGCTATAATCTAAGATTAACATCATTAAACATTCCTTCATATTACTTAACGTAACCATTATTCCTGCTAGGTTTCTAGTTGTTTTGTAAGACTTAGCTGATCTAGTACAAAGCTAAGTGTTCCAACCGTGCCATGCTATAGGCTATTACTAAATTACCTTGGACCGAAGTATCTAAGCCTTCCTGTTTAAGGTTTGCTAGAGAAATACTTTTACTTCTGCTAGGACAAATCTAGTTTTATGTTCATGAAACGCGTAGATACATTTTGATTCCTATAATAGCCGATATATTAAATCTGTGTCATATGAGAAAAAGTCTGATATAAATGAGCAAAACTATATAGGACATAATTCCATATAGTCAGAAAATAATTTGATGCAACATGAAGGGGTAATGTCATCTAACTTTGATACCGTTGTTCATGCAATTTCTTTTTTCTAGTGATTGTTTAATTCTCGTTGTTATAGTCAAGCAAATTTGCCAAGTTAAGAGGTTTTTCATAATTTATGCAAAAATGTTACACAGCGCTATTGAAACTTTAAAACCAGTTTTATCAAAGCAAAAAGAAAAGGTTTTATTGTTGACGTATGAAATGTAGTCAGTGTTAGGAGGGTCTAATTTATTACCTTTTGAGATTTACTAAGATTAGATATTTTCATCAAATTATGAAATATTAAGATGTTTATTCAGTCTCAGTACTAAGAGTTATTCATCAATAGTCTCGTCTAGTCCAACATTAGCCAAGATTATTGTATGAGTAATGCCTCAATAATTCATTGTTCTTACCAAACAGGCAGTGATCTAGCATTTCGTACAATTTGGTACTAAAGTTCAGGACAAGCATAAATTATGGGAAACTGCACCCAGTTATTTATGATTTACTGGAACTGGTATCAATTCCGAGTGATTGATAGCAGATAGTTTTGTAATAAAAAGTGTATCATTGCTGGTTATAAGGCGAATGATGATGTACACAAGGGACATGAAGTCGTCTAAGTAGAGAAATTTAAGACACTAATCAAAGGTGAGGTCCTAAGTGAAGACAAATCAACCATTTTAATGCTCGCATAAAAATGGTCGATTTGCCGATTCTCGAATCAAACAACAAAGTTCTTAGGTTAAGTTACTCGTAGGTATTCCTATAATAGTATGTTTGTTACACATTGCCAAGTTCTAAGCCAGATACGATGGATTCACGCCAATTATTCATGGGTAACGGATAAACGGCGCCATTTATCAGCATGTGACCATGCTCCGGCCATTACACTCGGCTTGAATATTTTTTACTTGTGGATTATCTTGAGACATCTTCATTTTGTATGATGTCATAGAAAAAAATGATTGAAAGATGCCAGTTAAGGTGTTTTGACATCACTTTTGACATGTTCTTCCGTAATTGTCGATGACAGATGACACATTGTGCCCAAAATAACATGCAAATTAGTTTTCGAGAATTCGTATAATCTTACTAGCATTTTTTTTTGTTACTGCTATTGTCAACATGCGAGTTTTGACAAATTCTATACTATCAACAGAATCATTTTTAAATTTAGCTATATGAAAATTGATAATTCCAATCTTAACTCTTTGCAAAGACGTATAGTTTATTTGACGTCCTGACGATACACGTAAAAAAATATATTTTACGAAGTCGTTGTCAAAATGGTAACTTAGCAAGTTGAAAACAGTAATATCTTTTCATCATACATCAAAAATAACAATCACCAAAGCAACAGCGAAGTGACTTTGGAAATCTTTCATGTGACTATTTATTTTAAGTACCTATGATAGCGAGGTTAATCAGGAAGAGTCTTCAATAATTTCCACCAAGAATAATTTTCATTGTATCAACGGAGTACTATTTCACTATATGAACAACATTGTCTTCAAAACCAAGCATTGATTTTACTGGTCGACCTTCGTCGCACCTACTGAAACATTGGCACCAGGATGTCGACTGCACGACATTTTCGACTCGGATTTGCATTCATTTACTGTGTGCCGAGACGATGCTTCTTGTCACATAATTTTTAGCATTTTTGTTCTTAAATAATATGGTTTGATAAATAAGGGCCGGTTTTACGATGTCCAGATAAACACTGTCTACCAGATCAAAGTATTATCGGAAAATAATAATTTTTCTGTAAAATAACTTAAACGGAAATATTGAAAATGGTGATTTCATTATAGTAGCACAAACTAAGTTTATACGTAACTGCTGTGAAGTCCATTCTGGTATTGATGTAACTTGAACAAATTCTTACCTGCAAATAAAGAAAAATATTGTTAGTACTGGCCGTAAGTATAACAATTGATAATTTCAAAGTAGAATGACAGTAAATTCAAAAATACAATTTAAATTTCCATAGATGTTGTAAGTCATATTGATAAATGCATAATTAAATTGCAATATTTAACAGACTGCTTAACATAAATACCAAAGACAGATTTGTATGCGCAAATATCGGTCTAACCTCGAATACTACTTACTGTCTGTCTACCACACAAGTTACCTAAGTCAACAACATTTACCATTTGGCCCGCAATTAGTTCTTAATTTAGACTTTAACATCCTGCAATAGGTGAATTAGAGGCATTAAAGGCAACGAACTCAAAACGTTTGAGGTAAAAGGTCAAACAAGCAATTTATAGGGTCCGACACGATATCGTTTCGACACCGATGAAGCATCACAAGATGATTTAGATGAAATTGAATGTTGTGAAGTGAATGTAATTTAAGTGCTTAAAATAAATAAGACTGGGGGCATTATTTTGAAATAGGATAATACAAAGTTTGCTTTTGAAGTTTTGTGTGCTCAGGCAGATGTACTTTTCTTGTAACTTTAAATGCATAAATGCTTTAGAATTCGATCAAGTGATAAAACTGTACTAGTAAAACAAATGGATAGATAAAATTTACAATTTAAATAAATAAATACACGAATATTTGAAAGAGTTTGAATTTAACACAACGAAACAATAAGGTGATGCAATGTAAAAGTAAATAGAGGAGCTGCACACAATATGATTGACCTATCACGATCACCTAAATAGAACATCAGACATCGACATATAATATAAATACATAGATATATATAATGGTGAAGAGAACTATTTACATCTTGTACTTCTACTTAGAGGTAAGAGAAAAAGTTTTTCTACAATAAAATAGTAACTTAGTGTTTATTTGTTCATCATTTTGGAAGGGAATTAAATTATACGATGGTAAAGTAGCACGTAACTTTGAGGAATATATTTCAATTAAATGTTCAATTTTAATTATTTTAATGGTACTATCTCAACGAGTGAATTATGCATTTCGGTTGATGTTTATATTGAGATTTGATAATAACCAATTCTAATAATTCTGTATCATAAACATTATTGATAAAATTAACATCGACAAAATTACATGTCTAACAAAAGACATAAAATTTTAGTTTCGTTTTTCAATTAACAAAACTTATTTATAAGTGCAATAAACCTTTAAATTAATAAGTTAGCTACGTTAGCTAGTCGTTAATATTTAATTTTAATTAAGTGTTGATGATTTAGGTCATGAGTGTTTTGTGTTATGATGTGGTTCCGTTGTCAAACTGAAATTATGTAATTTATAATTAAATTTTTTAAGCTACTAACTTGAACGTTTTTATTACGACTTTGGTTTAAGACTAAAACATATTTTCATTTCATACTGAACAATATCCTCCTAAGGGCAGCGTTCGGGAAGCTACGCGGTATTTTCTCGTCCGACATGCCACAGTGTTTCAAGACGAAAGTCTATGACCAGTGAGTGTTGTCAGTGATGACATATGGCTCTGAAACGTAGTCGCTCACAATGGGCCTCATCAGAAGGCTGAAAGTAAACCAAAGGGCAATAGAAAGGGCTATTGGAGTTTCCTTGCGTGATCGAATAAGGAACGAAGATGTCCGCAGGAGAACCAAAGTTACCGACATAGCTCGAAGAATCGCCAAACTTAAGTAGCAGTAGTCTGGGCACGTTGCTCTTAGGACAGGTTTTCGATGAGGCCGTTGTGACAACACTTTGCGGGCCTGTGTCCAGCAGTGGTCGTCTTTCGGCTGAAATTATGATGATCCTCCTATGCTTTAGCCTCCACTAAATATTATCAAAATTCTCATCAAAAATTGTGTTTCTTACTATACCTAAATCATTGCAATCTTTTAAAACCGCTACACACACCTACCCAAGGTCGTTCAAGGCCTTCGTTTATTTAGAAAAGTTTACGTCTCGCCTGAGGCTGCATATGGCGTGATAATCTTGCATTTTGATATCTACAACAGCCGTTTTATGATCAAAATAAATTACGTATCCATTATGTTAAGACATTACTAATTGTCGTGAGTTTCGAAATGTTTTTGGAGTTTAGTCTGTCTGTCAATCAAACTTGTAGCGGCAAAGATGAGAAAGATTTTGTATATTAGTTCAGGTTTTATTTTGTTCTCTGGCCTGGTTTTTATGTTTTGTTAAATAGTGCTATTTCAGTGTTGAGCAAACAGATGTTTTGTAAACTAGGTTGTGAAAGATTTTTTGCTTAAATTTCAGTAAATGTCATCCTGCTCTTCTTGTAATTTACTAGATTCTAGCCTATTTTTGCCTATCTATCTATTGACTGGTCCATGGAGTTTCTTGCACGTTCTTCTCCATAGAGATCTACGCTTTGGAACGTGCATTTTAATTTAACTTTTTTCGACTGACCGACATTCAGACAATTCAAAAGTGCCTGCAATTGGATTTGAAATAAACGTTTCTGATTTCTGACTGTAATTTCAGAGTTGACTTTCTTCTTAACTATTGTCATTTACACAATCGATTTTTTAGTTTTTCTTTTTACATTTAATAATAATAAATGCCTCATAGGCACAACAATGGTTTAAAAATGAGTGAAACTGACTCCTGAGTTACGTTAGGTGCCTGTATTTCAAGAGCTAGGTTTAGTGGTAACCCTATGGGAATAGAACCTAGATTAAACTGTATATATATATGTGCGTCTATACTTGATGTATTCAATAACCAATACATGCATTCAAAAGCTCTAATCTCAGCTATTTATACTTAGCTTTTAGCTTCAGACAAACAGCAGGACTAGCCACTTACGACACAGCATAAATGTCATTTGTATAATTTTCCGTCATAAAATGTAAATAAATGTTGAAATAGCATTTAATTAACTATAAGTATGTTAGGAATTTGGTATTTTCGTAAATTACGACTTTTGAAGTCATTTGCAGATTTTTGGATTCTTAATGATGATAGGTAGATCAGATAATATTTTTAAATTTTGATAAAGGTTTTATCAAAATGGTCGGAGTGCATCTCAGATTTCCTAAAAGATTGTAAAGGATGTATTTGTGATGATGAGCGGATCTTTTATTCGAAGATCTAAAATTCTTGTTATCATTCGTAAGGCTTTTCGTATGTCCAAAAATAGTTGCTGGTATATCATATATAACTTATATAATAAAGTTATATCGAGATTTCAAAGAAGTCATTAGGTAATCTATATACATGTAAAGGTGATACTGACTGACTGACATATCAACGCACAGCCGAAACTACTAGACCTAGGAATATGAAATTTTTCACAAGGCTTGCGTTTATGACGTAGGCGAACACTAAGGCATTTTTAGATATTCAGCCTTCAATATGAAAAGGGGGGATTTCGTGGTGGAATATTATTATTATAGTTACCGAAGTTTTTTTTTTTTTTTTTTTTTTTTTTTTTCGGTGGGAAAATCATCTTATGACATCCCCCGCCCTTGGGCGGGGCGGGAGATAGTGTCAGACTTTTACTGACTAAAAACCCACTCCTGTTCCTTCGTTGCCTTTCGTACCAGGGCCGAGTCTTCCTTTCAGAATCAGACCCTTGGCCCCGGTAGGCTTCGACCCTGCTAGGCCCCTACAGTTGCTGACATCTCCTTGAGGCGCGCGTGGAACAGCACGCGCCGTCGACGACTTGGGCTCGGTCCGGACGGTTACCGGACGGTCGGACGGCGAGCCACCCATTGCTCGTCGTCCGCAAGCCTGTGCCTACGATGGCCGGAAATCGGGATCGGAATCCCGGCGGCGATTGGGGCGTGAGGACCGTTGCCTCACGCGATCGGCCGCCTCCTTTGCTAGCATTACTGCTTCGCAGAAGGAGGCAACCGCCTGCCACTCCTCCTCGCTCCGGACCATGGCCTGTACCAAAGCCCGGCGCGAGAGATCGCCGCCGCCGTAGTTACCGAAGTAAATAAAAAAGGTTGACATTATATGTTTTCAGGCCGTCCGTAAACCCACGCCTACGGTGGCCGGAAATCGGGATCGGAATCCAGGCGGCTGGGGCGCGAGGGCGCCTCCTTTGCTAGCGTTACTGCTTCGCAGAAGGAGGCGACCGCCTGCCACTCCTCCTCGCTCCGAACCATGGCCTGTACCAAGGCCCAGCGCGAGAGATCGCTGCCACCGAGCTACCTACTACCTAGAGGGATGAAACGGGGGTCCAAAGTTTCTGTGGAGAAATCTACTATTACGCGGGCGAAGCCACTTGCAGAAGCCAGTTATCTATAGCAACACAAGCTGTGCCCCAAAAATCAAAGAATGATTGATTGCAAACTCGAAACAATCAACTTCAAAGAACAAGGTCGGTATATGAACGAATTCGGTAATCGATACTGTATCGAAGCATCGATTGTCAGAAACAATAGTTTGTTGATGATCTTAATTGATGTAGGTCAGGCAGGATTGGTTTGGTGGTTATTAATATTACAATTTTATTTTTATTTGTTTTATAATATTAGTGATAATAATGGTTTTAAATAATTTTCTATTGAAAGGATAAGTTATAAAATATCATCTCAACAGTTACTTAGCGCATATTTTTAATTCCGAATTCGAGATGGTAATTATAATAATAAAAATCGATAACAAACTAGAGTTCGTTATTGATAAATTTAAGATATTTCGTTTTTTTTTTTTTGTTATACTTTTCAAATTTCGTGTTCCATTGCAATCCACACTTTTTAAAGGCAGAAATGCCTTAAAAATTCAAAGATCAAATTTCTTAATAATTGATTACAATCTAGTCAAAAAGACTTACAGTTTTTTAGAGTTAAATTGCTTATTTAACTCTAACTTATTGCTATATGTTATACATTATGTCTGACTAAGAATAGGTGGCGTTCTTTTGTATTTTTAACTCCGTAGCACTTTTTTAATGTGTTATATTATGTATGTACAGAATTTATCACTTTTATATACTAACTTTAAAGAATACAGTAATTCAAAAAGTTGCGTTTACTTAAATGATCTTGTAATATAATGGTCTTTATTCAAGTTACAAGGTAAAACAGTAAATATAGTTTTGTTTAAATCTATGTCAAGTTCTCTTGTGCTATATGCTGAACTAGTTCATCCTGTGTTTCAGCCGAGAGGAGGTAAAACATAATGATATAATAACAGTTATATAAAAAGATAAAATAGTCATCTAATAGGTATACAAGAAGTTGTAAATAGTATTAAAAAAATTCTACTTGCTAAAATCTTAGGTTCAGTAAAACTCATAACTTCTCAGTATATTCATAGAACTGATTTTGAGGAGTGTGGAGAGAAGTTTAGAGGGCTTAGATATAGTGACATTTTATAAAGACTAGCTTTTGCCCGCGGCTTCACCCGCGTACATAAAATATGTCACTCAGGAATAAAGCAGTTTTCTATTGGTGAAAAAATTTTAGCAATCGGACCAGTACTTTCTCTGTGTGTGCGTGTGTTTCTGTGTGTGTGTCTTTCTGTGTTTGTTTTTTTAAAAAACAAACTTTACCTCTTTAAAATATTGGTGTAGAAGTGTAGATAATGATTGTCAAAAGGTCAAAATGTATGGCAGGTATACTATACATTTACACTGACAGCTGATCCCAATATATATGTAGAGATTGATTTTTTTATAATGTAACAATGAAATCAAAAGACTGCTTAGAAAACAAAGTATCGCATATGATTATACTTAAATTACAAAAAAAAGCAATACATATTTCACCATTTTTCAACTATCATAACAACAAATAAACAATCTGCCAACAATTTACCAAACACCCAATTACAATCAACACAAATCAATATTTATAAAAATTTAGTGACTATTGCACAAGAGGCCGCTCGTTTCGCTTCATCTTCGCATTTATCGCTTACACTAAGATGCGCGTGAGATCCACAGATTGCATTGTCACTGCGTAGGGCCCACTTTCACTTTGTCATTTTCACACCGTCTTTGAACGTGTACAGACGTTTGATACCATCTTTATTACCTGACTAACACGGAATTACCTAGTTCTATGGGTTTTTATTTGCAGAATTAGAGCAAAGGTGAGTTTTGTAATATATGTAGTAAAAGTTGGCTGTAGAGTTTAAAGGGAAACCGCTGTGTCATGTTATGTGGTATATACATTCATAATCAGACCCCCTCTTTAGGAGAATGGGCTGTTATCTACTTCATGGACTCACTGTGAGTTGCTTGGATATTAGTCTTCGAAGCATATAAGATTTAAAATTATAAGAATTGAAAATCGACTGTAATAAATATTTGACTACTTTTATAAGAGATATCTAGACAAACAAACTCATAACTCATATAAAAATAGTCTAACAGTCTTTTACTTTTCTGAACTCACTAAAATTAACAAATCAAATCTGTAAACACCCTCAACTGTAAACTACTACAACTATACCTACATGAATACCTATCCCTTAACAATAAATCTGAATTTTCAAACCAAACTGAACACAGTAGGTGAAAGCAGCTGAATTTATTCTAAAACAACATCAAACAAAAACAATAGATATAAATGTCACTGTTGTAGCTCATGTCAAATTCATGATGGCGGACGCAAGCGCGCGAAATTCACATCAAATAGCAACGTCTAACAAAACATGTGACATTCATTTCTAAACAAGCGACTAACAACAAGAAATACGAGTTCATGTTGAGGCAAATACACAATGTATTGCTGTTCCTGTGGCGGATATCAAGATAATGGTTTTCCATAATACACATATTGTTTTGAGTAATACAGGAGGAGCTTTGTTAGGTTCTTAAATATCTACATTGGTAAAACATCATTTTGTCTTGTTCGCGTTCTGATATGGTTTCGCTTCGATTAAAAGAAATTTTGAAATTTTCGGATTCCTTATTTCACGAAATTATCTTTTTTATATAGATTCAGCGAAAAACTAATTGGATAACTCAAAAGTTGTTTAAGGCAACTTTCCTCGTAGCTTCAATTTCAAGTTCATAAGTTGTGAATCACCCTTTATACAGGAACAGAAACACGGATCGCGCCTCCGTGGGCCGAATCAACACTACTAATCTTTTTATTAAACGACAGAAGCGACTTAAACTAACCCACGTGCGCCCGAACATCAGATATGCACTATATTTGCATATATTGACAGTTTAGATCAGCATAGAAAAGTCAATGTACATGTCCACACATCAAACTGATTTGTTGTTCGAATTCACGCGTTAAATACACGCAATAAATGCTTTTTAATTTATTTTTCACACATTGAATTGTAAAGATAATTTCGTGATTATCTTTGATGTGATCGGGAATCTGGTGGAACGCTTTGAGTGAATTCACTGCTAAGGATTTAAACAACGGGTCAGTCTTATTAATCTTATCTACATTTGTATCATCTGTAACTTTAATTGTAGCTCTACTGATTTTAGAAGGGATCGTGATGTTACGTATGGTAGCCGTAAGAAGCAATTAAGTCAGTGTCAATCAAAATATTGTGAATGTTGTCTGGCATCCTCTGTGGTGATGGACAGTGATGAATAGACGCAGTAGCAGTAGCATATGTATGTCCGACTGGATAATTGGCGATTCCGTTTGCTATCAGCGATTTCACTTTAGGGAAAACTTGGAAAATGAAATCGAATTTTATGTGGTTAATAAATCTTTCTCTGTTAATAGAATTTATATCTGCATTAAGATCTTCATGTGACATTCGCGTATCACGATGGTGCAACGTATCACTATCGTCACCTAATAGTTCCATTATCATTAAAATGCTGTTTGTCCAGTTTATATTTTTAGTTAATTGGTGTTAGGCGTCAAGAAGCCAGCTTTAGCAGTTTAAAATCTTAATTGAGTTCTTACGAGTTGTTAGAATTGGAATTGCTTGGCGGACATTTTTATAAATTAGATCTAGCACGCGACTGCGATTTAAGTAAGTAAAGTGGATAATTTAAATTGTTAAAGGTCGATTAATGAAAGTGAGCCTTTTCGTGTAAAAGGAACTGGTTTAGTTTGTAAAGCTACTGGACTTAGGAATAGGAATGTTTACTAATTCTTGGAGGCAGGTTCCGTATATATATATATATAATCTTTATATAATAATATATACATACAGGCTACAAGTAATCTGGCAAGGTGAACTAAAGGAATGGTGCATTTAGAGGATTAGATTTTGTTCGTGTGTGATGTTAAAGGTTAGATTAAAATTTGTTTATAGTTTAAAAAAATAAGGCATGTTTATCATATCTTTAGTTTTGGATTCTTAAAACTTCAGATTCATCCATGTCAATATCTAATGATTCCGTTGTAACACATAAAATAAGCAAAGATCCAAACATATTAAAAATAATTAAACTAAATGAAACGAGGATTACTCTATCAGATGTTTATCTTACAGCTATAAATCTAGAACTTCCTGAATCTATTATTATAAGTTTGTAAGCACGCAATAAGATTATAAAACCTTTTCAAGAACAATGGGATATACTCTAGTTTAGTAAGATAATGCTTTAATTGATATATTTATGGTATCAATTATGTTTTTATTCATTAGTAATGCTCTTTATGGTTCGGATGGAGTTCCGAGCGGTGTTTCCCATGCATTGGTATTTGTCATGAACAATACGTAATGATCACTGATTAATCAATACGATCAGAACTAGTTTGAGCTTTGATGTTCACGTAACACCATTATTAAAGTGATACCATTTAAGAGATCTTAGACAATTTTTCTAAAAGTTTGTCAGGAAATCCTTACAACTGCTGTCAATGGAAAGCGGGCAGTCCTGTCGGACGTCTACTGACTAAAACTCTACGATTTCTACCACCACCAAGATTCGAGTTGTACAAATAATGATTTACGCAATATAAGGGTTATATCACACTAGCGGTTTGCGAGCGGCTGCGGGGCGGGGCGGGCACGCAGAAAATGCGTCGCGAACACGCCGCGCCTGCACAGCGAAGACATCGCGGACGCGTGGCAAATTCGCAACGAAAAACAAAAGTTTTCAAGGCGTGTTTGTAGCAAGTTAACGATGTATAATACACTTAATAACAAAATTGAATCCGACTAGGAGACACTGCTGTTGGCTTTGTTACTTCGAAGACGCCGGTGACCCGCACCTCTTTACCGGATCTCGTTACCCGTCCGCAACAATTCGCTGTGCATGCGCGGCGCCTTCGTTGCGCACCCGTAACGTATTCGTTGCGCACCCGCTTCGCTTTGAGGATGCTCGCAATCCGCCAGTATGATAACGCCATAAACTTTTTAAGTTAGTATCCATAATCTTAGGTACATATTATTAAACAAAGTCTCCAACCGCTTCTATTTGTCTGCCTATTCGCGATAAACTCAAAAATTACTGAACGCGTTTTCAGGAGGAATTTCAGAGATTCATGACGGAAATTTAGGTGCCTATATAATGCATGTATATTATAATAGAGGAAAGCCAAGAATTTCAATGATTTCTAAAACTTCGTGTGAAACTGGTGCGGACCGATAGTTGTAGATAAAAACACATGAACTTTTTCATTACTAATGCCGCGATAATGATTGAATGATTGATCCGGTTCTATAAAGTTTTTCTTTGACGTCAGAGCTGGCCTGTCAACTAATTAAGTTAATCATAAAATCAAGGAAGCAATGTCATTTCTGGTTAAGATTATTAAATCTAGATGCCAATTGATTTCTCTTATTACATTCTAGGAATGAGTGGTGAAAATAGGTTGAGTAAGCACAACCAAGTTACGCAAAAGCTGTAATACCACATCTGGGATGTGGGTCTACCTACACTATAAGACAAAGTCTGGATGACGTAATACATAAACGGTTACCTAAGGCTTTTGAAGGAATAATAAGCGAAAAGTATTGCCTGAAGTTATAGTATATCAAATAAAATCTTCATAAAGATTACATTAAATATAAGAATCACTAAAATCAGCATAAAACCATTCAATATTTACAATATCTTTTGATGTGCGTTTCAATTTCATAATGTTTTCACTTTTGTAACGGACTTTAAAATTAAAAAGTGATATTCAATTTGTAAAAACATAACTGCACAAGCGTTTGCGTAATGTCTGAAACAAATTCATTGACACTGACCAACGCGATCTCTTACAAAAGCCTACCTCAATGCCGCCCTACTTTCCAAATGTATCTACAGCTACAATTATGTGGACAATATAACAAACAAACAATTATATCACACAGTATACCACGATACGTTTGCTATCTACTAACTCCAAAAGCATCTTTAAACCCACACACTAAAGCTCAAAATAGAGAACCATGAGATTTCGAAGCAGCAAATGCAGTTGTTGCTATCGTCGAAGACAATAGAATCGAGGACATTAAGTTCGTGCAAAATGTTTCTGGAATGGCAAATGTTCCGGTCGCTGAATATTCTATAGCAGGCCTTGGTAGATTCAAAATAGAGTTCAGATTAATCTGCATTATCAAAGAATCAGGATATATATAGGTATATAGGACTAGTCGGCGCCATAGTGTACTTTTGGTAGTTGGTATTATGAGGACAATTACGAAACTAAAGTTGGTGGGCGTTGGATCTGATCTAGATCTATGGTTACAGCAATTGAGCAAAATGCTAGTGGACTGAGGTAGATTTGTCTGTCATTATAAAATTACTGGTTCAGGAGTTACAACAATCTACTTGATTATGGTTTGTAACAAAGGGCTTCACAGAATTCTGTAGACTGCAGTTGCTATGTTCTTTTTTGTCATAAACATAGTTGCAACGTATATGAAACATGGAAAAAAGTTTATTAAAGTTATCACAACCATGATTCACTAATTGTGGGTTGATTTACATTACCTACTTTACTCTGATTCATATGTAGTTACTGCCATATTATTATATCCATGCAATCAGTAATAACGCACGGGGCTAAAGATTGTAAAACAATTTGACGATAAATTGCTTTTCAAGCAACTAGAAGTAATCTAAGCGCCTTATTAGGTTGTCATTGGGAACTATAGATATGTGTGCTGGTATTAAATTAATTTTTGACCTAATTGATTTCATAAGTCTTTTAAAGCAAATTATTTTCCATCTGTCTTATTATATCTAGTAGGCAAGAAAAATCTTAACCAAGTTAATTTGTAACCAAGTCTGTAATTTTTTCACCAAATTAAACTACGCCACGTTTGTGAGGTTAAAACTACAAAAGCGAGAAAAATAAACGCGAAAAACGGTAAGCACTCACTATTTCTGAAGACATATTGTTCAAAACTCGTTTGTTTTATGAATATTGTCAGTTGTTTGGTGAAAAGTATACAATTGCATGTGTTAACCGTTGCTTCTAAAGAGTTTCTTGCGAATTGCTCTACACTTTGATCTATAAAATGTGCAATAATGTCGCTTGTGTAATTGTGTGGGCATTGACCATTGTATATTTTAAGTTCCGGTTGTGAGTAAAAGAAATCTGTAGAAACCATTTATTTTTGAAGTATTTTCTTAGATTTTAAGTTAGTAAATTAGCGTTGTTTGTTGTAGTTCTTTTTTAAATTAAATATAAAAAAAATATTAAAGGATTATACAACACTTGCATCATTTTACATATTCACTTTTGGTGTAAAAACTGGCCCTATTATCTGTTCTGTCTGCCTAATCTTTTTTAACTGTTTTGGAGTCGGCTTCCAGTCAAACTGGATACCACTGGGCATCAGGAATTTACGTGAAGCGGCTGCCTATATAACCTGGTAATTATAAACATCATTTAGAAAATGAAAATCTTAGTATGTGTGTCCCTAGTAGCAGTGCTAGTAGAGGTCCAGAAAATGTGAACATACATTATTGAAATATTAATTATAGATACAATTAAACTATACTAGATCTTTAACCACAAACATGACCTACCCAAAACTACCTAGGTTCCACAAAAACCAAGGTTCCCTACCCATTGTGCACTGACACACTGGTTCCGTACTAAGAACGTATCGATAAGAACACAATAAACAATAACGTTCGTGTATTGCGATTACAACACTGTTATGCGACTAATGACTATATAGGATTGTTCGGACTTGCGACTAAGCGACTTTTTTTCAATGTTATGTCAGAAGTTCTTGGGAGTAACTGAATATAATGGTATGTTTGATGTTTGAGTTATGCGTGGAAAAACTATTTCTCTTCTTATAGATAAAAAGAAAAGAAAATGCCAATCATCAACATTTATTATAACGATAATAATTCAGTTTCAAACGTTATGAAAGATAAATTAAGATATCATTTCAAAACGTTTACAGTTCATCAAAATAAACAAATCAATCTAACCCGACAAATCGTAGTACATGAGAAACGGCCGCTCGTTGCAAATTATGATAGTAATGGTCGTGTGGGCAGATTGACGATCTAGTTCAACGACGGGGCGTTCTACCGACGGCGGGGCGTCATCGGTAACTAGGTCGAAGTGCCAGGTGGGTTCGTTGGTCGCTTGTATTTGGCAATATTGTTCGAGCCAATAATATTAAAGTACTACGTTTAATTCTACGGTTTGAGCTGTTAAAGTAAAAGATAAAAAGCTTACTGTTTTTTCAGATTCATTAGCTTTATCCTTTGTTGTATGATGTTATCGTTTATTTAGCCAAGAGTCTGCTCAGTTTCCGTCATTATATTTTTCTTCCGTAATTTCGTTGTTTATGTCAGCCTTACCTTTATTTACTACATGTAGAAAGAAGTCCATAAATTACCTAAGACTATTCAATTCAATTGAATCTAAATTACTATTCTTAAAATGTTTCATTGACTGCATCATCACTTGCGATCAGCTTGAGGGTGACATAGTAGTCAAATGCGAGTTTACCAATAACAACAAAAGAGAATATTTTTAAGTTTTTTCTACTCGTAAATAACTCAACTGAAACATCTTTATCATATCTACAAGATCATGATATCCACTATTTCGTTCGAAGCTCGCGTAAGTCATTTTTCTCTATTTTTGCGCAAAATACCGCGACAAGCGAGGCCATTCTCTTTCATTGTAAGTAGACCGATTGTTGGCCTTAAATGTAGCTTTGATTTTATTTACCGCCCGTTTCTGTAAAGTTGTTGACAATCGAGCAATTCCTTGTTCCATGTTTGATTGTTTATTATTTTTGATAGTTGAATGTAATAAATGTCGGTGTTGTCTGAAAATGAATGTTTTTGTTTGTGAAAATGTTTTTTTTTCTCTTGGCTGTGTCTGGCTAATTGTACAGATGTTACAAAACTATGATGGAAATATTTCTGATAGTTTAATCATTTCGCAAAATCATAAACAATATGGCAACCAGTATAATCATTTAAATATTTATTTAAACTATATGCTATATAGATTACGCTAATATCTTTATAATCTTCCAGCCATTATTCTAATATCATTGACTCCACCTCCTTTCTAGCAATAATAAAATATCATAAAACAACCAGTAGGTATAATATTAAAACTAGTAAAACCGTCTTCCAACAAGAACATAACAACTATATCTACCGTCTTTACTTTTATTTTCCCATCCCGGTAGCGCAAGTGCACAAACTACACTTCCTACAAGATAGCTCCAATTAATTCACATAAAATTAGAAGCTGGCTCACTATCAGAGGGCTGCACTCCTAATTATTAGAGGGAATGTTCGATCTTTATTGTTCGCTGTTAGCTCGAACTTACATTAGATCTGGACTAATTAAATGCTGGTGTAAGAGCCTGGTTTCATTAAAATGGCGATTTTCGTGTGTGTGGATCTGATAGGACCTTGCGCCGGCGGCGACACTTCCTACTTGTAGCTAGAGTAAAAACTGGAGGCGCAAATCTTGCTTTAAATAAATCCTGGATTAAATGTAGAGCTGGGTTTTCTGGTAAATGTTTTAAAATACTTATATTTATGTTAAATTATATGTTCTAAGAGCAATATGTTTATGTTTAATTATATGTTCTAAGAGCAATATGTTTATGTTCAATTATATGTTCTAAGGGCAATATGTTGCTTTATAAATAGAAAATTTGGTTCAGTGTTGATTAAAAATGCCTGTCCTGGGTTACTGTGAATTGCTGCAGTTGTTACTTTACAAGATTATTTTCACCAAACAGCTTACCTAGCTCTTCATAAACCTGAATCAAAGTACTAAATTATTTTTAGTAACAACAAAGAATTTGCCTTCAACTCAATACAAAGTACACTTTAACAGAAAGCGTACAGCAAGAATTGTATTATAAGTACACAGCGCACACGGACAGAGCACGATGATCTACGACGCGACAGACTTCCGTATCATTACGGCCGGAGGAGTGCGGCACCAGCGCGCGCGCAGATCACATCGGCACGCGCCACCACTCTTATCATCTTAATTTTATGTATTTATTCAATATCCAGTGAATAGACAAATAATGAAGGACTCATTATGGAGTTTGTTTTATAAGTGTATTTTTTTTTAATTTTAACTCAAAACAATACCTAGGGAATTTAATTTAAAAATATATCTAAATAAAATAAAAATTATAGAAGTTAACAGTGCATAATTACAAATGAAATTCTTTGTACTTAACTGCCATATACGTATAGAAGCTATATGGTATGGGGACGTTAACAGAGCATGACGATTGACATACATTCCTAACAAGCTGAGAATGAAAAGGGAAATGCAATTCAGTGCAAATTCTTAGCATTTGTATGGATCTTGTTTCTACAGTGAAGAAAGGAGTTTTTTAGTAAACACTGGCTTTAGCTATCACAATATTGAAGGCAGTAATAATCCCGAAGTAACTACAGCAACTAACGAACGCAATTAGTATGGGAAACGCACAGTATTTGGCAACTTTACGCACAAATATTTCTTCAGGCAAATAAATATACATATTTATTACCAACTATTAAATCGTCGATAACCGACACTAAATGAGCCGCAATCATTTGGTTTTCAACAGCTCAATCTGTCATAACCTCAAGGAAACACAGTATCTCGCATTTCTACTATATCGTTAGTAGTCGGGTCACGAACTACTAGTAGTTACTTGATCTACTAGTTAGTATATCACGTTTATGTCTATAACTAGTTGGTTAATGTCCGGTGACAGCTTAGCGAGGAATGAGCGAGGGCGTTGCTGTTATTAGTAAGTATTAAATGGTACACGTTCACCTATCAGAACCACCAAGTATGACATTTTAGTACTATTTATTATAAGTGGTGTAGTAGAAGATCTGGAGTGGATATTATGGGCTGATATTCTAACAAAGAGAAGAGATGGAAGATTAGAAGGCTCCTTTGAGTCGGCCTACACAATTGGAACAAAAATACTTAAATTTCATGAAATTAGGTTAATTTTGGTTTTAATCCTTAAACAATAAATTTTTAAAAAACTAACTTCTAATTATTTTCGTTTTATTTGCTCTTGGAGCATTATTGACATAGTGGTAACTCCTTCGACTTGTGAATTCTACGTCGTGGTTTACACAAGCGGTTTACTTTGCGTAGTTAACTTCATCACGGCTCTCAAAATGGTGACAGAAAACATTGTGAGGAAATGTCCTAAGATCAAAAATTCGAAGCCATGTGACAACATCAACCCGCACGAAGACCGCGTGGTGGACTACATCCCATTCCCTCTCTTAGAGAGGAGGTCAAAGTCTTGCAGCGGGTACATTATAAGGCTAATATGATTTTGCTTTATGCTTAGTACCACAAATTTTCCTATTATACAAGATAAACTATGTATATTTAGCTAAGCTATAAACAGCTCTTGCCGAAACCGTTAACGTATCACTCCTCGTAACCTCAATATGTGTTGGCCACACTGTTGGGCAATTGATTGCCATAATCAAAACGTTATCGACGTTTTCGCACGCGAGGTTGCCTAATCCTTTACTGCCATAAGGGTTAGGCGAGACTATCATAATATACGTAAGGATGTTGAAGTGTTTACAATTACTGATTTGGTTGAACAAGGGGCTTGTTACTGCGGAGTCCATATACTAAGTATAATTGGACAATCAGTGCACCTGAAAGGAGTATGGGTTTGTTCTGAATGATTGTAATGTTGATAGGGAGACTAGTTACTGCTTGAATATTATTGTGACTCAGTAAATCCGGAACTGGTTTCTAAGCACATAATAGCAAATCTAGTAAGAAGAAAATGAGACCAAAGCCACAATAAATATTGAAGATTTTTTTTTGTGAAATTTCAATTTATTTGAATATATTTAGCATCTTTTTAAAGTTGTGTTGTTGTACTTGTCCTCCCATTTATCACATTTTTGTTGAATACCTACTCATATGCCAAAACTTTCACTATCACGCGAACTGACACGTATTATGATCTTGATAAAAAAAAATTCTTTATTAAAACAGGTGAAACTACTGTTAGTATCGTTGTCGTAACCTTGCTTGGAGCACGCTTCGTTGACTGCGTGTCTTTTGTTAGCGGTTACTTCGGTATCTATATATAATTCACACCATTCATTGGCTTTAAAAAAGTTAGCGTTATTGGCCTTTTAATTATGTTAAAAATACGCATGTTGGTGGGTAGACGAATTTGTGTGATTTATTGAATTTTTGTTTATAAGCGTTAAATTGAAGTACTCGTCGTATCATAACTGACTTGATTGGTTAAAACGATAACAGAAACTATAACAATGATGGAAGGGAAGTTGAAATTATCGCAGTACAAGATTTGATTGTTTACGTGTTATATGCTAGAAACCTCCGTGGAAATGGAAAACAATTTTGAACAACCGTCAAGGCAATATGTTTGACCATAGAATATGATTAGACAGAGTCATTGAACATTTATTTTAACAAGATATTTGACCTACGACCAAGCTATATTCACTTTACCTCTAAACATTTCCTAATTAAAGTTACTCTTACGAATAAGGTCGCCTAATAAGACAACTGACGAAAATGAATGACAAAGCCGCATTCACACTGGTAAAATAATGAGTTGAATGTCTCATTCTAATCGATAAGCGCTACATATCACGAAAACGTGACTCCAACAGGTCCTAGTGAACCAAAAATACTTGCACAAGTGTAATTATATTGGGTAACGATATACCATAAAGATAATGGTTAACAATTAAAAATACAAGTAGCTAATCCAAATGACATAAGAACTTAATTAACTTAACGAGGTTAGGGTGGTCAAAGAAATGAAATAGTAGATTGTATTGTCAATTATTAAATTGTTGATGTAAAAATTACTAGTTGGTAAATAGACCCAGCATTCAAAATAATTTGACCAATCACTAAAACCAAGAAACCAAACGTCACTGACTTATGGTAATTTGGTACCAATATAGCACAAAGCATTATTTAACAAACAACAAGCTAGCCAAGACAATGGACAGACAAATAAATTAAAACAAACAGCTGTTGATTAAGAAGTACTACAGTATAGACCTAAAACTATAGAAGAAATTGTTGTCAGAGGCGTTAACTTGACAGTTATTGATTAGGTACAAGAAATTAGTATGTTCGCAGATATTAAACGAGATTGTATAGAATTTAGAGCACCCACGTGCCACAATGGATTCGGCTAAGCTATATGGCTATGTAGTTAGCAATGCAGACATTTCGCAATAATGTTTAGGTTAGTTTCAAGTTGATTTATAATTAAAACTAGGTGCGTTTGTAAACTAGATTGAGAAATATTTAGGCGGCAGCTTTTGATATTGGTGAGTATTGGAATTGTTTAAGGAAAATCTACAAGAACCAGTTCAAGATTACGATAAGATTTCTTGTCCATGAGTAATACTAGCTTCTAACAGCAGTTTTGGCTGCGTGGAGTTAGTACTTCCCCTATTGTAAATTATAGTCTATATGTTAGTTTGATTTGTAAGCTGCATTACAGTAGTTTCTTCAAAGCCTTTAATTATTTTTTTCGTAAAAGAGTAAAAATCATCCAGCCATATATCCAACCTAACAAACTTTCACATTTATAATATTATGTAGTAGGATAGGATTAGTTATTTAGATACCAATAATTTTTCATTCTTTCGTTCAGTTTTTTTAATGTTATAAGATACTTGCTTTTGCCCGCAGCATCGCCCGCGTACCTACATAAAATATAGCCTATGTCACTCAAGAATAAAGCAGCTTTCTATCGGTAAAAAAATTTTAGCAATCGGACCAGTACTTTCAGAGATTACCTCCTATAAACAAAAAAAATAAAATAACAATCTTTGCCTCTTTATAATATTAGTGTACATAATTTTGTCTCCTACAATACTGTATAAAATTGTCTAAAAATATGTAAATCATTGTTATAGCATACTCGTATATTGCATGTTACAAAATATATTTTAACAGGGTTTCAATTTCCAAGTTCTAAGATATAAAATATGGAAACAATTTGTACATAAACTGCCGTTGATAGTGTTAAAATGACTAAATCATATGTAAGTTATTTAAAATTCGTACACGGTATTAAAAATATCTCCTTACCTCATGCCGTCAAATCCGTCGTCTGAGCCGTTGATAGTGAGCACAGGCGCACGCGCATACGCTTTGGCAACGCGTCGATTCCTCTCGAAAACTATCACCTTCGCCCATATTTCGTCGTCTATCTGTGTCCATTTGTCCAATACTTCCTGTATGTGTTCCTGTTGACAAAACAAAATATTGACAAAATATTTTTATCATTATAATGTAAAATGGATTGATAGTTAGCATTAGGTCATAGGTCATCTGCTTAATTATTTTCTTCAAGTGCTACGTCGCTGGGAGGATTAAGTTAAATATTGTTTATTTCTCATGGTTACTGTAAATACCAGTTGACCTAAGTTGCAAGTCTGATGAATATTAAAGATAACGTACTGTGTTCAAGAACGAATATCTTGTCCAATTCAACTCTTTTCTTTAATTTTTGCTTTTGCATGACTCCTCTAAACTCGCATTTACTTTTACATACATTAAAATCTCGTTTATAAAACAATATCTTATTTATTTATTATTTCTTTACATTTGTACACCTAGATTATAATTTACGAAATGGATGCCTTATATATGTAGGTATTTGCCAGTTTTTCATTTCCACAACCTTCATTATGCATCACAATAAAATACGACTTTACACGACCACAGTTTCGTTACACACACTTTTAACAGCAGTTTCATTACACGCATTTACCAAAACGTTTTCATTCATATTTTCTTGCAAAATAACTGTTTAAGAATGACCTTGCTTTGCGTTACTTTTGTAAGGTATGATTACTGAAGTTTAGATATTAATCCTAATGTGGCAATGTTGTTGTAATCAGATGACATCGTCGCAGGCGCAACGTGAGTTCCGCTCTACTAACCGACTCTGTTTTACTTGAGTGTGGTATACATTTACATGTTCTGGGGTGTTTTGGGTCAAATAAAGTTGTAACTACATACAACTGTTTGGAAACACTGGCAAACTATTTTTATTAAATAACTCACATTATACTACCATAGTTAAAGAAGAAAAAGAAAAAGTATTAAAAAATGAAGGACTATCCACTTTAGGGTTTAAAGAATTAGGTATCAGTTATTAGACTTTTGCAAAATCCTGATCTCTCTCTGTTAAGAGCTCCCACAAAAACCAGAGTTAATGGTTGAAGATAAAATATAACAGGTGCGATATGGTGACTGTAAAAGCTTTAAAAAAGAATATAGCTAAAATTCCATATAGTCGAGGACTCGTGGGTGGTAAATTCCTGACAGTAATTGGTTTTGATTTCTTTACAATAATTTATGAGACTTTTATGAATGACTCAAATACAAAACGCGATGACGGATGAGCATTTATAAATGCCCGTAATTACTGACTTGGCAAAAAACCGACACAAAGGCTCCGATGACGTAATAATACCAATCAATATTGCAATGATTTATAATAAAAATATCAAAGATTTTGCTAACAAGGAAGAGAATGATGGGAAGCTGATGAGCATCAAAGGAATTCCTGTCTTACCATTAAAGAATTTACGCTCAATTTCCAATGATTAGTTGGATTCTCTGACAATTTTAACGGGCATCGGCCTGTGTAAACGAAGCCTCTGTTTTTGTTCACATGTAACAATAACTAGGCAATTTTCAACTAAAAAGGTGCCTCTAAATAGACCGTTACTTTTATAAAAAGTTTTGAAATGATTGTGGTAACCGCATTTACTAGTTAGGGATGGAAGATTATTAGTATCTTTTTCTAATTGGTGAATTATTGGATGGTTATATTGTTTTATCTACATGGTATTTGGCTTGTGTGTTTTTATATGTCTTAAAATATCGTGATCATCCCACCAATATGAAGAATATATTATAATATTTTTCAGTGATTCAAAATACCTTTTGTTAAATCTAATATCCTTTGTCATTTTATCTGTGTCTAATGTTATAATCAATCAAGAGCTTATTACGGATCAGTTATCAGTTTTCGTTATCTATTGAGCAAGTAAAAAAGTTATAATATTATAGCAAAAACTATATTTTAAATATATAGGAAAATTATATATAACAAAGGACAGATAACTAGTCAGTTGTGGGTGCTAAATCATCAGTCTAAAGTTTGAACTCTGACTATAAAAAACTCGCAAACATTATGACTTTTCCACTTACTGACAACCATATTTGCAAATATTGAATAAACTACACTTATATTCGTATTCACGATTGTTTTCTTGTATAATAATAACTATTATGGCGTATACTTTTTTTAATTTCCGCAAACCATTAGAACCGAGTCAGATAACTTTCGATTTCATACGAATGCGATGATTATAGCAATTTTAACTGTCTTATTGTAGTAGCGTCATTTGTGTTTACTTTCAATTTTATTTAAAAAGATCTTTGCAATTTTAGAATTATTACACTTATTCTTATGAAAATAAAGAAATGGATGATGAGTGCCTTTTGATTAATTAATGTAATTTTATTTCAAGTGATACTTATGACTGTTTAATTCATTAACGCTCAGGCGGTAGCCGGCGTCCGCAAGCCATTGTCTTACTATTGTGTCTCTAATTACGCACGTCAAAAGGTTAAGTATGAGTTATATGAAATAGTTTTGTAAGAGATATATACAATAGATGAAATATAAGAGTAGGGATGTAGATCCCTACTCTTATATTTCATCTATTGTTGAAAAGTCCTAATGCACTCCCATCAGCATCTAAAGAACCTCAACAACAAGACAAAATAAAAACGAAAGCTAAATTAACTCTGCGAACCTTTGCCCATCCAGCTTTGCTATTCACCAACGAAAGCCATCAGCCAAATGATCCAATTACTGGACGTCTTCATGTTATAATGCGTCAGTCTAACGACTCATTCACTGTACTAAATCAAATTCGCAATCACTACTAGCTTTCTCTTCATTACCGTATCTTTACATCAAATCCTAATCGGAATCAATCATAGTGGCTGTAACATGTATTGCCATAATAGGGATATGGTAACGAATCAGATATGTATCGATATTAAAGTCATTAGTTTTAATATTTATAAACTTTCTAGCATCAAAACCGAGATACTCAAACGATAAAACTTATTAAAAATATTATATACAATAAAGGTAAAATTTGGCGTCATAAAACTCCTTCGCATCGCTGTCGACTGAAAGTGTGCCCAAAAGGCTGGCGGCATTGCCACGTTGTATGGTTATGCTTTATCTGTGACCGAGGTGAAAGCTAGCCCTTGGGTCACACGAAGTGTCAACTAAGTGTTTGGATAATTCTTTAAATAGCTTATGATCACTCGGACCCTACCGCCCAAGAGTTTCAACCCCAAACGGCTCAAAAATATTACTGCCGACGAGGTTGTTATTTTTCCGCAGCTTGAGGTTCTCCGAAGCCGCAGCGGCAGCACCAGCACAGCACGAAGAGATAGGAAGATGGGATGGCGCAAGTGTGTCGACACAGGTAGCGTCCCACACTAAAGGTCTACCCATCTTCCACGGAAATAAAGACATCGTATTAATTAATTATATTATAAGTTGTTTTTATCTATTAAATTAATTTTCCTTTAATTGTTCAGTCTTCTTTATGTTTATCAAAATCAGTGTTTGATCTATGGTTTTCGTCAAAATATTTTCTACCGCATTATCGATACTCTGTTCAAGTCTCTAGTCATAAACGCTTTTACAATGTGTACTGTAATGTACAATTTGTGTCGTCATCTTTCTCATAATCTAGCCTCATATTGTCATATTCAGTTCGTTATTTGCCCTGAATAGCCTTCGTTAGTGCTATTTTGTATTTATTCGCGAATGGACAGTCAGTCATGCTTAATCATTCAACTGATTTATAGTCCAAGATAGCATATTGTTGCATTCAGATAAAGTTTGTGATGTTTTAGCAAGACTCACTAGATGGCGTGACGTTGACATTTGTGGAAGCACAATAGGCAGCAAATGATATATTGAAAGTAATGGTGAGCTTCAGAAGTTATGACAAGATAATGCACATATTAGTTGCTGTCATGTTTAATTTGTTTTTTAGTTGTTTGATGAAAATGATTAATTAGATAACAATGAGTGAATTATAGTTACAAAAGAAGAAAAAGTTGATTGGCAGTAAATATGGTGATGGTGGTGATCAATGTTAGCTACCTTTTTTCATAAAGGAGGCCTTTGCCTTGCAGTAGACAATGATAAAAGCTGGAAAGAATTTACGTCTTGTAGAAGGTACGTCACCTAGTCCGTTAAAGAAATCTTTAAAGTTTTAAACTATGCGAGCCAATAAACTTAACGTTTATGTTATGAGCCTCTGCACTTGATTTAACATTTTAAATATGGTTAGGTGCGAACAACGGTATCGACTATGCAAGGTTGGCCACACCTCGATCTCCTTAAGCTATTTATGTACCTACCACATTAGCTACTTGTTTAACTTTTCATTTTATTTGTATCGTGTTGTATCCTTATGCATTTGTTTGTTGTGTTAGAATGAAAGAATCTAATAGTTCTAATATTAATGATTTAAATCATGATCATCAAGTATGCATAGGATCTTTAAATATTGTTTTGGTTTGCTAAATTTTCAATTGATTAGATGGTCGATGTTTATTGTTGCAAACTTGGTCGCTTTTAAATGTCACTGAGTAATCATTTTAATTTTTTTATGAAGAGTATTTCCATACATTGATTAAAAATTGAAATCTCGAATCGAAGGATTGGAACAATTTACCTGCTATGGTCTTCCCGTCCGATTATAATTTAGGTTTATTCGAGGCTAGAGTGAATAGGTTCTTAATAAACAAGGGCGATTCACCATCAACGATTGCATCACTGCTTACCATGAGGTGGGATCGCAGTCAAGCACTGGTTTATATCATTAAAATAGCTTAAAAAAACTGAAATTATCGAAAACTATATTCCAGATGACTGTTCTATATCATTGCTTTTAATTGCTGATTAACCGTCATGAAAAGAGAGATCTCCATTGAGTTATATACTACTCAAACACACAATACTTTTTGTAATCACGATGTTCATTTCATAATAGTTACGAGATCGCATGCTTGAATTTAGCGTGCTTCACTTGCTTAGTTGAGCAAAACACTATTTATGTAATAATTAATAGGCTTTATTTAACGTCTACAAATATCATCATTTACATCTTAAGTGGCATTCATACGATTAACTTAAGATAATTGTGATGACTGATTTCAATCAATTGATTAGAATTATCAAAAATTTTAAATGAAATATGAAATGCTTATTAGAACAAGACGTTTTATTAATTTATTTAAAAATATCTACAAAATGCTAAATATTAGCAAGTCCACGCCCATTGATAAACTTTATTCATGGTTCTCGTTCAGAATAAGGTATATGAGTAAAATAATAACATTTTATTTTGATTGATTCAATTCCATTCATTCAATTTCGAACATTTCATATTAAATATCATTAATTCTTACATGTGTCAAGGGGCGGGTGAATGACCATTGGTTCCAAATCAATAAAAGACAGTTTTATCAAAAGGACGGTGATGTCATTCGGAAACATTTCTAAATAAATTCGAGATTATTTAATTTAAGCACTAAACCGTGCGGTTTCTACCTGAGACTTGCTTTTTCCTTAAATTTCGGGACGATGACCTCTAAAACTTTTTATGGCTAACCAGAACACTTTCCGCTAAAATAAAATGCTAAAAGGTACAATAAATAATATGCAATAAATCTCACTTAATTAGAGTACGCATAAACGGCTTTTAACAATTTAATTTTAAATTAGAATGACTTAATACTTAACCTTAGCTATAAATGAAAAATTGAAAGTAATAAATAAATAAAAATGATCATCTTGAATATTCTCATCGACATAGTAAGATTTATTAAACCAGAGTAGGTAAATTCCTAAAACACAAAACGAAAACCACTGATTAACCAACTGCATATAACAATATTAGTAAACAGTCAACCAAAAAAGTAATAGCCAAAGAAGAACTTGAATATTTACTGCAACGATTTTAGAGCGACATACTTATAACAGAAAAGAAAAATATAAGCAATATCCCACAAGTTCTGATTTTTTAAAAGGTTAGGTCATCGGCGAGATTAGAAACAGCTTCCCGCTGAGAACTTTAATATTCGTCCTGAGATGCCAAAAAGAGTGGTGCAAAGCGTCAAAGAATTAAAGCTCAGTAAAAAAAAATATTTGATGTTCTTTACATTTTGAACAAGACTTCATTGTAGATATTGTGTTCGTTTAAAAGATACATAATATGAGTAGGTATTCATTGTAAAAGTTATGTTAGATAACCACAATTTTAGAAAAGCCAATCAAAATGCTATCGTGTCCTGTAACTTTTAACTTAATTGAAATGATTTTGAATTCTCGAATAGACTTATCACGAATTATTGAGTAATCACATAACTGTAGAATTAAATTGCATAAATGCGTGCATTGGACCTTATAAGAACAAACATACGTTGCGATACACTGCCACCTTGTGGAGGTCGAAAGCAAAGTGTTGTAAAACTATACATTCTTCACACTTTGGTTCAAGAGCGTCATTCCTAGCCCTTGCTTTAGAATTAATAATTAATAGAGAATGTGCCAAAAAAGGCAATGTTGTCATAAATATTAATAATGATGTAGAAGTATAAGTTACTGATGATTTTTAATACATTGAAGGCATTAATGAAGAAGTAACTAAAGTATTTTTGCTTGTTTTTAACATAAACAGTAGTGTTCTGAGTTAGGTAACAGATAAAACAATGCAAACTCAAAAGTTACCATATTAGTATCATATATTAATTATAGTACTTGTATATACAGAACTTTCAAAACAACACACCATTCCAATCTAACCCTTTAATTCTTACAATTAAAAATCAAAGTTGCACTGCACCTTCATCAGTCTACATACTTAAGTAACAGTGCAGCGGCCTTGCAGGGTCATATTTCCTGCATTCTTTAATATACTGGTCCTAATAGTGACAAGTGAACTTTTAATATCGAATTACTGATATAAAATGTATTGGTTATAGAACAAAAATATACAAAGAAGTGATTTTAAAGAGAAATTACTTGATACTGAAACATCATCATCTAACTAGACTTTTTTTTTTTTAATTCATATAAACCAGCTTTTTCAACTAACTTGAGGTCAGCTTCCAGCCTAACCCGTGTTTTACATGGAGCGACTGTCATCAAACCTGCACAACCCAGTTACTGGCCAACACGATACTACTTGGATAGACTAGGAAACTTGATACTGAAGTATATAGATTCAAAATCATTCCAAGCGACTCAACCATAACTTTTTAATATAAAAATTATCGTATAATGTTAATACTAAAAAAAATACGATAACTACTCTCATATACACAAAACACCATAAAGTCAATTTGCGAATTGCTTTAGTGATATATTTATTGTATTTGGCAATTTATTCTTCAACTTTCACATTAGTATGTATTCAGTTGTCATGATAATTTTCGAACTCACTTTTGTTGTCATGTATTCTAACAACCGGGTTTCATAAATATTTTGAGGTTATATTTTTAACTTGTAGTAATGTTATTTTGGTCAGCAACGTAAATGGAATATTTAAATTCCATTACATCAATAATGCTCATGATAAATCTTACTTTTGGTCCGATATGCATATCTTCGAAATGTGGATCTCTTTTATTTATATTTTAAAGTTATAATCAATTTTTGCGAGTTTTGTCTTTATCGTTTTCTGAACCATTAACCCTTTTTGGGAGTGGTTTAGCGGACTGTTAATTAACGTTAACTTTTCAAGATAAAAGGGTTCTTCTCAAGGTTGAATTCTTGTTTCCTTCGTTTTGGTTACTTTTAGGTGGTTTAACTTTTATATTCGACACGCTTTTAGGTTTAAGAGAGTTGATTATTAGGTTCACTTAATGATAGTTTTTGCTTGATTTAAGTGTCAAAAAACTGTGTACGTCTAATTGATTTTTGATGATCACTTTTAAAGCATAGTAATCTTTAACAATTAACGTCTTGAACAAAGCAAATTTAATCTACATTGCTGATATATTCAGCATTGCAACACCTAATGATAATACTGCAGCAATTTAAACCAGTACTGTTGAAAACTTAATTCTAGATCCTTTGAATAAAACATCAACTGACATGACGTCTGCTTAATTACATCGACTACATTTATTCTTTCAACCTGTAGCTATGTGGAGCAGCCTTGGTCATCTCTTGTCGACCTTTGATAGAATGCAAACCGTTTATGATAGTGAACGGCGGCGTTGAGCTTTTCTAGGAAAACGTAGGCTTTAGAAGCAATTTTATGTTTAGTGTCTACGAAGGGAATATGTATGGCTGTTAAGCTTGGATTATTGTCTAATAAATTTTGTTGAAGGTTTACTTAGCATTTGCGGTTCATCTTTGAGTATTAAAATTGTGTGTTGGTTATTCAGTGAGAATTTGTTTAATAGTTTTTAGTTATGTTTGTAATTATACTTTTACAGTTTTATATTCCAATAGTGACTGATGTTGTTGGTCAGCCCTAAATAAAGAAAGATTTAATTCTATTCGGTTCTCTAACTTTATTGCGTTTTATTTTAACAACGATCTTGCTAGAATCAACGATTGTATCAGTGGTGACCTTAGTAGTCAAAATTATGCAGGCATGAGTCGAAATGATCTAGTTACCGTATAGGGTTACAAGAGTGACTCAAACTCAACACGCATATCAATGTTTATGAACAAAATCAAAACAAACGATAGATTTAAATCTGTATAATCTCATTTTAATCTGAATTTGATTTAATAGACCGTACGTAAAGCAATAATGTAATGGCGTGCTCTGACCTCTGACGGCGTCGAGTCACGAATTGGCAAATGTAATAAATTCTTCGATTGAGTCGTTATTTCATTGAAAGTGAACGTTATACGAGTTTTGTCTTAGTTATAAATGCAGGATACAGCAATTTGGGTTTTGGCTAATTTGTTTATGAGGTATGCCTATAGCTCAGTCACGGTTCTCCGTTAGTAAATTTTGATAGCTTTGAATTGAGTTTGGTATAATACTCATTATTATATCAAATATTAAATAAATTTGTTAGAGGTTTCAAAGTCGTTTAGAAAGAATGACTGAAATAATAGTTACAAATGCCACCTAAATCTAGACGGAAACATATATGACTTTCGTTACAATTGCCACTAAATGTCTTGAAATAATTTAAGAAATTTAAAACTAAAACTCTGTTCGAAACAAAGAAATCTTGTTTTTTCTTAGTAACATTTTATTTCAGTTCTATGACTCTTAAACCGAGTATTTATTAAAAGGAAATAAAAATAAGAACATTAGAATTAGAGATAAACCATCTAACATTCATTACATCGTGAAAAGTGTTAACAAAATGAAATAAAAACGATGCTTACAGAGATGTTGTATTAAATGGCCGGCACGCACTTGGAAAGTTGCGTAATATTTCATTCAATTGTTTTAAACTAATTTGCCATACATATTAGATTGGCCAATAATAAAGTGATCCAATTTCATACACACTTACTTATGTAATTGAATCTTCAAGATGAGCAGTCATTTTAATTTAAGTAAGTTGTTCACGCAATGTTTTGATTTATAGCACTTGCACCTTTATTCCTTTGGTATCTCTTAATGTTAAGATTAATTTGTATTTTATATATTCATATTCTATCCATTATTGCTGATCCTGGTGATATCGTAAGATTAATTATTTACCTGAGTTAAAATGGTGAAGACCACTATCCAGGTGGATAGTGGACTTCATCAGTGACAGCTGTCGCTTAGCACCAGCAAGCATATAAGACAATACTTGTTATGTCTGAACACGGGCTAAAGCTACACAACATTGGTACAAGCACCATAACAGTACTCAATGAATTAGGACATTATTTCGTCATTACTCATTATGAGATGGATGACATAAGACCATTCATGACTTTACATTTTGACAGGTATTCGTGTCACTAACATCATCTGTAGTTTTTCACACAAATTTCAATTTTCTGTTGGATTTTGAACCTTCTGCTGAAGTAATAAATACTATTGAGTTTGAGGGGTTCGTAAAATGAGACTTCTTCAATACATGACACGTGAACTTTAATCAATGAGTCAATAGTGTCATGAGGTTGTATATGATTAATGATTAGAAGTCAAATGATGATCATAATGACGTAAGTTTTAATAAATAACTGTTAAGTAATATTTTTTTAATAATTTAATTATAAGCATGACATGTTAGTATTTTGATATAGAATTTAGGTATAACAAATTTTTAAGTTCAAACCGTTTAATTACAACTTAGGCAATCTCTTAAATACTATAGTCTAATCGATATTCCTTGCTTTGTTATCTAATATTTTAATTGTACTATTTATAAGAAGCATTTACATCTATTTTTCAAATACTTATCTTGTAAAACTTAAAAAAATCTTAAGCTTTAACCGTCAACTATTCAGTTATTCAAACTCCGAACGACTTGATATCTTTCTTGCATAATTACCTCTGTGTGGTCCACACACGGCCTGACCATTATTTCCAATAAGCTTAAGAACAAGTGTTTCTGTCTAGTAAAAACGCCACAATAGTTGATTAATTGTTAGATGACAAACTAGTTGTGGCTGACAAACTACGTGACTGTTGACTGACAAGACTTGTTTGGGAGTGTCTCTGGCTATTTCCGGTACTTGGAAATGTGTGCGTGATATAAAAATGTATAATAAGTTAAGTTTAGTATTGTGATGTCAAGTACTGCTGTAAGATCTCAGAAGAAGCAAGTAGTTCACTCTCTCATTCCAGCAAAATTATGAGCTATATTACATTGGAAGTGAGAAACATATTAAATTCAAATAAATATTAATATTCATGCAAAACATATTCCGTGTAAAACCTGACACTTTACAACAAATAAAGTTATCTCTAGTCGAAACAGCATTATCTAAACGCATAGCACCTATCAACTTATCTCATAAAGCCTATGAAGAAACTTTAACCTTACCAAATGATATAACAAGTTACGAAGATAGCGCCACTACTGTAAATTATCTTAAATATCTAGCAACAATAAACAACGTCGTGTGAGAATCTCTACACACATTACAAACACGCACAGTCGTGAGCGAAAGTCTCTAAGGGGCATTACGTAAAAATTTAGGCGTTGTTAACCATATAATTTGAATATATTATACTTTAGCCAAATTAGAAACCACATTTGGCAAGGTATAGTAAGGTAAATAGGTGTGAAGGTCAGTATTTGTGGGATGCCACTTATTGTATGAATGTGTCGTCATTATAGTCGTAGTCTTTGATCATACTCAATGACTACGTCTTTAAGCCCGACAAAACCAAATTGCGTTGACACCATTTGAAGTCCCATAAAAAGGTCAACTGCCGAATTCGAATAGACACAACATGAAAGAATCATAAATATAAATGGACAATAATTTTGACGAAAACTAACTGGTAGAGAACCCGAGCAAAATTATAACGTCGTAGATATCCAAAATATTCAAGGTTTACACTCCAGATCCAACAAAACATAAGGAACAGCCATCAAAAGGAATAAAAACCAGAATCGTGGGAGATCACTGACCATCATTCAACCGATATAGCCTATCGATCAAAAACCAACTCTATTTTATTAAGAACTAAGTTGACTATCAATTGAGATAAAAATTGCATATAAAAGCTGCAAAACAAGACAGGTGCGTGAAAACGAAAGTTGTTCTCTTCCTGCTCACCCGTTCGCCTCGACTTCAAACCAGGTATGGCTATAACTATTTAGACTTTTATTTATGCAAGGACGATACAAATATGCAATAAAAGATCAATGATAAAGATGTATGGAAAAGTAGCATTGTTGATGTTTTAGTAAATGAACTCGTAATAGATATTGCAAGCATTAGTGATAAATTACTCGAAGATACCAAGCACTTTAAATATGATCCAGAAATTAATGCCGACTTTATTTATTGAATTATAATGCAATCTGCTCGAAATGTTGTTGTTATTTAGTTTTATCATTTGAGTTATACAGAATCAAATATTGCTTTACGCTTTATTTTATTCGGAAACAAAAGAGCACGAATTTTGTAAATTATTTCAGTAAAACAGATTAACAGACACGTGATAATGTAAATCGGAAACAAGTAAATATTGTTAACGTAAATTCGAACCAAATCAATGTCAGAATTAATTTCTTTTGAATAATAAAACGATGAAACAGAAATAATAAATGATACAGGAAACATCAGATTGATTTTATGACACGGCACGAGCCATACGAAAGGAAGAGTTGGGAGTTCGGATCAACTACTTTCACTGAGAACAGACGCTAAAAAGTGAAACTGGAATCGGCGTAGGCAACGGAATGCTGGCTAACCGTGATAATGATGACGTAAAAAATTATAGAGAATTGTTACCGTGTGTTATGGAAAGTTTTATAGTGCGTATACTAGACACTAGATATATTCAGCTACTCTTAAACCACTTAACACCTGATGGTTATTAATAAGACGGGTGGGATGGTCGTGAGATAAAATTTTAATGATATCCTCATAGTTAACTTGCAAGCTTTTTACAATGATTGTCTTCAAGCATGTTGAAAAACTTGATTCTAGAGCACATGTGTATATTTTAAGTAAAAAGTAGTCAACCCATACATAAATATTGCAAAAATGAACTAAAATGAAACAGCTGCTGACGAGCAGTTTGGAGGTCGTCCAGTTAACGTAATGAGGGAAAGGGAAGGACGTAAGGATATAATTACAGCACATCATGCAATTCGAGAACCTCGATTTGAAAATCAACAAACTGTTAAACGAAACGCAAACGACCTATTATTCGATTAAGCAGTTGAATATCGGATCGTTCACATTATATTCCACGAATTTAGTATAAAATGGAACGTAATTACCAATATCTCGATACTAAAATCGGTATGAAGGCTGAACTTTATAAAGAGGTCGGAGTTAACGAAATGTCAATTGACTGGAACATAATGCTTGCACTATATTTAGATTTTCGTGAGATTGATGTTAATCAAACATTTGGTAATTACACTGAGTATGAGTAACGTTGTAATTAGGGTGTTTGTTTTAATCTCAAAGATTAAGTACGATTTGCAGGGTCATGTCTGAATTCGAGTCACGATGCTAGGATAAATGAAAGTGGGCGTGAAGAATTTGTCAAACAAGAGTAACATTTTATTGCTGTAGGTGTATGCGTACAGCCACGATTAAGCCCTTGTAAGGAACTAAGGTTTGGCACAAGTTACAAAAAATATACTATTAGGGACACGAATTTTGTGGATCACGTTTGTGTGTTTCATATCTTTACTTAACCCCTCGAAAGCCGATTGTACATACGTCTGTACAACTTGAATAACCTTGAAAAACGCTTAATTATCGTTTTGTAGACACGTTTAAAAGATTTTTTTTGCCGAAAATATTGGTTTCTATATCTCTTTGTTTTTCCTAGAAAAATCCAGAAAATAGAGTAGGGTAGAGTAGGGTAGAGTAGGGTAGAGTAGGGTAGAGTAGGGTAGAGTAGGGTAGAGTAGGGTAGAGTAGGGTGGAGTAGGGTAGAGTAGGGTAGAGTAGGGTAGAGTAGGGTAGAGTAGGGTAGAGTAGGGTAGAGTAGGGTAGAGTAGTGAAGGGTAGAGTAGGGTAGAGTAGGGAGTTTTTTTTTTAATTTATTTTTTGGTGATTTACGTAAAAACGCGCGATGACGTAATAATAATACCCCGGGGCGCCCGAGAGGTTAATTTATTTGTGCAAGTATTCTTGTATCGGCGTTACTTAGCTTATTTTGATACAATACCTTTTGAAATAAATCATGACATTATTCCAAATAAGCAGACAGTTCGAAGAACGAAAGAACTTTGATGTCTTAAGGATTTGATCTTACAAAAATGCTTGTCATTCCTTGGGTCGATATTTTGAAAAGGGTTAATAATAAAAATCAATTCATACAAGAAAAATACCTGTAATGAATTTCAATTCATGTTGGCTCAGCAGTGTAACAATTACAGGCTGAACCTATTATTACACGCTTAACAAAAAAAAATTACGATAAGTTCTTTGTATCAGAAAAGTACAATTGTAATGTGTTTCTCATTACTTTTCCATTTATTTTTGGCTTTAGGTACTCCTTGCCTACTTTTGGAAGCCAACTGACTGTTAATTTATAAATAATGTCGGCTAGCCGGATGTAGGGTGCATTCGAGTCTTTATTTTCAAGGGCATCCCGAATACCAACCGTTCCCACGTTTAAAAGGGCATCGGGGACTCTACCGCTTTAAGCAGTCTTTTGTTTTTGGGGTTTCCTTTATTTAGGCATGCTAATTATATTGTCTTCTTCATTTGAACAAGATGTATTGTTGCCTAAATTATAATCTTGATTAACGTATTTAGCCATGTAGATTGTAATTAAAACTACTGTATCTTGACATTAATATTAGGAGTGAACATAAATATGTAGAAGTGCCTGTCAAGTAACATATTTTACAAGACTCTTGTTCATACAAATTGCATAAGTCTAATAACTAACTCAGTAGTTGCAGTAACCTTCGGGATTGTTCGAAAAAACTACAGCGAGCCTTTTTTTTTTAGGTGTGAAATCATCCAATGACATCTCTCGCCCTTGGGTGGAGGGCCGGTCAGACTTTTACTGACTAAAACCCACTCCTAGTTTCTTCGTTGCCTTTCATTCCAAGGCCGGGTTATCCCTTCAGAGCAAACCCATGGCCCTAGTAGGCTTCGGCTTTGCTGGGCCCCTACGATTTGCTGACATCTCCATGAGGCGCGCGTGAAACACTACGCGCCGTCAACGACTTGGGCTTGAGCCTGCCACTCCTTCTCACTCCGGGCCATGGCCTGTACCCAGGCCCGGAGCGAGAGATCGTTACCGCTGATCGGCCCCACGAAGACACAGCAGTGCTCTGCCCAAGCGGGGCGCACCTCTACCGTATGCTCTACCGTGTCCTCCGGGCGGTTCACACAGTGGTGAGACCTGGGCGTTTCTTCCGCATGAATCAGGTGCAGGAACTTCCCGAACTGTCTATGTCCGGTGAGAACCTGCGTCATGCGCAAAGTGACGACGCCGTGAGGTGTTTCCAGCCACTCCTCAAGGAACGCAAAGGGTAACTGAAGCAACACGGCTATGTTTTAGACAGTAACGATGCAAATCTATTAACCTGTGCTGTGCAAGACTCAACATGGAGCAAGAACCTACATCATTATTTTCAAACGAATGACAATCTAATCTTCAATTACCAACCAATGCTAGTAACCTTTTCTAACACACAATTATGTTTATTGCACGCAAGTAAATATCAAGCATACAAGTGACAACTGTAAACTTTCGTAAGACTGGCTGGCACAGACCGGAGACCAGAGATGTTACGTCATTTTACTTTTAAACAGCCTTATTTAAATGTCAAATATTGACCCATGACACGTTAGCCACCACTCGTTTTATTATCCGCCAAAATTTCAGAGACTAGCTACTCTTCTTTTGAATTAAGGTTATAGACGTCATTTGATTTGACTGCATTTTCTAAATTTTGCAATACTGGTCACTGTGTAATGAAACCGATAGAAATGATAATTGTGTTTCATATATGGAAGCAATTGCGATAGTAATCTAATATTAACGAAACTTCATTGATGTGTGTGATGTTAAACAAATGTTACGTATCGTTGTATTGTTGTTATGGATCGTTCGATAACGTTTTTGTTGTGAAATTGATATCATGTAAGAGGATGTTTGTTAGACGCGAAACTAAAAATTTATGATATAATTAGGCACTTTAGTTCAGGGCGTAGGATCTGACCTTACAGCCGTAAAAGCCTATTTTAATTAGGGACCTGAACAGGATAATGTTGACAAAGCAGCCAACTCAAACAAAAAGACTGAAAAAAAATAGATATACAAAACACAAAATGCAGAAAAAGAAGAAACTGCTCATGACGTCTTTGTTGATATTTTATCTAACTACACGTTTTCACTTTCATTACATACGTATGTAGTGTGTCGTGTCTGTAAGATGATTGAACGACACGCGGATCGTGAGCTCAGCACAATTAAAGTGTCCAAAACAATTACTATTACACAGAATGATGATGGGGGAAATGATGGTTATGTAAAATATAATACCGATAGGAATTTCTCTGAAGATGGTACTAGAAAATTATATTGAGTTGTTTTTGTTTACAATGATGTATGCTAAGCAGATATAGCTGTAGGTTTTAGAAGTAAAACCATAATGTTGTTAATAAATCATAAGATAAATATTATACAGCAAACCACGTTCTATTCTGCAACAATTCTAATTCACTAATAAAAATTCAACCTCTAAATATTTCTGCAATCTTGTGCAATGCATCAAACGCGACGTATCTACCGAATATTAATACGATGTTGATAATTTTTGTCGTAAAATCACGATTAGACAGACAGCTGGTTCGGCCAGTAACAGGTGTCAAGTCTTGCAACGTTGCGTAAACGCAAGCCGCTGCGGGCCGTAATAAGGACACTGTTGTAAATATAATTGCACGCACAATCGGTCACTGATTAAAACCTTATGGTTAGATTGGACGCTATAGGATTAATGTTTCGTAGATACAAGCTGTTGCCAGCAGCTTCAGCTGCGTGATAATAGAAAATAATCCCAAGGTGTTCCCTTGTTCCCTCTTCTGCTCTAGGAAAAAAAAGTATTCTATGTGCTATTATATGACATAGTCTACCCGTACACCTTCACCAAAATCCCTTTAGCAGTATTAGCGTGAAGGAGTAACAAATATATACTCGTACATACACATTCACAAACATTCACATTTACAATATTGGTTTTGTAAAGTTTTTTGTGGAAGATTGAATTAATTTATTATTGAGATTGATCTACCTACATCAATATGAAGGAAAAACCCTGCTGTTAAAGTAGGTACGCTTAAACAAAACTAAAATAAATTGTCAATTCTTTAAGCAGGTTGAGCTACATTATATTAAAATCATAAATATTGTGAACCAGTAGCTCTGATGAACAATAAGCTCATCGAATGACCATCAAATAATTGTAATAACTAAATTCCAACATTAACAAATAAATCTTCTGAAATCAAGCGATAAAGCAGTCATGACAAGACCAAACTAGATTTACAAGATGAATGGAATAATTACCAACTTCGAAATCATAACGGTTATTTTAACATTTCTGTGAAAGAATCGCTCAAAGTAGAATTCGGCGTAACCTTGAACTACTTTAGAGTTGCATTCGTTTCTTAATTTCGGTACGGTTTATGAAGCCTTGATATTAAAAGTAAAAGAGTCAGGTAAGATTCGTGACTACATTGTAATGCACTAACTAAATGTAAAACATACGCCAGGTTGTCCAATGATGGTGGATGATAAAATTGTTGAGATTAAAAAGGGTAAGGTTAGATCTGCTACTGGAGTAATTTAAGAGGAACCTGTGGCTTTCAAAGCATGAATGGAGTCTTGTATATAAAATAATAATATTCATACACCAATAAATAAATACAATTTTAATGAAGTTTGCGGGGCTGCTTGAAAGGTAAAAGAAATAAGAGATTCCATCAAATTACTGTCCTCTTTGAATAAAAAAATTACTTGACAACATGCACCATCATTACAAGATTACATTGTGTCCAACAAAGCAAAATTTTGATTTAACCGTACGGTTCCAATCAAAGTATTTTACTGAACTGAACTTGTTAAGGTCAATTTGGCCCTCCCACTGTCATGTCAGATCAATGAACTCATATAATTATATCCGGCAGTACCTACTGAGGTTGATGTAATAATTCGCACTTAAAATCTTAAGACTTTGTGGCATCCCATAAGAGACGTTCAGGAAGGAATTAATTACTTTTTTAATCCTAAAGGACAGGTACTTACAGTTGACATGAGCAGAAATAATGATGTTGAGAAATTAAAAATGAAGTTATGCAATGCTTTTTCTTAAGTGATCATATTAAACTTCTTAATGCAACTTAGGTATCTAAAAGACTTGTCATTAAGAAACAATATGTGTAATTTCTTAGTCTTGCCTGATTTAACTTGAACGATACAGACGACTTGTTTATTCCTTGTTTTCAATACCCCTCGATACGGTAATGCAAGCAAACTTCAATAAATCACTTGCAATTTGACATTGCATAGCTATAAGGTCAAAAGTATACGCGACCAGATGTTTTCCGGCCAATTTACGATGCCGTAACTTGTTCATTGTTAGTCATCGGTCACGATCGCGATCAATGGGTCAGAGTTGACCATACAGCGATTGACAGACAAGCAAACATTGCAAAAGGACCCTCGTGGAGCAATGTTTGTTTTACAAATACTTTGGCATTTACTAAATGGCAAGCGCAGTAGAGTTTCTTGAGAAACGTTAACCATAACTCAAAAACCTGCAATTCTAGTCGATTCATTGAGGTGTTTACTTCATTTTACGAAACACAGAAATGAATCTGGCTTCTTCATTAAAGTTTCAAAAAGATTTAAATAAGAAATTAAGAGTAAACCTAAACCTTATGATAGCCTGCGGTTTGTTTCCATTTAGGATTACATAATTAGTTATCTATGAAGTAACTGCAGAAACAACGGAATTCTGCGATAAAATCACAAAGTGTACAGATAGCTTTGTTGATTTGTTCAAAGATTTTGCATACCAATAGTAATCAAACAGATGGTATTGATGTAAGGGATGAGAAAGAAACAATTTGTATCGAGAAGAAAAAAGGACAGACTACATTCTCAACCGCAACCACAGGAATCAATAGAAAAATCTATCAATAACAATGTTTTGATTGAATGTGGCATTCGTGCTTCTAAGCTTTCACTGTCAACCGCAGATATTATATCCGCGAAAGCTTTAACAAAAACTATAAATGGAGGAGGCATTGAACAAACAGCATTGTGAGAGTCAATCGAGACACTATTGTGTGGCTGTTACGTCAATATACAGTCAAAGACATTTTAATACAATGCTACTGAATTTAGTGCACACGTTAATGGTATCTGTTCTCAGTTGTCGATGGATATCGAAATAGCGATGGTATTGTTTGTGATGTTGAAGCTAAATGAAACGTGGTAAGTGTCAGTCAGTCAGTATATAGTACGGCGTATTCTCACGTCCTTAATAACTGTAAGCAGTCGGAAACGGTTACAAAAACGTAACCAAAGACAAAGGAAAGGAAAACGTAATATGCACGCGGAACATCTATGGGAGACAGTAGTGTTTAACTTGCAAATTGAGTTAATTAATTTCAATTTGTTGAAGTTGTATAAGACAAATTTATGTTACGGAATGTAGGCACTTTGACAGGGATTGTTAACCATAATAAACTGATGAATGAAAAGACTTGAAGGTAACCAAAATTGAGAACAAGATTAAATAAAATACTTCAAAATGAAGATATAATGTTAAAACACACTTTATAAAACAATCTCGCATAATATCGCTTACGGCGTAAGTGGTCACACGTATAGGTCCTAATTTGTGGAAAGTCAAAGATTTCACTTTGACAAATTGTTATAATGGTTTCTCCTATGATCTGTCATTGGCTGCTATTATAGCAGTAACTGTGTGAACTGAGCCGTGAACATTACTTACATCGGCTCGGCGACCTCGTGATTGATGCATAGAAAGTTTAAATACCAATTTGGGTATCGTTCACCCATTATGATTTGATTGCCTACTCATTAGTCTTTGATACAATGGCAGGAAACAGCTCGGTGCCTGTAAATTGTTGGAGGTTGCGTTTTAGGAAACCTGAGAAAAAATATTGTTTCCTACATATTTTTCGGTATGATTGGCCAATTTTAGGGATACCTATTACGAATCATGGCACTCAAAACCTTTCAGAATATTAACGACTATCTAGACTTGTTAATGATTTTGTTTCTCGTAAAATCATTATCAATTTTCACATTTTTTGATGAGAATCCTATTTAATATTATTGGTTTCCTAAATTAATTCTTGTTGGTTATAGTCTTGCAATAGTCAATCTATCACTTTATTATTCAAATTCACATCGCAACGGTGAGGAAACAGACAGGCATAATATTTCAACAGCCAATGTAACCTCACGTTTGTAACATCTTCAGAATGTTGCTATGAATGTTTTTACTGTAGCTATCGAAGATACTTGAAAGAGTAGAAAGCTTGAAACAAAATTGAAACAATGAATTAAAATTATGTAAGATCAAATTTTAAGATGATAATAATACTTCAAAATATAAATATCTAAATTAATATCTTAAAATCATGATATGATATGTGGTTCAAAAGCTTATTTACTTTTTGGAGTTCCTAAAGGTACAATATTAGGACCGCAGTTTTATTACCTCGTTTAGTATTGGGTAGTCTAGGCTACCTACCTATTAAACTGTACAGCTATACATTATTTCTTCAAAATCTGTATTGACTTACCTTATAAAGTTTATCTTTTTGATACCATACATCCTCCTCTTCCTCTACAGGCGCTGCAAACGCCTGCGTTAGATCATCGCGAGAACGCGAAAGTATTCGACGTCGAGACACCATCTCGCCACCCGCTGCCGTCTCAAACGGGACTAGGCTGGAACAAGGAGAAGAAGACATTACATATTTGTATTTGGGACCTTAGAAACTTAAGATTATTAGTAGATCTCACCGCATTTACCACTAAATAAATTGTCATGAGTATTGGAGGATAATGATGACTGGATACCCCAAGATTGAATAATAGATTACATTGAATTTACTTCTTGCGAGTATATAATAGAAGACACAAGTATAAATGCAAAATTCTAAATCTTACAAAAATATTGTCGAGTTGGTTTAACTAGAACATAATGAGTTGTAATCCGATAAACTTTATCCATAAATAAAAAATGGTAATGGATAAAGTTTATGATAATGCTTTTAATATTTTTCCGGAAACTTGAATTTAAAAATAGCATAGCTAAGTCTAAACTTAGTTCTACATTTAAAATAATTGAGATATTTATGAGTTATTATGAAAACATCATAAAAGTTATGTACTCGTATTCGTAATCATTCCGATGTCGTAAGAATTTGGTTCAGCCGGAAGAAATTCCGTTTACAATACAATAAAATACTATTTATCAGAACACGTAACTCAATATTATGATTATATCAACACGAATGATACAATTGTTGAACTTTCTACAGATGATTAAAGTAATATAAAAGAGTGTTATGAAACAATAGGTGTGGCGATAGCTTATATAGCCTTGTTTGTATGTCATTTAGCTCTTCATCAATGTTCATTCATATTTAACGACATCCTATTAGAGGTATAGAATCCTTGTTATAATGTCTATTTAAGGTTATCTACGGCATTTATATTCATAGAAGGAGATTGATGGTTTTGTAATGTGTTAAGTTTGCTCGTCTCTAAAGATAAAGGATCAATAAGCAAGTCTGCTTTTTTTGTAGGTAATTCAAATAAACGAAACGTACCTTTTAATGCTATAATACCATTAAATCATTAAAAGATACTTATTCTGTGTTGTTGTTATTTCATTATTTACATCATTATTCATTTAAAACATCTTATTCATCACCTAGACCTAAATGATCATTGTTATGTAAATTATCTATTTCTAAATTAATTTGAAAAAATCACTTTTATCAAACTGTCAAATATCTTATTGTCAGTTTTTAATTCTATCATTTCAATCATCACCCATTTTTAATAGACATCATATCTTTTAACATAAACATACTTCCACCTAATTTCTCCAAGCACACAAACCACAGCCTACCATCTTATCGTAGGCTCTTAACAGTACACAAAGCGTCGGTTCGCTTGCTTCCTTCCTACAGCTAACAATGTGTGGCATTGGATTCGACATTGGGGCTCGTACGGCGTGTCTAACGATCGCCTCTGTCTGTTCCTCCCATTCATTTGATACCCACTATGTTTGTTTTACTTGGGTGTTGAGATTTTGGATCGTCTTTTAAATATTATTCAATGTTAGATTTAAATTTCGTCTGGCTGTTGCTTTAAGATTGATGTTAAGTTATTGTGATTGGTTTAGTTAGTGTAATATGCGATTTCTGAATTGAGAATTTTTTAACTTAAGCTTAACCAGTTCCAAAAATAAATTCTCTTTTCTGAAAACGAGGGTATCTTAAACGGTGAAGTTAAACATTGAAATAAGTATGAAGAAAATATTAATTAGTAACAGGTACAGGTACACTATTACGACGGTTAATAATATCTCATCTATATCTAATACTCTAGTTATCATTTATCACATAAAAATGTTGAAACCCATGAAGGTGTATTTTACCAGTAAATTTAGAAATTTTCTTTAAAGACTAATGTCGGTCATAGCGATAATAGGCCTACGCCTATTATGGCTAAATCGTATATGAAAAGAGTACTTTCTTTACTTTATGGCATAATACCATTAAATCCGTTGAATAAACCGAAACAACTCTTAAACCCATTATAATATCAATTGCTGGAAAGTCGAAAGTACTTTTCTTTACGATTTTCTCTAATACTGAAGTCTTGGTTGGTGACGAATTATCTGTTGGTGTTGGATTTATTGGTATGTTAACTTTTCCATTGCTTATTTCTTTGGATTTATCTCATTTGTTAACTTCATCTTTGAAATTAATACCAATTAGCTATATCCTCGGGGTCTTTAAGTCGAGAGTGAATAGGTTACTTCTAGACAAACGTGCTCCATCGTCGACCACATCATCGCTTACCATCAGGTGAGATAGCGGTCAAGTGCCAGCCCATCAATAATAAAAAAAGTTCACATTCAAATCGCAGTCGCAATCTATCAAAAACATCTCTAATAAATTACTTCTCTACCTTTTGACCAGTTTTTGACGTTAATTGAGACTGACATGTTATTGAATTAGAACTTTTTTGTTTCTTAAAATAAATTAATATCAGTCTATGCAAGTCCAGATTCAGTGTGCTGTTGAAAATTTATACATTATACACAGTAACATGTTATTTTTACTTTTTCTCTGTTTCCAGTTACTCAGCGTTTAAAGACTTTGGTAAAAGCATTACCTAGTTAAATCTGTCTCAATGGTTGACTTTTACTCAGCTGCAGGAACTTACATAACTTACTGTATTTCACTATCCTTTTAACGCATTTGTGACAAACTACAAAGGAACCGCGTAACCAGACGAAGAAAAAAAAAAGTTCGTACAGTCAGTGGGTCAGAACTTTCACACTTGATTCACTTAGCTCTAAATCAGTATCGCAATGCCTGTTACGACATCCGATCGAGATACGTTTGTTGTATCTCGTGCGATTCTGAGATACGTCGCAACAGCGTGGTATAACAGATAGAACTGGTGTATTTCATGTTATCGATTACTATCGGAAGAAATCTAGAATGTTTCGACATGATAAATATTGGAACTACTGTCCTATAATTTATATTTTACGTTTATACTATATTTATGAAATGCTTTCTGATTTACTGGGCTGTAAACATAAAGCAATTAAAAAAAATACGTTGACAGTTTGAATTTCGCGCGCAAATTAAATGTCATTTAGAATTCTGACATTGACGTTTCACCTGTAATGTCATTTCTAGATTAAAAAATGACATTACAGATACATTTACTTGTTGCAGTAAATTAACTATGTCATTGATTGATTCAAGCTATAGATATTAAATTATTACATATTTTAAACAATTACTGTTAACTGGTATCGAATGCTATGCACGCGCTTTGGCATACCTGTGCAGTCGTTGATCGTGTCGCGTGCTCGATTCGCAGTGGTTGACTGTCCATGTTTTGAGCTCAAGCAAAAGTCATACGTATTTATATTTCTCCCTCCTTAGATATTACATTGTTTATTATACCTTCTTAATCCACTAAAAGTTCGGTAAAATTCGTCAAAATATTAGTCAAAATCGTGAACAAAATTGAAATGAAACTTATAAGTCATTATTTTTCCTTGTCTATATTTTATTAGCTGCTGCTTCAACCGTGCAAAAGTTCATGCGTGAAAGTAGAAAATTATTCCAAGGAAACATACCCCGGGATAAAAAGTATCCTATGTGCTATTCCAGGACATGGTCTACCCGTGTACCAAGTTCCATTGAAATCCCTTCAGCTGTTCGAGTGTGAAGAAGTAACAAACATACACACATATCAACAACTCACAATTTTTTTTTTTTAATTGATATAAACCAGTGCTTGACTGCGATCCCACCTGATGGTAAGCAGTGATGCAATCATTGATGGTGAGGCGCACTAGTTTATTAAGAGCCTATTCACTCTAGCCTTGAAGACACCTAAATTATAGTTGGACGGGAAGACCGCAGCAGGCCAGTCAGTGTTCCAGTCCTTCGATGTACGCGGTATAAACGACGTCGTCTTTATAATTCAAAGTTTTAATATTTTAGCACTTATAAAACGTCAGAAGTGTGATTATGATCCCTATTTAAAATCCCTACTGAAATAATCTCTGAAATGGACCTTTCCTCAAACTCTATTTTTTACTTATCATACTTTTCCCACGACTTTATTAAAACCGGTGTCATAATACCCCGTCCATTGCAAACGTCTGACATAATGCATCGTAAAGGATGATCATAAAACGCAGCACCTGTAGACGTCACAGGACCCGTTTATAGCACGCTGACCCATATCCAGGGGTGAACGCTTGAGGGACAAGTGTTGTTATCGGGACCTATCGATTTCGAACGATTTGTTTTTCGAATCGCGTTCCTAGTGAATTTATGAGTTTTTTAATATTTTCGAATCAATTTAATAATGGAGTGGTAGATACTAAATTCCAAATTATATTAATGTATTCGAGTAACTTGAAGACGGGATTGATTTATTATTTCTGTTGAATGTTAGAATTTTTTTTAACAAATGGTTCCTTCAGTCCATGAGATTTCAGGTATCATGAAATGTTCGAAAGTGAAACTGAGTTCGTCAGTATTTGGAATTTGTGCATTATTGCGGTCATACATAACAGACACGTGCGTTTTTGTTCTCTCTCAGTTTTGACGTTTCACATAAGCGCTAATCAGTTATGGCTGCTCATAAAGTTACAACATGTTAGGTAGATACAAACTTCCTACGTAAAAATTAGCCTAACACATTGACATGACATGTAATGACGTAGGTATGTTTGGTTAGGTAGAAACTCGTAATATTTAAACAACACGATTGCCTTCCCAGTTTCCGCATTCCGCTAGAAAAAATGGAGCAATAATTATTTTGATCTATTTGTAATTAGTAGGAGGTTCAAGAAAAAACATACTTTAAAAAATTCGTTTGCATAACTTGACCAATCGATTTTTCTATCGATATTCGCTATCGATATCGATTTGGTCCTGCTAACCCGCTAGAGCTAGTCATTACGGGAGCCTCTTAGTGGAACGGGTTTACACTTTTATTTTCTTTTTACATACGTGAAGGCATCCCCGTGCAGGCGCAATTACTACGGTACATTTAGGGTTGTACAATATCCTTATTACGGGTGAATTCAATTTAAAAAAAAAACATAATATTAGTAATAAGATCTTCTTTGTTATTTACTTTGAGAATAGGGATAGATGAGATTAAGGTACATTACAGCCCAATATGTGATAAATAAAATATAATATCATTATATAGAAAATGTTATGTTGACTTGTTTGTCTGACATTTGGTCTTTTGAGCAGGTTATGGTACAGCATAACTCTAATATTTATTTATTAAGTATTTCCATTAGCTTTGAACAATTTCAAATAAAAGCGTTGATATATAGATGACTAAATTAAGACCAATCTTTTTAGATCAGTGGTGGCAGAGTGATAACGGCCCCGACTTACGAGTTGTAGGTCGCGGGTTCAAACCCAGCAAGGCGCATTACTTTGTGTAATTTATTTCATCACCACTGCTCTCAAAACGGTGAAGGAAAACATCGTGAGGAAACCGGCATGTCTTAGAACCAAAATTTCAAAGACATGTAACATTCACCAACCCGCACTGGGCCCGCGTGGTGGATTACGGCCCATTCCCTCTCCTAGAGAGGAGGCCTGAGTTCCAGCAGTGGGAACATGCTTATGTTTTCTACATGACTAGCTCCTGCTAGTGGTTTCACTCGCGTGAAAGTACAATATTATCCCAAGAAAACATATTTCCGAGATAATAAATACCGTATGTCCTTTTCGAGGAAATTGTTTATTTGCTTGACAAACAACAAAATCCGTTCAGCGATTTGAGTGTGAAGGATTATCAAACTTATACATTCATAGAAACTATTGCCTTGCAATACGAATGCTAGTGTGAATAACAATACAGGGTGACTGGTAATTAGTGTACGATACTTAAACAAGTGATTGTGCTCATGATAACCAACAACTTTTACTATGGGAACAAACCTGAAACCGTGAAAAAAAATCAGCTGTTCAGTACATTTATGTTTGCCTAATGTACTGAACAGCTGATATTTTTTTCGCGATTTCGGCTTTACTCCCATAATAAAAATTGTTTGTTATCATGAGCACAATCACGTGTTTAAGTATCGTACACTAATTGCCAGTCACCCTATATATTATACAAGTTTGGAAAAAGTCAAAGTCAAAGTATTTATTTGAGTGCTTTTTGGTGTTACAGCAGGTCTTATGGTTTGTTTATGGCAACCCAAAAAGCTACCCATTGGACATACACTATTTAATAATACAAGAATTTAAAATGTATGTAACATTCGAAACAAAAATGTCAGAATTTAGATTAAAATAAGAATAAGTATTACAATTAATTATTATTACGAACATTAAAAATACAATCAAATAGTCTAATTTAAATATACTAAAATCTGAATATAAATCCAACTGAGGATATTCAGGGTCAACCCTGGACGCATTACATCAGGATAGCACGCGCCATGATGTAATCGCTTGATAGTTTGTTGATTCGAAACCGTTCAACAGTAATTGTTGTTTATGAGACAAATACGAAGATCGTTTTTTATTTTACTGGGTTTATTGATCGTCATGTGGGATGTTAGCGAGAGATTGAGATGGGAATTTGAAATGTGTGATGGAGTAGGTATTGGTGGGGTTGGAAATCTAGTGCTTAGCTTGTGATAGATGATAATATGGTATGAGCAGTGGTAACCGAGTGGTAACGGCCCCGACTTACGAGTTGTTGGTCGCGGGTTTAAATCCAGCCAGGCGCATTACTTTGTGTAATTTATTTCATCACCACTGCTCTCAAAACGGTGAAGGAAAACATCGTGAGGAAACCGGCATGTCCTAGAACCAAAAAATTCGAAGACATGTGACATTCACCAACCCGCACTGGGCCCGCGTGGTATATATATTACGGCCCATTCCCTCTCCTAGAGAGGGAAAGGAAATTACGAATGGGAATGATAAACATTGAAGCAGGAGAGGAAAGGACGCCGGAATGTTTCGAAAGAGTTACCGCTTTTCTGGAACACCAAAGTCAACTGAAGTAGTAAGTCAGTAAAAGTCTGACACTACATCTCGGTCCACCAAGAGCGGGAGAGGGAACGGACTTCTTCATGCGCCAGCCACCGGGACCCCGACCCCGAGTTCCAGCCACCGCCGTAATCGTGGACTGGCTCGCCGGCGCCGTCCGGCTGTCTGGCTCAGTAGGGCCGAAGCCTACTGGGGCCATGAGTTCGTTTCTGAAAGGAAAAGCCAGGGTCCGGGAACGCCAGGCAAAGAAGGAACATAGGAGTGGGTTTTAGTCAGAAACTGGGAAAGGAAATGAGTTTTAAAATAAAAATGGATAATTGAAGACAGAGTTTTAAAAGTTCCCACCCGAAAATTATTACGCAACTTTTAAACTACATAATTTTCAAAATGGTAAGAAAATTACTCAAATTATGCTTGTTTGTCATTATGATTATGATGATATAACTAAAATTAACTTGTGTACTACCTTAATTGTAAATTAAATCTGCTCTCAATTTGCTGTCACCATTTTTGGTGCAAAAACTGTAATTGCGGGACATAGGACCAAATACGTAGATGCCATAACTAAGAAATGTTGAAAAAGCAGCTTAAAATGCATTTGATATTAATATTTATGCATTACTCTAGTGAACATAAAACATATTACGCAAGTAAAAAATTGAGACCAAATTTAGAATGATACAGTTTGGACTCAAAGGACATGGTAACTTTTTTTTGGTGGGAAATCACAATATAAATCCTCCCGATGTAGGTGATGCGAGACCCTTGTTCCTTCAGAGACACTTTCCTTTCCAGGGCGGTAAGTCTTTCATGGATTCGCTTCTGAAACGAAAACCCGGGGTCCTGAAAAGCAAGGCAAAGAAAGAAGAAAAAGGAGTGGATTTTAGTCAGTAAAAGTCTGACACGCTCTCTCGCACCGCTTAAGAGCGCGAGAAGTCATTGGAGGATTTTCCAATAGGAAAAAAAGGGTGGTAACGCTTTCAAACATCTCAAAGCACAAAATATGATACCTTCAACACTGTTTATTACAGTTACTAGACGTATTACAAAATATACAGTTAAAAATTCAGTAGAAATTGTATAGCTCGCATTCTTCTTAACTGCTTTCCAAGTCAAATGACAACGTGGTCGCGATTCTAATTGCATGTTACTATTATGTGTCTCGAAGACAAAAACGAGCATCTCTGTAAGCAAACAAACATCTTCAGTTTCATTAACTCTTATGTTCTCGACGTTAGTGTTGAGAATGCTACGATTTTTGGTCCTTTCAAAATTGGTCCTTTCGACACCGTAAATTTTCAAAGTGTCCTATTGAAGATTTGATGCGTCCCATTTTTAAAACACGTTCTTGTTTGACAAAACATATTTTCGCAATCCGTTTCGTGAATCTGTTCTTGGCAGGTCGCGTATTTAATGTTGTGAAAATATCTTAGTGTTAATCGTTGAATTAGTTATTTAGTTTGACGTTATCAGTAAAATCACCGAACACATGTTGTCCAAGTCTAAAAACTGGCTAAGTGCGAGTCGGACTCGCACCCGAAGGGTTCCGTACCGTCTGTAGAAAAAAAACATAAATAAATATTTGTTTTATTCTGTTTTTAGTATTTATTGTTTTAACGGCAACAGAAATACATTATCTGTGAATATTTCAACTATCTAGCTAGCACAGTCCATGAGATACAGCCTGGTGACAGACAGACGGACAGTGGAGTGATAGCAATAGAGTCCCGTTTTTTCCCATTAGGTACATGACCCTAAAAACTAGTCTTACTAAACAGCATTGTGTTACCCAATAACTGGGTTTTAGAGTTCAGATATTCAGTTGCTCCGTGTTATGGAGCAGTGGTGGCCGAGTGGTAACGGCCCCGACTTACGAGTTGTAGGTCGCGGGTTCAAACCCAGCCAGGCGCATTACTTTGAGTAATTTATTTCATCACCACTGCTCTCAAAACGGTGAAGGAAAACATCGTGAGGAAACCGGCATGTCCTAGAACCAAAAATTCGAAGACATGCGACATTCACCAATCCGCACTGGGCCCGCGTGGTGGATTACGGCCCATTCCCTCTCCTAGAGAGAGGAGGCCTGAGTCCCAACAGTGGGAACATTAAAAGGCTGATTATGCTACTATATATGCCGTGTTATATATTTGCATTCAACTGCATCCAGTGAAGCCGGCCCTAACCATGTTGAGAGAAGGTTAGACAGGTTCAAAAGGACCACATTTAGTTTGTAACCTGTTACCAAGAGATTACAGGTGTTTATATAATAATACTAGCTTCTGCCAGCGGCTTCGCCCGCGTGAAAATAGGTTTTTCCTACAAACTTCCAACCACCATTAAACCCCCTTAGGGGTGGAGTTTCGAAAAATCCGTTCTTAGCGGAAGTCTATACCCTATAAGGAACCGACCTGCCAAATTTTAAGTTTGTAGGTGTTATAGTTTCTGAGATTTCGTGATTAATCAGTGAGTGGTATTTCGCTTTTATACGAGTTTATATATGTAGATTCATATTACGTAATGTCCAGCTACTGGCCTTCCTCGGTAATATATATCTATGTAGATAAATCCAGACCTATCACTAACAACAATCACTAAACTGTATAAATTAAATATATTGTAAGAAACCTGTTTTTCCTAGGAATGCTGACAATCGATCACTTAGACGACGTCTAATTAAAAGAATGCGAGTAAGTCGACATAATTAAATCGCAATTATTGTAGTCAGAACTTTCTCTCACGCTATGTTTTAGAATCAGATTACTTGTAATAAATATTATATTTTTTATGATATTGCTTTTTTTTTGCCTATAAAAATTTGTTGAGATTTTTACTAACTGTATAGGTAATAATTATATATAATTAGTTAAATAAACAAAACTGCGTCTTCCGGTACGCGGTCGCCACTCCAGAACCTTTCGGCCCCAACGGCCATCCGTTCTGCGAGCAATGTGCCCTGCCCATTGCCACTTTAGTTTGGCGATTCTTTGCGGAAGACGCAGTGTTGGAAGGCCCCCTACAAGGTGGACCGATGACCTGGTGAAGGTGGCGGGAATCCGATGGATACGAGATGCACAGGATCGTTCGTTGTGGCGACATTTGGGGGAGGCCTATGTCCAGCAGTGGACGTCTATCGGCTGAAATGATGATGATGATGATGATGAGTTAAATAAAATGTATAGTCGTTCTATATATAATTTTTCTGTACGTGTGTTTGTCATCTAACTGAAATTTTATATGAAATTTTGAGTGTAGGTATATTTGAGTAGATCCCTGGATGGTTCGAAAAAATACAAGTGAACGAAGTAGGTGGCCCTGTATTTTCAATTTTTTATCTGACGTAAAGCCAGCTTTCGGGCAATACAACGTCTGTTGGGACGCCAGTATACCTATTTATTTAAATATAAATATAAAAGAAAGCCACACCTAATAGATAATCAAGACTTATGAAGCAATAAATTTTTATTTCACAGTGGATTCATTAACTTTCGTATCGAAGTACACTGAAAATTTTAAAATAACACAAAATATAGGTAGGTCATTAACACACCTAGTGTATTTATCAATCATGCTACAATAGCAGAATGGATTTAGACGGAAACACAGGTAGACTTTAACCTGAATTAGGACATCACAGCATCCTTTTCTTATCTCGGTAACACCTGGAAGAAGCTATGTTACCAACTCATATATGTAATACAAACTTGAACGAAATTAGAAAGCAGACCTCATACACAACAACTGAATGAGAAGAGCATCCCATTAATCGTCAGTAATGCATAACATGCACATTACAAATTAGAATTCTAATCACCAAGAGAAACCGCTAACCGAACGCACACACCAGCCGATTTCAATGTCAAAGCATATCGATTGAATAGTCGATTATGTATCGAGTGTGGGCGCCTACCTGTTAGAAACGGCAGTCGATCTCGCTGAATACAAAGACTTCCACACCCACGTTGCTTAACAAATCTTTAAAAATATACACAGATAGATAGGTACAGAAATCATGCTAATAAACTGTTTAACTTTCTGATAGATCTATTTTAAAAGAAGTAAAGTATATTTGAAAAAGAAAGAAGAAATTGGGCAAGTGCGAGTCGGACTCGCGCCCTGAGGGTTACTTAGAAATTTTCCTATGTAAACAGTTCAATTCCCGAATGGAGTTTTCAAGAGTTTTCCGAATCGCATTTTTTTTTTATTGGGACGTAACAACAATTTTACAGTTTTCAGATTTATTCCTAGACCTGTGCTATAAGAACTTGCTTTATGCAAAATTTCAGGATTCTGGGTCAACGGGAAGAGTACCCTATGAATTTTGATTTACTCGAGAGTGTCGAAATATACGTTTTTTGAGACATAAACGGCCGTATCTTTTTTTTGTTAACTTATAAATTTGATATTTTCACAGCTTCAAGAAACCGCAAACTTGAGTATATGGTTTTAATTTCAACTCGATCCCTCCACGCGTTCCCGAGATAAAGGGTCTTGACAGACAGACAGATCACAGACGGACGGACAACAAAGTGATCCTATAAAGGTTCTGTTTTTGACAATGATAAAAAAAAAATACGAGTTGTAGGTCGCGGGTTCAAACCCAGCCAGGCGCATTACTTTGAGTAATTTATTTCATCACCACTGCTCTCAAAACGATGAAGGAAAACATCGTGAGGAAACCGGCATGTCTTAGTACCAAAAAATTCGAAGACATGTGACATTCACCAACCCGCATTGGGCCCGCGTGGTGGATTACGGCCCATTCCCTCTACTAGAGAGGAGGCCTGAGTCCCAGCAGTGGGAACATTAAAAGGCTGATTATGCTTATGCTATAGGGACACATTTTTCAAGAATTTTAATTTGTTTAATAATATTTTTTTTTTTATAATTTGTGTTACAAAGTGGACGAAATAAGCCTCCATCACTTTTTATACTGATCAATTAGTGGTAAAAAAAAAACGTCCCAACTATAATATATTACCCGAAATATTTAAAAAGCCCAGGATCAACATGTTTGTATGATTTTTGCATAATTAACTCAGTTTGGACTGAGCAACAGAAGTTCAATTGTCATGCTTTTTTATTCGTCTGAGTTGTCATGCTTAAAAATTTCAATCAATAGTAAAAACTTGCCAAATTGTAGAGAAAGTAGACGTGCTTTTTGACAGATAGCAACTGCGGTGCGATTTCGAATGTTCTCTACAAATACGAGAATTTCTCAAACCTCTTTGTTTTGGGTGGAAAATCATCAAACAATTTCTCCCGCTCTGGGTGGTGCAAGAGGGTGTCAGATTTTTACTAATTGCTCTTTGCGTTCCAGAGCCGCGGTAACTCTTTTACTTTAAATTACCCTACTGCTGACGAGTTAAGTAGTTTAGAATAAAAAGTGACGCGACAATTACTGACAATGATGTTAATAGTAGACTACTAGGCGACAATTAAACGTAATATGAAAATAAAATATAGGTAGATGGTAAATATGCAAAATTATTTAGGCATTACTTCATTTGGGTATCGCCTACCAAGTGTGTTAGAAAAATGTGCAATAAGCATTTTATACTCAACACATGCAGTTCGCAATCCTTACGAACCTTTATGATCATGAATATTAAGTATTGGCTAAGAACAGAGAATGGATGAATCGAAGGGAGGCCTTTGCCCTGCAGTGGAACACAACAGATTCATATTACTCATAATAACAATAAGAATACTTTCTTACAAAATCAACCTTTTACACCATATAAGACTGATTTTTCAAAAATATACTTTACAGAAAACATACCTATTAATCACTGTATTCAATAGCAAATTTTCTAATTGACGTTGGTAAAAATCGTTGAGATTTTCTTGGACTAAGTACTGCGTTGTGTAACGAAACCATAGCGCGATTCAGGATTCGCTTTCGAACGTACAACGCCATCTATCGAGCGCGGCAACAACTGCGAGTCGGGATAGTTTTCAGTCGCTGCCGCTGTCTAATCGTCAGCGATGTTTCCCGAAAATGTACTGTTTATCTTAAACTAGCTTCTGCCAGCGGCTTCGCCCGCGTGAAAGTTGATTTCTCCATGCAAACTTTGGACCCCCATTTCATCCCCATAGGGGTTGAATTTTGGAAAATCCTCTCTTAGTGCTCGTCTATGTCATAAAAGGAACTCTTGTGCAAAATTTCACGTTCCTAGTCCCAGTAGTTTCAGCTGTGCGTTGATATGTCAGTCAGTCAGTTTCTCTTTTTATATATATACTCGTAGATGACATGACATGACAATAATTTATTTGTTTTAAAAAAAGCTCAATCACGGTTTTTTCTATTGTACTGAAACCATAACTGGGGAAATATTTGTTTTTATTTTAAACGTGTTCTTCTAAGCAAAAACACTGGGAGGATTTAGATACGTTCTAGATAAAGTGTTTGGGAATAGAACATAAGTTGTATATCGACCCTTTTTAGGAAGAACATCGTAAGCGACATTTTAATTTTATCCAGGAAGGTGTTTGTTTTCTTTTTTAATTAAAAAGCATTTCGTCATATTTCTTTAAAAAAATACGATTTCTTAGATATACAATTACTGATCTATTAGAATAGTTCCTACTAAAATATTGTCATAAATTAATTAAGAAAGAAAAATCCATTTCAGCAAAAACCGCTGTCACTTACAATGTTTTTACTGAAAATGTTCGATATGTTTAATTGTATAGCGATAAAACTGTTTGTTTGTTAATTTCAGGAAGTAGGTACTGATCTAATTACGAATTTTCAAACGTTACAGATTTATTTGGTCGTTTTGTGCTGTAGTTTTGAATCATTGCTGACGAAAATTACTTAGAAATATTCACATGCCCCTAGAGTAGAGATACGAAGTGTGCATCCTTTTATTTTTTTCTTTTGCAATTATTCAAGAATTTAACTTGCAGATTGAACTTTGACGGTAACCTCTTAAAAGGCTATTTTACAAAGCAACTAACATATTATGCCAAATCAAACGTAATCAGCCATTAATCTATCGATAATTTTATTGCAAGCTCGACTATCGCCATAGGCGTCAACCCAAATCCAAATAATAAATCATAGCACAATAAATTTCATAACCGACCCACTAAATCATTTAAATCGATTATCAATATACGACAACACATTATATGAGTACTTATATGCAGTTCCAATATTGAGCAATACTTATAACCGTTGGTAAAGTATCGTTACGGACAGTTATTCAATCTGTGTCACAATAACTACATTGGGTGTTACCAACGACGATCTGTAACTTGTAAAACATATATTCGGACATGTTCTGTGGTTTGCAATGTGTTTATACACGGTGTTTGACTGTTGTATGCAAATATGTCATATTTAACGATGCTGTGATATTTAACGGTTTAATAAAAATCTGGTAAGACAGCGGTGAGAAGAAAAAGTGGTACAGTCTGACTTTGAATTGTTTTTTCTATAAGTCCTAAGCTATTTGTCATTGTATCTTATTCCCATATAATTTTGAGAGATGGCAATGTAGTTTATAAGCACTTAGTATACCAGTGTCATGTTAATATATGCTCACACTTGGTACGACGGATTTGGTCCGTTAATAATAACAAAAACTGGGCAAGTGCGAGTCAGACTCGCGCACTGAGGGTTCCGTACAAACTTGAAAGGTAAATTGCGGTTTACGATTTATTAAATTAATCGTATTAAAAAAAAAAAACTACTAACTAGATCTCGTTCAAACCAATTTCCGGTAGACGTTTGCATGGTAGATAATGTACATCATATATTTTATTTTTTATTTTTATCATTCTCTTATTTTAGCAGTTACAGGGGGGGGGGGGGGGCACATTTTACCACTTTGGAAGTGTCTTTTGCGCAAAATATTCAGTTTAGAATAAAATGGTTTTAGAAACATCAATATCATTTTTAAAGACCTATACACAGATACCCCACACGGGTATGATGAAAAAAAGTCTGATAGGCCCTCTCGTCCGCCCCTAGAGCTGAAGAAGTAATTGGATGATTTCCCACATAAAAACATCCCGTGTCGAGTCTTCTACTTGAACAATTCAGCAACCGAGGCATACCTAGTGTACCTAGCCTATAGTTGTCCTACAAAAATATCAAGACGACCTAACATACGATCAACGTATGAAGGTAACTAACATTTTGACGTATTTAAAATAAGCACCTTTGCAGGGAACGAGTGGGTACCTACCTACAGGCTTACGTAACGCAAAGGTCATTATGTCCCAGTGTGGGAGTACCGCCGTAATGTTGGTAGTTGGTAAGCCATCATGTGGTGTTAGTAATAGTTTTAATGCCCGTTCATTATTGTATTGCAACGTTCGTACAAGATTAGTTTACGATATAGTATCTTTACCCTCTGTTTATGACGAGGTATTTGTGGAATGATGAGCGTGTTGAATAAAGAATTGAAATGTGTGCAAATAGCTGTTATAGATTTCAAAGCTTCCGCAGACGGACACAATACCTCCACTTTTATAAAAGAGTAAATGATAAAATAGATGATATTTATTTTGCAAATAAGTATTAAAAAAAACACTTTTACACGTCATTTTTTTTTCGTTAGTTTAATCTAGATGACGTCGGTATTTCCTAGCTGACTACCCTGAGAAGAAACACCGAAACAAACTCAGGGGTCAAAGTCTCTTTTAAAGTACATACAGTAAATATGTAATGGTCAAATCATATGAGAACCATGCAGATAAGTGTCTCAGATGGTCTTTTGAAGAAAGAACCACACAGATTTGAGTGGACCTGTCCAGTCAGTGCAAGCATTTGTCAGTATTCGTGTAGCTTGAACTTGGGACTACTAAGGAGCTCAACGACTTGACGAACAATATCAAAGAAAGGTCATTTGGGTAGGCCGCATCAAATACTCAAAACCGTCAGACATCATTGTAAAATTACAGAAAAGGAAAAGTAATCCACATTATTTTTTTTTTTTAATAGTAAATGTCACCAGTTAGTAAATTATCTTTGGGTGAATTCTGTAGTTTTAAATACATCCTTATTTAAATTAGAGAAAGAGATTGTCAACTAACATTGAAGGCTATGCTTAGATTTGGAGCTTTTCTTGCGTGTAAACCTATTAAGGATTGTAATAAATTCTTTGCTGATGTAAAACTTGACTAATCGCAATGATAATTAGAATATCATTGACTAATCGACTATGTAACAACGTTAGGACTTAAGACAATGGCGCAACTCTGATCAGCAATTTGTAGGCAATTCTTGTAATGAACTGTTCTGTGTACTGACTAATGAAGTTGTATGCATAATTTTATTCTAGGGCTGTACACAGTAACAACGACAGCTATTGACCAAGTGTCAAAATGTAGGAAACTTATTTTTTTTAATTTGGCTCCTTTCATGGTATAATGACACCCGGCTCGAAGTGTTGCAAAACCATACCATGAATTTCGGCACGTACATCGAGACAAAAGCTCAACTGGCTGCCGAAAAATTGGAGATCTCAGCAAAGGTGAGACGGTATTTCACGCCGGAACAGATGCTCAACCTCTATCAAGCGCAAGTTCGATCGTGTATGGAGTACTGCTCTTATCTTTGTATGGATCTGCCAAATACCAGCTTGATGCACTAGGTTCGATGCTTTTTTCGAGCTTTCCATCAGGTGAGATAGTGGTCAAACGCGAGCCTATCCATAATAAAAAGAAATTACTCACGTATATTTCGGGAAAATAAGGTATATTTTCACTGGGCACCCTAATAACTTTAAAATTTGTCATTCTGGTGCAATCCAGCCATTCTTTTGGTTTTTTGTGTATTTCACCAGTTTCAAGTTTAAGGTCTGGACACTCCTTGCTCCATTCAGAGCGAGAAAAGTTATTTGACTTTTATTAAGTAAAACCGACCTATGTTCCTTTTGTTGCCCTTAACTCTTTCGAACAATTGCGCAGCCCACATTAAATGAGCTTGTGGTGTTAATGATACTTTTTCTGCTTACGCCAAAAATATGAACGAACACCATCTTGGTATCATGAATGGGGGAAACCAAGCTAACACCTACGCCAACACCGATAAGGGAATCTTTCATACAAAAAACAGTACCGAAACAAGAAATATGGTCATATCTGACCGAAACCTTACCCGTATCACATCGCCTACATATTTAGATCATGCCATTTTCAGCACTATAAAAAGGCTATAAAACATACAATGGCATGTGTTACTTTGACAGATATTATCTCTCAAAGTGTAGCCGAAATGATGTAGACAAGTCTGTCTAGCTATTTAAACCTAGGTGGAAACAATTGTTCAACTTCTTAAGATCTGGTTTATGTGCTAAGTACACAACAAGAAAAGTAAACTGGAATGGAAGATAAAAAAACGAAAGATAGACAATTTTGCGGTTTTTTGCTTCCTTATTGCTTTGAAATCTATTGCAACCGCGTAAAAAATAAGCCTAAACTAGATGACCCGGTAAACATTGCTCTGCCATATAAATTATAAACGAAATTGGGAGTGGAAGTAGGAGGGCAAACAATTGCCTAAGTCCTTTTTCAAACTTACTAAATATACACAAAAAAAAAATCATAAAAATCGGTCAAGCCGTTTCGAAGAAGTTTGATAGCAAACACTTTTTATTATAAAACACAGACGATATTTTTATTAAAAAATGCTATATAAAATGTAGTGCTAAGGTGAAAATAATAACTTGATTAATATACTTGGATATCAGCAACATAAAAGCAAATGAAAAAAAAAACAACTATAAAAATAACTAGGGGTTCCGTTCATCTTTCAAAGGTCATGGTGATGATGACCTACGAACGGTTAGTTCGGGACTTTGAGGACGTGACTTGGGCGCTTATAATGACGGTTTTTCTAGGGAGAAAAGAAAGAGCGATGACCTAGGGGTCAAATAAAATGGTGTTGTAGCATCAATGTCTTTGTAATTATTATTTAATTGTGTGAATGATACAAACAGAGCATATGCACAAGAATTCTCATGATGGTCGTAAAAGTGAAAGAGGGACTGATGTTATTGCTCCTATGCTAAATAGTTGACTTGTTCAAGAGATAGTTATGTCTACAGATTCGAATTTTAACGATGAACAAAATTACCAAGAACTTAAAAAAAAATAATGAGATATGAGGGTTAAGAGAACAAAGACAAAAAAGCTGCTATGTGGATCTGAAGAGAAAAAATTGTAGTTCAATGAATCACAATGCAGCAATGAATGATGATGAAGAAAGTATAAGATTGTATACCAGAGAAATTGAAACAGAACTCAAACTGTAAGTAACGTGGACCAAGTGCGCGTTGAAGGATGTGACGTGTCTTGAATTTCCTTGTTCTCGGACATGTCGGTTTTGACGTGATGTTTTCCTTCACCGATTCGAGAGTAAGTAGTAGTTAGAAAGAAATAAATTGCATAAAGTAAAGCGCTTGCTTAGCTTTGAACCCACGATAAAACGAGGTCAAAACTGAGCTCAAAATGAAAGACATAATTGTAAGCCTGTCTGTAAATCTTACTGAGATTCAGAATATAAAAGGAAATCAGTGATATAAAAGACTGTAACCACGAACCGCTACACGATACTAAAACAAACCTAGTTACAAACGTAAGCAGTTTTTATCTGCTGGTAACATCGGATCACATTCAGAGTCTTGCAAATTTTTATGCGTGATCCGTTTGTGCCCCAAATGCTGTGTGCCCAATTATCTAAAGTACTCTTGTCGTAGTTTGTGATAAAAGGGGAAATGTCAAGGGTGTTTGGTTTTGTAACAATTATGTATTTTGTGAAGTTGAAATTTTTAAGTAACTGTATACTGATAGAGATGAAGGAGATGGTAAATTTATGGAAGCAGAATAAGTTGTAGTATTTAGACATATGAAAATATGGTTAAGCAAGATATAGATATTGTAGCAGTTGATGAAGGAACGTTTAATTAGTTTCTTTAAAAGAACGATGAGAATGCCACAGTTAGCCTCATTTGCTCGTGGGTTACACTATCGTCTCCTTGAATCATTGTACCCCATTCAACTACAACTACTTGAAAATGTCTTATAAAAAGATAAAACAAGCTTGACACAGTTTATATTTAATGTTAGTAGGTCCAACATCCAGATTTGTGGTTAAGAATACTTTCGCACTTATCTCAATGCATAATTTTTTATTAAAGTAGAATAAAAAGCGGAAGGTATAGAGTTAGGAACCGTGTCAGCAAGTATAAAGGAAGTAACGGTTGCGTTTTTAGTGACAGATAATTTACTTAGTGATCTTACCAGGCCAAGTGCAAGTAGCACTGACTGCTGACCTTATTATGCTGAGCACTGGCTTTATCTTAGAATGTTTCAATAAAATTATGAAGCTATTTGTAAAGATATAGTCAGACAGCTAGGCCATTGACCGTCGAAAACTAAATATTTATTTTATTTAGTCACATCCTACGAAACTCGTGAGAATTTTAAAAAAAACTTCCTTTCCAGAGATTAGAAAAAAGACACCGGATACAACCTATTTCATTCAATACATTAACTAATGTAAAGATATCCTAAAAATTCATACGGTTTCCGCTCAACGTTATCACATTATCTCTACATAAGGTACTTGACTGTGCGACTAAACACGACATGCCGTTCATGCAATCAACAATTATGTAGGTACACCTAGGCCGAAAGAGACTTCTGCCTAAAATGGACATTACCAGCTAAGATTGTGTATTTTTTATCTTACATGTTCGTGAGAACGGTCTAAGAATAGATTAAGCAAAGATATATATTTTATGTCTTAAATCAATGTTCATTAGCGAATTTGTTCAATGCAGTACCTTTTGGGAGGTCGAAAGTGCTCCAACGTCCAAAGAGGTTATAATTTTGGCATCAAATGTGACAAATTAAAAATTAGAATATGGTAGAAAAGTTGTAATAAGGAATAGGACTGAGACAGTTGGCAAGAATAGATGACGAAAACGAAAACTAACGGTGCTTACAGGACTGCGAAATTGTTCAAAACAGTTACCGCGGTCCTGGAACGCAAAGGACAACTGAAGAAACACAGGTGGGCTTCAGTAAAAGACTGACACTCCCTCTCGCTCTATCTAAAGCAAGAGGAGTTGAGGAGGTTTTTGATGAATTCCCACCTCAAAATAAATTAAGAAAGATACAAACTATTTGTGGATTTTGAGTTCGTATTCTTGCTTATTGGGAAGGTATAGATAAGTAATGCAACTAAGAGACTTTTTCTCTATTTCTTTCTTTGAAATCGTGTAACATATATAATATATACACATATATAATATTCATGAGTTTGTTTTTTGTCTTTTATATAATATAATAGCTATAATATAATATAATTTTATACTATGTATAGTCTAATATATATTTTTATGTAAAATTAAACACATCAATAATTTACAATAATAAAATAAATAATTTCCCTCTACTAGAGAGGAGGCCTGAGTCCCAGCAGTGGGAACATTGATAGGCTTTACCCCCTTTTTATGTTAAGTTCTTACAGTCCATCCTATGGTTGTCTGGTAGATATCGCTGTTAGCGATAAGACCGCCATTGTACCCATAGATTTAGTTAGTTAAAAAGTTTTGTTACCATTTTGGTGTACAATAAACTTTTATTCTATTCTATTCTATTCTAAGAGGTTATTTCAAGTTATTCATTGCTATTTTATGGCAAGTGGTACTGGACAAATAAACGGAAAATATGCCACTTTCAGCTCATTAAAATATCCTGGTCGACGGATATTAAGTATAGAATGGCGTAAAACTAACCAGGTTAAATAAATCTTTGATTATGATCAGTAAATATTAGTATATAATTTGCATTAGGTACTAGCTTTTCTTACTAAAAACAAAACTAAAAGAATTTACAACTGTTATTGAACAGTCCCCGTCTTTCTAAAATTACAGCCTAAAGTAACATCTCATTATGCATTAAGCAACATTTGATATTTACATTTCTTGAAGCTGTGTTGGGTATTAATGATCATTTTGCAACTAATATTATAATAACACAGGTACAGAAAAGGACATAGGGACATATCCTATATATATACTCACTTACTATCCAGAAAAAAGTATTGTTCCCGAAGAAAAGAACAATTATTTTCGATGGTCACAATTGCCTTAAGACGCTAGATGGCGCTACGTGTCCTTCGTATTATGATTGTTGTTCCAACTGATTTGATTTGAAAATCTAAATTAAGGCAAGTAAAGTCGCGGGCAATAAAGTTTATACAAATCTCAAGGAACCCCAAAATGTCCTTAGTAAGTTTCTATGACTATATAAGTAAAACAAATTAAACCCAGTCATTAATCACAGGTGGAAGCTGTTAAGTAAGTAATTGCCACACGTCAATTACACAATTATCTAACGTGTAAACATTAAGATAACTTAACATGCTAATAGGATAAACGGGAAAGTATGTTTGTCTGTTGTTAAGGTCATGGTTTGACGTGTATATGAATACAAATATGTATATTAAGGTACAATCTCCATAAATGGAAAATCATTATAAAATTTTATTTTCATAAAAAAATTATTAAGTATTTCTTAATTTATTTGGTTACGTTTGAGAATAACATTTGACTGGACTTCAAAACTGACTCCAAAATCTTTTTTTGCGATAAAGGTTTCATGGGCTCTTTCTCTAAATTTCTTCATCTTCAATTTAAAAAGTGAGAGCACTTGCTGTATTTTTGTCTTCTATAATAAATAGTAGCATTTTATAAGTGAACACGCGGTATAAAAACTACTTAATCCAATGCGCTTACGTACATTCAACGTGGCTTAGTAAAAATGAGGCGGCGATTGTTACAACATGCTTGTGAGAACATTTTTTTATTGAGGAAACATCTTGTATTAGCTTAGCTTTGAAGTGTCAATCTTTTGCGATGTTTATTCTTTTTTTATTCACAGAAGTGCAAAGGTAATTTGTCATAAATACTTTTTGCACTCTAAACTTAAATAGTATTACATGCTATTTACACAATCAAATCTATGTTAATAATAATATTACAAAAAACAAAGATTTGTGTATTTATATACATTTTTTGTAATGAATAAACTCAATAACTACGGAACCGATTTTAAAAATTCTTTCAACAGTAGAATGCTTCTTTATCACTGAGTGACACAAGTTAAATATTTTCTATTTTCACGCGGGAAATGCTGCTGGTAGAAGCTATAGGGAATGATAAAATCAGCGGATAATTTATACCTAAACCCGTTTTTCTAAGTATAAAGAAAACGTTTTATTACAAAGTTCACAGCCGGAAAATCAAGGTTAATTGACTAATTATATCGCCTGATTATTAAATCAGTCTTTATTCGGTATGTAGGTATCAAACCAGTTCGAGTTTTCACATTTGTTGAAAAAGAAAGACAAGTGTAGGTGTCAAGCTAGAGTTAACATTAAAATCCGGATACTATATTTGGGAAACTTAATGACTATTGACCTTTTCTAGCTAGTTAAGGAAACAATATCCTGACACCATATATCACAAAACTCATCAAATAACTAAATTGGAAAAATAACTAATAGTACGAAGACTGAATTATATTTTTACTATAGGATAAATTAAAATGAATGTTTCGAATTTATGTAAATCACATTGAGCCTTAACATTTAGAATCTCATAATTTTTCATTTTAGTTTTAATATGTCCTTCAACTTATTTGAAACGTTGATTTAATCTATATTAATAAAGACGGTAAGTAAAGTATAGGAAAAATAAATAATGAATGATAAGATTCCTATAATATCTTTCTTTAATTCACTTAGTGCTAACATAACAACTAAAATTTATTGTAAAATCGTAATTGTTTGTTAAATAAATAAAATTATCTTCGCATCAAATAAAATAAATTGTACAGTATTGCTATAAATTTTGTGATTGACAGTTGGACAGTAAGTAGTTGGGTACTTACTGTTACGCCACCGTAAAAGTAAAAAAAATAAACCATAGAGACATATAATATTATTTTGAAATTGTTATTCAGAAAGCTGTATTCGTTCTTACTTGAGTACCTTTTTATTTGTAAATATTTATTACATAGATAATGATTTTGTGTAATCTTTCTGAAAAGATAACACGAATTCTCAAATAATATAGATTTGCCATTGTCGTTGTTCAAAAGGTCAGTGTTTAGACTAGTATTAGAGAAAAATCATAACAGTGTAATAAAATATTAAGATGACAAGTCTTTAGTAACTTAATACAATAAAAATAGCTTTTATTTTACTATATCCAAGAATTACATATTCATTATTATTACTACAATACAATTTCAATATAATTATTACATTACAATAATTGATTTTTATAGAAATATGTATTATAGCAAGATATGCTGGAACCAATATCGTAACATCTATTGTACCATATTTTTACAGTAAATAAACATTTTAGATTTGATTCGTTTTCTGTGTAATCTTGATGCAATGTTTTGATGAAATTATTTTATAATAACTCAAAGAAAGTATCTGAAACCAGAAATTATATTAAATCAATTGCTAATTTGTGTAAAATTGTCTAATAAAAATTAAAAAAAAAAAGACAAAGACCGAATCCGATCGAAGCCATGGCTAAATATAGATTCTACATTTGCCACGTAATAAAATTGAATAAATGATTTAATTTTAAGAATTTATTCTGACAACGTGTTTAAATATTTTTATCGAAACATACTTTAATATAAATAACTAGTTTTCTCATCTCATTTGTACCGCGGAACACGCCACACTATCGTGAACTAAGGAGTCCGACCAGTTCATGATCGACAAGTTTTTAAGTCACCAAATGTCATAGTTTATTACTAATAAACGAGTTTAGTTATTAAAAAAAATAGCTTAAATATAATATTGGACGTTAATGTGTTAAATTGTGGAGTTGGCAAATAGGATGATCCTACTACAAATTTATTTATTTTATTTGGCTCTTCAACAATGAGTACACTATTAAATATATAGGAAAACAATTCGATCTTAAGACTAAGCGCCCCATCACTTAAAGAAGAGCACTACATGCACTGTTAAATACGCCTTAACAGCTAATAATAATTATTATTATTAAACCACGTATAATGGTCCACATAGGACTAAGTGCGGAAACCTAAAAATAGATAGAATAATTATTAAAGCACAGAAAAAAAGAACACAATAAAAATAAACATCAGACCAGAACAGAATGAAAACAACATTACATTTGGACTAACAGAATTTAAAGGTTAATTGTGTAACATAAGTTTTTTGGCACAGATGTATGGTATAAGTCGATATCTTCATCGTGTTGTTTGTATAATGCATACATTCTGTGCAGTGAGCAACGTCGCCTTAAATTTGTAATGCTTTTTGGCATGCAAAACAGCTTCCGATTTGATTTTCTCGGTAGGTTTCGAGGCACATGGAAGGATACTTTACTGAGCAACTCAGGACAGTTTAAAGAACCTGTCACTAGTTTTTTAAGGAAAATTAAATCTAACATGTCTCTTCGTTTTTCCAACGAGACCATTGAATATGGAAATATGGAATACATGGCATATCAATATGAAAAGTCTATTGTTTGGAGTTTGCTAACCTATCCCATTATTATTTTTATAGGTGGAAGTTGGGACCGGGGTTCCGGTCCAAAAAGCCCCGCGAAAAGTGCTGAAATAAGATCCAAAATACATCATGTTCTAAATTAGAATACACTAGCGGATAAATGGATTGACGCTAACAACGCAAATAAAATTAAAAATGTTTTTCATTTCTTTTCTTTATATAGGAAAATATACTCTACTTCGAGTAAGTTAAAAACTTCCTTTGAAATGATTTCTGACTAATTTGCGAATGAGGACACTGGTAGAAACAAATTTCACAATGAAAATTAAAACAGATGATCTCAGCATCAAGCGATGATTTTGTAGATTAATTTTAGGCACAGGCTAATTAGAAGAATTTTTTTAAGTGTCTTACGTAAACACGTCATATACACATAAGTAATAACGCTGGCATTAAAATGAAAGTTATTTTAAAGTAAGTAAATAAGAATCGCCCCTTGCTCATGAGGAATGTTACTTAGATCACTTTGTTTACTTTACCGTGAGTGGAATGTAGAGAAAGTCAGATGATCACAGTAGGTGATATTAAGTACTAGCTTATTCCTGTGATGCTTTCTATAAAGTAACCTATGGTATAGTGATACTTTGCAGAAAGTAGCCTAAGGGATGGCAATGCTTTTTATAAAGTAGCCTATGGGATAAAGAGGATTCCTATAAAGTAGCCTATGCTTTACCGTGAGTAGAATGTAGAGAAAGTCAGATGATCACAGTAGGTGATATTAAGTACTAGCTTATTCCTGTGATGCTTTCTATAAAGTAACCTATGGTATAGTGATACTTTGCAGAAAGTAGCCTAAGGGATGGCAATGCTTTTTATAAAGTAGCCTATGGGATAAAGAGGATTCCTATAAAGTAGCCTATGCTTTACCGTGAGTAGAATGTAGAGAAAGTCAGATGATCACAGTAGATGATATTATGTACTAGCTTATTCCCGTGATGCTTTCTATAAAGTAACCTATGGTATAGTGATACTTTGCAGAAAGTAGCCTATGGGATGGTAATGCTTTTTATAAAGTAGCCTATGGGATAGTGAGGATTCCTATAAAGTAGCCTATGCTTTACCGTGAGTAGAATGTAGAGAAAGTCAGATGATCACAGTATGTGATACTATGTACTAGCTTATTCCCGTGATGCTTTCTATAAAGTAACCTATGGAATAGTGATACTTTGCAGAAAGTAGCCTATGGGATGGTAATGCTTTCTATAAAGTAGCCTATGGGATAGTGAGGATTCCTATAAAGTAGCCTATGCTTTACCGTGAGTAGAATGTAGAGAAAGTCAGATGATCACAGTATGTGATACTATGTACTAGCTTATTCCCGTGATGCTTTCTATAAAGTAACCTATGGAATAGTGATACTTTGCAGAAAGTAGCCTATGGGATGGTAATGCTTTCTATAAAGTAGCCTATGGGATAGTGAGGATTCCTATAAAGTAGCCTATGCTTTACCGTGAGTAGAATGTAGAGAAAGTCAGATGATCACAGTAGATGATATTAGGTACTAGCTTATTCCCGTGATGCTTTCTATAAAGTAACCTATGGGATAGTGATACTTTGCAGAAAGTAGCCTATGGGATGGTAATGCTTTCTATAAAGTAGCCTATGGGATAGTGAGGATTCCTATAAAGTAGCCTATGCTTTACCGTGAGTAGAATGTAGAGAAAGTCAGATGATCACAGTAGGTGATATTATGTTGGGCACGCTACAATTATGGCGGTAAGTCCCCTCTTTGAGGAGTGGCTGGAGCGGCAACACGGCATCCTCACCTACCGCATGACGCAGGTCCTCACCGGACATGGCAAGTTCGGGAGGTTCCTGCATCGGATTCAGGCGGAAGCAACGCCCGGGTGTCATCATTGTGCGGACCACCCAGAGGACACGGTGGAGCATACGGTGGAGGTGTGCCCCGCTTGGGCGGAGCACCGCCGTGTCCTCGTGGAGGCAATTGGCGGCAGCGACCTTTCGCGTCCGGCCCTGGTTCAGGCTATGGTCCGGAGCGAGGAGGAATGGCAGGCGGTCGCCTCCTTCTGCGAAGCAGTAATGCTAGCGAAGGAGGAGGCTGCACGCGTGAGGGAACGAAGGTCCTCACGTCCTAGCCGCCGTAATTCCGACCCCGACTACCAGCCACGGTAGACGCGGGCTTGCGGACGTCGAGCACTGGGTAGCTCGTCGTCCGGCTGTTCGGTAATTAACCGGACCGAGCCCAGTCGTTAACAGCGCGTAGTGATCCTCGCGCTCCTCAAAGAGATGTCAGCAAACCGTAGGGGCCCAGCAGGGCCGATGCCCGCTAGCTAGGACCGCGGAGAATTTCTGAAAGGGAAACCCGTAGTCCTAGAACGCAAAGGGTAATTGAAGGATACAGGTGTGGTTTTAGTCAGTAAAAGTCTGACACGCCCTCGCCCTCCACCCAGAGCACGAGAAGTCATTTGGATGATTTCCCACCTTAAAAAAAAAAAAAAAAAAAGGTGATATTATGTACTAGCTTATTCCCGTGATGCTTTCTATAAAGTAACCTATGGTATAGTGATACTTTGCAGAAAGTAGCCTATGGGATGGTAATGCTTTTTATAAAGTAGCCTATGGGATAGTGAGGATTCCTATAAAGTAGCCTATGCTTTACCGTGAGTAGAATGTAGAGAAAGTCAGATGATCACAGTATGTGATACTATGTACTAGCTTATTCCCGTGATGCTTTCTATAAAGTAACCTATGGAATAGTGATACTTTGCAGAAAGTAGCCTATAGGATGGTAATGCTTTCTATAAAGTAGCCTATGGGATAGTGAGGATTCCTCTAAAGTAGCCTATGCTTTACCGTGAGTAGAATGTAGAGAAAGTCAGATGATCACAGTAGGTGATATTATGTACTAGCTTATTCCCGTGATGCTTTCTATAAAGTAACCTATGGAATAGTGATACTTTGCAGAAAGTAGCCTATGGGATGGTAATGCTTTTTATAAAGTAGCCTATGGGATAGTGAGGATTCCTATAAAGTAGCCTATGCTTTACCGTGAGTAGAATGTAGAGAAAGTCAGATGATCACAGTAGGTGATATTATGTACTAGCTTATTCCCGTGATGCTTTCTATAAAGTAACCCATGGGATAGTGATACTTTGCAGAAAGTAGCCTATAGGATGGTAATGCTTTCTATAAAGTAGCCTATGGGATAGCGAGGATAACTATAAAGTAGCCTATGGAATAGTGATACTTTTTCTAATGTGAGCTATGGGATATTGATGCTTTCTATAAAGTAGTTTATGGGATAGTGATGTATTCTATAAAGTAGGCTATAGGATAATGATGCTTTATATAAAATAGCCTATGGGATAGTGATGCTTTCTATAAATTAGCCTATGGGATAGGGATGCTTTCTATAAAGTAACCTGAGGGATACTGTTATATTCTATGAGTAAAACTTTCAGTGGGTGTTGGAACTTTTTTGTGGGTGGGAAATCATCAAACATTTTCTTTCGCTCTGGGCGGAGTGAGAGAGTGTGCCAAACTTTTACTAAATAAAGGGTACTTTTAAAATTAGTATTTTTTATTAAATGAGAATTTTGAAATAACTTGTAATAGGAGAAGGTTCTACAAACAGACAGTCTTCAATCTTTATTATATTTATAAAAAAAATATCTGTCCTATGTATCACTTAATTAAATACACTTGCCTCATTAAACACACCTCTTCCATTCATCACAATGCATGTCACTCAACATTTTAATTGTCACATTTACATATAGACAACCGTTCAATACTAATTAATATTACAAATTCTCTAGAAGCATAATAATCAATGAGCATAAACATAATACCAACCTTGGCGTAGAAACAGAAGAAGATCGAGACAAGTTCGGTTTCTTTTGCTTAAACAGTTTATGGTTTCTCAAATCCATTTTTTAAATTTCGAATTTCACCAAAAAAAAAAAAAAACTAAGCACACAATAGACACGACCACTCACAAACATCTGACACTGGCAACTAGCATATTAATTAGAACATACTATTGCAATCTAATTATCATAAAATTTCAGGTTTTAGCCTTAACGAAGTCGTTAGAAACGAATTGCATTGTAAATATGTTGGCAAATCTTACTCGCGGCGTGTCGGCTATTCATATGAGTGACAGAGACGGGTATAGTATCGACTAAAAGAAGGAAAGAGACAGCGATCTGTCGTAACTCCGCTGTCGTAAGCAGATGCTTCTTTTAATTAAAATAAATAAATATGGGTTTTAGTTAGAACCAATGTTTGGTTTTGTAGATTTATAATTGGCGTGGTTAAAATTAATTTGATGGAGATCTTACGTCGGAAATGTTACTAAATAAGTAGGTCAATGATGGGAGAGGGCAAACGGATTGAAAGAATTTACAATTTATGGTTCTGAAATTATAAAAGAACTGGAAACCATTAATGATAGATCTATGTGAGTAATCCGAAAAGGAGTTCTGGGGTCCTGGAATGCAAGGCAAAGAAGAAACAGGTATGGTTTGAGTCAGTAAAAGTCTGACATGCCCTCCTGCTCCGCCCTAGTGCGAGAAAAGTCACTGGATGATTTTCCACCTTAAAAAAAAAACCATCAATAGTACCGAATTTAACAAGTATCAATGCTTCAAAGAATTATTTATGTATCTAGCCTGTATTCTCCCACTGCTGGACAAAAGTGTCCCTCCATTCATTCCACAGTTTCCCGGTTCTGCGCAACTTCTTGCCAATTGCTAAGAAACACATTTGCCAATATTATTAAAACGTGCTCATCGCCCACAATTAGCAATGCAAATACAATTTCGCATATGTCAACAAAAAATAAATGAAACCTGTTTCATTAAAATTAAAAACAAAACTAAAGCTGGTAAGTACTAGTACAAAATAATTTATTATGGACAACTAAGTATGTATACCGATATATCGACGGTGAAGTACCAATATCTCCTAAATATCAAAGTTAAAAATTTAAAGGTGCCTAAGATTCGGTTGGCTAGGAAGCAATTCTTTAAAATAGTTTTTAATTTTAATTGATTGCCACTTAAAATACACTTCGGTGATTTCACCAAAACATGCAAAAAACGTCTGTAATTACAATGTGATAAAAAAGTTAATTTCTCGATAAATGTCAGTTACGAGATATTGGCACCTCGCTGTCTATATTTAGATTTAGATCCAAATGAAATAAATTTAGCGCTAAATGAATTGAAATAAACGTTCTGATTTTATTTATTTGTTTGAAAATGACAGTGATGTAATTATGATGAATGCCATACTTAACAGGTAAAATGTCATAAGCGACAGCGCTTTTTGCAGGAAAGCGTATTTTCGTATTTATGCTAGTTCGTATACAAATCTTAGGGCTTGTTATACATATGACTATTGATCTATTGAAGTAGGTATTACTGCCTAATTATCATGAATAATTTTTAATTAGTAAACAAAAAACCTCTACCTACAAAAATTGTGATTTGTCGCTTACAATTTTTTGCTTGAAAAAGTTCAATATGTTTATCGCTAAACTTATTCGTTGTGCAAGTGTATATTTAAAAATTAAAAAAAAAACACCCACAATTTCAAAAACAATAACGGTAGGTACATGGTGGACATCCTAATCATACGTATGAAGCGTTTTGAACACATGTTATTGTGCGTACGGCTAAGGAGTGGTATTCCCTGCTGGAGTCTGTGTCCTGATAGCTACAACCTTAGGGTCATTAAGTCAAGAGTGAATAGGTTACTTTTAGGCAAGCCTGCTCCATCGTTGACCATATCATCGCTTACCATCAGGTGCGATAGTGGTCAAACGCGAGCCTATCCATAATCTCTTAGCTGCCAGTTGCTATTTTAATATCTACATTTAGTTTTTATTTTTACTTTATTTACATTGTTCTCACATGATAGTAGCGACAAGAAACATGTAACCGAGATATTTGTAATACATAACATGATTAAAAAGAGTGTCCATGGAGTTTCTTGCACAGTTTTCTCCGTAGAGATCTACGCTTTGGAATGTGCAATTAGCATCAATTTTTTTTTTTGACTGACAGATTTCTTGACATTTCAAAAGTGCCTGTAAATGGTTTATTTGAAATAAAATGCTTTGAAACTTTGAATAATAAAAAAAAAAACCAAACGCGAAACTTCTCACAAGTTCTTCATTCCCAAACGCGGAATATATTGTTTGTAAAATGATACCTAAGTACTCAGATCAACTTTCAAAGGAGCCGTGGAATCTTGACCACTGTATTCTGTGTTAAGTTCAGATTTAAGATGTATCAAGTTATGCTGAGAGATACAACCAAATTGAAAAGTAGGAAATGCTCTCGAGGTGATCAAAATGATCTAAGGCCGTGACATTAGTGCAGCGGGTAATTGATTGCTAAAAAGTTAATTTAATGGCGTTGTTTTGACAGTTTAGGTAATAATCATTATCGTTAATTACGTAGTAATGAATAACAGTAGTGTTAATGGCCTCGGCTTAAGAATTGCAAGTCGTTGGTTCAAACCGAGGCGAGCACTTTGCTTTGTGTAATTGAATTTCATCACCATTGCTCTCAAAATGGTGAAGGAAACCAGCATGTCCTAGGAGCAAAATTTTGTAGATATGTCGTGGCTAACTATAGTTTAGCTGTCTTCAAGGCTAGAGTGAATAGGCTCTTAACAAACTAGTGCGCCTCACCATCAATGATTGCATCACTGCTTACCATCAGATGGGATCTCAGTCAAGCACTGGTTTAGATCAATTTAAAAAAAAAAACAATGTCGTGGCCAGATCTTAGAAATTTATCACTTAATGATATGACCAAGTAAAAGTGGCCAGCCCGCCTAGCCAAGTTACGATCGTTTCGTTTGGGTCGAACGCCTCGAGTAGGCCACGCCTCCGATTCCTTTGTTCTGACCACGTGGCTGAGCGCTGAGATGACGTCAGAACAAAGGAATCGGAAGCGTGGCCTACTCGAGGCGTTCGACGCAAACGAAACGATCGTAACTTGGCTAGGGGGCAGATCGCTTTTAACGTTAAAGTTCGATGTTATTTCAATCTTCATTTGGCCTACTTTCTTTATACCTTTTATTATCATTGAAATCCTACATCAATCATCAGATATATGACGTCGACCAACCCGCTCTAAGCCGGCTGAGTAGATCGACATATTTGTGAAGAGTTTGATGGATGACCTAAACTCCTGAATCACACTAATATTATAAAATTAAAAGTTTTTATGTATATATGTGTGTTTGTTTGTTACTCCTTCTCGTTCAAACGATAGAACGGATTTGAATAAAATTTAGCACACGGATCGATCATGCCCTGGAATTGCACTAAGGATGTTGTTTATGCCGGGAATATGTTCTCTTGAGATAAGTTTTAGTATTTTTTTCATTTTTGGACACCAATCGTCGAAAAACTCTACAGTTAATAGAAGACCTCATCACCATTTTCCTGCCCTTGTCTCGTGTTATTTAGGGTCGGCACAACATGTTTTTTTCTCCCATTTCGTCCTGTCACCCGTCATGCCATCAATAACTCCCTTTTCTTTCATATCACTCCATCCATCTTAGAAGGACTACGATAATTGTGACAATGTACCCAAAATATTCAACCAAATATAAAAAGAACACTACATTGTATCATCATTTCAGTCGAAAGACGTCCACTGTTGGACATAAGCCTCCCCCAAGTGTCGACATAACAACCGGTCTTGTGCTTCTCGCATCCATCGGATTCCCGCGACCCTCACCAGTGGTCAACATAACAAAACACAACTTTGAATTTAGAAATTAATGGGGTGTAACAATGAGTTTTCTTATCGCTACCTCATCCGCTTTTCTCACCATAACCTAACCCCAAACTTAACAAATAGGGATTAACTAGCGATCCACGTCACAGATACGCGTCGGCGAGCGCTTTACCGTGCCGTGTGATGCGAACTTTAATGTGTACCATGCGTTTAGAATATCCTACCACTAGGTACAGTTAGCGTCGCAAATACTAGAGCGTTAGCGCGAAATAACTGTTGCTATGTTATATGATATGGTGATATTTTTGCACGCGTTTTCCTTGAAAGGTTTGCAGAATAAAATATTAGGTACTTAAGTATGATTCGTTTTCGACTACATTATCGCTTATTGTCAGGTGAGATAGTGGTCAAATACGAGTTTATCAATAATAATTTTATTTATTATCATTATTTTATTTATTATATTTTTTTTATTATTGCAATAGTGTTTTGCATGCCTTAGTTATAGTAGTTAGTATGGATCATCAAACTTGACAACGACCTGTAACCTGTACCTATCTTCTATGCAAATAGAGATCTATTCTATTCTATTCAAAAATATCACAGTTGTTGTCAGAGTACCTAGTTTAAGTTAAATAACAGTTTCAAAACGACTAATATTTTTTTAAGGTAAGTATCCTAGAAAGGGCAGCGGGATGCGAAAGAGTTACCGCGATACTGGAATGCAAAAAGCAACTGAAGGAAAATGAGTGAGTTTTAGTCAGTAAAAGTCTAACACTCTCTCTCGCTCCACTAGAGCGGGTTCTCCCGCTATAGGTGGATTTGATTTCTTACTAAAAAAAAGATATCCTAGAAAACAGTTGTTATTTAAAGGCATCTATAAAAATTATAATTGTTGTATTATTTTTCACGAAAAAAGAAACTATTTTTTTGTAGAAAAACCGTTTAAAATACCTCTTTAAAAATTGCAATTTCAGCTTTATAATTAACGTTCACCTACTATGTTCCGATTAAGTATTACACAATTTTAATAGACCGGACTCAGTTCACTAAGTTTAAAAATAAAACAAGTGCACTCTACAACAGTTCAGTACGCAAGTAGACTGACGTTTAATTTTTTTTTCTTTTATTTAAACTAAGAATTACTTTAGGTAACGATGATGAAACGAAAAAAAAAGATTTGTTTATGTAATAACAAAATACAAAATGGAATTTTCGTATACATTTTTTGTCCGACTGTATTTGGTAATTTTTGCGTGAGCTATTATTTATTAAAGTTGGTTTGCTAGATGAAGGTGAAACTATTGTAATGGTTTTATATGTTTGTTTTCAAAACCAAAATAATTTAAAAATGTGTAAGTATCATGACTTTATTTGAAGATCAATTGTTACAATATTGATTCTGGTGGACGACTCAATATGAAACAGTTAAGCAAGACAAAATGTTATATTAAAACTAGCTAACTCGGCAAATGTTGCTCTACTTTTAGTCATTGTAATATACGCAAATTTCATAAAGATCGGTCAAGCCGTTTCAGAAAAGTTCGACAACAATACACACGAGATTTTTATATGTTGAAGATATTTCAATGATTTTTCAAACAGCAGAGATAATAAGCTAAGTCGAGGTAAAGAATATTACTAAACAAAGAAGTTCCCGTCATAGTTAATTTATTAGACGAACCCTTAATAAAAATCATAGTTTTTATTAGTCTAGGCAAAGTCTAGCACATTAAACAAGCTTGAATGCAGTTTAAAATATCAACCAGTTGCTAAAGACGTACCTACCTACTTCTCCTTGACAACGGTTACCAAGGGCATCCTAACTTTTAATTTGAGTGAAGATGTTAAGTTTTTTGTCAAATGTTTTTCTTTTTTATTGGATGGCGCCAAGAAAAATCAGAATACGTCCGTTAGCTTTAATTACTTCGATAGACAAAGGAAACGAGGTATTATTTTTAATCGGTGTTGTTTTATCATAAAGCTGTACATTCTACAACTCAATATTATTTTTAGTTTTTTTTTTTTTAATGTTATTCACATTGTCTTGAGTAGGTATTCTAGAGTTATTGGAATATAGAATCCTAATCTTTCGAAGAATTCATGAGTGGATAAAGCCATTAGGTACCTATGATTGATTTTGAAATTTACTTTATTATTTTCTTTTCAGTTTAATTCTTTAATTTACACCAAGATATTTTTCTGTATCGTGGAACTATTGCAAGATCATTTTTTCTTAGCATGAAAAATTTAGCTTTGCCATCGAGGCAAAACTATATTTTTTTTTCAAGATACTAGGACACAATTCGCCTCACATTTTCTTTGTTACCTATTACCACTACAGTAATAATATGTCTATCGATACAATTTGCAACAGTAAAATACCAGTAAAATAATACTTGGGCAGTAAGTTGCGTGACAATTCGGTACCGCACCGGTATCGCGCGCATGTCCTGCATACGTAATGCCATTGATAGGTTACTATTGGACGTAACTGTACTTCGTATAGTTCACTGATTTTTGGTGAATTGGAATGTAATTATATTTATAGAAAGAAAGCAAAATTTAGAGTAGCAAAACCGCAAACTTGTAGAACTAGACACGTTTCCTTAGCCACAGCCACAGATAAGGTATTTTTTTTGGTGGGAAAAGCATCCAGACATCTCCCGCTCTTGGGCGGAGCAGGAGATAGTGTCAGACTTTTACGGACTAAAAACCCACTCTTGTTCCTTCTTTGCTTTTCATACCAGGCCCGGGTTTTCCTTTCAGAAGCGAACCCATGGCCTCAGTAGGCTTCGACACTGCTGGGACTCTACGGTTTACTGACATCTCAGATAAGGTATTAGTTGCACATTGGCGCACTGAAAGATTAGGTTATATTTAAGAACACAAGCAGCTTTGTATTACCGTAGGGACCCAGCAGGGCCGATGCCTGCTAGGGCACCGGGTCTGCCAGCTACCATGGACTAATGGAATATGTTACCATGGAATAGTTTTAGAAAATTATTCCAAGGTAACATATTCCCGGGATAAAAAGTACCCTTTATGCTATTCCAGGACTTGGCCTACCCGGGTACTAAATATCATCAAATTCCGTTCAGCCGTTTGAGCGTGAAGGAGCAACAAACATACACACACACATACACACAAACTTACGCATTTATAAAAACGTGTTGCGCTGTCCCCAAGTAATATGGGATATATTACTTGGGGTCGGCGCAACACATTTCTTTTTTCTTCCATTCTGTCCTGTCACCTGTCAAACTATCACTAACTCCCTTTTCTTTCATATCACTCCTCACACAATCCAGCCATCTTTTCTTTGGCCTCCCTCTCCCTCTCCATCCATCTACATGTATACTCAGAACTCTTTCTTCTCTCCACAAAAATTATTATTGCCTACTTTAAATGTTTTCGAAATATCACATTGGGCAAACCCTACGCTTGGAAATACCTTAAAGAAGTCTCAAAGTAACCAGGACTTCCCATACTCAAATACGAAACAAGAAACATGGTACAAAATATGATTCAGCATCTATAAGTAATTGTAAAATAGCTTTAAAAATTTCCTCAATTCATACGTACGTATCAGTACTTTAATATATTTTTTTCAACACGTCAGTACTCTCAGCAATTATGACCTTTATCAGACTTTCCTCATGCAGTATGAATGAGTACGGATCACGTGTACCTAATTACTCAGTATTAAGTATTACCTCAGCCGATGACATTACTGTCAACTATTTACAATGGGAACCATAGTAAAGAATGTAGCCGATGTACTATGAGCTCATGACATACATAGCGGTAGAATGATGTGTTGGGAAAATAGGCTTCATAAGTGGAACAAATTATTAATAAAAACATGATTTATCATATTATAGACTTTAATAGAATACCAGCTGATCCGGCAAACGTTGTCTTGCCATATAAATTGTTATTAAAGAAAAAATGGGGATAGGAGGATAAAAAATACCTACTTTTCGACTTATTCTCAGACCTACGAAATATACACAAAAAATTTAAGGAAACCGCTTTGAAAGTTTGACCGAGAAAGTTGGATAACAAATAGGTACTGTGACAAAAAGGAGTTATTTGATATTTTCCCACTTATTATAAGTTTTGGGCTGTAGGATGGTTAGAAAGAGTTACCGTTGCTCTGTAACGTAAACCACAGAACACCTTCAGTCGTCCTTAATTGAGTGGGTTTTATTCAGTAACAGTTAGATAGGTACTCCTCGCTCTGTCATGGATTCTTTATATATCTGTTGTTAATTTATATTATCTGTGGCAACACTGAATTGTAGACTCTCGAAAGACTTGCCCTCCATCTTTCTGTAATAAAACCTGTAGAGAAAATCAGCCGTATTATTTTCAAAAGGACACCAATGAGCATCAAATAAGTAAACACTTAGAACAAACAGTTAATTGAGCGACACAATTAACGACACGCTCCACCTAGAGCAGAGTAGCTATTTAATGATTAGGTAATCCAAAAACAAAAGGTGACAAAGAAATAAAACAACATGGAAGTTTATAACCAAAACGATTCTAAAATAGAAAAGTTGTGTGTTGCTTAGGAACACACACAAGACAAGTTTCTGAATGAGAACGCTTTACATAAAATCATGTTTGTAATAAAAAAGCAAGCATTCTTATAATTAAAATGTTAAGCCATGTCTTCAATATGATCTTATCCAAACCACTTTATTGTACATCTCTAGCTGATAGGTACCTACAACACGTACCTACGTAATGAAGTTGCGCCACTGACCTTTATTTAGTACTTCTCCATTTTTATCCGCAATGAATTGACTCCTACTTTGTCGCCTACAGATTTTTAACTAGCCAATTTAATCGCGTGGAGAGATCAGTTCTGCTAAAAAACATTTATTGTACTTTTAGTAGGACATGCTGTATCTGTCGTCTAGATAAATGATTGTATCAATTGTGATACACGCACGTAATTAATCTTGATGAGGGCTTTTTTTGTGACTAATAAATCTGGTAGTCCTTTGACAAGGACATGTGTTGTTTTCTTCTGAAACGTGTAGGTGTAACACATTTCTTGAGAGAAAAAGATGGCCGACTTTTTTAAAGATGGCTACTTAAAAGACTGTTGGTGTCGAATGACAGAGGACCTAAAGATCCGAATTCGATGCGATCAGCCTTTTTATTTTTCCCACTGCTGGGACTCAGGCCTGCTCTCTAGGAGAGGGAATGGGCCGTAATTCACCACGCGGGCTCAGTGCGGGTTGGTGAATATCACATGTCTTCGAATTTTTTGGTTCTAGGACATGCCGGTTTCCTCACGATGTTTTCCTTCACCGTTTTGAGAGCATGGTGATGAAATAAATTACACAAAGTATCTAATGCGCCTGGCTGGGTTTGAACCCGCGCCCTACAACTCGTAAGTCGGGGCCACCACTGCACTCAGGAGAGAAGAAAAGAAAACTTTATGGGAAAAACATTATGCAAACATACACAAACCTCTGAATGTTGACCAGATAAAAATTATAATCTATTTACATAAACCACGTGACCCAAGGACTGGATTTTACCTTAGACAGAGGATAAGCATTGCCATACAGCGTGGCAATGCCGCCAGTCTTTTGGACACATTTCCAGACAGCCATTTGGAGGAGTTTTTTGACGCCATATTTTAGTTTGTTTTTCGTTTATTTTAATTAGTTTAGGGTTTTAATTATTATTTTTTTGGTTTTAGTGTAATTAAAGTTAGTTAATTAAGTATTTTAGATATAATTATGTGTTTGTAAAAAAAAGCCGGAGTCTGTGTTTTTTAATAGTTTGAACAGTTTTTTGAATAGTTTTTAGTTTTTGAACCTAGGGGGTTTTTTAGTCAAGAGTGAATACGTTATTTCTAGGCCAGAGTGTTCTATCGTGAGCCACATCGACGCTTACCATCAAGTGAGATAGAGGTCAAACGCGTGCCTACCCATATTTCTGTAAGTAATATTATGAGTTGCTAACGATTCGGACACAATGTATTCGGACAGTGTACGAATCGACACATTTTATTCTTAATGTTTTTCTACTGATGATTCGGACATTACCAAATTTATTGACGCTGTTTGATACGATCAGATAAAATAAGTTTTTAAAAATAATAAAAACAAATTTATTATCCGAAGTCTAAAATAGTTTTGGTAACGCTTTTTTCCCCATATATTATATTTTAAAACTTTATATTTGACTGTACTCAGTGTGTGTCCGAATCGTCAGTGAAAAAAATATTGCAAATAAAATGTGTCTGTTTTCATCGTTTTGTTATCCTGTCTAGTGCAGAGAATCATTCACTAAATATACAATCTAGTTCGTTCAAAAACCATCTAGACGTCAATATCCTGTTTACAGTCGCCTCATTTTTATATCAACACAATTTCACCTGATCGGCATGCAGGACACATATTGACACGTTTGTTTGTGTGTGTGTGTATGCTTGTCACGTCATCAAACGTCACTTACTAAACGCACACATACAAGTTAGATAAGGTTCCATTTTGTAACGAACGTAACAACAATGTTTTATTTTGCGTGAATTGTGTTTTTATTAAAAATGTTTTTCTGTTTAAGAGTCGATATTAATAACTCAATTAAAATTTATCTCTTAACTGCAATAATCGATTTGAATGCATCGTGGATTTTTTGTGTAAATTTGTTTTTTTTTTCTGGCAAGCTTAAATCAAAATAACATCCATATCATCGACATTCATCCGTTCTTCACACAAATCCGTTATTCGATTCAATTGTTTTATCACCAATTGAATTTTCATGGCCCTCGTAAAACTATCATTGCACTCGTCTACGCGACAGTACTCTAAAGTACAGTCAAACACAAACGCAGTTCCCTGAACTGTATGAACATATGACTTTATATTCCGAGTGCATCGATGCATCGATATCGGAGGGTCCTTTCCTTTGGCGGCCATTTTTGTGGCACCTACCGTACTTCCTTAGTAGCTAGTGTTACCAATATTCCAAGAAAAGGTGATATATACCTGAAACAAATAAAGGAGTTTCATTAGTATTTTGTGGAAGAGGTTGTAGTTATTGACGATTATTGATTTGTATAGCACGTTATGTTTATAAATTAATGAATTTGTATATAATATAAGGGATGTCTTTTGTATAAACTTGGTAAGTCTCAGATGATATCGTAGCCGTTAGTTTTTAAATAAAGACTAAAAATATCTCAAAGTAGAACATTTGCAGGTATGCTGGAAGAGATTTCTATAGTAATAAACATCACTTTTGTACCTATTTTTCTATTTCCTTCTTCTCATCTTTAAATATATATGTGTACATAAATTTGTTTTGTGTCTGAGTGTAATTTATCTATAATATGTATATATTAAGAAATGTATATGTATGTTTATCAGTTGTCTAGTACTCATAGCACAAGTTCTGCTTAGCTAGGGACTAGATGGCGTTGCAACGACGAGTTGTGTGAAAATTTTGGAATATTATTATAATTTGTACTTAAATAAATAAATAGATAGCAAAGCCAACCCTTAAATAAGGACAATATTAATAAAATTTAACAAGCAACAGTAAAATAAAATGATAAAACGAAAATGTCATATGTAACATAAATCATCAAAATGTCGTATCTTCAAATATAAATACATCAATCGTTCAAGAATGCTAATAAAAACAGTACGCAGTTGATAGTCGTAAATCCTTCATATAACATTATGCAATGAAGCATCATAACGAAATTATGTTCATGAATCGATCACAAGATACTTTCACCGAAACACAGGTACGTATTTGGTAGTGGGGTGTGCGACAGCCGATTATAAAAAAGGTTTATGTAATTTGAAACACAGCCTATGATGATAAAGAGGCGAGGTTAATAAAGACCATGAAAACAGGCAATGTGTTTTAGATTTTATTAGGGAATATGCAGGATTTTTTTATTTATTTATCTAGTTATCAATAAATACACAAAAATAGAAAACAATATCAAAATTAGTAGAAAAGCAAACGAGATATAAAAATTTTACGCGGCCGTACGGGTGTTGTGGCCTTCGACGTCAAAGACCATGGCGGACTTCTCTTTCTTATTAGCAGCTTTGAAGCTTTATAACTTCGTTGTTGATGAAGATATTTTTTTTTATCAGAGTTAAAAAGTATTTAATTTAGTAAATAAAAAAAATGCATACGAATAAGTAATATTCCCTATTATAATAAACTAGATAATAAAACCATAAATGTAGTCAAACTAAAATCATTTAGCCAGCAACATTTGGTCAAAGTCAAGTAACAAAAATTTCAACTACTCGAAAAATAAGGTCTTAAAAGTTTCCGCCCTAGTCCCTGCCTGGAACGACAACAAAATTGACGCTTCATATATAAACCGGCTAATTTGAGATAAACAGCTTATCGTACACTCGAAAACAGTAATCAGGTATCATCTCAAACTATCCACTTGTTATTTTTTTTTTTCTAATAATGGTGTCCATCACACGTCATGCCTGGCTATCGAATGATTTATTAAGTGTCCTTATCAATCAATTATACACTTTAGATCTGTCAGAATAGGGTTCGGATTCAATTGTTATATTTCCGATTAGATGTTTTCGTATAATAGTTCGATAAGTTTGATGTGTGAGATCAATCGGGCCGTGAAAGCTGGTTCGATTTCTTTTGAGTTATTTAAAATTACTGTAGCTGTGATTATGTTAGTACTTTTCTCACATCCTAATTTTACTTTTGTATGGAGAATAAAAATAACAAGTGACCATACTTTCTCATCATTTTACACTAGCACCACTTCATTTACGAAATCTACATATCAAAGCTCATTTTTTCTGATAATTCTTTGTATACTTTTTTTTATAAAAAAAATTGCCCCACACTAGAAATTACTTCTGTATCGTGTTTTTTTTTTTCGTTGGGAAAATCATCTTATGACATCCCCCGCCCTTGGGCGGGGCGAGAGATAGTGTCAGACTTTTACTGACTAAAAACCCACTCCTGTTCCTTCGTTGCCTTTCGTACCAGGGCCGAGTCTTCCTTTCAGAATCAGACCCTTGGCCCCGGTAGGCTTCGACCCTGCTAGGCCGTTCGCAAACATGTAAATTAACAGGAACAACTATCTGTCGATCATAAAAATATTTTTTCCTCGCGGGAAACGATTCTGCGACACGCAACGTAGCAGCCAATTGCTCAACCACTGCATCAGCCGTGCCGTCTAGAACTAGTAGCTACAGTCTAAGTACATCTTCACCATGAAATCCATTCATCGCATTTCAAAAAATACTTTCATTCATCCAAAGCTGTGTTCTCAATACGAACAATAGCATCATCGTTCCGATTCATTTCCATCACAGTCACGTCAGTCATGACCCCAGTTTAGTTCCGGCGTCTACTTCCTCTGTATTGATTGACATTGCTTAATAAACCATTGATTATTGAGTCACCACTTTATTAGTAAAATTTTATATCGAAATATACCTTATTAGGTACTATGTGAAGTATATTTTTTCGTCTTGTGATTAAAGCTTTGTATGAAAAAAAAAACTATACAGATCCTCATTTTATAAATAAAAAAAATAAAAATTGGTACTGATTTACATGAGTATTCCAGTACCCTAAAAGAGAAATTAAGTCCAAGTATGAACTTAGCCATACTGTTTTCTCGAATCAATAGCACAAAATTAGTAAATTAGGTATTTCTTACATTGGATTTTTCTTTGATTGGATGGATTGTGTGAAGAGTGATATGAAAGAAAAGGAAGTTAGTGATAGCATGACGGTTGACAGGATAGAATGGAAGAAAAAAACATGTTGCGCCGACCCCAAATGAGATGGGACAAGGGCAGGAAGACGATGATGAGGTATTTCTTACATTGATGTGATTTTTTTTTTTTTTTCGGTGGGGAAATCATCTTATGACATCCCCCGCTCCTGAGTGGAACGTGAGATAGTGTCAGACTTTTACTGACTAAAAACCCACTCCTGTTCCTTCGTTGCCTTTCGTACCAGGGCCGAGTCTTCCTTACCAGGGCCGAGTCTTACATTGATGTGATGTGATACTTCTGAAAATGCTGTTTAGTTTCAACTCTAACATAAGGTTTATGTTTTGAATGTTTAAATATTAAAGAAATGCGGCATTTCACGCTGAGTACTTAAAGTATTGTCAAAGTTTAATATTATTAATAAAACATCAGCGCATGTCAGTGACGCAACTCTCCCGACAGACGGTCAGACAAACTAATCCCTCACTGACAAATCGGCCGCCGCCACAAAGCTGATTAATAAATCATTTTGAACGGTTTTTGGTTTGAAATAAGAAAAATAGAATAACCATTTTGTTTATATAAAACATACTTGTTGATCATACATTTCTATTGCATGGTTAAAGAAAATATAGCTTGTTTCTTTTTAAAAATGATTATAACTTTCTAGTCGTTTAGTTAATATTGTGATATCTAAGATCACCTTTGATACTGCCTTTATTAACTTGCAGAATGACACTTTTTAAGATTCATACATAAAATTTTAATAATTTTTTTTTAAAGATAAAAAAAGATTTTTATGTCAGACTAGCTTTTGCCCGCCGCTCCGCCCGCGTACATAAAATGCTATATTCTATGTCACACAGGAATAAAATTTTCTATCGGTAAAAAAATTTTAGCAATCGGACCAGTACTTTCAGAGACCTCTTTATAATATTAGTGTAGATGATAGGATAGATGAGGCTGTTAGGCGGATCGAATGTTTTTTTTATAAATAATCTGTATAAAGTGTAGTGCACTTTAGAAATAAACCAGATAAATCAAAAATAAAATCTATTCCATCTTTCATGCCTACGTCAAACGAAAATTACTATATATATTTTATATCACAATCAGATTTAGATCATCGTGACTTTTCAGAGCACATAAAAAACCGATAAGCCGAAAGCGTGTTGAACTTAGAACTATAATGTCATAAGTCAATATTATGTCACAAATGATTCACAGACACAATTAGGTACAGTCGCGCATTGCGTAAGGATGCACCTTTCACCTGTACGTGCAGTTCTTCGTGACTGTACCGACTATTATTACAGTTAAGCATTTAGGTCTGATCTTTAGATAGGACCTTAAAATAAAAATTATTGAAATCAAGAACATTTTTGGTGGTATGCGATGAGCAATCAGTTCTTTAATGATCTTGAGAGAGAAAAAAATATTCAACTGTACTAACTTTATTTATTATTATATTCTTAATTGTACACTTCACTCTGAGTTATGAAATACATGAAAGAGAGATTTAGAAAGAGTTTGATTGCGCCAGTTACTACGCATGCCGTGAAAAAGTGGTAAAATAAAAATAAAACTTATACGCATGGGGAAAATATGAACGTACACTTTCTATCAATCTGTATTTATTCTAAACTAGCTTCTATTAGTGGTTTCGCCCGCGTAAAAGTAGAAAATGTATAGCTTATAATACTCAGAGATAGTAAAGCCACATATTAGTGAAAAAATTTACAGATTCGGTTTAGTAGTTTCAGAGATTACCCCGTACATACAAACTTAAAAAAAATACTCTCTTTATAATCTAATTTATAAAAACCTCGTGTCACAGTGTTTGTTATCGAACTCCTCCGAAACGGCTTGACCGATTCTTATTTTTTTTTTGTGTCTGTTAGGTATGTCTGAGAATAGGTCGTAGGCTATGTTTATCCTCCTACCCTCATCCCCCATTTTTTTTTTAAATAATTTATTTAGCAGAACAATGTTCGCCGATTCAAATATTATTAGAATAGATTCCTCAGCATGGCAAAGTATCATACCCAATTTTGTCTGAAAATTTACAGTGCAATACTGACACAAAAAAAAAAGGTACTAAAACTCAATTTACCACAAAACTAAATTTTTTGTGCATCCTAAAATGTTCACAGTAAGTGAATTACAATGGTTTTCTTCAAAAGGATGAAAGTATTGTCACAATTGGACACGATCGTGTCGTAGATGTGCACAGTGGAAACACCAGAGCATTTGATAAAAAAGTCTGTCGTGAGAAATTGTCACATTTTTTTCATTTTGTAATATTTTATCGGTTATCAGGTCGAGATTCAGCTCAGCATCAGTTTTAATTGTATTAACAAGATATAACGACTGTTGCTACAGTTAGGTACTTTTAGGTTTGATCTTTAAATAGGACTTAAATACACACGTCACATTTTGCCATTTTGTGATATTTTATTGGTTATCAGGTCAAGATTCGGCTCAGCATCATTTATAGTTATGTTAACAAGATATTTAATGAGTTACTAATTTTATTAAACAAACAATTTATTTTTCATGTCTTAATAATTCAATCATCTTTTTAAAGTATGTAATTTTTATGCATTGCACTATTATACGCATGTTAAACAAGCCAGGAAAATATTTACGTACCTACCAACATTAAATTCGCAATAAAATAATAATTACCACTTACATATTTTTAGACTTTCTTGTTTACGTTCTTCAAGTAACATATGTAATTTGTACTCTATAACTTGGTAATTAAGGTTTGAAATAATTTGTACACGATCGTCACGGTCTCTGCGTTCATACAACACGACATTTGTATTTCGACGTGAATTTCTCGACTTTTCTCTTACTTTCCAAGTTGAATAACCGAGGTTAGCGCATCTCACATAATTGCGTCTATATGAATATTTATTTTTAACTATTTTATACGAATATTATGTCATGATATTATGTGCGATTTCACCGGCTCATGAACTCATTTATTTGCTTTTATTTGCGGTTTTAATGTGCGAATTAATTCTGAAATAGATTTATTGACTAATTAGTCACTGTCGTCAATTTGGTTGTGTTTGCACAGCTGGTGGCAGTAGTATCATCTTGTTTATTGATTTTATATTGGAACTTAATTATTTTTTAAAGCAAAAATATTTTTATTAGTGCTTTCGTCTCAAAATCAACCTTATTACATTAAATAGTTACATTTTCTATTACTATGATATAATAATAATTTTAGTTAAACAAAAAATTATAAATTCCTGGAAATTATAATAGTTATTTAAATTAAAAAAATACAGTTTTAGTCTTGGTTCCATAAGGTCTCGAATCCTCCGAAAGTGCAAGTTACGCTTTACTTTTAAGACTGCTATCATACTTGATAAACAGTGACCTATTTCAAGCTGTGGTATTTATGCATAATTTTCTGTAATACACTTCAAGAATCACAATACAAATTAGTCCACATTGCATCAGCTAGTAATCTGAACTCATCAGATGCACTATGTCAAGGAGGCTATCATACATCACGGTAACCGCAGCCTAACCTTTGAATCTAGACTGGCTAGATATAGTGACATACAATCACTTTTACATGCAAATTGAACTAAAATGCCGTCGGAATTGTTTTGCTTTTTAGTCATAGTAAACAAATGAGTGTAGGAACGGCGAAGGAAAATATCGTGAGGAAACCGGCATGTCCTAGAACAAAAATATTAGAAAACATGTGGTATTCACCAATCTACACTGGGTCAGCGTAGTTAATTATAGTCCATTCCCTCTTCTAGAGAGGGCTGAGTCTCAAATGTAAGAATAATTTAATGCTGATTATGCTATGCTAAACAAATGAATGTAGATGAGAATATAGGGTTCATTCTTTTGATGGTCAATCGTTTCGATTTTTAGCTGACTTCAAAAAAAGAGACGTTAGCTGGAATATAATGAAAATAATTGGAATTTATTTACTCCACTGGCAACATTTACTTACGTGGACTAAAAAGTGCGAGACTTTTAAATTGTAATTTCAAAATAGTTTATTTATTTATTTATGTATTCTGTTAAATCTTAATCTTTACTTTATTAATAATAGATAAATTAATATCATAAATAGAAAAGTTTTATATTTTTGTTTGGAATGAATAAATTCAAAAACTACTTGACCGATTTTAAATATTCTTTCACTAGTAGAATGCTCTACTGGGTCCATGGGATGCAAAAGAGAACCCCGGGGCCCTGGAACGAAAGCAAAGATGGAACAGGAGTGGGTTTTTAGTCTGTAAAAGTCTGACACTATCTCGCGCCCGCCCAAGAGCAAGAGATGTCATTGGATGACTTTCCCACCGAAAAGAAAAAACAGTAGAATGCTACTGAGTGACATATGACTCTGGTAGAAGCTAATACTTTTATATACAGACAGGATAAGTGTGCTAAATTTTTTAATAAATCTTATTTTTAGTTCAAGAACAACCACAAAGTTACACAAAATTTTGAAACTCTAAATCTCTCACATTTTGAACGGAAGCTTTTATTTCACAAAAACCGGATATAGAATGTTACGAAAGAAACACATTGACATTTAAAAAGTTATAATAATTTATGATTCCCAGTTTTTTATTTGACTAGGTATAGGCCATTCAAAAGACACGAATATGGCATTACAATATTCAAATAAAAATAATTATGTAGTTAAGAATGGTTTTTATATTAAACATTTAGACTCGTGCATCATTATTTCCTAAAAATACAATTGATTAATTTATTATGCTCACACGCACTTCAACGATACTTAAACGCGATATAACACGGAACTGGCTTTTACAAGCTATTTGACCAATATTGGATTCAATGCTGACAAACAAAAAACTTAAAAAAGCCATATGACACCCAGCCAATAAATAGGTCCAACGTTGGTTCCAATACAAGCATATTAATTAAAAAATATCCGATAGTAGCATTCCATTTTACTGTCGACCGGAGGCCGCGACAAAGGTCGTCAGGTGTTGCCAAAATAAGAATAACGAGTTCTTAAAATGTCACACAGACGTAAAACTGTACGATTAATTCGAATGGCGATCCATAGGTAGGTACCGGTGTGTGACACCTAGCAACAAGATTATTTTGAATTAGGAACTTTTTATTTTTTAAACTATATTGATTGCCAGGATTGGATAGCGTTTTATTTTTTATTTTAACGACTTGTTATTTACTTAAGTTTCGATTCAATAGATGATACATATAGGTTGATATTAATATCATCCAGCCAAAAGACGTCCACTGTTGGACATAGGCCTGCCCAAGTGTCTATTGGATTCCTGCGACCGTCACCAGGTCATTGGACTACCTTGTGGGATACCTTCCAACGCTGCGTCTTCCGGTATACGGTCACCACTCCAGAACTTTTCGGCTTAAACAGCCATCTGTTCTGGAAGCAATGTGCCCTACCCACTGCCACTTGAGTTTGGCGATTTTTCGGGGTATGTCTGTAACATTGGTTCACGCAAAGAAATTCCAAGCATAGCTCTTACTTTTTGACTTTAAGCTTTCTGATGAGGCCCATTGTGAGCGACCGCGTTTTAGAGCCATATGTCATCACTGGCAACACGCACTGGTCATAGACTTTGGTCTAGAGACATTGTGGTATGTTGGACAAGAAGATACCAGGCAGTTTCTCGAACGTGCTCAACCGAGTCGGATTCGACTGTTGACGGTATCACCTTATTACTATTATTATTACTGGACAAATCCGTTGAAACATCAATAAAAAATAATCACGAGGTCTTCTTAACTACGTTTGCTATAGAAAACTTATTGATTACTATTACTATTACTATTTACTACATAACATCATAAACATGAACTTATAATAATACCTATCTAGTTTATGATGACATTTAATTCAGGTGAATGCAGCTTTTTACTACTTTAGTATAAAAATAAAACTATCGAATTTAAACAACATTTTTGTTAAACATCTTTTTATGTTAAATATTCTGTTAATGGCAAGAATTTATTGTTAATCATTATGTTAATAATTTATTAGCGTCAAAAGCAGTAGATATTAATTATGGAGTCAAGTCAAAATTACACGTTAGTGGTATGCGAAACAGGACGTAAAGTCCCATATATCTCAGTTGAAAAGGGAGGATCCTCTAACCAGACGAGGGTTTTGTCTGGTGAAGTCTGGTCCATCAGGCAACTGCCAGATTGTTGATTTCGGTTGATTGTGGATCGCGCAGAGAACGTATGTGTGTAACGTTATATGTGGCGTCATAGATGGCGCTATACACGTTTGTGTAAAATGTGATTATTATTTATATTATGTTAAATAGAATAATTAAAGATTTCGCTCAATCTTAAGGAGAGAGTTTAGCTCTGTCAATATCAAAGAAAAATAAGATGGGATATTTTTTGTACCGGGAATTAAAACATCAAGTTCTCTTATAATAACATAGTAATAAAGATAATAAATGTACAAACTCATGTAACTTTCCATTCATTAATATAACTTCAAAAAATTACTAATCACGATACATTTTTTTCTGACAATTAATACATTTCCAATTACTAATCACATCCAATTTCTTTTCTACAAAAGGAGAACCATACTTCTTGTTCGAGCCCCGAAGGCATTTAGTTATGAAATTAAAACTCTACGTACAACTATAATACAAAATATAAAAGTCTGTGTGTTTGGATGTTCATTAAACAATCACGCATCAACAGATAAACGGACTTGTTGAAATATGGCATTTTTTTTAGGCTCACATGTGACCACTATCTCACCTAATGGTAAACAATGATGTGGTTGATGTTGGAGCACGCTTGCCTAGAAGTAACCTATTCACTCTTAACTTAAATACTCCCAGGTAGTAGCTATCAGGAAACAGACTCCGGCAAAAAATATGGTATATAGATAGATGATCACTTGGTTATCCAAGTAATCATAAATTAAAAAAAAAATATATAATACTATATAAGAATCGCCAAACTTAAGTGGCAGTAGGCAGGGCACATTGCTCGCAGAACAGATGGTCGATGGGGACGAAAGGTTCTGGAATGGCGACCACGTACCGGAAGACGCAGCGTTGGAAGGCCTCCCACAAGGTGGACCGATGACCTGGTGAGGGTCACGGGAATCCGATGGATGCGAGACGCAAAGGACCGGTCATTGTGGTGACATTTGGGGAGGCCTATGTCCAACAGTGGACGTCTTTCGGGATCCATACTATATCCTTATGAATATAGTATGGATCCCGGTAGTAGATACGTTCTCTTAAGAAAAAATACAACAATTTATTCGTGGGCGAAGCCGCGGGCAGAAGCTTGTTTACTATATTGACAATCACTTTCGTCATAATAAGGTTAAAACTGGTTTCGAAGTTATAATGAAAGATTTGATTAATTACAGCCGAATGAACATTAGAAATCGATATTTTGGGGTACATTTTTAATTGAATTTTGATATTTTGATATTTTGTATTTCGTTAGTTAGGAATGAGAGTGAAGATGTAATTATTTTCGGGTGAAGACAATGGTTATATTTGATTTACTAAGTATTATTTACGTCTTGTCATTTTTTTTTTCACAACTTTCACACAACGCCATCTAGTCCAAAACTAAGCAGAGCTTGTTGTATGAGTACTAGATAACTGATAAACATACTTATTATGTCATTGTACCTATAATATATACGGAGATTTTGCTTAGATCGTGGCGAAACAAAGCGAATGAAATAAAAGAAGCATAACAAAGATATTATTATTATCAATACAAACGCAAACTTCCAGTAGCCAACTTCTTCTTCTTCTTTTCGTGTCGATGTACTCCAACTAAATTTTATCTGACCAGTATTTGGCAACCTCTACGGCTCTGTTGGTAGCCAACAAGGAATTAGGTAGAGAAAAATAAAGCTAAAGCATGGTAACTAGAAATAGGTACCTAGTATCAAAACAGATTTTTTTATTAATCAATGCAAATAAATTCTTAATAAAAAAAACATGATATATCGAACAAATTCTTGAGAACATTCAATGAACGCGTGATTTTACATGTGAGATTATGCTAATTATGCCAAAGTTCGAATAATTTCGACCTGTTTGTATAATTCCTATGCCAATGAGATCAATTTATAAAACTGAATTGTTGAAGTAAACGTTTATGTCCGTATAATTATTGTTAATTCAAAAATAATGTTTTTGACATCGATTCAAAGTTGAAATGTGTTAAAATAATTTATGATTATAATAATTAATTAGTAAAGATTGAATTTATTGAGGAAGCGTTGATTTTACGAATCGTCAATCGTTTTAAATGCTAAAACAATATGGATTTAGCGAGTTTTAGGACAAAAATGTTGCTATCTTCGGATTCCTAGTTTTATTTAATTTTTGGGTTTTTGTAGAAAAGATGGATGGATTGTGTGAAGAGTGATATGAAAGAAAAGGAAGTTAGTGATAGCATGACGAGTGACAGGGCAGAATGGAAGAAAAAAACGTGTTGCGCCGACCCCAAATAACACGGGACAAGGGCAGGAAGATGATGATGTAGCTTCTTTTTTCTGTAGCGGAACACTTTGTAAAATCCTGTGACTTTCATTGAAAAAAAAGAAGGATGCTCGACCAGCCTAGTATTGTGTCTGGTCATGGAAACTGCCCGATAATTGTTTTCGAACAATTGTATATATTTTACTAGAAAAAAAAACGTTGTCGAAAATCATTAATTCATTAACGCTCAGGCGGTAGCCGGCGCCCGCAAGCCATTGTCTTACTATTGTGTCTCTAATTACGCACGTCAAAAGGTTAAATAAGAATGAATTTTTTCCTATCTTGCCAGGATCATTGTTTACAGTTATGAAAAGTTTTTTTTTTTTTTTTTTTATTCTTGATAGGTTCGCGCTTGACCGCTAACTCACCTGATGGAAAGCGACGATGCGGTCGACGATGGAACGCGCTTACCTAGAAGTAACCTATTCACTCTTGACTTAAAGATTCCCGGGTTGTAGCCATCAGGAAAAACAGATTCCGGCAAGGAATTCCACTCCTTAGCTGTACGCACTATGAATGTGTTCGCAAAACGTTTTGTGCGTATAGGTTTTTTAGTTTTCTGAACACGAAATTTTTTATGGCACAAATTACTATTATTAACTGCGCTTCAAACTAACCTATTGAAGTCATCTCTGCCTACCCTTCTAACCTCCATGGAAAACTAGCGTGATATTATGATAACATCAGGCAACACGGTCACATTGCCTGACTGACCTGACTGGCCTGTTGGTCTAGTAGTCAGTGGCCCTGACTGCTATGCCGGAGGTTGTGGGTTCGATTCCCACCCAAGACAAATGTTTGTGTGATGAGCACGAGCATTTGTTCTGTGTCTGGGTGTAATTTATCTATAATAAGTATGTAATAAAAATATATAAATACGTTTATCAGTTGTCCTAGTACTCATAGCTAAAGCTCATGCTTAGTTTGGGACTAGATGACGTTGTGTGAAAGTTGAGGAATAATATTATTATTATTGCTGGCACGGTTAGTGCAGTGGTTGAGAGATTGACTGCTGCGTTGTATGTCGCGGGGTTCGATTCTCGCACGTAACAAATATTTGTATGACTTACAGATTGATGTTCAGGGTCTGTGTGTCTTGTAAAGTGTATGTGAGATTACATGTTAGTGAAAGTACCCACGATATAGGAGTCGTAGGGGCCCAGCAGGGTCGAAGCCCACTGCGGCCATGGGAAAGAAAACCCAGTGGTCTGACACGCCTTCCCACTCCACCTTAAGCGGCAGAAGTCATTGGATGATTTTCCACCTAAACAAAAAACCTACGACATAGGAGGAGTAATGCTAAGTAATTTTTTTAAAAAACAAAAATAAAACAAACAAGTCATGCCTAATTAACAAAAAATTAACATACATTTTTCTGCACACTGTGTAAAGAACTAAATGATTTCTCATATGTCCTCAGTTAAAAGATTCCGGTAGGCTTGTCATAGATAAAATCATATTAATATTCCAAAAATGTCGCAATTCTATCGAAGGCTGTTTGACGATCCAAACACGGACTGGTTTTTAGATCCGGCTGAAGACGATTATAAATAAAAGAATCGTCTTTATGTATCTGATTTATAACATTATATAATTAGGTTATAATTTATTCCTGAATTTTAATATGTCCTAGATACTTAACTTTGTTATGGCTTATTTTTGCGATGATTTTCATGGTGTTTTAATAACAAATAACGTCATTTTATTAACAAATGGAATTCTTAGCCTTAACAATTAATTGTTGTATTTTAAAGACCAAAATTAATAAATTACATATTTATTTTATAATTTATTTACACACATATGCAAAGAAGAAGATACATCATTATAAAAATCTGTACAAAGGTGCTGCTCATTTCAAAAGAAATTTCTTTCAGCAGACTTGCGAAAGGAGAGATTGGAAGAAATGTAGATAATAGTGTGTAGAAATAAGAAAATAAGAGTCTGATTTGTGAGTTTGTTTGTTTGATTTATGTTATTATTTGCCATGTCGTAAACGCATTTTATTTTCTCATACATATAGAAGTTAAAAAGTAGGATTCTCTGCAAGAGTCTACATGTCCATCAGGACATGTAGAATCCCACTTTACTTTTTTTAACTAATTCACTGTTGACTTAAAGACTCCCAGCTATCAAGCTCTTTAAGTCAAGAGTGAATTAGTTATTTCTAGGTGAGCGTGATTCATCGTCCGCCACATCATCGCCTACCATCAGGTGAGATAGTGGTCAAACACGAGTCTATAAATAATACATTTTCCAGACTGAAAATCAAGATGCGGATCTGTCAAAACGTCTTGTTGACACTTCGCGTGACCCAAGGGCTTTTACGTCGGATAGATATGATAGGCGTTGCCATACAGCGTGGCAATGCCGCCAGTCTTTTCGGCACATTACCAGTGGACAGCGATGTGGAAGAGTTTTTTGACGCCATATTTTAGTTTGTTTTTAGTTAGTTGTAATTAGTTTGGGGTTTTTTTTTTTTTTTTTTTTTCTGTAATTATAGTTAGTTGAGTATATAATACGGAATTAATCAAATCGTAGGTTTAATTTAGTTGCTTGTCACGCTCACCCAGTGTAGATATTGATATTTCACACTTTTCATTGTCATGTGTTTCTGTACATTGTACACAAAGGACATACGATAATACTTACACGACGGACATGTAAGTACATGTTCAAGATCAGTTTAACTTCCGAATTGTTTACTTCTAGGTTTTAGTTCCTAGACCGAATAATTTACGTGTCATTTTGGAATAACATTTTTATTCGGAAGTGTCACAGTTCAATGCTAGTGAGTCATAGAGTCGATTTTAGATTTAAGAGTCGCTTTATTGATATTTGGTATTGGCACGTGTAAAAATATATTTATAAGTTATTTTTTGGTTAGAACCAAGATGATCTTTAAATAAATAAATCATGGTGGTCATTTTATTTTTTCTAATTTTCGTAAATTAAAGTCGAGCTTTGTAATTTATTTCATCACCACTGCTCTCAAAAACGGTGAAGGAAAACATCGTGAAGAAACCTGCATGTCCTAGAACCAAAAATTCGAAAACATGTGACATCCACCAACCCCCGCACTAGGCTCGCGTGGTGGATTATGGCCCATTCCCTCTTAGAGAGGAGGCCTGACTCCTCAATATAAAGCTGTCTATGCTATGTTACGCTATGCTGTGCTGACTATACTATGCTATGTTATGCTAGGCTGTGCTATTATTTGAAATTAGTATTTTTATAGTATGTTTTTATATTTTTAACTGAACCTTAATAAAAAATCATGATCGCAACTGCATACAAAAAATTATAAAGGTTTCACAACCTTCCAAAAACCGAAAGTTTAATTTTAAAAACGTTGACTAACGTTGTGTGTATAAACTTATATTTATAATGAACTAAAAAAGCTATTTTAATTAAAAAACGATTGCTTCCCGCTATTTCAACACGAGTAGCTATCTAAGTATTCATTAATAACGATTGTAATAAACTTTATGACTATCCAATATAACCTTATTGTATAATCATAAAATTATATTTATTATTTATTTAAATAATTGTTATTTTATTAAAGGGATCTTGTGTCCGATATGGTTTTATGATTTGACTAGCCATGATTCAAATCCCTTTGATTTGAATTAAATAGTTTAGTTTTATTTTTATATGGCGTTGTTTGTTAATTGACATTGTGAGGATTGTAGCTTTGGCTTGAAGTTTAGGCTCGTAGAATTTAGTGTTTATGATAACAAATTCGGGGCATAATATTTCGATTCCTACTTCACTTTTTCAACACTCCTGTTACATCATCTGTCAAAACTGACTTCATCATCATCACCATATGTTTCCCATGTTGAGACACACGTGTTAAAAACCGACTTTAAACAAATAAATTATTTAAATCTATTTTGCACAATCCTAACAACATACGTTTCTCATGCAATCTTTTTCGGCCACCGTAGGCACGGGCTTGCGGACGACGAGATATGGGTAGCTCGTTATTAGCTCGTCCTGGCCAGAGATGTACACAAACCGTAGGGGCCCAGCAGGGCCGATGCCTGCTAGATCCATGGGGAAAAGTATGAAAGGGAGGGATAAATGCGATATCTTTAGGTATCAGAGTACCTAGGTATATTGCAATCATACGCTAACTTATTTACGTTTCTCAATCTAAAAAAAATTGTTGAAGTTAAAATGACAAAGAAAGTGTAGAATACAATTGAAGTAAAACTCTTAGGATTGATAAAAAAAAAACATGTTATAATATAGGCATGGTATATTTTAGAAAAACTTGGTGCGAAGTGATCTCTCACTTCGCACCAAGTTTTTCTAAAATGTGTTTCCATAAAAATTTATTGTCAGCATCATAAAATGCAGGAGGCCAATGTTTACACAACGCTTTAAGAATATTTTAATATGACACCTCGATATTGCGCTTTCAACGGTCGGGCATCGTCGGCAAATGTCGTCAGTCCTCGGTTTCGTAATCGGCGCGTGCGACGCTAAATAGTAATGGCGAAAGCAAACAGGTGCCTACTGTGTATTTTATTCATTTATATACAGATGCTAGACCTCGTCTCTTGTATTGGATACTGTGAATTGTAAGGGGCTTTAGTTTTATAAATATTTGTTTAAGATTTTTAGTCGTATCGTAAATGCGAATATTTAAAGGGAATTAAATTTGTATTACAGTTTGGCATACATGAATGGTAGAGGTGTTAAATGATGGCTGCCTTTGACATAGTAACTCATTGTCTCAAAGATTTTAACGATTAAGTGCTCCTGTTATTTTATAGTATGGCCAAGCATCAATCAATCAAAGCATTTGTTTCAAATAATCAATTTACAGGCACTTTTGAATTGTCAAGAAATCAGTCAGTCAGAAAAATGATTCTAATTGCACATTTCAAAGGGTAGATTTCTATGGAGAAGAATGTGCAAGAAACTCCATGAATACTCTTTTAAATCATATTATAGGTATATTATAAATATCTCGGATATATATTTCAATTCAAATTCCTAAAATAGTCACTTGTTTTTATTAAATATAATAAATAGTTAATATTTCAAGAATTTGCACGTTTTTTTTTTCAATTATATTAAAATTAACACAGCTTGTATTTTTTTTTTTGACAATTAAAAAAAACATTTTTTTATGTTCGCATACAAAATCACTGTAAATTTTCTAGTGTGTCATGAAGTTGGTATGTGTGTCATCTCGTGACTATATCAGGGAAATCTGCAAGACGGCACAAAAACTGTCATGTTCATCAAGCGATCGCTAATCTCATATAAATTATAGGTTTTCCAGTAACCTATTTACATGTTTTTCTGAAAAGTTACTTATTAATATTACTCTCTGTAAACAAATATGGCAGTAACCTACCTCCTTTTTTTGAGATGGGAAATCATCAAATGAATTCTTCCGCTCTTGGTGGAACGAGAGGGCGTGTTAGATTTTTACTGACTAAAACCCACCAGTATTCCTTAAGTTAAGTAACTTTTTCGTTACGGGGCGTGGTAACTCTTTTGAACAACTTGGCAGCCCGCAGTTACCTACCCCAAGTTAAAAAAAAAATGTTCAGTCACAAAAATTCATTGCTACCTTAAAATTTATAATTCACAATATAAAGTTCTATTTTTACGTCGTCTCTACCATAAAACTCTGGAATGTGCTTCCCCTTGACATCAAAAAAGCCGAAAGTAAATTGTCCTTTAAGCGTAAAATTTGGAACTACTACTTGTAGTCCTTCCGACCTTAATTCGGTCTTCGTCATAATTCTTATATTTTAAGTTCTCCTAATTATAATGATTTAACATTTATCTAAGTATTTATTAGTTTATAATGTAATGATACTACATTCTACTTGATATATCTGTTATTTATTTAATGTGCACACCTACCACAGTGTTGTCTTTTTAACCCAAAGGATGACTGGTAGAGAATGCCTCGTTGCATTAAGTCCGCCTATGTATCATCACTAATGTACTACATGAAGTTTAAAGAAATAAATAAATAAAGTTTGAAGTTCTATTTATCTGTGAGGCAGTTCGACATTTTTAACATTATTAAAGTTTCAATTTTACACAGACTATAATCTGTTTACAAAATAATAATAAAAACACTTCACAGTCAGGAATTCGAATTATTCTAACTTTGATTATCAAGAATGTAAATTATTTTAAGCACTCATAATAAAATTGCACTATTTATACTACACTTTATTGGTACGAATATTCTTTTTCTGTCCAACCCACATACGTAGTTGCAAGATTACGAAACAGAAATACTAGCGTTAATTAATTATTATATTTTTATTACAACTGTTTTCGTATCCAATTTCAATGTAAGAGCAACAGTAAAATCTAGCAATTTTACACATTTAACAGTTTTTCAATTAACTATAGTTGAGCAATCATACGAATATTGCACATTGAGTTAACTTTCAAAATGTTAACTGGCATAACATTTAAACGAGTTATAGTAGTTACACTGTTGGTAACTTAACTACTGGAGCTAAACTAAGGTCAGAACTCGAACGATAAGGTAATAAACACCTTATAAGTAATGTTAATAAAAATAATACCAAACACGCAACCCTATCAATCATTTAGTTTCTTAAAAGGCAATTTTTTTTTTTATATAATCGATTTTCGGCAACACTGAAAAATGTACCTTACTGACTAAACACACAGTTCATTGGTTTCTCAGGATCATATAGCTTTTGATGGAACGTGATAAGGTTGAATATCGTCTAGCACAGAATCTTGTTCATATCCTACCGGAATAAGCGTTTCTAGCGAATCGGAAAAGATAATGACTGAAAAGATATACAGAAATAATGTTCTTCCGTCGGCCTTAATACTCGTATTCGGAAATGTTCGGGCAAAACAATGCGTGTTCGGTTACTTAGTACGGTCGGCAACTAAGGTTGCTGATAAATAATATATATATTTTTTTAAATAGCGACTTAAGTACTTCTACGTCATTAATAACATTATGAGATATTATGAGTATACATAATCCCCCGGTGCGACACTGTCACTTTTGCAAAAAATGCAAAAATGAGTTAAATATCTAAAAATGATCCTAAAGCACCCCTTTACTTGGTGCGATAACGTTACTTTTGTAGTACGCATAGTTTCCGTATGAGGGCGTGAGTGTCTTTGCCGTTTTGGCGCAAATCACGCGTTGCTGGGAGCAACATCATTTTTAAATGCTTCTCCTGAAAAACTACATTTTTGCACCGGGGGTGCGTATCGATATATTACATTTATCGATATTAGCTATGTTAGCATGAAAGTTTCCATTAGTTTACCGATCAAAATTTAATTTCCTTGTGTACTTTTGCAGTAATTTTGACAATAGAATCGATCAATGTTATTTAAGAAACAAAAAGATGCATTGGCTTATGCTGCTAACGGTACCAAGCGAGTTGTTAGGTAGGTATATATTATTTTGTTTAAACAAATGCCGAAAATATTTGTTCAAATTGCTAAATAATTAACGTAACACTGTTAATTAATTGTTTTATTACAGAAATGTGTGTAAATATTTTGTTACGTAATATAATTTAGAATTTTAGTTCAAATACAACATTCTACGACTTAGTTTTATTTGATTTGAGTTCAATGCACTAAGGGAATATTATATTTGATGATGAAATGGAATTTATATATGCAATATTAAAAATATTCTGAACTCTGGAAATACTTGAACTATTGGGCCGAAGTCATTAAAGATTGAGATGAATTCAAACGACTATCACAATTTTACAAGGTTACATTGCAAAGCAAATTAGTTACATACTCGTACATATAATATAATATATACTGTTCCACTGCTGGGCAAAAGTCTTGTTCCCAGCTCTGAACATAACGGGAGGGATTCTTAGCACCTGATCCTAAGCTGGACAGATTGATACATACTTTTGTACCTTTGTTTTTTTTTTAATAATTTCTTTTTTTATGCATCTGCCATGTTTTCTCTTCACCACTCTTAGTTGACTGGTAGAGAATGCCTTAGGCATTAAGTTCGCCTTTGTACCTTTGTGTTGCATGAAGGTTTAATAAATAAATAAATTGACTAGACTAGTCTCATGGCAATTTATCAATATTTTTATTTATATATTTATACATACATATAAAGTATAAACAAAAAGAAAATTGCAGAAAAAGGATACAAAAGTAATACTTATTTTTTATCTTTCTATTAAATATTACAATAATATATAATAATTATACTTTTAATGTTATTTTTTTCTGTAGTTTAATTTACGTACTAACATATTTTTTGAGCACTACTAACTAATATTGTGGACTAAATATTTTTTTCTTTTCTTAATACAACATATCTACACTAATATTATAAAGAGGTAAAGCTTGTTCTTTTGTTTTTTTTTTGTTTGTAGGAGGTAATCTCTGGAATTACTAGTCCGATTGCTAAATTTTTTTCACCGGTAGAAAGCTGCTTTATTCCTGAGTGACATAGGCTATATTTTATGTACGCGGGCGACGCTGCGGGCAAAAGCTAGTAACTTATAAACGTATTCATTCACAGACAAACAATCAATCCATTGACATAAGCTCACAGCAACTGATCTATAACGAGTGTTTCACTTGGCTACCGAGTGTATGCGTACGCGCAATCAAACAAACATACATACATGCACACACATGTGATCATGTTACTCAACCTGACGACCTGTCATTGTTGGAGTCAACAATATGGCACGAGGATAGGGTTGGCAGTAAATGTTTTTTCCTTATACTACTTTGGATACGTTTAAGATAAGAATGTTACAGCTTTGATAGGGATAATTATTTCTATGATTAGAACAAATTAAGGAAATTACTCTTATAAAAAAATAATATTTTTTGCAAAAATATTACAGTCTTAAAAAAAAATTATCTTAGTAGATACAAGTGTTCTCCACCGAATTCCTTAATTTGTTTTTTTTTATTAATTTTACTATTAGCAACCCTCATCATCGCCATCATTTCAATCGAAAAATGTGCACACCTGGACATAGGCCTCCCCCTAAAGTCGCTACAAAGACCGGTCCTGCGTATCTCGCATCCATCAGAACCCATAGCAACCCTCAAGGTCAGATTACAAAATCACTATTGTAACAAAATAAATACGCACTTTACAAAATAATTGCCAAAAACTATCGATCACAGTTACAAAATTTCTCCACTCACCAACCCTAACTAGTAGCGTTATTTGTAATCCATGACAAAGCGGTTAACCAGACCATTAGTTCTTTTGAAAGCAATGAAATTGTAGCTTGGACTTTAGAATCACTATTGTGTTAACTTTTTTGTATATAAAAGTGATATGTTGAAATTTTTTTTGACTGGGTGCAGCGTGAGATACTGTGTTCATGAATGACAGTTGTCCCCTTGTGTTACATGATGACACAAATTTTGCATTAAGCGTGTCGTGTATTTTTGTCCAGAAAGTTTTGTGTTGTCACACTGTGTGTGTAAGCTTTCATTCATGTTTGTTGAAGTTATTAAGCACTTTTAGTGTAGATGAGTTAAATGTTTTTATTGGTCTCACTAAATCACACTATCACATTAGTGAGATAATATCACTCTAATATTATTAAGACAAAAGTATGTGAGTGTGTATGTTTGTTATTTCTTTACGCTTTAACAGCTGAACGGAGTTCGATGAAACTTGGTCCAAGGGTAGAGCATGTCAGGGCATGCTATGTACTGTAGGGAAAATAGTACATCTTTTTATACCAGCAGTACCTATGTTTTTTTGGGATAATTTCATACTTTCTCCTTGGGGCAGCAACTTGAGTATTTACTCGATAGAAGGTAAGTCTAGCTACCATGTATCGCTATATTTATTTTCTCAAGAAGATTATACCTAAATTCACTTAAAGAGAAAACATAAGTCGATTATTATCATCATCATCTTCCTGCCCTTGTCCCGTTTTATTTGGGGTCGGCGCAACCCGTTTTTTTCTTCCATTCTGTCCTGTCACTCGTCACGCTATCACGAACTATAAGTCGATTAAAACAATGTTATCTAAATTAAAGATAATACCCAATACGTAGGTTTAATTACGATATTGCATCAAAAATATTGAATTTCAGCCAAATCCCGAGCGCGGTTTCTAGATGGTACCCAAGTAATGTCCCATAAAATTGCTCCATCAAATAAATGAAGCATGAAAAAACTTAAATTAATCATATTTGAAGTCTCCTAAAGCCAGTTTTTTTGCAAATAAAATTAATCGAATAAAAACTAAGTTTCAATTAAAGATGTTTTTGTACCTAAATTAATTATATTCAATCACAATTTATTACAAATCTATAAACTAAAGATGACATAACCTGTGGACTGAGTTTCTTAAGGCCTGTCGTAACGTTTTGGGGACCTTGATGAGTACATACGCACTGCATACATTATTATACAACACATTTGCATACTCCTAAACTTAAGTAAGGTTGAATATTTTAAGTAAATAGTACGTGTATAAAAATTATTTCCTAGGTTTGAAGTTCCTTTAATTTTTGTTTTTTTACATAAATAACGTGTAAAATATTTAATAAGATTAAACTATTTGTTTATGGAAATTCATACTTATTATATTATAACCATAATATATATTTATTGAAATCTCATTATATTGACACCAATGAGAACTTATGTAGTTCTCATTGGTGTCTTTATTTATTATAGATAAAACAAGAAAAATAAAAACACTTAACTAACTAAAACTATATGTATACACTAAAGGCTATTACTAACTCCTAGCTAAAATATGGCATCGAATGTGTCCAAAAGACTGACGGTACTGCCACGTTGTATGGCAATGCAAATTCTTCTTCTTAGTTAAATAATTTAAACTGTTCAAATAGTTTAGTAAGTAATTTTAATATGTTTTAATAACCATTTGTTTATGGAAATTCATAAATATTATAAAACCATTATTTGATAAATAATTTAAACTGTTAGTAAAATAAAAAAAAACCCTACGCTAATTATAACTAACATCAAACTAAAACATGGCGTCAAACACTCTTCCATATCGCTGTCGACTGGTAATGTGCCAAAAGACTGGCAGCATTGCTACGCTGTATGGCAATGCTGTATTGTTTTATTTTATTGTAATTATAGTTCGTATTTTTAAATGTAAATACATAGATGTAAAAAATAAAACTGTTAGTCAAAAAATAAAAATTATTACACAACTGCTATTGTGTAATATTTTTTTATAAGTGCAGACTCTGTTACAGGCTTACGATGCCAATACAATTCCTTGGGCAACTAGTTTTGCCCAAACTGTTTTGTGAGGGCAAAGAACGTTTCATTGAAAAATAAATGCATTATTTACTGATTATAATCGATTGTGTTGACAGCTAATAACAGTCTTAGTCATTTTACTACCAATAAAAGAATTATACGTTTCGAAGTATGTCATGATGAAACTTTAAATGACAGCTTTATAAGACCTTATGTAAGATCTTGTACATTTTATTTGATTACTGTGAAGTTTATGAAGTCGTCGAAAAAAAAAGCAATTAATTTTGACCATTTTATCCTCTTGTTAAAACTTAAATGACTAAATGCAGGCTTAACGACTAGCGGTTACCTGACAAAATTCTAAATTGCTTATAATAAAACTTGTATTGTACAAACGTCTGACCTCTACGAATCCTGTTTGACTAGAAAAAGGAAAACTGTCTAAAAGGATTTTTAATTTTTTTTTGCACAATAAATCCAATTATTTATCTAATATTAAATATCAAAAAAATCATATATCTAAATCGTTTAGTACAACAGTATAGATTTTGCACAAAAACTCCTTACAGAAATGAAGGAAAACGTTTAAATAGGACTTTTCAAAATATACCTTCCTCCCCACCAGGTTAAATATTGGATGAAGTTCATTATTTTTACTGATGGGTAAGCATAATTAAATAAAATTGTCGGAAAGATCTTAAGACTATCACACGCAAGAAATATTAAATACAAGAGAATGATAGGATTGCGTGCGGGTTCGAGAAAACGCAACAAACGCGCGACTCAGTCGTAATACCGATGCGCAAGCGCAGACCGATACACTTTCCTAGCTCCGCGCTACGCATACAAAAGATATCAACGAGCGCTAACAAAATGTGCTTGTAAGTAATTATTTTCTTGAGGACTTTTACTACAGAAAATTCTGTCGCCAAAATTCATCCACGTAGAGACTTATTTTAAAGACTGCAATAACTACTACAAAAGGAACAGTTTCGAAATTGTCTCCCCGCGTCGCGAAACGAGACAACATTGTGTAACACACGAAAACTGCGAACAATTACGCGACTTCTGATTAAAATAAGCGAAAAAACTTACCGCTTGCAAAAACTGTTTGGTTATAAGTGAAAGTCGCTCCCGTAGAACCAACTAGGGGAGTTTTGTTATCACTTTATTGGCACACAACACTGTTTGGATCACTTTTGGGGACATGTAAGCACTTTTGAAGGGGGGGGGGGGTAAGGGGGTAAAGTTCGTTGGTCCTTGGGTTTGAATTTGGCGCGTTGATGCGCTTACTGCGCGGGCGCTCGAGACGGCTGGCGGCAAGAGACTGCGCGCGCAACTCCCACCATGGCCGCCCGAAATACTAATCACCTTGCTATCGAGACTGTGATTGAGGTGCATGTGATAAGAGATAGCGAGTGGTAAACGTATGAAAACTGTGTTATGAAGAGGGGTTTTCTTTGGAAAAACCCATAGGATTTGGCAGAAATGTGAAACAAATCTTAACGTTATATATTTGACTATCTGTAAATATTATTACTAATACTTAACCTTGAGTATTATTCCTTTCGATAAGTTATTAATGGACTGGAAATAAATTTATAATTTCTAACTACTACTGAATGAGCTGAAGTACTTTTCTATTTACGAAATTATGCGACATAATGTGTCTTTTTGACGTTTTGTATAATCTAAAGATATATGATGATTTACAAATAAATATTAATTTGACCATAATTCTTTATATTAATTATAATATAAACCTTATCAGAAATATCTCACATAAAAAGATCCTTAAAAAAAACCTTTTACTAAAAGCAGCGATAACTGTTACAAAACCTCTTTAACTTATCCCTTGCACCACACCACACACAAGGTGAGACGGATCTAGATACAGCATGTCATTTCTTCCACAACCACAACACATTAGAGGCTGACCAGCTGAGGTCGCTGGGATAGGAAACTGTGGCGTCATAACCAATCCAATGCTAGTGCCGTATTCGTCATTTACCGATAATAGCTGGAATTTCGGACTCGGCCTTGACAGAAGATCTTTGATGACGTTTTTTTTGTGTTACATGCATTTTGGCAGGTCGTTGATTTTTTGTTTAATTGTTATGAAAACAGGTGCAATGCGATCTGAGAGGTAATACTCTATTAATACTTTTCATTTATTTATTATTTTTCTTCGAATAAAAAAATGGAGTTTTTATGCCCTTTTGACTTAAACTTCAACTACAGGTTTTTTTTTTTGCTTCGAGGTGGGAAATCTTCAAATAACTCCTTTCGCTCTGGGTGAAGCAAGAGGGAGTGTCAGACTTTTACGGACTGAAACCTACCTGTGCTCTTTCACGCTTGGGCGGAGCACCGTCGTGTCCTCGCGGAGGCAATCGGTGCCAGCGACCTCTCGCGTCGGGCCCTGGTTCGGGCTATGGTCCAAAGCGAGGAGGAATGGCAGGCAGTGGCTTCCTTCTGAGAAGCAGTAATGCTAGCGAAGGAGGAGGCCGCACGCGTGAGGGAACGAACGTCCTCACGCCCCAGCCGCCGAGATTCTGACCCCGACTACCAGCCACGGTAGACGCGGGCTTGCGGACATCGTTGCAGTCGTCAACAGCGCGTAGTGATCCACGCGCTCCTCAACGAGATGTCAGCAAACCGTAGGGGCCCAGCAGGGCCGATGCCCGCTAACTAGGACCGCGGGGAATTTCTGAAAAGGAAATCCGTAGTCCTAGAACGCAAAGGATAACTGAAGGACACAGGTGTGGTTTTAGTCAGTAAAAGTCTGACACACCCTCCCGCTCCGCCCAGAGCGCGAGAAGTCATTAGATGATTTTCACACTTAAAAATGTGCTCTTTCAGATGCCGTTGGTGTTCTAGGACCAACTCTTTCGAACAATTCTGCGGCTCACATGATTTATCCGATTGATTTTCACCCAAATCCAAAGTTAGCAAACTCCAGCAACAGACTTTCCAGATTTATAAATTCCACCAATGCCGGTGACCGGGTAATGTTCAATTACTCAGTTTCAGTCATGTGTTATTCGAAGGGAACCCCGGGGTCTTGGAACCCAAGGCAAAGAAGGAACATAGAAGTGGGTTTTAGTCAGTAAAAGTTGGACTCACTCTCCCTCTCAGTCCTAGACCGGGAGAAGCCATCGGATGATTTCCCACCTAAAAAAAAAAAACCGTTTCAGTAAAATTTTATTTCTCTTTCTCTATAATCATTATCGTTCGCTCTGTACCAATCGCGTCCAATCGCTTAATTTAACCAATATTTTATCAGTCATTTTGATATGGAGTGACTTCCAATCTTTGTTTTGGTCACACGTCCTAATAAAACTAACATCGCGTGAATTTTTGACCTATTCTACATCTCGTAAGCATAATAACAACCGGCCAAGTGCGAGTCGGATTCACACACAAAGGGTTCCGTACCATTCTCTATACAACATTAAACACTATAAAAAACAATTATTAATATCGAGAAAAAAAATCACTTTTGTTGTATAGGAACCCCACTTAAATATTTATTTTATTCGGTTTTTAGTATTTGTTATAGTAGCAACAGAAATAAATCATCTGTGAAAATTTCGACAGTCTAGCTATCTCGGTTCATGAGATACGGCCTGGTGATGTAAAAACGTTTTTACCCTTTGGATAAGGAACCCTAAAACTAATTCAAGAATAGTAACAAGAAGATCGGTTGCAACATTTTCCTACATCACATACAACTAGTCATCAACAGATAAATATTTATCGTGACAATATTGTCATCTAAGGTCAAGGATACAAATCGTTTTGTGACGTCAGTAAAAATATTATCCGAGTTTCCAATGTCGTGTTCGTCATCGATTACTTATATTACCGATTTCTCTGCTATGTTAAGTCATCCGAATTTTGAGTATATATTTAGTTACCTTGTATACTATTTAATGGACCATGTAAGGTCAAAAGACATTTTTTTTGTAGTTTTTAAGAAATATTATGTTCGATTTTCTCAGTTTCAAATTAAAAAAAAATAGGAAATTTGCATGTTTTTTTTATTATCTAAATATACAAAAAAATACATTCAGCCGAACATAGAACCTCCTTCTTTTTGAAGTCGGTTAAAATAGAATAATAGAATATAATATTCCACAACTATCACACAACGCCGTTTAGTCCCAAGCTAAGCAGAGCTTATGTTAAGAGTACTAGACAACTGATAAATATACTTATATATTTCTAAATAGATACATATTGTAGATAATTACACCAGAAACAGAACAAATGATCGTGCTCATCACACAAACATTTGTTCTGGGTGGGAATCGAACCCAAGACCTCCGGCATAGCAGTCAGGGCCACTAACCACTAGTTCAACAGGCCAGTCAAATATTAACAGTGAAAACAATATAAAATTTGGAAAAAGCAAACGAAATTTATCAATTTTAAATAAAAATATCTATCTGTCTCTCTCGTCAAAACGCCGTTTTCTATGGAGCACGTATGGACATGATGAACTTTGACGTCAAAGACCACGTCGGACTTCTCTTTCTTATTAGCAGTAGCTTCGTTGTTGACAAAGATATTTTATTATTTTATATTTATTTATTAAAACTAAAAATAATTTAATTTAGCAAATAAAAAAATACATGTATATTCCCTATTTGTATATATTGTTTACGTTATTTTAATTAAAAAACAAAAACTAGGCAAGCGCGTTTCAAACTTGCGCACTGAGGGTTCCGTACAAAGTTACCTGTATGAATCGTGCAATTCCCGAAATTTTTCCGAATCGCAAAAAAAGTATTTTTTTTTGTGTCGTAACAACAAATTTTACAGTTTTCAAATTTATTCCTATACCTGTGCTATAAGACCTTGCTTTATGCCAAATTTCAGGATTCTGGGTCAACGGGAAGTACCCTATAAATTTTGATTCCCTTTAGAGTGTCGAAATATACGTTTTTTGCGACATAAACGACTGTATCTTTTTTTTCGTTAACTTAGTTTGATTTTTTCACTGCTTCAAGGGACCGCAGACCTGAGTATAATTATGGTTTTAATTTCAACTCATTACCTCGTTTTATTAAGTTGTAAATATGGTGCAATTTATAAAAAAATACTTGGTTATAAATAAATTAGGAACAGATCTCATACCTCAAAATCATTGTTAAAAATCGCAGTAATAAAATAGAAAGCTAAAACTTATCACTTGCCTAATGGTAAAACAGGTCCAATGCTGATGACCAATTAAATAACCATTACGAGTCCCTTGAATCGTATTCACTACATTCTAATATCGCTAAACAGAAATTGATCTTATCGACGATATAAACAGACAGACAAAAACTGTGAACGCATGGTTGATTTAAATATAACGAGGTATCAATTTTATCAACATATTATATTCATATATGCGTAGCGAATATAAAGAGACAAAGCATAGAAGACAAATGATAGACAAATTAGAAAACATATATTTTTTTGTTTGACGATCATATGAGTAAATGTCAAGGGAAAACTGACAATTTAGAAGAAGACAGTGACAGTTTAATCTGACCAATTCGTGCGGCATGTTCAACTAGTTTGACATAGTCGTTAACTTCATGTAACACTTCCTAATTGCTAGGCTAGGTATGCCGTTGTATCGAATTATCATTCGCTGGCCATAAACAATAAAGGGGTGACCAGATGGTTGCAAACTAGCGTTCCAACCAAGGTGACCTTCGTTTATGTGTTTGATTTGTGTTGCGGCTACATGGATGTAAACCACGCGCCAACACGTCATGGATTACAATTGCTGTCTACACGGATTGAAACTAACAAGGTCACCTTGGTTGGGACGTTGGTTTGCAACCGTCTGGTCACCTCTTTATCTGTCCTATGAGGTGATGGAAAGACAAGACCAGATAATTCAAAGGTTTATTGGCATTGACGCATTGTACTCTCTTTCATATTGGCTCATTGGCTCCTACCAACCCAGCCTGAATAGTCGATGGCACGTAGTGTTCCACGCGTGCCTCAAAGAGATGTCAACACAACTTTAGAAGCCCAGAAGGCCGAAGTCTACTGGGAGCATGAGTTCGCTTCTGAAAGGGGAACCCTTAAGTTCTATAAGTCAAGAGTGAATAGGTTACTTCTAGGTAAGCGCGCTCCATCGTCGACCGCATCGTCGCTTTCCATCAGGTGAGTTAGCGGTCAAGCGCGAACCTATCAAGATAAAAAAAAAACCCGGCGTTCTGGAACGTAAGGCAAAGAAGGAACATAGGTGTGGGTTTTAGTCAGTAAAGTCTGATACACCCTCTCACCCCGCCCTGCAGCGGAAGAAGTCATTGGATGATTTCCCACCTAAAAAAAACCGCTCTGGACAGAGCTAGATGGAGTGTCAAACTTTTACTGACTAAAACCCACCTGTGTTCCTTCAGTTGCCTATTACGTTTCAGGACCGTAGTAACTCTTTCGCATTCGCATTGTCATCATCATCATCATCATCATCATTTCAGCCGAAAGACGTCCACTGTTGGACATAGGCCTTCCCTTAAGCGCCGCCACAACGACCGATCCAATGCTTCTCGCATCCACCGCACTCCCGCGACTCTCACCAGGTCGTCGGTCCACCTTGTGGGAGGCCTTCCAACGCTGCGTTTTCCGGTGCGCGATCGCCACTCTAGAACCTTTCGGCCCCATCGACCATCCGTTCTACGAGCAATGTGCCCTGACCACTGCCACTTTAGTTTGGCGATTCTTCGGGCTATGTCGGCGACCTTGGTTCTCCTGCGGATATCTTCATTCTTTATGCGATCACGCAAGGAAACTCCGAGCATAGCCCTTTCCATTGCCCTTTGGGTGACTGTAAGCCTTCTGATGAGGCCCATTGTAAGCGACCATGTTTCAGAGCCATATGTCATCACTGGCAACACGCACTGGTCATAGACTTTCGTCTTGAGACACTGTGGACGACGCATTGTACTAGTTTTCAATAAAGGTCATAGACATACTTATAAATATAAAGTCAATAATAGTTCAAAGAGTCGAATGTCACGATGAATTCTTAGAAATATGTGCACGCACTGATACAGGAAATCCTAATTTTAATCCGTAAGTACAGATGTTTGTAAAACTATAGCACTATGAAGGGTAACTCCCAAACGTAGGCCATTTTTTGTTAGACTATCTATATATGAAAATATCGATATAATAATAATAATAATCTTCATTTATTTCTCCTCACAAAACAAGACCTTATGATTAACAAATATTCAAATAACTTGCAGGAACATTTTTGAGTCAAGTGAATGATATGTGTAACTTATAAGTACCTACATAAGACAGTTAAGTAAATATTAATTAACTAGCTTTTTTTACTACACATAACTACGTATATATATATAAGTAGTTTTTTTAGGGTTCCGTACCTCAAAAGGAAAAACGAAACCCTTATAGGATCACTTTGTTGTCCGTCCGTCTGTCTGTCTGTCTGTCTGTCAAGATCCTTTATCTCGGGAACGCGTGAAGGTATTGAGTTGAAATTAAAACCATATACTCGGGTCTACGGACTCTTGAAGCTGTAATTTTTTTTGCAATCCTGAAAAATCTTCCTCAGGGTTTTTTTTTTTTGATGGAGTCTCGACTCCATTCCGGAATTGAACTGTTTTTATAGGCAAGTTTGTACGGAACCCTCAGGGCGCGAGTCCGACTCGCACTTGCCCAGTTTTTTTTTATTATGGTTAGGCTCACGTTTGACCACTATCTCACCTGTAAGCTGACTATGGAGCACGGTTTTCTAGAAGTAACCTATTCACTCTTTAATTAAAGACCTCTAGGTTGTAGCTATCAGGAAACACAGACTCCGGCAGAGAAATCCACTCCTAAGCAAAAATACTCCTCCACATCGCTGTAATCCGTAAATATGCACAGAAGACTGGCGACATTACCACGATGAATGGCAATGATAATTCTTTGGGCAAAGACCTTGCCAGCCCTCTGATCACGCAAAGAATCAATCAGTCGACGAGAAAAATTCTTAAAATAAAATTTACGAAAATAAAGGTTATTCCCCAGAAACAGGCCATCGCTATATCCTTAACGATAATTAAGAAATTCCCTGGAAGCTGACTACATCACTGCTGAATACGCAAAATCTGTCCAAAATCCTTGATTCAATACAGGTAAATTCTTAGAAGGTCCAGTTCAGTCTTGTTAGGTGATGTTAAAAAAAAAACACAGGCTTTATAAACCTAGCTCGGGTTAATTTGCTAATTATACATAATTCTAGGTTTAAAGTCAATTTTCCCTAAGTCCTTAAATATTCATAATTTAGTTATACACATATTCGTTGAGTAGTAGCATAATTATTTGTTTAAGATTTACTTGTGGCTATATTAAGATTGTAACAATATGTAAGTGAATTTAGAATTCTTATGGGAATAAACGATCTCAAACCTCAATATTGTGTCAAAAGATTCATCATCATCATCATTTTAGCCAAAAGACGTCCACTGTTGAATAGACCCCAAATGTCGCCACAATGAACGGTTCTGTGCGTGTCGCATCCATCGGATTCCCGCAACCCTTACCAAGTCATCGGTCCACCTTGTAGGAGGCCTTCTTCCGGCACGCGGTCGCCACTCTATAACCTTTCGACCCCAACGGCCATTTGTTCTGCAAGCAATGTGCCTTGCCCACTTGGCGTTTCTTCGTAAAACGATTAAATAATAATAATAATTATTACTTACCTATTATTATATTAATATTTCAACGAAAGACAAAACTATCAATAGTGAAATCTTCCATTGAGACCAATGAAATTAAAAAAGAAACCACAAGTCATCTGAAAGTAATAATTTCCGCACAATTGATTCATAGAATCTGATTCAATGGAAGGCGTAATTGTGACGACGATTCATTTCTGATCTCGAAATCAAACATTGACCTCATTTGTGGGTACCTTGACATACTAACCTAGACATCTCACTTCCTTAACTTTTTAATTCTTTCCGAAAACAAAATCTCATAGAAATTCTTGCATCGTCCGTTGAATCATTCTTGGGAACTACACTACACTTATTGCAATAATATGGCGTAATTTTGGTTTAATTCCACGTTTCATATCAGGTTTTCGTAATCTTGAGATGGCTTTCTTTTCGTAATCGATGATGAAATATCGTTTTTTTGGTTGTTATTAACAAAAATTATGTAAATGATTTCACAAAAAATAATAAGTATTCTAAATTCTGTCATTATTATTATTTTAAAATACACAGCTTTCACTATTTGTTAAATTTGTATTTTAGTTTTAACTTTTTTCATTTTAAATATTATTTTGATGTCACCTATTTTTTTTATATGTGGTGTAGATAGTGATGTTGTTTCTTTTTTAAAATTGAGTATCATCGACTTATTTCATAATTAATTGATGAAGTGTATTCAATGTCAGAAGTAACATTACTTATTTTTTATTTTTTGTACATGATATACAATTTTATCTAAATATTTATTTACATGCTATTGTAGTACTTATAGCGAAAAATGTTCTGTACCAAAAACGTATTAATTTTTTTTTCAATATTTCTTTACAAATAAAAGCTGTAACATAGACACTTTGTAACATACTTCATCAATGGCCAAACCTTCTCCAAGGCCTTTTTATTAATGGCTACAATGAATAGTGGTTCAGATTTTCATATTGGAAAAAGCCGTTTGCCCGATGGCCTTTCCCAGTGGCAAACACATCAAAAGTTCTATATTTTCATATTCTGGCTAAAAGTCTTCCCCTACTAGGGTAGGGAACGAATTCACCATCTTTATATAAAGAACTGCCCCCCTGGCCAAGTTACAACCGTTCGTTTCGTTTCGATTCTCTTTTCGTCGATAGCCTCGAGTAGGCCACGCCTCCGATTCCTTTATTCTGACGTCATCTCAACGCTCAGTCACTTGGTCAGAACAAAGGAATAGGAGGCGTGGCCGACTCGAGGCGATCAAAGAAAAGAGAATCGAAACGAAACGGTTGTAACTTGGCTAGGGGGCTGTTCTGCCAAAATTGTATGTTACTAGGTTGCTGCTGTAAGGTTGTGTGTTTTAGAATTTCATATAAAAAATGAAGGGATCCATGGCAGATTGATAAAGAACACAGAGTAAATCAGACTTTCTTAATGAAAAATGGTATCTGAAGTTTTCTTTATGGTGCTTTCTTTTTTAGGGTTCCGCACCCAAAGGGTAAAAAGGGACCCTATTATTAAGACTCCGCTGTCCGTCCGTCTGTCACCAGGCTGTATCTCATGCATCGTGACAGTTAGACAGTTGAAATTTTCACAGATGATGTATTTCTGTTCCCGCTATAACAACAAATACTAAAATATAGAATAATAAAATAAATGTTTAAGGAGGCTCCGATACAACAAACGTGAATTTTTTGCTCGTTTTTTGCTACGGACGGTACGGAACCCTTCGTGCGCGAGTCCTACTCGCACTTGGCAAGTTTTTAGGGTTCCGTAGCCAAATGGCAAAAAACGGAACCCTTATAGATTCGTCATGTGTCTGTCTGTCCGTCCGTATGTCACAGCCACTTTTTACCGAAACTATAAGAACTATATTGTTGAAACTTGGTAAGTAAATGTATTATGTAAACCGCATTAAGATTTTCACACAAAAATAGAAGAAAAACAATAAATTTTAGGGGTTCCCCATACTTAGAATTGAAACTCAAAAATTTTTTTTTCATCAAACCCATACATACGTGTGGGGTATCTATGGATAGGTCTTCAAAAATGACTTAATAGTTTGCGCGAGAGACACTTCCAAAGTGGTAAAATTTGTGTCCCTCCCCCCGTAGCTTCTAAAATAAGAGAATGATAAAACTAAAAAAAATATATGATGTATTACCATGCAAACTTCCACCAAAAATTGGTTTGAATGAGATCTAGTAAGTAGTTTTTTTTTAATACGTCATAAATCGTAAACCGCAATTTACCTTTCAAGTTTGTACGGAACCCTCAGTGCGCGAGTCCGACTCGCACTTGCCCAGTTTTTATTTCTCGCAGTAAGGAACTGCGATGGATTCATGCTATAAAAGTATTGGTTTTGCATTTGTGCTACTTAGATTTATAATTTGAAGTTCTTATTAAACAAAACTTTCTCTATACAAGTGTTTGATTAGCCGAAAATAGAACCGACATGACGGCACAGTAGGCGAAATGGTTACAGTACGGCCGTTATATTTTGGCGAGCCCGAACTTTTTTTACGAGTGTACATGCGCGAAAGTTCGCAGAGCCTATGTTCAGGGCCGTCAAGTTACAACGGCTGTACTGTAAGCGATCGGCTGCTGCACTGCGTGCCGCGGGTTCAGTTCCCGTACGGTACAAATAATTGTCTGGCCTACAGATAGTTGTATGTGAGTTTACGTATTTGTAACCCACGGTAAATATAGCACATAAGCATAATCAGCCTTTTTTTTCCCACTGCTGGGACTCAGGCCTCCTCTCTAGGAGAGGGAATGAGGCGTAATCCACCACGCGGACCCAGTGCGGGTTGGTGGATGTCACATGTCTTTGATTTTTTTGGTTCTAGGACATGCCAGTTTCCTCACGATGTTTTCCTTCACTGTTTTCAGAGCAGTGGTGATGAAATAAATTACACAAAGTAATGCGCCTGGCTGGGTTTGAACCCAGCGACCTACAACTCGTAAGTCGGGGCCGTTACCACTCGGCCACTACTGCTCTCACCCACGGTAAATGATAAATGATATTTATTTTGCAAATAGGTTGTAAAAAATACTTTTACTTGTCAATTTTTTCGTCAGTTTAAACAAGATGAGGTCTGTGTTTCCTAGCTGTCTACCCTGAGAAGAAACACCGAAACAAACTCAGGCGTACAGTTGTTCCTAGTGTGGGGCCATTGTTTTTTTTTTAATCCTTAAATCATACAGTTAGACTCCTCCTCGTCACCCACTATAGACGAGAGAAGACATTGTATGATTTATATCTCAAAAAACAACCCACGTGATTAAGAGACAGCTCCGTTTGCTTACACGTTCTGAAGTGTCAAACTCTATGCTAGTACAAACAAATATTAAGGTCTCTACAGATCGGCTTGATTCTCTGTTAATATACCATAACAAAGCACCAGTGACTAGCTGTTCACAAACGGTGTACAAGTAGAAAAAAACCTTTTTTTTTAAGTTTAAAATAATCATTTATCTGCAGTTTTTGATTGAGTGTGAGGGCGTGTCAAAATTTACTGACTAAACGCTCCTGTGTTCCTTTCCTTTTTCCTGTGGCCCTTTGAGCTCCAGGGCTGCGGTAACTCTTTCAAAAAATCATGCAGTCCAGTAGAATCTATTCTAATGGAACACCGCGTGAGTCGCTGCACAGCCCTGCGTTCAAAAATAACCAGAGAGTAGAGTCGCTACTCCAACCGTTCAAAAATACTTCGAGTTGCAACCCAGGGTCGTTCTTTTATAACTTGAGTAGCTACCCTAAGGTTAACCCAACTAACTCTAACTCTGAGCAGGGTAGGTTGGTGTACGCGGCCATAAATGGCACTTGCGTGGCATTGACAGTTTTACTCTACGTTCGCGTTCAAAATGCGAGCGTAGAGTATCTACCCTGATGACGTCATTAGAGTTAACTCTAACCTCATTTTTGAACGCAGGGCAGTGGCTTATATGACAGCAGGGGTGAGGGGCAAAAAAAAGCGCATCGAGTACTTAGTGACACACAGACGTCATTTACGATATATCGATAGCATAGGATAGCATAGTCGGCCTTATAATGTTCCCACTGTTGGGACTCAGGCCTCCTCTCTAGGAGAGGGAATGGGCCGTAATCTACTACGCGGGCCCAGTGCGGGTTGGTGGATGTCACATGTCTTCGAATTTTTGGTTCTAGGACATGCCGGTTTCCTCACGATGTTTTTCCTTCACCGTTTTGAGAGCAGTGGTGATGAAATAAATTACACAAAGTAATGCGCCTGGCTGGGTTTGAACCCGCGACCTACAACTCGTAAGTCGGGGCCGTTACCACTCGGCCACCACTGCTCTCAATCTCGATATATCGATACCAAGGCTTAAAGTCACTCAAAGGGCAATGGGATGGAAAGGGCTATGCTCGGAGTTTCCTTGCGTGATCGCGTCAGAAATAAAGATATCGGCAGGAGAACCAAGGTTACAGACATAGCCCGAAGAATCGCAAAACTTAAGTGGCAGTGGGTAGGGCACATTGCTCGCAGAACAAATGGTCGATGTGGACGAAAGGTTCTGGAATGGCGACCACGTACCGGAAGACGCAGCGTTGACCTGGTGAGGGTCGCGGGAATTCGATGGATGCGAGATGCACAGGACCGGTCATTATGGCGACATTTGGGGGAGGCCTATGTCCAACAGTGGACGTCTTTCGGCTGAAATGATGATACCTAGGTACTTATCAAGTCAAAATATACTTTTGTTCCCTATATTTACTACTTGTTCCTGCCCGCAGCTTTGCCCACGTAAAATTCGGTTATCATCCCAAAGGACCATTCTCCTGGAATAAAAATTATCTTATGTTAACATATAAGATACTTGTTCCTGGGATGGTCTACTTACGTGCCACATTCCATCCAAATTGAAAGAGTAAAAAACATACATACAAGTCTTACAAGCTTTCAATGGGTGATTCTTTGAAACCGAGAGAATTTCTCATTCATCTGGCCTAGTTTTTGTATCTATCTATTTAGTGTCGTAAGCCACTGGGCGCTCTTCAAGGAGATGTCGGCAAACCGTAGAGGCCCAGAAGGGTCGAAGCCTATTGGGGCCATGGGTTGTACAAAAAAGAACCCGGTACAGGAGTGGGTTTTAGTCAGTAAAAGTCTGACACGAAAAGGGCGGGAGATGTCATTAGATGACTTCCCAACTAAAAAAAAAGGCACTGTCCGCAAATGAGTGCCACAGTGCGCAGTGTGTGATACAGTGATCGGGGAAAACTAATATGCAAATAGAAATATCAAATTGTAAAGAAAAATCTAGGCCAGACGAATGAGACACTTTCTTGGTTTCAAAGAATCACCCCAATGATATTTCCACTGTTACAAAATTGATGAAACAATACAAATTTGAACCCACTAGTTGCTGTAAACGCGTCGAAACGCACGTAGTCAGAACGCGTTACGTTACGTTTCAAGATCACTATTAAGGATTACAAACTCGAAGTTATTTGTAAATGATTAACTAACTACCATTTCCTCGACCCGTGCTACTTAGGAGTAATTTTTCTAACACTTAAATAAATATTATGTGTGTGACTGAAAAAAAGCGCCGCTCGATCTCCAAGCCGATGCCTAAAAGCATATATTGGTGAAAAAATCAGAGTTTTCTGATTTCTGTTCAGCATAGGTAACAATATGTAACTATGTACCATAATAGCAAAACTTATCTGCACTAGTGCGAAATACAATACTTTTCGAATAAGTATATTGAAAAATGTGATTTTTTGTCTAATTTAAAACGGATTTGTCTATTTTTTGTTAAAATAATCTTATTTGGGTTATTAGTTATGGTAAAAACAACGTGTCGAAATCCAATTTTTTTGTGGATCATTACAGTATACTGTTAATAGTCTTTTTAATTCATTAACGCTCAGGCGGTAGCCGGCGCCCGGAAGCCATTGTCTTACTATTGTGTCTCTAATTACGCACGTCAAAAGGTTAAGGTGGAATTCAGTGCATTAACTGTATGAAAAAGTGTAAACAAATCTGCTTATTTTGTAAACAAATCGATCATCGAATCAAGCATCCGAATCAAGAATCTGTAAGCACCTTAAGTTTATCAACGTGTTCACGCGGCATTGACCCACATGGTGAGTATCGATATTCGGTTACAACACTAGCACTCGGTGACGAGCATCGAATACACCTCTATAATTAATGTGTCATTTGTATATTTTAATTTTTAGTCTGTGGCCTCGACATTATTGAAGCAGGTTTGAATCTTTGAATCTTCTTGATTGGTATTCAAATTAAAGTTAGAGCTTTTGTTTGGGAATAATGAACGTAATTAGGACAATTAGGCCTACTGTCCACGGACGCGTAGCTTCAAAGACGCGTACTGTGTTGACTCTGAAACTATGTCGCCGAAGCGGCAACGATAAGACGGCACGACGCTGCCGCTTCGCCGACACAGTTTCATAGTTTTGTATGTACGCTTCACGCAGGCGTACACCAAGCGTATAATGACAAATACGCATCTATGAAGCTACGCGTCCGTGGACTGAAGGCCTTAAGGCCTACGACGCGTGTCCACGGCTGCGTGCCTACGCCAGCGAGCAGGCGTACACCAAGCGTACAATGACGAATACGCGTCTTTGAAGCTACTAGTCCGAGGACCTTAGTCAACTAAAATTTGACATTTTAATTAGATAAACTATTGAGCAAATAACAACATTAATCATTGGACATAAGGTTTGAAAGGGGTTGTCAATTTTGTGGTTTGCGATAAAGGAAGATACTAATCGATGATTTGCTTCTGTGGTTGCAATAATAGCACCTCTTAATGCCATGGTTATTACTGAATCAAAGAACCAATAAATTAGGTGCCAAACAGCGAAGTGTCTTTCAACAATTGCAGTCGTTGTGTCAATGTTTTTTATTGAAAATAGTTTCTGTATTGGTTTAACTTGAATGTAATGCACAACACAGCGAAATGATTGTTACTTATTCTTTTCACGGATGCTTCATAGTATACCTCGTTACGTAGAGTCCATTGCCACTTCCAGTACAATATCTTTGTCATGAATGTGTGAATAATTTTCTTTTTGTTTTATTTCTAATTTTAAATTCATTTGTATTTTTTTATTTCACAATTTATAACAATTACTTATATACCTACTATTATGTAAAAATATCTTAATTTAAAATATATAATGTATTATATTATGATTGCCTATAAATTGTACGCGTGCTGTAAACTGTTCATATAAGTTGGTAACTAAAAAAACAAATGAGAAATTATAAGTTTTTTTTTTTTTTTTAGAAATTATAAGTTAAGTCACACATTTCTTTATTCGCCACGTGATCGAACTACTCATTTTATAACTAAGCAACGGGAAAATGACACTAACTCTTAGTCCAAGAGCAAGCGAAGCGAACTCGGAATTGTAGGGCGCTCCGACACTGACAGGTTAGGTTAGAAGGCTAAGGCGGGGGCTCCGCTTCGCTCCCCCCTTAGCCTTAGTGGTTATTCTTTTATCAGCACCCAGAAAGTGGCTTATAGAGAAGATTAAGATAATATCATTCAGACGCTCATTAACTGTGGCTGAATTAGTAATTTAGAGGACAAAGTAGATTTTTAGAGGCGAATAATGTTATTTAAAAGAAGTCTATTTGATTAGCACCCAAAATAAATACTTTGAGATATGCCTGTTGCACCCGGACCCAAGTACAGTCTCGCATCCATGGTAACAAAACCAGTGCTACTAAAATACATTTTCCAGCTCCGGTTGCATTTCAGGGAGTGTGCGTCGGAATTGCATAACCTAATTCCGCCTAGCCCGTTCCATCATCGGACCACCAGGCGTACGGCAATGCGCCACCGGTACATGGTGGACATCCCACCTATACGCACAAAACGTTTTGGGAACACATTCATTGTGCGTACAGCTAAGGAGTGGAATTCCTTGCCGGAATCTGTGTTTCCTGATGGCTACAACCCGGGAATCTGTAAGTCAAGAGTGAATAAGTTACTTTTAGGTAAGCGTGCTCCATCGTCGACCGCATCGTCGCTTTCCATTAGGTGAGATAGCGGTCAAGCGCGAACCTATCAAGAATAATAATAATAAAAAAAATATTAAAAGTATTCCTGCCGACGCCGACGTGCAGCTTATAGTACCTACTATGAATCGGGTTGATTCATTCCTATGTAAAAATAACTTCAACCTACATTCATGCATACTTTTTTATACACCGTAAAATATAATTAGTTAGCCGGAAATGGAAACATTCTTGAAACTATCTTATACATACATTAGTATACTACACTCGAGCCTTAACGCGTAAATAATGATGTCATGACCATGATTTCATATAGAATTCGGTTAATGTCACTGTTTTTTTACAGGGCGAGTTTACTACCTCACGGACAGAAGTCCAACGTCATCGGCATGTCATAGTTAGGTACTATAGACGATGGACACACAACAAAAACGATACAGCAGGTTTAATTCATATGATATCTGCCTCTAGAAGCGCGGGCGACCCAAATATGACCCATTCCTATATTTTTTTGCTCTAGTTTTATTAAGCGTAGAATCGTCAAGTACACCAAAATATGTGTAATACTTAATAAAAAACAATTATTATCAACTGAATATTAATTTGATCTCTCCTTATTGCAAAAATAAAATGGGCCAAAATTGTCATTTGCGCTTCTAGTGTATGCAATGCGTAGCTCGCAGTCCGAAAATGACCAGACTGGAGTCACGGCGCGTCGTGTTCCACGCGCGTCTCAAAAAGATGTCAGCATAAGTAACAGGGCCTACCAAGCCCGATGCCTGCCAAGGCTGCGGCATTGTTCGAAAGAGTCACTGAGGACACGAGTGGATTTTAGTCTGTTAAAGATTGAAACTCCCTCTCACTTCACCAGAGCGGGAGCCGTAATTTGATGATATTCTACAGCAAAATATTCAAATGATGCAATTGGCTGTTAAAAGTTCATGCAAATAATCACAGGAGCGAATATGAGTTTGTCGCATTCATTTTACAGTATTTATAAGAACTTTGGATCCTGAAACTAGGCTTTGGTTGTGTTAAAAATGTGATTTTTGCGGGAGTTATATTTTTCAGACTTGCGTCATTCAGACGGCAGCGTTGATTTTTTCATTGACATTCTGTTTATTTACTACACTGTGTCATGGATCTCTTACGCTGGGTTAAACCCATTCAGAAAGTACTGTGACGTGTCCATCAGGAGACTGGTCATCAAGTCCTAATTTGAAATATCATCCAAAGCCTTTGGCATAAGGTGTGAAATCGTACGTTTTTACAATGAGGAACTTTTCGACCTTGGGTAATCTTTTGAACCGATACTTCAAGTACAGTCATAGTTTATTTGTGACTATTGAGAAGGTATCATGTTATTGATCAGCAAAGATAGACTTTTTTAAGGTTGGACATCATCTAAATGACGCGTGGAACACTACGCGCCGTCGACGACTCAAGTATACACGTTGATTAGTTATTTAAAGATTTCTACCGTTTGATTTGATCACGTTTGGCAATTTAAAATGTATTGGAAAGTAAGAGTAAAACCAATTTGTACTAGCAGTCTGTTTTTAGGGTTCCGTACCTCAAAAGGAAAACGGAACCTTTATAGGATCACTTTGTTGTCCGTCCGTCTGTCTGTCCGTCTGTCTGTCTATCTGTCAAGACCCTTTATCTCGGGAACGCATGGAAGAATCAATTTGAAATTAAAACCATATAGTCAAGTTTGCCGTCCCTTGATGCTGTGAAAAAATCAAACCTCTAAGTTAATGAAAAAAAAGATACGGCTTATGTCGCAAAAAACGTATATTTCGACACTCTAAAGGAAATCAAAATTCATAGGGTAGTTCCCGTTGACCTCGAATCCTGAAATTTGGCATAAAGCATGGTCTTATAGTACAGATATAGGAATAAAACTGAAAACAGTAAATTTGTTGTTACGTCACAAAAAAATAAATTGCGATTCGAAAAAATCTTCGAAACTCCATTCAGGAATTTAACTGTTTACATAGGTAGGTTTGTACGGAACCCCCAGTGCGCGAGTCCGACTCGCACTTGCCCAGTTTTTTTTTATGGAGAAACGTCTCTATACGTATGTATCTATATCTATAAATACTATCCTAGTTTGAGTTAATGTAAATGCTTCTTTTTATGTGTTTGGCACGATTCATTCAAGAAATGGATTCATTTGATTAGTTCGTCGACGTCGACGGCTTTGGTCGACGTAATAAATACGACTGAACTTAACTTACTCGTATTGAACTTAACTTGAAATTACTCTTCAAAGAACTTCAATCAGAAATCAGAAACGTTTATTTCAAATAGACCAATTACAGGCACTTTTGATTTGTCAAAAAGTCGGTCAGTCAAAAAAAGAAAAGAAGTGAAGCTAAATTGCACGTTCCAAAGCGTAGATCTCTATGGAGAAGAACGTGCAACAAACTCCATGGACACTCTTTTAAATCATATTGTGAGTTACACAAATCTTGGTTACATATTTCTTGTCGTTTCTAATATGTGAGCACAATGTAGATGAGTAAGAATAAAAACTAATTAAAAACATAGAAATTGAATTAAGCCAGTTCTAGTTAAGCTTTTTATTGGGGACACCAAGCACGTGGTACTATTTTCAACTTCTGGAAATCCTGAAAAAATGGAGATTGAGAAGACAGCGCCGAGGCATTTTAGTTCCACAATTTTCGTCTTTGATCTCACAACGAAATTAATCAGAAAAAATCTTAAAATCCCTTCGCCATCTGACAGTATTTTAGTCAGACAGAACCCTTTTTTGAGATTAAGTAAATATCAAATAATTTTTCCCGTTCTAGGTGGAGCGAGAGCGAGTGAAAAGGTGATTTAATATCGTGCGGATTTTATCACGCATGCGGGATTGCTCCGCATGCAGAAAACCTCATAGCTGACGACGTGGATACATTTTATTGTGTTCTGAGTGAATTCACTAAGATAGCGCTTTTTAAGTTTAAGTTTGTTATTTAGTAATAAGAAACCTCAATAACGATTTAGACTAGTCTGTAAGGATATTGTTGGGAATAAAAAATAAATAAATAAATAAAATTTCAAAATGCAAAAAAACGCTTACCGCGTGCGTATTCCACGCATTACAATAAATACTTGTATGAAATGGACATTTGTGGAGGATACGCGTGCGGGGCAATCCCGCATGCGTGATCAAAACTGCACACATATTAAAAACACCCTCAGACTTTTACTAACTAAAACCCACCGGTTTTCCTTTAGTTGCCTTTTGCGTTCCAGGGCCATGGTAACTCTTTCGAATAATCCTGCCGACCTAGCGAGCTCCGTCACTACCCGGATCCTGATGATCCGGGCCTGGCTCTTTCTGGACTGTGAGCTACGCATTGCTCGCCGTCTGCAAGCCTACATTTTATGTAGTTGGCGCTCCAGGGCCACGGTAACTCTTTTGGACAATGCGGGCACCTAGGACATAACCCCTAAAGCCTGTACAAATACTGATAAAAACCTCCCCTTTTCCCAGATAGCTGATATCCGGGTTGTCTATATTAAATTTTAAAAAAAACCCTTCCAAATTAAGCCTCAGCTGAGGTCCTCAAAATCAAGAATTAATTACACACAATTTTGTACTTTGTGACGATGACATCACGATACATTTTATATTAACTTCCTATATTGGGGAAATACCGCGGATATCCGAATGGGGCCGATTAAAAACGAAGTAATAAGGTCAATGAGGTCGTATAGCTTTAACTGGTTTGTCATCATGTTAAGGTTATTTTTAAACACTTTTTATTGTCAACCAGTTCAGTATTTTTGGTTGTTACTTGGGTTATAGACAAAGTAACAGCGTTTTTATTTTTTAGGGAATACAAGTGTCGAAATGTCAAAATGATTGAAACTACATGACAATTTGGAGGCACGTGTTAATTCCGTAATTATTATTTTACTAACTAACCCGGCGAACTTTGTACCGCGTAACAGTCAATTTGCGTGTGTTAATATTTTACTTCTTGAATACTTTAAATTCACATATATTTCGATATAGTCAACCGATTGCGATGAAACAAAATCTAAGTAATATATAAAGTTACACACAATTTTAATGTATTAAAGTTATCTACATCGATTTCGTACATTTAACTTGATGCGCGCACAACTAAAACTATTCTACAGATTTATTATATGTATAGATTTTTTTTTCGGTGGGAAAATCATCCAATGACATCGTCCGCTCTTGGGCGGGGCGGGAGGTTGTGTTACAGTTATTAGTATTATCCAGGAAGTGTATTCTCTTGGGATATTTTCTACTTTTATGTGAGCGAACCCGCTAACAGCAACTAGTTAATGAATTAAAAACCTTATCCAGAAAAGTGTGCAACACATAATGCACAAATGTCAAATCATTGCGCAATTGCTATTCCTATCACAATTCGATTGAACAAAAACTTAAAAACATTAACATTCATGTCATCTAGTTTCCATTCAACAATAAAATTCTATTCATCAAACTCTTTTTCCGAATCTTACTACTTACTGCAAATTGTAAAACGGGACCCTAATACTACTCCGCTGTCCGGGCGTCTGTCTGTCCGTCTGTCACCAGGCTGTATCTCATGAACCGTGATAGTTAGATAGTTGAATTCTCACAAATGATGTATTTCTGTTGCTGCTTTAAAAACTAAAAAAACAGAATAAAATAAATATTAAAGGGGGCTCCCATACAAAAAACGTAATTTTTTGGCGTTTTTTGCTATGGTCGGTATGGAACCCTTCATGCGCGAGTCCGACTCGCACTTGGCCGTTTTTTTTATTATCATACTTATCATTTCTTTCACATTAAGATAGGGTTGTATCAACCAGCAATTGAAATCGAATTAATGAAATTGACAGTACCGTTACGACTCGATACCTAATTAGTGTCGTAACGATATGAACATAGATAGATGTGATGCGGTTTCGAAATTTTCTAATATAGGCTGACGAGGAATTGAAAGATGACAAGTTGATTTGGTCTTCGATTTGATAAGTTGTTTGAGTGTTGAATGTCAACGATGGTGTTTGTAATCCAATCGTTATTATTTAAGCAACGCTGTATTATATAATACTAGCTTTTGCCCGCGGCCTCGCTCGCTTACTTAAAATATAGTCTATGTCACTCAGAAATGAAGCAGCTTTCTATCGGTGAAAAAATTTTAGGAATCGGATCAGTGCTTTCAGAGATTACCACCTGCAAACAAAATAAAAACTTTACAAAAAAAATACAACCGACTTCAAAGTAAAAAAAAAAACACTGAAAAGTGCAAAATAACTTTAATTTCGGAAGTCGGTGCTTCTACTTATAATAGTTTTGTCAATTCGTTATTTTACACCGACTTCCGAAATTAAAGTTATTTTGCACTTTTCAGTGTTTTTTTTTACTTTGAAGTCGGTTGTATTATTTTTGTAAAAAGTTTTTATTTTACACTTTTTAGTTATGGTACCACCACTAAAAAGTACCCCTCAGCCAAACTTAAATACCTTATAGCCTGAGTGCATCTCATGACAATTCTAATAATCCCAAACACGGTTAGATTACATTAATTTATTACAGAGTTCCGGTGCCTAACTTCAGGCTTCATCATCAGATCAGTTCGATATATTCCCCCTCTACTTTCAGTCAGTCATCGACTACACGTATAAACAAAGCAATTTTACTTGTTACGACGGTTCTGCTGTGATCCTATGAGGAGTTCTGTTCCATATCTTCGAAGTTCATGATCAGATCATAACAATATTTCTATGGGACCAATTCGGAAGCATAACCTTTCAATCAAAAAAAAAAGTTTTCAAAATCGGTCCACAATTGACCGAGAAATCGGTGAACATACATAAAAAATAAAAATAAAAAACATACATTCAACCGAACATATAACCTCCTCCTTTTTGAAGTCGGTTAAAAATAAACTACCTCTATATAATATTAATGAAGATGAGCCATTGACGTCGCTCGCGTAAAAGTCGAAAATTATGCCAAAGAAACACATTGCAGGGATAAAAAGTATCCTTTGTATCATGACCCCCTACCCCTTTTTTGAGGTGGAAAATCACGAAATAACTTCTTTCGCTCTAACTTTTTCCCAGACTTTTATTGACTAAAACCCACGTGTTCATTTAGCTGCAATGCCAATTCAAGGCCACGGTAACTCTTCCGATCATTCTCGTAGACCTAGAACCTAGACACGGTCGGGGTCTGGGCCTGAAAATGGAGGATTTTTGTGGAGTTAGCAATCTGGCAAGACAGCCTGTGATATCTGTAATACATGTGAGATGATAACTTCGAAAAATTCTAACTTCCCAACTAATATTGAAAATGTGAATTATATGATTTTGTTTGTTACGCCTTCTCACCTTAACTACTCAATAGATCATTATGCTCCCAAATACTCTCAGAGATAAAAAGGGTACCTTTTATCGACAAAAAATAAATAAAAAATAAAATTATAATTTTTTTTTTATTGACATAATTTACAATTTGGATTATAGGATTCCATAACGCCTGTGCTAATATAAACTGTATGGTGTTGGTGTTTTCCCTACAAAATATAATAAATTAATGATCCATTTATTTCAGGCAACAGTGCCCAATCATAAATACCTTATAGAATATAGATTGTTATTAAACATGATTTAAAACTATGTTAGTAACACTTCATATCGCGCTATTTTGTCTTAGTGCTGTCCTGTGGTACTTGTCCGCGAAAGTGACGGAACACCACGCCCTGTGGCCAAAAGTCTTCTTCCATAACAAGTGCAGAAAACAGTTCGGTACTCGCACCACAAATACCTTAAAACTTACATTCCGGTGCGACTCCAGCAACAGCACCCTCAGATATATTGTCGTAAGCGAAGTAGCTGTCAACGTCTATAGTAATCAATAAAGGAAATATATATTGTTTATCTAAATCGCTATAGTATTATATTAAAATACTAATTTTGTTAGTATTAATACCCAGCTTGCGTGAGGAAGCAGTAAAATGAAACACTTATTGATAAAAGTGAACATTGATTTTGCCAATAATGGTTCAAACTATACGTAATAAGTATTTATCGATATATTTGTGATCGTAAACCTCTATACTGATGTCCGCCAAAATTATACAGATTTATTGATGTAGTGTAATTTGGCAGTTAAAAAATACTTCCTATATTTTGTCCGTGTGCCAATATTATTGAGCAGTGGTGGCCGAGTGTTAACGGCCCTGACTTACGAGTTGTAGGTCCCGGGTTCAAACCCAGCCAGACGCATTAGCATAGCATAGTCGGCCTTATAATGTTCCCACTGCTGGGACTCAGACCTCCTCTCTAGGAGTGGGAATGGGCCGTAATCCACCACGCGGGCCCAGTGCGGGTTGGTGAATGTCACATGTCTTCGAATTTTTGGTTCTAGGACATGCCGGTTTCCTCACGATGTTTTCCTTCACCGTTTTGTGAGCAGTGGTGATGAAATAAATTGCACAAAGTAATGCGCCTGGCTGGGTTTGAACCCGCGACCTACAACTCGTAAGTCGGGGCCGTTACCACTCGACCACCACTGCTCTCAACTCTCACTGTAGAAGGTACACAAATAACTAAAATCCCTTTTATAGTACAACGTGGGTATTTGACTACATCAGTTCATTGACCCGTTATGCGCAATTTACCTTTCTTAGTGACTGTGACGTCACGGCATGTCCTTAAACCGTGAATATTAATGCGATTTTGCATACTTTTTTAGTGGAACCGTAGTAGAGAGGTGACGATGCTGAAAGTTAGCGATTATTAAACTGTAGTCTTAAAGATAATGAAGTAGGTACTGGTAAGTCATTAGCTGGTTGAATATTTTATTTTATGGCTTGTTGCTACTATGGATCATTGACTCCTAAGCCACAGGGATATACACCTAGTTTAGGAGTCAGAGTAATAAAAAAAGATTAAGATCAAAGGGGTGATATCTGTCCAGGGCTGCGTGATTGTTGCATTTGGCCTTGGAACGCAAAGGGTAACTGAAGTAACACAGGTGTATTTTAGTTAGTAAAAGTCTGAAACTCCGTCTCGCTCCAACCAGGGCGGGAGGTTTCTCACCCTAAATAATTGCGATTTATTTTTAGGGAACATTTGCATTTTTTAATCTTAGTTACAGTCTATCAACAAGACTTCTTATCATACACAGCAAAGCTAAGAATTGGAATTCCCTGTACGCACAATAAATGTGTTTGGAAAACGTTTTGTGCGTATGGGTGGGATGTCCACCATGTACCGGTAGCGTATTGCCGTACGTCTGGTGGTCCGATGAATAGAACGGGCTAGGCGGAATTAGGTCATGCAATTCTGACGCACACTCCCCGAAATGCAACCGGTAGAAAAACGACGTGCAAGAAACTTCAGGTGTCGATGCTCAAGACTTTGAAGCTTCGACTCGACGAGTGCATCTCTATATATAAAAAAGCTTATTACAAAAAAAAAATAACGGACTTCACTACAAAAAAAAAACAGTAAAACGATCAAAATAACTTTAATTTCGGAAGTCGGTGTTTCTGGTATTTTTTTTTTTTATTATTATTTGCACCGAGTTCCGAAATTAAAGTTATTTTGATCGTTTATTTTTTGATTTTTTTATGTAGTGAAGTCATTTTTTTTTTTAGTAAAAATTTTTATTTCACACTTTTTAGTTGTGATTGTGATACACTTATAGTCAGTGTACCTATTTCTCATGACGATTCCAACTAACCCAAAAACTGCTAGGATATATTGTTTTATCATGAAGTTCGCGTGTCAACGTTCCACCTTCCACCTTCCGGCTCCATCATCAGCTCCGTTCGATAGTAATTTATAGCCAAAGTGCATCTCATGATAATTCTAATAAACCCAAACACGGCTGGGATACATTGATTAATTACGGAGTTCTTGTGCCTATCTTCCGGCTCCATTATCATCATCAGGTCACTTCGATGATACCATTTTCAACATAACTATTCAGAACTATTTATTTATTTGTATTGTCATCTTCATTGTGATGTTGATGAGAGTGTGAAGTTCCTTTGGCCATTCCGGGTCTTCTACACCAGTTCCACTTTATGAAATGTTACTTTTTGACTGTAAATGCTTGAGTTCTCGATGAAAATACCAAAATCACTATATATTTCAGGAGTTCTCTAGATTCCTCATGGATTCATCATCAGAACTGGATTTTGAAAAAAATGGTACTAATCTGAAGCATACCCTATTAAAATTTTTTGCAAATCATTCCATTAACGACGGAGTTCTGAGGTAACAAACATAAAAAAATAAAGATAAAAAAAATACAACCGACTTTATCCTCCTTTTTCTAAAGTCGGTTAAAAAGAAGAAACTGACTGACTGACATATCAACGCACAGCCGAAACTACTGGGACTAGGAGCGTGAAATTTTGCACAAGGTTTCCTTTTATGACATAGGCGAGCACTAAGAGAAGATTTTCCAAAATTCCCCCCGTAAGGAGATGAAACGGGGGTCCAAAGTTTGTATGGAGAAACTCTACCTCTAACTCTCACACGGTCGAAGCCGCTGGCAGAAGCTAGCTACAGTAGCAACCAATGATCCTCTTTGCTTGCGTTGATTGAGAACAATTGACTCAAGCTCAGCTCGTGGATAAGTTAAGCTAAGTTAAGCAGAGCTTGCTGAGGTCTGTCTGTGGATGGGTGACCATCTCAACATACCAAGATTACTCCTTGCTAAAAGCACGTTAAGCTGTTGTTCCCGGCTGTCATCATCATCATCATCTTCCTGTCCTTGTCCCGTTTTATTTGGGGTGGTTTTTCTTCCATTCTGTCCTGTCACTCGTTACGCTATCACTAACTCCCTTTTCTTTCATATCACTTCTCACATAATCCATCCATTTTTTTCTTTGTTCTCCCTCTCCCTCCCCATACAGTAGATTTTTGATAGCGGTTACGAATAGTCAAAAACCAGTCTTAACAAGAGGTGGGGAAAAATAGGCTGGGCAGACTGATTGTAGAACGGTCAGAGGTCAAAAGTGCAGTTGCACTATACCAATGCTAAAGTGTCTAAATTTTCTACAAAGGAGTTTTAGAAGCGCTGGCTTTTACCTCGATCAGAGATTAAGCATTCCTATACAACGTGGCAATGCAGCCAGTCTTTTGCTACTATTAGAGATTAAGCATTCCCATACAACGTGGCAATACAGCCAGTCTTTTGCCACTATTAGATATTAAGCATTCCCACACAACGTGGCAATGCAGCCAGTCTTTTGCCTCGATCAGAGATTAAGCATTCCCATACAACGTGGCAATGCAGCCAGCCTTTTGCCTCGATCAGAGATTAAGCATTCCCATACAACGTGGCAATGCAGCCAGACTTTTGCCACTATTAGAGATTAAGCATTTCCATACAACGTGGCAATGCAGCCAGTCTTTAGGAGACACTTCCAGCCGACAGCGATGCGAAGGTATTTTTGATACCATATTTTAGCTAGGAGTTATTATTTTTAGGGTATATATAGGTATATTAAAAAAAAAATGTACCTTTAACCCCTGACCGTACCTACATAATGAAGAGAACGCAAATTTTATATACATATACATAAACATGCAGGTATGTTTACCTACTGGCCAGGTATTTTACATAGCAATTAGCCACCTAGATTTGTTTGAAAAGTCAAGCATTTCAACGTGATGAATAATATGGAATAGCAGTAGGAATATTCATAACGCGAATATTTGCGCAACTCTATTTAATGCACACCTATTTTGTAGTCTCGCAAATAATGGAACGACAAATAAACGGGTTGCCATAGAAGCGAGAGGTTTTTCCTTTTAAAATGAGAAGCAAACAAGTAAAGACTTGGATTCGGTCTCGATTTTGTGGTACAGTCGCGAGCAAAAATATATATACATTGTTTAATTTTCTGTCTATCTTAACTTCTGCCATTCAAGAAATATGTGTACGACAATTGGTTCTAAATGTTGTTTTTTTATTATGTGCAGACTCGCGTTTGACAAGTATCTCTTACCTGATGGTAAGCGACGATGTGGTTGACGATGGAGTACGCTTGCCTAGAAGTAACGTATTCACTCTTGACTTAAAGACCCCTAGGTTAAAGCTATCAGGAAACCGACTTCTGCAGGGAAATCCACTACTTAGCTGTACGTGTGATGAATGTGTTCCCAAAACCACCAACCATTTCTCTTACACTTATTTCTTGAACAACAAAAGTTAAGATAGATTGAAAATGTGACAATGTATATGTCTTATTGCTCGTGACTGTACATACCTACATACTAGTTATTCAGAGTAAGGTATCTCACCATAAACAAGATATATTTTACCGTAGGCGCGGGCTTGCGGACGGCGAGCAATGGGTAGCCCGCCGTTCGACCGTCCGGTAACCGTCCATACCGAGCCCAAGTCGTCGACGGCGCGTATTGTTCCACGCGCGCCTCAGGGAGATGTCAGCAAATCGTAGGGGCCCAGCAGGGTCGAAGTCTACTGGGGCCATGGGTAGTGTGAAAACGAAACCTGGGGCCCTGGGACGAACGCAACGAAGGCACAGGAGTGGGTTTTTAGTCAGTAAAAGTCTGACACTATCTCCTGCTCCACCCAAGGGCGAGATTTGTCATTAGATGATTTTCCCACCTAAAAAAAAAACCATATTAGTATTTTAATTAATTAATTGGATATAAATAATGTTGCTATTTGAGTTATTTTGTGTACATCTTGTTTATAGATTTTGTTGATCTTTTTTTTTCGGTTGAAAAAGTCATCTAGTCCCCGACTCTTTTCGTGTCAGACTTTTACTGACTAAAAACCCACTCCTGGTCCTTCTTTGCCATTGTTCCAGGGCTCCGGGGATCTCTTTCGCATCACCCATGGCCCAAGTAGGCTTCGACCCTGCTGGGCCCCTACGGTTTGCTGACATCTCCTTAAGGCGCGCGTGGAACAGTACGCGCTGTCGACGACTTGGGCTCGGTCCGGACGGTTACCGGACGATCGCATGGCGAGCTACCCATTGCTCGCCGTCCACAAGCCCGCGCCTACAGGCCGGAAATCTGGTTTGGGATCCCGGCGGCTGGGGCGTAAGTGCCGCGCCCTCGCGCGTGCACGTGCGTCCTCGTCCTTTGCTAACATTACTGCTTCGCAGAAGGAGGCGACCGCCTGCCACTCCTCCTCAAAAAGTTACTAGTTAATTCCTGAACCTTTTTAAAATCTGATAATTTTTTCGTTTTTTTTTTTCAAACTCAAACCCGATGGCCGCTAACAGATTGCTATTAAATAAATATTAGGTACAGAAAATTTCCTTTGAAAAATATTTTAGGGGAGTACTCCCAAATAAACTTTACAAGATTGTAATAAGCGATAAGGTTCTTAAAATTAGCCGTTGCTTAAAGAATCCCGATCGAATCACTAAGGAGGCGTTGCTTTGATTCGATGAACGTACGCACATAAATCACAATATCAATTAGAACTTTCTTTAGAAAGAATAAGAGAGTGGTATAAATTTTAATGTTGTATTTAGTGTTGCAGCATTGAAGTTGTGTCTGGGATGAATGTGATAGAAGATGCTAATTGTTTCCGCTTTAATGAACTTTTTTTTTTGCGATCTTCTTGTTTTTGTGGTCTGGTTTCCGCACTTATTCCTTGGTAGACCATTGTGCGCGTGTCATGGCGGCCTTCATTTCAACCAGAATCAAATGAGTCCTTTCAGTTTGCTCAGGGCGTCCTTGAGTGAATTCGGTGCTCCCAAGGTTTGGTTTCATATTTCACTGACGGCTGTGCACTCAATGAGTACTTGTGCGACAGTTTCCTACGACTCCATATATGACAGGACTTATCCGTGATACTCATTGTGAATAAGTGCGGTCTTCACGCGGTAGATAGATCATAAGTGTGTCGGGTTAAGACCGAATAGATTTAAAATGCGATTCGAAAGGGTTACCGCGACCCTAGAACCCTAGACAAGTTTGGTAATCTACTAATAAAATGGCGTCATTTTGGAAGCCTACGTCAGACGAGGCAAGAGTACTATATAAAATATATGACAATCATTTAAAATAATTTAAAATTTAAAAATTTGGCTATGATGGAGCGACATAGTCAATATTGTGACAAAGCTCCTTAATAAAGATTTAAAAAAAAAAATATACTTTCCAATGATCAACCACTGACACTCCACTGAAAGAAGTGGCATAGAATGGTAATCTCGTACAATTGACAAATGAATGTCTAACGTACACGGTAATCTGCTAAAATTTTGACAGTTCCTTTGATCAGTGACCTACCATTAGAACGTCATTGTGCAGTCTTTGTTTTTAATAAGCTCGATATTGTCATTCTACCACAGCTCTATTAAGAGACCATTGACCGATCAATGATCGATCATTATGAATTAGCAGATTACAAACTTTTAGCAAAATGACAATGGGATCGTGTTGGAATGACGAATTTATAAAAATAGCAGACTTAACTTGGTGAGCCAATCAGTGACAATAAAAAAAAATCTTAGCTAGACGTATGGCATAAGGAAAATATGTAGCAAAAAGTGACTACATTTTCCTGTAAACATTTTTACTGTATGCCAAAATACTGCACAGGTCCTGATCGCACGCACTTTATATTATGAGGTCCTTTCGAATCGGAATATATTCGAGGTACATCGTCATTCGGGTGATGTATGACCGCGGCGGGAGCACATTTAAAAACCTATTACTCTTAACACGTTTCCCAAATGAATCTTCAATTTGTTTAAAAAAAGAACGCGGAATCGATTAAATAATTTGAATTTTGGAAGTATGAGTATGTACATAATTAGCTTATGCTGCATGATATCTTCCTTTGAGTTGGTACCTACAAGCTTTACTACAATAGCAGAGAAAGATTAGGGAATCAGATAAGACGGTAGTGTAGTAGGGTTTTTAGTGAAATTATAACTAAGTATGACCTTCATCGTTCAATTTGGCGGTCCAAAATACATACTGGAGGTTTTAAAGACCTAGTATCTACCTTTTTTATTTTTGATAGGCTCACGTTTGACCACTTTCTCGCCTAATGGAAAGCGACGATGTCTGTTTCCGTGTTAGATTTCAGTATGTCAAGAAGGTGTTTATGAAACCAGTAAATATAATAACCTCATCGCAAGTTATATGTTTGAGCCGTTTGGGGTTGAAACACTAGGGCCATGGGGTCCGAGCGCTCATCGAGTTGTCCGTGATATCAGCAAACAACTGGTCGACTCTTCGCGTGACCAGGGCTGGGCTTTTCTTTGGACCAAGAATCAGCATTGCTATCCAACGTGGCAATGCTGCCAGCGTTCTGGGCACTTTTCCCATTGATATCGATGTGGATGAATTTTTTGATGCCCAATAATTTATTTTTCTATCCGTTTGTAAATAATATTATTTTTAGTTTGTATATATTCCTATTAGGTTATTAATATTTATTAGTTTTGATGTTCGTTAGCGTAATTGAATAATTAAATATTTAAATACATAGTAAATATGTACGTTTCGTTGTACCTACACAGTCAAAAACCATTTGGTAAATAATATTTGTAAACACAGCAAGGCAGCACATAGTGAATCGATATTTTATAATTAACACGATGTACAAGAAAATTATACCTATGTGTAGCCAATAACTGACTTTGACTTTTATGTTCACATATTAAATATTAATTCTTTTTTTTTCATCAAACTGACATGATTGCTTCTTCAAGACATCATAAAGTCCGTAACGTAACATAGTATTAATATGTCTAACAGTATATGATCGCAAATAAAAATCGCACCATCTCAACCGATCGCGATGAAGCGATATTTCGTTATTAAAGATATTCCTTTTATTTTGTGTTCACATAACAAATTGTAGCGTTTAATTTTGTTACGTTTCTGCTCTTATGCTATCATTATTATTGATGTTTTCTTGTTAACTAATTATTATCATCATATTAATAATAACTTGACAAAAAAACATGTTTCATTTTATTTCACTTGTCATTTGGGCTTTTAATATGAACATTATTATCTAAATTTTTTAAGTAAATCTGTTGATTCTAAAAATTAACCAATCGTTTGTTCTAACTAATGTACTTGGTGAGTGATATTTATAATTGGATAAATCGGACTGACATATATTATACTTGCAAGTATAAAAGTGCAAAAAAATAAAGAATGAAAAAAAACTCATATTAATAATAAATTGACAAAATAAAATATGTTTATTTTTATTTCACGCACTTGTAATTTGGGCTATTAATATGAACCTTATCATATTTTTTTAAGTAAGTAATTCTATTGATTCTAAAAAAAAAACGAATAAGCAGCACACAAAATATTTTCTCCGAAAAAATCAACTAAAACAAAAAAGTGTGGGTGTTCCGATCATTGCTATGTACACTTACAAGAAAACGTGGCTTGGGGCGATAAACTGACATCTCTCGGGATTTAAATCAGTTGCATGGTATGCCGATGCTTCCGCAATTCATCCGTCTTCCTCCAGACCTGATTGGGTAGGGCTGATCCCGATTTGAACTGGATTATTTAGGAGATACAGATTCAGGAAACAAAATTGTGAAAACAGAATAAAATTTTGTTATGCTTTTAACCTCGTGTCCAATGTTTATCATTAGAAAAAGTTACTAATCGTTCCTCCAGTCTCCAATCAAAAAAAAAAAATATATATATATAAATATCTACAATAATATTACAAAGAGGTAAAGTTTGTTTTTTGTTTTTATTTTTTTTTGTTTGTAGGAGGTAATCTCTGAAAGTACTGATCCTATTGCAAAAATTGTTTTCACCGATAGAAAGGTGCCTTATTCCTGAGTAGGCTATATTTTATTATGTATGAAAAATTTCATCATCATCATCATCATTTCAGCCGAAAGACGTCCACTGCTGGACATAGGCCTCCCACAAGTTTCGCCACAATGAACGGTCCTGTGCGAAGTAAAATACATATATTATCTACTATTATTCAAGGACTTTAAACGTCCAAATACGCTTCTGTCACACTTTTTATACTGATCGATTTATCGATAGAAAAGAAGAGCATCCCTAATATCTGATCGGAGCTTGATCACCCCTAAGATTGAAGTAAAAATCAATTTAATAACCGTTTTCTCACAACTGAACCAACCCTTGATTTCGTTACATTGCAAAACAAATTGCGTACGAGTTCTTAGAACCTCAAATAACAACCAAAAGAAAGTACCTACACTGCATAGTAATTAATTATTATCATAATATTGATCATAAATAAATATTTATTGATGACGTGTTCAAATTTATTGGTTCTTAATACAGCAATTTTGGTGCATAATGAAGATATTTAAAATACGTTGTAAATCAAACATTTCTTACTCGAGGTAATTTGAATATTTATTTGGAATCGTAAGTGTTGCCAATGATTGATTAGGGGGATTTTTAGCTGGCAATTTTGGGTCGGGAAAGCCCAGTGGTTAAGTTATCCTCCTTTCATGGATGAGGTTGCGGGTTCGAAACCGGGCAACTACCAATGCAAATTTTTCAATTTATAGGTACTTTTATAAGTTAACTAACACTCACATACACACATCACTCATACACACCACACCCACTCACATACATACATCACGCGTTCACCCCACTCTCATTTACCACAAATCACGCACGCCATTACTACTGTTCTTTATAATATCTAATATAAGGTTTTTATTTGTAAAGTAAAAAAAAATCTATTGTTAATTTTGTCATTTTTAATTTGACATATCTTTTCTTTTTTTGTTAATCTGAAACTTTAAGATTTTTTTATATTGTTATTAGGTACATTACATAGGATTTGAAATAAATTGTATTAGGTACATCGCGTAATTTTCAGTTTCGGAAGAGCGAAGTGCCCTAACACAGGCAATTTTGTCTAAAAGGGCACTTCAGCTACTAGATGTAGAACAAATTTTGTGAAAAGAAAATAAATTATTTGTATTTGTATATTGTATTTGTATTTGTAATCCGTGCCTCGGAAAGCACGTTAAGTATTTGGTCTCTGTGGTCATTCGTAGATCTTTGACAGTCGTTACAGCTAGTCAGACGCCAGAAAGTCTGACCATCAGCTATCCAAGGAGTATCGTGTTCCCCAGTAAATGGGTTGGGAAGGTCTGATAGGCAGTCCCTCCATGTAAAACAAGGGTACACAATCGCATTTGGTTTGACTGGAAACCGACCCCACCCTGGTTGAGAATAGGCGCGGGCTTGCGGACGGCGAGCAATGGGTAGCTCGCCGTCCGACCGTCCGGTAACCGTCCCGAGTCGTCGACGGCGCGTACTGTTCCACGCGCGCCTCAAGGAGATGTCAGCAAACCGTAGGGGTCCAGCAGGGTCGAAGGCTACTGGGGCAAAGGGTCTGCTTCTGAAAGGAAGACTCGGCCCTGGTATGAAAGGCAACGAAGGAACAGGAGTGAGTTTTTAGTCAGAGAAGGGATGTTGTTGGATGATTTTCCCACCGGAAAAAAATCCTGGTTGAGAAAAGGTTACGGAGGTAAAGATTTTTGGACGGTAAGCCTAACCTTTTATCATACATCCTTATTTAGTGGTCGGCTCAATACTAAATTCATTCCCTTTCTAACCATGTGAACAGTAAGAGCTCGATATCAACTCTTCCTCAATCCAATCATCGTTTTTAGGGTTCCGTTGAGGTATCAAAAGGAAAAAAACGGAACCCTTATAGGATAACTTTGTTGTCCGTCTGTCTGTCTGTCAAGACCCTTTATCTCGGGAACGCGTGCAGGTATCGAGTTGATATTAAAACCATATATTCTGGTCTGCGGTCTCTTGAAGCTGTGAAAAAATCAATCTTCTGAGTTAATGAAAAAAAAAAGATACGGCTGTTTATATCGCAAAAATCACTCTCAAGGGAATCAAAATTCATAGGGTACTTCCAGTTGATCTTGAAATTTGGCATGAAGCAAGGTCTCATAGCACAAATATAGGAAAAAATCTGAAAACTGTAGTTACGTCAAAAAAAAACTTTTTTTGCGATTCGGAAAAATCTTCGTAACTCAATTCGGGAATTTAACTATTTTCATAGATAAGTTTGTACGGAATCCTCAGTGCGCGAGTCCGACTCGCACTTGCCCAGTTTTTATAGTCTTACTTACCTTACTTTTATAGTTATTCTATATTCATATTGAGAACTCTAATAAAACAGAAAAGTATTATGTAGGTTTATATATAGGTATTTTCCTTAAAATATTTCAAATGACATCGTCAAAATCATAACATCTGACACAGTAACCAAAATTCTGTGAAAACGCGGACTTCAGGCCATTGCAAGTAAAAAAAGGACATTTATTTCCTTCGCACACATATTAGGCAAGCAAATACAGGGAATTTTATTGTATGCTTAACGGTTCATTGTTCAAAACTTAATGTACAAGACAAATAAGAATTTTTGGCTCCGTAACGTAGGAGGTAAGATTTTTGGGATGAATCTCGACAATCTTAATCATATCGTTGATAACGCCTTTGTTGTCATCAAGTTAAGGTTGATAGTTGATGATGTGGGAGATAAAAGGGACGTGGTAAAGAAGTTTATTTGTTTATTTATAAGGAAATGTAGTATTCGGTTACAGGCGCGGTATTTTGTGAGTCTTCGTGATATTATTTCGCCGGTTACCGTTATTGAAGGTTGAGCAGTTAATGGCTATTTATAGAAGGTTAAATTTAAATCGACGTATAATTATGCTACTAAGATTATAATGAAACCATGCGGTATAAAGAGAATAAAACAAAAGCGATTCCGTAAGATTTAATGGTAACTTCTCTACCTGTACAGCATATTTTTTGCATAGGTAACTATAATAGTCATAGTCTTAAATAGTGACCGATTATTATTGGTTATCCTGCATTCATAGAAATAAATTGATAACACAATAGAAAACAAGATCATGGTAACTACAATATATTTCTAAAAACTAACCTAAGAAATAATGCAATAGTTGTAGATATATACAAACTGAAAATAATAATAATGTCAAAATTAAAATACACGTATAAAAAAAAATTAAGCATACAAAAACGTTAAGTTCTCTCAATTCATCCAAAATCCGGTCTACCAATACCTTTTTAAGTTCGTGTAAAAAGTTTTATAACTGTAGTATATATAACAAAGTATAAATTTTCTATCTATTCTATCAAAAATGCTGGCAGAGTGTTCCCACACTTTATATGTGCAAACAATAATTTATCATGCTAACGAAAAAATTAAATTTCAAGTAAAAATATAAAAATCCTTCTATTACTTATTTTTTCACTAGTACATATATTATAATAATATGTTTCTGTATCAAAATTTCTGGTTTACTACAATACGATTTCAAAAATATTAACTTGAATCACATTATCCTGTATCATCAAGATTCTAGTCTCAACTTGGCTAATATGACATAACATAGTCAGCCTTAAAAAGTTCCTCTTGCGGGGATTCAAACTTCTTTTAGGGAAGGGTATGGGTCGTAATCCACCATTTGAACCCAGTGCAGGGTGCTAAATGTCCCATATCTTCAAATATTTTTGTCATAGGACAAACCGCTTTCTCCAAGATGTTTTCCTTCATCATTTTGAGCGCAGTGGTGTTGAAATAAATTACACAAAGTTATGCTTTTAATTGAACCCAAGACTCGTAAGTCTGGGCCATTACCACTAGACCACCAGTACTTGTTTGACTTGGCTAATCATGATTTTATCTATTGCGCTAGGGGACACACGTGTCAACTCATTGGCGCCCATGTTTACCTCTTGCGCCACTAAGGTGTGATTTGTATGTTAATTACAAATACACGCAGCATAGTAGGAAAATGTTAGATTCAACTTTGTTGTAGGTTTCAAAGAAACGGCGGCAACTCGATATGCGAAGCGTGTTTGGCATGCATCCAAATGTGCTGTCTGATCATGACTAAAACATCACGTTTTATTTACTTCTTCTTATCCAAATTCTTGCAAAACATAGCTCTACTTTGGATTACTTTTTTATGGTTCTGAAACGTGGTCGCTCACAATGGACTCATTAGAAAGCTTAAAGTCACCCAAAGGACAAGGGCTCGGAGTTTCCTTGCGTGATCGAATCAGGAATGAAGATATCCGCAGGAGAAACAAGGTTATAGACTTAGCCCGAAGAATCGCCAAACTTAAGTGGCAGTGGGCAGCGTAACAAGGTGGACCGATGACCTGGTGAGGGACGCGGGAATCCGATGCATGCGAGACGCACAGGACCGTTCATTGTGTCGATACTTGGGAGAGGCCTATGTTCAACAGTGGACATCTTTCGGCTGAAATGATGATGACTTTTTTTTTTGGAGATGGTAATCATCGAATAACTTTTCTCACATTAAGTGGAGCAAGAGAGGGATTTTCAGTGTGTTTTACTGCCTAGAAACCACCCGTCATCCTTCGGTTGTTCTTTACGGTTCTGGGCCACGGTAATTCTTTCGAACAATCCTGCAGACTTTTAGAGTGCTGAATTAATTCTTTATTTTCATATTCCCACTGTGCACTGGGGTAGGTGAGAGCAATGGTAACGACCCCGACTTACGAGTAGTAGGTCGCGAGTTCAAACACAGCAATTTATTTCATCACCACTGCTCTCAAAACGGTGAAGGAAAACATCGTGAGGAAACCGGCATGTCCTAGAACCTAAAAATTCGATGACATGTGACATCCACCAACACGCACAGGGCCCGCGTGGTGGGTTACGGCCCATTCCCTTTCCTAAAGAGGAGGCCTGAATCCCAGCAGTGAGAACATTAAAAGGCTGATTATGCTTATGCTTATGCTTACCGGGGTAGGCAGTCAATATCAAATGGCACCTTCTACTTCTTTACTCATCTCGTTAAGCTTGTTGATTGTTTTTGCTTGGTTTACTTCAAATTGTGTTGTAAAAACTTTAATTTCACTGTTAGTTTTTTTACTTTGATTACCACTTAATATTATAATTAGTACTCTTCAGTTTTTATTCTATTACTTATTCTAGTGTTACATATAATTTCATTCTTTTTGTCCTACTAGATATTTAATCTCGTCGTCAATGATCATTTGATTCTACCCGTAGCTGAGTATAGGCCATCCATATTCTTGTTATTTTTGAGTTAATTTTTTTTTATTATTTTAAATAATTTTGTACATTTATTTCCCAAAAAGGTCTGGGGAGCTTTCATGGCATTTATGAATTGCATTGAAGAAAAGACTGAGTTCAGAACGAGTGACTTTATTTACAATATACAAAGAAGATACTAAGTACAATTGTTAACTTTGAGCATGATATACAATTTTATGTACAAATATTTGCATACTGTCGTAGTATGATGGAATGTGACCTGCACCAAAATACTTGTGATATACTTTTAACCGACTTACCTACCACTTTTGCACTTGACTGTACCCACCAGTAGCTTTAAACAATGTTTTTTTTTTAATTTGAATGTTGGTCTATTTGACCAATGAAAATACAGAAAATAAATTGAGTGGTCAAGTGGACCCGCGGCACCAAAATCGAGCGGGTCTAATCGACCACAGACTCCTGCCAAGGAAGGGTTATTTACCACTGTATTGACAAATAAAGAACTTACTTCCTCTTTTTAGTCTTCTTGCTGACCACAGATATGAAATACGTTCGATATTATCTGCTCATTAAACCATATCATCTCAAAACGGGTCAGCATCAACCAGAGATTTATATATTTATCCTTTAAGTACCGTAAGTCCTTAAGTCGGTCAAAGTGTAACTGTGCCATACCACCCGGGGATCGCGATGTACGGTCCCGCGAGGCGAGACTAGTCGTAAATCCCGAGTGTTCCCGGTAACGTAACAGTATCTGAATGAGGCCGAAATATGGACTCGGACAGGTTTGTGTGTGTGATCAGTTATCGGGGGATCGATGTTGTTTTTATTATTTGATTGTTATGTAGTAGCATTGTCAAGCTTTTGCGTCGGTTAGATAATGATAAATGATATTTTGAAAATAGGTTTTTAACGTCAATTTTTTTGTCAATTTAAACTAGATGAAGCCGGTGTTTCCTAGCTGACTAACCTGAGACGAAACACCGAAACAAACTCAGGGGTCAAAGTCTCTTTAAAAGTCTATACAGCAAACATGTAATGGTTTAATCATATGAGAACCATGCAGATTGGAGTTTGAGATGGTCTTTTGAAGAAAGAACCACACAGTTCTGAGCGGACCTGTCCAGTCAGTGCAAGCATTTGTCAGTATTCGTGTAGCTCAACTCTAAGGAGCTATAATAATAATTCTTTATTATCAGGCTCCTAAGGCCAATAGATAAAATACACAAATAATTTTACAAAAAAAAAACTAATACCTACGTATGAAAGAAAGTATGACAATTACTAAACTATATACTTATTATTGCACACGAAGTGACGGCATCGTGTTCCACGGCGAGGTCGGTATCCGTATCGGTAAGAGACTAAGCATTGCCATACAACACAACGCAACGTGGCAATGCCGCCAGTCTTTTGAGTACACCTCGGTCGACAGCGATGCCGAGGAATTTTTGACGCCATATTATTTGACGCCATATTTTTGGACGCCATATTTTAGCTAGGAGATATTTTATCTTTCATGTTACTAGGTTCTGCCAGCGGCTTCGCCCGCGTGAAAGTAGGTTTCTCCATACAAGCTTTGGATCCCTGTTTGACCCCTTAGGGGGTGAATTTTAGAAAATTCTCTCTTAGTGAAAGAAAGAAAGAAAAAACTTTTATTCGTACCTCACACATACAGTAGAATTACAAAAAAAGTATAAAAAGAATAACATAAAATCTGTGCAAGGCCAAAAAGGCGCCTAACTCAGCATATGCTGCGATATTTAAAACGATTTTAAACGATAAATAACGCAGCGCTGGTATTCTGCTAGGGCCCACGGTGATGCCACGGTCACACTCACGGAGGTTAAATAAACTATTTAGGTAGGTATCGAAACAAAATAACAAACACAAACATTGATGAAACAAACATTGAAAAAATAATAAATACATAAAATAAAAGGTAAAAAGCGTGAAATTATGTTAATACGTGTAATGTGTTAGAGAAATTTATAAAAATGTAATAAATAATGAACCACAGACAGACACCTGATGCCGCGCTGCAAAATCATTTGTTAGAACCATAGACAAACGGGCGGACGCGAGCGCACGGTTCACGGATATAGGAGAGTGTATAATCTATGGATATTTGTGTTCTGTGGCACGATATATTGACTGTCAGAAGAAAAATTAGGTGGGTCTATATTATACAAATAAACAAAAGTTGAATACGTCTAAAAACAAGTGATTCGGGAGTATCTGAAATGTAATTGTGTATGACTGTGAAGTGTAATGTTGTGTAGTCTTGGACGCAAGAAAAAGATGCCAAACTAGCCGAGCGACAATGTCACCAACTTTTCAAAGGTCACCATTGCAAACCGTGCAGAACTCTGGAATGTTATTGTGTATGACTGTGAAGTGTAATGTTGTGTAGTGTTGGACGCAAGAAAAAGATGCCAAACTAGCCGAGCGACAATGTCACCAACTTTTCAAAGGTCACCATTGCAAACCGTGCAGAACTCTGGTTAAATTATGTGGTGGCTTCCTTTTGGTTGCGTAATAAATGCTGTTTGTATTTGCAACCAAAAGCACCAACCGCCTTTAAGCTGTTGATCCCCGCACGCTACTCAAGAAGTTAAAGCACGAATAGGTGGTGGCAAATTATTCCAGATTTTGCTAGCAGCGTATTTGAAACTTCCACGGAAAGCAGCAGTTTTATGGGTCAAAGTCAACAGAAGGTAAGAAGATGCTCTCGTTTTAACTTTGTTTATATCACGTGACCAAGTTAGTTTCTCATAGAGATATGTAGGTTTTTTAGTGAGAATTGTGCCAAAGAGTAGGGTAGCCAGATGGAGTTTTCTGCGATCTGACATTCTCATCAGATTACCCTTATTTAAAAATGGTGTTATGTGAGATCTTGGAGGGACATTAAAACAAAACCTAGCACATGCATTTTGTACTCGCTGGATTAACTTTTCACTTCTACCGAGAATGCACGCCCCATACACAGTGTCAGCGTAGTTCAGCTTGGATAAAACAAGTGACTCACAGAGCATGATACGCATATCCACACTTAAGTAGGGACGTACACGATATAAAAGCTTAAGACGATAGAAGCAATTGCGCACGGCTTCTGTAATATGAGTCTCAAAATGCAAGTGCTCATCAAATACTACTCCAAGATTACGGGCTTCCCACACCCTCTCAATGGGACAACCATCAATCCTCACATCCAAACTACTGTGGTCCATTTTATTTAAAAAATCACGTGATCCTATGATCAAATATTTGGACTTGCCTGGGTTCAAAACCAGTGAGTCTCTCATAGACCAGGCTGTGATCCTATCCAAATCCTCATTCACTCTCCTTACAGTGTCAACAGTCTGCTGAGGATGAAAAGACAGATACATCTGTAAATCATCAGCATAAAGGTGGAACTTCGTGTTGAGCAGGCAATTGGTGATGTCAGCACTGTACAGAATGAAGAGAAGAGGACCAAGGATCGATCCCTGGGGCACACCCCTGGTCACGCACTTAGGACTAGAGGACTCAATGCTTCCATCACTTTCACTTGTCACCTGGACAAACTGAGAACGGTGAGTCAAGTAGCTTTTAAACCACTGAACCGTCTCAGGCTGACATCCATAGTACGACAGCTTAGAAATGAGGAGTGACGTATTAATTGAGTCAAAAGCGCGTGAGAAGTCCAGTAGGACCAGCATGGCACCCATTCCCTTGTCTCTGCCCTCAAGGATATTCCCAACCACATCAAGTAGGGCCGTGGCTGTACTATGTCCCTTGCGAAAACCAGACTGAGCAAGCGGCAATATGTTGTGCTCCTCGAGATATGCTCGGAGCTGGTTGGAGACAACCTTCTCTAAGACCTTGGAGAGACATGGCAGTAGGCTAATAGGGCGGAGATCTTTTACGCTGGTAGGATTACATACTTTAGGGATGGGTCTAACTATAGCCAATTTCCACAGATCCGGAAAAGAGGAGGAGGAGATAGAACGGTTGACGATGGCCGTAAGTAGTGCTCGCCTACGTCATAAAAGGAAACCTTGTGCAAAGTTTCACGCTCCTAGTCCCAGTAGTTTCATACATATATTAGCATTGTCAAACAAGAATCAGAGTCGGTATAAATGTGGTTATAATTTCTCCATTTAGTTATAGCATAATAGCATAGCATAATCAGCCTTTTAATGTTCCCACTGCTGGGACTCAGGCCTCCTCTCTCTAGGAGAGGGAATAGGCCGTAATCCACCACGCGGGCCCAGTGCGGATTGGTGAATGTCACATGTCTTCGAATTTTTGGTTCTAGGACATGCCGGTTTCCTCACGATGTTTTCCTTCACCGTTTTGAGAGCAGTGGTGATGAAATAAATTACACAAAGTAATGCGCCTGGCTGGGTTTGAACCCGCGACCTACAACTCGTAATTCGGGGCCGTTACCACTCGGCCACCACTGCTCTCAAGTTTCAAGCTCATTTAGTTATATCATTCTTTTTTTTTAGGTAGGATAATATCCTCAAATAACTTCTAACACTCCAGGTGTATCTCTCTAGCAAGAGAGAGTGTCACATTTTTACTGACTGACCCACCTGGATTCCTTCAGTTGCCTTTTGCTTTCCAAGGCTGCGGTAACCCTTTCAGACAATCCCGCAACCCTGGCTGACGAGGAGTCCGTAACGTTACTTCGAGAGTCACATGGTCGATTAACGGAAAGTCGACTGAACGATTGATCGCATAGAATTTATTGCGAAACAACCTTTTATCGCCAAACGCTACATCGACTGAACCATTCATCGAGATGTCATATGCCTTCGGGATCCGGTGGGATGTGGAGCTAGAAGGGTTGGGAAACATCAGGGGATACTGAACGTGACCTTGACCTATAGATCAATGACCTTGATCTCAAGGTCAAATGTATAAAATGAATCCCTTATTTTTCTTTCTTTCATAAATTTTCTACTGGGCAAGATTTCAACTTTAGATAAATAAATATCAAAAACAGGTTTTTTTTTAAGGTGGGAAATCATTTAATGTCTTCTCTAGCTCTGGAGCGGAGCGGGAGGGCGTGTCAGACGTTCCAGTACCCCGGGTTTCCCTTACGGAAGCCAATCCATGGCCCCTGTAGGCTTCAGCCCTGCTGGGCCCCTACGGTTTTGATGACATCTCTTTGTGGCGCGCGTTACTACAACACTATCTACTTACTATTAAAAACAGTTAAGTTCTGAATGTTGATATTTAACTTGACCTCAATTCAAAAGCATACCTTCGTTAAAAATAACCCTGCAAAATGAGACCTGCCTTTATGTATTTAATATAATACTGCATCCGTATTCAGAAAACAGAATATACCATCCCGTGACCAGTAATCGTACTCCAATGATACATAACAAGATTACGGTACTCACAGTATTTATCACCGGCTTAATTTCGTTTAATAATAAATAAATTCACCCTTAAGTTCGTGACTCTGAGGTCCGGGAGGCTCACTGTCAGGAGTATTGATTAATTTGACAGGACTGTACTTTGAATAAAACATACTTAGGTTCTATTACGACATGTCAAAGATATCATATGTAAAAATGTAAATTGCACGTTAATTTACAAATACGGGTTAACTATTCAGTTTAAGTTGTAAGACATACCTACAAAATTACAAATTAGATTAAACGTGTCTATTTAAAATTTATTTATTAATTTAATTCTTTTTTTAATTTAATTTAAAAGGCAGTAAACGATAATTAAAAAAAAACACAAATGACACGACATAAGAGCAGTAGTGGCCGAGTGGTAACGGCCCCGACTTACGGTCGCGGGTTCAAACCCAACCAGGCGCATTACTTTGTGTAATTTATTTCATCACCACTGCTCTCAAAACGGTGAAGGAAAACATCGTGACGAAACCGGCATGTCCTAAAACCAAAAATTCGAAGACATGTGACATCCACCAACCCGCACTGGGCCCGCGTGGTGGATTACGGCCCATTCCCATTCGTGGAGGAGGCCTGAGTCCCAGCAGTGAGAACATTAAAAGGCTGATTATGCTACAAATGACACAACTTTTGAACTTGGCGTGACGTAACGTAAACTAAAATGTATGTTTCTTGCAACAATGAAAAATTCGTTATATATCGTATCGTAAATGGAAGTGACAAATGACTTCGATGAATTGGGACTACATAATAATACATGTAATTACGTTGCTCATTTAGCAGAGTAACGAAGATTTTATTCAAAATAAACTGATAACGGTCCGGTAAGAATAAATTTTTGCATGACTGAATAGTTTTTACTAAAGTCTTGATAAAAACTGAATTTGCAGTAATGAACTTTCCGGTTGATGACTCGAAATTTTAACTAAAAAATTGACTGAAAGACTATCAGTAAAAGGTGATTGACCTAACATAAAAAGAAAAAGAATGGTGGCATCACACTAAATAAACATCATTAGAAGGCACTTCAACTGTAAAAGTATATACAATGCGTTCCAAATAAGAATAGGATCGATTGCCATGTTGTGACGTCACGTCATACTGTCAAATCGAAAAATTATTATGGTAAGCAAAACAAGAAATTAAAAAAAAAATATTTACGAACTGTGAACGAAAAAAATTTAATCAGAATCCAGTTCTTAAATTTTGCTCATCTCTTAGTTCTTCAATTTTGCCCAATTTCTTGCGATTTGACAGTATGACGTGACGTCACCACATGGCAATCGATCCTATTCTTATTTCAAACGCATTGTACGCAACATTATTTTATACCTTAACCATCTTAAAATTAAGTGTATTTTAAAGGGGACTAAAAATGAACTCATCAGGCATAGGGTAGCCTTTCGGTATTTTACAGGATGCATTTTGGAGAGTGTGCGCGGGAAGTGCATGAATTAATTCCGTAATCTCCTTTTTGCCATTGGACCTCCCGACGTACGGCGAATATTCACCCTTATGTTGTTGAAACTTCTACGGTCCGGACTAAGCGTTTCGCTTCGTCGTTTATCTCGCGGACATCGAAGGACTGGAACAATTTTTTTTTCTGCTGCGGTCTTCCCGTCCGATTATAATTTAGGTGTCTTCAAGACTAGAGTGAATAGACTCTCAATAAACTAGTGCGCCTCACCATCAACGATTGCATCACTGCTTACCACTAGGTGGAATCGCAGTCAAGCACTGGTTTAAATCTATTAAAAAAAAACATTCTCAAAATACGGTCTGCGAAAGTATTTTGAGAATGTTAAAAATCGGAACTTAAATTGACATATAAAGATGGCGGGCAGGCAAATCTTAGCCTGTGCCTTACTTTTTTTTTCGGTTGAGTAATCATCCATGATATCCCTCGCTCTCGGGCGGAGCGGGAGATAGTGTCAGACTGATACTGACTAAAAACCCACTCCTGTTGCTTCGTTGCTTTTCGGACCGGGGCCCGAGTCTTCCTTTCAGAATCAGACCCTTGGCCCTACTGGGCCCCTACGGTTGCTGATATCTCCTTGAGGCGCGCGTAGAACACTACGCGCCGTCGACGATTTGTGCTCGGTCCGGACGGTTACCGAACGGTTACCGGACGGTCTGACGCCGAGCTAGCTTGTGCCTTACTGGAGTAAGTGTTGAAGACTCATTAAGGAAAATCGTCTCTTTTGTTCTTTGTGTAATTAAAAACCTGAGACTGACTTATTAACTAAAAATACAAATATATATGGCTGTTGACACTGCCATACATTTCACACAAACATCATTTCAGCCGCAAGACGTCCACTGCTGGACATAGCCCTCCCCTAAGCGTCGCCACAATGAACGGTCTTGTGCGTCTCGCATCCATCGCATTCCTCCGACTATCACCAGGTCATTGGTCCACCTTTTGGGGGGCCTTCCAACGCTGTGTCTTCCGATGTGCGGTTATCACTCCAGAACCATCTGTTCTAAGATCAATTTGCCCTACCCACTGTCACTTAAGTTTGGTGATTCTTCGATAATTAATCGTCCTTCATATTTTACTATAATTGTGCAGAGAGAGAGAAAGATTGATTAGATAAAGTTATAAAAGACCAAATCAAAAACCTCAAACCTACTCAAATCCGAACACATCGAGACCAAGTTTATAGACAACTGCACCACACTATCAATCCGCATGTCGTACGTAAGTAAGTAGGTGTCGAGACCACATATCGCATTATTTATTACATTCTAAACGATATCGAGGATCGCGCGCGTTTTGGACGCGCTACGGGTATGTGATGACGTATCTCATATTTATGGGGCATACGCGTATTGTCCCGGCGTGTAGGTCGTGATGCATGGCGGCCGGCGCCGATGGATGTTACTTACCATGTGGCACCCTAGAGTGGGTGTGGACGTGGACTTATAGTAAGGGTTGGGAATGCGCCCTTTAGGTTTTGAGGAATGTATGAATATTTCTTGGTGTCTGTGCTGGTATGCGGAAGAGTTCGATTTATGAGAGGGAAAGCTCAGGAAGTTCCAGGGTTCCTGCTGTCTTTGTTTACATACTGTTTTCGTTCTCATTTAATCCTATTTGAAGTTAAGGAAATTCTTTTTTGCAATTATTCGATTCTCTAAGTCTTCATAAATAGTATTTAGGGTCTTATGTCCACGATTGGAAGGAGAAAGGGTGATCCTTTGACCAGAGTTAGGTCTCACGACTCACTATAGTTGACTTCTTTTAAGACTCTAACTTTCCTTTACTGCCATTCATAAAGCCTACTGTCCACGGACGCATAGCTTCATAAACGCGTATTCGTCATTGTTCGCTTGGTGTACGCCTGCTCGCAGCTTACATTCAAAACTATAAAACCCTGTCGACGAAGCGGCAACGTCGTGTCCAACACGCGTCTATGAAGCTACGCGGCCTAATGTGTCACTTTGCTGATGCAAGTAAATTTAAGCTAGCATTCGGAACAAAATAAAACTGGGCAAGTGCGAGTCAGACTCGCGCATTAAGGGTTCCGTACAAACTAACTTATGTAAATAGTTCAATTCCCGAATCGAGTCTCGAAGATTTTTCCGAATACAAAAAAAAGTATTTTTTTTTTTTGTGAATTAACTACAAATTTTCAGTTGTCAGTTTTAATCCTATACTTTGCTATAAGACCTTGCTTCATGCCAAATTTCAGGGTTCTAGGTCAACAAGAAGTACCATATGAATTTCGATTTCCTTGAGAATGTCAAATTTACGTTTTTTGCGACATAAACGGTCGTATCTTTTTTTTTTCGTTAATTTGGAAGTTTAATTTTTTCACAGCTTCAAGGGACCGCAGACCTGAGACTACGGTTTTAATTTAATTCGATACCTCCACGCGTTCTTGAGATAAAGGGTCTTGACAGACATACAGACAGACAGACGGACGGATAACAAAGTGATCCTATAAGGGCGGAACCCTATTTTCCTTTTGAGGTACGGAATTCTAAAACCAATAGTAAAATCAACAACCATATCAATCGAAACTTGAAACACACAAATAAGCTGCCGCTTTGCATAACCGCGCGGTGTTACACAAGCCATCAAAGTGCGCAGTCGCGGCAGTTAAATACGATCGCATACAATACAGACCGCGTACACATACCGCATCCAGTTGTCACTTGAGCTCTTTGAATGTACATCGCTGATGGACAATGGCTTTTCAATGCGAGTTATTGGGTGTTGGGCTGAAAGATATGGGTCAGTTTGTCATTAATGGCGCCACTGAAATTTATAGCCGTATTGATAATTTTTATACTTTAAAAAATATATATGTATGCGTACTGGCTTGTTGGTCTAGTGGTTATTGGCCCTGACTGCTATGTCGGAGGTCATGGGTTCGATTCCCACCCAGGACAAATGTTTGTGTGATGAGGACGATCATTTGTTCTGTGTCTGTGTGTAATTTATCTATAATATGTAAGTATTTAGAAATATATAAGTATTTTTATCAGTTGACTGGTACTCATAATACAAGCTCAGCTTAGCTTGAGACTAGACGGTGTTGTGTGATAGTTGTGGAATATTATTGTTATTATAGATGAGGGAGACATGTTGCGCAGATATCAAATAAATTCAGAAAAAAATTATGAAGCGTATTTAAGAATCCCGATAAAAACCTATTTTAAAAACCAATAAAGAAAGATGATCATTTACTAGATAATATTTTTTCTCACTTTACAAGTCGTGAAATATAAGCAATTTTATCCATTAAAAACACACACACACAAACTATTAAAACAAGATATAAACAACAAACATCTAATATGGAAAATATCCATTACCATTGAAATTCACAAGCATTTTGATCAACAAAATTGTTAAGCCGCAAAAGGCGATCGAATAAGTACAAAAATCAAAATTTATTCCACATTACCTACTTTAAATACTTTTTATCTGAAGTTCGGAAATAAATTGAAGCGCTCGTGCCACCCAAGAAACAGAAAATAAAACTCAATGTACTGTCGTCGAGCCAGATATTCTATACACTAGAAATATTAACCACGTCGCTACGAAAATGTCCCTCTAGAAAAGATATAAATAGATGAATAAAGTTTTAACACAATTAGCTTATGTTATACACAAATAAAACGTCACAGACAACTGGGAAATCTATATATCTATAAGGAGAAACTGAATAACTGACTTATCTACGCACAGCCGAAACTACTACTGCCCCCCTAGCCATGTTACAATCGTATCGCTCGCGCCGAACGCCTCGAGTTGGCCTACTGCGTTGCGCCTCCGATTCTTTTGTTCTGACCACGTGACTGAGCGTTGAGAAGACGTCAGAACAAAGGAATCGGAGGCGTGGCCTACTCGAGGCGTTCGGCACGAACGATACGATTGTAACTTGGCTAGGGGGGCTGGTTCAAGGAACGTGAAATATTGCATAAGAAGCCTTATGCAATATTTCATGATGTAAGCCTTTCATGATGTAGGCGAGCAATGAGAAGGGTTTTTGGAAAATTAAACCTTTATGGGGGTGTAAAGTGGGAATTTCGTTTCGCTTAAATACTTGCAAGTTGCCACAATTAGCAATCTAAGTAAATAATAAGGGTTGTCATTATTTGTTTTCAAAACTACCGTTTTTCTACTACTAATAGACAAATTTAGGGGGTTCTGATTGTGTGGAGGATTTTTATTGCTTGTGGGTTAATAAACTTAAAACTTGGCATAAATTATATTTAGAAAGAAGTAGTAAATTAACTGTATCATTATTAGTTTTTCAACAATTCCCTCAAAAATACGGTTAGAGGGCTGTTAAAGTTTTTATGAAAAAATTCTCGCGAACGAAGCCGCTGGCAAAGTGCTAGTTAAATCAAATAAATATTGACATTGATAACACCATCCTGTAACATAACCTAAGTTTGTTTAGTAGCGACATCTACGAAGCCACATAGAAACTAAAATTCAAAATCCTGAACACGGTTTTAGAGTTCTCCGCGCGATTAGAACATACACACCAGCCTGAAATCAACTATCGGGTGATTGCCCGGATCAGACACAACACCCCAGCCCTGCGTTCAAAAATGAGGTTAGGGTTAACGCTAATGACGTCATTCCTGCCGCTTACACCAACCTACCCTGCTCGGAATTAGAGTTAATTGGGTTAACTGTAGGGTAGCTACTCGAGTTATAAAAAAACGACCCTGGTTGCAACTCGAAGTACTTTTGAACGGTTAGAGTAACGACCCTACCCTAATCTGGTTATTTTTGAACGCAGGGCTGAGGTAAGTGGGATTCTACACCCTGTTCCGCATACCACCAATTTTTTTTTTGTTTTTTGAGGTGTGAAATCATCCAATGACTTCTCCCGCCTTAGGGCGGAGCTGGGCATGTCAGACTTTTATTGACTAAAACTCCACCATGTTCCTTCTTTGTCTGGCGTTCCAGAACCCCGGGGTTCCCATTCGGCCTACCCTTGAAACTTTTATGATAAATTTTACTATAAAAAAATTTGTCCACTGATTTTTTACCCTCGTGGTCGTCACACCCTTCTCAAAGCATAACCTAACCATGTTTTCTCGAGTCAGCTTCTTTCAGTCCGCATTCATAGCCCGTTCTATTATATTGTCAATTGGGGACCTCCATGCACCGTATACAATTACAAGATGTGTTCATTCTGCCGCAATCTGTCAGTCGAAACGGTCGTCTCACTATAAATAAAGTGAATTTATTTGCGTGCACTTAATTTATAGCTATTTTGGACACAATGTAGCGATGTGATATCCTACCGTAGGAGCGAGTTACTGACGATTCGGACACAATATATTCGGACACAGTGTCCGAATTGACATATTTTATTTTCAATATTTTTTCACTGATGATTTGGACACCACCAAATTTATTGAACCTATTTAAGATAAGTTTTTTATGGGTTTATGCCAACCGAAATAAAGTTATTAAGTATTATTGTTTATTCACTACTTCAAATATATAAATTATATTTTTAAATATTTCAATTAAAAAAATAAAATAAAACATTTAAAAATATAAAAAATGGTGTCCTACCGGTATCGCGAACAGGGCCCAAGCTACCGGCGGTCAGGGCTCCAGAGAAAGAAACAATACGAGCCGTGTCCAGGAGTACCGCTTTCTGGATCAAGCCCTTGATCCAGCCGCCTAACGCAAGCCTCCTAAGGTGTTGGTCGAGGCTCTTGGCTATTATTATTAAGCACAGTCAGATAAAAAAAGTCTTAAAATATAATATAAAGAAATTTATTACCCGAAGTTACCGCAATAAATCCAGCCTAAATAAGTTTTGGTAACGCTTTTTTTCCATATATATTATATTTTAAAACTTTTTATCTGAATGTACTGAACAGTGTGTGTCCGAATCGTCAGTGAAAAAAATATTGAAATAAAAATGGGTCAATACGGACACTGTGTCCGAACATACTGTGTCCGAATCGTCAGTAAATCGTAGGAGCAAGTGCGTATTCAAGTCCCAGGAGTCCATATTGTTGGTGAAATATATTGGAGAATGTTTTGTTAACTTTTGTAAGGATGAAAGAGGTAGCTTATAAAATCAAGAAGGCAATAACATTATAAGCTGCAAAGTTATTTGCTTGTACCGCATGATGTTGGTATCTAGGAATTTAAGAGGCGACGTAAGATTATAAGAGATATGACAATGTGTGTGTAAAATAGTAAACGTGTCTTTTCAGTATTTTCAAGTGTACGTGATCATGTTAAAGTCCTGTTAATGTCGTCAATATCACTAAGATTGGTTTTGTAACTGCTTATCTATCTATATCCTATATACGTTCAAATAAATTGAAGTGTCTGTTTGTAATATCAAAAAATTTTTTTTTTTACTAAATGCATAAGAAAGTATGTTCAAATAAGAAAAAAACGGGCAAGTGCGAGTCGGACTTGCGCACTGAGGGTTCCGTACAAACGTACCTATGAAAACAGTTGAATTCCAGAATTGATTTGCGATGATTTTTCCGAATCGCATTTTTTGTGACATAACTACAATTTTACAGTTTTCAGACTTTTTTCCTATACTTGTGCTATGAGAACTTGCTTCATGCCAAATTTCAGGATTCTAAGTGAACGAGAAGTACCCTATGAATTTTGATTCCCTTGAGAGTGTCGAAATATACGTTTTTTGCGACATAAATGGCCGTATCGTTTTTTTTCGTTAACTCAAAAGTTTGGTTTTTTCACAGCTTTAAGGGACCGCAGACCTGAGTATATGATTTTAATTTTAACTTGATACTTCCACGTGTTCCCGAGATAAAGGGTCTTGACAGACAGACGGACAACAAAGTGATCCTATAAGGGTTCCGTTTTTTTCCTTTTGAGGTACGGGACCCTAAAAATGAAATTCTAATTTTTTTTTTCTGTCTGTCTGTTCTGTTTCTGATACTTTCCGAAACGGTTGATCCGATTTTGACAGAACTTTGCTAAGTTGTTTTTTAAATGTGAGAAATCATCCAATGACATCTCCAGCTTTAGGATGGAGCAAGAGCTTGTCAGACTTTTATTGACTATTATCACATCTGTGTCCTTCAGTTGCCCTTTGTGACTTTTCAGAAAATCCGCCTACCGTGGCTTGTAGCAGAAATTTGGTTTGCCATTCTGAAAAGTCTTGATGTTAACCGATACGAAGAAAGAAGTAGAAAGTAATGGTGGACTTCCTCCTCATATAGCTTATGATTTAAAAGGTTTTCCGCAATAAATTATTACTCAACACATCCATCACAATCCTGACACCTTCTTTTTTATTTTCACGCCAATCATTAATATATTCAATGCGGAACTTATCAAAAATTATCATAACCGGCTTCCTAAATGCTAGTATTTATACCTGAGCACCTAACGTGAGTTTGTTTTACGTTAAGGCGTATGGTCCCTTGAACATCTGACCGGAATTAAATGTTTACAATTAAATACACACATACTCGTACTGCCGCCTAGGTGGCATGCAGTACGAGTGTGTGTGTATTCACAAGTATCTGTGCATTTAATTCCGGCCAGCTGCGCCCGGATAGAACCCCGCTGACCTTTATATCCATTTTCTTTAAATATTGATATTTGATTGATTTAAATATGCTATGTACATTATTTACATATGCTAGGTACATTCTGAAGAACACTTAACCAGCAATTTTTTTGTGTACCTAAACATACTTCTAAAGATCACAGCCGTTTAAAAGGAGTACAAAAAAACAAGCGAAAAAATATCATGTTGTTAATTTTTTTTATTTTTTGGCAAATGTAATATATTGATAATGTTGTACATTAAGATATAAATAAACATATATATTTTTTAAATCTATTGACTTATTTATTGACTTAGCCGTTACCGAGGAGTAGGCTTCAAAAAGTCACTGTTTTATAACACTACTCGGGACTCGGGAGTTAGGGCCTTAACACGATCGACACACTTATGACGTGCAGCGCTCCGATTGGCCCGCACCAATTTATGAATCAATCAGAGAGCCAAAAGCTGCAAACTTTTTGATCGCGTAAACGTAAAAGCAAATCGCATTCAGCGCACAGATTATAACTATATGTTGTTACATATAGTTTACACTCGAACGGGCACGTTAGTAACTTTATCTGAGCAATGATTTAGTGCACTCGCCTGTCCACTGGCGCGGTTTACTGGCGTGGCAGTGTGTAATGACTTCAGATGTAAATACTTTAAATTGATTTGTTGGTTTCGGCTTTGTAAAGAGAAACAATGGGTGTCTGTTTTCTATCTCGTATGTTATTTAGAGTCAACTGAGATTAATAGGTGTCCTATTGAAAGATGTACTGCTTTGGGTGTCACTTTATCTGCCCTATAATGAATAGCGAGCCTTAAGCTCGTTCTAGTTATGATGGATGGCATGCAGAGATACTAACAAAATTGGACGGAGAGATACGAGCTAACTCGAGAGTTTCTTTAGGGACAAACGTGAAGTACAGAGGTGTTTACTAGCTAATCGACCTTTTTTCTGTTTTCAGGGGGGAAACTTTCATAAAGCTTCTGGACTTTTGGGGGAAAACCGGAAAGTATGAGATGCTTACCCCACCGAAACCACCCCGATGATCATCATCAGCACATGGACTCTATTGTCCCTTTAAAAGTAATTTTTTACAACGCCTGTTAGGATACAACCCTGAGGAGTCAACCGGGGAAAAAGAAGGAAATGTGGGATTCATACTTCACTGAAACCACCCCAGGAATTACTATCAGCACATGGAAGGGACCCCATTGGAACCGAACCCCTTCTGTACAGACAACCAGATAATCAACCTACTTTTTAACATGTTTTCGACGCCAACACAATATACCTACTTTTTTGGAGGTGATAAAATATCAAATGACTGTTTCGCTCTAAGGTGGAGCGAGAGGACGTTTCAGATTTTAATGACTAAAACCTACCTCCTTCAGCTACCCTTTGCAGTCCAGGGCTATGGCTACGCTTTAAAACGATTCCGCGGCCTAATAACACATAGATAGGTACTTAATCTACCAACTTTTTATCCTTTCTGCTTATACTCTCCAGAGATAAAAGCTTGCAAAAAATATTACATGCTATCTGCAAAGAGATCTCTATACACATTAATCAAATCATGATCTCTGCTTACAAACAACTACCATTATCAATTCTAATTAAAAAACCATTGTTACAATTATCAGCGACGATAAAAAAAACAAAAATTTGACCTCATAACTCAAAGGATTGCAAAACACTCAACACATACTTTATCTAGGGGGTGTTATCCATGTCGCAAGATGCTTTAAACAGCGCACGCGCCGGTCCATAATGAAATCATAAGTCACGATCTTTCTCAAGCGATTCTCACCTGAAACAAATGAAAAAGAACCTTAAGTTGTTGTCAATAGAGTTGGAAATGGCAGTATGGTTAAATGTTAAGCTTATTTGCCCTATATAAAGTTGGTTGAATAGATTATTGCGAATTACAAAACATTGTATAGTAGCTGTTTAAGATCATTATTTCTTTTCTTATATAGAATTTAATTTTGGTCTTCATAGAGTTTAATAGCTTCTTATGTTTCTTGATTATCCTCTAAATACGAGTAGGTCGTTATTATGTGTACGATTATTGGTCATGCAATATTGTAGAACAATTATTTTTTATGCTGTACGCATGCGTTTAAAATAGTTATAAATGCATATCATGATAGACGTACTTAATTGGGGGCAAATAAAATATAGATCAACTGTGTGAGTAATGATATAAATAAAAAACCGGGCAAGTGCGATTCGAACTCGCGCACTGAGGGTTCTGTACAAACTTACCTATAAGCAGTTCAATTCCCGAATTGAGTTACGAAGATTTTTCAGAATCGCAATTTTTTTTTGTGACGTAGCTACAATTTTACAACTTTCAGATGTTTTCCTATACTTGTGCTATGAGACCTTGCTTCGTGCCAAACTTCAGGATTCTAGGTCAACGGGAAGTATGAATTTTGATTCCCTTGAGAGTGTCCAAATACACGTTTTTTTGCGACATAAAAGGCCGTATCTTTTTTTTTCGTTAACTCAGAAGTTTGATTTTTTCACAGCATTAAGGGACCGCAAACCTGAGTACATACTTTTAATTTTAATTCGATACCTCCACGCGTTCCCGAGATAAGGGGTCTTGACAGACAGACAGACGGACAACAAAGTGATACTATGAGGGTTCCGTATTTCCTTTTGAGGTACGGAACCCTAAAAAGCTAGTCAGTGATTGCAAAAAGGTCGGAGGATGGAATGGAGGAAGCAAACGTGATGGGAGAAGGAAATTTTCATATAACTCACTCGTCCCAATCTGTGTCGAGCGAGCCGCTGGCCGGCTGGCTGGCCGCCCAAGCAGTCACTACCTCTAATTTAATCTTCTGGCCCTTGTGTCCCGTATTAGTTACTCGGAGTCCCAGGGTTGCGGAAAAGTTCGAAAGAGTTACCGCAGCCCTGCAACACAAAGAGCCACTGAAGGTGGATTTTAATCAATACAAGTCTGACAGACCCTCTCGCTCCACCCTAGATCGAGAGAAGTCATTGGATGTTTTCCCAACTCAAAACAAAGGGCAGGAAGATGATAAGCTATCGAAACATGAGTCGAATACAGTTTTTTTTTTAAGTGGGAAAATCATCTAATGACAAATCCCACTCTTAAGCGGAGCGAGAGATAGTGTCATACTTTTATTGACTAAAAACCTACTCCTGTTCCTTCTTTGCCTTCGCCCCAGGGCCCCGGTTTTCACTTTCACACCCCAGTCAATTATTTTGCCTAAGCGTGCTAATAACTATTAAGTCATATTTTTAGTGAACATTTTTTTGTTAACTGTTTTCGCCCTGAAATCTTTGTAAAAACTGAAGTAACTAAGGACTTCTCATAATCAAGAAAAGAGATTTCAAAATTACGAAAAAGTAACCATGAAAAGCCCTTTACTAAACTGAAAGGATTCCTAGAAAGCACGGCTTGTGTGGCAAATCTTTCATTCGGTGACAAATTTGAACAGTGGTCTTGGATTTTTTTGAGCTATAAATGGACCACACATTCAGATTCAGTCTCCAAAAGGGATATATTAGTCAGTAATACATCGTCTGATCGGTATCACATCTCAACAATGGGGCCAGAGTTCAAATTCCACGGAGGTGACATTCACACAGTCTGTGTCTCTAAAGACCATTCATTGTACAATGGCTGCATGTAGCAGCTTTAAAAAGATATAAAGATATATACATGGTGTATATGTATAATTGTATATACCCAAGTAATGTATAAAAAGTATTTTTGTGTATGTCGCCGCCAGATCTTAGAATTGATGTGCCGATGTGTGTACATATTATGTGTGAGTGTCGCATCCCTATTGTCCCAGTTCGTTCCAAAACTGATTTTACTTTAGCTAATCTTTTTGCAAATATATTCGGTTACTTACTAACTTATAATTAAAATAAAGTTATTTTTAATATTTTTTACTTAGGTATATATAATATACTGGTCAGTGTTATACATTATAGAATTCTTTTAAATCCGCCTCTTATATTCTAGAAATTCTCAAACCTAGGTATCGATCGTTTCCAAAAATTGATATTTCTTAGAATTTTATCGTAGGTATTTAAACCTAGGCACATTCATATTTGTAGACATAGCATTTTGACCTCAAAATATTTTTAGTACATCCGGTGCACGTAGGTATTTTATATCAGCCACTAACCACAATAATATCGAGTATATATTAATTATATACTTACTCGTACCTACCATCTCGCAAAGGAAAGGGATCATAATACCATGTACTCATTAAATACACGCTACTTAATTAGGTTATATAAGAATACCATATTGTAACATTATATTGGGTGAATTTTTCAAGTAGTTACCCCTAAATAACTTCTCTCGCTCTGGGTGGGCGAGAGGGAGTGTCAGACTTGTACTGACTTAAACCCACAGTGTTCCTTCAGTTGCCCTTTTTTGCAAAGCTGCGGTTACTCCTCCGAACAAGCCCCAGCTCTGGCAGCCTTGTTAAGTCTGGGGACAGACTTTCTATTGACTATCAGTGACGACTGTTAGAGTTTCCTGATGGCTTGACATATTTTCCGAGGCCCGGAGGAACCTCATTATGTTAAGACGGTCACCCATCCACAGACTAACCTCAGCGAACGTTGCTTAACTTAGTTGCAGTTGATATTATAGCTTTGAGTTCTCTCCGGTATAAAAATAAGACTAGACTGCGAAAAGTTACATAATAAAATGTTGTACACTTTCATGCGCCTCCTCATAAAACATGACCAATTTGATCTTAAATCAGAAAGAAATATCCATTAGCCTTCTATGTGTCAACGACCGTCACTGTAAAATAAAATTAATCCAGACTCTCTCGCCTACGTTACTAGCTTACGAGTATGAGGTGCAAAATGTAACATTTTGAACCTCATAATTCCCTATCAAACTTGCAACATATAACCTTTTTTACATAAATATCAAAGCTATTGTCTTTCAGTATAAATACCATATCTGTCAGAGAGAATGATTCCAATAGAATTATAGGGTTAACTTTCAACAAACGATTTTGAACTCTTATAAGTCGAAATAAAGTTGAATTTTCATTGTAAATGTTTGATGTATTAACCCTTTAAATAAAAAGTGCGCTTCAAAAAGTATATTTTGCGCTTTACTTTTGAAGTTTATCACTTTTATTGCCCATAAAGCGTGTTAATGGCAAGTTACTCGTAGTAAATTCCATTACGTTTTTAAAGGAGAAGTCGCCTAAAATTACTTTTGTATGTGATAACATTAATGTTGCAAGTGAGGACACCGCTTCATATTTATTGGGATCATTTTGTTTTACATTTATTTATTGTTTGTGATTTATTTTTATTTACTTATCCAAGTTAACACACCACCACACAAGCCACAAGGTTTATTTATAAAATCTATAAAAATAATCTTCTGCAATAAAATTTACTCAGTAGGTGTCTTTCTTTCTTGAAATATTTACGACTCAAATTTTGAGTATTTTATAAATTTTTCATGTTTTGTGGTGTCAAGCATTTAAGGGGTGACCAGATGGTTGCAAACCAACGTCCCAACCAAGGTGACTTTGCTAGTTTCAATCCGCCCTTGTTTGGGGAGCGCGTTTTCCCAACCACCGAACGTGTTGGCTCGTGGTTTACATCCATGTAGCCGCAACACAAACCAAACACACAAACCAAGGTCACCTTGGCTGGAACGCTAGTTTTCACCCCTTTAGGCCGCTCCGCCCTAAAGCGGGAGAAGTCAATAGATGGTTTCAAACCTCAAAAAAAGCATTTAGGCCAAGTTATAAAAACAACAATTTTTAAAACTGCTGCACTACGTGTCGCGGGGTTTGGTTCCCGCGTGGATTAAAAATACAATATGCCTATGGCCATAAAATTGTTCCGAGTCTGTGCCTTATGCATGTGAGTTTACATTTTTGTGAAAACAACCACGACACAGGAGTAATTCCTAGCTTGGAGCAACGTTCTTATTAAATAAAAAAAACAATGACTTCAGAACTTCAGAGTGAACCAAAATTATCAAGTATCCCAGTACATTTGGGCCCCTCGCCCACGGCCACTTTTTGTAGCGATGCTGTCGCACGTTTCGTAAGCGCGCGATAGCATCGCTACTAACGCGCGTTAATCGCATTTGCAAGCGCTATAGAAAATATGCCAACGCGCTACAGTATCGCAACTGTATCGACGCGAACGCGCTACAGCATCGCTACAAAAAGTCACCGTGGGCGAGAGGCCTTAGTGACACATACAAAAGCCATTTATAACGGTCGTCACTCTCCAAAACCACAGGGTTAGCTACAAACAAAAAAACTAAAGCAGCCTCAAGTAGCCACTCCATCTTATGAGATAAATGAATAAGATTATACTAACAGCTGACAAACTTTTGGTATACCTACCCGAAAGTGACAACCCTATTTTGCATGTCCGACCATTTTTACCACACAGTTTCGAACCTTGAGCAAATAATTATAGGGATTACTTTTGATTGTCAGTTTGTAAAAACATTATTTGCACAGATGGACAACGCCCTGAGACAAGATCAGACAAAATTAAAATTTGTGACAAAAAATGGTTAAACAATGAGATGTTACTCTGTAAAGTTGTTCTTGCTCGCTGTTATATTAGGCGTCGAGTCCTTGAAAAATTAAGATCATGAAGATCTGTAGGTACATAGTTGACGATGAAACCAGAAATAATCTTCAGCTTAGGAATATCATCAATGACCTCTCTCGTCTGATACGCCCACTCTAGGGTAAAGTGAGAAGGTGCAACAGACCTTTACCGACTAAAACCACACCTGTGTCCTTCAGTTGCCCTTAGCTTTTGACCGCGGGTTCCCTTTTCAGAAATTCCCCGTGGCCTTAGCGAGCATCCGCCCTGCTGGGATCTTCTGGTTTTGCTGACATCTATTTGAGGCGCGCGTATTGAACACCAGCGTAGTCGGTGACTCGGTCTGAACGGTTACCGAACTCCGGGACGTCAAGCTACCCACTACTCGTCGTCCGCAAGCCCGCACCTACGGTGGCCAGTAGTCATCCAGCGACTCCCGTCGCCCGAAGCGTCTACTTTCACACACATTGCCACATTGCTAGTGATTACCACTTTATTTGCAACCACGTACTAGAGAACGCAGCGTTGGAAGGCCTCCCACAAGGTGACCTGGTTAGGGTCACGGGAATCCGATTGATGCGAGATGCACAGGACCGGTCGTTGTGGACTTTAAAACGTCAATTCCAGCCAGTGATTTGTATTTGTCAAATGAAGAGGCCTCTTGAAGACTGCCGGAGTCTGTGTTTCTCGACTGTACAAACTAGGGGTCTTTATGTCAAAAGTGATTAAGTTAGCTCTAGGTAAGCGTGCTACATCTTCGCATTATCATCAGGTAAGATAGTGGTTGTACTAATATTATAAAGGCGAAAGCTTTTGAGTGTGTGTATATGTTAGTTACTTTTTCACGTTCGAAATGCTCAACGGATTTGGATGAAAGGTACACGAGTAGAGCAGTGGTGGCCAAGTGGTAACGGCCCCGACTTACGAGTTGTAGGTCGCGGGTTCAAACCCAGCCAGGCGTGCAATACTTTGTGTAATTTATTTCATCACTACTGCTCTCAAAACGGTGAAGGAAAACATCGTGAGGAAACCGGCATGTCCTAGAACCAAAAATTCGAAGACATGTGACAAACACACACACACACACACATTTGCACTGGGCCCGCGTGGTAGATTACGGCCCATTCCCTCTCCTAGAGAGGAGGCCTGAGTCCCAACAGTGGGAACATTATAAGGCCGACTATGCTATGCTATGCTATGCACACGAGTAGACGGGGCATGTCTTGGAATAGCACATATGATACTTATTATTTCGGTAGTACGTTCCATTGGGAAAATTTTCTACTTAAACGCGGGCGAAGCTGCTGGCAGCAGCTAGCCTTTTTAGGGTTCCGTACCTCAAAAGGAAAATACGGAACCCTTATAGGTTAATTTTGTTGTCCGTCCGTCCGTCTGTCTATCTGTCTGTCTGTCAAGACCCTTTATCTCGGGAACGCGAGGAGATATCGAGTTGAAATTAAAACCATATAGTCAAGTTCGCGGTCCCTTGATGCTGTGAAAAAATCAAACTTGTAAGTTAATGAAAAAAAAAAGATATGGCCGTTTATATCGCAAAAAACGTATATTTCGACACTCTTAAGAAAATCAAAATTCATAGGGTAGTTCCCGTTGATCCAAAATTCCGAAATTTGGCATAAAGCAAGGTCATAGAGTACAGATATAGGAATAAATCTGAAAAAAAGTAAAAAAAAAAATTCGATTCAAAAAAATCTTCGAAACTCCATTCAGGAATTGAACTGTTTACATAGGTACTGTAACGGTAACTGACTTGAATAACATAACAAATGAGGTAACATGTCGCACAAGACCCTCAGAGTAACCTGCACCCGTTAGCCGGAAATTCCTAAAAACCACAACATAAGGAAAATGTTTATCACTAAATGTTGTCATCAAACAAATGTTGGCGATAGAGAATCGGACACATTCGCTTTAAATATTTAAATAAGAACTTGAAAACCGTTAGCTGAATCTTCTGATACCTTCACAGTCTGCACTGTTATGTTATTGAAACCTCTACGGTCTGGACTAAGCGTTTCGCCTCGTTGTTTATCGGAAGGACTGGAACAATTTGCCTGCTGCGGTCTTCTCGTCTAGGCGTTTAGGCGTCTTCAAGGCTAAAGTGAATAGGCTCTTAATAAACTAGTGCGCCTCACCATCAACGATTGCATCACTGCTTACCATCAGGTGGGGTCGCAGTCAAGCACTAATTTATATCAATTTAAAAAAAAACTGGGCAAGTAAGTGCGAGTCGGACTCGCGCACTGAGGGTTCCGTACAAACTTACCTATGAAAATGGTTCAATTCCCGAATTGAGTTACGAAGATTTTTCCGAATCGCATTTTTTTTATGTGACGTAACTACAAATATACAGTTTTTAGATTTTTTTTCCTATTGTGCTATGAGACCTTGCTTCATGCCAATTTTTAGGATTCTAAGTCAACGGAAAGTATCCTGAATTTTGTTTCCCTTGAGAGTGTCGAAATACACGTTTTTTGCTACATAAACGGCCGTATCTTTGGAGCAACTTAAAAAAATAACAAACAAAATCTGACTCTATCAAATTAAACCCAAAAAAATACCTACAGAAAAACTATAAACCATTTCGAATATAAAATATCTTACGACGATAAAATCACACTTAATAGGTATGTAGTCATTTTTCTAAAATCCATAAAATGATGTACCTAGCTGGTTTGTCCCCAAAGTGTAGGTAGCAACAAATATCTCTAGGTAAGTTATAAGGTAGGTAACCTAAAGGATTTTGACCGCCGAAAAGCCATTTTTAGTAAAATGGGTATTACCAAACCCTTCAAATTCTCTTGAGGTGACTCAATAAGGATAACGTTGACAAAATTATCCATGTTGACAGCATTTTATTTTTTAATGAGTAGGCACTGTTTCTTATGTAAGTACTGCTGATGATAATTGAGGATAATTGTTGTGATTACATAATATTCTAAATTTTGCACATTCATTGAAGATGTACTCTTCTTGATTTGTCCAGAGTCAAGCCAACTCAATATCTTTATAAACGTATCATAACATAGTGTTGTGCGAAAGTGTCCTACCTCGGAGCCCGAAGGCAAAGAAGGAACAGGAGTGGGTTTTAGTCAGTAAAAGTCTTAAAGCCCTCTTGTCCACCCAAGAGCGTAAGAAGTCATTGGATGATTTCCAAACTTAAAAAAAGCATACCATAGTATAATCAGCCTTGTAATGTTCTTACTGCAGGGAGTCAGGCCTTCTCTCTAGGAGAGGGAATGAGCCCTAATCCACCACGTGAGCCCAATGCAAATTCAAACTTTTTGGTTCTTAGATATGCCGGTTTCCTCACGATGATTTCTTTAACGTTTTGAAAGCAGTGGTGGGTGATGAAATAAATAACACAAAGTAATACGCCTGCCTGACAACTCGTAACTCAATCCCTTTATATACTTTATTACTCAAACATACTTTTTTGCATAAAAGAAGAATCATCAAAATTACGAGTAGTTTAGATTTTAATAAAGAATTATAGAATCAAAAATCATGCGATGTATTGAGATTTCAACATATAGGGTGACTGGTAATTAGTGACCGATACTTTTACACGTGATTGTACTCATGATCACAAACTAGGTAAAGTTCAAAAAGAATATGAGACAACGACGTTATGCGGCTAACAACGGAGTGGTCGGAGGCGCGCGCACGAGAATTTCAAACAGCTGTTTTGTTATTGTCATAAAACTAATTAGTATATAAAAAGGTTTCTTTGGGAAAGATGTTTGTAATCATGAGGACAATCACGTGTTTAAGTATCGGTCATTAATTACCAGTCACCCTATATAAGGTGACTGGCAATTAGTGTACGTTACTTAAACACGTGATTGTGCTCATGATAACAAACAATTTTTATTATGGGAGCAAAGCCGAAATCGCGAAAAAAATATCAGCTGTTCAGTACATTAGGCAAACGTAAATGTACTGAACAGCTGATTTTTTTTTCGCGATTTCAGGTTTGTTCCCATAGTAAAAGTTGTTGGTTATTATCATGAGCAAAATCACGTGTTTAAGTATCGTACACTAATTACCAGTCACCCTATATATTTAAAATAAAAACTTTTTAGAAAAAAAAAATAACCGACTTCACTAAAAAAAAAACACTAAAAGGATCAAAATAACTTTAATTTCGGAAGTCGGTGTTTCTCGGTATTGTTTGTTTCTTATTTAATTCTTTTATATGATAACTTTAAATCTTATATTAATATATTGGATCGGTTTATGAAACGATATTCAATAATATAAAACAGGAATTAAAAAATACTTTGGCAGCATTATCAGTAGTATTATGCGCATTTTCTTAATTGTAACACACGTATTTTCTTTGTCGTAATAGACGTATTTTCGCCGCTAAAACAAACGTATTTTGTAAGTTTTATCAACGTTTTTTCTTAGTCGTAACCGCCATATTTTGTTAGTTGTAAAAGTCGTATTGTCTTAGTTGTAACAGCTAAATTATCTTAGTGAAATATGAAAAAAATTGGCCGTTATAACTGTATTTTCTCAAATTTTCATGACCTTGAATTGTAGTTCTTAGTTTTCTTTTATTATTTGATTTGTTTCTTTCAGATTCAAGACACTAGGAAAACCTGAACACACTTAAAAACTATATACCAAAAAACTCTTGTTTATTTATTTATTTTACTATTTATGTACACACAAAAACAGAAAAAGACAATACAAAGTAGACAACAGTACAAAGGTACTGCTTTTCCAAAGAAATTTCTTCCAGCAGACCTGCGAAAGGAGAAATTAAAAGAAATGTAGACAACAGTATGTAGGGAGCAAGAGAAGAAGAATGTGTGAAATCTTAATTTAAACTATCAAATAATACAAATATATAGTTAAATATAAAAATGAAATACTTATATAACTCTTCAATATACAACAAACATAATTTAAACAAACAAAGCCATTTTAACAGCCATTAATATTTAACGCTGAAAAACGCTGACATTACATAATTTTCGCACATAAACCGTTGCTTGCATACCTTTGACGAGTTCATAAATAAACAGAGTGGCTCTCTGGAATTCCGACACGGAGTCTTATGTCATGCTAAAAAGACATGGAGCATCGGAATAAACCTCTTTTGATTTTTACTGCAAATTTCGGTATATAAATGAGAAATACGACTTGGAACAGTAGCGAAGGAACTTTTTTTTGGGAGATAGGAAATTATTTAGTGGATGGTGAGGACGCCGAGTGCCGCTGTGGTGCTTCTCCAGCCACTCCTCAAAGAGGAGACTTACCACCGCGTTTGTGGCGTACCATAGATGCGTGAGCAAAGGGACTGTGTTAAAGGAACTACGTTGTAATATTCCATTGCTACGTCAAGTCATAAGATTGCCTGCTGCGTGCGCCTAGAATTAAGGAAGATGTTTTTTTTTAATAGTAGGATCATGTTCATCCTAAGAAATCTCGACAAAAAAATACCACGATTTGACTAAGATTTTCATGTAAGGTGCGAAAAATTGTGCTTGGGGAATTTTTTTGGAACCTAAAGGGCAACTGAAGTGGCTTTTAGTCAGCAGAAGTCTGACACTCCCTCTCGCTCCATTCAGCGCGGTAGAACTTATTTGATGATTTGTAAATAAATATTAAAATAAAATGCTTTATATTTCTTGCAGTCTTAATTAATTTACAATAATAAATCTTAAACTAAGTGTTAGTACTTCTATATCTATGTGTATTTGGTATTTATTCACCATCAAAGAAATACGATACCTAATTATAATAAATCCAAAATAATTTGCTCAAAAAATGAAGATATCTATTTTAGTAATATTTTGTTTAACTTGTGCACTAAAATGATGCATCAATATTAATTGAAAAACATCCAGCATATATTATGAAGAAACAAGGATAAATTCGATCATTATTTCGTAATAATTTAGGTACTAAAACCTTGAAAAAATATCCTTAAATACCTGCGTCTTCCATTGCGTAACACACGTAATGCCAATGTCAATGACTGACCACGATCAGCCCCCCTAGCCAAGTTACAATCGCATCGTTCGCGCTGAACGCCTCGAGTAGGCCACGCCTCCGATTCCTTTGTTCTGACGTCATCTCAACGCTCAGTCACGTGGTCAGAACAAAGGAATTGGAGGCGTGGCCACCTCGAGGCGTTCAGCGCGAACGAAACGATTGTAACTTGGCTAGGGGGGCAGGATACCTAACCAGAAGGACGATCTTAAGATTCAACGAGAGACATTTCGCTCAGTCTTTGTTGACATGACGAGAATAATCCGGTGATGCGTGGAGAATCTCGAATTTTATAAAAGTTTAGTGTCTTATTTCTTTAAAAATATCATGTTACACGAGTGAGAAAAGCTCCAAAACACAAATTGTTGATGTGACTCAGAAGGCTGCCCAGCCCCCTCGAGCGCCGATTGTACATTCGGTCGTACAACTTGAATGACCTAGAAAAACGCTTAATTCTCGTATTGTACACACGGGTGTACGAAATTTATTCGGCCAAAAATTCTGATCTCTACTTCTTCGTTTTTCCTGGAAAAAAACCTGAAAAGTTTTTTAGTGATTTTACGTAAAAATGCGCAATTACGTAATAATAATACCCTCTGTCGCGAGTGGGACTGGCAGTGACATGTCTGCCGCATGCCAATCGAGCGGTGGGCCAGTAACTCAAAGTTGGTGCCCTGAAATCGTACGACGGGGTCGTTACAGCCAAGAAAGAGATGGCGGGACGACTTAGCAAGAAGTGACACGAATGGAGGGAGGCCTTAGCCCAGCAGTGGGACAGTATAGGCTATATAAAAAAAATGAGTGAGAAGGTCGCACTTCTGTTAAAAGTTGCACTGAAAAGAAAATAATGGCTTTACTGAGTCTCGAGAAAAATTCTCATATTGATCTTCAGTGGTCTGAACTGACCAGACGTACGGTGATGCACTACTGGTACATGATGGCCATCCACGAACGTAGAGGCACGAAATGTTTTGAGAACACATTCATTATACGAGGAGCTCACGAGGAGTGAAATTCACTGCCGGAGTTTGTGTTTCCTGATAACTACAACAGCATGCATAAATCGCATTCAAGCACTAGTTTACATCAATTATAAAAAAAAAGAGTTTTTTTTTAGCGTCCCAGCCAAACAATGTATGGCAATGACGGAGGTTTTAGCGGAATTTCTTCGAGTGAAGTTCAGTGGCTGTTCTAATTATTCCTAGTGACTATTGTAATGTAAAATTAGTGTAGTTTTGTATTTCAAGTATACACAATATGACAATATGTAGAATCATTGAAAAAGACGCAATCTCGGTAAAATGGAGCTGAGAATTTTATTGTAGTTTTGGCTACCTCAGTGAAGTTTACCGAGAATTTTTCATTTGCTGCCACAAATACATTAGAATGTGGACATCCATATTCTAATGGTAAACAAATGAATTATTCATACGAAGACATGGCTTAAAGGACTTATTATCCAAGCCAAAAACATTAACAAAAAAAATGGCTATGACATTACCTGTCACATCATCTGTCAAGTGACTTCTCTGCAGTTTTTTGCCTGTCATAGCCATACATATTTTACTTAGCGTTTGGCGGGAGAGCTAACAGATAAGTGATTTATCCTGCTGATCCTTGAGTATTCCTAGCACGTATTCCCTATAGAAAACAAAACACTCTCAATCGGCACTAAATACAATCGTTATCAAGAAACCCGAATACCGTTTTACAGAAACATTGCACACTCGCAATTAAGAACGTTGCAAGTGCACTTTTACTAAACGCGTCATAAAAATAAGAGAACTATATATTGAAACATAAATTCTCACTTATCCCCCTTATCTTGACCATTGTTTAATTACCGGTTCTTACCCGACCGCCAATTAAAAATTAGTTTAAAGATAGCGAAAATATTGATAGTGTTAAAAGGCTACTGTTCATTCGCCATTTTCTTTTTCTGTATTTTTTTTTTCGTGAATATATTGACATCTGGTGTAGAAAAGTTCTTTGGTTGTGCCGGCAATATTTGGACAATGCTAAGTGGGTTGCATTTAGTATTGAAGTGCTAATTCCAATCAGTTAGGCCGCGTTCGCTCCAATATCGTAACGGTTAATTATCGTCGGAGGACTATCGTCTCTACTGTTCCCATTATAACAACTGTTTGTCGTGATTTACCGTCACGGTTTAGTTTTGACAAATCTTTATCGTTTTACGACTGTCGTGCTAGGCGTTTCCACTACCATGACAATCTGTAGTAATCGCAAAAAATATCTTAGACGACAGATTATCGTGTCGTCCTATAAGTGAACACCTTCATATAAATATATAAGCCACGACACTTAAAACTACATGATTATCCGTCGTCACGACAAAGTTACGAGGGATGCCTTTTAAGTTTTGTCGTTTGAAGAAAAAAACACAACTAGAACCTTATAGTACTTTTTATTGTTTTTTAAAGTATTCACCACGTAGCTTAATACACTTTTCCATTCGCTCAAACCAGTTATTATAACATTTATTCCACTCTAAAGTGGGGGTGTTCAAAATGGCTGACTTGAAAGCGTCGACTGCTTCTTCACCGGACTGGAACCTTTGACCACGAAGACTTTTCTTAATTTTAGGAAATGTAAAGAAATCGTTAGGGCTTAGGTCAGAACTGTATGGAGGATGGTCAAGAATTTCTACTTTTTCCTGCTTCAAATACTCAATCGTTTGACGAGCGCTGTGTGAACTTGCGTTGTCGTGGTGCTGGATGATGCGTCGCTTTGAGTTAGATTTTCAAAGTTCGGCGATGACTTGTGGTAAACAAACTGTGGTATACCACTCTGCGTTAACCGTTCTACGATCTTCAAGTACAATAGTCGCAACATGGCCGGTTTTTCCAACGAACGTGGCCACCATCTTCTTTGAAGTGCTTCGAGAACGAACAACTTTAGTCGGCTTTGGCTCGTCTTGAAAGACCCAGATTGTAGATTGTTGTTTGGAATCAGGATCGTGGGCATAGATCCAAGATTCTTCACCACTGATGATGTCGTAGACGTGATTTGACTCTCCTCGGTTGAACCTTTGCAGAGTTTTCTTACACCATCTGACGCGGGCCGCCTTGTGATCGTCGGAAAGCAGATGCGGTATCAAACGGCAAACTAGCTTTCTCACACCAAGCGCTTCATGCAAGATCTTCTAAATGGTTGTCCCTGAGAAGCCTAATAGATCCTCTATCTCTCGATATGTCACATGACGATCTTCGAGAATTCGTTGTCTCACAGCAATGACGTTATCTTCAGTGAAGGCGGATTTTGGGCGTCCTTCGCGAGATTTGTCACTAACACTAGTATGTCCACGCTGGAATTCTAAATACCAGCGTTCAACAGTCCGCAGACATGGGGCTTCATCACTGAACACAGATGTTAGCTCTTCAAAACACAGACGCCGTGTCAGGCCTCTTATAAAGTTGTAGAAAATTATTGCACGAACATTTTCCTTAGAAAGATTCATTTTCGTACGTAACCTGACAGATTCCAATCGACGCTGTGACTAAACAATAGCATTAATCCTAATACTTTCAACTGTTTTGAGATTCAAAATTTTAACACATTCGAATATAGAACAGTTCCAAATTCAAAATTGCCGGGAAATATGAAAACGACAGAACTTAAAAGGCATGCCTAGTATAACGCGGCTTTAGGGTAAGGAGTCAAAGTCAAAACGTTTATTGCAAACCAAGTGTAGGAAGTTGACATTTCATAGATTATTTTAGTTTTTTATGGTATTTGAAAATAGTTTCTCGAAATACCGAAAAACTTGCATTGCTTGGTTAAATGGGTTAAGGTCTAGCCAGAAGAAGAAGAAGAACGTGCATTGCTACGTAGAATTGCGTTGGCATTGCTGTGTCGCATCGACAGATCGCATAGGTGCGCCTGACATTATGACAAAATTTAGGAAGATGATCATCCAACAGTAATGACGGCTCCGATCTTCAGTATTTGCGCGGCGTCCTCTGCAGACCATGTCCCACTTTCCATCTTGCGTGACGTATCCTGTTACCTGTTCACGTAGGGCTCTTAGCCAGCACCAGCGTGACTTCACCACTTACGGCTTCGTTAGTTATACCAAGTCTTGGCTACACGAAATTAAAGAAAGTACATTCACTTGACGATTGTCAAAATTTCTTTCACAATACAATTACGCCATAATATTTTTTTTAATTGATATAAACTAGTGCTTGACTGTGATTCCACCTGGTGGTAATCAGTGCAATCGTTGATGATGAGGCGCACTAGTTTATTAAGAGCCTATTCACTCTAGCCTTGAAAACACCTAAATTCTAATAGGACGGAAATACCGCAAAAGGCAAATTGTTCCAGTCCTTCGATGTACACGGTATAAAAGACGAGAAGAAACGGTTAGTCCGGACCGTAGAGGTTTCGATAACGTACTCGTAGTTTTACTGAAACAATACTTTTATTATCACAGAGGCTATCAAGAAATAAATACCAAACATTATCAACACTCCTCGAATCGCACAATATCGTTAATAACCGAGTATCGAACAGTTCTTGTACCTGCGCCCACGCAACTACTAACTGCTTGCGCAACCAGTTGCAAGTCTGCAACCGATTGCTGCGCCGTTGTTCGCTGCAGAAGGACATGTTGCTAAGGTATTTATCATAAATCCTGGTCGCTAGAAGGTCCTTGGGATTCAAACTTTGAAGGGTTTGGTTGCATTGTGTTAAATAAAATGACTTTGCGACATTTTATTTCAAACTAGCTTTTGCCCTCGGCTTCACCCGCGTACATAAAATATAGCCTATGTCACTCAGGAATAAAGCAGCTTTCTATCTTTCGGTGTCCATTTTAGAGTTTACTTTTTGCATTTACGACTACAAGTATTATTTCTATTTTTTCATTTTTAATCTATGGAAGTTTGCAAACGCAAATTTTCAACTATAGTTGTAAAACAAGCTCTATAAGATTCTATAAATATTATATTAAATATAATATATTAAATATCGGACCAGTACTTTCAGAGATTACCTCCTACAAACAAAAAAACAAGCTTTACCTCTTTTTAATATTGGTCTAAATTAAATTTATAGAATCTTATAGAGCTTGTTTTACAACTATAGTTGAAAATTTGCGTTTGCAAACTTCCATAGATTAAAAATGAAAAAATATAAATAATACTTGTAGTCGTAAATGCAAAAAGTAAACTAAAATGGACACCGAAATCCTGGCAGATGAAAATTCTCTATTTATTTATTTTGTTTAGATCTTTATTGTTCCTTGTCTGACATATCAAACCCATTGTATTAAAGGAACAATATCTACAATATTCATTTACTAATAACCTAATAAGTATCTTACAACTCTATTGGACTCGGTGTTGAGGCTGTGGCAGTAGCAGGTAAACCATTTTCACCATTTCCGATACCGGATCAGCTAAAGCACGCTGAATGACTCCTCTATTAAATTCTCCATTTTAATAATTTAATTTTGTCAGTTACACTTTTGCGTTTAGCTCTACATATTAGGAAGTTTATTGAGATTGGCCTCATCAGAAGGCTTACAGTCACCCAAAGGGCAATAGAAAGGGTTATGCTAGGAGTTTCCTTGCGTGATCGCATAAGGAATGAAGATATCCGCAGGAGAACCGAGGTCGCCGACATAGCCCGAAGAATTGCCAAACTAAAGTGGCAGTGGGCAAGGCACGTTGCTCGTAGAACGTGATGGTCGATGGGGCCGAAAAGTTCTAGAGTGGCGACCGCGCACCGGAAAACGCTGAGTTGTAAGGCCTCTCACAAGGTGGACCGACGACCTGGTGAGAGTCGCGGGAATGCGGTGGATGCGAGACGATCAGTCATTGTGGAGACGCTTGGGGGAGGCCTACCTATGTCCAACAGCGGACGTCTTTCGGCTGAAATGATGATGATAATGATTGAGATTGCAATCATACAAATAAACATCTTAGTATTGAACGCTACCACCCCTAGCTCCCATTTTTACCAACATGCAAATCATAACTGTCAACTTAAACCCTCCACACACGGCACATTCTGACATCAATTACAAAGAACATGCGAGGTCTCTCATGAATGAAGCCATAGCCGTGTTCGCAGCCATAACTAGCCCATAGTCGTAACGTGGGTGTTGCCAACATGCAAAATACTAATATAGTGGTATAAATTGACTGTTTAGTGCAATACTGTCAAATACATAGTCGTTTTGGTATGACAAGGTTGATAAATATAGAGTTGGCTACTGATAGTGTTGCAATTTTCTTGGTGAATTAAAATGAAAAACACTTCCATATTTATACAGCTTACTCGTAAAATCTTTAACTGCCTCGTTGGTGCCATGGTTACGAGAGCAACTGCTGAGCATGGGGTACTTTATTCGATTCCCAGGTCGGGTAAAAAGTGCCATTCGATTTTTCCATTGGGAGTTACTCAGCAACTGCCCGGAATTTGGAAGTTCTAGGTGTAATACCTCCGTGCCTTGGGAAGCACTTAAAGCCATTGGTCATTATTCTTATTGTTAAAAAAATTACAGGATTATTATTCTTAAAAAACGAAGCAAACCTGGTTATCGTATAAACGTGCAATTTATAAACATCATCATCATCATCATTTCAGCCGAAAGACGTCCATTGTTGGACATAGGCCTCCCCCAAGCGTCGCCACAACGACCAATCCTGTGCGTCTCGCTTTTACCGCATTCCCGCGACTCTCATCAGGACGTCGGTCTACGCCCTATCGACCATCCGTTCTACGAGCAATGTGTCCTGCCGACTGCCACTTTAGTTTGGCGATTCTTCGGGCTACGTCGGCGACCTTGGTTCTCCTGCGGATATCTTCATTCCTGATGCGAGATTTTTCCGAATCGCAAAAAAAGTAATTTGTAAACAAAGGTTTTGAGATTAAAGATAGGTAGATCATCTGTTTTTCCCAGAGGCTTACAAATGTATAATATAAATAATATTGTAAATTTTTAATTTTATGACCAAAAAAGGGTTTGTATGAAAGTCAGCATACGTCCGACTCTCCCTCTTGCTGCACCCGGAGCGGGAGAAGTCGTTTGATAATATCGCACGATCCTTCCTACAAAAAGTGATTTATCTGTAGATTTAACAATTTTTTTATTTCAGCCAGTATATTATTACTACTTATAAACGACATTACATTTGATGTAGATAGTCAAACTGCCTTGAATGAAACAAACGCTACTTTTAACATAATTATGCTAAAAGTTGGTCGTGCCTTAGAGGTTCGAGAAGCTTTATTAAATATACATAAACTTATAAATAAATAAAATCGAAGTGTCTGTTTGTAATAATTATCATTTTTTTGTTTCCTAAATGCTTATAAAAGTAAAGAGGTATGCCCTCTACCTATAAGTAAATGCATTTTTTACAAAAAAAAATCTTTCTGTTTGGGCTGTTTGTGCCAGGTAATCTCCGAAACGGCTGGTCCGATTTTGACGGATTTTTCACTGCCCGATAGCTGATGTTACAAAGAGAAACTCAGACTACTTTTCATTTTCCTGCGAGAACGAGACTTGTTTACTGGGCGAGAAAGGGCGGAGGACATCTCCGAAATGAAAGAGTAATGTTCAAACACTCTCACGTTTATTCGGTCAGCTATTTATATGTTTTATATGGTTATTTATATGTTTTATTATATCTATGTATAGTCTAGTATATAATTTTAATCTAATATTTATTTTTTTAATTTGCAGTACACCGCAGACTAAAAAAAAAACCCCTTTTTCTTTTTCAAGTTCTTACAGTCCATCCTAAGGTTGTCTGTTAGATATCGGTATCAGCGATAAGACCACCTTTGTACCATAGTTAGTGTAAAAGTTTTGTTACTATTTTGGTGTACAATAAAGTTTATTCTATTCTCTTCTGTCACCTATGGGGATTTAAAAAGTAAACGAGATAAACCCAGTCGCCAATACATGACCCTGGCAAATAGGACGCGAACACACTCGTCGGTCCAATCCGGTGAGGGAGGATAAGGGTTAAACTACACGCGAACAAAGTCTTGGGTAACAGCTAATCTCAAATAAACTATGACGTAATTCGATCGTTAATTAATGTTACCTCAGACACAAATTAACGTTTAATACTGTTCCTGTGCGACAAAATCTCATCACGTATCTAATTTATTTATGTCTTTATGAGTATTCAATGTGTGATGTTCTGATATCACTAATATTCCCACATTATAAGAATACTGGCTTAGCAGTGATGATTGTAAATCTACAGGCTGTTCGGTCGGACGGCGAGCTACCCAAGCCCGCGCCTACGGTGGCCGGAAATCCCGGCGTCGGTTGAGGCGTGAGGTCCGTTGCCTCACGCGTGCGGCCTCTTCCTTTGCTAGCATTACTGATTCGCAGAAGGAGGCGACCGCCTGCCACTCCTTCTCGCTCCGGACCATGGCCTGTACCAAGGCCCGGCGCGAGAGATCGCCGCCGCCGATCGCCACCACGAGGACACGGCGTTGCTCTGCCCAGGCGAGGCACACCACCATGTGCTCCACCGTGTCCTCCGGGTAGTTACCATGGCCCTCACAAAAGGGCAACTTAAGGAATACTGTGGGTTTGACCAGTAGAAATCTGACCTAAAGAGGGACAAGTTATATGATAATTTCCGACGTAAAAAAAGCCTTTTCTCAACAATCTAACCAGATCAGCTAAGTGCCAGTGTTTATTACATGGAAAAAACTTGAAATAATTAGAATTTCATGCGCTACCCTGGCGGTAGTGCTTAAACTTCACAAGTGATTTGTGTATTATGGTCTTCTCCCAGAAAGGATGCCTGCGTTCCAGCTGTGAGAAAATAACAAGGCAGACGGGCTGTTCGAGGCAGACGCAAATGTCTACGTTCCGATACGTGTGGTAACTTATAATAAACGTGCCCCTCAAAATGCCATCAAACGATCAAGCCAACTTGACATTTATTCGCCGCCTGACACTGCAAGGTACTGCCATAGAACACAGAATTTCTGCTCCGGCAATGACTAGACGACAAGAAGGACGAAGCCAAAACAAAATAAAAATACTAGATACATCAGTACAAATAAAATTGGTAACAGATCATAACATCATGCCAACCTAACCTAACCAAGTTACGACCGTTTCATTTCGATTCTCTTGCGTCGAACGTCTCGAGTAGGCCATGCCTCCGATACCTTTGTTCTGACCACGTGACTGAGCGTTAAGATGACGTCTCGACCTAACCCATGGACCCAATAGGCTTCGGCCCTTATCTTTTAATTAGTTCACCTCGCCCATTCCCAACTATATTTGTGACATCTTCCAGTCTGCCCAGATGCCACTGCAGCACTATTTTCAAAGAACCGACTGCCTATCTTATCTCCACAACCCTGTAATTGGGTAACGCAATAGGTACATCTTGTGACGACTGGTGTCAAATGACGAAATAACTGTCAAAGGTCAAAGATTAGCAATATGACAGTCGGTACCAACGGAGCTTAACATGCTTTCGGAGTCACGGAGGATTTTCGTTATATGAAAGAAAGAAAGAAAGAAAGAAAGAAAACATTTATTTGAGACTCGCACAGGACAAACAACAATAAAATAAAAAGTAACTACTTAATCTATAAATACTTAACTTAAAAATAATAGAAAAAACAATATTAAAAATAGAAATAAAAGACCTGTGCGAGGCCAAAAAGGCTCCTATCTCAGCATATGCTGCGATTTTAAACTAAAAAGTAAAAATAACGCAGCGCTGGTATTCTGATAGGGCCTGGTGATGCCACGGACACACTCACGGAACACAGAGACAAATTAATAAGATAATAAAGATAATAAAATAAAATATACTAAACATATAAACAAATCAATTAGACTACAAAAAAGTGTAAAATAAAAGCACTATACCACTACTACTATAGCATCCACACATACGCCCGATGCTCCGTTATGCATTTATCTATAGCAGACAAACGAATGGAACGCGCGGGCGCAGATGTAGGCTATAGTCTGTGGTAATGGCCAAGTAATGGCCGGCTGTCATATAATGGATAGTCACCCATCCACGGGACAATAATGCTTAAGACCCTTTTTCACTCGCCTTTCGTCAATATGGAGCATGGTTTAAAAGCTTGTTACTTCATCTAACGCGATGTTTGACGAAAAGGCAACGCAAAAAAAGAGATGAAAACTCTGTTAGCATTCGGAAATTCCGTGATTTACTCGAATATTTTACAAAACTTGTTCCAGGCAAAAAGCACGTATTTGCTTTTTTTAACCCTTAAAATTTAAAAAAAATCGCGTCATTTATAATTTTGATTAACTTTGCAAGGCTTCTATTGTTATATTTTTTTGACTTATTAAATTTTTGAGTAAATTATGAAGTGTCAAAGTTCATGCAAAATAGCAGATTTTCAGAGATAAAGAAAATACTAGATTAGTTTTACACAATTTTATAAATTTATTTTAATAGAAGCCTAGATAATATCCACAAGATACTGTGTTTCCAAAATATCTAATGAAAAATGTGTAATAACGCCATAATCTCGTAAGAGCGGTTGTATGAAAAACCGTGAAAATGTATGTCGAGTTGCATCCCCCTAACCAAGAAGATCGGCTTGTGCAGCTGTTACAATTTAGCCACTTCTTCTTTAGCCACCAGTTCCTCCAAACTCTGTGGCACTGTCTTAAAATATTGCTTGCATTGTACTAAGTGATGCACCTCGCACACAAACTACAACCCAATTTACTCGATTATCGTGATTTTTATGACTCGATTCGATCGTTCGGCGAATGCTAATCGAGACGACAAAATTGGGAATTTTTGGCAGTACCCACATTTGTTCTCGGTGACTCAGTGCGAAGTGTATTTGTTTTGATTAAGCGAAAACTGGTCATCGCTTGGTTGACAGTTTTTTTTTTGGTCTATGTGTAAAAAACCCATTGGTAAAACCCATCACATGGGTACCGTTCTTTAACAAACGAAAACCCATCACATGGGTTCTGTTATTTTACAAACGTTAAAGAAAATTTACTACGCCTATTGTGTTTATTTTTATTTTTTGATTCAAATGAGGATGACAACACTAGAATTCCAGATTTAACTATGCTTTCGGAATTTCTTTATTTATGTAGGATTACCAGCAAAGGATGTGTATACATAATATATTATGTCCAAATAATTAGTGTTTACGTATCTTGTTGGTGTACTTCTACTAGCGAACAAAAATTAAATTTACAAATTAAATTAACAACAGTACATTGAAATGTAATGCTTGATAATGAATTGAAAACTAACAATGATAATAAAATGTAATTTCAAAATGGATTGAAAAATAATAAGAGAATAAAATGATGATGTGAATATATTATAGAATAGCACAAGACAAAGGAAGTCAACTAACTAGATTTCACAGACGAAAAATCCTTAAGAATGTTGGAACAAGAAAAAGATTAAAGCTTTCCAACAGAAAATATAAATTTAATTGTTAACAACACTATCTGTCAAGACCCTTTATCTCGGGAACGCGTGGAGGTATCGTGTTGAAATTAAAACCATTTACTCACGTCTGCGGTCCCTTGAAACTGTGAAAAAATCAAATTTCTGAGTTAACGAAAAAAAGATACGGCAGTTTATGTCGCAAAAAACGTGTATTTCGACACTCACACTTCCCGTTGACCTAGAATCCTGAAATTTGGCATGAAGCAAGGTATCATAGCACAAGTATAGGAACAAATATAAAAACTGTAAACTTGTAGGTACCTACGTCACAAAAAAAAATTGCGTATCCGAAAAATCTTCGTAACTCAATTCGGGACTTGAACTATTTTCATAGGTAAGTTTGTACGGAACCCTCAGTGCGCAAGTCCAGCTCGCACTTGCCCGGTTTTTTATTGTGATTGCACTAAATTTCTCACGTTTATTTTACCGAGATCGCGCCTGTTTCAATGATTCTACATATTATTATCCAGTTGTGTTAACACTTGAGTTTCAAACTACACAAATTTTTCATCCCATTACCCGTTAGCAATAAATTTGCAAATAATTAAAACAGCCACTGAACTTTACTTGACAAAACCTCAACAAAAACTCGTTCCAAAATGTTGGGATTCGACCTCCTGACATTTTGCTAATATTTGTCAATCTCATACATTTTGAACTTTCACAATACAATTGTTGTCACTGATAAAATTTTATTTTGCATCGCACTCTAAGGCCTACCACGCGTCCTATACCAAAAACCATGACAAAGAAAAGAAATTGCTTGTTATTAATTATTTTGTTTTTATTTCACCACAATGGTAAAGGGTCGCGTGACGTCACACACTGGAGTGTCGCATGACGGGCAATTATTCTCTCCAACTTTAAAGTACCACAATTTTATGTTTTGTTGAGATATTTGAATGATTTTATCATTTTTCATAGTGTAAATTCACTACGATACGCGAACGATTTTTTAAAAAATAATATTATTCTTACATTGACATTTATTCACAATTGTATCTTGACATTATTATTTAACAAATGACATTTTAAACTTTAATTCTTCAAGTGACATTATCAACTTGATTTAGTATTTTTACCCGGCTACGGAGGTTTTATTAAAGTGTTTCGGTTGGTACCTATAACGTGTGACTACGGCTTTTCTTTTTGTTCTGTTCTTGTTTTTCCAGTTACTTTGTTTATTTCAGCATCCTGAAAATCTTGTTTCATACTTTTTCAGTGTCGTTTTTTTTTCGTAGTCGGGTTTTAGTTTTTTCTTTTTTTTTCTTTGTTATTTGATACGGTGAAATGAATAAAACTTAATTGTACTGTTATCTAATTATAAATAATTTTTGCAAGAAAATGTATTATAATAATAAAGCTTGATTTGCATGCCTCAAGGTGTAATATGGTTGGACTGTTCTTTAATTTCAATAACTTTATGTAATTACCCATATTAACAAATAAATGATTATGAATATACACAATAACATATCATCAAATTTTTGGTTCTAGGACATGCCGGTTTCCCCACGATATTTTCTTTCACCATTTTGAGAGCAGTGGCGAAGAAATAAATTACACAAATTAAAGCGACTTACTGGGTTTGAACCCACGACATACAACTCGTAAGTCGAGGCCGTTACTACTGCGATACCACTGCTTCTAAAACCATGACTGCATTAAATAAAATTAAACCCCATACTCTAATAATATAATCAAGTTATTTTTGTTACGATATCGTATTCGCTTCCTGAACCGTCATACAAATAATAACTATTAGTAATCGATACCTTTCAACACAAATCTAATGATCGCTCAACTTGAACAACAATTGATTTATTACAGTGTTAATTAGTGCCGATCCACCTTGAACCCTGTCAGTCCTAAATGTAATATGTCTAAGTTTGAAGATAATTTGGTTCGTTTAACGAGAATGGTTCCGTATTGTTCGATTGACAGTGACGGAACAACGTTTTTTCGATTTGTAAAATATTAATTGCAATTATTTGAATAAATAAATCACTAACTCATAACAAAGAATTTAATTTAAATACCACTTATGTTTTTTTTTTAAAGCGATCAAAAAAGTTTTTTTTTAAAGTTCCGTTGCTGTGCTAACGCAAAACCATTGATAAATTCTATGCCCTGTCTGTCTGTATTTCATTTCTTCCTAAATTTTACATAGTGTTGAATCCAAGCATACATAAGCATGCATTTAACATACAAAATTAGAAGAAAAAAAAACAGGATGCAACTATGAATTATATATTAGTTAACATTCAAATAAGGTATCAAACAGTTTCAAATATAATGTCAAAAGATATAAAATGATTCTAAATCACATAATGTCAAAGATATAAGAAGAAGAAGGATAAAAATTGCCGCACCATTTTATTTCAAGTGGTTGGATGAAAAAAATATACGGAAAACTCTACGGAAAAATATACGGAAAATTTGTTATGTACCAATATAATGTTCAGGATTCCAGGTAATCCGAAACGAAAGATGAACATAAGTAGGAAAGATAATTTTTAAAACGGATTTCTTAATAAACTAAGCTAAAACAGCAAAGTAGTAAAAAAAGTAAAATAAAGTCAAAATATCTTTTAACAAAAAGAAAATCCTTTTTTCAGGACCGAACTAGATGTAAATCTGAGAGCTGTGCCTAGAGCCAATCGTCCTAATAGAATGATATTCGGCACACTGGTAAATCATGACCTGGATTGAGACATATGTCAGGATAGGACAGTTAGGGGCCCAGCGGGACCGAAGCCTACTGGGGCCATGGGTTGGCTTTCGAAAGGGAAACCTGGGGTCCTGGATCGCAAGTCAAAGAAGGGACATATGAGTGGGTTTTAGTCGGTAAAATCTGACATCAGTCAATTCGAAGTCATTGGATGATTTCCCACCTTAAAAAAAAACACGCCCAGGTTAATTTTCAACTTTTACGAAAACGAAGCCACCAGCAATAGTAGCTACATAGTTTTAAACAATTATCCCCACGGCTAGGTAGGCCAAGATCTTCAAATTTTAGTACTTCAGTGTATCTATCAATCGTAGGTAACACAATAAAAAAAACCTTTAAGTAGCGAACTATTAAGCACTTCCCAATCCATCAGTCTCATGAATAATCCTCCAATCTCCATTGTGTTTAACAAAACTAATTACTTTCTAGCAAAAACGTAATTGAGTTATATCTTCTGTGTATTTTATAATTAACATACTGTCAGTTAATGTCCAGATGTTCGTAGATAATGGTCAGTTTAAGTGTTATTGACCTTTTGAACATGTTAAGCAGATAATCTTCAGAAAAAAATCTGGCTGAGAAATCCATCAGAGTCACTAGGTGTGTGGTATTGATCGCACTGTTTGATTTCTTTTGCAAAACGTTGAATAATTGCCCATCGTTTTGTAATGTCTCGTCTTGAACTGATACCTGCGTAAGTAGTTACCTACCTTTTTCTGAATTGGCCATTCCACCCTTTTTTCGTAGGAAATCATCACCTATTCTTTTTTTAGTTAGCTTGTTCTGTCCTACCGCCCTAGCCAATTTACGACCGTTTCGTTTCGATTCTCTTGCGTCGAATGCCTCGAGTAGGCCTCACCTCTGATTCATCTGTTCTGACCACGTGACTGAGTGTTGAGATGACGTCACCGTGCAAAAAAGTGCGACCCCGTCGCACTTTTTTAGGGCACCAACTTTGAGCTACTTTGGCTCACAGTTTGTCGGCCATGCGGCAGATATGTCCTGCCCATTCCTATTTCAGTTGGGCAGCCTTTTGAGCCTCATCAACTAGGTTTTGGAGCGCAATATAGTGTTTCGAACACGATTCCTTAATTTAACACCTAGTATACTGCACTCCATTGCTCATTGGCAAACCTTGAGTTTGGACTTTCAGGTGTTAGTCAAAGACCAAGTCTGTGCACCATAGGTCGATACAGGGAGAATACACATGTCCATGAGCTTCTAAAATTGCTTCACCTATTCTTATACTGCAAAATTGTGCTGTGTCACATTAAGCTTTCTAATAGTCTAATCAAATAACTTAATAAATCTTTGGCCACCAAGAAACAGGCTTTGCCCGGTTTGGAGCCCATCCCACTTCTAATGTGTTCTGTTTCTTCTTGAATACTTCTTTATAAACTTGTGTGTGTTTCAATAAATAAATTTTAAAAGATAACCCCTCCTGCCCTGGGTGGAGTATACTCCCCGTATCAGACTTTTACTAATTAAAACTCACTGTATTCCTTTAGTTACCCTTTATGTTCCAGGGCTATTATTTCACCCTAAGACCCAATTCATTCCCACAACTAACAGGCATTTCTAAGGAAGACTTGGTCCTGGTATGAAAGGCAACGAAGGAACAGGGGTGGGTTTTTAGTCAGTAAATGTCTGACATTATCTCTCGCTTCGCCCAAGAGCGGGGGATGTCAATGTATGATTTTCCAACCGGAAAAAAAATCTCAGATTATAGTGGTTCTATATCATAACCTGGGCATCCCCTATATACAACTATAATATTTTAAACTATAAGCCAGTTTTATAACAAAATACTTGATAACAGCCCCTTTTCTCTCTTTCCACTTCTATTGGTTTAGAGTTACCAAGGACTGGTCCTTTTTTAAGGAATCCAGCTCATCCTACCATTTCCCTCTGGTCCTGCCGTAATGTCGCGCACCGGCTGGAGAGACCAATTAGATAACTAGATTCGTAACCAATAATACCAATTATATAAAATTCAACCCAGCCCTTGGAAGAATTTCCATAAAGAAACAACCGCAAGAAAAAAAAGAACTCATCTTTTATTGCTACAGTTAGCTAAGTTAAACCAACGCCATCTACCGCTAGACGGCCGAACTATGTGTCAAGCATCAAGTCTAAAGTAAAAGTGAATGTGAAACGATGCAGTTGATTCATGCCGATCCCGTTAGTTTAGCAGCAGCGCCGCGGTGTTGCGCGGGCGCAGCAGTCATTGTTCACTGTTATTTTCTATGAAAATATGTTATACCAAAAAATTAATTATGTGAAGAAATTTTTCAATATGCCTGAAAATGAAAATTGTGCTTTTTCGGTACCAGAAAGGCCCATCCCTTCTTCACGCAAGGTACTTATTTTAGGACTTTATAACTAACAGAGAAGGGATCAAACATTAAGCCTGTATATATTCAGTATAGGATCAGGTTCGTCGTGCCCTGGCATCACAGCAGGCCCTAGGCAAATATCGGTTCTGCTATAATATTTTTGTTGTTACTAAATATCGCAGCATATCCCGAGTTAGGTGCCTATTAGGCCTTGAACAATTTTTATTTCACATGCATTTTTAGTTTTAATAAGTACTTGTGTGGGGCAGAAATGAAAACTTTTTCTTTCTTTCTGATTTTCTATAGCTACTCACGTTTGAACAAAGCCGATATACTTCGGGATCACACAGTCAACAGAAACTCATCGATATCAAACTTAGAACCAAACGTTTTGTGGCCACGGTTATGACTAATGTAGGCATACCAGGCACAAGATCACATAAAATAATATCAAAAAGACATACCTTTCCCGTTTCTTCCTCCTCATCGTGCTGGTCCCTTTAATGGTTCTGTACAGGGTCATCATCTTGACTACAGTTGCAGGACTTACAGGTATCCACACACACTACACGACACTATTAATATGTTACATCCACACAACTATTATGCACTAATAACACTTATTACTAACATTATTACACTTAACGTATGATGTTTTCACTTCACAGGGGTTTATCTGGAACAAGGCAAAAATTGGGTTAATAAGTGAGCAATAAGAAACAAAAAATCAGACTCATGCAAAGGAAGAACTAACAAAGAAATGATTAAAAATGAAAAGAAAAAAATACTGTTAAAAGAGCACAATGGTAGGTACTGTTTGTTTTGAAAGAAATTTCTTCCAGCAGACATGCGACAGGAGAGTTACTTATGCAATAATGGATAAAGAATGGGAAGAGGGAGGCCAAACTAAAGATAAATAGATTTATCGGAGAAAAGGTAATGGACACATGGCAGTAGACATATTGCAAGTCAACTCAAACGCACACTTTTAGAAATTTAACCGTTTTAAAATAGCAGAACTTAACTATCTATCACAACTATACAGTCAGTTTTTATTAGGTAACAACAAACTGCCCTCGATGGTTATGGGGATGTATGTATGTAATGTGAAAAGCTGGAGATTGGTGTTGAAAACCAGCCAGGTGCATTACTTCGTGTAAATTATTTCATAACTACTACTCTCAAAACGGTGAAAGAAAACATCGTGAAGAAACCGGCGTAACTTAGAATCAAAAATTCGAAGATATGTGATATCCACCAATCTGCATGATGGACTACGGCCCATTCCCTCTCCCAGAGAAGACCTTAGTCCCAGCTGTGGGAACATTAAAAGGCTGATTAAGCTTATGCTTTTATACGTATGTAATAACCACAATGGTGATATAATTAATAGAAACCCTGGCCCTCCTATTCCAACACCTTAACCTTACGACTATTGCCTCTCATATCAATTTGAGGATTGCTACACTCACAATGAGCATAACTATACGAAACGAAACCCTAACAACATTACCTTATTATTTTTATGTTCAATTATAACAATCATTAAACAGCTTATCAACAGCTGCAAGATGAATAATTGTAGCGTATTACTCTATTGTATGTTTAGTTACAAAACCAATCCTGGCTAGAACGGTACTTAAACTTCTTAATTTTGTATTTAAAGTCTTAATGGGTGGTGAAAATCATCTCATTGACATACTTTGAGAAGAGTTGGAATTTTTAAAATTATTACAACGATGCTTGGCTGGAGAACTAAATTGGCTCAACGTATAAAATAGACCACTTGAAAAGACTAAGAATTTACTAGCAATAAAAAAAGGGCACGGTATTGGTTGTCTCATGTAGATATTTGACATTCGTTATGGGTAATCGGAAGCCTAATATTTGCTTAGGGGTCTTACTCGGTATTTTGGTTCAACAGGCAGTTGTTTTAAAAATTTTTGGAAAAAGAAATGAGGTGCGACAATGACATGTATTACAGCCATGAAGTGCTGTAGATTAACGATATGTTTACTATGATGATGAATGCAAAAGAGAATAGATTTCAATTTTTTTAAATATCTAAGATGAAGACTGAGAATTTGCTGGCAAAAAAAAAATGTCAATGTTAGTTGTTGTAGGTCAAAAATAACCACGATATGTAGCCTTGATACAACCAGAAACTGTACAACTACAGACAACGTGATGGGACAAACAAGAGACAAGCAAGACAATATCTCAATCAACACTAATCCTGGACTAAAACAGTTGGAAATCGTGCAACAGAGCATATACAGGCTGACAGTAACCGAACCATTACATGATTTATATAAGAAATAATCTTAAGCGCACAAGAATGTGATACTTCTATCGATCTAGTGGATATCCACCATCAAAATATAAGAATCAGTTTGGTTAAAAGGTTTTAAATATTTCTTTAATCGAAAACCTGACCTTTGAATTGGTTGACTGCAATTAAAATTCAAAGTCAAGATCAAAATATTCGCGAAAGCCACTGGACGGCTTCTAGAAAACATAGCAAAAAGAAAGTTAATCAATGATTGTATTATAGATTTTTACGGACATAAACTTGGAATTTGAATTCATTAATCTTGGAAGATTTTTTATTTTATACCAAAACTAAATAACAAAAATGCTAAAATTATTTTTGTGCTTCTATTGAGAAAACGACAAACACGTTTACTATCATCATCACCAAGATAACTATAACCTAAGTATCACCACAACGACCGCTCCTGTGCGTCTCGCATCCATCAGATTCCTGACCCTCACCAAGTCGTTGGTTTACCCCGTAGGGCCCTCCAACGCTGCGTTTCCCAGCACGCGGTGGCAACTTCAGAACCTTTCGACTCCATCGATCATCTATTCTACGAGCAATGTGCCCTGCCTACTGCCACCTAAGTTTGACGGTTCTTCGTGCTATGTCGGTAACATTGGTTCTCCTGTGGCTATCATATTTAACATCAGTAGTTTATGGTTTGGTTAAAAAGTTATTGATTTTCATTTTAATGAATTTAAGTGGCTAGTTAGGATATCCAAAATATCATGAAAAAATAGCATTTATAACACTTACTTAAAGACTATATCGACGGGAGCAAAGTAAAAGCTATCTGGCATTTTGCGATTTTCTGATACTGACAGTAATTAGTAAAATATTACATAGGTACTTAATTCTTTTTTTACGAATATCGCCTTATTTTTTGCTCTTTTAACACGTGGCTAAAGATTGGTCATGTCGTGGAATATAATATTTTTAGTAAGTTGATCGCAAAATTGTAGATAACTTTTTTACTTTGCAGCCGTCGATGTGCTTCTTATAAGTGAAGTACACTTACAACCAGGGGCGCCGACTCCTTGGGTGCTCGCGGGCTCGAGCACCCATGAGAAATAAACAGTGGGTGCCGAGCACGGTGCACCCCTGAGAATAGATATCAGGAAACAGATCAGTAATCTCCTTTTAGGTTACGTATAAATTATAATATTTCTTGATACTAAAAACTGGTTTCATTTTCATATAATGGTTTCATTTTATATTTTTATCAAACATAATTAGTAATTAATTACACAGTATTTAAGTAGGACATTTATTTATTTATCGGTCGATCAGTGTGCATTTCTCTTCTCACACTCCGCCACATTTTCGAGTCTATCAAATGAGCATGAGCACCCATGAGGTTTCCTAAAAGCCGGCGCCCCTGCTTACAACCTCCCAATATTAGAAAGGTGAGATATCTAGTCACGCTTTTACTAAATACCATTACTAAAACCGTTTACCAAGCTCTATAAACGTAAAAGATAAGCCTTATCAACGTAAAACATCATAAATATAACTACTCGTTGATTAGGAACGCGTTAGGAGGGCGGTTTGACTGACCCGGCCGGTTGACTGACCCACTAACCGAATGCCTTCTGATTTACATATTCAGTGCTCATAATAATTTGTGAGTGTTGAAAGCATTTTCCTTTCGTTCAAGGTGTTCAAATTAATTAGATTGTTTATGGTAATTTGAGGGACGTGGGAACAAGTTTTTTTTTGTGATAGGTAATTAAAAAACGCGCACGAAAGGTTCCGTTCACGTTTGTTGTATGGAAGCCCCACTTAAATGTTTATTTTATTCTGTTTTTATTTGTATTTGTTGTTATAGCGGCAACAAAAATACATTATCTGTGAAAATTTCAACCGTCTAGCTGTCACGGTTCATGAGATACATTCTGATGACAGACGGACAGACAGACGGACCAGAGTCTTAGTAACAGGGTCCGGTTTTAGCCTTTGAGTACGGAACCCTAAAAATGCTATTTCTGCGTTGTAAATTTCCATTATGTTTTATTTTATTTTTTTGTACTTAGCATTCTCTAAAATGGTTGAAAGTGACAGCTAGACGTCACGGTTCATGAGATACATCCTGATGACAGACGGACAGACAGACGGACCAGAGTCTTAGTAACAGGGTCCCGTTTTAGCCTTTGAGTACGGAACCCTAAAAATGCTATTTCTGCGTTGTAAATTTCCATTATGTTTTATTTTATTTTTTTGTACTTAGCATTCTCTAAAATGGTTGAAAGTAGGGCTTAGACCAGGGCTGCGGGATTATTCGAAAGAGTTTAGAGTTCGGCCCTGGAACGCAAAAAGCAAGTGATGGAACACAGGTGGTTTTAGTCAGCAAAAGTCTGACACTTCCTCTCTTTCCATCCAGAATTGAGCCTGAGATGATATTGCCATTCATTAAAAATTGGATTCTGTATTATGAGTTTTTGTTATCGATTTGCTATTCTGGATGAGATAATCGTGATGTTGTAAATAATCTGTAGAATGGCTTAAGGCGTGACTGAGAATTATCAATTGTCATTGACGATCAACTTGAGAAAAGCCAACAAAGGACTTCGATAAACTCAACAGAAAAAGCTAAAGATCAATGATAAATTTAAACGAACGCTATAACAAGTAAATTGCTTAATTTAATTGTGATTCAATCACGCAATATAAAGTTTATTTATTTCACTCTTCACAAACATATCTTACATAAGAGAGACATTTAATAAACAATGCACACAATGTGATCTAAATTAGGATACCTTTCGGCTCTCACCGCGAATCACCAACACCTAATAATATTTATCTCAATACAAATTATTAAAGAGAAATATTTCCTATCTAGAATTATCATAATCATATTTAAGGAAATTAAGCTCCTGTCTTCTTATCCATAACTTCTATAACCATTTACATAAACTCAATATCCTTCGCACACGTCACCAGCATCTGATTTCATAATTTCCCGTCACACCTCCCTCTCCCTCCCACACACCACTCATACATTAAGTGCCACTCACTCGCTTAACGCACGTTCCATTACCGTATGTTTATAATTTAATATTGCATATCCGTTGCAACGCTTTTCACTTATAAAATATTCATTCTAAGCCACAGGAGAGAGACAATCACTGCACATCGTAGTTGCATACTTAGCTTACGTCATGTGATGTTAATGCATCAGCTTTGAAAACACCACTTTTTGTTTTATAATTACAATAAACTTAAGTCGATTACATTTTGGGAAGCATTATCATCATCATCATTTCAGCCGAAAGACGTCCACTGTTGGACATAGGCCTCCCCCAAATGTCGCCACAATGACCGGTCCTGTGCGTCTCGCATCCATCGGATTCCTGCGACCCTCACCAGGTCATCGGTCCAACTTGTGGGAGGCCTTCCAACGCTGCGTTTTCCGGTACGTGTGGTCGCCATTCCAGAACCTTTCGTCCCCATCGACCATCTGTTCTGCGAGCAATGTGCCCTGCCCACGGCCACTTAAGTTTGGCGATTCTTCGGGCTATATCTGTAACCTTGGTTCTCCTGCGGATATCTTCATTTCTGACGCGATCACGCAAGGAAACTCCGAGCATAGCCCTTTCCATTGCCCTTTGAGTGACTTTAAGCCTTCTGATGAGGCCCATTGTAAGCGACCACGTTTCGGAGCCATATTTCTTCACTGGCAACACGCACTGGTCATAGACTTTCGTCTTGAGACACTGTGGTATATTCGACGAGAAGACACAGCGCAGCTTCCCAAACGCTGCCCAGCCGAGTCGGATTCCACGATTGACCATCGATATCGACTGATTGATAGATTGATTTTGGGAAGTGCTTTGTTTTATTTATATATACTATCGCTTTACTGCTACCCCACCTGATGGTAAGCAGTAATGCACTCGTTGACGCACTAGTTTATCAAGAGCCTATTCACTCTAGCCTTAAAGATAGCTAAATTAAAATCGAACGGGAAGACCGCAGTAAGCAAATTGTTCCAGTCTTTTGATGTACGTGGTAAACGACGAGGCGAAACGTTTAGACCGGACCGTAGAGATTTCAACAACATAAGGGCGGATACTCGCCGTGCGTCGGAATTGTGTAATTTAATTCTGCCAGAACCGTTCGATCATCGTTGTACGGCGATGCGCAGCCGGATATACCACAACTTCGCAGAAAACATTATGGGAACACATTCAATTTGCATACAGCTAAAGTGTTGAATTCCCTGTCAGAGTCTGTGTTTCCTGTAAGCTACAACCTAAGAGTATTTAAGTCATAGGTTACTTTTAGCCAGGCGTGTTCCATCATCGATCACATCATTGCTTACCATCAGGCTCACCTGATGGTAAGCAATGACCTTGATGATGAGTCTGATGGTGAACAGTATCTCAATAGCTGTCAAACGCGAACCTATCTACACTAATATTATAAAGAGGTAAAGTTTGTTTTTATGTTATTTTTGTTTGTAGGAGGTGATCTTTGAAAGTACTGGTCCGAATGCGAAAATTTTTTCACCGACAGAAAGCTACTTTATTCCTTAGTGATTTAGGCATATATATTTTATGTAGGTATGTGGGCGAAGCCGCGGGAAAAAAAGGTAGTTTATAATAATAACAAAAAAGTTTAAATAGTGATACATTGTATATATGGGAAGCATCATTATAAAAATGCTCCGTACCGTAAATCAAGAAAAAAGTGTTGAAATAATGGCAAAAAAAAATACACACTAATAATTTCAACTGTTTACCTATATGTTCATGAGATAAATAATTATAATATTTATTTCTCATTTATAGCCCGCAATCTTATGATTATGCTTATAAATATAAAAAAATCATCATCGTCATCTTCCTGCCCTTGTCCCATATTACGGTGGTACTTTGGTACGGTCCAAAACGTTTTTTTCTTCTATTTTACCCTATCAACGGTTACAAACTCACATAATCCACTCATCTTTTCTTTGGCCTCCCGCTCCCTCTCCAGCCATCCAAATTTATATTCATAACTCTTTAAGTAACATACGTTTCATCTCTTTTCTTCACATAACCATACTAAGATAATGATTCCCTTTTAACTTTTCAGTCACTCTTTCGAACTTTCGCTTCATATGAACCAATAAAAGGTCCAAAAATAAGATAGTTACTCACTTATGTCACAATTTAAGCTTTTCATATTCTAACTCACTACGTGGTTTTTTTTTAAGTGGGTGCCACGCCTTCTCGCTCTAGAGCAGAGCAGGAGGGCGTGTCAGACTTTTATTGAATAAAACCGACTCCTATATTCCTTCTTTTGCCTTGCGTTCCAGGGTTTTCATTTCAGAAGCGAACCCATGGCTGCTGGGTCCCTACGGTTCCGATGATATCTCCTTGAGGCGCGCGTGGAACACTATGCGCCGTCAACGACTTGGGCTTGGTCCGGACAGTTACCGGACGGCCGGACGGCTAGCTACCCATAACTCGCCGTCCGCAAGACCACGCCTACGGTGGAACTCACTGCGTGTTAAGATGTCTAAAAATAGCACGAACAAAACAAGAGGAACGCAAATCGATAATCCTCTAATATGTTAAGTATATAATCACAAAGAAACAGAACCTAATGCAGGAACCATTATTTCTTGTGACACAATCTAAGCATGTCAAGCTGTAAACCGTATCCGTCGTGATCATATTAGAATAACATCACGTACGATCAATGAAAAAAGAACTAACGCGTTCTCCGGTGCAACGCAATGTTACACTCTGGCGATTTTATCGTATCTATTAACATGTAAAAGTAAAAACGTTAGATTAATATGTAAATTAGTTTTCACTATGGTGATCTGAGTTATTTATCTTGGAGCATCGGTTACAGAGAAAATTATTCCATCAAGTTTAAAAATTTATACTAAAGATTTATTCAAATACCTTGTCGACACTTCGCGTGACTCAAGGGCTGGCTTTTATCTCGGCCAGAAATGAAGCATTGCCATACAACGTTGTAATGCTACCAATCTTTTGGGCACAATTCCAGTCGCCAGAGATGCGGAGGAAATTTTTGACAACATATTAAAAAAGTGGGAAAGTGCGAGTCGGGCTCGCACACCGAGGGTTCCGTACAAACTTACCTATGTAAACAGTTCAATTCCTGAATGGAGTTTCGAAGATTTTTCCGAATTGCATTTTTTTTTTATGTGATGTAACAACAAATTTACTGTTTTCAGATTTATTCCTATATCTGTATTTATTACACCTTGCTTTATGCCAAATTTCAGGATTCTGGGTCAACGGGAACTACCCTATGAATTTTGATTTCCTTGAAAGTGTCGAAATATACGTTTTTTGCGACATAAACGACCGTATCTTTTTTTTCGTTAACTTAGAAGTTTGATTTTTTTCACAGCATCATGGGACCGCAGACTTGACTGTATGGTTTTAATTTCAACTCGAAACCTCCACGCGTTCCTGAGATAAAGGGTCTTGACAGACAGATAGACAGACAGACAGACAGACGGACGGACAACAAAGTGATCCTATAAGCGTTCCGTTTTTTCCTTTTGAGGTACGAAATCCTAAAAATAAGTTTTTTAAATAATTTGTATGTTTCTCTATAAAAAATACACTTGACTATTTTTATAAAAAAAGAAAATCGAAGCAGCTCTATGCTGGTTTTTGTTTGAAAATATTACAACTACAAATTCTTACTTATTGAATATATATGTGATTTGGTTTCTGGTTGCTTTTTAAAATTGCCGAATATCGTTGGATGTCGGAGCTAGAAAATATCGAAGACCATGTTGACCTTCGGCCTATAGCCAGAAATAAATGTAATTAGACTTTAGACATCACGGTACAGGAAAACTTAGGGTAGATTTCTGTATTGAGTATTTTGACTTAAGAACGTCTCAAACCATTCTTAACTGCTAAATTTTGACAGGTTTTCAGGGCAAAGTAGAGTTTGAGTAATTCTCAACTTCGAATGCTATCAGAAACCGAGGGTTAGGCTATTTGCCTAAACAAATTCCAATATTAGATCGTTTTCCTTTCAATCCCTGCAGAGAATTACTCTTTTATATCAATAAATAGTTACAAAATTATGGTTACAACGCTAATGTAGACGTTAAACATATACGTGAGAACGATGAACTTAGTTAAAACAAATCAACCGCTATAACCCCACAAATATTCACATCTTTAGATCTAATAGACACATTATCTTGGTTGCAAAAAAATACTAAACAGCTTCCAAAAATAATCACTACGAATCAATATATGTCTAGGTTACAGCAACGACCGAAGACAACCGAATCGAAATCTTCAAACAATTAAAATCGCAGTTACAAAACTAGCGAACATTCCAGCCGTTCCTATAATTACTATAAAGCTAGCCATTCAATGTCGTAACGGACTGACAGTCACTTAGTTAATGGTCAAACCGGTACCCGATGACGTACAGCTTGCTTTGTCTAAATATTGTCGGTAAAGTATTGATTTCCGTGAAGTTTAATATTTGGCTAGAGATGAGAAAAATTTGGTACTCTTGAAATAATCGGCTTTGGTGGAATATTCGGCTTTAATGGAATATTCGGCTTTAATGGAATATTCGGCTTTAGTGGAATATTCGGTTTTGGTGGAATATTCATAATGTGCCTAGTATGCTAACAATGTCTGCCCGTCTCGCCACCAGACGACTAAGATTTCTGCTTCAGATTCTTGGACGGCACTCGGTCACTGTGCTGCCATATTCCATCTATTAGCCCGTGAGGATTGGCACAAGAAAAGGGAAGCTTATGCTCAGCAGTGGGCAAAATCGATCTGTGGAAGATGATGATGAATTTCAATCTAGATTCAAGCCAGTAATCTAAATTCTATGTCTAGATTCAAGCCAGTTAAATCGTTTCTCATGGATTCGTTGAACTTCATTCCCTTAGCACATTCCAGATGGATGCCATCATGATTTCAAGAGTTGCAGTTGTTTATAGCGCATCTTTGAGTTTTGTTGAGTTTGCTGCAGTCATATAATATAACGATGATGAGTGTAAGAGAAAACCATTTTAACTTAATGAGATGAATGCATCATACCTTATGTAGATAGCGGTAATAAACACACTTACAAACTTCCGCCTCATATGTCTTGAAGATAGTTAAAATATGTATTTAGTGAATCAGAATACGACGATATTTCAACATTTAGGAGATGCAAGCTTTTAGAGCGGTTTCATAAAATTAATTAGAAACAACTCGTAAAAGATATAATATTATTATGCACACACACACATTCATTGGGCGTACTACTGTGCTAAGAAGTAGAATTCCCTGCCGGAGTCTGTGTTTCTTGATTGCTACAACCTGAGGATCTTGAATTCAAGAGTGAATAGGTTACTTCTAGGTAAGCACGCTGCATCGTCGCTTTTCACCAGGTGAGATAGCCGTCAAGCGAACGTCAACCGAACCCTTTCACCAATAAAAAAATGCCATTTTAACGGGAATATGAATTCCTTTACTAGTTAAGTTTCACAAAGTTTTAAAGTCGTCACAGGTCAATATGTAAATATTACAATGTTTTTTTTGGCGCGGCTTATTAGTTTTAGTTTATAGCATTTAGTTTGACTAGACATAATATCCGCGTAATTCTAAACCAAAGATATTTGAATACTGTTAGGACTTTCGCTCCGCCTGCTCGTAAAGTTGGCATTGAAATGGTCGATCAAGGACCTATAAAGCTTTTTGACCGACTGCAAAAAAAGATAGATATACCTACACTTTATTGTACACCATAAATACAATTACAGTTGAATCTTAAAATTAATAAGGTGTCACAAAGAAGGTTCTCAATTCGGTTGTATTTATTAGTTTATTACCTCAGAACTCCATTATTTATGAACCTATAGTCGGATAAAAAATAAAAACTTTATTAGCTATACTAGGACATTGTCTACCCGTGTGACAAATGTCATCCAAATTCTTTAAAGGGATGACCACACGGTTGCAAACTAGCGTTACAACCAAGGTCACCTTGGTTTGTGTGTTTGGTTTGTGTTGCGGCTACATGGATGTAAACTACGCGCCAACACGTTCGCTGGTTAGGAAAACGCACCTCCCAACCAAGGGCGTTGAAGGTCATGGATTACAACTCCTGTCTATACGGATTGAAACTAGCAAGATCACCTTGGTTGGAACGCTAGTTTGCAGCCGTCTGGTCACCCCTTTAAGGACTAAAAAATATACATACCCACACACACACCGACATATATACAAACATGTGATTGGATAACTAGTATTTAATCCAAAGAGATGTCCACAATTTCAATCAACAGTTAGTCGATTTCTAGAAAAGTAACCACGAGACAACCATTTCTTTTGCGTTGAATGTTGATGAGGCGACTGACGTCACATAAAGTCCTCAAGTTCATAACAAATTCTGATCATATTACCATGTATGAAGGACCACTACCGGTCACATGTGGCATATTTATATTTTAGCAAGACATTATATTCAAGAGACATGAGACGTAGGCGCATGGTAAAGTAGTAGAAATAGCATCTCTATAACAATCACACTAAACAATCTATATTATATCTATCTAACTATCTAGTAGTCCAGTCTAATTAGACCAAAAAATAGGGGTAAGGTTAATAATTCGCACCCAGCTGAAAATTTGTAGGATTGTTCAAAACACCATCATAAATGAAATCTAAAAAGTCCTTATCGATCTGACACCTGGAAAAAAAATACTCGGGGTCAAAGGTCACAAAAACGAGTTTTTCGCGATTTTCAGCAAAACGGTAAGTTTTATCATAAAATTAGCTCAGACAAAAATTGTAGATAATTACCTCCATAAAAGTGTATTTCCTTTTTTCCCTATTAGGTGGGAAAATCATCTAATGACAAATCTCGCTCTTGGGCGGAGCGAGAGATAGTGTCAGACTTTTACTGACTAAAAACCCACTCCTGTTCCTTCTTTGCCTTCATCCCGGGGCCCCGGGCTTCGCTTTCACACTACCCGTGGCCCCAGTAGGCTTCGGCCCTGCTGGGCCCCTACGACGACTTGGGCTCGGTTGAACTTGAAAGAGTTAATCGTCATAATATGCACACGTTTTCACGCCACCTTTGAGGTAGTGTTTTTGATTGACTTTGTTGTCTGTTTTTTCCTTTTTAGGTAGGTACGGAACCTTAAAAACGCGCTAAGTACCTACCCTTTAAACCTCATTCCGTGTGCCAATAAACTTGAAAGTTAGCACAAATAGTAACCAAAGTAAATAATTGAAGTTTACATTATTTCTTTTCAGAACTTCCCCCAACAGAACCATTTAGGGGGATCTAAAGAATGTATGGAAGATTCTTATTTCTTATGTTAATACTTGGCACAAATTCTAATTAAAATGATGCATAATAAAGATTGTCACTATTCGTTTTTCAAAACTAGACTCAAATACAATCTAAAAAAGATTAAACTTTTTAGCAAACGAAGTCGCTGGTACTGCTTATTATATAATCACTAGAAATTATTTTCTAGGAACCAATACAACCAAATTATTTTCTAATACTCTAACCAACACAAAATTCTGCGTAAATTGGTGTAAGGTAGTGTTAATTACATTAATCACTTGACGGACCGTAACACATCGATCAGTGTTGATACACTTAGCCGCTATACACCTATTTTTAGCCAATTATTTGGATTATCATGCAGCAAACAATGTTGCTAAATATTGTATGCAATTTGCTGGTACCCTTCGAGTTTAAGGTAACATTCTTCAAATGCTTACTTTAATAGTTACGAGCAAAAAGATAGAATGAAAATATTAGAAAGAAGTAAGTAAGTAAACACGAGTTGGGACTATAGCTTATAGACATCTTTAAAACTAAGACATTTAATTGAAGCAGATGTGGTTCATGGTATAGTCTTTCGAAATGCCTCATTTAAGTGCCAATAATTTTATTCATCATTATCATCATCACTTCAAGCAAAAGACGTCCACTGTTGGACATAGGCCGCCCCTAAATGTCGCCTCAATGTTCCGTCCTGTGCGTCTCGCATTCAACAAGGTGATCCCCGTGGCTAGCATAGGCGCAGGCTTGCGAATAACGAGCAATGGGTAGCTTGCTGTCCGTACCTACGTCCGGTTAGGATCAAGCCGTCGACGGCGCGTAGTGTCCACTGCAGCTTAAGTTATTCATTTTATTAAGAATCTCCTTTTAACTGGCAATGCTTCTAAGAATACAAAATGTAACAGATTTGGATTGCAAACAAAAGACACAGCTAGGACAACTAATGATCTTAAAACACACAAATATCGTTACTAACCCTAAACTGCCACAGTTTACACCACAATTACCAAAACTGCATCCAACTATTTCAACCCTTTCGCAACTGCATGAGTAACCAAAGTTTTGCAAGAAAGTGCGGTCGCCATGACATGACTCACGAACAGGCCCGAACCTTACCGGACCTTACCGAATCCGAAATGATAAAATATCGACAACATTATTACTTAAATATGCGAAAAATTCTACTGGTTTTGTCAGTTTTTTCTTATATTTATACGGCAGTAATTTTATAGATGTCGCACCTGGCAGGCCAATGTCCCATAATGTGATGTTTGCGGAAGATAATTTTAATATATGGTTTAGTTTATTCGTTTTTTGTGGTTGCCCAAAGTAATTGATGATCGTATGATTTACATACTATGATACTAGTGTAGTTCTACACACTCGGTTCTCGACTTTTTTTAGTCGCATTGGTAGGTAGGTAGGTACTAATTGTTTTAACATTTTTGAAGACTCCTTATCAGGGGCGCCGACTCCGTGGGTGCTCGGGGGCTCGGGCACCCATAAGAAGAGCATCCCTGAGAATAGACATCAAGAAACCGATCAGTAATCTGCCTTTTAAGGATGGGCGTTTTTTCATTACCCGATGACCCGTTTAGCGCAGTGGTTTATACCGCCGGTTGAGACGCAAGAGTAGCGGGTTCGATTCTCGCACCAACATAAATGTTTGTTGATGAAACAGATGTTTGTGTTGGGTCTGGGTGTTTGTGGTACCTTCGTTGTTCCGCAGTATGTAAGTATATAGGGCATTTATTTATTTGTCGGTCGATCACTGTGCATTTCTCTTCTCACACTTCGCCACTTTTTCGAGTCATCTAATGAGCATGAGCAACCATCAGGTTTTCTAAAAGCCGGCGCCCCTGCCCCTTATGACAATGTTTTGAAAGCTTTATCGTGCAATTGACCCCAATACAGCGTAGGAAGATAATGACAAAGATGATACACTTATCATTTATCATCTTCCTACGCTGTATTGGGGTCAACGATTGTCAACGTGTAGATATTCATATTATGGCCGTTGGGGCCGAAAGCTTCTGGAGTGGCGACCGCATACCGAAAGACGTAGTGTTAGAAGGCCTCCTACAAGGTGGACCGATGACCTGGTAAGGGTTGAGGGAATCCGATGGATGCGAGACGCACGGGACTGTTCATTGTGGCGACACATAGGGGAGGCCTATGTCCAATAGTGGACGTCTTTCAGCTGATATGATGATGATGGTGATGAGTAATTCATAGCACTGCTCTTCTGTATATTATCATCTTTTAGCTTATTCGCAACTAGCCTGAGGTCGGGTTCCAGTCTAGTTTTTTTTTCGGTGGGTAAATCATCCAATGACATCCCCTGCTCTTAGGCGGAGCGAGAGGGCGTGTCAGACTTTTACTGACTAAAAACCCACTCCTGTTCCTTCGTTGCCTTTCATACTAGGGCCGAGTCTTCCTTTCAGAAGCAGACCCTTGGCTCACAATAATTTACTCCTAAATATTATGTTTACGAAGTACTACTTATTACATTCAAGTACATGTGTTAAAAAACGTCATTTGTTACACGTGGGCAATTGTTATTGCAGTTTCTCGGCTCCAAAACGACCTCGTATTCCACCTCTGCTGCAATGGTTTTGAATAATTGCATCAAAATGTACTAATCTCTCCCTTTCCACTCATAAAGATGGTTTGAATATTATTTATACATTGTATAAACTAAAATTAAAATGATTAATATCGTCGCCTCAAGCAAGCCTCAAAACATTTGTTACCAACAATTCATCATACACATTGTGGGCGAAATATCATAGCTTCGTGTTATTGACCGAAAATTTGAAGCCAGTGACCGCATAACTAGACAATACAATTCAATACAATAGCTATTTGTACTAGGAATCCTCAAATTATTGCACGTATGTAGCCCTAGAGGCCAATTTAATATGTCGCTTTTACAATTCAGCACACATGCTCACCATGATCGGAATATAATTAAAATAGCCCTTATGCCCATTATCCCTTGACCTGCCTTGTACAGCAAATTGTTCTTGATAGCAGGTCTTTGTATGTCAGTTGGTTGTTGCATCATGATTGAAGGAAATAAATGTTGATTTTTATAAGTAGCATGTTCTGTTTTGTAATAACGAGTAATCCTGTGTAATCAATTACTGTTGTTTATCATTAATATTTAGTTTGTAAGTAGGTAGAGTTAAGTGAAGAAGTGATGCTTTGATTACATTTATTTATTTATTGAAAAGATTGCATGTAGCGGAGATGAGAATGTTGAGATGAATGTGTGGTATAACGAGAAGTCAGAAATGAGTATATTAGAGGAAGTGACTGAAAAGTTAAAGGGGAATCATTTGTCTTGGTATGGTCATGTCAAGAGAAGAGATGAAACGCATGTGACTAAAAGAGTATGATAGAGGATGGATGGAGATTGAGAGGGAGGCCAAATAAAACAATGAATTGATTGTGTAAAGAGTGATATGAAAGAAAAGGGAGTTAGTGACAGCATGACGGGAGGGAGACAGGACAGAATGGAAGAAAAGATGTGGTGCTGCGACCCCAAATAACACAGGCAGAAACAGGGGCAGGAAGATGATGATTTATTAAAATGCCATACATCACAAAAGTACAAAGGTGAGCTTAATGCCTCAGGTATATTTTACCAGTCAACCAAGAGCGATGGAGAGATTATATGCCGGATACATTAAATAGTATTATTAAAAATAACATGGTATATAAGCATATGTATACATACAGTTTACACGTAAAGTTAAAATAAACATACATAATTATATGTATCCACATAAAAATGCATTTATATAGATATAAAGTAATGGAAAGAGGTTATCATTCATCATTTTTCCACCTATGTCTCATGTTACTGTAGGGTCGGCGACACAGGACTGCGGGATTGTACAAAAGAGTCACCATGGCCCTGGAACGCAAAGAGTAACTTGATGGATACAGGTAGGCTTCAGCCATCATGGTGGAGCATACGGTAGAGGTATGCCCCGCCTGGACAGAGCACCGCCGTGTCCTCGTGGGGGCGCTCGGCGGCAGCGATCTCTCGCGCCGGGCCTTGATACGGCCCACACGCCCCAGCCGCCGAGATCCCGATCCCGATTTCCAGCCACCGTAGGCGCTGGCTTGCGGACGGCGAGCAATGGGTAGCTCGCCATCCGACCGTCCGGTAACCGTCCGGACCGAGCCCAAATTGTCGACGGCGCGTAGTGATCCACGCGCGCCTCAAGGAGATGTCAGCAAAACCGTAGGGGTCCAGCAAGTTCGAAGCCTACTGGGGCCATGGGTGATGCGAAAGAGAACCCCGGGCCCCTGGAACGAAGGCAAAGAAGGAACAGGAGTGGGTTTTTAGTCACTAAAAGTCTGACACTATCTCACGCTCCGCCCAAGAGCGGAGGATGTCATTGGATGATTTTCCCACAGAAAAAAAAAAGGTAGGCTTCAGCCCTTCTCAACTGTCACACTAGCATCCAGTCATTTTTCTTTCTTGTCATTTCTCACATTTATCCATTTTCAATCCAGTCTATCTCTTTCATCAACATTTATATTAATTATTATTTTAGTCAGCGAAACCGTAGGGGCCCAGCCGAGTCGATGCCCGCTAGGGCCATGAGAAATTTCTGAAAAGGAAACTCCTGGTCCTAAAACGCAAAGGTAACTGAAGGAACATAGGTAGGTTTTAGACAGTAATATCTGATACGCCCTCTCGCACCACTCTAGAGTGAGAGAAGTCATTAGATGACTCCCCACCTGCCATAAAAAAGTCCGTATACAAACTAACAAACCACTAACCATCACAAAATTACCCCAATCATCTTATAAACTTACAAACTAAACCTAATAGACGCAAATTCGCTTTCAACATCACCATCAAATTACTGGAAGGTAATGTGTGCATATGGCAAATAAATCGCTCTCATCTGAGCGATTTCGTAGCATTACGTACGGATTGCAAAGTCAGTCGCGTGAGTTCACTAGTTGAAAACTTGCAGTAGGCTGGTTACACTTGGCCGAAACGTAATGAAATTTTTGGTACACACGCGATCCGGTGAGATATTGGAGTTTGGTAAGGTTATTTATAAAACGGACTTACTAGCTATAGTATTAACCAAATATATTGTTATAAGGACAAAGACACAAGATCCGGCTCGAAGGACCAACAAATTGTGACGCTATTATAAACATACATGCCGCTGGATTCTTAAAAAGAGTTACCGAGGCTCTAAAATGCAAAGGGCAACTAAAGGAACACAGGTGAGAATTAGTAAAAGTCTGACACTCTCTCTTGGTCCTCCCAGAGCGGGAAAAGATACTTGATGATTTCCTACCTGAAAAAAAAATCGTAAGCATGATATCTACTCAGATTACTTAACCGAACACTACGATGGTTTTAGTAGACCTATCTCCTATCTTGGACCTGAAATGGTTTGCTTGAAAACAAAAGGTTTTTACAACATGTACGAACTGTTTATTTATTTAACTAACTACGACGAGTATGCTTAACAAGGCGCCATTTATCTTCACATATTTTAATTGTGAAACTGTTTTGTTAACTAAATTGATTTCTACCGTTTAGAGCACTTATTGGATGAATTGATTACTACTTAGAGTTGAAAACTTAATAATCGCGTGATTTCAGTATTTAGATTTTACCACTTAGTAACGGATTTACAAAAGGTATTTTAGAAGTCTTATGAACACGTAAAATATCAAGGTATGTTTCTGAAACGAAAAAAAATAATTGTATAAATTATAATTTTTTGATGATATATAAATTTCATAGAGAAAGCTTTTTAAAAGGATAATCTTGATATCAAATCGATTCCGATAAAATTTTTAACCTTTCGAAATATCAAATAACCACTTGCGTGAAATATAGTCCATTACTATGAATTTCTAATAGAAAACGGAAATCAAAATTCTAGGCTACCATGTCGTGTCTTAGATTCTAGATAACATTTCAATTAATGACGCAACTACTCAGTCTAAATAAAACCAATGAAAGTAAATTGCCATTAATGGTACTGTTGAAATAGTCATCAAAATTGATTGGCTCAAAAAAAAACAAAGCATTGGCTAAAATTCTAAAAAATAATTAGTTCATTTCACCATTCTATGAATGGTGAAATGAACGTAGTAATTTGCATTTCCGTATGATCTATTAAAAACCATACGTCCGTAGAATGGGAAGAAATATCTCAAGAAAGACCAATATGTACTCTCGTTTCTTAATCTACAGTTAGTAGGTAATTCTTAATCTAAACTGGATTACAATATCCTTAGAGAAATAAAGAGAACGTATATGACAGAAAGTGTGTGGGAAGCAGAATTTGCATAAAGAGACAATATACTAAAGTTTCATATAATTTCCGATAAATATTTGGAGTCAGTGTGAAATTGTCTTGACCATTTAACAAAAAAAACCGTATCTCACATCGACATTTCTCTCTATTTTTAGAACTACATAAACACATCATAGCGTGAACGATGTTCGCGAATTTCTAAATCAAATTATCAATAGTTCTAACTTTCAAAACAACGGTTATGACATAAATCAAGTCATAATAGCTATTATTGAGCCGTTCACACTGTTCGGGTGCATTAAAATATTGATATATTTTGTTTTAGTGAATTTATGATTATTATTAACAAATACAGCGTGGAAGGCAGGGTTCTGGTTAACAGGAACTAATATAGAACAAAAGAATACATAAATATAGAAGAGAAAGTTAATGGCAGAAATAAAAAACATGAGTACCAGAAAAAATATATAGCAAATATCGAGGAAGGTTGTAATAAAATACAGAAATAGGTAGGCAATGATTTTTTTACGGTTTACTAAATAATGGTAAGTTTCATAAATAGAAGGTAAATCACAGCAACACATGACAGTAGACCGTGGTAAAGGAGAACCTGCTAATATATTTATTTATATATAACTCGTTTCTGCCAGTGGGCATGATGGAATAAAATGTAGATGGGATAGAATTCCGTACGTGATGGTTATCCCAGCCGGAGTCTGTGTTTCCTGATTGCTACAACCTAGGGATCTTTAAATCAAGAGTCAATAGATTACTTTTAGGCAAGAGTTCTCCATCGACGACCATATCGTCACTTACCATCAGGTAATTCACGTTTGACTACTATCTCAATAATAGTCAAACGTGAACCTATCAACAATGAAAAAAAGATAGGATACATTTTATTCCGGGACAGGAGATGGTCACGAAGCGTGAAGAACTAACAAACATACAAACACATTGCATACAAACTTTCATCTTCAAAATATTAGAGTGCCTTGAGGAAGGTGTTGACATCGATAGACGTATCATTTCTTTACCTACTAAGTCTCAGATATATGGTAATAGAATGCATGAAAGTAGCACCCGTTCGTCAAGCATGAAATACCGAAGTGACATGGATACATCGAACGCTCATCGCAATAACTGTCTCATAATTAACCATTTCATTCCGTGAGGAACTAATTAGAAGAGGTATGTAACATGTAACAAAGTAATTATTAACCTTAAATCAACCTACAATACCTGCCGAGCATTGGACCCACCCATTTGACGAATGAATACACCCATATGAATTGGGTAGTTGACTGTTTTTTTTTTTATCCATAATCACATCACACTAATATTATAAAAGCGACATTTTGTTAGTGTGTACATGTTTGTTACTTCTTCCCGCTCGAACGCCTGAACGGATTTCGATGAAACTTAGCACACGGGTAGAACTTATCCTGGAATAGCACATAGGTTACTTTTATCCCGGAATTATGTTCCCTTCGGACAATTTTCTACGTTCACGCGACGAAAGCCGCTGGCAACAGCTAGTTTAATAAAAAAAATAATCGAATCCGTTCAAAATTAAGGAAGTTGGAACCTTTCAAATCTTATAGAAGGGAAACTAGACAGTAGGACTTAGGCCTTAGGACTTAGGCCTTAGGATTTATGCCTTAGAACTTAGGCCTTAGGACTTATGACTTAGGCCTTAGGATTTAGAACTTAGGACTTAGGCCTTAGGACTTAGGACTTAGGCCTTAGGCCTCAGACCTAGTGACCTAGTGATGCGTATTCGTCATTATACGCTTGATGTACGCCTGCGTGAAGCTTATATACAAAACCATGAAACTCTGTCGACGAATACACGTCTGAAGCTACGCGTCCGTTGACATGTCTTCAAGATTGTAACTTTAAAACCACAAGAGGTTAAAAAAAACCTTATTCAATGATTTATCTAGTATTACCTAGTTGCTAAACCTTAATTCCTAGAATCGATCTTCAATCAACTTATCCTTGAATCAAAGACGCCATTTTGACGAATATATTAATACATGCTGCATACCGTAAAAAAATGTTAATTACCTGCTCACAATATTCAAAGAAAATGAATCACTGAAAATTCTGAAGTATACCTACATACAAAAACAAAATAAATAAGATAACACTTCTAGTACAGTGTGTTTAGTTCAGTTCAGTTCAGAGTGCCTTTTTTTTAATCATCTAATGACATCTCCCGCCCGATTTCCGACCACCGTATGCGCGGGCTTGCGGACGGCGAGCAATGGGTAAATCGCCGTCCAACCGTCCGGTAACCGTTTAGACCGAACCCAAGTCGATGACGGTGCGTAATGTTCCACGCGCGCCTCCAGGAGATGTCAGCAAAACCGTTGGGCCCCTACGGCAGGGTTAGCGTTAAGCCTACTGGGGCCATGGCTTGTGCGAAAGAGAACCCCGGAGCCCCGGAACGAAGGCAAAGAACAGGAGTGAGTTTTTAGTCAGTAGAAGTCTGACACTATCTCTCGCTCCGCCCAAGAGCGGTGATGTCATAAGATGACTTCCCACCCGAAAAAAAAAACCTGTGATTATTCTGTTGCCCTTTGCGTTTCAGGGCCACGGGAACTCTTTCGAAGAATCCCACAGTCATAATAAAAGAAGACAAAGTTGTTTGAAGACAGAGAAATTCCCCATGAAAAAATTCATTGATACTTTGCTCGATCCGGGTATTAAACCCAGAACGTCACTTACTTACGATCACTAGACCAATGACACTCAACATGAACATGACTCACTGACTACAAAAAATCTCAACAGCTATTCAACAATTCTTTATAAAAAAATCTGTAAGTATGAATAAATTCAAACATGGATTGTTTACCGGTGCAGACGGTACTATCGTCACGGCAGCTCATCGCCGGTCACTTTCGATGATCTTGCGCAAACGCATCTGTGAGCATTCTTACGTTTCGATTCGTACCATTTTCTAATTCGTCATGTGCAACTGTTGTTTATTTAAATGTCAGTTGTTAATTGTTAATGTCAAGTTTACGATGGTTTTATCTTGTTTTTTGTTTTAAAATAACTCTTTTCGGAAGTGAAGACATATTTCAGAATGGGTTTGAAATGGAATTTGGAACGGTGCACTAGCTTCTGACGTTTTATAAGTGCCCATGTAGGTCTATGTGAAATAAAAATATTTTGTAATTTGATTTTTTTTTTTATTTTTGGTTTTAATCGCTGTATGATTTTGATTCCGCTGGGGTTATCGGACATTTTTGAAATGGAAACCCGTGGTCCTAGGAAAATGAAGGACACAGTGTTTGTTTTATGTGGGAAAATCATCTAATGACATATCCCGCTCTTGGGTGGGGCGGGAGACAGTGTCAGACTTTTACTGACTAAAAACCCACTCCTGTTCCTTCTTTGCCTTCGTCTCAGTCCCAGGGCCCCGGGTTTCACTTTCACACTACCCGTGGCCCCAGTAGGCTTCGACCCTGCTGGGCCCCTACGATTTGCTGACATCTCCTTGAGGCGCGCGTGGAACAGTACGCGCCGTCGACGACTTGGGCTCTGTCCGGACGGTTACCGGACGGTCGGACGGCGAGCCACCCACTGCTCGCCATCCATTTGCATTTAAATGTCTCAACTTTTAGTGTTTACTAGGAAATAACCAACATATTTAACTTAAATATTTACTAACTACGATGAGTATGTGTAAACTACGTACATAATCATATCATCATCATCATCATCATTTCAGCCGAAAGACGTCCACTGCTGGACATAGGCCTCCCCCAAGCGTCGCCACAGCGAACGGTCCTGTGCGTCTCGCATCCATCGGACTCCCGCAACCGTTACCAAGTCATCGGTCCACCTTGTAGGAGGCCTTCCAACGCTACGTCTTCCGGTACGTGGTCGCCATTCCAGAACCTTTCGGCCCCAACGGCCATCTGTCATAATCATATACAAAAACAATAACCCTTAGGCGTCTAAGAACTCCTGCGCATCGCTATCATCCGGGTACACTGGACACGTACCCAGAATACTTCCAGCATTGCTACGTTGAATGGCAATGCTAATTCTTTGGCATGTCGCACTCTTGAAGTAGCATTTACTGGTTTTTAGGGTAACTCAAAAGAAAAAAACGGAACCCTTATAGGATCACTTTGTTGTCCGTCTGTCTGTCTGTCTGTCTGTCAATACCCTTTATCGGGAACGCGTGAAGGTATCGAGTTAGAATTAAAACCATATACTCAGATCTGCGGTCCCTTGAAGCTGTAAAAAAAATCAAATCAGCCGTTTATGTCGCAAAAAACGTGATTTCGATACTCTCAAGAGAATCAAAATTCATAGGGAACTTTCCATTGACCTAGAATCTTGAAATTTGGCATAAAGCAAGGTCTCATAGCACAAGTATGGGAAAAAATCTGAAAACTGTAATTTTGAAGATACGTCACAAAAAAAAAAAAATTTTTACATTAGTCGTTCTGTCAAATGCTATTGGACTGACTAACTGTCAAAATTAAAGAAAAAGTGTCAAATCTCAAATACAAGACGTTAAGCTATTTATTTTTATTATATATGTATCTAACTGCTCAATTAGATATTAAAACAAAAAAAGTTACTGAAAATCAGTATTTTCCTGTAAAAGCCATTTCCACTTAGGTAAATCAATTAACCATCTCATAATACCATAAGTCACAAATTCTCCTTGAAGCCCAGACACGACTCATTAAACATTACAAAACTCAGAGTGACCCGGCCTTGGATTCCATATTTGCAAAAGGCAGTACCATAAGTGTACAGAGGCAATCTCAACAAGTTAGGTAAACAGTTACTCGCCGATATTCGTTAGCTATTCAATGATACATGTGAAAATGTGGCGTTACTATTGTAGAAAAAGTCACTTTCAATATACTTACTCGAATACCACCACTTTTAGGCACACAATTGACTGTTTTTCGCACTAGTGCGGAAAAGTGTTAGTGCTCGCCCCCGCCAGAATGTTGTTATATTTATCGTATCAGGGAGGGCGCGTGTCAACCCCCTTTTATTTATGTCTTCGTAAGTGTATTGAAAAACGTCGTTTGATACACGTGGAAATCGATCACTGCAACCCTCGGCTCAATGCTCTCGCTACAATGACAAACTTTCTCCACATGCATCAAAGTGCATTATTTTCATCTTACCCACCCAGTAATTTCATCAGTTGATAGAAACTTTGAAAGAAGCCAAGAGAGCCTACACAAATTGACAGCGATTACATTTGTCAGAATATCCAAAATGTCTGAATATCTATAGTATAATATCCTCTGCGTACGTGGCTCATCGCCATTGAGATCGGTCACCGTGATCGAAAGTCGGTCGAGAGGGTTATTTATGGCAGGTAGATTTTTACTTTGTGAAGAGGCCCAAGTTAACACAACATATTACGTCTGAATATCCAAGAAATAAAGATAATTTCCATAAGAAACCATTCCTCCTACGAGATCCAGAATGATAAGACAATAGGCTATGGCATTGTTCGAAAAAGTTTTCATGGCGCTGGAACGCAAAGAGCAACTTTTTTTTCGGTGGGAAAATCATCTTATAACATCTTGGGCAGAGCGTGAGATAGTGTCAGACTTTTACTAACAAAAACCCACTCCTGTTCCTTCGTTGCCTTTCGTAACAGGGCCGAGTCTTCCTTTCAGAATTAGACCCTTGGCCCCAGTAGGCTTCGACCCTGCTGGGCCCCTACGGTTGCTGACCTTGAGGCACGCGTGGAACACTACGCGCCGTCGACGACTTGGGCTCGGTCCGGACGGTTACCAGACGATTGGACGGCGAGCTACCCATTGTTCGCCGTCCGCAAGCCCGCGCCTACGGTGGCCGGAAATCGGGATCGGAATCCCGGCGGTGGTTGGGGCGAACGCAAAGAGCAACTAGAGGAACATAAGTGGGTTTTAGTTAGTAAATGTATGACACATCCACTTGCTCCACCCTGGGTAAAAAGCCTAAAAAGGTTTAAATAAACAGTTTCAACCAATCGCCTCATATTTAATCCAACTACTGTCTGACATTTGAATTGTTTGTTCATAAAAAATCTAGTTATTATTCATAATCTTGTGATTCGATCTCAAAATAATGCGTTTTAGTCGAGATTATATAATAAAAACATTAAAACAAAATAAATCGTTTGTTGTTATTATCAGAAATATAGTTTTTGGTTCTAATTTGTTATTCATTCTAAAACAACCGATTACTGCTATATCAATAATACATAATCAATTCAAATGCTGTTATCATCGGCATATTGCAAACACCGTAAATAATAACATAATTCTCTCCATTTCGAGAGAATGGAGAGGAGTATATTAGCAATTAAACTAGAAAAAGTTTGCAACGTGGAAATAAGGATTAAAACAAGATTACAGCCATTCTGAAATGCGGCTAGATAGGTCACACGATAGAGCAAGCAGGCAATCCTATGGTACCAAAGAGATGACGTCAAAAAACAGGGTCATCCAACGAGAAGAAGAAAAGATGCGGACAAAGTCCAGTTGGGTCTAGTTGGATGAGGCCTATGCCAAAGGACACACTGAACTAAGGGACATACCTACTCTAACTAGTACTACAGCTGGAACTCAAACAAAACAGCTGAAAAAATATAGTACAGCGAAATAAATGGCAATTTTTTTTTTATTTAAAAAAAATTGCGTGACACAATTCTTTTTTTCTCGTTAAGACACAGATATTTGTTCTTATGGTAATATTTTGGCTAACCCTACTGAAGGCCTATTTTATGAAGAAACCATTCTATATGATTAGCTAAACTGAAAGGGTTTCTCTAAGAACACTATCCTGCAAAATGCATTGAAGGACTGGAACAATTTGCCTGCTGCGGTCTTCCCGTCCAACTATAATTTAGGTCTCTTCAAAACTAGAGTGAATAGGCTCTTTTAATAAACTAGTGCGCCTCACCATCAATGATTGCATCACTGCTTACCATCAGGTGGGATCGCAGTCAAGCACTGGTTTATATCGATATAAAAAAAAATGCAAAGTACTTAAGTGGGTTATCCAGGCGCACACTCCTTAACTGTATACAGGTATTTTTGGTTGATATACGTATTGTATTTGAAATTGTTTCATTTTATTCACCATATCGAGAGTTTATAATCTCACTAGGTTTATTACAAACTCACGGCGTTTGCAAAAAGCCGATGACACTGACACTAAGCGATAAAAACGTGACTTAGAACAACTCACCTGTACCAATCAAATTCGTTCCATAGTAACTTGTCACACTATTTACATGGTTTCGCGGTCATTTTGTAATAACCATATTTACACCAAAATGCTTGTTACATTCATCTTTAACTGTAAACTATTATGAACTTCTTGACACATTCTATTCAACATAGAGGGCAGCTCTTTAGTGAATTTTGAATGGACAATAGTTTCGGCTGTGTTTTGTTATGGGTGACGTATTGTACTGGCTTATGACTGGCTTAGTCAATTGTGTGTTTAGACTGAAGTACTGAGGCCGAGAACCATTTTGTTTTATCTGCAAGACCCCAATATAGGCTGTAGGTTCCTGGGTTTTTTCTCAACTACTACCCGTGCGCGATAAATTGAAACCCGAAACGAGATCTGTCTCCCAGCCCGCTTATTCCCGCCTCACGCCCGAGCCGCCGGGATCCCGATCCCGATTTCCAGGCGCTGGCTTGCGGACGGCGAGCAATGGGTAGCTCGCCGTCCGACCGTCCGGTAACCGTCCGGACCGAGCCCAAGTTGTCGACGGCGCGTAGTGTTCCACACGCGCCTCAAGGAGATATCAGCAAAACCGTAGGGCCCAGCAGGGTCGGGCCATGGGTGATGCGAAAGAGAACCCTGGAACGAAGGCAAAGAAGGAACAGGAGTGGTTTTTTAGTCAGTAAAAGTCTGACACTATCTCACGCTACGCCCAAGAGCAAAGGATGTCATTGGATGATTAACCACCGAAAAAAAAAGCCCACTTACCCCGCACTTCCCCGATGACAATCGTATTGTACTTACTATCGATTTTTAGTCCCCTACCAACCACTTACCAATGATAAAGATTAAAAACACTATAAATCTATTTATAAGTATATAAATAAAAAGCGAAATACCACTCACTGATTAATCACGAAATCTCAGAAACTATAACACCTACAAACTTAAAATTTGGCACGTAGCTTCCTTATAAGGTGTAGAAATCCGTTACAAACAAGAGTTGGAAGTTTGTATGGAGAAACCTACTTTTACGCGGGCGAAGCCGTTGGCAAAAGCTAGTACTTAGTATAAACTTAGGTACTCTAACCTCGATAGTGACCTCAAGAAAGCCCAATTGTAAAAATCAACAACCGAGGACATTCTGTCCTGGCGCAGAATTGTGAGGAGACCCGACCCCGGAGAAATGGAGCAAAGACGGACAAATAAGAAGAAGAATTAATTTTGATTACAAGATAGCGAAAACATTGTATTGTTGTCGTTTTAATATTCATTTTATTTATTTATTTAACAATTTATGTACACACAATAATAAAAGAAAAGAAGAAGGAAACAGAAGAATAGTACAAAGGTGTTTTTTTGCTAAATTGTATCTTATATTATAAACTAGTAACATGTGGAAACGTAGTGGCTGGTACATTTACTTATAGCATGTTGTGTATCTATAAATAATATGAACGCGAAAAAAGAGAGATAACGCATGAAATCTCTGTTAGCATTCGGTAATTCCGTGATTTACTCGAATATTAAAAGTTAAAAGTTATTGAAAAACATAGTCATTATTCAGAGTCTTGATAAAATTTGCAAGGCTTTCTATTGTTATACTTTTTGATTTTTTTAATATGTTCATGCAAAATATCAGATTTTCAGAGGTCTTTACTGGATTAGTTTTACACAAATTTATAAATTGATTTCAATAGGAGCCTAGATAATATCCACAAGATACTGTGTTTCCAAAATATCTAATGAAGAATGTGTAATAACGTCATAATCGCGTAAGAGCGGTTGTATGAAAAACAGTGAAAATGGATGTCGAATTGCATCCCCTCAAGATCGTGATGAGGATGTGAAATGTATGAGATGTGGTTGTAGGTACCTACTTAGTTTAAATAAATAAATAATTTAAACAAGACTTTTAAGACTTTCATATCGTATAACTTTCTCTGAAGTAATGTCTATTAATTTCTACAAACATTGTAACATTGCTTCCTACACTTACGCAAGCCAAGTGATATTGTTTAACGATGAAGTCATACGGTTATATTGACGAGTTCCTATTACCTATCAATGGTTAATGGTAACTGTTACCACCACATAACATCGCTACAATAACACTACTCCAATTTAATTGAAAACGAGAGCATTTCCTTATGTTATGTAATTAATTGGTTAATCTATGTATTTGCGTAAATTATTTAGTATGTCGTAAAACAATATTAATGTTTCTTTATGGTGCTGCTTTCGTAATAGGTAAAATATTTTCTCTGGAAAGATTTTATTTCTTAGATTTGGCCCTTTGGTCGATCTTATCGAAAGACGATCTTAAATCTTTACATATTTGGACGGGCTTGCGGACGGCGAGCAATAACTAGCTCGCCGTCCGACCGTCCGGTAGCCGTCCGGACCGAGCCCAAGTCATCGACGGCGAGTAGTGTTCCACACGCGCCTCAAGATGTCAACAAACCGTAGAGGCCCAGCAGGGTCGAAGCCTACTGGGGCCATGAGTGATGCGAAAGAGATCCCGGGGCCCTGGAACAATGGCAAAGAAGGAACAGGAGTTGGTTTTAGGTCAGTAAAAGTCTGACACGTCCTTCCGGCTCCACCCAAAAAAAAAACCTTTACGTATTTCAAAATTGCAATTGCAACAATTTTGAAGATACCATTCAAAACATTTTTGTTCTTTTTGTGAGTATTCATGACTCTTCTATTTATTACCCGAGTGCAAGAAGGGTTATCTCTTTTATTTATTTATATACACACATATACTTAAAACTACAGACTTCCCTCTCCTAGAGAGAGGAGGCCTAAGTCCCAGAAGTGGGAACATTAAAAAAGGCTGATTATGCTATGCTATAATATATACTTCAAAATGGAAAGAACAAATACAGATAGAAGAGCACAAAGGTGCTGCTTATCAAATGCTTACAGCTTGCACAAATGTTTTTTTGCGCTTTCCTTTTGCTATAGCTGCGCCACCTACCGGATCCGATTTTATTTTCAAAGCATCCAGGTACCCACTCAAATATATACACCATACAAATCTGTCAAGCCGTTTAGGAAGAGCTACACAAACACACGTTCAGAAGAATTATACATATAAAGATTAGGATAGTGTGGAGTGTCTTGAACTTTCAACTTAATTTTTCTATGAAAAGCCTCTAATCTACAAACACAAGTACCTACAGAAGATGTTTGATTACCAATACAAACGTAGAAAGTAGAACTATTTCACACAGACCCGTTATTAAGGCACTGACAAACATTGCATAGACGGTTAGATAACCGACGATCAAGTGATCATCACTTACCTAATGACGTGATTGATTTCCCGCTAATTAGGTGCGCACAGTTTGGTAATGTGATACTGTATAATACTAACTACGTGAAAAAAGAAAAGTAACCTCTATGCTACTCCAGGACGTGGTCTACCAGTGTAACCATCCAAATCAAACATACACACACACCATCACATACATACACACAGTGTGTCGTATCGTATCTTATGAATTAATCTGAATTACGCGCGAAGTTTAAAGTTTAGATTTTTATTTTATTTAATTCGTTTGTTATGTTCCATGATTTAGATGTTAGGTGTCATGTATTTTCATATAAAAGCCGGGCTTATTTACTTGTATTGCTCGCACGTCTCTGACACACACCCACAAATACACCATATCATAATACACACACACACCACAAACTTTCGCCTTTATAATATTAGTGTTAAGTGTGATAGTTTGGATTATAATCATTTATTGCCACAAGGGAATGTCATATTCAGTTAATTAATATTGGACTTGACTAATCTGTCTGAATTAACATTTCATAAAACATAGTGTTTAATTACCCTAGAAATACAAACGCAGTAAATATTTACGACAAAAAAATAGCGAATAATTTCACAGCTCATTACCAAACAAATTTTAATTTTGAAATCTTTACTAATACTAATATTATAAAGAGGATAGATTTGTATATTTGTTTATAATGAACCAGCTTCTGCCAGCGGCTTTGCCCGCGTAAAAATAGGTTTTTCTATACAAACTTTGGACCCCCGTTTCATCTCCTTAGGGGGTGAATTTTGGAAAATCCTCTCTTAGTGCTCGCCTACGTCATAAAAGGAAGCCTTTTGCAGAATTTCATGTTCCTAGTCCCATTAGTTTTGGCTGTGCGTTGATAGTCAGTTTCTCCTTTTATATATATACTAGCTGAGCCGGCAAACGTTGTTCTGCCATATAAATAAAAAAAAAAAAAAAATAGATGTTGGCCGATTCTCAGACCTACTCAATATGCTCACAAAATTTCATGAGAATCGGTCGAGCCGTTTCGGAGGAGTTCAAGTTCGAACACCGTGACACGAGAATTTTATATATTAGATTTATTTATTTATTTATTTAATGCTTTATGCACACAAAAAGTACAGAGGCGGACTTAATGCCTTAGGCATTTTCTACCAGTCAACCTTTGAACCTTTCAACCATATGTATAGGGTGACTGGCAATTAGTGTACGATAGTTAAACACGTGATTGTGCTCATGATAACAAACAATATTTATTATGGGAGCAAAGCCGAAATCGCGAAAAAAATATCAGCTGTTCAGTACATTAGGCAAACATAAATGTACTGAACAGCTGATTTTTTTTTCGCGATTTCAGGTTTGTTCCCATAGTAAAAGTTGTTGGTTATCACGAGCACAATCACGTGTTTAAGTATCGTACACTAATTACCAGTCACCCTATATAGATAAACTTAAAAACTACTGAACCGATTAAAAAAAAAAAACTTTTACCATTAGAATTGTACTGTATCATTGAGTGATATAGGTATCATATATTTTTCAGGTGAAGCCGCTGGCAGAAGCTATTGTAATTGATATTTTAAATAGATTTTAGCATAGAAACTACACAAGCTTTTGTTAAACTAAAGGTCCCAGATTCTGTCATCATTCATCTTGCCGGAGTCTGTGTTTCCTGATAGCTACAACTTAGGGGTCTTTAAGTCAAGAGTGAATAGGCTACTTCTAGGCAAGCGTGCTCCATCGTCGACCACATCATCACTTACCATCAGGTGAGATGGTGGTCAAACGTGAGCCTATCATTAATAAAATAAAATAAAAATTCACAAACAAGAAGGTTATTAAGAACGAGCAAAAAAAGTATCTTTGAAAATTACTCGCGATCACTTTTTTTTGAGGCTTGAATTAACAAATTACTTCTTTTACTCTAGGGAGTGTTAGACTTTTAGTGACAAAAGCCTACCAGTGTACCGTCAGTTACCCTCACCATGCCAGGGTCGCAGTAACTCTTCCGATCAATCCCGCAACCCATAATAGACATGAAGCAGTAATGATAGCAAAGGAGGCGGCCGCACGCGCGAGGGAACGCCCCTCACGCCTCAGCCACCGGGATTTTGATACAGATTTCCAGCCACCGTAGGCGCGGGTTTGCGGATAGCGAGCAGTGGGTAGCTCGCCGTCCGACCGGCCGGACCGAGCCCAAGTCGTCGACGGCGCATAGTGTTCCACGCGCGCCTCAAGGAGATGTCAGCAAACCGTAGGGGCCCAGCCGAGTTGAAGCCTACTGGGGCCATGGTTGATGTGAAAAAGAACCCCGAGGCCCTGGAATGAAGGCAAAGAAGCAACAGGAGTCAGTAAAAGTCTGACACGCTCTCTCGCCCCGTCCAAGGGCGGGAGATGTCATAAGATGATTTCCCATCTAAAAAAAAAACCATAATAGACATTTTTATTTTTATAATAACACACATTACATACTTACGTATTTATGTAGATTTGTTTACATAATGATCGGCCCAATGGGAGTGTAATATCTTCCGATATGACAACGTAACGAGAAGGAAAGTTTATTTATGATGGTGTTGATGACACTGCGTAATAGAACTCGGAAAAACCTCGACGGCAACCATTGACAAAGAAAATGTGACACCAATACCTGCATCCTGTAATATTACTGTCTAGATAGTAGTGATAAAGATGACACTGACAACTGTGAGGTGGACCAATCAGAATCTTGAGAAATAAACAACATCTGGCCGCAAGATTTCTCTTACACTTTTCTGCCAAGGAACTCCCAGATCAGTGGTGACTGCTGCTAGGGACGACGTTACTAACATATTAATTCATGTCAGTGTTACCGGTTATCCACAGTAACTGACGCATGTGGCAACTGAGTTCTTCAGTCTCAATTAGTACTTCTCAATTAGAGTAGTAGTGGTGCTTAATGGCGTCTCTAGCGTAGCTGCCAGAGGGACGATTCCTTGTTCTGCGCTCTATGTCATCAAGTTAGGTATTAGTGTTAGGTAATTCTCATTCCCAAGACGCCGTAGGAGCTGCTCCAGACGTCGGGAAGAGCGATTCCCAGTCGTCGTGGGTACAGGAATTAAGATAGCGACAACAAAAGAGTTTAAAAATAAACTTTAATTCGGGTCGTGGAGCTCTTTGGACCGGGAACGCGGTCCCAACTTGAACCTTAAAATTTTTTTTTTTTGTGTAGTAGTTTGGAATCACAAATAAAATAATACAGATTTTTGGTAACTGTTTTTTAAGAGCGTCCTTTTCGAGGTACATTTTCTTACAACCGCTCCTACGTGATTATGATGTTATTACACATCTTTCCCTAGATATTTTGGATACACAGCTATCTTGTGGATATTATCTAGGCTTCTATAAAAATCAAAACATAAATTTGTGTATAACTAATCTAGTAAAGGTCTATGAAAATCTGCTATTTTACGTAAAGTTTGGTCCTCCATAATGTACTCATTTATTAAAAATATAAAAAAGTACATCAATAGAAGCCTAGCACATTTATTCGAGATTCTGAATGACAGCAATTTTTCTAAAAAACTTTTAAGGGTTTAAAAGAACACGTATTTCCTGAAAAAAGTTTCGTGACATATTCAAGTAAATCACGGAATTACCGAATGCCAACAGAGTTTTCAGGCGTCATCTCTCTTTTTTTGCATTGCCTCTTCATCAAACATCGCGTTGGATTGCACTAAATGAAGCAATAAGCTTTTAAACCATGCTCGAGGTTGACCATAGGCGAGTGGAAAAGGACCCTCTTAATGCCTTTTTCTTTGTGGTCTCAAAATATTACTCAAATAATTAATCGTTTTTATACGTAGAAGATAGGACTACGGTCCCGATCCAAAGAGCCCCACGACCCTTTAATTCTTCCCAATTACTGTTATGCTGTGACTAGGTAGCAATAAAGTTGGTTTATTTTTTAATTATTTTGCTGTCGTTAACTTAATTAGTGCGACACCCAGGTGCCCAGAGTGAGAGGAGTCTTTGAGATTAAGATTTTGCACATAAAAAAAACCGGTCAAGTGCGAGTGGGACTCGCGCATGAAGGATTACCGTCCGTAGCAAAAAAACGGCAAAAAAAATTACGTTTCTTGTATGGGATCCTCACTTAAATATTTATTTTATTCCGTTTTTAGTATTTATTGTTATAGCGGCAACAGAAATACATCGTCTGTGAAAATCTCGACTATCTAGCTATAACTGTTCATGAGATACAGCCTGGTGATAGACAGACGGACAGTGGAGTCTTAGTAATAGCGTCCCGTTTTTACGCTTTGGTTACGGAACCCTATAAATGATATCAGTGTTAAGGGCATGCAACTCGACATACATTTTCACTGTATTTCATACAACCGCTCTTACGCGATTATGACGTTATTACACATTTTTCATTCGATATTTTGGAAACACAATATCTTGTGGATATTATCTAGGATTCTATTGAAATCAATTTATAGATTAGTGTAAAACTAATCCAGTAAAGACCTCTGAAAATCTGCTATCTTGCATGAACTTTGAAACTTCATAATTTACTCAAATTAAAAAATCAAAAAGTACAACAATAGAAGAAGCCTTCCACATTTAATCAAGATTCTGAATGACGACAATTTTTCTGAAAAACTTTTAAGGGCTTAACAAAATCACGTATTTCCTGAAACCAGTTTTGTGAAATATTCGAGCAAATCACGGAATTACCGAATGCCAACAGAGTTTTCAGGAGTTATCTCTCTTTTTTTGCGTTGCCTCTTCATCAAAGTTTGCGTTGGATTGCGTTAAAGGACCCTCTTTTAAGAAGGTATCTCGTTCGTAAGGTTCAGTTGTTTTTAGAGAGTCGTAATTTTCTGCAAACAAACTATTTTTTCCAATACCATAAATATCATGATATCATGGCCTAAAATATGATTGATGATGAAAACGTGCGTGTTTCCTTTGCGATGTTTAACTTTTTTTTTAAACTGACAAAGATCGGACGGAAAACTGCACCTATTAACACATTACGTATCATGGACAGTCACGATGCGATTTATAAACTAATTATTTAATGTTTTAAAACACGTCGTTTTCCAAAAAATAATAAGAAAATCTTTACACATATTATCACATTAATATTATAAAGGCGAAAGTTTGTGTGTATATGTGTGTGTGTGTATTTATTATTTGTTAAACATCTTCTGTAGTTTTTTTTTTAGGTGGGAAAATCATCTAATGACAAATCGGACCGGGGGATAGTGTCAGACTTTTACTGACTAAAAACCTACTCCTGTTCCTTCTTTACTTTCGTCCCAGGGCCCCAGGTTTCACTTTTACATTGCCCTCGGCCCCAGTAGGCTTCGACCCTGCTGGGACCCTACGATTTGCTGTCATCTCCCTGAGGCGCGCGTGGAACAAAACGCGCCGTCAACGACTTGGGCTCGGTCCGGACGGTTACCGGACGGTCGGACGGTCACATTTTGTGTAATGCGTATGTAGACTATCAGTGTTTCTTGATGAAAGTTCATCATGTTTCACAATCGCACTAATATTATACTATGTACCGGAAGACGCAGCGTTGGGAGGCCTCCTACAAGGTGGACCAATGGCCTGGTGCGGTAGCGGGGATCAGGTGGATGCGAGACGGGATGATCCTTGGGATGATTTTCTACAATCACGCTGACAAAGCCGGCAATAGCTAACTAATCTAATACATAAAAATCTCGTGTCATAGTCATTGTTATCGAACTCCTCCCGCCATCTCCTTCATGGTCTGTAGCACAAACTGTGCCAAGGGATAAAAAGTATCCCATGTCCTATTTCAGGACATGACCTACCTGTATCCAAATTTCACCCAAATCCATTCACTCATTTGTGTGTGAAGGGGTAACAAACATACACACATTACACACACATTCACAAACTGCCCCAGACACATCCAACCCGACCGGGTAGGATGTGTGAAAAGGCTGCTCAACTTAAATGAGACTTCATTTAAGTTGAGCAGCCTTTTCAGCCACTAAAATACCGACGTTAATTAAATTATTTATGTTCTTTTTTAGATGCTTACCGCAAGGACTGGTTCGAGGTGGCTCGAGAAAAGAATACCTGGAAGAAGTTGGGAGAGGCCTTTGCCCAGCAGTGGGACAGTATAGGCTATAAAAAAAAAGTTCTTTTTTTACTGTCGCAATTGGAAAAATTTAAGAGTGGCTTAATATTCGATAAAGCTCGCAACATTTTGATACTTTATTGTTTAGGCGTCTAGACCTTGTCATATAACTCCGTAACTATATATTTGACAAATTAAATGCGATATTGACTCATCAATGAATACAAATTACAATAGGATTAACGATAAATTATGAAAATCTTTAACAAAAGAATAATAAGGAAACTTCAATTTTGGAATTAAACCTTTTAAGAATAACAAAATCGGTTCACATAAGATCACACGGATTTTTTGGAGCTAATATTTTATTTAAAGTATTGTCTTGTTAGGGTCTGTAAATCTACAAACCGTGCGTGGGGAATAACAGGGCGTCTCCAGCCACTGTAGGGATGGGCTTGCTTTCCACCAAGTTACGCGCGCCTCAATAAGATGTCAGCAAAACCATACTCAGCAGGTCCGATGCCCACCAGGGCCACGAGGAATCTCTGTTTTTAGGGTTCGGTACCTCAAAAGGAAAAAACGGAACCCTTAAAGGATCACTTTGTTGTCCGTCCGTCTGTCTGTCTATCTGTCAAGACCCTTTATCTCGGGAACACGTGGAGGTATCGAGTTGAAATTAAAACCATATACTCAAGTCTGCGGACTCTTGAAGCTGTAAAAAAATCAAACTTGTAAGTTAACGAGAAAAAAAGATGCTTCGGTTTATATGGCAAAAAACGTACATTTCGACACTCTCGAGCAAATCAAAATTCATAGGGTATTTCCTATTGACCCAGAATCCTAAAATTTGGCATAAAGCAAGGTCTTTATTACGTATTTACGACTACGATTCTGAAAAATCTTCCGAGATTCCATTCTGAATTGAATTATTTACATAGGTAAGTTGGTACGGAACCCTCAGGACGCGAGTCCGACTCGCACTTGCCCAGTATTTTTTTACATTTGGTCCTAGAACATAAAGAGCAATTGAAGGACACCGCTATGGTTTTAGTGAGTAAAGTCTGACACACATTAGATGATTTCACAAGGGTCTGTAACTAGGTGTATTTATGCGGCGACTTAGTATAGAAAAATATTTAAGTAGAGGTAAAGCTAACATCATTATTATGTAAAGAATTTGATGGACAAATCTTAGTGTACGATGTCTGTAAGACTTAAAGTAGGTTGATATAATTTAACCAGGTTGATCATTTTTGGTATGTTGAATTTTTTTATAAAAAAAGAGTAACCATGGAGTTTCCTGCCTGTTCTTCTCCATAAGAAATTACCTATTGGAACCGTGCGCCTAAGCTCTTTTTCAGGACGTGATTAACCCTGTTAAATGTTTCTCAAACACATGCAAATCCCGTCAGTTATTTGAGCGTAAACACACGCACATGTATACATACAAGGACAACAAGAAACGTTTCTTTTTTATTTTGTATAGGCTCACGTTTGACCACTATCTCACCTGATAGGAAGCGACGATGTGGCTGACGATGGAGCACGCTTACCTAGAAGTAACCTATTCACTCTTGCCTTAAAGACCCCTAAGTTACAGCCATTAGGAAACACAGACTCCGGCAAGGAATTCCACTCCTTAGCTGTACGCATAATAAATGTGTTCCCAAAACGCTTTGTACGTATGGGTGGGATGTCCAACATGTACCGATGGTGTAACGCCGTACGTCTTGTGGTCCGAGATGGAACGGACTTGGCGGAATTAAATAGTGCAATTCCATTATACACTCCCCGAAATGCAAAGGATAGAAAACCGACAGGCTAGCGACTCGGCGTCAATGCTCAAGACTTTGAGCACTTGTCGAGTTTTGACTCGACAAGTGCATCATTGCCGATGATTTCTTAGCTCGCTTCTCAATCGACTATAGTGCATCAAGCTGGTATTTGGCAGACCCATTCCAAAGATGAGAGCAACGGCGCCACACATAGCTTTTACACGATAATAAATGTGTTACACGATCTATAGGTAACACATTTATTAGATATATAGCATTATATATCGATATATAGCATTTACACGATCGAACTTGCGCTTGATAAAGGTTGAGCAGCCAGTTGAGCCTTTGCCTCGATGCAAGAGCTGAAATTGAGGGTAGATGATAGCGTTACTCCAAGAATCTCGAAGTGGTCGGTTATCGGCACGGTCACATCCTGGAAAGATGGAGCCGGGTGGAATTGGCTCCGTTTAGCGGAAAAAAGACACACCTGGGTTTTAGTAGCATTGAACTTGACCAGATTGGCATCGCCCCAATCGGAGGCCGCTTCTAAGGATGAGTTCAAGCGTTTAACCATAGCCTCTCGGAAAGACTGGATATGTGACCTAGTTCGTGCGTCAGACACGTATCTCTCAGCAACAGTGCTGTCGTCTGCATACCCAAAGGTACCGGGTTTAAGTAGGTCATTTATGTGCAGCAAAAACAGTGTTGCCGAGAAAACCGACCCCTTAGGAACCCCGGCATTAACATCCATTTGACAAGCACCCATCAATGGCCACTCGGATAGATCGATCCCTCAAGAAGTCTGCGATGCAATCACACAGTGAAAGGAAGACTCGGCCCTGGTACGAAAGGCAACGAAGGAACAGGAGTGGGTTTTTAGTCAGTAAAAGTCTGACACTATCTCACGCTCCGCCCAGGAGCGGGGGATGTCATAAGATGATTTTCCCACCGAAAAAAAAAAAAAACAGGCCAGTAGGTAGACCGAAGGAACGAAGCTTTGCAATAATGGCATTCGTTCCAGACTCTACCGAAAGCCTTCGAGATATCAAGGGAGACGGCAAGCGCTTCCCTATGCTTCTTGATGGCATACGCTAGAAGATCCCCAGTAGACCAATTTTGGCGAAAACCGTATTGCCGGTCACTGAGAATGTCGTTTGCTTCTAGGTATGCCAGAAGCTTCCGGTTAAGCACCCGTAACAGAGATGGGATAGTTTGCCGGGTCAGCTCGACTGCCCTTCTTGGGCACAGGCTGCATGTTAGCTTGCTTCCAAGCAATCGGCACTTTATCAGTCTCGTTCTTTTATGAGAGGCGAAATAAGCGAGTCAAGATCGGAGACAATTCAGGCGCACAAGTTTTAAGAACGACTGCTGGTATCCCATCGGGGCCACTGGCTTTGTTCACGTCGAGGTTACGTAGGACCCTGCGAACGTCATTCTGATGGATACGAATATCGGACATACTCGTCACGCAACCACCAGAAGAAACTGGGGGCCGCGCGCCACCAGAATACAGACGCGAAGGTTCCGCAAAAAGAGAAGTAAATAAGTTTGCTTTCTCCTCAGCGGTGTGGGCCAGCGACCCATCAGCCCTCTAGCCAAGTTACAACCGTTTCATTTCGATTATCTTTTCGTCGATCGCCTCGAGTAAGCCACGCCTCTGATTCCTTTATTCTGACGTCATCTCAACGCTCAGTCACGTGGTCAGAACAAAGGAATAGGAGGCGTGGCCGACTCGAGGCGATCAACGAAAAGAGAATCGAAACGAAACGATTGTAACAGTGGCGAAAGTGACAAACGGCAGAAGTTCGATTCAACCGACTTAGCCAGGGACCAAAACGCCTTACTACCTACGGGGGTTCTTATACGATCTTCTTCGATATCACATTGCAAATAATCTGTTCATCAATACAATATTATCGTGAAAGTTCATGATATTAGCTATAGATATTATCGGACGAATACAAATTATCGCATGCGGATTATGTTACTAAACATGCTATTGAATAAATTAACTTTTTACTCAGTAGCATTAGGTATTAATTACATTTATGTGAGAATTTTTCACCCAAAACTATGCAATATTCGCGGTCAAACGTAGCGCAACATATCCCAAGAATTGCATGACTTGATTCCGCCATCTCCTTTCTACCATCGGACAACCCGACGTACGGCGAGTATCCACCCTTACGTTGTTGAAACTTCTACGGTCCGGACTAAGCGTTACGCTTCGTCGTTTATACCGCGCACATCGTAGGACTGGATAAATCTGCCTGCTGCAGTCTTCTCGTCCGATTATAATTTAGGTGTCTTGAAAGCTACAGTGAATAGGCTCATAATAAACTAGTGCGCCTCACCATCAACGACTGCATCACTGCTTACCATCAGGTGGTATCGCAGTCAAGCACTAGTTTACATCAATTAAAAAAAAAATCGTCACCTACCTGATTAAGTAAATATTTCTCTGCTTTCATATATTATTGCTTTGCTTTTTTACATTCATGTCTGTGATTGTTTACATTTTTTATTTTTATTTTTTTGTTAATTTAAGTGCTTAGTTTTATGTTTGTAATTTTGTTGTGCTTTTGTGAAGGTACTATTTGTTAATTTTCTGTGTTGCATCAAATAAATGTTTTATCTATCTATCTATATAAGTATATGTAGGTATATATTGTTTGTATTAGGATATGTAGATATTTTTTTAGTTATATATTGTATATATTATGTAAACTAGCTTCTGCCAGCGGCTCCACCCGCGTGAAAGTAAGTTTCTCCAACAAACTGTGAACCCCCATTTCATCCCCTTAGGGGGTGAATTTTGGGAAATATCCTCATAGTGCTCACTTACTTCATAAAAGGAAGAAACACAAAATACAATTTTGTACAAAATTTCACAATCGAAATAGTAGTAGTTTCGGTGCTGCATTCATATGTCAGTCAGTCAGTTATTCCTTTTATATATAGATGACAGTACACCACGAAAAACCTGCGTATCTTTTTCTCCGTCTCCGTCAAATCCATCAAAAGGTTGTCCGTAAAAAATCGCTTTTAGCGATATGACCGCCTATTTTTTTCAGCTCCTTTATGGTATACATTACAGAGTATATATATTAATTATCTATCTATCTATCTGATTTGTAAATTTAAGTACAATCAGTCCTCAGACCACACCGCAATAAGAAACGATTTTTATTTCCAAGTTTTCCGCGGCGGAAAATTGTTCACGCGTGGTCACTTGAGAGTCAAGCTGTCAATATTCAAAGAAAAAAAACATACGATTTCTCGTAAAAAGTATCTTTTTGATACAAAAAATATGCACATTTTAGATTAGGTAAAATAATTTAAAGAATTTCATTAGAAATGTGGAATAACAAAACCTTTACCGCTTTCTCTTTCTGCATACCACAACAAAGTATTTAATTAGTGTGGGCATTTAGATTATGCGAATAATTTAATTTTACAAATTATCATTCCACATTTATTTTGGAATGTTTAATATTTAAAGGCATTATGTCAGACACTAAAAATAAAATTCTATTTGCCGAATATGCAGTTTTATTTTTTCAATCCATGTTTTCCACGCAAACATAAGTATGAAGTTTTTATGGTTAATTAGTTGTTAATTTGTAAACAACTCTAGCATAATATTTGGATATTCACGACTTATTAAATCGTGATTGTATAAAAAAACGTTACGATAAAAAATATAATTAAGTTACAGTTAGCGCCATAACATCGTAAATATTTTACAAACTAGCCATCAAATTATTCTAATACGTTTACGGTATTTTATTTGTTAACGGAAAAGGCAAAAAATATTTAGTAAGTTAATTAAGGTATGTCTCATTTGCGTTCAAACCTTATACCTAATTACCTAATGCACGTCCCAAACGAAAAAAAAAAACACAAAAAAATATTCAAGCAAATTGTAAAAAACAAAAAAACATCAAAAAACTTACAACAAAATCCAGAATCCAGAAAATCACAATACGTCCAACAATATTCGAAATTCAAAAGCACAAGTTCACCGCACTATTCGTTCACTAACACTTAAATTCGGAAAACTTTTCGGAAAAATTCACTCAATCACTTAAAAAAAATCGCAAGCTCAATCCCGAGGTGAATTGAGCTTTGTAGTTTATGATTTACGGTTGATATTCGCTCGTCGTAGCGGTGCTTGTGATGTCCGCGAATGATGCGTGTTTACGGCGTGGTGTGTGCCGCTATTTTGCGCGCGCGCAGGTGCTCGCCCACAGCCCCGTAAGTGGGTGACATAGAATTCAGGTAAAGGCAGCAGGTTGAGATTTTGAATATGATTTTTTAGAAATTAGTTGATTGGTGAAAAATTTTGACGCTTCTGTGTGAATACTGCATTTTGGAAGTGTTTTTAGAGTTCCGTACCTCAAAAGGAAAAAATGGAATCCTTATAGGATCACTTTCTTGTCCGTCTGTCTGTCTGTCAAAACCCTTTATCTCGGGAACGCGTGGAGTTATTACAGTTGAAATTAAAACCATATACTTAAGTCTGCGGTCCCTAGAAGCTGTGTAAATTCCAAACTTCTGAGATAACGAAAAAAAAAGACAAAATTCATCGAGTACTTCCCGTTGACCTAGAACCCTGAAATTTGGCATGAAGCAAGGTTTCATAGCGCAAGTATAGGAAAACTGTATATTTGTACTTACATCACAAAAATAAAACTTTTTTGCGATTCGGAAAAATCTTCGTAACTCAATTCGGGAATTGAACTCTTTCTTAGGTCTTTTTCATAGGTAAGTTGGTACGGAACCCTCAGTGCGCAAGTTCGACTCGCACTTGCCCGGTATTTTTGGAGGTTATTGTTGCCTATAAGACGATACAGACGCGTTTCCGTCATATTTTCAGCTTTATTGAAATGCTTTTAGATGCTTTTAGATGTTATTTCGGTAACGACATTATTATGGGCTCATAATATTGTCGTATATCGAAAAAAACATGTTGACGCCATTACAATTGCTATCAACAAACAAAATACAGTGGATTCAATCTACTGATACCAAAACGTCCTATAATAAGTTTCAGCTTTCCCATTATTAAAGTGTATATTCCTTTAATATGTATGTATTTAGAAATATATAAGTATGTTTATCAGTTGTCTAGTACTCATAATACAAGCTCTGCTTAGCTTGAGACTAGACGGCGTTGTGTGATAGTTGTGGAATATTATTATTATTTCCGTTTATTCATTCGTTTAGACATATAAATTATATTTTTAAATATTTCAATAAAAAATAAAACAAAAACAAATTAAAAAATATAAAAAATAGTGTCCCACCGGTATCGGGAACAGGGTCCAAGCTACCGGCGGCGGTCAGGGCTCCAGAGAAAGGAACCTCCTAACAATACGAGCCGTGTCCAGGAGTACCGCTTTCTCAATCAAGCCCTTGATCCAGCCGCCTAACGCGAGCCTCCTAAGGTGTTGGTCGAGGCTCTTGGCTATTAAGCCATTGGCTGACACGACTATCGGTACATTATTATTATTTGTTATTATTATTTTCTGTGGAATTGTTCGAAAGAATTATCGTGGTCCTGGAACGTAGAGGACAACTGAAGGTGGGTTTTAGCCAAGCTAAGAGTGCCCAAAACAAGATACATTTCCATATAACTGATTATGATGTTATTACACATCTTTCTATAGATATTTTGGAAACACAGATATCTTGTGTGATATAGGTATACTGATTATCAAGAATAAGGAAATTATCTAGGTTTTTATTAGAATCTGAAAATTAATCCAGTAAAGACCTCTGAAAATCTGCTATTTTTCGTGAAATTTGGTCCTACATAATGTACTCTTATATTAAGAAAATAAAAAAAGTACATCTATAGAAGCTTTAGACCATATAATTGACATTCTGAATGACGACAATTTTTTTTTCAAAAATTATACTTAAGGGTTTTAAAAAAACACGTATTTCCTAGAACAAGGTTGTGAAATATTCGGAGTGAGTGGCGGAATTACCGAATGCCAACAGAGCGTTTAGACATTATCTCTCAGTTTTTCGCGTTGCCGCTATATCAAACTTTGCGTTGAATAAAACGACTAACTTTTAAACCGTGCTTACATTGACGATACACGTGTAGACAAGAGCTCTTAAAGAGAGTCCTTCCGGAAGGGACTCTTATAAGAGGGCTCTTCCCGAGCATCATATCGTCACACACTGACTGACAGTCTGACACTCCGTCACACTTCTCCCAGAATGGAAGAAGAGAAGTTATTTGATAAATTAACACACCAATAAAAAAAAGCTTTTATGCCTCCACGATTACGTAGTTTACGCCATTTCTTAATAGAACTTAATACTAAAGGGGTGACCAGACGGTTGCAAACCAACGTCCCAACGGTGGACTTGCTAGTTTCAATCCGTGTACACAGCAGTTGTAATCCATGACCTTCAACGCCCTCGGTTGGGAGGCGCGTTTTCCCAACCACTGATTGTGTTGGCGCGTGGTTTACATCCATGTAGCCGCAACACAAACCAAACACGTAAAATAAGGTCATCTTGGTTGGAACGCTAGTTTGCAACCATCTGGTCACCTCTTTAGACATCTTACTCAAATGTAACATCTTCTAAAGATCTCTGAAACCAACACCCAATTAGAGGCTATTATCCAATTACCATTATTATAAAGTAATTAAAGCAACACTTTCTCAATACTGCCCGTTGAACACAACCACATACAGCTTAAAATAACTTTCTGTGAATTGTATAAATAGGCATAATTGGTTGGTTTAGGAAAAGTTGTTAAATACAGACACTTCCAAAACGCTTAGAGTAAATATCTTTTTGCCGGTCTGTGCACAGAACAGACCTTAATTATTCACTCGAGCATTTAACTTTCACTCATCTTCACGATTTTTGAGCAGATTAAGGTAAACTGCTGGAAAAGAGTTCACAAAATAAAGGAAAAGAAAGGTTCGCCGGCTTTTTTTTTAGGTGAGATAATCATCTAATGACAAATCCCACTCCTGTTCCTTCTTTGCCTTCGTTCCAGGGCCAAGGGTTTCACTTTCACACTACCCGTGGCCCCAGTAGGCTTCGACCCTGCTGGGCCCCTACGATTTGATGACATCTCCCTGAGGCGCGCGTGGAACAGTACGCGCTGTCGACGACTTGGGTTCGGTCCAGACGGTTACCGGACGGTCGGACGGCGAGCCACCCATTGCTCTCCGTCCGCAAGCCCGAAAGTTCACCAGTTCAGAAAAGACCAGACCAGAAGTAGAAAAGTATATGCAACGCTCTGAAAACCCACAAAACAATTACACAAGTCATGGTCAAAAACCAAAAAATACTTCGCTCTCTCACCACCAGATCTAAACTGACCAAAAACCCTCTGCATACCTACACTAATCTATGGCCATCATTAGAAGTCTTGAAACTTAATCACATTTTAAATTCATACATCAGCTTAAGATACAGCTTTTTTATAGTACCAATATAATAAACAAACAAGCAATAATAAAAAATAAGTATTTTATTCTCATAAAAAAATAAGTATTTGTGTTTGTTATAGGAATAGCATTCCTATAACACACACAAAATTCTATCGGTCTCGGACACAGCCAGCAAGCAACATGTTTGCTACAGTGCCCGATGTAACGATAATCAAGACAAAGACAAAGCATTTTATTTCAAACTAGCTTTTGCCCGCGGCTTCGCTCCCGTCAATTGACTACTATATCCTACTCTACCCAACTCTACCCTACTCTGCTCTACTCTACCCTACTCTGCTCTACTCTACCCTACTCTACCCTACTCTACCCTACTCTACCCTACTCTACCCTACTCTACCCTACTCTACCCTACTCTACCCTACTCTACCCTACTCTACCCTACTCTACCCTACTCTACCCTACTCTACCCTACTCTACCCTACTCTACCCTACTCTACCCTACTCTACCCTACTCTACCCTACTCTACCCTACTCTACCCTACTCTACCCTACTCTACCCTACTCTACCCTACTCTACCCTACTCTACCCTACTCTACCCTACTCTACCCTACTCTACCCTACTCTACCCTACTCTACCCTACTCTACCCTACTCTACCCTACTCTACCCTACTCTACCCTACTCTACCCTACTCTACCCTACTCTACCCTACTCTACCCTACTCTACCCTACTCTACCCTACTCTACCCTACTCTACCCTGCTCTACCCTACTCTACCCTACTCTACCCTACTCTACCCTAACCTACTCTACCCTACTCTACCCTACTCAAAAAAAAAAAAAAAAGTATCCTATGTCCGTCTTCTGGTTCTAAGCTACCTCCCCACCAACTTTCAGCGAAATCGGTTCAGCCGTTCTTGAGTTATAAATAGTGTAACTAACACGACTTTCTTTTATATATATATACTAGCTGTTGCCCGCGACTTCGTCTACGTTAAGTTGGTAAAACTGTACAATCATTCTGTGCTAGCAATTCATTCTGAAAGCATCGTAATTATTTATTGTACTTTCACATAAAACTGTTAAAGGTAAAAACGCAAATTACCTTCAGGATACATGTTATGTACCTACTCGTCCAGATCCAGATGTATGAACGTCAATGAATAGAAAGAGTATGTATGGGTCGTAGCAGTTGGCATTTCTGCCTACCCCAAGGGAAAAGGCACTAGTTTATGTATGTTTCTGGTTTATGTTCCGGTAAAACAACATTGTCACAGTGAGCACGTCACAATCGCAGCGGTAATACCTGTCTTTGAGGAGTGGCTACAGAGGCGTCACGGCATCCTCTCTTTGTGCAGGACTCACCGGATGTGGGTGTTTCGGGAGGTATCTGTATCGAATTCAGCAAAAAGAAACACTCGAGTCTCACCATTGTGCGGATCGCCCGGAGAATACGATGGAACTTACGGTGGAAGTCAGTCCCGCTTGGTAGGAGCGCCGGCGCCGCCGTGTCCTCATGGAGGCGATTAGTGGAAAAAATGCCAACCAGTAGCCTCCTTCAGTGAAGCACTACGATCGAAGAAGGTGGCTGAAACTATGAGGGATGATGAGGGAAGTGATGCTCCAGGTGTTGAAAGCCGCAGGGCGATTGCGGTGGAGCCGTCCGGTCATCTGGTCAAAGCAATCCTGAATCGACGGCGCGTAGTAATCTACGCGCGACTCATAATGATGTCAGCAAATGGATAGGGCCCTCTAGGGCCAATGTCTGCTAAGGCTGCGAGATTGTTCGAAAGAGTTACCTCCTGTAAAATTTTCGCCTCAATAATGTTTCACTGAAGAGTTTAAGCCGTCAGACAGCTTTGGTAGAGGTAAACGAAGGAACATAATCGGGACACCGACCTTCAGCTGGATAACGTTTGCACTGATGGTGCAAAGCCAAAAAGCCAGTGAATCCAAAAATTACCATCATCATCAACTATCTTCCTCCACAACAGTACTTATGAAGAATTTGCGAGAGCATGCTTGAATTGATTGTTGCAGCTTGATCATTTGGGGCGTAAAAATTACTTGTTCATTTATCTAGGATTTTTTTATGTGTATTTGACTGACGTCCTCGTATATCAGACAAATGTTATTCCATAGTGGGAACAACCCTATAAAGAGTCTCCAACTTTTGGATGAATTTCGGTGAAATCTTGAACGCGTGTATCCCTGTCCAATCGAACTCGCATATTGATGGCCAAACCGAGAGGTCACTGACGCCGATTGCCTCTATGAAGACACGGCGGTTCACCCAAGCAGGATAGACCTCCACCGCATGCTACAACGGGTCCTCCGGGCGATTTGTAAAATGGTAATATCAGAGTACTTTCAACCGAATCCGGAACAGAAACCGCGTGAAACACCCTCAACAGTCCTGAGCTTGTGTATCCATAAAACAATTAAATTCCGGTAAACAAATGTAGCAGCCGATTAGTGTTATCCCTGGGACTGGCCTCCCTCAGAGGGTGGTTCCAGTGTTGGTCACCACTCACTGCAAGGAGGTAACGTACGGATGTCGACGTAAGGCTGCAAGGAATCTGAGATACATCATACGTTGTCGAACTGTGATCAGGAACGCAAACCTTTCGACCCAGTTTTATATGAAGCAGTGACTGCTAATAATAAAACACACCATTATTAGGCCGCAAGGTGCCATCATCCCGGAGGACACAGTGGAGCACACAGAGGTGTGTGTTGTCCTCGTGGAGGCAATCGGCGTCAGTCACCTCTCGCACCGGGCCTTGTGACTTTGGGCTATGGTCCAGAGCGAGGAGGAATGGCAGGCGGTCGCCTCCTTCTGCAAAACCGTAATGCTAGTGAAGGAGGAGGACGCGAGAGGAAACGAACGTCCTCACGCCGAGCCGAGATTCTGACCCCGACGACCAGCCACGGTAAACGCGGGCTCGCGGACATCCAGCAATCGGTCGTCCACAGCCGTCCGGCCGTCCGGTAATTGACCGGACCGAGCCCAGTCGTCAACAGCGCGTAGTGATCCACGCGCTCCTCAAAGAGATGTCGCAAAGGGCAACTGAAGGACACAGGTGTGGTTTTAGTCAGTAAAAGTTTGACACGCCTTCCCGCTCCAACCAGAGTGGGAGAAGTCATTGGATGACTTTCACCCTTAAAAAAAGAAAAATAAAGGTGCCATCATTATCATTATCATTTCAGCCGAAAGACGTCCACTGTTGGACATAGGCCTCCCCAAGTGTCACCATAATTACCGGTCCTGTGCGTCTCGCATCCATCGGATTCCCTTGACCCTCACCAGGTTTACCTGGGGGCCTTCCAACGCAAGGTGCCATGCTACCCCTTCCGAAAATTTGGCCATGTTATTTTGAAGTCAATAATTAAATACATAGAAGTATTTACTGTTATCGCCTTTGGTTGGTATCCCTTGAATAATCACAGTCAATTAGTTTGTTACAACCACGGGGAAAAAAAGCAGTAGGATTAAAAATGTCTCCGTCTAACTCCAGTTTAATCATAACGGTTTTCGCCCAATTTTAAACAATAAAACTGTCTGCAAACTTGGGCGATGGTCATTCTTCCGCCACTCAGAAAATTACGTAAAATACACAATGCCATCTATCAAATATGACGTTCAACTATCATTGTCATCATTATTTCTACTTTCAGTCTTTAGATGGCGTTGTGCCATATTTACATTTTAGTACGTGATTTTACTCGCCGCTTTGATTTTATTATGTGTTTTGATTAGTTTTTACAAAATATTTAGAAGATATCGAATAGAAATGTCAATTTTATTTTGAAAAAATGGTAAAAGTTATTTTATTACAAAAAAGAAGATAAAATAATGACAAAATTTTTAACTGTAGCTGGGGATCGAACGTGGCAAATGTCGTTCAATGTCGACATTTTGGATTATTGCTCACCCCCCATAGCAAATAGCGTGATAATATGTAGCCTAACAGTTGACCCGGCCTATAAGGATTATGTATGCAAAATTTGAACAGGATTGGTTCAGTAGTTTTTTCGCCAACTAATACCAACGCTCCACCATTTTACTGTTTTATTATATGTATAGATAGATATAGATAAACCATTTACAGGCACTTTTGAAAGTCAAGAAGTCAGTCAGTCAGAAAAAATGATGCTAATTACACATTCCAAAGCGTAGATCTCTATGGAGAAGAATGTGCAAGAAACTCCATGGACACTCTTTTCAATCATGTTTTGTAATTACAAATATCCCCGATCACCCCCCAATCATCGCTGTCCCATCCGAACCGAACTCGAGACGTCGACAACGCGTAGTATTCTAGGCGCTGCTTAGAGAAATTTCATCAAAACCGTAGGGGCCCAGCAGGGTCGAAGCCTACTAGGCCATGGATCCACTTCTGAAAGAAAAAGAAACCTGTAGTCCTGGAACGCAAAGGGCAACCTGAAGGAACATAGGTGTGGTTTTGGTCAGTAAAATTCTGGCTCGTCGTCCTGCTAAGTCCAAGAGCGAGAAGAGTCATTAAACGATATCCCACCTTAAAAAAACCTGTATTCGTTTTTGTTTTTGTTGTTGCACATTGTATGTGGTTTTTAGCAAATGGTTACAAGCACAAGTACTGTAATACTGTAGAGCAGTTGTGGCCGAGTAGTAACGACCACGACTTATGAATTGTAGGTCGCGGGTTCAAACCCAGCCAGGCGGTTATTTCATCACCACTGCTCTCAAAACGGTGAAGGAAAACATCGTGAGGAAACCGGCATGTCCTAGAACCAAACATTCGAAGACATGTGACATTCACCAACCCGCACTGGGCCCGCGTGGTGGATTACGGCCCATTCCCTCTCCTAGCCTCCTTGGCTTGAGTCCGAACAGTGGGAACATTATAAGGCCGACTATGCTATGCTACAAGTACTGCAACCTGTATATCTTTACTCCGTGACCTCCGGACGGCCTCACACCTACGACCAAGTTGTAATGCGCTTTTACAAAGTCAATGCTATGAGTTTAGTTAAGAAGATTCTGTGCACTTAAGTAGTTGATACTCGTACATTAGGAAATAATATAATCGTTGATGGTGTAATACATTGATATTTCGAACTGTCATTGAATTTAGAAATGATGAAAGAAAGAAAACATGTGTATTAGCTAAGGCAGCCGCCTCTCATGCATGAGGTTTCGGGCTCGAAACCTGGCAAGTACAGTCATGAACAGTAAGATATATACTTTGTCAGATTTTCTATCTTAACTTCTGCTGTTCAAGAAAAAGTGTACGACAAAAGGTTTTTAATTACCTAACTATGAAATAGTTATTTATTTCTTGAATGGAAGAAGTTAAGAGATATAGAAAATGTTATCTATATATATAAAAGAAGAAACTGACTGACTGACATATCAACGCACAGCCGAAACTACTGAGATTAGGAGCTTGAAATTTTGCACAAGGTTTCCTTTTATGACGTAGGCGAGCACTAAGAAAGAATTTTCCAAAATTCACTGCCTAAGGGGATGAAGCGGGGGTCCAAAGTTTGTATGGAGAAACCTACATTCACGCGTGTGAAGCCGCGGGCAGAAGCTAGTATTGCATATATTTCTTTTATTGCTCGTGACTGTATCTGCTAATGTGATTTTTTCAATTCATATGTATTTTTCTAAGTTTATCTAGGATATTACTGACCCCGTGCCTCGGAATCACGTAAAGCTGTTGGTGCCGGTTGTCATTCGTAGATATTTGACAATCGTTACAGGTAGTCAGATTCCAGAAAGTCTAACCAACAGTCTGTCCAAGGAGTATCGTGTTGCCCAAGTAACTGGCTTGTGGAGGTCTGATAAAATTCCGTAAAATTCGCAGCATTGGTGACTTCTCGACGAACAATTTGACAATCTGTTCCGTACCTCAAAAGGAAAAAACGGAAACCTTATAGGATCACTTTGTTGTCCGTCCGTCTGTCTGTCTGTCAAGACCCTTTATCTCGGGAACGCTTGGAGGTATCAAATTGAAATTAAAACCATACGTTCAGATCTACGGTACCTTGAAGCTGTGAAAAAATCAAACATCTGAGGTAACGAAAAAAATACGGCCGTTTATGTCGCAAAAAACGTGTATTTCGACACTCTCAAGAATAGAATAGAATAGAATAGAATAGAATAGAATAGAATAGAATAGAATAAAACTTTATTGTACACCAAAATAGTAACAAAAACTTATAAACTAACTTCAAGGTACCAAATCAAAATTCATAAGGTACTTCCAGTTGACCTAGAATCCTGAAATTTGGCATGAAGCAAGGTCTCATAACACAAGTATAGGAAAAAATCTGAAAATCTGAAAACTGTAAATTTGTAGTTAAGTCACAAAAAAAAACTTTTTTGTGATTCGGAAAAATCGATTCGGGAATTGAACTGTTTTCATAGGTAAGTTTGTACGGAACTCTCAGTGCGCGAGTCCGACTCGCACTTTCCCAGTTTTTTTTTACAATCCCGCAGGCCTGTGGGATCGCGGTTTTGATGCGGGATCAGATTCCTTAGTCCCAACAATGATAAACCTCTGCAAAAAGACCCCCAGGAGTACATGCTTTCATTTCAACCCCAGTTCCATTGAACCTAACATGCTTGACAAATCACCCATTAAAAAAGAAATCACCTGGACTCGAACCCAGCACTTTCGTCGAGTACTGACCGTGGCCACCTCACTATTAACTCATACTTTCGATATAATTGCTCGACAGTGTACAATTAAACACATGTACACTGGATAATCACGTTCTGTATTAGAGATCCTTAAGTAAATAGTGGAAGCGCATTTGGTTCCGGTGTTTGAGGAGTTAGTTTATATCGTACCTCTGTTAATTCCGGATGCGGTTCTGCTTAGATCAACGCAATGAATAACATGCTATTAAAGATGCCTATATCCAATTTAGGACTGCTTAAAACTGATGATTTATTTACTTAAACATAAAACGGCCAAAAGTCAACTAGTTTTTTTTTTTATGTGCGAAAATCATCTAATGACAAATCCCGCTCTTGGGCGGAGCGAGAGATAGTGTCAGACTTTTACTGACTAAAAACCCACTCCTGTTCCTTCTTTGCTTTCGTCCCAGGACCTCGGGTTTCACTTTCATACTAGCCGTGGCCCCAGTAGGCTTCGACCTTGCTGGGCCCCTACGATTTGCTGACATCTCCCTGAGGCGCGCGTGGAACAATACGCGCCGTCGACGACTTGGGCTCGGTCCGGACGGTTACCGGACGGTCGGACAGTGAGCTACCCATTGCTCGCTGTCCGCAAGCCCGCTCCTACGGTGGCCGGTAATCGGGTTCGGAATAAGGCCAATTAGTTAAGGACATGTTTTTGACTTGAAATATGAACAAAATAAGAATGAAACCACACGCAGTTATAAACTCATCTCACAATACTCCAGATAGACAGACAAGATGTTCTTCCATTTATCCGCGAACACGTCACCATCTGATTTGGCATCCAAGAGAGCGTAGCGCACGGAGATTACACGACGGATAGGAGACTGGGCTCGAGCGACGGTTTTTTTTTTGTATTTGGGAAAATCAATCAATGACATCTTGCGTTCTTAGGCGGAGCGGGAGGGTGTGTCAGACTTTTACTGACTAAAAACCCACTCCTGTTCCTTGGTTGCCTTTCATACCAGGGCCGAATCGTCCTTTCAGAAGCAGACCCTGCTGGGCCCCTACGGTTTTCTGACATCTCCTTGAGGCACGCCTGAAACAGTACGGGCCATCGACGACTCGGACCCGGATGGTTACCGGACAGTCGGACGGCGAGCTACCCATTGCTCGCCGTCCGCAAGCCCGCGCGGCTCGAGCGATGGTACGAACACGACTCCCAGAAACAGCAAACAGTCTGTGCCTCCCATTACGGTTATTGTTGATTGGAGCACATAGTTAGCATAGCTCGTCGTGCAGTTGAGGAGCATGATGATGAGCTTGAGTTCAACTTCTGGATCAAGTTATTCTTTGACTCTAAACTTTAGCGGATGTTATAAGGCATAGTCTGCATTTAGATTTGTAGTAGCTTCTGTAGAAAATTCATTATCATCATCATTTCAGCCGAAAGACGTCCACTGTTGGACATAGGCCTCCCCCAAGCGTCGCCACAACGAGTGGTCCTGTGCGTCTCGCATCCATCGGATTCCCGCGACCCAGACCAGGTCATCGGTCCACCTTGAAAAAATTATCCTTAGGGAATATAATCTCGGAATAAAAAGTATCCTATCCTATCGAGGGACTGGAACAACTTGCCTGCTGCGGTCTTCCCGTCCGATTATAATTTAGGTATCTTCAAGGTAAGAGTGAATAGGCTCTTAATAAACTAGTGCGCCTCACCATCAACGATTGCATCACTACTTACCACCAGGTGGGATCGCAGTCAAACAAAAGTTTATAACAATTAAAAAAAAAATGTGCTTATTCTAGGATATGGTTTAGCCGTGTACGAAGTTTCATTGAAAGTCGTTCAGCCGTTTGAGCGTAAAGAAGTAACATACAAATATATACACTCACAGACTTTCGTTTTTATAATATTAGTGCGAAGTGTGATTATAATACAGTGTGATGAACCTCTAAATTCCACTTCTGATGTACCTAATACGTATTAGTTCGTTATGTAATATTATTAAACCAACCATCAACGGTTTGATATTCGTTGATGTTTACTATTGGTATATTCGTCACTTGACATTATTTTGGAGAGGACCTTCTAAAGTCACTTGAATTCATGAATCTTCGAAAATGTTAAAAAATTTACGCAACAATTACACTCGAAATAAAATCAAATATTATTTAGTTATGTAAACACACGATTTAAGTTATTCTAAAAAACATAAATACAGACGAAATTTTTTACCTGACATTGACCGCCAGAATTAATTAATTAATACAAATTGTAGAAAGTTATACATCCGACTGTTTTACTTTCGATCGTAAAATAGTAAAGTTGTAAATAAATTGTCCGTGGTCAAGAAATGCCGTAAATCGAATTCCTCACGACAACCCGATATTGTCATAAAACCTCTATCTTGAATTTTTGTACTAATTAATTCTGAGGGTTCTCCATCTGGGATCAATAGATTATGAAATACACTGAGCAGAGCATTTTTTATTGTTGATAGGCTATCGCTGGACCACTAAAACACCAGCCCCCCTATCTCAGTGAGGCGCACGGGGAACACTAAGTGCCGTCGACGACTCGGGCTCGGCTATAAGTTTTTTTTTTTAATTGATATAAACTAGTGCTTGACAGCGATACCACCTAGCATCACCATTCCACCTACGCACTAGTTTACTAAGAGCCTATTCACTCTAACCTCAAAGACATCTAAATTATAATGGACAGGAAGACAGCAGCAGACAAATTGTTCTAGTCCTGTTTACATGTTTGTGATCTCACCGAAGATACATGAGTAATTCTTATTGTGGGGAAACATTTAAAATAATAATAACAATGAAAAGCTACACATATAAAAAGTAACACATTCTACTCTCAAGGAAAAAATACCAGTACAATGCGTTCCAAATAAGAATAGTATCGATTGCCAGGTAGTGACGTCACGTCATACTGTCAAATCAAAGAATTATTATGGTGAGCAAAACACGAAATTTTTAAAATTTAATTTATTTACGAACTGTGAACGAAAATAGTTTAATCAGAATCCAGTTCTTCAATTTTGCTCATCTCTGAGTTCTTCAATTTTGCCCAATTTCTTGCGATTTGACAGTATGACGTGACGTCACAACATGGCAATCGATCCTATTCTTATCTGGAACGCATTATAAACAGATTATATCTACACTAACCACAAACTACAAAATACTTCACTAATCGATCCGAATCTTATTCTGCTAGAAATACCAGGGCAGTACATACATACGTACATACTCGTACCTATTGCACATTCTGTTCCAAGTCGTTAATTAAAATTGCGTCCAGTTTTTAAACACAAGTGAAGCAAAAACTTGCCTAGCACAGTCTCTTTTGATACTTGTAGACGTGTAGGCTGGCTAGACGCCGAAATTATAAATGCTAAGTGACATGAACTAGTCTAGAATTGAGTAAGTGCAGGTTCTGTGGCGAAAGGAAATGGAAATCTGAGTTTTGGAGTCATAGGATTTAACTTCTTTAAGAGCCCTTCTCCGATCCATCTATCATCAACGTAGCATGATATTAAAGCTTGTTGTTTCGTTCAACGCAATAACGCTTGAACGCTCTGTTAGCATTCGGTAATTCCGTCACTCACTTTCAGCGATTTCCCGTCAAAGAGCCAGTGTATAATATATGATCTCTAAAATAATCATAGACTAGCTTCTTCCCGCGGTGTCGCTCTCGTGGCCTATCCCATAAAAAGTCATGTTTATTTTTAAATCAGTACCAATTCCAGAGATACAATTCCAAAAAAATCTACTTACATTGTACTTATTAGTTTAATTAATTACAAATAAGGAAATTCAAGTGGTTATCAGAGGAAGTTTGCTGGAAGACGCAGCGTTGGAGGTCCTCCCACAAGGTAGACCAATGACCTGGTGAGGGTTGCGGGAAGCCGATGGATGCGAGACGCACAGGACCGTTTGTTGTGGCGACGCTTTGGGGAGGTCTGTGACCAGTAGTGTACTTACATTTTTCGGCTGAAATTAAGACGATGATGATAATCAGGGAAAATCTATTTTTTTTTTTTAATACTAGGGAAATGTTGTGAAACTCAAAGTATTTTTTTTTAAGTTCCAAATACTCGTTTTTTTTTCGGAAAAGAACCGGGAAGAAACGGTTACTTTTCCAGAAAAAACGAGTTTTTAGAACCGTGCTCCAACTTCTGACGTTTTATGAGTGCCCATATTGGCCTATGTGGAATAAAATAGTTTTAATTTGAATGCATATTCTCTAAAATATCTTTATCTGCTCAAATAACTACTCAATTCTTAGAACAAATTGGTTTTTTATCGTACACATTACAACTGACCTGAAAACTTTAATTTGACAGTGAAATGTGTAAAACACCTACCTATTAATTAATTGATACAACTAAACAATACCGTTTAAAAAAAACCATACACCCGGCCCATACCGGCCCAGACCAATTCAATATAAAACCGACTCTATCCATATCATCCAAAGTTCAAATTCCCTTGTTCGCACCCTTCACTTTTAATCAATTCAAATACGTACCGTATCAGTCCATGAATGGTCGTCCATCACATTGATAACGGGAACAGTTCCATATATGACCGGGTGAACAGTTGGTAACCTGCGCAGGCGCACTCGATATTTATGGCTGACGGATATTGGACATTGATTTTTTGAACTCATAAATCTGTGCATTCTAGGTTTAAGGACAGCAGGATATTGGAACACTGCCTTATGGAGATAGATAGAGGTCGAATTCTGACTAGTTTTGGCCTCATTAGGTTTATTAGTCGGCGAATTCTGGCTAAATTGGACCTCATTGGCTTTATTAAAGGTATAGTGTTTAAAATATAATATAACTAGCGCTTTGCCCGCGACTACGTCCGCGCGCATCGCCGTTTTAAGGGTTTGGCCCTGTGATTTTTTTATTGTCATTGCAAAGCAAACTTTCAAAGGAAATTGTAGTCTTTTGAATTCGAAAGGAAGATCGTTCGGGATTAATGGAATACGCGGTATGAACTCTGTTTCTCCCTGGGCAGACCCGGCTAAAATAACAACCTTAACCATACTGCGGTGCAATGCTTTTACTTGTATCCTGATACCGTTACATAACTTCGGAGGCTTCAAGTTCCTAAGCAACATCACGGGTGTGCCCACATGCAGTGCACGTTTATGGTATGGAAGGCCGAAATATCGCTGATAACTGCTGCTTGGTCGTTCTTAGGCGTCAATATAGCTCTTTCTCTTAGCCATTCTAATGGTTTGTCCTTTATTTGAGCCACACCTGAATAATTTCTTCCTATCTTCTCTTCGACTGTACTTACTACCGTACATAATTTTTCTGGTATGACTATAACCCCATCTAATTGTTGGTACTTGCCGTTACCTAATTGAAGGACAAAGTCTGAAAATTCACCTGCAGAGACGTCCCCTCTGAGATGTACTCATGTTTTTGGTAAATTTAAGGATTTTAGTTAAATGCAGCGTTGACGGCCTCCCACAAGGCGGACCGATATCCTGGTGAGAGTCGCGGGAATGTGGTGGATGCGAGATGCACAGGACCGTTCGTTATGGCGACATTTGGGGGAGGCCAATGTTCAACAGTGGACGTCCTTCGGCTGAAACGATGATGATGATGAAGGATTTTAGTACAGTATCTTTTAATATATGCTTTATTTCATTCACTCGTGTCCCTTTTGGTACAACTGGTAACCTTTGCTGAAAATCTCCTGCCAGCAATACTGTCAAACCACTCATTAAGTTGTCGTTGCTTCTTATGTCCTGTTATCCTGTAGAGTTCCGTTTAATGCTTCAATAGCTCTTTTGTTTGCCATTGTGCTTTCATCCCAGACTATTATTTTTGCTTTACGTAACAATTGGGCCAGATTACTATGCTTGAAAATGCGCATGTTGCACATTGGCGTCTAATCATTGGCGCAAAATCTGATCTAGTCGAGTCGTTTTTGGTGGACAGGAAACCTTTATTAGCTAAGTTTTCTTGATTAAAAAATACTCTTTGACCATTTTTCTAAGTGCACAGCAAGATGAAACATCGTGGGAAAATTCTTATGAATAGAAAACCCGAAAATTCACCACACTGCCTCTGAACTACTGATATACTTTCCACTTTCATACGTTTTGACTTCATCTTTTAAATTGTTCAAAGAAAGAGTATCTTGGTTAGACCCTTTATTCACATATTTACAAACATATTTAATCGATTTTACCGAGTTGCAGTATTCCACATTGATGTGAGTATTAAAAATTCTTAAAAGAACTGGATTACCAACGATTATCAAGCTCTACTCCATTTATGGTCACAGTAAATCCGCCATTATCTGAAGGATGTCTCCTGCAGTTTGAATATCCGTCATCGCCGGTCTGTGTTTTTATAAGCATTGTTCGAGGATAGAGTTTAGTGCACAGCTGGTCTCCCATGCATGGCGAGTTGGCGTTGAAATTTTCACAGGGGACATGTATCATATTAGATTTCACCATCTCATAGAGCTTTGGATCTAGATGGGATCAGGTATTTCGGCACAAATAAAATTGTCAGTAATGTCAGAAGGAATGTGTCTTTTTAGCCATACCAGAATATGAATGTGCCGAAGTCTGGAAAATGTACATTTTACGTACATGTATCACGGAACTTCACCAAATATTTTTCCTTTAGTTATCAAGTCCAACATTTTTTTTTTAACTTTTATGCGAAATATTTGTGATGATATCGTGGCGATCGCGAGGTTTTTAGCCTGGAAACAAATTTTCTTTAATTTCTTTCCACCGAGGGTTGCACGTGAAGGTGAAAAATAAGTCTGGGCGACCATAATGATGTACATAAGTCATGGCGTATTGAGTGTGCGCGTGCATGTATCTCGGCCCACCGGTGTAGGAGGACGGTAATACCACTATTTGACCCAACTGATGAGCATCAACATCTTGCCTACCGATGGTGTCCTTAAGTATTACTGAACTAATCAATCACAGCTTTTAGACTTTTAAAACATTAAATTAGCATAATAATTTCTATCGAAGAAGACGCTAACTATGACACGCCAACTTGTTTTGTAATTAATTTCATGTTTTCGTTTGTACCAATTTGGGTCAGTAGATGTCGTTGTACGTATATAAGTAACATAATTGATACGTTATTATAGGATTAGGTTACAACATGGTTGCGTTGCAACGAAAATCTATTAGCACATTTAAAAAAGAATAAGATATTTCATACAAACATGGAGGAATCCATTTCACCAACATACATGAATGTACTTGAACTGTTTTGTTGTTGTTGAACTATTTTTGAGAAATAAATAATCGCTATTTGCTCTATTAGGGCTTGTTTTTCTAATTTCTAATACCGAGATGCGAGTAAATTAGGCCGCGCAGTAAGACTTCAAAAAATCTTAAACACGACCTAAACCGCAATTTGAGGGTAGTTTTGAAAAACGAATAATGGGAATCTTTATTATTTATGTAAACATGTATTCGTACCAAATTTCAAGTTTATTAACCCAAGGAATAAGATTCTCCATACAAATTTTAACACCCCCTAAATCTTGCACTGAGGGTAGTACTGAAAAAATAAATATGGAAAACTTTAAAACTAATTTAGGTTAATATTTGTACAAAGTTTGGAGTCAATTGGCATACGGAAAAAAAAATTGCACTCTTATGAATTCCCCCCTTTTTACCCCCTTAGAGGATGAATTTCCAAAAATCCCTTCTTAGTGCTCACTTACGACATATAATTAATCTTTATGCAAAATTTCAAGCTTCTAGCCCCAGCGGTTTCGGCTGTGCGTTGATATGTCAGTCAGTCAGTTTCTCCTTTTATATATATAGATAATGTACAAAACATGAGCAGTGGTGGCCGAGTGGTAACGGCCCCGACTTATGAGTTGTAGTTGTGGTCGCGGGTTCGAACCCAGCCAGGCGCATTACTTTGTGTAATTTATTTCATCACCACTGCTCTCAAAACGGTGAAGGAAAACATCGTGAGGAAACCGGCATGTCCTAGAACCAAAAAATTCGAAGACATGTGACATCCACCAACCCGCACTGGGCCCGCGTGGTGGATTACGGCCCATTCCCTCTCCTAGAGAGGAGGCCTGAGTCCCAGCAGTGGGAACATTAAAAGGCTGATTATGCTTATGCTTATGCTAATGTACAAAATATAAAAAAGATCCTAACCCAGGAATTTTGTTTTTTTTTTTGGAGACAATTATGGATAACTTAATTAGTAGTCTTTTTCTTCATCTTTGATATCACTTGTTTCGATTCAATTCTTATTATACCTACAATTTTTTTTTTTTTTAACTTTATCTTAAACCTAAAAGATGTCAATGCAATCTGTATCTAGATATATTTATGTGGAAGCTTGTTATTAACAATTTTCATTACCTATGTAAAAAAAAAAATATAATTGTTATTAGCCTGTAAGCTTTCTTTAAAAATAAATAAATAAAAATAAAGGTAATCGAGTAGCGTTCTGTCCATTCATCATTATCAGCATCACATTTTTTGCACACCCTGCAAGACGTCATGTATTCCCCTTATAAGTTTTGTTTGTCTTTAAATAACTTTATATAGGTATGTATAACTTTTCCATGATGAAAATGTCTGGCGTTCACAAAGTCCAGGACACAGAGAATCTAAAAAATAGAGTGGAGACTAGTAAAGTATCTGATTTAATTATGTATTTTTCTGCGACCGTCTGGTAACCATCCGTGCCGAGCCCATGTCGTCGACGGCGCGTACTGTTCCGCACGCGCCTCAAAGAGATGTCATCAAATCGTAAGGGCCCAGCAGGGTCGAAGCCTATTGGGGCCAAGGGTCTGATTCTGAAAGGAAGACTCGGCTCTGGTACTAAAGGCAACGAAGGAACAGGAGTGAGTTTTTAATCAGTAAAAGTCTGAAACTATATCCCGCTGCGCCCAAGAGCGGGGGATGTCATAAGATGATTTTCCCACCAAAAAAAAAACATTATTATTATAATTACATCGGCCGAAAGACGTTCATTGCTAGATGTAGAGCTTCCCAAAGCGTCGCCACAACGGCCGATCCTGTGCGTCTCGCATCCACCGCATTCCCGTAACTCTCACCAGGTCGTCAGTCCACCTTGTGGGAGGCCTTCCAACGCTGCGTTTTCCTGTGCGCGGTCGCCACTTTAGAACCTTTCGGCCCCATCGACCATCCGTTCTACGACCACATTTAATGGGTGGTACAACAAACAAACACACACACAAACTTTTGCCTTTATAATATGAGTGTGATGGTGTGTGTGGTGTACTGTTTTTAAAAGCAGTTTAATGCACACAGCATGATCTGGCCCTCCAGGATTGTTCGGAAGAGTTACCGTGGCCCTGGAACGCAAAGCGATACTCCCTCAGAGCTAGAGAAGTTAGTAGTGCGAGTCGGAGTCGCGCACTGAGGGTTCCGTACAAACTTACCTATGAAAACAGTTCAATTCTAGAATTGAACTGTTGAATAGAATTGAAATGTTATAAAGATTCTTCCGAATCGCAAAAAAGTTTATTTTTGTGATGTAAGTACAAATTTACAGTTTTCACATTTTTTCCTATACTTGTGCTATGAAAGCTTGCTTCATGATAAATTTCAGGATTCTAGGTCAACGGGAAGTACTCGATAAAATTTTATTCCCTTAAGAGTGTCGAAGTATACGTCTTTTGCTACATAAACGGCCGTATCTTTTTTTTTTGTTAACTCAGAAATCTGAATTTTTCACAGCTACTAGGGACCGCAGACATGAGTATATAGTTTTAATTTCAACTCGATACCTCTATGCGTTTCTGAGATATAGCGTCTTGACAGACAGACAGACAGACGGACCACAAAGTGATCCTATAAGGGTTCCGTTTTTTCCTTTTGAGGTACGGAACTCTAAAAATTCAATAGAAATGGCATCATCTGATAAATAAGTTGAAGTCTAAGATCATATTACACCATTAACGAAACTGAGCATCCATTGCTCTCAAACCAACCATTATAGCATCAACGAGATGGAATCTGTTTGAGATACAAACACTACAGTTGGTCACTTTCACTGACCACAGTGACCGGCCATTAGCTTGCCGTATGGTCACGCAATCTTTTGGTTTCAGCTTATAAAGCAAACTCATCTGTATATTCTGCCAGATAAAGTTTAGTTTTCTATGAAGATAGCTCTAGGTGCTTATCAAAAAATAAAAGTTAATACCTAACCTAGGAAAGTAAGTAATTAGCTTAAAAATAACTGTTGTAAATTTTAATTTGCCGTGTCTTCTGTTCACTGTTCACCATTTATTTTCAAATGTTAGGTGATGTTGACGTCATTAAAAAACATATTATATACCTAATAATAATTAGACAGCATAATATGTAAGGACTTTAAACTACACCTGAGCATACAATATTGTAGAGCTTCGGGATTGTTCGTAAAATGGCCTTGGAACGCAAAAGACAACTGAAGGAACACAGGCGGGTTTTAGTCAGTAAAAGTCTGACTTTCTCGCTCTACCCAGAGCGAGAGAAGTTATTTAAGGATTTTTTACACCAAAAAAACCAGTGCGGTACAAGTCCTGTGCTCCTTGCATCCCACGAATTCTTGCAACCAGTATAATATCACCAGGTAGCATTGGCCCACCTTTTGTGCATTATTTAGCATGTTACGTGTAGACAATAATAAAACTATTAGCTTGTAAATACGGTTAAAGGTTCTGCCCCCCTAGTCAAGTTAAAACCGTTTCGTTTCGAATCTCTTTTCGTCGATCGCCTCGAACAGGCCACGCCTCCAATTCCTTTATTCTGACGTCATCTCAACGCTCAGCCACGTGGTCAGAACAAAGGAATAAGAAGCGTGGCCGACTCGAGGCGATCAACGAAAAGAGAATCGAAACGAAACGGTTGTAACTTCGCTAGGGGGGGAGGCAGTAGTGACAACCGCATACCAGAAGACGCAACGTAGGAAGGCCTTACACAAAGTGGACCGATGTTCTGGTGAGCGTCGCGGGAATCCGATGGATGCGAGACGCACAGGACCGGTCATTATGGCGACATTAGGGGGAGGCGAGGCCTATATTCAGCAGTGCACGTCTTTCGATTGAAATAATGATGATTATATACTATGTCATGTATGTTACTTATTACTCCATATTATAGAAATGGAGTCAGTGATAGCGTAACATTTGACAGGACAAAGTGAAAAAAAAAATGTTGTACCGACCCCAAGTAAAATGGGACAAGGGCAAGATTGTGATATATTTTGTTGAGATCTTCACCATACCTACCTATGGTATATCTACTGTAGGTATTTATCTACAGGATGTAATTAAAATTAATTAATGAAGTCCAACCTAATCACGCAAGGCCTACATTAAATTGATCATCATTTACGACAATTACAAAATAAAATCAAATCGTTTGTCTATAAATAATAAATTAATTGTTTAATTTATTATTTATAGACACTTCATTAGCCAGCAATTAGAATTGATTTAATAACAACAAAATTAATTTAAAATCTGCACTAAAATGAATTAATTAATCATTGAATACTTCAGTCAAATTATATTCTTTGACCTCAGTCAATCAGAATTTACATTGATTTTTGAGCAAGACCATCCTAGAAGCGTTAATTGATGACACTAGTTGGTTGATTACTAAAACAGGCTCATCAATGTACCCAGTTAATACAAATGAGGTGCAAGGACACCCAATTACATATTTTGAGCGGCCAACTGTTTAAGACATGGGTTTATGGCAAGCTAAGCGAGGGCTGAGCGCATAATATATAAAATATTGATGTCACACATAAAGCCGTGTGGTTGGCGCAGCAGTTGACCGAATGGCTGCAACGTGGGGCGTCGCGGGTTCAGTTCCCGTACAAGACAAATGGCGTTGTTCGGGGTCTAGGTGTCTTGTGTGTGTTTGTGAACGTACCCTAGTCACAGGAATAAATCCTAGTGTGAGGCAAGGTTTTATAAAAATATAATAATAATACATAATATTCCAAAACTATCACACAACGCCGTCTAGTCCCAAGCTAAGCCGAGCTTGTGTTATGGGTACTAGACAACTGATAAACATTTCTAAATACATACATATATAGATAAATTACACTCAGACACAGAACAAATGATCGTGCTCATCACACAAACATTTGTCCTGGGTGGAAATCGAACCCACGACCTCCGGCATAGCAGTCAGGGCCACTAACCACTAGACCAACAGGTCAGTCAACTAGACCAACAGGTCAGTCAAATGACCAGTCAAATATATATAAACTAGTTTTGCCCGCGGCTTCGCCCGATTGTAAGTAGGTTTCTCCATACAAACTTTGGACCCTCTTTCATCTCCTTAGATGGTGAATTCTGGAAAATTATTTCTTACTCTTTGTATGCAATATAAAAGGGATCTCTATACAAAATGTTTGCGTTCTAGGTTTAAAGGTTTTTTTTTTGGGTGGGAAAATCATCTAATGACATCCCCGCTCTTGGGCGGAGCGGGAGATAGTGTCAGACTTTTACTGACTAAAAACCCACACCTGTTCCTTCTTTGCCATTTTTCCAGGGCCCCGGGGATCACTTTCGCATCACCCATGGCCACAGAGTAGGCCTCGACCCTGCTGGGCCCCTATGGTTGCTGACATCTCCTTGAGGCGTGCGTGGAACACTACGCGCCGTCGACGACTTGGGCTCGGTCCGGACAGTTACCGGACGATCGGACGGCGAGTCACCCATTGCTCGCCGTCCGCAAGCCCACGCCTACGTGGCCTGAACCAAGGCCCGGCGCGAGAGATCGCTGCCGCCGATCGCCCCCACGAGGATACGACGGTGCTCTGCCCAAGCAGGGCACACCTCTACCGTATGCTCCACCGTGTCCTCCGGGCGGTCCACACAACGGTGGCACCCGGGCGTCTCTTCTGCACGAATCTGGTGCAGGAACCTCCCGAACTTACCATGTCCGGTGAGGACCTGCGTTATGCGGTAGGTAAGGACGCCGTGAGGTCTTTCCAGCCACACCTCAAAGAGGGGACCTATCGCCATAATTATGGCGTGTCCAGCACTGGGTTGCGACAGTCGCTGTCGCCATTTCACCATGAGATCCCGCCGGAAGTCTTTCCGCCATGCCGCGACTTGGCGCGGCAGCGGAGTTTCACCCCGGCGTTGCATCTCCATGCGCAGATCGTGCATGCGTCCAAGGTATTTTGCCTCCAAATCCCACGGTGGTTGGCTAGCAAGGAGGCTCGCTGTTTCGCGGGAAATCGTGCGGTATCCCCGCACCATCCGGATGGCCATGACCCTCTGGCTTGCGTTCAGCTTGGCCGCCGGTCGCTTTCGAAGCGACGGCGCCCATACCGGCGCCCCATAAAGGGCCATGGATCGAACGATTCCTGCATAGAGCCTCCGGCAGAAGGCGTCTGGACCCCCGAGGTTGGGCAGGAGCCGCTTGAGGGCAGCTGCAGTACGATCCAGTTTGGGAGCCAGACGTCGGAAATGCTCCTCGGAATTCCATCGGCTGTCGAGGACAAGTCCAAGGTACTTCATCGTCGACTCGACGCCGATGTGAACTCCTCCTACCGTTAGTTGGAAACCCGATGGTGGCGCGTTCCGAGGGCCGTGGAAGCACATGGCCTCGGACTTGTGCAATGCCACCTCGAGTCCCAACCCTTGGATCCTCTCCACGACTGTCGCAACCCCGCGTGTCACTAGTTCGACCGCCGCCTGGTACGACTCTCCCCGCGCCAGGACCAGCGTATCATCTGCGTAGCAGACCACGCTGACCCCGTCAGGGAGATCGCCGCGCAGCACGTAGTCGTAACCGATGTTCCACAAGGGTGGTCCTAGTACCGATCCCTGCGGAACACCGCACGACATCTCTCGCCGTTTCCATTCTCCCAGGTGACCAGGGTAGATAATGTACCTGTCCGACAGGTAGGCCTCGATAACATGACGGGGGTAGTCATACACCCGGTGATACCGGAGTGCTCTCCTAATGTTACTCCAGGGCAGGGAATTGAAGGCGTTGGCGATGTCCAAAGACACCACCAAGACACACCTGCCCTGGGATACCGCATCCCCCGTCGTGAGGGCTCGCACGCGCATGATGGCGTCCACCGGGTTGTGCGTTGAAGAGCAAAAAGATAAACAGATACAATATATAGTTTATAATAAAGAAGTAGAATAGAAATAGTTATTTAACGCTGGACTAACTGGTAGATTGTTCGCGAATTCATCGCATTCTTATCGCCAACATTAGTAATGCCTAGGTATCTCCGAGTGTTTCTAATTAGCCAATTACGTCCTACTACTGTTCGAAGTCCTGGAAAAAGGAACGTTTCACAATTGTCTCATTGCGGGCCAGTCCCTCCGATCAAGTCCATCTCTCCACCTTCGCTTGGTCTGCCACAATGTTGCCTTGGATTTATTGAGAACTAGTAAGTGTCTCTTTTAGCCCATAGCTCATCTGGCAGGCAGCAGACATGTCCTGCTTAATCCAACGGAAGAGTAGCAGCTTTCCAGGTAACATCTGTGATCTTAGTTTTGACGCGCAGTATTGTGTTCCTTACACGGTTCGAAATTTGAACATACGAGTATTTGATACTGCGCTCCACGTCTCGTAAGCATACTTCGAACTTGTAGCCCTGTTGAAGTGTAAAATACCAGGCTTGTGCTCTGTAGGAGTCTCTGTAAGGAGAATGTACATGTTTATTAAAATATTACATACATAACATAATCAGCCTTTTTAATGTTCCCACTGCTGGGACTCAGACCTCCTCTCTCTAGGAAAGGGAATGGGCCGTAATCCACCACGCGGGCCCAGTGCGGGTTGGTGGATGTCACATGTCTTCGAATTTTTGGATCTAGGACATACCGGTTTCCTCACGATGTTTTCCTTCACCGTTGTGAGAGCAGTGGTGATGAAATAAATTAAGTACACAAAGTAATGCGCTTGGCTGGGTTTGAACCCGCGACCTACAACTCGTAAGTCGGGGTCTTTACCACTCGGCCACCACTGTTCATTATTATTATTAAAATATTATACTGAGATATTTACTTAATAACATTTGGCTAATCGTTCCAACTGGACTGACATCTTTACAACTAGAATTCATCAACGAATTATGGATACTTGAATCACCATTTAAGGATTTTCTTAAAACATCTAAGAGCACACGAGGTTTCGACCTTTAAATAACTACAAAGTAGCAGAAACGAAAATCTGCTCATTCAATAAATTATTGACATAGGTACTTATTTTATTTATTTGGAGTAAAATTAACATTTTGTAACGATTCTAAGACGGAGCGAGAAGGAAATGGATAAAATTCTCAGGCTATCTAAACACAAAAGGATTCATTAGACAGTATGTAATGTGTATCACTATAAAAATATCTATTAAGTATGTGTTGTGGGATTGTTCGTTAGTCACTTCAGGTTTAGTCAAGTGATTTTTCTGTTCATCATCATCGTCATCATCATTTCAGCCGAAAGACGTCCACTGTTGGACATACGCTTGGGGGAGGCCAAGCGTCGCCACAACGACCGATCCTGTGCGTCTCGCATCCACCGCATTCCCGCGACTCTCACCAGGTCGTCAGCCCACTTTCGTCGGAACCTTTCGGCTCCATCGACCATCCGTTCTACGAGCAATGTGCCTTACCCACTGCCACTTTAGTTTTTCTGTTAGTTCCCGCCAAATGCTAAGTACAAAATGTATGGTTTTTTTTTTCGGTGTGAAAATCATCTTATGACATCCGCCGCTCTTGGGCGGAGCGAGAGATAGTGTCAGACTTTTACTGACTAATAACCCACTCCTGTTCTTTCGTTGCCTTTCGTACCAGGGCCGAGTGTTCCTTTCAGAATCAGACCCTTGGCCTCAGTAGGCTTCGACCCTTATGGGCCCCTACAGCCTGATCGGCCCCTACAGACAAAATGTATGGTAATGACATTACCTGTCACGGCACTTGTAACATGACTTCTCCGCAGTTATTATCATTGCCATACATTTAATATTAAGCATTTATCGGGAACGCTAACATAAAAGTCTTTCGTCTAACGCAAAGGGCAACGGGTGAGTTTCAGTCAGTAAAAGTCTGACATTACCTCTCCCTCCAAAGTCCAAATTATTTGATGATTTCCCACCCTCAAAATAAATCAAGTAAATTAATCTTATCCAGTTCCCACATCGAGAAGTGTGCATCACAATTTGCATACAACATTGCTTAAGAGTTGCGATACATGCTGCCTACTTGTTTTCGTCTTGTTTTACATCGTGACTCAACGGGAGCCCACGTTTGTGCTGTCTATTTCCTATATAAATCATCACCTGGCCCAGTGGAAACATCTTCGACTGACGAGTTCAAACCCAGCCTGACGCATTACTTTGTGTAATGTTTTTCATCACCACTGCTCTTAAATACGGTGAAGAAATACACCGTGAGGAAACCGGCATGTCCTAGAACCAAAAATTAACCACCAATCCGCACTGGGTGGTAGATTACTGCCCTCCTAGAATGGAAGCCTGAGTTCCAGCCGTGGGAACATTATATGGCTGATTATTTTATGTTAGATTTTCGGACTTAATCTGTAGTTGGAACCCTGAGACAGTGAGTCTTCATCATGGCAGAAAAAGAAATGGTAGGAACTAGACAGCTAACAAAACAAATCTTTAGAAGTGCTAATCCGATTAGCCCAACGACGTCATCTCAACGCTCAGTCAGAACAAAGGAATCGGAGGCGTGGCCTAGTCGAAGCGTTCGACGCAAGAGAATCGAAACGAAACGGTCGTAACTTGGCTAGGGGGGTAGAAAAATACTTATAACGGTAGCACCACTGAACATCATTTTTACTAAACATTTTTTCGGTGTAAAATATTACGATTTCCTGCAAAGCTGTCCCTGAAAATTTGAAAATCAGCAAACTTTTCCCATAGAATCAACATCCATACCATCGTCAGATACGAATCTCCCTCTTTGCTCTGCAGACTGCGGGCTAGCTCCAACTCCAACTTGAAGACCATAGCGGGGAGATACGTTTCTCCTGTTGCTGGGTGATGTGGTTCAAAGATGCATAATAATGAACAACAACCTTATTTCAAAATAGATCGGTCGATCGCTCCACCCAGAGCGCGAGAAGTCATTAGATGATTTGATGAAAAAAATTGTTGTAAACGAAAGATTTACCGAGGCTCTAGAACGCAAAGGGCAAATGGGTTTAAATTAGTAAAAACTTGACCTTTCCTCTCGCTCCACCTAGAACGAGAGAATCAATTCGATGATTTTCCACCTCAACAAAAATCTCAAAAAAATAAATAAATAAAGCAGATGTTACTAATCCATATTAAAGGTTATTTTATTTAGTTTCCTTTTTTTATTTAACACTAATAAATTGTCTAACTTAATTGCCATTGTCATTCCAAAACAAAACTTCCCAACCCAAAATAAAATCGTTTCAAATTCCATTTAGAAGGTGCAAATTATAAATAACATACCTTGTTATTTCGGTAAAACTTGTAGCAGATTCCCTACCTGACATTGGAACTACAAAAAATAGGTTCAAAGGAATGAAGACCCAATTTGGATCTAGACTTAGACGACCTTTGCAATGTCATGACCTAGCCACGAGTCCGGCAAAAAGAGTGTATTGTTTTTTGTTTCAAAATCTGATGCTATCGGTGCATCCGTAAGAAGTTTAAGCGAATTTTAATGTAAATGTCAAAGTTTACAAACAAAACTGTTAGACGTATAAGAAAAATGAATTGTAAATGTGTTTTCTGGCAGAAAAACTAACTTCGTAAGAAACAGTTACTTTGCTAATTATGCAACGCAAAAAAAGGATAATGAAGACGCTTCGTAACAGTACCTGTTACGTGTTAAAGATAAATAGATTCAAAGCATTTTATTTCAAATAAACCATTTACAGGCACTTTTGAATTGTCAAAAAGTCAGTCAGTCAGAAAAATGATGCCAATTGCACATTTTAAAGCGTAGATCTCTATGGAGAAGAATGTGCAAGAAACTCCATGGACACTCTTTTCAATCGTTTTATGTATTACAAATATCTCTGTTACATGTTTCTTATGTGACAACTACGAAATCCTGCATCGCGCAATTAAAGTTCTCCACGCGATTTGAACATATTCAACAGCTCGAAATCGTATATCGGGCAGTTGCCTAAACCAGACAAAACACCTATCTGATCGGAGGATCCTCCCTTTTTAAAGGAAGTATGTGGGATTTTACACACTGTTCCACATACCTCTAAAGATGTTTTGACACCACGGTTAGTGCTCTATCACTGTTGAGCGATTAGCTGCTTGCTACACTGCGTGTTGCTGATTCAATTCCCACACGGTACACCGTGTTTGTATAGCCCATAGATGATTGTTTTCAGATCTGAGTATTTTGTGTATATAAGTTCACATTTTTGCGAACGCCCCACGATATTCGAAATCATTCCTAGTCTACACTAGAATGATGTTTAAAAAACAATAATATGGTAAGCAGTGTTGGGGATGTCTTTTTACAAAATAAAAAGTTAATTTTATTATTCAATTCTTAAATCAAACTTGATTTAATAGATGTGTAGTTCAAAAAATTTTAGGCACGGATAACATAATCAGCCTTACTCCTCAGCCAACTGCTAGGATTCAGGCTTCCTCTCCAGGAGAGAGAATAGGCCGTAATCCATCAAGTGGGCCGCGGGCAGTGTGGGTTGGTTAATTTTATAGACATATTATGTCTTCGAAGTTTTTTTTTATTTATTCCACAACTATCACACAACGCCGTCTAGTCCCAAGCTAAGCAGAGCTTGTGTTATGGGTACTAGACAACTGATAAACATACTTATATATTTCTAAATACATACATATATAGGTAAATTACACCCAGACACAGAACAAATGCTCGTGTGATGAGCACGATCATTTGTCCTGGATGGGAATCGAACCCACGACCTCTGGCATAGCAGTCAGGGCCACTAACCACTAGACCAACAGGCCAGTCCTAGTCAGTTTTGGTTCTAGGATAACTCAGTTTACGCCAAGCTTGTACACACACACACACAGTGTGTACCTACACACACTCACAATCTATTGCCTTTATAATATTTAGTGAGATACCCTATCAAAACTGAATTAAGAATTAGTGCTGAAATGTATTAATTTTATAAAGTCTTACATGCCGTCAGTACCTAAAGAATATAGCTCAATTCCGTATAAAAATATCTACCCATAATCTCAACAAAAGGAAGTCTTTTCAAATCGATAGATCATCGTTATAATCTTGTCCAATTCAAAAATATAAGTTTTGTATAAATTAATAATCTGTATAAAGGTCAAATAAAATAAACGTCGACATCCCAAAACTTGAAATCTTTTAACTTACTGTAATTAATTAAAATATTTTATGATCCGGCCAAGTGCGAGTCGCTCTCGCACACGAAGGGTTCCGTACCGTAAACCGAAAATTTTACGTTTCTTGTTTACCTTTTATTTTACCAGCTTTTGGCAGCGGCTTCGTTCACGTGAAAATACGCGCTCCATCGTCGACCGCATCGTCGCTTTCCATCAGGTGAGATAGCGGTCAATCGCGAACCTATCAAGAATAAAAAAAAAACTGTCTGTCTGTCTGTCTGTCAAGACCCGGGAACGCGTGAAGGTATCAAGTTGAAATTAAAACCATATACTCAAGTCTGCGGTCCCTAGAAGCTGTGAAAAAATCAGACTTCTGAGTTAACGAAAAAAAAAAACGGTCGTTTATGTCGCAAAAAACGTATATTTCGACACTCAAAGGACGATGAAATTCAGAAGGTACTTCGCGTTAACCTAGAATCCTGAAATCTAGCATGAAATGAAACAAGGTCTATAGCACAAATACAGGAAACAATCTGGAAACTGTAAATTTTTAGCTACGTCACAAAAAAAAACTGTTTTTGCGATTCGGAAAATTCGAGAATTAAACTGTTTTCATCGGTAAGTTAATTTGTACGGAACCCTCAGTGCGCGAGTCTGACTCGCACTTGCCCAGTTTTTATTTCTTTTAATGTCATTCTTATGCCTACATAATAGCAGTCAAAATCGGTTGAACGGACAATAAAAAAGTATTGTTTACATGTATAATCTTATTGCGAATGGAGTATAGAACGAAAGTTTATGGACAGTAGCATCAATGTTTAGGAATCTTCTACAATCATTCGGAAAAAAATTCGTAACTCAATTCGAGAATTGAACTGTTTTCATAGGTAAGTTTGTATTCAACCCTCAATGTGTGAGTCCGACTCGCACTTGCCCGGTTTTTTTATTATGTATTGTTATAGCAGCAATATAAATATACCCTCTGACAGACGGACGGATGAACAAACGGACGGACTTAAAGTCAAAACATAGTAATAGGATTCCGTTGGTTACCCTTCGCGTACGGAACCCTACAAATTATCTCGATTTATAATGAAGTTAGTTCATCATCTGCCCACACAACCTCAGACAATAGATTTGAAATTAAATGTACCTCGTTACGATGTCAAGGTGAGATGACTAGTGTTTTCTATTTACATTGGCAAGTTAACTAATTGATATACTTAATTGTTTAGAAACATGTTATTATGAATCCTATCTCAAATATAAAATAGAAGTAATCCAGATAAATCTGCAGCTGGTCTCAATTCCGAGATGTTAAAGAAAATTGTGTTACATTAGTTTACGCATAAAAAAGATTCTTCAATTAAGAAAAAACTCGGCAAGTGCGAGTCGGAAAAACTTAACTATGTAAATAGTTCAATTCCCGAACAGAGTCTCGAAATTTTTCCGAATCAAAAAAACAATTTTTTTTTGTGACTTATCAACAAATTTACTGTTTTCAGATTTATTCCTATACTTATGCTATAAGACCTTGTTTTATGTCAAATTTCAGGATTCTGGGCCAACGGAAAATGCCCTATGAATTTTGATTCCCTTGAGAGTGTCGAAATATACGTTTTTTGCGATATAAACGGCCGTATCTTTTGTTTTCATTAACTTAGAAGTTTGATTGTTTCACAGCTACAAGGGACTTGAGTATATGGTTTTTATTTCAACTCGTTACATTCACGCGTTACCGAGATAAATGGTCTTGAGAGACAGACAGACAAACGGACAACAAAGTGATCCTATAAGGGATCCGTTTTTTTCCTTTTGAGGTACGGAACCCTAAAAAAAAACATTGCCCTCCACTAGCACAACCATATAAGTAAACTCTCATACACAAGACACCCAGACCTTGAACAACTATCTGCAAGCCATACAAATATTTATTCCGTGCGGGGAACGAACCTGCGACACGCGGAGTCAGTATTCGTCCAACTACCAATATTCCCACTGCTGAGACACAGACCTTTCTTCAGTGCAGGTTGGTGAAAGTCACATTATCCTAATGAACTAACAGGTCCAAAGTTTTATGTATAATCAATAAGGCGCGAGCTTGCGGACGGCGAACAATAGGTAGCTCGCCGTCCGACCGTCTGGTAACCGTCCGGACTGAGCCCAAGTCGTCGACGGCGCGTACTGTTCCACGCGCGCCTCAAGGAAATGTCAGCAAATCGTAGGGGCTCAGCAGGGTCGAAGCCTACTGGGGCCACGGGTAGTGTGAAAATGAAACCCGGGGCCCTGGGACGAAGGCAAAGAAGGAACAAGAGTGAGTTGTTAGGCAATAAAAGTCTGACACTATCTCTCGCCCCGCCCAAGAGCGGGATTTGTCATAAGATGATTTTCCCACCTAAAAAAAAAACCAGGGTCACCAGATAAATGATGAATTTGAATAAATTTTAATTTTATTGATGAGTTATTTATTTACTATGAATTTTATTATGACTGAAATGCAACCAGCCCCCCTAGCCAAGTTGCAAACGATAAACGTGAACGCTTAGTAATCTCCAATAGATTTTCAACTTTATACCTAAGAGCATAAAGTTGAAAATCTATTAAAGACTACTGAGCGTTAGCGACCGGAACGAACGAAAACACTATGTAATCTTCAATAGATTTTCAACTTTATATCCAATAACATAAAGTTGAAAATCTATTAAAGACTACTGAGAGTTTACGTTTATCGTTTGTGACTTGGCTAGGGGGGCAGGAACAACAACGGCTTTACGTGCTTTTCGAGGGACGGGGATGTCACCGTAAACCATCTTCTAAATTCACGGCTGGTTTCTTAATAAAAAAACATATTAGCACTTTATAACCGACCCGAGAAATAAACCCAGGATCCCACACTCAACACTCGTACTTGCGATCACGAGACCAACAAGGCAGTTACTACTTACTACCCCTTTAAACCTCATAAAATGCTTATAATATGTTTACCTAAAAAAGTGTCCTGATGGCCCAGTGGATAAGACACCCGCCTCTTATGCATGAGGTTGCGGCATCGAAACCCGGCAGGTGCCAATGTAAATGGAAAGCACATAAAACCATTGGTCCCAGTTATCATTCGTACATATTTGACAGTCGTTACATGTCGTTCAGACGGCAGAAAGTTTGATCATCAGTCTATCCAAAGAGAATCGTATTGCCCAGTAACTGGGTAGTGGAAAACACAGATATTCAGCCGCATCCTATTAGATTGGAAGCCGACCCAAAGCTAATTGGGAAAAGGTTAGGGAGATAATGATAGATAGATAGACAGATAGATTTATTCTAATCTATATATATAAAAGCGAAATACCAGTCACTGATTAATCACGAAATCTCAGAAACTATAACACCTACAAATTTAAAATTTGGCAGGTAGGGTCCGTATAGGGTGTAGATATCCGTTAAGAACTTACCTATTTTACGAAACTTCTAACCCCCGTTTTACCCCCTTAGGGGTGGCCTAAGGGGGTAAAACGGGGGTTGGAAGTTTGAATGGAGAAACCTACTTTTACGCGGGCGAAACCGGTGGCAGAAGCTCGTAATAAAATAACATAATATAATTATATTTTTGTAATGATGCGTACCTATAGTGTACCTACACTATAAGTACAGACAACTGCATCAATTAGGTACCACTCTCACATTAAAATACCTTATAAAATGGGGTAACTAGTTGATGACGCTGTCCGTACATCTGTGCCAGTGCCGCATAACTGGCCAACATATACCAGGGCTACGCGATTACTGAAAAGAGTTACCGCGACCCTAGAACTTAAATAACAACTGGCGTATAGCAGGGTAACTGAAAGAACACTGGTTGGTTTTCGTCAGTAAAAGTCTGACACTGGGATCTCACTCCACCCAGAGCGGAAGAAGTTATTTAGTGATTTTCAACTTCAAAAAAGAAAGTGTCATCTGTGCTGTGATGTTATGCAATCATTTGACCGACGACACTTTAGCTAGAACTACACTGCCACAGAATAAGTAATACAAGGTACAGAAGTTTTACTCTGGGAGTCTCTTATATTATGCCCGTTATGCGCCTTTGAAGCCTCTAAAGTCCTAACCCTGTAACAAGAGCGCAGGCCGCTCTTGTAACAGGGTTAGGACTTGTGTTATATTACATAAAACTTGGTACTTACGTTTTATTACATAAAATATAATAAGATTTTCTAAAATTATATGGTAGATAGGTACCTAATTGATTTCTACCTATTTACTTATATCCATACTTTAAAACGTTATTATACATAATAATTAACATTTTGTAAGATATAATTCCAGTACATGTTGGTCTTGCATTAGTAAGGTTTTGAGTGATCTATAAGGTCATTGACTCGTTTACGTGAAAAATGTCGCAAATACTTGAAATAAAAACTCGGTAGATTATTCGATAAAGAATCCGAAATAATTTTTGTTAGCGCGGGTCAAGCGGAAAATCGAATACGCGTGTGACACTCTACCGAATTTAGCCTTGCAAGAAAGGCCGCGCGGCGTAGGCACATTTCTATACCTATAGTTAGGAGTGTGCCAGGCCTGATACTGCGCACACGTGTGCCACACACACCAATCTGGGTGCATCGGTCTCCATACATTTCATATGGAAACAAGATTTGTAGAGCTACACTTGATCCACGCGACGTCGTTCTACGTAAAAATCAGGCGTGTTACACGTGTAGTTCTAGCTTTAACCATACAGTTATATAAACCCACCCATTATACCTACTTTGAAACAATTAAATAACTACAATAACAATGGTTGTTATTAACTATAGGTATCGCCATATTTGATCTGTGGTGTTGTAACACATAGGTACCTAGATAATGAGAACGAAATGGTAGAAAAGTTAGCAGAACTAATAGAATCTACTCTTTGTCACATAAGTAGGTAAATACCTAAGTGGCCGAAGTCTAAAGTGGAATTCCAATCTACGCGTACGTTAAAAAAATACTAATCAAGTAAGAGAATTATTCTCTTACTTGATTAGTATTTTTTTAACAATTGCTACGTATTAATAAAATATTTACCTACCTATAATTTAATTTATATCTCCTAATATAGGCCCCTCTTTGAGGAGTGGCTGGTGGAAAGGCGCCACGGCGTCTTCACCTTCCGCATGTCACAGGTCCTCAACGGACATAGCAAGTTAGGGAGGTTCCTGTTTCGGATTGAGACGGAAAATACGCCCGTTTAATTTGAGAATACAGGTTAAAATAATAATAAGCTCTGTAAGACAATGTGATTGTCTAGTCCGTGTTGTCCCGCTGCTGGGCAAATTCTTCCCTCCATTCCTCCACAATTTTCGCTACTTATTTCTAATTTAAAAACACATTTAGGACATTCCGCCATATCCATCGTGGTATGCCGCAGCCTCGTGTCGCTGTGTCAAGGCTGTTTTACGGACCCACAAGACAGTCTGAACTAAAGAGTACTTAATAAAAATACCGGATTATAAACCAATATTGAGTTATTATAAATTATGAATATTAATTAACAATGTTATGTCTATTAAAGGAATAAAGCTGGTACCTAATCATGATTTACATTTATTCATATTTAATGGAGCCATCATCAGGAAACGAAAATTGATCATTTATTATAAAAGTGACGTGAAAATCATTGCTTTAAACTGTTTGTTCGCAGTTCACGATCAAAACAGAGTTTTTAATCACAAAATTTCAAAATTATTATTACGTTTTAATTATAATTTTCAATGATTTATCGCTTCGTGATTAGTAAAAAAATGTTTTTTTTTTTGTATTTAATCGTTTTCGAAGTGGGAGATAAGCTGGCCTATTAAGGCGGATCCTAGTAATTATAGAACAGAAGTAGTAGGTAGATGGTCAATTAATATAATCGAAATGAGATTAAAAACAATTCACTCTTGGTTTATTTACTCGCAAACCACAAAGATTGCGGGATAGTGTTTATCACTATGATTTAATTAAAATCTTTTTCTCGACATCTGATGAATGAGATTGAAAAATGAATAAATAATATCCACTAACGTGCCAGACACTCATAGACCATTTCCGATTCAGATAAGCTTATCTTTCGGATCCAACATTTCTAGACACAACATAACCTTAACAAATTCGCGTCACATCCAACATTAGAATATCTAAATAATTCATTTCATTAACTTTCGTTTTCTACGTGTTTTAGTCTAAAGAACAACGACTCAATGCGCCTCCTACATGGGAATTAAGAATTAACTAACATCGGACTAACTACCGCTGTGTAGCATGCTAATGTCGCCGCCCACGGCTGAGAATAAACTAAACAAATGCTCAACTAATTGTGTAGAAAGGGAAAATAATGTGAGATTTAAACTGTGGGGTGGCTGGATTTTAATAGGAGCCTGTGTTTAGACAGTAGTTTTTTATGCCTAGCAGTCTGAAAATGACGACAAAGAGTAAAGCATAAGCCACACAGATGTAATCTAGCGCCTCAACAGAGGTGACCATGCTTGTTGGAATCTGTGTAGGTAGCAGATGTAATCTAACGATCCGACAAACTGACAATCAACACACTTAGCTTGGTTTACAATCCGCATGTTCCCATCCCTCTCTTTAGACACTGGATTAGCCATGCCTGGGCTTGGCCACTCACCACCATGCCGCTTGATCCAGTGGCTTGATCATATAGGCTTCATCAAGCCGAACTAACCGTGCGTACGGAGAAATTTTGGAAAGACATTACAGTCAAAGTAATTTATTACAGAACACCATATATAAATATAGAAATTATATTTAAAATAAAACATTACATTTCATTAAAATTGATACAACAAAAAAATAAAATAACAATAACTTAATTTATAAATATTATATTAACAATGTTAATATAGAATGGAAAAGATAACTTAATAATAATTGTGTAAAGGATAAAAGGCTCAATAATAATAATAGGTCAAAAAATAAAAGTTAAAAATATATAATGTACTATATATGTCGTGGCCAGATCTTAGAAATTTATAACTTCATGTTATGGCCAAGTAAAACTGGCCATGCGTTTGGTTTACTTTCTTTAGACCTTTTATTATCATAGAAATCCTACATCAATGATATGGTCAAATGAGTATTGACATATCATCAAATGTTAACGTTTAAATGATCTGGCCAGTTTTAGTTGGTTTGTTGTTGTTTTGGTTGGTTGTTGTGTTGGTTAATTTTAAGTTCCTAATGTAATTTGTATTTTTGGTGTACCATAAAGAATATATATCTATCTATATCATGAAGTGATGAATTCTTCCACGACATATTTAATACTAATATGCCAATTGATAGAAGAATCGATTTTCGAAAATATCATTCGCTTCTTTCCGTGAACACCCTTCATGCCGTTGGTGGTTTCAAGGCGGTGTCGTTTTGGTTGAAGACTGATCGCGAAAATTAACGACGTGGGGGTTCGATTTCCAGACGGATCAAATATTTATATGGCCTAGTTAAATAGTTATTCCGAGTCTGGGTGAGATGATGTTTAGACTATTTTTTTAATGATTGGCCCACAATTGCATCAGTCCACTAAAAGTGGAAAGAAGGAATTGAGGCCTTTATCCTGCAGTGGTACAATTATTATTTCTAGCCCGTATTCACTCAAGACGACGTTTCGTTGTCTCACTGCTGGACAAAGGCCAACGATCACGATTTCTCGATTCTCAAGAAAGACATCCAGGTTCTACCATCTACCGAGGCCCCTTGCCACTGTTTCTGGGCACCAATCCTGCGTTTTACAGGCCCACAGTTCGTCAGGCGTGCGGTAGACATGTCCTGCTCAGTCCCATTTAAGTTGGGCCGCATTATAAGCCACATCAACGATTTCCGTTTTGGAATGCAGAGTATTGTTTCTAATATGATCTGTTATACAGTTAGTAGTTAATTTTGAAAAGTCTTTCAGTTAGTTTCAGTCAAGGAATGTCGGAAAGGATTCATCAAAGATTGGGGAGACTAAGAAGATGAAAAGAATTTTTATCAGTGATTTTAATGTCGTACTACAGTGTCAAATTTTGCTAAGGTAGTCTGTCTGTGTGTTGTAGGTTAGTTAGTGGTACCATACTGTTTTTTAATATATAATTATTTAAATGTATTCAAAAGTCACTTCACCACAAAAAAACGCTAATCTGTAAAATAATTAAAAAATAAAAAAGTAAAACAAAACCTGTTTTATAATACACGAAAGAAAGAAATATGGAAAATCCAGTTCCTATCACAAATCTGTTTCATTAGTAAAAAAAATCATATAAAATTACCACTCCTACACAAATTAATTTATTCCTTACAATAAAGTGTGAGAGACATTTGTTCATGGTTGTAAATCACAGGACATCCTGATTGCGACCATGGATTGATTGGGTACAACATTCGGTCATCGATATATTACATCATGTTTATGAGATAACCATCGACTGTTGCCTAATTATAGTTTATGTTATTATGAGGTTACTCATCAAGAGCATTGCTCTCTTTATTTTTTATTATGACGGCCTTGATATGTCTTGGGCTGTAGGTTTCTGGTGTGTGGTGCTGAAGAAGATAAAGGTAAAGGGCAAATGTTATATCAGTGGCGGTGACCATGGTGCATTCGGTGTGAGAGGAAATAGGAAGCGGTCGCCTCCTTCTGCGAAGCAATAATGCGATCGAAGGTGATGACAGCAACCACGAGGGAACAGGCATCTTTATGCCCAAGCCTCCGCCGTAGGAAAGGAAGTCGCAGGGTAATTCCCGGCCACCGTAGGCACAGGCTCGCAAACAATGTGCAATGGGCAGCTCGCCGTCCGGCCGTCCGATAAGAACCAAGCCTGAGTCAACGGCGCGTAGTGTTCCTCGCGCGCCTGAAAGGGATGTCAGCAAAACTGAAGAAGCCCAGTAGGGCCGATGCCTGCTACGGCTGCGGGAACGTTTGAAAAAGTGAACATGACTGTGGAATGCAAAAGACAATTGAAGGAGACAGGTGGGTTATAGTCAGTTAAAGTCTGACACGCCCTATCGCTCCATCTTAGAGCGGGAGAAGTAATTTGATGAATTTCTCACCCAAAGACATAGGTATAATCTGACTGGCCTGTTGGTCTAGTGGTTAATGGTTCGATTCCCGCCCAGGACAAATGTTTGTGTGGTTAGCACGATCATTTATTCTGTGTCTGGGTGTATTTTATCTATAATATGTATGTATTTAGATATATATAAGTAAGTTTATCAGTTGTCTAGTACTCATAGCACAAGCTCTGCTTAGTTTGGGACGAGATGGTTTTGTGTGATACTTGTGGAATTATATTATTTTATTTATTTATTTAATATTCCGATATATTTTTTATTTTCGGTGCTTCTGTTAGATTAACTCCAAATCCAAAAAGTGACTTAAAAAACAATTCAACCATTTTCCCATCAAGTTTAAATCCTATTCGAAATTTACGCAACCCTTTAAAGATTACCTATTTATATTTGTCTAGTCAACCCGTATGTTAATGAGGCCCGTTTCGCATCACCCATGGCCCCAGTAGGCTTCGACTCTGCTGGCCCCTACGGTTCCTGCTGGGCCCCTACGGTTATCATCAGTTGAGATAATGGTCAAGCGCGAGCCTATCTATGCATATAATAAATCTGTAGAAGTTTTTAGTTGTGCGCGCATCACGTAAAATATACGAAATCGATGCAGATAACTTTTATACATTTAAATTGTGTGTAACTTGATATATTACTTAGGCTTTGTTTCATCGCAATCGGTTGACTATATCAAAAGATATATGAATTTAAAGTGTTCAAGAATCGCCGTACCGCCTAACAGTAAGGTGATATACAAAATATCACCTTACTGTGAAGTTCACCGGCCGCGTCAGCTAGTCAATAATAAAAATAAAAAACTTACAAACCAATTTCAAAAGTCTACTCTAGATTTATTTCAAACCTCTCTAAACGGTCTAAATGACATAATATTCCAAAGATATATTTCCTGAAACTAACGAACGACCATGAAAGTTATTTACATTACTGATGACATCAAACATTTATAACATAACTTCGCGATATATTATATTATCAAATTGATGCTCCATGATAACTACGAGACGTTTGATTAGTCATCCAACTGTCAGGCTAGAGGTCATCATGAGAATATGCTTTTAAAGTTTTTTGTTCTTCAGGTAAAACAACAAGTTTTTTGACACATTCCTCGCTTAGGCATGAGGATATTGTGGGTTTTTGTGTTTGATACAAATCTAGTATTTTTTTTAACAATTTTATATGCTTAAACAAGCAGCCTACAATGATGCGCGTGTAAACTGAGGGACCACACTGATATTTCGCAAAATAAAAATCATAAGATTAAGTAGTAGACTCAAAACAATTGTAAAACAAATCTGGGAATTTGTAAACAAATATACTAAAAACTACAGCCCTTAAACTGTGGTCCCTCAGTCCTCATAGACCATCAGCCAGATCTCGAAAAGTACCTTAAAAATTAAGGTATTGTGATTACAGACATTAAGTAGAGAATTCAGAATAACAAAACACAAAGCAACACAAAGATACAAAATATATAACGAATTAAATTGTGGTCCCGTATTAGAGACAAAATGTTTTAGTGAATATTATTGAATCTAATAAATACAATCTTTCTTTTTCTACATGAAGTTTTAGTAAGAGCCTTTACACATTTTGTAAAAAAAGAAATGGAAAATAAATAACAACGCAATTTAAAGATGGATAATGTGCTGGAGCACAGGCATCCTCACTAGGAGTGGCCGTAACCGACCTCGCGGGCCCATTGCGGGTTAAGGAATTTTATAAATTAATTTGGCTAGCGCAACTTCGCAAATAAGTTGGGCCGATAATACCGTATTGTCTCTTTACCACCCTAGGTTGACTGGTAGAAAATGCCTAACTAAGGCATTAAGTCCGCCTTTGTACGTTTGTGTTGAAAAGGCAAACAAATATAGATTTATTGAGCTTAGATTTTTTATTTAGTTGTCTTTACATATCGATATCCACGGATATCAATGTCGATATCCATCACCTCTGTAGAGCATCGCTAGGTTTATTAAATCATTCACACTAATTTAGAGGCGAATATTAGTATGTATGTGTGTGTGTTTGCGCGTGTGAGATGTCTGTTATTCCTTTACGCTCAAACGGCTAAAAGGAATGAAATTTAGCTCACGGATAGACATCTTATGTCCTTGATTAGAACATGGGATACTTTTCATCCCGAAAGTATGTTAATTTTGGATAATATTTTTGTTTAATAAATCCGCAAGTAAAAGCAAATAGATATGTGATCTATATACGTAATCGCCATTACGAATCATTTTGCGCCTACAGAAGTCTGTCTCCTTTGCGATTCCTATGAATAGACATTTTCTATTCCTTTGTTTCCATACGTCAATATTATCCGCATACCAAGATCGAACACCATACCAGTTCTATAACAGTGTGAAAGCTGTACGAGAAAATTTTAATATATTCAAAGGTTAATGATATAATCAGCGAAAGTTCCATCCATTGTGGTCAATATATCTATTGATGACGTGTCTGATGAAGGTCATGAGGTCACTGGCAAATGTCAAGTTTATCATAAAGTTGTCATCGTCGGCCATTTGTGAAGGTTCTTCCATAAACAAATATAATATTGTCTCTTCATAATGATGCGTCATTCTCATGAATAAATAGTTAAATTAGGAACTAGGCGTGTGAGTTTGTGAAAAGGTCAGTTTGGTTCTGGGTATGATGTTTTGGTGTTTGTGTGACTCATTGCAGATTTAAAACTGCCTAGGTAAATAATATTTTTAAAAACAGTTATTCGAAAACCCGCTTCTATCCCAATAGCTTTTAGGCACGCTATTAACTGTTTTTTGCACTATTGCGGATCCCACGAGGCGCGCGTCAACCCCGTTTATTTATATCTTCGTATGTATATTGAATTCGAAGACATGTGACATTCACCAATCCGCACTGGGCCTGCGTGGTGGATTACGGCCCATTCCCTCTCCTAGAGAGGAGGCCTGAGTCCCAACAGTGTAACATTAAAAAGGCTGATTATGCTATTATGCTATGTCGTAGGAGGAGGGTTCTCATAATTAAACAAATTAAAAATTTAATAACTTTTATTCATTTTTATTCTGGTAATCACATTGACTGTTTATATTTTATTTTATTCCGATTTTATAGTTCTCTAATCACTGGACAGTTTATTTTAGAAATCTAATTTCCAAAATCAAGATAAATAAATTCAAAAATTATTGCAAAATCGATCTGCATCATAATAAATATTACAGGTCCACACGTTGGTTTAAGCGTGGCTGGCCCTAGAACGCAAACGGCAACTGAAGGATATACATGGGTTTTAGTCAGTAGAAGTCTGACACACCCTCTCGTTTCACCCTAGAGAGGGAGAAGTCATTGGATGATTTCACACCTCAAAAAAAAAAGTAAAGATATAAGTTGGCCCTTGTCGCTATTCGTAAATGTTGCGCAGGGCTTGTTTGTCTTGCAATATGTTGTATACAATATTTATGTCTGCAACAGTAAAGCAACTCCAGCTAGCGTCCACTTGGCTGGCTTGTCCTTGGTCTTCAGATTGAATGTCCAGACGTACGTCGGTCCTCGTGTGCGAGTCTTGTAGACAGGACACTCGTACATGTTGCGCAAGTCTTGCTTGTCTTGGGTTATTGCCTGAAATAGAACAGATGAGATTTAGCTATGCAATTGTTATTGCAGACGACCGCCCGTTATAGAAATTCCGCGCCTACGATGGCCGGGAATCACAGTGCAACACTCAAGTTATGGTAACCTTTAGGAGGGAACCTGTACTGTGAAGGACTGTCGAGACTGACTGGTGAGGGAATGTCTGTTAAAGTATGCGCATCTATAATAGAGACCATAGCACCGTACTTAGCTTTAATATTTAATTTGTGTGTGGACCAAGGAGTCTTTCCAGATATAATGAAGTACAAAAAAGTTATACCACTTTTTAAATCTGGTGACCATAATGACACTAATAATTACAGACATCATCATCAGACAATCAGTATTGCCAGTTTTCAGTAAGGTGTTTGAAAAAGTTATGCTTAATCAAATGCTTTACCATTTTAACAGCAATAAAATCTTTCATGATCAGCAGTATGGTTTCACCAAAGGACGTTGTACGACTGACGCTGGAGTCACTTTATTGAAACATATATTTGCAGCGTGGGAAGAAGCCCAAGATGCGATAGGAATTTTTTGTAACCTCTCAAAGGCTTTTGATTGTGTTAATCACGAAACCTTGCTTTTAAAGCTAGAACATTATGGACTAGGTAAACTTGCACTCAGCTTGGTGAAATCTTATTTAATTGACAGGCAACAGCAAGTTCAGATAAACGGTGTCAATACTCCGGGTTTGAAAGTCAAAATGGGTGTACCACAAGGCTCAATATTAGGTCCTTTCCTCTTTTTAGTATATATAAATGATCTACCGCATCTATTAAAAAAACAACCACATATTGTATTGTTTGCTCACGATACGTCGTTAATTTTTAAGATCAATAGACGTTCCACTAATCTTGATGACGTAAACGATGCTTTAGAGCAAGTCCAAAACTGGTTTACTGTTAATAATTTAGTGTTAAATGGAAAAAAAACTAAGTGCATAAGATTTGCGTTACCGAATGTTAAAAGTAATTACTCCGACATAGTACTGAACAAGGAGAAACTTGAATTCGTCGAGAATACGGTTTTCCTAGGGATCACGCTTGACTCGAGGCCACAATGGGGTCCTCATTTAACATCTCTGGCAGGTCGGCTTAGTTCAGCAGCATATGCTGTCAGAAAAATCCGTCAATTTACTGATGTGGATACTGCGCGACTAGTTTATTTTAGTTACTTTCATAGTATCATGTCTTACGGTATTTTGCTATGGGGACGGGCTGCAGATATAGAGTCTATTTTTATTCTGCAGGAAAGAGCTATCAGAGCCATATATAATCTTCGCAGACGCGATTCTCTTATGGAACTATTTAAGGAAATAAACATCCTGACGGTCCCTTGTCAATACATTTATGAAAACATTATGTATGTTCGGAAAAATATTCATCTTTTTACTAAGATAAGTGACAGGCACAATTTTAATACTAGGAACAGGAACAAATTAGATCAACCTCGGTTCAGATTGGCTAAAGTACATAGTTCTTTCATGGGGTACTGTGTAAAATTTTATAATAAAATACCAGTTGAGATTCTACAACTAAATGAGTCCAAATTTAAAGCATGCATTAAACGCACACTATGTAGACAAGCGTATTATAAACTGGAAGATTATATCCTTGATAAAAGCGCTTGGCTAAATGCCGGTCCTGCTCCGCAGCCACAGCCACTTTTACCTTCAAATTAGTTTTTTTTTTTATAATTTTGGGAGAGATACTGTTCCCCTTTTTGTATTGTTGTTTTCGAAATGTTTTTTTTTTTATTTTATTTTATTGGTTTATTTCAATAGAGCTTATGATAATTTATTATCTTTTTTGTATTTGGAAACAATAGCATTGTATAATGTAGAAGCACTTTTTTTTCAAGTTTTGTGAATGTGAAGTACCATGGAGCATTTTTATTAGGTTACAACTTGTTTGTCATTACGAGCATGGCAGTTGAGAGTTTGTCATGCTCACTCAAATGTCTCGCTGATGGTGGCACGTGTTATTGGGTCATTCGGTTCCCTTCAAAATGGTTGAACTGAGTGGGGCTGATGCACGCGTCATGCTCGTGAACGGGTGCCGTCAGTTGAGACTGGTCATCTCTTAGCTGCCAGTGACTTAATTCAATTTCTATATTTTTTTTTATTAGTTTTTATTTTATTCTTTTAATTATTATTACTTATCGACATTGTGCTCACATATTAGAAGCGACAAGAAATATGTAACCAAGATTTATGTAACTCATAATATGATTTAAAAGAGTGTCCATGGAGTTTCTTGCACGTTCTTCTCCATAGAGATCTACGCTTTGGAACGTGCAATTTAGCTTCACTTGTATTTATTTTTTTTGACTGACCGACATTTTGACAATTCAAAAGTGCCTGTAATTGGTCTATTTGAAATAAACGTTTCTGATTTCTGATTTCTGATTTGTATACTGGTTACACACCAAATAAATGAGTGAAAATCGCCGATGGACAGTTGTCATGAAAACTAAGATAGACAATGCATAAAACAACCTTATCCGACCGTGAGGAAACAAAAGTGAATCTTGAAATCCTGAGTCGATTTTCGAGCAACGTTTAGTTGGGTCTGTACAATCTTTTATTATGCTTCAATAACAACCAACTCCCACAATGTTTTTTTATAGATTTCTAAATAACTCTAAGTCTAGAGCATCAAACTTTCTAGTGGAAGAAAATGATGAAACGGTCTTAAATCGTTTACGTCAACATTGGTTTACCAAGAATCTAGTTTGTTTTTATTGTGCCTCAATTTTAATTTTTAATAGTTTTATGGCGATATAATATGCTAGTTAAACATTCACAGAAATTAAGCTAGCATAGGGAAGAGTAACGTGTCAAACCCTACAAATTTGCCAAATTTTGACAGGTTTTCTGACTAGAGTTGAAGAAATACTCAACTTCAAACGCTAAAATCAAAAACCGGGGGTTTACTCTCTCATGATGGTTTACTATCTGAATGGACATCACACGACAATTTTAAAGTGTTATTCAAATTTCTCACTCACCCGAACATTAATAACTGGCATGGGCGGAAACAGGTCCTTCAGCTTAGAGTCCATAATGATGCCGGCTTGTTGGTCCCACCGAGCGCCCTCCATCAGCAGACCATGGATGAAGGCTCCGTCCCGAGGTGCGGACCGAGTGTCCGCGATCCTGAAGGAGTAGTGGCGTTAGAGGGGGAAGGGAAGTGAGGTGGTGGGTTGTACTCTGGTGTTTAGCTTATGGTAGATCAAACTGTTGAGAAGTTTGGTCAGAACATGGTACGCAACGAAACCATGAAGAAAAGTTTTGAGTTCTCTAAGTAATTTTTGAGTATAGATACATCACTCGATGATGGGTGAAAAAAAATCAACAATTTTTTTTTATCAAGTTTGCTCGAAGATCTTTTTTTTATTATATAAACTAGTGCTTTACTGCGATCCCACCTGATGGTAAGTAGTGATGCTATCCTTGATGGTAAAGCGCACTAGTAGGTACATTTCTTGTCATTTTACCGAAGTTTGGTCAATTTTTGGTAAAGTAGACATTTTGTTAATTTGTAGAGTTAGTTGAACATTTTACGTTTTGCTGTTCAAATCATTTATTAAGCATTAATACCATGGTTATTTTGCAACGGTATCTACACTACAATATTATGGTGTAAAATCTTGTTCTTCTAATATAATAATTATTAATAAGCTAAAAACCAGAGTACATTGTACATTTAAGGGCGGAATTCACCAATAAAACTAATCAAGTTTTAACGTTTGAAATACAACAAAAGAAAAATACAGACAAGTGACATTAGTGACAGCGGCTAAACGCGATTATGCGAGCCAAACGTTAAAACGCGATTAGTTTTATTGGTGAATTCCGCCCTTAGTGATAATTATTTACAGATTTATGGAAATAAATTAACTTGATACCTTTTTACATGTCCTATGTTAAAAGCGTATGATACAATGCTGAAACCGATACTGTTCCAAGTTAAATAGGATAGAATATCAAGCCTAGAAGAATAGCAGAAGAAATGATAATGAGGTGATGTATTCGCTTGTAGAACAGCATTTTGTTTTACCTAACTAACATACGAATGGTTACATATTCTATTTACATTACATAATGTTCCTACCAATTACTATATTCATCTACTAAGTCTCACCTCTCATTCTCCTGCTTATTAATAATTATATTTAAGATATTGTGTGCCTTGCCTGTATACCTACCCTACCTACACACTAGAGTTACAAAGTAAATTAAATATCTTATTTTTTTACAAAATCGAAATGGCAGCCCCTTTTTTATGTACAAAAAGCATTAAGATGATTTCAAATTTTCTTATTTTTTTGCATATTGCAGGTCAGTGGCGCAGGGTAAAATCTACAAGTCCGTGATAAGGCCTGTCATACTGTATGGATCAGAATGTTGGGCTGTGAAAAAGACGGATGAAAAAATATTGCACGTAGCGGAGATGAGAATGTTAAAATGGATGTGTGGGGTGTGACGAGAATGGATAAAGTGAGAAATGAGTATATTAGGGGAAGTTTGAAAGTGGCGCCAGTGACTGAAAAGTTGAAAGGGAATCGTTTGTCTTTGTATGGTCATGTGAAGAGGAGGGATGAAACGCATGTTACTAAAAGAGTTATGAGTTTACATGTGGATGGATGGAGAGGGAGAGGGAGACCAAAGAAAAGATGGATGGATTGTGTGAAGAGTGATATGAAAGAAAAGGAAGTTAGTGATAGCATGACAAGTGACAGGGCAGAATGGAAGAAAAAAACGTGTTGCGCCGACCCCAAATAACACAGGACAAGGGCAGGAAGATGATGATGAGGTCAGTGGCGCTGATTCTCTTATACATCAACTAAACTTATTTTAAACAACCGCTCTCTTTTACTAATCGTTAAAACTAGAAAGAGATAGCAGTAATTTTACTCCTGTCAAATTTGTTTACGTGATGCACTTCTTTGCATTCTTTTCCAACTGTTAATCTGCATATCCTGAAATCACGTCTAAAATTGTATGGTAAACGAAATTCTGACTAATTTGACAGGAGTAAAATTATTTCTATCTCTTTCTAGTTTGAACGATTAGTAAAAGAGAGCGATAATTTAAATTATCGAGTTGTATAATTATTAATAAAAATATGATTGGCGGCCGTAACCCTCCAGTCATGTGAAGAGGAAGAATAAAATGCATGTTGCTAAAAGAGAGGACATGGGTTGGTGGGCTGGTGTTGTTGAGTTTACATGTGGATAGATAGAGAGGGAGAGGGAGGCCAAAGAAAACGTGGATGTATTGTGTGAGAAGTGATATAAAAGAAAAGGGAGTTAGTGATAGCGTGACGAGTGACAGTACAGAATGAAAGAAAAAAACGTGTTACGCCGACCCCAAATAAAACGGGACAAGGGCTGGAAGATGATGATGATCATGGCGGCCGTAACCCTTTCGAATGACTTTTTCATGAAATAGCTGCTCAATAGAGTTAGACGAATTGAGAGGGTTATGTTGATGATATTAACGATTTATAATTCTGAAGTAAATAAATACGTATTACGGCCGCCAATAAACAAGAAAAGAAAGAAAAAAACAATTTATTTGTAGGAAATGTCGCAATCTTAGGACTAGCTTACACATTATAAACATTCTATAAGGAAAATATGCGGCACATCCGCGCCGGTCGAAATGCTCAGCACAATGCCATGGCTACACGCATAGTGCGACGAGTCCACAGCGCTCGTATTCAGTGTGGGTAGTCATATTTCAGTCAACATACAACTTGACACTGACTCGCAAAATGCAAAATATTTAAGAAAATTTGAATTTCGTGGGCTTCCTTGGAACTTTCACCTTTAGTAACATTCAATTCAATTTAAATTAGACGCAAGCAAAGCAGAGCCTGACAAAGGCTGGAAAATACTAAAGAGGAAGATACATCGGAAAGTCTTTCTACCCAGAGTAATGCTACTAAAAAGCTCTCGCAAGGTAAAAACAATGTTACAAGACTTAAATTCCGTACTTCATTATCTACCTGTATTTACCTTATGTGCCGTTTATTTTATCATGCGTGAAATTTTTATGTAATTTCATCCAATTATTTATAAATTTTTAACTCTACCAAATGTAGAAGGTATTGTAATACTTAGATTTTGTAGAAGTTGTTACTCACCAGTACCTATGAAAAGTAGAAAACAATGAAGAAATGTTGGCAACATTAAAATACAATTTTCATTGTCATCATTATTAAAATGCATTTCCCAATATCCCTTTCTAAATTTAAGCCTACTTAAACGTTCATTGATTGATGAGAACGACAAGACATTGATTAAAATAAGTGACTAAAATTCTTGAATTCATTATGATTTTGAGACTTTGATTTAAATTCTTCATGTAGACTGTAGAATAATTATTGTTGAAAACAATGTGTTATTAAGTTGCTAAATATTTTCTACACTTTCGTCTTCCTTAAAAAATTTATGTTTAATTTTTAATCTATCTATTTTAGTATTAAGCATGTACTTTATTCCTGTCAATATTTTTTTTAATTTCTTGTTTATACCAAGAGCATCTACATTCTGTGTCCAGGCAATTTCTGTCTATTCCAGGCTGCCTGGAAGAGATCGGGGCTTGCGATAAGATCGCCAACTGTATATTTTTTAGATTAATATTCCCATTATGATAATGTCTTGGTTTAACATCGAGACTGGGCTTTCTTGAGGTCTACAAAGCCCAGTTGCCAAAATTGACAACCTAGGATAGGCTGTTTAGGTGGAGAATTGTGAGGAGACCCGACCCCAGATAACCCATTATCAAGCCAGGACGGACAAATAAAATGTTATTCACTCGAATTCCTACAAAGTATTTTACATAATTAAATATTATTCTAATCCTTATCTTTATTATAAAAATGTTTAATAAATTATTCATTTCTAGTACTAACGTGAATTCCTCCTTCATCTTCTTAGTGACGTCACACTGGAGACACATTTTGTCCAGAGGCAGCTCGTACCTTCTAGCAGTGCTCTGCATGATGGCTGTCAGTAAACTCTGAGGGTTGAAGAAACCGCCCAGCCATACTGATGCTGGTAGCTGAATCATACAAAAAAAAAATGTAATTCCAAAAGTCAATCATAAAGAAGAAATATCTTATATGAAAATGTGACTTTACAATTTAGATAGACAAAACAAAGCAGTAAACACATAAATAGTAGAAATAACCTAAAGAAAGGTAAACAATTATTCAACCAATTCAATGACATTATAAAAGAAAAAAATAAAAAATTGCTATTTTAATTTGTATATGCTTACAACAAAATCAGTAGCCCATGTTTCAAGTTCTCGTAACCTTAGGGTAAGGTCCACGAACCAGGCAGATAGACCAAGCAACGAAGGGTAAGCGCGACTGGACCAAATTGCTGGTACCTGTAAAAAAAACCGTTGAAGTCAAATACTGGTTCTTCGTTTACATCATGTACCGACATATTGGTCTTAAGGCCGAGAATCAAAAATCGAAAATAGCTGACGATTTTATCTATAAATAGCTGTCGTTCACTCACTTGATCCAAAAACAATGCATTTTCCAAATCTTCCATATCTGATGTGATTGTTAATTCACCCTGAAATATAGCAGTTTGTCATTCATTTTGCATTGTAGTATATAGCGTCGTAAAGATATTCAATTAGATTGGAATATATTCAACTACTTTGATATTTAATTAGTTTGGAACATATTCAATTAGTCTTTGATAATTAGATACCTTTGCACTAGTTGCATTACCTTTAGGCCCAAGTCCAGTTCCCTGAGTGACCTCTTCATCTCTCCAGTTAGGTAGTTCATCCTTTCACATTCTTGGAACGCCACTATGACATACGGCGTCCTCTCCTCAACCTTGCCCATAATTTCAGTCATGTTGAACTCTTCAGGTAACTTCTCTATTATTTCGTCTAGCATTTGTTTTACCTATAAATATAGAAGATCTTTCAAAGAACATTTAAAACGTATAATGTACTTAGCTATGTTGTCATTTTTGTTGTTTTTATATTCTTCGTTTGTTTAATTGTTTTTTGCTATTGTAGCGACATCTATGGCGACGGAACTAATCCTGCGTCGCGCAATTTAAGTTCTCTACGCGTTTAGAACATATAGAACAGCCCGAAATCATCTATCGGGCAGTTGCCCACCAGACATAACATCCGTCTGGCCGGAGGAACCTCCCTTTTCAACGGAGGTTTGCGGGACTTTACACTCTATTCCGCCATCCCTCTAAACTATATTTTTACAAATTATCTGGCTAAATTTCGTCTATGTCAAACTCTGTTGAAGTTACTTTTATGTATAAGAACTTTAGGAATTTAAAATCAGCTTTCGATAACGTTAGCTTTACTTAGCATAATTTTGCTCATTAAAAAGCTTATTAAAATTCTCACAAACCTTATCCTCTCTTGTCACTGTCGTTGCTCCAGAAGCCTGAGCATCTCTCGGCTGCATCTCAAAGATAGTTCTGAACAGATTTTCCGATGTCGTGGTAAGGAAACCAATCTCAGCGTTAGGATGTAAGCCGTATAGGTAGGGAGTCTCGGCTGGCATGGCGTCTTCTATGTACTGATGGTAGCCTACGTAGTCTGTGTTAGGAGGAGCAGGGAACCCTGGGGCCAATTGGAGCTCGCCGTCAACCTAGACATGGAAATTTTGGTAAAGGTAAAGTTTCTAAAAGTGTGTGTGTTGAACCTATAAATTGTTGTCTTTGATATTTTGTAAGTTGACTATTTATTTTATATGGTTATTTTATGAGAAACGAATGGTTATGAAAACCGTGATTTCATTTATTTGTCGGTGAAGTCAATAGTACGGAAGCTTGAGAACGAATGAACGAGCTAAGTGAAAAGTGACACATGTCACTTTGACAGAATCCGCGCTGACGTTTGCACGAACCGAGTAGATAAAAGGGCCGACCGCAGAGGTCCGTGGCTCATTCCTCTGTCGGCAGCCGTGCGTACAACGTCTAAGTGTCGGGGACTGTCTCACTGCTCGTTGTGTAAAGTGAATACCTAAAGCTTGCATCATAATAAATCAATTGTGTGATCTAAAATAGCTTGTTTATTGCTCGTTACCCAGCCATCGCCCACAAGACATAGTCTCTGGACAGAGCTTCAATGATGATCGGCACCCTGCGCCGACATCAGAAGTGGGATTCCGAGCAAATAAACAAGAGCAGCACGAAGGTTACGTAACGCCGGTCACGAAGAAAATAGCAAGAGCCAAGACAAGTAGCGGTCATTATTTGAAATGGAAAATTAGAAAGTGAAGACCTGGAATGAAGCACTGGACCGAATAAGATTCAAAGTTCCGATAATCAATGTCATTATCAGTTTTGGTCTGATTAGGTTTTTTCCGGGGTTTTTCCCTAATCCTGAGCAACGAATGTTGGACCATGATGACATTATTTCCTCAGAAAGAAATAGGAACTGACTAAATCACCTTGTACTACCCAGATTGTGACCGGGACAAGACCGACGCAAATGCATGTTCACGATGTACCATTTTCCGATACGTGCTTTGCTGATAATCCGAAGTCACCAGTGATTACAGCAAGAATTACAAACTTTTAGTTACCTGAAGTGTAAAATGCAAAGTGCAGTGCGTGTGTGTGTGCATGAATGAGATGCAGTGTGTCAAGTGCGCTACCAGATCAGAAAATATTTGACACAAAACGTATGAAGACATCTCAAACGTCACCTGTCAAATGTTTCCACTGTGGAAAAATTGGACGGAGCAGGCTGTGTTTTCATAAGCAAGAAACAGTAGGAAACCGACAGAATAACGTGATATTCAAGCTTCAAGACTCGATCCCATGGTCAGCCACGTCGTATGCTGCAAATGTGGAGAACAAGGTCACATCTCCTTCCGGTGTCCTGATGAAAGTGACGCAGCGGTGACGGTGACGCCAAGGCATCACGTAGCGAGCGAGAGGTTGACTGACGGGTGTTGTCGATCCCACACCAGGAACAAGGTCAGGTATTCACATTCCATTTTAATTCTGGTGCTGAGTGTTGTCTCTCTTTCACTTTAAAGTCTGTCATCACTATTTCACGGCAAACGTAAACACAGTATTGTTACATTGAAGGGTCAGTTCAGTGTATTCAGATCTATTTGCGAAGTGATATTTTGGCCATGAAATATTGTTGCAAGGGTTCAGTTCAAATAGTAAAAATTGCTAAAGTTCACGAGGTAAACAATTGTAATTACAACTACCCTCATTAGATCCAGTAGATACCGTTTTGATTTTTTTATGACAGTGATAATTCCTCCATAGATAATTTTGACGATATTGACACTGACGTGTGACGTGTATCGGTATGCTACAAATGTGTGTTGTAAAAAGTAAACTTATCCGTTTGATTGACTCGTATTTGACTGTATAAAGATGACCATAGCGGTCTAGCGCGGAAAAATTAATAATGCGTGAGCGGGTAGATGATTGTTGCTGGCAAATATTATTCGACCGAGTAATTCGGTGTTTGTTAGCTCTTTTGACTTAAAAAAACTCGACCGGTCAGATATAATGAGCAAAGATTACTGTGAACTAAATAACAATGTGCCTAACCGAGATATCACTCACCTTAGACAAAATAACTCGTTTAAATAGTGCGCGTCATTTTACAAAATTAGATTGTGTATCAGGCTTTATAGTATGATAGCGGACAACCGGTACAAATATTTGACCATGCCAATCAGTTTCAAAATGCGATCTGAGTTTTCCAACGGACGATTGTTGTTGTTCTGGGCGAATCGGTAAATGCCTACGTCGTAGTTTGAGTTGTCAATATTTTGATTATTTAGGAAACTATTAAGAGGGACGTCGGGAGACTTAATGTAGTTTTACAAACGTTGACTAAAGCCGGATTTTCATTAAATTTGAGAAAAATGGTTGTTTTTGATAATGCAACTCAAGTTACTAGGGTATGAAATTAAGTCAAGTAGTGAAGTTAGGAGGAATAGGACCTAATAGCAGATAGCAGGTCACGTACGTTGGACTCTGCCTCCACCGTTTATCTTAGCTCGGTTAGGGCAGTTTATAGGTCTAGTAGCTTACTTCGGGCGGTTTGTGCCTAAGTTTACTTCTGTTATGGGTCCGTTCTAAAGATTTGATGTGTAGTAAAGTTTCTTTTTCTTGGCAACAGCGCCACGAAGACATTAAGAAATAATTTCAATTCTTATGAAAGAGTCGGTTTTAATGATTTAAGCCTCTCAAATACGTAGTAGAATTGCATACTGATGTCAGTGAAACCATAAGATAAGGCTGGATTCAAAGCAGGAGATGCCCTGTAGTAGTACCATACGTGAGTTATCGCGAAACTATCTCCCATTGCTTGATCATAAAGATAATTTACAGTCGGTTTATAGTCGGTTAGAAGGTAAAGCTAAAAAGAACTCTCTGGTAATTAGTTACGTGCTGAACAAACAAAAACGAGACTACGAAACTTTTAAGGTTCTGATTAAAATAAATGGTAGTTAAAAGAATTTAGAGTTCTGTGATTCAATTAACATTATCTTACACTTGGTCGCGACGGGATTTTCACGTGTGACAAACGTGTGATGTTCGTGTTAGAACCAATGCTAATAACGACTGTAGAGACAAAAAACCATTTGTGGTAGGGTTCATTAGGCGAAGTCTAACTCGTGATTAATTGTTCAGTTACGGACGCTAAACCAAACGACGAAGGCAGGTGGTCCCTTAGCACTGTTAATTGACAAGGCTGCGTTTTCTCTACCGTTGATGACAAAAGACAATGTAGACTCAGAGTTAAATTTTAGTACCGTGAGAAATGATGCGTTACGCCATATAGAGAGTGCCTAGCAACCTATGAAAAGTGTAAGTTTAATCTGACGAAGGCGGAAGTTGATAAATTTTTGATAAGAGACTTTTTCATATACGAGCAGAGCAAGTAAACTGAGTAGGATCCATTTAAAGATTAATTTGAAGTAATAGAGAGAGAAAGAAAATCAGCGCATAACTGATAAAATTGGGGTAGAGTAAAGTAGTAGAGATAATGAGATTATTAAGTTTACATGATGATCGGACTATACCAGATTTGATTTGTAGACGTAGCTTAATAGAAATCGGTATCTAGTGGTCACAGTAGTCCGTGAGTACGCGGTATTGCGATCAAACCTGGGACGTAATGTGGGAAACCATTAAGTCGTGAGAGACTTGGCAATCCTGGAGGGATGCGCAGGAATGGTTGAGTGACTAGAGGTTACTGGGCTATTAGTAGCCAGAGATCACGTGCAGAGATTAATGATTAGTGTTTTGGATTAGTTTGATTGATTTGGTGGAGAAGTTACCATGATAATTAATTCACGGTTATGCTCTGAATTTTCTGATTATTGATTTTGATATTGAAACGATATAGAAATTTTGATGTTAATTTATTTTATTTAATTGAACTTAGCAGTACTATGAACAGTAATGAGAATTAGTAGGTTAGTTAAAAGAAATTTAGAGTTTCGATACATCTCGAGTCTTATTGAACCTTCATAATTTACGGTTGACGCAGTGGTTGAGCGATTGACTGCTGCGCTGCGCGTTGCGGGTTCGATTCCCGCAGGGGGCAGACGTTGTTATGGCCTACAGAGAGAGGGATAATAGAACATGAGGTTCCGGTTGAATTAGATGTATAGGAAGTAGGTGGGGAAAGTGATCATGGCACTATTTAATCACTGCTTCTTTAGAATTAAGGAACGATTAGTGAGGTATCCTCGTTTACGTTGGTGCGTAAACGAGATGAGTCGTTGTAGCGATGCAATTAGTGAGTTATCCTCGTTTACGTTGGTGCGTAAACGAGATGAGTCGTTGTAGCGACGCAATTAGTGAGTTATCCTCGTTTACGTTGGTGCGTAAACGAGATGAGTCGTTGTAGCGACGCCTGTAGTGAGTTATCCTCATTTACGTTGGTGCGTAAACGAGATGAGTCGTTGTAGCGACGCCTGTAGTGAGTTATCCTCGTTTACGTTGGTGCGTAAACGAGATGAGTCGTTGTAGCGACGCCTGTAGTGAGTTATCCTCATTTACGTTGGTGCGTAAACGAGATGAGTCGTTGTAGTGACGCCTGTAGTGAGTTATCCTCGTTTACGTTGGTGCGTAAACGAGATGAGTTGTTGTAGCGACGCCTGTAGTGATTTATCCTCGTTTACGTTGGTGCGTAAACGAGAGGAGTCGTTGGTGCGACGCCTGTAGTGAGTTAACCACGTTTGCGTTGGTGCGTAAACGATTTGGATTTATGGTTGGATTGGAAATTTCATTATACATAGTCACTCATGATCAGGATGTCTAGTGTGTGTGAGAGTTTACATGTTTGGGAGTGCACTCACGGTGCGAGAGTAGTTCCTGATGTTTGTCAGGAGTGACCGAGCTATATGATACTGCGACATGTATTTTGTTTCAGATCAACACACAGAGACCGACGCCTTGTTTGGAAGTCTCGTCAGTGGACCGTCTTCTGGCTGAGGTGGTGAACTGGTGGTGATGAACACAGCGACGGATGTCTTGTTGGGACGTCTCGTCAATGGATATCTTCCAGCTGAGGTGATGATGATGACTAACACACAGGGACGTGTGTTCCGCAGGATGGCCGTGTCGGTGAAGTCAATAGTACGGAAGCTTGAGAACGAATGAACGAGCTAAGTGAAAAGTGACACATGTCACTTTGACAGAATCCGCGCTGACGTTTGCACGAACCGAGTAGATAAAAGGGCCGACCGCAGAGGTCCGTGGCTCATTCCTCTGTCGGCAGCCGTGCGTACAACGTCTAAGTGTCGGGGACTGTCTCACTGCTCGTTGTGTAAAGTGAATACCTAAAGCTTGCATCATAATAAATCAATTGTGTGATCTAAAATAGCTTGTTTATTGCTCGTTACCCAGCCATCGCCCACAAGACATAGTCTCTGGACAGAGCTTCAATGATGATCGGCACCCTGCGCCGACATATTTATTATCATAACCTTTAACAACTTTACTAATCACCCTATTTTTGATGATCGACAACTTTTAAAAATTGTTGGAAAATTCTAAAAGGTGCTGATACAGCAAGCATGCAGCATATTTAAGCTGATGTAGAAATGGATGAATTCATAGGTACAGAATAGCACAAAATAACTTACGAGGTCAGGCTGCATCAATTCTTCCAAGTAAGCATTACAGAGTCTTCTATCCCAATCATCGGTGATATGTCCCCCGTACATAATTTCACCAAATAAGTACCTAAGATCTTCCCACGGTACTCTTGCATTCGCTTCCAAGTAGTTGTACAAAACAAACACGCTTATTGTTAGATCACCTAAAATGAAATATTCCATTAAATATCGTTAGAAGAGTGACTATGTTTTTTTTAAACAGGTAATTTTTTTTAAAGATGGTTCTTTAATTTTAGTTTTTTTTTTTTTTTAATAAATATTGTTTGCGTCTCTAACGTGTTTGCGTATGCGTTTGTAGATATCAATACCGGCGCGCTACCAATGAATTGCTTCGATGACCAATGCCCATATTTGCTTACACTTGGGCACTTTACATCAGCCCCCTAGCCAAGTTACGATCGTTTCGTTTGCGTCGAATGCCTCGAGTAGGTCAAGCCTCCGATTCTTTTGTTCTGACCGGGAACACCCAAATATTCCGAAATATTTTATTCAGAATTTCGATGTTCCGATTTTCAAAAGTCCGAATTTCATAATACCTAAAAATAATAATGTATATCATTAAAAATCACGAAATTTATTTTTCCGAAAGTCGTAAATGCGATTTGTTAGTTTTCCGATTTTCATACGTTCGAAGAACGCTCGAAGCTCACTTCGTTGAAATGCTCGAAGGGTTCTCGGTCCGAAAAACGATATTCCGATAATAACTGTAAACAATCTATGCAATTATGAGTAGGAAAACGCATCGGTCATTAGTTTTTTTAATTCTAACCCCTCATACTATATCTACATAATATTATACTTCTCTCTGACGAGCAATTATGTCTTTATTTGTCTTGCTAAACAGTTTTACAAGACGTTTTTATTTCGGAATTGTATTAATCGGTATTTTAATAATCGGAATTCGTATTTTTGATGTTTCGAATTATCATTAAATCGGACTTTTTGTTATTCGATCTATTGAAATTCGGTATTTTTAGAATAGTAATTATCAACGTTAGGAATATTGAAATTTAGGAATTATAAAATTAGGAGTAATGGTAAGTCGGAGTTGTTATATTCGGAATTTTGAACCATTCGGAATTATGAAAATCGGTATTTGTGACTGTCGGAATAAAGTTTTTCGTATTTATGTAGTGTACCCGTTCTGATATATGTTGTATATGTAGATTGCGAAGGAACACCAGATCACACTAAAGAAAAAAACTGGGCAAGTGCGAGTTGGACTCGCGCCCTGAGGGTTCCGTACAAACCTACCTATGTAAATAGTTGCCGAATGGAGTCGCAAAGATTTTTCCGAATCGCAAAAAAGTTTTTTTTTTGTGATGTAACAACAAATTTACTGTTTTCAGATTTATTCCTATACCTGTGCTATAAGACCTTGCTTCATGTCAAATTTCAGGATTCTGGGTCAACGGAAAGTACTCTATGAATTTTGATTCCCTTGAGAGTGTCGAAATATACGTTTTTTGCGACATAAACGGCCGTATCTTTTTCGTTCGTTAACTTAGAAGTTTGATTTTTTCACAGCTTTAAGGGACCGTAGAACTAAGTATATCCTTTAATTTCAACTTGATACCTTCACGCATTCCCAAGATAAAGGGTCTTGACAGACAGTCAGACAGACAGACAGACAACACGAAAAACGGACGGACAACAAAGTGATCCTATAAGGGTTCCGTTTTTTTCATTTTGAGGCACGGAACCCTAAAAAGAATCGAGATGAATATAAAGAGAGAGCTTTAGAGGTCGTAAAACATAAAGTGATGATAGCTAAGTTACAGAAAAATTAAACAGGGAAAATACTTACCAACATTGAAAGGATAAATCTTGTTCCATCCCTGGGGTCCGAACTTGCGTCTCTCAGCCACCACGGCGTGGAAGTAGCAAAGCGCGAACAATATGGCTTTGAACTCAGCCTCCTTACCACACATCTCTAGCGTTTCTTGGTTGAAGTTATCTAGTGCTTTGTGAATGTTTGCCTGTTGATATAAAAACAAAGAAAATAGGAAAGATTTTTTATAGCATAATAGCATAATTTCAGCCTTTTAATGTTCCCACTGCTGGGACTCCGGCCTCCTTTCTCTAGGAGAGGGAATGGGCCGTGATCCACCACGCGGGCCCAGTGCGGGTTGGTGAATGTGTCAAATGTATGGTTTCCTCACGATGTTTTCCTTCACCGTTTTGAGAGCAGTGGTGATGAAATAAATTACACAAAGTAATGCGCCTGGCTGGGTTTGAACCCGCGACCTACAACTCATAAGTAGGGGCCGTTACCACTCGGCCACCACTGCTCTAAAGACTTTTTAAATTTCACCTAGACAAATTTATATGTCACCGAAAAATTGTAAACGCCCCCCGTAAGATTGTAAAATATCGTGAGAAATTATAATCCATTTTTTTCTAATTCAAACACGGTTATGTTGGAAACTAATGAATTTGAATGTGATTTATCGTATACAAAATGATTTTTTCATAACATATCGAAAAATTTAGTCATATGGAGTATGCAATTTTCCGGTGACACATATAAGACTCGAAGATTACATGATTTATAATTTTTTTTTTTTTAATTTATGTTTTTTAATCCATCAATATGAATACAAGGCATTATTTCATCAAATGTACTATTAAAATTGGTGTCTTCAACTTTTTACAAATTTGTTTCTATAACCATCAGAGATTTCATTTTTCAGCTACTCCTACTTCAGTTACTAATTTAATCAATAAGGTATCGATAGGTACGTATTAGCTACTTCAAGAGCATGGTTGTTTGATCATATCGTATATTCACCAGAGGAATGTATTTATTATATTAAGAGGGTCCTTTTTCACTCGCCTATCGTTAACATCGAGCATGGTTTCAAAGCTTGTTACTTTATCTAACGCAATCTAACGCGATGTTTGACGAAGAGGCAACACGAAAAAAGAGAGATAACGCCTGAAAACTCTGTTAGCTTTCGGTAATTCAGTGATTTACTCGAATAATTCACAAAATTTGTTCCAGGAAATACGTGTTTTTTTTTAAACCCTTAAAAGGTTTTGAAAAAAATTTTTGTCATTCAGAATCTTGTTTTTTTTTTTTTCAATTCATATAAACCAGTTTTTTTTAATTCATATAAACCAGTGCTTGACTGCGATCCCACCTGATGGTAAGCAGCGATGCAATCATTGATGGTGAGGCGCACTAGTTTATTAAGAGCCTATTCACTCTAGCCTTGAAGACACCTAAATTATAGTTGGACGGGAAGACCGCAGCAGGCAAATTGTTCCAGTCCTTCGATGTACGCGGTATAAACGACTATTAAATTTGCAAGACTCCTATTGTTATATTTTTTTTTGACTGTTATAATTTTTGAGTATATTATGAAGTGTCAAAGTTCATGCAAAATAGCAGATTTTCAGAAGTCTTTAATGGATTAGTTTTACATAAATTTGCAAATTGATTTCAATAGAAGCCTAGATAATATCAACAATATACTATGTTTCCAAAATATCTAATGAAAAATGTGTAATAACGTCATAATCGCGTAAGAGCGGTATGAAAAACAGTGAAAATGTATGTCGAATTGCATGCCCTTAAAGTCAGTTTTACTTACGCTGCACAGGACATGCGTCACCTGCTACGCCACAGATCCTGCACAACCACCTGCACTTTTCAGGATGTATAAGAGACCAATAACAGAACCGTACAGGTTGCCAAATACTGGTCAGTAAAAAAAAATTGAGTCCATCGACAACAAAAGAAGAAGTTTTACTTTATTTAAAAATGTTTAATTTTTCTAATATCTTATTCGGTCCGTTTTTTTACGCTCAGAAAGCTGCGCTCCATAGCTCTTTATCAAACCCCAAGGCGAAATATTGCAATTCGGTGAGTGACCAGGTTCGAGCATCGTAGTTTAGGATGGGCAAGTTACACTTACGATCTAGACGCGTACCACGAGAAGTGGTTTGAGACGGCGCGGGAGAAGAATGTCTTTAAAGACCTGCCCAGCAGTTGTGAAGCGATGGCCAGAAAACAAATAAAAATTGTGCTTAATTTTTTTTAACTACGACATCAAGACTACTACTCTGCTGAGCACTGATTCTATTCTCAAGGAGGGTCTGCGATATGACTTGCTCCGCAGCCGACATGAGTAATCACAGATTAGACAACTTACTTGCATGCCAGTAGGCGGTTCGTTAGTGATCTTGATGCTGGACTCCAGGATGCCCTGCGGTATAATATGCGCCGCAGCCGTGGCCGCGGGTTCAGCCGACATGAATAGTCGGAAATTTTCGTGACACCCGTTAGCGAAGCTCTCCATTTTCTTTTCTAGGCTTGGGAGCCATTTCTTCACTAAGTGGATGTTCTGGAAAAAAATTGTAATATTACATTTTTTTTTTTTATACTTGACCTAAATTGTTTTCTGATTGCATCATGATCTTTGAATTACTTGCTTCAACTTTATCAAGAATGTCATCCATACTTTAATATTATAAATGCGAAAGTAACTCTGTCTGTCTGTCTGTCTGTCTGTCTGTTACGCTTTCACGCTTATACCGCTGAACCAATTTTGATGAAATTTGGTACAAAGATAGAATATAGCTTGAGAAAGGACATAGGCTATAAATTATCACGCTATTAGCTATGGGGGGTGAGCAATATTCCAAAATTTCAGTATTGAACGATTTGCCGTGACTTCGATCCCCAGTTATAGTAATAATTTTTGTGAGTATGTTGTCGTCTTTTTTGTATATAATATGCGATGGTACTTCGATTACAATAATAATAGGACTTTTAGCATATTTTTTACACATCTTAGACATTTTTACTCCATATTTTTGTAAAAAGTAATCAAACATGTAATAAATTCTAAGTGGAAAAACGAAAATAATATTTCTTTTTTTCATTTAGCTACAAATTTAATATCTGAGGTGAAAATCATCACGCTATCATCGACAAAGGGTTAAGCAGACAATGATGACGTTTATATAAGAACACCTATTTTACACTAAAGTCTACGAACACCGTAGTGCAGTCGTGTCTGGATTAGATTGGCACGTAAGGGGTTAGTGGTTCAAAACTCAGTTTCTTTTTTGTGATAGTTTTGTATTATTTTACTGTAAACAAGAAATTTTTACATATTTTTGCCTTCTTACTATTATTTTTATCGACAGTCTGGTTTCTACATCAGCACTTTCGAAGCAGTTTGGCAGATTATACTGACCTTCACTATACAAGACAGAAATCCAGCGGTTATGCATTCAAACGTCTACAAAGAGATCTAGAGATACAATAGAGCGGCTATCAGAAAAAATGTCTTAGAAAAACTGTCATCCAATGCCTCAGTGACGCCATCTGGCTTTGAATAGCAAACACACGAATTAAATTTGTCAAACTACTTATTTATTTAACTATCGCTCGGTAGGTGGCCAAGGGGCCTTACCATGATAATGTCAAAATGTCAGACGTACGAGCGAAAAAGAGTGATGGAGCTATACACCCTATATAGCTCCATCCCTTTAACAGTCCGGTTTAGGTCGTAAAATGGATCACGTTATGAGCTCGTGGTAGAGCCTCAGTGTGTGATAAAGGTAAGGTTAAGCTTTTCAGCAATAGATGGCGTTATCACGAAATCAGCAAATGTTTCTAGACCTATTTATAAAAATTATTGAATTCTAATTAATTGCTTCGTAAATGCCAAAAATATTTACGAAAATAAACCGCAGTTAGGTCCAGGCATTTTATCATAACAAGATTTGTAATAGCGTAAAGCGCGGTGGGCCTTGGGCGCGGTCGCCTCCTTCTGCGAAGCAGTAATGCTAGCAAAGGAGGCGGCCGCACGCGCGAGACAATAACCCTCGCGACCCAGCCGATCCTAACCGAGGGGTTCCGATCCCGATTTCCGGCCACCGTTGGCGCGGGCTTGTGGACGGCGAGCAATGGGTAGCTCACCGTCCGTCCGTCCGGTAACCGTCCGAACCGAGCCCAAGTCGTTGACGGCGCGTAGTGTTCCACGCGCGCCTCAAGGAGGTGTCAGCAACCGTAGGGGCCCAGCAAGGTCGAAGCCTATTGGGTAATACGAAAGAGATTCCCGGGGCCCTGGAACAATGGCAAAGAAGGAACAGGAGTGGGTTTTATGTATGTTTCTTACTGGTTTATGTTACGATAAAACAACGCTGTATGATTTTAAAATTATTGGTTCATTAGATATACTAAAAGTATAATATACCGTAGAATTATCTTTTTTACAACACTAAATAAATGTTATTTAACGTAGGCTATCAAAAAAAAAGTGGAGAAAGTAGTTTTCAGTTGCTAAAATGTATAAATAGTCTGAGTCACGGAGTTGATACTGAGGTCGATACCCACAGTTTTTAGTGTGTGCACCTTTTGCTTTTAGGTAGGAAATCATCAAATACCTTCCCCCGCTCTGGGTAAAGCGAGAGGTAGTACCAGACTTTTACTGACCGAAACCCACCTGTGTTCATTTAGTTGCCCTTAGCGTTCCAGGGCTATGGTAACTTGCACGCCACAATTGCGGCAGCAAATACCTTCTTTGAGGAAAGTCTAAAAAGGCTCTCTTTCCGCCTGACGCAGGTCTTCATCGAACGCAGATGTTTCGGAAGGACCCCCAAAAAACCAGCAAATATAGGTAGGTACTTAATCACAGAAAGATGCTTCTTGAGCAGTTCGTGAAGGTTACCAGTACTTCAAGTAGTCTCTCCCCCGGACTTGACCACAACCTACTGTTTGGAACAAGTACCTAATTTCAAAGATTCCAAAAATTAAAGATCATTAAGAATTTCATGAAAAACCCATGAAGACATATTTCACACAAGGCCCCGACGTTTGCGTTCCTGAAGATAGTTTGATTACGTATGATGTATCCTACATTACTTGCAGCCTTAAGTCGACAACTGGACGTTACCTCCTTAAGAGTGGTCAGTGAGTGGTGATCAACACTGGGACAACATTCTGACGGATGCCAGAGTCAGTCACAGCCCCAATTGGTTGCGACATTTGTTCGCTGTCATTTTATAGTTTTGTGGAGTCACAAACACGGAGTAATGAGGGGGTATTAGGGTGTTTCGAGAGGTTTCTGTTTCAAACTCGACGTGATGTAAGTCAACATCAAACTACAACAATTTTTTCACAAATTCTTTATAAGTACAGTTGTGGAGCAAGATTACATCGTAGGTTACTCTGTAGTATTTTAATAATCGCTAGCAGCAGTGGACTATCAGTGCACGTTATCCAGCTGAAGATGGGCTGAAGCCGATTATGCTCCTTTGAAATTCACCTCCGCCAAAGTTGCATAACGGACCCGGCTAAAAGTCTGCAGAGAAATATCATCGAGGCAAATTCTTATGGGAGGTAATTCTTTCGAAAAATCTCATAGCTCTAGCAGGCATTGGACCTAGAGATCTTAGTCAGGCGAAAAGAGAGGACGCTGTGGTGTCTTTAGAAAGACACCACAGCGTCCTCTCTTTTCCTCAAAGAAGGAAGATTTGCTGCCGCGTGCAAGTTACCGTAGCTCTAGAAAACTAAGGGAAATTAAAGGAACACAGGTTGGTTTAAGTCTGTAAAAGTCTGACACCAACTCTCGCTTTACCCAGAGCGGGGGAAGGTATTTGATGATTTTCTTCCTAAAAGTAAAACGTGCAGACACTAAAAACTGTGGGTATTGACCTCAGAACAAGATCCGTACAGACTCTTTATACATTTTGGCAACATTTAACATTTTGAAAACTACTTTATCCACTTTTTTTATAGCCTACGTTAAATAACATTTATTTAGTGTTGTTAAAAGAAAACAACGGTTTAATACACTTTTTGTCTATTATAATGAACCAATCATATTAAAATCATACAGCGTTGTTTCATCATAGAATAAACCAAAAACAAACTTAAACTATCACCTTTTCCTTTTAGGGGTAGGCAGAACCACAGTTTATCAACTACTTCGACCTCAACATGTCTGTTTCTGTTTATTGATGATGATAAGTAATTTATTTGATGTATATCATGAACGAGTATTCTATTACTGGTGAGCCAAATAAATAAAATAAATTATATATCTGGACATAAGAAATACATTTTACATAATATATTTACTGAAATTCATTTCCGTTATTTGAATTATATGTTTTCAGCACGAATCACAAGCACAGAATTATTAATTACGTTTGTGCATTTTTACTAACTTGACGCAGACAAAGTCGCGGGTAACAGCTAGTAATCTATAACATTATTTGTTAGAATGAACGCTCTTCTATTAAAATAGGTAAGAACTAGCTTTTGCACGCGGCTACGCCCGCGTGAAAGTAGCTAGTTTCTACTATACAAACTTTGGACTCCCGTTTCATCCCCTTAGGGAGTGAATTTTGGAAAATCCTCTCTTAGTGCTCACTTACGTCATAAAAGGAAACTTTGTGCAAAATTTCACGTGCGTCGATATGTCAGTCAGTCAGTTTCTCCTTTTGTATTATATAGATGACTCTAAAATACCCAAATATATTTCGAAAAAGCACACTAACAATACCTATTTTATTTAATTTATTAACTTTAAAAAAGATTCTAACAGATTAAAAAAGAAATTGTTAACTGGCACAAGAATAGAACGACGACACGATTTTAGGATGACTGATATTGAAAATTTCATACCTGCAACACCACCCAATGCCCCTTCTGCAGACCCTCATCCATAGCCTGCTCAGCCACTATCTCCTGCCCCTGACCCAGTGACACATTATGGAAGTTCCCATTATCAGCAGTATATCCCATGATCTTGCCCAAGGCCTCCACATCCTTCAAGGGGTTGACACCAGGAGATAGAATGAAGAATATTGGAGTCGTAGAACTAGTCTCTTCGAAAGACTTGCTAAATTCTAGTGTTCTATTTTCTACGTATTTTCCTCCCATTTTTTCTTCTATGTATGCTCTATAAAGATCATATGTCAGTGTTTAATGAGCGTTATATTGGAAATGTAGCACTTGAAATATGCAAATGTGTACATTATTTAGTTTTGCAGTTTCAAAGGGGATTTAGAGAAAAAAAAAATTTGCGGTATATGTTTTGGGTATTTGTTTTGTTTGGGGATGATCCAACTTATTCGAAAACTAGCTCTTATTACCCCTTTTATTAGATCTGAATTCTGTTTATTTCAGATTGCTATAAATGTGGGCCAATAAGGACTACCGTTATTGAGCTCACTTGTTGATGCCACTTGAGACTAAGGTTCAAGGACTTTAGTCTCCTTCCTTTAAAAGCAAAGATTTTAAAAGTTGTTTTAAACAAACGAAAGCAAAGTATCTTATTCTGTCATAATTAATTAGATATGGTAAAATATTCACAAAAATAAACAAAATTTATAAATAAAGTCCGCGGTGAAGCATAAATAGTGAAATTTACATTTTGAAGACCTCATGAAACCTCATCAACTCAAAGTTTACCCGCTTGCATCAAAGTATACTATTTTTTTTATACTTACGCTACTGCATACGTCATCCTGTCTGGTCTCAAAGCCCTTAGCATACACATTCTTTGAAGAGCTGTTTTGTTTTTCCATTCCTGCAAAATTGATGGAGCCATTAATTGACTTTTATTTTAGACAAAGTCCATATTGTTAGTAATAACAATTCGCTTAATATCGTATGTTAGTAGATACATAATAATAATAATAACAATAATCCACAACTATCACACAACGCCGTCTAGTCCCAAGCTAAGCAGAGCTTGTGTTATGAGTACTAGACTACTGATAAACATACTTATATATTTCTAAATACATACATAATATAGATAAATTACACCCAGACACTGAACAAATGATCGTGCTCATTACACAAACATTTGTCCTGGGTGGGAATCGAGCCCACGATCGCCGGCATAGCAGTCAGGGCCACTAACCACTAGACCAACAGGCCAGTCAAGGATAAAAATCCACTATGAAATAAAGTAGCGGCAAACCTGAGGAAACTTCTCCCTTTCAGGACACTCCACTTCTACAATCTTCTTCCATCTTTTAGGCGATGTTTCTATATCTCTGTCCAAGTTCCTGAACTCTTCCTTCCCAGCTAGGGAACAGATGCCGCCCCAGCTCTGGTTAGATAAGAAGTCCACTGGACTCGTCACATGGGGCTTTATGGGGAACCGGAGGAAAAAGTCTAGCTCCACTGATGATACTTCTTCACTCATTAGGAGCACCTAAGAGAAAGTGAGTTGGTTATTTGGACTCGTCGCTTTATTTAATTCATAAATAATAATATTCCACAACTATCACACAACGCCGTCTAGCCCCAAGCTAAGCAGAGCTTGTGTTATGAGTACTAGACAACTGATAAACATACTTATATATTTCTAAATACATTCATATTTTAGCTAAAATACACCCAGACACAGAACAAATGATCGTGCTCAACACACAAACATTTGTCCTGGGTGGGAATCGAACCCACGACCTCCGGCATAGCAGTCAGGGCCTCTAACCACTAGACCAACAGGTCAGTCAAATATAAAAAATAATGAATAGGCTCAGATAAAAAAGTAAAGACGGAGCCGTCGTAAACAAAATCGACGAAATAAGTGAGGACTAGTTTTGGCTTTGTGTGCGTAACTTGGTGTATGACATCGTCGATTTGCACATGTGTGCTAGAGAAAAAATGTTGCAAGCGTTGCGCTGCGACTCCCAAGTACGAGAGATATACTTTGGTTAAGTTTTATTATTGTGTAGGTAGTATAGTGTTTATCTTGGTTATATGAAATGAGAGATAATTTCATTTAATGAAAATCATTTATTTTCATATTAAGTAAAATTATTAATTTTAAAAACACACAAAACTTACATATAAAAATAATAATATATATCCAACGACTATCGGATTAGGTGCGGGTCATCCAGCGTAACCGTATGTTGGATGACGCCGTATTTGTAAATAAAAAAACACTTTGTTGTAATGTCCGTAAAAATTACGACTTCCCTTATTTTTGGGAAAAAATAATGTTCTTAACTTGCAACACCGACAAAATGGCGTGTTCCGAGAAATTATTTCAGATATTTTTACGATTTTATTTAATTTATACAGCAAAAACGTTACCTACTTGTGAAAAGTAATCCCAGAAGCCTTTTTTTGCAAACTGGAATTGTTTTTGCAGCAGTTTATGACACAGGACGGCATAATTTGATAATTATTGTGTCAACAAAAAAACGTCTCACGCACTCGCTTGCTAGCGGCAGACTACCGAGCGGCCGGCTTCATATTGCCGATTGGCTTCATATTACGTGTCTAACTTTTAGGAGCGCAATGTTCTGTCTATACTTTTTTATTAGTCTGAGTGAATAGGTATCTAAATGATAGTTAGCATAAATTTGCAAATTACATCATCTTAAAACTCACGTACACAGACCCGGAACATCAGATAGATGTAGTAGGCCATATAAATATTTGTTTCGTACGAGAATCGAACCCGTGAACGCGCTCCAGCCAATTGCTTAACCACTGCGCCAACCGTGTCATCAAGGTATATGACCATATTTATTAAAATCACTTGATAATGAAGAAGACAATGACAATGATTTAATGTTATAAGCATTATAACCCTTGTAAAAATGCTTACTTGAAATGTCATCTGCGAAGCGAATATAAGTTTGTCACATTCAAACAGTCCGCGAGAGGTATACTGGTACACAGAGAAGCTGATGCAGTCGATGAGGTTCTTGATGCGAGCGCTGAGGCCTTCAGCAGGCTCGGCGCGCGATATTGCCTTTTGGAACACTACGCTGAATGCCTGGAAGTGATCTTAGGATATTTAGCCGTGATGACGATTATAATTAATTATTTATTGTAGGTATATCCTTCAAATGATGGAGATAACATAATCATGCATATTTTGACGTATAGTATACAAAATAAAGAGTGTGCAGTTATGAGTTGCATAGACTGGCCGCTCGGTGGCGGGGGCAGTCCGTCCTCAGTCGTGAGCTAGCCACCGAGCGAGTCGGACGTGTCAATCCCTAGCTCCAGACATGGTAACAAATATACTTTAAGTGTTTTATTCCGAAATCCCACACATATATTGTCAGAAAAATAAATGCAATCTGACATCTCAATATCACATTTGTTCATTCCGCATGCATTTTGTAATAATATTACACCAGCTCCACACACTAGAAAATGATTCTGGGGGCACAAAGCCAAAAGCCAGAAAATATGTAACAGAAAAATACCTAGGAGCGTATATATCCGTTAAAGATCAAAAGACCCGTCGTCGATCTTCATCACATTATTAAATCTTAATACCCATTAATTGTAATGTGAATAATGTTATAATCTCACCTTCAAAGAAAACTGATAAATAGGATTGATAGTGTTAAGATCGTTCAAAATGAAGTATAACAAAGACGCTCTGGCTGAAGCTGGACGATAGAACTCACGAGCTATGTCAATCTCTTTTGAAGTAATTTTTGCTTCGGCCACCTAAAACAATAACACAATAGTATTGCTGAAGCAAAACACAAACACTAGAAAAAAAAAGAAAGAGGAAAGAAAGGAAGAAGGTGAAAATTGTAGAACATTCCTAAACATTGATGCTACTGTCCATAAACTTTCGTTCTATACTCCATTCGCAATACGATTAGACATTTGAGCAAACCGTTTTTACTGTCTGTTCAACCGATTTTGTTTTCTTTTCCGTAAGTCAAAGTCAAAAAAAATATTATTTCACATAGACCTACATGGGCACTTATAAAACGTCAGAAGCTAATGCACGGTTCCAAAGTGTTCGTTTCCTATGGAGAAGAACCAGCAAGAAACTCCATGGTTACTCTTTTAAAAAATTGTTTTTCTTACAATACTTCCATATTACACTATAAGTAGATATTATGTAAGGACAGTGTAAACCGGTCAATATTGTACTAAAACGTACAATAAAAATAATCATAATAAAAAGTGAGTCGTAATAGGAAGTAACCTAAGAATTCGCGGAGTCTACAGTGTTATCACATTCACATTATAAAAAAATAGGCTATATAAATAAAAGCAAGAAAAATAAATAATTACAATTATTAATAAATGATACGTTAACAAAATAAATTACTAACGAATTTATGGTGGTTAGGGTCTAATAGTATAAAAAATATTGCAAAAGAAATGTGTTAGAAAAAAAAGGAAAGAAAAGTAGTTTATATTACAACAAATGGACGTAGAGATATGGATGGCATTAAAAGCAAAAAAACTGGGCAAGTGCGAATCGGACTCGCGCACTGAGGTTTCCGTAGAAATTAACTTACCAATGAAAACAGTTTATTTTCCGAATCGCAAAAACAGTTTTTTTTGTGACGTAACTACAAATTTACAGTTTTCAGATTTTTTCCTATACTTGTGCCTTAGACCTTGCTTCGTGCCAAATTTCAGGATTCTAGGTCAACGGGAAGTACTCTATGAATTTTGATTCCCTTGAGAGCGTCGAAACACAAATTTTTGCGACATAAACGGCCGTATCTTTTTTTTTCGTTAACTCTGAAGTTTTTTTTTTCACAGCTACAAGGAACTGCAGACCTGAGTATACGGTTTTAATTTCAACTCGATGCTTTCACGCGTTCCCGAGATAAAGGTTCTTGACAGACAGACAGACGGACAACAAAGTGATCCTATAAGGGTTCCGCTTTTTTCCTTACGGTACGGAACCCTAAAAAGTGGTTACAATACCAACTATTTACTGCAGCCGCCATTTGTCATGCCACCAACGCAATGAAAGTCAAAATTGCTTGAACGGACAGTAAAAAAAGGTTTGTCTAATCTTGTTGCGAATGGAGAACCTTCTTCAAGCGTCCACCCTATATCATCATCATTTCAGCCGCTAGACGTCCACCGCTGGACATAGGCCTCCCCCAAATGTCGCCACAATGAACGGTCCTGTGCGTCTCGCATCCATCGGATTCCCGCAACCTTCACCAGGTCATCGGTCCACCTTGTAAGGGGCCTTCCAACACTGCGTCTTCCGGTACGCGGTCGCCACTCCAGAACCTTTCGGCCCCAACGGCCATCTGTTCTGCGAGCAATGTGCCCTGCCCATTGTCACTTAAGTTTGGCGATTCTTCGTGCTATGTCGGCTTGGTTCTCCTGCAGATATCTTCATTTCTGATTCGATCACGCAAGGAAACTCCGAGCATAGCCCTTTCCATTGCCCTTTGGGTGACTTTGAGCCTTCTGCTGAGGCCCATTGTGAGCGACCACGTAACACCACCCCACCCACCCTATATGTTCAATGGAATTCAAATTGAAATCATCGTTTTACTTTAAAGTCTTTGAAGACCTTTTATTCAAATTTACCTTTTTCTCAATATCAGCAGCAGTCCTTTTCGTAGTCTCCAAATTCTCCACCAAAGCTGTATCACCAAGGATATCATCACCGGCAGAAGACAAACGTGAAAGCAAATCATCTTCAAGCGATTTCAACTGAATCTTGAATTGATTCTGTTGTTTCGTCAACTCAGCTTTCAAATCCTCTAGATCTGGTCTCTCTGCTTTCACCACTTCTGCTAGAAGTTGGTCTTCAAGACCATCGCGAGTTACTGTGAAGTTGACTAGAGTTGTTTGAGCTTGCATCTCTGGTTTGTAATGTGGGTTTGCTAGCTTTGTGTGTAAGATTAATCTGAAGTTTGGACTGTATTCAACTTCTTTGTCACCCATTTTGATTGCTCTGTAAGATTAGGAATCAATATTAATGTTATTAGCTTAAACTTTATTAACAAGCCCATTTTTTAAGGTGGGAAATCATCTAATGACTTCTTTCGCTCCAGGTTGGAGCAAGAGGGCATCAGACTTTTACTGACTAAAACAACACCTATGTTCCTTAAGTTACCCTTTGCGTTCTAGGACCACGAGTAACCTTTTCAAAAGCCAATCATCATCTCGCCCTCGGCGACTCGGGCTCGCTCCGGACGGTTACCAGACAGCCTGACGGCGAGCTACTCGTCGTCCACAAGCCCACGCCTACGGTGACTGGTAGTCAGGAGGTCGGTCTCCCAGCGGAATTCCGTTCCCTCACGCGTGCTGCAGTCTCCTTCGCTAGTATTACTGCTTCGCAGAGGAATGCGCCCGCCGCTGATTCCCCCCGCTCCGGACTAATCAATATCAAGGATAGTTTTTAATTTTGCTTAAGAAATATACTATTTTCAATTCTTACCTGCCCTTCTTAATGAGAGTTCTCCCAAGTAGTGGGTCTAGTACAGGGTCCACAGTCTCGCCAATACTTTCAAAGAGAACAGTTTCTCCCTTGATGATAGCTTTTTCTATCAAATCTAAATAGCCTCTTTGTCCTAACCTGATGACTCGCAGCTTATCACCGTACTTTTGTTTTATCCATTTCACACCTTGTAACTGAAAAACACGCTAGTTCGTTTTTTATCTAAAGAGTTATTTTATAAATTCAAGGGTTTTAAAAAACAAGAGCGAGTCGGACTCGCGCGTAATGGGTTCCGAAGGTTCCGAATGAATCATATATATTTTTGACATGTTATTTTAAAACTTATTGGTTTTCATGTAATATTTTATACTCCCTTTTTTAAATGTTAAGCCTAGTTTCGGAGATAAAGAGGGATTAACTATTTTATACTATCACAATAACCCATTTTCTTGAAATATCGCACGGTGCTGTTTGAAAATATTTTATTTTTATTTTCATATTTGTTCCCTAAAACTAAAAGTGACCTCATATTTAAAATGTAGTTATTTATTTCTGTGAGCCAAACACAAACGATGTTTGGCTCACAGAAGTTTTTATGTGTTCTTCCAACTCGTTTGAACTATTTCGGTCTAGTAGATTCAGAACAAATTGGCTATGACAGACGTATAGACAGACAGATACACGACTGATCTCCTAAATAAGCTTTATAAATTAAAATTTTACATCTTATGCGTCTTCTACCTCTCTGTGACCCAATAAACTTAAAAAATGATAACCTGAGGATCAATCATGAGGGGCCACCGAACAGAGTTAGACAGGATCGTTGCGTTTTCAGTGCTCATTCGGTCGGAAGGTAGACCTTCGTTCTGCCACATTGCTATCGTAGTGTCGTCTGTCAGCATCGACAGAGGATCCAGGCCTTCTGTTATTGGGATTGGTGGCTAAAATATAAAAATAATCTGTTCATTAAAATTATCTCCACGCAATATACAAATTGTAACATAATAAACGCGCAACCTGAAAGCAGTAAAAAAATATATATAATATAAATATTTTTCTTTTCTTTTCTTTCTTTCTTTTCAGTATGTTCAGAAAAGACTACTGTATTGATTTCAGATATTTTTAAAATAGATATTTTTTATCCTAAAATAATTTAATTAACAATATTTTTTTTCTTTTTTTATTTTTTATTATGTTTGTCCTGTATTTTTGTTCATGTGGTGTACAATAAAGAATATAATAAATAAATAAATAAAATTATTATTTTATATAAACATATTTTATGTAATTAATTGATATTTTTTTTTTTTAAATTTTGATTTCATCACTAGCTTGTTTGTGTGTGCGTGCATAGATACCAATACCGATGCACTACCAATGTAATGCGTCGATTTCCATATTATTTGCCTACAATTAGGATAATTAATTTCTTTAAAAACACTAAGTGCATTTAAGTAAAATTTCAGTGCCTGAATTATGATTGTTACCTTATTTTCTAATAAGGGTGTGCATTATTCCTGTTACATGCTGGATATATTTGCTATCAAGATATTAACAGAAAAAAAAAACTAAGTTAAAAGTAGGTATAGATAAATAAAATAAACTAACATCACACACCATGATCATTGAAATACATACCTCTAAAGTCTTCAAGAAAACAAGCCAGTTCTTATGCATCAGGTCTAATCGAAACTGCTTAGTGAAGCATCCCACGTAAGAAATGAACGCACACACTAGTAGCACGTCCCCTGGCATTGTTGTGCCTTGTTGCACGAGACTGGGAGAAAAAGTTACAGCATAAAATAAAAAAAGTTAGTTTTTCTTAGTATCGATAAGAAATATTTACTTATCGACACACAAAAAGTTTACCAGATTACGCCAAATATTTAGATTTAAAAAGCATAAATTAATCGGAAAAAAATATATTTATGTGCATACACCAAAACGCTTTGAATTGATAGAAAATTTGTGATCATTTGATCAAAAGTTGGACAAATTGTAGAATAAGCACTTTAAATATCCGTATTAATATAAATAATCTCAACATAATAACATTATATCTCATATTATATTCTTTTCGCTCCTTAAGAAATAAATAATTTTGCCCCAGCATAGGATTTATTCCTATATCCTAAGTACGTTCACATTTTCATGTGCACAAGACAGACCCGGAACAACAATTTGTAGCCAATACAAATAACCCTGCAGCATCCAATCACTCAACTACTGCGCCTACAGTATTTTCTATTCCTAAAACAATTTTGTAAAGCAAATTACTCAGAAACAGCTTCAGCCCATCTGACGTTTTCACTAGCAAGTCCGTTGACCAGCCTGTTAGCAAGTTGTATAGTTGCGTTAGTAGCATCCGCTTCCTTTTGACACTTCATCTTTTCTGCAGTTGCTTTCTCGAAATCTGCCGTCAGTGCAGCCAGTTTCTCTTCTAAGGCCTATTGTAGAAGAAATATAGTGATTATTATTAGCTATTGGAGATATATTGGATGCGCTTATACTACTAATATTGGAAGTGGACTGTATTTTGCGGATTAGCGTTTCTCAGATAAAGTACTTGACAACTTGCATTAGATGGATCTTATTGGAGCCGTTTAGGATTAGGAAGCAGAGAAAAACAGCTCGTATACGGGAGGGAAATTGCACTAACCTTTTGCACTCCACGTGTCTATGTGTCAGACGGCCGGCGTTCTCTGGATTTCGCGACACCTGCTCCAGTGACGAGGAGATACAACACTCACTGAACACTGCACAGTTCTCAAGCACAAAGCGTTAGCGGTTTTAGAGTCTTTAGCGGATAAGTTATACAATAACTAATTTTTCTTGTAAAATTGCGCGGGACGTCGTCTTAGCGTTGCGAGCGGTACCGAGCGAGTCTATCTGCGTACTCTTTCACCCGAGGTTGTGCAGGAAAGGGATGCAAAATGGGAAGTGTTGCAAGTTGTCACACAAACAAAACGCGGTATTTAATTCTATGCGGCTAATTACGGAACTAATTTTTACGCGGCAATTACCAAGCGATATAGGCGCAACCATATATGGTCAACGATATTCATTCACTCAACGATAACGTAAGTTAATGCACAAAAAAGGAGTAAGTAGCTGACATCAGAATTCAGTCATTTCTATGTATCTAAGGACAAGATTAACATGCCTGTCCTTATTTTTTTTAAGTGGGTCATCATCAATTAACTTCTGCTCTGCGAAGCTCTTACTTCTTGCTCTTGCCTTGCATACTAGGGCTGCGGGATTGTTCTATGATCTTAATTCGCTACATGTAAGTGTCGCAGATGAATATGAACATTGATTGTGAAACTTTATTATTCATAATACTTTTAAAATGAACATTGTACATAATATAAATGAGGTTCATGTTCTTCTGAAACGCATACTTAGTTGTGACAAAGACGTGTCTGTCAATCTTGCCCTAAAGACAAATAAAAAATAATAAAACTTCACGATTACTTACAGCTACTTGGCATTTGATAGACTTCAATTTTTCAGAAGCAGCAGCTAACTCGGCGTTAGCGGCTTGCAGAGCCTTTCTTTTGGGCTCAACATCGCAGAAAACTTCGTAGAACTTTATGATATTAATTACCCAAGCACAAAGACCAGCAGCTGCACCCGATTTCGATCTTATGAACTCTAGAAATAACGTATAAATTAGTTTGGTCACTCTGAACTGGTTATTAAAATATTGACGTATTTTTACTTCATTATCATTATTTCAACTGAAAGTTGCCCATAAGCCTTCCCTAAGCGTCGCCACAACGACTACTCCTGTGCGTCACGCATCCATCGGATTTCCGCGACCCACACCAAGTCATAGGCTCATCTTGTTCGAGGCCTTCCAACGCTGCGTCTTCCGGTACGCACGGTGAACTTACCAGGCTCAAATTCAGCGTCCTTCAAATAAGGCTGAATAGCTTTGATGACATCAGGATGAATATTTTCTTTGTCGTAGTGTATCAGACACTCAAGGAAGACGTCTACTTTGGCCATTACCATCTGCAAAAGGATATTGCTTAAATTACTATTGGCTATATAGTAACGTCAAGATACAAAGATGCTATTCAATGATGCTTAATTCATTAACGCTCAGGCGGTAGCCGGCGCCCGCAAGCCATTGTCTTACTATTGTGTCTCTAATTACGCACGTCAAAAGGTTAATTTGTATGTGTATAAGATCTAACCTTGGCCGATTTCCAGCTCCTATCCTTCGGTATCTTCCCATTAGGGGCCATCAAGACCATGACAGCTGCAGTGACGTTGGTCACAGCTCCCGGTGGAGAACCGAAAGACTTCAACTCAGTAAGATTGGCTTTGTTCAGAGTATTTAAGGCATCTTGGGCAGCTACCAATGCTGGTTCAGCTTTTATCAAGTCCTCTTCACAATCTTTCTGTTTCTTTGATACTTCTTCCGCTATTACTGCCACTTTCTCTTCCTCCTCGTCGGCTGAAATATTATCAGTTAGGTTTTTGTTTCTTTTATATGGATGATATGATCGTTTCATTTTCTTCCAGTTTTAGCCTATGTTATTAAAAAAAATACTAGTCTTTCATATAATTAAGTACAAGCCTTTAGGATGAAAAATTTGTATACCATTATCATAATCTTTATAATTTCAGTCAAAAGAGGTCCACTGCTGGACATAGGCCACTCCTATGTATCGCAACATCAACCGGTACTATGCGTCTAGGATTATATATTAGCGTATACTAGCTTCTGCCAGCGGCTTTGCCATCAGGCCTGGCATCACTACCATCCAGGATATGGTCTACCCATATGAAAATTTTCATACAAGTCTGTTCAGCCATTTGAGCCTGAAGGAGACAAACATACACACACATACATAAAAATCTTCGCCATCATATATTAGTGTGACTATGTGAACAAATTCTTACCGAGTGCCTTCTCGCTCTGTACTTTAGCAGTCTCAACGCCAACCATCTCAATAAGTTTGTCAGCCGCTTCATTCTTTTGATGTAATTCGATCTCTTGGACCGCTAACTTTTCCTTCAATGCGTCAACTTGGCAGGATGTGCTGGCAAGCTTTTCAAGACCATTTTCGAGCCTATAAAAAATTATGAATATTTTTTAAACTTATACCTATTAATATTAGAAACATGAGAAAATTTAAAAACCATTGTGGCCAAACAGTACTGAGGAAGGTACTAGATAAATTGAGAACAGCGGTCATTGAACCTCGTACATTTATTGACATACTTAATTTCAAAAAATGGAAGTAAAGACAAAGCTATCTTGAATCGACACCTACCGCAATCCTTTACATATTCTAGTAATGAGACATTAGGAAAAGGTCTATGTACTTTATTCTTAAATTATCTGGCACCTTGTTTGGGACCAAGTTGTGGATTATTAGACCGCTCATTCATTCATAGTAGTGATAACACCAGATACGTAAAAAACAGAAAAATAACGCTTCTAGCTTAGCTTAAGGTCGACAACCTTAACTTGAAAATATTTTTATTATCAAACCAGTTTATCAATTGAAATACTCGAAAATAGAATACTAACCGTAAAAACAATATCAAAATTAAGCAGATAAGCAAACGAGATATAACAATTTTAAACGAACATATCTGTCTCACTCGGCAATATGCCGTATTCAATGGCGGGCCGTACGGCGTGATGAACTTTGACGTCAAATTTCATATCGGACTTCTCTTTCTTATTAGCAGTTTTGAAGCTTTATTATAACTTCGTTGTTGATGAAAATATTTAAACAATTCTTTCATTTTTTTTTTCTAGAGTTATAAATGATTTAATTAATAAAATACATTTACTTCAGACAAAACAACCCATGAAAATTGTTAGTATCAAGAATTTAACTTATGTTAGTAATTAACAAGTAACCATTTAAAAAGTCTAGACACACCACCTACCCCTGCACAGTAGGCTCACCGGTCTCCGAACACATGGAGATCAGTGAACCTACCGTACAGAATAGTACCGAATCTTTCGCCAATCATCTTTAAGACGCTATTAATGAAGCAAAAAATAGTACATTTTGATACAGAAAGTTTGTCATTGTGACCGAGGCGGAATTTGCACGAGCCGTAGGCGAGTGTGTTATGAAGTCCAGGGCTGCAGTGATTTTGCCCGTGTATCAAACGACTTTTTTCAATACACTTACGAAAAAATGAATAAACGGGGGTTGACCGGCGACTCGTGGCGGTCGACGCGCGCCCAGCCTGATATAATAAAATTGCGGCGGAGGAGAGCACGCGCACTTTTCTGCATTAGTGCGAAAAACAGTCTATTGCGTGCCTAAAAGCGGTGGGATAAGAGTTTTTCGAGTAAGTGTATTGAAAAAAATATTGCATGCTTGTTACCTATTTAGTGTTGCATTCATACCTAACAATCTTAGCACGAAGTTCATCCGTCTTGTTATTGACCAGCTTGGCATACAAGCTGATCTGTTCCAGGTAACTCTTGGGTGTCGTGTAGTTGTATCTCCTCTCGTTAGCTAGGTAAGCTTTAGACATCGTATTCACTGAGGTATGGACGTATGCCATGAATCTTGATATCGAATCTCTGAGTGTCACCTGAGAATTTGTCATCATACTAAATTATTATCTCATCAACATCATCATCATCATCATTTCAGCGGAAAGACGTCCACTGTTGGACTTAGACCTCCCCCAAGCGTCGCCACAACGACCGATCCTGTGTGTCTTGCATCCACCGCATTCCCGCGACTCTCACTAATTATTATCTCTCACAAAATAAATACCTAACTGTAGGTAATTTCATATAAAAAAGTCTTGCTAAAATGGACTGAAATAATTCATGATGATTTATTTGTTTATGTACACACTAGCTTTTTAATTTAATAATAAAAATTATAGCCTATGTCACATAGGAAAGAGCAGCTTTCTACGGGTAAAAAATTTTAGCAATCAGTCCAGTACTTTCAGAGATTACCTCCTACAAAACAAAAAAATAAAAAAAACAAACTTTGCCTCTTTATAATATTGTGTGTATAACATTGTTATTTAGTGTAGATGTAGATAAACACATGAGAATGGAAAAAAACAAACACAGACAGAGGAGCCCAAAGGTGCTGCTTATTTCAATTTTCAATCTTCAAATAACCTCTTTCGCTCCTAGGTGGAGCTAGAGAGCAAGTGTCTAGTAGACTTTTTTTAACTATAAAACCCATACGTGTTCCTTCAATTGCCCTTTGAATTTCAGGGACGACATGCTTTGTTCTTAATTTTCTGGCTAAGTTGGTTGGTTGTCCCAGGTTGGGCGGCAAAAGAATTGATTCGAAGAATATTCAAAGCATATCAATCTAGAAAGAATACAATAAATTTGAAGCATATTTACCGGCAGATTATGCAGCTCCTCCAAAAATCTCATAGCTACTGATACCAGAGCCTCCTGAGGCCACTCATGGAACCAGTTGATGGACGTACAGTTTATAAGCGCAGGGAACTTTCTTGATCTCACTCTGAGAGTAGAACCGACCGGAGAGAAGCAGAGGACCACTTTAAGTTGCTTTCGAACTCTATCTATGAAGAATTTCCAGCAGGTTTCCCTGGTGTCTGGTAGACCTGCACCTTTTACCTGAAATGTTAAACTTACATAAGTTTGATATTTATATCTTAGAGAAATTGTTTGCTGTAGAAAATAAAGTTTCCAGAAGCCTAACTTTCACTGTCACACACTCCTTTTAAAATGATAAGTGAATTTGCTCGCACGGTTATGTTCAATCGGTCTAAATGTAGTGTTTATTCTGCGAACCTTTGGTTAAATGGATTGGCGGCTGGATGATTTGAAACACACGCTGTTTGAATTCGCCCAGTCATTTCCTCTATGACCGCTCCCCTCCCACTAACCACCGCCCTCTGTTTCTCTATCACACCGTTTTCGAAGATTACCGGTTATGCTTAATATAAAACACTAACTGAACTATAATGCGCCTGTGGTTATTCTGTGTAGGTACCTTTGAAAAAATTATCTACAGAGTAATTGTGACACTTGTGAGATTACAATAGGTAATTGGATTGTACCCAACCCGAGCCACTACACCTCACCTCTCTTTGTAAGTTCGCATCTCATCACCGATTGCTCTAAATTCATTCACCTAAGTTCAAATTGTGAAAATATGCAAATACTCGTAATATTTCAAGTTTCAAATTTTATTTCATAAGCAAAAAATATTTACCTCATTCCTCACACCAGCAATAATATTCTCCATTTCATCATCAGGGAACAAATCAGCAACTTCGCCAGACGCTAGTAAATCATTGATAAGTACTAGAAACTGTTCGTTCGCAACTTGAGCGTCAGTCATCAAGAACATTATACCGACGTTCTTTAGACCAGTTTTTATGTACATCTGGGATAATTCATTCTAAAAATAAAATTTATACTTTGAATGACTATATTCATATTGGTTAAAGTAATTATACCAGAAAATATTGGTAAACATTAGTCCCACGTTGGGCACCAAACTTTTTTGGCGCCCAACAAGAGACCAACTTTTCAACTGCAAGAAAAAAGTTTTAATTTATTTTATTACATTCATCACAATAATTATGTTTTCAAATTCTATTAAGATACGTCATCTAAAAAGTTGATGTACCGTAATATAAAAAAAATATTGCATTATCATTAAAATTTCAAATATAATCTTCGGACCTTTGGATATGGTATCAGTACAAATATCTTTATAACTCATTCTAGTTTCCTGCTTCGATTGCCCCAGGTTGGGCGCCAAATATGTTTGGCATCTAGCATGAGATTCTTCGTTATTTACCTTCAAGTCAGAGACTCCATAACCTTTCTTGAGCTGTATCTGTAAGACTTCTAAACTCGATATGAAAGCAGCCAGTCTAGACAGTGACTGCTTACCGGAACCTCCTACTCCCACCAGTAAAGCGCTACCTCTTGGACTCTCCAGGATACGAGAGATTCTATAAACAAAAGTAAATTTCACAACGCTCACTTTGGAAGATCCTATTACGTAAAAGCATTCATTATAACTGATTTTCACTATAGGAATACAGATTATTGAGTTATCTCTTGGTTTAATCCACCAAAAACATGGCTAGGTGGATATGGTGCAGATTTCATTCTCTCGTATGATATGTTACAATATTAAGTCTACCAAGTTACTGCAAAAAACCGAATCAGTTTCAAAAAGTAGTCCTAGATAACAAAATACATAACAAGATGAATAAATAATACCTGCAGATATGCATCATGGCATCTTCAAACAGCACCAAGTTCATGGCAGCAATGAGATCGTTGTAGCTGGCCATGGCTTCAATGAGCAACTTGTTCAGCTGTTCCCAGTTCATGATGGGCATGTACTTTGGTTCACCGATACCGCCCGCAAAGTGGCAGTAGATGTTGGGACGCTCGAATACGACGCCTTCATCGATTTCCTAAGAGAGATGGAGAGTTTTGTTGAAAATTAGAATGCAGAGGTGTGAAGGTGCATTTAACAGATAGGTCTCTCCTTTGGCTTATTAATTCGTTTTACAGAGTGTAACTGAAAAGTGTGGTCATATTTTAAAAAGTGCTACTGCTATGGAAATGAAAAATTTCCCTTCAGAAAACCATAATCGGTTCTCAAAAATTGAACTTTCCCTAGAAAATTATCATCGGCTAAAATGATAAATGATATTTATTCTGCAAATAGGTTTATAAAACATTTTTACATGTCAATTTTTTTTTGTCATTTTACACTAGATGAGGCCGGTGTTTCCTAGCTGACTACCCTGAGAAGAAACAAACTCAGGGGTCAAAGTCTCTTTTAAAGTCCATACAGTAAATATGTAATGGTCAAATCACAAGAGAACCATGCAGATATGTCTGAGATGGTCTTTTGAAGACAGAACCATACAGATTTGAGTGGACCTGTCCAGTCAGTGCAAGCATTTGTTAGTATTCGCAAAGCTCAACTCAGGACTACTAAGGAGCTCAACGACTTGACGAACAATACCAAAGAAAGGACATTTGGGTAGGCCGCAGAAAATACTCAAATTGCCAGACATACGTTAAAATTACTGAAAAGGAAAAAAAAGCAATCAACATAGTCCTCACGTTCACAATAATAAAAGAAAATATATAGTTTACAAAATGTAATACTTAGTAAAGTAAATATTTACTTAAGTCAAAATATAATTGAAAAAAAATAAAAATAATGTCAAATTGCAAAATAAAGATAATCTACAATGTAAGATTGTAAAATAAAAAAAGCACAATTGAAAATAAAACAAAATAAAGAGAAGAAAAAAATAATAATAATAAGACAACAGTTGCAGTGCGTACTGGAGCAGATCAATCCCAAGCCTTTTCGTCCTCAACATAGTCCTTTATAGTGTAAAAAGCCTTTTGGCAAAGTTTACGCTTTACAAATGATTTGAATTTATTAAGGCTTAGTTGTTGAATATGACTAGGGAGTTTGTTATAGAAGTGTATACATTGGCATCTAAATGAGCCCCCTATTTTTTTGAGCCTAGTTGCAGGAACCACAAATTTGTGTTTGTTCCTAGTATTAAAATTATGAACATCACTGTATTTTTTAAACATGTTTATATTTTTATGTCCATACAAAATATTCTCGTAAATATACTGTAAAGGTACAGTCATTACATTGATATCTTTAAATTTATCTCTGAAGGAGTATCTGGGACTTAATTTATAAATCGAACGAATAGCCCTTTTCTGTAAAACGAAAATTGTCTGGATATCGGCAGCATTTCCCCACAGTAGAATACCGTACGACATGACACTATAGAAATAGCTAAAGTAAACTAAACGGGCAGTCTCTACATCAGTTAAATTTCGAATTTGTCTAATAGCGTATGCTGCAGTGCTAAGTTTTTTCGATAATTTGTCTATATGTGGGCCCCACTGAAGCTTAGCATCTAGAGTTATGCCCAAGAACACTGTAGTATCTTCAGGACTCAACTCTTTACCTTTTATTACCACACTAGTTTCTACTTGCCTAACATGAGGCATGGTAAACTTAATACATTTAGTTTTTTTTTCATTAAGAAGTAGGTTATTTACATCAAACCAGTGTACTATTTTTGAAAGAACTATATTTATATCGTCAGTAACCGACTGCTGACGTTTAAGTTTAAACAAAAGTGAAGTGTCGTCTGCAAACAATACTATATTACGGTTATCCTTTATGAGGTAAGGTAAGTCGTTATTATATATAAGAAACAAAAATGGGCCAAGAATTGAGCCCTGGGGGACACCCATTTTTACTAAAGATCCGGGAGATCTTTTTCCGTTTACATCAACTCTCTGAATCCTTTCACTCAGATAAGATGTAAGAAGATCCAGGGAGGAGTTCCGGATTCCATAATGGTGTAGTTTCCTGATTAATGTTTCATGGAGAACGCAATCGAAGGCCTTTGACAAATCGCAAAAAATGCCCAGGGCATCGCATTTGTCTTCCCATGCATTATAAATATGTCCTAAAAGTTCAACACCGGCATCGATTGTTGAATGACCCCTTGTAAAACCAAATTGTTTGGTATGTAATAACTTATGTCTGTTAAAAAATCTTTGTAGTTGCTCTAAAATAAGTTTCTCAAATATTTTACTAAAAGTGGGTAGTACTGAAATGGGTCTGTAATTCGTGGGGTCAGATGTACTACCCGTTTTGAACAATGGAATTATTTTACTATTCTTCATTAGATCAGGAAACTCACCGCGATCAATACAATTATTAAAAATAAAAGCTAAAGAAGGAGCTATAATGTGGATTATAGACTTAACAACGTCCACAGAATTACCCCATAAATCTGCAGTCTTTCTTACATTCAAGGAGTTAAACGTCTTAATAATATCTACATAAGTCACATGTTCGAAATTAAAATCAGAATCGCAAACTATAACATTTACTTTAAGCAGAGACTCTGCAGCAGTGGGTAACGAGTTCAGAGATTTTGTTGTTGATATGGGGATCTCTGAAAAGAAGTTCTCAAAGGCCGCGGCAACCTGTGAGTCCGATGTGATCACATTGTCATTAATTACAAGTTTATAGTCACTAGATGGTCTTGTAGACTTTCCAGTTTCACTATTTATAACATTCCAAGTAGTTTTAATAATATTATTACTGTTTTTAATTTTGGAACTCAAATAACGCGATTTCGCTATAGAACAATTTTTTTAAAATAATTTTGAATAATTTCGCACATATGAACTAAATTCAGCAGTATTAACAAGAACTCTTTCATCATACAATTTGTAAAGCCGAGTTCTACTTTTATGAATACCAGTGGTAGCTCATCGAAACGTTACTATTAACCGAAATAGTCTTAGGTATAAAAGTAGAATTAAATTGATTACAGTACATGTTAAAGAAACCTTCATATTGGTGATTGAGATCATCATATGTAGATAAGTCTGGTAAATTATTAATGAGTTTAGTTTTAAAAGTTTCTAAACGACTAGCAGTTTTAGGGTTAACAGTGATATTCTTTTTAGCCACTATGTTTTTTTGGTTTTGAAAAGTAATTAACTGTCCACAATGATCAGAATCTAATAAATTTATAATTTCTTTGTGAGTTGGTACAACATCCGTATAAATATTATCTATGCATGTGGCACTAGTAGGAGTTATTCTTGTGGGCTCTAAAAATAAGTTAACAAGATTGTATGACTGAAATAGACTTAAAATTTTACTACGTAAACCTGAGTTTTCTAATAAATTAACATTAAAATCACCACAAGTGATTATGTACTTGTTTGAATTGCAAATCTTGTGGAATACTTCATCCATTACCTTTTCAAAGCAGTCATACAATCCAGAACGGGGTTTGTACACACTTAATATAATAAACTGCTCCAATTCAATACAGGCTATTTCAACTGACCGCTCAACAGATAGGCTCACAATATCCTTTCGTTCTTTGAACTTAAGGTTGTTGCTTATTAAAATTAATGAGCCACCACGTATGGCATCAATTCTACTGAACGAACTACCAACCTGGTGATTACTAAAATTGAAAATGAACTGGTGGCTCTTAAGCCAATGTTCCGTTAAGCAAAGAATGTCAATATTATTGCAATTAAGGAATAAGTCTATTTCTAAATCCTTGTTCATAAGTCCTTGAATATTTTGATGCACCAGGTTGATACTATTTAATGAGTTTAAAGCTTGATTGGAAATATTATTGTTCGTTATTACATTCATGCTAGAGATTGGCTCTGTTGTCTTAATTTCTAATTTAAATGAATATCTATGTCAACATTTGGTGCCAATTTATTGGCAAAATCATATAACATGTCATTGCATTGCTCAACAGGAGCAATTTGTTTAGTCAAGTTCTTGGCTGAAATAAAAAAATAATATGATAGCGACACAGCTATCTGTCTCCTATAAAAGTTTGAAAGATAGTATCTACCTACAAGATACCTATCTTTTGTCAAATAAAAATTAGTGCCAACATAATTGTTCATGTCAATTAAATGAAACAGATCATTATTTAATATCACATTGTACAATGTCATATTAATCTTATATCTAATGCGATTTTCTTCCTGTGGCAAACTCTGGCCATATGGGAATGTGAACATCACAATTTTTCCTACACACAAGTTATTCAAAGTTCTATAATATTGGAGTAATTCTCCTTTGTTCACATTACCCCTATTTCCAACAAAAATTAAAAGTATAGCATCCTGGTTAAATTTCCATTTAATATTTTTTTTCATTATATCAAATAAGGAACAGCCAGGCATACAGTTATTTATAATTGAGTGTCCCGAATATTCATTTGACAAAAGGTGGCCTAAATCTTTTCCAATTTCATCAGAAAAAACAACTATTTCTTAATTTAAGAACAGCCGTGCTATTCTGTAAATGGTAAATCATTTCGAAAATCATTTCACAAATCATCTCGAATGTCACACTCACGTTACGACAAGCGAATTGTATTTCAGAATACCAAATCTTATAGACAAACGTCAAAATACTCAACCGTTTTAGTTCCTCTCACTTTGATCATCACTCGGTGGCGCCAGTGTCGAATTCACTCCATTTCAGAATACGAAACTTTAATTTCACATGATTTCACTACGGATTCAGAAGTGATTTCGCAAATAAACTTTTCAGAATAGCAATGCTGTTATGAAAAACAATTAGTAATTTCTACTGGCAAACTGACACTAGACTGGGGTAAGGTAGTATCACATATTGACAATGAATGGCCCGGCGCAGATGCATGATGATGATGATGCAAATACTGATCAAAATATCAAAATTGTGAATTTAGGAATTAATTATAACTGACTGACGTTGAAGAAAATTGTTCACATCTAAAGACAGAAGCAGTTTTTTTTTTAATATTACCAGCCCTTTTCATTACATCGCGTTTATTCACTTTTTTCTATATTACCAGTTACATTTACCTAAATTGTTAGGACCGATAACATTCGTCTGCTCATCTAGACTGACCGATATTTCGGAAATTGCATGTTGATTTACAGGGAAATTATTTCTACCTAATTACAATTTAATTAGTGGTAATTAGTTTAGGGGTTCTTTAATTATTATTTTTTTACTGTTATTATAGTTAGTTAAGTATTTTTTAAACGTAAATTATGCGTGTAAATAAAGGAGGATGCAAATTCTGGGCCCACCATCCAATAGCTATGTGTGTTACATCATCGGATAGGTTCGGATATTTTTGAGCTGAATAAAAGTTACTATGACACCAAGTTCCTAATCTTAGTCCGTTCAAAGTTATTATTTGTTTAACATGTTAGTTTTACCAATAACCAAGCAATGCTATTTATATGTAATAGATTGCATTACTATGATTTATACACGTAGTGTATAGATTATAGCCTACAGTTATAAATTGTGTCGTTGGTTAGGCTTTGCTGCGTGAAAACAAAGAGCAAAATTGCATTTTCATTTTTAACGGCCCGCGCGGGTTCATCTAGTTCACTTTGTGCAGGTGATGCGCATGCATGGTAGAGGTGACGTGCGTAAGACAAAGTAACTTTTTTTGTCCTGATGGTTAACCATACAATTGAAAACATTTGAACTGCACTGCACTTTGTCTCTTTCCTGCCCTTATAAAAAAACGAGTGAAAAAACAAGTAGATTTTTACGATATCATTGTTTTATTTGTAAAAAAAAGCACTTGAATAACTCTGAACGGACCAAGATTTGGAACTTGGTGCTATAGTAACTTTAATTCAGTTTAAAATTACCTATCCAATGATGTAACACACATAGCTAGTGGAAGGTGGGCCCAAACTTCATACAAACTCTGGCATCATTCTTTAACTTGTACAAATTACAATTGTATTATTTCAAATAAATTTCATAAAAACGAATTTAATAACCTCAAAATTCTTCTTGCAAAGATCCACTTGAACTTTTAGGAAAGCATCTATATCCTTTTCCTCAGTCAGCTTGTCGCCATACACACGACTTGTTTCATGCAGCCACAAGCGAAGTATGTCAGAAGTGTTTTCTAAACATTCGTTGGTACTGAACAAGAAACCCTGAAAAAGGAATCTTTAAATTAACAAAAATCCTCTAAATTATTTTATACCACTGTAACCAAAACTGTTTCGAAATCAATTGTATGGTTTAGGAGGAGTAAGCGTATAAACAGAAAGGCAGATGCGGGAAACTGCTTTGTTTCGTGCTATGTACAGATACTTTGATAGATACATATTGAGGTTACCTGAAATACGTTTGACAAATCTCTCAAGTTGAATATATAATGGAATTTGATCGCAGTAGGTAAAAATACTTGAGATACTTTGTTATGAAGAGTGATTGTCGCCATCACAACATTCACTGAAATAAACATTATAATAAGTTGACTGGAAAAGAAATTAAAAAATATAGAATGTGTAGTAAAATTTGACTCACATGACAACTTGGCAATTTGAGGATTAATCCTTAACTCCGGGTTAGCCAAATGCTGACTCAAGATTGAATGATAGATATTGTTGAGTGCCTCAGTATTAGGAAAACTGATGGCAAACACACAGAAATGCCTCTGTAACCTTGGATTTATAGTGAAACTGCCCGAAGTGGGATTCATACAAGACACGTATTGTGTGTTGTGAATGTCTTTCAAGGACAACTTTGTTCTGTCATACCAATGGCCATAGTCCATATGCTGTCGAATTATTGTATGAGGTTGGACAGTCCCGTAAGTGTCCACCTCAGGCATATTTATATCGTCAATAAAGTAAATTAAAGTTTTGCTTCCAGGAGGTCCGTAGTTACGACCAGCTTTCTTTTCTAGAGGTTTCTCTAGAATTTTTTGAAGCATTTCTGACGTTGTGTAGAAGTTGAACGGTACGGATTGAATGGCATAAGCTTCTGTTAACCTGTAAAAAATAAAACAAAAATTAATAATTATAAAATTAATGTATACATAAGAACTACTTTTGCAGAAGTCTTAAATAAAATTGTCCTCACCCTTGTAGCTTTTCGTTGACAAGAACAGTTTTGCCGGATCCCGCGCTGCCTACTAACATTACCGGATGCTTATTCTTCATCAGCAAGTCTAGGAAGAATCTGACTCTTATAGTTTCAGCTGTAGGTACCAGCACGGCCTAAAAATAACAAAAATTGTATCTCATACTAACAAACAAAATTTTTTCTTTAACTAAGATTAAAAAATATCTCCAAAAAAATTCATAATGATTGATGTTGTCTGTATTACCTGTAGTGGTACATCGGAGTCCAATTCAAACTTAGGTATCTTCTCAGTCCAAGGTGTAAACTGCTTTGTATCGTGATCTATGTAGTAGTCGAACACAGTGCCACCAGCAGGGAATTTTACGTTTTTAAATTCATTATTCCACCATTTTGAAAATTCTGAAAAAATGTAAATGTACACACAATATAGTAGCTCGATTCGAGGTCGAATTAATCTAGTTTGCCGTCGACGTTCTAAGAAAAAGAAGACTTAGATAATCAAAACCTCTATAAAAGTAAACAGAGCATAAAAGAATAATGTATCTTTCTTTAGAAATAAAGAATCCGCTCTAACAAAGGAGGCGATTAACTAAAAGTTAACTTACCAATTCTATAATCAACGCTGCCTTCATGGAACATGGCAGATCCAAACGCCCAAACACAAGCGAACACAAAGAAAATATCATGCCACTCCTTTGGACATTCTGCCGGCGTATTCTCAGGTACAAATAAACAGTTCAGTAGATGACATAGCATGTGCACATGAGCCATATCCACTATAGGAGTGATCTTTTTGAAACGAGTCCTCACTGTTTCTAAACAAGATGGAATGTATTTATCAAAGAGTACAACTAGGTTCGATTTTTCCGCTGGTATCTTTCTTGTTTCTACCCAGCTTGTTACGTATCTGCAAATAATAATTTAGGCGCTTAATAATTTCTTAATAGATTATCCAAGTACACAGGTCATAAACAAATGCGTGCGCAAACACAGGTGCACTCTCTGTTTCATTACTTTCATAGTCCAATAGAACGGCAATCCGTCACGACTGAAGAGAGATTAGGCGCCTACTAAACGTGCTTTTTGAGTGAAAGATACTTAAACAATCTATGATAAAGTATGGCTATGGATTAAATCGATTAATCTCATATAAACATTCTACGAGTACAGTGACTGCCTCAGCTCTGGCGTTCACGAACCATTTACTGGGTAACACGATACCATTGGTTAGTTTTAGTGCAATATGAGGTGTTAATAATAATTAAATTGAAAATAAAAACTAATTTGGGGTGAGAACAATAAACACAAACACACACACACACACACAAAATCTAATTCAACTTACGGATTCCATCCTAAATCCTGTGAATTTATGTATAAAATACCAGCCCTAGAAACTGTAGCTGGTGTAGCAGTGCGCAAGTTAGAAATCTCGAACATCAACCTCATGACCGGTGTCAAAGCTATTCGCTCGTTGCTAGCCAGCGTCAATATCTTGTTATCATCCATCACAGTGTTCAGAGATTCAATCCACATCGGATCTATGTCACCATCAAGCACTATCCACTTTGGATTGTCACCAGGTAAGTTAGCCTGATCCCTCATAATGACAGAAAATAAACCATCTTTCCATTCTCTTGTAGCCGGGTTTATAATACCAAACAATTCGTCATTGGTTACTGCTTTGGGATTTAAATCGTTGAATATAGGTTTTTTCCTAACGTTCTGATAGGTTTTGAATAGTGTTTTCCAGACTTGAGTCTTCCCTGTACCAGCGTTACCAACTATGAACACTGAATGACGAACTTCAAGCAATTCTTCTAACTGCACCACTTTAAGAATGAAATTATCTTCTGGTTGTAAAGACAGATCCATAGCAGCTTGTTTGACTGTTCTTTCAAATTCCAGATCCCGTTTTCTTGGTACCTCTAAAGCGGGGAACAAGTCACCGATAAGTCCCATGAATACTGGCATGTCGTCAGTTACTATTTTTGGAATGTTGAAATCTCTTAGAGTTCTCATGAGGACTTCTTCTTCTGGTCTTCCTGGATCACCTCTCTAATGAGTAAAAAGGCAGTTATTGGATTTTTTACTTTAAGAAATACACCCATTGATATTTTACGTAAGCTAGAGCTAATACTAATATATGACTGGAAATGTGTAGTATGTAAACATGGATCTAGAAATCAAGTTATACTCATTGCTTACCTTCAAAGATCCAGCGACAACAAGCACGGATTTAATAGCTCTCAGCCCCCAATCATAATGATCCTGCTTCGACAGCAACTCCTTGCACAAAGTGTAAAGCGTGATAAACTTCCTAGCCAAAATCTTAGCTTCCTGAAACCCTTCAGCAACCAACATGATCTCACAAATCAGTTCGAAGTCAGGGACTACCATAGCACATGGTCTGAACAGAGCCTTCAGATTCTCAGGCAGTTCTGTACGACCGGCGTAGCCTGGATTCATGGTGATGAAGATACCGACTGATGGTGTTAAGGATATCATTTCTCCCATGAAATTGAAGGTTTCTTTCTTGTCTCTGAAGAAAAGAAATGTAGTTTTAGATTTTAGTTTTGATACAATATAAATACGAAAATATTAAATAATAAGACTATGGTGGTTAACAATGAGATGACGGATGACGAAATTATCATCATCATCATCTTCATCATCATTTCAGCCGAAAGACGTCCACTGCTGGACATAGGCCTCCCCCAAGCGTCTGCACAACGACCGATCCTGTGCGTCTCGCATCCACCGCACTCCCGCGACGAAATTATCAAAGATATATTAATATATGAAAAAGCTGCTGCGCCAAGCTTAAATGAATTACAATTTGACAGAAGGATGATGGTAATGAAGACCACAATAAAATCAATGTATCCAAAATGTATTCCTTTTATAGTTTACCTGATAGCATCTTGAACAGACTTCACTTGCACAGCCACGACGGACAACACCTCAACTGAGATCCGATTGAACTCATCAAAGCATCCCCAAGCGCCAGTCTGTGCGAGCCCTTTGTAAATGTTGCCACAAGACTACGCAAAATAACACATTTTAGTAAAACACTACATAGAAATAGGAACTCTCATTTCGATACTAGCATCTGCTCGCAGTTTCACATGCATGGAATGTGTAGGGTGCGTTTCCACTGAAGTGGAGCTGGGCGGAGTAGAGCGGAGAAGAGCAGTGAAAAGTGGCAAGTGCTTCCATTGAAACGGGGCGGGATGGAGTGGAGAGCACAAAGCGGAGGGTCACCTTGTGCTCTCCGTTTTGTCCGGCTCGGGGCCGCGTGTTGATTTGTTTTATTTGAAAATCCACTCAGCTCCACTTACACTGTTTCTGTTGAGAGTGGAGATTTCATTGTGGAGATGGGCCAATTCACGGTCCGCTCCTCTCTACTCCACCCAGCTCCGCGTCAATGGACACACTCTAATTAGCAGAAAGAAAACTTATTACCAGAATGAATAGTTTCCAATATACAAATCCATACTAGGTCATAGTCTACCCATCTGTTTAATTCCATCAAAATCCGTTCTGCTATAGACAGAGTTACTTTTCCATTTATAAAATTAAATTACGCATGGAACAAATACACGAGAACGAGTTTAATTTTGCTTTTGTTAATAAATGATTGGGACCGGTCAGACTGTTTAAGGTCAAAAGCAGTAAATGTAAGTGTTGCTTTCATCCGTTTAAGTTGAATGCTTAGTAAGGAATCTAGTGAATCTGAGTCATACAATCAGCTGGAGCATTGTATCATAAAGGATTGCAAATTGGAACACGTAATTGCCGACAAACTACAATATTAACTTGGTAGTTAATATTATAGTTTGTCGGCAATGACGTTACCAACGTTACCTTTTACTGCCACCACAAAGTTAACAATAGAACTGTCCTTTTAGAGTATACATTGAGTTTATTTGTCATAAAATACAATTAAATTGTCTCAAAGTACCTGATAATCCATCTGCTCAGAGCAGTTGAAGACATAAACCATGATTCCCAGAGCTCTGCCCAAATCTTTGGTGGTCTCAGTTTTGCCGGTACCTGCTGGGCCTGCAGGACCTCCGCCCATGATAAGATGTAGAGACTGGAAATTAAGTAATACTAAGCGATCTTTGAACTCTAAACGCAACGATTAAAAGAAACATATAGGAGGTAAAGTGTCTAAGAATAAATATAATCTAATTCACCTGAGTCAGTGTGATGTAGCATCGATCAGTCAAAGGCGTGATGACAAGCCTCGGAGTGTTGCCCAAATATTCATAACTATATATAAACTGAGCATCGCAGATGTTCGCAAAGCAATGATATTCCTTTTCACCCCATCTAAACACAAAAATTACCTACTCATTACCTATCTCATTTAGTAACAGATATGTAAGTTTATTAGTCTGTAAGATTCTCGGATGGTTCCGATCTTCAGTGTCTGTGCGGTATCTCTACGCAGACCATGTCCCATCTTCCATCTAGCGTCGCATGTTCACGTAAATATCTAATGACAGTGTCAGCGGACGGCGTTGCCTGGCCCAGTATTCAGGCCAGGCCTAGAGTTAAATTGAAAAATAAAACAATTTTTGCCATCGACACGTTAAGAAGAATGTGTACAAGTCTCCCTCAAGCTTTGCGACGAATCCAGAGTTTCCCAAATCCCAAAACCGCCAGATACCAAATATCATTACTAGGTAGATATATGACGAGTACTACAAACCCAATTTATATTTTATTTCAACTATTTGTAGCGACATCTATGGCGTCACATAGGAACTAATCCTGCATCGCGCAATCAAAGTTCTCCGCGCGATTAGAACATATAGAACAGCCCGAAATCATCTATCGGGCAGCTGCCCACCAGACATAACACCCGTCTGGTTGGAGGATCACCCCTTTTCAACGGAGGTTTGCGGGACTTTACTCTCTGTTCCGCATACCTCCACACTGGTGACCCTCGACAAAGAACGTCAGCGCAGCCTTCGTGCAGCTACTACTTCGTGACGTCATCATCACTTCCTCCCTTTTCAACGGAGGTATGTGGGGTTTTACTCTCTGTTCCACATACCCCTAAATATTAGTTACAAAGTAAGATCATAACACAAGCATAAAACCTTGTTCCTAATTGGCATCACACTGGAATTAAAGCAAGATTTGATGGATGATAGTGATTTATGCTGCATAGTATTCACTTCGAGGCGCAACGTTATAAAACACGGTATGTTGTGTGTTTTGTGTAAGAATTTAACATTTCATGTATAATGAATTTAAATCTTGTTAAAATGGAAATGAAATGGTTTAAGAAGATATGTCGAATTTATATAATGATTTGGGATAAGTACTCGAATCTAATACAGGTGAAAAATAATGTTGTACCCAAATATAAAATAATTTTATGAAAGGGATTATTGAACTTGCTAGTATACAAGAAAGTACAGTCAATTCTACTTTAGCCCCATCACCTGTGCCGAAGTTGAGACTGCCACATGAACGCCGATCCTGCCTCTACCTTCGCTTGAATCATCTTACTAACAACGTCTCGTGAATGCACATCTATAGTACAAATTGTCATGATTTTCTGTCTGTCTTGCTTTGTTAACTCCCCAATTAGTAAAGAAATCAAAGTACTGAGCTGGGATAACTGCTTCTTGTAATAATCTTTCAAAGCATTGTCATATCCTTCTTCTAGTCTCGCAAAAGCCATGTTGACTTCAGTAGTCCACCAGATTTGGGAGCCGCATAGGGCGACTTGGGCCATGAAATCGAAGAGCCATTGCTCTCTCGGCTTTTCTTCGTAAGATACCATTGATTCACCGAAATAGTGTCGGATGGTAGATCTCATCATGTCTTGTAGTCTGTTTAGCCAGATTTCAACCTGAAATGTAATGGAGTGGAATTACTCGTATAATATTCTACTGTAATCTTCTATTTTGCTACAGTTTTAAACCAACAGGTTGACAATGAATAGTTAATATTATGTATGCTTTGGTCTGACAATTTATTACTGACTTTACGATGATATTATATAATAATTAATTATAATTTATGGTGTAAGTCTTTCTTCTAAATCAATAAAATATTATTATTGGGACTTACAGGTCCGGTACAATCGCAACTTCCATGAAACAGAACGAGCTCTCCATCTTTAGCTATCATTCCGGATGCCACTTTCTCTCCTGGTTTCTGATCATCTATGAACTTTAGCTTAGCAATAGAATCAAAAAGTTTTGTTAAATGCCTGGAATCGTAAATATTATTGTTTACAAATCCATTATTTACTATACGAGTCATGCAACATCTTTAGAATATATTATCTAGATAGCCTACCTGATAACCAAATCAGCTTGGTTCCCGTTAGATAAAATATCCAACAGATCAGCAGAGGACACAAAATAGAACCTCGGGAACGCCAATCTTTTAGTTTCCAAATACTCTGCTAAAGCCTTTTCACAAATAATAAGGTCTTGCTGTATACTGTCCAAATGTTCCACCAAGCCTTCTTTATTAGTACCTTTCACTACATTTGGGGTTTTAGCCATCTCAGTGGACAATATCTAGAAAAAAATATACCACATTGTACTTATTTTGATCTCTAACAAATATTGTTAATTTCTTATTAAACTTGCTCACTTTGAATTCAGCATCAATTCTATCGAATCTAGCTGAGTCTTCAGGCAGCTGTTTCCTGATATCTTCTGAACTCATAAAAATGCTCTCCAAATGTGTCCAAGTCCTTTGCACTTCAAACCAAACAGTAATTACTTGATCTGCAATGGACAGCTTCTGTTGCCAACCTGACACTTCTTCTAAGAAATATGCTATGAATTTTGATGTTATCAAGTTTTGCAGTTGGACCTAAAACAACATTGTTCAAATAGATATTTAAACCAAAGGCAAGACACTATTTTATTAGTAATTTCAATCGACTATAATCACCTGATTCTCTTCTAGCGTCTCAATAAGCTCTTCACTAGCCCTCAACAATGTACACCCAGTCCGTGAATGTACCTCTTGTTCAAACTCTAAATGACTCCAAGTCGTATGCAAATCTTTTAGCACCTTCTCCATAGACATTTCTTTTACGGCTTTGTCTACTATATTCTTCACTTCTTCCTCGCATTCGTGTAAGTTCAGGGCAAGTAAATCAGCAAGCGTTGTATTCATATCCATTACAATTCTTACCTGTATTATTGTAACAATATTAAAAGAACGATCTCAAACAAGTTACATAAATGAATATTTACATTTACTTAATGAATAAAGTATTAATATTACGTCTAAAAATTTTAAGTTTCAATTTGATGTGAATTGTTTAACTCATGTTAGATACTTACGTAATTGTGAATTTCTTGAAGACAAGAATTAAATATTTAATTTATGTGGAATACAAACTAGCATAGATATGACACAAATCTATACGCGCTAATACGAAGCAGTGTATTAAAAAAAAGTCAAGTGAAGATGTCACACTTAGGTAACAAAGTAAATATTGAAAATAATGGAACAAATAAATCTTAGGTTGTTATTAAAAACAAAAAATAATATGTACACTATACACACCGGGGCATTGTCATACTTACAGTGAGTTCACGTGGTAATGCTGCTAAGCTCTGTGAATCACAAACATATTTACATTCGCATAACAATTCATTCGATGCATACTTTAAACATTGACGTTGTATGATACAAAACTTAGGAAATCATAAACTGTACAGTTATGTGAACATTTCATCCAAAGCAAATGCATGCCGCATTCAAACGGAGAGTTACCATCACCATTTCACTTTTTTTCTGTACCTACAGGTACTAGTATATAGGTATAACTTTATATCATTATTAACTATATCACCATTTGACATAGCAATATATAAAGTTAATTTTTCCGATAAAGTCAAGTCTACAAAGGATCCTTACAAATGGGATGGTAACTCCAAACGACCATGCAAAATGCACAAGTAAAAAATTCCAAACCCATTAGCTGAATCGCAATCCGATCTCGAAGGTGCTAACACAACATTCATGTTTTATTTACATAACTTTAATCATTGTTTATTTATATACAATTCAGTTTATTTATTTTATTTTGCCCGTATGTTACTAAGTTCACCTTTGTTGTACTCATGAGTTGATCCCAATGCCTTTCTCTGATTGCTGGGTTTTGGAGCTCACCGACTGCTCGTAAAGATGTAAGCATATTCTTTACCGTCGCTTCCAAGGTTATGTATGTATCCCAACTAACAAAAACAAATAGGTAATATTAGCGAAGTATTTTTCTAATATTTAATTTTCTTCTGTCTTCTGTTGTAACTTTAACTTACCCTCTCATTTCCTTGTCAAGTAATCTGATCTCTTTGGCAAACTTTTTACATTCAATATCCATGTTTTCAACGTCAATTTTACGCCAAGGTGTGGTTTTCCAATCTTCTATGCTTGTTCTTACTATGTGAACGTAATCCCAAAGTTGCTAAAAATGTATTATAAAACCATTAAATCCCTTTTTCTTCAAGTTAAAATTTTTGCTCTCGGGCCCGACTCATTATAATATAATATAATCCTTTGTCATTTACATTTAGATGTACTGTACCTTTAACATCTTCAATTCCTTTCTGCATTGTTTCAGCAGCTTAAACTCTGGAACGTTTACTTCAAATAAGGACCCAGACTCCTGTATCCCTCGCATCTCTTCTTCTAAGAACAGAAGTTCATAGTCTACTCTTGACATCACTTCGTAAGGATCTTCACAATCGTATTTGAAGAACTGTAAAATACGAGTACGTATTAGATTAAATTACTATTAACATATACTAATAGCAATTTAATCACTAAATTAACATGACAAGTTAAAAATTTATGAATTTCTTAGTTATAATTTATACAAGTTTACCAATATTAGAGGAATTAAGTTCTGGAGATTCATTAAAATGAATGATCTTACCTCATATCTTTTGAAAACTTCTCTATAGTATGTGACGTGGCTATCAAATGTGGATATCTTCTTTCTTATCCCTGACACTTCGGCCGCTTGCAGTGGTGCCACTTGTTGTTTCACTGTTAACGCCAACTTCTTTGTAGCTTGCCATTGTTCTGGCAGTTCCTAAGAAAAATGTATATTCAATGTTATTTTATTTTTTTAATAAACTGATATCCCATCAAAGGTATAGTCATAGGAACAAATCCTATTAGTCAATAAAATCTAAGGCAAAGTTTCTGACTTCCAAATTATTTTAAAATTCTGAGAAATAATTAAGTCACACGTTAAGAAACGGTGCACATTATAGCGTCAATTTCTATGTATATGTGTGTGTTTGTGTCTATATTCGTATGTTTGTTACTCCTTGACGTTCAAATGGCTGAACTGATTTTAACGAAACATTACAGTAGTATAGCGAATATAACGCCAGTATAACGAAGTAGTCTTGCTGATAAAACTTAATACACGGGTCTACATGTTTCAAATTATACGAAATCTGCAACATTTACCTGCAGCAACACATTGACTTCTTCAGGTATATCCATGTCGTAGAACTTCAGCAACTCAATGGTCTCAGTGAGCGGTTGGAACATGTCATCTGTGGTAACTGTTCGATCTTTGACATGCATGAGATAACCCATTATTCTGACTAGAGCTTCATAGTCTCCTTCTGGTACCGGTTGAAGTAAGCCTATGGAAGACAATTTGTTCTTTTTGCATTTAAATGTAGTTTTTACCTGTTACTCGTGTCCTATTTTTAATCATTTGAGAGATTAATCGTAACTTGTTTTTGTTTTTGAATCACTTAATATGTCATAGCTCATATGGCATAGCTCAAATGTCAAAAATTTCAAAAATCACTTTTAAGAAAAACATAGTATATGTGGTGTGACGAGAATGGATAAAGTAGAAATGAATATATTAGGGGAAGTTTGAAAGTGGCGCCAGTGACTGAAAAGTTGAAAGGGAATCGTTTGTCTTGGTATGGTCATGTGAAGAGGAGGGATGAAACGCATATTACTAAAAGAGTTATGAGTTTACATGTGGATGGATGGAGAGGGAGAGGGAGACCAAAGAAAAGATGGATGGATTGTGTGAAGAGTGATATGAAAGAAAAGGAAGTTAGTGATAGCATGACGAGTGACAGGGCAGAATGGAAGCAAAAAAACGTATTGCGCCGACCCCAAATAACACGGGACAAAGGCAGGAAGATGATAATAGTATATGTGTTGTAGGCTGCGTAAGCATTAGATAGCGTACCTTCATCAGCATCGCGAATGAAGTTGCCCAAGTCACTGAGATTGCACGTAACTTTGTTGACTAAATGCTCTTTGTACATATTACCCCATTTCCTCACCGTATTGAGAAGAGCTTGTCTGAATGGTCGAATATCCACCTGATAAAAAAATAATAGCCATTTCAGAAGAATATATCTCGTAAGATTATCGAATTTGATAAAAACAACCCCAAATAGCGAAATTTTACTAAGCAATATTTTTATTTATTACCACTTCATATTTACCTGGAACCAGTTACTAAAGATTTTGTAAGCCTGCATATCTTCAATTTCCATGAACAAATTTTCATAGTGATCAATTTGCTCTCTAAAGCCTTCCATTTTGGGTTCACAAGGCACCGGAGCCTCTCCTTCTACTCTGTCCTTTTCTTCTAAAGCAAGCTTATCAACTTCGTCAGGAGTTAGTATTCTACCATAAGTAAGGAATATTTCCATCACAGCATCTCTTTCTTCAAGCCATAAGTAGGAGTAGTTCTCGAATGTTTTGCAAAATTCGTTTGCGTCTTCGATTACCTAAAAAATATAAAACAAAATGTGTTTATGATCTTTGAGTTCCTTTACACATAGTATTCGTATTAGTATTGGGGAATCTAATGTACATTAGATTCCCCAAGAAGTCAAGATTTTATGTCTCATTTAGAAAAATCATCATAAGTTACCTTTTCAATGCCATTCAAAATTTCTTCTTTCATCTCAATAACATCATCGCTGCCAATGATTTCCTTTTCATACGTTTGATCTCTATTTTTATCAATACGTTCAATCAAGGTTGCCATATTCACGACATCGTCAATAAGACCTTTGATCAATGCTGTGAATCCTTTTGGATTACTAGGGTCTAAACTTGGAGCGAAGACAATATCTGGGTCGAGAAGTTCCATTTGAGCTTCAAATAAAGGAGCCAATTTGTTCTTAGGATTCATGTGTTCTGATATGTAGCCTAAACTGAAATACAGAATAAAATAAGATAAATTATTTTTATTACCTATTCAATGTAGACTATGATACATAATAATGAATGATGGTAAAATCTTACTTTAGTTTTAAACAACATAAATATTAGCGGTTAGACTATTTTCTCAGGCATCTAGATACAATCATCGTTTGCGTCTGCATTTTTAAGTTTAATTTCATATCAATATCCTATAAATCTATAGTGTTTACCTGCAAGCAATAGTCTTGAACAGTGCTTCTTCTAACAAAGCATCAATAAAAGCAACATAGTTCATCCAGATCTCACTATTCTGGTTATCTTGCATGTTGAAAAGTTGCATGTTTTCGTTCAACAACTCATTAATTCGATTAGCCGTACTCATTATATCACTGTAACGTTTGGCTTTTTTGTCTGGACGGTCTTCCAAATTCATCAATGTATCCTGTAAAGAACAACATACAAGTTAGTTACCAAATTGTTCTTTCATGAGGTCTTCAGGATCTATAAAAAAGTGGCCTACCTTCTTGCCCTCTTTTCTTTCAAACAAAGGTTGCACCGACCAGTCCTTCATAGTTTCTTTGATTTCTACTAAGTTGTCCTGTATTTTCGACATCCTTTCGAACAAATTACCTACTAATCTATGTAGCTCTTGCAAATAATTCCACAGATCTGAAGAAAAACAAATTCAATTGTATATTTTCATAAAAAAAATACTGTGATATTAAAAGATAAAAAAAATACAAATCATTTCAAAATTAATTATGTATAAGCAAATGAAAAGCAGTCACCATCAGAATTCCAATTCAGTTTGTTCTGTGCCATTTCAATTCTCTGGTCAATCGCCTTTATCTCATCTTCCACTAAATCAAACTCTACTTTCTGACTATTCTTCCTAATCTGGTTATACCAGTCTATGGTTATGCCCAAGTTGATCCGGTATTGTCTGTAAGTTTCTTGCTTTTCGAATATAGCTAAACCATCTTGTGGTAGCAAGTCTTTGTACTCTTCGGTTGAGCGTAAATGATGAACCTCTTTTAGAATGTCTAGGAGCTGAAAGCAAACATTTTTATATTCTCTTTGAAACCAGATATTTATCATCTTTTATTTTAAATAAATAAAGTCCAAACTATTATTAACACGTTTTTTTATTATATCTGTTCAAACAATTTTATTGACAACATTTAGTCTTACCATTGGATGGAAATTCAAGACGAGGTCGCATCCTTGTCGTGCGAGAATCATATTGTTAGTCGTCTCCTCAATAATCTTCGAAACAGTTAATGTCCAATCATGGAAATATTTCTTCTTGAAGGCGTTTATTTTCTCAATCAATTCCTCATGTCTTATGAAGATTTTCTTCGCTTCATCCGTACCCTTTATCCTGGTATTTAAGAAAATACGATCATATGCGCACGTTTTATGAATATCAGAGATTTGCAAAGCAATAAATGTATAAGATAATTCGAAAGTGCAAAAATAAACTACGAAGGCATAATCTGTGATGGCCCAAAAACTACTAAATCCAGAAACATGAAACCTTATAAGATGGGATATGGTAAAGAGTACGGATGAGTGTAAGCCAGATAATCAGCTTTCGCAATTTGCCCCACCCAGGCTGACTTACGGGTGCGGCAAATTGCGAAAGCTAGCTATAGGCTTGGTTATCCTCGCAGCTAGCGTGCTCATATACAGAAGACCACCGGCGACCGGAGGCAGGTAAGCATCCACTTCCATCATGCCGTACTTCTCCAGGCGGTTGCTTTGTTCAACGAACAGTTCCTGAAAGATTGTCTCTGTTGCATTCAACTTCAACTCCTCAATATACACTATTATCCAAATTCCATCTCACATCAATATTATTTAGAAAAGTAAACGATTTATATAATATAACCAAATCATTTCAAGTATTAGTATCAAGAAAGGAAGAACTTACTTCGCAAGTATTAATTTCTTCTTCGAGCATCACAATGATCTCGACATATTTCGCCGTAAATTCATTTCTAATCAAAGGTCGATCTAAGACCGATCCTACAACATCGATCAGCTGAAATCGGAAAATTATTATTACAGATTAATGATATTCGTGCAATAACTCGATTAATTGTGTAATTGAGAGTTTTCATTGTATAATCTAATACAGACATGCAATCTTATTACCTTGAAAATAGATTCTAATGTCGTGCAATTATCGAACGATTCAACCAAAACGGTTGAAAGTTTGAGATCCAAATCGATTATGTTCTCTTGAAAGTCTTTGAAGTCAACATTGAATGTATCATCATCTGGATCTAGGACGTCATATGATTTGGATGCAAAACCCGTGAAGTAAGCGTCAAATTCTGATGATATCTCTCTAATTTGTCCACCTAAAACCCTTCCTTTCATTCCACCAATCTCAATCTTCTCCAATTTTTGAAATTCCAAAACCGTTTTGAAGAACCATTGTATAGTATTGAGCCTGTCCAAGAATCTGTTGAGTCTTTCAAACACAACGTTTGGATGGAAGGTCCAGGGTATCACTCTTTTATCCACGAAGTATTTACCCAGGTTCTCTTTGAAATATTCAAAGGTGCCTTTGAATTTCTTCATGATGTCTATTGTGCATTGAATTCGTTGTGTTGCTTCGTCTATATCGCTGTGGAATAACGTGGCCGGGTCGAGACATTTTTTGGCCTAAAATGGAGATAACATGCGTTTAATTAATAGACTATATTTTGTGGTATAATCAAATGACTATTTTTAGCTAATGCATATTTATCATTTTAGTAACACATGGACTAATGGACCTTAGTGCTTCTGCTGGTTATTTGTAAGGTTAGACAGAAACACGTCGGTATCTATGTCTTTGATCCGGCGTCAAAAGTCAAATGTCACAAAATATTATTTATAGTTTCAAAAGTTAGCTCAGTTATGTAAGCCAGCTCCCGCGTGTTTTGTGCCTTCGTGATAAGTCGCGAGTTCGTAAATCGTGAATTTATTAACTCCGCATCTATTTTCGTTGTTCGTGAATATCCAATATTAATAATTCATTTGTTTTACTACAAAATATCTAGGGACATCATTTCGACAATATCGCGAGCTGGTACCAGTTTAGTTTGCGCATAAATTTTATGTAGAGACCTAACCAGCTATCTGGCATAAATAATATTGAAGATTTAACTAGACCAACGCAATATAGTCGATACATGTAGGCATTTAAATATTGAGCAAGTTTTACTTAGTCCACAGTAGATTCAGATTATGGGTTTACCTACATATGAGTTAAACTATTCAAGAATGTGAACTATTTTGGCGATAAAATCACGATTAGCTAGGTATTATCAAATCCCAGATACTTAGATTAACTTATATATGGTTTTTGCTAACCATGCAGTTTAATATCTATCATATAATCAAGCCACGATTAACTATTTAACAGGTCTTCGTAATCTCGTCTAATTGACACTACCTTAAACAGTATTTTCGAGTAATCGTAATGCAAGTTACAAATCATGGAACCAACTTTGGTATGAAGACCTACGTAGTCTCCGTTGATATGTACTTGCATGTTAATTAAACCACCTGATATGTTGTCAGTCAGCACAATGAATGATTGGCAGTACATTTACTCACATCGCACCGCTCTCTACGCTTGACAACATACATACTCATACCTACATATACCTACTTATACGCCGTTGCAATTTACGTAGAAAACTAGATAGTCTAATCTGTATATTATGGCAAAATTTTCTTACTCCCTCATACTGTATCACCACAATAAAAAATAACTATAATTATTAAACGAGTGCATTGGGCAAACATACGCAAATTCCTGCATCTCTATCGTTTTATGCCGATTTATAAAACGAGTCGTTTTGAGCTGTCATAACTTCGCAATGATTTCAAATTACAAGTTCAAATGAACTTTACTTATACCTGAGGCGTAAATGAACAGTTTATTTATAATAACATTTTTTGAATCCAGTTGTTCATTTATTTCTTAGTACATTTTTTAAATTTCATGGTTGACCAAGAAACAAACGAATAAAGCTAATTTTGAAAAAAGATAACATGCCTTAAATATAAAGTTTATTAAAGACTTATAATTCCTAGTTAATCCGAAGGTATACACACGCTGTTTTAAAAAAAAACGGCAATTTCATAGGACATACCTAACTTGCTCTATGGTAGCAATAGTCTATCTATTAGCTTTCTTAAATGTATCGTTACCTCTAGTCCCCACAGCAAAACCTTACTTGCTTCAAAAAATAAAAAATCATTTTTTATTGGACTAAGGATCTAAGAATTACCTGATAAATCAGTAAATTGGATATCTGCTTCAACAGCACGATGAGCTTAGAAGAGTTGCAGTAGTACTTGGAATCTCTCCAGATCATGCAGATGACGTGGAACAGCGGTCGAAACAATGGCGGACATTCCATAAAGTCTATCTCCTCTAGACCCTGGAAGTGCTTCTCAAGTGTTCGTAGATACAGGTCTATTTCACGGGCTTCGGCTAGTGCTGCAATTTAATTTCATTTTGATGATTTCAGTGGTTTATTTAATAGTGCTGCTTAAGGTATTATATATATTTTAGGTTGACTTTGATTTGACCTTGTCAGGTTCATTTTTTTAACGACAACCGCATGTTCCTCTTAAAAAATAATGGTATTATCATGTTTACGCTTGATATTTTAAAGTTTCTTAATTATTTTTTTTACTTTGTTTTTATTATAATACTAGAGCTTTTCAAGAGCTTTAAATTGGATGATAATATTCTATTTTTTTAAATTTGCGTTGCTGTGTGGACGACACTCACACACACACAGCCCTTTCATTACACTTTATAGTAGGTACCGATAATTTTCGATAGATAAGAAGAACGTACGTTCTCCCTTCTACCTAAATGAGATACAAGGTAGGCTATCTTTAGGATTCAATAGGTGGTCATCTCCCTCTGGATTTGCCTATGCCATTCGATTATGACTTTTGACACACAAGAAGACAGTTTAAAATCTTAATTTTCTTTTTTAGTTCCATCCCAGGTATAACTGGTTGCTCAAAATTAATACAATTCTAGTTACACCTTTTCATACAAACCTGAGACGATATTCTTGAAGAGTCTGCTGAAGCAGGGGTAGTATGCTGACGTCGTTTTCTCCAGGATCATCGCCATACACCTCACTCTTTCTGTGCGTAGCTGATCGTAAATGTAGTTCAGATTACGAAGTCTTGATTTCCAAAAAGCCAGTTCTGTAGTAAAAAGCGTTGAACGTAAGGCCCTATTTATAGTTTTCGATAACATGTTCATATTTTGATAAAATGGTGTAAAACGGATGGAGCTATTTGTGAAAACTGTATGCAAAGGCCAACCTTGCATTAGAAATTACTAAGGGAAATTCTGAAAGACCAAAGAAAACTAAGGTAGCTAATTCTTCTTAGTTATTCTTATCTAATAAAACACTAAAATTATAAAAGCGGATGTTTGTATCTACGTTTGTTACACCTTCATGCACGGCTTAAAGGATTTTGAAAACTTTGGAGATTAGAGGTAAATTATGTCCTGGAATAGCACAAACTTTTACATACTTTTTTATCCCGGGATAACTTTTTACTTGCACTCAGGCGAAGCCACTGACAGAAGCTAGCAATCTATTATAATATGAAATATCTCTAACCAACGCTTGGCGACGGATTCTGCCCATTATCAAAGGCTTGCCCAGAGTCTTCCATCATGACGTCATTGATCTGCTGAGCCCACTTGATAACCACGCCTTCTATGGCACTTTTCAGGTACAAATCTACTTCTTTTCCTCGGAGAAGTTCCTTTTCAGCCTCGTGAACCAGTTCTACTCCAACTGGCATTGGTAGAACCGTTTGGCCGTTTACTTTTCCTTTTACCTAAATAAAAGAAGATCGTGTTCACTTGCATATTATCTACTAATCGTACTGATTCGTACTTATGAGCTATTATTCCACATGAATGAAACGTCAATCTAGTTTCTGATTCACTTGATAGATGTAACAACAGGTAAGATTTAATATCAGTTTTCTAACCTCATACACAGTACTTTTGAGATTGTGAATTTGTTTGAGAATGTCTTGTGAGACGACAAGAGGCCATCCTTCGTGATTCAATGGATTTGATAGGAGAGGCACAAAGACCTCGTCTACTAACGCTGCCAGTTCATCTATTAGTCTTGGTGCCAAATCACCTACGGAGAAAAAATTGTAGAAACAGAGGAGTTTTTAGTAAATTACACGAAATCAAAAAAACTAATTGAAATTAAAATACTCTCAAATAATTCACACGCGACGCCATAGTTTTAGCTCAGTTTTTAAGAAATTGAAAGATGTTCAAGTTACAATCGCTGATAAAAAGACACTTCTTCAATCAACTATTTCTTTTACATGCCTTTTTAGGACCTTCGACCATTTCGAGGATTGTACCTAACATAGTCAAGTGACCAAAAAGTTAAATCTACTTACCAAAAATGACCATCGACGCACAGTCTTCTTTCGGGATAGCATCTGGCTTTTTCTTTACAAAATAAACGGCTTTGTTCTTCAAGTAACATGGAAACGATATGACTGGTACCAATTGCAATGCATTTGTCAGTACAACCACCAGGAGCATAGGAAAGGGCTTGTCCACAAAGTCTTTCAAAGTAGACCTGTGTTCCTCCAAACCCAGGACCCTCATCCATTTCTCCGGCTTTAATTTTAAAGATTTTACCGTGTAAGATCCTATAAAGTCGAAGCGAGGGTCCTGATTAGACGATGATGGAGCAGCTTGCTCCATTTTTGGAGAAAGTTAACGTTTCTAAGTCATTTTGAGAGGTTCCTTCTGCTGCGCCGGTTGGAACGTCTTTGACAAAGTAAGGACTGCGAAAGGTAGAGGCAAATGGCAAGTCACGCAAGTCCCAACGGCATGCCATTATGGAACGATGTCTCCTTTGTAACGAGCATCGGCATCGCTATACTAAAATAGAATAAGGGTAGCGTGTGCACAAAAGATTGCTGAAGTTAAGGAATATAAATTTTAATCCAGCTTTGGAATTGTTTATCGATACAGCAAAAAACCAAATTGGGAAGGTTTAAAATTGCTATTGAATGATTCATTTTGCTAATTTTGATATGATTGGGGAGGCTTTAGAGAATTTAAGCGACCTAGTGTCGATACGATTTTTTTTAGTGGGAAATCATAATCATAAAAAGATACATATATTATATATTTTTCCACTCTGGGTGAAGCGAGAGGTAATGTCAGACTTTTACTGACTAAAACCCACCGTGTTCCTTCAGTGGCTCTATCAAAAAATCCTGCTATCGTTACGATGGCACTATGATTACGATAAACCTTGTTTTCAACATGATTTAGTACCTACTGGTGATTTAGATATCTACTATTTACATTTTTACCGTCTTGTTTGAGAGAGCATCCAACTTGTTAACCTATACCAATGTTGATTAAACACGACCATTTCTAACTTGCATGCAATACTCAGTTGCCAGGATCTTTTAAAAAATCGTCACTAACAAAAACTGTGACGATAAAAGCAATATTTTGTAACTGCGTATAGATAACCTTTTCAAAAGAATGGTAACCTTTTGGTAGCGTTTTTCATCAACCTTATAATAACGACCTGTTCACTTTTTTAATTCCAACAACTGCTTCTGCCACCAGTACAGAAACCTAAGTGGGCAGAAGCACGTACCAGGCCGTCTGCGCGCCGCCCTGCGCCGCCCGCCAGCAAGATGACACTCGCGCGACGTCGCCCAGAAATAAGGTCAAATGTCGCTGTTACTGCCCTCGTATGGTGCTATTTAAAAGCGGAAGCGAATTGTACACAAACCGCGACCAATCAAATGCACAGGCATGACTAACCTCTGACTGAACGGATAATTCGAAGTTGAGAATTAGTCAAAATTTACTTTAGCATAGAAAATGTTAGCTAGAATATATTGACAAATTGTTATAACTTCAAATATTCTAATTCAGAAACCGCGGAGCCGGATTTCAATCATCGTTTGGACGCAGCTGCAAGCGTCACGAATTGGATATTATTGGGTTTCATAGAAGAAATGTATAAAGGAGAGTCATCTAAGCATGATTGTTTTTATTCAAAGTAGATACTCCCCTAATTATAAGACTCGTTTATGTAGCGTTTGACAGCTAAACAGCTGCCACAGGATAATTTCTAGTATCATCCAATTTTTTTTAAATCCAAATATCGCCCAGAATGTGATAGCGATGAAAACTAAAATTAAATTATATTTATCAACTTACGTTAGTATCGACTGATGTTCATTTTATATTTTGAAGTCAATCGCTTTAAGCTTATGGCTTATTTTACTGTCTAAGCAGCTATACTGGGTTAATCGTTACATAAAATCATATCTTTACCTTCCTGAATTATAAACTGACATCATTGCTTCTTAATTTATTTACCTTTTATCAAATTCCTCGAATCAACCTTACTTTTACTTTTGTAGGTACTTAAACTTACCTAATCGTTACAACTCAATGTATTCCTTTCACGCTATTGTCTTCGTTGTACATCCAATGGAAGTCCCATTTTAATAATATCTGCATTTAAAGTTTATTTGTTAATGTATTATTACGTTTGACCACACGCATCAATCATAACAAAAATTACTTAATTTCTGTGCAAGTAATTTCTGTGTGTGTACGACGAAAATGAATTCGCGATTTCGCGCCCATTTTTGCCTGTCATGTTTTTTTTTCGATCTTGAACTGGCAACAATGAAACAGTAGGTATTCAGCCAAGTTTTTTACCAAAAATATTTGTTGATGATGTGTAGACTTTTACAGCCTACCTAATTAATTCGATAATAAATACTTACAACAGCTAGTTTAATTTGTTAGATTACCTACCAAATTATCTTCTCTTTTGTGGTCTAATTCAACGTAGGTACCTGTTTTTTCCTCACCACCTGCTCGAAATCGTATTAAGTTTTGTCATACAAACCTATTATCTTGGATGATCAGTGTAGGTTCACATAGGTCCCTTTATTGTTTGTGTATGTAAGATTGAAGCGCTCAGTGACATAGAAAATAGTTTATGCACACAGAAACAATGCATAAGTAAAAAAACTACACACACCCAAAATCAAACGGCCTTCACGGGTATGTGAATGGTAAGAAATAATTTATTTTAGCAAAAAGATTAACCTAGGTAATCATCAGTGTTGTTATTACAAATACAAATGCAGCTGAACATAGAACCTCCTTCTTTTTGAAGTCGGTTAAATATTGAATAGGCAGGGCAATTTCTGACAGGGGTCCTTCAAAATGGAATAGTGCTGTTTCTGGAAGGACATTTGCTTGAAATTCATTTATGTATTTAATCTATAACCTACATAATCTCCTACCGGGTACCTACCTAAGTCATTATTGACCGCTGGTACAGCAGAGTAGCAATAATGTACCTACTTAGTCATCGATATATATGTACTAAAGTGCGTTTTTTAATTAAAGATAATGATTTGACAATTCGAATGTTGCATGTTTTTTCCATTTCATAAATAGTGATGTACCTCAACCGATATTGAACCAAAGACCGAAAATATTCGTAAAAATTATTTCGTTTTAAATTTATGCAACTAATTATGGTCGTTTTTGTATTGTTTGAAGGTAATTTGATAGATAGAAATGTCTAACTCATAAAATAAAATATAATTGAAGCTTAAGAATTGAAAGACCAGCAAATAGATAATTGTAAAAACATACCTAAGTCCTATTCTTACACTTACTTCACGTATTGTGTGTCAGTTTCTTGTAATGCAGCCATTTGTACTTACAGCTTGACGACCAATGATGATAATGATAACTTTTTTAATTCTAAAGCATAAACTGCGACTGTCTCGTCCTGCTCTTGTAAACGAGATATAAAATTGTGTCGGGACGCCTTTAAACTGGAACTCCCTGGTAAAAGGAAGTAGTTTTAGGTGTGGGTCTAAGTATATTCTGTACCTACGTAATATTTTTTTAACCGTAATTCAGTGTAGGTTTCACATTCGTACATGTACCAACTGCATTTTAACTTCGAGTTGATCATCTTCAGTTTCCTGTTCAATCTTTTTTTTTTGTAAGTTTTGTAAAGATTCGTACAAGTTTTGTAAAGTTGTCAATCTGTCTTCGATGTCTTTTAAAATATGAACGTAATATCTTATTGAAATGTATTTTTCGTCTTCGTAAGCACAACCCACAGAGTACTTTGTAATATACTGGCACAACTTGAAGTATGCTCGTAACCGTTTTAGATTCTATAGTTCAACAGACTTCGTCGTCGCCAATGTTCAATAAATGATAAATATGTCTATTACGAAAAAAAAATCATTCAATAATATATTGAGAGAATGACAAGTTCTAGAAATCAACACGGTCGCTAGGCTACGCAAAGAGTATTTATTCTGAATCTGAAGAGTCTGAGCTAGATGATTTGTCAGAATCGCTACCAACTTCAATTATAAAAATTTCCATTATATTTTCTGCGATATGACCCAAGTGGCATTTTTTCATTTTGTCTTCCACTTTAATGACATGTGAGATGCATTCACTCCATCGCTGAGGGGATACTTGACGGAGTCCTTCTACTATTAAACGTTGGACTTCGTTGAATCTAATAGTTGCTCACAATGGTAAGGAGGCAAGCGTAAAATTGTGACACCCCGTTTAGCAGCCATATCGTCAACTACATATTTTTCATAACTCTCCCTTTCTTTTCGGGCAATCTATAAGAGCTCAGCTTTCAACTTCAAATGGAATATTTTTACCTTTCAACCAGTCTTGAATTTGGCCCTTACGCCAATTTGAACTTGGTAAAAGTTCTACTTTTCTCGAATGGTATGGAGCGTTATCCGTGACATGCATGGATCATGGGTGCATCGGATTTCCCTACCCGCTGAAGGCCACTGCGGGCGCTAACCGACCGCAGTTTGCGGGCGCTACCCGCCGAGGCTGCGGGTTACCGCAGTCCACGTGATTCTACTAGTTCCTCGCCGGTGCAGCGGGAGTCACAAACAACCGCGAACACTGTGGCCGTAAAACGCGTCGTGAAATGTGCTTTAATTTTTACTTATATATTCTACAGAAGTAGCAGGCCCGCTACCGCGGCGTACATGGGTGAAAACCGCTTCGTGAGATCTTAGCCTACTGCCTAAGTAAAAGGCCGAGTGTTATCAATTATTTTAATTTTCAATTCATATTAGACTAAAAAAACACTACCGTATTAGTCCTGCTTTCCTTAAAGGTTCTATTGTTAAAAAAACCGGTATGAAAAATCGAATTTGGAGACATCACTTTTATTAAAAAGCAGGCAACATATTTCTGGAGTTTGACTGACATTTGCACTTGTCAAATCATTATCTGGAATGAAAAAACGCATTTTACGCACTAGATTACGCGTGCCGTACTCACTTCAATCAACTCAGGTGCAGTGTCTTCTATGCACCTTGATATTGATGACATTAGTGAAGTTTTGACGTTCATGCAGTGTGAGAGCGGCGCTTATAAATTCAAATCAAAGTGAATCTGGACGTAAATAATAATTCTGTAGTCATGTAAGTAAAATTACCTACTGGTATTTCGAGCAATTTAATAGCTTCTAATATCGTAATAGTATGTTAGAAAATATATTATTTTATTTTAAAGTTTTCCCATTTTACAATCATAGACTAAAACATCCAAATGTTCCCCCGTACGAAAACCAGTTGTAGGTTTTTACCTACAACTGGTTTACTGAACATAGACTTCGTGTGGTGTTTTATAACTAGTTCGATATTTTTTAATATTTTAATAAGTTCTTTCTTTTCTTGTATAAATAATATATCAACGATTTTTATCGAAGTTCAAAAATTATGACAACGTGCGTTTTTCGATACCCGATAAAACTCATCAAGAAATGTCAGCGAAGCGAATTTACACTAACGAAGACTATAATTACATTTTGAAATAGAGTATTATTGCAATGAAGTATTGTAGGCAAAAAACTGTGTCACTTCTGCGGTATAAAAATCTATATGGATGAAATGTCATTACACTATGTTGAATGAAACGCGTAAGTGCCATGAAATAAGCAGGACCTTTGTACTCTTTTATCTGTATTTGTTCTTTTCGATTTTAAGAGTTTGTGTGTACATAAATAAGTAAATAAATTCATGACGCTTCAGACGTTTTGGTTGCGAAAAAAGTATCTATCTAGCGCTGTGTTTTAATAGTTTTGTTAGACGACATAATGCCAATCTAGTGCTGCAGCGAACTTTTGTTTTAACTTTTCAGTATTTTGACAAATAGTTTCCATGAACGTGCTTGTCTATCGCTAGAATATAGGTCGATGTACTTAGTTTCATTATAGCTCACTGGTCAATAACGTTACTTTGAATATGGAACCTCAAATAAACATTCGTATGAACCCTTTTTCCCAAGAGACCTGCAAACACCTCTGCCCCCCTAGCCAAGTTACAACCGTTTCATTTCGATTCTCTTTTCGTCGATCGCCTCGAGTAGGCCACGCCTCCGATTCCTTTATTCTGACGTCAGTCACTTGGTCAGAACAAAGGAATGGAAGCGTGGCCGACTCGAGGCGATCAACGAAAAGAGAATCGAAACGAAACAGTTGTAACTTGGCTAGGGGGCCTGGCTTACTTTCAACTAAGTAGGTATTTATATATTGAATACTGTACACGCACAAAAATACCGAGGCGCAGTAAATAGGTACCTTAGATATCAAGTGTGAAAATAGAGTATTCTAACTTTGCGATAACGATGTTTTTACCTTGGGCTAGCTTGAATCCCTCGCTGCTTTCAGTATTCTAGTAGGTACCTATTAAATGAGAGGTAAATTTGGTAAATTATTAAAATAACCTTTGCCACTGCCACAACTCTTAATTTCCTTGGGAAAATATTTTTGTCATATCTCCCCACTTACAAAACTTAGGTTAGGCCGCTATCCCACTGGCGTTTTACGAGCGTCGGCCCTTCTAAAACGTCTGCGCAGACGCGACGTTAACGTCGCAAGTTTCTTGCGTACACCTAAAACCTCGACGTTAACGTCGCATCAACTCAACGTTGGCGCTTACCGCTGGAAACTCGCGACGTTAACGTCGCGTCTGCGCAACATTGGCGCTGCAACGATGGAGAAGCGCCAACGCTCGTAAAACCCTTGTGTCTATATGTATGTATTATGTGATCGCTAAGTGTTTACTACAATCTGTATGCCCCCACCTCAGTTAGTCGCAAATAAATCTTCTTGAAGCAAACACGCATTTTAAATTACCAAATTCCTGCTAAGCAAATCTACACCTTATCCTAATGAACCAGTGGGATAGCGGCCTTAAAGTGGCAACGAAGCCAGTGGGCCAACTGAGAAAGTACCCCCACGGGTTGGTGACAAGTCTGAGGTAACAAACGGGAATAGACTGTTCAATCTAATCTCTCGGCTAATGGTTTTTCTAGAATAATGGGCCTTAATCTTTTCTTTAGGGGCTTTAATTTCTATACAAGCGCTAATGTAAACTAACCTATGATCGTCTAAATATTATTTATTGGGTTCTATAATCCCTTCTATTTACTTAGGATATCTACTGACTACAGGAATAAAATACAAAGATAATATTTTATAATACATTTATTGATAATGACAGCGATGGTTGACTTGAACTTGCTACTTGGCAAAAATATTTCCACTAGAAGTGAACTATTTTTGTATTTAAATATTAAAATCTCTTTATTATGCGTTATGTGTATAGTTATGAAGATGCAACCATCTATGCTACAACGTAGCTGCCTATTTATCACAAAAAGAATTAGAAATACATACATTACTTTGTCATTTATTTATTTTACACTTTCCAATTCTGGCAAATTAATTTACTTAACGATATCTACGCTAAAATAAAATCCATGCAAGTCACAATTTCATAAAATAATAATAATTACATTCACATTCGTAAAAGCGTGTGATATCTTGAATTGACTGCGAATAATACACACAATTTTCTAAAATGAAACAATAATTAACAACAAATTATTTCATTACCTAAAAACTATTTGTTTAAAACAAAAGCACAGCACATGGTCAGCTTAATTTCTAAAAATTAAATAGGACCTACGAGACGCTGCTTTTAAGGTCACTATTTGCCTAACCCTAGGAGCCCTAGTGCACACTCCGAGACACCGCCCCGACCGACTCTCCAAGGCGTCGTACCTGCTTCGCTTGACAGCTAGTCCTTTGCCCGTGTTCTACCAAACTACTGGACATAAGCACATCAAGAGTTTCAAAGACACATCCTACTATATTTGAAAATACGTATATTTCATTTTTAGATTTTTTTAACGTCGACTACACATTGAGCTGTCCTAGTTAGGGCCAGATTTATTTATTATAATGGTAAATATACTTTTACATTCAAAGTTAAAAGTCGTAAAATGCAAAATAAACGCCATAAGTCGCATTCGGTAGTTAAAAATCTAACTAATCATTGATAAATACTACTGAACGTTTGCTAGAACGATAAATGTATAGAAAAAATGGAATGTTTAAGTACGACAGTCTAATAAGCATTCGATAAAATGTAAATCGTGATAACTCTATGTATGTGTGACAAATATGATGTCAGTCAATGCTTACAAATTATTTGAGCCGCAGTCCTACAGCGAGGAGTCGCGTGACGTCATCACATCAACGTTAGCAATACAAACCAGTCGAAAGTAATCGTAGCGAAGAATATCACGCCACGGATCGCTAGCTATGGAATCGCGGCCCCACTAAAAATTGGCATTAAATTCTCGAGTGCATACTTTTGAAACAGCTGTTTTAATATTTTCGAATAACATTTTATATTAATAACTTACGTTTAAATGCAAATATACATATGTTATGGAGGTATTCGTTGACGTCACAATGTAGGAATGCAAGTCAGTGGCTTGAGCGACCTACAACGGATTCGACTCTACGTTTATTGCGTGACGAGGACTACAATACTACGTTGTGACGTCACGGAATGGCCCTCGAGGAATGGAGGCAAGTGGCGGACTATGAACGAACGCTGAAAGTGAGACTTACAAACACTAGTAGATAACCAGGCGTGTTACTCTATTTTGTGTACTCATTTAGTGTACTTACGAACGATTACTTTACTAAAAGGATGGAATATACATTAGGTGATCTAAGACTATTGCCCCGTCTTACTACGAGGCGAACAATGTGGACATTACCTAATACGATTACACGCGCACTATGCCGCTACAATATATCTTGATAATTTATCCAAATTAGGCTTTATTCAAAAAATTAAACTATAACTCTTCATATTACTATAATGGAGAGAACATTGATTATGATTTTTTTGTTTCACTAATTACAGGTAGAACCTCATCGATTTATTGTTCGAATGTGGATGGAGATAATAAATTGAGGACAATTTTCTTAGTAGTGACATTTTAATTTACAGAATGCCGATTCACGACTACATTTACATAAATTTTGAATATACACAACCTAATCGATATAATGTGTGTGGCGCAAGAGATGAGTGAATCTATGACGTCACATCTGTCAAACTTGACAGCATCTACTTGGCAAGAGGACCTCGTCGCCACAAAAATGACGATGGCTGCTTATTTCGATATTTAAAATTTAATATTAGAATAGAAACGATTACTAGTACTTTTATCGAATAACAAGCATTTAAATGGCAGTATTGATTGCTGTTGGTTCGCTCACCGCTTGCGCCGTACATCGGAGCGTCAATGTCTCGACTTGAGTCATCCGTCAGTGGCTGTTTAGTGTACTAAGTACAAAGTCTTTTACAAGGACGAAGATGTAATATTGGACGATTTCATAAACTACTTGAGATACACCTTTAAATAAAAGGGGCAAAAGCAGGCGTCGAAATAAAAAAATATTTGTTTTTTTAATAGTTAGGTGGCAAGATACTATCACAATCGAAACTGGCAATCGTGTGTCGAACACAAAATGCACGTGAGCAGTATGAAGGACAGGTTAGAATAATATTACAAGTGATAGGGTGAAGCATACAATTAATAGCGCTACGTATCGGCACGTGAAACACTCACAGGTATCGAACAGAGTTTCGAAGTAAATTTCTCTTTACTTTGAAAATCCGTTCGATTCTAATTTAAATTAAGTTAAACGACCACTAACAAACGCGGACAACAATCGAACACTTCACCCTAACGTTAAAAATGTCATATAAAATGTAACAGTGAAGAGAAACAGTAAAACGTCAAAACCACAGAAGTTATATTCCCTGTGCAGAATATAAAACTGTGCGAGTCACACGAGGGTAAGCAGATAGAGTGGTCGATGAGCTACACATACATAAATAAGTATACATTACCGTAACATCTATCACCACAAACTATACATTATAAAGAATTTATACAAATAACTTAATAAACGATATTCAATCACCGATGATCATTACAAATAATAATACACACACAAATCCACATATTTACAGGAATTTCTCAAAATTATAAAATTAAATCACATTATAATTCCATATTTATATTTACAAATATTTGAAAATAATTTCATTTAATTCATAGTTAAACAAAACAACTAAAATACAGTTGACTACAAAAGTGATATTAGTTCAAAATAAACACCAAATATTACATGTAATTGGATCTTAATAGTATATTTGACTACATTTCCTTATTATTATTAAAATTTATTAAATATCACGACAAAAAGTGAATAACCTCTTAATTTTATGGAGGCAAAGATATTAAATACATTTCGATTTCATACAAAGTTGTCAATGACATCTAACATTTGGTGAGAACGGACATTATAATTATCACTTCTGTAGTCGACTGTAATCACATCTCCAGGGCGGTCAAAACTCCCGATGACTTCGTACTTCAGAACATCGAAAGTCACACATTCCGGAAACATCACGAAATCTTCATATTTTATTGAAATCTTCAATAAAACCGAGATAATAGTTTCCCCTTTTCAATCCCTGGTATAATATAAAACGAAAACGACCTATATTGCTTCAAGGATAGTAAGTAAATAAACATCTACAATACATATAAGCACCATACGAGTTACATGACTGCAACGAAAAATTGCGGGTTTCTGTGATACAAGTAGTTGTGGGACGTTAATATAAATTCGGTCCGATACATTGCTGGCTGTGTCCGCGTTGTGTCAGTGAGGGCGCGATGTACGCGGCGCAGGTGTTGTTTATTTGCTATTCCTAGTTTTGGTGCCGACGGCGTTTATGCTGTCGCCGCGACTCCGCGATCTATGTAAGTTGTGTAGGCCTTCTCCTGGAACAAAGCAGATTCCCTCTAAAACCTGACCTGTATCATTTTATTTGCCTTCAAATCCAAGTTTTACTTGCTTGCATTAAAATAAACACAGTCGCAGCTCACTCTAATGCGCTTATCATCAACACTATGGCTGGTGGCTGGACTGGTGAAGCCTATAACATCACAAGTCAACTGTGTAGTATGATATTTTTGGCAGTATTAATTTTTAACAACGATGTGTCGCGCTATTAGTAAAACGGATAATCTAACTCACAAAAATCAAGTTACGAGACTGCTCTTAGTTCAGACTTCATAGTTGTTGTTCGTATGTCTGCCAAATGATGCGAATATCAACAACTTATGCTGATAATTAAATCATCAATCATTTTCATCAATATTTAAATTCGAACGACTGATGGAATGATAGCTACAAAGTATGTAAACACCAATATTGCATCACATTAGATTATTGGGCGATACTTTATTTATCGGAGCAGTGGTTTAGACAAAATTAACACAAAGCTATCGTCTGATGAGCCCCCTGAGTTTCTGCATGATCTTGTACTTCAGTGTGTATATATATGTACCCACCCTTGCTCTGCGCACGCTTGAGCTCGTTGTCGCGGAAGGCGCGCGCGCTGCGTCCGCGCCGGTCTTGCACAATCTTGTCGGGTCGCACGAAGATGCCGTGCCGCGCTCGACAATCAAAGTACCGCTGACCGCCCACTGAGCCGTCGTTTTTGCCTGAACAAAAACGAGATAACGTGATTATTATTACCTATATTACAGGTTTGTTGTTCATAGTCGTTGTATTTTATACCCTTAGAATGGCTGGTCTAAGAGTACGCATCCGACAAGGGTACGCAATAACAACAGTCATGACATTGTGTGATCCACGGCGGACTTCAGGGTTATTTTGAAGTATACGAAGCCCCCAAATGATCACTGGTTAGAATTTTCCAAATTTAAATGAAGCCTGTAAAAGTGCTATCGTGATTATGATTTACGCTAGACGGTAGCGTACTCGCTATCGTGTAGAACATGAGTGTTTAAAGACGTCATGTACGCACGTACGAACCAATTTGTTGCGTTGCATGATACGCAACAACTTGGTTCGCACGTGTGTACCACTAACGAACATCGAACACTCTGTTAGTCAAACGTGTTTGCGACGATCCTATTAGTATGTTCTGTATGGATGTTGTTCTTCATGAATCAATGCGAACACCAAAAATCTTTTCGCTACTTCACAATCGACCACTTCCAACGACGCCGCCATGGCTATTAAGAGAGTTCACGACTGTTGTGCACGAACTCGATTCGAACTATAATTCGCGTCCGTGTTCGATATCGATCCATACGAACAAACCAAAATATGTTCATGTTTGATGTTTGTGTTCGCTATGTTCGTGTTCGTACGTGCGTACACAACTACTACTACTAGATGAAACTACTATGATGTACTAGATGAAGTTGAACAAGGAGATTTTTGTTGATAGTTTATAATGCCAAGTAGACGAAGGGAATGAACCATAGACATAGTAAAACAATGAACAAATTGCCTATATTTTTTTTATATCTCTATTTCAGTCTATCTGCGCTATGGTCGCGGTGGTGGGGGCACACGCTAGATGAAAAATTGGTCTTGCGAATCCAGCAAACAATCGATAATAATTATTGACCTACGTCAAGCCTATTCATTATCGATTTTTATCGTGCGCTTAACAGGACGTACAGTAAGATGGAGGGTGCTTACGGCAGCGACGCTTTACTCGTGACCCACTGCAAGTAGCATGGACACGAATCATGAAATATTTTTTCCCGCGTACTCTTGTCAACTTCACGCGTACTCTTATTAATTATCATTAGTAAGATTAGGCAATTATATTTTTGTTATTTTTCCCAACTTTCGACATATTTTTATTAAACTTCGTGTTATGTTATGAAAAGTAAGACAAAAATTGAGTTTCATTTGATTTTATAACATTCGAATTTGAATTTGGAACGTCAAAATCATTTGAAAAAAATAAAATATATAATGTGAATTAAAATATACGTGCATCAAACGAGTTTATTCTGAAATCAAACTGGGCACTAATAAAAAAAAAAATTTCGTTAACGTTGTCTCGAAAAAAAAATGAAAGAACGGGATAGAAAATTAAAAGTATAGTTCAATTTAGTAGTGAATTTTGTTAGTTTCAAATCTTAAGACGTGTCGTGTGATAGTTAACATTAACTTATATTTCTCTAATATATCATTTCTTTCAGTGTATTGTCTTTTAATTATAATTACAAGTATCTTACAGAAGGTGTAGAAAGTAGAGTATCCAACACGGGAATAAAGCTGTCTTTGTCTTGGCGGCTTGAATTCCTGACTTCACTCGGGTTTCTATATTAACTTCCTCGTAGTACTCGGGAGTTAATTATATAAATCCCTCACTGTATTCGAGATTAAAACTAAGCAACCTTCATTTCGTTCGGAATTCAACGTGCCGCCCGCGACTTTAACCCTAGCCACATAATCAACTATTATTCCCTGAGATTAATTACATCTGCCTATCTTCTTTCCGATTGATAAAAGGCTACATACCAGTAGGCGCATCGAGCTCGATGCCGATCCAGGTGCCGTGCGCGAAGTGCGTGGGCCCGGCGTACGCGATGACACCCGTGCTGGAGCTCAGCCGCAGCTGCACGCTCTCACCCACCGTCATCCACGGTTGCAGCAGCGGGGACTCAGATGAATCGTCTATTTTTCCAGAATTTGTGTTAGATAATGCAGAACAAAAAGTAAAATTGGCCTAAATGTTATAATATTTAATTAAATTATTACTAAGCTGCATGTCGACTTATAAAAGAACTGTTTAAGTTTGTGATCGTGGTGAAAGGATCTCCACAGATGGGGGTTCTTGGACGGTTCAGGTCTTCAGTATTTGTGCGTCGACTCTCCGTAGACTATGTTCCACCTTCCATCTTGCATCACGTGTCCTGTTACCTGTTCACGTAGGGACTTAATAACCGGATCAGTGGATGGCATTGCCGTAGCCGAATACAAAGCCAGGCAAAGAATTTAACTAGTAACATGTAAGTACACTACTTTGTTTTTTTTTTTTGTTGTGCCGAAAAATTTCTTTATTTCTCTTCCATATAGAGAAGTTATCCCGAGCCTCATAATAGGATGGAATAGTGTATCGTGGGATTCAAATGGGTTCATTAGGTTTTAAATATAAATATTATTAACGAACAGTTTATTCATAGTTGAATTCTAATTACAACTACCTACCTCATTCAATCCACTAACAAATCTTCAATCTACTCAGGTAATTCTATCATTACTAAACTTTTCGATTCCACATACTTATACTTTTAATACATTAATTCTAAAATACGTCCTACGCGACACTACATAGAATGACACAGCTGGCTCTTACCGTCCCCAATGCGTTCAGTGGAAGAAGCAGGCGTGTCGTGCAGCGCCGGCTCGTGCGCGGAGCGCGGCCGCGCGCTCGGGAACGACGCGCGCGCCGCATTGCGAGCGCTGCTGCCCCCGCCGGCGCGACGCCGCACCACCTGCGACCAAGTAATATATATAGTCTGAGCTAAGCAATACGAATTCATTAACACTCGGATAAACAATCAAATCCATACTAATAATTAAATAGTCCATTCACGTAGGAAAATAGTGACTCATCGTTGTCACTTGACCAATTAGATCATAGCAAATTAGAAAACTGTGTTCATATAGACCAGTTTATGTACGCCCTTTACACAGTACAGACGCATCTTTAGTCAATTTAAAAAAAAAATTACCTATTCGTGAAAATTCTAACGATTATGATTAATTTTTAATATTTGAACTTACTCTAGTATAAAAGGAGAAACTGACTGACATATTAACGCACAACCGAAACTACTTGGATTAGAAACATGAAATTTTGCACAAGGTTTCCTTTTACGTAGTACTTTTATGTAGGCGAGCACTAAGAAAGGATTTTCCAAAATTCACCCCCTAAGGGGATGAAACGGGGATCCAAAGTTTGTATGGAGAAACCTATTTTCACGCGAGCGAAGCCGCTGGCAGAAGCTAGTAATATTATAAATGTGAAAGTAACTCTGTATGTCTGCTACGCTTTCACAGTTAAAGAACTGAACTAATTTTGATAAAATTTCGTACGGAGTAAGCTTGAACTCTAAGGAATGACGTAGGCTACTTTTCATCTGACTACGACTTCGCATCCGCAATAATCGACATTCACGCAGACTGCCGCTGGCAGAAGCTAGTTCTCAGATATAGAGTCCATTCCACACAATACCAGGTGCATTTTAATAAATTGAATAGTATTATGTGGAATAGGCTGTTTTAGGATAAAATGTTTAATATCCCAGAATAGTATATTTTGCTTTTATATTAAGTTCAAAGATATTGCTTCTATCTATTCGTAATGTTGAAAAGACGTTTCGTCAATACTTAATAAATAAAAAGTTAATATAAATGACAGAGTTCTGAAGTAACGAACATATTAAAAAAAAAAATCGAGTTGAGAACCTTTTTTTCGAAGTCGGTTAAAAATTACAAAGCACATTATAAATAAAATAAAAAAATAAATTAAAAAATGCCCTTTATTCCACTACTTACAATTTTAGAGAAAAAAAAAACTTAGTTATGAAAACCATTAAAAAATATACAAATCTTCTGCACTTCTTCTCAATCTATTTACATAAACTAGTTCCTTCATCTGTTTCTTCTATTCTGTTTTGTTATCGCTATTCATAGCGGCAAAGCACATTATAATCAGCCTTAAAATATTCCTACTACTGGGACTCCTTGCGACTTCCCCCAGTTCAGTTTTTCTGAAGAGGACTCCAGGGGAGGGAAAAATTACAAAGACAAAATACAATTTCATCATTCATCATCATTTCAACCGAAAGACGTCCACTGCTGGATATAGGCTTCCAACAAGCGTGGCCACAATGACCCGTCCTATTCGTCTTGCACCCATCGGATTCCCGCAACCCTCACAAAGCCATCAAATACTACTTACATTTGTATTATTTAATTGCATTTTTATAGTTAGTGCTTGACTGCGATCCCACCTGATGGTAAGCTATGATGCAATCGTTTGATGGCGAGGCGCACTAGTTTATTAGGAGCCTATTCACTTTAGCTTTGAAGACACCTAAATTATAATCGGACGGGAAGACCGCAGCAGGCAAATTGTTCCAGTTCTTCGATGTATGCGGTATAAATAAACGACGAGGCATCAAGCATCAAACACTTTGGTTTAAACCATATTGTAACACTGCAAGGTTATCAAGGACTAGCTATTGCCAGCAGCTACGTTCGCTTGAAAATAGGTTTCTCCATACAAAACTTTGGACCCCCGTTACATCTTTTAGGGGGTGAATTTTGGAAAATCCTCTCTTAGTGACCGCCTACGTCATTAGAGGACCTTGTGCAAAATTTTACGATCCTAGTCCCAGTACTTTCGGCTGTGCGTTGATATGTCAGTCAGCCAGTTTCTCCTTTTATATATAGGGTGACTGGCAATTAGTGTACGATACTTAAACACGTGATTGTGCTCATGATAACAAACTATTTTTATTATGGAAGCAAAGCCGAAATCGCGAAAAAAATATCAGCTGTTTAGTACATTAGGCAAACATAAATGTACTGAACAGCTGTTTCTTTTTTTCACGATTTCAGGTTTGTTCCCATAGTAAAAGTTGTTGGTTATCATGAGCACAATCACGTGTTTAAGTATCGTACACTAATTACCAGTCACCCTATATAGGGTGACTGGTAATTAGTGTACGATACTTAGTACATTTATGTTTGCCTAATGTACTAAACAGCTGATATTTTTGTCGCGATTTCGGCTTTGCTCCCATAATAAAAATTGTTTGTTATCATGAGCACAATCACGTGTTTAAGTATCGTACACTAATTGCCAGTCACCCTATATATAGATAAGCTTACCTTTCCAGCAGGTAACTGCGTCTTCACAATGGGCTGATCAGGTCCGGTTGAGGCGGAGTCACTTTCTCCCACAGACGAAGCTTCCCGGCTTCGTTCTGCGTCGTGACTCGACTGTTCTGAGCTCACTGACTCTACTTCGGCATCTCCTGATACAAAATACGAATAAAAAAAATAAAACAGATGTCAGAATTAAAAAAAATAAAATAAATAATAATGTTTAAATTGGAATGACTACTACTGCAGTAAAATCTGTATAAAATGTTATTTATAAACATGTTTTAAACACATTTTTAGGAGTATGCGAAACAGAGAGTAAAGTCCTGTAAACCTCCGTTGAAAAGAGAGGATCCACCGACCAGACGGGTGTTGCATCTGATCCGGGTAACTGCCCGAGAGTTGATTTCGGGTTGTTGAATGTTTGGTTATTATTATGTTCGAATCGCGCGGAGAACTCAAATACATGTAGGATTTTAGTTCTTGCGAATAAAATGTTTAGTTTCAAGCACCACTAAAAACATTTTGTTGCAACAAGAGAGCACCACTTTTGATCACCATCCACATTATTTTAATTAAATTACACACTCCTCCGGTTAGCAAAGGGAGGAGTTTTGAACATAATTCACCTACACGGCCTAAGCAGCATATGTCACAAATATTACAAGTATTGTTTTATCTTTGTGGTGTAAGTAAAAAAAAAAACTGTTTTATAAATTGATCACTACTTACCAAACGACGTATCATGCGACGCATCATGCGACGCGTCATTCGACACATCATGGTTCGGCTCATGCGTCGCCTCCCCATTCATTTGGGTATTCTCAACGCTCTTACTACTTGTAAGCACTGCACTTTTGACGGGAATCGCTCCCAATGGATCCACCATCTGACCTTTGGACTCTTCTTCTTTGGCAGCCTCCTCGCAATCCCTTAAAAACGGATTAATCCGATTTCTTGATCCGGGAGTTAGAACTGGCGTTTTCGCCTTTTCGAATAAAGAATCATCTAATTCGTGTTTTGATTCGACAATATCGTGTTTTAAATCGTTGATATCGTTCCGTAGTTCCGTGATTTCGTTCCGGAGGCCGGCCATCGAGTTCTTGGTCCTACTGAGGTGCGTGTATTCCATCGTTTTGTCGAAGTCCGGTGTTTCATCGACCGACATGCTTCGGATTGAAAGGGTATCGTCGTTCGTCAGGTTTGTTGATGACACTGCTTGTGAACCTGGAGGGTGAGAAAACATTATTATGTAACAACAACCGGAAATTGTGGAGGATAAAATCATACAATTCCAAATTTTCTAAGAATATTTATAAGTATCACAATTATTTAGTTTATAATTTTCTAATAAATGCAATTTAAAATGATATTCGAATCTCTTAGAGAGGATCCTAGCTAGTTATGAACAGATTATACATCTACCAAGTAACCGTTATTGCATTCCTCAGCTGAAGGTAACAAAACCAAGTTATATGGGACATTCTTTCCTATCGACAATCGCATATTTTTCTTTCAATACTTTAAATATCATATACGTGTTTATCGTCATTTTCAAGATTCTCAGTTCTCTTTTAAGATTACCTAGTAAAATATATACAAAAGGGCTTTCAATTAGATAATATTTTACTTTTTTTTGCGTGACAGAGTGGACGAAATACACATCGATAGAAAAGAAGAACAACAAATGTTTTATTTTTAACTCCACTATTACAACAAAATCAATAAAATTTCAACCACTATTTACTGTCACATTTCCTAAATACTTCCTAACATCTCTTTACTTACCATAACCACTGGATGATATTGAGGGAGAGTTCTTGTTGGGCACTCGCTCACACGCCAGTTCGTGTAACGAATCTAACGTCTTCGATGTCGGCAAGAAACCACGGGATGTGGCACGGCTGCGCGTGCGCTGTTGGTAAGAAATACATATTTTTCGGTAAAGATTCATTCAGTTCTTTTACTTTGGAATTATATGAAACAGCAACCTTATAGCAACAAAGATAGTTCTATTAATCAAAGATAGTATTACTACTATACTATTCATTAAAGTTACGAAAGCAGTTTGCACAGTGGTTGAGCAATTGGAAACCGCATTGCGAGTCGCGGATTCGATTTCCACACAGACTTTAAAAAAAAAGAATTGATAAATTTGACTTCCGGTAATTCAACAAACGTTTTGCAGGGCGGCATCAGACTATCGAATTTGTCGGATTTTAGATTATCTACTGCCACAGACACGTTCGTATAGACCGGAGTTTTTTGAAAAAAAAAATACCTTGTAATCCGACAAATTACAAACCAAAGTGTTAGATTCTATCTGAACTACAAATCATAATTATCCGAGCACAATAATTGTGGCGCGTACAAGTTACAACCTGTTCTATCATGCATTACAATGTAAGTGATAGGCATGTCCAATGAAGCAAATCTAGTGGGCAGTTTTCTCTTCTGCCATCAATATGTTGGGGGCAGGAACATGTTGACTTCAGCTGTTTATACTTACGTGAGACCTTGGAGTAGTGAGCTCATCAATGGGCGCCGACTCGGGCTCCGAATGCGAGTCCTCATCGTTCCGCCGGCCCGGCTCTTCGTGAAGCGTCGTCATGCGTAACCCAAGCTTGCCACTTGCTGGAGACGCTGCAACATTATAAACCTATTTATTATTATGTATTGACTTTTTCTTTGCATAAAAGAACTGTCTTCAAACTGACAAAATGTAGCGAAATTGACCAGATAGAGTCAAACGTCAACCACTGGTGGCGAGATAGTGTTCAAACGAGCCTATCAATAATTTAAAAAAGAACTATCAAGGTATTGTAGTCGAACTTATTATCGAGTTGAAAAATACTTGAAATAACAAAAGTGGTAGTGAATTTTCAAAACTTCTATAAATAAGTTTTTAAATTATGATACGTGTAAAGAGAGTTGTGATGGTATTAAATAGTAATATTTAAATAGTAAAATAGCTTGTGTTCAAGAAATAAGTTTGTAGAGAGACAAAAATGTTGGTCCCAACTGGGCGCCAATAAGAAACAAAGTGTAGGTAGTAGATTACAGCTTGCTTTTCAATATTTTTAAACAGAGTCAAATAATTAACAACAGTGCAAATCCTTCAGCATTTTATCAAATAGCGGTGTGCCTAACTTAATCTAAAGAAAGTAACAGCTTAACTAATTAAATGATTTAGAAACCATGAATGAGTTAAGTTTAACATAAACAACATCGTTTAAATAAACGCTTCCATGCTTGAGATTGTACAATGATTGTCATGCCAATGTTTTCACTATACGAACTAACTAGCTCACTATGAGATGTAGCAAATAAATAAAAATTAAAACTATGTATAACACCTTACGAGGCCTAGTTTCTTTTCAGTGTAGATATGCGCAACATCATCTGTGTATCTTTTTTGACACAATATTTTAATCAATGTGCATTCTACACAGAGCTTGTCATTTGACTTCCGTAACCCAATCACAGAGATATAATTATATTCTAATCTTATTATCGGTAGTACCAGGGGCGCCGGCTTTTAGAAAACCTCATGGGTGCTCATGCTCATTTGATGACTCGAAAAAGTGGCGAAGTTTGAGAAGAGAAATGCACACTGATCGACATTTTGATAACGGATACCGGCCATCAGTAACTGGCATCTGTTGCCCGCATCGTTAATAAATAATAAATTGAGACAACTTATGTGATATAAGTACATTGTCCTGCGGGGCTATTGCGTAAATCTGTTGACAGTTCAAGTGATGATCACTTGTTAACAATGTGCATCATTGAACTGTCAAACAGCTAGTTTCGTATTGCCCATATTCAGTAACCAACTGCAGTGACGTCATTAGCCACTGGTGCCTTTGATAGCCACCGTAACACATTTTGACAGATGTTATTGTATCGATAATTTTAAAATTGCGATTGTGTAAGCTTTTGAAGCTGTATAATAGTCGATAAAATTTTAGAGTGGTCGCAATAGGCACCGTAATTTTTTATAATTCACCACATTTCCACCGTAGTTTGTTAGTCACTTGTGTGATACGTAATACCAATTTTATGAAATTGTCAGTTGACAACTAAGTTTAGTGTGCAACGAATGCTAGTTGTCAACTGTTATTGAAAAAGTTAGCCAATAGCCCCCCTGGTCCCAAACTAAGGTTTTCCCTTGTACTATGGAAACCAGGAACAACGAAGGTACCATAAACACCCACTAACCCAACACAAATATCTGTTTCATCAACAAACATTTGTGTTGGTGCGGGAATCGAACCCGCGACCCTCGCGTCTCAACCGGCGCTCTGAATCACTGCGCTAAACGGGTCGTCGAGTAATGAAAAACACACCCATCCCTAAAAGGCGATTACTGATCTATTTCTTGATGTCTATTCTCAGGGGTGCTCGGCACCCACTGTTTATTTTTCATGGGTGCGCCAGCCCCCGAACACCCACGGAGTCGGCGCCCCTGGGTAATACAATTGATAGCGTTTTTAATTCGCCTTTGTACGCTCTTATGAACCGGCATCGACAACTTGTCGCGCCTCATGGAGAAGCAGAGCGCTCGCAAAGTACAAAGAATGGTCTACCTCTATGGTTTGACCGCGGGTTGTAACTTTATTCTTAACTCAATGTAGATATGCGCAATACAGAAATTACATATTGCTCGAAAATAAACATGGACGAAACAATGCTAGATTTTCTTCAAACGATTGATCTCATGCATACTGGCTTATGACTAGGGATCGAAATCTCAGAAAAACGTTAGCGATGACATTTCGTTCATAGTATTCGTCAACATGCTATGTAAACCATGTTTGAAAACAATACACTGAAAAGATTATACAATGAGCTTTACAAATAATACAAACATTTAAAGAAAACCGTTAAAAAACAAGCGAAACTAGTGATTCTACGACTTAACAGTTGGACGTACACTTGTTTGGCGTCTGCAGTCGCAGAGAGTTCAGGTTCAAATTCAAGTTTAGGAACGTTGGCCGGGCTGCAATGAAAATATCAATGTCTTCGTCAATACAAACCTTTAACACAACACACACATTCTAGGTAACCTTACAGAATTACAGTTGTAATATCTTTATAAAGTTAACAGATCTAAAAGTAATATCTAATACACAAGTTTTTGTCTTAAACTTAAAGGAGATGAAGGGACTATTGTTACATTTTAATCAAGAATAAACATACTTTGGCACAAAATTAAGGGCAACACTTATACAATTTGCCTCCGAACTTTTGTTGAAGCAAAATCGAATTCATTATTTTCTAATATTGTATATCTATTATTAAACTACATTATAATATTATTCCTTTATTTAAAATAACTATTCTGATAGGCATATCTATTACAGAAATAATGCTAAATTCTGTACATAGCTTTAAAGAGAAAAATGTTCACTTACACACAATATAATCTAAATCATCTCTAAATTAAAGAGTACGAAATATCAAACCTACATTACAATGTTTATTGTCTAGCACATGCGTTTTACAATATCTATCCTCGAGGTTTACTTCCTCAAATATTGTCTACAATACATGCACAGTTTCACCTAACACACACACAAACCTACGTCCAATTTCATTGGTCTATCACTACTATACATAACTACTTATACAAAGATAGGACTGCTTTTCAAGTTTTTTACATTTGTCAAATGTACAATTATCACATTTGGCAGATATTATAGAACCCTAACACTTATAAGCAGTATTCGTTGTCTAAACTGAAAGCGTCGTTCGTTTTCCGAATCCACAGCAAATAGATCAACGTAGAGGAAGTGGGAAGGAGAGGAAAAATCACAGGTCATGCTGGTCCATGCAAATGAAAGAGACACGCAAACAAACAGACAGTCAACACAACGACAGAAGCCTGATGCTCGAAGCTTGCTTTCCTCTAATAGCCAATACAGGGTCTAATTTTATCAAAATGAACTCAGCATCGTATTTGTTCTCACTCAATTTCGATATGCCAATAGTTTCAGATGAATTTTACAGCCAATCAATGGGTACATACAAAACAAAAATTTCTTATGAGTAACAATGATCACAACACATCTATTTAGTTTTTAATCGTTCGGTTGCATTCGTCTAATAATTTCGCAATACAGTTGCCATTCCGATTTAATACCATATTGTTTTCTCTGTTTACCTGATAGGAACGAGCCTGAAGGTAGCGGGGGTTAAGATACAGAAAATATAACGTTAGTTTCAGAGTCTGGGAATCATTTTTGTGGTCCTATTCAACCTTGTTCTTTAAGATCTATTGTAATGGAGCCCAATAAAACGTGCAAATTTAGATTGAGACTTAAAAATAACGAAAGAAAAATATTAGAAACAGCATTCAATATTTTAGACAACAAAGAAATCCGTTTATAACATACACTTGGGGTATTCGACTCCATTCGCATTCAAAAATATCTCAAAGAAAAAGATGGATATAAGAATGGAAGAAATATTAGTAAAGTTAAAACGAGTCACATCAAAGAACATGACAGTGAAAGAAGTAAGTAGATTAGGGGGTAAAGACAGAAGGGGAAGTTGTTTGAGCCATAGCGTCGCCACAAAGCAGTTGGAAAATAAAATAATGTAATAGTGAGATCATGAAGAGTGGATGTTTCAGTACTGTCGTGACAATTTTGTGACAATGAATCGCCTGATTATCCTTTTGATAACTTCCCTATTTAATGTAACTATCAACTTCAAATAGAATACTATTCTAGATTGTCTATCGTGCATCGATATCTGTACATACTAAATTAAATGTAATGTTACCTATTCTACTGAAATGCACTAAAAATTATATTGTTTGTCTAAAATACGGTTTACAACTTGATGTTAGCCTATGACGTAGTTAAATGCGCTATTTGTATGCACATGGTGCAAATACTGCAAATAACGTTTTTTTTTATTAGAAATTATATTTAAAAAACTGTTAGCATGACAATGTTATGAGTGGTAAAGAATGAATGTATCGGAAATAGGAGTGTGTTGTACTGTAAAAAATATATTAGTTCACACAACATGGAGAACAATTCGAGGATTTTTTTATTTGTAGTTGGCAACTTACCGAGTCCGAAAGGTTTGGTAGGTGTCGGTATTTCGGGGTCGTTGTGTGACGGGGCGGCGTACGAGTGGCGGTGCACGGAGCGGCGCGGCGTCTCGTCGGCCAGGTCCGCCATGCTGCCCGCGCGCCCCGCCGCCAGCCCCGCCAGCGACTCGAACGACGAGTCTAGGCGCATCAGCTAAGACAATATACACACATGTTAAAGCCTCGTGAACATACACTTTTTTGGAATTTCTGGGGAAATTCGAAAGCAACATAGACATACAAACGATTGCAAATAATTATTGCCTTGATATACGGTTTCTCATTAAACTTAGTAATATTAAAGCTTAGATTAAAACATTACATTCTTTATAGAACACAATTTGGAACTGTCAGTGACATGAATTGCAAATACTGTCAGTTTTTAAACTGAATATGGACACTCAATGATTAATTTACAAATGCTATGAAATACTAATTGTACGTGAACTAACTACGTGAGAATAATGGTGAATAGCTAAAAAATAATACAGTTGAAATAATTTAAAAAGGTATACAAAAAATTATATGAAAATATTATAAATTCCTATTCCTGCTTTATCTTTGAGACACAATGTTTCTTGTGTTTTTTCAGCTGTAGAAGATTTGATCATTATTATATTCTATATGTTCCGAATTCACCAACACAAACAGGAGCATGAAAATCTTCTGTTTACTGACTTCCGACAGAAACTTTTCGCATCTGGTCAGAATTTTACAGCATGCGGGAAAAAATGAACCTTACGCCCTGCAGTATAAGGTCTCAATCGGGTTGTAAAAACAGGCCCTTAAGAAACAACTGATCTAGAACCTTACACCGTGCAGCGAAACGTCTACATTGATTTTAAGAACCTTTAATTGACCTTATAGAACAAAATGAAACAACTAAAAAAGAACCTTACACCGTGCAGTATAAGATCATAACTGGCTTGTGAAACAAAATGAAACTAGGTAAAAAAAAATGCGTGTTTTTCGGCCATGCTGTTGACTCACGTTGTTTCCGTTCTTGGCGACGCTCTCGAGCGCCTGCGACAGCTGCCGGTGCGTAGCGACAACACACAGGTTAGCAAGCGTACACACTGGCTAAGGGAATCGGTTGCTGTTCAGAGTTCAGTGATATTTTGACGCCATGTTGATTACGTATAAACCATAACCCAGGCTAGTCGCGGTCGAGACTGAGTTGACTGACTCATGACCGCACCTGCCTCGAATGTTAGTAGAGATAAGACTCCGGCTTTTAGCAATCTAAGGATCAGTGATAATATCCCAAAAAAATCGGGCAAGTGCGAGTCGGACTCGCGCACTAAGGATTCCGTACAAACTTAAATATATATAAAGTGTTTTGGGTTTCCCTCAATTCTTTTTTTGTTCTTATTATTGATAGGATCGCGCTTGACCAGTATCTTACTTGGTGGTAAGCGATGATGCGCTCAACGACGGAGCACGGTTTCTTAGAAGTAACATACTACTCGATGTTCATAAACTTATTGTTATCCCGTTTTATAGCAATAAATAGCTTGTCACATTTACTCTGAATACCAACCGATTCTGATCTATATTGTCTATTCCTAAAGTGTTATGTTTATTTACATCGTGATTTACATAACTTTATTTTCGTGTATTAATGGCGACATCGACTGTTTTGCTAAATATTACTCGTGTAGGATTGGTTTTTATTCGGCTTCAAAGCTTTACAACATCAAAAGAATAAATTTACTTACAGATAGAAGAAATCGCGCCTGGAAATTCATGTTATCATAATGTGATCGGCCCCCCTAGCCAAGTTACAACCGTTTCGTTTCGATTCTCTTTCGTCGATTGCCTCGAGTCGGCCGCGCCTCCGATTCGACGTCATCTCAACGCTCAGTCACGTGGTCAGAAAAACGAAATAAGAGGCGTGGCCGACTCGAGGCGATCGACGAAAGAGAAACGAAACGGTCGTAACTTATCTAGGAGGGCAGATCATAGCGTCATACATAACATCAAAGTGGACATGGATATACTGGCTATATAGCCATAATAATGAACCAATTGCTTTCAAAATCGATATCTAACGATCTTGAATGATTTTTCCGAGTGGGTAAGAAATAGAGGAAAAATGGCAGCCACTTCAAACCTTTTACCAAAAAATTTTTTTTTTATCTGCCTCATAAACATGTAAGTTTCTGGAATGTTCGACGCTTATAATTTGCAACTTGCGAATTATATCACTCACTTTTCACAATACAGGGGTCTTACCATGATGTCTTAAAATGTCAGGCATGCGAGCGAGTAAGAGGGATGGAGCTATATATCTTAAACAACATTATTTTTAGTATATGCGAAACCCGAAACACGTGTTTCGTATTTTTATGTAAAGAATCTATGTACAAAATTTCATAACGGTATCATGAAAAATCACAAAGTTACAAGCTTGTTATGTTACCTGGTTGTCCGCACAAATACATGGTCACCGGGCCATTCGGGTGACTGAGGGGGGTTGTTTTGCCCCTGCACCCAGTTGTGTGCTAGCGCCTTATGCCCGCTATGACCTGCTTTTTTTTACTTAGTGTCGTTGGTGTCCAACTAGTGACCCTTTTTAAATATTTTTGGAAAAAATCTAACATGGTGTAAAAAAATATTGGAATCGATTCAGTTACTGATTCTGAACAAACTATATTCAGGTTTCGAACATACTAAAAATAATGTTGTATAGCTCCTTCCCTTTAACAGTTCAGTTTAGGTTGTCAAATGGCGTTAAGAGCTTGTGGTAGGGCCTCTGTTCCCTAACGATTACGCCATTGTTATTACTTTGTGTGCAATAATTAAAGTCAATCTGGCGTGTACCTACGTGCTTAAACTAGCTTCGACTGTACGTGTGTCTATTTAAAACTGTGTTTCATTTAACGATATATGTACTTGTACTACGTGCTAAAAATATCTCAATTCGACGGCTACAAAACATTTAGATCGTCAGCTGCAAAGTACAAAAAGACTATTGCAGGCCTTTGCGAAATGTACTAACTCTATAGCCTATCAGATTGGAACTGTATGAATTAGTAAAAATCGCATAAATCTGGACACCACCTAACTTTTGTAGTTAGGTGTCCGTTATTCAAAGTTAAGTAGCTACTAACGCCAAAGTAGCCATACATTTTATGACGTTTACCCTTTTCACCACCACAGTCATACATGATAAAGCAAAATGTGTCTAGCACGCCACAGTCTCGACTACATGACAGGTTTAAATGCTAATAGATCTCATATAAGAAAGTATTGTTATTCTTATTTGTTTTGTTAAAGAATGAAATCGCGGAGTTGCACGTTGGCGTTGAGAGCACGCTTTTGCTTTTTTGACGTGGCGGTCGAAAGGTTTAGCTTATCTTAACTTCGTTCAACGTTTATAAAAGACGAAGTTTTCGTGAGATATTCTTTATTACCAACAATCTAAAAAATATTCTCCCTCGAAAAATATTATAAATGTAAGTTTTATTCACACTATTTTTCAAGGGCTTTTAATTGAATAATACAATTATATATTTTTCTTTTACGTGACAAAGTGATCGAATTGATCATGTGATTTGACCATTACATATTTTACTGTATGGACTTTAAAAGAGACTTTGATCCCTGTTTGTTTCGGTATTTCTTTTCAGGGTAGTCAGCTAGAAAACACCGGCCTCATCTAATTTAAAACTATTTGTAAAAAAAAAGAAATACGCCTCCGTCACACTTTATTGTACTGATAATGAAAAGAAGAACGTCCATCTTGTCTTTGTAGCCGTTAAAATCGTCTCTTAACTTTCCATTACTATAATTTTATCTATCCTTTATCCGTCTAATACGTAGTACAAGTCCATGGTACTTTATAACTATGAAAAGCTAGCAGCGGCCGTACCTGCGAGAAGTTGGGCACGCTGGCCGTCTTGCGCATGGTGATGGGCTGTCCGCGCGCCTGCTCCAGCTCCTTCACGGCCACGCTCTGCCGCAGCCGGTCTAGTGTCAGGATGCTCTCCACTGCGCTCACGCCGCGCGTGTATTTTTCTGTAAGAGTAATGATATGTTTAGTAGATAAAAAACTATGTTGACGAAATCTCGTCAATATTCATTTTTCGTCAGTCAATGTTGAGTCTGTCTTTATATCTGTGAATATTTATCAGTCAATGTGGTATACATGTATATCCTTTTTATTACAAAAACTACATAAATTTACTGCTTTAACGCAGTGTTTTTTAATCTGTGGGTCGCGAGTCAGGTAAAAGCGAAAAGTGAGAGTTACTGACACTACACTACAAAAAAGTATAGCGACTCAGTAATAAAGGAATGCTTGTTTGTTTACACGCAAATTGTGCGCGATTTGAAACATGTTGGACTTAGATGTATAAATTCAAAAAGCAGTCACAAGAGCGCAATGCGCTCACCACATTGTTATGGTCCTAGGGGTCGCCATTATTTGTTTATTAAAAAGGGATCACGTATTCAAATAGATTGAAAACCACTGCTCTAACCCAAGTGTTTTTAAGTCGACATTAAATCTCAGATATATATAACGACCCCTAGCTTATCAAGTCGAAAATTGGCGGTTTTCACATTTGAATGCCTTTAGATGGAGCTGCTCATTGTGCGTCTAACCATTGGTCACATGATATAGATTTTTGCCAAACAGAAACCATAATTCGAAAAGTAGTGATAGCGTGCAAGTCGGCTGGCCTCTCAACACCGCACAGTTTTTTTCGTTTCCTGTAAAGTTGGTAAAAATGAATTATGCGGTGTTGTTAGTTAAGGGACGATAAGTCTCTTAAGGTTACTATCACTTTGTATTGTAGCGACAGAAGGACGGCTTGTGATAATTTGGAAATCCACTGAAAAGGACAACAATTTCAAAACTTATTCAACTATCCTTACCGATATAAGTTTCTCCATCAGCCGCGCTAGAATCTTCCCCGGTGGCCGCTATCTGCGCGAGACTCTCCCGTTCCTCCAGCTCCTCGGAGGCCTTCGGTATGTTGGACACGACCTCGTAGGTCACGCCGGTCTGGGTGAGCAGGTCCGTCCTGTCCACATAATAACTAACACATTTGTATATTACGTATGTCAACTTGTTCAGCTGTACAACATTGCATGGTTAGGAAAGGGAAGACATTTTAGTTTTGTTATAGGTAGGTATATTATTAGATGTTTTTATAGCAATTGTTGGCGTTCAATATACCAATCTATCTCAGAAATAATTTAAAATAAGGCTTCTGTCAATTAACGAATAATAAATCTATTAAAATATTATCTAACTAACGCAAAGTTATAAGATTTTTTTTTTTAATATTTAATTCCTTCTTTTTCTAATATAACACCAACACAATTCTAAAAAGTAGACCAAGTGTTTTTTTAAACCCCCACCACACCAACATTTAAGCTCGTCTCTTTTACCAATCAAATCCCAAGCACATGTAAATGGGCATTTTCACTTTTAAGTGTACCCGCCGTTGTGACGTTGTCCCAAGTATTCAAAATTTTATATCGAGATGCATAATGGACATCTTGTCAAATTTTTGGAATAAAAAAGAAAAAAAATATATATTAAATTTACTAATTCATCTGCAATCCTGCTAAAATATGTTAAAATTATTAATTTATGAGTATTTTAAATGTTCAGAGTAACTGTTTCTGGCATGTCTCACCCCTTGACAAAATTGAATTGGTTGTAATTACTAAAGACCTATACTACGAAGACATCCAAAGTTTTGGCGCAACCACAGTGTGTTGCTTTTGTCGTCACAAAAGCGACTCATATTGCGTAAAATGGCAACATTGGTGAAGACAATCACAGCCGGCTTTTTAAAAAGTCAATTTTGAAACGGTGTTTCGAGTGAAAAGATGTTTTTTTTTTGTGTCTGCAACTGTCTCCACTTTTATGTCAGGTTAGTGATGTTATTTTCTTGTTAATATATAAATTTTACATCCTAAACTATTTTAAACGAATTAGATATAACTTAGCAATATTTTCATAAACTTTATTAAAAAATAAATAATTTTAATTAGAAAACTGGTTTCTTACTTGTGAATACGACGTCAGCTTGGTGACAATTTTATTTTTATCAAGGTACACTCATAAATAAAAATGCCCAAATACGCGTATGCTCGTTAACCTATTTTTTTTTTTACCAATTACCTAAATACTAGTTCAAAAAAATATCACCACATTTTTTTCTACATAATTAACCAAGTACTACTCCAAAAAATATCACCATTTTTTTTTATGTTTACTAATTTTTTACTCTAAGGAATACCACCCATCCGTAAGCAAAAGACGCGCATGGACGTGAAGTGGACTTCAACCTCGATATTCAAATACTACCCATAACAACGGACAGGAAAGAAAGCAAGGACAGTAGAAGGTTGCCGACTAACCTGACGATCTTCTTCCGTATCCGGTCGGTGAAGCTCTGCCGCTTGTAAATGTTTAATCCTAATCGTTTCCTAAGTATGAGATCCATGGGGGCGGGGTGCGACAGACGCACTGTCGTCTTCAGTATCAGGTAGACGCGTTCATTTGCTGAAATATAATTAAGAAAATATGTATTATCATTTTAAGTTTGTTCTGACGTCAGCTCAACGCTCAGTCACGTGATCAGAACAAAGGAATAGGAGGCGTGGCCGACTCGAGGCGATCGAAACGTAACGGTCGTAACTTGGCTAGGCTTGCAGTATTTTACATGGAGCGACAGCCTCTCTGACCTCGGCAAACCGATTACTAAATAACACAGTGCATGGCCATATCTCGGAATAGCACTTAGGATACTTTTCAGTGTTAGCTTGGGACAAATTTTTAACTTTCATGGGGGTGAAGCCGTTAACAGCAGTTATTAGAGAATATAAACAGGTTTACTTACCTTCAGTGATCCGGTTGAGGTACTGCGAGTCGTGTATGGACGAGTCCCACGAGGCCACTGCAGACACGTCCTTATCGTGATGGTGCAGTATCTGCAGCTCGTAGAACTTGTTGCCATGCTCCTTTGGTAAGATGGAATGTAGGCCAGCTACTGTTACTTCTTCACCGCTAGGGTGCGTCGTTAGGTCATCCGCTGAGGAAATGATTAAAAGGCCAAATGTTTAGTTTTTTTTTTTAATTCATATAAACCAGTGCTTGACTGCGATCCCACCTGATGGTAAGCAGTGATGCAATCATTGATGGTGAGGCGCACTAGTTTATTAAGAGCCTATTCACTCTAGCCTTGAAGACACCTAAATTATAGTTGGACGGGAAGACCGCAGCAGGCAAATTGTTCCAGTCTTTCGATGTACGCGGTATAAACGACGAAGCGAAACGCTTAGTCCGGACCGTTGAAGTTTCAACAACGTAAGGGTGGATACTCGCCGTACGTCGGGTTTAGATAAATATACAGAGACCCTACCACAAGGTCCAACATGACTGGCCTGTTGGTCTAGTGGTTAGTGGCCCTGACTACTATGCCGGAGGTCGTGGGTTCGATAACCACCCAGGACAAATGTTTGTGTGATGAGCACAGTCATTTGTTCTGTGTCTGGGTGTATTTTATCTACAATATGTATGTATTTAGAAATATATAAATATGTTTATCAGTTGTCTAGTACTCATAGCACAAGCTCTGCTTAGCTTGGGACTAAACGGCGTTGTGTAAAAAGAACAAAAAATACTGTTATAGGGATAGAGCTTTATACGGTGTATAGTTCTCTTTTTCGCTCGCACGCATTTTAACACGTCATGGTAAAGTATTATAAAAGATTGCTACTAAAACTTAAAATTATTGGTTAAGATTATGCTTGTCTTGGTGCAAAATTATCCCCTTTCCATTATTATTCCACTATTAATCTGAGCTATTAATTTACATACAACTTAAGTTAACAAATACCACCAAAAGGGGGGGGGGGATAAGAAGTTCCATTATCTGAATTCCGGGGGGGATAAGAAGTTCCATTCTCCATTTTACTTATAATAATTTCAATAACCCGTTATTTTTATTAAGTTTACAACACTTCAATATCACAAAATATCTTTATTATTCTCCTCTTCCATGTACAATATTCAAAGAGAATGTATTTAGTTTATGCAGTGTGTCTATAACTACGACTTACCATTGAGATCTAGAAATAGCACTGGTATGTGTTGTTCCATTCCTAAAGGCGGGAGCCAGGCGGCCGGCGCGCCGGGGATGGGGCTGCCCGGGCTGGGGACCAGCACCTGGACAACGAGAAATATCATCAGATTGATCAAACTCACCAACATATATGTAGCGGGCATCTACTGTGTGAAAGCTGAAATACTCTATACTTTTTTTTAGGTGGGAAATCATCCAATGACATCTCTCGCCCTTGGGCGGAGCGCGAGGGCGTATCAGACTTGTACTGACTAAAACCCAAGTTCCTTCGTTGCCTTTCATTCCAGGGTCGGGTTTTCCTTTCAGAAGCGAACCTATGGCCCCAGTAGGATTTGACCCCGCTGGGCCCCTACGGAAATACTCTATACTGTGAAAAGAATTTGGAGATAGCGTTGTGAGAAAGTGAAAAGGATTGTATTTTTGGTACTGTCGTGGTAAAGTTTCAGTGTCTTTGGCCAAAACAAAACACGTAAGAGTTTTGGCAGCTAAATAAAATTCAACACTCAAGAATGAGGATAATAAATTGTCATATAACTTATCACAACTACTGTTCATTTCAGATTGACAGGCAAAGATCGCAGAATGCGATAAGGTCGTCCATTGTATGTGGTTTAGTAATTAGTTTTACTTTCTTATGTATCGTGTTGTATGTACATTATAGTATATAATAAATATGTCTACATTTTATTGTTCTGAAGACCGGAGTTTTCAGTAGCCAGATAACTTTTATCTGAGGAATAAATATTACAGTTTAACAATATTTTTTTTATAGTTATCTACCTTTTGTTAGCGACTTCGTGTAAATGTCGATTATTGAGGACGCGAAATCGAAGTCGAAGCCAGATAAAAAGTAACGATATCCTTTCCTGGGCGTCAATCTTACTCCATACCATCAAAATCTGTTCAATAGCTTAACCATGAAAGTGTAAAAGACAGACAGAGTTACTTTCACATTTATAATATTAGGTTGATGATTATCTTTGATGATATTATTTTTTAATTGTTGATACGTTCGCGCTTGACCGCTATCACACCTGATGGAAACGCAAAGGGTAAGTAAAAGAGCACAGGTGGGCTACACTTCGCTCCACCCTGAGCAGAAGAAATTATTTGTAATTACCTTCAGAAAAACACTTTTATTGGATACAATAGTCTCATTGTTGAAAATAATTTTATGACACAAAAATTAAGATTTTATTCTAACTTACGGCATTTCTTTCCTCGGTGAGCGAGACCCACTGTTCTACGAGAGACTGCTCTCGTTCGTTGTCACGATCATTCTTCATTGCAGGCGACATGTTTACTAGTTTCTGTTGAAAAAATATATAGTTAGATCAAGTCTACACTTTTTAGTATGGAATTAGAGACCTGCCCCGGCTTCATAAAGGTTTTTCACCCTATATTATAAACACTATAATATTATATTCACGTTAAGAAAATAGTAATTTATCGTTGTCATTCTGCTAACCACGCCCCTTGACCAATCAGATCATCGTAAATTAGAAAGCTGTGTTTAAATTTACTAGTCGAGGTAAGCCCTTCAGGCAGTACGGACGCGTCTTTCATCAATTTTAAATATATGTAGTCAGATCAAGACTACACTTTTTAGTTCAAAAAATTTGAGACCTGTCCCGGCTTCACAGGCGTTAAACATAAACACTATAATGTATTCGCGTAATAAAATAGTAACTTATCGTTGTAATTCAGCTATTAGCCACACCTTTTGATAGATCATAGTAAATTAGAAAGCTGTGTTCAAATTTACTAGTTGAAGTCCCTTCAGACAGTACGGACGGGTCTTTTGTCAATTTTAAAAATTAATTTAAGTACCTCACCTTATCATAAATATATAAATGAATTTTTTTACGATTCTGTTTAAATTTTAAAATAATCACTTATTATTATTTAAAAATACCGTATTATAAAAAGTTTCTAATAATATAAATTTTTTACTTTGTAGTTGCACTGATGAGTCACTATTTTCTTAACACGAATAGAGAGACTATAGAATCTTCATTGTCTATTGCTATTATTATGATTATAGGCCAATTTTCATTTTGTTATTTTTAACCGACTTCATATAGATCTAATAATGAGTTTCGGAGACAGACATCAAAACTCTTCAAAATCCCAGCGAATTAACCACAATTGCTGCTATCGCATAAATATGTTGACCGCTGGGCAACAGTCTCAACTCTCCATGCAATAGGTATCTAAAGATGTAAGGGATCGTAGAAGCCCAAAAAGATATAGGTACATATTTACACGCAAACTATGAGGGTTATCACCAGACAGTGACGGAAAACAACCCAAGTGAGACCACTGCTTAGCAGTGGGACAAATATGGCTAGATAATTTTTTTATAGTTATTTACCTGTAACTGTGCATGTAAATGTTGCCGCCTACGAAACAGTGCGTCGCTCCACCTTTCCCGTAACACCGCTAAATCTTCGTCTTGATAGGAATCGAGAGGCATTTGTAGGCGTGATCTAAATGAAAAGAAAACATTATGTCAGAGAAATATATGATCATATCATAACATTTGTGGAATCACCAAGATACTGTAGGCTGTAGGTTGAACTAGTTAACGCGGGCCGCACTCGCACGGCGATGCGCCGCTGTTGTCCCTGACGCACTTGGTACACGCCACCCGTCCACACGTCGTTACGTTGCTACAGTTGTATGATAATGTAATATCCTCATACCTGACGCTAACCGAGCCGACTTCAACGCTAAGTATCTGCTGGCACACGAGCGGCAACGTGCCGGAGTTGAGCGCGGGCCGCACTCGCACGGCGATGCGCCGCTGTTGTCCCTGACGCACTTGGTACACGCCACCCGTCCACACGTCGTTACGTTGCTACAGTTGTATGATAATGTAATATCCTCATACCTGACGCTAACCGAGCCGACTTCAACGCTAAGTATCTGCTGGCACACGAGCGGCAACGTGCCGGAGTTGAGCGCGGGCCGCACTCGCACGGCGATGCGCCGCTGTTGTCCCTGACGCACTTGGTACACGCCACCCGTCCACACGTCGTTACGTTGCTACAGTTGTATGATAATGTAATATCCTCATACCTGACGCTAACCGAGCCGACTTCAACGCTAAGTATCTGCTGGCACACGAGCGGCAACGTGCCGGAGTTGAGCGCGGGCCGCACTCGCACGGCGATGCGCCGCTGTTGTCCCTGACGCACTTGGTACACGCCACCCGTCCACACGTCGTTACGTTGCTACAGTTGTATGATAATGTAATATCCTCATACCTGACGCTAACCGAGCCGACTTCAACGCTAAGTATCTGCTGGCACACGAGCGGCAACGTGCCGGAGTTGAGCGCGGGCCGCACTCGCACGGCGATGCGCCGCTGTTGTCCCTGACGCACTTGGTACACGCCACCCGTCCACACGTCGTTACGTTGCTACAGTTGTATGATAATGTAATATCCTCATACCTGACGCTAACCGAGCCGACTTCAACGCTAAGTATCTGCTGGCACACGAGCGGCAACGTGCCGGAGTTGAGCGCGGGCCGCACTCGCACGGCGATGCGCCGCTGTTGTCCCTGACGCACTTGGTACACGCCACCCGTCCACACGTCGTTACGTTGCACAACCTATAAATAAATACGAACATAATAAAAACCAGTTTTGAAAGCAAACAGTTATCGCCTAAATCTTTGGCAAAACCAGCTAGGCTTCGAAACCGAAATGAAATAGTGCCACTTGATTTAAATTCGAAACGAAAGGATACGTTCTATAAATGTATGGAGATTGGGCCTAAAACAATGAAACATTGACCAGCAACCTGACTTATATAGGCAGAAAGAGTGCAAATATATTGATTTTTTGGAGAATCGAATGATATTTTACAGCCCGCCGTTTTTTTTTAAGTGAATTGGTAAAAATATAAGCTTGTATCACTATAAACATTATTTTAAATGGTTGGCAACCCTGTGGTAATTGACGTGAACCTATCTAGTCTGTGTACTTGTGTGTAACTAGTGCGATTCAGCATCAACGATTGCACCACTGTTTCCTATCAGGTCGGATCGCAGTCAAGCACCGGTTTATATCATAAAAAAAAAAAAACTGTATGCCCCGCGTTCCGAGTCACGATAATATCGATGTTAGCGCGTCAATCATTCCTCCCGATTGACGGGTTTGTTATCGCGCCACGACGTTATCATAACGCAGGGATGGTTTATTTCAACGTCAAACGTCAAGTCGACACATCGTCAATTTAACATTTACGGATTTGACCTTTTTCGACACGGTTTGATATTGCATTATCACGGTCATAAATATGTTTTGTCTTAATCAAGCTGCACCTAAAATTATAATAAAAACTTAAATTATTCAATACAAACGGCAATTTTAGCTACGTTTAAATATTTCTATTGCATAGAAACCAATAATTTAAAAAAATTAGGGTTTTATTTGTACTGAAACATTTTTCCGCTTTTTACAAAAAAGGGGACCTGAAAAATTCATACTTAATAATGATCAAGAAGCATAATAAATAAGTATTCTTTTAAGGTATATCCCATTGGTGTTTAAATTTCTTTGGAATAAAAGTCAATTTTTGACCTCTCTTTAAGATTTCGAGGTAATTCTTGGACATGGCTTGGTATTGTAAGTATAGTACTTTTTTAACTATATCGTCTGCACAGTCACAAACATTGGATTCCTAGGGACAGAATGACTTGCTTTATGTGAGGGTTTTAATTATGACATATAAAAGGCATTATTGAGCAGGTGGTGTAAAAAAATATTAACAGGCTTCAAAAATATCACTTTTTTTTCTAAAAACTGTCCCTGTATCATCATTTCAGCCGAAGGACAGCTGGCCCCCAAGTGTTGGCATAACAATCGGTGTCCGGACTTATAATGTAGTCATGACTAACCTCAACCGGAGCATATTCTCCGTTATCGTTGAGCTCGTGTATCTCGACCCACAACTCGATCTTGCGCGTGAGCTCGGTCCAGCGGTCGGCGAGGGAGCGCGCCTTGGCCAGCTGTTGTTGTTCCACTTCCCAGTTGCCGCGCGCGCGGCTGAACCCGGCGGAGCGGTGGCCCCACACTTCGATTGATAGGGCACCCTCTGGTGATACGAATAGTTGTTTTAAGATTAAAAAATAAATAAACTATGTTTGGAGAAAGTATTGGAATAAAAAAACTGTAATGGATTATTTGAAAAAGAAGGTATTCATAAATACAGTACGGTCAAAATATGATGGCCGCTCCAAGTTGGCGTTCCGAACTATTGCGCATATACGCATTTGTCATATGATTCTTAGTCTTAAAAAATAAATACTGTGCAAGCAATTGTTTGAAGTTCAGAGCGATCAAGATATTTCGGTCATACTGTAGGTTAAAGTTTGTCCACATTGAAATATCAGGATTCTGCACTAAATAGATGAATAAAGTGGTTTCAGTACAGGAAAATAATCCACGTGTATTATGTGCATAAAACAGTATGATAGAGTTCGAAAATTAGCACTACTAACGTGCAAAGTTAGTATTTTGTAAATTTTCTTTGGTTAAAACTCTTGGTAAGTTATGCTGCACTTTTCGGGCGCAACAGGAATTTGCAACTTAAATGTTTTTATTTTTTAGTAACAATTTGTATTGACAAAACTCACCGGCGCAATGCTCAATGAACTCCTCCGTGAGCGGTATGGTGAAGTCCTTCTTGTGATCGAACCTGAAGGTGACGAGCGACTGGTGACGCGGCGAAGTGGGCGGCGCGGCGGGCGCGGGCGGCGGCGTGTCGGCGCTCACGACGGGCGGCACCACCACGGGCTCGCCCAGCCCGCCGCCGCCGAACACGGAGTACTGGCAGAACACGAAGTGCGACAGCGACGGCGGCAGACCCGTCGCCTGCTTTATTGCCACGCGGATTGTCACCTGCGGAAGAGACGTTTTCTTAAGGTAGCCATACATGTTAGGGAGTACCTAACAGGTTTACCTGCACAGTAACACGTACCAGGTAAGCTTGAGCTAAGTAAAGGACATACATGTAAAGGTACAAACTCTTAGTTGAAGCCATGACCCTGGCAACAGATCTCGACACTGTAATGCTAATCGGTTTACCTTTCGCAGTCATCGCACAACTGACGCCTCCGCAGGCGACCGCCACATACGCTGAGTTTTGCCTGTACAGTTAAACTGCACAGGTATACCAACGGGCAAAAAATATCGGTATATATCGGTTGCCTGTTGCCTGTACAAGTGGTTTTGACTATTGTGCATTACAGGCAAAGCTGTTAGATACACCCTACGTGTATGGCTGCTACCTTTATGGTTGCTTCAAAGTTGAAGTGACATGCGACACCATTTATACATCGTAACAAATTCAATTTTGAAACTTTAATCATATCTTCTTTAAGCAAATTAGAAAGCCAACTATCAAATTAACTTCTATTGTATGTTAAGAAAATAGTGACTCATGAGTGCGACTGCAGAATAAAGGCTAATTCAAACTGAAGTAAAAAATATTAAAGCAAACTTTTTGTTACACAGTGTTTCCAAATATAATTATTTTAAAATTTAATCATAACCGTCAGAATTTTTAATTTTCGATTTACAAACAGATTAGATATTATTATTTTTCAAATTGACATAGACGCGTCTGTACAAAAAATCAAGTAATAAGTCAGTAGGTAGGGCTATGCTAAATGACAACGATGAGTCACTATTTTCGAAACGCGAATACACAATTTAATAAGCAATTTTTCATAGAAAATTACGTTAATTAGTGACAAACACATTATCTTTGCGACAACAAATGCCTTCTAACAAACTACACTATTTTCTCTTTCGGAACTATTAAGACCAAATAATCCCAAAACATTACCCATTCACCATGCAAAATAACTTACTTGTTGTGTAGCAGAGTCAGCAGGATCGTCATCGTCTCTCATATCACCAGAACTATCTGAAGCCGCTTCACAAATTCTGTCCTGAGGAAACTGTCCCGCCACTCGACTTATCTCAACCTGAAATAAATAAAAACACATATAAATCTGAATTAAACTTCCAACAGAAACGACATACAAGGTCCTATAAGATGAGACACATCACCAATCTATTCCATCTGTTTAGGTAATTAACTAAATGTAAACAATCTTGACATGTCTTTTATCTAAAAGTTGTCTAAAATTTTTATCTAAAAATGTTTACAATTTGTTATTTACCTATACCGATGTTTCATAATTAACTAAATTTAAATAATCTTTGTATGTCATTTATACGATTTTTTTTCAATAAAAAGACATATCAGGATTGTTTACGTTTAGTTAACTACCTAAACAGATGGAGTATACATAACAGCTTTAAAGTTATAATTCATCATCATCATTATCATCATTTCAGCCGAAAGACGTCCACTGCTGGACATAGGCCTCCCCCAAGCGTCGCCACAGCGAACGGTCCTGTGCGTCTCGCATCCATCGGACTCTCGCAACCGTTACCAAGACCACGACCGCTCCGGCGACCACGTACCGGAAGACGTAGCGTTGGAAGGCCTCCTACAAGGTGGACCGATGACTTGAAGTTATAATTAACCAAACAAAACTTTGAGTTTTTTTTAAAATGAGTAACCATGGAATTTTTTTTTTTTGGAAACATGCTCTAGCTTCTGGCGTTTTATAAGTGCCCATGCAGGCCTATGTGAAAAAAATAATTTTGATATAATAGCACTAGTACAGCTGTATTTTTATCAGCCAGAAAATCTTTTTTATTATTATTTAAAGTGATATCAGCTGGTTGTTTAGGAAAATTATTGTTGTTGTTTAGGAAAATTATTGTTCTTGTTTTACGGTTTTTAGCTCTGTATGTTATGGTTCTTTATAAAAAGCACATACCTGTAACCTGCCAGCCACTTCGCCCTGCTGACTGATGATAGGCGTGTGATAGTCCAGCGTGACATCATGGAACAAAGCCTCTAGGAACACGTTAGCTACTCCGATCAGGTTGTGATTCTCTTGCGACTCGTAGAACGGATCTAAGGCCATTTCTGCTGGTTCCGACTGAAAAGGATTTTGAACGTTTAGTTACAAATCGAGCTTGACTGCTTTAAATAAACTAGTGTTTGACTACGATTCCACCTGATGGTAAGCAGGGATGCAATCGTTGATGGTGAGACGCACTAGTTTATTAAGAGCTTATTCACTCTAGCCTTGAAGACACCTAAATTATTGTCGTGTGTTATAATCGGCTATTAATAATTTTAAACAGTTAGTCGTCGTATTTGCTTATCATTACAGAAAGTAGTCTTGTGTTTAACATTTTTGTTATCATCCGGATGTTTTGAAGACAAGACGGACCTCAAACACACCAAATTTGTCTCATCGCTCGTCCATTTGTAGTTCGTTTTGAATTAGTCAAAAAATAAAGTGGTAATGTAGGATTGTATAACCACCGTATTAAAATTGACGCGTATCTTTGTGGACCGTAGCCGGACCATAAGACATTTGATTGGGTGTCCCAATACTCACAACGAGAATTTTAAATTAGGTATCTAACAAGTTTTCAATGAAAATCATTTTTTCATTGAAAAGCTTTAAGCTTTTAAAGCGCGGTCTTCACCTATATAAATAATACTCGTCAAGACGAATCATACCAGCCCAAACTCGATGGTGTTGTGTCGTTTAACTACCGAGTTCCTATGGCCACCTTCCATTTCCATCATCAGATTAGCTCCATGTCATAATAATTCGGCATTGTCATCTGATTTACACATGCATACAAAATTTCAGCTCAATCGGTAACCAGGAAGTGGATCAAATTTAATTTGCAAGATTTTATTACAGACAAACATCGCATCGGGATAGGTGAAACTAAATAAAAGCTTGTAAAAATGCATAATTTTCCTTAGTTTAGATCTCACCTCTTCGGTGTCGTCGTCTCCCGCAATGGCCTGCCGGCGCCGCCAGTCGTCGTACATGTCCCGCATGTCCACCAGCTTGTTGTCCAGCTTCTCCATGGACCACACTTGTCCGCTCCGCCCGGGACGACGGACCATTATCGCTGGCTCTGATACGAAGGCTCCGCGCTGCAATAATGCGATGGAACCTTTAGTGTAAGCTTAATTATAATTCGAACAAGAATCATGTCAAAAACCTGCATTAAGTACAGTCCTCATTTCAGTGGACTCAAAATATTTTAACTCGGGAAGAACGAATAACACCGTCAGGCGACGTCAACGTCAACATCGTTCAGTAATAGATTGACGATCAATAGTTTGATCAACAACAGATTCGTTCTTGAACTGAATTGCAGACAATCCAATGACTGCAACCACATTCATATTTGCACAGATATATTTTCTCAAACGTGCAAGCGTTGAAGAGTCTTGTTTTAGGGTTGGGAAATCATAAAATACCTTCTTCCGCTCGGTCTGGAGCGAGAGCGAGTGTCAGACTGACTTGTGCTGACTAAAACCCACCCGTTTTTCTTTCAGTTACCCTTTGCGTTCCAAGAACGACGCATACCTGTGTGGTCCTGGAAGGACCTAAGATCACTGGCAGAAAGTGTCATAGGACCTAAGGTCCTAATAAAGAGATCAGTCATCATATCAATACAGTCAAGAGTTATTTTACCTTTCTATTAGGACTAAGATTTTGCGGCGGTATCTGCAGCGTGACACTGAAGCGTGTATTTCTCCTCATCTCTTCGGCTAAGAAGTTGGCTTCCTGAACTAAAGCGTTGGCTCTCAATATGTCTGCTTTAAGTCGTCCTAATGAACGTTTGAATGTATCGTCGCGTTCTGCTGCCCAGCGTTCTACGCGGGCTGCTGTTGTTGGTGTGCACGCTGTCATTTTACCTGAAACATTGACAAAATTGGGTATTTTCGTTACCTGTATAATATTTTCTACTAAACAACAAATGAAAATAAATCTTTTCCTGAAATCAGCATCAAAATGGAATTTTTAAATAAAGCAGTTTTTTAATAAGCATTTCAAATACATATTGATATGTTTGATCCCTTGTTTTCTAATTAATCTTTTCTCTTTTTTTATGCACCTACCATGTTTTCTCTTCACTACCCTTGGTTGACTGGTAAAAAATGCCTAAGATATTAAGTCCGCCTTTGTACCTTTGTGTTGCATGAAGTTTTAATAAATAAATAAAAAAGTGGGGGCGTGGTGAAAACATATCTTTTGTACGCGTGGTACCTAATGGCAGTGACGTCACATTTGAGTTTGTGCATTCTATTTCTGTAACTTGACAGCTTCGCCTTTTAACAGGTTTGAAAGGTTTCTAACTTCCTTAATTCTTAACGGATTTGTAAAATTCTTTCTATATATTTACGATTATGAATAAAGTTACTGTTTGAAACAAAGAACTTAAAAAATCTAACAAATTAAAATTACGATTATGAATAAAGTTACTTTTTGAAACTTAAAAATCTACCAAATTCAAATTAATGTTTGAATAAATATGCCTCACTGACTGATATTTGTGACATTATGAAGACTTTCCAAAAATTGCGTTCGTATCTTGTATGTTTAATAAGTATAAAGTTACCTAGTTTCAAAGGGTCGTATGCGTACGGCGGATAAGGTGTCGAAGGTGACAGTATATTTCTCAGCTGTTGGAATTGTCGCTCATATTCCTGTCGTTGTTTCTCTAGCGCCACTGTAATACAAAAATAAACACATTATGAGTTGTTTTACTCAGTTCATACGTTGTTAGTAAAATATTACGACTTTTTTTTATTTTGTTGTGAGTCTGTCTGTTCTGCAGGAATCCTGCACAAAGTCAATATCTTTCGTGATTCCACGCTATCTGTTTCCAGTTCTAAAAGGAATTCCTTTAGTTTGTTATTTTTTTTGGGTTTAATGGAGTAAACCCAAAAAACTGAGTATGTGCATAAACTTTTAATTAATAAATAAATTGTCTGTTACCTTGTTTATCCTCCTCATGTTGTTTCTCGAGCCTCGATATGGCAGTCTGTATGGGATCGTTACTCAGTTCGTTCAACATAATCTCCTCCCTCGCGAAGTTGTAATCTAACGGCTGCGCAGGAGTCTGTGGTTCCGACGCCGCGGCTGTGGAGTAACCAGAATCTTGTTCTACAACGAGGTGTAGTAGAACAAAATGAAGGGTCAAATAAAAGCGAACTGTGGCAAAATAAAATATGATAAAGGCAAAATTGTAGGAGACATTTGTTGTTGTAACAGCAAAAGTGCAAGTAAGGCAATGGTTTGGATTGCTATTAATAGCTGGGGCAGTATTTATTTGCTTAAATAGAATTTCATGTTTTGAAACTTAAACAAGCAACTTTGCAAGTAACACTTTGTAAGCGAAATGGACGCCAGTATCTGTAGTATCAGAGCCATCATTGATTTGTTACAAAAAATTTACGATATCTACAGAACGTGGATTTGGCTATCTGGCTTTTATGGGCTTGGCTGGATACATTGATGGTTTTAATACGACAGAAATATGGCCCCGGACTGTGACAAATGTGGTGAAGATATTAAAAACCCTTATTATTCCCATACCTGTAGCCTTTGGACAATTAACCCTGAAGAAGTGATGGTTCCCCCACAGTATCCTGTCCGCATGACCGAGCCGGACCCTGGACACGACGGGCGTGCCGTTGACGAAGCACCGCGCCGCGCCCAGGGGCTCCATATGCAGGCCTCCACCTTCCACGAGCAGCTGGCAGTGTTGCGGCTGGATGCCCAAGCCGGATAGCTGGATGTCTGCTGAACTTGACCCGCCTACAAGTGTTCGGTCCTGGAAAAAAAATGTAAATAAATGTTAGTATGGTCTGGTCATGTTATCTTTGTCATTGCTACTCTGGGCCTATGATGAGCCCGGTCTTAACTTTGATCTCCCGATGGTAAGCGATGGATGAGGTCTCCGATGGAAAAAGCGAGTCCAGAAGAAACCTGTTTATTCTTGCTTTGCCGTTTGACGCTTGCTATATGAGTGCACTAAAAATGTTCAACTCAACATTCAATTTTAAAATGCAGTTTTCTTTTATATTAATCGTCATTAGGACTTTTGCTATAGTGTATTCGCGTTAAGAAAATAGTGACTCATCGTTGTCACTCAGCCACGTCCCTTGACCAATTAGATCATAGCAAAATAGAAAGCCGTGTTCACAATGACCAGATGAAGTAAGCCCTTAAGACAGAACGGACGCGCCTTTGTCAATTTTAAAAAAGTATACCTCACCTATCCGTAAAAAACCAAAGAGAAAATTATGACGATTCTGATTAAATTTTAAAATAATTACTTAATATTATTACTTAATTGAAAATATTGTGTTGTGAAGTATTTACTTTAATATTACTGGTCTAATTTTTATCCCAATATGAATACGCCTTTTCTTTACAGTTGCACTGATGAGTCACTATTTGTGTGTGTGAGTGAATATACTATAAATCTACCTTGTATATAAACTACGAATATATGTTTAAAAATTGGAAATCAGTATAGTCTTGTTTACTGTCAAAAGACTACGAAGGATGTCCAATATTCACATTCACAAATGATCATCAACAATAGCATTTAAGTAGGCTTACCTTGAGATAGTAAACAAGCAGTTCGTTGAGCGACGGATCCGCATTTAGATTGACGAGGTAGTATTTGTTCTTCTCCACTTTGATGCCGCTCGCTTGTACGCTGATACCCATCTTTTCTAACGCCTGCTGACGCTCGCTTTGTATTCGACCTGCAAAATAATAATATATTTAGAAACTATTGGATACCCGGCCTGTGTTAAAACGATAAAAAAGGAGTCCATTTTGTTCATTTGTTGGAAAAAAAGAAGCTTGCATTTTTTTTAAATGTATGGTTTTAATGGTTTAAAACCATCTTCGCATTATTGCCCTTCTAATGAATATTTATTACTTTTCTAATGGTTTAGGGCACGTCGCCCTGGGTTGCATGGTTTCAAAGTCTATATATAAAACGTACATACGAGTAAGTAAAAACATTCTTCGTTATTAAAAACTACCGTTTCCTTCATAAGAGTGGTATTAATAAAATAAATTGCAAGATGTGTGTTGTCCACTAACACACACAGGACCCATGTGGTGGATTATGGCCCAACCCTCTCTCACACACTGAAGATGCATGTCCCAGAGGTGGGAACGTATTAAACTAATCATCTTAATACGTTCCCACCAACCAATACCGATCAATACGTAATCACGTATGTGTAAGGATGTTTTTAATATCTTGCTGATTTCATCACGCATGCGGGATTACTCCGCACGTGTAGCCACGCAAATGTCCTTTTCATACAAGTATTTGTTGTAATGCATGGAATACACACGCGGGATGCGGGGCGTGATATCGGGCAGCAGCCCCGCATGCGGAGCAATTCCGCATGCTTGATGAAATCCGCACGATATGAAAAACACCCTTACCGGCCAAACCCATTTTAGGATGAACTAGTTTCACCTAGGCCAAACCCGCAATTAAATATTTATTAGTCCAAGAGCAAGCGAAGCGAACTCAGAATTTTAGGGCACCTCAACTCGGACAGGTTAAGTTAGAAGGCTCCTGGCCCTTCGTGGTCATGTTTTTTATAACCAACCAGAAATAGGAGCCTAGCGGGGCTCCGCGCGTGTAAGGAGACCTGGTTTGGCCTAGGCGAAACTACTTCATCCTAAAATCGGGATAGATATCGAGTTTGGCCGGTATATAGTTTGATAAATTCAAACGTTCATCAATCAAGTCAGTTGTCATACTACAAATTCGTAAGTTACCAATGCATTTGAAACACCTTAAGCCACATAACTAAAGAACCATTAGGGGTTGTTGAAGGTCATATTGCAAAAAGCATAAAAATCGTATCTCGACCTCGTTATTCGATTTCTGATGAGTTTGAGCTAACGTTACTTAAACGCTTTCTGATGGGAACTAATGATTGAATAGCGTGTGAATTATATCGATAACACAAAGTTACATACCTATTGCGCAAAATATTTATCTAAACTATAACATCAATTTGCTCTGCAGTGAGACACGGACAGCACAGTGTAATGGTGCTCGGGCAGCACAGTGTAATGGTGTGTATGCAACGGCACGGTCGGAGAGAGATCAGGTGCAGTACCAACTGCTTGACGTGCTTTCCGAGTCGTGGGGGGTGTCACAACTGTTACACTACCAACTTTCAAACTCCGAGCTGCTACAGAGTAATTATCTGATAGATAAACCCAACAGCACTATGCCTGACCCGCGATTCAATGACCCCACCAGACCAAACAGACAGTTTAATAATGACATAATATCTACAGTAAATGACGTGAACTTATATGCTACAACGTTCATCAACATCAGCATTTCAGCCGAAAGACGTCCACTGTTGGGCATAGGCCTGCTCCAAGCGTGGCCACAAAGACCATCCCTGTGCGTCTCGCATTCGCTGTTTCTTTATTGGAAATAAAATAACAAATAAAACCTGTCGTGTTTACGATCTCATATGAACCGACAAACTAATGGATGTGGTTACTGCACGCTGTACCGTTATAGAATATAAGCCACACATTTATAAATAGCACGTTTATGAAAAGCTTTTTCATATCAGATTACTGTTAGCACGGAGCAATTATAATAAGCTAGAAATAGATAAGAATTTGAGAAATTTAATACACATACCGGTTTCAACGAGTTTTTCCTCCCACGTTCGTGACATTTCCTTCAGCAGATGGTCGCTTTGCGCCAGCTTTTCGTGGACTTCTTCACCCACGGGCGAACCCTGGAAGAAAATTATTTCATTAAAAACATTAATTTTATTATTATTTCATTTTAGTCAAAATTTGTTAAAAATGGAGTTGAAGACAGTAGCTCCGTGGACTGTCTTAGAAATAAACATGGCGCTTAGTAGTTTTATGTAATAACAGTATGTGTTTAAATATCTACATTTAATTCGTCCTTTTCATAATAATACTGTTGGCAGCTGACTGAGGTATTAACTGAAATTAATTTCCAGCAAAGCCCTGAGAATACGTAACAGGAATACTAATCCTTCAGGAAAACAGACCGTAAATTACGGCGTAGGTACCGCGCTCCTTTGCGATAGGAAAATGAACAAGTTCGACCAGCGAATTTAGGGCTATGTTTTAGGCCTAGAATCTACAAGAAATATCAGGCTATTTAGGGTTGAAAGATTGCCCATGCTATGTCGTTATTTTTGATTTATTACTGAAGATTAAAATTGAAAGTTTTTTTTTATATTAAACTACGATGGTCTCTATTGAAGTATTTTCACTACAATGATTAAAAAAAGGTTGTCCTAAGGACCTTAAGTTGGATTCAGACGATTAATTTTTCGTTGATTTGCGTCTTTCATTCGGCATCTTTCAATCGAAATGAAATCTTTAAACATGGAGAGTGCCAAATTAATTATTAGTGAATTGATTCAATGTTTGATTTTGGCAATCTGCATCATTCACTCCCACTCCGAGAGAAAGAAATGTGAACAGTTTGAACACAAGGAGCACGTTAGTTCAGGTTTGCCTATATCATCTCGGAGTCCTGTAGCAGACAACTAATACCAAGACACACGATTTCTTTCGACGATATACTGAAAGAAAGGTGCACGTTAATTTCTATGTCATTCCAGCTAAGTCGTGTGAATATTTGGGTGAAAATTCTTTCAAGTGAACCGTCTGATTCCACCTTAAGGAGATAACAAAATACTGGCAAAATCAAAGACTCCGAATACATAAAACAAACACTTAAGACGGAAGGACGAAGTTGCCCGCAGGCCTGTTCGCGACCTCAATACAGTAGGTAGAGAAGTACAGGCTTGCCCGCGAGCATATCCAATGAATTTTGCCCTTTAGAATCTTTAAAGTTTTAAGAAGTCATCTCCAATGAATAATGAAATTCATCAAGTCATTACAATTTTACCACGACATGGTTTAAGTCTTCCTTGAGCATATCGATCCCTAGAGTTCCGTACGTATGCGGCAGTTCGAATGTGATATGCACATTTGTACAACACATGGTGTGTTCCTTAAGGTCATTGAGCCGCCTTGCCTCGTAAGACCTTGTTTTCTTTGCATAAAAATGCATTGATAAGACGCTGTTGGCTTCAAGAAAAGTTGGCCGAAACCGAGGAATTCACCGAATGTTCGGCTCCTCTTCCAGTTTCGGCAGTACCCGAAATCGAAACTGACGTGATAACAAAAACAAAAATGACAAGAGACAAAAATAATATTTCGTTATTCCTTAATTATATAAAAATTAACGATTACCCAAAAATAAAACATACGATGAACGAGACAGTCAGTTTAGGTCTCTATCAGAACCGACAGCCCAAAGACGTTAGTTTTAGTCGTGCCGAATATCCAAATATTCGGCCAAAAAATACCAATATTTTTTGGCCGAAACAGAAAGTTCGGTCGGTTCCTAGTTATTAGGTCTGGCCTTACTTTATGCCTTGCAAAATTTAAAGCTATGTAACATATAGTCATGCAGGCTAGCTAAGTATTGTTCGGAAGACATCCACGTTTAAAAATAACTTTTTTATCTAGTGTGGCTAGACCGACAGCTAGTTTTGTTCTTTTCAAATCAACATTTATTTCCGTTTAAGTTCGTGATAAGGCCTGTCATACTGTATGGATCAGAATGTTGGGCTGTGAAAAGACGGATGAAAAAGGATTGCACGTAGCGGAGATAAGAATGTTAAGATGGATGTATGGTGTGACGAGAATGGATAAAGTGAGAAATAAGTATATTAGGGGATGTTTGAAAGTGGCGCCAGTGACTGAAAAGTTGAAAGGGAATCGTCTGTCTTGGTATGGTCATGTGAAGAGGAAGGATGAAACGCATGTTATTAAAAGAGTTATGAGTTTACATGTGGATGGATGGAGAGGGAGAGGGAGGCCAAAGAAAAGATGGATGGATTGTGTGAGAAGTGATATGAAAGTAAGGGTGAAGGGAAAAGTTAGTGATAGCCCGACGAGTGGAAGAAAAAAACGTGTTGCGCCGACCCCAAATAAAACGGGACAAGGGCAGGAAGATGATGTGATGTCCAATAACGTGGAATATTCTGTACACTTCCGTAAAAGACAGCATTATTTACTTACTGTAGTAATAGATCTGCTTTCAATTGCATATTATTTTAGCAAACATGGCAGACAATCGAAAAAGGCTTCCAAACTACTTGGACGCCGCTGAACACCATTATTTGATGGAGCATGCATAATAAGTCCAAAATCATGCACCAATAAAAATACCCACACACCCTGCGAGTCCAACTTACCGTGCCACTTACCGTGGCATACTTCAGCATCTCCTTGAGCGTCTCGACCTCCTGGCGCAGCTCGCGAATGATGCGTGCGTTCGGGTCTTCGTTCACCACGGCGTGGTTGACGATGCGTTTCGCCCGGTCGGCGTACCGGAGAGTTGAGAGGGTTTCTTCGTAATTGTCTGCCGCTGGTGATATTGTGGCCACCTGTGAAAAAGATATACAAGTTTTTTAACTAAACTAGCTGCTAGCAGTTTTGCCCGCGTGAATGTATAAAATTGACCCAAGGGTAGTATTTTCTTCCGGGATAAAGAGTATCCTAAGTGCTATTCCAGGACATGGTCTATTTGTGTGATAAATCTGTTTAGCCGTTCGTGAAGAAGCATCAAACATATAAACACACTTTTGCCTTCTATTTAATTCTGGTGTGATAAGTCGTTTGCACGATACATTTCGAGTTGGCGAAAGCGACGAGGACATTCTGAACTTAAATTCTCTTTAAAAAAACCTTTTTCAGTGCCTAACTTCTATGTATGGAACTTTTTCTAGACACAGAGGGTTTAGGCTTGGCTTTGTCTGTCGGTGATTAATTTTTTTACTACAAACAAATGAGAATGAACAATAGAACCGCCCAGAAACCAATAATAGGCAGTATCAATATTCATCCGATGAAGAAAATTGGAAACATGAATCAATATCACAATTTTCTTGGAATTTGTCCTTGGAATGAACAATTGAAAGCTATTTTGTTAGTAGGTACTTATTTACTTAATAATAGCATAGATGCAGAGGGAATATTAATCCTCTTAAAAACAGAGATACCATTGCCTACATCAGCTAATTACACTGATAATGACGGTATTAAAGTTTTCATTGTGGCATTGTATGAAAGAAATGCAAACATAAACAAAAGAAGTCTGCCCCACAAAACTGAAAGGCAATCAGTTTAAAACCGCCCTTGTTTACAATAATAAAAAAACACTATAAATATACAATCATAGTTCTGGTTTTAATGTAGTCGAGGTTTCGTAGAGCATTTCTATGCGCGACCACGAAGCATGAGTGTTTTGAGTTAGGTGCTGTGACTCAAAGGATGCGGCAGTTCTCCGTGGACAGAATTTGAATTCATTTCAAGTCTAGGGAGACCCTATTTGCATTATCTCTTCAGTTTAAGAGTCCGCTAAGTATAAATTTATAGAGTTAGGGTTACAGTTACCTTGGAATAGTTTGGTTAGAAAGGTGGTGATTACATACCGCTTAATAGCAAAGAATGAAAGAAAAAGACATGTTGCGACTATCCCATCATTTCAGCTGAAAGACGTCCTCTGTTGAACATGGACTTCCCTAATTGGACGAACTTTCGCATCTCGCGTCCAACGGATTTCCGCGACCCTTACCAGGTCGTCGGTCTACCTTGTAAGAGGCCTTCCAACGCTGCGCCTTCCGGTGCGCGGTCGCCACTCCAGAACTTTTCGGCCCAATCGACCATCTGTTCTGCGAGCAATGTCCCTTGCCCACTGCCACCAACGATTTTTCGGGCTATGTCGCTATCAATACGATTAAATTTCGATAAGAGCGAGAATTCATTAATTAAGTTTAGACGTTGTCTGTATAAAATCAATTGTATTCGTACAAAAGAATAGAGTCTAAGCCACCTTTAGCTAGACAATAAAGAAATAACTAAGTAATTCAATATTTTGTACTTGACATGACAAAGAACTACTTGGAAACTTGTAAAATACTCATAGGTAAAGAACCTACTTGGAAATAGCCTACGAAAGTCTTTTAGAACTTAACAATAGTTTGAATGTATAATATAAAGGTATATTGCTCTTCAGTTCCAAGTTTTAAGTATCATACAGTAGACAATACCAATGCCAATATCGGTTGTTACATGATTACTTCAATTCTTTTTTTTTGTGAGAGTTTCTCAGTCTACATACATACATACATATTCAGCCTTTTAATGTTCCCACTGCTGGGACTCAGGCCTCCTCTCTCTAGGAGAGGGGATGGGCCGTAATCCACCACGCGGGCCCAGTGCGGGTTGGTGGATGTCACATGTCTTCGAATTTTTGGTTCTAGGACATGCCGGTTTCCTCACGATGTTTTCTTTCACCGTTTTGAGAGCAGTGGTGATGAAATAAATTACACAAAGTAATGCGTCTGGCTGGGTTTGAACCCGCGACCTACAATTCGTAAGTCGGGGCCGTTACCACTCGGCCACCACTGCTATATTCATCATTATATTCTCAGTCTACTTTAACTTAGGTATATCTTTAGGTAAATTGGTAAAGTTTGAACCTTACATATGAACATAACATAAATAGTTTTAATATTACTAAAGATACTGAAGAGACTACTGAGAACTGGTATAATCGTCCACTACAGCACAGCTGCCTCCACTTTAGAGTGTCCGTCCAGACGTCCACTTACGACCTGTAGGTACCTGTTAGATAATCACCTTAAACTTATAGTGCATACACAGGTGTGTTCTGTTCTTAGCCGTCTTTATATGATACTTTGTCATAATATAAGCTGTGACAAGACTTGAGAAATGTCTGAGCACTAGTCTGGTCAAGGTATTGTACATTATTAACTTACAGCATAGCTCTACCTACTCTGACGTCATTTTACATTACTAATAAACGGTTCTTCTGGTTACATCAACGTATCAGATTTTTCTTACTGGTCTATCTTTGTAAGCGATCAGGTCTGCCGTTTAAGTGAGATCCTTAGGTATGTGACGGTGGGAGAATAGTCTCTCACACCTTGCATCGCGCCACTACTTCAGGCAGTCTCGGTTAGGCGAATAGCCTTTATTATTATTATTATATATTTATTATATTCTTTAATGTACACCACATAAACAAAAATAAGGACAAACATAATTAAAAATAAGTGTACAATGGGCGGTCTTATCGCACAGGGCAATTTCTACAACAACCAACAACCAAACAACAACGGTACAACCTTTGGATGGACCGAAAGAGAGGAGATGGATTTAGGGTTGTCAGTGTACAACATCAGAAAAATACTAATAAGACAGAATAACACAAAAACATACATACAATATAAGAAAAATAAATATACTAATAAATATTAAATATATAATTGAGCCAGGAGAAGAAAAAAATCAAAGTGAAAGGTAATGCTCCTTCACCATTTAGACCTTAACATAATAATGTCACTCACCATAACAGTCTTGCTGTTCCCTCCCAGGTTGTCTTTTAACAGCCACGTGAGCACAGAGTCTCTGTACGGTACGAACTTGTCTTTGTTTTTACTGCCAGAAGATTGATCTGCTAGTTTGGATATCACCAGCCCGAGTGTTGTTAGGGATCTGAAACAAAACAGAGGAATTTTAGGTCCACCGCGATATGGTGGTATAACGAAAACCACTGATTCTCACTTAAAAGCCTTTATGTAAGAATCAGTAATAAATACATACAGAATACTTGAAGCTGGACATAAGGAGGTTATTTAGAACAATTTAAAGTCGTCCAGATAATCGGTTAACATAAGGTAATTTTCGGCTAAACAATCTAGTTCTAGTATCTGTTTCAGTTTCGGCAGAAAACTTTCGGCCACACTGAAATTTTGCTCGTGAATTATTGCGTCGTTCGGCTGCATTCGGATGAGTTCGTAGCTCGTGTGTCACGTGCCATCATGTTGTCAGTTCGCCAGCTGATCTCTCAGGTCAGTCGGTCAAATACTCGAGGTCCTTCCTTTACAATGAAAGCGTTTATATTGACAAATCTTTCTCGTTTTGTAAGTCTTTATAATATTGTTTGTTTTATCAATTTATTATTTATATAACAAAAGATCTTTAACAAGTCTACAGGTTTCGGTTTCAGCCGAAACTGAAATAGATAGCGAGAATTCAGTTTCGGTATTGGTAAAGTCCTGTGTCTATCGAATACTAGTATAATGGTAAACCATATACTTAGATAAAAAATATAGAAGAAAGAAAGAAGAATATTTACAGTGACGTAGGTAATCATAATTATCATAGTATAATCAGCATATTATAATGATCCCAGATCCCAATGCATGCTGTCTGAGAGAGGGACTGGGCTCTACATGATAAGCGGGCCCAAAGCGGATTAGTAAATGTCACATGACTTCAAAGAATAATGCCCAAATTAGAATAGAGCTCTTACCCAACAATGCCCAGAATGCAGATCTATGTCATATGATAGCTTTTTAATTGCATTTTTAAAGTAACTAGATTTAACTTCATAGAAAGCACTAGTTCAAAAGTTATTGGACGATATACATGTTAGCTACCTACTGATATTTTTCATTTATTTTATAGTTTTCAGGCAACTTTGCTGTTAGTTATTCACTAGGCGTAGGTATGTTTTTTTTTTTAATGCCTTTCTAACTTGAGTTGTGAACCCGTTGAGTCGATTGCAATTGATGATAAGATAGTACGCGCCAAATAATTATGGCCGTGTTGTCGTATAAAAATAATATAAAATATTCACAGATTGTAGATACATGCGTAATCTGTATTTTTTTGGCTTTTTCTTTGAGAATACTAAAAATGTATAAGTCGCTTCCTCTATGGAGAAGAAAAATAATCGGTCTAAATATTACAAACCCGATCAATTTATGTATCAAAACTCATCCAGCCTTTCGGTGTTTTACAGGATGCATTTTGGAGAGTGTGCGCAGGAATTGCATGACTTGATTCCACCATCTCATTTCTACCATCGGACAAGCCGACGAACGGCGAGTATCCACCCTTACGTTGTTGAAACCTCTACGGTCCGGACCAAGCGTTTCGCCTCGTCGTTTATACCGCGTACATCGAGGGACTGGAATAATTTGCCTGCTGCGGTTTTCCCGTCCGATTATAATTTGGGTCTCTTCAAGGCTAGAGTGAATAGGCTCTTAATAAATTAGTGCGCCTCACCATCTACGATTGCATTACTACTTACCATCAGGTGGGATCGCAGTCAAGCACTAGTTTATATCAATTAAAAAAAAAAAAAAAAAAAAAACCAAAAAGTAATAGCAACGCCAATGGATAAAAATAGGAGTTTAGGCTAAAAGTGAGTTCATTTCAGACTTTGCTATATAATTTTGTTGTTATTTTATACAATAAACAGCAGCAGTAATATGCGCTTGAAAGGAAACTTAAAATAAAAAAACTCCCTTTACAGTGAAAAGAAGCATCTTCCGAGAAAACACTGTTATTAACCATTGCAATGTATTGTAAAACATCTACATTGCAACGGAATACATAACAATAAGTAAAATCAATTAGTATTATGAAGACATGACTGAAAAGACTTTGTATCTGAGCACCAGGCATTAATCAAAAGAATAAATGTCACTTAAGCTGTTGATCCCCGCATTAACGCCGGCGTTCACGCGCTATTGTCTTACTATTGTGTCTCTAATTACGCACTCAAAAGGTTAAACTGAAATATAATGTACAAACAATCCTACTCAGACCAATAAAAAAGTATAGACAGAACATTGCGCTCCTAAAAGTGTGGCACGTAATATGAAGCCAATCGGCAATATGAAGCCAGCCGCTCGGTAGTCTGCCGCTAGCAAGCGAGTGCGCGTGACGTTGTTTTGTTGAGATAATAATTACGAAATTATGCCGTCCTGTGTCATAAACTGCTGCAAGAACAATTCCTTTTTCCAAAAAAATGCTTTTGGGATTACTTTTCACAAGTAAATAACGTTTTTGCTGTATAAATTAAATAAAATCGTAAAAATATCTGATATAATTTCTCGGAACACGCCATTTTGTCGGTGTTGCAAGTTAAGAACATTATTTATTCCCAAAAATAATTGAAGTCGTAATTTTTTACGGACACTACAACAAAGTGTTTTTTTTATTTACAAGTACGGCGTTATCCAACATACGGTTACGCTGGATGACCCGCACCTAATCCGATTGTCGTTGGATATATATTATTATTATTATATGTAAGTTTTGTGTGTTTTTAAAATTAATAATTTCACTTAATATGAAAATAAATGATTTTCATTAAATGAAATTATCTTTCATTTCATACAACCAAGACAAACACTATACTACCTACACAATAATAAAACTTAACCAAAGTATATCTCTCGCACTTGGGAGTCGCAGCGCAACGCTTGCAACATTTTTCTCTAGCACACACGTGCAAATCTACGATGTCATACACCAAGTTACGCACACAAAGCCAAAACTAGTCCTCACTTATTTCGTCGCTTTTGTTTACGACGACTCCGTCTATACTTTTTTATTCGTCTGAGCAATCCTATTTTAAATTTTTTTTATGGAGTCTTTTATGACTCCATAAAAAAAATTATATCATATAATTATAAATGATTTCAAATTAATATCATAATTCTAATCATAATTATGCTACTTTACTAGTTTACTTTTTCTGCATTTTGTGGGTAACAAACAGGCATGATTCTTTTTGATCCGCCTAACGAGCAATGTTTATCTTGAATTCCAAGTAAGCTGTTGCACGGAACGTTACATATGCAGGGTATTCTCACAACCTGCAGTTGGACCAGGGGACTTACCATACATCATCATTTTACCATGACGTGGTAAAATGTCAGTCGTGCGAGCAAGAAAAAGGATGGAGCTATACACCTATTATAGCTCCATCCCTTTAACTTTTCAATTTAGCTCGTGCTGCTACAATACCAGATGAAAGTAGTGCAGTACCGCGAAGAGTAGTCCAACTGTCAGAGTTGAAAAGTGGAACAAACTCAATGTACGCGTGTTTCATAATGTAACGTTTCCTTTCAATTTCTGAAATAGGTAAGTAGAGCAAAATACATAAATATAAAAGACGATACACGTGCGTTTTGAAGCCACACGACGACACAGAGAAAGTTCCGTTAATAATGTTTTAGATCTTTAATTGAACATTACCTACAACGTTTATTGTTCAAAATGCATTTTTGACAAATTGAACATATTTTCATTAGGTACTCTATCTATAGTCATGTCATAAGACGTATGGTGTCAGTTTCGGTACAAAATTTTCTATATAATTTACTATTATATAGGTATCGATATTATTTACTCAAACAATATTTTTGTGGATGACATCCCGCTTTCACACAACTACCGCTACCTCAGGCAATAGTCTTTTCCAAGATCATTTGTTAATATTAGAGCCTTCTTTCGGCATATTCTCTACAACCTCCGTCTCCACTATGCTATCAGATCGACTAGCTAAAATTGCGCGACTTTCTTGCCGACAATTCACTTTCATACAACTACTGTTACCTCAGGCAATACTCTTTTCCAAAATTATTTGTTAATATTAGATCCTTCTTTCGGCATATCCTCTACAACCTCCGTCTCCACTATGCTATCAGATCAACTAGCGAGAATGGCGCAACTTTCTTGCCGACAACTCGCTTTCTTAACTACTGTTACCTTAGGCAATACTCTCGTTACCAAGACCAAGAGCCTCCTTTCGGTCTATCTCCTACAAACTCCGTCTTCACTATCCTATCAGATCGCGCGCGACATTATCGCCGGCGACTTGTTTTCATATAGCTACTGTTACCACAGTAAATACTCTTGTTTCCAAGACCACTTACTTGTTAATATTAGAGCCTTCTTTCAGCCGGTCACCAACAGCCCCTGTCTTCACTGCCCTTTCGGAACCCGCGAGATCGACAAGCGATAACCGCGCGACTTTCTCGCCGGAGACGCCTGTCGCGGCGTCGGTCAGAGTCTGTGTGAGAACTACGCTGAAGACTGCGTGAGATCGAGATGATTCGCTGTTCATGTTAGTTGCAGCAACTGTTCTTGATTTGTTGCCTTCCGTCATTAAGTTATCGATGTCCTGTTGACAAGAAAATAATTAAATTAGTAACTATGGTAAGTGAAAGATTTAGCTTATCTCGAACTGCTAAAACCAGTTCCACTCGAAATCAAAGTTCAAGTCAAGTTCAGTTTCTTCCTCATTTCTGTGAGAGTCAGTACAATATCGACTATAATGAGTCTTAATTGGTCATAAATCATCATCATTTCAGCCGAAAGACGTCCACTGTTGGACATAGACCAAGAGACCCCACAACTCAATTGTTACTCGTTCGAAAGTCACAATAAAGCAATAACTGCGAACAAGGAATTTCACTATGATATTTTATAAAATAATTTTCCCTTTCATAAAACAAACAGTCACTGAGTCATATCAAACATCAAAAGTGTTGTAATCCATACAATCTCCAGAGAGATCATTCTAATGGCGAACGAGTCCGCAATATAAAACTAGTTAAAACTTTTACATTTGCCTACATAACACGAAGTTTGCACATTGCGATGTCAAAGTGTCTGAAAGTGGTTGTGCAGTTTCGAGAGCAATGCAGTTAGTTACATCGAGAGAATGGACGTGGCGAAAAAACAATAAGTTTCTTCAAAATATTCGGACAATGCAGAACTTTAGCTACCTAACCACAACAGCAAAGTTCAAGGTCTGAAGTCTAAAATAATACCTGCATCTTGTATTAATCATATTTTTAATGTTTTTGACTTGGTACCTACCACTCGCTCGCCGGAGACGCCCTACACGTCGGAAGTCGCAGGACAACTACCAGCCACCGGAGGCGCGGGCTTACGGACGGTGAGCCATGGGTAGCTCGCCGTCCGGCATCGCGGCGTCCGGAAAGGACCAAGTCCGGGTCGACGGCGCGTTGTCTTTCACTCAATTTGATGGGGCCAACGCCTGCCCGGGCTACGGATTGTTCGAAGGAGTTACCACAGCCCCCGCAAAAAAGGGCAATTGCGGACAACGGCTACACACAATCGTATTTTAAACCGTTAGCAGCCCGAGCTGCGGGATAGTTCGAAAGAGTTACCGCGGCCCTGGAACACGGTTGGGTTTTAGTCAGGTCTGACATTCCCTCGTGCTCTACCTAGGGGCGAGAGGAAACATTTAAAAAGCCATTATAGCCCGTCTGACCCCTATTGCACGTAGCCGGGGCTACGTTCGCTCCGTATATTTAAGCCAGGCCTATTACATACTGCCATGTTAGTTCAAAGTTTTTGCATAAGCACCAGGATTTGCTTGCGGCTTACTAAAACTAATCCTCGTGTGATATTAAGTACTCAGGTTCGTTATGAAAAGAGATCTAAAATCCGACTAGCTAAAATAAAATAATGAACAAAGTTCATGGAAACGGTAGATTAAAATCTCGTAGTGGAATATTGAATCCATACTTAATATTATAAATGTGAAAGTGTGTGTGTCTGTTTGTTTGTCCGTCTTTCACGGCAAAACGGAGCGACGAATTGACGTGATTTTTTAAGTGGAGATAGTTGAAGGGATAGAGAGTGACATAGGCTACCTTTGTGTATCTTTCTAACCCCCTCACTCCCCTAAAATGGGGGGTGGAAGTTTGTATGGAGCATTCCGCAATTTGAAGGTAGAAAGCTAAAAATTGGTATGCGGACTATTTGTGACTAACAAAAAAATCGTGATTCATTTTTTTTTCGGGAATCTGCCCTCAACCCTCAAAATAGGAAGTGAAATTTTAGACTTTAGACTTTTCGCAATTTTCAAGGTAGGAAGCTAGAAATCGGTACACAAACTCTTTGTTACCAACGAAAAATACCTGCCCCTAAAATAGGGGATGGAAATTTGTGTGAGACTTTCCGCAAAATTAGTACAGGTTTTTTTTTTTATTCTTGATAGGTTCGCGCTTGACCGCTAACTCCTTCCTGATGGAAAGCGACGATGCGGTCGACGATGGAGCGCGCTTACCTAGAAGTAACCTATTCACTCTTGACTTAAAGATTCCCGGTTCTATGATACAAACGAATCCATACTAATATTATTAATGTGAAAGTGTATGTGTGTGTATGTCTGTGTGTGAGTTCTCTTCTGTGTTCTAAATCAGGAAAGGGGAACCGTGTTACCCCGAATTTAACGCGAGCGAAGCCGCGGGAAAAAGCTAGTTCTATTCTATATATATATATAATCCGAGAGTGCATACTAACTGGAATAGTATATGATGGAATTAAACTCTATACAAAGGACTGAGGCCCTACCACGAGCTCTGCACGCGCTAGCTCCATCCATCTTTCTTTTCTTTTTTTTTTTCGGGCAGGCTAAGGTCTTGGACCATACCGCCTCGTCTTCAGTGCTTATTATCTTTCTTGTTTATAAGTAAGGCCAAAGCCTCGTTTTCAGTTTAATCCTTCTTGTTCAAAAGTAAGTAAGGCCGAAGCCTCGTCTTCAGTTTTATTCTTCTTGTATAAAAGGCTATAAGGCCGCAGCCTCGTCCTTAGTAGTTTACACCTTGTTTTAAATTCCATCCCTCTTCCTCGCTCCCTAGTTCCTATCTACTTCAAAAGATGAGTTCTCAACAATTGTTTTGGTACAGATTTTTTTTTTCCATTGCTTATCAGATTGACGTGAAACGCTTGCTATCGGATTATAGCGTCCAGTTTGTTATCGTGATTGGAATCACAAGGGGTCGTTTGTCCCAAAAGGAATGATTACTTTCTTAGTTTTCCCGTAGTAGTCAGAATGGTCGGAAGTATTTGGTGTCTTCCAATCCATTGACGGCACGGATGGAGCAATGGTGGAGCGATTGGCTGTTGCACGGCGTGTCGCAGGATAGATGCCCGCACGGAATAAGTATTTGTAATGGCATGCAGATAGTTGTTCCGGATTTATGTGACTTATGAATGCGTATTTACATGTTTGTGACCACACCTACAATACAGGGACTAATTAATTACTAGTGTGGGGCAATGTCATCATCATCATTTCAGCCGAAAGACGTCCACTGTTGGACATAGACCTCCCCCAAGTGTCGCCATAATGACCGGTCCTGTGGGTAATGTTAAGAAAATAAAAAGGGACGAAGTTGACGTCGCTAAAGTCTAAGATATTAGATGGCGAGATGCATTTGGCTGATGGTTCCAAAAAGAACTTGCGTTTTTATTAACAGAGAACATAATCGAGAGGAAGAGTAAGTCTATGCCCTGAAGTGTGAACCAGCTAGATAAAAAAAGAATCGCAAGACAAATACACAATCCATGAATAATACTTCATACAAAATGGATGAAGAAATTATTTCAAACACGTTTGTGCTAACATTATCTCGAACTTGTTTAGCTAAGGCCTCGGCAGATACTGCGAAATTCAAGTTCAGTTTGAATTAAATCTCGTTCAATGAACGAAGTTACTCTGTGACTGAGTTGGGTTGACGGAAACAAAAATACATTTTGGAACAAAATTACAGGTGCCTGAAATCCCAGGAATTTCTAATTTTAAACTTTTTGCGGTGTATGGAATGTGTGGTTACGAGTATTTTGTACCTAATGGCAGATAAATTCACTGGTAGAAGGCAAACCTAAGTCGGGCCGTGTTTATTTTATTTTATTTATTTGGGAAAAACAAACAATTGTACAATATGTATTACAATAAATATGGAGTGACGCATAGGTAAAATTCACAACGTTTCCACATATTACTTGTGACATTATTGTGTTACGGTGATATTCAGTTTAGTGAAAAATGCGGATGATACCTGTGATGATAATGAAGAGTTATATTTCAACTGGTCTTTCCTATTAATTTTCTATACCACAAAATGTACATTTTAAACAAACGAAGTTTTTGCAAAAAAAAAACCCCGATTCGAATCACTGGGTCTTCCAAATCAGTTCAATAATAACGTTCATTACTACCCCACAGCAAGGGCGTCGGTAATTGATCCACGAATGAACACGACAAGGATAATCAAGAAGGTGCCGCATGATTAAATACTTCAATGAAACATGTTACTGATGTGATGACTTGATGACTTAATATTTTTTTTTCATAGGGCGAACTGATTTCTTACGTTTAACAATAAAATAAAAGAGACAGTCCAATAAGCTCAATTGTTTGTTCTTGCCAAAAAATCCTGACCCAAACCATTGTCATCTTCCAACCAGTCCTGGCATCCCTCTCATGTAGCAAACGCACCGGTAATTCATCTAATACTGTAATTGACTATATCGATACTCCAGGATGCGCTGCATGATTAAAACACTTGAATGGACGTCTTTTATTTAAGAGGGTCCTTTTTCACTCGCCTATCGTCAATATCGAGCATGATTTAAAAGCTTCTTACTTCATCTAACGCAATCCAACGTGATGTTTGACGAAAAGGCAACGCGAAAAAAGAGAGGTAACGGCTGAAAACTCTATTAGCATTCGGTAATTCCGTGATTTACTCGAACATTTTACAAAACTTACTCCAGGAAATACGTGTTTTTTTTAAACCCTTAAAAGTTTTTGAAACAAATTGTCGTCATTCAGAATCTTGATTAAATTTGCCAGGCTTCTATTGTTATACTTTTTTGACTTTTTTAATTTTTGAGTAAATAATGAAGTGTCAAAGTTCATGCAAAATAGCAGATTTTCAGAGATCTTTATTGGATTAGTTTAACACAAATTTATAAATTGATTTCAATAAAAACCTAGATAATATCCACAAGATACTGTGTTTCCAAAATATCTAATGAAAAATTTGTAATAACGTCATAATCGCGTAAGAGCGGTTGTATGAAAGACAGTGAAAATGTATGTCGAGTTGCATCCCCTTAAGTGTTTAGTGATGATGAATTAACTTTTTATGTCAGTCTACCATTAAATTGCCACACGACGAAGTGATCTGTTGCGGTCACCAAATAATAAAACTGTCGAACAAATTGGACAGTTCTTGCAAAAAAACAACTGACCCAAATCACCCTCAGTCAGTCAGCCCAACCCCAGTTCAAAAATACCTAACACCCCTACTCTGTAACAAGGCCGAAGGTAATTCGTCCACGATTGTTCGCACAAGGATAATCCCGGAGGCACCGCATGATTAAACACTTGCTCGACGTTTGTAAGGCACACGTATTAACTGTAAGCTGATTAATTTTTAAATAGGGAAAGGTAAGCTTTCAAAGGTCAGAGAAGTTACATTGGAAAGTGTTCTTCTGTTTTGGGCATGAATTTAAGTTTAGTTAAGTAAGCCTAGCTTTTACCCGCGACATCGTTCGCGTAAACTCTCTCTTTTTTTGAAAAAATCGTATGTTATCCTCCCACCACTTGAATTAAGATATGACCCCTCCCCCCGGGAGTTAAATCCCGTTCCCGCGGTGAAATAAAAAGTAGCTCAAATTACTCATTATAACATAGCTATATAAACCAATGACTGTCCTCTCAAATTTTGTCCAAGCCTGAGTTCCCGCGGAAATTAAACTCTATGCGATAATGAATAAAAGTGTTCGGTTGGATTTTCAATACTCGACTCAGCGTCATGTTTTTGAAAAGGGGCAGTATTTATTTATTTATTATATACTTAATTGGACCTACACCTTATAATGTGAACAGGACAAACATTTGCAAAAACAAGTGTACAATAGGCGGTCTTATCGCACAGGGCAGCAGTTAGAAGCTTAGCATTTTCCCAATCAAGACTGAGTCATAAACTTTCCATTGCTACCACAAATAAAATATTTCGCTGAGTTATTCCACTCGCAAAGAGCTCACAAAATTACCATAGGCTCATAATCCCGCAAACGAAAACGGAATCAATATCAAGAAGAAAAGTTATAAAAATGAATGTTAATTTTAAGTAAACACATTCACATGAGGAGCAGGCTCCCAATCACCTTCCGGCGAGGGTTGTTTGCGCCGCTCCCAAAAATAAAACCCTAACACAAACACACCAAGACATTCGTACTCAAATTGTGTTAGCAGGGCTGCCAGATGACCATCTGCGGTTGGCAAGTGTTTAAATATGGACCGGATGAGCTAATACAAATAATGAGTAAGAGCTGCTAAAGGTGGAACGCTGGACAAGTCTTTGATGAAAAATATTCATTGTTTCATGTACTCGCAGTGTCCAGGATTTTGTGCAAATTGTTTTTACGTTAATGCGATCGAAACGTTTACCGTGTAAGTATGGCTCTCTAATTGGTTAAGAGCTTGAAGCGAGCCAATCGGAGCGCAGAAACAAACTCGCGCTAGGCACTCAGGTTTTGAATTTGACAAATCAAGGTTCAGAAAGAAAACAAAGATATCACACAAGTAGGAAAAGTATAAAAACGACACTCTATGTTAGTATGTTAGTCTAAATTATTTGCGGCAGGATATGGGTGCAGATAATGCGAAAATTACCTTTTGGGTGGGTGACTTGCCAGCCCTACGGATGCACGGTATCGAAATTCAATTTGGTGGGAAATGTTTACATCTCTTTTCATTTGCCTTCGTCGGAAAAAATTGGTATAAATATGTATGTTTGGAATTAGACCTTTTTATTCACCACAAACAATATCAATAGCTTTTATTCAATCAATATCTAGTACGCTTTGTTAGATATTCATCGTGCAATATTTCGTGCTGCATTTGTGTTACCAATACATAAATGCGAATTTTGTAAACTAACTCTAATTTCTATTGAATATGAGGTTTATAAAGTGCGTAATTGATAGAAATTAATTAGTGAACATGCAGTGATGTCGTTACATATTTATCTATTCGTAGAGTGGTTAGTACACTAACCTCTCTACGCTTATTTACAACCGAAATACAAATCCAAAAAAGTGGTAGGATATATCAGCAAATAATGGACGAATAACGCTTAAAACCCGGGGCGATCGCTTTCAGAAGCTAGATCGATCATGTACTACAAATCTACTACACGATGTACTCGCTTAATAGCCTTTAGTTCGACCAACTACCGATGTGACAACGCATTATTACTCTCCCCACGTACTACACTGGCACAATATTAACATATTGGCTCGTAGTCCTCACAGATCACAGCAGCATGTGATAAATTGCTGGCGCATACGACTTGTGCAAGTAAATCTGAACAGGGCTTAATATTTCAATATTCAAGTGAATCACTCGAAGCCACGGCTTGGCGGGAACGTAGACGGACTATTTCAATTCAAAGCGGGTTTCTATTTTACAAAACGGTAGTATATTTTACGCTCCGTCTGATGTTTGAGGGTTCGGTGCATGGAGAAATGGTGAAACGAATGCTCGAAGTCAAAGTGAAACGCAATTAGCTTGGTGTCTTTGTAAATATCCAATCATCTAATGACATCCTGCGCTCTTGGGCGGAGCGCGAGGGCGTGTCAGACTTTTACTGACGAAAAACCCACTCCTGTTCCGTCGCTGCCTTTCGTACCAGGGCCTAGTCTTCCTTTCAGAAGCAGACCCTTGGCCCCAGTAGGCTTCGACCCTGCTGGGCCTCTACGGTTTACTGACATCTCCTTGAGGCGTGTGTGGAACAGTACGCGCCGTCGACGACTTGGGCTCGATCCGGACGGTTACCGGACGATCGGACGAACGGTGTTAGGTGAACTATCTAGCAAGCAAGAATTAGCGTGTTTTGGCTTGCGGGATTGTTCAAACGAGTCTAAGGACTGGTTGTTTTCTTATAGTTACAACCTAGGGGTCTTTAAGTTAAGAGTGAATAGGTTACATCAAGGGAAGTGTGTTCCATCGTTGGCCACATCGTCGCTTACAATCAGGTGAGATAGTGATCAAATGCGACCCTAATAATTATTTTAAAAAAAAGTCAACTGCAAGACACGGGTGGGTTTTATTCAGTAAGAGTCTAAAACTCCCTCTCGATCCACCCAGAGCAGGAGAAGTTATTTCATGATTTCCCACTAGAATAAAAGCTGGAATTAGCGTTCCTGATCTCCTGAAAAGTATATCCTTTATGTTGCCTTTAAAGGTTAAAGATCTGTTGAAAGTATCTAAATTACCACCGCACTCGAAAATCAAAAATTGGATCATAAAATGTTGGTTGCCACAAACGGCTAAGGTTTTAAAGCAGACAAATCAATAAATATACAAGACGAAGCTCATACAATTGTAGTCAATAACATATCGGGCCGAGACTAACATCCGGCCGCGTATACATCGGCCGCGTATACATTCACTCCGGTCATAAACTGCCACCATTGTAGTGATTTCCGAACATTATATCCACATGTGGCTTCCTTTCCTTTTCTAAGGATCATACCTTATTCATATGTAGTGCCGTACCGTTGGCCAAATATCCCGGAAGTCTCGAAGGGCCACTTATAACAAATAAAACCTGTCATCGATTGTAAGCACAATGGCCATGGGGATCCATACCTGTGCTTGCAAAATCAATGCTCATTTTAATATCGCCTTTTTCACGCAAAACTACATACATATTAGTATATCACATCATTTGTAACAGAAATCACAGTTCCCAAATGAACTACAATCTAGACCCAATAATATAAAAAAATTGTTAGTAATACTTCCAAACACACTAAAATTGAAAATTGGACTTTTATCGAATACATGTAAAACTAATTCCAATTCCTCGGCTAAGTTTTAATGTTAGGTACATTAAAACTTAGCCGAGGAATTGGAATAAGGCCGTTTAATCGAAATAAGACATTCGCATTAAACAATCGAGCTTCCATTAGGGTTGAATTGACAGCGCGACAGGTTCAAGGTCACCGCAGACGTTGACGAGTCCACTAAAACCAGAAGGACAAAAGAACCACTTCACGATATGCACGATATTGACCTCACCTGACACTTCGAGACATGGCGAGATATAAAAGAATCGCGTGCAATTGAAACTGCAGTGGTTCGGTTCTGACAAAGCTTAAAGCCGCACTGCAGGTGGATTGCTAAGTGCTCATAGCTTACGTGCCAGGAAACTGGCAAGGGCGCTAAGCACGCAGGTCGGCAAGTACCGACAAAGACATCTATTACATCAGCTTTATAAATAGTTATACTAACGTCTAGCTAGGCTTTATAGAAGCCACAACACCCGTTAATATACCCTGTGCTTTTGGCCCTATAAGCCCTTTTGAGAGTAAGCCTACTGTACGTATTTACTTTTTGTCGAAACCCTACAAAGGTCGTCAAGTCGCCTCGAGCGAGATTACGGTAACCGTCGCCGCGTCGAGGACAGAATTCTGTCAAGAGCATGAACGTATGATAGTTTCACTAAGAGATTTATTTAGTAGACACAAAGGACACTAATCTTGTGTCATGTTTAGCCTCCGAGGGATCGGGACTGATGTATATCATATATAGCTCAAATAATACAGATTGTCCCAATTTCTTTTTTCAACTTGGCTTAGCTACTGCGCAAACGCAAGATACGGAAGAGGCGTGAGAACTTCGCCGATTGCTACTGCGTCTTTGGAAAGTCGCTGAGGAGCGTTTCACAGTAGCGACTAGCGGAGCGTGTGTATCGTGAGCGCGAATTCCACAGAGCGGCTAAATTTTTGGCTTTGTTATCAAGCATCACGTAAATGAAGTATCGAGTACTCAATTTATTAAAATGTGGGTACAAATTAAATGTGAATAAAATGTAGAAAGAGTCCGTCAATCAGGTCAAATGATTCCAGCTATCACTATTCGCAAAAGGGCAAAAGTTCCCCATACTGCATAATGACAGAAGACTTGTGTCTCCAGTTCACCACCCCTACAAAACACAGTTGATTCAAGAGCAGCCCACAAATGCCGCTGAGAGGCTTAACTTCCCTAATCAAAAGATTGATCGATTTTCGCGCTTTGACGTTTTGTTCACGAAAGAAGTTATTTCCGTCTACTCAATGGCGATGTTTACTAGCAAAATTCCGTATATTAAAAGTTAAATCAATCCAAGACATAAACATGATTGACCACTATATTAACCAAAACTCATTGTTTGAGCCGGGATGTCAACACTACGATGACCGATGCTTTTTCGCTGATCAAATAAGTCGTAATTCAGAGCAAAATGTGGAGATGATTAACAACTTTTTCACTCTCACTTTACAAGATTTTGTTGGCTGTCTCCAGCAGGATGGAGATCTCACATGTCTAATGTATCTATACCAATCGTTTGTGAACTTTTTCCTGGAGTATTGATAATTCAATTCAATTTAAAACAATTCATTCATTCTTTCTTCATAATAGGTTTTTTTGACAGTTAACAATGTGACCTAAACACTATATTCCACTATTGTAAGATGGTACCTAAGAAAAAAACGTGTTCGCCGACCCCAAATAAGATGGGACAAGGGCAGGAAGATGATGATGATGATGATGATGATGATGATGATGCCTAAAAGAGGTTTTTGGAAAAAACCTGTGGTACAGGTCACCATAATCAGAATAGGTGAGATAAACTGACCTTCACGTAGTCAGGATTTGTTTCCAATTTTTTGGCATTCTTGTGGGGTTATCGCAAATTCGAGGGTATACAAAAACAATACTATTTCTCTGGATCAATTAAGACGAAATATCTAAAAAGAAATGGCAGCGGTCACTGAGAAGTGAGAACACGTATCGAGAAGTTTTACGAAATTTCGTTTCTCGTTTGGAAATGTGTCAGCAAAATAACGGAGCTCATTTACATAGATGAATTAATTCCCTTTCTGGGAATAAATTTCTTAGAAAGTTCTGGGAACTGTTCTTCAATATGAAATGTTGAAAAATCTATTGGCACATCTTTTATATACTTCATGATGTTTATTTTATTTTAGTTTCTTTCATTAATAGTGTTATAAACTTTTTGTTATATGTATTTGTTTATACCAAATAAACGAAACAAATAAAATAATATTTTCTTTCTTTATGTACAAAGTATTATAGTTCCAGACAAATGAAAGATAATGTAATAATAACAAATGAAAGTATGGAAGAAGTCTATTCGTCTTGAGTTTGTTTTAGAAATTAAATTACGTTATAATAACGAAGAAATTGTGTTTATGTTGGAAGATTTGATGGGATGCCAGGGGTGACCAGACGGTTGCAAACTAGCGTTCCAACCAAGGTGACCTTGGTTTATGTGTTTGGTTTGTGTTGCGGCTACATGGATGTAAACCACGCGTCAACACGTTCGGTGTTTGGGAAAACGCGCCTCCCAACGAAGGGCGTTGTAGGTCATGGATTACAACTGCTATATATCTACACGGATTGAAACTAGCAGGGTCACCTTGGCTGGGACGTTGGTTTGCAACCGTTTGGTCACCCCTTTACCGTCTTACTTTTCCAATAAGTGCGGCGGGATTGCGCAGGCACTGAAGTAATTATTTAGAATGTTTTGCACCTTGGAGAAATTAAATCCAATCTGGGAACCTGTACCACCGACCACGATGCACTACGTAACAATCAGTCGTGTATGTGTTGACATTAAACAAACAAACCTATTTTTACTGCTAGCCTTCCACAAACATCGTTCAACATTAATAGAGATTGAAGAATTACGCAACCTCCTCATAATTCCTCATTAAGCTGAATGGATAATTTGGAACACTGAGCTGGGACGCAATCATCCCATCGATCATACCAAACTGATTCTATATCCGCGAATAACGAGAGCTTTTAATCAGGATTATGAAAATGAATTTAATAACCGCGCCTACTTCGTTTGATGGCCAGCTAAATTTATTTTGATGGCTTTATGTTGAAATGATTGAAAAGATTACCAGTGGACTCTGAAAGGTTTTAAACGCAAAATAAATGTGAATAACGGTTGAAGCGGTTTTTGACACAATTATTCGCAAAGGTCTCTCATCATCATCATTTCAGCCGAAAGACGTCCACTGTTCGACATAGGCCTCCCCCAAGTGTCGCCATAACAACCGGTCCTGTGCGTCTCACATCCATCGGATTCCATGACCCTCACCAGGTCATCGGTCCACCTTGTGGGAAGCCGTCCAAGGCCCACTTCAGAACCTTTCGTCCCCATCGACCATCTGTTCTGTGACCAATGTGCGCAATGGTCTGCTCTGAATAAAAACTTGATCAGGGGACTTTAAAACGGACAGTGATGATCCTGAATCGATGCGGAAAGAACTCAACCACAAATGTTTAAGAAGATAATGTTTAATTCGTACAAAGTTCTTACCAATAGGTTATATACTAGTAGTAAGGATATCTTAATAAATTAAACAAAGAAACTTAATCTAAAAGCCAAGCTACTATAAGCTTATTAACCGCACTAAGTATCTCCCGATTGCAGAGAGAAATCTTAAAATATTTCATACTTTACCTCAGACCTTTATTTAGACTTTAGTCTCTAAATCTGTCTTTGCTTGCTTTAAGAGCGTCCTTTTCGAGGTGCATTTTCATACAACCGCTCTTACGTGATTATGATGTTATTACACATTTTTCTCTAGCTATTTTGGGTACACAGCTATCTTGTGGATATTATCTAGGCTTTTATAGAAATCAAAACATAAATTTGTGTAAAACCAATATAGTAAAGACCTCTGAAAAACTGCTATTTTACGTGAACTTTGACCCATATTAAAAATATAAAAATACATCAGTAGAAGCCTTGCACATTTAATCGAGATTCTGAATTACATTTTTCTGAAAAACTTTTAAAGTTTTATGAAAGTTTTGTGAAATATTCGAGAAAATTACAGAGTTTTCAGGCTTTATCTCTCTTTTTTTGCATTACCTCTTCAGCAAACATCGCGTTGGATTGCGTTAGACGAAGCAACAAGCTTTTAAACCATACTCGATGTTGACGATAAGCGAGTGTAAAAGGACCCTCTTAAGTACTTTATTACATTACTAGCTCTTGCCAGCGGCTTCGCCCGCGTGTAAGTAGAAAATAGTCCCAAGGGAACATACTCCCGGGATAGAAAGTATTCTATGTGCTAATTTAAGACATAATCCACACACACAGACAGACGTGATCATAGAATAAATTATTGCAATTGTCCACAACCAAATTAAAGTTATTTTCATTCATAAAACAATAGGCTGAATCAAAATTGATTGGCGAAAATGTTTTGCCACTGTAGAGTACCTACATATAAACTGTTTATTATATATTACATTTCTGCCTTCGTTTATCTCATATCACATAAACGCGTCATCAGGCATGACTCGAGTCATCGCGAGTAATCCATCACGCGTTTGACCTGTAGCCATTCACGATATGATGTATAGCTTCGTCTACGTCTCCGTTGTAGTAAACAGGGGAGAGGAATGATTGAATACTTATGGCTGGATGGGAGTCTACAATATATTACTCAGGTTTCTGTAGTAATTTAGCAAAATATGTATTAATGAACTTTTCATTATGAAACAAAACATGCTTTCCCTAAATTATTTCCAAAAAAATGGTTTCTTTTTTCTTCTTAAAGGTAGAAAATTATCAAATAACTCGTCCTGCTTTGGGTGGAGCGAAAAGAAATGTCAGACTTTCATTCTCTCTTTTTTTATTAACTATTGGTTTTTGCCTTCCGGGCCCAAGTTAACACTTGCGAACAATATCGTAGTCCAAAAAAAATCAATTAAGAATATGAATGAAGGAACTTTTCATTACAAAACAAGAAATAAAAACCAACGTTAATTATTCCCAAAAAAAAATTGTACACACCAGCGCTAACGAATCTGCCATTGTTTTCCAAATTAAAACAGATCTTTGTGATAATGAGCAGAGCTTTATGTTAAATTAAATTCAAATACAAGACTATAAAGCGGGGAGCAAATATTTTCAAATAAAAGTTTTAAACATGGCAAGAGGGACTCTCGAGAAACGTTTGTAGGTAATCTTGGAGGCGACGTAACGATGTTATTATTCACAGTGAACGCGTAGGCGTCGAACAGAGCCGGTTTAATTGAAAACGAAACAAGACCAACAATAACACAGCCTGTTGGCTGTTACGGGAATCTTCAAGTGTCGGCGCTAACTAAATTTATTTTGTGGGAAGCTGGCAAATTGTCTTAGGAAGGTTGAGGTTTAAATGCGAAGTCGGTTATTTTCAAATCCATTAAGCTCTACTGGCCACGGGCGCGTAGCTTCATAGACGCTTCAAAATACGCCAGACAGCTTAAACAGCACAGCGTACTGGATCCGCTGTCCACGAGGCATACAGGTATCGGCACGGAACTTGAGCGCTCGGCGACAAAGTGGGGATCGCTTTGCGTATGCTTTTTTTTTTAAATGAACACCTGGTTTATTTTATTTTTTCTTTTACCTACTAGGTACTAGGTAAAAGAAAGAATAAAATAAATTAGGTTTACATGTAAAACGAAAAAATAATAAAACGCGTACGCAAAGCGATCCCCACTCTTTCGCCGAGCGCTCAAGATCCGTGCTGATACCTGTACACGCATACGTTTTCAATCATTTGTGACGATGTAGTCGGAAGACGAAGACGTCCCCGCCATTTTTACAAAAATGAAAACGTGCTTTTGTATTTAATTCATAACGTGCTTTGATGTACGCTCAAGTATGACATGCGGTACAGCAGGAAGAAATTTCATAATTTTGTATGTAATCTGAAAGCAGGCGTACACCAAGCATTTAATGACGAATACGCGTCTATGAAGCTACGCGTCCGTGGACGCATCAATGGTCTACGTATTTCCTTTCTATGTGTTATTTTTTTATAACTTTGAATCACTAATATTTGTATCGAAAACAGAAAATCTAGGAGCAATAAATTTCAATCTCAATCAAATATTTGCGATACGAAGACTCGCAGACTTCATTCGTCTGTGAATTCTTGGAAAACTAGACCAGTATCTTAGAAGCATGCTTCTGATATATTAAATTAATAAAAAACCTTTTACTCTAGTGTATACTTTCTGGAAATTGGATGGCGAATAATATTCTTTCTTGGATTTTATGAAGTACAAACATGTATTCTGTATTTAGATAGTATTGCCTATATATATAATTGTGTTGTGTACAGCAATAATTGGACTTCAGATTTATGTATTGTATGTTATTTTTAACTGTGCTGATTGTCTTAATCTGTAGTCTGTCACTGTACTTATTAAAATAAAATAAAATAAAATAAAATAAAATAAACCTTTTCCTTTGTATGTTAACTCATCCAATTTTATATTTTCTTTAACAAATAATAAATTATTTATTAAGAGAAAACCTCCGATTTCACCCGAAGTATGTTTTCATTTGGCTGATAATACTACAATGAAACCTTCTTATCAAGCAAAATGATTCTCATCTGAATATAAATAGTAATATTCAACGAATATGAGCAAAGCAAATACAACACAGACGACTCATTCAAATTAAAATGACAATAACCTTACTCTGAACAATAATATCTACATAACTCATGAAAATATAAAGGTAACGACTAAATTGAATACAATATTTTTTGTGGAAATTTATTTCAAAAGCAAGAACAAAATGTAGTGTTTCCTATTGAAATCTGTTCGGTCTAGTTTAATTTATTTAGTCTGTCTATCAAACGCTCCAATATTGAAAAAAACTTCAGCCTAAACTAAAAAGCGCCCAAATAAATTAGGACTTTGAAGTTTATTAGAAATCGAAGAAGCTAAATTGAAAATTGATGTTATATTAAAGTTATATAAAAGAAATTTTTATGCAAGGAATTTCAAAGGGTTTTGTAATTTAGCCGTTGACAGTAACGACCAAGGAGCTGAGAAGCGGACGTATTCAAGAGTTGCTGATGGTGATTACTTCCTCCTACTGATATGTTACAGGCACAGGTTAACTTAATGTTTTGTAACATTAGAGAATTTAAAGCAAAATTTAAAGAAACGAAATCAATTACTTTGAAGCTAAACTAATGGTCAATCAATCGAAACCAGAAATTAGGTATTACAATATCGAGAAATCTGGTAAAGATTACCAATGGCTAGCTTGATCGGATAGTACGGAAAAAATTATACCCTGTATGGTACTCAACGTTTTGATTGTAAATATCATCTTTTGGCCAGATGATACTTACAATCATACGTGGTAGGCCAAGAGCTCTTAACGCATACATGACGATCTATACTTAACTGTTGAAAGGGATGGAGCTAGATAGAGAGTATTAGTTCCATCCCTCTTTCTGGCTCTTACGCTTGATTTTTTAACACATCATGGTAAGGGTATCTTCTCGTAATATTGTCTCAAGAAAAGAAATATTTAAAAAATTGCGCAGACAATTGGAAAATTTCCGAAAACTTCACAACAACCGACTATTTATCCGTTTCGCGTTTGGCACTTCATAGCTAAGGGCGAAATTCACCAATAAAACTAATCGCTTTTTAACGTTTAGCTCGCATAATCGCGTTTAGCCGCTGTCACTTGTAAAAATACAACAAAAGAAAAATACAGACAGGTGACACTAGTGACAGCGGCTAAATGCGATTATGCGAGCCAAACGTTAAAATGCGATTAGTTTTATTGGTGAATTCCGCCCTAAAAAAGGACAAAATGTGTCGGGTCAGCTAGTATTTCCATAAATTAAAATTTATGTCCACACAGAAAGGGGTTGCTATATTTAAATAACAAAATATTTTAAATCCAAGTTGGTACGTCTGAATTTAGTCAAGCATCTAGCCTCGAAAATTATTGCTCACCACTGTTCACACTAACTGGCGCTCAGAACAAAGTTTTCGAATTAACAGCTTCTAGGATTAAACACATAATTTTAAACCGATTTATAGAAGAGAGCAGATTAAAAATATATAATTGAACAGTTGTAAGCGTGCCTAAAATACGAGAAAAACAAACTATTACTTATAAGATATAGTTCAAATGCCATTGCATACTTTATTTAGGGTCTATCTATTGGATTTTTTTTCTTGAAAAACGGTCAAGCGCGTATCGGGGCACGCGTTGATGTTTCTGTAGGGTCCTGTTATAATATGCGGACTTAGCCGTATAAAGAGGTTTTCTTGTTTATTATCATGAACATATTAATTGAAGTGAAATAAAATAAAAATAAATAAATAAAAATCACTGAATCAAAAAATAGTTTTCTCATCCCCGAAACTTTTTTGAAAGAACTATCTAAGATAATAATTCTAAGAAAGAAAGTCGCATAAAGCTATCAGCTAACCTTCTCCAACTTATTAGATTGACAAATCAAATAAGCTAATAGATAGGTACCAAAACCATAGTTACCAAAACCATAGGTACTCAAATAAAAGACATGTCCAATATTTCCCACAGTAAAGCAAATAGCGTATGATTGACAAATGATCAATAAACTTTACTGGACTATAAAATTGGAGTCGACTTGGATTAAAGCCGTTTAGATTTACGATCCTTCAAATTACACTGACTTGCAAAGTTGTTAGGGCAACCATGCAAAGTTGCGCACCATCGAGTTGATAGAAATTGAAAGCGGCAATCGAGAGAGATGAATAGAGGATGTCATGGGAAGTAATCACAATGAATTAATGCGTTTATTAATTCATACTAATTCAAGACGATGCGGATAAAGAACAAGGATAAAAACCAAAAAAAACTCTTTAATACTTGAAGTATAAAGAATAGGAAGAATCAAAATTAGGACTAAACAAGAATTTCAAATAGAATTACGGCTGAACGAGCACTTATAAAGGAAGACGAGACAAAAACAATTTGATAACAGGCATTTCATTTTCATGTTTACAATATAATCAACTTAGCCGATCGTTTCTATACGAAATTGTCGGCGAGAGGCGGAACGTCGATGGGAATAATACCAACGAGACTGCCCTAGCGGTTCTTAACCATCTTAATGAACCTGTCAAAAAGGCTAGTCCACTTGGAAAATGCGAGCTTTGCTTCGACCAATTTCCCATTACGTTCTTTCATAGCTAAAGCTATCTCATATAAATCAAAGATGTACCAATGCTGATATCAAAAGCAGCTTTTATCTATTGAACTTTTCATCCAATTAAATCAGCTGGGAAAACTGGTCATAAAATAAAAATATTATTCTCATTTCGCTAACATTCAATAAAAAAATATTCAAATGTAAAAGATGTTAATTCAATTCAATACGACGATCTTTTGAATACATATTAGCCTGCAGCGATCGAAACATTCGCTGGTTGGGAACTTTTCAAAGTATTTTATGAGGCAATGAAAATTTAATCCGGGAGAGGAAGAGCGGGCATAATGAGCGACAGTGGATCGCAATTAAGGGCAGAAACGGGCCCGACCTTTCACTCCATACACAATTTAGCAATAAAAATACCACTATAGCACTCGTTGGGGTGGTGTCGGTTTCAAAGAATAATGGCCCAGTCTATCATTAGCGCTTTATAGATAGACAATGGATCGACATATGCTTTTTAGTACTATCAGTCATTTTGTAACCAATTAAAAGCTCGAAATGGTTTTGTTGCGTGATGATAAACTATAACACATTTCAAAACTAAATAGGTATAGTTCAATTCAGTGAAAGTCCATAAATTTTCTAGGATCGCTATTTTGCCGTTTCCTTCAGAAATAAATAGCATTGGTCTTGGCCGTAACGTCAGCGCAACCGGAGCATCAATAAGTCGTTATTACGAACTATTACTCGATAAAATGTATTGGCCAAGAACAAGAACTACACTTTCAAATAACTTAAGTAGCTTTTAGCTCTATAAACAGTAGCACAATAGATAGCAAGTGCTCACAGTACTTGGGTTCATAAAGTTCTCATTCCAAACGTTCCCCAACCGCAAGCTTGTGTAAAAATACTCTAAAAAGAATGTTTAAAGTTATTAAACTTTATGTTATCTGAAGAACGCAGAGAAACAAACGTAAATATGCGCTAAGAAAAAGCGTTGTTTGAAACAATTCTGAAACTCAATGAAAATGCTTTTAGATTCTTTGAAACTGGAAAGTACACATACAGTTCTTCTGGTATAGATAGACAGAACGTAAGTATATTTATTGGACGAAAGAAAATCATTTCTAAAATAAAAAGATCAAGCTTTATTCGAGAAGAAACTTTTCCAGAATAATATTCCGTCGTCGATGAGCTATAAATATTGAGTTTAGGCAGGTGAGTTGCGAGTGAGTACTTTTAGCCAACCATTGTGGATGAAAACTGGCTCTGTAAGATGATACGTCGAGACCGTAACGACGGCGAGATACTCCAGATTTATATTTATGGACGTTCAGTAAGGGTTTATCAGAGTATTATTAAGCCGAAGAGTGTGATACAGACAGTACTTTGGCGATATTCTCAGGCTTTTAACAAGCTGCGTTTTCATGAAGGTGTTATAGCTGGTGGGTGTAAAATATAATGGCAGAATTGTCTGCTCTGAACTTAACTGGATTACAATGGCACTGCGAAATTGGCCGTTTTATATCTAATTTGAAATTTGATGTAAATGTTTAATTATATTTGATGTTTCTATCAACGACGCACCTAATAGACGGCTATTTTTGTAGTTCTTTCTGTAAGAGAACAATTTCTGCAGTTGTTCCAAATTTGAATTCTGTAATGGTTTACACAGTATGAGAAACAGAATGGAAAGATCTTCATCCTCTATAAAAAAGAGAAGATGACGACCTGACGATGTCTAGTGGACCACTGCCCGATGGTTGCTTTCGGGCTGTTGTGTATACCCTAGTCTCACGAAAAACTTTCCTTGCGCAAGGCAAGATTTATCTGACGTAAGGGCTGATTTTGTAATTCTTATGTGGCAATATAGATGTCGCCATAATTATGTTCTTAACATACCTGAAAGGAAGTGACAGCAAGCTGCGAGAGCCCGTCCACGTAAGGTCCTAGCACGGCATGCTCACGCACGCGCAGTGACCGCCTCGTGGTCTCGGGGTCTAGCAGGTCGTGTACTCGTTCGTTGTATATCTCCATGTATGACACCTCCACCTGGTGGGAAGAAAACTGTTTTAACAAATACAAAAAAAAAATATAAGTCAGAAACAGAATCTCTTGTTTATCGCCTTGGAATAAGCTAAGACTATGGCAATATTATTTTATCCAAGCATTTAATCAGTCAGGCACGGGCATCATTCTAAAACCTCATCAGGATTAATCAAAAGTCTTCTGACATATTAGCAACCAACTGAAGACACTGCTCCGACTTTGATATAGCAATTATCTGTAACAGTCGCCATTAATCCTGTCTGGAGACAAATTGTGCCACCTGTGAACGTCATAATAATGCGTTTCTGTTACTCGATTCGTAATTAAGACAATGAACGTTATATAAGTGGCCGCATGGCGTTAGTTATTATTAAAAGGTGGTCACTTTGTCACAACCAGATGTAACAAAAGGACTGAGTGGAGGCGGGCTAGAAGATCTATCAGGACACCGTCATAATGGCTTAATGACTCCCTTAAGTAAGTTGTGTAACGCCAGTAATTTCTCTCAAGAAAACAGAACTGAATGACTGAGTAGGCGTGACGTTCATTAGCAGAATGGCCTTCTTCCTTTCTACAGCCAAAACTATATGAATTGAGTACAAAAAATAATGGCTTAATTAGTCCCCTAAGTAAGTGCTGTAACGCCTGTAACTTATCTCAAGAAAACAGGACTGAATGACTGAGTAGGCCTGACGTTCAATAGCAGAATAGCCTTCTTCTTAGCCTTTCTACAGCCAAAACTATATGAATTGAGTACAATTAATACAAAAAAATAATCTTCTATATATATAAAAGCGAAATACCACACACTGATTAATCACGAAATCTCCGAAACTATAATACCTACAAACTTAAAATTTGGCAGGTAGGTTCCTTATAGGGTGTAGACATCTGCTACTACTGGCCGGATTTTACGAAACTCCCTAAGGGGGTAAAACGGGGGTTGGAAGTTTGTATGGAGAAACGAACTTTCGCGCGGGCGAAGCCGCTGGCAGAAGCTACTAATTAGTATAATGATGTTACCTTATAAGTGAGTGCCGGTGGTGACTGTTGTACTTTGATCCTCTCGAACAAAGAGTCGCATAGCCGCGGGATGATGCCACCTTCATCGGCCCCCGGCGAACCCATCATCGTATATGATTTCCCTGAACCTGAACAAAAAAAAATGAAATTATTGTAACGCATTAAATATAAACAAATAATAGCCTGGAATGTCTCATCATGTTCTTTACGTATCACCTACTAGTCATCAGATTTTTGTTTTTTTTTTTGCTGGTCTTTCAAGCTCTTTTATGAATCTCATGTAGCTTTTTTTTTTATTTATTTTATTAATTTGTTACATCAAGAATCATTTATAACATCTGCCAAACTGCATAGCAGTTTGTCGGCAGTACATTCTCGTGAATTTCGCTTATAACTAAGACCACATCCGGTCACCCCCCAAGTTTGTAGGTAGGTACTCGTTGTGAGGTAAACAGATGCAGCACCATAACACTAACTGAGACCAACATACCGTAGCAACTATGGACACATAGACAGATAATGTTATATTAGAACATTTTTTAATTGGTTTCTATTTTTGACTCGATTTATTAATTCATCATGTAACTCATTAATGTGTAGGTGCAATCCATCGTCTCGCACGTTTACCGTAGTAATTATTCACCTTAGGGCCCTGGAGTTTCTTTTTCTTAGATTGGCGGGTTGGGTAGCTATATGAATATCTTCTGCAGTTATAAGCTAGTATTTTCAGAACTGTACATGAGAGGCGTTAGAAAGGCACAGTAAAGCACAAAGCGATCTGTAGTTTTGCATAACCCATGGGAGAATGTTGTGAATTTATGTATTCGGAGCACTACTCGTTGTCGTTGGTACTGCGATTAAGTCTCTTCCGGGATGACAATAATACAGGCATTTTAAAGTCGATGTTCCTGTTTCTCTGCATTATTTTGCTGCTTGCATTTTTTTATAGATCCCAGTTTATGGGCCCGCGGGAACTATGAGTGTTTTTTTTTTTTTGTTTATGGTGAAGGAGACAAGTCGGTAGGTAGACTATATAGATATTTTAAGTTTTATTATTATGACGGCTATAGTTATTTTCTAGTTCGTGAAAGAGGGCTTCCTCGACTGTAGACACCACGGATATCTATGGTAGACACAATATGGTGGACTACTGACCGAAATAATCTTCTTTCTTGACCTGGACCATTAGGTAGGAAATGACTTTCTATAAGGAAATATTCAGATATCTCCTAATGGAAATTGATAGATAAAAGTATATAATTATAGATCTGCAATGGAACGAACGGGTTACAGTGATTCTCCTATTCGTAACAAGATCGAACTGATATACGTGTCGCTAAAAAGGTCCACAAAAAGACACCCTCTATCTCAAGATTTTATTACGTCAATTTTCCACTATGAACCAGGTGAGTAAACACAAATTGAAAATGAACGCACTCCGCTCTTCCAATCAATCCGAAACGTTTCGCTCACTAGACGTGAAAGCGCTTCATTTGTAAACATACCTGAAACCTACACTGAACTTTACGTTTCAAACTATTATTTTGAATCATAATTCAATGGAGTAAGACCTAAATTGCAAAGTTACGTTAAAAGATCTGAAGAAGGTTAAAATAAACAAATATTCGTTTATGTGTGTAAACAAAATTATAAAATATCGCTTCTAAAGATTTAATTAGTCATAAAATTAAGTTCTGTGCAATTTTATTACCTCTCGTTTCTAAGAGACACGATGATCACAGGCACGGTAATATTATCTATATACCGTGTCACAGGCCTTCAACACTCAAGCAATATTCTCCTTTCAATATCTTTCATAAATTAAGGGCCCAGACTTTCTCAGTGAAATTACTGAACAATACAATCTGGAATTACAAATAATTTAAACTTGCAAACAAACTTAAACTAATAAGTTGTTTACTGGGCCGATTCAACAACAACTGATTGCTAGGGAATCGCGTCTAAATGTTTATTATCAGAAGCCCAGAACAATTTTGGGAGTGCTAAAGTTGTCCGTGGGCAGCAGTTCTGAATCCTGAATGAGAACAGTACAAAGTTTGGGATACCTAGTTTAAAACTACTTTATGTTTATGGATTACTAAACAGCGAAATTACTAAGTTTGAAGAAGGTTGTGTGTTTGGGGCCATTGGTAATATAATTTAATCAAGTCGAAATTAAACTATGGATGAATTGCTCGAAGTTTAGCTGAAATGGAGCTAATCGTTCTCCTGTGTCCTGGTGCCTAATAAGATACACAATATTAAACTTGGTAAACTGGTTTACCCTCGTGGCGAGCTGAACTAACCCCGACTGACATAAAGCCGTATCAAGTCTTTGATCAGTAAAGCCGCTGTCCGAATACAATTTTTATCTATGCGAGAGTGCATAGACTTTCGTGCACGTTGTATCCAGTGAGAAAACGTGCACGAATCTATCTGATCTACTGACAGTTCAATAGTGCCTGTAAATAGTTTAAGAGCAGCCAACCCGACGTACATTTTTATACAATCGCTCTTACGTGATTATGATGTTATTACACATCTTTCTCCAGATATTTTGAATGCACAGATAATATCTTGTGGATATTATCTAGGCTTCTATAAAAATCAAAACATAAATTTGTGCTAAACTAATCCAGTAAAGATCTCTGAAAATCTGCTATTTTGCATGAACTTTGAAACTTCATAATTCACTCAAAAATTAAAAAAGTCAAAAAAGTATAATAATAGAAACCTTGCACATTTAATTAAGATTCTGAATAACGACAATAGTTCTGAAATTTTTTTAAGGGTTTTAAAAAACGCGATTTTTTCGTTGCATCTTCATCAAACATCGCTTTAGATTGCGTTAGATGAAGCAACAAGCTTTTAAACCATGCTCGACGTTGATGATAGGCGAGTGGGGAAGAGCCCTCTTAATTGAAATATATGCTTTTTAACTCAGCTAAAATATAAACAACCTAAGTAAGTAGCTATGAACATGAGTATGAACATAAGATTTCATATCGGCTTTAGAGAATACGCAGCGATACATGGATATGTATTTATCCTCAGTAAAGTTAAACATATATTTGCAGGACAAGATCAAAACTTCCCGTAGATATCAATATCAACTACGATCGACTTTCTCACAAGTATAACGAACGTCATATCAAGTAAATAACTTTCCTTTGCGATACAGTCAGTAATACACTTCTGAGAAACATATCACATTTATCTTACTAACAATAAATAAATACGTATACTACGGAAACTGAGGAGACATGCTTTTCCAACTTCTAAAAATGGATTAGGGTAATATTATTTACTTATTTATTATATTATTTATTGTACACCTTATAAAAAATACAGTAAAAACATTATAAAAAAAGCAAACAACATACGAGTAATAGGAATTGGAGTAATAGAAAGAAATTATTGAAGCATATGGATCTTAGGCACATGATAAGGTGCGATGCTATCAGCGACTGGCAGAAAGCGCAGTCAACCAGTTTTGTCACTTGCCCAAATTCCATATATTTTGAACTTTTGCTAATCTTTAAATTAAAAGTTATTATATTTAAGTTAAGTTATTATATGTCCGAATATTGGCATTTAGCATTTTTACCAGTAATTATTGAATTATTGAATTTTTTTTATTCAATTGATTAAAATCATGTTGTATAGCAAGATGATTTAACAAAAAATAATTATGTAGTTTTTCCTCTCTTCAATTTCAGGTCTGGTTATAAAGTTGTACATTACTGGGTTCAGTCTGAGCCATCTTCTTTTCATTTCTCACCTCTCGGTGAAAATGGGTTCTATGTGTCACGAATTTTACCTACATTATATATAGATGAGACACATAATCTAAGGATACATCTTACCTAAAAAAAATTGCAATATCAAAAGATATGATCAGGCAAACGCTGAAACTCAAAAGGCAATAGGCAGGCCACATTCAGAGGCTGGAACCACAAAGATGGGCCCATATTACAAAAACTCGATGCCTCGAAATGTTAAAAGGAAAAGAGGCTGACCATTTGAAAGTTGAAAAGATGACATAGTCAAAGTAGCTGGTAAACTCTGAGCCAGAACAGCCAGACCACGTGAGGGATGGAAGCATTTGGAGGACATTTCTACCGCAGGCGGTCCATACATTCAAAACGAGACCAATGAAGATGAAGATAATGTCACACAACACTAACAATTATAGTACATAATAAATTTTTTAGCTAAAAAAAATTAACATCTCGATTACAGCCATGATTTAGGATAAATATAATCAGTTAAAATTAAACAAATTTTAGCACCTAATCAAGCCTTCATTAAAATAATAACAGTCTCGTGAAACAGACAGAAAACTGAAGTAAGACTCATATCAATGTCACATTTCGTGAGAGAGAACACGTCTGTTTTACACGCACTGTCAAATAAACGTGCTCCAAACTATATTTCATAGTCTTTGAGAGACTAATACAAAACTTTAGTACAACCTCTGTTATTTTCTGCACCCGTAGAGATACGTCGAGTTTTTCACTGTCACAAGGAAAAAGTTCACGAAATTTCTTTACGTTATTCAGTTACTAAAGTGAAGGAAAACTTTATTGGCGGCACGTGTAATGTGTCTCTTTGAGGGAAAGGAAAACAGATAGGTAGCTGAATATGGCGGGCTTCGGACGGAAATTACTTAATAAGATAAAATACGCTTTTAATTTCCTCGTGGCGTATCTGATATCGACAGAAATGTATGCGGAATTTGCCATTTTTTAGATGATAAGTTCTCGCTTTGATCAAAATTAATTTATCGTTTTATAGAGTTTAGTATATATCATATTTTTTAGGGTTCCATACCCAAAGGGTAAAACGGGACCCTATTATTTAGGGTTCCGTCCCCAAATGGGACCATATTATTATTACTAAGATCCCGCTTTCCGTCCGTCTGTCTGTCTATCTGTCCGTCTGTCACCAGGCTGTATCTCATGAACCGTGATATTTAGACAGTTGAATTTTTCACAGATTCTTGCCGCTATAACAACAAATACTAAAAAACAGAATAAAATAAATATTTAAGGGGGCTTCCATACAACAGGCACGATTTTTTTTGCCGTTTTTATAGATAATGATACGGAACCCTTCGTGTGCGAGTTCGATTCGCACTTAGCCGATTTTATTCATTAGAACTACCGAATGTTACAAATGAAACCATTGTATGTGTAGCTACCGACCAAACATTTCAGTCGTTCGATATTACAGGCCCCGATAGACGTGTTGCATTACAAAGGGAATCCTGAATAACTGAATCACACTGGCTGCTACAAAGGGTGGTCGTAACAGTGGAATATAGTGCGACCCACGTCATCAACATCTGCTACGTAATTACAATGCGCAGTTGTAACGTAATAAGGCCACAGTACTCATACCATTTCAGGAACATAAAATTGTATTAGGTGTTTTCCTATATTTGAAGAACAAGAGCATTGCTTTTCCGCAAGCAAGATGACATAGCAGAAAAAAGTTTGTTTCCAACTGCTGGGACTGAGGCCTCCACTCTAAAATAGGGAACGGGCCGTATCCGCGACACCCGCGGAATGATCAGAATGATAATATGACTGCGTATGTATTGCTTTTATTGAACTGCATGTGTAGTAGTTTGGACGTGGTGGGGGCAAACTGCAGACACTGGTTCCATACATTTTCAAGTAACTGATGATATCTATCTATGGCCGTAATCTACCACACGGGTCATCTAATGAAACTAAAATTCCAATTGTAGATAAGTACTGTATTTCATTAAAAGCGAATTATCAATAAAAAAAAAGCAAAAACGATTTAGATTTTCAGTCAATCCATTAGCTTATCTCAACATAAACGAAACATAACCTCCCTAATTTAATTAAGCAAACCCGATCCCGACAAACAACAACAAACGTAAGTAAAAGGAGTGACATTTTACTAAACAGAAATGTCTTGATCCAGGTCGAACCATAAATATTTTGCGAAATACATGGGAAGGGGCTGACACCTTACGCGTGTCGACAGAAAATTGCCTATATACAAATCAGGAACGACATGCCGAGTGCCCACGTACAGATTGAATATTCAGATCGCGTGTTATACATGTTAAGAGGAATATGAAGGTTTTGTTACATATTTTGGTATTAAACCACCAGATTCCGTAAAGTTATTATTCAGTTTTATTTTACAGATCAAAGTAAAGGTTTTGTGATGACTTCAGAGACCCATTTTGCTTCCATGAGATAGATATAATAAAGGTAAAACTCTGTAAAAGTTAAAATTAAATTCTCACTCCTGAAAACAAAATCGGTCCACAATAACCGCGAAATTAGTAAATATACCTACATAAAATAATAAACTTAAAAAAACATACTGCCCAACAAAGAACCTCGTCCTTTTTGAAGTCGGTTAAAAATCATTTAAAGGCATCGTATAAGCATCTAAGTATCAGCTGACGTAGTTATTTACCAAAAACCATAAACAAATAAAAAGGAAACTCAATACGTTCCAATCGGTGCCTATCCCAGCATCAAAACACGGGGTGTTCAAAAAAATAAATCATAGAGCAACAAAAGAACGTAACACCATGGATTACGGGGTCGCATGAAACATTGTGCCGACATAACATCTCCCGACCGCTCGCTATGGGAATGTCAACTTTTATTTGAGCACATACTTGTACGGTTCCGAAACGATTTTGTAGGAAAAATGTATATTGGTGGCCGGCCGGTGGATTTTATTGGTTTTGTTGTTATTTTTTATTTTGGTTATATAGGTCAAGTAGCTAGCGTAAGTTTTAAATATAATGGAGCAAAATAAGGAAAGAAAACGAAATCAATGAAACCAACTTCTCTTTTAGAAATAGATAAGATACATTTCACATGTAGTCACACATCTGTCTCACCTGTAGGTAAGCGATGATGTGGTCGATGGTGGAGCATGCTTGCCTCGAAGTAACTTATTCACTCTTGACTTAAAGACCCCTAAGTTGTAGCTATCAGAAAACAGACTCCGGTAAGACATTACGAAAGACTAACATAACGAGTACAAATTAAGAGTAACCATGGAGTTTCTTGCCGGTTCTTCTCCATAGGAAACGATCATTTGGAACCGTGTACTAGCTTCTGATGTTTATTTAATAAGTGCCCATGTAGGCGTATGTGAAGTAAAATGATTTTGTTTTTTTTTTTTAATTGAACCGTAGAGGATGCAAGGTGTGTTTGAGAGAACCGTTCACTCATGAGGTAAAGCTTCTTAACGTACTACACTACACGCGAAATTTCTATATTCTGATTTTTAATTAACTGGACTAAACTGACAGCAGTGGACTATGCCCAGCTGTTATTAAACCATTGTCCAATCCAATTATGGTATAGCGACAAGTGCCTCAAATTGAAATTTTGCCGAGTCATAACAATTCGGACAGTATTATTCAGAAAAAAATATAACAATATAAAAAATAATGCACACCATTACTATTTGAAGCAATCATATCCTCATATTATCGGCCTTATAAAGATGGAAATAATATTGTTCCTTCGCCTTATGTTCTTCCTTTTTTCCTCCATATTCATTCATATTATACATTTGATTTTATTGACCTCTTTGCTATGGTTTTTTCTTTTCAGTTGCCTTTCTACTGGATCGTATTTCTTTTTTCTACTAACAATTGCTTGTCTTCTCCAAAAATAATGTAAATTAAAAACTTAACGTATTTACGTTTAAATTAGTTAGATAAGTTTCTCAATTCTCGTTTATTAAAAGTTATTAGTAAAATACATAAGGACTTCGAATTAGGTATCTAATAATATTTTAATTTTTTTTTTTATGTTGCGTGGGAGTGGACGAGTTACACCTCCATCACACTTTTTTGTACTAATCGATTATCGATAGAAAAGAAGAGCGTCCCTAATTTAAACAAGGTTAGAAAAAACAGGTTTAATATTTCTTTTCTAGGAAGATATCAATTGAAATTAATACAGCTTTCGAGGCAACGGTGTTGCTATTCAAATCAGTTCGCTTCAAATCAATATTCGGTATTATTCGTCAGTAGCCAATTTGGTAGGCGGCTCGAAATTGAATTATAACTTGGATGGAGACAAACTATAGGTAGGCATAGATATGTTAATTAAATTGGCACGTGTTCTATTTGACCTAGAAATCAAAACATGTGTGTTTTGTTTGTTTCAATATAACAGTTTCAATCAAATTATATCAATCTAATTAATTAATGATTTCGTTCGGTTTAAGGGTTGGCTGTACGATCGCTAATTGAGTTGTCAGTCAACGCTTGAGGAGGTTAGATTGTAACTAGATCGAAGTACTAATTAAACATTTATAGAACCTGTCACTTCGATTTTATATTATTTGATGTCAAAAACAAAGTTTCATTTAAAATTGTTTTTAATTTTCATATTAAGATTTCATTGAACAAAGGCCATTTTTAGGAAAAAAGCTGTAAAACAAAACTGCAGTCGTGACCTATAAGACAGGGTGCGGGATGATCAAAACTGTTGGCGTTCTTCCAACACCAGAATATGATGCGTCAGTATCATTCCCAACCCCGTCATGTATCACAACCACTCCCGGAATTAAAAGTTGTAGACGGAAACCATCTTCGGTGAGTAATATCTGCCTTAGAATAAGAAATGAAAACTATTATTTTTCTCGTTGGGATAAAGGTACCTGTGCTCAAGAGTATTTCACTTGATAATCATCGTGAAGGGTAGGGTATTACTATTATTTTTATATCGATACAGCTTCTCTAGCTACTACAAGGTGTGAACTCGAATATTATACTCCGAAAACGTACTACCAGGATAAAAATATCTAAAATATTAATAGGTCACTTTCTGATGATGGATCGTTAAGACAGCCCATGATCAGCAACTTCCCAGAATACTATGTGGTACCTACACTAAGTCCTTCAAACAAAGTACGCAATTACACGATGTAAACCAGTCTAATTCGGAAGTCCAGTTAAATGGTCGTAACAAACTTTCAATCCTTAGTGCAAGCACACAGGGGATGACCAGAATTCTGAAATTGGCGATCGTCCAAATCTTCGGAGCTATGCGTCAACGTCATTGGGGACCCATTCATCAAGCAGCCTATCCGTATATTATCACATAAGTAATCTTTGTATTAAAAATATATTTCAGTCATCAAAAATTAAACAAGAGTAAAATGTTATGTCTTGTATAAGAACAAAATATAGAAAATTCAGAATTTATAACAAGTACAGTAAATTCGTACCGAGATGAGGCTATAAAATTAAAACACGAAAACTGTCGATACACATTTTCGTTTAAGAGATAAGTACAAGAGTTAAATTGGAAATGTCGTCACCGAATTTCATTCGAAAGTATGTGCAATCGTGCTGGTTTATTTTCTTTTATTATACACGTGTAACGTTTATGTTTCAACAAGAGCGTCATTTTCTTCCCATGGTCGTGCCACATGCTGTTCCATTTAAATTTATCCTTTGCCACATCAATCGTGGTCGCTGATGCAAGCACAATTGACGGACAACACGCGGTGCTATCACAGCAATCAGCTTATTTAACATCTAATTCTATACTACTTGTAGACATGACAACGGTGAGATATTAATATCAAGGATTGTTTATAAACGAAATATTATACAAGCAAAAACGTAATTTGTCTGAGAGAAAAACAAAGACATCTTTGCTTTTGGAAGACAATACTAAAATTGCCTGACAACTATTTTAAACACCCAAAATTCTCACAAAATCCTCATCGCAATACCTGAACGTATAAATTTCCAGGTTCTCTGGTTCAAATTACCTAGGTTCTTCTGAATTTACATAACCTCTTCAACTACAGCGAAATTAGATTTGAGCTTAAAGTGCTTGAGACGTCTTCGTCGATGTTCCTGCACTTAACGGGGCTCGAGAATGTGGAGTTATCTCACGTGAGTGTGTACTTATCTGCTATCGATCGACGGCTAAGCTCCGCACCTCGACAATTAACGGGCGCAAACATTGAATAGTTAAAACTTGGCCCCTATGTGACGGCCAAGATGTGAACGGTTGGCGGAATACTAAATAACTAGCGATTTTTATCGATAAAATCCTATTTAAATTGTTAATAAATTAATCATTTTGGGGAACAATTCTGCGAAAATCTCTCAATGCAAAAATACTTAGGTATTATCGGCTCAAAACGGCCGTGTTATTATACATATCAAAGACAAAGGCAGAAGATAATGTCTTAATTTTTCAAACACGATGACGTGACTATCTGCCGTTTACCTACACAATCACGTAAATTCACAATAAGAAGATCAATGAACAAAGAACAATGAAATATCGATAACCAGCAGCTGGAACGCTACCGAGGACAATTTCCCAAATGCCTAAAAGACGTCTTTAAGGAATACTCCTTCATCTGTGAAGTAGAATTTTTCCAACTGGTCGAACGCCAAAGCGAGGGAAATGGGCACGACCGATGGATCTAATCTTGAACAATATAAATAAGGACGCAGGGAATTTCTTCAATTACCTAGCTATAACGCATAACATGCTTGATAGTAGCGCCACTGACTGAAAAGTTGAAAGGGAATCGTTTATCTTGGTATGGTCATGTGAAGGCGAGAGATGAAACTCATGTTACTAAAACAGTTGTGAGTAAACATACAAAAGATGGATGAATTATGTGAGGAGTGATATAAAAGAAAAGGGAGTTAGTGATAGCATGACGGGTGATAGGACAGAATGGAAGAAAAAAACGTGTTGGGCTGAACCCAAGTAAGACGGGACAAAGGCAGAAAAATAACGATGAACGCTTAACATATTTTATACGATAACTTTCGAGAGTGGCATTTGTGGTACTGAAATATATCAAAATGGATCAATACGAGTAAGAGGTATATTTACGAGTATGTGGATTCGTACGAAGCTCTTGAATAAGGACTGAACGATTCGCAAACAGATGGGATACCCGACCAAAATATTAATGTGACGAAATAACTTTAAGTAGGTACTTATTAAAAATTTGTTAAATCCTGATGCTTTAATAAGACCGAGGTATGTATAAGTTTCAGTTCAACGTCAAAGAAGGTACAAAAGGTTTGTTGGATTACCTAACTCAAGACTCAAGTGGTGTGGTGAGGTATTATTTTCACATCAAGCCGGGCTTATTAACTTGTATTGCTCGCACGTCGCTGTCAGAGTCACTTTTTTGTCCGTCTGTCTGCCAGTCTGTCTATCAAGACCCTTTATCTCGGAAACGCATGGAGCTGCTTTTCCAGATGTTTTAGATACGCCGATCGATCTCTCTTTTCTGCCTGGTTTTTACGTCACAGAATAAAACTGTACGCAAACCTACAAACCCCTCCAAGACCAACCTGCCGTTGCCGTTGCCGTACAAACGACGTAAAGATAGAACAACTATACACGACATTTCCATTTCGAATCTTATCTGTTATACTTTTTCGGAGCCAACGCTGTCAGTTTAAAGTTTAGACCCGACATCGCGACACATCTCTGGCACCGTACACCTGGCACCTGCAGTTTTAGGTCACCCGGACGCGACACCTGTCCCGGCTTCTTTGTTCTTATTCCTGTCCTATTTGTTACGTAGGTGCACCCAGATAAGTGCTCCGTCCCAGGTACTGTAATTACTGAGTGCTCTGGTTTAGGGGTTAGAAAAATAAGTGAAGGCTTGAGTGCTTTTGTTGCGACGTTGTCAGGACTTGGTGCGTCTCTTTCGCAAATTGTCTACTGGTCTGAAAAGTATTTTTCGCAGAATATCGCTTTCACAGGATGATCTTTCTCAAAAGCTCGTTTTTTGACAATGCCTATTTCGAAAAAAATCTCGTTAGTAAGAAGTATTGTGATAAACCGATCTTTTGAGAAAAAGAGATTTCATGACTAGTACACATTTGCGCCTAAGCCGTTGTCAGTAAGATGATAATATAGACTGATATTTTCTTTCACACAGTTTTGAAATATCCTCATAAATACATATGATTCAGTTTAAAATTCAGAAACAAATCAGTTCATATTTCCTTAACATAAACAAGTTTAAATGAGTAGGTATAATGTTGGTGGACATCTAAGGCTACGTTTTACAGCCTCATAAATAATCCTTGGTCAAGACTTGGCTTATATTTTATGCTGAAACTCATAAAACTGTACAATTTTCGTTTACAAAGCGGCGGGCAACCAGCGCAATACCTCATTTTTCAGTCTCAGCACCGTTCGCATCGCTACGTTCGCTACAGCGTAGCAACTTCGTAGCAGCTTGGCTACGAAACCAAATATTACCCAGTTACGAACGTACATCGTACCTACAATCATAATTAGGGTAATATTTCGAGGAACAATATAAATTCCAGATGAAAATTTATGTGAAGAGTTGAGCAATAAGCCCCGCTTGAAAGGAGCTCGCCCGACCAAGTTTCAGTGCCACGCCAATACGGGGACCCTTGCAAATTCACGGTGCTAACTTCTTGTATTTGCATTCCTAAGCACTTCTAGGAATGTAAATATGCATATAGAACGGGGCAATAGTAAAATAAGCATTAATACCGAAATTTGTTACGATTTCAGCTGTTATTTACATATTTATTTGAGATGTTAATAAATTTAAGTGTTGCAAATAGTCATTAAACTTAAGAAAATAATTTCAAGACTTAGATTTACGGTTATGTCTAACAACGTTACAATTTATCCTAAGCGACAATTTATAATTTGTAATCGCTGTTGTTGAAAATTTTCTCTGAACATGTGTTCCCACTATTAGGAGTCTAGCTTTATTGAAAATACTGCTGCAATTAAATTCAGTTCAAACTTTGTGACTAGCCGGCTAAGCTTGGGCCCAGATGCTGATGCTGTCGGGTTTTATTTGTGGTCATGCCAAGCTTTCACATAGAGCCCACGAATTAACGTCACGGTTATGAACGTAAATTAAACTCATTTTAGGCATTAAAGTATTTATTTTCAGTCTTCATGGTAACAGGTGAGAAGGTTATTCTCTTCAACATTTTTGTAAAAAGTTCAAATTTGTTTAGAAAAAAAAAAACCCTGATAATAGAATAACAGCTTTAGTGTTTTTTGTAAAGACCAGATGTAATAACGTAGACGAAGTAAAAGGATTGTGTCAGGTGGCTATCTATAGTTTCTACCGACTCCTTGGGGAAAAGACCAAATCGGACCGAGAGCGCTAAGCTAAAGAAATAACCAGTTTCAATACAGATTCTCATTAAAAAGTAAAGCACGTAACTTCACACGTCATACGGAAACGTAACAGAAGATGGAATCTTATGTTGACAAAAGACCAGCGTGACAAGGGTGCCGTAAACACGCAAGTTATCGTAAAATAGCGTTTATGACTGCCCACGTGACTGGCTTAAACGAATGAGATGAGAATAAAAAACACAATAAGAAAATATAAGCCGGCACGTCTGGAACATCTGTCTTTTGAGACGGACTGAGTTTTTAATGTCTGTAGCAATTTAAGCGAAATGTAATTATTATGGTCATACTATATTTTGTCTTGAATACTAAATATAATTGCGTGGTGCTCATATTTAAGTTTTAAAGAATTGGCGGTCATCAAACTGCTCAATTTTACAATACAATAAAAAGCTGACTAGGACCAAAGTAAATAATAAAACCTTACACAGTCGAGCAGATAAATAAACCTTATTTACTTCGCATACCCAGCAGTGTCCTTTAGACAGCTTTAGAAGGATAAATAAACAAACATTCTCGATCTAAAATCTATGTCAAAGATATTTGTAACCAGACTGAGTAAGTAATTCGAGTACTATTCTGAATTCTTCATGAAGATTTTTATTCCTTTAAATAAGTTTTGACAAACAAACACATTTGCAAAGTATGAAGGTCGATGTTAATACTCATTTAATATTTGTATTCAAATGAAAATAATAATTTATGATCGAAATTAAAGCTATGAAAACACGAAATCCTCATTAATTTAGGCGGCTAATTAACCTGTCAACTGCGTGACCAATAATATGATTTATAACTGAAAATACAACTGGTAATGGACGAACTCGTGCAAATTAGAGATATTGATGATAACAAATGGACACTGTAAGTACACCTATCTCGCAGATGTGCAGAGTTTCCACACGATTTTTTCTATACGAAATGAAAGGCAGAATCCCAATACTTGGCATCAAACACAGCTTAAGCGAAGAAAAAACCTTAGTAGGTACCTACGGGCTTAACGAATTCTGTGCTCCTGAAATACTCATTTCACAAAGTAAAACCGGCGATTCACATAACAAAAGCCGCAGTAAACACAGTACAAAAAGCACATATCAGCATTATTAAGCGTGGGTACATGTCAAGGGAGTCGTAAGTAACATATACCTCAATACCATGTAAGTACTGCGCTGTAAGTCACCCCTCGAGGCTCGTTCAGACGCCGCAACTCAACATTCGAGGAGATAGCACGAGTCACGACCTATGACCTAGATTGCTCCTTTTTTACTTTAAAATGCAATCAGCCGTTGCATTAGAGGCGGAGATTATGTGGTGCGCATCGTGCCTGATTTTGCAGCAAGGATAAAATTTATTTTTGGTTTTCTTTTAGACTTATGCTGCATTAATTTAAAAACTTCAAGGCTAGAGTAAATAGGCTCTTAATAAACTATTGCGATTCACCATCATTGATTGCATCATTGCTTATTACCATCAGGTGGGATCGCAGTCAAGCATTAGTTTATATATTTTTTTTTTAAAAACGTTAAGATTTAGATGATCTTTTGATGATGAAGATAATGTCTTGGTTTGAAGACCAAAACAACACGCAAACACACGGTACGAAATTACAAATGCGTTGGGAATTAAAACTTAGCATTATTGCAGGGCAACACAATTGGCACATTACGGAAGAATAGCAGCTTCTACCTGTCAGTAGTCAATAAGTAATATAAGTATGTTACATCAAATAACATAACTGAATAAACGTAACGTGTTTCAATATGTACTTAAATCAAATAAAATTACGTCAATAAAAACATATGTATTAAACGAACATGAATGTTAGACGGACCGTTAAATCCATAATTCTATTCGAGACTCGCTCTTGCATGCACGTGGTTGTAAAACTTGGAGAATATCCAATGTGAGTCAATTTGAAGCTTCTACGTATCCAAAAAATCGTTGGGAACCGTATAACTGAGGTCTCAGGAAGTAATATTCAGGAGTTGCGACCATTATGCGTGGCGGCATGCCAACTTGTGTGCGTAGGCAGTAACTTACGAACGCGAACGTAACAACAGTTGTAATACAAGTTCGTGCAAATAGTATTTTGTTTGGTGCTTCTAGACGCTGTATTTTATACTGTAGCGCCTATAATGAACGAAGTTTGGAACTGCTCATATTTCGCTAAACCCCAGCAGGAGGCATTATTGTAAAATTTAAACAGTATTTCTCAACTTTATTACCGCTGATCATAAGCTGTAAAGCTGCTCATGAATAATGAAAATATACCGGACCGTCCTCTACAATTTGGTAAAATTACCAGGTCTATCGAAATCCGTTCAGACAATAAAGAACAATATGATCCAAATTGAATGCACAGTAAATTATCGAATCGAACATCGACAACATCCGCATGGATACTCCAAATTGTTCAGATTCAATAGAATCATTGCAGACATATCGCAAACAATAAGAGATACAGAATGGCTCAATAAATAGTACAGATGCAGCGGAACCACTCAAAAGCGGAGTGTACACAGATCGTTATTGGAAAATGTTGGAAAACCGCGTCACAGCGGGGAACATATTATTGTACAAGCAGTAACAATATGAGGTTTCCAATGTGTTTCAAACACAGTTTACGATCGCAGCACTGTTGTTGAAGTATGCTAATAACTTCAATAAAAGTGCTATGACGACAATAACGTTTCTGGTTTTGTTATGGTAATGTTTACTTTAATGCGTTTGTTTTGAATGTCTATGTTGTTAAAAATATTCATGATATTTTCAATTTTGCTTTACAAAATGTTGCTTTTACTCAAATATAAGGATTTGAGAAATTACGCAGAAGGAAATTTGGTCCTTCGAGCCGGATACTGTCGAGAACATTATTCGTAATTGTTTTTGTATCTGGGACTTTGTATATTTAAACACACGACTGTATTTATTCACCTGAAACGAGGCATAAAGTCAGTTTAACAGTTGAAAAAGCATGCAAAGCGTGTCAACCTCGACTGGCATTGATTGCAGCGCGTGAATTGATGACGCGGAACACAAAGGGTTTGTGACGTATCTAGGTGAGCCTGCGGCATGGCAGGCGTTGGCTTTTGTTCGTACCGCCAAGAACGCAAAGTATTAGAGGGCGAACGAAGTATGTGGCTGTTCCAGTGTGGTAGGAGTCTGTATAGACTGTACAGGGAAATTGGGAACGGTGCAGCTAATAGATTTATTCGGAGGATATTGTTTTTTTATCGGTACCGAGCTTTCTTATTCGTCCTCAACAGCTGATAAAGTACTTATAAGTATAAGTTTGGAAGATTTAAACTTTAAAAGTAACTGTCTACCTACATCACAATGTCTTCTACGCTCCAGTTCCTGGTTATGATTTATCTATAACATATATAGATTCGGGTTTGTTTGATGACAATAGACTGTCCTGATTAAATGTGAGTGTACTATAGACAGATATATCTCTTATTTAAAAACTTTGCTTTCATTATTACATTAACAAATTCTGGTAAACCGCAAAACAGTTTATCATACAAATATCTATAAATATAAAAGGAGAAACTGACTGACTGACATATCAACGCACAGCCAAAACTACTGGGCCTAGGAGAGTGAAATTTTGCACAGGGCTTCCTTTTATGACGTAGGCGAGCACTAAGAAAGGATTTTCGAAAATTCACCCTCTAAGGGGATGAAACGGGGGCCTAAAGCTTGTATGGGGAAAGCTACTTTCACGCGGGCGAAGCCGCTGGCAGAAACTAGTCCGCTGGTAGACTAGTAAAAAAATGAAACGGAAAAATAGGTACAAAGGTGATGCTTATTTCTGAAGAAATTTCTTCCAACTGAAAAGTCGGTGTTTCTATAATAGTTTTGTCTCTTCGTTATTTAACACCGACTTCCGAAATTAAAGTTATTTTGCACTTTTCAGTGTTTTTTTACTTTGAAGTCGGTTGTATTTTTTTGTTAAAAGTTTTTTATTTTACACTTTTTAGTTATGGTACCACCACTAAAAAGTACCCCTCAGCCAAACTTAAATACCTTATAGCCAGAGTGCATCTCATGACAATTCTAATAATCCCAAACACGGTTAGATTATATTAATTTATTACAGAGTTCCGGTGCCTAACTTCAGGCTTCATCATCAGATTAGTTCGATATATTCCCCCTCTACTTTCAGTCAGTCATCGACTACACGTATAAACAAAGCAATTTTACTTGTTACGACGGTTCTGCTGTGATCCTATGAGGAGTTCTGTTCCATATCTTCGAAGTTCATGATCAGATCATAACAATATTTCTATGGGAACAACTCGGAAGCATAACCTCTCAACCAAACAAAAATTATCAAAATCGGTCCACAATTGACCGAGAAATCGGTGAACATACATAAAAAAAAAAAAACAGGTACATTTAACCGAACATATAACCTCCTCCTTTTTGAAGTCGGTTAAAAAAGATGTAGACGTCGTGTGTAAGAGTAGTAGAAAAATAATGTAATTTATGTTCCACTACGAAGGTTCGAACTGATACTAGATTTCCGCCATGTCATTGAAGCGGGCATTCCGGTGAATGGATAGAGACAGTTAGAACGTTAATTGCCGCGTTATAGCCGGAACAAAAGGTTATGGCTCTCAGGAGAATAAAATCTAAGTTAGGGTAGGTTACTTAACACTGTTTTTCGACAAGATGATGGTGACTTTAATTTAATGTGATTAAATTCTTGTTAAATGAAATTGCACTTGCAAAACTTGAAGGCACCAACACATCATCATCATTTCAGCCGAAAGACGTCCACTGTTGGACATAGGCCTTCCCCAAGTGTCGCCACAACGACCGGTCCTGTGCGTCTCGCATCCATAACCCCGGATAACCGCGATCCTCACCAGGTCATCGGTTCACCTTATGGGAGGGGAGGCCTTCCAAAGCTGCGTCTTCCCGTACCTACGTGGTCGCCACTTCAGAACGTTTCGTCCCCATCGACCATCAGTTCTGCGAGCAATATGGCTCTGCCCAACGCAAGGCAGCACAAGTTTTAAAAATGTAAAGAAGTACGAAATTAATCATATTCATTTAAATCACGAAATAATTAAAAAAATCCCGCAACTATACCGAAAGCGGCTAAGCTATTTAAGCCTATTAAAATACTTATTCATGATTTTTTGAAGAATTTTTCAACACGTGTGTGATGGCTATCATAATTGTAAAAAATATTTCACCAACACCATATAACCAATTCATAGAGGCGACCAACAGTTTGCAGGAAAACCCGCTGTAGTTACAAATACCATTTTTACATGATAACTCGAATATTCTAGCAGCATAAACAGGGCTGTCAATTTTAACGTTGTACCTTCACTAATAATACCCTTCAATAAAACTTCCAACAGATAAACGGTATTAAATCAAGAGAGCAAGTTTTCCCTTGGGTAAAGATTCAGAATTGGAAGGATCGTGGTCTTAAGTAGAGGAGCCGTGGCTTCGTTTGGTAAATTACGGCTTAACTCTGTGAAAGGTGTTCGAGCCGTCGAGACCGGAGATTGACCGCCAAGGCATGACCCTAGTCAAATGGAAGTGACAGCCCTAGACTGCGGCTCAGTTATTGAGTATAATATGAATATTCAAGTTATTCGCCAAACGTTCGGTGGCTGCTCCCATAGGAGCATCCAAACGCATGGCATTCTGGTAATGAAATTTTGAAATGGTATAAATATTTGACGTTGGTCGAATGTCGTTGGGAATAGATTTTGGGACGCCACGAGGCACGCAGAAATGAGTTGCTTTACGATTACCGACCGGCCTTAAATGTCAGAAGAGCGTTCATGATTCTGAGCGTCTGTTATTTTATTGGACAAAGTTTTATCCATTAAACCTCGAGTCAAAAGTCATTAACAATAAACCAAAGACCAACATTATCCACAGCATTTTCATTAAACTAATTTCCCATACATGGGTTTGCTCTACGAACTCGACGCTAAGAACAATTTGTTTCTAATCCATGACGTCACGAGGGCGAACATGGTTATGCACTTGCGCAACCAGCAGTATCGCATTGTAAGTATACGTCACTTCGATCGCTGCGATAGCCGCTAATAAAGTTGATTTACGTGCTACTTAGCGTTATGTAAACGAAAACTGTTTATCTGTATTGATTTATTAGTATTGGCTGTTGTTGACATTCAGTAAAATTAATTATACCGGTAAAATTAAGCAAGCTACGTAAGGCGTAACTGTCTTGTTTTGTAAATCTGCGATATTAACGTAATTATATATTAACAAGCCCTTTACAAGCGACTTCGTTCGCAAGAATGTTTCCATAAAAACTTTCAACACCCCTTTAATCGTGTTTTGAGGGTAGTTTTGAATTATCAATAATGACAGTTTTTATTATTCATTTTAATTAGAATTTGTGCCAAGTTTCAAGTTTTTATTAACCCAAGAAATAATAGTCCTTGATTCAATTTTTAAAACCTCCTAAATTGTTATGTTGGGGGTACTTCTGAAAACAAATAATGACAACCTTTATTCTTTATCTACTTAGGTTACTATTTCTGCTAACTTTCAAGTGTATGGGTACATGGAATGAGATTTGGCATACAAACGAAATTCGCCCTTTTCATCCCCTTAAAGATTGAATTTCCAAAAACCACTTGCTCGCCAAGTTTTATGGAAACCTGGTGTAAAATTTCACGCCTAGTAGTTTCACCTGTGCGTTGATATGTTAGTCAGTTTTTCCTTTTATATTTATAGGTATAGATAGATGAGGAACATTTTATACTTTCGGTGCAATTACATAATTGAAAGGGCTTGACTAACCGGTGCCATCTCGCGTAAATATCGTTAAAACGCTGGACGTAAAATTTCCTACGAAATATTATTCAGGAACAACATAATATTAATGGGACATTCCACAGCCCGTCAAAATGACGTAGCAACACGTTAACAAAATGTTGATATTAATTAATGACAGTGTCAAACGACAATGTTGAGCAAGGCGTCCCGTGGTATTTGACATGTAGGCCGTACGTAATTGGCCCGCCCGCTTCCCATGAAAACGTTCAATGGAGATGGAGACATTACAGCATAATAACCTTTGAAAAACACAATATAACCCCTATACAGGGATATAGTTTGGTTGATATAAATTGAGTTTTATTATTTTATGATAGATAGATCTCAAATTTCACTAATGCCACTGCAAAAATCTTACTTTTTTGGGACCATTATAATACAAATAGAAACTTAAAAAAAACTTTAAATAACACTAAAGTCATCAGAATGAATGTGCAACGCTTCTTCATTTATAATATTAGCGTAACAAGTTTGTGATAAACATAAACACAATAAAATATAGATGAAATAGGATATCGAGGCCGTAGTAGCTCATAGGCTAAGGCTAATAATTTAGGGTTTATAAGGCCCTAAGCAATCAAAGGGACCGTTCTCGAGTCAGAAATAAATAGCAGTCAGTTTTAACTCTGAACAGCACCATTCAGTAGGCTTATTAACTCCATTTTCGAAACACGGCCATAAAAAGTAAGGACCCAAGCAAAACGGAATCAAAATTTATTACAAAACAGAACGAAGCGAAAATAAAGCGTAATTTAAAGATAAAACTTCCAATTATGAGGAGGCGTAAATAAAGTTAGAGATATTTAATAAGGTAATACATTCAGACAGAGCTTTACGTAACGCCTGGCTCGGTAACGAAATGCAATTTAAAGGGAAACGATGTCATTAACTCTGAAACACCCGAAAAGAGGAAGGCTCAATTTATAAACGAAGAGTAACTAATAAATTAACATCGAGAGTGAGTATCTCCTATCTCTCTGGATATCTCTGGGGTAGTTTAGTAAAATGTCATTCGAAATATTTAATGGTATATTATTTATTTATTTAGAAATAGAGTTAGTGACAGATAAGAGTTAGTGATAGCGTGACGAGTGACAGGACAGAATGGAAGAAAAAAACGTGTTGTGCCGACCCCAAATAAAACGTTCTAATAATATTTGTCTTTCATTCATCAGCAAATATATCCAATCCAGGGTTGGTCTCCACGAGCGCGTTGAGCATCGTTAGCATACGCGGTATAGGGGAGGTGGATCGAGCTACAGTGCGACAATTTCTAGAGCGATTAGGAATCGCATCAGTATCTCCATTAATAATTTTATAGGCTATTGTAATTTGGTCAACAGCCCGCCTAACATAGAACGAATTACAATTTAAGCACCCTAAGATATACATAGTAGGATGATACATATATGGATATAATCCAAATAATCGCTTAAATCTTCGTGTAAATCTCGTTTGGATAAGCCAATTGAAATGCATTTATTTCGACGCCTTGAAAAATCTCCAAATGATGTAAAAAAGCGGCAATGTTATTTGTTCCTCTCTTTTTATGTCCACCACTATGAACAGCTCATCAATCACGAAGGTCAGTTGGATTAATCCAGACGGATGACGGCCTCGAAAATGATGAATTAATTAGATCATTGACGGCTCATCGCGCCCGCTCGTCGCTTGCATTGCCTGCAGATTGAACGGCACTGCAGCATTAACGTTTTAAAATCAATTTCCTGACGGCTTCCATTCCAAGCCCTCCGTCAGGAAATTACTAAGGAGACATCGTCCCAGGACTTTATTCAATCCACCGGTTATGTGACTGCTTTCCCTGAAGGGGTCGATATGGAAGTAAGGGCTATGCTTAACTAATCGCGTGATGGTACCTATAATATTTGAAGGATGTTACGCGTATTCGAATCTTGCGGCTAGCAAACATCTCGATGGTCCCAATCTGAAGGCTTGCATTATAACCTTTTGAGTGCGTAATTAGAGACACAATAGTAAGACAATGGCGCGTGAACGCCGGCGTTAATGCGGGGATCAACAGCATAAATTATAATTCACTAGATGCTGTGATTAAAAGTATCCTATGTGCTACTCCAGGACAGGGTCTACCCGTGTATCAAGTTTCATTGAAATCCATTAAGCCGTTCAAGCGTGAAGAAGTAACAAACGTACACACACACAAAAACTTTCGCCTTAAAATATTAGTGTGTTTAACCCTCTGAAGATGATGCAAAATATGTGCTTTTTAACAAATAAATAAACACCGCGGTTTGTCACTTGCTTTCGTTATAACCTGTTACGTAACCCTCGTGTGCCGACACGAGGGTTGCTGAAGCCGTTGAATATCATAATTCAGCGTTCACGAAGTATTCACAGGATGGGTGGTGCAAACTTTTAATTGGCTTAATGTATGTTAATGGTTTTTTATCATTTTTTACACGTTGATAAAAGCTACAGGTAAATGTATCACGTAAATACAGAGACTAGGGTCCCTTGTGTGTAATGAGATAAAAATAGAGGTTTTTTATGAGGTGAAGGATCTAATTCCGTGTTAATGAATTCATAATGTGATCATAAGTTGGATTCCGGAGTGTGCTGTTTATTGGAATAATCTAGTTGATCTGTTACGGTAGTCTCATGAGAATCATGTCCTTTTATGGAGACTGAAATGGTCGTAGATTTTTGGTCATCGCAGTAAAATGTATTATTACACAAACCCTTTCTAAAGTAAACAGGATATCTTTAATAGGTACCTAATTTTAGAGCTTTATTCGCGTCATTTTGTTAAAACGTTAGCTAACTTAGTAATTACTTAATACAGGTGCTAGACTAACGCTACCAGCGTTCAAGATCTACGACGGAAATAGTTTTAAGCGAAATAATTAGAGAGTTCACGACCCACGAGGGAGTGTAACCAAGTTTTCACATACAATCAATTACCTGCAGGTGTATTACAATGTACATACAATTATTCGATTTAATTACACCAATAAATTAAGCTGTTCATTAGACGATAACTCGCGTTCGCAATTAAACGAACAGAGTGAAGATGCTTGTTCAATGTTCACTTAAGTATACTCTGAAAACGTGGAAGATGGAAGATAAAAACTTGCTTTTGTTACTTACCACGTTCAAGTTTATTTAATTTGTTAATGAAGTACTTGTTGTAATTGATATTTTAGGATGATAATTGGAATAAAATTATACAATATAGTTCTGGAATCAGCGGGCTGCACAAATCTCACCATCATTCATCATCATTTCCGTCGAAAGACGTTCACTGTTGGACATAGAGGCCTCCCCCAAGTACCACTACAACGACTGGTTCTGTGTGTATCGCATCCATCGGATTTTCACGACCTCCACCAGTTCATCCACCTTGTGGGAGGCCTACCAACGCTGCGTCTTCCAGTACGCGGTCGCAACTTAAGAACCTTTCGGACCGTCTGTTATGCGAGCTCATTGCATTGCCCTGCCCACTGCCACTAAGTTTGATGATAATGGTTATGTCGGTAACTTTAGTTCACCTGCGAATATGTTAATTCTTGATTCGATCACGCAAGGAAACTTCAAACAAAGCCCTTTCCACCTGAGAAAATACGGCACAGCTTCTCGAACGCTGCCCAGCCGAGTCGGATTTAACGCTTGGCCTCTTTCTCGACAACTTTTTCTGGCACAAATCTCAATAACAATAAATCTAGATTCGATATCCCAAAATATAGCAATCCCAAATTCAGAGCATCTCTCTACCAATTTCTATCTATACCGACTACAATCTGACACAACAGTCAGCGGGAAATTTCACGGTCAGAAGCCTAGGGTTATCCCAATTAATCTTATTCACACTATTCAGCTACATTTGGCATCGCACGAATGTTCGCCACTTCGGGGGCCATTGGTTTTGACCACAAAATAGATAAAGAAGATCTATGACATGAAATGTAGCTTAAAGCTTAATAATTATACGATGTTAGTAATACACAGAACGTTTTAATTTAGGAACTGAATTATAAAAATAAATACCTAAGTAAATAAAATAGCCATTAATTTCAAAACTCTGGGAAAATACATTTTTCCGTTTGAGTTCAAACTGACTAGTTAGAGTATGTCCCTCAGTACAGTGTGCCATTTGGCATAGGCCTCTACCAACTGCTTCCATTGGACCCTGTCTGCTGCTGTCCTTGTCCAGTATGGACCCAGTCAAGCGGATGATAACTTCCAATCATCTCATTGGGCGACCCCGCCATCTTGGATACCAAAGGCTTACCCACTTGGTCCATTTGTTGGTCTTGCAACGGATCATGTAACCTATTAAGACATATGGAGATGGTCGATTCGGGTCAGAATATCTGAAACCTTGGTTTATTTTTCCTTATTTCAGCGTTGCAACTCTATCCCTAAGTTTTATTCCTAACATATTTATATTGATTGCTCGTTGGCATTTTGCAAGTCTTAATGGTCATTCTTGACAATTCAAAAGTGATTGTAAATGGTTTAAGTATTTGAAATAATACTTTAATTGATTGACTAATAACTTTCTGCGTTATTTGTAAAACCCAGGCAGGATGTGCCTGAAACACCTGAATTTACAGTAAAAAAAAATGCTATTTGTTACGTTTTTCTTTGGGTATCGTTTATCTAAAAGAAATACGGGGCCTTTCGATCTGCACACGTCGGTTTACGTAAATCGTAGGGTATACTCCGGTCTTTCAATTCTTAGTTTGTCCCTCATTGAAACATCTTAATTTGTTTTTTTTTTTTGCATAAATTCATCATTTCAATTTACAAAATTTCTCATCGTAAATATTGGAACATCAGCATTAACCTGATTAGGTTTTTTCAGTTAACAAGAAGCTTTTTCATTCATTTCTTTTTCCAACGTATCAATTCACGATATTTCCCTTAGCGAAGGCCTAAGGGAATGTTCCATTTCTGTTTTTCTAGATAAGGCATAAATTCACAAAAAATCACAAAGGAGCCGTGGGATGTAGCAATAAAAGAATATCTTGGCGTAAAGTTGTATTGTTCTTTCTCAGAAATAATTTTACTATTACAAATTTATTTGTATAGTCATAGTGGGAACTTAAATATGAACTATAAATGCTATTATACTAAACCTAACTATGTACATATAATACAAATACACTCAAGCGTCATACTAAGTATTCCTCCACATCGCTGTCATCCGGAAATGTGCCCAGAAGGCTGGCAGCATTGCCACGTTGAATGGCAATGCTAATTTTTTGGGCGAAGAACGAGCCAGCCCTCTGGTCACGTAGTGTCGATCAGACGACGTGAAATTTCCTTGAAAAGGAGACGTGCACTCGGACCCCATGACCCAAGCGTTTTGACCCCAAACGGCTCAAAACTGTAATTACCAATAAGGTTACAGTATTTGCGCGGTTTGAGGGTCTCAGCAGCAGCAGCGATTACTATTACAATATAAGTAATTTCTATGCTTTAAATATTATAGAATTGGGTAATTAACTATTTTAAAATGATTTGTTTCAAAAAGTAACTTGATCCGAATATGCAAATTAATATGGATAATAATATACCTAATAAAATTATTATTAAGTAAGTCCAAAACATTTCAAATCTGGTGGAAGGGGACAGAAGAAAAAGAGGCACAAATTAAAATATGACGTCGCCGTCATTAGTTTACACACGTACAAAAGAGATGGAGAGATGTTCCCACCACACCCCCACTCTGCCTCACATCATTATATTGAAATGATAATTGCTTCTTCATTGAATACCCACAATTGACGCTGTTTTCAAAAAAAGATGCTACAAAGGTACAGGTGTTATTTGGTACAAAATATTACACAAAATAGACATCAAAGGTAACAAAATTAATTGTGTCATTTTGCCCACAACTCTCTCTAGGGTTGTTAAATTAATAACGACTGATAAAACACATAAAATATTCAAGGATTAATTTCAGTAATGTGACTATCTATGTTTATCGTAGATCTTAAATCCTTTATTGGAAACCAAAACTAGTTAAAAACAAGGTTAATGGATGTCTTAGTATGTTATGTCTTCAAATCAATTGGAAACTATGAACATATAGAGATTTTATTAACTGATAACCGTTCTTATTTTCTTCTAGTCGATTAACGCTGAAGTTTCATGCCAGCCAGAATAACTGTAAAAGGTTATTTTAAATTATATGAGGACACTAAATTAGGCTGAAGTATATACGAAATTTAGAATAGAAGATATCGGTCTTGCTGGTTTTGATTCATGATTGTGAGATTGGAGGGTATGATACGAAACTAAGTTATTGTTTTGTCAAAAGTTTATTTATATTACACTTTTTTCACCTTCCGGCTACATCATCAGATCAGTTCGATGGTACTATCTCCATCAGACCATTAATGTAAAGTTTCATCATAACTGCTTAACTATCTTAATCGAAATATGTACATATATATGTGTGTTTGCGCAGTTCGGATGGTCATCAGTGGTCTTCTTCATCAGTTCCACTTTATCAAATGATAATTTCTGAATGCAAATGCTTCTAGATGAAAATACTTGAGAGTTGACTTAATCGGAACTAGATTCTGATAAAAATTTAAACAAGCTGAAAGTGAAAAAAAGAAAAACTTTCGAAACGGACTTAGTAAACATAAAAAATACAAATTGACAACCTCCTCTTTTTTTGAAATCGGTAAAAATGTAATAATGGATGAGCCTTAGGAAAAATCGAGTGTTAAAATTAAATTATCTGTTGTAAAGTCAAAACGTAAACATTATTTATCAGGGTAGACGTTTCAGTAGCCGAACTTGAGACAACTATCTGACGTAGAGACAATAAATTTACTCCGGCGGTAACAAACGACGCATTTAAGTAACGTCAGTTAAATATGTGAGTTAGATACAGACGGTTTAACTTCTAAATATCTTCATTTCGGTCGTTAATTACCGCATTTTGGTCTCATTTTGGCAAGTTATTTTGGGTACATTCAGTGACGGATTAAGACTACTTGATGCCCTAAGCAACCTACGCCTGTGGGCCCCCCTATCCGTATGTCAACTAGAATCGGTCTTTAAACCTTTACCGCCTAAAAATATTGATGAGATGTAACGTACCTTAGTAGTGGAGTAGGTGCGACAACAATAAAAACCAAAGCATAATTTATTTTTTAGGGGTTAAAGTATGAAATCGTCGATTTGTACTGAAAAATTGAAATTCGTTTTTTTTTCATATAACATATTTATTTATTTAATCAAAATAATTACCATTATTATCTATACTTACATTGCTGCCATCTAATAGGAAGGTCATTTATGCCTTTGCGATAGAACTCTGGTGATCTAGATTCGAAACTGTGTGGAAGCATTTTGTACTGTCTCCTGATAAGAAAACTTTTATCAAGTAGAAAATTGTCCAAATCACGAAAAAAATGGTAGTCCGTTGGAGCAAGGTCTGGCGAATACGGAGGGTAACGAATGGTTTCTAATTGCAGTTCCTGTAGAGTTAAAACGGTTTTTCGTGCTGTATGAGGTCTCGCGTTATCATGGAGCAATAATGGTGAAGATTGATTCATGAGTCGGGGCTGTTTCACTGCTAGTTTTGCTATCATTGTTCGGAGTTCGGCACAGTAGACATCTGCCGTTATTGCTTGAACAGATCGGAGAAAGCTATAGTGAATAACACCATGCTGAGACCACCAAACAGTTACCATTACCTTTTTGTTGGTAAGCTTTACTTTAGGACACTGTTGCAGCGGAACCGCTCGCTTCGCTCGCTTGGCTCGTGCGTAGGAGGTCACAGTTTTAACCTAACCTAACCTAACCATTTTTTTTTAATTATTAACTTACTCTAACTACTTCTATAAATCTTGCATGCATGCACGATTTGCGCGTGGAGATGCAACGCCGGGGCGAAACTCCGCTGCCGCGCCAAGTCGCGGCATGGCCGACAGAGTTCCGGCGGGATCTCATGGTGGAATGGCGACGGCGACTGTCGCAACCCAGAGCTGGGCACGCTACAATTATGGCGGTAATTTGCCTCTTTGAGGAGTGGCTGGAGCGGCAACACGGCGTCCTCACCTTCCGCATGACGCAGGTCCTCACCGGACATGGCAAGTTCGGGAGGTTCCAGCATCGGATTCAGGCGGAAGCAACGCCCGAGTGTCATCACTGTACGGACCACCCAGAGGACACGGTGGAGCATACGGTGGAGGTGTGCCCCGCTTGGGCCGAGCACCGCCGTGTCCTCGTGAAGGCAATTGGCGGCAGCGACCTTTCGCGTCGGGCCCTGGTTCAGGCTATGGTCCGAAGCGAGGAGGAATGGCAGGCGGTCGCCTCCTTCTGCGAAGCAGTAATGCTGGCAAAGGAGGAGGCTGCAAGCGTGAGGGAACGAAGGTCCTCCCGCCCTAGCCGCCGTAATTCCGACCCCGACTACCGGCCACGGTAGACGCGGGCTTGCGGACGTCGAGCACTGGGTACCTCGCCGTCCGGCTGTTCGGTAATTAACCGGACCGAGCCCAGTCGTCAACAGCGCGTAGTGATCCTCGCGCTCCTCAAGAGATGTCAGCAAACCGTAGGGGCCCAGCAGGGCCAATACCCGGTAGCTAGGACCGCGGAGAATTTCTGAAAGGGAAACCCGTAGTCCTAGAACGCAAAGGGTAATTGAAGGATACAGGTGTGGTTTTAGTCAGTAAAAGTCTGACACGCCCTCCCGCTCCACCCAGAGCGCAAGAAGTCATTTTGATGATTTCCCACCTAAAAAAAAAAAAACTGCTTCTATAAATCAACAAATCATTTCACTAAACGTTTATTGTCTGAAGATTGTTTGCAGTAATAAATCATTTGATTAAAGACCAAATGCCATATTATACTTGATAATATTTTGCCAAGTAAAAATTTGACCAAATAAAAATATGCGTACTAAAATCATTCGAAATATTGCAATGGTATAAAAAAGGTTGCTAAAATTTGTTTGGGTAATGAAATTTTGTCAAAATGTTTTCGGCAAAACGACAGGCACCCGAAAAAAGTTTCACTCAAAAATCTCAAACCATGAAAATTTTATGTCAATTCGAAGTACCTATTACAATAAAACGGCTATTTCATACTTTAATCCCTATTATTACGTAATATGTATAGAAGCCGGCCGGCACAATTACTCAAAAAACAAAACATTTGATTGACACAGATTTGCGGGGTCGCCAGGCGGGGGGGCCGCGGGTTAGGTGTGGTTTGTGATTGGCTGATCGCAATTCCGCTCTAGGCCGGACTCTTATGTCAACTTAAAACGCGCGAATTTTCAAATTAGTCCTAGAAACTTTTTTTGGTGACGTGGAGTGAGACGTGTTGCCCTAAGGACGGTTTTTTTTTTTGCTTCTTTTGGTGCCCCCCCAGACGTGATGCCCTAGGCAATTGCTTAATTTGATTAAGGGTTAATCCGTCACTGGGTACATTGTATGGAACTAATGCATTTGATGATAAATTTATTACTGCTTTGCCTAAAGGAAAATGAATAGCACAGTCAAGGAGCTAATGTTACTTTTGAATGTATGTATATTTGTAGGTTAATGTAACTTAAAGTCAAGTCTGTCGACCAAACAGCAGCGTCGTGCCGTCGTGTTATTGCAGCTTCGCCGACAGTTTCATAGTGTATGTAAGCTGTTAGTGTGAGCAGGCGTACACTAAACGTATAATGACGAATACGCGTTTATGAAGCCATGCGTCCGGAGATAGTAGGCCTAAGTGTAATCAATCAACAAAACACATATTCCATACAACAAATACAGTTCATTGAATGACAATGCGGGCGTGAAACAAGAGAACATTAAATCCATTCAGAAGATAAATCCACACATTAATTTCGCTCTTAATTTCTGTGTCAAGTCATGAACCATGACACTCCGCTTATTAACAGAATAATAATTGGACTTTTTATTAATAAGCTTAACCGCAACAACACCGGTACCGGTTAATTTGAGTAAAACTGTACCTTCGAAGAAGGTCAGGGTAACTAAGTATGAAACAAATGCTTATTCATAACTGTACGGGCCAGTGTCTGGTGTATTTATAGGATATGCGTGTGAATGAGTTACTTTTAATAATAAGTTGAAGTTAATAATAGTTATCCATTTCTTGTGGAAGTTGTTTCTTTGTCGCTAATTAGTTTATTAGTGCTTAAAAACGGCAAGAGATGTACAGATGCGAACATACTGAGCGTTTGTTTGTTTGTTTGGTTAGTTGAACGCGCTAATCTCAGGATAGCAGCTGAGATTAGCACGTTCACTGGATCGAATTGAAAAATTCGTTTTAGTTTTGTTAGAGTTCATATTGAAGAAGGCTACAAGCTATACGTATAGCAGCACGCTTCGACTCACGGAAGTGACCAAAGCAGCAAGCAAAGACGCTAGTAAAACTGTAGATGTACCTAAATAAATAACCTCTTTAGTAAGATTGGTGATAAGAAAATACAGAGATTTCAGAGATCCCTCTCTAAATTAATTTACTATACAGGTGAATTATTCAAGTGGGCGTGGATGATCTAATCTGAAACTATGAGGGATAGTGAGAAAAATACTCAAAAGGAGTTGCCGAAGCCAATTTTGATGATAATTAAAACTATATCATGGATTACTGGAAAATCAATACAAACATTTGATTAGAAAAAAAATCCGTTTTATAGTATTATGTATTCCACACAAAGATAGGCATGTATTGTAATGCACTCTCACTACAGAACAAAAACTATCGAAGTTTTAAGCCAACTAAATTAACATAGCTAGCGACAGTAGACGAAGAATGACAGATCAATACGATTTAATTATTCCTAATATTTGGAATTCTTAGCACATTACGCGAAGGAAAAGTGTCTATAAGAAAACATGAATTATCTCCACTTCTTTGACACCACTACTAAAAAGGATGGCAGTTTCAAAGAACGTTAACTACAAAACTTAAGCTAGAACTACACTGCGCACACGCGTGCCACACACGTCGATCTGGGCGCGTCGGTCTTCATACATTTTATATGGAAACTAGACTTGTAGAGCTACACTTGATCCACGCCACGCGACGTCGTTCTACATACAAACGAAGCGTGTTACACGTGTGCGTCGGTCTAATGTAGTTCTAGCTTCAATCTAAGGAATCGGGTTACGCTTCTTAAGCTTGAACATAATATTTGAATGCCAGTCGTTAAAGAAACCGCTTTGTCGTACTATTGTAAATTTATACGAGAGCATAAATGTACGTTACGCGTTTCTTTCATCACCAGATGAGCACAAAATAAAAGCAGTTTAAACTCGAAGCTTTGCATTATTTATCTTTACGGTCCCTGTGTACATGGTGACCGGGAGTGGTATTTAATGTTAAAAAATTCCAGGAAAAAAGATTTGACCCATATAGGATGGTAAAAGGTGTTTGAGAACTGTTAGTATACAGGTTTTTTATCTCACACATATGGATAAAATACTTCTACCACAGATCAAACAGTTTAATATATCTGTGACTTCTATTATTTGTTTTGTTGCCCTGATAAATGGAACTCCTTATTAATCCATACTAATATGATAAATTAGCTGATCCGGCAAACGTTGTTCGCCATACAAATTATTAGAGAAAGAAATAGGGGTGGAAGAAGCGTAAAAAATAGCCTAAGACCTATTCTCAGACCTACCAAATATACGTAAAAAAAAAAACATAAAAATCAGACAAGCCGTTCTGGAGGTGTTCGATAACAAACACAGTGACATGAGATTTTTATATACATAATCTATACTAATATTACTAATATTATAAAGCTGCAGAGTTTGTTTGTTTGTTTGTTTGAACGCGCTAATCTCTGGAACTACTGGTCCGATTTGAATGTTTCTTTCAGTGTTGGGTAGTCCATTTATTGAGGAAGGCTATAGGCTATGTTTTTTTTTTTCAAAATTAGGGATCCGTAATAAAATTGCTATTTTGTAACACAAGGTGTAAAATCGAAAACCTATTTTTGCGTGCGCTGCAAAAACTATTGATAATAGAACAAAATGATGTACTACGGGTTTGTAGATCCCATTAAAACCTACAAAAAAGTCCGCGAGAACTTATATCTAGCTATCATGGTTTAATCACAATAACCGATTTTGTGTTCAAAATAATTATTAAATCGTCTGAAGAAGAAAAAACTACGTTAAATATGTATCGTAATATTAATCTTTATCGAAATTAAGCATTATGTTATCAAGAGTATTTATGTAGAAGTAAAATACTTTTTGTTTTATCTCAATCGGATATTTCGTTTAAAAGTTATCACGTGTGTAAGATGTTAAGAGTTGGTACCTATTAATGAGTTATGGGCCATAGAGTTTTTTATCAACATAAAATCCTGTAATAATCTTTTTCGAAATATATTTGTTGATGAGATCAAGAAGATGCAGTCCATTATCCACAGGAATTTCTTAATTCTTTAAACCCGAGTGGCCTCCCCCCCACATTCTCTCAAGTTAAAAATTGGTGCCCCAATTATTTTACTTAGAAATCTTAAGCCACCAAATTTATGTAACGGGACTCGACTTCAGGTTAAATTTCTTCGCAATAACGTGATCGTTGCAACAGTTTTGACTGGTCCAGCGGTTGGTCAAACAGTAGATACTTATACCTCGGATCCCAATGATTCTAAATGATTTGCCTTTTCATTTTAAAAGAGTCCAATTCCCAATTAAATTATCTTTTGCCGTAACGATAAATAAATCACAGGGGCAAACATTTAAATATGTAGGATTAGATTTACGGCAAGACTGTTCTTCGTACGGCCAACTATATGTCGCGTTGTCAAGATCAGGTTGCGGAAACAATCAATATATTCTTCTGCCACAAGAAAATAAAACGAAAAATATAATTTACTCAGGTACTTTAAAATAATATTTTAACCCGGTTTAAAGTGGACGGACACTCCCGCCTATAGTCGTCATTCTTATGTGTCTGGCTGAATGTCGAACAGATAGACAGCTATTGCCTGCGACTTATACAATTTAACTTAATCTATATTTTTCTTAATATTATAAAGCTGAAAAGTTTGATTGTTTGTTATGAACGCGGTAATCTCGGGAAATACTGATCTGATATGAAAACTGTTTAAATATTCAACAGTCCATTTATTGAGGAAGGCTATATTTATCTCGGTATTTCCACGGAAACGAGAAAAACGCGGGTGAAACCGCGGGGCACAGCTAGTTAGAAGTATATAATAAATATGAAAATAACTCTGTCTGTCTGTTGCGCTTTCGCGGTTAAACTACTGAACCGATTTTGATGAAATTCGGTACGGAGTAAGCTTAAACCCCAAGGATAGAAGACATAGGATACTTTATATCTGGCTTCGACTTCGACTTCGCGACGGCAATAACCGACATTCACGTGGACAAAGTCGCTGGCAGAAGCTAGTGTAATATAATGATGAGATTAAATTGTGAGATGAGCCCTGGAAACTGTTATCTGTTCGAAAGTATTTTTTTTCTGATTCACCACTATCTTTCACTGATGATAAACGATGATGTGATACACTATCGACGAAAACTTACCGAGGGGCTACTGTTCATCCAGAAGAATACATGGTTCCTTTGGTTTAAGGTCACGGGCACAAAGCAGCGGAAAAAATGCTAGTATTTATTTAAGAGGAAATCAACGAATCGGAAGAGAGAATGTTCGGCTTTGTTCAAACAAAAAGAAAATCTGAAAAATACTACCTATTATTTTTATTCCGGAGCCATTCATACTCATTTCCAGACCACCGCAAAGGTTTTTTTTTTCATTCCCACAAAGAAAGTTTTCATCCTTTTATTTCCCAGCCTCCGTTATCTTGTCTCTAGGGAAAACGGATAGAAATTGGCTGGAAACTTGAAGTTTTACACCTTTTAAATTTAAATTATGGATAATATTGGTGGCACCTGATTCAATATAGCTTAACGATTTATTACCTACTCATTGAAGTTCCTTTGAATATCATCATTTAAATTCTTCAGGATATCCTTCAGGTTATAAATTAGCTTCCAGTTGCGGTTGTATTATGAAAGTTAGCTTATAGCATTAATATTGATAGGATAATTTTCTAAGATAAGTTATTATTTATCTCTCCAGGCGCGAGTGAAACCGCGGGGGACAATTAGTTTTGAATAAAGGCTAAGACAGACCAAGGCGTCCCTCGACGAAAAAAAAGGTAAATATTTTATAGAAATTGTTCAACGAATATTTTAGAAGACTTGCATCATTATCGTATTATGGTGTCACACCTTGTGATTTAAATCTAAACAGTTTATCTTTCATTTTCAGTAACTATACCTACAGATTTAGGAGTCAATATTTAGTCAGTCTATTTGTTTGTAGTGTTGCCAGTTTCCTCAATACACGTGTCGCGTAAATTCAAACCATTATTGTCCCCAGTTAATTAATCTAACCTCATAGGACCAATTAGAGCTTGTTGAACTGATAATGCAGAAGCCGAACGGAATTAACTATGTTATGCAATTTTGTTATGATATCATTTTAGGGGTAAGCGGAACAGAGTATAAAGTCCCGCAAACCTCCGTTGAAAAGGGAGGATCCTCCGGCCAGACGGGTGTTATGTCTGGTGGGCTATTGCCCGATAGATGATTTCGTGCTGTTCTATATGTTCTAATCGCGCGGAGAACTTTGATTGCGCGATGCAGGATTAGTTCTTATGTGACGCCATAGATGTCGCTACATCATTTTAAATTTATCATTGTCATCATTGTGATACTTCATTGGGAATTCCCTAACAATGAATAAAGAAAAAACCTTGAATATTATCTAAATATCGACCCGATAACATTGATGACGTGTTGACGTTAGTTCGATTTAAGTGTCGAACATTGGAATTCTACAGTTGCAACTTGTTTGTATGTGACTAGCTTCTACGTAAAGTAGGTTTCTCCACACAAACTTTGAGCCCCCGTTTCATCCCCTTAGGGGGAGAATTTCACGCTCCAAGTCCCAGTAGTTTCGGCTGTATGTTGATATGTCAGTCAGTCAGTTTCTCCTTTTATATAGATGAAGAAGATATTATAATGAACAATCAAGCCGCTACTTATACATAATTTTAGGTTTAAAGTTAATTTTACTGAAGTCCTTAAATATTGATAATTTAGTTATACACATAGTTATTCGTTGGTAATCAGCATAATTATTTGTTAAAATTTTAATTGTGGCTTTTACATGTAACAATGTTGTGTAAAAGATTAAATAAAGATTATTATTATTATAATCAATTCTAGAAAGAACTTTGAACATTTAAAATACATATTGTGGAATTTAAATAACTTGCGAAATATAAAATATCAATATTAATATCGTAAGTCCGTAAAAACGTACCTAAAAAGCCAATAACAGTTTCAAGTTTCTATAAGAATCGCGACGTAGTCTCAAATAAATATTTAATATTACACTTCGCTTACCTTTTTTACGCCATTTGACTTGATACATTAGACGTAAATTGCACATTTTGTTACCCCAAAATTACTTCGCCGACGTTCCAGCGTTAATATATTTTATACTTTAATATTCAAATGTAGGTGCGGCTGAAGGCGCTATCACACTGGCGATTTTTGAGCGTGATTCCACTGAAACGGCACAACGTTTTAGCGGCGTTTCAGGGTTCCGTACTTAAGTCAGCAAAAACGTAAACCTTATAGGATCACTTTGTTGTCTGTCTTTCTATCTATGCGTCTGTCACGGCTCTTTTTCTTAGGGACGCGTGGAGGTATGTAGCTGAAATTAATATTAAATACTCAGGTCTGCTACCGCAAGCAGCAGAAAAAAAAACTTTTAGAAGTAAACACAATCAGTCATGATAAGGCCGTTTATGATTTATGGTACTTCCCGTTGACCTAGAATCCTTTAATTTGACATGAAGCAAGGTCTCATAGCGCAAGTATTGGATAAAACGATAACTGTAAATTTATAGTTATGTCCCAAAAAAAAATACTTTTTACGATTCGGAAAAATCTTCGAGGCTCGACTTGGGAATTGAACTATTTACACGCGGACTTGCCCGGTTCTTGTAATACTGCTAGCTTTTTCCCTATTTGTCTAACACTCGTACTAATCGCAACCATTGCGCATAAGCGACACAAACGGTACGCAACCGTGGCAATATCGCTGCGTATACGCTGTCTGATCTCTACTGTTACAGGTACCTACAACAAAAAGGCTACGTGCAAAAGCGTATACGATAAGAAAGAAAATGTGGAATGTTCGGAGTCTATATTGAAAAGTTAATAGCAGTCGGGATTCAGTCGTTATTCCGTCTGAGTGAGTTCGCGAAGCAATGAATGAACGTTGTATTACTATTTTAAGAGCAGCTTCTATTTGACGGAATGTATCTGTGCAATGAATGGGTTTTTCTTTACGAACTGGCTGTATGGTTTCATACATGACTGGCGTTTTTGATGTAAAAAAAAAAAACAATTATAGTGTAGTATCGGTACAAACGCTTTTTTTTAAGGTTGGAAATCATCCAATGACTTCTCTCGCTCTAGGGCGGAGCAGAAGGGCTCAGACTTTTACTAACTAAAACCACACCTATGTTCCTTCTTTGCTTTGCGGTCCAGGACGCCCGGGTTTCCCTTTCGAAAGCCAACCCGTGGCCCCAGTAGGCTTCGGCCCTGCTGGACCCCCTGCGGTATCGGTACAAACCACGGATATCTATGGTACAAACGCAGCTTTTAATTTTTCTTTTTTAATACATATAACCTATTTAATAAATACGACGTTGATATAAAAGCATAGAACAAAACAGTAACTAAAATATTATTTAAAACAGCACCTTAACACCGTAAAGAAAACCTTTAAGTTAGATCGTTTCCAATGTTCACATTACCATAACAATCAAATGTTCAATAACCTTCCAAGAACCGGTTACTTAAGTTCCTGAAATAAACAAACGTTTACCTCGCTGATGACGTCACTATTTCCATATATTATGCAGAAACTGTGCAGCAAATATTGATCGTCGTCGATAAGTTTGACGGTAGTCCGTTGAATTTCGGAATCAGGCGTGAAAGAGAATTAGTTTGGTGTTTTTTTTTTCACATGTCACATTTGATAAACAAAGACGGTACGAAAAAAATGATTTTTCATCAATTACTTCTGCTTCTAAAATGGCTTTAAGTGTCTAGTTTTTTTTTATGGAGCTCTGGATGCAGCGAGAGGAAGTGTCAGACTTTTACTGACAAAAATCCACCTGTATTCCTTCAGTTGCCCTTTGCGTTCTAGAGTCATGGTAACTCTTTAGAATATTCCCTGAGCCCTAGCAGGACTACTGGGCCTTGTCCAAAGCGAAAACTGCCATTTAACCATTTTGATAAATTCATTTTCTTAAAACGTTAACAAGAGGGACACGCGGCTAAAGTTATAATGATATCAAGGGTCAATTTCTAAGGTTGTGCAACGCTTCTTGAAGTAGATCTGTCGATGCATGACTATCTAACAGACCGATTCCTCCATACCTCGTTAAGGCGTATAGTACCTTGAACATCTGGCCGGAATTAAATGCACACAACGATTATGTATTAGGGGCAGCGCAGACGACAGACTATCCGTGACGCACTTTTTAGTCTGTGAAAATAGAACCTAAGTATTTAGATGCTAGAAAGGCATATAATTGCTTAGGTTCTATTTTTACAGACACTGTAAATTATTTACAAGTACAGAGACAGTAAATTATTTTAAATAAGCATGCCATGCAAACACACACTCCACACACCACAGACTCGATCGCACAAAAAGTGTGTCGTCTGCGCTGTACCTTAGTATCCGCGCTTTTAATTCCGGCCAGCTGCGTCCGGATACAGCCCCGCTGACCTTTAAATCCATTTTCTTTGCGAAATAATTATTGATTTACATATAATTATGCTATTTACACAAAAAAAATTGCTGGTTAAGTATTCTGTAGAATGTACCTAACATTCTGAAGAACACTTACACAGCAATTTTTTTGTGTAAACATATTTCTAAAGATCAAAGCCGTTTGAAAGGAGTAGGAAAACAAGCGAAAAAATATCATGTTAAAATTCTTTTTTGGTAAAAGTATTAGTCTTACGAAAAAATCATATGTTGATAATGTTGTACATGAGTCAATAATAAACATATATTTTTTTCAAACCTATTGACCTAGCCGTTACCGAGGAATATGTAGGTTTCAGAAAGTCACTGTTTTATAGCACTGCTCGGGAGTTAGGGCCATTATGAGCCGTGGGATCCGGCTGTCATTTGTAGATCTTTGACAGTCGTTACGAATAGTCAAAAGTAAGAAAAACTGACAACAATTTTACAGGGTTGTGGAGGTCAAGTAGCCAGTCGCTTCAAGTGTATACAGCCGACGAAGCCAACCCCAAATTATTTAGGAAAAGGCTCGGCAAACTGCTGTTTTATCTAAACTTGAAGTAAAGAAAACGTCACTATAGCCTAGTCTATTTCCAATAACTCCACAAATGTGACAGATATGATTGATGGCAGAGGTTCGAAGACGTTGAACTACGCTTGACTTTATTCTGTACTATCAGAATATTTTCTATCTCAAATCTTTCAGATTTCACGCATGATTTATTTCTTTATAGTCGATTTACTGTTCGATCCCTACTACTTTTTGTTGGGAGTTTCGAAATTGTCCTTTAAAAGTTTTTGAAACTGAAAAGCTATAGAGTGAATGACATTTGTGCAATGAAAAGTTTTCTATAACCCGGTGGAAATATCGAGCCTTTTCAGAAAAAAAACTTCGACAAGCAAAAAGAGCAACTGTTCACATTTTTTGTAGAAAGAACTTTGTTTTTCTTTCCTAATTGAAAAGTATTTTTGACTAGCTTCTGCCCGCGGCTTCACATGCGTGAAAGTAGGTTTCTCCCTCAGACCAATAAAAAAGTATAGACGGAGTCGTCGTAAACAAAAGCGACGAAATAAGTGAGGACTAGTTTTGGCTTTGTGTGCGTAACTTGGTGTATGACATCGTAGATTTGCACATGTGTGCTAGAGAAAAAATGTTGCAAGCGTTGCGCTGAGACTCCCAAGTGCGAGAGATATACTTTGGTTAAGTTTTATTATTGTGTAGGTAGTAGTGTTTATCTTGGTTGTATGAAATGAAAGATAATTTCATTTAATGAAAATCATTTATTTTCATATTAAGTGAAATTATTAATTTAAAAAACACACAAAACTTACATATAATAATAATAATATAAATCCAACGACTATCGGATTAGGTACGGGTCATCCAACGTAACCGTATGTTGGATGACGCCGTACTTGTAAATACTTTTTTATTGGTCTGAGGTTTCTCCATACAAACTTTGAACCTCCGTTTCCTCCACTCAGGGGGTGAATTTTGGCAAATCCTCTCTCAGTGCTCGCCGTTATGAAAGGAAACATTGTGCAAAATTTCACGCTCCTAGTCCCAGTAGATTTGGCAGTGCGTTGATATGTCAGTCAGTCAGTTTCTACTTTTATATATATAGATAATTTGCCAAGTGCCTATTCTAATAGAACTGGGGCCTTACGATGGCGTGTTAAAATATCCGGCGTGCGAGAGAGAAAGAGATGGAGCTATACACCCCATATAGCTCCATCTCTTTAACAGTTCAGTTTAGGTCGTCAATCGGATCGTGTTAAGAGCACGTGGTAGGGCCTCAGTACTTTTATGAATAACAAATCGTTGTTGAAACTTCAACGGTCCGGACTAAGCGTTTCGCTTCGTCGTTTATACCGCGTACATCGAAGGACTGGAACAATTTGCCTGCTGCGGTCTTCCCGTCCAACTATAATTTAGGTGCCTTCAAGGCTAGCGTGAATAGGCTCTTAATAAACTAGTGCGCCTCACCATCAATGATTGCATCACCGCTTACCATCAGATGGGATCGCAGTCAAGCAATGCTTTATATCAAATAAAAAACTTAGATATTATACAAAAATAATATAAATAATAGGTAATATTATTATCTCAGTTGAAGGTTAATTTCTCTCTTACGCCTAATATCCGATCATTCATTTCTAAAAGAAAAACAAACCAATCTCAATAACGGTCTTTTATATTGTTTACGATATCTTTCTCTTTACATCGAAGGCGTTAAGAATCCACCGGTCCTACAAAAATAGATCTTATATTTTGTAAACATTCACGTGTAAGACATTCTCTATCGAGGTCGTTTGGGAGAAAAACACGTCTAAATATAGAAACACTTCAATCTTCATAATATATCCATGGAATTAATCTTGTATAAGCAAACAGCTAAACCTTTTCCCAACTACATAATAGGTATACCTGGTGTCGGCTTCCAGTTTTCAGTCTAACCAGATGCAGCTCATCATCATTTCAGCCGAAAGACTTTCACTGTTAGAGATAGACTACCCCCGAGTGTCGCTACAACGACCCTCACTAGGTCATCGGTCCATCTTGTGGGTGGCCTTCGAACGCGTTTTCCAGTAGGCGGTCATCACCCCAGAACCTTTCGGCCCTATCGACCATATGATGCAGCTAAACAATATTATACGGAACCCTAAAAACGCGCTAAGTACACTACCTCAAAGGTGGCGTGAAAACATGTGCATATTATGACGATGACCTCACAACTTTTTGAATTATTATATCTCAAAAACGGTGGATCTTAGGAAAAACAGTATTGAGACATTTTTGTAGATAACTATCTGATCTACAATTTTTTTCTGGGCTAATTTTATGATAAAACACCGTTTTGCTGGTAATCGCGAAAAACTCGGTTTTGTGACCTTTGATCCCGAGTATTTTTTTTTTCCAGGTGTCGGATCGATGAGGACCTTTTAGATTTCATTTATGATGGTGTTTTGAACAATCCTACCAATTTTCAGCTGGGTGCGACTTATTGTAACCTTACCCCTATTTTTTGGTCTAATTTGACTGGACTATAGTGCGTCAATTCCCAATATTATTTGATAACTAATTTCTTAAAATCACTACTTAAGTGAAATTTCAATGCAAATTGAATTATGATTGTAAAATAATTTCCTAATTGGTCTATAATTTTCAGTTACAAGTTGCAGAGAAGCAATTAATATCTCTGTGAAATTAATCTGGTATTAACGAAGGCCTAATAAGATAACGATCTATTTTAAACTACTCTTAGCACCACAAACAGTACTTACTGGAGTAATCCGTTAAACCTATTAAACACGTCACTATAGTACCTACCCTGTCACATGACTTTCAGAGGCGCCACCCGATATCGATTCCACTATCCGTTCTCATCATCATATATAAGTAGTAGTAAAAGTATTGAATGGTTTCATGGAACCGAATTCTATTACCTACCTACCAGGGGGGGTTAGTAAAATGACTTTTCTATTAGCGTTCCCGCTAAACGCTAAATACAAAATGTATGGCAATGACATTACCTGCAGACTTAGACAACTGTTAGCGTTCCGTGACATTACCTGCGGAGAAAACACGTGACAAGTGACGTGACAGGTAATGTCATTACCATAAATTTTGTACGTAGCGTTTGGCGGGAAAACTTACAATCATTTGTCTAAGGGCACAGGGCAGCCGGATTGTTCCAAACCGTGGCAAAAGGTTAACTGATTAAACACGGGTGGGTTGTAACCAATATAAGTCAGACTCTCCCTTTCGCTCCACCCTGAGCCGGAGAAGGTGTTTAATGATTTCCGACCACAAAAAAAAAAACCTGGGGCCTTACTATGACGCGTTAAAATGTCATGCGCCATCTCTTAACAGTTAGGTTTAGGTCGTAAAAAGGATCTCGTTAAAAGCTCGTGGTAGGGTCTCTGTATTAGCTAATAACCCTTTCTAAGGAAAATGACAATGCAGCAAAGGTTAAAACGAAAACTAAGTAAGAACTTACGGGCGAGGCCACAACACTGCGTTACGGCATCGCATCGACAAAACGACGTCGCACCATTGCACGACGAAACAACGCAACGCAAAAATTTGCAGTAAATTACGCACTGTTGTTTGCGGCTGCGCACCGGAAATTACGTGATGCGTCGCAACGGAGCTTATTGTGGCCTCGCCTAAAGTATGCGTTGAACATGCAATTTACATCTACACATTCAAATAAACATGTACCTAGTACATAAAAGCTTTGCACAAAGTTTAATAAGGAACATAATTTAAATTGCCAGTGACTTGTTGCTAACTCGTCGCGTAGCAAACATTCGTTTTAACCTTTGCCAGTTAGCAGAAGGTTGAATAACTGAAGCACTGTATGCGTTTGAGGCTAAAGGAATGCTTTCTGTTGTGGAAGTTTTCTCATATATATTCTTACAGGCGGTCCCGACGGACGTTGTCCTGTCCAAAGGCTGGCTTTTTGTCCGAATAAAAATTGAGAACCCAATTGCAGCGCCACCTACGGGTCCAATTGTATTTGAAAAAGAAAAAAAAAACGGCCTTAAGCCACAATTGGGTTTTCTTGCAGCAAAGCTTATTATATCGCACCTTTAGAATTATAGAGACCTAATTCGAAATTTGAAGATTTCAACTTTGACACATAAAATTACCTTGCTCGACCATCTTCATCGAATCTTAATAAAACAGAGACTTAATATGGCGTAGAAAGGCACAAACTTATACTTCGGTCTCTTTCACTCCGTCCCCTCCATCCGCGCCCTTTCAGTTCGAGAGAGTCGCAAGCAGTAATGTGCCGCGAGTGTCACGCGCAGGTCGTTACTTGTTTGTAATTGTGGAGGCCTAAACCGTAATAGGACGCTACAAGAATAAAAATTAAGGTATGTGGACGTAACTATTTTTAGTAAAGTAAAGACCTATTTGGTATTGAGTCTATTTCATACTAAATTTTCTCTATACAGCGGTGACTTATTTGTCATTGAGTCACTCTTTGACTGAAAAAATGTACGAATTAAAGACGCAATCATCATTTGGTCTATGTTATTACGAAACTAATGTTTATGATAAAAGCTGATTTATGATTATGCCCCTCTTGTAATAAATATGATTATATTTTCACAGACTATTTTAGACTTGGGTCTGCCTAGATACCAAAACGTTTTATTGTTTTGATTTAATGTGTCATTATTACATTTGCCAATTTTTTTCTGCGTTTCAGATTTTAGATACCTACATACTAACAAAAAATATAAAAATGAAGAAAAGAGCAGATTATATTTTAGAAAAAACTTTGCGTAGTAATCAGGTCAGATTTCACATTCAGATTTTTATGATTCTTTTTAAACAACAAATTTTATAATCTTAACAAATTTATTTACAGGAGAGTGATCAAAATAATAGTAGTGCTCACATCAAGGAACCACCTACTAATGTTATTATGCAAGGAAGATCTGCTGATGGTGATGATATTACGGTAGATAGGCTACAAAAATAATTAAATATTTACCTATGCCCATTTAATATTTTTTACTGATATCTACAATAACGTAAGTATTTCTTTCAGATTATCACCGATAAGGAAAATATTGTGCCATCGAGTCCATCTCCAGAAAAAATATTTTTAAATTCAATTGACCGAATTATTATTGAGGTAAGTAATTAATCATACATTCTCAATACCTTAAAATTTTGTCATTTTCATTACTAGATAACAATTTAACCTACCTACCTTAATTTACATATTTTATCCCGATATATTTTTTGCCTTATATGTTTGCTAACTTACAGTATTTACTTTCAGAATACGCCTCAAAAAGAAAATAAATCATTCAGTCCATCAATTATAGAAAACTCTCCTGACAGATCCATTCCTTATTATGATCCAAAGACGTTTCATAAGAACACCAATGAGGTGGGTTATAGCTGTTCAGCTTTAATTTAGTAATTAATATTTTATTTCATAACCAATTGGAAAAAAAATCATACCTATTACATTACAGGTTCAAACTATATCAAAAACCGATGATCTCTTGATTGAAGCGTCTATAACTCCTGAGCGAGCTCTTCAGCCAGTTGAATTAGAAATGCAACAGTCTAAGAAATCAAGTGATTCGTCAGCTAGTACCAGTAGTTCTTCTTCTAATTCGAGTAGATCATCATCAACATCCTCTTCCAGTTCCAGCAGCAATTCTTGTAAAGGTAAAGCGAATGACCATTTCATAGATGGGCCATCAACATCTAAGTTAACGGGTCAAGTTGCAAGCAGAACTACATCTGCAGCTAAAAAAAGTTACTACCAGTCACCTATCAACTCAGATGCAAGCGATGTGGATTTAAGTGACTCAGACCCAACCTATAGTGTAGATAGATCTAGGTCCAATATTAGAAAGGCTACTCGCCCAAGCTCTAGCTCCAGTTCTTCGCCTTCGTCCACCACTACTTTCAATACCATAGCATCTAATAACACCTGTTCTGTTAATTCTGTCGCGGAAACTCCCAGAAGATGTAGAAAGCGCATTCGGAATCCTTCAAAGTGGAAGCAAAATATAGCAAAAAGTTTAAGGAATTCTGGAAAAGCTTACGTTTCTATGACGACTAAAAAGGAAGTAACTGCCCGTATTGTTAAAGATGCGTGTAAATGTAGACTCCAATGTTCTGTGAATGTAAATGGCACCTATAGAAATACATTATTTGAAACATATTGGTCTCTTGGCAACATCGAACTGCAGAGATCTTACATACGCTCTTGTATGATGGAAGTTAAGCCTAGATACAAGTATACTAACGCAGATAAACCTAGATTACCAAATAATGCATTCTATTTCAAAATAAATAATATCAACATTCGTGTTTGTAAGACCTTCTTTATTAACACGCTAGGGATATGTGACCGTCAAATCAGAACCGTTAAAAAGAAAACTGACCCGCAAGGTTTCGTAAGTAAAGACATTAGAGGTAAGCACTCTGGAAGAAAACCTACAGATCCACTACTCATTGAAAGTATAAAAGGACATATAAATTCCATACCAAGAATACCCTCTCATTATTTGAGAGCTTCAACTTCCAGGGAGTATATCAGTGGTGAGAAGACGATAATGGACCTTTGGCGAGATTTCGATAAATCTCAGAAAGAAGAAGAAAAACCTACATGTGACTATTGGCTGTACTACGAAATTTTTACAAAGGTGTTTAATATAGGTTTTTTTCAACCAAAAAAAGATAGGTGCGACTTGTGCTTAGATTATGAACTTGCTAATCCGAATCGCAAGATAGAAATTAAAGAAAAATATGATGATCATCTGAAAGAAAAGGTTCTGTGTCGAGAAGAAAAACGTCTTGATCGTCAGAATATTAATGAAACTAACATTTGCGCAGTCTACGATTTGCAGGCTGTTCTGCAGTGTCCCACTGGAGAAACATCATCATTTTTTTATAAATCCAAACTAAATTGCCTTAATTTTACAATAGTAGAAATGTTAGAGAAAACAGCAACAGTTCAAAAGCGTAAAAAAAATGAAGATAATGATAATGAAATAGGGGCATACGGTAACGTATATAGCTATTTCTGGGACGAAGTTCAGGGAAAAAGGGGAGCTAACGAGATTGGGTCATGCATTTTAGATTATTTACATCGTTTAAATGAGCAGAACCCAAACAAAGCTCTCCATGTCACATTTTATTCCGATAATTGTTGTGGACAAAATAAAAATAAATATATTGCCTCATTATATTCTTATGCTGTATCTATTTTTGAAAATATTCACACAATTACTCATAAATATCTAATTAAAGGTCATACCCAGAATGAAGGGGATAATGTGCATAGCCTTATTGAAAAAGAGATCAAGAGAAATAAAAAGTCTGGGCCAATATACGCACCCTACCAATATGTTACCCTAATTAAGAACTCGCGTAAGAATGGTAAACCTTTTAATGTGATAGAGTTGACATACGACTTTTTCATCGATTTAAAGGTTCTACAAGAAAAGTGGGGCTATAATTACAATGAAGACGAACATAAAAACACTATGATATGGACCAATGTCAAGGTTTTGGAATTTTATAAGGCTGAACAGTTCGCATTTTACTATAAAACCTCATACACTCAAAATGAGTTCACCATGGTCAATATGAGAAATAAACGAAAGAAAATGGTCAGACCAGAAGAAATAACGCTAACCAAAGCATATTTACAAAGACTAGAGCTAAGCGAACATAAGAAAAAAGACTTACGCGATCTCGTTAATAAAAACTTAATACCTGGTTATTATGCAGATTTTTATAATTCTATATTTTAATTACCTATTACGTTTTTCAAAATTTATGGTTATTAAACAAAAACATTTTTTTTTAAATAGATATATATTTGAATAGTTTTATTTAATCTGATTTTATTGTTAGAAATACTATCAAAGAAGACTGAGTAGCATTTGATTGTCATTTTATTTTATTTTCTTTTAGTTAAAAGTTTTCATTACGGCCTACTGTGCTGTACAATTAGTAGCATTTGAGTCTTTTGTCGGTTTACTTTTATAATAAAACTTTTTTATTACCTTGCGATGTTTTTTTTTTGTGTACTGAACCTAAAAGTATTCTTAAAACTATCTAAAAATGTATTAATATAGTGACTTATTTAGGAATGAAACGAGACTTTGATTGAAGATTCAGAACCAAAGAGACCTAAATAATAAAAGGTCTTTTAAAAAACGATGGTTTCAGACAAACAAAGACGTAAATGAGCACTATTTTTGTGTGAATTAAGAAAAAAATATTATTAATTGTAATAATATTTTTTTTTATTTAAAAACGTGTAGATAAATAAGTCAAGTAGGATATACAATTAAAACAATTCGAATTTAATGAAAGTGCAACCGAATTATCTCCCTTTTCTAAAAAAACTTAAAACAGACGAACCTTTATTCAACGTTTCCCAAAAACTTGTTTTTTTTAGATAGGTCACTATAATTCTAAAGGTGCGATATACATAGGTACATATTAGAGAAATTTTAAACATGAGGATAACTAACATAAATGCACAACAAAACTTAAGCTGACATGAATTAAATCATAACCATCCCTTAAAACTAAACTAGTCAAATATGTGCACAGCACACAATACATGAACTTACTATCAACACTAATACACTTTACCTCTTTATAAAGTTTGTTTTTTTGTTTATAGGAGGTAATCTCTGAAAGTATTGGTCCGATAGCTAAAATTTTTTCACCGATACAAAGCTGCTTTATTCCTGAGTGACATAGCCTATATTTTATGTACGCGAGCGAAGCCGCGGGCAAAAGCTAGTATACAATAAATAAAAACCTATGGGACATTTTGACATTAAATGTTCCCTAATTCTTTCTCTGAAAACCTCCAGCGAAGGAGTAGCCCTTAAGATGTGTGTACGCGTCCTGAGTACATCAGAGTCTGACAATAATCTACACTGAACTATTTGTATCTATTACAGGCATCAGAAAGACCATAGGAACAAAGCAGTTTATTGAAACTATAACCCAAAATTCGGCTATAGTTCCGGTTTCGGCCAAAAAGTGGCCGAAGACCACTTCGGCTAGACCGAAACTTGTGATGTGGAGTGTAATAATTAGTGGGTCCGAACCCCACTGACCAAACTTATAGTCGATTTTTGGCCTAAGTTTTGTGTCTAATAATTTTGTGACCTTAGAAATAAAAAATAATAAGTACACGCCTACATATCATAAGAAAAGCTTTATTTTTGGCCGTCGCCCTTAGAAATTGAAATTATTACATGTGTTATTACACTAAAATTGTTACTTTAAAGTCGGTTTTCGATTCCTATTACATATTTTTACCCGTACCTACACTGCAAAACAATAAAGAAGCGATTTATTTATTTGTCAATTATGATGGAACTTAATTTTCAGACAATAGTAAGAAAATGTAGTTTTTTTGTTACTTTTGTTGTTTCAGTTTTGATTTCGGCTAAAACCGCTAGAAGAGAATAATCGGGTACGGTTACGGCTGAAAATCGTGTTTCAGTCGGACACTAATAAAAAAGCACTAAAATTTTTAGAGCTAACTTTTGAAATAATCCTAACCTTTTCGAGTTACGTTACGAACTGTAAACCTAGAAAATTAATACGAAACTAAAATTGCTCTCCACGTCGCAAACTTGAACAATTTCCAAAGCATACATTCGTGGAGCGAAGCGAATAATTAAGTGTGAGCCTGTAATTAAAGCCTCTACAAGTGTCGCTAAGAATGTAGGTTATACAAAGTTGGGAGTATAATTTGCTTTGCTTAAGCAACTGATAAATCCAAACGGTCTTGGAACCTAACTGGGTACTTGCTTGTGTTTGTACAAACAATTTGTCTAAATAATAATATAAAAATAAACCTTATTCTGAAAACCGCATCAAAATTGCTTACAAAATAAAGCAGCAATTAGCATTTCAAATATTTGTGGAAGAGCGGGCGCGTCGTGGGAACATCTCGCTATCTCTTTTCTACGTGCGAAATCTAATGGCAGTGACGTCACATTGTAGTTTGTGTTACTAGACAGTTTCCCCTTCCAACAGGTTTCAAAGATATCTTCTATCTTACTTAATTTTGAACGGATTTTAAAAATTCATTCTATTTGCAGTCTTGGATAAAATTACATTTTGACACAAATAATAAAACGAAAATGACTAAAGTATCCAACTATAGGTGCGCGCACATTGTCTGCTTAGCTTTTTCCTTCAATTGTGATAAATTCGCTTTCCGATTCATCCGGAGCAGCTGAAAACTTATGTTTAAGGCAAAGTGAGTTCCTATCTGAATTTCACAAAACAGTTAAGCCGCGTTCCCTATTTGTCGTGACAACAGATAATCGTGTAGTTTTAAGTATCGTGGCTTACATATTTAAATGGAAGTGTTCACATATAGAACGACACGATTATCTTCCGTCTACGATTTTTTTTTTGCGGTGACAACAAATTTTCATGACAATGGAAACGGCTAGCACGACAGTCGAAAAACGATAAAAATTTGTCGAGACTAATCAGTGACGGTAAAAATGTGTCGTTGTTGCGACTATATATCGTGACCACGACATCGGTTGTGTGCTAGAGACGACAGTCGTCCGACGATAAATTAACCGTTACGACATAGTGGGAACGCTGCCTTACTGGGAACACAATACGAGCTCTAGGGAAGACTAGGTTGTCAAATTTTCGGAATTATGAATAACTGTATAGTTACAGTTATTCATAATTCAAACATGTTTAAACGATGTTTATCGTGTTTTCAACGCGAGATCGAGATCCCTCCGATCTAAAACAGTTACCTTGATTCAGCCGAAATATTTTTTGGAGAAATTAAAATGAAAAAGCTAGAAGCACAAAACATAGGCGCTAATTATCCCCAAGAGTTTTTCACAAACACCCTCCGAGAAGCAGAGACATTGTTCAGCGTAATGAGCTCAAAAATAACGTTTATAAGATACTGCGAGGCGCGAGACTTTCATACGTGAGTTAAGTATGTAGGCATAAATGTTGGGATATCATTAAACTTTCTGTGTCAACGATGGAACGTGCTGAATGGAGGCCTTTCATAAAGTTAAGGTAGATTTAATATGAGTGGCGAAATTTACTCTATGAATAAAAATAGCATCAATCTTTGCTCCAGATAAGTTATAACAATATTGTAGGACGGTAGGTAAAACTGTTTGTTTGCATGTCTGATTTTAAATATTTTTACACTGATGGACACTGTCGCTATGTGTCGTAGGACATCCCAGAAAAATTTAAGTCTCCATCTCCATAGATGCCATGGAAGAAACTACAAAAAAAAGTTAGTATAACAACTTATTTGGGTCCATACTTCGGTCCATACTTACTAAATAATTCCTGAAACAAAACAAAACAACTGTTCCTTTAGTAGGTCCAAAAAAGGACCACCATGTAAAATTCAACAGTGGCAACACATCGGACGAGTGTATCTGTCTGGCACGTGACGTCACGATCGTCGGAACGGTGCGTGTACAAATCCCTTCACGGTCGATGGCGCCGGCGCACGTCCACCCTTCGCGAGCCATTTGTGTCCACGTGTCGGAATTTTTAATAGAACCGGAACACCGTCCGGTAAGTGAATCATGCTGAAGCTCGTACAGAATTTACGCAGGGGCGTTTGTTCATTTCTTTTAGTTATGTTTGCTATTTTTATTGGTGCTTAGTTGAGCTTTTAAAGCAGTTTGTGGTGTTGGGAAGATTTAATTTCGAGGTACCTACGTGGTGTTAAATTTTAAAATTAGTTTTGGAAGCAGCGGGACAAAAACAGATTTCTGTTTGCCACATGTTTTACAACATATATTATCTGCTCTGCGTCTCTGTATCTACATTCTGCAGTAATTCTGCACAGAACAAAATATATTGATAGACAATTATTTGAGAATCAGTCACGAGAAGATAGGAAACAATTTTCTCCTTGCAATGAAATCCATCTGGATATTTTGTAAATCTTGTACCAGACGTTAACGACGATTAAAGATATCTTATGTATATATCAATATCTCATTTCAAAGATATCTTATGTATATATCAATATTCAATTATGTATATCCGGTGCTTTCAAAGAACCCAATAAATATCAAACAACCAAGTGACCTTTCCCGAGAGGAAAACTTTTCCTACAGCAATCCGAACTTAATAAATTATCCTCCGAATAATTGACCATAACTTTGACTGAAATCATATATTCTTTCACACTACATAAACTTGATCTTGTGGGAATAAAACCTTTGTAGAGACGACAGTAACCACAAAACGATTTAGGAGAGGAGCAAAAAAACTAAATCATAAATAATTCAGCAAGCAACATTTTCAGCAGAAAAACCAACGAAATCCAGCACAGCAAGAGAATTATGGTCGTTATTTCTCAAATTTTGAAATGATCCTACTACATAAGGAATACATATTTTTCTTCGGCCAAGAGCGATAAACAAGATTAAAATTACACGAAGCGAAGTGGGCGAGGCTGAGGCATTAATCTCGAAGGAAAGCTGGAGTTGAATGGCTAGTTTATAGTCCAAATAAAACGGTCAACAACGAAATATAAACAGTTGAAACAATGAAGCAGCCACCAGCCACCAGGCTGCGCTATGAATATCTAATGAAAGAGAAAATGATACTGCAGAATGGTATCATAAAGCTGAGAGGACAATGGAAGTTCAAGGCCGCAGACAGACTATATTTTACAGGTACGGGACATGTGCTATACAAAAGATTACTCCCTTACATTCGGTCGTAAAAGCTAATACCCGTAGACAGTCGTAAACACGAACATGATCCCGAAGAATGAAAGTAAATATTATCTCATCATTTCGTTAATAAAATGAGAAAGAATTTTTTCAGCCCAAGCATAACTACGAAACCTAATTTAAGGTTCTGAAAATACATTAGCTGAGATATATTGCTCCATGTTGTTGAACTGATTGCTCGCAAGTTACCGTAGCCCTGGTACGCAAAGGGCAACAGAAGAAACACGGGTAGGTTTTAGATTTTTACAGTCTGACATACCCTCTCACTCCATCCATAGCGAGAGCAGTTATTTGATCATTTCCATCCAAAAACTATGGCACTATGGTAAATGTAATGAAAATAAATTCTTAACAATATTTTCATTAACAAAAACATACTCAAATATCCTTTTTTTAGCCCTTACATTGCCAAAAGGATTTTAGTTACAAAAATATTTATGCCTACTATTGTTTTCAAACTTGTAAAGCTGGAAATAAAAGTCTAACAGAATATGCTTCAGGGATTTCAAACTGTCACTTCTAAATCCTTTTAGTAAAATTACATTATAATAATCGTTGAGAAAAAGGCGCCCAAAATAAACCTAAATATACTGGCTTACAGGAGAACGTATGAATTAGGTTAACGGACCTCCCTAATGGTAGTATAATGAGCATCTACGCAAATACGAAAAAAACCTTTATAAAGTAAACGAAAGGAAAATGAAGTACGAGTATGATAACAGAGGGCTGAGGAAAGACTTCCAATTGAATAAAAAAATATATTTTAGCATAAATATATTCCTGGATACAATTTAGAACCTAAACTGTTCGGTCAAAGCCCTTTCTGACATAGGAGACCCCTCTTTGGCCCGTATTATCGCATGGCACTTTAAACCGCTCAGGGCATCAGTATCTGGAGAAACACTAGCCGTACCCAGACCAATGCTCCTGAGACATAAATTAACATTAACTAGACAAGTCTGAATGCTGTTTATTTTACAAAATATTCAATTTATTTGTCTCAAGAGAGAAAGAGAGTATTTTATTATAACAACTGAGTAGGACAGGAATTTGTTGTTGTTTAATTTATTATTTCGATCGTCTTAAATAACTTATCAAAATATTAAATTCTTCGAATGAATAAACAACAACAAAAAATCAAACAAAATGAACTGGTTTAAACGTTGTAATCAATATACATAATATATCATATTCGTCCTCCATAGGCTTAGACAATCCTGCTATTGGGCTTTGGTACATTAATTATGATGAATCAAATTATTGTGATCTAGAAGTCGTATTTTTCCACGAAAATGTAATTTCTTCCCAGAACCGGGGTGTAAGCGTTATAAGGTTAATAGAGTCTGTCGAATATAGTTGGCAGTATTTTTAGTTGCCTAGACAATTTCCGGGAACATTGGGCATGATTCCCGGAATCTCATAAGCTTACCCCTAGAGCGGTGAAATAGTATCTTAGGGTAGAAACATGTTAACGACGCAAGGAATTTACGAGAAAATAGTAATGCGTAAACTTTTCCTCAATATGAGGTTTTTCGTAAAAGTTATATTGAGCGATCGTATGATATTCTCTCAGACATTTATTGAATGCCTTACTGCTGCATTAAGTTTATTGAATATTTGTAGGAGCTATTTCAGGCACGTTTTACTTCTCATGTTATAAGTACAGTTGAATTGTAGTTAAGCTGTTCCAATATTCAATAGATGAATTAAACTTTGGAACAGCTAATATATGCATTGGCTTCAATACATTTAGAACATATCAATTAGAAATCAGCTTTATGAGACAAACCAGACATTTAATTTCAATTTTTCTTAAAATATAGTACACTATGACTTACCTGTTTGTCCATACGCAAAGATACAAGCATTGTATCCGTCGAATGCATTGTCGAGTATGTCCCTGCCAAGACATTCGAATACTGTCTTTTGAGAGGCAAAGTGAGGCAGGGATGGGTCCAGGGAGTAGAAACAGTGGTCGAACGCAAATGTCTTTGGTTGTTTTCTGAAAAGAAACAGAAAAGATTTCGTTAGTTGTGTTATACACTGGGGACAAACGAGATACTCTGTTTAAAAGATCCTGGAGGATACGATAAGACTATAGTTTGATGATATCTATATAGGGTACTAGCTGACTCGGCCAACGTTGTTCTGCCATATAAATTATCAAAGATATATATATAAAATGAAAGGGCAAAAAATTAGGATACGACCTATTCTCAGACCTACGAAATATATAAACGAAACTTCGAACTGTTTTGAAGGAGTTCGATAACAAACACTGTGTGTCATAGGTACCAGATTTTTATATACAACATTATTTTTAGTATAAGTATGCGAACCTGAATACAGTTTGTTCAGAATTAGTAACTGAATCGATTCCAATGTTTACACCATGTTATTACCAAAAAAATTTACAAAAGGTCACAAGTTGGACACCACCGACACTAAGTACAAAACAGCTCACGGTAGGTCATAGCGGGCATTAAACGCCAGCGCACAGCTGGATGCGGGAGCAAGACAACCCCTCAGTCTCCCGGGTGGCCGGTGGTAGATTGGCGACATAAATACATGGCCACCGGCCATGTCGCCAATCAGGTATGTACCATAACGGGCTTATAACTTTATAACTATTATACTTTATTATTTTTCATAATACAGTTTTGAAATTTTGTATATAGATTCTTTACATAAAAATACTAGACAGGTGTTTCAGGTGTCATTATGTGCAGATTATGTAAAATTCTTGTCACAAGTGATCGATTGCTTTCATTGGCTTCATCGTATTGCACGGTCATGAGCTCTATAATATATAGGCATTACATCATAAAATACATCTAAAATGAAAGAAAACAATGAGAATATTTATATAAGCTCTGGTACCGCCATGTTAATACAACTGGCAATAAAAAGTTGTGAATATGAGCACACTCAGTTCGGAGGTCGTCTTTACTTCGAAACAGCTACAATTTGCTATTTTAGGCAAAGGTAACCTACACATAAACCGAAAGATTGCGTAAACGCTCCATGGACGGGCAATACAGTCACACGTGGGTCGTTTAATCAAACTATGATAATGGCACTAACTTTTAATTAATTTCACGAGCAGCTAGACCTTTACTGAACCCTACGTTTTGTTAAAACACTATAATTTTATTCATTTGAACTACGCTTTCTATGTTGTTGGCAAAAGTTATATTAGGCACGATTTTGATTTGGAATTTAATCATTTCGGGGTTTGATATTAGTTTGGTCACGTGTTTGGCGTTTCCGTAAAATGTTTTCAAATTATACCCGTCCTTCCCAAAGTAAAGCAAGGTTCATATAGATATCACGTAAGTAAGCTGTCAAGGAAATGACAGTGTCTTAAAAGTGTTCTACTTTTCGGTGTATTTTTTCATCCATAACATAACATGTTTTTGACCCGAACTATATTTATCAAAATGGCGGACTGCAGCGCAACTCTTTGTCCGACAACCACGCTTTACCTAGTTTCTACATTAATTGGAAACCGCAGTTTTTTTGCCACCCACACATGCTGCCGACGACCAGAACATATTTTTTTAAATTTTCTATTCATGGTCATATTTATTTAAGAAACTTATAAACTGCCCACTTTTATCTTTTAGTAGTTTATACGACTCTAGGTAATAAAGACGAGCATAGTAAAAAGTAAATTAAAAACTGAATAAAATCAAAATGAGAAAGAACAGTATCAATAAAATCCGACCACAGTATGACACAAGCCAATACCCTTCTCATAATATATTTTCCTAAAGTTGAATCACTTTATACCCCTTCACAGCTAAATTCGAGCTGCAGAAATTGTCAGCCAACTTAGAGTCCCAGCTGAACTTATTTTTCCGATCCAATATATTCTAGCCCGTTCACACAATCGCATGAAGAAAGGGACAGAGAAGGAATAAATTCCTTCAATACTTTTCGTTTGGATTGGATACGGGTAGCGTGCCAAAAGATAATGTTATTACTTCGATTTATTGACCTAATTGTTGTTTCTTAACGATAGCAGGGTGACTGTTACTCCTACTAGATTTGTATCTATGCGCTCCATTAGTTTTGGAGCGTAACATTAAGCTTAGAAACGTTTTGCTTGTTTTGTTAAAAGTTCAGTGACATCAGTTTTGGCGCATTCGCTCACGTTAGCAACTTTGCTAATATGCTAATGTGTTTACGTTGCTCAAGTAATTAGTTCAAAATTAGGTGCCTTGCACTTCTGAGCTAACCAGAAATATCGCTTAATTAACAGGGTGCCTGGGTGATATATATTTTGGAAAAACATTATGAAACAAGGCGTTTTCAGGTACCTACGTAATTTAATTTGTGTCCTAAGCCAAGCCTTCCTTATTTACTTACAGTATAAACCAGGCTGAACCTGCATTTCTCGGTCAGTGCCCCTAAAGTGTAGGAACCCCGTCCACCCACCACGCTACGTTAGTGCGTGTTAATGGGACGTTTAACACGTTAAACAGGACAGCGCTTTGCCGGACTAGGAAGCCATACCTTACTACTACTACTATTTACTAGCAAAAAGCGAAAAAATCGTTTTTTTTTTTTTCATTTTTTAGCAAGCTAAGCTAAGCTAATGATCTCTGAAGTCATAAATGAATGAAAATGACATCATTGTGAACGCCTTGTTGCATTAAGTCTGCTTAAGTAGGTACCATTACTGTGTACTTATTTAGTTTTAGTAAATAAATAATTTAGCATCCTACATATTTGTCAAAAGGCCGAAGTTCAGTAAGCAACAAAGAGTATATCAAATACCCTGGACTCCTGGAACTTTATTGAGTTAGGTAGGTACCTACAACAATGGAGTGTGTTGACCTTTACAGTTTCTCGTCCTCGTGAAAATTTATTTTATCCCTTTTCACGTTTCTAAGAGCAGAATTCTCAAGTTTCCTATCGATGAGAGACGATACGTTTCCGAATTTCCAACCAAGTTTGTAACTTAGACCGAATTAAACGATAAGGACTAGACAAAGTTTTGTTAAATATTTATCAGAAGTAGAAGCTACTTTTCAGGAACACCATTAACATCACAAATTCACAACCTCTTTATTTTTAGCATCAACTGTCAATGTTAGTTAATGGAATTCTACATAAACGAACTCGAAAGCACAAAAAAAACTAATTATATTATATTTATTGTTGGATATAGAATCAAAACTTATTACACGACCAAAATAAAAGATTTTCGGATCCACTAAAGCTGAAAGAATTTTTTCCCCTGTCTTGAAGTGAGAAATCATCAAATAACTTCTCCCGTACTGAGTGGAGCGAGAGGGCGTGTCACTTTTACTGACCCACCTGTGTGTAACTTTTTCGAACATTCCTGTAGCAAGAATTTAAACCCTAACACCTTTATCCCCTTTCTATCACAACAAAATTCATCAAAGCCAACGTCACTCCAGTTACATCCACTACATGTTGGTGGTTATGACAGAATTCAATTTGTCGAAGCGACTAACACGTCACACCTACAGGGAGTTAGTAATCAACGCCTAGACATGCTTTGCCAATTTCAGCCCGGCACTAAAATTATGCAAGCTAAGGAAACCTACGCGAAAGGGAAAATTGCGAAAGACGGCAATAAATAGATCTCAACTGATAACTATGTGCAAACGCTGTCTGTGTTTGTTTAACATGAATGTTAATTAGAATATTTATTTAAGCTGTTGATCCCCGCATTAACGCCGGCGTTCACGCGCCATTGTCTTACTATTGTGTCTCTAATTACGCACTCAAAAGGTTAAGTGACACTAGTGATCCGCCGTAGCAACAAAATATGCCACTCACTGATAACGTAGCATTCTACTGGTGAAACAAATTTTAATCTAAAAAGCCTCAAACAAATAAACATCACCACAAAACAAATAACAAACAAACTTCACCTTCCTTCCTTCCTTTCGTCTTTCTTTCCTTCCTTTTTTAACCCCCGACGGAAAAGAGGTGTGTTATAAGTTTGAAGTGTGTGTGTATCTGTGTCTGTGTGTTTTCTTCTTTTTTTTCGATCTACAAACTTTACCTTTAATATTATTAGCGTAGATTGGCTTTGCTGTTAGGATATGGTCTTAAGGCCACACACTTATTTTCACATAGTCACTTTGCTAATCATAATTTATTAAGTAATGCATCCAAACCACCTGAAATACAAACGTTCAACTACGCCCAAGATCATTTAACTTCGATCGAATATGGATAAAAAATAATCGTAGACTAGAAATAAATTCGAAAAACATGGTAAACAAAAGATCAGCCCAGGACTAAAACATCCACTCCAAACCAAACGATGAAGCAAAACTCATTTCTACCAGATTCGGCCTCTGCATAAGTTCAGTTAATTTGTGCAGATCAGAGATTAAAGTTGCTAACGAGCATCACTATCCATACATAGATAGAAATCGACGAGCCGAGAATCTAACAAGTACGGCAATAAGGCTAAGTTCTAATGATGAAAGCTTGTCGGGCGTTTGATTAACGCGAGTTTACAACGTCTAATGAGCTACGCCTTTCTATGTGAGCGCCTTACATGCAACCCGTGTAGTATGTAATGTATAAACGGGAGTCAGACGTTTGCCGTCTGAACTTAGGCTGTCTCCCGTAGGGTAAAGTTGTAGTTTCCGTATGCTGCCAAGACTTAACATGTTCTGATTTCAGATGCAGGTGAGGGTTTGACATTTTAGAACATTGTTGGTTGTTAGGCGAGTCAATAGTTAGAGTTCAGTTATATTAGTTGAACATTAGATGTAGATATAGGGTTGTCATCTCTAAAATCTGGCAATCAGGACAAAAGCGTAAACATCCAGGATTTTCAAGCTCAGACCCCGGACATAGACTCACTTTTATTTTAGACATCCCACCCATACGTACAAAGCGTTTTGGGGACATATTTGTTGTGCGTACAGCTAAGGGGTCTTTAAGTCAAGAGTGAATAGGTTACTTCTAGGCACGCGTGCTCCATCGTCGACCACATCATCGCTTACCATCAGGTGAGATGGTTGTCAAACTCGAGCCTATCAACAATAAAAAAAAAGTGGAGTAAGAGGGATTATTCTTTTTCCAGGCGATCTTTCTTTGGAATGCGCTCCCGCTGAACATCAGGATGGCGTCCAGTCGGTTCACTTTTAAGGTGATGGCACGTGAGCACATTCGCAGGAAGTTGGTGTAATCATCACAGCGTTGATTTGTTGGATTCGTTTTTCATAATTACATTGTTAATTTGTATGTATGTATCTAAGTATATATTTATTATTGTATTTCTTTTCTATTTCTTTACCATTAAGCTGCACCTACCATGTTTTGTTTCTGCACCACCCTAAGGTCGACTGGTAGAAAATGCCTAAGGCATTAAGTCCGCCATTGTACAGTATTTATTACTAGTGCATTAAGTTTTTAACCGACTTCAAAAAAAAGGAGGAGGTTATCAATTCGGTTGTATTTTTTTTTTTTTTTTTTTATCATCATTTTTTTTTTTATGTTTGTTACCTCAGAACTCCGTCGTTTATGGACCGATTTGCAAAATTTTTTTTTCCCTTTATAGGATATGCTTCCAGATTGGTCCCATTTTTTTCAAAATCCAGTTCTGATGATGGAATCCATGAGGAATCGAGGGAACTCCTCAAAAATTATAGGCAACCCTATGGTAATTTTAGTATTTTCATCAAGAACTTAAGCATTTACAGTCAAAAAGTAACATTTGATGAAGTGGAACTGATGAAGAAGACCAGAAATGGTCAACGGAACTTCATACTCAAATAGATATCACATTGAAGATATAGTTAAGCTACTATGACAATACAAATAAATGAATGATTCTGAATAGTTACGTTGAAAATGGTATCATCGAAGTGATCTGATGATGATGATGGAGCCGGAAGGTAGGCACTGGAACTCCGTAATTAATCAATGTAACCTAGCCGTGTTTGGACTCATTAGAATTGTCATGAGATGCACTTTGGCTATAAGATACTATCGAACTGATCTGATGATGGAGCCGGAAGGTAGGCACAGGAACTCCGTAATTAATCAATGTATCCTAGCCGTGTTTGGGCTTATTAGAATTGTCGTGAGATGCTCTTTGGCTATAAGGTACTATCGAACTGATCTGATGATGGAGCCGGAAGGAGGAAGGTAGGCACAGCAACTTTATAATAAAACAATGTAACCTAGCAGTATTTGGGTTAATTGGAATTGTCATTAGAAATAGGCACTCTGTTTATAAGTGTATCGCAACTAAAAAGTGTGAAATAAAAACTTTTTAGAAAAAAAAAATAACCGACTTCACTAAAAAAAACACTAAAAGGATCAAAATAACTTTAATTTCGGAAGTCGGTGTTAAATAAGAAACAAACAATACCGAGAAACACCGACATCCGAAATTAAAGTTATTTTGATCCTTTTAGTGTTTTTTTTAGTGAAGTCGGTTATTTTTTTTTTCTAAAAAGTTTTTTTAATAATAATAATAATAACCCCATCGCCGTATCTCTACGTTGACGTCGTGGTGGGGCTTGCGTGCTCTACCCTAGGTCTGTATCGGTAAAGTTTGCTTTGCCGTAATATGCCTAGGGTGAGGGGCCAGACTAAGAGAGATACAATCCGCAGCGCAGTTTTGTGGCGAACTGTTGGGCATTAGCGACCCCACGGACCCGATCTCCCGGGAGAATTCTTGTTCTTCATCTCCGGCTTGCCTTTATTGGCCGGCCGTAGTGAACACTGACGAGGAACTGAGCTCCCACCTCTCTCTTGCCTTTATTGGCTGGCTTGAGTGGAGATTCGCAAGAGCAAACGTGCTCGGGAGAAGGATGTATAATCCAGTAAGGTGCTGGTAGGGATCTTGACCGTACTTCCGGGATTGTCCTGATAGCCGTGGTATACCTCTCCACTCCTCAAGCACCTCAGGATATGTTGCCCTCTTGTTGCTACGTCACTTCGTGCTAGCGGCCGTTTTTGGGGGCCCATTTATTGAGTGTGCAAGTCACCCCCTGCCTTTTTTCGATGCATATTAATAACGTTGTTCAGGCAGGGGCCATAGTCTTGACATAGTTCCATGTTACCAGTCCACTTAAGATTCCAAAAACCATAGCCCTGTTATCTTTGTTCTCCATATGTCGCAACAGTTTTTCAATAACCGGGGGTTGTCCTTGAGTGCACTAGCATAGCGCGTACAGGGATAATCGTCGGTTGGTATCATGTTCCATTATAATTATCTAAAGGGCCTCTGCGAGTTGGCTTCGGCTCCTTGTACGCCTCCCAAAGGTCCAGGACCTCAGGGTCCTGAGATAAATAAAATATATAAAATAATAATAATAATAATAATTATCAGACTTTTTATACCCGGACTACAAACTAGCCCTTTATACAAAGACTAATCAGGGAAAACCCGAAAGGATGGCAAGCCTAGATGTAGATAACAACCAAAATGGTGGTGTAATTTTTGAAGATACGTGTGCATATAGGAATATATTAAGGAGCTGGAAAATTGCTACTACCATAAAGAATTCCATAGCTACATACTTGCTCTAATTTCATTAGACAACAACGTGTCTTACACTTCTCATATTCTCGTTCTCACGAGATAACACTGAACGAGAAAACTTTCAAGAGACTACACTGCGAGACAACAAACTTTAATAAAAACCTAGCCAACCGTAACAAAAAGCACAGATTCAATTGAGAGTCACGGATAAAATTACATGACGTACTGTTTCATAATATCTTACGTGCGATCTGAAAGCAGAACAGGCAAACGTGCATTTTTGGCAACAGTACTTGAGTTAGACTTCTGAGTTTTAAGTTGGAGTTTGGACATGGAAATAACTTTTGACAAAATAAAATACAACCGACTACTGCCATTGAAAAAATCACTGAAAAGTTTAAAATAACTTTAATTTCGGAATTTCACCGTACTGTTTTTTTTATTTGAAGTCGTTTTTTTCTTGTTCACTTTTTAGTTGTGGTAGGGACTTACTCCACAGTTAAATATAAGTAGTGTGCTCTGGCCTAGGGCCAGCCCCACAACAAGATAAGATGCAAGATAAGATTTTGTCTGGCCTGTTGGTCTAGTGGTTAGTGACCCTGACTGCTATGCCGGAGGTCGTGGGTTCGATTCCCACCCAGAACAAATGTTTGTGTGATGAGCACAATCGTTTGTTCTGTGTCTGGGTGTAATTTATCTATATATGTATGTATTTAGAAATATATAAGTATGTTTATCAGTTGTCTAGTACCCATAACACAAGCTCTGCTTAGCTTGGGACTAGACGGCGTTGTGTGATAGTTGTTGAATATTATTATTATATTATATTATATTATGCTAGTTATATAATAAAGTACCAATAGAATATACCCATAAAACCATTAGTAAGCCATGAGATACCTCATTACAATTTCAATAATCCGAATCTCGGTTAGGTTACATTCTTTCAATCACTTTTTCAGTTCCCGTGCCGAAGTCGGTTAAAAATGTAAAAAAAAAAAATATCGCTGCTGCGAAAATGTTCAGTGTTCACGGTTCGAAAATATGTTTATAACGGTCTAATGCCGTGACCGAAGGTAACGTTATTGTATTTACTGTTTCCTTTCGAAGAGAAAGGCAATAAACATCTGATCGTTAAATTATAACGGAGTTTTCTTCACTTTCTTCTTAGAACGTGCACAGGAAAATTTATAAAGTTTTGATTGATTTACTGGCTTTCTTTAAACAACTCTGTATATTCAAGAGCTAATATCGTTAATGTAGAAGTAGGAAACTTTTAAACTTCGTTGACGCGATCGAACAGTTGGTTTTCAGTTATCGACACACCATTATAAATATATTCGAAATTGCTACCCAAGACTATTAGGTAATTCTGTTCTAAGGTTGAAGCCCTACCTAACGTCTATGCCAATCCCCTAAAGTGATATACACAACAGCAGAGCACACACGAAATGGAAGCTCAATTCCATTAAATTTACCAGCAAATTTGCTTATAACGTTGTAGTTAAACTTAGTTAGGTACCCCACGGACAAATTCCTGTCTGACTTCGCATGCAACTAAGTACGGTCCGCCTGTTTTACTAGCAATTCTTGAAGACCAGGAGCCGCTAGATATCTAAGTCATTACTTCAGGCAGAAGAGAAGTAATCCAACTATAAACGAAAAATAAAATTGTGGGCAGTGTTGCTCTACAGTTTTCAAGTTGGTAAAAAGAGTCAATACCTCAATGTTCGTTTTCGCGCAATTTCCTGCGATGTCTTCAAACAGTTCGGTACGTTTGAGAATTGGCTCGCAGTCAAATAAACCACGGGCATATCAACGAACGCAATAATAGCGAGTGTATGTCGAAGCGAAGTTCGCGGCGGCAGGACGCCGGAAGGCTCTGCAATGTTTGCTATAAAATAACATTCCCTGGCAACAATCCAAATGCTTACTCATAATATGGATGCGACTGGACCGAAAGACACCGCTCGTCAAAAAACTCGGATAAATTCTGCAAATCAAGCAGTTTCTGAAGGGTTTTATGAGGACGACTTGGTTGAACGCAGTCAGCTAAGCTTAGCGAGGATTCAGGGATCATTTAAGTGCAGACGTAAAATACAGTTCTGAAGTAATGAAACGTTTCATGTTGGCGGTAAAGTTTACACGTGAGGCACCTTTATTTAGATTACTACCATTTTGTTTAGAGCTCACTTGACAAGAAAGTACAAACTTTATTTCGCCTGTTTAACTTGAACAGAAGGTTAGGTCGGAGATCCGCCTGGGCAGAGCACCACCGTGTCCTCGTGGGGGCGATCGGCGGCAGCGATCTCTCGCGCCGGGCCTTGGTACAGGCTGTAGTCCGGAGCGAAGAGGAGTAGAAGGCGATCGCCTCCTTCTACGAAGCAGTAATGCTAGCAAAGGAGGCGGCCGCACGCGCGAGGGAACGACCCTCATGCTCCAGCCGCCGGGATTCCGATCCCGATTTCCAGCCACCGCAGGCGCGGGCTTGCGGATGGCGAGCAATGGGTAGCTCGCCGTCCGACCGTCCGGACCGAGCACAAGTCGTCGACAACGCGTAGTGTTCCACGCGCGTCTCAAGGAGATGTCAGCAAACCGTAGGGGCCAAACAGGGTCCAAATCTACTGGGGCCATGGGTTGTGCGAAAATGAACCCCGGGGCCCTGGAACGAAGGCGAAGAAGGAACAGGAGTGAGTTTTAGTCAATAAAAGTCTAACACGCCCTCTCGCTCCGCCCAAGGGCGGGAGACGACATTAGATAATTTCCCACCAAAAAATAAATAAAAAAAAGCTCGGAGATTCGGTATTTTTAACACAACAATAAATTACCTCGGCAAAAGCGTAGTTTCTGGTAACTGTAAAGTATTGTTCCATATCGCTTCATCGTTAGTAACAATTAAAATGATAGAAACAGGAACGGTTCAACACAACTTCTACATACAATACAGCGTGGCGTCGAAAATTCCTTAAAGAGAAGTTTTTCGACGCCATATTTTAGATTGTTTTTAGTTGGGTTTAATTATTTATTTTGTGTTTTAAGTAATATATATTATAGTTAAGCATTATGTAAATAGAATCATAAATAGCAATATAAACCAACCAAGTTTCACTTCTACTTCTATAAGTTGGAAGTTATAATCGAAACGAACTTGGGGAACTGAATTAGTACTACAAACTGTGGACTCATTAAGATATTTATGATAGTGCTAAAATCAGTGTTCTGCGGATAAACGAGCACTATAACTTTGCTTAATCGACAGTAAAGTCAATAAAACTGGTATTTGAACGTGTAACTTTGTTATCGCTGCAGATTTCACTGTGAATATTTCCTTTGTGACTCGTTCGAAGTTTTCTCAACATTTATAACGATATACTTCAGGTTGTACAGCTAAGTTAATCATAAACTTACCATCATTTACCATTGATGTAATTAATCAATTTAGCCTCAATTGGCGGATAAAAATATGACTTAATTTATCAAAATTAAGTACACAGTTACTACAGTTACTTATATCAGTTACGGTGAAAAAATTGACGACGTCGATTCTACTTCGGTATCGCCACTGATGGAGACGCTGTTGTTAAATGCAATCCAACATAACAATTCAGCGCTATATTAAAAGCTAATTAGCAGTGCTCAAAGGAACAATGAATGCACTCAGCTTGAAGAATGCAACTGTTCAGACTGCACAGTCGTAAGCACTGGAACTATCTAGTTCACTGACTACGAACGAGATCCATTGACTCTTGAAAAAGAAAAACGGATAACGGACTCGATATTTTTTTTATCGTTGCCAGACTGAAATAATTAATATTCATTACTATGCCCTGTGGTTGGTTTTCTTCGGAGAAACTTGCCTTGTTAAATTGCTTCTTTTGTAAGAGCTAGTCTGTTAACGACACAGAGAGAGAATATTGTACGCCCAGCCACTAACTCAAAGTTATTGTTGCTATACATCTCAGGTGGAAGACATCTCACTATTACTACTCGACTATTGGTGGGGCTAGGAGAAATAATTCCTTATTTTGTTGGCAGAAATATGTAGGTGGGATTGGCAAAACCGTACACTCAATCTTACTAGAGGAAACTACGAACTGTAACAGCTCTTGGAAACGTAGTCAAATAATTTTCTAGGATTTGAGCACGTTTTTTGGAAAAGAAAATTGTTTTATATAACTTTAATTCTTGGGGTGGTTTAAATACTTAACTGGCAATTTGCTGATTAATTTATCTCCGTTATTGATAGTTGAACTATTGTTAAAATCATTATTTCAGTAAATATACACCACTATTTTTTATTTAGTACAAAATATATATAAAGGGCTTATTAGAAAAGGTCTTGTTAATATTTGAGTAAAGTCTCAATAAATAATATTCATAAATAGCAAAGTTATGAGCGTTTGTTTATATCCCAAAATGTCACTCAATTTATGGAAATATTGTACAGGCTATTTATTGGTTATGAATGAATTAATGGCGATGAAAATGGAAAAAACAATGCGCTATAATTTTCTAGCAGCAATTGTTATTGAATGATTGATTCAATTATTTTCCATATATTCCTTTCACGGACACCAGCTCCTCACATATGTAACACATACTAGACTGAGTAATTGTACCGTTTTAGCTATAAACAAAACATTGTGAGGAGAAATAAATAAATAATTATTATTATTTTTATATATTTTATTTATCTCAGGACCCTGAGGTCCTGGACCTTTGGGAGGCGTACGAGGAGCCGAAGCCAACTCGCAGAGGCCCTTTAGATACCTAATTATAATGGAACATGATACCAACCGACGATTATCCCTGTACGCGCTATGCTAGTGCACCCAAGGACAACCCCCGGTTATTGAAAAACTGTTGCGACATATGGAGAACAAAGATAATAGGGCTATGGTTTTTGGAGTCTTAAGTGGACTGGTAACATGGAACTATGTCAAGACTATGGCCCCTGCCTGAACAACGTTATTAATATGCATCGAAAAAAGGCAGGGGGTGACTTGCACACTCAATAAATGGGCCCCCAAAAAACGGCCGCTAGCACGAAGTGACGTAGCAACAAGAGGGCAACATATTCTGAGGTGCTTGAGGAGTGGAGAGGTATACCACGGCTATCAGGACAATCCCAGAAGTACGGTCAAGATCCCTACCAGCACCTTACTGGATTATACATCCTTCTCCCGAGCACGTTTGCTCTTGCGAATCTCCACTCAAGCCAGCCAATAAAGGCAAGAGAGAGGTGGGTGCTCAGTTCCTCGTCAGTGTTTACTTCGGCCGGCCAATAAAGGCAAGCCGGAGATGAAGAACAAGAATGTGTTGTTATTATTATTATTAATTATGAATTTACCAATTATGACAAATGTTTTTACTTTTGACTACACAATTATGATCAGTAACGGGTACTGGGATAGTCCCATTTTTTTGTACTATTTAAAAAATAGGGGTGTATAATGGTCTAATAATAAATAACCAAGGTAGGCCGCTGCAAACACAACTTGGCGAAATGGGGTTTTATAGACCCGTCGGATCCTCTAATGTGATTACGGTGCCCCTGTTCAAAACATGAGCCACATGTTAGAGTGCCCTAGGTGCCCATACAGCTGCACTATGAAGGATTTAATGAGTGCCACCGATGCTGCAGTTAACGTAGCCACCTACTGGACTTAAACAGTTTAACGAGTTAACATCGATTCGAAAAGAAGAATAGAAGACTCGTATAAATCGTAATGTATAAATTATTTGCCCGGAGGACACGGTGGAGCAGAGCACACGGTGGAAGTGTGCCCCGCTTGGGAAGAGCAACGCCGTGTCCTCGTGGGGGCATTGGCGGCGGTGATCTCTCGCGCCGGGCCTTGGTACAGGCCATGGTCCGGAGCGAGGAGGAGTGGCAGGCGGTCGCCTCCTTCTGCGAAGCAGTAATGCTAGCAAAAGAGGCGGCCGATCGCGTGAGGCAACTGCAACGGTCCTCACGCCCCAACCGCCGCCGGGATTCCGATCCCGATTTCCGGCCACCGTAGGCGCGGGCTTGCGGACGGCGGGCAATGGGTGGCCCGCCGTCCTACCGTCCGGTAACCATCCGGACCGAGCCCAAGTCGTCGACGGCGCGTATTGTTCCGCGCGCGCCTTAGGGAGATGTCAGCAAATCGTAGGGGCCCAGCAGGGTCGAAGCCTACTGGGGCCATGGGTAGTGTGAAAACGAAACCGTGGCCCTGGGACGAAGGCAACGAAGGAACAGGAGTGGGTTTTTAGTCAGTAAAAGTCTGACACTATCTCGCGCTCCGCCCAAGAGCGGGATTTGTCATAAGATGATTTTCCCACCTATAAAATAAAATAAAAAATGTATAAATTATTTGACATGCATGTGAACGTACGGGCGTACAATATAATATGGAAATATTAAATTGTACGCCCTAAGGGTAGGTAGGACATATGTTGCTGTTCACAAGACATTTTTTAACTTCAGCTACCATATGTACACTTTCCTATGTTCAACAATAACAAGTTTTCAATGAAAATCAATTTTTCATAGCAAGCTTTTATAGCGCGGTCTGTACCTATATTATAATGAATACTCATCAAAACCATTCCAAAAAGTTCAAACACGATAGGGTTATCTTATTGCAGTTATTACCGAGTTCCTATGGCCATCTTTCAGCTTCATCATCAGACCCTGGTTACCATCTACTCGTAGCACCAAAGTACTCGTCAAGACGTATCAAACGAGTCCAAACTCGATCAGCTCCATGTCATAATAATTTTACATTGTCATTTGATTTACACATGCATGCAAAATTTCAGCTCAATCTGTAACCGGGAAGTGGATCAAATTTAATTTGCAAGATTTGATTACAGACAAACATCGGGACAGGTGAAAGTAAATAAAAGCTTATAAAAATGAATTGAATTTAATTTATTGTACAAAGTAAAGAAAAATCGTTTCTAGAATATTTTGCTCTCAATTCTCGGAATGGCCGTAAGAGAATGAACGAGAGGAAAAACAATTTTCTCGGCATTGTGCATATTCAAAGAATGTTGTTATATAATTAGCTATTCTGAGAACTTCTATCTGAGAGTATTGTTTAAAGTAGAAAGTAACATACGTTTTGAAAATTTTGTTTATAGATATAATGAAGATAAATAGACACGGATCTATGTATATTTCAGTATTTTTTTTTTAATTGATATAAACCAGTGCTTGACTGCGATCCCACCTGATGGTAAGCAGAGATGAAATCGTTGATAGTGAGGCGCACTAGTTTATTAAGAGCCCATTTACTCTAGCCTTGAAGACACCTAAATTATAGTTGGACGGGAAGACCGCAGCGGGCAAATTGTTCCAGTCCTTCGATGTACGCGTTATAAACGACGAAGCGAAACGCTTAGTCCGAACCGTTGAAATTTCAACAACGTAAAGGTGGATACTCGCCGTACGTCGGGTTGTCCGATGGTAGAAAGGAGATGGCGGAATCAAGTCAAGCAATTCCCGCGCACAATCTCCAAAATGCAACCTGTAAAATACCGATAGCTACCCTGCGCCTGGGCTCGAGGCTTTGTAGATTGGACTTAACCAAATCTGGATTATTGTTATTTATTGTGCGACGTGTGTCGGCAACACCCAAAAGTAGGTATTTCAGCCAAAAGTTGCTGACCTTACATCCTCAACCACTTTTGAAACCTATTTTACTGGTCTAAAAATACCAAATTTCAAAAGGATTATAGAACCAACTTCAAATAAGAGGATTTCTCAATTCATCGGAATCTTCTTATCCCTATTCCTGGTAATACGGCTAAACAGATTTGGAAAATTATATTTTTGTTCGAAAGGGTAGATATACTTTCCAACTGGCCTCGTGGTTAGGTCAGGATCTGATTATGGGATCCTGGAGAAATCGCGGGAACTCTTCAAATTTTATAGACACACTTTTTATACTTTCTATAGATAGGTGCCTTACTAAAGAACTTGCACAGTATTTAAGTTTAGCTCACGAGTACCACAATTAAAGTGCAAAATTCAAATATAATCGACTTCTATGTATACACGAAAGCGAACACCCACATACTCATCAAAATACAGGCTACGCCTCCAAACTCAACTGTAGATAAACCAAAGCTATTTCCGTAATAACTTGAAAATCCAATCCCGTAATTATTCGCGTAACATAAAACATAATCTTCTGATTTCATGGAAATTAAACCCGTTTTACGTCTCAAACTCGATGTTTGCAGAGGAGAATTAGTAGAATTGTGAAATAAAATGTACGTAGTAATGTTAATTTTATTTCTACAACCCTCTGAAGGTATACATATCTTTCAGATTCAAGTTTAGGCAGCACTGAGACCCTACCACGAGCTGTTAACGTGATCCGTTTGAACACCTAAACTGAACTGTAAAAGGGATGGAGCTTTACAAGATTATTTTTATTATATGCGAAACCTGAATATAGTTTGTTCAGAATCAGTAACTGAATCGATTCCAATAATTTTTAATGTTATATTTTTTCCAAAAATATTTATAAAAGGTTACAAGTTGGACAACACCGACACTAAGTACAACACAGGTCACGGCAGGTTACAGCGGACATTAGACACTTGCGCACAGCTGGATGCGGGAGTAAAACAACCCCTCAGTCGCCCGGGTGGCCCGCTGATCATGTATTTGTGCGGCCAACCATGTAACATAACAAGCTTATAACTTCGTGATTTTTCATCGTACAGTTATGAAATTTTGTACACAGATTCTTTACATAGAAATACTAGACACGTGTTTCAGGTTTCGCATATACTAAAACTAGTGTTGTATAGGATGTATAGCTCCATCCTTCTTTCTCGCACGCACGCTTGACATTTTAACACATCATGGTAAGGCCCCTGAACACACATCCATTATCCTATGATCAGCGTCATAGATTCGAATGGGCTCTAAATCTATGTCGCAACTTAGACGGTTTTAGAAACCTACATATCACTTTTATTACACATTCAGTCAAGCAACAAAATGAGGTCCATAAAATATCTACGTCTATGAGAATCGTGTTGGTTATAAATATAGATTCTTGTAAATAAAATGTCTATTTCTTGCTAAACCTAGTCTTGCTTATCGAACATTATTAGCTGCTTGAATGACAGCAGAATCCTATAAACGTGACAGAACAGTGTATATAAAACAATTGGATCATGCGGACCATGCTATATTTATTGATATCGACAGCTACAACAGTGATACGTACGAATATTGCAACAAACAGCAGCGATACTTTAATCCGACAGAAAATCAATGACGCACTCTGTTTCATCTAAATTGGAACTGATACGATATATTAACTACCATAAATGTTCGTCGTACTAAAAAAGTCATAAGAAAGTATGATTATGTCCGAATATTAACAGTTAGGGAAACAATAAAGTTTGTTTAAAATAACATGATTAATAACAAAATTAGGCACAAACAGATAGCTTAGTAATTACATTTATTGCTGTAAGGAAGAAAAATACGTAAGCAACAAATGGAGAATAAAAACAGAACAAACATGTAAATAGGAACAAATTGAATTTCGTTTAGATCTACATTCATGGCCTTTTGGGAAAGGGTTAAACCACATGGACGAGATACAATTGTCCCTTAAATTTACAATTCTCAATAATTCAATCTCACAAGGTAACTACAACACCTAAAAGAAAGCCCAGATGAGAATTTCAATGACGAGATTGATTAGATTAAAAATACTCTACCCACAGAGGGTGAAAATATTGGAGCAATTTTAAGAACACACCGAAAGCATGATGTATGAAAAGGAGGGTGTATCCAATTCGCGGGTAGTCAAAAATATCGTGGAAGTGTAATATGGTCTCCCCTTCAAGTGTTAAGCCGCCGTTTCTGTAAAGTTACACAGTGATAATACGGGCGATATTGCTCCCCCTGAAGATTATCATGTCTGGCACGTTGGCGGTAATAACTAGTAGGTAAAAAGGCAGGTGAATGATGTAGTGGAGGTTTTTGAAGATAACATTGAGGACCTGACTAAAGATGTTGGTTGAGCGACATTTTGTGTAAAAGAAGACGTGTGATAACCTATATCGACGATATAAAGACATGTCATTGTTGTGTGCTTACGAAATGTATGCTATTTTTTTCGTGTCCTGAAATGGAACCCCATTAACCATGACCAAGAGCACCACTTTTAAAAAGTTATAAGAATGAAAAGGATGAATAGAATACACCAGAAGTAAAAGTTATTTCGTTTTCAGCTCTCTATGATGCTCTTAAAAACTTTTCTCCATTTGGGACACCGCATACCTGCAATGTTTGGATGCCATCCATTTTAGTCGTAAGAAATCTTTGTTGGGTTTCAGTTTTGTTACTTTGCTTGAAAGTATTAAAAAGTTTTAAGATTCTATCCGCGCGAGTGATGCAGTGGATCAACATACTAACAACTGTTATTTTTTGTCTTTTTGTGGTTTGAATGAGAGGAACGCAGCTCCACATGTTCGTCCTATGCCACCTTGTAACAGTGATAGGTCTTTTTTTTCGGGTGGGAAAATCATCTAATGACATCCCCCGCTCTTTGGCGGGGTGGGAGATAGTGTCATACTTTTACTGACTAAAAACCCACTCCTGTTCCTTCTTTGCCATTTTTCCAGGGCCCCGGGGATCTCTTTCGCATCACCCATGGCCCCAGTAGGCTTCGACCCTGCTGGGCCCCTACGGTTGCTGACATCTCCTTGAGGCGCGCGTGGAACACTACGCGCCTTCGACGACTTGGGTTCGATCCGGACGGTTACCGGTCGGTCGGACGGCAAGCTACTCATTGCTCGCCGTCCGCAAGCCCGCGTCTGCGGTGGCCGGAAATCGGGATCGTGATCCCGGCGGCTGGGGGGTGAGGGCCGCGCCCTGCTACTCCTCCTCGCTTCAGACCATGGCCTGTGACAAGGTCCGGCGCGAGAGATCGTTGCCGCCGATCTCCCCGACGAGGACACGGCGGTGCTCTGCCCAATCAGGGCACACCTCTACCGTGTGCTCCACCGTGTCCTCCGGGCGGTCCACACAGTCGTGGCACCCGGGCGTCACTTCCGCACGAATCCGGTGCAGATGAAATCCATGTATTGTATACTATACTGATTACAATCCGGTCGTATCCGACGACATCCGATCATTTAATCAATATTATACTTAAAATCGGTTTATTTTGTGTGATCTACTGATGTGGGACATATGAAACCTTATCTGCGGTTCTTGTACCTAAGTTAAATTAGGTAATGGTAGTAAGCAAAGTCCACCGTGTAGTTTAGAAGAACTCTTAAGTGGACAAAGAGACAAACACAAAAATCAACTTTGCCGAATCAATCTTTACTAGTTTCTCATTTTTATTAAGAAACTCCTTCGGTTCGGCGTTTGGTTTCATCGCGATTTTTGATGGGGTTTCGATGATTCAGTTGTAACTCGATGAAACCAAAACCCCTGACGATTCTTAAACTTACATTTAAGAAAGTGACAACTCTACGGTCAGAAGCATTGAGTGTAAACCGTAATGAAAAAGATGGCAGTTTTACATTACTTTTTCACCACACATATGGGCCTATACACGCACAAGCTTCACCACAATTTTGCCTGCAATGGCCGATTTGTACACGGAACACCGTGTAAAACTGTATGAGTTTTACCAACCACACGGACGTTGTGACTGTGTGACAAAACTGTGGTGAACCTCGTGCGTGTGGTAAACCCATTAATTTTTCTGTATGTTTCACTGCTCACTTCTACAGGCTTCTTGAAAAGATGCAATATGTTAGTAACTATATTTCTTTTCTTTTCTGTGTTTTTGGTGTACAATAAAGAATATATCTATCTATCTTAAAACCAATGTCAGTAACCTAACTCTACACTGTTCAGTATGCAAGAACTAACGATAATGAAAACGAATGGTATTAATCGCCTCCGCTTTCTTTTCACAAAATTGGTACCGGATCTGCCGAATCGGATTGCAATCCTAAATCGTATGACAAGAAAATTAAAAATATATTCGTAGACATCTTGAAATTATTAAAGCTATCTATCTGTATGTCCATACGAGTCTATGACCACAATAAGCACGTCAGGAGATTATCACCAGCTGACCGCAAACTATTAGCCATCCTTTTGTAGAAATAGAAATCACAGTAAAAAAAGGTAATACTTGCGTAAAGTAAGAGACAATAGAGCACAAAAAGTATAAAAGGTAACTTTCTAATGATCATGACCCGTAGCTTGCGTAAGCGTCTACCATGACGTTTGGTTAAAAGTGTCATTACTCGTTCTCGTTTAATCTGATAACAGTTCTTACTTCCTTTTTGATATATTATTCAAAGTGGCGACGATAGAGGTTATTTCCCTTATTTATCATTGCTAATTATGAAAGAAAGAAAGAAAACATTTATTTGAGACTCGCACAGGACAAACAACAATAAAATAAAAAGTAACTACTTAAGTAATCTATAAATACTTAACTTAAAATAAAAATAAATAAATAAAAGAAAACAATAATAAAAGATAAAAATAAAAGACCTGTGCGAGGCCAAAAAGGCTCCTATCTCAGCATATGCTGCGATATTTAACATACTCCATCTTATCACACGCACGAATTCGTGGGTAAAAACCTGGTCTTCCAGAAAATAACAAATTATTTATGAAATTGAACCAAAACAAAACGATTTTCTTGTCTACTAAATACATCAACCGCAGAATTTAAAAGTTCTTTGTCAAACCAAAATAAAATTAATTTGAATAAGAAATCATATTCTTAGTAAAGTTTTTTAAGTTGTATTTTGTTATCTTGATTCATTTAAAATCCTCCTTTTGAATGACTGTTTAAAAATAGATTAAAAACAAGATCAAAGGACTTATAATTTTAAATCTTCATTTTAAAGTTAGGCAATTTAACTTGTCTACTCTTTATCAATGATTCAGCTGTCAATATCAAAGTTAAAACAGATTAAAAAGGCTGTTAGAGTTTCTTGTTGAAAATTCTTCAAAGTGGAATGAGATAGTGCAGTGACATAGTGACAATGATTATAATAATAACTCGGACAAAACTTAAGAAACTTGTAATGGTATAAGTTCCCAGTAAAAGATCCGCATACAAATGTTTGTACGCCGTGACATAAAGAAAAAGATATTCCTCGGAGACGAGCCTTTAACTGGGAAACTTTGTGATCTTTTATTACGAAGACGTTGTACAGTTCTTTATTAAAAGTTATGTACAAAATTCACCGAATTGCCGAGTACACGGGAAACAAATAATCATTAGTTTAAAAATTCAGCACAGCGTGAAGAAATTCCGGAAAGTAGAAGTTTGCTTTCGCAAAACTTGTGAGTACAATTTGACTCAGCTTTTTGCGTTTTCCAGGAATATGCAGAAACCAGAAGTTTACGCGCGAAACGCTGTTTGTTTAAAAGAACAACACACTGTAAATAGAAAAAAATACCACGTTTTTAAGAATAGACAGTTTTGGTTGATAAACAAAATACATGTGTTATTAATTGATCTAGTTTCCAGGTTGACTCATATCAATATGGCAGGATTAATGACCGTCCAAGTTGATGACCAGACCTTTTATAACATTAGCATTAGTGTAGGCGAGTCATCGCAAAGGCTAGCAGACTTGTAGTTAACCTTCCTCAGCTTCGTCTATCCAAATCAGGATTCAATATTCGTCAATCCACAATGACATCATGGCGTCGCCGTTCGCGGAAAATGAAGTTAGATGAGCTACCGAAATCAACGGTAGGCGTCAAATAGTGGCACACGTAAGGGTGAAAAGGTAAACATGACACGAGGGTCGTGTTTACTGTGTATTAAGGGCCGAATGGGCCACAGGCGAGGCGATGACGTCACGGGGCGGCGCCCCGGTGGCTCGGCGTGTTCCAACTGAGCTCGCGTTGAAACGCCGCCGATGAGACGATATCTATGTGAATAATTGTTGTGAATTTGCATGTGCCAAAAACAAAAATCTTAAATACAGTGAAAATAAATACATTCATTCATGAATTTCATTTATGCAGGTGAGGATTTATGATAATATAAAGGCTTTTGCAGTTACATTCATTCAATAACATATGGCCAAAAGTATAACAGGCACCTATACACAAAACAAAACAAAACTACTGCACCTACATAACACTATTTCTCCTACATTGGAAAAAAACGTCCGATGAGTCGATGACTCATCATAAACACGATAAAATTGTACACAAAGGCTGACATCATTGATAACCAGCTCAATTTATCGCAACACGAAAACATAGTGAGTATAAAAGAATTTGCCTCAACTCTCGGCTGATTGGATAATAACTTTGTCGCTAAACAGTTTTGTTTGCGTCTGTCATCTCATGTGTAACAACATCATGTCAGACACACAGAAGACTAAAGATACTAGATGCCTTTTCCGGTATTTTGTATAATTTTTTTTTTCATTATACTTAGAATCGATGTAAGTAAGTCGTTGTAACTATGAGCAGTGGTGGCCGAGTGGTAACGGCCCCGATTTACCAGCCAGGCGTATTACTTTGTGTAATTTATTTCATCACCACTGCTCTCAAAACGGTGAAGGAAAAGCAGCATTGTGAGGAAACCGGCATGTCCTAAAACCAAAAATTCGAAAACATGTGACATCCACCAACCCGCACTGGGCCCGCGTGGTGGATTACAGCCTATTCCCTCTCCTACAGAGGAGGCCTGAGTCCCAACAGTGGGAACATTATAATGCCGACTATGCTATGCTATGCTAAGTCGTAACGACCCAGTGTTTAAGGCACCCGCTTCTCATGTATGAGGTTGCTGGTTCGAAACCGGGCAAGCACCAATGTAAATTCTCCAATCCGTATGTACTTTTCTAAGCTTATCCTATGACATTACTGACACCCCGTGCCTCGGAAAGCAAAGCCTTTGGTCCCGGTTGTCATCCGTAGATCTTTAACAGTCGTTACAGGTAAACGCCAGAAAGTCTGACTAACCCCACTAAGGATTATCGTGATGCTCAGCAAGTAGGTCGTGGAGGTCTGATAGGCAGTCGCTTCATGTAAAACACAGGTATTCAGCCGCATCCAGTTAGACGAGAAGCCGACCCCAAGCTAGTTGGGAAAATGGGGTGATACTTAGAATCGATGTTGATACTTAGAATCGATGTTGATACTTAGAATCGATGTTGATACTTAGAATCGATGTTGATACTTAGAATCGATGTTGATACTTAGAATCGATGTTGATACTTAGAATCGATGTTGATACTTAGAATCGATGTTGATACTTAAATTGATGCGCGCCAATGAATAAAACTTTGTTTCAATAACAAAGATAATGTTAATCAATTCGGTCATGGCCAAGGTTAAAAAGCGGCTTCGGAAGATGCAGTTAACTTGTTACTAGTTAACATTTCTCGAACCCCGTTTCCATTCCATGGTTTTATTTTTTATTATTATTGATAGGCTCGCGTTTGACCACTATCTCACCTGATGGTAAGCTATGATGTGGCCGACGATTGAGCACGCTTGCCTAGAAGCAACCTATTCACTCTTGACTTCCCTAGGTTGTAGCTATCAGGAAACACAGACTCCGGCAGAGAATTCCACCCCTTAGCTGCGTACAGCTAAGGAGTATGCGTACATAATGAATGTGTTCCCAAAACGCTTTGTACGTATGGGTGGGATTTTCACCATGTACTGATGGCGCAACGCCGTACGTCTAGTGGTAGGGTACTTGGAAGTAATACCTTGAGGCTTCAATAGATGTCCGACATAACCCTTCTCACTCCCTTAAGAACTACCAACTAACTACCCCAGGTATAAAAGGTAATTCAACTATGCGTAATGCAACCCTAGAGCGTTTGCGCACTAGTGCATCATATGTCTCTATTTTAATATTTTTTCAGTGATCTTTACTAATATTATAAAGAGGAAATATTTGTTCTTTTTTGTTTGTAATGGACCTATTTAAAAAATCTTTCGCCAGTAGAATGTTACTATACCACTGAGCGACACATGCATATATTATTTGTACTTGCACACGGGAGACGCTGGCAGAAGCTAGTCAAGTTAGAAATAATTAGTTAACGCTTTCAACGAACGTCCGAATGGATCTTCAATCTTAATCAGCACGGAAATCCCCAACACAACGCCTCAGATATTCGTTGTTTGTTTTATTTATAGATAAATCACGAGCCTAAGTTCCTGAAATAAGATAACCCACAATAACCACACCTAAAACATTTTGGTTTACAAACACAAGCTACAAAGCGAATAGTCGCTAGTTGTGACCACACGAGCTCTCTTTGTCCTTATTAAGCCAAGCTTTGAGATGTGACCTCTTTTCTCCTTTTATGTTGGCTTAAACTTAATATTAAACGGCCTAAATGTGGTCTTTGCCTCAGTGTATTTCTACTGTTTTAAGGATTTTACTGTGCAAACGCTAAAAACAAAAGGAATCTCATTAAGTCAGAATATTTATCAGAGCTGTAACTGAGTCATAAGAGGGGTTAAAAACCCATAATGACGACTCATTTCAATTATTATTGTAGAGTTTCTCTTACTAATGAGCCCACGACTTAATTCTTTTCAGTGAAGCGTACGGCGGCTTTAAAGCAGGAAACCCCTTTAGGGCTAAGTAGGGCATTTAAACCGTCTGTGAGGCAAGGCAATACGCAAATGAAACGACGCGACGGTTAAATAACCCAGATCGAGCCAGACACGTTGCGGTAATTGATATTAAAATTCAAATAGACAAGCAATAAAACCCAGCTGTGAGAACGTTGTTATCGCTAAAACATCTTCCTTACGGGACACTCCATAATTAATGAAAGAGGAAGCGTCGTGAGTGCCTGTTTCTCAATCAAACCCGCGTTATTGCAGACACATTGACAGCTTGACTAATTTACATCGTGTCGTTATTAAACGTTGTCAAGTATGAAGGGAAATTGACAAAGTAAATGGTTGATAAGGAACTGAACGGGAAATTATATTATGAAGAGAAGAAACGCTATGAGCATAGACGACCACAGGTGAAAAAGGACCTTCTCATTCATTTTAATTAAGACATAAGAATGGGGCGACGGTTCTGAAGTCGACAAAAGAATAAGACGGTAATCGTTGGACATTCAGAAACGGAAACTAATCTTGGTCCTGAAGGTTGATTAAGTCTGATAAATCCGGATTAGAATCTATTTTTATCTGCAGTGATTGAGGCCTAAATCTATTTTAAGTTGATGAAATGCCAATCGATACTGACAAATGTGATTAAGGATTTAAAGATCAAATCGGAGTTAGATATACATTAACATCGACAGCATAGTCAATCGAACAGGGTTACCACAAGAAACATTATATTAAACAAAACTTTACCCTTTCAGCGGGAAGGAGAGAACAATAGAATGATAAACGACATCCTTGCGTCATAACGCTGCAAACAAGAAAGACAACACTAATTACTATTAGATAATGCCGCAATTTATCACAGGGGATGGTACTGAGAAGCTCACCTCTCAAATTATATGGATAAATAGCTCGTGATGGAGAATTTGCATTAATTTTCCAGTTCGTCGCGAATGCAGAGCGCGGGTAATGATATGAAAATTCTAAGATGCTTGAAAAACATAGCCGAGTCACTGGTGCAATATGTATGTGGTATGAGCAGAACACGCGACGCATTTTGAAGAAAATAGGTCACATTAAAAAGATTTAAGAGGTCTTAAATCTTCTAAGACTTCCGTAATGTTTTTCTTGATGGCAATTTTGTGATGAATGATGTTTAAATTCAGGTAAATAAGGTTACGACTAAAGTTGAAGGTGGATTCCAGTGAACATCCCACTTTCATTTGGGTCATCTACATTGAACAGAAGTTGTGATTCGCTTGGGTAATATGAGACCTGCTTTTTGTATGTAAAAGAACGGTAGAGCAATCTTTGTTTGAGAAACAGAAACTAGTAAAAGTCATTTCGCTATAGAGTCTGTATTTGCAACCTACGCTTTCAATTTCCATTACCTGAACGTTTTGCCCTTTTCAAACAATTTCTTTTAAAACAATAAAGACGGAGAGGGAAAAGTAATATTATCCCCACTTCAGTGTATTCAAAGGATACAAACTAAAGATATTACTTTCACAAGTTATTTTAAAATTTCCAACAGTGATATAAGTTTGATAATGCTGTATACACACATTCCCACTTTTTGTCAAAGTTATGGATATAAAATTTTAAAGGTCGATTTGCAATGACAAAACAAAAGCTCGCTTGAGGCCAATTTAATTCGAGACTATTACTTATTCGAAGTTTAATCGAATTAATACTAATCAAAGTTAATTTTGAACGGATTACCGCAACCTTATAAAACTGAAATTAGGATGTTTAGTTGTCTAATTGAATCTGGAGTGAAGGCTTTTCGATCTTGTAAACCTATTGACTTTTTGTATTATCAAAAGTATTTATGTCTGTTTTTTTTTTTTAATTATTGAGTCCATATCAAGGGAAAAAGGTAGACCGATGACCTGCTAAGGGTCGCAGTATAGCAGCATTTGAAATCTTTTACTTCGTCACTCGTCACTCAAGGTTCATTGAGAGACCAGCGTCCGAGATCATCTGTCTAGCAATATTGCTGAAACGAACCTTTTGGGCGCAGTCGTGGGGTTCACAAAATGGTAATTTTTTTTTTTATTTAAAAAATTGAATAGAATTTCTGTTCTGTGTAAGTATGTGGTAACTGTCACCAATCAGTTTTCTTCCAATACACATCCCATGATAGGAACTAGAAGTTTTGGTCCATGGAAAGTGTCTGACACTTATGATACTACTTTAGAATAATATTCTACAAAACATATATAAAAATCAGCAATAAAAAATTTAGTTAGGTAACTCGTTATTTTTAGTTCCCTTTCTTACCTGGTACCTGCTCAGGGGCCCCAAGGGTGAGCTCCACAAGTACACAGGTATTCAAAGCACATGAGACGCTACTGAGAACTTAAGGTTTCATCCATGTGAAAATAAGTTATGTCAAGACAGCTCTGGGATCTTAGTATATCAGGCAAGAGCGTCCCTACATGGTACTTAGATGAGATAAGAATCGTCATTTAAACTGCTATTTCGTATAATACAATACTTAGACGCACTTGAAACTGTCTAATGTACTGTTTGTTAGTTTTCCATAAAATGTGCCGTATCGTCTAAACGCCTCTGTAATGGCGGGAAAGCGATACGAAATGTAAAATGGCGGCAAGGAATTGTTATCACTGTGAAAATCGCTATATTTTGTGTTTTAATGTGACATGGTGGTTCTTTAATTCGTTCTTTAATTCCTAACTTTTATAAACGTTTTACAGTCGGAGAATGTAATGGTTGTGAAGAGGGCTAAAGGCAGCCTTATTCATTTTCTAGGGTAATGTCAATGTATGTAGATTCAAATACTATAGTTTTTCCTTTTAAATAAAACTCCCGTGAAATTCAATGACATATTTTTCAAAGAGAAATTAATAAAAAGCTGGGAGCAGCATACTGCTCCGTAATTTGGCGAATTTTCACCGAACTCGGTAGGTATTGCACAAACGCTACACAGGAAACCTTTATGGAAATAGCATAACATTCAGTGTTCCAAATATGTAGTTTCAATTATTCCACCTCTGGAAGTTCCGGTATTTCTAACTTTTAGAAACATTGAGTTCTGCGGTAAAACTATAAAAAAAATGGTTGAATAAATTCGTTTCGTTTTAATTGTATAGGAAACTTGGATTTCTATTCGCAAAAACGAGAACCGGTTTGATTTTATTTCAGTGAATTTTATTTGATTATGACACAAAATTCTTTGTCAATAAAATCATCGGTACATTAGATTACTGCCTGGACCTCAAGTCCCTCTATAGTAAGGCATTGGTAGCTATAGTGTGTCCTAGCCAGCAGCCATATAGAGAAACAACCAGGGTTTTCCGGTGCCTCTACAGCGAGACATTGGTAGCTATAGTGTGTCCTAGCCAGCAGCCATACAGAGAAACGACCTGGGGTCTCCGGTGCCTCTATAACAAGTGATTATGGTGTGTCCTAGTCAGAAACCATACAGATAAACGAACTGGGTCTCCGGTGCCTTTACAGCAAGGCATTGGTAGCTATAATGTGTCCTAGCCAGCAGTCATACAGAGAAACATAGAGGATGATCCTGGCTACGAGGTTGTGTCGATGCAAATAGTCTCCGTAAGCCAGACGAGAACACCCAGAAATAATGTGTCGGATTGATACCCCGGGCCGAAAATTATTATTATTAATGATTTCCCAATAAAAAAAAAAAACTATCAGTCAGACTTACAACAAATTGAGTTATACTTGAAGTCTGAAGTGGCTAAATCGACTTATTGCTTTCAATTCCTTCTCACGTCCTTCAGAAACCTTGAAGCTCAACCTTGAACCACGTCCTCGGGCTTACCCTACTTTTCCATTTTTTTCATTCAATCGAGCGCTCAAAAAGCATCATTAATATCATTATAACAACTGGAACATGATTAATATTATTTATTCGGCACAAACGTTAGCATACAATGCAATAAAGGTCACGTGCTATAAGATATTAAAAATGGCGATACATTTATTAACTGTAATGTGTTGCTGTAGTGTATTTAGAATTTTGTAATGCAGTTTTTGCATAGTCACGATATGTACATTGTCACCTTTTCTATCTATATGTAACTTAACTTTATTTTCTTCTTCTTATCGATTCGATGGTAAACTCGTCAAACTGTTTGGGCCCAATAGGTGGCTACATTAATAGCAGCATCGGTAGCACTCATCAAATCCTCCAAAGTGCAGGTGTATGGGCACTTGGGGCATTCTAGTATGTGGCTCATGTTTTGAACAGGAGCACCACACTCACATTGAGTATCCGACGGGTCTATAAAACCCCATTTTGCCAAGTTGTGTCTGCAGCGGCCAACCTGGGTTCGACTACCATCCGACTTCTTGAAACCCCAAGAACATCTCCCGTCTGGCCGCGATTTGCAGTGATCTATATGGAGAGCACTAAATCGGTTGAACTTAACTTCTGCCATTCATAGATTATTTCATTCACGACCATGCTCTTAATTACCTAACCATCAAATAGGTAATTTGGAACGAATTAACGTCCACTTATTTCTTGAATCTATCTTAACTTCTGCCAGTTACGTGCTGGCCACGGACAATTCGCTATAGCGAAAATTCGCGCGGCGCGACCGGCGGCGCGTCTTGCGAATGAATCAAATGTATGGAAATGTACTGGCCCCGGTCGTCTCGCTGGTCGCCGCTGCGCGTGGCATGCCCAGTACATTTCCATACATTTGATTCATTCGCAAGACGCGCCGCCGGTCGCGCCGCGCGAATTTTCGCTATAGCGAATTGTCCGTGGCCAGCACGTTAAGATGGATGGAAAGTGTGACAATGTATAATATCTTACTGCTCATGACTGTACCTATCAAACTTATCATAACTTATTCGTCGAACTTCCCATTGCATACACGGGTCTTCATTTTAAATTGATGTATTTTATTATTAAATGCCTTGATAATGACTTCGAGGAAATTTCTGTGTGTAATTTTCCGCTGAAACTGAAGCGAAAATTTAACACGTTCTCGCCATTTACGATACTACGTAGTAACGCCTGTGAATGCTTGAAAATTCAGCACGTGTTTTTACTTCTCATGTCGATGTTAGCTTCTCCATAAATAAGGAGAGTTTGATACTTTATCTTAGTGACAGAATACCTGAAACTGAATGAAAACGTGCATCAAGTGGGAGTGTAAGGGGAGTTACAGACAGATTACATACTAGCTGCTGTCAGCGGCTTCGCTCGCGTGAAAGTAGAAAATTAATCGAGATAAAAAGTATCCGAAGTCCTTTTCCAGGATATAGTCTACCCGTGTGCCAAATTTCATCCAAATCCACTCAGCCCTTCGAGCGTGAAGAAGTAACAAACATACAAATACACTCACAAACATTCACCTTGCAATTTGACGGACAAATGTATAATTAGCTATATTATTTTATACTTTATGCACATAAAAAATACAGAGGCGGACTTAATGCCTTAGGCATTTTCTATCTTAATTAACTATGTCTTTTTTTTCTTCTCAATCACAAATCAGATCATTTCTTACTCTGTATTTTACTTTTGTTACTTGCATAACCAGTATATAGATAAGAGTACTGCAAAGGTCATCTGTTCAATTGAACCATTAGTCTTCAAGTGGATCAGGCGTTAACTCTACAAAGTATTTTACTACGAAAATAGACAAAACATTCTTCTACATTGTAAAACACTAGTATACAGTCAATAGTAAACTACACAGTAAGTAATTAGCCGAGTCGCGACGTAACAACTCGCAATACATCTTTATTATTTCAATTTGACATATACGAGCGTAATTTCTACTTACATAATTAACGCTCTGTCTATTAACGTTATTAGAATATTGTGCTGCTGATAGTAGGTGTGTTTTGTTACACAATTAATATCATCATTTTGATAACACCTTTGCGTTCTCTGGTAGAGTAAGTCTTGTACAAATCCAAAGAATTGGTGGACTTGACAATTGTTACTGTTATTAAATCTTTATTAAATGGGCAAGAAAGAAATTGGTAAAGAATTAACAGAATAAGTACAAATTACAATTCCAAAGAATAAAAGCGGTGAACATGTAAATTGTTATTATTATTTAGTCTTTATCGAGAAATAAATTAGCAAAGAATTAACTGAGTAAGTACAAATCACAATTTCAAAAAATAAATGCGGAAGACGTGTAAATTGTTATTGTTATTATATCTTTATCGAATGCCCTACCGATAAATTTATTGGCAAAGAATTAGCAGAGTACAAATCAAAATTCCAAAAAATAAACGCAATGGACATGTAAATTGTTATTAAATCTTTATCTCGCCTACCAAGAAATAAATCGGCAAAGAATTAGTTGAATAAACACAAATCACAAATCCAAAGAATAAAAGCGTTAGACGTGAAAACTGTCATAGTTTTAAATCTTTATCTAATGCCCTACCAAGAAATAAATTCGCAAAAAATTAGCTGAGTAAATACAAATTAAAATTCTAAAGAATAAACGCGGTGGACGTGTAAATTGTTATTGTTATAAATCTTTATCTAAAAAATTGGTAAAGAATAAGCTGTTCCTAGAAAAAGAGAACGTTTTACGTTGGAATCTCTAAAACGCAAAACTTCGTTATCGTCGAAATTGTATCAACGTAATAGATCCATTACGTTGATACCATTTGGACGATCTAATGACAAAATCTGATTTCGTGAATTTTCCTGTTACCGAGGCTTTCCTTTCGTTAGATTTTCAAGAACTCATAAAATTAAATAACATCGGTAAAGGTCGACATTGGAGACCAATAATTAAGAACAACTTAGTATTAAACAAAGCTTTAACTGCAGACTGCCTCAAAGAAAGCTTTTGAGAACTTTGTCTAAAGGATCTTTGGAAAACGTCGTCTTTGTACAAAAGGAAATGTACCACAAAAAACAATCTTCTGTGAAACTCTGCTCTAACTAGAAGACGTCTTGGCAAACCTCATTACGTAAGAGAGGCATAACGTGCATCCCCTGAAGGGTTTGGTATTAATTAACTTACCAGAAGCTTCTACTATAAGGTTTCGAAATATTTTGGCTCACAAAAAAAAACTACCAATAACATTTTTACATTAATATGTGCAAAATTAATTCAAGACAAGCAACAGATGTCATTATAATGCCTGACTACCATTTCTGAGGGAGTTTTTTCGTTCGAACTTGACACCTCGCCCCTCGGTGGATACGCAGAGTGAATACTAAGTCTACACGTCCCCCTATAAGGGCGCCGTATAAATTGTTCTTGAAGATATGTACGGTGCGTGGAAGCAGCATATTCTTATGTTTATGAAATAACACCGTCAAACAAAATAGGGCCGAGTATGCGGACATTTTTGGGGTGTGACATACATTGCGAAATAATACGTCTCTAGCGTTCACCCCTACAACTTTTCCTAGAACAGTAAGCTCTATAAGGTGTCGGAACACTACTTTACGCAGATCCAGCAGTCTCTTATAATAAAGGCGTTGGTGAATAAACAGTGATATAAGTCTCATGTCTAAAGCTCCGCCGCTATTGATCCAAACTACGTATTGTTAGTGTTGTATACGTTGCTCAATGGAGCTTAGTTGTATCCTTTCTATGTTCATTCAATGTTGACAATATTGCGCATTCAAGAATATTGTCATACCAATAATTCACAATAGCAAATGTTTTCCTATCTTTGGAAAATGATTTATTTAGCTTCATTTATTTGTTCTATAAGCTTCTAATAAAAATCCATTAAAACTGTCAACGTTGTAAACGGTTCGTTTGATATTTCACTAATTGGTGTATACGGTTACCTATTAATTGCATCGAAGTCCGATCTCCATTCCAAAATCGAAATTACCTGAAACAAATAATTGGTTTATTAGTCAGTTTGTTAGTTGAAACATTTCAACAAAAACATCGATGTAAAAGTTTTGAATCATCATCATCATCATTTCAGCCGAAAGAACATAGGACTGCCCACTGTTGGACATAGGCCTCCCCCAAGCGTCACCACAACGACCGATCCTGTGCTTCACGCATCCACCGCACTCCCGCGACCCTCACCAGGTCGTCGGTCCACCTTGTGGGAGGCCTTCCAACGCTGCGTTTTCCGGTGCGCGGTCGCCACTCTAGAACCTTTCGGCCCCAGCGACCATCCATTCTACGAGCGATGTGCCCTGCCCACTGCCACTTTAGTTTGGCGATTCTTCGAAAGTTTTGAATGGATCTCTAAAAAAATAAATAAAACTAACTTCTTCCATAGACACTCCAGTGGGGCATTTAAAAGTTTTATGTCTTAACGAAACTTTATGGGAACGTCTAGACCTAGAACTTTACTGATACGTCATAAAACTTTAAATCAACTTGGAATTGGAATTCAGCTCAGCGACTTTCAATTTATTGAATTCAATAAAAGAACAAAAGCTGCTTACACGATCATTGAACGTCTCGGTTCACAATGCGAGCTGCACAGAGGAAGTGCTGCACCCACAAACAAAGCCAAAGCTCGGATATTTTTTAAAGTAAACCTACTTATCTTAGTACTCTATATATTACATGAATCAATATACAATATCAGGCTAGAAGATAATCAGATTCCAGCAGCGAAGTTTTTGCGATGAATGATCTAATTTGTCCTTCTTCGGGAACAATACTAACTTTGTATCGGATTTATTGTGACAGTATAAATAACAACCAATCTACAATAGAAAGAGCAATATGTTAAATTGACTGTAATAAAAATAAATTGCCATTCAATACAATTTTAGCACGTTTGATGTTATGATTATTTAGAACATTCATGAATTGATATAACATTGGATGGGAATTGATCGTTTGCAATGTTATAAAATAAATCAATCTTGAATATCAAAAACAGTAGATCAAAGGGTTGTAAAAGCAATAACGATTATTCGCATACACTATCGATAAACATTTGTCTGCGCAAATGTAAACTCGCATCATTAACAAATCGAATCGGTCGCCTTAGAAACAGAACGTAAACATTAGTGACGTGCCACGTCCGCGCGTATCGATTCGACCGAGCACCGACCTCGGAGACGTCACCGTGTTGATACTGATACAGTTACTTGGACCATTAAACGTTTTCTTTCTTTCTTTCATTAAATAATTTATTACGTTATCTTATCGATATAGCAGCATAGTTATCGTCGAACACAGATAACTCGGATCGATTTAGACTGAATGTTGGGTTCGCGTTTACGTTAATAAATGTATTTCTAGTCGGTATTGTTTTGCCTTTGTACTAGAATTTTGCTATTCAAACAGTAACACCTCGATTTATCAGTGAGCTCTTTACAGATTTTCGTTTAGAGTCCAATAAAGAAATAAAAGCCTTGATTTACAATATCAATAGGCCAAAAGCATTTCTAAATCTTGGGATCAAAGGTTTTCTCGTGTTCAAGGACAAAATAATAATAATAATTGATTCAGAAAGCGGTACTCCTGGACACGGCTCGTATCGTTAGGAGGTTCCTTTCTCTGGAGCCCTGACCGCCGGTAGCTTGGACCCTGTTCCCGATACCGGTGGGGTACTATTTTTTATATTTTTAAATGTTTTTTTTTTATATATGTTTTAAGAAATATTTAAAAATGTACAAAATATGTATATAAAATAAATAAAGGAAATAATAATAATAATAATTCTTTATTATCAGGCAACTAAGGCCCATAGAAAAAATACACAAATAAACTTACAAAATAATAAACTAATACATTATGTATAAAAGAAACTATACCTACTATTGCACACGATTTAGATAGATAAAACCCAGGGTGTTATGAAATAGGGTGATCAAATTTTAGATACCTACTGCTTCTGCCAATTAAAATAAACATTTTTCTTCAAAGAAGTAATAATAAATTCCCATAAAAAAATTATTCGTCTTGGGGCTAATTGTATGTTATAATATCGAGTTGGTATAATAAATATTGACAGAAATATCACACACTTTTTTTTTAGTTGGGCATTCATCAAATAATTTCTCCCTTTCTGGGTGGAGCCAGAGGGAGTATCAGATTTTTACTGAGTATATCTCACCAGTGTTCCTTCAGTAACCCTTTGAGTTTCCGCTTTGAGGGCCACGGTAACTCTTTAAAATATTCCCGCAGACCTACACTCGAAGCCATGGCTTTTTTTGGGAGATGGCTAATCATCTAATGACTTCTCTCGCTCTAAGGTGGAGTGGGACTAAACCCACCTATACCCCTTGAGTTGCCTATTGCGTTCTAGGACCATGGGTTTCTTTACAGAAATTCCCGGCTGCAGTTTTCTTTTAGTAGACAACAAACAAAAAAAAATAACATTCAAATGAGGTAGGTATACTGAATTGCCTAAATTAAAGCGAAGGTCATCAGTCTAAATAACATGAATGAATTTATTGAGAAGCCGTGTCGAGGTCAATGACGAGCACGTGGACCACGTAACCATTCAATTTAAGGACTAGCTATCTGCTGTAATAGATGGCTTCAATTCAGCTCAATTTCCCACTTAAATGGCAAAGTGTTTTGCTAGATCTAGGAGTAAATGAACAGATTTAACGGTGATAAACAGTTCTGCCATCGTTTAACAGTATGAGGCTATTATTCTGCACTGACAAGCTAATATTATATGAAAGTAACTTTGCCTGTCTGTTACGCTTCCACGCTTAAACTACTAAACCGATTTTAATGAAATTTGGTATGGAGTAAGCTTGAAAGTCAAGGAAGGATATACTTTTTATCTGACTTCGACTTCGTCTCCGCTATAACCAGCACTTACACAAATGAAGTCGTTGGCAAAAGCTAGGAGCAAATATACTATTGCTATTAATAGTCTAAGCCGAAAACACATTGTTAACTTAATACACCAACAAATACAAAGTCACCATGAAAAAGCCAAACATTGGTAGCAGAAATAAAAACATTGAAACTTTCCCTTCGATTCCCTGGAGAGATTCCGTGCCTTACACCCGAGTCAGCAGACCCTAAACTAATTCCCCAATTTAATCCTATACAACGAACCGATCAGAAATGGCGGAAGAGCGAAAATTAACAATACAAGTTCAGTTAATTTTCTCGGCACTTGTTCTGATGGGAACTGTCAAAATTGGTTTCGTGGCTGCCTTAAATATGGATTAAAATTCTAAAATCTTCTCTGATATAATCAAATATAGGTAATTTGTATTGATTTTCGAGGGTGTGGTTGAAATACCTACAGAAAATTAAGCTTGAGAAAAGGTAGAAGGTAAAGTTGTATTTTTTCGCTTGCGTATAATGGTAAAATTCACCGCAACACCGCACCAAATTTCAGGCTATCAAAACAGCTCATTCACGCAAACCAATTATGATAATGTAATTAACTCGGCAATTTGTTAATTACCTTTATTTTCTACAAGCTTTTACCCTCAATTGTTCCTGACAAGTAGTCAAAGAAGAAAGATATATTAGCTTCGGAAAGACATTGTTTTCACCGGTGATTTATTCAGAAGTAAAATTATTGTAAAATAGCTTCTGCCAGCGGCTTCGCCCGCGTGAAAGTAGTCAATTGTCCCAAGGGAACATCATCATTTCAGCCGATAGACGTCCACTCCTGGACATAGGCCTCCCCCAAATGTCGCCACAATGAACGGTCCCGTGCGTCTTTGTTTTTTTTTTTTTTTTTATTATTTATAGGCTCGCGTTTGTCCACTATCTCACCTGATGGTAAGCAATGATGTGGCCGACGATGGAGCACGCTTGCCTAGAAGTAACCTATTCACTCTTGACTTAAAGACCCCTAGGTTGTAGCTATCAGGAAACACAGACTCCGGCAGGGAATTCCTTAGCTGTAGCGCATTATGAATGTGTTCCCAAAACGTATGGGTGGGATGTCCACCATGTACTGAGGTTGCAACGCCGTACGTCTAGTGGTCCGATGATGCTATTCACTGTATTATACATTATATTTCGATATTCCACGACATCTCTGTTCGAGCGTAAATAAGTAAATACACAAACACACACAACTTTCGCTTTTAAATTATTATTGTGTTTGTTTACCAGACATTTGATTGACTAAAACATTTACATTTACATGTCAATTTAACTAACAGCAAAACGAATTCGTCAGTCCTATCGCAAAAGAAAGCTGTTATTAATTGCTCGTGGTAAATTTAATAATGACAGGTCGGTCGGGGAAATTCCCTGAAAGTTTTCTTCCCCAAGTATATGACTAGTGGGAATAAATGTGTAATATAATTTCATAAGCTTCCCCCTCTAAATAGGGGTCGAAGGGCGCGGCGTTTACAAAACGCCGACTTGGAGTCACGACACCGTCACTTTGTGGCATTGCAAAGCAAATTGTAAGTTATGGAGTCCGTTTTTTCTTTGAATTTACTTCGTACTTGCTTTTTGTAAATACGATCGTTTCTGTCTTTGTTACTTCGTATTTCTCTGAGAAAGAACTCCTTTTGTTAAGTTTGCGAGGCGAAGACTTTTTTTTTAAAAGTTTACTGGTTTTTATTATTATTGTGACTAACCACCAGCCCCAATTAAGCAAGGGTGTTAGAAATCTTTGGAATTATCTGTTTTTCTCTACTATAATATGCATGAATAATAACTTAAACCTTGTTCATGAATCACTTTGTTTATTAGCGAAAAAAGCATGAAAATCCATTCAGTAGTTTTTGAATTTGAATAGATAGACAGACAGATACACGGAGTGGGGATTTTGTTTTGTAATATGTACGGACACGGAGTGATACGGATTGAATCAACAATTTTCCCGTATACTATTTGTATCTTACAAGTCAAGCTTAAATCATAATATTAACTAAACATGGAAACTGAAAAGCATACTTTCATTGAAAAACGAAAGGAAAATTGGCGAGATTCCAGTTACAGTTTTTCACAGAAATCTATTTGAGTATTTATGCAAAAGCATCAATAAACAAAAACTCCGACGAGTTAGCTGTGTTACTCTGCTTGGATTTATAGAAGGAATAGTTTTATTATTCTCTTTGACGAACCGAGGAGCTAATAAATATCTTGGAGACAAAGCAAACGAGTGTCGATTTGCACAAGCTCAAACAAGATGATACATAAAGCTGTGAACTCATATTACTTAAGATAGGCGTCAGATAAATTTACCATAAAGTACATTGATCTTTTCCTAACATCTCTGCTTAGGTACCCGAAGAACAAAAAATTAACTGTTTTTCATCACTACAAAATGTAAGAGATCACAAAAGATGTCGATTTAACACAGTTTAAGTCTTTATTGCTGATTTTTAAATTAAGAATGACAAAAAAAGTAAGAGGTTCAATAACCGCTTTGGCAAAGCCATCAGGTTCCTACTCTAGGTCTTTACCATTACATAAGGTTACCATGTCACTTACCCTAAGCCAGTGTCGGTATACTGATTATATTTTGAGAGCCCGTCTTGGCAGGTCTATTACCAAAAACCTATTGGCACTATCAAGTTACTCCAAAAGTTTCCTTCATAAATGAGGTACAGCATAGATCTACAAGACCACAATAACTGGCCCTATGGCCCGATATAGATAGTAAATAGACCGGCCGATATGAAAGGACGCTATGAAGCAACTCAACTGCTTCAAAACCACAACTTTGGAATCTCATTTTCCGACATACAATGAGCAGCATAAAGTTACATAATCAGAATAATCATAACCAAGACACAAACGGGCCCTAAGGTCGGTTATAGATAGCAAATACACCGGACGATATGAGGGGATTAATTATTAAGCCACTTCGACTGTTTCATTACCACAGCTTTGGGATCTCATTCTCCCTCACGCAATGAGCAGCATAAACCAACAAAAACAGAATAATCGTGACCAAGATACAATAACTGGGCCTATAACCCGATATAGATACACCGGACGATATGACAGGATTGATTCTCAAGCCATCAAACCACTTAAACTTTTTTATAACCACAACTTTGGAATCTTATTCTGCCTCGTACAATGAGCAACATAAACCAACAAAATCAAAATAATCGTGACCAAGATACAATAAACTGGCCCTATGACCCGATATAGATAGCAAATACACTGGGCGATATGACAGGATTGATTCTCAAGCCATCAAACCACTTTAACTTTTTTATCACCACAACTTTGGAATCTTATTCTCCCTCGTACAATGAGCAGCAAAAAGCAACAAGATCAGAATAATCGTAACCAAGGAACAATAACTGGTCCTATAACCAGATATAGATAGCAAATACACTGGACGATATGACAGGATTGCTTCTCAAGCCACTTCGACTGTTTCAGTTTTGAGATCTCATTTTCCCTCATGCAATGAGCAGCATAAATCAACAAGATCAGAATAATCGTACCCAAGGCACAATAACTGGCCCTATGACCCGATAGATAGCAAATACACCGACCAATATGACAGGAGTATATTTGGTGGGTGCGGGCGTCGGCCTAATGAAAGCCAAACACGCGAGCCTCCACCCTGCACGCACCCGAATATTGTTAATTACAATAACATAGCTTATACTTGTGACAGCCGTACTATGAAGTTTGTGTATGTGACCGGATTTTTGTATTTTTTCTTAGTGATGACATTATTCTGCTATTAGTAGGTTATTCTTCTAATAGTGGTTAAGATGTGTTGACTGTTTGTGATGTGGGTTGAATTCTACTCTTTATTTTCTTTGCAGCACTTTATTGGAACACGTTCCTTTGTTGATCTACATTTCAGAATAGCAGTAGAAATGATAACCGTTGATTGGAATATATATTTACTCTGATAAGATACTACTGTTGTAAAATTCTTTCACCGCTACTACCCTCCTATATAGTCTAGATTCTAGCATCTTTTAGAAGGCCTAAATTAAATTTACTCCACACAAACGAGAATTCGTTGAATTTTTAGTGAGCACGTTTATTTAAGTCCTTCTCACCTAGCCGAAACGCATTAGCGTCCCAACCTCAACGAAACGCCTAAGTTCCAACCGGTGTAATCATGAATAAAAAAATCCCGATTCCAGCTCTCAACGACTGAGTCGTAAGGCCGTAACTCTTGTATCTTTCAACCAAAAAAATATGAGTGTAATTTCCATGGTCGTTACCATCAAATCCCGAATCTTCTTTCATTTTATTTTGACGTATTTACATAAAACAACAACAACGTGCTCTGAGTTCGGCACTGTACGGGTACATCGAATATAAAAATGTTTTTAGACGAACTTCCATTCCAGGCCAATTCACATGTGTGTCGGAACAATGAATCGAGAGCGTTTTACCGCAACTGGAAAAAAATATACCAAAAAATGAGATCGAGTCCCACGCCCCCCTTGTAACGGCAGTTTTGGTATTTTTTTACATGTCTCATTGCAGAAGGGAGAGACAAGCAGACGCGTTTTGTAGGCGGCGTTAAATAAATAAGCAGCATTCTGTACTGGAACGACCTTCGCCATCTGTGGCCGCTCTAAAAATACCACCCCGCCACCGACCGGCGTATTTTACCTCAAACGTCCCTCGAATTTCTGAATAATTAAAGGATCCTGTTATGATTCATACCATTGCCTTTTATATATATTATAATGTATAAATAAAATAAGCCTGGTCAATTAAGATAAATTCAGTAAAAAAAAAACAACTATAGCGATAATTGCAAGAACGCAAATAGTACCTACGAAATGTTATTACTAGAACTGTACAAATTACTCAAATTGACTCTGTATTTGTAAAGGGTATAAACAGGACGGATAGGTGAAGCCAGCAATATACATTACGTGGGATTGGTACTTTTAAATTCACGTGTTTTGAATTGATTGTCGCTGATAGAGAAATGTTAAAATGAAACTCATTTTGTTTATTTACAGAGTGACCATTTTTAACATATACTATTTTTGAAAAAATACTCTCTCATAAATATTTTATATCTTCAAACATACATACAGAGGGACAAGCCAAAGGAAGAAGTCCGATTTCCTTTCCAATTCATACAGTTCCTCTGGTTAAGAATCCTTTGCTGGAATGAAACTTGTGAATGTGCAAGCAAATAGCTGTAGCCATTCATGAGCTAGCTGCGGTCTCAGGGGACTTCGCGCCACGGAACGTTACTCTTTTAGCACTTGGAAATTTCATTTGGAAGCTGTACGTGATGGCGCGTCGAAATGCGCCCCTTTCCAGAGGGTCTGCGATTTAGATAGAAACTCTTTGAAACTTATTCAGACGAACGTTCGTAACAATACCCCAGCTCGTTGCTACGGAATTGAAATTAGGACCGTTACCATCACGCTACACTGGGTAAATAGAAAAGTTCCAATATGGGATTCAATCTCACAAACAGTATAAATTCGACACACGGTTCAGGGTCCGTGACCTCGGCCTTGCGTGAATTACGCATCCGAATATGTATCTCAGTTGCGAAGCCTTTACAAAGCTTACACTGTTCTCGTTTGACACGACCTTGTAGTGCGTAAAACAATGGGTCAGTTGTTGCTGGGCAAGTAAGAATCATATCGAGATGATACAATGGCACAGCCTTGAGAAAAGGAAGTCTCAGTTGCAGATGTCAGCAGTGGAGTGTTCCCGCGAGAACAATAAAGTTGGACGTCTTTGTTGTGGCACGTAGCGTGTAAATTGGCGAGCACGTGCGTCACTCTATAGTACATCACATAGAGATATACCGTGTTCACTCACGAGGTCGACGACTACAAAAAGAGATTGCATTATGCTAACGTTCTAAGCGCCCCACGACAATTTCTTGAAAGTGGGCTCTATTCAGCTTTTTTACTCCCATAAGCGCAATAGAATGACCATATTATGAGCACAATAAATGCTCAGTAGGTACACAATTTGAAACGTGAAAATAGAATACTTAACAAGGCAAATATTATGTGGGATGGGTTGCCACTTGCTGAATAGAAAGAAAATATTGACTGACCATCAGTAATACGACAAGTTAAAAAAACAATCGTACTAACAGCTAAAGAAGCATAAAACTTATGCAAATAAAATGTATGATGTAAAAATTATATACTTATAAATAGAAACGCAGGGTGTTGTCGCACAAAAACCGTGGGCCGGTAATATCTAAGTAGGGGATCATTGACTCAGCCACGTTTGCGTAGGCAGTCATGTTATGCGCACCGTTCTATAAATGCAGTAACATATAAATACTGCAGAAAACGTTCTTATACGGTATGGTAATGAAATGAATCCAATGTTTAACCGCTAAGCGAACTGCAGAGAAAGCAAACAGCAATTTGAACGCAATGAACGACTATTCGTTTGAAACACTGACTACAAATAAGGATTTAAACCAAGAGATAAGAACGTTATAAAATGTCGGGACATGTGTTTTCTCTCGCAATCGACTTGTTGAAGAAAGAGCAGTATTTTGTTGAACTTTAAATCATCATATTCTGGATATATCTTTAAATCTCCGTTGTCATTTCATCGAAAGCAAAATGGACACGAACATGTATCACGACATTGTAGCGTTTATGGTCACATTTAATGTGAACTTGAACTCTATTCTTAACACGTGCGGTCGTGCAAATCCAATATAAATGGAATTAGCGCCCGTGCTCGGTCAACATCGTTAACTTGTCAACTATGATATGGACCAAGAGTTGCGGAGGCGAATTCATGTATATCGTTCGGGTATTCACTATGTGTGGGCGAAGTGAGAACGAAGCAAATCGACTTACAAGTAAAGCTGCTGGGATTGGCGCGTCGAATCTTGGTTTGTACCGATGTCACCTCTTTAGTTGCATTATGTAGTAGTTTATTTTGCTTGTATTGTGATCACAGCTTATCTGGCGAAAATACTCTCGCTATTCCAGAGAGATCAGCAAATTGATGAAAGTATTTACTCCATTATAGTTTAGATACTTTCAAGTTCAATGCCCCAATCATCGTTTGCTTTTACAACATCCTATTTACAATCATTTCTAGTCCTGACAGGCGTAGACGGCAAGTCACGTGTCGGAGGCAGTTTCGCCATTGTGGCTGGTATACACTTGCGCAAGTATCACGAGGCCTCCCACGTGGCAGGAGACAAGCTGGCTGTGACTCGTGAATCACGAGTTATACCCGCTTTTATTTTTAACACGAATTATGTTTGCATTCACACTCAGTTTAGAATGAGCACAATTACGGAGGACCTTGTATACATGCATATGAACGGTTTTCATATAACCAAGGTTTGTTTGTATAATACATATTTTAGAATGTTGCAAAAACATACGTATAAATTTAATTTTGAAGGAGACTCTTAAATATGTTAACCCTATTATATTTTCCTTATTTACAATTCTCTTAGTTATACTAAATTCTAACCACAACGAATGTTTCTCTTTGGAATTCCGTCTGGCAGAGAAACCCTACACAAAGCTACTAAATAATACTGCCCTGGGATTCATGACCGCAAACAGTGCAGTCCTAAATCACGGAGTGAAAAGCAAAACCAACTTACTTAATTATGATTTTAGTTGCAAAATGGAAAAGTTAACAACAAATATTAGTGGGAGTAGAGAAAGCGAAATGAAAACAATAGTTAAACCTGTGGTCGTTGATGTAACCACGTACTGAACACATAAGGTTCATACTAGAACTAACAAGGCTTCATTTCCAAAACTGCGAGTTCACGAGGACGATACAAGATTCAAAGGACCGAGACCGGTAAGAACACAGATTGGACGTATCAGTAAAAAGTCTGCAAAACTAGCAAAGTATAAAACCCACAAAAAGTAGCTCTCATTGAAGATAGTGATACAAAGTATGCAGCTGTGTGCACAGTTAAATGGGTGTTAAATATTTATTAGCCATTGATACGGCGGGCGATCCAGCGTGACGGCACCTGATGATTGGACGCGGCAGCTTTGACATAATCGACATCATTGTTGTGGATTCGTACAACAAGTTATGTTTCTAATAACTCTTGTAGAAAACGTCTGGTGGGAGCAAGGAATTTTGTTAAATCAAAAGTTGTTCGTCCTTAGTTCTTTTTTGTTGCGGTCAGAAATCTCTGATAAAAAAAAAGTATAATGAGATTTATTTTAAAAGGTAGAATGAATGACATCACCTACCTATAAAATCTTATTCTAAACCGCATTAATTAATTTAGATAATGAATGCAAAATACGTATAGGTCCCAACCTGATCTTCTCTATCATACTTGATATTGCAGAAGTGTGACATCAGCTCGTCCGTTATTTCGTTCGTTAGCTTAAGATCTTAACGAAACGGTAAACTTTAGTAGTTTATGCCTGTTTTATTAGTTCACTAATCGCAGTTAAAACGCGGTTAAGTATGTAGCAAGATCTGTTAAGATTTCGGCCATGTAGTTTTGGCTATGACATTCAAATTCGACTACTCTACAATTGTGTTTGTACCTGAAATGTATTCGAATTGAATATAGTCAACATTTGTAAAGTAAAAGATGAAGATACGAACACTCTAACATAGAAGATATACGCTTGCAATTTAACCCGGGCTTAATAACACGGAAACGGAAAAGAAACTGGAGCAGACCTTTACAAAACACAAAAGAAGTAAAAATCTTTTCTGATACACACGCGGGCATTTTGATGTCAGGGATCAAGTGCCAGGGACGAAATGAAAATCCACGGAACAGTATTGAAAATGCCAATCACAACTGTCTACGGCCGCACTCGATTCGATTGTATGGGGTCCCGATGTTCATATTCTTTACTGTGTCATTCACTACGATATTGCGTAATGAAAATTCGTATGTCGCGAAGTGTTTGACTTTTATCTGGTTTCAATGAAAATCGCTGTTTGAATGGAACATAGTCTTCCGAGAATATTGTTCATCTGATATCCCGGAACTTATACGACATTGTATGCAACTGTTCAGTAAAGCCACGGTAATATTATCTATACAGTATTCCAACTTCATACAAACGGACGAAACGCGAGTATACGCGAGTATATATTTAATATGACGAGTAGGATATATTGTGCTGTTTTTGAATGAATGAGAATTCTTCATTTAAAACCAAACATATAAATTGTAAAGTAGCTGCAGGTATCTATAACCAAGTAAAAGATATTTCTTTTCCTCCACCTCGTCCATGTTTCCCAAACAATTTTTAATTAAGCTTTAGAATGCGGATTTTTGTACTTTAAAATTTAATAATATAGCATTTCGTAGGTACGTCTCAGTCGAGGCGCAAATATTTTTCGGTCGCAAATATTGAACACTTCCTATTCAATTCACAAAGTATTTTATTTGTTTATATAAAAAATTATATTTACAATTATATAACTAAATGGAAACACAAAGTAGGCAAATGTAATTAAAATGCTGGAGGCGGTCAGCCATAGTGCGGGCAGCCCTATCGCATGTTTACGTACCGCGCGGCTGTAGGCATTTATTTCAAAGATACGGCCGAGTTACAATACTGTATAGATAATATTACCGTGGTAAAGCGTTTGTTCAAAAACTGGAAACGAGCGAGCTCACGGCAAATATTGTTTAGAAATCTATTGAATTATTAATAAATATAGTTTGGATTTAGGAAACTTTTGTATAACTAGTATCTAACTAAGCTTTTACTTATAGAGTTGTATAGCTACCAAATTATTTAAAAATCGAACTGTCTTGACGCTTGCAGACACTTTATTTGAGTGCCGTCCAATTTTATTCTTTGCTTCATCAGTTTTTAAAACTAATGAAGCAAAGCTATAAAAATAGTATTATTTTATGCTAACATTCAGTATTGATTGAACGTTTGATTTTACCTGACCAAAAATTTTCATTCATTGCCTGATCATTTATCAGCTGCCTCCGAAAATACCTTCGACTTTGCCTAAGGTAAGGTAAGCGTCAAACGTGATATAATTATGTAAATACTAGGCGTTTAGAAAGAATTTCTACCATTGATTATAGGTAGGCTACTATAGAATTGTGTAACATGGAAAAGGAGGTTTGGAGCCCCTGCTAGTTAACAGTAAGTAACAAATACTAACCCCTCAGTAATTAGCATAAAATGTCCACCCTAAGGTTTTTCTGGTAGATTACACCTACCCACAAATTAAAATTCGTTCAACTTTTTTGATATACAATAGATTTATTCTAATGTATTGTTGTAGGGTTTCAGGATGTCAACACATCTCTGTGTAAACCCAAAGCTTGATGGAATAATACAGTAATACCTTAACCATCAAGTTCGTATATTTACACAGTGAATCAGCCGTCGTCGACGCGGTGTGTAAACAAATGTTAATACCTACTCTTGAGGTCGCGTAGAACAAGTCTGTTTGTGACGTTTTCAGATTACATTTAAATGCTTACAGACCATGTCGAGATTTATGATAATATTTACATTTATCTCGGTGACATTTATTTGTACACTGAATCTTTTGCTGTTGGCACCTTCAGTTAGAATGAGACACTTTACACCGTATAAGGAAAATCACGTAGAAATAATCAAAATAAACCGTCATCAAATTGTACTAATGACATTATAACTTGTACGTTAATATGAAACAGAAAATTATACATAAAATGATAAATTCATTGTAGCAAAGTTATGTTAAGGAAATGATAATGCTCACCGTATTATCATTCTATGTGCTAATAGGCGTTTCCTTTATCGTGTATTGGTTTTCATACATTTGCACATTATTTATTCAGTCATTGTGAGTATATTATTGTTTTATAATTTAGTAGCGATCCGCCTCAACTTAGCAATTCTCGTCTTTTCTCTATTATAATATAACATGTATTATACGTCAACCTTCCTCATGAACTACTCTGTCTAAAGGTGAAAATCGCATGAAAATCCGTTCAGTAGTTTTTTAGTTTATCGCGAACATAGAGACAGACAGGCGTGGTGGTTGACTTTGTTTTGTATGTAATGATCATACAATTTGATTGAAAGTAAAACCTAGTTAAGGCCACGATAAAAACCTGCGAGATAGGTAACTAGGGAAAAGCATAGCACAATTGAGCCACAAATCTCTACAAAGCCAGGATCAACAGTAAGATCGGACAATGGCTGTGAACAATGAAATCTTCCCGGGGAACGATAATTCTGTATTGTTCAAACACGAGTTGCTTAGTTCGTCCTTACTCCCTGCTGTTATACAAAGAACAATTTTCGAAGGACACCCTAAACGGCAAGGAGGTCCGCTGTCTGTAAAGCAGGTTACAGACTGTTGTAGCGTAACATGCAATGTAACACGCAATGAAAGAATTTGCCGTCCACATTGGCGCAATTTATCATGCAATGTAACAGAATTCCCATAGTGTGGACGCCTTGCACGCGCGAACCATGCACACTATGCGTGCGAACAGAGCATTTCAACTAGGTGTGAGTATATACATGCTCGATGCTCGGTTCGTGCGCGCGCTGCGTCCACACTTATGAAATGCTCCTTTCATGTTACGTTACAGCAGTCTGTACCCGGCTTAATAAGGAAACTGGTTTGCGGAATAATAAGTTGCCAAACAACCCAAATTAGAGGAACGGGTAGCTCTTAGGGATACCAGTTCTGATAATTTTGTTTCACACCTTATGCTCGTTGCCTCGTGCGTAGAATTGAGTTGAAATGAAAATATTTATCATCTGGGCCTCGGGTGTTATCAGAGCGGAACCTACCGCAGCCTTGGTTGATGCAAATGGCATGTTTACTTTACTGCGCCAGATCTCTCTTCATACGTAAACCTTTATGTTATGATGAGGGTAGTATAGTACATATAAAAGCATTAAATAAAGGACACCAAGACTATTTTTATCAATTTATTTCTTCGATTTCTAACGAATATATATTTTTTTTAATAATATAAACTAGTGCTTGACTGCGCTCCCGGAATCTGAAGGTAAACATATTAATCTTTTTTTAGGGTTGCGTACACAAAGGGGACCCTATTGCTAAAACTACACTGTCCGTCTGTCTGTCACCAGGCTGTACTTCAGGAACCGTGAAAGCTAGACAGTTGAAATTTACTCGACTCGCACTTGGCCGGTTTTTTTCTTAAGTGAGATATCATCAACTAACCCCTCGCGCTCTGGGTGGAGCGAGACAGAGTGTCAGACTTTTACTGACTAAAACCTACTTGCATTCTAGGGCCGCGGTAACTATTTGAAACCACCTCGTAGCCTTGGCAAGCCTGTTAGGTCTGGGCGAATAATAGGTAGAGATGTCAAACGAAATACAATGTCACATTACGTACAAGTACATAACCTTACAAACATGTTAATGGATGACTCATGCTTTCCAGCCTGTTGTAACATTGTTAATTTTTACCTCGACATTGGTGGTATGCGCAAATTGCTTCTCGTTTTATACGGTTTTTGTGTGCGCATGTGTTTCCTATATGCAATGACCTTTTGTTAAGCCACTTTTATTTTCATTTTCATAATAATTTATGTGTTCTGCAGTTATATTTACGTATGGACTCATAATCATTGTGGTTGTCGGGTGTGCATTTTTGCGATTATGTGTTGAAATGATAATAATTATAGCTTTAGCACGAGTTATGTCCGTGGTCACAGTCAATTTTTCGTAACAAAGCCTAAAAGTAATTTATTATTATTATGAGAGGCCTGTTGGTCTAGTGGTCAGTGGCCCTGACTGCTATGCCGGAGATCGTGGGTTCGATTACCACCCAGGCACAATCATTTGTTCTGTCTCTGGCTATAATTTTCCTACAATGTCTATATATGTATAGTATTTAGAAATATAAAGTTTGTTATTGTCTAGTACTCATACCACAAGCTCTGCTTAGTTTCGGTTTATCCCAAAAGTTGTAGATTCAAAGTAAAAAATAATAATATAACCGAAATTAACATTTGTATTTGGCCTTCACATTCAGGTAAGTCGCCACAGGTTACGGAACCTGGGGCGTCTGTTCCTGATCATCTAGATCTTAATCTACGTTCTTCGATCTAATTGTTCGAGTGCCTGGCATAAGAGCAAAGGTCGTGGATTCAATTAAGGACCGAGTAATGATGTTTCGTTTGAATACTTTGCTGGTCTGCTACGGAATGTAAATTGCTTTAAAGAATCACGTAGTGGTATTATTTAAAAATACGTTCGATTGTATGTTAACTTCTTCACTTGACATGAACAAAAAGGCAATACTTGTTTTCATCTTTTTAAAGTAGAAGAAACTATGGTAATCTGAAGAAGGATGGAGAACTGAGTTTTTAATACAACTTTTATAAGACCCTGTCATGCAGTCGACTGCGATAGATTGAGCTGAAAACTTAAGTCCCCAAGTGACTATAATCCTAAGCTCTTCTTAAACGAACGCCTTTACTTGGCAAGCTGCCAAGTAAAGGCGTTCGTTGTCTCGACGTTGACTCGACTTAAAAATTCTAATCGTAAACTAGATAAAACCCTCCTACTAACATGTCGAACGGCCCTTGCTTCAAATTCCATCGCCTATCCCTCTTCTTATGAATAAGTAAGCACTACGTTTACTCACATGACAACGTATCATCAGTCAAGCTTCCATGTACTGCCACTTTCATCCCGCGACACATTTATCACTAGCACATCTCTACTAAATCAAGGGAGATGCAGTTCAATTCTATGGGGAGACCATGGTAATTTATTCACTTGCTCCTGAATTAATGATACTGGTAGTCTCAATGGATAATTGTATGGGTCAGGGACAGATTGTGATACCGCATTTACACATTCGTGCTCGCCATTCGCTTCTCCACTCGCCTCGTCACTTGTTCGACGAAACATTCTCGTTTAATGTGCGCGAGGGGAATAGCAAGCGCGCTTTTTAACCGACTCCTAAAAAAAACATAACCCATCTTGCAGTCGGGTAAAAAGGAGAAGGTTCTCAATTAGGTTGTATTTTTTTTTTTAAATGTTTGTTATCTCAGAACTCGGTCGTTTATGGAAAGATTTGCAAATTATTATTTTTTCCCCTAAAAGGATATGCTACCAGATTGGTCCCATATTTTTTTTCAAAATCTAGTTCTGATGATGGATCCATGATGAATCGAGAGAACTCCTCATATTATATTACATACTATAGGCAACCATAAAGTGATTTTGGTATTATCATCGAGAACCCAAGCATTTACAGTAAAAAAGTAACAGTTGATGAAGTGGACCTGGTTAAGAAGACCAGAAATGGCCAACGGAACTTCATCCTCTTATAGATATCACAATGAAGATAGTTAATAAAAGCAACTATGACAGTACAAATAAATAAATGGTTTTGAATAGTTATGTTGAAAATGGTATCATCGAAATGATCTGAGAGTGATGATGGAACCGGTAGGTAAGAACTGGAATGCGTAATTAATCAATGTATCCTAGCCGTGTTTGGGCTTAATAGAATTGTCATGAGATGCACTTTGGTTATAAGGTACTATCGAACTGATCTGATGATGGAGCCGGAAGGTAGACACGGGAACTTCATATTAACACAATGTATCCTAGCAGTGTTTGGGTTAATTGGAATTGTCATAAGAAATGGGTGTTCTAGCTATAAGTGTATCAATATGGACTGGTCTACAATGTCCTTACATAACTATTAATATTGTAATAAGAAACATTTTTTAAAAGAAAGAAAGTTAATTATTTAATATTTTATCACAACTAAAAATTGTGAAATATAAAACGTTAAAAAAGAACCGACTTCACTACGGTCGGTGTTTCTAGTATTGTTTGTTTGTTATTTATCACAGAAAATTCCGAAATTAAGTTATTTTGATCGTTTTAGTATTTTTTTTTTTTTTTTTTTAGTGAAGTCGGTTATTTTTTCTTTTACACATTCGTGTTCGTGGTTCGACTCGCCACTCGCGCGGATGTGTAAATGCAGCCTGAGGTCTATGTCTTAGCGTAACTTGATTGATATTACAATAACAAAGCGACAACTTCTCTAATTAGATCAAAGAGTTTTGTACGGAGATAATAACGATAAGAGGAAAAGGGATATTTCCTACAGTCTTATGTACTGATTTAGCTACTTGGTATTATAATATTCTTTTGAGAGAAGCTAATTATGAAAACAGTTTCAGAATCATTGTTCGTTATGGTTACAGTTCCTCATTGAGACCCTATCACATTGGATCAGCGATAAGACCGCCCTTGTACACAAGTGGTACATTAGTGCGAATTCTGTTCTATTGATCCGACTATAGCCGCATTCACAAAAAAGTAGAAAAAGACTTGATCCCAAATAAATCGGGATACGAGGTTACAAAAAAACTGAGACAGACTCCAACTAGAACAAATGAATTCGTCAAGTTCAGTTCCTTTTTAACCTTTGCTATAGTGACAAATGATTGTCGATATAGAGTAATGGCGGTTATAAATAAAACTGTTTGTGCCAACTGTGTTTATGGAAATTTTGTTGTTCATTATGACTTACATATCGTAACATTGTGTCCTAGAACCTGACCGCAACTAGGAATTACGTTATTGAGTTACATCACAAGTCTTTGTCATGTTTTTATAACCTAACCTATTTTGTTTCAAACGTAGAAAATTTAGTAAAAAAAAAATTGTGTAAACCCTTGAACCCTCTTAGTTCTGTGTTCTCTATGAAGCACTTTTGTTTATAAAACTTGTACCTATGCACATTAGTAAATTACATTAGTAGTACAATTAAACTAATCAAATCTGTGCACAATACCCACTAATTGCGGATTTCAACAGTTACATGTAACATCGTTCAAAACGAACGAAAAATTCAAATTCGGATAACCTACTCTCGTCAATTCTGATGAATCGTTAGGCAAGTAATAACGAATGTACGAGAGCCCCTGAATTTCCATCGAAACCAGCGACCCGTGCATTAATTGCAATGATCAATTAAAACTACAAAAGGTAAGTTAATTGAAGGAAAATCAAGATATTTTCGCTTGCAACGAGTTCTACGTAAACGATGACCAGTTGCTTTGTTTAGTCAAGCGAGAAACAAATCTTTGAAAAGAAAATAAGAATAAACAAGATAAGAGCTTACTTCGTTAGCACACAGGCCATCCTAGACCCACCACCTAAAGCAAGAATAAAAAGCTTTGGGAAGAATATCATGTACCACCATCTGACTTCTTGAAACCTCAGAAACATCTACCATCTGGACGTGAATTGCAGTGGCCTATATGGAAAGCACTAAATCGGTTGCGCACTCAGGTAAGCCACTGCAAACACAACTTGGCGAAATGGGGTTTTATAGACCCATACTCAATGTGAGTGCGGTGTCCGTGTTCAGAACGTTGGAGTGCCCAAAATGCCCATACACTTGCACTTTGGAGACGGCGCGTAGTGTTCCACGCGCGCCTTAAGGAGATGTCAGCAAATCGTAGGGGCCCAGCAGGGTCGAAGCCTACTGGGGCCATGGGTTAAGTGAACCCCGGGGCCCTCAACGCAAGGCAAAGAAGAAACAAACGAGTGGGTTTTAGTCAGTAAAAGTCTTATGATATTCCAACTAAAAAAAAAACCTGCACTTTGGAGGACTTAATGAGTGACACCGATGCTGCAGTTAACGAGTTTACCAACGATTCGAAAAGAAGGAGAAGATTAAAAAGTTTCAGTTATTTTAATGAGTCTTGTTTGGGCAAGTTGTAATTGTAGCTTCTAAGAAAATGTAGTTGTATTCGCTCGAGTTCTTTGCTTGTTTTCTGTTTGCCATCTACTGGGAATTCAAGGTTGAAGGAGAATCTTGTTAGGGGTAACGAAACTTTTTGACGCCGTCCCAAAGGCAAACACATAAACCAAATTGATAAATCGGATCACTGGCGCGTCCAATTGGTCTCGCAATGTACGAGAATAGTAATTTTATTCCAAAACAAATTTTAATTATTCAGTTTTATCACACGAATATTATAAAGGCTAAAGTTTGTTCATATGTGAATGTTCTCTGTGTATGTTTTTTACTCCTTCGCGCTTAAACGGCTGAACTTTGGCTCACGGGTAAATCATGTCCTGAAATAGCATATCCGATATCTACTTGTTATCCTAGGAGTGTGTAACGCTTGGGAGAATTTTCTACTTCTACAGAATTGTTACACTAAGCTCACTATGTTTGATTACTCCTAACTAAATTTCTATGTAGAGCTGAACAATTCTAGAAGATAATTAAAACTTTTTTTGTAGCCCTCAAGCAGAACATCATCCCACATTTATATATCTATCTCAAAGACAAATTGCTTAATACGTAATTTGTCCCAAAATCCAATAAGGTCCAATTCAGTTAATTCACCAGTTACGTAAGCAGCATTCAAAGCTGCACCTGCATCAAAGGACGTCTGTCTCACTGAAACATCTCGACTTAACGATCGTCAGACTGACTGAGTAAACGTCGATACGTAGTGCACCGTTGTGTAAACAACACCGGGTATATGTAGTATCAACTATATGGCACTCACATCTATCTGGTGTACTGTTATCTTTAATTTAGGGTTGACTCTGAAGCTCAAAATACGATTTATATACAATGAAAGACTTGAACGTTGAAAGATAGAAAGAAATAAATAAATCCAATTTGATGTCTCTCAATATCTCTCTGAATTGATAACACCAGTTGTCGAGTTCAGTGCAAACTGTACTTACAGGTGCGCCTCACAATTCCAGTCAAATAGAAGATAGCCACGTAATTTTATCTACGATTATTGTATCAGACTCGGACATTTCTACACATATTTATCAATAATACTACAACTTGCTTACCTACCTACAAAGGCATTGTGTCATCCGATTCATTATTCCAAACATTCGACAACGAAACTTTGTCGAGCTTATTATCATCAAATTGGGTAAAAACTTCTCCAAAATATTCCAGTCTAGTCCCCGTAATACTAGCTGCACCTTCTTCATATTTAGGCTAAATTGAAAATCGTCAGCCCTAACATGTGACATAGATGCTTGTTTACACACTACATTCCGAGTATAGTTTTAATACTCCTTCACTAGATACACTACGTTGTTCAACAATAAAACGTAAAAATCGGAAACATTACTCATAGACCTTTTTGCTTCTACACTTTAATCTTTTTGTTTCGGACTGCTCATTTGTTTGTTTTGCTGACTAGGAAGTTGGTGGTGTGTCCTGTGTCTCTTGCGTCTGCTCTCTCCGGTCTTGTCGGATTGCGTTCCCATCAGACTATTGAAAGAAAGATACAGAGAGTGCATCTGTGGTTGCGCACACGCTTATGCACTACAATATATACTCTGCGTACTTGGTTAATCTCTGTAGCGATTGGCCACCGTGATCAAAATTAGGTCAAGACGATTAATTACTTTGAGAAAGTGCTTCATATTATTTTCAAGTTGTTCTTACCAAACCAAACAAATCGCAAATGTAAATTCTAATAGATTTTGCGAAACTATCTCTGCAGTCCATCAACTTATTTTCTTATAACTGAAGATCTTTTCTTCAACATATATATTTCCATTCACTCTTTCCATCGTTTAAACTAAACTGCAATTATCTGTAACTTCATTGACTGCTTGTCTATTATTAAAGTGCAATCGAAACCGGTCTCACGGCAGAATCCACTTGAATGAACAGCCATTGTATGAATGCACTGCAGTTAACCGTACGGCACTAACTTGTCATCCTTGGATAAATTGCTAACTCACAACGTATGAGAGGCAAGGTAGTCGAAGAACCAGAATCGAGGATAAGAAGGGTAGGTAAGAATGGAAGCGGTAAGTTGCAACTCTGACCAATTCCTCAAGCCTCGCTTTTAATACGGAGTACCTTCTGACAAAAACCAAAATTCAGAAGCTCGGATATAACAAATCTGTTTTGCAATAAGAGCAATAATTCTAAAATAAACTTAACTATTTTACAATTGTACTTTCGAAATGTCGAACCGAAGTCCTGAAATACGCACCGCATATTTCGAAAATGCAGGCCCAGTAACGTTCCACCGCATCGTTTCAGTAAATCAAACGTCAAAATATCGGAATGTCGCGTATCAACCGCTCATTAATCAGAGATTCAACGTAAATGGGTCACCCTGTTGAACATGTAACAGTCCTCCAATCTGTCTCTGTTCGAACGTACAATATAGTGGGTAATAAGGTCTTGCACCAATTGACCTCGGGGCGTATCAGCACATCTTTATGTCACTTAAATATTACGTAAGGAAAAAACGTGACTGGTCTTGCTGATGTTAGTAGAAAATACGAACAATACATGTGCAGCTTTTCAAATACGTGCAGAAATTGTGAACGATACATGCGTACGGCAATGCGCCACCGGTACATGGTGGACATCCCACCTATACGCACGAAACGTTTTGGGAACACATTCATTGTGCGTACAGCTAAGGAGTGGAATTCTTTGCCGGATTCTGTGTTTACTGATGGCTAAAACCCGGGAATCTTAAGTCAAGAGTGAATAGGTTACTTCTAGGTAAGTCAACCGCATCGTCGCTTTCCATCAGGTGAGATATTGGTCAAGCGCGAACCTATCAAGAATAAAAAATAAAAAAAAACAATTTACAATCAGATAGTCATCACCGCCTCAGATTGAACAATGTCCATCTCGCTTCTAACAAACACATCAAACACTGTTCAAGTTTTACGTTTATTGCCCTCAATATAACATTGAAGCCGGCAGTATGCTACCTAGACGCTACTGTCTGCTATTAACAACCAGTAGTGTGTAATCATCACATCGTTAAGTCTCCGCTTCGTCTGGGTGCAACTAACGGGCAGTCACGCAAGAAACGCGCTGATACCCTGCCATTGTTTCAGGTAGGCTTAGCTGTTTTTGTGTGAAACCTACATGTTAGGATCCTTTGTGTGCTGGATGAGACTCATAAAGTAGACGTAGTCATCTCTATATTATATTCTGTCAGACGAAGCCAATCAGCTGTTTCTTTGGGAATATGTTGTTCGGAGGCAAGGTCGCCACAACGAAGTCGAACCCATTAATCAAACAAAATAAGTATTGAATGAAAAAGCTTTTTTTTATAACAAGCTTTTATCACGCGGTATAGTTCTTATCAAGACCATTCCAAAGAGCTCAATCATGATGGGGTTATTTTGTTTCGCTCACTAGTTCCTATGGCCACTATCTGACTCCATCATCAGAACAGCTCTATCATCATCTAAGTGCCCTTGTCCCGCGTTATTTGAAGTCGGCGTAACACGTTTTTTTCTTCCATTCTGTTCTATCACCCGTCACGCTATCACTTTTTTCTTTCATATCCCTCATCACACAATCCATCAATTATCAGGATGCAATGGTAACATATTAATGCATTGTCATCCAAAATACATGAGTAAATTAGCTTTCAGCACCACCAAATTTCAGCTGAATCGGTCAGAAATGACTGTTTCAAAATCTATTTGCAAAACTTGCCCTAAACAAACAATAAAATTCTTTACTGTGAAGGTCTTGACGACACTATATCCCTTAGCCAGAATATCCAAGACGTCGCAAATACAACGTCAGTACTACTAAACGATGACAAAAAATGGATTGGAAAAACAGATTTAATGACACAGATAGGCCGTTCTCTGCGAGACGCCAACGGCCAGCAGTATTCAGTTTCAGATCTATATGATGGACAAACATAGTAAGAAGACATACTAATGCTGTTTGTAATTCTAAACAGGAATAGTAAATTACCGTGTCGAGACGAGACCAGCATAACTGGTTCGGAGGCACGCGCTCTGTCTGTCTGGACGGCAGCTTTGCGCAGCTAATGACATAAATTATGTAGGCGTATACAAGTACTTCAGAACATTTCACAAAGCATCATTATATTTCCTTAAAGACAAAAAATTCTCCCCAGTCAAACCATAAACTTCCCTTTCAGTTTTTGTCAAACCAAAAGCCTTTTCCTCAACACATTTCCCAAACATTAAGCTCTCAAATCCGGCGCCCAAAAATACAACCTCATAAAAATTACGCGAAATCTGTTGGTCGCAATGATTTTGTGGGTAGTCGATATAAAAGGATATTAGTATGTTTGACTTGGTCGGATAGGCGTAAATTTTCAGAGACGTCATAAAGAGTAATGGTGGAGTCACATAACCACGCATTGGGTCGGGCCTAAAGCTCAGCACTCACGTTGATGAGGAGAAATAACCCGCAACTAGGGTAACCAGAATTGTAAATCGCCAAGGGATTTATGCGTTTTAATGTTTAGTGTTAGAGTCTAATCGACCCGCGTTACCAGAAATGCTTTTTGACTATACATGAGTCGTATCTCCCATGCGTGAAGAGTTAGCCGACGATGTTTTGTATTTACTCATGATTTGCCTAAAGATAAAGTACCTCCATGTAGATCAATGGAGGTTTTCATTGTAATTAGAGACACAAGAGGTAGTGCAAAAAATGAGTAAGCTACATGACCAAATCGTTATGTCATCTTAGAACCGGTTCTAACATATAATTTAGGATCCCATAAATAGACAAAGGTGATTAATTTTGATTTATGCTCAGAAAATGCTATTTGTATCGTATAAAACCAAAGTATAGAAAGCTACACAGGTCCCTTCTGATCTATATTCACTTAGGTAAATGAAATTTGCGTTGTAGCGAAGAGAATAATGGGCACACTATCCGGTTTCCTTATAAATAATTCTGCTGGCCCACGAGCCTGGGCAGAGGCGACCAAATGAATAGTTTAAGCTCAGCTTTATCTGAATTGCTTACATTTACCTACAAATGACACATCTTCCGTTCTGAGTATAATTTATTTGTTTAGCGTGATAATGCGACAGAGGAAAATGTTTCCAATAAACTGCCCAAAACTTCTGACTGAGACAACGAACCTACTTACGAAGAAGTTTTTGTATGTATAGGTGAACTTCGAACTAGAAAAGTAAATCCAACCAATAGCCATCCAATCGATATTGATATCTTGTGATACAAAGAGCTACCCGATACAGAAATAACTGATAAGGTTAGACGTTTACAATGTGCATAAATAATGTTAGGTTGGCTGACCACCTACGAACACCTCAAAGTAACCCGGTTCCCTCGTTAAATATTGTAACAAGCGTGGGTTGGTACGGCTGATACCACAACATAAATCAAAGTAACCAACGTATGTCCTATACTCGAATGGAGCTTGAAAAGAACTGGGATTTTTATACGTTAGTGCTCGGATTCAGGATCACGTAGAATTTGGGCGAAAAGAATTTTGTTGGTTGTTTTTTTGTGTTCATTCAGAAAAGCGTTAAACAAACGGAAGGCCGCAATTTATGGCACTGTAGTTCAATAAGGAACGAAATTAGGGCAGATAATCAGAGCAGACCTCGCCAAAGCTTTCAAATAATTCGCCTCGGATTTACGACAGCTGTAATATCGGCTGCTATACTGGTCACGTCTTATATATAAAATCACAAGTCACTCACACAAGAAGCCTCTGTAAGTCAATCCATCAAGAGTTACCACCGATATATTTTATTTCCCTTTGCGAATACTTCCAACACGACATCACTACAGTTCGGCATATCCCTAAATCCTCGACACGACCCACTCAGCCCGCAGGCTCAAGTAATGCAATTAGGTCTATTTTCCGACAGAAAGGGACTCGGAATACAAAGCTAACGGCAATTTTAACAATAATGGCCTGTACCAGCCTTGTTGCGAAATACACTGAGCGACGTATTAAGCGAAAACGATATTGGATTTTGTAATCCGAAGAAAAAACCTGAAAAGAATGGAGCTGGGTCCAATATTTTTAAGCACGTATCATCGACGATTAGATTTGGTATAGTTTGAGAACTTTTATCTGGCTAAAGATAACATTATCAATTTTTCAGAAATTCTAATAAGAAGGTCAAGTTTGTAAAGATCTAAGCACTATACTTTATACCCAACGGGGCGCTTAACAAGTGCCCCCGATTATTTTTAGGCGAAATAACTTAATTCCGTTACTTGGACTAAAAACGATTCATCAAAGAAACTCAAAAGGATGCAAGAAATGACTAGCGAATGACAGCCAGAACCTTAAAATTAAAAACCTATAACTCTTCGAATGTAAATGGAGGACATTAACGACCCAACATGTGGACCCTAAATGATACCATAGGAAATCAAGTGCTATTTGTTTCAACGCGACTCCGCAGGATTATCGCCCTAAATCCGGAATCTTGGAGAGATCTAACGCCTTACCACGGAAATGAACAAGGGTCTAGTATTAATGAGATTACATAGTCGATTTATTGTTCGGTAATCGAGATTTGCAGCCGAAGTATCCGCTGAAACCATTTCGGCGTTTCGCAAGTCTCTAATCGTTTGAAATGGGTTTCCCTATTTAATGGGCTTGGTGTATAAGGCGATTTATTGCCAGGTATCGAAGCAAAATAGCGCAGTTAAGCTATTGATCGAATAATTTATAATTTAAGAGCCTAAAGCAAGAACAACTAATCCGTGTTCATATTTCACGCGGCATTATTTTAAGGTGCATGTCATAAATATTGATGTAAGCTTAGCATTGTAGCAAAGGGCTTTTCTCACAATAGTAGATTATGTGACTAGGGGATAAAGCAGTGTCTTTAAGTCGCGGGTGGCGGATCTTGAATTCCGAACGAAACGAAGGTTGCTAATTTTAATCCCGAACGTAAGTGAGGGATCTATATAATTAACTCCCGAGCATTGCGAGGGAGTTAATAAAGAAACCTGAGTGAAGTGAGGAATTCAAGCCGCCCAAGACAAAGACAGCTTTATCCCCGTGTTGGATACTCTACTTTTTACACCATCTGTGAGATAATTAAAAGACAATTTAGTAAAAGAAATCATATAATACAGAAATATAAGTAATATTTACGAGTTAATCTTAACTATCATTCAAAATGTTTGAGATTTGAAACAAACAAAATTCACTACTCAAAGATTCTATAGTTTAAATTTTCTATAACGCTTCCCGCTTGTTCATTACTTTTTTTTAGAAACTTTTTTTATTCTGTTTTTTTTGTTAGTGGCCAGTTTGAAATTTGAATAAACTTGTTTGAAGCACTACATTTTAATTCACATAATGCTGACGGTTTTTCACGTTCCAAATTCAAATCTCATTATTCCCTAGGGATCGCCCATACTACATTATCTCCCTAGGGACATAATGACTTGCTTTAAGTGACGGTTGTATGACGTATAAAAAGGCATTATCGAGCAGGTGGTGTAAAAAGAATATTATTACAGCGGCTTACAGATAAGTGCACATTATTTTATCAAGCTAGGTGAAGAAAGAAAATCGTGTGGAAACCGGCTTGAACCAAAAATTTGAAGACAATATGTGATACTCACAAAACCAAACAGAGCCCGCGTGCTTGCTAGATTACAGCCCATTTGAGTCCCAGCAGTGAAAACATTCTAAGACTGAATATTCTATGCTATTATACCAGAACGATCGTACACTACACTCAGCAAGTTCAAATGATGTAGTATTTTAGTGAAAACATTGACATATTATTAGAATTTGCGTCACTGAAAATGGTTACTTTGATTTGTGAGTATATAAAACAGAAAACTTACACAATAGGTAGCGACTAAAATACAGTGTCTTTTAACTTTAAATTGTGATGTCGCTATATCGGTTTCACATATCAGTTCATCAAACCGTCCATCTGACGTTATCGTGGCTTGTAACTCGGGTTGAAGTCGCTGCCAAATTGCGCTCACGTACTCTTTACTATCTTCAAAGTAATTAATTTGAAGAGCAGCAGTTAACGCGCCTGTACTACGGAGCAAATTTATTTGTGTAGTTTCACCCGATTTGAATTCTATGAGTTGCTTACGTAAATTCAACGGGACGAAATAATATGAAACTTGGTAAAAGCAGTATAAATCGTCTCCTAATGAAAATATATCTGACATTTTATCCCTTAAAGCGTAGTTAAGCCTGTGCAGAACTTAGCTGCGTACATAAGATAATTCAGTTGGTCCACAATTTTCGCAGGCCACAAAGAATATCAAGTAAATTACAGTGTTAGGCCATTAAAACCGGCTCAGCATTCTTAAAGCTCTAAAAAAGTTGAATAGAAAATTGCGCCTAAATGGAATACTAATCTCGTTTTTTTCTGCGAACAATTTTAGTAAGTAGAGCAAAGGCAGTAAATTGTCACAGTTTGCTACTTCACGTAATGTAATTAGTCTATCTTCTCTCTGGAGGAACTTCAAATTGAAAGAATTTCTTTTGTCTTTTTTTTTGTAAGAATTTTGGCGACCTCGACTTTGTCTCTCTAGTTACTTGTCTTTTGAAAAGTGGACCGTGTAACTAACGAACATTTAGAATTCAATCAAGGCAAGGCAGTTAGTCTTTAGTCTTTACTGCCGGAAATAAAATATATTCTACACAGAATATCTTTAAAAGATATATATAGCTCCAATCTGCATGTCAAATTCAACGGGGAAAGTACTAAAGGAAAACATGAACCTTCCATTCCTTTTAGTCCTGAATAATCTCATATATGTGCCAAGTATTGTGAAGTGAAAAATTGAAACACGACTAAAAATACCCAAAGGCAACAAACATAGGCATCATCTGTACGGAAGTTTATCCGACAGCGACTTGGTGGCTCTATTAAAAGCGAGCATTCAACACAAAATGAGGTCGTGCACAAAGAGATTGTTAGGGGTCCTCGGGAAATCACGAACAGCATGGCGTCTAAGCCGAGCTCTTAGATTGGAGAAAAAATGCGAGACTGCAGCGCTGTAGGGAAAGGAAAGCCAAACAACTATTTGTAAAGTATGCCATTAGTTTGAAAATTTAAGGTATACCTGAAAAACTAAGTACCTATCTCTTTTAAATTTTTCATTGAAATATTTTGGGCTTTGCACTGAAATGAAAAGCTGGAATAAAATATGTGTGGCCTTAATTTCGCCCGCGCAAGGCGATAAGGGACGTGGAAAAAAGCGTTTCCTTTGTTAATCTGGTTTATGGTTCTACATAAACCAGATAGCCTAACAAAGCACAGGCATTTCTATACATCTATACATATAAATAAAATTAAAGTGTCTGTATCAAAATAAAATTTTTTACCCAACTGCGCCAGAAGGCGGAGGGATGTGTTTCGAGTATTATATGTCATGTATGTATGTATTTTTCTTTGGCACACCCTAGAGCCTAAACGGCTTGTCGCATTTTAGATTGAGAGGTGTCGTTAGATTCGTCTTAGTTGTGAGAGTGACACTGGGTACATCAAAATTATAAAAAAAATTAAATGGCGGATTTTTTGCTGTTGGGCGCCAAAAACATTTTTTTTTCGTGGCAGTCGTCTAGGGTATCATAACAAAGGGCTAGAGGAGACGAATTAAAAAATATTACTTACTTTAACCTTTTGAGTGCGTAATTAGAGAAACAATAGAAAGACAATGGCGCGTGAACGCCGGCGTTAATGCGGGGATCAACAGCTTAAGGATAAAAAGCTAACCAGTGTCAAAAAACCCGACCTCATAAAACATGCAGGCTTCAAATCTATGATTGAACTGAATTAAATTCCGCCAGCTCACATCAGACTGCTGAAAGTGACTTGTTTCGAAATTTCCAATCGGTTTTTGCTGGCGGATTGTTTGTTTTGTGAGTCAAATGCGAACGAAGCCGCGGGCATCAGCTAGTTTATTATATTATTAATAATCTTCAAACTCTCGAAAAAAAGGTCAAAGAAGAAAACTGACTCAATATCTACCCAAATTGGTCGTCCAAAAGCTATAAAATTTTCTTTCTGCAAAACGTGAAAAAAATTCTAGAATTTTCCCCGTCTTGACTTAAATTAAAATACACTTTTATGTAAGCGGAAAACTGTTGCGTTCAAAAATAATAGGTTGCGTCACGAATAGCTAATTCTGAAATGTTTCAAGCGAGCCATGTCATGGCGAAACTTCATGTAGCAGTTCAGAACCTTGGAAAGTTAATGGATTAGGTAAAAGGTCATTGTTTACCTTTGATTAATATCCTTTTATGTTACATAAGAACCAGGAATGAGAGAGTTTTATATCCAACAACCCCTGGCTTACTTCGTAAGAGGCTTACAGCAGATTGTTTTAAATATTTCAACCCTTGTTATAATGAGTTGCGGCATTATACCTCTTCTCTTTGTAAATAATACGCTGGAATATTTTTATAAATAAGTCATGTTAAGTTTTTTTTACTAAACAGGTTGATACATAGATAGTAAAATATATTCGTGCGATCTTGACTTGAATAATTTTATTGGCACAAGTGCTGAGTTTGGCAATGCATTTGGAATAATTATGACGCATCGACAGTTTCAATTTGATCTCAGTTTGATGAATTTTGTATTATGCTAGAACTACATACAACACCAGCTACTACTCCTATTCTTTCTCTGTCCATGCAGTAAGGTTGTGAAACTCTCTTCCGCCTAGCATTCGAGATTTACAAACGATTTCCCTCTTCAAATCTAGAGTAAAAGAGCACTATCTTTCCTCTCTAGTGTGATAATTATATATGTATTTACATTATGTATTTATTTTTAGTTTATGGTATATATAAAGCCCTACCTACCTACCTATACCTACCTAAATAAGGTACCTATATAAGTATTTTTTATTTTAATTTAAGTTAACACATTCTCTTCTTTTATTACTTCTACACACTAATTGTCTACATTTCTTCCTATTTCTCCTTTCGCAGGTCTGCTGGAAGAAATTTCTTTTAGAAATAAGCAGTACCTTTGTACAATTTTATAATAATGTTTCTTCTATCGTATTTATGTGTGTACATAAATTATAAAATAAATAAATAAAATAAATACATTGCGCACACGTGGTCCACGTACGCCGATCTGGAGGGGCGCGTCGGTCTCCATACATTTTATTTGGAAACTAGACTTGCATAGCTACATTAGATCCACGCCACGCGACGTCGTTCTACGTACAAATCAGGCGTGGTCCACGTGTGCGTCGGTGTTTATGTTATTTATTCTATTTTTCACATTTTAGGAAAGCTTACAGACAACAAGCTTCCACATGTATAATGACATTTTTTTTTAAACTTGGTCCCGCAATACCTTTAACTGTTAGTAACTTTAAACAAACAATGATAATATGTTTCAAGTCCAAATAGGTGGTAGTTGCTAAAAAAATGGCTTTGCTAAGAGCTTCCTAACTGTGCTCGCGTTGGTGCAAAATAGGTCAATGCCGGGGTTCACATGAAATCTTGGTAAAACTGCGACTGGCTCTCAGAAAAAATCCATTACGCCTATAAAATTAGTGTTTTCACTAGGTACATGCAGAAGTGGCCGCTGTCGCGGCCCCATCTGATTTATTTATTTATTTCATACTTCATGCACATAAAGGTACAGATGCGGACTTAATGCCTTAGGCATTTTCTACCAGTCAACCCTTGGGTGATGCAGAGAAGAATAGTGGCAGGTGCAACAAAAGAGAGAGAAAAAAAAGGTTAATATAAAAAAGTTATACAAATGAATCACAGATACAATACAATATAGGTAAATATAATACATATATATAGTGATTAGTAGTTGTTGTGTGATTAGTGCGAATTGATAATTTTGAGACATGTTTTGACCATATCAAATCTGCCTAGCCTTTCCCCAACCATTTGGGAGTCGGCTTCCAGTGTAACGGGATGCAGCTGAATTTCAGTATTTTACATGAAGCAACTATCTATCTAACATCCACAACCCAGTAATTGGGTAACACGATACCCCTTGGTAAGACTGATGCAAATCTGACATTTGCCAGATTCTCATCATCCGTAACGGCACCTTAGACCAACGGCTTAACATAATTTCCGAGGGACAGAGGAATCTCGGTATGTAACGAATGATCACCCATCCTCAGAATGACCCCGGCAAGTGATACTTATCCTTAGAGATCGACGCGTGCGACTGTTATTGTTTTAACCACAAGCTCCACAATAATTCTGCAGCAAAAAAAGGGAAATTCTCAATGATCATTTACTGAAATAGTGATCTTAATAAACAATGTAGACATAACTACATATTACCATTACTAAACGATCATTGTTTTTGCTAACATTAACAAAGTGAGCGTTAACGAAGCCTTTTGGTGACACGTATTTGATCGGCATAACTTGGTAATTGCCAATTACTATTATAGGTATTGTTACATTCTCCGTTTTTTACCTATCTCAATATCGAGAAAATTGTTATGGACCTCAAATGGAGTTGTGCGGGACACCCGGCAAGGCGCGGTGTTGAGTGGTGGCGGTGTAAGGCAGTGACCGAGTAGCGTCTATGAATTAGTTAGTCATCGGGCGGCGAGATGGGCGTTAGCCAGTTGCCAGCGGGTAAACCCTGGATGAGGTGGTCACAGGAGCATGATGATGCGCACAAGTAGAAGGTAGGCCTATGGGTAATAATAATTTTCATGTACAACAATTGGGGTTGAAAAACGAATTGATTAGGTGTAGGTTGCCGAAAATCGAGTTAAATGGCGAGCAACTATTGCAGAGGCAGTTCATGGCACAATCAGCTATAAGCTGGTGATAAATAAACAGAGCAACGTAGTTTATTCTAGCATATAACCGTTTCGAATATTACAATATTGTCTTAGTATGGTCATGTGAAGAGGAGGGATGAAACGCATGTTACCAAAAGAGATATGAGTATACATGTGGAGACATGTGGTTAGATAGATGGAGAGGGAGGCCAAAGAAAAGATGGATTGATTGTGCCAGGAGTGATATGAAAGAGTGTAATAGCAGTTGATAGGACAGAATGAAAGAAAAAAAACTTGTTGCGCCGACCCTAAATAAAACGACGCAAGGGCAGGAAGAGGATGATGAATATGACACTAATTTTTAATCTTAATTAAAATGCAGGACAAGAGCGTTCGTGAGACTTCGCAATGTCAATATGCACAATCTTAATTTATGGTTGTTGCCAAGCTTCGGAAACTTTGACGCTAAAGAAGCTTTAATATAAATCTTATTATTAGTGGCTATTGGATGGTTTGCCAATAAGAACACGCTAAGGTAGGACAATAAGTACATTTGGGTCAATCGATACGACAAACGACTAGTCGCGTGTCGGATCGTACGGCACGCACCTCCGCTTAAATTAATAATTATGAATCGATGACTGTCTATTATACAAGGCTGAGGAGTTATGTCGGAAACAAGAAAACTACCAGCCACTCTTATCCACCACACTTAGCAAGGAAAATGTATGAAAACCATCGAACAGCGCAACAAAATACTAATATTATAAATCTGAAGAATTTGTTTGTTTTGTTTGAACGCGTTAATCTCAGGAACTACCGGTTCTAATTGAAAAATTTGTGGATAGTCCATTTATCGAGGAATGGTACCTATAGGCTTTATAACATCACGCTATAATCAACAGGAGCGGAGCAGTAAGTAACCTAAGATGCGGGTACGACCGCGGGAGACAGTTAGTACATGGTATTTTAACATACTCATAATTATATTTAAAGATTTGTTATACAAAAAAACAGAAGGTCAAACAAGATTGAAATATAACCTGTTTTGATAATAAAACTTTATAAAAATACCAACAATTATATTACTGCAGTCTAAGAGTTTGGAGGACATCGCTCTCACGGCCATGAATACCTCCTGTTTACAGCTTACGTACAAAATAAACACTTTCGTAACATATTCCGCAAGAGAAACTATTGGCGGCCACATAAACGTTTTATGTAGTAACAAAATTGAGAGATGTAGTAAAAAAATTGTTGACTCCACAGCTTCGCAAATAGATCAATGACCTGAGATACCTCGGCTCGCGCGTTGTTGTTGTACTTCAGAAAAGTGTAGATAAGTAATCTGTGTTGTGAATGAGATATGCAGACAATTCATTTCTGAATTAACAAACAAACGAAAAGGCCGCGGTCACGAACCTCCGCTTCATGTTGCTAAATCTATACATATAATAAATCTGTAGAAGTTTTTAGTTGTGCGCGCATCACATAAAATGTACGAAATCGATGTAGATAACTTTTATACAATAAAATTGTGTGTAACTTGATATATTACTTAGGCTTTGTTTCATCGCAATCGGTTGACTATATCGAAAGATACACTCAACCGATACTACATTCATTGACTGTTAGGCGGTACGAAGTTCGCCGGGATCAGCTAATAAGAAATAAAATTAATATACCTGAGTAACGGTACCAACAACGTCTAACTCTAGATTCTCAAACTCAACGAAGCAATGAGAAGACCGAGACCCAGTTACGACATGAATTAGATTTATTATTCATTTTACATAACTACTGTACAATTTACGTCATTTTTAAACACAGTTAGTAGTGTAGTTTTAAAGTAACTGACGTAAGAAACCAATTTTGCCACAAACTCGCCAACAGCTATTTGCATAATGCAGGTGGACTGCGTTTTATAGCTGCCATTCCATGTTTTATTTAGTGGATAAAATTCATAGCATGAACTACAATGCGACTTGAAAAAAGTTCACTAAGTAACAGTAACACCTGTGCTTTTGCAGCGCAAGAGTCAACATTGTGAAGTCATGTGGTTAATATTATTTTATTCTAGCAAAAAACTTTGCGGTAACGGTTTCGTTATGGTAATGAGCTGGCTAATTAGATAAAGCTCCATCAAACATTTGATATGTGAGTAAATTCTATTCTAATTAACATACCAGAACATCCCCTGTTCGGCTATGAAAAAAAAAAAACTTGCATTGGAAGAGAAACACAATGGCTATTTTTATTACATAATTATGGTGCATTATGTAAAAACGAGCGATTTTTATTAAAATTCAAATGCCATGTAAAACAGGGCTCGTTGAGGAGAACGTAGGATGAAATTGAAAGCGCGGAGACCAAAAATAGTCGTGAGGGAAAGAAGTAAACGGCTTTCAAAAGAATTGAGCACAAAACTATCTCAGAGTCGCGGAGTTTGAAATGGGACACGCTGTATTGTGGGAACTCACAGGGGATCCCAGTTTTCCGGTCTAACAGCCAGCTATTATGGCCACGGGCGACATCTGGGAAATGGGTGCTATGCCATACATATGGACTTTGCTATTCATATAATGGACTTTGCTACCTACTGAAAATGTGTGCAATGTAGTTTTCAGATACGAACTTAGAGCTGCTGGATTGTTCGAAAGAGTTAGGTACTGTTTCCCTGGAACGCAAAAAGTAACTGAAGGAGCACACGGTCTGAGACTCACTGTCGCTATACCCAGAGCGTGAGAAGTTACTTGATGATTTCTCACCTCAAAAAAAATAAATAAACGAACTTAAAATGAAATATTAAAAAATAAAAATAATAGTTTAAAAAACTAAAAAACACGCTTTTAGCACGCACTAAAAATTACAAAATAATTCGGACATTTAGTTTGATGACTCAAGAGTTTTCCCTTTGCCAAATCTACATTAGATCGCAGGTAAACATAAACAATTTCAGTTCGTGATGAACGATAGATAATTAATTACCTATGCGAAATGGTTATAAGTAGGTAATCATCTTTATTGAATATTTACTATGATTTATTATGAAAGAAAGCGTGGAGCGTTTATGTAATCTTTACTCTTTTTGGACAAAACGCTCCACGCTTTCTTTCGTAATAAATCATAGTAAATATTCAATAAAGATGAATTGATGATTGTAATTTTTAGTGCGTGCTAAAAGCGTGTTTTTTAGTTTTTTAAACTATTATTTTTATTTTATATTTTTTAGTCTTTTTATTATTTTTTTTCGTATTCCTGACAGCAAACCCTTTCATTTGATACCCATATCATGGGGGTGCATACAGCCAGTCCGCCATCTTGGGGAGGCCGCCATATTGGATTTGTAATGACGTTTCTTAGCTAGTCATGTATTGTCATCAGAACTCAGAGCGTGTGCAAAATTTCACCCTAATCGAAGACCGGGAAGTGGGTCAAATTAAGATTCCAAGATTTTCTTACATACATAGTTACAAGTGAAGCTAATAAAAGCGTGTTAAAAATGAATAAAACTGTGGCAGTTTTCATACAAAATTATTGCGATTCGGGGATTCTCTAATTTTTTACTACTCTCTGCTCATTGTAGGACTTTGGTCCGTTAGTCCTTGGTCTATTGTGTTTTACTGGACATATATAATAAAATAGTATATTCAAGCGCAAAAGTCTCGTACAATAATCGTATGAAATGAAATGCAAAGCTGACCTTTCCAACCGCTCCCGAGCAACCGTAGTCGGGTGGGCGGATTTAAAACAAGGCGTTAGTGAAAATTTAAATTTCAAAAACCCCGCATTGATTTATACGTAACTGGCCATTTCACGAAAGTTTAACTTAGGTATTTTATTATTTTAATACTGGTACTGCGAAATGTTTAAATAACAGGACCCGCGTTTATTGTGTTAATTATAAAAGTATAAGAACTATAACAAAGCTACAATGAACGTTGTTCTGTTATACAATCTAAACTTATAATATAAAGACGTGAAATTGTTATTTTGTAGAGGTTAATAAGTCATTAATTCGATTTAAAAAAAAAAACTACGCATTTCCTCCAATGAGAGCAATAGACAACATTTGTGCCAGTCAAAATTGTGGTTCCCGAATTTCAAGCGAGCGAAGCCGTAGAAAAGTAACTAGTCTACAACAAACATTGTTATATTCTGCAATATTTACCAAAGTCTCAAGTACTTTCCACAACTCAGTCACAGAGATAGCGTTCAACGGCTTAGGAAATTTCTTGCCATATCAATGATTCAACATTTCCTCGTTATTTATTCATTAACAATCAAAATTCATGAATCATACCTATCTATGATCATATCTGTCATTCAGTACTAACGGATATTTCCGCTTTACGGATATATGACGCGACTTGATCCACAGTTATTGTGCTATGTATAAAGAAATCAAAAAGAGGTTCATGATTAAGCACCTAATAACAGCGACACGGGTCAATCTTTGAAGTTAAGTATAAGATTCCGAGCCAGTCTGTGGATGGGTGATCGTCCAATTTATACCGCGACTCTTCAGAACCTCGCAAAGCCAATGAAGAACCTACTGACTTTTTTTTAGTTTGTCTTTAAATAACTAGGTAAGTACTCCCGCTCTGGGTGGAGCGAGGGCGTGAAATTCGAAGACATGTGACATTCACCAATCCGCACCGGGCCCGCGTGGTGGATTACGGCCCATACCCTCTACGGCCTAGAGAGAAGGCCTGAGTCCTAGCAGTGGGAACATTAAAAGGCTGATTATGCTAAAGCCGGTGTTTCCTAGCTGACTACCCCGAGAAGAAACACTAAAATAAACTCCGAGGTCAAAGTCTCTTATAACGTCCATACAGCAAACATTGTAATAGTCAAATCATATGAGAACTATGCAGATTAGTCTCTGAGAAGGACTTTTGAGTAAAGAACCATACATATTTGAGTAGTCCAGTCAGTGCATGGTATTTAGCTGCATCACATCTGGTAAAACTGAAAAACTTTAGGATTTCATAGACATCAACACCTAAAACCACTAATTTATTATAATTAAATGGCTTTATTTCCTTCGCCCAACAAGGTATGATTAAAATCTTCACGCTTTCAAAAGTGTTCAGTGGAGGATTTAATTATTACTTTTGAGATGTCTGTAGGTTAATTTTTCGTAGGTATCATAAAAATCTTGACCTAGAAACAGCAAATGGTATCTGAAAAAATAAATACCAGCATGTTTATTGCAAGGGTGCAAAAAAGTACTCTAGTTTTACTTACTACGCATGCAATAAAAAGCAACGAAGAAGAAATATCTACCTTTACAATAATTAGAATAATACCAGCCTTGGTGTCCCATTACAGGGTCTCTTCTCATATTGAGAAGGTACGAGAATTAATCAACACGCTCGCTCAATACGGGTTGGTAGTTTCAGATTTAGTTCCTGGAAGAACTGATTCGAATACCCACCCGTGTTATATCCCTGAAACATGTACGGATTCCTGAGGGCTAAGCTACGCTAGCGAAGTCGAAGACTAGGGCTAGTATTCTGAAAAGACGAAGTATACATTCCAAAATAAATGCTAAGCAGTAATGTGAGCAAAGGAGGTGGCGGGAAGCGTGAGAGAGAAGAAATTCTCACGAACCAGCCGCTGCAAGATAATTGTAAGGGTGTTTTTAATATCGTGTGGATTTCATCACGCATGCGGAATTGCTCACAAAACGGTGAAGGAAATCACCGTGAGGAAACCGGCATGTCCTAGAACCAAAACTCGAAGACATGTGACATCCACCAACTCGTATGGGGTCCGCGTGCTTGATTACGGCCCATTCCTTCTCTTAGAGAGGAAGCCTGAGTCCCAGTTAGCCTAAAGCCGTGTACGCATGTACGAACAAATTTGTTGCATTGCATGATACGCAACTATACTCCATCTGTTTAGGTAATTAACTAAATGTAAACAATCTTGACAAGTCTTTTATCTAAAAGTTGTCTAAAAATTTTATCTAAAAATGTTATTTACCTATACCATAGCATAGCATAGCATAATCAGCCTTTTAATGTTCCCACTGCTGGGACTCAGGCCTCCTCACTCTAAGAGAGGGAATGGGCCGTAATCCACCACGCGGGCCCAGTGCGGATTGGTGAATGTCACATGTCTTCAAATTTTTGGTTCTAGGACATGCCGGTTTCCTCACGATGTTTTCCTTCACCGTTTTAAGAGCAGTGGTGATGAAATAAATTACACAAAGTAATGCGCCTGGCTGGGTTTGAACCCGCGACCTACAACTCGTAAGTCGGGGCCGTTACCACTCGGCCACCACTGCTCGCTTTTACCTATACCGATGTTTGGTAATTAACTAAATTTAAATAATCTTTGTATGTTTTTTATACGATTTTGTTTTGATAAAAAGACACATCAAGATTGATGTCTTTTTTCACATTACGTTTAGTTAACTACCTAAACAGATGGAGTATACTTGGTTCGCATGTGTGTACCGCTAACGAACATCGAACACTCTGTTCGTCAAACATGTTTGCGGCGATCCTATTAGTATGTTCTGTATGGACGGTGTCCTTCATGAATCAATGCGAACACCAAAAAACTTTTCGCTACTTCACAATCGACCACTTCCAACGACGCCGCCATGGCTATTAAGAGAGTTCACGACTGTTGTGCACGAACTCGATTCGAACTATGTTTGCGTTCGTGTTCGAATATGCCGCCCATACGAACAAACCAAATGTTCATGTTCGTGTTCGTACGTGCGTACACGGCTTTATAATGAACCACGAACATTATAAGGCTAAGCTAGCTAGGATTATGTTATGTATGCTCTCTCAATGTCCTAGATATCAAGCTTTATACGCCTTTGATTCAGTTTCCCATGTATGATTCAAGGTTGTATCTAAAAAACCCAGTTAGTAATTAACAGAGAGAGGCAACAAAACCGCGATAAGCTTCAACCACAAACGCTTTTGTTTACTTCAAATTTTATTTTCGCCTCAAACATTTTTCGTAATTAATTACACCGCTAAACTGAGCAGCGCTTTGGTTGTTTCAGCAAGTAATTTTATTACTTTCATTTACGTTTGTAGGCAGTTTTAAAATCAGAAATATCTTCCGTTCAAAAAAAAATAAAAAACGGCCAAGTGCGAGTCGGACTCGCGCACGAAGGGTTCCTAAACGACCGTATAAAAAAAAAGCAAAAAAAAAAAAAAACAAGTTTGTTGTATGGGAGCCCCACTTAAATATTTATTTTATTCTGTTTTTTAGTATTTATTGTTATAGCGGCAACATAAATACATCATCTGTGAAAATTTCCACTGTCTAGCTATCACAGTTCATGAGATACAGCCTGGTGACAGACAGACAGACGGACGGACAGCGGAGTCTTAGTAATATGGTCCCGTTTTACCCCTTGGGTACGGAACCCTGAAAAATGAAGAGATTTTTTATTCGTTTCATATTTCAATAGTAGGTTAAGGTCACTACCGTTTATAAATCTCTTGAGCATTACACGTAATTATTACTTTTACAATTCACGTTACACTCAATGTTCACATTTGTTAGTTTTTATGCGCAAGCGCCACTTGCGTAACCTGCGGCTGTAACGCGCCAAACAGAGCATCTCGATCCGCCAGGTATGTACTTATGTTACCGCAAATTTGGCAACGCAACTCCGTTACGATTGCGGCGGTTTTGGAGGAAATATCTCGCGGAAATTCTAAATAACTTCAAAAAATATGGACTGAATTAGAATGTTCTCAACATTCTAATTGAAAGATGTCGGCGGAATACTATGTCAAGCTCACCGATCAATTAATCTACCGGCTCACCTGGACGCTCATTCACCAGAGAAGAGATTTGCGCACTTCCACCCCTCCTTCCTATTAAATATGTGACATTCATGATTATTTTAGCTAAATAATATATACTTTTGTAATCCGTGTTTTCTGAAGAATATTTTCTATTTTTATGCCTCTGCCATATTGCCTCTCCATCACCCCAGGTTGACTGGTTTCTTTTTTTTTTTTTTTTTTTCCGGTGGGAAAATCATCTTATGACATCCCCCGCTCTTGGGCGAGGCGGGAGATAGTGTCAGACTTTTACTGACTAAAAACCCACTCCTGTTTCTTCGTTGCCTTTCGTACCAGGGCCGAGTCTTCCTTTCAGAATCAGACCCTTGGCCCCGGTAGGCTTCGACCCTGCTGGGCCCCTACAGTTGTTGACAACTCCTTGAGGCGCGCGTGGAACAACACGCGCCGTCGACGACTTGGGCTCGGTCCAGACGGTTACCGGACGGTCGGACGGCGAGCCACCCATTGCTCGCCGTCCGCAAGCCCGCGCCTACGGTGGCCGGAAATCGGGGTCGGAATCCCGGCGGCGGTTGGGGCGTGAGGACCGTTGCCTCACGCGATCGGCCGCCTCCTTCGCTAGCATTACTGCTTCGCAGAAGGAGGCGACCGCCTGCCACTCCTCCTCGCTCCGGACCATGGCCTGTACCAAGGCCCGGCGCGAGAGATCGCCGCTGCCGATCGCCCCCACGAGGACACGGCGTTGCTCTGCCCAAGCGGGGCACACCTCCACCGTATGCTCCACCGTGTCCTCCGGGCGGTCCACACAGTGGCGACACCCGGGCGTCGCTTCCGCACGAATTCGGTGCAGGAACTTCCCGAACTTACCGTGTCCGGTGAGGACCTGCGTCATACGGAAGGTAATGACGCCGTGTTGCCTTTCCAGCCACTCCTCAAAGAGGGGACTTACCGCCATAATTACGGCGTGCCCAAGGTTGACTGGTAGGGAATGTCGAAGGCATTAAGTCCGCCTTTATACCTTTGGTTGCATGAATATTTAAGCTGTTGATCCCCGCATTAACGCCGGCGTTCACGCGCCATTGTCTTACTATTGTGTCTCTAATTACGCATTCAAAAGGTTAAATAAATAAATCTACGCACTTTAGCCGATGTTGGGGTTGGCTTTCAGTTTAACCAGATGCAGCCCAATACCAGGACCTATGTAACATGGAGTGACTGTCCAACTGGCCTCTAGAGCCCAGTTATATTATAATACACAAAGACAAAGATTAAAGGGTTCGATGGTAATGCCATCGAACCCTTTAATCTTTGTCTAACATCGTAGATAACATAAAGAATAACTTAAGAAATCTGATTGAAGATCGCGTTCGACCTTACTTCAGTCTTCCTATTCGTTAAGCTAGTGTTCGCCTTCCATGTAGGGCAAGGATGATTTGTGAGGTCGATACGGAAACACATTCTTACAACACGAAGGCACTATTGGCAAACCACATTTTTTAAACAATGGTTTCTACAGTAAACTGATAAGGCCTGTCATACTGTATGTTTCTACAGTAAACTAGTTGCTGAAACAGTTGTAATCAAGCATGTCTGCCAGCGGCTTCGCCCGCGTGAAAGTCGGTTTCTCAATACAATCTTTGGACCCCCGTTTCATCCCCTTAGGGGGTGAATTTCAGAAAATCTGTTCTTTGCGGATGTCTACACCCTATAAGGAATCTACCTGCCAAATTTTAAGTTTGTAGGTGTTATAGTTTCGGAGATTTCGTGATTAATCAGTGAGTGGTATTTCGCTTTTATATAAATAGATAGATAAAAGGAGAAACTGACTGACTGACAAAACAAAGCACAGACTAAACTACCAAGACTAGGAGCGTGAAATTTTGCACAAGATTTCCTTTTATGACGTAGTCAAGTACTAAGAGAGGATTTCCCTAAATTAACCCCCTGAACTGATGAAACGTGAGTTCAAAGTTTGTATAGAGAAACCTATTTTCACGCGGGCTAAGCCATTGACAGTAGCTAATCACTTCATAAACGCGAGAAAATCAAGACTACCCCACAGCTAAATTCATGTTCTCTTTTTGCATTGGGAGGTTTCCAATCCTTTCAGATATCTATTACACTTAAAAGGCAACAATAACTATAACAATAAAGTTTTATTTCACCTGTTAAACAAAAAAGAAATTTCGACAAGACTTTGTGTTAAAGGCAGATTTAATAACGTACTAATAAATAATCTGAACATTAAAAGGAGTAATTCGTGTTTTATGCAAAGTATGATCCGTTATGGTAATGAACAAAATACAGTAAAACTTTTAACAAATTATTCGCTAACCGTACCTTTCTTTTTCGTGCGCTGACTGAGGAATCTGCAGTATCGTCTGCATATTCTCCATTTCCACCACACATTGTGTACCCAGTTCGAGTTCTGGAAAGAAAGAGAATGAAATATTAACATCATCATCATTTCAGCGGAAAGAAGTCCACTGTTCGGCATACGCTTCCCCAAGGGTCACCACAACGAACGGTCCTCTGTGTCTCGCATCCATCGGATTCCCGCGACCCTCACCAGGTCATCGGTCCACCTTCCAACGCTGCGTCTTCCGGTACGCGGTCGCCACTACTGAACCTTTCGCCCTCATCGAAAATCTGTTCTGCGAGCAATGTGCCCTGTCCACTGTCACTTAAGTTGGCTAATACTTCGGGTTATGTCGGTAACGTTGGTTCTCCTGCGGCTATCTTTATCACGTAAGGAAACACAAAGCATAGCCCTTTGGGTGACTTCTCATGAGGCCTATAGTGAGCGACCACGTTTCAGAGCCATATGTTTTAAAAAGTGAAGGTAAAATAATTATCACTTAAGAGGGTCCTTTTTCACTCGCCTATCGTTAACATCGTATAACTACGGGTGCAGAAAATAACAGAGGTTGTACAAAAGTTTTGCATTAGTCTGTCAAAGACTATGAAATATAGTTTGGAGCACGTTTATTTGACAGTGCGTGTAAAACAGACGTGTTCTCTCTCACGAAATGTGACATTGATATGAGTCTTACTTCAGTTTTCTGTCTGTTCCACGAGACTGTTATTAATTTTAATGAAGTGGCTTGATTCAGAGGGTCCTTTTTCTTTCGCTTATCGTCAATATCGAGCATGGTTTAAAAGCTTGTTACTTCATCTAACGCAATCCGACGCGATGTTTGACGAAAAGGCAACGCGAAAAAAGAGAGATAACGCCTGAAAACTGTGTTAGCATTCGGTATTTCTGTGATATTTTACAAAACTTGCTCCAGGGAATACGTGTTTTTTTTAAACCAATAAAAGATTTTGAAAAAAAAATGTCATCATTCAGAATCTTAATTAAATTTGCAAGGCTTCTATTATTATACTTTTTTGTTTTTTTTTTAATTTTTGAGTAAATTATGAAGTGTCAAAGTTCATGCAAAATATCACATTTTCAGAGGTAATTACTGGATTAGTTTTTCACAAATTTATAAATTGATTTCAATAGAAGCCCAGGTAATCACCACAAGATACTGTGTTTCTAAAATATCTAATGGAAAATGTGCAATAACGTCATAATCGCGTAAGAATAACGTCAGAGGGGTGGTATGAAAAACAGTGAATATGTATGTCGAGTTGCATCCCCTTAATATGTCGCCTCATTGACCCAAACAAAATATTGATCATTAGATAGATTAAAAGTGAAAAGTTAATGTCGTGTTAATTTTTTATTTGTATTTATGCGTACAAATAAATGTTAACGATTTTACAGACAACCGATTTTTTTTAATACTTTTTGCAGCACATAACAATTTTCATTGTTTTTAAAAGAATTGTACGACTTCAAACATTCTAACTCTAAGTTTACATAGATCAGAAGCTCATTTTTAATCAATTTCAATGAAGCCCTGTACCTCTCTTCCCGCCACTTGACATTCATGAAAATAGAGTTGACTTTCATTTGGTTACGATTATAGGTATGCATCATAATTATGTGTGATTGACACTAGTATAGTAAACACTGTGTAAAAAAGAGTATTTTAGCATCCTCTATTAGTATTATAGATTAAAGAGTATGCTTATATGATATCTCTATATCATGTAGGTGTAGGTGAACAATACTTTATTTTAGAGTACGGTTGGCAGCCCTAGCTACAACGCACGTTAGTCATGTAACCTTTGACCAAATAAGCAAAAGCCTACATAGGTTATAGGTTATTGATTTTAGTTGGTGAATAACTTTAAGCCCCTGCACGAAACCCTATGAGTAACACACATCTGTGACTCATTCGAAGGTTAAAAATAAAAAAGTAAAACGAGAACTCATTTTGTACACAGAAACTATGAAACCGTGTACGGATGGAGACGCAAAACATGTGGTTGGACTCTTAAGCGAAGTACAAACGAATAGTGAAGATGGACACCATAGTTGGTCATAAAATAGCATTACAAAGTTTGGTTGAAAGTGGCCAGGAAGGAATCGACTTCTATAACGTGTGAATGGAGTGTCCTTAGGTTTCCAGAAGCGGTGTGCTGTTGACTGAAAATCATCATTATCTTTCAACCCTTTTTTTGAGGAGGTTAATCATGAAATGACTTCTTCCGCTCTGGGTGGAGCGCGACGGAGGTACTTCATGTCAGAGTGTTACTGACTAAACCCAGTACCACCTGTGTCCCTTCAATTGCCCTTTGCGTTCCAGTACCACGGTATATCTTAAAAAAAATCTATCTTTCTGCTCTAGTCCCGGCTTATTTTAGATCGACCCATCAGGCTTTCTTCTTTCATTGCGTCCTATCCACGCACGCTATTATTGACTGTGTTTTCTTTCAAATAGTTCCTTACTCATTTTTCATAATTATTATAAACTCGTATAAATTAATCTATAGAAAATAGTACTACCTACTAGGTACCAGTAGATATATTCCGAGTCACAAAGATAACCGGCGAATTTAATGCTGATATGAAACGGGAACAACGCCTACTAGAATGCTAATCACCCTTAATTATATGTAAGGGTAGACCTAATGCTAATAACGAATTACCTATTTAGTATTCAGCCCATACGGTAATCAATGGTTATTTGTGTATGTGTTAGATTAGTAAGTAATACAGTTTTATAGTAAGTGGTTTACCGATAAGATTAAGTTTGGTAGCCGTTGTTTACGTAGAATTTGTAACAGGAAAATACGATGCTATTATTGTATTGCTCAAGTAATATTAGTGTAAATATTTGTTATTGTACATAATTCTATAAATCAAAATGTTTTTCGTACCAACGTATATAATTAAGTATCTTATTTAACTATGGGTATTCCAAGCCTGTAATAAATGAATATATTATTATTGTAGGCACAGTATTTTTACCCGACTCCACGACGCAAGGGAGGGTTATGTGTTTATCAGTCTATATATATTTGTTTCTTTGTTGTGGCGCTCTAAAGACCAAATGCGTGGGCAGATTTTGTTAATTCTTACGTCAATCGATTCGTCTTGATTGTACGAGTGACCGTAAAGACATGACAGTAACCAATAAGACGGTAACTAGACGCCATATTGCGAAAAAAAAAGGTCGACGAACTATCAAGTGGGGTATCGTTGAATAAATATTTGAAAATCCTAATTAAATTAATAGTAATTATTCACCATTTTTCATTTGAAATTACCATTACGATACATTGTGGGGTATCAGAACAAGGTCTCGAAGAGACGAATTCAAAAAGAAAGGAAATAAATAGATATATACTTAAAAAAAAAACCCCGACTGTAAAAACTGCATTAGACTGCTTCAAAAGTGATTTGTTTGGAACTTCTCAATTTTCTCGTTTTTACTAGAGTTTACTGTTATTATTACTTTACGGTACCCCTGTCACAGAAGGCCCTGTATCCCAGCAGAGGGAATACCATTTTATTAAGCTAATTAGGTTATTTGTCAATACATTATTGTTTAAATATTTTTCGATGACCCCAAGCAGTCTAGTCTGCTGCACGACCTTCACTTTATTACCAAATGCCAAACCTATCACAATTTTTATTAAACATCAAAATGGCATTCCATATTTTATGGGTGTCTTTTAAAATTGCTTTGCTTGTCTCTATAGTCTATAGAAATAACATACCCTAGGTATTTTTTGCGTCGAATCGTTACAGACGGATCAGATTCTGTTTCCTTAAAAGGAATCGCTCGAACTTCTTTCGGACATGTTTCTGTCAAAACACACGCGCGATTACGGACATAGGACAGGCCATCGCATCGTCCAATTTGGTACTGTATTGTCAGTTATTACATTACAGCATTTATACCTAAACGATATATGGAGAAAACCTCTAACGTATACTTAATATACTAATTTAAATAGTAAGTACACAAGCGGTGAGTCAAGCCGAGGTCGGGCCGTACGTCCAAGGAGCTGCTCTTTCAAATCCGGTTTTACTAGACCATTTCACGTACGGCTTATGTAAAGCAAACGGTATTAACTTGACTAGACGTCGGAACAGACTGCGGTATGAAGACTTACCACCACTAAACACAGAGGTTCAATAATAGAAACAAATGATTTCTTACTGATCACAGTCCGATACCAATGTTAGATCGAATAAAACGGCATATCATGAGATCATGCACGAGTCAAGTATAGCTCTAATGCTCCAAACTTGTTTAGTATGTATTTATTCGATTCTCTAATGTCAAAATCATCGGAAGAGAAAGAACAATTTTCACAATGATACTTCTCAGATTGCAATTTCTGGTAATGTCGACTCGATTAAGCGATATTTCTTTCGATGTCGTGAGACAGTAAAAGATACCGAATTCCTGTGGTAAAAAAAAGAAATACGTGCTCATCGAGGCGCTGCGTGTCGCAACGAACAGTCCAGTCTAGAATCGATTTGACAAATTACGTAAAGACGTTTTGCTGAAAGTAGAGCACCGGCGAACGACAATCACACCGAGGATTTCCACCGAGTTTATTTACCATGACGAATGCAAGTGAGCGTGCATTCTTGTACTAAAATGATCTCGCCGTTTACACAACTATTTACTAACAAAGTCATTCAAACAGACGTCTTTGTCAAGGTTAAATGACTTGGATTGATAGATACTTAATTCGAAACGTTGATCTTTGGTTAGAGATCAACCTAGCATTACGGGATGGATAACGATTAACAATTGGTCTGATATCGACATGAAATTCAATTTATCATAGTCCATGCATCAGTACCTATAGGCAAAAATCAGTTCTCGTAAGTAGATGACCGGCTTAGTCAGTCTGGTGAGTGAATTAGCAAATCAAATAACCAAAAGAAGCCCTAAAATAATCCTATCACGGTTATGTATTAATAAACAACCTTCTATTACCTTGAAAATATACCTAAAAGTTTCGTTTGTTCCAAAGAAAAATAACGAGTTTTCCTGTTTTAATCTCCATACACGGCGCGGTCTGCCGGCAAAGTCTAGTATTATATTATAAATACCGATGGAATTCACAATAGGGCTCATGATAGAATAATGTAGGTCAGCCAGCTGTTGTTTCACAGCGTCATTATGCTGATCCAGTCCATTCGTTTATATTGTACAGCCGAAGCAGGTGTAGTAGTCACAATAAATCCTCTTTCGATCTTCCCGAATACCTACGTTTTCCGATACTGGAAATTGTGACGAATGTTGCTTTATCGGAAAATGTACCTAATAATTTATTAATCTGGGTCACAAATCATATAGACATTTCGCAATGTAATTTACAATATTGGAATCGGAAATGTTTCGTCACACTGACGAGTTGACAAGGAAGTGAAACCATGAGATTTTTGCACAATTTGGAGGTACTCTGTCTCATAAGACGTTAATTTTATTGCAGCCTTATTTATTTAAAATCCTTAAATATCTACATACTAAGGCTAATGTGCTCTATAATTGGAGGCTCTTTGAAACAAAAATGCAAATAAAGATTATAATAAATCGAAAGAAAAGTTTGGAACTGTTTCAAAGTAATATTCAGAGCAAGTGAACTGTAGCAGATTAATTTCAAAATGAAACCATTTCCAACTAAAATAATTACAACTCCAATTCAGCACAAGGCTGTGTTTATTAGGTATGTTCAATGAAAATTACAAACATGTTAAGTCTATTAAATATCCTGTTTTAGCTTTTAGAGTAATCTGATTAATATAGGTATATAGCTATAAACCTGTAAATACCTTTATAATATAGTTAGGTAGAGGAAAAACATGGTTAGTTTTGTTGTAACATACAACTACTTGTACTACTAACAACTAAAGAATTTTTTAATATTCAAAGAAATGTTTAAAAACAAGATACACTTCTGGACACATCTATTGGCCAACCTTGTACTTTCAGTTTCGTTTGGTCCTAGCTAAAATTTTATATTAGGTCGAGCAAAAAGTTTTTATGCAGTTTTGAACCTGGCACATTCACAATTTCATTCAATAGTCTTTTTTTGAATTTTGAACACAGAATTTAAAGGAACAAAAGACAATTTGGAGCCTGTTTGTTGATATCAAACAATCGAATACTAAGAAAACTTGGTTTTATTGGTTTACTTGGATTTAATTTTTGAAAAAGTGATTGATATCTTTGGTTTTGCAACAAACATTACTTATTCTTAACATTAAGGTGAGGTTCTATCAATAATCTATGGATACTTCACCTGAAGTCGCCGCCCAAGCTGTGGCACTTATTCAGGCCGGACACAGCCAAAGAAACGTGAGTGCTCAACTTAATTTAAGTCGATCTGCGGTCCGAAATGTTTATCGGAGGTACCTAGAGACTGGAGGCTTTGTTCGTCGCCAAGGAAGGCCACGATCTCGGGTCACAACTGAAAGGCAGGATCGATTCATCGTGACGACCAGCTTGAGAAATCGTCACCTTACCTCCATTGAGATACAAAACCAACTTCGCGACTTCCACGGAGTATCTGTGAGCGCTCGATCTGTTCGGAGAAGGTTAAAAGAACGCGATATGGTACCACACAAGCCAGCTAATGGGCCCAAACTAACGCGAGCCCACCGAACAGCGCGCCTTCATTTCGCACGCAGTCATTTAAATTGGACACAGCAAGATTGGAGCCGTGTACTCTTTTCTGATGAGTCTAAAATTGTGTTACATGGCAATGATGGAAGGAAGACGGTCTACCGACGTAAGGGAGAGCGTTTCGCACAATGCTGCTTTGAAGAGAGGGTTGCTTATGGCGGTGGCTCATGGACTGTCTGGGGCGGTATATCCGCGAGCGGCAAAACTCAACTTGAGGTTGTTACAGGACCACGGCTGCCAACATTAAATGCTGAAAGGTACATTCGTGAGTGCTTAGAACCTCACGTGATACCATACGCGGACTATGTGGGCCCAAATTTCCTTTTTATGCATGATAATGCAAGAGCCCATGCGGCCGGCATCGTCAGGGAATATCTTCGGGATGTTAACATCACAGTTATGGACTAGCCAGCCAGAAGCCCAGACATGAACCCCATTGAGCACATGTGGGACGAGCTAAAAAGACGTGTTAGGGCTCGTCAGCCAGTTGCCCAGACGATGCAGGAGTTGAAAACTGCCATAGAATAGGAATGGGAGATGATCCCTCAAAATTTCATAGAGCGGTTGATAAACTCTATGCCTAATCGTATGAGAGCTGTGGTAGATGCCCATGGAGGCAACACGCGTTATTAAATTAAACCTTTATTTGATAAAACATGTTTTTTATTCAAAAATCAATTGCCTTTAACAAGGCGCATATCGTCGTTGAGCGTGCAAAACCGCGAAAGAGCAGTTTGTAGATACCGCGTAACAGCAAAAGTCGCAATATTGACATATCGCCTCAGCAGATCCTTTAAGCTAATTCGCTTATCGTAGATCTCACACGATTTGAATTAGTCAATAGGAAACCTCGATTTGCCATCGAAACAATACCGCGTACTAGGAACATGTCTGAAGTTGGCAGCAATTGCGCGTATTTACCAATTCAACGAAGAAGCCGCAACACGTTTTTTTTTAAGATGGGAATTCATCCAATTAGTTCTCGCGCTCTGGGTGGAGCGGATTGGATTCCCCACGGTCGTAGCTAGCGGGCATCCAGTAAGGCAAACAGTAGAGGCCCTGCTGGGCCTCTACTGTTTGCTGACATCACTTTGAGGAGCGCGTGGATGACTACGCGCTGTTGACGACTGGGCTCGGTCCGGTTAATTGCCGAACGGAGCTACCCATTGCTCGACGTCCGCAAGCCCACGTCTACCGTGGCTGGTAGTCGGGGTCGGAATTACGGCGGCTGGGGTGTGAGGACCTTCGTTCCCTCACGCGTGCAGCCTCCTCCTTCGCTAGCATTACTGCTTCGTAGAAGGAGGCGTAACCAGCCCGAACCAGGGCCCGACGCGAAAGGTCGTTGCCACCGATTGCCTCCACGAGGCGGCCACACGGCGCCACACGGCGGTGCCCCGCTCAAGCGGGGCACACCTCCACCGTGTTCTTCGGGCGGTCCACACAATGGTGACATCCGGGCGTTTCTTCCGCTCGAATAATCCGGTGCAGGAATCTCCCAAACTGAACATGTCCGATGAGGACCTGCGTCATGTGGAAGGTGAGGACGCCTTATTGCCGCTCCAGCCACTCCTCAAAGAGGGGACTTACCGCCGTGATTATGGCGTACCCAGCACGGGGTTGTGACAGTCGCTATCGCCATTCCGCCATGAGATCCCGCCGGAACTCTGTCCGCCATGCCGCGACTTGGCGCGGCAGCGGAGTTTCACCCCGACGTTGCATCTCCATGCGCAAATCGTGCATGCGTGCAAGGCCTGTTGCCTCCAGATCCCACGGTGGCAGGCCAGCAAGGAGGCTGTCCGCTTCGCGGGAGACCGTGCGGTATCCCCGCACCATCCGGATAGCCATGACTCTCTGGCAGGCATTCAGCATGGCCGCCGGTCGCTTTTGCAATGACGGCGCCAACACCGGTGCCCCGTAAAGGGCCATGGACCAAACGATTCCCGCGTAGAGCCTCCGGCAGGAAGCGTCTGGACCCCCAAGGTTGGGCAGAAGCCGCTTGAGGGTAGCCCCGGTCCGTTCCAGTTTGCGAGTCAGACGTCTAAAGTGCTCCACGAAGTTCGAAGAGTAAATGCTATCAAACTTATTATTTTTGTTAAGTTCATATTTGTTAACACGTATAAGTAAATAAGTGATAATCTTTTCTAAATAGACTTTTTAGAAGTTCTTTTTTTGTTACTTTTTTCATAATAAATTCAATACTTTAACAAAGTGTTTCATTTAAAATCCGCGTACCTACCACAAGTTCACTACAATTTCTGATTTTTATCACCACAATACCGCGTAAATGACTTTACACAGAACCTAACCAAGCTATTGGCAAATCTACACTATTTTCCCATAAAATAAGTTACAAAGAAATAGTAAACAAGTTCAGTCGCAAAAATATATTTGATTGGTCAAGATATTAAGTTTTTTCTTCTTCCTGTAAAATCGTGAAAACACAGATACGCGGTATTTACAAATTGCTCTTACGCGGTCTTGCACGCTCACCGACGATATCCGACTTGTTAGGCGTAGCTCCATGTCGTATGGTATTCTGAATTCAAATTTAAAACAATACGATCGAAAAAGATGGTAAAAGGTATCAGGTTTAAAACTGCATCAACAGTTTTTGTTCAATCTAGCAATCATATTTCGGTAGGGGCCAACGAAACTTAAACTCTAAGGTGGGCCAATAGATGTGTCCAGAAGTGTATTATCATTTGATAACGTGGAAAACACAGAAAGAAAAAAACAAATACAATTTAGAAATTAATATTGCTATAGTAACGAAAATGTACATTCGAGTTATCATTTTCGTAGTCAACTTTTTTTACAAGAAACATTGTTTTTTCTAACTGATGCTGAACTCTTAAGACTCAGCTCAGCTTGTCACAGGCTTAGGAGGCCGCTACATCAATCGGTTAAGAGATGGCTTACTATATTACTGAACTGGATGATTCTCTAATGAAGAATCATGTAATAATGTGTGCAGGACCTACCATTTGATTATGATTGTTATAACCTATTGAAAACACAAAGTAAAAGGCAGGAAGGCAAAAAACCGACACTGAATTTGTAAGTGAACATTGGCCGCTAATGATGATGAAACTCAAGATGTTACCTCAACAAAGAATTCCTTTTTACCTTAATTAATACGCTAATACTAAAATGAGGCAACAGCAAAAATGTAAGAGTGATTCATTTATACACTGACAAGGCAATGCTTATTTTGAAATATGAGTAACTTGCAAAAATAATAATTCAGAGAATCTGACTATTCAATTAGATTAGATACTTACCTAAGTAATTTTGATGTGTACACAATTATGTAATGTTTATTAAGAATCCTACTTTACCAATATCAAGATAGAGATGATTTTATCTTTTTTCATTGTTTTTATTATTCATTTTATTGTGTTTGTACTTTTTTTATGGGTTATGGTTGTTCAAATGACTGACCATTGTCATTACTGTTATCAGGAAAATATTTATGCCATAATTCTCCTAAACTTTAAGATGTCTTCACTACTACTATAAAATAAGGTGAAAATGAGATATGAAAGCAATATATTATTGACAAAAATACATAAGATTTGTGGAGAGGAGTGAGTTTTGTAAGATTTATTGATGAATTATTTAAACTAATGTTAGGTGAGAATAATAACATCACAACCAAACCATGTAAGTTTTATTATTTCATCAAATTGCAACAAAACAATAATTTTCATTAGGCTTCTATCTTATAAAAAAAACATTTGAGATTTTTACTTAATAGCAGGAATAACAGGATAAGCCAAATGATTGATGGCAAAAATATATAAAACTGTAGAACAAAATCAACCAAGGCAATGTGTAGTTAAATAATTAGGAACAAAGGCTGTTTTATGCAGTTGTAAATAAACAATAGTTGCAAGTTAAAAATGAGAATTTTAACATCCACAAATTAGTTATCATCTTGATATTAGAAATACTATATAATTTACAGACAATAAGGATTTAAAATTGATCAATCATGTGTTAAATTCAAATAAAGATATTTCTATCGACAAAAGTTATCAATTCTCTTCAATTATGTTGTGCAGTAATACGTACAACTATCACTAATTTTATCTTGTATATTTTAAGCACAAGGTACACAGATAAACTGAAACAACGTAGTCACCTGAGCGATAGCGATTTCTTTATTTATTAGCAAAATGAAACCAGCTTACCTCGCCTGTTAAAAGGACGAACCCGAACGGCTACTTTAATCTTATCCGTGGCCATTTTTACACTCAAATTACACAAATTCAATTAAAACACAACACTTTGCACACAATTGTTTAGTAAATTATTGCACATATTCACCCATATTCTAAAAAAACAAAATTCATTATTTCACGTTTCGATCACGACGTTCCCGGATTGACACTGTCCGCCATGTTGTTTTTTACTACGTTCGATAGTGTAGTGCTTGACGTGTCTTGTTGTGCAGACGTCAACGAATTCAAATCTAAATCGATACCTTGACTCTAAATGTAAAATCGAATAAATCCTCAACGTTAATTCCATAGCACTTATTGTATACAATCTAGCACAAAAGATCCAGAAGGGTCGAAGTGCTCTGGTTTAGGGCCAGCCCCACTATAAGATTGTATTCAATACATTCTTGTGCTTCCTCATCATCATTTGCGAACAATTGACAAGAATAAAGCAATATATAGCGGTATTTGTACCGTGCAGACCAATAGAAACTTACTCTTTATTGCAGACCACAATTCGAAAAATAACAATTTCAACTTACTCTTTTTTTTTTAAACAAGTTTTTGTCTTTTCAGTCCTAAATTAGTCATAACATGCACTTTAGAAAACTCATGTTTTTTTTTTGTTTGATTTTGTGTCTAGATTTATTCACAATAGAATGTTATTATGGACTACCAAAATAACTTAATAATATGTATATCAACGGTTAAAAGGCAAAAATTACTAAGCGACATGGAGTAAAACTTACAGGAGAGTGAATTAAAGTTAAAATTTTTAGATTACGAATGTTATTAGATGTATTCGATATCGTTATGTAGCATCAAGACAACACTAGCTTTTGTCAATGTTACCTGACTAGAATATTTTCCTGTTATTGCTAACATCATAATATGAATTGTACTTATTGATTATTTAGTTACAAAGCAACTGTTTTTCATGGCATTTATATTAATAAAATAATGAATATTCTTTTTAATACTCTCACCAAATCAGCACATCGACTAGGTAGTGACTACGTAAAGAAACGTAATATGTTGTGCCGGTTACAAAGTGTCAGTTTGACAGCCGAAGCAAAACATGACGAGTCGTTTTCAATTTCTCTGAAACCAAAAATTTTACAAACAAGATCCTGAAGAAAGATAACTCAGAATATTACCAAAAATATTTGTCTCAGAGCGCAATACAGCATAATCACATCGATATGGCAGCCGATCCACTATTTGGTTGGGATTTAACTTTTAAAACCGTAGAGAGAGATATCAAGCGAAAATCCGATGTTATTATTGCGTTTATCCATTGGAACCTAACGAAGAGGGGATTTAAGAGTATTGGAATTGGAGATGAGGTGAGACGTGACAAGACCTAAACTTATTGCACTCCACAAGTATACCTAAAGGGCGAATGTACAGATATGATTCGAAGCATTACGAGTCCTTTTAGCACTCTTTTATGAAGTCATTTCGGTAATGTCGTATAAAATCACATCAACACATTCAATATTAGGGCTTTATTTCATCAAAACTATATGTATAATAGTTTCAGTGCCCACGGATCCAATATTATTCTTTTTGAATAATTATGAAACGCAGTTTGTAATGGGCGGATACCTACGATAAAATGAGCAAATATTATTGCATACATTATAACCTGCGTTTGGCTTGCAGACCACTAAATCCAGATTCAAATCATTGAAACCAGTACATTTCTGTTTCAGAGGACTTTGTCTGGTGATGAAGAAAAATCTGAATTGCTGCCAACTGGCTGGAATGACAAAGAGAACTATGCCCTGCGATATGTTCTTGACTACAAACTATTCATTCTACATGGACTAAATACTGATGGCAATCTCATTGTAAATCTTATGGTAAGTATGCACTGAACACCTAGATTAGTTAATATTAAAACTAGCTGACCCGGCAAATATGGTTCTGCCGTACTTATAGATTATCAAATCAATATCACAATATAAATATAGGGGGTTAAAAATAGTTTAATACCAAACCTCAGATCTACCAGATATACACAAAAAAAAACAAAAATTAGTCAAGCTGTTTTGGAGGAATATGATAACAAACACTGACATGAGATTTTTATACATTAGAAGATAATAACATTAGACTCCTTGAATTAAAATAGTTTTTACTGCCCATAAGTTGCTGTCTGTCAAATTTATTATCTCACTGTCACTGTGACTGTCCAAAAACACAACAAATCCCAAAAAAGTTAAATATTTCTTTATTATCATTATTGTAACTTACCATTATAATAATAATCATTCAGTATAAACTAACATTGCCAAATCAACATGAATATGATTTCAGAGATCAGAAGACTTGGCAGTGTCCAACATAGCGGTGAAGATAGATGATACAGTGAAAGCCTTGTCTGGATCTATTGATAAGATGATGCCGAATCACAAGGAGTTGATATACAATGTGAAGCGAGACCTTATTGACACAGTCACGGAGAGGTCCACTGTTACTACTGAGACGCAGACTTCGAGAAGTATGATGAATTTTTATGTAATTTGATTAACTTAAAAAAAATAATACTATTATTTACAATGACTATGACCCAAAAATAAAATGTGTTAAGAAATGTTAAGTAACAGGTGCAATGGAAAGCAAATGTTCTGTCAAGTGTGGCAGACGTATTTCGGAACATGTTAATTCATTTGTTGACCAATGGGCGTTTTATAGGGTTAATTAACATTTCAGTGCTAATATTTTTGTTAAATTGCCAAAGCTAGACTCATAATTTAGTTTGAATAATACTATACAATAGAAACATTACTCTACAGGATGTTGTGATGACAGTTGCTTTATTATTTAATAAACAATTCATTTCAATATCGTTTTTATTGTAAATAGTTCTAGATTTTTGCTCTATACATAATATGCGTTTATGACGCTTGAGAGTGTAAATAATAACAAGCACATGATATGTTTTGATAACTTTCACCTTTTCTAATTAATTATATCTGCCTATCAGGAGGTCAATTTCCCAATGGAAAATAACAGAAACGTATCTGTCATTCAGACATACAACGGTTATTCTCGTTTGTTATTCAAGCTTTATGAGTCAACTAAGAAAAACAGGTTATTGGATTGCTCATGAATAATATGGCATTGCTAACTGTCAAGATTTTTGCTCAGTTGTGACCTTAAACTCGAAAAGATGTTGTCTTTGTGTGATGTGCTAGTTTTAGTAACATTAGGTGTATTGTTTACTCTCAGTGTAACTGGAGGTAAGAGATTGAACAAGTTTTATAAAAGCTTTCACCTTGAGTTCAATGTTTTTAAAATAAAACCCATGTTATGTTCAAATTTTTTGTATTCTGTCATATCCTGGTTTTTTTTTTTACTTTATACACAAACAATTTTAAAAACGATGTCTAAACTAATATTATAAAGTTAAAGGTTGAATTGTTTGATTTTCTCAGGAAGTATTGATCTGATTATGGAAATCAACTAAAATGTAGAACTATTGTTTCAGGCGAACAAAACACAAGGAGGCCACCAGAGGATCCGCTGAGAGTGCCGCCCCGACCAATGCCTGGAGTGAACCCTGACACCCCAGACCTATGGTACCTTTAAGTAAAGCCCGTTAACATTGGCTACAATTTTTTTTATAACTGACACTAACCCGTTTTTAGGGTTTTGTACTCTAAAGGTAAAAATGGGACCTATAAATTGCTAAGATTCTGCTGGCCGTCTGGCTGTCACTAGGCTGTATTCAGTCTTATGAACAGTGATAACTAGACAGTTTGTAATGGTCAGTTTGTTTGTTTCGTTCCGGCTCATTTTCACAATTATGTATTTCTGTTGCCACTATAACAAAACATAATAAAAATTGAATAAAATAAGGTACGGAACCCTTAGTGCGCGAGTCCGACTCGAACTTTTTATATTACTACTACTTTTCTTTCTACTTTTTATATTATTACTTTTTCTTTTATAATTTTTTTTTTTATATATTTACTAAAACAACAATCACGTAAAACTCGCATTTCACACGCTGCAAGAAATTTTAGTATGAATAATAGAGCAAACTCTGCTTTGCTTGTAATACTGTATGTGCATCTCAGCTTCTGAGGATCATGGGTAGAATTTAAAATGTCATTTTCACACGAAAATAACCGCGCCACTAGCTAGCATTTAAACACTCAATGTTGTTGTTTTTCAGGGGAATGCCACCACCCCGTCTGTCGAACATCGGCAGTTCCGACCTGGACCCGTTTGCGCCCGGCGGCGGCGGCATGCTCTTCAACCCGTTCGACCCTCGCAGGGATATTGAGAATCCTGGTCTTGGCATACCTGGAGGATTACCGAGGTCTAGTCGTCTTCTATCTTGTTTTTACCAGTTTTAATATATCCACGTAGATACCTAGTATAGCCATAAATTCTTGGAGAGGCCTATGTCCAATAGTGGACGTCTTTTTATTTGTATTTGCAACTCCACGACTAAAGTGCGTATTTTGCGTACGGTTGGGACAAATTTGTCATTCGATCCACCTCAGCTCCTCAAGGAAGGCCAGCATCGCCTTGGTGTTACTGACCGTTTCACGGAGGGTACCGAAGTACTTTGCCCTGTATCCAGCAACCACTGGGCAGCTTAGAAGCAGATGATCTGCCGTCTCGTCCTCCTCCATGCAGGCTCTGAGGAGTGGGCTGTCTGTAACTCCTATGACAGAGAGGTGCTTATTAAAGGTCCCGTGGTCAGTTGTAACGGCCGTCACTTTGCGCAACTGAGGTTTAGTGGACGTCTGTCGGCTGAAACGATGATGATGTAATAGCAAATCGAATTAAGAAATTAATATTTATACTTTTACTCAAAATGTCTACCCATATGGCGGGTTTCTGAATTGAGTATTTTGAGTAAGTATGTCTCAAAACGTACTTACTCGTAAAATGATATAAACTAGTGCTTGACTGCGATCCCATTTGATGGTAAGCAGTGATCATGCAATAGTTGATGGTGATTTTTAACAATTCCAAATTATTGTGACATTGAGAGCAGGCCATGTCCTCTAACACAGACAACAATTTGTAGTGCAGGCAGGGGGTTGTGGTCTCGGCTTCCCCCCTCCATCCAACCATTAGATATTAATGCCGCATGATGATCACGCTGGATTCTGCAGACCAGTGGAGGGGCTTTTTTGGAGCAACAATCATTTGCAATCACCCGATCATTTTGCTTGTTGTAATGTTCGTCGATTGTAAAAATATTCTCGTCAATAAATAAATAGAATATCTCTGTCTTTTCCATCAGCGTAACGAACAAGCAAACGTTTAGATCTTTTCACTCTCTTCGCTCACGCTACTTGTTTAAGGCGTACCCGTAAATCGCCGTAAGCACCAAGATTCAGGTATTCTTTGATGATACGCGACAACATTCTAGCGTGTCATTTCATGTGATAAGATTTTTGTTTGATTTCAAACTGGTATTTTGCTCTAAAGCCTCTTTTGAAATAATACTTGTAGAGCATATTATGAGCATGTCTGGGATAATAAAATCTTGCAACAATTTTATGCCGCAAATCATCGTTTCGGTGTCAACTTGGTCCACTTACACTCATCAAATAGGCCACCAGTTTATTAGCCATCTAATAACATAAAAATCTTTGTTATTACAGAGGGGCAGTGCCACCTGGTGCTCGTTTTGACCCGTTCGGTCCTCCCGGTGGGCCCAGGCCCGGTCGCCGACCAGCTCCCCCGGATGCAGACCACCTGCCGCCCCCTGGTTTCAACGACAACATGTTCATGTAGCCGCTTTAATAGAATGCTGTTCCTAATTTTGTCCACATCAATATGAATAAAGTTAATTTGGAAGTATCTACTGATTTTTTTTTCATAACATTCCTTGTTCCATGTAACCATTTTCGAAGCACTTTTCGACTGCAGCCTGAAACGCACTTGATCTCATAATAATCGTAAGCGCAACTGCTGCTCATTTCGTTCCGGGTTCGATCTCAAGGTGGGGCAGTGTACGTCTGCTTGTGCAAGGTAAATAAATTTCTACCTTGAAGTTGGTACAAACAAATATGAACAATCGTACATACTCAACCCTTTGAATATATAGGTAATGATGACATTACTTTAAAGGTCTTGTACATGATAACAGCTATTAAAAACCTACATTTTGACGGTCTATTATCATTAACTAACATCAGTAGGTGTTGAGAGCGAAAAGATGTTACCTATCATCTAAAAATATCTGCTGGTTAGTAGATAATGTGGATAATAATTATTTACCTATTTTCTTGTTAATTTCTGGTGCCCTTTTTGCTTCAGCATGGTTAGTTTGATTTATAAACATTACATTAAAGAGCACGGCACCAAAGTACACATGTAAAGTAGCTACATATATAGCAAAGGTACATATTTAGATACAAGTTTTGCAGGATAGTACCACGGGGTGAATAGAAACAAAACTTTGGTTTGGTTTTTCACTTTGATACCATATTATCGGCTTCTAACAAAGTATCGAATTTTTAGAATAATAATTCATTAATTAATTGATATACTTAAATGCTGCAAAAAATATTCAAATGTCGTGAAAATACCCTTTGAAGTTTTGTTTTTATTCACCCCTGAGTTTCTAGTCACCCCATTTGACCTTATTACATTTTTAATAATCCCGCCAATTCTGAATGACATGACACTCAACTCAACTCAAGTCCAAGTCATAGACTAAAAAATAACGATAATTATTTGGTAGTAATTTATGAATAGTAGCTTTCTTAGCGCCTTGACTACCATTGACTACGCCAATATGTACCTATTTCAATTGAAGACGGTGAACAGTGACATTCATAGATATGACTATATATATTGAACTATTTTGATCAAATACTTATTCTTGGCCATTTAAAGAAATTCTATGCATATAAAATGAGCCATACGGATTCTACCACAAGAACACTGCTTGCAGATGGTTGCCTTTTTTTCGTCTCTCGAAAGCGTTGTTTTATAAAGGTAGGTATGTCAGTCAGTGATTTTAAAGTTAATAACGTTTATTAACGCGCTATTTTTTTCAGAGACGACGAATGACGCAATTTTAATACGAACAGTGGCGGATTAACCCAGTGCGGGGCTTGTAGCTTATTCAACCAAGAAGACGCTGTGCAGATCTATTAAATACTTCTCATTCTTATCTCAATCATCAATAACCCCGTGGATTTTAAGATTGGGTAAGGTATCCGCTTAGACGCTCCCGCCAATTTTTTTTGATGACGTAAGACGCTACGTCATCTGATAACGACGGCGCCCCGCTGCGCCGATTAGTGCCTACGCAAACAAGTGTATTTTTCGGCGACTCATTCGTAACTTGAGTCACTTCAAGTAATGTTTTTGTTTAAGCTTATTAATGACTCTTTCAAGTCGTCTCAAGTGTTTATTATTATTTGGTTTCAATTTTTGTATATAGAGCTGTAAACATTGACTATAGTTGGCTATAGTTGATATTTGAACTTTAAAGAATATTAGTTTTAAAAGTAAAGCGGTAACATATAGATTTTATGACTTTAATAGGTGGATGGGTTCTATCTACATACGATAAAACAAAAAAACATACTTCATAGTAAATAAATATTTATTTTAGAGGCATATGACTAGCATGTGACATTTGCTCACGGTGAATAATTTTTCACCCAAATTAATAATTTACTACAAATAAATGCTTTCACGTAAACTAAAAATATTGTTACTGTCTGAAAGCTAAGTTTCTGCTGTAACATATATGTAAATATTATGTTGATAGGTTTATCTAATACAGAAAAATATGGAATTGATTGAAGGCATTCCCACTTACGTGAAAATACTCTTAACATTTCTGGTTATTTTTTGTTATTTTTTTTTCAGTGAAATTTGAGTAAAGAAAGATGAATAAAAAATGTAACTATTTTCTACAATAAATACCCTTTCCAATGAGGTATCACACTTGTTATTCAATAATACAATATATTAATATTAATATTTATTAGTATCTCTAAATTAGGCTGGCGGCCATAATGAGTTCAATGACATTTATGTTTTCGACTCCACTTGAAACGAAAAATCTAATATGACCTTAAATCTATTAGCGTTTGTATATTCTTTGGCTGAAAACTATTGACGAATAAACATTCAATACGATAATAAAATCTTTTAACACAGAACTGGTCTCAAAATATAATAAATTGCGATAGCGTTCTGACAAAATTCTAGGTATCAACCGATTGCCGTGATAGCCACACATAAGTACAAATATACGTATTTTAAACTTACCCAGGTTAAAATCCTGTTGCACACACATAAACTATATTCTAATTATTCACTAAATCAACACTTTACACAGAAACACTCACTCAAAACCGAAAATATTATTTTTTACCGTAAACCGCTACTAGAATCAGCTGGCGTTCGCGCGCGAAATGCAACGACTGAATTTGACAATTATTTTTTTTAAAGTGTGATTCGTTTTGGAACTGTTATCGTATTTTTAGCATGAAATAATGTATCGAGATTCGAGTAGAAAAGAGAAAAGGTTATAAAACATCGTGTGTTAGACAGAAATAGATATATTATGAGGTCGTATCGTATAGAAACGGCAAGGACGAATTTTGTTTGACAGTATAAAAAAGTTTGGGACTAGAGTCCCAAAGAGCGTTTGACCGGGTATGTGGAAAGTGCGGTAATGAGGGAAATCTACGAGGTTGCCTATTATATTCAATGAAATACCTAATTATCAGCTGTATTCGGATTTCGATATATTTATAGACTAGATTTTTTTTTGCGTTCAAGTGCTGGATCCTCGAACACACGGGGCCTGTAGCATTTGCTACTCTCGCTATATAGCTAATCCGCCACTGAAGACTAACTTACAATCATAATCATTAAATAGAGAAAATAGAATCCCATTCATCTGTGCAAGGTCGAACATACTACGAACGATGACCGAAGGAAAGTACAATGCGTTCCAAATAAGAATAGGATCGATTTTTACGCCACGTTGTGACGTCATAGCTGTCAAATCGAAAAATTAGGTAGGGTAAGCAAAACAAGATTTTTTATTATAATATTTATTTACGTATCATGAATGAAAGAAATTTAATCAGAGTTCAGTTTTTCAATTTTGCTAGTCTCTGCGTCACCGTGTGAAGTGTCTGAGTAGTGGCAAATGGAAAAAGAAGGCGAATTGTTCCTAACAATGAAAATAAGAAAGAAAATAGTTTTTTTTTTAACAAATTTTTGAATTAAATAATATATTTAGCTAATTTAGATTAAATAACGTTTTTACTTCACCTAGGTTTAACTAAGACTCAGTAATCCAAAGCAAAAAAAAAATCCGTTATTAATATGCAAATAACCCGTACTTTTTAATCAACATTTGACAGATCGAGGTTTTTAACTTTTATATTATTATTTGGGAACGCATATTATAGTACTTTATTGTACCTTAGTAGAATTTTGATTTAAATAATTGCAACATAATGAACATATTTTTGGATTAGTTTCAAATGGTAAGATGGTAACACCGGACTTTTAGTTTAGCAAGTTATTTGTGCGGTGCACACGTTTCCCGCGTGTGTAGTGAATTTCCTTGGCTGCTCACGGCTGCAACCGTTCAATTTCTATTCAATGTGTATGGCTGTGAAGGTAAGTTACATTGATTAAATACGTCAAGTATGCTTACAGTCATCAATTTGTAACAAAATCACTTTAAAGGTCGTGCCCTCGCTGAGCGACTAACGTCAGCAGGCGTCACGAAACTATTTAAATTATAATACAATTTTGCATTATCCTCTTGTTACTAACTTCTATATGATTATCCACGTATCTCGCGTTAGGTAATTATGATAGGGTAATCGGAATTTATGCCGTCCCCGCCCCATGGTGGAGTTTTAGTACCCACCGCCGTTTCTGTCTTACGCGTGGTCTTTATTTCATTGTTCGAATCCTAATTCTACCGACCAAATAGCCGGTCGATATACTGATGTTGTATTGTAGAATGAGTCACGCAATATTGTAGACAAAAAGTTACGATGTCGCTGAACAGCACATTCGCAACCTAATCTAGCTAGGTAGGTACTTGTTGTAGGTACCTACTTACAGTTCTAGCTAAGTAGGTACCTATGTATAAAATTGGAAAGTAAAGTTGTAATGTTGAAACTTTCAACTCACAACAAAACATTTGCTGCTGTTTGTGAATCATTTGCAGCTTGCTGTACAGTTTATATTTAGCCATCTAAATGAGGCTAACTTTTATGATATTGGGTCAATTGTGTGTAAGCTGTTAAAGTTTTAATTAATTAACACATACTAATTGAACACTGTAAATCCATAAAAAAATGTTCATAATTTTAATCTACTTTCATAAGATTCCATGTATAAATAACACAATGACCTGTAATTACTAAGCAACATTTTTGTTAAACATATCAAGACTGATATTTTTTTACACAAAATAATAATATGTGGCATCACTTTGCACTGCTCATACTTCTTGTTAATAAAATATCAGTTATTTAATTTAAACTTTAATGTTTACAGAGAATTTGATTGTTACAGCATTCATTTATAAACCAAGCTGCAACTGTATGATTGTTTCCATTTGAAAAGTCCATTGTGTTTGGTTCCCTTTGTCCATACTAAGTTGCCAGGAGTGTTAGTGGCACCCATAAATGTATTTGTATGCACTTTTAGCACATTTGATTCAGAACATCTGCTCTAATGCAGAGAGTTGAGGAAGTTAGTGATTATCCGCATGGGGATCTTTATTCATTGTCTCACTTAGAATGTCATTCACATTATTATCTAGCTTAGTTTATGAATTTAGTCAAGGTACAAGCAAATTAATTGCTTCTATAGTTATAATTTAGTTTTAATTCTGAACAGGGTAATTCATAAACAACAAAATATTTAAGAAAGTTTTGAAGCTCTACCTTCATTTAACTATTTACAAATTTTTCAAAATGGCGGCCGTCAATAACTTGTTTACAAACAAAAAGCGAAGGGTCTCTTCCTGTGGTAAGAAATTTTACCTGGCCCACATTGGAATGTTTGGATACTGTTTCTTTTATTGTCTGCTTACTCAGAAATGTTACCTGGCCCTCTGGTTTTCTATTATGTCTGATAAATGAATGCATCAACTTTTTATGTGAGTTTTTCATGCTTTTTTAGAATAGCTTTGTTAGATTTTGGTACCTGAGTTTGCACATTTTATGTGTTTAGTTATTACCTACTCAATTCTGAATTACGACCAGTCAATATCACATACAAACATCATGAAATATCATACTTTTTACTTATAATACTTATCTAGTGAAGATCTTTCTAGATAGAAAACACGGCGCACTTTTATTTCAAATAACAAGCCGCGTTGACGTCATTAGCATACCTACCTACGTACATACGTAAATCTAAGACTGCTTGTCCAGTTCAGTTTCCTAGACCGTAAAACCTAACTGCAACAAGGCAAGGAGGTAATTTATTACGTCAGAATTGCATAATGCGGTTTATCGATATAAGTTGTGAAACATGAGCTGCCGTAGACTCATTGTTTTACACACAGTTTTATGCACGTGTAAAGTCTACGATTCTGCACGCTTCCTAAAACTAAAACCATGGATGCTTATTTTACACTGATATTTGCGCACAGCCAGCTGCCCAAACGTTTGCATATGGCGAGATAAGCGTCGATGTGTGTGTCCTCATGCGGTATAAGACCTTGCATGCAACGTGATCCATAAAAGACTGCAGACAGAGTTACTCGGAAACTGCACGATTTATAATACCATTTTTATATAGGTACTGCATACTGGACTAAACATAATGGGAGTTTAATGAACTATGTATAATGTCAGGACTCTCTGGATAGTGCGTCGACTCGACCTTGGCTGGCGTGTGTTGACCCTGCGCAAGCGCTGGTCCGTTACCCCGACCATACACGATTCCGCCTGACTACTCGTAGAGTGCGGAGTGAGGCCACACTGTTTTCTACTGATTTCATCCAACGCCATTTTTAGCTAACAATGATACCTACATAGTTTAATTGACGTCACCACTCGGCATAGTTAGTCTGACGATGGGACGCAATTGTTTCAAGAACTTTAAAAGTATTGTTATATAGATTGTATTAGTTGCTTGCTTTGCTAAGATTCTTCAATGAGTACGTGTTTTTTTTTCCATTTCACGATCCATACAAATGTTTTAACTATAAATTAGTTTGGTGTGTAAGTATAAACGCACGTCCTGTTTCTCGTAAGCTAATCTATCAGCCCTGTTTCTAGTCCATATTTTTCTTAGACACTATCCTTATACCAGAGCACCGATGGACTAGCAAATAGCGTGATTAGTTAGTGACCGTAATTATCGTTCAGTTTATTATTATCTGTCAAGCGACCTTAACGACTAAACAAACAAATTAACAGACTGACGCTTCTGCGTCCGACATACCTCAGTAAATAGTTATTGAATTGATTTGAGTTCGAGGAATTTTTCTACGGATGTATTTATATTAAGGAGCTACTGCAAACATTTATGGAATTTCCGGAAAGCGCCACTCAGACTCGACTTAAAGCTGTTAAATGGCGTGGCCATTAAGCGCCGCCCGCCTCGAGGGAGAAGAGGGCCGCTTGACAAGTGATAGCATAGCTACGTACTACGTAGGTATATAGAAAAACTCGGGCTGCTATTCAGCAAGGGCTAAGGTCGTTGCTCCGAGCTCCTTGCATAGACCGGCTTTCGAACCGCAGGGCGACGCACCCAACATCGTCCTTTTGACATAACACGCACAGTATTAGCATGATTGATCGGTTTTTAACGAAAACCTGTTTTAATTCGATTAGTTTTGGGAGTTCAAACAGTATTTCTAGGTCATGAGCAAATTTACATTTATCGATAACGAGACAGCGTGAACGAAGCGGCAAGTTTGTGTTTATTAATTTTGTGGTCTTTGTAATACATTGACGCAAAAATTAAACATTTGCTGAAACTTCTGAAATGTGGTTACGAAACTCTGCAACATCTATATACTTCGGTTTCGCAATACTATGCGCTATCTCTACGTCTTCATCTAATGAATCATGAAACACTAGAAATACTATAATATGGAACTCCACGAGTCTTAATAAAATTCTCTGCTGCTGTCAGAGTTATTTTTACGAAATTCTTTCGATATACCATTCTAAAACGCCCTTCCTTCCTCCGCAAATGTGTGCCAATTTGTTGGAGCCAACCTTGGACTTGCATTTAATGTCAGAAATTCAGAATTAGTAATTAAAACTGTATTGCGCTCTCTATAGACACAGTTCTATTCATGATCGTGTAAGTGCAGGTAAAGGGGGTCAGAGACGCGGCGTATTCCGCGCGGGCGGATCCGGGTCACTGATCCAGGTCGCGCCGATGTGCCACCATCACGGTCAGGACAACTCTCCTCCTGATAAAAATAGAATCCTCTTCAAGTACTTACCAACTCCTTCCTTTTTCTTCACTGTATCATAAATCCATAATCTCATTGAGTAATTATTTTGTAGGCATTTCTAATCTAAAACCCAAACCCTCACAAAAACTTAAGTTGTCAAGCAACCGTCTGAGTAAATATAACCGGTTAGCGGATTTGTTTTCGTGTGGTTTTATGTGCTTTCTTGACAAAAAACAGATTTTGGAGGTGACCTGAAATCATGCAACCTTTTACCGTTAATGAATAAAATTATCCTTATCTGTAGTCTGGCAGTATAGGCTATTAATAGTTGGTACACTAAGTTCTGGGAAAAACTAGTGCCCTAAATATAGTCCATTGGCTACTGCGCGTGACGTCATGCGCAGTACGTCACAGTTAATACGTCACGCCCCGACTCATACCCTCCAGTACATTCTGCTGATATTTAGTATTTTAGGTTTATCATGTCACACAATAAAGTATATATAGGTAATAATCAGATTCTGATTTTTCTTCCGCAATTAGGTAAAACCAAAATTCCCAAATCACTAACATACCAAAGTGATAGTATACTAAACGCATTTATCTTTTTAAATAGATAAACGGTTAATATCATCATAATCTTGAGACCTTGAAATACTTGTCGGTATATTCAACCCGTTCTTCTGGGTTTCATACCCAAACTTCCAATCTTATCGGCTGTTGTAATTTCGGTGCATTACTAGTTACCATGCTACATGCAACCGGTACCTGTGCTGTGCAGTTATTCCCTGTAGTTGTCAGTATTCTGAGAAATTGTTAAAGAACTAGTAAAAATGTAGCTCACATCAGATTAATTTTGGTCTCAAGGCACAAATCTTCAGACCAAATATCAACACCCTAAGAACCGATCGACCGGAAAAGAGCAAGTATTCTCTTGCAAGCTAACATTACACGATGCAATTAAAAAAAAAACAATTCACTGTAAGATTGAAGGACCTTGCTGTTGGAGTGTGCTTCCCGAAATAAAGATTACAAATCATATCAGCATGCAAAGCGTAGAACCAACCTGAACACGGCCAAACTATTGTGGAATGTTGCCGACAAACATAATGGAAGTTAGAGAAGACAGATAGGTTTATCAGACACGGTTGTTCCGGGAGGTTCCTGTGTCAGATTCGGCGAGAGGAAACGCCCGGATGTTGTCACCATTGTGCGAAACGCCCGGAGGACACAGTGGAGCATACGATAGAAGTCAGCCCCGCTTGGGCCGAACACAGTCGTGTTCTCGTGGAAGCGATCGGTGGCGGCGACCTCCAGCGTCCAGCTCTGGTTCAGGCCATGGTGAGGAGCGAGAGGGAAGGGAGGGCAGACACCTTCTGCGAAGCAGTAATGCGAGCAAAGGAGGCGGTCGAAACCGTGAGGCGGAGACAAGCCTCACGCCCTGAAGAAGCCTCGAGTGTTGGGAATCACAGGGCGACTTCCGGCCATCGCAGGTGCGGGAGCAATGGGTAGCTCGCCATCCGGCCGTTCGGTTAGAACCACTCGCGCCACAAAGAGATGTCAGCAAAATTGATAAGGCCAGTTAGAGCTGATGCCTGCCAGGGCTGCGAATTGTTCGAAAGAGTTACCGTGGCCCTTGTAAAGCGCAACTGAAGAAACACTATGGGTTTTAGTCAGTATAAGTCTGACAATCCCCTCTTCTCCCATGACGACTTCTCATGTAAACAATGGGTATACAGACTCTGCATTAGTTGAATTTGGGAGCAACCTATATCCAGCAGTGCACTGCACATGCTATACCTAAACACTCGTCATTTAGCCGTCAGACATCCACTGCTGGTTATACAAGCTAGGTACAAAAAGCACCTGATCATTTGCGACAGATCTTGTTTACTTACAGTGTAGGTAGTGATCTTGTGCCTATTATTATAGTTTACGACGTTTGATGCAAAGTTCATCGTAATAGGGTTCACCCGTTATCAGTCTGCCAGCCACACGACGATAACATGCCGTTCATCAACCGAACATCAGCACGTTGATAACTCAATAAAACGTCACAGATTTATGACCCTTCCCTTCCACACACACACATTTCGAAATGTTTATGTGATACTAACTTGTTTAAAAAATATTACAGTCGAGCATCCAAATAATAATTTACCTGTTTAAATCTGAATGGTCGCCTACGTTTTTCTAAATGCAATTTTCAATGGTCAAGTTACTAGGCATAAGTTCAAATCCATGTCTGTCTCTAACAGACATGAGGGGGCTAGAGGCGCGGGCGGAGTCGATGACCGAGTATTGATCCCGACGAAGTGGGTCGCGACCCGTTTTCCGTTGCAATACACTCAAGGGGAACGATGCAACGGTCATCTCGATACATTGCATTAGATCGAAGTGAATAGGGTGACACTTCTACACGTGGAGGTGTTCTAGATACCTGTCTGTATCAATCTTCGTTCAAATACTTATAAAACTCAACTACGTTCCCTTTATATGTTGATACAGTTCTAATTGGAGAATCAAGCATTCTAAAATTGTTATATAATAATATCATCTACCTGCTGGTAATAAGGAAAACTGTAAAATCCGTTCAGCGCTCCCAATTTCTGACTTATTGATTCTGCCCGTGTTGCCGTGACTAGGTTCCTATTTATGTTTTAGGTTGCTTTCTATTTATAGACTGTGATAGTCTGTTATATTGTTGAATTACAAGACGATAATATCTGTAAATGTATTTACAGATATGAAAGACATAAATATTTATATTGCACGCTAAGTACACGTTCATTTCATGAACGTTGCACAGGACGGTCGATGTGGTGCGTGACCTTCGGACGTTTAGTACCCGACTTGCTAAATGTCAGTCACGTCAATTCCGTGTTTCGCGGTAACCGGTACCGAGTTATTGCCCAGCTATCCTGGTAAATTTTCGTTAATTCATCAGTAAACACCGAGCTGTAAACTTCTCCTGGTGGCTGTGAAATGAAGACCTGTATCCTCTTTTTTACCTTATAACCTGTTTGTAAGTTGGCTTTAAATGGAAATTCTACTGTAAAGAGAAAGTCTGAATAATTCATGTCAGATAATGAGGTCGGGTATCGATGGAACGCTTTCCTCGGCCGGGTTCGTTTGTGTGAATACACTGCTGAAGGCACCTACGTCGAGGCGATAAATCGTTGTGATTGGTCCATTGCGTGGGTAAGTTAGTATCAGTGTTGTGAAAGTTGAATTGCACCGCGTATTCCCCTCCATGCTGCTTATAGTTGTATGGAGCATTCACTTTTCACTACTGGAATTAATGTCTTCGTTGGAAAACGTACTCATATTTCAAGGAAGTGTGTAAGGAGCTATATTTGCAAGGTTGCTTGAAACATCACAAATTGTGCAGCAGAATAAACATCTCAGAATGGATGTAATTTTCCTTATACGTGCTGGCCCAATTCACAAACTGGTTCATTTTCGTCTTATCTGAATAAGAAAATTCTGGACAATATAAATCATTCTGTCGTTATTTTATCTAAATCGCATGCTTGTATTATCTAAAAGCTGTATTCGGTGATTCTAGAAATCAATTTTTATCACAGAACAGACAGTCAATGTACCTATCCCAAAATAATCTACAATGCCAGTTGCCATGTCGACGCGAATGGATTTGACCTTCGGACTGCTTTATATTACATCACGAAGATTTTGGCGCCATAGAGTGCAGACGTTTTCTATATGGTATATAGAAATACGTAACAGAAATCTAGGAATGTCTGCCCATTTTTGCAGGGCGCTGGGATACACCCAAACAAAATTTGTCTCGCTTTATACCTGCAAAAATATAGGATAATCCATGTATCATACGAGTACCATACCAATATCACTGCAGCAAACACCGACGCTTTTAATTAAGATAACTATACTTTAAACATATTTTATCTGATAAACTCGTTATCAAATCTAATTACTGCGATATGAACCGTTTTAGTGTGAACTGATTTTAATCTGCTAATCCTTGCAGAATGCTGTTATCCATGGATGCACGTATTGGAATTTCAATTTGGTTATATAGGTAAAATTGATTACATATTTGCATACATAAGGTACGGTTAGTAAAACGTATTTTAATATTAGGTACGTTTGCAGTGAGAATTTGTGTATACTTATTCAACAAAAAATGGCCCCATTTCATTTATCCTATAAATGCCCGCTGTGGTTGATGCCACGTGCTGGAATCACGTGGGTACATGAACACGTTGGAGCAAGCCTTATTTTAATAGCTAAATTGAATGTTTATTGACGTCTTGTTTACTGGATGTCTTTAAAACGTTGAAAGGTTCGTGAAACATATACACGAACATACGCACGCGGCTATAATGCCCCCAATACTGGCTTCTAGGCACTGCACCATAGATAAACCTTCATATAGTTATTTTCTGCACCTTGCCGCGTTTCTGATCTTTTCTGCTTAAAACTTCTGGCTTTATCCCAATTTCTTTGGGATCGAATCAGTCTTTATTTCTATTAGCCATCATCTATAATAGTCACCTCCTTTTTAGCTATATTTTTATTGATATTACAACCAAGCCTGAATAAAAAAAATATCTCAATTATATATATACATACACACATCTGGAACGCTTTGTTTCATTAACGTTCTAAGCAGTATTGCAGAATCTTTGCACTAATCGAAAACAGATAACATTAACCGCAAAATGCGTAGGTATCCTGTAATTTAACGTATATAATAATATATTCTTTATTGCAGGTTGTCAATGAATATTTATAGATATAGTATCATTGTTTTTGGATTTAGTCAACCTACACCTTACTCCGTCTAAAATAAACCTCCCTACATTACGATAAACATTCATTTTGTTCATTCTACGAGTATACCATAAAATTCTCAATGGACTAGAAAATTTCCTCTCGCCGCCGTGGGTGGAGCTAAATTTATCCGAGGCGTGTTGTAGTGGGCAGGCTTCGACAATAACGGCAGCTGTATCTCAAAGCCTGTTTTTCTATTTAGACGTAGAAGCACACGTACACGTTTGCACGTAGTGATAATATTCTAAATTTTACTAAAATGTCAGTTGAAAGACTTGAGACCTACATGCCGCCGACTGCCCAGCCGCTGAGAGCGAATGAGGTCGCTTTAGCGATAACCTTCATTCGATATTTTCAGGATTTAAACAGTTTATACGCTAAAACTTTCTCGGAGGCGATGAATACACTCAACATTTATTAGATTGCGTTTGAATTGCAGAGCGGTTTCAAAATAATTGTCTTTTCAAAGCTTATCCTTGTATTGACTTTTCTATGATACAAGGACTCCCTTAGATAATTTTTTTATTGCGCGTGTGTACATATAGCCACGCGTGGGAGTTTCTTAATACGAATTCTTTCTCGTTTTTCTCGCTATTATTAGAATGTGACCGACGAGCCGCACCGCGGTTGCTAATCGAATCTTCTCGGTCACAGATGCGTCGTTTAAAATGCAATTGGTTCAGTTTTATAGTATCTACTTGATTTATTTTTAATCACACCAATTAGGAATTGTCTCATGATCAGAGAAAAACTCGAGATCAGTCGGTATCAATTAAATAAAGTCGTAGGTGGATCGTTTATTGGACCAAATGTTTTTTGAGTCATAATTTAACACATACACGGTACCTACTGTTTAGTCTTGCGTCTTATAATGAGTATTTGTAATCTGATTCGTAACTTCTGACTGTTCGAAAATGATATCTATCAAACAGTCATTGTTTCATTCATATGATGGATCATAACTTGTGAAAAGTTTGAAAACTTGTGCGAAACGTGTGGACAGACATTGGTGTGGGTGTGTGGATAGCGGCGCGGAGTACGTCTGGCGAGTGACGCCAACGCCCCCGCTAGCTCCGGTGGCGCGCCGCGCCGCGCCGTGCTGCGTGACGTCGTCGCTCGCAGCCGGCGATGGGTGGCGCGCCAGTCTCTGCACAACCGCGGCACCGACAGTGTCGAACCGTTGCGATGTAAACGCCTAACCTTCTAATCTGTCTACAACGACAGCCTCAGTTGCGTGTGCACGATAGTTTCAGTTAATTTCCTCATCGGTTTATTAACTTTATTTTTGTGTTACAATAACTGTTTTAGCATCCGCCGCGCCGGATTCATGTAAGTGAAGTTTTTGTGTCATTATTAACGTCGGTGTCCCGCATTACCGACGCGTTTTAAACGAATCGTCAAGAGTCGTGCGAGCGTGACCAAAGTAAGACAGTCTGGGCAACACGTACGCCATTCGATCCTGGTTGGTTGGATATGGTCAAAATAAGTGACCAGGTAATTTCTTTGAAATTGCACAACTGTTTTCTTTTGTAGTGATGCATATAATTAGAGTAACCTGTGATCGTTTCTAGTGTTTGCATTTGAAATTATTACTCACTTTGAATCAACAGGTGTTCAACTTAAAAGCGTGGTCACGCCTCGCACTTTAGAGAACTAAAAACAAGTAGCTCCACTCTCATACCTTTGCAGTGATCATAATCACGTAGAAAGTGCGTACAAAGAAGTATAAACTGTAGACGTCGTGAGCTAACTTTACAAGCCTACCTGCTAACTGATACATTTAGTGCATGAAATAATAGTGTCTTCATGAAAATTTGTCTGTTGAAACCATTCATATTAAAAGAACATTATTAAAACAATACATTTAGCGTTAACTTTGGGTCATGTTTATAAGGCACATGAATCAAATTAATTCGATTTTGAATTCATTCAAAATCTAATTAATTTGATTCATTTATTTAAATTTAATTGGTCCTATTGTGATAAAATCAGCCCTTTGCAAAAATTACCTAATTGGAGGGTGTGTTATGGCAGTGGAAATACCTACACGTTTGCTTAACGACTATTGTTTTGTGTTAATTTAATACCACTTTAGTAGTTTGCGGGTGCGGCAACTTGCATGACTGAACATGAGTTATCACTTCTATTTAACAGGCAGGTACTTCAACCAGTATAATAAGGAACATTAATAGCGATATTAATATCCTTAACCATGAAAACATCTCCAGTTTAGTATTTTGTATTTCCTCAGTATATATCGGATAACTAAGACCACAAATTACGTGGGCTATCAATGTCACGGTCAATTACGATATAATATGTAGCATCTCCTTTGTTTCTAGTGGATATTGTTTATCGTCCACTTCCTAATGGTCTTGCTTAACAACATTTTACTTATCTGTTTACCTTGAATGCGTTCAGTTCTCTTCGTATTGTTCTGGAACATTTACATTTTATTGAATTGTCAGTCTCGGCAAAACAACTGAGTCGACTAAATTCCTGTTTAAAAACATTTTTGCATTGATGAATTTTATTCAATTATCTCATATTCCAATGATATTATAATTAAATATCATTGTCATATTCATATTCATTTATTTGCATCTACAATGTTGGTAAGTTGGTACAAACAGGCTTAGAGCTATGCATCATTGTAGACCCTATTTGGGCACAGCAATATATTTTTTGATATTTAAATTAATTTAACATTAAATACACCAGAATTTTTTTCATTATACATGCAATTTAAATTATTAATTAAATTTGAAATAAAATTAAAAATTATAATAGAATGTCAAACTAGATATACGAAATAAAATTGAAAATTATAATAATAGAATGTCAAATAAACTAGATATACAAAATAAACAAAATAAATAAAAATACAAATGTCAAACAGTAGGCAAAGTAGCAATAACAGTAAAATAACAAGTAATAGTGGTAACATTCAAAAATATTTTATAAAAATTAATATAAAATTGTCTAAAATAATTTATAAATTATAAATCTTATTAATCTAGTTATATGCAATCTTGTTATCTAGGAGTAATCGATCAGGAATTTGTAATGTAGGTATTCATATGTTGTTCTGTATATTCTTTCATGAATGCATTAGTTACGTGCATTCTAACTAGCAACAGTTGTGCACACATATTTACAAAACTCTTTAATCATGTTTACTTTAAATACTGATTACCGCATTCGAAATTCAAATTCTCCATGAATAATTATGAATTAAGAATACTCGGTATTTAAACTATCACATGGTTATTTATTTTTTTCAAAACAGGCCCATTGTGTTTATACCTTCAGTACGAGTTTTCTATAGTGTAGATCCAAACAAGTTATAATTATATATGGAGCATATAACACATTAAATACGGAGTTTATGTACTTAAGCAAGCTTAACTCTAAGTTGAGATTTCACCCAGCAAATCTTTGAGTGATAAAGAGAGATAATCTTCTATATTTTATTCGGTTCTTTATTTTAAGCCCGCCCCAGTCTTCGAGGTCACAGGTAAACGTGCCACCTTCGTAAAGATCGCGAAACTCACTGTACACAACAAGAAAAAAGTCCATAGGTCAGTAAATAAATTGAGGTATGAAAGTTTTATGTTGTTTTGACGTTATAAATTCATTTTTGGGAAATACACATAGGGAAGAACACGATGTAGGTAAAAATTATTACTTCAGATTTTAAAATTTCATTTTAGTAATCCTGATTTTACTTATGGGTTCTATCAGATATAAGTGGTATTGAACTGTAGACGGCTAATTGTTTTATCTCGAAGATATTGCTCGAGTCGTTCCTATATCAAGATAGTGGCAGCGGATATGACTTCATTCGGATGATTATACATAAATTACTAAAGTTATAACGCACGAGATAAATACTGATAACATTCTTGATGATTTATTTTCGTAAATATTAGCATAATAATGTTTTCAATTTCATTTGTGATTCACTCGTAACCTAGCTCAAGTAGTAAACATTTCAGAATGAACTGATGGAAGTGTTGACGCAATTTGGTTTTTATTGGGAAAATTTAACGCTTTATTTTTCTTGTGAAATAAGTCGCAATAAGCTGGTCTGGTAGTTAATGAAAAACAGAATGAGTCAACTACGAAACGTGCCGCGCCCGTGAATTATTGATGCAGCTTTTTTAGGCAGTTTATATTGACAACTAACTTATCCTCTTTTTGCTTGCGTACCCACTACAGTTAAATTATCATCGATTTCATACCTACCTAGTTTTTTTATATTTTTCTAATGGTAAATCTAGTTACTCCATTTGGAATCATAATTTACAAGCATGATATCATGTATGTATGAGCCGCACTCTAATAGGTAGCAAACGAGGTGCGTTGGAGCAATTCAAAGTCAAATCGTTTTCAATGTGCATGTTGCTATGATGTTGGGATCGTCATTTATATTATATGGACAGGTAATGGTTATTGGATAGTTATGATTGGTCCAGGTTAGTACCAAATAATTTTCAAGAGGATGATAGATATGCAATGCCCTGGGTAACCCCGAGTAGTTTATTGCAGAGTATTTTTAGGTTAAATCTTAGTGTATTTGTGGAGTAGCTACCATAATATATGTCGCATTGATAGCGCATACATACGTATTTGGTTTATCTACTCGTGGCCTTCAGTTGCGGAGTTGCTTCGTGACTAAATCATAAGCTATCGCTATTGTTCCATCAGTTCATAATAATCCCGCGAGATAGGCGGATATCGGTATCAGATTGATCTGTTTTCCATTACCATGATATGAAAGAGCACTCAATGCGGCTAAAAATCTTTACAACCATCTCCTATTGAATGTACCATCTAAAGTTAATAATAGGAAAATGTTAGTAGTTGCACTCGCTACCTTAGACAAGCGTATTTGTCGTTCTTTGGGTCAACAATAACTTGTTAAACTAAAACTATAGATTAGTAAAAAGTAAAAGAGATTGTGTTGGATTAATGAAATAAATAAAGACCTGCGTCAATTTCCGGAAACATTCTTTGAATAATACAAGAACGCACTTGTACTTCGGATACAAACAATTCAACGTCTATTGTAGACAAATGTTCTTTTGACGAGCGATCAAAACAAACTGATTTGAACGCGTCGCCGCGACGTGAGTGATCGCCATCTTTAGTGTGATAATGTAGCCACTAGATAGCGTACCCTCTATATTGTTATTTTGAACTTTACGCAACATAAATCACTCCTTGATTTAAATTCGCTTAACCCATTCCATGCCAGTAGCCACATAATATACTTACGAGTGTATCCATCAGCGATCAATTGTCTGTTGCCGTTGACGATACGCGTAATGTAGTGACAGACATATTAAATAGCACTGTTAAACTTGTCGTAGTGAGAAATTATCTAATAAATTCGCCTAAATTTCGCATTCGCTGATAATTTGATGTAGCCGATACTATGATTACAGTGCTGTTGTTCCAATCGCTTACAAAAATCAAATATCGTATATAATATTTGGCGTACAGTGTTGCCGTAAACGTGGATTTCAATTATTTGTTTTAATCGCTCACGTATCGCCGGTCGCATCGTGGTCTAGTGTAGCCTCAGCCTTATTGTCAAGAACCGGATTTTCTTGAAAGACCCGGTTGTGCACTGGTTAACAAGCAGACGTAGACGTCGTCGCCCAAGCTGTTTCACATCAAAAAGCTGGTTTATTCACGAGCTCGTCTTAACTGTATTCCACAGCTACATGAAAGATGTTGCATGATATAATCCCTCAATTGTCTGTTACAACATCCACGGGAAGAAGTGGGATATTCTATTCTTGGCCGGGGACAGCACAATAAATTTTATTTAACTGCAGAATTGCCCTGGTGTATAATTGTATGACAGTTTCTCAAAACACCTGCGTTGTTATGGAAGGAAATTGAATTTTTACACAAAGGGAAACTGAAAACTCAAACCGCAAAGTTGTGGAAGAAATTGCGTTTTAATTTGACTTGGGGTAAACAACATCAAGGTTTGTAACGACCGCTTCCTGGAATTACCGGCAAATAAGCTTAATGTGAAACTAGTTGCATAGATATTGTCGGGCGACGACCTCGCCCTGTTTCCGCCATTACTACGATACCTACTTGATGCACTGGAAAGACTACCCTACGCGGAATACACCTTTATTCTGTCTGCTATGTAGTCTAACTACCTGCTCAGTGAACAATTCATTGGATAGAATTTGAGAACAATTATTTTTAAAATATAGGTATACTTACAGCAGTTGTAAAATGGGGATACATTTGTTCCAAGAATAAAGTCCCTTTTCAATACATGTTTTAACGGATTGACAGTGCTGGTTAAATTAATATCCTATATCTATTCAAACATAAATCTTAGCAATAGTTAATACTTGTGCGTGACTTTCACCAACACAAAGTACATTGTTTCCAATAATTGTTTGCAGATTAGAGCATCACTCGTTTTAAGAACAGTACTTTCTGAATTTAAAAGTTAAATAACAGTTGTTAGTAGGTACTTGTTAAATACTATTATTCTTTCAAAAACGTAAAATATAACAATAGTTAATATTTGTGCGTGTCTTTGATCAACACAATAAAGTACATTGTTTCCAATAATTGTTTGCAAATTAGGGAATCACTCGTTCCAAGAACAGTGCTTTTTCAATTTACAGGTTAACAGCTGTTAGTAGGTAATTGTTAATACCATTATTCGGTTCAAAACGTAAAATATAACAAGTCAATATTTCTGCGTGTCTTAGACCGACACCATGAGATACATTGTTTTCAATAATTGTTTGCAGATTAGGAAATCACTCGTTCCAAGAACAGTCCCTTTTCAATTTACAAGTTAAATAACAGCTGTTAGTAGGTACTTGTTAAATACCATTATTCAGTTCAAAACGTAAAATATAACAATAGTCAATATTTCTGCCTGTCTTAGACCGACACCATGAGATACATTGTTTTCAATAATTGTTTGCAGATTTGGGAATCACTCGTTCCAAGAACATTCCCTTTTAGATTTACATGTTTTAATGGGCTGACAGTACTTGCTAAATACCAGTACTATAGTACTTGTGCGTGACTTTGACCAACACAATGAAGTAGATTGTTTCCAATAATTGTTTGCAGTTATAAGTTCAACACGGCGGTGTTTGCCACGTGTCGACTCTATAAATTCATGCTATGTTATGCTAGTCTTCGTTCATTGAATTCCATAGCTAGATTGCCAGTGCTATTGATAGTTCAATAACATCCACATCCTCGTGCCCTTGCACCTATGAATTGTGCATTGTGTCAAAAAATACTGCTTTTTTTATTGGTCTGAGGTTCACATCGAATTTATTCGCAGCGGAACAATCGAATATATAGTATTGTAATGAGTACAATAATGACCTGAATGGTGATTGAATTGAATGCAGAGCATTAAATTAATTACTTGGAGTTCAGAAATAATAAGTTTTGAATGTCTCATCCAAAGAAACCAATATCTTTGAGCAGATGTATCAGTTCCGCTGTCTCTCACCAACAAATAGTTGCTGTCTTCCAAGTGGTCGTGCGTATAAATTTTCAAGTAGCAACTGTATCCGTTCGTGGTCCTGGTTACCTCGGCTAGACGTTCTCCCGGGTTCAGACATCACAGATGTTAGTCTGAACCGTCTGCATTGTTGCACATGTGTGCAGTCTGGCTTGGGTTTATCGACCGTGGCGTCTCCTGTTCAGACAATCATCCCTTCGGCTGGGACTGCAGACTTTTCCCTTTGTCTCACAAGTGTTTTATTGCTCACTGTTTATTTACATACGATTTACAGTAACTATTTTATGGATGTGCAATATTACAATTACAACTGGGAACATAAAATATAATTTTTAAAAGTCCACGGTCGTATTCTTACATAGTACTTATTCATTTAGTAGATATTATAGAAAAGAATAAACTGCGGACAACTTCGCAATTTCATGAATCAGGAGTGTGTAAGCAGATAACGTGCTATTTCGGTGACATCGTCACTCTTATTTTTATCTACTGTTGACCGTTCCTTCTAGAATAGATTGAATGGGCAATTATCTCGTGCAGCGTAATGACTGTTGCCACCAATAAAACCAAGCATATTGAATCGTATCTCGGTCATTGAACATTAGAAGCTCATTATGGTAGGATCAAGCATATATTTGCGCTCAAGGAATATTAAATTCCCAAAGTGAGATATATTTGCTCGTGTCGGCACGAGCCACTGTTCGTTTTGGCCTGGACCCAAGTCTGCGCCGTCTCCTTGATAAAATCTGCAGGAAATAAATAAAGCAAAACACTTCAAAATATTCGTGAAGATTTCGAGCATCTAGGTATTGAGTGGGGGAGGAGAGTAAATTCGATTGCGGCCAATGTTTTGCATCAAGATTATACATACACGATTGTAAATTTAAATGTAAACATATGACGTGTATATGTAAATCCCACGCCGGCATCGTGGCTGCCAACATCTCGTACGCCGCCCCTGTTTCAGAGTCGTGCCCGTGCCGCTCCTGCAATTCATCGTCTTTATTGTTTTGTGCTAATTGTAAAAACATTTTATTTTCACATTGAAGTGTTTAGTGAGACTCCGGCCGTGTCACGCGTAAGATGCCAGATATTTTGAGGACAAACGATATAATTTATATCGTGCTAACAGCACTGTTCTCTGTTATACCGCATTTGTTAAATAAAATTCGTGATCTCCAGTTGTGTAGGAATGTGTTAATAAGTGTTTGAACTATACAAGTTAAATATAGCATGTGTTCCATAGCTATACGTGAATAATCTTTATTCGTTGAAACGTGAATGCCATTCGTCTATCACGAAGGATCGGATAGGTATTGTTGATATCCAAGACAAATATTGAACAAATCGTTTTATTATCTTGAATGGTCCTTTGCCATCGATAGAATATTTAACTAGCACATTTATATCATTTTCACATTGTCTAATGAAGCTGTTTATTGATATATGACTTCCAAGAACCATAATCGTTGTGTGCATATTGTAAACAACAGCACTGAGTCATAACTGAGGCACTGCGGCATTTCGTTAATTAGTGTTATTTGTTTGTCGCAGCTGGAGATCCCTTCTGTGGCGACATTGATGGAGTTCCGCTTGGACAGCGCGGAGTACTGCCAGGCCCAACACAAATAAACTGCAGGGCGTTTCGTGTGACGAGATAGCGGAGCTTGCCACCGCTGGACCCATGCTGCCGGGAGCGCGCGACTCTACGCACCCCAAGCGCTGTACCACGTACCCACAGGTAACCACGAGCTCTTGCTAACTTCGCTCAACCGCCATATTGAAATCAGAGTGGGGTGAACCGTAGCCCGAGTCCCACGGCCGAACTATCAGTTGTTATCTGCTCCTGACCAAGGCAAGACCGCGATACCGGTGATAATAGTGTAACCGAATCCGTTTACTTAACGCGTTACATCACTATAATAATATAGATGCACTTGTTGAGCAGGTATTTATCGAAATAAAATAACAGCAATGTTGTTCAGATGGCGTAGTGTTTACATATTGTGTTATCATAGTGTTTTTTGTGTATAAGAGGTGCTGAGCCGTGTGGTATGAGGCACGTCCACAATTGACGCGATGTTGGCTCTGGATCAGCTCGGAAATACCGATGTCGATGGACAGACATAGTCGTTCAGAACATCGCACGTCCACATGACCGAAACTTCGCTGTATCCCGAACACTATTTTTAGAAGCTATTTTTTATTCCACTTCAGTAGTTGCTCGAGCTTTGACGCAAATACGCTTTAAAAATGATATTCGTCGTAAATCGCAGCGCGGTGCCGCCGGCTGGATCTCTGACATTAACAAAACTATTATTTTTGTTTCAGTTACCTTAAATTCGGAAGCCAGTTATTTGGAGCATATCATTCAGTTGCCGAAGTTCGTGTGATAACAAAACTTATGTTTTTCGCATAATTTCTTTTAGTTCCATTCCACATTCTGAACTTTTGTTTGTTCGTCTCCGAATGCGATCAAGTGGTTGAAAGCGACATCCATGCGGGTGGTTCTCATTATATAATTGGACCCTTTCTAAAGAAAAGAAACGAAACTGTGGTGTGTTGTGTGGAAATAGAGTAACAGTTTGTCTGTTAGACTGTGACGGACCGTGACATCTTTCTCTGACGCGTGTGACGTGATTACCAGCCGGGTGCGTATTTTGTGTGAGCGGAGATCAGCGAATCCATCACGATGAAGCAGAAGGACATCAGGCCGGCGCCCTCGCTAATCGAGTACAAGAACATGCGGTTCCTCATCACCGACCGCCCGTCCGACGTCACCATTCAGTCCTATCTTCAGGTAAATATACTTTATTTGTACAATTTATCATTAGCTTAGCATAAATGACACCTCTTTAACACAAGTGAATATATATCTTGTGTAGTTTCTAGTGTAGAGTAGGTCACACAGACATTTAGGACACCTAATGACTGAAGAGTCAATGACTGTTACGATTTCTATAACTGGACTTGGAAAATTGGGAACTAGAAGACGTTTTTCAAGTTACAACCCTTTGAAACCCTTCAAATTTTCGTTTATATTTTCTTTTTAATAAATATATAAATCCATAAAAGTTTAATTGCAGCTTAACTGGCTAAAACTTATTCAAAAAGTTATTAAAAGGTTACTTTTTGTGTTCTTTCAAAACTTTCAATGATTCTTGCTTTTGTTTAAAAGTCTTTTCGACTTTCAAGATTTATGTCTTTGAATACAAATTATCTCTTTGGTAGCGGTTTTTATCTTTGGTCTCTCAATAGCTTAGACTTTTTTTCTTTGAAACCTGCGCTTTGGTGAATTAACTCTTCATTTACTTATTCCTTATTTAAGCGAGGCTTATGACCAGTTAGCTTATGTGAATAATAACTTTCTGGATTTAAAACCATGGTGAGCATGGGAATATTTCTAACCGTTAGAATTAGTATCGAGTACTTGACTTTTATCTCGAAAATGTAAATTAAAAGAAATTTCCTGGTAGCTCACTAATAACTGTAAAAAGAAAAGGACTTATTACTGGCCAATGAGATAACGCTTAGAATTTATGTTGAAAAGTCAATAAGCGATAATACCGTAGCCAGCAATACCGGTCTCGCGTCCAGTTGCGTCGCGGAGCTCCGTAATTCCTTCTAAAATAATGATACTCAGCCTCTGCTAGTTAAGTCTGGGAAGCCGATACCTGGAGAGAGGCGAAGTAATATTATCATAAAAATATACTGTTGACGATAACTATAAATTGAGTACTAATTCCGTGAAGCCTTCAATTAGGATGTCAGGGCTTGATTTACGAACGATATAACCAACTTTTTGTGCAAATTATAAGATAGTGTGGACTTAGATAATAACTAAGACCACACAATTTATCACAACTTGCTTAGTTACAAACACTAATACACACTGTGTGCCAAATAAACGTGTTTTCTTTCTTTCACTAAGCAAGTTGTGATAAATTGGGTGGTCTCTATCTTGTTCTGAAACACTGGATCTTGGATTGGTAAAAAAACCTTTTTTTCCCTGCTACCAGATTAAAATCTGTAGCGGTTATCCATCTTGACTCTATAATAAGCTATTGCAGTTTTGTATCTTAACGATGATGATTATAAAAGCCTTTTCCCTTGGTACAGGAACTGAGGAAGCACAACGTGTGCACGGTGGTACGCGTGTGCGAGCCCAGCTATGACACGGCGCCATTGAAGGCCGAGAACATTGAGGTGCGCGACCTGGCTTACGACGACGGAACCTTCCCGCCTGCCAACGTCGTCGACGACTGGTTTGAGATTCTGCGCGAAAAGTGAGTATACCTCATTCTTTTTAAATAGAACTACATTGGGCATATGTGGGCCACGTACGCCGATTTGGGTGCGTCGGTCTCTATACATTTTATATGGCAACTATACTTGTAGAGCTTCATTAGATCCACGTACAAATCAGGCGCGGCCCACGTGTGCGTGGTCCGGTCCAATGTAGTTCCCGCTTTATAGTTCTTTATATGCAAGGTAGATCGAGGACTACAATGGTTACCCTAATATTATTCATATTGCGCGACAAGCACATTAGATGACAAGTGTTTTCGGAACATGGTGCAACCGTTGATAGACCTTTTGTTGTCCTATACATGATTTTGGTTGGATCCATGGTATCCGTTGGTGTGGGAAGCACAGGGTCGCTCGCTGTGGCGATTCTTGAGAGATGCCTTTGTTCTACGTTTGGCATCTTTCAGCTGAATGATGATCATTAATCTTTTTGCAGCAGAATGATGATCATTAATCTTTTTGTAAGAATATACATGATTTTGGTTGGATCCATGGTATCCGTTGGTGTGGGAAGCACAGGGTCGCTCGCTGTGGCTATTCTTGAGAGATGCCTTTGTTCTACGGTTGGCATCTTTCAGCTGAATGATGATCATTAATCTTTTTGCAGCAGAATGATGATCATTAATCTTTTTGTAAGAATATACTTGATTTTGGTTGGATCCATGGTATCCGTTGGTGTGGGAAGCACAGGGTCGCTCGCTGTGGCGATTCTTGAGAGATGCCTTTGTTCTACGTTTGGCATCTTTCAGCTGAATGATGATCATTAATCTTTTTGCAGCAGAATGATGATCATTAATCTTTTTGTAAGAATATACATGATTTTGGTTGGATCCATGGTATCCGTTGGTGTGGGAAGCACAGGGTCGCTTGCTGTGGCTATTCTTGAGAGATGCCTTTGTTCTACGGTTGGCATCTTTCAGCTGAATGATGATCATTAATCTTTTTGCAGCAGAATGATGATCATTAATCTTTTTGTAAGAATATACATGATTTTGGTTGGATCCATGGTATCCGTTGGTGTGGGAAGCACAGGGTCGCTCGCTGTGGCGATTCTTGAGTGATGCCTTTGTTCAACGGTTGGCATCTTTCAGCAGAATGATGATCATTAATCTTTTTGCAGCAAGCAGAATGATGATCATTAATCTATTTGTAATTAATACATGATTTTGGTTGGATCCATGGTATCCGTTGGTGTGGGAAGCACAGGGTCGCTCGCTGTGGCGATTCTTTAGAGATGCCTTTGTTCTACGGTTGGCATCTTTCAGCTGAATGATGATCATTAATCTTTTTGTAAGAATTGCGCAGTTGGGGGTTGTTCCTTCTCGTTCTAGTGAACAAAGGACTCGGATTAGGTCATTTTTTGTGAGCGTTAAAAAATCCTCTAGTGAATGATATTTTAAACTACCCGAAATGCGTCATTGTGGTCGGCCAGACCATGTGGGTGTCGAAGAAGAATCGGAAGAGCTGTAGATTAATATAAACCTGAGCTTCAATGACATACATACGAGTACGTATGAAATGTGGAATCTGAAAACTCGGCAAGGTATTTTGGCTGCCCTTCCCCTGTTCTATAGCAGTATTTTTCATACGTTTAATTTTTTACTTTGGAAATGTGATGTAAAAATGGAAATCCTGCTGCAATATTATTAGAGCCTCTCGGAATGACGTTTAAGCTGTTGATCCCCGCATTAACGCCGGCGTTCACGCGCCATTCTCTTACTATTGTGTCTCTAATTACGCACTCAAAAGGTTAATTATGTATAAAGTAAATTATATTCATTATTGAGTGCCGTTTAATCAAAGCTGCATTTACGTAACTGCGGCGTGACGCACTGATTATGACCAATACATGTACGCATATTTCGGATTCGCCAGTACATTTATTAACTATTAAATTGGTATGTTACGTCGTGTTATTGTAGCTTATGTAAATTGTGTTTTGTTTGATGTAGTGACCGCATTATCAAACATTCCTCTTGTTTGTTTGTTTAGTTGCTAGGTAAACAGTTAAATTCCTACAACTATATAATGTTGACTTGTTATCAGAACATCAGCGTTTCTCAAAAGGCACAATAATAAATATTGGGCTAAACTGTAAAATGTTCTTGGAATCAAACCGACTTGCTTCCAATTAGCAGTTCTAGCAGGATTAGGGATGATTTGATTTGTATTCTATGCTATAGTTCGACAAGTCTTTTAAGGTCAGACATTATTTCCGTGTCATTATCATTCTAGCGGAAAGACTTCCAGACGTAGCCACATAGACGAGTCCTGTGCACATCACGCATCCAGAGGACTTCAGTGGTAGTAAATACCACTGAAGTCTCCGATCTTATCAAGTTTATTATTTATCTAAACACAGAGGCAGAGAAATAAGTAACATTAAAAATATGAATACAAACGAACTGCTATCTCGCGCTCATCGATTTCTTCTGTAATAATAAATTATTCTTATTTTAATTCTTATTTATCAACTTGAGATCGGAAAAAAATTGATTCTAGAAAATGTTCTAATTAAATCCCATAGTCCTAAAAGCGTCCTCGTCCATTCCACAGAGCGCAGAACAAGCCTGAGGCGGCGGTGGCGGTGCATTGCGTGGCGGGACTGGGTCGCGCGCCCGTCATGGTGGCCATCGCACTCATCGAACTCGGCATGAAGTACGAGGAAGCCGTAGAGACTATTCGAGAGTGAGTATCGTGTCTTGAAGCGCACTGTAGCAGAATGTCTAAAAGAAAGAGATGGTTTATACAAGACGTATAGCGCCATCCCTTCGGTACTTCGTTTCATAACATCTCTTTAAAATCATGCGTCAAATCGTTTGAAGACTTAAAGGTCGGCAAAAGGCGGCCGGAACGAACAGCAAATTGTTAGAACCGATAAGATTGTTTCGCGTGTATGCACGCTTCCGATTATAGCAAACTGACGTACTGCCGGCAGTTTAGCTTTCTTGAGAAATTGATGTGTGAGAATTCTTTGACGATCATTGTCTTCAATAGTGACGACACTTATACAAGATGGTTGTTTGAGATTGTGACCTTCTTTTTTTTCCATTCGTAAAGATGCAAATCGATCTTCGAGAAAAATTGTGTTCGAGTCTATACATTTATTGTTTAATAAATATTTTCGTCATATTAATCAAACTATCACGATTGTTCGTCGAAGTCCAATAATATCTGTGTACATATAAATGAGCTTGCACGTTAACGTCTATGCTGTACTCAGGGTGCTAAGGATCGTGACGCACATGTCAATTAATTGATAATTGAACGAGTAACGCGTAAAAGTGAATATTTATGCACATGTTTAGATCGAAGTGTGGGAGTAGGCGCTGACTTACCTTATATGGCTGAGTTCATGCAGGTAAATTGCGTCGTTCGTCTCGTCACGATATTCTAAGTATTCGTTCTTGTTTCCAGTCAACGCCGCGGTGCCATCAACGCGAAGCAACTGTCGTACTTGGAGAAGTACCGGCCGAAGTCGCGGCTGAAGAAGAACGGGCACAAGGGGCCCAACTGCTGCGTGCAGTAAGCGTCCGTGGGAAACCGTCCTGCGCCCGTAACAGCGAATGTAGCTCTGCTTTCACACACACACTGACACAGGGGAGCATAGACAACAATCAATTAGTTTTTTTTATCCTAGTGTCGCCTCTTTTTGACGACTATTTTCTTTATTTCTCGTTTCGTTGGGGGGTTGTAACCGAATTCTGCCTTAACCTGCAAGAGCTTGGAATTAGCACATTCCTTTTGAGTTGAACTGACACGACTGAGAATTTGGTTATGATCTCGGTACCATATTACCCGTTACGACTTGTTTATCTCGGGTTTTCTATGAAATTTAATTGAGAGCCTTATTGTAAGCTAATGTTTGTATGTTGAAAGTAAAGGTGTAATAACCCTTGTGCTGTAATGTGTATTAGTGGAATATTTTAATAGAAGCGAGCCACGATTTGTGTTCATAGTTGAAACAGTTAACTCTGGTATTCACATGCCTATATTGAATCATAATAAATTTCAATATCCATAATAATACGAATCAGTCAACGTCATTTAGATTTCTTTCCGTTTATATTAATATGTCGTTGTGTGGTGAAATCATGTTTTCCTATTATTTTCCTTTGTAGAGACTTATATTTACCTATATAATAATAATAATAATTTGAGACATAATAGAAATCATTATGGTTTTGTGTTTCTGAGACAATTTGACATGGAATTCAATAAATTTTTGCTTTTATAAGAATATCGTGAGAAACAATGTTACTTTGAATGCTTTCCACTTAGCTTGGGTAACCCACAAGCATTCAAGCTTTTGACTAGTTGCCCAAATGTGATGAATTTCTAATCAAACTCAATATAACCTGACTCACCGAAAAGTTCCAATGAAGAAAATAGCTCTATGATATTATTTTTCTATTTCTAATTTTATGAAGATTATTATCGAAATATATGAGAAAAGTGTAACTACAAGAACTCACATTCTTAAATAAAAATATTTATAAGCAAAATGGATGTTTTATTTTAGTGTATTGTTTACAAAAGTGATTACTTATGAGATGAAACTTAACCTAAATGAGGTAGTATGTAGTGGAGTTATGTTCAAGATATTATACATATAGTATATATCTTAACATGTTTAACTGTTTTCATAGCATATCAAAATCAATTTTAAAATCAAATGATAGTTCAAAGTATAAATTCTACACAAGAATTTAAAGATACATAAATACTTAATAGTAATAAGAGATCTATTAAAAATGATTACAGTTTACGATAACAATGATAAAAGTATAAATATAAAATTATTATACAGAGATTCTAATTATCCACAGCAATAAATAAACAATAATTATAAGGTATTGTATACCATTTTCCCTGTTAATTTGTACTCTTTCATTACTTTTATTTGCACTTTGGATTATAGTATTTACTTAAAAATTATTAAGTACTGAGAATACGTACTAATATTTTGGCTATAGACTTGTTTAAATTTTTTAACAGTGGTGCACTGAGTTAGTAAAAACTTAGCATAAATATTAATATTTAACAAATGAATAAAACGCTATGTAAGTAATACTAAACATAACTTACATAATATTCAGATCTTGCATGTAAAGCAGATATTCTCCTTAATTTTTTAAAACAGATCTTATTTCTTCGCAACATACTTGTGTACTTTCCCGCCGTACCTCGCTATGAACGATTTGATATCGAATTTCCGCTTGCAACCATCGTAGTTCATGTACCGAATCTTGCCGAACACCGCCCGCTCTGCCCAGCCTTGGTCGTGTATACCGCATACTGACCACATGCAGCCTGAAAGATAAAGTGATAAATGTTTCTAGACTAATTTGAGACATATAATTAAATAGACAAATTAGAAGTTTTGTTTTTAGTTTTTATAGGCAACAATGGGATATATATTTTATAGAGGGCACTAAACTGAATTACTCTATAAGGGCCAACGCTGCGTTAAGCGGGAGCTCACGCGTGTACCCGTCGCGTGACGTCGCGCGTGCATCGTGTGGGCGGTCTCCGTTGCGGAAACCATATTATTACGTGCGCAGTGTAGCTAGTTCAACTTTAAGGGTGTGCATGTAGTCGTATTGATGGAGAACTTCAATGTGTTCGTAGCAAAACGGAACCGCGCGGGCGCCCGCGTAATTCAGCGTCCGGCCTTAGTGGAAAGTTTATGAACAAACTTATTAGTCTGTATTGTCCCACAGTAGGACAATGGCCTCGAGAAATTGACCTGAAGGGCTACCATTCACCCGGAGGAAACAATGGAGTTTAAGGTGGAGGTGTGCCCCGTTTGGACGGAGTACTGCCGTGTCCTCCGAGAAGGCGTGAGGCGGCGGCGCCTCGAGAGCGTTCGGCCCTGGTACGGAACAAGACGGAATGGGAAGTAGTTATCTCCGCGTGCGAAGTAGTGAAAACAGGAATAGACAGGCAATTCTCAGCCGCCACAAGAAGCTATTCCCGATCATCATAGGCGAGGGTTCTCGGACGGCGTGCAAAGGGTAGCTCACTGTCCGAAAAAGACTAGGCCTGGTTCGACGCCGCGTCGTGTTTCACGAGTGCCGCAAAAAGATAACTGAAACGGATGGGGCCAACAAGGGCGGATGCCTGCCAGGGCTCTGGGATTGTTCGAAAGTGTTACCGTGGCTGGGAAACGTAAAGGAATTGAAGGAACACAGGCAGGTCTTAGTCAGTAAAAGTCTGACACTCCCTCTCGTTCCACACGGAGCGGGAGAAGTAATTTTATCATGGCCAAAAAGAAAAAACGAGTTACTATACCCTGGTAATGCAAGTCAAAAATGTTGCACTGGAGAGTTCAAAATCGCTTGACATCTTAAGCGAAAAGTTGACGTGTTAATCGATTTTGAAGTAACTAGAGTGACTTGTTTTGTATAAATGGTGGCTGAAGCGGCGACTTCGCGCCACGTATGGCTGAGCCGCCGCGTCGCATTGAATTCTCGTGAACCGCATCGTAACCGCAATCGTGTTGAAGCCCAAATAGGACGCCGCGTTAAGCCAGACAGACAGACGGTTACAGACTGTTGTAACGCAACATGCAATGTAACACGCAATTAAAGAATTTGCCGTCTACATTGTCGCAATGTAACAGAATTCCCATAGTGTGGACGCCTTGCGCGCGCGAACCGTGCACACTACGCGTGCGAACATATAATTTCAACTATGTGAGTGGGTACACTGAGCAGTGGTGGCCGAGTGGCAACGGCCCCGACTTACGAATTGTAGGTCGCGGGTTCGAACCCAGCCAGGCGCATTACTTTGTGTAATTTATTTCATCACCACTGCTCTCAAAACGGTGAAGGAAAACATCGTGAGGAAACCGGCATGTCCTAGAACCAAAAATTCGAAGACATGTAACATTCACCAACCCGCACTGGGCCCGCGTGGTGGATTACGGTCCATTCCCTCTCCTGGAGAGAGGAGGCCTGAGTCCCAGCAGTGGGAACATTAAAAGGCTGATTATGCTATGCTATGCTATGAGTGAGTACATGCTTTATAGATTCTCTAAGTACCCATCTCGATACCATAAACGCCCAGAAAAATATAATAATAGCGGGTGATATAAATATTAATATTAAACAAAAGGATACTGAATCGACTCACGACCAAAAAAACAGACTCAATTACCTCAATATACTATCCCAGTATGGTATACTGCCTGGTCATACATTGCCTACTAGAAATGAAAACTGTTTGGACCACTTCATGCTAAAGTTAAACAAACATAAGATATCCGCCTTCATTGCGATTTTGCAGACAAGCGTTACAGATCACTTTACCACCTTTCTGTCCCTTTCAAAAATAAAAGATTCCCCAATTGTGAACAAAACTAAATCCTTTATTGACTTTGAGAAAGCATATGCGTATCTACTTGAAAGTAAATTAGCTGATTTACTTTTTTGCAACGATCCGGAATCCCTGACAAACCTTCTTATATATAAACTATCAGAATCGATTAATAAAAATACTACCGTTGTAAGAATTCCAAATAATAAGCGCATTATCAAGCCATGGATTACCCCAGGCATTTTAAGATGTATCAGAAATCGCAACAAATTGCAAAAAGATAGTAAAAAAGAACCTTACAATGAAATATTAAAAATAACGTTTATAAGATACAGGAACTATTGCAATAACTTAATAAAAAAAGTAAAAAGAAAGTACGAAAGAGAACTTATAACTAAATCAACTAATAATAATAAATTACTTTGGAAGAACATAAAAACTATTACCTACTCTAATAAATGTAAAAGTGACAACACAGAATTATTAAATATTAAATCATCTCCATTAGAATCGGTTAACTATATAAATAATTATTTTGCCAATATTGGTAAAAACCTTGCACTGAAAGTCCAACCAAGTATAAGACGTAATCAGCGGGATCGTCATCTCTCTCCAACGCGTCAACCTAACTCATTTGTACTGCTGGACACGGATATAAGTGAAGTTAACCTTATCCTCGGGAGTCTTAAGACCGGCAGTGCACCTGGATGGGACAACGTTTCAACTAATTATTTGAAGTACATACGCAAGGATGTTGTTCCCGTTATTACTCATCTCGCCAACCTTTGTTTTAGTCAAGGAATCTTTCCTGCGGCTTTAAAGCAGGCTATCATTACGCCAGTATATAAGTCTGGAGACAGAGACGATGTCGGCAACTATAGGCCTATATCTGTTCTACCTGCAATTTCCAAAATAATTGAAAAACTTATTAATATAAGGTTACTTAAATATCTTAATGATTTTGAAATACTATCTGATTCTCAATTTGGCTTCCGGCATGGTATGTCTACCGAGAATGCAGTTGCGGCGCTTAGTGCGCTAATTACCGAACAACTTGATAGCGGCAAGAAATGTGTAACTGCTTTCCTAGATTTAAAAAAAGCCTTCGATACCGTCTCTGTCCCACTCTTAGCAAATAAGCTAGAAGCTATTGGAGTTCGTGGGCTGCCGTTGAATCTTCTCAAAGATTATCTCAGCAATCGAAAGCAAAGGGTTAGAGTGGGTCAGTATATTAGTGGGGACACGGCAGTGTCTTACGGAGTCCCCCAAGGGAGCGTATTGGGGCCCACTTTGTTCCTTATTTATGTGAACGAACTCTGTAACATGCGTATTGCAAACGCAAGAATTTTTTCGTACGCTGACGACACTGCAGTAGTGTTCACGGGTAACTCTTGGCGAGACGTTCAGCTTAGCGCAGAATTGGGATTATCTGATATTGCTGAATGGCTGGGACGAAATTTGCTCACACTGAACATATTTAAAACTAACTACATATGTTTCAGTGTGAGCAATCGTACACAACCCGGTATTGATTTTAAACTTAAAGTTCACCTATGCGATGCTGGAAGACACTCAAACTGCAGCTGCTCAACCATAAACAGAGTAACTCATATCAAATATTTGGGTATTATCGTCGATCATAGATTATCTTGGCATCCCCACATTGATCAAGTTGCTAGCAGAATCAGAAAATTAAGCTGGATTTTCAGGACACTTAGACATATTATACCTATAAATGTATGTACTCCCTCAGGCAGGAATAAAAACTTCCTAAATATGATATATTTAGCGCTTGCACAATCAGTATTGCTATACTGCATCCCTATTTGGGGGGGGGCTTCAAAAACAAAATTTTTAGAATTAGAGCGAGCACAACGGGCTCTCATTAAGTGCATGTATTTTAAAAAACGGAGATATTGTACTGAAAAACTTTACCAAATCAGCAACCTTCTAACGGTCCGGAAGCTTTACATTACTCAAGTTGTTCTCACAACTCATAAATCACTAACCTATGACCCCAGAGTATTGGCTAGAAGAAGAAAAGACATTATATTAAAAATACCACAAACAAAAACACGATTTGCTAGTATTCAACTTTGTAAACGATCTGCTCAGCTTTATAATGCTATTAATAAACACGTTTACATCTACCCTAAGAATTGTTATGAATGCAAAAATACATTAACGGATTGGATAGGAAAGCTAACCTATGGTGAGGCTGAATCACTTCTACAACAGACATACTAATACTATACACCTTCACATACATACACACACACACTCATTACACACACCCACACACACTCATTACACACACCCACCCTCATTCACTCAATTCACTTTGTTTTAATTATGTACTCGTATTGTATAGTTTACACTTCTTGTTTTTGAAGGAGCGGAGTCTCCTAATACAGGCATCTTTTGCTTAAAAGGAGGCTCCAATCTCAAATTTGTTGTACGTATAAGGTTATCAAATAAACTATTATTATTATTATTATTATTATTATGCTCAGTTCGTGCGCGCGCCCAGTTCACACTTATGAAAAGCTCCTTTTATGTTATGTTACAACACTCTGTACCCGGCTTAATTGTTACCTGCCCTGCACATTTGCCCTATAGATGGCTCACAAGTCCCAATAAAAAAATGGCCGATTATGGTTATTACTCACCGACATATCCATTAGGATCCCGTCCATCAATACTGTAGTGATCATTCAAGTATATTGCGTACTTCAACGCGTCTTCAGGCGATGGTGTCCACTCCAGGATCTTCTTAGCCCAGTACATACGCAGAAAGCCGTGCATCTTGCCTTCATTCACCAGTTGGATCTGCGCAGAGTTCCAAAGGTCGTCGTGCGTCTCCGATTTCGCTAGTTGCTCCAGTGTGTAGATATGTGATCTTTTGTCTTTTCTGTAGTAAATAAACCCAGTTATTAACTAGTAAGCCTTGTTATAACCAAAATAAAATCCAAAACTGGATGAAAATCGATGCAAATCTGTAATCCAGATCTTTGATCGTTGGAAGTCCTCAAGCGAATTCTGGCGTTTTCATTTGTATTTTATGACGCACGGTTGTTGATGTTTGTGGAGGCGATCGATGGCGGCCAACTCTCGTGTCTGAGTCAGGCCGGAGCGAGAGGGAATGGAAAGCGGCCACCTTCTGCGAAGCAGTAATGCAAGCGAAGGCGATGGTCGCAACCGTGAGGGAGCGGATATCTTTACGCCCCAAGCCTACTGTAGATACCCCGGGCGTCGGGATTAGCAGGGCGATTCCTGGCCACCGTAGGTTTGGGCTCGCCGTCCAACCGTTCGATAAAGTCCAAGCTCGAGTCGAGTTCCACGCGCGCTTCAGAAATATAGCAAAACCAATTGGACGATGACCCCTGCTAAAACTGCGGGAACGTTTGAAAGAATTACCAGGGCCCTGAAACGCAGGGCAAATGAAGGTAGGTTTTAGTTGGTAAAAGCCTAACACTCTCGCTCCTCCCTAAAGCGGTCATTTATGATGATTAACCACCCGAAAAAAGGAGTTGTTGATGTGCTGTTTAAAAAATTTAAAGTTAGTTCATACCTGTGATCATCCAGGGTCTTCTGGGCCCAGTTACTAGCTCCTTTAATGCTGTCGTAATGTTCACAGTAGAAACAGAAGTTGTCTGCCAGCTCGCGACGTACGATGGCTTCTTCCAGGAATGCATTCACTGACTCTGTGCACTTTGCTTTGTGCTCTTGGACACATAGGGCCACTCTCTGGACAGATATTTGACCTGAAATAACAAGTATTTAAATCAAATGTATTGTTGTAGGAAATTATTTGTTATTAATACTCTACAGTCGAAGTTGAATGCTCCCAGCACATAAATATATTGATAGTTTTGTGGTTGCCAGTCTTGGAATATATCCGTTTACAGACTACAAGCGGAAGCCGGCATCCGCGCGCACCGCGATTACGCGGTAAATGTGAAACCGAAAAACCAAATGGCAGAGCATAGATTATAAAATATTATGTGTTCAAATTGTAGGAAATTTTTCTTTACTTTAAATAATTCTTTAAGCAGTTTCGGCCCTTAGGGATAAAATTTTAGCTTAGCTTCCATAGTTGAGGTTATTTGTTAGCAACTAACATTTAATGAACAATATACTTTCAGAAAATGATACTATAGGATAAACCAAGAATTTATTACTTTATAACTATCCAGACAATAAGTGGTTATCAATAACTTACCAAAATGAAACCATGGTGATAAATTACTCAGAGCATCATTATTAGGATCATTCCTCTTTGTAGCAAACACCTTCAGCCTTTGGTCCAGGAAGCTCTTCAACATTTTCAAGGCATTATCATATCCTGGCCGAGCCCATTCAACAGGGCCAACATTTTTGTCAGCCTCTCTGGATACTATTGCTTCATCCCAGTCTATGGGCTAAAAATACACATTGTCCCTTTAGAAGCATATTCTTGGAAAGGTTATTTAGGTCTTTATTATTATAGACAGAAAGCAAGCAACTAAAGCCAGAACTTAATTTATCATAAAAAAGACCTTGGATGGACCAAATCCATTACACCAAGTTTGAACATATGTGATATCACTATTATGCTTCTATTTCCTATGCCTGTTTTTCATTTATGTTTTGATTGGAAAAAATTACTCTCCTTTTGGACTCTTCTGCAGTTTTGTAAACTACACTAAAATGCAACAATGTTCTCAGTTACAAAAAATCCTCAATTACCATGTATGTAATAAGAGTAAGAGTAATGAATTTACATGTGGATGGATGGAGAGGGAGAGGGAGACCAAAGAAAAGATGGATGGATTGTGTGAGAAGTGATATGAAAGAAAAGGGAGTTAGTGATAGCGTGACGAGAGACATGACTGAATGGAAGAAAAAAACGTGTTGCACCAACCCCAAATAAAACGGGACAAGGGCAGGAAGATGATGATGACCATGTATGTAATAGAGGCAAGACTTTTTACACATTTTCAAGCTTGCTTGGTAGGTTATTCATTCATTGGATGAGCTATTTTAACAGGTGGAAAATAAATGGAACTAAGCATGTTTCACTAACCTCTGGCTCAAACTTAGCAGTGTAGGGATGTTTGATAACTGGAGGGAACTCGGTGAGGTATTCATCAAGTTTAGAGTTTATCTTGTTTCTGATTGTTCTTGCTGAGTATTCCTGTTTTTCTGAGGCCAACCAGCATGGTACAATGTTGTGGGCATCTACCTGAAAAAATCATAAATTGTTGTCTAAGTTGCTGTTATCTCTATGTAGCAAGTAACTAATATCATAATTGTGAAAATAACTGCCTATCTGTTGCACTTTCACAGTTTAAACTATTGAACCGATTTTAATGAAATCTGGTACAGGCTAAGTTTGAAACCCAGGGAAGGACATAAGCTACTTTTTATCTGGCTTTAAATTCAACCTTGCATCTGGAATTACCAATATTCACGCAGACAAACTTACTATCAGAAGCTAAAATTAAATATACAGAATTACAGAGGTTGGGAGTTTTTGTTAGCTCAACTTTTTATCTGAAACATTAGGAAATTATGACAAGTTTAAAGGGCATTTGTTACTCTTGGATAAAAGTTCTGATTCTGAGGGTTTTTTTTTTGTTGTTTGGGTACCAAGATTAGGGAAAGCATGTAATGCTCAATAGCCAAATTTAAGAACTTAAGTATGCTGTGATTCATAACTAAAATTCATCAACTTATTAAATATTTAACTACTGTTTTTATCAAACAATTGTGTGGTAATTTTTAAAGTTAAAGGATGTTTTACCTGTATAAGTGGCACATCTTTCTTCAATTTCTTCTTACAACCTTCTAGCCACCCCAGAGGCACTCTCAAAGGATTGAAGTCACACACCACAGCTCCTATATTATGCTTTACAACCCATTGGGGCAACACCTCTGCCCCACTTCCTTCTAGCAGGTGAAATGATATGTTAAGCTTCTTACACTCTGCTGCTACTTTCTCTAGACCTTAAAATATGATACAAGCAGAGTAAAAATAATGATCTCTATTTCTAGATTTCTCTATAATTGAATTATTAAGATGTGACAATGTTTATTTACCTTTTACAAGAAAATCAAACTGTCTGACAGAGGCATCTAAATACTTGGCTATCAAACAAAAGCACACATGGAGAGGTACTTCGTTTTGGAGCGCCAGTTTTTGTGCGAACAAGAAAGCCCAGTTATCCTGAACCCGGCTGTCCCGAGACATCCAGTACACCACACCCTCGCATTTATCAGGCACTATCTGTTCCTGAGACACGATTCTAATACGTTTTTTATTGAACTTATACTCTAAAATTGACTTAGCCGTGTCTTCACGTTTGGCCTGTAACTTCTTAGCAAACTCTTCAATATTAGAATTTGAAGTAATTCCATTGTTCTTGATATCCACTGAAGCTGAAGTTGAAAGCTTAACCTTTTTCGCTACAGATGCCATTTGTGATAGAGTAGTTCGTGATGATAAGAAGGGAAATCTCATAAATATTTAATGAAGTCTTTATTTTAAACAAATCCACAAACTCGCCATAACAAAGCAACGCCGAAAATACAGATTATTAAAATAATTTACTATGACGACAACGGACAACATGACAGATGTTTGTTAACTTTTTTTTTGACATTTCGTTTCGCGCATTCTGATCATTTTGTGAATTTTTTTAGTGTTGTGCAGAAAGCAGATAAATGAGCAGCGAAAATGCTCACTCAAGTACCTGCTACTGGCCTAATTTCTACTTTGATTAATAACAAAATTCAAGATTTCTGTGGCGTACGCGTACCGTGACATTACAAAATTTGTTTAATTTCTTCAGAATTTAGTTCAGTCTCTTCAGGTGTTGGGAAATATTTTTCTTTTAGATAGCTACTGCATGGATGACAGTTAAATCTATCTATGTTTATTTTAATGCATTCAAACGAGCAAAATCCGACCATATTGCACGAGTCGCAGGGAATCTTGACATCTCCGAGTGGCAGGGCACATTCTAAACATATGTTGAACTTTTCTACCTGTAAACACAAGTTATTACAACAATAAGAACATTAGAGTAAGTAGATGTAGAGAAATGTGTATTTATTCGATTTCGAAAGTTAATAAGAAAAATAGTATGTAGAGTAATTAAAGAATATGACAAAACCTGACAAACCCAAAGTTGCGCTGAGCATGCATACTCTGATTGGAAAATAAAAATATCTATTCAAGATTCAAAGATTCAAAGATTCAAAGATTCAAAGATTGAAAGATTGAAAGATTGAAAGATTGAAAGATTGAAAGATTGAAAGATTGAAAGATTGAAAGATTGAAAGATTCAAAGATTCAAAGATTCAAAGATTCAAAGATTCAAAGATTCAAAGATTCAAAGATTCAAAGATTCAAAGATTCAAAGATTCAAAGATTCAAAGATTCAAAGATTCAAAGATTCAAAGATTCAAAGATTCAAAGATTCAAAGATTCAAAGATTCAAAGATTCAAAGATTCAAAGATTCAAAGATTCAAAGATTCAAAGATTCAAAGATTCAAAGATTCAAAGATTCAAAGATTCAAAGATTCAAAGATTCAAAGATTCAAAGATTCAAAGATTCAAAGATTCAAAGATTCAAAGATTCAAAGATTCAAAGATTCAAAGATTCAAAGATTCAAAGATTCAAAGATTCAAAGATTCAAAGATTCAAAGATTCAAAGATTCAAAGATTCAAAGATTCAAAGATTCAAAGATTCAAAGATTCAAAGATTCAAAGATTCAAAGATTCAAAGATTCAAAGATTCAAAGATTCAAAGATTCAAAGATTCAAAGATTCAAAGATTCAAAGATTCAAAGATTCAAAGATTCAAAGATTCAAAGATTCAAAGATTCAAAGATTCAAAGATTCAAAGATTCAAAGATTCAAAGATTCAAAGATTCAAAGATTCAAAGATTCAAAGATTCAAAGATTCAAAGATTCAAAGATTCAAAGATTCAAAGATTCAAAGATTCAAAGATTCAAAGATTCAAAGATTCAAAGATTCAAAGATTCAAAGATTCAAAATTTCAAAGATTCAAAGCATTTTATTTGAAATAAACCATTTACAGGCACTTTTGAAATGTCAAGAAGTCAGTCAGTCAAAAAAAAATTATGCTATTTGCACCTTCCAAAGCGCAGATCTCTATGGAGAAGAATGTGCAAGAAACTCCATGGATCATTTTGAAGGGAACCTAATGATCCAATACACGCGCCATCATCAGTGAGACATTTGAGTGAGCATGACAAACTCTCAACTGCCATGCTCATTTATGTCAAACAAGTCCAATAATAACCAAAAAACCACAAAACCTCCATTGGTACATTTACAAACTTTGAAAAAAAAAATGCTTCTACATTATACAATACTACCTATATTTTAAATTTCAAAAACATTAAAAAAAAATATAATTTCCAAGCTAATCAATTTGTAAAAATGCTGGTCCAGCTCCACTATAACTAGGGTGTAGTTATAGTGGAGCTGGATCAGCATTTTTGACTGCCATACATGATAAAGTTCTATAACATGTATGGCATGTTTCTTTATTATTATGTACTGTGTGGATAAAGCCTATCGAAAACTTCGAAAATATACCTATCTATCGCCCTACCGTTATCTTTAAACCTGTAACAGCTGTACACACTATGATAATATCCAGTACCTACGCAAAAAAAAAACTGCAAGTGCGAATCGGACTCGCACACTGAGGGTTCCGTACAAACTAAATTATGTAAATAGTTCAATTCCCGAATCGAGTCTCGAAGATTTTTCCGAATAGAAAAAAAGTTTTTTTTTTGTGACTTAACTGCAAATTTTCATTTTTCAGATTTATTCCTATACTTGTGTTATAAAACCTAGCTTCATGCCAAATTTCAGAGTTCTAGGTCAACGGGAAGTACCCTATGAATTTCGATTTCCTTTTTACAATGTTTGTGACATCGTTTATGTCGCAAAAATTGTAAAAAGTCGTAGGTATATTTTTTTTTCCTGCACTTAGAAATTTAATATTTGCACAGTATCAAGGGACCGCAGACCTGAGTATATGGTTCTAATTTCAACTCGAAACCTCCATGCGTTCTCGAAAGAAAGGGTCTTGACAGACAGACAAACAGACAGACAGAGACGGACGGACAACAAAGTGATCCTATAGGGGTTCCGCTTTTTCCTTTTGAGGTACGGAACCCTAAAAAACAGAAATAGGTACCTACCTCTTTAACCGTAAGTTCGGGTCTAACGTACGGGCGTATAGCTGGCATCATATCCGGGGTTGCCATTGTAGCCAAGCGATGTTCACGGGTAAGCCTTTCTACTTCACTTTCTATGAACTCTTTCTCTTGAAACGTGATACGAGGGCGCAACCAAATATTTATGTTAGTAATTATTCGTAGGATTTTTGTCCTCATGTAATAAAAGTGAATTATACATAACACTTTTTTTAAAAGATTTTCACTATCGTATATTTTTTTCTTAGTTGTTTTTAGGACGTCCCATATTTCCAGACCGCGAACCGCAGTCAACCAGAGGCTTGTACATTTCTTGTTCTTATGTTCTTTGATTACCATGGTCCAATGGCGACGTTTGAACCTGACCAAATAAAATAGTTTAGTTTAGTTAAAGGCTTCAGGAGTAGTTATCAATAAAACTTTCACAAGTATTCGATATTGATATACAACCAGGACTTCTTCAAAAAGAAAAAAAAGTCAGGGCTTGTATTAGCGGAAGGACTGGTTATAGATTGGGTTAATACATACTTAATATGTATAAGTTAATAATAAAGTAAAATCCAAGAGAGAGAGCAGTGGTGGCCCCGTGGTAACGGTCCCGATTTACGAGTGTATGTCGCATGTTCAAACCCAGCTAGGCGCATTACTTTGTGTAATTTATTTCATCACCACTACTCTCAAAACGGTGAAGGAAAACATCGTGAGGAAACCGGCATGTCCTAAACTCAAAAATTCGAAGACGTGACATCTACCAACCCGCACTGGGCCCGCGTGGTTGATTGCGCCCATTCCCTCTCCTATAGAGTCCTCTCTGACTAAGGCCTCCTGGCCTAAGTCCCAGTAGTGACAACATTATAAGGCTGATTGTGCTGTTATGTTATGGTTTTATTATACTGTACTAATATCCAGAGGTTCTTATCCTTTTAAGGCTTCTGTCAGCGACTTCGCCCGCGTTAATGTAGGTTTCTCCTTATCCTCGCTTGTGCCGCGTGCCGATGCGAACGTATTATTTACGTTTTCTTTACAGCATTGGCGCAGCGCAAGCTTTCGCTCGTAAGTACTTGCCATGACTGATAATCTTGTGGCGAACGAGCTGTTGGCGTTCCTGCAGCAGAAGCTGGATGTGATGGACGAGCTGGCCGCAGACCAGATCTGCGCAACGAACTTCAACGAAGAGGACATAGCTGCTGCCAAATTGTTGCTGTTCAGCGTGCTGAATAAGCGCGACTAAATGTCATCCCGCCGACGTGACGGGACTAATAAAAACCTACATAATCACGCTGTTCAAGGAGACCGACCCTGACGACGTCCCGACGTTTGTGGCAAAGGAGCTGCATAATTAAGCTCCTTCTAGGCACTTTCGACCACGTCGATGTATCAAGAGCCTTTTGAAAGACATTGTCTTTCTGAGGGCGCTGCGTCTCGTAAAAAACTTGGTGTGCACAGGGCCTTACGGTACATTTTTTTTGCAAATAAAAACGTCAGTGTGATAATGTAATAATTGAGTTTTTATTACATTCTTATCTAGATTATATCCATAATTATTGTCGTTACTACCAATTCTTGTTTTTTTTTTTGTTTTTTCGGCCAGTCTCGCGGATGTGCTAGCAAAATTAGATGCATCTCAGAAAACTGTCGCCGATTTGCGTAAGGAATTTGATGAATTTCGCAATAACGCGGCGGCAACTAGGTCATCAGTCGATGCATCAAACGTAAACAAGCATCATGGAGCCGGCCTCGATTTATTGTCGCCGATCTTCGCGTCAGCAGTTTCGTTGCCGGCGTATTCGTCGATTGCTGAGGTTGCAGAGTGCCCCACCCGTGTGCCTCGCAACTCCATGCCGGTCACCGCGGTTTCTCCATATAGCACCGTATGAGCCCTTCGCCCCGTCCCGCTGCCTGTTCTTACAACTCCTAGCGTCACCGCGAGCACCCCTGACGCTACAAATCCGAAACCTGTGCTTGACAAGGCAAAGAACAAGGTTCAAAATGACGATGGTTTCGTTACGGTGCAAAGGAGGAAGCATCGAACGCAAACTATCAAGAATCGCTGCGGCATAGCACCTGCAACTCCTAAAGTGAGCCTGCGTGCCGCCTAGCCGAACACTCCAGTGTACATTTCCCGCCTGCATCACGCCACAAGGGTGGAAGACATCATGTAGTACCTACGTGCTACAAAAGACGAAGTTTGCACTGAGGGTACAGCTGTTGGAGTCGCACCGAAACGTCAATTTCAAGGCGTTCGTGGTGCGAGTCCCGAACACTTTCCTGTCCCTCATGCTGAAGGAAGACTTTTGGCCGCAGGGCGTGGTGTTCCGTCGCTTCCGCGGACAGGTGCCGCAGAATAGCACGAAGTGAACATAGTGCAATGTGAAGTGTTAATAACATAGTCCTAAGTCTAATTTACTAACGATAAATTGTATTTACTATGTAGAGTAAATACAATTTATCGTTAGTAAATTACGATTATAATATATGATAGTCTGTAATGGAATAAGATGCCTGATAATAAATGATTTATTATTATTTTATTATTATAAACCCCCTTTTCAAACCCATAAGGGGTGAATTTTGGAAAATCCTTTCTTATTCTATCTATACGCCTTAAAAGGAATCTCTGTGCAAAATTTCAGTGTTAATGAATCGAGCAGTGGTGGCCCAGTGGTAACGGCCCCAACTTACGAGTTGTAGGTCGCGGGTTCAAACCCAGCCAGGCGCATTAGTTTGTGTAATTTATTTCATCACCACTGCTCTCAAAACGGTGAACGAAAACATCGTGAGGAAACCGGCATGTCCGAGAACCAAAAATTCGAAGATATGTGACATCCAGCAACCCGCACTGGGCCCGCGTGGTGGATTACAGCCCATTCCCTCTCCTAGAGAGGAGGCCTGAGTCCCAGCAGTGGGAACATTATAAGGCCGACTATGCTATGCTATGCTATGCTATGTTAATGAATCAGTGTGTGAGTCAGGACTTTGCCTTTAATGTATACAGCAGATTGTAAAATAGTAGGTAGATAAACATAAAATGCTTCAGCAACACATACCTGTTTACAACTTCAATGAGCTCCTTCATCAGTTTGGCCTGCAGCCATCTGATATGCAGAAGTCTTGCGCACTCCACCACCAGATCCATGGCTTGTCTGTAATCGGCTTGACTATCATCAGTTATTTTCCCTGATTTACTTGATATTTTAGTTATACCTGACACTGTCTTGTTACTTGTCTTTGATCCTGTAGGCTTAACATTCTTCTTCGATTTAATATCACTTTTACTTTTTTTTGGGGTATCTGTAATTCAAAAAGGTTTTTTTTTTTTTTTTTTTTTTTAATTGATATAAACCAGCGCTTGACTGCGATCCCACCTGATGGTAAGCAGTGATGCAATCATTGATGGTGAGGCGCACTAGTTTATCAAGAGCCTATTCACTCTAGCCTTGAAGACACCTAAATTATAGTTGGACGGGAAGATCGCAGCAGGCAAATTGTTCCAGTCCGGTACGTATTGGGGTTGAATTACATCTGGCGGCAACCAAATCGTATTTTCCTATACTATGGACTGTATGGGCGCACTCCTGTTCGAATCCCGCACGGCAGAACCGACGAGGCGGTCGGCAAAACGCTCTCTTTCTGGCTCTAGTAGGTAAATGACGGTTCTAAGTGACAGGAAAAGGATAGAAGTGTAGGAAAGTGTGATTTGGTGCGGCTAGTTAGAGTGCATTAAATGAATAAGTACCCATTGGTAGATACCACTAATCACGGATATCTATGGTAGATACCTACTTATATTTTTAAGGATCAAAAATTTATTTCATAAGCACAGGACTTCTGGGTCACATCTACATAAATAAAAGGAGTATCTGACTGACTGACATATCAGCGCACAACCGAAACTACTGGGACTAAGAGCGTGAAATTTTGGATAATCGCCATTTGGTACCACGTTATATTAAAAGCGTTTAAGGGGCCTCTGCGAGTTGTTTCGACTCCTCGTACGCCTTCCAAAGGTCCAGGACCCCAGGGTTCTGAGATATATTAACCCATAACATAATAATATAATATAATGATAATAATATTCCACAACTATCACACGACGCCGTCTAGTGCCAAGCAAAGCAGAGCTTGTGTTATGGGTACTAGACATATTTATATATTTCTAAATACATACATATATAGATAAATTACACCCAGACACAGAACAAATGATCGTGCTCATCACACAAACATTTGTCCTGGGTGGGAATCGAACCCACGACCTCCGGCGTAGCAGTCAGGGCCACTAACCACTAGACCAGCAGGCCAGTCAAAATAAAAAATGTGGACAGAATAAAGATATACAAAAACAACACACTCACTCTTTCTGAGTTTTCATGAGGTTCTCGTCATGTGGGATGGTGATGTCAATTATTATCGTGACACACACACAAACGTGAATTGGTGGGTTACCATGACGTTCAAAGTAAGATTGTTTCATTCTTATTTCAGTGTGGGTAAGAGACAGAGCTATACAGGTTGTCTAGCGCCATCTCATACCCACACTGGAAATAAGAATGAAACAATCTTACTTTAAACGTCATGGTAACCCACTAGATCGTTTTTGAAAATTGGGTTGGGCACCTACTTGTAAAACGGTGCTTCATATTTTGTCTAAAAGATGTTTTGTAACGTTTGTTTTTACTGACATCTACTGACATTCAAGTAAAAAGTATTATTATGAGTCTACAACTATCTACTTATATCAAAAGTCTGGCACGATAAAGTTTTGTTTACCATAATTTACACGCATGTCTTTTTCAGTCAAAACGCTTTTTATAAAGGAGAACAGGTTTCCATATTCTTCCTTACCATTCTGACATTTTAATAACGGATCTGCTCCAAACAGTAGTAGATTCGTTAGCTGAAAATATTAAATCAAGGTAGAGGAATTAATAAGGGGGTTACCATGACGTTCAAAGTAAGATTGTTTCATTCTTATTTCAGTGTGGGTAAGAGACAGAGCTATACAGGTTGTCTAGCGCCATCTCTTTTACCCACACTGGAAATAAGAATGAAACAATCTTACTTTAAACGTCATGGTACCGGTCTTGATCAGGTGTGGAAGGTGGGAGGAAAAAGATGCATTCAATCTTTTTCAAGATGTTGACCATCTTGAATCTCCTCCTTTTTTTGAAGTCGGTTAAAAAGACACTTAATGTATTGCTGTTGGTACCTATCCAGTATAATTATCGTCAGCTAACTTTACCTTCCAGCTTAGCTCCCAGGACTCGGGCCCTAGCGCCCGAGCAGTGCCTTAAACAGGACTCGGGCCCTAGCGCCTGAGCAGTGCCTTAAACAGGACTCGGGCCCTAGCGCCCGAGCAGTGCCTTAAACAGGACTCGGGCCCTAGCGCCCGAGCAGTGCCTTAAACAGGACTCGGGCCCTAGCGCCCGAGCAGTGCCTTAAACAGGACTCGGGCCCTAGCGCCTGAGCAGTGCCTTAAACAGGACTCGGGCCCTAGCGCCCGAGCAGTGCCTTAAACAGGACTCGGGCCCTAGCGCCCGAGCAGTGCCTTAAACAGGACTCGGGCCCTAGCGCCCGAGCAGTGCCTTAAACAGGACTCGGGCCCTAGCGCCCGAGCAGTGCCTTAAAACAGTGATTTTCTAAAGCCTACTCCTCGGTAACGGCTAGGTCAATAGGTTTGAAAAAAAAATTGTTTATTATAGATTTATGTACAACATTATCAACATATAATTTTTTCGTATGACTGCTCTTTTTTCGCTTGTTTTCCCTACTCGTTTCAAACTGCTTTGATCTTTAGAAATATTATGTTTACACAAAAAAAATGCTGGTTAAGTGTTCTTCAGAATGTATATAGCATATGTAAATTTATTCATGGAGAAATGGCGACAGCGACTGTCGCGACCCAGTGCTGGGCACGCCACAATTATGGCGGTAAGTCCCTTCTTTGAGGCCTGGTTGGAAAGACCTCACGGCGTCCTCACCTTCCGCATGACGCAGGTTCTCACCGAACACGGGAAGTTCGGGAAGTTCCTGCACCGGATTCGTGCGGAAGCGACGCCCGGGTGTCGCCACTGTGTGGACCGCCCGGAGGACACGGTGGAGCACACGGTGGAGCACACGGTGGAAGTGTGCCCCGCTTGGGAAGAGCAACGCTGTGTCCTCGTGGGGGCGATCGGCGGCGGCGATCTCTCGCGCCGGGCCTTGGTACAGGCCATGGTCCGGAGCGAGGAGGAGAGGCAGGCGATGGCCTCCTTCTGCGAAGCAGTAATGCTAGCAAAGGAGGCGGCCGATCGCATGAGGCAACGGCAACGGTCCTCACGCCCCAACCGCCGCCGGGATTCCAATCCCGATTTCCGGCCACCGTAGGCGCGGGCTTGCGGACGGCGGGAAATGGGTGGCCCGCCGTCCGACCGTCCGGTAACCATCCGGACCGAGCCCAAGTCCGCGCGCGCGCCTCAGGGAGATGTCAGCAAATCGTAGGGGCCCAGCAGGGTCGAAGCCTACTGGGGCCATGGGTAGTGTGAAAACGAAACCGTGGCCCTGGGACGAAGGCAACGAAGGAACAGGAGTGGGTTTTTAGTCAGTAAAAGTCTGGCACTATCTCTCGCTCCGCCCAAGAGCGTGATTTGTCATAAGATGATTTTCCCACCTATAAAAAAAAATGTAAATTTATCAATATTTCGCAAAGAATATGGATTTATAGGTCAGCGTGGCTCTATGCGGGCGCAGGCGGTAGTACGAGTATGGGTACATTTAACTCCGGCCAGATGTTCAAGGGACCGTGTGATTTTGATCTCAGCTCTGTAGCCGGAACCAAAATTAGTTAACAACAAAGAAGAAATTTATCGATTTGACAATGTCTACTCATAATTATTATTTTAAATGAGGATAATGAATCCCTAATTTCTTAAGTATATACCAAAGCAGTTAAAGTTGAATAAGTATTTGCTATTTGTCAAAATCGATTTTAGCTTGAAAACACGTCACAATTTGACTGTATAAGTAAAAAAAGCATATTCTTTACTCGAAACACAAATCAGACACCAACTCTTAATTAATAGATTTTAATTGTAAATATTCAGAAGATAACTTACCATTTGTAACTTTTCCGGTAGAGGAATAGTTTTGCTAAACGGCAAATAGAACATTTTCACCAATATAGTCTGGTTAGAGTCGTTTATAACCGCATTGAGATCAGTCCAAGGGCTCTTTATGAAGATGTTAAATAACTCCAAATTTCTATTCAGAACAATATCCATGGCTGAATGACCTTTGTACTGGATGTTCGGATTGCAGCCGTATTGGAGTAACAACTCCAGGAGTTGGTCACGAATCTAGAAGTAAAATAAATGATGTTGTACGTGACTGAACATGCACTCAATTTTTTAATGCCCCAGTTTTATCATCATTACGGGTGAAAGAGGCGGAGTCCACTGGTGTTCACCTGTGGACGCCGCGTCCTAGCTCTCGCGGCGCGCGGCGGTCCGGCCTCTCCTAAGCGTTAAACAATACACAATTTCAAAGACCCATATCGACCCTCTCTACTATAAAGGGTATAACTTCAAATGTAATACTTTTGGCAATGAGCAAAAAACGAAAAAATATTGAGATCAAGTATTGTAGAGCTTTAGGTGATGTTTAGTAGTAACACCTATTTTTCAGCGTAGCCCAATTTTTTTTTACTGATCTGAATATCGTGAGAAACTGAGTCAAGTGCATCAAAAAGCCAATTGCTCCAAAATTCTTCTCAAGAACTTTATTTAAAAAAATAAACCGGACAATCGTTGCCTCTTTTGATCACCTCTACTAAATGGAAGGTTATGTAGGTAGAGGCGAGGGAGTGATCATCATTAATTTCAAGAACCTTTCACAATCTTTACGTGGCCGTTGTTGTACCACTTGTACCCCAAGAAGTGGTTACAAGAATCAGAATCTTATTAATAACATTAAGCCTGTATTCCCCTATATGGTAGACAGAAAGATGTTCTGATATTAGGTTCATCATAGTGTTCATCTTTATTTATCCATTGTCATCAACTCAGGGAAATTATAGGTGTAAAAACCTAATAAGACTTTGCCCGACCCGGGAATCGAAACAAAGAGTTCGTGCTCGGGCTGTGGGATTGTTCGAAAGAGTTACTGTGGCCCAACGACCATTCCGTAACCCTGGAACGCTAAGGAAAACTGAAGGGTTTTAATTAGGTAGCAAAAGTCTGAAGCGCTCTCTGCTCAGCAGGCTAAGAAATGACTTCTCTGTTTTGCTAGCGTTCCCGCGAAACGATAAGTGCACAATTTATGGCCATTTACTGCTGAAAAATCACGTGGCAAGCGGCGTGACAGGTCATGTCATTGCCATACATTTTGTACTTAGCGTTTGGCCAGAACGCTAGCAAAAAAAGTCATTTGTCTAAGCCTGCAGAGTGGTTCAAGTTATTTGATGGCTTCCCACTTTAAAAACCAGGGCTCGTGCCTACGATTAATGGAAATATGAGGTAGTCATCTTTTCATCTATTCTATTATTTACTTACTTCAATGACGCGTGAATCCACAGCATCTATCTTCCTTGCCAATACCGCATGCAACAATGTCGGGCCCTGCTCCATAGGAATATCTGGAGACAGATCTGAAGGTGGAGCAGTGGTTGTTGGGACCTTTAGCCTGTGGTCTGGGCTTGCTCCACTTTGCAGTAATGCTCGGATCACCTCCAAGTTCTCAGGTGTTAGGGGCCCACTCACTGCCATGTCCAACGTTGTGTAGCCATAAGCCTGGAATTTATAATCAAGTAGAAAAGTTTATTAGGTACTATAATTGAATGCTGTTCAATTCACTTAACTAGAATGTAACGGAAGTGGTTATATTGGTTATACTTTATATCTGGCTTCGACTTCGACTTCGCGGTTGTAATAACCGATATTCATACAGATGAAGTCGTCGGGAAAAGCTAATAAATGAGAGGCCTATACTAAATCTTTCCAAGCTTATGCACACAGAAACAATGCATGCGTCTGCACACACCATAAGATCAACCCGCCTTCGTGAATGTACGATCTATGTAAATAATCAAAATATTTCCATCACAGATTCAGTAAGTGAAGGTCTACATTACATTACATTCACTCGGCACAGCAATTGTTCTGAAACACAATTCTGCCTTTTCTGTTGTGCAGCTGGGTGAAAAGGCCTCAGATGAAAAACGTAATTAAAAATGTATGAATTACTTGTGGGAATACTTCATTAATATCAGCGCCATGGTTAATTAAATGACGGATAAGTTCTGCACAATCAGACACGGCAGCGATGAATAACGGCGGTTGAGGACAGCGAGCCTTACGCGGGTCCGCTCCTTCAGACAACAGCTGTAGGATCGTCAACATTATCCGAGCCATTCTGAAATACGCATTTAATAGAATATGTAGCCCACGTCCACAATTAAAGGACAGTAAATGATCTTCTACTAGAAATTGAACATATACGTGCAGTTTGTCCTCTCAAACCCAATATATTAAAACAACTTGTCCTTCCAACTTAACCTAACTGCCCAAATAATTTGCACAGCAGGTGCTACACACTCCCGCGAAGCGGTGAGCCTCCTTGCCGGCCTGTCGCCGTGGGATTTGGAGGCAACAGTCCTTTCACACAGACCCGACCTGCGCATGGTATTGCAACACCGGGGTAAAACTTCGCTGCAGCAATAAATCACAGCATGGCGATAAAGAGTTCCGGCGGGATCATGACGGCATGGCGACAGCAACTGTCGCAATCTCGTTTGGGCGGAGTACCGCCGTGTCCTCGTGGAGGCAATCGACGTCGGCGACCACTCTTGCCGGGCCCTGGTTCAGGCCATGGTCTGGAGAGAGGGAATGGTATGCGGTCGCCTCTTTCTGCGAAGCAGTTGTGCTAGCGAAGGAGACGGCCGCAGGTGTGCGGGAACGTATATTTCGAATAAAATAAATTTCTGTTATAGTAGAGACAGGCCGAGAACTTTAAAAATTTGTACTTAACACCCGTGCGAAGCTGGCGCGGGTTGCTAGTAACTATACCTACTAAAATTATAAAAATAATAGTTTAAAAAACTAAAAAATAGGCTTTTAGTACTCACTAAAAATTACAAAATAATTCGGACATTTAGTTTGATGACTTGATTTATTATGAAAGAAAGCGTGGAGCGTTTTGTCCAAAAAGAGTAAAGATTACATAAACGCTCCACGCTTTCTTTCATAATAAATCATAGTAAATATTCAATAAAGATGATTACCTACTTATAACCATTTCGCATAGGTAATTATTTATCGTTCATCACGAACTGAAATTGTTTATGTTTACCTGCGATCTAATGAAGATTTGGCAAAGGGAAAACTCTTGAGTCATCAAACTAAATGTCCGAATTATTTTGTAATTTTTAGTGCGTACTAAAAGCGTGTTTTTTAGTTTTTTAAACAATTATTTTTATTTTATACTTTTTAGCCTTCTTATTATTATTTTTTCGTATTCCTGACAGCAAACCCTTTCATTTGATACCCATATCATGGGGGTGCATTTCAAATAGCCAATCCGCCATCTCGAATGTCCGCCATGTTGGATTTAAGTCACGTGACTATTTTTTTTTCGTATTCCTGACAGCAAACCCTTTCATTTGATACCCATATCATGGGGGTGCATTTCAAATAGCCAATCCGCCATCTTGGATGTCCGCCATGTTGGATTTAAGTCACGTGACTATTTTTTCGTATTCCTAACAGCAAACCCTTTCATTTGATACCCATATCATGGGGGTGCATTTCAAATAGCCTGTCCGCCATATTGGATTTAAGTCACGTGACTATTTTTTCGTTTTCCTGACAGCAAACCCTTTCATTTGATACCCATATCATGGGGGTGGATTTCAAACAGCCAGTCCGCCATCTTAGGGAGGCCGCCATATTGGATTTGTAAGGACGTTTCTTAGCTAGTCATGAATTGTCATCAGAACTCAGAGCGTGTGCAAAATTTCATCCTAATCGAAGACCGGGAAGTGGGTCAAATTAAGATTCCAAGATTTTCTTACATACATAGTTACAAGTGAAGCTAATAAAAGCGTGTTAAAAAGGAAACTTTTGAATTTTTATTATTTGTTTGTAACGAATAAACTCAAAAACTATTGGACCAATTTTTAAAATTCTTTCACTAATAGAATGCTACTTTATCACTGAGTAATATACCGACGCGGGCGAAGCCGCTGACAGAAGCTATTATTACATATATTTAGATTTTCGGTAAAAGTGGTGATACAAGGTCCTGCACTGATATCGACGATATGTTAAAGCGTTTATATAAGGGTCTTTGGATACCACAGTTTTTAAACGCACCGTTGATGCGCGTTTGTAGCGATACAGACGCGATACGCACGCGAGTCTGACATAGCCTGTAGACCGTTAATAGCGCTAACTAAAACGCGCGTCAACGGCGCTTTTAAAAAACGTGGTGTGCACAGGCCTTTACCCCTCTGATTCCGACACATCTTCGCTTGGTATATTGACACTGTATAATGTATCATCATGTTTAAAACATTTTGAACAACTTGTTATACTTCTCAGCCCTACCACTAATTATAAAACAGTTGCCAACAAATACAACACTCTAAATTCCCGGATGAAAGTTATTACATGATGAAATATCTACTTACTTTTCTTGTCTCTTTTGTTCTATAGCATCCACGTAGGGATCCACTTTTTCCTGATACATAATATCTCTGCTAGGCTTCTTTGGCAATTCCTTCATTGCGGGTTTAGATGTAATTTTCTCAATTTTCTTTACGGATTTTTCAGAAACTTTTCTAGCTTCCTCTTCATTCAATACTTCTACGTCTTTATACATGTCGTTTACTTCAAAAATGTATGGTATAGGATTAGCCTCACTGTGTACTGAGAACGCTTCAGCCACTTTTATCAAATATTCAGTATTAATTTTATCATATACGTACTTATCTTTAGCAAACGCATCAGTAATCGTATCATTATCTACTCGTATATCACTTTGTTTTTGTACTTGTATATCTAGTTTTGAAATTTGCTCAGTTTTCTTTTTCAAAGACAGTTCTTTTGCAGAAAGCTTTTTAATCGGTATATTTTGTTTCTGATTTATTTTACTGGTAACTTTAATTAAACCGTCTGCAGGCGTATCTTGGGATTCTCGGTTAATTTTCCATTCAAGTATATTTTCATCCGGCCGTGCTAGAATTTGACGAGTTTTTGTAAATCTAAATCGAAACAGCAATCTAGCGGCTACATGTAAAAATTTTATAAATATGAAATAAATCCTGCATGGTGTCAGAGATTTACTTTTTTTATTATAATTTACCAAACTGATGTACAATCAAACATCAAACATAAACAAAAAAGTAAATCGCAAAACAATACATCTGATTGACACCTACAAGATCTGAATCTTATATGCAGATCATATAAAAAACTGGGCAAGAGCGAGTCGGACTCGCGATCTGAGGGTTCCGTACAAACATACCTATGTAAATAAATAGTTCAATTCCCGAATGGACTCGCGATCTGAGGGTTCCGTACAAACATACCTATGTAAATAAATAGTTCAATTCCCGAATGGAGTCTCGAAGATTTTTCCGAATCGCAAAAAAAGATTTTTTTTATTGTGACAAATTAACTATTTTCAGATTTAGTCCTATATCTGTGCTATAAGACCTTTAAGCCAAATTTCAGGATTCTGGGTCAACGGGAAGTACCGTATGAATTGTGATTCCCTTGAGAGTGTCGAAATGTACGTTTTTTGCGACATAAACGGCCGTATCTTTTTTTTTATTAATTTAGAAGTTTGATTTTTTCACAGCTTGAAGGGACTGCAGATCTGAGTGTATACATAGTTTTAATTTCAACTCGGTACCTCAACGCGTTCTCGAAATAAAGGGTCTTGACAGACAGATAGACGGACAGACAGACAGACGGACGGACAACAAAGTGATTCTATAAGGGATCCGTTTTTTCGTTTCGAGGTAAGGAACCCTAAAAATTCAATCGTCAATTTCACCCCTAATAGAAATGTTATTTTAGAGGTCTTTTTTCTTATACGTGGGAAAATCATCTTATGACAAATCCCGCTCTTGGGCGGAGCGAGAGATAGTGTCAGACTTTTACTGACTAAAAACCCACTCCTGTTCCTTCGTTGCCTTCGTCCCAGGGCCACGGTTTCGTTTTCACACTACCCATGCCCCCGTTAGCCTTCGACCATGCTGGGCCCCTACGATTTGCTGACATCTCCCTGAGGCGCGCGTGGAACAATACGCGCCGTCGACGACTTGGGCTCGGTCCGGACGGTTACCGGACGGTCGGACGGCGGGCCACCCATTGCCCGCCGTCCGCAAGCCCGCGCCTACGGTGGCCGGAAATCGGGATCGGAATCCCGGCGGCGGTTGGGGCGTGAGGACCGTTGCCGTTGCCTCACGCGATCGGCCGCCTCTTTTGCTAGCATTACTGCTTCGCAGAAGGAGGCGACCGCCTGCCACTCCTCCTCGCTCCGGACCATGGCCTGTACCAAGGCCCGGCGCGAGAGATCGCCGCCGCCGATCGCCCCCACGAGGACACGGCGTTGCTCTTCCCAAGCGGGGCACACTTCCACCGTGTGTTCCACCGTGTCCTCCGGGCGGTCCACACAGTGGCGACACCCGGGCGTCGCTTCCGCACGAATCCGGTGCAGGAACTTCCCGAACTTCCCGTGTTCGGTGAGAACCTGCGTCATGCGGAAGGTGAGGACGCCGTGAGGTCTTTCCAACCACGCCTCAAAGAAGGGACTTACCGCCATAATTGTGGCGTGCCCTTATTTTAGAGGTCTAACTTTTCCCGTACTCAGTACAATGTAACACGTAGTTAGCGTTGCCAGGCGTCCGGATAAAGCCGGACAGGGTCAGGCTTTTTAGTTGCGCGTCCGGCCAAATTAGGCGGAGTCCGGCCTTTTTTTTTATTTGTCTTCTACCTTATCTTGTATTGCTAGCGTAAGCGGAGCGGACTATTGTATGTATGTATGTATGTATTTTATTGTTGTTTCATTAGAATTAAAAAATATGTACCTATTATGGTCAATAATAAATAATTCGAGTTTAACTTCTTTTAAAACTGTCGGGCAAACTCAAATGTCCGGCTAAATTGGCTGGTTTGTCCGGCTTTTCGGTTTGAAGACCTGGCAACCCTACACGTAGTAATCTAATGGTAACGCGTGGAAGCTAAAGCCTATTTCCCGGGTGACGTTTGAGAGTAGCATCGGGGCGGGGGGGGGGGGTACAGTTTGGCTACTACTATTGCCACATCCTGTTGGTTCTACTACTAAAAAGTTATATTTGTTTCTATTGTATACTAACGTATATTATCAGCAGTGGTTGGTGGTAGAAGAGCCTGGACCATCGCATTGGCTGCCACGCCACGCTTCTCCAGCACGTATCTCAATAAGGTGATGCCTAGAGGAGTGCAGCAAGCGTCGTTGTAGGCGTTCACATCAGCGCCGGCTTCCACCAGGAAATGTATTGTTTCAGGTTGATCTCCGCACTGTCAACAATATTCATGATTTTAACCGAAAGACGCCACTGTTGGACATAGGCCTCCCCCAAATAAAGGTTAGGTAGTATTTATTACTAGCTGACCAGGCAAACGTTGTTCTGCCATATAAATTATCAAAGAAAAAATGGGGGGTGAAGGTAGGAGGGTAAAAATACAACCGCTCTTGTGATTATTATACTTCTTTCTGTAGATATTTTGGAAATACAGATATCTTGTGGATATATTATTTCATATTGAAATGAAATCATAAAATTGTGTAAGACTAATCCAGCTGGCCCTACATAATGTGCTCATATATATATAAAAAAGAAAATATAACTATGGAAACCTTACACATCCAATCAAGATTTTGAATTATAATTCTCTTTTCAAAATCTTTCAAGGATTAGAAAAAAAACAAACGTATTTCCTGGAACAAGTTTTCTGAAAGTAAATGACGGTATCGAATGCTAACAGAGCGTTCATGTGTTATCTCTTTTTTTTCCTATTGCGTAAATATCAAACATTGCATTAGATTGCGTTGGATGAACCAACAAGCTTTTAAACCATGCTCAGGTTGAAGATTGACGGGTTGGGAACGGCCCTCAGTTGACTGTTTCATGTCTTTGTGCGATTGCATGTAAAGGTAAAGTGCGATCAAAACTATCCCTAGAGTAGAGGTCCGCAAAAATCGCTGACGTGTTGTCCTACGTGACCAACCGCACGTGGGTGCGGTGCGGCGATAAGTGAAGCGAAGCGATCGCCGCGGTAACTTGTTTTAAATAAATGGCGGCTTAAGCGGTGACTGCACGAGTACGTAGGACAGATCCACCGCGTCACGATGAATTGCCCATGTAGGACACCGCGTTATACTCTAGAAATATATATGTATATTTATGTTTTTCTTAAATTTGTAGATTTGAAGTCGAAGTACCTGCTAGTATTACAAATAAAATGTTTTGGTTATTGTGCTGAGAGATATGAAGTGATTTAAAAAAATGTGCAATGGCATTTATTCCGGTCTTACTATATGTTAAAGCTGACGCAGCAGTAGAAATCATTGAGTTTGACTACAAAAGACTAAACTATATGATATTGAGTTTTACTCACTGCTGCGTACATTAAAACCGAGTTCCCTTGGACATCAGTAACGTTTGGCGAGACGTCACATTCATTTATAAGCGTGACAACATTCGAGATGTTTCCCAAATAGCTTGCCATTAATGCGGTCCTGAAAATACGAAGTTCATTAACTTTTTCTTTAATACCTACTAGTCATGTAACGAATGTTAGATTTTTCATATTCGCGAATGCGAATGCGAATATTCGAATACGAATGTTGACTTTCAAACAAAGTGCGCGTAATATGTCATACAGGTTTGAAATTTCGTGTCAGTCAAGTTTAAACTGAACATAACAGAGCCGTTATAGACTGATTGAACGAAGCTTATCACATTAAGTTCATTCGAAAAGATTTTATTGTCAGTCTTTATCCATTCAATCAATATATTATTTCCTTTTTGTTTGTCAGAAACATTCGCCAAACATTCGCATGTTTCTTGCTAATACGAATGCGAACGCGAATATCAAAAACTGTGCGAATATTCGCGATTGCAAATGCGAATATTCGTTACGTCACTAACCTACCATTACCATCTATTACCTACGTGGTCGCTTACAATGGGCCTCATCAGAAGGCTTAGAGTTGAAACTATCCAACGCTGACGACCGTCTCACATGTTACACAAGCAAAAGTATTGACAACTATACCTTTCTGAATAGCTGATAAGACAAGGATATTTTTAGTAATTTGTAAGTACATCAGGTGTAGTATTATTTTTTTGCAGTAGACTACATTTTGGTATGAAATAATAGCAAAAGTTACAAAAAAAAATAATGTTTGCTTAGTGATATGTAGTTTTTGTCATTTTGAACTTTTATACTAACAAAGATCTGCTACGATATGAATTACTACAATGACTTAAATTTCAGTACAGTCGTGCCGTAAATAGTTATCAAATTGGCTTCAAATGATTTAATCTGGGATTTTGCATAAAAAACTAAAAATCTTACTAACTCAAAAAATACTGAATTTCGGTAGAACATTTGGTGGCTTAATTCGTTGCATTTTAACCCTACTATGACGTCCTGCGAGGAATACGTCGAGTTTACCAGTAACCCTGTTTATGGTGTATAGTTGCATCCCTCTTTCTCGCTCACACGACTAACATTTTACCACTTCATGGCCCCAGATCTCCCACAGATTAAAATTGTTTGCCAAACTACCTGTCAACCAGGGGTGCCGAGTTTTAGAAAACCTCGTGGGTGCTCATGCTCATTTGATGGTCTCGAAAAAGATGAGAAATAAAATGTAACCATTACTTATATATGTATAAAAATGAAACTAGTTTTTAGTTTCAAGAAATATTATAATTTATACGTAACCTAAAAGGCGATTGCTGATCTGTTTCTTGATGTCTATTCTCAGGGGTGCTCGGCACCTACTGTTTATTTATCATGGGTGCTCGAGCCCCCGAGCACCCACGGAGTCGGCGCCCCTGCTGTCATCTTACTAGCTAACAAGCATACTTTACTATAAAAATACATACAAACCTACAATCCATTTCATGCTTGCCAGGTCTTTTGAAAGAACTCCTAGATCCAGAGAGTATTTTCTCGAGGTCGAGCCGACTCTCTTTCCTCTGTTCTTCGTGAGTAAAACAGTGCTTCATCATGTAGATAACTATTTTGTTATTGTTCCACGCGTAGTAAGTAGTTTTAGCGGCGTCGGTGCTACTTTGGCTGCCATCCTGAGAAGAGTTTACTGTGATACTGACAATTCGTTGGTGAGAGATAACCCGTTATGTCATTGAAATGAAGTCATTGTATCAATGCCTCAATATTTTTTATTTTTAAACGTATTTTTAAAAGAAATGGTTGCCGTTTTATACCGTTTTAAACTTTAAAATGGTTTAAATCCATGGATTTTAATTTAAATCGGTCTATTTACAACTCAGCTTTAGTTACACCAAAACATTGTATAAATATACATATAAATCAACAAATCAAGATTATAATAGGTCTACCTATGAAATTGCCGTTTTTTAAAACGGGTTTCTTTGAAGTGTTATGTCTTTGGATTGATTTGGAATAATAAGTTTAATTGTAAATAGTTTAATTCCTGAATGGAGTCTCGACGATTTTTCCAAATCGAAAAAAAAGTTTTTTTTTGTGACGTAGCATCAAAACTATTTTCAGATTTATTCCTATAAGACCTTGTTTTATGCCAAATTTCAGAATTCTGAATCAACGGGAAGTTACCTATGAATTTTGATTCCCTTTAGAGTGTTGAATTACACGTTTTTTGCAACAAAAACGGCCGGAGTTTTTTTTCGTTAACTCATAACATAAGTTTGATTTTTTCACAGCTTCAAGGGACCGCAGATTTGAGTGTATGGTTTTAATTTCAACTCGATACCTCCACGCGTTCCCGAGATAAAGGGTCTTGACAGACAGATAGACGGACAATAAAGTGATCCAAAAGGTTCCGTTTTTTCCTTTTGAGCTATGGAACCCTAAAAATGAATAGCAAACGATGAAATCCATCACTGATCATTTCTAATACTGACTGGAAAAAATACCTTATTAAGCTCAGCACCTGTAACTTCATTGAGAGTATTAATGCCATTGTCATAGTAGGCACGGTCGAACGCCTCGACGTGGCAAATTGGGCTGGACAGGTCTGTGCAGTTCTTGGAGTACAGTTTCGGCCACTTGTCGACGGCTGTTAGAGGCTCACAACCTGATCGTTTGAGCAGTTCCAATGCTGAGTTGACTTCGCCGATCTGTGAAGAGATGTAGATCCTAATTTTACTATGTGCTGGTGTATATCTGCTACGGTTTATTGAATGTAGTTCCTCTTCAGAAATTGCTTTATTAGGTAGGTATATGGTCTTCTTCCACAGGGTCTTAAATAAATATTGTGATAGATTCTTCCAAATAGCTGAAAAATGAATAATACCTACAGTCTTTCACGCAGAGTTAACTATGTATTTACTTACAATTACCATTTTTCGTATATCCTAGATGTAATGTATTTTTTTTAACAATTTTTTGTAAAATTAGAACTAGAAAAACGAACGTTACTTAACAAACCCTTATATTTGATATCTCTAATATCATATTCCGCCATATTGGATTTAGAATGACATCACTTAGCTGCATTATTGCAAGCATGCATTATTATCTAAACTGCACATGTCTGCAAAATTTCAGCTCAATCAGTTAGTGGTAACTGTTATAAAATTCATTTGCAAGATTTGACATAAACAGACATACGAGTACTTACATATAAACATAAATTAAAGAATTTAAAAACCCTCGATAGAATATTTTAATGTAAAGTAGTACATATAAAATTCTACTAACAATCTTAACATTCGCCTTCAACAGCACCCGATGTGGTGCCACCGTGTTAGCCCCAATGGATGTTGACACTAAGTCGATGGCGACGCTAGGCACTGAAGGTCGCCATGCCAGCCGAATGAGCTGGTAGCCATGCCAGAATCCCACGTTCTCTTGAACACACGCGTGGGTCTCCACGCCCGGACCCAAACGGTAGTTCTTATGAAATAGACCCTGAATTGAAAAAAAGATGTTTTGAGAACACAAAAAAGTATATAGTTACAGTTTATTAGGGCTGATTTCTAGATAAAAAATAAGGTATAAATATATTTAGTACTAGAGTCTGCCCGCGGCGTCGCTTGCGTAGAAGTAGGTTTCTCTCTATAAACTTTGGACCCCCTTTTCATCCCGTTAGGGGGTGAATTTTGAAAAATCCTCTCTTAGTGCTTGGAACCCTTGTGGAAAATTTCACACTCCTAGTCTCAGTAGTTTTGGCTGTGCGTTGATATGTCAGTCAGTCAGTTTCTCCTTTTATAGATATGTATTTTTCGCAAAAAAAATTGGCAGAGATAAAACGCATAAAAGTTTAGGGGTGGAGGAGACTTGTTACGCGCATTTCTAGGTAAAAAATGGTATGACATCACGCGATAGTTCAAGTTTTACACTGTCGTGGAGTTTTTTTTTAACGCAACGAAAGAAAAGATACGTTTCTATTATTTTTGTGTAATATAAATGACGGACTAAATATATTTATTAGGGATCTAGGCCATGGAAGGTTGTACAATTAGCACCATAGGTTATGACCTATGGTGCCAATTGTCCATCCAGTGACCATGTTGCCATCGCAAGATGGTCAGCTCCGAGATAGCACCAGCAGTATTTGCCGAGCATAGTGTCAATAAGGACTATACTAACATTAAACACGCGTCCATCAAGGTAAGACATGACGCCGTAGCCATGCATGCTGTTGTTGTAGAACCGGGCCTCGTAGGTGGTGGCGAGGTGATCAGCACCGAGGTAGTATCAGCAGTAGTCACCGAGCATAATGTCAATAAGGACCATACTAACAGTAAACACGCGTCCATCAGGGTAGGACATGACGCTGTAGCCATGCATGCTGTTGTTGTAGAACCGGCCTTCGTAGGTGGTGGCGAGGTGGTCAGCACCGAGGTAGTATCAGCAGTAGTCACCGAGCATAGTGTCAATAAGGACCATACTAACATTAAACACGCGTCCATCAGGGTAGGACATGACGCCGTAGCCATGCATGCTGTTGTTGTAGAACGGGGCCTCGTAGGTGGTGGCGAGGTGGTCAGCTCCGAGGTAGTATCAGCAGTAGTCGCCGAGCATAGTGTCAATAAGGACCATACTAACAGTAAACACGCGTCCATCAGGGTAGGACATGACGCCGTAGCCATGCATGCTGTTGTTGTAGAACCGGCCCTCGTAGGTGGTGGCGAGATGGTCAGCTCCGAGGTAGCATCAGCAGTAGTCGCCGAGCATAGTGTCAATAAGGACCATACTAATATTAAACACGCGTCCATCAGGGTAGGACATGACGACGTAGCCATGCATGCTGTTGTTGTAGAACCGGCCCTCGTAGGTGGTGGTGAGATGGTCAGCTCCGAGGTAGTATCAGCAGTAGTCACCGAGCATAGTGTCAATAAGGACCATACTAACATTAAACACGCGTCCATCAGGGTAGGACATGACGCCGTAGCCATGCATGCTGTTGTTGTAGAACGGGGCCTCGTAGGTGGTGGCGAGGTGGTCAGCTCCGAGGTAGTATCAGCAGTAGTCGCCGAGCATAGTGTCAATAAGGACCATACTAACAGTAAACACGCGTCCATCAGGGTAGGACATGACGCCGTAGCCATGCATGCTGTTGTTGTAGAACCGGCCCTCGTAGGTGGTGGCGAGATGGTCAGCTCCGAGGTAGCATCAGCAGTAGTCGCCGAGCATAGTGTCAATAAGGACCATACTAATATTAAACACGCGTCCATCAGGGTAGGACATGACGACGTAGCCATGCATGCTGTTGTTGTAGAACCGGCCCTCGTAGGTGGTGGCGAGATGGTCAGCTCCGAGGTAGTATCAGCAGTAGTCACCGAGCATAGTGTCAATAAGGACCGTACTAACATTAAACTCGCGTCTATCAGGGTAGGACATGACGCCGTAGCCATGCATGCTGTTTTTGTAGAACCGGCCTTCGTAGGTGGTGGCGAGGTGGTCAGCACCGAGGTAGTATCAGCAGTAGTCACCGAGCATAGTGTCAATAAGGACTGTACTAACATTAAACACGCGTCCATCAGGGTAGGACATGACGCCGTAGCCATGCATGCTGTTGTTGTAGAACCGGCCCTCGTAGGTGGTGGCGAGGTGGTCAGCTCCGAGGTAGCACCAGCAGTAGTCACCGAGCATAGTGTCAATAAGGACCATACTAACATTAAACACGCGCCCATCAGGGTAGGACATGAAGCTGTAGCCATGCATGCTGTTGTTGTAAAACCGGCCCTCGTAGGTGGTGGCGAGGTGGTCAGCTCCGAGGTAGCACCAGCAGTAGTCACCGAGCATAGTGTCAATAAGGGCAATACTAACATTAAACACGCGTCCATCAGGGTAGGACATGACGCCGTAGCCATGCATGCTGTTGTTGTAGAACCGGCCTTCGTAGGTGGTGGCGAGGTGATCAGCTCCGAGGTAGCGCCAGCGATAGTCACCGGCTCCATGCATCGTGTTGTTTAACATTCGTCCAGTATACCACTCGAGAGACTAAAATGATGAAAATGTTCGCTATATTTACTTTCAGACGTTCAGAGCTGAAAAGCAAAAAACTGGTGTCAAACGTAAGGTGCTTTTTTCCCGCTGTATGCTTTAGCTTAATACTTAGGTACTAAGTGCTTATGATATACTAGCTTCTGCCAGCAGCTTCATTCGTGTGGAAGTAAATTTCACCATACATTTTTAGACCCCCGTTTCATCCCCTAAGGGCGCCTTCAATTTATGCGTACTGCAACCGGCTGGCTGCCGCACTTTTACCGTGCCGCAGCCGATCGGTTGCAGTACGTTAGCAGTCCGACTATAAGCGAAAATTGAAAACGTATCTGGCTGCCGTGCGTTTGTATGCCAGTGATGAGCTATTCAACCCCGCACTATTCAACACCGAATTGAACACGTGGTGCATGTGACGTTGCCGTCCTGCCGTGCTATTCTGTAAATGGTAAATCATTTCGAAACTCATTTCACAAATCATCTCGAATGTCACACTCAGCGAATTGTATTTCAGAATACCAAATCCTATAGACAAATTTGTAGATCCTCTCACTTTGATCATCATTCGGTGGCGCCAGTGTCGAATTCACTCCATTTCAGAATACGAAACTTTAATTTCACCATGATTTCACTGCGGATTCAGAAGTGATTTCGCAAATAAACTTTTCAGAATAGTAAGGCTGTTGTTGACCGTTCGCCGCACGGTTGCTGCACCGCGCGTTTTGCATGAAAAATACGACCGTCCGTACGTAGTACGACTAACGCACCGCATCCGCACCGCAGCAAGCCGTCGAAAAACGTATAAATTGAAAGCGCTCTTAGGGGGTGAATTTTGGAAAATCCTTTCTTAATCATTTTTACATTTATAAAGGAACCACTGCGCCCAATTTTAGCGTTCTAGATCAAAGGGTTTGGGTTGGGTGTTGATGAGTCGGTGAGTGAGTCGGGACTTTGCCTTTTATATTACATACAAACTAGCTTCTGCCAGCGACTTCGTTCGCGTGAAAGTAGGTTTCTAAATACAGACTTTAGATCCCCGTTTCATCACCTTAGAGGGTGAATTTTGCAAAATGCTCTCTTAGTGCTCGCCTACGTCATAAAAGGAAGCCTTGTGCAAAATTTCACGCTCCGAGTCCCGGTAGTTTAGGCTGTGCGTAGATATGTCAGCCAGTCAGTTTCTCCTTTTATATATATATATATGTGAAATTAACTCTGTCTGTTACCCTTTCACGATTAAACTACTGAACCTATTTTGGTGAAATTTGCTATGGAGTAGACTTGAACCTCAAGAAAGGACATTTTATCTGGCTTCAACTTCGATTTCGCGTCCGCAACAACCGACATTCACGCGGATGACGCTGCTGGCAGAAAATAGAAGATACTAATGGTTGAAGTAGCCGAATGAGAATGCAATTTCTTGTGGGAACTCCGGAGTCCAAGTAGGTGAAACTTCTGGCTACTTTCATATTAATCGGAAACAAACTACAAATTTTTTCGTTGAACTAATAACTGAGATTAATTTTGAATAAACTGTAGACTGCAGAGATTCTGACTGGCTTAGCTAGATTAATTTCCTGCGTACAAGTAGGTCAGACAGGTCAGACTGCAAAGAGGAAGCCTTTGCCTGTGAAATTAGTTTCTAATGTACAAAGCGTTTAATCTACAGTACTGTAATGTCATATCATGATACATTTTATCAAGTGAAAAGAGAACTAAATTGCATCAGGAGAAAGTAGATTTTTTCAATTCTGTCATTAAAATCATCTTCCTTCCTAATATTGTGGAAAAATAATTGTAGCGTTTTCTCTTGTATCACCGCACACCGCACGAAGTAGGTAGATACCTATCGCTACTTGTGGAAGCATTCGTAATATATAAAGAATTTTCGCTATTTTTTTTTTTTAAGTAATAAGACGAAACGAGAGGGCGTGGATTTTTACTGTGTCCTCCAGTTGCCCTTTGCATTCTTGGGTCACAGTAACTCTATCAAAAGTTTCTGCATAGCATGTTCTCAATTACATTTTTTTTTATTTAAGATGGGAAATCATCTCATAACTCTCTAGAGCGGAATGAGAGGGCATGTCAGACTTTTACTGACTAAAACCACACCTATGTTCCGTCTTTGCCCTTTGCGTTCCAAGGGTTTCCCTTTCTGAAGTAAACCTAAGTCCCCAGTAAGTTAACTCCGCTGGGCCGCAGTTCTCTATTACTTGAATTGATTTAGGGGGGAGCGCCAGTGTAGCCATATTATATTTATATTTATATTTATTATTATTTATATTTATTACATATGTATGTAAAAGAGTAACAAAGAGTAACCTCAGCGCCAGTCCAGTGATGTATCCCCTGCCCATGCTTTCTGTTCTCCTCATCTCTCTCCCCGATATAGTACTCCTCGTAAGGCCACCTCTTCTCAACGCCTGTCTTCGGCGGACTGCAAGGTATCTGTGTACTTATGTCCATAAAGATACTAGTTTTCGTGTAAATTAGTCGAAATGTTGTGATTGTTTATAATAGTTTTGACGGCTTGTTAACTATCAATTTAGACAGTTGCAAATATATTTTTGGGAATGGGAAAAAAGGTTGTATATCTGTTTTTTTAATGAGAATCTAATTTTTTTATGTGGCAGTTGTTGGTAATCCCTCATAGACTAGACGTCCACACTGTCCCACAAGTAAGGCAGTCTGTGCAGTACCAGACTCCTACCGGATAAAAGCAAACTCCTGCCTTGCGAAAGGTCCCCCACTGCCGTCTAGGGGCCTTACCATGACTTGTTAATAGAATCTCAAGTGTGCGAGCGAGAAAGAAGGATGGAGCTATACACCTTATAAGCTCCATCCCTTTAACAGTTCAGTTTCGATCGTCAAATGGATCGTGTTACAAGGTAGGGCCTCAGGTGTCGCAGGGATTTTTTATGACTGTAGGTTGTAGTTGGTGTTGTTTGACAGAATTTACTGAAAATAGACGTCATTTAGTAAGTACCAGACCTGAAGGACCGTTCGTTCTTCAGTCACAAGGGTCTAGCGGCTAAACCGTTGGAGCTAAAGTCTTCATATTTCCACTATAAGATAAGTTAGTAATATACTCGTACATATACAGGCTGTAACGGAAATAGGCTCTGGATTAATCGAAAGTGTTATCGTGGCCCAGGAATAAACGGCAACTAAAGGACAAAGGTATATCTTAGTAAAAGTCTAACATTTCCTCTCACAACACCCAGAGCAAGAGGAGATATTTGATGATTTTCCACCCCCATAAAAAAGGCTGTGATAGAAATGGGCGGTCATATTTTAAATACTATTTCTGCCTAGAAATGAACTAGTTACTTCTTCAAAAAAGTCACAAGCAATTCGGTAAAAAATCTTTAAAGGCTTTTGAGCAATGTTAATCGAATCTGTAATCTCGAAATGCAATTTGTAATAAGGCGTGGTTTGTCGAGCGAAGGGTATAGACACTCGTTACAATTCAAATCACTTAATGTTAGCACTTCACTATAATCTTACTTTTAGTTCTCATAAAATAATCACCATAGATAAATCACCACACAACAATTATTACTACAAAATTTTGGCAGCACAATTAAGACACTCCACTGAACGCGTAGTGGACACATGTCTCCGAACGGGGCTCAGTTAATACTGCGCCTCCGTCGTCGACTTACATCCCACCAGCACCCAGTGTTGCGTCAGTGTCGTGGCCAGTCACGTGACACACGTCACTCTAAACCCGCCGCTCGAAACAACTAGCGCCATCTCTGATATCTTTTAAAAACTAATTTAAATACAAAATCGCCGTCATATTTTATTAAATTAGGTATTTATTGTTGTTAATAAGCTTCCTGGTGCGAGGACATTTTGCGTAACAAGTAAAACACCAATAAATATAAAAAAATAATTTATTTTATAAAACTTATTATATACGAATATATGAAATAGTCATAAGCTTATTTATTTTATGTAATACGTATAAATCTATGGGTATAAAATGATGTACTGTACTTCTAGATACTACTCAGCCAGTAAAATTCTTATAATACTTGTTTAATATTTCCTTAGTTAGTATAAGTAGATATCCCTATTATATTGGGCTACTAGAATAGACACCTGGCGATCCTTTCTAGGTATTCAGGCGGTATGTAAAGTCATCTTACGTCATCTCCTTTTAACAACAACTGCAACAACTCGAACTAGATGTTTCGAAGTAAGTGTATTCCTGAAACAATAGAATAGTAGAATTACATAACAAATAATATAAAATTTAAACGACCCCTGATCTATAGTTTTGTAATTTCTATCTTATTTTATACTCCACGAAACACTACGGGGTCAAGCAAAAATGTCACGTCTGTGTAGCCTGGAGTATGGGGCAGAGGTGTGCAGTACATTTTTATTTCGTCACTTATGTGAAAGTCCCAGGAATGTCATCACAAAAAGGAGCCTATTCCTGCGATCGCTGCGGGTTGTTCGAAAGAGTTACCGCGGTCTTGGAACGCAAAGGGCAACTGAAGGAACACGGGTGGGTTTCAGATAGTAAAAGTCTGAAAATCCCATTAAAAAAAGAGGGGATAAAAATGAAAAATTCTAAGTAAAAAGCTCATTAACACTTTGCCCGACCTTGGAATCGAACCTAGGACATAATACTCGACAGTATAAGCGCTGGTGAAAGGAAATTATTATATTTTAATTGTAAAAAAAATCTGACATTAACAGAATCTGGCATTTATAGAATCTGGCATTATAAGAATCTGGCGTTTATAGAATCTGACATTTGTAGAATCTGGCATTTGTAGAATCTGGAATTCATAGATTCTGGCGTTTTAAACTCGTCTGACATTTGTAGAATCTGAAATTTCTCGACTAAACCATTACTAGGTTGACCATCGGATTAATCCAGTGTAAGTTAGACAAAATATTAAAATCTTACCAATAGGAAAGCAGCAGCCAATATGAGAGCTTTGTGTTTGGGCTGCACGGCGGGGGCAGGCACCTGAATCTTCGTTATGAAGCTGTTCAGCTCTCTGTCCCAGCCGTGGGCTATCTTGCCCACCACGCGGAGGGAGTCGCTGGTCATTATCTGGAAATCGAAGATAATTAAGAGGGGACCCAATTGGTCTTTTTCATTGTATGTATTCAATCCATTGGTTTATAGGTATAATGGTAAAATAAAGTACTTACAATTAACTCCAAATAAGGAAAGACGCGTTAGAAACATACAAAAAATAAAAAAATACATAAAAATTTTTGGATCAGAACATGAGTGCACTGATTTCAACATATATGTAATTGAAAAGTAAATAAAGTGATAAAAAAAAGATGATGATAAAAAAAAAGAAATACAACCGAATTGATAACCTCCTCCTTTTTTTTGAAGTCGGTTAAAAAGGAAAAAAGAACGTCAGTTTTAAATTTCGACTTTTTAGCTTTAGTTTCAGACTATGTTAAAAAGATCTGTCTGTAATTCTCTATTACAATTATTAACAATTGAACCTTAAACTCCGAGATGAGCAAGGCACTCCTCTGCAGAGCGGCGGGGCCTTCCACCACGAAGAGCACATCATCATTGGCATCCCGCACCAGGAAGAACGGCACCATCCATGTACACTGCTGCTGGACACGACCCACGTAGTCTCCAGGGGGAGTCACCACCTTTATCTCCTGGAAACAGAAGGTGTTGGAAATATTAACGGTATTACTAGGATTTTTATAAGGTTAGATTAAAAAAGATTTGCGTGTGAAATTCATCATCATCATCATCATTATTTCAGCCGATAGACGTCCACTGCTGGACATAGGTCTCCCCCAAATGTCGTCATAATGAACGGTCCTGTGCATCTCGCATCCATCGGATTCCCGCAACCTTCACCAGGTCATCGGTCCACCTTGTAGGGGGCCTTCCAACACTGCGTCTTCCGGTACGCGGTCGCGGTCGGTGGAAGTGTGAAATTGTGAATATACAGGGTGACTGGTAATTAGTGACCGATACTTAAACACGTGATTGTACTCATGATTACAAACAACTTTCCCAAAGAAACTTTTTTTATATTCTCATCAGTTTTATCACAATAACAAAACAGCTGTTTAAATACGAGCGCGCGCTCGCGACCGGCAAGTGTGCGCGCGCGTATTACAAACAGCCTTAGATTCAAACAGCTGTTTTGTTACTGTGATAAAACTAGTGAGTATATAAAAAAAGTTTCTGTGGGAAAGTTGTTTGTAATCATGAGTACATGGCAATCACATGTTTAAGTATCGGTCACTAATTACCAGTCACCCTATATATTTATAGTTAAGAGGATAGAGAAAAATTAAGCGCCGTATCCATCTTGCTGTACGCCCTATCAAGCTCGTACACGATGGAAGATAAAATACAACATTTCATCGTGCAGACGGTGGATGGACTGTTTGAAAAATTATATGGCGAGAAAGGAGGAGAGTATTGAAATAATGGTAAATTGAAATTGATGGGAGAATGAAAAAATGAGGGCAGAAGTACCTTGCTAGGGCCAATGCCTGCCAATTTAAAAGAGTCACTGTGGTTCTGGAATGCAGTGGGCTACTCAAGGAACACGGGGGGTTATAGTCAGTAAAAGTCTGACACTGCCTCTCGCTCCACTCACAGAAGTAGAAGTTATTTTATGGTTACCCCACACCAAACCAACCACAAAAAAAGAAGTGTACTGTATTGAATTCCAAAGCATGTAGCTTGAAGCTTTGCACACCAGTCGATCATCTTTAAGCTGATTATAAATAATGTGTGGAATTTTAAGACTCTGAGAGCTAGAAGGTTCTAAGTAACTTAACTAAAGCATAAATTAGCCCATCATTAACCTTTTCACCGCCTTAGTCATGTATCAGTAAAATGTGTCGCATGCCATGGTCACGATTACATGACGTCTGTCATGTAGTCGTGACCATGGCGTGCTCTAAATCTTATATTAGAGTAGTAGCAAAGTTCATTCTACCATGACGTGTTAAAATGTCAGTCGTGCGAGCGAGATAGAGGGATGGAGCTGTACACCTTATATAGCTCCGTCCCTTTATCCTTTTCACGGGCATTGGCAAAATAATTGCCAAACCACTTTTTAAAATTTGCTCCAAAATGTTTGAAGTATATTGGTGAAAACAAGGCATTGGCAACAAAAAAATTACAAATTCAAACTGGGCATTGGCAATTACTTTGCCAAGTAAATTCACAAACGGGCATTGGCAAAGATATTGCCGTAGCCCAAAAAAAGGGAAGTAAGCAAGGGGGTAAATCGATTAGTATTGTTTTACAAATGTTATTTTACAATGTTTAGAATAAATAAAACCAAAATCCGAGGTGTAAACAGTTTAGTAGTTTAGGTTAAAGTCGTCGAATGGATCGCGTTAAGTCGAGCTTCTGGGCATCTTAATTGTGTTGTTAAAGGATGAAGTGGTCGAGTTTCCCGTTGGTGCTGAGAGCATGCTTTTGCTAGTTTAATGTGGTGTTACTCGTACACCACTGTAAAAAGCAATATCGGCGTGTGGTGGTTAAACTATTAGAAAAATTTCTTAGCTAGTGGAATATCGTAAAACTGACCTGCAATCTGCAAGGGAAGCAACAAGAGGCGGCAGCAAGTCTCCTGCTGAAGACCACGGCCTCTTGCCTGGTGCTGTCATGGAGGTGCATGGTGAAGGCGCGGCCGGCCCCGCATAGGCAGCGCTGGGTGGAGCTGGATGTCTCGCTGGCAATGTAAAGAGCTTCCCCATACGGTATCCTTACTATATATCGGTTTTCCGACTCGATTTTGGATGTCACTGGAATTTTATGAAGGAGGTCTTTTGTAATTGATTTTTACAAATTGACTATAATTTTTTTCCAACTACAAAAAAGGAGAAGATTTCCCGATTTAAACTATATTTTTGTAATAATTTCTTTTTTTCCGAATAATTGACAAGTATTGTGCAAGATGTGGGTTACTTGGTTTCAACTATGTAGAAAGCTTATCATTATGATCGCCATATTATTCTATTTTAACTGGAATAATGCTATCTTCCTCTCTTTGGAAGATCTGTTTTCGCTTATACTGGGCCTACTATTACATGTTTTTTTTTTTTTTAATTCACTGCAATTTATTACGGGATTCATTTCATTTTAAATTTGTCTCTATGAGTTTTTTCAGTCTCACGTAATTATAACATTGTGAAATTTTTAATACATAGGTATTGCAGATTAGTTTTATCAAGACTTATTCGTATCTTCTCGATCCTTTTGTTTACGGTTGATAATCGATTATCCTATTTGTAAGTTGCATGTATTGACATGTTGTTATCATAATTTTGTTGAAATCTCTTTTGTTACAGCCTAATATTTGTTTTACAATGTATGTGCAGATCTTTTTATTACAAATGATGCAAACAAAAAAAAATACATTCAGCCGAACAGAGAACCTCCTCCTTTTTGAAGTCGGTAAAAAGTCGAAAAAATAGACGACATCTACCATGAGTAATAATTTGATGACGTTGATGTTCGTGAGTCATTCGCTCAAGTAAAATTCTTCTAGATAAACGAAATTCCTTAAAGTCAAAGTCTAATAAATATCACATTCATAAGCAAATATCAGCGGTTTACCCTCAATTCGATAAATTCCCTGAAATGCTACTTATAATATTTTTTTTTGTATTGTCTGATTACGAAAATTCTTTCACTTATTAAGATCGCTGATTAAAAATTGTCGTTGATATCATTGTCCGCTTTCTTTCCTGGAAAAATAAATGGACCCTGGGGCTAACCCCCTTTTTATGGTGGGAAATCATCCAATGACTTCTCACGCTCTTGGGCGAAGCGAGAGAGCGTGTCAGACTTTTACTGACTAAAGCTCACTCCTGTTCTTCTATGCCTTTGTTCCAGGGCCCCGGGGTTTACTATATTATATTTCTTTCACTTAACCCATGGGGGGCTATCCCCCCGGGCTACGAGAATGAAGCCACTAGTGGAACGTACATCCTTCCCTTTAACTGTCATTTGTTTTCAACCTCTTCATGGTGTATAATTAGTAATACTTACGATCATTCAGTTCCACAGTTTGCTGGATCAGAAGGTTAGAGACTCCTATGAGGAAGTCCAGTCCATTAACTGGAATGAACTGGCCTCTATTATTTGAGCGCCAATCCAAGTTGGACACAGGCATGCGGGCACGGTCGCCTTCTAGAGAATAATATTTCAGTAATAAAAGCTTTGTCAAGAAACGATTTAGCTGTCTCTTTATAAACACAGCAAATCAGTAAACTAGACTTGATCAGACCTTCGTAAAAGATAATACAGGAGAAAAATTTTAGAAAGTTCTCGGCCATTTTATATAATTCATGTTGTCATCTCCTCAATGGCACCAATTCACAGAGGTGGGGTTCCTATTCTGTTAATATTTTTATGTAGTTTCCTCATTAACTTGTTTTTGTATCTTTACTAAAATGTTTTTCAAACTTACCATTTGTAGGTTGGATACTTATTACTAAATCGGGTCTCACAGGTGTTCCATCATCTGTGGAAATAATTTTCTCGTCAAATACGTTGTACGTGTATTTATATTTTTGTTATTTGTAAAATTGCCACGTAGTGATATCAGGTCACTTCAAAGTAAGACCTTTGTGTAATTTTTGGGTTTTCAAGATACAGGATGCTGGGAGCTATTGCTAACTTATCGAGGTCGATGCAATAATGTGTAAAACTGTGTATGTTAAATAAATTATTATTATTAAATCAATCGGAGTCTGTCAGTTCAAGTTCAAGGATGAGGTAAAAGTAAAGGTGTATAAAGTGTTTTGCCTAATTTAGATATTCTTATCGTATCGGTTATATGTCTGTTGACAGTTACGAGTATATTGGGTATTAGTTATTTACGAACAAGCCGTATTGCCCTGTTTCAAAGTGGATTCATGGTGTTTTTAAGACATCCCTGACACATAATGACCCCTGGCAAAATATAGTACTAGGATTATAATATAAATTTATGTTTATTGTTAGGAAAAAACAATCACTTATTATGTGAATTAATGAAAAATATAAACATATTTGTTATTTTTTTTCCTCAAACTTTCCTTGATCGATGACGTAATAAATTATCTTAATTAGTATGAGTTTCCCCATTGTTTCAACAACCATTTTGTGCTCAAACTAATCATCTTTAGAGTCTTTATCTTTTTAATTATTTACACTATAATTAACATTCTTACCGTCGGTGGCGCTACGATTATCAATCCCTCTAACTTCTGTTCTTAATTCTGCACCACCACTTTCTCCCATTTTGGAAATGATCCCGATTTCGCACAATTTTTCACAACTTGAATCACTTTTTTCAGGTAGATGTTATTTGTTGTCAATGCGTGGTCAAAGTGTGTTATCATCAATTTGACTCGTCGCTATCTAAGTATCGATAAAAGATATCTCAACGTTATTATCGGCATCGATATGTTGAACTACGATTGGCTCAGTAATTACCTACAGCAACTGATTCTACAGTAATCGTATATGTTACAAGCCTTTGTGTGTATTTTCCTTAGAAACAGCGTTATTTTCGATATTCATACTGTGTAGTATACATGTGTATTCATGTGTGTATACTTTATTTTTAAATAATTCGATGAGAGGGATCTATTGGTACAGGATGCAGAAAAATTTATATATGATTGAAACAATTTTTATTGAAAACCATTTATATTCGGGTGTTAGTAATAATTACTTGAATAAAGTGATAACATTCAAGTCGTTAAAATGACCGGTACATACCGTACAGTATTTTTTAATAAATTACATTCATATATTCTATCTAATTCTCATCACTCCAACTAACATTTATTGTAAATGTCGAGATAAAACATTGTAAATTTCGCATAGGGAGTTGTAAACGACGCTGTCAGATTCGGTACAAAGGACACATTTGAAGCCAAATTTTGATCGGAAGACTTAGAGGGCGAGTGCAATATCCACTCACTTAAAGACACTTGGTAACGCCAGACCGAAGTCGACGCCACACGTGTAAACGAAGCGATTTATTGTCCTAGTATAGTCTAAAGTGCCGCGCTACTCATGCGTGTGCGCTCTCATCTCCGGCCAGATGGTGTGACTGTGGGGGCGATCTGACAAAGCAATACTGTTTATGACTCACTTTTCCAATTCTTTAGTCCTAAACATCATTTTAATTAAACGAATAGAAAATATAGATATAAATAAAGGTATCTAAGTACCTATATGATATTTCTCAATACATTGGAATATACTTCCATTTATAGTAGTCTCATATTTTGGAATTACATTTATTATACATTTAGTATTTTGATTAGTTTCAATACTTACGTGGACACACTTAAATATAAATATATGTAAGTAAATACTTAACAACAATAAAGTTACCATCTCGATACACTCATAGACACATTAATTTCTCGAGAACGTCACATCTAATCCCGCCCCGAGTTCCACATTATATTAGATGAGTCTACACTTGAAATACAATCGCAAAAACATATCTAGCAAAAGTCCATACAACGTTCAATATAATATAATAATAATAATTTCAAATTACATTTAACAATGAAAGCGTAGAATTATCGCATAAATAACAGCTAGCTGACGTAACTATTGAGATCAACTTTGTGTGAACCTTAACGCTATATCCCTACGGGTCTATGGCTGGTTAGACTCGTACGAATACAATAACAAAGTTTTAACTAGATAATACTAATGGTGAAATGATATACCTTTAGGTGATGATTTAAAAGAAAGTAGATTAATACCATTGGATCACGAGTACAGCTCGCCGAGAGACATGTATAGAAAGCCTTAGTCCATTAAATGAGACGTGGCTGAAGTGATTCTCGCCAGGAGTAATGCCGCATGCTAGTCTATCGCTGGAAGGCTCGCTGCCAGCCTAGGTTGAGCTTGAGGGTGGCGGGCAGGCAGGGGCTGGCCTCACATTCACCGTCAAGCTCGTCAGCCAGGTTGTCGTGAAGCTCCCGAAGTGCCATGAGAGCAGAGCGAGCAGCTCGTTGACAACTCATATCTCCTTCGCAGGTTGTATCAGCTTCAGAAAGGAATACCAGGTCGCAAGTCGTTGGTGGGGCCTCTCCCTATAAATAAAGAACAACATTAGCTTTCAAAAAATATTTTCTTCTTAATATTGTACGATGAATGAAAAGGACTCCTTACGCAAAGATAGCAGATCTGATGCAAGCTACAAAGCGGTAGGAACAGCTGTCCGCGGTCACCAGCCAGCAAGTCTACTCCTCGGCAGCGCTGCACAATCTTGGCGAGAACCGGGCACGCGCCAGACGCACCTACTACAAAACGCAATTTGGTAAATGTCGTCTTAATTTATTAATAATGATCGAAGATGTGCTTTAATTTATAATACCTGAAGCCGATGCGGGAATACGATGCCTGCCACTGCCACCCATGTAACCTTCAGAGAATTGTTCCTCAATTTTTCCATTCAAGTAGTGACCAGCTCCCTGTTCATCTTCAAAGTCATGTTCGTTGTTCCTTTCATCTGCCTTTTCAAATCCTGGAACGACATTGCTCAAAATTTCTACTTTCTCCTTCTTGACGGCTACACGTTTGGCTTTAGACTCATCGGTCGGAACCGGACCCGGTTGTGTATTGGGTTTCGTCTTTTGGATTTGCAGACTTTGTTTGAACTCTTTCAATGCCTTCCTCATCTTTTCCAAGCTGTAAGCAGCTGCTAAGCGTGACAATAGCTTTTCTTTCATTTCCTGTTCTTCTTTAGAATCAAGCTCTTCTCCAACGTTTGAATAATGCAGTGCCTCATCTACAATCAGTCCCTCCATGCTTCTTAATTTTTTGTCAATATTATCAAGTTTAGAATCGTTGTCAGTAGCTGTGCTCCTCTTATCTTCATTTTGAACTGCAAGATGAGCCCTGTCTATTTGAATTTCAGTTTCTTCGTTGGGCTGTTTCGTTTCAACGTAGTTCCTTTTTACATTGCTGTGTTTGCGGAATGAATTTAAGGGATAAATGACTTCCTTGTTAAAAGTGTCGAAGTATTGTTTCCTCAGTCTATCTTGAGTTAAACCGTTTACAAATGAAACCGGTTTGTTAGTGCGTTTGTCGATTCCGAAGTAATCAGTCCAATCAATAGACTTCTTCCTAACGATAATAGGCTTGTTTTTATCACTATGGTTGTGATCTTGGACATGGTCATGGTCGTGAGTATGATCGTGATCGTGTGAATGGCTGTCATGGGCATGCTCGTGTTCGTGTCCCACTTCTTTTCCGGAAATACCTGGGTGATGAATGTTATGCCCATGATGTTCGTGGCTATCATCGTCGTCCACAGCTGAAGTGTTGTGTTCATGCGTGAGATTGTGTGCAGGTTTCAGCATTGGTGGCTTTACTTCATGCTCATGCTCATGCTCATGCTCTTCATGATCAGTATTTCGCTTTACTGGGTTTTTAATAATTTCAATCTCAGAATCACCAAATATTTTAGAAAGATCTTTAATTAGCTTAGGGTCAGTACCAGCGCTGCTTCGGAATGATTTCGCTGTATCACGCTTGTTTTGATTTGGTGCAAATCTTTTCTTTTGGGTATTTAGATTATAAGAGCCACTGCTTCTTTTGGTGACAGGGAAACGCTTTTCAACAGCATCGTAGGTGTATTGATCTTCATCCGCCATATCAGACAAGCTATCATCATCTAGTGGTTGGAAAGCGATTGCGTATTCTTCACGAAGATCATCTTTATCATCATCAGAAACGTCATAAGTATTGTAATTATTGGGATCTACTGGCCCTGGGATTTGGCTCTTTCTGTTTTCATAGTCGAACAAAATTGGTCGATCAGAATCAGAGTCGGAACTTCGCTTCCTTTTGAACGCAATAGGGCCCCAATTATCTGGGTAACGTTTCTTAACGATTTTCTCTTTGTAAAGTTTTACAACACCTTGAGGGGCAGTCTCGACATTGTTAGAGTGTTCTTTGTTGTATTTATACTTTGACCAAAGTTGTCCAAGAAGCAGCGCATATTCTGCATCATTATCAGGTACATCTTCAAGTTCCTTCTTCTCCTCAGCTTCATTTTTGTCCATGAACAATTCTCGTAGCCTGTCGTTGTCTGAGTGGTGACTCCTCTCGCGGAAAGCGGATTCTTTCTTAGACGCTAAATTAGCGGTATTTTTTTTCTTGATTAATTTATATTCGTAGGCTTCGGGTGGCCTTTCATCGTTATCTAGTAACTTCACAATGTATTTCGGGTTAGGTTCATCTTCAATATCTTCAACATCAACAGCATAATCGGGTTCTGAAATAATAAAACATAAAAATCTTTTAAATAATTTCATATTATAAGTGCAATATTATACTTTATTGACTGGACGGAAACGAGGATCATATAAAATGCAAGAGCCATTAAATAAATAAATACAGTGGTTTGTGTTTCTAGACTAAACTGAAACTAAAATACGAGTACGATAAAGACCTGAATAATGGATAAGCCGACGAGAACTGCCATACAGAAATTGTAAGTAGGTACTGCTGTTAAGAATAGTTAGTCGCTTGGGACGTATATCTTCTCTCGTGGCTCAAGATAATGTGACATTCTAGAAGCGATAACGGCAAACGTCTAAATTGTTTGCGATTAACTTCGTGATATTTCGTAGCGCCTGGAACCCTTGGACCTTATCATGACGTGTTAAAATGTCAAGCGTGAGAGCAAGAAAGAGGGATGGAGGTATACACCATATATAGCTCCATCCCTTTCAGTTCAGTTTAAGTCCTCAAATGGATCGCGTTAAGAGCTCATATATATGTATATATCGAGCTCGTCGGCATAGTCAGATGCCCTACCCTCTGGGTATGCCACCAACAAACAGCTCCGCAACATGGGACTAGCAAGCGACCCGACTTGCAGGATCTGTGGCGTTGCAGAGAAGACTATGTTACACTTGCTGTGCGACTGTGCAGCACTAGGCTTCAAAAGACTAGGGTATCTGGGCCAACCATTCCCAAGACCAGAGGACTACACGCTCAGCCCCATCAAGGCCATAGTGGGACTCATGAAGGAGGTGCACGGAGGGCTAGGGGTTGAGTAGATAGGAGGGGCATAGCACAAAAGATCCAGAAGGGTCGAAGTGCTCTGGCCCAGGGTCAGCCCCACAGTAAGATAAGAGAAGGGCCTCTGTCCATTCTTTTGACTATCTCCATGCGACATTTGTAAGAAATAGTCTTCGCTGTGATTACTTATCACCTAAAATGCTGATGAAAGATGATTTTGTACATACCAGGGTATCCTTGCGGTGGCACAAACTCGTAGAGCGATTCGTAGTCGGGTTGTGGCAGGATTGGTCCGTGCATCCGTCCTCGCTGCCTACGCTGCAGAGCTTCAAGTGCTCCACGCAACGATGATCCTCCGCGGTCGGCGCTCGCGCATGCTAGCGCGCACGCCGCCAGAAGTAGCCATGTTAGGCCCATTGTTGTGGATGAGGCTTCTGGAAAAGGTGAAAGAAAAAAGGTTATCGTTCGTTAAAACATCACCAATTTAAAAAAAAAAATATGGATACGATATTTAATGTATTGTATCAGTTTTGTGTTGTTGATGTGAGCAGTGGTAGGTAACCACGCGGTAACTGGCTTACGAGTTGTAAGTCTCGAGTTCAAACCCAGGCAGGTGCTTTACTTCAAGTAATTTATTTTATTACTACTACTCTCTCTGAAAGAAAACATCGTCAGGAAACCGCCATGTCCTAGAACCAGAAATTCAAAAACATGTGACATCCACGATCAAAGGCCGCGTGGTGGATTCCCCTTTCCCCCTCTCCTAGAGAGCAGGCCTGAGTCCCAGCACTGGGAACTTCATAAGGCTGATTATGTTACGTTATGTATGTTGATGTGTGTTATTGTAATATATATAATATGTGTTATAATATTGGATTATTGCCAACAACGTGAGTTTAAAATAAACATTAAAAATATTTTTCAATACACTTACTCGAAAACTCGCTCTTATCCCACCGCTTTTAGGCACGCAATAGACTGTTTTCCGCACTAGTACAGAAAAGAGCGCGTGCTCTCCCCCGCCACAATTTTATTACATTTATCGTATCAGACTTGGCGCATGTTGACCCTCACGAGTCGCTGGTCAATCCCTGTTTATTGATTTCGTAAGTGTATTGAAAAAAGTCGTTTGATACACGTGCAAATTTATCACTGCAGCCCTCGGCTCCATAACACACTCGCCTACGGCTCGTGCGAAATCCGCCTCGGTCGCAATGACAAACTTTCTGCACTTGTATCAAAATGTACTATATTTATTTTCTCCTACAAGCAAATGACATTTGTATAATTATAAGAAGGAACCAGTTTGAAAATGGGTGATAATCATCAAATCTGGCGAGAATAGGAACTGAACATTCATCTACATTAAAATGGATCGAAATAAAAAGTTTATTTAATCTGTCTATTCGATCTAAACATAACCCGATTATTTATACTTGTCAAGTATCTACCTATAATCCCTCTAAATTACTTAAAAGCAATTAAAAATATTGGAAAACGAAAGAAAATGAGAGAAGATTTTTTTTTTTAAATGAAAGATCAACAATGGCTGTTACTTTGAAGTGCAAAAAAAGCACTTTATTCTTTCAACAATTAAATTATTATTGAACTGAAGAGGGTTCCCCTTATTTTATTGTTTGTTTTTGTCTCTTTCACCTAAATCTGTTGCTTCATTTCGTTTACGGAGAAAAAGGTCCAATATTACAGTATTTAAGAGTTGTTACTCAGGTCCTTTAGTTCTGAGGCTTTAGAAAGTTGTAATTTGTTATTGTTTGTTGCGATGATAGTAAATACTCCAGGAAAACAGGGATTTGCTTAAACGGGTTGCAAATGTCTGTTTTAAGTATATCTAGTGTAAGCTGTGTAAAATCAATTATACACTTCATAATATTAAAGTTTACATTTATAAGTTAATATTCTTATAAATGTAAGCCTTATGTATGTCATACAACTATCACTGTCTCTAGGGATATTATAATGCAGTATGGGCGATCTTTAGGGAATAATGAAATTTGAATTTGGAACGTCTAAATATAAATGTACGTGCATCAAACAAGTTTATTCAAATTTCAAACTGGACACTAACAAAAAAAAAATATGTGGTTACTGACGAGTTTCTAAAAAAAAGGTAATGAAAGAGCGGGAGCGGAAATAGAAAATTGAAACTATAGAATCTTAGAGTAGTTAATTTTGTTTGTTTCAAATCTCAAAACTCTAGTTAAGATTAACTTGTAAATAATACTTACATTTCTCTAATGTATGATTGGTTTGACTAAATTGTCTTTTCATTATCTCACAGATGGTGTAAAAAGTAGAGTATACAACACGGGGATAAAACTGTCTATGTCTTGAGCTGCTTGAATTCCTCATTTCACTCAGATTTCTTTATTAACTCCCTCGCAATGCTCGGGAGTTAATTATATAAATCCCTCACTAACGTTCGGGGTTAAAATTAGTAACTTTCGTTTCGTTCGGAATTCAACATGCCACCCGCGACTTAAAGACACTGCTTTATCCCCTAGTCACATAATCTACTATTACTCCCTAGTACGTAATAGAATGCTACCCAAAAATATGTTTTGTAATTCAAATCTAATCCAAATTCCTCTTCTTATACCGGAGATCATTGGAGCGGAATTCCTCGTAGCTCAATAAATGCGTAATGTCCGCAATATTCTGGCCTGCACACGTGCCTACCTAACTGTGGGCACGACGATACTATTCACAGACTTGTTTCTACCAGCGGCTTCGTCCGCGTGAAAGTGGAAATTTCCTCCCGGAATAAAAACTATCCTACTTGCTATGGATATGGTTTACCCGCGTGACACATTTCATCCGAATCCCTTTAGCAGTTTCAGCGTGATAGAGTCACAAACATACAAATTGATATACACACACACTCACCAGCTTTCGCATAACATAAGTATTTCGATTTTCATAATACAGAATGAAAAGATTTTTCGTATTTGTCATCTTTTATTAGATAATATAGAATTTAAGTTTTTTTCCTTCTATCCAAGGGCTTTTCCACAGATAGCATAGTATAAGCATAATCAGCCTTTTAATGTTCCCACTGCTGGGACTCAGGCCTCCTCTCTCTAGGAGAGGGAATGAGCCGTAATCCACCACGCGGGCCCAGTGCGGGTTGGTGAATGTCACATGTCTTAGAATTTTTGGTTCTAGGACATGCCAGTTTCGTCACGATGTTTTCCTTTATCGTTTTGAGAGCAGTGGTGATGAAATAAATTACACAAAATAATGCGCCTGGCTGGGTTTGAACCCGCGACCTACCCCTCGTAGGTAAGTCGGGGCCGTTACCGTACGTCATTTTATTATTTATTTATTTAAAACTTTATGCACTAATGAAACATTGTACACAGAAAGAAAGAAAATTAGAACAATAATAAATATATACTTAGATACATACATACAAATAAAGAAAGATATTGTGAAAAAAGCGAATACTACAAATCAAAAGTGTGATGATTTTACGAACTTCTTGCGAATGTGCTCTCGTGCTTTTTCATTGTGATGCATGTGACCAAACTTTAGAACCGCGGCAAAAAATACGCCCGAGCCAAAGGCAAAGTCGTTTTTCACCTGAGAAACTGCAATAACAATTGCCCACGTCTATCAAACGACGTTTTTCAACATAATTAGATACTCAAAAATAGTAATTAGTTAGAAATTGTTGTGAGAAGCTTGCGAATTTATTTTCTTGTATTGTTTAAGTTTTGAAAATACATAGGTACATTCAATTATTACTACTATTCGATGGATGGATTGTGAGAGGAGTGATATGAAAGAAAAGGAAGTAAGTGATAGCATGGCGGGTGACAGGACAGAATGGAAGAAAAAAAACGTGTTTCGCCGACCCCAAATAAAACGGTATAAGGGCGGATGATGATGATGACTATTCGATACTGAGTTGCAAATGACAAAAAAACAGGGCAAGTGCGAGACGGACTCGTGCACTGAGGGTTCCGTACAAACTTACCTATGAAAACCGTTCAATTCCCGAATTGAGTTACGAAGATTTTGCCGAATCACAAAAAAGCTTTTTTTTTGTGACGTAACTACAAATTTACAGTTTTCAGATTTTTTCGTATACTTCTACTACGAGACCTTGCTTCATGCCATATTTCAGGATTCTAGGTTAACGGGAAATACCCTATGTATTTTGATTCCCTCGAGTGTCGAAATACACGTTTTTTGCGACATAAACGGCAGTAACTTTTTTTTCGGTAACTCAGAAGTATGACTTTTTCACAGCTTCAAGAGACCGCAGACTGGAGTATATGCTTTTAATTTCAAGTCGATACCTCCACGCGTTCTCGAGATAAAGGGTCTTGACAGACAGACAGACAGACGGACGACAAAGTGATCCTATAAGGGTTCCGTTTTTTCCTTTTGAGGTACGGAACCCTAAAAAACGTTGAAAGTTTGCTTGAAGCATTCACCTTAAATAGGAACGGTTCCGATCATAGACATAGATATGTATATGTCTACGGTTCTAATATTGAACGTTCATCGATTTCTGATATACGTAGATAATATATCAAGTTGATCGGAAAAGTTTTTGGGCTCCGCTGCCATAATATTGCTTTATCGATGTGATACCTACTTATATGTATAAGTTGAATAGCTATTTATAGATATATTTGAATGAGAGAGTGGTGGCCGAGTGGTAACGGCTCCGACTTACGAATTGTAGGTCGTGGGTTCAAACCCAGCCAGGCGCATTACTTTGTGAAATTTATTTCATCACCACAGCCCTCAAAACGGTGAAGGAAAACATCGTGAGGAAACCGGCATGTCCTAGAACCAAAAAATTCGAAGACGAGAATATCATACATACATTCACCAACCCGCACTGGGCTCGCGTGGTGGATTAAGACTCATTCCCTTTCAGATGAGGCCTGAGTCCCAGCAGTAGGAACTTTAAAAGGCTGATTATGCTATGCTATTTTGAAAAAATAAAAAGCAAATAGTGATATAGGAATTTCCCATTAGGAATGACTAAGTATAGCAGTCAGCAGGAGTTTGGAAGTGTGACATCCTCGTGTCTGATCTCTCTGTCCAGTTGTGTCGGATTGCCGTCCCATCAGACCACGATAGTACCTATAATGCGTTCCAAATAAGAATAGGATCGATTGCCATGTCGTGACGTCATGTCACACTGTCAAATCGCAGGAAATTGGGCAAAATTGAAGAACTCAGAGATGAGCAAAATTGAAGAACTGGAATCTGATTAAACTTTTTTCGTTCACAGTTCGTAAATAAATTAAATTTTAAAAATTTTTTGTTTTGCTCACCATAATAATTCTTCGATTTGACAGTACGACGTGACGTCACAACATGGCAATCGATCCTATTCTTATTTGGAACGCATTGTAAAGGAACAGAGAGGGCACCTGTGTTTGCGCGATTTTATAAATCCTCATGCGTACTTGTTAAATCTAAGTCGAGATTAACCACCGTGACCGAAATTTGATTAGTGGGATTATTACGTGAAAATCGCATATTACATGTATACACTAGCTGTCCCCTACGGTATCACCCGCGTAGGTATTTCGTTACTCCTCCGTTCCCATGGGTCGTGCGTGATGTAATATATTAGCCTTCGTCGATAAAAGGGCTATAAAACACTAAAATAATTTTCCAGTACGAACCTATAGTTTTTGAGATTAGCGCGTTTAAACAAACAAACCTATAATAATTATTCAGCTGTGTGATATTAGTATCTAAAACAAAAAGAAATGGTCTGAGTCACTGACTTATCAAAGCTGAATTATTTATTATTTCACAGTTCTTGTTTTTATGATGTAGACGAAGGAACGGATTTTTCGATATTCAACTCATAAGGGGGTGAAAAGCCGGGCTCTGGTTCAGGTCATGGTCCGGAGCGAGGGAGAGTGGTCGGTGGTCGCCTCCTTCTGCGAAGCAGTGATCACGCCCCAGCCGCTGTGAACCCGACCTCGACTCCCAGCCACCGTAGGCGTGGACTTGCAGACGATGAGCGATGGCTAGTTCGCCGGCCGGTAACCGTCCGGATCGAGCCCTAGTCGTCGACGGCGCGTAGTATTACACACGCACCTCAGAGATGTCAGCACAACCGAAGGGGCCTAGCAGGGTCGAAGCCTACTGAGGCCATGGGCTCACTTCTGAAAGGAAAACTCGGGGAGTGGGTTTTAGTCAGTAATCGTCTGATACACTCTCTCGCTCCACCCTAGAGCGAGAGAAGTAATTGGATGAATTCCCACCTAAAAATAAGGTGTTGACGGATTTTAAGAAATTAAACCTATAAGGGGTTGAAAAGGGATTTTATGCGAGTTATAATCGCGGTTAGAATAGAATAGAATAAAACTTTATTGTACACCAAAATAGTAACAAAATACCACCATCTACCTACCTTCCTACAAAACCTACCTACCTACCCCAAACCCATATAAAAGAATACGCAAAAAAGGGCCCGATCGTTATTAAAGCGAGACCAGTATTATAATAAATCGTAGACGTCATATTACATAATAAGGCCAGCATGCCTGCCCTATAAAGCCTTTGATAGAAATAAATACTAGTCTATGAGTAAATATTATTTTACCTACTCCCACGGTTCTGTAATATTTCGTCAGGGTACATCACAACATAACCTTAGTGGTTAGTGGCCCTGACTGCTATGCCGGAGGTCGTGGGTTCGATTCCTTCCCAGGATAAATGTTTGTGTGATGAGCACGATCATTTGTTCTGTGTCAGGGTGTAATTAATCTCTTTTATGTATGTACTTAGAAATATACACCGGTGTAATCGAAATCGGTTTAAAAACGAATACCATGGATCCAGTACATGATTTTGGACCCCACAGTGTTGTAGTTTTTCTTAGGCTTTTTTCTAATTAAAAAAAAAATATATATTTTAAACTATATACCATCGCTATTCTAAAATTTTTAGTGAAAAAATGAATTAATTACTTTTAAAACTCAAAATGTCATCGAGGTAGATTAGAATAACAATTTTATCAACGAACCCCGATGTCTTTTTAATTAATTAATTTTTAATTAAAAAATAATTAAGTAATTATTTTTTTTTTACTAAAAATATCATCGGGGTTGATTAGAATAACGATTTTATACAGTTTAAATTAAAAAAAAGCACAGATTAGGAAAAAGCTGATGAAAAATTCCACCACTGGGGGGTCCAGAATCATGTACTGCCCCCCTAGCCAAGTTACAACCGTTTCGTTTCGTTGATCGCCTCGTGTCGGCCACGCCTCCTATTCCGTTGTTCTGACCACATGACTGAGCGTTGAGATGACGTCAGAATCAAGGAATCGGAAGCGTGGCCTACTCGAGGCGATCGACGAAAAGAGAATCGAAACGAAACGGTTGTAACTTGGCTAGGGGGGCTGGATCCATGGTATTCGTTTGTGCGTCTAGTTGTCTAGTACTCGTAGCACAAGCTCTTCTTAGTTTGTAACTAGATGGCGTTGTGTGAAAATTGTGGAATATTATTGAACGGTTCTTAATAAAATTGACCGTTTTTGGTCTCATGAGTTTTTTCAGACAATACTTATTGTTTTTCCATTACCAAAATGAATATTTACTTTTTCATCAAATATTTACAATGTTTCATCTATGTTTGTTAGGACAATAACTGTTACGACTTTAGTTGAAGACCAATATTTCGTATCTCTATAACAAATACGATTATTAATATTTGTTATAGAGATACGAAATATTGGTCTTCAACTAAAGTCGTAACAAGGGACCACAAACTACGGTCTTTGAGTATGTACTTAGTGCAAAAAATCTATAGGTACTTACTCTACACATAAGTTCATATAAATAAAAAAGTGTCAGAAGTTTTTAATATTTTTTTTTTCTAAATGCGTACGAAAATATATTTGACACCTTTAACTAATATGTAATTATTTAAACTTTTCGTCTGTCTGTCCGTTTATTCCGGCTAATCTTCGAAATGGCTAGACCGATTTTGACGGGACTTTCGTACTTTCGTAATTTTTTTTGTCAGTTTAAACTATATGATCCCGGTGTTTCCTAGCTGACTACCCTGAGAAGAAACACCGAAACAAACTTAGGGGTCAAAGTTTCTTTTAAAGTTCATACAGTAAACATGTAATGGTCAAATCATATATGAGAACCATGCAGATTAGTGTCTCAGATGGTCTTTTGAAGAAAGAACCACACAGATTTGAGTGGACCTGTTCAGTCAGTGCAAGCATTTGTCAATATTCGTGTAACTCAAACTTAGGACTACTAAGGAGCTCAACGACTTGACGATCAATACCAAAGAAAGGACATTTGGGTAGGCCGCATCAAATACTCAAAACTGCCAGACATCATGTTAAAATTACAGAAAAGGAAGAGATCCACATAGTTCCCACATTCACAACAATAAAATAAAATTTACGAAAATGTAACAAAGTAAATTACAAAGTAGCATAATGCAAGTCGTAAAATATAAAAGAAATAAAATATATATATATATCAATGTCAAATGGTAAAATAAAATAAAGAACCTTCCAAGTTCAAAGTCAAATTGTAAAATAAAATTAGAAAAAACTTATCAAAGGCAACATGTAAAATAAAAATAATCATCAATGTCAAATTCGAGAAAAAATAAATAATAAAAAGGACAATTAGAAAAAAATTGTACATACACTAGTTTTTAATAAGTACAAATACTTAAAGGGCTTATTAGAAAAGGTCTTGTTATTAATTAAGTAAAGTCTCAATAAATTATATTTATAAACAGCAAAGTTTATTAGCGTTTGTTTATATTCCAAAATCTCACTCAATTTATGGAAATATTGTACAGGCTATTGATTATGAATGAAAAACAATGGAAAAACACTGCGCGTAGTATTTTCTAGTAGAAATTGTTATGAATAATTGATTCAATTATGAATAATACCAATTAAGTATGCCAAATTTTCGTGGACAATTTTGGGATTTCATTTTTTTTACTTTTGACTTCATAAATATGATCAGTAAAGGGTAGGTACAGATAGAGCCCATTTTTTTTACTAGTTAAAAAATAGGGGTATATATGTATACAATATAGTCAGTACTGGAGCAGGTCAATCCCAAGCCGTCTTGTCCTCAAGATACTCTTTTACAGTATAAAAAGCCTTCTGGCAAAGTTTTCGCTTTACAAATAATTTGAATTTATTCAGGCTAAGTTCTTGAAAGTGACTGGGAAGTTTATTATAAAAGTGTATACATTGGCATCTAAATGAACCCTTATTTTTTCAGCCTGGTTGCAGGAATGAAGAAAATAATGTTATAACAAGTAAGTTAAGCTGCTTTTCATTTTCCCGCGGAACCGCACTTCATTCCTGAATGGGGGGACACATCTCAGAAATGGATAAACAGGTTTTGACGGGACTTTAACTAACACATGGCTTTTACCTCAGACGGAGGTATTTTTTTGGTTATTGCCATACAGCATGGCAATGCCAAAATGCAAATATTGCTGAAAAAGACTTTACAGATAGCTTTGATGTTATGTTCGGTCGCCTCCTTCTGCGAAGCAGTAATGTTAGCAAAGGAGGAGGCTGCACGTGCACGCGCGAGGGAGCGGCCCTCACGCCCCAGCCGCCGGGATCCCGATCCCGATTTCCGGCCACCGTAGGCGCGGGCTTGCGGACGGCGAGCGATGTGTAGCTAGTGACATCCGATCGTCCGGTAACCGTCCGGACCGAGCCTTTCCTTTTGGCGCGTACTGTTCCACGCGCGCCTCAAGGAGATATCAGCAAACCGTAGTGGCCTAGCAGGGTCGAAGCCTACTGGGGCCAAGGGTCTGCTTCTGAAAGGAAAACTCGGCCCTGGTATGGTATGAAAGGCAATGAAGGAACAGTAGTAGGTTTTTAGTCAGTAAAAGTCTGACACACCCTCTTGGTCCGCCCAAGAGCGTGATCTCATTGGATGATTTTCCCACCGAAAAAAAAAAGATATGTTATAATATTATTCCCGTATCGTGGGTGCGTTCACAAACGTGTAAAATCACATATACATGACACCCAGACCCGGAAAAAATATCTGTAGGCCAAACAAATACTTGTTCCAAGCGGGAAACGAACCTGCGACTCGCAGCACAAGTAGCCAATCGCTCAACCATTGCGTCAACCGCACCTTCACACCGTCTTTCGTACCGTAGTTATAGACTTAGACAAAAAATCTTAGCTATCTACTGTATATCCTCCCACACATATATAAACACACTCACTTAAATAAACACTCTAATATACACAAACTCACTCACAGACACCCACTTTCACACCATCATACACAAAAGTCATACACAGTGTGTGTATGACTATGGCAGCATGTTTGTCTACTTTTAATTAAAAAAAAATGTTTTTCTTTTGTTTTATTTCTTTCTCAACACACTCTGTCTGACGTGATTATTGTAGGGAAGACACTAACACCTGCAACACAGTTTCTACTAGCGCAGGCGTTAGCGAATCCTACAATCTAAATTGTAAATTATGCCAATAAAGAATTATTATGTCCTTTATTTATTTTATATACATATTTTGTACATTTTTAAATATTTCTTAAAACATAAAAAAAAACACATTTAAAAATATAAAAAATAGTACCCCACCGGTATCGGGAACAGGGTCCAAGCTACCGGCGGTCAGGGCTCCAGAGAAAGGAACCTCCTAACAATGCGAGCCGTGTCCAGGAGTACCGCTTTCTGAATCAAGCCCTTGATCCAGTCGCCTAACGCGAGCCTCCTAAGGTGTTGGTCGAGGCTCTTGGCTATTAAGCCATTACTCGACACGACTATCGGTACAATGATCGCCGAGTCCACATCCCACATGTCGACAACCTCGCGAGCCAAGTCAATATACTTGATTTGTTTAAAAGAATTATTATTATTATTACTATTTAAATTTATTCTTTAGCAAGCATTTCAGCAGAAAATATTCAAGAAATACAAATTATTCAGAGCCACATCTATCATGGAAATTAAATTCATCTGCCATTCTATCGTAGCAGTTATGTGACTTCGAGGAACGTGAAGATCGCTCTTATATTAAGGCTAGCGTACCTAAGTCCTCGTCGCAGAGATATGAGGCGAAGGCTCATGAATATTTCATGAGGGACGTGATGTATCGCGTCTTGCTGTCAAAGTCCTACAGTTCTATTCATTACGTCATCGACTTTAGGCCAGTGCTGGATTAAGTCAGCGCCCTTTTTTTTATTTTTTTAGTTAGGAAATCATCCAATGACTTTCTCCCTGTCTAGGAGGTGCATATCTGACCTTTACTAACTAAAACCCACTCCTATGTTACTTCTTCTTGCTTTCCAGGACCCCGGGGTTCCCTTTCGAACAACCCATGGCCCCAGTAGGCTTCGGCCCTGCTGGGCCCCCACGGTTTTGCTGGGATCTCTTTGAGGCGCGCGTGGAACCCTACACGTTGTCGACGACTCGGGCTCGCAGGGTGGGGCTTGTAGTAAATTTTACCAAGAGGTCCCCCATTTGTATAATAATAATAATATTAATTTTGTTTCAGGTAACAGTACCCATATTACAAATACTTAATAGATTAACATGCATAAATATATATAAAAAAAAAATAGTAATTATGATTGACAACTATTAAAAACTCCCTTATTTTTCAAACAGGCCCCGGCCCGTTTGGTACTGATAGGTCCATAGGTAGTTGCCTACATTCTACATCATCGTCATCATCATTTCAGCCGCAAGACGTCCACTGCTGGACATAGGCCTCCCCAAGAGTCGCCACAACGAACGTCTTGTGCGTCTCGCATCCATCGGACTCCTGTAACCGTCACCAAGTCATCGGTCTAGCTTGTAGGAGGCCTTCCAACGCTACGTCTACATTATCTTTATGGAAAATACAGAAGCGATTCGAGTTCATATGGCACAGGTGTATTGACTGGTTTTTTTTTACGTATAAGCGGGGGCCCTGCCAAATATGCGCGTCCCGTAGCATTTGCTACACCGGCCCTGCTTCAGGCTACATTGCAGTTAGTCGTTTTGGGAAATTATCCTATGACCTCTCGCCCTAAGGTGAAGCCAGAGGGCGTGTCAGACTTTTACTGACCCACACCTCAGTTGCCTTTGGTGTTCCAGGGTATTCCTTTCAAAAACTTCGGCCCTGCTGAGCCCCTACGGTTTTACTGATATCTCTATAAACATGATTCAAAGATTCAAAGATTCAAAGATTCAAAGATTCAAAAGATTCAAAAGCATTTATTTCAAATAAACCATTTACAGGCACTTTTGAAATGTCAAGAAGTCAGTCAGTCAGAAAAAAAAAATGATGCTAATTGCACATTCCAAAGCGTAGATCTCTATGGAGAAGAATGTGCAAGAAACTCCATGGACAATCTTTTCAATCATGTTTTGCAATTACAAATATCTCTGTTACATGTTTCTTGTCGCTATCATGTGAGAACAATGTCAATAATGTAAAAATAAAAACTAAATATAGATATTAAAATAGAAACTGGCAGCTAAGAGATGACCAGTCTCAACTGACAGCGCCCGTTCACGGACCTGACGCGAATATTAGCACCACTCAGCTCAACCATTTTGAAGGGAACCGAATGATCAAATACACGCGCCACCATCAGAGAGACATTTGAGTGAGCATGACAAACTCTCAACTGCCATGCTCATTTATGACAAACAAATCCAATAGTAACCTAAAAACCATAAAATAGCTCTATGGTACTCACATCTACAAAGTTTGAAAAAAAAATGCTTCTACATTATACAATACTAAATACAATAATAATTAACTACAATAATACTTTACAAATTTGACAAATTAAAAAAAAAAATAAAACATTAAAGAATAGTAATAATAGTTTCAAAACTAATCAATTTGTACCCCCGGTGGTAGTGGAGCTGGACCAGCATTGAGCCAAGCATTTTTATCTTGAATATAATCCTCCAACTTGTAATATGCTTGCCTGCATAGTGTGCGTTTAATACAAGATTTAAATTTCGTTTCATTGAGTTCTAATATTTGGGGAGGTATTTTATTATAACATTTCAAACAGTACCCCATGAAAAACCCCATGTTTAAAAAATACAGTGATATTCATAATTTTAATACTGGAACAAACACAAATTTGTGGTTCCTACAACCAGGCTCAAAAAAATAGGGGGCTCATTTAGATGCCAATGTATACACTTCTATAATAAACTTCCTATTCATATTCAACAACTAAGCCTTAATAAATTCAAATAATTTGTAAAGCGAAAACTTTGCCAAAAGGCTTTTTACACTATAAAGGACTATGTTGAGGACGAAAAGGCTTGGGATTGACCTGCTCCAGTACGCACTACAACTGTTGTATTATTTTTTTCTTTTGTTTTTATTTTCAGTTGTGCTTTTTATTATTATTTTTTACATTTTGATATTGTAGATTATTTATATATTTGCAATTTGTCATTTTTTTTCTATTAATTTTTGACATCAATATTTACTTTAGTATTACATTTTGTAAATTATATATTTCCTTTTATTATTGTGAACGTGAGGACAATGTTGATTGCTTTTTTTTTCCTTTTCAGTAATTTTAACGTATGTCTGGCAATTTGAGTATATTCTGCGGCCTACCCAAATGTCCTTTCTTTGGTATTGTTTGTCAAGTCGTTGAGCTCCTTAGTAGTCCTGAGTGGAGCTTTACGAATACTGACAAATGCTCGCACTGACTGGAAAGGTCCACTCAAATCTGTATGGTTCTTTCTTCAAAAGACCATCTCAGACAAATCTGCATGGTTCTCATGTGATTTGACCATTACATAATAACTGTATGGATTTTAAAAGAGACTTTGACTCCTAAGTTTGTTTCGGTGTTTCTTCTCAGGCAGCTAGAAAACACCGGCCTCATCTAGTTTAAAATGACAAAAAAAAAATTGCCGTGTAAAAGTGTTTTTTTAAACCTATTTACAAAATAAATATCATTTATCATTTACTTTGAGGCGCGCGTGGAATACTACGTGCCGTCGACGAAAATGTTATTAATGTGACAGCTATGGGCCAAAACGTGGCCATGTTCTCGTAGTTTTATACTATATGGGAGAATACTTAATATGGTATTAACTAAAATCGGACATTCCACTTTATTGAACTTGGTCAAATTATTACCTTAAAATCTCTAACTACAGTGCTTAAAATAGTGCTGTATTTATTAATACTATAGTTAGAGTCAAGCTATTGGTACCTAAGCTAACGATAAATTTCGCGTTTGCTGTACTCGTGTTTTATCTGATTGTGTTATGACCCGTAGGAAATCTAAGGGGAGACTTAGATTTTCTATATCTACGTGCTTGATATTATAGTCTACAATTATTATTTTTTAATGATATACACTATAGTGCTTGACTGCAATCCCACCCGATGGTAAGCAGTGATGCAATCGTTGATGGTGAGCCTATTCACGCTACACTTGAAGACACCTAAATTATAATCGGACGGGAAGACCGCAGCAGGCAAATTGTTCAAGTTCTTCGATGTACGCAGTTTAAATAATGTGTTATACTGATGTAGAAGTCAAATTACTGTAAAGTTTCATGAAAAGTCGTTCAGTAATTTTTGCATATTTAAGCATAAGTATGATTAATCAGTTCAGGTCACTTTAAAAGAATAACCAAGACGTATCTTGTTAAGTATTTTACGTGATATGAGACTGACGTTAGTCCAATCTATAATAATGTTTCAGTTTCAGCACCTGAAGCTAAATACGGTGAATATCACGTTAATTTTGGAAACTCTTGTTGGAATGTTGAAAATCCTACCATTTGATAATAAAGTCAGAACTTATTACCCTTATTACGGAAAAAATAGCTATCGTAATATTTTTTATGTGGGGAAATGCTCGTGGATACTCTTCGTCTGAAAAATAACGGAGAGTTATGTCAGACTCCTAGCGAATAAAACCGGGCTCGGGATACAATTAATTCCACCCCCAACTGGTATCAGTCCGCTATCGCTGCCGGGCTTCTTCCTAAATACCACTACGGTATTTGACGGGCATTTTGCGGGAACATCTGAAAGAGTAACCGTGGCTGTAGAATGCAAAGAGTAACCGAAGGACACGGGAGGGTTTTTGTCAGTAAAAGTCTGACACGCCCCTCACGTTCCACTCTAGAGCCTAGACACGTAAGCACGATCTGCGCGTGGAGATGCAACGCCGGAGCGAAACTCCGCTGTCGCGCCAAGTCGTGGCATGGCGGCCAGAGTTCCGCAACCCAGTGCTGGGCACGCCACAATTATGGCGGTAAGTCCCCTCTTTGCGGAGTGGCTGGAAAGACAACATGGCGTCCTTATCTTCCGCATGATGCAGGTCCTCATCGGACATGGTAAGTTCGGGAGGTTCCTGTACCGGATTCGTGCGGAAGAAACGCCTGGGTGTCACCATTGTGTGGACCGCCCGGAGGACACGTTGGAGCATACGGTAGAGGTGTGCCCCGCCTGGGCAGAGCACTGCCGTGTTCTCGTGGGGGCGATCGTCGGCAGCGATCTCTCGCGTCGGGCCTTGGTACATGCCATGGTCCGGAGCGAGGAGGAATGGCAAGCGGTCGCCTCCTTCTGCGAAGCAGTAATGCTAGCAAAGGAGGCGGCCGCACGCGCGAGGGAACGGCCCTCACGCCCCAACCGCCGGGAACCCGATTCCGATTTCCAGCCACCGTAGGCGCTGGCTTGCGGACGGCGAACAATGGGTAGCTCGCCGGAGATGTAATTAGATGGTTTCCCATCTAAAAAAAACCCTAGAATATGAGAAGTAATTTGATAATTTTCCAATTAAAAAAAAAAGCTTAGACACTTGACAAAGTGATGTGCTAGAAAACTCGAGCCTCCATTGTAAATAATGAGTTTTCATGACAGTATCATCAATCATGGTGTTATCACGTTATATAGGTACGATGTATATCACACTGATATATATAAAGGCGTAAGTTTGTATATAGATACGTGTGTCGTGTTCAAGCTCAAATAGTTGAAGGAATTTGGATGATTTTTTTATGGGGAGTAATGTCCTGCCCCCCTAGCCAAGTTACGATCGTTTCGTTTGCGTCGAACGCCTCGAGTAGGCCACGCCTCCAATTCCTTTGTTTTGACCACGTGAGCGTTGAGATGACGTCAGAACAAAGGAATAAGAGGCGTGGCCTAGTCGAGGCGTTCGACGCGAACGAAACGATCGTAACTTGACTAGGTGGGCTGGAATAGCACATCGGATACTATTTATCCAGGGTATGTTGCCCTGGGACGGAACAGTTGGCGCAATGGTTGAGCGTCAGGCTGCTGCACTGCGGGTTGCGGGTTCGATTCCCACACGGAACAATTATTAAATATTTGTATGGCCTACAGATAGGTGTTCCAGGTCCCAGAGGTCTGGGTGTCTTGTATATGTGAGATCACTGGGCACGTGTGGCAATATTTTTTAAAAGCTCAAAAATAAAACTATTTTTATGCCGGCGTATTTTGACAAGTTATGTATCTACAGTGATTAAATACATAGTAAGTACATAGAACGATAACACATTAGATATTTTCAACAAAGAGAATATTACCACGTCTATAGCTTTATCCATTTTGCAGAAGCTTCATTTATCTTTCACTAATTTAATTATCTTGTGAAATGCTGTGATATTGTAAAAGAAGCTTTAAAACAGTATCAAATGATATAAATCTCTTTGAGCGTTATTAGTTGGAAAAATGTACAGTGCCGGATCAGGCACGTAGCAAGAAAAGCATATTATGCTACGGGCCCCGCGCATTGGGCTGGGCCCCGCTTAGACGTACAAAAACAAGTCAAGATATCGGTGCCATATGAATTCTAACCACTTATTTCATAAAGGATTTATTTATTTATTTATTAGGCTCACTAACAATTGGTAACACTCAAAATTATTACAAAACTTCACTTAAATCTATAGTCTGGTGTCACAATTTTTATGGCTTATCGACTCATATGCCCATCGGCTGGTTTAAAAACATTGTTTTAATTCGTTATCTTTATATATATAATTCTTCTGTGAGTGTGTTTGTCACCTAACTCTTCCTAAATTGGTCCTGGGATGGTTTGAAAATACAATTGAAGCCGATAGGTGGCGCTGCAATCATATTATTATTTTTCTGGCGAAAAGCCAGCTTTTAGACAGGATAAAGTCTGTCGGGACCACTACTAATTTATAAAGATATCCCAGGGCCCCTTAGTAAAATCTGCTGCAGGCCCTGCTAATGTATAAAATTAACTAAGCTTGACTTAATAAACTATTGTTGTATGTTTTTGCCTAATAAAAGGGAAGCAGGAATTTCTTGACGGCTTTCATACAGAACTGTCATATTTAGTTTTCATACAGACCTGTCATATTCAGTTTTCATACGGACCTGTCATATTCAGTTTTCATACGGACCTGTCATATTCAGTTTTCATACGGACCTGTCATATTCAGTTTTCATACGGACCTGTCATATTCAGTTTTCATACGGACCTGTCATATTCAGTTTTCATACGGACCTGTCATATTCAGTTTTCATACGGACCTGTCATATTCAGTTTTCATACGGACCTATCATATTCAGTTTTCACGGGACCGAGTTATTTCATGTGTTTTGTCATTTTGTGTTCGTATGTACCGTGTGTTGGATACTCATTGTTGGTAAAAAAAATGTTTCACTAAGTAAAAAACTTTTAGTAAGTCCTTTACTTTAGCTTACCTGAAGTAAGTATATTAAAACTTTTCATCACCCCATCTCGAAAAGAGTATTTTTGCTCTTCGGTATCTGAGTGCAAAAGCCGTTTTTATCCGCTAGAGGATAAAATAAATTGAATTTAGAACATCGTGTGCACTAAGTTTTTGAATTCAAAATATCAATAAACCTATTTACTTAGATACCTCCATGGTGCATCTTTTTTATGACTTACTGACTGACTTGACAATTCAAAAGTGTCTGTAAGTGGTTTATTTGAAATAAATATGTGTAATGTATATATAATTTGTTTCTATATGAGTAAGTGATTTGTTTGTGTATGTTTAAGTTGATTTGTTTTATGGAATCTAGTCTGAAGATAAAGAACTACGGCGAGGAAATTGTTGATGAAATTATGAAGTGTCTACTTATATACCAACGAAATAATTATTTATTTATTTAATCTTCTTGCAACAAAAGGTACAAAGGCGGACTTAATGCCGATAATTGACTAAGTTTTTTCAAATCAATATAATGGCCAATCTAAGGATCGCAAAAAAATCGCCATAATTGGAAACTGTAGTAACTAGATTTTTTGTGAATAATTATGGCTTAGTTTTTAGGGTTCCGTAGCCAAATGGCAAAAAACGGAACCCTTATAGATTCGTCATGTCTGTCTGTCTGTCTGTCTGTCTGTCTGTCTGTCTGTCTGTCTGTCTGTCTGTCTGTCTGTCTGTCTGTCCGTCTGTCCGTCCGTATGTCACAGCCACTTTTTTCCGAAACTATAAGAGCTATACTGTTGAAACTTTGTAAGTAGATGTATTCTGTGAACCGCATTAAGATTTTCATACAAAAATAGAAAAAAAGCAATAAATTTTGGGGGTTCCCATACTTAGAACTGAAACTCAAAATTTTATTTTTCATCAAACCCATGCGTGTGGGGTATCTATGGATAGGTCTTCAAAAATGATACTGAGGTTTCTAATATCATTTTTTTCTAAACTGAATAGTTTGCGCGAGAGACACTTCCAAAGTGGTAAAATGTGTGTCCCCCCCCTCTAACTTCTAAAATAAGAGAATGATAAAACTAAAAAAAATATATGATGTACATTACTATAAAAACTGCCAACGAAAATTGGTTTGAACGAGATCTGGTCAGTAGTTTTTTTTTAGTACGTCATAAATCGTAAACCGCATTTTACCTTTCATTCAATCAACTCAAATATAAAAAAAAAAACATTTAATTTCATAAACATAAACCTTATAATTATGTACATACACCGTGAACCATTATTTTCTATTAATAAATCTGTAATAGGTGCCTAAGTAAATAATAATTATAATTCGCGCGGGGCGTGGCTTGATAGTAGCGGGTGCGGAGCGCGCGGGAGGGGGGCAGGTTTCCGACTGCGCTTACCCGAACGGGCAGACACGTGAGGGCAGACGTCGTTGAAAGTCGTGTGCGCGGAGCGAATTTTTCGATACATTTGCGAATGCTAAATATTGTACGTTTACGATTTGATACTGTTCGTTGGATAAAATTAATTTCAATTAACATCGAAATTATTCTTTTAAACTCATTTACTGCCTAGAAATAGGTAAATACTTACTATAAAACGTCAACCTAACCGTGACCTACTATGTGTGTCACTAAGGAACTGAAAACGTTCTTTAAGATAAAACGGGGTACAAGGAATAAATAGCACATTATAAAGCAAAGAAAGTATATGGGCGTTCCGGCGAAGGCGAATAGGAAGCCATTTGAGCCTAGTACGAAATTCAGAAACGTGGTCATACCTGCGCAAGCCAAATATGAACCTGATACAAAGATTATTATTATGTTACTTGCTGCTACGGAACCCTCCATGGGCGAGTCCGACTCGCACTTGTTTTTTTTGCTGGCTTGACTTCATGACTTGGCTAAATTGAACTTTTAATGTTGCCACTAATATAAATCTTGGTCAAGTAACATACTTTGCTTTAAGTATTGATACTTAGGAAATACATTTCCGCATTAGATAAAAAACATAAAAATAACTGTTTCTGCTCAGAATATAGTGGCTATATTGACACAATAAGACATTGTCACTACAATAAATACAATATCGAGAATCACATCACCAGAAAAAAAGCATGGCATTAAGACATTTCAACTGCCATCCAGCCTAACGACTTATTGAAAAAAAAAAACATTATGACATGACATCTTGTCGTTCGTTCAAAAATGCGTTTATTGATTTTTAAGTATTATTTGACATAATATACGTAATCTAATCAACTTTAAACTGTAATATCTTTAATACGAGTCTACTAATAGTAATGTCTAAGACAAAAATGCTTAGAAATTTAATCTTGTATACTTTTGTATATTTTTCATCACTTTAAGTTCGCTAAAAAATATGCCAGCAAAATTTTGTTCGAGAATCTGCCATCACTCTTTATTATTACATATATTTAATGTCTTTGATTATTACTAAATAAACCATCGAGATATAAGTAGTACGTTAGTACTTATATCTCGATGAAATAAACATAATTCTTTGTGACTCCGGCTAGCTGTTATTAAAAAAATGCCCATTGGATTAGATATACAGGTACAAAAATAATTAAAAATTAACCAACGCGAGCAAAAAGAATACTAACGAAAGATTTTAATAATTCAAAAGTTGTAAGCTTTAAAACTGAATATGAAAAAGGCCTTACAAATGGAATAACAGGTTTCTTGAGTCCCTATTAAAAGACACTTTATAAAAGGAAAATTTTTGAGAGTAACTAAGCTAAGACACGAAAAGGAAATGTTTATTATTTCTCTGTATTTTTTTCCTTTTTTCCTTATTGTGTTAGGCTCAGTGTCTCTATTTAAATATCAGACGGTTTTCATGAACACGAACTGTGTTCTTAAATTTTTTCAGTCTTTTCTTATTTTTACTTTTCCAAGAAAATTACTTATGGATGGGCTTTTTTGCTCACGGACGAAGATATTTTTCATTTTCAACGGCGGATGTAGGTTTCGTATTATTTATTTACTCACGTAAACAATTAGGAATTTCTTTAGAGTTTCCAACCGGTATCATAATTGTTTATATAATAAACAAACGGAATGGACAAATAGTATAAGGGGGTAGGTTAAGAATAATTGTAACGCCCTTCAACTTGTCCGTCAGTAAATACAAAATTATTTAGTATATAATATGCGAAACCGGAATATAGTTGGTTTAGAATCAGTAACTGAATCGATTCCAATATTTCTTACGCTATGTTATATATTTTCCTAAAAATATTTAAAAAAGGTCACAAGTTGGACAACATCGACACTAAGTACAACATAGGTCATGGCAGGTCATAGCGGGTATAAGGCGCCAGCACACAGCCGGGTGCGGGAGAAAAACAATCCCTCAGCCGCCCGGATGGCCGGGTGACCATGTATTTGTGCGGACAACCAGGTACCATAACAAGCTTGTAACTTTGTGATTTTTCATGAAGTTATGAAATTTCGTACATAGATTCTTTACATAATAAAAAAAAGTAAAAAAACTAAAACCCGACTACGACAAAAAAAACGACGAAACTAAAAGTATGAAACAAGATTTCCAGGATGCTGAAATAAACAAGGTAAAAAGAAAAGCCGCAATCACACGTTATAGGTAACAACCGAAACACTTTAATAACGTGTGACTACGGCTTTTCTTTTTACCTTGTTTATTTCAGCATCCTGGAAATCTTGTTTCATACTTTTAGTTTCGTCGTTTTTTTTGTCGTAGTCGGGTTTTAGTTTTTTTACTTTTTTTTATTTAAATTATTTTGGTGTTAAATCACTGTGCTTCTATACCATTTGCAAAAACTAAATTTAAAATTTCTAATTAATAATGGTAAATTAATTTTTGTCCACCAGAGGGCGTCACATTGAATTTTGATGATATATTTTGATAAGTACCAATGAAGCCCTTTCAAATGATATCAAACACGGTGTATTTATCTTAACATTTTTTTTAACAAATTACTTTTTGTCCGCTAGAGGGCGTCACTTTAAATTTGAACAATATTTTGGAAATGTACAAGTAAAGCCCTTTCAAATGATACCAAACACGGCGTATTTATCTCCATTTTTATTTTTTACACATTACTTTTTGTCCGCTAGAGGGCGCCATATCAAGTTTTGTGACACGTCACGTAACCTATGTTCAGCGGACAATTAAGACGGTTCTAACGATACCTCATACGTCGAGTTCCGATAAGTAGATTAGGAGCTATGTGGGAACAGATGAACAAACTCACATACATACATAGCCTGTCAAAATCATAACCCTCCGTAGTCGGGTAAAAATAGACACGTGTTTCGGGTATCGCATATACTAAAACTAATGTTGTATGTATATATTTTTAATTTTCTCAAAAACTCCAAATTCTTTTATTTTTACTAGTTTCTGCCAGCGGCTTCGCCCGCGTAAAATTAGGTTTTTCCATTCAAATTTTGGACCCCCATTTTAACCCCTTTGGGAGTGAATTTTGGAAAATCCTCTCTTAGTGCTCGCCTACGTCATTAAAGGAAACCTTGTGCCAAATTTCATGTTCCCAGTCCACAAGGACTAGGAAAACATATCAACGCACAGACGAAACTACAAAGTTTCGTCTGTGCGTTGATATGTCAGTCAGTCAGTTTCTCGTTTTATATATATAGATAGAGATTAGTGTTATACCTAAACCTATACATTCCTGATCGTAATGTATGGATTACATTACGATCAGTAATTTAGGATTATTTTCAGTTTTCCCCATATGCATGAAAGTAAATGTGATAAAGTAATGTTTATAGATCTGAATCCCAAAAATTTTCACGTAATGTACTGAAATTCTACCTTCAGTCAGAGCGTTTACTTTACGGCCGGAACATAAAAAGCCTCTTCCATGTTCATTCCCGAAGGACGAAATTTATGACAAACAAAACTGGAACGAAAGATTTTTTTGTGTTAGAAACATAAAATGTTTTAAGAACTAATTCTGCTTGTTTAGAAAGATTGACTGTGAAACTCAAAATATGGAAAGTTGTAAAAACGCTGCATTGCGTGAGCTTTATTGAAAACTTGATGAAAGAAACAGCACCTTTATAAACGAGGTTTTATATGCAACAGTATATCATATCATAGTCTGCCTTATAATGTTCCCGCTGTTGGGACTCAGGCCTCCTCTCTAGGAGAGGGAACGGGCCGTAATCCACCACGCGGGCCCAGTGCGTGTTGGTGGATGTCACATATCTTCAAATTTTTGGTTCTAGGACCAAAAATACGTATATGCAACAGTATATCTTGGTTAATTAGATCCCAATTAAATTAAGGAGGAAGCGTCGAACGCTGTGGCAAAGTTGTTGCAACTCCTAGCGTGAGTCTGCGTGCCATTCAGCCGAACACTTCCAGTCTACGTCTCCCGTCTGCATCACTAAAAAACCATGGAAGACATCATGGAGTACGTGTGCCTAAAGGCAACAAAAGGCACTGAGGGTACAGTGCTGGAGTCGCACCGTAACGTCACTTTCAAGGAGTTCGTGGTGCGAGTCCCGAACACTTTTCGGCCCCTCATTTCGAAAGAAGGCTTTTGACTGCAGGGCGTGGTAGAACCATCGCTTCCGTGGACAGGAGCCACTGAACAACACGAAGTCGATGAAGTGCAGTTTCAGGTGATACTAACATAGTTCTAAGTCTTAATTATTATAAAAAAGTTATTTTTTACATAACTTTTTTTTATTATGGATAGGCTCGCGTTTGACCACTATCTCACCTGATGGTAAGCGATGTTGTGGCCGATTGAATTGGCCGCTCTAGTGCATCAAGCTGGTATTCGGCAGACACATCCCAAATATGATATATATTAGTCTGTAAGGTATATTTATCTATGGGCTAAGATGTCTGATAAATGATTTATTACTGTTATTATTTATATCATTGTAGTAGTGGCATTAGGGTTTCCAAAGTCCAGTTTTGGTATTGAATTAGGTATTTCATAATGTTTTTAGTCACCACTCACTTCGTCGTCAGCTTATATCATGTACTACTAATACTGGGAATATTTAATTTCCAATATTCAGTAATGAATTTCCGCTCGACTTTTTAACTGACAGCTTCCCGGAATTTCAGCTCACAACACTATTTTTGTTGGTGTTACGTTAACGGATTTTTCATTTTCCTGCAACAAGAGAGCAATGCAGTGCAATGGTTGAGTAATTCATCATCATCATTTCAGCCGAAAGACGTCTACTGTTGAACATATGCCTCCCCCAAATGTCGCCACAATGACCGGTCCTATGCGTCTCGCATCCATCGGATTCCCGCGACCCTCACCAAGTCATCGGTCCACCTTGTGGGAGGCCTTCCAACGCTGCGTCTTCCGGTACGTGGTCGCAATTCCAGAACCTTTCATCCCCATCGACCATCTGTTCTGTTGAGTAATTAGCAGAACCATTTCTGAAACCACCACAAAGCCTTGCTGACCTACATATTTTATCAAGATGGAGATAGTAACTCTATATATAAACAGAAATCCAGCCCTAAGATACCCTTAAACCCTTTTCTGATACCACAAGTCTCCTACGCAATCACATTTCTAGGCATTTAGGTCTCACAACTCGATCCCAACTTATGTTACAAACGAGTTTTATTTGTCGTTTCTATTTAAACTTTCTGCTCCGAATTTTCCAGCCAATTGGCCCGGATAATTCGGGATTAGGAATCCTTAAACCTTTTTTAATGGTTTGTTTTGCTCGCAAAAAGGTCACGTATTTTTTTCTCGGTTACTCACGATATTTTTATGATACAAGGTGAATTGAGATATTAAATTTTTTGGATGTTTTTATTATGAACTAGCGACTCGTCCCAGTTGCGTACGGGTGTTACACTCGAATCCTCACGCCCCAGCCGCCGAGACCCTGATCCCTACTACCAGACACCGTAGGTGCGGGCTTGTGGACGACGAGAGATGTCAGCAAAACCATAAGGTCCTAGCAGGACCGAAGCCTGTTGGGCCTATGGGTTGACTTCTGAAACTGAAGGAACTGCCCCCCTATCCAAGTTACAACCGTTTCGTTTCGATTCTCTTGCCTCGAGTCGGCCTCCGATTCCTTTGTTCTGACGTCATCTCAACGCTCAGTCTCGTGGTCAGAACAAAGGAATAGGAGGCGTGGCAGACTCGAGGCGATCAATGAAAAGAGAATCGAAACGAAACGGTTGTAACTTGGCTGGTGTGGCACAGTAAAAGTCTGACACGTCCTCTCGCTCAAGAGCGGTGGAAGTCATTAGATGATTTTCCACCTAAAAAAAAGGTATCTATAATAACTATCAGCTCACAGATTTTTTGGCCAAAGCCGAAACCAAATCTTCGGTCGGTCTCTATTCAGAACTCAAAAACGAACGAAAGACGAAAACCTCATACACGAAAGTCTCATAAATGTAAATTATAAAGTCTTTTCTGCATAATTGAAAACCCAATTTACTTAATTATAACCTACAGACTCTTTACAGTCAGATCTCTATTCCCTTTAGTCTGGAACGAGTCGACGAAGTGGGTAAATTGTTTGAGTCTACTACTTTAATTAAATGGAAGGACGCCATTTGTCTTTGTAATTTGTGTTACGTTTATCTAATTAGTTTTAAGCGTGTGTGGCTTGAGGCTAGACTAAGAGACTGGGGGTTCCGCACCCGATGGTTAACTAACCGAACCCTATTGCTAAACAGCTGTCCGTGTGTCTGTTTGTCTGTCACTGGGTTGTATCTCATGAACCGTAATTGGTAGATAGTAGAAAATTTTACAATGCCGCCCTGCCTGCTCCCTGACGCGGGAGAATCACTTCAGGGCGGACCAGGAGGGCGTGTCAGACTTTTACTGACTAAAACAACACCTATGTTCCTTCTTTGCCCTTTGCGTTCGAGGACTACGGGTTTCCCTTTCGGAAGTAAACCCATGGCCCCAATAAGCTTTGGGCCTGGTGATCCCTACGATTTTGCAGACATCTCTTTGAGGCGCTCGTGGAGTATTACACTCCCTCGACGACTCAGGCTCGGTCAGGACGGTTATCAGACGGCCGGACGGCGAGCTACCCATAGCTCGTCGTCCGCAAGCCCACCCCTACGGAAAGAGTGTGTATTTCCATTGTAACTTTAACAAAAAAAAAAAAAAAAATCGTACGGTACCCTTTGAATGCAAGTATAATGATGTGTCCACAAGATACAGACTAATGCAGACTTACGTAGATTTCTATAGAATTTATTTGGTCTGTGTAACATCTCAATGTACATAAATGTCGGTGAATAATCAATCACCAAATTTTGATCCTTCATCATCAAATCAAAAAAAAATTAAATTGATTATTCAATTGTGAATAATCAATGTTGGTTCTATGTAAATCTGTAACTCACACTTGATCGGTTTTTTGAAAAACAAGATCAAAGATAATTTTAGCAAAAATTAATATAATTACGGTCTGGTTAGTGTAGTGGTCAGAGCACGAAATTCGATTCTCAGGCAGTGTTGTTACTTTATCCTATCTGGAATTATTCAGTAGTAGCAGCTTGGGGCCTTTTTTGTGCCCAGTTAACGGCAGTAGGATCACCCGCTATAGCTTGGTATTTAAAGGCGAAGCGCCAAGGTACAAGTAGTCCACAAAAATCAAATTTTCTTAAGTATTAGGTAGCATTTTGCAGGACAGTCCAAGTGTTCCACGCAGTCGTCAAAGAAGCTGTAAGAAAAATACTGAAGGGGACCGAAGGGCTGATGCTTGATAGGGCTGCGGCAATGTTTGAAAGAGGTACCGAGGACCTAGAACGCTAAGGGCAACAGGCAACCAAAGGACACACCCTCGGCGGGAGAAGTCATTTGATGATTTCCCACCTTAAAAAAACCGGGCACGTGCGAGTCGGAATTGCGCACTGAGGGTGCCGTACAAACTTACCTATGAAAACAGTTCAATTCTTGAATAGATTTTTCCGAATAACTACAAAAGCCAATGCAAAAGTTATAAGTTAGAGGACAATACGAGAAAGCAATAGCAAAAAGAACCAAGTCTTTAAACTGTAACCGAACGAAGATACCTATAGAAGCATTGCTAGTACTTTAGCTATGTATGGCAAAAGTTATTCCCCTTTACAGTTTTCAGACTTTTTCCTATACTTGTGCTATGAGACCTTGCGTTATGCCAAATTTCAGGAGTGTAGGCCAACCCTATGAATTTTGATTCCCTTGAGAGTGCCGAAATACGCGTTTGTTGCGACATAAACAGCCGTATCTTTTGTTTTCGTTAACTCAGAACTTTGATTTTTCACAGCTTCAAGGGACCGCAGACCTGAGTACCTATATGGTTTTAATTTCAACTCGATACATTCATGCGTTCCCGAGATAAAGGGTCTTGACTAACAGACAGACAGACGGACAACAAAGTGATCCTATAAGGTTTCCATTTTTTTCTTTTGAGGTACGGAACCCTAAAAATACTAAGGCGAAAATTTGTGTGTATGTAAATTAGTTACACCTTCACACTCATACGGCTGAACAAATTTGGATAAAGCTTATAGCTAACATAGATAGATCATGTCCCGGAATAAGATTTTATTTTGGCTTAGGGATTATTCACACAACCATCCACCATCATCAACCATCGCCAAACTAAAGTGGCAATGGGCAGGGCACATTGCTCGCAGAACAGATGGCCGTTGGGGCCGAAAGGTTCTGGAATGGCGACCACGTACCGGAAGACGTAGCGTTGGAAGGCCTCCTACAAGGTGGACCGATGACTTGGTAACGGTTGCGGGAGTCCGATGGATGCGAGACGCACAGGACCGTTCGTTGTGACGACGCTTGGGGGAGGCCTATGTCCAGCAGTGGACGTCTTTCGGCTGAAATGATGATGATGATTATTCAACTTTCACGCGGGCGATGCTGCTGGCAGAGGCTAGTTTTAAAATATAAAAAGGGGAAGATTGACTTCTTAAGTAACAGGTGGTTTCACGAGAGGATTTTCTCATGTTTCAAAACAATTACAAATAAGTAATCCTTGTTCCGATAATATTATATATATGATGTGGCTACTTTGTCTCGCGAATATTCGATAAAAACACCGTATTCGGATATACTGTATGATGTTATTGTCTACATTAGCGGTCAATCTCATTTCTGTGCCACTATGTAAGTGGCGACAAGCATTCGTGTTCGCCCAAATACTTTGCGATCCGATGAAATACTGATATTTATCGCGATAACGCAAATATTCGCTGAATCCCGATACTGTATCCACAGCATTACCCACACGCTGAGTAGTTCTAATCCAACCGAACATTAGGCAAAGTTGACCTTGAAATAAGCTAGTAGGTCGAGTGATAATTTGTGGCTATTGTGCCAGTCTTGGCACCCTCAGATTAAGAGCAGGCCGCTCACAAAGCTCCGAGCCCTAATCCTTCATTCCGAACCCTATTTGATTTTAGACGGCTTTGCAGTGTGATCTCAGATAGGAGCAAATAAATTTGTGATTCTTCAAGGTCAAAAAACCTACTGAAACACTTGTGCGATGGTCCTTTCGATGGATCTAAAGACCAATTTAAAAATACGTTTATAGCTTTGCGTGCCATTGCTAGAGGTAACATAAAAACTATTTTTATGACCTTGTACGTACTTTAAAGACTATAGGAAGGCTTCGATGCAAATTAAATAAATAAATAAGGAACGTAAATATGTCAAATAAGTAGCCGAACAACTTGCAACTCGTTTAATATGCAAATACCAACTATAAACAATATGGTTGTGGTTTTCATTTTACTTTTTAAAGCGCGGCTGGTTCGTTAAAAATATTCTTATCCTGTAAAATTTATAGGACCCTATTTGCCTCGGTATTAAATATATTTATGCGTGGAAATATAAAACACTTCGAACGTATGTATAATATTACTTATTCTGTGGTATATTATGGATAGTTGGTTACATCTACTGCATAGTTGAACTTACAAAATTTGAATCAGCCTTACCCAGTAATGCTAGATGACGTGACATTCAGTCAGTGATAGTAAATGATTGTTAAAAAGTCACAAATGTTAGTTTGACAAAGTTGAACACTACTTAATTGTCGCATGGTCAATCCCGTCGTTAACCTGTCCCTTTGTTCAGGTGCCCAATCAAGTATTCTATTAAAGAATTTTTGATAAACGAAGTTGATAGTTGATAAGCGACTGATGTCCAGTTTTCGATACGTTCAAGCAGTAAGAAACCATATAAAACACGAGCTTAAAATAAAAATTCTAGCCATTTTTCCGTTTGCCTATACAAAAACAAATCATGTTATAATGTTTAGATTTCAGAAGCACCCCGCATTCAATATTTAACGTAGAACAAATAAACGTTGGCGAAATATCTGATAATTGGCATGTTTCTAAATATTTGGATCATAGGCGACGGGCGCTGAAAAACGGTAGATAGATGCTTCGCATAGTGTAAATGACGTGACATGACGTAAAATTGCTGTCTAAACATAGCCATTAATTTATATAAACGAGCAACAATGAATAGGACTAAGGCAATATCTTAATTGGAACAATCAACCCTGCTCTACCGGGTAACAATAATGCCTGTCGACAGAACCAATTAGGATGTCAATTATAATTGTCCAATTCCATGATACGCAACAATTGGAGCTTAATCATATAACAGCTGATTTAACAAACAATTAACCGGGCGCCGCATTCTGACCTGACCTGATTAATTACTTTTTTTACAGCCCCATAAAACAAGCTAATTGAAGGACCTGTCGCGGCTCATACACAAAGAAAATTGCTGAAAAATATTATTAGGTTATATGTGAGACACTTACCTCAGAACATTTATCGCGATTTTCCACAACAAAACACTGTTGAAAGAAGTAAAGCGTTCGTGCACTCTGGAGCTTAGAAAACAACTGAGACTCGGTGTTGGGCAACTGCGCGGTTCAGGATGCGCAGAGTCGGGAGGCTTGAGGGTCGGAAGCAACGAGCGCGGACCGCCGGCTGCGGAACCTGACTTATGAATGATATACCCTGCGAAAGGTATCTTGTGTTTGTCGGGGTGCGGCGGGGGTGCGCGGGGGAGGGTTATATAACGCGGCGATCGATACGGGGGCGGCGCGAGCGTAGGGCGCGAACACAACCGTTTTTCCTTTTTATCGGCGTACTATACATCGGCGGGTAATGCTCTTTGTTTTATTGCGGCGTTTGTTACAGCTATCAGTTTTAAATGACACGCTTTGTTTGTTGTTGCACTTGCATCTTGTACTTGTACAGGATATTCAATGGGTGGAAAATTGACGGAAAAGTTTCACAGTTTTTTTTTTGCAAAAATTTAAGTCATTTAAAATTCTCGTCAAATTGTGCCCAAACGCGGACCGCTTTGACACCCCAAATAAACCATGGTAAACTGCTAACATAAACCATCTTCCATTCCATTAGCCTTTGAAATACAAAGAGTCCCCTCTGTACTTCCTCTGCCAAAACCAAAGTGGACTTTTCTTTATGGACGGGGTCTAACGGTAGGTAATAATGCTTCCATTCTTTAAGCGGACCATTAAATTTGAGGTGCACGGCTAACGAGGCGTATAGCGTAATTAATATTAATTTTTAACTTGTCCCAAGAACACTAATTCAGGCCTTATTGTATATCTCCACATATACATACATATAGATACAAAAGCAAGATGAAACAAGAGGAGATGATCTCATACAAATTTCCAGTCTGTTGCAGCGTATTGCTCATAGTGCACCCTATGAGGCAGCTTTTGAATATTGAATCCTCTCGGTGCAGACACACTCAGTGTATGTGTTCATAAAATGTTTTTCTTTCCTTTCCTTTGTTAGGGTTCCGTACCTCAAAAGGAAAAAAACGGATCCCTTATAGAATCACTTTGTTGTCCGTCTGTCTGTCTGTCCGTCAAGATACTTTATCTCAAAAACGCGTGGAGGTATCGAGTTGAAATTAAAACCATATACTCAGGTCAGCGGTCCCTTGAAGCTGTAAAAAAAACGAAAAAAAAAGATACGGCCGTTTATGTTGCAAAAAACGTGTATTTCGACACTCTCAAGGGAATCAAAATTCATAGAGTACTTCCCGTTGACCTAGAATCCTGAAATTTGGTAAGAAGCAAGGTCTCATAGCACAAGTACAGGAAAAAATCTGAAAACTGTAAATTTGTAGTTACGTCACAAAAAAAAACTTTTTTTTTGCGATTCCAAAAAATCTTCGTAACTGAATTGAACTGTTTTCATAGGTAAGTTTGTACGGAACCTTCAGTGCGCGAGTCCGACTCACACTTTTCTTCCTTTCCTTTCTTTTTCTTTTTTCTTTCTACGTCTCCCAGAATCTCAGACTGCTGCCCTGAAGTACACTTGAAGCACAGTGCACGCTTTGGTGAGCGAACTCTTCAAGAGAGAATACTCAAATATATACCAAAACGTTGGTTCTATGGGTTGTTATGTAGCCGATCTAAGTGTATCGAGCTGCAAGCGACAAATACACCCCTTCGTCCTTGGCCTTCATCAAGCAGCTGTTTGTGATAATCGCCCTTCTCTAAAATATTCGTACTAACACAATCCTGCTGATTCTATTTTGTTCGATCTAAACTGAATTTGGCTTAGAGATACTTTCTTCGCCATTTAAAACTAGCTTTTTCCCTTGGTTTTTTCTCCAGGCTCTCTTATAGAAACACTGAATTTTGGGATGAAAAGGTACTGACAGAAGTAATATCTTATAGATGACATCGGCGCATTTTGTACTTTTGTTTATAACCGTTGTGCTGTATCTGTCCCGAATAAAAGTTATCCTATTGTACACCAGAAATCACTTTATGTTCAATCATATAATCAAACAAACAAATTTCCCCCTCTAGGTTTAGACAACTAAATGAGATATTTTCAAAATCCGGCTCGAAGGACCAAAAATTACTTGAACATTAAATCATTATTTTCAATCATTGTGGTATGTTGAGATATTTTTAATATCGTTAGTACCGCAAAAGCAATATTCTTTTCAATTAATGAAACGAGGAATGTCTGACATGTTGACAGAGCTTTTAATATTTTTCATGGATTGTGTTATTGCGCCTAATGGGACCGCCTTAATGAAACAATTAAATAAGGTTGATTTATTACGTGTTTTTTGGACTCATGTTGACTTAGAACAACAGAAAATTATGGAGGTCTGCTAGTCCGTGTGGGCTGTTTAAAAAAAAAAATGATCATACCTACCTACAGAAAATCATTGTTCTTTAGTTAGGTATTAATGATTCGGTGTGGAAAATTTATGGGGAAATTAGCAGACGGCCTGGTTTGTTTCTTTTAAAACAAACAAGAAGCCTCAGCTGTATTGGCCGTTTTTTGAAATATTATTTTTTATTCTAGTTATAAAACTTAGAAGAAAACTAGAATATAATGTATTTACTATCAAATCAATCATTCAGTCAGATAATTAGATATAAGCATAATCAGCCTTTATTTTTAATGTTCCTACTGCTGGGACTCAGGCCTCCAGTGGGGAATGGGCCGTAATCCATCACGCGGGCGGGGTGGGTACGGGTTGGTGAACGTACAATGTTTTCGAATTTTTGGTTCTAGGACATGCCGGTTTCCTCACGATGTTTTCCTTCACCGTTTTGAGAGCAGTGGTGATGAAATAAATTACACAAAGTAATGCGCCTGGCTGGGTTTGAACCCGCGACCGGCAATTCGTAAGTCGGGGCCGTTACCACTTGGCCACCACTGCTTGACCACCGTAATCTACTAGATATACTACAGAAACTAGACTAGACTAGATATACTAAAACCATTAAAAGTTTTCAACGCATTTCTGTCGTTACTATACCAAATTGAACTTCATCAAATAAATTAGTAATTCCGTACAAGTTAATTTGGCAACACCATTTATAAAGTCGGTCGTCGGTATTCGCAAGCTTAATTAGTAATTTGGGTAATTTTGGTTCGAGGAATATTACCGTAGTCAATGAAATTAGAGTACATTTTTTAATTCCCTCAGGACCGGAGTTCTTTTGGCATTGGGTGGACCGTATCAGATAACTTGGGCAATGTGGCGTAAGGGAAAGTCGTTTAGGCTGCTTAGGTAATTGTGAACGAGAATTTATTCACTACCTACCTATTTTATTAGGTCAATAAGAAAAGAAAAGGAATACATTAAGAATAAGAAATTGTATAGTGATTTACTTAGTTTTTGACCGTCTTAAAAAAAAAGATGAGGTTATCGAATCGACTGAATATTTATTTATTTATTATAACTTCATACAACAAAAAAGTACAAAGATAGACTTAATGCCTTAGACATTCTCTACCAGTCAACCAACGGTGGTTAAGAGAAAAAAGGTGCATAAAAACAAAAAGAATTTTCAGAAAAAAAAAAATTAGTAATGTTTTATTTTTTAATTTTATTCAGTGATATTTTCGCCAAATCTTAATCGATTTTGATATTTTATTTTCAAGTTTCGAGCGTCAAAAAACGGTAGAATAAAACCGGAAACACAAACTTCCAAAGTTTGTGAAATTCGGTTGTACTGTTTTGCAAAAAAAGCTTTTATTATAAAACAATAATTAAGCTTTTTTAGCAAAAAAGTAAAAAAAATCATTTAAAAGAGTTTATATTAACGCATAAAGTTCCTAGTAAGATGGTTTGAAAGACTCCCCTTGAGTTAGTTACTGTTGACCGGTGACAATGGAAGAAGAACAAGTGTAGCACAGACCACAAATGTCATGGTAAATAGCAAGAGGGGGGAGGGGGGAAGATGAGAGATGATTTATAGATCGCCGATAATGGTATTGATATGAGATTCAAGTTGACTTCAATTTTGTATGTGTTTTTCAGAACCTACAATTTTCCGTATCTGAACTGAGGTCTATAATAACCATGATGTGTTAACATGTCAGTCGTGCGAACCAGAAAGAGGAATGGAGCTGTACACCTTATATAGCTCACTTGACTGACCTGTTGATCTAGTGGTTAGTGGCCCTGACTGCTATGCCGGAGGTCGTGGGTTCGATTCCGACCAAGGGCAAATGTTTATGTGATGAGCACAATCATTTGTTCTGTGTTTGGGAGTAATTTATCTATATATGTCAGTATTTAGAAATATATATGTATGTGGCGGACTAACCCCTGTTAGGAGGTGTTGACGGTAGCGGGTCGTACCCTGCAGCTACCGAGCCCTGGGGACAGTTCAACCCGATTTTTGACGTACGCTGCCTTACTGGTTCGCTGGTCACGTACGCCACCACGCACCCCTGAATGCGTATCTTCGACGACGACGGAGCACGTAGGAGGACCTCAGAGCGGATACCGAAGAGAAATAAAACACGTTTTCGACTTGAAAAGGTTCTTCGGGGTTCGGCTTGAAGCTTTTCCCTAAGTGTTCTTGCCTCTTCGGTGGCACGTTTTCGACTGACATCGGACCAAAAAACAGCCCGTCTTATATACCCCGCTAAGTTCTGTTAACGGGGACCGCGTATTTTGCTCTAAATTTACTTTCAATTTCGCTTCAATTTCACTTCAGCCGAACCCTTTCTGACGCCGTATTTATTTATTGTTTCATAAAACCATGACAATATATACATCAAAATGTCGGTTACAATCTCTACTTTTACATAAAACAATAATATTTCACATACATTTGCACATAAAAAAGTTTCTAGAACAAAAACTGTAAAATATTCTAGTTCGACCACATTCATGTACACAAAACTTCTTATATCTTTTCCAATAAGATTCTAATTAGGATTCTATTTGTTACAACATCATTTTCTAGACAGATCCTAACTAATTACATAATGTTCTTGCTAATTAGTCATCAAATAAAAAGTCTCATTTTCAAATTCTAATTACGTAAAAGATCACGAACATTTTAGAATTTCAACTTTATCTAAATCCTTGCAAATTGAGATCTATTGTTACTAATAGCTTCTATTAGGCTAAAAAACACTAATTAACAGTAATAGAATATTATCAACAAGTAATAACACAAGTTAAATCCTTATCATTACTACAACATATAAATTCAACGATTTCTTCATCAAGATCGAATTTTCTTACAAGATCTTATTAGAATCTTATATACATTGTTATTCCCGACCTCACTAATTAATGAAGGTGCTAATTACAGACAGAATAGAGACAATAACTTAAATTGTATTCTGCCATCCACAACAAAACATAAAAATCTTTAGAAACACGTTAGATGCTACTTATTTATACACTTAAATTAGCAAAACTCAGTCTTTATCAATTAAACCTAATGAGTTACTAACTAATTAATCCAAATAAACATTTAATAAGTGAAAACATCCTATCCTAAACATATAAAACATGACAAAAAACTACTTGCGTGTTAGGTGGTCTCGACCACTACTTGCGCCCTGGTGCCTGCATGGGACCCTCGTCGCCGACAATGTACGTATGTTTATCAGTTGTCTAGTACTCATAACACAAGCTCTGCTTAGCTTGGGACTAGACGGCGTTGTGTGATAGTTGTGATATTCACATACATGTTAATTTCATGGTGAAATGGCGACAGCGACTGTCGCAACCCAGTGCTGGGCACGCCACAATTATGGCGGTAAGTCCCCTCTTTGAGGCGTGGTTGGAAAGACCTCACGGCGTCCTCACCTTTCGCATGACGCAGGTTCTCACCGAACACGGTAAGTTCGGGAAGTTCCTGCACCGGATTCGTGCGGAAGCAACGCCCGGGTGTCGCCACTGTGTGGACCGCCCGGAGGACACGGTGGAGCACACGGTGGCAACGCCGTGTCCTTGTGGGGGCGATCGGCGGCGGCGATCTCTCGCGCCGGGCCCTGGTACAGGCCATGGTCCGGAGCGAGGAAGAGTGGCAGGCGGTCGCCTCCTTCTGTGAAGCAGTAATGCTAGCAAAGGAGGCGGCCGATCGCGTGAGGCAACGGTCCTCACGCCCTTACCGCCGCCGGGATTCCGATCCCGATTTCCGGCCACCGTAGGCGCGGGCTTGCGGACGGCGAGCAATGGGTGGCTCGCCGTCGGACCGTCCGGTAACCGTCCGGACCGAGCCAAGTCGTCGACGGCGCGTATTGTTCCACGCGCGCCTCAGGGAGATGTCAGCAAATCGTAGGGGCCCAGCAGGGTCGAAGCCTACTGGGGCCATGGGTAGTGTGAAAACGAAACCCGGGGCCCTGGGACGAAGGCAACGAAGGAACAGGAGTGGGTTTTTAGTCAGTAAAAGTCTGACACTATCTCTCGCTCCGCCCAAGAGCGAGATTTGTCATTAGATGATTTTCCCACCGAAAAAAAAAAAAAAAAACATACATGTTAATTAAATTTTTAAATGTTTTTTTTAACAAAATCATATAAAAAACATTTAAAAATATAAAAAAATAGCAGTCCGCAGGTGTCTTGACAGGGCCGAAGCTACCGGTGGTAAGTGGTTAGGGCTCCAGAGACAGGAACCGCCTCACAATGCGAGCCGTATCGAGGTGTACTGCCTTCTGTATCAGGCCCTTGATCCAACCGCGCAACGACAGCTTCGACAGATGGTCGTCGAAGCTTTTGGCTATAAGGCCGTTGGCGGTCACGACAATCGGCACAATGACAGTCGAGTCTACATTCCACATGTTGACAACCTCGTGTGCTAAGTCGAGATATTTAATTTGTTTCTCTTTCTCACTTTCACGAGATTCTCATGTGGGATGGTGACATCGACTATCATTGCGCGGCGAGCTAATCGGTCTATCACTACCAAGTATATCCGGCTTATTGGCTACAATAGTATGGTCAGTAATGACCGACCGATCCCAGTACAACGTGACATGGTCATTTGAGCTGAATACACTAGGTAGCTATTTCAAAGCAAATTGCTGGTGAATAATCCTGGCTACTTGGTTATGCCTGTGCAAGTACTGACAAGTACAATGCCAGACGAGAACAACCTGAGATAATATGTCTGATAGACTCACCCGGACGATGGCCCGACACACGTCAACCGTCCCGTCCTTCATTATATATCTCCGGTAGTTATTTGTCAAGATGACTTCGTCCATAATTGTACAGATAAAACCTTCCGTTTCCCCGAAGAAGTTGCTGAAACGTAGCCAGGCCGCAAAATCTACATCAGACTCATGAGGAGTCCGATAAAAGCGCCCGTGGAGCTCCTTACTCTTCCATAATTTTTACTTTTCTTCTATTCCTTTTTTATTATTATTATCCCGTTAACTGTTATATTTATGTTATATTTCTGCACCACCCTAAGGTCGACTGGTAGAAAATGCCTAAGGCATTAAGTCCGCCTTTGTACAGTGTTTCTTACTAGTGCATAAAGTTTTAATAAATAAATAAAATAAATGAATAAATAAACAGTTCAGTTTAGGTGTAAGAGCTCATGGTAGGTGAAAGTATAAAATTTTACCTTATCAAAATAAACTCAATACTTTTTAATCTCGGCACGTGCGAATCTGCTTAATATCTGACTGCACGGTAGTCGTAGTGGTTGAGTGATTGACTGCTGAGCTGCGTGTCGTGGGTTCGATTCCCGTACGGAGCAAATATTTGTAAATGATAATGATAAATGATATTTATTTGGCAAATAGGTTTTTTAAATACACTTACACGTCAATTTTTTTTTGTCAATTTAAACTAGATGAAGCCGGTGTTTCCTAGCTGACTACCCTGAGAAGAAACACCGAAACAAACTCAGGGGTCAAAGTCTCTTTTAAAGTCCATACAGCAAACATGTAATGGTCAAATCATATGAGAACCAAGCAGATTGGAGTCTGAATTACCTACAGATATGTTCCGGGTCTGGATGCCTCGTTGGTCTAGTGATGTTTGTGAACGCACCCGCGATATTGAAGAAATTCCTTATGTGGAGTTTTCACTTCCTAGAATCTAGGAAGTGAAAACTCCACATAAGGAACATTACAGACAGCTTCGATATTATCTAGGACCTAGATAATATCGAAGCTGTCTGTAATGTACTACCTACGGAGAAAAGAGGCCGCATCTAACAGCCTTTACTTTAAAAGTCCAGTAAAACTTCCAATATAGTTTCTAACAGTCCTCTTACACACAGTAATGATCTAATTAAATGTTTTACTACGACCTATGTACCGAAGTATGTCAGGAAAAAACGTAGACTGTTTTCTACGACTGTGCTAGATTTTCTAGGTTGAGTAAACGGCCCGTATTTCTACGACAATGTTTGGGCATGTCATGTTGTCGAGTTGTGTTTATTCTCCTAAGGCCTTCTGTCCACGGACGCGTAGCTTTATAATATTCACATACTTAATCTATATATATTTTGACTGGTCTGTTGGTCGAGTGGTTAGTGGCCTTGACTACTATGCCGGAGGTCGTGGGTTCGATTCCCACCCAGGACAAATGTTTGTGTGATGAGCACGATCATTTGTTCTGTGTCTGGGTGTAATTTATCTATATATGTATGTATTTAGAAATATATAAGTAGGTTTATCAGTTGTCTAGTACCCATAACACAAGCTCTGCTTAGCTTGGGGCTAGACGGCGTTGTGTGATAGTTGTGAAATTATTAATATTATTATATAAAAGGAGAAACTGACTGACTAACATATCAACGCATAGCCGAAACTACTAAGACTAGAAACATGAAATTTCGCACAAGGTTTCCTTTTATGCCATTGGTGAGCAATAAGAGAGGATTTCCTAAAATTCACCTCCTAAGAGGATGAAATGGGGGTCAAGAGTTTGTGTTGAGAAACCTACCCATGTGCACGCGGGCGAAGCCGCTGGCAGAAGCTAGTATAATATAATATAATATTCACACAACTATCACACAACGCCGTCTAGTCTCAAGCTAAGCAGAGCTTGTGTTATGAGTACTAGACAACTGATAAACATACATATATATTTCTAAATACATAAACATATTATAGATAAATTACACCCAGAAACAGAACAAATGATTGTGCTCATCAAACAAACTTTTGTCCTGGGTTTTTTTTTTTAGGTGGGAAAATCATCTAATGACAAATCCCGCTCTTGGGCGGAGCGCGAGATAGTGTCAGACTTTTACTGACTAAACACCCACTCCTGTTCCTTCGTTGCCTTCGTCCTAGGGCCCCGGGTTTCGTTTTCACACTACCTACCTATGGCCCCAGTAGGCTTCGACCCTGCTGGGCCCCTACGATTTGCTGACATCTCCATGAGGCGCGCGTGGAACATACGCGCCGTCGACGACTTGGGCTCGGTCCGGACGGTTACCGGACGGTCGGACGGCGAGCCACCCATTGCTCGCTTAAATATTTCTAAATACATACATATATTATTGATAAATTACACTCAGAAACAGAACAAGTGATTGTGCTCATCACACATACATTTGTCCTGACCTCCGGCATAGCAGTCAGGGCCACTAACCACTAGATCAACAGGCCAGTCTCTTGACTGGACTCTTCATAGACGGGTATTCGTCAGACTCTGCCACACGTGCCGTCGGTCGTGACGTAATTGCCGCTTCCTCGATAGAATTTTATAGTTTTATATGTAAGCTGTGAGCAGATGTACACCAAGCATATAATGACGAATACGCGTCTATGAAGCTATGCGTCCGTGGACACTAGGCCTAATTCTTTTTTCTTTGGCTATAGGTGGTTCAACCTTGAGACCGAATAGTACAGAGTAGTTTATAGGTATGTACGATTGTGTCATTGTTTTATTCTTGTTTCTGATATATTATGGGTAGTTAAGCACAACGTAGTAAAATAAAGTTTAGAAATATGCTTTAAGTATAATATTCATACGTCAATGGCAAAATATGCGTATCTACTTAATTGGCAGTCAATCAAGTTTTACGTGTAACGTAACCTTAACTTCATAAAATATAATATTTAGTAACAAGTTATGAATTTATGATGAGAAATGGCTATAGATTGTTTTTCATGCGCCTTGGTGGCTGACGAGAGACCAGAAGACGCTGTCGCGCGACCACTCTGATGACCTTAAATATAATAAATTGTGGCGGGCTTAATCACCGCACTTTTCCGCACTAGTGCGAAAAACGCAAGAAAACATTGCAAGCCTAAAAGCGTTAGGCGTACTAACGGGTTTTTGAGTAAGTGTGTTGAAAAAGATGATTTCCTTCCTTAACATTCAGTTTATCTCGTCTAGTCGGAAGTTGTGAAACTTGGGGCTCCTTCCATCCCTACTACGGATTGACACAGTGACACCTCACATGATTCATACCGGAAAAACCCTTTAAGCTGAACTCACGTAACGGAAATAATTCATATCTTATCAAAAGGGACTGAATACGATCGTTGGTCAATTTCTGATGTATTGTATAATAGAATGTTCCATTCGAGTTTCCTGAAGGCCTTTGGGATATACACATTAATTTAAAGTAGGTACCTATCCGGAAAAGTACAGGAAAATATTAGGTATATACTAAACTAATAAAGTAAATATTATATACTAATAAACATTATCAACGATGACTTTTATAAGCTTTCTAAAGAAATATACGTATACACTCACACTCACACCACACACCACACATGCCACTCGTGCCGTTATCTACTTACTTTTTTTAGTCTTAATTTTTGCATCAATTGATTGTGATTATGAGGATATTTAAATCTCTGCTAGGGATTATGAGGGTGGGCGCTGATACCTATATGTACAAGATATTAAGTTAGTTTAGGTATCAGCTGTAACACTTAAATATCACAATTAATTAACCTTTCGACCTAATTTACTGTAATTTGGAAAACTTGGATGCTAATAAACAATTTTTTTACACCACCTGCTCGATAATGCCCTTTTATACGTCATTCAACCATCACTTAAAGCAGCCATGTTGACGCGCCTGAGTCGGTCGCTCGTTCTACAATAACAAAGGATGTAGCGTTGAACATTGTTGAAACGATAACAATTCATTCTATCATTTTGAACGATGTGAACTTGGCTACGAATTTTCTATTCGTTTGTTCTGACCACGTGACTTAACGTTGAGATGATGTCATTCCCATAAATTTCGCTAGCGTTAACGATTGCAGATTATCAACTTGGCTAGGGGTGCAGAACTGTCACAATAATAGGGGGGCGGACCTCCCTGTGGACAGAGACTGGTTTCACTTCCCAAAGCCGAAGTCTAGTTCAATATATAGACACATTTTTGATATACCTAATCAACGTCTTCTTTGTTTGGACCTGGAAGAAGAAAATGAAGTAGTAAAACAATAAACAATGGTTACATTACCTTTCACTGAATGTTGCATTTTTTAAAAGAAGAACTTCATAGGTAATATGTGAAAAAAGTTTCATTCAAAAATCTCAAACCATGAAGGTTCTATGTCAGTTCGAAGTACCTATTAATAAAACGGCAATTTCATACTTTAACCTCTATTATGTACATAGCTGCCGATGAGGGCTTTCTTAATGATTAAAATTCTAAAGTGACTTCAGTTTTCACTTTTAAGCTTTTTATCTTTATTAAAGTGATTTTTATATTTTTATTTTATTTAGCCCTATACTTTCCCACGGCTGTGCACAGGCCTCCTCCAAAAATTATTCGGTGTCTAACAATTTGTGGATTATCGGGATATGTGTTTCTAAAAATACTAATCCAATCAAAACGAATACAATATATCTACGTTCGTGCTTATATTGTTGATGTGATAAGTTGTTTACTAACCACTGGATCAATGTTATCTAAATAAAAAATAAAGATAGGTATATTATTACTATAAATAATTAATAAGATATATTTGGCGAAATCAAACCCATCGATAAGTCTGAAACATATTTAGAAGAAAAACGAAAGCCTTTCATAACACATCTGAAAAGAATCACATGGCAGTCTTCTTTGAAAAAAGAAATAAGATTCACAGACAACAATACACAACAACACACTTTTCTGCCTCTTGATAAATGCGAGCTGGAAACTCAACAATAGCGGGATGGACCTCTCTGTGGATCGTGGAGCCGGATTTATTCCCCGACGCCTGATTCAATATGATTGTCGATAACGGCTGTCTGTCTGTCGTCAGTGACCCAGTGTGTTATTATTTATTATTGGCTAGCTTTTCAAACGTGGGTTTGAGGTTTAAAAAATTGATTTGGAAATTGTTTTTTTTTTTAATATAATCAATTACCTATGTAAGAAAAGATTTATAAAAAAAAATTGTGCCTTGAATTTTAGCTGGAAATTTGCAAAAATAGCGAGATGGACCTCTCTGTGGATGGTGAAGCTGGATTTATTCCCCGGTGCCTGGTTCAATATGACTACCGACAACGGCTGTCTGTCTGTCTGTCAGTCATGAAAAGCACGTTATTATTGGCTAACTTTTCGCACGTGGGTATGTGGTTTAAAAGGTGATGAGGAAGTTGTTAATATCTATTAATATTGTTACTCATGCAAGATAATAAAAGAGTCCATTTAAATGAGATTCCACAACCGTGCCTAAGACCGATTCGTCATTGGACTGTTTGTCGACAGGACGAACCACAGGTTCAGTTGAAAACCAGCGTCAGGCACTAGTTGTCTGACATTCATGCTGAACTGGACCTATTTTGGTGCAGCCATGAGGACACAACTACATTTTTTGTTTCTTGTTTTTATTTTTGTTTCGTGTTTACCTATATTGTGTTTGTGCCTTGTGCTGTACCAAATAAATTCTTTTTCTTTCTTTCTTTCTTTTCTTTCTTTTAACGATTCATTTATTTCCATTTCTTCAGCAGGATCTTTTACCTATGGACATTTCGCCGACAGGAGCTTTCATCTACGACACTTTCGATGACAAGCTTTTTCAGCTACTTTGGGAAAAGTCGTTAGATGATTGAACCTTAAAAATAAAATGCATATAATAATAATAATAATAATAAGTTTATTTGTTTACATACAGTGTTACAAATATTATACTATAAGATACTAGTAATCTGTAGGAATGTATATTTTTTGTAATATCGCTTGTTTTATTGAAGGTTAATACTCCGCAGATGAAAAGATCTGCCCCCCTAGTCAAGTTACAACCGTTTCGTTTCGGGTTGTAACTTGGCCAGGGGGGCTGTAGTTAATAGAGTTGTATCTTATCGTCTTATCGTATTATATCGTGGCTTATCGTCATATCGATCAAACATTCGGTAGTTGAAAAGGTGTTCTTGTCACTTTCATTTACGACACTTCAGACTACAGGTAGTCAAGTGTCGTAAATGAAAGTTCCTGTCGGCGAAATATCTATAGGTGAAAGATTTTTCTGAGAAAAAGGAAATAAATTAATCGTCCTGTCCACGAACAGTCCAATGACGAATCGGTCTTAGGAAAACGGTTGTTGAATCTCATTTAAATGGACTCTTCGAATTTTGGCGGATTTTTTTCGAGTATAATTTAGTAGCTGACTTAATTATTCGTAAATTAATTCCTTGTAGTAAAACATTTTCCTGCGAGACTTTAATTCTGAAGTTGTTTTTGAAAGATACAATAGCATTGTATTTATTATAATTGTTTCAACTGAAACACGTCCTCTGCTAGAAATAGGCCTCCCCAAGTGTCGCCGCGACGACTGGTCCTGTGCGTCTCGCCTCAGTCTCAGTCCACCTTGTAGGAGCCATAACAGGATGTGTTACATTACAATAAATAAGTTTTCTATATTCAAACCTCTGATCTACGCCCACAGGATAGTTTCCCTTTCAAAGAATATATTTCTACTTCATACATCTAGTGAATAGTGTTAGAGATAGGCCGACTATATCACCTACGCCAGCCGACTAGTCTGTTATCAAGAGATCGACTTATCGGGCAACCAGATCACACTTTCGGGAAGCATCAGAGTAAAAACTTTCTTTAAAAATAAGTAAATTAAGATTATCAAAGGAAGACTGATTATTTTAAAACTTTAAGGCGAGCTTTTCGCACTATTCCCAATCACTGCAACTTTTTTTTGAGGTCGGGTAATCATCAAATAAATTCTCTCGCTCTGGGTGGAGTGTCTGTCTTCAGTTGCTTTTTCGAAGTTATAGTCAGTAAAAGTCTGACACTTCCCCTCGCTCCACAAAACCCAACAAAAGTTCTTGCAGAAAAAAGGTAAGATTCATCATTTTGGTAATTTTTAAGCAAGAAAACAATGAAAAGTAGGCTAGTTGGCTTTCCCGACTAGTCGGTAGGCACATCTCTTAAACCTATTGTTTTCAGTCTAGGTACTTAGTCGTGAGAAGAGACTTCCCACACAAATGTCGATGGTAGGTAATCAGATGGCTTCCACTGCGATGCGGTGATGTGATTACTTCAGCGTTATATACTTAAGGCCCTTGCTCCCATTTAGTGCCATAAAACAGTGACTTTGCACTGACAACTTTTTGACAACTTTGTGCAGTGACAGTGCCTCGATAACGGCTAGGTTAATAGATTTGAAAAAAAATGTATATATATATATATATATATAATAGATTCATAACAATAGCAACCCTCTCGCGCGTTTCTCGAACACCCGGGTGTACGAGAGAGTTGAGTGCCCATCGCGCCATTGGTACACCCAGGTGTACGAGAGTGACTTGCACCGATTGGATATTTTTTCTGTGACGTATATTTTCAAGTTGCAACCCGTTTTTTATTTGATTGAACAGAATAGTTCATTCGCTTTCTATTAAAATATTTTCCATTGGCAATATCGATACATAGAATGAAGAAGATTGAAAAAAATAAAGTGATCCGTTATTCAGCTAGCTGTCACTTTTTGGGAGCAATTGTTGCGTGGTTGCGTCGGGACGAAAATCATGTTTCCAATTAGAAAACGATGAGTAATCTTATAAGATTTATATAGAATTACTGAGAAATAAGTGTAGATTACGTTGCAAGTGTTTGTTTTTGGAAAAGTAATAAATATGCCAGTGAAAAAGTGACGAAACTTGTGAAGATGCGTATTTTTTTCCGTCATGGCCGTCGTGTTTCGACTTGTTTTAGTGCAAAATTTATCTCGAAATGCTTTGAAATCTACATAAGTTGTTAGTTTATTTACCTATAAACATAATGAAGTTACTACAAAGTGATATAATTGCATATTGTTATCATAATCGTTGTTGAAAGAAAATAAACCGGTAAAAATGGCGCCACAGTCGTGAACATTACCTATAGATAGTAGGTACAGACAGTGTTTACATTTCGCGTGCCGCCGCGCGCCGCGTGCCGCGCGTGCGCTTTTTGTTGAGTTGCGTTGGAAAAAGTTATTGTGTCGTGTAATTATTGTAATTTGATGTGATATGAGTAATATTGTTTTTGCGCAAATGTATGGACTATCGTATTCAAGTGTTTTTTTCGAGAATATGTATGTGGTTTTGGTGTAATGTGAGAAAGTTAAAGGTTATGTGTAAGAAAATTTGCAAAATGCCAATTTATCTCGTCGCTACGAAGTCAGGTCAGTTTCATTTATTTACAATCTTACACAGTTCGATAGGAAAACTAATGGGCTTTCCGGGAAGGTATAATTTATTGCATATAATTATCAATATAACCACGAAATTTGCGTTTTTCTCAAGGTCAAACCAAAAAAAAAGAATAATCGAAAAATCCTCGACGCGTGGGGATTTCGGGGAATGTTCGCGAACGTTCGAGAGGATAATTATGATGTTTTCGTATGACTAATAAGGTTTATAAAAAAATTTTTTTACAACATGATATTTTTTCCTTTGTTTTTCCTATCCTTTCAAACAGCTTTGATCTTTAAAAATATGTTTAAACAAAAAAAATTGCTGGTTAAGTGTTCTTCAGAATTAGGTACATTGTATAACATATTGAAATCAATCAATGTTTCGCAAAATAACTGGTTTTAAAGGTCAGCAGGACTCTATGCGGGGCGCAGGCGCGGCAGTACAAATATGTGCGCATTTAACTCCGGCCAGATGTTCACGGGACTATACGCCTTAAGGGTTCCACTTCCTTTTGAAGGACAGTTTTCTGTGCAGTCTATAAATAATACTGAAAGTATTTGAGCGCCTTTTCTCAATAACGAATTAGATAATGGATTCTTATAAAGCTAATCTTTATTTAGCTTTATTTTTAGACAAGTAAAATCTTATGTGAATAATAGAATTGATGGAACTTACTCCTAACTGAAAATATAGGTAAAAATAAATAAAAATAAAATAAAAACGTTTATTTGACACAATTAACATAATAATTACAGTGGTTAAAGAGTCACATTCAGCAAGTGCAATGTTTCACAGTACATCTGATGTAACCACCAAACTAGGCCGAGGGCCTGTATTATGGTGGTCCATCGTTTAGCCATGAAGTTCAATTAGAGAGTACATAATTAGAGTGCCGCTACATTGGCACTTGTTTTTGCCTAGAAGACAATTGTCTATAATAAAACCAAAAGTATAAGTAAAAAGTAACATAAAACAAAATAAAACAGAAAAGGAGAAAGAAATGGTAATTATAATTGTATATTGTGTATAGATGTAGTTAGAGGTGTGTGAGTGTATATTGTGTGTGTGGGTGAATGTTGTGTGTGTGAGGGAGTAGGGTGTGTTAGAGAGTGTATATTGTGTATATGAGTGTATGTTTAGGTATTCTATTGATGGATCAAGTGTAGCGAGACTTTTAGAGAAGCTCAATCGGACTGTCGACAATAGATGGGACACTACTGCCCCCTTTCGGGAGTACATCTAACTGACCGCTATCTTAGACCAACATGGCGAGAACTTGTTTCCCTCGAGGACATCCGACCCTTAAGTAATTTTGATATTCGTAAAAAATAAGTTTCCTTTAGGTACTTATAACACCACGTTCATCAACAACATCCCCAGGGATGTTCCGATATTTAATTTCGGATCCGAATTTTTTTTTTTTAAATTGATTTAAACTATTGCTTGACTGCGATCCCACCTGATGGTAAGTAGTAATGCAATCGTAGATGGTGAGGCGCAGTAATTTATTAAGAGCCTATTCACTCTAGCCTTGAAGAGACCCAAATTATAATCGGACGGGAAAACCGCAGCAGGCAAATTATTCCAGTCCCTCGATGTACGCGGTATAAACGACTAGGCGAAACGCTTGGTCCGGACCGTAGAGGTTTCAACAACGTAAGGGTGGATACTCGCCGTTTGTCGGCTTGTCCGATGGTAGAAATGAGATGGTGGAATCAAGTCATGCAATTCCTGCGCACACTCTCCAAAATGCATCCTGTAAAACACCGAAAGGCTGGCTACCCTACGCCTGTGCTCAAGACTTTGTTGATTGGAATTAACCAGATCTGGATCACCAATTAGCCTCTTTGCACGCCTTTCCACCGAGTCCAAAGCTGCCAGGTGGCATTTTGCAGCACCAGCCCATATGTGGCTGCAGTACTCCACACACGAACGGACCTGTGCTTTGTATAATATTAGAAGCTGTTCTGGTGTGAAGTACCGCTGGACCTTTGCAAGTACGCCGAGTTTCCTAGCAGCTACCTTGGCTTTGGACTCAATGAACCGCCCAAAGTTAAGGTCTGAGGAAATTTCAACTCCCAAGAGCTGAAGGCAGTCAGTGTACCGCAGGGATACATTCTGAAAAACAGGAGCCAAGGTGACCGGCCTCTTTTTAGCGGTGAATAGACACGCTTGTGTTTTGGCGGCGTTGAATCCCACCAGATTGGCTTCACCCCACTTGGAGACTGCCTGAAGTGAGACATTCGTACGCTCTACCATAGCCTCTCTTTCAGACCGGATTAGCTCCTTACTAGCTCGAGCACCTGGCAGGTATCTCTCTACAACTGTGCTATCATCTGCATACCCATAGATACCGGGCATCAGCAGATCGTTGATATGCAGCAGGAAGAGAGTTGCAGAGAGAACAGACCCCTGAGGAACTCCGGCATTAGTCGTCATGGGCTCTGATGAGCATCCATCGATAACAACTCGGAGAGAACGTTCACTCAGGAAGTTTTTTACCCAGTTAATCAGACCAGGGGAAATGCCGTACGCTGAAAGCTTACTCAATAGACTAGCGTGCCATACCCTGTCGAAGGCCTTTGAGACGTCTAAGGAAACAGCAATCGCTTCCCCATTCCTCTCGAGGGTCTCGCCCCACAAGTGGGTGGCATAAACTAGTAGGTCCCCAGTAGATCGATTGCGGCGAAACCCGTACTGTCGGTCACTGAGGAGATCGTTACCTTCCAGGTATGCCAAGAGGCGCGAGTTCAATACACGCTCCATAATCTTGCAGAGTATGGAGGTTATTGAAATCGGCCGATAGTTGGTAGGATTGGTACGACTGCCCTTTTTGGGCACGGGTTGCACGTTGGCAAGCTTCCAGGACTTGGGCACTATACCAGTCCCAAATGAGAGGCGATACAAACGCGTCAATACAGGAGACAACTCGGGTGCACAAGCCTTGAGAACAATCGCTGGGATACCATCTGCTCCATTAGGTTTATTCACGTCAAGACAACACAGTGCTCTCAGAACCTCTTTGTTCCTTATCTACCTCGGGCATCGAAGTATCGCAGTGAGATAGAGTCGGTGGAGTTGCACTACCAGTGTCAAGACGAGAACTATGGGCGAAGAGAGATTCAAAGAGATCCGCTTTCTCTCTCGCCGTATGAGCCAATGTACCATCAGGTCTAACCAGCGGAGGCAATGAGGGCCGACATAAGTTCGCTTCGACCGACTTGGCAAGGGACCAGAATGCTCTGCTACCGGACGGCTGCGCAGAGAGCTTTGTACCAATATGGGTAATGCGATCGAAGCGAGCCTTCCTTAGTGCCTTTTTGTAGGACTTGGCAGCATGGTTGAAGGCTCTCTTCTTTGAACTCAGATCCGGAGCTTTGTGGTCACGAGCGTTAACCCAGGCGAGAAACGCCGAATGCTTACGTTGTTCAGCTTGAACGCAATCGGCGTTGAACCATGGGTGAGCTAAGCCACCGATGGGTACGTCGCGATAAGGGATGAAATACTCCATAGCTTGACGTATCACATCGGATATAGCATCTGCACAGCTCGACGGATTTTTAGAAGAGAAGCAGACATGCTGCCAAGGATAAGATGCAAAGAAGTGCCGCATCTCATCCCAATCTGCTGACTTGTAACACCACATTCGCCGTTCACCGCGTGAGTCGCAGTCAGGTGGGGAGAAGGACGATACAGACTTCACCAGACAGTGATCTGAAGTTCCAAGTGGTGAGGAAACTGTTACGATACATCTGTCCGGATCGGTGGTCAGCAGAAGGTCCAGACAATTGGCAGTATGACCAACTACATCAGGCACCCTTGTCGCTTGCTTTACCAACTGGGAGAGGCCCATCGATACTGAAAAGTTTCGCGCTTCTCTCCCAGCGTGGTTGGTCCTCTGGTACGGGAAAAGCCAGTCTTTGTGAACGGCGTTAAAGTCCCCCAGAGCGACAAACTGCGCATCAGGGTGCCAATGCAGAGCCTTATCGGCGGCCTCACTGAGGTGGCCAAACAGTTGAGTCGTCTCCTGGTCACCGCTGTGCGATCGGTAGACACAGGTATAGACAATTTTGTCCACACTGGTGTCCACCAATAACCACAACGTCGAGAAATTATGGTCCTCAAGGTGACGGAGACGCTGACAGCAAATGTCATTGCGGACGTACACACAGACCCCGGCACGCTGCAGGAAATGGTGCTCCAATGAGTATCCCGGGTAGTCGAGATACGCCGCATCTGACGGACATCTGATCTGCGTCTCCGTCAGGAAAAGTAAGTGGGGCTTGTTAGTCTCAAGGTGGTGGTGGACCGCATTGATATTATATATATATGGATACGGAACAAAAATAATATTTATTATAAGTACTGGTTTCGGATACGGTAACGGATTATCCGTTAGTTTCCAATAGTTTCGGTTACGGATGTTAGAATTTTAAAATAAAAGTAAAATACAAATAGCAACATTAGACTTTTATTTCTAATCTAGATTTATCATTTGTTTGAAAAGGAAGTAAGGGTGTTTTTAATATCGTGCGGTTTTGATCACGCATGCGGGATTGCTCCGCACGTGTAACCCCCGCAAATGTCCATTTCATACAAGTATTTATTGTAATGCGTAAAATACGCACGCGGGACGCCTTTTTTGCATTTTGAAATTTTCTGCGTATATATGCGTGTTGAAATCCGCACAATATTAAAAACACCCTAAGTGATACCGTGACGGGTATCAGGACAGAATAGAGGAAGAAAAAAATATGTTGCGCTGACCTCAAAAAAGGAGGGACAAAGGCAGGAAGATGATGATGATTTATCATTTATTTAACCGGCCAAAAAAAAAAACAACTTCGAAATATCTGTCTTTAGACTACTCCGCCTTTATCCGAAACTTTTTTATCGGTTTCGGATATTTTTATATTTCGAATATCCGATAGTTTCGATTATGCTTACGAAACTTCAAAACATCTCTCGTAGAAAGTTACTTCAGTTTCGATGCATACCGCTACCAACACCTATAGTTATAACCTTTAATACTTGTGCATGAAGAGTTGGAAACCGAATCAATGCCAAATTCAGAGATAGTTGATTCAAGTTTATTACCGATGCACGTTGTGCGTTCTTCAAAAACAGTCTTCACTTTTTTAACTTTATTCACTTGAGTGAGGTTGTAAATGAGAAAAGAACACACAAGTTACTAGACTCCTCTTGCAATATTGAATAACTATCATGTTTTTTTTCCAAGAAAATTAGAACGCGTGTAGATCTCTATTGTTTACTTGCATCTCACTTAATATTTATTTATTTATTTATTTATTTATTTAGTTATAGGAGAACCAACAGCTATAACAAAAGATTAACAATGGTATAAGAGACATTGAGCCAATTACAGGTTCCCACGGGTAGAAACAGGTAAAGTAATAGAAAACTTACGATCACTAACAAGCACGATAAAAAAAAAGAACATAATTAAACATCTCTTAAGTAAAATTAACACTATGCACTTTTGAAAAAGTCCGCATTCAACTGAGTACGTGCCGAATAGGTTTTAATAGTAAACGGGTCAAAAGAGAACTCTTTACAACGGACATTAAAGTCCTTACACGCTCGCACCATGCAGGAGTTTCGCCTGTAATTAGAAGAGGAAGAAGGAATAGAGATAGGTGGATTAAATCTAACTAGTGTTGCCCAAATGCAAGAACAAGACGAGACTTAGCCAGTCTTGGTCTTGGTCTTGCGCCAATACACCTGGTCTTGGTCTTGGTCTTGGTCTTGCGCTCCCAGTCTTGGTCTTGGTCTTGGTCTTGCAGCAAGAGCCTTGCAAGTCTTGCAATTACCTATTAGTCTATTACTATTTATTAAAGTTTACTTTAAATCTTAGAAAAACGTATTAGAATTGGAACATTGTGAGCTTGAATTAACATAGCCATAGTAAAGATCAAGCAGATTAATAAATAACTGAAGATTTGATAAGAAACTCGAAAAATCAACTGACCTATATGTCGTTTTCCATGGAAGTAACTGTTTCTTAATAAACATTTATGATTTATAAGCTTACATTTGCTAAAACATGTAAAAAAACAAATTAATTACAATAACTTGACTGTATTTTAAAGAACAATACTTATCTGTCTAGAAAGAGATTGAACCCTCAACTTATAAGAAATTTAATAAAAGAGTTTTACGATTTATCATTTATTTGAATAAAAATGTACAATAATAGTACCTAAGTAATTAGTTTAAAACCATATAAGTAATCAATATTATAATATATACTTACTAGAATGAATTAATATTTACGGTTTGAATTCATTTATTTCTAAAGATTACAAATCACTTGTACAGAAATAAATACTTAATATTACTTGATAACATTTTTTTTTTTTTTTTTGTTGTCCAGGAGTAGCAGGATCTTAATTAATTATCATAACATTTAATATGAAGTAAGAAGGTAATTGATAAAAAAAATTGTATTATCTACCGCCGTACGGCGCGTTGACGCGCTCGATGTGCGGTGACTCGTTAGCTTTGTTTTTATGTTTGAAATCTAAGGACACGTTTACACTAGGAACAAAAAATTTTATTAAGTACTTAGTTTAATTAATTCTTTTATGACCTTTTAAGATGTGGCATTTTAGTAGTTTTTTAAATAGTAATAACGATTGTGTATTTTTAATATCTTTAGGTAACGAGTTATAAAGTTTTGCTCCCTCATGTATTATTGTTTTTTTTCCATAGTTAGTTCTAGTACTAGGTATGTGTAAGTCTTGTGCTCGCCTCAGAAAACGTTTTCGCACTTGTAAATTTTTTGTGAGTGTGATTTGTGTGTGTAAGTCTTTGGAAAGAATTTTGCGAACTAAAATACATGTGTTATAAAAATATATGTCAGAAATGTTAAAGAGCTTAGTTTCTTTGTAAATTTTGTGTGTAGGGGTCAAATAATGGTAGTGAAATAGGACTTTTATAATTCTGTTTTGCGCTCTTTGTAGCTTTTCTAGGTTGGTTTTAGCTGCTGAACCCCACAGTTCTATAAGATATTCGATATGCGGTTTCACCAACGAATTATAAATAGTGTGGCGGACTTTTAGAGGAAAGCATCTCACAATTTGACGTAACGCCCCCGTTAGGCTCAGTATTTTAGAACGGGTTTTTTCTATATGTGGTTTCCATGTAAGTTGATTATCCAGAATAAGTCCGAGATATTTTTCTTCATTAACTTTATTTAAATTGACTCCATTAATACTAAGAGGTTTGTGATCTGAGATTTTTTTGTTTTTAGCTGCAAATATCATGTAGTTGGTTTTGGATGTATTGATAGTTAACAGGTTATTTAGAAACCATCTTTCCAAGATTATAAGATCTTCTTGTGCGTCCTGTATTATTGAGTCAATTGAATGACCGAAATAAAAAAGGCAAGTGTCATCAGCATATAAAGAAATATGCCCCTTCAAGCCTATCTTGTCTATATTATTAATGTAGATTAGGAACAAAAGGGGACCACAAATTGAGCCTTGGGGCACGCCGCAATTGATATCCTTAGGCGCGCTAACATTGTCACCGATTTTAACAACCTGTCGGCGCCCCTGAAGATACGATTCCAAAATTTTCAAAGCATTTCCAGTTATACCGATCGAGGCAAGTTTATTCATTAACAGGCTATGGCTAACAGTATCAAACGCCTTTTTTAGGTCAATAAAGATCCCTAAAGCAATGTGTTTCTTGTCTATGTTAGTTTTAAGACTTGTGATTAAGTCTGTTGCTGCTGAAAGGGTATTGGACTTTGGTCTGAAGCCATACTGTCGTTGAGAAAGATAGTTAAACGAATTTAAATATAGACTGAGCCGATTGTGCAACAGTTTCTCAAAAACTTTAGACAGTACAGGCAAGACCGAAATAGGTCTATAATTTCCCGGGGACAGTTTGGAGCCAGCCTTAAAAATAGGGGTAACTTTGGCGTACTTTAATGTGTCAGGGAAGTGACCTTCACTCAAGCATTTGTTGACACATTGAGTTAGACTAGCCAATATGAGATTTTTTATACATTTGAGTGTTTTAACGCTAATACCGTCCAAACCTGTACTGGTATTTGCATTCAGGTCATCAATTATTTTCCCAATCTCGTCAGCCGTAGCTGGTGCTATCTGAGAAAGTGTTGCCGCATCTACGGCTTTGTTTGGGGTGATAGTGTTAGTCTGATTATTGTGATATTTAGCAGGTATCTGATTAGCTAGGAGTGTACCTACACTAGAGAAGTAATCATTAAAACACTCACATATTTCCTTCTCGTCAGTAATCAGCCCTGTAGATGATTGTAATTTGGAGGGAGCAACACTTTTCTTTAATTTATTATTAGATAAACTATTTATCAACTGCCACATCTTGAGGGGCTTACGCTCGCATTCTTTGAAAGATTTATGATAAAATTTACTTTTTGTCGCTTGAATATTCTCAAAAACTTTGTTTCTCTCTTTTTTAAATGCTTCTTCCGATTCTCGGTTATTTGGATTGTTCTTGTAAATTCTCCACAATTCATTTCTCTTGTCTATTTGATTAATTATGTCCTTATTTATCCAATCTGTCCTTGGAGGGTTTAGTATTTTACTTTTAACTGTTTTATTTTTGTTGATTGCTGACTGAATTGCTTCCTCTAATCTGGTATATTCCTCCCCGATGCTATTATAGTCTAGGTCTTCTACAGTTTTATATAAGTTTGTGTATGATATAGCTTGAAATTTCACCTTTTTAATAGGCTCAGGCTTATACCTCTCGACTTCTAAGAAAATCTGCTTGTGATCAGACATGGCAGATTCGACAATAGCTAGATGTATTTTATGATCTTTGAGGCTGGTACATACATGATCCAATATACTCTTTGTGGTTGAAGTTTCCCTTGTGCAGTAATTAACATCAATTTTATTCAATATGGTGTATCCCTGTTCCACGAGCGCATCCTTATATTCCGAGGTAGATCGGTTCGGCACAAGCAGGTTGTAGTTAAAATCTCCAAATATAATTGTTCGTTTCCGTTTCTGGAGTTCATCCGAAAAGGTCTCAAGGAACTTTTTCGAATTGGTTCTTTCTGGTTTATATATTGCGCCAATGTCGAGAGAAAATTTTTCTAGATGCACCCATATAAAGTGGTTGTCATCTTCGCATTTATCGCTTATAAACTCATGTTATATGTTTTTGTGAACAAATATTGAGACTCCGCCTCCTCTTGACTGTGTTCTGAAGTTATAGTAATGTTTGTAGTTGGGTAGTCGTAGGCTTTTAGCTTCTGTTTCGTTTTTAATCCATGTCTCTACTAGTACGACTACGTTAATGTTTGTAATTGTTGCGAGTATACAGTTAAGCTCGTCTATTTTGCCAGGTTTTACCAAGCTACGGATATTTGCATATAAAAATCTTAGTGATGTTTGACTTGTGCCTAGGTTATCGTAGTTGCTAGCAATTTCATATGTTATTTTATCTTGTCCAGTGTTCGATTGTAGTTGTACGGTTTCAGTTAGTTTTTTGATGGCTTGTGTATTATTTTAGGTGTATTATTAACGTATTTTATTAAGAGATCTTTCTCACCACTTTGTATTCGGTTTTGTAGTTCTTCTGTTAATTTTTTCATGAATTTTTGTTGGTAAGGGGTTTGATCCGAGTATATTTTAACAGTTTCGTTTTTGTAGATAGATTTTTTACGAAGTATCACTTTCGCATTTTCTTGAGATGATAAATAGACTTTAATATGACGAATCTTTTCTGGTTTAAAGTAGCCAAGGCGGTGAATTTTAACAGGCTCAGGGCACTCAGGAAAAATAGTTTTAATAATTTTGTTGACCTCTGCACTGTCAGAAGCAGCTCGTTCCTCCTTACTGTCGTTTTTTGCTTCAGGTATTCCCACTATAATTATATTTTTGCTCCTAAGCTCTCTTTCATGCAGCTCAACGACATCTACTACCTATCCTTACCATTTTATCCTAATCATAATACTACTTGCGTGATCAGTATAATGTATTCATTTTCATTCTAAGCACTCTGAAACTTATTTATTCCTTGGAACACCTGTAGGTACTCTTAAAAAAATTCGAAATTATTTTGCATGAGTATACCTACGCCCTATGGCGGCAATCAAATAGTGTCACAAATGTTATGATTTCGGCGTGGCGGCAACGATTGTTTTAGATTTCAAAAGAAGCCGCCGGCGCGTGTATCATAACCATGTACTTCCGAAAAGCGGCAAATTTCTTTGAGAAGTAAGTACAAAACCTTTGATGCCGCATTATCAAAGTGCCGATGGTTAAAACATAACTATGCATGCACTCAGTTTGATTTTAATAGATATTTTTTTATTCGCTATGTTTATGGTATTAGTCGTAATGCGCATAGGTCCAGTTTTTCATATTCTTTGATACAGTTTTTTGCGTCTCATAGAATTCCTAAGCGTACCTACCTATACACCGAACTGTTACACCTAACTACTCAGTGAAATAGCGCTAAGTCCTAGCTGCAAGACGCAAGAGTCTTGCAGGCTATGTCTTGTTCTTGCTCAAGTCTTGCACGGTCAGTCTTGGTCTTGGTCTTGCTAAAAATACGCGGTCTTGTTCTTGGTCTTGGTCTTGCAAAAACGCAAGAACAAGACCAAGACTGCAAGACCAAGACTGAATTTGGGCAACACTAAATCTAACCGATCTCTGGGGGACATTAAAGCATAATTTATGTAAGAGATCAGGACAGTCAATCTCATTAGATAAAATTTTTAGCAGGAAAGTGCAATGATATTGTGACATCTAAAGCGGTCGCATGATGCTATTAATTTACTCTTGTTAACTTGCAAACTGGCAAGATAATTATACTTTTTAAGGTTTATGCTTTTTAGAGAATAGGCGTAAGTATTTGATAGGAAGAAAAAATGATAAATAAAATTCAGGAAGGAAGGCTGTCAAGCCGATAGGCGGAAAATAATTTTATGAATCTAATTACATTTATTTCGGACGAAGACTGAACTCTTTCTTAGTAACAATATCTTAAAAACTAATGTTAGTAGGTATTAACAACACAATTACACTCACAACTTGACTAGGACATGAAGCCGCATCTTTACAGCATGGGGAACTCCCACCTATCTGCAAAAACACACGGTATATAATAATATATAATGTTGGTGCTTCCACGAACTCGAGTGAGTAAGGAGGCGCATCTCTTTCGGCAAAGCCATCAGAAACATCCCTGACGCACTGCAACGTCACGGCATCCTTAACAGTACCCTGAGTGCAATGTTATATTGGACATAAAGACTAATTTAATGTGCTTCTTACATTAAAAACACAGTAATTTAACCACAGAAGCGTTTCATTACAAATCCGCCTTCACAACATTATAAAGGCGAGTTTGTATTGTATGTGTGTATGTTTGTTGCTCCGTCACGCTCAACATATACGCACGAAACGTTTTGGGAACACATTCATAGTGCGTACAGCTAAGGAGTGGAATTCCTTGCCGGAATCTGTTTTTCCTGATGGCTACAACCCGGGAATCATTAAGTCACGAGTGAATAGGTTGCTTCTAGGTAAGCGCGCTCCATCGTCGACCGCATCGTCGCTTTCCATCAGGTGAGATAGCGGTCAAGCGCGAACCTACCAAGAATAAAAAAAAAAAACATTTGCCCCCCTAGCCAAGTTACAACCGTTTCGTGTCAAATTCCGTTCTCCAATTGGTAATGCTTCGGTGTCAGCAATTGTAGAAAACGATAAGTTGGTAGCCATGTTGACGCGCCTGAGTCGGTCGCTCGTTCTACAATTTCGTTCTACAACAACAAAGGATGTAGCGTTGAACATTGTAGAAATGATAACAATTCATTCTATCATTTTGAACGATGTGAACTTGGCGACGAATTTTATATTCGTTTGTTCTGACATTTGATTAGTTTTCGACTAGTGTTAACGATTGCAGATTATCAACTTGGCTAGGTGTGCTGAATGGATTTGGATGAAATTTGGTACACGAGTCGACCATGTTCTGACCGGAAACGGAACCCTTATAGGATCACTTTGTTGTTCGTCTGTATGTCTGTCTGTCAAGACCATATATCTCGGGAACACGTGGAGGTATCGAGTTGAAATTAAAACCATATACTCAGATCTGCGGTCCCTTGAAGCTGTGACAAAATCAAACTTCTAAATTAATGAAGAAAAAATATACGGCCATTTATATCGCAAAAAAACGTATATTTCGACACTCTCAAGGTAGGTAATCAAAATTCACAGGATACTTTCCGTTGACCCAGAATTCTGAAATTTGGCATAAAGTAAGATACAGGTACGGTTTTGTTGTTACATCACAAAAAAAAACTGTTTTTGGTAAGTATTCGGAAAAACCTTCGAGACTTCATTTGGAAATTGAACTATTTACTTAGGTAAGTTTTTACGGAACCCTCAGTGCGCGAGTCCAACTCGCACTTACCCAGTTTTTTTATTGTTTAATATTATATCGAAAAGTAACTATACAAAATCGCAAATTGAAAGAAATTTTTAAATTCATTTTATATTAATCAAGTTAGAAATCATTCAAACCGAAGGTGGAAGGGGAAACTGTCAAATAACAGGATAAGGATGCACATACTGAAATGTGACGTCACCTCCAGTAGGTTACGTGTGCTAAAAAGAGATAGCGAGATATTCCCACCACGCCCCCACTCTTCCTCAAACTAATATTTGGAATACTAATTGCTGCTTCATTTAATAACCAATTTATATAGCATAGCACGGATAGGATGACAGAAGGACGAATATATGCATCTTTAAGTCAAGAGTGAATAGGTTACTTTTAGGTAAACGCGCTCCATCGACGACCGCATCGTCACTTTCCATCAGGTGAGAAAGCGGTTAAGCGCAAACCCATCAACATAAAAAAAGAGAAAAGGATAAGTATGACTCCGACAGCTGTCACCCGCACCATTCTATAGCAATAGGGTATTTTACTCTATATGAGAAAAAAATTAAAAATATATTATTATGATAGCTTGGGCAAAAAGCAGTCGGTAAGTATTAGATACAATAGTTCATAAAATAAAATAAAAAATTTTGATTGAAAGTTTTCAGTTTTTTATCTGTTCTTTATCACCATGAAATAGCCACCATGTTTATACGTCATTCGGCTGTGTAAACAAAAGTGATAGCTGTCAACTGTCAACTGATCGGCCATACTGAGTGAATATCAGCGCATTTATTTACACAGCCAACTGACGTCACTACCACAGAGTAAATATGGCTTCCAAAGCGTTCTGCATTTTCGTCAAATTACGCGCGAAAGAAAATGTAATTTTTAAATGCAATTTGTGTTTTTTTTAGTGGTTATTTAGCACCATAGAATCTTGTTAAGACACTTTTCAAAAATGAGTGTAATACCACAAAAATAAACACAGGTAAATTTTTAAACCCAATTTTCTACTTTGAAGCGGGCGAAGCCGCTGGTGGAAACTAGTTATAATTATATACGAGTAGATTCTACACATCGTTCTCTCCTCTTCATTTCTCATGACGCATGTGGTTGGAGGCTTTGATATATCATAGTGTCGGGATACATGTCAGCCTCACAACCCACGGGCTTAGGCGGGAGTAATTATGAAACGTTCGTAATTATGTACCGGCGCTACAGGCTGACGTAGACGCTGACTAATGAGACTTATATCTAAGTAATTTTCTTAGTTTCTTTAAGGAATCTTTCAGGGAATACAAACTGGCTGTTATTGATATCTAACTAGAGATTACATATACTTATAAAATAATAGTAGATTATGTGATTAGGGGATAAAGCAGTGTCTTTAAGTCGCGGGCGGCATGTTGAATTCCGAACGAAACGAAGGTTACTAATTTTAATCCCGAACGTTAGTGAGGGATTTATATAATTAACTCCCGAGCATTGCGAGGGAGCTAATAAACAAACCTGAGTGAAGTGAGGAATTCAAGCCGCCCAAGACAAAGACAGCTTTATCCCCGTGTTGGATACTCTACTTTTTACACCATCTGTGAGATAATTATAAAAAACTTTTTACAAAAAAAATTCAACCGAGTCGGTGTTAAAAAACGAAGACACAAAACTATTATAGAAACACCGACTTCCGAAATTAAAGTTATTTTGCACTTTTCAGTGTTTTTTTTTACTTTGAAGTCGGTTGAATTTTTTTTGTAAAAAGTTTTTTATTTTACACTTTTTAGTTATGGAACCACCACTAAAAAGTACCCCTCAGCCAAACTTAAATACCTTATAGCCAGAGTGCATCTCGTGACAATTCTAATAATCCCAAACACGGTTAGATTACATTAATTTATTACAGAGTTCCGGTGCCTAACTTTAGGCTTCATCATCAGATCAGTTCTATATATTCCCCCTTTTCTTTCAGGCAGTCATCAACAACTCGTATAAACAAAGCAAATAAACTTGTTACGACGTGTCTCCTGTGATTCTATGAGGAGTTCTGTTCCATATCTTCGAAGTTCATGATCAGATCATAACAATATTTCTATGGGACCAACTCGGAAGCATAACCTTTCAATCAAAAAAATATATTTTAAAATCGGTCTACAATTGACTGAGAAATCGGTGAACATACATAAAAATAAAAATAAAAAACATACATTCAGCCGAACATATAACCTCCTTCTTTTTGAAGTCGGTTAAAAAGACAATTTGGTAAAACAAATCATGTAATAGAGAAATATAAGTATTATTTACGAGTTAATCTCACTCAAAATGTTTTGAGATTTGAAACAAACAAAATTCACTACTCAAAGATTCTATGGTTTAAATTTTCTCTAGGTAATGCTCCCGCTTGTTCATTACTTTTTTTTAGAAACTTTTTTTATTCTGTTTTTTTTTTGTTAGTGGCCAGTTTGAAATTTGAATAAACTTGTTTGATGCACTACATTTTAATTTACATATTGCCGACGGTTTTTCACGTTCCAAATTCAAATCAATTCCCTAGGGTTCGCTCATACTGCATTATCTCCCTAGGGACATAATGACTTGCTTTAAGCACAGAATAAGAAATAGTACAAGACATGGCTACCAACTTATCGTTTTCTACAATTGCTGACACCGAGGCGTTACCGATTGGAGAACGGAATTCGACACGAAACGGTTGTAACTTGGCTAGTGGTGCCTTACTAGGTTCGACGCCTTAAAATGTCAGTCGTGCGAGTAAAATAGATCGTGGTAGAGCCTCGCTTTTATCAAACGGCAGAAAAGTGTCGACTATTGTCAAAGTGTAACCCATGGAGCACACTAGTTATTGTGCTCCATGGGTTTATCGTTTCTGCGCTTGCTTTGTGCTTTTCTATGTATTGTTGTTAGTGAATCTATTTTATTTGGTAAGAAGATTTTGCTGTGACTGTGAGGTTCTTTTGTGACGTACTCTAAACGGATTTAAATTTATTTGATGTAAATTATAGCTGCTGATATTTCAATAACGTAGTAGTTTTGTGTTTTTCAAGTACTAGAATGAATGAATGAATGAATCTGAATGTGTTCTCTGTCTGTAACTCAAAGGTTTGCTGGGAGAAAACTCATTGTTGAGTTAAGCTCGCCTTTGTACATAAACTGTATGTAACACCGTGTACTATGTATGTTTTTGTGTACAATAAAGAATTAAGAATTAAGACTAGCTGATGCCAGTGGCTTCGTCCACGGGAAAGTTGAACCCGGGATAAAAAGTATGTGCTATTCCAGGGCATGGTCTACCCGTATGCCAATTTCATCCAAATCCGTTCAGCTATTCGAGCGTGAAGGAGTAAAAAACATACACACATACAAACTCACAAACTTTGACCTTTAGAATAATAATAATATTCCACAAGTATCACACAACGCCGTCTAGTCTCAAGCTAAGCAGAGCTTGTGTTATGAGTTCTAGACAACTGATAAACGTACTTAAATATTTCTAAATACATAATATAGATAAATTACACCCAGACACAAAAAATGATCGTGCTCATCACACAAAGATATAATAGAATATTTGTGTGATAAAACTATCAACAATACAAATTTCAAAAAGAACTTGTCTTCCATATCTGAAGATACCATGATCTGTCGTGCTATTCTGTAAGAAAACAGCCTTGAGCGCAGCGCTGGCCGCAGCGACGAAATCCAAATAGGTACATTGGATTAACAATTCAATGTACAGGCCCAGTGAATTGTTAATCCTGTGTACGTGTTTGGATTTCGTCGCTGCGGCTGCAAACAGGTACATTGGATTAACAATCCAATGTATAGGCCCAGTGAATTGTTAATCCTATGTACGTGTTTGGATTTTGTCGCTGCGGCTGCAAATAGGTACATTGGATTAACAATCCAATGTATAGGCCCAGTGAATTGTTAATCCTATGTACATACGTATTTGGATTTCGTCGCTGCGGCCAGCGCTGCGCTCAAGGCTGTTTTCTAAGAGAATAGCACTCGTGTTGAAATGTCAAGCGTACGAGCGAGAAAGAGTGATGGAGCTATACAGTATACACTATCTAGCTCCATCCCTTTAACAATTCAGTTCAGGTCGTAAAATGGATCGCGTTACGAGGTAGTGGTGTAGCCTGTGTCTTGTACTATTTCTTATTCTGTGCCTGTGTTCATCCGTGCAAGATCTCACCGTTCCATTGTAGGTATTAACACGTTCTGAATAGACAGTATACCGTGGTATACCTACCAGTAAATCCGAGATTTGTTGCTAAATCCTTGGGCCTAGAATATACAGCTGTTACATACACATCGACTAATACCTGTCTTGGTAGCAGATAAGGTGGAAATAGAAGCCGATACCGGTAGGTAGGTATGTCAGCGACAAAATGATGAATTTTCCTCTAAAATGTTATACACGGCCATTCAAGTTCCTTGTACAAACTTTGTACTATAGCACTCGGCATAGAGAGATCAGAGCAACCTAATTAATATAGCATAGCATAGCATAGTCGGCCTTATGACGTCCTACTGATAGGACGCCTTATGTCGGCCTACTGATAGGACTCAGGCCTCCTCTCTAGGAGAGGGAATGGGCTGTAATCCACCACGCGGGCCCAGTGCGCGTTGGGGGATGTCACATGTTTTCTAATTTTTGGTTCTACGACTTGCCGGTTTCCTCACGATGTTATCCTTCACCGTTTTGAAAGCAGTGCATGATGAAATAAATTACACAAATTAATGCGCTTGACTGTGTTTGAACCCACGACCACTCGTAAGTCGGGGCCGATACCACTCGGCCACCACTGCTCCACACTCGGTTAAAATATAATTTTTTTTATTACCTAATTAATAGGTAATAAAAAAAAAACTAAACAGACTAGAAGTCGGTCAACCATTTATCTACTGTGACCCAGTGGCATATTGTTCTAGAACAGATGGCCATGTTGCAGAAAACATAATAATAATAACACTAGTCGCCATCAAAATAAGAGCAAAAAAAAAAGAATTGAAAATGTAAGTATCAGAAAAAGAGAAAAATAAAGAAATGAATTTTAAATATAATCGAAATTTGAAGATGGTGTAACAAAATATAATAGTCATCATTTCGAGACAATTTCCACAAATAAGTTTTTTTTTTATTATTGATATGCTAGCATTTGACCACTATTTCACCTGATGGTAAGCGATGATGTGAAGCCAATCCAGAGAGAAAGGCGATATTTCTGGCTGTAAAAAGAGAAAAATCTAGACATCTAGATTCAGATACATTACTGTACGAGTCATATATCGTACATGGCACTGGTATATTGCAGATCAGCACTATTCCGTCGCCTTGAACAAATTATATTGTAAAGTCGCAGTACTCAGTTAATATGCACAGACAGCTGTACTCATTAGTGATCGCTACATTCATTTAGTCTAAGTGACATAGTGTAAAGTGAGAAAAGGGAGGATCCTCCGACCAGACAGGTATTGTGTCTATTCCAGACAACTACCCGATGGTTGCTATCGGACTGTTGTATTATGTTGTAATCGTGGTGCCGCGATGAAAGATTTTGTAGTTTAGTTCCTATGTGGTGATATACATTGATGTCGCTGAAGCCAAAGATACTCAATAAATCAGTTCGTCTTTAGATATCAGGAACTATAATTTCAAGCAAAGGTGGCTCATTTTTAGCAGCGCTTAGGTATACATATATACGTTTCGATATCACGTTAGACCCAGGCAAAAATGACGGAACGAGCTTAGAGGTCTCATTATTATCTACTCTAAATCTTCCTTATAATTACTTTATCTTACCTTATCATCTTTCCGCTCTTGTCCCGTGTTAGGTACTTGGGGTCAGCGCAACTTGCTTTTTTCTTCCATTCTAAATCACCCGTCACGCTCTCATGAAAAGGGAGTCTTTTCTTTCACTCCGTCTACAATACATCGATATTTTCTTTGGTCCCCCTCTCCTTTTACTTTTACCTATTACCTAAGTAAAAAACAAAGTCGCTTTCCACGTCTGTCTATCAGCTAACTCCTCTAAAAGCCGCAACGGGTTTCGATGTAGTTTTCACTAAGAGAAAGAACAATTACCGTGGAAGTTTTAAATACCTAAGTATAAATGATAAATGATAAATGATATTTATTTTGTAAATAGGTTTAAAAAACACTTTTACACGTCAATTTTTTTTTTCGTCATTTTTAAACTAGATGAGGCCGGTGTTTCCTAGCTGACTACCCTGAGAAGAAACACCGAAACAAACTCAGGGGTCAAAGTCTCTTTTAAAGTCCATACAGTAAATATGTAATGGTCAAATCACATGAGAACCATGCAGATTTGTCTGAAATGGTCTTTTGAAGAAAGAACCATACAGATTTGAGTGGACCTGTCCAGTCAGTGCAAGCATTTGTCAGTATTCGTAAAGCTCAACTCAGGACTACTAAGGAGCTCAACGACTTGACGAACAATACCAAGGAAAGGACATTTGGTTAGGCCGCAGAAAATACTCAAATTGCCAGACAAATCAAAAATTACTGAAAAGGAAAAAAAAAAAACAATCAACATAGTCCTCACGTTCACAATAATAAAAGGAAAAATATAGGTAGTTTACAAAATGTAATACTTTAGCAAAGTAAACATTTTTGTCAAAAATTAATAGAAGAAGAAAAAAAAAAAAAAAGTTAAATTGCAAAGTAAAAATAATCTACAATATCGAATTGTAATAAATAATAAAAAGCACAATTGAAATAAAAACAAAAGAAAAAAATATATAATTTGCATCCGTGCAAAACCGGGGTGGAACACTAGTATTTCCCAATATTGTACAGACGACAACAAAACTCAATAACATTAATTAAACTAAGACAAAAACAAGTATTCTGTTACCAAGTTTTGGAGAAGCGAGAAATTATTGTTTCGTATTCGTAATTTAAAGTTATTTGAAACTTGAACATTAGACGAAAACAATAGGTATTTACGAAAGGAAATAACGGTAAACAAGAGTTAATGAAACTAGACATTTTGTTAGAATTGTAAATAATATCTAAATCTATATATATTGTAACGAAACGTTACTTAATTGTCTATGGTGCGGGGTGAAGTGTTCGGGGAGACCGAGGCGATAAAAAGGCACTGCGTCCGCGCAGCGGCACCCAGTCGCTTCTAGACCTATGTGAATTAATAAAGTCAATATCATTCGCTATAACGTCGCGCAAACGCATCATAATTTCGAACGCGGAACGTAGCAACGTATTTTATACCTGAAGAATTATTGAATAAGTGTTGTGGTATCCCGAACTAGGGTGCCACGTTTGGATTCCTGGAGCAGGAACTCGCTCTTCAGCGTGTGGCTGCGCGGGCTGCCGATCCGCTAGGGGAGCCGCAGGCCGAGGGCCCTGATAACCTGCGCTGCTGAGCTGAGCGTGACTTCATTCTCGCCGTGCCATCAACCGTCCTGAGCATCTGCCAACCTCCACTTCCGGCCTTAGGGGTGGTCGGTCTGCAACTGCAAGCTTCGGGAAGTACCTGTCCCTGCAGAAGTGTTAATAGACGATCGTGACCCACAACCTACAAATTTGTGTGCCTCCGACTCTGACTCGATAATACATTTTTTTATTCACCTGGTACACACTTGTTTCTTTTTTCTCATTACCGTCCTAGCTTGGGGGGTAGGGGGAATTAGAACGGGTGGAGGCTACACTGGCGCCCTTTAACGTGGTTCTGTCTATTTTCGCTTTTGTAGTTAGTAGTTAGTTATTGTACGGTGAGTGGGTATTTTTGTAAAACGCTTTGTTTTATTTTTGTATGTGCAGTAACTGGGGTGAAGATTAGTGCTCAGATTGAATTGAGATTGTTAACGGTTGCATAAAAGTTGTTTTTATTATACAGGATAATTTTATGTTTTTTTTGTATACAGGGTAATTTTATATTTTTTTGTATACAGGGTAAAAAGAAAAAATTTTTTTTTTTCCCGCTCGTTTAGCATTGTCAGTTAAAATTTAAAACACTTGCTTTTCAAAAAATTTTTTTTGTAAAACTACCTTCACACCAGTTACAAAGGAAAATTTTTTGTGTTTTTTTTTTTTAAATTTTGTTCGTTGGTATTTCCAGTGGCGTTGCTTTCTATTTCTTTTTAGTTATTTCTTTCTAAAACACATAACACAGCGTTCTGTTAGAGTAGATTGTAACGGAACGGAGTACCAACCTTCACCATTGATCAATATCATTTTGTGTGCTATTTACAACGTATTTTTTCATTATTTTATTTTTCTTTTCTTCCTTAATTATGGCATACCCAATTAAATACTTATCGTTGCAAAAGTCCGAGTTGGAATATGAGGTTGCCGTTAGAGGCGAAACTCCGGGTAGTACTGTTGCTGATCTTAGGCGGCAGATCTGTAAGCTTAGTCAAGTTCTTTTATCAGAAGATATTTTGTGTTCCCATCTTGATCCCCTTGAAGATTTAAATAATTCCTTAGAAATTTTAAATAGAATTAAATCTAGTCTTGAGGCGGATACTAAGGATAAAAACGTTTTAGGAAGGATTGAGAATCTCTTCCATCATCTTTATCATCGGCTCAATAGGATCAGTGTAGATGACAAGTATTTGGATGTGCATTCCGAGTGTATAAAAATGTTTAAAGAATATTATGATACCTTCATTTCTCTAAAATCAAGGAGTATTGACCCTCTTATTACCGCGGTCTCCACTTCCGAACCGCAAGTCACATCAGAGAAAATAAATATCTCGGTGACCTGTGAGGGTAATCCTAGACACTCCGAAATGGCCAAGCTTAAATACGATGGAAAGACTTGCGTGCGTGCTTTCATTCAACGTGCCAATGAATACACAGTGGCTCGAAATATCTCAAACGAAAAATTTTTATCATTTGCGACAGAGATTTTTGTGGACGATGCACTCCATTGGTTTAGGAGCGTACGGCAGCAGGTATCGTCTTGGGATGAACTCGTGGTCCTTCTTCTACAGGATTTCGGCAGAGCGGATTACGATTACCGTCTTCTTTCTGAGATTCGGGCTAGGACTCAGGGGGCTACGGAAAACATTACAATTTACTTGTCTATTATTTCGGGTATGTTTTCACGCTTGTCAAAGCCTTTAGTGGAGGAAGATAAACTGGAAATAATATTACACAACATCAGACCATGTTATGCGAGTACTCTAGCTTCTGCACCTCAAATCGTAACGATTGAGCAATTGAGATCTGTTTGTAGGAACTTCGAGATTATTCAATCACGGATGGTTCAATTCCGAGAGCCTTCGGCTGCTACTACTGAAACCTTAGCACCAGAGTTTGCATACAAGCAAAAAACAGAAACAGTGAGCAAGCAAAATAGCTATTATAATCATAAAAGCGTGAACAATAGATTTGTAGATAACAGTAAACAAAATACTAATAATAATGTTAAAGAAAAATATTTACATTCTATTGATAAGAATAAATCGAACACTGATGCGAAACTACCCTACTGTCCTAGATGTCGTAACAATTCTCATAGCCTTAGGGATTGTAAGGATGAGGAGATTTTGTGTTTTAAGTGTGGACATAAAGGGGTCAAGAAACCAGACTGTCCAAATTGTAACAAGGAACAGAAATCAAAAAACTAATTTTGCAGGATTGTATTAATTTAACTTCTACAGAAGGTCGCTTTAATAGAGAAGATTGGAATAATTGGTTGAAAACCATTAATTTATTTTTCAACAGTTACAACAGTTCATCAATTCTGCATAATAAACCATTAGGTGATTCGCGACCATATTTAAATATTAGGATCAACGATATTCCAGCGTCGGGCCTCCTGGATTCCGGGTCAGCTGTTACAATATTAGGGAATTATGCACATAAAACGTTACTCAACCGTGGTCACAAGCTATGTACTGATGATATACCTTCGATAGTAGCTGCGGGTGGCCAAACACTTAAAAGTATTGGCTATATTAACGTTCCAGTGCATTTAGAGCAACAATTTCACATAATTAAATGCTATGTGGTTCCAGAAGTCCAATCATCGCTAATTCTAGGTATTGACTTCTGGCGCGCCTTTAAGTTGTGTCCTAAATATCTAGGTTCTGTTCAGCTATCGTCTAATCCATTGGTGGATTTAGGCATTAATAATAATCAGACCTTTATTAATTCATATGAAAGTTTAGATGAGACACAACGCGCAATAGCTGATAACGTAATAGAGCAATTCAAGGACATTTCATTTGAGCGCAAAGGCTTGGGTCGTACGCACGTTTTAGCCCATCGTATCGATACGGGTGACTCTCCTCCTATTAGGCAGAGATATTACAGGCTGTCCCCTGAAAAACAGAGAATCCTTATCGAACAGGTAGATGAGATGCTGAGTCTAGATGTGGTGGAGTACTGCGAGAGTGCCTGGCAGTCTCCGGTTCTCCTCGTCACTAAAAAGAACGGTCAGCCTCGTTTTTGTCTCGACAGCAGGAAGTTGAATTCAATCACAAAACGGGATGCTTACAACTTGCCATATATTTCCGAAATTTTGGATAATTTGCGCGACGCTCGTTTTCTGACCAGCCTTGATTTGTCCAAAGCTTTTTGGCAAATTCCTATTGCGGAGGAGGGTAGGGATAAGACGGCTTTCTATGTCCCAGGTCGTGGTACACTTAGATTCAAGACCACGGCTTTTGGTTTGACAAATGCCCCTGCTACGCAACAGCGTCTGGTAGACAAGTTACTAGGTGACGTGGATCACCGAATATTCGCTTATTTGGATGACATTATTATTGTTAGCGATAGTTTTGACGAGCATGTATCCCTCCTGCTTCGCGTTTTGGACAGATTGCGTAAGGCGGGTTTAACAGTCAATTTAGAAAAGTGCGAGTTTTTCCGAAGTCAACTTAAATACTTAGGTTACGTGGTCGATGCTAATGGGTTACGAACGGATCCAGAAAAGGTTGAGGCCATCCTTAACTACCCTGTTCCTGCTAATCGCAAGGAGTTAAAGCGATTTTTAGGCACAGCTACTTGGTATCGCAGGTTTGTCCCCAATTTTAGCACAATTGCGGGACCGCTCAACAAGTTGACTTCCAGTAAAAAGAACACACCACCATTCAAGTGGACTGATGAGGCAGACGCCGCTTTCAAAAAACTAAAGGAATGTTTAGTTTCCGCTCCTGTTCTTTCTTGCCCCGATTACAATCTGCCTTTTGAGGTGCATACAGATGCCAGTAACTATGGAATAGGTGGCATGCTCACTCAATCTATAAACGGTAAAGAGCATCCCGTAGCGTACATGAGCAAATCATTAACGGCGACAGAAAAAAATTACAGTATCACGGAGCGTGAGACGCTGGCAGTTCTCGTAGCATTAGAGCATTGGCGGTGCTATTTGGAGAATGGGAAAACTTTCACGGTATACACAGATCATAGTGCATTGAAATGGTTTCTTTCACTTAATAACCCTACAGGAAGGCTCGCACGTTGGGGTGTACGTTTGTCCTCATTCAATTTTGACATAAAGCACCGTCGTGGTGTCGACAATGTTATTCCCGATGCGTTATCTAGAGCACTTCCCGTTTCCGCGACAGTTACATCAAATTCATTCGCGACTACTAGTGATGATTGGTATAGTAACATTTATAATAACTGTTTAACAAAACCAGAAAATTTTCCCAATTACCAAATAAAAGATGGCACGCTTTTCCGCCTTAGTAAAAATAAGTGTTTGCTTACTAATGAATTTACGTGGAAAGAGGTCGTTCCAGTTGAGCAACGGGATAGGGTTATTGCGGATAACCATTCTGAACCAACTGCTGGTCATTTAGGTATCTTTAAAACCTATAGACGCATTGCGCTCAGGTATTACTGGCCGGGCATGTATCGAAGTGTAGCAGAATACGTTGGATCTTGTAGTACTTGTCTGCAATACAAAGCCCAGAATCATGCTACCCTTGGTGAAATGGGTCGCCCAAAGCAATGCTCACGCCCTTACCAAATGATATCTATCGACTTAATGGGTCCTCTGCCTGTCACACGGAAACAAAATAGTTACATACTGGTAATAACATGTTGTTTTTCAAAATATTGTCATATTTTCCCAATTAAAAAAGCTACCTCCCAGACTATCGTTAAAATTTTGGAGGAACAATTATTTTTGGTGCATGGGATTCCTCAAAGCATTTTCCTGGACAATGGTACTCAATTTATAAGTGCCTATACTCAGGACTTGTTCAAGAAGTATAAGGTGCCAAACGTTTTCTATTCACCCAAGTATACTCCTCAGGTTAATACTGTGGAGCGCTACAACAAAACTATTATTACTTGCATTTCCACTTTTGTAGATGGGGATCATCGATCATGGGACGTATTTATTCCAAAGGTGCAATTTGCAATTAACAATTCAGTTAATGAAGCCACGGGGTTTACTCCTTCTTTTCTAGTTTTTGCTCGGGAAATAGTAGTTTGCGGTTCCCATTACGTTGATACAGACTTAGGAGATGAGGTTTTATTTCTCCCTCGCGATGTTTATGCGGAGAACCTTGGCTGCCTAAGCTCTATCTTTGACCAAGTCCAAAAGTCCTTGTATCACGCTCACATAAAAAATACTTCACACTATAATTTAAGGCGTAAAGCTTTTGAGTTTAATACCGGTGATATCGTATACAAGCGTGCTTACGTTTTGAGCGATAAAGATAAGCATTTTAGCAAGAAATTGGCTCCCAAATACATTAAGTGCCGGGTCATTAACAAGCTCTCACCTCTTGTGTACGTCTTGGAGGACATGTCGGGTAAGAACTTGGGTTCTTGGCATATTAAGGACATGAAAATATCATTCTATAAATAAATTCTGTTTTCGTAACATTCCCCAACACTTCTAAACGACTTTAATATCTGTTACTAAAGTCATTTGGCGAAATCTAGTCATTTGTTTTTTTATTATGTTAGGACACGTTGCATTTTTTTTATATAAAGAGATGTAAGGTTTATATGAGGACGAGTGTGATGACGTATGAGTGAAATGAAAGACTGAGTAAAAGGTACTGTAACAAGTTTAGGATGCGGATTTTATTATTAAAATAAAATCCTTATCTAACGAAGGGGGGTAATGTAACGAAACGTTACTTAATTGTCTATGGTGCGGGGTGAAGTGTTCGGGGAGACCGAGGCGATAAAAATGCACTGCGTCCGCGCAGCGGCACCCAGTCGCTTCTAGACCTATGTGAATTAATAAAGTCAATATCATTCGCTATAACGTCGCGCAAACGCATCATAATTTCGAACGCGGAACGTAGCAACGTATTTTATACCTGAAGAATTATTGAATAAGTGTTGTGGTATCCCGAACTAGGGTGCCACGTTTGGATTCCTGGAGCAGGAACTCGCTCTTCAGCGTGTGGCTGCGCGGGCTGCCGATCCGCTAGGGGAGCCGCAGGCCGAGGGCCCTGATAACCTGCGCTGCTGAGCTGAGCGTGACTTCATTCTCGCCGTGCCATCAACCGTCCTGAGCATCTGCCAACCTCCACTTCCGGCCTTAGGGGTGGTCGGTCTGCAACTGCAAGCTTCGGGAAGTACCTGTCCCTGCAGAAGTGTTAATAGACGATCGTGACCCACAACCTACAAATTTGTGTGCCTCCGACTCTGACTCGATAATACATTTTTTTATTCACCTGGTACACACTTGTTTCTTTTTTCTCATTACCGTCCTAGCTTGGGGGGTAGGGGGAATTAGAACGGGTGGAGGCTACAATATAAAAGAGGAAACTTACTGACTGACATATCAACGCACAGCCGAAACTACTGGGATTAATAGCGTGAAATTTTGCTCAAGGTTTCCTTTTATGACGTAGGCGAGCACTAAGAAAGGATTTTCCAAAATTCACTCCCTAAGGGGATGAAGTGGGGGTCCAAAGTTTGTATGGAGAAACCTACGTTTACGCGAGCGAAGCCGCGGGCAAAAGCTAGTAGTAATTACCTACCTCTTTAGATTTTACTTACCTAAAATATATAAACGAACGAGGATAAGTGAACGAGTAAAATAAGTGAACGAGGATCTACCATCGGGTAGATCCTCGTTCACGAGCGGAGCACGAGTCGAGCTCAAATCCGTGTAGTGTTGCTCGTGCTCGGCTCCTCTAGACCCACCTGCGAATCTGTTTTGATAAAATGTATGAGATGATCAGATGACCCATATTGTAATGAAAATCAAAGAGAAATTTATTACGAATGTTATGATAGAAGAGGGTATGGGCCTACGCAGTCCATGTTTATTTTAAGCCACATTTACACATTCGCGCGAGTGGCGAGGCGAATGGTGAGCTTGCATGTGTAAACGCACGCTTGCTATTCGCCTCGCGCAATTTGTATACAATGCGTTCCAAATAAGAATAGGATCGATTTATACGCCATGTTGTGACGTCATAGCTGTAACATCGAAAAATTGGGTAGGATAGGCGAAACAAGATTTAAAAAAAATAATATTTTTTACGAATCATGAACGAAAAAAGTTTAAGCAGAATCCAGTTCTTTAATTTTGCTAATCTCTGCGTAACTGTGTGAAGTGTCTGAGTAGTCGCAAATGGAAGAAGAAGGTGAATTGTTCCTAACAATGAAAATAGGAAAGAATTTTTTTTTTAACTAATTATGACTTCAATAACATATTTAACTAGTTTAGATTAAACAATAACGTTTTTACTTCACCTTGACTTAACTAAGACTCAATAATACAAAGCAATATACGCAATTAAGCTTTCTTTGCAAACCGTACTATTCAATCAACATTTGACCGATCGAAGTACCTACGATACAGGAGTCATTCCTAGTTTGGGGCTTCCTTTATTTTTTTAAATAAAGGAAAAGAGAAAGAGAAATGTGAAATGTTTCGTCTAAGGACGAGGCGAACGGCGAGGCGATTGGCGAGCACGAATGTGTAAGCTCAGTATTAAATTTAAGAGAACTAAACTATCAGTAGCTATTGTGTTGTTTCAATCTTCGTGTGTTAGGTATAATATATGATAACTAAAATAGGACCATATCACGAATTTCATGCTGGGCTTTCATCAGTAACGAAATTATGTAATAAAAGTATGTTGTTCGTGATGTTTTACAAGCATTTTTTTTCCATATTAACGATTTATCTAGCTTTTGCCCGCGGCTTGATTCGCTTTAAATTTGGCGGAACATAGATCTACTTTTCTTCATAACGTACAAACTTCTATACAAACTTTCAACCCCCTTCTCAACCCCTTCCGTCCTGTAACCGTCCGGACCAAACCCGAGTCGTCGGCGGCGCGTAGTGTTCCACGCGCGCCTCAAAGAGATGGTAGCAAACCGGACGGGCCCAGCAGGACCGAAGCCTAAGCTATTAAGTGCTATGGGTTCGCTTCTGGGCCCCTAGCCAAGTTGCAAACGATAAACGTGAACGCTTAGTAATCTCCAATAGATTTTCAACTTTATATCTAAGAGCATAAAGTTGAAAATCTATTAAAGACTACTGAGCGTTAGCGACCGGAACGAACGAAAACACTATGTAATCTTCAATAGATTTTCAACTTTATATTCAATAACATAAAGTTGAAAGTCTATTAAAGACTACTGAGAGTTTACGTTTATCGATTGTGACTTGACTAGGGGGGCTGAAAGGAAAACCCAGGGTCCTGGAACGGAAGGCAAAGAAGGAACATAGAAGTGGGTTTTAGTCAGTAAAAGTCTGACACGCACTCTCGCTCCACCCTTAAGTGGGGGAAGTCATTGGATGATTTCCTACCTAAAAAACCCCTTAAGAGGGTCCTTTTCCACTCGCCTATCGTCAACATCGAGCATGGTTTAAAAGCTTGTTATTTCATCTAACGCAATCCAACACGATGTTTAACGAAAGACAACGCGAAAAAAGAGAGATACGCCTGAAAACTCTGTTAGCAATTGGTAACTCCGTGATTTACTCCAATATTTTACAAAACTTATTCCAGGAAATACGTGAAGTTTTTGAAAAAAAATCTCGTCATTTAGATTTTTTATTAAATTTACAAGGCTTCTATTGTCATACTTTTTTAATTTTTGAGTGTCAAAGTTCTTGCAAAATAGCAGATTTTCAGAGGTCTTTACTGAATTAGTTTTAAATAAATTTATAAATTGATTTCAATAGAAGCCTAGACAATATCCACAAGATACTGTGTTTCCAAAAAATGTAATGAAAAATGTGTAATAACGTCATAATCGCGTAAGAGCGGTTGTTTGAAAAAAAAAAACAGTGAAAATGTATGTCTAGTTGCATCTCCTTCGGGGTTGAATTTTGAACAACCGCTCTTATTCCTCGTCTACATCTTTAACACCTTAGAAAAAAGTCAGAGAGTAAAGTCAGTATTCCAGGCGTTATCTTTTTATAACTTTATTATATATATGTTTACGTGTGTCTGTTATTTATTACTGACATTGTGAAGGTTGCGAGAATCTAACACGTGTAGAAAGCTCTGGTTTTTTCCACTTATCCTCTATTTCGTCGAAATAATGAACCCCTATCGTATTACCGCTTTGTATAGAATAAACTAAACGACAATAGACTAAACAAGTATGTGTTTGATTAAAATCTAACCAAACTAAGAATGTGTCCAATAGCACTTTTCTTATCTTCTCTAGTCACTCTCTGCATACAAGAAAAAAAAAAACAGAAGCGCAAAGAATTGTGACTTTGCGCACAGATTACTGAATAGTTACTACGTACGTACGTTTGCTTTGCGTATCTATCTACAGATTTGGACCTGTACCATGACGTTTAAAGTAAGATTGTTTCATTCTTATTTCCAGTGTGGGTAAGAGATGGCGCTAGACAACCTGTATAGCTCTGTCGACCGTCATGGTAACCCCGTTGATCATAACATTAAAACACTAAAGCGGTAAAACGTTCTCAATCTCAGAAACAATTCGAATGATGCCTGTATATTAGTGAGAGCAGTGGTGGCCGAGTGGTAACGGCCCTGACTTACGAGTCAAACCCAGCCAGGCGCATTACTTTGTGTAATTTATTTCATCACCACTGCTCTCAAAACGGTGAAGGAAAACCTTTTGAGGAAACCGGCATGTCATAGAACCAAAGAAAATTCAAAGACATGTGACATTTACCAACCCGCACTGGGCCCGCGTGGTGGATTACGGCCCATTCCTTCTCCTAGAGAGAGGAGGCCCGAGTGCCAGCAGTGGGAACATTAAAAAGGCTGATTATGTTTATGTTTATGTTTATTAGTTCGGTTTTTAATAGACATAATATAAGGCATCTTCGTTTTTTTTTCCTATCGTACTAAATTATTTTAGACACACTATCTATATGTGGTATTTATCAAGAATAATAACTTGGAGCAATGCTTTTTTTTTAGGTGGGAAATCATCTTATGACATCTCCCGCCATTGAGCGGAGCGAGAGGATTGTCAGACTTACTGACTAAAACCCACTCCTGTTCTTTCTTTGCCTTCGTTCCGGGCCCCGGAGTTCTCTTTCGCGCAATCCATGGCCCCAGTAGGCTTCGACTCTGCTAGGCCCCTACGGTTTTTCTGATATCTCCTTGAGGCGCGAGTGGAACACTACGCCGAACGAACGACTCGGGCTCGGCCCGGACGGTTACCGGACGGCGAGCTACCCATTGTTCGTCGTCCGCAAGCCCATACCTACGATTACCACGATTTCCCACCTCAAAAAAAACTCCAAGCATTGCTCACCCACCTCCGTGAGATGGCTCATCTGTACAAAGTAGATAACAAACTCATTTAGTTAAAAGCTCTTTCATATCAGCGTTGTACCTAAGATTCCAGTCGCAAGAATGGCGTCGCGTCTCAATCTAATGAAATTGCCGGCGAGAGGCGAGGCGACCCTTTAGGTACCTATATATAGATATACCCTTCAACGGTTGACATTACAGGAGCACCTCACCGATCGAATAGCGATTCAAGACTGAAGGCTCCATTGATGAGGGTTAGGCGAACAATTCAATCAGTGAGGAATGCCAGGTAAAGATTCTGTCAATTTTTTTATGTTTGTGACTTTACGTATCAGATAGGGGTCATGGGGACCACAAGGAAAAAAAACATCAAAGTACAGCTACCAAAAAAAACTGTATTTATTTTATTTGTGGCCCCAAAACTTTACTCAAAAAAAAAAAAATTTTTATAGGTGGAAGTTGGGACCACGGTCCCGGTCCAAAGACCCCCACGACCCTCATATAGCCTCTCTCGCTCTGGGTGGAGCGAGAGGGAGAGTTAGACTTTTACTGAAACCCACCCGTGTTCTTTCAATTAGCGTTTCAAAGCCGCGGTGACTCTTACAAAGCTACTGCTCCCTAAACGGTGAAGGAAAACATCGTATAAATATATCTCACATTTATACGGCTGGCGGTACGCGATCACAGTAAACCAAATATTTATGTTCACGAACTGTAGATTGAATATTGAATTACTTATAAAGCACTAGCTTCCGCCAGTGGCTTCGCCTGCATGATAGTCAGAAGTGATTCCAATTCACGATGTTCTCCAAGGGAACATATACATGAGATAAAACGTAACCCATGATATTCTACTAGGACATGGTCTGCCTGTCCAAATCTGTTTAGAAGTTTTAGCCCTCCAAGGGTTGGAAGAGAGCGTTGTCTTCCACGACGCCCCGTGCAGCTGGTATGGGGTGGGAGAGAACTAGCCTCATAATCGGTGACATTTTTGCAGAACAACATTACCGCGTCCTAGGACTTTGCTTTGTAGACCGTGGACAGAACCACGGCTGGCAGCGACAGGTCGCTTCAGAATTCCGAAACGGGAGCATCACGGTGCGGCACACTCAGCCAGCGTATGCCACGCCGTGTCCTTCGGGCTGTGGATGCAGTGATGGCACCGACCAACTGGCTCCCTGTTTAAGCAGGTACTGCCCGAAGCAACCCTATTGCGAAAGCACTTGTGTCGTCTGAAAACTCAGGGAGCCGGACTTCCTTCGAGCCAGTGGTCGAGTACCGGCTGGACCGCCTCAATTGTGACGAGAAACCGACGGTTGAGACAACCCTGTAAGTGCAAGTTTCATATTTTCTGGCTTCTACTATTATTTGATCCAACAATCCATAAATAACAGCCGGGACCAACGCCTTAAAGTCACGGAGGGAATTAATAGGCACCCATCCACTGATCATACCTCAGCAGACGTTGCTTAACCTTTAAGAAACAATCGTGTAGAAAAAACGATAGAAGGAAAAAAAAATAGAAAGAAAGAAAGAAAAAATATTTGGCGACAGTCAGTACGATCGCATAAATAAAATAAAATAAAAAAACTGGGGAAGTACGAGTCGGACTCGCGCACTGAGGGTTCCGTACAAACTTACCTATGTGAATAGCTCAATTCCCGAATGGAGTCTCGAAGATTTTTTCGAATCGCAAAAAAGTATTTTTTTTTTGTGACGTAACAAAAAATGTTCTGTTTTCAGTTTTATTCCTGTATCTATATTATAAGACCTTGCTTTATGTCAAATTTTAGGATTTTGGGTCAACGGGAAGTACTCTATGAATTTTGATTCAATTGAGAGTGTCGAAATGTACCTTTTTGCGACATAAACAGCCGTATCTTTTTTTTTCGTTTACTTAGAAGTTTTATTTTTTCACAGCTTCAAGGGACCGCAGACCTAGTATATGGTTTTAATTTCTCCATACCTCCACGTGTTTCGGAGATAAATGGTCTTGACAGACAGACGGACGGACAACAAATTGATTCTATAAGGGTTCCGTTTTTTCCTTTTGACGTAAGGAACCTTAAAAAGTGACAGTCAATAACAAACAATAAAATTTGTGTGTGCCACCGAGCTCCTTACTACAAACTAAATCTAATGTTAAGCTGATATTATGCATTAAGTTTCAACGATAATCTCATGAAGCTAAACTGTCAGCTGCTTGAGTTCCCATGACGGCTATACAAGCTAATCGAGGGACGTGTATAATAAATTCAGTGATCGAACAATATTATCCATAGACCGAACCGTTTTAGTATTGATCAGCCGTATTAATTGGATTAATTCAAGTGTTGTGACTATTTCTAGAATAGACTGGATCTAAGGGCTTACCGTTAGGTACCTTTACAGGGTTTTTTTTAAGCCCTCGAGCGCCGATTGTTCATACGTCTGTACAACTTGAATGACCTTAAAAAACGCTTATTTGTCGTTTTGTACACACGTTTGTACGATATTTTTTAGCCGAAAATTTTGGTTTCTATATTTTTGGTTTTCCTAGAAAAAGCTTTTTTTTTGGTGATTTACGTAAAAATGCGCAATTACGTAATAATAATACCCCGGGGGCCCGAAGGGTTAAGGAGGTAAATCATCCAATGACTTCTCCCGCTCTTGGGTGGAGATCTGAAGAGCGTGTCTGACTTTTATTTATTAAAACCACACCTATATTCCTTCAGATGCCTTTTGCGTTCTAGGACTACGAGTATCCCTTTCATACACCATTACAGGGTGACTTCAATTTATTGCCAATATTTGAAGTAAAAGTACTCGTAGATATAAACCACTTACCTATAAATGGGATCAACACTAAAGTTTAGTGTGAAAATTTCAGATAGAAAAGAATAGAATAAACTTAAATCTATGGGTACAATGGCGGCCTTATCACTGACAGCGATATCTACCAGACAACCTTAGGATGAATCGAAAGGACTAAAGTATCTAATACAGGGGGTAGTCTGCGGTGTACTGCTAACAAATTAATCAAACACTAGATAAGCATTAAGCACAGAACAAATAATCACTCTCATCACACAAACATTTGTCCTGGGTGGGAATCGAACCCACGACCTCCGACATAGCAGTGAGGGTCACTAACCACTAGACGAACAGGCCAGTCAAATAATATATAGAATAATTACATAACTTTGAAATAATTTATATATATAATTATACCAGGCCACTCAGAAAGTTTTGCGAAAAAAAGTTTTTATAAGGCACTGGCTACTTGTAATTATTTTGAAAACTTTGGTTATAAGTAAAGGTACCATTGTTCGAATTTTGAATTTCCCTTCACATTTTTTCGAGAGCCAAATCAAACTATCGTGTCTTTCTTCAAATTGCTGTTATGATTTTATGTATGAAGGATCTTCAAAAGCAACTATCTACCGCACAGAGTACTTATCTACCGCTGGTATAGCGAGTTCAAGCGCGGTCGGTCACCTTACTTTGGGGGATGAACAAAGGAGTGGTCGTCCTACGACTGCTGTCACAGAAGAAAGTAATAGTAGAAAGTGTGCTGGCAGTAAAAAAATTAATTCAAGGTAACAGTCGAATTACATACGAAGAGATTCAGCATACACTGCAGATTGGTTCGAGAAGCGTTCACAAGATTCTACACGATCACCTTCGCGTGAGATGGATAGTTTGCCGCTGGATGCCGCACAACCTCACCGAAACTCAGAAGCAGGTATGTGTGTTGTGGTGCCGTGATATGATTAAAAAAATTAAAGCAGGCTCATCTCGGCGCGTTTACGAATTGGTACAGGTGACAAATCCTGGATTTATCAATACGATCCAAAAACAAAGCAACAGTCGACAGTTTGGCTGCTTCAAACGAACCAACGCCTACGAAAGTGACGCGATCGAGAAGCGCAGGGAAAATTTTGATCGCTAGTTTCTTCACTTTGACGGGGTATCTGATTTCAATTCCATTACGAGACCAAAGCAGCATCAACGCCGAATGGTTCCGAATGGTGGAATGGGCCATTCGGCGTTGATGCTGCTTTAAGCGACCTCCGGCATAGTAGTCAGGGCCACTAACCACTAGACCAACAGGCCTGTCTGTGAATTAAATTAAGTGGAACCAGGATAGTGTTAGAGCGAAAGGAAATGGTCCTTTACTTGATTTTTGAAGGAAACTAATGACTGGGCTTGCCTAATTGGTAACGGCAACGCGTTCCACAAACGTTGATTTCAGGTTTGGTCTAACACAAAAAAAAATCATATTCTTGAGTATTTACTTAGGTACTAACACCCCTTTTTGTGGTAGGAAATCATCGAATAATTTACATGCTCTAGGTTGGAGCGAAAGGATGTGTCAGACTGATGTGATGCACTTGTTGAGTCGAAGCTCCAAAGCCTTGGGCATCGCCGCCGAGTTGCTAGCCTGTCGGTTTTCTATCGTTTACATTTCGGGGAGTGTGCACTGGAATTGCACAATCTAATTCCGCCAAGTCCGTTCCATCATCGGACCACTAGACGTACGGCGTTGCGTCACCGGTACATGGTAGACATCCCACCCATACGCACAAAGCGTTTTGAGAACACATTTATTGTGCATACAGCCGAGGAGTGGAATTCCTTGTCGGAGTCTGTGTTTCCTGATAGCTACAACTTAGTGGTCGGAGTCTGTGTTTCCTGATAGCTACAACTTAGTGGTCGAATAATAAAAAAAAACTTTTACTGACTAAAACCCGCAATGTTCCTTCATTACCCCTTTCCATTCTAGGGCCGCAGTAACTCTTTCGAATATTTCCGCAGCCCATGTACAATTTAATAATTTAAAAATAAAAACTTTTTAGAAAAAAAAAAATAACCGACTTCACTAAAAAAAACACTAAAAGGATCAAAATAACTTTAATTTCGGATGTCGGTGTTTCTCGGTATTGTTTGTTTCTTATTTAACACCGACTTCCGAAATTAAAGTTATTTTGATCCTTTTAGTGTTTTTTTTAGTGAAGTCGGTTATTTTTTTTTTTCTAAAAAGTTTTTATTTCACACTTTTTAGTTGCGATACACTTATAAACAGAGTGCCTATTTCTAATGACAATTCCAATTTACCCAAATACTGCTAGGTTACATTGTTTTATTATAAAGTTGCTGTGCCTACCTTCCTCCTTCCGGCTCCATCATCAGATCAGTTCGATAGTACCTTATAGCCAAAGAGCATCTCACGACAATTCTAATAAGCCCAAACACGGCTAGGATACATTGATTAATTACGGAGTTCCTGTGCCTACCTTCCGGCTCCATCATCAGATCAGTTCGATAGTACCTTATAGCCAAAGTGCATCTCATGACAATTCTAATGAGTCCAAACACGGCTAGGTTACATTGATTAATTACGGAGTTCCAGTGCCTACCTTCCGGCTCCATCATCATCATCAGATCACTTCGATGATACCATTTTCAACGTAACTATTCAGAATCATTCATTTATTTGTATTGTCATAGTCGCTTAACTATATCTTCAATGTGATATCTATTTGAGTATGAAGTTCCGTTGACCATTTCTGGTCTTCTTCATCAGTTCCACTTCATCAAATGTTACTTTTTGACTGTAAATGCTTAAGTTCTTGATGAAAATACTAAAATTACCATAGGGTTGGCTATAATTTTTGAGGAGTTCCCTCGATTCCTCATGGATTCCATCATCAGAACTGGATTTTGAAAAAAATGGGACCAATCTGGAAGCATATCCTATAAAGGGAAAAAAAAAATTTGCAAATCGGTCCATAAACGACGGAGTTCTGAGGTAACAAACATAAAAAAAAAAAAAAAAAAATAATGATGATAAAAAAAAAAAAAAAAAAAAATACAACCGAATTGATAACCTCCTCCTTTTTTTTGAAGTCGGTTAAAAAAGAGTGTGTGTACTTATGTAAAGTTATGTACACGCGTTAGAAGTTATACTTCTTTGGCGTATGAAAAAAAAAAACTAAAATGCAGTAGTGATTAACGATAAATATTAAAATTAATCAAAAAGATTTTATTTAAATAAAAAAGGTTTTATTAACTTAAAAATACTAGAATATACAACTTGAACATAGTTATCAATTTTCATGCATGCCACCTAGAACTAACTTCACGATGTAGAATTTAGGTGTCGGTGTGCGCGCGCATCGTAAAAATTCACTCTCATCATTTTTCTCTATCGCGCCAAAAGAAGTATAACTTCAAAAAACGTAAGTGATCTTTAGATAATATCAATAAAAGCTGTGTTCTCAAGATGCACTCAGCTAAACTGAATTAACGGACAGATGTATATGGAAATCTGTGAGTGCCTTCCGGTTTATTTCTCGTACCAAGGTTCTTTGAAACACAGACTAAGTACCTAAATGTTGTTAAAGAGAAATAGCACATCCCCGACAATGTTTCTTTGAGACAATAAAACATAGAAGTACAGTTTATTACGTTAGGGCTTTCATTATTCACATGAGTTTATGGGTGAAGGGGGACGAGGAAATCATGTAATCTTTTCCACATAAAGCCAGTGTTCAATCCCAAAAAATTGCGTTAAATTGAGTAAAACTTAACTAGTCCTAAATAAAATAATTAACTATACAAAATAATATTTTCTTTTTAATAAATTAACGTAGGTATTACACCATAAATGTGACCTGTGTCGACGGCGCGTAGTCACAGTATAGATATATGGAACACAGTACGGATACTACCTACAAATGTTCGAAACGGCTCACTCACACAAACATACGCATCGACGAGACTCTACTGCTACTGTTATCTTGGTCTAGCCGTTAGCCACATAGAGTCTGCCTTACCGGGTACTTGGTTTTCAGTGTGGGTCGTATGTTACAAGGAACGAAGAATGATTTCCAAAGCGATAAAAATTATGACGTTGCACTGTTGTGCTAATGATACTGTAGTGACACAATACCAGTCACACAACCACCAGTATCAGTACCAACCACCAAAGCAAACCCGATACCTAACGCTCCGCTATGTTATATTTACCGACGCATCGAACACTAGCATTGGCGCCGTCCTTCAAAAAAAGGCGACAACGTGTGGAAACCTCTCAAATTCTACTCTAAAACTATGAGCAGAGGAGTTAGAAATTAGAACTTCCTTGTTCTCTAACAAAAGCGAATGTAACTCTCTTAGTTAAAAGAACTGCCAACAGACTAATGGGTCCTTTTTTGGGGTCATCAAATAACTTTCTTCTGCTCTGGGTGGAGTGGCAGGTCGGGTCAGACTTTTACTGACTAAAACCCACCTGTGATCCGTCAGTTATCCCTTGCGTTCCAGAGCCACGGTAACTCTTTTAAATAATCCCACAGGCACAGTCCTATCAGGCATTGGTCTCATCGGACCACTTCAGTTTTGCTGACTGTATATCTTTCTTACTGCAATTCAATTCAATTCAATATCTTTATTGTGGAGCATAGGTTTGTACATAATACAGGTCTTAAATAATGAAATAGATCAGCTACGTCCTGCCCTTGGGGCATACAATAGTCAAATAGGAATATAGGTACATTATTTTTACAAATTATTAATTTTCACATAAAAATAAAAAGATAAACCCAAACGAAAAGAATTAAGGTAGGTAGGTACACATCAGTAAGCTGAACACATCATGACTGAGGGGGGCTATATTGGAGCAGTGATTTGTCCAATAAGAAATCTTTTATAGATTAGTAGCACTTGTCTACTAACAGATGATGGAGACTCTTTTTAAATTTTTTCAAACTGCTGCGGTGGTGCCTTGCCGCTCCTAACATCCGAGACGTCTCCAGCGGCGGTGGATGGGCCGTGAAGGTATATCCTCTCCCTCGCGGTTTCGGCCACCTACTCCTTCGCTCGCATTACTGCTTCGCAGCAGGAGGTGGCCGCTTTTCATTCACCTTCGACCATGGCCTGAACCAGGACCGGACGCTAGAGGTCACCCGCTGCAGATCGCAATCGCCACGACATACGACACGGCATTGCTGCTCCACCCAAGTGCTGTCTCTTTGACTTTTGTTTTTTCTGTAAAATCACCATATTAACCTGTTTTATTAAACACTAATTTCATCTGTAAGTGCCTAATATGAATAAGTAAAATTGTGAGTAGAATCGTCCTTCCTGTCCACCTTTGAAAAAACAACAAATTAGATTATTACCTTCGTCGATCCTATCGGGAATCGCGTACGATCTACCTAGGTAGGTATATAAACTATATTTCCCAAGACACCGTACTTATTATTTCCTTTCCAACGTTTTATGAGACATATTGGATGATAAACCTGTGTTGCCATTGAAATTATTTCTTCTAAGAAATTCCTTTTGACAAAGGAAACCCTTGTAAGGCGGCCTGTCCACCGGAGCGGAGCGAGGCGGTGGAGCGGAGCAAAGGAGTAATGCGGAGCGGAGTTGTAAATTGATTTTTTTTTTCAGTATGCGGACCTAGGCTGCGAGCGTGCCACCATGACGACGGCATTTCGCGCCCGCATCGCATCCGCACTCGTTTCTCCTCTCCTTTTCCTCGCTTCGCTTCCCCTCTCTGCTTCCCCGCTCCGCTTCCCGGTTTTGTATGAATTTTTAAACTATGTAGTTCGTACTACCTGTCCATTAAAGAGGAGCGGAGATTTTGTGCAATCCTATTGGTTAATATTTCTCCGTTTCTCCGCTCTGCAGCCTCGCTCCGCTCCAGTGGATAGGCAGCCTGACTAGGGTGTATCGGTAAAATATCGTGTTTCGTAAACGTTATAAATTGGGGAGGCTACAGTGGATAACGTATTTGATCTTGTTCCACATACATAACGTCAGTAGATATGGTCTATATCTAGTACATTTTTAATTGAGGTGAGAACTTATCAAATAACTACTCCCAAATTCCGCCTAGTCCCAATCGGCGGCAGCGACCCCTCGCACCGGGCCCTGGGTTAGGGAATGGGATGCAGTAGTATCCATTAGCGAAGCAGCAACGCTAGCGAAGGAGGCGGCCGCAAGAGGTCTCCAGCCACCGTAGGCGCGAGCATGCGATCGACGATTAATGGGTAGCTCGGCTGTTCCACGCGCGCCTCACAGAGATGTTAGCAAACCGTAGGGGGCCAGCACGGCCGATGCCTGCTAGGGCCATGGGAAAGGTTCTAGAATGGATGTACTCATGGTCCTGGAACGCAAAAGGCAACTGAAGGAACATAGGAGTGCTGCCCGCTCCGCCGTAGAGCGAGAGAAGTTATTAGATTATTTCCCACCAAATCCTTATAACAATCCCGCAGCTACACTTTGCTACTCTATAGATACGTTTGGCTGGTCAGAGTGAAATGGCATAAAGCTCCAGTCCCCCTAGCCAAGTTACAACCGTTTCGTTTCGATTCTCTTTTCGTTGATCGCCTCGAGTCGGTCACGCCTCCTATTCCTTTGTTCCGACCACGTAACTGAGCGTTGAGATTACGTCAGAATAAAGGAATCGGAGGCGTGGCCTACTCGAGGCGATCAACGAAAAGAGAATCGAAACGAAACGCTTGTAACTTCACTAGGGGGGCAGGGAATTCGTATTTTACTTTCTATTGTCGGAGGTCGGAGATTCTTTATCTGTTGTACCATTGTGTCCTTCGCTGTGCTCTCAGTGAACATAAGTTTCTCCTTATTTAAATAACTAGATTGTTTTTAAACGGTTTATTTTTGTTTTGACTCCAATTTTTAGCTTGATTGACTTCTACATTTTTCACTCTTTTTATCTAATATAGTCATGGTAAGGTTTATACGGTGAGAAAATATGGAAAAACTCACAAAAAAAATCCTAATACAACGCCATCTTTAATTAAAACGTCATTTTAAATTAAATTATGCTGGTAATACCAGTAGATGGCGTTATCCTTTGACAGTTCAGCTAACACAACATTCATTGATTATTAAGCGGAACATAGTTCGCCAGGTCAGTTAGATTATAAATGTGACGTCTAAACAACTAACAAAAACATTTAAAAAAATGGTGAAGGAGCATTACCTTTCACTTTGATTTTTTCTTCTCCTGGCTCAATTATATATTTCTCAATTGTATGTATGTATTTGTGTTATTATGTCTTATTAATATTATTTCTGATGTTGTACACTGTCCATCCAAAGGTTGTCTGTAAGAAATTGCCCTGTGCGATAAGACCGCCCATTGTACACTTATTTTTAACAATGTTTGTCCTGTATTTTTTGTTTATGTGGTGTACAATAAAGAATATATAGATAATAATAAAAACAAATGATTATTTTTCATACAATTTATTTTTTCACTTACAAAACATGAATATCAAAAATGCATTGTTGCATTTAAACTTCTATGTTAAATAAGAATACCTATGTACGTACAATAAATTATTTTAAGTTTTAACGTTAGTAGGTACTTATAATATCAATGGTATAACAGATCTTTCGATTGATTCCTCGATATATTACTAAAATACACGTAAACATATATTTCAAAACAATAAAAAAACACGAAAATATTAATTTTAAACCTTTTACAATACTTAGGTATAAAAATGTACCAAAAAAATTTTGCATTGCTGTTATTTTGCCTAAATTATATGGCAACACTTGCAAAATGTCGCCTGAACAAAATACAATAAACGTAAATTCGGCGAGGTCGTTTCCATGAAGTAAATCTGCTATTAGCAATTACGCAAACAACATGCCAATACTAAAATAACTAATTAATTTGTTCCTATAATTATCGCTTCATAAACCCATAACAATGGCACTTTCTTGACTAATATAACAATATTATCACTTTCCAATACATTTGTAAGGTTCTACAAATATATTCAGACAAAAATCTATGGCTAACATCAAGTTAGGAGAAAATGTTCCAAGTTTATAGTAACTTACCGGAGTTAGATCTTTGAACGTGCTTAATCTTTATCCAATAATTTGGGGAGAGTTCCTTGTAATGGTAATTTTCTTGAAATTAATCCCAATATTCCTGTAATTTACTCGATAATATAATCAACCACTCCCGTACTAAAAATCCTTCAGTAACACCAAATAACTAAACAACACGTCCATATACTTCGAAGAACTTTTAGAAAAAGCTACTAAGCTAGTCTAACGGAACATGGAGGTAGAGTCTACAACTCCTGGACTGGATCCTCCGCATCAGCCAGTTTGACGAGACCGATGAAACTCTTTTCTGGCTGCATCAAAGAGTGCCTGTCTCCTCCTGTATTTCTGACAGCTAGCCTATCACCTGCTTTAAGGAAGAGAGCGGCTGCTGAGAAACAGGAGTTGGGCTTGTCGATCAGTTCTGTGGAGTGGGAAGACTGAGCGCACTGGAGGAGAGTCTCCCGACCCTCGATTTCGGCGTTCGTGCGGTGGAGCACCCAGGAGATTATATCGTGGCTGTCTAGATAGTAGATCTGTGGAGAAACAAAAGAACATAAGAACTACATTCACATATTATATCTATCTGTATACCTATATTAAAATGAATAGCTGTTCGTTAGTCTCGCTAAAACTCGAGAACGGCTGAACCGATTTGGCTAATTTTGGTCTTGAAATATTCGTGATAGTCCAGGGAAGGTTTAAACAGTGAGAAAAATGGAAAAAAAATCACGAAAATAAAAATCCGAATACAACGCCATCTCTAATTAAAATGTCATTATAAAATGAATTACGCTGTTCTGGTAATGTCAGTAGATGGCGTTATCCTTACTATTAGGCGGTACGAAGTTCGCCGGGTCATCTAGTTGCTTAATAAAACTACAGAAAAAAGATGACACGAACTAATTTCTCAGTTGGAACGTTCTTTTTATCGATACATTATCTTCTTAGCCAATTTAAAGTCCTAACGCGTATATTTTACAAATTATTTAGAAACTTAACAATTTCAAACGTACATACAATATTTACATTTAGTTTTTCGAGGAGAAAGCCATTATCGGTAAAGAAGTAGCACGACACAGTTACGTAAGACAGATTAATGTGACCAAATATTTAACATGGTCTCATATCTGACCGCTTTCAAAAGCTACTAATGGCCTAAGGGCAGAACATAAGTCTAAAGTAAAGTAAGTCAAAAGCCACACTTAACTATTATAAAGCCGACCCTGGACTCAGTTATTGTCTTAACTAGCTTATTTAAATAAGATAAGAAGTTCAAAGGAATTTATGTAGGTATAACTCTTCCAATATTGTATTAAAACTGGAGGCTATTTATTATTTTATTATGTTGAAAACTTTAGCCTCACCATCTAAAGCAAAAATCACTGTATAGAAAAAGCTCAGAGTTCTGCCAAAAAAGGTGTATGATCAAAACTAATCTTAAATGAATAATTACAATTCAAAGTAACTATTTACTTAGTCATTGAGATTACTGACAATCTGTACAGTGTAGCACCTTTTTGTTTTGAGGTGAAACTCATCAAATCGCCCTCTCGCTCTGGCTGGGTAGATCGGGAGAGCGTGTCAGACTTTTACTAACTAAAAACCCACTCCTGTTCCTTTTTTGCCATTGTTCCAGGGCCCCGGGGATCTCTTTCGCATCACCCATGACCCAGTAGGCTTCGACCCTGCTGGGCCCCTACGGTTGCTGACGCCGTCGACGGCTAGGGCTCGGTCCGGACGGTTACCGGACGGTAGGACGGCGAGCTACCCATTGCTCGCCGTCCGCAAGCCCGCAATCCTCTTAGACGTTAAGATCAGTAAACAAGAACCAGCGAAGGACTGGAACAATTTGCCTGCTGCAGTCTTCCCATCCGATTATAATTTGGATGTCTTCAAGGCTAGAGTAAATATTAGGCTCTAAATAAACTAGTGCGCCTCACCATCAACAATTGCATCATTGCTTACCATCAGGTGGGATCGCAGTCAAGCACTAGTTTATATAAAAAAAAGCATTTTAAAACCTGGTGGTTTAAGTACAGTGTACAGTGAGACATTTTACCTGTACGTAGACGAGATACACGCCCGTATGGTGCACATGCACATGTCCGTTCCGAGTGAGGGTGGGGCGAGGATGTGGTGACACCACCGTCCAGGGCGCCGGGTACCAGACGTCATGGGCTGCTCCGTGAGACACGCGGACTAGGCCATTACCTGGAAGAGAAAAATTTGTGATTATTAACCTGCTTTATTATGGGTAGATGTGGATGTCTAATTTCATAATTAAGGTCATACACGTTAGGCTGTACCTGACAGGTTTGTCTGCACAGTTATACCTGTAAGCTGGTGTGGAAACCTGCACAGTTGTGCAACATACACGCTCCGGTTTACCTGTAAAACTCAACTGGCAGTGGAAGCCCAGTGCTAACTGCCCCGACTTAAAGTCACGGGTTCAAACTCAAACCCAGCCAGGCGCATTACTTTGTGTAATTTATTTATTCATCACTGCTCTCGAAACGGTGAAGGAAAACATCGTGAGGAAACCGGCATGTCCAAGAACCAAGAAATCGAAGACACGTGACAATAACTATCTGCACTGGGCCCACGTGATGGATTACGGCCCGTTTCCACTCCTAGACAGTCCCAGCAATGGGAACGTTACAAGGCTGCTTGCTTATCATGTAATGCGGATCTTCAGCAAAATTATTATAAGGGTTTTGGCCGCCACCTTCTCAGAGTCTTCTCGTGAGATTTGTTGTCGTGGCTCTAGAGCCCACATAATATGTGGGACCAAAATAAATCTATTGAGAACGCATTTTTTTTTTAAATTTTTGGCATAAGTACATGTACAAATAGAGTGAAGCCTGTGCTAGGTTCACCTGTGTTACAGGAGTCAGAGTCTTATCCTAAATATTCTAAAAAATAATCCTAAACTAGGTTTAAAGCAACATGGCCTTTTTCGATCAGCAAATCTGTTGTCACGAACTTTCGCTAGCTAATAAAATCACTTAACATAAGAATCGACAATCAAATAGGTTCGAGGAAAATGAGAGTAAAGCCTTCTGACGATTCAATTTCAAACTCAATTTGTCGAGAGCACAAAGTTTATAGAGACATATCAACATGTTGAACGTTGAATTACCGTTCTAACAATTGGCAAATTGAGTCAGCTTTACTGTGCCTTGAAACGTGAGCAGTATTATTGAATTCAATCTCTGAAGATCGCTCTGAAGGCAAACTTGAGCTGTGTAGGTTAGTTTATAGACTCGAGAGCAAGACGATATTGGCATTGCTAAAGCAAAGTGAATTGAATTCGATATCGTGACTTTTGCGAAACTGACGCTTGGGTTTTGAGCGTATACCTAATTAGTCAACAAATCTACTATGATGTGGCAAAAGAACAATAAGGGCGGAATTCTTCAATAAAATTAATCGCGTTTTAACGTTTGGCTCGCATAATCGCGTTTAGCCGCTGTCATTAGTGTCACTTGTCTGTATTTTTCTTTTGTTGTATTTTTACAAGTAACACTAGTGACAGCGGCTAAACGTGACTATGCGAGTCAAACGTTAAAACGCGATTAGTTTTATTGGTGAATTCCGCCCTTAGTTAGTCAGCAAACATAAAATCTGCCGCCCTTTATAATGTCACCCTAAGGATGGAATTTTTTCTGGAATAAACGGCGGTTTATATAGGCCGGATGGAATCGTCTTCGTGATAAAGGAAGAACCGGAGAGATAAGAGTTTCCACATCATAGATGCTTTATTTTCTAAGTTATTTAATTTTGGCTTTACCAAAAGAACCAATGATATGTGAAAGCGAACGAAGCGATCTCGAAAATTTAGGCCTATCTACTTAGGCTAATTAGCTTTTTATAACGAAACGAACAGGCTGCCAGTTCTAAAATGTAAAATCGATCAAAAATTCATTGAATTTTCTTGAAATATTACACAATTTATTTTTATTTTATTGTAGCCGACAACTGCCCTTTTTTCCGCTCTGGGCATTTGTCGCCCGACCCCCCTAGATCGGGCTCTGCTGTACCTACTTGACTATTTATTTTTTTACAGAGAAATATACAGATTATTAAAAAACTACTACCAATCAAAAACTCTACTAAATATCTAGAAATGATACAACTACCTACATTAAATAACAATCATCCCTGGTTGGAAATATCGTGTTAAAACGTTACCTTAAAAAACTTCCGTGAGATTTTATACTTTGAATGTAGGTGACATTCATGTTAGGTACATGAGTACAAAATTACAAAAATCGTACCCTTATTGCAAAAACCAACTAAATGCACCAACATTTTAGTATTATTATATTATGTTATTACTATTATATTCAATCATATTTGTAGATTATTTACTTTTTGCCGAAGCTATCTTTGTAAATTATCGTAGCTAAGTTTGGTTTTACCTGTAGATTCTTCTTGATGAGACGAATGGATGAATGGATTTAACTTTAATTTTGGTAAAAATTGCAGATAGTTGGTTTTTGCAATAAGGGTACGATATGTGATTAAATCATTATTTCACGAGGAAATAATTTCCTAAAAAGGAAGCAATTATTGCTGTTGAATTTTGCCGTAAATGTACTAAACAAAGAAGTCGGATAAGAAAGTACCTAAACCAGTATTTGTATCAGAATCAATCGAATGAAAATCTATTGAAAAGAGACGTTGAAAAGAGTATTTTTTTCTTTAGAAAAGAATATTATAAAAGATTGTACAGTACTCGTATATTGTTTTACTGTCTTCGAAAAGAAGATTAAAAAAGCCCATGAAGTTACTTGAATTGACTCGTAATGGTTTTCAATTTATTTTTATATATACGGTGAGTATGGATACATAACTAAAAGTTAAACTTTATAATGACGTAATTAATATCAGGATGTAATTATGTAAGGAAGAACATTCAAGATGAAAATTATTAATAGAATATGAAATGAACGCGCTAGGGGTTTGGTTTTCAAAGGAAAATTCGCAGAAGTGAATAAGGAATCATGGTTTGTCGGTAAATATTTACAGTAATATACCGCTGTTTATACGACGTACATAGAAGGACTGGAACAATTTGCCTGCTGCGGTCTTTCCGTCCAATTATAATTTGGGTGTCTTCAAGGCTAGAGCGAATAGACTTCTCATAAAATAGTGCACCTCATTATCAACGATTGCATCACTGCTTACCATCAGGTGGGATCGCAGTCAAGCATTCGTTTATACACCACTAATTTTTAATTAGTACAAATATTTAAAGAGCTTTTTAAAAAACGTGTTGCGCCGACCCCAAATAACACGGGACAAGGGCAGGAAGATGATGAGGAGATGATGATTTAAAGAGCTTATTAGAAAAGGTCTTGTTATTATTTAAGTAGTCTCAATAAATAATATTCATAAACAGCAAAGTTATTAGCGTTTGTTTATATCCCAAAATAACACTCAATTTATGGAAATATTGTACAGGCTTACTGATTATGAATGAATAAATGACGATCAAAATGGAAAAACACTGCACTTAGTATTTTCTAGTAGCAAATTCATAACAATTGCTATTAGAAAATACTAAGTGCAGTGTGATTGATTCTATTATGAATTTATACCAATTATGACAAATTTTCGTGAACAATTTTGGGATTTCGTTTATTTTTACTTTTGACTACAAAAATATGATCAGTAACGGGTACAGATAGAGCCCCATATTTTTTGTACTAAGTAATTAAAAACAGGGGTGAATAATTTAAAAAAAAGAATATCTGGATTTTTGTTATTAAGTTTTATTTAGGGTGGTAAATCATCAAAACTCCTCCTGCTTTGGATGCGGTGAAAGAGTATCTATCAGACTTGTACTGCTTATATCCCACCTGTGATCCTTCAGTTTTCCATATAGTTCCAGGGCCGCGGTGACTCTTTCGAACAAGTCCCACAGTCCTGGTTTATTTGGTATAACAGTTTCCAAATTTTTGTTAACTTTGAAATCTTATATTTTTTCTGAGATGTACCTGGGCCTGTGCACACCACGTTTTTTAAACGCGCTCTTGACACGCGTTGTAGAAACGTGCGTCGACGGCGTGCTTTTATCCTGGCTGCGTCTGACTCGCGCTCACTCGCGCTCACGCGCGCCGTTGACGCGCATTTGTACCTATACAGACGCGATACTCATATCGCGTCTGTATAGCTACAAATGCGCGTCAACGGCGCGTTTAAAAGACGTGGTGTGCACAGGCCCTAAGAGACGCGATCGTCCACCTAACAACTGAAAAGACATTCTAGCCAAGTCCGAGGTCAAGAAATCCAATAATTCTTTTTTTTTTCGTAGTCTAGGGTAAGTTTTTCTTATAAATATTCTAGATTTGAACGCAATATCATATCCAGTATCTGTCCAGCCCGTTAGCGAATTTATATTAAAATATGTTATGATATCATTAATGTCAACGTTTGAAATTATTATATTACGCGTATCTTATAAATATTCTATCATGCAGAGAAGCTTGTGAAATATGTGATCTTTAATAGATTCGTTCTTGGTATTTAGATTCATAAATATGTGCGAAAGCATTTTATTTTCGGACCATGAATGGATAAATCATTGAATGAATGGATTATTATTTATACCTAGATATTATTATCGACTGTGTCACCTTGTAGCGGGTTTTATATAAGCGTCATAGCGTAAAGCGCGTCATCTGCGCGTTTACTGCTTTGAAAAAAAAGTGCAATCTGCGTTTGCAGCGCGTAGACGGCGCGTACAAAATACGCCGCGTGCGTATCTCGATCGTTACAGTTCTTTATTGAGTCAAATAATAATAGTAATAGTAGTAGTGTTAGTTGTGTATTCAAATTTCAAACTGGCCACTAACAAAAAAAAAAACAGAATAAAACGAGTTTCTAAAAAAAAGTAATGAACAAGCGGGAGCGTTATAGAAAAAAACTATACAATCTTTGAGTAGTGAATTTTGTTTTGTTTCAAATCTCAAAACATTTTGAGTGATAGTTAAGATTAACTCGTAAATAATACTTACATATATTTCTCTATTATATGATTTGTTTTGCTAAATTGTCTTTTAATTATCTCACAGATGGTGTAAAAAGTAGAGTATCCAACACGGGGATAAAGCTGTATTTGTCTTGGGCGGCTTGAATTCCTCACTTCACTCAAGTTTCTTTATTAACTCCCTCGCATTGCTCGGGAGTTAATTATATAAATCCCTCACTAACGTTCGGGATTAAAATTAGCAACCTTCGATTCGTTCGGAATTCAACATGCCGCCCGCGACTTAAAGACACTGCTTTATCCCCTAGTCACATAATCTACTATTTTACTAACAAATTAGACTAAGTATATTGGTCTCCGATAAATTAAATAGGTACATTATTATTATATTAGAAGCCAAGCTCACGGCGTATTTTCGAAATGTAATTTCAAGTCAAGTTGGTTAGTTTCAACACGATGCGTATGTATTAAGTTTGTACCTAACACCTTGTTTTCATCTCAGAACAAATGTATGCCGGTCACTGCCGTCAGTGAATATCTTACCTTTGTAATGTTCGTGTATCTCTGGGTTTAGATGTGACGTGTTGCCATGGAAGTGAGCAGCGATGAACGGCCTCCTCGTGCCATCCTGAAATGGATTTCAGTTAGATTACACATCTTTCGGGGATTAGAAGGCCTTCCTACTGATTATACCAGGATCTAGCAGATAACCTATACGTAAAGCTGCAAAGGATTACAAAGGATTGAATGGGGTTCGAACACTTAAGGGTCAACTGCAAAATTACAATAAAGAAAAAACTTTTATTATGATGGAATCGTGATCAAAATTCAAATACTCTACAACCGGGTGGATACGCAGCCATAATTATAGTTACAAATCTACTAAGATCAATCAGTTATCTTTAATAGGTAGTTATGTAAAGAAAATCTCAAAAAAAGTCTAAGACAAAGATTCTAAAAATGGCGAAATGAAACACTTTCTTTGAATATTGTACAATCTTAAAATTGGAAAGCAAATAATAAAGAGTAATGTTTACTAAGAAAATAGTCTAGATCTGATTTTGTTTATTTTAGCAAAAAAAATATACCTAATCGTCAATTTCTTGTAAACTCAACAACGTAAGCGTCTATTCACAGCTTTATTTTTCAGCCCTACTTTTCTTACATATTATAAAATAAAAGAAGAGGGCTTCTCTCCGCGTCTGTTGGTCTGTCTATCTATTTGCGATAAACTCAAAAACTACTGAACGGATCTTCGTGCGGTTTTCACCAATATATAGAGTGTCATGAGGAAAGTTAGAGCCGGGCCACACGATGCGTTGCGGCACCGCACCGCAAATATTTCGACGAATCGGCGGGCACACAAGCGACGTCGCCCCGCTCGTACGGCCCGCTGATTCGTCGAAATATTTGCGATGCGGCGCCGCAACGCATCGTGTGGCCTGGCCCGTAAGGTGTAAAATACATAAGAATTTAAGGTTACAACCCCCTCCCCCCCATATATACACCTATGATCGCGAGTGAAACCGCGGACCGAGCCCTAGCCGTCGAAGGTTCGCCTCAAGGAGATGTCAGCAAAACTGTAGGGGCCCAGCAGGGCCGAAGCCTACTGGGGCCATGGGTTCGCTAATTCCCTCCTAAAAAAAAACTGGGCAAGTGCGAGTCGGACTCGCGCACTGAGGGTTCCGTACAAACTAACCTCTGAAAACAGTTCAATTCCCGAATTGAGTTCCGAAGATTTTTCCGATTCGCAAAAAAAGTTTTTTTTTTGTGACGTAACTAAAAATTTACTATTTTAGATTTTTTCCTATACTTGTGCTATGAGCCCTTGCTTCATGCCATATTTCAGGATTCTAGATTAACGGGAAGTTAACTCAGAAATTTGATTTTTTCACAGCTTCAAGGGACCGCAGACTTGAATATGTGGTTTTAATTTTAACTCGATACCTCCATACGTTTCCGAGATAAAGGGTCTTGACAGACAGACAGACAGACAGACAACAAAGTGATCCTATGAGGGTTCCGATTTTTCCTTTTGAGGTACGGAACCCTAAAAATAGGTAGAGCAAGCAAAGTGTAATAAAATAAATAAGGTAGATACCTCATAATCACTGTTCCTGACAGTTCTGGTGACGGTGTGCATCGCCATCTTAGCGGAGGGGGCGTAGTCCACGTTCGGAGAGAACTTCTTCGTCTTACGTCTGAAACAATAAACAAGTTTTAATAATAATAATCATTTTATTTTCAGGCATCAGAGGCCCATAGACAAAATACATACGACGAAGAATCGTACGACTACTCGGGCCCAAAGGAACTGAGAATATACACTGACGGATCAAAAACGAATACCGGAACAGGAGTCGGAGTCTTTTCCAACGACCTTAATATAAAGATATCCAAACCGCTAGGAACACTCAACTCTGTCTATCAGGCAAAATGTGTTGGCTTCATTCTAGCGGTCCACGCCATAGAAGCCAGGGGAGTTATGGACACTCATATCCGCATAATCTCCGACGGTGCCTCAGTACTACAATCACTGGGGAAAACCACAACAACCTCGAAACTCATACAAGAATGCCACTTTGCACTGGAACGCGTTACAGTGCCAAACAATAACATCGTGACACTGCAATGGATAAAAGGACACAGCGGCTCACTAGGTAACGACGCAGCTGATGAGCTGGCAAGGCGGGGGTCTGACACGGTGGTCTTCGGACTCGAACCCATCGTGCCAATACCCTTTGGTCAGCTGCGTGTTTGGCTACGTGGGCACACTATTGCACAAGCGGAAAGGTGGTGGTCCCTGGCACCGGGTTGCAGGCAGGCTAAAGAAGCCATGCCATACTTGAATAAAACCCTAACCAGTAACCTTTTGCGTTTGGACAGAGGTAGCCTGCGTCTGGTGGCAGGGACCATCACCGGATACTGTTCACTGAACAAACACTTCTTCATATCACGGATAGTCCTCTATGCAGAGGATGTATGGAGTCAGAGGAAACTGTCGCGCACGTGCTCCTAGAGTGCACAGCCGACAACGAAATAAGAACACGAACCTTGGGAGCACCGAATTCACTGGTAGATGCCCTGAGCAAACTGAAAAGACTGATCTGTTTCTGGAGTGAGGTGGGCTGGTTGGAGTGAAGGCCGCCATGGCTCACGCACAATGGTCCGCCAAGGACTAAGTGCGGAAACCAGACCACAATAGATAGATAGATAGATAGACCAACAATGGACAATGCCCAAAGGGCAACTGGTGGAACATTGGTGTGGATTTTAATCAGTAAACGTCTGATACGCCCTCTCGCTCAACCTAGAGTGGGAGAAGTCATTAGATGATTTCCCTACTCAAAAAATAAAATGGACAATGCCCAGTTGTCAATGTACAATGCTCCACTGTTATTAAACCATTGTTATAGCTGTCACTTTGTTCCATGACATGTAATGAAAAGATCTGATATTGGGAACACACTATGATTATTTTGTGTATTTATTTTTATTATAATGACAATTAAAATGGACTACGACTAGTAAAAGTGCGCCAACACTGACGATTATTGAATGTTTTAGATTTACGCGCGCCGCACAATCAAGGGCCATTCAATCTCAGTAAGTTCTGCTATGTTTTTTAATTTCAACTAGAACTGTTTGATGATATTTGTAATAATAATTGTGTGTTATTAAAGCAAAAGTATACTGGGTGTGTAGCCGTTTTGGCAGTTTTATTTGTAACACCTTCCCCGCTAGATAGGTTCCTACACTAAATAAGTTTCTTATTCAATCATTGTCTAAAGATAACAGTAGTATTAAAATATGAAGTAGGTACGAAAACATTGCCATCTCCCAGCCATCTTGTTCATTTTCGTTTCCCAAACAATCATGAATATTCATCCTTGTTCAACTATGCTCGATCTTGTTAACGTCTCCTCAGTCGCTACACATTATTACGAAGTGAGAACTACAACTTTGCCCCGGTTCCTCTTGTTAGCTTCACAACTTAACGCCCTCATTACCCAGCCAAGCGTGAGTTGTGCCAACTTTACCTCATCAACGTCCTTTAGTTAAAATAGCAAAACTAAAAAACTTTTAATTACTTTTGCTTTGCTGAACTCTTTAACTGGGGCTGGAAAGCTAGTGCAGAAAAATTTCTTATTTTTGCACATTATTTTATACCAACTATAAAAAACACTAAAAAGGAATATTTTCCTGAAAACAACATCAAAATTGGTTATTCAATGAAATAGCAATTAGCATTCCAAATATTGGTTTGAGGAAGAGTGGGGGCGTGGTGGGAATATTTCGCTATCTCTTTTGTACACACGTAACCTACTGGAGGTGACGTCACATTTCAGTATGTGCATCCTTATCTGTTATTTGACAGTTTCCCCTTCCGCCAGATCTGAAAGGTTTCTCACTTGATTAATGATTAATAACTTTGAAAATTTATTTCTATTTGCGATTTTGGATGAGGATAATTTTTGTTACAAAAAATAAAAAATATTGAGTCAAGTACCTAATTATGTTCTTAGTGTTTATGTAAAATGGGGTATATGCGTCTCTGTAGCCTTATACATATATACGTATTAGCTTCTCTCAAAATATAATTAAGACTAATCTACACAACACTGTTGGGTGTTCTAATTAGAAATTATATTGAAACAAGCTTTCGTCAGTGGCTTCGCCCGCGTGAAATTTTAAGTAGAAAATTATCCTAAGGGAACATAAGTACTCCTGGGATAAAAACTATACTCTGTGGTATGTGTAATGTGTGTTTCAATGTGCCAAATTTTATCAAAACCCGTTGCTATTCAGATGTTTTAAGGTGAAGGAATAACAAACAGACACATACGCACATCGAGCTGCAAGTCCCCTTGAAGAGTGTCTAGAGACGACGCTCCAGCGCGTTCTTACCGCTTTATGCATGTGCACAACGGACATGGCCAGTTCGAATGGGTCCTGTTTCGCATTCAAGCGGAAGAAGCGCCCGGGTGTCATTGTGCGGACCGCCCGGAAAATTAGGTGGAGTATACGGTGGGGCATACGCTCCGCTTGGGCGGAGTACCGACATACCCTCGTGGAGACGATTGGCGGCGGCGACCTCTCGCGTCCGGTCTTGGTTCAGGCCATGGTCGGAGGCGAGGAAGCGGTAGCTTATTTCTGCGATGGCCGCAAGCGGAACGAACCGCCGCTGCAGGAGATGCCCCAGGCATCAGGAGTTGCAGGGCGATTTCCGGCCACCGTAAACGCCAGCTTGCGGGTGACGAGCAATAGGCAACTCACCGTCCGGCCAGATAAAGACCAAGCTCGAGTCAACGGTAGTGTTCCACTCACGCCTCAAAGAGATGTCAGCAAAACTGAAGGGACTTAGTAGAGTTGATGCCTGCTAGGACTGCGGGAACGTTTGAAAGAATGATCGTGAACCTAGAAATCAAGGGACAAGTGAAGGTACACAGGTGGTTCTGTTTTCAGTAAAAGTCTGCCACGCTTTCTCGCACCACCCTTGAGCGGCAGGAATCATTTGATGATATACCACGTCAAAAAAAAAACGAACTTACATACAAACTTAAACCTTTATAATATTAATGTGATGATAATTATTCTTCTCAAGAATAATACTTAAGAGGACAGTGACTTGAGAAACTTGAGCTCACTATACGTGTAAAGTAGACATAGTTGTATAATTGAGCGGAGAAAATTGGGAAAATGACATTTGTAGAGTACCCATTCCGTTGGATTTAATCGCGTGAAATAGTTCCAATACTATGATCCTATTGATTAATGCTAAATGCGAGTTGTTTTAACGTCAACACGATTGAAACGTCCACCGCGTTTGGCTCTCTGATTGGTTAAGAGCTTGGAGCGGGCCAATCGGAGCGCCGCACGTCATAAACGTGTCGATCGCGTAAACTATAGGTAAACCAAAAACCAAACCATTGAAAACCAACCATTGATTTGAAATTAATTGTTAGTAGGTACATTGCGTAATTTTAAGTTTCGGAAGAGCGAAGTGCCCACACAGGCAATTTTGTCTAAAAGGGCACTTCAGCCACTAGATGTAGTACAAATTTTGTGAATTGAAAATAAATTATTTGTATTTATAAAGTAAAACAAACTCGCACTATGCACTCCGCTGTATGAAAACGCATATTTGTTTGTGTTTTCTTTGTTTTCTTCATCTGTGACAGATTCGTTTTTCAAATTTGGATTTCATTTTACTAATAGAAAGAAAGAAAGAAAACATATTTATTTAGCACCCAGACACAATGAAGAAATAACTTAAATAGAAACAAAAATTAAAAATTAAAATAACAACAACATCTTACGGCTATGTCAAACAAGTCCAGAGGGCTTAGCCAAGTTGATAATCTACCATCGTCAACGCTAGTAGAAAACTTCAAATGTATAGGAATTACGTCATCTCAACGCTCAGTCACGTGGTCAGAATCAAGAAGAATCAAGGAATTGGAGGCGTTGCCGACTCGAGGCGATCGACGAAAGAAAATCGAAACGAAACGGTCATAACTTGGCTAGGCATGCAATTCAGCATAAGGCCAGCCAACTACGTAACAGGTACCTGACGCTGGTTTTGGTCTAGAACAGCTAGAGTGCGGTAAAACTAGTGTTCATCATAGAAAATAATGCACATTTTAATTAAACCTGTCATGCTAAATTAATGTGTTTAAACTAATTAACCGTGAACTGTGTATATTAATAGATAGTTCCTGTGTTATTCCTTTTTGTGCTAAGAATAATTAAATTTTCTTTTTATTCGTCAATGTGACGCTATGCCACCTAACACACAAAACTAGCAAACAGACTTCAAAATCGTTGTTGCGTAGAGTTCCACGCGCGTCTCAATGAGATGTCAGCGAAATCGGGGGCCTAGCAGAGGCACAGGACCACAGGGAATTTCTGAAAAGGAAACCCGTAGTCCTAGAATGCAAAGGGCAACTGGCCACAGGTGTGGGGTTTAGTCAGTAGAAGCCACGCCCTCTCGATCCACCGTAGAGCGCGAGAAGTATTTTGAAGATTTTCCACCTCAAACAAGTCTTTACAAAATATTGTAAGTAAGTAAGATCAATTCTTCTGCTCTATATCAGTAAACCAACTTAGTTCGAGTACCTATTCAACAAATTCAACTGGAAAAATAATTCAGACACTGATCTCTATCCTATATTATGTAAAGGTTAAAGCTAGAACTACATTAGACCGACGCACACGTGGACCACGCCTGATTTGTACGTAGAACGACGTCGCGTGACGCGGATCTAATGTAGCTCTACAAGTCTAGTTGCCATATAAAATGTATGGAGACCGACGTGGCCAGATCGGCGTACGTGGCACACGTGTGCGCAGTGTAGTTCTTCCTATCTTTATAGTCTTTTTCGTGGCAAATTATCAAATAACTCCTCCCGCTCTGGATAAAGCGAGACGGAATGACAGACTTTTACCACAGAACACATACACATTACATCAGTACAGAAGCCAATCTACGCACACAGACACCGCTCATGGACAGGATATCTCAGAGCGCTCGAACCAGTGTGAGAACGAGTGCATCCGCTTGAGAGACGCATCTTTGAACTTTTTTGTGCAATTTTTGAGCGAAAAAAAGGATAGGTTAGGTAGGTAGTTAAGATAGGAACTGTTTGGCGAGCCGGCAGCCCGCGCAACCGCCGAACCCGGGCGCGCTCGAATTTTGCGACAGGACGGCAACCATGAGGCAAGTACAAAGACGGCAACCCTAGCGCGACCGCCGAACGTAAGTATGAAAAGTGATGTACATACATAATGTTTTGCTTCATGCATGAGATTGACTTCTGTACCTATCTATTTTGTGCTTTTACTGACTAAAACCCACCGTGCCCTTCAGTTTTCCTTTGTATTCCAGGGCCACGGTAAAACTTTTAAAAATGTTCGCGGACTTAGCGTTTATCAACTCTACTCAGCCCTTTCGGTTTTGATGACATCTCTTAGAGGCGCCATCGACGACTCCTGCTCACTGCTCACCGGACGACCGGACAACAAGCTACCCATTGCTCATCGTCCGGAAGCCCGAAGTTATATAGCCTGGGGAGTCATTATATTAATGACTGATTTACAAATGCTCAGCTACTAATAAGTTCTCGGAAAATCCTACAAAAGGCAAGATTAATAAGGCTTCTATGCATAATGCCTCCCTTGGCAGAACCCGGCGAGTGCCGAAGACTTGTCAAGACGGCACGTGTCGCTCACAGTGCCAGCGCTCTAACAAGTTCACCTACAACGTTTGTTAAAACTATATAACTAGATTTGAGTCGCTTACTTTGTGTATGGGTTGCAAGTGGGTTTATGTTATTGGTTACCTAACTAGCTACATACCCACGTTCCACGTGGCAACGTTACGAATATAAACTTTGCAGAGGACCCTCCGCCCGTACAGTTACCTAATGTTTGATTAATGAACACCGGAAAACAACATACTTTAAATAAATCTGGACCAGTAACGTGAGCAGTGGTGGCCGAGTGTGAGCAGTGGTGGCCGACTGGTAACGGCCCCGACTTACGAATTGTTGGTCGCAGGTTCAAACCCAGCCATTACTTTGTGTAATTTATTTCATCACCACTGCTCTCAAAACGGTGAAGGAAAACATCGTGAGGAAACCGGCATGTCCTAGAACCAAACATTCGTAGACATGTGACATCTACCAACCCGCACTGGGCCCGCGTGGTGGATTATGGCCCATTCCCTCTCCTAGAGAGAGAAGGCCTGAGTCCCAGCAGTGGGAACATTAAAAGGCTGAATATGTATGTATGTATATGTAAGATATTTTTTTTTTAATGCCAAGTGCTTTGCATGCTGTTATTTATAACAGCGTGTGTGGCCAAACTACTCGATTATCCAATGATGTAACGAGTGTAATTACTAATTATGTCAAATCGAATAGAATAATTATGTTTTAATGTATTTTCACCAGAGCGCGTTTATCCAGTTTCAATAACATTGTCGTTCGTTCGATCGACTACTACCTGGAGTAGTCAAAAACTGCCACTAAGGGCGCGTTTATATGATGCGTGCTAACTCAAAGTGAACGCAGCGCGGCAGTCGCGTGGAAAACCCACGGCACGTTTTTGCCGCGTAGAGGGCGCGCAGCTTAGATCATCCATCTGAATTTCAAATAACAATCATGCAGAAGTTGTTGTCAAATGAGTAATTGAGCGTAACAGTATGCGGGGGTGCGCTAGTGCAGGCGCTGGACGTAGTATCGCGAATATTCCAGCGGACAAGCGTGGTAAGGACCCAAACGCGCGACGGTAGCACGGTCCCCGCGCGATTCGGTAGTCGAAAAGAATAGACTACAGAATGTTACGGCCTGTTCATGACTTCGGTCTTAGCGGCCAGCGGTGGGGCGGCGGCGGCAAGCGGGGCGTTTTGCACACCACGAACTCTCAGTAGCTTTTGTTCCCGACGCTCTCCGCACCGCTCGCCGCTGTAGCGATTCGCTCTGAGAAAATCGCGCGCGTTTTCGCTATGAGCTGCGTCTCGTCGCGTTTTGCACGCCACGAACCCTCAGTAGCTTTTGTTCCCGACGCTCTCCGCACCGCTCGCCGCTGTATCGATTCGCTCTGAGAAAATCGCGCGAGTTTTCGCTATGAGCGGCGGCGGCGTCTCGAGGCGTGCTTCAAACATTTTCATACTTTTGATTTTATCGCTCGCCGCCCCGCGCTTAGCTACCGCTCACAGCGGCAAGGTCGTGAGTAATCAGTAGAGTTGAAATTCGATATAAATGAAAACAAGCACGTGGCTACGTGGGCGGGCGCAAGAGAGGTTTCCTCTCGTCTAAACACACCTTTAGATCACTGAAGTGGCAAATATTTGTAATGTGTCGGGAGTAGAGTGCCCACAACACTTATTATGTTACTAGTTTATCTGACACCTCGTTTGAAAGGGGTGGGTAACGAAATAAAGATAAAGCTAGTGGCTCATGATGCCAGCTATCATCGACTCTGATATTATAACATTATTGTGACTATTATCTCTTTTGCACGAAGTTTATTTATGGCAAAGGACGTTTGGGAATAAAATTAGTGACGCCCGCCATCGCCATGTTCGTTCAGTATAAAACAACCGGGCAAGTGCGAGTCGGTCTCGCGCACTTAGGGTTCCGTACAAACTTACCTACGAATATCGAATATGTAAACAGCTCAATTCCAGAATGAATTATCGAAGATTTTTCGGAGTCGCAATTTTTTTGTGACGTAACAATAAATCTACTGTTTTTAGATTTATTCCTATATCTGTGCTACAAGACCATGCTAATGCCAAATTTCAAAATTCTGGGTCAACGGGAAGTACCCTATGAATTTTGATTTCTTTGAGAGTGTCGAAATATACGTTTTTTGCGACATAAACGACCAAAGATACGGTCGTTTATGTCGCAATTTTTCGTATTTTATAATTTTGATTTTTTTTTCAGTTTCAAGGGACCGCAGACCTGAGTATATGGTTTTAATTTCAACTCGATACCTCCACGCATTCCCGAAATAAAGGGCCTTGACAGACATACAGACATACAGACAGACGGACGGACAACAAAGTGATCCTATAACGGTTCCGTTTTTTCCTTTTGAGGTACGGAACACAAAAAATACCTAATTGCCTGATTTAGTTATATTTAGCCGTATTTATGATAATAGTCCGAAATTTAGACTGCGCTTAGTTTTTTTGGAAAATGGTAGAAGTGATGGTAGGCTGTAGGAATGTTCGAAAAAGTTACTGTAACCCTGCGTAACTGAAGGAACACGGGTAGGTTTTAGTCAGTTAAAGTATGACACTCTCTCTCCTTCCACCCAGAGCGGGAGAAGTAAATAGTTTGCTGACTTGCCACCTCAAAAAATAAAAAGGGGTGATGGTAAGAGGCAGAATCAAACTAATTAAGAAAGTATCAGTCAATTGAGAGAGGTGGTTCTGGATAGATACAAATATATACTACTAGACTATGTTGATTGTTTTTTTTTTCCTTTTCAGTAATTTTAATGTATGTCTGGCAATTTGAGTATTTTTTGCGGCCTACCCAAATGTCCTTTCCTTGGTATTGTTCGTCAAGTCGTTGAGCTCCATAGTAGTCCTGAGTTGAGCTTTACGAATACTGACAAATGCTTGCACTGACTGGACAGGTCCACTCAAATCTGTATGGTTCTTTCTTCAAAAGACCATTTCAGACAAATCTGCATGGTTCTCATGTGATTTGACCATTACATATTTACTGTATGGACTTTAAAAGAGACTTTGACCCCTGAGTTTGTTTCGGTGTTTCTTCTCAGGGTAGTCAGCTAGGAAACACCGGCCTCATCTAGTTTAAAAATGACGAAAAAAAATTGACGTGTAAAAGTGTTTTTTAAACCTATTTACAAAATAAATATCATTTATCATTTATATTTATTTCTTCAATGGACACTTCGACGGGTATGCTGAAGGGCAGGCCATTTGGCGGAGTGGCTCTTCTATGGCGTAAAAGTGTGTTTCAAACGGTTTCGGTCGTAGACTGTGTTAGTGAGCGTATAGTGGCCGTTAAGGTAGTGTTTGATGAGCGCGAGTTATTGGTGATGTCGGTATATATGCCAACGGATAGTCCTGACAATTTTGAAATTTTTGTGAGTTGTCTCGGCGAGATTAGTGCGATTATAGAGACCAGTGGTATTGACACAGTATATATACTAGGGGATTTTAACGCTAACCCGGGCAGCTTGTTTGGCAATGAGCTTTCCAAGTTCTGTGCTGAACAACAGTGGACGTGTGCAGACGTGGAATGGTTGGGACTAGATTCAGGTACATATACTTTCCTTAGTAATGCTTACGGGACTACGTCTTGGTTGGACCATGTCATCATTACCGAAGTTGCAAAGGAAACCGTTCTTGGCACAAGTATCCGATATGAGGTTTCATGTTCCGATCATTTCGCTGTCGAATTTTTATGTGACCTTAATATTTTGGTACCAAAAGTGCAAATGAGAGGCTCATTGCCGGATAAAGCTATTTGGGGAGAAAGAGATAAAGAGCAGATTAATAAATATTTGTACCATTGTTCAACAAAGCTGCGTGATATCAACTTTCCTTGTGAATTCCATAACTGCGCAGATGTGATGTGGAATAACATAGACCACAGACAAATAATAGATAAATTGTATCATAATGTGGTGAATGTGCTTAGGGACGCGGCGTTGACGTGCTCTAAGAGTAAAATAATTAAAATTAAAAAGAAAAGAAATGTGGCAGGATGGAATAAACATTGCAAAAAGGCATATGAGGAGGCTAGGCTTCGGTTTCATGAGTGGGTCGACCAGGGTAAAAATACGTCAGGGCAAACATATGACCGGATGCGTAAATCACGAAGTTGGTTTAAACATAAGCTTAAGTGGTGTAGGGATAATGAAACTCAGATTAAGATGGACAATCTTGCATCACAACATGCCACAAAAAATTTTTGTAAATTTTGGAAAGAGACCAACAAATTGAATCCGAGGCCGAGTGTTCCAGTCAGTGTAGAGGGGGTTAGTGACACCGACCTAGTTGCCAACTTATTCAGGGAGCATTTTGAGGTGCATTCTCCATTGTCACCCTCGACGATGGCTTCTGAGGTGGGGGGTAGTATGGTGAAACCACCTGCTCGGATCACTGCAAAACAAGTTGCCAAAGTGATCAGAAACATGAAGCGAGGAAAATCCCCGGGCCATGACTCGCTTAGTATAGAACACTTGCAGCATGCAGGTGGGCATCTGTCGAGGGTGCTCGCTATGTTATTTACATTCTGCATAAGGCATTCATACCTCCCTGAGGCAATGATGAGAACTATAATTGTCCCAATAATAAAGAGTAAGACTGGAGACGCCTCCAAATTATGTAACTACAGGCCTATATCACTTGCGACAGTCATTGCTAAAGTTTTGGACGGTGTAATTGATATTCAGTTAAGACAACACCTACAATTTCATGATGCGCAGTTTGGCTTTCGTCCTGGTTTGTCAACAGAAATGGCTATACTGAATCTCAAACATACCGTCCAATACTACACTGATAGAAGCACACCTGCCTATGCCTGCTTCTTAGATTTATCCAAAGCATTTGATCTTGTGGCATATGACAGGTTGTGGCAAAAGTTGTCGGATGATACGGATCTTCCGTCTGGTTACATACGTCTCCTTGAGTATTGGTATGGCAATCAGAGCAATTATGTGCGATGGTCGGGGTCACTATCTGTTGGGTACCGGTTGGAATGTGGGGTGAGGCAAGGTGGGTTAACCTCACCGACTCTTTTCAACCTGTATATTGACCGCTTGATCCGTGAGCTCAGTAGTGCCGGTGTCGGATGTTCGATTGATGGTGTTGTTGTCAACAACATCAGTTATGCGGACGACATGGTGCTGCTGAGTCCTTCGATCAGTGCCCTTCGAAAACTGATCTCTATCTGCGAGCGGTATGCGGTGGCCCACGGGCTCAGATATAACGCCACTAAAAGCGAGTTCATGGTGTTTAAGGCGGGCTCTAAAACTTATGACACTGTCCCACAGGTCATGCTGAATGGCAGTGTCCTTAAAAGAGTATCGCAGTTCAAGTATCTGGGCCACTGGGTCACCGAGTCGCTTGTAGATGATATGGATATAGATAGGGAACGCAGGGCTTTGTCTGTTAGAGCTAACATGCTGGCTCGTAGGTTCGCACGTTGTACTGCGGAAGTAAAAGCTACGTTGTTTAGGGCCTTCTGCCAATCGTTTTACACGTGCAGCTTATGGGTCAAGCATACGAAAAAATCGTATGACACCCTGCGTATCCTCTATAATAATGCCTTCAGGGCGCTGATGAAGCTGCCTCGCTTTTGTAGTGCGTCGGGCATGTTTGCGGACGCAAACATAGATGGTTTTGCGGCGATAATTCGCAAGAGAGTTGTGTCTCTAATGCGCCGCATACGAGGCAGTTCCAACAGCTTCCTTCAGTTGTTCGCCTGGAGGATGGATTTGGATCTGGATTGCCCGATAATGCGGTACTGGACCAGGCTGCACGTTGAGCACTCCGGAGCCAAACCCAAATTTAGGCTAAGATAAAACATATTTTATTTTAGTATTTTCTGTATTATCATTTATATATCCTGAATTAAAATAGATATCAAAAATTGGTTGTTCAATCCATTCTTAACCGTAGTATTCAAAAAATCAAGAAGAACTAACATCGCTGTAGGTTTATCAACAAACAAACACCATTACGACCATAATTTGCGAGATCCACCTCAGATGAAAGCGAAAGCACGCTGCGAAGATGGCGCAATAAAAATAGCAATAAACATAATCCATGAATATTTCTCATGATGAAACCCGAGAGCGCTGTGGTCGCATTCCTGATTGCTTCGCCGAGCCGCCGACCGTCACAAACCTTTATATATAGACCAGTGGCGTAACTATAGGGTGGCAAGACTGGCAAAATGCCACGGACCCCTGGCCTGGTGGGGCCCCCGGTCCAAGAGGCCTTGAGCTCAGAAGAAGTAAATATACAAATTCAAGTGAATTATTAAGATTTATTAAACGCATTCATAAGAAAAGGATCAATTTTCCGTGGTATGTTATTTATTTATTTAGTACAGCAAAATAGCCATTAATACTAAACTAATTTAATCCTTTCACTCTGTCTTCTCACAGAATCGCAAACTTTCTAATAATATTGTCTTCCATTCATCAGCAAACAAATCCAATCCAAGGTTGGTCTCCACGAGCGCGTTGAGCATCGTTGTGTATGTTGCCAGCTTTACCACCAGATACGCCACTGGAAGGCACCTTCAGAAACGAAATATAAAAGTCCTCGTGTAATAAAGAACTTGCCGATTGGCCGATTTATTAATAATAAATAATATTTTATGCCTGTACTTCAGTGATTTATCCAAATAAAATTACAAAGATGACGATTTTCCTGGGGCCCCATCCAATGATTTTGCCATGGGCCTCAGATGGTATAGTTACGCCACTGATATAGACTACATATAAGTACTACATACTTGGTTCTGCTATCTATACGTATCTACAGGAATTTGCGGTCAGCTTGACGTTTAGGACTAGATCTTCCAGTAGTTTAGTTTGACAGTTCGGAAGATAGACTAAGTTTAGTGTGTGAGTCTTGAGATGAGTTTGATTGAAAAAGTTTAGCAGTGCTTTAGTTTGAGAGTGAATGATAAACGAAGGTGAATGTATGATTGAAGATTTGAAAAGATTAGAACGTTCCATTTTTGTATATGTCAATTTTTTTTACTTATTTTTTACGTTGCCAAATGTGTGGTTTAGCGAACTATGGTAAACTCGTTAAAAAATAAAAGGCCCGTTTTGACATTTGAGAAATAGGTACCCTAGAATGTTACTTGGAACGAAACTGAAAGAAACAATAAAATAATAATTAATTATTACATGATAGTGTTTTAAAAAAATACATAAATTTTTTGGCGCGTAAACTAATATGATGGAATATATTGCGAGTATTCTTTTTGCGTAGGTATTTAAGTATTCGTTTTGACAGACGTTAAAACGGGCTTTTTATTTTTTGACAACTTTAACTGATTGTTGTCTCCCATCGAGTAGGCTGTTCAGGCATAATAAATGTCATTTAAGTCTTCATCATAAGCACGATCAGTCATACAACGTTTCCGATTGCTGAGACTCAAGCTTCCGCTCTTGGAGAGGGAGAATAGGCCGTATTCCACCTCGTTGACCCAGTGCAGGTTGGTGGATGTCACCATGTCTATGAATTTTTGTTTCACCATAGGAACATTCGTTTCTACACCGTTTTGACAGCAACAGTGATTAAAATAAATTACTCACCTTGGGCCACACACGGGCGAGTTTCTTAAATATTATAAAAATATTAAATATTATATTGTTTGAAAAGAGTTTTTTGCCGCTGAATTTTACTTTAACTAATTCAAGTAATCCGTAGAAACATTCTTAGATAATTAAAAAAATTGCTTGGATCTTGTTTTAACTTAGGGTAAAGATTATGGAAATCACCAGAATTCAATGTTAATGAAAAAATCGGTGCTACTCTTTTACGGGGGCATCGTTTTTGTTTCTCATTGATGATTTTCAACAAGAGCACTAACTGTAATGTTTCTTCGTCAGAGTCCATGGCTTGACTGATGTCGCATCACTGGCATACATACGCACGGCCGGCAGTCAGATACGCTTTCAATTTAGGCGTTTGGTGTCGGAGTGCAACCGTACGACAAGCGGCCGGTTGCAGGACGTAACCAGCGGCACGGTAAACGTGCGGCAGCGGTCCGTCTAAATTGAAATCGCCCTTAAACCAATCTCATCCTTAGTGTGCCATAATGACCCTTGGTAGGGTCAATTAGAACGCTGTGCCCCGCTTCCCTCAGCTAGTTGATAGATTGGTTATGGTGCGTTAGATCATGCACGTGTTTGCGTTAGATCAAGCATGAGGCGTCTATGGGTTGTATGGTCATTGGTCCTAGTAAAAAGGTTATCTTTATTATCTTTATAATACTTTATATTGAATAGGTACCTGTCATCAGTCTTGGCCATCATCCTAGGAGCTGCGTACTCGTCGACGGAATCAGCTGATGAGTCAGGGAGGACGCTGCGTTTAGTTCTGGATCCTTCTTCATCCGTTGGCTTGGTTGGGTGAACTGCTGTTCGTACCGCTTGCAGTTCTGAAAGAGTTTGAAATAAGATCATATTTGGTTATGAAATTAGATAAAAAAAATAAAAGTACAAACTGTGGCTGAAAAGAATAAATTGATAGGATCGCGTTTGACCACTACCTCACCTGATGGTAAGCGATGATGTGGTCGACGATGGAGCACGCTTGCCTAGAAGTAACCTGATAATTTCTGAAGTTTTTTTTTTACGATATCTCTATAGGCTAGAACAGTAAAATCCTTAGATATTATTAAGGGACCAAATGTCCCCCCACATGACGCGCAACGCTGTGTGTTACGTGAATGCGTTGTAAAACGATGGAGGGCAAGTTGCGTGAAATTGGGCAACGTTGCAATGTCAGGTAGATTGAAGCGGGACCTACCTTAGACCGACGCACACGTGGGCGACGCCTGATTTGTACGTAGCGGCGCGTCGCGTGGCGTGGGCCTAATGTAGCTCTGCAAGTCTAGTTGCCATATAAAATGTATAGAGACCACCACCCAGGTCGGCGTACGTGGCCCACGTGGGCACAATGTAGTTCTACCTGGAGCGTTGCGCGTCATGTTGGGGGACACTTTGTCCCCTAATGTATTCTAGGCTTCAATTTTCTCTCTAATTACTCTCTACCGGCCTCATCTAGTTTAAAAATGACGAAAAAAAATTGACGTGTAAAAGTGTTTTTTTAAACCTATTTACAAAATAAATATCATTTATCATTTATTTATCTATACAGTTCGTCCTGTCGATATTTGTTTTTTTTTTAATTGATTTGATATTTGTTTATCATTAACATTACACACATAAATTCACGAATTTTATCTAGCTCATCTTTATTTATTATTTTATTTCGATAGACTATTTAACGTCCGAAAGTGTGTTCGTGGCATAACAACGGGCCCTAACAGAATACCAGCGCTGCGTTATTTTATTTATCGTTTTAAATAACGCAGCATATGCTGAGTTAGGTGCCTTTTTAGCCTCGCACTGATTATACCTTTCTTATTTTATTATGTAATTTTAGTTTATACGATTGTGTGAGGCACGAATAAACGTTTTTTCTTTCTTTCTTTGATATTTCGCAAACTACTAACTTGTCAGACCTGAATTTCATTGCGTCCGTCATTCGTTTCCCTAAGACCTAACTGTAAACATTTATCGCACCGTATTCCATTGGGATGAACTCGTGTCTCATCACTGCGAGTGCTTTCAATCTAATACTAGTCTAAAGGTGTTTATATGCACACTAATATTATAAAGTAAAGGCGTTAGTTTGTATGTACGTGTGTACGCTCAACGGTTGATAGGACTTGGGTAAAATTTTGTACATCCATACTCGTTTAGGCGTTTGAACGTGAAGGGGTAACAAACATACATACATATTATATAGTCTATACTATGTAGACATATGTATGGACCGTAAAAGCAAGGGAGCAGAAAGAGCACCTCTGTTTACGCACACACTTGTGCATAATAATTGTAAAGCTAGAACTGTATTAGACCTACGCACGCGTGTAACACGCCTGATTTGTTCGTAGAACGACGTCGCGTGGCGTGGATCTAGTGTAGCTCTACAAGTCTAGTTTCCATATAAAATGTATGGAGACTGACGCGCCCAGATCGGCGTGTGTGGCACACGTGTTCTAGCTTTATTATCCGTTGTTAAACTCCGTAGAAATTGTTCACCGTGGCTGAAATTCAATCGGGAGGTATTTTTTTATTCTCTTGAATTTAGAAAAGGTACACTATCGCTTAGTTTTATAATCATTTTTATGCGAGAAAATAGACGGTACATACATATGAGATGGTAGGCTAGGAGAGAAAAGTCGCAAAAAAATTTAGTTAAGTAAATCAGGCAGGAACCGCTCGGCGGTCTGTAACATAAACATGAAATTTATTGCAGAACTATTTGGCAAAATTGCAAGGGGAAGTCATAAAGGTTTGACTATCCAAATATTATGTACCTACAGCTGTGGTTGCAAAATTTATTATTAGCTTTCTCATGACCTTGAACAGTTTGGGAATCGAAAACCGCTTTGGCAGTGAATTCCGGGAAAATACAGCAGCAGATGTTTCCCTGTCAGGCCTTTTTTGAGTTGGGAAATCATCCAGTGACTTTTTGCGCTCTAGAGTGGAACGAGAGGGCGTGTCAGACTTTTACTGACTAAAACCCACCTGTGTCATTCAGTTGCCCTTTGCGGTCTAGGGTCATGGTTATACTCCTCACTACAAGGATCACTTTTTATGTCAGATTTTTATTCAGATTCAGAATTTGATAATTATTATTGGTGAAAATAAAATAATTACGAATTGCGCGTAAATATTGATAAATCAAACTTAATCAACCATTAGTAATAATAATAATAATAATAATAATAATAATTTATTAAGAAAAATTAGGTTACAGGGAGTGGATAGTTCTATAAAATTTTTTTTTTTTTTTTTTCATTATAGAATTAACAGAGCATGGGTTCCTAAGACTTCCTGCACTAGGCGAGGCCTGTCCCGCAGGAAGCTTACAAGTTTTTATAAGTTACAAAATTATAATGATAATACATGTGTCTCTTATAAGTAATATTGCAAAAATACTACTAGAATACTATCAAAATTATTAAAATACAAGCTTACGAGGTTTTTTAAAATTACTAAATACTATTACAAAATATATATAGTCAACGAAAAAACTTAGAACTACTTGCATTTAATGCCTATAATTTATTTTAAAACTATGAGATCATTTCTTATCATAATAACTGTCGTATAAAATGTTCTGTGCTATCATTAGGAAAGGTAATTTTTAATATTATATAAACAAAAATAGCAACTGTTTTCTATATGATTCAAGGAGATTGAAGTTACCATTGCTCGAACGCGCTTCGGTGCGTTTGGGTCTGGAAGCCATTTTGGTGCAACTAACATAAGTTGAGCTGTGAAATATTTTTCTATACCAAAAACAATCTTTACTAGATGTACACAGTATTTGTACATGTATGTATTTGTCGCGATGTGGATATGGGATTTCTTTTTCTTATGTACTGTGGGTAGTACAAATTCAGTGAGGAGGTTAAAAAGAATCCTGCAGCCCTAGTAGGCATCGGCTATAATGGGTCCCTTCAGTTTAGCTGACATATCTTTGAGGCACGTGTGGAACATCAAGGTGGACCGATGACCTGGTGAGATGTGAGACGCACAGGACCGGTCGTTGCGGCGACGCTTGGGGGAGGCCTTTGTCCAACAGTGGACGTCTTTCGGCTGAAATGATGATGATGATGATGACGTCTGGAACATAACGTGCCGTCGACTCGAGTTTGGTCTTTGTCGGACTTCTATGCTACACCGTGTCCTCTGAGTGATTTATACCTACAATTGTGACACCTGGCGTATCTTCCCGTAATGGGGTTTTCGGCACCCATATACCTACCTATATCTATTTGTTGCTGTCTCAAAAGCCACCTTCACCTTTCACAAAATTCATATATTGGCATAATTTAGCCTCTACTTTTATAACTTCAACATTTATACCCAAAAGTAATATTCACGACATGTTTCTCGTAAATTCTTCAATGAAATCGTTTTTCCCATTATGATATATTATTTCATTTTACGAAGCGCGGTTAAGCTACGCAACTCAAACTGTACAAAAGCCTCAATTTCATGAAACCCTATAATTCTGTCAAATCTTGAAGTTGTTTGCTAACGGCGGCAAACTTTGGTATTGTTTAACGACTTTCTATCTACTTCGAAGTGATCGCTTTCAGTGGAAAGATTTTAGATTCTAGAAGCGTGGTTCAATCACTATTGCGGGCTATAAAAAATAGTCGTATCCATATTTTAAACATTATGAAATTAATATTTTTTAGGGTTCTGTAGCCAAATCGTAAAAAACGGAACCCTTATGAATTCGTCATGTCTGTCTGTCTGTCTGTCCGTCCGTATGTCACAGCCACTTTTTTCCAAAACTATAAGAACTATACTGTTGTGAAACTTTGTCAGTAGATGTATTCTGTGAACCACATTAAGATCGTCATACAAAAATAGAAAATTTAGTGTCTTTTAGCACAATACGTCTTATAAGGTGCCTTTATAAGTTACACAATCTTTGCCAAGATAGATATAAACCTTCTATAAGGTCTAAGCTCTTATTACGGATTGTTCTTATGGCTATTTTGCTAGTTGGGTAGTATAAATATATCGAGCCGTGCGAAGCCGGGGTGGAACATTAGTTAATTATAACAACAAATGATTTAACTAAAAATAAACGTAAAATGACTTCGAAAAAACCTAAACTGAAGAATTTCAAGTTGTTAAGACGGCAGACTACTTACAAACGTACCTATATACGGCAGTAAGAAGCTTAACTGCCATAGCAACTTTGCTCGAGAAATTCTATACTAGTTCTGTTTGCTTTTCAAGAAAGTACCTAGTGAACGTTTTCTTGATACTATGAAAGCTTGTAACTGCTAAACATTTTGTATTTTATTTATTAAGCAGATATTTACCCATTAGTTCGCATGTGACTGAAGAATACCGGAAAAAAATTGTATTATTATATTTCCCTGTAAACTAAATTTTCATTGCATTGGTACTTGGTTGTACCAGTTACCATTGCTTCATCATAAGGTGTACCTTTACGGTTTTACACTACCTACCTAGTGTAAAACTGTAAATTTGTAGTTACATCACAAAATAATTACTTTTTTGCGATTCTGATAACTCTTCGAGACTCGATTCGGTGATGATCTACACAACACATATATACACATACACCACACACTCAACATACACATCATATATACATAACATATACATACATACACATACATAACAACAACATATACATATATTGACATAGGAAAGTTTGTACAGATACAGAACCCTCGGAGCTCGTGTTTAACTCGCACACCGCCCGGATTTATTTTATTATTAGTGTGTGTACATTAGTTATGAAATAAATAAATAAAATCACAGTCTTACCAGGCAAGTCAGGGTCTTCTGGGTTCTCGTTCAGTCTCCGCTTGATTTCTGGGATGTTGGAGATCACAGACTTATCTCCAAAGGTCACGTCACTGTCCATGAAGTCCTCAGGTCGAAGGTGCACCATGTTCGTTGTGCCGATCTGAAAAAGAAAACGTACAATAAACTTAGGTACTTCAAAAATGAATATAGTTGAACCCCTCAAGTCCAACAAGCAGTTTTACTAAAAGAATTTTCGCTACCCAGTAACTTGGTTTTGGTGGAGGTCAGATCAAACTTATAGATCATATTGTGTTGCCCGGGCTCAGAAATCTACATATATATGTCGGAGAAGTCAATAGTACGGAAGCTTGAGAACGAATGAACGAGCTAAGTGAAAAGTGACACCTGCCCCCCTAGCCAAGTTGCAAACGATAAACGTGAACGCTTAGTAATCTCCAATAGATTTTCAACTTTATACCTAAGAGCATAAAGTTGAAAATCTATTAAAGACTACTGAGCGTTAGCGACCGCAACGAACGAAAACACTATGTAATCTTCAATAGATTTTCAACCTTATATCCAATAACATAAAGTTGAAAATCTATTAAAGACTACTGAGAGTTTACGTTTATCGTTTGTGACTTGGCTAGGGGGGCTGTCACTTTGACAGAATCCGCGCTGACGTTTGCACGAACCGAAAAGATAAAAGTGCCGACCGCATAGGTGCGGTGCTCTTTTCTTTGTCGGCAGCCGTGCGAACAACGTTGAGTCTCGGAGACTGTTTCACGTCTCGTTGTGTGAAGTGAATACCTAAAGTTTGCATCATAATCACAAAGTACTTTGTAAATTATAATAAATCAGTTGTGTGATCTGGAATAGTTTGTTTATTGCTCGATACCCAGCTATCGCCCACAAAACAGAGTCCCTGGACAGAGCTTCATCCTTGCGCCGACATATATAAAAGCGAAATACCACTCACTGATTAATCACGAAATCTCAGAAACTATAACACCTACAAACTTAAAATTTGGCAGGTAGGTTCCTTATAGGGTGTAGACATCCGCTAAGAACGGATTTTATGAAACTCCACCCCTAAGGGGGTAAAACGGGGGTTAGAAGTTTGTATGGAGACACCTACTTTTACGCGGGCGAAACCGCTGGCAGAAGCTAGTAGCAAGATAAAATGAAGGTACACATCCCATTTAGGCCGTAGATTAGATATAAAAATATATTTATTTAAAATTTATATATTTAAAATTATATTTAAAAATATTTATTTTAGTTTTCTAACAATTTTGATATTGTTTTCAATTTTTTTTATTGATAGTGTTTTTTTTTTCACGCATATTTCATGGGAATTGACTAGAATGCTACGATGTTCGAAGAGGAACGAAAGTAAAATGAAGGAACCGTCGAGGATGATGAAGTCTATCTAGTTAGTAACAATCTGAACGAATAACTTGTTTAGTATTCATTAATATTGATATCAAATGGACTTAAACGTGTATGCAAGCCAATTTCGACATTGAATAATAAAATGGTCTAAAACACTAATTTATTGCAGAATTTATTTTAATATTAATGACTAAGGAGATGGTTTACATATCGTCACCGGAAAGCCAATACTACTTAAACGCCAAAAGGCCATTTTACAATAGAGACATTTTAAGTTTTTTTTTTTACAAAACCATGTCTAACTTTTTTTCTAATTTAGTAATCGAAATACAGTAAAGGCAAAAAATAATTGTGACACTATTATCTACGTACTGGAATCGAGATATTCTGCATATTTAATGTAATTCAGGAGATAGCTGTCACTTAAGTACATATGCTCTGTACTCTCCATAAGGAGAAAGTACTTATCTTCATAATAATTTTTAAGTGCGGTTGTCGAAAAGTACTGACAAGTCAAGTCCTTTGAAATGTATGAAAGGAAAAAGTACTAACACGCATCACGGGTTGATGTAGTCTCAGGATAAAAGTACTTAAACGTTATAATAATGTCTTAGGACCGTACAGAAAAACGGTGTATAGCATTAAAAGTCGATACCATTGTTATGCCAAAAAGACTTATGTAAAAGATATATCATTTAAATTTAAATATATTATTCTTATCGGACATAGACAACAATAAGTAAGTACTAACAATGGTACTAGCGGCGAATAAAATAAATGAGAATACTATTGTAATTCCTAATTTGAATTCGACTGCATCTTTTTACTATATTGGTTGAAAAAGGAAAATATGAATAAATACAGCTTGCTTAGTAATCACTTTAAATGAAAATTTAAAAAAAAATGTTGACAGTTTTCTTGTCAGTCTTAAAACTTAATTGCTTATAGCAAAAGTCACGCAACACACTACGAATAATAAACGCAACACAGTTTTATTATTAATCTAAATACAATATTATGTATTGGGTAACAGTTTGGCGCAATTTTCGAAGAGATCAAATTGATTAGGTCTAGTAGGTATCATATATCGCGTCGATGCTCAAGACTTTGAAGCCTCGACTCAACGAGTGCATCATTGCCAATGATCCTCCTGGCTCGCCTCTCAAGTGCCTCAAGTGCATCAAACTGGTACCGGGCAGATCCATCCCAAAGATGAGAGCAGTACTCCATACACGATCGAACTTGCGCTTGATAAAGTTTTAGCAGCTGTTCCGGCGTGAAGTACTGTCTGACCTTCGCGAGAATTCCCAGCTTTTTTGCTGCCAGTTGAGCCTTTGCTTCGATGTATGGCCCAAAGTTAAGAGTTGACGTCAGCGTGACACCAAGAAGATCAAGATGGTCTGTTATCGGCACGGTTACGCCCCGGAAAGTTGGAGCAGGGCTGAATTGGCTCCTTTTAGCGGAAAATAGACACGCCTGAGTTTTAGCAGCATTGAACTTGAACAAATTAGCATCGCCCATTCAGAGACTGCCTCCAAGGACAAGTCCAAGCGCTCGACCATAACCTCTCGGAGAGACTGGATCTGTGACCCACTAGCTTGCGCGCTGGATATGCAACTCTCAGCAACAGTGCTGTCGTCTGCATACCCAAAGGTACCGGACTTAAGCAGATCATTTATGTGCAGCAAGAACAATGTTGCCGAGAGTACTGACCCCTGAGGGACCCCGGCATTAATGGCCATTTGACCGGAGGAGCAGCCATCGATGACCACTCGGATGGACCGGTCATTCAGGAAGTCTGCAATCCAAGCACACAAACCAGCAGGTAAACCGAAAGAAGGAAGCTTACTAATAAGGCTTTCGTGCCAGACCCTATCGAGGGAGACGGCAAGCGCTTCCCCGTGTTTCTCGATGGTCTCACTCCAGATGTGGATGGCATACGCTAGAAGATCACCAGTTGACCGATTTCGGCGAAAGCCGTATTGTCGGTCACTTAGGATGTCATTAGCTTCTAGGTATGCCAGGAGCTTAGTGTTGAGTACACGTTCCATAGTCTTACAGAGAATGGACGTTACTGAGATTGGCCTATAATTAGCTGGATCAGCCCGACTACCCTTTTTGGGCACGGGCTGTACGTTAGCTTGCTTCCATGCAATCGGCACTTTTCCAGCCTCAAATGAAAGCCTAAATAGGCGTGTCAGGATCGGAGACAGTTCAGGCGCACACGTTTTCAGAACAATTGCTGGTATCCCGTCTGGACCGCTAGCCTTGTTCACGTCAAGGTTACGCAGCACCCTACGGACTTTCTTCTGATGGATGCGAATATCCGACATACTCGTTTCGCAACCATCAGGATTAACAGGGGGCCGCGTGTCACCAGGATCTAGACGCGAAGATTCCGCGAAGAGTGAGGCAAACAAGTTTGCTTTCTCCTCAGCGGTATGGGCCAGCGACCCGTCGGGTTTCAGCAGTGGCGGTAGTGAGGGACGGCAGAAGTTCGATTCAACCGACTTAGCCAGGGACCAAAATGCCTTACTACCAGCAGGGTATGAAGCAAGTTTGTTCCCGAAGCGGCTAATGTGGTCGAACCGAGACCTCCGCATCACCTTCTTGCAAGACTTGGCAGCTCTGTTGAAGGCTCTCTTCTTCTGACTCACGTCACTCGCCTTGTGCATACGAGCGTCGGCCCATGCCAGGACGGTGCGCTTATATGCGTTAGCACGATCACACTCCGCACCAAACCATGGGCGAACCTGGTCAGACATTGTTACGTCAGAGAATGGAATATAGTACTCCATCCCCCGCCGCAACACATCTGTCACAGCATCTGCGCACGACGATGGATCATCCGAAGAAAAGCAAGTAGGCTGCCAAGGATATCATGCGAAGAAAGATCGCATACCATCCCAATCTGCTGACCTATATCGCCAAACCCGCCTGGTACCTCTAGGGCAGGGATTGGGCGGAGAGTAGACTGATATAGATTTCACCAGACAGTGGTCGGAACTACCTAACGGTGATGATATCGACACTGAATAGTGGTCTGGATCTGTTGTCAGCAGAAGGTCCAAGCAGTTGGCCGTGTGCGAATCAACATCCGGCACCCTCGTAGCTCCCTGGACCAGCTGGTTGAGATTTAACGCTAGCGCAAGCTTTCGCGTCTCTCGACCAGCATGATCTGTGCACTGGTATGGGAAAAGCCACTCCTGATGGTGGGCATTAAAATCCCCCAGTAACACCAGTTGTGCGGAAGGGTACCTCTGCTGAGCCGCATCCGTCGCCTCACTAAGGTACTGTGTGAGCCTGGTCGTCTCTTGATCACCACTGTGCGAACGGTAGACACAAGCATAGATAATTTTATCCATGCCTGTGTCCACCAGAGCCCAAAGCGTTGAGAACCTGGAATCTTCAAGGTTGCGGAGACGCCGATAGCAGATGTCGTCCCTGGCGTATAAACACACACCAGCGTGTGATTTAAAATTGTGCTCCAGTGTAAACCCTGGGTAAGACAGGTACGACACGTCTGACGGACTTCTTATCTGCGTCTCCGAAAGAAAAAAGAGGGAAGGTTTTTCAGTCTCCAGGTGATGATGGATTCCTGCGATATTGGAGTGCAGACCTCTAATATTGCTATGGTGCACTTTAAGTGAGAGGGAGTGCAGCCGCTGTTTTACTTTTCTCTTTTTCAACCCTGGCATATTACGAGTGAGGTAGGAGAGGAGAAGGAAGTGAAATAGATAGTCCCATGCTGCTAACCTTCAGTCACGCACTGTCAGGACAGCATCATTGGGGTCGCCCGAGCCCGAGCCCCCTCGGAAATGACCATCGGGCCCTCTCATCTGGTCGCCAACCAGCACGATGGTGCATTCCGGGATTTTTCATCAGTTGGCGGGGCAGCCTTTCATGTGTGGCTCGCACATTACTTGGGCCCCCAACTAACTGCGGTCGGCCAGCGGTGCACCGTTCCTCGGATCCCGCTACCCTCCGCGACTAGTCTCCCGATACGTCAATAGCAGCGCGGGTCCGGCTGGTCTGCATACAATAGAACCGCCACTTCGACCCAACTCCTCTAAATTGGCTACTAGGCAAAGTCGTACCGCCAAACGGCCTAGCCGTGTTCCGGTACGATGCCCAGTGGGTGGTCACAAGCCGTCGGTCGAAACCTACCACCAGTTAATTTCACCTGATGAGCACCACCCGGGGACCACGTGTAGGGCCTAGCTATGGGTATTCTCCTACGGACGCGGGTGACTCAGCCCCCTAACTTGTTAACTGTTTGCTGCGGGAACTTCATACACGCTTCACTCTTTTGTCGCTGCGGGTATCCGACTACAAGCAAAAGCAAGGTCGACTCATCGACTGAACCGCCTACAACTCGCGCGCGAAATATAAATTACAAGTACTAAACGAATCGTAATAAAAACAAAATTTTATTTCAAAAGACTTAACTGAATATTTTTTGTACGTGTTTCACACATTTAAATGCTAAACAAACTATTAATATTTTGTCGAGTAAAATAATCCATGCTTATTATAATAATTATTCGATTTCATTGAATGTAAAACATTCTAAATAGACACTCAAATACTTAGGTATGAAAAGCAAAGTTACTAAAACCGTTCCCTCTCAGAAAACTGCGAAGACAAAATATACTAACGCGCCATGCTCATAAATTCTTACGTAAAGCAAATTTACTTAGCTACATATCAACTCATATTTACGGTCGGCAAAAAAATACTAAACCGACATCAATGACTCAAACTACAATATTTTGAGTTGCTGAACAAAGTTAAAGTGGCTGATGTTAGTACAGAAAAATACTAAACTGACAACGACTAAAATTTAATCATAACTTGCATTACGTAAGTATTTATTAAAACATCAAAATTATTATAAATACCATACTTTTGCAGTGCTTAAGCGCCAAAAAAATGCTCAGATTATTACGAAATCACGACTAATCGACGCAGAAAAAAAAATCCAATCCAACGATATAAATAACTCATTTTGGTCAAAATGGCGTTTAAGTAGTATTGGCTTTCCGGTGACGATATATTCATTGATAAAATAATTTGTGAATGGGAATTTAAATAGAGATTAATTCAATGTTAATACATTAATGTCAGATCACAATTTAAATGTAATAATTTAATCGTTTATTTACGTCATCTAGGCTAGATGACGAAAGCAAAACAAAGAATGTCTTTAGAAATATATATAGGTAATTAGATACTAGCAATTTTTTTTTTATTGTCTTAGGGCGGAATTCACCAATAAAACTAATCGCGTTTTAACGTTTGGCACGCATAATCGCGTTTAGCCGCTGTCACTAGTGTCACTTGTAAAAATACAACAAATGAAAAATACAGACAAGTGACACTGGCGACAGCGGCTAAACGCGATTATGCGAACCAAACGTTAAAACTCGATTAGTTTTTTGGTGAATTCCGCCCTTAAACTAGTGCTTAACTGCGATCCCAGCTGATGGTAAGCAGTGATGAAATCGTTGTTGGTGAGGTGCACTAGTTTATTTAGAGCCTAGTATTAACTCTAGCCTTGAAGACACCTAAATTATAATTGGACGGGAAGACCGCAGTAGGCAAATTGTTCCAGTCCTTCAATGTACGTGGTATAAACGACGAGGCGAAGTCGCTTAGTCCGGACTGTACAGATTTCAACAACGCAAGGGTGGATACTCGCCGTACGTCGGGTTGTCCTATGGTAAAAATGAGAAGGTTGAATCAAGTCATGCAATTCCCGCGCACACTCTCCAAACGCATCCTGCAAAATACCGACAGGCTGGCTACCCTACGCCTGTGCTCAAGGCTTTGTAGATTTTAATGAAAGCCATTTTAGCAATGTTTCAAACGTGAACAATAAACCGGATTGTTCTTATAAAACAAAGCTTTAGTAAATCGTTCATAACAAATAAGAAAAAGGAAACAATAAGGAAAAATTAAAAGAAATTGTAAACAAAGACTGTACAGATGAATCACTTTTAAATTTTTTGGAAATTTTTTCGAGATTTGAGAGGACAGAGTCTGCCAAGATATATAATAAAAACTTTTTTCAGTAGATAATGAAAACTTTTTTCAAAGCAGGTACAATAAATGGGTATACACCTCACCAATATAATCAAATAAATAACATATACGCAATGTATGAAAGACTAGGTTTGGTCAAAAGTTTCACCCACGACGAAATAGAAAATATCAGTCGGTAATAAAGTAACATTCTAGTAGTAAAAGTTTTTTTAATTGGTCCAGCAGTTTTTGAGTTTATTCGAGACACAAAAAAATAATTGTGTAATTTTAATATAAAAACGTTTAAAAAGAAATACGAAAAAAATACAAAAAAAATTGCTGTGCCAAAGTCCATAATTGTTTCCATTTTTTAGAATTCTTTACCACCTGTATATATACACCAGTAATTTTTAATTAGTACAAATTCTTAAAGGGTTTATAAGAAAAGATCTTGTTTTTATTAGAGTAAAGTCTCAAAAAATAATATTCACAAACAGCAAAGTTATTAGCGTTTGATTATATCCCAAAATGTCACTCAATTTATGGAAATATTGTACAGGCTGTTATGAATGAAAAACAATGGAAAACACTGCGCGTTATATTTTCTAGGAGCAATTGTTATGAATTTCCTATAATAAATTGTCGTGGACAATTTTGGGATTTCATTTTTTTTTTTACTTTTGACTACACAAATATGATCAGTAACGGGTACAGATAAAGCTCCATTTTTTTGTACTAATTAAAAAATAGGGGTGTATAATTATGTACATTGTGAAGTCCAGTAAAACATTCAGTTTTGACAATTGTGAATCCGTTTATTTCGCCAGTCAGTTTCAGTTTAGGGTTGCCGAAAGAGTCACCGCTACTCTGGAACGTAATGGGCAACTGAAGGAACCCTGGTGGGTTTTAGTTAATAAAAGTCTAGCACTGCCTCTCCCTTCCCTCCCCCCTTCCCTTTCCTCTCTCTTCTTTAGGAGTTAATTGATGAATTTCCACGTAAAAAAAAGTGTAAGTACCATGTACGAGGGCGAGTCTGTTGCGACAGGGTTGCTATTGAAAATAACAGCGTAGTTGGTCGAATCTTGCGTTCAATTCCCAGTACGGGCAAAAAGAGTTACTCATATGTTCGGCTGAATGTATTTTTTTTAATGTATGTTCGCCGATTTCTCGGTCAATTGTGAACCGATTTTGAAAAATATTTTTTTGATTGAAAGGTTATGCTTCCAAGTAAATCCCATAGAAATATTGTTATGATCTGATCATGAACTTCGAAGATATGGAACAGAACTTCTCATAGGATCACAGCAGAACTGTCGTAACTCGTCGTAAGTTTATACGTGTAGTCGATGACTGGGTGAAAGAAAAGGGGGACCCCGATATATCGAACTGATCTGATGATGAAGCCGGAAGGTAGGTACCGGAACTCTGTAATAAATTAATGTAACCGTATAGCATAGCATAGCATAGTCGGCCTTATAATGTTCCCACTGTTGGGACTCAGGCCTCCTCTCCAGGAGAGGGAATGGGCCGTAATCCACCACGCGGGCCCAGTGCGGGTTGGTGGATGTCACATGTCTTCGAATTTTTGGTTCTAGGACATGCCGGTTTCCTCACGATGTTTTCCTTCACCGTTTTGAGAGCAGTGGCGATGAAATAAATTACACAAAGTAATGCGCCTGGCTGGGTTTGAACCCGCGACCTACAACTCCGTAAGTCGGGACCATTACCACTCGGCCACCACTGCTCTAAACATGTAACTAAACATGTAACCGTTTTTGGGATTATTAGAATTGTCATGAGATGCACTCTGGCTATAAGGTATTTAAGTTTGGCCGAGGGTTACTTTTTAGTGGTGGTGGTACCATAACTAAAAAGTGTTAAAATAAAAAACATTTTACTAAAAAAAAATACAACCCACTTCAATGTAAAAAAAAACTGCAATTTCGGAAGTCGATGTTAATATTTAAGTTAATAACGAAGAGACAAAACTATTAAGTATAGAAAAGGTTGTACTTTTTTTGGTAAATAGTTTTTTATTCCATTAGAAATACTTCGTAGTAACCCGAAGTTTGGAAGTACCTAGGGGGTGTGACACCCCTGTGCCTCGGAAAGCACGTGAAACCGTTCGAACTTCGCCTGATCTCTCCCCGATCGACGATCATGTCGGGTGACCTTTTCATCGGACTATGGAAGTCAATAACCAGAGAGTGCACCTGTGTTTCCGCACACGTTTGTGCACTATATCTCCTGCATACTTAGCTAACCTCCGTTGAGACTGGAAACCGTGATTGAAATTCAGTCGGGAGGATTATTGTTATTGAGTAACCAGGATCTCGTGCTCAGAGAAGTACTTGCAAATACTAAACCAATGCAGCTGCTATTAGATGTATGTATATAAGTGAATTTGTTATAATATACTAAAACTAGCTTCTGCCCGCGGCTTCGCCCGCCTAAAAGTAGGTTTCTCCATACAAACTTTTAACCCACGTTTCATCCCTTTAGGGTGAATTTAAAACTTCTCTCCCCTCTCACCTCTCTTTGTGCTCACTTACGTCAAAAACGGAAACCTTATGCAAAGTTTTACGCTCCTAGTCCCAGTAATTTTGGCTGTGCGTTGATATGTCAGTCCGTCAGTTTATTCTTTTATCTATATTCGTATTTAAAGATAAGAAAACAAATGGAGCGAAATAGCACCTTTGATCGTTTTTTTAATTTTTAATATAGGTAGGCTCACGTTTGACCACTATCTCGCCTGATGATAAGCTTGGTCATCGAGCACGCTTGCCTAGAAGTAACATGTTCACTCTTGACTTAAAGACTCCTAGATTCTAGCTATCAGGAAACACAGACTCCCACAAAGAATCCCACTCCTTAGCTGAACACACATATTACAATTGCACAGATTCTGATCTTAACAATCCGTTTGAAGATTTATTTATATATTTTAAATGTTGACCCTTCTGTTGTTTTTAAATTATGATTCAGATTAAGAAAAGCCGGCGGATAAGTGCTGGCGATGATAGCGGCCCAGTCAAAGTACAAACAGACGACGTCTGAGAATTGAAGGATAAATATGAACGCGGACTCGTTGCTGAAATGTTTTGCGATATCGTTTAAAAATAAAAATATATTTTTCATGTTGTCAATCATTAAGTTTAAAAAAAGCTTTTGTATTGGAAATAATAATTTGGATCTTATTTTCTAAGTTCCTAACGCTAGAAAGCGTAAACAAACCTAGTCCTAATGTACAAAAACAGCATAATATTAGCATAATTAGCTTTATGTTGTTCCCACTGCTGGGACCTAGGCCTCCTGTCTAGGACAGCCATGCGGCCCCAGTGCGGATTGGTGGATGTCACATGTCTTCGAATTTTTGGTTCAAGGACATGCCGGTTACCCCACGATGTTTTTCTTCGCTTTTGTGAGAGCAGTGGTGATGAATTAAATTACACAAAGTAATGAGCCTGGCTGAGTTGGAACCAGCAACCTACAACTCGTATGTCGCGGCCGTTTTCATTGGGCCACCGCACCGCTGCTCTTTGTACATAAATATGATATTTCAATTAAATAAAACAAGTTAGTACAAAGTCGGGGTCGCTGTAAGTTAAACTAATCGTAGTCTACTAAACGAAGGATAATCTCAAGATCACATTGGATTATGAGTGTAACAAGATTAAGAATGAAATTAAGTTTCTAGTTTACCGACTTTCATTTAAGTTCTAGAAGTCTTAGAGAAAACCGATTCAAACAGCATGCAGTGATGGAATAACCCCACCACACCGCTATCTCTGCAAATACGCAATAGAAACCTAAAATCAGCAATAGTTCTATCAACAAAGCGCTATTATTAATTAGGTTCTACGATTAGTTACGGATTTTGGAGGAACTTTCTTAATTAATACCGCAACGAAATTAATCATGAAAGAACAACGGAGGAATAAGAAAACACATCATTTCCAATATGAGCCACGCTAACGACCGATGCGTAGATGACGAGCTAAACTCCTATCGAAAGGGCTGGCTGCACTAGCAGAATGCAGAATTGAGTAGAAATAAGATAGGGCGACCTTTACCCTCATCATCATCAGCATTTCAGCCGAAAGACGTACTGTGCTGGACATAGGCCTTCCCAAGTGTTGCCATAACGAACGGTCCTGTGCGTCTTGCATCCATCGGATTCTTGCGACCCTCACCAGGACGTCAGTCTACCTTGTGGGAAGCCTTCCGGCGCTGCATCTTCCGGTACGTGATCGCCACTCCAGACAGTTTCCTTGCGTGATCGGATCAGAAATGAAGACAGAACCAAGGTTACGGACATAGCCCGAAGAATCGCTAAACTTAAGTAGCAGTGGGTATGGGTACATAACATTGCTCGTAGTACAGAAGACCTTTTCCCCTATTGTGAGACAATATATACCAGTATGTATTTACAGACTAGTTACATTAGATAATAATATCAGCAAAGCAATGGAGTTCCTAGTTACTACACAGAAATCGTTTACAACCCAATAATCACCAGACAAACAATCTCGACACTTCATTGCCCAAACCATCTCGTCTCAAATGAACACAATAAATACAAAGTGTTTTTCAAAGAGCACTCAAAATAAGTGATCGTGAAAGAGACACGTCAAGATGGCGTCTTGGAGACGAGTGCGATGGACAGAGGAGTGATACTCGAGACACTCGCGTTTCCTCAAGTACCGACAGACGTAGGTTTTAAGATGAATTAGTGACATTGAGACACTACTTGAAATGAACGAATCGAGATTAAGTTCAGGGTTGAATTTTGAGAAAACGATCAATTCAAACTAATATTATAATAATAATGGAGGATAGTAGCGATGGCCACTGGGCCTTTATTGCTATGGCTACCATGCTATGGCCATCTGCTGCTTCTACTGGGTAACAGCCCTGACTTACGAGTTGCACGTCGTGAGTTCAAACCCAGGCAGGAGCTTTACTTTGTGTAATTTATTTCATCACCATCTCAAAACGGTGAAGGAAAACATCGTGAGGAAACCGGCATGTCCTAGAACCAAAGATTCGAAGATATGTGACATCAACCGATACACACTGACCCCGCGTGGTAGATTACGGCCCATTTCCTCTCCTAGAGAAGAGGCCTAAGGCCCATCAATGGTAACATTATAAGGCTGATATTGATGATCATTTCTAAGGTAAGTGAAATTGTTTGTGTGTACATACGAGGAAGAAGTATTGATCTGAATAAGACAGGTTTTCATGGCACTGTCACTAAGTGCCGTAAACTATCTACGAACCTATCCTAAATAAATGCAAGGTTTCTTGTGTGACAGACCACAGGAGCGAAAAAGCGAGAGAACTACCTACTGAAAACAAGATAGTACACAAGATGAACCGGACAACATTGAGCAGTTCACAAAAATCCACTGGATGATGTTAAAAGGCCCATGCCAAGCAGTGAACACCTTCAAACTGAGATAATGACCAAGACAAATATTAGAGAAGGTATCAATGAATCTATTAAATGGCGAGAGTTGTATTAAATTAATAGGAGCGTGTCTCGTTTCAGTAAAATAATAACAGCTTAGAAACTAGAATCAAATATAAAAGTCTCGATCTGACAGTCCAAAGTTCTACACGCTTTGTGTATGTATTATTCATCAACACCCTCGCACAAAACCGATACTTGGTAATAATATTGCCCATCCTTAAAATGAAATCAGCATTATTTTTAGTAAATTAAATTTGCGTCTCATCGAAAACGGTAAAATAAGACTGTTTGAATTTAAATTGGTCGTTTAAGAAGCAATTAAAGCGTAGAACAAGTAAAAAAAAAGTTGATTTATAATAATGGATAGTTTTAATGGATGGAGTGTCTGAAAAATGATACGAAAGAAAAGAAGTGAAGATCGTGTGACTGTTTATATAAGAGAATAGAAAAAAAAACGTACTGTGCTAACCCAAAGTAACATGGGACAAGGGTGCAAAGATGATGAATTAGACTAAAGGTACTCGTAAGTTCATCAGGTTACCAACATAACCAGAAGATACATTGCTCGCAGAACAGATGGTCCATGGGGTCGACATGTTCTAGAGTGGCGACCACATATCGGAAGACACAGCGTTGGAAGGCCTCCCACAAGGTGGACCGATGACCTGGTGAGGGTCACAGGAATCCGATGGATATGAGATTCATAGGACCGGTCGATATAGTGACACTTGGAGGTGATCTATGTCCAAGACTGGACGGCTTCTTTTGGCTGAAATGATGATTATGGTGAAGTTTATGAGATTAATAAGCCCACTATACAAAAATAACCCTACAAAGCCACTACTGAAGTTACTGGCACTACCATAAAGATTATTCTTACAAGATTAATTGAGAAACATAAACATGAAGGGAGTAAATACCTAGCAAAACACGGAGAAGCTAGGGAACTATATTAATGAAATGTTAATTTTTATTTTTATTTTTTTTCGGTGGGAAAATCATCCAATGACATCGGGGGCAGAGCGCGAGGGTATGTCAGACTCTTACTGAATAAAAACCCACTACTGTTCCTTCATTGCCTTTTATACCAGGGCCGAGTCTTCCTTTCAGAAGCAGACCCTTGGTCCCAGTAGGCTTTGACCCTGCTGGGCCCCTACAGTTTGCTGACATCTCCTTGAGGCACGCGTGGAACAGTAGGCGCCGTCTACTTGGGCTCGGTCCGGATTGTTACCGGACGATCGGACGGTGAGCTACCCATTGCTCGCCGTCCGCAAGCCCGCGTCTACGGTGGCCTGTTTCGCAGAAGGAGGCGACCACATGCCACTCCTCCTCACTTCGGACCGTGGACTGTACCAAGGCCCGGCGCGAGAGATCGTTGCCGCAGATCTCCCCCACGAGGACACGGCGGTGCTCTGCCCAAGCGGGGCACACCTCTACCGTGTGCTCCACCGTGTCCTCCGGGCGGTCCACACAGTTGTGACACCCGGGCGTTACTTCAACTAGAATCCGGTGCAGGAACTTCCCGAACTGACCATGTTCGGTGAGAACCTGCGTTATGCGGAAGGTGAGGACGCCGTGACGTCTTTCCAACCACTCCTCAAAGAGGGGACTTACCGCCATAATTATGGAGTGCCCAAATGAAATATTCATGTAACCGCGTAACTGACGTAACATACACGTGTTCAAATCCGATGTGAAAGTAAATATTATGCTGATGTAGGTACTGGTACCTAGACACAAATACTAGAGGTAGATTCTAAACCCCTAAGCGTGGTTGCGGGCGGGTTGCGGCCAATCTTAACTTCGTCGCCATAGAGATAATGTGTATCCATTTTCATATTAATTTGTTGAATATGAAGCTTACGGTTGACGTTGTTTGTTTAATAGGTAATATTTTAAGAAATTAAATTTTAGGCGAATAGTGTTTAGTAGTAGTAGGTACGGAACCCTAAAAATAAATGAAAATAAAAAATTTCATTTATTTTTAGGGTTCCGTACCTCAAAAGGAAAACAACGGAACCCTTATAGAATTACTTTGTTGTCCGTCTGTCTGTCTGTCTGCACGCGTGGAGGTATCGAGTTGAAATTAAAATCATATACTCAAACCTGCAGTCTCTTGAAGCTGTAAAAAAATCAAACTTCTGAGTTGACGAAAAAAAAGGATACGGCCGTTTATGTCGCAAAAAACGTCTATTTCAACACTGTCAAGGGAATCAAAATTCATAGAGTACTTCCCGTTGACCTAGAATCCTGAAATTTGGCATGAAGCAAGGTCTCATAGCACAATTATAAGGAAAAATCTGAAAATTGTTTTGTAGTTACGCCACAAAAACTCTGAATGAACTGTTATCTGAATGAAATGGAATTGAACTGTTTTCATAGGTAAGTTTGTACGGAACTCTCAGTGCGCGATTCGGACTCACACTTGCCCGTTTTTTTTTATTAATGATAGGCTCGCGCTTTACCTTTATCTTGCCTGAAGTAACATCAGATCCTTTTTTCATTTAAATAGGAAAATTCACTGGAAAATTCCTTTAACGATTTGAATTTTTTTTTTTCATTAAATCCTTCTCGACTTTTTCAGACTTAAAAAAGCTTGAATGATCATTATCTGAAGTGTTTCCAGTGTGACGTAGCTTGGGGGTGACACGGTTGATTGCCCTGTCAATAAAATTGAGTCTACCTACGTCAGTCTGTACCGTTCCCCATTAACGTGGCCCTTTTAGGAGAAAACAGATCAATTTATAGGTAAGTAGGTAGGTACTGAGGCCTTACCACGAGCTCTGAACGCGACCCATTTGACAACCTAAACTGAACTGGTAAAGGGATGGAGCTATATAAGTTGTATAGCTCCATCACTCTTTCGCTCGCACGCCACGTCATGAAAGAATTTTTCAATTTGAACCAGTATTTCCTGAGATTCGCGCATTAAAACAAACAATCTTAGCTTTAAAATTTTAGTAGGTAGACATTATAGTGGTTTTATCTAACGCCAAGACGCTGGTAGAGAACAGTTAAAATATCAGAAACACATTTTATGGTGTAAATATTGCAATAATAGACATTTGCTCATGAAAGGCAGCAACTAACTACTAAGGCGTGTCATTTCTTTCATTACTCCATTGTGAGAGAGAAACGGAGCTCATACTTATCAAATACCCTCTCGCTCCGCCCAGAGCAAGAGAGGTTATTCCACAAAAAACTGTCGTGATTTGTTTCTTTACAAGTACTTTCACCCCGTCAAAGGTTGCCTAAGAATTAAAAATCATCCTATATTTTTATTCTCTGTAGGTACACTATACATATACTTAACTAAAATTTAAATAATATGTTAAAGACGAAATGCATAAAATTATGCTCACATCTATGTACATCTACTTAATGCTAAAAGCATCTTCTGAATACTTAGACAGCTCTCAAAATGTACACTTTCTTTATGAAATAAAATTTGCATGATGTGAAAAATTTACGTAATGCAGAGTAGCAAGCATGAATATTTAAAAATAAAACTAAGTAAAACAAATAATATATTTCTGACATCTTCTGTATATATGTAGTATAAAAAGCAAAGACCTGACTCACTCACTGACTCAACAACGCCCAGCCCAAACCCTTAAACTTAGAACGCTGAAATTTTGCACAGAGGTTAAAATTCACCCACAAAGGGAATGAAACGAAAGTGCAAATATACCGAAACAGCTGGCAGAAGGTACTCATGTCATAAAACAAGGTAAAAATGTTATGAGAAAAATAAATTACGTAATGAACTTGAGACGTACTTACTAATATTACATTAGGTTGTTGAAATATGAAATTGTATTTTACATAATTTAGTACCCATAATTAGGGTTGCCAACGTTTATTAGAAGAAATAGAGTTTAACTGATTTGAAAGGAGGTAAATGAAGAGTACGAACTTATAAAAAAGTGTATAATTTATTAAAAAAAATATTTTATGCAACTTTTTGCAGCATATAACAATTTTTCGTTGTTTTTAAAAATATTGTACGATTTTAAACATTCTCAATTTCAATGAAGCCCTGTTCCTCTCTTCCCGCCACTTCACATTCATGACCGTAAAGACTCTCTCAGTAAAGTCGACTTTTTTGGTTATGATAATAGGTATACATCATATATGCGAGACTGGCACTAGTATAGCAAACATTGTGTAAAAAAGAGTATTTTAGCGTCCTGTATTAGTGTTATAGATTATAGAGTATACCTACATGATATCGAGTACGATACTCTGTTTTAGAGTAGATACAGTTGGGAACCCTACCCATAATAATGAACGCTAGGAATTTCTTAGAAGGCGGTACTTTATCTTTTTACATGCTTTTATTTAATTTGCAATGTCTGTAGGTATGTATGTTTAGGACAAATGTATTTTAAAACAATTACCCCTAACCGATTTAGCTGAGGTACCTATGTAACTTGATATGGTACCATGGAACTGGTATGATGATGAAGTCAGATAGTGGCCATGGGAACTACTGAATGCAACAAGATCCTCATCATGTTTGAACTCTTTCGAATGGTCTTAATGGATGATACCGCAAGAAAAAAACCTTGTTATGAAAAAAATGTTTTTCATTGATAACTGGTTTCAATTTAAGATTTTTATATGAGTTTTTCAGACAGTAATTACTTCTCTTCTCTCTTCCTCTTCTACCGCATGTCGGATGAGCGGTGGGCCAAAAGGGCCACTTATTGGGTCCCATTAAACGCAAGGCGACATCGCGGCAGACCAAGGCGAAGGTGGAGAGATGAGCTGGATAAGTACCGGAGGGACTGGCCCGCAATGGCCGAGGACAGACGTGTGTGGAAAAGGGAGAGGGAGGCCTTCGCTCAGCAGTGGGATAATCCTATAGGATTTCAGAACCCAGTAGAATAGGTACTTATACCTTGATGACCTTTATCTTGGTTTATTATTATTATAATTATATTATTAATTATTATTAATAGATATTTTAGGAATGTACCTACATAGGTACTTTGTAGTAAGTCATTACAATTTATATGGTAAATTTATATTGTAATGACTTAACAGGCAACTAAGTTCTAAAAACCTAAAACATATTGTTAACATTTCCAAACCCTACCCTTAGTTCGCACTAAACAATTTGAGTTTATTTTATATTTTTTGACACTGAAATAATATGCGACAACTGACGGGTGTGTATTAAAACGCTCCTCGTTCCCGTCGATGCTGTGAATCCATATATATCTTTAAATATATAACTATACAAATATGTGTATCTGACCTGAGTTTTGTGGCTTTTTGTGTAAACGTGAATATACGCGGCATTTTACCGAGTGATTCCGTCTCACTGTGGAATAATCCCACCCTATTTAACATCCATATTAGTACATCGTAAATACTCTACGTTTATTACATAAGTATCACTCAAACGTTCCGGTACATAAAACCATTTATCAGAATTTAAAAGCTTACGGATCTTTTACAAATGGGGGCACCGTTTCCACAAAGTCCTAAACGTTTTACATCTTCCTCAATTTCAGAGAAAATACCGAAATATCTTTTCGTTTTTCCTTTATTTCGTTTTGTTTTTCAGTGTTGTCAATTACGAACCTTTGTTAAAATATCCGGTTGGCATTATTTGATCAATTAACGGAAAAGTTGATAAAAAGGGCTCAAATTTGACTGGCCTGTTGGTCTAATGGTCAGTGGCCCTGACTGCTATGCTGGAGGTCGTGGGTTCGACTCCCACCCAGGACAAATGTTTGTGTGATGAGCACGATCATTTGTTCTGTGTCTCGGTGTAATTTATGTATAGTATGTATGTATTTAGAGATATATAAGTAAGTTTATCAGTTGTCTAGTACTCATAGCACAAGCTCTGCTTAGTTTGGGACTAGATGGCGTTGTGTGAAAGTTGTGGAATATTATTATTATAAATTACTTGAGAGTAATTGAAAATCTAATGAGGGCTTACAACATCTCTCATCTTGACCTCTGCACCTTTGAACCTCGATTAACAGACAAAAGATTAATTGTTATCCAATTTCTTCTAAGCACAAATTATGTTGAAATAAAACACGCCATATCTATTATTTCAGTTTCGTTCTTATGTACTTAAAGTCATATAGAATGTTAATTTATTTTAAAGTTTTTTTTTTTTAAATTTAAGCACTTCCTAGCCTGCATGGTTTACCCTAGTTCAGGCAAATAAGCGATTATGTTCTTTTTAATATTTAAGATATTTTTATTGTAAATGTATTTAAGTACGTAAATATTATACTAGTTGCTGACACTGGCTTCACCTGCGTGATAGTAGAAAATTACCCCAAGGGAACATAATCCCAGGATAAAAACTATCCTTTGTGCTACTCTAGGTCATGGTCTACCCGTGTACCAAGTTTTATCGAAATCCGTTCAGTAGTTTTAAGTGCTTCGTTCGTTAATCGTTACACAAAGGCATAGTACATAATCGATCGCTTATTTGTGTCTTGTGAAAAACTCGTTTCATCGAGAAATGTCAACTAAAGCGTAGATTGACGTAGGTAAAGACTCACCTTGACCCATGACCGCTGCATCACCACTTAATAATTTACTTCATTCTAAGCTACTTTTGAAATACCTCGATCGATCCATAAATGACAAAAAGAGAATCTGTTGTTTATACGACAGATTTTTAGATAAGAAAGAAAGAAAGAAAAAACGTTTATTCGTACTCTCACAAATACAGTGGAATTTTCTAAGTATGAAAAAAATAATAATTTTAAAATCTGTGCAAGGCCAAAAAGGCGCCTAACTCAGCATATGCTGCGATATTTAAAACGATAAATAACGCAGTTCCTCTGTTAGGGCCCGCGGTGATGCCACGGTCACACTCACGGAGGTTAAATAAAACTTTGTACGTATCGAAACAAAATAATAAATACAAACATTGGAAAAATAATAAATATGATATGACTAAAATTGTTCATAATGACCGCACTATTTTTAATTTGGTCCTTTGTCTCATAAAAAATAACTAGCATAAGTCCACCTCACCTTTAGTAAAGCTAGTACCCTGATTGACTGTAGGTAATGATTTTTCTTGATATCATTACGAGAAGCTATAGAAGTATAAATAAAAATCTCAAACCAAACCCTTTTTTTATTGGGTCGGAAAATCATCTTATTACAAATCTCGCTCTTGGGCGGAGCGCGAGATAGTGTCAGACTTTTACTGACTAAAAACCCACTCCTGTTCCTTCTTTGACTTCGTCCCAGGGCCCCGGGTTTCACTTGCACACTACCCGTGGCCCCACCCAAACCTTGGGACAATTTAGAAATTTTAAGAAAAGTGTGGTCATCCTACCCACAGGTATTCCAATTTATTTCGAGTCGACCAAGTATTATATCTTTAAACATATATCTCCATTTGAAGTTACCTACCTTAGTAATCGTCGCCTTATATCCATATCATCGTTCAAAAAAATCATTTCCTCGTTTCTGTGGTCTCCCTCTAGTAGGAGACCAGAGAGTCCTCTAGTAGAGAGACAACTAACGTGATATTTTTACTGTTTTTATTTTCTACGGACGGTACGGAACCCTTCGCGCGACTGTCCGACTCGCACTTGACCGGCTTTTTTTTTAATTTCTGATATAAAATACTTACATGTTGCGCTCTCTTATCATAGTCAGGGTACCAGTCCCCGCTCTCAGCGTCTTCTCCAGCATCCAGCAGATCCTCATCATCACCAAGGTTATCATCCTCTAGCACTGTGAGGCCATGCAGTTTCTCCAGGGAGTCGAACGAACGATCCTTCGTTTCTTCTTTACCGTCTATTATGCTACTGATGTCATCATCTGCGTAGATCTGGAGACAAAAACAAAGAATGTTTAAGAAGATAGGATCTTTTATGTTTTAGGTTTGATCGTTAAGGTTTTATGGAACATCAACACACACGTTCATTCTCTTTTCTTTAAAACTTACGTTAAGCAAAGGTCATCTGCCCCCTAGCCAAGTTACGATCGTTTCGTTTGCGTCGAACGTCTCGAGTAGGCCACGCCTCCGATTCCTTTGTTCTGACCACGTGACTGAGCGTTGAGATGACGTCAGAACAAAAGAATCGGAGGCGTGGCCTGCTCGAGGCGTTCGACACGAATGAAACGATCGTAACTTGACTAGGGGGGCTGTTCAAAAGAACCCTTTAAGTGTCGATTTGGTTTGTATATTTATTTTTAAACTTCAAGTCATATAATTTTTTTGAGTGGATCATATTTGTGTCATATAGGTGTCAGGTTTGTTCCCATAGTAAAAGTTGTTGGTTATCATGAGCACAATCACGTGTTTAAGTATCGTACACTAATTGCCAGTCACCCTATATACATATACATCACCTACCTAATTTTAAAGTAGACATCAAATAACTACAAAATCATTTTACCAATACAAATATACCTACAATAAAATTTTTGACTTCGAAGACAAAACAAACTAAAGCCCTATTTCATTGATAATCAGAATTTAGAGGCAACAAATGTATACCCGTGTGTTGAGACAGTAAAACAACTCAAAGAGCCCATTTCTCTCCATTAGCGGTTAGTACCACGATACACGAGGACTATCGCACTGTACGGTCTGTTTTCTTTTACTTCCCTCACAAAACTAAACATTTAACAAATAATCAGAGTTTATTGGAAGCAAGTGGAACATTACGGCCGTAGGGCGAGCTACCCATTGTCCGTCGTCCACAAACCCGCCACCAGCAGGCCTAGCCAAGTTACAACCGTTTCGTTTCGATTCTCTTTCGTCGATCACCTCGAGTCGGCCACGCCTCCGATTCCTTTGTTCTGACATCACATCAACGCTCAGTCACGTGGTCAGAACATAGGAATAGAAGGCGTGGCCGACTCGAGGCGATCGACGAAAGAGAATCGAAACAAAACGGTTGTAACTTAGCTAGGGGGGCAGGTGCCTGGGGATTGCCGTGCTATTCCCGACGCCCGAGGCATCTCCTGTCGCGGCGGCTGGGACGTGAGGATATCTGCTCCCTCATGGTTGAGGCCATCTCCTTCGCTAGCATTACAGTTTCGCAGAAAGAGGCGTACAAAGGAAAAGGGAAAGGGGTGTAAAGCTCCATCCCTCTTTTTCGCTCGCATGCCTGTCACTTTAACTCGTTATACTAAGGCCCCAATTCTATACGAAACTACAAGATGCCTTATTTTTATTCTATACCCTAACCGCCTCACGCTGTATTATTTTTCCGGCAACTGTGAGCCATTACTAGTACAGTCACGTTCCGAACGGCGAACTGGTTAAGTTTTTCGGTCAAGTTCAGAACTTTTATGTCAGTTAAGTCGTGATCGAAATAGCTGTTCACTTATCTGTTGCATCGTTTGAAACCGTCCGCTGTTTCAAAAGTTGAAGCTTTTTGCACGTAAATCTCTGAAGAATAATGTGTAATGAACTCCGTGGACTAAAACTTTACCAATATCTACGAGTTAAGGCAAAGTCCTTATGCTTTTGGGGTGGGAAATTATCAAATAACTTCTCACGGTGTGGGTGAAGAGAGTGGGTCGGACTCAGTCTTTTACCTTTGATATTACATATATTATATGTCATGGCCATATCTTAGAAATTGATCAACTCACGATATGGCCAAATAAAACTGACCAGATCGTTTTAAACGTTAAAGTTTGATAAAATGGCAATCCTCGTTTGGCCTACTTTCTTTAGACCTTTCATTATCATAGAAATCCAACATCAATTACATGGTTAAACGAGGATTAACGTATCATCAAACGTTAACGTTTAAACGATCTGGCCAGTTTTAGTTGGCCATATCATGAAGTGATTAATTCTAAGATCTGGCCAAGACATATACAATATAACTAGCTGACCCGGCGAACTTCGTACCGCCTAATAGTAAGGATAACGCCATCTACTGGCATTACCAGAACAGCATAATTAATTTTATAATGACATTTTAATTAGAGATGGCGTAGTATTCGGATTTTTTTTTTCGTGATTTTTTTCGCACCGTTTAAACCTTCCCGGACTATCTCGAATATTTCAAGATCAAAATTAGCCAAATCGGTCCAGTCGTTTTTGAATTTTAGCGAGACTAACGAACAGCTATTTATTTTTATATATAGATGTCACTAAAACCCACTCTTGTTTCTTCAGTTACCTTAAGCATTGCAGGGCCGCAGTGACTCTTTCGAATAATCCCGCAGCCCAAGGCAAAATCCAAATCTCAAACTACGAGAAAACTCGGAAGGAATGACACTACGAGTTTTTTCGTAGGTGACGTCTAAGAAGAAATCATCCACGAGATATTTCGTAGCTGGCATCTAATGAAACTATTTGTATTACTGGTGCCTAAGTACTACATATATTATATATGGTCACTGTTAGTTAACTTAAATAAGAAGCATTGTCTTACACAAATCACACAAACCAGCTAAAGTTTCCAATGTCTTCAAGATACAAGATTATTTATTTTGCTAAAACATAAGTATACATATATATAAATGCAAGATGTTACATAAAGTTCAGTTGAATCACTGTCATGTTTTACCTTAATGGCGTACAAAATATAATTGAGTGAGAATAAATGTCATAAAATTATTTACTAATAGTACATACATTACATAAAAACAATAATTAACGACAAAGTTCTGAACTATTATATTATTTAATGTCAGAAATTGTTTGTTCCATACGGCATTAAAAATATCAAAACAACAACGAAGTACTATACTTATCCCTTCACATTCGTAAAAGTATTTCACTAACAAGAACCCTATAGGTGATTAAAGCAATTTGTCATCCCAAGTGAGCTGCATCACCACCAGCCACATGTTTCTACAATGGGCTATGTAATTTATGTGGAAGATATGTGACACACAACATTAATACGGACAGAAGGACCACGTTGTAAGGGCCGTGAAAATTTTCGTTACCATGGCCTTTTTTTTAGGTGGGAAAATCATCCCATGACATCTCACGCTCTTGGGCGGAGAGTCAATTGCAACCAGTTCCCTTCTTCCATTCCACGGATTTTTATCACGCTTTCATTCATCTATCTTTTCTTTGGTCTTTCTTTCCAAAACAGATTAATTTAAGTCGTTTTTACTTTCTTATTTCGAAACCATGTAGGTATGTTTATAAACAATTAGCTAGGTTATTAACTGCGCATAATGTAGTGCATGCTGTGCTTTTCTTTAAGTGATGAGGCGCTTAGACGTAAGTTGGTATTGTGCGAATTGTGATGTATTAGCGTGCTTATTGTTGAAAAGCCTAATAATAATAAATAAATAAATAATTAAAAACAGTTCATAAGCTTTTATAATTGTCACTCTTTAAATTACATCTCTTTCATCATTTCAGCCAAAAGATGTCCGCTGTAGGAAATACTTGTTTTTGGTGCTGTACGAAGTTCTAAATATTTTCTTTTTATTGACTACTGGCACACATGAGTATACCCACTATTGACAGATAGGCAAAAAAACTTTGGTCACGATTTCACAAGTAAAGATTTGTTTTCAGTGAACCTTCTGTAAGTTGTAATTTTGTGGTGGCAGAGGCTATCAATCATAATAAATGATTGTACGATCGTAATACGACGGCCCTTAAAATATTCCTTCAGGTATCTCTGCTACCAAATATTGTTAGATATTATATTTTCTTGGAAGTTTCCTATTATGAAACATAATCTAGTAATAGAATTTCGTTAATAGAAATGTCAGTTTTATAAAGTGCTTTTTATTTTCTAGGACCAGTTTTATTAAATAATTTTCCTGAGAAGGCTACGTATTTTGGTCCTTTAAATAATTAGAATTTAAGAGTAAAATAGCAATGTAGAAATTTCTCTAAAATTTCTCGTTTAAATTAGAATTCGTCTGGAATTCTTTGGTAAAATTCCAGGCTATTTTAGCTTATCGATCAATAAGTCGTCGTTGGGTCTACCCACATACCACACAATTGTAGACTCCTAAAACGAATATACGTAAATCAATCAAAACATATGCCACATGTAACATTGATTGAGAATCCCACACGAACGACTTAATTAACTAATCCGTTGAATCGCGAAAGCTGTACGGTATCGCATGTCTTCATCTACAACCTTTACACAATATATCCATCTCATTCACATATCATCTAGAACCATACGAGTGAAAGAGATGAAGTATATTTAGTTGAAAGCACAACGTCGCATTAAACGCTTGGCTACAAAAATAAAACGGTTATCACGGTGTTTAATCACAAAACGGGAGAGGCTGGAGATTGTATGGCGCGTTGTTTTATCAGATACAATAATGTAGGTGTAGAAATGATGGCACGTGCCGTCAATTCTGATAAAATAATAAACACGCTAACCAACAGCTGATACTCATCAGGTCATAATGATCCCACCCAGCTGAAGTCGATCCTTAAAGAGAATGCCAACTGTGACGCATAGGACCAGCAACTACTGGCTGACACTTCAAAATACAACAGTTTACATCCGTACACTCTAAAATAAGGTTCAGTCGAAAGCCAGCGTCAGGCAGCTGCTACGTAGCTGTCAGGCATTATGCTGAACTGGACCAATTTGGCACAGCCGTGAGACACGCAATGTTGTTGAATTTTTTATTTAATTTAATTTTTAGTTTTTACATAAGTTATTTTCATCATTGTGTGTGTCTGTGTGTTAAATAAATGTCTTTTCTTTCTTTCAAATAAGACAAATTTTGAAGAAAATTAATAAAGAATGATACAATTTTTAACACTAAATTATATTTGCCAACGAAATACGAGAAGTACACGTCACCGGCCTTGACAGGGTAAGTCGCGAGGCAGTTCATGGTGTATTTAACACGTCCCATTTAAGCCGAGTACGTAAGCGACATACGCCAAACATACACAGTACATACAACGTAGTATATAAGCACTTATGTACGCTTCCACTCTCCCACGAACAATAAGGGCAAAGTACAAATATTTGTAGCTCGCTGTAATTATGTGCGATAATGATGTGACAACATTTCTGTATCTTTAAACACTTACAACTTTGCACATTCCATCTTTGTCTTTAGCCTAATGAGTTCTGATTAATATCTGTGTACTGACTACGCATATAGTTAGACTTCGCGCTTTAATGTTCAATATTTTTATACTATATCTTGTTTAAATGATAAATATTTTTTAGGTATTTTGCAAATAGGATTTACAAAACACTTTTACGCGTCAATGTTTTATGTCAGTTTAAACTAGATGAGGTCGGTGTTTCCTAGCTGACTACCCTGAGAAGAAACACCGAAACAAAGAGGTCAACGACTCTTTTAAAGTCCATACAGCCTATATGTAATGGTTAAATCTCATGAGAACCATGTTGATTAGTGTGAGAGATAGTCTATTGAGAATTGGAACATACAGATTTGAGTGGAACCATCCACTCAGTGCAAGCATTCGTCAGTATTCGTAAAGTTCAACTCAGGACTACTAAGGAGCTCAACGTCTTGACGAACAATACCAAAGAAAGGACATTTGGTTAGGCGGCAGAAAATAAAGGAAGATAGATATGAAATGCGATAACGGTAACATCACTAGGTATATAGGTCACTCATATCTCGCTAATCGATGCGGTCGCACAGGCCGATTTTACAGGTAAAGCAAGGCTTGCCAAGGTCACTACGCGGAAGGGTGACCATCCTAACATACCAAGATTCTTCTATGCCTCAGAAAGCACGTTAAGCCGTCGGTCCCGGCTGTAATTTCAAGATAGTAGCAGTCAGAAGCCATAAATTCTGACACTAGTTTGTCATGGAATCTGGGTTGTGGAGTTCAGGTAGGCAGTCGCTCCATAAAATACCTATTGCTGCTCAGCTGAATCTGGTTAAACTGGAAACCGACTCTAACTTAGTTAGAAAAAGGCTAGGTAGATATATGTATATCTTGCTATATGATACTAATAAACAAAACTAATTAATAGTAGGAAATCTATACACCAATAGTTTTTAATTAGTACAAATACTTAAAGGGCTTATTAGAAAAGGTCTTGTTATTATTTAAGGAAAGTCTCAATAAATAATATTCATAAACAGCAGAGTTATTAGCGTTTGTTTATATCCCAAAATGTCACCCAATTTATGGAAATATTGTGATTAGGAATGAAAAACAATGGAAAAACACTGCGCGTAGTATTTTCTAGTAGCAATTGTTATGAATAATTCATTCAATTATGAATTCACCAAATATGACAAATTTTCGTGGACAATTTTGGGATTTAGTTTTTTTTTGTCACTGTTTTATGGCACTACTCGGGCGCTAGGGCCTTAATACATAGTAAAGTAAGCTTAAAACTTTTTTTATTGAGGGTGGCATGTCATCAAATTACTTCTCTCGCTCTAGGAAAGCGAGAGGGAGTGTCAGACTTTTACTAAGTAACCTACCCATGTTTGTCCCTTTGCATTCTAGGGTCGCAGTGACTCTTTCGAACAATTTCACAGCTAGCTCTTATACCCGACATATCAATTTTGCAGCTAGCTCCTATACCTGACATATCAATTTTGCAGCTAGCTCCTATACTTGACATATAAATTTCGCAGCTAGCTCCTATACCTGACATATCCATTTTGCAGCTAGCTCCTATACTTGACATATAAATTTCGCAGCTAGCTCCTATACCTGACATATCAATTTCACAGCTAGCTCCTATACCTGCATATAAATTTCGCAGCTAGCTCCTATACCTGACATATAAATTTCGCAGCTAGCTCCTATACCTGACAAATCAATTTCACAGCTAGCTCCTGTAACTGACAAATCAATTTTGCAGCTAGCTCCTATACTTGACATATCAATTTATTATCGTAACGCAACAACGAGTAGTTAAGACATAGATCGGAGAACCAACCATCCGTAACAAAAGGTTAACGTGTGATGGATCATGGATCTACTCTCGATATAGATTTTATAATGCAACAGAGGCATTTGAACGACTCGTTCATTCTAGGAACCAACCGCGGAATAATATGAGTAAACCAGGAGTATAAATTTACATTGACAAATATAGGGGATATAAAAAGTTCTAAGAACTATGCAAATGATTGGTAGTAGGAACAGAAGACAGCAAAATACTAATAATGAACCTTAAAAACAAAACACAGTTAATAAAATTTAAGCTGATCCTGACCAAACGCGATTCCACAAATCCAATTAGAATGTTACCTACCATTTCCGATATAGATATTTCCTGGAAACTCAAAGGACCAAAGTTTTCCAATATTAAGACGCAACTTGTCAAGTATTGGGCGAAGTTGGTGAAGTTATTGTACACGAACAAGCTCATAGACATTTAATATAGTTCGCCAATCGATGATGTTAATGCACGCGGAAACGTGTGGATGAGAGAGGTGAATGACCGGCAATTGTGGCGCCTCTTTGGAACTGTACGTAGGAAGGTATATATGTCCCACAACACTCGAACTATAATAGACTTCGGAGAAATCATCTCTAATATCTGCGCGTGACATTTCTGAACAGTTGTTTTGAACATAATACGGTCCGTTGTCCACCTTTGCCAAATCAAAGTCCTAGTTAATGTTTCATGTCTCTTTTATTATTGAAATTGACGAGAAAGGATGAAAGGCCAGGCCCTTCGGATAGGTCAGTGTCGTACTCATTACCAGCGCACATGTTTGACCAGATGTTGCAGGAATTTGTTACGTTGGGATCACATTTACTGTGACGGGGCAGTTGCTTGCTACACTAAAATGCGATGTATGGAGATCAGAATACGGTTTAGATAAAATTCCGTTTTTCTCAGACTTTATTGCTGTTCTTTTTTTGAAGCGAACTTGTCAAATTAACGCTTTCTTTCTTTATTTATAAAATCAACGTCATTAACACATATCTCTTAAATTGTTTTCAGACAGTCTTTTTTAAACTCGTAAACCCAGACGTTTTTAGATTTTCATCTCCAGTTCTTATACGCAATGTTCTGAACTAAGGTGTGTAAATAAATTATACAGTAATAAATTTGAACGTCACACATGATCAATGAGACGACGAATTAATTTAGAAGTACCTTAACGAAAATTATATTCTGATGAAAATGTGTGAGTGAAATGAATAATGACAGAGTGGGCTCTTGTTACAGCGCGCTGTAACAAGAGCCTAGCGTTTGCGTAAACGGCTTTATTCAAAAAGTACTACATATTACGTTTTTCCATTGGGAATTACTCTGTAACAGTCCAGAGTTTGAAAGCATGTAAAATTGTTGATCCTGCACCTTCATCTTTCCTCGGTCTCTCACAGTTCGACAACTGCTGTACAATCAAACTATGACGATAAAGAAACAGAGATTGCACCTGTGTTTGCAGTTGCACACATGCTCGAGCACTATAATATCTGCTACGTACCTCGATCCTCGATCTTCGTAGAGATAGGCCACCATGATCGAATTTCGTTCGGGAGGTTTATTATATAGTTTTATTAAGCTTAAAACAACAATAAAGCTTTACAAGTTTTTAGTATTTATAGACAAACCTGATTTTTAAAATTCTTTTTTAAAAAGTTGTTTTTGCCAAAAACCCATTCTCATGGTAAATGGCCGTTCTTATAAATTATAACCACAACTAAATTTAATCGGGTAATTTGGCGGTTGAAAAGCGCGCAAAATTATAAGGCCTTTGGTTTTAAAGCTTAAAGAAACGAATTAAACCCTTGCATAAGAGCGTTTTCACCGCCAAACAAGCCCGACGCGTGATTACGCACTTATTTTTATCACAAAGACGCAAAGTGAATAAAAGACGTATAAAATTTATGTGTGCAATCAATTCGCGTCTAAATTGGTCCTGACAGCCACGGGCTGCCACTGAGGACCACGTGGCTGGCTGGTTAATTGTGTTGTCATGTTGCGCAAGTACTTTGTCTCCTGGTTATGCTTGCCTTTAATTGTTTGTGTCATATTCGGTTTCGTCCCTGGCGTGCTGTTTCTGGCACGGGCAGGTATAAACTTCCTGTCTCTATAATTATGCTAATTTCGTCGGATGCTAATGAAAGCTTCTGAGCTATTTTAGTAACGATTGCATAACGTGAAGCACGTGTACTTTTATAGATAAGATGGTATTAGAGCACTCGTGATTTTTACCAACGGTGTTCTAAGTAGCCTTTCATTGTCACTCTTTTGCAAGGGTAAGAAAATTATGGTGAAAAAAATAACACAATATAATGGAAAAAAAAGAAATACTTATCGTAAATAATAAAATTTTTACTCAATCCTATTAATTTTTTTAGGGTTCCGTACCAAAAGGGTAAAACCGGACCCTATTACTAAGACTCCGCTGTCCGTCCGTCTGTCTGTCAGTCTGTCCGTCTGTCACCAGGCTGTATCTCATCAACCGTGACAGCTAGACAGTTGAAATTTTCACAGATGATGTATTTCTGTTGCCGCTATAACAACAAATACTAAAAACAGAATAAAATAAATATTTAAGTGGGGCTCCCATACAACAAACGTGATTTTTTTGCCATTTTTTTGCTACGGACGGTACGAAACACGAGTCCAACTCGCACTTAGCCGGTTTTTTATTTAGACTTGTTTTGATAGATTAATCTAGTCTTCAGAAAAAATAAAACAAAGACTAATAATATTAACTAATTTATAGCATACAATGTTCAATATACATACGTAAGGGGACATAATTTATTTTTTGGGTTTACATTTATCATCAAATGACTTTTCCCGTTTAGGGTGGAAAGAGAGGGCGTGCCAGACTTTTACTGACTAAAACTCAGATAATTTTTTTAAACGTTCCCGCAGATGTATACACATACATGCATACCTAATATAGGGCTAAAAAGGAGTTTAATAAAAAGAACATATTGCTCTCTTAGCCATCCCGAATTTCTGCATCGTCAGCATACAAATTACATGACGGTGAAGATTTACGTTAGGTTCTATTATCACATTCTTTGTCGATTTCCCGATAATGTATTTTCGATACTAAACCCCTATTATTCTGAAAGTTTGCCTGTATATATTTAATTCCTGCTATCTTCTGCCAGCGATTAAAATAATAATAATAATAATAATGTGGACTCGGCTGTCATTGTGCCGATTGTTGTGACTGCCAATGGCCTTATAGCCAAAAGCTTCGACGACCATCTGTCGAAGCTGTCGTTACGCGGTTGGATCAAGGGCCTGATACAGAAGGCAGTACTCCTTGATACGGCTCGGATTGTGAGGAGGTTCCTGTCTCTGGAGCCCTAACCACCGGTAGCTTGGACCCTGCTCCCGACACCGGCGGACTACTATTTTTTATATTTTTAAATGTTTTTTTTTATGTGTTTTTAAGAAATATTTAAAAATATATAAAATATGTATAAAAAATAAATAAAGAATAATAATAATCATATATATTTGTAATTATTATTATTTATTTTTTTATATTATATAATTATTTTTTATTTTTTTTATTTATTAATTTTATTATTATTATTTATTTATTTATTTTTATGAATATAAAAAAGGGTTATAATAAAAAAAAATGAATGAATTGCAATCGAGTACATTCGCCTAACATAAATAAATATATTCTTAAAAGTTATCTAGCGTAGCGGTAGCAAGCCCTACTGCTGAGCATGACGTACTCAAACGTACGGATTCAATTTGCGAGTTTGAATCCCGCACATTTGCGTGGTCTACAGATAGTTGGTTCGCGTCTGGATGTCTTGTACGTGTACGTGAGTTAACATGTTTGTGAACGCACCCACGATATCGAGTTTATCTAGGACGCTAGGACAACGTAGAATAGAATAGAATAGAATAGAATAGGATAGGATAGGATAGGATAGGATAGGATAGGATAGGATAGGATAGGATAGGATAGGATAGGATAGGATAGGATAGGATAGGATAGGATAGGATAGGATAGGATAGGATAGGATAGGATAGGATAGGATAGGATAGGATAGGATAGGATAGAATAGGATTTTTTTTTTTTTTTTAATTGATATAAACCAGCGCTTGACTGCGATCCCACCTGATGGTAAGCAGTGATGCAATCATTGATGGTGAGGTGCACTAGTTTATCAAGAGCCTATTCACTCTAGCCTTGAAGACACCTAAATTATAGTTGGACGGGAAGATCGCAGCAGGCAAATTGTTCCAGTCCTTCGATGTACGCGGTATAAACGACGAAGCGAAACGCTTAGTCCGGACCGTTGAAGTTTCAACAACGTAAGGGTGGATACTCGCCGTACGTCGGGTTGTCCGATGATAGAAAGGAGATGGCGGAATCAAGTCATGCAATTCCTGCGCACACTCTCCAAAATGCAACCTGTAAAATACCGATAGGCTGGCTACCCTGCGCCTGTGCTCGAGGCTTTGTAGACTGGACTTAACCAAATCAGGATCCCCAATTAGCCTTTTCGCACGCCTTTCCATTGAGTCCAAAGCTGCTAGATGGCATTTTGCAGCACCAGCCCATATGTGACTGCAGTACTCCACACACGATCGAACCTGTGCTTTGTATAACATTAGAAGCTGTCCCGGTGTGAAGTACCGTCGGACCTTTGCAAGAACGCCTAGTTTTCTAGCAGCTACCTTGGCTTTGGACTCAATGAACCGCCCAAAATTGAGGTCTGAGGAGATTTCAACTCCCAAGAGCTGAAGGCGGTCGGTGCACTCCAGGGATACATTCCGAAAAGCAGGAGCCAAGGTGAACGGGCTCCTTTTGGCGGTGAACAGACACGCTTGTGTTTTGGCGGCGTTGAATTCAACTAGATTGGTTTCGCCCCACTTGGAGACTGCCTGAAGTGAGACATTCGTACGCTCCACCATAGCCTCTCGTTCGGACCGGATTAGTTCCTTACTAGCCCGAGTACCTGGAAGGTATCTCTCTACAACTGTGCTATCATCTGCATACCCATAGATACCGGATAGAATAGAATAGAATAGAATAGAATAGAATAAACTTTATTGTACACAAAACTTTTACACTAGATATCTTAAATCTATGGGTACAAAGGCGGTCTTATACTTTTTTTTTAACGTAATCTTTAAAAAAATTAATATATCTTAAAAGCCTAGTCTAAAACCCTGTGGTGAAAAAGAATTTTAAGTAAGAAAGAAACATATTTAAATTTACTCAAGCGACGAGCTACGCACGGCGCTTACGACCTTTTTCTCGCGACCAATTACGCACGCGAAGAACTTTAACGCTACTCGAGTTACAGGTATACCTACATTCGAATATCATTTGCTAATCAAAGAAAAGAAGTAAAGTAGTCATATTTTTTATAATGACAGATAATTCTGGTTCATCGCTGGGTTCGGGGATGTTATGGGGGTGTTGCGACCAAGTAGTGGACAACGAAAAATACACTAAATGCGTAAAATGCCTTAAGACATATCATTATACATGTCTTTCCTTAACTGACGACTACAAGGTACCTGCTAAATGGCATTGTCCCGAATGTTTGTGCTCGGGTCCGAAACTTACCAAATCGGATAATACGCCTTTGCGTAACATCTCAACTACCAGAGGCAATAAGAGGCAGGCCGTGGGGTCTCCACCTGAGGCGCCTGCCGAAATCGCGTTAGCACCTGACGATATTCGTCAACTAATACAGGAGGCAGTTAAAAATGAACAGGCAAGCTTGTTAACTAAGATCGTAGAAAATATGAAGAGTACCCTGAATCAACAATTACAACCAATAAAAGATCAAATGGAGAATATGGAAAAATCTTTAGCATTTATGAATCTTCAGTATGAAGATCTTTTGAAAGAATACACAGCGTCCAAGGAGATTATGAAGGAGTTGCAAAGAGAAAACGCAGAGATGAAAGTGTGTGTTGGCGATTTGACTTCTCGTATGAATCAACTGGAACAACAGGCTCGTGCAAATAATGTGGAAATTCAATGCCTACCGGAAAAGAAACAAGAGAATTTGATGGAGATTGTGTCACAATTGTCTAAAGTGGTAGGAAGCGGTATTCAAGATAATGACATCAGACATTGTACAAGGGTTGCAAAACAAAGTGCAAGCTATTCCCGCCCGCGTGCTGTGGTCGTACAGCTTTCTTCCGCCCGCTGCCGTGACCAATTTCTCGCAGCGACCATAAAATTCAATAAATCGAATCCAGACAACAAACTGAACTCGACGCACTTGGGATATTCTGGACCTAAATCACCGATCTACATCACAGAACATCTGTCCACTACCAACAAGGAACTTCATGCTGCCGCTAGAATCAAAGCTAAGGAAATCGGATATCAGTTTGTCTGGGTACGAGGTGGTCGGATATTCATGCGGAAGAGACAGGAATCGGAACACATTTTGGTCAGGAGCAAGGATACATTGAGTAGACTGGTTTAATTTTTTGTCTTATGGTGTTTTTTCTCTCACGTTTTATTTTTTTCAATGTTACAGTAAAAAAACTCATTATCATTCTCGGATTTAAAGATATATTACCAAAACACTAGGGGCTTGCGCACTAAATGTCATAATTTTTATCGTCAAATTTGTTGTGTAAACTATGATGTGGTAATCTTAACAGAAACATGGTTAAACGATTCTGTAATGAGCTCAGAGCTATTTGATAGCAGATATGTAGTCTATAGGCGTGATAGAGATAACAGGAAAAAAGATGGGGGGGGTGTTCTGATTGCTGTGCTGAAGGGAATAAATTCAAAACGTATGACCCAATGGGAAAGCAATTGTGAGGATTTGTGGGTTATCATAGATATTTCGATTACAAAGTCTGTCCGCCAACTAGCTCTGTGTGCAGTTTATTTGCCTCCGCCCGTACTTCGCTCAACCCTTGAACACTTCTTGGACTCGTGTAATACCATATTTGAACAGTCAGGTTTGAAATCGTGTATAGTCGGCGACTTTAATTTAAGTAATATTGACTGGAACCTAGTAAGTGAGTTGGACAGTGGTTATGTAGCGCCAGGTTTTGGTCATTTGTTAACTGATTTTATTCACGTAAACAAATTATTCCAGCTGAACAACATAATAAATAAATCAGGTCGTATTCTTGACCTTGCGTTGACTAACTTAACATCCGGTATTGCATGCTCTGCTCTAAATCCCCTAAGTATAATTGACCCTTTGCATCCACCGATCGAAATTATTTTAAAATCATATAAAGACTCAAGACTTCCATATAATAGTAACAAAAGAATAAATTTTTACAAATTAGATTATGTCATTATTTGCAAACACTTACATGAGATAGATTGGAACTTATTGTTTGATGAGACTAATGATGTGAACCATATGCTTTGTATATTCTACGAAAAAATTAAAAATGTTATTAAAATGCAAGCCACGCCTACTACCCGTAAGCATAAGACACGACCTCCTTGGTTCGATAAAAATTTAATACGAACTTTGAGAGAGAAGGAAAAGGTGCGTCAGCGATACAAAACCTATAAAAACCCCATGGATGAGCTTGAGCTGAAGCTACTGAGTAAACGGTGTTCAGTTATGGCTGCCTCCTGTTACAATAAATATATTAACGACCTAGAAGCAGTTCTAACTAAGGATCCAAAGCGATTTTGGGCTTATGTTAAGGGCAAGCGTGGTGGTACTAGTTCTTATCCTCTGACAATGACTGATGGCATAATTTCGTCTTCAGATGGCATAAATATTTCGGAAATGTTCGCAACTCACTTTTCTTCCATGTACAGCCAGCAAAGCGCGACTGATCTTTTATCTCCATCAGAATATATGCGGAACATGTTAGCTTACAGTTTGCCTTTGACAATACCAATGATTGAAATTGATACCTTGCTCAATAAATTAAAATCTCTGGATGTTCGAAAAGGAGCGGGACCTGATGGAATACCTCCTTATTTTATCTCCATGTGTGCTTTGCCTCTGGCATATCCCTTATCACTGATATTTAATTGCTCGCTGGCCTCCGGTGTATTCCCGGATATTTGGAAGGTGGCAAAGGTGGTCCCAATTCATAAGTGCAGTGATCTCAATTATGTCGGTAACTATAGACCAATTTCAATTTTGTCTACCTTTGCCAAAGTTTTTGAATCTTTTATTTGTCCCTACATACAGTCTCATTTAAAGCTTTACCTTAGCGATACACAGCATGGCTTTGTGAGTTCCAGGTCTACTTGCACAAACCTAGTAGCTTTCACGGAGACCCTTACAAGTGCTATTGACTCTGGAAAACAAGTTGACGTGATATACACCGATTTCAGCAGGGCCTTCGACCGTGTCCCCCATAATTTGCTCCTGCATAAGTTAATGACTTACGGCATCACTGGCCCTCTCCTCAATTGGTTTAAATCTTATCTTGATGGTCGTTCCTTCTTTGTTGCCCTCAATGGTTACCAATCAAGTTCCTACAAAGTCACATCTGGCGTCCCACAAGGAACACACGTTGGCCCAGTCTTGTATAACTTGTTTGGTAACGATCTTGCCAATGAGTTGAAATTTTCCGAGTGTTATATGTATGCTGATGATTTAAAGTTTTGCAGATTGATTGAATCAGACCTTGATGTTGAGTTGTTGCAGAGAGATATTGACATGTTGGTGAAATGGTGTGATGATAATGATATGAAATTAAATATTAATAAGTGCTACCATGTAAAATTCACCAGGAAAACTAAATTAACGCTATCGAATTATTACATCAGTGGCAACTTGGTGCAGGAAGTGGAACAGATAAGGGACCTGGGAGTTCTATTCGACAGACAGTTGACATTTGTACCCCACATTGAAAATGTTGTTAAAAAAGCCTCAAGAATGCTTGGGTTTGTCTTGAGAAATATTACTTGTTTTCGGCACAATAAAACTAAAACTCTGCTGTATAATTGTTTAGTCCGCAGCTCGTTAGAGTATTGCAGTACTGTGTGGAGACCACACTATGCCACTCACACGCTAAGATTAGAAAGGGTCCAAAAAAGATTTCTGTGGCACTTAGCATACTCTTCTGGGATAGCTAAAAAGAAGAAATCGTACAGAGATAGACTCTCGCATTTTAATATGATTTCACTACAGAAGAGGAGAGATTTACTGGATTTAATGTTTATATTTAAAATCTTGAGGTGTAAAATTGACTGTCCCCAATTGTTGAGCTGCATCCAATTTCGTGTGCCTACGAAAAGCCCACGAACTCCTATAACCCCCTTGCGTCCTCCTCTTCGTAGAACCGTTCTTGGTGCTAATTCTCCCATCCCGCGTCTATGCAAATTATTAAACAATTACAGTGATCTTATCGATGTACCGTAAAACGGGGTTAATAGAAACAATCTAGACTTTCAAACCGACTTTAATAATATAAATTGTAAGTTTCGGGTAATAAAGCTGCTTTCATTGTGGGAGTCTTATGTTATTTTACAAGCTAATTACAACTTTAATGCCAAATTATTATCTACTTAGGAGAAAAAGACAAAAACCTGGTCAATTTCTATTTTCCCGGAATACGGGGTCAATAGATACGACGTATGGGGTTAATAGAGAAAAGTGATAGGGTTGTCAAAATATTTTATATTAGGTAGTATGACGTCACAGAGATAATTAAATAAAAGAGTGTACATAATATATTAGAAAACCTTTTTATTAATATTAAAAATAAAATAATCCAATCCATATTATTATTAAATCTCTTTTCATTCACACCTAATTTATCAAGATAGACCTTAACAAGTACTCTTAAATCATACGCCTCCAAAGGATAGCCCCAGTCAGCACATAATATTTATGTATTTAATAAATTCTTCTTCAGTTTCTTTGGATAAAACAGTTTGACCGCCTTGACTTTTCATATTTTTTGTGCAGTGTCTGTATAAAACAGATCTGTGTATATTATATTTCTTTGAGATAGTATCAAGAGAACAATTACTCGCAGAATATTCATTAACAGCCTGTTGTATTAAGTTGAAGTCATATTTTATATATTTCTTACCCCGAGGGTCTGGTTTGTAGTTGCGTGGCATATTGCTCGCAACTATACCTGCGTACACAAAATCAATAATTAAATATTAAAAAATCAACTTTTTAAAAATGTAGGTAGGTAATAAAGTTAAAACTCAACAACCTGCATAAAGTGCCAACCCTATCAAAAGCGTTTCTAAAAACCCCTTTGGCGTTTCTATTAAACCCTTTCTCGTTCCTATTTACCCCTTTCCCGTTTCTATTCACCTCATATGGCGTTTCTATTCACCCCTCAGTCGTCTCTATTCACCTCTTAATCGAGAAATATTTATGGGTGCAGTTATTTTACTAATTTACCAATAAAAATCAAACTAATCAGTAAAACTTACCTTTTCAATTTATTCTGGATACACTTCACCGTCGAATAAAGTTATTTTACTATCAAAAACACAATTTAAATAATAACTAGAGAGAAGTTAATAAGAGCACAAAAGACACACACACAACCGTTGCACTTTGAACTCACTTTTTTTATATAAGTTGCTAACTTCATACTATTCAAATGTTGTCAGACCAACAAAAAAATGTTGCCATTGTAAAAACAAAAAACACTATTGCGATTTTTATAGTAGTTTTCGAATATCAGGCTTTTAGACTTTTTCCCAAGAATATTTCTATTCACCCCGTGAATTCTATTCACCCCGTTTTACGGTACACTCTGACTCACTTGGTAGGTTTAAAAGTATTGTATATAAAACAATTAAGAAACCATGCGATGGTCAGGCTGGCTTGTTAACTTAGTTTTTAGTTCAAATAATTTAGTTTTTTAGTTATAAGCGGTAATTATTGTGTTTAGTAAGTAAGTTACTTTTAAGTAGGCAACTAACAGTAAAGTTACGCATGTTGTGCTTACCTGTAAGGAATTGCTGCACTTAGCTATAAGTTTATTCCGTGTATTTCATATCTTTGTATGTGTGTAGTCAATTGTTGGTGAGCCAAATAAATAAAATAAAATAAATAAAAATATCAGCACCCATTTCCCACAAATTCCAATTTTAGTTAGTTAAATTTCATTCTCCATAAATACATGCGATGCGATATACTCGTAGTACCAAAAAGCTTCAATTTACATAGCCCAGCACCGCGTGTGTTTTCACAAATGAACCTATTCACTCGGCGTGCTTGCTCAATTGATCTATAAAACATTTTCAAGTAGAATTTAAACGTTTAGCTCTTTTATTTTATACGTCTAACAAATTATACAGTAAGCTTAAATGGAATGTTTTTGAACACTCACAAATTCAACATTAATTTATTTTAAAAACTTCAAAGTTAATTGTGTTGTAATTGAAATTGTTGTCGCTTGGATTTCATGGCGTCCCTTTGTAAGCAAAATTTTTAGTGCGTAATAATATTTCACATCACTAATTTCGTTAATTTTTGAGCCATCAAGTTTAGAAATTTAATTGTTACGTAGGATACTTTTTATCCTAGTAATACTTTGAGATGATTTTTTTAATATGGGAAATCATCTAATGATTTCCACCGCTCTGGAGCCGAACTGGAGGGCGTGTCAGAGTATTAATAACTAACTAATACCTCACCTAAGTTTCTTCTTTGCCCTTGCATTCCTGCACCATGGGTTTCCCTTTTGGAAGTGAACCCATGGCCAGCTGCCACATGGCCGAAGTCTACTAGGAAAATAGTAGGCTTCGGCCATATGGCAGCTCCACAAACTACGTCACAAAATCAAATCTAAACTATACATTTTTAATAAGTTGGTAAAATTGTTTGTATGTTGTATTATGTTCGTAAAAAAATCTCTGGAAGTAGTTTAGTAAATACTGATCACGGTATCGAAAATTCTTTCACTCACTATTATTGAGTGTCATTTCTTACTTTTTATGTAGCTGTTACTGGGTGAATAGCACACAGTAAAGACCATATAATAAGCCAAAGAAATTGCGGGCGAAAAGCCAGTATTTTACAAAATTAAGTCTATAAAAACTGTTGTAGCGTTAAAATTGATTACAGTGCGGCTGAAAGGGTACACAATTTAATAACTTGCTGCTTCGATGAAAACTGAAACATTTTAACCCTTTCAACGTCACGGATTTTTATATAATAAAAAGCTCACGAAACGCCACGACATAAAAATGTTCCGAAAAATTAACACTTATTTAATTAGCTGTGTTTGTAGTCATAAAAATTTAAATTGGTTTTCCGCGCGATTAGAACATAAATATACAACAGCCCGGAATCAACTGTACCGCAGTTGTCCACCAGACATAACAGCCGTCTGGTCGGGGGATCCTTCCTTTTCAACGGAGGTGTATGGGACTTTACACCCTGTTCCGTATACCTCTAAAAACCCATTTATTTGTCTCATATATCAGACTGTGGCGTTGAGGGGTTCAAACGACATACTGTACTATACACGGTGTCTTCAATGACATCGACGCACTAATTAATACCACGGATCCGGTACATGATTCTGGACCCCCAAGTGGTGGAACTTTCCTAATTTTTATGAAAAAACTCTGTACTTATTTAAATTTATACAGTGTAAAATCTTTATTCTAACCAACCCCGATGATATTTTTAGTAAAAAACGAAAAAAAATAAAAAAGTAATTATTTAAAAAGTCATCGGGGTAGATAAAAACGTTATTCTAATCAATGCCGATGAAATTTTTAATTAAAAAAGAAAATGATGAAAAAAAAATGTATGAATTACCCATTCATTTGACTGGCCTGTTGGTCTAGTGGTTAGTTTTCCAGACTGCTATGCCGGAGGTCGTGGGTTCGATTCCCAGCCAGGACAAATATTTGTGTGATGAGCACGATCGTTTGTTCTGTGTCTGGGTGTAATTTATCTATAATATGTATGTATTTAGAAATATATAAGTATGTTTATCAGTTGTCTAGTATAAGCTCTGCTTAGTTTGAGACTAGATGGCGGTGTGTGATAGTTGTGGAATATTATTATTATTATTATTATTTCACTAAAAATGTTAGAATAACGATTTTATACAGTTTAAATTTGTTTGTGCTTCGATGTCAAAGACACCCTGTTAGGTCAACTACCGTATTATTAACTACTGGACTGTATTAACTATGCATTATGCCACAAAACAATAGCTGTTATTCATGAATATTAATTGTTTCACGTTTCGTTCTTAATTGCATTTATTGATCAATCAACCTGGGTGTTGTGCAATCATAACTAATTAGAGTTGATTGGAAATGAACCTAATAATAATTAATTGGAAACACTCACTTAAAGTGGTTAAAGATCTTGTAATTTATATACTAACACTAGCTTTGTCCCGCGGCTTGGTTCTCGGTGCCTGTTCTACAAAAACCATACCTTTTAACGTAACAAAAACTAACCTATGGTACTCAGGGATAACGTAGCTTCCATCCATTGAAATAAGTAACGTGATCAAAGCGTCTAGACCGATATAGATTAAGTCCTAAAAAACAAACACAGCAACCAAATCGGTAGTCGACTCAATTTTTTTTTATTCGTATTAATAAGTCACTTCATCAAAAAAAAAAACTAAATCCATTTTTTTTTTTAAATATGTTACAAACCTTTCAAATCTGATGGAAGAGGAAACTGTCAAGTAACAGAATAAGGATACACATACTGAAATGTGACGTCACTGCCATTAGGTTACGTGTGTATAAAAGAGATAGTGAGATATTCCCACCACGCCCCCACTCTTCCTGATACCAATAGTTGAAATGCTAATTACTGCTTCATTTAATAACCAATGTCTATGGTGTTTTCAGAAAAAGATTTTTTTTACCGACTTCAATAAGAAGGAGGTTCTATGTTCGGCTGAATGTATTTTTTTTCAATTGTGTCAATTGTGGACCAATTTTGAAAATATTTTTTTTTATTGATATGTATAATTGCGGAAGTTGGTGTTAAATAACGAAGGGACAAAACTATTAGGTGTATAAACACCGACTTCCAAAATTAAAGTTATTTTACACTTTTTTGTTTTTTTTTTCACATTGAAGTTCGTTGTAATTTTTTTTGTAAAAAGGTTTTTATTAGTGTTATTTGTTTATTGTTCAGCATAAAAAAAATACAAGAGTAAACACAAGTCCTGTCCAAATGCCCAATTTTACCTCAATGCTCAGTTCAGAAGAGCACCATGCTTTATTAAATACCTAAACTATTTTAACAGTAATGACGCAAATTAAACACAGGCATTTACTGTCACCGCTAAACTCATGGAGCAGTGGTGGCCGAGTGGTAACGGCCCCGACTTACGAGTTGTAGGACGCAGGTTCAAACAGCAACAAGCTAGGCGCATTACTTTGTGTATTTTATTTCATCAGCACTGCTCTCAAAACGGTGAAGGAAAACATCGTATGGAAACCGCCATGTCCTAGAACCAAAAATTCAAAGATATGTGACATTCACCAAACCGCGTTGGGCCCGCTTGATGGACTACGGCCTATTCTCTCTCCCAGAGAGAGGAGGCCTGAGTCCCAGCAGTGGGAACATTAAAAGGCTGATTATATTATAATATACACCTCTATTTTTTAATTAGTACAAAAAATATGGGGCTCAATCCGTACCCGTTACTGATCATATTTGTGTAGTCAAAAGTAAAAAAAACGAAATCCCATTGTCCACGAAAATTTGTCATAATCGGTAAATTCATAATTGAATCAATCATTCATAACAATTGCTACTGTACTAGAAAAAATACTACGCGCAGTTGTTTTTCCATTTTTATCGCCATTTATTCATTCATAATCAATAGACTGTACAATATTTCCATAAATTGAGTGGCATTTTGGGATATAAACAAACGCTAATAACTTTGCTGTTTATGAAACTTATGTATTGAGACTACTTAAATAATATCTAACAAGACCTTTTCTAATAAGCCCTTTAAATATTTATACTAATTAAAAATTAGTGGTGTATGCTATGCTAAACTCATGACTTTTCATTTACCATTTTCACCATTTACTGAAGTCGAGTAAAATGAGAAAATATTTGACAGCGGTTTCCTCGCAGACGTCGAGTTGATATAACATTGCATTTCAAGGAGATTACTTTTTAACGTGTTTTGCTGTTGGCGAAGTAAGTTTAATATTTTTAAAGCCTCGCTTGTAAACTCAACCAGTAACTTAATGAGGACTGCATTCATTGAAAGAACATTTTTTTTGTGCCGGTGTTTTTCCATCGCATTGCTTATTGGTTCCGCGTTGATAAAATCAACCAGTTCCCGATCTGAAGTGGAATGTGTCTGGTTTTATGTATCGTGCTGACGGAAAATAAACGAATGCTGCAGAAAACATTTTAACAGTAAAACATTATCTGTCATTATATGAATGTTGAACATACGTATTTGGTGTAAACAGGGCCTTCAAATAAACACGAGACAGATACTTACGAGCATTTCGTAAGTCAAGACCGCCCTGAAACCGAAAGATAAGATAAAAACGAAATTTATACGCGTGCGGATTATTACCTACTCAATATCGCAACAAAATTTTAAGCACGTTGTATACAACTCGATAATCCCAAAATCTCCTATAGGATCGATGTTTATCTTGTGTGAGCCTGGCAAGAGATCAGTGAGCAGATAAAATACGCGAATTTTGTTCGCAATTTCGTTTTTTCGGGGCACACGGCCCGGGGTCTTTGACCTACGTCTTACAGAAATCATAAATTTTCGAGACTATATCCAGTATTCCTTTGCATTAAGAGCGATCTTGTTTCCTCACAAAGACAATTTAAACGGTTTTATGGTGTCACCTATTTGCTGCGTTTAAATTTGCGACTAAATTGAGTGGGGTAAGTGGATTGGTTCCATTTGCCATTTCCCTCGACATCCCCGGTGACCCGTAAATGCAAAATGGCTGCCGTGAATGTGATAAAATGGCCGCATACCTAACTATTTGAATACTAGAGAAGTGGAGAAGTTTTACAAAGTGTTTGTTTGGTATGCTACCTGCTCAGTTGACAAGTTAGAACATTAAATTATGCAAGAACTTTGTACGTTAAAATTCTAATACACGTCGATATTAGTATTTTAGTTACACGAAATACCTATGGTTTATTTTTTTGAAGAATCATTTTCAGAATAGTGTCAAAGTCGCTTCTAACTCGCAAAGTTTTTCAATTTCTTAACGTGAATAAACAATGTTTCAGTTTTTGTTCTGTCTGACACATTCACACAGTAATGTTAGACACTAAAGAAGCAGGAAACTTTTCTTTTGCATATCCCTTCGATAAATTACCTCTATAAATAATAAAGATTCATTCTGAGCATTTCTGGGTGGTCCACAAACGTTTTACGAGTGTTTCCGTATTTCATACGATTGATACGCATCCTCCTCAGTCCAATTTACGGGATGACTGACATGTTTTGGCTGACCCGCTGAAAATATCCTGCGCGGAATATTGACGAATAATGATAATTTTGAGCGTGTGTTGTTTTCAAATAAATATCAGTTGGTTGGACTGTGGGAAAACAGTTGATAGTTTGTCCGTAATCAATTTGATTGTTTAGAAAAGTTACTGCAGCGTAAAGGTTTTGATTACATTTTACTCATTTCTGTCTTAGATAGACTGCCCATCTGACTTAAGTGATATATGAATATCATGTAGAGAAAAGTTGAGAATATCACAGATTTGTGAAACAGATCACAGACAGAGATGTGATAGGTACTAGCAACCAAAAGGGTATACCCTTTTGGTTGCTAGCACCTATCACATAAAATGAAAATGTAAATGGGCTAAACCAGTAGTTTTTTCTTTATTATTAATAGTATATCTATATATATAATAAAAATGAATCCCTATTTCCCTTGGTCACGCCATCACGCGTGAATGGCTGGACCGATTTCACAATTTTATTTTTTTTGTTGTGTTATTGTCAGGAGAAGAATCTTATATAAAATGGTAGCAGAGTAGAGTAGAGTAGAGTAGGGTGAAGTAGGGTAGAGTTGGGTAGAGTAGAATAGAGTAGTCAGTTGACGGGAGCGAAACCGCGGACAAAAACTAGTCTATTATAAGTTTCCAGTAATATGTGAGATTGCATTGTTTATTCATTTGAAATGTAACACAATATGCCAAATGAATGAAATACAAAACAAAGCTGTTGTTATGACATTCTCGAACAAAAAAAAAATACACATGGCTTTGCGTTAGATCAATGAACTCGTATCATTTGGCGATGCAACTCCTCTAAAATAAAACAAAGACTAACAGAAATAGTCCACGTCGCTACTTTAGAACGTTGCTATTAATATTGTAGAATTGAATACTTTATCATTTCAACACAAGCATCTATTTATGAAGGTATTGTCAATGGAATATTTGGGTCAACTGGAAAAAAGTGGATTCTGACTTCATAGAAAATATAATAACTATTAACTGTTATAAAGTTAATTTGCAAGATTTAACCTAAGCAATCATACAAACATACATTCATTTTTTGTTTTAAATATCGAAGTAAATGCTGTGATAGTAAGAGCCTTTTTGGCCTCGCTCATGTCTTTTTTATTTTTAATGCATCGAGATATAAGTACTAACGTACTAGAGAAGACACCGTAAATTCCTACTTTGTCTCGTTCAACTGCGGCGATCGCGCCGCACTTTGTCGAAGAAAACGCGTAAGTGCCGTGATTTACATGGCGCTTAAGACCTTTTTGCCGAGAATAAATACACTTCCGCAGCAAATCTAGCGCTGTGGTAAATTAGTTATGGTTTAGACGAATTGTTATTATTTTAGCGCTGCAGCGAACTAAAGATTCAAATTACGAAAATAGGACAATTCAGTTATTTGACGTAGCTTCTCTAGTACGTTAGTACTTATATCTCGATGTTTTAATGTTGTCTTTTAAGTAATTGATTTCTTTATTTATTTTTTTTTGTTTTATTGTTGTTTGTCCTGTGCAAGTCACAAATAAATGTGTTTTTTTTTCTTTCTTTCTTTACAAATATTGTGTTTTTAATCTCACTAATATTATAAACGCGAATGTTTGTATGTATGGATGTTTGTTACTCTTTCACGCAAAACTACTGAACGGATTTCGATGAAACTTGGTACAAAGGTAGACTACATCCTAAAATAGCACCAAGGATATTTTTTATCCTGGTATTATGTTACCTTGGGTCAATTTTCTACAATCACGTGAGTGAAGCCCCCGGTAGCAGCCAGTAAATAAGAAAATCTTGTAAATAATGTTATGCACTGTACCACCTACGTTTTGTGTGGCAAAGGAAATAGTTTCATTACTTAGGTTAGCCTGACCTTTGTACCGCAAGCCAACTCCCACACACTTTTCCCCAGTTCCTTGCTTGGAATTTTGTTTCAGATTCTAGAAAATAATTGTTGAAACTGTTTACCGTTCTGTTCGTACTGGTTACACGTGTAATTTATTACTGAACTAGTGACCCGCCCTGACTATGCTTGGGTGCAAATTATATAGAAAAACCTTTGTCGTTTATTGCTTATTCTATTTTTAAAAAACCACATTAAAATCAGTTGCTTCGTTTAGGTGAAGTTAGCGGATAAACAGACTGATGCGGAAAACTACATTGTTTATTATATGACGTAATTATTAGACATATACCTAAATAAAATTGAAGTGTCAGTTTGTAATAGATATTTTTTTTTTAAATAAATGCATATAAAAGTATATTCGATACCTATAACAAAAATGCAAAGGTTTGTGTTTGTCTGTCGGTCTATCTGTCTGTCTGTTTATTCCAGCTAATCTCCAAAACGGCGGGCCGATTTTGATGGGACTTTCACTGGTAAATAGTTAACGTTATAAGGAGTAACTTGTAATACATAACATTGTCGAAAAGAGTGTCCATGGTAGTTTCTTGCACATTATTCTCCATAGAGATCTACGCTTTGTAATGTGCAATTAGCATAATTTTTCTGACTGACTGACTTCTTGACATTTCAAAAGTGCCTGTACATGGTTTATTTGAAATTAAATGCTTTAAAACCTTTTTAGAAAAAGAATTAGGATGTTGCGCAGGCATTGTGCAGTATTTTACAAGTCTGACGCGAACAAAGTCGCAGGTATCAGCTGGTTTCATACTATGTAGAGAAATATAAGCCATTGCTATTCTATAGTTCAAAATGTCAAGGTACACTTAGGAAACCCGAGGTCCTAGAAGAAAACCCATGACCCTAGAACACAAAGGGTAGGTAATTGAAGGACACGGGTGTGATTTTAGTCATTAAAAGTCTGACACCTCCCGCTGCACCCGGGGCCCTGGGACGAAGGCAACGAAGGAACAGGAGTGGGTTTTTAGTCAGTAAAAGTCTGACACTATCTCCCGCCTCGCCCAAGAGCGGGGGATGTCATAAGATGATTTTCCCACCGAAAAAAAAAAAAAAAAACCCTAGAGCGAAAAATTCATTGGATGACTTTCCACCTTTAAAAAAAGGTACACTTAATCGCTATATTAGCAGGTTCCAGTATATTAGGTTAAGTAGGAAGTGACTTTAGTAATATTCTAAGAGATATTTTCGTAAATCTTTGAAATTGTTTGTCCTACTTTGTTAACTTTATACTTTACAAACACGTAACAAAAATGTTTAAGGGCGGCCAACTCGAGGTACATTCTCATACAACCGCTCTTACGTGATTATGATGTTATTACACATCTTTCTCCAGATATTTTGGATACATAGATATTTTGTGGATATTATCTAGGCTTCTATTAAAATCAAAACATAAATTTGTTTAAAACTAATTCAGTAAAGACTGAAAATCTGCTATTTTACGTGAACTTTGGTCCTCCACTCATATACTAAAAATATAAAAAAGTACATCCCTAGAAGCCTTGCACATTTAATCGAGATTCTGAATGACGACAATTTTTCTCAAAACATTTAAGGATTAAAAAAAAAAAACACGTATTTCCTGGACAAGTTTTGTGAAATATTCGAGTAAATTACTGAAATACCGAATGCTAACAGAGTTTTCAGGCGTTCTCTCTCTTTTTTCGTGTTGCCTATTCATCAAACATCGCGTTGAATTGCGTAGATGAAGCAACAAGCTTTTAAACCATGCTCGCGATCAGAACACAGTTTAGGTTAGCCAGTAATACTCTCACACTATCACTCCACCAAGAGCGTGAGGCGTAACAGATTTCCCTCCGAAAACAAAAGTGATTAATGCTCACGTCTTCAACATGTCAAAAGAAGCCTTTGTCCTAAAATAGGACAGCATCAAGCTGGTCTTACTGTTCATTGATCCTAACATCCGTCCTATATTCTTAGAACAATATCTCTATCAGCACATTTTCGTCTCGATCTATTTTTTGGTCCTAATGTCCGAAGTCTATTCCCGCACTTGTTATTCTAAGCGAATGACGCATGCACTAGAATTCAAAGCACGCGTGCAACTATTTATGCTATGCTTAAGAATTGTAAACTTACAAATATGTTAAATGGCATTGATGAATAAATAAATTACTTAGGCAGGTCAAAATTATGGACTCTTTTGGAAAATGGATAGTTTTTCAGGAATATTCCAGATTACCTATATTAGGTAGGAAATATGCTTATTCAGCCCATTATACTTAAGTGATTTTTTGAGGTTGGAAATCAACAAATTCAATTCAAAATGTTTTTATTTCACATAGGCCTACATGGACACTTCTAAAACGTCAGAAGCTAGTGCACGGTTCCAATTGGTCGTTTCCTATGGAGAAAAACCAAGAAGAAACTCCATGGTTACTCTTTAAATAACTTCTACGCTCTGGGTTTAGCGAGAGGGACAGTCAGAGTTTTACTGAATAAAATGTACCTGAATTCTTTCAGTTGTCTCTTTCGGACAATCCTGCAACATAAGCGAAGATATATCATTCTATGAAATTAAAAAATAATATTATACCATAGTAAAATCAACGATTTTTATTCCAAAAACATTTAGCAATAGGCTCAAAGGACCAGTTTCTTCCCCTCGAAAACAACCTTTATTCTATTTTCCAAAGTTTGCTGTAAGCCAACGAATTATGAAACAAAACAAAATAATCCTTATATAATATCCTGTATAATGTTTTATTAAATCTAACATGTCAGACAAAAAGCTCTGTAATTCCCGCTACACATCTGACATGATTAACATAAATTCACCATAGAGTATGTAAATCTCTACTCTCGGGAATAATAACCGTCATAGAATCATTACAGCTAAGTATCGTGATGGCCCAGTTGTTAAGGCACCTGGTTCGAAACCGAACAAGTACCAAGGTGAACTTTTCAATTCATATTTTTTTATTTTATTTTTTATTCTTGATAGGTTCGCGCTTGACCGCTATCTCGCCTGATGGAAAGCGACGATGCGGTCGACGATGGAGCGCGCTTACCTAGAAGTAACCTATTCACTCTTGACTTAAAGATTCCCGGGTTGTAGCCATCAAGAAAAACAGATTCCGGCAAGGAATTCCACTCCTTAGCTGTACGCACTATGAAAGTGTTCCCAAAACGTTTTGTGCGTATAGGTGGGATGTCCACCATGTACCGGGGGCGCATTGCCGTACGCCTGGTGGTCCGATGATGGAACGGGCTAGGCGGAATTAGGTTATGCAATTCCGACGCACACTCCCCGAAATACAACCGGTAGAAAATTGACAGGCTAGCAACTAGGCATCGATGCTCAAGACTTTGAAGCCTCGACTCAACGAGTGCATCATTGCCAATGATCCTCCTGGCTCGCCTCTCAATTTATATATATATTATTTTTTTATATTATTATTTTTAGTATTTCATATGTACTTTTCTAAGTTTATCTGGGACATTACTGACACTCTGTGAAAACACGTAAAGCCGCTGGTCCGGTTGTCATTCGTAGATCTTTGACAGTCGTTACAAGTAGTCAGATGACGGAATGTCTGACCTTCAGTCTATCCAAAGGAGTCTTGTGTTGCCCAGTTACTTATTTGTGAAGATCTGGGCCTCAAGTCTGCTATTACAATAGTTTCAGAATGGTCTATCATTGATTTCATAATTGTTGATTTTGACAAGTTTGGTAATCTACTAATAAGTATATAGGGTGACTGGTAATTAGTGACCGATACTTAAACACGTGATTGTGCTCATGATAACAAATAATTTTTATTATGGTAGCAAAGCCGAAATCGCGAAAAAAATATCAGCTGTTCAGTACACTAGGCAAACATAAATGTACTGAACAGCTGATTTTTTTTCGCGATTTCAGGTTTGTTCCCATAGTAAAAGTTGTTGGTTATCATGAGCACAATCACGTGTTTAAGTATCGTACACTAATTACCAGTCACCCTATATACTACGGTTCTCTTACAACGTTTCTCAGAGAAAATGGAGCGGTGCCAGCGATTCTTGTTTCTTCGTTTCGATTTTGTTTTGATCGCATAGCTTTCGGTGACCAGCGTTATTATGGCGTGTTTGAATCGGAAACTAGATCGTCAGTCTTATATTGACTGCATAATGAGATACCTACACCTGTGGTCTTTTAGACATAGTTGTGTATATGTAGTTCACTTAGAACAGAAAGAATTTGATCCAGTAGTTACTATAATATTGATTATCGTCTTCCTACCCTTGACCTATATTTTTGGGGTCGGCGCAACACGATATTTTCTTCGGTTCTATCGTGTTGTAGCGACATCTATGGCGTAAAATAAGAACTAATCCTGCATCGCGCAATTAAAGTTCTCCACGCGATTTGAACATATAGAACAGCCCGAAAACATCTACCGGACAGTTGCCCACCAGACATAACGCCCGTCTGGTCGGAGGATCCTCCCTTTACAACGGAGGTTTGCGGGACTTTACTCTCTGTTCCACTTACCTCCAAATTGTTAGCTGTCACGCTATCGCTGACTCCCTTTCCTTTCATATCATTTCTCACACAATCCATCCATCTTTTCTTTGGCGTCCGTCTCCCTCTCCATCCAATCACATGTACATTCATAAAAGCTTTTCATCCCTCCTCTTCACATGACCAATTACTATAATATAGATAACGCATAGAAAATTGTACCTTAATTTCGAGAAGAAATTCCGTGTTATAACCTATGTAAGCACCTACCATTTACTGTTGACAAGAAATTGCAATTATTTAACACGTTCAGGCTGACACCCCATGAGTAGGTACTTGGTATCTTACGGCGCAAATCTTCATATGGTCACCAGTGGTACATCGCCGCCCCATGAACCAAGTCTTGCCGGGCGGGTTGCGCCAGAGATGGACACGGACAAGATTAGACAGGAATTATTATTTCTATCTGTTTCTCATATTTAAGCAAGTAATTGTAATATGAGTAAGGTATGTACCAAAAACCAATAAAAATATAGAAAAAACAATACAAATAGGTAAAATCAATATGTCAATACGATTCAAACAAAATAATTTTCATTTTATGCCATCCATGATGGCATTTCATTTTATATATATATTTTTTATTATTTTGATTTTATTTTCCAATTATTACATTTTCTCAACGTAATTTGTCATAAATAATTATTTACAAATCGCACAATTTATGTCGTGATTATGTCAATTTTTTTCTAACAATTTTTCAATATGGACTTTTGTTCACTTCTCAAAATAATATCCACCTCCTGAGCTGCACTATGAAAATTTGACAATTTTACTAGGCGGGGACGGTAAGTACCACACTTTCTCTCAAATCGGCGAGAATTTCTCAGTATATTGAAAGTATTGACGTGGCCACCGGTGGTACACCCCACCGTGTCAGCAAATACTGTGGTACACGCCGGTTTCAACGTGTTAACGGCATGATTATAGATTTACATATATTATGTCTCGTTAAAGTAGTTACGTAAGGAGATATAAAAATCATCACAAACCGTAAATTCATTGAGAAATGTTTTATTATTTTTTGAAATTCCTGAAAAAGAAAACGGTAGTTCTCTGACAGAAAATTGAGCTGAAAATGCCACTTGAAACGATCCTCATGAAATAAAGATTCCCAATACCATCTGTACCTCTTCACATAAAAATAGCAACAATAAAGAAACATAATGCTTAGCCCACACAATGTATTGACGCGCGAATCTGCTGCGAGCGTCAAGAAAGATACCATCTTGAATTATTGACGCTTAATTCGGACATTGAATTACGCGTACACAGATACCGGGGGATTTAAGCGTCAATGACGCTTAACGGTCGAGCGTCTAAGGCCAGTTTTGCATGAAGTTTTCTATGAATATAAACAGTTTAGATGGAGAGATAATAAGCTATTACTGATCGGTATGATAGGATATGTGTGGCTTTAAGGTAATATTGTATGAAAGTAACTTAATATACTTCTCAAAAAACCTTCACTCATGTTCATCTCATCATCATCATCATTTTAGCCGAAAAACGTCGACTGCTGGAGATAGGCCTCCCCCAAGTGTTGCCACAGCGAACGGTCCTATGTGACATATCCATCGCACTCCCGCGACTCTCACCAGGTCATCGGTTCAACTTGTGGGAGGCCTTCCAACGTTGCTTTTTTGGTGCACGGTGGCCTCTCCAGAACCTTACCGCCCCATCGAGCACCAGTTCTACGAGCAATGTGCCCTGCCCACTGCCACTTAATTTTGGCGGTTCATCGGGCTATATTGGCGACGGTATGTTCAACAATTGCATCACTGCTTACCATCAGGTGGGATCGCAGTCAAGCACTAGTTTATATCAAATAACTAAATTAAAAAATAACTAATATTTGCTATTACCAGCGGCTTTACCAACGTATAAGCATAAGCATAGCATAATCAGTCTTTTTAATGTTCCCACTGCTGGGACTCAGGCCTCCTCTCTAGGAGAGGGAACGAACGTGAAGATTGAAAAATATCTTTCCTACGAAAATGTACTACTGTAAATTCTAAGTGAATATTAAATTCACAACAATAACAAAAAAGACAAAAACAAAAGCAAAGCAAAAACTAGACCGCAACCCTGACAACAATATATAACTTGAAATAAAAATAACAACATACAAATATGAGAATTTTCCGACATTGTACACGATTCGCCCGTCGAGCGCAGCTGACATCCCTCTTTCCGCACTTGTACCTACATTACACACTCATATTGAACCCTTCTATATAGTATAAATATACTATGTATCACGTACTAACGCCCCCAAGTATGTTCTAGTTATTGGAAATGTTCCTATTTCAAGGTTTGTTGACGTCAAACGTGGAAATAGCCAAAGCGTGTGAAAACTAACAAAATTTTGTGGGAGAGCGAAGACTGTATAACCATAGTAAATCATGTTTGTTTAAGGTACTAGAAGAAGCAAACGTACTAAGGAAAATTTAAACACTATACAACATTATTTTTAGTTTTAAATGCGAAACCTGAATATAATTTGTTCAGAATCAGTAACTAAATGGACTTCAATAGTTTTTACACCATGTTACATTTTTTTTCAAGTGGCAAACACGTATTTGCTGTTTATTAGAAAATAACAATAAATCACAAGGTAAGGTAAAAATATCAGCCGTCATATAAAAATAACAAACAGTCCTCAAGATTTTAATCAAAATGGATTTATTATATCTACGCCTACTATTCACGAAAACGATGTTGAAATATTTACCTCGTATCATTTTATATTTATAAAATCTGTAAAAACTACAACCTACACTCACATAAACTATCAAAAGCAAACATTTCAGTTTTCAACAAATAGGTGAGATATGGAAAGTACGTGCAGTTTTCAATTTCGGCAGGCAGGTCTGCTACCAAGATTGAAATCCGTTTAAATTTTGAATAAAATATAACTTTTCATTCTGACAATACCTACATAATTTATAAATCCTAGAAAATATATATACACTGCAGCAATTTGAAAACGCGTAACAAATAACACTCTAACACAAATAACAGTGGTCTTTTGGTTCCGCAGTTCTATAACAAACCCAATCAAACTCAACATTGCAACAAATATTGCAGCAACCCCAAAGGATTTGAGCAAAATTAGGGCGAAACATAAAATGTTATTTTGTAAAGAAAGGTTTGCAAGTCTTTCTGTAGGTCTCCCGTTTAAAGAACAAAGAAAATTTTGGTATCATGCTGGTTTATTTGACGTGATTCGATCACTCTGTGACTTCTGAGAGACAAGGAAACCAAAGAAAGATTTAAATTTATTAGTGTCATAAATCATATTATTAATTAATAGGTTTGTTTTTACTTCTGCTTTTTATAACGTGATTGTGAATATATGTATTTATAGATTACTTTTTATATCAACCCACTTTTTTATTGTCCTTATCCTTTACTATGTTGACTGGTCCAGGGGCGCCGGCTTTTAGAAAACCTCATGGGTGCTCATGTTCATTTAATGACTCGAAAAAGTGACAAAGTGTGAGAAGAGAAATGCACACTGATCGACCGACAAATAAATAAATGTCCTATTTACATACTGCCTACTTAATTAGAGGAAGAAAGAAAGAAAAAGAACTTATTTGGTACAGCACAAGGCACAAACACAGTATAGGGTAAACACGAAACAAAAAAAAAAAAAAGAAGCAAAAATGTAGTTGTGTGCGTCGCGGCTGCACAAAAATAGGTCCAGTTCAGCATGAATGTCAGACAACTAGTGCTTGACGCTAATTACTAATAATTACTAATTATGTTTGATAAAAATATAAAACGAAACCATTATATTAAAATTAAACTAGTTTTATTATCAAGAAATATTATTATAAATTCTACGTAACCTAAAAGGCGAGATTACTGATCTGTTTCTTGATATCTATTCTCAGGGGTGCTCAGCACCCACTGTTTATTTCTCATGGGTGCTTGAGCCCCCGAGCACCCACGGAGTTGGCGCCCCTATTAATGATATTGTAATACATTTATTATAAAAATCAATCTTTTTTTAAAGAGTAATAGTGGAGTTTCTTGCCGGTTCTTCTCAGTAGGAAACAATCAATTGGAGTCGTGCATTAGCTTTGGACGTTTAATAAGTGTCCATGAAGATCTATGTGAAATGAATTATTTTGAACTGAATTGAATCGAAAAATCAGATCGATGAGGTGTACTTTTAGTATACCCACATTTCACTAGGTTTCCAAGTCCCATGTGCAGAGTTAGGGCTGTTACTGACAAATTCCTCACAAAAACATTATAATTTACTACAATAGACTCAACGACCGCTCAAAGTGTGGGTTTCTAAGGTCTGATCCCCATAATTATGCAGCTATTTATATGCGTATCCTTAATTTGGCTAGCAAGTTTACGTCTGCCTGTAATGACCAATATAGATTATATGAATTCTCGTATGATCGCCGCATGCCTCATGCTTAGCACTATTTTTTTTCAGTTTTTAGGAACTTTGAGAAATAATATAAATATGTACCTTAACATTGTTTTCTGTCGTGACATTATCAATCACTAATAAATAAAACGATGTTTACTTCTCTCGTAATCCGGCTCGAAGGACCAACATAAGACGACGTGTTTATGTCTAATGTTCATTATACTTTATAATAGAACGGGACTCGATAGTGTCCAGTAACCATGGATTCTGCTTCTTTATATCGACGTTCAAACATAAAACTATTGTATCTAATGTTAAAGGTGGGATGTGATTGTACTTTAGCTGTGTTTACTGCCCACAGCTTCTACTTTGTATGAAACTTATCGGTAGAAAAGAACGTAGTCTTAGAGCGTGGTGTAGTAATTGCAAATCTTAGATTTCAATGTACTTAAGTCTGGACCAGGTACAACCTGTACGTCCCGATACGAATTTGCTGACTTTACAGGGTAATTTTTTATTAGCGAAACTACGCATGTCTTGAAAGGTGATAACGATAAAACAAATTAAAAACGCATTTTTATTTGATTAGATGCTACACAGCTTTTTTTATTGTTGATATGAGATATCCAATATCTCACAGTGTCACATGTGATCTTATCTCCTATCCTTTTCACTCTATCTGATAGGTTAATGTTCACAGCTTGGTAGTATTTTACTTGAAATTATGACTTTATATAGTTCTATTATTAGTAATATATCGATACTACCACTTCTTCAAACCTTTGCTGACGAATACCACAGAATAAGTTGCACAAGCTAATATTAGGTCTTTAAGTATGATATTGCCGTTTTTTAAAACGGGTTGCTTTGAAGTGTTATATCTTTGGATTGACTTGGAATTATAAGTTCAAATAAACTTTATATTAAAGATATGTTATTCTTTTTTCGAATTTAGGTATTTATTAGATTCTTTATGTTTTGTATTTTCTGTAATATCGCAATTTTTATAACCAGGAAAGCTAATAAAAAAACGTTTTTTTTTTTCATATTAACAGTTCCAACGTAGAAAGCAACCCGTTTTAAAAAACGGCAATTTCATACTTTAACCCCTATTACTAACTCATTTTCCCGTGCAGAGGTTGGGTTTTATTTTACCATGGAATTACTGCAAATAATCCGTATAGGTAAACTACTTGTAAATACCTACATAATAATATTATGTCATGACAAACATAGGTACTAAACTTGTAGTCAACATAAGTCTGTTTTATCTTCCAGCAAAGCCGACGTTTCACAAAAATACGGACATTTTTAAAAGAACGTGTCTTTTTCATATCAGGATCTTATGTCACGTGTGCACACAATAGCCCTCTTCAAGACATGCCGTCTACGACACTTAATACCGTATAACTTTATTATCAGTTAAGTTTTTTATTTGTTTAGGATTCTCATCTTTTAGATTAAAGTTTCGAGACGGAACTTTTGTTCAAGTAGTCTCTAACATTCTTTAAATCTAAATTTGCGCATGTAAAAGTAACAGCTAACTTGTAAGGGTATATCTAGGTACTATATATCTAATTATCTACGGTGGTGACCTCTCGCGTCCGGCCATGACTCAAGCCATGGTACGGGGTAAGCGGGAATGGGAAGCAATCACCTCCTTCTACGCAGCAGTAATAGGAGTAAAAGAGGTGGCCGATACCATGAAAGAGACATGCCCTAGCCGCCGCCGCAAGAGACGCCCCGTGAGTCGAACGTCGCAGGGCGAGTCCCGACCACCATAGGCGTAGGCTTGCTCCGGTAACGACCAAGCACTAGTCACGCGCGCCAACAAAGTAGACGGGGCCCAGTAGAGCTGATAGCTGCAGCTATAGGGCTGTAGGATCGTTGGAAAGAGTAACCGAGGCTCTGGAACACAAAGGGCAACTGAAAGAACACAGCTGGGTTACCCAGCTCTACCCAGAGCAGAAGGGGCTATTGGATGATTTCCCAACTATTTTTCGAAAAAACCGAAAAAAAAATGGTACCTATTTAAGAAAGAACAAAGTGTAATAGTTTCATATTCCCGATCCCTATTAGTCCAGTTAGGTACCAAATGTTTGCCACAATGTCATACCAATGTGTTCCTTCTCCATTGAAACCATATCTCTTCAATAATCAGCAAAAATCTGAAATATGTCCAAATTCTACCGAATAATTCTGAATGAGCGCTTGCTCCTGTGAACACCTCCTAGAATATATGAATAGCGTAATTAAAGTAATTTCTTTGACTGTAGCTGTGGCTTTTTACACCTACACTACAAGATACTTAAGTATGTAAACAGCGTGAATAATTGGAATCGTGTAGGCGTAAAGCTTCTGTGATACGATGATTACAAACGTCCTTCTCGACTTCTGAGAAAAGCTGCTTATGTTTACCTAACTATCATCTGCCAGCGTTTTCACCCGTGTCAAAGGTTTCTTCATACAAACTTTAGACCTCCCGTTTCATTCCCTTTCAAAATCCTTTCTTAGTGCTCGCCTACGTCATAAAAGGAAGCCTTGTGCAAAATTTCACGTTCTTAGTCCCAGTAGTTTTGGCTGTGCGTTGATATGTCAGTCAGTCAGTTTCTACTTTTATATATATAGACTAGCTTCTAAGAGCGCTTTGCTCGCGTGAAAGTAGGTTTCTCCATACAAACTTTGGACCCCCGTTTCATCCCTTTAGGGGGAGAATTTTGGAAAACCCTCTCTTAGTGCTCGGCCACGTCGTAAAAGGAAATCTTGTGCAAAATTTCACGCTCCTAGTCTCCGTAGTTTTGGCTGTGCGTTGATATTGTCAGTCAGTCAGTTTCTACTTTTATATATATAGACTAGCTTCTAAGAGCGGCTTTGCTCGCGTGAAAGTAGGTTTCTCCATACAAACTTTGGACCCCCGTTTCATCCCTTTAGGGGGAGAATTTTGGAAAACCCTCTCTTAGTGCTCGGCCACGTCATAAAAGGAAACCTTGTGCAAAATTTCACGCTCCTAGTCCCAGTAGTTTTGGCAGTACGTTGATATGTCAGTCAGTCAGTTTCTATTTTTATAAATATAGATATATAGATTACGTTAAGCGTTTCCACTCAAATAGACACAACCTTTCTTCATTCAAAGATGAGCTAATTTTTATTTATTTAAAAATACGAACACTTATGAGTGTGACTGAATACTGTATGGAATACAGAAATATTTTGTTCTGCACCTACAGTTAGTTTTTAACTGATTGATGATAAATATAAACCTGAATTAATGGTTCGCTACTAAATAGTCGACTAGGGAAAAAAACACTCATTTCAACATTTTGATAAAAGTGGAGAAAGTTTAACATTGCGACCGAGGCGGAATTCGCCCGAGCCGTAGGCGAGAGTTTTATGGAGCCTTTTAATGTTCCCACTGCTGGGACTTAGGCCTCCTCTCTCTAGGAGAAGGAATGGGCCGTAATCCATCACGCGGGCCCAGTGCGGATTGGTAAATGTCACATGTCTTTAAATTTTTGGTTCTAGGACTTAGCATTTAATAGCATAAAAGCCTTATAATGTTCCCACTGCTGGGACTCAGGCCTCCTCTCTAGGACATGCGAGAAGGGAATCAGCGTGACAGCCTAGCTGATAAGACAGAATGAAAGATAAAATATTGTCGCCGACCCCAAGGAACACGGGACAAGGGTAGGAAGATGAACTGCTGAACTTAGGGTGTAAGTAGCACCCAATCAGATACTTAATACTTAATATTTTTTGGCATAAACATACCCAGGTCTTTTGGGAAATTATTGTGCTGATGAAAAAAAAACTGTTCATTTATTTACAATAAAATTTAATGAAGTAAATATGTATTTCGTACAGTTTTCTACGAGTCTCTAGAGTAATAGTAAAAAAACAAAATGAGTTTTAAAATTTAAAACTTTGTTCAGCGAGAGAAGTATCTCTCAATGGGATTTTGCTGTAGTTTTTCATCTAAAATTTTGCTTGCAATGAACACTTGGATTGTCAAGTTATTATGAGGGTTGGGAAATATGACGTTTTAAAAATAACCTAGATGGAATTTTAAATACTGCTTACGATATGTCTGTCGTGTGTAAGATTAATTTTTAGTCATTTCTTAAAAACAGTTTTCATAACAGACATGTGGTTTTTATATGAATTTAGTTGTACAGACAGATGTATCAATTGAATACCCTTCTCTTATTAAAATACCCTAGAAAAGGGGGTAACCAGTTGATGACGCTGTTCGTACATATATTTCGTTTATTCTTTTTCAATATACACTTACTCGAAAACCCGCTGGTATCCCTACCGCTTATAGGTAAGTATGCAATTTACTTTTTTTCGCACTAGTGTGGAAAAGTGCACGAGCTCGTCCCTGCTACAATTTATTACATTTATCGTCCTAGGCTGGGCACATTATTATTATTATTATATCTTCGTAAGTGTATTGAAAAACGTCGTTTAAATTGACACACGTAAATTTTTGTACTCGGGTCAGTCTAGTAGTACTTATCAATATGCAACTGTTTATCAAGTGCGTAAGCTAACTACTTGAGTTTAGAATTTACTTAAGCAATGAATTTTCTTAGAAAGCAATCTTCCCAATATAGCTCGTTCCAAGGCTTGGTAGCACCTGAAAACATTTTCTAAGTGAAGTCAAACACTTGAGCCGCTAGCCTAAACATAAACTTACAACGGAGATAGGCAATATTTTTCAGGAAGGTATATTTTATCAGAACTTTTCCAGACTAACTTGAACAGCTGTCGGTTGATAAACATCTTGTAAGTGTGTTTTCTTATTATATTCTAAGGGTGTTTTCAACATCGTGCGGTTTTGATCACGCATGCGGGATTACCAAGCACGCGTAACCCCCGCAAATGTCCTTTTCATACAAATATTTGTATTACAGCCCGCAGGAAACTAGATCGTTGGCTATCGTGTCTCAAGTTGCGCGAAATGTTCTGCATGCGTGATGAAATCAGCACGATGTTAGGGTGTTTTTAATATGCTGGGGCTGCTCTGTGCGTTGTGGTAGTGCACAATAAACGACAAAAGCGCGGGGGTCCCGCGGGGGCTGCTGTCCGGGATCACGCCCCGCGTCCCGCATGCGTAATCCACGCATGACAATAAATACTTGTATGAAAAGAACATTTGCGGGGGTTACGCGTGCGGGGCACTCCCGCATGCGTGATGAAAACCGCACGCTGTTAAAAACACCCTAACTAGCTGCTGCCAGCGTATTCGCCCGTGTGAAATTAGAAAATTGTCCCAAGGGATAAAAAAATACTCTATATGCTATTTCAAACTCTTCTTCTTTCAGGTCTACCTGTGTGTCATATTCCATCCAAATCCGTTTAGCCGTTCGAGCGTGAAATAGTAAGAAACATACAAACGCCTCATGGCATACCTGGAAGGTAACGATCTCCTCAGTGACCGACAGTACGGGTTTCGCCACAATCGGTCTACTGGGGACCTACTAGTGTATACCACTCACATGTGGGGCGAGGCCCTCGAGAAGAATGGAGAAGCGATTGCTGTCTCCTTAGACGTCTCGAAGGCCTTCGACAGGGTATGGCATGCCAGCCTTCTGAGTAAGCTTCCAGCGTACGGTATTTCCCCTGGTCTGATTAACTGGGTAAAAGTCTTCCTGAGTGAACGGTCTCTCCGAGTTGTTGTCGATGGATGCTCATCAGAGCCCATGACCACTAATGCCGGAGTTCCTCAGGGGTCAGTTCTCTCTGCAACTCTTTTCCTGCTGCATATTAACGATCTGCTGATGCCCGGTATCTATGGGTATGCAGATGATAGCACAGTTGTAGAGAGATACCTTCCAGGTGCTCGGGCTAGTAAGGAACTAATCCGGTCCGAACGAGAGGCTATGGTAGAGCGTACGAATGTCTCACTTCAGGCAGTCTCCAAGTGGGGCGAAACCAATCTAGTAGAATTCAACGCCGCCAAAACACAAGCGTGTCTGTTCACCGCCAAAAGGAGCCCGTTCACCTTGGCTCCTGCTTTTCGGAATGTATCCCTGGAGTGCACCGACCGCCTTTAGCTCTTGGGAGTTGAAATTTCCTCAGACCTCAATTTTGGGCGGTTCATTGAGTCCAAAGCCAAGGTAGCTGCTAGAAAACTAGGCGTTCTTGCAAAGGTTCGACGGTACTTCACACCGGGACAGCTTCTAATGTTATACAAAGCACAGGTCCGATCGTGTGTGGAGTACTGCAGTCACATATGGGCTGGTGCTGCAAAATGCCATCTAGCAGCTTTGGACTCAGTGGAAAGGCGTGCGAAGAGGCTAATTGGGGATCCAGATTTGGTTAAGTCCAATCTACAAAGCCTCGAGCACAGGCGCAGGGTAGCCAGCCTATCGGTATTTTACAGGTTGCATTTTGGAGAGTGTGCGCGGGAATTGCATGACTTGATTCCGCCATCTCCTTTCTACCATCGGACAACCCGACGTACGGCGAGTATCCACCCTTACGTTGTTGAAACTTCAACGGTCCGGACTAAGCGTTTCGCTTCGTCGTTTATACCGCGTACATCGAAGGACTGGAACAATTTGCCTGCTGCGATCTTCCCGTCCAACTATAATTTAGGTGTCTTCAAGGCTAGAGTGAATAGGCTCTTGATAAACTAGTGCGCCTCACCATCAATGATTGCATCACTGCTTACCATCAGGTGGGATCGCAGTCAAGCGCTGGTTTATATCAATTAAAAAAAAAAAAAAAAAAAACACTCAAAAACTTTCACCTTTATAATCGAAAAACCGTAGCCATGAAAAACAAAGAGCAAGAAACACAGGTGGGATTTTGTCAGTAAAAATTTTACACTCCCTCTCGCACCATCCTGAGCGGGTGGAGACATTAGTATGATTTCCAATTAAAACAAAAAGATGTACCTACATAAGTACCTACCCACTCTTTGTAGCCAATTTATTCAATTGCCTTAGTAAGAAGGATTGCGCCGAAGCCTATTTTCATTAACTCCAATAACATAAAAATAAAACAAAAGTCGAGGTTGTATTTTAATTCTCTTTAGCCAACCTTTTTTGCTAGCAGTTAATCCAATTCAGTGGTAAAAGTTACTCACCAATTTGTTTGTGTTAATTCCACAAGCTTACCGAGTACACAACAAGTTTTCTAATTTAGTTCCATGTATTAACCTACATTTACATCAATATTAACTTCAAAAGGTTCATCTGCATGATTGAGACTGAGTTAACATGAAGGACTGCCTGTCCTAACGGAAAATACGATACCTGGATCTATCGATCATCTCAACGTGTTACATAAGACAAGTGTGCTTTCGTATTGCCTCTGGAAGTTTATATTCAACATCTTTTTGGAGCTGACGTTGCGCTTACAAGCCTAAGAAGTGCCTACACGGGGCTACAGCTTACGTAGTCGGCTATATAGTCGAGGTGGGGCATACGCGGCGTCTACGACGAGCTACGAAGTGAATCTACGAGGCCCCTGCACCGAGTCTACAAAACGCGTAGGGTGAGCCTACGAGTCCACTTGCCCTTTTGCCAAGTCTACGAGATGGCTACGCCGATACTACGAGGTGCCTACACCGATTCTATGAGGTGCCTACACCGATTCTAAGAGATGCCTACGCCAATTCTATGAGGTGCCTACGCCGATTCTACGAGATGGCTACGCCGATACTACGAGGTGCCTACACCGATTCTACGAGGTGCCTACACCGATTCTACGAGGTGCCTACGCCAATTCTACGAGATGCCTACACCGATTCTACGAGGTGCCTACACCGATTCTACGAGGTGCCTACGCCAATTCTATGAGGTGCCTACGCCGATTCTACGAGATGGCTACGCCGATACTACGAGGTGCCTACACCGATTCTACGAGGTGCCTACGCCAATTCTACGAGATGCCTACACCGATTCTACGAGGTGCCTACACCGATTCTACGAGGTGCCTACACCGATACTACGAGGTGCCTACGCCAATTCTATGAGGTGCCTACGCCGCTTCTACGAGATGCCTACACCGATACTACGAGGTGCCTACGCCAATTCTATGAGGTGCCTACGCTACGTATTCCAGGCATCTACGCTCGACTAACACCCAATGCAAAGGTATTTTAAAACACATACTCAACTATATATCCATTGATAACAAAAGCTCCTTGCTTCACATGATACATGTAGTCTCGGATCCTAACTATCCAAATTGAGCATTCATAGTCGACCGATTACAAACACTGCTTTAAAGTCGAGCGACTCGGTTGAGACCGCAACTGAAGCAGTTTGCTACGTGAATAGATGTGAACGTTATTAGGTATGGTGGTTGTAGGTAGTGGGCTCGATTGGAGCTAGCTTTTATAATAAAGTTACTTTTTAACCTTTTGACGTGCGTAATTAGAGACACAATAGTAAGACAATGGCTTCCGGGCGCCGGCTACCGCCTGAGCGTTAATGAATTAAATTTTGCTTCAAACAGTTCCAGGAACGTAAAAAGAGAATGAACGATGGTGCTAGTAAATCTGCAGCTGGGACGGTTTAAATTATATAAATGGTTAATGAAATCGCTTCTATATCGAAGCCGGACAGTGTAGGCATCAATATGTAACACTCGGCGTTGTCCACGACACAGCCATACAGGTCCTCGCCGGACATGGTAAGTTCGGGAGGTTCCTGCACCGGATTCGGGTGAAAGAGACGCCCGGTATCGCCATTATGTGGACCAACCGGACGACCATCAGCTCATGGTCCGGAGTGAAGGGTAATGGCAGGCGGGCGGCTCCTTCTGCGAAGCAGTAATGCCAACGAAGGAGACGGCCGCACGCGTGAGTGATCGGACATCCTCACGCTTCAGCCGCCGCAACGCCGACCCCGACTACCAGCCACGGTATGCTCAGGCTTGCATACGTGGAGCAATGGGTAGCTCGCCGTCCAGCCATCCGGTAACGCATTGCACCAATCGTGCCGTCAAATACGTTCATTTCTCTGAATGTGTCTATTTTAAAACTTCATATAACATAATTTTATAAATAGAAATCCATTAGTATTGCAGCAGGGTGGTCGTAAGGTAACTAGAGAAGCTTGTGATGGACTAATTCTTGCGTAGGTACCTACATACTTAGAAATGTACAATATTTTATCATATTTATAACTAGCTTCATAGCGACGTCACCCTCGTGAAAGTAGACAATACATATAATATATATAGCCTATGTCATCTACACTAGAGGTAATTTGTTTTTATGTTTTTTAGGGTTCCGTACCTCAAAAGGAAAAAACGGAACCCTTACACAACAAAGTGATCCAAACTTTGTTGTCCGTCCGTCAGTCTGTCTGTCTGTCTGTGTCTGTATTTATCGGGAACGCGTGGAGCTATCGAGTTGAAATTAAAACCATATACTCAGGCCTGCGGTCCCTTGAAGCTGTGAAAAAATCAAACATCTGAGTTAAGGGAAAAAGAAAGATACGGCCGTTTATGTCTCAAAAAACGTGTATTTCGACACTCTCGAGGGAATCAAAATTCATAGGGTACTTCCCGTTGACCTAGAATCCTGAAATTTGGCATGAAGAAAGGTCTCATAATACAAGTATAGGAAAAAATCTGAAAACTGTAAATTTGTAGTGTGTGCAAAAAAAAACTTTTTGCGATTCGGAAAAATCTTCATAAGACAACTCGGGAATTGAACAATTTTCATTGGTAAGTTTGTACGGAACCCCAGTGCGCGAGTCAATTTTTTAATCTTGCCAGTAGATGACACAATCACATAAAATACCTTAAAGTTATAAGATATCAAAAGGAACAAGTTGTACCTATATACAAGGTAGTTAGGTAAATCACGCGGAAATAATTAACGTAATTCCCTTTTAATTATCATTGATGTTAGGCATGGGTTTGTGAGCAAAACATTTGCAAACTAATTGACGCCGACAAATTGTAACAAAGAAGGGAAGTATTCCTCTATCGATAAGTTTTATTAAAGAACTCCGTGCAAAAATATACATCCCATCACTAGAAACTACCGTAGGTGTTGAATGAGGAATAAAATTTAACACATTTTTTTATTCCACATTGAGCAACCTTAGCGATTATACCTATTGATGCTGTAATTGGAATAGCTTAGGTGCTCAAACCACAAGTGCTGAAAAAATTGGTGCCGAAAGAGGATTACTTCAAAGAAGAGAACCATAAGCTGGTTGGGAAATGTCTAGGTGAAGATAAATTATAATTGTATATCATAAATTGAAGTCGAAAAAAATAAAGCCAGCGCCGCCATATTTTATCGTCATTGTTTTCGTTCATTCCGTCCGCTTCCGTGTTCATTTACAACTTTTAACAGCAGTAGGTGTTAGTTTTCTGTTTAAAACATTTTGATTTTTGAAGTGTCCGAAGTCTAAATAATTTTGTTCTTATAAAATAAAGAATACCAATACTTTTTTTGGGCTTTTACTCTAAATTTTCCAAAAACTATTACCATTTTAATATACCTAATCACTAACACAACAAATTCCCAAACACTTGGCATTACATTCCCAATCGAATGACAATTGGACTTTTCCAAATCCCTTTGAAAACAACATGTCATTGTAGGTATATACGCATAGGTACAAGTACTGTACCTCAAGATACTGTTACAGCCTACATCTTCCTTGTTTACGACAAAACTAACTACAATTAATATAATATTTTACTAATGAATAAGCGGAAATTAGTCACATTAGAAGAACACAATAGGAATAGCATTAATAAATGGAAGTCAAATGTTAGACCGCAAACTGGACAATATTGTGATAAACAACATGAATCATGGGATATATAACATATAATAATACCTATTTAAGATATATTTGTTAAATGTATTCTAAGGCCCCTTGTACACGTTTTGAAATGTCGCCGGGCCTATGCAAGAATTCGTGTCGTTTCTGCTTTGGCGCTGACCATGAAAAAATCTTGTCAGCGCTAGACACCACGCGTGAAGTTGCTATGGAGCGGTTGGGGGCGAGGTAGGTGAGGGAGTGCCACGATACATTTTCGTACCTGATCCGATAAAATTATTATCGTGTACATGATGAGTTGGTCTACCTCAGACACGCTAAAACTTAGCGTGTATTTACAAGCGCCCTAAGTGCAGGAGCAAAAGAGAAATGGGTTCCTTGGCTTCGGGAGTTGCAGGACGATTCCTACCCACCGGAGGCGCGGGTTTATAGCACGGATGTCCAGTCGACCGGTAAAAGCCGAACCCGTATCGACTGCGCGTTTTGACCGGCGCCTCAAAGAGGTCTGCACAATAGCACGCATGTACTAAGACTAGCTTAACTGAAAGTTAAGTTTTCTTCCAAACCTTTTAGTGTGACTAGACCGACAGTTGGACATGGAAAGGCCACATGCTCCGAAAGCAACCAGCGTTCGAGTGAAATCTTCAAGGGAAAAGAAAGCGTGGCCGTCCTCGTCAAACCTAGCGCCGCACCACGTTGGTAGAAGCGATGAGCAACGAAATGACGTGGAGCGAGGTGAAACGCGAAGCTCAATACCATTGGTAATGGAGGACTACTATAGACGCTCTCTGCTCCATCGAGGAGGGCATTAAGACAAACCTTCGAATATTCTTTGAGTTAGGCACAACAAACCATCGAATATTCTTTGAGTTAGGCACAACAAACCTTCACTTAAATAACAGCTAAACAAGCCGCCATACGCTATTTTATTACCAAAGAAATACGGTGACAATATTTAACTGCTGCAAAGATAAAAAACTGAGACTTCACTAGAGTTTCGACTCAAACTTGACTTAAATTATTGGCAATCTTACAGAGGCTTAGGTACTTTGGGAGAACTTTGAAACCAGTCTCTGAAACTGTTCACATAACTCGACAAAATGTAGGGAACAATCAATTATTTTATACTAGTTCTGTGAGCAGCATCGCCTGCGTGAAAGTCAAAATTTATTGAAACAATAAAAAAAATTGCATGTCGGATAAATCTTCGAGACTCCATTTCCGACTCGCACTTGCCCAAGTTTTTATTTCTTCAATGTGTAATGATATGTTATTAGGTTATTATTGGTTTATAAAAAAATATTTTTAATTTCTAAGTTTCCATTGTACAACGCCTTAAACATCCTCTGTAACGTTGTACAAGTGCTTGTAAATAAATAAATAAGTAGGTCCTACTAGGTACCTATCTTATATCCTATTTCATGAAATGGTCTGCCCATGTACTACCAAGTTTCACCTGAGTCCGTTAGCGTGAAGGCGTAACAAAAAATAAACGCTTGTCATTTACAGACACACACACATACGTACATACAAAGTTTCGCCATTAACTATCTGCCGCCAGCTGCTTCGCCCGCGTAACTATCCAGAAGGAAAATACTCCCGGGATAAAAGTATTATATGGGCTATTCCAGGACATCTCATCGATCTACCCTTGTACCAAGTTTCATCAAAATCCGATCAGCCGTTTGAGCGTGAAAAAGTAACCAACATACAAATATATACTTTTCACAAACTTTTGCCTTTATAACAGTATGTGATGTCAGAGATGGTCCCATAATGTAACTACATGAGAGATTCTTCCCGTCCGATTATAATTTAGGTGTCTTCAAGGCTAGAGTGAATAGGCTCTCAATAAATTAGTGCGCCTCACCATCAACGATTGCATTACTACTTCCCATCAGGTGAGATCGCAGTCAAACACTACTTTATATCAATTAAAAAAAACACGACTTGAGTAATTTCTCCGCCTGACAGATTTAACGAATAAAAATCGGGCAAGTGCGAGTCGGACTCACGCACTGAGGGTTCCGTACAAACTTACCTATGAAAATAGTTCAATTTCCGAATTGAGTTACGAAGATTTTTCCGAATCGCAAAAAAAGTTTTTATTTGTGACGTAATTACTACAGTTTTCAGATTTTTTCATAAACTTGTGCTATGAGACGTTGCTTCATGCCAAATTTCAAGATTCTAGGTCAACGGGAAGTACCCTATGAATTTTGATTCCCTTGAGAGTGTCAAAACATACGTTTTTTGCGACATAAACGGCCGTATCTTTTTTTTCGTTAACTCATAAGTTGATTTTTTCACAGCTTCAAGGGAAGGCTGAATACCTGGTTTTAATTTCAACTCGATACCTCCACGCGTTCCTGAAATAAAGGGTCTTGACAGACAGACAGACGGACAACAAAGTGATCCTATAAGGGTTCCGTATTTTTCCTTTTGAGGTACGGAATCTTAAAAATCATCCTGTAGATATAGTACATCAAAACACACACGATCAAATTATAATTCTCATTTCACCCTTCCGAAATAGGACAGGATAATTTGTGAAAACATCCACGTCACCTTAATTCTACAGTTATGAGTTCACAGATGAAAATTGCTCTCCCTAATTGGATTGCTCAACAGTAAACTTGAGCTCAACACTTGTTACTTGGTTTTTTATTCGTATGAACGTCCATACATCTTGTCTACAGTAACTGCAGCGCATAAAGAAATGCGCTGAACATTTTCTTGGACGTGGGGAAAAAAAGATATGACGTACAATATTACAAGGAAGAACCACTTTTTTTTTCAAGTTTTGTGAATGTGAAGTACCATGGAACATTTTTATTAGGTTACAACTTGTTTGACATTACGAGAATGGCAGTTGAGAGTTTGTCATGCTCACTCAAATGTCTCGCTGATGGTGGCACGTGTTATTGGGTCATTCAGTTCCCTTCACGCGTCATGCTCGTGTACGGGTGCCGTCAGTTGAGACTGGAGAAATCGGTGTAAGTACATGTAACTCTACCTAATTCCGACCTTTGTTATGACAGTAATAACTTGGTTATTTCAATGACCCTTTAACAACCAATTAACATTAAATAACAAAAATAGATCTTTTTTTTATTGTGGGAAATCATCTTATGACTTCTCCCGCCCTTGTGTGGAGCAGGAGGGCGTGTCAGACTTTTACTGACTAAAACCCACTCCTGTTCCTTCTTTGCCTTTGTTCCAGGGTCCCGGGGTTCACTTTCACTTGACCCATGGCCCCGGTAGGCTTCGCTTCGACCCTGCTGGGCCCCCACGATTTGCTGACATCATCGTCATAGATTTAGACTAAACTTAACACAAGGATAGCCCATGTCCTGGAATAGGACAAAGAATAGAATAGAAAAACTCTTATTCGGGACAGACACAGGACAACGGTTTTAAACACAAAGTAAAAAAAAAGAAAAGTACAGAATGCGGAAAGCGTGCCAGTACCGCCGAATAGGGGACCACCTCAGCATTTACTGGGCGTTAAACACCCAGCGCTGTTTTTTAGTGACGCACGGACAGGGGTAAACAAAATATATAATTGAACTAAATATTGATATGATAAAACCCGAGAGTTTACTCCTTCGGGATCATTATCGACATTGACGTGGGCGAACCCGCTCACTCACTGACTAAAGCTAGTGATCCAACAAATTAAATCGAGCTAAAACAGTCGTATGATTTTTCCGAACACTGTATTCGGCCATGCAATGTTTACAATTACCAATTTATAACATGCCTTTGTTACCTCTCCGAGTGTACTACGCAGCTACGTACCTAAGCAAATGCTAATCTTACCATGTATACTTATGTACATAATTATTATGAGGTTACATAACACTTTGACTCCAAATAGAAATTTGGGACATCGCAAATTTCCGTATAAACACATCTATTTTAAGATTTTGATGCGTAATACTGAAATGCTGTAAGAGACGTGGTATTAAGGGCCTGCGCACACTTGAGACAAGACTGCCTTAGACAGAATTTTCTACGACGTCGCAGACTTGTCTGCGACAAGACTGTTTTGAGAAGTCCAGTGTTGCCAACAGTTACACTAACTTACCACTAGAGTCAACTTTTAAAACCACCAGAAAACGTTGTATCAAGTGTGCGCTGGCCCTCAGCCAAAAGTATCTTTGAATTTTTTGAGTTGTGAAATCATCAAATAACTTCTCTCGCTCTGGGTGGACCGAGAGAGAGTGTTAAACTTTTACTAGCTAAATCCCACCTCTTTTCCTTCAGTTGCCCTTTGGGTTCCAGGGCCGCGGTAACTTTGGCCACAAGCCAAGGCGAAAGTATCTGTCGAGGATGAAAGTAAGTACCTATATGGGGCCCTACCATGACGTCTAAAAAACCTTCATTTCGATATAAGAAGAAGACGGAAGTATACAGGTCGTATATCGCCCCTATACTTTTCTTACAACGGGTTCAATTTAGTGATACGGTAATTACAATTTATATTCATCCTATGAATGATGAATGTCAATAAAAATATTTTGTCGAATTGCAAACCAGAAACAAGTCTTACTATTGAATGTTATTATGAGTAACTTAAGCTACTTTTTACATTCCTGTAGGGACAGGACTTAATTCTCGGAGGAGAGCATCTCCAAAATGAAGAATTTAGCCGTTTTATGTAAAAGTAAAATAATACATGATTGAAAAGTGTGTCCATGGAGTTTCTTGCACATTCTTCTTCATGGAGATCTCCTCTTTGGAATGTGCAATTAGCATCATTTTTTCTGACTGACTGACTTCTTGACATTACAAAGGTGCCTGTAAATGGTTTATTTGAAATAAAATACTTTGTATCTTTGACCGATCTATAGTTTATTTAAACTCATAATTCGAATTCGATCTGAAGATATCACAATTGAAATTGTGCAGTTTCATAAAACGACCATTTCATCGATAAAGATCTGCGCCCCTAGCCAAGTTACAACCGTTTCGTTTCGATTCTCTTTTTCGTTGATCGCCTCGAGTCGGCCACGCCTCCTATCCTTTGTTCTGACCACGTGACTGAGCGTTGAGACGACGTTAGAATAAAGGAATCGGAGGCGTGGCCTACTCGAGGCGATCGACGAAAAGAGAATCAGAACGAAACGGTTGTAACTTGGCTAGCAGGCCGCTAGAAGATTTAGCGAATTCCCCATCTATCGATAAACTACGCAGGTATCGATTTTTCGTTTGATCCCTAAGTGCATGTGTTTACCAAGTATGAGTGACGCAATTTGCGCGCATGAAACATACAGAATTACGTTAACCTAGATTTGAGCCTGAAATAACCCAGTGCATTTGCGAGGGAACCAATTCCTATTTGGTATTCAACCCACGGACGGATGGCGCGTGTTGATTTGATATAGAGAATTTGTTTTGAAAGTTTAATTACGACTCGATGGCGACTTCTCCAAGGAAATTAGGAATTGGTATTCGATTTGTATATAAATACAAATTCTGCCCGCTTATTTCCATTTCTGTACATTGAAACAGAATTGTGCGGGCTGAGTATTTTTTACTTAGGCGTAAATACATATGTTACAAAAATATAAATTAAAAACATGTTTAGTTTTTTAACTAAGCTTGCGAAAAGAGGATTAAAAATCTTACCATACGAAAAACCTTTTAGCCCTTGTGAATAATTAGGAACAGTGCTCTAGAAATTAAACACTTTTAAGATAGAACTACACTCCTCACACGTGTGCCACACACGCCGATCTGAGCGCGTCGGTCTCCATACATTTTATATGGAAACTAGCCTTGTAGAGCTACATTTAATCCACGCCATGCGTCGTTGTTCTACGTAAAAATCAGGCGTGTTACACGTGTGCGTCGCCGTCGGTCTAATGTAGTTCTAGTTTCATTTGTTTTTGCTCAGAAACCTCTGACTCGTTTTTGTTTGTAGATACCTAGCACCCGGGAAGTGAGTAGTTAAATAAAATAGGAGGACGAAATTTTGTCAAGAAATATAAACTGAAAATAGCTTAAATATAAAGAATATGTATTTTATCAATTTCCTTTATTGGAGGCGGTAGGTAAAAACAAGTTGAACCAAAAGTGGGCCGGGATAATCCGGATTATTAAATCTTTGATCAACTCATATTTTCAGTTAGTATTTTTTATATCCAACTCCTCCTATTGCCAGCACCATAAATAGTATATAAATCTAGTAGATAAATATTGTATTTGTAATCTCATTGTTGTCTCTTGACGAATAGAACAGAATAGGTAACGGTTTTACAAATTTAGCTGAAAATTGTAGGTACTTACTAAAAGAATTATTCGAGCTTTATATTATAGTCTTAAAGGCAAAGGAACAAAGAATGAAAACATGATACAGTGACATAACAAGGCAACGACAAATATATTACGTAATGTTATGAACTCGGGACCTTTTAGTAGAAATATTTTTGTATTTTATTCATATTAATAATGTCTTCTGTTCCTTCGTACCGATATTTTTAGAAAGCTGTTGGAAACATCAATACACGAAAAATATCAAGAGGAAATGAATAATAGCATTGGATAAAATTCCATGATAAACGTTAACATTACGTAAACGTAAACGTAAACGTTATTTTTATCTACACCTACGATGGAAAATTTAACTTTAAAATGACATGAAACATGATAGCGATCTTAAAATTGGTAATTAAATTAATGTGAGGAAATAACTACCGAGTACCTACTTATCAAATTATATAAATATCAAATCCACTGTTAGGCAAAGAGCCCAGCTTTAAAGACCAGCTTTTTACTAACCGATTTTTAAAAACAGAATGTTCCATTTAAACATAAAATTTTAAAAGCTGGCAACACCATATGTTACAGCCACAATAACTACAAAAGAACGTTGTAACACTAATGGAAGCAAGGTATAAAACATGAAAACAAAAACATAGCTTTCCTTTGTACATTACCGCATGGAACAAAGATAATAAAGGTAATCGGAACGTCTAATAGCAAGTGTAATGTGATACTGGCAACATTAGCGAACAATACTTGTTTGTGTCTAAGTTCTATTGTATTCTGGCAACACTTTTACACGATTTATGACAACTTTTGTCCACTTTGACCCCGTTGAGTCATCCTCCTTTATCTTTGGGTTAATAACTAATGATGTTGTGTCATTTATTGGTAGCGCCTACCTACGTAGGTAGGTACCTAACTACATCAGACAATACTTATAAAAGTACTTTCGTTTTCCAAGTTTGTATCTATCTTCCACATACTGAATCATTTATCAGTTTCGTAATGTTGGCATTAGAAGTTCTACAATTCGGACTTCAAATGTCTGTCAGACTAAAAAACAGAAGAACAATGAAGGAGAAAAATAATAGATTATGTGACTAGGGGATAAAGCAGTGTCTTTAAGTCACAGGCGGCATGTTGAATTCAGAACAAAACGAAGGTTGCTAAATTTAATCCCGAATGTCAGTGAGGGATATATATAATTAACTTCCGAGCATAGCGAGAAAGTTAATAAAGAAACCTGAGTGAAATGAAGAATTCAAGCCGCCCAAGACAAAGACAGCTTTATCCCCGTGTAGGATACTCTACTTTTTACATCATTAGTGAGATAATTAAAAGCCAATTGAATAAAACAAATCATATATTACAGGAATATAAATATTATTTACAAGTTAATCTTAACTATCACTCAACATATTTTGAGATTTGAAACAAACAAAATTCGCTACTCTAAGATTCTATAGTTTCAATTTTCTATATCGCCCCCACTCTTTCATTACTTTTTTTTTTTCAAAAACTCGTCAGTAACCACGTCTTACTGTTTTTTTTTTTTGTTAGTGGCCAGTTTGAATTTTGAATAAACTTGTATGACGTACGTAATTTTAATTCGATTAATGTTTACGGTTTTTGACGTTCCAAATTCAAACCTTATGATTACTTAAGGGTCGCCCATATTGCATTATCTCCCGGACAGAATGACTTGCTTTCGGTGATGGTTGTATGACATATAAAAGGGCATTATCGAGCAGGTGGTGTAAAAAATCATTTAAAGACCTAGTATAGTTTACCCTGGCACAGGACCAACAGCTTTACGTGCTTTCCGAAGCACGTAGGTGTCACACCACCAACCCCTGCCCCAAATCTCTCTCCGGTCGTGTCGTATTGCCGTGCCATCGGACTATGAGATGCACCTATGTTTGCGAACACACTAACTTGTGCACTATAACTATAACTACCGATATTTTATTTTTAATGTTGGGAAATCATCTATTGACTTCTCCCGCTATAGGGTTTTTTTTCCGTGGGAAAATCATCCAATGACATCCCCGCTCTTGGGTAAGGCGGGAGGGCGTGTCAGACTTTTACTGACTAAAAACCCACTCCTGTTCCTTCGTTACCTTTCATACTAGGGCCGAGTTTTCCTTTCAGAAGCAGACCCTTGGCCCCAGTAGGCTTCGACCCTGCTGGGCCCATACTATTTGCTAACATCTCTTTGAGGCGCGTGTGGAACAGTACGCGCCGTCGACGACTTGGGCTCAGTCCGGACGGTCGGACGGTGAGCTACCCATTACTCGCCGTCCAAGCAGCAGAAATCATCGCAGGCATCGGCTCTACAAGGCTCCTACAGTTTTGCTGACCTCTCTTTGAGGTGCGTGTGGAACACTACGCGCCTTCAACGTCTCGGGTTCGGTTCTTACCGGATGGCTGGACGGCGAGCTACCCATTGTTCGTCACCCGCAAGCTCAATACCTACCTACTTGATAACCGTTAAACAAAATTCTACCCACGTACTCAGTTATCTAATAGCCCTATCAGTAACCCTAGATATTTTCAATATACACAAGTACTTGATAGCAGAGCATCTCCATTGTTATACACGACTATACCAACCGTCGGCGTGAGAGCCATCTGTATTGGATTCGATATTCAAAATAGACTGAATATCGATATAATATGTATTTTTTCAATTTCTATGCGTAGCGATATTGAGGTTATACCGATAAAATTTCCATCTCTATGCTGTAAAAGAAGATGGTCAATATTATTATGAGACTTCTAGTTTTCAAAATTAATATATATTCTACTAGTTTCTACCAGCGGTTTCGCCCACGTGAAAATAGGTTTCTCCATACAAACTTCTAACCCCCGTTTTACCCCCTTAGGGGTGGAGTTTCGTAAAATCCGTTCTTAGCGGATGTCTACACCCTATAAGGAACCTACTTGCCAAATTTTAAGTTTGTAGGTGTTATAGTTTCTGAGATTTCGTGATTAATCAGTGAGTGGCATTTCGCTTTTATATATATAGATTTTCTGTTTTTTTTTCCGCGTGTTTGCCTCCATGACCAAAGCCTCAGATACCGTGTTTTCTGAGGTATAAAGTAGCTCATGGCATTCAGCGACATTATAGCTTTCGATAAAAAAAAATATGTCACAAAACATGGTGATGTATTCAAAAGACATTTCATATTTTTCATTAAAGAAATATCGTCTGTATTCCTATTTCTTCGCAATCGAGTTAATATTTCTCGGATTGTAAATAATGTCGGTATCGACACTTTCATCGGATTACATCGGTTCAAGACGTAAACATAGAGAATGGATCGAGCTTTCCTATCCAGGTATAAATTAAATACAGGTAGAAAAGTGTGAAAGAGATACGACCTACTGAAAGGAGACAGGCATAAGCCGCACCGTATCTCTGTCTCATTCTACTGAGTTATCAATTTTTTAAGGGTACTGCCCTTGAAAAATTGATAACTGATTCAGTCCATTCTCTTTGTCTATGGATCAAAACGTATTGACACCTCTTTCGAAGAGAAATCTATCGGTGTAGCGATACCGGTAATGCCTTCATCAATAACTGATCCAAAACGAATTTATTGAACCTCGAAGTAATCTATGGATTACCGGTGAACGAATATTGAGATAACAGCTTGAGACAAATGTTTGTTTCTGTATATATATTACTGCCGTAGTTATTGGTGAGAACAGTAAGTAAAAAAAAAGGTATTTTTAGAAAAAGAAGCAGAAAATATTTATGGGTAGGTATGCCCTTTCTGGCTTACTGCTCTTTCGATAACCACAACAGATTATAGTATGGAATTTCTTTGAAAGTCCAGCTTTAACAATCCGAGAATGAATCGAGACAATTTCGGCAACTGTTTTCGGAACAGATGACGTAACTATCAACAATTAGTCCCCAAGGACAGGAAAACAAAAAAAAACCTGTATTGTTAAGTCTCAGTAATTTTCCTCAACAAGTCGTTGTCCAATTAGTTATAAGTTTAGATTCTTAGATTCTGATACTGCAAGCCGTATTGTTCAGTGACTGTTGTAACATACCCTTCTCTACTCCATCCCAACTAAAGAAAAATGTAGCCATCCGATTTTCTCTTTCAATTTTCTTAGAAACAACTTCTACCTTAACATGGATGTGTTATATCCACTGTAATGACTGAATTTGTCCTTATATAAGCAGCCAGTTTTCCCCATTATTTTTCTAAGAAACTACCCGTAACTTCTGCCATATTTAGCTCAGCCAGCAATTACTAGCACACATCAACGTCACCGCTAATAGATTCCATCATCATTTCCTAGGATTCCTTCTAGCAACTTTAATTTACACTAATTAAAGGAGTGCATTTAACAATTATGACAAATGCTCCGCGATCTCAATTCTCTATTTTTAGTACGAAGTGCAATAGGAACTAATTGGACTACTGACAGTTCTATCACTTTTATGATTGCCATTAAAATAATTAGTATGTCAAAGTTCAACTGCTGATTTAACATCATGTTTTTGATAAAGATAAGGAAATCAGGAATATAAACTGTGTTAATGAATGTACTGTGTTTTAACGTCTGATTTCATTGATATGGCATTTGGGAATTGTGGTGAAATCAGCCAAATGGAGTGTCATTCAATGTTGACTGCTGTCACAGAGCAATTAGTTGTAACAAACAGAACAATTACTGAAACCAAACATCAGATTAATACAAATAATCTTCAGCCTACACTAATTGTCGGTCATCATGCCATTAAATATATATGTAGGTAGCTATAATATTAACAAACTAAGAACAGACTTAGACCAATATCATTGTGTTTTTAACCTTGGATTCTAAATTTAAAAATCTAACCTAAGTGCGTAGATATGATCTGTGTTTTGACATTAGTATTGACAAAAACCTTTTTGCAATATCATCATTATCATTGTTCTCCTGCCATCATTATCCCAATTTATTTGGGGTTTGAATATTCTACGTTACTTCACCTATATCTCTAATTGTCATCTCAACTTCGAAAAATATCAGGAAACGTAAAACTATTGACATCATAATCAGCAATACAAATATCTATATTAAACTTGACACGTGCAGACACTATAAGGCCTACATAGACATATTCATCTGATAACATATATTTTACGACTTACTCATCGATAGCGGTTTCTATCAATTAACAAAGGTCAAATTCATTCAATTTAACTCATTCAATATACGTATTGTTCAAATCAATGTGTATATCCTCATATAGGCTCCTATTTTATCACCGATTGCGTGCTCATTACTATAGTTACTTTTATTTATAAGGGTTTATCTAGCATTTTAGATAATAAGAAAGTGATCGATGACTCTGATTGATGAGAAAAAATGTTAAATTCAGACATAATTGAGTATGAATTTCGAAGCTTAGAGAATTACAGATAATAGTGCAGAAATGGAATTTGTGAAATTGCTGAAAATAATAAGACATTCTGCACCTATTAGATAGGGCTGAGCATATGCTATAAGTCAATAAAAAAACAGCCAAAAAGATAAGACAGAAATATGGTAAAAATAATGATTGCTCCACAAACAAATCAATCACAACTACGTCCGGTAGAAATGTACTAAGTTCGATAAAACCATTAGTTAATGAGCCTCAGCCGGCATAGGGATAGGCATTGTTTAGCCTTATCTAAACAATGCCTATCAGTATCAAGGTAATTAAGGGTATAGTTAACTAACTACACACTAAACTTAACTAAGTTATGTTTGACATATACTCGTAAACGTCAAAGGGATACGATTTCATTAATAGACAGTTAGAATGAGGCAATGATGAGTAGTTTTACACGAATCTACGTAAAGTAGGTACCGACAATGTGCAATTCTTCGAACTTTTTTAAATAACGGTGTTGTAAGTGCAATTGGTTAACATTCAGTTACGCTTACGCCCGCTTATCTTTGTTTATTACGTTACCTACCTTGTTTACCTACTTACTGTAACAGTTAAACCAGTGTATGGAACAAAATGTCAATATTTATTTAAATCTACTCTCAAAACATGTTCTAATCGATGTCTGGGTTTGTAATATGTCCAATGAATTGATATATACCTAGTTTTTAATATACTCATGTAAGTGAATATTTGACGGCGAAGTGCCAATAACTCCCAACTGTCGAAGTCAAAAATTTTCAGAAATAATCTTTTAACTTCCTAAGAAGTAAAAAAAATGTAATTAATTAATATATTTTAAATATTATGCAGCATTAATATAGTTTATGACAGTGTAGTAGTGTCCCAAAGAAGTTAGGAGGTAATACCATAAATTGATGTCACTGACTCCGCGAATTCTTAGATTACTTCCTATTACGACTCACTTTTTATTATGATTATTTTTATTGTACTTTTGAGTACAATATTGACTGGTCTACACTGTCCTTACATAATATCTACTAATACTGTAATATGGAATATTGTAAGAACAACATTTTATTTTTAAAGAGTAACCATGGAGTTTCTTGCCGGTTCTTCTCCATAGGAAACGACCAATTTGGAACCGTGCTCTAGCTTCTGACGTTTTATAAGTGCCCATGTCCTATGTGAAATAAAAACTTTTGATTTTTTTTTGAATCGACACATTGGTTTAGTTAGACGTTTCCACAATTTAATTTAATGCAGACATGTAAAGTATTTTTCTCGAAAAATGACAGTTGCAAGGAATACCTTCTAACTATGCAATAGTGCCAAAAGGCACTTCACCGTCGTAATGTTATTTTTATAAAAATAAACCAATCTCAAACGTCAATTGGGACGTACATTCAAACTTGATTTCATTCATGACTTAAAACAGGTCACGGCAGTCTTCAGCATAAAATTGTTGCAACCAGATGGTTCGGTGCTCAATTGATACAGATAGATCTATAACTCGTATTTTTAAATCCGTTTTGTGCACTTTATCTTTGGCTTGACCTAGAATCAGTTTATTAAATATTTGTTTCAGGGAATGAGCTTCAATGTTATATATTAGACATTAAATAAAAGATAAAGTAACACTAGGTCAAAACTAACGCCCGACTATGGAAGACACTTCACCACGATAATTCACAAACGCAATAAAAAATATAGTAAAATAGTTGTTATGACATATTGTTAAAAATATCAACAGTAAAACATAAAAAATATACCAAGCGACAGTGGTATATGTTTATGTCGTACGGCTGGTATTTTTGAACTCAAAATATTCTCCTATTTTATTTAACATCACAATAATTAAGAAAGACTACAAAAGGAACACTTTTTGTTGCTGTTAATGGCATCTTTGATCGCATGGAGATTAACAACATTACTCTCCCTTTTTGGGCCAAGTTATTAGTTCTTAAACATATAAGCTATCTGTTAGTGAAAGTCCAGTCAAAATCTGTTCATCCATTTCGGAAATGTTTTTTGATATTACAAGCAGACACTTCAATTTTATTTGTACTCGTTTAAATGCACAAATAAAATATAGCATTTATCACCTGGACCATAATAACGAATCGATTGACACCTCTTTCATTTTTATGATTATGATATAAAGTCTACATGATTTTACTGAACCGATTTCTGATTTTGCCGTTTTCGAGTAAAAAGAAACCGATGCTTTCTACGCTTTCTCCAATAAGTGCAGTTTTCCTTTTCCAGAAAATTTTCCGATTTAGTAGATAATTCCGTATCATTTTTTTCTTTTTAGGATCTGATCCATAAAATATTGTTCATCTCAAATAAATACGTAACATTTTCTCTTTCATATTTCATATCTGTTTTTCCAAGAACCCGCAGTCAGAGATAACATGAAAGATGTAACTTGTCTTGTTATTTTTCTATATATGTACTCTCTTATATTCGACTTGTGCGAATAACATGTAGTCTTGTTAAAGTGTGACAAGCACGTGGGCGAGAGGTCAGCGGCCACTTTAATTGTTAATCCCTGTTAGTCGTATCGCCCATCGTCCATGATTCAACTGAATCTAATGCCTGGAATAGCAATCAAGCTTCGTCAGGGCTGGCTTCGAGTTTCGTCATTATTCCATTAACTGCTAAACTGTTATGTAGATAACTACGAGATAGGTAGAAACCCTTTATTTTTCCTGTTTGCTTTTTAGATTTTGTTCGTTCAGATACATGACGTTTGGACGCAACACAAGTACTTAATAATTTATTGCATTCCATATGTACATAGATGGTATAACAAATAGTCCTACAGCAAAATTAAGAGAGAGGAAGAGAGCTAAGTAGCAATTCACAGAATTCAATATTATTATATTATTTCAGTTTATTAGTATTGTAGATCTAACAGATGTGTTTGATTAGGTGTATAATTATATATGCATATTATTATGCCTGTGTATAAGTACAGGTATATTACACAAGTACACAAGCAGAAACATTCAAAGCTGAAGCGGAAATCGACTTTAAAGCTCGTTGAATAGATAAAACTTTTGCTACATCTAGCAAAGCTAGTGAGCATCAATATAAACAATAACAAGTTTCAACTCTAATCTGATCGCATCATTAATATTGCAACTAGGTAAACGGCTAATAGCTCGTATCCTTCCGACAAGGACTGGGTTTCTCCGAATTTGGTCGTCCCGGTCCGGTCTAACCGGTTTTAAAATCGGGTTTGTGAACAATGCCATAATTTGGGCGAACATTTTTATTCAGCTACTGGCTGGAAAGTCAAGCGCGGCCAATATTATAGATATTCTTTTTTCTTTTGGTTTCTCACGGTTTGTGCACTTAGCCAGTGCCAAGTTTAGAAAGTATTTAGTTTTTCTTACAGAATACAGTTATTTCCTTTAAATTGCGGATGCAACAGATTTTAATGTTTTTGCAGTATTTGGCAGCAAATGTATTGAGTCAGCATCCTCGACTAGCTTCGCTGTAATAGTCGATACAGCAATAAAATTCGCAGCTCTATTTTGCTAAGATCACACTTGTTTCAATGATTAGATAAATGATGTTGATGTTGTTGTTTGTGTTTTGATGTTTTGATATTGTCCAGTGGGTAGTTTTGACACTTAAAATACAAAACTACACCAATTTTACATCACTGTTTTCACAAAGAATTAATTTGCGAATAATTAAAACAGCCACTAACATTAATCGAAAAAACCCCGCCGAGAACTCCCGTATTATACTTAGACTAGTTTGAGCCACCAATTTCGCCCGCGTGATAGAAAAAAATATATCCAAAGGGAACATATTCCCGGATCAAAAACCCCTACGTCCTATGTCCAGAACATGAACTACACATGTGCCCATTCATCAAGAAGTAACAAACATAAAAGCATATTCACAAAATTTTGCCTTTATAATATTAGTTTGATGCACTGGGCACCAAACTTTTACAAAGTAGGTTACTATGTTAAAAAGTTATTCGACAACATTTACTAGACCATGTCAATCATAGCAGATGATTCTGCGAGTAACATATTTAACTGCAATAAAATATAAAACCCTTGGACTACATCTACAATTCTACATAAATATAAGAGACGCATTTGATTTCACATACGAAACAGAAAAGTTAGATATCTATGCCAAAATCGTAAACGTCAGTTGAAATAGAATAACCTTCCTCTCATATTTTTGGAACGTGTAGTCAATAACAAACATAATGCTGCAAAACTTTGACTGACCGAATCTCTAGTGACGAACGTACCTACATAACATATTTTTACCTACATGGTTTCAGTCTGACTAAAAATATTATCAGATCATATTTAAGCAAGCTCAAGGTTATTTAAATCACATAAACTCATAAACTGCGTTTTATTTCCTAAGCCCTGCCTATAAACATTAACACCAAAATATTATTGCTGAAGTGTGCTGAATAATTAAATAATTTATTGACTATTAAACCATACTTTACGAGTATATTCACACGCTTAAACACTTATGCTTAGTTTGTCGTGACAGTTGTCGTTATAATGACAAAAATATATTGCCATCAGGCATAACGTGGAAATTATCGCTTGATTTCGTTTCGGTGCGACAAGCGTAGGTGCATCCAAATAAAATCTTTGGATACCCGAATCTGGTAATTTTTACGATTGTTCATGCAAAAAGACATTTCGATTATTTACTTGTTGTTTTTTTTACGATGAGAAACAGTTTTTGTTTCGCCAACATTCCAATGCACTGATATCAGCTTTCACTCAGTCTTAAAATATCAGCTTTTTTAATAAGATATCTCCTGCCCAAAATGTTAAAAATAACAGCAATGCAAATGCATTAGCTTCAATTAATTGAAATATATTTGTTTGGATATGAATCATGCTTACACCCGATTCATTACGATAAATAAGTATTACGTATGTACAGTCAGGGGTGAAAAGTGCAGTTCCACCTTACCAATGCTAAAATGTCTAAAATTTCTTTGTAGAAGAGGGTCAATGGTTTATGACTGATTTAATTGGTATAAAATCTAAAGTATTGAATAAACTAGTTGTGGACTATTGAACTTCTACAACAAAGAAATTTTAGACACTTTAGACACTGACTGTACATCGTTTTACATTTTTAATCAAACATTTGAAAATCATATAATATTTTTTTATCCTATGAATATTTCACAATAACAAACAATGTAAAATTGTAATAAATCTTGCAAGAGCAGAAACTTTTCACTATGAAAAGATAATTTTAAAAACAACAAATCACATCCCAATTCGATAATTTAAAATGTATGTCTAATTAAAAATAAAAATAACGGTGTTTCAAATTATCCAGTGACTAAATATATTCTTATGGCATTTTTGTAAGTATTTCTATGAAATGAAAAGCTTTTATCTAAAACTAAAGCTTAACGAGTTGTATAGGTATTATGTATTATCCGGTACTTTACTAACTATACTGGTAATTAATAGTACCGTTCAATTAGGATAGGTTAGGAATCATGACGCACGTTACAAAAAATAATCACATGAATTATCATCGCGTACGTAGACCTTGATAATGACAAGCTAAAAAAGACGCGGCATTTGGCATCTCAATAAATGCCTTAAATCTGCAATTTAGACATAAGTACTTACAAGCAATACTTTTACTACCAAATCTTTTCAACCTTCGGGCCATATTGTAACAAGTTTAATTGCTATCAACCTTTTGTTCAAACTGCGACGATGGCATAAAATTTTATCTTTACAGCCCACTTTCTTAAAATGTAAAGGAAAGAAATACAAGTTAGAGGTACCTAGTTACTAGGAAAATATATCTTATCGCATTTCTCAACGTCTAACATCAAACGGAAAAGTAATGAAACTTTTCATGTGACCGACTTCTTTTTAAATTAATTCTTATTTTTATTTTCCGTAAAAAAATTGTTAACTCTATACCTAATATTTCCTCAATTTTTTTACTCTATTACATTACCCATACTAAATTATAATATAATCATTATAATTATTATGAACATCCTTTTAATTTTATCGTAATACATGTCACAGGTCATAGTCTATCTGCCTGTATGAGATTTGAAAACATCTAGGTTACAACAGCATTGAGATTGAGACATCGAACTTTCTTCAATTGTTAAAGCTACAAATATCAAAATGTTCGCCTATACATCTACAATACTGGCCGGTGTTTGGGAAAGAAACGCTCTATTTTCCACGGTTTCTGCTACAAAACAATGTGTGTTGTAAATATTATTAGAAACCACCGTTCAAAACACGAACTAATAAAATCTAATTCGGGGAATTAGCGATAAATCTCTCATAGCATGCCATTTACTTTGTAGCCCAATATTATGCTTCAGTATGTCGTCAACGATCGACCTGGGCCTGCGATACGGTCTGTCAAAAATTGGCGCCAATCCAACCTCTGTGTTTGTAAACTTTCATCTTATACGCTTCTATATTTATTCAATGAATTTTATGTGCGGCATCGGACGGCCTCGCCAAACGGTATTACTTACAAAATATGCCAAGAATTTGGTTGAAATCGAGTGATGTGTTATTAGGCTCATATTATTTCACATTTATATTATTCCACATACTACCTAGCTAGTATTTGATAACATTGATAATGGTGTCTTAAAGTGTGATCCCTCTATATTCTTCCTGTAATAACGAAGCCTCCATCGTAAAAGATTTATGACTTTTCACACTACTGATGATCGTAACTCTCTGCAAAATTCTTGCCATAAATTGTCTTTCATTGTAGTATTATATTCATCAACTGTCATTACCTGGTCAGTTATATCTTTAATCTTTTAACCATTTTCTCCAAAAGGAATTTCTACTTCTCAAACTCAAGTTAAATTGCCATAGAATTTGAAAACGTGCTACTACTTTTTTTAACCAATATTTGAGTAAAATATGAAAATAAATCACAAAAGAAACAAATCTTGGAAGTTATAAAGTAGATGTCTACCTATAACAATATTATAACACACTTGAGTAAACACCTCAATCCCTTAAGTATCATTATAAATACATAACACGAGTAAGATTACTACAATCACTATGTGAAATTATTATGGTCACTAATAACCATTTATGTGTGTTCACAGCTTCAAAAGGAACATGTTTAACAACCTGATGTAAGTCTAATTACTTTTCCTTGTTTTTATCGTACAAAGTCAGTAATATCATTTACATATAATTCCCTTAAGCTTTGTACACAAAGTATGCTGCTAAAGAACGATAGCCTAAATTATACCTGTATATAAAAATAGTAACGTCCACATTATGATTTTTCTGTTTGGAGATATCACCTCGATTATTGTGAACTGGACCCGTATTACCCATAAAGTATTAATTGGACCACAATATCTCGAAAGATTTATGAGTATTCTACCATTGTGACATAAGTATAGTACCCTGTGGGACCCTTGTTTAAACAGCTTCAGCCATTGTAACTGGTCAACCACTCAACGACTCGGTAAGCTTCGTAGAGAGGTTCTGACAAAAATAAGTCTTGTTGCTTATTTCTGCAGCAGTTACACTATTTTAGTTATTTTACGTTTTTGTTTACTAATTTGTTCGTCGAAACTCGTGGTTGGTTCATTAGCTGATGTATTATCTACATTCATGCATGGTTATACGAATTCCTTCCTGAATCAAAGATAAGTTTTTGTGCAAACCTTTTTTTTTAATTATAAATTCTACCCTTTTCGGATTCAATATGTATAGGCACCTACAGTATATTTGCTAAAGTGTTACTTACATCCTTCACTGCGTTTGTATCGATGATATAATCATTACAGTAATTGATGTTAAGTGATCTATCGTCAGCCTCTTCAGCTCCCAATGTAATAACAAATTAAAATTCTATCATAAATATTTTACTGTCTAAGGTAGCTCTTAGAATCTAATAATATTTTTAATATCTCGTTAATCGTTCGAGTGGTGTGAGGCAGACCGTTAAAAGTTAAACACTCATACATTTTTATGTTCTGTTTAACTTCTCACGGTGTCGAGTGCTTTGTTGCTATTTATATTGACGATCTCATTAACGTTAATTTTATTTACATATAATCTTAAGTAATTAGTGGGAATTTTTGGTAGCTCTGGGAAATATTTTATTTTTACTTGTTCTAAACTCATCATAAGATGTTTAATCGAGAGGGACCCGAATGTTAAATAATTCTTTATGGTCTTGTAATAAAACAATGTAACGAAATGACAAGAAGGAGACATACATAACATAGATATATACTTTAAGAGTTGTATTTGCAACCATGATTATGTTGACAATATAGAATGTATTATCTACTAGAAATTCTCATGTTTAACCATAGACAATTTCTAGAGAGAAGTTTATGGTGAGATAGCACAATATTAGCTGATTGATTAGTTGGTTGATATACTCTGTATAGTACACCATAAATAAAATTACTGTAGGAACTAAAATTAATAGGTTACTCGTATCACAATGGGCGGGCTTATTCCAATAGTAAAAAGTCATTAGATATTTATTATCTATTTCGTATTCTCAGAGAAACTACAGACGATAAGTACCTAGGTATAGCGTAACAGCAATAAGTTAACTGGTTAGTGGCACTTTGAACAGCAGCCAAGTGAACCTCGAGGCATCTTCGAACAACTAAAACATTAAGACGATCGAGTTAGTAGAAACCGAATGATTTGCTTGTTTTGCACGGTAATAGTTTAAATTTCGTTTAATTTCTTTAATTACCATATATTATTATACCATATGAGATAGGTAGTAATACATACAGATAGGTAACTGGGACGTTCCTACTTCTTAAAGATCGACAATCGACCAGCATAATTAAGTGTGACAAAGACATATATTATGTACTAGCTTTTGCCCACGGCTTCGCCCGAGTACATAAAATATAGCCTAAGTCACTCAGGAATAAAGCAGCTTTCTATCGGTGAAAAAATTTTAGCAATCAGACCAGTACTTCCGGAGATTACCTCCTACAAACAAAAAAAAAACAAAAAACAAAACTTTATCTTTTTATAATATTAGTGTAGATATATTTCAAACCAACCTCACCTGCACGTGGTGCACCCTGCTGATAAACGAACGAGGCTATGGCGACCCGCCAACACGCACTGGACCAGCGTGGCGGGTTATGGTCCAAACCCCCTCAAATGCATAATGCAACAAAAAACAGGCCCCACGTGCCCGGTGACTCCAGCGGTTGTGCTAGCGTGGACGGGCGTGGGCGCAGCCCTGGGGTCTGGGGTGCTAAGAATCTCCGGGTGGGATCGATCAACCGTCGACGACTGGACCTGGCGACGTACAACACGCGTACACTCCGGTCCGATGAGAAGATTGCCGAGCTTGAGGAGGAGTTGAGCAGGTTACGATGGAGTATTGTGGGATTATCCGAAGTCCGAAGACAGGGGGAGGACACGATAATCCTAAAATCTGGTAACCTGCTCTATTTTCGGGAGGGGGACCAGCAGTCCCAAGGTGGTGTCGGGTTTATCGTCCACAGGTCCCTTGTGAACAATGTGGTGAAGATCGAGAGCGTGTCGACCAGGGTGGCGTACCTTATACTCAGAATATCAGCAAGATATTCGCTGAAGGTCATACAGATTTACGCTCCGACCTCGACACACCCCGATGACGAAGTAGAGACCATGTATGAGGATGTATCCAGAGCCATACATGGTTATAAGACTCACTTCACCGTGGTCATGGGGGACTTTAATGCGAAACTGGGCAAACGAGACGGTGACGAGCTGCGAGTGGGGCAATTTGGATTTGGACGTAGGAACCACCGGGGACACCTACTGGCCAGCTTTATGGAGAGGGAGGGCCTCTACATGATGAACTCCTTCTTCAGAAAGCGTGAGCATAGGAAGTGGACCTGGCAAAGCCCTGATGGTGTAACAAAAAATGAGATTGACTTCATCATGTCGACGAAGAAGCAAATATTCAATGATGTCTCAGTGATCAATGCGGTGAAAACCGGAAGTGATCACCGCATGGTAAGAGGCACATTGAATGTCAATGTCAAGCTTGAAAGATCTCGACTGATGAAGTCTACGCTCCGTCCTGCACAGATCCAGATCCAAAACTCCGAGAGCTTTCAGCTCGAACTTCAAAATCGTTTCGAATGCCTAGGAAGCTCTGTGGACGAATACAACGATGGGTTCGTGGAAACTGTCCATACGGTCGGGTCTAAATTCTATAAGACTCGTTCAAATAAGAGCAAGAGGCTCACAGATCGAACTCTCCAGCTTATGAAGGAAAGGCGTGAGATGATTCTGCAGTCTTCAGACGATGCGTGCACATATCGGCTGCTCAATAAACGGATCTCTAAGTCCTTGAAACGCGATATCCGTCACTTTAATACTGGAAAAATTAAAGACGCGATTGAGCGAAATAAGGGCTCCAAGGTGTTTGCAAGAGATCTGTCTATTGGGCAGAGCCAGCTCACGAAACTGAAGACCGAAGATGGCAGAGTCATATCCGCCAAATCGGAGCTTCTGGGGGAGATCGAGGCTTTTTATGGACAGTTATACACGTCAATCACAAAACCCACTACGAATCTAGCAAACGACCCAAGAGCTAGGTTGACCCGACACTATACCGAAGATATCCCGGACGTCAGCCTGTACGAGATTAGGATGGCTCTGAAGCAGCTTAATAACAACAAGGCACCGGGTGATGACGGAATTACAGCCGAACTCCTGAAGGCGGGTGGTAAACCGATCCTTAAGGCCCTTCAGAAGCTGTTTGATTCCGTCATATTCGAGGGAAAAACACCGCAGGCATGGAGCGGAGGTGTGGTGGTACTCTTCTTTAAGAAGGGCGACAAGGCCCTGCTCAAGAATTATAGGCCCATCTCACTTCTGAGCCATGTCTACAAGCTGTTTTCCAGAGTCATCACGAACCGTCTCGCGCGCAGGTTCGACGACTTCCAGCCTCCCGAACAAGCCGGATTCCGAAAAGGCTTTAGCACCATAGACCACATACACACGCTACGGCAGGTTATACAGAAGACCGAGGAATATAATCTGCCTCTCTGCTTAGCGTTTGTGGATTACGAGAAAGCCTTTGATTCGATCGAGACTTGGGCTGTGCTGCAGTCTCTCCAACGGTGCCAGATTGACTATCGGTACATCGAAGTGCTGAAGTGTTTGTACGAAAACGCCACTATGTCAGTCAGACTGCAGGACCAGACCTCGAAACCTATCCTCCTGCAGCGGGGTGTGAGACAGGGAGACGTCATTTCTCCGAAACTATTCACGGCCGCAATGGAGGATGTCTTCAAGGTTCTGGACTGGGGTGGATTGGGCATTAATGTCAATGGCGAGTACATCACTCATCTTCGGTTTGCCGACGACATAGTAGTCATGGCTGAAACTACGGAAGAGCTCAGCACAATGCTCAATGACCTCAGTAGAGCTTCCGAAAGAGTGGGTCTTAAAATGAACATGGACAAAACCAAAGTCATGGTAAATAACCATGTAGCACCCACTCCGATCAAGATCGGAGACTCTGCACTCGAAGTTGTAGACGATTACGTCTACCTTGGACAGACAGTCCAGTTGGGTAGATCTAATTTCGAGAAAGAGGTCAACCGTCGAATCCAACTCGGCTGGGCAGCGTTCGGAAAGCTGCGCGGTATCTTCTCATCCAATATACCACAGTGTCTCAAGACGAAAGTCTATGACCAGTGCGTGTTGCCAGTGATGACATATGGTTCCGAAACGTGGACGCTCACAATGGGCCTCATCAGAAGGCTCAAAGTCACCCAAAGGGCAATGGAAAGGGCTATGCTCGGAGTTTCCTTGCGTGATCGAATCAGAAATGAAGATATCCGCAGGAGAACCAAGGTTGCCGACATAGCGCGAAGAATCGCCAAACTAAAGTGGCAATGGGCAGGGCACATTGCTCGCAGAACGGATGGCCGTTGGGGCCGAAAGGTTCTGGAGTGGCGACCGCGTACCGGAAGACGCAGTGTCGGAAGGCCCCCTACAAGGTGGACCGATGACCTGGTGAAGGTTGCGGGAATCCGATGGATGCGAGACGCACAGGATCGTTCGCTGTGGCGACGTTTGGGGGAGGCCTATGTCCAGCAGTGGACGTCTATCGGCTGAAATGATGATGATGATATTTCAAACAGTCATATACATCAACACGCAAATAAAAAAAGGAAAACATTTTATGTAAGTAAAGTAAGGTTCTCGAATAACGATATTTACATTAATTTTCGAGGGAACAAGCTACTGTCGGTAGAAAAGGAGAACGTCTCAAAATATCAAATATTTATTATCTTCATTAGGTAATGAAGTTCATAAATATTGGATACCAGCTTCTGCCCGCGGCTTCGCCCGCATAAAAGTAGAAAATATGCGTATGTCACTCAGTAATAAAATAGCATTATAATGATAAAAGATTTTTTTAAATCGGTCCAGTAGATTTTGTGTTTATTGATTACAAATAAAAATACAAACATACAAATCTGTATGTAGAATGTAATCTCTGAAACTACTAAACCGACGCATATTTATAAAATGTTGTATTTTAAGTCTACAATATTTGTATCTACGCCTCTAAAGATAGGATATGGTTGAAGTATGGTTGAAAGAACGACTGTTTTTTTTATCACCTCATGGTCATCCTCACCTATACTCTAAATTATTTGATTTGATTTAATTATTTTCATATCATAGGCTTTAAATTATAATGAATGGAAGTACTGATTCCATGCTCCTGGCAGAGGCTAGTTTCAAATAAAGTCGTCAAAATCGCAGAAAGTTTTTTATAATATACGCTTAAGTGAGTTTGGTGGTACAGCAAGAATGAAGACCTTAATGAAAAGATTTAATAGTCGTCCAATTAATGCGACAATACTACAAATGATATGTGTTGCGCAAGATCGGCGCCTGCCACCCGGCACTTTTTTGTTTACATTCGTAACTGGTTGTAGTGTTAACAAAACCAGTTTCGTGCTCTCTAGATCCACGCCGGAGCCCTCCCAATACCACCGAGTTTTGCGACAAAAACTCAACAAAATAATCTTCAAAATCTATTGAATGACTGCTACTTCTCATCAGTTCGCGCAATAGACGTGCGTATGAGGATACTAACCGTTTGAACGTCGTCTATTAAATTGCTGCCATGCCAAACGATCGTATCATTGCTCACTCAATTGACTATAATAGAGTGGAGTGTTTATATTGTAGACCTTGGCCACTAACTACCGAGCTTCTGAGGCACCGAGCGAAGTGGCGAGTTATCCACAACATCATAATACTACGCTAATTACATAAGACATTCTCCGCACGTTCCCAGCCCTCACTTCGTTTACCTGGAATCTGATTATCTATTCTTTAAAATGTTGTTGTTTACCAGTATCCAACATAAATAAAGTCGGGCCTAGGCCTGTTTTGGGTTTACCCAAAAGCCAAATGGAATTGATTTTATCCTTTGTATTATTTTTACCTGACAACGCCATGTTGTTGGGGATTAAATAAACATCCGTTCAAAACGAACTGCGTATCTATCAGCAAGCTAAAACGAAATAAAAATGTGCATAGTATGCATACATCTACTCTTTTAATATCAACTAGGCAAGTTTAGTTTTCTGTATTTTGTTCTGTTCACGTTTTAGTTCAAAGTCGTTGTAATGTTGACACCGGGTTTTGTAATCAGGCATAAACTGCGAGTAAACAGACGTGTTGTCTTAATGTCTAATGATATGGACTTACCGTGTCCTGCAAGTCCTTGAACTCGTTGAACAGTTTGTTCTTCTCGATCATCTGGCTGAGAGACTTGACGTTGGCGGAAACGGCGATCATGTTGGCGGTCAGCTCGTCAACCTCGTGGCGCAGCTGCCGGATCTGCACCTCGCGTATTATCGTGAACACCAGCAGCCACGCCAGCAGCGCGCCGACCACCACGGCCAGCGTAATCAGCCACGTCTGCCATCGCCTATCCGTCTTCTCAACCATTGCACCCCTAAATTGTCTCTCAAAATCACCGCTCATCAAGTTCTTCGATATGTCTTGTGACTCCTTCATGTTCGTCTGAGTATACATCGAGTTGGCTTCGGGTATAAGTGCGTGATTCTCAGCCATCACAGCCCTGACACTGAACTCGCGAACGTCACCCGTCACTCGATCCCTAAGTGGCCAACTACGCGAGTAATTAGCCTTTATCGGCCCATTATCGAGGTTCGTGGAAGGCCGGATCGTGGGGCCCGTGAAAGAGATAGAGTAAGTCGGTGCACGTGCCGAGCAGTTCGGGAGAATAATGCGCGTGCACTATGAGACGGATGGGGAGCGAGTGCGGAGCGACGGCTATGTAGATGGGTACGCGCGCGGCGGACGACTGGACGCGAAATCACAGAAACACGGCAACCGGCGCGCGCGCATAGCTCGGACCGGCTCAACTCAAAGCTTGTGAATGCAGAAGTTCCACTCCGCATAAATCACGATAGCAAGTTCATGCATAAACATAGACGAAAAAGTAAACAAAAATACTTTTGTTCATTCACCACAAGAGTGCAATGGTTCGAGACTTTTCCATGTTACCTGCTATTGAGACTCGAATGCAAGTTTGAGTCCCTTTATTACCGCGTGTCAAGAAGACAGGACCTTCGCCTTTACCATTGTCTGTTGAGGGACCGGGATGATCCCGCATATCGGTGAATACGGCGCATGCATTATAAATAATAACCTTCGTTGACCGCTCGAGAAAGATAAAATTTTAACGTCATTATGGAAATGAGGTAACCCGATTTTGAGATTGACAAACAAAACAAGTAGACTTGCGATTAAAATATGTATAATGTACGAATGCAGAAAAAAGTAATTTATGATTATGAGTCTATTAGCCCAAATGTAAACAAGATTTAATTATAAAATTTTGGTTATTTAGCATTTTGTTTTTAATATAATTTTAATTCATTTGTGATTTATAATGCCTTATTTTTTGCTTTGTTTAATTTAATATTGTTAACTTTATGACTGAATTGTAATTAATTATTTAATATTATCTTAATTGTAGAATCTCTGCACGAGTTGGTTAAAACTGTTTAAGCAAAGAGTACTTAATTGTAATAAATAAGTATATAAATAACAGTAATTTAAACTTGTGATGTTTGTGAATCTCAATGAATTCTCGAAAGATAGGTATATTTTTTTACAACAGTAGGTACTAAACTAGCTTAAGCATAAAAGGCCTATTATACTATGAGTAGTATAATAGGCCTTTTATGCTTATGCTTTGCTGCTTTCTCTGAATATCGAAATATTCAGACAGTCTTATTCGATATCGCGTAGTGTATTAAGGGTTAGACCGGTCTTACTAGGAACAAAAAATAAGACTGTCTGAATATCGCGTAGTGTAATAGGCCCTTCAACAAAAGACTGTCTGCGTCAACTAGCAAAGTAATGTAACTATAATAGTACATTATGATATAAGTGTGTAATGTTAGTGATTACCGTCGAGGCGGTAGGTATTAAGACCCGAGCCGTGGCGAGGGTGTTAAGAGAGCCAAGAACGGTAATCATTAATTACTCACGTGTGTCATACGACGTTTTTCAATACACTTGTGAAGAAAAAAACAGTAAAACTAGTAAAGTTTTCTGTGACATGGCGGTAAAAATCTGTTTTCATAAGCCGCGCATCATTTTTTTTTATTTACCCCTAGAGGAAGGCTAAGGTATTTTGATCATACTGCCTAGGTTTACGTTTATGTTTTCTTGCGTGAAAAGTTTTTATGATAATGTCTTTCGTAGTGACAATAGAATACGGATGTAACATTTTCTAATGATTTGTAGTATTTTATTTAATAAATACAGCCACAGAACTTCACTAGAATAAAAAAAAATCATCGCGCGCATCTTAAAATGGCGGCCATAGACCACAAAAAAAAACAAATTTTATTTGAATGTACGATTTATTTACTAAATGTTTTTTTTTATTAAATAAATCATTTCAAGTACAAGTTAAATTTGTCCATTTTAACTTGTAAATTGGATGAAATAAGTAAGTAAGATACTAATTTATATACTATTGAACGCAATAACTTAATGGGAATTTTATTCGAATACAAAAGTTTTGCGAACAACAACAAGGTTGAACAAAAAGGTTTTAACTACATTATAGCACTAGTGCGTAATGGTAATCAAAATGTCACAGTTTGGTAACGAGTGTCGTTATATACCTAAGTGCAGTGCAATAAGAGTCACTTTCTGAGCAAGTGTGTTGAAAAATAACCTTAATTAGAATAAAACTCATTTTATCCGAATCAGGCAAAGATCCTTTTGCAATTCTAGACAAATCTATGAACAGTCCAGACTTGACGACGCATTCAGAGTTCTAGTTAATTACAGATAACATATATAATAAATACAGACCTACATAATGTTTATTCAATAAATGTGTACCTACCTACGTCACAGTGAGTGCGGTTAATGATAAGAGAAACATTAATGAACGTATTCAAAACCATACTGAATGAATATGCACGAACTTATTCATTCGCTCATATCTATGTATGACGATTGAGTATGAAAGTCATAGTAAAAAAAAAACATCTGAAACAATGCTAACCGTTGTGGTTAAAATGACTCAGAGCTGGATTTTTAAGCAGGACTTAACCTACAATAAATAAATATATTTGGAATAGTGTCTTTCAAAATCATTGTATTTTATATTATTTATTAAATTGACTATTACTTTAATTTTTTACAATTGGCAAAATTTACTCTGTGTAGTGTTACATTTTTGTAAATTTTATTTTATTATTGTGATTGTGGGGACCGTGTGGATTACGTTTCTTTTACTTTAATTTTAACATGATGTTTGGCAAGTTTTGAGTACTTTATGCAGCCTACCCAAATATCCTTTCTTTTTCGTACGTCAAGTCGTTGAGCTACGCGAACACTGACAGGTCCAGTTAAATCTGTGTGGTTCTTTCCTCAAAAGGCCATCTCAGACACCAATCTGCATGGTTCTCATATGATTTGACCATTACATGTTTGCTGTATGGACTTTAAAAGAGACTGACCCCTGAGTTTTTTTCGGTGTTTCTTCTCCGGGTAGTCAGCTAGGAAACACCGGCCTCATCTAGTTTAAATTTAATTGACGTGTAAAAGTGTTTTTTAAAAACCTATTTGCAAAATAAATATCATTTATATTTAATTTTAGTTTTCCGAACTAGTATCTTCAGCAGTACTTTTTCTTTCGAGTTAATCATTCGATATACCTTTGCGTCAATCCGCATATATTATGTACCCTACACTAACTCGACAACATTTCATGTTAAGACATTAGAAAAATGGAAAGATTTGTTATACACTTCTCCGGCCAGTATCTACGTAGAAATGGAGAAAAGCTATACGATAGAAAAACATACGTCTTTCTCGTAGGCTTGTTAAAAAAATATCGATTTATTGTTAATTGATACTTCGATATATCGATATTTTAAGTCGACATATTTTGATCCGATACATCGATATATCGATACAAAATATTCAATATCGAAAATCATATCAAAAACGATATTTTTTTACAAAATTAATTAACTATCAGAATATTTAACGGAATGCAAAGCCATAAAAAATAGAAACGAACGGAAAAAATTAACTATGGTCGATGACGATTATGTTTTTATTTTCGTTACCAGACAAATGCTGGTTTGCCTGAAACAATAAATTGGTCTTCAAAATATTATAATATTGTTATTTGGTAGGATTAAGATTCTCATATATTAAAATAATGTACGTTTTGTATAAAAAATACTATTACCTATTATTGAGCTGGACTGAACTAAATAAATTATTAATTTAAAACCGATTTTCGATTTCGGAAAGTTTGATCGATATATCGATATTTTTTCCCGAGGCCGATATTGATATTTTTATAAATATCGATACATCGATATTTTTCATCACTGCCGACATCCCTACTTTCACCAGAAGCTATAATACTTTTGGTGTGCCACTAGGCAGCATCGTGGCACCGTATTTGTTCGTATATTTTTTGTAATTAGATCACAGTATCTCGTAATCGTAACTATCTATAGGCGCCGAACAAACTTGGTTCCAACATATTACTGTTATAATAATTAGACCAAATCCGAAACACTAATTCCACATCAGCGCACTTGAAACTTCTTAGTGACATCTACGGTTCTGTCAAGAAATACGGTAACTAATCTCATAAGGTACATAAATATAAGTTATGTTTGCAATAATATTAAATTAGCCAATCAGTAGTGTAAGAATGGTGTTGGTTGGGCTTAGCATTCAATTTTAATAAGATTTTGCAGCCGCCTTGGTAGTGCACGTTGCGGAGCAGACGACAACAACGGTGACTGGCGGGCGATGCCTACTCGTCGCAGCTGAAGTCGGCATCGAGTGACACGCCTGAAAGTCGATCGAGGTTAAGAAACAGCATCAATGCAGCACACGTGGCTGAAACTTGCATATCAAAGATTAGACATTACATATATACTTTTGTTCAGACCTTATCGCTTTCGTTCTGCATCTATGAGAATTTACAAGTTTTTGTATACTTACCGCTGAAAAAAAAAAAAATATGAGTCGTGTTTTCTTGCGGCTTATCCAGGTAAAATCCCACCAACATACATATTATTTAATTTAATTAGAACTGTCGTACAAACGCCAACATCAATTGGGTACCTACCCCTAAAAGCGGGTAACCAGAAGGGTTAGCAGAAGTTGAAATAAATTGAAAATGTGATAATAAATATATCTTATTGCGCGTGACTGTACATAGAAAGTACCTATATACGTTTTGAGCAATCGGTTAGCTCATACACCATTCAGCTAATAGGAATGCACCTAAAAGTACCTACTAAAAATTAAACCAAAATAACCGTTAAGTCAACTGTCAACATATAGCAAAAAGTAGGTCAATTAATTAAAACTGACATCTGCGGACAATACTGTGCACGTTTCATGAAATTTACGGGTAAAGTCCACGAAGTATATCCTTATAATAATTTATTGACGTCAGCCGCTACGCTACGTACATAGTAGGTACCTATGTGTTCAAACATTAGCATAAACAACATCACGCCTGCATTTTGCTAAGCAGTAGGCAAACTTGTAGAACCACGGCTATGTTAGATTGTGAGTGTACACTTACAATTTGGCGAGGTGAGTTTATTCCCATCCAGGTAAACAGTAATAAGCCTACCGTTTTTATAGATAGATATTATTAACTTTGTTCAAGCGAAGCCATAGTCTTAACATTGTTCCTGGTAACCAGTCCACTTAATCCTCCTAAAACCATAGCTCTATATCTTTATTTTCCATATGACGCCCCTAGAGAAACTTCTAGACTGACAGTCAACACACCGATAGTAAGTAAAAACAATAATTATTTATCAGTACCAAATCACGCTAATATTATAAAGACGAAAGTTTTTGACTGTGTGTCCTACACGCTGAAACTGCTGAAGGGATTCAGATGTTTATCACATGTCCTGGAATTGGGCAGGCCACAATTATGGCGGTAAGTCCCTTCTTTGAGGCGTGGTTGGAAAGACCTCACGGCGTCCTCACCTTCCGCATGACGCAGGTTCTCACCGAACACGGGAAGTTCGGTGAGTTCCTGCACCGGATTCGTGCGGAAGCGACGCCCGGGTGTCGCTACTGTGTGGACCGCCCGGAGGACACGGTGGAGAACACGGTGGAGGTGTGCCCCGCTTGGGAAGAGCAACGCCGTGTCCTCGTGGGGGCGATCGGCGGCGGCGATCTCTCGCGCCGGGCCTTGGTACAGGCCATGGTCCGGAGCGAGGAGGAGTGGCAGGCGGTCACATCCTTCTGCGAAGCAGTAATGCTAGCAAAGGAGGCGGCCGATCGCGTGAGGCAACGGCAACGGTCCTCACGCCCCAACCGCCGCCGGGATTCCGATCTCGATTTCCGGCCACCGTAGGCGCGAGCTTGCGGACGGCGAGCAATGGGTAGCCCGCCATCCGACCGTCCGGTAACCGTCCGGACTGAGCCCGAGTCGTCGACGGCGCGTATTGTTCCACGCGCGCCTCAGGGAGATGTCAGCAAATCGTAGGGGCTCAGCAGGGTCGAAACCTACTGGGGCCATGGGTAGTGTGAAAACGAAACCCGGGCCCCGGGACGAAGGCAACGAAGGAACAGGAGTGGGTTTTTAGTCAGTTAAAGTCTGACACTATCTCGCGCTCCGCCCAAGAGCGAGATTTGTCATAAGATGATTTTCCCACCTATAAAAAAAAAAACATGTCTTGGAATAGCACATCACTTTTTATCCCGGGAATATGTTCCCTTGGAATAATTTTCCATTATCACGCGGGCGAAGCCGCTTCTTCTTCTCTCTCTCTTCTTTCTTTCTTTCTAAATGGTCTATCAATTTCTATTGCATTTTTATGAGTATGATTTACCTGCATCTACCATTATTATTATCAAACAAAAGCTGAGCTTAATTATTGGCAATAAATATTTGTTCAGTCTTCCAAAGAAGTGATTGGGTTAGGAACCTATTCATATGGCTCAAGTGTTTTTTCCTCGAATTGACTCATCTAATTTACTTAGCTATACCTAAATATAAAGGTAATCTCGGTTAATAATGACGATGTATATTAATTCAATTCATTTCAATATTTGCCTGTTTGGCCATTAGTTTTCAGTCGTGTAGGTAAATACTTATGGTCAGAAAAATATTTGCATCACCAACTTCACGGCAAAGTCATCATTAAATTACCTACAGTAGTTTATCTCGATATATATTATTTTCTTTTGTACAAAGATGATTGATTTAATTATTGAGTCCTTGTTTAGTTTCGGACAACAACAGCTCCATATAAATATTACTTAGGTAATCTAGCCATCCATCTATTCAAGTTTTAATTTGACGTTCGAATTTTGAAATATTTGATCTTAAACTCAACCCTGTCAGAAGTTTTTATTGTTAGGGGTACAATATGAACTTGTACTGAACCCACTCTGAGGCCTCCTTTTCTGTATTTTCTCTTTTCCCGGTCTTCTGGGTATTTAAAGCCAGTCTTTTAAGTAAGACTTGAGTCACTTTCTGGGGTGTTTACCGCGTTGTCACTTCCTGCCGTTTGGGAGGATCCACTATTTTTTGGCCCATAGCTCCTCGGAAAGCTGTAGATATAGCCAGCCCCATTCACATCTTAAGATTCAAGTACATTAAATTATCTATAATCAATGGATAGGATATTAAAACAGATGACGCAAACATTCCGAACAGAGATCGGTCCATTAGATTTCTAGCACGGATGCGCATGCGTCGATCGCACCGCTTCTTATACCAATTGTGTAATAGAGACGCGCCCGCATACTATCTTCATATAATTGATTATTATCTATCAATGACTATGGGAATAAGTTGGCAACACTGATGTGTTCGAGTGCCAGGAGTTGCACACATAAAATTAATATTTAGAAAATGCTATCTGCAGAGTATTAATATTACTTGAATCTTTTTTTCAGTACGTCACTTGATTTTCAGGAGATAAGTAAACTAGCATTTTTTAAATATATTGTTGTTTAATTATTCTATATTTCTATAATAATAATATAAAGAAGAAAGATTTTTGTTTTTGTTTGTAATAAATAAGCCCAAAGATGCTACTGTATCAGTTACATTAATTTTTAATATAATATGTTTAAACACGATTGCTGTTATTATGAAATTTAGTATTATTGTACTTTTTATGGTTTTAAGCCTGAAATTAATGTTTTTTTTATATATATAACCTATAAAAAATGTTCATGAGTCAACTTTTGCTATGAATAGGTACTCATAGTAGAATTTTGTTACTAAAGCTAGTTTAAAACTTGCCAAAGTAGTGACAAGAAAATTGTATTTTCAGATCACCCCAATATTCATTTTACAAAGTAAACAGTTTCACCGTCCAAACAAAAGCACGTTTGGAACATTTCAAACAATAATATTATTCATCGAACTAGCAAAGTAGCATAGCCTAGAACTGAGCAAAATAGGTCTTTGGTATTTGGTTTTTTTTTTTGCTTCAAACGGTTGTGAATTTAGCCAGTGTCAAGTTTAGAAAGTAATTAGTTTTTTGATAAAGAATGCAGTCACATTTTATACCAATACAATTCGGATATAACACATTATAATTTTTTTTGCAGTAGTTGGCAGCAAATGTTTTGAGCCAGCCTTCTCGGCAAACTTCGCTGAGGTAGTAAATACAATACTCGTATATCTAATAATAATAATAATAATATTCACACAACTATCACACAACGCCGTCTAGTCCCAAGCTAAGCAACGCTTGTGTTATGAGTACTAGACAACTGATAAACATACTTATATATTTCTAAATACATGCATATTATAGATAAATTACACCCAGACACAGAACAAATGATCGTGCTCATTACACAAACATTTGTCTTGGGTGAGAATCGAACCCACGACGTCCGGCATAGCAGTCAGGGCCACTACCACTAGACCCACAGGCCAGTCAACAATAATAACATTCTCAGCTCTATTTTGCCGAGATCGAGCCTGTTTCAATGATTCCAAATATTGTCCAGTTATATAGACACTTGAGATACAAAACTTCATCAATTTTGTATAGTATCACAATATCCACTAGAAAGCAATTTGCGAATAATATTAAAACAGCCACTGAAGTTCCTGCACAATAATTCTTTTAGCACTTTGTAAAAATTTACGCAAGTCTTATTAAATTGGGTTAGGTACCTAATATAAAGATAATAATGTTTAAAAAAAACGTTTTTGAAAAAACTTTGGGTATCTTACATACCTCCAAGATTTTGATTTAAATAATAAGTACCTATGTTTTACAATTTTATTTTATTTTTGTTTTACCTGCAGTTAACGATTACCTAGATATTTTAGAAAGAAAGAAAAGAAAGAAAAACAGTTTATTTGCACAAACATGACACATGCACATGCATGATGATGTTGGTATTTTATTTGTAGATACCAAAAATCGAAACTTGACACCACACAAAATGTTGGTAATAACTGTTTTTTAACATCCTAGTGATGTAGCTTGCTGTGCGAATTCTTTTTACGTGTATGTACTAAAAAACAGGAGTTTCTGACAGAATCGTGTAACACACGACTATATTTATAACGTTCTATTTTCAAATGCGCCAAAAACGTAACGTGATGCATGAGGTGAGATGTAGGTATCATGATGCCAACTCTCTTTGCCGTTGTTGTTTTTAAAATCATTCAAAAATTTTCCTGCAAACGACTATTTGCTTTACAGATTTTCAAAAAAGTTTATCGTACTTAATTTACTTTCGAAATGTAATCAATGACTGGCATTATAGTATTACCTACCTGACCTTTTGACTCTAGTGGGTACCTACCTACCTATGACAAAAAGATTATTTTAACACAAATTAATCGTGGATATTAACAAATAAAACTCAAAACGGTTCCGTCAGTTACGTATAACACCTATTTCATTAACTAAGGAATTAACGAAAAATTTGACAGACAGAAATACCTACAATATCTACCAGATTGAGCATTAAGCCCACAAGCAGAATATGAAACTGAAATGAAGTTTAGTAATTTCACGCACAAATTCATTCGCAAAAAAATCTAAATTACATTCAGCCCAACCAGAAAGCGCCACAAAAAGATTAATTCGCTACAAAAACAAAGCCTTTGGGAACAAAGGTAGCGATTTCACTCCAGGGCACATTGTAATTAGGTCTGTACTGTACCTTATATAATGTACCTACTAACTTTAATAGGTAACGTTACTAAAGGGACTGCAATACCGCTTACGCTTTGACATTTCAACTCTTGTGTGTTTTGACTGCGCGATAACAAACACAGTCAAAAGTAATATTAAATGTATATTCATTGTCACATTTTCTATGTTAAACTCTGAAATAAACGATTAGGTAACATGTTTTTCAACACACTTGCTAAGAAAGTGACTATATGACTATGATTTTTTTTTGCACTAGACTTAGGTATATAATGGCACGTGTACCTAACCAAACTTGACTTTGATTACCATTATGTACCTACTAGTGCGATAATGTAGACAAAATCTTTTTGTTAAACCTCTGTTCTCAAAACAAATTATTAGGTTTTTTTTATTTTTTATGTTTTTGATTTGGATACCAAGTCCTTTAAGTCATGTCTTCGTATGAATAGTTCATTTATTTAACATTAGAATATGGATGTACACATTCTAATGTTTTTTGTTGTATTTGGCAGCAAATATATCAAGTCAACCTTCTTGGCAAACTTCGTTGAGGTAATGAACACTACAATTAAATTCTCAGCTCCGTTTTATCGAGATCGCGCCTATTTCAATGATTCCACATATTGTTTAGTTAGTTGCGCTCACACTTATAATAAAAAGCTACCTAAGCCAATTTTAGATCACAATATCTACTAGGAATCAATTTGCGAATAATTAAAACCGCCACTGAACTTCACTCGGTAGAAATCCCGCTAAAAACTCAATTTCACATTAGGTTCAATAAGCGTTCAATAGTAAAAATTATTGTCTAAGATGCTTATTTCATGCAATTTCGTGTTTAAATAAACCATTTTAACTTACCTATACATGTTTAATAAATAAATTGTTCATTCAAATAATTTTCTTTTTCTTTGTAGATAAGCAACCTCTTCATTCTTATTTTTTTAAAACAGTTTAGCTACTCTATGAGTATGACCGCCATTTTATGATATGCGCGATTTTTAGCGTGAATTTTTCGAGTGAAGTTCAGTGGCTGTTTTAATTATTCACAAATTGTTTCCCAGTGGCAAAATGAAGCTGAGAATTTTATTATAGTATTGACTAACTCAGCAAAGCTTGCCGAGAAAGCTGACTGGATACTTTTGCTGCCAAATACGGAAAAACATTAGAATGTATTGCATCCGCATTATATATTTATTACTGATGACGAGGCGGTATGGTCTAAAGACCTTAGCCTGCCTAAATGGAGTGAAGAAAAAGAAATTAAGATGCGGGCGCATAAGTACACAGATTCAATTTTTTACCGCCATAAAACAAAAAAAAACACTTTTACTAGTTTTGCTGTTGCATATATTGTTAATTTAATTATTTTTATCACAAGTATGTTGAAAAACGTCGTATGATATACGTGAGTATTGGTGATTACCATCCTTGGCTTTCTTAAGATAAATACCGCCTCAGCGGTAATCACCAACATTACAGACTCGTTATAATGTACTTCTATGATCGTGGCATTTCAACTACCAAAAAATGGTCAGACTATAACAAAAGTTTGACATAACACTCCTACTGAACCCATATTATTGGCACCGGCGGACGTTGTCCTGCCTGAAAGCGGACTTTTGCCAGGAAAATATTATGAACCCAGTTGCAACGCCACCTACCGGGTTTAATAGTATTTTCAAATCATCCAGAGACCCCCTCAAATGTACACACAAAATTACATCCAAATCGGTCAAGCCATTTAGGAGGAATTAGGTGACAAACACATGTATAGAAGAATCTACACTTCTACACTATAATATTATAAAGAGGTAAAGTTTGTTGTTTTGTTTGTAGGAGTAAATCTCTGAAAGTACTGGTCAGATTGCTAAAAATTTTTTACCAATAAAAAGCTGCTTTATTCCTGAGTGACGTAAGCTATATTTTATGTACGCGGGCAAAGCTGCGGGCAACTACTAGTTATATATATAAAGATAACGGGAGTATATCTAAGTAACCATGTATCATTCACCAGCTAACACTAAAGATGTTTTAAAATAGGCGACAGCACACCGTCTAGATTCCGCTCGGCTAATAGATTCGTGTAATTCAAACAAAAAGAAACACAACCAATCTCTATTTGTAGACACGGTATTCTAGATCAGCTATTTTGCATTCTGATTCAAACAGGATACCTAGGTTTAGTTGGAGCTTGTTCTGTACTAGGTAGTGCGTGCTCTCAACGTAATCGCGATCTTGGTACACAGGGAAATACGTTACAGGTTAATGTGTTCAAGATTAGTTAAATACAATTTTTTTTTTTACAACTATCACACAACGCCGTCTAGTCTCAAGCTAAGCAGAGCTTGTGTTATGAGTACTAGACAACTGATAAACCTACTTATATATTTCTAAATACATACATATTATAAATAAATTACACCCAGACACAGAACAAATGGTTGTGCTCATCACACAAACATTTGTCCTGGGTGGGAATCGAACCCACGACCCCCGGCCTAGCAGTCAGGGCCACTAACCACTAGACCAACAGGTCAGTCAAATACGTTACAGGTTAATGTGTTCAAGATTAGTTAAATACAAATTGAAGAAATGAATACTGACAACGTCTGCCTGTAGTAATGATTCAAAGCATTCAAATAAATAAAGTATAAGTTAGACAAATGATGCCAATTGCACCTTCCAAATCGTCTCTATGATGGAGATAAATGTGCAAAAAAAACTCCAACATGATATATGTATTACAAATATGTCGGTTACATGTTTCTTGTCGCTACTATTATGTGAGAACGATGTAAATAAAGTAAAAAATAAAAATAAACAAATTATAAATAAAGAAATTAAAATAATCTTAATAAAATACAAATGTTTATCCAATACGGTCAACGTCGTCAACTTGTTACACCTTTTTCTTAGGTATTTTAACGTAGCTAGGAGTAACATAGTAGTAAGAGGTACCCTCTCAAGCCAATTGATACAGTTGTCTGTACCTACTCCAACCAATTAAATAAGGTAAACAGGGCTCGTTGCTCACAGAACAGATGGTCGATGGAACTGAAAGGTTCTGGAGTGGCAACTGCGTAGCGGAAGACGCAACTTCAGAAGGCACACCGATAACCACACACACACGGCAGACCGATAACCTGGAAAATCATGACCGTCCACACTGGGTGCGAATTCTGAGTCCCACGTGACCGCTCGTTGTAGTTACGCTTGGAGACAGCCTATGCCATCCATGTACCTGTTCGAAATATTCTAACTGTTATAAATAGCAGTGACAATCACTTTAGTGACCATTAAAGAAAGGAAAATCCCTGCACTTATTTAAAATACGTAGGTACAATGAATGTAAGTACTCTCTTCCCTTTCCTGTCTGATAAAAAGAACTTCAAAATGTTATATAAACGAGTACCAACGTACTTGACCTTCGTGTTGATGTGCACTTGAAATATCGAAATCAAAGATTGACTTGCGTGGAATTGCGCGTGCGCCTGAAGGTTTCGCAACCGCAATACTTATACCGTCTGCGTTATACTTAACAACAGTCTGGTTTGCGCTGAAAATTGAGGAAAGGTACAAGGAAAGAAGAACAGATACAAACATACCTATGAAAACAGTTCAATTCCCGAATTGAGTTACAAAGATTTTTTCGAATCGCGAAAAAAAGTTTTTGTGACTTATTAAATTTACAGTTTTCAGATTTTTTCTTGTAAGTATCTACTTGTGCTATGAGACCTTGCTTCATGCCAGATTTTAGGATTCTGGGTCAACGGGAAATACCCCACGAATTTTGATTCCTGTGAGAGTGTCGAAATATACGTTTTTTGCGACATAAATGGCCGTATCTTTTTTTCGCTAACTCAGAAGTTTGATTTTTTCACAGCTTCAAGGGTTCCCGAGATAAAGGGTCTTGACAGACAGACGGACAACAAAGTGATCCTATAAGGGTTTTGTTTTTTCCTTTTGAGTTACGGAACCCTAAAAATACAATATTATTGTAATATTATCCTAAATATATTACCAGGTTATCCTTCCTCTTTGTGGGAGGAGATTCTTCAGGTACGCGGTCACCAATCCAGAACCCATCTACCACCAGTTCTGCGAACAACTTGTCCTGCCTACTACCACTTTTGCGAGAGGACTGGTCATTGTGGCGACACTTGAGAGAGGCCTATGTCCAACAGTGGACGTCTTTCACTTGAAACGATGATGAAGATTGACCAAAATAAAATGAGGTATGAAACGCCTACACAGTCTTATGTAGCAATCAATTACTGAATAACGTCACTAGTTGCTACTTCACGCTTGTATAAATCCAACAATTTCTAAACAACCAAAGTATGACTTACGTTAAGTATTTAAGAGATCACCACTGCTCTCAAAACGATGAAGGAAAACATCGTGAGGCAACCGGCATGTTCTAGAATCAAAAATTCGAAGACATGTGACATCCACCAACCCACACTGGGCCCGCGTGGTGGATTACGGCCTATTCCCTCTCCTAGAGAGGAGGCCTCAGCCCCAACAGTGGGAACATTATAAGGCTGACTATGCTATCTTTAAGTACTAAAAAAAAAAAGTAAAAAAAACTAAAACCCGACTACGACAAAAAAAACGACGAAACTAAAAGTATGAAACAAGATTTCCAGGATGCTGAAATAAACAAGGTAAAAAGAAAAGCCGCAGTCACACGTTATAGGTAACAACCGAAACACTTTAATAACGTGTGACTACGGCTTTTCTTTTTACCTTGTTTATTTCAGCATCCTGGAAATCTTGTTTCATACTTTTAGTTTCGTCGTTTTTTTTGTCGTAGTCGGGTTTTAGTTTTTTTACTTTTTTTTTATTTAAATTATTTTGGTGTTAAATCACTGTGCTTCTACACCATTTGCAAAAGCTAAATTTAAAATTTCTAATTAATAATTAAATATTGAATTTTGATGATATATTTTGATAAGTACCAGTGAAGCCCTTTCAAATGATATCAAACACGGTGTATTTATCTTAACATTTTTTTTAACACATGACTTTTTGTCCGCTAGAGGGCGTCACTTTAAATTTGAACAATATTTTGGAAATGTACAAGTAAAGCCCTTTCAAATGATACCAAACACGGCGTATTTATCTCCATTTTTATTTTTTACACATTACTTTTTGTCCGCTAGAGGGCGCCATATCAAGTTTTGTGACACGTCACGTAACCTATGTTCAGCGGACAATTAAGACGGTTCTAACGATACCTCATATGTCGAGTTCCGATAAGTAGATTAGGAGCTATGTGGGAACAGATGAACAAACTCACATACATACATAGCCTGTCAAAATCATAACCCTCCGTAGTCGGGTAAAAATAATATGCCTGTTTGAAAGTATACGGAACAGAGTGTATAGTTCCACATACCTCCGTTGAAAAGGAAGGATCCTCCGACGATGTTTTGTCTGATCAGGGCAACTGCCCGAAAAATAAATTCGGGCTGTTATATATATTTAAATCGCGCGGACAACTCCAATTGCGCGATGCAGCATTTCGTAGTTTAGATCATTATAGATGTCACTCCAGCCAGAATTAATAAGACGACTGTTAATCACAGTTTATGGCGGCATGAATCAAATCGCCCCTTTTGAAAAGAAATTGTTAACTCTTTACATGCACTTTGCTCAGTCGCTAGAATAAGGAGTGAACCCAGAAACTAACTGAGGATTAGGTCCTTACATATTAGGAAACAAAATGCAATCCCACGTCTGTCTGCCTGTTCGCCATAAACTCAAAAACTATTATGTAGTACCTACTAAACAGATTTTTATCTGGTTTTCACTAATATACAGAGTGATTTATGAGAAAGGCTTAGAGAGCACATGCATGAGTAGCAGAGAAAAACCGAGAATTTCATAGATTTCTAACACCCATGCAAATATTCTTTTATTTTAACCGACTTCCAAAAAAAAAGAGGAGGTTATCAATTCGGTTGTATTTTTTTATGTGCAAATTTTTTTTTCCCCTTAATGGATATGCTTCCAGATTGGTCCCATTTTTTTTAAAACCCAGTTCTGATGATGGGATCCATGAGGAATCGTGAGAACTCCTCAAATATTATAGGCAACCATATAGCGATATTGGTATTTTCATCGAGGACTTAAGCATTTAAGTCAAAAAGTAACATTTGATGAAGTGAAAGATAAAGGAACTGATGAAGAAGACCAGAAATGACCAACGAAACTTCATACTCACATAGGTATATATCACAATGAAAACTATCTTCATTGTGATGATGCGACTATGACAATACAAATAAATAAATGGTTCTGAATAGTTATGTTGAAAATGGTATCATTGAAGTGATCTGATGATGATGATGGAGCCGGAAGATAGGCACCGGAACTCCGTGCCGTGTTTGGGCTTATTAGAATTGTCATGAGATGCACTTTGGCTATAAGGTACCTACTATCGAATGGACAAGGGAACTTCATAATAAAACAATGTATCCTAGCAGTGTTTGGGTTAATTGGAATTGTCATGAGAAATAGGTACTCTGGCTATAAGTATATCGCAACTAAAAAGTATGAAATAAAAAACCTTTTACAAAAAAAAATAACCGACTTTACTTTCGGAAGTCGGTGTTAAATAAGAAACAAACAATACCGAGAAACACTGACTTCCGAAATTAAAGTTACTTTGATCGTTAAGATCGTGAAGTCGGTTTTTTTTTGTAAAAAGTTTTTTGTCCTACTTTAAACAATGTAATAATATGTAGAATAGCAACTACAAGTTTAATACATGTTTAATACAATGTAGAAGCTGTTGGTACAATAGTTAAAAGTTTAATCTCCAACTCAAACAGGACCACATTAAAATGTTAAATAAGCAACGAAGTATTACTCATGTTTTCAGTTTTCGCGAGATCTTCGGGCCCGGATCAGCGTGACCATTTTAGAAAAAGTTAATCAACTAAAACTGTGTAGGTATAGTCAGTTCTAAAACATACTAAAATAAATGCAGAATTATACTAAAATTATTTCTTATTAAAATAAGTAAATAAAATTTGGGAAATAATTCAAATAAACACTTTTTGTGGAGCCCAAATTCTAATTATTTAATTTAATGAAAACGATCACGCTGTCCCGGACATTTGGAAGGCGTACGAGTGGTCGAAGCCAACTCGTAGAGGCCCCTTAAACGATTTTTATGAAACAAGGCACCAAACAATGATGTGCAACGCAAGCGCAGTCACTCAAGCAAGAGCTACTCCTGGTTAGTGGGAAACTATTACAACATATCGAAAACAAAGATGATGGTTTTAGAATTAAGAACTATATAAAAAACCCTAGCTTGAACAATGTAATTAACATACAAGTATGTACTTGTAAAATACATCGTTGAAAGAGGCAAAGGAGTTGATCATAAGTATATATTTTATTCGATGTTAAAGAAGCATGTAATGCAAGGTAGTAGTCACTGCGTTTCAAAATATTATAATATAATATCTAGAATTCTAAACTTATTACCTATTTTTCTCATGTATAAATAAATTAGGGTAATTCCGGGGAAAATGGCCATTAGGAAAAGTTCAACTAATAGTAAACAAACGGCAGTACTTACAATTTAGTTAACTTCGTTTCGGGTCCGGGAAAAAACATTAGTGGTTTTGTTGTGGATACTGGCTAATCCCTGTTGTGCAGACCTATTTCTTAGTTTATTTTATTTTATTAAGTAAGTCATTTAAAAAAGTTCTATGTTTTAAAATACTTGTATTGCCTAGTTACTGTTTATAAACTCATGACAGTTACATGTTTTATCTTATTTATATACAAATCCTTTAAATTTACGAGCCTTTCATCCTGTTATTCTAACAAGTTTTTGTAGAAAATAATAAGGTAGGTAAGGTGAGCAATTTTAGTTTGTTTTTTTTTTTAAGTTTTTGGACAGTTGACATAATATGTGGTTTTTTGTGAAGTAAATAGCTTTTACGTGTTGTGTTGTGCCATTTCTCCTCGCTCCGGACCATGGCCTGCACCAGGGCCCGGCGCTAGAGGTCGCTGCTGCCGATCACCTCTACGAGGACACGGAGGTGCTCCGCCCAAGCGAAGCACGCCTCCACCGTATGTTGAACCGTGTCCTCCGGGCGATCTACACAATGGTGACACCAGGGCATTTCTTCCGAACGAATCCGGTGCAAGAACCTTCTGAACCTACCATGTCCGTTGAGAACCTGCGTCATGCGGAAGGTAAAGACGCCGTCTTTTCAGCCACTCCTCAAAGAGGGGACTTACCGCCATGATTATGGCGTGCCCAATACATATCTAGACCTGTGATAGATATCGCTGTCAGCGATAAGACTGCAATTGTATCCAGTAGTAGTTGCAGAAGGCGGCTTTTGCTGCGAAATGAACGGTGCTAATAAGGCTTCTTCTACAATATTCCAAGAAAAACACTAAAAGAAAACTACTACACAAAGGGATAGTCCCTTTGTGGCCCCATAGATCCCCAATCTTTGGAGCAAACAGAGACTAAGCTACCATATTATGTATAAAATATTATTGTGACGTCTGAACAGTACCTACATTAAATAATGAAAAAGAAAACAATGAAATCTACTCTTCTTCTTCCTGCCCTTGTACCTTGTGCCTTGTGTATTACTTGGGGTCGGCGCAACACGTCTCTTTCTTTCATTCTGTCCTGTCCCTCGTCACACTATCACTAACTCCTTTTTCTTTCGTATCACTCCTCACACAATTCATCCATCTTTTCTTTGGTCTCCCTCTCCCTCTCCATCTATCTACATGTATACTCAGAACTTTTTTAGTAACATGCTTTTCATCCCTCCTTTTCACATGACCATACCAAGACAAACGATTTCCTTTCAACTTTTCAATCACTGGCGCCACTTTCAAACTTCCTCTAATATACTAATTTCTCACTTTATCCATTCTTGTCACACCACACATCCATCTCAACATTCTCATCTCCGCTACATGCAATCTTTTTTCATCCATCTTTTTCACAGCGTAACATTCTGATCCATAAAGTATGACAGGTCTTATTACGAACTTGTAAATCTTACACTTCAAAACATTAAAATCTAAAAACCTAAAATAATAAAAAAGCAAAATAAAGACTGATGAAAATTCCAGCAAGCTCAAGGGCATTTGTTCCAAGCATTGTGGTATTAATTAAAAGGAGTTAAAGTGTCTCAATGAAAAGAAATAGTTTTCTTAAATTTGAAATTACTTTATTTTTAATAAGTGAAGGTTAACTCGACAAATGGATGTGCGATTAACACTTATGTGCCAAAACTGCACTGCGACTCTCCATAGTTCGAATGAACGCTTGTGCGACACACTGAAGCTCGATATTACTCTAATACGACATGAAGGATTAACATATTTTAGGCCACCCCGAGACGGACAGGTTAGGTTAGAAGGCTAAGACGAGAGCGAAGCGGAGCGGAGCTCCCGCATTAGCCTTCGTAGTTCTTTTTTTTATAACCACCCAGAAGTAGGAGATTATGTTTTTAAGAATTATAATTAAAGTTTGATTTCCGATAAAATTCAATGTTCTATTCCTTCACAACAAATCTTAAAAGCTATTAGGGCCATCTCCACCGGACTTACTCTAAGTATAAAGACAATAACATATTATTGTTATAAATGGCAAGAATGTGGTGAATCGGCGATCAATAGAAATTTGAGACTTCAAATATCGACACACTTCTATATGCTTTCAATAAATCAATACTTAATTGCGTTCATAAATAACATAAGTTCGCAACAATTTTGGATATGAAATTGAAACTAAAAAAAAACTTAAATGAGGACTATCGAGTAGAGAAAAGAAGACTGAATTTTGTAGTAAGAATTTCGTAAAAACTATTATACCATAATCCAAAATGGACCGATGACTTGGTGAGGGTCACAGGAATCCGATGGATGCGATACACACAAGACCGGTCATTATGGCGAGACTTGAGTGAGGCCTATGTCCAACAGTGGACGTCTTTCGGCTGAAATGATAATACGCCCAATAAAGAACTATTGATTGAACACTATGTAGTTTTTGGGCAATTTACGTATTTCATGAATTAAGTTCCTAAATTATTTTTGGATTAATTGGTAGCAGACAGCTGTCGGCTGTAGATTGCCTACTTCACTAAGATTGGGTACTTTTTTTTGTAGTGTGGCACTAGTTGTATTTTAGTGCCAGTTTCAGGTAGTAAAAGGTAGGGAAATATTTTTAAGGAAAATATCGGTGAATCAGGAATTTTGTAAGGTTCAGGAAAGGAAATGGTTTATTTTCATAAGAAAAAAAAGAATATAAATAATAAATACACTAACTAAATTTTTATATCACTTTTTTAACAAGAATGCAGATATCACGTTTAAATATTCAATAGGTTTCATTACTTAATAAGAAACACTAACACAAGAAGGAAGGGGAACATTATAGGAAACAAGAGAACGGAGAAAGGATGAACGATCATGAAGGGGACAGGAGATTGAGCATTTTACGTAGGTACAAAGAAGACAAAAAAAGGGCCTAAACGCCTAGGTTGAGACAAAGCCAAAAGCCTTGTAGGAACAGTCAATAAATCCTAAGAACAAAATTAATATTTAGTCATTTATGTTACTAATTGTTAAAATATATTAATGAACGAACTTTACTGGGAATAAAATCTTAAAGTGAAAAATGAAATTTATAGTTCGGCTGCCAAAGACATTTTAGGATTCCGAAGCTCTACATTCTTACAATGGCCGCCTTTGTTGGTCATTTATCTTGATTGCAGAATCCATTAACCGCAGTCCTCGAGGAATGCTCACTGACACTCCAACGTTATTAAATTTTAGCACTGAAAGATTACTTTAAACTTTTGCCTTTTCGGATAACAAAGCATTTTTTTATCCTTTCAATACTTAGACCCCTAAAAACCTTCAGTAATTCAGTTGACATTTTTTTTTAAAGATTAAAGAAACATGAACGACCATAAACAATTTTAAACTATTAAAGTTTAAAATTGTTTATGGTCACAATGGACAAAAAAAAAGATCTCAACTAGGCGCCAAACCAAAGGCAAATATACAGTAGTGCAAAAATGGAGATACTATTTTGCTTTCAGCCTTGATCTGAATTGCAACAACCTTGAACTATATCCTAATAAAGCGGTCATGAGTATCTAAACATGATATCATCGTGCCATGGGTCGGATAACACGTGGCGCGATGCTCATAATTATGCTCTTGTTGTTTTCACTATTACAATGTCCACTAAAACCGTGGTATAAATTCCTTGAACACGTATAGATACTGGTTAGAAATTACTTCCTTATGCTTCCTTTGTAAATTTTAAAATAATGACGGCATTTCTGCTTTTCTGTGCTGTTTTGCTGAAAAACACCAGAAGAGTTTTATCTTTCTGAACATAAATAACATTTCATTCTCTTGCAACGTTCAACTCCAGTATCAAATTATGTACCTATTATAACACAAATAAAAATAAACAAATCGTTTAATAAATGGTAACGTCTCTATAGGTGATATGCATGCTGAAAATTACAACAGAAACTTTTCCCGGAGCTGGGTTCCAGACAGCACGGCACCGCACAGTTTACAATTCATCAGAAACCAATATCTGTTTTGAACAATTGTTTTAAAAATCATCAATTCTTCAGAAAGAGGCGTGTTTATTCCACAATGTTAACAATTCAGTTCATCGACTTCGTTACATCCCTATTCTAAAACCATAGAGTTAAAAATGGCGCGTAATTTTCAGTTCCTTTTTTAAACGACTGAACACGGAAAGATGTTGAATGAACTTACGATTCCGTGCGTGCGTGACTCATAGTAGGGTATCCAGTTACGGATTCCTAGGCATCGGTAATGGTTATGACCAGCACGTGGTCGAAAACACGGCATTACAGCTCCTGAAAAGTCAATAAGTGCGTAATACTGCATTGTATACAATCGGTTCGTATGACAGTCGTTAGCTGTACAAAGTAAAAGCTTTAACTCAAAACAAGTGCTTCATTTCTGGGTTATTATGACCTGTTATGATTTTAATGCTTGTTCGGAGGGTGTGAATCGTGACTGATTTCATGTAGCGGGCTTTGACTTGATGGATGATCTCAGGTGGAAAATGAGGAAAATATTATGTCTACTTAATACGTAGTCAACATCATCATCATTTCAGCCGAAAGACGTCCACTGTTGGACATAGGCCTCCCCCAAATGTCGCCACAATGAACGGTCCTGTGCATCTCGTATCCATCGGATTCCCGCAACCCTTACCAGGTCATCGGTCCACCTTGTAGGAGGCCTTTTAACACTGCGTTTTCCGGTACGCGGTCGCCACTCTAGAACCTTTCGGCCCCAACGGCCATCTGTTCTGCGAGCAATGTGCCCTGCCCATTGCCACTTAAATTTGGCGATTCTTCGTGCTATGTCGGCAACCTTGGTTCTCCTGCGGATATCTTCAGTCCTGATTCGATCACGCAAGGAAACTCGAACATAGCCCTTTCCATTGCCCTTTGGATGACTTTAAGCCTTCTGATGAGGCCCATTTTGAGCGACCACATTTCGAATCCATATGTCATCACTGGCAACACGCACTGGTCATAGACTTTCGTCTTCAGACACTATAGTTTGTTAGACGAGAAGATACCGCACAGCTTCCCGAAAGCTGCCCAGCCGAGTCGGATTCGACGGTCGACCTCTTTCTCGAAATTAGTTCTACCTAACTGGACTACTAATACGTAATACTTATAATTAATTATGGATTATTATGATTAGTTATACTACGTTGTATCTAGATACATAGAAAACTAAAGCAGAAAGAGCAGTGTGAGCTTAAGTAGTACAAAAAAAACTTTTCACAAAAAAAAAGTCGGTGTTACTCGGTACTGTTTGTTTCTTAGTTAACACCGACTTCCGAAATTAAAGTTAAGTATTTTGATCGATTTAGTGTTTTTTTTTTATTGAAGTTTGTATTTTTTATTCGTAATAAGTTTTTTATTTCACACATTTTAGTTGCGATACACTTATAGCCAGAGTACCTATTTCTCATGACAATTCCAATTAACCCAAACACTGCTAGGATACATTGTTTTATTTTGAAGTTCCCGTGCCCACCTTCCACCTTCCGGCTCCATCATCAGATCAGTTCGATAGTACCTTATAGCCAAAGTGCATCTCATGACAATTCTAATAAACCCAAACTCAGCTAGGATACTTTGATTACGGAGTTCCGGTGCCTATCTTCCGACTCTATCATCATCATCAGATCACTTCGATGATACCATTTTCAACATAACTATTCAGAACCATTCATTTATTTGTATTGTCATAGTCGCTTAACTATCTTCATTGTGATATCTATGTGAGTATGAAGTTCCGTTGGCCATTTCTGGTCTTCTTCACCAGTTCCACTTCATCAAATGTTACTTTTTGTAAATGCTTAAGTCCTCGATGAAAATAACTATAAAAATCACTATATGGATCAATCATCATTGATCCCATCATCGGAACTGGATTTTGAAAAATGGGACCAATCTGAAAGCTCATCCTTTAAGGGGAAAAAAAAATTCAAATCGGTCCATAAATGACGGAGTTCCAAGGTAACAAACATAAAAAAAAATACAACCGAATTGATAACCTCCTTTTTTTGGAAGTCGGATAAAAAAGGGTCTTGACAGACGGACGACATAGTGATTCTGTTTTAACTGACTTAAAGTGCAGAACCTTAAAAATGAGTAGCTAAGAACAAACAAAGTATCTAGCATTTCCATCGGAAACTGCAAGGATATTTCAATGAGTTGAAAAGTAAAAAAACAACTTTTAGATGCCAGGCCTACACCGCCAAGAAACAAACAATTGAGTCATTCATATTTAGGTGACAAAAAGAATTTAAGCTGGAGTTGATAAGAACAAGAAGGATTTACGCATTTTTTCAGAATAAGCATAAAAAAGAAACGATTGTGCTACTCTGCACATTTTCTAAATGAGCCAAAACCTATCACCTACTTAGGTACTCTACTTAAGAAAACGTAAGTAAACATGTGGATAACAGTGTTGACTCTAAAATAGTCAGTACAAATGCGCATACGCAGCTACAAAGCACGTACTACGCTACGGTACATTAATTAGCTTACTAGTGCAACACCTTGTGCCCTCGATTTCTTAAAAAATCTTTATAATAGAAACTCAAATTACGCTACAAGGTGGATAAATCCAAAGGCCATCATAGTAATAGGGGTTAAAGTATGAAATTGCCGTTTTATTGTAATAGGTACTTCGAATTGACATAGAACCTTCATGGTTTGAGATTTTTGAGTGAAACTTTTTTCACATGGTACCTATGAAGTTCTTCTTTTAAAAAATGTGCAACATTCGATTATTGACTTTCAGTTGTTTTTTTTATTCAGCTTAGACAAGAAAGATGGATACTTCGAAAATTCGAGTGATTTTTGAATAGTACGAGTTCCGACGTGGAACAAACGCGGCAGAAACAGCTCGCAATATCAATGTTGCGTTTGGAGAGGTGACTGCTAATGATCGCACCGTGCGATTTTGGTTTAAACGCTTTCGTGATGGAAACTTTGATTTGAAGATCGAACCACGTGGAAGACCGCCCACACAGGTGAATAACAATTAATTAAAAGAGATGGTGGAAGCCGATCCGAGCCAAACTACCCAGGAACTAGCGGCATGGTTTAACGTTACCTTACCAACAATCTCTCGACTTATTTGCAAAAATCAACAAAACAAAAAAATATGAAAAATGAGTGATCTGCAGAAAGAAACGCGTGGTGAAACTTGTGTTGCCTTGTTGCATCGATACAGAAATGAAGGAATATTGGATCGAATTGTGACATGTGATGAAAAGTGGATTCTTTACGATAACCGTAAGCGAAAAATGCAATGGCTGACCTCAGGTCAAATGCCACAACAGTGTCCTAAAGCAAAGTTTACCAATAAAAAGGTAATGGGAACTGTTTGGTGGTCTCAGCATGGTGTTATTCACTATAGCTTTCTCCGATATGGTCAAGCAATAACGGCAGCTGTCTACTGTGCCGAACTCCGAACAATGATAGCAAAACTAGCAGTGAAACAGCCCCGACTCATGAATTGATCTTCGCCATTACTGCTCCATGATAACGCGAGATCTCATACAGCACGAGAAACCGTTTTAACTCTACAGGAACTGCAACTAGAAATCATTCGTCACCCTCCGTATTTGCCAGACCTTGCTCCAACGGACTACCATTTTTTTCGTGATTTGGACCATTATCTACGTGATAAAAAGTTTTCTTCTCCATAATGCTTTCAAACAGTTTGTCGAATCTAGATCACCAGAGTTCTATCGCAAAGGCATAAATGACTTTCCTATTAGATGGCAGCAATGTATAGATAATAATGGTAATTCAAAAAAAAAAAACAAGTTTTAATTTTTCAATACAAATCAGCAATTTCATACTTTAACCCCTAATATAACAAAGTCTCGATATCATCGGCTCCTATTACATAGATCAATCATATATTTCCAATAATATCGATAAACAAGCCAAAATGGCCGACACAGCTGTTACATAATCCTTGTTGTGTACAATATGGCGCGGACGTGTTCTATTTTTCTCACTTTGTATTTTCTACGTAATAGTACAATATTATTATGAAATGTTTTGTTTGATTACAATAGTCAGCATCCTTACCTACCTAGAATTAACTAAATCAGCGTTTTTAGGTAAATATTTACTATAAGAAAATAATAGAAATTGCGTCAACATTATGGGGAAGGTCGCTATATAGAAAACAATTTCATTGGTCTATTTATTACATAAATTTATACATTGAGGTAGATCAAATCCTACGCGAATACTTTTTTTCATATAAGCTTTCATCGCGCGGTATACCTACTCATCAAGACCATTCCATAGAGCTCAAACACGATGAGGTTATCTTATTGCGCTCAGTAGTTCCTATGGCCACTGTCCGACTCCATCATCAGACCAGCTCTATGGTAGACAGCAGCACCAATTGGATACCCCTCTCACATTAAAATAGGTACCTTAGAAAAGGGGTTGGGCACGCCACAATTATGGCGGTAAGTCCCCTCTTTGAGGAATGGCTGGAGCAGCAACACGGCGGCCTCACCTTCCGCATGACGCAGGTCCTCACCGGACATGGCAAGTTCAGGAGGTTCCCGCATCCGATTCGGGCGGAAGAAACGCCCGGGTGTCACCATTGTATGGACCGCCCGTAGGACACGGTGGAGCATACGGTGGAGGTGTGCCTCGCTTGGGCGGAGCATCGTCGTGTCCTCGTGGAGGCAATCGGCGGCAGCGACCTCTCGCGCCGGGCCCTGGTTTGGGCTATGCAATGGTCCGAAGCGAGGCGGAATGGCAGGCGGTGGCCTCCTTCTGCGAAGCAGTAATGCTAGCGAAGGAGGAGGCCGCACGCGTGAAGGAACGAATGTCCTCACACCCCAGCCGCCAAGATTCTGACCCCGACTACAAGCCACGGTAGACGCGGGCTTGCGGACGTCGAGCACTGGGTAGCTCGCCATCCGGCCGTCCGGTAATTGACCGGACCGAGCCCAGTCGTCAACAGCGCGTAATGATCCACGCGCTCCTCAAAGAGATGTCAGCAAACCGTAGGAGCCCAGCAGGGCCGATGCCCGCTAGCTAGGTCCGCGGGGAATTTCTGGAAAGGAAACCCGTAGTCCTAGAACGCAAAGGGTAACTGAAAGACACAGGTGTGGTTTTAGACAGTAAAAGTCTGACATGCCCTCGCGCTCCACCTTGAGCGAAAGAAGTCATTGGATGATTTCCACACTTAAAAAAACCTTAGAAAAGGGTTTAACCAGTTGATGGCGATGTCCGCAACATATTAATGCACTCCTTGTCATCCAAATTATATAGGTTTGTCCATTTGCAAGAATTGTCCTACACAAACATTCATACATACAAACATTGCAAGTTAAACAAAACCTTTTAATAACACTACGTAGTGGCCGAATTATTTAAAAATTAAGGTCTTTAGTTATTTTTTTTAAAAGGAACCTACACCACAGAATAAGTAATAATATAATAATATTCCACAACTATCACACTACGCCTTCTAGTCCCAAGCTAAGCAGAGCTTGTGTAAATGAGTACTAGACAACTGATAAACATACTTATATATTTCTAAAAAAAAAAATACATACATATTATAGATAAATTACACCCAGACACAGAACAAATGATCGTGCTCATCACACAAACATTTTTCCCGGGTGGGAATCGAACCCATGACCTTCGGCACAGCAGTCAGGGTCACTAACCACTAGACCAACAGGCCAGCCAATAATAGTAATAGTACAACCTACACATACTACACATCTACCTACAAAGATTTTTTCGAAAGTGAAGTATGAGCCGCATGAACCGGGTCAAACCCACACGACACCATCTACGGTATCTATTTAAGTAAGTAGGTAAGTATATAATATTTTAAAAAATAAAATTGAAGGATAAAAAGTTCCTAGCTGAAATCCACACAACACTAGTAGAAAATCAAATTTGCACGACACGCCTTGACTTAAAGGTCCAAGTGACCAGGTCTATAAACCCAAAAAATAGAAAAAGCACGACACGCCTGTTCAGAGAAATGTTATGTCACATTATGACTGGCCTGTTGGTCTAGTGGTTAGTGGCCCTGACTGCTATGCCAGAGGTCGTGAGTTCTATTCCCACCCAGGATAAATGTTTGTGTGATGAGCACGATCTTGTTCTGTGTCTGGGTGTATATTTTTTGAGTAAAATCATCCGCGCTCTGGTTGGAGCGAGAGGGACTGTCATAGTTTTTACTGACTAAAACCCACCTGTGTTTCTTTAGTTGCCCTTTGCGTTACAGTGCCGAATTAACTCTTTCAAACAAACCCACAGTCCTGGCAATGTTCATTACCTAAGTAATCCACTCTCGTAAAAAGCCTGTAAAATATAGATCATCGATAAATAAATTAATTAATAATGTACCAAATTAACTTGAAAACTCCCAAAATAGTTATATTTTTAAAAAAGATCTAGAATGTATTTATGAATTAATTCAAAGCCATCCAAGATGAGTAAAAAATCATCCGTTACGCTATAGGCGCCAAAACAAACCTCATTTTCAATTTACAAGTCTGCTGACCCCGATTCCGCGACAATATTTTTGAACTAGAGTCTTTGAGTACCGTGACCGCCATTTTTAAGACTTTTTTTTTATATTCGAACAGGCTTTCACCGAGGCAAAGGAGATATGACTGTGAGCCTAACGGTCCGACCTACTTACAGCAGGATCACAGTTAAAGAATACACATGGTGTAAATGAGCTACGAATTTAAAATACCGTTGGTTGTATGACTGTATCTATAGCACCATCATTCTTTAGGTATGCTGGAGATTAAGATAATGATGGATCTAAACGACTAATAGTGAACCACGTGTTACGAAAAATGTACCAACATTAATTTGATGACGACATTTTGACGACTTTAATATAATAATTTTCCTGTTTTCTCTTTGGTGCCAATTTAAAATATTACACTACTATTACTTCCACAAGGGTATTGTTTTCGAAACTAAAAACGTAACAAGGGTTTTACCACATCAAAGCAACTTGATCAGTTTACCATAAACAAAATGTGGCGTGTTTTTCGTACGGGCACTGTAATAAATTCGTACAGCCTGTCAAGTACACTCGGTTTTTCGATGCGTTACAGTAGCTTCACTCAAAGTGTGGTCTGGGTCTGCACCTACGGCTGGTTTGTATTGCCGCTATAAAATATTGTTTATGAATAAAATTAAATCAGATAATCAGGTTTGTAATCTATTTCAAAAATGAAAAAACTGTAAGTAACTTGTGCGTTTATATAATTCTCTTTCATACTGGACAACACTCTAAAAAATAATACATAGCAGTAATGGCGGAGCTCGGTGACCAAGGGTGGAAAATCATCGAATAACTTCTGCTCTGGTGGAGTGGGAGGGAGTGTCACATTTATTAAAACGAATTGCCATAATTAAAGTAGTGTAGCAACCTCTTTTATTTAAATTTCGAAGGTGGGAAAATTTTTCGTTAGTTCAAATATGAGGTTTGTTAATCAAGTTTAAGGGGCCCCAGGACACTGCCCCTCCTAGCCCATTGGTAGCTACACCAGTGCATAGAAGGTCCCATACTCCGGACTCAAAGATGACAGATAGACTATAATGGATCAAGCACGAGAGTTTATGTTGACACTGGCCGGAAATACAAACACTAATGCCTCAAAAATTACTCCGACCGTCCTAAGTTCTTAGTTCCTAACACAAAACAAACACGTATCATGTTGTGAATGTCGGAAAGGATCAGTGACCGGCTAAATATTTATATTGATACCTGGAAAGCTAATTCGCTTGGTAGGTAAGGGGCAGTTTGTGGCAAAATAATGGGTACGGGTTGGGTAAGGGTCGATCTTTTTTAACGCATGATCGAAAAGTATGACACGCCATTTTTTTTGAGGTGTAAATTCATCAAATATCTTAACTAACTCCCGTTCTAGGAGGAGCTAGAGACTCTGACTATTATACTCGTTAAAATATAAAAGGCCCGTTTTGACATTTGAGAAATACCCTAGATTGTAACTTGGAACGAAACTAAAAGAAACAATAAAATAATAATTAATTACATTTATTTATTTATTTTAAATTATGTAAAACACCATTACAGCTATTAACGCCAATGTGATGCTATTAGTCTATTACCACTTAAACGTCTGTATTCAATTTATACAAATAAATAACAAATAATATACATAAACTATTAGATCAATAAAAAACTTAATACAAAAAAAAATACAACCGACTTCAAAGTAAAAAAAAAACACTGAAAAGTGCAAAATAACTTTAATTTCGGAAGTCGGTGTTTCTATAATAGTTTTTTCTCTTCGTTATTTAACACTTTTCAACATTTTGCACTTTTCAGTGTTTTTTTTTTACTTTGAAGTCGGTTGTATTTTTTTTTTGTAAAAAGTTTTTTATTTTACACTTTTTAGTTATGGTACCACCACTAAAAAGTACCCCTCAGCCAAACTTAAATACCTTATAGCCAGAGTGCATCTCATGACAATTCTAATAATCCCAAACACGGTTAGATTACATTAATTTATTACAGAGTTCCGGTGCCTAACTTCAGGCTTCATCATCAGATCAGTTCGATATATTCCCCCTCTACTTTTAGTGAGTCATCGACTACACGTATAAACAAAACAATTTTGCTTGTTACGACGGTTCTGCTGTGATCCTATGAGGAGTTCTGTTCCATATCTTCGAAGTTCATGATCAGATCATAACAATATTTCTATGGGACCAACTCGGAAGCATAACCATACAATCAAAAAAAAATTTCTAAATCGGTCCACCATTGACCGAGAAATCGGTGAACACATAAAAAAAATAAAATAAAAAAACATACATTCAAGCGAACATATAACCTCCTCCTTTTTGAAGTCGGTTAAAAAACAGCTTAGTATTAATTAACCTGTACCTATATTTTCAATGCACTTTCGTGCTGCTTCAGTGAACCTCGACAGGCTGCAGTGAAATAGATCTACGTCAGTAGCAATAATGTGTAATGCATAGTGTTTTAAAAAAATACATAAATATTTTTGGCGCGTTAAATAATATGATGGAATATATTGCGAGTATTCTATTTGCGTATTCGTTTTGACAGATGTCAACAGCGGCCTTTTATTTTTTGACAACTTTACCTAAAGCTCACCTGATCCTTCAGTTCCCTTCGCGTTCCATCCAGGGCCACAGTAACTCTACACTTCGTCCACAAACAAATTGGGATAAAAGCAGGAGGATGCTAAGATACAGCACTACAGAGTAAAGATATCTAGATAATACTTCATTCACGATAGCGTTAGACAAAAGAGGATCATAGGAGCAGGTGTGCATAACATTTATTTATCGAGAGAAATTCCAACAATTTTAATAAATAATGGTTTCAATACAAAATTTTAGGCCAAATGCCGCCAGCCTTTTGGGCACACTTCCAGTCGACAGCGATGCGAAGGAGTTCTATGACGCCATATTTTATTTAGAAGTAGCCTTTAGTGTAGGTATATATATAGTTTTAATTAATTAAGTGTTTTTGTATATCGTTTTATATATAGTAATAATAATAATATTTAAAAATATATAAAATATGTATAAAAAATGAATAAAGAATAATAATAATAATAAACATTTATTTCAGGTAAGATTCCCATAGGTTAACACAAATACACAGAAACACACAAAACACAAACAAAAACATACTAATAACAATCATTAATTCATTCAATTATATAGTTGACATCCCATTAATATAAATAAATCATAAAAATTAAAAATGTCCGATTGTTATTAAATAAAAACTAAATCAAATTAAATAAATACAAATTAAATTAAATTGTCAATGGAGATAAGATTAAATTCAATAAAAAATAAAATTAAACAATAAAATACTATATTATTAATCAGAATAAATTTTAAATGTTATACTAAATTTATGATTTCATTAAATTAATTAGATGTCACTTAGATTAGATTAATCTTATATAAGTATATAAATATTATTGTGTTAAAATAAAACTAAAATAATTTCAGAAAAAAAAAATTTAGGTACTTAGATAAATTTGATTATTGTAAGTACTAAACACTTAGATAGATAAATGAAAAGGATTTTTTAAAATAAACATAACTTTATTTCTCAAACAATTTTTAAATTTTTTGAAAAATGCAGTGGGTTATGCAGGATGGGCAGCATAGCAGGTGACGCATGTCCTGTGCAGCGACTCCACACTGGCACTGTGTTAGAGACGGGTCGAGGAAGCCCCATTTGACCAAATTGTTTTTACAGCGGCCAACCTGGGTAAGCAGTCGGTTTAGAGATTTCCAGTTTTTTTTTTTTTTAATAATATTCCACAACTATCACACAACGCCGTCTAGTCCCAAGCTAAGCAGAGCTTGTGTTATGGGTACTAGACAACTGATAAACATACTTATATATTTCTAAATACATACTTAAATAGATAAATGACACCCAGACACAGAACAAATGATCGTGCTCATCACACAAACATTTGTCCTGGGTGGGAATCGAACCCACGACCTCCGGCATAGCAGTCAGGGCCACTAACCACTAGACCAACAGGATTGGCCACTGTAGTTCGCGTCTAGGGGGAAGATGTTCTGATGAGGTGATGAAGTTTGGACGAGTGTGGAGGATATGGGAAGAAGGATGCTTTTTAACCTGGTTCTTTTGGTTCTGTTTTTTTCTGTTTTTTTTTTGTTTTTTTTTGTTACAATTTTTTTTTTAGCTAGTATCTAAGGCTATAAAAATAAGCAAACTCAGTGCATATGACGAGGCTTCTGCCATTACATCACAGGTAGGTATGCATGACAATCAAGTATCTGGGTCAAGTACGGAGTCACCTAGGCACATATTTATTCTGTAATTTGAGTAACAAGAATGATTTGCTAACTGCAGATAAAAAAAATGAGTATGTCTTCTTTGTAGATATGCTTTATCTGAGGAAATAACTATGATCTGAGCAATCCTGGTTTATATAACCAAAATGACGTGAGGTTAAGGGGTCCTGTAAAAATTGTACGTAAGTATATAGGTAGAAGCGCGGTCTCTCCTAATACAGGCACTGCTTTGCTTAAAAGGAGGCACCAAATTTTTGTAAATATAAATATGCTAATTGCGACAATAAATAATTTTGTACTTGTATTTATACTGAACCTGCTGAACTTAGAGCAATGGTAGCCCATTGCTAAAGGCCCGGACTTACTTACCAAAGTCTTATTATTATGTCTTTATCTTGGGCGGCTTGAATTCCTCACTTCACTCAGGTTTCGTGTGCTTGGGAGTCAATTATATGAATCCCTCATTTGGCATTCGGGATTAAAACTTAGCAACCTTCGTTTCGTTCGGAATTCAACATGCCGCCCACGACTTAAAGGCACATAATCTACTATTTTACACCACCTGCCCGATAATACCCTTTTATATATTTCATACAACCGTCAATTAAAGCAAGTCATTCTGTCCCAAGTACTCTGTATTCTGTCCCCAGGGAGATAATGTGGTACGGGCGATCCCAAGGAAACAATGAGGTTTGAATTTGGAACGTTAAAACCCATTATTTTGAAATTAAAAAATACACAATAAGTGAATTAAAACGTACGTGCATCAAAAAATTTTATTCAAAAATCAAACTGGCCACTAACGAAAAGAAAATAATAAAATGTGGTTATTGAGTTATTGACGAGTTTCTAAAAAAAATAATGAAAGAGCGAAGCGTTATAGAAAATTAAAACTATAGAATCATAAAGTAGTGAATTTTGTTAGTTTTAAACCCAGTTAAAAATAATTCGAGTGATACTACTAAAAATTAATTTAAAAATAATTCTTGCAATTCTCTAATATACCCTATAATTTTGTTTCAGTAAATTGACTTTTAATTATCTCACACATGGTGTAAAAAGAAGATATATTGAGAAAGCGCGGGAACGCGAAAGATGGAATGAGTAGAGGAAGGATTTTGCGCAGGAGTGAGACAGAACCAGATACCAAAAAAACAATAAAATTCACCGACCCGCAACATGCGTTCCTCCTCCTAGAGAGGAGACCTGAGTTCCAGCACTGACTTTGCTAGATTTATACTAATTTTCCGCCACATCGCTGGTACGTGACCGACAGTAAGTTTGTGAGAAGAGCTATATATGCTTCTCTCATTTCCAAACTGAATATAAGTACTATGGAGATTAACTGCAAAAGCGTTTATTCAGTTTCCATTTAAAACGGCCAACGTCTATAATCATAAGAACCAGGAGATCAAAGGGTCGCAAATTCGCACAAAGTTTATCTCTCAAATCTCTACATAAACAGTGCGCCAACATTGGCCATGCTGACGGCCAACCTATTGACATGGCTGTTCTTAATTATCACGTAGGACAAAAGCCTACATGACTACATAACCGTTTACTTTTCAGAAAACTCGTCATCATCATTTTCGTTCATTCAACTTTTTTTTTTCACGTCATCTGACTCACAGGCCGTATGCAAATTTGTAGATGCGCTATTTTATAATGAGTAACATTATTGTTTGTTTTTGTTCCTACTAATATATCGTGTGAATCTAACTGAAGGAATTTGCTGAAATGCGTTTCCGTTAAAAACGTTACGCAGTCGATGTCACATAGGCCCCGTGCGGGCAGAATACAGTTAATTAAGATGTGGGACCATTACTTATATCTTTTTTTTTAGGCAGAAAATCATCCAATGACTTCTCCTGCTCTTAGGCGGAGCGAAAGGGCGTGTCAGACTTTTACTGACCCACTTACTATGTTCCTTCTTTGCCTTGCCTTCCAGGACCCCGGGTTTTCCTATCAGAAGCGAACCCATGGCCCCAGTATTCTTGACCCAGCTGGGCCCCTACGGTTTGCTGACATCTCCTTGAGGCGCGCGTGGAACACTACGCGCCGTCGACGACTCAGGCTCTGTCCGGACAGTTACCGGACGGCCGGACAGCGAGCTACTTATTGCTCGCCGTTCGCTAGCCCACGCCAGCAATGGCGTGAGGACGTACGGCCGCCTCCTTCGCTTGCATTACCGCTTCGCAGAAGGAGGCGAAAGCCTGCCATTTCTCCTCGCTCCGGATCATGTACCGCGAGAAGTCGTTACCGCCGATCGCCCCCACGAGGACACGATGGTGCTCTGCCTAAGCAGGGCACACCTCTACCGTATGCTCCGCCGTGTCCTCCTGGAGAACCACACAATGGTGAAACCGGGCGTTCGGGACCATTATATCTACTATTCATCTTTACTTCAAAAATATTTGTTTGCTTGAATTGTGTCGTACTCGACGTCATACTTCTAGCCGCTATGTTGGCTCCTTTTCTGTAACTGCAGTACGTCTCTGGAAATCTCTGCCACACTCTCTTCGCGATAGCCATTCTCTAGATTTCTTCAAAAGGAAACTTAAAGAGCACTTCCTTTCATTATTGACATATTAGTATATATAGTAAGTATTAGTATGTATAATATAATTATATATTAGACTTAGTTATGTAGGTTTATATTGTGCACTGGATCCTACCCTCGAATATGTTCTCTCACTACAATTCAAAGGTTTGCTGGGAGAAAACTCATTGCTGAGTTAAGCTCGCCTTTGTACATGAACTAAGATCTGTATCTCCATATATTATGTTATGTTTTTGTTTATAAAGAATTAAAGAAAATTTCTACCCAAAAATTATAGCTGTTTTACAAACTACGACAACCACACAGCAATATAATTTTAACTGACATTGTAAAATCTCAAACACGTCAAGCTCAGAATTAGGTCAATTTAAAGTAAAAAAAAAAACATTTGCAGATTAGAACACAAACTGCAACGATTAATCAATCGAAAAATATTTAGGTAATCGCTAACGCTAATCGATAAAAATGATCATTAAAACTGCAATCACATCAAAGTGAAAACTGGTTTTTTAAATTACACACAACTATTTTAAGTCATGACTGATAACATTAAATATTTGAGGATCAAACGGAAATCTCTATCAGTAATTAATCTAAGTAGGTGAGCGTGTATCTCTATGGGAATGTCGTGTCAACTTTGCCGTAACAGGAATATAGGGCAATGGCAGACTGACATCGGAACCATAAACTATATAATCGATCGGAACTAAAACATCTGCCAGTCGGAAACAAGCCAGTAGCCGCAGATGCTGCCGAATCCTTAAAAGTAAAAAATGATTTCTTAATATTGCAACACTGATAAAGAAAGTTACATCTGCTTTTACCGCTATTTTAACTGTGAATGATCGAGAAATCGAAATCGATAACTCAGAATCTTCGGACATATGTGTCAAGGCTATATTTAAATTTTACTATTCATAAAATCAGCTGTTGTATGAATTACCTACCGCATGACGCAGGTCCTCACCGGACATGGTAAGTTCGGGAGGTTCCTGCATCGGATTCGTGCAGAAGAGACGCCCGGGTGCCAACATTGTGTGGACCGCCCGGAGGACACGGTGGAGCATACGGTAGAGGTGTGCCCCGCTTGGGCAGAGCACCGCCGTGTCCTCGTGGGGGCGATCGGTGGCAGCGATCTCTCGCGCCGGGCCTTGGTACAGGCCATGGTCCGGAGCGAGGAGGAGTGGCAGGCGGTCGCCTCCTTCTGCGAAGCAGTAATGCTAGCAAAGGAGGCGGCCGATCGCGTGAGGCAACGGTCCTCACGCCCCAATCGCCGCCGGGATTCCGATCCCGATTTCCGGCCATCGTAGGCGCGGGCCTGCGGACGGCGAGCAATGGGTGGCTCGCCTTCCGACCGTCCGGTAACCGTCCGGACCGAGCCCAGGTCGTCGACGGCGCGTGCTGTTCCACGCGCGCCTCAAGGAGATGTCAGCAACTGTAGGGGCCTAGCAGGGTCGAAGCCTACTGGGGCCAAGGGTCTGATTCTGAAAGGAAGACTCGGCCCTGGTACGAAAGGCAATGAAGGAACAGGAGTGGGTTTTTAGTCAGTAAAAGTCTGACACTATCTCCCGCCCCGCCCAAGGGCGGGGGATGTCATAAGATGATTTTCCCACCGAAAAAAAAAAAAAAAAAAAAAGCTGTTGTATGAAACATTACTCGCAAAAATGTAAGTGTATTTTTAATTGCTTAGCTTGCGTATTTTTTCTTTCACGAATTTATGAAAAGGATTTTAAAAAATAAGTTTGACTGGTCCTTATGGGTCTTTATTAGATCAGTCCTACTATGGTAATTAATTAGGCTTCGCCTCTGAATTGGCATTCACAAGAACAGTTAGTTCGCTTTATAGTTTTTGACAGCCTACTATAAGCTCCTAAAATCCATTGATAAATAGGCTGGGTATTTTGTCAAAATTCTAAAATAGCTACGAATGACACCATAAAGGCCTTGACCAAGCTAGGTCATTGTCCACAACAGCGGCAGCGGAAGCATTTCCGAGATTTTTTTGTTGTCTTTATCGAAAACAAAAGAGGTCAGTGTAACAAAGCAGAATTCTTTAGTGGAATAATGACTGTAACCATGTAGCATAGTGCAATGGATGCGTGAGTCAAGACAGCAGTCCCCTCAGTGAGTCATACGCAAGCTCCAATTTCTTCACCAAACATACACTCATTAATATTCTAAGTAATTATAAAAAGACAATTACTATCACCGCAAATTAGCTGACGCTTCATTTTTATTACGGCGACTTAATTTACTTAATGACTGCTTATGTTCTTCAAGTAGCTCTGGTTTTCTTTGTGAGTGTTGAAACCTGGGATTTTTGGAGAGCTCATTGACTAATTGGAATGGCCCTATTGGCCTAATTAAAACGCAACTTAGTGCCCCAAAACCGTTTTTTTTTTTTTTATTCTTGATAGGGTATAGGTACCAGGGCCGGGCGCGAGATGTTCGATGTTGCTGCCGCCGATCGCCCCCATGAGGACACGGTGGTGCTCCACCCAAGTGGTGCACACCTCCACCGTATGCTTCACCGTGTCCTCCGGGCGGTCCACACAATGATGATAGCCAAGCGTTTTTTCCGCAGGAATCAGTTGCAGGAACCTCCCGAACTTACCATATCCGATGAGGACCTGTGTCATGCGAGGAGGTGAGGACGCCGTGACGTCTTTTCAGCCACTCCTCAATAAGGGGACTTACCGCTATGATTATGGCGTACCCAATTACAGCTACAATAAGTGGGCATTGATAACATCGTCAACATTTATACATCTATATGATATTTCTTCTACAGACATTTCGGTATTTACTGCAATCAATGACATAAGAAGGTATTAAGTTGAATAAGATTCCGCAACCGTTGTCCTAATCTCCGATTCGTCATTGGACTGTTCGTCGACAGGACGATTCATTTATTTCCGTTTCCCCAGCAGAATCTTTCACCTATGGACATTTCGCCGACAGGAACTTTCATCTTCGACACTTTCGCCGACAGGCCTTTTCAGCTACCGAATGTTTGAAAGACACGAAGATAAGCCTATAATTCTTTTAACTACAGACCTTTTCATCTACGGAGAATTCGCCGTCAATCTTATGACAAGCGATATTACAAAAAATACACATTTCTACAGATTACTAGTGTCATAAGTATAACCTATTAAGTGTTTTACTTTTAAGGTTCAATCATCGAACAACTTTCTTTTTTTTTCTTATTATCGTCGTGTCGGTCAAACATTCGGTAGCTGAAAAGGCATGTTGGTGAAAGTGTCGAGGATGAAAGATACTGTCGGCGAAATGTCCATAGGATTCTGCTGGAGAAACGGAAATAAATTAATCGTCCTGTCAACAAACAGTCTAATGACGAATTGGTCTTAGGAGGACGGTTGTCGAATCATTGAATAAGTGGCAGACAGACTAATCAATGTCGTGATGGCCTCTCATGCAAAAAAGGTTGCGGGTTCAAAACCGAGCAAGTACCAATGTGAACTTTTCAATTCAAGTATTTTTCTAAGTTTATCTAGGAGTTTAATGACACCCCGTGCCTCGGAAAACACGTAAAGCCATTGGTCTCGGTAGTCATTCGTATATCTTTGACAGTCGTTACAGCTAGTCAGACGCCAGAAAGTCTGACCATCAGCTATCCAAGGAGTATCGTGTTGCCCTGTAATTGGGTTGTGGAGGTCTGATAGGCAGTCGCTCCATGTAAAATACGGGTATTCAGCCGCATTCGGTTAGACTGGATGCCGACCCCAAGCTAGTTGGGAAAAGGTTAGGAAGACGATGATGAGTACAGCGGTTCTCAAACTTTTTTTCCAACGGAACCCTATTGGAAGGTAAAATATTTGACGGAGCCCTTAAATAAAAAAATGTATAATAAAACTGGCAATTTTTACTTGTTGTTAAAGGCACAGAACCCTGTTTTGCATAAGTATGTGGTTGGGAACGGAAGAAGCACATTCAGGGCAATGAGTGACCAGAAGTGGATACTCCTTCCAGATTCGGTCACATAACACTATTCGGCTGTTTTCGCTGCTACTCGCGTCCCGTCGCGAACAAACCGAGCGCGGCGCGAAACGAGTGTTGAGAAACTGAGAACGTGACGCGTCCGACAATTTACCAGAGAGAATGAGAACAAATAATGAAGAAAAAAGTGTAAAAACACCTGGTCTTTATACTTTTTCCTTATGATACCAGTATTCAAATGGGGCCCGCAAAGAGTCTTTGCGGAGCCCTGGGGTTTCGCGGAGCACACTTTGAGTATCACTGAGTTAGACAAATTAATAGGTACCTAGTACCTACCTACTAATATTATAAAGAGAAAAGATATGTATTTTTGTTTGTAAGGAATAAACTCAAAAACTACTAGACCGATTTTAATTTTTGTCTATTTTCACGCGACCGCGAAACCGCTAGCAGATGCTAGTGATGGATAAAGAAAGATTCTTGAAGTCTTGAACAAGTTTGGAGCAGTTCTTTAGCAAAATGAGGAAGATGTAACCTACTGTCAACTTCACATCAGTAGTAATAATTTGACATTGACAGCGCCTTCATGTCAAGTTTTACAAACCCCAGCATTACCTATTTTTCTCAGGGAAGTATACAAATTACATCAGAGGCCAAGTTAATAATCTACAATTGTTAACGATAGTAGACAACTTCAAATGTATGGGAATGACATCATCTCAACGTTAAGTCACGTGGAACAAACAGAGGCGTTACCGACTGTAGAAAGAGATTCGAAACGAAACGGTCGTAACTTGGCAAGGCCTACAAGGTTTAAAATTATTTAATTCAGTACGCAGCTGAGTTTATAAAATTAAGTATCGAAAAATGCGAATATTTCGATTATGTTGACAATATCTAAATGGTTTAATTAAGAGCGCAAAAATAAAAAAATAAAAATATTTAAAGAAAAACAAAAAACCCGACTGCGTCGAAACTAATTTTAAAAAATACGTGAAAAAATTAACTTAAATAAAAACTAAAAAGAAACAAACAAGCCCAGTAGTTTAGAATTCTGTTATGTACTACTAAATAACTACAAAATTTAAATAGTTTTATAATCGATACACACATAAAACAAATCATAAATTCTAATGCAGAACAGACCGACTCATAGTCGGGGCCCATTCAAATTTTACCAATCAAATCTTCCCAAGGGTGGTAAACTTTTTTTTACCAAAAATATTTGTTCTTCATGCTTTTTCACTGTTTTTTTTATTTGTGTATCGTTTATACTTGAAATAAAAACTTAAATCAATAAGCAATAAAATTAGCGAGAATGATTGTTTTGTTAAACAACTTTAAATCGTTATATATCCTAAACTATTATTTAAAATGAAAAATGATAGAAGGAACCTAAAGATGATTTTAAAATACCTATTCAACGACACCCCACTTGACATAGTTCATCGACTTTTTTTTTTAATTTTGACAATATGGCGTCTGGTTGTAGCCGTGGTGAATTTTGATTACTGTCATGTCTTTAGTGACACTCGCAAGGTTAAGACAAATCGATTGACGTAAGAATTATCAAAATCGGCCTACGCATTTGGTCTCTAGAACGCCACATAGAAACAAACATACATACATACATACATAGACTGATAAACACATTACCCTCCTTTGCGTCGCGCAGTCGGGTAAAAAGAGGTCTCATCAGGGCTTTTACTGATTAAACCCACTTGTGTTCTTTTGCGTTCCAGGACCACGGTAGTACTCTTTCGAAAATTGTCAACATAAACCTGGCCAATATTTTTTACCCACTAGCATATGTAGGTACTTATCAATAAATTACCATGTGGTCGATATGTCATTTACATAGTGACATATCGACGTCCATGTAACATTGACCTCAGTTTGAACTCTCTGTCCAGTAAATCCAGTGAAATTTGAGTCTATTCTTGCGATAGCACTAAAAACATGGTCGGTATGTACATAAGTTTGCGAAATGTTATGGTGTAGAGTTTGGCTCGTGCAGAAATAGAACTGGCCTGCAGGGTTGGAACTAACACGGTTTGCCTACTATTACTGATTAATTATGAGACATAATTTGAGGCTCTAATTAGCGATGCGTGAATCGATGATAACCTAAGTTCTTTTTTCATCCTGATATTTGTATTTTCAAGTCTATGGTAGGTAAGTTCTATGGTTCGAATCGAATCAGAATTCATAAATCGACTCGTCCTAAACTGAACCTAAAGGCATACTTGTGATCAGATTTCTACTACTTAATATTATAATAGGATCACATGCACAGTATAGTAATTGGTTTTATAGTTCGGAGTTTACTGCAGCTTGTAGGTGACCCTTGAAAGTTGAAGCTTCGCTAATTAACTTGATTGTCTTAGCCGCGCGCAATCGCTTTGCTTTTATTTTTATTTGGTTAGTAAAAAGTGTCAGAAGAAATAGCATCTAATCTATCATTACGTTCTACGCAGCTTTTATAATTCCACGTGCAAGCCTGGCAGATAAACAAATGCTTTTGCCTTTGGGTCGCGCATATTTTTTTCATTATACGCCACCCACCACATCCTACACGTGGCCCTATGTGCGACGTTTTTCTACCATCCTGTGAGACTTAATTGCGGATAATTACTACTATGGCCTAATTAAGTAGAATAGGTCGTAAGTGATAACTCATTTACATAATCCCACCTGAATAACCTTCATTGCATGCAACTCATGCAACTGCATGGATACTCATTTTCCATGCCCTAAAATGAATCTCCAAGCAAAGAAAATAAAGTAAGAAAAGCTTTTATAACATTTCTTCTAGTAGCACGCAAATGGTATGCATACCAACACACACAGGCAAAAGATAAGATCTAAAACGGACGCAACATCCCTAAAACTGACTATATCCGTCCCAGCCGAGATAACTAAGTCTGAGACGCGGGCAGCTGGTCCCGCATACCAGCGTGGACTCGCGACAATGTTTCTCAATGTGCAATGCCATACTATAGTTCCCCAAACTCCGCATTTGTTTAAAGATCCAGGCACGTTGGGTTACTCTTTACTACCGTTCTTCGAGTAATTACCTGGCGAGATAAGGGTTTCGAGAAACAAGATTACCATATAACAAAGGCGCAATTCAGGTAAAAGACGCTCCGCTCTAAAGAATTTATAAAAGCTTGAGCGAGTTTTTCGGGCCGCGACATCTGTGTGAATTTTGGTTTTTCTGAAATTGCAAAAAATATAACATAATCAAAGAAAATAATATGTAGGTTATTGGAAATTTATATATAGGTACATAATTAATTATGTACTTACTTAAATATTTAAAATGTAGGCTATTGATTAAAATTTTATATTAAATAACAATTACCTTGACTAGATTTTTATCTATCTGATTTTAAAACACGACATATACGAATCTAAAAAAGATGAGGTTTTTGTTTAAATAACGATTTCGGATTATTTATGGTTGAAAATGTTGCGTCTATTTTTGGCAATGAGTTTTAGTCTTATCTACCTAAGTAAGCATTAGATTTTGATTGGTGATGGTGACCAATGTTTGGCCAACTTTTGAAATTGGTAGATTTTTCGCATAGGTACACGTGCATTCGTCATCCACGCATATTTTGCTGAATTGGTTCAAATTCAGTAAGTTCTACGAATAAAACCGATATAAGCATGCACGCATGTACCATTTGTAAAAGTTACCTACCCGTCGTCCACTGTCCACCGGTGAATATATCCAGCCTGCTAATCGCGGTCATTCCGCATTCACTCGCTAGCATCGCTTCGCTGTTCGCAAGTTCGCATCGCACGCTCAGTTCGAATTTGGCGCGCAACCGGTACCGGTCAGGCCGCCAGCGACGAGCGCGCCTTTGCCCAAGGAAGTTTTATCAAACAAAACGTAGTGAGGGAGCGAGCGAAAACTTTTTGTTTGTTGTGTTTACTTTTTGTTGGAAGTCATCGAACTGGTTTTACTTTATAATGAAAGATTTTAGTGTTAGTGCAAGCCTTAGTGAGGAATTAAATTAATAAAAACAAATACAGTGTCAACGGATACATACATGGTATGTGAATGTTAAGTGTGTTATGTTTTTTTATCAACTCTCGGTTATCATGTGCGGTCAGTGCGAACTTATTTGATTGAGCTTTACATCCTTTGTTTAGGTGTCGCCGGCAACTCGTACGCTTACGCCTGAATAGTAGTAGTACCTCGTAAGGCTCGTACTATAAACAAGTAACGGTAGTATTTATAATGGACGGTGAAAGAAAAATCCACATGAGCGAGGGTGTCCCCTTGAACTCACCAGGTGCGGCTAACATTTTTCTGAATACTGGCAAAAATACGAAAGTTAATTCACCCGAGGGGACTGTCATACATCTCAATACAGGTGACTTATTCATTTTTAAAACGAAATTTATCTTGAAGCAAAAAAAATGTAAATAACGTGGTATTTTATTTATTACAGAGAAGCCGTCAGACCTCGGCGTGCATATAAATACGACGTTCTCAATAGCGTCTTCCAAGAAAATAAAGCTTTTGTTCGTGTTGAATTTTTTGTTGAGCGTTATATGTATGGTGTTGAGTTGTTCGATAGCGTTTTATTACTGGAACGAGATGATATCGATGAGGAGACAGCTGGACATGATAAACGACCACTTTATGTTGCACAACGTAAACCAGGACAGAGGGGTGCAGAGTGCTCTGGTAGCGCGCCCAAGGTCGCCTGGCGCGATCGAAGCACGGGAACCAAGAGAGAGGTCCTTTGAAGACGAAGAGGTCCAACAGAATGCGAGGAAATATTATGTTGAGGACCTGGGAGAAGATATGCTACTAGTAGACTCCAAGAAAAAAAATGCAAGCAAAGACAATGCTCCTGTTTATAACTTAACAGTGCTACAAAAAGGTTAATATGAACCTTTATTTATCCTTTATGTTAAAAATAAACATGTGTGTCATATTCATCATTATAATGTTTATAATTAAAATTAATTACAGAGTTGGTGGTAGCTCAATTCAATGGTGCTCTACGAGAATTCAACATGGGGACAGAATGTGAGTATCTAAACTATTTTATAATATCCTGTACCTTATTTTATGCAGGTCTTTATTATTATGATAGCCCATCATAAAATATTATTTGTTGAAGAAAACTAGAATTAATATAAAACATTAAAACAGCTGCTGATCTTGCCAGTGACTAAGATATAAATACTCATATAAATAGTGTATATAGTTTGTTACATAATAATAATGGGTAGATAAATTCTTGATAATGGAGTCTAGATCAACTAAAAACATATCTTATAACAAGGTGGCAAGCTTGATATTGATTTATCATCTGTGACATATGTTCACTAGACAACGGAGAAGTACAACTGGCATAGACCGCATTAATCACAGATACTATTTACTGAATACATCTCTGTATTTACTGCTTAAATGTTTACTGATTCTTATCAATAAGTTATTAAATATGACTACCATGCAGCCATTTTTATTTTAAAAATAAAAAAGGAATCTTTTGTATATTTTTTCAAATAATTACTCTATTCTATACATTGATTTTATAGGCACACAGATCACACTGGCAGCTTTTAAATAAACAAAAGAACAATAAGGTTTTTATACTATTGTAGATCTAATACTACTGCAAATATGTGATTAAAATGATAATTTATGTGTATGTGACACAGACAGGATATGCCTAGATATATTGCATTGTGTACATTACAATTACACAGTATTTACATCCTTAAGTGGATCTAATAAAGTTGATAATCCTAAGTAAAGTGACCACCCTGCTTGACATAGTTACTTGGTGTACATAAAGAAACTTGGCTCTCAACTTATACATATGGGATGTGTTGTCGTAATTAATCTGCTCATAATAATTAAGCTTCCAGACAATGTTACATAATTCCTTTTGTATAATCTGCGTTCATTAATTGTGGCTACCAATTTATGGCTAGCTGTTAATTAATAGTTATTTTAAGATTTCAACGGCGTTCTAATGGTTTTCTGTGCAAACGTTTTTAGTAATGACTTCGACCTTTTAGGCTAACTAAATGATCCAAAATTCACAATGTCAAGAGCAATAATGTAGAATTTACTAGCACCCCACCCCTGCTTTGCCCATGCAGATTTGTAATATACCCATGTATATTACAAATCTCTGAATTTCTCGGATTTTTTCTTCTATAATATGAATGCATTATACATCTAAACCTACCTCATGAATCGATCTGTCTATTAGTGAAAACTGCATCAAAATCCGTTCAGTAGTTTTGAATTTATTGTGAACAGATTTTTATAATATGTAAGGATAAGGTATTATTTGTCAGATTTTAGTTTATGACGTTTTACATACAATATATTGTTAGATTAGTATTCACTAGTCTTATCTTCTACCATAACATATAGTAATAATAACATCATTGTGGTGTAATGTGTGGTAATATCATTATGAATTACAATCTTTTATACAATCTATATTTAAAATCAAGATTTAAATTTTTAAGTATTAGGAAAATATAACAAACTAATAAAAGTAATAAAACATTGCAATTCAATGTCAGAATTAATTAAAACTTCATCTTGATTTTTTTTACAAAAGTCCCATCGATTCGCCAAGAGCAACTAAATAAATGTAGCTTCTGTTTGTTTTGTAATTGGAACAATTTGAGTCTATTGATTCAAGTCTATCAACTTATTCATAGACAAACCTATTCCATAAAAGTAATTGACCCGGTTCAATCAAACTGGGGTAGTTATTACAAGTAGGTTCCTACTCTATTGAAGCTAGCTAAAACTTAAATTATATGCTAGTATTTTGTGATTTTGCGAGAATATACTATAATATAATATATTTATCTATAATATATTTCAACTGGCCTGTTGGTCTAGTGGTTAGTGGCCCTGACTGCTATGCCGGAGGGTTCGATTCCCACCCAGGAAAATGTTTGTGTGATGAGCACGGTCATATGTTCTGTGTCTGGGTGTAATTTATCTATATATGCATGTATTTAGAAATATATAAGTATGTTTATCAGTTGTCTAGTACCCATAACACAAGCTCTGCTTAGCTTGGGACTAGACGGCGCCGGCGTTGTGTGATAGTTGTGGAATATTATATTATTATATAGTATTAAAAAACTAACAATAACAATCTTCTTTATTCATTTTGATTAGAATTTGTGGCAAATTTAAGGTTTATTAACCCAAGAAATAAAAATCCCCCTCCCATACAAGCTTTTGCACCCACATTTAGTGGGTGGGTTAAATAGAAGTAGTTTTGAAATACAAATAATGAAAACCTTTTCATTTACTTGGGTTAATATTTATGCTTAGTTTCAATTATATGGGCCCAGGGAAAATTGTCTTTCCATTTATTCCATATCGATTTATTCTAATAATAATATTAAGAAATTCTACAAATGTTTGCATACAAACGAATTTCCCCCGTTTCGCCCCTTTAAAAGTAGAATTTTCAAAACCCCGTCTTAGTGCTCGCCTACGTCATAAAACGAAGCCTTTTACAAAACTTTCATGTTCCTAGTCCCAGTAGTTTGAACTGTGCGTTGAAATGTCCGTCAGCCAGTTTCTCTTTTTATTATATACACAATGTACCTAGGTACCTAGATATGTGTGGAATTTGACCATGTCCTTTTGCCATTACATCCTATTGAAAAATAGGTACTACACACATCACACATAATTTATTTCACATGACTACTGTTTCTAAATAACGGGGACTCCCCTGTAGTTTGTGTCTGTAGGAAGTTATTATTAGATAATAACAGCACGCTATATTCATTTGTTTATTTATCTGGGTTATCCACATAACTTAGGTTATCAGTTATCACTTTATGTAGCCTAACATAATACTCGGTGATTCCGCCAAAATTAAAAAAAATATTTTCAGTATTGTCAGCATATAAGCAATTTTTATTTTTATCGTTTGCCATTCCGTACAAGTTAAACTAAATTAACCGACTTTGAAATAATATTGGAATTCAATAGTCTTGAGTGTGGTAACAATGATGAGCACTTATGATATCCCAGATAACACATTAATTGGAAATTGTTATCAAATGCAGTGCTTTTGTAAAAAGGTTAACAAATAAAACACATTTACCTCATTGTTTACAATCCGAAAGTGTGTCTAGTTGTTTGTTGGTTACTTCTTGGCATCTAAAAACTACGAAACGCCCTTTAGTAGGTAAAGGGCATATATTAGTTAATCAAGTTTTACTTAAACAAAAAAGAAACTACGATACCTAGGTCGTATGCTTTCGTACGACCTTAAATGCGACCTAGGTCCTGGTCCGATATTTCATTTTCTCTTTATAAGTTAATAGGATTTTCATCTAAACAAAATGAAAAATAAAAAAAATGGTTTTGCAAAATAAAGCACTACGTTAGGGATTACGTAGTCCTGCGAACTCCGTAACTAGTTGTAACTGAGTTTGTGTTGTTTGCGACCACAGCAACCGCAATCCGCAAAGCATAGACATACTAAGATAACTTAGACTGAACTAAGTTATCTTGTATGTCTACATATCGTGCCTAGACTAACTGTCTTAATTGGCTAGTTGAGCTAGGGGAACTCCGCAAACGTAATGAGTATCGATATCTTTCTATCGATGATAAAAAAATCCATGCTGATAATTTCATGAAGTTTTAACTGCCGGTCCAACAGCTACTGGCTGTGTGCTGACTTAACTTGATGAGTTTATTTCTGTTCTAAAGCAATAGCTTATAAAATTTATAGTTATAGTATAGTATATTTCTGTTCTAAAGCAATAGCTTTAGAACAGAAATAAACTGATGGGATGGGCTGATGGCTATATCCAATAGGATATAGCCATCAGCCCATCCCATCACTTCTGGCGAATTTGCTAACTAAAATAATTTGATTCTGTATATCAAGTGAAGCTCTGCAAGTCTCATGCCATATAAAATGTATGGTGACCGACGCGCCCAGATCGACGTGTGCGCAATATAGTTCTAGCTTTATTGTGCGTACAGCGTACAGCTAAGGAGGGGAATTCCCTGCTGGAGTCTGTGGTTCCTGATAGCCACAACTAGCTTTAAAGTCAATAGTGAATAGGTTACTTCTAGGCAAGCGTGCTTTGTCGTTGACCACATCATCGCTTACTATCAAGTGAGATAGTGGTCAAGCGCGAGCGTATGAATAATAATAAAAAGGTAGAACTACATTGCGCACACGTGAGGCACACACGCCGCCATACATTTTATATGGAAACTAGACTTGTAGAACGCGGCGTCGCGTGGCGTGGACTTGATCCACGCCACGCGACGCCGCGTTCTACGTACAAATCAGGCGTGTTACACGTGAGCGTCGGTCTAATGTAGTTCTAGCTTTATTCGCTAGCTCCAAAATACGCAATGGATTTTGATGCAGTTTTCACTAAAAGAAAGTAGATTTAGTAGGGGGTCACTAGTAGTAGTTTCACCATCATCATTTCAGTCGAAAGACGTCCACTGTTGGACATAGGCCACCACCAAATGTCGCCATAACAAACGGTCCTGTGCGTCTCGCATCCATCGGGGTACTAAGTTCTGAATATTGGAAATATGAAGTCAATTGGAAGATACAACTGCCCTTTTGTGTCGCTTTGTTCCATCCACATACAGTAGGCATATGTAAATAACAAATTACTCCATTGTGAGTTGTTCTCATCAAGAATTTTATATACCTACCATGGGCTTTAGATGTACACACAATAGTTACTTAAATTCTCATATATGATGTACATACGAATACCTATTATGGACATCAGTTATTATTTTTTTCGACACACTTGCTCAGAAAGTGACTATTATTGCACTACACTTAGGTATATAATCACGCTTATAACCAAACTGTGACTTTTTGATTACCATTATGCACTAGTGTGATAATGTAGTTAAAACCTTTTTGTTAAACCTCTGTTCACATTTTTTTTTGGATTTTAATGACCTGGTCACTTGGAGCTTTAAGTCAAGCCTCTGTTCTCAAAACAAATTTTTAATTTGAAAAAAAAAAAAACACATTAGGTAAGTATTGCGTTCAATAGTAAATATTAGTGTCTTGCTTATTTTATGCAATTTCGTGTTTAAATAAGCTATTTTAACTTTTACATGTTTAATAAATAAATATTTCATTCCAAAAATTATTTTTTATTTAAGCAACCTCATTCTTATTTTTAAACACTCTAGCTAGAGTAGCTAGTCTATGGCCGCCATTATGAATGCGCGCGCATAAGAAAACAGAACAATTTTTTTGCCGCCATATTACAAAAAAAAATACAATAGTTAATTATTATTTTATAAAAATGTCTACAACTACTATTTATGAGGAAAGTGATTTGTGCTGTACACCTCCCGATATAAGATGTGAAGCCCTTAACGTTATGGAAAGTTTACTACCAGAATACTCAAAGCAAAAATATCTGTTGGCATACCAAAATTTCATACAATGGAAAATCAATAAAAATACTTACACAGTCTTTTTCTGAAAATGTATTCATGGCGTACTTTAAAGAATTATCGTCCAGGTACAAACCTAGCTCTTTATGGTGTATTTACTCAATGTTAAAAAGTACAGTGCGAACAAAAAATGGAGTGGACTTAAAAACATACTGCAATTTAACAGTTTATCTAAAGAGACTGTCCGATGGATTTCGAAGTAAAAAATCTAAGGTTTTAACACCTGATGACATTGAAAAATTCATAAAGGATGCTCCAGATAACCAATATTTGGCTACTAAGGTTAGTTAAATTCGTTTTCGGTATATTCTGTGTAAAGTACGCGACTCCAGTCTATGTTGTGTGATAAAAAACTTATGTAAGCTGTTGATCCCCGCACGAACGCCGGCGGTCGTGCGCTATTGTCTTACTATTGTGTCTCTAATTACGCTACTCAAGAAGTTAATGATTGTTCCTTCTTTATACTAAATAAAACTGATTTTTCATTTTTTTTTCTTCTCAAGTGTGCCGAAAAACGTCGTATGATACACGTGAATATTGGCGATTACCGTCCTCGGCTTTCTTATGATCCTCGCCTTCGGCTCGGATCTAAATACCGCCTCAGCGGTAATCACCAACATTATACACTTGTATCATAATGTACTATTATTCTATTGTTTTATTAATTACTTACTACTTGATCAATAAATAAGTACCTAATTAAAGATTTATTATATGTAGGTATTTTAAACTAGCTATCCCCTGCGGTTTCAACGCGGTTATAAGGGTTTTCCAACTCAACTCGAGAAGACTAGAATCATTTTTCAATTCGAACCAGTAGTTCCTGAGATTAGAGCGCGCGAGCGTGGAAAACAAACTGACTCTTCAGCTTTGTAATTGAGTATACTTACACTCGATAAGGAACATTAGTTTGGTCATCAATTTATTTTAGATAGGTACTTAATTCGATTTTGGTTTATCATTGTAGGTAAGTAGGTTAGCTAATTCCTTTTACGTAACATTTCATTAATATTTATTCAAAACAAAATATTTTCCTTAACCTCCTAAAAGCAGTGTTAACTATAATAACACGAGACACCTAAAGCTAGATTATTTACCTACCTTTCTATATTTAACATAAAAACCTTCACATTCCATTCAGAGTAGTCTTTTTGGGTCGAAGGGCTCTTTGGACCGGGACTCGGCTCCAACTTTCACCTAGGTACTTATATTTTTTTTTTGTGTAGTATTTTGTGACGACAAGGAAAAAGGCATTAAAGTATAGTTACCAAAAAAACTATTTATTTTATTTGTGGCTCCAGAACACTCAAAAAACAATTCACGACCCGTCTTTTTGTTTAAAACAAGAATAATAAAAATAAATTTAATCAATTAGTCTAAAGTATTCCCTCAATTTCAACAACTGACACTGGTCTTAAAGTTTTCTTTACTAAAACAGGTATAATATAAACAGATTGTCCGCTAAGTGTGGAAGTTCCAGTAAAAGGAGAATTCATTAAATTGCTAGTATAGGCCTACAAGCTGTATTTAATCGACTTTGAAAAGTACTTAGTACGAATACAAACAAAGCGTAGTCATTGAAATTATGTATGATGAGTTTTAAAAGGTGATTAAATTACCCTGGGCCAACAGGTAGGTTGCTTAAACATACAACATTTTGACCCTATTGTCGTAAGCGACAATTAGCGTTTTTTTACAGGAATAGGATTTCTCTTCCATAATTAAAAAGTATATGAAAACTATTATATTGAATCAGTAGTTAATGGATAATATTTTTTTTTAATTATATTATTAGGTATAATAACTTTTTAATTATGAAAGGGAAAATCCATTCCAGCAAAAAACGCAAATAGTCGTTTACGATGTTCTTCCGAAAAAGGGTTATTAAGTGGATTTAAGCAAAAATTACTAAACCTTACTTAGTGTGGGTCATTCATTTAACTTTCATTTGAGATGAGTTTACTCAATTTAATATTTTTTTTTGATTACCTTCATTTTATAAAGTGACCATCTCAAAAACGTAAAAGCTCCAAAAATAATACCTACCAACATTTAGCTTAAAAATATTTAACAAAAACACATCAAAAATCGATTAGGTTTGAAATAAAAGGCAGTCAAACACACATTTCCGATGGTTCATGCTTGAAGATTTTTCGAGTCGCACTTATAAAGGACCATTGAGATGACTGTACCGTAAGTTCGTAACATTATACAACTTAAAATTCCCTTTGGAATAATACGTGGCAACGTTGTTAGGCAGTAATGAAATATTTAAAATGTTCAAATGTATAAAATCCTTAGGCGAAGCCTTTTTTGACTGAAGTATTAAGATAAACAAACGAGGCTGAAATCATTTGATATTCATGAAAGATCAACAAAGTTATTTTTCTTAAATCTTTTTTTTTTACTTAAAGTATAAGCCGGTTTTCTTATGCTCCTAGTCTAGAGAGTGAATAATAGATTTTATTTGATGAGCTAGCTACCAAGGCAACCGATACAGAAAATAAAAACGACTCGTGTTGCAACAGAAAAAAAACCTACTTGACCACTTTTTTGCGCTTTGTCCAGCTCGTAGACTAGGCTAAAACACCGAATTAACCTGAATATTCACATTCTTTTATAATTATGCGTAAATAATTTTAATAACAACAGATAGGTTTGCCAAAATATTAGCTGCTTATCGTTCTGCGCCTGCGCACATTACAAAGATCAAGAACTATGTCAGTAGGCTACGGCTGTATCACAGTTTATTATCGTTACTATCGAAACTACGATATTTTTTTGGTATATTTTATATTACGCCAAATGATAAAAAATACACATCTGGTTTGTTGATAAGCAAAAGAAAGTAAGCAAGGAAAGTGTGGCATGTGACATCCATCACTCAAGGCCCTAGCGCCCGATCAGTGACATAAAAAAGTGATTTTTTGAAGCCTACTCCTCGGTAACGGCTAGGTCAAAAGGTTTGAAAAAAAAAAATATTATAGATTCATACATAACATTAACAACATAATGATTTTTTCGTATGATAATAGGTTAGCCAAAAAAAACATTTTTAACAACATATTTTTTCGCTTGTTTTCCCTACTCCTTTCAAACGGCTTTGATCTTTAGAAATATGTTTACACCAAAAAATTGCTGGTTAATTGCTCTTCAGAATGTACATAGCATATGTAAATCAATCAATATTTCGCAAAGAAAATGGATTTAAAGGTCAGCGAGACTATGCGGGCGCAGGCGGCAGTATGAGTATGTGTACATTTAACACCGGCCAGATGTTCAAGGGACTATATTCGCCTTAAATGGTAACACGTTCTTAAAAACAATCCAGATTTGCCTGCTGCGGTCTTCCCGTCCGATTATAATTTAGGTGTCTTCAAGCTAGAGTGAACAGGCTCCTAATAAACTAGAGCGCCTCACCATCAACGATTGCATCACTGCTAACCATCAGGCAGGATCGTAGTCAAGCACAAAATAAACATAACTCAGCCTATAAACGTTCCACAGCAAGGACACAAGCCTATCTGCGAGAGTAACCATAAATTACTATAGTTTTATCAGTGAGCTAACTCTTCAGGGTCACCTCTTTGGAATGAACACATCATTAGGGATAAATATTTTGATGGCATTCCTTTTCGAATGCTGAACTGCAGACCACGCGCCGCAGCTCAATTATTATTTTACTAATTACCAACTGTTACCAACATATTTTATTCTGATAATCTGTACTTGCTACTAATGTGGTCGATACCAAGAGAAATCCAGTCTCTGGTACCACTCTCGAACCCTACAATTTTCAGTTGTAAGTTGTGGGCTCAAACCCAAGCGCATTACTTTGTGTAATTTATTTCATCACCACTGCACTCAAAACGGTGACGGAAAACATAGTGAGGAAACCGTACTGGGCCTGCCTGGTGGATTACGGTCCATTCCCTCTTCTAGAGAGATAGCCTGAGTCCCAGCAGTAAGAATAATAATAGGCTTATAACTAAGACCTCCTCTGACCTTGTTTAAAAATTGTTCTTCCATCTACAAATTTTTTACTTATTTCCAATTTCTTGTCCGCAGCCATAATGGGTCCTTGGGTACGGGACGAGGAGGTCTCCTCGAAGAGCAGCGAGGACAAAATTGAGCTGAACACCAACAGAAATTATGTCACCATCAAGGAAAGCGGTCTTTACTTAATTTATGCTCAGGTATGTACCTTATCGTCATTATTGTGACGTCGTTATATCTTACAATTGGTCATTTCATGATAGACCCGAGGATAGAATAGGTTAGTTTTGAGGTGACTATTTCATGAAGTGGCCAACTATTTTATGAAATGGCCAGCCACATTATGAAATTCTCAATTCTACGGTATGGCTACGACAACTATATTTTACGATAAATAATGAAATCTTCACGTGACTTTGGACCTGCATTAAAACTATATGTCTATGAGCTTAGTTTAGATGTGCGTTTCTATTGAACGGATACCTACTGTTAGACTAAAAGTCGATGAGTGAGCGCATCCCTACATCACCGCGTCCCATCGCCCCGCACTAACATCTTTGACAACCGGGACACAGAGAATTGCGCGCCGTTTTCGTTATGTTGTACCTTCTCCTAATTAGAAGTAATAATTAAATGTTTTGCGAGATAAAACTGCATTTATCATTATCACTACATACGTATAGCCGGTCTATTCTATAAAGACTTAGGTAGCACGGTGAGATTTTTTACAGAGTATCGCAAAGGAATCGATCAATCACAAACAAGAAGAGAGAAGCGATATGGATTTCAAACAATATGATTGGTTTATTCCTTCCCGTCTCTTCTTCGCTTCAACCGAAACGTTCCCTTATAACACCTTACAACGTCCCTTTTTGTTGAATGGTGCGTGTTATATGATATTGTCTAACATGGTCGACCTTATCACCGCTTTCCGGCTTCCGGGTACAATTTGAACTCTTGTTAGGTACTGGCAGAGTCAGCTACTTATTTCGCCAAGAAATGATGTCTGAATTACATTATTATGAGTTATGTTAGCTATAGCTGGAATAATTTATATTCGAATCTTTTAACTCTTTTTTTCTTTTTTTTTTCTTTTTCTTTTATTTTTTTTTGTTAGTGTAATAGTTTTGTAACTAATTTGGTGTACAATAAAGTTTATTCTATTCTTTATTTAATACGTGCCTTTGGATGGTTACGAATGTTACGATAACTATCGTAACCATCCAAAGACGATTCTTCAATCAAGAAATATCTTAAAGGGGCAAACCCAAAAGTATAGCAGTATTTCCCAAACTGTATGTCGCGACCCTTTAGTGGTCATGAGCGACTATTCAATGCCCTGAAAAACCGATGCCTAAGCTACAAAGACATCGTTTTCATTGAAATACAGCTTGTATTTAACTAAGTATAACTTTCTTGAAGAGCTTGTTAGTGAATAGAATAAACTTTATTGTGACTGCACCAAAATAGTAACAATTTTACAGAAAATTATCTCTATGGGTACACAATGGCGGTCTTATCGCTGACTGCGATATCTACCTGACCACCACTAAGGGACTATAAGAACTTGAAATAAAAAACAGGGTAGTCTGCGGTGTACTGCTAGCAAATATTAATAAAACAAAAATTTTACATTTAAAATATACGATACATATATAAAATATATAGCTATACAAAAGATAATGCACGAGTTAACTTTTTTTCTTCAAAAGGCTATGAGGTTATTATAGCCTTTTGAGGGAAAAAAAAGTTAAGTTTCTCCCGATTTGGGAAGTTTTTCTTAGGTGGGTCGCGACCCAGTCAACTTTGGAAACCACTGTTATAGTAACACAATATTATTGTACTCCGATGACTGTTCACGTTCCATATGATAAAAAGTTTATCGTTATTTATCAGACACTATAGGCACAGTAAACGACTGATAACAACTAATAATAAATAATATTACCGTTTTATTTTCATAACTCTGATTTTTTAACCATAGAGTATGAAATTCTATTCGGTATGTTGTCTGCAAACACCTACTTCTATTAATTACAAATAGTGTCTTAGTATTGATCAACAGAGAAACAATGACAAAAGACAACCCTTTTCCCCCTTTTTTTAGGTAGAAAATCATACTATGACTTCTAACGCTCTAGGGTGGAACGAGAGGGCGTGTCAGACTTTTACTAACTGAAAGAAAGAAAGAAAAAAAGTATTTGGCGGAAAAAACGCAATCTTAGGACTAACTTACAAATTATAAGTATTCTTTGTGAAAAATCCGCCGAAAAGGCCGTACTCTCAGCATAATGCTGTTAATAACTAAAACCCACCTGTGTGCCTAAGTTACCCTTTACGTTCTTGGGCCACGGTATCTCTTTCAAACGTTCCCGCAGGGGCCCCTTCAGTTTTGCTAACATCTCTTTGAGACGCTCTTGGAACACTACATACCTTCGATTCGGGCTTGGTCCGTACTGGACGGCTGGACGGCGAGCTACTCATTGCTCGTCTTACCCGCGCTTACGGTGACCGGAAATCGCCCTACGTAACCCTTTATTATTAGATATTAGTTGCCTATTACTATTATTTTAAAACGGTAGGAGATATAGACTCCATGTAAATTGGGACATGAGCAAGCTGGTGATAATGAAATTCGTAACTACAAGAGTATAGTTATATGTGCAATAGGGAATTTGTATTGTACCAGTTTCCCCATTGACGAAAATAGGCTTCATGACTACGTAAACCACTTTATTATTTAGTAATCAACTTACCTAATAAGCATAACACCATAATATATTATTATGCGAATAATTATAATTTATCAAAAGGCTATGCAAAGGCTGAAGCAGTTCACACTTGATATTTATTTAATTATTACTCACGCATACAAACAACTTGCGGTTTACGTTACTATATTAAATATACACACATTTAGGTATGTTATATTCAAAAAATCTAAGTGTAAAATCGTAAACGAACATTGACAGTGAAAAGTAGGTCTTTCTGACCGCAAAACCAAGGGATTTCAGCGAATATAACTAGACCGACGTAATACCCTGTGTTTTTGTACGTCATTATTGAAAAGTACCTACGTAGCTTTATGGCACAATAATTAATGGGGGCACTGTACTCCCTCCTCCTATCTCTTCTACGACCTACTCCACTCTCTGCCATTATATTCTACCTCTCCGGTTTTGAAAATATAGTAACAAAATTTGACATGTAAATTCATGTTGCGCACACAAGGCCACCTTACTATGCATATCCATACATACATTCTTCGAATTTAAAAAAAAAAAAAACTTATTTCTACTTTTCATTATCCCCAGGTGGTGTACCTAACACAATCACCAAACTGCTACTTCATATGGGCGCGTCAAACCAGCAAGGAGCCTCGTTTACTCTCCACTTGCGCGACAGGCGACGACTCCAGCCAGCGACCACTGAACAAATCCCAAATGTCGTGCTCCGTTCAGACCGTAGCTCGTCTGTACAAAGGAGACAGCGTGAACATCGCTCAGAGAGAACCCAATAGAACTGTATGGCTGCGACCAGGCTACAGCTACTTCGGTTTCGTAAAACTTAGTTCCTAAAAGGCTGTGAATTAGTTTATTAAGGTAAATGGAAGGTTTGAATGAAGCCCCGAGCATTCAACTGTGAGTCAGACTCGAATGTTATGCAGACAGTGAAAAACGTCACTGATGTGGTCAGGGATTTTTCTCTTCCAAAGAAGGTCAGATTAGAAGTCGTGTTCGTTATTCGGTTAGGGAATAAACAAGTTTGTCAAGACAAAAGAAAGTTAATTCCCGTTATTCATGCGGACTCAGATGACTGCTAAAACAAAGTTTCAACTTTGTGTTAGCTATTGGTGATCAATAACATGCAAAGCTCGGCCCACTGCGTTTTAGAAAGTCGAAAAATTAAAAATAAAAATTTGATTAGTAACATCGAGTAGATATAAGAACAGACACACATTAACAACTCTAATATTTATTCCTAAAATAAATCAATAACTGTTCGTTATTCACTGTCTGCATAATTTTCGTCTAGTTAGGTGGGGTGTGATAATTTATCACTGCCAGTGAGATTGGTGCTAGATACTATATAAGGAATATCCTTGTTACACTAGGTAACAGAAACGAAAGGTTCGCTAAAGAAATGCGAGCTCAAGGCAACGGACGAATGTTTAGATATTAAGGTGATAGCGCGTGCCATAATGTATATAATGAGTTACGAAAACATCACACTTGGCGTGTATTGTACTTTTAATTCATAATATTGATGTATAAGCAAGGATTCGATTTCTGTATCTTCCATTCAGTACGGGTGCAACGTATTGTCAATTACCAGTTCTTTGATCTCCTAATTGGTAAGAATGATCCCACTTTTTGTACCAAATTCTCGTGTTAAAAATGAAAAATGTTTATTTTCACGGTTATGATTTATTGACATTATTGAAGTTAGTGTTGTACATATTATAATAATAATTATCGTAGTGTCAACTACTAGTGTTGCTCAAGAGCGTTATTAGCATTGACTCATATTTTTATGTGTACATGTAGTTATACATTTTTTAGTTTAGTTTTTTACGCAATATTAAAGCTATACCACGCTGGGTAGGTTTATAGTTGTAAGTTACCATTATTTGGTATTTACCTTGTAGTAACTTGTTAAGACAGTTTTGGACTACCATAGAATGCCGGCAACATACAATGACGTACTGCCATAGCAATAAATATATCCTGGAAGAAGATAATCATTGCAGTGCAAGTTTTGTGGTTCTAAAGCGATTTTTGGGATTGTAAGATGATTAATCTTGATTGCGATTTAAGCAACACACTAAACTCGTGTTAAATATCACCCGTTTTTTGTTTTTAAATAACACATATCTAATTTTGCCAGATGGTAGTATTTGTAACGTTGTTTGTGCCAAAATAATGAGTGGCATTTATATTGTGTCCATAACATTTCAGTAGGTGCTCATTTCAATTATATTCCGTTATATAACAAAGTGTGGTTTAAGAAAACTTCAAAGGTAAAGTTAGTTTTAGCCAGTTGTTAAACCACATTTTGTAGGAAGGAAAATTAAGTTTATGTTTGGAAAATTACATGTATAATGTCAGTTACGAGTAGCTGCTATTTATTGTGCCTTAAAAACCTTATAATAACTCTTAGAATTATTTTTTTCATAGTAGAGAGAAGTATGTAGCCAGATTGATATATAACGTCTTTAAATTCATTGGCAATCTGTCATTAGGTGAAAGTATCTGCTCCGCAAACTTCTGAATTCTCAAAAAAAAAAAAAACAGCCATTTGTTCGCTACATTTTGTCTAGTACATAAATGCGAATATAATGTACTGAACAGGCAATATTTTTTTAAATATTTCAAAATGCAAAGTGTAAACTTTCACCCTTTGAAAGATTTCTAATGTTTTAAAAAGTCAACCTGTATATTATAAACAATACGTGTTTGTTTAGTGTTTAGACGGATTCACAGGAGTGAACAAAACTACGAACAATTTAAAGTTCGAACAGTCGTGAGGAGTTGGTTCAAGGATCTTGTTCGCTCGTGTAGCTATAATAGAAACTCAGTCAGTATGCAATTACAATTCCAGCGTAGTTTTAACGGAAACTTGACGCATTTATGTTAAGCCTTACCTAAGTAACGGTTCGGGCACACAATCGGTTTCTGATCAAATAAAACTAAAATCAATGAAACCAGTGGCTTTTCTAAATCTTAACCCGTAGGTCCTAAATCTACGAGATGAACGTGTCTATCTCGTACATTTTTTACTAACGTTAAAGGTCAAAGATTAGTCACCAGAGACAGTTGTAGCATTGATCGATTGTCTGCACGAACCCTTATAGAAATACTTATTAAGTCATGATTCATCAATGAGTCGAAGATAAGTAACGTAAAAAATAAAACTAAGTTTTATTTTACGTTTATTGCGTGTTTAGTTGATAAAAAAAATACACGTGTCATGTTACATTGAGTAGTTATTTAATTATTAAAAGTCTTTATATCGAAAAATGTGATAACTTTAGTAATAAAATTTAATTTGTATGATTTCGTGAAATTCTGAATGTACAGTTATGTTCATTGTCTACTTAAAATTATTTGGAATACGTGCTAAGTATTTCTTTGTATAACATTTTTGGAGATGACTCCCGTCCGTAAATAAATGTGCCTTACAAGTGAAACTGTTCTCTTTTATTTTTGTATACCAGTCACCTGCTCAAATCAATGTTTGCATCTTCACATATTAGCATGATTTGGAAATATAGTGAATAAGTGGGACTTTACGGGGACCTGCAAATTTGTCTCACTTAAAAAGGTATTCCACTTACCTAGTGTCTCAGATATGCAAGTACGAAGAAATATCTGTATCAATTACAGTGGGTTCCATTAATAGAGGTATGGTGAGTATAAGCTATTACAGTTATGCAGATGCGATTATTAAATAGAATAACGACTTATAAGGATGATGATAGATGGCGGATGAACGTGATTAGCTTTGTTCTTCAATAAGTTGTTGCAGGAAGAAGCCATAGCTGATGATTGGTGCCCAGCTTTAAAAACAAAGCTGCTTGAGTGCAACAACAATTATAGAGGAACAAAGTTATTGAGAGGCGCTAGAGAGAAGAGACTGAAATTTCACAGAACCAATTCGGTTTTATGCCTGGTGGGTTACCGTGACGTTCAAAGTAAGATTGTTTCATTCTTATTTCAGTGTGGGTAAGAGACAGAGCTATACAGGTTGTCTAGCGCCATCTCTTACCCACAATGGAATAAGAATAAAACAATCTTACTTTGAACGTCATGGTAATCCACCTGGTCGAGGTACAACGGATGCCATTTTTGCTATACCTACGCCAGCTGTGCGAGAAATACAGACTCGAAAAGACATAAGACCGGGTACCTCGATCTACATAGACGTAACACATCGGATCAAAGCATAATGATGCACACACAACGCAACGGATGGATGAAATGGCGACAGGTCACGAGAATGCCCCTCAAGTTGAAGGGTAAAATTTACAAATCCGTGATAGACCTGTCACATTGTATAGATCAGAATATTGGGCTGTGAGAAAGATGGATGAAAAAAGATTGCATGTAGCGGAGATGAGAATGTTGAGACGGATGACGTGTGGTGTGACGAGAAAGGATAAAGTGAGAAATGAGTAGATATATTAGAGGAAGTTTGAAAGTGGCGCCAGTGACTGAAACGTTGAAAGGAAATCGTTTGTCTTGGTATGGTCATGTGAAGAGGAGGGATGAAACGCATGTTACTAAAAGAGTTCTGAGTATACATGTAGATGGATTGAGAGGGAGAGGGAGGCCAAAGAAAAGGTGGGTGGATTGTGTGAGGAGTGATATGAAAGAAAAGGGAGTTAGTGATAGTGTGACGGGTGACAGGACAGAATGGAAGAAAAAAATGTGTTGCGCTGACCCCAAGTATTATGGGAAAAGGACAGGAAGAAGAAGAATGAGTTAGAGAGCTATGACGATAAAATCGAAAGAACGAATCCCAGATAGAGAGGTTTGCTTGGTCTCACTAACAAAGGTAATTCCAGATATCTATGGGTAATTCAGTGCTAAAGTGTCAGGAGCTCAACCAACATGAGTTCCAGCTATGGAGGTTTACCATAGGTGCGGGCTTGCGGACGGCGAGCAATGGGTAGCTCGCCGTCCGACCGTCTGGTAACCGTCCGGACCGAGCCCAAGTCGTCGACGGCGCGTACTGTTCCACGCGCGCCTCAAGGAGATGTCAGAAAACCGTAGGGGCCCAGCAGGGTCGAAGCCTACTGGGGCCAAGGGTCTGCTTCTGAAAGGAAGACTCGGTCCTGGTACGAAAGGCAACGAAGGAACAGGAGTGGGTTTTTAGTCAGTAAAAGTCTGACAGTCTGACACTATCTCTCGCTCAAGGATGTCGTAGGATGATTTTCCACCGAAAAAAAAACCTACGGAGATTTCTCACTTATCCAGGTCCCACTTAACCGATGAGCTTCACTGTATAACTAGCTGCTGCGCCACTTTGCCGGCGTCATAGTAGAGAATTATCCCAAGGCAACATACTTCCGGGATAAAAAGTATCATGTGTGCTATTCAAGAATATGGTCTACTCGTGTACCAAATTTCATCCAAATCCGTTCAGCCGTTTCAGCGTGAAGGAGTAACAAACATACACACTCACAAACTTTCGCCTGTATAATATTAGTGTAATTAGGTACGAATTACCGATTCTTTTAAAACCTTTTCAGCCTAGCTTTCTACTTTTATGTAGCAAGCTGAGTAGCTGAACACTGAGAATATTTTCTAACATGCTGAATAAACCAAAACACTCCACGAAGCTTAAAATGGCAACTTAGGTGCTATTCAGACTGCCAGGGCTACGGAATTGTTTGAATGAGCTACAGCGGCCTTGGAACACAAAAAGCAGTCGGATAAACAGAAGGACTTTCCTTAATAAAAGTCTGATACGGGAGTATCAGACTTTTATTATTCTTACTTATTATTCTTACTTTATTCTTTATTATTCTTACTCCACCTAGACCGGGAGAAGCTATTAGATGATTTCCTACCAAAAAAAGTGGAGAAAGATCGGTGAGCAGAGTCCCCACTCTGAGCGCTCATGGTTCCAAAGTCCAACCTGCATTGGATGATGCTAGCGGGGTTCCATCGTGCATCGTGGTCTCACAGAAGGAGGCAACTTCCTAACGCTAGCTACAAAGTGTGATTTGCTTGCATTTAGTCATTTTCAAAAAGTCAGAATAGTAAAAAAGATACTACATCTTCTAGTGATCTTCTTTCAAATACAGACAATATTAATAGGTATACATTTGCGGGCTAATACTCAAGTGCGACTAAGTAAATAGGTTCAAAAAAAAACCACCGAAAAAGTTCATTAACGCCACAGAATGCAACCGACGCGACGGGGCCCTTTTCCACTAGCCTATCGTCAACATCGAGCATGGTTTAAAAGCTTGTTGCTTCATCTAATGCAATCCAACGCGATGTTTGATGAAGAGGCAACGCGAAAAAAGAGAGAGAACGAATGAAATTTCTGTTGGCATTCGGCAATTCCGTGATTTACTCGAATATTTCACAAAACTTGTTCCAGGAAATATGTGTTGTTTTAAAACCCTTAAAAGTTTTTGAGAAAAATTGTCGTCATTCAGAATCTCGATTAAATGTGCAAGGCTTCTATGGATGTACTTTTTATATTTTTAACTAGCGACCCGCCCCGGCTTCGCACGGGTGCAAAGCTGCTTTAAATTACATGCTGTGGAGGGCCATATTGATCTATATTAAATGCATAATGTATTTAAGGTAAGTACTTATTTTTTTTTTTTTTTTAATTTTTATAAACCAGTGCTTGACTGCGATCCCACCTGATGGTAAGCAGCGATGCAATCATTGGATAAGGATTAATTGCTTAAACTCGCTTCGTAAATAAAATACTTAAGTGATTATTTCTCGTAAAAAGTAAAGGATAAAAAATTACTATTGTGGGTTATCCCTAAGAGATAGACATATACCATCGCAGATTTTTTGTAGAACTTTTATTCTGTAGTATTTTGATCTATCTCGTAGGGTTCAGCCAGCGTTTGCAATGTAAGCACAAAAAAAAATTGTTTATTAACGACATCACATTAGAAACCTCTAAAATTATCAGTGTTTCTCTTCTTTGTTATGCATGCATTATATACATAAACCTTCCTCTTGAATCACTCTATCTATTAAAAAAAACTGTATCAAAATCCGTTGCGTAGTTTTCAAGATCTAAGCATAGGTACATAGGGACAGACAGACAGAGGAAGTGACTTTCTTTTATACTATGTAGTGATAGATGAGTAGATTATGGAGGGCCAAAGTTCACGTAAAATAGCAGATTTTCAGAGGTTTTTACTGGATTAGTTTTACACAAATTTATGTTTGATTTCTATAGAAGCCTAGATAATATCCAAAAAATATCTGTGTATCCGAAATATCAGGAGAAAGAAAAGATGTATAATAACATCATAATCTCGTAAGAGCGCTTGCATGAAAATCATAACTCTCCTTTGGCTTTGCCGTATTCGGATAAAAATGTACCTCGAGTTGGCCGCCCATAAGTCATGAAACATGACATGTTTCGTCAAAATCAAAGAATTTCTTAAAACTGAATGAAGTGATATACTTAATAAATTCTTTTGTCGTAAAAAAACATTTTATTGCGTTTACCGTATATTGTCGGCGATGTTTAAACTCAGATTTGCTTATAAACTTTTGGACGGTAGTGTATCCCGTGACTGCTAACGATTTTTGGTTGATATTAGGGTTGTTGCCGCATGCTGGCCACACGCGACAACCACAAACGCTGCAACGAGAAGCTAGAAACGGCCACAAAGGTAGCTGAAGCGCGCGACAGGCACTTGTGGTCGATGGTCGATGCTTACGGTCGGTAGCTGATATTTCTTTTATCGCGGCTATCCTTACATTTAAAATTAACGTTTCGTTTTACTTGAGATGTTCCTAAACTTCACGATTCAAACTTCAGACATTTCAAAGTGTCATCTTGGATGAAACGAAACGCACTAATTTTATAACCTCAAAAATCAGCGATTACTTGTGTTAAAAATAACAAATAATTTAATAAAAAGTTAATAAAACCTCAAATAAGAAAATGCTGACCAGGTACAATATCATAAATTAACTGAGAGCTGTCACGTAGATAGTAAATGATCTAATATTCATACATTTCGTTTATTCCTATGAATTTTATTTCAGACTCCGATTCAGAAGGGACTTTCGGCTTATAGTCAGATGTTTAGCGGACAAGCCCTCAGACAGTGATGGAAAGGCACCGGAATCCAAACCAAAACCTGCAGAACCACAGAAGTCTTCAGACAATGCCACGCAAAAGATCCAGGAACTGCTAAAGTTAATGTTAGCTGAACCCAAAATAAAGGAGAGTGAATACAAGGATAAATTCGCTTCTGCACCTGTTATACAAAGAAAAAAGAAGGGCGATGAAATCGAAGTCAAAACAGAGCAAATAGGTACAATTTTCGTACTGTTTGTTGGATTCAAAATACAGTTTTTAGTAGTGTACTAAGATCAGGATTTATTACTAATATATATTATCTTTTGTGTTACTTTTACATAACAAGTATTTATTTATTTTTTAACGAAAAAATTACGGCTGCACTTCAGACAAAGTTGCTCAAATTTAATCAGTCATTTACACAAATATACCAATTTACTTTCAGAGGAGAGCATTACAAAGGCTGCGGGTGATGTGGCGCAAGCTCTTGGTGGTGATGTGAAGCAGACTGAGGCTGAACTGCTTTCCAGAGTACTGGGCAAGATCAACCAAACATCAACTACCCTTAGGTAAGGTAGATCACCATGTAGAAATATCTATGAAACAACATAGAAACAAAATTACAAAATCCTACATCACAGAATTACAGTTCTCCGCACAATTAGAACATAATATACAACAGCCTGAAAACAACTTATGGATTGGGCAGTTTTTCCAGACCAGACACAGCACCCGTCTGGTCGGGGGATCCTCCCATTTCAATGGAAGTTTGTGGAACTGTACTGTGTCATCTTTTCTTTATCCTCTCTCTCCCTGTCCATCTACATTTATTCACAGGTAAACAAATAAATAATAATTTCAATTGTTTTGCATGAAAATTCATTCAGCATTTTTTAAGGTTATCGCATTCATAAAGTCGACAGATGCAGTGGAGGAATTTGTTTTATAATGTATAGATATTTATTCTGCTACTAAAAATCTAGATAAGAACTTGTGCACCTATCTTCTTTTTCGAAAAGCAAAAAAAAAAAACATATTTTTAACCTAATAGGTTTAAAAACAAGCAAGAAGAGCAGTGGTGGCCGAGTGGTAAAGGCCTCGACTTACGAGTTGTAGGTTGCGGGTTCAAACCCAGCCAGGCGCATTACTTTGTGTAATTTATTTCATCACCACTGGTCTCAAAACGGTGAAGGAAAACATCGTGAGGAAACCGGCATGTCCTAGAACCAAAAATTCGAAGACATGTGACATCCACCGACCCGCACTGGGCCCGCGTGGTGGATTACGGGCCATACCCTCTTCTAGAGAGGAGGCCTGAGTCCCAGCAGTGGGAACATAATAAGGCTGACTATGCTATGCTAGCTTAAAAACTGACATTTTGAGCATTGTCTTTTATGAAGCAGTATTATTCGATATTTGAGGGGCTAATGAAATCATTGACTTTCCCAGTGATCTCCTAGTGGGTATGAAGATAGACCGCACGAAAGAGCCTGAAGAAAGGCAAAAGACAGAGACAAGAGGCCAGCAAGTAAAGCGCCTCATGAGCCAAAGCAAGTCAGAGACCCAGCAGACCAGATACTCCCAGAGGAAAGGCAGGTCAGCTGGCGGGGAGCAGAGAGGGGAAGGAAGGGATGAAAGGAGTAGAAGGTAAGTTTCCTAGTCTTTTTATGAAATTAAATTGGTAAATAAACGATAACTGAATAGTGGCTCGGATGATTAGAGAAATTTAGCATGTGAAGTGTGCAGCTAATTCATATGACAGTCAGAGTGAGGTGTGAGATAGTGTGCAGGTAAAATCCACTTCACATCCATTTAATGGCGGCTGTGAAGTGTTTTCTTTAGTTTACCTTCTACAAAATGTTTATTGATACCTTACAATAATCTAGTTGTAATGCTTATTAAAGTTGTCAAAAAATAAAAGGCCCATCTATCTATCTATCTATTTATGGTTTCCGCACTTAGTCCTATGTGGACCATTGTACGTGGGCCATGGCGGCCATAACCTTAGGTGGGCTTATTCCAACATTTCCAACCAGCCCACCTCTCTCCAAAAACAGACAAAACCTCTTAGGTTTTTCAGGACATCAATAAGGGAGTTCAGGGATCCTAAGGTTCGTGTGCGTATTTCAGTGACACCTGTGCAGTCTAGGAGCACATGTGCGATTGTCTCCTCCCCCTCCAAATATGCTCTGCACAGGAGACTGTCTGTGATGCCTATTGTGTGGAGGTGCTTATTCAGTGTGCAGTGTCCGGTGATGGTCCCCGTCACCAGGCGCAGGCCGCCTCTGTCCAGTCTTATGAGTTAAAGGCTCATTTTGACATTTGTATTTTGACTACCTAGCGGCTTGTCCGGTGCAGTGTAGCTACTACTAGAATAGCGACTACTACACCGGACCCCTAATGATTATTGTTTCTTTCAGTTTCGTTCCAAGTTACATTCTAGGGTTTTTCTCAAATGTCAAAACGGGCCTTTTAGTTTTTGAAAACTTTAGCTTGAAAGCTAAAAGAGCTTATATATTTGACCTAATGAATTCACATATCATTCTGATTTCATCTTAACTTTATCAGTGCTGTTTACGGTAAGAAAACTTTAAAAACTGAAGAGAATTAACCAATAACAATAAAACATATAGCTATGGCAACATATAGCACTGGTAATAGTCTTTCGTCAGATCAATCTGACGAAAGACTATTACCAGTGCGTATTGCCAGTGATGACATATGGTTCCGAAACGTGGTCGCTTACAATGGGCCTCATCAGAAGGCTCAAAGTCACCCGAAAGGCAATGGAAAGGGCTATGCTCGGAATTTCCTTGCGTGATCGAATCAGAAATGAAGATATCCGCAGGAGAACCAAGGTTACCGACATAGCACGAAGAATTGCCAAACTTAAGTGGCAATGGGCAGGGCACATTGCTCGCAGAACAGATGGCCGTTGAGGCCGAAAGGTTCTGGAGTGGCAACCGCGTACCGGAAGACGCAGTGTTGGACGGCCCCCTACAAGGTGGACCGATGACCTGGTGAAGGTTGCGGGAATCCGATGGATGCGAGACGTACAGGACCGTTCATTGTGGCGACATTTGGGGGAGGCCTATGTCCAGCAGTGGACGTCTATCGGCTGAAATGATGATGATGCTTGATCTGTATAAAAAGGCAAAGTTCTGACTCACTCACTGACTCATCAACGCCTAACCCAAACCCTTGGACCTAGAACGCTGAAATTTTGCACAAGGTTTCCTGTTATGATGTATATGTCGTGGCCAGATCTTAGAATTGATCACTTCATGGCCAACTAAAACTGGCCAGATCGTATAAACGTTAACATTTGATGTGATATGTCAATCCTCGTTTGACCAAATCATTGATGTAGGATTTCAATGATAATAAAAGGTCTAAAGATAGTAGGCCAAACGAAGATTGAAATATCATCACACTCGTTTAAAACGATCTGACCAGTTTTACTTGGCCATTTCATGAAGTGATCAACTTCTAAGATCTGGCCACGATATTACAATGAATAAGATTTTTGTTTCTAAAACTCACCCCCAAAGGAAAAAACGGGGGCCAAAGTATTTCATGCGGGCGAAGACACTGGCAAAAGCCACTTTTATATAAGTGGTATAGTGACTGGTTGCCGTATGATATTCATAGGCTGCCTACAGCAGTACTTTAGGCCTCCCTAATTGCATACCCGTTATCTCGATTCACGGCAACTTCAGCTGCTACCAGCCACCCTGCGAAGGACCGTCTCTCTATACTAAAGCCGTACAGAGACGGATCTTAGCAAGGTAGCTAGGTTAGCTCGAGGTCGTCCTCGTCCCACCTTATTGGCTTTTGCGGTCTCCTCTCAAGAATACGTCTGCTTCAATGATAACGACATTCTACTTGTATATCAAACCAAAGAAAACGCAGAATTCATAAACGACTTCATCCAAGTTTCTGATACGAAATTGTGTTTCTTACAGACCCTCTCCACTACAGCCAACATCAGTAACCACAGTGAACATCTTCAGTGGTGAACCTCTCGGCATCTTCAAAGCTAAGGAGTCCAACTACGGCACGAAGCTAGATGTTTGGGAGAACCTGCAACAGCGTGAACTGACGCTGGCCACCTCGCAGCCGCCCGTCAACTATTTCCAGAAGATGGCGCTGTGGACCGAACAGGGCAAGATCTGGAAGTTTCCGATCAATAACGAACAAGGTAAGTGCTATTGCAATGTACAGAATATACTTGCATACAGATCAGGGGGCCTATTGGCTAACTTTTTCAATAACAGTTGATAACTAGCATTTGTTGCACACTAAACTTAGTTGTCAACTGACAATTTCATAAAATTGGTATTACGTATCACACAAGTGACTAACAAACTACGGTGAAAATTTGGTGAATTATAAAAAATTACGGTGCCTATTGTGACCACTTTAAAATTTTATCGACTATTATACAGCTTCAAAGGCTTACGCAATCGCAATTTTAAAAGTATCGATACAATAACATCTGTCAAAAGGTGTTACGGTGGCTATCAAAGGCACCAGTGGCTAATGACGTCACTGCAGTTGGTCACTGAAGATAGGCAATACGAAACTAGCTGTTTGACAGTTCAATGATGCACATTGTTAACAAGTGATCATCACTTGAACTGTCAACAGAGTTACGCAATAGCCCCGCAGGGATGTTATTGATGTGTAATCTTGGAACTGGATACAGAATACGAATAATAATATTATTCCGATTTCGGATATGAAAATATTTCGGTTTATCCGCTAGTTTCGGATAGTTTCGGTTACAGATTACAAACAACATTTAAAATTATAAAAGTAAAATTGATATCTAAAGTCTGTTTTTTAATTAGAGATAATGATTTGACAATTCGAATGTTGCATGTTTTTTCCATTTCATAAATAGTGAGGTACCGCAACCGATATTGAACAAAAAAACCGAAAATATTCGTAAAAATAGTTTCATTTTAAAATGCAACTAATTATGGTAAGTTTTTGTATTTTCTGAAGGTAATTTGAAAGATGCAAATGTCTAACTCATAAAATAAAATATAATTTAAGCCTAAGAATTAAAGACTAGCAAAAGCTGCGTCATTTTATTTTTTCGTCTCGATTTGTTATCACCAAACCCAGACAAAAATATAGAATTACTCAGTGATATTTTTGCTGACATTTTATTACAACTTTAATAATAGGTAATGATAGTACTTCGGTTTGAAAACTAATAATAGTTAAAATTAAACAATCATAAGTCCTCTTTTTGTACTATTTTCGCATGGATCTCTTATAAAATTGTAGCGATAAACGAATCAAGTGTCCGTTTCTTGTAATGCAGTCATGTGAATTCACAGCTTGACGACCAATGGGCACGCCATAATCATGACGGTCAGTCCCCTCTTTGAGGAGTGGCTGGAGAGGCGTCACGGTGCCCTCATCTTCCGCATGAAGCAAGTCCTCACCGGACATGGTCAGGTTCTAGTACATGCCAAGGTCCAGAGCGAGGAGGAATGGAAGGGGGTCGCCTCCTTCTGCGAAACAGTAATGCTAGCGAAGGAGGAGGCTGCACGAGTGAGGGAACGAACATCTTTTCGCTCCAGTCGCCGAGACCCCAATCCCGACTACCGCAATGTCAATACCAACGTCGAGCAATGGGTAGCTTGCCGTCCAGCAGTCCGGTAATTGCCGGGACTGAGCCCCATTCGTCGACAGCGCTTAGTGATCCACTCGCTCTTCAAAGAGATGTCAGCAAACCGGAGGAGCTCAGTAGAGCCGATCTGGTTTTAGGCAGTAAAAGTCTGACACGCCCTCCTGCCCCGCCCATACCGGGAGAAGTCATTGGATGAATTCCCATCTTGAAAAAATATTGACGACCAATGATGATAACTTTTTTAATTCTAAAGCATAAACTGAGACTGTCTCGTTCCGCTCTTGTAAACCGGATATAAAATTGTGTTGTGACTGGAGCTCCCTGGTAAAAGAAAGTAGCTAAGAATTCATGATTTTCAACCGGTTTTCAACCGCGCCCGCCACGGTGGAGCTAGTTTATTTCTAAACTCACGAGACCAGAGTTTTGTGTGGTTATACAGCTGTCACAGTTGGGGTTATCGCTTGAAAACTTGGCAGATGACAATCGCAAGACGGGCGGTTCATTATCAATTGAGCTCCAGACCACCGTGGACATACACCAGAAACGAGCTGTTGCGTTATACTTAATTCACAGAAAAATTAAAAAAAGAAGGCCTATAAAGTTCTGGGTGCATCAATCGATTTTTGAATTTCGCATCTGATTTTTCTACCCCCTGAAGACCACTACGGGTGTTAACCGACCGCAGAGAATGCGGGCGCAACCTGCCGAGTCTGCGGGTGACCGTGACCCACACCATTCTACTAGTTGCCCGCCGGTGCAGCGGGGAGCGGGATACATATATCTCTAGCATTCTACAGAAGCTGCGGGCCCGCAACCGCAGCGGATGCGGGTAAAAACGGTTTTGTGAGTTCTCAGTATAAGCAAAAGTCCGAGTGTAAAAAAATCTGGTAATATTTTTGAATATTTCTAATTATTTCATTCTTCAATTCATATTAGACTTTGCTATTAACAAACACTATCGTATTTTGGGCCTACTTTCCTTAGAGGTTGTATTATTAAAAGAACCGGTATAAAAAAATCGAATTTGGAGACATCACTTGTATCAAAAAGCAGGCAACATATTTCTGGAGTTTGACATTTGGACTTGTCAAATCATTATCTGGGATTAAAAAACGCACTTTACAAATAGTAAAATTTTACTTTTATTTTCTAGTCTAGATACAAACAAAAACCGTTCGTAACCTGACATTTATACTCCGCCTTTTTCTGAAACTATCCGAAACTTCTATATCGGGTTCGGTTCCGGTTAGGGTCGAAACTGTGTAAAGCGGGCGCCCGCGACGGGTACCCGTTGCCTTTGTGAGAAAACGGATTATTACCTACGCAGTGTAGCTAGTTCAACTTTAACGGTGTGCAACTAGTCGTGTCGATGGAAAACTTAATATTTAATACGTAACAAAAAGTGAGCGCGGGGCTCGGTTCCCCGCGACGCGACGGACGCCCGCGCGGCTCCCCGCAGCGGAGCGCTTTTGTATGGGGTCGCGCAGGCGCCCGCTTACGCACTTTCGGACCTTACGGAGCTCCATAACATCTTTAATATAAATGAGCTTATTTGATCTTGTTGAGGGCTGTGGACCCGAGCGTGGCCATGTTCTCGCTACAAGGCGAAAATTCCTAAACTAACATTATATTAAACATAGCTACTCAAGCACTATAGTTAGTTTAGGTAGATATTATTGGCGAATTAAGTAGATTTTAAGGCAATATTTTGACTAAGTTCAATAAAGTAGAAGCCGACGAAGGACGACGAGCAATAGGTAGCTTGCCGTCCGATCGTCCAGTAACTGTCCGGACAGACCCCAAGTCTTCGACGGCGCGTAGCGTAGTGTTCCATGCGCACCTCAGAGATGTCAGCAAATCCGTAGGGACCTAGCAGGGCCGATGCTCGCTAGGGTCACGGGGAGTTTCTGATAAAGAAACCCGTGGTCCTAGAACGCTAACGACAACTGAATTTCACAGGTGTGATTTAGTCGGTAAAAATCTAAGAATTTGAAACACCCTCAAGCTCCACCCTGAATCGTGAGAAGGTATATACCTTGAAAGTTATCCCTTTTCGTTCATTTCTGATCTCTGCAATACCTGTTTTGTGTGGTGTGCTATGATGATACTGCTGTTGCTGGCCTAGCTAGCTACAAATATCAGTCAATTAATGACATACAAACAATATTAAGTGACACTTTTTCCTACCATTTACTTTAATTCCGATATTTTCCTTTTGTTACAGGCTTAGAAGAAGAGCAGAATGTCCACTTCTCAGAACACATATTCCTCGACACCCACCTCGAAGGCTGGTGCCCGAAGAAAGGCCCCATCAGGCATTTCATGGAGCTTGTCTGCGTGGGCTTGTCCAAAAACGCATTCTACACGGCAAAGGAGAAGAAAGACCATATTATGTGGTATAAGGAGTATTTTGAGTCGAAGAAAGATTTACTCACAGAGGTCGGTGCTTGGGAACACCAGGCGGCTGGTGCAGAAGCTACGCAGAGTTAATTTAAGTATGAAAATAAATATATTTAGTGTTGGTCACATATTTTGCTTTTTATTAAATTCATACCGAAAGGCGTACTTTCATTTTTGTGTTTTGTAGCCGGCCTTAGAATTCAGAAAGTGGAGTTTAGAACATTGTAGAATATGTCATTGCGGCGAGTTCTTGCAACCGATGCCTCTATTGAACACGGAAAAGGAAATACGCGCATTATGAAATAATAAAAAAACACCATATTTAATTTTACTTCACTTTATTGCACCTAATGAAGTACACTTCGTTGCATATTTCGTTGTTTCTTGTCACTGATAGCGACCCAAGTTAGTTTACAAATTACAAATATTATTATTACGAAAGTCCTACGACTCACTTGGCATAATAATTGGACATTAAAAAGTCAAAAACGACTTAATACTACGGATCAAATACTTTAAAGAACGGATGTTTTAATCTTAAGCCTACCTCTAGGTCGAGAGAGCATCAAGACACTACAAAATGTATAATATACATAATAACAATATTACCTTTACAACATCGTGTCGATAATGACACAATACAGTTATTTTAGTACAAAAAACCTACCCAATCGTTTGTATGTAAAAACAAGGAACTCGTTATATCTAAGTACATATTCTTACGTTAATCTTCGTATACTTTAAAAGCCTCCAAAAACGTTCCAATATTTAGAGAGAGAAAAAACAAAATGTACAAAATAAGTGTACTTAAAAACTTCACATAATTTTGTACAAAATGTACATGCACACTGAGAATTACGAGTTTGATACAGTAATTTATTAGACAATGGTATAAAATCAGAAACTACTTAGGAAGGAATGGAAATGTTTTTGAAGTCTCAGGAAGAGAAAACCTCACTGATTTTGTAAATTCTTATGTTTAATAATTTATTACGTTATTGATACTGGAGCACACTTCTTGCCTCCATGCGATATGAACAATAGGTGTTAGTATTACACTAAATAGTTAACCTGTTTACTTAATCGTTACAACAATAAGTTACTAAAGTGGCCTGAGTATTACTAAAGAGGAAAGTTGAGCTGGTCGAATACATCCGCAAATAAAACTAACAATCAAAAACAAAACACATATTTCGTTACTTTTAAAACCTAAATTGCATTTGAATTGCTTGCTGAGATGTATGCAACCAGCTTTTATTGACATATTAATGAGACGGCTTACATAAAATCGTATATTAAATTAGTTATTGAAATATTATTTCCCAAGCTAAAAGGAATGATCAGTTTTCACTTGTGTTTTAGCACCCAAACAAGTATACAAAATGTTGTATAATTTCATAGACACGCCTTTAAAAAAACTGGCTTTTAACTTAAGAATTATTTTGTGCACAATTTAGGAGAGTGTTAAAGCAGAACCGAGGTACCTTACAGCTAAATACAAACAGAACAAATGACAACAAGTGTAGAAAATAGCGGAAGACAGAAGGAAGCTTGTGTGGTCCACAAGGGCTTATAACAATTTATTTGTGAATTTTAGAATCGATTCAACGAATTATTATCGATAGTATCGAACTACGAAAATTTTGCACTTCATCCACGACGGAGCAAATTGAACCAATTTGTCTATTATAAGCGTCAATAATTTATTTCCAAATAATTTTAGAGGGTATACGGAACAGAGTGAAAACTCCCACATACCTCCACTGAAAAGGAAGGATCCTCCGACCAGACGTGTGTTATGTCTGATCTGGGCAACTGCCCAAAAGATGATTTAAGGATCTTTGTTCTAATCGCGCGGAGAACTGTCCTTGCGCGTTGCAGGTAGTAGTTTAGTTCTTATGTAACGCCATAGATGTAGCTACAAATTTTTTATGGGTCAATATAATGCGATAAGACTGTTGAAAATTATCTAACAATTAATAATAACGATTTTCGTTCTAAAAACTCGACCTTCGACAGTTGGTACCAACAGACAGATTTGTTTCTTTGTCGTACGCACTAAGTAAAAGAGGTATGTCGTGGAAAAAGCGCTCTAAAAAATCTCATTTAAAATAAAAAAAGGCGTATCACCCTCTAAAGTTTACCATAATAAAAGAGGAGAACACGTTTAGACACCATTTGGCAAGATTAAAACAAATTTATTAGAAGCTGCAATTAAATACACGACAGAAACTTAACCTCCACTCATTAAACCATAGTTAAAACATATAATCTAATGTCTTTTTATTTCGTTTCGATTGTCACCTTTTTATGGATAAAAGGAAACCTTATATTTTTATCGTTTAGGTGACTATACGACATAGCCTGAATAGATGGATTTAAAAGTTTGGCACTCGCCGCCACAAATTGAATTCAAAATTACCTTTTCAACAATATTAAGCCTAGAGTTATGGATACCGTAAAACTATAGGAGCATTATGTGAAACTACAAAATAATTGTACATTCGGAATGATGTAGTTAACATAATAGGGGGCTTGTCGGTACAATTTAAATGAATATATCCAAAATTGTATGAGAAAAACGCATCTTGTACTTCAAAATTTCACAAAATTATTATGATACTTTTCATAATAACTTACGATACTTTTCATATAATTATGTTATAAAAATTGACATTCGAACAATATCTACGTGTGATGTATAAATTCATTACACCTATACTAACTATCAATGATGATGGATGAATATTGAAGCTACAGTATTTCCAAAAGTACAAAATTACTGGGATACTAATGATAACTGGTTTATTAAAGTAAAGGATCCTGTACACAATGGATTACATTGGACACATTTTTACGTTCAATGCAATTATAAATATTAAAGTGAGTGACTAACTTTTCAAAACTTTGAAAATATGTTGGTAAAGCCATATAGTGGCAATGATTGAGGAATGCCTGTCCTGGTAGCCTGAGATAATGAGGCCACGTATGTGTGTAATGTTGTAGTCACGCAATGTGCATAGAGCACAACTTTGTGATGGTATAGTAATAATACGTAATTGCACCTTTGATTTCTATGGATCGTTTATTCATGCTTGCTACCTAACCGCCTTTAATAGTGGCTGCCGATCGTCGATTTGATCGTCAAATAGCTTGTCCCGCTCCGGTTGGAGTGAGACGGACAATATATTTCCTAGGATAGCACTTGAACTTTTGTTTGTGAAATCTATCATTATATGTAAATACAGGCCAGTATCATCCATTGTATACAGGGATATGGGTGCAGTGACATCGTAGAGCCCCCGGCTACGTACTGTCAGCTGTGTGGAATGACGCGGACACCTCAATTGACTTCACTCCTGTGGACGGCTGCGTTGTGTGGGGGCGCCTGGCCTCTTACATCACCTGGAATTAAAATAAGATCACATTGTCAACATTGGTACTATTAAAACTATGCGCAGTCCCTATGTGAAAAGGTTGTCTGTAAGAAATTGAAATAGAAGCGACAAAAAATATGTAACTTATATTATGATTTAAAAGAGTGTCCATGGAGTTTCTTGCATGTTTTTCTCCATAGTGATCTATGCTTTGGGACGTGCAATTTAGCTTCACTTTTTCGACTGATCGACATTTTGACAATTCAAATGTGCCTGTAAATGGTCTATGTGAAATAAACGTTTCTGATTTCTGCCCTGTGCGATAAGACCGCCTATTGTACACTTATTTTTGTAAATGTTTGACCTGTGATAAGTTAAGGTGTGCAATAAAGTATATATTAATAATATTAATCTTTTTTTTATATTTTTAAATATTTAATTATTTTTTTTTGAAATATTTGAAAATGTAAGTAATATGTTTGTAAGTGAAATAAAGGAAATAATAATACCTGCAGTATCTGGCTGGCCTCGAAGGCGGTGCCGGGCAGCAGCACGATGGGCGTGGCGACGCGGCCGGCCTCCACGCACACCATGTTGGGGAACTCGTCGTCGCCGAAGTCGGGGATCTCTTTGGCGTACTCCGACCAGGGGTTCCAGATCACTGATGAGATGAATAGTTGTTCACATTAATAATGAAGAATAGAGTTATATTAATTAAAACAATATATCAGACTTATGGACAGGCTTATGGCAACACTTGGGGGAGGCCTATGTCCAACAGTGGACGTCTTTCGGCTGGAATGGTGATAATGGTGACGATTAGACTTATAATAAAGGCGAAAGTTATATACTCTAAGATTATATATTTAATTAAACAAACCCTTTTTTACTATCGGTTCATCCGATTTTGACTTCTATTTCGTAGGCATAAGGATGGCATTAAAAGCAAAAGAAGTGGTAACAATACCAACTACTCCACTATCCACCAACGCAATAAAAGTCAAAATCGGTAGAACGGACAGTAAAAAAGGTTTGTTTATATGTCTAATTAGAATGTCTTATTAGATTTATTTAAATTATGTTTGTTTTTCAATTTTTAGTACAATTTGGCACATCCTCACGAAAGAAAAATAAGACGTGATGTATATATTCTTACTAAACGATAAGAATAAATAAGTAAAAATGGCATTTCAAAATGCCATTTTTACTTAATCTACGTTAAATAAATTTATTTATGCACAAATAAATAAAATATTATTTTACACGATACGCTTCTCAACACTTTCACCCTTCAATATGCTAGTGACTTACTTTACTACTGTAGTAACTGTTTGCTTCGATAGAACCTGTCACATTTGTTACTCATGGTACAGATTTTCTATAAGAAACTACTAAAAACTTTAGTCGCTAGCGAGTTCTTATTCGATAGGTTTTGTACTTGATGACTCATACTACCGATTTTGGTTCTGCAAGTGACCGCTAGAGGCGCTGCAAAATTTGCCATACAAAAAATTTACGCCGTCGATATCAAGTAGCGACGAATACTATTGCTTTAAACTCATGGTAGAGGTACTGCTTATACTGATTTTGTTTCCAACAACGTTTTTTTTTAGGTGGGAAATCATCCAAAGGCCCTCTCGCTCCGCCCCAAAACGTGAGAAGTCAGACTTTTACTAACTAAAAGTTTTACTGACCAGAAGGAAACTATGTTCCTTCTTAGCCTTGCGTCCCAGGACCCCGGGGTTCCCTTTCGGACAACCCATGTCCAATGTTGTGTGGTGTATGTACTTATGTATGTAACGTATTCATAAAAAGGAGCTACTCATACCAGTATCAGGGAAGTTGTACTTCTGTATCCTCATCTTACGGCCGCTGACGACGTTGGTGATGATGTGCTCCTGCATGGTGTTCTGGTAGATTCGATCCGTCCACTCGCTGATCGTCACCACCTCTCTGCCCTCCTGGTACACTGTGCCTTCTCGTGTCTGTAAATAAAACATATTTCATAAATGCCATAATAATATTTTACTGTGATGAAGTTCCGGGGGGACTCATTTTAATTGTTGGATGCATCCACGCAAGCGAAGTCGCTAAGAGTTTACAAAAATATGTTTATATTTACCTGTAAAAGCTTCTGAAAGGGTTTTCAAAAGCCTTTAGGGCCCAAACACAAAACTGCTATCGACGTTGCATAAAAATCTGCGAGCTTGCAAGACGCCTTGCAATTCCTTATGAATTGATTCGCATCGAGCAGGAGCAGTGGTGGCCGAGTGGTAACGGCCCCGACTTACGAGTTGTAGGTCGCGGGTTCAAACCCAGCCAGGCGCATTACTTTGTGTAATTTATTTCATCACCACTGCTCTCAAAACGGTGAAGGAAAACATCGTGAGGAAACCGGCATTTCTTGAACCTAAAATTCGAAGACATGTGACTTCCACCTACCGACTACCTACCGGGTACCTACCTACCTACTGGGCCCGCGTGATGGATTACGGCCCATTCCCTCTCCTAGAGAGGAGGCCTGAGTCCCAACAGTGGGAACGTTATGAGGCCAACTATGCTATATGCTATGATTCGCATCGCACATTGTATGGTCACCTGAACCGATGCTTTGGCGGACGCAATCACTTCGCAGCAATTCGCATCGTGGGTATCTGAGATGCGGCGTAGTATCCCATCGCAGTTTTGTATGGGAGCCCTTATAGGACGTTGCGTATACCACTTTTGCACACTACAGTCGACGTTTGGGTCAATAAAAGCTTTTTACAAAAAAAATACAACCGACTTCAAAGTAAAAAAAACACTGAAAAGTGCAAAATAACTTTAATTTCGGAAGTCGGTGTTTCTATAATAGTTTTGTCTCTTCGTTATTTAACACCGACTTCCGAAATTAAAGTTATTTTGCACTTTTCAGTGTTTTTTTTACTTTGAAGTCGGTTGTATTTTTTTTGTAAAAAGCTTTTATTTTACACTTTTTAGTTATGGTACCACCACTAAAAAGTACCCCTCAGCCAAACTTAAATACCTTATAGCCAGAGTGCATCTCATGACAATTCTAATAATCCCAAACACGGTTAGATTACATTAATTTATTACAGAGTTCCGGTGCCTAACTTCAGGCTTCATCATCAAATCAGGTCGATATATTCACCCTCTACTTTCAGTCAGTCATCGACTACACATATAAACATAGCAATTTTACTTGTTACGACGGTTCTGCTGTGATCCTATGAGGAGTTCTGTTCCATATCTTCGAAGTTCATGATCGGATCATAACAATATTTCTATGGGACCAACTTGGAAGCATAACCTTTCAATCAAAAAAAAAATTTTCAAAATCGGTCCACAATTGACCGAGAAATCGGTGAACATACATAAAAAAAAAAAAAAAAAACATACATTCAACCGAACATATAACCTCCTCCTTTTTGAAGTCGGTTAAAAAGACTACACACACTACGGCAAAATACCTTTTTCGAGGACTAACAAAATTTTAAAATTAAATAAGTAAGTGTACTTTTCATCAATAAAAAGAATTTATGCGAAACTAATAACTCAGTGTGTAACACAATTTTTATAACATACATAAAATTACGTGTATCGAATTACTTATTCAAATATAACCAAAATTGCCTAATAAATATGAGTACCTGTCTAACACGTCATGGCATTTTTATCATTTTCATGTACCCTCATTAATATAACGATAGAAAGAAGTAAAGATACAAGTTTATTTCATTGTAAATCTTAAGTTTTGGTGTTTCTCACAAAATTTTAAGTGTTTGTAGTTTCTAATATAATTTTGCTTAGAAAATTATTTAGATTGATTAATAGTAATGCAGAAAAGTAAGCGTCATAACTGTATAAACCACCCAGATAGGTACATTTTTTTACGTTTGTGCGAAGTATATTAATTAATTTGAAGAAAGAGTACCGACTGACAAGGTGAAACAAGTGTATGGATATGGATCTAGCTTTAAAACAATGGCACTTATTAGCTTCTAACACGAAAGAATGTGTGCCGAGGATAAGGAATAGATACATATCCAACTTTTAAAAACTCCGAGTCCCTTTGCTGCTTGTACGAGTACATATGTATAGTACTACTATTTTTGTATTGAACTAATATCCTACTAATATTATAAACGCGAAAGTTTGTGTGTATCGATGTTTATAACTCTTTCACGCAAAAACTCCTGAACGGATTTTGATGAAACTTGGCACACGGGTAGACCATGTCCTGGACTAGCACATAAGATACTTTTTACACCACCTGCTCGATAATGCCCTTTTATACGTCATACAACCATCACTTAAAGCAAGTCATTATGTCCCTAGGGAGATAATGCAGTATGGGCGATCCCTAGGGAATAATGAGATTTGAATTTGGAACGTGAAAAACCGTCAGCATTATGTGAATTAAAATGTAGTGCATCAAGCAAGTCTAGTCAAATTTCAAACTGGCCACTAACAAAAAAAAAACAGAATAAAAAAGTTTCTAAAAAAAGTAATGAACAAGCGGGAGCGTTATAGAAAATTTAAACTATAGAATCTTTGAGTAGTGAATTTTGTTTGTTTCAAATCACAAAACATTTTGAGTGATAGTTAAGATTAACTCGTAAATTAATACTTATATTTCTCTATTATATGATTTGTTTTACTAAATTGTTTTTTAATTATCTCGCAGATGGTGTAAAAAGTAGAGTATCCAACACGGGGATAAAGCTGTCTTTGTCTTGGGCGGCTTGAATTCCTCACTTCACTCAGGTTTCTTTATTAACTCCCTCGCAGTGCTCGGGAGTTAATTATATAAATCCCTCACTACCGTTCGGGATTAAAATTAGCAACCTTCGTTTCGTTCGGAATTCAACATGCCGCCCGCGACTTAAAGACACTGCTTTATCCCCTAGTCACATAATCTACTATTTTATCCCGGGAGTATGTTCCCTTGGGATAATTTTCTACTATCACGCGGGCGAAGCCGCTGCCAACAGCTAGTTTATCTTAACTTCAAAATAGAACGTGTTACAAAAAAAACTGGGCAAGTGCGAGTCGGACTCGCGCACTGAGGGTTCCGTACAAACTACAATTCCCGAATGGAGTCTCGGAAGATTTTTCCAAATTGCAAAAAAGTATTATTTAGTACAAATTTACCGTTTTCAGATTTATTCCTATACCTGTGCTATAACATCTTGCTTTATGCTAAATTTCAGGATTCTGGATCAAGAGGAAGTATTTTATGAATTTTGATTTCTTTGAGAGTATTGAAATAAACGTTTTACGACATATACGGCGCCGTATCTCTTTTATTCGTTAGTTTAGAAGTTTGATTTTTTCACAGCTAGGCGGTAGCAAGGGACCGCAGACTTTAATATATAGTTTTAATTTCAACTCGATACCTCCACGCGTTCCCGAGATAAAGGGTCTTGACAGACAGACAGACAGACGGACAACAAAGTGATCCTATAAGGGTTCCGTTTTTTCCTTTTGAGATACGGAACCCTAAAAATAATGAATATATTCGTGTCCAGCAGGCCCAAATTGACAGTAAACATTAATGTTATTAAAAAAAAAAAAAACGTTTTTTGTCAGACAGTGATTTCCTGTTCTAAGTTTCCTAACCTAACAGAATATTTTGACTAACTGCGAAAATAATAACCAGATGTTCTTCAGCCTCAGTATGTTACAGCGTCATAAACCTGTTCATAATTAAAATTCAAAAGAACGCCCCTAATGACATTGACCCCTGAAAATGTCATTTGTGATTGGCTAAACAATGCCCATCTGCCATCGATCATTACCTACTGATTACATAAATATTTAGACAGATTCGCAATTTTTACTTGACAATTTAAAATAGAAGGTCCTTCAAAAATACACAGCAGACTACCCCCTTTTTTAGTTTAAGTTCTATGTCGCTGTCAGCGATAAGACCGCCATTGTACTCCTAGATTTAAGCTGTTGATCCCCGCATTAACGCCGGCGTTCACGCGCCATTGTTTTACTATTGTGTCTCTAATTACGCACACAAAAGGTTAAGTTTCTGTAAAATTGTTACTATTTTGGTATACAATAAAGTTTATTGTATTATATTATTCTATCCTGTGTTTTAAATCCTTTTTAGGTGATAAATCATCAAATAACTTATACCGCTCTGGGTAGAGGGAGAGGGAGTGTCAGACTTTGCTTGACTAAAACACACCGCGTTTCTTCAGTTGCCCTTTGCGTTCCATAGGTCGCAGTAACTCTTTCGAACAATCCCGCAGCTTGGTTTCTTATTAAATTTTGCGATCTAAGTTTAATTGTATATTGTCAACACGATTGCAAATCACAACTTTGACACAGTATAGATATATGGAACAGTACGGAAACTACCTACAAATGTTCGAAACAGCTTACTCACACAAACATACGCATCGACAAGACTCCTAAGCGGCATTCGCTACTGACAGGATCACGAGAAGCGCTTAGGAATGTCGTCGATGCGTATTTTTGTGTGTGTGCCGTTTCGAATATTTGTAGGTAGTTTCCGTACTGTTCCATATATCTATACTGTGACTTTGAGATGCTAAGTCGCTTATAAAAATGTACACTAAAATTATAAAGAGGTAAAGTTTGTTTTAGGTAATCTCTGAAAGTACTGGTCCGATTGCGAATTTTTTTTCACCGATAGAAAGCTGCTTTATTCCTGAGTGACATAGGCTATATTTTATGTATGCGGGCGAAGCCGCGGGCAAAATCTAGTATCGAATAAAGAGAACATGAACGGCGTAGACTGAGCCATCTAGTGTTGTAAATTCGGTACCTTTACCTCATAAATAATTTGGCGCTTCTTTGCTGCCACCTATAGTTCCTGCAAGCTCCATTCGTATGGTTACACATAAATTATGTAGACCCATACATAGAAAGATCACACTAATATTATAAAGGCGAAAGTTTTTGAGTATATGTGTATGTTAACAAACATACACATATACTCAAAAACTTTCGCCTCAAAATCAAAAGGAAAAAACGGAACCCTTATAGGATCACTTTGTTGTCCGTCTGTCTGTCTGTCTGTCAAGACCCTTTATCTCGGGAACGCGTGGAGGTATCGAGTTGAAATTAAAACTATATATTAAAGTCTGCGGTCCCTTGCTACCGCCTAGCTGTGAAAAAATCAAACTTCTAAACTAACGAATAAAAGAGATACGGCGCCGTATATGTCGTAAAACGTTTATTTCAATACTCTCAAAGAAATCAAAATTCATAAAATACTTCCTCTTGATCCAGAATCCTGAAATTTAGCATAAAGCAAGATGTTATAGCACAGGTATAGGAATAAATCTGAAAACGGTAAATTTGTACTAAATAATACTTTTTTGCAATTTGGAAAAATCTTCCGAGACTCCATTCGGGAATTGTAGTTTGTACGGAACCCTCAGTGCGCGAGTCCGACTCGCACTTGCCCAGTTTTTTTTGTAACACGTTCTATTTTGAAGTTAAGATAAACTAGCTGTTGGCAGCGGCTTCGCCCGCGTGATAGTAGAAAATTATCCCAAGGGAACATACTCCCGGGATAAAATAGTAGATTATGTGACTAGGGGATAAAGCAGTGTCTTTAAGTCGCGGGCGGCATGTTGAATTCCGAACGAAACGAAGGTTGCTAATTTTAATCCCGAACGGTAGTGAGGGATTTATATAATTAACTCCCGAGCACTGCGAGGGAGTTAATAAAGAAACCTGAGTGAAGTGAGGAATTCAAGCCGCCCAAGACAAAGACAGCTTTATCCCCGTGTTGGATACTCTACTTTTTACACCATCTGCGAGATAATTAAAAAACAATTTAGTAAAACAAATCATATAATAGAGAAATATAAGTATTAATTTACGAGTTAATCTTAACTATCACTCAAAATGTTTTGTGATTTGAAACAAACAAAATTCACTACTCAAAGATTCTATAGTTTAAATTTTCTATAACGCTCCCGCTTGTTCATTACTTTTTTTAGAAACTTTTTTATTCTGTTTTTTTTTTGTTAGTGGCCAGTTTGAAATTTGACTAGACTTGCTTGATGCACTACATTTTAATTCACATAATGCTGACGGTTTTTCACGTTCCAAATTCAAATCTCATTATTCCCTAGGGATCGCCCATACTGCATTATCTCCCTAGGGACATAATGACTTGCTTTAAGTGATGGTTGTATGACGTATAAAAGGGCATTATCGAGCAGGTGGTGTAAAAAGTATCTTATGTGCTAGTCCAGGACATGGTCTACCCGTGTGCCAAGTTTCATCAAAATCCGTTCGCAATTTTTACTTGACAATTTAAAATAGAAGGTCCTTCAAAAATACACAGCAGACTACCCCCTTTTTTAGTTTAAGTTCTATGTCGCTGTCAGCGATAAGACCGCCATTGTACTCCTAGATTTAAGCTGTTGATCCCCGCATTAACGCCGGCGTTCACGCGCCATTGTTTTACTATTGTGTCTCTAATTACGCACACAAAAGGTTAAGTTTCTGTAAAATTGTTACTATTTTGGTATACAATAAAGTTTATTGTATTATATTATTCTATCCTGTGTTTTAAATCCTTTTTAGGTGATAAATCATCAAATAACTTATACCGCTCTGGGTAGAGGGAGAGGGAGTGTCAGACTTTGCTTGACTAAAACACACCGCGTTTCTTCAGTTGCCCTTTGCGTTCCATAGGTCGCAGTAACTCTTTCGAACAATCCCGCAGCTTGGTTTCTTATTAAATTTTGCGATCTAAGTTTAATTGTATATTGTCAACACGATTGCAAATCACAACTTTGACACAGTATAGATATATGGAACAGTACGGAAACTACCTACAAATGTTCGAAACAGCTTACTCACACAAACATACGCATCGACAAGACTCCTAAGCGGCATTCGCTACTGACAGGATCACGAGAAGCGCTTAGGAATGTCGTCGATGCGTATTTTTGTGTGTGTGCCGTTTCGAATATTTGTAGGTAGTTTCCGTACTGTTCCATATATCTATACTGTGACTTTGAGATGCTAAGTCGCTTATAAAAATGTACACTAAAATTATAAAGAGGTAAAGTTTGTTTTAGGTAATCTCTGAAAGTACTGGTCCGATTGCGAATTTTTTTTCACCGATAGAAAGCTGCTTTATTCCTGAGTGACATAGGCTATATTTTATGTATGCGGGCGAAGCCGCGGGCAAAATCTAGTATCGAATAAAGAGAACATGAACGGCGTAGACTGAGCCATCTAGTGTTGTAAATTCGGTACCTTTACCTCATAAATAATTTGGCGCTTCTTTGCTGCCACCTATAGTTCCTGCAAGCTCCATTCGTATGGTTACACATAAATTATGTAGACCCATACATAGAAAGATCACACTAATATTATAAAGGCGAAAGTTTTTGAGTATATGTGTATGTTAACAAACATACACATATACTCAAAAACTTCTTCACGCTCGAACGACTGAATGGATTTAGATGAAACTTGGTACACGGATAGACCATATCCTGTAATAGCACGTAGGATACTTTTTATCCTGGTATTATGTTCCCTTGGGATAACTTTCTACTATCACGCAGGCGTGGCCATTTAGTACTAATGAGGCTCGCGTTTGACCACTATCTCACCTGATGGTAAGCGATGATGTGGCCAACGATGGAGCACGCTTGCCTAGAAGTAACCTATTCACTCTTGACTTAAAGACCCCTAGGTTGTAGCTATCAGGAAACACAAACTCCGGCAGGGAATTTCACTCCTTAGCTCTACGCATTATGAATGTGTTCCTTTTGGGAACACATTTATAATGCGCTTTGTACGTATGGGTGGGATGTCCACCATGTATCGATGGCGCAACGCCGTACGTCTAGTGGTCCGATGATGGAACGGACTTGGTGGAATTAAATTGTACAATTCCAATGCATATTCTCCGGAGTGTAATTGATAGAAAACCGTCAGGCTAGTAACTCGGCGTCGATGCTCAAGGCTTTGGAGTTTTGATTTGACAAGTGCATCATCACCGATGATCCTCTTGGCTCGCTTCTCAATCGACTCCAGAGCATCAAGCTGGTATTTGGCAGACCCATCCCAAAGATGAGAACAGTATTCCATACACGATCGAACTTGCGCTTGATAGAGTTTGAGCAGCTGTTCCGCCGTGAAGTACTGTCTCACCTTAGCTAAGATCCCCAATTTTTTGGATCCCCGCCACCTGCTCGCCAGTTCGTCGATATTCTCTCATCCCTAAAGGCTAAATATATTACCTTATCAATAAACATGCAGCCATGCATGCCGGTGATCTGGCAGCGGCGCACGTCAGGCACTTTGAAGTACGTGTGCAGGAGCAGCTGGCAGCTGAACGTCAGTTCCTTGCTGGGGTTGTACACGCCGATGTTGAAGTGCAGCTCTTTCTCGCGGAGGATCAGCCTGTAGGTCAGTCTGAACCTGGGGAAAGGTGAGAGAAGAATTAAAATTGAGCATGAGCAAAAGTTAGACGAGCAGTGGTGACCGAGTGGTAGCGGCCCTGACTTACGAGTTATCATTTGTAGTTGATGTCACCATTCCGCATGACGAGAACCTCGTGAAAGCTGATGGCCAAAAGTCTCGACGACCATCTGTCGAAGCTGCCGATGCGCGGTTGGATCAAGCACCTCATACAGAAGGCAGTACTCCTCGATACGGCTTGCATTGTGAGGAGCTTCCTGTCTCTGGAGCCCTAACCACCGGTAGCTTGGACCCCACTCCCGACACCGGTGGACTACTATTTTTTATGTCGTTAAGTTAATTTAAAAAATATTTATAATGTAATTTATTTGTTTAAAAAAATAAATAAACGAAATATAATAATATTCTACAACTTTCACATAAAGCCCCAAACTAAGCAGAGCTTGTGCTATGAGTGCCAGATAACTGATAAACATACAGATTTCTAAATACATATAATACATATTTTAGATAAATTACACCCAGACACAGAACAAATGATCGTGCTCATCTCACAAACATTGGCTTGGGTGGGAAGCGAACCCTCGATCTTCGGATTAGCAGTCAGGACCACTAACCACTAGACCAACAGGTCAGTCAAAATAAATATGGATTGAGTTACCAACTCTACTTACTGGAAGTGCCACATGGATCTAGTGAAGTCGTCATCCATGAGGCTGAAGACGGCCTCCACATCCCCGCTGGGTAGGCGCTCCGGCATCTTTTCCACATGCCAGCGCGCTATCCGAGCGAACCCGTGCTGAGGACCGAAGGCCCATTGTCCGAATTGAGCTGCAAGGAACGATTGGAAAAAGCAATTTTGAAAATGTATTGCACTGAGTTCGACGAAAAAGGCCCAAGAAAATCTGAAACCTGGTAAGTTAAGGATCGACTCTCCGAGTTTGCTATATGGGATGTATTTATCGACCAGCAATGCCTTGATGATGAAACAGTAATTTTGTTTTATATTTAAGAAACAATGATCCGGCTCGAAGGACCATTTTAAAAATTAGTCAGTTCTTAAGGACGACATCCAATTGCATATTTAATAGAGAATATTTTTTTGCACTGCAGTATAGAATAAATATGCCTATTTAAGGTCTTGTCATATAATAATGAACATTGTCAGAAGTTGAATTTGAAATGAAAAGACCTGTAGGTAGGTACTACAGAAAAAATATGAGAAAAAGAAGTAATGATTAATAATATTTCACATAATTCATATTTCTCATAACAGCAACAAACTTGTAAAAAAATATCGTAATAGGTTTCCAGTTACCAGTTAGCTATTATTATTTATAATTAGAAGCTTCCAGAACAACAACAGCTTTTAATAATGAACTTACGGAAAACGAACGGTATCCCTCCTCGTATCGCCCTCTTGCCATCAAATACTGCTTGTTTACTGCAAGAAAAGGAAAAAAAACATAAGTATTATTAATAGCGAACAAATTGCAATTACAGAGTTGTCATCAAATCGATACATATCGGGAATACTAATTCGCATTTTCAAAGGACAAATTATTAAAGTGGAATGTCAAGGTAGCAGCACCAACAGTTATGAGAACTGTAATTATTGTTTTATACGCTTAATTCAATTAACACAACACAAGCAAATGACGAACGTTTAATTACTTTGACAGTATAAAAGTTCAAAGCGTTACTATTACGCAGATGTGACAAGTTTATAATAACGTCGACATACTAAAATATACAACACGGACCTAGTGCGTAGACTAAAGAGAACGAAACCCTTTGAGTTAGTAGTGTTTAAAGTTAGTGTATAATAGTGATCAATGCTGTGCTATGCATAACACATGTACAAAACCATATCAATGCCAGACTCTAAGAAAGTGCTATGGAGTTGTATAAAAGTGCCTAACGAACGCTATTCTTAGTTTTAAATAAATTGTAATTGCATAAGTTAAAGTTAAATTGCTTATTTGTCTTTTAGGCTAGATTGTAATCTATAAAATATAACAAAATAATAATAAAGGAAAAAACAATACTAAAACAAAGCACTATTGCAAATTCCAATTCTTCAAATAAACCGCACAGCCGCGTCGTCGCTCGGTTCCGTACACAGCGCACAGAACGTTTTATTTTTCGTAATTAATTTGTTACGTTTTTAAGTATTTATTTTGAATCTTACATCAATTCTATTTCTTTATTTTTAACTTAATGGACATGTTATAACAGTTTTCACAAACTAATTTAATTTATTCAATAACAATTTTCACATTGTGTCTAAATGTTTTACAAAGTTAAATAAAAAAGTTAAAAACGCTATTCGATAGAAACCATCCAATTTACGCCGGAATTAGCAGTTTTTTTTTTAATTTCACCCGTTCGAAGCCGGGGCGGGTCGTTAGTTTGTAATATTTAGTCAAGCAGACACAAATATTACAAGGGTAACGTTATTTAGGAAAGCACAAATATTGAAAAGATAAGGGATTTTTAAAGAGGCTGCGATTAAAAAATCTAGTGAGTCTGTATCTTGTTATCCTCTGTTCAAAAATATTTACAACTAGCGGTTCCCGCGACTTTGTCCGCATCAGACTCTTAATACAGCACAATGCCATTTGGTCACAATTTCAAAATGCTTTTTTTATTGCGTTTGGCCCTAATTTTATTTCTAAAATAAAAGTAACCTAAGTTACTCCTTTTATTATCTGCTACCTATCAGTGAAAGCTTCATCAAAATCGGTCCCGCCGTTTCAGAGATTAGCCGGAACAGTCAGACAGACGAACAATTTAGGAGTATTTTCATACACATAGATCGAATATACCTACATTCATATGCATTTATTATAAAAATGTTATTTTGATACTACAAACGGACAATTCAATTTTATTTATATGTATAGGTACATTGAATCTTTGAAAACAATCTAACTAAACTTCAGAACTCGAACAAAAATAATTGAGAAAGAAAATTGCCGACGGAAAACTCCCATCTTCAAAATTGATAATGAAAATATTTACTTATACTAAAATATTGTTACGAAACATTCAAAGAGTTTCATTGTTTTTCATCCATTACGAGCCTTTCATTTTGTTATAAAAACAATCTTCGAAATCAGATATTTTTTAGACAAGCAATGTTGGCCAGTCATGGACGTACTTACTAATATATTCAATGTAAAGTCATGCTTTATATCCAAATAGGTATGTACGTAGTAATGACAGGCATAACTAATGCCGCATGCACGTTTCACGAATCGAATCGGCTGTTACAATACATACACATTACTCGCGTGCATTAGTTTGAACCGCAACAGTTTAGCTGACCGCACTGACCAAGCAGCAGTAGCATTACTCCTCCACCTCACGTTTGAAACATGATCAATTTTAGCGGTTGCATTCCAGCGCCGCCGGGGGACGATGCAAAAAGCACCCTTATATTATAAATGCATCAGTGGACAGGTCGGTCGCGACAAAAACGGAGCTCGAGCAAGCCACATATAAATTATTTATGCCATTTTTAGCATTTCGGAGTTTGTGAAACAAGTGGTCGCGAATGATGACCACGACGCGACGGGATCGTCATCGAAACGCGACGCGCCGGGAATTTGCACTTTGAGTCACCAAGCTTTCTCAAATGTTGAAGTGCCATTCCGGATTATATCTACTACCGAACTTGGAGGTGGTTTTTTTGTGCAAGTCAGTGAAAAGCGTTCAAAATAAAAGAAAATTATCGCTTACTTCCATAGAAATAAACTTCTCATCTGATTGTACGGAACGGACTGCAAAAACAGAAACGGTTTAAACAGAGCGCACAATTTTAAAATATTTGAATTACGTCATTCAAACAAATTTGCTACATTAAAACGGCAATTATCGATCTAGAAGTCGATTCTAGAAATTAAATGCATAAATCATAACTCCCACGTTACCAGCAATCTGGGTGCATGGATTTCACACGGATTCATTAATTTATTATTATCCATAGTTCAACAAGTAGTGCACTCTCTGTGCAGCCAGTTTCAACAAATTCTATGTATTGTATATAGCAAACATATTTGTCTAAAACCCTTTTATAGTACATACTCTAGTTATCCGCAACTTAACTGCTGTGAAAAATGTTAATTGACACACAAATATTAATAAACGTCTTCAGCGTAATGCCAGCCACCTTTTTACTGACCACCATATATAGAGTTTTAAGTTAACCCTTACGGATGATATAGACCGGTGCACCGTTAGCACTCATCCGACTAAGATACGAACCGTTTATTACCGTACAATGTCTTAACGATAATTGCATTTTGGCATTGATAATACCCAGCGATAAACGACTTTGTTTATTAAACTGGAACCAATGAAATAGAATAAAATGTAACGGAGCCGGAGCGGACAGGCGAACTGAATACCAATGACGCCTTTAATTTAAAATATTTCAATAACTAGTAAGCTCACTTCGAAATAGCAATTCAATAGTACGTTTTCCACGAATCGGGAGAGGGGCTAGATAAAGTTTTAATTAGAGATTCCGGATGAAATTCCTCCATGAGTCGCCGGGAGCCGATACATTCCCGCTTCGGCACCAGCCGAGTTTTTACCACCACACAAACTCGTTCCATCCCGCCATTCTCCGGCCAGATAAATAGCGACAATAAATATACCATTGGAGCCAATTGCTTTCCCTATATTACCGTTACAATAAAATTTCCCAAATCGTGTGATTTTTGAACCAATTAAAGGCTTGGTATTTATAACGACCCCCATAAATCCGCCCTCTTCGCAATGAAGTAAATAACTTTGGTCCTTTTGTACACAATATAGCAAATGAGCCAAATCTCTTTTGTCATTGATGATTTTTTACACAGGAATGTTTTATTTTTTGTGGATTTAAGCAAGAAAAGCGTAAAAATCCGCATATTTCTTGTTGCGAGATAAAGATAATGTCAGCACTCAGTGGCAGAGACCCGTGATACCCATTGTATTTGTTTGATAACAAGCAAATGATGCCGCCACGGCCTATTCTCAGCGAATCCTCATAAAAAGCCTTGATACCTAAATTAACGTGACATTTATAATTGATTAAGTTTTTGCTCCCAAGAAAAATGTTAATCATCATTTTATTGGGGCGCTGAAGCGGTCGCGGAGATCACAATATTGTGCAAAAACGCTATGACCCGCGATAGTTTCTCGCGACTAGCTCTCATAGTCATTGTTCTCGACTTTCATGCAACTATTGATCACATAAGCTCATCACGTTTCTCAACATTGTTGTACGTTCTCGTGAGATGGCGAGCGCCCCGGCTCCGGCGCACCCTGCCGCCGCCGCCGGGGGCGACACACGCACCCCGCACGATAACATTATAATTAACTAGACGAGCATTTTTATGTGCCGCATCAACCAGTTATGTCCATGAATGGAATTTCATTAATACCTGCAGTCGCAGCAGAGGGTGCAGACGAGAAATTATTAAGGTAATTTATAAAACAAAGCAACTTCAATAAAAATGCAAAATGAACCAGTTTACATTACCAGCCCCAGATAAAAAGAAAAAATCAACAATATATTAGCGATGCACTAGCAGAAAAAATACTGATAAGACTACCAACAAAGCAGTTGCAACGCAAGATGTGGACATGTTCCAGTGGACACCCTTCCTCATAGTTAATGAATCATCTAATTATTTTAACTAGCGAGTTGATGGAAAAAGTGGCGTTGCTATCACAAAAAGCATAGAAAAACCTTTTTTGAAGCGCTACCAAGTTAATGACTCGGAGCGTGTTACTTTGACATATTAAGAGAAGGCAGTAAACTGGTTTAAAGAAAAAACTGCGGATAAAGGCAGGGGCTCTTGTGCATCAACAAATTAAAGGTCGCATAAACGATGCGACACTATAGGACGCAATTAGATCTTTTTAGGAGCAGCGATCCCGCAGCCGCTAGCCGGCTGGGTATATCATTATCTACTGCAAGCAAATAACCGGTAGGTGCAATAAAAAACTCTTAAAAGCAATATGACATTAAAGCGCACTTGAGTGTGCGAGTGGATCAGCTCGCCACTGTGTAATGACCAGTATTTAATCCGACGCAGCGACTCACTGAATTAAACACAATTTAAGATAATGATTGTCATATATGCTCATTATTGTGAGATATTTTTATGTACACAACTTGAAGAGCCATAATAATAAATTGGCGGCTTAATTAACATCCAGCTAAGTAACTGTTATAGATATTGGCTTAATTTACACGTTCGATATTAAAATTGTTGATGGTGATGTTTATAAATTAATTGGATAATACTTAAAATATCCCTGCAAATGACACATTGGCAGTATACACGTTAGATGATGCTAAAAATGGAACGATGTATTCATGCGAGAACTATACTCATTGCAAACACAATATTACAAAGTCAAAATATAGCTGAAGAAAATCTGTTACAAGAACAAATTAAATAAATCAGCTTTATATTAAAGACTGCGTTCGCTTTTCAATTGATTGTGTTTTATGTGTCCACCTCAAAAGTTTCCGTGGTGTAGTATCGTAACATTGCATTACATCGCCAACGCGTCGACCGAACTAGTCACCACGAAATAGACGCGTGCAAAAGGACCAAATACAAAAGCGTACAAAACGTAAAATTCTTTTGATGGAAGAATCTACATTCTATTCCAATTAAACTCGTTCGTCCGTTAATATTAGAAAACCCCTTTGAGTGACCTAGTGGGAACCGGAAAAAGACGACAAGAAAAATCAAAATAGGGTAAGTAATTTAGGGTCTAGATTCCAGTAGCTCATGTTGAAATGGATATCAGGCGGTACAATAACGGCGTGATCCGTTGGAAGGATTCATGGACCCATGGAGTACAGGACCGCTCGCTTTGGCAATACTTGGAGAAGATTTGCTCTAACAGTCTTTGAGCTAAATGGCGACGATATAAGACAAATTTGCACAGCGATTTATTATCCCATGCCATACTAAATATTATATGCATAGGCAATATATCTCTCCTATCATATAATGTTTTTGAAATAAGCCCTTCAGAAGTAGACCTTCTTTACGTTTTGTGATAGAACGTACAGCACCATTTATTCTCGCTTCAAACTTAGACATTTGGATTAATGTTAACTGGGGTCAGATTACGTCACCTTGGTAAATGATGCCTTTCAAAACATTTATATTTTCCTTTGCATATTGAATTATATTTCCAAGCTAATCACAAAGAATCGAAAGTGATCATATTATTCTACCTATTATTTTTTCGAGATGGGAAATCATCAAATACTTCACCAGTGATTAGGGTGGAGCGATAGAGCGTGTCAGATTTTTAATAAAATCAAATTGTAACATCAATTGGTAACTCTTCCAAAAATTGCAGGGCATCATCCCCTATATGGTTTTGATGACATCTCTTTGAGAAGCGCGTTGAACTCTAGGCGCCGCTCGAAATAGTATCCTATATGAAATATTATAATTATATAAAAGTGTACACATGTTTGATTCTTTTAACGGCTGATCAAATTTGGATGATATTGACACACGGCAGACTTTGTTGCTTGACTTGTTCTTTTTTTCCGTGCGGCAGACCATGACCTGTAATAGGACACAGGATATTTGCGTGTTTAACCAAAGCGGTTTAAGCAAGAGATCACAGATGTGAAGAGGAAGGAAAGGGTCACCTCAATTATCAATTTAAGATAACATAAGCTGAACTATAAATCTGTGCAGCTCATAATATTATGGTAATTAATTATAGGCTCTTTGTTGTGATACAGTATGTATTTAACCTTCACTGATAACCTCCATATGCGAGTTATCTACACTGCAGTAAAACGCATTGTTTAGATTTAGATATTGATAGTATAAATAGCTCAGTCAAGTCTAGTCAATTCACATGTAGATATGTATATAATTATTTACCTTCATTTCTAATTAGAATCATCCTTTAAAACCGGATGCTAGTTTTCAGTTTTAAATAAATAGAAAATCCTTAACTCAGATAGGAGATATTAAGATTTTTAAAGTCAATGGACCAATAACATACTAATTACCCAGATACTAAATAACCAATAAGATACTAAGACCAATAAGCGCATATTTCTTTCACATAATGTACTTATAATTTGTTAGTTCTAAATTTGCGCCTTGTTCCGCCAAATAAAATGTTTTTCTTTCTTTTCTTTTTCTTTCTTCTTTTAACTATTAAAAATCTACGTAGGATTGAGCTCGGAAAATAAAAACTAGAAACCCATCTGTTTCAAGGCAGATATTGCACCAAGCTCGCAAATGTAAATGAAAGCTGTGTCTATAAAATCGTCATTAGCGATTTCAACCAGATCGACAATCACACGACCAAAATCTAAAAATCCCTTCGTAACATCATCATATACCGTGTGCCACGGTAACATAGAGGTGCTATAACCTTGCTCAGAGGCAGACCAGGGCCGTCCAATGAAAGTGCTCGCTGCCGGAACACGCGTGGGCTGGAGGCTGCCTTGCTGGTACTGAGCACGTGCCACAAGTAAAGCTATTGATTACCACTTCTGATTTGTTATAAGGAATGCTGTATGATCAAAGAAAGATGTCAACGTGACAAATTAGAGGTCTAAATAATAGCTAAGTCAACACAGCAGCAGGAGTTCTTAACTCGTAAGATTTTTGGCCGTTACCGAAAAGATGAACTACTTTACTTAGATAGCAGGGGGTCCAGAAAGCGTACAACTTCAATTCATAAGAATACTATCAGAAGTGAAGTGAGAATTGAGCACGTACTACTACATAAGCAAAGCAATTGATAATCACTTTTACTTTTTTTTGCAATGCTAGATAGTGGACAGTTTGAGATTGGTAAAAAAAAAGATGTCTACGTGACAAATTTTGGATGGAAAATATTAGTAAACTGAATACAGAGCACGTGCTATTAGTAGTGGCCATTGATAAGAACTTTTGGTTGTTTTAAGAATGCTGGATAGTAGCCAATTGGAACATGGTTAAAGAAAAAGTTAAAAGAAAGGTTGGGCATCTTTCTCTCGTGACAAGTTTCGGATAGAATAATAATATAATGACGATGCCATCTAGCCAATTTTGGCCAAAGCGACTGGTTTTCTGTCTTCTCATGGTGGAGAGCTAAGATTTGCTACTTTTTCATGCGCTCTTATGCGACTGCGACTAGTCTATGTAACATTGTCATAAAAAAATCTTTGCGCAAAGCGGATAAGTCACAACCAGACAAGATACATTAATAAGCTGAAAACGAGACAAGTTTGTGCAGGACTCTTTAATTTTAATTAACTAATAACAATTTCAAAGAGAAACCCAAAACTAGCTTACGTACATACTGGAAGAGTTCCATATGAAACTAGACAAAAATCTATAGAAAAATAGTCTCGGATATAATAATAATAACTAGCTGTTGATTAAAATGCAAATTTTAAATATGGAATAGTTTTAGTCCTTCGGGGATAATCTTCTTGGTCCTTCCATTCAGGCCTTTAACTATGAAAACGTTGTTTTTTGCGCTACTTCTTTATTCTAATTTAACAAAGTTCGCCTTTACTACATAAAAACCAAAAGCCTCATCAATATCCTCTTAGATAAAGGCACTAATTATACATTAATTACGTTTATAAGCTCATTATATTTAGTAAATTTTTCATTGGCGCGTTCTGATTGATAGCCACAGTAACTTCCTTGTACCCTATTAGTACAGTTACATTAATAAAATCTCATTACATAAGACTTTTTGCACAAAGCGAAGCGGCAACGTGTAATTTGTTAATACAAGATTTAAGTTGTGATTACAATCAATTATGAATACGAGTTATATGACCTTAAGTTAAAATTAACTATTCTGTCGGCGTTTGCATTAGAAAAACCAAACTTAGTATATTAGGTAGTGTTGACGGCTTATTGTTATCTGAAATTGTAATTAAAGTTTTCAAGACAGGTCTATTTTTAATGAAAAAAACTAATTCACCAAATTGTGAGGAGTGTGGCATATTAAAATTTGTTGACCGAATGTGTCAGATTTCAATCTGCAAGAGAAGATAGTATAGAGAGCTGGGTACAAACATGTACGATGTTGGAATTTTTCATCATATTTTGTCGACACCTAACTCAGAGGCTGCTCATAGCTTAATTAAGTTTGTGCTGTTACGTTTTACTATATAAGGTAAAATAGGTAAGGTATTTACTGTATAAGGTCCGATGGGACTGGCATGTAATTCGTATAAAAGTCCCTAATACAAAATAAAGAGAAAAAAAAGACAGATCTAAAATTTCGAGGCGCCGTCATCGAGATTGCATCCGCCATAATCATCAACTGAGATGTTTGTAGCACGTAGCTTTGTACCAAAGAATAGATTGGAATTTTCCCCTTCTTCCAACACAATGAGACAGCTATGCTTACTAGTTTATTTTTCAAACCGTGGCCTAGTCAGTGACATTTTGTAACTTAGTCAGTGAAGCGGAATCCCAACTAGTTTGTACTACTGGTTTCTACTGCCTTTTTACAGCAACACACGAAAACTTTCAAAATGATGACGATTTCATTATAAAAAGCATCCTATAATATATCTTAAATTGATATAGTATAAGATGCTGTATTGTATAGACAACAAGGTCGTTTCCCGTATTTAAAACTCTATTCGTAATCCCATATTGGCAACTATCAATATCAAAAAATTAATAGAAAAATCAGAGGAATTTTCGACAGATTGCGATTAGAATGCGAACGCTCTTAAAAATACGGGAATTGCGTCGCTGCTCTTTCAAACAAAGAACTCCGCAAAAAAAGGTTTAAATTCTAACTTAACTTCAGATATAAGAGCTATAAGTTTCTCTCAAACTAAGCTATTATTGCCATAAACAGAGATAAGTGACTTAGTTTAATCAATCCACATTTTATAGCCATCCATCATTACACCTACCGGAACAGAATCAATAAAATTAAACATGAAATGTACCATAAAACTAGCATTAGTACCTGTTCCATTACGCAATCATCGAAGGTACGATTTTCATGGTACATTTGCTCGCATATTAAATTAATATGCTGTCTAAGTTATGGTTACTGTAAGGACCAAATCATAAAATTTTACAGAAGTATCAGTTTTATAAGAAAAGACACAGAAATTCTCTATAGATTGGTAATTGAAAGTTGAAATTATTTAGTCGCAAATTGTTTACACATCTTTTAATTAAGACTAAAGGCGATGCGTGATGCCGTCAAGCAATTAATCCCAAAAAAAAAGATCTTATCGAAAAGGCAATGAAGGGATATACGTGTAAGTTCTTTAAAAGGTCTATTTGGTTGGGCTATGTCTACAGCAGCATATTTGGTCCTTCGGTCCATATTCGTATCTATATCCTCTTAAGATTTACGGTCCCCACTTAATTACTGTAACGTGTTGTTTGAAAACGGGACAGAGACAAACGTTACATACAAGAACTAAGTGGTCTTGCAACTAAACTCCTTTTGCCGACAGGGGTCAGCGCTGTAAATAGCGCTAGCAGATGGTCCGGACAGCCGATTAATAAGACAGGGACTCCGCCCCAGGCAGGGCTGCGGTGGCGACTTAACAGCGCCAATTTAACAAACACCACCCTACCAGATAAGCCGATTACCCGAATCTGGGAGACAAACAGACGTACTTACGCCGGAGATAATGTGGCTATGCTAATTGTGGACAGTGGCACTGATAAACGCTTGCATGTTTATGTTATGCTGGTATCTATTCGCGCCGAGTTCCAGATTAGTGCTCTGTATAATCTCTTATGTGTCGGCATGGTGGAGTTTAATAGCTTATTTAAATATTCTAGAAACGTTACTGCTAATCTTAAAAACATTAATATTATTAGAGAGATCCAGACCAATGTACACTCGCTTCTATAAAGCTGCAGTATCGTTTTTAATTACATAAACCATTATGTTAGGCAATAATTTTGCCAGCAACACCATAAAATCTCTTCTTTCGACAAAGTTCCTGAATGTCGATATTATACATAAGTACACGAACCTACTTACAGTATTTTTCAATATCTACTTATTCCGTTATACTTGACTTTTAAAGGTTGTTTTATTATAGATAAATGTATCTAATAACAAATAAGGCGCGACAAAGAATTACATCCAAAAGGGCCAAAGCACATTGACATAAATTATGTGCTCGCATAGCAGCATCTTGCAAACTAAATGAAGATAAATACTACAATGCATAGTAATAAGAACACAAATTAGCAGGCTTATCGTCGCCTAATCTTAATTCATGTAGAAACATACAAGCTGCAGTGCTGACACACTGGGGAACAAAAAAACATATTTGAAAGCACGCGTTGAATCAATGTGGCCATATTTAGCCGGATCCCGAACTTAATATCGCGTCACGATCATTATCAGCTGTTACTAGTGTGTAGTCAATAGATCATACGCGATGCGACCATGTAAGGTGGCACGAGACATATTCTGATGATGTCATGCGCTTCGCTCAGACAACTAACGCCCGGTACCCATGACGAACAACTACACGCTTAAAAAATTAAGCGGTATTTGTTTCCAACCAGTGCTTGGTGAAGCCCACTTTAAAAATGTATAAAAATATGGACAAACTAGCTTCTGGCAGCGGCTTCGCCCGCGTGAAAGTAGGTACCTCCATACAAACTTTGAACCCCCCATTTCATTCTCTTATGGGGTGAATTGTGTAAAATCCTTTCTTAGTGCTCGCCTACGTCATAAAAGGAAACCTTGAGCAAAATTTCACGCTTCTAGTCTCAGTAGTTTCAGCTGTGCGTTATTATGTCAGTTAGTATCTCCTTTTAAATATATATATAGATACAATTTCAAGGATCAATAACACGATCTAACCCTTCCCCAGTCAGATATAAGCGCACTCATAAAATCCTGAAAGCAGAATTGACAAATTGCGAACAAATGACACGAATTTGCATCTCAAAGAGCCATGATGGCAAGTACATTCAAACGATATTAAACGGTTTCCCACAGGCAGCGTAGTAACGAAGTGGATGCTTCATAAAACTCACTCCAGTTTCTTTTGAGTCAAGTTTAAAATAGACTTCAAATGTTGAGAACTTTTAATTCTCATAGCAACTTGTCGACAATTGAAAGCAAGTTGCGAAACTGCAAGTACTTTATTCAAATTAGTTATTTTAACATCTGGAACGGCTGGAGGGTTAAATATTTCCTTCATGTAGCTTTTGAAGCGACAATTTAAAACAGTGGTAATGAATTGTTACACAATTATTTCTTTTCCCAGTGTAACAAATGCTCTGGGCGCTGTCCAAGTAGCGTGCACAATGTTACTCAACATACATAATTACACGCCTAAACAAAATCAGGCAGAGCCATCATGAGCAGACGAAAATTGTGATCACCACGCAATGGAAGCGTAGGACGATAATAAGATAAAAATAATGGTGTACACACAGCCAACCACATAAAGTAATTTCTTTAATACCATGATCTTAACGCGATTTGGATTTACCGTTCTAGACAATATATTTTGGCTCTCTTGACGTTGATATTGCTATAATAATAAATCTTTGGAAATTCCAACTCATATGTTGCTTTGAACACTTCAAAGGTCAAGTTTATTACTTTATGAATTCACGTCAAAATGAAAAGTTGTCTTAATTGTGATAAATCATCTTCATAACCGTTAATTACAACTCCGGCTAGATACAGTCACAGTGGGAGATAAATCATGTCCGAGTTAGCAAACCTGCAGGATAATTGTACTAAATCACCGACTAAGCAATCAGACAATGAATATTGTAGGTGGGTGTTGCTTGGATTACTAAATTACATATCGGTCGGCTAAATCTGCCGCGGTGGAAATGACTGGAACGCTTCGATCCTCTAATATTTCACCGCAGCTGTGTAACGAGTGGGACAATCTTTGTCTTGGATGTCATTGGAGACGCAAAAAAAAAAGCGCAACATGTGTACACTGTCCGTAATGGAGCAAGCACGTGCAGTGGACAGACTTCGTGACGCTTCTACTATATTAATGACAACATGGCGAAACGACTAGAATTTTATTTCGGAAGATCCAAATAAGAAAAAACTTGATCCCGAAACGTTCCAGCTTCTGTTGGACTCTATCTCGTCGGGGTTAGGTATAATTAACGTTAGTCGACACCCTGAGCGTTCAAATCAAGATTTATCAAGTGAGCCGAAGGCAGGAGATAATGTGACGGTAGCGGAGCGGGCCTGACTATTCAGCGGAGTCAATGGCGTGTGACCGACGGCGGCGGTGGAGAGGTTGCCGGGCGCTGGCCGCTGGGTGACGCTGACATTCTTTACCCACGTCTTATTTCATTTTGTTTTTTTTTTTTTTTTTTGAAATATTAGACCATTCAGTTGTTAAGCACGTAGCATCGCCAGCCGCTACCGGTGCTACCGATTAGAAAATGTTGTCAGATATCAAGTCGATCTCGCAGTAGTAAAACTTAACAGCGCCATTGTATTTTGCGTAGGAAACGTGCAACCGGAGAAAATAATTGCGAGCATCATCAATTTCCACCTAATGGAGCGATAAACCCGTCTCAGCCATCGTTGATCCGTGAAGCTGAGCATAAAATAAAGCTTGCACTCATTGACGCGCGTCGACGACGATCGATGGGGTAATCTCGCGGTCATCCCATCCCGACTTTGTCTGTGCATCGGGAGCGGCATAAAATTATCTGGGCATTAGCGGGCCGGGGAGCGAGCGGGGTGTCCGGGGACCATTTGTCATCGGCGGTGTGTAGGGAGGCGTGGGGGGCACGGGAGGGGGCGGGAAGAAAGTGGCGGCGACTCGGGGCGGCTGCAGACGCGACCACAAAAACAAGACGCGGAGAGCAGGGGCGGGCTCAGCCAGCGCGCTGCCGCTGCCACCCGCAGGGATGTGCCGCGCCGCGCTACGATTCTCTTATGTACAACATGCTGTTTGGACACTGCTAACTTTGAATTATGGTCCAACGTACCAACTTTAAACTTCCACAGCTACACTATTTAGTATTTATCCATTGGCAGTCAGCTAAGTTCTGTCTGAATGTTTCCACGTAGTGGTTATGTAAATCGTTGGCGATATCGCAAAAAAAAACCACTAATGCTAGATTACGACAGCACCACCACCACCACTTTAATTTAAACCAAAATGACGTAAATGGGGCCCAAGAGACATAAAATTATATAATTGTTGGAAACGGTAAAGTTAGAAGTAACGAGCATCATCGGATTCAAATAATTCAGTTTAATTGTAAGTTCAATTAAAACTTCGGCGTCGTAATTATTTTATGAATAAACATAAAACATGTTATTTCCTAATTATTTCTTGGTTCTATTAGTACTACAACACCTTTGCGTTTACCAATGCTGACGCAAAAAGCCGATGGTCATTTAAACTGGCGAAAATTCCTTAACCAAAGCTGTCGCTTCCATCCATACGGTATTTCAGTTCCAAAACTTGGAGCCCTCGAAAAATCCCGCAGTCATAAAAGGGTCAAGCGGTTGCGTCACGTCGGCTCAGCGGAGGCGCAAAAACGCCAAGAGTACAAACTATATTGGATATTAGAACAGAAGGCGCGTGCCGACAAGTTTTTGTTGGCGACCAGGGATCCCTTGGACATCGCTTATTTAATTTACTAAATTCCGCGCGATATTACTGGTTAAAATGGTTTTTAATCCAACCCATATAGATTTAAACTGACCATCAAAACAGCATGCGAGACTGGGATGAAGAATTAATGAAGATCAAAAGAAACGAAATCTAGATAAAAATACGAGACAAGCTGTATGCTCTATTGATTCATAATGATTGATTAAACGGACCGCACACATTTGTAAGCATTGAAAACGGAGATTTAGTGGAAAACCCAACCGCTATACAAACACAAACTTTAGATCTAGTCGTAATAATATTATCTCTACACTCCACACCTAATCAAAAAGTAATTAATATCCAAGGACCACCGGTTGTCATTAAACAGTCTATCATATTTGAAACTCATACTCTAGCTAAATTATCTTGAATGTTAAATTGTTAATGATCCTATTAGCTCTGAAATGGTGAAAATTAATCCAACGAATCAATTTGTAGGTAATGATACTGGCATCAAATGTGTGGCTACACTGGCTACTGGCTAGCTATACGTGGTATATTTATATTGTACATAGAATCATTAGTGGCAGTCGGTCGTTTGTTAGAGCCATTCGCGGCCCGGAGACGGGTTTTTGTCTCAACGCCAAATTGCATCCGCACAATACGTTGTCAGTAAATTGATTTGGAATTAATTGCGGTAACATAAGAGATGGTGTGACTTGTACAACAGTCATGCATTATGATTTTATTAATGATCGGAACTTCTATAGAATTCGAAACAATTAAGAGTCTCTTAATTTTTGTCTTAGACAAATATTGCAAAGTTGAAGCTGTGTGTGTAAAGGGTAATGTAATTTTTAAAATGTAATTATAATCATTTTTAATTGAACTCTAGTTAAAATTATTAACGAAATCTTCAGTCACAAAACGTTTTGCAATGCAAGAATATGTAAAGGCTGTCTTAAATGTCTAGGACATTAAACATCCGCTAATGATATAAGTATGTAGCTATATAAGTATGTACTTTCAATCACCGTCTGCGATACTTTAATATTTCCCATAACATCGTCCATGCAATTATGAAGCTTTAATACGAATGCACCCACGGCCAGAAAATATATAACAGGAAGAACAATAAATGCATCTAGAATTAGAGAACATTTTAATTTTCGAGATGAAACGGGTCTTCATAATGTAGAAGCACAAGAAAATATTATAGCAGAAGTTACTAAGTAGTATGATAATAAGCAGCGTTAACTACATAGTTGAGTGAAGCTGCAGATACTAACTACCAATATCCATAATCAATGTATGTATGTACATGCGTAATATGAAGAGATAAGCAAGCACTTCGATTGTATTCAATTAACTAACGGATATGGAAGAACACTTGAATCGCATTGTCTTTACCGATACGTCGATATTAATATGATTTAATGAATTTCCGATTGCTGTAATCATCGCGGTTCAGAGAGCTTTTTGACTTCAATGAACCTTTTCATAGCCATTACGTTGAATGAAAGAAACCTTGGCATAGAACTGTTTTCTTTATCGTGTTACCTTTCAAGCTGTTGGTTTGTTCTTAGATTAAAAAGGTTTCAAATTGAGATTTCCTTGAAGGATATACTAAAACAATTGGATTTTAAGTCTGAACTGCGTCGAAATCAAATGCTATGACCACAGCTAAAGATTGTCAACTGCTTTTGCAAGCTCCAAAAATTAGTACCGGCGGAGCATTGTGTCTCGAAATAGTTATCTATCATGCAAGAAGTTAAAAAGACATTACTAGATGTATGTAACGGTATAGAACTAAGTCCGATAATATCTTGATGTGGGGCTGGCTCTAGGCCAGAGCACTTCGACCCTTCTGGATCTTTTGTGCTAAGTCCGATAATATACTTAATTCTCAACGTGACACTGGCAGAATAGTAGCACCCGCCGCGATTACAATAAAAAAAACTTAACTGACGGGGTTGAAGAAAGAAGCGCTTTAAAAATCTATTTACCTACATCGAAGTATCACAAATCATTTCATGAAGTATTGGAAAGAAACTACAGTCGCAGTAATTTTCAAAGCTCTACAGAGATATGCAATTTCGTTTGTTGTGTTGAGATATGCATTTTTGTCCGAAAACACCCAGAATTTTACAAAACTCGAGAAGAAATACAGACCAGATATTCTTTTTGGCACAAAAATAGATTGAATTTACCTACATCCCAACTTAAAATGCATTCATCTGGTCCATTTGTCATGTCAATAAAAATTTATAATAAATTACCAAAAAAATTATGAGAGCTAAAAAAGACAAAATGTATTTATTAGGCAATTAAAACAATTTCTCATATTAAAGTGCTACTAATACTATAAACTTAATGAATTTTTTGATGACAAACAAATTAGCACATAACTAGATTCGTAAGATTTTTAATTTATAAATTATTTTAGACAATTTTATATTAATCAACCATATTTTTGCATAGAATGTTATTACTTTTTTATTTTGCTGTTATTGCTATTTTGCCTACTGTGTTTGACGTTTGGTATTTTTATTTATTTTTATTTGTTTATTTTGTATATCTAATTTATTTGACATAAAATTATTATAATTTTTAATTTTATTTTGTATACCTATCTAATTTATGTGACATTCTTTTATAATTATAAATTTTTATTTCAAATTTTTAATGAATAATTTAAATTGAAAATTCTTCTGGTGTTTTTAATTTTAAATTAATTTAAATATCAAAAATATTGCTGTGCCCAAACAGGGTCTACAATGATGCATAGCTCTAAGCCTGTTTGTACTAACTTACCAACATTATAGATGCAAAGAAATGAATATGAATAGACTACATGCGTCAGACGCCGTTATCCGAAATTCAGGTTACATTTTCCTGCAGTAAACTAGCCGGGGTCTGCCGGGCCGAAATCCTCACTAATCGAGCAAGGATCATTAGCGGAAGACGCTTGTTCAACGCGGATACACTTATGGAGTGTTTTTAATGTTCTCCCTAACTTGGAAAGCGTATAATTATGAGACTGTTACATTTTCAGCGGTAGCTATCATTAGATTTAGAGCAAAATGCAATAGGGTGAGCAAAATCAAGGTCAGTCACCATGACACCATGACAGCAGTAATCACCTGTAACCAGATTCGATAAAAAGATACGGATTAGTGAATGACAGATGAAATGCCGAAAAACTCGATAGGTACAAAAAAAATTAATTCGGAGAAAACTTTTAACACTGTTTATTGATTTATTCTATAATTGTATCTTCACAGTATCGGCTACCTGCGTTTATTAACACTAATTGTAGGTATACATACATAAAACTGTAGGGTTAATTTTGGCTCACCTGTCGCCAAACGGTCATTTTCTTTAATGCGATTTGTATATAATATCAATTTTGTAGATAGAATGTGTAAATAAAAAAAAAATGTTGTTTTTGTAATAATATGTATAAAAAATATTTTGTACGAGATGCCTTTAATTTCTAAATCTCTGTTTACCTTACGACCTATTATATCCTCGTTTATTTCACTTAGCTAATTGGATATTTGCTTGCGACTATTTTTGTTGTACAATATTTTAAACTAAATTCAAATCAAATTACACTAAAAAGTTTTTTTTCTGAGTGTAAAAAGCATCAAAAGTAAGTCGCATTTAAAACATTGGTATGAGGAAGAGTGGGATTGTGATGGGAATATCTCGTTATTCACATTCTTTTTTGTACACACTTAACCTAATGGCAGTGACGTCACATTTCAGTATGTGCATCCTTATTCTGTTACTTGACTGTGTCCCCTTCCACCAGATTTGAAAGGTTTCCAAATTAATATCAAACGGATTTAAAAAATTCTTTCAATATTCAATTTTGGATAAAGTTACTTTTTGATACGAATAATAAAAAAGAAATGAGTCAACATTTAAATGATTTGATAGTAGATTCATACGTATAGTACATACATAGTACACACATTCGGACCTCATTCCGTCCATTCTCTAGTCGTCATTGAACAAGCATCGCATCTTCATGGGCAAGCTATTGTCTACAACGTCTACGATCTAACCTTACTTGTTCCGAAAGTCGCTCTTTGTTCATGTACGTATCTAGGATTTAGACACCAGTCTAAAGATCCAAACCTGATTCATAGAACTATAAACGATGTTAAAAGCTTATCTAGTAACAATAGGTCTGAAACTGCTGTTTTATGAAACTGCACGCCTTAAACTGTTATATCTTCGAACTGACTTTGAATTATAAGTTCAAAATAAACTTTATATTTACAGGAAAGTATTACCGTTTTATAATCAATTCATTTTTATATGTTTTGTTTTTTTCTGTAATACTTATCGCTATATTTATACACATTTTTATGCGACATGTTAAAAAAATTGTCTTATTGGAAAGTGTTCTTACGTGGAAACTATACGTCTCAAGCTCATTGATAATGAGTGTACGGACATAGAACTGTTAACGAATGAACTGTGTATTTTTATTTAAGATGCTTACTACGTTTAGTAAATTTAACAAATTACCCTTATTCTCCGGGCGGTTAATGGATCAAATTTCCAAAACGAAAGCTATTAAATCAATAACACATAGCGCGTTCGTTAGTAGGTAGTTGCAGGTATACGTCAGTCATAATGCGTCCCTCTTAGAACGCATTGTTTCCACATTGGAACTCGCACCTAATTATGGTATTGCAGAAGAAATTGAATCCAAAGAAACAAATAAACAACTAATTTTGAAACTGGAATAACAAGCCATAAAAGTTTATTTTGACTTATAATTCCGAGTAAATTTGAAGAATATTACAGATAAAAGTGTGTAGTTTCATAAATCGACCATTTCATGGGTAGAGATCAGCTACTTGACGAAAAGAATAGCTATTTCCCAGAAAACTTTTGGCCGAACGTGCAAATTTTTAGGTTTATTTGTGATCTAGTTTACTAACACGTAGTCACGTTTCGAATCATCGTAATAAAGAAGTACAAAGTATTTATCAAAATCTATGATCTAACAATGTGCAATGCAACAGTGATATTCAATTTTTAGAACCACAATATGCTTTCGACTGGAGTGACTATTGATAACGCCTTATTGTTGGCATACAAGATTATGTGTAGATGGTAGATAGTCATTTTAAAACATGATTATGGACGAGTCCCATTTTAAATACGAAACTCGAATATGGCTTCACTTTAGAATAACACTAAAAAAAACGGGTTCCTAAAGGGTGCGTTCTAGGTCCTGTAATTTTAGATTCTCGACAACCTTAGTTTGTATACGTAAGTTATTGATATCTGCTGATAATACATAAAAAAAACTTGATATTAATGTCAAAAGGCATTAAGTTGATAGGGTTCATTAGTTTAACTGTGTCATGTGTTCAAACTCAATTCAAGTATTACCATAATTTTAATGTTGTCATAGAGTTTGGGTTTGTTCTTCTGCGGCTAAGCAACGCAGATTTGCAGCCGTGCCACGAAAACAGAGTTACTAACTCCGTTTACGAGTGTCTTAGGGCGGAATTCACCAATAAAACTAATCGAGCTTTAACGTTTGGCTCGCATAATCGCGTTTAGCCGCTGTCACTAGTGTCACTTGTAAAATACAACAAAAGAAAAATACAGACAAGTGACACTAGTGACAGCGGCTAATCGCGATTATGCGAGCCAGACGTTAAAATGCGATTAGTTTTTTTTAATGGTGAATTCCGCCCTTAGTAGTAAGTAGTACCAAAAATTCAAAATTTAAATTTTAGTCGAAACATACGATTCGCAAAAAAACGTTACGAAAATCTTAAAGAATTTCCGTGGGCGTAGTGTGGCCAGTTCGACCATATTAATTAAATAAGCTGTGTTTAACACAATATAATAACAAATGGCATTTCTCGTAAAGTTTAATTGAATTAAACAGGCCAACATCAATCAAAGTGCCATGCCTATTCAATTGACATTTTAAATAATGTTATGCTTGAAACCACTCCTATTGTTGCTGGTGATTTTGTTGTGCCACTTTTTCTTGCCAGCTAGAACACTAGGAAATTGTGAAGAGCAGGTATTTTGAGGGACTACCTTGTGTTAAGTTGACACTCAAAAAGTCCTGAATCTCAGATTAATTTTAGTAAAAAAAAATGATGCTTTAAATTGCTTCAGTGACTACCTCTAATTACTAAAATACCAGTTATCAGGAACTAATCAGGAAGCACTTAAGTTGTAAATTATGACTACATTGTCAGTATCCTAAAGTATATTAAATTATTAATACATGCAAATACAAATGGTATATGTAATTAATGCAAATTAAATTACTAGCACAGACTAATTACACGGTGTCAAAGATGAATTAATCAGTCAACAGTAATTATAAGTTAGATTGCTTGAAATGCTAAATGTGCATATATGATAATAATGATTGTTGTTGCTAGATATTTTAGTTCATTTCTTTGACTGTTACAAGGTTTCAATAAATGTGTATCTATCTTCATGATGATTGTTCTTTCTAAATATTTTTGGTCATACTTAGGACTATTACTCCTTTCATTAAATTATAGTTTCCTGTGGCAATCCAGGTTGGAGGTTTAATAATAACTTACAACTCAATGCAGGAATTTTTACCCGAATTGGAAATTGTATTATTTTATGTTGTTATTCATATGTACAATATGTTTGTTAACAATATTTAAGCTTTCCAGATTAAATATTAATAAAATTACCCATGACTGATTTCTATTTTTTTTTTCTCTATTAAAATATAATAGTAGGTAAACCTAGAACAATTTTAATTTCTTCATAAAATAATGAGTTAACCTACCTTACAAATAACTGCTCTTGATTGTTCACTCTCCATGATACTACAGTTGCACCTAAAACAAGATAAAAGTGTGTTGTTAAATTTCTCCAAAATATTTAAGAGAACTGCAAGAAATCAATGAATCAATAAGGAAACAGCATAAAGTTTAGAACACCCTCAAAAAATAAATTTAGCTACTTAAAGTTATATTTTTATGTTGAAAATTAGCATAAAATTCAACAATTAAATATGCATCATATCTTATTTTCGAGCTAATCTCACATTGATGATCTTCCTCATTTCCTAATGTATTAGCCAAATTATTGTTAGAGTATGACTTATGATTATTTTTTGTGAGTACATCAAATACCAACCTACAATTTAAAAGCAAGTATCTACAGTTTACTTCCTACAATCCAATAGCCAAGGTCAGAGCCGAGCAGACAACTTATTCTATTCACTGTGAAAAAACTAGTTACCTATCAACTAAACACCACTAACTACACTTCGTATTCCTTACACAAACACTTTCCGTGTACTTTAAACTCATATTATTGCAATAATATTTTTATGAATAACTTATTATAATAAATACACTATTTTTTTTTCAAGTTACGCGCGTCCTATTTCAAAAATAAATAAAGAAGTTAGGGTTATGCGGCCGCTACTTAAAATGCTCTGTTAATTCACGAAATCAAAGAAATTTAATGATAACACATCGATGTTAACTTAGAAAATTATTAAAAACATTACTTACCGAAAAGGTTTACGGTACAAGTTGTATTGTTGCCTCTGTCGAGAACGACAACACTCGTCGCTGCCATTTTCCGTTTGACAGCGAAGCCAACTGACAAAAAGCCAAATTATTTATGTTACCATAAGCAGGAGTAAAGGATACTACTACTGATCACTATAGTAGTCTTTGCTACTGATGAAGAAAAACTACCACGACAGGAAATCTTGAGCATTCTCAAGTTTGATGGTAGATTTTTTACTGTCAGAGCATAAACATCTAAATAAAACTAAATTAAACCCATAAATATTACTTAAATAATAAATAGTAAGTGAAAAAAAAATATTTTAAACTTACAAATTAAAAATCGAATGGTTTACATTAATCAGGAACCCTAATGTTACGGAAGTAGGCATTTTCTAGTCGAGAAGATAATACACTTTTTGAGTAACTTAAAACCAAGTTAAATACATAATACTTGCAGTACTTGTTAGCATTTTAGTTTCCCTGTCCTCAGACAGAAAATACTTGTGTGTTTAACAATAATAAAACTTTTCATTTTAAAATTGTTTTTTATTTACATAGAATTAGGGCAGGAATATGATAATTTTTCGTCATAGTTTAACTAGTGATGTGTTGCGATATTAGTTAACTGTGATGCATATTAGTATACTGGGATGGAAAAATCGAACTTAAATCAAATTTAATAAGGAAACGAAACAACAAGTGCTTTCATTTAAAATTTTAACGAAGAAGAAACTGGTATCCCCACTTGGTAGTAATTGAATGTGTGGTAGTTTTCAAGAATGAAACAACAATAATCAAAAACTTTAGATAAAAAGATTAACTATATGCTTCTTATTCTTCAATTATATTTAAATTTACTGATGTATTACCAGTTACAAAATATTTTTAACCAAAATCTAAAAAAAGTTGTTCAAACTGAAAATCATTTCAGAACGAATTAAAAATAGACCAATCAGAATCAGCCAACGCTGTGCCGGCAAGTGTCATCATCGGCATCATACGTGTATTTTTCCGGTCCTTGTCCTCTCGTAGCCCTGCAATACTTTCTTCAGCTTGACTTGGACGGCGAAGAATCGCGCACGGTTTCACAAAAGTGCCGATAAAAATTCAAAAATGTTGGGATCACTGAAAATTGTATTATTGTTAGGTGTAATATATTTATGTAGAGCTGCCGAAGAAGATGTGTTGGACCTTACAGATTCCGACTTTTCTTCGGTGTTAGGCCAACATGATACAGCTCTGGTCATGTTTTACGCACCATGGTGAGTAATTAATGATTTATCGTAACTATAAACTTATGAATGGCGTTTAATGGGCTGGTTATTTGATTTGCGTGTGTAATTGTTTGTTAGGTGCGGTCATTGTAAGAGATTGAAGCCTGAGTACGCGGTTGCGGCCGGCGTGCTAAAGACCGATGACCCTCCTGTCGCGCTGGCTAAGGTGGACTGTACCGAGGGCGGCAAGAGCACTTGTGAACAGTTCTCAGTGTCAGGATATCCTACGTTGAAGATCTTCAGAAAGGGAGAGGTCTCTCAGGAGTACAATGGTCCCAGGGAAGCAAGTAAGTTCTAGAACATTTCATCCAATTTTTGACATTGATAACAACTTTTTATGAATTAACTTTAATGCAGAAGATATTTTAATTAATTTTAATCAAGTACCCACACCCAATAGCATAGCTTTGAATAATCTAATCAGTAACTCTCTCTAATTCTAGAACATAAACTGAACCCTTTATTGGCATTTGTAATAAGTATGTGATATTGTACTGATATTTTTATATTAGAAACATGAGATACTGTTACCACTTCCCACTGAGTATCTACAGTATTTTGACATCTTATTGGATTTACATTCTAATAATGTCAACCTTAAACTTGACCCCCATTCTTTCTTCTTATGTACCAATAAGTAAAGAACTAATATAAATTATTACTTCTCTAATATAAATTATTAAAAGCCATTCAATTTAAGCTGAATAGCAAATCATCATTACTCAATTCTTCTAGCCATGCTTGGTCAGTTAGGATCTATCACTCATAAAGATCAAATAAAAAAATTAGCCATATAAAATATTAATTGCAATGGCCTATGGTTAGGCCAATATTAGATGAGCAAGTACGCTAATATACTTCCCCTAAAAGCAGGAAAATGGCAGCAAAAAAAAATTATGCTGTTAGCACTGATAAAGCCAATTGTATTTTTAAATTACTGTTACATTGATAAGTCTGACTGATTAGGGATAGTTTTAATGAAAATAAGTTAAATGCTGTGTCCATGTTACACCAGATCTGGATTTGGCATTAACATTTTTGACAGGGGTTACAAAAACTTGTTTATTTAAAACTTTATAGTAATTAATGGAAACAGAACTCGTTATCAATATAATTAGTGATTCCACTGTATTTTTTCTGGGCTAAAAGTGTAACCCTTCATTAAATAGGCTATTTCTCATTATATTCAATGGTTAATTAAAAAAAAGAAAATACAATCATGAGAACTGAACTGATTGTAAGTTAAAACCAGTTTTGACCCATATTATATTATTATTATTATTATAACTACTTCTTGAAGTCCTCTCAACCTTAATTCGATCTTTGTCATAATTGTTATAGTTAATTTTTAAGTTATCTTAATTGTAATGATTTAATATTTATCCTAGTATTTATTAGTTTATTATATTAGTATTTATACATATTTTAATATTAGAAGTTACTTAATTTAATGATACTACAAACTATTTGAAATATCTGTTATTTATTTATTGTGCACACCTACCACAGTGTTATCTGGTAGAGAATGCCTTGTTCCATTAAGTCCACCTATGTACCACTACTGTACATGAAGTTAAAATAAATAAATAAGCATTATTGTAAAAATTAAATTATTTGATTGAATTTTTTTTATATTTGTTTTGTTTATTGTGGCTTTTTAGATTTATTGTTTAAAAAAATATGAAATTTTTAATATGAAGAAAACTTTTTCATGAGTAGGTTTTATATGAAAAATAAAATTTCTCTGTTGCCAGTTCTAAATGGTCTTATGGTTACCAACAACCTGTTTCCTTATTAACCAACCTAACTTTCTCCACAGATGGCATTGTCAAGTACATGCGTGCACAAGTTGGCCCCAGCTCCAGGGAACTCAAGACTGTTGCCGACTACGAAGCATTCCTGAAAAAGGATGAGGTGGTTGTCATTGGCTTCTTTGAGAAGGAGACTGACCTTAAGGGAGACTTTGTCAAGTCTGCTGACAAGATGCGTGAAGAAGTCACCTTCGGGCACACTTCAGCTAAGGAAGTGCTTGACAAGGCTGGATACAAGTAAGTGATTTTTTGATTAATTAATCGCAAAATTTGCTTAAGTATCTCAAAATATTTTTTTTGTACGATGAATTTTTCAACATGCCATATTTATTCATCAGATAAAAAATTTCTGACGTTTGAAAAATTAACTTCATAAAATAATATAAATAACACATAGCAACAGTTACTTTGCACCATGTACTTATTTTTAAGTGCACTTTTATCTATGGTAATTACAGCATTATCTATGGTCTACCATTATTTATGGTATCTACTGATATCTAGCATGAAATGATGTTATAATTAGTAATTATGCTGCATTTCTGTGATGGAGTAAGTTTTATTTAATGCTATAAGTAAAAGCATGGTTCTAAAATGCAAAAAATTGTAATCGCACACATTTTTATTTTCATATATTGATACTTATTCTTCTTTCTTTAAAATGAAGAATAAATTGACTATATGACATAAACGTCACGACCTATTTTCGGCCATGGTGGCTTTTTCGGTGGGAAATCATCCAATGACATCCCCCGCTCTTGGACGGAGCAGGAGATAGTATCAGACTTTTACTGACTAAAAACCCACTCCTGTTCCTTCGTTGCCTTTCGTACCGGGGCCGAGTCTTCCTTTCAGAATCAGACCCTTAGCCCCAGTAGGCTTCGACCCTCGATAGAGGCTATTTAAGGTACGGAACCCTAAAAAAAAACATCCAAGTGACAAAGATAATGAAACTGTTCTACTGCAACAAAGGTTAAAAGAAACCATAAGTAATTAAAATTGTCTTTCAACACCATTGTATCCTAATTAATATTCATAACAAATTAACATTTATCCATTATTACCGAGTATGAGTAACATTATTTAACCAGCTGTCCACAATTGAATGTCTCTCATAATAATAAAATAAACACACAGTGTACTATGTCTACACAATTATTAGGTACCTAACAAGGTATACTGTTTTAACCTTTGAAATATTTTATGGAATTCATATGACATTTTGTTCTTGAATGTTGGGCTGTGAAAAAGACTGATGAAAAAAGATTGCACGTAGCGGAGATGAGAATGTTAAGATGGATGTGTGGTGTGACGAGAATGGATAAAGTGAGAAATGAGTATATTAGGGGAAGTTTGAAAGTGGCGCCAGTGACTGAAAAGTTGAAAGGGAATCGTTTGTCTTCGTATGGTCATGTGAAGAGGCATGAAACGCATGTTACTAAAAGAGTTATGAGTTTACATGTGGATGGATTGAGAGGGAGACCAAAGAAAAGATGGATGGATTGTGTGAAGAGTGATATGAAAGAAAAGGAAGTTAGTGATAGCATGACGAGTGACAGGGCAGAATGGAAAAAAAAAAACGTGTTGCGCCGACCCCAAATAACACGGGACAAGTTCAGGAAGATGATAATGATATGGCATTTTGTTCTTGATAACGACTTGAATGTTTTTTTTTAACTGTACTGAAATGTCGTGAATTTTAAATGGTTTAGGAATAGTTTGAATGTCTTTTTGTCGGTTTTCTAGTCGCAATTGCATATTTTAATTCCACCCAGACCGTTCCATCATCGGTTCACTAGACGTAAGGCGATGCGCCACCGGCACACATGGTCGACAAACCCCTACGCACAAAACGTTTGGGGATCACACGTGCAGCTAAGGACTGGAATTCACTGCCGGAGTCTGTTTCTTTATATTCCTTATAGGCTGTAGCTGAACTTGGGGGTCTTTTAAGTCAAATGTAAATAGATTACTTCTAAGCAAGCGTTCACTATCGTCGATCACTTCGTTGCTTATCACCGGTTGAGCTAGTGGCGCGAACCTATCAATGATATAAAAAAAACGGCGCAAGTGCGAGTCGGACTCGCGTGCTGAGAGTTCCGTTCAAACTTACTTATGAAAACAGTTCAATTCCTGAATTGAGTTACGAAGATTTTTCGAACTACAAATTTACAGTTTTCAGTTTTTTTCCTATACTGTGCTATGAGACCTTGCTTCATGCCAAATTTTAGGATTCTACGTCAACAAGAAGTACCCTATGAATTTTGATTTCCTTGAGAATGTCGAAATATACATTTTTTTGCGACATAAATGGCCGTATCTTTTTTTTTGTTAACTCAAAAGTTTGATTTTTTCACAGCTTCAAGGGACCGCAGACCTGAGTATATGGTTTTAATTTCAACTCGATACCTCCACGCGTTCCCAAGATAAAGGGTCTTGATAGACAGACGGACGGACAACAAAGTGATCCTATAAGGGTTCCGTTTTTTCCTTTTGAGGTACGGAACCCTAAAAAGGACGAATAAACCTCTAGTTTCCTACAGGAAATATAAATTAAACTATTGAATGCTGGACACCAAAATTGATTGGTCTCACTTGGCTTCCCCTATACGCAATTACATAGATGAAATGGCATCAAGATAATTTCAATAAACAAATAGATAGGGTAAAATAAAAGATACTGTTGCCTGTGGGAACGCCGACCTTGATATTATCAAAATCCATAGTTAAAAATACCTATAAATACCTCATCGAGGTAGCCAAACACTACAGATCGCCAGCTATTACGGTCTTTTTCCATACCTCAAAAGGAAAAACGGAACCCTTATAGGATCACTTTGTTGTCCGTCTGTCTGTCAAGATCTATTATCTCGGGAACGCGTAGAGTTATCGAGTTGAAATTAAAACCATGTACTCAAATCTGTGGTCCCTTGAAGCTGTAAAAAAATTAAACTTCTAAGTTAATGAAAAAGTAAAATATACGGCCGTTTATGTCGCAAAAAACGTATATGTCGAAACTCTCAAGGGAATCAAAATTCATTGGGTATCCCGTTGACCTAGAATCCTGAAATTTGGCATAAAGCAAGGTCATTTAGCACAGACTGATATAGGAATAAATCTGTGAACAGCAAATTTTTTGTTACGTCACAAAAAAAGGATTGCGATTCGGAAAAATCTTCGAAACTCCATTCGGGAATTAAACCCTCAGTGCGCGAGTCCGACTCGCACTTGCCCAGTTTTTTTAGGACTGAAATCATAACTTCTCACGCTCCAGGCTGAGCGAGTGTGAGTATCACACTTTTGCTGACTAAACCTACCCGTTTTCCTTCAGTTTACGTTGATTCGAACAATCTCACAGCCCACCTCTTAGGATCCTTAGATGCTCTTTTAGCTTCGTTCGTGTAACTCAATAAAAATAAGACAATCAATTCTATTTACTAACATTAACAGCTAACACACATTTCCGGCAAAGAAAAAATCGGAAACCGTTGCAAAACATAGATAATACAATAAACATGAACAACAAACGAAAACAAGAAGTTGCCAAATCGGACAAGAAAACATCCTTCTTATTGTAATTAAATTAATAAGTGTGAAACTGCGGAAAATTGCATCAACGGTGAAACGGCAGTAAATGATCCTCATCCGTGACTTGACACGTCACGTATTGATACGATCGTGGCGAGCGACCATAGACTAGGGTACTCTCTCTACTCATAATAATAGACTTGTTAGAAGGTTGTCGGAAGCATAAACTACTATAGAGAAATAGAGTACCCTTCCCCCTTTTTAGGGTTCCGTACCTCAAAAGGAACAAACGGAACCCTTATAGGATCACTTTGTTGTCCATCCGTCTGTCTGTCTGTCTGTCAAGACAATTTATCTCGGGAACGCGTAGAGGTATCGAGTTGAAACTAAAACCATATACTCACGTCTGCGGATTCTTAAAGCTGTAAAAAAATCAAACTTTTAAGTTAACGAGAAAAAAAAAAAAGTAAAAAACTAAAACCCGACTACGACAAAAAAAAATGACGCTGAAAAAGTATGAAACAAGATTTTCAAGATGCTGAAATAGACAAGGTAACTGGAAAAACAAGAATAGAACAAAAAGAAAAGCCGTAGTCACACGTTATAGGTAGGTAATAATCGAAACACTTTAATAACGTGTGACTACGGCTTTTCTTTTTGTTCTATTCTTGTTTTTCCAGTTACCTTGTCTATTTCAGCATCTTGAAAATCTGGTTTCATACTTTTTCAGCGTCATTTTTTTTTGTCGTAGTCGGGTTTTAGTTTTTTACAAGTACTAGCGAAGCCCTTTCAAATGATATCAAACACGGATTATTTATCTTAATTTTTTTTTTAAACATGACCTTTTGTCCGCTAGAGGGCGTCACTTTAAATTTGAGCAATATATTGGAAATGTACAAGTGAAGCCCTTTCAAATGATACCAAACACGGCGTATTTTACTCCATATTTATTTTTAACACATTACTTTTTGTCCGCTAGAGGGCGCCATATCAATTTTTTTGACACGTCACGTAGCCTATGTTCAGCGGACAATTAAGACGGTTCTAACGATACCTCATACATCAAGTTCCGATAAGTAGATTAGGAGCTATGAGGGAACAGATGAACAAACTCACATACATACATAGCCTGTCAAAATCATAACCCTCCGTAGTCGGGTAAAAAAAAAGATACTTCGGTTTATGTCGCAAAAAACGGTCATTTCGACACTCTCGAGGAAATCAAAATTCATAGGGTACTTCCCGTTGACCTAGAATCCTGAAATTTGGCATAAAGCAAGGTCATAAAGCACAAGTATAGGACTAAATCTGAAAACTGTAAATTTGTTGTTACGACAATTTTTTTTTTTGCGATTCGATAAAGTCTGAATTGAACTAATTACATAGGTAAGTTTGTACGGAACCCTAATGGTGCGAGTTCGACTCGCACTTGCCCAGTTTTTTTTTAATGTTATATTCCACATCATCAAATAACTTTTCCCTAGTCAAATTAGGAATCCGATTCAATATGGCATTGCTTACTTGAATATGTATTGATTACAACCTCAGCAATGAGGGAAAATAAAAAAATACAGCTTATCTACTATCAACAGGACGCGTCATGTCTACTGTATCCCGATTCATGAGTACTAGGCACTGCCATTGATTAGTACAGTAACCATGTTTCCTGAATGAGCTGTAACCGTGTGGCTCTAAATTGAAAATGTTTACAAGCTGAGCATAGCAAACATAGGCGTATACAGGGCGGGCCGAGTAAGGGCTACTGTCCACTGACGCGTAGCTTTATAGACGCGTATTCGTCATTATACGCTTGTTGTACGCCTGCTCACAGCTTACAAACAACACAACAACACGACGTGGCCGCTTCGTCGACAGTGTTTCAAAGTTTTGTACCCCAGTATGGTCTAGCATCCACCTAAGGATGTTAGGCTAGCGATTCGAAATTCTGTGATGGACGCCACAATAGAAATGATAACTTCGCACAAAAATCAGGCATGTCAGGGGACAGGCCCCACCTGAAAAATAGCCAATGAGAGCACACCATCAAAAATAGAGAGAAGGAAGCCGCTTTTGAACAAATTTTGCATCAGGCGAATTTAGCAACTCTCAGTTGTCTAACATTTACCTACCATGTTAGATCCGGCTTCGCCTCTAACGGGATGCAACTGAAATTATCATTCAATAAAAAAATATCAAAATGAAACTTCCATGTTCCGATGCTATTAAGATTCATCTCATACTTATACCGGTCATTATTTAAAACCACGTGTACTTCACCGACTGGCTTCAACAGACAGGTTTACACGCACGACACAATTTACATTAATTTTCTGTCGTCAATATCTTGTTTGTGAAGTTTGTATTGAATGATTAACACCCGTTTATAATGTGTTGCACGACTTTTTCTTTTGGAGATCAGAATTAAAATATTATATCGGCCCTGATCCTGATGGTCAGGCGAGAACCCTCAGGATCTGGTTGCATTTATCACCAGCAGTCTGGAATCAGGAATGCTACAGTCTGGTTAATATCAATAAGTTCGTCCCTATTACATAAAACTTGATTTAAACGTTATGTATCGAAATTTGAGTGTACTGTCTCGATGTCTCTGCCGATCCCATTGAAAACAAGCGCGATTTTCATGTTATTTGTCCAGTAGTAGTAACCAACTACCAACCTCTGCTTAGTAAACTGTTTCTCTGAAAACTCAATAACTGTGACGAGGTTTAATCGATTTTCCACGTTTCACGTTAATTTGGAACCATTAATAAGCTACGTATATGACCTTATTGCACATTGTCATGCACCGACTGTGTACTCAGGTGTCGTCGTCCATAAGTATACAACTTGTAACATTTTATGTCAGTTGCTATTTATTCAAAGCCAACTGTTAACTTTAGTTTAATAAAATAAGCCTTTGAGACATAAAGGCTTATGAAATGGGTTATGGCTATGGTTTATTTTTTCGTAGTGGGGATTAAGTATAGAATCATTATTTCGAAATGCAATAACACTAATAGACTTGTTACTTGTCTTAAAATGTTAAGATTCCCGGAAATCAGGAAGATTGCATCTACTTTGTAGCTTATTTTCTCTGATTGTAATTGGTTCCTAACAAAACTTATCGTCATACAGTCTTTTGCATTTACCGGACAATTCACACTTTTAACACCTTCCCAATGTTCGCTTTTAGCTGCTAATAAGTACGTCTCAGTATAAACACGTCCACCTTTCGAGTTTACGAATATAACTTGAAACAAGACAAGTGCCCGTACAATTGTCATTAAACTAAAGTAATTGTCAACAGGAACGACGTGGTATTGTTCCGTCCCAAACGCCTGCAGAACAAGTTCGAAGACTCGTTCGTCGTTTACAAGGGAGAACCCGAGACGTACTCGCTCAAGGCTTTCATCAAGGAGAACTTGTAAGTTTGTTTTATTTACTGTTTGTATTATATTATGTATCGTTTTAAGGACTTGGATGCATTTTCTGGATCGTGTTCGGTCGTTTCGACATGCAGGAGTAATGTCATAAATTGACGGGGTTTTTTTTATATGTCATGCATTCCATTGTCTACAACATTAGTTTTAGTATAATGCAAAACCCGAAACACGTGTCTAGTATTTTATGTAAAGAATCTATGTACAAAATTTCATAACTGTATCATGAAAAATCACAAAGTTATAAGCTTGTTATGGTACCGCACAAATACATGGTCACCGGGCGATTAAGGGGTTGTTTTGCTCCCACACCCAGCTGTGCGCTGACGCCTAATGCCCGCTATGACCTGCCGTGACCTGTGTTGTACTTATGATTGGAATCGATTCAGTTACTGATTCTGAACAAACTACAATCAGGTTTCGCATATACTAAAAGTAATGTATAGTTTCCATCTACGCATAGTTAAACTACGCCATCGGAGCACCCTTTGAAATATACTCGTAGCTTATGTGATCTTTTTCTATCGGGGTGTGTCTGTCTGTACGGCAATTTAACCCGTTATTTTAATTATTAAAATCTAAGAATATTTCTCTAACAAAATAACAAGCATCTAACAATTTCCAGGTGTTCATAAGCCAACCTAATTAAAGTAGATATAATTGACTTCTCACAGCAGTACCGAAGTACTTTCAAACGCACCTTGTAATTGCCTGGAGGCTAAACTTTTATCTACACCTGCATAATGTTATTAAAACTTTTATAATTATAAGATTAGTTTTTTAATATCTATATTTCTAGACAAAATGGGTATAATATTATTACGGACACCTGGTTTTCCCAGTATAGCATCATGGTAAGATAAACCGATGAGAACTCATGTGGTAATTAATTCTGTTTTTGAGAGTATAATATGAAATTGGAAAACATATCAAGCAATCCGTGGCGTGGTATGTGGAAATAGATGACGTGGATCGGCCTTTACCTCATTTATTTCAACATAGCATTGCCTTAGAATGAAAAGTTGGAAATATGATTTTTGTAATACTTATTTTATCACATTTTTAGAAAGAACGTCTCGAGACGCACGCCCAAAATTTAACTCAAAAAAGTTCAGTAACCTATAGCGCCAACAATTACGGTTCATGAGAATCTCAAAAAAACTGCAAGTGTCTTTACTAAAATCTTGCAAGTGGCATTTGGCGTTTTTATGATAATAACTTGAAATATACACCACTATTTTTTAATTAGCACAAAAATAAATGGGGCTCCATCCGTATCCGTTACTGATCATATTTGTGTAGTCAAAAGTAAAAAAGCGTAATCTCAAAATTGACCACGAAAATTTATCATAATGTGTAAATTCTTAATTGAATTAATCATTCATAACATTTGCTCCTAGAAAATACTACGCGCAGTGTTTTTCCATTGTCATTCATAACCAATAGCCTGTACTTTCCATAAATTGATTGACATTTTGGGATATAAACAAACGCTAATAACTTTGCTGTTTGTGAATATTGTTTATTGAGACTTTACAATAATAACAAGACCTTTTCTAATGAGCCCTTTAAATATTTGTACTAATTAAAAACTAGTGGTGTATATAACCTAAATGCATCGGAAAACGTATCCAAATTGCACACTAAACACATGGTTTTTTCTCCTGTAAAGTGGCCTCTTTTGCATTTATGAGCTTTTCAATCTAAAGCGTTGATTAGTAGATACTATAACTAAAATAACATATACGTATGTGACAATTTTATTCATTCTACGTAAAAATTGATGTTTAATTTCGTAATGTGCTTGCAACTTTTCCCAAATCCCATGCGACTTCAAGCAAATGTATTAGTCAAAACTTTTGACACGCATAATAAATTATTTAAAACCGGAGTTATCGCCAGTTTATAAATTGGAAATTTGAAGTTTTAAGAATGTTTCAAACTCCAACTTAATTTTAGTTTAGACAGATATGCAGGCTAAAGTAGAGCTCAAATAATCAACTAAGGTCTTTTTTACATAGCATGTGTAGGTTGGCAACAGGACGAAAATATGCATCTTTAAGATGAGAGAAAAGAATAGTTAGCTACATTGTATGAATCCAACAGCTGTCACCCGCATCATCCTATAAGGGCATATTACACTACGCGTTATTCAGACAGTCTTAGTCTATGTATTTCTATGTATCTCATCGTTCTGTTTTATTCCTTAACACGACATTGGCGTAAGTTGCTCTTTTTCTTGTGTGACGCTGCATCTATAGACTAAGACTGTCTGAATAACGCGTAGTGTAATAGGCCCTTTAGCAAGTGTAGTGTACACTGTGTAAACGACGATTTCTAAATACATGTGTACTTCCACAGCCACGGCTTGGTCGGAATCCGCCAGAAGGACAACATCCGCGACTACACCGACCCCCTGGTCGTCGCTTACTACGATGTGGATTACGTCAAGAACCCCAAGGGAACCAACTACTGGAGGAACCGTGTGCTGAAGGTATGTAGTATGATGATCTAGGACTTTATATGCAGACTACAGACAGCTATGTCAGCTTAGGCAGTTATGGCAGCTTGTTCAGCATTCCGAGAGGAAGTCCTCTGCTAGACTGGAGAAGGAGTCTTCCTAGAATTGTTCTAACAACGCGGACGGGTCTAGCGCTACCCACCCATCGGTCCATCTTTGAGCTATTAGGTCGCTACATCTCCCGATAAGTGGATGCCATTGCAAAACTTTTCTATCACATCCATCCGCAATTATTCAGAATAAAGACGTCCACTATTAGACATAGGCCTCACCCAAGTGTCGCCACAATAACCGGTCCTGTTCGTATCGGATTCCCGCGACCCTCACTAGGTCATTGGTCTACCTTATGTGAGGCCTTCCAACGCTGCATCTTCCGGTACGCGGTCGCCACTCCAGAACCTTTCGGCCCCAACGGCCTTTTTCCGGATTTTTCCTTTTTCGTCTTCGTTTTGTCACGATTTATTTGAGACTGGCACAGCATGTCTTTTCCTCCCAGTAGAGTGGAATTCTCTATTAGTCATTATCTCAAAACTGATTTTCGTTTAACATAAGTGTCCCTCAGTATTCACCAACGAAGTCCTACTTTCATAAACTTACAAGTAAGCGTGCAAGAAACCGATTTTATCTTTCGTCACGACGATAACTTATATTTTATTTATCGGTCAAGTAAACATATTTTACAATTAACATTATTATATGCTAAGATAATAATTCCTATTTGATATTGTTCTATCAGATAGAAATATGACACACTTTAAAAAAAAAGTCTTATCCCGTCAAGTACCGTAATTAGAGACACAATAGAAAGACAATGAGCGTTCGCTTGCAGTTTAATGAATTAAGATCGAATTATGAATAAAATTTACTTCTTTCCAGTATCATAATTAGCAATTTCATGGTTTATTTTCCACCGTTAACTTCTGCCCATTAAAAACCAGTTAAACGTTTAGCTTAGTAAATTCTGTAACTAGAAAAAATGCTAATGAGTATAAAAATGCATTTCTTAAAAGAAACCAAGAATAAAAATCTAAAACTTGTTTCTAAATTACCTACATTTTCAGCATGGTTATTTAACACAATGGAAAATAGAAAACAACATTTCGTGTTGTAAAATTTCACGATTACAATCGCACTTAGCTAGTCCTTGAATTTAGGTGACGTATTCATTTCAGCCGGACAAAAACCCACCCACTACACCGAATAAGAAATCTATTACTTGTTGGCTATTGTATTCTGTGACCCATATTATGGGTCACAGAGCACTAGAAACCATAATCCTCCCGACTGGTAGAGAATACCTTATTGCATAAAGTCCACCTATATACCACTTGAACTTACTTGAAGCTTGAATGAATAAAATAATCATCTGGCTAAAAGCTGCCCATTAAAGACCTTCCTGAATGTAGGCTATATTGAATCTGCAATTCTCTATTACGTCATCATCATCATCATCATTTCAGCCGAAAGACGTCCACTGCTGGACATAGGCCTCCCCCAAGCGTCGCCACAGCGAACGGTCCTGTGCGTCTCGCATCCATCGGACTCCCGCAACCGGTACCAAGTCATCGGTCCACCTTGTAGGAGGCCTTCCAACGCTACGTCTTCCGGTACGTGGTCGCCATTCCAGAACCTTTCGGCCCCAAGGGCCATCTGTTCTGCGAGCAATGTGCCCTGCCCATTGCCACTTTAGTTTGGCGATTCTTCGTGCTATGTCGGCAACCTTGGTTCTCCTGCGGATATCCTCATTCCTGATTCGATCACGCAAGGAAACTCCGAGCATAGCCCTCTCCATTGCCCTTTGGGTGATTTTAAGCCTTCTAATGAGGCCCATTGTAAGCGACCACGTTTCGGAGCCATATGTCATCACTGGCAACACGCACTGGTCATAGACTTTCGTCTTGAGACACTGTGGTATATTGGACGAGAAGATACCGCGCAGCTTCCCGAACGCTGCCCAGCCGAGTCGGATTCGACGATTGATCTCTTTCTCGAAGTTAGACCTTCCCAACTGGACCGTCTGTCCCAGGTAAACGTAGTCGTCTACAACTTCGAGTGTAGAGTCCCCGACCTTGATAGGAGTGGGTGCTACATGGCTGTTTACCATGACTTTGGTTTTGTCCATGTTCATTTTAAGTCCCACTCTTTCGGAAGCTCTACTGAGGTCACCAAGCATTGTACTGAGCTCCTCCGTAGTCTCAGCCATGACTACTATGTCGTCGGCAAACCGAAGGTGAGTGATGTACTCGCCATTGACATTAATGCCTAGCCCTCTCCATTCCAAAACCTTGAAGACATCCTCCATTGCTGCCGTGAACAGTTTCGGAGAAATAACGTCTCCCTGCCTCACACCCCGCTGCAAGAGGATAGGTTTCGAGGTCTGGTCTTGTAGTCGGACTGACATAGTGGCGTTTTTGTACAAACACTTCAGCACTTCGATATACCGATAGTCAATTTGGCACCGTTGGAGAGACTGCAGTACAGCCCAAGTTTCAATCGAATCAAAGGCTTTCTCGTAGTCCACAAACGCTAAGCAGAGAGGCTGATTATAATCCTCAGTCTTCTGTATAACCTGCCGCAGCGTATGTATGTGGTCTACGGTGCTGAAGCCTTTTCGAAATCCGGCTTGTTCGGGAGGCTGGAAGTCGTCGAACCTGTGCGCGAGACGATTCGTGATGACTCTGGAAAACAGCTTGTAGACATGGCTCAGAAGCGAGATGGGCCTATAATTCTTAAGCAGGGCATTATCGCCCTTCTTAAAGAAGAGTACCACCACGCCTCTGATCCACGCCTGTGGCGTTTTTCCCTCGAGTATGACGGAATCAAATAGCTTCTGAAGGGCCTTAAGGACCGGTTTTTCACCCGCCTTCAGGAGTTCGGCCGTAATTCCGTCCTCACCCGACGCCTTGTTATTTTTTAGCTGCTTCAGAGCCATCCTAATCTCGTACAGGCTGACGTCCGGGATATCTTCGGTATAGTGTCGAGTCAATCTAGCTCTTGGGTCGTTTACTAGATTTACAGCGGGTTTAGCGATAGACGTGTACAACTGTCCATAAAAAGCCACGATCTCTCCCAGAAGCTCCGATTTGGCGGATATGACTCTGCCATCGTCGGTCTTCAGTTTCGTGAGCTGGCTCTGCCCAATAGACAGATCTCGTGCAAATACTTTAGAGCCCTTATTCCGCTCAATCGCATCCTCTATTACGTATGGTATTATTATGTCAGATCGACCATAACTAGGCCGCACAGATTACTTTGTGAATGTGTAGAAGTATTTTAAACCGTCGGTCCTGACTGTCGTTAGTAATTTTTTGTTAGTCGTTACGGGTAGTAGTCAGTCAGATAGTCCGACAAGCAGTCTTCACGTTACCAACTGCAGGTATTCGAGGACAGATAGGGAGTTGCAGAAGCACACAAGCTGCTGGGACTCAGGCCTCCTCTCTAGGAGAGGGAATGGGCCGTAATCCACCACGCAGGCCCAATGCGGAATGGTGGATGTCACATGTCTTCGAATTTTTGGTTCTGGGATATGCCGGTTTCCTCACGATGTTTTCCTTCACCGTTTTGAGAGCAGTGGTGATGAAAACAAATTACACAAAGTAATGCGCCTGGCTGACGTTGAACCCGCGACCTACAACTCATAAGTCGGGGCCGTTACCACTCGGCCACCACTGCTCAGTGTTCGTCGTCGTGTCAGGAGTTGGCTCCATGTAAAATACGTTTCGGTTAGGCTGAAAGTGGACACCAATATAATCAAAAGAGAAAGAAAATACGTTTATATGGCATAAACAAAAGGCCCACAAACACAAGTTTTAAGGTACCAACGAAAAATATAAACAAAATTAAATTGAGTGGCTCACCAAAATTGGTCCAGGTCATGTTATGTACATGCCAGACAACTTGTGCCTGACGCTGGTTTTCAACTGGACCTGACGTTGTGAAGTGACGTGGTTGTATGAGTGAGTTGAAAGGCTAGGCTAGGGTAGCTGACCCGGCGAACTTCGTACCGCCTAAAAGCCAATGAATGTAGTATATCTTTCGAAATCGTCAACCGATTGCGATGAAACAAAGCCTAAGTAATATATCAAGTTACACACAATTTTAATGTATAAAAGTTATCTACAACAATTTCGTTCATTTTACGTTATGAGCGCACAACTAAAAACTTCTACAGATTTATTATATGTATAGACAGGCTCGCGCTTGACCATTATCTCACCTGATGGAAAGCGACGATGTGGTCGACAATGGAGCGCGCTTGCCTAGAGGTTAACCTATTCACTCTTGACTTAAATATCCCCAAGTTGTACCTATCAGGAAACACAGAATCCGGCAGGGAATTCCACTCCTTAGCTGTACGCACAATTAATGTGTTCCCAAAGCGTTTTGTGCGTATATGTGGGAGGTCCACCATGTGCTGGTAGCGCATCGCCATACGCCTGGTGGTCCTATGAGGAAACGGGCTTGGCGGAATTAGGCTATGCAATTCCGACGCACACTCCCTGAAATTAAACCAGTAGAAAATCGACACGTTAGCAGCAAACTAAACTAACTAATGATAGAAACACACAATAACTCAATGGTTTTTTAACTCAGGTCGCCAAGGAGCAGTCTGGGGTTAACTTCGCAGTGAGCGACAAGGACGACTTCACTCACGAGCTGAATGAGTACGGCATCGACTACGCCAAGGGTGACAAACCAGTCGTCGCCGGCCGTGACGCCGATGGCAACAAGTTCATCATGACTGCTGACTTCAGGTAAATTCAATACATAACTAACTTAGCGTAAATCTATGCGACACACCATTGTGTGCTCGACTAATTTTTTTGTATTATTTGTATCAAAAAGTAACTTTAACCAAAATCGTAAATGGAAAGAATTTTCGAAAGCCCTTAAAAATTAAGTAAGTTAGTAACCTTTCAAATGTGGTGGAAGGGGAAATTGTCGAGTAACAGAAAAAGAATGCTCAAACCACAATGTGACGTCACCGCCTTTAGCTTACTCGCGTAGAAAAAAGATAGCGAGATGTTTCTACCACGCGCCCACTCTTCCCCATACAAACATTTGAAATGATAATTGTTGCTTGATTTCATAACCAGTTATGCGATTGTCACAAAAAGATTTATTTTTTAATGTTATTTGTTGTTTAGTACAATATTGCACAAAAATAAACACAGTCATGTACGTAATGGAAACTTGATTGTGCTTTTCAGAGCTTATAGAATAGACTAGCTCTGTATTCCAATTTCGTGTGACTCGAAACTTTAATTTACCTTTGTATGATGCGTTTTTAAAGGGGCGCTCCTCAAACCGCGTCCCGGCGTGTATTGAAGCGCGTGCACGCGTGTCTATAAAAGCCTGATGAAGAGAAAATAACGTGACCTTACAATCATCTAGAAAAGCAGTTTATAAAAAATGATTCTATGCATCCAAAGTCTGAGTTGAGTCATTGATTTTATAAAACCATTATTCATTATTATAGTTGATTCAACACAATGACTCGATTTCTGCTAATAAGGGAAAGATCGTCTATGAGTAAAACTAAATGTTATAATTTAAGGTGAATGTTCCGCTGGCCTGTTCATACATTTTTCGTTCTCGTTAAAAAAATGTATGATTGAACAGTTCGAAACTCGGACTATCGCTGCTTTATCAAATTCTAAATAAACTAACACCTCATATGCACAAGAATGCGTACAAGCGAAGGCGTAACAACTGTTTGCAAATATCTTACCAGATCCTTAATTAATTAGCAGAAGCTTGGACGCACGCCAACACGCCAAAATAACACAGTGTTATAAAATTCATTCCAACTACGCCGCATAACAAAGACGTTGTTGACTGCTTCGTTTCGCTTGTGGTTGCAAACGCAACTGCTTCGCGTCCTCGTTTCGATTCTTAGTGGGTTCTATCTATCTATCTATCTATCGCAGTCTTGCGGACCATTGTGCGTGGGCCATGACACAAACCTTTGGTGGGCTTATTTTAACCAGCCCACCTTTCTTCAAAAACAGATTAGGCCTCCCACCTAAGTTTTCAGGGCGTCTGTAAGGAAATTCAGGGATCTTAGGGTTCGTATGCTTCTATCAGTGACACGTGTGTAGTCCAAGCTTGCTCTGCACAAGGGACTGTCTGTGATGCCTGTCCTTAGTGGGTTGCATTACTATTTCGTTTTTGTATCAACCCGATTCCTGATTTCATGATAACGTCAATTACATTTTAAAATTAATTGGCAAAATATGGATGGAAAATACACATCGGCCTACATAAATGCATAATCAGCCTTATAATGCTTCCACTGCTGGGACTCAGGCCTCCTCTAGGATATGGGCCGTACACTACGCGAGCTCATTGCGGGTCAGTGAATGTCACATATCTTCAAACGGTCCTAGGATATGTCGATTTCCTCACGATGCTTTCTTCACCGTTTTGAGAGTAGTGATGATGAATTACACAAAGTAAAACATCTCCCTGGCTCTGGACCCACGACTTAAACACGCAAGTCGGTCGGGGTCGTAACCCCTGGGCCACCACTGCCAACGTCTTCGAATAAATTCATCTAATGTCTATCTTTAAAAGATCGTTTTTAGCGATAAGGCCGCCCATTGTATTACCCAATGAAATCCTTCCTAATATTGTGAAAAAAGAGTATTCTACTTCTACCTATCTATAGGTAATACAGGCAGTAAGTTCTGCTTAAAACTCGAAACACAACAGATGTAATTCCATTGTTTATGGAACTGAATATTTTTTATGGTCATGTTATCGTGTGGCGTTGTTGCCTGCCAGTGTTGTACGCCCCGTTAACTTTGTTTTTAAGCATTTACTGGCTGTAATGATAAGCAGGCGATGAAAATGAACTCCTTTTGTACTCATGGATGCCTTTCGATATTATTTAAACACAATAGTGGCAGGAAATTAATTAAATTCCGTCTGCGTTGTATAATTTATGCTCGCTTTTATCTTTTTTACTGGTTTGGTGGAATGTTTTGTTGGTACTGTCGCACCTTTGTTAATAAAAAGAAGTTGAATACATACATTAAAAATATGAGTGTAAATAGTTCAACAGTTCAGACAAAACGTTCGAGAAACTGAGAAACGTCAAGTGCGTGCGAATTTTTAAAAATTTGTACGCTTACACCTAACTATTTATTCATACTTCTAAAGTCCTTCAAAACTAACTAGAGGTTCCACTCTTTACAGCGTCGAAAACCTGTTAGCCTTCACAAGGGACATGATCGACGGTAAACTAGAGCCTTTCGTCAAGTCCGAGCCCATTCCTGAGAACAACGACGGCCCAGTCAAGGTTGCTGTGGGCAAGAACTTCAAGGAGCTGGTCACCGACAGCGGCCGTGATGCCCTCATTGAGTTCTACGCTCCGTGGTGCGGACATTGCCAGAAACTCGCCCCCATCTGGGAAGAGCTTGGCGATAAGGTAATTTTACTAACTCTTGGCGACAAGGTAATTTTACTAACTCTTGGCGACAAGGTAATTTTACTAACTAATGCAGATTTTAGTTTAGCAACAAATCTTCCAGAAGCTGTATAAACAATCGTGGCAAGCACTTTTCACAAGTTTTCTAAACCAGTTTTTTTTTTTTTTTGTTTAAAGTAAAACGTTGCCACATAGTAGAAGTTACTCCTGTATTGTGAGTCCGTTCACAAACATCTAAACACATGTACACAAGACACCTATCTGTATGCCATACAAATATTTGTTCCCATACGAGAATCGAACCCGCGACCCGCAGCGCAGCAGCCAATCGCTCAACCACTACGCCAACCGTGATGTCAATTGAAAGTTTAAAAAAAAAATTGTTTCAAACAAGCAACATTGGCCACACTTTTTTGACCTACTATCAAAGATGATCGTTGTTTTGATATCTAAAAATTTTATCTGTTTTTCAGCTCATATCACATCGGTTTCTTTATTAAATTGGCGCGGCAGATATTGCTAGCGATAACACATTTCTTGTTAAAACTGTTCTTCCCTTTATGTTTTCGTATATTTCTATATTCACAGTAATATTATAAAGTCGAAAAATTGTGACTGTGTGTTTGTTGCTTCTTTACGTTCGAATGGTTGAACGGATTTCGATGAAACTTGGTACACAGCACGGGTAGGCTGTCTTGGAATAGCTCATGGTATACATTTTATCCCGCGAAAAAGGTAACATACTCCATGTTTCCTTGAGATAATTTTTTACTTTTATTTATTTATTTAAACTTCATGTACAGTAGTGGTTCATAGGCGGACTTAATGCAACATGGCATTCTCTACCAGTCAACCTTTGGGTTAAAAAAGACAACACTGTGGAAGGTTTTCACAATAAACAAATAACAGATACTTCAAACAGACACACACACACAGACACTTTTACGCGGGCGAATCCGCTGGCTGGCAGCTAAATATTTTAGAATACACCGCAACATACCACTTGAAAAGCTAACTAAATTATCGTAATATTTGTGTTAACAGCTGAAGAGCGAAGCCGTGGACATCGTGAAGATCGACGCGACCGCCAACGACTGGCCCAAGTCGCAGTTCGACGTGTCCGGGTTCCCCACCATCTACTGGAAGCCCGCTGACAGCACCCAGAAGCCTGTTAGATACAACGTAAGTTGGAATAAAGCTTAATTAATCACAGCCCGAAATATTTAAAAAGACTAAATCATCACCCAAAACCTCCTGGCTAGGGAGCTGATGAGCATAGAGCAAAACTCCACCATCAAAAGACTGAAAAGACGTGCTCCTCAGGACCCTAAGGCATGAGGAGCTAGCATCAATTTGGACGTATCACTGGATACTTTGCCATACACGCCCATCACTTCAATATTTAAAATCCAGCTCAATGTCGCAGAGACAAATTGCAGGACTAAAGACAACAAAAAAAAAACCTAGCCTGAAGAATCGCCAAACTTAAGTTGCACTAAGCAGAACAGATGGTTGATGGGGACGAAAGGTTCTGGAGTGGTGACCGCGTATTAGAAGTCGCAGCTTTGGTACGCCTCCCACAAGGTGGGACGATAACCTGGTGAGGGTCGCGGAAATCTGATGGACACTTGGGGGAGGCCTATGTGCAGCTGTGGACGTTTTTCGGCTCAGATAATGATAATTAATAAACCTTAATTGAAATAAAATAATTATTATTTTAGTCTTTTCTTAGTAAAAATACTATCCATATTGATTGCAAATGCCCACTGATTGCATTTTAAAGTAAATAGGGTTGGTGTTCGAAAACTTAAGTCCCAGTTGCATATTTTGTTTACGGAATACCCACGGTATTGCTGGTGTCGGCAATGTGGTAAAACTATGAGTTGAAAATGAAGTACGCATTTAAGAGGATCCCTTTTCACTCGCCTATCGTCAACATCGAGCATGTTACTTTATCTAACGCAATCAAACGCGATGTTTGACATAAAGACAACGCGAAAAAAGAGAGATAACGCCTGAAAACTCTGTTAGCATTCGGTAATTTCGTGATTTACTCGAATATTTTACAAAACTTGTTCCAGGAAATACGTTTTTTTTTAAACCCTTGAAAAAAATTGTCATCATTCAGAATCTTTATTAAATTTGTTCTATTGTTATACTTTTTTAAATTTTTGATTAAATTATGAAGTGTCATAGTTCATGCTAAATAGCAGATTTTCAGAGGTCTTTACTGGATTAGTTTTACACAAATTTATAAATTGATTTCACTATAAGCCTAGATAATATCCATAAGATACTATGATTCCAAAATATCTAACGAAAAATGTGTAATAACGTCATAATCGCGTAAGAGCGGTGTATGAAAAACAGTGATAATGTATGTCGAGTTGCATCCCCTTAATGCCGTTTCTCGTTTTCCAGGGTGGCCGCGCTCTCGAAGATTTCGTGAAGTACGTAGCCGAGCAAGCCTCCAGCGAGCTGACGGGCTGGGACAGAAAGGGCAATCCCAAGAAGGAAGAGCTGTAGAGTTGTGATGTGAAACTTTCCATGAAAGATCTGTGTGTGCATGGTCGAGTGTGCGTGTGTGAGTGACCGTGTTAAAACAGTACCTTCACAGGTATTTTACAGCTGATTCTCCATCCCAGTCACCTTTATTATCATTCCAATAAGGTTTCTGTTTGTCTGCTGTAAAATAACTGGAACGACTCTAGAACCACTGACATGTCAGCGTGCGGTTCAAAATCCATCCAGTTTGTCGCTCAGTGACGTGTTAGTTTTATAAATCTATTTTAGATTGATCTAAATACAGTAATTTTGAATGCATTTCTTTATATAGTGTCGGTGGAATAACAAATAAATTAGGTTGTATTTATAAGTTATTGTTGTTTTTTTTTTATCACCTGGAAAGAGGATTGATATCTATGTCCCACTTTCTTTATTTCCTTGAAGTACACTTACAACATTTATTACATTCGTAGTTGATTTGAAAGACAAGTAGTAAATTCGTTTATTGACACCAAATTATGTTGAAAACGTAAATTATAAAAAATAGCAATAATGTGCCAGGGCCTCAGCTCAGCATAATATCAGTACATTTGATATTACGCCGGGGCGAAACTCCGCTGCCGCGACAAGTCGCAGTATAGCGGACAGAGTTCCGGCGGGATCTCATGGTGAAATGGCGACAGCGACTGTCGCAACCCAGTGCTGGGCACGCCTTAATTATGGTGGTGAAGTTCCTGCACCGGATTCGTGCGGAAACGACGCCCGGGTGTCACCTCTGTGTGGACCGCCCGCGGACACGGTTGAGGTGTGCCCCGCTTGGGCAGATCATAGCCGTGTCCTTGTGGGGGCGATCGGCGGCAGCGATCTCTCGCGCCGGGCCGCGCGTACAGGCCATCCGGAGCGAGGAGGAGTGGCAGGCAGTCGCCTCCTTCTGCGTTGCCTTCTTCTCCTTCTTCGCCTTCTTCTAGCAAAGGAGGAGGCCGCACGCGTGAGGCAACGGTCCTCACGCTACAGCCGCCGCAGGGATTCCGATCCCGATTTCCGGCCACCGTAGGCGCGGGCTTGCGGATTTTTCATTTGAAACCGCATTATACCATGTGCTTGTATTAGTAAATAATTTCGTTTTTATGCATTTCTAATTAATAAAAATGCAGCAAGCGCATCGTGCGGGTAACCTTAAAGCTCTCGACTCGCTCGCGGCACGCGAGGCGCTTAAAACTGCGTTTCTTGAAAATAAATTTGCTTAATTAGTAATACAGTGTTAACAGTAGTAAATACTACAAAAAACTATAGTTACTAGTGAGTGAAGTGTTATAAACCCATAAACAATAATAAAAACAGTATTAAAGTAGTAATTTAGAATAAAATAAAAGTTCCACAAATATTTTTCTACCGCCCGTCGCAAAAAGTGTATCCCTGACCTGCCCTAACGTTGTTATCTACGAAGCGTCAGAGGCGGCCTTAGGCTGGACTACGTTTATTGTTTACGAACATTATGAACTGGTGGATATTGCTTTAAAATGTGACAATGTAGTGAAAATATGTGAACACAAAGTTAATAATGACTAGTTTTAGTGAAAGCGAAGCTCCAATAGTGGAGTTGAACTTAATTCATAATAGTGAAATACGGAATCTTGACTATCAAGTACGTTGTCAAACCACAAAAGAAATCTTTACGAATGAAGATGGATCATTCACAACACAATGTAATACCTGCAACTACAGGAATCACATTAAAAATTTTTTAGATTGGACGAACGGACAATCTAAAATAAAAATCGCGAAATGCAAAAAGTGCAACCATTCAAGTGTAATCAAAATCTGTATGTTTGTTGAACACCGGTTGACGGATAAAAAATTTATACCAAACATCCACTACAAAATCTACTCGTGTGACAATACAGTAGCAAAAAGCATTACACATACCTGCGAGGTTTGTAGAAAGCAACGCAACATTAAAGCAATCCCACAGACGGAATTTACCGCGGTGGAGGAATATGTATGCAACTGCCTAAAAATAAATCAAGTTCAGATCAAATCAAACGAACTCAGCTTGAAACCCATAAGAAAAACAGTGACGCAAAATGTCACAGTAAACAAGAAAAATGAACAAGCACCTGATGCGTCAACACTGCGGTTGCGCAACAGGTCCAAAAAACTTCCAGTCGAAGATAATCCCCATCAGGACGACAGTAGTCGCGAGCCACTCCCGCGCTCCCAATCTACTTCATCGCTGAAAACAGTGACGCAAAATGTCACAGTAAATAAGAAAAATGAACAAGCCTGTGACGCGTCGTCATTGCACTTACGCAACATGTTCGAAAAACTTCCAGTCGAAGATCACCCCCACAAGGAAGACAGTAGTCGCGAGCCACTCCCGCGCTCCCAATCTACGTCATCGCTCTGCGCACGCTTGCCCCGGGCTCGCAGCCAATCACTGAAACGATCTAACCCGTATGATGAATCGTGTGGGGCTAAAAGCAAACGAGCCACCAGGCGATTAACACCGGAAAGCTCTGTCGAAAAAGAACCAGCACAATTGCCGGCAGCAGTAAAAGAGTCAAGAGCATCCACACACGTTCCTCCTATATTAATAACGGACCAGCGCTACAAGTATCGTGATAATAGGGACCCCAAAAAGATCACAAGCGACCAATTAGTGGCTGACCTGACGAAACTCCTAGACAAATATCGTGGAACAATTCGTCGCAATCCTAGAAGTAAAAACATAATGATCACAGCTACTGATTACACGAGCCGCTTAAACATGATCGACGACATAAAAAAGTTTAAACCCGATCTAACATTTATTGCACCCAAACCGAAGGGTGAGCAAATCAAAACCACAAAGGTTGTGATTCGCAACCCAACCATGGACTACGACCATGACAGGCAACTCGACGAAATGGAAAGATGCATAGGTATCCGCCCAATCAACATTAAGAAAATAACATTTGATATACAACTATGTATATTTGACGGAAATTTTTCATTTAACGAAATAGCCGAAAAGATGAAAAGTACCAAAGAACACTTCTTCCATGCACCTAAGCTGCTACCCGAAAGATATAAAGTGAATGCGGACCGAGTTCTGCAGTGTAAAAACTGTTTCAGATTCAACCATGCAACCAGTGCGTGCCATGCTCCAAAGAAAAGTCCCACGACTCAGATACAAAACAAACAAGGCGAAATGGTAATGGTGTGCTCAAACTGTCTTGATGTTCAGCCAGAACAACATACTGCAACTCAAAGAAAATGCCCTCTTTTCCAAAAGGCCATAGAGAGACAAATAAAAATGCTAGAGGAAAAGGTGTCTTATCGTAGAACAGATATGCAACCGGGAGTATCATATGCCCAGGCTGCCAAGGGCTCGCAATCCCACACGGGGGCAGTCATATTAGAAGAAAAAGCACACAAGATAGCCACGTTGAAAGAGGTCCTTTTGCAATGCTTTGAAACATTCTTTGAAAAACTTGCCAATGTATTATAATAACAGACGCGTTAAAAACCAACTAAAGATCCTGCATGCAAATGTACAGGGTATGAGAAACAAATTTCAAGAAATAAAACATCTAACTCAGAAATATCATCCAGACATCGCAGTGCTGAATGAAACAAAAATCGATCTCACAAAAGAGAAATTCAATATACTAGGATACGATAAAATATTTGAAAGAAAAGCAAAACACCTAGGGACCACGATCTACATCAAAAAAGGGGTCAAATGGTCCCAAATTAAACTCATTGAGACAATGGATGACGATGAACGCAACATAGAGGGATGTGCACTGCGCATATTCACTAATCACACAACAGGTGAATATATAACACTCAAAGGTATTTATGTCCCCATTCCAAACCAGACGGACCATGCTGATGAGTTCGAACAACTCCTGAGAGAAGGAAGCGCCATTGTGATTGGGGACATGAACCTCCGCATGACAACACTCGGACACTCGCGAGACAGAGGCTTAGGCATCATATTGAGGGATATAAACAACGAAAGTGACTGTAGGATAATACACACGAATCTTCCATCTCGGCCGACCAGCCAAGGTAACAACATCCTAGATATAGCAGTACTCACTTATGATCATATGGATATAGAGGTAAAATCATGCAAACAAATTGATTTAATTTCCTCTGATCATGCACCGTGGCTGCTTACGCTTAACCTAGAAAACGACTACGAAATCGAAATGACGCGAAACTTGAAAGCCATAAAGTCCAGCAAAGAAAAACGTGAACAATTCGAACGCATGATAGCTTCTAAACTCGATCCTACTACGGAAATAACAACTGATACAGACTGTGAAAGCTACATAAAGCAAATTGAACGAGCTGTCACCGAAACACTGAACTCATTCGCCCCGCAAAAACCATTGGATATGAAAGACAGCCTTCCGGAGGAAATTCAAAACATTATCAAAGAGAGAAATGCGGCAAAACAAAAAGCGTGGCGTTTTCGCTTTACCGATAGATATCAAAGGCTACGTGCAACCTATAATTCAATAAAACACAACCTTGCAAAGAAAATCGCAGAACACGAAGAACAAAAATGGATCAAAATCATAGAAAATAAAGAAAATAACAGAAAAAAGATGTGGAGTGTACAAAGAGCCATGAAAAAACCACCACAGCGACTACCGATGATACCAAACTGCAAAACTGAATTGGAAATCATAGACGAACTTGTCAACACGGCAATAGTCTCCGATTCGGACATTAGCGACAGCGACAAACACTCGGAAATACTCACACCATTTCAACCCCTGGACTCGACATCCAAAACAGAGCTGAAACAAGCATTGAAAAACTTTAAAAATCACAAAGCCCCTGGCCCCGACGGAATTCGTGCGGACATACTGAAGCTGGGTGGGGAAACAGTCATTGCAATGTTCAAACGTGTAATGGATTATATCATCAAGACCGGCTACTTCCCAAAACGATGGAAGGAAAGCACTTGTATATTTTTACACAAACAAGGCAAAGATTACACCCAACCAAAGTCGTACCGGCCTATTAGCTTGCTCAACATCATGGGCAAATGGGCAGAGAGAATAATTCTCTCACGACTGATGAAGGAATGTAAAGAACTTATACCAGAGCACCAACACGGGTTTGTTCGACAACGAGGCACCGCCACTCAAATACTGAGAACAGGAAAGTATATCGCAGACGCCTTAAACAAAGGAGATAGTGTTGCCATGATATCGACTGACCTCTCCAAAGCATTTGACTCGATCAATCACAAAGGCCTCATCAAGAAATTATACGACGGAGGAGCTCGAAACAACATCATCAAGATCATAGAGAATTATCTCTCGCACAGAACCACGAGGGGCAGATTTCGCACGACTACTGGAACAGAAAAACCAGTCCCTCACGGGGTGCCCCAAGGCTCGATCCTTGGGCCGGTTTTATTCAACCTGTATGTTTCAGACATACCAAAACAACGCATAGCAGGTCAAATGCTCTCACAATATGCAGACGATCTGTGCATTCTCAACGCAGCAGAACGCCCCGACCACGCCACCACACGGGCAGAATGGGCAGCGGACGAAATAATTGACTACTACAAGCGATGGGGATTGCAATGTAATGTCGACAAAACTGAATGCATTATGTTCTCTAGCAAGAAACCAAGAGGAAGAAACCCTAACACAGGCTACAGAAATCACATTAGATTGAAGGGAGAGTGTATTGAATACAAAAAACAAGTTAAATACCTAGGAGTAACTCTAGATAAAAATCTGTCAATGAATCATCACACAAAAGAAATTGTCAAAAAGTTGAAACGAGTAAGAGGTGCCCTCAACCCCATCATCGGATACAGATCCAAAATTAGTGTAGAGACTAAGTTACTTATAATACAAGCATGTTTGCTTCCAATCCTTGACTACGGCGTCGTGCAGCTATTGCCGAGGTATAGTAAAAGTAACTTACTAAAAATAGAGCGCCAATACAGAATGGCGCTGAAAGCTGCTGGCGGTTTCGACCAACGATTAGACACGGACACACTGTGGGAGATGCTACAACAAGACCCCTGGCACATCAGAGCCCATGACCTACATCACGATATGATCGATAAACTCGAACAACTGGCGATCACTGGTCTAGAAGATCCCGGACCAGAATACACGCGATACGGCCACTTTAACCCAGCTATTTTCGCCCATAGAATAGGCGAAATTGAATATGTACATAAAAACGAGAGAGCAAAGCCGCTCCACAAGCGAACGACCCTCCCCAGAGAGCGTAGGCTCTGATCCATAGAGTTAGACTTAAATAATCAGTAAAAGCAGGTCTCTGACTTACTGTGATTTTAAATTTACAAACCTTATTTTTATATTGTTTAAACATTATGAATGTAGTAAGGAAAGATGTTAGAAATAAGTTGCAAAAGATCCCCTACAGGACAAAATGCGCTAACAACTAGATACCATAATTATCACTTTGTCAAATCTATTTCATTAAGTGACATGTCAAATATTTTAACCAAGTAATAAACAATATTCTATTCTATTCTATTCTTGCGGACGACGAGCAATGGGTAGCTCGCCGTCCGACCGTCCGGACCGAGCCCAAGACGTCGACGGCGCGTACTGTTCAGGTGTTGTTAGCATACCATAGGGGCCCAGCAGGGTCGAAGCCTGCTGGGTCTGTTTCTTAAAGGAAGGTTCGGCCCCGGTACGAAAGGCAACGAAGGAACAGGAGTGGGTTTTTAGTCAATAAAAGTCTGACACTATCTCTCGCTCCGCCCAAGAGCGGGAGATGTCATTGGATGATTTTCCCACCGAAAAAAAAAAGTACACTTGATATTATCACCTAATGCTGATTTACAGTTGCAGCTTATGGGTGCCAGGTGCCATGTGCCATATGCTCGAACATGCATCATTCACTCTACACATTCTTATTTCTTACCCACTTTCAGGAGCGAATTCGCCGCGTTTTTCTCGTGCGTATCACGCGCGACCGTTGCGTCTAGAAGGAGCGTACCAACGCGCGAGCATTTGGGGACAAATTAAAGCTAGAACTACATTAGACCGACGCACACGTGTAACACGCCTGATTTGTACGTAGAACGACATCTCGTGGCGTGGATCAAGTGTAGCTCTACAAGTCTAGTTCCCATATAAAATGTATGGAGACCGACGCGCCCAGATCGGCGTGTGTGGCACACGTGTGCGCAGTGTAGTTCTACCTTTAGTCAATAGGAAACATGGAATTGAACGAAGCGGTCGCGTTCATTTTGGAGTTCGCGACTAGGTTGTAGTAGTATCTCGTGTGCAATACGCGAATCTGGCGAAGTGCATGCGATTTACGCGCTTATTTTGAATTCGCGCGATGCTTATGGAATGGACACGATGTAGTAGGCGCCTAGTATCTCGCTAACGCACGATCAATTCGCGCCAAACATTTCGTGGAAACTGAATCGCGTGCGGATGCATGTTACTAAGAGTTATGAAAACTCTTTTGGTAACATGAGTTTCAACCCTCCTCTTCACAAGATCATACCAAGATAAACGATTCCCTTTAAACTTTTCAGTCACTGGCGCCACTTTCAAACTTCCTCTAATATACTAATTTCTCACTGTATCCATTATCGTGACACACATCCTTCGCAACATTTTCATCTCTGCTACATGCAATCTTTGTTGTGTGTTAATCAATAAGAAATAAAACAAAATATTAAATAAACTATATATTCTCCTCCTTCCACCTCTCTATCCAGTCTGCAACGGCCTCTACATTCTTCTGCAGCTGATCTTCTGTGTCGTTTTGCAGCTCCACCACTATCTCTGGCTTGTATGACGATTGTGCCTCTTCAAGTAATGTTTCAAATATCTCGCATTGAACATTGTCCTCTAGTTTCTTTCCTGTGTAGCCTCTGGAAGGAAAGAAAACGGATATTTAATTTCCAAAGTCGGCTGCATGTATAATGTGGAATAGTCAAAACATAAAGTATACTACACTTCTGGACACATCTATTGGCCCACCTTAGAGTTTAGGTTTCGATGGCCCCTACCGAAATATGATTGCTAGATTGAACAAAAACTGTTGATGCAGTTTTAAACCTGATACATTTTACCATCTTTTTCGATCGTATTGTTTTAAATTTGAATTCAGAATACCATACGACATGGAGCTACGCCTAACAAGTCGGATATGCGCCTTGTTAAAGGCAATTGATTTTTGAATAAAAAACATGTTTTATCAAATAAAGGTTTAATTTAATAACGCGTGTTGCCTCCATGGGCATCTACCACAGCTCTCATACGATTAGGCATAGAGTTTATCAACCGCTCTATGAAATTTTGAGGGATCATCTCCCATTCCTCTTCTATGGTAGTTTTCAACTCCTGCATCGTCTGGGCAACTGGCTGACGAGCCCTAACACGTCTTTTTAGCTCGTCCCACATGTGCTCAATGGGGTTCATGTCTGGGCTTCTGGCTGGCCAGTCCATAACTGTGATGTTCACATCCCGAAGATATTCCCTGACGATGCCGGCCGCATGGGCTCTTGCATTATCATGCATAAAAAGGAAATTTGGGCCCACATAGTCCGCGTATGGTATCACGTGAGGTTCTAAGCACTCACGAATGTACCTTTCAGCATTTAATGTTGGCAGCCGTGGTCCTGTAACAACCTCAAGTTGAGTTTTGCCGCTCGCGGATATACCGCCCCAGACAGTCCATGAGCCACCGCCATAAGCAACCCTCTCTTCAAAGCAGCATTGTGCGAAACGCTCTCCCTTAAGTCGGTAGACCTTCTTCCTTCCATCATTGCCATGTAAGACAATTTTAGACTCATCAGAAAAGAGTACACGGCTCCAATCTTGCTGTGTCCAATTTAAATGACTGCGTGCGAAATGAATGCGCGCTGTTCGGTGGGCTCGCGTTAGTTTGGACCCATTAGCTGGCTTGTGTGGTACCATATCGCGTTCTTTTAACCTTCTCCGAACAGTTCGAGCGCTCACAGATACTCCGTGGAAGTCGCGAAGTTGGTTTTGTATCTCAATGGAGGTAAGGTGACGATTTCTCAAGCTGGTCGTCACGATGAATCGATCCTGCCTTTCAGTTGTGACCCGAGATCGTGGCCTTCCTTGGCGACGAACAAAGCCGCCAGTCTCTAGGTACCTCCGATAAACATGTCGGACCGCAGATCGACTTAAATTAAGTTGAGCACTCACGTTTCTTTGGCTGTGTCCGGCCTGAATAAGTGCCACAGCTTGGGCGGCGACTTCAGGTGAAGTATCCATAGATTATTGATAGAACCTCACCTTAATGTTAAGAATAAGTCATGTTTGTTGCAAAACCAAAGATATCAAACACTTTTTCAAGAATTAAATCCAAGCAAACCAATAAAACCAAGTTTTCTTAGTATTCGATTGTTTGATATCAACAAACAGGCTCCAAATTGTCTTTTGATTCTTTAAATTCTGTGTTCGAAATTCAAAAAAAGACTATTGAATGAAATTGTGAATGTGCCAGGTTCAAAACTGCATAAAAACTTTTTGCTCGACCTAATATAAAATTTTAGCTAGGACCAAACGAAACTGAAAATACAAGGTGGGCCAATAGATGTGTCCAGAAGTGTATATAGTATAGTATTGATCTTATCTAGTGATTTTCTAGTTTCGGTTTGACCACATTAGCCGAATTGGAAAAAGCTTGTTTCATACCCAGCACGTAGCAACGCGTTTTGGTTCCTGGCTAAGTCGATTGAATTGAACTTCTGCTGCCCTTCCATAGCACCACTGCTTAAACCCAATGGGTCACTGGCCCACACCGCTGACGGCAAAGCAAACTCTTTCTCTTTTTGCGAAAGTCTCTATTGTACAACGCCTTGGACATCCTCCGTAACGTTGTACGAAATAGATAAATAGTATTTATGAGTTAGGTATATTACTAATAGCACCTACTTTATTGACCATGGCATGTCAGGGGTCAGGCGCCCCTAAAAATTACCGTATCTATACGCCAATGGTTGGTCAGCCTTCAAGAAGTAGCGCGGTATCTTTTCATCCGACATACCAACAGCATCACAAGACAAAAGTCTATGACAAGTGCGTGTTGCCAGTGATGACAACATGCAATTTACGCACGTATGTCATCACATCACTCATACATGCCTCATCAGAAGGCTTGGTTACCAATGGTGATCGGAACAGAAATAATATCCGCAGGAGAACCAAGGTTATCGGCATAGCCCGCAGAAAAGCTAAAGTTAAGTGGCAGTGGGCACTGACACAAGTCAACTGAAATGGTGATGATGTTTTATGGAATCTCATAATGGGGACGGACATCATTCTTAGAATACTTGTAGCATCCCCCACTTTTTTCGTTAGGCAGAGGTCTGAATGGTGTGATTACCTGTGCAGTCGATTTTCTAGACTCAACTACCTCAGTAGTTGAGTAAATTATTTGGGTACTAATTATTTTATTTACTAAATTTAAAAGCGAGTGGCGATGGTGAGCCAGACGGAGGGTAGTCGCAGTCATCGAGAATTTTTCAGTGATAAACCCCTATTTTCCCTATTGCCTTTCTTAAGTTTGGACCAATTTTAATAATTCTTTTGTTGTTTTATTCACCAGCATACAGGGAAGGTTTAAAAGTAAAAAAATAGGTAAGTAGGGTGTGTAGGTAGGTAGGTAGGTAGGTAGGTAGTAGTAGGTAGGTAGCGTAGAGTAGTTAGGTATGGTAGGTAGGAGTGTAGGCTAGGTACGTAGGATAGGGTAGGTAGTTAGCTAGTTGACGGGAGCGAAGCCGCGGGCAAAAGCTAGGTCCATATAATTGTATAAAAGAAGAAACTGACTGACATATCAACGCATAGCCGAAACTACACTGGGCCTAGGAGCGTGAAATTTTGCAACAGGTTGGCGTGGTTCACGTAAGCGAGCACTAAGAGCAAATTTTTCAAAATGCACCCCTTAAGGGAATGAAACAACGATGGAGAAAACCACTTTCACGCGGGCGAAGCCGCTGGCGGAAACAAATCTCAAATTGAGCTAACTAGAGGATTTGTAGAAATTGGAAGAGACCTAGGGAAGTCTTCTACTTATAAAATTGTTGTTGTTAGCCTATTGTGACATCCTAATGCTGGACGAAGGCTTACTTTTGCCACACACATTTGTTCTTAACAATTGCGAACCAGTCCCTCCGGTAGTTGTCAAGCTCATCTCTCCACCTTCGCCTTGGTCTTATAAAAATTACTAACCATAAAAAGTAAAAGAAGATGAACTAAAACTGACCTGGCAGTAAGTCTATCAAACAGAGTTGTGTTGTTGGTCCTGACAACAAACACACCATCAAACCACCTCTCTGGGAAGAAGTCACAGCCATGGTAGTCCACAATGTTGCCACCCTTAGCCATCATACCTTCCATGATATCTAGCAGCTGGAATCAGGATAAAATAATATTAGAGTTTTGAAATTATGTAAATTTCTATTAGTGCTACTTTAGTATGTTTATCACTAGAAGGTTAAGTGTAACATCACCTGTATGGTAAAGTTGGAATCTGCCATTTACGCAAACAGCAGATTCGTAACTTTACCATATGTGAAATTAAGTTGTGAATCTGCCTTAACTTTGCCATTTATTCATTTCATGTATTCATTTATACACCATACAGGTGACAATATATCCCCAGCAGGAAAATGTCTTCTTAACTTCTTGATTAGCGTAATTAGAGACACAATAGTAAGACAATGGCACACGAACGCCGGCGTTCGTGCGGGGATCAACAGCTTAAATGAATTGAGTTCAATAAATTAGTTTGTAATCTGCTGTAAATGTGCATGAAATAATAAAATTGTGCATGTGGTAATTTTGGAGAGATATTAATTTTGCTAGAGTAACATTAATCCAGCAGATAAATAATGCATATGGGCTTAAACAGAAATATGTATGTAATTACTGAAAGACTATATAATCCACACAAATCAAAAGTTCATGCAGGTATAAATATTTTTTTTATTCTATAGTATGCCAAGGCATTCTATACAATTTTGAATATTCAGCCAATGACATACAGACGGTTGTAAAAAAATAAGCTACCTATATGTGTAAGGGTGCCTAAATTCCCATGTTGGCTTTGCTGTAGGACTGATTGATTCAGGAGTTGTTGGAATTGAGTGGTCATCCACTCAGTATACACTTCCTACATTTCAACTGTTCCAAATGTTTTATTTGTCTTTGACTAGGCAGGGCAATGATAAGCAATGAATGACATGATCTTTCTTTGGTGATAACTTTATTAAAGGATTTAATCGCTCACTAATACTCGAAGGAATATAGTGCTTTTGCATTAAGTCCTAGAGATACTAGCTAAAATGTATGTGAATGAAATGCTCCAAATTACCTTGTCTTCGTTTAGGAAAGGGCACTGATACTCGGGGTCATAATCATCCAAACAACTGTATTCTTCAGCTAACTTGGATACTTCTCGCCAAGTAAACTTAGTCCTGTCAGCCAGCAGACGAGAAAGAGTAGATTTTCCGACACCTGGCGTACCTAAAAGTAAAAATTTTGAACATGCAAAAACTAGATGTTTTACACGTGGGCTAATAATATCGGCAGCCCATAAGCATACGATATGATGATATAATTTACCTGTTATGAGTATATTAGGCACCATTCTTCTGGTGTTAGCCATTTTAACTTGAACTAAATATTGGTTTCTAAATATTGAACGGCAAATATTTTGTGTTAATAGGTTAAACCCAATGTTTTTGACAAATGCATTATTTACCAAACAATGTCACTGTCACTGTCACTCATCACCACAGAACACTAATAACCCTACGTTCCGAATTGCGTCAAAAGCGATAATATTGCGAATCCAACCAACGCGCAACGTCACAATTATTATTAGTCCTTTTATTTTGTGACTATTAAATTTGGTCGGATTTGCGATATTATCGCTTTTGACGCAATTCGGAACGCAGGACGTGTCATCACAACATAGAGAATTACAACCAGGGATTTTTTTTTCATTTGTTTTATTCTAACTTAGGACTTTGACAGAAAACCATAGGACTCGCACGACAATACTTTCGAAGAAAGTGTTGAGAAACCGTTCATCGATAGATTTTTACTTTTTAGTGCACTAGATCACCTCTAGTTTTTAACACTAGATAGAGGTCAGTGATGCTAAAGAATACAATTTTGACTCGGGTAGGATGTACTCTGTGCGGGTAGGTTTGGAACGCAATATGACATAACTCGTATCATAACCTAAAAATTTTCAAGAGAAAAGTGAAGAAAAACTATAATGAAATCTTGTATATCTAGTCAATTCTATTTTTTTTACTAATATATAATGCGCATTTATAGACCCAAAGGCATTACAAGAGGTCAGATAGTTTTAGTGACAGTATTAGGTGTTTTCAGCGGAGTTTATATCTGGAGGCCGCTATTTGACGATTATTTCAAGAAACCAGGAGTTCCAAGAGCTGAAGTAGCCAGTGAAGCTAAATAATGGACCATGTTAAAGCGTGGATTAGAACGTCCAGTCCGCTGATGAAGATGTTGATGGCTGTATCACTAACTTCAGGACTCGTCGTTTTTCATAAGGCTGTGTACGCTCCTTACGCAAAACGGCAGCGGTACAGACAGGCAGAAGAGTGGGCCAACATGATAATAGAACAAGAAGAATCTGGAGAAGGCGGTAGAAACAATATCTCGTATTAGTTGTAAAAAAAATGTAAATAGTAGAAAAATAAAACAATTTAAAGCCTAGGTGCCTTTATTTATTTACTTCGTCTACCTAGCAACGGCTAGACTTTATAGGTATATTTCAAGAATTCCAATTCTTAAAAATCCCTGTCCTTTATAGCTACTCCAAAGAGTATACTTAGTAAATATATAGGACTTAGGATCTACGATTCATAAAGTTGTTTGACATTTGTATTTTGACTACCTAGCGGCTTGTCCGGTGTAGTGTAGCTACTACTACACCGGACCCCTAATTATTATTATTATAATGTTTTCGTTTCTTTCAATTTTGTCCCAAGTTAAATTCTAGAGTTTTTCTCAAATGTCAAAACGGGTCTTTTATTTTTTGACAACTCTAACTTCGTATCATTGATTATCAAAATCAGGGTTGTAAGGAAAAAACTAAAGACTTATCCAAAATATTGTTAGGGCATACATCGTACATACCTACATTTAGAACCGAGTCCTCGCCTCATTGGGCTATAAATCCATAGTCAAGTCAGGGATGTTATGAAGCTCCTTATCCTCAACCAAACCTATCCGATATCCGTAACCGCACCGGAAATATAAGTTACATTTATAGGCGTAGTATGACAGATTTAGGACAGGTTTATGTTTATTTTGCTGGGCCAAACAAATGATAATATAGATAGAAATAAAAGTAGTTTACTTTTACATCTTTAAAATTCTATTACTAGAACCTATGTAAATTTAGAACTGAGTCTTCGCCTCATCGGGCTATAAATCCATTGTTAAGCCAGGGATGTTATGGAGCTCCGTAACCTTAACCGAAACTATCGATTATCCGAAATAAAAAAATAACCGTATCCGCAAAAAAAGTTTTGGATAAAAGCGGAATCTGAATGATATATTACGACAGGTTTTTGTTTGTTTTGCCTGGCCAAACAAATGCTAATCTAGGCTAGAAATAAAAGTTAAGTCTTGCTATTTGTATTTTACTTTTATATTAATTCTAATATTTGTAATCGAAACTTGCGCATAGAATCCGAAACAATTTTGTAACCGTATCCGAAATTACATAGACATAAGATCCCTTTTTTTTAAGGTGGGAAATCATCCAATGACTTCTCCTGCCCTAAGGCGGAGCGGCAGGGCGAGTCAGACTTTTATTAACTATGAACACACCTATGTTCCTTCTTTGTCTTGCATTCCAGGACCCCGGGTTTCCTTTTTGGAAGTAAACCCAGGCAGGCTTCGGCCCTGCTGGGTCTCTACGGTTTTGCTGACATCTCTTTAAGGCGCTCGTGGAACATTACGCGCTGTCGATGACTCGTGCTCGGTCCGGACAGTTACCGGACAGCAGTACGGCGAGCTACCCACTGCTCGTCGTCAGCCAGCCCACGCCTACGGCAGATAGTCTGTTTCTGGATATTCTATGAGCTAGTAGCAAAATAAAGATAAGACGCAACGTAAGGCGTTGCACATTGTAATTTTGTTATTGCTGTTGATATTTATTGTGCACTAACTTTTGCCCGCGGCTTCGTTTGCGTACATAAAATATAGCCTATGTCACTCAGGAACAAAGCAACTTTCTGACGGTGAAAAAAATTAAGCAATCGGACCAGTAGGCACTTTCAGAGGTTACCTCCTACAAACAAAAAAAAACTTTACCTCTTTATAATAATTATTAGTGTAGATTTATGGCCTGAAGACCTAACTTTAAACGAGCGTAGGTACCTTAAATTCGCACGGGTGTTCAAAATCTTTGAAATTCTTGGCTTTTCTGTACTAATATGCATCTAAACCTTCCTCATGCATTAATCTTCTTCACTCTGTCTATTAATGAAAACTGCATGAAAATTCGTTAGTTTCATTTTTGAGTTTAGTTAAACATTATACCTACACAACCTTTGGTTGAATAAAAAGCTACTTTAGCTTTCATTTAGTGTCATAGTCTACTTTTTTAACCCGGAATACAATAATAACTACATGGTTCAAGTACAAGCCACGGTATTGAATTCACGTGAACCAGTTACTAAAAAAATAATTCTTATCAATAAGTATCTAGTCTTTATCACCTCCTCACTTATCAAAGTGACTCGTATTCTTATTCTTCCCATTCACCTGGCGAATGACGTAAAGTAGTCCTTAAATAGAATAATTTATTGACCCTTGTACCTAATTCGAAAATAATAAGTCATTACGCTTTTAATAATCGAATCGTCGAGTGATACGTAACGTAAGGCGAATACAGCTGAAAATAATTTTCTCTTGTTTCAGTTCATGTTGTTTGAAATCAGTGGCGGATTAGTCATGTAGCAAGAGTAACTGTAGCAAATGCTACAGGGCCCAAACTTTTGGGGGCCCCGCAATTAAACGAAAAAAAAATCAAAGTATACCTACACTACATGAAATTCAAATACGTCTGATTACTTTGAATATGATAGTCAGTTTACTTCAAATTTTTCTCCAAGTAAAAGTCAAAACAGAAGATCCCTTAGAATTCCTTCATTATCGTTCTTAATAAAGGATCTGACTTCGGTTTAATAACCAAGAAATTCTAGAAGCATTAGTAATTATGATCATGCCGTTCAAAGCAATCAGAGTACAATATTTTCCCAAGACATGGAGAGTCTTGCAAATACTGATGATCCACAATATGGGCAAGCCGGTGAGCGAAGATGACGAGGTTATCGTCACCACCCCATCAATCACTCTGCTGCCAACACTGTCAAAGCTATTTGATCTGCAGAAAATTCTAACGTAAAGCAAGTTAATACTCGGTCATCAGTTTGGTTTCCGACAGCAACAATATTATCAAGTTTATGAGACAGTAAGAAAAGCCGAACAGGAAGAATATTGTTCATCTCTATTTTTGGTTATCCAACAGGCATTTGTCAACGTATGGCATAATAGTTTTCACTACAAAATTAAGAAAAATTTCCCACTGAAAGCTAAGTGGGAAATTGCAAAAACATGTTACGATAGCAGAGTCATATCCGTCAAATCAGAACTTCTGTGAGAGATCGCGGCATTCTATGGATAGTTAGTTGTTCCTATAAATCAACTATCACGGCGATCTAGCAAACGAGAGCTAGATGCATATAGCTTTTCTGTATAATTTTACAAAAATTTCCTACTTTTGTAATATTTGTCAAAAGAAAACCTAAAATGTTCTAAGCGAGATGCCATCATTTTCGAGATCACGAATTTTACTTTTAAATCTTTGTTCGCTTCGGGTATGCAAAAAACCTAGGTTTTTCAAAAGTATTATATTGATTACATAGCATAATTTAAAGAAATAAATGTTTGTTAAAGTATTTGAACGTGTTAATGAAATGAAAAAAATATTTTGTACAAAATATTTCATTTTATCTATCTTAATAAAATAAACTAAACACACAGGGGCCTCTTGGTCGAATTTGCTAAAGGCCCCGCGCTGGCTTAATCCGCCACTGTTTGAGGATCGTTTTATTGTCTTGCTTGAATTGCAGTAAAATAATATAGAGGGAACCTGCGCTACAAAAAGTAACATATATTATAACCTATTGTGTAATAACATTGTGCAATGATCTCGTAATTTGTAACTCGTGGTTTTTCTTTATAAGTAGGCATGTGCACTATCTACCCTTAAACTGCTGATTATTTCTTGAAGTTAGAAGATTTAATTTAATATAATTTGCCCTTGGAGTAAACTCTAGGGGAAATTCTAAAAATCTAATATCCCACATTACTGCTGTTGCCATTAGGCACTTCCTTTTGCGAATGTATTACGCAACTAACCGAGTGCGATGTTGTAAAAATGTAAAGTTTATGGTGATTTTCTCGTAAGTTAGCTATTATGATTATAAATAGGTATATAAAATTCGCTTCTTTAATTCTTGAAGGTCGCGGTCATCTACCAGCTATCGCACATTCACAGTCGACGAAAAATCCACGTGAAAGGGGCATTGACCCGGCCTAGAGATAAACGGTAACTTTGGGAACAGGATCAATACATGTTACAGACTTACAGCCTATCAAATGATAATAAATATCGATACTTGGCTCTTGTCTGATTAATGGCGCTCTCACTGAAGAAATATTGCGTAAGGTTTCGCATTCATTTGTAATTTAATGTTTTTGGATGGAAAATGCCTGTTAAGGAAAAAAAAACGTTATTACTGGCCCACACAACGTCTCGGTTCTTTGTGATTTTCCCCAGAATTCCTATGCCAAGTGTCATCAAACCGTAAAGAGGGCATCAAACGCGAGGTTATTACTTATAAAAATACCTGGAATTTTCAAAAATAAGTTACTGCTTTTGCTTACAAATAGACTTCTTAGTCCAAAAACAATTCGGGCACGCCAGTGAAAGAAGTGTAGGTGATTTGAAACACTAGTAGATAATCACACCAATTTTCTCTTTTATACATATAATACTATTATGACATACGAATTTTGGCCTGCTAATTAAAAATTAATAGCATTTAGTTTAAATATTTGTTCATTAAATCACTAAGCCAAGATTCTTTGGCTACATTTTTTTTTAAATACTTTTAGTGGCACTTTCTCATATAAAGGTTCGCCATCCCTGTCCTAGTCTATTCTATGATTCTAATCTAGCATTCTATATACCTATTTAACTTACCTAGCGGTAGCGGTCTATGTTGTTTTTAGGGCCATTCAGGACACCAGACAACAAACACAGCTTTTACTATAGATAGTACCTAAAAGCTATGTTGTCAACCACTGCGCAGCATGTCGCGGGTTCGATTCCCGCATAGGACAAATATTTCTATGATCTATGAGACAAGTGTTCCCGGTCTAGGTGTCCATATAAGTTTTCATGTTTATAAATTTCCCACGAAATAGGAGTTATTCCTAGTGTGCGGCAATGTTTTTTGAAATAGAAAGAAGACTTATACATTTTCAGGGAAAATGAATCCCTTTGTCGCAACTGAAACCTACGCACTTGGTTTGCGACTTGGGAGGGAATAGGGATAAAAGGACGTGGCCCGCCGCCCGTGGGTGCGTGACCCGTGACCTTTTCCAATGCCAAAAGTTCATGACGCAAACGCCACATTTTATTTACAGCCGACAATTTATAGATCCTACATTTTAATGCAAACTAGTCTAGACGAAAATTACGGTACCTTCTACAAAATAGTATTTGAAATTGGAATTTTAACTTAATTAAGTAGGTACATAGGTATACTTTGAAAATTAACAAATTTTATGATCTATTTCACCATAGTTGGTTACGTTTTATTTCTTCTTAATTAACCAGGCTGATATAATTCCTTAGTACCTACTTCGGTACTTGTAATATCAAAAATAGAAACTGTAAGTACCGATTTACAGAAATTGTGGTGTTGCGAACTTGCGCAGGTAATCAGATCCATGCGTTTTTTGATTGCACAATGAATGATAATTTGTAGTAAAGCATTTTTCGTACCTACCTATCTGCTTTTCAATGTTTCATAATGTCATGTGCAAATTAGGTAGCTTGCAACGAAACAAAATAAATTATGCACTTGAACAGTGAAAGTACAATAATGAAAGAATCGAACACGCCTTCAGAATGATAGTTACATTTCGTCAGAATAACTTTTGCTATAACCTTATTAACAGGCACGTTGGAAGGAGAAACGTTGCGCGCCGCCACGTGAGATCACAAGAGCGAGACTTCAATGACACGTGTTCATGACGTTGATATCGTGTAACATTATTGCGAAATTATTGAAATAGTTTGAAATGAATACTCAAAATAACTAGGTACCTATTGCACACATTATCAAAATAATCCGTACAATATCTAATCATGATGTGATCCAATAAAACAAAAACATCCTGAGACCGGACCTATTTACTACATACTTAGTTATTATTTTCTTAGCAAATATATAGTCATCAACCAACAGACACCCAGCTAATTCTCGTAAATTTTATATGACGCACTTGTAAGACATGAATGTGACGCGTATATTATTGAGGTGATTCACCTCAGCTGAATCTAGTTACTTCAAATAGGCGTCCATTACACGATAGGTTTTGCCACAGTCAAATATTTTGACTGACGAAAAACCTACCGTGTAATGCGATGACTAGTCTTTGGCGATGACTGACGTTTGATTGACGAAAATGGCGATAAAATTCCGTCATTCAAACACCGTTCATGATTGATGGTTTTGATTGACGCTTGCATGACCGTGTAATGGACGCCTTAGAACTACAATTTATATTATCACAACCAGGGGTGGACCGTGAGTTTGTGGGGCCCTAAGCTAACACTACTTGGGGCTCATACGGTTTAAGTAGGTACCTAATGAAATTAATCGCCATTTTGTCAGTTTTCTATTTTTGGCAAATTGAGCCTTCACTCATTGAAAATAATCGAGTCATTGATCTAAGCACAGAGTACATTATAATATAGGGGTAGATCTAAGGAAAGGTATAGGTTATGGTGAGCGTTTCGCTCCCCGTATAATTATTCAGTGATAGTAGGTACCTACCTGCTCAAGTTTTGTAGAATCGACCAAATCATATTGTTCGTTGTTTTCAATGGAGACTGGGGGGTGTGCGTTACCCAGGCCAGATGTTGTCGAAAATGGTCATTTGAATCTTATAGATAATTAGTTTTGCGGCTTCTGTAATTGTTGCGCACATTTTTAAATTTGTTGCGCTTATAGTTTTTTAATTATTTCACAAAAACATTTCCTGCTGGGGTAACGTTACCCCAGCCAGACCTTTTTCTTTCTAATGGGAATATTTAAATAATTACTAGCTATAAAATTAGTTGTCTAGATGAAGTAAATGTTGTGCCTTATTTTGTATTTGTTCTTTCATCGGTTGCGAAGTTATTCGAGATTATGCTGGGGTAACGTTTTTGGTTTTGCTAGATCTTTGAAATGGTTAAGCGGATTCTTATCATATTTTGTACATAGCTTCTTAGGAATTAGTTTAAATTTGTTCTGAAATAAAAAAAACAAAATAATACATAGCTTAAAGGTTATTTCATTAAATAGAAAAACACTTCAATTGGTCCCAGCACTCTCAATAAGAGCTCTAAAGACTTACTTTAAACGTTATTTTAAAGTTTGTAACTGCCTTCAAATGTATGTGAAGTTTCATTAGTATCCTGTATGTATTTAACAAGTTATGATGATATTGACTTCTTCACGAGCACGGTCTTGATGCGCGCGGTGTTATTTGGCCACTGGATTGGATATATGAACTGAATGTTATGTCAATTATTAGTTTTTTAGTTCAGTTGTATATCAGTAAAATTTCAGCTCAGTACATTGGATAATTAATGAGATAATAAGATTAAAGTCATTAGGAAGTGAATGACCGTGGTAACCCGACCAAGTTTAGGTGGTTACGAAAAAGCGAAAACGCAAAACATTATGGTACCTTCTAAAATATGTAGGATAGTGTTACAAATTTAGTACAGACATGTACACAAGTTTAAAAAAAAACTACGTGATTATTAAATATTTTTTATTGACAGGTAATATAATCATTTCAATTGAACTTTTAAAGTGTTATTAAACTTAATGGGGTTTCAATTGTAGTTTTGCTACCTATTTGAAACTCGAATCGTCATCTATTTGCGAGTTTATATCAACGCGAGTGTCGCAACAAGGTAATTATGGATTTCTTAAAGTCTACGTGTCCAAGGAGTTTGTGGAAATAAATAAATACCTACCTGTTGCGGTAGTCCTGACTCCCGACATTGATAACGATAAAAATCGGTCGCTAAGTCATGAATTTCATTAATCAAGTTTCAAGTCATATGTTGACAATATACAAAACCTATACACAAAAACCTTCCACTTGAATCAATCTATCTATTAAAAAAAACTGCTTCAGAATCCGTTGAGTAGTTTTAAAGATCTAAGCAAACAGGGACAGACAAACGGGAAGCGACTTTGTTTTTAACCGACTTCAAAAAAAAGGAGGAGGTTATCAATTCGGTTGTATTTTTTTTTTTATCATTTTTTTTTTGTGTTTGTTACCTCAGAACTCCGTCGTTTATGGACCGATTTGCAAAATTTTTTTTTCCCTTTATAGGATATGCTTCCAGATTGGTCCCATTTTTTTCAAAATCCAGTTCTGATGATGGGGTCCATTAGGAATCGAGGGAACTCCTCAAAAATTATAGGCAACCCTACGGTAATTTTAGTATTTTCATCAAGAACTTAAGCATTTACAGTCAAAAAGTAACATTTAATGAAGTGGAACTGATGAAAAAGACCAGAAATGGTCAACGGAACTTCATACTCAAATAGTGAACACAATGAAGATATAGTTAAGCGACTATGACAATACAAATAAATGAATGATTCTGAATAGTTACGTTGAAAATGGTATCATCGAAGTGATCTGATGATGATGATGATGGAGCCGGAAGATAGGCACTGGAACTCCGTAATTAATCAATGTAACCTAGCCGTGTTTGGACTTATTAGAATTGTCATGAGATGCACTTTGGCTATAAGGTACTATCGAACTGATCTGATGATGGAGCCGGAAGGTAGGCACAGGAACTCCGTAATTAATCAATGTATCCTAGCCGTGTTTGGGCTTATTAGAATTGTCGTGAGATGCTCTTTGGCTATAAGGTACTATCGAACTGATCTGATGATGGAGCCGGAAGGAGGAAGGTAGACATAGGAACTTTATAATAAAACAATGTAACCTAGCAGTATTTGGGTTAATTGGAATTGTCATGAGAAATAGGCACTCTGGTTATAAGTGTATCGCAACTAAAAATTGTGAAAAAAAAAATTAAAAAAAAAATAACCGACTTCACTAAAAAAAAACACTAAAAGGATCAAAATAACTTTAATTTCGGAAGTCGGTGTTAAATAAGAAACAAACAATACAGAGAAACACCGACTTCCGAAATTAAAATTATTTTGATCCTTTTAGTGTTTTTTTTTAGTGATGTCGGTTATTTTTTTTTCTAAAAAGTTTTTATATAGGTACTATGTAGCGAAGGATAAATATATCGTTATCATTGTTGAGAATTCCAGTTTAAGTAATAACTAAGTACGAAAGAAAAGAAAATAATAAGTTCCTAAATTCAAATATTTAAGCCTTAAAAAAATACAGTTTTAGATAAGTACCTAACAACATGTACATATTAATAATAATTTTGCTACTATTTCTGTAGTTACATTATACAAGCTTACCTTGTTCGTGAATTCATCAAGCAGCCTGCACCATAACTATGATCATCAATAGAAGCACTCCACATTAGCAGTAATTCGCCACACTTATTACTTTATACTTATTAGCTCTCACGCACTCTATAATATTTGCAAAAACAGGAAACGGAACTGCCGAAATGCACGCGCACTCTACAGATGAATTATGTGATTATGGAGCATGTTTAGTGCGATATGCAAACAATGCGCCCCTTCACCCCACCCCTTCCGCGTCCCACCGAACGACATGTTATATCAGTGATTTTTGATAAGTTTGTGTAACTGGAAGATAATAATAATGTTTTCATAGTAGGTACAGATATTATTATATTATTAATGTATTTAACAGTGCACGCGTCTGTACCGAAATTGTAAGGTGTATTATACTAAACATTTCAAAAGATAGTATAATGTTCTGCGTTTTCGCTTTTTCGTAACCACCTAAACTTGGTCGGGTTACCACGGTCATTCACTTCCTAATGACTTTAATCGTATTATCTCATTAATTATCCAATGTACTGAGCTGAAATTTTACTGATATACAACTGAACTAAAAAACTAATAATTGACATAACATTCAGTTCATATATCCAATCCAGTAGCCAAATAACACCGCGCGCATCAAGACCGTGCTCGTGAAGAAGTCAATATCATCATAACTTGATAAATACTTACAGGATACTAATGAAACTTCACATACATTTGAAGGCAGTTACAAGCTTTAAAATAAAGTTTAAAGTAAGTCTTTAGAGCTCTTATTGAGAGTGCTGGGACCAATTGAAGTGTTTTTCTATTTAATGAAATAACCTTTAAGCTATGTATTATTTTGGTTTTTTTATTGCAGAACAAATTTAAACTAATTCCTAAGAAGCCATGTACAAAATATGATAAGAATCCGCTTAACCATTTTAAAGATCTAGCAAAACCAAAAACGTTACCCCAGCATAATCTCGAATAACTTCGCAACCGATGAAAGAACAAATACAAAATAAGGCACAACATTTACTTCATCTAGACAACTAATTTTATAGCTAGTAATTATTTAAATATTCCCATTAGAAAGAAAAAGGTCTGGCTGGGGTAACGTTACCCCAGCAGGAAATGTTTTTGTGAAATAATTAAAAAACTATTAGCGCAACAAATTTAAAAATGTGCGCAACAATTACAGAAGCCGCAAAACTAATTATCTATAAGATTCAAATGACCATTTTCGACAACATCTGGCCTGGGTAACGCACACGACTGGGGGCCCCGAAGTTAATACTTTCATAGTTAAATACTATGAAATTGATCCGGCCTTGCTCCTTTTCCCTTGAAAATAATGAAAATTCTACTCGTTTAACAGAAGACCGATAAAAGTGAGAGTGGATAAAAATCTAAAATGTAGAAAACTGAATATTTTAGTTAGTGATCACCACACGATGCATAAAAATAAGTTTAGTGCAAGTTTTAGTATTAGCCTAAAAACTGTAGCAAGACCATGAGATATCAGTCGAACACTCTATGCCATCATTTTAAATATATTTACGTTGAGAGTGCATTTTGATGATAAAAAAGGAGCCAAAAATCAACACGAGCACGTACCTGCCTACTTAGCCAATAAAGCTTGTTTGAGGGAGAGAATTGGGCAGGTACCGTAAAACGGGGTGAATAGAAACAAAACTTTGGTTTGGTTTTTCACTTTGATACTATATTATCGGCTTCTAACAAAGCATCGACTTTTTAGAACAACAATTCCTTAATAAATTGATATAGTTAAATGCTGCAAATAACATTCCAAATATCGTGAAAATACCCTTTGAAGTTTTGTTTCTATTCACCCCATTTGACTGTACCTACCTAGGTGCTCTGATGTTACATAGGTACCTAATTTAGGCCCCTACTACTACTACGTTTGTCAAAACATAACGCTCCTTTTTGGGGCAGTCGTGTAAAAAATTACCCTGCTGTAGAATCTAATCGCTGGTTCAACTTTAACGGTGTGCATGTACCTACCTACCTAGTCCTTTAATGTATTACGTAGCAAAATGGGCGCAGGGCTCGGCGAGCCGCAACGGAGCACTTTAGTATGGGAATGCGCGGGCGACCGTTTAACGCAGCGTCGGCCCTTAGTTGATATGCAAATATTTTTAGAGCCATCTTGTGTCCACCTATTTCCTGCTTTCAGAAATAGTTCACAGATCGTTCACCTTTTGATTTCGAAACTATGTGGCACAAGGAATACATTTCCAGTTGTTGTAGGAATACCTGGGAAATCGCCAAAATTTGAAAGGTCAGTGGCCAATGACATGACAGCATGATCAATTTTGTTTGGAAATGTTACTTTTAGTTGATTTGTGTATTGGTTAGGTGAAAGTGAAATAAAATTCAGTAGGAATAATTTTTACTGGAGGCTACCTTTATTCTTCTATGAATTTACACATTAGTTTGCAGTTATAACAAAATAGTTCAGATATAACCTTATATAAATTATAAAATAATGTTACAGTATAAGCCTTGTAAAAAATATAGAAAAGGAATGAGTTTGTAGCCCTTCTTTCCTTCGGAACACCTTGCGGTGAATGAAGTATCGCAGTTGAATGAAAAATTGTGCTGTTAACAGCGCTAGCTACTTCTTGCCCTTGGTGGCCTTCTCAGCGGCTTTGGTCACTTTGCCACCACCAATTTCTTTGAAGTTCACTGCCTTGATAACACCCACAGCGACCGTTTGCCTCATGTCACGCACGGCGAAACGACCGAGGGGAGGGAATTCCTGGAAGGATTCAACACACAGAGGCTTGGAGGGGACCAGGTTGACGATGGCAGCATCTCCAGATTTGATAGACTTAGGGTTGTCTTCAGTGGATTTACCAGTACGACGGTCCACTTTCTCTTTGATTTCGGCGAATTTGCAGGCAATGTGAGCTGTGTGGCAATCCAGCACAGGTGTGTATCCGTTTGAGATTTGACCAGGGTGGTTGAGCACGATGACCTGTGCTGTGAAATCGGCGGCGCCTTTGGGTGGGTTGTTCTTGGAGTCGCCAGCGACATATCCACGACGCAACTCCTTGACAGACACGTTCTTTACGTTGAAACCAACATTGTCACCAGGGACAGCCTCTTGGAGAGCTTCGTGGTGCATCTCCACAGACTTGACTTCAGTGGTGATGTTGGCGGGGGCGAAGACGACGATGGTACCAGGCTTGAGGATACCAGTTTCGACTCTGCCTACGGGCACCGTACCGATACCACCGATTTTGTATACGTCCTGGAGGGGAAGACGCAGGGCCTTGTCTGTGGGGCGGGCAGGGGGCAGGATGGCGTCGAGGGCCTCAATGAGGCATTTACCTTCAGCCTTGCCTTCCTTGCGCTCAACATTCCATCCCTTGAACCAGGGCATTTTCGTTGAGGGCTCCAACATGTTGTCTCCGTGCCAGCCAGAAATGGGTACGAAAGCGACGGCAGCTGGGTTGTAACCGATTTTCTTGATGTAGGAGGAGACTTCCTTCTTGATTTCTTCGAAACGGGGTTCGCTGTATGGGGGCTCAGTGGAGTCCATTTTGTTAACACCCACAATAAGCTGCTTGACACCAAGTGTGAAAGCGAGCAGAGCGTGCTCACGGGTCTGTCCGTTCTTAGAGATACCAGCCTCGAACTCACCAGTACCGGCGGCGACGATGAGCACGGCGCAATCAGCCTGGGAGGTTCCAGTGATCATGTTCTTAATGAAATCTCTGTGTCCGGGAGCGTCGATGATGGTGACATAGTATTTAGCGGTCTCGAACTTCCACAGAGCAATATCGATGGTGATACCACGTTCACGCTCAGCCTTCAGTTTGTCCAAAACCCAGGCGTATTTGAAGGAACCCTTACCCATTTCCTGGGCCTCCTTCTCGAACTTCTCGATGGTACGTTTGTCGATACCACCGCATTTGTAGATCAAGTGACCGGTGGTTGTGGACTTGCCGGAGTCGACGTGTCCAATGACGACAATGTTGATATGAATCTTTTCCTTGCCCATTTTTGGTTAGTCTAGAACAAAACAAAATAATCTTGTTAAGAAAATGTTATTGATAGGAAAAGTGCAAGGGGTAGTGTGATGCGAGCCGGCATCTGCAAGGTCGCAACCTCATGTATCGAGCGCCCGGCAATATGGCGGCCGCATGGCCGCCTCGCCCTATCTTGACATTTCACAATGGATGTCAGCCATTACGGCGAATGTACAAAAATTAACTAAATATTATCATTTCATACATTACATTAACTTTAGAGCTTGTTTTAATTGAGCGTACCAACTAACAGCAGTTATGGAAAAGAGAAAACAAGTGTGCATCAACCACGTGGTGGTGAGCCGGTCGGTGAACAAGTGTGACGCGTAAGCAAACGAGAGCTGTTTAATTCGACATTTAATTAAAACAAAGAACTATAGAATAAACAAATGAAGTATTGAAATTTTTCACATGTTAACGTAACCATACGTTACGATGGAAAACGTGTAATTTATAGGTTTGAAATTACACCACAATGAGGATCGAGATAATATCTATACGAGTCTTGCCAATATTACTAAGAAACACAATCGTTTATGCTTACGGTAAACTTATATCACTTTTAAACACTGCACTAAACAATTTCTTCTGACACTCACCACGGATTACAATCCACGTGTAATATCCGAGATAGACTCCAACAGAATGGACGAGAAATGGTTGCTCTTTCAGCTGGCTGGAATGAGAGTAGTCACTTCCGGCGCTCAGTGTTGCAAAGCTTTATTTCATAATTACCAATATTTTAAATTAACACTGGTAATTCTAAGTGAAGGAGAAAGGCGTTTTTGGCGGAAAACTCAAAGACCGCAAATCCTTTACAAAATATAGTCTTAGGATTTTTTATTGCATTATTTTATTATTAGTGCTAAGTAGTGCAAAAAATTAGTACCAAATAGTTAGAAAACATTTAATACATGGATGAGGGTGAGGGTCCGGATGGACCCAACTCCAAGAGGGCGGCTAAGGTGGCTAAGCGACACATAGATACAGAGCAGCAGCAGCGCGAAAAGGAAAGTTATAACTTTGCTCCGGTCTTGAAACCTAATTATATAAGGCAGTACCCAGAGCATTCTACTAATACAGAATTTGAAGTATATATTGAGTCTCAGGATAAGAAAAAGCGATTTGGAAATAAAAGTCCAATTTACTAGAACCATATATTTACAACAGAGACGAAGGATGTGGTGGCTATGCAAAGAGTCAACGCAAGTAAATTGTTGTTATATTTAAATTGGCACACACAGCTAACAACTTCATAGCCAACCCTGGATTTTTAGAAAAATATAATTTAAAAGCATATAATTATACCGGCAGCCCAAATAGAGAACACAGGAGTCATATGCTTTGTGCCTAATAACATTTCTACCAAGGAATTATTCCTGAATCTTGGACGACTCAATGTGTGATACCTAGTTTAAAAACTGATAAGTCTCTGGATAGCGCCCATTCATATCGACCTATTTCATTGTCATCTTGTATAGGTAAAATATTTGAAAGCATGCTAAAAACTCGTCTTGACTTGTAGGTATGTTGAACACAATGGAATTTTATCAAAAATTCAATATGGCTTCAGACGAGGGCGAAGTTGTGGAGACAGCTTTGTTTCCTTTGTCTCTGAACTGAAACACGCGAAAAATAATAAATTAATGTAATATGTGTTTTCTTAGATGTACAAGGAGCATTTGATAGTGAATTTTAGTTAAAGTTTTATCGAAAATTGATATACCTCTTATAAGCAAATGGATTTTTAGATTTTTACACAATAGAACCTTATATGTCAAATATAACAATATTATACGTGGACCTAAAACAACATCAAAAGGGACAATGCAAGGGGCAGTGTTGTCCCCTTTCCTCTATAATCTATATTGTAGTGCAATTTGTAAATATGTGAACAATCTTAATGTAAATATCCGGCAATTTGCAGATGACCTTGTTTTATATTGTACAAACAGAAATATTAATCAAGCTGCAAGTATTTAAAATAATACTTTAAAGGAATTACATATATACTATAATAAGTTAGATCTCAAAATCAATACTAGTAAAAGTAGAGTAATAGTTTTTGGTCAGGATTAAAAAAAAAAAACCTATTACTGATATAAAGTTTAACAATTAAATTATTCCACATACATGTACGGCATGTAAGTTTCTACTGTACAACACCTTGGACTTCCTCCGTAACGTTGCACAAGTGCTTGTAAATAAATAATAAATAATAATAATAATAATACAGATAGACATAAATTTGTAGGTATAATTATAGATAAGAAACTTTCTTTTGAATATTATTTAAAATACATTGCTCAAAATTCCTTAAAATGTCTTAACATTCTTCGATGTTTAGCTGGTATTTCATGGGGTGCAGCAGACCCTAAGACTCTTACAATTCTGTACAAATCTATTGTCCGAAGTCATTTTGATTATAGTTGCCTTGCATGTATTAATATTAATAGTAAGATTGTAAAAAAATTAGATATAATACAGAATAAGCAGTGGCGTGCCAGATACCTTTAAAGGGGGCAAGCCAAGGAACCTTGACTTATCTACTACCTATCCAAGTACCCATTTACCTAATACTTTGAATAAAAAAAACTCGCGCTATAATCCGCCTTCACGTATCATCAGTGCAAAATCTCTTGCTGTAATGCTGATTAATTGCTACATTTTCATTTGTTATTAATAAGAGAGAAATTAAGTATACATCATACCTGTATCATAAATGATTTAAAATATGTAAGAGCCATCTATTGATATTTTTTGGCAACTCTTGCTCGCTCACAACAAAATTCTAGCTGGCTACTTCTGAATAATCCACTAGATGGCGCACAAAGTAGTAATCAATGAAATCAATCATTTGTTTACGATATTGATATGTAATATAATTAGCATAGCAAATACTCACAATTTAAACAGCCATAGAGTATACAACAGCATAGCCGTTCTTCGTTTCTTTATCACACACTTAGAAATTTCATCACATAACTGTCGAAAACACGGATATCGGTCGAGAAATAGAACCAAGTTTTTGTTCGCGGTTTACCAAAACTACAGAATGAAATAACAGCATTTGAGAATTCTGATGTCTTTTCATAGCACCAGCGAAGTTATTTAAGTCATTATAACCTGATGTATTCCAAGCATTCTTATCGTTTGAGAAAAATATGCAACACGAATGAAACTGTCTATTATGTGATTTGGTTTTCTGAGAAATTTTCAAATCAGGGGTAGGTTTAGTGAGTTACGATATCATATTTATCTCTACCTGGCCAAGTATTTTTTCTTTCCCTTCCCTTCCCTTCCCTTCCCTTTTTCCTTTTTCTATTTCGATTTCCATCCTAAGGTTGTCTGGTAGATATCGCTGTCAGCGATAAGACCGCCTTTGTACCCATAGATTTAAGTTGCCTAGTATAAAAGTTTTGTTACTATTTTGGTGTGCAATAAAGTTTATTCTATTCTATTCTATTCTATTCTATTTTTTCCACACATTTTAATCCATCACAAGGAACAATTGCATGTATTTTCGAATTCATTTCAAAGATAATAAACTTTAATCACTTCAAAACCAAGTAAGTTACAGTAATAACTAATCATAAAACTTTAAATGACAGAAATCAAAAATCAGTCATAACAAAACTCACAAGTACCTAAACGTAAACACGGTATGTAACCGCTCAAAGCAAATTTGAACTAATTTGTTTGCGGAACTGTTTTTTATACGCGTCATAGACAGAGGGCGCCTCGTTGTTTGCGTAGTATAAGTCCATTGATTAGAAGTACCAAGCTTGACTTTATCGAGTACGATTTCGTCCCATCAGCTCGTGCACACAGTATCAAATTTTACTCACACAGACTCACATTTTTATGTTTTTATAGGGAAAAGTGAGATGGCAGATCAAGCCTCATAACAAGCCTTTGCGCCAGACAGAGGCAGCAACACACTAGTGTTCATCTCTTTTTTTTGTTAAGTGTTAGAGTGAGATCGGAGAGATGGTGCTCAGAGCGGCAACATTGCATAATGTGCATACGTCCTCGGTATCGTGCGTGAATGAACACGAAATGGCAACAGCGCATAAACGCATAAGCGCGTGAAGTTTAAAAATTAGAGTTTTATTTAATTTAATTCATTTGTTGTGTTCTATGATATAGATGACTGTGGTGTGGTGAGGTATTATTTTCACATCAAGCCAGGCTTTTTAACTTATATTGCTCGCACGTCGCTGAGAATAAGGGTCTCAGAATAATATCAGGTGTTCTACACCTATTAGAGCCATGGAAGTAGAAACAGCAATAATGCCATTATCACTTCGCAGATTACTCTTAGCTCAACGCTTTTGTTTAAAATTATTATCCTGTAAGAATCAATTAGTAATGAACAAAATTTTACCTTATCCTATTCAATGTAGCACTCCTATGGTAACTGGTGAGGAACTTCTTAACCACCAATATCCAGAACTCTCCCAAGTACTTCTACAAATAAAAAGTAAATTTAATAAAGTTTTTTCTGATTCTTTATGGCCATGCTATTCAACACAATTTCAAATTTTATTTAAATTACCAAAATCTATTGATGCCTCAGTTTGCACCAATCAAGATCTACTTAATTTCATAGATCACAATAAGGAATATTATAAAATTTATGCTGATGGGAGTAAAGGAGAGTCTCATGTTCGTAGTGCTGTTTATGACCCTCAAATTAAATTTGAACAAAGTTTTGTGTTAGATAATAATTGTAGTATATTTACTGCTGAGGCATATGCAGTTTTAGAAGCGTTAAAGCATATTGATTCTGTAGACAAATGTAGATATTTTTTAATCCTTACTGATTCTCTAAGTTTAATGACGAGTTTAAAAAGTTTAAAAATTAATTTTAAATCTAATTACTTGCTTTTTAAAATTAAAATTATTTTAAATAATCTTAGTTATAAGGGAAAAGAAGTATTTTTCATGTGGATTCCTTCACATAGAGGTATAAGTGGAAATGAAAAACTGACTAAAACCACACCTGTGTCCTTCAGTTACCCTTTGCGTTCTAGGACTATGGGTTTCCTTTTAAGAAATTCTCCGTGGTCTTAACTGGCGGGCATCAGCCCTGCTGGGTCCCTATGGTTTGCTGACATCCCCTTGAGGAGCGCGTGGATCACTACGCGCTGTTGACGACTTAGCTCGGTCCAATCAATTACCGGACGGCCGGACGGCAATCTACCCATTGCTCGACGTCCGCAAGCCTGCGTCTACCGTGACTGGTAGTCGGGGTCAGGATTTCGGCGGCTGGGGCGTGAGGACATTCGTTCCCTCACGCGTGCGGCCTCCTCCTTCGCTAGCATTACTGCTTCGCAGAAGGAGGCCACGGCCTGCCATTCCTCCTCGCTTCGGACCATAGCCAGAACCAGGGCCCAACGCGAGAGGTCGCTACCGCCGATTGCCTCCACACGACGACACATGACATGACGGTGCTCCGCCCAAGTGGGGCACACCTCCACCGTATGCTCCACCATGGCCTCCAGGCGGTCCACACAATGATGACACCCGGGCGTTTCTTCCACCTGAATCCGATGCAGGAACCTCCCGAACTAGCCATGTCCAGTGAGGACCTACGTCATGCGGAAGGTGAAGACGCCGTGTTGCCGCTCCAGTCACTCCTAAAAGAAGAGACTTACCGCCATAATTGTAGCGTGCCCATACATTTCGAGGGTGGGAAAATTTTTCGCTATTTTAATAACAGGTTTACTTTTTTTTTCGCTATTTTAATTAGGTTTTTGGGCCTCCCGAGCTTAGCCCGGGGGGGGGGGCATTGCCTCGCCTGGGCCTTCGAAAGCTACGCTAGTGGTGTTACGCACTATAACAAATGTTTTGTAACTATTTAAGAGAACTTTTAATTCACATACACAGTCAGTCTAAAGGGTTCACTTGGCTAGTGTTAATAAGAACAGGCACGACTTGAGTTTTGCCTCATGATTTGTAATTTATTTATTTGCATAGACACACCAACGACTTATTTACAATATAATTTCAATAATATTTGTAATAATAATATATAAGAGGTGTAAAAAAGTCACAGGTATCATCAACATTCACATTAGGTCTAATTAATTAAATACATATATGAAAAACTGATAAATAATGCACATTTAAAACACGAAAATAAAAATTAATAACTAATGTCCTGTCTCCCATTATTATTAATTCAAAATATCGTTATTAATTTATTAATCAATCACATTATTATTAAATTATTACAAACTTTCAAATCCAACATGAGGCAACATCAACACTTTTTGAAAAGTTTAGAAAGAAACAAAGGGCAAATTTTAAATGCGACTGATTAACAAATGAACGATACATTTAGAAAATTTTTATATTTTTCCAATAACTAAGAGTAATTATTTTCTTTGTTTGAAAATTTTTATTTTCCACTATTTTGGGGAAATTTTATCAAACCTGGCTACTTCAAAGTTTAAACGGAAATGACGGATCTCATCTGTAAATTCGTTCAGAAATATAAACAAATGAATTTTAGTTAATGACAACACAAGCTAAATGATAGATTTTCTGATTTTTCTGTAAGATAAGGAAGGTATTGTTTATAAATTAAAATTGTTATCACAGGACAATATTTAGCATGTATGTGTATGTGGTCTGAAATAAAGGTTATATTTACAAAAAAAAAAAAACATTTTATGAATATAATAAAGTTCGATTTAACTTGGTCTCAATATTATTTGTTAAGCATCATAAAGCTCTTTTAAATTCAACAATAAAATTCTGTACCTAATTAAAGTGAACTAAAATAAAAAATATACGGAACAAAACAGTGGCCTCATTTTTTTCTGTTGCAGATTGTTGCTCTAAATGCAGCTATTTAATACTGAACGTAATAATAGGAAATGTCAAATTTTCTCACCCCCGCACCGCACTGTCCGCACCCCATTCAGGTTTCTCACTCGAAATCGAAACGAAACAAATGAAAATTTGAATGAATTCATAAATGGAATCAAAATTAAGCTAGCAATGCGATAATTAATTAAAATGTTTCACTGGTAGGAATATTTAACGTAATATTGTGGTAAATAAATAGTTGGCAGCATGTTCAAAAGTCGCGGAGATATTGTTTATAAATGTACAGTGAGACTGTTAGAAGATACAGAAATATTAGAATGTGAATTTCACGTAAGTATTTTTGTTAATAATTAATTGTTCTGTTTCATAAGAATCTTTAATAATTGGCGTTTATTTTTCAGCCAAGTTACAAGGGCAAGTTTCTATTGGAGCATGTATGTCAACAGTTAAATCTCACTGAGACTGATTATTTCGGGCTTCGGTATGTGGACGCCGGTGGCCAAAGGGTGAGCTGATATTTTTAAGCTTTCTTATGACTATAATAAGTCGTAGTGACCCTGTAATGTTTCAGGGTCAGTATGTCTTAAGATGAAAAATATAAGGAACAGTGACAGTGAACTTAAGATGACCCTTTGACCAAATTTTGAAAAGTATTATATTTTTTTAGTTGAGAGATAGTTTAAAATAGTACTAGTTGGAAATACAGTGACACTAGGCACTAGGCAGCAATGACACTAGGCACTAAACACTTTTCAAATGCGCTATATACAAACTTTTAGAAATAGTTCATTATGATGTTATGTTATGTTTGAGTATGGTTTCTGCACTTAGTCCTATGCAGACCATTGTACGTGGGCCATGGTCATCGTGATTTCTCTGTACCTATAAGGTGGCTAAATTAGATATATCCAACAACCCTTTTTTTTTTTTTTTTGTTGCCGTGGTGGAAAATCCTCATGGATGTCCTTCGCCTGGGGCAGGCGAAGGGGTCTGTCAGACTCTTACTGACTAAAAACCACCTCGGTGTTCCCTCCCACACTTGGACCGGGGATCGTGGGAGCTGATACGCCATCCATGATCCCCGGCTAGTGCCGGCCCGCCTACGCGGGCCACCTCAAGCCAGGGGGAGTGTGAGGTGTCCTCCCCCCGCGACGTCCAATAGGGGCGCGCGTGGAACACAACGCGCTGCCGCCTCGGGGTCTTGCTGGATGGGGGACGGCGGACGACCCCGAGTCCGCCGTCCCTCCGGACCTCTTTATGGGGGCTGGAAGAGGGCGTTGTCTGCCCTCCGCCGACGCCCGGTTCGCCTGCTGCGGCACGGGAGAGTGGCCACGGCCTCCCTCTCCCTCTCCGCAGCCTCCTTCTGCGAAATTACGGCTTCACAGAAGGAGATCACCGCATCCCACGACTCGGCGCCCCCGACCATCGAACGAACGACGGCCGGCAGCGACAGGTCGGGGCCCACTTCAGAGACAAGGGCACGGCGCTGCTCCTCCCATGCGGCACACTCTGCCAGTGTGTGTTGCGCCGTGTCCTCCCGACAGTCGGTGCAGTGATGGCACCGAGCGTCCGGCTCCCTGTTTATGCCTAAACGACAGGGAGCCGTGTTTCCTCCCGAGCATATCCAACAACCCAACCCAACCTGAAATACATTTCCATAAAACCGGTCTTACGTGATTATGATGTTGTTATTACACAACTTTCTCTTGATATTTTGGAAACGCAGATGTCTTGTGGATGTTATCAAGGTTTCTATTGAAGTCAAAACATAAATTTGTGTAAACTAATCTGCTATTTTGCCTGAACTTTGGCCTTCTTATTATACTCATAAAATAAAAATGTTTGCTATAAAAAAACCTTCCACACTTAATCGAGATTCTAAATAATAAACTTTTTTCCAAAACTTTTAAAGTTTAAAAAAAGCACTGTCCTGGAACAAGTTTTGGGAGCTATTCAATTGAGTGATTACAGGACAGAAACAGCTAAATAACATTTGAATTACCAAATGTTATTTAGCGTACTTCTGTCCTGTAATATATATGTATTATAATTATATTATTATTTTTTTATTACTAGCCCATTTTGTCCCACTGCTGAGCAAAAGCCTCTGACCATTCCAATTCCCAAGGAAGATATCCAGGTCATTCCATCATTTCCTTTGTGGTCTGCCGCCTGATTTTCGCTGTGTTTAGGCCCCAATCTTGTGTTTTACTAGCCCACGATCTTACAAGGGTCTTCAAACCCCAGCTCTTTAGTTTGTGTAATCTGTTTACTCAAAACTGCTTTCAAAACAGTAAAGTGCTCTAACTGGGAGGAGGCCTGTGTCCCAGCAGTGGGTACATACATTCGCGTGACTAAGGGCGAGTTATTTGACCCATAGTTAAGTCAACAAATAGTTACTTGTTCCATGAACTGTTAGCATGACTGATGATCAAATAAATAACTATTACTCAAGAAATGAGAAGAAAATGTATAGGCATTTTAGTCTAATTTAACAATTAGTCAGTATCAAACACATGGATAAAGAAACTGGCCCTAAGTATATAGAAAAAGAAGCCAGTAGGATTGTGTAACACAGACTTTTTGCCACCAATTGTTCCCTGTAATGATAGTAGTACATCTGTATCTCTTGCAAGTAAAGGGCATTTTTTATTTTAGGGATTTTTCCTGAATACAGAAACATTACATTTCTCATTTAATGGTTTTTTCTATTTATTGTACAAGCTCATCCGATTTTAGTACTGTTCATTACATGGTAAGGGATGTTTCAGATACTACAGGCTAACATGGCCCAAGTCAAAAAGGTCAATTTTTTTTCTGTTGACTGGGTATAAAACCCATCTGTGTAATTCCCATGTTCCCATGATTTTTCTGTGTATAATAAAGAGTCAGTGACTGATTGTTTTGTTTTCAGCATTGGCTGCATATGGCAAAGTTAATATTGAAACAAGTCAAAGGTATGTGTTGTTTAAACTAGTTCACCACCCACGTCTGTTGTTTTATCTACTAATCTTAATTGACTAATTCACTGTTTCAATTAACAACACTCCTAAGTAGTAGTTGTTTCAATTAGCCGAATAATCTGTTAAAGTTAATTTATTTTGTGTTAATTGGGATAGGGCAGATCTGAGTATGAACAAATAATAAAATGTTTTGCATGAAATACTCAAAGTACTACTTTTTTTATCAATACTTAAATAGCACTTTATAGATACCGGCACGGATCTTGAGCGCTGACTTCTACAGTTCTACTTGCGCAGAATCACACAGAAGTGAAATATCGGGTCTCTTTAGTGGTATGAAGAGAGATGTGGGGGCGGGAAGTGCAATCTTTGTACAGTGATTGGCTCGCCGATATTGTACGATGCGCAAAGCGATTCCCGCTCTTTCGCCGAGCGCTCAAGATTCGTACCGCTATCTGTACCTGCGACTTTCTCATAGTTTCACTCATAGTTTGTGAGTATTTACTATTTATTAATATATTTATTTACTAGTTTTGGTTTAAGCCAAAATTACTCTATCTTCATCCAAAAAAGACGGTTATAAACTATCTCCCTAAATCTGTACAGCTGTTTTTGCATGATTGAAACACAAGCATACAAATTAATTTCTAATAAAAGTGGGACCTATCCTGCACTTTTGAACTCAATCAACGTTGTCCTATCATTTATATCTGAAAATATTCCTCTCACAACATTAATCCATACCCTCCTATAAAACCACTTTTAACCACCAATTTTCTTTACAGACGCATCGCCAATACTGTTTAGTTTCCGAGTAAAGTTTTACCCTCCAAATCCGCTACTCCTGAAGGAAGATGTGACTAGGTTCCAGATCTACTTGCAGCTCAAAAGAGACCTTCTGCACGGGAGGCTGTACTGTACGTCCAATGAGGCAGCTATGTTAGGAGCCCTAATAATACAAAGTAAGATTTTAATTCATTTTTTACAGATCAGGGCTTTAAAGTTACAGGCCCCAACATAGACTTGTTCTTGCTATACCTATATGTATAATATAGTGCTAAACTTAAGCGTGTAGTTAAAAACATGAACAGTTAGATTTAGGTAGATTTTGAGACAGTAATTTGACTAAGTTCAATAAAGTGGATTGTCCGATTTTAGCAGATACCATTTGCTTGACTTAATAATGCTCTCCCCTATACTAAAAACTAGATAAATTAAAAAAATTGAGTTCAACGCCATCTAGCGCCGGTCTTTTACGTTAACGCGATTAAAACGTTTACCGCATTTGGCTCTCTAATTGGATAAGAATTTGGAGCCGGCCAATTGGAGCGCCGGACGTCATAAACGTGTCGAACGTGCGTAAAACAAAGTCGCACTAAGCAATCTGTATGGCTCCGTCACTCTCTCACTCTAGAACCATGATAGCGTCAAGAAATAATAGTAGGTGCTCAGAGCATAATGTGTAGTGTTTTAATTGAAAATGCTCAATGTATTCTACCTAGTCTAATGGAATGTTTACACATAAAATTGTATGTTGGCCTAACCTTATCTTAATATCTTTGCATATTATGTATGTACATATGTTATATAAAAGCAGATTCAATCCATACAAACAAAACGAATGTGTGATCTTGACATTGAAATTATTTGCCATCTTTAGTACAACAATCAACACATGTTCCATGTTTAAAAACACGTTTTCGACAAGAGGTACCAATATCACCATAATTATCTATCACACTACATTACTGATAAGGATTATGGGATTTTTTCATAGTTTTTATGAGTTTAACATTGTGTTTCATGGCTCCAGCGCTTACATCACTGCAAGGGCAAACTGATAAAACCACAGGAAGTGACTGATTTTGCACACAGCAACCTGCAACATACGCTTCTTAAATGTGTGTATGTAGAACAATTTTATACACAAGTGGACATTGCACCATTGCCTATATTGGTAATTGTGAGCTATTGATATTGCTCACATTATAGTATCTAATTGAGAGTGATTATTAACTTGCTGGCTGCAAAATTCCCGTATAAAATGTATGAATTGGTTGCTTCATGCTTGTATAGGCAAATTATCACCTATTGATTCAATACATCATGGGTATTTCATCATGAACATATCTTTTATAGGCAGCCATAAATGAATAATTAATTTCAGACTGTACATATAGCCACATCATCATCATCATCTTCCTGCCCTTGCCCCGTGTTATTTGGGGTCGGCGCAACACGTTTCTTTCTTCCATTCTGTCCTGTCACCCGTAATGCTATCACTGACTTCTTTTTCTTTCATATCACCCCCTCACACAAGATATGGATGGATTCCATATTTTTTTGGCCCTTCTCCCTCTAACCATCCAATAACCATCCACATGTATTGTATACTCTCTTAGTAACATTTTTTTTTACAGTGGGAAATCATCCAATGACTTCTCGCGCACTTGCGCGGAGCGAGAGAGCGTGTCAGACTTTTACTGACTAAAACACACTCCTGTTCCTTCTTTGGCTTTGTTCCTGGGCCCCGGAGTTCACTTTCACTTAACCCATGGCCCCAGTAGGCTTCGACCCTGCTGGGCCCCTACGAACTCTTTTGGTAACATGCATTTCATCCCCCCTCTTCACATGACCGTACCAAGACAAACGATTCCCTTTCAACTTTTCAGTCACTGGCGCTACTTTCAAACTTTCTTTAATATACTCATTTCTCACTTTATCCATTGTCATCACACCACACATCCATCTCGACATTCTTATCTCCGCTACATGCAATCTCCTTTCATCTGTCTTTTTCACAGCCTAACATTCTGATTCATACAGTATGACAGCTCTTAATAATAATAATTATTATGTCGGAAGCTCTAGGAATCAATATCACTGACATGAAGCAATCGTTAAGGGAGCGTTTCTTTGGACGCTTGAAGAAGGTATTTAAAATAGTCTTCTTTCAGGCGGAAACAAGGTGCCCGCCTTCAACGGTTGGGTCATGCCAGTATTGATGTACTCTTTCGGTGTACATACTCAAATGGACTCAAACGGAACTTGACGCCCTGGATAGGTGGGTCCGTACACTGCTGACTGCATACCGAATGCATCACCCACGATCGTCGGTGATGAGACTGTATATCCCGCGGAAGTGTGGGGGTCGAGGTTTCTTAAATGCTAAGTCCCTACACAACCGCGAGGTATGCAGTCTCAGGGAATATTTCCTAGCTGCCGACGTGGGTATGCATCGAGATGTAGTGGTAGTGGATAAGGGACTCACTCCGCTCACCCTGATCGCAGGGTAGTATGGCAGAACAAGGAACTTCACGGACGCTTTTTTCGCGTCCTTTATGGGTCCGATGTAGACAAATTGGCGACTGTAGCCTGGCTGCGTTTCGGTGACCTATTTGGGGAAACCGAAGGTTTTGTCTGTGCAATTATGGACGAAGTTATCATGACGAATAACTACCGGAGCTTTGATTATATACTTGTCTACCGTGTTATTGTGAAGGACGGCACGGTTGACATCTGTCGGGCATGTCACCGTCCGGGAGAATCAATTCGTCACATTATCTCAGGTTGTTCTCGTCTAGCTATCGGAGAGTACTTGCATAGGCACAACCCAGTAGCCAGATTTATCCATCAGCAACTTGCTCTGAAATACTCTCTTGTGGAATCAGAAGTGCCATATTACAGGTATGAGCCCGACCCAGTTCTTGATAATGGCCATATCACTTTGTACTGGGACCGGCCCATCATCACTGACAGGACTATTGTAGCCAATAAGCCTGATATAGTGGCGGTGGATCGAAGCGAGAGGCGTGCAATGATTGTTGACATTTCCGTTCCACATGACGAGAACCTCGTGAAAGCCGAGAAAGATAAACAAATTAAGTATATTGATTTGGCTCGCGAGGTTTTCGACATGTGGGATGTGGACTCGGTGATCATTGTACAGATAGTCGTGTCGGGCAATGGCTATTAAATAGCCAAGAGCCTCGACCAATACCTTAAGAGGTTCGCTTTAGGCGACTGGATCAAGGGCTTGATTCAGAAAGCGGTACTCCTGTACACGGCTCGTATTGTTAGGAGGTTCCTTTCTCTGGAGCCTTGACCGCCGGCAGCTTGGAAACTGTTCCCGATACCTGTGGGATACAATTTTTTATATTTTTAAATATTTTTTAAGAAATATTTAAAAATGAATAGAGAATAATAATAATAATACATTTTATTTGTTCCAAAAGCTTACAGATACAAAAAATATCGTTTAAATAACAAAATGAATCAAGGGTTTAAAATTAAGTTACAGATTAAATAATTACATGTGGTTTTAATGTGATCTATACGTAAATTGATGAGCCCTGCCTTTTAAACTAGGGTAGATAGGGTTCTTAAAACGAACTAGAAGTTTTACCCTTCAACTTGAGGGACATCCGTGGGTCACAAGTTGTTCCAGTGACCTGTCGCCATTACATAAACGTATCCTTAGGGAAAGTTATAGGGCAAAGTTTATTTCTTTAGTAATCTAATAATTATGGAATTATAATACAACTAGCGATCCGCCCCAGCTTCGCACGGGTGTTAGAAATCATTGAAATCAGGGGCGCCGGCTTTTAGAAAACCTCATGGGTGCTCAAGCTCATTTGATGACTCGAAAAAGTGGCGAAGTGTGAGAAGAGAAATGCACAGTGATCGACCGACAAATAAATAAATGTCCTACTTACAAACTGCGAAACAACGAAGGTACCACAAACACCCAGACCCAACACAAATATCTGTTTCATCAACAAACATTTGTGTTGGTGCGGGAATCGAACCCGCGACCCTTGCGTCTCAACCGGCGCTATAAACCACTGCGCTAAACGGGTCATCGGGTAATGAAAAAACGCCCATCTCTAAAAGGCGATTACTGATCTGTTTCTTGATGTCTATTCTCAGGGGTGCTCGGCACCCACTGTTTATTTCTCATGGGTGCCCTAGCCCCCGAGCACCTACGGAGTCGGCGCCTCTGATTGAAATTATCGGCTTTTCTCTATTAAAATATGCACGTATTATATACCTAAACCTTCCTAATGAGTGACTGTCTATAAGTGAAAACCGTATAAAAATCTGTTTATTTATTTATTTAATCTTCACGCATTCTCTACCAGTCAACTTAGGGTGGTGAAGAGACAATATGGTAGTTGCATAAAAAGAAAATGTTATTGTTAGTTTTTCGCGTACATATAGACAGATACGGTGGGGGACTTTGTTTTATAATATGAGGATAATTATTTTTTAGAGAGAATTGAAGTCGATATAAGTTGCGCTGCGTGCCCAGCCTTTTCTCAATTTAACTATGTTGGGATCGGCTTTTAGTCGATGGGGAAGTAGCTGAATAGGTACCAGTATTTTACATGGAGCGACTGCCTGTCTAAACTCCACAACCAAGTAAATAGGATTTGGGGGTAGGCGGAACAGAGAGTAAAGTCCCGCAAACCTCCGTTGAAAAGGGAGGATCCTCCGACCAGACGGATGTCATGTCTGGTGGGCAACTGCCCGGTAGATGAGTTCGGGCTGTTCTATATGTTCCAATCGCGCGGAGAACTTTGATTGCGCGATGCAGGATTAGTTCTTATGTGACGCCATAGATGTCGCTACAAGGAACTCGATACCCCTTGGTAAGATTAGTGTCAGACTTTCTGACTTCTGACTATCCTTTAGTAGGTACAGATTGTTAAAGATTTACATCTAAATGATAGCCGGGACCAACGGCTTAACGTGCTTTCCGAGGTGCGGAGGAATCTCGGTATGTTAAAATGGTCACCCATCCACAGAGTGACCTCGGCAAGCGCTGCTTAACCTTGGAGATTGATTCGTGTGTCTGTTATTATTTTAATCTCAATCAATGATTATATTATTATTAGCATAGCATAGCATAGTCGGCCTATAATGTTCCCACTGTTGGGACTCAGGCCTCCTCTCTAGGAGAGGGAATGGGCCGTAATCCACCACGCGGGCCCAGTGCGGGTTGGTGAATGTCACATGTCTTCGAATTTTTGCTTCTAGGACATGCCGGTTTCCTCACGATGTTTTCCTGCACCGTTTTGAGAGCAGTGGTGATGAAATAAATTACACAAAGCTTAATTATTAAATATTATTATTATTATTATTATTATCCATTAATTTTTATATATATTTAATACGTTTTTAAAAATTTCTTTAAAAAATATATTAAAAAATGCAGGGCAAAGGCTTCTCTTCCATTCTTCCACTCTTCTTTATCCTTAGCTACTTCAGTTCAATCAAGTGTAATAAATATTGCAATAAAAAGACATTGTTGTTATTAACAAAACTCTTTTGTTTCTCAGTTGAACTAGGCGACTACGACCCAAACATCCACGTTGGCAACTATGTAACCGAGATGAGGCTGCTACTAAGACAAACGGACACCATTGAAGCCAGGATACAGGTAACACCATTTGATCTTTGATATTTTATTATTTTATTTATATAATGTTTATTGAAGTCTAGCTGAAGTAGGCGGTTTTGTTCGCATCAGACTTGTAAACGGCACAATGCCATTTGGTCTCAATTTCAACTTTCTTTTTGAGCGCGAAACCTTTATTCTCCTTCTAAATTAAAAGTAGCTTAAGTTACACCTTATAACATCAGCTATATATCAGTGAGAGTTCTGTCAAAATCAGTTCAGCCGTTTTGGAGATTAGCCGAAACAGAAAGACAAAAATTTTAAAAATTCCTTTTTTTCTACAATATTATTTATGGCCAGACCATGTATTATACCGTGCACAATTCTATTACCAGCCTTTATTCTATGAACACCTAACAAGGTCAAGTCCAAGTTCATAATTAAAGAAATCTATACTAATATTATAAAGCTGCTGCAGAGTTTGTTTGTTTGTTTGTTTGTTTGTTTGAACGCGCTAATCTCTGGAACTACTGGTCCGATTTGAATGATTCTTTCAGTGTTGGGTAGTCCATTTATCGAGGAAGGCTATAGGCTATGTTTTTTTTTTCAAAATTAGGGATCCGTAATAAAATTGCTATTTTGTAACACAAGGTGTAAAATCGAAAACCTATTTTTGCGTGCGCTGCAAAAACTATTGACAATAGAACAAAATCATTGTACTACGGGTTTGTAGATCCCATTAAGACCTACAAAAAAGTCCGCGAGAACATATATCTAGCTATCATGATTTAATCACAATAACCGATTTTGTGTTCAAATAATTATTAAATCGTCTGAAGAAAAAAAAACTACGTTAAATATGTATCGTAATATTAATCTTTATCGAAATTAAGCATTATGTTATCAAGAGTATTTATGTAGAAGTAAAATACTTTTTGTTTCATCTCAATCGGATATTTCGTTTAAAAGTTATCACGTGTGTAAGATGTTAAGAGTTGGTACCTACGAGTATTAATGAGTTATGGGCCATAGAGTTTTTTATCAACATAAAATCCTGTAATAATCTTTTTGAAATATATTTGTTGATGAGATCAAGAAGATGCAGTCCATTATCCACAGGAATTTCTTAATTCTTTAAACCCGAGTGGCCTCCCCCCACATTCTCTCAAGTTAAAAATTGGTGCCCCAATTATTTTACTTAGAAATCTTAAGCCACCAAATTTATGTAACGGGACTCGACTTCAGGTTAAATTTCTTCGCAATAACGTGATCGTTGCAACAGTTTTGACTGGTCCAGCGGTTGGTCAAACAGTACTTATACCTCGGATCCAGTGACGGATTAAGACTACTTGATGCCCTAAGCAATCTACGCCTGTGGGCCCCCCAATCCGTATGTCAACTAGAATCGGTCTTTAAACCTTTACCACCTAAAAACATTTTTTTTTTTGTAAAATAAGATGATGTGATGTAACGTACCTTAGAAGTGGAGTAGGTGCGACAACAATAAAAAACCAAAGCATAATTTATTTATCAGGGGTTAAAGTATGAAATTGCCGTTTTGTACAGAAAAATTGAAATTCGTTTTTTTTTCATTTAACATTTTTATTTAATCAAAATATTATTATTAGACGCACAGGACCGTTCGCTGTGGCGACGCTTGGGGGAGGCCTATGTCCAGCAGTGGACGTCTTTCGGCTGAAATGATGATGATGATTATTATTATCTATACATTACTGCCATCTAATAGGAAGGTCATTTATGCCTTTGCGATAGAAATCTGGTGATCTAGATTCGACAAACTGTGTGAAAGCATTTTGTACTGCCTCCTGAGAAGAAAACATTTGATCACGTAGAAAATTGTCTAAATCACGAAAAAATGTTAGTCCGTTTGAGCAAGGTCTGGCGAATACGAAGGGTGACGAATGATTTCTAATTGCAGTTCCTGTAGAGTTAAAACGGTTTCTCATGCTGTATGAGGTCTCGCGTTATCATGGAGCAATAATGGTGAAGATCGATTCATGAGTCGAGGTTGTTTCACTGCTAGTTTTGCTATCATTGTTCGGAGTTCGGCACAATAGACATCTGCCATTATCTGACATGGGGGGCTATTGGCTAACTTTTTCAATAACAGTTGACAACTAGCATTCGTTGCACACTAAACTTAGTTGTCAACTGACAATTTCATAAAATTGGTATTACGTATCACACAAGTGACTAACAAACTACGGTGAAAATGTGGTGAATTATAAAAAAATACGGTGCCTATTGTGACCACTCTAAAATTTTATCGACTATTATACAGCTTCAAAAGCTTGCACAATCGCAATTTTAAAAGTATCGATACAATAACATCTGTCAAAACGTGTTACGGTGTCGGTGTACGGTGTCACTGCAGTTGGTCACTGAAGATAGGCAATACGAAACTAGCTGTTTGACAGTTCAATGATGCACATTGTTAACAAGTGATCATCACTTGAACTGTCAACAGAGTTACGCAATAGCCCCCCAGATCGGAGAAAGCTATAGTGAATGATACCATGCTGAGACCACCAAACAGTTACCAGTTAACACAGTAACAGTTAGTTAGTCAGGTAACAGTTAGTTAGTTTTTATTGGTAAGCTTTGCTTTAGGACACTGTTGCGACGTTTGACCTGGGGTCAGCCATTGCATTTTTCGCTTACGGTTATCTTAAAGAATCTACTTTTCATCACATGTCACAATTCGATCCAATATTCCTTCATTTCTGTATCGATTCAACAAGGCAACACAAGTTTCAACACGCGTTTCTTTCTGCAGATCAGTCAAATCATGAGGCACTCATTTTTCATATTTTTTTTATTTTATTGATTTGACGCAAATGAGTCAATATTGTTGTTAAGGTAACGTTAAACCATGCTGCTAATTCCTGGGTAGTTTGGCTCAGATCGGCTTCCACCATCTCATTCAATTCATTGTTATTCACCTGTGTGGGCGGTCTTCCACGTGGTTCGTTCTCCAAATCAAAGTTTCCATCATGAAAGCGTTTAAACCACAATCGCACGGTGCGTTTATTAGCAGTCCCCTCTTCAAACGCAACATTGATATTGCAAGCCGTTTCTGCCGCTTTAGTTCCGCGTTGGAACTCTTATTCAAAAATCACTCGAATTTTCGAAGTATCCATCTTTCTTGTCTAAGTTGAATAAAAACAACTGAAAGTCGATAATCGAATGATGCACATTTTTTAAAAGAAGAGCTTCTTATGTACCATGTGAAAAAAAAAATCACTCAAAAATCTCATACGATGAAGGTTCTATGTCAATTCGAAGTACCTATTACAATAAAATGGCAATATCATACTTTAACCCCTATTATTACGTATGCATAGAAGCCGTTTTGATTGACACAGATTTGTGGGGGCGCCAGGCGGGGGGCTCGCGGGGAAGGGGTGGTTTGTGTTTGGCTGATCGCAATTCCGGTGCAATCGAATTGCCAAATGCACTAGCGGGCAGCGAGTGGGCAAGCGGGAGCGGAGTTATGACTCTAGGTCGGACTCTATGTCAACTTAAAACGCGCGAATTTTCAAATTAGTCCTAGAAACTTTTTTTGGTGACGTGAGAGTGAGACGTGATGCCCTAAGGACGGATTATTTTTGTGCTTCTTCTGGTGCCCCCCCCAGACGTGATGCCCTAGGCAATTGCTTAATTTGATTAAGGGTTAATCCGTCACTGCTCGGATCCCAATGATTCCAAATGATTTGCCTTTTCATTTTAAAAGAGTCCAATTCCCAATTAAATTATCTTTTGCCGTAACGATAAATAAATCACAGGGGCAAACATTTAAATATGTAGGATTAGATTTACGGCAAAACTGTTTTTCGCACGGCAACGGTTATGTCGCGTTGTCAAGATCAGGTTGCGGAAACAATCAATATATTCTTCTGCCACAAGAAAATAAAACGAAAAATATAATTTACTCAGAAGTACTTTAAAATAATATTTTAACCCGGTTTAAAGTGGACGGACACCCCGCCTATAGTCGTCATTCTTATGTGTCTGGCTGAATGTCGAACAGATAGACAGCTATTGCCTGCGACTTGTACAATTTAACTTAATCTATATTTTTCTTAATATTATAAAGCTGAAAAGTTTGGTTGTTTGTTATGAACGCGGTAATCTCGGGAAATACTGATCTGATATGAAAACTGTTTAAATATTCAATAGTCCATTTATTGAGGGAGGCTATATTTATCTCGGTATTTCCACGGAAACGAGAAAAACGCGGGTGAAACCGCGGGGCCCAGCTAGTAACTTATAAATTTGATTAATAAATCTATCAATTTGCAAATAACATTTATAGTCAGAAACTCACATCCATACCAGTTCTAGGACATGAAACAATTTTCTTGAATACATTTTATATGAAACTAGCTGCCCCCCGCGATTTCACTCGCGTCTTTGGTTACTGTTTCGCTCCCGTGGGTCGTGCCTTGATGTTACACGACCCCAAAAGCCTTCAGCCTTCCTCAAAAAAAGGCTATCCAACACTAAAAAAGTTTTTTTTTATTTCTAACAAGTATGTTCTGAGATTAGCGCGTTCAAACAAACAAATAAACTCTTCGACTTCTATAATATTAGTATAGATTTATTGACATGTGTGTACAATCCTCTCGTATGCCAGTCAACCTTCTCATCTAGCTCAATATGCGATCCATCGCGTCTCGGCCTTCGGTGGCCATAAAACTAGACTTAATAAAATATTTAGACACCCATCATTCTTAGAACCCCTTAATACACAATGTTTAAGTGGTGGAGGTATTTTTAACACTGAAAAGCAAACAAATAAATACCAACAGAAAGTGACAGTTTTAGATACCATAAATAATTCTATAACGGGAACTTATAACACAGTATAGATAAGATATGGAACAGTACGGAAACTACCAACAAATGTTCGAAATGGCTCACTCACACAAACATACGCATCGATGAGACTCCTAAGCGGCATTCGCTACTGACAGGATCGCGAGAAACGCTTAGGAGTCTCGTCGATGCGTATGTTTGTCTGAGTGTGCCGTTTCGAATATTTGTAGGTTGTTTCCGTACTGTTCCATATATATCTATACTGTGACGAGGGGGCAAAGTTGACGATGTTTAGATAAATAAATACAATGTTTGAACTCTTTCCACGTTCCGATAAAGCGTGTGTCGGGTGAAGTATATTTATTTGTGAAGTATCTTACTACACAGGTTTATTATCATTACTTTATCTAGTAATAGACTAAACAATTGATAAGAGATCTTAGCAAAAAAATCATGTTGTTGTCGTTAACTTTCCGCTATCGTATTTTTTCTCTTTTCATTTCATTCTGTAATCGTTAAAGGGGCCTATTTTATAAAATAAAAATTCCTCTAACTGGTGTTTGTTATCGTATGGCTAATTTAAGATTATACACTCATATTATATATTTTTGTCTGTTTGTTCCGGCTATTCTCCGAGAAGGCGTGATCGATTTTGACTGGTAGATAATTGATGTTATAGGGAACAAAATTGCATTGTTTTGTTTTACGAGTTTGACCCGGATGAAGTCGGGGGCAGCAGCTAATGACATCGAATATAGTTTCATATGCATTTAGTAAATAAAAAGATATTTTGATATTACAGACAGACGTTAAATTTTATTTGTTTATACAGATACTAGCTGAGCCGGCAAACGTTGTTCTGCCATATAAAAAAAAAAAAAAAAAAAAAAAAAAGATGTTGGCCGATTCTCAGACCTACTCAATATGCTCACAAAATTTCATGAGAATCGGTCGAGCCGTTTCGGAGGAGTTCAAGTTCGAACACCGTGACACGAGAATTTTATATATTAGACTAGCTGAGCCGGCAAACGTTGTTCTGCCATATAAATAAAAAAAAAAAAAAAAAAAAAAAAAATAGATGTTGGCCGATTCTCAGACCTACTCAATATGCTCACAAAATTTCATGAGAATCGGTCGAGCCGTTTCGGAGGAGTTCAAGTTCGAACACCGTGACACGAGAATTTTATATATTAGACTAGCTGAGCCGGCAAACGTTGTTCTGCCATATAAATAAAAAAAAAAAAAAAAAAAAAAAAAATAGATGTTGGCCGATTCTCAGACCTACTCAATATGCTCACAAAATTTCATGAGAATCGGTCGAGCCGTTTCGGAGGAGTTCAAGTTCGAACACCGTGACACGAGAATTTTATATATTAGACTAGCTGAGCCGGCAAACGTTGTTCTGCCATATAAATAAAAAAAAAAAAAAAAAAAAAAAAAATAGATGTTGGCCGATTCTCAGACCTACTCAATATGCTCACAAAATTTCATGAGAATCGGTCGAGCCGTTTCGGAGGAGTTCAAGTTCGAACACCGTGACACGAGAATTTTATATATTAGATATATTAAAGTTGTCAAAAAATAAAAGGCCCGTTTTGACATTTGTATTTTGACTACCTAACGGTTTGTCCGGTGTAGTGTAGCTGGTACTAAAATAGCTACTACTACACCAGACCCCTAATTATTGTTTTATTGTTTCTCTCAGTTTCTTTCCAAATTACATTCTACGGTCTTTCTCAATTGTCAAAACGGGCCTTTTATTTTTTAACGAGTTTACATAATTATTTAATGATGAGTAATTGTGTGTTCAGGAGCTACATCGGGAGCCAGTCGAAGGTACACCAGGTGGCAGCGGAGGCGTGAAAGGCATGTCAACACAGGAGGCCGAGCGACAGTTCGTGAAGATCGCCTGCCAGCTCGACACCTATGGGGTGGACCCCCATCCTGTCAAGGTTTGGGTATATGTGTTGCCTCCCTTTATTGGGTATTTATATCTTTATTAGCTTTTAGTCTTTCTGGTGTCAAAATAAGTTTGTCTGTTTATATTAGAGCTTATATTTTATTACCTAACTAGCCCGCGTGAAATTTGGTTTCTCCATACCAACTTTGGACCACCCCAAATTCCACCCCTAAGGGGGTAAAACGTTACCCCCTTAGGGGTGGAATTTTGTAAAATTCGTTCTTAGCGGATGTCTACACCCTAGGAACCTATCTGCCAAATTTGAAGTTTATAGGTGTTATAGTTTCTGAGATTTCGTGATTAATCAGTGAGTGGTATTTCGCTTTTATTTAAATAGATTTTACAACAACAAATAAAAAGTTTTCTTCCTATATTTAACTGTAATAACAACTATAATTGACTGGCCTGTTGGTCTAGTGGTTAGTGGCCCTGATTTCTGTGCCGGAGGTCGCCGGTCGTGGGTTTGATTCCCACCGAAGACACATGTTTGTGTGATGAGCACGATCATTTGTTTTGTGTCAGGGTAAAATTTATCTATAATATGTATGCATTTTGAAATATATAAGTATGTTTATCAGTTGTCTAGTACTCATATCACAAGCTCTGCTTAGTTTGGGACTAGATGTTGTGAAAGTTGTGGAATATTAATATTATTATAATTATTTAATACTATTTGAAAGGTCAACTCCTAGATTATCTTTTCAATCAGCTCCTTCAATGTTATTAAACCTTCGTACCCCTGGCCCTGTTACGCCAGAACATCACACTCAACAATACCTTTCTACAATCCAGGACCACAGAGGCAACCAACTATACCTGGGCATCAACCACAGCGGGATCCTGACCTTCCAGGGCAGTCGGAAGACGCACCACTTCAAGTGGTCGGAGGTGCAGAAGATCAACTTTGAGGGACGCATGTTTATTGTACATCTCAATTACCCAGAGGTAAGATATTCATAATAATATGAGTTATCGTGGTCCTAGAACGCAATGGGCAACTAAAGGAATTAGGTGGGTTTTATTCAGTAAACGTCTGAAACTCCCTCTCGTTCCACCCTAGAGTGGGAGAAGTCATATGATGAAAAAAGGCAGTTGAAATTTAGAGTAATTGTCTGCTCTCATCTCTTCATTGATCGTCTTGAGTCTTAAGGCGTTCCCTTTTTTTGGTTTTATTGTGATTAGAGTTGAAAATCCTTCGTCACAAAAATCATCATCATCATTCAGCCGAAAAATGTCCACTGTTGGACATATGCCTCCCCCAAGCGTCGCCACAACGACCGATCCTGTGCGTCTCACATTCACCGCATTCCCGCGACTCTCACCAGGTCGTCGGTCCACCTTGTGGTCGCGGCGCCAACGTTGCGTTTTCCGGTGCGCGGTCGCCACTCTAGAACCTTTCGTCCCCATCGACCATCCGTTCTATGAGCAATGTTCCCTGCCCACTGCTATTTAAGTTTGGCGATTTTTCGGGCTATTTCGGCAACGTTGGTTCTTCTACGGATATCTTCATTCCTGATGCGATCACGCTAGGAAACTCCGAGCATAGCCCTTTCCATTGCCCTTTGGGAACAAAAATAGGTTGTTGCATGTGCATGCATGCTATTGCAATGCTTAGAAAGCAGAGGATTTTTCACACATAGTCAAACATGTTTTAAATAAGTTTCTGAAAATTTCAACCCATAGGTTGATCTACAATTTTCTTCTGTCTGTCTGTTAACATTAAGAGATAACCTGCACACTTGGCAGAACACTATACTAGTGGTTTCACCCGTGTCTTTGGTTACTGTTCTGTTGCTATTAATCGTAGCGTGATTTTATTTAGTCTATAGCCACGGTAATATTATCTATACAGTATTGTAACTCGGCCGTATCTTTGAAATAAATGCCTACAGCCGCGCGGTACGTAAACATGCGATAGGGCTGCCCGCACTATGGCTGCCCGCCTCCACCATTTTAATTACATTTGCCTACATTGTTTTTCCATTTAGTTTTGTGATTGTAAATATACTTTTTTTATATAAACAAATAAAATACTTTGTGAATTGAATAGGAAGTGCTCAATATTTGCGACCGAAAAATATTTACGCCTCGACTGAGACGTACCTACGAAATGCTATATTATTTAATTTTAAAGTACAAAAATCCGCATTCTAAAGCATAATTAAAAATTGTTTTGGGAAACATGGACAAGGTGGAGAAAAAGGAATATCTTTTACTTGGTTATAGATACCTGCAGCTACTTTACAATTTATATGTTTGGTTTTAAATGAAGAATTCATGCAACCAAAAACAGCACAATATATCCTACTCGTCATATTAAATATATAAATATGTACTTGAACTTATTTTTATTGAAAAAATCGCGCGGCACAGACGCGACTGTCTGCATCCCGAGCGCACCTCGAGATCGAGGCGCGTAGGTATAGCTCGCGTTTCGACCGTTTGTATGAAGTTGGAATACTGTATAGATAATATTACCGTGCTATTATAGCCTTCCTCGATGAATGTGCTGTCCAACACAAATATTTTTTAATTCGAACCAGTAGTTCCTGAGATTAGCGTGTTCAACCAAACAAATTCTTCAGCATTATAATATTGATGTTGATATAGAATACAGATGGTAATAAAACGAAAAAAATAAATGTAAATTCTAAATTTACATGTATAGCCACAACTGACTACGAGTCAATAGTAGTGCTGTGCTAACAGTAGTTTGAAGTTATGAGATTAAGATTTTTTTTTATTATCGTATTTAGATGTCAATGTATTGAAACCTGCAGAGATTCGCTAACTAATTAATTGTATATCTATTAAAGTCTATGCAAAAATAGTCCTATTTGTGTACATAACAATAATTAAGTCTGATAGTACACTATTATCTGGTTTTTTTTTACACCGATAAATACCTCTGGGCTTACCACACTTATCAGTAACACAACTTACACAATATGAGGAAATAGTAACAACGGTAGAAACTAAAATTACATTTCGTTTTAAACGATTGTGCAGTTTTGGCCCTTTTTACCAAAGATTAACAAAGAAACTTTGGCCTTTTCAACTGCAACCCTATCTATAGCTTTAGAATCTGCACCCGTCGGAGACGCTCTGGGCGTCAGAAGTCACAGGACGATCCGACCTCTGTAGGCGCAGGCTTACGGACGACAAGCAATGTATAGCTCGCCGTTCGGTAAGGTCCAAACCTGGGTCGACGGCTCGTTGTGTACTTGTCAGCAAGATTGACGGGGCCAGTTAGGGTCGATGCTTGCCAGGGCTATGATTGTTCAAAGGAGTTACCGTGGCTTTCGCAGTAGGTAACTGAAGGAACACTATGGGTTTTTTTAGTCAATAAAAGTCTGACACTCCCTCTCACTCCTCCCAGAGCGAGAGAAGTCATTTGATGACTTCCCACGAAAAAAAAAAACATTACATATAATATGAATACTATGTACTTATAATAATAAAAGCTTAGGTTTTGAATTCAAATAAATTACAGCGAAGCACAGAGGGGAAATTCAAATCACACACATGCATCTATACATCTGCTGCTCATAACCTTGAAGTCCGTTCTCAGATTAAGGGACCCGAATGTACAACTAGTTTCCGAATAAAATGTCCGGTACTTAGTTCACAGCTCCTTTGTCATAAACACGTGTCTGTAAAAAATTAGCAAACTGAATAGCTTCATGTACCCTTTGAATAATTCAGATAAATATTTGATCAATGGGCATTGTGTTGCAAATAATAATGTATAATGGTCATTTTGAATACTTGAAAAGAGTAAGAGTAAAAACCAGTATAATTATTAGTATCGTGAGTGAAATGCTAAGATTATGATCTCACGCGCTTTAAAGAATTCTCGAGCCGGAATATTTGGCCAATTAACTCATTTGTAGCTTAGTTTTTACACTTGCTTTACTACGAAAATAAAATTTGTTTCTTTGAAATGGAAGCCATGCGTGACTCGCTGTAAATAACTAGTGTAATTTTGATATGGAAATACTTTAAATACAGTTGCGATTTTATGGGTTATTAAAAGGCTTGATATTAATAGTTTTAATACGAGTATAATCGTGTTAGTGTCTGTTAAAAGGAAATAGTCAAGTTTAATAAAACAAGCTTTGCAAATATGTGGAGCTAGCTTGTGCTAGCGGTTTCGCCCGAGTAAATGTAGGTTGTTCCTTACAAACTTTTGTCTCTCGTTTCATCCTTTACTAGGCGGACAGCGAGCAATGGGTAGCTCACTGTCCGACCGTCCGGTAACCGTCCGGACCGAGCCCAAGTTGTCGATGGAAAAGAAAGAAAAATAATTTATTTGGCACAAGGCACAAACACAATATAGGTAAACACGAAACAAAAAAAATAAAAAACAAGAAGCAAAAAATGTAGTTGTGTGCCTCACGGCTGCACCAAAATAGGTCCAGTTCAGCATGAATGTCAGACAACTAGTGCCTGACGCTGGTTTTCAACTGAACCTGTGGTTGTGACGCAACGGCGTATTGTTCCACGCGCGCCTCATGGAGATGTCAGCAAATCGTAGGGGCCCAGCAGGGTCAAAGCCTACTGGGGCCACGAGTAATATGAAAGTGAAACCCGGGGCCTTGGGACGAAGGCAAAGAAGGAACAGGAGTGGGTAATAAGTCAGTAAAAGTCTGACACTATCTCGCGCTCCGCCCAAGCGCGGGATCAGTAATTAGATGATTTTCCCACCTAAAAAAAAAACTAGATGGATTTTGACGTAATAATTTTACTTCAAAGTTGAATGTCCGATTTTAGCAAATACCATAACGTTTTTATTTTTATTGAATTAAAAAATATAAATTATACATGTATGCAAATGAATAAAGAAAGGGGATAAATACTGAGATGAAGACTATTATATAAGTTTGAAAGAGGAAGGTATCTTAATAAAATTCTTGTGATGAATTTCAGAAGAAACACACAGTCGGTTTTAAATGTCCGAACGGGCCCGCCTGTCGCCACGTGTGGTGTTGTGCCATTGAACAGATGCTGTTTTTTACGTGAGTACACTTTTTCATATGCGCATAAGTTTTTCACTTGAAGTGTAGCTTTGTTTGTTTTAATAGGTAGTTTTGCAAGTCAATGCCCGGACATGACTTTAAAATGGTAGGTACATTTATTATTGCTTCCTTATTTTTTATAACTTATATTAGGAATTAAGTAGTTATGGGAGTGCGTTCACAATCATGTAAACTCTTATACTCGGGAGACTCAGATCCAGAACAACTATATTTGTAGGTTGACCCCAGTGGTGGAATTTTACATTTTTCAATCCAGCGCACCAACTTATATTACGGCGTGTGTTTATACGATACGGCGACGACGCACAGTGTTTTATGAACCCCGATTTTCGGACATCCCATTTTTATTGCAAAACTTGACAGAAATGATCATTTAAATGCAAGATCTCGTATCCCTATTTAGCTACCAAGTCTAGTTTCTGAGTGATAATTTTTTGAAAATCGTAATTTTTCCATCCGGATATTAAGAAAAAAATTAATTACGCCTAAACTAAGCGTGATACGAAATAAAGATGTTAGGTACATTAATGGCGCATCTTATGCTGAGTGAGTTTTAGTCCGTAAATGAACCTCGCACCATTGTTAGATCGAGATTTATACGAGTTTTTCGGTTTTTAGTTTTTCCGCCGTTTCGGGAAAAGTTATCTATACAGAAATAATTCTATTTACTTCCCCAATACACCACATGATTATGACATCCCAAATCCATGGAACTCAGAAGTTATTCCAATTTAACTGTTTTTGTTAGGGTTGTCAATTTTTTAATCCTAATTTTTCGGATCAATTTTTTCGTAAAAGTAAAAGTTTGTTGTCAGAATGACAAACAGAACGTGAACCAGATTACTGGCAGCCTATCGAGACCTTAAAAAAATATTTTCATTTATTATTATTTCTTAAAAACTCTATACACAAGTTAAAAACATTGTACAAAGGCGAACTTAATGCCTTACACATTTTCTACCAGTTGACCTTATGGTAGTTCAGAAACAACTTGGCGGGTACAACTTAAAAAAGAGAAACTGAGAGGAATATAATATAATTGATAAATACATACATATAAACAATTTTGTGAAGAAAAAAAGAGTCCGACGAATTACCGCTGTGACGATTCTACCAACTTCTTGGGTGAAATATCAAGTTGACATAGAGGCCACTTGCTGATCATAGTGTGCATTGGGATTATCATGCCCCCCTGGCATTAAAGAGTCATCTGGTCGGGGCCCAGAAAGACCATCTCCAGCAGAGCGGATCAGGTTCTGCTGAGGTAGAGTAGTCCCATGGGTCGTGACCGGCTCCATGATTACTAACAAATTCCGCTTACTATTGACTAAAATATTTGGTGGCTGCTCCCCTGCGTTACCGGGTAGGCTACCGTGCCACTAAACAGATGTACGCAATAGACAAACGAAAACAACATAAGCCCGAAGGCATAGCTGGTGGTCAAGTTAAAAATATTTATGGGAGTTTTAGCCAGTAGAAACTATTACCGCCTTCACTGTGTGGAGGTACTCCCAGCTTATGTTATTGCTATTGCATTATGTGGATTTTGCTTGTCATTTAGCAGTATTTAGTACGTACAACAAAAATACTTAAATGACACAAAATGCCTGAATATGCCTTTTAGCGTACATCGATGAATAATATTTTATTTAGATACTAAGCTGGTATCCTGGCTTCTTCACGTCAGATAATCCAAACCACCGATTTTACTACAAGGTAGATATATTTTTTGGCAAAATTAAATAAAATCCGGATATAATTAAAAAACTGAGATTTTGACAGCCCTAACCACGTAAAATCCGGATAAAACTTAAAATCGTTGTGGTTTCCAAGTTCCATGGAATTGGGATGTGAAAATGTGGTGTACCTATTGGAGAAGTTATCGAAATAATTTCAGTATAAACAACTTTTCCCGAAACGGCGGAATTTTCGAGAAAATTAAGAAAAACTTAAAACCGAAAAACACGTATATATCTGGATCAAGCAAAGTTACGAGGTTCATTTATGCACTAAAATACTCGGAATAAGATGCGCCATCAATGTACCTAACATCGTTATTTCTATGACGCTTAGATTAAATGTAATATTTTTTTTCTGAAAATCCAAATAAAATTTGGTCGATTTTCAAAAAATTATAACTCAGAAACTAGACAAAGTAGCTAAATGGGGATACGAAATCTTGCATTTAAGTGATCATTTCTGTCAGGATTTTCAATAAAAATGGGATGTCCGAAAATCGGGGTTTATAAAACACTGTGCGACGTATGTAAGCAATGCTTAGATTGCCACTCAACCAATAAAACCTACATAACACGAATTGAACGATTTTATATTCGTAAACTCGACCATCAAATTTTTTGTCCGGCTCATTAAAATTATGACAGCATTAAAAAAAATGTTAGCGCTGCGTGTCACGGCCACGATCTCCGCATGGAACCAATATAGGGTGACTGGTAATTAGTGACCGATACTTAAACACGTGATTGTACTCATGATTGCAAACAACTTTCACAAAGAAACTTTTTTTATAAACTCACTAGTTTGTAGGTACATTCACTGATTACGTACGTACACTTATGGGTTTGCAAGCTGCGCGGGTGTTCTATCACCATTGTAGGTACGACGGCGTCACGCGGCTAACAGCTGAGCGGTCGTCGGTCGCAGGCGCGCGCGCGCGTATTTAAACAGCTGTTTTATTATTGTGATAAAACTAATGAGAATATAAAAAAAGTTTCTTTGGAAAAGTTGTTTGTAATCATGAGTAGAATCGTATGTTTAAGTATCGGTCACTAATTACCAGTCACCCTATATTTGTATGGCCTACAGATACTTGTTCGGTGTCTGGGTGTCTTGTTTATGCGAATTTACATATTTGCTACTACGATTCAGAAGAAATTTCTAGCGTGGAGCAACATTTTTTTTTAGATATTGTGCAGTATGTATTTTATTATATCTTGTTGTCAGGTTACCGTCGTCGTCGGACGCGTGCGTGTACTCGGGCGGCGGGCTGTTCTCGTGGGGCACAAAGTTCAAGTACTTTGGCCGCACCGAGCGGGAGATCCTCGAGCGAGACGGCCTACTCGCACCCAGGGATTCACAGGTAACTAACATTTAAAGGGTCAGTTAAGCATTAGAAAACTATATCATAAGGTCTGATCTTTCAATAACATCCTAAATCCCGTTCTAATATTACAGGATAGATTTTTGAGATGGGATAGTAACGCTGTGTCTTAGGTAAGAGACTTAACGCAAACGCGATCGTGAAGCGAAGCAATGTAAATTGAAGAAACAATTGAAACTCTATTGCCGTGGCCTACGTGACTAACCGCACGTGGGCATGAAGATGAGGCTGTGGGATGAGCACAGCGAAGCGGTTACGTTTAGTTGGTTTGATATTTTCGCGTGAACTCTTGTGGTGCGGTGGCTTGTTTTAAATAAATTGCGTTTGAAGCGGTGAGTTCACGCGCACGTAGGACATTGCGCCGCGTTGCGTTGAATTCACATAACGGCGCCGCGTTAGGGTAGGTACGATTAACGTTGCACTGCGGGAAAACGTTGAAAATGTCCTTAACTTTTTGAGTAGGTAACTGCATTCACAGATTTTGAAAACTGTACGTACAGCCATCAAGAAAATGGAAGAGGTCTAATAAGAATCAAAAATTCTTTTTAGTCCGGTCAATTTAGACATCCGAGGTTTGTAACATTAATCGCGAAAAACTCGTTTTTGTGACCTTTGACCCCGAGTATTTTTTTCCAGGTGTCGGATCGATGAGGATTTTTTTGATTTAATTTATGATGGTGTTTTGAACAAATCCTACCAATTTTCGGCTGGGTGCGAAATATAGTAACCTTATCCCTATATTTTGGTCTAATTTGATTGGACTAATCAACCAACTTAGGTTTGAGCACTAGTAAAGCCACAAACCGCAGCAATCTTTACACATACCATGTTGCCACATACGAACTACTAAATAGATCTTGGGCCTTATCACAACATGTTAAAATGTCAGGTGTGCGAGCGAGAAAGAGGGATGGATCTATACACTCTATATAGGGTGACTGGTAATTAGTGACTGATACTTAAACACATTACTTTTTTATACTAATTAGTTCAATCACAATAACAAAACAGCTGTTTGAAACTTTGAATTTCGCGCGCACCTTCAGCCGATCAGCTGTTAGCGGCGCGGCGCCCGCGCCCGCGTTATCGATGACATAAGCAATGTACCTACATGTTTCAGTAAAATAATATCCCTAAACTAGTATTTTGGTACTTTACGCGAGCGCGCTACGCTACAATAAAATAGTATAAAAAAAAAGTTTCTTTGGGAAAGTTGTTTGTAATCATGAGTACAATCACGTGTTTAAGTATCGGTCACTAATTACCAGTCACCCTATATAGCTCCATTCCTTTAACAGTTCAGTTTTGATCGCCAAATGGATCGCGTTAAGAGCTTCGTGGTAGGCCCTCTGAAGTCACATAAATTCTTCTACGCGATATAAGGGCCGTGCCTCACTGGGACGCCATGGCGGTATAGCCAGGTCAAGACAGCCCGGCAACAACCGTCTATCAAGTCTTCAAGCGTGTGCGTACGCGCAGCGGAATGTTGTTGAATTTAAAGATTTTAATTATGCAGATATTTAGTGTATGACGTCGTATAATTGTGTATGGTAAAAAAAAAATTGTGCACGCAACCATTGTGGAGAAATTCACCAAAAACTGATTCCGCTGGGCGAACGTTGTCCTGGCGGAACTTTTTTTAATCCATAGACTTTAGAAGAAAAGAGATGTGTCCAAAAATTAGTGTGTATTTGTGTATGTATGAATAAAACTAGTGCATGCATAAACTTCGGAGAAATTCAAGTTTCCGCTACGCGAACGTTTGGCCATTAGCTAGTTTTCATATAAAGCGCTTACATAGAGAGCTGTAGATTTTTACATACGTTGTTTTGAATTTGTTTATATTTGTTTAAAAAACAGATTTAGAAAAAATCGTAGGGTTTAAAAGATAAAAATATAAACGTAAAATACGCTTATTAGGTCTTAGCTCTTAAAGTATGCACTTTGGGGTCTAGATTTTCACGTTTATACAAACCTTGTAAGTGTCTGCAACATGTTGCCAAGTATCAATGATGTTCCGTTAGTAACTAAAGAGTTATAGGACAAATTTACCATGAACAAATCACTGTTTACAAAGCAGTCAAATATCACGACGTTCTGAAGGAATTGCATGGTAATATGTATGTCAATAATTAGTGTATTCATTCAACTATTCTTATGCAAAATTTCATGTCATTAAATTCAGTAATTAAAGAAAAACAATTATAATACTGACGAAGCATCGAAAACCTACATAACCCGACCAAGTTCGGATGGCTACCAAAAAGCGGCCGTGCAATATATTTAGGTAACATCCCAAAATTTACAGTATAATACCGTTATTGAATTGGTATAGGTGATAATCACAATTGTTGTTTCGATATAATTTATAGGTCATTTATTTTTGTACACCTACTTTTTTAAATGTATTTGACTATGACAGAAAGTAGGTACTATTTACGTAGGTACTTTATTTAAGTATGCGCTTAATATTTAATATTTTCTTGAAAATACCTTTTTTATACCAATGTTTTAGTTTATAAGCACTTTTTTAATGTTGATCAAATCTAAACAACTGAATAGGTTAGTTATGTGATGTGATTTTAATTTTTATTGAAGCTCGAAATATTATACTTACCCTAAGTTTCGTCATCCACGCGAACGAAGTCGCGGGCAAAAGCTAGTTCATAATCATTTTTAGTTAAAACACATTTAAGTCTATTGCTGTCATTGCAAGCGTTTGTTAACGTTATTATAATTACATAATTAAGTATTATATGTAATTAAAAATATTTTTGTACGCGGATATTTAAATAGAGAAGTACTTGTTAATTGAAGATTTGTTTTTATCGTACCTAGATAGTGGCGTTATTATTAAAAAAATATTTTTCATTCAAGAAATGCAATTGTTTTATTTTTTCCTAACGCTTGTGTACGCAACTGTACCATATTAATAAATACTATATTGGAAGGTTAAGAACGTTTCTTAGATATATGGCACGGCCGCTTTTTGGTAGCCATCCGAACTTGGTCGGGTTATGTAGGTTTTCGATGCTTCGTCAGTATTATAATTGTTTTTCTTTAATTACTGAATTTAATGACATGAAATTTTGCATAAGAATAGTTGAATGAATACACTAATTATTGACATACATATTACCATGCAATTCCTTCAGAACGTCGTGATATTTGACTGCTTTGTAAACAGTGATTTGTTCATGGTAAATTTGTCCTATAACTCTTTAGTTACTAACGGAACATCATTGATACTTGGCAACATCTTGCAGACACTTACAAGGTTTGTATAAACGTGAAAATCTAGACCCCAAAGTGCATACTTTAAGAACTAAGACCTAATAAGCGTATTTTACGTTTATATTTTTATCTTTTAAGCCCTACGATTTTTTCTAAATCTGTTTTTTAAACAAATATAAACAAATTCAAAACAACGTATGTAAAAATCTACAGCTCTCTATGTAAGCGCTTTATATGAAAACTAGCTAATGGCCAAACGTTCGCGTAGCGGAAACTTGAATTTCTCCGAAGTTTATGCATGCACTAGTTTTATTCATACATACACAATTACACACAAATACACACTAATTTTTGGACACATCTCTTTTCTTCTAAAGTCTATGGATTACAAAAAGTTCCGCCAGGACAACGTTCGCCCAGCGGAATCAGTTTTTGGTGAATTTCTCCACAATGGTTGCGTGCACAAATTTTTTTTTACCATACACAATTATACGACGTCATGCACTAAATATCTGCCTAATTAAAATCTTTAAATTCAACAACATTCCGCTGCGCGTACGCACACCTTCAAGCGACGACATTACACAGGTCGGTCTAACTGTCCGACCAGCTTTAACTAAAAACAAATGCGAGTCGGTCTCGCGCACTGAGGGTTCCGTACAAACTTACATATGAAAACAGTTCAATTCCCGAATGGAATCTCGAAGATATTTTCGAATCGCACAATTTTTTTTTTGTGACGTAATCACGTAACTACAAAGGAGACAATTTTTTTTGGGCCCACTATTAAACGGTTACGTTTATTAATCATATTACACATGGAAAAAGCGATCATCTTATTATAATTAACAGACCAAAAATTATATAGAAATCTAACCGGAATAATGAAATAATAGTAAAAAAGTGTTACTGCAAAAAATGCTTGTTTAGGAGCGTTTTCAAGTTTATTTTAACGTGAAAAAAAAAAATGTTACTACACTGCGCAGCGGTGACATCGGATTTAAATGCGTTTCAAGAGATAATAATTAATTGGTACAGCAAACTTGTTTTTAATGCTGTTATTAACGGTTAACACAAATATCAAGTAACGTACTTTAAAAATCAACGTGGAACGAAACGTAATTAATAGATAGCCCGTTGCAGATGCTCTGTGGTCCAGTTTCAATCAGTTTGACACTGACAGACAACTAGTGGTGGGTCGTTGTCGAATTTTAGACGGACGAGACGTAACCGTTTTGGCGACGACAAAAACGGTTGCAGAAAACGGTCGTCATCGCAACTGGTTTGAAGACGAAACTATCGTTGAGTGAAGTAGTTGCAGAAAACGTTCGTTGTCGCAACTAGTTTGAGGACGGTAATAAATTCTGTACTCATCGCGTCGTCGTTTCAAAACCAATTATTACAATGAAAAATGAACTTTATGACTATAAACATAAAATTCATTTTTTATTGCAATAACTGGTTTTAAAAACGACGACGCGACGAGTGTGATAGTTGAAGCAATGGATTTTCGACCTTATTTTCTTAACAGTAAGATAACAATTCGCATACAGTAATTCGAAGACTGGTTTGTGCAACGAAGACTGTTTGGTCGCAGGATGGAAAACGGTTGTTACGTTGCAGAACAAAAAACGGTCTTTGAAAACTGTTCGTCGTTGAAACGCCCACCGCTACAGACAACATTATTATTGTTTCCGATTACTAGATAGTTGCATGTTTCTTCTGTTCTTTTCGTATTTTTATTCGAAAGATTTTATGAAAATGGCATCTGTAGATACATGCATAATCCACAAAGCCGTTGTATCAATTGTGCAGCACGATTTCAACGGAATGTTGAATACTGCTCTTGCTGGATACTGTTGTAATTGTTTAGTGGGCAGACGCACTGTTGGCTGCTGTGCATATGTGATATGTATAGTGTGGTTTTTATCTTGGGCGCGGCATCAAGGTGAGGTTGAGCCACCTGCATCTTTTTTAGATGAAATACTGCTTTTAAGAGATGACTTTGAAAATGATGATGATGAACAGTAATAAATACTTGTGATGCTATAATGTGTTTTTTTTTCTCCTTACACAACCAGCATAAAACACATCACCTTATTATTTTAGATCTACAGTCAATGGCCGACAAAAGCCGCGCTATTTCGAAATGTATACAGCTACGCATTTTCATGAATAAGTCTGTCAAATCGTGTAAATCACATCAAAGTCTGTCACGTAGTACAGACGTGACTTTGTTTTATACTGTATATTATTGAACAGTGCACTATTTTAACTTAAAATACCAAGGAGACCTATCCACTAATTAGACAATCGCTCTTGTGAGATTATAGGTTATTATGAGAGTCATGTTTTGACTGTCGTATTTCACGGTACTCCAGTTAGATACAGTTTTGCCAATATTACCAATGTAATCTAGAGATTATAAGGAATAAACTAACATGCATTTCATTGCTATACGCCACAATTTGTGGTGGGCCTATTCCCCAAACAAAAAAAATTGTCTCCTTTACACTTTTCAGATTTTTTCCTTTACTTGTGCTATGAGACCTTGTTTAATGCCAAATTTCATGATTCTAAGTCAACGGGAAGTACCCTATTCATTTTGATTCCCTTGAGAGTGTCGAAATATACGTTTTTTTGCGAAATAAATGGCCATATCTTTTTTTTTTCGTTATTTCAGAAGTTTGATTTTTTCACAGCTTCAATGGACCGTAGATTTGAGTATATCGTTTTAATTTCAACTCTATACCTTCACGCATTCCCGAGATAAAGGGTCTTGACAGACAGACAGACAGACGGACAAAAAAGTGATCCTATAAGGGTTCCGTTTTTTCCTTTTGAGGTACGGAACCCTAAACAGAAAAACTCCGTGATCGAAAAATGATATTTTTGTTTGGCTTTATCATACAAGAGTGGTTACCATACAATTTTTTAAGGCACAAGCGGAGCTCGAACTCGTATAGTGTCGCTCGTGCTCGGCTCCTCGACGAGTCGCTCCACACTACACGAATTTGAGCTCGGCTCGTACTCCGCTCGTACCCACCTTTATCCACACGTTACAGATAGAGAGATATTTATGTTAAAGAGTTTGGAAACTTTTCGCTTTGTAATCAACTTTGTATCCTCAAAAGTGTACCTAACTATGCAAAAATCACATTGTGTATAATTAACTTGTCAATATTTAAAATAGTACTGTTATTAAACTGGATAATTCATCATTGGGCGAAAGTATGGCGGATTAGGGCATAGAAATCATCATCATAAATAATAATATGTTATGTTTATGTATAGTGTGCTGTACCTACACATATGTGTTTAGTATATTTTTAGTTTTAAGTTAGATTTAATTTATGTGTTTATTTTTTTGTTTCAAATATTAATATTTTTTGTTGTACAATTAAAGTTCCTCAAATTAATGCAAAATTTATTTCGCACTCATATGGTTTGCTGTAAGAAAACCCAGTTGTGGGTCGCCTATGTACATCAACTGTCCTATTTTTATTGTCTGTTTATAATTGTGTGTACAATAAAGAATAAAGGATCATGCCGGTAGTACATTCCCCTGGGATTATCAAGTTAGTAAAAGGGTTCCATTGGTCATTCTTCGAGTACGGTACCATAAAAACAAGTTTCACTCTGGCGGGGTATAACCTAGTAAATACATAAACTTAAGCTATATTTCTTTTTCTTCAGAAGGAAGGTTCAAGCACAGGTGGTAAGAGGAAAGCGTCCAGTGTGCCGGCCACCCCGTCCACTCCCATGACCGGAGACTTCGGTATTTATCGTACATATCTATTTTATCACACTACTATACCTTAGGGAACTATCCTAAAGTGCATTTTTCTTTAAACGTCTTATTTGGGGAACAATAAGTGCTGGGTTAAACTCTTTAATCGGCACGCAGGCGCGGGAAGCGGTGCTGGCTTTTTTTTAAGGTTGGTAATCATCCAATGACTTCTCTCGCTCTGGGCGGAGAGAGATCAGACTTTTACTGACTAAAACCACACCTATATCTTTCAGTTGCCCTTTGCGTTCTAGGACTACGGGTTTCCGTTCCAGAAATTCCCCGCGGTCCTAGCTAGCGGGCATGGGCCGTGCTGGGCCCCTTACGTTTTTCTGACATCTCTTTGAAGAGCGCGAAGATCACTTCGCGCTGTTGACGACTGGGCTCGGTACGGTCAATTACCGGTCGGCCGGACGGCGAGCTACCCATTGCTCGACGTCCGACGTCCCGACGGGGTCAGAATCTTGGCGGTTGGGGCGTGATGACATTCCCTCACGCGTGCGGCCTCCTCCTTCGCCAGCATTACTGCTTTGCAGAAGGAGGCTACCGCCTGCCATTCCTCCTCGCTTCGGACCATAGCCCAAACCAGGGCCCAGCGCGAGAGGTCGCTGCCGCCGATTGCCTCCACGAGGACACGGCGATGCTCCGCCCAAGCGGGGCACACATCCACCGTATGCTCCACCGTTTCCTCCGGGCGTTCCACACAATGGTGACACCCGGGCGTTTCTTCGCCTGAATCCGATGCAGGAACCTCCCGAACTTGCCATGTCCGGTGACAACCTGCGTCATGCGAAGCGGCACGGGCTGCCCGACACGGGACGCGCGCGTACTGCTCACGTCATACCGCGTGGCCGCAGTGCGTGCGTGGGCGGCAGGAGTGGGGATCTCAAACTAGTTCAAGCTTCGAGCTAACCGCGCGCGTAGTTATGATGGCTCGATTGCGGACAGGCATAATCGTGCGCGTTTCTGCACCCGCGCCGCTATTCGCGACACCCTACCAGTCTGTCCATAAAATACGTAATTGGAAAACTTTTTAACTTGAAGGTGCAAATAAACATTTTTTTTTATCAAATGTACATAAAAAGTATGAATACACATATTTCACTGTATACACTTTTTTAACTACAACTATTCGATTTAGAAACTGGTCGCACTCTAAAGTGATATTCTATCAACGACAACGTTGGTCGAAAAATCAAAATGTTTGAAGAGATTGACTTCGTGACGTTTTGGTAGCGTTTGTTTGTCTGTAGCGACATTTATGTCTAATAGATCTAAAATTATACTACTACCTACGTTGCGGTATCAGTTCTCCGAGCGATTACAACGTATACAATATACAATATGGATACAATATTTTCAATTCAAGTATTACGTAAGTACTGCAGGGGGGTGGGGGGTCCGCGTTGCTTATTTTTGATGACATGGGGGATGGGGGGTCTAGATGGTGATTACGCCAGCAGTGTAATTTTTTTTTAGTTTTTTAAGTGAACAATGTCGATGTTTCAAAATCACAAGAAAGTGAGCAGACACACATCATTAAGCAGCATACACCTAATGTCTTGGAAGACTTAGTGTCATGGACTGAGAACTGTTAATTTGAATATTTTTTTCTTTTATTTCAAGTATTCCTTTTTCTAGACTTACAAACTCCTCATAAATTAATAACCAAACGAATACATTGACAAATTAACGTACCAATGTTTACGTAACCATGGGGGAGGGGTGAGAGCTTTGCTTACTTTTGCTGACAAGGGGGTGGAGGGGGGGTTAATATTTGCAAAAAATCTGCTTAAGTAATACTTGAACGGCCCCATAGTCCGAAATCAACTATCGAGCAGTTACCCGGTCCAGACACAACACAAATTTTATCGGAGGATCCTCCCTATTCAAAGGAGGTTTGCTGAACTTTACACTGATGACCTTCGACTATGAACGTTAGCACAGCCTTTGTGCAACTGCTACATCGTGACGTCATCATCACTTCCTAGGCTTACAGGTAGCACTCGCGGCTACAAAGGATATTCTGACCACCAGCATACCCATCTGGTCATTCAATACAGTTCCACGTTTTTAGTATCTGTTATAACTGATAGAATGTCACATGTCTAGAGACGCTAGTAACACCGAGGAGACCCGCGTCGCTAGCCACTGGGCGCGACGACATTTTTAATAAACACCCTTTCCACTGTTTGCTCCAGGTTGAACACCTTCATACAAGTTACATGACACAATTAGCTCGAAAGAAAGTCCTGCATTTCGCCCTGATACCTTTTTTTTTTTGGGTGGGAAAATCATCAAGACAAATCTCGCTCTTGGGCAGAGCGCGAGATAGTGTCAGACTTTTACTGACTAAAAACCCACTCCTATTCCTTCTTTGCCTTCGTCCCACGGCCCGCCGGGTTTCACTTTCACACTACCCGTGGCCCCAGTAGGCTTCGACCCTGCTGGGCCCCTACAGTTGCTGACATCTCCATGAGGCGCGCGTGGAACAGTACACGCCGTCGACGACTTGGGCTCGGTCCGGACGGTTACCGGACGGTCGGACGGCGAGCTACCCATTGCTCGCCGTCCGCAAGCCCGCGCCTACGGTGACCGGAAATCGGGATCGGAATCCCGGCGGCGGTTGGGGCGTGAGGACCGTTGCCTCACGCGATCGGCTGACTCCTTTGCTAGCATTACTGCTTCGCAGAAGGAAGCGACCGCCTGCCACTCCTCCTCGCTCCGGACCATGGCCTGTGCCAAGGCCCGGCGCGAGAGATCGCCGCCGCCGATCGCCCCCACGAGGACACGGTGTTGCTCTGCCCAAGCGGAGCACTCCTACCGTGTCCTCCGGGCGGTCCACGCAGTCGCCCTGATAGCTCCAGTTTAGTAGTAAGTTTAAACCATTTAAACACAAAAATCTGTAAAATCAAAATCTCAGAACACCAAATTGTTTACCAAAAAAGTCGCTTAAAGAAAAATACACTACCTTATTCTCCACACTAGTTTAGGACAAAATTTGAATAGTTTTCTAAAAATCGACCCTCGTGTAAAGGTTACAGCAGCCTTCCCCGGTCAACGCACAGTGCGCCGTTAGAAGAGAGCGGCGGTGATGATACTTGTAACGGCGCGTGCCTGTTGAGCGGGCCTGCGGTGGACATTGCCTTGGCGTGCACCGACCATCTGAGAACTGTGCAAGAGGAAACTAAACCACCTGGTATGTTCGCTTTCATCTTATCCTTCTTATGAAAATGTAAAATAAACGAAAAAAATGTTTTTGTTTTGGAATTGCACACTGAAAACGGTATTAGTCAAAAAAACAGAAAAGTTTTCAAGATACTAAGGCTAAGAACTTACGAAGCGGTTTTTACCCGCGCCCGCCGCTGTAGGGAAAAATAGCTATTTTTCAAAACTCATGAGACCGCAGATTTACGCGGTTACGCAGCCGCCGCTGTTGCGAATTTCGCCCGCAAACCTGGCGGGCGATTACCGCAAGACATGCGGTTGCAAGACGGCCGGTGAAATGATCGGTGATCGCCCGCCAACCGAGCGCCTCGCGTGCGGCCGCTAACCGAGGCCCGCGAGGCCTCTACTAGTTGTGCTCCGGTATAGCTGGAGCCGCGATCCGCACACACCGCGGCCGTAAAACGCGTCGTGAAATGTGCTTTGATTTTTTACATATACAGTGGTGGTCATAATATAATTAAGAAAGACTATTTAAAAACAACCTTTTTTCAAACTCACGAGAGTAACACTTTTTGCGTACACGTAGTTATAACATTATTAATTCAATAATATATAGATAAACGTTTTAACAAAATAAGAACTAACGTATTTAGGGTTATATTAAACCTTAAAATTAATATGTTAAGGTTTAATGTTGCAAACTTACTGGCTGGCCACATAATTAAGAAAGCTGGATAGTTTTTTATTTATTTATATTTAAATATAGAACACTCTGTAACTAAGCCATTATTCGTGTAATTTTGGACTTCGCGTAAATATGGAATAATCTTTTGGGGAAATTGTACTCTACGGGAACAGGTGTTCAAAGCCCAAAAGCGCTGCATAAGGGCAATACTTAATATGAAAGTGACAAATAGCTGCGTTCCTGTGTTTAAGTCCTTTAACTTTCCCATGCATGTATATTTTGGAAGTCGCAATTTTCGTTAAAGTTAATAAGAACCTTTTCAGTACTATGTCAGAAACTAGGACAAGACCTTTGAGAAGTCAGTATAGATACTTACTAAATGTTGAGAGTTGTAATACTGCTTTACTCAAAAAAAGTGTTATTAATATGGGCCCTATAATCTACAATAAAATACCCAATATCATTAAATATGACACAACTCAAAACTTTAAAAAGAGACTGACGTCATTATTGATTGAAAAATGTTATTATTCTGTAACTGATTTTTAAATGACACTGACTTATAAATTGTCTAATTTAATTCGGTAACTATCCGGTATCCGGCCTTGTTTTGACTATCCGGCTTGATATCCACGAGCCTCGACCAACATCTTAGGAGGCTCTTGTTAGGCGGCTGGATCAAGGGCTTGATTCAGAAACCGGTACTTCTTGACACCTCTCGTAAAGTTCGGAGGTTCCTAAGCTTTCTCTGGAGTCTTGACCTGACGGTAGCTTGTACCCTATTCCCGCTCTCACTGTTTTTTTTAATGTTTTTTATTGAAATATTATTTTTTTATACATGTATTAAAATGAATAAAGAAATTATTACAGTTAATATTATTATACATTAACTTGTAAATAATACTTATATTTCTCTATATGTTTCAGTATATTGTCTTTTAATTATCTCATAGAGGGCGTAAAAGTAGAGTAACCGATAAATCTGTCTTTGTCGACTTGAATTCCTCACTTCACTCAGGTTTTAGTATGCGAAACCCGAAACACGTGTCTAGTATTTTGTGTAAAGAATCTATATACAAAATTTCATAACTGTATCATGATAAATCACAAAGTTATAAGCTTGTTATGTTACCAGGTTGTCCGCATAGATACATGGTCACCGGGCCATCCGAACGAGAGGGGTTGTTTTTCTCCCGCACCCAGCTATGCGCTGGTGCCGCCTAATGGCCGCTATGACTTGTCGTGACCTGTGTTGTACTTAGTGTCGATGGTGGCCAACTTGTGAACTTGTTTAAATATTTTTGGTAAAAAATATAACATGGTGTAAAAATTATTGGAATCGATTCAGTTACTGATTCTGAACAAACTATATTCAGGTTTCGGATATACTAAAAATAATGTTGTACAAGTCCCTCACTAGCGATCGGGATTAAAACAGCAACCTTCGTTTCGTTCGGTATTCAATTTGCTGCTCGCGACTTCAAGAGACTGCGTTATCCATCTATCCCTATAGTCACATAGGCCTTTTAAAAAGTTTTCCAGTACTTGGTCGTGGAATGTTATAAAAGCAGTGACTAGAATAGTATGTGTTGCAGCGATCCCGACGGAGTACAGCGTGCGCTCGTCGTTCGAGCACTCGTCGTCGTCGTCGGGCGCCACGCTGGGCACGCTGGCGCCGGGCGCCGCCGACTGGGGCGCCGCGCTGCCGCCCGCGCCGCGCCCCTTCAGCCTGCTGCGCGCCTTCGTGCCCAGCTTCGCGCTCGTGTGGCTGGGCCTGGCGCTGCTGGCGCTGCTGCTGTTCGAGACGGAGTGGGCGCCGCTGCGCGAGCTGCGCCGCAAGCCGGAGCTGGTGGCGCTGCGGCGCCACTACTACGCGCCGCTCAAGGACTACCTCAAGCGCAAGGTGGTGGAACTCTTCTGATTCGCTGCGCGGCCGCGGCGGCCCGGGCGAGTCCACTTCCCGAGTGTCAAATTTTTCCGGCGCGTACCGTTAAGTTTTTGAGGGTAAAGTGATTGACCTCGCTCGATAAACGTAAACACAGCTTCAGCTAAAACTTGTCTATTCAACACTGAAATGACACTGTCATGTTTTCAATACTTAACTATTTCTACAAAACTTCCTTTTCTATTTTCTGAAACTCTTACCCTCCCCTACTAGCACAAGTTGTGTTTACGTATCCCCGGCGAGGACGTCTCAACGAGTCTTATTTGTACAAACTCTTCGCGTACGTAGAGTAAGTCACCGCTATACGCTTTCTTATAGTACAATTAATTTGTAAGCTATCACTACTTCTCTCGCACGGCAAAAGGATTTGTGGGGTCTCTACGTTCCTAATTGTTTTTCACACATATGGGCCTACTGCTTAGATCGGCCTTACGAACATTACACCGATAACTTAAAAATATTAGATCTGTTAATATAAAATAATGTCCTGCTTACAAACTGCGATATTATGAATCTCATAATTTTTATACTACAATTTTCACGTAACATTCCACTTAATAATTTAGTCTTCCAAAAGTATTGTTTGTAGTGTTTTAAATAATTATTTTTATAGTACCTATTTAATAAACGTTTAAGTATTCGTGCACAAAATATTTGATATTTTATTTTTTAGATGTGCCATAACTTTATATTTTTAATCCTAGTCATAAACAGCTGGTTCTATACTTTCAGCACAATTAATGTATAAGTTTATGAACATTATGTTGTCTAAGTGTTATTTATAATATTTTAGTAAGAACACATTGATTAAATTATTTATTTATTATGACACAATTCAATGTTGTTAATGCCTTACTAGAGTGAGTGTGTTAGGATTAAGTACTTAATTAGACGCTTCATTTTTCCTAGTCACTATGTATGTAAATGATTCTCAAACATTAATATATTAGCACTAATTATAAGGTACATGACAATTGTAAATCATGGCGATTTGAATATTTTTTACACGAAATAATATGTATACTATGTAACTGTGTGGTAGCCACAACAGTGTGCGTGCAATATTTCTTTGTGCGCTCCGGTAATGAGGTCAGTTCGGGGGGACTTACACATGAACTGTCTTCAAATACACGAGGCTAGTGCCAACTTCAACTAGCTAAGCTACGGAACTGGCCGTATCGGGTGAAATTATGTAATTTATTGTAATGCCGCGTTTACACAGTTTAAGAGTTATTCCAAATGGACATGTTACATTCGTTTTCCCAGTAACTTAGGACTTATTTGGTACTTAACGACAACTGAATTAATTATCCTATTGCAATATCTGCTAACTTACTGGAAATGAGAACCTTCCTCAAACTCAAAACACGTGGCTTTGTATAATAAATTAATCACTTGTAAATGGCAACACTGTTGTGAGTAGCACCAGTACAGTGAATTGAATAAAATTAATCCGTAGCTATTTCGTACTGAAGCAACAATTCTGCTTACCTTCACATCACATCGCTTGATCATAATTTACTGAAATTGTCAATTAAAACTAATAAATAAACTGTCAAAAAGTAAACAAGTATGGACTGCATCGCATTTAACTAGAGTAACTTGTAAAAAATGACAGGACCTTCATTGTGGTAGTCTAATACTGGTAGCCAATAAAATAGAACTCTTAATTTTTCTTTGTGGACCAACATGCTATGGAGTTAAGTTTGTATGTACCTAAAAACTTATTTTTATACCGTTATTGCTTTTTCAACTCTTATTACGCTTAGAATTAAGAATCTCTTTATAATGTTATGAACAGGAATGAAAGTTGGTAATGTTTTGGAATGTTATAGATGGTTTATTTCGACAATGTTTAGATGCCAAACTGAGTTTTTACAGATACGTATTGTTTCACTCACTGTGCAGTCTGCTGTGTGCCGGTGCGCGAGCGCCATTTGTGATCGAACTCGAACAGAGAGCAGAATGCCAGTACTGTACCACCTTCGTGAACTTGTTATAAACTAATGTAATTGTAGTCTAAGAACAAACATAGCTTTTAGTTAACAGTTTTGAAAAATCATAGAGGTTTTAATAAAACATCCTGCCGAAATCGATTTAATCTTTTATTATTAAAATACTTCCAAAATAAGCAACAAACAAATAACAATGTAAAAAGAACATTCTATGGTGCTATATAGACCTGCTATTTAAAATTAACACTGTAATGATTATTATTATATGCAATTTTATCACTGTCAAACTTACAGTATACATTTTTATCCATTCATATTTTAAAAATATGGCACTTGGAAGTTGTTAAAAAGTATTAAGAATTACAAATATAGGTAGCTTTTTATTACAAACAAGTATAATACGCTAAAAAAGTGCTATCTTACAAATCGGATGTCTTCAATACGCCTGCGCAAACTATTATGTCATTCATTGTCATTATTTGTATAGCATTAGGAAATTTTCGAATGTGGGTCCTAATCGATTACAGTGTTTGAAAGCAGCAAAATTGACACGGTACGATCACAAAAAATACTCTTATAAATTCAGATTCACCCTTATAATCATAATGTAAAATATACATTCATTTGAGCTACGCGGCGATAGTTTTCGTATACAGACGTCTCGATGCGCACCCGCAGAGGACGTGCGGGGGAGTACATAGACTCGTCGCCCCCACATCGTCAGTCCACAAAAATCACCTCCGCATAAACGGTATACAACTAATATAATTCCATATCCACCCATAAAATACGTAGGAGGTACCTAAGCATACAGAACGCTCGTCGGCCGAGGCGGTCAGTCCACGATGGAGATCTGCGCGAAGCCCAGCAGGCTCTGCTCGTCCTCGGGCTCGGGCGGCGCCGAGTTCAGGCGGAAGGTGAGCGAGCGCGGCGGCGGCGCCTGCGCCGGGAACAGGAAGTCGTCCACGAGGCGCTGCAGCTGGCGCGCCGTCACGTCGGCGTCGCGCGCGTCCAGCAGGCCGGCGCCCACCAGCTCCGTGGCGATGCCGTCGGCAGAGTCCTTGCCGGGCGCGAACTCGAAGCGGATGTCGTTGAGCTCGTTGCGCGCGTTGCGCATGCGCAGCACCAGGTTGATCTGCGGCGCGTCGCCCGCACCCAGCGAGCCGATGGTGAAGGCGGCGCCACGCTCGTCGCTGTCGCTGTCGGAGCTGTCGGCGCGCTCCAGCGTGTTCATGGGGCGGTCGCGCGCCGCGTCGTCCTCGTCGTCGTCGTCGTCCTCCTCGCTCTCCCACACCCACTCGCCCGTCTCCATGCGGTGCAGGCGCCCGGACGCGCCCGGCTGCCGCCGGCTCGCCTTGTGCACGCGCGTCTCCATGCTGGGCCCGATGGTCACCAGCGTCGACACCAGGTACTTGCGGTCACGCGCCTTCTTGAAGAACGAGTGCTTCAGTAGCTCAGTGGCCGTCGGCCGCTTTGCCGGATCCTTCTGCAGACATTCGAATATCATTTTCCTGAACGTCTTGCCATACGCCTTGTACTGATCCTTCTCTTCGGCGCCGGTGTCTAATGTCGGGGGATCGTTCTGTAGCGTCAGCATGAGCACCTTCATCGGAGGATACTTGTGGTAAGGCGCAGTGCCGGTCGCCATCTCTATGGCCGTAATACCAAAAGACCAGATATCGGCTTTGAAATCGTATCCGTGGTTCTGCTCCATGACTTCGGGCGCCATCCAGCACGGAGTACCCACGAAGGTGTGGCGCACCTTCTGGCGCGAGATGTCGCGTCCGGTGGCCAGCCAGGCCGACACGCCAAAGTCGGCAATCTGAACAATACCGTCGTCTCCCAGGAGAATGTTACCGGCCTTGATGTCCCTGTGGATCTGACCATTCTGGTGGAAGTACTCGAGGCCTTTTAGCACCTCTTTCAATACTGTGGCGATCGTCGCCTCGTCGAACACGCCGTGTTTGCAGTTGGATATCCTCATTTTGTGTTTGATGATATCGAGTAAGCTGCCGCCCTCGAGTAGCCGCAGCACGAGCCACAGCTCCTCCTTGACTACGAAGCTAGTGTAGTAGGTGACCACGTTCTCGTGGTTGCAGCTGGACATGGCCTGGATCTCCTTGAGCAGCTCGTCCATGGAAGTGTTCCACTTCTCGAGGTTGATGCGCTTGATGGCGCACTTCTCGCCGCGCGGCCGGCAGAAGGCGGCGTGCACAACGGCGGTGGCGCCGACGCCGATGACGTCGAGCAGCTCGTAGTCGTCCTGGCTGTTGGGCCACGTGTGCCCGGATCCCGCCATTTTATTCTCCACCTAATGTACCTACAGCTGAATTAGCTCTATGGCTACTACTTGTTCTTATTTGTACTACTAATAAGGCCAAACTTTAAGGCATGAAATGGAACTACAAACTGTACATTAAACTGGATAAGTCATGTCTTCCATGTTGATGTGATGTTTAGGTTTGTAATTCTGAATTACTAAGTGATATTTTCCCTTAACTATTTCAACTCTATGAATGGTTTTGGAAGCTTCTCTTAACTCTAATATAGTTTTGTTTTTAAAATTAATTGTATTGTCGTTGTTGTAGTCTACACTTGAAGGGTATAAGTCATCACCTGAGGGCAAAAAAAAGTTATTAGTAGGTATAAATGCTTCAATTGAAAATATAAATAAAAACAATGATGCAATAATTACCTGGTAGCACAGAGAATTCGCCATCTTTTGCTTTAATAAATACTGGATAGATTAGGTCAGTATCATGTCCGCTCTTGTCTCGGGCGAATTTGACAAGCTCCTGTATGTCCTTCACATGGGCCAGTCGGTGGAGCTCATAAAGTTGTGGTGGTTGTAGCTTCCTATCACTTTGTAATACTTCTGCAGGGCTCAGCCACTGTAAAAAAAGAAGAACTGTTGAATAACCATCAAAACTTCATATTGTTTATAATACTTTGACTAAAACTGTGAAAATGATAATATTATAGAACCAAATTCATTTCTGGAACAGATGCAACAACATACAATTAAATTTTTAGAAATTTGCAGTGACTGCTCACAAAACATTGACTGTTATTTTTTTGTTTTTACTTATTTAAAGCCACGGACAACAATAATAACCGTTACAAAAACACTTACCTCAACTGCAACCACTTCACTACTACTTCCGATGCTGTTTGGCTTATTTTCAAGGGCAGTCACAAAGAAAGCAGTGTCGAACCTCTTCGGGATGTTGATTGGAGTCAGCCAATTGCTCCAAAAGTGCAGGGACCAGATGTCAGGATAACACTGATGCTCTTCACACAGGGTAATCCAGTCCCCAGGGTCCTTGGCTACCTGAAAGAATAGTTAAAGTTCACATAAAAATTTGTTGACTGGTTAGTACCAGCAACTTTTTAGGATCCATGCATTTTTGGGATTAAAACCTTCAAATGCCTATCTCCATAAACCAAACAAAAAAGAATATAGGTATTTTGAATGTACTGCTTATAAATATGACATTCCAAGTGCATTCTCTTATTAACAAACTAGTCTATAACACTCAGTGATTGTATAGCATTTATGAAATAATACTGGAATGGGATTAGCAATCCAGATGATTTTCTTTTTAAAATGCAAAAAATTTTACCTTTTTCTATTATTTAGATAAAATACATATACTAAATTCTGAGCCAGTCCATTATAGCTGATGCACCAGCAAAGCAATTACTTAATGTGAAGTTGGACTATTACTAATGTAGTAATATTCCCACTTGATTTGATTCCATTAATTAATTATACAGTCAATATCGGTGCCAAAATGATTCATTAATAAGGATGTAATTTGCACACTTAATTATCTACCATTTTCTAGAAATTATGTATTTCCGATGACATGTTTTTTTTTCTAAATACTAGCTGTCCGCAGTGGTATCACCTGTGTCTGCCCAGTTACTGCTCTGTGCCTTTAGTTGTAGCATGATGTTACACAGCTCATAGCATTCAATAATAAATGAGCTATCCAACATGAGAACAATTTTTCAATGAGACCCTTTGGACTCTGAGATTAATGTGTTCAAACAATCTCTTCAACTTATAAATATGAATAAGTGAATAATATCACATCATTTTGATTGGAATTATTACTAGTTTATAAAAGACTAAAAAAAAGAATGTCCATAAGATTAACACAATTATCACTAGTGATTAGTAAGGTACATCTAAACCTCTGTACTTGCTAATTGATTAGTAATCCAATCATGATATAGCAATGATCTTAGTTTCAGCAATACCTTGAAATTTCAACACCCTATTATGTATTGAATATAACTTGAATAGTTTGAATACCATTTGCAAGCAAGCTCTTGCTTCTCATTGAACAATGTGTAAATACATATAACTAAATATTGACACAACTGTATAACGCAAAGCATAGATAATATACTCACTCGACTTTGCCAGTTCTTAACATCAATATCCTGTATGATGTCTGCCCATAGCCCAGTCCTCTGCTCCTTCCTCTTCCGGCTGCAGATCAACAGGCCCAACTCCTCAAAAGTCTCCCTAATTGCTGTTATCCGCAGTTGTAAATGTCTATAAACACAAATATTATTAATGAGTACTTGGAAAAGCAATCACAATAGCCAATGTTGGCCACACAATCAAAGTTATTACTTGTTTTGTACACAATTGTCTTATCTAAGTAGATTTAATCTGTCAATGAATGCCAAAACTGCACCAACATTTTTAATTGGCACAGTAATTGAGTATAACACTTAGACATTGTTGGAGGCCAATATATTTAGTGAGTACTTGTGAGTTACTTTAGATGATTGTATTGACAACATTGCTATTGGCTCAATTAGGAATCAAATGTCTTGATTCAGTTGTGGTTTCTCTTTGTGGTTTTGGTGTCTTCAACTACTTCTATGATAGCAAGTGTGCTACAATAAAAACAGAAAAATCCCAGAAGTAGACTATACAATAACCTCAATAATACTCCAATAGGATATATTATAAACTATCAATACTTTAGGTTGTTTCAATGTGTGAGTGTGTATTTCCATAATACAGAAAAAGATTATCAAATTGTAGCCAGCCATTAACATACCAAATACTGTTTTAATTAGTGCTCTGGCATTTACGTTTATTTTACATAACCAGTTACTGTTAGAGAATGCATAATTAATGTAAAAAAAAATAAGGAAATCACTCACGCTTCTGCTATAATAAACACAAGATGTATTAGAAAGTCTTCATCAAGAAATTATATGAAGATCACAACAGTAACTAAATATCAGTATGACACATAAATATACAAGTTAGCTAATGTACACAACACAATATAAAAATGATTGCAACAGCACTTCACTTGGTGTTAAATATAAAGTGATGTACAAGTGTACAAGCATTAGTGTTTACTGTCGTTATCATTTACTGTGTGACTGACGAAAACGTCAGCCGAGATGTCAAGGTCCACAAATATTACCTTTGTATGGGATTATTTTGGAAAATCTGGTTGATAACACTATCAGGGTGGTGAAATGCTTCCAAATCTTTTTTCGTGTAGCCGAAGGATTTGAGGAGCTCCAGCCAGCGGGGGCTCCCGTCCACGGATTCGCTGACTCCGCCGGGAAACACCACGCTGTTGGCAAATGTAGCACTGCGCGTCCGAGTCTGCAACAATACGTCGTAATTAACACCGCCACGATCCTCACAGCGCGATAACAACTCGCTATTCCGCTTTGTGAGCACTATTAACGAAGCAGAGTCACGCCAACTTTTTCCAATAATATTTTTCATGACTGATTTTTAACAGCGACAAACAGCAAGTTGTAGGGTTTAAAATACAAGGTCGACTTACGCGTTCTACGTTACGAGGAACTCTATGAGTGATAATCAAGTTTGTGTGTCTTATCGTTGGTGATAAATTGTTTTGCGACACCACAAAATGGAATTATAAATACAAAAATAGCACAAAATTGACACTCACTGCATTCACATTTTTTTTCTGTGTCAGCCCGTAGTAGTGTTGTCAATTAAAATCGATAAACTCAATATCCTGAAATGTTAGAAAACATTGTGTCTTGTGTATTAAAAGCAATTATTAATTTAAATAGTTTCTGGTATTCATTTACTCTCTTTCACTTTGGTTTTATTTTGAAAACTGATATTTATCCAAATAAAGAGCAATTCACAATCGAGTTTGACAGAAGACAAATTGGACATCACTCTCTGTGACATCACTACTGCAGCAGCTGTTACTTTTTTTCTTGTTACTTTGGAACATCCAAAACTTGGATACTAGTCTTTTATTTAGTTTGTTTTCAAGTGATTATTTGGTATAACTTTAGAATGGTGTCGCAGGAGAGAAGGGTTGGTAGTTGGAGGGGAGGGGGGGTGTTAACCCCTTCCTCCTGGCATCACTCCCATGAAAAGGTAACTCACCGTTTCCGAGAAAAACGATCTTTTGTAACCTAACCTCAAAACACTCAAAAATTGCTTAAAAGGCGTAGTCGACAGAGCCTCCTACTTCTGGGTGGTTTAAAAAAAAAAAATAACCTCGATGGAGGGACACCCTTCTAACCTAATCTGTACGAGGGGGGGTGTCCCCCTGCCCTGCGTTCAAAAATAACCAGAGTAGGGTAGGGTCGTTACTCAATCGTTCAAAAATGCTTCGAGTTGCAACCCAGGGTCGTTCTTTTATAACTCGAGTAGCTACCCTAGAGTTAACCCAACCAACTCTAACTCTGAGCAGGGTAGGTTGGTGTAAGCGGCAGGAATAACAGTTGAACTCTACGTTCGCGTTCAAAAATGCGAGCGTCGAGTATCTACCCTGCCCTGCGTTCAAAAATAACCAAAGTAGGGTAGGGTTGTTACCCTAACCGTTCAAAAATGCTTCGAGTTGCAACCCAGGGTCGTTCTTTTATAACTCGAGTAGCTACCCTAGAGTTAACCCAACTAACTCTAACTCCGAGTAGGGTAGGTTCATGGTGTAAGCGGCAGGAATGACAGTTGCTTGGCGTTGACAGTTGAACTTTGCGTTCGCGTTCAAAAATGCGAGCTTAGAGTATCTACCCTGATGACGTCATTAGAGTTAACTCTAACCTCATTTTTGAACGCAGGGCAGGTCTTGAGCTATTAATAACTGCTCGTACAGGTCGATCTAAATAGGTATATCAAAGTCCGGGATATTTCACGCAAAAGTCGCTCCGCATCCAGTTTATAAGCGTGGATCAATCGTAATGACAAACAATTCAAGTCCAGGGGAAAAGTCAAGATCGTCGAAAAAAGCCATAAGAATTCCTAAAAACATACAGCACATTCACGCAATCACGCAACTCGAGCGAGGAGAAACGGAATGAATGACCGAAACGAATGACTGTGACACAACTGTCATTCGTTTCGGTCATTCATTCCGTTTTTTCATACAAACAAATGGCGTTTTTTTTTTACGCTTTAGCTTTGGTTGTCAAAATTACTCATTTTAACGTTCCGTTTTCCCTTCTATCGGATATGAGGTTAGATACTTATCTTGTAAATTTCTCGAAAAATATGCATTACCTTGTAATACGAGTGGTAGCGTTATAATCGGGGATCCAAGCCCTTCCAGCTTTGACCCTTTTTAGTCCCCAACTCTTGCTACACTAAACTAAAGTCAAGCCTACTACGCCTGTCGATTAGGCATAACTGGCCATCAACCGATCACTGTCATCCCCGTCTATTATTCTTCATTTTATACGCCAGATGATCCGTTCGCTTTGTTTTTGGCAAAATAAACATTAATATTATTATATTATTTTCACCAGCAACTTCATTGCTTTGTAGCGCTTAGGTGGTGTGCAGTAATGATACTCCAGATGTACTGACTATATTGTTGGTATGCACGATTTAGGTCTAGTGTGGTGAAGATTTTCTTGCCGTGTAGAAGGTAGGTGAAATCTTTGAGACGAGGTACTGGATAGCGGTCGGGTTTAGTGACGTCATTGAGCCTTCGGTAGTCGCCACATACGCGTAATGTCGCCGTTTTTCTTTGGTACGACGTGTAGCGGGCTGGACCATGGACTTTTGCTTGGACGGCAAATTCCTTGCTGCATCATCGTCTCAAACTCCTTTTTCACAGCCAGATATCGATGTGGTGGTAAGGGTCTGGTCTTGCTGTATACTGGTGGGCCAGTAGTTTCGATGTGGTGTTCCACACAGTGTTTAGGAGTATTCTTCATGCATGACGGTCGAAGAATATCGGGATACTTGCTGAGTAGCTGGTGATACGGCTGATCAACGTCGATACTTCTGACTGTAGGGTCAGCAGAATAGGTGACTGGCGCTTTTACGGTGAGGTTGGTTACTTTGTCGACGAGACATCGGCTGGCTATGTCGACAAGAAGTTGATGGTGTTTTAGGAAGTCGGCACCGATGATGGGCTTGCTGACTGCTGCGATGATGAATTTCCAGGTGTATGGTCTGCGTAGGTTGAGATCCAGTTGCAGTGTTTTCTCACCGTATGTTGGGATCACCGTGTTGTTCGCCGCGTACAAGCAAAAATCTGTAGGTGTCGTTTTCCCGCCTTTCCTCTTGGGTATCACGGAGACGTTTGCGCCGGTATCGATTAAGAACGACAAACGTGAATTTTTGTCCGTTATAAATAGGCGGTAGGATGTGTTGCTTGCGCCGGTTGCCGCCTCAGCCAACGCAGGTTTTAGTTTCCCGAGGGGGCACTGCTGTCTTCGTAACTACACGGACGGGTACATCTTCGCGCTTCTTTGCCAAACTTACGATGGTAAAAACAAATCGCTGATTGGTCATTTCGAGTGTGATCGTGTTTGTGCCGGCTCGACGAACGAGAACGCGATCTCGAATATCGTCTGTTGAACGATCTACGTCGGTAGTTTTGATGACGTGGTTGTCTCGTTTTCAATTCTTCGATTTCTCTCGCGAGCGCGTCGATCTTCTCCTCAATTGATGTAGGTGCTGCTGGGGTGGTGGATGTGGAGCAAACTGCCGCGACTGCGCTGTATGGTTGCGTCTGCTCGAGGATCTTGTCTGCCATCATCGCCAGCTCGTGAATGTCGGATTTTTTTGCGATGTTGTCGCTCACGGCGAGGACTGCTCGAACTGATTGTGGTAGGTGGTTAGTCCACATTATTCGCAGCGCTGAGTCGGAGATGTTTTCGGCGGCGAGGTTCTTCATGCGACGTAGCAGCTGTGAAGGCTTCATGTCGCCGAGCTCCATTTCAGACAGTAACCTCTGTACTTGACGCTGTTCGGACTCCTCGTAGACTTGGAATAACCGACTTTTCAGGGCCTCATAACGTTGATTTGCGGGTGGATGGAGAATTATGTCGGAAATTTCGTCGAGATCTTGCCGCTCAAGTTGCCCGATGACGAGCTCAAACATTGTCTGATCTCCTTTCTTCTGTGCGCTCATGATGGCTTCAAATTGCGCGAACCACAACCGTATTTTGTCACGCCAAATAGGTGGGATGCGCAGCGACGTCGAGACACCGGAGAGTTCCTGTTCCTCTTTGTTGGCCATGATGAATTTTTGTATCTGGAGGTCTTCTTACTAATCAGGGTTAAACGTCGGTGTCACCACTGTAGCGCTTAGGTGGTGTGCAGTAATGATACTCCAGATGTAGTGACTATATTTATATTGATGTATTCAGAAGGGAATGAATTTACAGAAATATGTACAGAACTTATAACTAAATACATAGGTGCAAGTAGTGGACCGTTGACGTATCTTATTTCCTAAGTATAGTTCCTAAGAAATACGTGCGGGGGCGCGCGGATCGCTGTTGTCGAAACGGCTCACTGTTGGGCTCAACGCTCGCTCCAGCCGCGGCTAGTGTGTCTCGCGTATAAATATTTCCGGGCGGGCGCGCGAGGCGCCAGTACACCGACACAGTAGATCTGTGACACCGATGGCGGCGGCAGCGAACGGATGCGTGACGATGTATTGCAGCTACAGCTTCTTCGGCATGAGTGACTCCGTTATATTAGCAGGCGTTCTCAACGCCAAACACTTTAGACCATGAATAACCTAAGTGGAACTCAACTTTAATAAAATCGCTTTGATGTGTCCTATCCACTTTCCACATGATCCCAATAATAGTCCCGATGTTCGCGGTGTAGCGTTGTCAAAGAATGTAAACCCCCGTTTACATTGTATAGAAGCACTACATGAACTTAATTCTAATGACCGTCGAGCCGTCCTGTGATCATATACTTTGGGTCCTGGCCTCTGTCTCAATTTGACCGACTGGAAGAAAGTAAGCTAAAAACTGAAATGTGCCACGTCGCCTCAGTTGGATACCATTCCTGACCACATAGTCTCAGTCGCTGACGGCAGCGATCGTAACACTTAAATACCATGTACAATCCGTCCTGAAAGATTGTTCAAGGGAGATTCCAGTGACGGAATACTATCGCTGGAAACTCCTGGACGATTAGAGGTATCTGTTAACCGAGAAAAACGGAGCCAAACAAAACCCTTAATCATGTAGTACAAATTACAGCATGCTGTTAAGAATCGCGTTTGAGTGCAGCATTCCGCGCGCTAGGACAAGATGCTTAGCGAGCTAGAGCCCACTCACCTCGCCTTCTGGCAACTTCAGCAGAAGTAACTATTCAATGAAGAGGTCTCTCTGATCTCGACAAGTCTGATAAAGTGTATACTTAGTCGACAGCGACAGCCTAGACTCTAGGCCCTAGAGTCTCTTCTCTATTTTCCCCCAGCCTTTAACTAATACACAAAGCCTCTCCTTCCAGCTTTCGTCTTACCCGACAAAGATCCTGATGATCCTCTGCTCCCTGTGACCTCTGACGAGGTGAAGCTCAATAGGTACTGTAAGGTAGGTTAGGTGCTATCTCCCCTAGTTTATGTGCTGTTCACCAGCGATATCCCAAAAAGTAGTAGTATCCCAGTTGGCTCTTTTTACCATTTTCCAATATTCCGGAAACTTCAATCTTCCGCTCACAATTTGTAATCTTTTGGAAATGAAGAATCGAGTTAGCCGAGATAAGAGTACCTATGGTCCTCCCTCAGCGACGCCCTAAGTTGAGGTCCGTGCCCTTAGCGTGTACTCGCTTAGTTTTTAGTCTTTTTTTAAGTCCTGACTATTGACTTTAATTTATTAAGGCCACCAAAGGCAAGTCCGGTTAATCAGACGACAACCTTATAGGTTGACCTGCGAGAAGTCGCTTAAAAAAAAAATGTTATTCAGTTAAGGCCCTAACAAACTAAAAACAGTGACTTTCTAAAGCCTGCTCCTCGGTAACGGCGCAGAATAAGAAATAGTACAAGTAGTAACGGCTAGGTCAATAGGTTTGAAAAAAAAAAATATGTTTATTATAGATTTATATACTACATGTGTGATTTTTTCGTAAGACGAGTAAAGCTAGAACTACACTGCGCACACGTGTGACACACACGCCGATCTGGGCGCGTTGGTCTTCATACATTTTATATGGCAACTAGACTTGTAGAACTACACTTGATCCACGCCACGCGACGCCACGCGACGTCGTTCTACGTACAAATCAGGCGTGTTACACGTGTGCGTCGGTCTAATTTAGTTCTAGCTTAATACTTTTGGCAAAAAAAAAATAACAACATGATATTTTTTCGCTTGTTTTCCCTACTCCTTTCAAACGGCTTTGATCTTTAGAAATATGTATGCACAAAAAAATTGCTGGTTAAGTATTCTTCAGAATTAACATAGCAAATGTAAATCAATCAATATTTCGCAAAGAAAATGGATGTAAAGGTCAGCGGGGCTCTATCCGGCCAGATGTTCAAGGGACTATACGCCTTAATTACCTAGCCCAATAATTAAACGGTGTCGTTCTAATAACGTTTTGAATGATAATATATTCAGCCATTCAATCAAACAGCTAGGCAACCAGACTTGGATCTGTTTTTTTTTTTCGGTGGGAAAATCATCTTATGAAATCCCACGCTCTTGGGCGGAGCGCGAGATAGTGTTAGACTTTTACTGACTAAAAACCCACTCCTGTTCCTTCATTGCCTTTCGTACCAGGGCCGAGTCTTCCTTTCAGAATCAGACCCTTGGCTCCAGTAGGCTTCGATCCTGCTGCCCGGCCCCTACGGTTTGCTAACATCTCCTTGAGGCGCGCGTGGAACAGTATGCGCCGTCGACGACCTGCGCTCGGTCCGGACGGTTACCGGACGGTCGGACGGCGAGCTACCCATTGCTCGCCGTCCGCAAGCCTGCGCCTACGGTGGCCGAAAATCGGGATCGGAATCCCGGCGGCGCGGCGGTTGGGGCGTGAGGACCGTTGCCTCACGCGATCGGCCGCCTCCTTTGCTAGCATTACTGCTTCGCAGAACACCTGCCACTCCTCCTCGCTCCGGACCATGGCCTGTACCAAGGCCCGGCGCGAGAGATCGATGCTGCCGATCGCCCCCACGAGGACACGGCGTTAGACTTGGATCTGTAATGTTTAAGCTGTTGATCCCCGCACGAACGCCGGCGGTCGTGCGCTATTGTCTTACTATTGTGTCTCTAATTACGCTACTCAAGAAGTTAAATACTTAACTAGCCCAGACATGATAGGTCTGTCCGTCTGTCTGCCTGTCTGTCAAGACCATTTTTCTTAGGCACGCGTTTAGGTATCAAGTGGAAAACTAAAATAGAAGTTTTCTATCAGTTTGATGCGGTTTTCATTAATAGAAAGAGCAATAAAAGAGGAATGTTTATGTATATAATTTGCACCCGGGGGCAGCCGGAGCGTAGCTAGTCCCAAAGGGTAATAATAAAATATTGAGGGCCCCTTTTTTACCCGACTGCAGCAAAGTCCAAAAGGGATATTCTTTTTTTATAACTTGAGAGCCTCCAGCCATTAATAAGAATTTGAGATTGTGGACTGTATTTTACGGTTTTATGCTTCCACTAGCTTCTTCCCGTGGCTTAGCCGCGTGAATGTTGATTGCGGACGCTAAGTCGAAGCCAGATAAAAAGTAGCGTACTCGTATATCCTTCTTTGGGGTTCAACGGGTTCAAGCTTACTTCGTACAAAATTTCGTCAAAATTGGTTCAGTAGTTTAACCGTGAAAGTGTAACAGAGAGACACACAGTTACTTTTACATTTATAATATTAGTAAATATGGATAAGTCGAGGTCACTGATACGACTGATACAGTTAGGGCAGCCAGTTCTTAACACTATAAACCCGAACAGACCAACCAGTTTACCCGGACATTTTGACAAAAAGACCGGACAACTATAATAATTTAATTTTACTGTAATACGACAATTTTTATTTTGAATGACGCAATGTTTTGCAAAAAATTTTGGGAGAATTGAAAAAATGCTAATAACTCAAAAAAAAAAAAAAATGTACTGTTAGCAAAAAAAGTATTTGTACAATATTTACAATCATTATATTCTCTACAGACAGGTATAAATATCGTGTTGGTAATTGCTTAGCTAAAAAAATTGAAACAAGCAATAAATGCAAATATACATTTTTTTTAGGGTTATTCCCAGAGGGCCCGATCCCCGAGAGCCCCGTACCGGAGGCAACCGAATGCGATAAATATGATTACATTTATTTTTATTATTTTTTCTGTTGTTTTCAATTTGTACGGTCTAAATAAGAAGTGCTTAAATTTGAGTTTTTTTTTTTTTTTAAATTCATATAAACCAGTGCTTGACCCATCTAATGGTGAGTGATCCCACCTAATGGTAAGCAGAGATGCAATCATTGATGGTGAGGCGCACTAGTTTATTAAGAGCCTATTCACTCTAGCCGGGAAGGTCGCACCAGGCAAATTGTTCCAGTCCTTCGTTGTACGCGGTATAAACGACGAAGCGAAACGCTTATTCCGGACCGTTGAAGTTTCAACGACGTAAGAGTGGATACTCGCCGTACGTCGGGTTGTCCGATGGTAGAAAGGAGATGGCGGAATCAAGTCATGCAATTCCCGCGCACACTCTCCAAAATGCAACCTGTAAAATACCGATAGGCTGGCTACCCTGCGCCTGTGCTCTAGGCTTTGTAGATTGGACTTAACCAAATCTGGATGCCCAATTAGCCTCTTCGCACGCCTTTCCACTGAGTCCAAAGCTGCTAGATGGCATTTTGCAGCACCAGCCCATATGTGACTGCAGTACTCCACACACGATCGGACCTGTGCTTTGTATAACATTAGAAGCTGTCCCGGTGTGAAGTACCGTCGGACCTTTGCAAGAACGCCTAGTTTTCTAGCAGCTACCTTGGCTTTGGACTCAATGAACCGCCCAAAATTGAGGTCTGAGGAAATTTCAACTCCCAAGAGCTGAAGGCGGTCGGTGCACTCCAGAGATACATTCTGAAAAGCAGGAGCCAAGGCAAACGGGCTCCTTTTGGCGGTGAACAGACACGCTTGTGTTTTGGCGGCGTTGAATCCTACCAGATTGGTTTCGCCCCACATGGAGACTGCCTGAAGTGAGACATTCGTACGCTCTACCATAGCCTCTCGTTCGGACCGGATTAGCTCCTTACTAGCCCGAGCACCTGGCAGGTATCTCTCTACAACTGTGCTATCATCTGCATACCCATAGATACCGGGCATCAGCAGATCGTTAATATGCAGCAGGAAAAGAGTTGCAGAGAGAACTGACCCCTGAGGAACTCCGGCATTGGTCGTCATGGGCTCTGATGAGCATCCATCGACAACAACTCGGAGAGACCGTTCACTCAGGAAGTCATTTACCCAGTTAATCAGACCAGGGGAAATGCTGTACGCTGGAAGCTTACTCAAAAGGCTGGCATGCCATACCCTGTCGAAGGCCTTCGAGACGTCTAAGGAGACAGCAATCGCTTCTCCATTCTTCTCAAGGGCCTCGCCCCACATGTGAGTGGTACTAGTAGGTCCCCAGTAGACCGATTGTGGCGAAACCCGTACTGTCGGTCACCGAGGAGATCGTTAACTTCCAGGTATGCCATGAGGCGCGAGTTCAATACATGCTCCATAATATCGCAGAGTATGGAGGTTATTGAAATCGGCCGATAGTTGGAAGGATCGGCACGACTGCCCTTTTTGGACACGGGTTGCACGTTGGCAAGCTTCCAGGACTTTGGCACTATACCAGTCCTAAATGAGAGGCGATACAAGCGCGTCAATACAGGAGACAACTCGGGCGCACATGCTTTGAGAACTATTGCTGGTATACCATCTGGTCTACTAGCTTTATTCACGTCTAGACGACACAGTGCTCTCAAAACTTCTTTGTTCCTTATGCGAACCTCGGGCATTGAGGTGTTGCAGTGAGGTAGAGTTGGTGGAGTAGCACTGTTAGTGTCAAGACGAGAGTTATGGGCGAAAAGAGATGCAAAGAGACTTGCTTTCTCTCTCGCCGTGTGAGCCAGTTTTCCATCAGGCTTAACCAGCGGAGGCAATGTTGAGACTATGTTTAGAGTTAATTGTTTTATCATATTATTATTTATAACGACATTTGCAATATTGACGATTTTATAAGTTTTTTGAAAAGACTGAATACTTTTACTTTTATTCTACTGTTGATTATTTTTATAGTTGATTTTTGCATGTTTTGAGACTTAAAAGTTGATAATTAAGCATTTTTGATTTATGTGTGATGTAAAAAAAGTGAAAATAATTTTGCACGTTTATTTTTGAGTTATCTATTTAGTATGCTACATTAAAAAAATACTTAATAAAAATATTCCATGTAGAGTGGTATATTGATTTTCGGTATTGAAAAAGGATCGATTCGGTTCGATGGATGCGAAACGCACAGGACCGTTCATTGTGGCTACACTTGGGGGAGGCCTATGTCCAGCAGTGGACGTCTTTCGGCTGAAATGATGATGATGATGATTGAAAAAGGAACTATGTTTTGTAATAGTAATTTAAACCTGTGATCACTTTAGGACAGTCTATATTGTATTCTCTAATTAAAATAAGCAAACTTTTAGTAAAGTAGTAATATTTTTTTTTAAATGTCTTCTGCTGATGGTACTTTTAGGCTAAGCTGACTTTTATTTGAGTTTATCAAGATAAAAACAAACCGGGTCCCTCCGGTACGGGGCTGAGGGAATAACCCTTTTTTTGTTAATTCAAACAATTAAAACAATAATTGAAAAAAATATTTATACAAAATTGAAGACCATGAATCAAAGTATTGCATAATTATTTTATTTTTAGAATTTTAGGGCCTGCGCACACTTGAGACAAGACTGTCTTAGACAGACTTTGTCTGCGAGTGCGACAAACTGTTTTGTCTATGACACAGCGCACACCATCAAGACAAAACAGTCTAGCGGCGTACGGCCAGTGTAGCGAACTTAGTGGATTGATCACTAAAACTGGTGGTTTTACCCCCCATTTAGTTGCGAAATATTGGTTTTAGTGGCTAGTGCATTAGTAAGAAATTGATTTACACCCGTAAATCAGCACCATAGGATCCATAATTATTAATCTGATACCGACGATGTTGGTGCAAACAAAAATGATTCGTCTGAAGAGGAATTAATACATAGCTGTTATTGAATAATTTGTATTTTGATTTACCTACTAATGTCAATTTACCCACAAATGGTATTTTGATCAACTGATTGTTAATTTTTATCACTTATTATTAAAGTAAACTAATAACCTACATGCCTACTTATTTTATTTTGTACAACACACATTTTTTTAGTGCACCCAATATTTACATCTGCGTCGTTTAAGGACACGCGTAATTAGGATGCTTAATACAACAGTATCGATGAAATCCATTTTGATACTAAAAAGGAATTGACACAAACGGTGTAGACAAAACAGTCTTGTCGCAGACAAGTCTGCGACGTCGTAGACAAGTCTGTCTAAAACAGTCTTGTCTCAAGTGTGCGCAGGCCCTTATGATGCTCTTTTTTAAGGTGCTTTATACAAGTTGAAAAACGTATATTTTCAAAGGGAGCCCCTTAACAATACCTTTTAGTTTCAAATTCTAATAAACATAATTTTCCTGTGGGCCGTACCCTAGTTTTTAGGGTTCTGTAGTCAACTAGGAACCCTTATAGTTTCGCCAAGTATGTCTGTCTGTCTGTCCGTTCGTCCGCGGATAATCTCAGTGACCGTTAGCACTAGAAAGCTGAAATTTGGTACCAATATGTACCTATATCAATCACACCGACAAAGTAGTAGAATAAAAAGTGGAAAAAAATGTTTTATTAGGGTACCCCCCCTACACGTACACACAAAGTGGGAAGTTATTTTTTTTTCATTTCAACCCTAACGTGTGATATATTGTTGGATAGGTATTTAAAAATGAATAGGGTTTTACTACAATCATTTTTTGATAATATTAATATTTTCGGAAATAATCGCTCCAAAAGTAAAAAAAAATGTGACCCCCTCTAACTTTTGAACCATAAGTTTTTTTAAACTTATTGTTCAAAAGTTAGAGGGGGTCACTTTTTTTTTTACTAAAAACTGTTCAACCCATCGAGTACAAAATATTTTTTCTAGAAAGTCTTTATAAAGTTCTACTTTTGAGATTTTTTTCATATTTTCTAATATGAAAAAAATCCTGTCTTTATAAAGACTTTCTAGAAAAATTATTTTGAACTCGATGGGTTGAACAGTTTTTGAAAAGTTGTATAAAATAATTTCTGAACTAAATTTGTAATTTAACCGTATATGCAAGCATTTTTTTACCTTAGTTTACATATTTTATTATCCTGAACGTATCTTCTTTCAAATAAAAAAAGAATGATTAAAATCAGTTCACGCAATCCAAAATTACCAACGAAAACCCAACTTATATAACCCGTCTAGTTTGTATAAATGAGTAACCCAATTTCCCGAGAGATGGCGCTGTACTTTGGGCAACTTAGCGCTGTTAAGATTTTTCTTGAGTTGATGATATTGTCGAATTGTTCGGTTGGTCTCTTGTTGGCATTGGTGGTATTTGTTCTTGCTCGTTGTCTGTCGTTTATTAAATCTTAAGTGGGGACACTTATTGTGACGGACGGGAAACTACGGAACCCTACACTGAGCGTGGCCCGACACGCTCTTGGCCGTTTTTTATAAATTGGCCTTACGTCCCTGTACCTACCTAATAGTGTTAACACATGCTACTTGGTACGACAGATTTGGTCCGAGCCGACCAAGGACTGACGTGACTCAGCGTAAGTTTGGTCCGTCGTACCAATTAAGAGTGTGTGTTATTATTATTTAGAATTAAATTACTCTAATCCTCGGTCGACCTTGGTACGCACGGATCAAATCCGTCGTACCAAGGTCACACTATAAGTCGTGTGAAAACCATAACTAGGTACCTAACAAAGGTAAATATTAGAAGCATACGAAGCTTTTTTTAATATTTTACAGTGCCCTTGTTCGCACAGGAAAATGCATTTTCGACTTATATTAAACTGAATAAAATTGAAAAGGAAATTTTAAAAGAAGCCTGAGAACTTTTAAACGGAAAGTCTGCTAGCTGTCGGCTTAAAGCAGAGATAAAAATGCTTTTCCTTTAATAATAAAAATGTGAAGAGATTACCATTTTAATTTATGGAAAGCTCTCTAACACAGCTCAATAATAAAGGGCCTTACACTACTCGATATTCAGACAGTCTTAGTCGATGTCACGTAGTGTAATAAGGGTTAGACCGGTCTTACTCGGAACAAAAAATAAGACTGAATATCGCGTAGTGTAATAGGCCCTTATGTGCCACACGTGTCTTCTCTTTCTTTCTTTTCTTTATCTTCAAAGTTAAGCAGCGCTTGCTGAGGTCGATCCATGGGTGGAAGTCCTGGAAAGCACGTTGAACCGTTGATCCCGACTGTAGTATCAGACAGTCAGAAGCTAGACAATCAAACACAAGTATTGCCAAGAGGTATTGTGTTACCCAGTTATTGGGTCAGATAGTCAGCCGCTCCATGAGTCTTTCATATAGATACCGGCACGGATCTTGAGCGCTGACTTCTACAGTTCTCCTTGCGCAGAAGCACGCAGAAGTGAAATAACGGGTCTCTTTTGTGTTATGAAAAGAGATGCGAGGGCGGGGAGTGCAATCCTTGTAAGTACAGTGATTGGCTCGCCGATGTGTACGATGCGCAAAGCGATCCCCGCTCTTTCGCCGAGCGCTCAAGATTCGTGCCGCTATCTGTACTAGTATTTAGCTGCACTTAAACTAGAAGCCAACGACGACATAATTAAATAAATAAATTAAATAATATTCCACAACTTTTGCACAACGCTATCGAGTCCCTACTTACTATCGAGGAGTACCTACTTGACAACAGATAAACATACTTATACATATATTTCTAAATGCATATGTCGTGGCCAGATCATAGAAATTGATCACTTCATGATATGGCCAAGTTAAACTTGCCATATCGTTTTTAACGTTAAAGTTTGATGATATGTCAATCTTCGTTTTGCGAAACCCTACATCAATGATATGGTCAAACGAGGATCGACATATCATCGAATGTTAATGTTTAAATGATTTGGCCAGTTTTAGTTGGCCATATCATGAACTTATGAAGTGATCAATTTCTATGATCTGGCCACGACATATACATATTATAGATGAATTACACCCGGACATCGAACAAATAATCTTGCTCATCACACAAACATTTGTCTTCGGTGGGAATCAAAGTCAAACCCACGACCTCCGGCCATAGCAGTTGTTGAGTTACCGTGATCCTGGAACGCAAAGGGTAACTGAAGGACACAGGTGGGTTTTAGTCAGTAAAATCCTTTTCGCTCCATCCCGTAACGGGAGTAGTCATTTGATCACAAGAGTAAATTTATAATTGATACAGATTGAGTTTAATAAAAAATGTAAAGTTCCCACTGCTGGGACTCAGGCCTCTTCTCCAGGATAGGAAAACAGCCACTGAACATCATTAGAAAAAAAAACCGACAAAAACGTACCTACGCAATTTTAGTTTACGTAATGGAAGGATAATACATATATATCTATATATCTTTATATAAAATAGGTCTTTACATAAGAAATTGCCGTCTTTTACAACGGGTTGCTTTAAAGTTTTATATCTTTGGATTAACTTGGGATTATAAGTTCAAATAAACTTTATAATAAAGGTACGTTATTCTTTTTTCGAAATTAGGCATTTGGTTTCTTTGTGTTTTGTATTTTCTGTAATATCATAGTACCTACTTATAACCATTTTTGCATGAAATCTAAGAAAACGAGCATTATTTTGTAATATGAGTTCTACCATGGAAACAATGTGTCTCAAGCGGTATGCAATATTGATGATGTATACGGACTTAAAACTGCTAATGAATGGGATATCTATTTTGTTTCAATCACTTTCACGTGGGAATTTTATCTCACGAATAACTTTTCTTCTCAGCCGTGCTATTCTGTAAATGGTAAATCATTTCGAAAATCATTTCACAAATCATCTCGAATGTCACACTCACGTTACGACAAGCGAATTGTATTTCAGAATACCAAATCCTTTATACAAACGTCAAAATACTCAACCGTTTTAGTTCCTCTCACTTTGATCATCACTCGGTGGCGCCAGTGTCGAATTCACTCCATTTCAGAATACGAAACTTTAATTTCACAATGATTTCACTGCGGATTCAGAAGTGATTTCGCAAATAAACTTTTCAGAATAGCAATGCAGGGCGGCTACAAGACAAAATTTCCAAAACGAAAGCTATTAAACCAAGAACACAGAGTTCTTTTGTTAGAAGAAAGTCGCGCCATTGAAATTGCTTGACCTTTGAAATGTATAGTTTCTTTTATTAGCTTTCACGGTTATAAGTACTGCGATATTACAGAAAATACAAAACACAAAGAAACCAATAAATACCTAATTTCGAAAAAAGAATAACGTACCTTTAAAAAGTTTATTTGACCTTATAGTTCTAAGTCAATCCAAAAATATAACACTTTAAAGCAACCCGTTTTAAAATACGGCAATGTCGTGTAAAGACCAATTATATCTGGTTTCCCTCACTGAGTCTTCAGTGTTTCCCGGTAATATTTCGCGTACCCTACCATCCTACCCTCGTTCCCACCCTAGGTGTACACGCGGACTAAAGAATTACAGCAATAACGACAATGGGCTAAATAAGCTGGAATGATCAAAGCTGTCCACGTGCCGTCGATTACTGTGACAATTATTATTTTATCTTAATGAAGGGCGTGCGTTTCTGAACACGAAAAGTTTATAGCCCATAAACAAACAGGGCAGTCTATTATTAATATTTCACAAGGACTTTCGAAAATTTGAATTTCGCGGGCTACCCTGGAGCATTGACCTGGGTAGCCCGCGAAATTCAAGTTTTCTAAAGTTTTTTGTAATTAGTAGCTCTGTATCATATTCGTCATTATCATCATCATCATTTCAGTCGAAAGACGTCCACTGTTGGACATAGGCCTCCCCCAAGTGTCGCCATAACGACTGGTCCTGTGCGTCTCGCATCTATCGGATTCGCGCGACCCTCACCAGGACATCGGTCTACCAACGCTGCGTCTTTCTGTACATGGTTGCAACTCCAGAACCTTTCGGATAGTATGGTAACAAAAATGATATTTGCGGTATACATGTGCATGTATAAATATATTCATTAAAGCCGTCGAATCGTCATAATTCTTTAACTTAGAGAAAAGGTTAATCGGCATTTTTTTTTAACCGACTTCAAAAAAAGAAGGAGGTTATCAATTCGGTTGTATTTTTTTTAATGTTTATTACCTCAGAACTCAGTCGTTTATGGACCGATTTGCAAAATTCCTTTTCCCCTTATTGGATATGCTTCCAGATTGGTTCCATTTTTTTCAAAATCCAGTTATGAGGGAACTCCTCAAATATTATAGGCAACCATATAGTGTTTTTGGTATTTTTATCGAGAATAGTCAAAAAGTAACATTTGATGACGTGAAAATGATGAATAAGACCAGAAATGGCCAACGGAACTTCATACTCACATTGATATCACAATGAAAATACGAGTAGTAAAGCGACTATGACAATACAAATAAATAAATGGTTCTGAATAGTTATATTTGAAAAATGGTATCATCGAAGTGACCTTATGATGATGATGGAGCCGGAAGATAGGCACCGGAACTCTTTAATTAATCAATGTATCCTAGCAGTGTTTGGGCTTATTAAAATTTTCATAAGGTGCACTTTGACGATCGTCGGCCACATCATCGCTTACCATCAGGTGAGATGGTGGTCAAACGCGAGCCTATCAATAATAATAAAAAAAAAAATATCTATGACTTTGATTATAAAGTAGATACTATCGAAATGATCAGATGATGGAGCCGGAAGGTGGAAGGTAGACACGGGAACTTCATAATAAAACAATGTATCCTAGCAGTGTTTGGGTTCATTGGAATTGTCATGAGAAATAGGCACTCTGGTTATAAGTGTATCGCAACTAAAAGTGTGAAATAAAAAAAACTTTTTCCAAAAAAAAATTACTTACAGACTTCGGAAGTCTGTGTTTCTCGGTGTTGTTTGTATCTTATTTAACACCGACATCCAAAATTAAAGTTATTTTTATCCTTTTAGTGTTCTTTTTAGCGAAGTCGGTTTTTTTTTTTTGAAAAAGATTTTTTAAAATAGCATATTTTAGGTCTTCTCTAAGTTATAGAGTTTCTCTAAGTTAATAGTTATAATGAGTATAATTTTGTAAATTATACATACATGTAATTACCGCAAAAATATTTTTCAATACACTTACTCGAAAACCCGCTCTTATCTCTACCGCTTTTAGGCACACTATTTACTGTTTTCCGCACTAGTGCACTAATGTACGCGAGCTCACCCCCGCCACTTTTTATTGGTGTATGTACCCAGGCTGGGCGCTAAGCGACCCCCACGATTCGCGTGTCAACCCCCTTTTATTTATTTCTTCGTAAGTGTATTAAAAAAATGGCAAAGATAATTTAAAAAAATGGCGATTGATACACGTGGTTTGTCACTGCAGCACTCGGCTCCATAGTTCCGCCTCGGTCGCAATGACAAAGTTTTTCCACTTGTATCAAAATCTGAACAGTAAATTGCAAAAACGTACGAAAATTTGAATTGTACGGGATACCCCTGGAGTATTCACAATAACAAACTCACGTCTTCATTCCCCAAAGAATTAGCAGGGTTGCTAGTAGGTACTACCGGAGTGGTTTTACCGAGGTAAAAATCCATACACTCTTTTTTTTCGCTAAAAGTCCACGTGCCTTAAAAAGGTGGACCATGACAAAACAAAAAAAGGGGTTTTTTTTTAAGGTGGGAAAAATCATCCAATGAGTTCTCCCGGTCTATGGTGGTACCTACTGACTAAAACCACACCTGTGTCCTTCATTTGCCCTTTGCGTTCTAGAACCACCGATTTCTTTTCAGTAAATACCCGAAGCACAAGCGGGATTTGGCACTGCTGGGCCCCCCTACGGTTTGCTGACATCTCTGTGAGGCGCGCGTGAAAACGATCGCATCCTTCTGCGAAGCTGTAATGCGAGCGAAGGAGGCGGCCGCACGCGTGAGGGAACGGAAGTCCTCACACCCCAGCTGACCGTGATCCCCATTACCAGCCACCGCAGACGTAGGCTGGCGGACGATGAGCAATGGGTAGCTCGCCGTCCAGTACCGTAGTGTTCCGCACGCGCCTCAAAGATATGTCAGCAAAACCGTAGGGGCTTAGCAGGGCCGAAGCCTCCTGGCGCCATGGGTTTACTCCCGAAAGGGAAACCCGGGGTCCTGGAAAGCAAAGGGCAAAGAAGGAACATAGGTCTGGTATTAGTCAGTAAAAGTATGACACGCCCTCTCGCACCGCCCTAGAGTGGGACAAGTCTTTGGAGGTAGGCGGAACAGAGAGTAAAGTCCCGCAAACCTCCGTTGAAAAGGGAGAATCCTCCGACCAGACGGGTGTTATGTCTGGTGGGCAACTGCCCGATAGATGATTTCGGGCCGTTCTATATGTTCTAATCGCGCGGAGAACTTTATTTGCGCGATTAGTTCTTATGTGACGCCATAGATGTCGCTACAAGTCATTGGGTAAGGTCCCACCTTAGAAAAAAAATGCTGCTACAGAGAATTTGGTTCACAAGTAGTGCTGGTCAACGGTCTGGACCAACGGGGTAGTCCATAATCATCTTTACGCAGTATAAAAAAAACACGAAGTCAAAGTCAGTCGCTTTTCGCGTTTATCTGTTTATTCGCTAACTCCTAGAACATGTAACGGATATTGATGCGGTTTCCACTAAAAATGAAGAAGTATAAATAAAAAAAAAAACCGGTGTGTGCTGAAGACAACACGACAGTAGTGTAAACTTTATCAAATCGAGGTTAATAATACAAAATCGTAATCGTTAACTCGAGTTGGCCGACCTTGTGTGCTAGACAAGCTCTGAGCGCGATCCATTTTAAGACTTAAACTCAACTGTTAAAGGGATGGAGCTATATGGGGTATATACCTCCATCCCTCTTTTTCGTTCGACATTTTAACACGTCATGGTAAGTTACTTAGTTACCCTTACCCGAACGAGCGTTACAGGACCGAGGGTGACGGCTCAGTCAAAATAAAGTGCTCAGCGAGCCAAAAGTTTTCACTTCAAAAAGCAAAATATTTTACAATTATACTGTGCGCTGAGTGCGAGTGGTTTTTTACCGCGTTTGGCTCTCTGATTTGTTAAGAGGACCTTTCCGACCCGTCTATCGTCAACCTGAGCATGATTTAAAACCTTATTGGTTATCCAACGCAATCCAATGCAAGTTCAGCTTAAATCGTAAAATGGATCGCGTTAAGGGGATGCAACTCGACATACATTTTCATTGTTTTTCATACAACCGCTCTTACGCGATTATGACGTTATTACACATTTTTCATTAGATATTTTGGAAACACAGTATCTTGTGGATATTATCTAGGCTTCTATTGAAATCAATTCGATGGCTCCTAAGTATACTGAGTCAACTAACAAATTTTGAGAATTGCACTTTTTAGTGTATTAACAACCATTAAATCATTTCCTATTTACCTGTAAAAAATAAAAAATTTATCTCCTTATATAACTAAAAAAAAATAGCGTATACTGGATCAAGTATACTAATTTATTTATTTTGCGCTCAGTATACTGAGTCAAGTGTTTGCTACCAATATACGCGGGACGCGAATGCGCTCATTTCGGTGCAAGTTTAAACTGGCTCAGTATACGTCGAAACAGCGAGGTGTGCGGACGTAATTGTGTGCTTTTTGTTATTCAGAAATAGTTGCTTTTCTTCTGTTATTTTTATTTAAATTTAGAATCATAATTGAACAGAAAGTGGTGATGTGTACTAGGTCTCGAAAAATCATTAATTTAGTGAATGAAAAATATGATAATTATGACGATAATAAGGAAAATACTTCTGAAGTTTGTGATAATGTTCAAAATGAAGCGGAAAGAGGTAAATGGAGTTAAATTATTATTTATTAGTTTAGAAAAATAGTTAAGTGCATAATTAATTTGATTATTATTCTATTTTGAAAGTAAACCGCGTATACTGGTATAACTGTAGATAGATCAGTATACGTTGAACATTTTTTACGAAGCATTAATTTGACTCATTCTGTTGATTTATTTAAACAGATTGTAAGATTCGAAATTGGATAAAACATTGTTATCAAGTTAATCAATTAATAATTTTAATTATTTAATTAAAAATATTAAGGATCCTAACTTTTAGCCAATATTTTAAATGCAAAAGTAACTCTGTCTATCTAACTGGCTGTCTGTTTTTTTCCTTTTCACGCCTAAACTGATTTTAATGAGATTTGGTACAGAGATAGAATTACGGAAATGCATAAAATTTTGTCTTGGTAATTCCATAGGAACGAGAACTACATGGATATAACTGCACAGCTCGTTTTATTTTTTTTATTTTTAGATTGTATGAGTTGTAGTTATTAGAATGTATAATTATGTGTGTTTTTCTTTCAGATTCTCCACTGCCTTCAGATGCAAATTTTACCCACGAAGAGTTATCAATATTAGATGACATTGATTTGGAAGATACTGATATCTTATTACAAAATCTGCCATCAAACTCTTCAATTTTTCCGAATGATATTCCCGAATTTTCACCGACTCCTAACAATAAACACTTCACTGAAGAACCTTGTAATAAAACTGGAACTTTGCTACCTTCTAAATCTTCACCGTCATCAGTAATTGAAGATTCTCGACCAAACACTCCTAATCCATATATTTTTTATAAGAACTCAGAAACTCTTGAGTTGAATATCAAAGAAAAGCCTAGCACCATTAACTATTATGAAAAATCAGACGATGATACTCCAATGCCATCACCCTACTTTGATTTTGTCCTTCACCCATTTGCGTTGACGCTATTTGTCTTGATAATCCTGTCTCTACGCCCGCAACTAACGTTAACGACACAGACTCTCCAGTAACTACTCCAACTTCTCGGAGCCGCAAATGAATTTCAGGAACTAAAAAAAGCAAAGGTAGAGAAAGAGAACGTTGTCTTAAGGACTGGAAGGATGAGATAAGGAAACGAAATGTCAATAGAGGCTTACAATATATTAGTAGAAATGGAAAAGTGCATAATAAAAAACTACTGAAACCTTCATGTCCTACAACGTGTAGAAAGAAATGTTATGAAAAAATATCCGAAGAGACTAGATCAAAGATATTTAAAACATTTTGGGACATTGGAGATCATTCCAGGCAGTGGGACTTTTTGACGAAATATGCTACCAAAGAAATGAAGAAGAGGATAACAACAGACAAGGAGAATACTAAAAGACTGAGTACTATTTCTTACACTTTATTATACCTATTTATGAAACAGACAACGTTGTTATAAGGAATATTCCTGTATGCAAAACCATGTTTTTAAATACGTTATCTATAAGTTTCAATTTCCTATACACAGCTTTAGAAAAACTAGAAAAAGGTCAAGGAGCTGTACAGTCTGATCAGCGAGGAAAGCATGTTCACCATCAGAAAAAAATAACCGATGACATGAAACGTAGTGTATATGGGCGCAAAACCATTATTTGATAAGTGTTTAATTTGATCACTTCCTGTTTATTTATTTTAATATTGCAACATCCTGTTGAATGTATTTAAGGATTTAATTTGCTAACTTCCCTTTCGATTATTTAAAATATTACGACATCCTGTTGAATTTATACAAGGATTTCAATTGATAACTTCCTTTCGAATTACTTTAAATATTGCAACATCCTGTTCAATTTATGTCAAATTAAATGACGACTTCCTTTCTAATTCTTAAAAATATTGTAGCATCCGGTTAAGCTTGTGAGGATTTAACCTGACCACTTCCTTTTTATTTCTTTAAAATATCAGAGCATCCGGTCGTAGTTAAATAAGAATTTATTGTGACAATTTCCGTTTCGTTTATTTATTTTAAATATTTTTCTACCTTCATAGTGAATTTTTATGCTTGTCAATTTCTGTGTATAAAAACCGATGTAATGTGATTAGAAAGGCACTCTTTCGCCGCCCATGGAATAAACACCTTGAACTGGAGTAAGGTATTTCTTTATTATCACTTCCTGCCAATCTATATTATTGTGACTGTGTATTTTGTGTGACGTCGACACCGATGGCGATCTTACGCCGACAGCAGCGGTGGGATCCAGCCCGCTCCTACTGAAGTCCTCTGGATTGCGGGTCTAGCACCGTGACTGCAGCACCGTCCACTACCCTTGTGCCTTCTCGGGATTATGTCAATTCCTACCTACTGCCATTCGATTCCGAGGTGGGCGCTCACATCAAGGACTGGTGTGCCAATGTTGACGAAATCATTACAACTATTGGCATACTGAAAGGAAGACCGAAGACCTGGGCTAACACGTGGTCTCTGCAATATACCACATGGGAGCAAGTCAAGCAGGACCTGATTCAGACGTTTGGCGAAGAGTTCCGGTATGCTGACGACGTCCAGTGGTGGCGCGACTGCACGTTGGAGCAGGCGAGCAGCCACGCGGTTTACGCAACCAAGGTATGGACGCTCTTCAAGTGAGTGCAGCTAGAAGCAACAGCTGGTGAGGTAATTGATTCTCTTGTCACTGGTATTTATCCTGATTTTATGAAATGTGTATTGTAGTTTAACACTCCTGACTCTTTGCACACACTAGTCTCCATTTTCAAAACTTTCCGTAAACGTGACCAATCAAAAACTAACGGTACAAACATAAATTATTTAAACCAAAAAACCTTCGTTTATAGTAGGTATTGTTGTCGTTTTTAGTAGCTGTCATTGTCGATTTTAGTAGCTGTCATTGTCGTTTTTAGTAGCTGTCATTGTCGTTTTTAGTAGCTGTCATTGTCGTTTTTAGTAGCTGTCATTGTCGTTTTTAGTAGCTGTCATTGTCGTTTTTAGTAGCTGTCATTGTCGTTTTTTGTAACTGTCATTGTCGTTTTTTGTAACTGTCATTGTCGTTTTTTGTAACTGTCATTTGAAAATGACATTCTTAGTCCTGACTCGTCGGGTCAGTGTTCCATTTGTTTTCAATGCTTCTGAACGTAGTATTTCCGCAAAGTTTTCACGGAGACGGCTTCGAAAAACCGCAAATTAGTCGATTTTAAATATTGCTAGAAAGAATTCTTGTTTCCATAAACGAAATATCGAAAGATTGAAATCAACCACCTGAAAGTGAAATTTAGAGTTTTTTGTAAAAACATCTGTCAAAATTGAATTGATTTCAATCCTGTGTAAATTTGTTTTTGTAAGTACTGGGTTTGATAGATTGTTGGGTTGTAGGATCGACTGAATGGATTGTTGGGTTGATTGTTGGGGTTGGATCAATTGTTGGATCGATTGTTAGAGCAATTGAATCGAATCTAAAATCAATATTAATTTGCAAACATTCAAAACCTCTATTTTTCTGAAGCTAATTTTTTAAAAATCCAATTGTGAAGCACATAACATTTGGGCCACTTCTTGTATAGTTCTTTCAAACAGGAACAGAGTACACCGTTGATCCTCCTCTGCCTTGCGTCGTACTAAGGAGGAATCTTAGCTAAAAAGGTTTCATTATTCGTTTTTCAAAACTATCCCATAAAACGATTTGGGAGATGTCAAAGGTTATGTGGGTGAATCTTGCTCATTGGGTTAATAAACTTAAAACTTAGCACAAATTCTAATCAAAATTAATAATAAGGACTGTAATTATTAGTTCTTTAAAACTACCCTCAAAATACGGTTTAAGGGTTGTTAAGGTTTTCTCGCGAATGAAGTCGCTGGTAAAGTGCAAGTCCCTGTTAAATTCATAATGAGGATATCCTGTTGCAATAAGTTGATATCTTGTTCCAAAAGTAATTCTACGATTAATCATAACGGCTGGCATCTCGTAAAAAACTTAGTTTTGTTGATAGGATTGGTAATTGCGTTACGCTTTGATAAAATTCAAATCGAAAATAAAAACTCTTAAACATGATTGCGTCACATCTTCAATATTAGTTAAATATATGGCCTTCTAAACGAAATAATATTAGAAAAAGTAACGGTAAACCTTACAAATAAACGGTAATCGTTTGAATTGGTGTTGATAACTATATAGTTATCAGACCACATTAGTCCGATTTAATTAAAAAAGACCCTCCCGGGTATTGATTATCACAATCCACACATCTAATAAATAGCTAACGATGCTGGTCGGGCAAACTGTCAGGTTGACATTTGAAGAGCTTCATAAACAGTGGCAATTAGAGATTTGCAGTTGACTATACTTATTTTACGTCAAAAAGTACGTGAGTTTCCCATGTTTGTGTTGCTTTAACGTATTGCCACTGTGTTTTAAGCTTTCATGTAAATTAAGGATGGACGAGCGATAATTTCGAGACAAGTTAAGATTTGATACGAACAAAGATGAAATGAGATCTTTTGAAAAAGGATGTCTTACTGTATCGGCACGAAAGACAATGGCAAAATTTGATCAAAGATTTAGAAGTTTCTATTAAAATTTTACAAGTATTGCTAAATAGTGCTATAAAGAGAAGCATGGTTACAGTTATTATTTAAGATGTTCCGAAAAATCGCTGTTCATGAATCTGAGTTTTTGATTATAATGAACCGACCGTATGGGCGGAGAATTTGTGAATTAGATTTATCGCATTAACTAGTCCCTTTTCCCACCTATTACGTTGACTGATCACCAGCGTATCCTTTTTCCCGGTCTAGAGCTGATCCTATGCGGGTGATGCCATAAGAGATGGCTAGATCCAAGGCGGGTGATGCTGTTAGGGGGGCTATATCCTATGCGGGTGATGCCATGAAGGAATATGGCTAGATCCAAGGCGGGTGATGCCGTAGATAGGTTTTTTTAAATGTGAATTGGCTTATTGCTATGAAATTATATTGATTTCTTATTCGAATCTATTCAAACCATTAACCATTCTTTAAGCGCGATCTTAGATTTATTAGATTAATTAGTCCCTTTCCCACCTATTACGCTGGCTGGCCACCATGCGTATCCTTTTTCCCTGTCTAAGAGCTGATCCAATGCGGGTGATGCCATGAGGTATGGCTAGATCCAAGGCGGGTGATGCTAGTTAGGGGGCTATATCCAAGCGGGTGATGCCATTTGGTATGGCTAGATCCTAGGCGGGTGATGCCGAATTAGGGCTAGAAGGCGACTGATGCCGTGTAATGCCAATCAGCCAATTCATACCAAATGTTTGATACTGTAATTTTGGGCTAACCTTATGTGGGTGACGCCGATAAAATGTTTCTTACTGTTTGATTTTGGGCTAACCCTATGTGGGTGATGCCGATAAGATGTTTGATACTGTGTAATTTTTGGCTAACCCTATGTGGGTGACGCTGATAAAATGTTTGTTACTGTTTGATTTTGGGCTAACCCTATGTGGGTGACGCCAATAAAATGTTTGATACTGTGTAATTTTATGGCTAACCCGATATGGGTGACGCCGATTTTATGTAAAATGATTGTATAATGTAGAAGCACTTTTTTCAAGTTTTGTCAATGTGAAGTACAATGAAGCATTTTTATTAGGTTACAACTGTTTGACTTTATGAGCAGTGCAGTTGAGAGTTTGTGATGTTCACTCAAATGTCTCGCTGATGGTGGCACGTGTTATTGGGTCATTCAGTTATCTTCAAAATGGTTGAGCTGAGTGGGGCACGCATCATGCTCGTGAACGGGTGCCGTCAGTTGAGACTGGTCATCTCTTAGCTGCCTTTGGCTTAGTTTAATTTCTATTTTTTAAATTCGTTTTTTTAATTATTATTACTTATCTACATTGTGCTCACATATTAGAAGCGACAAAGTTGTAACCAAGATTTATGTAACTCATATGATTTAAAAGAGTGTCCATGGAGTTTCTTGCACGTTCTTCTCCATAGAGATCTACGCTTTGGAACGTGCGATTTAGATTCACTTGTTTTTTTTTACTGTTCAAGGGTGCCTGTAATTGATCGGTTTGAAGTAAACGTTTCTTATTTCTGATTTCTGAATATCGGATGCTCTATAATGAAGATTAAACCAAATGTGAGTGATCTGAATTGATGTAAATTCCTGTATAGCGCAGAGAGCGCGCTGAGATCAGAATGGCCGTATGGGCGCAAAACCATTATTTGATAAGTGTTTAATTTGATCACTTCCTGTTTATTTATTTTAATATTGCAACATCCTGTTGAATGTATTTAAGGATTTAATTTGCTAACTTCCCTTTCGATTATTTAAAATATTACGACATCCTGTTGAATTTATACAAGGATTTCAATTGATAACTTCCTTTCGAATTACTTTAAATATTGCAACATCCTGTTCAATTTATGTCAAATTAAATGACGACTTCCTTTCTAATTCTTAAAAATATTGTAGCATCCGGTTAAGCTTGTGAGGATTTAACCTGACCACTTCCTTTTTATTTCTTTAAAATATCAGAGCATCCGGTCGTAGTTAAATAAGAATTTATTGTGACAATTTCCGTTTCGTTTATTTATTTTAAATATTTTTCTACCTTCATAGTGAATTTTTATGCTTGTCAATTTCTGTGTATAAAAACCGATGTAATGTGATTAGAAAGGCACTCTTTCGCCGCCCATGGAATAAACACCTTGAACTGGAGTAAGGTATTTCTTTATTATCACTTCCTGCCAATCTATATTATTGTGACTGTGTATTTTGTGTGACGTCGACACCGATGGCGATCTTACGCCGACATGTACTTGATCATGTTGCAAGTTTTTCGCCTGTGGAATCACATTATACTCGTAAATATTCCAACAAAAAGTATCTTGACGGATCTCTATCGTTTCCTAAAATGTTTAAATTGTATGAAGAATGGTTTGATCCCAATAAGTACACGAATAAAGTAACTAGTGTGCGGCAATATCGTGATATTATCAACAAAAACATAAACATTAGTTTCCACAAGCCGAAAAAAGATGTATGTGAAAAATGTCACATATTTGAAAACAATAAACAACACACAGAACAAGAAACAGTAAAACAGGCAGAGCACTTGAAACAAAAAGATTTAGCAAGACAGTTGAAAGCAGAAGACAAAGAATTAGCGCAACAAAACCCAGAAATACTAACAGCCGCTTACGATCTCCAAAAGTGCTTAAATGTACCCCATGGTAACGTTAGCACATTTTATTATAAACGAAAACTTACCATTTATAATTTCACTATATTTGATCTAGGACTTCGTCAGGGTTATTGCTTTTCCTGGCACCAACAAACTGCTAAAAGAGGAGCAAATGAAATTGCTAGCTGTGTTTTTAAATTTATTGAACAAACAGTTATGGCAGGTATAAAAGATTACCGATTCTGGTCTGATAACTGCGGTGGTCAGAATCGGAACAGAATCGTTTTTTTGATGTATATGATGGCAAGTTATAAATACAAAATACAAATTAGTCATCGTTTTCTGATCGTTGGTCACACCCAAAACGAGGGAGATAGTATGCATGCACTAATAGAAAGACAGACGAAAGACAAAATACTATATACACCTGCCCAATGGTACATGGCGTTTCAATTTGCCAAAACCGACGATAAACCTTATAAGGGTCACCGAAGTGTCTCAAGATATTGTAATGGACTTCAAAACAATGCTTAAAAAGGTCAACCACTGGAGTTTTGCCTGTGATGGATCTAAGATGCAATGGAATAAAGTCACTGAAATAAAAATTGAGCCAAAAAATCCTTACAAATTATTTTATAGAACTAGTTACATGGAAGATTCTTATAAAAGTATTGACTGTGCTAATAACCCTAAAGCAACACGTAATCAAACTGTCCCTAATATAGATTTTAGTGATCTTCGCCCAGCTTACAACAGGCCAATCCCAATAGATAAAAATAAACACAAAGATTTAATGGACATGTGCAACAAATTGGTGATACCTAAGGAATATCACTTGTTTTTTTTCTAATTTAATTAAAAGTGACAGCAATAGAGTTGAAAGCGATTCAGAATAATTAAAAATATAATTTGTCTTTTTTCTTTTTCTAGATTTTTTTTTCGTAATTATTGAGTACTTACCTCATAAGTTAATTTTTGAGACTGATTTTATTATCAGCAATAAATACTAAGTATAAGAATATTAAGAATTGTACACTTACTGTGATTTTCTTTAAAGTAATTAAGAAAGATTACTGTTCCTAAACTATTGTGATTTCAAACAATTAATAAATAATTCTCCTATTTTACAGAAACGTGCAATTATTGATACAATCAATATTTTTTATTTTGGTTACCTAAGTCTAGACCAAACTAAGCCTTTGTTTTTATTATGTCTAGTATTGTTGATTTTTGTTAATTTTATAGATATCCTAAAGTTGTGTTAATGTTACCAATACCATTTCGAGATCTCTTTAATTAAAATATTAAACAATAAAGGCGTTTTTTATTATTTTAACTAAATTGTACCACACTTGACTCAATTTAAGGATGGTTATTTTTTTAAATTATGTCCATGTATAGTGATTCAACTTATTTTATTTTAACAAAATATGAATTCATGACATAAACTATAATATGTAAAAAATCCAATAAGTTAATAAAAATATTTTTTACCACACTTGTTAAGTAATTTTTCCGAAAAACGTAGATTCAATAATGCGACGTATAAAAATATAAGTGGTAGTTGATTCATTTTTAGTAAACAAATAATCGCCGTATACTAGTATATCTACATTATTTCAGAAATTAATAAAATAAAATTAAATTTATTTTGTAGGTGGTTTTATTATATTTAATTCATTTTGATTAGTTATTTTTTCTTGGTTGTATTAACAATTTTAATAAAACCATTCGCTCTTCTTATCGCCTTCCTGTAAAGTTATTAGAAGTATAGTTGACTCAGTATACTTAGGAGCCATCGAATTTATAAATTTGTGTAAAACTAATCCAGTAAAGACCTCTGAAAATCTGCTATTTTGCATAATTAACACTTCATAATTTACTAAAAAAATTAAAAAGTATAACAATAGAAGCTATGCCTAATCAAGATTCTGAATGACGACGATTTTTTTCAAAAACTTTTAAGGGTTTAAAATAACATGTATGCAACAGTGCGACACAGTCGAGTAATTATCTATGAAAGCGGGAGCTGAGCCAACTATAACAAAACCGAGAACTGTTTCCAGTGCGTGTGGAGCGGGGTACGTCGGAAGACCTTTAATTTTACGTGATAACTGGAGATGCGGGATTATCCGTCTTACATCATCCCGCACCACGGAGTTGTTAGAGAAGATAAGCTTACAACTAAACTGCGTGTGGTTATGGATGGTAGTGCTAAAACTAGTACTTCCATATCGCTCAATGATATTTTGTATTGTGGTCAAAACCTCCAGGGTAACTTATTTGACATAATAGTAAATTTTCGCTTGTTTGCTATTGCGCTCTCTGCTGATATTCGGCAAATGTTTCTTTGTATTGGAATTAGGGAATGTGACCGTAGATTCCAACGCTTCTTGTATAGATTTTCGCCGCAGGAACCTTTGAAGGTTTACGAATTCAATCGTGTTTGTTTTGGGCTTAAGTCTAGTCCCTTTCACGCTCTTCGCACCGTCAAGCAGTTGGCCACTGATGAGGGTGATACATACCCGAAGGCAAAGGCCACTATTGAAACCGGATTATACGTGGACGATTTTGTGTACAGCGTACCTACTGAAGCAGAGGCTATAGAGACTGCTTCTCAAGTAATCAATCTCATGAAATCCGGTCAATTTGATCTCGTGAAATGGACAAGCAACTCGCAAGTAGCATTAGAGTCGATTCCTCCGTCACACCGGTCGACTTCGGTAAAGGAATTCGATGATAATGATTCGCACAAAATTGGTCACCCGCGACTGATATGTTCAGTCTTAAAATTAGTTCGACCCCGCCAACTTGTACCAAACGCACTATCCTAGCATGTGTTGCTCGGATATGGGATATAATGGGTTTCGTAGCTCCTGTCGTTTTGTATGCAAAGCTGCTTATAAAAGAGCTTTGGCTTTCCAACTGTGATTGGGACGACATCGCTCCTGACAACGTTGTTAAGTTGTGGGCTCGCTATAGGAAAGAGCTTCCAATGCTCGATCAGATACAGATTCCTCACCATGTTGGTATTATACCAGACAGCGTTGTTACTGTGGTAGGTTTCGCAGACGCTAGTGAGAGGGCTTACGGGGGAGTAGTTTATTTTCAAGTCCAGAATGGCGACAACATTTTAGTTTTCCTCATTAGCGCAAAATCCAAGGTATCGCCTCGTAAGGTCATATCTCTTGCTCGTCTCGAACTTTGTGCCCTTCTCTTGTTAGTTCAATTGATTACATCTATAGTTAAAGCTTGTCGTTCTCGCATTAATATAGAAAGAATTGTGGCTTTTTCAGACTCAACCGTTGCTCTATGTTGGGCACACTCTTCTCCCCATCGATGGGGCACGTTTGTCGCAAATAAGGTGGCAAAGATTCAATCTGAATTGCCACCGGAAAATATATTCCACGTCGCTGGGACCCAGCTGATTGTCTCTCACGTGGTTTGCTTCCCTCGCAAATCTTAAATCATCCGCTTTGGTTTCGCGGCCCTCCCTGGATTCTTACCACTCCTGTCAAATGGCCGAGTACTCCATTTAGCCCCGCTACTGTTTCAGAACCACCCGAGGAAAAGAAACATATGCTTGGTGGTCTCAGTTCCACGTGAAGAGTCAGTTATTTTGTTATTGTCTAATCGAATCTCGTCTTGGTCGAGGCTATTACGCTGCGTAGTTTACGTCTTAAGATTTTTAAAATTATTGCCATCGCGTGGTTCTATAACCGCAGCTGATTTAGATAGAGCTGAATCAGTCATACTTCGAGAGTTACAGAGGTTTTATTTCACGGTAGAATTTCGTAGTTTAGAACCACATAAACCTTGTAATCGCGCACGTCAACATTTGAAACCGTTTCTGCAAGACGGACTCATTCGAGTGGGTGGCCGTCTGCGAAATGCTAAGTTAGAATTTGAACAAATGCATCCCGTAGTTCTACCACGCAAGGATCACGTTTTAGATTTGTTAGTAGATTATCACCATAAGGTGAATTGTCACGCTGGTCCCGATTTGTTGATGTCTATTCTTCGACAGAAGTACTGAATACTTTCCGCTCGCAATTTGATTCGCGCTAGAGTGCACAGATGTGGGCCCTGTTTTAAGCTTCGCCCGCGTTTCACTGCGCCTGAAATGGCCGATCATCGCTCTTGTCGTGTTGTACAGTCAGTGAAACCTTTCGTACATACTGGTACGGACTATGCTGGACCGTTTAAAGTCACTGTCGGTACTGTGGTGATACTGAAGACTGAGAGTGCGCCTCCTCTGCACTGGCCCCTTGGTGTAGTGGAAGAAGTTTTTCCGGGTTCGAACGGAATAACGCGAGTCGTAAGAGTTAGAACCGCAACTGGGTCGTACCTACGTCCGGTTATTCGCCTCTGTCCTCTGCCTGATCAGCAGTAGTAACATAGATAGTTATGGTTTGTCGATACCTAGTATCGACGCTATAGTTGATAGTTTAGTTATAGTATTAGAGTTTAGTTTCGCCGTTGTTTTCTCTTTTTCTTTGAAGGTAACCCTTCAAACCCGGGGGGATAATAAGGGCAATATTTTACAAAACTTGTTCCAGGAAGGAACAAGATTTGTAAAATATTCGAGTAAATCACGGAATTACCGAATGCTAACAGAGTTTTCAGGCGTTATCTCTCTTTTTTCGCGTTGCTTTTTCGTCAAACATCGCGTTGGATTGCGTTAAATGAAGTAACGAGCTTTTAAACCATGCTCGATGTTGACGATAGGCGAGAGAAAAAGGACCCTCTTAAGAGCTTATGGTAAGGTCTCTGTTCTACCTAAAAAACAAGTGAACGAATATCCGAATACCCTTCCTTTCATATCCCCGAATTTATCCGCAATACGTTGTCAAAATCAATCAATGCAAAATTATGTGTTCGGGTAGGTTCGTGCGAAGGGTACCTCCTTACTCGTAATGTTGTGATCTTTTAAGCCGATATGATATGCGTTCGAGACTCCTCAATAGCCTCTCGTATATACTCCATACGAGGGCTTATCTTTCGCTTATCTGTTAGGGGTAAACTCTTTAAGAAGAACAACAACGCTTACTGAACTTTGTTTCAGGAAATCTTTTAAACAACTTCGTGTGCCAAAACTGTGAACTCACTCGTAGTAGACAATATTGTACGTTTAAAATGACACATGAATTATGTATGAACTCTTCATTATAGAGTAGTTCAGCAGTGGCCTTATGAGTTATAGTTATAGGCAATCCTATCAGCACTAGTGAGGAAATACGCAAGTTCTAGAATCAATTCTACGATATTATGTGACGTCACTCACACTACTCCTGGCCAAAAAAGCCACTCCTGGGTTGAGTCCCAGTGAAACCACCGTGGGGACACAACCCAGGAGTGGCTTTTTTTTTACAGTTTTCTGTAACCTGGCAATCTCTGTAATACACAATGGGCCAAACTTTTGGCATGATTTGAGATTAGGCGTCTCAAATAGCTCAAGAATCTTCATCAAGTTTGCTTATGTGGTGGGGTCTTTAAAGCGGTCTAAAGCAGGAACGCTATATCTTTTGAGATGAAATTACAAAAGCATTGAGTTTTCCTGTGCTTTCCAGCCTTGATGCCAGTAGATTTACAATTTTTTTGATAGTTTAGTCTGATACCATTAGCTGAAGTTAGCATTTTTTTGCTGAACTGTTTTAGAGGTATGCGGAACCGGGTTGAAAAGGGAGGATCCTCCGACCAGACGGGTTTTGTGTCTGGTTCGGGTAACAGCCTGGTATACCAATTTCAACCCCGATGATATTTTTAGTAAAAAAATAAATAATTTTTAATTATAAATTAATTAATTAAAAAGTCATCGGGGTAGATAAACTCGTTATTCTAATCAACCCCGATAATATTTTTAATTTTAAAAGTGATTAATTCTTTTTTTTCAATAAAGATTGTAAATTTAAAACTTAATTTTTTTTTTTAAATAGTAAAAAACCGACAAAAACTTCCACACTGGGGGGTCCAGAATCATGTACTGGATCCATGGTATACGTTCGTGCGTTGATGTCAAGGACACCCTGTATGTTTTTATCGCCCGAAGAACTTTGATACCGCGATGCAGGATTTCGAATTTAAGTTCCTAAGTAACGTGATAGATGTCGCTACGTAGTGTTAATGTTTAGGTCCAAGTGAATTCGAAACGTAGACAGAGAATGCTTCTCTCACGATGTGAATAAATGCTTGTTGCTTATGTACCTACATCACGTTATATTTAAGAATTTGGCTCTGGAATCTCTGATAAGTAATCTCTGTATTGCTTTTTTAGAGTTCCATACCCAAAGGGCGTCGGGATCCCGATCCCGATTTCTGGCGACCGTAGGCGCGGGCTTGCAGACGGTGAATAATGGGTAGCTCGCCGTCCGATCGTCCGATAACCGTCCGGACCGAGCGAAGTCGTCGACGAAGGAGATGTCAGCAACTGTAGCCGTACGGGCCCAGCAGGGTCGAAGCCTACTGTGGCCATGAGTGATGCGAAAGAGATCCCCGGGGCCCTGGAAAAATGGCAAAGAAGGAACAGGAGTGGGTTTTTAGTCAGTAAGTCTGACAGTATCTCCCGCCCCGCCCATTAGCGGGGGATGCCAATGGATGAAGAATTTTCCCACCTGAAAAAAAAAATACCCAAAGGGTAAAACGGGACACCCTATCACTAAGACTCTGCTGTCCGGATTAAAATAAATATAATAATAATATGATACAACAAACGTGATTTTTTTTGCCGTTTTTTAGTACGGACGGTAAGGAACCATTCGTGTGCGATTTCGACTCGCACTTGGCCGGTTTCCGTTTTTCCTCATAGTTCAATTTCACAGGTACAAAGTATAGGTTTGAGTTAGCATGTATTTGTAAATGGTCGTCTTGCTTATTGAAGATAGCTGTGATTTCCGTCCAATCATCCAATACACCCTCTGACACTGGCATCCAGATTTTTCCGTTTATTTTTGTCTGATTTCCTCAATCTAGAGTTTGATTGAGTGGTAGGTTTTCTTCTAAGAGTAAAGGTAACATGATTTGACTTGCTTTGGTTCGCTTTTATGCGCCATTTGTTTAGCCTCACTTCATTTTCTGATAAGCTTGTAAGCTCTCAAAGTATGGGTAGTTAGTAGTGAAAATTAGGTACAGTAACGGCCCCATGATGTTTCATTGTGGTACGCCGAAAAGTGTCTTGCACTTTTCTTCAGGTTATGTCATTTTGGATGACCCCGTAGTAGGGTTAGCTTAGATACGATCACAGTATGTGAAAGAGTGAATGAGGAAACAACCGTTTGATTTTGTCAATCAGTTCATCATGCCACACTTTATCAAACGCCTGCCCAAAGTCGAGAAAAACTGCAGAGTGGAGTGTTTGAAAACGAAAAGTAAATATTCTGCTACAATATAAGCTACTATAGCGTATATAGTTGATTTTGAGAATCTTTTGTCATCTGGTTTTTCATTATCATTTTTGCGTCAGAGGCCCGAACCTGGAGATGGCCATTACTGGTAGTGTGGAAATCACAGCAACTGCAAACAAAATTGCCCCACACCCCCAATCCACAAACCCCCTCTCTACCCTATGGGCATTACAATGTGGCATATATATAATAACTACACTAATACTATAACGGCGATAAATTATTAGGATTGATCAAAGGTGGTAAGTATGTTTGCTACGTAAAAACTGCGGAACAAATTTTCAGGAAACTTTACAGTAATATATATAACACAGGCTATAATTTATAAAGGAAGGTAGTACCTATAGGTACTACACACGGTGGAGTACACGGTGGAGGTGTGCCCCGCTTGGGCAGAGCAACGCCGTGTCCTCGTGGGGGCGATCGGCGGCGGCGATCTCTCGCGCCTTGGTACAGGCCATGGTCAGGAGCGAGGAGGAGTGGCAGGCGGTCGCCTCCTTCTGCGAAGCAGTAATGCTAGCAAAGGAGGCGGCCGATCGCGTGAGGCAATGGTCCTCACCCCCCAACCGCCGCCGGGATTCCGATCCCGATTTCCGGCCACCGTAGGCGCGGGCTTGCGGACGGCGAGCAATGGGTAGCCCGCTGTCCGACCGTTCGGTAACCGTCTGGACCGAGCCCAAGTCGTCGACGGCGCGTATTGTTGCACGCGCGCCTCAGGGAGATGTCAGCAAATCGTAGGGGCCCAGCTGGGGTATTGTGAAAACGAAACCCGGGGCCCTGGGACGAAGGCAACGAAGGAACAGGAGTGGGTTTTTAGTCAGTAAAACTCTGACACTACCTCCTGCTCCACCCAAGTTTGTCATTAGATGATTTTCCCAACTAAAAAAAAAAAACCTGTAGGTACTTATAGGAAGTAAATCTGTCTATGTAATATTTAATAGATAATAGTCTGTTTGTTTCGTTTAGACGTTGGAGAAGGCCATACGACACTTTCATCACAGGAGTAATGTTCCTTTGCGATAATTTTCGAAAAAATGTTAGTTCAACATTGATAAAAGAACTAAAGTGTATTCCAACCGTCATTGCTAACTGTAGGCCCTACTAGATCCTAACGCGATCCATTTGACGACGTAAACTGAACTGCTAAAGGGATGGAGCTATATAGGGTGCATAGTTCCACCCGTCCTCCTCGATTGCACGCTTGACATTTTAACAGGTCATGGAAAGGCCCTTCATTACGAATGTCAAATCATGTTATGTCGGCCATGTCCGTTCATCAATCAGTGTTCACATTTGGCGCCCAACCCCGACGTCACAGTGGGCGACCAGGCGAACTGAATTCCAATCACTGGCCATAATTGACAATTTGCAAATAGGAAGATCCAATTAGAGTTCTGTAGGTCTGACTTGGAGCCTAAGATGTGTGAGCATTGCTTGTTTGAACTAAGGATGTTATGGAACTCTGCAACCGTAACCGAAAGTATCAGCCCCCTAGCCAAGTTACAACCGTTTCATTTCGATTCTCTTTTCGTTGATCGCCTCGAGTCGGCCACGCTTCCTATTCTTTTGTTCTGTCCACGTGACTGAGCGTTGAGATGACGTCAGAATAAAGAAATCGGAGGCGTGGCCTACTCGAGGCAACCAACGAAAAGAGAATCGAAACGAAACGGTTGTAACTTGGCTAGAGGGGCAGACTGGTCGCATTTTGCGTGCAGTCACGGCGTTATGCTGAGCGTTCGGCCGTTTTGCGCGGACGTGGCACATATTTTTCTATAGAATGTTTATAATTTGTAAGTTTTTTTTTTTTTTTTTTCCGGTGGGAAAATCATCTTATGACATCCCCCGCTCTTGGGCCTTTTACTGACTAAAAACCCACTCCTGTTCCTTCGTTGCCTTTCGTACCAGGGCCGAGTCTTCCTTTCAGAATCAGACCAATGGCCCCGGTAGGCTTCGTTCTGCTGGGCCCCTACAGTTGCTGACAACTCCTTGAGGCGCGCGTGGAACAACACGCGCCGTCGACGACTTGGGCTCGGTCCAGACGGTTACCGGACGGTTGGACGGCGAGCCACCCATTGCTCGCCGTCCGCAAGCCCGCGCCTACGGTGGCCGGAAATCGGGATCGGAATCCCGGCGGCGGTTATAATTTGTAAGTTAGACATAAGATTGTGTCATTTCCCGCAAATAAAACTGTTTTCCTTTCTTTCTTTTTTAAAACATCCGTATTAAAAAAAAAAACTGTTACCGTAATTGAAACAGATAGGTACCTATAAAAGTTTTGGATAGTTGTCTATGAGCGGAGTCTAAATGACAGGTTATGACAGGTTTTTGTTTCTTTTGCCCGGCTAAACAAATGTTATTATCTAGACTAGAAGTAATGGTAAAATCTTAGGAGTATTTGTATCTTAGGGCCATGGGTAGAAGTATGAAAGGTATAATACTCGTGGTCCTAGAATGCAAAAGGCAACTGGAGGAACATAGGTGTGATTTTAGTCAGTAAAAGTCTTCGTAGGCGTAGGCTTGCAATGGGTAGCACGCTGTCCGTTTATCCGGTAATCGTCTAGAACGAGCCCAAATCGTCGACGGCGCGTAGTGTTCCACGCGTGCTGCAAGGAGATGTCAGCAACTGTAAGGGCTCAGCAGGGTCGAAGCCTACTGGGGCCAAGGATCTGATTCTAAAAGGAAGATTCGGCCCTGGTACGAAAGGCAACGAACGAACGCGTGCCTCAAGGAGATTTCAGAAAGTTGTAGGGGCCCAGTAGGGTCGAAGCCTACTGGGGGCATGGGTTAAGTTAAAATGAATCCCGGGGCCATGGAACGCAAGACAAAGAAGGAACATAGGAATGGGTTTTAGTCAGTAAAAGTCTGACACACCCTCGCGCTCCACTTTAGAGCGCGAGAAATCATTGGATGATTTCCCACCTAAAAAAAGCCAGTAAAAGTCTGACACGCCCTCTCGCTCGGTCGACGATGGAGCACGCTTGTCTAGAAGTAACTTATTCACTCTTGACTTATAGACTCCTAGGTTGTAGCTAGGAAATATTGTAATACTGTGTTGTAGCTAGCAGGAAACAGACTCCGTCAGGGAATTCCACTCCTTACCTGTACCTACGCATTCTCATGGTGGAATGGCGACAGCGACTGTCGCAACCCAGTGCTGGGCACGCCACAATTATGGCGGTAAGTCCCTGAAAAGAAAAAGAAACGCCTGGGTGCCGCCATTGTGTGGACCGTCCGGAGGACACGGTGGAGCATACGGTAGAGGTGTGCCCCGCCTGGGCAGAGCAACGCCTTGTCCTCGTGGGGGCGATCGGCGGCAGTGATCTCTCGCGCCGGGCATTGGTACAGGCCATGGTCCAGAGTGAGGAGAAGTGGCAGGCGGTCGCCTCCTTCTGCGAAGCAGTAATGCTAGCAAAGGAGGCGGCCGATCGCGTGAGGCAACGGTCCTCACGCCCTAACCGCCGCCGGGATTCCGATCCCGATTTCCGGCCACCGTAGGCGCGGGCTTGCGGACAGCGAGTAATGGGTGGCTCGCCGTCCGACCGTCCGGTAACTGTCCGGACCGAGCCCAAGTCGTCGACGGCGCGTATTGTTCCACGCGCGCCTCAGGGAGATGTCAGCAAATCGTAGGGGCCCAGTAGGGCCGAAGCCTACTGGGGCCACGGGTAGTGTGAAAGCGAAGCCCGGGGCCCCGGGATGAAGGCAAAGAAGGAACAGGAGTGGGTTTTTAGTCAGTAAAAGTCTGACACTATCTCTCGCTCCGCCCAAGAGCGGGATTTGTCATTAGATGATTTTCCCACCTACAAAAAAAAAAACCTGTACCTACGCATAATGAATATGTTTCCTTGCTTGCGTCTATAGCATATTGTTTGTGTGTGCGTGCGTAGATACCCAATACCACGGTAATATTATCTATACAGTATTCCAACTTCATACAAACGGACGAAACGCGAGTTATACCTACGCGCCTCGATCTCGAGGTGCGCTCGGGATGCAGACAGTCGAGTCTGTGCCGCGCGATTTTTTCAATAAAAATAAGTTCAAGTACATATTTATATATAGGGTGACTGGTAATTAGTGTACGGTACTTAAACACGTGATTGTGCTCATGATAACCAACAACTTTTACTATGGGAACAAACCTGAAATCGCGAAAAAAAATCAGCTGTTCAGTACATTTATGTTTGCCTAATGTACTGAACAGCTGATATTTTTTTCGCGATTTCGGCTTTGCTCCCATAATAAAAATTGTTTGTTACCATGAGTACAATCACGTGTTTAAGTATCGTACACTAATTGCCAGTCACCCTATATTTAATATGACGAGTAGGATATATTGTGCTGTTTTTGGTTGCATGAATTCTTCATTTAAAACCAAACATATAAATTGTAAAGTAGCTGCAGGTATCTATAACCAAGTAAAAGATATTCCTTTTTCTCCACCTTGTCCATGTATCCCAAAACAAATTTTAATTAAGCTTTAGAATGCGGATTTTTGTACTTTAAAATTTAATAATAAAGCATTTCGTAGGTACGCCTCAGTCGAGGCGCAAATATTTTTCGGTCGCAAATATTGAACACTTCCTATTCAATTCACAAAGTATTTTATTTGTTTATATAAAAAAGTATATTTACAATCACAAAACTAAATGGAAACACAAAGTAGGCAAATGTAATTAAAATGCTGCCATAGTGCGGGCAGCCCTATCGCATGTTTACGTACCGCGCGGCTGTAGGCATTTATTTCAAAGATACGGCCGAGTTACAATACTGTATAAATAATATTACCGTGCCAATACCGATGTGCTACCAATGTAGTTCGTCGATATCATTTTCATATTAACTACTGACAAAACACTACCCGAGTGCATTTAAGTAAAATTTAAGTGCTTAATTTTTAACTTAATTTTCTAATTGGGATGTATAAGGGTGTGCACTATTCCCGTCACTTGATGTATAGGTATGGTTCTGCGCGCAGTCGCGTAGCTAGACGTGGGCGAAGTGTGCCCTCGCCTTCGGCCTCGCACCCAAAGGATCCTCGCGGCCGCGAAGGCTCTTTAACAATGAGGGTTTTGTTTTATAATTTATAGGCTCGCTTTTAACCACTATTTCACCTGATGGTAAGCAACGATGTGGTCAAACACTGGGTTGCGACAGTCGCTGTCTCGTTTTTGAATTTATGAAAGAAAGGCCTCGCTGATGTACCTTCACCCACGTCTAAATTAGTCCACGCTACGCCTCTGCACTCAGTTGTAAATTCATCTTCTTAAATGACTTTCAAGTTCAGTTTAATTTATAACTAAAGTAAACAATGCTTTCATCATCTGCCATTTTGTTTCCCCAACTAATATGTTGGAGTCGCTTGCCAGTGTAAACAGAGCAACATTTTTTTTTTAATATTGCTCCTCACTAGCAATTATTCCTGCATCGTGCGTAGGTACATTACAAAAATGTAAAGTCACATACACAAGAACAAGACACCCAGACCCGGAACAACTACGGGGCGAATCTACGCCGCAGCGACAGTTAAGTCGCGGCATAGCGGACAGAGTTCCGGAGGGAACTCATGGTGGAATGGCTACAGCGATTGTCGCACGCCATAATTATGGCGGTAAGTCCCCTCTTTGAGGTTGATGGAAAGACGTCACGGCGTCCTCACCTTCCGCATGACGCAGGTTGTCACCGGACATGGTCAGTTTGGGAGGTTCCTGCACCGGATTGGCGCGGAAGACACCACTGTGTGTGCAGGCCGCCCGGAGGACACGGTGGAGCATACGGTGGAGGTGTGTCCCGCTTGGGCAGAGCAACGCCGTGTCCTCGTGAGGGCGCTCGGCGGCGGCGATCTCTCGCGCCGGGCCTTGGTACAGGCCATGGTCCGGAGCGAGGAGGAGTGGCAGGCGGTCGCCTCCTTCTGCGAAGCAGTAATGCTAGCAAAGGAGGCGGCCGATCGCGTGAGGCAACGGACCTCACGCCCCAATCGCCGCCGGGATTCCGATCCCGATTTCCGGCCATCGTAGGCGCAGGCTTGCGGACGGCGAGTAATGGGTGGCTCGCTGTCCGACCGTCCGGTAACCGTCCGGACCAAGCCCAAGTCGTCGACGGCGCGCGCCTCAAGGAGATGTCGGCAACTGTAGGGGCCTAGCAGGGTCGAAGCCTACTGGGGCCAAGGGTCTGATTCTGAAAGGAAGACTCGGCCCTGGTACGAAAGGCAACGAAGGAACAGGAGTGGGTTTTTAGTCAGTAAAAGTCTGACACTATCTCCCGCCCCGCCCAAGGGCGGGGGATGTCATAAGATGATTTTCCCACCGAAAGACAAAAGAAAAAAAAAACCCGGTTGGCAACCACGGTTGTCGAAGTCATTATTGGCTAACAGCAATTATACATTTTAATAGATTTATTCTATGTTCTAGCTCCTAAATCGAACTCACGACAATCTTTTGTGCCTCCTATGTGATAAAAATGTGATGAAGCTCGCAACATGACGTCTATGTCAGGTAGTACAGGCCTCTTGTGACATCATTAGGTCTCTGATACGAAGCGACGTGAAAGTTTTGCAACAGGATCATCCAATTACCATTTCTACAAACCTTTGAATCGAACTAGACAATTCCAAGCTAGTTTGTAGGACCTCCACTCGACTGTATTATATACAGAATATAGTCATGACCACGAAAAAAACCCTCGTTCAATGTCAATGAACTAACTAGCTACAATTAATTAAATAAGCTTAATATAATCGGCCCTGATTATTCGAATCATCATTAAATAGTTATTTAATGATGATTCGAAGATTCAATTCCACTCCATATCGATGTGTAGTAGAGTCAGAGGACATGACCTGAAATACAGGGTGTCTTAAGTATTTTTAATCTAATAATAAGAAAATAATAATAATTAATACCAATGTTCGACTTCGACTATGTTCATATCCGAACATGGGCCCCTGAACTGAAAAAGCATTTGAAATATTTTTCATTCGCTCCGTATCTATACATTTTTAATTGATTCCAATGCTACGGCAAAAGAAAACAAACCATGGAGTGTGGAACAATAAATTCTGAATATAACTTCGCATGATTTCACAGTGGAGTATTTGTAGGCTTATATTTTTCCACGTATAAAGCTTTTGGCGCCTTTGTCCCGCTTTGCATAAAGTCTGGGCGTATCGGAAAATATTCCTTTGACTAGCTTCAACTATTTGTGTTACAAGTTGTTTATTAATTTTCATACAAGAATGCGATCGATCAGGGTGTGTGGTGGTTTTTAACCGACTTCAAAAAAAAGGAGGAGGTTATCAATTCGGTTGTATTTTTTTTTTTTTTTTTTTTTTTATCATCATTATTTTTTTTTTTTTTTTATGTTTGTTACCTCAGAACTCCGTCGTTTATGGACCGATTTGCAAAATTTCTTTTTCCCTTTATAGGATATGCTTCCAGATTGGTCCCATTTTTTTCAAAATCCAGTTCTGATGATGGAATCCATGAGGAATCGAGGGAACTCCTCAAAAATTATAGGCAACCCTATGGTAATTTTAGTATTTTCATCAAGAACTTAAGCATTTACAGTCAAAAAGTAACATTTGATGAAGTGAAACTGATGAAGAAGACCAGAAATGGTCAACGGAACTTCATACTCAAATAGATATCACAATGAAGATATAGTTAAGCGACTATGACAATACAAATAAATGAATGATTCTGAATAGTTACGTTGAAAATGGTATCATCGAAGTGATCTGATGATGATGATGGAGCCGGAAGGTAGGCACTGGAACTCCGTAATTAATCAATGTAACCTAGCCGTGTTTGGACTTATTAGAATTGTCATGGTTAGCACTTTGGCTATAAGGTACTATCGAACTGATCTGATGATGGAGCCGGAAGGTAGGCACAGGAACTCCGTAATTAATCAATGTATCCTAGCCGTGTTTGGGCTTATTAGAATTGTCGTGAGATGCTCTTTGGCTATAAGGTACTATCGAACTGATCTGATGATGGAGCCGGAAGGAGGAAGGTAGACACAGGAACTTTATAATAAAACAATGTAACCTAGCAGTATTTGGGTTAATTGGATTGTCATGAGAAATAGGCACTCTGTTTATAAGTGTATCGCAACTAAAAAGTGTGAAATAAAAACTTTTTAGAAAAAAAAAATAACCGACTTCACTAAAAAAAACACTAAAAGGATCAAAATAACTTTAATTTCGGAAGTCGGTGTTAAATAAGAAACAAACAATACCGAGAAACACCGACTTCCGAAATTAAAGTTATTTTGATCCTTTTAGTGTTTTTTTTAGTGAAGTCGGTTATTTTTTTTTTCTAAAAAGTTTTTTGCAAATAAAATAGTTCTTCCTGCTATTTATGCCAATAAAGAGAGCTATGAAATCATCTGATGCGAATTAGTGGGGACTATCTGCGTTAGGCTGAGTTGACCAGGTATTGAAATGTTTATATTCATTGCATAGCTCAAGAGAAATCCGTTGTTTTTTGTATTAACGATGTCACTGGCTGCTTTACATTTACACCTGATGGCATTCTACAAAGCCCGCTACACGCGGGCTTTGTAGAATGCTTTGTAGAATTTAATCAGCTCTAATAGTTCCCTATTAGTCTCAAACGACAACCTCGACCAGTGAAGTCTATTCTTAGCCGCAGACGAGAGTTCTAGACCACACGGATATCTTATTACAAGATCAACTACGAAACTCAATCTATTCCTCAACAATGGGAAAGTTAAACAGCGCCAGCGTCCTTGAATATTGCCACTTGATGGCACGTCTAGTCCTGCCTTTGTTAAAGCTATGTGCCAAAGATATCGGTAACGATAAAAGGTAGAGGAGCGAACAAAAGGGTACATAATGGCACAATCATCATCGTATCTTTATCGTCGCTACGTTTATGGGACCCTGGTACTAACGTGCCTGGAACGCACCTACACTTCGGAAACATAGAGACAGATATTACCTAATATATGCCGAGCACACTTCAGGAAACAATGCAACGTTATATGCGCGGCTATTATAGAACTAATATGTGAAGCAATAAGGGTGGTAGTGGCATTCGGGTGGGCTTGCATTTGTCTGAATCGTGCGCGCAACAAGTGCGGCGCAGGTGGCGGCGAGGGGTGCAGGGTGCGGGGTATGCTCATTGATCAGCCGGCGCCTGTTGCTCGACCTGATACCCCCCACCCCCCACTGACCTGCCCCCCTACCTCGATGGGCTCGACGTGTGTAATCAAACTGACATGTGCGGAATAAGGGCAGAAATAGATTGCTCATCATCATATTTTGAAACAAATATTTGAGCAGCGCGGAATTTTGATTTGGGTACGAAAAATCGGATGAAATATGCATGAGTGGCTGAAACAAAGAGATATTCAGATATATGCTTTTGGCGGGAGAGGTTGCTTAGCTAATTAATGATCCCTTTGGTCCGATATTAAGTTATTAATACATCCCAAACGAGTGAGTACCTAATTGTGGGAACGTAAACAAGGTTTTGATGAGCCGCTAAATCAACACTTGATTGGGGGATAATCGCAGAGCCAAATGTGTGGTTTCGTTGAGTGTTTGTTGATAAATAATAGCATGCCTAATTAATTGCGTTTCGTAGATACTTATTATTAAAACAAATCCATTATTTTGTTCCGCTAAAATTGCGTTGGAATTAAATTGTCATACGATTCCCGCCGATATTGTCACAATTGTTAGGTATGTTTTGGCAAACAATAACCACGAAACTTTCCTCGCGATTGTATTTTTATGCTAATTTTCGAATAGGAAAATATTATCATCCCGCGTCTATTTTCCCGCGCAACTGTGGATGCAACGAGTCGCGAAGGAGCAAAATGTTTGAAGTAGCGATGTGGATACAACAGACAAAATATCCATTGTAATATGTACCAATAAACATTGTTTCAGGGATTTACTGAATCTTATTTAAGCTTATTTACTGTTATGTACAACAATAAACCTCACTTAAGAACCGATTTATATGAAAATTTGTTTGCGCGATAATGGAGCTATTGAGATATTCGGTCAAATTGTGTTTCACGCTGTTCAAGTTTTTTTTTCTTTTTCACCTTTTCCTTGAAGAAACTTAAGTCATAGTTACTATGATATTCGTGATACTATACCTATAGAAATTTAAATTAATTGAAAACTCAAAGAGAACGGAGTAGCATTAATTCATGTTATAAACATTTTCAGCGTAACTGAATTTCCACTCTGCGCTGCAGGGACTAACCTAATTGCATTCAGATTAAGAGAAAGTAAACTGCATATTGTATCGGGCTTATCCAACTAGACCCGCACTAATAGGTCGTTACGGGAAAACGGCGGGAAACAATACTGATAATAAATATGACTAATGGACCGTTTGATGTATCTTTTATCAGAGACCCACCTTGTCTGTAGCTCCATGGTTTCTGATAAATGAATGTTCGTTCATAAATATTTGTACTTCGCCAGTCCCCGTAACGGACAACACTTTGATATAACAAAGGGCTCTGAATTTCTGATTTATTTCTGTCCCTTCCCCGCTTCCGACAAAATGAAGAATAAAAAGTCACACGCGGATACTTAAGTGTGGTCTCGACGTATTTTATTATATTTCGTCCCCAAATTCATCATTGTGTCGGAGAAAATGGCTCCGAAAATGAATCTTCTTTTCTATCAGATGTAATAAAGCCAGTATATTTTACGATCGTCTTAATATAGAATCCACGTGAAGACATTTTAAGCGAGCTCATCTTACTTTACATTCGCAGTAATCTCAAATTTCCTGGAGGCTCTAAGTTACGAGCATTTAAAGTATATTACGCTCATAAGCAGCATCCTAAAAAAATCTCGTAAAGAAAATAGACTATATTTGCTTGCATTGTTTATAGTACACCATTTTCCCCGAATTTGACCGCATCGTTCTAAATAAACTCGGAAGAGGCTACAGACGAAAGTACTTAAGGCATTCAATCTAGACAAAAAAGGGATACAACAGACCTCAGGGCGCTGCAGCGGGCAAGGGATGACGCAATTAGGGAGGGCTGAAGTGCCTTGCGGAAGGATACATAAAGAACATACAATATGACAGATTCACTGCCGGCTGAATTAATTAAGTAGCTTCGTAACCTAGAGAGGAACTGTGAAATTATAGAAGACTAAATTGCGAATTGCTAGCTGAAAAATATTATTAAACAAAGCAAAAGAGACAGCTTTAAAACTTAATTAGATTTACCTCAAGAAAACCGAAGAAAAGCGGATTACGAAATTGCCTAATCACCGCGCCTAAATAGTAAATGGCCAAACCAAAATTGTCTAAATTGCGTTCTCTAAATCAGGTGCGAAGTGTCATTAATTAGTACCTTGTTAAGCCCACGTTGTTTGTGCTTTATGGACCATTGTAATTGGTGGAGGTCAGGTAAGGTAGCCGTAGGTGACTCAGTACTCGTAGTGCAACGTCACGTCGTCTGGGTCGAGAGCTCGAGAGGACGTCTCGCACTGGTCGCACCCGCCAGCTTAGACTGACGTCCACAGACAACAAATGTCTACAATTTATGGGACTTAAACATCATGGACCACATTAACCAAAATGAATGGGTTACGATGAGTGAATAGGTACGTTTTGCTCAAGATATTTGTTACAAGGTAGAGACACCCTCGTTAAGTTTGTATAGGTTTACTTATTTTGTAGGCTCAAATATTTAGATAGAGATGTTTGGGACTAAATTTATTTACTTCGCACAGATAGTTTATGCGCAAAGTGACAAATAAATGTCTACCTGCAAATGTCCTTAGAGTATTGTACATATTATATGTAGGTATGTATCTGTTTTTGCGTGGCAATCTTTCAAGATGTTCTTTTCTACTTTTTAAGTGAAAAACGTATTGCTTGCTACATCGGGGGTCGAAGTATCGACGTTGCAATATCACGTTTCTCCACAATGAACTACGTGAAGGAGTTAGAACTTCAGTTTTCTTTGTAAATTTAACTTATATTTATAGCCAACGAGCTGAGTGTCAATTTAAAGAAGATATTTTGTTGAACTTTTTAAATAACGAAATAAGGTCGCGACCTCGTCGATTTTCAATGGAAGTCCAAAACTTTCAAGGGAATAAAACTGGCTTCCCAAGATGTGTCCAATATTCTCGCATTTACTTACTTTTCGCCGCAAACATCAAAGTTTCAAACTGCACTGCAGTTTCGTTTTGTTCGTGAAATTTAGATTCTAATCTGGCGTGTAATACAATCAAAAGTTTTTGTAAGTGTCGTTATTTTTATGGCAGCATACGAGTAATGCTTGTACACTAGAGCTTGAGTGGCATACAAAGGGAAGTTCTTTGTACCCTAGCTAGATATAGATACGTTTATTTCTTGGATAGCTCGTAACATACTGTGTTATTTTTACCGTTGTGTAGTCAGCCATTTTTCTCGTGTGATGTTTTCTTATTATGTTGAAGGGCTATTATGTTAAAGAGCTATTTATACTTTACACAGATTTGATGGCGCTTCATTAGGGTGACAAAAGAAAATAACAGGCAATTAAACGAGTCCTATTATAGTTTTTTTGAAGTGAAACTTCTTTATCGGGGTTGGACAAAAATTTTGTGTAACATTTTTTCGTTACGCGTCACATTTTTCCGTTATGCGCCATCTTTTTCTTATCCCTACCACGCGTGATTCGAAGTATACTTTCTCCAGCGGAGTAGGGATTGGTAAATGTCTCGAATGTATTTTGCGGCCCGTTTTGAGTAGTTACATTTTTGAAATCCAGGTGGCGATTGCATTTAACCAATTTCTGTAAAGTTGCATATAATAAATTATTTTTTGAAAAATAACGTCATAAAGAAGTTTCACTTCTTACGAGTGTACGCTAGTACACGCACACATTTTTTTTTTGAGGTGGGAAGTCGTCAAATAACTGTTCCAGCTCTGGGTGGAGTCAGACCTATTATTGACTAAAGCATACCGCCGTGTTTAGGGATTGCATAATCCGGACTTTTTAGAAATCCGAATTTCTGTACTCTCGTCCGATAAAAATCCGGATTATCCGGATTTTTCAAACTTTTGAGTGTTTTAAGTTGATTTGATATAACTGAAATAAATAGCATAAATAATTTAAAATATGTATTTATTCGCTCAATTCACAGCACGACAGTATAAAATCAATTAAAATAATCCACAAAACTTTTGGCATCAGTCATTTTTCCCGTTATAAATTCACGTAATCATTTTTAATATAACATTAACATAAACTCTAGATAATTAAGATAACAACATAAACTAATTAAAAAAACCATTAGGGTTGTGTAAATATTGTAATGATGTCGTACATAGAGAATCTAAACCAGAAATCAATATATACTTCTACTCAAAATATCCACCTTTTACCTTAACACAGGCTTTTAAGCGTTCAGGCTACGCGACTATCGGTTTACGCACTGTGACCATTGGAAAGTTGTCCACCACTGATCGTAAAGAATTTTTTAAGGATTCTTAATTATTGTGACGTTTGGAGCTGCCCATGTCCTCTATCTAATACAGACCACAATTTGTAGTCCAGGGGTTGAGGTCTGGGCTAGCCGAGGGTCAATCATAAGCCTTGATGAAGTCCGAAACATCCGCTGCAAGGCAAGTCTGGGTAGTGCGTGACTTGTGACCGGGTGCTGAGTCTTACTGAAAAGACCCTAGTATGTTATCAAAAAGAGAGAGGCTTTAAGAGACTTTGCTATGCCGTCTAGGATAGTATCTTGACACACTTTAGCTGAAGTTTTCACCCATTTTCACGAAATATACCTTGGTCACTCCGTGATAGGATACCCTAACCAAACCATTAATGATGTCGCATGACAACTATTCAGGACTCTGCTAACCAGTTAATAGTGTTCTTTGGAGCTACAAGCATATACCCGATTATTTTGCTTATTGTAATATTCCTTGATTGTGAAAATTTTCTCATCAGTAGTGAGAATATTCCTGAGTTTTCCATTAGTATAACGAACAAGCAAAGATTTTGATCTTTTCACTTTGTTCTATACGAGTATAAGCGACTAGTTTAAGGTGATGATGTTATAATGAGTAAGAACTGCGATAGCGATCTAGGAGGTGTGTATTTCATCTACGAATAAGATTTTTTGTGTCCATAAGGGATTTTAATTCTGCCCTGACAGCATTCACTGCCTGTTGAGTTCTCACAACACACGGCCGGCCTGGATCTTTTATAATCGTGAACAGAAGAAGTGTACAGTTGGTGTAGCTATCTATGATACGATAAACAAACCTACGACTGACACCAAGCCTCAGCCGCGTTTTAAAACAATGTTTGCTAAAAAAAATAGTGTCATTTGAAAGTAAAAAAAAAACTCGAAAAAACCGGATACTTGAAAATAAAACCCGTGTTTTTTAAACATTAAAAATATGCCGATAAACCGGTTTTTCGGTTTTCGAGTTAACCGGTTTGCATTCCCTAATTGTAACCTTACCCCTATTTTTTGGTCTAGTTTATAGGCTCGCGCTTGACCACATGAAAGAAGAAATAAAAGCGCCGATGTCGTCTACAAATGATGGCATTTGTGAATCCTTCTGTTCAATCTGTCATGAAATTAAGTTCTTTAAATTTCTTTTCTAATTCAATTTGAATCGTATTTTTTTAACAAGCGAACGTTTAGTGAATTATTTCTTCTCTGTTCGCGTTGCCATTGTCTAAAGATTTCTTTACTGGTGTTGTAGTAGTCACCACACCAAAAAATCCAGTCCCACAAACATGGGATCCCGCACCTTTTTTGCGGGATCAGAAATACAGGATAACTCATGCGGGATCCCGCCCTTCTGTGGAACTGAATTTTTTTTCAAGAAAATTTTGTGCACCACGGCGTGTCATTCTGATTTATTTATAAGAACCAGTACATCCTCATAATAATAATAATAATAATGCCTTTTGTCGATGGATATTAAAAACATTGTTTAGGCAGGGGCCATAGTTTTAACATATTTCCTGGTAACCAGTCCACTTAAGACTCCAAAAACCATAGCCTTATATCTTAGTTTTCCATATGTCGCAATAGTTTCCCACCAACCGGGGGTTGTCCTTGGATGCACTAGCACATCGCGTACAGGGATAATCGCCGGTTTATACCACGTTCCATTAAAAGCGTCTAAAAGGGCCTCTGCGAGTTGGTTTCGGCTCCTCGTACGCTTTCCAAAGGTCCAGGACCTTAGGGTGCTGAGATAAATAAATGTATAATAATGATTTCTGCAGACACTGCAACAGTGCCTCCGAAACCATCCAACATATAACAGGAGCATGTAAATCGCTAGTCCAAACAGATTATAAACACCGTCATGACCAAGTTGCTGCAATTATACACCAACATTTAGCATACAAATATAAACTTGTAACTGAAATGATGCCGTATTATAAATATACCCCAGAAATAAATTTAGAAAGTAAGGACATCAAAATTTACTGGGATCGGACTATTATTACAGACAAAACAATTCACTACAATAGACCCGATATTACTGTTCACGATAAAACTAACAAAACAGTATATCTGATAGACATAGCAATACCTAACTCACACAATGTTCAAACCACAATATCCGAAAAGCTCAGTAAGTACCAAGATCTCGCCATAGAGATTAAAACCCAATGGAAAGCTCAAACAGTTCATATTGTCCCGATTGTTCTTTCGTCTACAGGCATAATACCAAAATCTCTCGCACAAAGCCTCAACACTCTACACATGCCAGCTCAAACATTGTATATGCTCCAAAAAGCCACTATCCTTAACACCTGTCGTATCACTAGAAAGTTCCTGACTTCTTCAACACTGACATCCACCTTTTCCATTTAAATCCCGCCTTACATACTTGGCCCCGGCCCGTGTGTAAGGTTTATTAATCTCTCTTATACGGGAAGAACTATAAAGAACTAAACAAATAATAAATATTTTTTATATTTTTAAATGTTTTATTTTTGAAATATTTAAAAATGTAACTAATATGAATGTGAATGAAATAAAGATAATAATAATAAGTACTCCTCGATATGGCTTGCATTGTGAGGAGGTTCCTGTCTCTGGAGCCCTAACCACCGGTAGCTTGGACCCTGTCCCGACACCGGCGGACTACTATTTTTTGTATTTTTAAATGTTTTTTTTAATATATGTTTTAAGAAATATTAAAAAATGTACAAAATATGTATATAAAATAAATAAAGGAAATAATAATAATAATTTTATTTCGGACACCAAAAATCCATAGTGTTAGTAAAATACAACGATAAAAAAACAAAGAAAAACTTACTGCCTTGTGTTAGTAATTATCAATCTCCGCACAAACTTATGAAGGATTGGAGAGCCAAAGCTCTCAGCGACAGTTTTCAGGATGCTGTTCTGACTGTCCCTCACTCTCCTCAGTAGCGACGCAGTTTTTTTACGTATAATCGCGTAGAAACCGTCGGTACGGGCTTGCGTAAACATCTCCGACGCGCTACAGTAGCGAGGTAGTCTCAACAGCATCCTGAAAGCATTATTATATTGGACGCGCAGGACATCCAGCGATCTCTTAGTATAATTGACCCATAGACTGCCCGTGTAACTTTTGCAAAAAGCCTTGAAAAGTGTTATTTTTACTTGGTCTGTACACCGCGCCAATCTACGGGACAACATATTACTCCGGACCGCTAGGGCCCTGCGCTCCCTCTCAATGTCCACATCGTCCCTGAGATCAGCGGCAAGTAGATGCCCTAGGTATTTAAAGGTTGGTTGTGCACTGGCCGGATCTCCGCCCTGGGAACTGCAGGCGAGAGTCCTCGACTCACTGTACCGGTGGCGCGAGGAGATGAGGACGCGGGGTGGTGAACCGATGCAGCGCGAGATCGAGCTGCGTCGGTCTCAGCTCCGCGAGGTCATGGTGGCGGAATGGCGGGACAGGCTTCTGCGCCCTACCGCCGGCCTCGCCACGGTAGATGCGATCCGACCAGTGCTCGACGAATGGCTCGGGAGGAAACACGGCTCCCTGTCGTTTAGGGCGACGCAGGTGCTCTCGGGGCATGGCTGCTTCGGGAAGTACTTGTGTCGCATAAACAGGGAGCCGGACGTTCGGTGCCATCACTGCACCGACTGTCGGGAGGACACGGCGCAACACACACTGGCAGAGTGTGCCGCATGGGAGGAGCAGCGCCGTGCCCTTGTATCTGAAGTGGGCCCCGACCTGTCGCTGCCGGCCGTCATTCGTTCGATGGTCGGGGGCGCCGAGTCGTGGGATGCGGTGATCTCCTTCTGTGAAGCCGTAATTTCGCAGAAGGAGGCTGCGGAGAGGGAGAGGGAGGCCGTGGCCACTCTCCCGTGCCGCAGCAGGCGAACCGGGCGTCGGCGGAGGGCAGACAACGCCCTCTTCCAGCCCCCATAAAGAGGTCCGGAGGGACGGCGGACTCGGGGTCGTCCGCCGTCCCCCATCCAGCAAGACCTGAGGCGGCGGCGCGTAGTGTTCCACGCGCGCCCGTATTGGACGTCGCGGGGGGAGGACACATCACACTCCCCCGGGCTTGAGGTGGCCCGCGTAGGCGGGCCGGCACTAGCCGAGGATCATGGATGGCGTAAGGTTGACACCCTACTAATTGGGGAACCGTTCATTAGTAGCCCAGGCGTTTGCTGCTGACCTCAAAGACCATGTATTCACATTTCTTAACATTATATTTTAATCCATGTGCGGCAGCGTAGGCCTCGCACGTTTTAAGCAGCTCTCCGATTGCTCCCGCCGACGGACCCAGCAGCACCATATCATCTGCATAGCTGATGTTGTTTATTCTCACCCCATCAACACTGCATCCGACACGCATGCTACTGAGTGCGACTAGCAGGTCATCCACGTAGAGGTTTAAAACATTGTCATTGCACAAACATGAACCATCATAGTACTTTACAAGAATTATTTGAATTTCCTAAATCATCATAACTTTCGTCACATTCGGTCATATCCTTTTGTCGAACAGCATCGCGATTGCGTCCAATCACGTAGTAGCGTCTGTGGTCTATGCCACAGATTATAATAACGAGTTGCTCGGGCGCGTCGTGGTGTTGCCACTTTATATTAATGTATTTGTCACGTTATTTATTTATTTTTATTTATTTATTTTTATTTAGTTTAATTTTCTTTTCCTTTTAATTTATAATTCATATGTATTTCCTTTTTCTATCCAAATCTTGTTGTACACTGCACCGTTCGGGCGTCTTTATGTCGACGCCGCCACCGGCCCACGCTGAAAACCAGCGCTGTGAGCTTAACGCATAATGCGTGAGGCCACAGCTTTATGCTGAGCGTTAGGCCGTTTTGCGCGGATGTGACGCATATCTTCCCTATCATTTTACAATGTTTGTTTGCTAGTTTTAAGATTGCGTCATTTCGCGCGAATAAATAGTTTTTCTTTCTTTCTTTCTAGGTTGAAGAGCCTGGGAGACGTCAGACCACCCTCTCTCACCCCGCACTCCAACCTATACGGCTCAGAGACTGCATCATCCCATTTTACAAGATTAACTTGGTTACCATACCAGTACTGGAATAGCCCACATATTTCCGCGGGTATACCCCTGTCTCCCATCTTTCTCCAAAGCACTCATATGAGACAAGATCGAACGCCTTGGAGAGATCAAGGAAACAGGCGTACACCGGCGTACCGCGATCTTTATAATATTAAACGGTGTGCTTGAAGCTCAAAATAGCACTTTCAGTTGAAAGTCCGGGGCGGAACCCGAACTGTGCATCATGAAGATATAGGAAGATATATATGAAGGTATATAATTACTTAAGCAAGAATCAAGCACACCATCCAACACTTTAGCTATTACAGTCGCAAGCGAAATGGGACTATAATTACCCTTGTCCGCGATGTCAACTGTCCTGTTCTTCACAATGGGAACTACGATGGTCTTCATCAGATTAGCAGGTAAGTATGCGTGACTAACACACATTGTGAAAAATATAGACAGGACCCGCGACAGATGGACGCCTGCATGCCTCAGGTGCTCAATGCTGAGCCCATCATGTCCTGGAGATCTGCCTCGGTTCATGTTATTAATTATAGCACATACTTGCTTGGCAGAGAAACGTATCAGAGGTTTCGCGCCAGGACGGATGGGCTCACCATCACCCACCAAGGTTGAGGGGCCGAGTGGGGATTGAACTATGAAATGATCTTTGAAAACATTTGCAATTCCAATCATTCAATCAATTGCAATTTCAAATAATGAGTGATTAAATGAACATCTTTTCATGGAACTCGCGAGATCCGCGGGATCTATGACTTCAATCCCACCCTCTCCAGGCTTGCGGGATTGTAATTTTGTTGTTGGATTCCCTAGTCCAGGCCCTCCGTCTTCGATATTCACGAGCTTGTCTTGATATATTATAGGCCATGCTAGACATGGATAATATCTGAACAGATTGACGGGTGTCGACGACTTAGGGTTCGTTGTGGGTAACTTTGATAACGGGTCGACTGTTCCACACTCAAGTCACAACTAGTGAGAAACGTAAACTTGCGTAAAGTAATCGAAAGCTGCGACCTCCAAGTAAACACGAGTCGGCTCCGTGACTCGGCACGCTATAATAAATTCAAAACTTTTGACGCGGCCTGACCGAAAATCTGAGAAGCTACCAACACCCTAATTACTCCGAGGGCCGCCTGATATCCGGATATACCATACTTTCAACATTTAAACGAGATCACAAAATTATATTAAGTTAATTATAATTTTTTCGGGCTTCCGACAATAAATGGCAGTCATCTCGGCACCCCAACCAAATTACGGAACGAAATATTGAATTGAAACGTCCGGCACTTCGCAGCCACGCCGTAATATGGAAGTAATCTCTGATTTTATATTTGCAGTATTTTTTAAATACGGAATGACAAAATTGTCCCATTTCCCCGCACTTTATTTTATTTAAGCGACGGCGGAGATAACTGGCTTAATATTTATTTCATTGGCGCTTTTTAAAAGATACTCTCCATTCTTTTTGCTTTGAAATGTTAAACTTGGTTTACTAGTGCTCGCAGATTTAATTAAATAAAAGTAAATTATACTCTTTTTGAGTAACAAAATAACAGTTGTCGAGTACACAACTAATACTTAAGTCTGAATGAAATGAATACTTGACGCGATTTAATTAAATTTTCAAACTTTAACGACTAAGTACTAGGGTGACATAAGTATCTGGTAATTCATTGCACTATGAAAAATGTAATTGCTGTACCTAACCCTCTCGGGTACACTGACGCGATCACACGACGCTCTCATAGACATAAAATACATGAATTTACTCGCTCAGTCTGGCTTTTTCATTTGTTATTCGTCTCCCGAAGGCTATATCAGTGGTTGATAAGCCCGGTGATCAATCAATTTGTTTTAACGTAATCAATAACAAAGTAGGCTTTTGTTCGAAGAAAATAAGTTTTATTTTTAGAAAAGATTTATGAAAAATACAGAGTAAAATGCTTCAGTTTTATTGAAAATACCTAGTTTTTTTTTCAAGTAGTTTCAGGGATAGTTTTTCCAATATGAAGGTAAGAAAAAATAGCGCAATGCAAACCCATACACATGCGTGTCTACTGGTTATTGGACAACCAAAATCCACAACGTGAAGCGCCTTCTCTTTGGCAACAAGCGCTTTAAATGCATTCATACTAATCACATTAATATTGTAAGGCGATAGTCTGTGAGTGTGTATTTTTTACTCCTTCACGCTGAAACTGCTGAAGTTAGACCGTGTCTTGGAATAGCACAAACGATAAAAATATTTCAATCTTAGTATAGATGTAACACTTAAAATTACACTAATATTGTTGTGAGTTTTTATGTGTGTGTATGCTTGTTACTACTTTACACTCGGACAGCTAAACGGATTTTGTTGAACTTCGTGCACGGGTAGACCTTGTCATGGAATAGTACATAGGATATTTTTTTTATGTCGGAAGTATGTTGCCTCGGAATTATTTTTACCTCAAAAAGAAAAAACGGTACCCTTATAAGATCACTTTGTTGTCCTTTCGTCTGTCTGTCTGTCTGTCAGTGACTGTGAGAAAAAGTCAAACTTCTGAGTTAACGAAAAAAAAAGATACGGTCGTTTATGTCGCAAAAAACGTATACTTCGACATTCTCAAGGGAATCAAAATTCATAGGGTATTTCTAGTTGACCTAGAATCCTGAAATTTGGCATGAAGCAAGGTCTCATAGCAAGTATAGAAAAAAAAACTGAAAACTGTAAATTTGTAGTTACGTCACCAAAAAATGACTTTTGCATTTCGGAAAAATCTCTGTAACTCGATTCGGGAATTAAACTGTTTTCATAGGTAAGTTTGTACGGAACCCTCAGTGCGCGAGTCCGACTCGCACTTGCCCAGTGTTTTACGTGCACGTGGGCGATACTGCTGACAAAACCTTTTTTTAAAACGGATCACTTTAAACTGTTATATCTTCGGACAGACTTGGAATTATAAAGTACCTATAAACTTTATATTAAAGGTACGTTATCCCGGGCATAATATGTTCGCTTCAGATAATTTCAAACTTTCACGTGGTTGAAACCGTTTTTGATAAAACCTATCGCTTTCACACACACACACACACACACACACATAACTTATAATAAATATTAATCCCCAAGCTAATACGAGTATATACAATAAATAATATACCTATAATACAATAAATAATATACCTATAGTACAATAAATATTATACCTATGGGTATTTCCACGGGTAGTGTGAAAGTGAAACCCGGGGCCCTGGGACGAAGGCAAAGAAGGAACAGGAGTGGGTTTTAGTCAGTAAAAGTCTGACACTATTTTTCGCTCCGCCCAAGAGCGGGATTTGTCATAAGATGATTTTCCCACCTAAAAAAAAAAAAACCTATGGGTATTTCGGAACGATCGATGCGTACATACCTAGTACTAGCAGTATAGCCGTCCAAGTACTTTTTACCATGCATTTTTTTTTTTGCATGAGAGCTATCCTTCACCGTGCGTACTTTGCGTGGCTTTAAAGGACACTACACCCTTTATCATACCTGTAACTTCGTTTACTCCCATAAAAGGAAATGAGGGAAAAGGAAATCTGAAAATTCCTTGAGGATTGCGTAAGGGAAATTTGTAATATGTTGGCACAGTTGGCAACATAAATAGACTGCCAGCAACATGACGCTGCGTTTAATCATAGCTTCACATTAATATAAACAAAACAATTTCACGTAAAATTCCGGTATTTATAGTCAGGTTCTGTTACCCCCGATTTCTGATTTAAGTATTTGAAGTTTGAGTATTTCTTATAGAGATATTTTTAACAGTGCATCAAAAATCTTATTCTTCACTAAAAATAGTAATTGCACACCAAACATTAATGGACTTTTTACAATTATTAAAGGACTTGGGGCATCCCGACTCGGACAAGTTAGGTTATTAGAAGGGGAAGTCGGAGTCCAGTGAGCGAGCGAAGCGCGAACACAGACCCCGCCCTCCAACTCGTGTTTTTAAAACTATCCAGTAGAGCAGAGATGTACAGATCGCGGCCCGCGGGCCGCATGCGGCCCTCCGGCAATATACCAGTCGCCTGCCAGTAAGCTAGCTCTTTTCAGATCACAAATAAATTCGGGCAATTACAATCATTTTCCAAATTACAAGAAAATAGCTGAAAAATTCAATGAACCTGCGGTTAATCTTAGCTTTGTCGAAGAGTTAGATATTTTAATACAATCTTTTCGTGAACGATTTCCTGAGTTACAAAAAGTTAAACCTTTAATGGACATATTTAGCAATCCTTTCACCATTTCAGCTGAAACTGCACCAGATTAAATGCAGTTAGAATTAATCAATATTCAAAACGATCAAGATTTTCGCAACAAATTCAATGTATCTCATTGAATTTGAATTTGAAAATTCTGGTCATTGAATTTGTTGCGAAAATCTTGATCGTTTGCTGAACTTTTATCGCTGCATTAATAAAACTATGTACAAAGAGTTGTGCACAAATGCCCTGAAATGCGCCAGCTTATTTAGTTCTACTTATATATGTGAACAAACTTTCCGTATTGAATAATAACAAACCAAAAAATCAAAACCGCTTTGCAAATGAAAGTTTGGAAGCAATTTTACGTCTAGCTACAAGTTAATTTGAGCCAAATATACAAAAGATTGTGAGCACAGTGCAGTGCAGTGCCACGCTTCAAATTAATATTTTATTTTTTAAATTAAATTTTTGGCTATTTTTGTTTCTAATTTTTGCTGGTAGCCTGCCATTAGTTTATCATTTGCCCAAGTGGCCCATAGTACCAATAAGTCTGTGCTTCCCTGCAGTAGAGCATATTTTAGTGCACAATTGGTTTTTTGGTGGAAGTAAGTTTTACTGAAGAACAGTTTAATGAAATTGAGGAACTGTTAAATACTACCCTTTCTTTAAATCTAGTTCGAAAATCTGTCAGAATTTGGCATTGAAGTAGGGTTTGACACGTTCCTAATTCAAAATACTCAATTCAAAAACCGGCACTTCGTCACACATAGTCCAATTAGCATTGTATTGATTCAGGCTAACAGGATTATTTTCGGCTAAAGGTTATGTTGGTACATATTTATGTTTTCATTTAAAATATATATTTACTACAAGACGTATAATATGCGAAGTAATTTACATGTAAATAAGTAATTTACTAGACATCTCTAGCAGAGGAGTTTAGAAGGCTAGCAATTTAAATAAAATGTAATTTCTAGCAACTCGGGGCTGTGATGTACTGTTTATTTACATATAGGATTTTATTACAAGAAATTTAGTACAGAATATATTATCTTGCCTCTAGATTTAAGTGTTCACTTACATGTCTATGGCTGAATTTGGAGCGTGCGAGGTTCACCGAAATGCTTTTTTATTATTTATGTAGATACTAGTTTTCATTATGTACTAGTTTTTTTTCTGTTACAGCTGTATTTCTGAAAATACTTTTTTCCAATGCGTAACCCGCTCATGCTCATACCCCTACCGCTTTTAGGCACGCAATTTACTGTTTATCGCACTAGTGCGGAAAAGTGCGCGAGCTCGCCCCTCTACAATTTATTACATTTATCGTATTTTTTACCACAATTTATTACCTTCACGAGTCGCGCGTAAACCCCCCTTATTTAAATCTTCGTAAGTGCATTGAAAAACGTCGTTTGATACACGTGGAAATTTGTCATTGTAGCACTCGGCTCTATAACACCCTTGCCTGCTGCTCGGACGAAGTCCGCTTCGTTAATGACAAAGTTTCTCCACTTGTATCAAAGTGTATTATATTACCTATCTGAAATCATAAGTAGTTTTATTTTAACCATCTGATTGCCACGTTAATAAAGCAAAAGCGTGGTCTTGGAAAAATAAACTAGATTCGATGATTGTGTTTGAAAAACAAGAGACGTGAATCGATTTACCTTGAAGAAAACTTTCTAAACCAATTAATCTTAGATCAAATCTGATCCTTTGATTTCACGATATCAATGAATTGGAAAAATGGGCTCTTTTCGAATTTATCGCAGGCGAAGTTTTTACCTAGATGAATGTCGCCCAATTTATCAAACTTTTGTCAAACTCTAAGGCATCGTTCACACCAAACGTATTGACCGCCGCCGACTGTGAGTGAGAATGCTCAGTATCAGCCCCAGTGTGAACTTGGACTCAGTCTGCAGTATGCGTTCTCACACTTCTCACCAAGCCAACAGTACGCTATAGCGTACAATGCGTTACTTGTGTGAATAAAAGAGTAGGCTTGTTACGCGTAGTACAATAATCGGCCACCGAGAGTCAGCGACAACGCACTTCATAACAGCATAGTCGGTTCAGTGCGAGTATATGGAAAAGCGATAAACTGCCTAACGCCCGATCACATTCAGCGGCCGATAATACGTTTAGTCTGAACAATACCTTTTTTTTTTTTATTATATTTTATTTTATTTGGAACAAAAAAAGATATTACATTATAATACAGAGTGTTTGGTGCATCGTGTGCCAAATTGAAATGGTGGACTGGAGGGGTCATCTGCTATCCTTTCAGACCCCTAAACACTTCTCATGCCCTGTGGTTTTTTTTTCATTGACTTTTTATTGTTTTATGAAAATATCATATCACTGTATCTTAGTTTTCTTCTAGTTTAACTGATAAATCTTCAGATCGAGAGTTCGAGAGTGTAGTTTTTATTGCTGATCTAGTTACCGGTACCTACCTATGAAAATACATTTTTTTTCAGAGCCATATGTCATCATTGGCAACACGCGCTGGTTCTGAAGTGGCGGCCACGTACCGGAAGACGCAGAGTGGGAAAGCCTCCCACAAGGTAGACCGTTGACCTGGTGAGGGTCGCGGGAATCCGACGGATGCGAGACGCACAGGACTGCTCGTAATGGCTATACTTGGGGGAAGTCTATGTCTAACAGTCTTTCTGCTGAAATGATGATGTTGACGAATAAGTGTCTACTTATTTATTTAATCTTCATGCAAATAAAGGTGCAAAGGCGGAATTAATGCCTTAGGCATTCTTTACCAGTCAACCTAGGGTAGTGGAGAGACAATATGGCAGGGGCATAAACAAGAAAAGAAAATATTATTTAGAAAGCAAGTATAATTTTGTAAAAATTATATACAAAAGCTTAAACTAAACATACTTACATACATTTTTAATAATATATATACCTGTACATACATACATATATAATATGTCGTGGCCAGATCATAGATCATAGAAATTGATCACTTCATGATACGGTCAACTAAAACTGGCCAGATCGTTTTAAACATTAAAGTTTGACGATATTTCAATCCTTGTTTGGCCTACTTTCTTTGGACTTTTTACTATCGTAGAAATTGTAGGATCAATGATATGGCCAAACGAGGATCGACATATCATCAAATGTTAACGTTTAAATGATCTGGCCAGTTTTAGTTGGCCATATCATGAAGTGATCAATTTCTATGATCTGGCCACGACATATTCACAGTAAAGGAGTTTTGAGATGATTCTGCTATTTGTGTAGAAAGTAATTCCGCAACTTCCGCTTAAATGCATACTGACTCGTGCCCTTCCTAATATCAAGAGGTAGCGAATTCCACAGAAGGATGGACTGTATATAGAAGGAGGAGTGAACAAAATCAGGAGTATGAAAAGGACAAAGCAGTAGGAGATTGTTAGAAGAACGCTGATTCAGACGTGTGACGAACAGAGATATCAATTGAAAGTGAGATATAAGATAAGAAGGAGAGGTAGGAGAGTTGAGCAAAGGGAAAACGGTTGTCAAAACTCGCAAACTTCTTCTCTGGCGAATAAGCAACCATTTGAACTCCGATCTGAAGCTTGATACATGGTCATATTTCCTCAGGTTAAATATGAACCTGATGCAGTTGAACATATTACGTCATTATTTCAAAGAGGTCATCATGGTCTCACAGTATAATTATTATTTGGTAGATTATTTTTAATATGTAGGTACATACTAAATCATGTTGATTCTTTTTATCGTGGTATGAAGTTCTCTTAAAATAATACCCACAACTAAAACTTCGCATAGCAATGGCGCGGGCAAATATTAGTAGTTCATAAAGTTGCGAAGCCTTCAAAATGCCTACGGTTTAAGTGGCGACCTCCACCCGGACGGGAGCAGAACTTTCAGGAATCTGTTAATGTGGAGCGTGAACTTTTCCACTGACAAATCACTCTACTGTCCGCAAATATTCTTAGCAATCAATATAATTTAACTTCTCTTAGGTAGTAGTTAAACCCATAATCGCTTTATCAGTATCACCCTTTTTTTGAAAATTTTTTTTTTGATTGAATGGTTATGCTTCCGAGTTGGTCCCGTAGAAATATTGTTATGATCTGATCATGAACTTCGAAAATATGGAACAGAACTCCTCATAGGATCACAGCAGAACCGTCGTAATAAATAAAATTGCTTTGTTTATGCGTGTAGTCGATGACTTACTGAAAGAAGAGGGGGAATATATCGAACTGGTCTGATGATGAAGCCTGAAGTTAGGCATCGGAACTCTGTAATAAATTAATATAATCTAACCGTGTTTTGGATTATTAGAATTGTCATGAGATGCACTCTGGCTATAAGGTAGGTATTTAAGTTTGGCTGAGGGGTACTTATTACTAAAAAGTGTAAAATAAAAAACTTTTTACAAAAAAAAATACAACCGACTTCAATGTAAAAAAAAAACACTGAAAACTACAAAATAGTGTTTTTTTTTTACAGTGTTTTTTGTATCAGTGTTTTTTTTTTACATTGAAGTCGGTTGTATTTTTTTTTGTGGAAAGTTTTTTATAATTTATTGCAAACTTTTTAATTTCAGTATGAATACTATGGCCATCTAAAAATCTACACAATATTGCAACTTTTCGGTACGTTCACAAATTGTCAGAAGTTTGACTACACGGCGAACCCACAGGGAATACCTAGTTGTTACTATGAAAGTTGCATAAATATTGTAGTTATTTTTAAATAGGTAGGTACGTGATATTCTGCCTTTCAACTATAGTATACGATTACATGTATTTCAACGTTTGTTGGACCAGCCAAACGCAATTTATCGGTTGCAATCCAATCCTGACCTGCGACGGAGAATTTTCTTTCCGAAAAAGCCAATTGAACTTTTCCTGAACGAGCCGAACCTCGAGATCGGATCGAATGAGGTTGCGGAGAGCGGTTTAACGGAGCCATCTTAAAAATATCATCAAGCTAATGCGATCTGCCGCGGCTAACTGACTGCATTTTTTTTTATAGGACTAAGGGCGCCTTCAAATTAGCCGCAAAGGCCGCCGCATACATACATACATACATATTCAGCCTTTTAATGTTCCCACTGCTGGGACTCAGGCCTCCTCTCTCTAGGAGAGGGAATGGGCCGTAATCCACCACGCGGGCCCAGTGCGGGTTGGTGGATGTCACATGTCTTCGAATTTTTGGTTCTAGGACATGCCGGTTTCCTCACGTTGTTTTCCTTCACCGTTTTGAGAGCAGTGGTGATGAAATAAATTACACAAAGTAACGCGCTTGGCTGGGTTTGAACACGCGACCAACAATTCGTAAGTCGGGGCCGTTACCACTCGGCCACCACTGCTCCATAAGGGGCCGCGCGTCCATAAGGCGCCGCGCTGCTTTGTTATTTCATGTAAATAATTATCAAAGTAGCGTGCCGCGAACTGCAGCGCGGGTGTAGCGCAGCCGTCGCGCGGCATTTTGCGGCTTATTTGAAGGCGCCCTAACAAGCTGCTGATAGCGGTTTCGCCTACGTGATAGTAAAAAACAAACTGGGCAAATGCGAGTCGGACTCCCGCACTGAGGGTTCCGTACAAACTACAATTCCCGAATGTAGTCTCAACGATTTTTCCGAATTGCAAACAAGTATTTTTTTTTTCGTGACGTAGGTAACAAAAAGTTTACTGTTTTCATAATTATTTATTCCTTTACCTGTGCTATAAGACCTTTCTTTATGCCAAATTTATGAATTCTGGGTCAACCTATGAATTTTGATTCCTTGAGAGTGTCGAAATATACGTTTGTTGTGAGATAAACAGCCGTATCTTTTTTTTTCGTTAACTCATAAGTTTGACTTTCTCACAGCTTCAAGGGACCGCAGACCTTAGTATATGGTTTTAATTTCAACTCAATACCTCCACGCGTTCCCGAGATAAAGGGTCTAGACAGACAGACGGACGGACAACAAAGTGATCCTATAAGGGCTCCGTTTTTTCCTTTTGAGGTACGGAGCCCTAAAAATATCCCAAGAGAACCAGTCCCGGGATAAAAAGTATCTATTCCAGGATATAGTCTATCCGTGTACCAAGCTCAACAAAATCCGTTTAGCCGTTTGAGCATGAAGAACAAACATACAAACACACACACAACAATATAACAATGATTTTAAGTGTTAAATCTACACCATAATAAATTGTAATTTCGTTTTAATTTCAGCTTTGTTTAAATGCTGTGTCTATCGTATGTGCCATGCACCGGTAGGCGCGGGCTTGTAGACGGCGAGCAATGGGTAGCTTGCCGTCCGTAAGGATCAAGTCTGAGTCGACGCATCGTATCCGTATCCCACGCGCGCCTTAAAAAGATATCAGCTAGATTTACATGCCCGTACCTGACTGGGCTGCGGGATTGTGCCACTCCAAGCGAAAGGGAGAATGACGCGAAGGAGGAATGAGGAAATCACATCGAAAAAAAATACCTGTTGTAACGCCACTTATCTACGGGAGTAGTTTTCAATCAGTGAAAGAAAATAATGTTACGTAATACTGCTTTGTTATAAAAAAACAAACGTTTATTTATAATTAATTTAAGCTAGTCTATAGCCAAAATCAATGCAATAGAGTGGCTACTGGCATTTTTTTACAAACCATAAAAACGCATAAAGCACACACTTAAAACGTTGTTACATTAGCGGACCATTTTTTACGTTTTTGGCTCGTATACACCTGGAATACATGCCTAAAATAAAATAAATTAGTATATCTTAACTATTTGAGCCATCCTGTGTGAATCAATATCAGAACTCTGGGCTGCTAATGTTTTAAAAAAGAAAGTCGACAATACAGTTAAAATAGTTAAAACACATCATATTTTGAAAATTATAATAAAAAAAACTGGGCAAGAGCGAGTCGGTCTCGCGCACTGAATGTTCCGTACAAACTTACCTTACCGAATGAGTCACTAAGTTTTTTTTTGTGACTGTTTTCAGATTTATTTCTGTATCTGTGCTATATGTCCTTGCTTTATGCCAAATTTCAGGATTTTGGGTCAACGGGAAGTACCCTATGAATTTTCATTCCCTCGAGTGTCGAAATATACGTTTTTTGCGATATAAACGACCATATCTTTTTTTTTTCGTTTACTTATAATTTTGTTTTTTTTCACAGCTTCAAGGGACGGCAGACTTATGTGTATGGTTTTAATTTCAACTCGATACCTCCACGCGTTCCCGAGATAAAGGGTCTTGAAAGACAGACAGACAGACAGAGAGGCAGACAGACGGACGACAAAGTGATCCTATAAGGGTTCCGTTTTTTTTCCTTTTGAAGTACGGAACCCTAAAAACAAAGTAAACACGATCAATTTAAAATTTTGATATTATCTTCAAATTAGTCAGAGCCTTCATATATAGGGTGACTGGCAATTAGTATACGATACTTAAACACGTGATTGTGCTCATGATAACAAACAATTTTTATTATGGGAGCAAAGCCGAAATCGCGAAAAAAATATCAGATGTTCAGTACATTAGGCAAACATAAATGTACTGAACAGCTGATGTTTTTTCGCGATTTCAGGTTTGATTTCAGGTGTGTTTCGCCATGTTGTCCTATCTTCGGCGATGTGGATGGCGTCGCAGACTAGTCTCCAGTGTAGCACGGATTTGGTCTGACCAATCTATCGCACTGCTGCCCCTGGGTCTTTCCTATCTACTTTTCCTGGCAGCAGTAACTTTTTCAGGTTACCATCTCTCTTTCTGACAATGTGGCCAAAGAAATCAAAGATTCTTCTTTGACATATGGTGGTGAGTCTCATGGGTGACCTGAGTTCGGCTATTATGGAGTCGTTGGTCCGATGCTCTGTCCAGTGAATTCCGAGCATTTTCTTCCAACACCACATCATTCTCTAAAGCGTCAATCCAGCAACGGTCAGCTTTTTTTATGGGCCCAGGTCTCTACACCATACAGGAACATGGAGAACATGACGAAACAACTATGGTCATATCTGTTGCGTTTTAAAAATAAAAAACTGGGCAAGTGCGAGTCGGACTCGCGCACTGAGGGTTCCGTACAAACTTGAAAGGTAAATTGCGGTTTACGATTTATGACGTACTAAAAAAAAACTACTGACCAGATCTCGTTCAAACCAATTTTCGTTGGCAGTTTTTATAGTAATGTACATCATATATTTTTTTTAGTTTTATCATTCTCTTATTTTAGAAGTTAGAGGGGGGGGGACACACATTTTACCACTTTGGAAGTGTCTCTCGCGCAAACTATTCAGTTTAGAAAAAAATGATATTAGAAACCTCAGTATCATTTTTGAAGACCTATCCATAGATACCCCACACGCATGGGTTTGATGAAAAAAAAAATTTTGAGTTTCAGTTCTAAGTATGGGGACCCCCAAAATTTATTGCTTTTTTTCTATTTTTGTATGAAAATCTTAATGCGGTTCACAGAATACATCTACTTACAAAGTTTCAACAGTATAGCTCTTATAGTTTCGGAAAAAAGTGGCTGTGACATACGGACGGACAGACGGACAGACAGACAGACAGACAGACAGACAGACAGACATGACGAATCTATAAGGGTTCCGTTTTTTGCCATTTGGCTACGGAACCCTAAAAAGTATACTATACTCCATCAGTTTAGGTAATTAACTAAAGGTAAACAATCTTGACATGTCTTTTATTTAAAAGTTGTCTATAATTTTTATCTAAAAATGTTTACCATTTGTTATTTACCTATACCGATGTTTGGTAACTAACTAAATTTAAATAATCTTTGTATGTCTTTTATACGTTTTTTTTTTAAATAAAAAGACATACCAAGTTAGTAAGAAGAAGAAGAAAAAGAGAGAGTGAGAGAGAGAGAGAGAGAGAGAGAGGGAGAGAGAGAGAGTAAGTATTAAGATTGTTTACGTTTAGTTAACTACCTAAACCGATGGAGTATAGTGTTATCTAAAAGTTTAAATGAAGTAGGTACAACTCTACTTATCTATCCTATTTTGTTATTAAAACATCTCGGACGCACTCGGTAGATAAAATATTGTTTCAAAGTAAACATAGTTTAAAATTGAATTGTTTTTCCTGTATTGCTTTCGGATTTTTCCACAGACCACATCAATTTTAGAGTTCCTTTTTAATTATGTAGTTGGTAAAATTTACAAATCTTTTTAATTTCATCCTGTCTGTCCGATGTCCCACGATTTGACTCGTATAATTATAGTAATATAGATATGAAATGATGATGGAACACGTAATCGTAACGGATGTCACACTATCACATCACACTAATATTAGTTAGGCGAAAGTTTAGGAGTGTATTTATAATATTTTTGTTATTTCTTCACGCTCGCACGGACTTGGTTGAAACTTGCAACATCGGTAGACTATAGGAAAGTTCTCAACGTCAAAGAACTGTTTTCTATATCCACTAATTCTATACGACTCTCTGAAGGTATCCCAGCCCATACCATTATTGATCCTCCACCAAATGGCACCTTGTCTTTAAAAATGCTTGATGATATCGTTCTCTTCTTTATCTTCCATCTACACTAATATTATAAATATAAAGAGGTAAAGTTTTTTTTTTTTGCGTTGTTTGTAGGAGGTCATCTCTTAAAGTACGGGTCCGATTGCGAAAATTTTTTCACCGATAGAAAGCTGCTATATTCCTGAGTGACATAGGCTACATTTTATGTACGAGGGCGAAGCCGCGGGCAAAAGTTTGTCGTGTATAAATAAATAAAACCCGGAATTATCGGAAAATTTAACCCTGGACCAATCTCCATTGGATGTGTTCTCGAACAAAGCGTCGCCTGGTAACCCGATGTTCTTTGAGCAGTTTGGGGCCATCCAATGGCTTATAATGCTTTATATCAGCTTGAGGAAGACGTCGCATGATCGTGGCTGAACTCATATTGTTATGGTGGATTTTTCATGACATATCGATTTCTTAGCATAGTGCTCACGATGAATCGGTCTCCTGTAGTGTAGTTAGTTGTACCTATAGGTACCTTGGCCTGCCATTTCTTGGTTTTCTGATGTTCATCTTTTGAAATTGCTGGAGTACTTTTTGGATCATAATTCATATACCTATATTATTTAGGTGTTAGCAAAATGATATTGAACTAAATACTGGGACCAATCCCAGAAATTGTGTATTGTGTGGTTTGAAACAAAAGCTATAAAATTTTGAATTTTGTTATTTTCCAAATTCTAAAAATCCGTTTTTGAAGCTGTATCTTGTACAAATGAAACCTTTTGAGATTTGTAATAGGCATTTGTAATAAGCATTTATTATTTTAGATAATATACGACTCAGGAGAACTTTAGGAAAGATGACCAATTTTTCTATTGGTATATTCCCTTATTTTTGCAGCCCAGTGTATTTTAACCACCAGCAGTGTAGAGAAAAGTATTACATATTTATTTAAAAAAAAAAAAAATATTTACAAAAAATACACCACAAATAACAAATAATGATAACTCGAGTTTCAAAAGTCGGTGACTTCGGATTCCATAAATATTTTATTATCATGAAGTGGCATCGTGACATTAAAGGATCAACAAGTTATCTGACCGAAGACTGAGGGAAAACCCACTTTTTATAGAGAGGTTATCATCATGCGACTTTCTTATCATCTTCTTAAAATGTTATAAATAGAGGACAATAAGCGTATCGGTACAATATTCCAGGAGCGAACGTCTGAACTGCAAACACCATCTTCGTCTTGGAATAATTTTGTATTTTTATTATAAAATGTGTATAACGCAGACTGTCCTGGCATTGGTGGCGCTGTACGTGGGGTCGGTGCACTCCTGGGGTGAGTACGAAGAATGCGATTATTTTTACAAACTATCAATGTTGCTCACACTAATGTTAGGCGTGATAATGTTGCCTGTATTTTTTAGGCTTACTAATTTCTGTATGAATCCAGGCGCATGTCTCAGCTAAAGTAGGACCATGGGGATAACCCATGGTCCTACGGGACGCGTTCAATCGGTGGGCTGGTCACTTTCGCAGCGACCGCGCTCACACCAGATTTCCGTAATGGGTCATAGACTAGACGATCCCCACGTAGAGCCTCCGGCAGAAGTGGGGTGGCTCTAGTTGCGTCATTCTGTTTAAAGGGCCCTGCTACAAAGATGAATTGAAAAACCGTTTTTTTTAAGGTGGGAAATCATACAATGAGTTCTGACGCGCTCTAAGGTGGAGCGTGAGGGCCCTTTTCGTTTTAGGACCACGAGTTTCCTTTTCAGGCAATCCCCTAGTAGCCATCGGCCCAATTGGCCACTACTGCTTGCGGACATATCTTTGAGTAGCGCGTGGAACAATTCGCGCTTTTGATGACTTGTGCGCGATCTTGTTGATTACCGGGCCGGCCGGACGGCGAGCTACCCATTGCAACGCGGCTACCGTGACTGGTAGTCGGGGTCGGTGTCCCTCATGCGTACGGCTGTTTTCTTCGCTAGTATAACTGCTTCGCAGAAGGAGGCGACCGCCTGCCATTCCTTAATTTATACTTAGTAGTAATTAAGCTATCAGCTTGTTTAAACAATTTTTCCACTTGTTTTAGATCTCGCTGTAGCTAACGGAGATCTTCTAGAATTTTATATCAACCAAACCAAAATAGACACAGTAATTTTCAAATCTCAAAATCTCGGTGCTTTGGCGTACGATGAAGTTCATAACATGATTCTGTACGTTAGCAAAAAGAGCGACAACGACACTATATGTGGGTTTAATATGTCTACCATGCAATACACATATTTAACAGAAACGAATGGAAGAAACATCCGGGGGCTCGCTTTCGACCCCGCCACAGAATTACTGTTCTTCACAGATACTAAAGAAAGAAGTATTAATTCTATCTCATTAAAATCTGGATCTACGAACAGCGTTTACGAAACTATTCTAATCAAAATGGATGACGGGATCCCTACTGACATTGCAGTGGATAGCTGTAGAGGGTATGTTATTATTGCTAATTTAATTAAAAAAAATTATGATGTTTCTTGTACATACTTCGTATGTGCTTTCATTATAGTAATTTTCAATTTACAGATATATTTATTGGATTAACACAAACCTCACGACACCTACAATAGAGAGAGCTCGATTCAATGGAACAGAGAGACAAGTTGTTATATATTCTTCTACCGTGTCCTTCAACACGACTTTTAAACGAGAGCCATACAGTTTAGCTGTTGATCAACAAACACAGAAAATATACTGGCTTGAACCTGCAGTAAACAGCTACTCGTATTTTTATTACAAATTTTATAGTGCAGATTTAAATGGAACAAATAAGGATACAACAATTAGTTATAGGCCTGATGAGAACAAATCTTTCAATCCATTGAACTCTTTGAGCATTTCAAAACAATCTCTTATCTTTGTGGGCTACTGCCCATTTTGCGTCGTTAAGAATTTAGAAAAGTTTGCACTTAACATACACTCGACGTACACATCTTTTCTTCAGTTGCATAAAGAAATCCCTGCTGTCAGTATAGTTGCTAACTATAAATTGTCAGATCAAATTCAAGGACAACCGCATTGCCAAGCACTAACGAATCTGTCACAAAATAAGTCTCTGATCGAAAACACATTCAAAATTGCTGCACAATATGGGGCGCAATTTTGTGTTCATGGTATGCAAGTTGATGGGCACTCTCTTTGCAAATGTACTCCTGGTTACATTGGTGGGCGATGTGACGTGTCAGTTTGTGAGAACTATTGCATCCATGGGAATTGTAGCGTCAATGATGAGGGACTTCCTAATTGCAGGTAAAACAATTTTTCCACTCCTTTTTCTTAGCGGGTAATCATCAAATAACCCCTCACGCTCTGAGCGAAGCGAGAGGAAGTGTCAGACTTTTACTGACTAAAACCCACCTGTGTTCCCAGGATTATTTTATCAAGATTATTTTACTTATTTGCGCGATTTAGGCGAAAGATTGCAAACTATTTGAAATTTGATTTGTGCTGTGGAGTACGGAATTGACCAGTCGTGGGAAAAATATAGACCAGAATGACTCGTCTTTTAAAAGGAAGGTTTGCACAATAACTGGTAATTCTTGGATTCAATTTAATAAAAACACTTAACTAATTAAAACTATGTATACACTAAAGGCAAAAACTACTAGCTAAAATATCGCGTCATAAAACTCCTCCGCATCGCTTCGACTGGAAGTGTGCCCAAAAGGCTGGCGGCATTGGCACGTAGTATGGCGATGCTTAATCTCTGACCGAGGTAAAAGCCAGCCCTTGGGTCACGCGAAGTGTCTACTAAGCGCTTGAATAACTCTTTGAAAAGCGTAAAAGCACTCGGTCCCCACGGCCCAAGAGTTTTAACCCCAAACGGCTCAAAAATATAACTGCCGACAAGGTTGTTATATTTCCGCCGCTTGAGGTTCTCTGCAGCCGCAGCGGCAGCACCAGCACAGCACGAAGAGCTAGCAAGATGGGATGGCGCAAGAGTGTCGACACAGGTCTTATACAGTACAGGGATTTATTTCAAAGATACGGCCGAGTTACAATACTGTTTATATAATATTACCGTGATTAAGTGCATTATCTTGTAAACGCCTATTAAATGCTATATATGCAATATAGGTATTAGATTTTTTTTAAATAGCAATCTTGGTTTGTCTTGTCGGTTCTATTGCAACCGTGGCTTCTGACGTTTCATAAGTGCTCATGTAGGCCCTTTTTAATTTGATATTTAATTACTTGACTGGCCTGTTGGTCTAGTGGTTAGTGGCCCTGATTACTATGCCGGAGGTCGTGGGTTCGATAACCACCCAGGACAAATGTTTATGTGATTTTTTTAGCATGATTCATTTTTTCTGTGTCTGGATGTAATTTATCTATAATATATAGGTATGTATTTAGAAATATATTTAAGTATGTTTATCAGTTGTCTAGTACTCATAACACAAGCTCTGGTTAGCTTGGGACTAGACGGCGTTGTGTGATAGTTGTGGAAAATAAAAAAATTATACTCTTAGTTCCTTCCTTCCTTCAGTTGTTTCCTTCCTTGTTTACTACTTTATGCCTCATTTGATATTTTCCTCCTTACAGAAGTTTTTGTTTTAGTGGGATATCATCATATAACCCCTCCCGCTCTGAGCGAAGCGAGAGGAAGTGCCAGACTTTTACTGACTGTAACCCACCTGTGTTCCTTCGATTGCGCTTTGCATTCAAGGGCCGCGATGATTCTTTCGAATAATTCCGCAGATTATTCTACTCCTTCTGTAGTTTTATTTAATAAGATATGTCCTAATCACACAATTATTGGTTATTACAGATGTGATGCCGGTTATTCAGGAGAAAGGTGTCAAGTCAACGCGTGTCATGGTTATTGTCAGAACGGTGGTGACTGTTCCTTGAATGGAATAAATGAGCCAGTCTGTGAATGCAAAGGAGATTTTGTAGGTGCAAGATGCCAGGTGTCAGACTGTTTGAACTATTGTATCCATGGCAATTGTAGCATCAATGATGAGGGACTTCCTAAATGCAGGTAAAACATATTATACCAAAATCCAAACAGCCTATGGTTTTATAAAAAAAAATCAGAGTCGGTTACGAAACTTAGTGAGAGAATGTTGAAAAGCAACATCAAACATGTACTTACCAAAACAAGCGTATTACAAGATTAAAGACTACGTTGAAGACAAGCTTATTTGGCAATGACTACTTCTGCACATGTGGCTTTTCTGGTAGCCTATAAAGTGCATTATCGTGCAAACATCTTTTCACTCTTCCATCTTTGTATTTTTTTGCTGTTTCTTTTGGAACCTTATACTAGCTTCTGATGTTTTGTAAGTGCCCATGTAGGCCTTTTTGATTTTATATTAATAATAATAATAATATCATGTTCCATTATAATTATCTAAAGGGCCTCTGCGAGTTGGCTTCGGCTCCTTGTACGAATTCCAAAGGTCCAGGACCTCAGGGTCCTGAGATAAATATTGAAAAAAATAAATAAATAATACTTTAATTCAGATATAGAAAATCCATAATGTGTTAGTAACAGAGATACTTAAACAACTATGTTTTTTTTTTCTTTTCTTGATAGGTTCGCGCTTGACCGCTAACTCACCTGATGATAGTAACAAAAAGTAATATTGAATTGAATTATTAAGCTTTTCAAAGAATTATCCAAACGCTTAGTTGACACTTCGCGTGACCCAAGGGCTGGCTTTTACCTCGGTCAGAGACTAAGCATTGCCATACAACGTGGCAATGCCGCCAGCCTTTTGGGCACACTTCCAGTCGACAGCGATGCGGAGGAATTTTATGACGCCATATTTTAGCTAGTAGTTTTTGCCTTTAGTGTATATATAGTTTTAATTAGTTAAGTGTTTTTATTAAAATGATTTAAAATAAAAGACATCTAATGTTTGAATTATACACTTAGTTTTGTTTCCTTTCTTGTTTACCTACGTAATGCCTTATTTGACATTTTCCTCATTTCAGTTGTGGTGTTGGTTATTCCGGTGATAGGTGTGAAGTCAGCGCATGTCAAGGCTACTGTCTGAACGACGGTGAATGTTCCCTAAACGAGGAGGATGAACCTATCTGCCAATGTGTTAGTAGTTACGAAGGATCAAGATGTGAAGTTGTTAAAACCGACAACTTCCCCAGTACCCGAACGTCATATTCAGCAGAAAGCGACCTCACCCTAGCTGATCTATTTTCCAAATGGCGAAAACCTATCTCAAAAATGACCGTTATTCTTGAATCTAGTTGATTACTTGTTTGTCATGTTGTTGGAACACATCTTGTTTAATATGCGAGTTATAGATTTTATATCAGAAAGTACAAAAAAAATGGTTTTCTAGCCTTTAGTCACCTTTGTTATCTATGGATTAATTTTTAATTTCCTTTTTTAATTTCTTGCGACGATACTTATAGAAAAATAAAAAATAAAACAAAATCTTTTTATTTTAGACGTATTTTGATTACAGTTACATTTTACATTTTCATTATTATATTATTAATTGATTATATTATATTATGTTTTACTTTATATTGTTATTATATTATTAATTTAATTTAATTAAATTTAAGTATTATGCCATCATTATATTGTATAAAAATCAATTTAAGTATTTGCCGCCCTCTGGTGCCCCGGGCACGCGCACTTGAGTTTGAACCCAGTGTCCCAGGAGGGGGCTGTCCAGCTTGTGGCTGAGCACGTTCTGGATGGTGTTGGCACTCCCACGCGTACAGAACATCAGCGAGGCGATGCGGCGCCGCAACACAGTGTCAAAACCGTCTGTAGTGTAGTGTAGTGTAATATTTTATTTAAAAGACTACATTGGTCCAATGGTTAGTAACAACTTATCAACTAAAGGGTTAGTGACACTTAAAAAACTGAACTTACGACCGCATCAGCAATCGCAACTAGTGATTCATGCTTATCGGCTAAGGTTCGAAGAATACCATTTGAGCTGGTCCTAGACCTGCTTAGCAACGAGGCAGCCTTTTTTCTCATTATAGCGTGGAAATCATCTACACGCGCTAAAGAAAACATGCCCGATGCACTGCAGTATCTAGGCAGCCTCAAAAGCACCCTGAAACCACTATTATTGGACCCGCAGGGCGTCTTGAGCCTTCCGAGTTAAATTAATCCACAGACCGCCCGTGTAGAATCATTGGCAGAAAGCTTTGAAGAAAGTAATTTTGACCTCATTACTACAACGAGCAAATCTGTGAGCCAACATGTTGTATCTCACTGCTAGCGCCCTGCGTTCCCGTTTAATATCTACCTGATCTCTGAGGTCCCCGGTGAGATACTGGCCCAAGTACTTAAATTGATTTACCCTCTTAAGTGGCCATGCACATATCTCCCGGGGGCCTCAAAGATCAGATATTCACTCTTATTTACATTATATTGCAGGCCATGGCTTGATGCGTATCTCTCACAAACAAGCAGCATCTCTCTGATTGAGCCAGCTGTTGGACCCAGCAGCACCATGTCATCTGCATAGCTTAAATTATTGACACAGGTGTCATTCATTTTACACCCGACTGGTTTGCCACTAAGTTTAAAGATCAACTCATTCACATACAGGTTGAAGAGAATAATAATAATTGCCTTTTAATCCATACTCCATACTAATATTATAAATGCGAAAGTAACTCTGTCTGTCTGTCTGTTACGCTTTCACGCTTATACCGCTGAACCGATTTTGATGAAATTTGGTACAAAGATAGAATAGAGCTTGAGAAAGGACATAGGCTATAAATTATCACGCTATTTGCTATGGGGGGTGAGCAATAATTCAAAATGTCGGTATTAAACGACATTTTGCAGCGAGTTCGATCCTCAGCTACAGTTAAAAAAATTGTCATTATTTTATCTTATTTTTTTTTGTAATAAAATAACTTTTACAATTTTTTCAAAATAAAATTGAAATTTCTATTCGATGTCTTCTAAATATTTTGTAAAAACTAATCAAAACACATAATAAAATCAAAGCGGCGAGTAAAATCACGTACTATTTTGTTACATTATTCTATTTACCTGCAAATTTAACTTCTGAAAGGAAAATCATCACGCTATCATCGATAAGGAGCCAACCAGGCTTTTATCTATACTAATATTATAAAGCTGCAGAGTTTGTTTGTTTGTTTGTTTGTTTGTTTGTTTGAACGCGCTAATCTCTGGAACTACTGGTCCGATTTGAATGTTTCTTTCAGTGTTGGGTAGTCCATTTATTGAGGAAGGCTATAGGCTATGTTTTTTTTTCAAAATTAGGGATCCGTAATAAAATTGCTATTTTGTAACACAAGGTGTAAAATCGAAAACCTATTTTTGCGTGCGCTGCAAAAACTATTGACAATAGAACAAAATGATGTACTACGGGTTTGTAGATCCCATTAAGACCTACAAAAAAGTCCGCAAGAAAATATATCTAGCTATCATGGTTTAATCACAATAACCGATTTTGTGTTCAAAATAATTATTAAATCGTCTGAAGAAAAAAAAACTACGTTAAATATGTATCGTAATATTAATCTTTATCGAAATTAAGCATTATGTTATCAAGAGTATTTATGTAGAAGTAAAATACTTTTTGTTTCATCTCAATCGGATATTTCGTTTAAAAGTTATCACGTGTGTAAGATGTTAAGAGTTGGTACCTATTAATGAGTTATGGGCCATAGAGTTTTTTATCAACATAAAATCCTGTAACAATCTTTTTCGAAATATATTTGTTGATGAGATCAAGAAGATGCATTCCATTATCCACAGGAATTTCTTAATTCTTTAAACCCGAGTGGCCTCCCCCCACATTCTCTCAAGTTAAAAATTGGTGCCCCAATTATTTTACTTAGAAATCTTAAGCCACCAAATTTATGTAACGGGACTCGACTTCAGATTAAATTTCTTCGCAATAACGTGATCGTTGCAACAGTTTTGACTGGTCCAGCGGTTGGTCAAACAGTACTTATACCTCGGATCCCAATGATTCCAAATGATTTGCCTTTTCATTTTAAAAGAGTCCAATTCCCAATTAAATTATCTTTTGCCGTAACGATAAATAAATCACAGGGGCAAACATTTAAATATGTAGGATTAGATTTACGGCAAGACTGTTCTTCGCACGGCCAACTATATGTCGCGTTGTCAAGATCAGGTTGCGGAAACAATCAATATATTCTTCTGCCACAAGAAAATAAAACGAAAAATATAATTTACTCAGAAGTACTTTAAAATAATATTTTAATCCGGTTTAAAATGGACGGACACTCCCGCCTATAGTCGTAATTCTTATGTGTCTGGCTGAATGTCGAACAGATAGACAGCTATTGCCTGCGACTTATACAATTTAACTCAATTTATATTTTTCTTAATATTATAAAGCTGAAAAGTTTGATTGTTTGTTATAAACGCGGTAATCTCGGGAAATACTGATCTGATATGAAAACTTAAACTTTAAATATTCAATAGTCCATTTATTGAGGGAGGCTATATTTATCTCGGTATTTCCACGGAAACGAGAAAAACGCGGGTGAAACCGCGGGGCACAGCTAGTAACGTTTATATAAGAACGTCTATTTTAAAACACAATCAACAGAGGCCTCAGCAAAGTGGTTTCGTATCTAGACTTGCGTGTAATATAAAGATGGTTCGAGTCCCATAATATGGCTCTCATATAGGAAATTTTTATTTTATTTTTTCACCGTAAATAAGATTTTTTATATATATTTTTGCATGCTTACATTTTTTTATATATCTACACACAATATATCTGTAGAAGTTTTTAGTTGTGTGCGTATCACGCAAAATGTTAATAATATAAAATGTAGATAACTTTTAAACATTAAAATTGTTTGTTAAAAGGCTTTGTTTTATCGCAATCGGTTGACTATATCGAAAGATATATGTATAAATTTAAAGTTTTCAAGAAGTAAAATGTAACACTAGACGCAATTCAGATACTCGCAACGCCATCTAAAGACTCAAAGTAGAAATAATGATGACAATGGCATTTGAAATTCATATTAAATTTGATAGATAGATGGCATTGTGTAATTTATGTAATTTTCTGAGTGGCGGAAGAATGACCATCGCCCACGTTTGCAGACAGTTCTATTTTTTTTTCCCCGTGGTTGTAACAAGCGAATTGACCTATATGGTATTTAATTATTGACTTTAAAATAACACGGCCAAATTTTTGGAAGGGGTTACATGGTACCTTGCGTTGGAAGGCCCCCAGGTGGACGTTACCGATGACCTGGTGAGGGTCGCGGGAATCCGATGGATGCGAGACTCACAGGACCGGTCATTATGGCACTTGGGGAGGCCTATGTCCAAAAGTGGACGTCTTTCGGCTGAAATGATAATGATGACGATAGCACCTTTTTATTCTTTTTTTAAGGGTGAAAATTATCCAGTGACTTCGCCCGCTCTGGTTGGGGCGGGAGGGCGTGTCAATCTTTTACTGACTGAAACCACATCTGTGTCCTTCAGTTGCCCTTTGCGACATCTCTTTGAGGAGCGCGTGGATCACTACGCGCTGTTGACGACTGGGCTTGGTCCGGTCAACTACCGGACGGCCGGACAGCTAGCTACCCATTGCTCGACGTCCGCAATCCCGCGTCTACCGTGGCTGATAGTCGGGGTCGGAATCTCGGCTCGGCGTGGAGCAGCCTCCTCCTTCGCTAGCATTACGGCTTTGCAGAAGGAGGCAACCTCCGGCCATTTTTCCTCGCTTTGGACCATAGCCCGAACCAGGGCCCGGCGCGAGAGGCCACTGACGCCGATTGCCTCCACGAGGACACAGCGGTGCTCCGCTCTTGCGGGGCACACCTCCAATGTATGCTTCACTGTGTCCTCCGGGATGATGGCACCTTGCGGCCTAATAATAGCGTGTTTTATTATTTGCAGTCACTGCTTCATATAAAACGAGGTCGAATGTGTTTTTCTGATCACAGTTCGACAACGTATAATGTATCTCAGATTTCTTGCAGCCTTACGTCGACATTTGGACATTGCCTCCTTGCAGTGAGTGGTGACCAACACTGGATTATGGTATTGGATTATGGTATTGGTATTGGTATTTCGAACGGTTTCTGTTCCGGATTCGGTAGAATTACCCTGATAATACCATTTTGCGAATTGCCCGAAGCTCCCGGTACACCGGGATGCGATGGAGGTCTATCCAGCTTGGGTAAACCACCGTGTCCTCATAGAGGCAATCGGCGTCAGTAATTTCTCGGTTTGGTCATCAATATGCGAGTTCGATTGGACGGGGATACACGCACTCAAGATTTCGCCGAAATTCATTCAAAAGTTGGAGACTCTTTATAGGGTAGTTCCCACTATGGAAAAAACATTTGTCTGATATACGGGGACGTCAGTTAAATACACACCAAAATCCTAGGTAAATGAACCACCACGCCCAAAAGGATCAAGCTGCAATAATCAATGCAAGTATAGTTAGTATATATAGTATAGTTGTGGAGGAAGATAGTTGATGATGATGGTAGTTTTTGGATTCACTTAAGGCTTTGCACTATCAGCAGTGCACGTTATCCAGCTGAAGGTCGGTGTTCCGATTATGCTCCTTCGTTTACCTCTACTAAAGCTGTCTAACTGCTTAAACTCTTCAGTGAAATATTATTGAGGCGAAATGTATTACACGAGGTAACTCTTTCAAACAATCTCGCAGCCCCAGCTGACATCGGTCCTAAAGGGCCCTATACATTTGCTGAACGAACCTACTGGTTATCATTTTCTCCATCAATCGCCTCCATGAGGACACGGCGGCGCTCCGACCAAGCGGGAACGACTTCCACCGTATTCTCCGGGCGATCCGCACAATGGTGAGATCCGAGTGTTTCTTCCCGCTGAATTCGATACAGATACCTTCAAAAATATCCACATCCGATGAGTCCTGCACAAAGAGAGGATGCCGTGACGCCTCTGTAGTGACACCTCAAAGACAGGCATTACCGCTGCGATTGTAGCGTGCTCACTGTGGCGAGGGATTAAAATCATACAATATTGTTTTACCAGAACATAAACCAGAAACATACATAAACTAATGCCTTTTCCCTTGGGATAGGCAGAAATGCCAACTGCTACGACCCATACATACTCTTTCTATTCATTGACGTTCATACATCTGGATCTGGACGTTTACATAACATGTTTCCTGAAGGAAATTAGCGTTTTTACCTTTAACGGTTTTATGTTAAAGTACAATAAATAATTGCGATCCTTTCGCAATGAATTGCAAGCACAGAATGTTTGTACAGTTTTACGAACTTAACGCCGACGAAGTCGCGGGCAACAGCTAGTTCCCAATAAAAAGAGATTTTACATTTCATTCAATTTCTCAATAAAATAACATTCATATAAAAAAATAATTTCAATATATTAATTAATTACAATAAATAAATTAAATTCATTTTCTTAAGTTATAAATTTAAATTAAGAACATGCATTTCATTAAATAAATGTCATTCCTCAGAGATAAATTTGCTCCTTGTTTATAAATTTTTGTATTGTGTATTGTGTAATGTGTAATTAAATAATTTTATTTATTGGGTACCCACTTACGGGTGAAGGCCTCCTCCATCTTCCGCCAAAAGAAGAAGAGAAGAAGAGCTTAGGTGAGGTTAAACCCCCTGCCTCACCCCACACTCCAACCTGTAAGGCTCAGAGGGAGTACTACCCCAACGTACTTGATTATGCTGATTCCAGTACCAGTACTGAAACAAGCCTGTCGACTCCGGTGGTACACCCACTTCCCTGATCTTCTTCCAAAGGACATCATACTGTGGAAAGTCCAGACCGGAACCCAAACTGTGTGTCGTGCAACGTGACCTATTTGTCCAGCTGCCTGTCAAGCAGACCGTCCAACACCTTAGCAATTACTTACAGTGGCCAAGGAAATTCGTCTGTAGTTCGCCTTGTCAGATATATCCCCAGTCTTATTCTTAACTATTGGTACCACCACCGTTCTCAAAATATCAGATGGCAAGTACGAGTGACTAACACAAAGCGTGAAGAATGTCGCTAACACTCTAGGTAGATGAAACCCAGCATATTTGAGCTGCTCGATGCTGAGACCGTCGTGACCAGGAGACTTTCCCCCTGCCATATTTAGAATTTGCCTCCTCACCTCTTTAGCCGAGAAACGTATTGGGTCATAATCACGACTGATCTCATCATCGACCCCCCTTAGCTGGCTTTAGCGGTGATGATACCATAAAACGCTCTCTAAACTTATTAGCAATATCTTCCGACGAACCACATTCCCCTACGCTCACAGGGCGGCCCGGCCCAGCTTCAACTTATTGGTTGACTTCCAGAACTGAGAAAAGTTTTTAGATGCCCTGTGTTATGCTAATGTTAATCTTGATCTGGTCCTGGTGATTTTGACACCACTTAAGTCTACTTCTAAAAATCTTTTGACTTATTTATTTAATTTCATTTCTTCCCAAATTTTCTCACCTTTTCAATATTCCATATTTATGTTATATTTTTTTATATTTTCAATATTCTCACCGTGTTTTTTTGTTTATAAAAAGGCTTTACTCAAATCTAACATGATCAAACAAAAATTAAAAAAATAATATAAAAGTAGAATAATATTTTATTATTATGTATTAGATTATTATTTTTAAGATTGTTATATAAGAATAGTGTCTATGGGCCTTAATAGTAGCCTGAAAATAAATAGTTATTATTATTATTCAACTTTTTGCATTAAAGAATACACTGTACAATTGCAAATTATACTATATAAAACTACTACATATTACTAATATTATTATTAATAAAGCTGAGGAGTTTGTTTGTTTGTTTGAATGCGCTAAACTTAGGAACCTGTGGTTCTAATTGAAATAATATTTCAGTATTGAATAGCCCATTTATCGAGGAAGGCTATAAGCTTTATAACATCACGTTATGACCCACAGGAGCGAAACAGTAACCAAAGACGCGGGTGAAACAGAGTAGCACAGCTAAGTAGGTACAACATACGATTTACTTTGACGTCTAGGTGCGTCAAGCACGTTTTATTGTTTTCATAGGTATAACTAAAAGGACCCACTAGCCAGAGAAGACTGACAATACGTGGGGAAAACGAGAACAAGAATTATGCGTTGAGAAGTAGCGCCGCCGCTGGCGTACCATTATGGAGCATTGTCTACAGTCATCACTACAACCCACTCACCTCTTTTACATTTTACAATTGCTACCAAATGACTACTAGGTACCAGATTTTATCCCCTCATCATGGACCGACCCAGTCGGCATTTGATCACTATAACAAAAAAGATTTGGTCCATACTTAATTTGGTTAGTATCTAAATCTAAAAACAGGCTTGAAATTCTTATCAGTACTAATAAATTGATGATTGAGCACAGAATTCAATTTCATACTTCAATTAGGTCTTTATTTAGGTAGGCCAATCTAGAGGCAATCACATAGCACTGCCCCGATTTTAAAGTAGATTAATTAAAATTACATAATATATACACAATAACTCCTACCTAAAATATGGCGTCAAAAAATTCCTCCGCATCGCTGTCGGAAGTGTTTTTATTTTTGTATTTCTATTTTTTATTTTTCTTGTTATATCTATGTTCAAAATAAAATAAATAGCTATTAATAATAAAAAAGTAGATTAAAGAAATATTACGATGAATAAGGGAGAATTTTAATCTTTCATAATAATGTTTACGTGTGGTGAGACTGTAGGTATATTGCTCAGACCAATAAAAAAGATTCGTCTGAGGTATATTGGTATATTGTATATTCGACGTCATTTATCGTAGGATCGGCCGCCCGGAAAGAAATTAATTCGTGCACAACCCCCCTGCGCGTGGTATGCTTTATGGCCCCTCGGGACCCAGGAGGGTTATCTTCGCGAATCCGTTTTAAACCGAAAGACTTTCAAAGTATTTGTCAATACCGCACTCTAAGGGCGGAATTCACCAATGAAACTAATCGCGTTTTAACATTTGGCTCGCATAATCGCGTTTAGCCGCTGTCACTAGTGTCACTTGTCTGTATTTTTCTTTTGTTGTATTTTTACAAGTGACACTAGTGACAGCGGCTAAACGCGATTATGCGAGCCAAACGTTAAAACGCGATTAGTTTTATTGGTGAATTCCGCCCAAAAGCGGAAAATACGCATAAGCGGATGTCCTTATCTTCAAGGGTATGACAAGCATGATGGATTTTATAATCGCATTTGCAATGTTACGTGTTGAAGCGTGTGTGAAGTCCATTAACGGATTATGACGACTTTGAGGGACACGCGGGTGCTATATTAGCCACTCTTAGACGCCACTATTAGTTTCAAGTGTCGGACGATTAAGATCCGTTTCATATTGTAGTCCAACTTTAAAAAGATGCTCGTAATTCATTAAACCACAAGCGAACGCGCGCATTCGCTCTCTCATTGTCTTTCTATTGTGTCTCTAATTACGGTATTCGAAAGATTGTATGTCCTATGTATATGTACATGTGAGCATAATTATGTCTCCTTTAAAAACAAACGCCTGAATGGATTTGAATGAAATTTGGCACACGGGCATGACTATGTCCTGGAATAGCATGAGTCTCTGTCATTTTTTAGGGTTCCGTACCTCAAAAGGAAAAAACGGAGCCCTTATAGGATCACTTTGTTGTCCGTCCGTCTGTCTGTCTGTCTATCGGTCAAGATCCTTTATCTCGGGAACTCGTGGAGGTATCGAGTTAAAATTAAAACTCAGGTCTGCTGTCCCTTGAAGCTGTGAAAAAATCAAACTTCTGAGTTATCGAAAAAAAAAGATACAGCCGTTTATGTCGCAAAAACGTATATTTCGACACTGAATTAGAAAATCAAAATTCATAAGGTACTTCCGGTTGACATAGAATCCTAAAATTTGGCATGAAGCAAGGTCTCATAGCACGTATAGGAAAAAATCTGAAAACTGTAAATTTGTAGAAACGTCACAAAAAAAAATGCTTTTCAGTTAAATCTTCGTAACTTAATTCGGGAATTGAATTGTTTTCATAGGTAAGTTTGTACGGAACCATCAGTGCGCGAGTCCGACTCGCACTTGCCAAGTTTTTTACTTTCACGAGGGCGAAGCCGCTAGCAGCAGATAGTAATATATATATCTCAGGGTTGATGATTTTTAATATTACTTTTATTGTTGAAATAATCTAAAAAATAATAAAAAATGCAAAATATTTGTCAGCTATTGGCGACGTCGTTGCCAACTTGGAGAATGCATTCTCATAAATCAGAATTTCACAACAATCACCATAACTCTAGCTGTTTCTCAAGCCTAAGCTTTCAGTGTAACGAGACGCTGAATTTAATAGAATTTCACGGAGCTACTGCCCTCTGACCTCCGACTATAATAGCCTGCATAACTTGATGTACAGTGTGATCTATCTTGTCTATGCGTACGTATTACGGCGCGGTCCCAACCTCTTACGTGGAAAAATTGCCCGCGATTTATAGCCTTACCGGACCACGGCAGTTCCACCAATTTACGACGGAAAGCCAATATTAATAACTTAAGTTTTATAAGAAAAAACAAGTAAGTATTAGGTAGGTATATTTCACAAAGGTCACTGTGGTGTCAAATGTTTTTTGTAACAATGTCGGGTCAGTCGGGTCACACAAAACAAAGAGGTTTAATGCGAGGGTATATTAATATTATGTTACCATAAACACGCAAGTCTAATGTTAAGTTATTTTCGTCGTTATATGATCGTAATCTTACTATTAAATGTGGTTTTACTGTTTCAGTTCGCTGTAGACGGAGCGAACTGAACGGAAACAGCCGGATCTACGCAGTTAGGTTAGTTTATCCTTTGTGTTTGCTAATAAAAAGGCTTTAGTTTGCTTCTCGTTAGATCTTATAAGAGAAGGCCTTTTTAGGGGTAAAAAGATTTAATAAAGTTATATGTTTACCGTAGGTACTGTTATTTGATCCTCAAATCTGAGATACTACTACGCTACAGACGATATTATAAAATTCTTCTACTTAAGTCGGTAGTTTAGAGGATCTACCTCAAATATCAGCTTTTTTATACGTAACACATATTCAAGGCAAAATAGGCAAAGTACCTATTAGAGTACGGATGGGTTCGCGCTTCGTTCCTGTTCATAAAAATCGTACCAACTTAATAAAGTGAACGCGCGAATTTCTAAGCAAAAAGTTCTCTTCGAGCCTTCGGACACAAATGAAACACGAATCCTGGGAGTTCACAACCTTTTAGTAAGTTATGGAGTAACAAATGGTACGATTAAACTAATTGAACCGTTTGGGCGAGTCGGACATAATGTACGCTTGTAGGCAGCCCTCAGGAGCTAAGTGTAATTTTCCGTAACCGACCCTTCTGTACGTTTCCGCGTAATTAATATTATAACACGTGCCAAACTCAATCTGGACTTCCGTTCTGAGAGGCTGTATAATTCAATGCCTTGTTGTTACGATATTTTTTTTAATGACATCTGTCTCAAAGTCCTCCACTATGAATCCTCCAATCATTTTTCAATTTCCATGTTGATGTTTGAATTTAAAATCGCTTGCTGGACGTGCTTGCGCTGTTGACAGGATTCGTGTTTGAGTAACAAATGTTCCGTGCGACAAAAGATAAAAACAAAAGTAAATCGTTGTTTATCTACGGACCCTCTGCTCCAGGGTCATAATTCACACAACGAATGACATAAATGATCCGGGAAATTGGAATACGAATTAGTGTTTGTGATTGCCCGAAATTATGAATGAAAAACAGAAAGTTTGGAACAGATTACATGGAAATTACAGTGATTCTATCGGTAAATACGGAAAGTGGACGATTTAAAGCTCAGAGCTCAATGGAGGATTGAGCTGGAGAGAAATTAAATGTGATAAATCGTCGAGGATTCGAACGAAGACGTTTTACATTCCGACATACATATTTGGCAAGATTGTTGGGATATCTGCGCTCAATATACGGAAGTAGATTTAGTGCCAACATTTATAAGCAACGAACAGGAACGGTTTACTATAATCTGTTCGATTTTCAGCTAAAATATAAAAGTATACTTGAGTCTTTCCCAGCCTTAAGATAAATCTTTTGAGCTTTTCCTTTCGTTGACTTATAAGATTGGCGGCGTTACAGACACCTGTTATGGGTGATTTAACAAAACTTGCTCGACATATGCGACTTAAACTATGTACTTGGAAATATTTACAACGTATATGGCGCAGGATCGTTGACGTCGTTCAGAACGCTGTGGATATGTCTGCCACATGCCGATCGAGCGGTGGGCCCGAACACAAAATTGGTGCCCTGAAAATATTACACGACGAGGTCGCGGCAGACCATGAAGGAGATGGAGGGGCGACTTAGATGTCTTCCTTAGGAATTGGAATAATAAATAGAAGTGGCACGGAGCCGGGAACAATGGAAGGAATGGAGGGACGCCTTTGCCACCTTTGCCCAGCAGTAGGACAGTATAGGCAAGATATAACAAATAATAATAAATAATGGTTTGATTTTTTTTATGTGGGAAATCATCCAATGACATCTCTCGCCCTTGGGCGGGGCGGGAGGGCGTGTCAGACTTTTACTGACTAAAATCCCTCCTAGTTTCTTCTTTGCATTTTATACCAAGGCCGGGTTTTCCTTTCAAAAGCGAACCCATGGCCGTATGGTTTGCTGATAACTCCATGAGGCGCGCGTGGAACAAAACGCGCCGTCGATGACTTAGGCTCGGTCTGGCGGACGGTTAACGGACGGTCGGACGGCGAGCCTGCGCCTACGGTAGCCGGAAATCGGGATCGGGATCTCAGCAACAGGGCCGTTGCCTCGCGCATGCGGCCGCCTCCTTTGCTAGCATTACTGCTTCGCAGAAGGAGACGATTGCCTGCCACTCCTCCTCGCTTTGGACCATGGCCTGTACTAAGGCCCGGTGCGAGAGATCGTTGCCACCGATCGCCCTGACGATGACACGGCGGTGCTCTGCTCAAGCGGGGCACACCTCTACCGTATGCTCCACCGTGTCCTCGGGGCGGCCCGCACAGTGGTGACACCCGGGCGATTCTTCCGCACCAATCCGGTGCAGGAACCTCCCAAACTGACCATGTCCGGTGAGAACCTGCGTCATGCGGAAGGTGAGGACGCCGTGAGGTCTTTCCAGTCACGCCTCAAAGAGAGAACTTATCGCCATAATTAAGGCATGCCCAGCATTGGGTTGCGACGCTGTTGCCATTCCACCATGAGGTCCCGCCGGTACTCTGTCTGCCATGCCGCGACTTGTCGCGGCAGCGGAGTTTCGTCCCCGGCGTTACATCTCCACGAGCAATGCGTGCAAGGACTGTTGCCGCCAGATCCCATGGTGGCTTCCTTCAGATCCTTGCTGGCCGCAAGGAGGTTCGCCGCTTCGCGGGAAACCGTGCGGTGTCTCCGCACCAACCGTGTGGCCACGACCCTCTGGCATGAGTTCAGCTTGGCCGGCTGTCGCTTTCGCAACTACGGCGCCCGTACCAGCGCTCCATAAAGGGCCATGGACCGAACGATGCTTGCGTAGAGCCTCCGGCAGGAGGCGTCTGGACCCTCTAAGTTGGGTAGGAGCCGCTTGAGGGCAGCCCCAGTCCGATACAGTTTGGGAGCCAGACGTCGGAAGTGCTCCTCGAAATGCCACCGGCTGTCAAGGACGAGTCCCAGGTACTTCATTGTCGACTTGACGCCGATGTGAACTCCTCCTACCGTTATTTGGGAACGCCGTGGTGGTGCGCTCCGAGGGCCACGAAATCAAATGGCCTCGGACTTGTACAATGCCACCTCGAGTTCCATCTGCTGGATCCTCTCCACGACTGTCGTAACCCAATGTGTCACTAGTTCGACCACCGCCTGGTACGACTCTCCTTGCGCCAGGACCTGCGTGTTGTCTGCGTAACAGACCACGCCAGGAAGGTCGCAACGCAGCACGCAGTCGTATCCGATGTTCCACAAGGGCGATCCAAGTACCCATCCCTGCGGAACACCGCACGACATCTCTCGTCGTTTTCAGTCTCCCTGGTGACCGGGGTAGATGATGTACCTGTCCGACAGGTAGGCCTCGATCACACGACAGAGGTAGTCGCACACCTGGTGATACCGGCGTGCCCTCCTAATGCTACTCCAGGGCAGGGAATTAAAGGCGTTGGCGATGTCCAAAGACACCGCCAAGACATACCTGCCCTGGGACACTGCATCCCCCGTCGTGAGAGCTTGCACGCGTATGATGGCGTCCACTGCGAAAGCCGAACTGGCCGTACGAAAGATTCGGCCCCACCCGTACTAGGTGTACGACGAGGCGGCCTGCAATTACTCATTCAAAGAGCTTGCCCACTTCGTCGTGCAGCACAATGGACCTACGTGGACGGAGAGTCCGCAGGGCACCACGGCTTTGCGATGAGCACCAGTTTTCCCGTATTCCAGCGAAGTGGGAACTGGCCTCTACATCCACGTCTAATGGTACGTTCATTTTTATGCAAAATGATTATTAACAACATGTGTGTCATTATGCAGATATTGCTGAAATACCAAATTACTTCATAAGGTTCGAGTCGGGATCCAAAATGATCCTTTATCGCGATACCATCGTACCTGAGCAAATTTGTATAGTCAATGTATCTGAGTGCACGGTGGGGACTTTATCAAAGATTATAAAATTTCCACTCAAAATTCAGAAAGGTTTGCAATGGGGCCACCTGATGTTAAGTGGCTACCCAAGCGTAGCGAACCTTCCCTAATTGATGAGTGATACTTAAATTTTTGGGACTCCCAAAAATAGTACGACCTTGTAACGTTATCTCTTGGGCGTCTATTTTAAGAAACCTGTGGAAACCTTGTGTTTAGAAGACAATCGTCGTATACACGTGCGAGTTAATATTATATTTCTGTAAAAGTGAGGTTACTGGTGTTTTTATTTTTTTTAGGTGCGAAATCATCCAATGCCTTCTTCCACCCTAGAGCGGAGCGGGTGTGTCATACTTTTGCTGACTAAAACCACACCTATGTTCCTTCTTTGCCTTGAATCCCGGGTTTCCCTTTCAGAAGTCAACCCATGGCCCCAGGCTTTAGCCCTGCTGGGGCCGTCGACGACTGGAGCTTACTGGGCAGTAAGCTCCAGTCGATTCTCTTTTCGTTGATCGCTTCGAGTCGGCCACGCCTCCTATTCCTTTGTTTTGACCACATGACTGAGCGTTAAGATGATGTCAGAATAAAAGAATCTGAGGCGTGGCCTACTCGAGGCGATCGACGATAAGAGAATCGAATCGAAACGGTTGTAACTTGGCTAGGGGGGCTGGTGTGGGGTGGGTCTAAGTAATTGTTCCTCAATTATTATTTTTTATATACAACATTATTTTTACTAATGTTGTATATTTTTGAAGTTGTAACAACATTTGTGTACAAAAACAACAAAAATTGTAACGATAATAACAGCAGATGTGTAACACTGTATCGCAGACTTTATTAGAACCAATTTTTTTTTTGGTGAAAACCATCAACTAATTTCTACCACTCCGGTGGAGCGAGAAGGAGTGTCATACTTATACTGAGTAAAACCCACCTGTATTTCTATGTTGCTCTATGCGCACAGCGACTCTCTCGAACAATCTACCTCCACTACCATCTTCACCAGCGGTAGGTACATGGTGGACATCCCAACCATACGCAGAAAACGTTTTGAGAACAAATTCATTGTGCGTACAGTAGAGCTGTACAGTGTAGCTAAGGAGTGGAACCTTCCTGCCAAAGTACGACTACGAGTTACGAGAATATTTTGAATGCCCATAAAAATATAAACATGTTTAAAAAATAGAATGGTATTCATAATTTTAATACTAGAGTCCATGTTGCCAGATAACCGCAACCTAGGCCTTTAAGTCAAAATAGTGAATAGGTAACTTCTAGGCAAGGTGCCATAGCATAGTGGTCAAACGCGAGTCTATAATAATAATATCGAATAATAGGAAACCTATTTGTAAACCTGTATTTGGGTATGTCGGAAGCTCTAGGCAATCAATATCACTGACATGAAGCAATCGTTATTATATATTTATTCAATAGCATTCTCTCAGGCGGAAACAAGGTGCGCGCCTTCAACGGTTGGGTCATGCCGGTATTGATGTACTCTTTCGGCGTACTCAAATGGACTCAAACGGAACTTTACGCCCTGGATAGGAGGGTCCACACACTGCTGACTGCATACCGAATGCATCACCCACGATCGTCGGTGATGAGATTGTATATCCCGCGGAAGTGTGGGGGTCGAGGTTTTTTAAATGCTAAGACCCTCCACAATCGTGAGGTATGCAGTCTCAGGGAATATTTCCTAGCTGCCGACGTGGGTATGCATCGAGATGTAGTGGCAGTGGACAAGGGACTCACCCCGCTCTCTCTGGCTAATGAGAACTGGCGCAAACCGGTAGTGCTTGACACTAACGATCGCAGGGACGTATGGCAGAGCAAGGAACTTCACGGACGCTTTTTCCGGGCCCTTCACGGGCCCGATGTAGACCAATTGGCGTCCGTAGCCTGGCTGCTTTCCGGTGACCTCTTTGGGGAAACCGAAGGTTTTGTCTGTGCAATTATGGACGAAGTACTATGACGAATAACTACCGGAGATTTATTGTGAAGGACGGCACGATTGACATCTGTCGGGCATGTCACCGTCCGGGAGAATCAATTCGTCACATTATCTCTGGTTGTTCTCGTCTAGCTAACGGAGAGTACTTGCATAGACACAAACTTGTAGCTAGGATTATCCATCAGCAACTTGCTCTGAAATACTCTCTTGTGGAATCGGAAGTGCCGTACTATAGGTACGAGCCCGATACAGATCTTGATAATGGTCATATCACTTTGTACTGGGATCGGTCCATCATCACTGACAGGACTATTGTAGCCAATAAGCCTGATATAGTGGTGGTGGACCGAAACGAGAGGCGTGCAATGATTGTTGACATATCCGTTCCGCATGACGAGAACCTCGTGAAAGCCGAGAAAGATAAACAAATCAAATATATTGACTTGGCTCGCGAGGTTGCCGACATGTGGGATGCGGACTTGGCGATCATTGTACCGATAGTCGTGTCGGGCAAAGGCTTAATAGCCAAGAGCGTCGACCAACACCTTAGGAGGCTCGCGTTAGGCGACTGGATCAAGGGCTTGATTCAGAAAGCGGTACTCCTGGACACGGCTCGCATTGTTAGGAGGTTCCTTTCTCTGGAGCCCTGACCGCTGGTAGCTTGGACTCTGTTCCCGATACCGGTGGGGTACTATTTTTTATATTTTTAAATGTTTTTTTTTGTATCATCATCATCATCATCATTTCAGCCGAAAGACGTCCACTGCTGGACATAGGCCTCCCCCAAGCGTCGCCACAGCGAACGGTCCTGTGCGTCTCGCATCCATCGGACTCCCGCAACCGTTACCAAGTCATCGGTCCACCTTGTAGGAGGCCTTCCAACGCTACGTCTTCCGGTACGTTTTTTTGTATGATTTTGTTTAAATAATATTTAAAAATGTAATTTATATGGTGTTTATAATGAATAAAGATATTAATAATAATATAATATACCCCACAACTATCACACAACGCCGTCTAGTCTCAAGCTAAGCAGAGCTTGCGTTATGAGTACTAGACAACTGATAAACATACTTATATATTTCTAAATACATACAATATTATAGGTAAATTACACCCAGACACAGAACAAATGATCGTGCTCATCACACAAACATTTGTCCTGGGCGGGAATCGAACCCACGACCTCTGGCATAGCAGTCAGGGTCACTAACCACTAGACCAACAGGCCAGTCAAATGTTATATGAACTATAATAATAAACTAAAACCTGCCACTGTAACGAACATGATAGTGAAGTCAGAATATTATCTTTAATGTTATCTGCTAATTATCATTCTGAAGTTTAGAATTTCTAAAACAGTCACAGACTATCATAATTTAATCATCGGTCCCTAAATGATTTCGGCATACCTTCGAGTCTAGGTCGTTAAGATGACTCAGTCTAGACTGGGGATGTAACTGGAAGTGGTTATATCGAAACCGGATTCGGAAACGGAGTTTTTAAATTTCAGAATCATCGAATCGGAATCGGAATCAGGACCGGAACCGGAACCGGAATCGGAATTGGAATGAGACACTGAGGCATAAGCGTCAATTGAAACGCTACAAAAACCAATTAAAATACTCGATCAAGTACCCATAAATGAAGCACGAACTTACAACATGCTAAATATGAATCATAACAACAATTAAAAGAAAAAGTAATCAACAGAAGGCACGGGGGAGGGAGATTTCCCACGCGACAAGCACAAACTTGTTTGTACGTCCGATTAAAATTTATCGAAACTGAAATCGGAATCGAAAGTGTAAAATAAATCGGAAGTTCCGGACTTTCGGAATCGGAATTGCACCCCCGTATCATCTCTGCCCCCCTAGCCAAGTTGCAAACGATAAACGTGAACGCTTAGTAATCTCCAATAATTTTCAACTTTATACCTAAGAGCATAAAGTTGAAAATCTATTAAAGACTACTGAGCGTTAGCGACCGGAACGAACGAAAACACTATGCAATCTTCAATAGATTTTCAACTTTATATCCAATAACATAAAGTTGAAAATCTATTAAAGACTACTGAGAGTTTACGTTTATCGTTTGTGACTTGGCTAGGGGGGCTGGTCTGGACAAGGCTACACGCGTTTAGTCTAATGGCTCTCAGTTTCAGTTAAAATTATTTATTAGGAGCCGGTCGACGCTCGGGTATGTCAGCGGTAGCCGGCTATAACTGCGCTGAATGAACTTGAGATTATATTTTGGTATTGAACACGTCGCAGAACAATAGAAGTACATAGCATAGCATAGCATAGTCGGCCTTATAATATTCCCACTGTTGGGACTCAGGCCTCCTCTCTAGGAAAGGCAATAAATAGGCCGTAATCCACCACGCGGGCCCAGTGCGGTTTGGATGTCACATGTCTTCGAAATTTTGGTTCTAGGACATGCCGGTTTGCTCAAGATGTTTTCCTTCACCGTTTTGAGAGCAGTGGTGATGAAATAAATTACACAAAGCAATGCGCCTGACTGAGTTTCAAACCCCGACAACTCGTAAGTCGGGGCTGTTACCACTCGCCCACTACTGTTCCTCTAGAAAGAAAAAATAGAAGTACATGAAGTTTTAAGGTTCAGCAACGCTTGATTTTCAATCAAGTTCATCAATGTGACGTACTATAAACATTTATTTTTGTTAATATTTAAGTTTCTTGTGTTATGCAAACTATTTATAAACTTATTAAGGGCGGGTTGTTTCAAACGGTCGGTTAATGTTACATACGAACGGTTAAAAGTTACTACTCGTATTACATGAGATGTTTAACGTTCGTTAAATTCAAAACGTTGTTTCATCACATAAAAAAACCAATAGTCAAAGTTATTCGATTTGATTTAAAATTGGTGTAGTTTTTTTTATTTATCTATAATATATCTAACTAGCTTTTGCCCGCGGCTTCGCTCCCGTCAACTGACTACTATATCCTAGTCTACCCAACTCTACCCTACTCTTCCCTACTCTACCCTACTAAAAAAAAAAAAGTATCCTATGTCCGTCTCCTGGTTCTAAGCTACCTCCCCACCAACTTTCAGCCAAATCGGTTCAGCCGTTCTTGAGTTATAAATAGTGTAACTAACACGACTTTCTTTTATATATAGGGTGACTGGCAATTAGTGTACGATACTTAAACACGTGATTGTGATCATGATAACAAACAATTTTTAGTATGGGAGCAAAGCCGAAATCGCGAAAAAAATATCAGCTGTTCAGTACATTAGGCACACATAAGTGTACTGAACAGCTGATTTTTTTTTCGCGATTTCAGGTTTGTTCCCATAGTAAAAGTTGTTGGTTATCATGAGCACAGTCACGTGTTTAAGTATCGTACACTAATTACCAGTCACCCTATATATACTAGCTTTTGCCCGCGGCTTCGCTCCCGTCAACTGACTACTATATCCTACTCTACCTTACTTTACCCTACTCTACCCTACTCTACCCTACTCTACCCTACTCTACCCTACTCTACGCTACTGTACCGTACTCTACCCTACTCAAAAAAAAAGTATCCTATGTCCTTCTCCTGGTTCTAACCTACCTCCCCACCAACTTTCAGCCAAATTGGTTCAGCCGTTCTTGAGTTATAAATAGTGTAACTAACACGACTTACTTTTATATATATAGATATAGATATAGAAGATTAACAAGAATAATAAGCTTAACAACTATAACTAAACAGCTCGTCTAGTAATTATTTCCTCTCTCCATTATACTATAAAAGAGTTCAAGTATAGAGTTCCAGCCAATTTTATGTACCGAAAAAAAGCATCTAATTTTTAATTTTCCACGAAAATTCGCACTGAAAATGCGCCGTTGATATTTCACGGCCAATTTAAGTAACGTCAGCTGCAACCCTTACACCTCGCTTCTCCCAACGACTACGTAAAATGTTCTATAGGAATGAATATATTTTCGAACAATATTTGGTAGGGTGGATCCCCCGACCCGCGTCTCTTTTGTTCTCGAGATTATAAAAATATAGGTCGACGAATATGCATGAGAAAACTATTTGTTATCTAACCAGTTTATCGATAAACTAGCTTCTGCACGCGGCTTCGCCCGCGGTAAGTAGCTGGTTTCTCTATACAAACTTTGGACTCCCGTTTTATCCTCTTAGAAAGTGAATTTTGGAAAATCTTCTCTTAGTGCTCACATAGACACTTACGTCATAAAAGGGTTGTGCAAAATTTCACACTCATAGTCCCAATAGTTTTGGCTGTGCGTTGATATGCTAATGCACAGCGGACACTAGTTTTAGACTCAGCCAGTTTCTTTTTTACATACCTGTATAGATATACAAAAATAGAATACTAACTGAAAACAAAATCAAAACTGGTAAAAAATCGAGTAATGATTTTATTAAACATATTATATCGACACCGAAGTACCAATAACTCCTAACTGACGTAGTCAAAGATTTGCTGTCCCAAAAGTATTAGGAGGTAATATTATAAATTGACACGCTGGTTTAGTTAGGAGGTGTTTTCACAATATAATTTGATGCAGTTGCAACTAAATATCCGCTTCGTAGATTTCACTAAAACACGCGGAAACACATTTAAATTACAACCGATAAAAAGTAATTTTCTCGAAAAAATTCAGTTTGAGGTATTGGCACTTCATCGTCGATATGTGTCTCTCGCGCAGACGCCGTTTTCTATGGCAGCCGTACGGGCGTGATGGAACTTGATGTCAAAGTACATGTCGGACGTCTCCTTCTTATTAGCATAAGAAAGAAAGAGCTTTAAAATTCCGTTGTTGATGAAGATATTTTAAAAATGCTTTCATATTTGTTTACTAAACTTGTCAAAAAAAGGCCAGTTTTGACATTTGTATTTTGACTACTTAGCGGCTTGTCCGGTGTAGTGTAGCTAGCTACTACTAAAATAGCTAAAATAACTACTACTACACCGGACCCCTAATTATTATTTTATTGTTTCTTTCAGTTTCGTCCCAAGTTACATTCTAGGGTTTTTCTCAAATGTCAAAACGGGCTTTTTATTTTTTAACGAGTTTAAAGTTAAAAGGGATTAAATTCAGCGAATAAAAAATTGCATCCCTATTGTTCCGTGCAAAGTGGATTGTATGCGCTGGTTTTGAATGTAGTTAGAGCTGCTCTGAATTTCGGGCGGTATAGCGTAGGATATGCATAGTGAACAGGGGCCTTACCATGACATGTTGAAATGTCAATCGTATGAGCGAGAAAGAGGGATGGAGCTATATACCCTATACATCCCTATTTTTTAATTAGTACAAAAAAAATGTGGCTCTATCTGTACCCGTTACTGATCATATTTTTGTAGTCAAAAGTAAAAAAAAAGCAATAAAAAAAATGTCCACGAAAATTTGTCATAATTGGTAAATTCATAATAGAATCAATCATTCATTGCTACTAGAAAAATACTACGCGCAGTGTTTCTTTCCATGTTGATCGTCATTTATTCATTCATAATTAATAGCCTGTACAATATTTCCATAAATTGAGTGAGATTTTAGGATATAAACAAACGCTAATAACTTTGCTGTTTATGAATATTATTTATTGAGATTTTACTTAGATAACAACAAGACCTTTTCTAATAAGCCCTTTAAGTATTTGTGCTAATTAAAAATTTGTGGTGTATAGCTCCATCCCGTTAATAGTTCAGTTTAGCTCGTAAAATGGATCGCGTCCAGAGCTCGTGGTAGGGCCTCAGGACAATTTATATTATATGACTTTGCCCATCTGAGATGCAAAACGGTTTTGAGAGATTTATCTCCCTATTCGTGTTTAGAATGCGACCTATTTCAAAAGACCGCTAAAGTGTGCTGGTAACAGATTGGTGACCAAGGAGTATTTTGTAATAAGAGCTTAGAAAGATACTGCTAGTCATGTTCTTGTCATAACCCCTTTATCGCCTCTGGGGCACTCCCGAAAAGAATTCGATAAGTATTCTGTTCTAAAGTTCAAGATGTTTTTAATTTTGTATTTTTTTTTTGTAGTCTAATTTAATTCGCCATTTTTTCACCAGCTTTAATAAACATATATGTATAGTTTTGGATTCAGGCGGAAGCAACGCCCGAGTGTCATCACTGTGCGGACCACCCAGAGGACACGGTGGAGCATACGGTGGAGGTGTGCCCCGCTTGGGCGGAGCACCGCCGTGTCCTTGTGGAGGCAATTGGCGGCAGCGACCTTTCGCGTCGGGCCCTGGTTCAGGCTATGGTCCGAAGCGAGGAGGAATGGCAGGCGGTCGCCTCCTTCTGCGAAGCAGTAATGCTAGCGAAGGAGGAGGCTGCACGCGTGAGGGAACGAAGGCCCTCACGCCCTAGCCGCCGTAATTCCGACCCCGACTACCAGCCACGGTAGACACGGGCTTGCGGACGTCGAGCACTGGGTAGCTCGCCGTCCGGCTGTTCGGTAATTAACCGGACCGAGCCCAGTCGTCAACAGCGCGTAGTGATCCTCGCGCTCCTCAAAGAGATGTCAGCAAACCGTAGGGGCCCAGCAGGGCCAATGCCCGGTAGCTAGGACCGCGGAGAATTTCTGAAAGGGAAACCCGTAGTCCTAGAACGCAAAGGGTAATTGAAGGATACAGGTGTGGTTTTAGTCAGTAAAAGTCTGACACGCCCTCCCGCTCCACCCAGAGCGCGAGAAGTCATTTTGATGATTTCCCACCTTAAAAAAAAAAAAAAAAAAAAATATGTATAGTTTTACTCATTAATTTATTTTTTTAAAAACAGTCGCTTCCCATGTCTGTCTGTTCATCGGCTTACTCCTGATCCTAAACTACGCAACGGATTTTGATGCGGTTTTTACTAAAAGGTTTTTTTTTAGGTGGGAAAATCATCTAATGACAAATACCGCTCTTGGGCGGAACGGGAGATAGTGTCTTTACTGACTAAAAACCCACGCACCCCAAGGCTTCGACCCTGTTGGGCCCCTACGATTTGCTGACATCTCTCTGAGGCGCGCGTGGAACAATACGCGCCGTCGACGACTTGGGCTCGGTCCGGACGGTTACCGGACGGTCGGACGGTGGGCTACCCATTGCTCGACGTCCGCAAGCCCGCACCTACGGTTACTAAAAGGAGGTACGATAAACGAGGTTTATGTATATAGGGTGACTGGCAATTAGTGTACGATACTTAAACACGTGATTGTGCTCATGATAACAAACAATTTTTATTATGGGAGCAAAGCCGAAATCGCGAAAAAAGTATCAGCTATTCAGTACATTCGGCAAACATAAATGTACTGAACAGCTGATTTTTTTTTCGCGATTTCAGGTTTGTTCCCATAGTAAAAGTTGTTGGTTATCATGAGCACAATCACGTGTTTAAGTATCGTACACTAATTACCAGTCACCCTATATAATTTACATCCGGGCAAAGCCGGGGCGGTTCACTAGTCTATCATAAAGTAAAAGAAAAACGTCCCGGGACCTAGTTTGAAATAAACGGTTCTTTCTTTCCAACTTCGCTGCGAACCACAAGAGAGTAGTTAGCACAATCTATCGCCATTATCTGATAGTGAGCAATTAAAGTAAGGTAGTTTCTCTTTCAGTTCCAATTAAAGTGTGTCCAGCATCGGCCACTGTGTAGCCAGCTGCGCACCATTCATAGAGAGTAGCTCGCAGAGATTTATCTCGGCATTTCAGACGAGCAACGTTAACCATTTTTAATACTTAGTTACCGTGGAGTACACAAACTGTGTTCGTAAACAAACTGAGCTTAACTAAATGTTGGTTGGTGATAACTTTAATATGAAGGATTTACATTTTTAATTTTGTTAATAACGCTAGAGTTTGTAGTTCGTTCTGCAGACTTTAATATACATTTTTCTGTTCTGTCTTGAGACATAGAATTAAATTTTAGTTCAAGCAAAATTGAGATTGTAAGAGAAATATCTTTGTTATGAAACTTGAAGCTAAAAATGTTTATATAATATATTTTTATATAGGATAGCGAGGTTAGCCTCTCTATTCTATATAAGACGTTATACCTACCTCGCTATCCTATAAACGTCTTTAGTTCCAAAGATAAATATATATCCTCTTGTGTAATTAAATAAATTATATAATTAGTAAGTACTTTTAATTATTCTAGTTGTAGGGCCGGTGATCATCTCCTCATTAATATACTACAATAAATATAAAAAAAACTGATAATACCATGGATAATACCCACCATCAGTTACTATTTTTTCGCTGTTTCATAGCCGTGAGAAAAGTGTCATCTTTGCGATTGGAACATTTGCATCTGAATCACTGAAATGTTCTGAAACAGTGATATCATTTGGAACATTTGGAACATCGGCTCAAAATATACAAACGGAACATTTGAAACATCGGCTCACAAGATACAAACGGAACATTTGAAACATCGGCTCACAAGATACAAACGGAACATTTGAAACATCGGCTCACAAGATACAAACGAAACATTTGGAACAACGCACGGCTCAAAAGATACAAACACAGACACTGTCTGACTGTTATGAATCGTGATATGTTACATTGCGCCACATACTTCAATAGTTACATTTGAGAATAATTTAAAGTAGAAGTTTTTAGTTCAGTTCATTAAAATTTACACAATTTACGTTTTAATTTGAATTTTAAAAAGACTGCAGGTCACTAAAGTAAAGAGTGTTTCAGTGTTCCAATTGTTCCAAATGATTATGCATTTAAAACATTACTGCTGATCTAATCTTTCGGAACACTAAAATGTTTCTTAACAGTGAGTCGGTTCAGTAAGGAGTTACACACGCCTACTGTTTCAGGGTAGCAACAACTATAAATATGGGACCATATTAAAAGTTGTTCACAATATTGAGATCACGCAAGGAAACTCCGAGCATAGCCCTTTCCATTGCCCTTTGGGTCATTTTAAGCCTTCTGATGAGGCCTATTGTGAGCGACCACGTTTTAGAGTCGTATGTCATCACTGACAATACGCACTGGTCATAGACTTTTGTCTTGAGACACTGTGGTATATCGCATGGGAAGATACCGCGCAGCTTCCCGAATGCTGCCCAACCGAACCAAATTCGACGTTTGACCTCTTTTTAGGGTTCCGTACCAAAAAATGAAAGAACGGAACCCTGATTAAGTCTGTCTGTCAAGACCCTTTATCTCGGGAACATGTGGAGGTATCGAGTTGAAATTAAAGCCATAAACTCAGGTCTGCGGAACCTTGAAGCTGTGAAAAAATCAAACTTCTGAGTTAACGAAAAAAAAAAGATACGGCCGTTTATGTCGCAAAAAAAAGTATATTTCGATACTCTCAAAGGAATCAAAATTCATAGGGTACTTCCCGTTGACCTAGAATCCTAAAATTTGGCATGAAGCAAGGTCTCATAGCACAAGTATAGGAAAAAAATCTAAAAACTGTAAATTTATAGTTACGTCACAAAAAAAAACTGTTGTGATTCGGAAAACTGGATGGATTTGCCCGCAGGCAAATGTTCGAACAACCTTGCTATTAAATGGTCTATACTTCTATAGGTTTGTCTATCTATACTAAAAAGATAGGACAACCCTTTCGACTCAGGTTCAGCAGATGTTGCTTGCAAGTATGTATAGGGGGAAGTCCGTCTAATGAGATCTTCGTTGAACCAGTCCGAACCATTAACATAAGCCATATAACATGACATTTGACATAGCGTTGTTGTTCATAATCCCGGCCGTTTTCCCGTAATTACGGGCCGAATGTGACGATGAACGTTAGAACGGCCGTAGTACGGATAAACCAATTATATCCGCACTCCGGCTGACTTAGGGTTAAGGGGGACGCCGACGAGGGCTTGTCCAGCCGTGTCGCTTTCGAGTTTGCAATTCTTCGACTTAACAATTATTTAAACTAACAAATTGAACAACATAAAGTTAAATGCCCTATTAATAACCTACCCTTCCCTATTAATTTTAAGCTGGTTCTGTTTTTTTTTTTTATGACGTACAATAAAGACTATATCTATCTTTCTATACTGTAACCCAACTTCGGAAAAAGACGTATCGGTTTCAGTTTTTATTGTTGAACCCCGACTTTTCTCCATGTTACTTGTTATTCCACTTGTTTTAAAAGTTTTAAATTTTCTGGATGTAATATGGATTTTTTTCGCAAATATGTGAATCGCCTCGTGCTTTGAAACTGACTTAATAGTTTAGGCGTTACGGTGGAATATATGTCGTCGGTTGTTGTGGCGAAGCTTGGGGGAGGCCTATGTCCAACAGTGGACGTGTTTCGGCTGAAATGATGTTGATGATGATGATATGTCGTCGTATCCTACGAATAGGGGCGTAACTGCATAATAGCAACTTTTCAGGAGACACTTTTTTGTGTTTAATTAAATTAAATATTATCGAATATGTATTAGTGATTTCATATAATGTGTATTTATATCTTAAGATTCGGCTAGGATTATTTTCAATAAATTGTCTTTATATTTTAAATGCATTTTGTCCCTTAAATCCTTATTCTCTGTTGTGTTAATCAATTTTCAATATTGCGTACATAGAAAAAAAACCATAATGGTGATTGTGGCCGTATTCTATGGAATGGCTATATTGCGAGACGAAGCCCTAATTACGTTTGTGTCTTTCTTCTATGTTTCAAATTATGTTTTTGTTTATTCTTCCGCAGATAAAAGGCATAATGTAACTTATTGCTCAAGTCCAGCACTACTTCTCATTATGTAATTAGAATGACCTAATTAAGTACAAACTCGTTGATGTTATGGTATTTGAACTTATTCAATACTACAATTTAACAAAACGCGTTCCGACGACTAGTGGCCGAGCGGCGGCGCTAGTACGCTCTCCGCGCCCGCGCACCCCCACTACTTGCGAAGAAAGAGGGCGCGACGGCGATTGTAGCTTTTTTCATCGACGAAAACGTAGTGCTTAAAATTGTGGCTTTTTAGAAAACCTAATTATTTGATAACCTATACCGTTTTTAATTGTTTTGTTGAACTGGTTATATTATGTGGTATGATGAGAAGAATTTGATTATGCAATAAAAAAAGAAAGCCCCTATGTTCGTTAGGGCACTATTCGTAGGATACGACGATGTATTCTAAACACAAATATAAACTGCTAACATTATAATCCTTCCTTTTGCCTTTGCCGTAAGCGGGTAAAAAGGACAAATCCAGAATTCTCCGCTTCGTTCGTCTTTTGTTTCTGTGAAGAACGACGGTTAATCCAATTTAGTATTTCCGTACTTGGGTTAGAGTAGGGTTAACTTTTACAGCGTGTAGGACTTTTGAACCGCATCGTAGCACAATGTTGCACTAAGTACTTTAATAGTTTTTGTAGTTTTCGTTTTAGCGATTTGTCAGTGTGGTTAAAAATGTTATGGCTATTACAATTATTCCCGTACTCTCTGGTTTGTATAGGGTTAAGTGAACGGCAGAACGATAGACTTTTGAATGCTACTACTGCTCTAGATTTGAAACTTTTTCAGTTTAGAATTCGTTCGTTCGATACAAGCGACCTTCTTTTGTTTGGTTGGCTGTATGTAACTTAGCTAGCGACGCATTATGGGACGAATAATATTTACATACATACCTACAAATGAATCACTGTGAAGGTACAAAATGAATTAAAAAGTTAAATTATGTGTAGCAAGGGATTCAGCTCCGTGTTCGCTGGGCGTATATTGATTTTCAGTTGGCGCCTGACAACATAGGTAAGCTTTTACTAAAATAAAAAATATTAATTTACCTATAATCATCATTTCAGCCGAAAGGCGTCCACTGTTGGACATAGGCGTCCCACAAGTATCACTGCAACGAACGGTTCTGTGCATCTCACATCCAACGGACGCCCGCGACCCTCACCAGGTTCTTGGTCTGTCTTGTGGGAGGCCTTCCAACGCTGCGTCTGCCGGAGCGCGGTCGCCACTCGATCTTTTGGCCCCATCGACCATCTGTTCTGCGAGCAATGTGCCCTGCCCACTGCCACTTAAGTTTGGCGTTTCTTCGGGCTACGCCTGTATTTTCCGTAGGGGAATGCAGAGGCGTAGTTATGGTAGATCCTATGTCATCAGTTACGTCTGAACCCCACGTGAGAACCCCGCGAAGCAGTCGCGGCTTAGTGTTATTTTGTTTCAGAGCTAAGGGACTGTTCGAAAGAGTTACAGGGTAACTGATGGAATACAGGTGAGTTTCAGACACTCCCTCTCGCTCCACCCTGAGCGGGCAGTCATTTTGATGCAAGGGGAGAAAGTTGGTCATTGCGACCGAGGCGGATTCCTGGTGTTATGGAGCTGAGTGCTGTAGTGACCAATTTCCGACTGTATCAAACGATAAAGACGTCGCGGTCGTTTGATACAGGTGGAAATTTGTCACTACTACTTACGGAGAAATAAATAACGGGTTGACACGCGACTCGTGGGGGTCGCTTAACACCCAGCCTGATACGAAAAATCCAATAAATTGAAAATCGTAAATTGCGCGCCTAAAAACTGTAGAGATAAGTAAGTGTATTGAAAAACTATTATTTTGTTAGTGATCCCGAAATACGGCAATAGCCAGTTCAGCTACGCAAAAGGCACCGTTAGTATGGAGGTGCAGTTGACTGTACCTATTACATCGGTTTCAGATTTACAATGTAAGTTGCAACGCTCGCACTCAACTTGCTTAAAGCGTGAAAGTCCGATACTCGAGCATGAAAACTCCATTTTCTTTTTGCTCTTTTTGGGGAGACTGCTGAATGCATCATGCCTGGAGCTTTTTCTGCTCCGCTGAAAGCAAGCACTGATTTCCATCAAGCGTATTAGGTACCTGTGTTTTAATGTAACCTCTTTATATCTTCTATCTTTATTCATGTAACTGTATTAGAGTTAACTGTAAGGATTAGTTTCTTATTATCTACTTTTCCCAATTATGAATGGGTCTAAATACCGATTTTTTGTTTAGTTATTGATAATGTATAGTATCTGTATGGTTCTTTCTTCAAAAGACCATCTCAGACAAATCTGCATGGTTCTCATGTGATTTGACCATTACATATTTACAGTATGGACTTTAAAAGAGACTTTGACACCTGAGTTTGTTTCGGTGTTTCTTCTCAGGGTAGTCAGCTAGGAAACACCGGCCTCATCTAGATTAAAACGACGAAAAAAAAAATTTACGTGTAAAAGTGTTTTTTTAAACCATTTGCAGAATAAATATCATTTATCAGTATAGTATAGTATTTTATATTAGATTCCAGATTTTTGATGCGTATGTGGGTCATTGTTGCTTGGGTATCGCTTTGGGCTGGTGGCCTCTTAACCCTGAAATTCTACGGGATTTTTTGATCGCTGAAAGGTGCTCTGGAGTGACGCCACTTGCACGTGGAGTTACCCAGAAGCAAATAATGTATAATTATCCAACAAGGGCACGGACGTCATGTCCGTGGTTTAAATGTAAGGTAGGAGTGTGGTTTTAGTCAGTAGGAGTTTGATACTGCCCACTGTCTGCTACTGGAGGCAGGTCTGTGAGGCAGCCTGGGCGTCCATGAGGATTTCCCATTCCTGCCAAAAAAAAAGATACCAGTATTTTACAGGGAGCGACTGTTAATTTTTTTTTATACTTTGCCCACACTAAGAATTACTTCTGTATCGTGGGTGCGTACACAAACATGTAACCTCACATACACAAGACACTTAGACCCGGAACACATATCTGTAGCCATACAAATATTTCATCCGTTAGGGAATGGAACCCGCGAAACGCTGCGTAGCAGCCAATAGCTCAACCACTGCGTCAACCGTGCCGTCAGACCTTCACAACCCAGTAAGTTGTTAAGACAATGCTCTTTGTTTTTTTTTTCGGTGGGAAACTCATCCAATGACATCCCCCGCTCTTGGGCGGAGCGCGTGGGCATGTCAGACTTTTACTGAATAAACTCCTGTTCTTTTTTTGCCATTGTTCCAGGGCCCAGGGATCTCTTTCGCATTACCCATGGCCCCAGTAGGCTTCGACCCTGCTGGGCCCCTATTGTTGCTGACATCTCCCTGAGGCGCGTGTGGAACACTACGCGCCGTCGACGGTTTGGGCTCGGTCGGACGGCCGGACGGCGAGCTACCCATTGGTCGCTGTCCGCAAGCCCACGCCTACCGCCTACGCCTTTGCTAGCATACTGTGTCGCAGAAGGAGGCGACCGCCTGCCAATCCTTCTCGCTCCGGACCATGGCCTGTGCCAAGGCCCGGATGCTCTTTGGTAAGGCTGGTTATCAGATTATCGTTAGACAGACTGTTAAAGATCAACAAAGTCGAGTCGCAACCAACGGCTTAACGTGCATTCAAAGGCATCCAAAATCTTGTTATGGATGGTCACGCATCCAGTGACCTACCTCAGCAGACGTTAACTGTTGGTCTAGTGGTTAGTGGCCCTGAATGCTATGCCGGAGCTCGTGGATTCGATTCCCACCCAGGACAAATGATTGTGTGATGAGTACGATCATTTGTTCTGTCTGTATCTGGGTGTAATATCTCTAATATGTATGTATTTAGAAATATATGAGTATGGTTATCATTTGTCCAGTACTCAACACAAGCTCTGCTTACCTTGGGTCTAGACGGCGTTGTGTGATAATTATGGAATATTATTATATTATTATTATTACGTTGCTCAGCAAATTTTGAATATCGAATATATACAATCGTCTCATCAAAACGCATCAGAATTCCCATGTCAATTTAACGAAAGGCAATGTTGTGAAACAGGCCCATAGGATAATATGATTAAAAGTCTATCTGAACGATTGTAAGCGATTGATTTTCGTCGCTCGGATTTGCCACAAAGTGAGTGCCGGCTGACTTCCGCGCCAACTAGCAGAACTACCGGGTACCGGGGCAGATTAGCGCATTTTGAAAGCCGACGCGACGAGTACGACTAATGCCTATTTCCTCCAGTTATAAGAATAGCTAGTCTAGTCGGGCTTCAATTGTACTCATTCAAGTGAAAAACCTCATATAAAAAGGCTCTTCAAATAACATTATTGTTGAAATTAATTTGTTCATGTTTCATAAAATAATAAATGGGTTTTTGAAGTTAAAAAATTGATGGCATAATAACGAAAAGGTCGATTTATCAATGTACATTTTTTGATAAAATATCCAAGAAAGGTTGCTACTCAATTTACTCCTCATTTATTTGATTTAAAAGATGAACAGAAACACAGTACGTTGTCTATACTTTACAATTTTATTATTTGTTAAGCGGGAGCGTCGTTTTATGGACCATCCCTGCTTGGAGAATTTGTAATTAGCAAAATTAAATCAGCTCCGTGGACTAATATTTAATTCAGAAGCTCACGTACCAACACCAATAGTTGTCTAATTATAACCGTTTAAAAGATGTTTACATTGTGAACGAATGAACTAAAATGTTTCATCATAGACGAGTGACCTAAAAAACTTATTTTGTGAATGTAATTTATTGTTTTCCAAGGGAAAATAAAGAGGTGTAGAACAGGAAAAAATTTAGAAATACGTAGTACGAGATGATAAACTTCTCCCCTTTTCCACTTGTAACATTGTTATAGATAATAAAAGTTGGTTGGTATTTTCATTTCGGATTGTAGCCGTGCTTGAAACAAAGTGCGCGCCCTCAAGCGCCCTCTTCTACGGCACACAACCGGCTCAGGAAAAATTTGAAAAGTTTCACACTGAATATCTTAAAGTTTACAGAAGTTAAGCTTTAATTTCATCTACATTTATTAGAAAGAGAAGAAAGAAAGAAAGAAAATTGCGTTTATTGACATTATAAAAAACTGGGCAAGTGCGAGTCGCACTCGCGCCCTGAGGGTTCCGTACAAACTTACCTATGTAGAAAGTTCAATTCCTGATTGGAGTCTTTCAAATTTTTTTTTGTGACGTAACAACACATTTTCTGTTTTCAGATTTATTTCTATATTTGTGTTTTAAGACCTTGCTTTATGCAAAATTTCAGGATTCTGGGTCAACGGGAAGGGAAGGAACGGGGAAATATACGTTTTTTGCGTCATGCATAAACGGTCATATCTTTTTTCCGTTAACTTACAAGTTTGATTTTTTCACAGCTTAAAGGGACTGCTAACCTTAGTACCTATATGGTTTTAATTTCAACTCGATACCGAAAATGAAAAAACCTTAAAATTAAACAAAGTGAAAAAGTGAATAATGCCACAACACAAGGTACATACTTGACGCTGATTTTCAGCTGCGACGAGACGAGTGCCATAAACTTGAAAACAGAAATACATAAAAAGTCTAAAATATTCTGTGCAGAAACCAACTAAAATGAAATATATGTTTTATGAATAAGAATCGCATTAGGTACTCATAAAACAAAAACACCAAAAAAAGATTTGTGTGCCCATTACCTATAACAAATAATAAAAATACTTAGGTATAATTTAACAAAGTGATATATTCACTTTGTTAAATTATACCTAAGTATATTTGATAATGTTAATGAAAAAAAATATTACTAGCTTTTATTTTGACAAGTGAGTTTTGGAAGTAGCTTTAGCGAGATTGAACAAATTGAAATGTATCATCATCATCATCATTTCAACCGAAAGACGTCCACTGTTGGACATAGGTCTCCCCCAAATGTCGCCATAATGACCGGTCCTGTGCGTCTCGCATCCATCGGATTCCCGCGACCCTCACCAGGTCATCGGTCCACCTTGTGGGAGGCCTTCCAACGCTGCGTCTTCCGGTACGTGGTCGCCATTCCAGAACCTTTCGTCCCCATCGACCATCTGTTCTGCGAGCAATGTGCCCTGCCCACTGCCACTTAAGTTTGGCGATTCTTCGGGCTGTGTGTTGTGTGTGGCAATTGATATGTATAGTGTAATCAAAAGGGCAAAAAACTATCTGACCTCGTTTTAAGAGCGTTCCCTCTATTTCGGTTGTCTCGTAAAACTTCTACGTTAAGCACCCAAAATCTGTTGCTAAGCCGTAGAGAATTTTCTCAAACTACCTAGTTGGATTGCGTATTGATACCACATTTGCCGATGATACAACTTAAAATTGGCTTGCGGCTCCCAGAGCGCAGTCCTGCGAAAATAGATTTCAGAGCATTTTCCAATAACATCTCGTACGTCTAAAATATTCGAATAAGTATGTTACGAATTTACGATCGTGCATTACATAAGCAGCAATAACGATGTCAAGTACCTTATATGTGGATTGAATTCCCCGAGAAAAAAGTAAAAAACCAGGCTAACATGGAGCCGTAAAACAAACTATGAGCGTCTCGAATACCGAGTAGGAGAGGATCCTTCTCAAAAAATGCAATAAAACATACAATTATGGTCCGCTTCAATGAAACTGCGTGGAATAATGTTTCTTTGCGACCATTGTTGGCATAGTTTGCACATGGAACCAGTGTTTGGGAAGTTGTGAAAGTGTGCTTGGCAGGGCGTCGGATCCGGCAGCGTGGCCGTCCATCCGGCATGGGCCGGTATCTTCCGGCATTCCCCCGCTCCACAATCTCTTTTCCCCCTGCTTCATTATTCGGCGCCCAGCCCGGGTCGGCGGGGTGCGGGCGGGTACGGTGTTGCCAGCCTACTGCTTTGCTCTATTTCCTAGCTTTATAGGTAGAGTCTTCAATAGTTTTGATGAAAATATTTACCATATTTACTGCTGCTTTACAGCAACAGTAGAAACTATCTAAATTGGAAACATATAGAAATATTTTCCAGGAACTGAAGAACATTTTAAGCAGTCAGAATGTACTCACTGAACAAGGAAAATATATAACCTGCGATTTTCCACCGATACCCCAATGAGAATTGAAAAAGTTTTCAGTATAATTTTCATATTTCGGTTTCAGGAAAATGTATGTTTAGATTGGCAAACTCGGCTTACGTCGAGGAGCGATGTTGGCGGCGCGCGGGTGCGTTAGTCCGCGTGGAGCGGCGCGCTGGCTTGGCTCGCCAGTCTAGGGAGCCTCGGTCCTCCCCGCACCCGGCGCCCGCCTCAGGTACGCTCGCATGCATGACGCGCCACCCTGTTGCGCACTGCACTACAATGTTTACCTTAATGCACCTTCCGATCTTCTTTAATCTGCGACTCATTTGGCGGGACCACACCGTCTCTTCTCTCTATTTACCGCTGCTGAACTTCTCTCAAAATTTGATATAGCCATATCGATAGGTTTATTTGCTCCGCACTTTCAACTTACCTGGATCGATTCGCTCCTCGAAACTTGTAGATTTACACTAGGTAAAATAATTATGTGTAGGTAGGTATATTCGCTGAGAATACCTTCTGTATAAATAATAGGCTATTTGATGCCTACGCACGTTTTGTGTTCGAAAACAAGTCCGCTCTGTGAGGAGTCGACGATGTCATTAATTGTATAAATAGGGTGGGTGTCTCAGTTTCCCGCCTAATTTCACGACATACGGCTTGAGAGGTGGAAACCAAAATATTCTTAAATTCGTAAAAACAAAAGTATTTTCTTCTTTTTGCACAGCCTGAATATGAATAGAATTAGAAACTTTTGAATTAGTTCGACATAAATATACAATGAAAGGGAACAAAAACAAGACGTTTGTAACTTTTCGATAAAAATAAATTTCGTTGTAATAAATTAGATTTATTTGTTGTCGCAATTATGAAGCCAATACCTATCCATCATGAATCAACATATATCGATGTTTGTACCTAATTGACGTCAATTTGTCCTACAAATTCATATTTTAATACTTCGTGGGAACGCTGATCGCTTTTTAATCATTTTGAGCCTTAACTTATTTATGACCATTTGTAATCCTTGTCATTTGTTACAATGCTTCTACATTATTAATGTTTAGTTGGAAAAGATTTTAGAAGAAAAAAATGAAGACTTTATAAATATTTATCGGATGCTTTTCTAAAGGACAATTCAATTTAAGAGGCGTCAAAGTTGAATGTGTAGTGGTTCTTAGTTAAAAGAAATAAGAAATAGCCTATTATTGTCACGTCGCTGGGCACAAGTCTTTCTTGAAGTTTGTCGTTAACTGAACATTGTCAAGCATGAAAGGCAAGACTTTAAAAGAGAATGCTCTTTGGCATTTCCAAGAAAATTCTTTGCTGAATAAAGTGAAGCGTATCGTGAATAGACGCAAGACATTCTGCAGTAATCTGCACGCAAATGATTTCTTGATTAAAATATCACAATAATATCTGTTTGGAGAATGGAATACTTTTTATGATTGAGTGTCGTCGGTTTTTTAATGGGAAGATTTTGATTTCTGTATGCTTTGATTCAGTTTTAATGAATTGGTAGGTAATATTTCGAGTGGAGAAAATACATCATCTTTTAGGATGGATTAGGTGATTGTTCCTTAATTCTTTATAGTGTACACTAAAAAATAACATAGTACACGGTGTTACAGACAATTCATGTATAAAGGCGAGCTTAACTCAGCAATGAGCTATCCCTGGTTTTCTTATGTTTATCTTTTAAAAGGTTATCAACCCTTCAGGTGGTGAATATATGAAAACTATTGAAAACTGAGTTCAAGATGAAAGTACCTATTACAAATTAGTTGGTACTTATAAATATCAGTACATTTGTATAATTTTTTTATACTTAATGATCTGTCTTCTGTTATATGTGTGTACATAAATTATAAAATAAATAAATAAATAGGTAGGTCATTCTCTCACGGTCGATGAAAAAGTACGAGCAGTTACTATATGGCTATGGTATTTAGGATTATCTTCTTTTGTTTCCCTTGTAGTCTATTATGGGTGGCAAGCAGGCAGTTAAGTAAGACTAGCCCTTTTCACTCGCCTATCGTCAACATCGCGCATGGTATAAAAACTTGTTACTTTATCTAACGCAATCCAACACGATGTTTGACGAAAAGGCAACGCGAAAAAGAGAAATAACCCCTGAAAACACTGTTAGCATTCGGTAATTCAGTGATTCGCTCGAATATTTTACAAAACGTGTTCAAGGAAATACATGTTTTTTTATACCCTTAAAAGCTTATTATCTTTTATTTATTTATCGACACAAAAAAAAATTGCCGTCATTCAGAATCTTGATTAAATTTGCAAGGCTTCTATTGTTATACTTTTTAAATTTTTGAGTAAATTATGAAGTGTCAAAGTTCATGCAAAATAGGTCTTTACTAGATTAGTTTTACACAAATTTTTAGATTGATTTCAATAGAAGCCCACAAGATACTGTGTTTAAAAAATATCTAATGAAAAATGTGTAATAACGTCATAATCGCGTAAGAGCGGTTTTATGAAAAACAGTGAAAATGTATGCCGAGTTGGTTGCCCTTAAGTAAGAAACTACCAATGATCGCACCACACCAGAAAACACATCAACTTCTTTTTTTGTGTTCTTTTTTCAAATAAATTCTTACTTTAAACCAGTGTCATAAAATAACGACAACGACGATATAACATAAATATAAATCCGTGTTAGAAGAGAGGTGGGATATTATGTATTTTTGACACAAATTGAAGTAAACAAATTTTGGAAGGGCGTGCGTTTAAACTGTATTTTGGAAGTGCGAGGAGTTTCTTTATGGAAGAAATATGTATGATAGCTACTTGTTATGGGATATTATTCACTTTAATACAGGCACTGTACTAGAAAATTGCTGATTGTGTGGTACTTTGGGGACATGTACGGGGGCATTTTCACTTTTAAGCGTACCCGCCGTTGTGACGCTGTCCCAAGTATTCAAAATTTTATATTGAGATGAATAATGGACATATTTTCTAATTTTTGGAATAAAAGGGTAAAATATATATTAAATTTACTAATTCATCTCGATTCCTGCTAAAATATGTTAAAATTATTAGTTTAAATGTTCAGAGTAACTGTTTCTGGCATGTCCCACCCCTTGCCAACATTGAATTAGTTGTAATTACTAAAGACCTATACTACGAAGATTTTCAAAGTTTTGGCGCAACCACAGTGTGTTGTTTTTGTTGTCAAATTAAATAAAATGTGTACAATAAACTCTATTAACATACGCTAAAACTCATTTTCAAATAAATGTTCTAAGCTTGAGCCGATCGGACATGTCAGTTTGGAAACGGTTCAGTTTTTCAAAATAATTACAAAAGCAACTTATATTGCGTAAAATGGCAACATTGGTAAAGACTATAATAACAGGTTTAAAAAAAAAATCGTCAATTTTAAAACGGTGCTTCGAGTGCAAAGGTGTTTTTTTTGTGTCGGCAACTGTCTCCACTTTTTTGTCAGGTTAGTGATGTTATTTTCTTGTTAACATATACATTTTACATCCTTTAACTATTTTAAATGAATTAGATATAACTTGAAATATTTAGCAATATTTTCCTAGACTTTATTTATTTAAAAAATATCTAATTTTAATTAGAAAACTGGTTTCTTATCTGTGAATGTGACGTCAGTTTGGTTACATTTATATTTTTATCAGGGTAAACTTATAAATGAAAATGCCCACGGAAAAGCGTTTAATAATCTGGAAGTATCTAAACATATCTGTGCCAAGTACAAAGTCCATAGGTACCTACTTAGATAGTTATCTCTTTTGATAAAATAAGAGTGTAGAACGCTGTTTTTTTCCTACTTAAATATAGTGCTAAGTAGGAAAAAAACAGCGTTAAGTAATTGCTAGGGTAGTTACTTGTAAGGAAAATTATAATATTTTTACATAATGTGTCGTGCTTCAGTTTTGTTTAGGACATAAACTGAAGACATAACGAGTGTTAACAGACATTTTGTTCTACTTTCGAAGAATAAATATGTTAGTCAAACAGCATTTTGAGGCGTGGTTATGTTACAATTTTTTTTAAAATATTATTATAATAATATTATTGTTTGACAACTATCTCAACTGAAGGTAAGCGATGGAGCACACTTGCCTAGAATAAATAAATCAATAAATAAGAAGTAATCCATTCACAGTTGACTTAAACTCACTTTTTTAATATTTTTTTTTTATATTGAATACTTTGGACTATAGCTGTTTCTCACGCCTTCATTTCAGTGACACATCCCACAGAGACCTGACATTTTTTTTTTCGGGAAAAAATGTCCTATGGCATAGAGGATAGATTAGTTTTATAAAATACCGGGGCCGCATTCTTTTTCTGCAAGCGAGGTAGTTTGGCTTAGTTTGTAGTAAGTAATATTGATTTTTGGGAATACCCAAAAAGCAAATAAATTTGAACCAAAGAGCATAGTAAATAAACGCTGTGTACTATAGTAGGTATTGCTATTTCTGTACATTACCTACTATTATTGTAAGTTCGATTGACAAAGTGCGATTAGTTTATTTACCTATTTTTAATTTTTTATTCCCATTGAAGTGAAAAGTAAATTCCTTTATGATCATTGAAACATTTTTGACCAGAAAATATTTTTTGTGTTTTAAAGTTCATTTTGAGCAAGGACTAAAAACAGTTTTTCTGTTAATATTCGTATCAAAACTATTAATTAGCTCATTATGCCTTATATTAAGAGAGAGTGTCGTACAGTTGCTGTAGAAATAGGTTTGTCACCTTTATAATCGATATAAGTTCGGTTATAGAAAGGTTTGCTCCCTGTTTGATTGAATCTGTCTTAGTGCTTGACTAGCTTTCAGTATTCACACAATCCATCATAAATGTCAATTAAATGGCATACGAATTAGAAATACGAAACTGGAGAATTAAATGAAAACAGATTTGAATAATATTTCGTAAGTGGTTAGTTATTCATGTTATTTGAAATTTGTTTCCAAGTGGTTTAGTTAGTGCTACGCTCAGGGGCATAGTTTCAAAAGACGTGTGTGTTGGTTTCATAAAAGAAAACTGACGAAGGTATAAGCATCAAACTGTACATCCACAGATTGCCACTGACAGTCCTAGTTCCCACGTGACAGGAGGCTATTGCCATTTATCGGCCACAATTCCCGGCCATAATTGAAAATGTTTGTGACAGATATTCCAATTATACTGCGGGCTTGAGATCGAGGACTTAGAGTTACAGCTGCTGTGGTTCCTGTAGGACTGATAAGCTGGTATTATGCAGTGTTTGTATTACAAATTGGTTGTCAATTAGTTTGTCGTCATAATTTGAACGGTTTTTTTTAAAGAACGCTTTCATATTTAGAATTGGTTCGATCTTTTTTTGAATTGGTATTGGAAATATAGATGGATGGAGTATACATGTAGATGGATGGAGTATACATGTAGATGGATGGAGTATACATGTAGATGGATGGAGTATACATGTAGATGGATGGAGTATACATGTAGATGGATGGAGTATACATGTAGATGGCTGGAGTATACATGCAGATGGATGCAGTAGAGTATACATGTGAATGGAGGGAGGTGGAGGTCATAGAAAAGAAGATGGATTGTGTGAGGAGTGCTATGAAATAAAAAGAGAGTTAGTGATAGCGTGACGGGTGACAGAACAGAATGGAAGACAAAAACGTGTTGCGTTGACCCCAAATAATAGCGGACAAGGGCAGGAAGATGATGATTGGAAATGTATGGTAGGTACCCAAGTTTTACCAATGATTATCGTGTGACGTGCATGGTTAGTGGGTTGTAGAGGCCTAATAGGCCGACGCTCCATGTAAAATATTGATATTCAGCCGCTTTGGGAAAGAACGCAAGCCGATCCCTTACATAGTTGGAAAAAGGCTGGGTAAAGTGATGGACAGAACTGGTAAACGATCATTAGAAATTCAGGATCACATTCAGAATCACAGTAAATGATATTTATTTTCCAAATTTGTGATAAAAAAAAGAAAAATAAAAACACACGCTAATTAAAACTATACATTTATACACTAAAGACAATAAATCTTAGCTAAAATATGGCGTCAAAAAATTCTTCCGCATCGCTGTCGACTAGAAGTGTGCCCAAAAGACTGGCGGCATTGCCACGTTGTATGGCAATGCGTAATCTCTGACCGAGTTAAATGGGTATTATTCTATTTTGCAAATAGATTTTAAAACACTTATGGCTGGTATTTCTTAGATGAAATACCCTGAAAAGAAACACCGAAATAAACTCAGAGGTCAGTCTCTTTTAATGTCCATAGGTACAGCAAACATGTTATGATCAAATCGTATGACTCTCATGCAGATTAGTATATGAGACGGTCTTTTGAGGTAAAACCACACAGATTTGAGTGGACCTGTTCAGTCAGTGGAAGCATTTTTCAGTATTCGTGTAGCTTAAACTTAGGACTACTCAGGAGCTCAACGACTTGACGAACAATCGGAACAATACCAAAGAAAGGGCATTTGAGTACCTAGGCCGCATCAAATACTCAAAACTGGTCCACTGTTCAGTCAGTGCAAGCATTTGTAAGTATTGTGCTCAACTAAGGACTACTAAGGAGCTCAACAGTAATTGTCAATTAGGACCCAGTTAAAATCTCTACGTAACAATTTTTAATTTAAAGATCTCTAACTAAAGAAACGAAGGTAAAGAACGATTTTCCATAGATGAGTCACATTGTAAATATGTGATTTGTAAAGATTAGTTGCTAACTGGACGGGAAAGTGATAAATGGGAACATTCGCCCTTACAAATTGCGCGGTCAAGTAACAAGTTGCACACATTAGGTGCCAATTTACAAAGAAAATCTCTGGCCTCTAAACGTTTTTCACGAAAATCCTTAACAAAATACTTTCAAGACTAATTTCAAAACGTCTATCTCAATCTCACCGAACGAAAAAGTGAAATGTAGGTACATAAAATACTCGAAGCATCAATTTTCGTGTCAGTCTCGGACGACGTGAAGATTGTGAATTGAGTCTGTTCATAAATAACTACGTTTTTCCCGCGTCTGCTCTCACGTAATGTATTTTAAGGGTTTTTCGTGATAAAAATTAAGGTTGCACACTAGTCGGTGGCTCGAACTCGTAGATGGGCGACGTTAAAATACTTTGATGAGCAATAAGAAGTTATAAAACACATGAATACACACTTCCATACCATATACGATGATTTATAACGAAATGAGCGCGAGAATTTCTATGAGAACACACCTTTATTGAATTTATCAGTTCAAAATTTGTTTAATTAAATTTTTAAATATATAATCTATCCTTGTATGGAATCTATTTTACCATGTTCAAACTCATTATTAATTATTATATATGTATGCCTAAAGATGAGCAAATTATGATTTTTTTAAATGTTTTATTACTGTTTTGCTTCCTTAAAGGGCTGTCTCTCTGAATAAAGGGCCTATTACACTACGCGATATTCAGCACACGATATTCAGACTGTCTTAATTTTTGTTCCGAGTAAGTCCGGTCTAACCCTTATTACACTACGCGACATCGACTAAGACTGTCTGAATATCGAGTAGTGTAATAGGCCCTTAACGAAAGCAATCGATATCAAATTGTTTGTTTTGAAATTACATCATCAAATAATGAAGTTATCGCCATACTATGTTTGTGTGGAAGAATGATCGACTATGGCACTTTTAAGTATCGCTTTAATCACCAAAAGTGCCAACAATACGAAGAAATACGACATCTAACGTACATTGGGTCCCCTTTTTTTTTTTTTTTAATTTTAGGTGGGAAATCATATAATGACAAATCCCGCCCTTGGGCGAGGAGAGAGGGCGTTTCAGACTTTTACTGACTAAAACCCACTCCAGTTCCGCGTGTGGAACACTACGCGCTTGCGACGACTTGGGCCGGACGGTTACTGGACGGTCGGACGGCGAGCTACCCATTGCTCGCCGTCCGCAAGCCCGCGTCTGCGGTGGCGTGAAATCGGGATCGGAATCCCGACGGCTGGTGCGTTCCGGTCTATTTGCTGAATGACGCACATACGTGTCTAGGATAGGGCTAGACACGTATGTGCGACTTTCAGCATCCAAAAACACTGTACTTATATCAACCTAGCTGATGCCATCAGCTTCGCTTAGGTTCACTATAACAAGGGAAAATATTCCCGGAAGAAAAAAATATCTTATATGTACTATATATTCTATCTAAGAAAGATCGATTGCACAATGACGTTTTAAGGGTAGGTCACTGATCAAAGTAACTGTCAAATTTTTTGCAGATTACCGCATAGGTCAGACATTCATTTGTCAATATATACGAGATTACCATTCTTCTTTCTATGAAGTGTCAGTGGTTGACCATTGGAAAGTCATAATGACGCCATTATAGTCATTAGTAGATTACCAAACTTGTCAAAATCAACAATTATGAAGTCAATGATAGACTATTCTGACACTATTGTAATAGCAGACTTGAGGCCCTGATCGGCGTACGTTTTAAACGTGTGCGCAGTGTAGTTCTGCCTTTAGAGTGATTCTTACGCTGTCTCTACTAAAGAACTCTTGAAGTGCTTCCCCTTGACATCAAAATAGTTGAAAGTAAATTTTCCTTCAAGCGTAAAATTCCGAACTACTTAAAGTCCTCTCAAACATAGTTGGGTCTTCGGCATTTAATTATCAATTTTGAGTTCTCTTAATTACAATGTTTTGGTATTTATTAGTTCATTTATTTTAGTACATTATATACGTATTATAAATATCTAATCTTAATGATACCTAATTCTATTTCTAATATCGTTTATGTGTTTGCATCTACCACAGTGCAGTTATTTTATAAATCCAAAGGTTGACTGGTAAAGAATTCCTTGTTGTATTAAGTTCGCCTATGTACCACTACTGTAAATAAAATAGTATACCTTTCTTTATCTAAAAGAATTTTCATCATCGGGTTTATTAGAGAGTAGTTGTCTACAACGGTTTCACTCGCGTCTTTGGATACTGCTCAGCTTCCGTGGGTCGTAGCGTAATGATATAAAGCCTATATTATTCCTCATAATTCAGGCTATCACATACATACAGAAATTCTCGAGATTAGCGCGTTTAGACAAACAAAAATCTCTTCTACTTTAACTTTATCTAATGTTTAAAATGTTCGTGTCACAGTGTTTGTAACCTAATTTCTTCTAAACGGCTTGACCGATTCTTATGAAATTTTGTGTGTAAGTATATTCAGTAGGTTTGAGAATAGGACGTAAACTATGTTTTTCTTTGATAAAATGTATATAGCAGAATAATGTTTTCCGAGTTAACTAGATAAAACATACCTATGTAGTATAGACTTTCTTTTACAATCATATTAACAAACAAACCATTTTCCGTCTTTTTATAATATTAATTTAGATACAAAGACAATAATATTGCGTTTTATCGAGGCTTCGGAAGTACTCGGAACACTTCCCCGACTCGAGAGTTATTAAGAAAGTTTCTCGCCTTTGAAATTATATTTTGAGTCGATAGCATGAAAACAAAATGATTAATGTTGATTAGCGAGGGAAAATGAATATGGTGTTAATTGAAAGTAATTAATATTGAGTCTCAGTGCTGTGCTGCGGATAAAAGTGCCCTTTGGTTGTTTGTGGTGCCGGTGTGGGCCTTCATCATTTTTAAAACACATCACAGGGTAAGCTATCGTATATTTTAAACAATAAAATTGATATTTGAATACTGGCATTCTAATTTAAAAATTAATCTGTCAAAATTGTTTTTTTTTTTGGATTTTAATGACCTGGTGTCAAAATTGTCATTTTTTTTGAATAATGTATTTGACTTGGATACTAAGTCCTATAAGCCATGTCTTTGTATGAACAGTTTATTTGTTTACCATTAAAATATGAATGGACACATTCTAATGTATTTTGGAGTATTTGGCAGTAAATGTATCAAGTCAACCTTTTCGGCAGCTTCGCTGAGGTAGTCAACACTAATAAAATTCTCAACTCCATTTTACCGAGATCGCGCCTTTTGCAATGATTTCACATATTATCCAGTTGCGCAAACACTTGGATACAAAACTCCAGCAACTTTACAACACAATAGATCAATTCACAAATAATTAAAACAGCCATAGAACTTCACTCAATAAAATCCCGCCAAAAACTCCTGTCAAAATTCTCTGGAATGTGCTACCCCTTGACATAAAAAAAGCTGAAAGTAAATTTTCCTTCAAGCGTAAAATTAAGAACTACTACTTGAAGTCCTCTCAACCTCAGTTCGGTCTTCGTCATAATTGTTATATTTTAAGTTATCATAATTATAACGATTTAATATTTATGTGTATTCATTTAGCAACTTAATTTAACGATACTATATATACTATTTGAAATATCTGTTATTTATTTATCGTGTACACCTACCATAGTGTTATCTTTTTTAACCCAAAGGTTGACTGGTAGAGAATGCCTTGTTGCCTTGTTGCATTAAGTCTGCCTATGTACCACTACTGTACATGAAGTTTAAATAAATAAATAATAAAATTGTAATTTCTTTATATTTTGAAAAGCTTTTGACGTTGATGGTTACCGCTAAGAATGTCATTTGATCAATAGTTTTAAAAATTGGAACGCAGATCTACGCGGGACACAATAGCTTTTTAATTGTGTTTCTAATACGAAAGGTTAAAGGAGTCTACAGTGCTCTATCAGTTCGTTACAATCAATTGTTTCAAAAGCTACAATATCCTACACTTCGCTCAGAAGATTTTGTATTTACGCTTATCTAAGAATAGATGTTTGTTCTATGTTACGAGATAGTGTTCTCAGAAAGACAACAAAATTAATAACTCTTTGACTCAGATGGGGACATTTCAGAATTATTGGCTTTGTTGTTGAACTGCGTTTTATAGAGGAAAACAGGGTTATAACGATCGTGATAAGATTCATACAGTGCCCTCTTAATCCTAATAATGTGACAATGAGGCCCTACTCACTCTAAGCGCTGTAACATTTTAATTGAACGACAAAGCGATCTTTTGAAACTCTAAACAAATTCGCAAAAAGGTATTTCATTTCGTCGCTAACCAATTCATGAGAGTTCATGGTACGTATGTCTATGTATAATTTGAATTAAAATGTCCAATTACTTTGTGCGGGAGAGCTTAACCCCCGCTAATCTGTGGGGTATAAAATCGGGGGTGATTCGTTACCCCTGACAATGCTCAGTAGTTTTTTTCTAACACAATGTCTGCTTTTTTTCCCGTTTTCTTTTTCAGCCATTGTTCTAAAAAGGTTTAACAGTTATTCTATTTCATTTTAGTAATAAAAAATATATGAAATAAAAAAGCTTTTGCTTTCATATTTCAGCAACTGTGACGGTTGAATTTTATTTTAATTTTTACTGAAAAAGAATATCCAAGCGCAAGTGTTCCCGAAAGCTTCTTTTACGAAGTTAAAAGATAAGTAAAGTAAAGTAAAAATTTATTTGCATAGATTGTAGGTACATGAAATAAGATATAACATTAATTGAGTGAGCCTTGTACATCTACCTTATATATATATCAATACCTTATATATATACCTTATATATACAATCTACCTAGTACAATATACCTTATAGATAGGTAGGTATATATAGAACAGGTCCACTCAAATCTGTGTGGTTCTTTTGTCAAGAGACCATCTCAGACATCAATCTGCATGGTTTTTATATATTTTGACCATTACATGTTTGCTGTGTAGACTTTAAAAGAGACTTTGACCTCTGAGTTTGTTTCGGTGTTTTTTCTCAAGGTAATCAGATAGTTTAAATTTTTGAAAAAATTGACGTGTAAAAGTGTTCTTGCAAAATAAATATCATTTATCATTTATCTTGCGGGAGCGGGAGAAGTTTAAACCTCCTGATGTATTTATCGAGCTGTCGGAAAGCCTCTCTCCTAAACACAAGTTGCCATGGCCTACCTGGAAAACTCTAAACAGACTCCGCACCCAAGTTGGGCGCAGCAAAGACAATCTCCACAGTTGGGGGTTTTCGGACGGTTCCGATCTTCAGTGTTTGTGCGGCGTCTCTCCGCAGACCATGTCCCGCCTTGCATCCTGCATCACGTGCCCTGTTACCTGGCCGAATACTGGGCCAGGCAAGGAATTTAGGTAACTAGTTTTGCCATCGATACGCTAAGAAGAAGTTAATTTATCTTGATGGAAAGTTATTCGTTGTTGAGGACAATAAATCACAATAATATAGAAAAAAGATAGATAAATATTAGGTTTGCCAGTATATTTTACTGATCATCGACTATACATGGCTTTCCAAAAACCACTGATAAGTTTGTTAGTAGCAGTCCCTCGAGGATTTACTTTGTAAAAATAACGCCAGCAAAAATCAAGAACGTGTTGGGGAAAATGTAAACGTAAAGCTAGCGACAAAATATATTATGTATGACGTAGTAAGTTCTTTTGCTTTTGGTAGGTACTGTAACTGTAATAAAACCCAACCCAATAATGTACCTACAATATACATCTACCTACTAAAATAAAACAAATTTTATGTAAGTACATACTTTGTTCTGAAATGAAGACTTTCAAGTTTTAAGTAGGTACCGAAAATGCAGGAAACTTGAAACTCAATATACGAGGTTATTTCAGTGGTACTTACGTTTTTTTGTAACTAAGTACTCGTACCTTTTACGTAAGTCGCATAACAACGTAAACAAAATTTTATATTTTAATTGTATAAAAATGCTGGAGTGTTGACTTCGTGACAAAGGCTATTCTGAAACTTGAGTTAATTAACCGCCTAACAACTTTTCAGTGATGTGTTGTAAGGCAAAAACGCGAAAACAATGCCTGTTACACACCTCTTGCATATTTTTAGATGACTCTGAATTTGAATAAAAAAAAGCAACTTGAGCGCAGATTAACTTGAGTAAAAAATGCGCATAAAATCAGATTATGGCGGTATTTGTTTTTATTATGAGCCATTCACAAATTGTAAGGGCGGAAAATAAGCTTACAATTTTAAATATCTTTTGCAAACTCTACAAAATGGTCCTCTTTGGTTGATTTTCACTTCCATCGCTTTATTACACAACGATCTATCAATGTCGTCATAATCCATCTTATGGAATTAAAATTATGCCAACGTGTAGAAAATTATACCTACCGTAGAATAACAGTAACCATTTTATGGAATTTTGCTCCGAAAAACACACATTATTTATTAACTCTTTATCGAAATAAAATCTCTTTTGTAATCAATTATTATAAACTACGTCACTAGCTGGCGACAAAACAGTGCAAGAACGATTTATAAATACTGGCTGTATCTAACAAAAAAACAAAATTATTCTTTTTTGTTTTCATCTGTTCCTTATTTAAAATAATTGAATAATATGGCGCCATGTGGCCGCCGTGTCCGCTCGGTCGTAACAAACTTTGATTTTTTAATTAAACTTTAATAATTATGTCCTTTGTTAAAACGTGTTCACACAAAAATGTGCCTGTTTTTATTTTTTATTCCCGTTAAATTCAACACAATTTTAGACAAACTCTATGATCTAATCGTTATATAAATGTGAGCAATATTTTTTGTTTTATGAATTTGGTAACAGCTGCTAACAAATTACATACTTTCAGGTTTTCATGTTTTCAGCACATTCTTTTTGATCTTTTGCCTACTTTATTTTGGGTATATCATTTAGACCGTTTTATTTATTTATTGGACAACCAAAAATTATGTTCATCGGTAGGTTGGTACATGTCAAGATGAATGTTTTTTTGACATTATTTTTTAACCGTAACCTTAGTTACTGTAACAATTTCATATAGTATTGCACCGTATCCCACAAAAGTAAAAAGTGTAAAAACGCCATAATTATGGCGATAAGTCCCCTCTTTGAGGAGTGGCTGGAAAGACCTCACGGCGTCCTTACCTACCGCATGACGCAGGTCCTCACCGGACATGGTAAGTTCGGGAGGTTCCTGCACCGGATTCGTGCAGAAGAGACGCCTGGGTGCCACCATTGTGTGGACCGCCCGGAGGACACGGTGGAGCATACGGTAGAGGTGTGCCCCGCTTGGGCAGAGCACCGCCGTGTCCTCGTGGGGGCGATCGGCGGCAGCGATCTCTCGCGCCGGGCCTTGGTACAGGCCATGGTCCGGAGCGAGGAGGAGTGGCAAGCGGTTGCCTCCTTCTGCGAAGCAGTAATGCTAGCAAAGGAGGCGGCCGATCGCGTGAGGCAACGGTCCTCACGCCCCAACCGCCGCCGGGATTCCGATCCCGATTTCCGGCCACCGTAGGCGCGGGCTTGCGGACGGCGAGCAATGGGTGGCTCGCCGTCCGATCGTCCGGTGACTGTCCGGACCGAGCCCAAGTCGTCGACGGCGCGTAGTGTTCCACGCGCGCCTCAAGGAGATCTCAGCAACCGTAGGAGCCCAGCAGGGTCGAGGCCTACTGGGGCCATGGGTGATGCGAAAGTGACCCCCGGGGCCCTGGAAAAAATGGCAAAGAAGGAACAGGAGTGGGTTTTTAGTCAGTAAAAGTCTGACACTATCTCTCGCTCCGCCCAAGAGCGGGGGATGTCATTAGATGATTTTCCCACCCGAAAAAAAAAAAAAAAATAAAAAAAAAATTTGTTTTATGAATTTGGTAACAGCTGCTAACAAATTACATACTTTCAGGTTTTCATGTTTTCAGCACATTCTTTTAGATCTTTTGCCTACTTTATTTTGGGTATATCATTTAGACCGTTTTATTTATTTATTGGACAACCAAAAATTATGTTCACCGGTAGGTTGGTACATGTCGTCAAGATGAATGTTTTTCTGACATTATTTTTTAACCGTAACCTTAGTTACTGTAACAATTTCATATAGTATTGCACCGTATCCCACAAAAGTAAAAAGTGTAAAAACTATATGCTACAAGTTTACACTTTGCCATAAAATTAATCAAAAGTAAAAAAAAATACATAAAATAAGTTACAGAACAATACATTAATGCTATAAGAGCATACACGTTGAATTTTTTATGTTGGCAAGAGGCAATATTTTACAGTTAATCCAATTTTAAATTGAACTAATTCTTTCCCAATAAAGTAACAATGAAATTATTTTATCACGCATAATTCAATTATTTTTGTTATAAAAGTGATAAATCTTTAACATTCTGCTAAGCTGGTAACTTGTATCCCAAAAAGATTTTATTTATTTTCTTGCTAGAGAGGTAAGAGCCAGATTTCCATTTAATATTTCTTCAATATCAAGACTGTTTCGTGGGAGGAAGAAAATTCCTAAACGTGGGTGCTTAGTTGTTTGTGGCAGGTACATACCTATGTCCTCCATATTAATCTCATAAACATTACATAAAGTCTTCAATATTTTCAGGTAAGTACTTACTTTTTTAGGTGAGAAATCATTCAATGACTTCTCGCGCTCTTGGGCGGAGCGCAAGGGCGTGTCAGACTTTTACTGGCTAAAACTCACTCCTGTTCCTTCTTTGGCTTCATTCCAGGGCCCCGAAGTTCTTTTTCGCACAACTCATGGCCCTAGTAGCCTTCGCCTCTACAAAGTGGTGCGGAATAAATATTTTTAGGTATATAGAATGATATAATACTTACCCTGCGTCATAATGCTTAAAATGACTGTCAAAGTTGGATGAGTCTAGTAATGAGTATGGTACTCGTATGTTTTGTCTCAAAAAGCACAGCGTATGTGCATATTAAATATTTACGCGTAGGTATATAATACTTACATACCGGAGCGCCAAACTGGACATTCGCTGCCACACTTTTTGAACTTTCACCTAAATTATAGGGTTTTTAGTTAACCTAAAATAAAAAGCTTGTACCAAAGGGAAAACTAATTAAACGCGACCTTTTATAGCTTATTTTGTGGCTCCCGTTTTAATCTCATTTCATTGGTAATAAAACAAATTTAAGGTCACGAAAACGCGCGTAGAAAAAATACTAGTGTAAATTTTATTCTTTGAACTTGATTTAATTGTCGGCTGTTTCTAAGAATCGTCTTAGCTTATGCTTTGATATTATGTATGGAGTTTCTGAAAGTTTTAACACCCACTACCACAATCTGTAGGTTTCACTTGATTCCTAAAAGAGCTAAGGTTGATAAAGTTTATTCAATAAGAATAATATAACTGCTGTTAAAATGTGATGTCGATTTTATTGGTTGACTGAAACAACACATTATCAACCACTAATTTAGTGCTCTAGGGGTTAGGTCTACATAACATTCGACAGGCAGTTTTTAGAGGGATTATTTCGAGTGAAGTTTAGTGGGTGTTTAAATTAATCGCAAATTGAATTCTAGTGGATATTGTAATATAAAATTGGTGTAATTTTTTATGTCAACTGTCTACACAGCCGGACAATATATAGAATCATTGAAACAGACGCGATTTCGGCAAAATGGAGCTGAGAATGTTATTTTAATATTGACTACATCAGTGAAGCTTGATGAGAAGTATGACTCGATATAGTTGCTGCCAAATACTGCAAAAACATTATTTAATGTGATATATCGGTGTTATAATGAAACACAAAATAACTGAAAACTAAATCACACTAAATTATAACGGTGAAAGTTTGTGACTGTGTGTGTGTTTTACTTTACCACGCTCGAACAGCTGAACGGATTAGAGTGAAATTTGGCACACGAGAAGACCATGTCCTGGAACAGCACATACGATACTTTTTACCCAGGGAGTATGTTTCCTTGGGACAATGGTACTGGCCAAATGCATAAAACGTATAAAGGCAAAAAAAAAAATACAGCAGAGTGCACATAATCCACATGATCGATTGTAAGTGTGATAGGTGTGAGATAACCGTTTAATTTCCCCTCCATGGTCGACAAATGAAGATGTATAGCTGCTAGACAACCATCAGTGGCATGATTGGCACCTCTAATTTCCTAAGCGAGTTCGCCAGTACTGTAATCATGTGCATAACGTATTTGGAAATGATATTAGATGAAGAGTAGGTGAGTTAAGTTTTGTTTAGCGACTGACATTATTTAAAAAAAAATTGGTCGCTCGCATCGCTTACCATCAGGTGAGATAGTGGTCAAACGCGAAACAAAAAAACATACATAAAGCGAGAACTACACTAGACCGAAGCACACGTGGACCACGCCTGATTTGTACGTAGCGGCGCGTTGCGTGGCATCGCGTGGCATGGATCTAATGTAGCTCTGCAAGTCTAGATGCCATATAAAATGTATGAAGACCGACACGCCCAGATCGGTGTACGAGGCCCACGTGTGTGCAATGTATTTCTACCTTAAGGCTATGGTTGGTATGTAAGTGTTTGCTCTTTCATGCTCAAACACCTGAATGGATTTGGCGCACCATTAGATCATATCCTGGAATATCACACAGGATACTGGTATACTTTTTCATCCTGGGATGATTTTCTATTTCCACGCAGACGAAGCCACTAGTAGAAACTAGTGGATAAATATACATTTTGAACCTAAAATCATGCTCAAGCATAAACACAAATACTTTCTGCTAATTTGTTTATTAAACTTTTCACAAACCATAGTTAAATAAATTTCTTACAGACATCGTACAGCCGAAAGCGAACATAATGGATTTTTAAAACTCATCCACTAAAAGGGCTATATAGAAGACTGGCTTCTAGTAGTGGCTAAAAAATATTTGGTTACTATGTATTATGTGTTTTCATTCATTGTACGTACAGCTAAGGAGAGGAATCTGTGTTTCCTGATAGCAATAACCTAGAGGTCTTTAAATCAAGAGTGAATAGGTTACTTCTAAGCACGCGTGCTCCACCGTCGACCACATCATGACTTAGGCTGAGCGCAGACTTCAGTCACGACAGTTTTAAGACAGAATATTGTTTTACAAAAAAGCTTTTTACAAAAATTATAATATTAGTCCCTATAAAGGTAGATGAAAGTATAGAACTTCATAATGTTACTCTATGATGTGTATATGTCTTTAAGCGCAGCGTGGTGTTCCTCATTCTATCGGCTCTTTTGACACCCAGAATACTTCGCTCCATTGCTAGTTGATAAATCTTTGGAAGAAGTTGGGGGAGGCCTTTGCCCAGCAGTGGGAAGTATAAGCTAAATAAAATAAAAGTATAAGCTAAATAAAATAAAAGTATAAAGCTAAATAAAATAAAAGTATAAACTAAATAAAATGAAAACGTGTTGCTTTAAAACTTGCTATTATTTGTCACAGTATCTAGTCTATCGTAAAGGTAGGTGGTATCGACATCGCATCACTCTTTTCAATGTGTTTGCTTCGTTTTTCGAAACTACATTTGAATAGTATTCGTTCAGTCCCGTTCCGTATCCATTAGCGTTCACGTTACCTTTGTTTTTCCTTTTCAGAATATTTTATCAGGGTAAGAACCATTTCACACTTCGATAGCTCTCTGAGGGATAGATGTATTGATAACGTGTGATTATAGGTTTATAGATGATAAGGGCATTTTTTCTGGTGGTATGCTAGTCAGTGATGTTAGGTACGAGTTCTTTCGTTAATGTACCTGTACTTATACTTCAACAGTTGTAGTGAGTTTGAGTAAAAGTACCTAGTGTGAAGACTCATAAGTATCGGGATGTTGTGCTAATAAAGTAAAACGCTGGGCACAAATCTATACTTTGTATTTTCAGCACTTCTGTTACATTTTTTTTTTTTGTGAATGTTTTTGGTTTGTATACTAAGTCCTTTAAACCATGTCTTCGTATGAATAGTTAATTTTTTTTACCATTAGAATATACACATTATATTGTTTTTTGTAGTATAAAATTCTCAGTTCCATTGTACCGAGATCGCGGCTGATTCAATGATTCCACATATTGTCCAGTTGCGCAAACATTTGGGATACAAAACTACACCAATTTTACATCACAATATTCATTTTGGAATCAATTTGCGAATAATTAAAACAGCTACATAACTTCACTCGAAGAAATCCCGCCAAAAAAACCCTGTTCCATAATAATTATGTGTAACATAACACAGACACACACACAGAAACACACTTAAATATAAAAAATCCTATTCTTTTCCAATTTCAAATCCGATTCTGAATTCGAACTACTCTTTAAATGTACATTTGTCTAATCGGCCTGTATGTAAATAAAGGCCGTTTCTCCAGCGATCTCCTTCGCTGTCACAGTAGTATTACTCACATGATAAATATGCCCAGGCGCCTGCACAATTGAGGGCCTAATGACTGCGTGAGCAAATGGTGTTATCTTACCTGAATACTGGGTCACAGAAACCATTTAACCTTTGCAGGGATGATTCTATTTATCACCCATACCCTAGAAACAAGAATAAGTCGTTAGGAATCTAGGACATCCATAATAAGTGGAAGTTTTTGGTCTAAAGAATAGGATCAACTCAGTTGATAGAGACTCGCAGGATGACGTTTTAAGAATAGAAAAGAATTTAGCGTTAAATGCATTTTAGGTATTTGACATTTGTGTGTACCTTAATGAAAATTGCAAATTGTTCTTTACAACTGTTGTCATTTTTAATTAATCGAGCTAAAGACGGTGACCTCAAATTGTACTCAAATATAGATCCAAGAGAAATTGCTGTTTATATCTACTATTGATGGAAGCTTATTTGATTAATTCATAGACATAAATTATATTAAGATTATTATTTATTTTTATTGTTGACATTTATAAGTTTTTGACATTTTTTCTCGTGCTAATTTCACAGACACAGATGTTTTCTTTTTGACATGTTTAATTTTGACGTTGATTATTTCTGTTAAATTTACTTCAACATATCTGAACCATTTCTTTTCTCAATGTTATCTTACATGCACTTTTTATTATTGTATGTGTACACATGTTTGAGCTAATAAATATATCTTATCTTATCTTATCGGAAGAAAATAAGTTAGTAAATTATATTTAAACGCAAAGCACCTAAGTACTTTTTTGGTGTCTATGTGATTTTATTGTATTAACATAAAACAGATGAGTGCATCAGGTACAGAGCATTGAAAACTGTGACAGTAACAGAGTTGTCTATTCTTCACACCCTTTCGTTTTAAAATACTAGCTTTTGCCCGCGGCTTCGCCCGCATACATAAAATATAGCCTACTCTATTCCTATAACTCAGGAATAAAGCAGCTTTCTATCGGTGAAAAAAATTTCGCAATCGGACCAGTACCTACTTCAGAGATTACCTCCTACAAACAAAAAAACAAACTTTACCTCTTTATAATATCATAGTGTAGATAGAAAAAAAAACAAGTGGATAAGAGAAGCACATACCTTGATACCTTACTTATCATTTTCGTGTAGTTAGTATTGTTAACAAGGCATTAAATAGTAGATTATGTGACTAGGGGACAAAGCAGTGCCTCTAAGTCGCGGGCGGCATGTTGAATTCCGAAGGAAACGAAGGTTGCTTAGTTTTTTAATCCCGAACGTCAGTGAGGGATCTATATAATTAACTCCCGAGCATTGCGAGGGAGTTAATAATATAATATAGAAACCTGAGTGAAGTGAGGAACTCAAGTCGCCCAAAACAAAGGCAGCTTTATCCCCGTGTTAGATACTCTACTTTTTACACCATTTGGGAAATAATTTTTAAAATAAAATTTACTAAAACAAATTATACAACTTTATTTTTAGTGTAAGTATGCGAAACCTGAATATAGCTTGTTCAGAATAAGTAACTAAGTCGATTCCAATCATTTTTACACCACGTTAAATATTTTTCTAAAAATATTTAACGTGGTGTAAAAAGGTAACATAACAAGCTTATAACTTTGTGAGTTTTCATGACACGTTTATGAAATTTTGTACATAGATTCTTTACATAAAAACTAGAACTAGACACGAGTTTCGGGTTTCGCATATACTAAAACTAATGTTGTATATTAGAAAAATATGTATGAGTATTATTTAAAAGTTAATTTGACATGTTTTGTCATTTGAAACCAATAAAATTCACTACTCTACATTTCTATAGTTTTAATTTCCTATAACTAACGCTCCCACTCTTTCATTACTTTTTTATAGACTTGTCAGTAACCATATTTTATTCTTTTTTTTTGTTAGTGGCCAGTTTGATTTTTGAATAAACTTGTTTGATGCACGTACATTTTAATTCACCTTACGTTTTTTTTTCAAAATAATGGTTTTGACGTTCCAAATTCAAATCTCATTATTCCCTAGGGATCACCCATACTACATTATCTCTCTAGGGACAGAATGAGTTAGGTACTTTAAGTGATTTCATAATGAGTCATAAATAGCCATCAATTTTAAATTAACCCAGCTATGTTATCAAGGGCTGCGGGATTGTTTGAAAGAGTTAACGCAACCCTGGAATGCAAAGGGCAATTGAAGGAAAACAGGGTTTTAGTCAGTAAAAGTCTGAGTCTGTCAGTCGCTTCACCTAGAGTACGAGCGGGAAAAGTTATTTTAATGATTGCCTAACTAAAAAAGAAGCCATCTGAGAACAATGTTCATGATTTATGTATTTATTATACCTGTATAATAAATATGAAATTGGAACTGAACTACAAAATATTATATGAGCGCCATTATTTATTAAAATGGACCGAGTAGTTTAGACATCACGTGAACTCATACATAGAGACCTTTGAATAAATAATTCGGTCTCTGATATCTTTGTTATTTTGCTATTGTTAGGCCTGCTGTCCACGGACGCACAGCTTCATAGACGCGTATACGTCATTAGGCTTAGGCCTACTGTTCACGGACGCATAGCTTCATAGACGCGTATACGTCATTATACGCTTGGTGTACGCCTGCTTACAGCTTAGGCCTACTGTTCACGGACGCATAGCTTCATAGACGCGTATACGTCATTATACGCTTGGTGTACGCCTGCTTACAGCTTAGGCCTACTGTTCACGGACGCATAGCTTCATAGACGCGTATTCGTCATTATACGCTTGGTGTACGCCTGCTCACAGCTTACAGCAACATCGCGTCGTGCCGTCGGCGTCGTGTCGTTGTCGACAGAGTTTCATAGTTTTGTATGTAAGCTTCACGCAGGCCTTAGGATTTTCAGACGAAAACGTACCAACTTATTTACTATTTGTCCAGCAACAAAAAAAAAATGGTACAATAAACAATTAAGTAAGCAGTATCTACCTAAATGAAAAATAATATTATATTACACAAATAATGACGACTTAAAGCTGACAATAACGTAGTTGACAGAGTTAAATGATATTTACTTTGCACATAGGTTTTTAAAAACACTTCTACACGTCAATTTTTTTGTCAATTTAAACTAGATGAAGCTGGTGTTTCCTAGCTGACTACCCTGAGAAGAAACACCGAAACAAACTCAGGGGTCAATTTCACAAAAAACAGGCAAAATATTAATTTAGTGTCTCAAAGAAAAATAACAATAAAATGAAAAAAAAAAATACAACTAGCTATCTCCAGGAGATTCACTAGCGTCTTTGGTTATTGCTCCGCTCCCGTGAGCCGCAGCGTCATGTTATATGTCTAGCTAATACTAGTCATAATTAATTTGGCTATCAAATGCAGAAAAATAATAATAGAGAAATCATCCCTTTTTATTAATAAGTCTTTTTCTAGGAAATTGTCGTTTTTTTGAAGTTTTATACCTATCTTTGGATTGACTTGGAATTATAAGTTCAAATCAACTTTATATTAAAAGTACGTTATTCTTTTTTTGAAATTAGATATTTATTGGTTTCTTTGTGTTTTGTATTTTCTGTAATATCGCAGTACTTATAACCATGAAAGCTAATAAAAAAACGTTTTTGCATATTAGGAGACCATAACCTACGACTTTCTTCTAACAAAAGAACTCTGTGTTATTGGTATAACGAATAAACTTTCATATACATTTGTTGAAAAAATGTTATTTTGATATTATAAACAGACACTGTAATTTTATTTATATGTATAGATAGAGCAAATTAAAATAAAATAGCTGAATTGGATAAAGTGAAATATTTTACAGTAAAATAACTGAATTTCTTAAAAGTATAACATGCCAGTGTGCAAGTTAGTAATTAGTAGTGGGACCTGCATGGTTGCCACAGTACCATAAATGCTTATCAACAGTAATTATAGTAAAACCATAAAAATAATGTTGTTGTTGTTGTTAGCCTATAATGTCCTACTTCTAGACGAAGGCCTCCCTTTTCCACACTCGTCTCTCCTTAGCCATTGCAAGCCAGTCTATCCGGTAGTTTTCAAGCTCATCCCTCCACCTTCGCCTTAGTCTGCCGCGATGTGGGACTCAATAAGTGGCTCTTCTAGTCGCTCATCTGACATGCGGCACACATATGTCCGGCCCAATCCCACTTTAGAGTAGTAACTAGTAACTTTTCGGGTAACTTCTTTTATCAAAATTAAAAAATATATATATGATCTTGATCTTCCTGCCCTTGTCCCGTTTTATTTGGGGTCGGCGCAACACGTTTTGTTCATCCATTCTGTCCTGTCACTCGTCACGCTATCACTAACGCCCTTTTCTTTCATATCACTTGTCACACAATCCATCCATCTTTTCTTTGGCCTCCGTCTCCCTCTCCATCAATCCACATGTAAATTCACAACTCTTTTAGCAACATGCGCTTCATCCCTCCTCTTCACATGACCACACCAAGATAAACGATTCCCTTTCAACTTTTCAGTCACTGGCGCCACTTTCAAACTTTCCCTAATATACTCATTTCTCACTTTATCCATTCTCGTCACACCACACATCCAAAATTATTAAATTAAAATTAAAATCAAATAACGTACTAACATCAAATGTTATATGACACATTTTAAATCCAAGTGAATCATGTGACTCAAGACCTGCCGACAGGGATAGTGTCTTATTAGATATCTGATTGTTTGGAGAGCGGAATTTCGAAATCATCCGGGAAATGTACAGAAAAAATAATTTTCCATAAAATATTCAGTATAGACTAGCGATCCCGGCAGACGTTGCCGCTGCATGAAACCTGGCTTTTCGACAAAAAATGAAAACCCAATCGCAGCGCCATCTACCGGTTTCAATTGTATTTTTAAAACATCCAGGGCCTCATACAAATATACACACAATATTTCATCCAAATCAGTCAAGCCGTTTAGAAGGAGTTAGGTGACAAACACACGTACAGGAAAATTATATACAAAGAATCGATTAAAAAGTAAAGAAAATATAATTTATAGGAACCTTGCACATTAAACCGAGATTTTGGATGACGAACATTTTTAAGCTAGCTGTCAATCCCCGCATTAACGCCGGCGTTAACGCGCCATAGTCTTTCTATTGTGTCTCTAATTACGCTACTCAAAAGGTTAAAAAAGAAACATGTAAGTATTTCTTGGAACAAATTTTGTGAAATATTCGAGTGGATGACGGAATTACCGAATGCCAACAGTGTATTCAGGGGTTAAATGTCGTATCTAATAGTAATCGCAGTAACAGCATTTTTTAGACAAGCTCTTACTGCAAAAAGCATCGACTTATATTCTAGAGATAGTTACGCACGTTCATGGAAAATATTTGTCAAAATACTGAAAAGTTAAAACAAAAGTTCGCTGCAACGCTACATTGGCACTACGCCGTTTAATAGAACTATTATAACATACAGCGCTAAGATAGCTTTTAGAGGATACTTATTCGCGACCAAAATGTCTTAAGCGCCATGAATTTCGTGGCACTTACGCGTTTCGTTCAACATTCAAGGTGTATGGATTACACTACACCTGAGTCGATTGAAGTGAGTGTTCGGCACGCGGAATTTAGTTTGTAGTACATATATATCGATGGCAAAAAGTGATTGCTTACACACTATAAGCAAACGTGCCCTTCTGCGAAATAACAAATCCTTTAGCAAATATCAGAGAATATTTGATATTCTCATTTCACATTATGCAACATAATATTGACGTTTCCGCAGTTGCCACCACATCAGCCATGTTTACGCTATTCACTAACATAATACACAAATATTTGTACAAACTTACACGAAATATACCAGTATGGAGTACTTTGCACCAAGTGATAAAGGAATGCTCTTATAAATGGTTCCTGTCTCAGCATATTGTGCCAAAATTACTGAATAAAAGCCCTAAAAAACAGCACAATTTTAAAATGAAGACGCGCTGGTGAAGAAGTGAAAAAGAAAGATAGAAAAACGTTAATTTCTGCCTTACATAAACGTATAAATTAAAAATACGTATTAAGAAAGGCGCCTAACTTGGCATATGCTGTGATAATTAAAACGATAAATAATGATGGTGCTTCGTTGTCACATTATCGCACTCCACCTGTCTAAGGAGCTTTAGCTTTCGTATTAAAAACATCGCTAAGCCAACTCATATCTTTTTTTTAGGGTTCCGTACCTCAAAAGGAAAAAAACGGAACCCTTATAGGATTACTTTGTTGTCCGTCAGTCTGTCTGTCAGTCAAGATCCTTTATCTCAGGAATGCGTGGAGGTATCAAGTTGGAATTAAAACCTACGTTAACGAAAAAAAAGATATGACGTATGTTTCGACACTCTCAAGGGAATCAAAATTCATAGGTTACTTCCCTTTGGCCCAGAATCCTGAAATTTGGCATAAAGCACGATCTTATAGCACAGATACAGGAATAAATCTGAAAACAGTAAAGTTATGTCACAAAAAAAAAACTTGTTTTGCGATTAGGAAATATTTCAGGAATTGAATGTTTATATAGGTAAGTTTATACGGAACCCTCAATGCGCGAATCCAACTCACACTTACCCAGTTTTTTTATTGTTGATAGGCTCGCGCTTGACCACTATCTCACCTGATGGAAAGCGACGATGTGGTCGACGATGGAGCTCGCTTACCTAGAAGAATCCTATTCACTCTTGACATAAAGATCCCCAGGTTGTAGCTATCAGGAAACAGATTTCGGCAGGGAATTCCACTCATTAGGTCTACGCACAATGAATGTGTTCCCAAAAGGTATCTTATCACAAATTTTCTAAACCTCTATATTCCTGGGCCGGCAGCGTCCCATCGTTCACTGGCAGACTGCACCGCGCGTCCCGCGGTTACCCGTTTTTACGCTCCATGAATTTTCAGGCGCCACTACCTACACAGTATTGGGCTCACTCTGACGTGTAACGTGCTGGCCACGGACAATTCGCTATAGCGAAAATTCGCGCGGCGCGACCGGCGGCGCGTCTTGCGAATGAATCAAATGTATGGAAATGTACTGGCCCCGGTCGTCTCGCTGGTCGCCGCTGCGCGTGGCATGCCCAGTACATTTCCATACATTTGATTCATTCGCAAGACGCGCCGCCGGTCGCGCCGCGCGAATTTTCGCTATAGCGAATTGTCCGTGGCCAGCACGTAATAGCGGAATGGCTGCGAATTTTAGTTGCAAAACGAAAATGATATACGGTAATCAAACTGGTGATGTTAATATAGGTACCTATAGTCATGTCATTTGAGGACGGTAAATATTTGGGCAAGCAGTGCTAAGGAATAACCAAAATTGTCGTGAGAAAGGGGGATGGCTATAAGCAGAGGCCTGTGGAAGGGAAGAACTGATAATGTTTGATGGGACAGAAAGGTTCTGAAGTGGGGACCCAGAAGATGCAGCGTTGAAAGATCCACAAAGTGGACCGATGACCTGGTGAGGGTCGCGGGAATCCGATGGATATGAGATGCACAGACTGGTCGTGGTTATTGTGGCGACACTTGGGGGAGGTTTATGTTTAGCACTGGACGTATATCGGCTGAAATGATGGACTGTGTGGATGATATGAAAGGGAGCGACTGCTTATGACTATTAATATGGCGACTAAAAGAGAAGCATAGAAGAAATAGATTCATTAAATTAAGATGATGATACAGTGAGCAAAAACGTCCGTGTTATTATTGTGCGGATCGCCCGGAGGACATGATGGAGCATACGGAGGTCTGCCCTATTTGGGCGGAGTACCGGCGGCGACATCTCGCGCTCGACCCAGGTTCAGGCCATGGTCGATGAATGGGAAGCAGCGTAGTGACCTACGTCTGCTAAGCAGTAATACAAGCGAAGGAGGTTGAAGAAAACGTGGGGGACATGATTTCGCATCTAAAAGGACCTACTTTTATTTTACAAATCACTGACCTAGAGTAATATGTAAAGAAATAATAACTCCCGCTGATAACGACAATACGTTTTCATAGAAATTGTTCTAATCCTTAGAACAAAAAGAATGAGGAAAAACTTCAGCAGTATGTAGTTTTGGGGGATAGAAAATGATTACCTTTCTCTACAGCATCCATGTTTTCCTGGTACGTATCAATCAGAAAAATTGTACCTGTTGTAACAGAAAAGAATGTCATGCATATTTCATAGCACAATAAATTCCGATGAATGTTAGTCTACGGGACACCTCGTTTATCTGCCGCAGTTTTTATTTTCGTTTACATAACCATTTTTTATTGTGAACGGAATTTAGGCAGTACCTAACACAGTGAATTGTCCTTTATTTGTAAACTAGATTTGTATATGAATGGGTCTAAAATCCGTAGTTACCCTTCTTCTTCTCGAATCAATGACTTTCTTTTTCGCTCAAAGTAGGTATTTGGGCCCAGTGGCCATGTTTAAAGCGGCGTCAGTGGCGTTTTTAAGGTCCTCCAAAGTCACCCTTAAGGGGTGACCATATGGTTGCAAACCAAAAGTCCCAACCAAGGTGACCTTGCTAGTTTCAATCCGTATAGACAGCAGTTTTAAACCATGACCTTCAACGCTCTTGGTTGGGATGCGCATTTTCCCAACCACAGAACGTGTTGGCGCGTGGTTTACATCCATGTAGCCGCAACACAAACCAAACACATAAACCAAGGTCACCTTGGTTGGAACGCTAGTTTGCAACCGTCTGGTCACCCTTTTAGTCTGGATAATACATGCGACTTTAGGGCTATCACAAAACTTCGTTCTTGATTTCATATTTGTACGGCCGGAAAAAAAGTTTATTGGTGGATTTATTATATTTAAAAAAAGTATTTCAAATTCTTATAAAGTAACGTTTGTATAATTATAATATTATTAATTTTATGTAATAATGGGCATGCAATTCGACATACATTTTCACTGTTTTTCATACAACCGCTCTTACGCGATTATGACGTTATAACACATTTTTTATTAGATATTTTGGAAACACAGTATTTTATGGATATTACCTAGGCTTCTATTGAAATCAATTTGTAAATTTGTGTAAAACTAATTCAGTAAGGACCTCTGAAAATCTGCTATTTTGCATGAACTTTGACACTTCATAATATACTCAAAAATGTAAAAAGTAAAAAAAATGTAACAATAGAAGACTTGCAAATATAATCAAGATTCTGAATGACGACCATTTTTTTCAAAACTTTTAAGGGTTTAAAAAAAAGCACGTATTTCCTGGAACAAGTTTTGTGAAATATTCGAGTAAACCACGGAATTACCGAATGCTAACAGAGTTTTCAGGTGTTATCTCTCTTTTTTCACGTTGCCTCTTCGTTGCGTTGGATTGCGTTAGATGAAGTAACAAGCTTTAAAACCATGCGCGATGTTGACGGTAGGCGAATGAAAAAGGAGCCTCTTAAAGACAAATGGACTAGAATGTATGTAAGAGAATCTAACTTTTTCTAATAGTTGTTTGGTCATTGAATGTCTTTTTCTCTAAATTTCGAAGAACTGTAGGACTATTTAAGAGATATTATTACGAATGTTTAATTTCGTTTGCTTAGTAGTATCCGAGAGCTTGAAAAAGTTCATTCGCGTCAGTATTTTGTTTTTTTATAAACAAATACTTAATCTAAGAGTAAATTATGAACAGCGAGACCGCTATGAATTGTACGTACCTACTATAAACTGTTCCCCACAATTGAATAAGTCAGCCTTTTAGTCTTTCTAAATGAGAAAGTCAAAATTGACCAATTATTGCAAAAATCACGGTTAAAATGTCAATGCTCTTAAAACTGTGGGTTGTTTGTGAGTACTCTCGGCACACTTCTGCCAAACCCTTTGTTATTACTTATTCTATGCCTTTGGGGAATACAAGCCTTATGTTGTTTCTAAACATGTACTACTTAAGTACATAATACAACGCGTCTATCGTATCATTCAGTAGCAAATAGGTACACACACTAGAAACTGTTTCGAACATAATTATAATTACAAAACAGGGCTTAATTTGGCGCGTCGAGCTCCTAAAATAACTGTACCTACCTACTGTAGAGAGAGACTAAAGGTGCTATTGCTAATTATAACAATATTTTATTAAAGTATTGCAATTAAATCTTTAGCTGAGTTACGTGTGCAGATGTTTGGCTTCCTGTCGCCTCGAGCCTGGGTTTTGTTAGGAGTAAGATTTTTGTAAAGATGATATAGATTATGACTACCGCGTAGGTGCGTCTTTTCAGCCTTTATGCATCGTTCATCTGTGTCTCTTTTCTGTGTGAAGAGACCTATAATGCGTTCCAAATAAGAATAGGATCGATTGCCATGTTGTGACGTCACGTCATACTGTCAAATCGCAAGAAATTGGGCGAAATTGAAGAACTCAGAGATGAACAAAATTGAAGAACTGGATTCTGATTAAACTATTTTCGTTCACAGTTCGTAAATAAATTAAATTTAAAAAATTTCTTGTTTTGCTCACCATAATAATTCTATGATTTGACAGTATGACGTGACATCACTACCTGGCAATCGATCCTATTCTTATTTGGAACGCATTGTACTTACGTTCAATTTTGAGATCTGGAAAAAAAAGAAACATTCATTACCATAAAACTACGAAAAATCGCCCAGACCGTAAATTTCTCCGTTCTACATTAATATTATCTCGTAAAGTTCATATACCACAATAAAGGTTAGATACTTATTAGCATAAGAAATTAAAATACATTTTGAAATATAACACATGTCTATTAATCCAATAATATTAGTACATTGTTAGCCTAGGGTGTAGAAATAACATATTTAGTCCCGAGAAGGAGTTTGGCATCCGAGTGTAGCGAGGTCGCCAATAGTTCGAGGGACTAAAGGACTAAATAAGGCTTTAACCCGAGGTAAACACTGTGCTTTTCATTATGAATACAAGGGAAATAACAATAAAAACCTGAGTCGTCGTATGATTTTAGGTATCTTTCTTTTGATTTGGGCGGTAAAAGGTTTTCCACTACTGCTTCACCCTCTTCTCTTATGAATCACGCGTTAAATGCATAATATCTGAATCTGATGAACAGATTAATTAGCAAAGTATAAACGAAACTCTACAACTCTAAAAAACAAATGAAGATCGGATCGCCGCTTTACCCCCGTTTTTTTTTTGCCGGCCGGTTATTCAGCCATTATTTTTCGTTTTCATCATTGAGAAAACTGGGCAAGTGCGAGTCGGACTTTCGTACTGAGGGTTCCGTTCAAACTTGAAAGATAAATAAAAACTACTTACTAGATCTCGTTCAAACCAATTTTCGGTGGAAATTTGGGTGGTAATGGTACATCATATATTTTTTTTTTTAGTTTTATCATTCTCTTATTTTAGAAGTTACAGGGACATTTTACCACTTTGGAAGTCTCTCGCGCAAACTATTCAGTTTAGAAAAAAAAATATTAGAAACCTCAATATCATTTTTGAAGACCTATCCATAGATACCACACGTACGAGTTTGATGAAAAAAAAATTGAGTTTCAGTTCTAAGTATGGGGAACCCCCAAAATTTATTGTTTTTTTATTTTTTATTTTTGTGTGAAAATCTTATTGCGGTTCACAGAATACATCTACTTACCTACCAAGTTTCAACAGTATAGTTCTTATAGTTTCGGAAAAAAGTAGCTGTGGCATACGGTCGGACAGACAGACAGACAGACCTGACGAATCCATAAGGGTTCCGTTTTTTGCCATTTGGCTACGGAATAAATATGTTTTCCCAAATCTATGTTATTTTAAAGAAATAGGTGAAAGAAAATTATAATAAAGTCATTTATTATTTTTTATTCTTTAATTTTTATGTTATTTAAATTGTACATCGCTCTGTAATTGAGTGGCTGTATAGAAAATAGGGTTCACCCTTGTTTGGTAAAACAACGTTTCGTCGAAAATCGCTCCGGCTAATTTTAGTTACAATAAAGTCATTTCGTATAATTATTCATTTGACCGAATAATTAATTGGTAGATTTTTATTTAGCATATTTATTTCATTGAAATAATGTCATTTGACCGAATTTTCAAATGCACTAATTTTTAACTTAACCTATCCATTTTTTTTAAATAAGTAATTATCCTAATCTAAATAGTTCAGTTCCGGGTAACCTACTAAAAACAATCTCTTTTTTCTATTAATGCAAGTCGTTTCTGGCACTCGCCGGCCGCTGCCGCGGCACCGCGCGCTTCGCTCGCTCGGCTCGTGCGTAGGAGGTCACAGTTTTAACCTACCCATTTTTTTTAAAGAAGAAGTTAACCTAATCTAAATAGTTCAATTCCGGGTAACCTACTAAAAACAATCTCTTTTTTTTATTAATGCAAGTCGTGTCTGATAAATTAACTAATATCTAGTAACCATAGATTTGACTTGTTTCAGACAAATTCAAGCACAAAAATACAAATGTTATACCACCTGAACCATCAAATGAACATTATACCTTTTGATCATTAGCGTAAATGTTGTTATAGCAAATAAATATTCGATGAACTGAAAATTCTGTCAAACGATATTAAACAAAGTGATGATTTTCTTAAACGTTGTTCGATTTAGTAATATTATATCAAACGTTGTTCGAACAAACAAGGGTGAACCAGAAAATAGGGACATGGTTCAATAGAAATGTGAAAATAGAACTAGTTTTTTTTTTTTTAAATAATTTGACAGTTGTCAGTTGGAACCGATTCTCCCTAGGGATGAAAAGTATTACTTAGAACCCGCTCTTCAGGCAACTTCAGACCTACTTTCCGAGTATGAGTAATGAAAAAGTAATTTCCGGCCGTTCGAATTTTGAATGTACTAAAGAACAAAATGTTGCGATAGTGCCTTTACGTCATGTAATTAGTTGCAAAGGCCTTTGGCATAATTAAACCAGACATGAATTCAGACTGCGCGTTAAACTGAGAACTTTTAAATAGAAAATCCCAAACCTAACACGCCTGTACAATTGTATATGAAATCACACCCTCTTGTTTGCAGTGCTTACGAGATTAACGAGGCAACCAATTATGTCATCTCGGGACTAGACAACTTTTAACTTCTAAAGCCAAACAAATTAATGGATTACAGTTACCTACCCTGTGGCGTTACGTCGGCGGCGTGTCGCAACAAAATTAGTAGAAGCCGGATATCTATGGTAGAAGCCAACCACTGACTGGATCTCGAATAGCAGGAGCCGGCGACGCGGTAGTCTCAGAAGAGGACTGAAGGAACACTGTGGGTGTTAGCCAGTAAAAATTTGACAGTCCCTCCCGCTGGTCCCAGGGCGGAGGAAGATTTTTGATGATTTCCCATGTAAAAAAAAAGTGCAGATCCTAGATGGCGTGACGAGTTGAACTCCTAAAGGATTGGCCAGAATTATCTGATGATTCGAGACTCATCGCATTCAGTCGTGCTCATCAATGCAATAAATATCTAATAAATTAATATTCGCGTAATTAGTGACCTAGTTTTTAGTGTACTGGCGTTTCATACAGACACGTTTTTTAAAAGTGCTGACAAATTAAGAAACATGGACTGATTGGATTATAATAATATCATCTAAAATTATGGAAGGCAGCCCCTTCAACCGGAGCGGTATAACGCGACGCAGCCCTCCCCCAACACCTACACCGATGCAGCCCCAGCAACCTAGTCGTGAACGAGCCCAAGAAGAAGAGAAAATGGAGGTAGTTTCGACTCCTGAGATCCAAAACTGGTTGGGGTCTATTGAGCAGCACTTGAATGAGGTATGTGTTATCTCTTCTGAGGGAAAACTAAACTCGGATCAGAAGTTAAAAATAAGTAATCTTTGCCGAAAAGTTAGTTATGGAGTTTCGCAACTGGCTGTTCAATATCAGTCATTAAAACATAATGCCGTGAAGAACCATAACTCGCTGAAAATATTAACCGAAGACCGAGACCTAAAGGATTGTGTGATGGAAATGAACCGGACGATTAAAGAAAAGTGTGGAACCCGGGAAGCACCCGCCGCATCTTTTGCAGATATGGTTAAGAAAGGGTCCAACAGCTTTGTTCGTCCAAATACTTTTAGCTCCGTGGCGATTTACCCCCGCGACAACACGAAGACCAGTGACGAAACGAAGAACATCGTCCAGAAGATTATCTGCCCTGGTGACATGAAGCTTAAAGTCAGAGGAGTACGTAAGATAGGGAAAGGAGGACTGATAATTAGCACAGAGACTAAAGAGGATTTAGACAAGCTCAAACAAACAGTCCAACTCGCTTCATCAGGGCTTACCATCGATGACCCTAAAAAACGCAAACCTCGCATTATAGTTATGGGGGTTCCGGCATTCATGTCTGAAATTGAGGTTTATAAATGCATTTATGAACAAAACCTGGCCGACAAACTGCCAACAATAACCAAAGATGCATTCTTGGCCTCAATAAAACTTAGCCACAAATCTGGTAGGAAAGAAGCTGAGAACTGTAACTATATAATAGAAGTTCCAGCCGCTATTCGAAAGGCGCTCATCACACAGGATAGATTATTTATTAATTGGACGTCCTGTCCTGTACGAGACTTCACTCTAGTAACGAGATGTTACAAGTGTCAGCAGTACGGTCATGCGGCCAAATCGTGCAAAGTCGCTTCTCCTACATGTGGACACTGCGGTGAAGAAGGACACACACTCCAGGACTGCACAAAAAAAGCTGACTCGCCAAAATGTGCAACATGTTTGCGTTTTAAAAAACCCGCCAACCACAGGACGGGAGATCCAGAGTGTCCTGCTAAAAAATCAGCCGAGAACAGGTACATTAACTCGATTGATTATGAAGGCGCCTAAGAGCGTCACATATTTGTTTATATTTTAGACTTAGTGACTGTTTTTATATTTTTTAAATTATGGATAATTACTTATTGACCGATATAGATAACACATTTGTAACGGTTTCAAAACAATGTAAGGTTGAGGAGTGCAGACAATATCTTTCCGATACTCAAAAGTCACTTACCATACTAACACAAAACATTCGCAGTATTTATAAGAACATAGATAGCTTTAACATTTTTCTTCATAGACTTAACTTTGACTGTGATATAGTGGTACTAACTGAGTGCTGGCTGTGTAATCGTCAGGACCACCTCCCAGTAATACCGGGGTATAATTTATCATATACCAGAATTAACAATAATCAAAATGACGGTGTGGTTGTTTATTGTAAAGCATCATTAAAGGTCGCAGTTGAAGAATCTACCCTAAAAGACTGTATGTGTAATTGCTTGGTCATCAAAATTGGTACAACTACAGCAATAATAGCTATGTATAGATCGCCTTCCGCTAGAAATTTAGACACTTTTCACGCTTCCTTAAACCAAATTTTTCAAGAACTGTGCACGTTTAAGAATGTTATACTAACAGGTGATATTAATATAAATATTAACTCTGAATGCTTCGATGCAGCGACCCAAGACTATCTTAATATCTGCTCATTCCATGGTTTTCTCCCCGCACATACTTTACCTACTCATCAAAGTGGTTCCTGTCTCGATCATATGATGATCAAATCTAGCTTATCGTACTTAACGCTTGTTACTAACTCGACAATTACTGACCATCACGCTGTCCTACTGCACCTAAATCAAACGCTGCCTAAGCAAAATCGACCTCGGACCAAAACGAAATTAAACACAAATGGACTCGAATATGATTTACGCAATCTTGACTTTAACCCAGTTTACAATACTGCTGACGCTAATTTTGCTTTATCGTACTTAATAAAACATGTTCAACTTGCAATATTACGTAACACGACTATTTCTTCCGTAAACAAGAAACTGTATAACATTAAACCTTGGATCACTCCGGGTTTGATTCGGTGTATAAGACAGAGAGATAAACTTCATCAGAAAGCTAAGAAAAACCCTGACAATCCTATTATTCAAATCTCCTATAAAAGATACAGGAATTTTTGCAATAACCTCCTAAAGAACTTAAAAAATGACTACGATAAAACTGAATTAAATAAAGCAGGAAACAACAGTAAGCAACTTTGGAAATATATTAAAAATGTCACTTATATGGCAAAAAAGCATGAATCTAATTCGAATTTATTGCATATTAATCCCTCACCTCTTTCATCAGCTAACCATGTTAATAACTTTTTTGCAAATGTTGGGAAAACTCTTGCCGAACAGATTCCAACACAAGACTGTGTCCAAAGACCTCCACTTGATTTAAAAAACAGGTGTGCCCTAAATTCTTTTGGCCTACTAGATACTGACGAAGACGAAGTTACTCGAATCATTAGTGGACTAAAAGATGACTCTGCAGTAGGATGGGATAATATTAGTAATAAGATCCTTAAACTCTGTAAGCATATCCTTGTTTCACCTTTGACGCATATATTTCGTATCTGTATTTCCGAAGGAATTTTCCCTAGACTTCTGAAAAAAGCAGTAGTAATCCCTGTTTTTAAATCCGGAAACAAAGACTTAGTAAATAATTATAGGCCAATATCGATACTTTCCTCAATTTCAAAAATACTAGAAAAAATATTAAACAGTAGACTAGTCAAATATTTAGAGAAAAATAAACTTTTATCATCGGCGCAATTTGGTTTTAGAGCCAAATTATCTACAGCTGATGCAGTGCACAGCCTGACAGATTACGTCTCTGAAGAACTAGGCAAAGGACAACAGACCCTGGGGGTGTTCCTTGATCTAGCGAAGGCCTTTGACACGGTGTCGGTTCCTTTGCTAATAAACAAATTAGAGGCCATAGGAATAAGAGGAACACCGCTTAAACTTTTTGCTGACTACTTAGATGATCGACATCAATGTGTCAAAATAGACAATATTACAAGTGATGAGCAAATAAGTTCTGGATATGGTGTTCCCCAGGGAAGTATCCTGGCCCCTACCCTATTTTTGATCTATATTAACGATTTGTGTAACCTAAATATTAAACAAGGCAAAATTGTTTCATATGCCGACGACACGGCCTTAATATTTACCGCTAAAACCAACAGCGAACTGTATGAATACGCTCAATTGGGTTTCAACACTGTGACTAATTGGCTTCAAAGCAATTTACTAACATTGAATGCTGACAAGACAAAATATATTCACTTTTGCATGCGCAAGCCTCAATTTAACATTGGTAACTCTCATCTGTATGCCCATAAATGTGGATTCCGATCATCCAGCACGTGTGATTGTCCCTGTATCTTTAAAACACGCGACATCAAATATCTCGGGGTTATAATAGATGAAACACTCTCTTTTGGACCACACATTGAAGGTCTAATTAAAAGAGTACGCAAACTAATCTATGTTTTTAAGAAATTGCGAGTGATTGCAGATTCAAAATTGGTGACACAAATTTACTTAGCCCTAGGTCAATCTGTAATCCAATACTGTATCACTTCCTGGGGTGGAGCACTTAAAACTCACCTACTGCCCCTTGAAAGAGCTCAGAGAGCAATTTTAAAAGTAGCCAATTTCCTTCCCTTTCTCTATCCTACAGATCAGTTATACAAATCCTGTAACGTGCTTTCTGTTCGCCAGCTTTTCATAATGCACTTAGTATTAAAACAGCACACCATGCTTTCCTTCAACGCCGAAATTACTAATAAGAGACGGAATGATATTGTTTGTCATTCTAATGCATCCTCAAAATATGTATTTGTAAAAAGATTTTTTACTTTTTTAGGCCCATTTCTGTATAACAAATTAAATAGAATATTAAGTATCTACAAATTAAATAAGTATAACTGTAAAAAGATGATTTTCCAATATTTCCTAAGCATATCTTATGTAGAGACAGAAGACCTACTTACTGTTTGTAAATAAAACTCGCCGTATATCTAAATTTAGTTAAGTTTTTTGTTTAATAGTCATATTTAGAGTTAATTTATTATTTTGTATTTAAGCACTCTCTCGCCTGAAGCACAGGTTCACCCTAGTTCAGGCATATAAGCAACTGTGTTCTTTTTAATATTTAATATACTTTATTGTAAATGTAAATGCCCTATGTTATAAATAAACGATTTATTATTATTATTATTATATTATTATTATCTAACTACAAACAAGAGTGGACGAATTGAACGCAAGCCTTTGCCTTGGACACGATAAATAATAATAAAATGTTGCGGTATACATCTGAAATATCTCTGTTCTGAAGCGTTGCTATGCGGTCAATTTATGTATTTTATTTATAGCGATCACCAAGCTTTTCGCTATGTGATGCGGATGAATGAGAACCATAGCGTGAGGAAAATTTTGCATATGAATTTAGTTGGTTATAAGGGTTGAGGAATTTCAAAGAAACAGCGCAATCCATCGCGTGAAAATTGCCATGATTCAAAAGGAGACACATGGAAGAAGATGACGTCACTTTGTGCTGAACACAAATAAATTAGAACAAGGCCAGGAGGACGATGAACAAGCTTTTCGCCAATTGCTATACATACACGTAGCATTGTTTATCTGTCTGACATTATCTTATGGAGACCCAAGTATTTTTTTATTGTTTTCTCACGCCTTAATTAATCCTGTATCGTAACACACACACACAAACACACACACACACACGCACACACACACCACACACACACACTCACATTCTACTGTTTTTTATTTTTGTTATTAATAAAATACTGTATGTGTGAGGTACGAATAAACGTTTTTTCTTTTCTTTTTTAATTAAATTTTAATCAAGTACTTAAAGTAAAGATAAAAGCATTTTTTTTAGGAAAATAATAGTAGATTACTAACAGTTATGTGTACCTACATAAACGAGTAGATAGGTGGATGACTACATCCACCTATCTACTCGTTAGGTATATTCCACCAAAACTTTTAACGGCAACATTATCGTTGAACAACAAACAATAAACAAACTTAATGATATCATTATTCCTTCCACAGAGCATAGATCTAAATCCGTAGACAAGCGCGGAGGCGTTACATAAAAAAACATGATATGAAAATATCTTTGGTGCCCAAGTAATGCGATTCCGCCCTGTGGGCCCAACGTAATCAACCGAGGTGGTTACCTTGCGTATGCCTTCTCAAATTTAAATGTATTAATGTTTTTGGGCTCTACATCAAAAAGAGATTGAAGTGGATCACGATTTGAATAACTTTACATACCTATCAAGGGAGAGCAGTGGTGGCCGAGTGGCAACGGCCCCGACTTACGAGTTGTAGGTTGCGGTTTCAAACCCAGTCAGGCGCATTACTTTGTGTAATTTATTTCATCACCACTGCTCTCAAAACGGTGAAGGAAAACATAGTGAGGAAACCGGCATGTCCTAGAACCAAAAATTTGAAGACATGGTGGATTATAGCCCATACCCTCTCCTAGAGTGGAGGTCTGAGTTCCAACAGTGGAAACATTATAAGCCGACTATGCTATGCTACCTATCAAGGTAAGTTTTACCTTCTATGCAAATAGGATGTTGACTTAATACGAAACGATATAGTCAAATCTAATTACAGAACACTATGAAGTTATGTTCAAGACGTGCCGTATAAATTCCTATCGTCCAATTCAACCTTGGCTTCGCCTGACATTGCTCTTGTTATTAAGCACTTACAAACACACACACAACATGTTGTATAGGTCTGTATATCTGGGTTACCATGTAGGATTTCAGAATGGGAATATTCGGAGCTTCGAATTCCGGAATTAAAGCAGACGTTTGACTAAGTACAGTGCTCTTCGCAACTTGCAAACAGATGCGGTTCCCAAACTACTGAAGTATCGACGCAAATATTCAACACATTTCCGCAAACGTCTTTACATTTTTAATACGAGCTACGTTCTTATTGAATACGGACGTAACATTTGTCGACAGTGAGATAAAATCTAGCGAACCGAACTCACTTTAAGATTTTTCTCCTTTGTATGTCGTAAACAGCTTCCTATCTTGAAAATTTTATGTCGAACCGTGTTACTGTACCAACTGTGAACGTGGAATAGAATCTAGTATTGCAGTAGACTTTTGTAGGAAACATTTTATGGATCCTATCAATTTCATGCGCTTCGTTTATAGAGCGGCTCTTTGTGTTTGGAAAACATAGTACCAACAACAATAGCTCACAGCCAATCATCAATTAGTAAGGCTAAATTGCCCGCGGGCTTGATAACTTATTGCCATGTTGGATGTTATGTGTAGTTCTTGCTAGTTATATGTATATCTACCTACGCATATATCGATTCTGTCCGATGTTACCTATAACTACATATGGTTTCTCCGCACATTCGAAGCTATAGATTGCAATCGCGAATGGCGAATTAGTAGGAGCATGTAATTATAAATGCTGTGCCGAGGAATAATCTGCGAGTTTCACAGAAAGGCTTAACTTTGTTAATTAACTTTATATATTCACGCTTATTAATTACGGTGCGAGGAGATCCATGGTTTTGTATTAATATTAAAATAAATCCTAATAAGACTTCTATCAACAGACTCTACCTACATGTTAGGTATATTCTATACCTACTTATTTTTATCTCACCGCAACGACCGATTCACGTTTCATTAGATAGATTACATCCGAAGTCTACGAAGCTGGTATTTTTATTTATAAATACCTACTCTAGATTAAATAACAAGAAGAGTTTAGATTACATGCAGTCTCCAAACTTTTTACATTAAATAGATAATAATTATTAAGGCAACTCTTTACTAAGAATAAATCTAAGCCAGGTGCCTAAGGGATAAAACACTTCTACGAATAATTTCAGTAAGAAAACTTCAGCCATGTGGAACGGACGTAACTCAATAAAAAATTAACTAAGTGAGCTGACAGTATTGCCCACTTCCCCTCGGAGAGATTTACGGAATTCCTGCAAATCCAAGCAGTCACGTAGACGAAATATACTTTGAATTAAGGTCGGACGAAACAGATAGAGGGAGCCTGAAATTACTTGGACATATCCCTTAATGTAATTGCTCAGTTTTGTACAAATCTTATCAGACTGTGCGGTAGGAACTCAACCTATAAGACGTGACTGGTATTTTAGGGATAATGAATCTAATCACACGTCAAAAACTCAAGACTTCAATTTGTTGTAAAAATCAGGTTCGTAATTTTTGACAGTATAGGTCAGTATAGGCCATGGTCCGGAGTGAGGAGGAATGGCAGGCCTTCTGTAATGTTAGCGAAGGAGGCGGCCGCATGCGTGAGTAAACGGATTTCCTCACGCCCCAGTCATAGGCATTGGCTTGCGGATGGCGATCAATGGATAGCTCGCCGTCCGGTCGTCCGGTAAGCATCCAGACCGAGTCTGAGTCGTCGACAGCACGTAGTGTTCCACGCGCACTTTAAAGAGATGTCATCAAAACCATAGAGGCCCAGCAGGGCCGAAGCTTACTGGGGCCATGGGTTCGCTTCTGAAAGGAAAACCCGAGGAACGCAAGACAAAGAAGGAACATAGGAGTGGGTTTTAACCAGTAAAAATGACTTGCCCTCCCTTTCCGCCCTAGAGCGGGCGAAGTCCGAACCGAGATTCAGTCCCGAGGGGTATCTTAAGTGATTAGGTCATGATGCAAGCTGCACTTTCAGTCCCAAATGTCGGTTGACTGCGCTCCATTGGCCGGAAGCGCTTCAATTTAGCGAGCTCTATAATTCAAGTCTGAAAGTTACAGGAAGTCTAATTTTCCGTCGCGGAGCAGCTCACAATTTTGTTAGAACATATTCTGAGGTAGAAGTTTCCGAAATGCTTTCGTTGTTTTAAGTGATTGAAGATTTTGCATTTTAGAAGCTTTCAGTATGTAAATTGTGTGGAAGTTCAGGTAAATTTACTGTGATTTTAATGCTTGGAAATGATTTAGTGCTTTTGACCCATTAGGGTGGTAATTTGCAGTGAAATGAATGCACATTTTCTAAGTTATTTTAACGGACGTTCACTTATGTTATGTACGTCGGCCTGGTGTCTGCAACTCCACGTCCAAAGCGCGTAGTTTATACGTCCTTATTACTAGCTTTTTATACACCCGGTGTGAGCTTCTAAAACTGCACCCCTCAACAAAAGCACAATACAAACAAAAAGGACTAGATATCAAATTTTCGTGCCCTTCCAGGGATTGCGCCCTGTGCTTGGGCACCGCTGGCACCGCCCTAGTTAGGGTACTGCGTATGGGTGGGACAATTATGTCTTTTGTATCATCTCAGCTCTTCAAGGCCAGTAGCTCCCTTGTATTAGTGACAAGGAGGGTGCCTGGGTTTCCGAAGTACTACTTTGCCCGGTAACTATGATCACTGGATAATTAAGAATCAGCTTTTCAAAGCAGGCTTTGCAGAGTTGCATAATAATAGCATAATCAGCCTTTTAATGTTCCCACTGCTGGGACTCAGGCTTCCTCTCTCTAGGAGAGGGAATAGGCCGTAATCCACCACGCGGGCCCAGTGCAGTTGCAGAGTTGGCTGTCTGATAAAGACAGCCAACTCTTATGACAGAGACGTGCTTTTTGAGTTTTGACTTTACGTTTCGTGAAGCAGCCTTCAATGAAGGGAAAAGTCTCCTTAAACTGCCTGCACTCACCATGGTCGAGGTCGACCTATAGTTTGTGTAGGTATCTGAAGGGGAATGGCACAATGGGTTCAGGCCCCATCGATGCCATATTTGCACCCCCTCTGGCGAGTTCGTGAGCTGCATTATTGCTTGAGAATCACTGTGTCTGGTACCTACTTTATTGTGTTTACCAAATATGTCTTATACTTACAATAGGAAAGTTTCCTTGGCAGACATATATAATACTAGCTTCTACCAGCGGCTTCGCCCGCGTGAAAGTTGATTTCGCCATACAAACTTCCAACCCCCGTTTTACCCCCTTAGGGGTGTAGTTTCGTAAAATCCATGTCCGGATGTGTAGGTCGTGGCCAGATATTAGAATTGATCCATGCCAGATCGTATAAACGTTAACATTTGATGATATGTCAATTCTCGTTTGCCCATATCATTGATGTAGGATTTCAATGATAATAAAAGGTCTAAAGAAAGTAGGTCAAACGAAGATTGAAATATCATCAAACTTTAACGTTTAAAATGATCTGGCCAGTTTTACTTGGCCATATCATGAAGTGATCAATTTCTAAGATCTGGCTACGACATCTAGACCCTATAACCTACCTGCCAAATTTTAAGTTTGTAGGTGTTATAGTTTCTGAGATTTTGTGATTAATCAGTGAGTGGTATTTCGTAGATATGTTTTGTACCGTACATATACTAAATAATATCTAACTATTATACTTCAATGTCCATATTTTAGTAAATCTCATTCTATCAAGATTTTGTCCAGTCTCCTATGTAACAGGTTGTACACTTGTACTGGATAGGTGTGGTTATACTTTAAAATCCGATTAAAATATGACCTCACTTTTCTGTTACAGCCTGTAGAAAATGTTTTTTGTTTGTTTTCTTTCTGGTGAATGTGTGATGGTATTTGTCGGCAGGCGCTTGCGCAGGCGGGGCCCCGGGGGGCGGTGCTTGCGGCGCGGGCGCATGGCGCTGCTGTACCGCGCGACGCGGCTCAAGGACCGCGCCGACACCCACGTGTTCACCTTCGTGGTGACACGCTCCGCCACGCGCGAGCCCGACCGCGATGTCACCTCCAAGGATTTCTGCTGCGCGCACCAACGCTGGGCCGTCGCCTTCAGCCGCACCGATGCATCGCTCGGTTAGTGCTGAACTTGCACCAGTCTAATGAACCCTCCGGCGCTCTCCTCACTTGACTTATTTAAATATTGTTGCAGGTGTGTATCTGGTCTGGCGTGGCGCGTGCGAAGGCATGCGGGTGTATGTGGACTTCACATTTACGCTCCTCAGTCGTGACCATTTCACGGCTAACGAGGGCTTTTCCGGAAAACAGGTGCGCTTCAGCGCAGGATGTGCAGCGCAGGGGCGTGGGCGGTGTGTGTCCATCGCAGAGCTCAACACCAAATTCGCGGATGCACGCGGCGAGTTCCAGCTGGAGCTCAGCATGTCGCGAGTGCGTACACTATACTCTTGTGAACTGCGCGCGCCTCGCCTTGACACACCACCCATAGCGTTCGCTGGCTTCGACTGGCAGGTGTCAGCTACAGGCGGTGGTGGCAAGGAACCGCTAACACTGAGGCTAATGAGATTATCAGGAGAAGGACAGCGCTGCCGTGTTCGGTATGCGCTTGCACTTGGTGAGGGCGAGAGAAGACTACACTCGGGGCCACTAGAATGCGTTTGTGACGCTGATGGTCGCACGCCGCCTTGGAACCCGCGGCCGCCTTCGCGATTACTAACTAAAGGAGTTCGACTGACTGTGGAGCTGGTGTGGGCGCGCGCTCTGGCCGAGCTGGCGGTGCCGGCGGCAGGGCGCGCGGCAACGTGCTACGACCGCGACAAGCAGGCGTGGGCAGTGCGCTGCGATATGCACTCAGAGATGGTGCGGCTGCACATGCTGTACCGCGACGTTCACCACGTGCCGCGCAACCACCTGCGCTACGTGAGCTGGTCGGCGTGGTTGGTGCGCACGGGTGTCGCGGCCGGCGAGCCCGACGCCGAGGAGCTGCCCGGCGCGCCCTTTGAGCACTACTACGCACAGGACAGCGCCGACGAGGGGCTCATGATGGAGACGGCCCTGCGCGTCGAGGACATGTCACGCCCCGGCAGCGCCTTCTTGCACCCAGGTGGTGAACTTCGTGTGCGCCTTGAGTGGGGCGACACTTACCTACTTTTTCAAGCTACTTATCATGTCTATGATGACCTTTGTCGGCTACACGCGCATCAGATGAGGTGGGTGAATGCTGCTTATGGTATCTTAATAACTCGGGGCGTATTTCATAAATAATGACATGGATAATGTTTTCAGGCGCGAGATTGCCGTTCTTCAGGCGGAAAACTACTCTCTGGAGCGGCAGCTGTTCAGCTACCAGAAGAGCCTGGCATATGCGCAGGCGCAGGCGGGCGAGCCGGCGGTTGCGGAGGCGAGCGGGCGGCGCTCACCCGCGGAGCGCTCGCTCTCTACCGACACGGAGTATGCGTGAGAAGGGCCTGAGGACCTACCCTCGTCGTCGCCTTTGACGTCGCCCGTTCTCTACTCTTCTATATTTTCGACTGATTCTGACGTTTTTGAGCGATTTATCTATTTTTCTAGACGTTTTATGGCGAGGTGCGCCCTCGTCCGCACCGCTTTCCGCCGGTCGCCTGCACTCTCGCCGCTCGATTCTATCGATAGCCGATAATTATACTCGACTACTTTTCTATTTGTCTGTACATAAAATATATTTAGAAGATATTATATATTATGTATATTTCTTAACTTAAAACTCGAATTCATATACTGCAACAGTCGATTTATGAATAAAAAAAGTCCGTAAAATAAATACCAATTTTGTCTCTTTATTTGTATCTTTATTCATTATCCCTCACACACAGTTCGTATACGTATCTATAGGAAAGCTTCTGTCTTTTATTTATATTTTGTAATAAAAACTATTTCAAGCATGAGATCAAAAAACCATTCTATTCACTCCAACATAGGACGGGTATAAAAACCTTGAGAATGTGCCTCATTCAAATTATGCTTACAGTCAAAACCATTTTAACATGGAACGCCTGAGCGCTAGCTGTCAGATCTGTCAGTTGTCAATATCATGTCAAACTCAAATTGACAAAAATCTGACGTCAAAACCACGTTGTTCAAGTTGTTTTGTATTTGTGCAAAAATAAATTAATAAAACGTAGAAATGGCACAAGGCAAACTAAAAGTGAAGAGTAAATTGCCTGCCGGCGCAAAATCAAAGAAAAACAAGAGTAAAGCGGGCAAGGCCGTGACGAAACGGCCAAACGCACCCGTAAAGAGTAAGAGTGCTGCAGAACGGAATAAGATGAAGACGAATGTTTCGAAGATGGTGAATGCTGCCGCTGAGCAGCAGTTGAGAGCACTAGCCACCACCACTCCACAGTTGTCAGCGGCGCAGCAGCGCGTTGCAGCGGCTCCTACGGCTCCAGCCCCTGCCAAGTAACCGTACTTTAGATTAGGTTAAAAGAAAATGAGTTTCCTAAGATAACCATGTTTATCAATATTCTAAAAGAATATTACCTACTGTCTAACATTTGTAAAGAGCACACATACTGTCTTAATTCACTAAACCCCTTGAATGCCGGCGTTCACTCTCATTGTCTTTCTATTGTGACTAATTACGGTATTCGAAAGGTTAATGTTTGATGCCAATTATTTGTACCAAAACTGGCTGTAAAGGTTTCTAAACATGTAGTCATTTAAAATAGAATAGCTTCACTTAAACACTTTTTTTTGAGTTTCCTAAGAACATAAAATTAATGAAAAATTTGATTGCATAACTATATCCACTGCAAAGTTTGCAGAAGAAGTAAGTTTCCAACATAATATTGGATTAATTTGTTAAATGCTTAGATTGCCGTTTCTTTGTTTCATTATCAGCCAGCTAACAAAAGTAACCTGCAATTTGGTTATTTCTCCATCCTTCATTGACTGGTAGAGAATGCCTAAGGCATTAAGTCTGCCTGTACCATTCTGATACTTAAAGTTTCAATACATAAAAGGCTATTTATGAAAAGCGGCCCATGATAATAAATTAATTAATTTTAAGAAAAAACAATGATGTGTTTCAAAATAACTGATAACTTTTAAGATTACAGACATAAAAATATTTTCTAAAATCTATGTGAAATTAAATTAAAAATAAAACTATTTCTCACTCTTTGTAAAACTGTTTATGATCCGTTTTTCTTTTTTTAATGTGTCTAAAGTATTGTTGTAATATAAACTTGTTAAATATAAGTAAGAAAAGATTAATCTTAAAATAAATTATTTTATTTTATTTATTGTTTTTTTTTTCTTTGTTATAGCTCCTTTAACTTGCAAAATAAAAAGCATATAATTTTGTACAGGATTTTGCTTGACAGATTAGCAGTCCATAGAAAAAACATAGTGTGCTAGACTCAATATGTTTTGGAGTTCTTGATGTGACTCACATAGATGTACTGACTTAAGATTACCAATTTCAATGTTAGCTTAATATCATTTAGGGCAATACTCCAGATTCATCTAGTTTTCATTAATATTCACACTTAATATCAAACTTATATTCACAAAATATAAGCAGTCATTTAGAAGACTATCATAGCTGCCCGTGCGCCTCGCTTGCCTCCAATCACCATGTACAGTCAAGGGTCAAAAGTGCAGTTGCACTCCATCAATGCTAAAGGGTCTAAAATGTCTTTGTAGAAGAGGGTGAATGCTTCATGCCTGTTCTGATTTGTAGCATAGAATCTATAATAATATTGATTTACCTAGTTGTGGACTATGAAACTTCTACTACAAAGAAATTTTAGACACTTTAGCAATGGTAGAGTGTAACTGCACTTTTGACCCCTGACTGTACAAGCCAATCCCTTGGGAGAAGCGAACCAAATATAGATATGAATAGAATAGAATAGAATAAAACATAGACACATATGATAGTCATATATGATTCTCAGCCAGCATCTGACCTTTGTTGTGCATATTTGGCAGCTTTGTTCCTGTGCTGCCTTTGTTCAGGATAGGCTCAACTACATCCTGATCGCCCCTGCAGCTAATTGTCATTCAGGTGCATATTGCACACCCTACGGTCATTCATCCCATTCTGACAAAGCCTTGCACTGTTTTTGTACATGCAAAGACTCTATCTCCATAAGATGCAGACGCTCCAGAACCATTTTCTCTAACAAGACTTGAGAGGTGATGCCTATTGTGTGAAAGAGTTTGTTTAGTGAACAATGTCCGGTAATGATCCCCGCTAACAAGCGCAGGCTGCCCTATTCAGTCGCAAAAGGCTGCTGGCAGGGGTTCTGTTTAGGTATGGCCTTGCTTGGCCTGCCAGCAGCCTGCTGTCGAGGAGCATTTGCAAGTGGAAAGCTTGTGTGTAGGTGTACTCTCTTAACCATGCACGCAGCTGAACAAAGGGGCCCGGCGCGATGTGTTCAGGTCTGAAAACTACCGCACCTTTAGCTAATAAAATCTACACTAATATTATAAAAAGGTATTTGTTTTTTTTTGTTTGTAGGAGGTAATGTCTGAAAGTATTGGTCCGATTGCAAAAATTTTTTCACCAATAGAAAGCTGCTTTATTTCTGTGTGACATGGGCTATATTTTATGTACCTACGCGGGCGAAGCTGCGGGAAAAAGCTAGTAAATAATAATAATAATAAATAAATAATAACAAAACCATATTAAGTAGGTGTAGGTACTTAACCATGCACGCAGCTGGCCAAAAGGGACCTGCGTTATGGTTTCAGGTCCGAAAACCACCGCGTTAGATAGGTTATTCTCTCAGGTTATTCCTCTCAGTCAATTTATTAGCTGTGTCATTGCCCAGTGAATCTTATAATTCACTGTAGCGTCACAGTGTTGCGAATGAGCGTGGCAACGCGTTCTAGTGCATGGTGGCATTCCTGTATGAGACTCGAGATGGTGAAGTTCTTTTCTAGGGGTTGAAATACGGAGGTACTTACCATCGGAGAGTACTCCAATGTGAGTACCCGTAACTCTCCAGGTTTCTATGGCGTCGGCCGATAGAATGATGCCTTCCATCTTCTAGACGGCGTTGAGTCTTCCTAGTGGTCTGAATGTTTTGATATTGAGCCCATTCAAGTAAAATCAGTTCTTTTGGGTCTGAGTAGTCGTACAGTTCTTCTGTTAGATGTAGGGATTGCAAAATCCGGACTTTTTAGAAATCCGAATTTCTGTACTATGTATGTCTTATTCTCGTCCGATATAAATCCGGCTTATCCGGATTTTTCGAACTTTTGAGTGTTTTAAGTTGATTTGGTATAACTGAAATAAATAGCATAAATAATTTAAAATATGCAGGTATCGCTCAATTCACAGCACGACAGAATAAAATCAACTTAAATAATCCACAAAACTTTTAGGCATCAGTCATTTTTCCCGTTATAAATTCACGTAATCATTTTTATTATAACATTAACATAAACTTTAGATAATTAAGATAACAACATAAACTAATTTAAAAAAATCATTAGGGTTGTGTATATATTGTAAGGCACCGACAACAGTAGGTATAGAGCCGTCTCTCTTTAATTCTCCTTTTCAATGGATTTGCCAGTTGCTTTGCAGATATCGTGTCTTGGCTGTCTAATGATTTTATCAAATATTGAAAAGCTATATCGGCCGTTACAATAGTGGCATCTCTGCGGCGAGCCAAATTCGCGCAAATAATCTACACTACACCTAATCCTATCAATTCAAATATCTTTTGGACTACTTTTAATGGAAATTTGTGGATATTATTCGTAAAACTCAGTTTTGTCAAAAATCCGAAAAAAACGAATTAGAGTCCAAAAAAAAACGGATTTCAAAATGCCAAGAAAAACCGGATTTTTCAATTATTTTCGAAATTCGAAGAATCCGGATTGCAATCCCTAGTTAGATGTACATTGTAGTGTTTTTGGAAATGATTTCCCTTTGGAGCATTGTCGCTGGGAGATGCCATCATCATTAGAATATCAAGCGTTTCTTTGACACTGCAGTAAAACTCCCTAATCGTATCGACCGCCTGATACGAGCCCTTGTCACTCCTGCTGACGCTATTACCCTGCTCCAAGAGAATCGTCGCGTAAGGAAACTAGTACCCTTTAAAAACACAGACCGCTGTCCTTCCGTCTTCGTCGCCATGGCCCACCGCGATGTCCTCATCATTGGTCGGGGTGACCATTGATGAGAGAGGAGAGAAGTCCTAAATAACTTAGAGACAAGGTGAAACGTCAAGTTTTTATTAAAATGGCACATTTTAGCTCTTCTCGAAGTCAGAGAGTTATGACAATAGTTTCAATGACTATAATTGTGTAAATACATACCTACATGCCAATGCTGCAAATATATATACTTTAAAGGAAAAGCGTGTTATACATGGAAGATATATTTATTTAATCAAAATATCAGTGCTAAAAATAGCACAGATTTTATCTTTGCAAAAATTACTTGTTAAAAAGTTTATACACGAGCCCGATTTTATGAGACCAGTTTCTGTAACATTTTACGGCTTAAGTATGTTAATTCAATATTGATATTGGAAATGCATTATTGTGGCTTTATTAACAGACCAGTAGGTAGTTAAAATTTAAAGCTGTTTTTTGCCTTATTAAAATTCAAGAATTGGATTATGTTATCTTGACGTAAAATTTATTAACTTCAAACGAAATCTATACGAAGGTAAAGTTTGTTTTTTTGTTTGTAGGAGGTAATCTCTGAAAGTACTGATCCGATTGCGAAAATTTTTTCACCGATAGAAAGCTGCTTTAGTCCTGAGTGACATAGGCTATGTTTCATGTACGCGGGTGAAGCCGCGGGCGAAAGCTAGTTTAACATATTTTTTTATTTTTATTATTGATAGGCTCGCGTTTGACCACTATCTCACCTAATGGTAAGCGATGATGTGGCTGACGATTGAGCACGCTTGCCTAGAAGTAACCTATTCACTCTTGACATAAATGCTAAACTTTTATATTTTTAAATTTATTGTGGTCATCATCTCCCTAGTCTTTTTCCAATTAGCCGACCCCATGTCGGCTTACAGTCTAACCAGATGCGGCTGAATACCCGTGATTTACATGGAGCGACTGCCTCATACCTCCTACCTGTCTGACCTCCACAACCCTGTTACTGGGCAACACGATATACCTTGGATAGACTGATGGTCAGACTTTCAGACTGACCACCTGTAATGACTGTCAAAGATCTACGAATGACAACTGGGATCAACGACTTTATGCCCTTACCGAGGCAAGGGGTGCCAGTAATGTCCTAGATAAACTTAGAAAAGTATACACCCCTATTTTTTAATTAATTAAAAAATGGGCTCTATCTGTACCCGTTACTGGTCATATTTATGTAAGTAGTCAAAAAATAACGAAAATTTGTCTTATTTGGTAAATTCTTATTTGAATCAATTATTCATAACCATTGCTACTAGAAAATACTACGCGTAGTGTTTTTCCATTGTTTTTCATTCATAATCAATAGCCTGTACGTACAAAATTATTTCCATAAATTGAGTGACATTTTGGGATATAAACAAACGCTAATAACTTTGCTGTTTATGAATATTATTTATTGAGACTTTACTTAAATAATAACAAGATCTTTTAAAAGCCCTTTAAGTATTTGTACTAGGTAATTAAAAACTAGTGGTGTATATGACTTGAAAAATTCTCATTGGTATTTGCCCGGTTTGGAATCCGCAAGCTCATGCATAAGAGGCACACATATTTTATTAAAATTGTGGTGATACCGCGTAAAATATGTTATTACAACATGAATAAAATTAACATTATGACATTTATTTTAATAATTCGCAAAAAATAGTACCTGCTATTTAAGTATTTACCTCATCGCTATAAACAATATATTAACTACATAGTCTTCATGAGTCATTAACATTAAATTGTCGTAGGTACCTATTGAAATAACTTATGCAATATTTTGTAGTTTGTCGAAATAGCTGATTGTTTCGTTGAGTTTCTATAATTAAACAAACTTACTATGCTCAAGTTAATGGTTCTTAAACAAAAGGCTATTCATCAGAATTATTTTACATCAATAGGATATTTATTAGCAAGATTGTTTGAAATAGCTCAAGTTAGAATTGTTCTTTTGTGAAAGCTACGCAAGTGGACACACTTTACCTATACATATTTCAAACATTAATTCGAATACGTTTCAAGTCACCTTGGATGCTGTGTCTACTTGCCTCGGTATTAGGAGGGTTAAAACATTGAGAGCTGGTTTAGTTTTTACGAAATATTTCACAGAAGGGATTTAATTATACTAAGTGTAGTAGAATCCGAAGAATCGCCAAACTTCAGTGGTAGTGGGTAGGGCACATTGCTAGCAGAACAGATGGACGATGGGGTCGAAAGGTTCTGGAGTGGCGATTACGTACCGGAAGACGCAGCGTTGGAAGGCTTCCCATGATGACCTGCTGAGGGTCGCGGGAATCCGATGGGTGCGAGACGCGCAGGACCGGTCATTATGGCAACACTGTTATGGCGAAACGTCCACGATATGTATGGTCGACGTTTGATGATAATGAACTGTAGTAGATCGAATACAGTACCTAGGTATAGATCCAGCTATTTATCCCCTTGAGCGCCGATTGTACATACGGTTGGACAACTTGAATGACCTTGAAATTTATTCGGTCGAAAATTTTGTTCTTATCTTCGGTTTCCCTAAAAAAAAAAACAGATTTTTTTAATTTTTTTTTGCTGATTTTACTAAAAAACGCACATATACGTAATAATAATATACCCCGGCGCGGGAGGGGAAACCCTTGATAGGTCTGCAGGATTGTTCGAAATAGTCATCGCGGCCCTGTAACGCAAAGGAACAGAGGTGGGTTTTTGCCAGTACAAGTCTGACACTTCCTCTTGGTCCACCCTGGGCTGGAGGAGTTATTTGATGATTTCCCACGTAGACAATGCTAATGATGGCTAATGATGATAAAAGTAGTGCACATCTACACATTTGTGAAATCTGAGGGCTTATGCACACCACGTTTTTTAAACTCGCCGTGATACGCACGCGAGTCACAATAGCGCACGGTCGACGTACGTTTCCAAAACGCGCGTCAACGGCGTGTTTTGGAAACGTGGTGTGCACAGGCCCTTATAGGACTCGGTAACCAAAGAATCTAATTAAAGAATTCATATACGAGTAGAGTATAGCAGTCAAACATATAACCAATATTTTAATATTAAATTGAGTTTCAAAAAGATATGAACAGATACCTACCTACCCTACATCCGGTAATTATGATTGTTGATAACTAAATATTCGACAACGGAAGTGTCAGAACGCGTCAGAAGGCAGATGACCTTGAGAATGCTATCTTTAGGCAAGATTTTGACATGATGGACGGAAGTGTACAAGTATCTAAGGTTGTACAACTAATCTGAGTCGGTAGATGATCTCACCGATTCCAGATTAAAGGTATAAAACGCAAAACAGTGTTTGCAATAATTGGTGATATTTTTTGAAGTCAAGAAACAACTTTCATTAATCTTCTGCAGGTCATTTTTCAATTCAATTCGTATTTATTGTGGAACTTAGGAAGGTGTATATAATATAGCTGGTGTTAATAAATGGCTTGTGAACAGCTATGTCCCTTAGGGCGTACAATCTAAATATCTAATATATAAAATTCTCGTGTCACGGTGTTCGAACTTGAACTCCTCCGAAACGGCTCGACCGATTCTCATGAAATTTTGTGAGCATATTGAGTAGGTCTGAGAATCGGCCAACATCTATTTTTTTTTTTTTTTTTTTTTTTTTTTTTTTTTGGCAGAACAACGTTTGCCGGCTCAGCTAGTATATATATATAAGGAGAAATTGACTGACTGACATACCTACGCACAGCTGAAACTACTTGGCCTAGGAGCATGAAATTTTGCACAAGGTTTTCTTTTACGTCGTAAACGAGCACTAAGAGAGGATTTTCCAAAATTCACCCCCCTAAGGGGGTGCGAAGTCGCTGACCACTAATGAACTATATAAGTAGTTAGGTACTTGGGTATCTAACTAATGTTTGTTTTAGTATAGCATTATCGAGAGAGTTAAATCAACCAAAAAAATGGGTTAAACTTAATTCTACTACAATCTATTAGTTGGTTATAATGATTTATTTTTTTATGTGTGTGACTCTTATGCTATAAAACATAATAAAACTTACCGAATTCAAAATATATCACACGAAAACTTACAACAAACAAAACGAACTGCAAACACAAGCCAGTCACGACTTGAGAATCATTCAATGACTCGGACTCGGTCCGGACAGTTACCGGTCGGCCGGATGGCAGGCTACCCATTGCTCGCTGTCCGCAAGCCCACGACTACGGTGGTTGGAAATCGTGGTCGGTGGCGGCTGGGGCGTGAGGAAGTCTGTTCCCTCACGCGTGCAGCCGCCTGTCGTTCCTCCTCGCTCCGGACCATGGCCTGTACCAGGGCCCGGCGCAAGATATCGTTACCTCCGATCACCCCCACTAGGATACGGCGGTTTTCTGCCCAAGCAGGGCACACCTCTACCGTATGCTCCATTGTGTCCTACGGGCGGTCCGCACAATGGTGACACCCGGGCGTTTCTTCCGCACGAACCCGGTGCAGGGAACCTTCCGAACTTACCATCTCCAGTGACGACCTACGTCATGCAGAAGGTGAGGATGCCGTGACGTCTTTCGAGCCACACCTCAAAGAGGGGACTTACCGCCATAATTATGGCGTGTTCAGCACTGGGTTGTAACAGTCACTGTCTCCATTCCACCATGAGATCCCGCCAGAACTCTGTCCGATCCGTCAGATCACGGGATCCTTATGTATGCAACTGATGAGCGCCCGCTGTTACGAGCGCTTTATTTTAGTAGATCGTTATTGGCTTAGCGATTTAATCTTCGGGGATTACAAACAACCTTTATTGAGCCAATGCGCCAGCGCAGAATACAAAAAACAGACTAGTATTTATTGAAAGTAAAATGTTTATGACCTTTTCGTTAGATATCTATTGTAGCGCTAATGTACAGCTTCATACTTTTGATAGGTTCTTATTCATTTATCTGAACCAAAACTACATATTTTTTAATTTATCGTCACCTATAAATAATTTATTGAAGCACGTTTGGTAAAACATTACAAACGAATTCGAAGAAATCCTCCTTCAAAAGTCGGTTTAGTGTAAAAATAAGGTAGAAATCGATTATATAGGTATAGGTACCTATAAATAAATACATATGTATCAATTCAAGGCGATGCGATGTCGCACGGTGAGTGAACGGGCGTAGGTACCTACCGGACACTGCTGTGTCCATGGCTTTAGTCCGTCTGAGTCCGACTACCAAGATTGATCGTTGTTTGTACATTGAGGGATTAATAAATCTTTTTCATAATCTTTTAAACCTAGATGAGTCAAGTTGCGTAGGTTGTCTTGCTTCTAAAGATAGCTTCTTTTTTTAAGGTATGGAAATCATCTAATGACTGGGGCGGAGCGGGAAAGCGTGTAAGACTTTTACTGACTAAAACCACACATATGTTCCTTCTTTGCCTTTCGTTCCAGGACCCCGGGATTCCCTTTCGGACGGGCTATGGCCCTAGTAGACTTCGGCCCTACAGTTTTGCTGTCATCTCTTTGAGGCGCGCGTGGAACACTACGCACCGTTGCCTACTCGGGCTCGGTCCGGTTGGTTACTAGACGGCCGGACGGTGAGCTACTCATTGCTCGTCGTCCGCTAGCCCACGCCTACGATGTTGAAAATAACCGTTGGGGACAAGATTCCAATACCTACTTTGTATTTTCGATACTACTATTGTATTTTTCATTCAAAACTGACCTATAAAGCAATTAATTAAATTCTATTCTGCAAAACCCTTTAACAGTATATTTGTCTAATCAGCCTGTATGTTAGTAAGGGCCGTTTCTCATGCGATCTCCGTCGATATCACTCAAGTCCTGTGAGCTTTATGATCGAAGTCACAATAGCTTGAAATACTTCTACTGTCTAGACTAGACTAACAGAAAATCGAAAACTATTACCATATGTTTTAAGACGATTCTATTTGAATAGCAACATTTTAAAATGCTTTTATACGAGACCAAACAGACATACATCCACGAAGTTGTGAGCCAATAAAAAGTTGTTGACCTCTGATTCTAAATACCTATCAAATTAGGCACTTATGTCAGCACACAAAACCAAACAGCTCCTAGAAAAAAAAAAAATACTCGAGCGTTCTAACATCATCAAACGCCAATTTCGTCTAATCTCCTGCCAATATCCTTCTGAAGTTTTGGTATCCTCGCGGCGAGGCGGAGGGGAGCGGGGCAGTCTTGTGATGCGTCGATTTCTCCGAATAAGATTAATAAATGCAGGCGGGGGAGACAAGGGGCGAGCAGGGGGGACATCGCGGCTAATGACACGCGCCGCTGCAGATATTTTTTTATCGCGAATTTAAAACATAAACTGGTTGCGGTAGCTTTATGGAGTCGGCGAACAGAAGGCTCACTTCTAACAAGAAACTCACGTAAAGGCCGAAATACACATGCCTGTAGCTGTTACAAAAGTAGATGCAAGTAGCATCCATATCATAGTGACATCCACCAATCAGAACTGGTTATAGCTAACTGGCATTAAAGCTACTTGCATACTTTTGTGCCAGTTAAAGGCATGAGTATTTCAGCCTTTAGTATAATTATATATGTATCATAGACGTGGGCTCGCGGACGACGAGCAATGGGTAACTCGCCGTCCGGCCTTCTGGCCGTCCAGTACTGTCCGGACCAAGCTTGAGTTGTCAACGGCGCGTAATGTTCTACGCGCGCCTCAAAGAGATGTTATCAAAACCGTAGGGGCCCAGCAGGGCCGAAGCCTACTGGGACACGTGGACGCAAAGGGCAACTGAAGAAACATAAGTGTGGTTTTTGTCAGTAAAAGTCTGACACGCCCTCTCGCTCCACCCTAGGATGGGACAAGACATTAGATGATTTCCCTCCCTAAAAAAGAAGTATAAACATATAATTATGTAGTTTGTCCGGTACTAATCTATTGACCTAATGCGTCAATGGACCTAATGACGATGTTGTCATGGTCAAAAAAAATAAATAAATAGAACTACTTATATTTGTATCGGTACGCAAAGAAACATTCTAAGTATAGTGGGTATAAAATCTAATAAGAACCTTGAAATATAACTTCAAGTTATTTAGATTCACAATAGAGAAATCTGTTTCACTGAGCTTACAAAGGATACAGAAGCCGTTTGTTCTTTCGTGGAAAAATTGGAGCGATCATTCGGAGTTCGCTATACTTTCATTGTTATATTTTGCTTTGTTTGGCGTACCTAGTGATTTCACTTACATTGATTGTTGTTAGAAATGTACTTACTTTAGCTTTTCTATTGTAAAGTGGAACTAGAACTTCATTGCTGAGCTAACTTCTTTCAGCTTTGATTCTTACAATCAAATGTATACTTTGATACAGTGTTTTTTTTTTGGAAGTCGGATCTTTTTTTATAAAAAGTTTATTTATTTATTTAATTATTTGAAAACCAATAGGTAACAAACAAAAGAATAACAATAGTATAAGAGACATTGAGCCAATTACAGGTTCTCACGGGTAGAAACAGGTAAAGTAATAGAAAACTTACGATCACTAATAAGCACGATAAATTGTTTATTATTTTTCTCTTTTTTTACTGTTAGCTTAGTAATTCTTCGGGCTATGTCGGTAACCTTGGTTCTCCTGCGGATACCTTCATTCCTGATTCGATTACGCAACGAAATTCTGAGCATAGCCCATTCCATTGCTCTATATGGGTGACTTTAAGACTTTCTGATGAGGCCCATTTTTTTCATTTAGTAACGGATGCGTGAGTCCGATGGATGCGAGACGCACAGGACCGTTCATTGTGGCGAAACTTGGGGGAGGCCTATGTCCAGCAGTGGACGTCTTTCGGCTGAAATGATGATGATGATGATGGTGATGATGATGGTGATGAGGCCCATCGTGAGCGCCCACACTTTAGAGCCATATGTCATCAACTGGTAATACGTACACCAGTGTATGTTGCCAGTGTCTCTAGACGAAAGTCTATGACCACATAGACTTTCGTATTGAGACACTGTGATAAGTTGGACGAGAAAATACCGTGCAGCTTCTCGAAAACTGCCTAGTGAGTTGGATACAATTAGGTAACCTTGACTTTGAGGAACACAAGAAACTATAATAATAAAAATTGTATGAGTGGCTTTATGATTACAACTACAATATAGTTCCCTTATTTTTATATTACCTATCGATATTTTATAGTGGACCTTCTACCGTACCCTATATCGGTAGCGGTCCTCGACGCAGCCTCCGCCCGCGCCCTACGCCCTGCAGCCTGCAACTCTGCATAGTTCACCGCTCTGCGCGCGCGCACCGATACTCAACACCGCACTAATCACGAGTTAACACCTATTGTTAGGACTCTAGAACACTCGCACTTCGAGTCCAGCTTTATGTTGTAGCCAATGTCTGATTAAACATCGTGAGGGCTTACCTTCGATTTTTGAATTAAGAATTTTAATTTGTTAGGTAGACCGATAACCTGGTGAGGGTCGCGGGTATCTGATGGATGCGAGATGCACAGGAACGGTCGTTATGGCGACACTTGGGGGAGGCCTATGTTCAACAGTGCATGTCTTTCGACTGAAATGATTGTAGTGTATGTATCTACATACCACAATAATATAGTCTATTTATGTATTTTATAAAATCACGTCGGGGTCACCAATTTAGTTCGTCGGAATGTGATTCTGAACTAAATGATGATGATGAATTTGGGTATTATTCAAAATCTTCTTTAGCCTGAAACCCTGACAAACTATAGCATTAAATTACATTAAAATTCATTTATTTTAGGCACCATTATATCCCATATAAAAAACATTTACATTTAGATTTAAAAAAAAGTAAATACAAAAAATCCATTAATTAAAATTATTACAAAATACATTATTCATTACATATATTCAATAAATTAAAATTCTATAAATTATATGTATTAGGTACAAAAAAGTCGAAAAGTTAAAAAAAAAAAAACAATACCGTGGTCTCTTAGATGCAACGCTGTATATAACTTGTCTGTCGCGTCGCAGCAGTGTTGCACATAAGGACAGTCCTGCCTATTCGCTATTATTTTCAGAACGATGTTTTATTAAAGTAGGGTTTCGACACGTACTTGAAACCAAATAAATTCAGTAGATCTGTTTGTTTGTTAAGTAATCAAGTCTCAAAAGATGACAACTGCTTTTAGAGACAATAGAAAGACAATGAGAGAGGAACGCCGGCGTTTGCTTGGGCTTTAGTGATTTAAAAAAAATAAAAAGCCTTATCCAGCAACGGCGATAGTGAAAATGTTATCGACAATTACAGCAAAATAACCACAGATCCTGGATCATATCATTTGAACCCAATCGCTTGTCACCGGATATGCACAGTTAATCTTTTCATCTTTAATGTTAACTTATGTAAGATTTTATCTACAGGTAGCAATGTAGCATATCTATTAATTTTCCAGGATACTAGTAATAGCAGGAATTACTTGTTAATATTTAATTATACAAATGAGTAAATTTGTAAATGTAGCGACCAAGCACATATCTGCTATTTCTCGATAAGAAATACATTTACAATTTATAAAGGAAAATGAATGTAGTATTGAAGTGAGGACTATAATGAAACAATTTTCTCCCTTTTAACACAGTTAAATAGTTGTGTGAGCGTCCGATGTCTTCATATAAAGGGTGTCATGTTACCGCGCGCGCGTTGATGTCTTTTACAAGTGCGTCGCCGCCTACGAATGCGACTCTTGCGCAGGTCGCAATTCCAGACATATCCCCACACTTAGGGCTGTCAATAACAGTTGCAGTTTTTCAACAGCTAATCAAGTCAAGCCAGGCCTAGGACGACCGGTTACGGTGCGTTTACGGAACCCTGCTCGATTTCTCTGGTTTCCCATCAACGTCGAGGTGATATCGACCGGGAGACAATAAATCCGGTTCTGCTGCAGCGGACGGGTTGCAATTAAACTAGTGTCGCGCCGGGTTCGCGGACCGTGCGAAAGTGAAGCACGTGCGGGGCAGGGGGGCGGCAGGCTCCGTCTGCGCACGCACACAGAGTAGCCACTACAGCGCGATCAGGAGTTGCCTTCAAGCTCCCCGAGAGCTTTCGTTGCGTTTTGTGGATCATTCTCGTTAGGGGTAAGAGACTTTCGTTGCCTGTGTCTTCCTTTTACTGATCATCACTTTAGTTTATTAGAAATATGTAAAAAGTGGAACCAGTTTCACGTTTCGCTGATTTTATTTAATGAATTGAATTCTAATAAATTTTATTGGCTTCATTGCCACATTTTTGCTTACAGTCTTAGCCCCAAAATTATAAAAATTGGAGTAGGCACTAAGGGTCCTCTGAGAAAAGGGCTTCCAGTTGATCCCCGTATAGGTATACGTATTAATTCCTTAAACACACTGGTTATTCTAGTCTGTGTCTTCGTGGGTTCTGCGTGTGTGTCAGCGTGTGGGTGTTTGCGAGTGTATTCAGTCCGCGCGCGACGGCCGAGGCAGACGCACGCGCCGCTGCCTGTGCCATGTCGCGCTAGGCGCGCCCCCATGGTGTACCCCGAGGCGTCCCGCTGGGGCGCGCCAGACGCCGCGCTCGCCCCCCTCTACGATGACGTCTACAGAGGTCAGCTGATATTTGCAACCTCACCTATTTTTAACACATTCCCCCCGTGTTCAGACAAAGTGACTTTTTGCAATCGTAAAGTGCTCCAACTGATTTCTTCATCTCGACTGGCCGTCATTAATCCCGGCTTTTGCCAGACTGATTTATCAGATGATAATTGTCTGGTGCGAAACTTATTGTCGCGCGATGAAATGTTGCTAACGAGTACACTCACTATCATCAGATAAATCAGAGTTTGCATTGAGCTTTTAACGTAGAGAAACATCAACGAAATGTTTGGAATTGACATAAGCTTTCGGAAAGGTACGTTACTGTTGTTGTCAACTCCATTCTCTTTATTTGAAGTTTCTGTTCGTTAAGTATTGTTAGAAGTCACTTTTTCTAGAAGATGCTGAAAGCCTAACCGTGGGATTGGCGAGGTTAAAGACTGAGGGAATTTATTTCGCCGTCTTGGAACGGAACGTAACGCAAACTCCAGCTCCGCTATGCGAATCTTCTTTGTGTGTAACCTGTGTCTCTTAGCAACCTGTCGACGGTCCAGTACCGCTGCAGCTTGCCGCAATCATTTAACGAATATAATGATTAACTTGTTATTAACATTTAATATTAAAAACCGGTGCTTTACAACTCTTAATTAGTTCACCTTTTTTGTTTGACCCTAATCATATTTTAATTTTAGCGCGTTTTAAATTTTCATAATTTTCCACCCCGGCTTTGGATATATTTCTTTGTTCGCAGTACTTGTTTAAAAGCTTGTTTAAAAAATTCACACTTGATGCGACTGGTCGACTGCGAGTGCTGATGACTCAGTCGGCAGACATCTGTTACTAAACCATTATATTTACATTTCAATAGAGCCAGCTCGTAATTGAAATGGTTATTTTATATTCGCCGCAGTGTTCACAGTGAAGGGAGTGTTAAATACTTTAGATCCAGTTCAGTAAGTTTTGTTTTAGAAATAATAACATATCCACTTTAGCTAATAAAATATTCACAGCTGAGAACCAAATGTCTAAAGCCTTTTTACGATATTACAAGGAATCATTCAATTACCAGATTATAGTTCAACTTTTGTGAAGTAAATGCTCCTACAACATCCTTTTATTCGTCGAGTTTATTCCTCCCACGTGTATTTCTTAATAAGATTGGTTTGCGAACATTTTCTTTGTTTGGATCTCGTAAAGCTTTAGCCGCCTGATCAAATTATATATTACCATCCTTATTATGGTTAATAGCAGAGACATGTGAATGATTATCTATAAAGTTTGTTTGAATTGGTAATTAAGAGGATATCACATGATAGAACACGGAGAGAGTATTCTCAATCGCGTCTATATTGTAATCATGCAAGAATAGAATTCGCAAGCGTACCCTCCACCTGCGTCCGAGCTCGTCTCGGCTCATTTTATAATGACATTACAGTAATTCCATACAAGCGTAGGAGTATTGTGTTCATAATGTTTCGACGTTGTCGAGTCGTGTTGAACGGTTGTTTTATTGATAATTGGGACCTACACAGCTCATGTCGGTGCTTTAAAGCTCAATTAAACCTTGAAAATTGAACTGTCTTAAGGAAATTCAAATTGTGATTTTATAGTAGGGATCTCGTTTACGATCGTCTATAAAGTTTCTGAGCTGAGTGGTGGGGTACAAATGTAGCGATGCAAGATGCGAGATGCAAGAAGGCTGGCAAAGTAAGCTATGAGTTATTAAATGACCTGCGACTTTCCAATCGGCCTACATCGGTCGCGTGTTCATTGAGATATCTCGCGATTTCACGAGCGCTTCTCGCATGTGTCGCTGGATGGTTTTTATGTCAATTATTAGTTTTAATTGGTCGTTAATATTTATAATGATGGTCCCATGTGATTAGCGACGTAGCTGTTAATTGCGTGTTTATGGGCTTTTTTACAATTTCGTGAATATTTTCACTTTTTAGTGTCGTTTTGTTTTTGAGAATGTTCGCAAGTATTTTTATGTTGTTTTGATTACAAGTTTTTGCGCATATTTTATTCTATACTGGCGTGGCTGTCAGTTCTAATTTGTAAGTTAAAGAATTTTAGTGTTTCGTGTTATTTCAGTGATTTAGGCAAAATGTAAATTCTACATATTTTTGGAATTTCTCCGAAATACTATAATCTATATATATAAAAGAAAGTCGTGTTAGTTACTTCACTTATAACTCAAGAACGGCTGAACCGATTTAGCTGAAAATTGGCAGGGAGGTAGCTTAGAACCAGGAGACGGACATAGGATACTTTACTTTACTTTTTTTTTTTTTTTTTTAGAGTAGGGTAGAGTAGGGTAGAGTAGGGTAGAGTAGGGTAGAGTAGGGTAGAGTAGGGTAGAGTAGGGTAGAGTAGGGTAGAGTAGGGTAGAGTAGGGTAGAGTAGGGTAGAGTAGGGTAGAGTAGGGTAGAGTAGGGTAGAGTAGGGTAGAGTAGGGTAGAGTAGGGTAGAGTAGGGTAGAGTAGGGTAGAGTAGGGTAGAGTAGGGTAGAGTAGGGGAGAGTAGGGTAGAGTAGGGTAGAGTAGGGTAGAGTAGGGTAGAGTAGGGTAGAGTAGGGTAGAGTAGGGTAGAGTAGGGTAGAGTAGGGTAGAGTAGGGTAGAGTAGGGTAGAGTAGGGTAGAGTAGGGTAGAGTAGGGTAGTGTAGGGTAGAGTTGGGTAGAGTTGGATATAGTAGTCAGTTGACGGGAGCGAAGCCGCGGGCAAAAGCTAGTTTACATATAAAGTCCAGAGTAACAGAATTTTTCCCCAACATTTACATTTGATTATAGACGTAAAATATTGAAAGTTTATTTATGAAAAAATGGTTTTATGACTGCGTCAATGTTCTAGACCAGGCCTGCCCCCCTAGCCAAGTCACAAACGATAAACGTAAACTCTCAGTAGTCTTTAATAGATTTTCAACTTTATGTTATTGGATATAAAGTTGAAAATCTATTGAAGATTACATAGTGTTTTCGTTCGTTCCGGTCGCTAACGCTCAGTAGTCTTTAATAGATTTTCAACTTTATGCTCTTAGGTATAAAGTTGAAAATCTATTGGAGATTACTAAGCGTTCACGTTTATCGTTTGCAACTTGGCTAGGGGGGCTGGTAGAGTCTAATCTGTTTTCGTTTTTCACAATTATTACAATAAAGTCAAACTTAATCATATTTAAAGTTGTTTGTAATTGCAGTTACAAATATTGGCAAACGTATATAAATTTTAATTTAATCAAAATATTAAAATATTTTCTATGAAGTAAAAACAGTTAATATTCATGAGTAAACAACATTTCATACATCTGTAATGTAGGGTGCGGTACATTCTGAGATGCTGCGACCGTTGCCATCAGCATCGTCTGCATGTGGGGGTCCCCACACGGCGCGGCATGCCCGGGACAGTCTCAAATATAATCACTATTATTCTACGAACTGTGACTCAAGTATGAGAGCTCTTTAAACAAGACTTATACCAATAAACCTTAGAAAAAGTGGATTAAAATATAGCAGCGTAAGCGTAAAACGCGTACAAACTGTCCTGAGATTACTCTGAATCATGGAGCAACCGTATTACTTTTCGGACGTCCGGATATGTAAGTTTTGTAAAACCTTTCCATTTTGTTTGTATCTTGTCTTAAATATATAAAGGGAAAAACTGACTGACTGACATATCAACACACAGCGGAAATTACAGGGCCTAAAGGCGTGAAATTTTGCACAAGGTTTTTCCAAAATTCTCCCCCTAAGGGGATGTAACGGGGGTTCAAAGTTTGTATGAAGAAACTAAGCTAGTCTATCTATATATATAAAAGAAAGTCGTGTTAGTTACTTCACTTATAACTCAAGAACGGCTGAACCGATTTAGCTGAAAATTGGCAGGGAGGTAGCTTAGAACCAGGAGACGGACATAGGATACTTTACTTTACTTTACTTTTTTTTTTTTTTTTTTACATTGAAGTCGGTTGTATTATTTTTGTAAAAAGTTTTTATCTTACACTTTTTAGATAAGGTATCAGGTACCACCACTAAAAAGTACCCCTCAGACAAACTTAAAGTTTACGATTTTGGATAAAGTTAGATATTTTTAATTATAAAAAAAATTCAACTACTCAATTAGAAGAGCTAAAGTTTTACTGTCGAAAAGTATATAGAAAACCGACCTGCTTTCAAACCTTCGACAAGTTCTGAAAGTGCCACTAGAAAGTTCTGAACTAGATTCTGATTTAAACACTGTGGAAATAGAAAATGGACATAGAATTGGATGCCTGGATACTTTAGAAGGGCGAAAGTGTTAATAATAACATTAAACTTAATCTTACCTATGAGGGATGAGTGAGTTGCTTATGATTCTGACTCAATACATTCGGACACAGTGTCCGAATTTACACATTTTATGTATTTTTAATTTATTTCGCGGCCGATTCGGACATCACCAAATTTATTAACCCGTTGTATACTGGAATGCAGATCAACGCGGGTCACAATGGCTTTTTAATTGTGTCTCTAATCTATATATATAAAAGGAGAAACTGACTGACTGACATATCAACGCATAGCCAAAACTACTGGGAATAGGAGCATGAAATTTTGCACAAGGTTTCCTTTTAAGACGAAGGCGAGCACTAAGAGAGGATTTTCTAAAATTCACCACCTTAGGGGATGAAACGGGGGTCCAAAATTGGTATGGATTAATCTATTTTCACGCGGGCGAAGCCGTTGGCAGCAGCTCAGCTAGTTATGGCATACGAAAGGTTAAAACAGGTTAGTACAGTCAGTTAAAAAGAGACTTAAAATATACCCAAACTGGCCGTCTTAAATCCACTCTAAAATAGTTAAAAAAAAAACCCTAAAATAGTTTTGGTAACGCTTTTATCCCTTTATATTATATTTTAAAACTGTTTATCTGACTGTACTAAACACTTACTAAACAGTGTGTATCCGAATCGTCATTGAAAAAAAAATTGAAATAAATATGTGCCGATTTTGCCGATGCCGAATATGGACATTGTGACCGAATATATTGTGTCCGGATCATCAGCAACTCAGAGAAAATGGACATAGAATTGAATACCTGGATACTTTAGAAGGGAGAAAGTGTTAATAACATTTGATCTTACTTCAGATCAGATCGAACGAGGTTTCTGCGGATCTATTCGTGCGGTTAACTTCATTCGTTCGTTCAATTGGTTCAGTCAATTCTCAACAATCTAAAGTTAACATTTAGTTACGAACGTTGTAGAAATATTCTCTTGTTGAAGTTAATGGATATCGATGAAAAGAATAACAATCCATCTTCGAGTTATTTCAAATAGAATCTATTATTTTTATTGAGGAAGAAACTTGTCGTTTGAATGGTCTGATTTTCATATGGATATAGTACCGCTCTGTTACTTTAATAACAATTCATACATTATTCAGTATTGTTGTTTTTGGACTAACGAGAAAAGGGATACAAAAATAGAGTTTATGGCTCTTAATAAACTAGTGCGTGTCACCATCAACGATTGCATCACTGCTTACCATCAGGTGGGATCGCAGTCAAGCACCAGATTATATCAAATAAAATAAAAAAAACACGGCTTTTATCTAATACTGGCTTCTGCCAGCGGCTTCTATAAGCGACTAGCTTCTTCTCAGTAGTTTCATTTGTGCGTTGATATGTCAGTCAGTCAGTCAGTTAGTTTCTCCTTTTATATATATAGACTAGCTTAGTGAAAGTAGGTTTCTCCATACAAACTTTGGACCCCCGTTTCATCCCTTTAGGGGGTGAATCTTGGAAAATCTTGTGCGTTGACATGTCAGTCAGTCAGTTTCTCCTTTTTCAAAATTTTCTTCCTTTTTCGAAATTCTATTAGAAATAAACATTTAAAAATACATTTTGATATGGGTCAATTAGCCTATTGTATATACCACTAGTTCTTAATTAATACAAATACTTAAAAGGTAAAGTAAAGTAAAAGTAAAAAAAGTAAAGTAAAGTTTCAATAAATAATATTCATAAACAGTATAGTTATTAGCGTTTGTTTATATCCCAAAATGTCACTCAATTCATGGAAATAGTACACGCTATTGAAAGAATTAATAAATGACGATCAAAATGGAAAAACACTGCGTGTAGTATTTTCTAGTAGCAATTGTTGTGAATGATGGAGTATATTATGAATTTACAAATTTTCGTGGACAATTTTGGGATTTCGTTTTTTTTTTACCTTTGACTACAAAACCTTTACCTTTTTGACTACAAAATTATGATCAGTAACGGGTACGGATGGAGCCCCATTTTTTTTGTACTAATAAAAACTAGAGGATAGAGAGATATAAACCGTATTTAGAGGGTAGTTTTGAAAAAAGAATAATGTCAGTCTTCATTTTGATAAGAATTTGTGCCAAGTTTCTATTTTATTAACCCAAAAAATAATAATTCTCCATATAATCATTAAAACCGCCTAAATTGTTGTATTGGGGGTTGTTCTAAAAACAAACAATGAATGAAACATTTATTATTTACCCTAAGTTACTATTTGTACTAAATCTAAAGTACACACACGGCACACGGAACACACGCAATTACGCACACGCAAAATGCGCAATTGCGCGCATTGTGGGCACACGGAATTAGGTTTTGAATAGAAACGATAATCCCCCTTTTCACCCCTTTAAAGGTTGAATTTCCAAAAACCCCTTCTTAGTGCTCGCCTACGTTACGAAAGGAAGCCTTGTGCAAAACTTCATGTTCCTAGTCCCAGTAGTTTTGGCTGTGTGTTGATATGTAAGACAGTCAGTTTCTCATTTTTACCCGACTACGGCAAAGTTTGGCTTTGTCTTGGAGGGTTATGATTTTGACAGGCTATGTATGTATGTATGTGAGTATGTTCATCTGTGCCCTCACAGCTTCTAATCTACTTATCGGAACTCGACATATATGAGGTATCGTTAGAACCGTCTTAATTGTCCGCTGAACATAGGCTACGTGATGTGTCATAAAACTCGATGTGGCGCCCTCTAGCGGACAAAAAGTAATGTGATCAAAAATAAAAATGGAGATAAGTACGCCGTGTTTGGTACCTTGTTTATTTCAGCATCCTGAAAATCTTGTTTCATACTTTTTCAGCATCGTTTTTTTTTGTCGTAGTCGGTTTTATGTTTTTACTTTTTATGTATATGTATACAGATAAAGATAATAGAGATAGATAGATAATAACATATAGATTACTTATCTATCTTTTCCGATAAGTTAACGTCTTTCGCGTGTATCATAAAGAGGCCAAATATATCTTCTAACCTGTTTTATTACTTATTCAGTGCTTTTACTGTAAATCTATTAATTCCTCTTAAACCACGCGACGAATTTTGATACGATTTTCACCAATAGAAAGAGTAATAATCGAGAAAGGTGTCTATATAATTGTACCCATGTGAAGCCTGAGCGAAAAACTAGTATAGACTAATTAATACTTCAAATAAAATATCAAAGTTATGACGACGTGAATCTTAGACAATAAACAGGAAATTACATGAAAGTCATAAACATTAATAAACTTCAGATGATTAGATTTTATTGGCAATGCTAAACTATATAGATACTTTCGCAAAAACACGAAGAGAAGTAGGGTAGGATTATTTTATTTTATTGTTAAAGAGTAAAAAACCGATACATTATGTGATATTTAAAACATTAAGTCCGCTTTTGTACTTATTTATTTAATGCTTTATGCACACAAATATACAGAGGCGAGGCGGATGTACTTTGTGTTGCATGAAGATTAAATAAATAAATAATAACATAAATATCTTAAATAATATTGTAACCCACAGCACTGTTCACGGATTATTATTAATGAGTAGATTTTAAATTGCTAGCATAAAAACTGCATCTATGATGGTTACATCACTTTTAAGAATGAATGCAAAAATTAAAGTATATATTACACTAATAAAAAAACTGGGCAAGTGGGAGTCGGACTCGCGCACTGAGGGTTCCGTACAAACTTGAAAGGTAAATTGCGGTTTACGATTTAAGACGAATTAAAAAAAAACTACTTACTAGATCTCGTTCAAACCAATTTTTGGTGGAAGTTTGCATGGTAATGTACATCATATATTATTTTTTAGTTTTATCATTCTCTTATTTTAGAAGTTACAGGGGGACACACACACATTTTACCACTTTGGAAGTTTCTCTCGCGCAAACTATTCAGTTTAGAAAAAAATGATAGTAGAAACCTCAATATCATTTTTAAAGACCTATCCATAGATACCCCACACGTATGGGTTTGATAAAAAAAAGAAAATTTTGAATTACAGTTCTAAGTATGGGGAACCCCCAAAATTTATTGTATTTTTTCTATTTTTGTGTGAAAATCTTAATGCGGTTCACAGAATACATCTACTTACCAAGTTTCAACGGTATAGTTCTTATAGTTTCGGAAAAAAGTGGCTGAGACATACGGACGAACAGACAGGCAGACATGATGAATCTATAAGGGTTCCGTTTTTTGCCATTTGGCTGCGGAACCCTAAAAACTGGGCAAGTGCGAGTCTGACTCGCGCACTGAGGGTTCTGACTTACTTATGTAAATAGGTCAATTACCGAATGGAGTCTCGAAGATTTTTCCGAGTCGCAAAAACGAGTTTTTTTTTTGTGACGTAAGAACAAATTTACTGTTTTCAGATTTGTTTATATACCTGTGCTATAAAACCTTGCTTTATACCAAATTTCAGGATTCTGGGCCAATGGGAAATACCCTATGAATTTTGATTCCTTAGCTGTCAAAATATACGTAAATTTTTTCACAGCTTCAAGGGATCGCAGATCTGAGTATGTTGGTTCTAATTTCAACTCGATAACTTCACGCGTTCCGCGTTGTTCGCGACAGACGAACAACAAAGTGATCCTATAAGGGTTCCGTTTTTTCCTTTTGAGGTACGGAACCTTAAAAATAAAAGACTTGATTATAAAACTAAAAATATTTAATGTTAATCAAAGTGCTCGAGTGTCTCATTGAAAAAAAAATAAGGTCTATTTTTCCAAGATTTGTTGGAGATGTCTGATGATGTATTTGCTAATTCTTGCCTTCTTGGTGGGTGTCTTGTCAAATATCTACTTTTCAGGCAAGGGTTCTGCATGTGACTAGCGCCTTGGGGGGCATTCATTTATTACCTAAGACGATTTATACTAGTTTTTGACCCCCTCCCCCCTAAATAAGAAAAAATAAGAATAGGCCGACCCCTCCCCCCTGTTTAATGTAAGAATCTAAAGGAAAAAACGAATAAATGTTTGATTAGTTTTGATATTTATTTTAAAACAAAAAAGAACGTTTAAAAGTGTGTCATTTACGCAAACAAGTAACGTCTAATTCATAAGCTGGGAGGCGCAGTGACGTTACCATGGAAATAATTTACCAATACGCATCCGAGCCCACATCGGTAAACGCGCGGTTGCCCGCACTTTTTCAAATCTTAATTTTGCGTATTTTGTGATCTTACGTAAGAACTATTAGGAATCCCTCCCACCCCCTTGTAAGAAAAATAAGACATGGTCGACCCCCTAAATCGTTTAACGTAATAAATCAATGGCCCCTTGGCAATCTGTATTCTTTAAATTTAATAATAATATTTATGTTTTTTTTTTATTGAAATATTTAAAAATATAATTTACCTATAAGTGAATAAAAATGAACACAGAAATAATATTCCACAACTTTTACAAAACGCCATCTAGTCTCAAAGTAAGCAGAGCTTGTACTATGAGTACTAGATAACTGACAGACATACTTAAATATACAATGTGTCTAGTATTTTTATGTAAAGTATCTGTGTACAAAATTTCATAACTGTACCATGAAAAATCATGAGGTTATAAGCTTGTTATGTTACCTGGTTGGCCGCACAAATACATGATCACCTGGCCACGCGGGCGACTGAGGGGTTGTTTTACTCCCGCATCCAACTGTGCGCTAGTGTCTAATGTCCGCTATAACCTGCCGTGACCTGTGTGGTACTTAGTGTCGGTAGTGTCCAACTTGTGTCCTTTTTCAAATATTTTTGGAAAAAAATCTAACATGGTGGAAAAATTATTGGAATCGATTCAGTTACTGATTCTGAACAAACTATATTCAGGTTTCGCATATACTAAAAATAATGTTGTATATTCTAAATACATACATATTATTATTATAGATAGGACAATTCCCCAGAAAATGTTATTACAGATCCTCACAAACAAACAAATCAAATCTCAAATAGGCCACTCCAAGTCTTGACTGTTTCCTTAACTTTTTGTTGAGCCGTAAAGACGTAATTTAAGTTATAATTACATTTCGAAAACAAGTATTTTGTACGAAATACTTTTACTAAACTGTTTGTAATACTGTGTCCAATTTCACTCTGAAATACTTTAGTGATGTCACCCTTCTCTCTTAAGGATTATTATTTCAGATGTCACTCGTCTCTAGTCTGACTTAATCTTTTCCATTTTCTGCACTCAATAGGATCTGCTATAGTCTGTTCAAACTTTTTACCTTTTTCCTCTTTCAAGAAGGCTAGCCAATTTAAAATTTGTAGTTATTAGATTTTGATTGTGTCTAAAAGTTAAAACTTATGCCGAATTCGATGACTGAACTTAGTAGGTAATTGAATAGATTACCTATTTGCTTGAGACATTTTTATACCAAACAATTAGGTTTTTTTGCCGATAAAACTGTACATTTTATTAAAACTTAATTTTTTTAGCTATTTTCAAGTTTTTGTTTGTGATGTGAATTAATCCAATGAAGAAGAATTCACATCCCGCTCTAGGGTGGAACGGATAGGCGACTCTTACTAATTAAACCTACCTGTGTGTTTCGGTTGTCTTTTACGTTCTAGGGCCACACTCTTTCCTTCAGCCTAAGTAGGCATCGACTCTACTGGCCTTATTTAGTATTACTGACATCTCTTTGAGGTGCTCGTGGAACAACTCGCGCTGTCAACCCGAGAAGGGGCAATCTTTGTTTGTATATTGATTTCTTTGAGTAAAATCTTGCAAACTGAATTTTCACATTTAGTTTCGGTTCTTATGACAATGCATTTTAATAATAAGCATGACTTGGGCAATGAGACTTTTGCCATAAATAGCTGGCATGTTTTTTTTTCTTTTCTACAAATGTGAAACCTAGGTCATATCTTAAAGGACTGTATGAGAAATCAATAGCAAAAATAAGTATGTCTATCAACCGTAATCGAACGAAGTTAGAGACTATTTAGTAGATAAGTATTGTTTTTTATCATGCGATATTTTTCTTAAATATGCAATAATATTGATATTCTATGCTTAACGGAACATTGGCTTAAGAGCCATCAGTTCATTTTCAATTTTAGTAATCACCAGGTTGGTAGTTCGTTTAGTAGAATTAATGCCATACGTGGTGGCTCATTAATTTTAGTAAGCAACAACCTTAAGTTCAAAGAACGAAAGGATATTGTGAGCCTATCTGTTGAGCGGTCAGTTGAAATAGCCTGTATTGAATTGGATCAGTTTATTATATTAAGTGTGTACAAACCCCCTTCTGGATTGTATGACTGCTTTGAAAAGGTAATGGATGAAGTTTTCCACAAGATTTCCAATTCAAACAAGTACATAATCACTTGTGGTGATTTTAATGTTAATTTATTAGAAAACTCAGGTTTACGTAGTAAAATTTTAAGTCTATTTCAGTCCTACAATCTTGTTAACTTATTTTTGGAGGCCACAAGATTAACTCCTACTAGTGCCACATGCATAGATAATATTTATACGGATGTTGTACCAACTCACAAAGAAATTATAAATTTATTAGATTCTGATCATTGTGGACAGTTAATTACTTTTCAAAACCAAAAAAACATAGTGGCTAAAAAGAATATCACTGTTAACCCTAAAACTGCAAGTCGTTTAGAAACTTTTAAAACTAAACTCGTTAATAATTTACCAGACTTGTCTACATATGATGATCTCAATAACCAATATGAAGGTTTCTTTAACATGTACTGTAATCAATTTAATTCTACATTTATACCTAAGACTATTTCGGTCAATAGTAACGTTTCGTTCTGTGAATGGGCTACCACTGGTATTCATAAAAGTAGAACTCGGCTTTACGAATTGTATGATGAAAGGGTTCTTGTTAATACTGCTGAATTTAGTTCATATGTGCGAAATTATTCAAAATTATTTAAAAAAATTTGTTCTATAGCGAAATCGCGTTATTTGAGTTCCAAAATTAAAAACAGTAATAATGTAATTAAAACTACTTGGAATGTTATAAATAGTGAAACTGGAAAGTCTACAAGACCATCTAGTGACTATAAACTTGTAATTAATGACAATGTGATCTCATCGGACTCACAGGTTGCCGCGGCTTTTGAGAACTTCTTTTCAGAGATCCCCATATCAACAACAAAATCTCTGAACTCGTCACCCACTGCTGCAGAGTCTCTGCTTAAAGAAAATGTTAAAGTTTGCGATTCTGATTTTAATTTCGAACATGTGACTTATGTAGATATTATTAAGACGTTTAACTCCTTGAATGTAAAAAAGACTGCAGATTTATGGGGTAATTCTGTGGACGTTGTTAAGTCTATAATCCACATTATAGCTCCTTCTTTAGCTTTTATTTTTAATAATTGTATTGATCGCGGTGAGTTTCCTGATCTAATGAAGAATAGTAAAATAATTCCATTGTTCAAAACGGGTAGTACATCTGACCCCACGAATTACAGACCCATTTCAGTGCTACCCACTTTTAGTAAAATATTTGAGAAACTTATTTTAGAGCAACTACAAAGATTTTTTAACAGACATAAATTATTGCATACCAAACAATTTGGTTTTACAAGGGGTCGTTCAACAACCGATGCCGGTGTTGAACTTTTAGGACATATTTATAATGCATGGGAAGACAAATGCGATGCCCTGGGCATTTTTTGCGATTTGTCAAGGGCCTTCGATTGCGTTCTCCATGAAACATTAATCAGGAAACTACACCATTACGGAATCCGGAACTCCTCCCTGGATCTTCTTACATCTTATCTGAGTGAAAGGATTCAGAGAGTTGATGTAAACGGAAAAAGATCTCCTGGATCTGTAGTAAAAATGGGTGTCCCTCAGGGTTCAATTCTTGGCCCATTTTTGTTTCTTATATATATAAACGATTTACCTTACCTCATAAAGGATAACCATAACATAGTGTTGTTTGCAGACGACACTTCACTTTTGTTTAAACTTAAACGTCAGCAGCCGGTTACTGACGATATAAATATAGCACTTTCAAAAATAGTACACTGGTTTGATGTAAATAACCTTCTACTTAATGAAAAAAAAACTAAATGTATAAAGTTTACCATGCCTCAGGTTAGGCAAGTAGAAACTAGTGTGCAATTAAAAGGTAAAGAGTTGAGTCCTGAAGATAATACAGTGTTCTTGGGCATAACTCTAGATGCTAAGCTGCAGTGGGGCCCACATATAGACAAATTATCAAAAAAACTTAGCTCTGCAGCATACGCTGTTAGACAGATTCGAAATTTAACTGATGTAGAGACTGCCCGTTTAGTTTACTTTAGCTATTTCCATAGTGTCATGTCGTACGGTATTCTACTGTGGGGAAATGCCGCCGAAATACAGTCAATTTTTGTATTGCAAAAAAGGGCTATTCGTTCTATTTACAAATTAAGTCCCAGATACTCCCTCAGAGATAAATTTAAAGAAATCAATATAATGACTGTACCTTCACAGTATATTTACGAGAATATTGTGTATGCACATAAAAATATAAACATGTTTAAAAAATACAGTGATGTTCATAATTTTAATACTAGGAACAAACACAAATTTGTGGTTCCTACAACCAGGCTGAAAAAAATAGGGGGCTCATTTAGATGCCAATGTATACACTTCTATAATAAACTTCCTAGTCATATTCAACAACTAAGCCTTAATAAATTTAAATTATTTGTAAAGCGAAAACTTTGCCAAAAGGCTTTTTACACTATAAAGGACTATGTTGAGGACCAAAAGGCTTGGGATTGACCTGCTCCAGTAGGTACGCACTGCAACTGTTGTCTTATTATTATTATTTTTTCTTTTATTTTTATTTCAATTGTGCTTTTTATTATTTATTACAATTCGATATTGTAGATTATTTTTACTTTGCAATTTAACTTTTTTTTTTTTTTTTTTTCTTCTTCTATTAATTTTTGACAAAAATGTTTACTTTGCTAAAGTATTACATTTTGTAAACTACCTATATTTTTCCTTTTATTATTGTGAACGTGAGGACTATGTTGATTGTTTTTTTTTTTTTCCTTTTCAGTAATTTTTGATGTGTCTGGCAATTTGAGTATTTTCTGCGGCCTAACCAAATGTCCTTTCCTTGGTATTGTTCGTCAAGTCGTTGAGCTCCTTAGTAGTCCTGAGTTGAGCTTTACGAATACTGACAAATGCTTGCACTGACTGGACAGGTCCACTCAAATCTGTATGGTTCTTTCTTCAAAAGACCATTTCAGACAAATCTGCATGGTTCTCATGTGATTTGACCATTACATATTTACTGTATGGACTTTAAAAGAGACTTTGACCCCTGAGTTTGTTTCGGTGTTTCTTCTCAGGGTAGTCAGCTAGGAAACACCGGCCTCATCTAGTTTAAAAATGACGAAAAAAAAAATTGACGTGTAAAAGTGTTTTTTAAACCTATTTACAAAATAAATATCATTTATCATTTATCATTTATCAAATAAAAATACTCCGTGTCTGATATTTTAAGTTTCCCATTATTAAATGTACTACACGGCTTCTAATGAGTTATTCTGCGTCCCTCGCTTCAGCATTTATCACCGGGTGTGGTAGGGGGGCGTCTATTGTTGCAAAAAACTCGAGTCCTTAAGTCGTCTTAATTATAATATAGGAAAAATAGGTAATGCCTGACAAAAAAGTACAATCAATGCTTCTATAGGTATCTTCTTTCGGTTACGGTTTAAAGACCTGGATATTTTTGCTATTGATTCCTCGTATTGTCCTCTAACTTATAACCTAGATTTCATTTCTGGCGAAAAGAAAAAAGCAAATCATGCCAATATTTTGCATTGGCTTTTAGCTCCATGTAAAAGTACTCCTAAACAGTCAACAGTAGTCACGGAACTTTGTGTAGGTAGGCTTTTGGGCTTATAATAGAAGCTTGTTTTTTAAAATTTTTATCTATACATACATGTATACAAAATCAAAATGTCTGTTTCAAATCAATCAAAATATTTTATTTTACTCAATATATATGAAAGTATATTTAATTTCAAAAATTTTTGTTTGTCTGTTTGTTCCGGCTAATCTCCAAAACGGCTGCACTGATTTTGACGGGACTTTCACTTATAGATAGCTGATGTTTTAAGGAATAACGACTTTTACAATAGAATAAGAATTAGGGTTCTGTGCAAAAAAAATATCTTGACCAAATGGCAATGTGTTTTACAAGTTTGCAATATTAATTTATTATTATTTTAAGGTAGCATCATAACGTAAACAGTTGACCCTCTGCCCACATGATCACATAAGAAGAAGATTATAATCTCAACGCCAAAGCCTTTATATAGCTTATCAGCTTTACCGACCAAACGATTGTTTTGCGCCTTATTAAGATAATTAATAAGATAACACTTGCCGTTACAAACACCTCTGCTTCAGGTAAACGTGTCTATTATCAGCTCTGCCCTTTCAATATGATTCTGAGTTATGATGCCAGTTATTGCCTCGTTTACCCTAATTTGTTGGACTTGTATTAATTTCGGTTCGTAATTAATTTTATCTTGTTGTTTCTAAGAGTATTGTTTTGTTTTGAGCAAGTTATTTTTGGAATGGGCTGGCTATTTTCTGTTTAAAACTAACTTTGATTTCCGCTGTTCCGAAATGTCTGGTTAAATATTATTATTAATAATAATAATATTCTAGAACTTTCACACAAAGTCATCTAGTCCCAAACTAAGCAGAGCTTGTGCTATTAAACAACTGGTAAACATACTTATAAAGGAGATTGGGCAAGTTACTATGACACTTGGTTGCGCAACTTTTGACACAGTATAGTAGTAAGAATTAGACACAAAAAAGGGCTAGTGTCATGCTTTAAAACCAGGTTAAATTCAAAATGATATATTCAGGGGTTTTTGAAAAAAATAAATAAGCAGGGCCACTGGACCACTAGACCAACAGGCCAGTCGATTAAAGGAACACAGGTCGGTTAGTCAGTACAAGTCTGACATCACTCTACTCAGAGCGGGAGGAGTAAATTAAAGATTTCGATACCTACTTCACTTAGCTTTTTTAGGGTTTCGTACCTCAAAAGGAAACGGAACTCTTATCGGACTCGGACTTTGTTGTCCGTCTGTCTTTCTGTCGGTCAAAACCCTTTATCTCGGGAACGCATGGAGGTATCAAGTTGAAATTAAAACCATATACTCAAGTCTGCGGTCCCTTGAAGCTGTGAAAAAATCAAACTTCTAAGTTAACGAAAAAATAAGATACGGCCGTTTATGTCACAAAAAACGTATATTTCCACACTCTCAAGGAAATCTTAATTCATAGGGTACTTCCCGTTACCCAGAATCCTGAAATTTGTCATAAAGCAAGGGCTTATAGCAAAGGTATAGGAATAAATCTGAAAACAGTTTTGTTGTTACGTCACAAAAAATAAAACATTTTTTGAGATTTTTTTGGAATTGAACTATTTACACAGGTAAGTTTGTACGGAACCCTCAGTGCGCGAGTCCGACTCGCACTTGCCCAGTTTTTTATTGTGTATACCAAAAAGTATCTTTTCCAAAACCGCAAATATAAAGAAATTTTCAAAACAGTTAAATACTAGCTGTACCCGTGGCTTTGCTCACGTATCACATACCTAAGTATTGTTTTTTATTCTATTTTTATTTTAATAATAGTTAGTGATAGTTTGTTGATTTACAGAAACACTCCAAAGATGCGTCCCATACTATACTTTAGCTTAGATCCCTCAAAAACTATTTGGCATAATAAACTCAAAATTTTAAGGTTATGTAGTTTATGTACTGGCAAGAGACGTCAGGTTAATAAGGAAATTTAGGGGACGTCGAATAACAGAAGTATTATAATTTACTGTAACACTTCTGTGTAAACAACGTTCGTAGTTGTTCCCTCGGTCTCATTCAATATGTACAGCGAGTCAGGGCTGGTGACGCGGGAGCAAGCGACGTACAGTTGTCCGTGTGAGAAGCAGCTCGACCTGAGGTCGACACCCGCAGCCTTCAGTGTCTGCCCCTGTGACTTATTTATTGTCATGGCGAAGCACACGCTCACAAGAAACTGCACGCGCTTGAATTGAAAAGGGTAATTGTGGGGATTTAGTGGTATACATGGTATAAACACTGTCGCGCCGACTCCATAACCCGTTAGAGTTTCTGTCTCATTGATATTTCTCTGTAGCGAGACAACTTTGAGCCGGGTCCCATTGCACAGTTTCGGCGGAGTGAGATTTCGAAGAAGCATAATTGGGACACCGACGTTTAGCTTAATGGTGTGCGCTGGTAGTCCACTTGCACTGAGAGAATTGAGAAATTCTACGGGGTAATGTGTGGCATCACTTTGGTCGACAACAGTGTTTATTGAAGTGTAGATCACTTCATTTCCCTCAATTTTTGCGAGAATGAATTCATTGATCGCTGAAGCTTGGTCGTTTCTGGGCGTTAAAATGGCTCGTTCACACACCCAAGAATTATCTTGGTGCGGTATCCTATTGATGTCCCCGTACACCAGGCGAATCAAATCTTTTAAGGTAGATACCACTCTCTCAAGTATCTCAGGTAGAACCACCTGGCCACTGTGAGGAAACGCTACCAGTAGATGGTAGCGTTCCCTCACCCAATTTTAAGAGAACATCAGAAAATTCTTGGGCTTGTACATTCCCGCCAAGCTGTGCTCTCATATTCATCGTTAAGCTCAACCTATGAATATGTGGTCATAAGAAAGAGCATTTCAACGAAGCATTCACCTCATCAGCCCTAGTTTATAAAACTAAATTGTCGTTAATTTAACAGACAACTACATTATTTTTCCATTAAAAAAATTATGGTAACAGCAGCAAGGGACAAAACTAAGAATTACATACTTAAATCAATTACCTACAACAAATGTGCTTGGTAAGTTAAAACTTAGAACCAAAACTTTGACTTGACATCATGATAGTGTAGCTTGTTGTACCACCAATCAATCTGTTTAGGACATGTAAAGTTCTCAGATTTCATAACAGTATCGTTCCTATGCACATAAAAAAATGCAAAAACTAAATGAAAAGATTTTACGATTTTTTAAACAATATTTTTTTATTTGAACTCGCACCATTTAGAGCGGTAAACGGTCGCCTGACCTTACCGCTAATTCCCCGTTGACATATTGTTGAATAACTGTTCTCTTGCAATTTACAATATTACTGCCCCGCTCCTTTATAAAAATAGCGTAATTATTATGTTCCCAGAGTTAAATTTTTATTAACTAAATAACGTCATTTTATGCATTCAATTATTTTGTGCATTCAATTACGAACAAAAACCTTTTAAAATCAATATTGCTTACCTCCCATAACATACGGCGTGATAATATGTAGCCTAAAGCCTTCCTTGGTTTACACAGAACATTTCTGCTGAATTTCAATTCAATCTATCCAGTAGTTTTGGCGTGAAGCCGTACCATACACACAGAAAAACAGACAAACAGACAAAAATTCTAAAAAGTCACTTTTTGTCATTAGTTACGTTTTTCTAACAAAAGCCACTTATTTTTTCTCGAAAATTCTCAATGTACAGTTTTTCTTTCGTTTCTGTTTTATTATATGTATAGATGTATAGATATAGATAGATGTATAGATTAAACAAAACGAAACTTCAAATCTGGTGGAAGAGAAAAACGATAAGTAACAGAATAAGGATGCACATACTGAAATGTGACGTCAGTACCATTAGGTTACGTGTGTACAAAAGAGAGAGTGAGATATTCCCACCACGCCCCCACTCTTTCTCATACCAATATTTGAAATTATATGTATAGATAGATGTATAGATTAAACAAAACGAAACTTCAAATCTGGTGGAAGAGAAAAACGATAAGTAACAGAATAAGGATGCACATACTGAAATGTGACGTCAGTACCATTAGGTTACGTGTGTACAAAAGAGAGAGTGAGATATTCCCACCACGCCCCCACTCTTTCTCATACCAATATTTGAAATGCTAATTGCTGCTTCATTTACTAACCAATTTTGAAGCTGTTTTCAGAAAAAGATTACTTTTTAGTATAGAAAGAATAGAATAGAATAGAATAGAATAGAATAGAATAGAATAGAATAGAATAGAATAGAATAGAATAGAATAGAATAGAATAGAATAGAATAGAATAGAATAGAATAGAATAGAATAGAATAGAATAGAATAGAATAGAATAGAATAGAATAGAATAGAATAGAATAGAATAGAATAGAATAGAATAGAATAGAATAGAATAGAAGTTGCGCTAAGCGTGCCCGAACCGAAAGGGTCGCCAACTTAGCAATTGCTGGGCGTCAGACACCCAGCGTTGATTTTCAGCTGGCACCCCGCAGTGACGTACGGATGATGGTATAGTGTTATTTGTTCTTTAGTATTAAATATTGTACTAAAATAAGCACAGGCAAATACCCAATACCCACAAAAACGTATTGATTTTATTTATGATTCTCTACGAATTATGTTTGGTACAATTAGTTAAACAATTTATCAATTAGTAACACGTCAAACAATGTAAAATAATCGTCGCGTGTTCACATAACATGAATGTAATTATGAGCTGTAGGTACTAATGAACTCGCGATAAACGTCCATCACCATTTCATGTTTTTGACAACTGCTGAAATTAAATGTTACTTTTTGTGACATTCGTTTAAAATAAATAACGTGGCCGTTTACACCATATTTGGGACTCTGTAATAGTAAAATAAGCTTCTAGTACAGTCAGTAAAAAAATCCTTATTGCTATTACAATTACATTTTTTTACTAGAAACTTGTGGCTATAATTGTGTATATGTTTGTATTTATTTATTTAATAATCTTCATGTAACATAAAGTACAAAGGCGGACTTAATGCCTGAGGCATTCTCTACTAGTCAACCTAGGGTGGTGAAGAGACAGTATGGTAGGTGCATAAAAAGAAAAATTAATACGAAAAACAAGAGTAAAAAAAAAGTATACATAATTATAATTAAAATGCACATACATATATACTACTACTTTGTACTAAAAAGTGATGTGTTAGTTAAGCTAAGTTTTTGAGTTTATGATTTGCTACATCTTACTTGTATAAATTAAGAAAAAAATATAAATAAAAAAAGTTACGTTACGTAAGTACGTCAACGTTAAGCAACGCTTGCCGAGGTCGGATTATGGATGGGTGACCATTAGGTACATGTTGAGACTGCTCCATGCATCGGAAAGCACGTTAAGCCTTTGGCCCCGGGTATCATTTGTAGATCTTTGACAGCTGTTGCGGATAGTCAGAAGTAGGGAATCTAATACCTTTTTACGGGATCAGAAAAGCGGGATTTCTTTTTTAATAAAAATATTGGTATCAGACGATTTGTCTTCTGATACCAATATTTTTATTAAAAATAAATCCGTTCTGATTTATTTATTAGAACCAGCACAGCCTCATTAATAAGTGATTTATCAACTATCCATGATTTTCTTTAAGTACCTACTAATTTTGTAAAATTAGTAGGTACCTAAAGAAAATCATTTTGTTTTCAATTTTACCTTACAGTTAAATAAATTTCGAAACACTTCCCTACTTTTAAGCTCAGTACTGAGTAGATATAACAGATGGACACTAAAATAGCTGTGTTAATAAATATACTATCATTATCTATTTTGATCTCCCCTACAGTTTGTAGTGTCCCACAGCTCAATGAACTTGTCTCATCCCCCACAGAGGGTTTGGAGTGTTACAGAGGGGCTAGAAGAGCTCAGGTGGGTACAAAGCGACCCTGATAATGACATAATTACTGCTCGGCAGGTGGGCATCGTCGTGTGACGCTACTAACTGTCCATTCACCTGTTATGAACTTATGATCCCTTCGTAGTCTGTGTTTTGTTATGTTATTGTACTTTAGTTTGAGAAATAAATAAATAAAAATAAAATAAAAACGTTTATATATACAATTATCATAATAATATACAGTGGTTATAGAGTCACATTTAGCAAGTACAATGTTTCACAGTACATCTTATGTAACTTACCAAACTAGGCCGAGGTCCTGTGTTATGGTGGTCCATCGTTCAGCCATGAAGTTCAACTAGAAAGTACATAATTAGAGAGTGTCGCTACATTGGCACTTGTTTTATTATTACAATAAGTAACTGAGAAATATAGTAATAATAGTAAGTAAGAGGATACAGGGTGCTATTATTGAATTATCATAATTTGAGACTAATACGTATCCGACTAAAAAAAAATCGAATGTATGAAATTCTGAGGTCGTGTAGGTAGATTTTGACTGACATTTATTTAAACTTTATGCACAGTAGTGGTACCTAGGCGGACTTAGTCTTAAACTTAGACTTCGTTAGTAGGAAGTCTAAGTCTAAGTCCGTGGATAGTTCCACGGACGCGTACTCTGTTAACGAAGAGACAACGTCGTGCTGTCGTGTCGTTGCTGCTTCGTCGACAGAGGTATGTATGCTTCACGCAGGCGTAGGTATACCAAGCGTATAGTGACTGACGAATATGCGTCTATGAAGCTACGCGTCCCTGGACAGTAGGCCTTATTGCGACAGTTCTCTACCAGTCAACCATTCGGTTAAAAATACTACACTGTGGTAGGTTAGGTTTACAATAAATAAATAATTGATATTTAAAATATAATCAACTATTATACTATAAGTATAAGGTTAGAGTGGCCCTTCGGCTTGTTGTAGATTTTAAATTCTAGTGCTCAAACTGTTAAGTAAAGTTTGGACATTTTTGTTTAATAAATGATAACACAATGACTACAAATTAGTTAATCGAAGTTGAAAGTAAGAGTAAGTATAAAACTATAAAGTGCAATCGGAAAATATAACTCCAATCGTCCATGAAACTTTTCGAGTGATAATCATCGATATCCATTCCATCTTTTCACTCCAACTCCCACGAGAACCCTAATCGAGACAACTAAATAGAAAATACATTGCCGAGTCAGGAAAACAATAAAACAGTGGATCTGAGCCTATAAATTGAGTTTCGCGATAAACTATCTCAGGATATATCCGCGACATGATACGCTGACTCACATATTACGAATTCCTACGGCACGGGCATACAGAACAGAGCACAGATCTACCGCCCACTAGCACACCACTAGTAATCGCTGAATATCGATACTTGTAACACAGGGCACACATTTGCGATTTTGAGGAGGCACGACACTTTTGGACGCATTGGTACTGTAGTAAAATTTTTGAAAAGTATTTTAGATTGACGCGAAATATTCCCAAAATGTGAATTATTACTATAAGTTTTTTTATAAGTTATAACATCTTGTTTTTTTTTACATGTGCATTTAACAAAACAACTCTATTTTTGAAATTTGAATATTATCTGTAAGATAATTTTTTTTTTCTCTTTTATTCATTTTTTTTTTTCTCTTTTATTGTAATACAGCAATCTTGATAGTAACAGATAATAATTACCAGGCTTTTTAGATAGACGTTTTTGCCTTAAAATAGTTAAGGTCAGGCGGGGCAAGGGCGCCATACTTTTTGCATAGATGATTTTGATGCAAAATATTTTTTTTGTATGCTGACTTATGAGTAAAAATTTATTAAATTGTTAATATTTAGAATATTGTAGCTGCAAGAAACGTCGATTCAATCAAATCTATCAATATTTTTACGATATTTTCTATGAAATTGGGAAACATGGATATAGGCGCACTTGCCCCTGGAAACGGGGCAAGTGCGCCTATACATAAAAAAACGCTAAAATCGTACGTTACCAGAAAAACAGATAATTTACATATTAGAACATAAACAAATAAACGCATTACTCTTGGTTTCTTTTTAATTCACTCGTCCTATAGGCTACTGCAGCTTCCATAACAAATTTGGGGCAAGTGCGCCATAGTCAAGTAATCAGGGGTTCTAAACCTTCAATGCTGTTTTTTTTTTATAAAAAGTAAAAACTGCTAAATTTAAATAAAATGTTTGCAGGTAGGTATGGCTGGAATAATAGATATCTTTAATTATTAGACTTTATTGAAAAAATACAAAAATAGGTAATAGTTTTTCCTTTGACGCGATAGGGCGCAAATAATTAGTAATCTAGTGGATGGCACGCAAGAACTTACATGGTAAAGTAGAAAACTTTTCGGTCTTTATTAGGCTTAAGTATTTAAACAACCTGACACGTTAAAAATAACAAAAAAATATCTTATGTGTAATAATCTAGGTAATTAAACTATACTTATATATAAGTTTTAGCCGCTTCATATCCAGATAACCCTGATCGCACAGCGTCAACTGCCTGACATAAAGTTTCTCTTGACCAAGAAGGCTTATCGGTTTTTCTTTTATAAGTACGAACCATCTGTAAAATGACAACAATTTTAGAACCCGTTGTAGTAAGTATCCAACTGCTTCTTCTTGTCGAGAGATCTGTGGGCAGCCTAGTGTCAGAGTTGTTTAGGAAGGCCAAAGGCCTCTGACATGGCTTAAAGACTGATGTTGTATGATAACAGCCGGATCGATTGTTTACCAGTCACCCATCCAAAAAAGCTTGAATTTGATCATCGCTTCCGATTAGTGAGCTTAGGCACACCTAAGCGCGCATAATGTAACGAACAAAGGAAACGACAAGTACATTGGATTTATTGTTAACACTAACGATCAACGAGTTATATAATTATAGCGTCCCAAAAGCAAATCCCAAGAAAATACAAATAGAATTATTTAAAAATAGATTATAGAATTGATACGAGGCTTTTACTGTAAACCCATCACCCAACGCCTTCTCATCACAAGAGCCACACATAATCACATCTAGGCAGTAACTTCTCAATACAGAAAAACATTAGTACCCTTATTCAGAGGCCGTCGGGTAAGAAAAAATCTGAATCACAAAAGTTGACGACTTCTGGCTCGGGGGAAGTGCGCCATACTACTAAAAATTTAGGCGCACTTGCCTCACTTGACTATTTTGAGGGTAAGATTTTAAATTCTATAAAAAAATATTAATTTCACTGTCTAAGACTAAAATACAGACATAGATTTAAAGAAAAACAACTAAATTCTGTACTCACCTCAATGGTTTGCCGCAACACGTAAAATATTTTAAGATTTAAAGGTATTAATAACACGTGCTGATCTCTGGTAACCGGTTTAAATGACACTAAAACTAAAATGGCGGATACATCAAGTTATGGTGAACAGAGGCATCTATGATTGTGAAGTGGAACTGTGTTTTAGTTGGTTGCATGGATGTATGATGTCGTTAGTTGTATTATGGCTGTAGTTTTCGATATTTTTATGGTAGGTGCGCTTACCCCGTCGGCGCACTTGCCCCGCCTGACCTTATATAGTTTTAATTAATTAAGTGTATTTTTCTTGTTTTAGTATTTAATTAGTTACAAAACAAATTCATAAATAAAATTGTTTCAATTAATAGTCCGTTCTGAGATTTTTTTTACATAAGAACCAGGAAGCTTTGCAAAACCAAAACTTCAAAGCTCTAAAAAGACAGTATCCGATCCATTCCGTTATTTTAGTGTAGGAAGTCTTCGAAAACTCTGTAATGTTTAATATTAAATGAAAACAAAACGTTATAGCACTACACACACCCTGTAACCTTTTCTTTTCTTTTGTAAATTATTCTTATAATTATTTTTATTCTTATAATTATTCTTACTCTTTTTATAAATCGCACGACTAATACGCGAATGCACATCGGACTTTACCCACTATTCTATTATTCCGTCCACGCGTCATGCGATTATTTCGCATAGTAATTCATGGATTATTTTGGGTGTTAATACTACTAACCTAGCGTTAGGGTATGCGATGCACGTCCGACCTCGACTTCCTACGAGGATTAAGACTTAATATGGAGATGTATGAGGTGTTGCGGTGTCAAGTTTTCAAGTGCGAATTTGAATATGAATAAGTTTAAGGGGTTACGGGGTTGGATGAAGAATAAGTTACATTAAGCTAACCTGTCTCGTTTCAAGTTGGAGTTAAGAGTTGTAACTTAGAATTTGATTATGTTAACATACATATTTAATAATGTATGCACGTGTTCTCCTACAAGACTACTTGAGTCTCATGTATTCTGTCTTGTTTTTTTTTTATTTGCTTTGTTCCTGTTATGTCTTTGTATTTTCTTCTTTTCAACATGGTATAGTCACGACTGAGATTACGGAGGAGCTCAGTACAATGCTCGGTGACCTCAGTAGACCTTCCGCAAAAGTGGGACTTAAAATGAATATGGACAAAACCAAAGTCATGGTAATTATCCATGTAGCATCCACTCCTATCAAGATCGGAGACTCTACACTCGAAGTGGTGGATGACTACGTCTACCTGGGACAGACAGTCCACTTGGGTAGTTCTAACTACGAGAAAGAGGTGAATCGTCGAATTCGACCCGGTTAGGCTGCCCAACCGAGTCGAATTCGACGATTCACCTCTGCGTTCGGGAAGCTGCGCGGTATCTTCTTGTCGGTAAGCAATCATCATTGCTTTTACTATATTTTGATGATGTTTATTTTTACTATATAAATACTTTTATAAGGACACTAGGTGTAAATAAAATGTTATTATAAACATTTTATTTTTTATGCACCTCTAATGTTGTCTCTCCACCTCTACCACCCTTGGTTGATTGGTAGAGAATACCCAAGGCATTAAGTCCGCCTTGTACCATTGTGCTGCATACAATTTTAAATAAATAAATAAAGAGACTGAAAGTAAAAGTCATCTTATCTTGACTGGATAAGAGTCACTCTAAGAATCTTTACCCCTTCGTAAACAGATAGGAAACACTTCTAAAAAGGAAATATTAACTTCCAGACCCCCAATAATAAAATTTCACAGCTACCAAACTGCTATCACCAATTTACCTGGCATACATTGGATTGGTTAATGCCTCTCAAAGATCGTGGGCTGAGGTAATCTATGGGTTAGGGCCGCTCCCCAGGGAGGGATACCGGCCCTACGATCAAGCCGTTATCACGTTAGTTTGTGGTTGTTTTGCGAGGTTAAAGTCCAATTTGTATGATTATAATGTCTTTGTAAATCTGATTATGTGACTGGTGCCATTAGACAGATTCGTAAAGTTGACTATAAAAGTAATAATAATTATTATTCAAAATTCTTCACAGAATAAATGAATAAATATAAATTTTAATTCGGAGTCTTACGTGCCTGAACTAGGAAAACCGTATTTCAGGCGAGAAAAAATGATTAAATGATTATTGGTTATGATCAAAAGGATTCTAAAGTACCTACAATACAAATGTGTAAAAAATCTTTAAAATAGACAATTTATCTTATACTATTATAATATTACTAAAACTTAACTTCTAGTTTCTTATTTAATAAAATACTTATGGTGCTGGAGCCAAACCACCTCTCAGTTGCCTGGATGGCCCGGTGACCATGTATTTGTGTGGACCACCAGGTAACATAACAAGCTAATAATTTTGTGATTTTTCATGATAGGTACAGTTATGAAATTTTGTACATAGATTCTTTACATAAAAATACTAGACACGTGTTTCGGGTTTCGCATTTACTAAAACTAATGTTGTATACATATATGTATAGATTTTAAGTATCGCGATAGTACAAGAAAAGGTATACGTTTTTGCTGGTCGTTGTTCTTCTGTCTCTTAAGCTAAGAGTTTTGGTTTTTGGGAACACATTAATTGTGCGTATTTTTTTTTTTATTCTTGATAGGTTCGCGCTTGACCGCTATCTCACCTGATGGAAAGCGACGATGCGGTCGACGATGGAGCGCACTTACCTAGAAGTAACCTATTCACTCTTGACTTAAAGATTCCCGGGTTGTAGTCATCAGGAAAAACAGATTCCGGCAAGGAATTCCACTCCTTAGCCTCCTTCCTCCTTAATTATCTGCCTAAGACTGTGCTTCCTGATAGCTATAACCTGGGGGTAATTAAGTCAAGAGGGAATAGGTTACTACTAGACAAGCGTACTGCATTGTCGACCAGATTCAGATCGCACACCATCAGCCCCCCTAGCCAAGTTACAATCGTATCGTTCGCCCCGAACGACTCGAGTAGGCCACGCCTCCGATTCCTTTGTTCTGACGTCATCTCAACGCTCAGTCACGTGGTCATAACAAAGAAATCGGAGGCGTGGCCTACTCGAGGCGTTCGGCGCGAACGATACGATTGTAACTTGGCTAGGGAGGCAGGGGAGATGGTGATGAAGCGCGGGCCTACCAAAAACACTAATATTATAATGGCCAAAGTTTTGAGTGTGAGTCTTTGTTAATTCATCGCATTCAAATAGCTGAACGGATTTGGATGAAATTTGGCACACGTGTAGACCATGTCCTGGAATAGGACATAGAATCCTCTTTTATCAAGGGAGTATATCACCTTGGGACAATTTTCCATCTTCAAGGCGAAGCCACCGATTTCAAATACTATGCTAGTGAAGGCAAGACCATCTTCGTATAGCCTCTACCATTTGGCAACTGGAAGTTTGATGTAAGTCCAAATCTCCTCAGTCATGTATTCAAACCGCTTACAACTATGCCTACATCATTATACATATACCAAAGAGCCTGCTTCGATGATTATACTTAGTTATAATTATGTTCATTCTAGCACGTGAGCACCAGTATTATTGGCACTTTGTTTGATAGCACCAGTTAATATTCAACTTTATTTCTTCGAATTTAAGAGTCACTTTGCTGTTAACTGTGGCTGAATGGATCAGGCTTTCAAGTGATATTAAAACTAGTTGCATCGATGGTTTTGTATGCTTGTATATTGTACTCGTAGCTATAAACTAGGCTATAAGCTCTGGTAAGCTGGGGCTTAAACTTATTTATGTGTGTTTGGATTGATAGTCCATTAAGCGAAAAGCTAACTGCGAACAAGGGGGAATGTGGGAAAACAGTACTAATATGAGTTAACGATCAATAGCACTTACGTTTTAGCAATGAGTAGAGTACGCTTGTCTAGAAGTAACCTGCCCCCCTAGCCAAGTTACAACCGTTCCGTGTCGAATTCCGTTCTCCAATCGGTAAAGCCTCGGTGTCAGCAATTGTAGAAAACGATAAGTTGGTAGCCATGTTGACGCATCTGAGTCGGCCGCTCGTTCTATAATGTCGTTCTACAATAACAAAGGATGTAGCGTTAAACATTGTAGAAACGATAACAATTCATTCTATCATTTTGAACGATGTGAACTTGGTTACGAATTTTCTATTCGCTTGTTCTGACCACGTGACTTAACGTTGAGATGATGTCATTCTCATACATTTAATTAGTTTTCGACTAGCGTTAACGATTGCAGATTATTACTTTCAATATCAGTAATAAATTTCTGAAAATGTATAGACACATCATTGTGCCACCACTTACAAAGATCATAAATGACTGTCTGCAAGTTGGAGTTTTCCCAGATATCCTTAAAAAAGCTGAGGTTTGTCCAATCCATAAGGGTGGAGACAGAAATCGTATCAATAACTATCGACCTATATCCATTTTACCAGCGATATCAAAAATAATAGAGAAAATTATAAACTCACAACTAGTTAAATATTTAGAATCAAATAAACTGCTTTCGTCTAACCAATATGGTTTTCGACAAGGAAAATCAACTGAGCAAGCCGTTAATCAACTTATAAACTTTGTTACTTCCAATTTAGATAAAAAGAAAAAATGTCTCACCATCTTTCTTGATCTGGCAAAGGCATTTGATACGATTTCTGTTTCCCTCTTACTGGACAAGCTCGAAAGGCTGGGAATTAGAGGTACACAACTGCAACTTTTTACTAGCTACCTGACTGGTCGGTCTCAGTGTGTTCGTGTAGGAAATTGTAAAAGTTCTCACCTTCAAATTACACATGGTGTACCACAAGGGAGCATACTGGGACCCACTTTGTTTCTTGTGTATATAAATGGTCTAACGAGTCTTGAACTTACCCATGGTGAAATAATATCTTTCGCGGATGATACTGCCCTAGCTTTTGCTGCTAATACATGGGAAGAGGCTTTCGGTTTTGCTCAGCGGGGCTTTGATATTGTGGGAAAGTGGCTTCAGAGCAATATACTCACATTAAACGTAGACAAGACAAAGTACATCTGCTTTAGCATAAGAAAAGTAACTGAAGATGGCATCGTGCAGGACATCATATCGCATGAGTGCCACTCCGGTACAAACTGCATGTGTCCATCACTGGAACGTGTGCACACAGTGAAATATCTAGGAGTTAACATAGACGGCAATCTCAACTTCAAGGAACATGTTAGAATTCTATGCGGAAGAATACGAAAACTCATATATATTTTTAAAAATCTGAGGCACATCGCTGATTTCAAGCTGCTAAAGCAGATATACTATGCTCTTTGTCAATCGCTTCTAACATATTGCCTCTCTTCTTGGGGAGGGACATCAAAATCAACCTTGAAGTCTGTCGAGGTCGCTCAACGTGCAATACTGAAAGTTGCTACCTTCAAGCCCATCCGATACTCTACAACTTCAGTATACGAAACATGGGAGGTCTTGACCGTGAGACAGTTATACATACGAAGCGTTGTCCTCCTACAGCACAGTGGACTGAAATTCAATCCACTACTCATCCAAAAACGAAGAAAAGACATAGTTTGCGAAAAAACACAACTATGTAAAACTAAATTTAGTCAACGTTTTTCCCACTCCATTGGTCCACTAATTTACAATAGGTTGAACAAAATACTAAATATATACCCGTTAACAAAAATGCAATGCAAGAAGAAACTTACTGAATACCTAAAAACCCTTACCTATGAACAGACTGAACTTCTTCTTTACGTGGCTTCCTAATGACAAATTATTTTATTACTAAATAACATACATCTCTCATAACATCCACTAAAATGCGCGCACGCTACTCACACCTCAACACACTACAGAACACAACACTCCACCACACACATCCTCTTACACACCAGACACGTACATTTCCATCTCACACAAATAAGAGGCAATGCATGCAAACACTGCACAAACTGCTTTTCTTTTATATAATTTTTTTTTTTTTTAATTTTTTATACTCTTTGTTCCATTCTCTAATACTTGAGTAAAGTAAATATATTATAAATTGTTAAAATGATTCTGTACAAGATTAAAATTAAATGTTACGGGCGTTTATAATGTATAAAACTCATAGGGGTTTGGCGCTGATAGTCGAAATACAGGCTCAGCCTAGTTCGGCTACAGATGACTACACCACATATATTATACTAACCTAACTTAGCCTGTTAAATTTTTTTTTGTAACTTGTGTCTAAGTTTTCTAAATAAACATTATTATTATTATCATTATTATTATTATTATTATTATTAACTTGGCTAGGGGTGCTCTTCACTGTTGACTTAAAGACTCCCAGGTTGTAGCTATCAAGAAACAGATTCGTACTCCTTAGCTGTACCTACGCACAATAAATGTGTTCCAAAAACGTTTGGTGCGTATGGGTGAGGTGTCCACCATGTAACGGCACGGTGGCCCATCGCAGTCCGTCTGGGGGCCTAATGATTGGCCAATGCTAATGAGGCTAGGATTTAAATGGGTTATTTAAACAAAATAGACAATTTTTTTGGTACATATTTCATTCGTGGAACGAACGCTCAAGCCCAGAAACGGGTTTCTCCTTTGTAGTTACGTCACAAAAAAAACTTTATTTTCGATGCGGAAAAATCTTCGTAACTCAATTCGGCAATTGAGCTGTTTTCGTGGGTAAGTTTGTACGGAGCACTCAGTGTGCGAGGCCGACTCGCACTTGACCGGTTTTTTTTTATTATCTTGTCTCTCTAACTTAAATCTGTAGCAAGCCCTTTGCTTTAACACGTTCAGAACGGAACGAGATCTAATATGCCTCGTACGTGTCTTCCTTGCGGCGTGGCTAAGAAAAACATAGTCTGCCGTGCGGAGGTCGTAACTTCAATTTGGCTTGGATTAGAAAAGAGATATACCTAAGATGCCCATTAAAACAGAATGCAGTGTTTTTTTTTTTGTAAGTGGGAAATCGTCCAATGACATCCCTTGCTCTTGGGCGGAGCGAGAGGGCCTGTCAGACTTTTACTGACTAAAAATCCACTCCTTTCCTTCTTTGCCGTCGTTTGCTGACATCTCCTTGAGGCGCGCGTGGAACAGTACGCGCCGTCGAAGACTTGGGCTCGGTCCGAACGGTTACCGGACGATCGGACGGCGAGCTCCCCATTGCTCGCTGTCCGCAAGCCCGCGCCTACGGGGGCCGGAAATCGGGATCGGGATCCCGGTGGCTGGAGCGTGAGAGCCACACCCTCGCTCGTGCACGTGCGGCCTCCTCCTTTGCTAGCATTACTGCTTTGCAGAAGGAGGCGACCGCCTGAGAATGCAGTGTTTTATCTACTTTATCGTACCGCACTTAGACAAAAAATGTTTAGTTTCTTAAACGTTACGGGGTCTAATAAGCCCCTTACCGTCATAATAATGGTTTCAAACGAGGTCTTAAACGCCTCGTACCACAGGAATGGAAATAATACAAAAATGAGTGCCGCTACAACGTGTTAAAATGATTTCAGTTAACAAAATCAAACGCCTAAAAATATCAGTGTCCTTTGTTAGAATATGAATTACAAGAGATGACATCTTACAGCTCACAGCTTTGTCAATAAATTAGATATCTTTGCGTCATTAAATTTCCTTATCGACAATGTAACCGCAGCTGTCATTCGAGTGTTTGATTAGACGAGAATTGTTGATTGCGAGGGTCGCTGGCAGGTCGATACTGATAAGGTCACGTCAAGGGATAGGAGTTTACAGAGTCTCTGCGTTTGAGAGTGATATTATATTCCTTAGGGTAAAAACGCCAGGGTAGATAGCAATTTTTTATTTTTCTTAAAGTTTTTTTGCATTTTGCAAGTTAGTGTCAAGTTGTATGTTGATTATTAAAATTCTAGCGACCCGCCCCGGCCTCGCACGAGTGCAATGCTGATACAGTCGTAACCGCTGTGTCCCTGCATTTTAAATCCGTAATATCTTCGAAAATATTCACTTTAATTACATGCTGTTAAGGGCCTATTGATCTATATTAAATGCACAATGTATTTAAGGTACTTAAATGGATAAGGATTAAAGTTGTATTGCTTAAAATCGCTTCGTAAATAAGCCATTATTTCTCGTAAAAAGTAAAGGATAAAAAATGGTTATTGTGGGTTTTCCCTAAGAGATAGAGATATACCATCACGGATTTTTTGTTGACCTTTTTAAGGTGTACAATACTGTAGTAAATTATTTTGATCTATCTCGTAGGGTTCAGCCAGCGTTTGCAATGTAAGCGCAAAAAACATTCAGCCGAACATAGAACCTCCTCCTTTTTGAAGTCGATTAAAAATCTTGCTTAATAAGACATCACATTAGAAAACTCTAAAATTATCAGTGTTTGTCTACTATATAATGCATGTATTATATATATAAACCTTTCTCTTGAATCACTCTATCCATTAAACAAAACCGCATCAAAATCCGTTGCGGAGTTTTAAAGAAAGCATATATTGGGACAGACAGCGGGAAGCGACTTTGTTTTATACCATGTAGTGATGATTAGTGCGGCCGTAACACGTATTTATTTATGGAATAATGATCATTAAGATCATCATTACAACCCTCTCGGTTGACAGTCCGTCTTACCCTATTTAATGGCTATTTCAATTCTTAATTCTTTACTAGCTGTAGCGGCGAACTTCGTACCGCCTAACAGTCAAAGTATAATAATAGTAATAATTCACAACTATCACACAACGCCGGCGCCGTCTTGTCCCAAGCTAAGCATAGCTTGTGTTATGAGTACTAGACATCTGATAAACATACTTATATATTTCTAAATACATACATATTAAAGATAAATTACACCCAGACACAGAACAAATGATCGTGCTCATCGCACAAACATTTGTCCTGGGTGGGAATCGAACCCACGACCTCCGGCATAGCAGTCAGGGTCACTAACTACCTACTAGACTAACAGGCCAGAAAAAATGTATGTACTCGTAGTATATCTTTCGATATAGTCAACCGATTCGGACGAAACAAAGCCTAAGTAATATATTGTGATAGGGGAGACGCAAATGAAAGGCTTCTACGTTCAATTTACTATGATTCTATTGTTAGAAGCACTCTTGTTTTATATTATCTAAATAAAATATATAATTTGCCTAGTCTTTTCCTTATTGACAATTACTCTCATCAATCATGTTTCAAAATAATATAATATATTCAGCCTCACTATATTTCCATTGCTGGGACTCAGGCCCTCTAGGAGAGGGAGTGCGCCGTAATCCACCACGCGGGCCCAGTGCAGATTGGTGAATGTCACATGTTTTCGAATTTTTTGTTCTAGGACATTCCGGTTTCCTCACGATGTTTTCCTTCACCGTTTTGAAAGCAGTTGTGGAGAAAAAAATTAAACAAAGTAATGCGCTTGGATGAGTTTGAACCCGCGACCTACAACTCGTAAGTCGGGACTGTTACAACTTGACCACCACTGCTATAGTTCTGTTTTTTAAAGGATGTCTACAAATAGATAACTGTTATCCTTAATTTATTTATTTATTTATCTATTAAAACTTCATGCAACACAAAAGTACAAAGGCGGACTTAATGCCTCAGGCATTCCAGTCAACCTAAGGTGGTGAAGAGAAAATGTGGCAGGTGCATAAAAATACAAAAGAAAATAAGAGTTTAAAAGTTATATAAACAAAATAAACATACATATATAATTTAATTGATTGTTTATAAAGAGTATCTATTTACCTGCTACCACATTAATCGATTTCTCATTCCCTGAAGGCATAACCAATATTGATTTAAACTCGTCCGTCCGTACGTGCTCCAGAAATGTCAAACTTTGACATTTCATTGACTTTCGCTTCGTTAACAATAACTGAAGAGTAAACTTGTATCTTTATTTTCCCTTTTCCCATTTAAAATATTGAGGATTAAAATAGGAGGAGTAAGGAATAGGTAACCACTATTTGAAATAGGCTAGGTATATTGATTTCCCTCTAAAGTATTGGATTTATCTGGCCTGTTGGTCGAGTGGTTAGTGGCCCTGACTGCTATGCCGGAGGTCGTAGGTTCGATTCCCACCCAGGACAAAATTCAAGAGCGAGATTTGTCATGAGATGAGTTTCCCAACTAAAAAAAAAAAAAAAAACCCGGGACAAAATTAAATGTTCGAGTGATGAGCACGATCATTTATTCTGTGTCTGGGTGTAATTTATCTATAATATGTATGTATTTACAAATATATAAGTATGTTTATCAGTTGTCTAGTACTCATAACACAAGCTCTGCTTAGCTTGAGACTAGACGGCGTTGTGTGATAGTTGTGGGATATAAAAAAAAATACACGTAATATTATAAAGTATTATTATTTTCGTTTATAAAAATCATGTTTGATACCTACAAATTTAAAATGATTAAGCTTTTAAATTAAATAATTGAGTAACCTGCTTAAATCTAACCAAAATATCACTTGACTACAACTTGTAAAGACACTTACATTAAAACTACTACTTAATAAGGCATTAAATTTTGCGAAACATTACAAGACGGTTACTGATGCCGGTTTCTACTACCTAGGACTATGACTACGACTATCCATAGTTATCTGGCATTTATCCTGAACTGAACTGAACCTATTTTTGCGCAGCCGTGAGGCACAAAATTATATTCTTGCTTCTTATTTTAGGTTTCCGTACCTAAAAAGGAAAAAACAAAACCCCTAAAATAAAATTTGTATTATGTTTCCTAAGACGTCCGAAGTCCATTATGAGAGTACATCGTCTTTTTTCCACGTTTATTCGCTAGATATTCCTACTTCCGCTACGTAAATCGACGTCAGCGCCACCCGTGGCCGCACCTGAAACTAACTAACAGCGCAGAGCAAGCCACCATTCCTTTATCATTGTTCGGCTCATAATGATAATAATTGATATACACCAGGAAGAAATTATTTGGACTTCGGACGTCTTAGGAAACTTAATACAATTTTTTTTTAAGGTAAAATTTTTATATAGGATCACTTGGTTGTCTGTCTGTCTGTCAAGACCTCATATCTCGGGAACGCGTAGAGGTATCGAGTTGAAATTAAAACCATATAGTCAAGTCTGTAGTCCCTTGATACTGTGAAAAAGTCAAACTTCTAAGTTAACTAAAAAAAAGATACGGTCGTTTATGTCGCAAAAAACGTATATGACGACACTCTCAAGGAAATCAAAATTAAAAGCATAAAGCAAGATCTTATAGGTAAGATAAAGGAATAAATCTGAAAACAGTAAATTTGTAATTAAGTCACAAAAAAAAAATGCGATTCGGAAAAATCTTCGAAACTCCATTCAGGAATTGAACTGTTTACATAGGTACGTTTGTACGGAACCCTCAGGGCGCGAGTCTGACTCGAACTTGTTTTTGTTTGTGTTTACCTTACTATTGTTTGTGTGCCTTTTGTTGTGCCAAATTAAATTCACTTTATTTCTTTTATACAACATTGGTAAGGATCTTGTTTAAAATCATAACAATAAAAGGTTAAATAGACGATGAAAGTTTACATGGAAGTTCATTTCAATTTTTACCAAAGACAAACTCCTATTGGACTCCACTAGTGTATAATTATATTGAATGCACAAAATGCAAAAAACATGCAAAGTATTCCCGAAGTATCTATTAAAGGCTCATCTTTTTAATGGGAAGCATCAGTTGATTTCCCTCAAGTCAGTCGCTGGCGGTATCACAGATCACGACAAATGAATTAGGCTGGTGGTTCACATACGCTATTTCGCCGCCAAAATCTATGGTTTACTGGCTGTCGTCCGTTTGGTCCCCGGTATGATAATACCACTGCGCCGTTTTAATAATAAACAAAACGATACCAGAAGTATGAATTAACGTAAGGAACATTTTTACGTTTTGCGTAAAATACCCTTACCTACATCAATCAACTTAAGGTACATTTTTGCATTTTAGGTAAATGTCCCTTATGTTGTTTCATATTTCCAGTATCGAAAATGAACACATCAAAATATCAAAAGTAAATTTAAGCAATATTACTTAAGTTTTATTTAGGTTTTTTTTTACTTATTCAAAGACCTAAAGAAGTTATAAATTTTTATCGACATCACATATAAAATGCTGCTGCACATTTAGTGATTTTTAGTTGCTATTTAATATGGATAATCAGGAGTTCTTTGTGATCCCAAAATGCCCATCAGAGTGAAGGGGAAAGTGTACAAGACAGTAGAGCGACCAACAATGACATACGGAGCAGAGTGCTGGACCATGAAAAAGGCACACGAACAGCGTCTCCACACGAGCGAAATGAAAATGCTCAGATGGGCTGGAGGTGTAACTAGGTTAGACAAAGTGCGAAATGAATACATCAGAGGATCATTTAAGGTGGCACCGATTGCCGAAAAGTTAAAAGAAAGTCGCATGCGATGGTACGGTCATATCCTTAGACGAAATTACGATCACCCAGTTAAAAAGGCCCTAAGTATCCCTGACCAACCACGAGGAAGAGGACGACCACCCACCCGCCACCTGGTGGTCAAATATGCAAAAAGAAATCCAGCAAGCGAGTCTGAGTGCACAGACAAGCCAGAACAGAACTCTCTGGCGCAAACGTACAAGGAGACCCGACCCCAGCTAAACTGGGAAGAGGGTTGGACAAAGAAGAAGATTTAATATGGATAATCCTGTATCCTTTTGTAAAAATGAAAAATAAAAAAAAGACATCTTTTTTTTTGTCAACGAACTTCCATGATACAACACTGATGACCTTCACACAGCGAATCAACCATAGCTTGTCACGACAAAAACACTTGTGTGTACAAGCTGCCTTACGAAGCAAATTGCGAAGCATTTATGAAATATTCAGAACTTCCGTCATATATGTGATATGTCACAGCAATTTTAATAGGATAGGAGCAATCTAAATTAATGTTTGACATTCAGACGTGACGCAGTTGACGTGTAAACTACTCGTAGATATTATGATAGAGTCATTACGTTCCAATTTCATTACACCTGATATGTGTTAATTTAATTGATACTCGTGTAATTGCACTAAAACTTTGATTACAACACTATTAGGACAAGAACACATTCATCATAAAGTACCGGAATTAATCGTAATTTTGCAATTTGAAAACTATTTCTGGAGTCTTATCTTATTTCTCTTTGTTCTGGAGTTTTTGGCGGGATTTCTTCGAGTGGAGTTCAGTGGCTGTTTTAATTAATCGCAAATTGATTCGCAGTAGATATTAGGATGTAAAATTAGTGTAGTTTTGTAACTGGAGTGTCTACGCAAATGGACGATATGTGCAATCATTGAAACAGGCGCGATCTCGGTAAAATGGAGCTGAGAATTTTATTGTAGTGTTGACTAACTTAGCGAAGTTTGCCTAGAAGGCTGACTTAATACATTTGCTGTCAAATACTACAAAAACCATAAAATGTGTACATCCATACCTAAAGGTAAACAAATTAACTACCTATTCAGAAACATATAATCTCTATTATTTCGACTGAAGGACTTTGTATCCGTGGTCAAAAAATAAATAAAAAAAACTTTTTGTTCTCTTTTTATACCTTAAATGGAAAACTGGCCACTTAAAATGTACAAACATCGTTAAAAAAAAATGGCTAGTTCGAGTCGGACTCGCGCACAGAGGGTTCCGTACAAACTTACATAATATGTAAATAGTTCAATTCCCGCATGGAGTCTCCAAGATTTTTCCGAATCGCAAAAAAGTTTTTTTTTGTGACGTAACAACAAATTTACTGTTTTCTAAATTATTCCTATATCTGTGCTATAAGACCTTGCTTTATGCCAAATTTCAGATTTCTGGGTCAACGGGAAGTATCCTATGAATTTTGATTTTCTTGAGAGTGTCGAAATATACGTTTTTTGTGACGTAAACGGCCGTATCTTTTTTTTTTGTAAATTTAGAAGTTTGATTTTTTCACAGCTTCAAGGGGCCGCAGACCTTAGTATATGGTTTTAATTTTAACTCGATACCTTCGCGCGTTCCCGAGATAAAGGGTCTTAACAGACAGACAGACAGAACGGACAACAAAGTGATCCTTTATGGGTTCCGTTTTTTCCTTTTGAGGTACGGAACCCTAAAAAAAAACTTGCAACACCTCACTAGTTCGATTTCCTTTTAAATCCTCGGTGTTACAGTTCATCTACATGACACGACCTTATTTTTTTTTTACACACATAAAAAAATAATATCACGCCATCAGTAAGTCCAGTTAAATAATAAAAAACCGCGATGTCGGCGCATGATTGGATGAATATAATTATTTATTGATGTCGTAAAGTGATCAATACAAAGTTAAACGTACATAATTAACGGTCGACTAATTCTTTAAAATGATTGGCCTGAGTTTTGTTTCCTCGTGAACAACTGGTTTCTGTAATGTGAAGCAGTTTCGGCCAGTGTTGTTATTTTTGTACGATTGAGGTGAATTTGGATTATGAATTTATGGTTTTATAAAGTGTATGTGAGTCAGAGACGAATTTAAATTGAGAATCCTTTAGAGGTTGTTGACCTTTGGATGTTTTATTATTTCGTAAAAATACAAGATGGTAGATTTTACTTTAGGATAGGTGCGCAAAAATTGTAACACTGTTTTTTAATATTATTAATTGTATAAAAACTATTATATTCTGAATTGTATGGATACATTGGTGGTCGATATCTACCAGACAACCGTTAGACGGACCGCTGAACGAAATAAAATACATACTCAGGCTTTGCTATTAAAGAATCGTAGCGAATATAATATAAAAAACAGTAGGTATTGTAGGTAATGTCACAATCAAAACACACATGGGAGCGTTATTTCGCGATGTATATTTGGCACGAGATGTGTCCAACTGTTCGGTGTCCATGTGTCCACCGGCCGTGGTACCCAGTGCAGTGCCGTAACTACCCTTTTAAATGCCGGGTGCGAGCTTCTGTAGGTCCGCCCCCTTCCTCTAATATAAAAATAATCTTAGCCGGTTCGTGCAATAAAAAGACACATGACTAGATGCAAAAAAAGACTGATATATATTATATTAAATATATATGAATGTTGTATGTATATTCTAACTATACTACTTTTACTCTAAATAACATTTTCTTTTTTATGCACCTACCATATTGTCTTTTCACCATCCTAGGTTGACTGGTAGAGAATGCCTAAGGCATTAATTCCGCCTTTGTACTTTGTGTTGCATGAAGATTAAATAAATAAATATATAAAAAATATGCGTGACGTGATGCTTTAAAAACACCACCCACCACCATTATCCACTATTTACCTCTGGCGCTGGAACCCTGAGCATCTAAGGAATCGGCAATCCTGGTAGGGCACATCTACAACCGTATTATTATATGTACAAGTTAAATATTAGGTACTAATTGTGTGTAAGCTACAAACTACCAAACATTAATCAAAACTTGGCCCCGGTTTGATAATTTCCGCGCCCCTCTAACAGTGCCGGTTTAAAGCAGCGTGGGCCCTGCAGCAAATATAACCAAGGAGGCCTCTAAATCTGTATAAACGATAACTAATTAAAACTTCTTTAACTTACTTTTCAAACAAACCACGAGCCCCGGGAGTGATAGGTCCATAGGCGGTTATTAACAATTTCTTTATGAAATATCCGAAATAGGTTACATTTATATGATTTATACATTTTGACTTGTTTTGTACGTTCAAGCGAGGCCTTCCCCAATGCACGAGACCCGTAACATTTGCTACATGATTGATCCGGCACTGCCCTCCAGGGCCTGCGCCTAGTGCCCGAGCACCACTGGCATGGCCCTAGTTACGGCACTAGTCCAGTGTCAACTTCACGCTTCTGTTCGCACGATGTGTCTCCGTTCTGCGATGGGCGGACGCGGACGTCACATTTCACATCCGATACGTCGACGGAGCCATCTGTTGCCGTTTCCATGGCTACATCACATTTTAGTTTTATTTTTGGTACTCGCTGTTTCCTCGTGTGAATTTTCCTTGGTTTTCTCGGGTAGAACGTAATGAAAAGTTAGATTGTATGTTGGTAAATTTTTCATCCTGTAAGCTTTGTAATTGATGCAATTTTAGTGAAGAATCGCTGTTAGTAATGTTGTCGGTAGACTGGGCTGTGGGATTGTTCACCGTGGCTCTAGAACGCAAAGGGCAGCTGAATGAACACAGTTGGGTTTTAGTCAGTAAAATTCTGACACTTCCTTTCGCTCCACCTAGAGCGAGAAGAGTTATTTGATGATTACCAATCTAAAAAATATCAATGCAATATACTTATACAACATGTAACTAGAATAATGCACACCCATATCCAACCCTATTAGAAAATGACAATTACAACCATAGTTGACTAATATGATTGTAACTTATTGTACACTGAAATACATTTTGGTAATTAATTTCACCACTCCAGAACTTTTCGCCCCATCGACCATCTGTTCTGCGAGCAATGTGCGCTGCACGCTGACACTTAAGTTTGGCGATCCTTCGAGCTATATCGGTAACCTTGGTTCTCTTGCGGATATCTTAATTTCTGATGTGATCACGCAAGGAAACTCCGATGTCGACTGGCGACTATGCTTGCGGATAAGGTTTCTCCATACAAACTTTGGACCCCCGTTTCATTCCTTTTGGGGGTGGATTTTGGAAAATCCTCTCTTAGTGCTTACCTACGTCATAAAAGAAAACCTTGTGCAAAATTCCACGCTCCTGGTCCCAGTAGTTTCGGCTGTACGTTGATATGTCAGTCAGTCAGTTTCTCCTTATAAATATATAGATGAATATGATTGGTTAATATCAAACGCATCTGTAGCAACGTAACATAGCACATCTCTGGTGGTAAGACCACTCTTAAGTTGGTAAGTATAAGTACTTACCTTTATTAGGTTTCCCACAATACTCTACCGGTAGTAGGCCATAAATTTAAGTCCTCTCAGTGGACCTAAGATGCCCTAGCGTTAGTTAACCATTTTCATTATTAAGACGAACAGTTACTATGCCTTCCTCTTTAGAGTTTACCTATACAGCCACCTGTTTACCTATTTGTTTTTCGACAGTTATATAGTTATAGTAGTCTATACTCTATACATATAAATAATATTGACATGTCTGTTTCTTCTGGCTAATCTTCAAAACGGCTAGACCGATTTTGACGGGATTTTCACTGGTGCTGATGTTATAAGGAGTAATTATGTTTTGAAACAGTACATTTTGATACTAGTGGAGAAAAATTGTCATTGCGACTGAGGTGGGATTCGCCCGAGCTGCAGGTGAGGGGTTATGAAGCCGAGTGCGGTTCTGACTTTCCACGGGTATCTAAAGTATCAACAATCAAACAATCGGGGGTTAAAGTACGACTCCTGGGGACTGCTTGGCGCACAGCCTGATACGATAAATATAATACATTGCAACGGGGACAAACTAGCGCACTTTTCTGCACCAGTACGAAAACCAGCAAATTGCGTGCCTAAAAATGGTAGGACTAGGATCGGGTTTTCAAGTAAGTGTAAAGGATTAGGATTCCGCGCAAAAAAAAACTTTTTGACATTTTTTCCAAATGTCATTGTGCTTTTTATGAGTTTGACGCGTGAAGCCGCGTGCACTAACTAGTACAATGACACATTATATTCCAGCATGTGGTATTGGATTTCACTAATACCCGTAACCGCAACGCTAGTATGGCTTTTAAATAATTGATTTGGTTTCATTAATTGAATTTGGTATTTCGTTAATTGATTTAGTCATGAAACTATTATGATTTGCTTTATTTGAATTAGTTAAATTAGCTTTAAGATTGTAATATATTCAATCTGCATTGTCTTTTACCACCTTTATTAGGATCAGCTTCCACTTTAACTGGATGTAGCGGAGCACCAGTGATGGAGCGACTGCTTATCAGAACGCCAAATCTCGAACTTATTTATCTCTGAGGACCCTGGGAGTCCTGGACTTTTGGAAGGCGTAGGCTTTTGGAGGAGCAGAGTCCCCTTAGACGCGTTCCATGGAGAGTGGCACCATATTATAATGATCTGATTGATTGATTGATTTATTCAAAGAACAACATTGTATGCGAATATTAAGTACTTAAAAACTAGGAACAAAACAGTTATAACTAATAATTGAGTTACATTACAATAAAAGGATTAATAAAAAAATAATAATGTTAAAAAGATTTCAGTTGCACCATTAATAAAACCACATTACATATCAAAAAGGAAAATGAAAATAAACAGTGTCGAAAATATTACAATTACCATTAATAACGTCAATCCTGTTGTTTTCCACTGCAGGGCAAAGGCCATCAGGCTTCCATTCTTTTCTGTCCTTAGCTACTCTGGCCAATCCTTTAGGCCAGTCCTTTATGTAGGAGTCCAACTTGACACGCCATCTTCTTCTGGGCCTGCCGCGTTGCCGGCTCCTACTGTTCGGGATCCAATTAGTGGTGGCCTTCGAACAATTTTTTTGGGACATGTTAATTCTCGAATTAAAAGAATGATAAAATTCAAGTCGCATTATTATCTCAGAAATCAGAAACATTTATTACAAATAGACCATTTACATACAGGCACTTTTGAACTGTCAAAATGTCGGGCAATCAAAAAAAAAGTGAAGCTAAATTGCACGTTCCAAAGCGTAGATCTCTATGGAGAAGAACGAGCAAGAGACTCCATGGATACTCAGTCAAATCAATGTTAAGATTTTTTTTTAAATTGTAGAAAATTAGACTTTTTTTGAAATATTTTGATTTGAGAAGTCATCAAATAACTTCTCCCATTCTGGGTAGACCGAGAGGGTTAGTCAGAGTTTTACAGAGCAACACCTACCTGTGATCCTTCAGTTGCCTCTGCATTCCAAGCTGTGGCGTAACTAGGGCCGTGCCAGTTGTGCCCCTGCACATGGCGCAGTCCCTGGAGGGGTGCAAAAATTTTATATCCAGTCCTTTTTGTTGGTATTGTACTTATAAGGGTTCCGTACCTCAAAAGGAAAAAACTGAACCCTTACAGGATCACTTTCTTGTCCGTCTGTCTGTCTGTCGGTCTGTTTGTCTGTCAAGATCCTTTTTATCTCGGGAAGGCGTGGAGGTATCAAGTTGAAATTAAAACCATATACTCAGGTCTGCGGTCCCTTGAAGCTGTGAAAAATTAAACTTCTAAGTTAATGAAAAAAAAGATACGGCCGTTTATGTCGCAAAAAACGTATATCGACACTCTCAAGGGAATCAAAATTCATAGGGTACTTCCCGTTGATCTAGAATCTTGTAATTTGGCATAAAGGAAGGTCTCATAGCACAAGTATATGGAAAAATCTGAAAACTGTAAATTCGATGTCACGTAACAAAAAAAAAAAAAAATTTTTTAAAAATCTTTATAACTCAATTCGGGAATTGAACTGTTTTCATAGGCAACTTTGTACGGAACCCTCAGTGCGCGAGTCCGACTCGTACTTGCCCAGTTTTCTTCCAGGGGCGCACTTAAAGAAATTCGCACCGAGCGTATAAAAGGTTAGTTATACGGCACTGGTTCTAGGATCGCGGTAGCTCCTTCAAACAATTCCACAGTTATGCCGAGAATTAGGTACCCCATTGACCTAGAATACCTACACAGAAAATGGGTGAAACTATATTTCTAGGTAACACTCATGTTAAATTATTAAATTATTTTATATTGTTTTGCAACTAAAAACAATGACCGTGTTGACTCAGTAGCAATGGCCCTGAATTACTTACGTCTCCCTTGAGGTGCGTAGGTTGTAACTTGTAGGATCGAATCTATATAAGGGCACACTACTTACTTACGTACTTTGTGCACTTACTTAGAGTAGGTAGGAACGGCCGCAAAATATATTGGCCACTCTGAAGTTTGTCGTTCCGATCTACGCGCATAGGCTCTCGAAAAAATACGCAAGAATTACTGGACAGCCAATTGTTCGAAGTTCGGAGTGGTCATGAATTTCGGCCATACTGTACATCAGTTGCACCACCGTTGCTCTAAATACGGTGAAAAAAAGCATCTGGTGACTCGACATTTGAGAGCAGTGGTGGCCGAGTGGTAACGGCCCCGACTTACGAGTTGTAGGTTGGTTCAAACCCAACCAGGCGCATTACTTTTTGTCATTTATTTCATCACCACCGCTCTCAAAACGGTGAAGGAAAACATCGTGAGGAAACCGGCTTGTCCTAGAACCAAAAATTCGAAGACATGTGACATCCACCAACCCGCACTGGGCCCACGTGGTGGATTACGGCCCATTCTCTCTCCTAGAGAGGAGGCCTGAGTCCCAGCAGTGGGAACATTATAAGGCCGACTATAATTCGACATTTGGACTTCCACCGAGTTACACGTGATTTGACTTAGCTACGGCTCACTCACGGTAAGAAGGCCATGTTCAAGTCTTAGTAGTAGATTTTAAGTAGTCTACATAATATCCTAAAATAAAACCATTTTTCATCGGGAAATAAAGCATAGGTATTGTACATATTTCTACACGAAGAGCTTTCAATGGTTAGCATTAATTATGCGGCTCATGGAGATCGCAAATGAATCGGTATCACGAATCCTACTTAATTGAGTAGGTAGAATTGTTAACTACTTTTTGTTTGCAAGGCACTAGCGATACCCAGTATATCCTGAGCCGTGGCAAAATATGGTATTAAATTCATATGTACTATTTTTGTCATTTGCTTTTGATACACAGCGCCCTCACAAAATGTCAAAATACACTGGTCAGTTTCATCTGTTCTATTTTTCTCATTATTGATGCAAATTACATTTAAAATTAACTATAACGTTTAAAATATAGTTTCCAACTATTCATTTTAGGCATTTATTAGTTCGGAAGCAATTTATTCGATTTTATGTTGACCCTATAAGGTGAACACCATAAACAAGTTTTGATCCTTTTAATGTAAGCGAAATATAATGAAAATAACGATTTATGGCAATAATAATGTGTTTATGTCAAAACTAATAGAAACTATTGGCTGTTGCAAATTTTATAAATATGGAATTGAACCACAAACAACGTTTAGGTAGATATTGAATACAGTTTTTGATATTCCATCTATTGCGCAGTAATTTAATTAATCATTGATAAGCTTTTCAAACTGTATCTTTTAAGGTGTTTTTAATATCGTGCTGTTTGGATCACGCATGCGGGATTGCTCCGCACGCGTAACCCCCGTAAATGTCCATTTCATATAAATACTTGTGGGACGCGTTTTTTTTGCATTTTATAATTTTCTGCATGCGAGGAAAATCCGCATGCGTGATGAAATCCGCACGATATTAAAAACACCCTTATAGCAATAGTAAAAATAACCCTTCATCTATTCTACTGAACTGTTTATAAAACGTCAAATTTTCTTAACAATATCATCAAAAACTTTATCCTTTGTAAACGCGCGTTTTCTATTTGTAAGCTCGCTTTCAAGTTTGAATTAGGCCCCTTAAACTTTTCTCTCTGGATCATTGGTCAATTTTAGTAGATAAATACAGATGTTCTTGCCTTGACCTTTAGGATCCAAACAGAACCGACCTTTGGGTCGGATCCCTTAAGTTTTCATTCCTCCTTTATTGCGAATCCCTTTTTGACATATGACGTTGTGATGGGGGAATTATGATTACTTCCCTGCGTGTAACATGCGAAGGGGAACGATGGAATGGAAGGTATAAAATTCTAAGTATGGAGAGATGTTGTTATGCCTTTGTTCTCCATGTCGAAGGTAAACAAAGGTACCTATTACAGCGGTGTTTGCGTAACCGCCATTATTAGTAGACTAGCACTTTGCCCGCGACTTCGCTCGCGTGAAAGTAGGTTTCTCCAGACAAACTTTGGATCCCTATTCCATCCCTTAGGGTTAAATTTTGGAAAATCTACTCTTAGTGCTCGCCCACATCATAAAAGGAACCCTTGTGCAGAATTTCACGCTCCTAGGCCCAGTGGTTTCGGCTGTGCGTTGATATGTCAGTCAGTCAGTTTCTCCTTTTATTTATACACGAGTAGATATGGTAGAGAGTATGAGGGTAGAGTAGGTATGGTATGGGTAGAGTTGAGAGCAGTGGTGGCTGAGTGGTAACGGCTCCGACTTACGAGTAGTAGGTCGCGGGTTCAAACCCAGCCAGGCGCATTACTTTGTGTAATTTATTTCATCACCACTGCTCTCAAAACGGTGAAGGAAAACATCGTGAGGAAACCGGCATGTCCTAGAACCAAAAATTCGAAGACATGTGACATTCACCAACCCGCACTGGGCCCGCGTGGTGGATTACAGCCCATTCCCTCTCGTAGAGAGGAGGCCTGAGTCCCAACAGTGGGAACATTATAAGGCCGACTATGCTATGCTATGCTAGATATGGTAAGGATGGCGGATTTACCTTTATAACTATAATATCAAGTTATCCTGTTAGTAACTTTAAATATTATAGGTACAAGGATAACTTAAGAGCGACCAACCTGATATACATTACCATACAAACGCTCTTACATGATTATAACGTTATTACATATCATTCTCTAGATATTTTGATGAATAGTTGCTATTTTGCGTGAACTTTAGCCCTTCATAATGTACGCATAAATTAAAAACTTAAATAAAATATACTATCATTTATAAACCTTGCACATTTAAAAACTGCGATTGACAAAAAAAAAAACTTTAAAATTATAAGGTTTTAAAAAAAACAACACTTATTTCCTTCAAAAAGTTTTGTGAAATATTTGAGTGAGTTACGGAATTACCGAATGCCAACAGAGCATTGAAAGGACAAGCTTTTAAACCATGATCACGTTGACGATAGACCGATCGGGAAAGGCCCTCTTAAGCGTAAGTATAACCGGATTTATAAATTCCTACTGCTGGGACTCAGGCTTCCTATAATCTAGAAAAGGGAATGGGCCTTAATCCGGCACGCTTGTCCGGTGCGGGTTTGTACAAGGTTATCAAAAGAGTTGTATTCGGTTTTTAGAGCGTTATAAGTCTCGGCTTTGATCCCATTTTGTCTCGTAGGACGTTTGAAGGCAAAGGACATCATTAAAAAAAAGTTTCCATCAAGTAGAAGCTTTAGTTACAGGACAAAGGGACTCATATTATCATTGTCTAAGTTTTGTTTTACCTATCAGCAGTGTTTCCTTTTAACGGCCATTGAACCTGTGTCGACTGTTCTGCCAGTGTCACGTTATCACAAGTTATTGTTAATTAGAAGATACGACCTGATAATCTTTCGCGCAATTAAACTTAATGACGGTTTACGGAACTTAGCTTTAAGTAGAGCTGGGGATTAGTTACTAAAGTTTCAGCGTTTTAGCAGTAGTAGACATTATCTAAAAGGTCTTTTTTAGAAAATTAATTTGTCTAGGAGAAAGACACTACCTCCAGAATCAGCCTTCTTGAGCTTTTTTTTTTTTAGGTGGGAAAATCATCTTATGACAAATCTCTCTCTTGGGCGGAGCGGAGATAGTGTCAGACTTTTACTGACTAAAAACCCGCTCCTGTTCCTTCGTTGCCTTCGTCCCAGGGCCCCGGGTTTCGTTTTCACACTACCCATGGCCCCAGTAGGCTTCGACCCTGCTGGGCCCCTACGAGCCTTCTTGAGCTCGGTTTTTGTCTGTTGGAAACCCAATGCCCACAGTGGTGTGCACAGAAACCCGTTGCGTGATTAGGAACCCACAACCAATGACAACGCCTTTGACATTACAATAAGCATAGCAAAGCATAGCATAATCAGCCTTTTAATGTACCCACTGCTGGGGCTCAGGCCTCCTCTCTCTAGGAGAGGGAATGGGCCGTAATCCACTACGCGGGCCCAGTGCGGGTTGGTGAATGTCACATGTCTTCGAATTTTGGTTCTAGGACATGCCGCTTTTCTCACAATGTTTTCCTTCACCGTTTTGAGAGCAGTGGTGATGAAATACATTACACAAAGTAATGAGCCTGGCTGGGTTTCAACCCTGGGTTCGTAACTCGTGAGTCGGGGCTGTTACCACTCGGCCACCACTGTTTTGACATTAATTGTGATATTTTGTCGATCTGACGAGTTTTTCAAATATAATTTTGGATGGAGTGTTTCTTTCGAAATCCTTTAAGTTTTTGAATAGCGCTAAGACTTCGTTCCGGCTTCATTCCATTTTTATACACAATGGCAAAAGTCGGGCCTGGTGAGGGTCGCGGGAATCCGGTGGATGCAAGACGCATAGGACCGCTTGTTGTGATGGTACCTGGGGGAGGCACATGTCCAGGTGTGGACGTCTTTCAGCTGAAATGATGTAGGATTAGAGAGATAGGTTACTGTAATAGTATTCTAGCTGTGCCACTTTCCCTTGCAGCTGGAATCTTGTACATACTAGCTTTGTTCAGGTTAGGTTGAATGAAGGCAAGTACGATTCTGTTGCCGCCAACCCCCCTCCCCCCCCTAATTTCTGATTGCATTTGAAGTTGACTATTTCTCAAACTCTAGCCTGAAAACCTGACAAAATTAGACATCAAAGTTGAGACGTACTTAACTCAAAATACTCAATAAAATTCAGAAACTCGCCCGGAGCATTTTGAATTTAAAAAATCCTTTTTGGTTGTGTTTGTTTTATTACGCAACATGGGTGCAGTTTTTCCTATTACAGTCTGGTTTGACATACCATAACCTAAACGACTCCATTCAAAAGTTCAATATTAACCCGTCACACAGTATGTAGGTCATGGTTTCATTTGTATACTGCCTCGTCACTGCGTCGGCCCGAGTCAATCGACAATTTACCGTCGACGACGGCTGTATCCCCTGAAGATTCAAACTCAATGGTTGCCTTGACAACACGATGTTCTAGAGAGGTACGTATTCAAATGTATAGTAGGGTAGTTGTTGCGTTTTGTAAGGCAAGAGCGCCACAAGATAGATAGACAGATAGATAGATATATTCTTTATTGTACACCAAAAATACAAATTACATTAGGAACTTAAAATTAATAGGGTGTCACAATGAGCGGTCTTATCGCTAAAAGCGATTACAAGTACATAATTATATCGATTTTCTTAAAGTCAATAACGGAAGCAAATGATATAAAATCATTTAGATTCCTATCTACGTCGATCGTGACCCTAAACATAATTTTGTTTGTGAATTAACTGCTAACAACGGTTACGCACGCGTGAGAATAAAAAATTGTCTCAAGGGAACATTTTTCCGGGATAAAAAGCCATTCAGCCGTTCGAGCGTAAAGACGTATATTAGCTTTTGTGCATTGATTAAAAGAGAATAATATACTGAAACAAATTATAGGTATATTAGAGAAATATAAGCATTACTTACCAGATCATGCTCGAAATTTTTGAGATTTTCACAACTAAATAGAACTGTTCTATATTTTTAATTTACTGTAACCCACGCTCGTTCATAATTTTTTTTTTAAGTGGCACAACTAGTAGCCACATTTCATTTTTTTTTTGTTAGTGGCCAATTTGATTTCCAAATGGTTTTGTCGTTCCAAATTCAAATCACATTAGTCGATAGGGAACGCACTTACTACGTTATTCCATAGGGAACGTACATACCTACTACTTGATCTACATTAGATCCCTAGGGACGGAATAACTTTCTTTAGGTGAGGGTTGTATAGGGCATTATCGAGCAGGTGGTGTTAAAACATATACATACATACTCGCAAACTTTTGCCTTTATAATATTACTGTGATTTTTTATACATAGTTTATTGTTGGTCTTCCTACGAAGAGTTATTTTGCTTTAAGGAAAAGGCAATGGCCGCGCAATTACTAAGTTAAATTCTAACAACAATATTTACATGTGGTACAAAATAAACGAATATCTCTGCGCATCTTCCGAAATATTTCGGTTCTGAATTTCCGCAACACAAACAAAGGTTAGAGTGAAAAGTTTGTTTACGAACTGTCACGCTAATAAATTAACGAGTTGACCTTTCCGTAAAATAATCTATGGCGGCGGCGTGAAACCCAGTTTAACGTCTGAGAGTCTCGCAGATTCATCGGTATACAGATTTAATCTGCACGTTAGCGAAATGACTGGCAAAAACGGTGAATTATAATGAAAAAAAAACCGGTCAAGTGTGAATCGAACTCCCGCACGAAGGGTTCCGTACCAACATTAAACACTATATTATAACCTTTTTTTAGTTTAGTTTTTCATAAAATTCACGTTTAATAATAATAATAGTTTATTGGTAAATAAAGTTTAAGTTTTTACAATATATATGATTGGAGCCTCCTTTTAGGCAGGTAATGCCTGTGTTAGGAGACTCCGCTCTTCCGAATCAATAAGTACCATGAAGGCAAACAAGACATATTATAATTTTATACTAAACCTTTACAAATTAACCTAATGTATTGTATGCGGGTGGATGTGTGAGTGTATGTGACTGAGAGTGTAGTGTGTATGTGTATTAAGCTAGAACTACACTGCGCACACGTGTGCCACACACGCCGATCTGGGCGCGTCGGTCTCCATACATTTTATATGAGAACTATAATACTTATAGAACTACACTTGATCCACGCCACGCGACGCCACGCGACGTCGTTCTACGTACAAATCAGGCGTGTTACACGTGTGTGTCGGTCTAATGTAGTTCTAGCTTTAATGTTTTAAAAATGTTTCGGTGTCATTGTAGATAAGTGTTTTTATCCATCCCATCATCATTTTTTTAGTATCATAATAGTTTTTAGGATAAATGTAGGTAAATATATTTATTGATCTTGTTGTAAAGCGCAGCAGATCGCTTTCTAAACTGCATACTGGTGAGGTTCTTGATCTAGGGATATTTAAAATCACGTCTTTCCTTCTTTTTGACAGTATGATTGGATCATAGGAAAGAGACTTGTATTTTTAATATAATTTGAGTAATATACAGTGTTCTGACTGAGGGCAGGTTACTAAACCTGAATAGATCTTCGGTAGAAACCAGAAATTTAGTTTTTGCTGCACCACTCCAGACAAGAAGTTTGATTTTTTTCACAACTTCAAGGGACCGCAGAGCGGATTTTTGGTTTTAATTTCAATTCGATGTACCTCCACGTGTTCCCGAGATGTCTTGACAGACAGATAAACACCAAAGTGATCCTATAAGGGTTCCGTTTTTCCTTTTGAAGTACGGAACCCTAAAAAACGCGTTAGATTTCCATTCACGCGGCTTTCAACACATTGTTAAATTCTTCATTAAATTCTCACGAACTTTCTATAATGTTTGGAATAAATTGTCATAAGTCTAAAATATTCTCGTGTGAACGGTATCATCTGTCTGTTTCTCGGTAATTGTCGACAATATGAAACCCTCGGTCAATTAAGGCCTGTTCGCCATTTACTAGCCTACGCACTCCGCTGATTGATTGCTACAACGGTAGTTTGGCTGGCAGTTAATGACGGCTTCAGAATCAATACTATTGCACACTATGAAGCTAGCGGTGTATGTTACTATGGGCTTATAGGTAGATTCAGACTGATATTGTATTGTCTATTGAGGATTTTTTTTTATTACTGGCAGGCTCGCGCTTGATTTCACCTGATGGAAAGCGATGTGGTCAACGATGGAGCACGCTTGCCTAGGCAAACGTAGTAGGCTACTTCTAGTAGCCTATTCACTCACAACCAGAGGTCGGAATTAGGTAGAGTTAAACATGTACTTACATCGATTTCATACAGCGAAAGAATAAAGTGGATATATTTCTCAAATCCCAAGATTATTTTTTTTATGACACTCAGAAATATAGCAGAAATTGTTTTCTATTAATGACGAGGAGGAGGAAGTGTATATATTTGTTAACCTTACCTCAGTTGACGTAGAGAGAACTGTTTTCAATCAAAAATACTAATATAAATTGTATGTTAATTGTCTTAGCATCTCTGAGGTTTTTATTATTATTTATTTGTAATATTGTTGGCCAGACGGGAGTTTTCATTAGAAATCTTGGGAAGATCCATATTAATATCAACATTTCGATGCAAGTACATGTAAGTATTTTTCAAAGAATTATCCAAACGCAAAGTTGACACTTCGCGTTACCCAAGGGCTGGCTTTTACCTCGGTCAGAGATTAAGCATTGCCATACAACGTGGCAATGCCGCCAGCCTTTTGGGCACACTTCCAGTCGACAGCGATGCGTAGGAATTTTATGACGCCATATTTTAGCTAGTAGTTTTTGCCTTTAGTGTATATATAGTTTTAATTAGTTAAGTGTTTTTATTAAATTATACAGTTAATGTACCATTATAAAAAAAAAAGTACATGAATAACTCTACCTAATTCCGATCCCTGCTCATAACTTAAAGATCCCCAGGGGCCTTACGATGACATTTTAAAATGTCAAAGAGGGATGGAGCTATACACCCTATATAGCTCCATCCCTTTAACAGTTCAGTTTAGGTGGTTAACTGGATCGCGTGGCAGGGCCTCTAGTTGTAGCTATCAGGTTATTCTTAGCTGTACGTACCAGTACGTACAGTGAATGTGTTCCCAAAACGTTTTATGCGTATGGGTAACCCATTCAGACCTTTTTAGGGTTCCGTACCTCAAAAGGAAAACACGGAACCCTTATAGGATCATTTTGTTTTCCATCCGTCTGCCTGTCTGTCAAGACCCTATATCTCGGGAACGCGTAGAGGTATCGAGTTGAAATTAAAACCATATACCTAGGTCTGCGGTCCCTTGAAGCCGTGAAAAAATAAAACTTTTAAGTTAACGAAAAAAAAGATACGGCCGTTTATGTCGCAAAAAACGTGTATTTCGACACTCTCAAGGGAATCAAAATTCATAGGATACTTCCCTTTGACCTAGAATTCTGAAATTTGGCATGAAGCAAGGTCTCATAGCACAAGAATAGGAAAAAATCTGAAAACTGTTTTGTTGTTACGTCATAAAAAAAACTCTTTTTGCGATTCGGAAAAATCTTCGTAACCACTTCGTAACTCAATTCGGGAATTGAACTGTTTTCATAGGTAAGTTTGTACGGAACCCTCAGTGCGCGAGTCCGACTCTCACTTGCCCGGTTTTTTTTTACGGTACCTAAGTCAGTAAAAACGGAACCCTTATAGAATCACTTTGTTGTGATCGTCTGTTGCCTGTCAAGACCCTTTTTCTCAGGAACATGTGGAGGTATAAAGCTGAAATTAAAATCAAATACCTACTCAGGTTTGCTACCCCGAGCAGCAGTGAAAAAAATAAAATTTCTAAGTGAACGCAATCTAAAGATAAGGCCGTTTATGCTCCATTTAGGCGCATATTTTGATACTTGAACTTTTCTCGTTCTGGGTGGAGCGAGGAGTGTTAGAATTTTACTGGATAAAACCCACCTATGTACCTTCTTTGCCCTTGCGTTGCAGAACCACGGGTTTCCCTTTCAGAAAAACACTTTCTTTTTCCTTTTTTAGGGTTCCGTAGCCAAATGGCAAAAAACGGAACCCTTATAGATTCGTCATGTCTGTCTGTCTGTCTGTCTGTCTGTCTGTCTGTCCGTCTGTCCGTCCGTATGTCACAGCCACTTTTTTCCGAAACTATAAGAGCTATACTGTTGAAACTTTGTAAGTAGATGTATTCTGTGAACCGCATTAAGATTTTCATACAAAAATAGAAAAAAAGCAATAAATTTTGGGGGTCCCCATACTTAGAACTGAAACTCAAATTTTTTTTTTTCATCAAACCCATGCGTGTGGGGTATCTATGGATAGGTCTTCAAAAATGATACTGAGGTTTCTAATATCATTTTTTTCTAAACTGAATAGTTTGCGCGAGAGACACTTCCAAAGTGGTAAAATGTGTGTCCCCCCCCCTCTAACTTCTAAAATAAGAGAATGATAAAACTAAAAAAAATATATGATGTACATTACTATAAAAACTGCCAACGAAAATTGGTTTGAACGAGATCTGGTCAGTAGTTTTTTTTTTTAGTATTTTAGTTAGTTTTTTTAGTATCTTAATTCAGAAACGTGGTCATACTTGCGCAAGCCAAATATGAACCTGATACAAAGAATATTATTATGTTACTTGCTGCTACGGAACCCTCCATGGGCGAGTCCGACTCGCACTTGGCCGGTTTTTTTTGGTTGAGTCAATCCATGGTTCGAGTAAGCTTCGGCCTTACTGGGCCCCTGCGGTTTTGTTGACATCTCTTTGAGGCGCGCATAGACACTACGTGCTGTCGACAACTCGTGCTCGGTCCGAATTGTTACCAGACGGCCGGGCCCATTACCCATTCCTCATCGTCAAACACAAAATAGATAGGTACAGAAATCAATCTACATACAAAGCGCGCTCGAGCAACGCACACATAGACACCGCTCACGGACACGATATCTTGGCTCAATTCAGCTCAATGCGAGCTCGAGTGCTATCCGTTTGAGACACGCTTCTGTGATCTTTTTTGTGAAAAAATGGACCAACAAAAAAACCTTATTCTAACTGTTCAGTGGACGATTGTTTAAATTCAACATTAAACAGTGAATTGACGTTTTTTAGGCTACCAGTTGTTTCAGAGAAGTACTTAAGTGGATATTTGCTTGTATTTTGATGGTTTGTTTTAACGTAACACAGAACAGGCCCCGCGCCGAGAAAGAGAAGATAATTTTGTGGCCACGTGATATTTTTACAATTCAGATTAGGTAGGCATTCATCACCGCGCCCGGTCGCACTTGAACAGTTCGGCGCCACGCGCTGACCCGCGCGATCGCGGAGCGTGAAAAATGAAGTACATACATGAGATTGACTTCTGTACCTATCTATTTTGTGCTTTTGCTGACTAAAACCCATCTATGTTCACTCAGTAGCCCTTTGCATTCCAGGGCTACGGTAACTCTTTCTAATTATTCCCCAGCCTCAGGTGTTCAGACCTATCTTGTCACCATTGTCTGTACTGTGTTTCGATAGGTGTCTGTTGTTGTATACTCATTAAGCCTCTATTGTTCCCTTAGAGCACGTCAAGTCGTGCCGGCGAATATATATAACAGCTGTCACGGACTAGGCGTGGCCAGTGTGTCATCTTTGCGATTGGAACATTTGCATCTGAATCACTGAAATGTTCCGTCCGAAACAGTGATATGTACCTATCATTTGGAACATTGACTCAAAAGATACAAACGGAACATTTGAAACATCGGCTCACAAGATACAAACGGAACATTTGAAACATCGGCTCACAAGATACAAACGAGACATTTGGAACAACGGCTCAAAAGATACAAACACAGACACTGACTGTTACTCAGAATTGTGATCTGTTACGTTGCGCCATATACACCAACAGTTTTATTTAATTGAATTTTGATTTGAGAATAATTTAAAGCAGATGTTTTTAGTTCAGTTCATTAAAATTTACACTATTTACGTTTTAATTTGAATTTTAAAAGACTGCAGGTCACATAAAGTAAAGAGTGTTTCAGTGTACCAAAAGTTCCAAATGATGCATTTAAAACATTACTGATGTTCCAATCTTTCGGAACACTAAAATGTTTCGGAACAGTGAGTCGGTTCAGTAATGAGTTACACACGCCTATCACGGACAAACTTGAAATCTTTCTTTGTTGATATTTGAAGGTCATTCGGAAGTTCAGATCAATGTCCAGAAACTTTACTTGGTGGTTTTCAATCGCATCTGGGTAACTAAGACGGGAACTTGCTTCAACAAGCTTGCGCTAAAATCTGAAACTGCTTACTTTGGCCTGCAATTTTGGTCGGTGGTTATTGGAAGCACAGCAGGATATTAGGTTATTTATAAACTTCAACATACCTTTACATACTCTTAGGTGTATCAGAACAACCTTGTACTTTCTGAATAATGACATAATATATCCAAATTGGCTAGGAAGGTTGTGATGTTTTTTTTTTAAGTTGGGAATTCATCCAGTGATGAAGGGTAGAGCGAGAGGGCGTGTCAGACTTTTACTGACTAAAACAAAGATTCAAGATTCAAAGATTCAAAGCATTTTATTTCAAATAAACCATTTACAGGCACTTTTGAAATTTCATGAAGTCAAAACCACACCTATATTCCTTCTTTGCCCTTACGCACCAGGACTACAAGGTTTCCCTTTCGGAAGTCAACCCATGGTCCCAGTAGGCTTCGGCCCTGCTAGGCCCCTACGGTTTTGCTGACGTCTCGTCTTGAGGCGGTACGAACGGTTAGCGGACGGCCGGACGGCGAGCTACCCATTGCTCGTCGTCCCACAATCCTACGAGGTTATGATAATGCGGTTTTAATATGCACTGTTTGTTACATCGACTAACACTAGCAATCGTTTACAAAATCACGCAGGTAAAAAGCTCACATTCGCATTCCGATCAAAACTCCAATAAAATAAATATAACGTTCCAATACTGCTCGAATGATCTCTATTAAACGAACAATTTTGCTTCAAATGACGTCGATATTGGCACAATAAACGTTTGGTCTGAACCTCATATAAAATGTAGCTAGATAAAATAATCACGACTATTGCAGCAATCTCCCTCCCTTTGAGTGAATGAATGAATGAAAACAATGTCCCTTGCCTGTGAGTGAACGTTTTGTTTTTCCTAGCAGATGCAACACGGTAACCACGGGACTAAGTAGATACCCTCGTTTAGCGTTTTGTTTAGCTGACGTATGAACGGCAGCGTTCAATGTTTTTCTTTTGTTAACTGTTAAATATTTTCCCCAGTAATTTTTATAATGCTGTGGCTACATTATCGTGTGAATATTATAATTATATAGTATACTAGCACTACAAACTTTGGACTCCCGTTTCGTAGGCGAAAACTAAGAGGGGTTTGTCTAAAATTCACCCCAAAGGGGATGCCCTTAGGGGGTGCCCTTAGAGGGTTTTCGCCTACGTCATAAAATGAAACCTAGTGCAAAATTTCACACTCCTAGTCCCAGTAGTTGCGACTGTGCGTTGATATGTCAGTCAGTCAGTTTTTCCTTTTATATAATATAGACTAGCGGTCTCGACAGACGTTGACTTGCCCGAAAGCTGACACTTCGTCAGAAAAAAAAATGAGAACAATTGCAGCGCCACCTACCGGGTCCAAATGTGTTTTCAAACCTTCCACTTAAATAAATGCACAAAATTTTGATTAATTAGATTAGATTAGAATTAGATTAGATTATTTAGGATTAAATAAAATAGAAAGATTAATATTCCACAACTTTCACACAATTATAAGCATAGCACCAAATATATGTAATTAGTAGTACCAGTAAGCGATGTCGCTATCTACATTACCGGTTTATCGCATTTCTATGCGACTATGTACCTAAGTGTCGTTCGCGATTCGACGAACTCATCGGCCACATTTGTCGCGATAACGCGCATATTTGCCGAATCCCGACAATGTACCCACAGCATAATACAGTATTTTTTTCTTTTTAACTCTTTAAGTGTTCATCACGGTAATATTTGATTTTTGGATTTCCATTGAATTGAAGTGATAATTTATTTGTTATGAATGTAGGTTCAAAAATAAGAGAACAATCCAATACATTCTAAAGTGAGCCATGCAAAATTGTTTTTGCATTTTTTTTCGTTGCACGTTTTCTTCCTACATTTTACATAAAGGATTTTTCTTAGAAAGCTAAACGTGTTTGTAAGAGCTGTGATAAAAACGGTAACTAGAACTCTAGAAAAAGGTAAAAACGTTAAAGAAAGAAAGTTACTTTTGTGTGGGAGGCATTGAGGAGCACTTCTCACAGCATTTCTCTTGAAACTGTGAACGTCAGTTTCATAAGTTTTTTGTTTGACCTAAATGTTAATGTTGGAGAGATTCTTGTAAAAACGTTTGCGTATGTTTTATAGAAATAGATTTTATCAAGTTATCTATTTCAAGTTTACAAAAAAGTCCAATCTCAGGGTTATATTTAGCTCTAAATTCTATACTTGTACTAGCTGACTCGGCAAACTTTGTTATGCCAAACCTATTAATCAACATAAAAAACCGGTCAAGTGCGAGTCGGACTCACGCACGAATGGTTCCGTAAATATTTATTTTATCCTGTTTTTTAGTATTTGTTGTTATAGCGGCAACAGAAATACATCATCTGTGAAAATTTCCACTATCTAACTATCACGGTTTATAAGATAAAACCTGGTGACAGACAGACAGACATTCGGGCGGACAGCGGAGTCTTAGTAATAGGGTCCCGTTTTACCCTTTGAGTACGGAACCCTAAATATGGGGGGTGGGGGTAGGAGGGTAAAAAAACAGCTGACGACCTATTCACAGACCTACTAGAAAAAAATCACTAATATTTCATAAAGATTGGTCAAGCCCTTTCGGAAGAATTCGATGACAAACACTGTGACACAAGATTTTTATACATTAGATTATAAAGTGTTATTTGTAAGTGTATATGTAGGAAGTAATCTTTGAAACTACTGAACCGATTCTGAACATACTTTCACTAATATAATGTAGCTGCTATATTTCTGAGTACTATTATGGACTTGTGATGTAACGAATATTCGCATTCTCATTCACAAATATTCGCACATTTTTTGACATTCGCATTCGCATTCGTATTCGCAAGAAACATGCGAATGTTTTGCGAAAGTTTTTGACAAACAAAAAGGTTAATAATATATTGATTGAATGATATAGAATTACAATACAACTGATATGATTTTACAAAATTATATTTACTTTAATATTTTTCTATTACGCATATTATATATATATTTTTTTGTTATTATTAGCGTACCGGAAGACGCAGTGTTGGAAGGCCCCCTACAAGGTGGACCGATGACCTGATGAAGGTTGCGGGAATCCGATGGATGCGAGACGCATAGGACCGTTCGTTGTGGCAACATTTGGGGGAGGCCTATGTCCAGCAGTGGACGTCTTTCGGCTGAAATGATGATGATGATGATGATTTTTCTATTACACAACTTGAATTTCACATTTTCAGTGTCACAAATTGTGACCTCAAATCATAAAAAATGGTGATCAGCTTCGTTTAATCAGTCAGTAACGGCTCTGCTAAGTTCGGTTTAAACTTGGCTGACACGAAATATCAAACCTCTATGACATTTTGCGCGCACTTTGTTTGAAAGTCTACAGTCGAATTCGCATTCGCGAATATTGAATTTGAATATTCGTATTCGCATTTGCGAATGTGAGAAATCTAACATTCGTTACATCACTACTATGGACTATAATTATTATTTTTTTATAAAATTAGTTTTTTTTGTCTATTATCACGCGGGCGAAACCACTGGTAGAAGCTATCTTGTATAATTGAATAAAAAGTAACAGAATTGTATACACGAAAATATTAACTTATAAAATCTCTGACAAAAACAGACAGAAATGAAGAAAAGCAATTTGAGTAGAATTTTTCACAATATGTTTATGTAAAAGAGCCTTTTACATAAACGGCTCTCGCAGACAGACGCAAAGAACGCGACAACCTTTTTTTTAGGACCAACCTTTCCGTATAACTGTTTGTCTAAAAAAGGTTTGACGTACTGTCGTAATGTCGCCTCGCACCTGTCATTTTGAGCCTTTATTCGTGAACATTCACAATGAAACAACACATAACTTTCCAAGCCAATGTTTTTGTTATCGCCTCATATCACTTCGACGACCACTAATGTGTGATGTAACAGGACATGAAAGTATCTACACTGATGGCCTATTAAAATATATCCATCAGTAAATCAACCACTGCGATATTGAATGTCGTTTTGCTTTAAGTAGATAAGTAAAGGTTACAACTCTGTAACAATGTTTGTTACAATGTCACATTGTCGCACTGTCACATTGTCGCACTGTCACATTGTCGCACTGTCACATTGTCGCACAGTCAAATCATTGTCGCATAATGCTTCTTCTTCGTCTTCGTCGTATTGATGATTCCATATTAAATGTGTTTTTACCAGATTTCAGTAACGTCAACAGCGTTAGAATATGCTCCGTATAGGTTCAGGGGGCACAATAAGATTTGTGGTTTTTCATTATCTAACTGTTGTCGCATTGTCACATCCTGACTGTCTGCGGGTACCTTAATGCGTGGAGATGCACTATAGAAAAAATAGGAGATTTTACAAGTTTAAGTACTTGCTATATTGCCCTAATTACTTTACTAACATGTACTGTAACATATTATGTTGCATGTATTGCTCTAAGTATATCCATCACATTGTCGTATCGTTGTCAGTGCCGTAACTAGCCTTGCAAACGCCCGGTGCGAGCTTCTAGAATTGCCTCTCTTAAGAAAAAATTGATCTTACCCGACTCAAACAATAAAAAGAAACGCGTGACATAATGCTTCAAATACACAATACATTTACCTCTTGTGGGTGCTGGAGCCTTTGCCCTGAGCAACTTGGTAGACGGCTAAAACCATATTATGTATACGACAAATAGTATCGGTACTTTATCTAAGCTGCTAACTTCCACTGAGAACAGTGGTGGCCGAGTGGTAACGGCCCCGACTTATGAGTTGTAAGTCGCGGGTTCAAACCCAGTCAGGCGCATTACTTTGTGTAATTTATTTAATCACCACTGCTCTCAAAACGGTAAAGGAAAACATCGTGAGGAAACCGGCATGTCCTAGAACCAAAAATTCGAAGACATGTGACATCCACCAACCCGCACTGGGCCCGCGTGGTGGATTACGGCCCATTCCCTCTCCTAGAGAGGAGGCCTGAGTCCCAGCAGAGGGATCATTAAAAGGCTGATTATGCTTATATATGTCAACTTCCAAGCCTGATCTAAAACTTGACCCTGATTTGATAATTTCTGCGCCCCTCCAGGGCCTGCGCCCTGTGCCTAGGCACCGCTGGCACTGCCTTAGTTACGGCACTGATCGTTGTCGCATTGTTTTACACCACCCGTCTACGGAAGCCTTTACGCGTGAAAATGCACATAACTCTACAAGGGAATGTTTTAGTTATCGTCCTTAATTACTTTGATGATCCCTAATGTGCGATAATTATGTTACATGTGACGTGGAAGTATTTAGGTACTGCTGGCCTACTGAAATGTTAATCAATAACTGGGATATTGTTTGTGAGAACGTTTATGGGGTTTTTATGATGGAAAAGTTACTGCTCTTTGTTTCCTTGGTGACGTGATTAGTAAAGTGTGTAGCCATGTGCTTAATAATTTACTATTAAGGACCGTGGGGCTCTTTGAACCGGGACCACGGTCCCAACTTCCACCTATAAAAATTATATTTTTTTTTAGTAGTATTACCATAACGAAAAAAGCACTAAAGTACAGTCGTCTAAACAAACTGTATTTATATTATCCGGGACCGCGCTCTTTGGACCACGGTCCAGGTCCAAAGAGTCCCACGACCCTTAACTGATTTCTGTTAGCCAATTGGGTACTTACTTGCCTGTGTTTTATTTTTATACTAAACAAATAAACACTACAAATATAGTACATTTTCTTACAAGTAGAGTCTTTGTCATTGCGAAAGAGGTGGAATTCGCTCGAGTGGGAGGCAAGGGTGCCGATTGCTGCAGTGACAAATTTCCACGTGTATCAAACGACGATTTTCAACATTTTTGCCATTAACATTTTTAATTATTGATAAAGTACTGAATTATGGAGCAATTATGAATACAAATGTAGGTAAGCCATTGTACAAAAAATATTTGAATTTCTTATTTTTGATATTAGGAATATAAAAAAATAAGAAATTCAAATATTATTGATTAAAGAATACAGATAAATGTTAATTTGTTGGTAAACGCAAATTATTGTATAAATATTCATGTTTATTTATGATACTCAATTCCTAATTTAACTGGTTGGGGAGGTTTGTAACGTCTGGCGTGTTGCGACAAATTATGAGTAGGTACATGTTCGTTACCCCTGACGATAAGCTCCTTTTTGACATTCTCACACGTAAAAGATCACAAAAAACACACACCTTCCACGTTTCAGTTGAACAAAGTAACGGAACATTTCGCAATATTTGCATCATTTTTCACTCCACTCCTTAATAATGAAACTCCGGATCCGTCTGTGTCTTGAAAATGTCTTTAAAATTGCCTTCTCCCGGATATTTCGCAGCCGTTCAAAGGGGAAAAATCCTGTGAAATCTTACCGGACGGGGACAACAGGGGAAGCTCAGAGGGAGCCCTCTACCGGCGCTTTTGAGAAACAGTCGATTCATTGTGAGATAATAAGGTGTACAGGAAAAGCCGTGGAAGCGAACCGCGGAGAGCTTTAATTTTTACTACTGTTGGTACTCTCATTACTTGAAATAAGAGAACGCTCGTAAAAAAAGTACAGTTTCTCAAATAAATATCATACCGTACCACAACCGTACCGTAAAAATGTTCCATTTCTCAAAAAAATACCATACCGTACCGTACCACAACCATACCGTAAAAATGTTCCATTTCTCAAAAACATACCGTACCGTTGTGTTACCATTTCCGTAACACAACTAGTGTTAGTACACTAGCTGTGTTACGAAATGGAACATTTTACTAGTGACGAACTGTTGTTTCTTTATCTTTATAACAGTATCTCCGATAAAGTAGAAAATTGCCCCAAGGAAAACATACCCCGGGAAAAAAGTATCCTATGCGGTCTACCCCTGTACCAATCCAAATTCGTTCAGCCGTTCAAGCCTAAAGAAGTAACAAACATAGACACAAATTTTCCCCTTTCGACCATTGAAAGCGAGGTTAAGTACGGCAATTTCCCAAGAATTTTCTCAAACCCAAAGCTATCTTCAATTTTCCTGTTTTGTAAACTGTAAAACCCAATTATAATTTGCTCCCAACATCTGTTCACAATCCCGGAAGCCGGATGCTATGAACTAAAAAGTTTAAAACTTCTCTGTAGCTTGTTCAAAAGCAATCATTATTCTGAACGAATGCTCGTGGATTTGACGTTTTCAAAGTGATGAATTTTATACGAGCGATTCATAAATTAAGCTCGTCAGCTATTTGCATATTTTCTTCGTTACAAAGCGAGTCTAAAGTCGAACTCATTCATTTATGTAACAATGCTGCCCCTTTGATTTTAAATAATGTTTATTATTTTGTAGTATTCGAGCAGTTCAAAGATTATAATAACTAATTGGAGCTTTTAAAAGTCATTAATATGTGCGCCCAAATTCCATATTTATGAAAGTACTGTAGTGCTACTACGACCTCTAAACGCTATCCATTTTACGACTGAAACTGAACTGTGAAAAGGATGGAGCTGTATGGGGTCCATAACACGGTCATGCAAGCGTCAATCAAAACCATCAATCATGAATGAAGCTTGACTTACGGAATTTTATCGCCATACATTTTTCGTCATGCAAACGTCAGCCATCGCATTACACGGTAGGTTTTTCGTCAGTCATATTTGACTGTGGCAAAACTGACAGCAAAACCTATCGTGTTATGTACCCCTATAGGAAGTATAACTCCATCCCTCTTTTTACTAGCACGATTGACATTTTAAGTTTTTAACACGTCATGGTAAGTCCCGTGGCTTCTGCCAGCAGCTTCGTTATGCGAAGTTGAAGCCAGATATAAAGTAGCCTATGTCCTTCTTTGGAGTTCAAACTTACTCCGTACCGAATTTCATCAAAATCGTTTCAGTAGTTGGACCGTGAAAGATTAACAAACACACAGAGTTACTTTCACATTTATAAGTTGTATTTTTTTTCTTTATTTATTTATAGGGGCATTTACGAATAGCGTATGACAGTCCCATCGTTTCCTAAACAATTGCACATACTTACTTACATCTCAAGACATGGGCCATTAATTCGAACAAATCTTTCGCATTGTTACTATTTGGTTGGGATAGAATGTTATGAAACATGCCTACATCAGTTCTGGGCCTCAAGTCTGCTATTACAATAGTGTCAGAATGGTCTATCATTGATTTCATAATGGTTGATTTTGCAAATTTGGTAATCTACAAATATAATAACGTCATTATGACTTTCCAATGGTCAACCACTGACACTCCATTGAAAGAAGTGACATAGAATTGTAATCTCGTACATATTGACAAATGAATGTCTGACGTACGCGGTAATCTGCTAAAATGTTGACAGTTCCTTTGATCAGTGACCTACCATTAGAACGTTATTGTGCAGTTATTGCTTTTAATAAGCTCGATATTGTCATTCTACCATAACTTTAATACAAGACCATTGACCGATCAGTGATCGATCATTATGAATTAGCAGATTACGAACTTTTAGCAAAATGACAATGAGATCGTGTTGGAATGACGAATTTATAAAAATAGCTGACTTGGGCCCCTGTTCAAAATTTAATATAATTTTGATTCAATGTGAAAGTAATAAGTAATATAGTAATGTATAACCTATACCTAGTCAGCTTCAATTACAGAGAAAGTGCCAATCAGTCACAAAGTCCCTTAACTGCTTTTCAGTATACTGCAGGGAATATCAAAGTACAATAGAAGAGACAACACAATAGTGGAAGTACGAGCCCGTTTCATGAGTTTATCTGAACTACAATACTGTTTGTTTACCTACTATGCCTCCCTTTATGCTATCCCCCACAGACCACTAATGGACAATCATGGAGGATAACGCCATAATCGCCTTGCGGGATATGCGGCCCGAACGGATTAGTGATAACGAATATAATTTACTTTGCATTGCTGCATTTACTAACAATACTGCGTTGAATTATCTAAACTAATCTAATACAAAATTATTTTTAGTTAAATTTTTTACAAAAGCAAGGGAGAGAGATGCGCGGTCGGAGTCTGACGCGGCATCCGGAGGGAGCTTGGAGGGTTCGGAGGTAGAGGAGGCTGTGCCAAACCTGAATAAAGTTTGGTCAGAAACAATAACTGAATCGATTCCAATAATTTTTACACCATGTTACATTTTTTCCCAAAAATATTTAAAAAGGGCACAAGTTGAACACCACCGATACTATGTACGATACAGGTCACGGTAGGTCATAATGGGCATTAGGTGCCAGAGCACAGCTGGATGCGAAAGCAAAACAACTTCTCAGCCATGACCATGTATTTGTGCGGACAACCGGGTAATTAAAAATAACAAGCTTATAACTTTGTGATTTTTCATGATACAGTTATGAAATTTTGTACATAGATTCTTTGCATAAAAATACTAGACACGTGTTTCGGGTTTCGCATATACTAAAACTAATGTTATATAGCTGAAGAGATTTTTTTTGGTTTGTTTAAACACGCTAATCTCTGGAACTACTAGTCCGCAATATCTCCCTAGTCTTTTCTCCAACTAGTCGGCTAGGTCGGCTTCTAGTCTAAACGGATGCTACTGAATACGCGTGTTTTACATGGAGCGACTGCCTTTCTCCACAACCCAGTTACTGGGCAACACGATTTTCTAAATAAAAAAGAAACTCGTGATCCTAGAACGCAAAGGGCAGCTGAAGGACACAGGTGTGGTTTTAGTCAGTAAAAGTCTGGCACGCCCTCTCGCTCCACCTTAGAGCCTGAGATGTCATTGGCTGATTTCCCACGGAAGCAAACCAAAGACCAGGGTGAAATCACGAGGGACGGTTAGTGAGTCTATAAAAGACAACTAAGGTATTAAAACTGAATTACCTATAACATATCTGCTTGTTAATACAGACAAGCCAATAATAAAAGCTAGATGTAATAAGGATGCTAGTTAAACCACTATAGTCCTTATTAAAAGAACCAGTTTAATGAACTCATCTGACGTATAATAGTCCATAGGCCCAGGAATAGTTGTATTTCCACCTTATCCTAACGTTATTAAAGCCGTAACCATTACGGGGAAGCCAACGGAAATATGAATAAAGCTGAGGCTTTTAACAAATAAATTGCTTGCACTGATTGTGGGGAAAATGGCGAGACAAATTGGATGTCTTATTTAAAACGGGAAGTGCTTGCTGCCTTGACATTAGGGGCTGAGACACTAACGATTTTTGCTCAAACGTCACTTCAATTTACAGGTTTCTGTATTTATGCGGGTGCTTTTGATCTCAGTCGCCCTTTAGCCTTTCTAGTAGAATTTTGTGCGTAGCTCAATCACGAAATGTTTGCAGTACCTATACGTTGACAGGGAATGTGGATTGTTTTCCCCGATTCCCTTGTCAACAATTTTAGGGACTGTTGAAAAGTTGATAAAAATATAATCATTAAGGGTCAACCTGCCAGAGCTGCGAGATGGTGCGAAAGAGTCATCACAGCCCTAGAACGCAAAGAGCAACACGGAATTCCGCCAAACGGACACTTCTCCTCGCTCCATCCAAAGCGGGAAAATGTTACTTAATGATTACCCTAATACAAACGATTATCTTTCCAAATTAGAGTTTTTTAATAAACTTTAAAATTGGAGTTTACTTTTTTGTGAGTCGTTTTCCTATCGTTGCGAGAAAATGAGATAAAGACATCACCTATATGTGATGAATGTAGAAGCGAAGCTATTGGCCCCCTAGCCAAGTTACGACCGTTTCGCTTCGATTATCTTGCGTCGAACGCCTCGAATAGGCCACGCCTCCGATTCCTTTGTTCTAACGTCATCTCAACGCTCAGTCACGTGGTCAGAACAAAGGAATCGGAGGCGTGGCCTACTCGAGGCATAGCGATACTAGTTGCTTCGCTTCTACTTTCATAATCTTAGTTGAATGCTGAGCTAGAGTTTACTCCCATGCCTGACACAGCTTAGAAGTACACTCCTGAAAATAAACCATACCATATTCCTGATACCGTAGCCACATCAACGATGTTTGATTTTTCTTGCTATATGTATATGCTGAGCTGGAGTTTGTGCTATGACTGTGCTAAATGTCGTATTCGGTTCATAGTCCCATGAACCACACACAATCATTGCTGATTGTTTAACTATTATGTCCGCAATAGAGAATATGCATAAAGACTATTTATTATCTAACCAGTTTATCAATAAATAAAAATCAATAGAAAAGCAAACGAGATATAACAATTTTATTTTAAGCAAATATATCTGTCTCTCTCACCAAAACGCCATTTTATATGGTCAAACGTCAACGTCAAATTACATCATGCCTGTATGACTAACAGCCCCCTTAGCCAAGTTACATCCGTTTTGTTTCTTTCGTCAATCGCCTCGAGTCGGCCACGCCTCCGATTCCTTTGTTTTGACTTCATCTCAACGCTCAGTCACGTGTTCAGGACAAAGGTATAGGAGGCGTGGCCGATTCGAGGCGATTGACGAAAGAGAATCGAAACGAAACGGTCGTAACTTGGCTAGGCCTGCAGGTGTGATGTAATTTGACGTCATTTTTCATATCGGACTTCTCTTTCTTATTAGCGGCTTTGAAGCCTTATAACTTCTTTGTTGATGAAGATATTTTAAAAATGATTCATAATTGATCACTAGAGCTAAAAATGATTTAAATTAGACAATAAAAAAATTGCATGCATATTCCCCATTGTTTTAAGTGCGACTCCGAAAGGGGCCCAGTTATGAGCAAACGATTTAAACCCCTCTTTCCCCATGCAGCTGACGGAGTCCTATCAACAGTGAACGTGGTGGAAGCGCTGCAAGAGTTCTGGCAGGTGAAGGCTGCGCGGGGTGGAGGAGCCGGCAGCGGAGGCGGCGCCCTCGTCATCTACGAGTCAGTGCCGGCCGCGCACCCGCCCTACGTCTGCTACGTTACGCTGCCCGGAGGAGCCTGCTTTGGCAGCTTTCAGGTAACCTAAGACCAAGTTTTTTGAACAAAATTTGTGGTAGTACCCTTAGATTAATGGCAGTAAAAATTTGCTTTAAGTGTCTGCTTGATTGAATAGCAGAGTAAATCAGAATATAAGGGTATTTTCACTCTTGGAAGATGTCCAAAAGTGAGTAAATTTTGCAACCGCGCCGTCTGTGGTACGCCGCTAGGGCCACGGGTAATTTCTGGATGGTTAACTGAGATCGTAGAAAGCAAAGGGTAACTGAATAAAGCACAGGTGTGGTTTCGTTTAGTAAAACTCTGTCCAACCCTCCCGCTTCACTCTAGAGCGCCAGATGGATTTTTTGGACGATTACCCATCCCAAAAAAAACTGTCTGTCGATCGCCGTTTTTTTGCACCGAAAGGTTTTATTTAGGTTTTCCCCTTGACCCGGGTAAATTTTCCGTTGACTTGTTGACAAGACAAGTTTCATGATTCGTTGACATAAGAGAGCCCAGGGTTCTCTTATGAACTCCGAGCTGCTCATGTAAACCTAAAGTTTTAGGTGCTGCAAGTGGGTCGAAGAGTGCAAACAAACGCGGCGCTCGTATATCTTAAAATATGCAAGTCATAATGTCACCCTCATCATAAAGTTTCTAGTCAATTAATCTTAATGGGAATCTACACTTTGTATACCTACGTTAAACATGCAATACCGACAACGTTTACATCAGAAGGAATGATTTAGTTTTGATATTGAAAATTAGGCAGTAGCCATGATGAATTTTCTGCACAATCAGACATCGTGAAGGCTACAGATTTACGGGAGCAACAGTTAGTAAGGTTAGGTAGGCAAAGAGGGATTTGCAATTTGCAATGCCAGCTATACGCCATTCTTGGCAGTATTTACGTAAATACGCATTTAATTACACAAAATAAACCTCACGCTGTTGTTCTGTTGATCCTACGTGGCTGAAACGACGGCGAAAGTCAACAGCGGTATATTTATCACAGAACGATATTTTATGTTGACAATTCAGATTGGATTTCATTACACATATCAGATCTAAATCAACCTACTAATGATGTTTCCACTGCTGGGGTTCAGGGTTACTCTCTGTGAGAGACAGATGGGACCAAAATCAACCATGCTGGCCCAGTGTTTATTGACCTGGGGCCTAAGTCTGCTATTTTTATAAATTCGTCATTCCAACACGATCCCATTGTCATTTTGCTAAAAGTTCGTAATCTGCTAATTCATAATGATCGATCATTGATCGATCAATGGTCTCGTACTAGAGTTATGGTAGAATGACAATATCGAGCTTATTAAAAGCAATTACTGCACAATGACGTTCTAATGGTAGGTCACTGATCAAAGGAACTGTCGAAATTCTAACAGATTACCGCATATGTCAGATATTCATTTGTCAATATGTACTAGATTACCATTCTATGTAATTTCTTTCAATGCAGTGTCAGTATTTGACCATTGGAAAGTCATAATGACGCCATTATATTAGTAGATTACCAAACTTATCAAAATCAACAATTATGAAATCAATGAAAGACCATTCTGACACTATTGTAATAGCAGACTTGAGGCCCTGGGGCCCAAGTCTGCTATTTTTATAAATTCGACATTCCAACACGATCCCATTGTCATTTTACTAAAAGTTCGTAATCTGCTAATACATAATGATCGATCATTGATCGGCCAATGGTCTCGTAATAAGAGTTGTCGTAGAATGGCAATATCGAGCTGTCTCGTGACAAATTAAAAGCAATGACTGCACACTGATCATAGGAACTGTCAAAATTTTAGCAGATTACCGCATACGACAGACATTCTTTTGTCAATATGTACGAGATTACCATTTTATGCCACTTCTTTCAATGGAGTGTCAGTGGTTGACCATTGGAAAGTCATAATGACGCCATTATATTAGTAGATTACCAAACTTGTCAAAATCAATAATTATGAAATCAATGATAGACCGTTTTGACACTATTGTAATAGCAGACTTAAGGCCCTGGAGTCTATTTTTGAGCCAAGTTAACAGCTATACTCGTTCTCTTTACGTCGGATATAAATAAAAACTCGGCTAAGTGTGGGTGTACACCTGCCTCTGTGTAATTCGTCGAGGAATAAAGTCTGGATTTATTATGTATTAGTAAGTTTTCCGAGTCTTGATTTCAATAAGTACTAAAAAAACGTTTTCTCCATCCAGAATTGTCCGACAAAAGCCGAAGCTCGCCGAAGCGCGGCGAAGATCGCGCTGATGAACAGCGTGTTTAATGAGCACGAGTCCAGGCGCATCTCCGAACACTTCATAGAGAAGGCGGTGGCGGAAGCACGCGCCTCTTTCGCGGGGGATGCTGCCGCCCATCATCAGGACCCCAGCGCTGGGATTGCGGCCTTTAGGTAAGCTTGGGGCTTTTGGACCTCGTTGTAGACTTATGAGTAACACGACCACTTCTCTCCACTATATGAAAACCAATTGACATACCCTTTCTCTATTTTTGATAACACGTCGTGCTTAGTATTTTATTCTTTTTGTAATCATCCATTTTGGCTTTTTATTTTTTTTTGGTTCATGCTACGTTTCCTGGTAGTTTGCACTTCTTGAAGAGGTGAACATTAATATACTCGTAACAGTGTAACTGAACAAGAGACCAAGAGCCTAAGAGCGTTATAGGCCTTTTAAGTGAATGATCTTGTTGTGTCTTCTTGTACTTGCCTCAGCTTCGCACGGGTGTTAGAAATCTTTGAAATTCTCGGTTTTTCATTACGGTAATATGCAAGTATTACGTTTAAAGCTTCTTCATCAAACACTCTGTCTATTGTAGAAAATTGCATGAAAATTCGTTAAGCAGTTTTTGAATTTATCGCGGACAGGCAGAATAACGCGGTGGGAAAGAGTGGAGGAAAGAATGCCTTGGTGAAAGTATAGTAGCTAAAGCTAAAGCTAGTAGCTAAAGTGATAGCAAATATAACAGACCGCCTGGGGAGCGCCGTGCAAATATCTAAATATAAGTGAGTGTTCCTAGAACCTGCTTAATTAAGTTCGTTTTGATTGATCATCGAGCTAACGAAGCGGTCAGGTTACAATGAAGTTAAAACCAACACTCATTAATACGTAGTCTGTGCGAAGTTACATTGTTTCATGATCTATTGTTATACAACCCGACTGAATGATTAAAGTCGGATTCAAAGAAGGATTATTCTTTTATCTGCCTGTCCGAGATCCGTCCAACTTCGAAGACAAAGAAACCGTGGCGAGCTTTCTTCTCATTGTTAGGATTACAGTCTATATGTGCATGAGCTAGATTCTTTGTTCAGAGCACTAGGATTAACTTGATTATTTGTGTTAGGTTCATGCTGGAAGCAAACAAAGGCCGCACGATGCTGGAGTTCCAAGAGCTGATGACGGTGTTCCAGTTGCTGCACTGGAATGGGTCACTGCGAGCGATGCGCGAGCGGCAGTGCTCGCGGCAGGAGGTGGTCGCGCACTACTCTGCGCGCGCGCTGGACGACGCGATGCGCGAACAGATGGCGCGGGAGTGGGCGGCTCGGGAGCGAGACGCGGCGGCTACAGGTGGCGGCGTGCTGCGCGCTGAGCTCGCACGCGCCGAACGGGAGCTGCGCGCCGCCCGCCTGGCCGCGCGCGAGCTGCGCTTTCCCAAGGAGAAGCGCGACATCCTGCACCTGGCCGCGCGCCTGGCGCCGCCGCAGCAGCAACAGTGATCTCAGCGCGCCCGCGCCGCACGCGTCCTCGCCACACTCACACTTTTGTTATTTAAGTATAGGTATATAGTCTAAGATGTGCGTGTTTTATTTCCCACAGTCACCCTTCTGACACCCCTCAAGTATGGTAGAAAAAATAAAGGACAATGACGCAATCTTAAGACCAGATTACAGATTATAAATAAATATTCTATAATATACGTCACATCCGCGCAAAAAGGTTGAACACTCAGCATAATGTCGTGGACACAAGCATAATGCGAGGAGTCCTCAGCGCTGGTTTTCAGCTTGGGCCGGTGGTGATGTCGACACAAAGACGTCAGAATAGTATAGTGTGCAAATAGATTTGAGTAGAATAAGAAAAAATAAATGTAAGGAAAGTCATAAAAAAAAAATAAAGAGGAAAGCGTAACGAACCTAGCTTGCTAGAGTGAACTTCCGCTAACATCAAGCAGAGCAAATCGCTGAAAATAACAAGCAAAACTTTCAGAGATCCTGTATCGTTACTTACACAAACACGACTGCTGTAGCAATTTACTTACGAGGTCATTACGCCTCTCAAACTGAGTGGCACAGTCACAAACAGCTGTACATTGTCAACACTTGTCAACGGGGTGGAAAATTCGGAATTTCATATCTGTATTTTCATGTAACTTCCACAAATAATTTTAACGGAAAACATGGCGTGTATTTTGTGAAAACCACAACAAAAACTGTTGTTTTTCGCTCACATAATAGAATGATTAAAAACATGTGCCAGTGAGCGATGCTCGTGTGCTATCGCTATTACGCCTCGATTGCCGCCACATCGCATCGCGTCGAGCAATTAGTCCGTAATCGTTTTAGATGCATGAACGCATTCATCAATTATTCCAAATCATTACGTGAATTTGATTCACAATCGGTAATCGGTAATTCTAGTTGTGTTTAATCGGCATTGCGTCAGTGTTGTCTGCAGTGATGTCACCGTTTGAATGATAAAGTAGGATTTAGCTTAATCCCCAATGACCTAGTTTGTATTCATAAATAAACTATGTTTCATTTAGTCTTTGTAGGATGGAATCGTTTATAACGCGAACATCGAAGAACTGGAACGGTTTGCCTGCAGCGGTCTTCCCGTCCGATTATAATTTAAGTGTCTTCAAGGCTAGAGTGAATAAATACTAACTAGGTAGTGCGCCTCACCATCAACGATTGCATCACTGCTTACCATCAGGTGGGATCGCAGTCAAGCACTTGTTTATATCATTAAAAAAAAGAATACTTATTATTTCATTTTTTTATTTTATTCCGTACCTAGTCAGTAAAAGTCTGACACTATCTCCCGCCCCGCCCACGGGCGGGGGATGTCAACCGCAAAAAAAAAAATGGGTTCCGTACCTCAAAAGGAAAAAACGGAACCCTTATAGGATCAATTCGTTGTCCGTCCGTCTGTCTGTCTGTCTGTCAAGAAAGATTTATTCCGGGAAGGCGTGGACGTATCGAGTTGAAATTAAAACCATATACTTAGGTTTGCGGTCCCTTGAAACTGTGAAAAAATCACACTTCTAGGTTAACGAATAAAAAAGATACGGCCGTTTATGTCGCAAAAAACGTATATTTCGACACTCAAGGGAACCAAAATTCTAGAGTACTTCCCGTTGACCCAGAATCCTGAAATTTAGTATAAAGCAAGGCCTTATAACAAAAGTATAGGAATAAATCCGAAAACCGAAAATTCGTCGATACGTCACAAAAAAAAAACTGTTTAATTTTGTGATTCGGAAAAATCTTCGTAACTCAATTCGGGAATTAAACCGTTTTCATAGGTAAGTTAATTTGTACGGATCCCTCAGTGCGCGAGTCCGACTCGCACTTGCACAGTTTTTTTTAGTTTAGTTATCTTTAAATAACTTCTCCCGCTCTGAGCGGAGTGGAGCGAGAGGGACGTTTACTGACTAAAACCCACCTATGTTCATTCAGTTGCTATTTGCGTTAGAGGGCCTCGGTAACTCTTTCGAACTATTTCGCAGCCTAAGAACCAATTCAAAAATTCAACCATTATTTTCTAACTTCATCGTTATGCGCGAACAGTATGCAAAAACAGTAAAAACATCTAGTACAATTTGTGTTGCTCGTACACACTGAACCCAGGGATTATGATAAATCTCCGTGTTTACGTTGTATACAATACGATGTTGCAGTGAGGTTTATACAGAGCTTACCTAATATTTTAAGTTAGGTTTCAGGTGGTTTAATCTAACTTTTCTGTTAGAAACAACTGGGTAACAAGCAGTGCCGTCACTAGGGCAGTGCCAGCGGTGCCCTCACTCCCTGCCGGAGTCTGTGTTTCCTAATAGCTACAACCTAGCGGTCTTTAAGTCAAGAGTAAATAGGTTTCTTCTAGGCAAGCGTGCTCCATCGTCGGCCACATCATCGCTTACCATTAGGTGAGATAGTAATCAAACGCGAACATAGCTTTGCGTTTGACTACTATCTCACCTAGTTTTTTAGGGTTCCGTATCTCAAAAGGAAAAAAACAGAACCCTTATAGGATCACTTTGTTGTCCGTCCTTCTATCTGTCTGTCTGTCAAGACTATATTATCTTGGGAACGCGTGGAGGTATCGAGTTGAAATTAAAACCATATACTCAAGTCTGCGGTCCCTAGAAGCTGTGAAATAATCAAAATTCTAAGTTATCGAAAAAAAAAGATACGGCCGTTTATGTCGCAAAAAACGTGTATTTCGACACTCTCAAGGGAATCCCAATTCATAGGGTACTTCCCATTGACCTCGAGTCCTGAAATTTGACATAAAGCAAGGTCTCATAGCACAAGTATAGGAAAAATCTGAAAATTGTTATATTAGTAGTTACGTCACAAAAAAAAAAACATTTTTTTGCGATTCGGAAAAATCTAATCTACGTAACTCAATTCGGGAATTGAACTGTTTTTATAGGTAAGTTTGTACGGAACCCTCAGAGTGCGAGTCCGACTCCAACTAGCCCGGTTTTATTTTTCATGGATAGCCATGACAAAAAAAAATCTCATACGAAACATAGATACCTACATGTTTCACCAGCCAAAAAAGTATCGATAACTGTCTGCGTGGATTAGTTCTAATTCCGACAAGCTCACCGCAACATCAATACCACAGTATAGATATGGAACAGTACGGAAACTACGTACAAATGTTCGAAACGGCACACTAACACAAACATACGCATCGATGAGACTCCTAAGCGTTTCTCGCGGTGCTGTCAGTAGCAAGAAACGCTTAGGAGTCTCGTCGATGCTTATGTTTGTGTGAGTGTGCCGTTTCGAATATTTGTACGTAGTTTCCGTACTGTTCCATATCTATACTGTGTCAATACGGCAAGGGTAAATGACGTCCTTTGTGAGAGCACCCGGAATCACGAGGCGTGACAGTTGCCGCCACGCGCGACGTGTGACGCATACATGCGGGCTATTTCTGGCACAAACGGAACTCGTGGTAAAACCTATTTTGGCTGGATATAACTAAATGGAAATCTTTTAGGGTTTTTTTTTAGGTGGGAAATCATCCAATGATTTCTCTCGCTTTAAGGCGAAGTGGTGCGTGTCAGTCACCCACTCATATGTACCTTTTTTGCCTTTGAGCACGTCATAATCATGGTAGTAAGTCCCTTTTTTGAGGAGTGGGCGGAATCTTTTAAGAGTTGATTTAACGCATTTTTACAAACCACTTCTTTAACTATAAGACTTTAACTGCAGTATTATGATGGGATCGTCGAATCAAAACTCCAAAGTCTTGAGTATCGACGCTGAGTTGCTAGCCTGTCGGTTTTCTATCGTTTACATTTCGGGTAATGTGCTTCGGAATTGCATAATTTAATTCCACCCAGCCCGTTCTATCATCGGAGTACATTCGACGTAAAACGTTGCGCCACGGGTACATTGCCCGGGCCTTGGTACAGGCCCATGGTCCGGAGCGAGGAGGAGTGGCAGGCGGTCGCCTCTTTCTGCGAAGCTGTAATGCTAGCAAAGGAGGCGGCCGATCGCGTGAGGCAACGATCCTCACGCCCCAACCGCCGCCGGGATTCCGATCCCGATTTCCAGCCACCGTAGGCGCGGGCTTGCGGACGGCGAGCAATGGGTGGCTCGCCGTCCGATCGTCCGGTAACCGTCCGGACCGAGTCTAAGTCGTCGACGGCGCGTAGTGTTCCACGCGCGCCTCAAGGAGATGACAGCAACCGTAGGGGCCCAGCAGGGCCATGGGTGATGCGAAAGAGATCCCCGGGGCCCTGGAAAAAATGGCAAAGAAGGAACAGGAGTGGGTTTTTAGTCAGTAAAAGTCTGACACTATTTCTCGCTCCGCCCAAGAGCGGGGGATGTCTTTAGATGATTTTCACACACGAAAAAAAAAAAAAACGGGTACATTGCGAAAATCTCACCTAAAAGTTATTGGGCACGCCACAATTATGGCGGTAAGTCCCTTCTTTGAGGCGTGGTTGGAAAGACCTCACGGCGTCCTCACCTTCCGCATGACGCAGGTTCTCACCGAACACGGGAAGTTCGGGAAGTTCCTGCACCGGATTCGTGCGGAAGAGACGCCCGGGTGTCGCCACTGTGTGGACCGCCCGGAGGACACGGTAGAGCACACGGTGGAGGTGTGCCCCGCTTGGGAAGAGCAACGCCGTGTCCTCGTGGGGGCGATCGGCGGCGGCGATCTCTCGCGCCGGGCCTTGGTACAGGCCATGGTCCGGAGCGAGGAGGAGTGGCAGGCGGTCGCCTCCTTCTGCGAAGCAGTAATGCTGGCAAAGGAGGCGGCCGATCGCGTGAGGCAACGGCAACGGTCCTCACGCCCCAGCCGCCGCCGGGATTCCGATCCTGATTTCCGGCCACCGTAGGCGCGGGCTTGCGGAAGGCGGGCAATGGGTGGCCCGCCGTCCGACCGTCCGGTAACCATCCGGACCGAGCCCAAGTCGTCGACGGCGCGTATTGTTCCGCGCGCGCCTCAGGGAGATGTCAGCAAATCGTAGGGGCCCAGCAGGGTCGAAGCCTACTGGGGCCATGGGTAGTGTGAAAACGAAACCGGGGCCCTGGGACGAAGGCAACGAAGGAACAGGAGTGGGTTTTTAGTCAGTAAAAGTCTGACACTATCTCTCGTTCCGCCCAAGAGCGAGATTTGTCATAAGATGATTTTCCCACCTAAAAAAAAAAAAAAAAAACCTAAAAGTTATGGGAACACATTTATTGTGCGTTTAGGGAGTGAAATCCCCTGCCGGAGACTGTGTTCCCTGATAGCTACAACCTAGGAGTCTTTAACTTAAGAGTGAATAGGTTACTTCTAGGCAAACGTGTTCCATTTCCGACTGCATCAGCACTTACAATTAGGTGGTCAAACACGAGCCTTTCAAAAAATAAATTAATATTATAACACGAACCCAGAATAGTATAGCTCTTCCCTACATTTTATCTAGTTATTTAAACATAAATGACCCCACCTTACCCTACCCTTGTGCCAAATTTCATTCAGTGAGAATGAAAAATGATGCCGTTCAGTGTGAAGAAGTTACAAACTGTATACAAATATATACCCGTAAACTTTCGCTTTTATAATAATAGTAAGACCTACTGTACTCGGACGCGTAGCTTCACAGACGCGTATTCGTTGTTATACGCTTAGTGTACGCCTGTTCATAGCTTACACGCATAAAAAACTTTTTACTAAAATAATACAACTGACTTCAATGTAAAAAAAAAAATACTAAAAAGTGCAAAATAACTTTAATTTCGGAAGTCGATATTTCTATAATAGTTTTGTCTCTTAGTTATTTAACACCGACATCCGCAATTAAAGTTATTTTGCACTTTTTAGTTGTTGTACCACAACTAAAAAGTACCCCAAAGTCAAACTTAAAGTCATCGCGTACACGTATAAACAAAGCAATTTTACGACAGTTCTGCTGTGATCCTATGAGGAGTTCCGTTCCATATCTTCGAAGTTCATCATCAGATCATAACAATATTTCTATGGGACTAACTCGGAAGTATAACCTTTCAATGAAAAAAATAATTTTCAAAATCGGTCCACCATTGACCGAGAAATTGGTGAACATTAAAAAAAGTACATAATAATATGTAATATGTGATATTGGTGTGATTTCAATTATTTTTCCACATTTCACTAACTATAGGTAAGCATAGATAAATGATGTCCCTTTATGAGATCGCCTGGAATCGAGTGGTGCAATGACGACTGCGTTTTTTTTTTAACTTTACCCTCCTGTGATGGTCTTATATAGGTGATATTTCATTCATTTTACAGGAGGTAAGAACGAAATTTTAGGAAAATTATGTGAAAAAAGATCTGTACTACGAGACCAAGCCAAACAATACAGACTTACCTAAGTACTATAAGGGCTGAACAGCTGATTCTAGATTCTTGTTGTAAAAAGTTGTTTATATTCATGGTCAGTGTGATTGTGGGGACGTGTTACACATACAAGTAACCCGTGGAATGAAGATTTCCTCACAAAACACATCGCTGGACCAGAATTAAGGTGATTACAAGGGCTTTCAAGGCTAGGTTACTGTTATGATCACAACCAAATGTTATTATTATACCATAGACTAGACTCTGCTACTGGCACAGTCAGCATCAGGTTATATCAACATTCTGGTTTTTTCTTTGAGTTGGGTTATCATTAAGTGAATTCTCCCACTCTAGGGAGAATCGAGAGGGCATATCAGACTTTTACTGACTAAAACCCTGTGTTCTTTCAGTTACCCCTTTTTTTTAGGTGGGAAATCATCCAATGACTACTTTCGTTCTAAAGCGGAGCGAAAGGCGTATCAGACTTTTACTGTCTAAAACTAACTTCCTACTATATTCCTTCTTTGCCTTGCGGCCCAAGAGGCGCGCGACTACGCGCCGTTGAAAACTCGGGCTCGGCCGGACGGCGAGCTACCCATTACTCATCGTCCGCAAGCCCACGCCTTCGGTTTCTCGAAATCCAGAGCCGTGACAACTTCTTCAAACACTACTGCAGCCCTAGCAGTGTCCAGAGGAGCCCAGCAGGGTCGAAGCCTACTGGGGCCAAGGGTCTGCTTCTGAAAGGAAGACTCAACCCTAGCAGGGTACTTTCACCCCTAAAATGTTACTAATGAATTAAAAGTAGTACACTAGTATAACTTACATCGCTTCGACCCTTTTATCCCAAAGAGGTAGTCACAGGTGTACCTGCAATGAATCAACCAATCCTTAGCTACCGAGGGTAGCTATTAAGAAAACCATTAGACAGAAAGGAACCGATAAAGTAATATTAAGGAAACTTGGTAGAAAGGTTAATCACCACCCAGAGAAAATGAGTTATAAACAACATAAAATCACGCTTATTATCCTCGGAGGGTTATTTCATAGGGTAGGGTAGGGTTTTCATATTAGGGTGTTTCATGATTTTTAAATTTTCGATTTTTAAATTTGTTCGAATTCTTGATAACTGCCACTCATGCACAGTGTTCTTATATCAAAAATCACGTAATCATAATCGGTTAATATTTAGAGGTTGCACACTCCAGAACCTTTAGGCCCCAACGGCCATCTGTTCTGCGAGCAATTTGCCCTGCCCATTGCCACTTTAGTTTGGCGATTCTTCGTGCTATGTCGGCAACCTTGGTTCTCCTGCGTGGATATCTTCATTCCTGATTCGATCACGCAAGAAAACTCCGAACATAGCCCTTTTCATTACCCTTTGGGTGACTTTCAGTCTTTTAATGAGGCCCATTGTGAGCGACGTTTCAGAGCCATATCAGATAGATAGATAAATATATTCTTTATTGTACACCAAAAATACAAATTACATTAGAAACTTAAAATTAATAGGGTGTCACAATGGGCGCGGGCGGTCTTATCGCTAAAAGCGATTTTTTACAGACAACCTTTGGATAGATTTGACAGAGAAGGAGAAAAAAGATGAGCAGGTAGTTCGTGGTCAATCATTTATAGATTAACTTCTACCTGTGTTTCTTCAGTTGACCTTTGCGTTCCAGGATGGACCTGCTAAGCTAACTTTTTCAAACTTCCTCGCAGTATAATACTCCTCACAGATACATTTGAAGTTCTACGGAACAAACTGAGACCACGTTCTGTAGACAGTTGTAGAGGCTATGTCGTCCCGTGAGATATCAATCAATCAATCTATGGGCTTGATTGATTAGACAGGCCTTACTTACTCACACAAAAGTGTGAGTCAACCCCGCAGCACTTATTAGTACCCGTATTAGTTGCTATGGTGAAAAAAAAGTCGATGATATTGTCCAGAAGACTTGATAGTATTTTTTAAGTAAAAAAATCTTCTTTTTTAGGAGAGCTTTTCAGGGGGTTTTTTTAGGGGGAAATTACTCCTCCCACTCTGGGAAAAGCGAGAAGGGGTATCAGACTTCAAATGATTTATTGTAAACCGAAATCTCTTCTAAGTAACCTGAAATTAATAGAAGTTAAACATTTAATCATTAATTTTTTGCGCGTAGATAATCCAGTTTTACTTTTACTGATTAAAACTTTTAAAACCCAACTGTGTTCCCTCATTTTCCTTTTGCGTTTCAGAGCCTCGGTAACTCTTTCCAACAGTCTCGCGGTGTGTCATGCGGTTTCCCTAACATCCAAAATGTACGCATTGTTCGAAACTTCGGAAATACGTATACCGAGGTATAATAGAGCGGACAGCTGACACTAACATGAGCGCCATGACAGTATGCTGTCTATCTGATCATATGGTGATTGTTCCAATAATGTGGTTCCAGGTAGTTTGAACATTTTACAGATCGATAGATAGAATGTGCGATATTGTTCACTAACGTTATATTTCTATAATGATGAGTTATGACTGTGTACCAACTGTTTTAAATGTTGTGTGTGTATTGCTTTCATATGTTGTGTGTGCAACTGTGCATTGTTTTTATATGTTGTGTGTAAGAAAATTATTATTGATGTCTTTGATTATAATAGTACATTATGATATAAGTGTGTAATGTTAGTGATTACCGTCGAGGCGGTATTTAGACCCGAGCCATGGCGAGGGTCTTAAGAGAGCCAAGAACGGTAATCATTAATTACTCACGTGTGTCATACGACGTTTTTCAATACACTTGTGAAGAAAACAACAGTAAAACTAGTAAAATTTTCTGTGACATGGCGGTAAAAATCTGTTTTCATAATTATGGGCGGGACGCGCATCATTTTTTTTTTATTTACCCCTAGAGGAAGGCTAAGGTATTTTGATCATACTGCCTAGTCTTACGTTTATGTTTTCTTGCGTCAAAAGTTTTTACGATAATGTCTTTCGTAGCGACAATAGAATACGGATGTAACATTTTCTAATGATTTTATTAGTATTTAATTTAATTAATACAGCCACTGAACTTCAGTGGAATAAAAAAAATCACGCCAAAAACCGCGCGCATCTTAAAATGGCGGCCATAGACCATAGGTTTTTTATTAAATAAATCGTTTGTACAAGTTAAATTTGTCCATTTTAACTTGTAAATTGGATGAAATAAGTAAGTAATTTATATACTAGCGAACGCAATAACTTAATGGGAATTCTATTCGAATTCAAAATTTGTTTTGCGAACAAAGAGGTTGAACAAAAAGGTTTTAACTACATTATAGCACTAGTGCATAATGGTAATCAAAATGTCACAGTTTGGTAATGAGTGCCATTATATACCTAAGTGCAGTGCAATAAGAGTCACTTTCTGAGCAAGTGTGTTGAAATAGTACATTATGATACAAGTGTATAATGTTGGTGATTACCGCTGAGGCGGTATTTAGATCCGAGCCGAAGGCGAGGATCTTAAGAGAGCCGAGGACGGTAATCGCCAATATTCACGTGTATCATACGACGTTTTTCGGCACACTTGAGAAGAAAAAAAAATGAAAAATCAGTTTTATTTAGTATAAAGAAGGAACAATCATTAAATAAGTTTTTTATCACACAACATAGACTGGAGTCGCGTACTTTACACAGAGTATACCGAAAACGAATTTAACTAACCTTAGTAACCAAATATTGGTTATCTGGAGCATCCTTTATGAATTTTTCAATGTCATCAGGTGTTAAAACCTTAGATTTTTTACTTCTAAATCCATCGAACAGTCTCTTTAGATAAACTGTTAAATTGCAGTATGTTTTTAAGTCCACTCCATTTTTTGTTCGCACTGTACTTTTTAACATTGAGTAAATACACCATAAAGAGCTAGGTTTGTACCTGGACGATAATTCTTTAAAGTACGCCATGAATACATTTTCGGAAAAAGACTGTGTAAGTATTTTTATTGATTTTCCATTGTATGAAATTTTGGTATGCCAACAGATATTTTTGCTTTGAGTATTCTGGTAGTAAACTTTCCATAACGTTAAGGGCTTCACATCTTATATCGGGAGGTGTACAGCACAAATCACTTTCCTCATAAATAGTAGTTGTAGACATTTTTATGAAATAATAATTAACTATTGTATTTTTTTTGTAATATGGCGGCAAAAAAATTGTTCTGTTTTCTTATGCGCGCGCATTCATAATGGCGGCCATAGACTAGCTACTCTAGCTAGAGTGTTTAAAAATAAGAATGAGGTTGCTTAAATAAAAAATAATTTTTGGAATGAAATATTTATTTATTAAGCATGTAAAAGTTAAAATAGTTTATTTAAACACAAAATTGCATAAAATAAGCAAGACACTAATATTTACTATTGAACGCAATACTTACCTAATGTGTTTTTTTTTTTTTCAAATTAAAAATTTGTTTTGAGAACAGAGGCTTGACTTAAAGCTCCAAGTGACCAGGTCATTAAAATCCAAAAAAAAAATGGGAACAGAGGTTTAACAAAAAGGTTTTAACTACATTATCACACTAGTGCATAATGGTAATCAAAAAGTCACAGTTTGGTTATAAGCGTGATTATATACCTAAGTGTAGTGCAATAATAGTCACTTTCTGAGCAAGTGTGTCGAAAAGTATATAATCAATGATTGATGTTGTGTGAGCCATGTTGGTCGAAATAAATTGTATTATTATTATTATAGGAATAATATATACCGATTTCGGATAAGATTACGGATATGAAATTATTTCGGATTATCCGCTAGTTTCAGATAGTTTCGGTTACTGATATTAGAGTTTTTAAATTATAAAATTAAAATACAAATAGCAAGATTTGACTTTTATTTTTAGTTTAGATTATATTATTGTTTGCTTTTACAATCTAATATAAGTATTAGTATAATTTTTTTTTATTATAGATAGGCTCGCGTTTGACCACTATCTCACCTGATGGTAAGCGATGATGTGGATGGAGCACGCTTGCCTAGAAGTAACCTATTCACTCTTGACTTAAAGACCCCTAGGTTGTAGCTATCAGGAAACACAGACTCCGGCAGGGAATTCCACTCCTTAGCTGTACGCATAATGAATGTGTTCCCAAAACGCTTTGTACGTATGGGTGGGATGTCCACCATGTACCGATGGAGCAACGCCGTATACATATTATTATAGGCACTTTAAGCCTTCACCGAAACTACCCGAAACTTTTACGTCGGTTTCGGTTAGGTACCTACGGTTCCGGAGGTCCATAGTAAGGTCGTTTATCTAAACTAATATTAGGAAATCAGAGTACAATGGTGGCGAAATCCATAATATTGACCATGGATTTGGAAGACAATACATTAAATAGGAGGCCTGTCTAACTGTTAATCCAGTTTAAGCTTAGTTTTGAATCGTTGAACTCTCTAAGACTACGTTGAGCTTAGAAACGATGACTGATGCTGACCATGGACAGTTAGTAACAAGTTTATTGTGAAAGCCACCTGACCATCACCAGATGGACTTCGGGATTATTTGAAAGGTTACCGCGGCCCAGGAATGCAAAGGGCAGCTGAAGGACACAGGTGGGTTTAAGTTGTACCGTCGCTTCCGCGGACTAGTGCCACAGAACAGCACGAAGTGAATTTACAATAAATTGTATTTACTTTAATATGTTGCGAAATGAAGATATCCGCAAGAGAACCAAGGTTGCCGACATAGCACGAAGAATCACCAAACTTAATGGGCAGGGTACATTGCTCGCAGAACAGATGGCCGTTGGGGCCGAAAGGTTCTGGAGTGGCAACCGCGTACCGGAAGACGCAGTGTTGGAAGGTCCCCTCCCTTTACAAGGTGGACCTATGACCTGGTGAAGGTTGCGGGAATCCTATGGATGCGAGACGCTCAGGACAGTTCATTGTGGCGACATTTGGGGGAGGCCGATGTCCAGCAGTGGACGTCTATCGGCTGAAATGATGTCTTTATATATGTTTGTCTGTAAGGTCTTGTACTATTACTTATTCTTGGGTAAGGTACATACATATATCACCCATTTGTATAAAATCGGAGACTCTACACTCGAAGTTGTGGACGATTACGTTACCTGGGACAAACGGTCCAGTTGGCTTACTTCGAGAAAGAGGTCAACTGTCCGACTCGGCTGGGCAGCTGGAAATCCGATGGATGCGAGACCCACAAGACCATTCGTTGTGGCGACACTTGGGAGAGCAGTGGGCGTCTTTAGGCAGATATGATGATGATATCTATGGGCCAAGATTCCTGATAAATGATTTATTATTATTTTGTAAAGTTAGTAACAGTCTGACACTCTTCGCTCCACCCAGAGCAGGAAGAGTCATTTGATGATTTCCCACCAAAACAAATACCGGCCAAGTGCGAGTCGGACTCGCGCATCGTAGGGTTCCGAACCATTTTCTATACAATATTAGACACTATATTATAATCTTTTTTTTTGTTTCACCTGTCCCGGTGTTTGTTTGTTAAAAAATCATTTTTGTTTTATGGGAGCCCCACTTAAATAATGATTTTATTCTGTTTTAATTATTTGTTGTTATAGCGGCAACAGAAATACGGTTCGTGATTTTTTTTTTAGTAGGTAAAATCATCCAATGACATCCCCCGCTCTTGGGCGGAGCGCGAGGGCGTGTCAGACTTTTACTGAGTCTTAACCTACTTCTGTTCCCTTTCAGAAACAAACCCATGGCCCGAGTAGGCTTCGACCCCGCTGGGTCGAAGCCTAGAAGGGCGCGCGTAGAACCGTCGACGACTTGGCCTCGCTCCGGACGGTTACCGGACGATCAGACGGCGAGCTACCAATTGCTCGCCGTCCGCAAACCCGCGCCTACGGTGGCCGGAAATCGGGATCGGGGTCCCGGCGGCTGGGGCGTGAGGGCCGCGCCCTCGCTAGAGCTTCCGCGGCCTCCTCCTTTTCTAGCATTACTGCTTCGCAGAAGGAGGCAACCGCCGGCCACTCCTCCTCACTTCGACCCATGGCCTGTACCAAGGCCCGGCGCGAGAGATCGTTGCCGCCGATCTCCCCCACGAGGACACGGCGGTGCTCTGCCCAGGCGGGACACACCTCTACCGTGTGAACCTCCGGGCGGTCCATACAGTGGGTGGCACCCGGGCGTTACTTCCACACGAATACGGTACAGACGGTTCGTGAGATACAACCTGTTGACCGACGGACAGCAGAGTCTTAGTAATAAGGTCACCGTTTTGACCCTTTGAGTACTGAACCCTAAAAAAGACATTCATCTCCAATATTCCCAAACAATGAGACCCTATCAAGAAACGTTTGACCTTTAATATTTTTGGCACGGAACAATGAAAAAGTCCTTGACCTATAAGTAGGTATGTGTTGTTATGTCTGTGTTTGTTCGCAGAGGTCATCTGATACGAACCATAGACCTCGTCTAGACATATAAAACGCAACGATTACAAATGACTGATAACCAGAGGTCGGAATTAGGTAGAGTTATTCAATTACTGTATAAATACTGATTTCATACAACGAAAGAATGGATAGGCCTCAAATACCAAGATTAATTTTAAAGAGCAGAATTTTTTTATGACTCTATCAGAAATAAAGCAGAAAAAATGTCTTCCTGCATTAATGACGTGGAGGAGGAAGTGTATAAATTTGTTAACCTCACCTCAGGTGACATAGAGATCTTTTTCAATGAAAAATACAAATAAAAATGGTACTTACTTAAAAACCTGTATCCTACGAATAGTGCCCTAACGAACATAGGGGCTTTCTTTTTTTATTGCATAATCCAATTCTGCTCATCATACCTATCATACCACATATAACCAGTACAACAAAACAATTAAAAACGGCACTACGTTTTTATCGAAGAAAAAAGCTACAATAGTAATACCTCAGTGACAATCGCCGTCGCGCCCTCTTTCTTCGCAAGTAGTGGGGGTTGCGCGGGCGCGGAGAGAGCGTACTAGCGCCGCTCGGCCACTAGTCGGCGGAACGCGTTTAGTTAAATTGTAGTATTGAATAAGTTCAAATATCATAACATCAACGAGTTTGTACTTAATTAAGTCATTCTAATTACATAATGCGAAGTAGTGCTGGACTTGGGCAATAAGTTACATTATGCCTTTTATCTGCGGAAGAATAAAAAACAAAAAATAATTTGAAACATAGAAGAAAGACACAAACGTAATTAGGGCTTCGTCTCGCATTATAGCCATTCCATAGAACACGGCCACAATCACCATTACCGTTTTTTTCTATGTACCCAATATTGAAAATTGATTAACACAACAGAGAATAAGGATTTAACCTTTTGTATGCCGTAATTAGAGACACAATTAAAAAGCAATTGTGTCTCGCGTGGATCCGCGTCTAAAACACACGAAAGGGACAAAATGCGTTTAAAATATAAAAACAATTTATTGAAAATAATCCTAGCCGAATCTTAAGATATCAGAATCAAAGAAGAAGAAGAAATTTTAAGATATCTTAATTACCAAGCTAGAAAAACTTGGAGTGCGAGGACTTCAACTCCGACTTTTCGAGAGTTATCTTACAGTTCGGATGCAGCGTGTTCGTATAGGGAGTTTTGTAAGCGCTGATCTTCCGGTTTCGTTTGGCATTCCCCAGGGTACCATTTTAGGCCCTACACTCTATCTCATTTATATTAATGATCTCACTAGTATCGACATTCCCAAGGGTGACATCATATCATACGCTGATGATACAGCTCTTTTGTTCTCTGCTGATACCTGGGATGAGGCCTTTAATGCTGCACAAAACGGGTTTAATATCGTAAACCAATGGCTTAGACTTCATCTTTTAACCTTACATTCTGATAAAACCAAATACCTGACGTTTAGTATACGTCATTCAACACATGTAAGGAGCAACTACAACATAGTCCCTCACCAATGTTCCCTAGACACACACTGCACTTGTAAACCAATAGAACGTGTAAATTCAATTAAATACTTAGGGATCCTCTTCGACGCCAATCTCTTCAAAGACCATATAAAATTGCTCAGCGCTCGAGTCAGAAAGCTTATATATGTGTTTAGGAAGCTGCGATACGTTGTTGATGCTTGGATATTGAAACAAATCTACTTTGCTTTGTGCCAGTCAGTACCTACTCACATACTGTATCTCATCCTGGGGAGGAGTTCCTAAAACCGTTATTAAGCCCATTGAGATCGCTCAACGCGCCATTTTGAAGGTCTGCGCTTTCAAGCCTCGGTTATTTCCCACTGTAGAGCTATATAAATAGGTGCTAACTGTCAGACAGCTCTACATACTAACTATAATTTTAAAGCAACATCAAGAATTAGCATATGACCCCAACCTTACACATAGGCGCAGGAAACAATTAGTATGTACTCGTGTACATAAACCTGAAAAGTCTTTTATTAGAAGATTTTTTGTATTTTTGGGTCCCCATGTCTATAATAAAATAAACTATACTCTGGATATTTATTCGCTTAATAGGGTTCGTTGCAAAGACAGGGTGAAAAAGTACTTATTGACATTAACTTATGATGACACAGAAAAATTATTTATCGTACGAGGTAGGCAGGGTCCTTTGTGCAATTTCTGATTCGTTCTTCGCTAATTACTCTATATCTACACATACACTCACACTAGTTTATTCCGCACATAACATTTCATACATCATCACATACACACACACACACACACGAACACACACACACACACACACACTCCAACATTCATCGCCCATTACTCTGACTCACTTCTCATCATGCATATACTCCAACTCACTTAGTAGTTAGTAGTTTAGCTTAGCTAACTTTATTTTTATTATTATTGTTTTTTTTTTATTTTCTTGTTTTTCTTGTTGAATCCAAATAATGCTGTACTCGTTAGCTTAATTTTTGTATGCAAATAATTTTCCGAGAGGTTTAGCGCTGTATACCGAGATACAGGTTTTTACCTAGTTCGGTTACAGATGCACCTTTTATACTGTATTGTATTTATAATAATAGCTTAAACTAACTTTTAAGTTTCTTTTGTACAATCTTTTTGGGTAAAATAAACATTATTATTTTTTTACATTTATTTATCTCAGCACCCTAAGGTCCTGGACCTTTGGAAGGCGTACGAGTAGCCGAAACCAACTCGCAGAGGACCTTTTAGACGCTTTTAATGGAAAGTGGTACGAACCGGTAATTATCCCTGTACGCACTTATGCTAGTGCATCCAAGGACAACCCCCGGTTGGTGGAAAACTATTGCGACATATGGAAAACTAAGATATAATGCTATGGTTTTTGGAGTCTTAAGTGGACTGGTTACCAGGAACTATTTTAAGACTATGGGCCCTGCCTAAACAATGTTATTAATATCCATCGACAAAAGGCAGGGAGACTTGCACACTAAATGGGCCCCCATAAACATATAACATAACATTATTATTATTATAATACACATTATATGAAATCACTAATACATATTTGATAATATTTAATTTAATTAAACACAAAAAAGTGTCTCCTGAAAAGTTGCTATTATGCAGTTACGCCCCTATTCGTAGAATACGACGAGATATAGATAAGACAAATAAAACAAAGGTACCCCTTTGTTTTATTTGTCTTATCTCTAACTGAGGTTTTTATTATTATTTATTTGTAATATTGTTGGCCACACGAGATTTTTCATTAGAAATCCCGGGAAGATGTATGGTTTCGATGCAAGTAGGTACATGAATAACTCTACCTAGTTCCGACCTCTGCTGATAACAGATCTTTCATCTTTTTTTAAAGTTTCTTTCTGAGATGGATTAGCTAACTGTTCTATGTCCGTCTTTCCAGCAAATCACGCAATGTAAGACGGTGGGTATCCCTGCTCATCCACAATAGTAAAACTACGAAGGCTTCCCTGTCATTATCGTTAGTCTCAACCCTCAAGGTTGTACCGCATGCCAGTTAACGATAAGGAAGCTGATCATCTGTTACGTACTTCCCATTTGCACCCCGTATATCGTACGCACTCGAAGCGGTAACGATCATCCTTTGTTCGATATTTCGGATACGCTATCATTACGAGAACGTGTCAAACGTACTGATTCGTGCTACTATCAGTGCCGTAAACAGGGCGATGCCAGCGGTGCCCAGGCACAGGGCGTAGGCCCTAGAGGGGCGTAGAAATTATCAAACCAGGGCCAAAGTTTTGTATTACGCTTGGTAGTTGGTGGTACACATACCTACTATAAATATATTTATTGTGTACGTCAAGGAGTGTCCAGACCTGGTGAATGCGCCGCGAATGCATCGCGAGCCTAAGTTTGATGCGCCACTCTAGTGCAGCTCTGGCAAGGCTCGAGTGAGACACGCGTGCACCTCCTGCGCCGCTCGAGTACCTACAGCGTGTAGGAGAGGCGCGTGGGCGGCGGGCGGCGGCACAGCCCCACGTCATCTCAACGCACAGTCACGTGGTCAGAACAAAGGAATCGGAGGCGTGGCCTACTCGAGGCGTTCGACGCAAGAGAATCGAAACGAAACGTTCGTAACTTGGCCAGGGGGACAGGGGCTTCGTACAAACGTGAAAAGCAAGCGCGCAGCTCGCAAGCGGCTCGCGAGCTGCGCATTTGCCAGGTCTGGACACACCTTAATACGAGTAACTACCCTACCTGGAGTGCCAACTACATAAGTGCTCTTGTTATTTTTGGGGAATTGACTTTGTGACTTCCTTAAATAAAGATGTTTATTTATAATACACTATATATCTTCGTGAAAGTAGAAAATAATATACTATGCATTACTTAGTGATAAAGTAGCAAGTAGCTACTGGCGGAAGAATTTTGAGGTAGGTAAGATTAAAACTTTTTTTAAAAGGCCAGTTACGGCACTAGCCACCATTACTGAAAAAAAAACCGATACTTACGTTGAGCCATATCATATATATCATATCACCAACCTATTGTATAGCTAGTGTAGATTTATCCAATTTTTGCTGCAATGTTCGGTGTCCGTGTTATTCAAAAATCCAATTGAGTGTTTTTTTATTTGTATCATTCTACTAGCTTCTGCCAGCAGCTTCGCCCGCGTGAACTATACGCCCATATCGCAAAAGTGAAGGAAATAGTGACTGAAAATCCTCATTCAACTTTGAGAGAGATAGCCGCCGAACTTTGTGTATCTCACGAGTCGATCCGTACCATTTTAACTAATCAATTGGGCATGAAACATGTTACCACTCGGCTAGTCCCAAAAGACCTGGAATAATAAAGTATCATTCTACTGATGAAAGAGTTTTTTTTTTAATCGTCGTTTAAGTTGTCGAATTTATACATTACAAAAAGAATGAAAATCTTTTCTTTTGTAATATTAGTACCTATAGACAATAAATGGCCGAGTGGTAACGGCCCCGACTTATGAGTTGTAGGTCGCGGGTTCAAACCCAGCCAGGCGCATTACTTTGTGTAATTTATTTCATCACCACTGCTCTCAAAACGGTGAAGGAAAACATCGTGAGGAAACCGGCATGTCCTAGAACCAAAAAATTCGAAGACATGTGACATCCGCCAACCTGCACTGGGCCCGCGTGGTAGATTACGGCCCATTCCCTCGGCTAGAGAGGAGGCCTGAGTCCCAGCAGTGGGAACGTTATAAGGCTGATTATGCTATGCTATAGACAATAAATATATTAAACCAGAATCTAGTCTTAAAATAAATCATTTTCTGAAAACAACATTTTTATTGGTTATTAAATGGCGCAGCAATCAGAAATATTGACATGAGAAAGAGTGGGGGGGGGCGTTTTCTTTTTTTTAGGTAGGAAATCATCTAATGACTTCTCCCGCTCTAGGGCAGAGCGCGAGAGGGCGTGTCAGCCTTTTGCTGACTAAAACCCACTCCTATGTTCCTTCATTGCCTTTCGTTCCAGGACCCCGGATTTTCGCCTCCTTCGCTAGAATTACTGCTTCGCAGAAGGAGTTCACCGCGTGCCACTCCTCTTCGCTCCGGATCATGGCCTGTACCAGCGCCCGACTCGAGAGTTCATTGCCGCCGATCGCCCCCACGATGACATGGCGGTGCTCTGCCCAAGCGGGGCACACCTCCACCTTATGCACCACTGTGCCCTACGGACGGCCCACACAATGGTGACACCCGAGCGTTTCTTCCGCACGAAACCGGTTTAGGAAGCTCCCGAACTTATCATGTCCGGTGAGGACCTGCTTCATACACCATGACGTTTTTCCAGTCACTCCTCTAAGTGAGGACTTACCGCCATAAGTATAGCGTGCTCAAAGAGTGAGGATGTGGTGAGATTGTGAGAACATATCTTGCTGCCACTTATGTATGCGCTGCGGCGATGACGTCTTTGCCATTGCATTTTCGTCTTCTACCAGATTTGAAAGGATTCTAATTTACTGAAGGATCTTGTATACCGTATATTTATTTAATTTTTAGATTGATTTGAAAGGAATGTAAATGAGTCAACTGGCCTGTTGGTCTAGTGGTTAGTTCTCCTGACTGCTATGCCGGAGGTCGTGGGTTCGATTCCCACCCAGGACAAATGTTTGTGTGATGAGCACGATCATTTGTTCTGTGTCTGGGTGTAATTTATCTATAATATGTATGTATTTAGAATTATATAAGTATGTTTATCAGTTATCTAGTACTCATAACACAAGCTCTGCTTAGCTTGGGACTAGACGGCGTTGTGTGATAGTTGTGTGAATATTATATTATTATATTATATTATAACTACCTAATCGTCTGATTGTTAAAACAACACAGTGTCACTGTTTGGGAAAGCTTTTATCCTTTCTTTTTTTCTAAGGCTAACGACTACCTTTTATTGGATATTTCAGGATTGCTATGCCATGAATTAAGTGTGATTGTGGGGACGTGTTACACATACAAGTAACCTGTAGAACCTCACAAAACACATCACTGTAGAAGAAATAAGGTGATAACACGGGCTTTCAAAGCTATAGGTTACAGACGGCTAAACGGTTATGATAACATCCAAATGTTATTATTGTACTATAGACTAAACTCTGCTAATGTCATAGTCAGCATCATGTTATATCAACAATCTAGATTTCTTTTTTAAGTTGGAGAATCATCAAATGACTTTCTTTCGCTCTAGAGAGGAGCAGGAGGGTATCAGACTTTAACTGACTAAAATCCACCTACATCCTTCATTTGCCCCTTGCGTTTCCATGCCCATGGTAATTCTTTCGAAAATTCACGCGTGCCGTCGACGAGTCGGACTCGGCCCTTACCGACGTGCGGACGGCTAGCTACCCATAGCTCTTCGTCCGCAAGCCCGCTCCTACGGCGGCCGGCATTCACTCTGCGACTCCCGGCGCCTGGGGCGTTTCCTGCAATCGAAAACCTTAATGTTATATTTTCATTTATTTATTTAAATACTTTATTGTACACCAAATTAATAAATAAGATAATGGGAACCTTAACTATAAAAAATACAATTGGGTTAATCGTATACCTGATACCGTGATCTCTATCAGGCAACCGTTTTTTAGGGTTCCGTACCTCAAAAGGAAAAAAATGGAACCCTTATAGGATCACTTTGTTGTCCGTCTGTCTATCTGTCTGTCAAGACCCTTTATCTCGAGAACGTGGGGAGGTATCGAGTTGAAATTAAAACCATATACTCAGGTCTGCGGTCCCTTCAAGCTGTGAAAAAAATCAAATTTCTTAGTTGACGAACGAAAAAAAAGATACGGCCGTTTATGTCGCAAAAAACTTCTATTTCGACACTCTCATAGGGTACTTCCCGTTGACCTAGAATCCTGAAATTTGGCATGAAGCAAGGTCTTATAGCACAAGTCTGTCCCACTACTATTACTGTCCCACTGCTGGGGAAAGGCCTATCCCAAGTCCTTCCAGATATTCTTCTCTCGTGCCGTCTCGAACCAGTCCTCGTGGTACCGCGTCCAGGTCATGTCGCCACCTCTTTCTAGGCCAGCCTCAACGGCGCCTTCTTATTGTGGCTTCAATTAAATTGGTTTCGGCGCATTCTTCTTATACCTATACAGTAAAACTCGGTCAAGTGAGGAACCTCCATAGCTGGGACTCATGTTGAGCTCATGACACTTAGCACGAATTACCTCTGTTAGTGAGACAATGCAAACCTCTATAACTGGGATTCGTTCTTTAGATTTTATCGTCATAGTTTATTTTAAAGAATACTTTTTCTAAATTGTTTTCTTTGAATTGTATAGGCTACTAGCTGATCTTTGAGGAGTGGCTGGTGCGGTAACACGGCGTCCTCACCTTCCGCATGACGCAGGTCCTCACCTGACATGGCAAGTTCGGGAGGTTCTTGCATCGGAAGAAATGCCCGGGTGTCACCATTGTATGAACCGCCCGGAAGACACGGTGGAGCATACGGTGGAGGTGTGCCCCGCTTGGGCGGAGCAAAGCCGTGTCCTCGTGAAGGCAATCGGCAGCAGTGACCTTTCGCGCCGGGCTCTGATTCAGGCTATGGTCCGGAGCGAGGAGGAAAGACAGGCGGTCCCCTTCTTCTGCGAAGCTGTAACGCTAGCGAAGGAGGAGGCCGCACGCGTGAGGGCAACTGAAGTACACAGGTGTAGTTTTAGTCAGTAAAAGTCTGAAACGCCCTCGCGGTCCGCCCAGAGCGAGAGAAGTTATTGGATGATTTCCACCCTTAAAAAAAACCTCTGTAACTAAGATAACGTCAATTCATCACCTCTATTAATGGAACCCTCTATTAATTACCCGTGTAAATGAGTCAGATATTTATTTATACCTGTATATCTGAGACACTGAGTAAGTGGAATACCTCTTTAAGTGAGACAAATTTGCAGGTCCCTTGAAGTCCCAGTGATCAAGGTTTCACTGTATAATACCTCTATCTGAAAATAAATAATACTGCTGGATAACGTCCTTTTGTTCGGCTTTGGGAGCACGCCATGATTGCGTGAACGTGTCGCCCATACATGTCGGTTATTGTTTCGTATATCTGATCTAATACGTAATGCATATAGACCGCTAATGGAGGCGTCGGGGCGCGTGTCACGTAAGGGGCCCTTTATACGAGGAGACATTCTCGCCTGTGGTTTGGCAAGTTTCTCGCCCGTCGAGAGCAAGAATATCCAAGCGAGAAAAACCGGATGACGAGAAATTAAAATTCGTTTACGTTTAAGTACACGCCATTTCTCACTAATACACTCAACGTTTCCACATTAGAGATGAGTTGATTTCCACACTACTAAATAGCTAATAGCTAGTAACGTTAAATTACTAATATTAAAAAATTTATTAATAACTTTATGTAAAAACTACTAATGACCGAGACGGACTTCAAGCCTCAAACGACGATGACGACGGCGCGCAGTGTTTCCACGCGCTCCTCAAAGAGATGTCAGTAAAACCGTACCAGCCCTGGTTTCGCTTCTGAAAGCAAAACCCGGGGTCCTGGAATGCAAAGTAAAGAAGGAACATAGGAGTCGGTTTTAGTCAGTAAAAGTCTGATACGCCCTCTCGCTCCAACCCTAGAGTGAAAGAAGTCATTGGATGATTTACCACCTAAAAAAAGCCATTTTTTATTTACTTTTAGAAAATGGTCCATCCAAGGCGAGAATGTTTCTTCATGTTAACGAACCTTTAATTTTTCCGCAGTTAACTATTGACGTAAACGTAAACGTGAACCACCACGTTTGTGGACAGTCTGCGTAGCTGGTGAAACTGGCGACACTGACTATGATTGTATTAGGATGCCTATAAATATGTGGGTGGGTAGATATTGAACATGACACCAATTAGGTAGGTTGTATACCGTGAAATAATTACTTAGTAACATTTGTAGGTAATATTTCTCGTGAAATCGGGGGGCACGGCAGTGCCCCGCCAAGCCGAGCGCGAAGCAAACACTGCCGTACCATCCTTTTCTGGAACCATTTCGCCGCATTTTCAGGCCCCTATTTGAGAACCTCTGGATAAGACTAGAACGCAGAAATTTTCGTCATCCAGTAAGCTATAATCACATACTTAAAATCTAAAATTTCAACTCTGTAGGTCGTTTAGTTCCGAAGTTGAGCAAAAGCAAAGTTTCGCATTTATGACACTCACTCACTCATGATCATCAGAATAGAACTAGTACTTCCCATAAAGTCAGAGAGCTGAAATTTGGTACAGAGTTAGGGCTTAATAGCCACATAAAGGGAAAACTATAATAACTAGGATAATCGAAGATCTGGAGTACCAGGTGACCCTGAATAGAAAACACAAGAGCCCAACCAAACTATTAGAGCTCGACATACCGCCTTTACAAAAAATATTCAACTTGGTGGGCCGCTTCATTTGATGTCAAAAATCGAAGGTCTGAAGTATCTGATGAAGAACCCTCAGCTGGTCTCAGCTGTATTAGAGATATGGTAATGCCCCCTTTTACTATTGGTACATAAAAAAATCGACTGTCATTGCAAAAATCAATATGCGTTTCTTCAAAAAGAAGTGAAATCCCACCAAAAACATTCTGTAAAAAACTAGCCAAGTCTCGATGGAGCTGCTTATCTCTAAAAAATAATTAAATCTAGACGAAGCGTGCCAAGTCTAAGGTTCCTTACTGCGATTTCTTTATTATTATAGTTAATGTTGTGTGAATTGGCCGTTGAAGGATACACAAGGGTACAAAACCAGGTGCTCCATGACACCTTTGCACCAATCTGTCGCCAGAACCGCTACCCATTGACGATGGAAAATTTCCACTTGGAAAACGTATTGTTATTTGCGGCTTACGTCATCCAACAGTGGACGTCTTTCGGCTGAAATTATGATGATGATGATGATTTTTTTTTAATTGTTATAGATAGATAGATAGATAGATAGATAGATAGATAGATACTTAGATAGATATATTCTTTACTGTACACCAAAAAAAAAATGAACAAAGAAAACTAAAACTTGTGCTTGATTGCGATCCCACTTGATGGTAAGTAGTGATGGAATCGTTGATGGTGAGGCGCACTAAACCACTAGTTTACTGATGATGATGATGATTCGAATATGAAAGCGGCTGGCAACAACTGGCAATCATTCGTTTGCTATCCAACAGAATCAGTTAAGGGGATGCAACTCGACATACATTATCACTTTTTTTCATACAACCGCTCTTATACACGATTATAACGTTATTACACATTTTTCATTAGATATTTTGTAAACACAGTATCTTGTGCATATTATCTAGGCCACTATTGAAATCAATTTATAAATTTGTATAAAACTAATCCAGTAAAGACCTCTGAAAATTTGCTATTTTGCATGAACTTTGACACTTTATAATTTACAAAAAAAATTAAAAATGTCAAAAATGTATAACCATAGAAGCCTTGCAAATTTAATCAAGATTCTAAATGACGACCATTTTTTTCCAAAAACATTTAAGAGTTTAAAAAAAACACGTATTTCCTGGAACAAGTTTTGTAAAATATTCGAGTAAATCACGGAATTACCGAATGCTAACGGAGTTTTCAGGCGTTATCTCTCTTTTTTCGCGTTGCCTTTTCGTCAAATATCGCGTTGGATTGCGTTAGATGAAGTAACAAGCTTTTAAACCATGCTCGATGTTGACGATAGGCGAGTAAAAAAGGACCCTCTTAAAATGATTTAATTCAAGTATCTATAGTATTATATGTTGACGAGGAACATTCTAGTTTCCCTAATCACTCTACACGGCTCTAGAGGGATGTTTGCATGTAACCACCGGGCTTTGCAAACAGATTAGTGATTGTATTATGTTGCTAATTGCACATAGGAATGCCTTGACACTGTACCATAAGTACATACCTGTACCTATACGTCATCAACTGTACGTCATCAACACTAAATTGAAGTTTGGTATCTGTATTCGTCTGTCGTCTGCTTTGGGGAGGCAGGCCTATGTCCAGCAGTGGACGTCTTTCGGCTGAAATGATGATATAGACGTTTTTTTTTTTACTTTTTAGGGTTCCGTACCTCAAAAGGAAAAAATGGAACCCTTATAGGATCACTTTGTTGTCCGTCTGTCTGTCAAGACCCTTTATCACACGAACGCATGGATTTATCGAGTTAAAATTAAAATCATATACTCAGATTTGCGGTCCCTCTAAGCTGTGAAAAAATCAAACTTCTAGGTTAACGAAAAAAAAAGATACGGTCGTTTATGTAGCAAAAAACGTACCTATATTTCAATACTCTCAAGGGAATCAAAATTCATAGGGTACTTCCCGTTGACCTAGAATCCTGAATTTGGCATAAAGCAAGGTCTTATAGCACAAATATAGAAATAAATCTGAAAACAGTAAATTTGTTTTTACGTCACAAAAAAAAAATATTTTTTGTAATCGCGAAAAATCTTCGAGACTCCATTCGAACCAACATCATCTAATTCAACTGTTTACAAAGGAAAGTTTGTACGGAATCCTCAGTGCGCGAGTCCGACTCGCACTTGTCCAGTTTTTTCTTAGACGAATGTGTGGCATCAAAATCAACAAAGATCAGCCAGATAACAGAAAAAAAAAAACTTATTATACCCAGCTCATTATTTCAAGTTTCTTTAGTTGATTTCAGAATTCAAGATATTTATTACTTCTTGAAATGAAATAAGTACTTTTATCTTAATTGAATATTTTTACTGGATTTCAATATTATTACATCGCACTACAACGGTTGCGTCCGGACTTAAAAAACTAGACATTTCTTTGTTCTATTCAATTTTTAAACCTATTCTAGAACAACAAAATCATTAGAAGTATATTTTACATGTCAGTTCGTTAACTTACCTCATGCGATCTCCTTTCGATATCACATGTATTCAATTTAGGAACAACGAATTCTGTGTTACAGAACAAAGTTCGGATTTAATTGCCTACTTCTTTACAAATAGCCACGCAAAAATCAACCTTTACAGTTATGTAAAGACGGCGTTTAACGGTGACAGAAACGAGATATCAGCACAACTATAGGGGCCCAGCAAGGTCGAAGCCTACTGGGACCATGTGTTTTCACTTCTGAAATGAACACCCGGGGTTCTGGAAGACAAGACAAAGAAGGAACATAGGAGAGGATTTCAGTCAGTAAAAGTCTGACACGCCCTCTCGCTTCACCCTAGAGAGTGGAGAAAACATTTAGGAGAATTAGGCAGAGCATAAATAGACTACTTTCTCAGTAATATTATCAAACAATACGCTAAGATTCAATATTTTCTTTTACTACTACGTACTCTTTAAATGTCACTAAATAGATATTGTGGCTGAAATTCAGAATTTTATAAGATTATAAATGAAAATTGCATTGTGAACATCATGTCATGGCAGGCTATTGTGGTATTTCCAATTTGTTGAACAAAATATGCAATATTTTATACGTGATTGGTTTTACGTTAAAAGTCTAACGGAATTTCTAATTATTGTAGTGAATTGAACTATGCTTAGCAATCATTCTTACTTTTTATTGCATACAGGAACATATGAATAGAAAAACAAAGGATAGTTAACGCACAAAGCCGAGTTTAACCTAGAGTTTTGGTTAAACCTCCGTTTCATAGATAGGATTAACACGATGGTATACACAAGTGCACAACAAATTAAAATTACTTATTCAAAACTAGTATAGAAGTACTTTTTATTTGTTATAATATTATTTAGATCCTTACAAATATTTAACTAATTACCTATACCTACTATGCTTACAAATAACTAAACTAATAAATAACTTAATAGATATAAATAGGAAAAAAATTATATGTACAAACGCGTATAAAAAGAATTCACTGGGCATAAAAAATCTTCCACGTCGCTATCAATGGGAACAGTGCCCAGACCTCTGGCAACATTACCATGCTGGATAGCAATGCTGATTCGTTGACCAAAAGAAGCCCAGCCCACAGGGGTTCAAAACTACAATTTAACATCAATCTTTTGCGTTGCGATACGATTATATTTAGTATAGTAATGTTTAACCCCCGTCGTCGCAAGTAATAAATTTGACCGCTGTGTCTGTCTGTCTGGGTGTCTGTCCGTGGCATCGTTGCTCCTATCGTCCGTGTCCGTTGTTCTTTTATTTGAAAGCAAGTTTTCTAGCGATGGTTCTTAGATATGTTTTATCAAAATCGGTTCAAAAAAACTGGGTAAGTGCGAGTCGGACTCACGCACTAAGGGTTCCGTTCAAACTTACCTACATACGAGTATGTGAATAGTTCAATTCTCGAATGGAGTTTCGAAGATTTTTCGAATCGCAAAAAAAGTTTTTTTTTTGTAACTTAACAACAAATTTTCGGTTTTCAGATTTATTCCTATATCTATATGACCTTGCTTTATGCCAAATTTCAGGATTCTGGGTCAACGGGAAGTACCCTGTGAATTTTGATTCCTTTGAGAGTGTTGAAATGCACGTTTTTTTGCGACATAAACGGCCGTATATTTTTTTTCATTATCTCAGAAATTTAATTTTTTCACAGCTTGGGACCGCAGACCTTAGTGTACGGTTTTAATGTCAACTCGATACCTCCACGCGTTTCCGAGATAAAGGGTCTTGACAGACAAACAGAGAGACGGACGGACAACAAAGCGATTATATAAGGGTTCCGTTTTTACCTTTTGAGGTACGGAACCCTAAAATGACTATTTTCACAAATTATAGTGATTAAAATTAGGTATGAACAACCATATGTAGCCAGTTGAGGTTTCAAATGAAAGGGTCTATGATGTACAGTACAAAACTATTACCTGGAAATCCATTTAACTGTAAAGGATTTTGACCACTTCAATAAATATAATTCATTTCATGCATTTCTTCTGATATTGCTGCAATCGCATGTCTATTGTTAACATCTTTTCATAACATAACATCTCGCCTACACGCGCCGTACCGCGTACGACGACTGCCCTCAGCCCGTTAACGTCGCCCATTATCTAGTAATTACATTACATTATACCAGGACATTCGATAATACCGAAATTATCGAATATTATTATTGTTTTCTGAAATTCAATAAATAAACATTCCATTGAATTCTTATTTACATGTTATTATTGCGGCCTAGTGTAGGTACAATGCAATGCAATCCACTGTATTGTACACAGGGCCACAAAATTTCCGAAACCCAATGCCCGATTTTTTCCGGCCGAGTGTATTCGAAAACATCATGTCGTGCTATTGTGGTATTTCCAATTAATTTATAAAATATCCAATATTTTGTACTGTGATTGGTTTTACCTGCTATTGTTTGAAAATGTTATAGAATTTTCTGAATATAATTGCAAGCTGAAATTAAGCAGCGTTTTCATGTAGGCTACATGTGATGGTTCTATGAATTCGTTAATATTTTTTCTAGACTAGCTGCCCCCCGCCATTTCACCCGCGACTTTGTTTGCTGCTCCGTTTCTGTGGGTCGTAGCATGATATTATAATATTATATACTTTACGATTCTTCATGAACCTGGTTATCTTATACAGAACCATCTTTTCCAATCCAACTCTTAGTTGCAAAGATAAGCGAATTTAAACAAACATAAAACTCTTCCGCTTTATTATATTTGTACAGATTAGTAACGACTCTTAAATACAGTTTAAGATATAAATTAAAATATCATCACGTTTGTTTTCGAACCCGATTTTGGCAACATCTATCGGGTTCAATTTTATTTTTAAACCATCCAAGAACTCATTCAAATATGCACAAAAAGCTTTATTCAAATCAGTCAAGTCAGACAGAAGATTTAGGTGACAAACACACGTACAGAAGAATTATATTTATAAAGATTTAGGGGTCTTTAAGTCAAGAGTGAATCGGGGTTATTTCTAGGCAAGCATGCTCCATTGTCGGCCACATCATCACTTGCCATGAGGTGAGATAGTGGTCAAACGTGAGCCTATTTAAAATATAAAATATATATATATATAAAGTAATTAAAAATTAGAATATTTACTCAAAATTGGTCATAGAAGCAATATTTCAGCAATCGATAACAAAGATAAACTGAAACCGTTACGAACTTCATATCACTTAAAGTAATTTCTGCTAACTTAGAAGATAATTTAACAATAGATAAATTAACATCAGCTTGAAACAATATTAATATTATGAGTCATATTTCACTCACAGACATCGTTTTCTAACAAAATGGTGGGTAACAAACTTAACTTGAAATGACTTTTCAAATTAAATTTGTAGCTAACTATTATGTCTGGTAGATATCGCTGTCAGCGATAAGACCGCCATTGTACCCATAGATTTAAGTTTGTGTACAAATTGTATTACTTTTTTGGTGTACAGTATAATTTATTCTATTCTACACGGAAATCGTTTCTGTAAATATTAAATAACAATATATGTACATAAACAACTTTCTACATATATATACTAAACCTAACTACACTCGTATAAACCAAATCAAAATACACTCAAGAATGCTTCGACCCTCCTCCATATCGCTGTCATCCGGAAAACGTGCCTAGAAAACTGCCAGCATGGCCACATTTAATGGCAACGCTACCTAATTCTTTAGGTAAAGAACTATTTTCTCAGTTTGTGGATTTTTTTATTTGTTGTCTGACCTGTGAGGGTCGCGGGAGTCCGATGGATGCGAGACGCACAGGACTGGTCGATGTGGTGACGTTTGGGGGAGGGCTATGTCCAACAGTGGACGTCTTTCGGCTGAAATGATGATGATGATTTCAGTTGTAGGCATTTTAATAATTCAGCTTTAATCGAAACATATTTAATTGATGATATGGCATAATCCGATGGTCCGGCTGACATGGCCCGAACTCCCGGAGGTATGCGAGCGGAATAATCTATCTTCCACTCCCCGCTTTACTGTAGGGAAACTCCTCAACGTGTCGTTCTGGGGGTCGCGATTTCCCCGAAGCAACACAACACAACATAACATAGATGTTTATTTCTCTACCACAAAGATGCTTGACAAACCCCTTTGTCAATTATTATTACGTAATTGCGCGTTTTTACGTAAAATCACTAAAAAAAAACAAAAACTTTAGCCGACGATATAGAGACCAAAATATTCGGCCGAATAAATTTCGTACAACCGTGTGTACTAAACGATACTTGAGCGTTTTTTAAGGTCACTCAAGTTGTACAGACGTATGTACAATCGGGGGTCTTTATAATGCCTACAGTATTCGATACATCCTTTATGGGGTCGAGTACGTCACACAGGTTACCAAGGGCCTTACTATGAAGTGTTAATGTCAAGCTATACACCCTATATAGCTCCATCCCTTTAACAGTCCAGTTCAGGTGGATCGCGTTATTAACTCATGGTAAGGCCCCAAACAAAACAGTGTATCTATTTTTATTTTAAAGTGGCTTCTTAAAGTAGAAAATTACCCCAAGAAAACATACTCTCAGACAAAAAATAAATCGAGGCATATTATTGAGAGGAATGAACTCTACTAATTTCTTGATCACATGAATTCACATGTAACACGCACTTACACAAATCCGTAAAGAACATCACAAAGAAATCAAGTCATTACATCAGAAATACATGCACAAAATATTCACACCAGCATCGAAGCTTTTAAAACATAATTTTACATTCGTGCATCCGTGCATGCATATCGTAAGATAATATTCCTTTTGCGGCGCGTGTGTGATCAGGTGCTTTTCCGGAGAACGTCGCACGCGCAGCGGCTAAATATTGACATGACCTGTCCCGAGGACCAAGTAGGAATGTGTCAGAAGGCTCATATATAACATGTAACTGGAATAATGCACATTCTTATACATCCCAATTAGAAAATTAAGTTACAAAATTTTACTTAAATGCTTTTTAGTGTTTAAGTAATTTTTTTTTTAGTTGATATAAACTAGTGCTTGACTGCGATCCCACCTGATGGTAAGCAGTAATGCAATCGTTGATGGTGAGGCGCACTAGTTTATTAAGAGCCTATTCACTCTAGCCTTGAAAACACCCAAATTATAATCGGATGGAGACACTTCAGCGGCATATTGTCCCAGTCCTTCGATGTACGCGGTAATAAACGACGCGGCGAAAAGCTTAGTTCGGATCGTAGAGGTTTCAACAACGTAAGGGTAGATACTCGCCGAACGTCGGGTGGTCCGATGGTAGAAATGAGATGGCGGAATCAAGTCATGCAATTCCCGCGCACACTCTCCAAAATGCAACCTGTAAAACACCGAAAGGCTAGCTGCCCTACGCCTGTGCTCAAGGCTTTGAAGACTGGACTTAATCAAATCTGGATCACCAATTAGCCTCTTCGAAAGAAAGAAAGACAGAAAGAAAAACAGTTTATTTACGTCAAATATTGCGCACGCCTTTGCTCAGGCCTCCACCAAGCTAGGTGGCATTTATAATTATTTTTTATTAATTATTATTTTTTTGGTGGATTGTAAGCAAATAATATAGGAATGAACGCATTACACTGGCAGCGCATCGGAATTCGTATTATACGTTCGCTCACAAAAACACTCTAGTGACGTAATCAATATTTATCAAAATATGTTTTTTTTTTCTCCTAATATAATCAAGAATTACCTATTTTAAGATATCTGAACACGCTACTTTCAGGATATGCGTTTAATATGTTACAAATGTAATGAATACACGATAAGTCGATAGCTTTAGTTAGATACTTTCATCATTACACTTACTGGAAAAAAAGGGCTACAACACTGCCGCCACAAATCCATAAATGATCGATCGATGACATTTTTTTAGGTGGGGTATAGGATACCCCAAGTATCGCCACAACGAACGGTCCTGTGAGTGTCGCATCCATCGGATGCCCGCGACTCTCACCAAGCCATCGGTCCATCTTGTGGACTTCCAATGCTGCGTCTTCCGATAGTAATTATTTACTTAATTTTTGAGAATTCTTTGTAACCAGCGAGGTAAGTATCTCTTATCTTCTACAGCTAAATAAACTCGTGGTTGTTCGATCCACCTTTCTACTGTTGTGCACGCCATAATCACGGCGGTAAGTCCCCTCTTTGAGGAGTGGCTGGAGCGGCAACACGGCACTCTCACCTACTGCATGACGCAGGTCCTCACCGGACATGGCAAGTTCGGGAGGTTTCTGCATCGGATTCAGGTGAAAGAAATTTCCGGGTGTCACCATTGTGTGGACCGCCCGAAGGTCACGGTGGAGCTGTGCCCCACTTGGGCGGAGCACCGCCGTGTCCTCGTGGAGGCAATCGGCGGCAGTGACCTCTCGTGCCGGGCCCTGGTTCGGGCTATGGTCTGGAGCGAAGAGGAACGGCAGGCGGTCGCCTCCTTCTGCGAAGCAGTAATGCTAGCGAAGGAAGAGGCCGCACGCGTGAGGGAAAGAACGTCCTCACGGCCCATCCACTTAGATTCCGACCCCGACTACCAGCCACGGTAGACCCGGACTTGCAGACGTCAAGCCGCTTGCCTTAATGGGTAGCTCGTCGTCCGGCCGTCCGGTGATCGACCAAACCAAGCCCAGTCGTCAACATGCAGCGCATAGCTACGCTCTCCTCAACAGATGTCAGCAAACCGTAGCGACCCAGCAGGGCCGATTTTCTGAAAAAGGATCCCATAGTCCTAGAACGTAAAGGGCAACTGAAGGACATAGGTGTGGTTTTAGTCAGTAAAAGTCTGACACGCCCTCCCGTTCCGCCCAGAGCAGGAGAAGTCATTGGATGATTTCCCACCTTAAAAAAACCTCTCTACTGTTAGGATGGATGAATACACCGTTGTCCAATATTATTAACTATACGATCTCTAATAAGATGTAAAAGATCGAGTCCTTCACCTTAGTTTTGAACTTTTAACTGACATCCTTTTGGCGGTGTCACGACAAAGCAGAATAAATTCACTTGTTCGGTGGCGGCTTTCTATCTAAATATCGGCTGAATCAAGTTTGAGACTTATCTTACTTGATAATCTATATCTATACATATAATAAAACAGTAAAATTATTTTGCGATGGTATTAATTGGCGCAAAAACTACTGAACCGATCCTGTTCAAATTTTGCATACATAATCCTTATAGGTCAGTGCATCTGTTAGGCTATAAATTATCACGCTATTTGCTATGGGAGGGTGAGCAATAATCCAAAACGTCGGTGTTGAACGACATTTGCCGCGAGTTCGATCCCCAGCTACAGTTAAAATTTTTGTCATTATTTTATCTTCTTTTTTGTAATAAAATAACTTTTACCATTCTTTCAAAATAAAATTGACATTTCTATTCGATATCTTCTAAATATATTGTAAAAACTAATCAAAACACATAATAAAATCGAATTAGTAAAATATGGCACCACACGCAATTCGCAACGCCATCTAAAGACTCAAAGTAGAAATAATGGTGACAATGACAGTTGAACTTCATATTTGATAGATGGCATTGTGTATTTTACGTAATTTTCTGAATGGCGGAAGAGTGACCATCGCCCACGTTTGCAGACAGTTCTATTGTTCAAAATTGGAGGAAAATAGTTATGGTTAAACTGGTGTTAGACAGAGGCAATTTTAACAATCCTACTGCTTTTGTTTTCATGATTGTAACAAGATAATTGACCATGATTATTCAAGGGATACCAACCAAAAAAGGCGATAAAAATAAACAAGTATATGTATTTAATTATTGATTTTAAAATAACACGGTCAAATTTTCGGAAGGGGTTGCATGGCACCTTGTGTTGGAAGGCCCCCGATCCGGAATCCGATTCGGATCCGATCCCGAAGGTAGACCGATGACCTGGTGAGGGTCGCGGGAATCCAATGGATGCGAGACACACAGGACCAGTCATTATGGCGACACTTGGGGAGGCCTATGTCCTTGATAATGATAATGATAATGATAATGATGGTACTTTTTTTTTCTTTTTATAAGAGTGGAAATTATCCAATGACTTCTCTGGTTGGAGCGAGAGGGCGTGTCAAACTTTTACTGACTAAAACCATACTTGTGTCCTTCAGTTGCGCTTTGAAACATCTCTTTGAGGAGCGCGTGGATCACTACGTGCTGTTGACGACTGGGCTCGGTTCGGTTAATTACCGGACGGCCGGACGGCTAGCTACCCATTGTTCGATGTCTGCAAGCCTGCGTCTACCGTGGCTGGTCGTCGGGGTCGGAATCTCGGCTCGGCGTGAGGACGTTCGTTCCCTCACGCGTGCGGCCTCCTCCTTCGCTAGCATTGCGGCTTTGCAGAAGGAGGCGACCGCCTACCATTCCTCCTCGCTCTGGACTATAGCCCAAACCAGGCCCCGGCGCGAGAGGTGACTGACGCCGATGGCCTCCACGAGGACACGAAGGTGATCCGCCCTTGCGGGACACACCTCTGTATGCTCCACTATGTCCTCCGGGATGGCACCTTGCGGCCTAATAATGGCGTGATTTATTGTTTGCAGTTTCTGCTCCATATAAAACGGGGTCGAAAGTGGTTTACGTTCCTGATCACTGATGTATCTCAGATTCCTGGCAGCCTTACGTCGACATCTGGACGTTACCTCCTTGCAGTGAGTGGAACAACCCTCTGAGGGAGGCCAGTCTCAGGGATAACACTAATCGGCTGCTACATTTGTTTACCGTAATTTCATTGTTTTATGGATACACAAGACTGTTGAGGGTGTTTCGAGCGGTTTCTGTTCCGGATTCGGTTGAAAATATCCTGATATTACCATTTTCCGAATCGCCCGGAGGACCCAGTGTAACATGCGGTGGAGGTCTATCACATTTGGGTGAACCGCCGTGTCCTCATAGAGGCAATCGGTGCCAGTGACCTCTCGGTTTGGCCATCAATATGCGAGTTTGATTGGGCCCCCGATACACGCGCTCAAGATTTCGCCGAAATTCATTCAACGGGGACGTCAGTTAAATACACACCAAAAATCCTAGGTAAATGAACAAGTAATTTTTACGCCCAAAATGATCAAGCTGCAACAATCAATGCAAGCATGCTCTCGCAAATTCTTCATAAGTACTGTTGTGGAGGAAGATAGTTGATGATGATGATGGTAGTTTTTGGATTCACTGGCTTTTTGGCTTTGCACTATCAGTGCACGTTATTCAGCTGAAGGTCGGTGTCCCGATTATGCTCCTTCATTTACCTCTACCAAAGCTGTCTAACGGCTTAAACTCTTCAGTGAAAAATTATTGAGGCGAAAATTTTACGGGAGGTAACTCTTTCGAACAATCTCACAGAAATCGGCCCTAGAGGGCCCTATCCCTTTGCTGACATCTCTTTGAATCCGGTGTAGAATACAACGCGCCGTCGATTCAGGATTGCTTTGACCAGACGGCCGGACGGCACCACCGCAATCCCGGTTTGCGATGGCTGGTAATCGCCCTGCGGCTTTCAACACCCGGAGCATCACTTGCAGCGACAGTTAAGGAGTCAGAATGTCCTATCCCTCATAGTTTCAGCCACCTTCTTCGATCGTAGTGCTTCACTGAAGGAGGCTACTGGTTGACATTTTCTCCACCAATCGCCTCCATGAGGACACAGCGGTGCTGGCGCTCCGACCAAGCGGGACTGACTTCCACCGTATGCTCCATCGTATTCTCCAGGCGATCCGCACAATGGTGATACCCGAGTGTTTCTTCCCGTTGAATTCGATACAGATACCTCCCAAAACACCCACATCCGGTGAGTCCTGCACAAAGAGAGGATGCCGTGACGCCTCTGTAGTGACACCTCAAAGACAAGCATTACCGCTGCGATTGTGGCGTGCTCACTGTGGCAAGGGGTTAAAATCATACAATCTTGTTTCACCAGAACATAAACCAGAAACATACATAAACTTTTTTTTTTTTCTTTTGGGGTAGGCAGAAATGCCAACTGCTACGACCCTTACATACTCTTTCTATTCATTGACATTCATACATTTGGATCTGGACGAGTACACTCCATGTTTCCTGAAGGTAATTTGCGTTTTTACTTTTAACCGTTTTATGTTAAAGTACAATAAATAATTGCGTTGCTTTCAGAATGAATTGCAAGCTCAGAATGATTGTAAGTTTTTACAAACTTAACGCAGACGAAGTCGCGAGCAACAGCTATTAATATATAAAAGGAGAAACTGACTGACTGACATATCAACAACGCACAGCCGAAACTACGGGGACTAGGATTGTGAAATTTTTCACAAAGTTTCCTTTTATGACGTAGGCGAGCACTAATTTAAGAGAGGATTTCCCAAAATTCACCCCCTAAGGGGTTGAAACGGGGGTCCAAAGTTTGTATGGAGAAACATACTTTCACGCGGGCAAAGCCGCTGGTAGAAGCTAGTGGTAAATAAGCGATGATGTGACTGACGATGGAGCACGCTTGATTAGAAGTATACTTCTTCAGCAATAAACCTGTTATGGTAGAATGCCCCAAGTGCCCATACACCTGCACTTTGGAGGATTTGATGAGTGCTACCGATGCTGCTATTAATGTAGAGCCACCTATTGGGCCCAAACAGTTTGACGAGTTTACCATCGAATCGATAAAAAGAAGAAGAACCTGTTATGGTTATGAAATTTTGGATCTGGTATTATACCGGTTTCAGATATGGTGACGGATATGAAATTATTTCGGATTATCCGCTAGTTTTTTTTTTCTTGATAGATTCGCGCTTGACCGGTATCTCACCTGACGGAAAGCGACGATGCGGTCGACGATGGAGCGCGCTTACCTAGAAGTAACCTATTCACTCTTGACTTAAACATTCCCGGGTTGTAGTCATCAGGAAAGACAGATTCCGGCGAGTATTTCCACTCCTTAGCTGTACGCACAGTTTCGGATAGTTTCGGTCATGCGTATTAGAGTTTTAAAATTATAAAAGTAAAATACAAATAGCAAGATTTGAATTTTATAGTCTACTAGCTGTTACCCGCGACTTTGTCTGCGTCAAGTTAGTAAAAATGAACAAACGTAATTAATAATTCTGTGCTTGTGATTCGTGCTAAAAACATCTAATTCAAATAACGGAAATTAATTTCAGTAAATATATTATGTAAAATGTATTTATTATGTCCAGATATATAATTTATTTTATTTATTTGGCTCACCAGTAATAGAATACTCGTTCATGATATACATCAAATAAATTACTTATCATCATCAATAAACAGAAACAGACATGTTGAGGTCGAAGTAGTTGATAAACTATGGTTCTGCCTACCCCTAAAAGGAAAAGGTGATAGTTTAAGTTTGTTTTTGGTTTATTCTATGATGAAACAACGCTGTATGATTTTAATATGATTGGTTCATTATAATAGACTAAAAGTGTATTAAACCGTTGTTTTCTTTTAACAACACTAAATAAATGTTATTTAACGTAGGCTATAAAAAAAGTGGATAAAGTATTTTTCAAAATGTTAAATGTTGCCAAAATGTATAAAGAGTCTGTACGGATCTTGTTCTGAGGTCAATACCCACAGTTTTTAGTGTCTGCACGTTTTACTTTTAGGAAAAAAATCATCAAATACCTTCCCCCGCTCTGGGTAAAGCGAGAGTTTGTGTCAGACTTTTACAGACTGAAACCGACCTGTGTTCCTTTAATTGCCCTTAGTGTTCTAGAGTTACGGTAAGTTGCACGTGGCAGCAAATCTTCCTTCTTTGAGGAAAAGAGAGAACGCTATGGTGTCTTTCTAAAGACACCACAGCGTCCTCTCTTTTCGCCTGACGAAGATATCTAGGGCCAATGCCCGCTAGAGCTATGAGATTTTTCGAAAGAATTACCTCCCATAAGAATTTGCCTCGATGATATTTCTCTGCAGACTTTTAGCCGGGTCCGTTATGCAACTTTGGCGGAGGTGAATTTCGAAGGAGCATTATCGGCTTCAGCCCATCTTCAGCTGGATAACGTGCACTGATAGTCCACTGCTGCTAGCGATTATTAAAATACTACAGAGTAACCTACGATGTCATCTTGCTCCACAACTGTACTTATAAAGAATTTGTGAAAAAATTGTTGCAGTTTGATGTTGACTTACATCACGTCGAATGTGAAACAGAAACCTCTCGAAACACCCTAATACCCCTCATTACCCCGTGTTTGTGACTCCACAAAACTATAAAATGACAGCGAACAAATGTCGCAACCAATTGGGGCTGTGACTGACTCTGGCATCCGTTAGGATGTTGTCCCAGTGTTGATCACCACTCACTGACCACTCTTAAGGAGGTAACGTCCAGTTGTCGACTTAAGGCTGCAAGTAATGTAGGATACATCATACGTAATCAAACTATCTTCAGGAACGCAAACCACGTCGGGGCCTTGTGTGAAATATGTCTTCATGGGTTTTTCATGAAATTCTTAATGATCTTCAATTTTTGGAATCTTTGAAATTAGGTACTTGTTCCAAACTATAGGTTGTGGTCAAGTCCGAGGGAGAGACTACTTGAAGTACTGGTAACCTTCACGAACTGCTCAAGAAGCATCTTTCTGTGATTAAGTACCTACCTATATTTGCTGGTTTTTTGGGGGTCCTTCCGAAACATCTATGTTCGATGAAGACCTGCGTCAGGCGGAAAGAGAGCCTTTTTAGACTTTCCTCAAAGAAGGTATTTGCTGCCGCAATTGTGGCGTGCAAGTTACCATAGCCCTGGAACGCTAAGGGCAACTAAAGGAACACAGGTGGGTTTCAGTCAGTAAAAGTCTGGTACTACCTCTCGCTTTACCCAGAGCGGGGGAAGGTATTTGATGATTTCCTACCTAAAAGCAAAAGGTGCACACACTAAAAACTGTGGGTCGACCTCAGTATCAACTCCGTGACTCAGACTATTTATACATTTTGGCACCTGAAAACTACTTTATCCACTTTTTTTTGATAGCCTACGTTAAATAACATTTATTTAGTGTTGTAAAAATGATAATTTTACGGTATAATACTTTTAGTATATCTAATGAACCAATAATTTTAAAATCATACAGCGTTGTTTTATCATAACATAAACCAGAATGAAACATACATAAAACCCACTCCTGTTCCTTCTTTGCCATTGTTCCAGGGCCCCGGGAATCTCTTTCGTATCACCAAAGGCCCCAATAGGCTTCGACCTTGCTGGGCCCCTACGGTTGCTGACACCTCCTTGAGGCGCGCGTGGAACACTACGTGCCGTCAACGACTTGGGCTCGGTCCGGACGGTTACCGGACGGTCGGACGGTGAGCTACCCATTGCTCGCCGTCCACAAGCCCGCGCCTACGGTGGCCGGAAATCGGGATCGGAACCCCTCGGTTCGGATCGGCTGGGTCGCGAGGGTTATTGTCTCGCGCGTGCGGCCGCCTCCTTTGCTAGCATTACTGCTTCGCAGAAGGAGGCGACCGCGCCCAAGGCCCACCGCGCTTTACGCTATTACAAATCTTGTTATGATAAAATGACTGGACCTAACTGCGGTTTATTTTCGTAAATATTTTTGGCATTTACGAAGCAATTAATTAGAATTCAATCATTTTTATAAATAGGTCTAGAAACATTTGCTGATTTCGTGATAACGCCATCTATTGCTGAAAAGCTTAACCTTACCTTTATCACACACTGAGGCTGTACCACGAGCTCATAACGTGATCCATTTACGACCTAAATCGGACCGTTAAAGGGATGGAGCTATATAGGGTGTATAGCTCCATCACTCTTTTTCGCTCGTACGTCTGACATTTTGACATTATCATGGTAAGGCCCCTGGCCACCTACCGAGCGATAGTTAAATAAATAGTTTGACAAATTTAATTCGTGTGTTTGCTATTCAAAGCCAGATGGCGTCACTGAGACATAGGATGACAGTTTTTCTAAGACATTTTTTCTGATAGCCGCTCAATTGTATCTCTCTAAATCTCTTTGTAGACGTTTGAATGCATAACCGCTGGATTTCTGTCATGTATAGTGAAGGTCAGTATAATCTGCCAAACTGCTTCGAAAGTGCTGATGTAGAAACCAGACTGTCGATAAAAATAATAGTAAGAACGCAAAAATATGTAAAAATTTCTTGTTTACAGTAAAATAAAACAAAACTATCACAAAAAAGAAACTGAGTTTTGAACCACTATCCCCTTACGTGCCGATCTAATCCAGACACGACTGCTCTACGGTGTTCGTTGACTTTTGTGTAAAATAGGTGTTCTTATATAAACGTCATCATTGTCTGCTTAACCCTTTGTCGATGATAGCGTGATGATTTTCATCTCAGATATTAAATTTGTAGCTAAATGAAAAAAAGAAATATTATTTTCGTTTTTCCACTTAGATTTTATTACATGTTTGATTACTTTTTACAAAAATATGGAGTAAAAATGCCTAAGATGTGTTAAAAATATGCTAAAAGTCCTATTATTATTGTAATCGAAGTACCATCGCATATTATATACAAAAATGACGACAAAATACTCACAAAAATTATTATTAATTACAAAAAGGCACTAAGGAAGGCTCGCTTCGACCGCATTAACCATATTGGTACAAAGCTCTCTGCGCAGCCGTCCGGTAGCAGAGCATTCTGGTCCCTTGCCAAGTCGGTCGAAGCGAACTTCCGTCGGCCCTCATTGCCTCCGCTGGTTAAACCTGATGGAACACTGGCTCATACAGCGAGAGAGAAAGCGGGTCTCTTTGCATCTCTCTTCGCCCATAATTCTCGTCTTGACACTGGTAGTGCTACTCCACCGATTCTACCTCACTGCGATACTTCGATGCCCGAGGTCCGCATAAGGAACAAAGAGGTTCTGAGAGCACTGTGTCGTCTTGACGTGAATAAAGCTAGTGGACCAGATGGTATACCAGCGATTGTTCTCAAGGCTTGTGCACCCGAGTTGTCTCCTGTACTGACGCGTTTGTATCGCCTCTCATTTGGGACTGGTATAGTGCCCAAGTCCTGGAAGCTTGCCAACGTGCAACCCGTGCCCAAAAAGGGCAGTCGTACCGATCCTACCAACTATCGGCCGATTTCAATAACCTCCATACTCTGCAAGATTATGGAGCGTGTATTGAACTCGCGCCTCTTGGCATACCTGGAAGGTAACGATCTCCTCAGTGTTCGACAGTACGGGTTTCGCCACAATCGATCTACTGGGGACCTTCTAGTTTATGCCACCCACTTGTGGGGCGAGACCCTCGAGAAGAATGGGGAAGCGATTGCTGTTTCCTTGGACGTCTCGAAGGCCTTCGACAGGGTATGGCACGCTAGTCTATTGAGTAAGCTTTCAGCGTACGGCGTTTCCCCTGGTCTGATTAACTGGGTAAAAGACTTCCTGAGTGAACGGTCTCTCCGAGTTGTTATCGATGGATGCTCATCAGAGCCCATGACGACTAATGCCGGAGTTCCTCAGGGGTCTGTTCTCTCTGCAACTCTCTTCCTGCTGCATATCAACGATCTGCTGATGCCCGGTATCTATGGGTATGCAGATGATAGCACAGTTGTAGAGAGATACCTGCCAGGTGCTCGAGCTAGTAGGGAGCTAATCCGGTCCGAAAGAGAGGCTATGGTAGAGCGTGCGAATGTCTCACTTCAGGCAGTCTCCAAGTGGGGTGAAGCCAATCTGGTGGGATTCAACGCCGCCAAAACACAAGCGTGTCTATTCACCGCTAAAAGGAGCCCGTTCACCTTGGCTCCTGTTTTTCAGAATGTATCCCTGGAGTACACCGACCGCCTTCAGCTCTTGGGAGTTGAAATTTCTTCAGACCTTAACTTTGGGCGGTTCATTGAGTCCAAAGCCAAGGTAGCTGCTAGGAAACTCGGCGTACTTGCAAAGGTCCGGCGGTACTTCACACCAGGGCAGCTTTTAATGTTATACAAAGCACAGGTCCGTTCGTGTGTGGAGTACTGCAGCCACATATGGGCTGGTGCTGCAAAATGCCACCTGGCAGCTTTGGACTCGGTGGAAAGGCGTGCAAAGAGGCTAATTGGTGATCCAGATCTGGTTAATTCCAATCTACAAAGTCTTGAGCACAGGCGTAGGGTAGCCAGCCTTTCGGTGTTTTACAGAATTCATTTTGGAGAGTGTGCGCAGGAATTGCATGACTTGATTCCACCATCTCATTTCTACCATCGGACAAGCCGACGAACGGCGAGTATCCACCCTTACGTTGTTGAAACCTCTACGGTCCGGACCAAGCGTTTTGCCTCGTCGTTTATACCGCGTACATCGAGGGACTGGAATAATTTGCCTGCTGCGATTTTCCCGTCCGATTATAATTTGGGTCTCTTCAAGGCTAGAGTGAATAGGCTCTCAATAAATTAGTGCGCCTCACCATCAACGATTGCATTACCACTTACCATCAGGTGGAATCGCAGTCAAGCACTAGTTTATAACAATTAAAAAAAAAAAAAAAAAAAAAAAATTACTATAACTGGGGATCGAAGTCACGGCAAATCGTTCAATACCGACAATTTGGAATATTGCTCACCCCCCATAGCAAATAGCGTGATAATTTATAGCCTATGTCCTTTCTCAAGCTCTATTCTATCTTTGTACCAAATTTCATCAAAATTGGTTCAGCGGTATAAGCGTGAAAGCGTAACAGACAGACAGACAGACAGACAGACAGACAGACAGACAGACAGAGTTACTTTCGCATTTATAATATTAGTATGGATATTTTATTTTTTATTGGGCAAAAAAAAACCTAACCTGTCACCTGTCATTTAAATTCCACCTTTATCAGGAACTTTTATATCGGTTTTGGTTACGATTACGGATACTTTTTTATTTCGGATATCCGATAGTTGCGGTTAGCTCCTTATCACCTCTAAACAGTGAACCTTCTGAGTGTACTCTTTGCTACCCTTCCCCCCTCCCGGACGCACCGTCTGGTAGAGCCTCTTGTTTTCTTTAGCTTACAGTTGGCAGTTGTCGGATTACATGTCATTTACCCAAAAGGTTCCGGTGCCGATACATGGCGCACAATCACGTGTGAACACTGGTTTCAAGATTGGCTCAAGTGTTGATGAACTTGATGGAGTATTGGGAAAATATGGCGGGGTATCGCGTCTGAAGATGATAATAGCTAACTAAATATTGTGTCTGAAATGATACGTAAAGTAATCAAAGTAATCAATGTTTGCTGTATGGACTTTAAAAGAGACTTTGACCCTTGAGTTTATTTCGGTGTTTTATCTCAGGGTAGTCAGCTAGGAAACACTGGCCTCATCTAGTTTAAACTGACTATTAGCAAAATAAATATCATTAATTTATCATTTGACTCCCCTCCCCCCCGAATCCATCAGTTTCGATAAGTCAGAACTTTTTCTGAGCGGTTATCTGAAGGGACGTAACGTAATCAATCTTGAACTTAAAAACAGAATATTTATTACTTTAGTAGTACCTAAGATACTTAATGAAGTACGCGATTTTTTTTGAAAATCACGACAAAATGCTGTCGACTTTTAAGCCAGCAAACTGGCGAACTTTTGACAGATGTTTTTAGCCACGTAAAGTTGCCAAGCCTGAATAATATAATTGCGTAAAAATAACTGGGTCATTTTCGCTTGACAATAAAAATATTGTTACTCCGCGAACCTTGAACACGCCATATCTTCGATGAAATCAAGAGTAGCGTCAAATTTAAAACGCATTGCTGAGCGAAACTTTTAGAATAGAAGTAGGTACGTACCAAGATCTAGCGAATTCTAGAAAAAGCCAACTTTTTATGACGGAAGTACTTTTATTATTCGTGGGTTGATAAGAGAATTTGTACTTTCCGTGTTTAACAATAGAGTCGAAATTCGTATGACGTCGCGAGTGTCCATTATACACACAAGTTAATAATAATAGTGATTTATTGCCCCGCGATGCGACTGTATTGTTCTGGAATGGCCTTGAAATGTCTTTATCTAGAATTTTCCTGGCTCTGCGTATAAATAAGTTACTCTTAGGCAAGCTGCGTATGCGCGCCTGCCTCGAGGTTGCCGCCTACAAGGGGCTGCAAACGCAGGTCCCGCATTTACGGGGCCCTACCCTGCCACCGCGGGACAAAGGCTCTGCCTATACCCCGCCGCCGCGCCCCCTTGCGGGGACGCAGCGACTTCCACGGAGTGAAGTGAGTCAGTTTGTTTTCGACTGCGAGACAAGAGCGAACTACTTAAGTGTGTGAAGTGATATTACCTAACGACCTAAGCGACAGTAAAAGGATTTTGAACTCATAGTGATTGGTTATTTATTGATTGGACAAATTTGTTATTGTTTGTGGTGAATAAAGTTCTCTGCTAGTAAACCGGCATTTAATTACTCATGTTCGTAACAATATCTTTAGTAGAATATCGTGTTGCCCTAACTGGGTTGTGGAGAGGTGATAGGCAGGCGCTCCATGTAAAACACAGGTATTCAGCCACATCTGGTTACACTGGAAGCCGACCAACCGTATATCGTAGTCAAAACTGTAAATTTGTAAAAACCATTTTTCACTGCAAGAATCACTCAATAGTATTTTTGACCAGTTAAAACTAATTTTAAATAAATACCTACAGAATAGAATAGAATAGAACAGAATAAAACTTTATTGTACACCAAAATAGGACACACAGACAGGTTAAACACACAGCCAGTACCAGTTAGGTTTGTAGGTTTTTTGTGACAATCAAAAACATTTTTTTTACTATTCTAGCTATTACAAGTTACAGAACTTGTGAAGTATGAAAGTTTGGACATTTGGTAAATATATAGATTTTTACCAAATATCCAAACCTTTTAGTTAGAAGATCTTTTGTAGAACGGCAGAAACTTATTTGTAAACGTAACAAAACGTTTAGTATTTAATTTTTTTTTTTTTAAAAACGCGTTTTCACCTTAACAGTGTTTGACAGACCCAGTTACAACTAGTTTTGACTATTTATATCAATATTGACTGTAAGTATTACTTAGCCACGCCTTACATGACTATGTGGTTCAAGTAATTTATGTCTGTACTGTTTAGTGGAATTTATGATGTGATTTATAATTGTACTAGCTGTCCCCCGCGGTTTTACCCGTGTTTTTGGTTACTGTTCCGCTCCCGAGGGCTGTAGTTTGATGTATTACCTGTATAGCCTTCCTCGATAAATGGGCTATCGAACACTTTAATAGTTTTTCAGTTCGAACCAGTAGTTCTTGAGATTAACGCGTTCAAACAAACACAGAAACTCTTCAGTTTTACAATCTCCCAGGTTGGGCGCAGCAAAGACAATTTCCACTTAAGGGTTCCTGGACGGTTCCGACCTTCAGTGTTTTTGCAGCGTCTCTCCGCAGACCATGTCCCACCTTCCATTCTACATGACATGCCCTGTACCTGTTCACGTAGGGATCTAATGACAGCATCAGTGGACGGCATTGCCGTGGCCGAATACTGGGCCATGCAAGGAATTTAAATTAGTTTTACCATCGACACGCTAAGAAGAAGATCTTAGTATAGACTAGCTTTTATCAGCGGCTTTGCCCGCGTGAAATTGGGTTTCTACATACTAACTTTAGAACCCAGTTTCATCCTTTTTGGGAGTGAATTTTGAAAAATCGTCTCTTAGTTCTCGCTTACGTTATAAGGAAACCTTGTGCAAAATTTCACGTTCCTAGTCACGGTAGTTTCGGCTGTGCGTTGATGTCAGTCAGTCAGTTTCTGCTTTTATTTGAAGATAATAAAATAAGTTATATTTGTATATATTACCAAAAGCCTAACAACCGTTACTTATGAGGCCCGTAAGTATACTTAATGGAACTGTTAAGCAGTGCCAGCACTCAGCACTAATAGGCTAACATGATGATGACAAACACTGCCCAGCCCAGCTAGGTGCAACAAAGTAACTGCAACTGCCTAAGTTCCCAACTCGTTTGCTTCAAACGACTGTACTTAGAACTAGCTTCCATAATAATCCTACACGCAGTGCCGTAACTAACCTTTTATGCGCCTGGTGCGAGCTTTTATAACTGCACTCCTTGAAAAATTTTAATGTTAGCGAGCGATGCGAGCTCAAAAATTTTAACATCCTGCCTAGGATAGGTTACATGATAAATAATAGTTTTTTATTTATTTATGATAGGCTCGCGTTTGACCACTATCTCACCTAATGGTAAGCGATGATGTGGCCGACGATAGTCCAAGCTTGCCTACAAATAACCTATTTACTCTTGACTTACAATATCTATGTTACTAACTACCAAGCATAGTACAAAACTTTGGTCCTGGTTTGATCATTTCTGCGCCCCTCCAGGGCCTGCGCCCTGAGCCTGGGCACCACTGGCACGGCCCTAGTTACGGTACTGCCTACACGCTCCATGTATTTCCCTGATTACCGGTGATTTCACCAGTTGCTGATTGGTACCTACAGTTTGCTATGACTGAATGACGATTGTGTTACCAAAGAAGTTTTTTTTACGAGTACAATAAATTAATTAGTCCGTAACTTTATTTGGCAATAAGCTCATCAAATAAATGTCTAACAACCGATTTAGAAAGAAAGAAAGAAAGAAAAACAGTTTATTCACGCGAAATGACTCTGATGATTTCTGGTTCATGCATTTGAAGTTGAGCATTTTTTAAATTCTGCTTTAGCCTAAACCTGTCAAAATTTGGTTTTTAAGTAGAGTTAGTACCTAAGACTAGAACTACGTCGAAATGAGACGTTCTTAGCTGAAAATACTCAGTTCAGAAACCCGCCCTTAAATGTATTATGAACTAAATGGGACTTACTTCCTTCTTTTCCATCGACAATTCGATCTGTACAAAAGATCATCTCGTAAGAACTTACACAAAAACTGCATTATTTTTTATTCACTTTTATGTAAACTTACGGAAGGGACTCATGGACCTCACGACACAGGGTCCTAGTTTGGTGGCTAGAAATATACTGTATTTTTTTGTGTCTAATTGGTGTATAATATCTATTGTATTAACGTTTAAACGAATAAAGAAGATTTTTATTCTAATTTATTAAAAAAAAAACTGGGATGTGTATTTTATTCCTTTTCAGGGTAGAAAAGGAATAAAATACACATCCCAGTTTTTTAGGCTTAAAATATGTAGGTATTGTTCTAAAATTTAAAGCCTTTGAATATTAGTAGCTAGGATATATATTTTACTAATAAACTTAAAATTAAAGAGAATCGAGAAACTTAAAAATTTCAAGCGTAAATACGATATTATACAATTATTTTTCTATGAGACAAAAACAGAACGTCAAGTTTTTCAGAAAAGTCAAAATGTTTTAAAAGAAAATTGTTTACAACAGTATTTTTTACACTGAGACAAGTTTCCGTCCGTCGGACAGCAGAATGGCCCAACTGTTACCTGCCCTTACAAGACAACTTACTAAAAAGTCTTAATAAGACCGCATCTTATTTTTAAGCACCTCATAACGAAGCCAGATATAGCACTGGCCCAATGACATAAAAACCGGTGAAGTGCGAGTCGGATTCGCGCACAAAGGGTTCCGTACCGTCCTTAGCAAAAAACGGTAAAAAAAAAAACACGTTTGTTGTCAGGAAGCTCCACTTTTAAATATTTTGATAAGTTCAAAGTAAAGATCGAGTTATCCGCAATTTTGTGATAGTTGCAGTAACATACTGCCAAATCATATTTTAAGACATGGCAAATCGTCTTTCGAGTGTCAAATATGCAGTAATAATATATAGTTTTTTTTTTAAAATAATATTTATAAAAATAATTGTTATTACCAATTATCAGAAAATCGTGAAATTGCAGATAACGTTTTTACTTTGCACCCGTCGATTTATTTTATTCAGTTTTTAGTATTCTTTATTATAGCGGCAACAAAAATACATCATTTGCGAAAATTACAACCGTCTAGCTATTACGGTTCATGAGATACAACCTGGTGACAGACAGACGGACAGCGGAGTCTTAGCTGTAGGATCTCGTTTTTACCTATTGGGTACGGAACCCCAAAAAAAAAATACACAACTTTTAATCACCTTCTAAAAGTTTCTATACAACCCACGATATTTATCAACAGACATTTTAATTTTGCAAAATATAATTACTGCATTAGTCTAATAAACGCGAGAGGTTTATTGTCAATTACAGAGCTTATATTAAAGATGAGAAGTTATTTCACATGTCAGATTAATATACAGGGTGTTTAAAATTCACGTTGTTATTATCTTTTTAAATTGCTAATTAAAATCTAGTATTTATGAATGGACGCTTTAGGTTGATGGTGGGTCTCTGGCGCGAAGGAATTTGTAAACAAAGAACTTTTTACAACGTAATAGTTGTAGTAATTTTGAACTTTTTACTACGTAGTAATTTTGCGGTCAATCAACTCTGAACTTTAACTTCAGTGGTTTTGGTTTGTTAATTTAGTTCACAATCTAAATTTAGCGACAGTTTTATGGTGTAGTCTTGATACTTGATGAGTTTTATGGTGTGGTCTTGATATTTGATGCAATGTCACATAGAATATTCTGATTGTAGACCATTTTGCTTTCAGAGTGACTATATTGCTGGTTCCAGTAGCTATGTTATATTTTAATCAAGTGCATATCGAGTATTGAGAGCAGTAGTGGCCGAGTGGTAACGGCCCCGACTTACGAGTTGTAGGTCGCGGGTTCAAACCCAGCCAGGTGCATTACTTTGTGTAATTTATTTCATCACCACTGCTCTCAAAAACGGTGAAGGAAAACATCGTGAGGAAACCGGCATGTCCTGGAACCAAAAATTCGAAGACATGTGACATTCACCAACCCGCACTGGGCCCAGGTGGTGGATTACGGCCCATTCCCTCTCCTAGAGAGAGGAGGCCTGAGTCCCAGCAGTGGGAACATTAAAAGGCTGATTATGCTTATGCTAATCGAGTATTGGAAATTTAGTGCTAATTATACTGGAATGAAATGCTCTATACCTAGTTTTTCTTGTTAAGGTATAGTTGAATGTTTCTCGAAGGCGCATTAGTCTTGAATTATATAAGTTTAAGGTTCACGTATTTAAATTTTTTCTATATGCGTAAAACCGGATCGCTCGACGCAATAGAAAATAACTATTCAATAGGTACACTTGCTTGAAATCCACTCTTATCCCTACCGCTTTTAGGCACGCAATTTACTGTTCTTCGCACTAGTGCGGAGAAGTGCGCGTTCGCCCCCGAAAAAATGTTATTGCATTTATCGTATCAGGCTGGGCGCGGCGCAACTACCACGAAGCGCCCACGAGTCGCGCATCAACCCCGGTTTATTTATATCTTCTTCGTAAGGGTATTGAAAAATCGTTTGATACACGTGGAAATTTTTCACTGCAGCCCTCGATCCATAACGCCGTCTCCTACGGCTCGTGCGAATTTCACCTCGGTCACAATGACAAACTTTCTCCACTTGTATCAAAATGTACTATTCACACACAGAACAATGCGCACGTGTATCTACACACACAATCAAGAGAACAACCCGCTTTCATGAGATAGAACAACTATAGGTAATATAAATAAGCTGTTGCTAGCTTTCACCCGAAAAATATCCTATGTGCTATTCCAGGGCATGACACACCCATGTCCCAAGCTTCATGCAAATCTGTTAAACCATTGGAGCGAGAAGAAATAACAAATCTTTCTTTCTTTCTTCTTTCTAATGCGCTAACTATAAGAGCCCTTTTTAACCGACTTCAAAAAGGAGGAGGTTATATGTTCGGTTGAATGTATGTTTTTTATTTTTATTTTTTATGTATGTTCACCGATTTCTCGGTCAATTGTGGACCGATTAAAAAAAAATTTTTTTTGATTGAAAGGTTATACTTCCGAGTTGGTCCCATAGAAATATTGTTATGATCTGATCATGAACTTCGAAGATATGGAACAGAACTCCTCATAGGATCACAGCAAAACCGTCGTAAAAAGTAAAATTGCTTTTTTTATACGTGTAGTCGATGACTGACTGAAAGTAGTGGAGGAATATATCGAACTGATCTGATGATGAAGCCTGAAGTTAGGCACCGGAACTCTGTAATAAATTAATGTAATCTAACCGTGTTTGAGATTATTAGAATTGTCATGAGATGCACTCTGGCTATAAGGTATTTAAGTTTAGCTGAGGGGTACTTTTTAGTGGTGGTACCATAACTAAAAAGTGCAAAATAAAAACTTTTTACAAAAAAAATACAACCGACTTCAAAGTAAAAAAAAAACACTAAAAAGTGCAAAATAACTTTAATTTCGGAAGTCGGTGTTAAATAACGAAGAGACAAAACTATTATAGAAACACCGACTTCCGAAATTAAAGTTATTTTGCACTTTTCAGTGTTTTTTTTTACTTTGAAGTCGGTTGTATTTTTTTTGTAAAAAGTTTTTTGAGGTAGAATTCATTAAATAAGTTCTCGCGCTCTGGGTGGAGCGAGAGGCCGTCTCATAGTTTTACTGACTAAAACCTAATCTTCAGTTACCGTTTGCGTACCTGGCCCGCAGTAGGTAACTTTTCCAAACATTCCCGAAGCCTGACATAAGCAGCCATGCGAGCGGCCAACTCGAGGTACATTTTCATACAACCGCTCTCACGTGATTATGATGTTAATACACATATTTCTCCAGATATTTTGGATATACAGATATCTTGGCGATATTATCTAGGCTTTTAAGGAAATCAAATATAAATTTGTGTAAAACCAAGCCAATAAAGACCTCTGAAAATCTGCTATTTTACGTGAACTTTGGCCCTCCATAATGTACTCATCATCATCATTTCAGCCGAAAGACGTTCACTGCTGGACATAGGCCTCCCCCAAGTGTCGCCACAATGAACGGTCTTGTGCGTCTCGCATCCATCGGACTCCCGCAACCGTTACCAAGTCATCGGTCCACCTTGTAGGAGGCCTTCCAACGATACGTCTTCCGGTACGTGGTCGCCATTCCAGAACCTTTCGGCCCCAACGGCCATCTGTTCTGCGCATATGTAATGTACTCATATATTAAAAATATAAAAAGTCCATCCATAGAAGTCCTGCACATTTAATCGAAATTCTGCATGACGACAATTTTTTTCAAAAACTTTTAAAGGTTTAAAAAAAAACGCGTATTTAGTGGAACAAGTTTTGTGAAATACTCGAGTAAATCACGGAATTACCGAATGCTAACAGAATTTTCAGGCGTTATCTCTCTTTTTCGCGTAGCGTCTTCGTCAAACATCGCGTTGGATTGCGTTAGATGAAGCAACAAGCTTTTAAACCATGCTCGATGTTGACGATATAGGCGAGTGGAAAAGGACCCTTCTTAGGGTTGATCAATCTAGCCATGTATAAGGTTAGACCAATTTAAATTTACGGTAGTAATACTCACAGGTGTTCAAATTAAAGATTTTGTGATGTCGCAGGTCGCATGAGAAAGGGCCTTTATTGATTGTACGGGTTATTTAGCAATTTTAAGGTTCCGTATCCAAAGGGTAAAAAAAAAGTAAAAAACTAAAACCTGACTACGACAAAAAAAAATGACGCTGAAAAAGTATGAAACAAGATTTTCAAGATGCTGAAATAGACAAGGTAACTGGAAAAACAAGAATAGAACAAAAAGAAAAGCCGTAGTCACACGTTATAGGTACCTAATAATCGAAACACTTTAATACAACACTTTAATTTCCCGTTGACCTAGAATCCTGGTATAAAGCAAGGTCTTATCATAGCACAAGTATCATAGCACAAGTATAGGAAAAAATCTGAAAACTGTAAATTTTTAGTTACGTCACAAAAAAAAAACTTTTTTTGTTATTTGGAGAAATCTTCGTAACTCAATTCGGAAATTGAACTGTTTTCATGGGTAAGTTTGTACGGAACCCTCAGCGCGCGAGTGCGACTCGCACTTGCCCAGTTTTTTCTTTGATAATTTATATGGTAGAACAACGATTAATTTATTCAACAAATGATTATTTTATTTAGCTAACCAACAGCGATATTCAAAGTATGTTACAAAGTGCTTTACAGTAATCTATGGCTAATAACAGGTTTTTCTTTCTCAATTAATTTTAAATTTCTGCTAACACTAAGTAAATGCGTTCTTTTCATCATTTGTTCTGTGTTTGGGTGTAATTTATAGAAAATATGTATGTATTTGTAAAATTAAATATATAAGTATGTTTATCAGTTGTCTAGTACTCATAACACAAGCTCTGCTTAGCTTGGGACTAGACGGCGTTGTGTAAAGGTTGTGGAATATTATATTATTATTATTATTATTTCAGCTTCAGTGTTCGCTCGTCACTCCATCAACCTGTGCGCTCCTAATTAATGCACTAACTACAACTTATGCAGCTAGAGCGGGGTTCAAACCAGCGATGTAGAGGTTACAACTTACAGCTGTTAAAGGCTCCTGCGCTGTAAGTTATGCACAGTAGGTGTTTAGATTAAAGATAGTAATTTAGTGTTTTAACAAGAGAATTCTGTTTAAAATAATTTTAGGAGATTTGACTTTTTTGATGAAAGATATTACAGCATATTGTAATATCGAGGAAGAAGTCAACCGTCAACAAACATACCACAGTGTCTCAAGACGAAAGTCCAAGACTAGTGCGTGTTGCCAGTGATGACATATGGCTCCGAAACGTGGTCGCTCACAATGGGTCTCATCAGTAGGCTTAAAATCACCCAAAGGGCAATGGAAAGGGCTATGCTCGGAGTTTCCTTGCGTGATCGAATCAGGAATGAAGATATCCGCGCAGGAGAACCAAGGTTGCCGACAAAGCACGAAGAATCGCTAAATTAAAGTGGCAATGGGCAACACATTGCTCGTAGAACAGATGGCCGTTGGGGCCTTAAGGTTCTGGAGTGGCGACCTCGTACCGGAAGACGCAGCATTGGAAGGCATTCTACATGGTGGACCGATGACCTGGTAAAGGTTGCGGGAATCCGATGGATCACAGGATCGTTAATTGTGGCGACACTTGGAGGAGGCCTATGTCCAACAGTGAACGTCTTTCGGCTGAAATGATGATGATGATGACAGCATATTGTTTCTAATGAGCTGACGTTAAAAAATATACTGTATTCAGGGTTACAGCTTCATGAAATCATTTCATCAGTGAAATTGTAAAATTTGTAATGTGTATTGAAAGTACTAAATTATTAACTGTGTAAGGTACACCTATATATACACCACCGTCCGTTTATGTTTAATTCTTAAGCTGTCTCTAGTTTTATGCTAATAAAACTCCTGAATTAACTTTCCCTTGACATCAAAACAGTTGCGAGTAAATTTTCCTTCAAGCGTAAAGTTCCAAACTACTACTTAAAGTCCTCTCAAACTTAGTTTGGTCTTCGTCATAATTATTATATTTTGAATACTCTTAATTATATTGTTTTGAAATTTATCATAGTATTTTTTAATTTTCACCAGAGTAGCCAGCCTTTCGGTATTTTACAGAAAGCATTTTAGAGAGTGTGCGCAGGAATTACATGAGTTCGTGCGGGGATCGAACTAAAAACGTATCACTTTTATTACCTACCACTCCTTCCATCTCTTTATCTCTCTCCATCTTTTTCTAAAAAGAAAAACCGCAATTCTACGCGTCCATACCTACGCACTATTGTTATCATTGTACTCCCAGATAATAATTAAGATTAAAGCCTTAATGAAATCACTGGCGCCCACTAATTAGATATGGATCAACCCTGTTCATACAGAGATTAATGAGTGTGATACGACGGACATTTAAATTAACTAGAGGTTTTTAAACCGCAATTCAATTTAAATGCGATTGGATTTCAATAGGATTATATATTATGAGTATATCTAAATATATATAAAAGGAGAAACAGAGTGACTGATTATATGTCAACGCACAGCCGAAACTACTGGGACTAGGAGCGTGAAATTTTGCACAAGGTTTCCTTTTATGACGTAGCCGATCACCAAGAGAGGATTTTTCCGAAATTTGGCCTCTAGAGGTTTGAAACGGGGGTCCAAAATTTGTATGGAAAAACCCTAGTTTCACGCCGGCGAAGTAGCTGGCAGAAGCTAGTATCTTTATACACGAATATAAAGTCCTGTGCGTCTCGCATCCATTCGATTCCCGCGACCCTCACCAGGTCATCTATCCACCTTGTGGAAGGCCAACGCTGCGTCTTCCAGTACGCGGTCACCACTTTAGAACCTTACGGCCGATGGATGCGAGACGCACAGAACCGTTCGTTGCCGAAAGACGTCTACGTGTTGGACATTGGCTTCCCCCAAGGGTCGCCATAACGTCTGGTTCTGTGCGTCTCACATCCATCGGATTACCGCGACCCTCACCAGGTCATCGGTTCACCTTATGGGAGGCCTTCCAATGCTGAGTCTTCCGGTACGCGGTCGCGACTCCAGAACCTTTCGTTCCCATCGTCCATCTGTTCTACGAGCAATGTGCCCTGCCCACTGCCATTTCAGTTTGGCGATTCTTCGGGTTATCTCGGCGGTAGCCTTGGTTGTGATCACGCAAGTAAACTCCGAGCATAGACATTTCCATTGCCATTTGGGTGACTGGTCTTCTGATGAGGCCCATTGCAAGTGTCCACGTTTCGGAGCCATATGTCATCACTGGCAACACGCACTGGTCATAAACTTTCGTCTTGAGACACTGTGGAATATTACAGAATTTTACCTCTTTTTTATTTCTTGAACATAAAGTAGTAAAGCTGTGTATATTTATGCACAAGTTTAGTAGCAAAGCAGCAGTTAATGTAATTATTTACGAGCAGCTCCCAGTTTAACCTAGATATAGTTAACCGTAACTAGGTTAAGCTATAAGTTGACCAGTATGCAGAATATAACGCTAAAAGTGTTTTTAATGAATACAGCCTTTTTATAAGTGAAATAAGTGGAGTTAAATATGAATTTTACAAGGGAACATTACATTAGGGCAGTAGGGACTTACGAGTTTTAGGTCGCGGATTCAAACCCAGCCAGGCGTATTACTTTGTGTAATTTATTTCATCACTACTGCTCTCAAAAACGGTGAAGGAAAACGTCGTGAGGAAACCGGCATGTCCTAGAACCAAAAATTCGTAAACATGTAACATTCACCAACCCGTACTGGGCCCGCGTGGTGGATTACGGCCCATCCCCTCTCCTAGAGAGGAGGCCTGAGTCCCAGCAGTGGGAATATTAAAATGCTGATTATGCTTATGCTACAATGGAAAATTGGTGTGTTTACTTATTAAACAAAATAATGCATTGCGTTTACTGCGTGAATTAATTTTGCAGGCATAAATACTGGAAGATTTATGAGCAATTAAATGAAATAAATTGGTTTCAGTTTAATTAACTCACTTATATACTGAACATACGAGTAACATAACATAATAATACGCGTGAAGTCCAGGAAAGTTTGGGCAAAGGTAACAAGTATAGGTACAGTCAAACGGGGTGAATAGAAACGCAGGGGTGTATGGAAACAAAACTTTGACTAAGATTTTTACTTTGATATATGATCATATTTTTAGTTGCAATAAAGCAATGTGTTTTAATATACCATTTCTATAATTTTGAGTACTCAAATACTGCAAACAATTTCTCAATAACGTGACAATTCCCATTAAAGTTTTGTTTCTATTCACCCCTGCGTTTCTATTCACCCCGTTTTACAGTACTCATAGCGTCATAACAAACCCACATTTTGTCTATTATGATGAATTCTTATCATGCTTTCAGGAGCGACGCTAATATTGCCATTATCATTCTATCATTCATCATCATTTCAACCGAAAGACGCTCACTGTTGGACACAGACCACCCCAGAGATTCGCCACAACAGCGATAAGTCCTGTGCGACTCGCATCCATGTATTGCAATCCTCACCATCTCTTCGGTCCACCTAGTGGTAGATCTTCCAAGGCTGTCTTCGTGTCTTCCGATATGCGGTCGCTCTCTCTAGAACCTTTCGTTTCCAACCACTATCTTCACGCTGAAAACCAGCGCTGTGAGCTCATCGCATCTGAGCTGAGCGTTCGGCCGTTTTGCGCGAATGTGACGCATATCTTCCCTATCAATTGATTATGTTTGTTAGCTAGTTTTAAGATTGCGTCATTTCGCGTAAATAAACTGTTTTTCTTTCTTTCTATCTGTTCTGTGAGCAAACTTGCCCACTGCCACTTATTAGCGTTTCAGCTATTATTTATATTGGCTTCAACTCGGCACAAATGTAGACACAAGAATGATATATCATCGCCGAAGGAGACACCCGGGGCGTTGGGAGTCGCAGGGTAATTTCCGGCCACCGTAGGCACGGGCTTAAGAATGACGAGCAATGGATAGCTCGTCGTCCACCTGTCCTGTAAAGATCAGCCCCGAGGCGACGGCGCGTAGTGTTCCGCGCGCCTCAAAGAGATGTCAGTAAAACTGAAGGGGCCTAGTAGGGCCCATGCAAGGGCTGCGAGAACGTTTGAAAAAGTGACCTCGACCCAAGAACGTAAAGGCTAAGTAAAGGACACAGTAGGGTTTTATACAGTAAAAGTCCGAAACGCCCTCTCGCCCCACCCAGAGCGAGATTTGATTATATTTCTCATATTCATATTCTTTATTGTGCACACACACAACTTTAAAAAAACCGGGCAAATGCGAGTCGGACTCGCACACTGAAGGTTCCGTACAAACTTACCTATGAAAACAGTTCAATTCCCGAATTGAGTTACGAAGATTTTTCCGAAACCCAAAAAAAAATTTTTTTTTTGTTACGTAACTAAGTTTTCATATTTTTTCCTATACCTACTTGTAGTATGAGACCTTGCTTCATACCAAATTTCAGGATTCTAGGTCAACGAGAAGTACCCTATGAATTTTTATTCCCTTGAGAGTGTCCAAATATACATTTTTTGCGACATAAATGGCCGTATCTGTATTTTCACAGCTTCAAGGGACCGCAGACCTGAGTATATGGTTTTAATTTCAACTCGATACCTCCGTGCGTTCCCAAGACAAAAGGTCTTGAGAGACAGACAGACCGACTGACAGACAGACAGACGGACAACAAAGTGATTCTATAAGGGTTCCGTTTTTTCCTTTTGAGGTACCTACGGAACCCTAAAAACAATAAAAATAGGACAGCTGATGTACACAGACGAGCTTTACCCACAATTGGGTTTTCTTTCTTTCTTTCTTTCTATGAAAGCCTAAATAAAATCTGAGTCTATTTCAGAAAAATACCTCACCACATTATAACACGAAACGTCTCTACATCTTCGTTCAGTAATTCTATTCTTACGGTGCCATTTCCGACATAACAGCCTCACAGATTACTGGGGGAAAAATATACGAGGTATCAGCCACCTATCTCTCTTTATCTTTCCTCGGAAGTAGTAACAGTCGCGTGAAAATAATGTATAGCGTGTAAGAGGATAACACAAGGCTTAGAATGCGGGCGCCGCCGCAGCATAGTGCATTACGACGCGAACTGATAACAGACTCGCTGAACTGATAGCACAGGAAGGTTGCATTATGGGAGGTGTACATAACTACATACTTGTGTTATTATATCAAATCAATCAAATCAAAAATATTTTTATTTCACATAGGCCTACATGTGCACTTATAAAACGTCAGAAGCTAGTGCACGGTTTCAAATTGGTCGTTTCCTATGGAGAAGAACCGGCATAAAACTCCATGGTTACTCTTTTAAAAAAAGTGGTTGTTTACAATATTTTCATATTACAGTATTAAGATTAATCCATACTAATATTATAAATGCGAAAGTAACTCGGTCTGTCTGTCTGTCTGTCTGTCTGTCTGTCTGTCTGTCTGTCTGTCTGTCTGTTACGCTTTCACGCTTATACTGCTGAACCGATTTTGATGAAATTTGGTACAAAGATAGAATAGAGCTTGAGAAAGGACATAGGCTATAAATTATCACGCTATTTGCTATGGGGGGTGAGCAATAATTCAAAATGTCGGTATTAAACGACATTTTGCAGCGAGTTCGATCCTCAGCTACAGTTAAAAAATTTGTCATTATTTTATGTTCTTTTTTTTGTAATAAAATAACTTTTACAATTTTTTCAAAATAAAATTGACATTTCTATTCGATGTCTTCTAAATATTTTGTAAAAACTAATCAAAACACATAATAAAATCAAAGCGGCGAGTAAAATCACGTACTATTTTGTTACATTATTCTATTTACCTGCAAATTTAACTTCTGAAAGGAAAATCATCACGCTATCATCGATAAGGAGCCAACCAGGCTATTATAACGTTTATATAAGAACGTCTATTTTAAAACACAATCAACAGAGGCCTCAGCACAGTGGTTTCGTATCTAGACTTGCGTGTAATATAAAGATGGTTCGAGTCCCATAATATGGCTCTCATAAAGGAAATTTTTATTTTATTTTTTCACCGTAAATAAGATTTTTTTTATATATTTTTGCATGCTTACATTTTTTTTTATATCTACACACAATATATCTGTAGAAGTTTTTAGTTGTGTGCGTATCACGCAAAATGTTAATAATATAAAATGTAGATAACTTTTAAACATTAAAATTGTGTGTCACTTAAAATATTACTTAGGCTTTGTTTTATCGCAATCGGTTGACTATATCGAAAGATATATGTATAAATTTAAAGTTTTCAAGAAGTAAAATGTAACACTAGACGCAACTCAGATACTCGCAACGCCATCTAAAGACTCAAAGTAGAAATAATGATGACAATGGCATTTGAAATTCATATTAAATTTGATAGATAGATGGCATTGTGTAATTTATGTAATTTTCTGAGTGGCGGAAGAATGACCATCGCCCACGTTTGCAGATAGTTCTATTTTTTTTTTCCCCGTGGTTGTAACAAGCTAATTGACCTATATGGTATTTAATTATTGACTTTAAATAACACGGCCAAATTTTTGGAAGGAGTTACATGGTACCTTGCGTTGGAAGGCCCCCAGGTGAACGTTACCAATGACCTGGTGAGGGTCGCGGGAATCCGATGGATGCGAGACTCACAGGACCGGTCATTATGGCACTTGGGGAGGCCTATGTCCAAAAGTGGACGTCTTTCGGCTGAAATGATAATGATGACGATGGCACCTTTTTATTCTTTTTTTAAGGGTGAAAATTATCCAGTGACTTCGCCCGCTCTGGTTGGGGCGGGAGGGCGTGTCAATCTCTTACTGACTGAAACCACACCTGTGTCCTTCAGTTGCCCTTTGCGACATCTCTTTGAGGAGCGCGTGGATCACTACGCGCTGTTGACGACTGGGCTTGGTCCGGTCAACTACCGGACGGCCGGACGGCTAGCTACCCATTGCTCGACGTCCGCAATCTCGCGTCTACCGTGGCTGATAGTCGGGGTCGGAATCTCGGCTCGGCGTGGAGCGGCCTCCTCCTTCGCTAGCATTACGGCTTTGCAGAAGGAGGCAACCTCCGGCCATTTTTCCTCGCTTTGGACCATAGCCCGAACCAGGGCCCGGCGCGAGAGGCCACTGACGCCGATTGCCTCCACGAGGACACAGCGGTGCTCCGCTCTTGCGGGGCACACCTCCAATGTATGCTTCACTGTGTCCTCCGGGATGATGGCACCTTGCGGCCTAATAATAGCGTGTTTTATTATTTGCAGTCACTGCTTCATATAAAACGAGGTCGAATGTGTTTTTCTGATCACAGTTCGACAACGTATAATGTATCTCAGATTCCTTGCAGCTTTACATCGACATCTGGACATTGCCTCCTTGCAGTGAGTGGTGACCAACACTGGATTATGGTATTGGTACTGGTATTTCGAACGGTTTCTGTTCCGGATTCGGTGGAATTACCCTGATAATACCATTTTGCGAATTGCCCGAAACTCCCGGTGTAGCATGTGATGGAGGTCTATCCAGCTTGGGTGAACCGCCGTGTCCTCATAGAGGCAATCGGCGTCAGTAATTTCTCGGTTTGGTCATCAATATGCGAGTTCGATTGGACGGGGATTCACGCACTCAAGATTTCGCCGAAATTCATTCAAAAGTTGGAGGCTCTTTATAGGGTAATTCCCACTATGGAAAAAACATTTGTCTGATATACGGGGACGTCAGTTAAATACACACCAAAAATCCTAGGTAAATGAACCACCACGCCCAAAAGGATCAAGCTGCAATAATCAATGCAAGTATGCTCTCGAAAATTCTTCATAAGTACTGTTGTGGAGGAAGATAGTTGATGATGATGGTAGTTTTTGGATTCACTTAAGGCTTTGCACTATCAGTGCACGTTATCCAGCTGAAGGTCGGTGTTCCGATTATGCTCCTTCGTTTACCTCTACTAAAGCTGTCTAACTGCTTAAACTCTTCAGTGAAATATTATTGAGGCGAAATGTATTACACGAGGTAACTCTTTCAAACAATCTTGCAGCCCCAGCAGACATCGGTCCTAAAGGGCCCTATACATTTGCTGAAGGAAGCTACTGGTTATCATTTTCTCCATCAATCGCCTCCATGAGGACACGGCGGCGCTCCGACCAAGCGGGAACGACTTCCACCGTATTCTCCGGGCGATCCGCACAATGGTGAGATCCGAGTGTTTCTTCCCGCTGAATTCGATACAGATACATTCAAAAATATCCACATCCGATGAGTCCTGCACAAAGAGAGGATGCCGTGACGCCTCTGTAGTGACACCTCAAAGACAGGCATTACCGCTGCGATTGTGGCGTAGTCACTGTGGCGAGGGATTAAAATCATACAATATTGTTTTACCAGAACATAAACCAGAAACATACATAAACTAATGCCTTTTCCCTTGGGATAGGCAGAAATGCCAACTGCTACGACCCATACATACTCTTTCTATTCATTGACGTTCAGACATCTGGATCTGGACGTTTACATAACATGTTTCCTGAAGGAAATTAGCGTTTTTACCTTTAACCGTTTTATGTTAAAGTACAATAAATAATTGCGATCCTTTCGGAATGAATTGCAAGCACAGAATGTTTGTACAGTTTTACGAACTTAACGCGGACGAAGTCGCGGGCAACAGCTAGTACATTATAAAGTTAGGACTTTGAGTAAGTATGTTTGGAGCTGAAAATATTGGAAACAGAAAGGCCCTACCTTTAGCTCTTAACGCAATCCATTTAATGACCTAAACTAAACTGTTAAAAGGATGGAGCTATATAGGGTGTACAGCTCCATACCTCTTTCTCGCTCGCATTTGTCATTTTAAACGTAATTTTGTATTTTTAGGGTTCCGTACCTCAAGAGGAAAAAACGGAACCCTTATAGGACCACTTTGATGTCCGTCTGTCTATCTGTCTGTCTGTCTGTCAAGACCTGTCAAGTCTGTCTGTGAAGATATCTCGGGAACGCGTAGACGTATCGAGTTGAAATTAAAACCATATACTTAAGTCTGCGGTCCCTTGAAGTAGTGAAAACAATATGGCCGTTTATGTCGCAAAAAAACGTATATTTCGACACTCTTAGGGGAATCAAAATTCATAAGGTACTTCCCGTTGACCTATAATCCTGAAATTTCGCATAAAGCAAGGTGCTAAAACACCTTGCTTTATGGTACAGGTATAGGAATAAATCTGAAAACAGTAATTTTTTTGTTACGTCTCAAAAAAAATATTTTGCGATTCGGAAAAAGTTCTAGACTCCATTCGGGAATTGAACTATTTACATAGATAAATCTATAAGGAACCCTCAGTGCGCGAGTCCGAGTCGCACTTGCCCAGTTTTTTTTCAAAAGTCTACTTCGGCCCAGTCTCTAATAAAAGTAGAATATAGTTTTTAAGTCACAAACATTGTTAATTCTTAAGAAAACCTACATTGTGAGGAAAAAATAAATTACTTGAAAAATTATTGAATTGATTTATGCAGGATTCAGTCCGAGCAGTGGACTATGATTCAATGGATAAATTATGCAGGTTTTATAGGCGAACTTTAAGAGCGATTGCCTAAAATATTCATATTGTAAAAAAAGAGAAAAGAGTCATATTCATCGCAAGATGAGCAGTAATGTATGAAAATATGATACTGAATAAGACTTGACAGCAATGGTAGCCCAGTAGTAGTAGCCCAGTAGTAGTTGTAGGTCGCTGGTTCGAACCCAACCAGGCTACATTGTGTAACCTATTTCATCACCACTGCTCTCAAAACGGTGAAGGAAAACATCGTGACGAAAACCGACATATCCTAGAACCAAAAATTTGAGGACATCCACCAATTCACACTAGGTCCGCGTGGTGGATTACGACCCATTCCCTCTTCTAGAGAGGAGGCCTAAGTCCCAGGAGAGGGTACATTATAAGGCTGATTACGCATATGCTTATGAACCTGAAACACGTGGAGAGGCAATAATCAATGATGTGCAATAATCTCCTTACCTTGCGGTCATAAAAGATCCCTCCCTTATAACACCAAAGAAATGAAAAAGGATAATACGAAAGATCTACGGCTGGAAAGGAAACAACAATTGAGATAATGGCGAATTGTAATATAAGTAGGTGTGAAAATTGAAGTCATGCTTCGTCGACTAGTCTAAACAAATTGAGATTTAAGTGCAAGGGAATTATGTGCAATGTCTTCGTACCTAATCCAAATTCGGTCTAACAGGACAATATCCAGAATTCACTTTAGTATGTTTATTATCAAAAGCTACGCATTATACAGAACCTAGATGACATGCGCTAGGGACCGAGAATCAATATAACACCATTTTTGGCCTCGCATAATTTTTAATCTGCTATTTTTTTTATATATTTCGTATGTAAGTATTATTTAATAGTTGTTGTTTTTTATTTATTAATAAGTTGTGTGAGGCAAAAATAAAAAAATACTTTTGACTCTTCATTTACACAGTTTTGATAAATAACCAGGGCCTCAAGTCTGCTATTACATTAGTATCAGAATGGTCTATCATTGACTTCAAAATTGTTGATTTTCACAAGTTTTGTTTATTTCAACCACTGACACTCTTTCTTAGTGGCAAAGAATGGTAATCTCATACATTATGACAAATGAATATCTGACGTATGCGTAATCTGCTAAAATATTGACAGTTCCAGTGACCTACTATTAGAACGTCATTGTACAGTCATTGCTTTTAATTTGTTAGGTACGAGACAGCTCTATATTGTCATTCTACCACAACTCTATTACGAGACCATTGACCGATCAATGATAGATCATTATGAATTAGCAGATTACGAAACTAACTAACTACTTTTACCAAAATGACAATGGTATCGTGTTAGAATGACGAATTTAAAAAAATAGCAGACTTGGGCCCCTGGTTTAATGAAACAGTTTACAGAGCCCCGCGAAGATATTCACCCCTCAAACCTCACAATAAAGGGTAACTGAAGAAATACTGTGGATTTTAGTGTCAGTAAGTCTGACTCTCCCTCCCGTTCTACCCGTAAGGAGACTTCATTTAATGATTTCCCGCGTAAAACTATCATATACCTATCATATGATTTTATATACATATTTATAAGTATTATTATAAATACCTGAAATAAAGAGCCTTAAGAACGAACTAAAAGTAAACTAAAGCATATTATATGGCGTCGAAAAACTCCTCTGCATCGCCATCGACTAGTAATATGCCCAAGAGACTGGCAGCATTACCACCATAGATATTACCACACTGTATGGCAATGCTTATCCTATGTCCAAGGTACAAGCCAGCCCTTGGATCAAGCGAAGTGTCAATAAGGCGTTCAGAAATAAATGTCTTTAAACAATTTGTATGCTCTCGGACCCTGACCCGAAAGTTTCAACCCCAAACGGCTCGAAAACATAACTACCAACAAGATTATTATATTTCTGCCACTTCTTGAGGTTCTCCCCAGCCGCAGCGGCAGCACCAGCACAGCAGGACGAGCTAGGAACATGAGATAGCACAAGAGTATCGATACAAGTACCGTCTCAAACTAAAGGCCGACCCATCTTCCAAGGAAATAAAGTGAAAATCTAATATGTAAAGTTTATCATATAAACATTCAACAAACCACTCGATAACGATCAAAACATGTCATAAACAAGGTTGCGTTTACACCCGATATCACAAGCGACGTAAATAAGATGCGATTACGAGTAATTTGGAGCGAGTAAGCAGCATCCACCCACATTCACATTCAACTCGTATGACTGAGCTCAAAATTGACATGATTACCTTAGCGTTACCCTCAAACGATCTCGTTGACAATCAATGGGGGTCCCGTAGACTACTGTGTGGGAATTAACGCCAGCGGGCTGTTAAAGTGGGGTAATGATTTGGCGAATGACTGTCTAATTGACATTAATATTGTAATATTGATAGTAAATATTGCTTTTTCGTAGCCAATCATAAATATTATGACGTTAGCAAGAGACTGGACGGCAAGTCTTTATGTCCACGGAAGATATATATAGGCCTTTAGTATGTCTTAGCCAATCATATTATGATGTTAGCAAGAGACCGGACGGTAAGTCTTTATGTTCATGGATGATATAGGTCTTTAGTGTGTCTTAGCCAATCATATTATGACGTTAGCAAGAGACCAGACGGCAAGTCTTTATATCCAAGGAAGATATATATAGGCCTTTAGTGTGTCTTAGCCAATCATATTATGACGTTAGCAAGAGACCAGACGGCAAGTCTTTATATCCAAGGAAGATATATATAGGCCTTTAGTGTGTCTTAGCCAATCATATTATGACTTTAGCAAGAGACTGGACGGCAAGTTTTTATGCCCACGAAAGATATAGGCCTTTACGTGTGTCTTAGCCAATCATATTATGACGTTAGCAAGAGACTAGACGGCAAGTTTTTATGCCCACGAAAGATATAGGCCTTTTGTGTGTCTTAGCCAATCATATTATGACGTTAGCCAGAGACCGGACGGCAAGTCTTTATGTCCATAGAAGATATAGGCCTAAAGGCCTACTAATACTAAAGGACACTAAAGTGTGGGACGCTACTTGTGTCGATATTCTTTCGCCATCTAAACTTGACACTGGCGAAATGTACAAACCGTGCGAAGCAAAAGGAAGTAAATTAAATTTATGATTTTTTTAGGGTTTATTTATAATAAGCACACCTAACAATTCAAATAAACTTACATCTAAAATTGGCATTTCAGTAACCATGCAAATAACAGGTATGCATGACATTTACCAAATGAACATTAGAGACAAACACAGAATAAAAAGTGTGTCCAGAATACCTAAATCTAGAACACTACAAAGACAAAACACACCGAAATACAAAGACGTACATTATTCGCACTGTTTATATAGGGTGACTGGCAATTAGTGTACGATACTTAAACACGTGATTGTGCTCATGATAACAAACAACTTTTACTATGGGACCAAACATGAAATCGCGAAAAAAAAATCAGTTGTTCAGTACATTTATGTTTGCCTAATGTACTGAACAGCTGATATTTTTTCGCGATTTCAGCTTTGCTCCCATAATAAAAATTGTTGGACCTTTCATTATAAAGCCTTGCCATACGTGTAAGAGAACTATTAAAAGTGATATTTAAGGTGTAGGCAATTGAAAAATTCGATGATGTCGCTTGCTGCGTTGGCTAGCCCTGAAGTTAAAATAATTAACCAACTCCGCATCTATGGAACCATAATATAATTTTATGTAGTAGAAGTAAGTCAGAATGGATCCGCCTTTCTTTTAAGCTAACCATCTTATAGTGCCTTAACCTATCGTTGTAATCTGGTATAGCTTTTCGGACCCCATTCTTCATACATAGGTACCTAACAAAACGGGCCTGAACAGATTCAACATTATTAGTATAGGTTGAGTAATAGGGAGACCAAATAGAGGTACAATACTCCAAGGAGCTTCTTACCAGTGCGTTATAGAGAAGAATAATGCTGCTATGATTACGGAAAGGTTTTGACATGCGAATTATAAAGCCAAGCATTCTCTTAGCCTTGGCAACTATAGTATCTACATGATCACGAAAGGATAGGGAACTGTCAAAGAGTACACCCAGATCACGGATGACAGATACTCTGCACAGAACAGATCCATCTATATGATAATCAAATCTAATGTAATTCACTTTGTTCGTGAATGTTATAGTTTGGCATTTCTTGTTGAAACACCATTGTTGAAGGATGTCAAGATCTCTTTGAAGCTTAATGCAATCACTGAGATCAGATATCCTACAGTAAATTTTTAAATCATCAGCATAAGCTAAACAATTGCAATTTATTAAATCTAAAAGATCGTTCAAAAATACCAAATAAAAGCAATGGGCTTAACTTAGAGCCCTGTGGAACACTAGAACCAGGAGAAAGGGTGCAGATTCATATCCCGCCAGGGCAACTATTTGAGAACGATTAATTAGGTAACTCTCAAACCATCGTAACAGAGACTTTTAGGACTCTTGTATTATATATTTTTTTAATAATTCGACAGGCCTGTTGGTCTAGTGATTAGTGGCCCTGACTGCTATGCCGGAAGTCGTGGGTTCGATTCCCACCCAGGACAAATGGTTGTGTGATGACCACGATCATTTGTTCTGTGTCTGGGTGTAATTTATCTATATATGTATGTATTTAAAAATATATAAGTATGTCTATCAGTTGTCTAGTACCCATAACACAAGCTCTGCTTAGCTTGGGACTAGGCGGCGTTGTGTGTTAGTTGTGGAATAATAATAATAATAACAATTTCTGTAGATACAAATTATTAAAAATTACATACAAGGGAAAAATCATTCATAATTCTATGAATCATACATTGTAGACATAATATGAATGAAATAAATAAAAAATAAATTTCCGCTTTCGATCCGTGGTTAGAAAAATTATTATTATTTGTTTTTTTTTTCAACAGTCTCACAGTTGCAGTATAGGTATCTACTGCTTATATTATTTGAGAAGATATCGGTGCTACTGTTACTACGAACGAGTCACCCAAGTGGGATAATAATTACGTATTACTGTAATTTCTCCGTTTGACATTTCACTTTATCAAGCATATTGTTATTGCTTGGGAATCATCTCACTCACAAGACAATGCTTATTGACTGTCTTACCACGGTAATATTATATAAACGGTATTCCAACTTCATACAAACGGACGAAACGCGAGCTTTACCTACGCGCCTCGATCTCGGGGTGCGCTCGGGATGCAGACAGTCGCGACTGTGCCGCGCGATTTTTTCAATAAAAATAAGTTCAAGTACATATTTATATATTTAATATGACGAGTAGGATATATTGTGTTGTTTTTGGTTGCATGAATTCTTCATTTAAAACCAAACATATAAATTGTAAAGTAGCTGCAGATATCTATAACCAAGTAAAAGATATTCCTTTTTCTCCACCTTGTCCATGTTTCCCAAAACAATTTTTAATTAAGCTTTAGAATGCGAATTTTTGTACTTTAAAATTTAATAATAAAGCATATCGAAAAATATTGAACACTTCCTATTCAATTCACAAAGTATTTTATTTGTTTATATAAAAAAAAGTATATTTACAATCACAAAACTAAATGGAAATACAAAGTAGGCAAATGTAATTAAAATGCTGGAGGCGGGCAGCCCTATCGCATGTTTACGTACCGCGCGGCTGTAGGCATTTATTTCAAAGATACGGCCGAGTTACAATACTGTATAGATAATATTACCGTGGTCTTACGGACTAATTAATTCAGTTTCATCAATTACACGATACTTAGCGAGAATCTCAGTAATTACCTTAATTTAGAAATCGAGGTTACCTAGATGATATTGCAGTATTTGTCATTAGACCAAGGTTCGTTTACCGATACAGTTAGAGCCTTAAAAACATTTGGGTACTTAAGGTAAAATCAATCAGTTCATTAAAAAAAGTACCAGTTACGGTAACATTGAGAGACGGTTCGGATGGATGCGAGACGCACAGGATCGGTCGTCATGGCGACACTTGGGGAGGCCTATGTCCTACAGTGGACGTCTTTTGGCTAAAAAGATGATGATGATGATTTTTTTTTTCCGGTGGGAAAATCATCTTAAGACATCCCCCGCTCTTGGGCGGGGCGGGAGATATTGTCAGACTTTTACTGACTAAAAACTCACTCCTGTTCCTTCGTTACCTTTCGTACCAGGGCCGAGTCTTCCTTTCAGAATCAGACCCTTGGCCTCAGTAGGCTTCGACCCTGCTGGGCCCCTACAGTTGCTGACGAACATAGAAAAGGTTTTTTTTTAAGTCATATTAACTAGTGCTTGACTGCCATCCCACTTGATGGTGCCTAAGCAGTGATGCAATCGTTGATGGCTTTTTTTTTTAGGTGGGAAAATCATCTAATGACAAATCCCGTTCTTGGGTGGAGCGGGAGATAGTGCCAGACTTTTACTGACTAAAAACCCACTCCTGTTCCTTCGTTGCCTTCGTCCCAGGGCCCCGGGATTCGTTTTCACACTGCCCATGGCCCCAGTAGGCTTCGACCCTGCTGGGCCCCTACGATTTGCTGACATCTCCCTGAGGCGCGCGTGGAACAATACGCGCCGTCGACGACTTGGGCTTGGTCCGGACGGTTACCGGACGATCGGATGGCGAGCCACCCATTGCTCGCCGTCCGCAAGTCCGTGCCTACGGTGGCCGAAAATCGGGATCGGAATCCCGGCGGCGGTTAGGGCGTAAGGACCGTTGCCTCACACGATCGGCCGCCTCCTTTGCTAGCATTACTGCTTCGCAGAAGGAGGCAACCGCCTGCCACTCCTCCTCGCTCCTGACCATGGCCTGTACGAAGGCCCGGCGCGAGAGATCGCCGCCGCCGATCGCCCCCACGAGGACACGGCGTTGCTCTGCCCAAGCGGGGCGACCTCCACCGTGTGCTCCATCGTGTCCTCCGGGGGGTCCACACAGTGGCGACACCCGGGCGTCGCTTCCGCACGAATCCGGTGCAGGAACTTCCCGAACTTACCGTGTGCGGTGAGAACCTGCGTCATGCGGAAGGTGAGGACGCCGTGAGGTCTTTCCAACCACACCTCAAAGCACACTCTCTTCTGCCGCTTAGAAAGGGGAAATAGCGTCAATATATCACCAGGACTGGCTGCTTTGATCAACGGGAGCACCTCCAAAACGAGCATAAAACGCACAAAGTTCAATGCGTTACCCGTTGCAAAGATTGCCGAACACCAATACCGTGTTGTGCGATTGCAAAATAAAACAATCGCACTTTTCGAGTGGCATGAGACAACTCCGTTTGCCCAAGTATGCTCGTTGCTCACCGAAATCGCAGAGACAGACCGGACCACGAGTACGCGCCCCCGAATCATCAGCGTGGATGCAATGGTGATTGTTTACGACAGAGGTGAGGTTGCTGATCAATACGGTTGCATTAAAGCCTCTAAAGATCACGAGTTGGTGGTGTATGAGGACAGGGGGGAAGACCTCAGTTTTCTTAGACCCCACCAAAAGTGTGCCGTACTGGAAACAGCAGAGACTGTACAGCGAACATCCTCCAGGTCGGTCCCAACAACACCTTGCGGATCAGAGAAACTACAGCAGAAGATAACAGCCGAGAGGGCCGCTTCGGAGGCAAAAATCAGCCGTAGTTTGGAGAAGAAGATCGATACCATGAATCGATGGAAATCGGTCTCCAACTTTCTAAGCAGGCGGCTGGGATTTGGTGCCAGGCCCCGTCATATCAGACAGATAGATGCAGTACAGGAGTTCATCAGGTTTGTCCCACAACCACCGAAACAGAAGCGCCCAACGCCTACGAGAGCCGACAGGGGGCAAGTCAGCCCGCCGGAACTCAGGACGGTAACCAAGCCAGGCGACCACGTGGCGAATGCCTTTTTCGAGTTTCAAGCGATCACAAAAGGAATCAATGCTGTCGGTCTCATGACTTGCCAGAAAATCATGCAGTCATACCAGCTAGAGACTGAAGGGTTGCTTCAGGAGAGACTAGAGGAGGCTGCGGCAGCCATATATAATAATGCCACCTCCCAAGTCATCAAGGGAGAAATGACTGGTCAATATATGGCTGCATATAGTGCTACGTGTGGGTTTATACCGCTAGATGAGTCGGCAACGTCGCGGACTGGCCGTATTACTTTCGCGACACCCGAAGGCGACCCAATAGTGGTAGTAGCTCGGTGCACCAAAATTATGCTGGATGACAAGATCCTCGAACAGGCGGAAGCAATCTCGAGGACTATAGATCAGGCTGGAGGCTGGACCTTGCCGGACATCAGTTGGGTCAACGGTGTTCCAGGGTGCGGCAAGACCACTTGGGTGATCAATAACTTCGATAAGGACAACGACGTCATAGTCACTACAACAACCGAGGCCGCGAAAGACCTACGGCAAAAGTTAGCGCACAAAATTGGCGAAGACAACAGAACCAAGGTGCGCACGATGGCTTCAATTCTATCGAACGGGTGCAAAGAGTCACAAAAATGCAATCGCATTCTCGTAGATGAGGCTCTTATGAACCATTTCGGGGCCATCGTAATGGCAGTCCGGTTGTCAGGCGCTAGTAGCGCGGTCCTTATCGGAGATATTAATCAACTGCCCTATCTGGACAGGGAAAATCTTTTCCCCATTAGCTACGCCCGTCCGGACTTAGTGGTGACCATCAGCCACGAGCTGTCCTGCACACACCGGAATCCAATGGATGTCGCGTATGCCCTGGGGGAGGTGTACCCCGGCATTTACTCGTCAAGGAACCAGGTCCACTCCCTACAGCTGAGGAGGTTCACGGGCGCGCATATTTCCGGCACACTTCCCAACACGCTTTTTCTGGTCCACACGCAGGAGGAGAAGAAGACCCTCATTGACCAGGGATATGGGGCTGGTGCTGGATCATGCGTCCTAACTATTCACGAAGCCCAGGGTCTTAGCAGTGAGTCGGTCATCATCCTGAAGACAAAATCCATAAATATCCGGATTCACAGCAGCGTCCCCCACGCAGTAGTGGCAGTCTCCAGACATACTGCCCACTGCGTGTACTACGCCGACAACGCTGATGACGCAATTGGACGGTTTGTGAGGAGGGCACAGGAAGCGTCGACCAGGGACATCATCAACACCAACATGAAGAACGCCATGTGACATCGGGACGAAACAGTCGTCGAGGCACTGATCCGCTTACTAAGGCAATGACGAGTTGATGGCGCCTTGGACGACGCGGGTATTGCTCGGGGCCGTCTTGGGTAAAACGGGGAATGGTGAGGTGGATAATCCGTGACTGAGGAGAGAGTACCATTAAGTAAACATTTATCATAGTATCACCTAAATTTAAGGACGTAATATGTATCACCAGGTCCAAAAGAAAAAAAAAAAAAAAAAAAAAAAAAAAAACAGTAAACAGGCTGCACATTTGAAAAAAAATAAATAAATTAAATAAATGAATAAAAAAAAAAAGAAAATAAAAAAAAAAAGAAAAAAAAATGAACGGAAGCCAAACGTTGTATTTACAACATAATATAGTAGTTATAGTTATTGATAATAATTATGTAATATAAACTAGATGGTATTTATGGTTAGGTATATGTATATAATTAATATTATGTATAGTACCTATTAAGTATTAGTATTAAGTATAGTTATTGGGGTTGAGGGGCCATTTCTTTGGTGCGGCATTTTGGGCGGCGATGAGTTGTATGTGTGTTGAAGGTTGGGAGATTCCTGATTTTTGATGCGTATGTGGGTCGTTGTCGCTTGGGTATCGCTTCGGACTGGTGGCCTCTAAACCCTGAAATTCTGACGGGATTTATTGCAATCGCTGAAAGATGCTCTGGAGTGACGCCACTTGCACGTGGAGTTGCCCAGAAGCAAATAATGTATAATTATCAAACAAGGGCACGGACGTCATGTCCGTGGTTTAAATGTAAGGTAGGAGTGCGGTTTTAGTCAGTAGGAGTCTGACACTGCCCAGACTGGCTCGTCTGTGAGGCAGTTTGGGCGTCCATGAGGATTTCCCACTCCTACCGAAAAAAAAAAAAAAAAAAAAAAAAAAAAACCACACCTCAAAGAGGGGACTTACCGCCATAATTGAGGCGTGCCCACAATCGTTGATGGTGAATAAATCGCACTAGTTTATTAAATTTTTATTAGGTATGTCTATTCACTCTAACCTTGAAGACACCTAAATTATAATCGGACGGGTAGATTGCAGGCAAATTGTTTGAATCCTTCGATGTATGCGGTATAAGCGATGAGGCCAAACGCTTAGTCCGGACCGCAGAGATGTTAACAAGTGCAAGGTAGTTATCAATATTTTTTTATATCTTAATTATCCTAATCTAGATCTTTGTTTCAGTGTGCCAAGTTTCAGTGCCGCCTTGGAACGCAGAGGAAACTAAAGGAACACAGGTAGGTTTTAAAAAGCTCGCCGTCCGACCGTCCGGTAACCATCCGGCCCGAGACCAAGTCGTCGACGGCGCGTAGTGTTCCACGCGCACCGCATGGAGATGTCAGTAAACCGTAAGGGCCCAGCAGGGTCGAAGCCTACGGGGCCATGGATTCGCTTCGGAAAAGAAAACCCGGCCCTGGAATGCAAGGCAACGAAGGAACTAGAAGTGGGTATAGTCAGTAAAAGTCTGACACGCTCTCTCGCTCCGCCCAAGGGCAGGAGATGTCATTGGATAATTTCCCACCTAAAAAAAACGGTGGGTTCTCTAAAAAAGTCTGTCTCTCTCTGTCTTTCCACCCAGCGCGGGAGGAGTTACCTATTTGATAAATACCAATATACAAAAAAAAATAGTTTTATCTACCTAAGTCCGTTTAGTGGGTTACACATTAAAACAGTCGTTACTAACCTTATCGATCTTGTCACCCCTATGATTTAACTAGGGATACTGACCTCCCCTCTCCAACACGTTACCAATGAATATAGAGGTACATAATTATGTTGACTGGTGTTGGACTAGTGGTTAGTGGCTCTGACTGCTATGCCGTGTGTTAGTCGTGGGTTCGATTCCCACCCAAGACAAATGTTGGTGTGATGAGCGCGATCATTTGTTCTGTGTCTGGGTGTAATTTATCTATTGTATGCATGTATTCAGAAATATATAAGTATGTACTCATAGCGCAAGCTCTGCTTAATTCGGGACTAGAGGGCGTTGTGTGAAGATGTGGAATATTATTATTATTTTTAAAAAGGTAATGTATCATACCTATGTAGAAAGGTACGTTCTCCGATACTTACAAAATGGAAAAGTGTAATAATAATATGCTATTCATGTACCCATCTATTTTCTCACGTTGCAGTGACCAAGAATATGTGCTCAAGGGGAAAATTGAGCCGCCACCGTGTCAAGGGGGAAGGGAACTAATATTTATTACACCCTGCAGCCTTGTAGCCAGCCTCACTTTGTTTACATGATATTGAACGAATTGTGTTGTATGGCGACGAAATATATATGAAAGAAGCAACATAATAAATCGCTGAAGTTGAAGAAGTTTGGTGTTAGTTACTGAACAGAAGCTACGGTACATAACTCTATCTATATTATATATAAAAGGAGAAACTGACTGACTGACTGACATATCAACGCACAGCAGAAACTACTGGGACTAAGTGTGTGAAATTTTGCACAAGGTTTCCTTTTATGACGAAGAAGAAAAGCACTAAGTGATTTTCCAAAATTCACCCCCTAAAGGGATGAAACGGGGGTCCAAAGTGTGTATGGCGAAACCTACTTTCAAGTTTTCAGGAAGAATATCGTAAAATAAATTTGTGTTTTTAGCAGGAATAGGTTTTCTCTTCCATGTACAGTCAGGGGTCAAAAGTGCAGGTCCACCTTACCATTGCTAAAATGTCTAAAAATTTGTAGAAGAGGGTCAATGGTTCATCATGACTGTTTTAATTGATAGCATAGAATCTAAAGTATTGATTAAACTAGGTGTGGACTATTGAACTTCTACAACAAAGAAATTTTAGACACTTTAGCATTGGTAGAGCGCAACTTCACTTTTGATCCCTGACTGTACCTTCCAGACGTAATGAATTTAACTTTTGGAGTAGCGTAATTAGAGACACAATAGTAAGACAATGGCGCACGAACGCCGGCGTTCGTGCGGGGATCAACAGCTTAAAAACAAAAGTATCACAGCTCAGTTATTTAATGCATCTATTTACCTCCTGAAATTCATGAATCATTCTGTCTACTGTTCAAAATATTCAAAATTCAATTCAAAATATTTTTATATCACAGCCTTCATGGGCACTTATAAAACGTCAGAAGTTAGTGCACGGTTCCAAATTGGTCGTTTCCTATGGCGAAGAACCGGCAAGAAACTCCATGGTTACTCTTTTAAAAAAAGTGGTTGATGTTACAATATTTCCATTTTACAGTATTAATAGATATTATGTAAGAACAGTGTAGACCAGTCAATATTGTACCCAAAAGCACAATAAAAATAATCATAATAAAAAAGTGAGTCGTCGTAATAGGAAGTAATCTAAGAATTCGTGGAGACTACAGTGTGCTCATCTTCACATTATAAAAAAACTGGGCAAGTGCGAGTTGGACTCGCGCACTGAGGGTTCCGTACTAACTTGAAAGATAAATTGCGGTTTACAATTTATGACGTATTAAAAAAAAACTACTTACTAGATCTCCTTCAAACCAATTTTCGGTGAAAGTTTGCATGTTAATATACATAATATATTTTTTTAGTTTTATCATTCTCTTATTTTAGAAGTTACAGGGTCGCGCAAACTATTCAGTTTAGAAAAAAATTATATTAGAAACCTCAAATCATTTTTGAAAACCTATACACATATATGGGTTTGATGAAAAAAAATTTTTGAGTTTCAGTTCTAAATAAGGGGAACCCCCAAAATTTATTGCTTTTTTTTCTATTTTGTGTGAAAATCTTAATGCGGTTCACCGAATACATCTACTTACCAAGTTTCAACAGTATAGTTCTTCTAGTTTCGAAAAAAAGTGGCTGTGACATACGGATGGACAGACATGACGAATCCACAAGGGTTCCGTTTTTTGCCATTTGGCTACGGAACCCTAAAAAGAGGTTATATAAAAAACACTGGGCAAGTGCGAGTCGGACTCGCGCCCGTACAAACTTACCTTTGTAAAGATTTCAATTCCTGATTGGAGTCTCGAAGTTTTTTTCCAAATCGTAAAAACTAATTTTCTGTTTTCAGATTTATGCAAAATTTCCGGATTCTGGATCAACGGAAAGTACTCTAGAATTTTAGTTTCCTTGAGTGTCGAAATATACAGTTTTTGGAACATAAACGGCCATATCTTTTATTCCCGTTAATTTAGAAGTTTGACTTTTTCACAGCTTCAAGGGACGGCAGATTTAAGTACATGGTTTTAATTTCAACTCGATTCGTACACGCGTTCCTGAGATAAAAGGTCTTGATAGACAGACAGACAGACGGACGGACGGACAACAAAGTGATCCTGTAAACGTTCCGTTTTTTTCCTTTTGAGGTACTTACGGAACCCTAAAAAGCAAGAAAAGTATGAATAATTACAACTATCAATAAATAACGAATTTAAGGCAGTTGAAGTGTAAATAATTTAAAAAATATTGCAAAAGCAATGCAGTGTTAGAAAAAAAAATGTATATATTAATATTTGTTGAAAACCAAATGAAAAAATATTTAGCAGTTTTTGAGTTTATCACAAACCGATAAACAGATAGACAGATATGGTGGGGACGACTTAGTTTTATAATATTTATGGATAAGTAATATAAAAGATATGGATTTCAAAATAGAGGCAAAACTACAGACTTCAAAATGGTATCCAAACTTAGAACAATATGACGCCTAAAATATGCCAAGCTTTTATTAATTGCTTTTAAGTTTCTGAATAACTTCTCATGACTTTCAATCTAGTTAAAACTGTAACAATATCTATCTTTAACTTTAGCATGATCAGTGCCGGATTACCGACGTAGCAACAGTAGCTAATGCTACGGGCCCCGCGCATTGAGATGGGCCCCGCGTGGATATACAAAAACAAGTCAAGAATTGGAAAAATTGGAAGTGGTTCAAATTCATATGGTACAGGTGGTTGGTATGGTTGATCCATATAATATATGAATTTGAACCACTTCCAATTTTTCATACAGACAATATAAACAACTTCCTATAAATTCATTGCTACCTAAGCCCCGTGGTTTTTTTGAAATATGAATTAAAGAAGTTTTAATTCGTTATCTATATACATATATTATAGGGTTTGCTGGAAGAGAACTCATTGTTGAGTTAAGCTCGCCTTTGTACATAATCTGTATATGTATCACCGTGTATTATGTATGTTTTGTGTACAATAAACAATTAAGAATTAAGAATATTATCTATACATATAATAAAACAGTAAAATTATTTTGCGATGGTATTAGTTGGCGCAAAAACTACTGAACCGATCCTGTTCAAATTTTGCATACATAATCCTTATAGGTCAGGGCAACTTATAGGCTATAAATTATCACTCTATTTGCTATGGGGGGTGAGCAATAATCCAAAATGTCGATGTTGAACGACATTTGCCATGAGTTCGATCCTCAGCTACAGTTAAAAATTTTGTCATTATTTTATCTTCTTTTTTGTAATAAAATAACTTTTACCATTTTTTCAAAATAAAATTGACATTTCTATTCGATATCTTCTAAATATTTTGTAAAAACTAATCAAAACACATAATAAAATCAAAGCGGCGAGTAAAATCACGTACTAAAATGTTGTAAATATGGCACCACACACAATTCAGATACTCGCAACGCCATCTAAAGACTGAAAGTAGCAATAATGATGACAATGATAGTTGAACTTCATATTTGATAGATGGCATTGTGTATTTTACGTAATTTTCTGAGTGGCGGAAGAATGACCATCGCCCAAGTTTGCAGACAGTTTTATTGTTTAAAATTGGACGAAAACCGTTATGGTTAAACTGGAGTTAGACGGAGGCATTTTTAATCCTACTGCTTTTTTTTTCCCGTGGTTGTAACAAGCTAATTGACCGTGATTATTCAAGGGATACCAACCAAAGGCAATAAAAGTAAATACTTATATGTATTTAATTATTGACTTTCAAATAACACGGTAAATTTTCGGAAGGGGTAGCAATATGGCACCTTGCGTTGGAAGGCCCCCAGGTGGACCGATGACCTGGTGAGGGTCGCGAGAATCCGATGGATGTGAGATGCACAGGACCGGTAATTATGGTGACACTTAGGGAGGCCTATGTCTAACAGTGGACGTCTTTCGGCTGAAATGATAATGATAATGATGGCACCTTTATTTTTCTTTTTTTAAGGGTGGAAGTCATCCACTTTTCCCACTCTGCTTGGAGCGAGAAGGCGTGTCAAACTTTTACTGACTAAAACCACACCTGTGTCCTTCAGTTGCCCTTTGCGACATCTCTTTGACGAGAGCGTGGATCACTACGCGCTGTTGACGACTGGGCTCGGTCCGGTCAATTACCGGACGGCCGGACAGCTGTGGACGACCCATTGCTGGATGTCCGCAAGTCCGCGTCTACCGTGGCTGGTTGACGGGGTCGGAATCTCGGCTCGACGTGAGGACGTTCGTTCCCTCACGCGTGCGGCCTCCTCCTTCGCTAGCATTACGGCTTTGCAGAAGAAGGCAACCGCCTGCTATTCGGGATTGCCATTTCGATTGCCTTGCGGGGCACACCTCTGTGTGCTCCACTGTGTCCTCCGGGATGATGGCACCTTGCGGCCTAATAATGGTGTGTTTTGTTATATAAAACGGGGTCGAAAGGTTTGCGTTCCTAATCACAGTTCGACAACGTATGATGTATCTCAGATTCCTTGCAGCCTTAAGTTGACATCCGTACGTTACCTCCATGCAGTGAGTGGTGACCAACACTGGAACAACCCTCTGAGTGAGGCCAGTCTCAGGGATAACACTAATCGGCTGCTACATTTGTTTACCGGAATTTCATTGTTTTATGGATACACAAGCTCAGGACTGTTGAGGGTGTTTCACGCGGTTTCTGTTTCGGATTCGGTTGGAAGTACCTTGATATTACCATTTTGCGAATCGCCCGGAGGACCCGTTGTAGCATGCGATGGAGGTCTATCCTGCTTGGGTGAACCGCCGTGTCTTCATAGAAGCAATCGGCGTCAGTGACCTCTCGGTTTGGCCATCAATATGCGAGTTCGATTGGACGGGGATACACGCGTTCAAGATTTCACCGAAATTCATTCATAAGTTGGAGACTCTTCATAGGGTAGTTCCCACTATGGAATAACATTTGTCTGATATACGAGGACGTCAGTCAAATACACACCAAAAAATCCTAGGTAAATGAACAAGTAATTTTTACGCCCCAAATGATCAACAATCAATTCAAGCATGCTCTCGCAAATTCTTCATAAGTACTGTTGTGGAGGAAGATAGTTGATGATGATGGTAATTTTTGGATTCACTGACTTTTTGGCTTTGCACTATCAGTGCACGTTATTCAGCTGAAGGTCGGTGTCCCGATTATGCTCCTTCGTTTACCTCTACCAATGCTGTCTGACGGCTTAAACTCTTCAGTGAAACATTATTGAGGCGAAAATTTTACAGGAGGTAACTCTTTCGAACATTCTCGCAGCCTTAGCAGACATTGGCCCTAGAGGCCCCTATCCATTTGCTGACATCTCTATGAGTCGCGCGTAGAGTACCTACTGCGCGCCGTCGATTCAGGATTGCTTTGACCAGATGACCGGACGGCTCCACCGCAATCGCCCTGCGGCTTTCAACACCTGGAGCATCACTTCCCTCATCATCCCTCATAGTTTCAGCCACCTTCTTCGATCGTAGTGCTTCACTGAAGGAGGCTACTGGTTGGCATTTTTTCCACTAATTGCCTTCATGTGGACACGGCGGCGCCGGCGCTCCAACCAAGCGGGACGTATTCTCCGGGCGATCCGCACCGCGATTGTGACGTGCTCACTGTGACAATGTTGTTTTACCAGAACATAAACCAGAAACATACATAAACTAGTGCCTTTTCCCTTGGGGTAGGCAGAAATGCCAACTGCTACGACCCTTACATACTCTTTCTATTCACTGACGTTCATACATCTGGATCTGGACGAGTACATAACATGTATCCTGAAGGTAATTTGCGTTTTTACCTTTAACCGTTTTATGTGAAAGTACAATAAATAATCACGATGCTTTCAGAATGAATTGCAAGCACAGAATGATTGTACAGTTTTACGAACTTAACGCAGACGAAGTCGCGGGCAACAGCTAGTACTAGTATATATAAAAGGAGAAACTGACTGACTGACATATCATCGCACAGCCGAAACTACAGGGCCTAGAAACGTGAAATTTTGCATAAGGTTTCCTTTTATGACGTAGACGAGCACTAAGAGAGTATTTTCCTAAATTCGCCCCCTAAGGGGATGAAACGGGTGTCCAAAGTTTGTATGGAGAAACCTACTTTCACGCGGGCGAAGCAGCTGTCAGAAGCTAGTCACTTGTAAATATTTAGGAGCACTCCTTTGGTAGAATTTATAAAGATTTAGGAGCACTCCTTTGGTAGAATTTATAAAGATTTAGGAGCACCCTTTGGTAGAATTTATAAAGATTTAGGAGCACCCCTTTGGTAGAATTTGCTACAGGTCCCGCGCTAGCTTGATCCGGCACTGAGCGTGATCTAACACAATTAGAACCATTAGGAATTTAAGTTCTCCTCGTCTAAACGGGTTCGAAAATGAATGAAACTTCATCAACATGGCGCTTAGTGGCTAAAGTGGTCCTCCATTAAATTAAATAGTCGTACAAAAGCAGAATAAACCACAAATACACCAGAGTAAATAACAGTAAGTGCACGAAGTAATATAAACAAATGTTCGTTTGTTTAAAATAATCTCAGGCCTGTTTTACAGCTACAAGTTAACATAACCAGTGAAACTTCAAAGATGCGATGGTATGATAATAATATAACTTCTCCCAGCGGCTTCGTCCGCGTCCCTGTGGCACTCAGTGATAAAGTAGGCTTCTATTGGTGAAATATTTTTTTAAATTAGGCCAGTAGTTTTGAGTTTGTTCATTACAGACAAAAACAAAAATATTTTTTTTCCTCTTTATGTTATTAGATATATAATAAGTTTAAAGATATTTATTTCTCAAAAAAGACACAAAGTCACTTACCTGAGAACAATATTTCCTTAAACTAAATTAATAATATAACAATGGTTCGTCACCGCGTACCTACGTAAGTTGTTAAACTCATCCAATGCATTCAGTCTTTAAGTAGATATTTTATCATTGTTTCTTACATATTGTGCTAGTTGGTTCTTGAATGCATCGAATGAGCAATGAGAATATTATATTATACATATTATATTAATTATTATTAGTATTATATTAGTATAGAAAGTAGTTTATATATTTAAGTATCTTATACACACAGAAACAGTTAAAAAAAAGTGGCAGAAATACAATGAGCAACACACAAATTTTATAAAACAGAAAGTTTTGAGTGTGTGTACATTTTTAGGGTTCCGTACCTCAAAAGGAAAAAACGGAACCCTTATGGGATCACTTTGTTGTCCGTCCGTCTGTCTGTCAAGGCCCCTTATCTCGGGAGACCGCAAACTTGAGTACATGGTTTTAGTTGAAATTAAAACCATGTACTCAAGTTTGCGGTCTCTTGAATCTATTGTAACAAGACTTGTCTATGTGAGGGTAGATTTATAATTGTAACACTATAGTGAACAGTCCATGGATAAGTCTTGTTATAGTCGAGTTTCGTTTATGTCATTTGTGTCATTTCGAATCATTCGATGTCACTGTCAAGTTGTCAAATCATTCGATTCTGAATTGTATTGTGAGTTTAACAAGTTGCCGGCATGGGGCAGTCTTGAACGAGGCACCGGCGTGATAAGTTTAAGGTTAGTAAAACAGTGTGTTAACATGTACGAATCGTGTTTGATATTTATAATAAACATTGTTATTGCGTTGATTTATCTATTGTTTTAATTCTATGATTCCCTTCTGAGGTAAATTACATCTCAGAAGTGGGATACGCAAGACATTTTGTTTTGTGGTGAACCACCCCACGAGCTCGACCGCCGATAAATAGAACCATATTCGTTTAAAAACTGAAAATCAACGCAATCACAAGAAGGAAAATAAGAATACGTGTGGCTTGATATAATATGATAACGTTATGAATACCGATTTGGTCGATTGAAGCAGATGCGTTTAACGGTTTGGTTTGAAAGAAACCGTTGAACGTATTTTTAATGGATAAACTATACTAATAGATAGACATTTAATTGAAATATCAGTTTGAAATAGTTATTCTGTATGATTATCGTCAAGGAATGATAAAATCGTTATAAAATCATTGAATGTTTTCGTGATGAAAACAGATTTAAAAAAAAAAAATCACATGGCTAATTACTTTCTTATTCCGTAATTTATCAATTTAGTTGAGGTACCTACTTTACAGCAGAAATACAAGTTTTAAAGAGAACTTTATTGCACACAATCACTAGATATAAATAAAGAAACCAAAAATGTGCCGCCATTTTTGTGATGCAAACAGATTAAAAACATAACAGACTAACTAGTAAATAATTATAAATCATAGTGAAATACCTACATTAAAATTTTAATTCGGTGACTTTGTTTTGCAAGATTCCTACATAATACATTAACAAAATGTTCTAAGTTTCAGGAAAATGAGCGACAAAGAACTCAATTCTGATTATCGACGCACCAGCAATCAGTCTTGCAATTATGAAAGGCGAGACCTAGAGGAAAACGAGAGGCGCGGTCGTAGCCGCAGTCGCAGTGGCCATGGTGATGGCCAACAACGAACACAAGGAGCTCGAGGGCGCAGTCCAGCTCGTGATCGACGGCACAGTAGCGCAACACACCGTCAGCTGAGAAGCCGAAGCTCAAGCAGCACGCGAACGCTACTCGAGCAGGAACGTGAGCTATCCAGGGAGAGGGAAAAATTGAGAACCCTCGAAAACCAGGTACGGAAAGAACGGGAAAGATTAACGGAACGGAACAGATCGCGTAGGCGTTTAGAGACGCTTGAACCTGGTCCGAGCCACCGTGGGCAGACAAACGCTAGCGATAAAAACTCGCATCAGTGCCGTTCCTTAATCACTCCCGCGAAACGCATATCCAGAGATGAACCACATGAAACACATGACAACAAGAAAACTAAATTTATGACTACGGACCTGTTTGAGGATTTTTTCTTAAAACTTTTTAAGTCTAAGGCAGGGGATCGTGAATCGTTTTCAAGTTCGACTCTGAATAACGTTATTCCTGACTTCGATCCCATGTCGAAAGAACAAACTATTAATATCTGGCTCGATAAAGTGGATGAATGTTCCGAGATTTATAATTGGAACGATAAGCAAACGGTTCACTATGCCCTGCCTAAACTCACCGGACTGGCTAAGACATGGTTCCAGGGTCTGCCCTCTATCAAGCATACTTGGCTCGAATGGAAGTCGATGCTTAAGGAATCATTTCCTGCAACCGAAAATTATGCAGAACTTTTGACAGATATGCTCAATAGACGGGTACGCTCTGGAGAATCTTATGAACTCTATTATTTTGGGAAAATTAATTTACTGAACAGATGTAAGATATTTGGAAAGCAAGCAGTGGATTGTTTACTTTATGGGGTCGAAGACAGGGGAGTTCGTGTAGGTGCCCAAGCAGCAAAATTCGATAAACCAGAAGATGTACTTGAATTCTTTAAAACCATTAAATTTCATAATAGAAATCCGTCAGATTTTAACAAAGATTTTAATAAGGATAAGCGCCCTACCTCTACATCAGTTAGCAATAGCTCGGTAAAGAATACAGATAATAATACGGTTTCGAATAAAAATAGTGGTGTAAGAGGATCAATTAAGTGCTTTAACTGTCAGAGTATTGGTCATCCTAGTTTTAAGTGCCCTAAACCAATAGTCAAGTGCAATAACTGTCATTTTATGGGACACGATAGTTCTCACTGTCCTAGATTAAAGGATCAAAAGAATACTTCAAAGGATAAAGAGGTCCTTGAGGTTTCCTACACTGAAAATAGTAACGACAAATACAAGGTAATGACAAATATCAATGGAATTGCTACAGTGTGCCAGTTGGATTTAGGTAGTCAGGCAACATTAATTCGTAAAAATAATGCCTCTCGATTAGGATTGATTTGGGAAAGCGTTGATGGCCCATATTTAAGAGGATTAGGGAATGTACCATACTTACCACTAGGGCGTACTTTAGTGAATATAGATGTGCAGGGTATCTCGGAAAGGGATGTCGAAGTCTTTATTGTAGAAGACCACTTAATTAATTATGACGTTTTGCTTGGACATAGCTTTACTGAACGACCTACACTTAAAATAATTAAAACCCCAACAGATCTAATATTTGAGCGGGTAGAACAAAATATCCATTCTAAATTACATCTTTGTACAACTTGTGATGTTACAGTGGACATCGGTGAGATGGTATCTGTCCCTGTAAGGTCAAATGTTGCTTATACCGGAAATATCTATGTAGGCGGGTCGGTAAGAGGCTGCGCGGGTCATGAGTACTATCTGTTACCGGGAGAATATGAAATTCATAATTCTGAATGTCATTTATTAGTTCAAAATATTGGTTCGAACCCAGTATGCTTCAAAGAGAACACACTCATTACACGCGCCCAGCTTGTAGGATCGAATCATTTAGACTTACATGTTTTAAGCGTCGCAAATGATTTGAATAATCACGTCATTGTCACTCCTAATTGCGGGATTCAGTTGTCGGAAAATCAAAACCGTCAATGCGTCAAATTGCTTGACAGATATAAGGATTGTTTCTCTACCGGTATGCACGACTTGGGCTTCACCAATGTTACGGAAATGGAAATTCACCTCAAGGATTCTACCCCTGTCGTTTATAGGCCGTACCGGTTATCCTACTCTGAGCGTAAACTAGTTCAGGACATGGTCACAGATATGGTCGAACATGGTATCGTGCGAGAGTCTAACTCTCCATACGCCAGTCCAATTGTCCTAGTCAAAAAGAAATCGGGTGAAAAGCGTCTCTGCGTTGACTATCGCGCCCTTAACAGTCGCACCAAAAGAGATCATTATCCCCTGCCAAGAATTGACGACCTGTTGGATCAGCTCTCAGGTCAATCCATGTTCACGTCACTTGATTTGGCCTCAGGCTATCATCAGATCGCTATAGCTGAGCAATCCAAAGAGAAAACTGCATTTGTCACACCCGACGGACAATACGAGTATAATCGTATGCCCTTTGGGTTGGCAAATGCTCCTGCAGTCTTCCAGAGAGCGATCCACAAGATCCTCAGTAAGACCAAAGTCGGATATATAGTTATTTATATGGATGACATTCTGATACCATCAAGGAATTTTGAGGAAGGGCTGACACGCCTCGAAGAAGTGCTAGCCCTCCTACGTGAAGCAGGATTAACTCTTAAAATGGAAAAATGCCACTTCTTCCAAGAACGTATTGATTTTCTTGGGTTCGAAATAGATAAAGACGGTATCAGACCTGGGATCCAAAAGATTGAAGCGGTGTCCAAGTTTCCTGCTCCCCAAAATCAACATGAGGTTAGGAGGTTTCTGGGACTCGCAAGTTTCTTTAGAAGGTTTGTGAAAGGATTTGCAATAATTGCTAGACCTTTGACAAACCTTTTGAAAAAGGACACCCCTTGGAGCTGGGGAAAAGTACAAATGGAATCCTTCGACTCCATTAAAAAGTACCTAACTGAAAGACCTGTCCTGGCCTTGTACAACCCCAATGCCGAAACCCAATTACACACCGATGCGAGCAAATTCGGGGTCGCAGGCATCTTATTACAAAGAAAAGATTCCGATCCCTGGAGGCCAATAGCATACTTTAGTCGCCAAACGTCAGCCGATGAGATGAAGTTGCACTCTTTCGAGCTAGAGACGCTTGCAGTCGTTTGTGCTTTGAATAAATTCCGCACATATCTCATTGGCACGAAGTTCACTATCATAACCGATTGCAACGCGTTACGCTCTACTTTCACTAAGAGAGATCTCATACCTCGCATATCTAGGTGGTGGATCCAATTTTTAGAATTCGACTGCGATATCGAGTATCGACCTGGTGAAAGAATGTCACACGTTGACGCGCTCAGTAGGGGTCCAGTGTCAGTGCCATCAGATGGTATTCACATTCTAGACATTATGTCGGTTAGTACGGAGGACTGGATTTCTACAGTTCAGTCTTCTGACGAAGAAATCAGACGTATCAAAGATGTTCTAGAAGACCCGGAAACGCCTAAGATAGCGGGTATTCATAAGGAATACACAATCAAAAACGGGCGAGTCTTTAGAACTTTAGGTGAGGGTATTACTAGGTGGGTAGTTCCAAAAGGCGTGCGTTGGCAACTCCTGAAATCTAACCATGATGATGTAGGGCATTTCGGCTTCGAGAAAACCTTGGACCGAATAAAATCACTCTTCTGGTTCCCGAAGATGCGAAAATTTATAAAAAAATATGTTTCAGCGTGCCTTGAGTGTGCTCATCACAAACTGCCTTCGGGAAGCAAAGAGGGATTGCTTCACCCAATTCCCAAAATAGAGATACCGTTCCATACTTTACATGCGGACCACCTGGGTCCGTTTCCTCGAAGTAAGCGAGGATACACATACATACTCGTGATAGTCGACGCCTTTACCAAGTATGTTAGCATTTCACCGGTTCGAAGTACAAAAACCAAGGAGAGCGTAAAAGCATTGAAAACTCTCTTTAGTTACTTCGGATCTCCCTCGCGGCTCATAACGGATAGAGGCACGAGTTTCACTAGCAAGAAGTTTAAGACGTTCGTGCAATCGATTGGTGCAAAACACATCCTCAATTCCGTTGCCACACCGAGAGCAAATGGACAAGTCGAACGGTATAACCGGACGATTCTTGCATCCCTTGGGTCCATGGCTCACGGTAAAAACAAAAATTCTTGGGACGAACTTCTACCTGACATTCAGCTAGGACTTAACACTACAGTTCATGACGTAACAAGAAAAACACCTACTGAGCTATTGTTAGGTAGGACGGTAGCAAACCCGAGCCAAGGCTTATTAAACAACGTAATTGATGACATAGGGCAGAGTAGTAATCAAACTTTGGGAGAAATTAGGTCTGAAGCGGGTGAACGAATTAAAAGAAATCAGGAGATAAATAAGAATCGGTATGACAAACACAGGAAAAAGGCCACGAATTATAAGGAGGGCGATTTGGTTAGGATAGCAAGGGCAGTTGTATCGGCACCGGGCCAGTCTAAAAAGTTAGAAGCGAAGTGTCAGGGTCCTTACAGAATAAAGAAAGTTTTACCAAACGATCGATTCCTCGTTGTAGACACCCCTTTAACTAGAAAAGGAGCAAAGTACGAATCAATTGTTGCTATTGACAAGATTTATCCGTGGTTGAGTTTTAATGCCCCTGCTTGCTCATCCAGCGATGAAAATGACGATGAGAGTGAAATAAATTAAAATGAATTATTATATTTAGTGTGATTTGATATATTTGAAATGAATTATGATATATTTGATTAGTATCTTAACATATGTACATGTTTTTAACTCATGAATTAGAATGATTGTGATGTACTAGCTAGATAGCATCTGGTATATGAATTTGCCAGTCCTTTAGAGATGTTAAGTGAGGGTGCTTTGAGTCGGGCAGGATTGGCGTTGGGATTCGCCGCCCATGAGTGGCTCAAAGTACCACTGCCGATGACGGAGTGACGGTGAAGGAAGTAGCCTTACTTCGCTCGGCAATAGATATTATTATGGATTTAGTGAGAATGGTTGAAAAGACTGGTATATGAACTTACCAGTCCCTTAGAAATAAGCGAGGGTACTTTGAGTCGGGCAGGATTGGCGTTGGGATTCGCCGCCCAGGAGTGGCTCAAGTATCGCTGCCGCAGACGGAGTGATGGCGAAGGAAGTAGCCTCACCTCGCTCGGCAATAGATAGAGTAGAATAATTGAGAATGTTTGAACTGGGCAGGATTGGCGTATGAACTCGCCGCCCATGAGTGGTTCAAAACATTGCGGTTGAAGCGGTATGATAGCGAAGGAAGTAGCTTTCACATCGCTCAAGCTATAGAATAAACGAAAATATCTAAAATATTTTATTTTATTTTAGTTATCTAGAATAGTTATGTCGTAAGAATCGATAGCAAAACTGATTTATTATATTGTTTTGTTAAAATAATACTCAACCTAATTATGTACAGATTATTTTTGCAAGTAAATTATATGCAATTGTATTGAAGATTATTGTTTGATAAATATAATGTACAAACTCGCTGAAACTATTACACGCTTATGTAATAAGAAACGAAGGGACTCGTTCTTGAAGGATGGCCGACTGTAACAAGACTTGTCTATGTGAGGGTAGATTTATAATTGTAACACTATAGTGAACAGTCCATGGATAAGTCTTGTTCTATTCTATTCTTAAATAATGGCAAGTAGAGCCGATGTCGACTATTCTGCCAATGTCTAAAGTAAATTGGAAAAGCAAGCGTGTATATTATTATTATTTCAGAAAATGGAAAGGGACTGTAACTGTAGACCCAAATTCTTCGGTTGATAAAGTTGAACTTGATGGGTTAGTATTGGACTGAAACAAACAAAAAATAAAAATACATAAATATTATAATTGTTAAAACATTAAAAGCGTAAACCACAACTATAAAGACAGAATATTTGGCTATGATTCATAATTTTATATTATTGTGGCGGATGAAGATCATCATCGCCACAAGCAATTCTGGAGAGGGGTATGTTAAGAGGGCAGGGACATTGATTGGGAGAGGGATCTTAAATTTCGGGAGGCGGCTGTATAAGTCTAAGTGTGGGACGTTGTTTGAGCATTCAAAAAATATGTGCTCCAGTGTGCCTTCCTCCAAACCGCACTCGCATAAAGAGGAGTCGCGAACACGGATTTTTTCCAAAAAAACAGGTGAGCAACAGAAACCTAAGCGTATTCTGCAAAGGACGGAAATAACAGTTTTGGACACTTTTTTGTACGCGAAGAACCAAGGTTTTGATTTTATGGTTGGTTGAACTGCGTAAAAGAATTTACCTTTCTTTTTACCAGTGGTATTCCACTGTTCCTGCCATGCACACTGAAGACTTGCTTTTGGCAGGTTCAGTAAGTCATACCCCTGGATAGAATTATGTGAGAGGTCAGCTGCAGTTGACGAACAAGCATCTTTGGCCAAAGCATCAGCATGTTCATTGCCCTTGATGCCACAATGACTAGGTATCCAAACTAACTGAACTTCCCTTTGACTGTTAGCACATGACAATAGAGATTTTTTAATTTTTAAGAGAATTGAGCTGTGCAATTTACTTTTGAAGGGATTCTGGACTAAGGCTTGTAGACAGCTAAGAGAGTCTGTGAAGATTACGGCTTTGTCGATATTATGGTGTGACTCTATAAAAAGACAAGCTTCTAATATAGCCACACACTCGCCTGTGAACACAGAGGACTCCTTGGGACATTTAAATTGAAGAATGATACTGGAGCTTTGGTAATACACTGCCGCTCCAGTATGACTGGGGTCAGTGGATTTGGAAGCATCGGTGAAAAACATTTGAAACCCGTTCCAACGCTCGTCCACCACCGCATTGAAAGTCGAGTTCGCCGAGGGGGAATTTTTAGATATACCGATATTAAACACAATTTTTGGGGTGAAACATAGGGCTTCATATTCAAAGTTAAAGAGGGGTAATTTGGGATACTGGACGATCGGGCATTCTAAATTTTGTGTTGTACGAAAATATTTTAAGATTAGAGGAATTTCTTTATGTTTCCAATAATTTGAAGTTCTGCATATGATATCCAGCTCGTTCAATTTTGCAATGAGAGGATGTGAAGATCTACATATTGCCCTGGACAGAAAACGGGAGGCTAAATATTGTCGTCTCAGGGCTAGAGGAGGTTCGGCGCACTCGACCTGCAAAGCGTTGACAGGAGAGGATTTCATACACCCAGAGATGATCCGAAGACACTTAGACTGAAGCTTATCCATTCTAGCCAAGGCACCTCTATTACATGGAATCAGATGGAACATACCATAATCTAGTATACTCCGGACTAAGGCATTATAAACCAATTTCATGGTGTAGGGGTGGGCTCCCCACCAGACACCCGTCAAAACTTTTAAAATGGAAATAACTCTTTCGCATTTTTGTATAAGGAAATTTATGTGATACTTACCTGTTAGCTTTGAGTCTAGAATAACGCCTAGAAATTTCGCTTTTCTTGCTAACGGAATATTTTTCCCTGAGATGTCCACTGTGATGGGAGGGATTATTCTTTTGCGAGAAAAGATTACTGCCGAACTTTTCGGTGCAGATAGAGACAAACCATGGTTTAACAGCCAATGGTTCAAAGAGTCCAGAGAGAGGCGTAGAGATGATGTAGCGTCAGCGATGGAGGAATCTGACACATAAAGGACTAAGTCATCAGCGTACTGTAGGATGTGACAATTATTGTTTAGGCAGGAGCCAATATCGATTGTATACAGATTATAAAGTAGCGGACTGAGGACAAAGCCCTGAGGGAGTCCTTTCCAGGTCTGCCTTTTATCAAAATCCTCACCCTGGACTCTCAGAACCAATGAGCGACAACAAAGTAATCCACATATACAGTCGATCATCTTGACCGGGATGCTCAGCTGTTGCAATTTCTGCCTGAGGACGGGAAGAAGGACGTTGTCGTATGCGGAGGAGATGTCTAAGAAGGCAGCAACCACGGACTCGTTTTTAGAAAAGGCTAAGCGGATATCCGTAACTAAAACCCCAACACTGTCCATTGTGCTGAGCCCTTTCCTGAAGCCAAATTGGTAGTTCGGCAGTAAACCTCTCGACTCAACTATCCACTCTAGACGATTTTTAATGAGATGTTCCATTAATTTGGTTAAAACTGAGGACAGAGCAATAGGCCTGAGACCGTTCGGATCATCCACATGTTTGCCGGGTTTTAACAGTGGGATTACAATTTGTAGTTTCCATTGATCTGGGGCCCAACCATGGGTATAGCAGAAGTTAATTAAGTTTAAAAAATACTGTTTGGTTTTATCTCCAGAATGGGTTATAAAGGAGTAGGGCACTCCGTCAATACCAGGTGCTGAGTCCCGGACATGACTGAGCACCAAGTTCAATTCTCTCAAAGAAAATGGCGCATCAAAAGGGTCATTAGATACACTATTTGAAGAAGTACTATTTGGGATACATTCAGAAGGAAGTGGGACATAAGGAGGAGCTATTTTATCAAAGAAAAGTTCAGCGGTTTCCCTGGTGATTGGTGAAGATAATGATGGAGAGCAACCACGTCTAAACCTGTTGATATTCTTCCATACAACTGAGATTGGGGTGGAGGGGGAAAGAGAGGTGCAGAACTTAACCCAACCTGCACGTTTCTTCCTGCGGAGAAGACGTTTTGATTGTGCATTAACTTGCAAATATGCCAACAAATTCTGAGTGGTCATGTCCCTATTATAGTGCCTCTCGGCCTGGTTCCTCAACTTGATAACCGAAGTGCATTCTTGGTCCCACCATGGAGGAGAGGGAATTTTGTTCCGGGCACTGTTTTTTAAAGGGAAACAGGAGTCTGCACTTGAGGTAACAGCTTCAACAAAGCCCTCATAGCAGCTCTTGGCATGGCGGTGATCAGAAGGGTCAGATAAAGTTGAGTTTAAATTTGGAAGAGCATCAATTTTCTGATCCAGTAATGAAGCAAACTTTGACCAATCTGGTTTGGATAAGTTGTACTTCAAAAGTGGAGGAGAAGTTTTTTCTAAATAGGTTCTGTTAATCAAAGAAATAACAATTGGGTAATGATCACTACCATGCGACAAGGATGTGCATTCCCAGTGAGTTGAAGAAGCTAATTCAGCAGAGCAAAACGTTAAATCAACGCAACTCTTCTGTTGACCGGGAGGTGACCTGCGTGTTGGGCAACCATTATTTAGTATGCAGAGGTCCATGTCATCCAAAATCTCAACCAGAGCTACACCAAACGCATCACAACGCTCAGACCCCCATCTGTAATGGTGACAGTTAAAGTCGCCCATGACCAGTATGGGACCCCGAACATTGGAGAGAATGTTTCTTAAAATTCCTAGAAAATTATGATTAGGGTGAGCAATATATATAGAAAATACAGTGATGCCTTCTATCCTACCAGATGCAATGCTCATGTCACCTGTAAGAGGAGGCAAAGATAAAGGCGAAAGTGGGACTCGGTTGTTGACGAGGAGAGCCGACCCTCCATAGCCGTCAGATCTGTCACAACGGAGAATGTTATAGTGTGGAATACGGAAACTAAGACTTGGGGTGAGCCAAGTCTCAGCTATTGAGCAAGCTAGAGGTTTGTATTTGTTGAGGAGGAATATGAGGTCGTGCTTTTTATGCCACACGCTCCTCACATTCCACTGTAAGAATGTTTGGCTGGACGCCATTTTTAATCTCTAAAAGGATTTGTATAAGTTTATCGGCAACGTTGGACGGTAACTGGGAATTTGAAGGAAGAGTAGGGATAATAGTAGGTAGAAGTTGGATAAGAAAATCAATTATGGAAACTGTGTTTTTAGGAGAGACATTATTATAATTAAGAGCACAACCATTAGGTTGTGTGGGTTGAGGGGAGCTAACTATTTCCTGATGAGCAGTTTTGTTATAGGATGGGGAGAGAGGGGCATGGGTCTTGGGCTTTAGTGCAACAGTTTTACGGTAAGATTGTGTTTTGGCAGCATTGGCATAATTACGGGAAGGTATAGGTACAAGTTTGCTGGCCTCTACATAAGGGATGGATTTTTCGGCCATAACTGTCTTGATGGCCTTCTGTCTACCATGCTCGGGGCATGACCTGCTGTTGGCAAAGTGATTCCCCGAGCAGAGCACACAAAAAGCCTCACCTTCAGCAATGCTGCAACCATCACCGGGGTGATCGTGGCCGCACTTACTGCAGCGTGGCTTAGATCTGCACAGGTTAGCCACATGTCCAAACCTACAACACTTACGACATTGTATAGTAGGGTAGATATACTGTTCTACGGGAAGGGATGTGTAACAGCAAAAGACCCGTTGTGGTAGCACTTGGCCATCAAAGGTGATGACACAAGTTTCCGTGGGTTTCCACTCATTTGCACCGTCTCTTTGTACTTTCCTGTTAATGCGGCGGACTTTAAGAATTTGCCCACATCCAGAAGGCACTGACAAAAAGGTAAGGGCTTCTTCTTCCGAAATATCAGTTGGTACACCTGTGATCACACCCATCCTTGTGATATTGAAAGTGGGAATTGAGGCTGTATAGCTATATTTCGTAAGAAGGTTATTAACTAGAAACGCATTAGCGTCCTGAGGGGAAGTGAACTCTACGGATACACGATTACGGCCAACTCTTTTAACACCATCCCGTAGGACATTTGCAATGTTGTTGGAAATTAAAAATTTACCGAAGTTTACAGGGTGTAGTGTGGTGCCTGCATTTGGTGTAGCTTCGATTCTAGCAACATGAACGATATAGGGGCCCTTATCTAAAGCTGAATATTTTACCCGGCCGATTTGGCTCTTGGGTTGTTTATTTGGTGGGGTGGGTGCAAGCGTTTCTTCGCCACTGGGGCGTTTACGTGAGCTTTGGGTCACATCCATTTCCGATACGCTACAAACAACGTCGGCAAATTGAGAAAGTGGGTTTTGGGACAGAAGGTTTGGGGAAGCTGGGATGTCGGGGGGATCTGGGGGTTTATTTTTATCCATCTTTGACGTTTAGTCTAGCTACTTGAGACAATCACAGTACAAACCTGTACACAAACACAAGGACAACACAATTTATAAAACAATTCACAAAAGATACAACAATCACTCGAGAACGATCAAAACTCTCAAAACACACGTGCTATCCAAGAAACTCGTGGCGAGAATCCTCGATAAGTCTTGTTATAGTCGAGTTTCGTTTATGTCATTTGTGTCATTTCGAATCATTCGATGTCACTGTCAAGTTGTCAAATCATTCGATTCTGAATTGTATTGTGAGTTTAACAAGTTGCCGGCATGGGGCAGTCTTGAACGAGGCACCGGCGTGATAAGTTTAAGGTTAGTAAAACAGTGTGTTAACATGTACGAATCGTGTTTGATATTTATAATAAACATTGTTATTGCGTTGATTTATCTATTGTTTTAATTCTATGATTCCCTTCTGAGGTAAATTACACTATGAAAAAATCAAATTTCTAAGTTAACGAAAAAAAAGATACGGCCTTTTATGTCTTAAAAAACGTATATTTCGACAATCTCGAGGAAATCAAAATTCGTAGGCTACTCCCGTTGACCCAGAATCCTGAAATTTTGCATAAAGCAAGATCTTAAAGCACAGGTATAGGAATAAATCTGAAAACAGTAAATTTGCTATCGTTACAACAAAAAAAAAAATTGTGATTCGGAAAAATCTTTGAGACTATTCGGGAATTGAACTGTTTACATACCTATGTAAACAGTTCAATTCCCTCCAATATCGTTCCTCCTAGCGTTCCAGTTCAACTCGCGCCCAGAGGGTTCCGTACAAGCTTACCTAAGCTTGTACGGAACCCTAAGGGCGCGAGTCCGACTCGCACTTGACCAATTTTTAACCGACTTCAAAAAAAAGGAGGAGGTTATCAATTCGGTTGTAATTTTTTTTTTTTTTTTTATCATTATTTTTTTTTTTTTTATGTTTGTTACCTCAGAACTCCGTCGTTTATGGACCGATTTGCAATTTTTTTTTTCCCTTTATAGGATATGCTTCCAGATTGGTCCCATTTTTTTCAAAATCCAGTTCTGATGATGGAATCCATGAGGAATCGAGGGAACTCCTCAAAAATTATAGGCAACCCTATGGTAATTTTAGTATTTTCATCAAGAACTTAAGCATTTACAGTCAAAAAGTAACATTTGATGAAGTGGAACTGATGAAGAAGACCAGAAATGGTCAACGGAACTTCATACTCAAATAGATATCACAATGAAGATATACATAGTTAAGCGACTATGACAATACAAATAAATGAATGATTCTGAATAGTTACGTTGAAAATGGTATCATCGAAGTGATCTGATGATGATGATGGAGCCGGAAGGTAGGCACTGGAACTCCGTAATTAATCAATGTAACCTAGCCGTGTTTGGACTTATTAGAATTATCATGAGATGCACTTTGGCTATAAGGTACTATCGAACTGATCTGATGATGGAGCCGGAAGGTAGGCACAGGAACTCCGTAATTAATCAATGTATCCTAGCCGTGTTTGGGCTTATTAGAATTGTCGTGAGATGCTCTTTGGCTATAATATAATAATAATATTTTTAATAATAATAATATTTATTTATTTCACAAACAAAGTACTTATTGTATTTTAACAAATAAATGCTCTAAGCAGTAATATACATGTACACAAAAGTTTTAGCAGCTGGAGCCGAACTAGAACTAGTCTGTATTTCGGCTTCAGCGCCAACCCCCCCGCGTTACATTTCATACTAAATCTTAAATGCTCGCATTATACAATACATGAATATAAGGTGCACTCTGATATAGTTCTGCTCTGTTCCTCTGTTGGCTATAAGGTACTATCGAACTGATCTGATGATGGAGCCGGAAGGAGGAAGGTAGACACAGGAACTTTATAATAAAACAATGTAACCTAGCAGTATTTGGGTTAATTGGAATTGTCATGAGAAATAGGCACTCTGTTTATAAGTGTATTGCAACTAAAAAATGTGAAATAAAAACTTTTTAGAAAAAAAAAATAACCGACTTCACTAAAAAAAAAACACTAAAAGGATCAAAATAACTTTAATTTCGGAAGTCGGTGTTAAATAAGAAACAAACAATACCGAGAAACACCGACTTCCGAAATTAAAGTTATTTTAAACCTTTTAGTGTTTTTTTTTTTTAGTGAAGTCGGTTATTTTTTTTTTCTAAAAAGTTTTTTTGTTACTTCTTCACGCTCGAACAGCTGGACAGATTTTGATGAAACTTGGTACACGGAGACCATATCCTGGTAGATTAGCACATATAGGAAACTTTTTTATCCCGGGAGTATGTTTCCTTAGGATAATTATCTACTATCGCACGAGTGAAGCTGCTGGAAGCAACTAGTTCGTAAAGAAAACGAAGTAAGTACCTACACAAAGTAATAAAAATAAACGTTGGTTAAAAAGAAAATCTCAGATCCGTTATATTGCATAGCAAGCAGCCGCTGCGGATTCCAGGTCTTGAAATAGGAACAGATTTCTACATCCCGTGCCTGTATTTGCATCAGAAAAGACTAGTTCCTAGCGTTCCAGTTTTCTGAAAGGATATAATGGACGTTATAATGGGCTGAGATTAATCGCGTGCGAGATATTCGCAGCCTTTTTAATATTCCCAGTGCTGGGACTCAGGCCTCCTCTCTCTAGGAAAAGGAATGGGCCGTAATCCACCACGCGGGCCCAGTGCGGATTGGTGAATGTCACATCTCTTCGAATTTTTGGTTCTAGGACATGCCGGTTTCCTCACGATGTTTTCCTTCACCGTTCTGAGAGCAGTGGTGATGAAATAAATTACACAAAGTAATGCGCCTGACTGGGTTTGAACCCGCGACCTACAACGCGTAAGTCGGGGCCGTTACCACTCGGCCACCACTGCTCTAATATATATAAATATCGCGTAAGTGGGAGGTATTTGTAGTATTAGGTATTATTAGTATCTTGTCACGCCATTCGTGAAAATGTTTTGTTATTATTTTCAGTTTTCAAGGTCATATCTCTACAGATAACCTTTACACCTACGCGTTACTTAAAATAGTGAATGTCAGCGATTTAAATCGAATTATTTAAATTAACTTTGTGGTTCTGTATACAGCCTCATAATTGTACAGTTTATCGTGGTTTTACTAACGGCTTTATCGCAGAAAACTTTAAAGTTTTAATGGTTTTGAACGATATTAATCCTTTTAGAAATTATTCCAACACCAAAAGTCTATCTATTAGTTAGAAACCACATTACTAGAAACTCGAAATTAGACCGAAACTAGATGTTAATCACTTTAAGAGTTATCATGGTCCTTGAACGCAAAGGGTAACTGAAAGATACAGGTGGGCTTTAGTCTGTAAAAGTCCGACACACCGTCTCGCTCTCTTCTAACTAATTTCACACCTCTAAAAAAAAGGTACAAGAATAAAACTCGTGTTGTAGTTATACTCTAACTACTTACGCAATAACCGTAATTTATCATCCCCAACCTGTTGTACAACACCTTAGAGCTTACTGTATCATATACCGATAAATATCCCAAAGGTACAACATTCAAAGATGGGTCTCAAAGTGGTTTGTCATGTCAGTAGCGACGCAATTACCGGGACATCTCGCCGGATCCGGCTGCCGCAAAAACGGGCCCGACCGAAAATTGCAACGACCATCTAAGGCACAATTACCAGTTTTTATCCGTTACACAGTAACTGCATTTTTGGAGCCGAAAAAAATTGTTCCATCAGAGACCATGCATCAAGAACTCGTATGATGGAATTTGAGACCAAAAACTTTTCGGCAGATAGCGTTTTTTTTTTTCAGCTCCTGCGGCTTTGTTTTCGTTTTGGTTTCGCGGTTGATGTGATTATGGTTTTAATGACATTTTTATTTTTGGGTTGACGTAGAAAAAGAAATTGAAATTGATGTGCGTAGCCTCCTCTCGAGAAATTTGGGCGTAAACATTTTGTTTGTTACCGGGGCAACATGTTATGAGCGCTATAATAATATTACATCTCAAATACATAAAATATGAAGGTACCGAACTAAGTGATTGATCCCTAGCTAGCCGTCCATTTATCTCTAATACAAAAATAATGCTGGCTTCATTTCCAAATGCCAAGAAAGTACCAATATCATAACAAATAAAGCTATTATATACAACTAGCTTTTGCCATCGGCTTCACATGAAAGTAGATTTCTCCATACAAAACTTTGGACAAAACTTTAATCCCTATATGGCGTGAATTTTGGAAAATCCGCTCTTAGTAGTCGCCAACGTCATATAAAGAAACCTTGTGCAAAATTTCAAGCTTCTAGACCCAGTAGTTTCGGCTGAGCGTTGATTTATGTCAGTCAGTCAGTCAGTTTCTCCTTTTATATAGGATGACTGGCAATATTAGTGTACGATACTTAAACACGTGATTGTGCTCATGATAACAAACAATTTTTATTATGGGAGCAAAGCCGAAATCGCGAAAAAATATCAGCTGTTCAGTACATTAGGCAGACATAAATGCACTGAACAGCTGATTTTTTTCCGCAATTTCAGGTTTGTTCCCATAGTAAAAGTTGTTGGTTATCATGAGCACAATCACGTGTTTAAGTATCGTACACTAATTACCAGTACCCTATATATAGACTAGCTTCTGCCAGCGGCTTCACCCGCGTGAAAGAAGTTTTCTCCATACAAACTTTGGACCCGCGTTTCATCCCTTTAGGGGGCGAATTTCGGAAAATCCTCTCTTAGTGCTCGCCCACATCATAAAAGGAAACCTTGTGCAAAACTTTATGCTCCTAGTCCCAGTAGTTTCGGCTGTGTATGATATGTCAGTCAGTCAGTTTCTCCTTTTGTATATATAGAAGATATAGACATATAGATAGAGTTATTTACGACAGCTTCTGTTCAGTAACTAACACGAAACTTCAGCGATTTATTATGTTGCTAATTGACTTTCATAAAACTTGGTGAATTAACAATAGTTAATGCGTAAGATCGAGTTCAGACGGCAACAGTTTGCAAAACGCATAGACATAAAAATGGACTGAGTATTACTCTTACGATATTGACCATTCTGTAGAGAGAGACAGAGTGACTGTACGGCTTAGATTATATACCTCTAGATGTAGCTATGAGACTGTAGGGAAGTGCGGAAGTGAGAAGCATATATACGAAATAAGTAATAAAATTGAGACAAAACATAATATGCTCTGTCTCGTTCGACGTGGCCGGTTTTTTGCTTGGCAAACTTTAAAAAGTTAGCCAAACAAAGGCCTGTCATTGTCTCTGAGAGAGGTCGACTCAAGTAAATTTTTATGTTTTTAGAATAATTTCGGCAATTAAAGTAATACATAGTTTTAGTGTATGTATGAGAAATAGACTCCAATAGTTAAGTTTTTAGTGTAATTCAGTGGTCATATTTAAGGAAAAGTTTACGTAATAACCTCATTGCAGGCTTATAGTGCTGTCTCATGTGCGGCCACGAGGTAGCTACATCTATAGGTATTTAATCTAAGCTGTACGGTAATACCTTGTCTCTTTTCTGTAGGTCGTAATAGTGACTTAGGTGATAAAGCAAGATTATAACGTGGCTCAATCAGAGTTCTAGTAAAAAATAACAACTAACCACACGATGACTTTATATCTCTTACACTTTCTGCCCTTTTTTTACCCGACTGCAAGGGTTATGTTTTTTTAAATGATATGGGTAAACTAGTGCTTGACTGCAATTCCGCCTGATGGTAAGCAGTGATGCAATCATTGAAGGTGAATCACTCTAGCCTTGAAGACACCTAAATTATAATCGGACGGGAAGACCGCAGCAAGCAAATTGTTCACTTTATAGCTGGATAAGGAACGCTCAATCCATTTCCTATGTTTTACTTACGTACTGGCGTGGAGCGAACGAGTTTGCTTACCCGGCCGACGGGCTTAAAAGGTCCGAATGAAAACATTTAGGCGCCTAAGTAAATAAAAGTGAAAACGGCTTCACTTGCGTATACCCACCATTATTGTGGGCTAAGGCCGACATCCGTTTATTGCTTCAAGATCAAACGTCACTTTAACTTTAAAAAGGTGTTACTTTGTTATTTTAACACACAACATCACGACTGCTTTCCTGAAGGGGTTGGACAGAGATGTAGGTACATTACACTTGCACTTTAAAATTATATTTAAACCCCATCTAATTGCATGTAACGGAGATGAGAATGTCAAGACGGATCTGTGGTGTAAAGACAATGGATAAAGTGAGAAGAGAGTATAGAGGAAGTTTGAATGTGGCGCCAGTGACTGAAAAGTTGAAAGGGAATCGTTTGTCTTGGTATGGTCATGTGAAGAGGAGGGATGAAACGCATGTTACTAAAAGAGTTATGAGTTTACATGTGGATGGGTGGAGAGGGAGCGGGAGGTCAAAGAAAAGATGGATGGATTGTATGTGAGGAGTGACATGAAATAAAAAAACAAAAAATTCAAATGTTTTAATTTCACATAGGCATGTGCACTTATAAAACGTCAGAAGCTAATGCACGGTTCCAAATTGGTCGTTTCCTATGGAGAAGAACCGGCAAGAAACTCAATGGTTACTCTTTTCAAAAAAAAAAAAGTAGTTCTTACAATATTTTATATTACAGTATTAGTGGATACATAAGTAGATATTATGTAAGAGAGAGTTAATGTTAACGTGACAGGTTACAGGACAGAATGGAAGAAGATAAAAACTAAAAAAACAAAAAAAAAATAACCGACTTCACTAAAAAAGAAACACTAAAAGGATCAAAATAACTTTAATTTTGGAAGTTGATGTTTCTCGGTATTGTTTGTTTCTTATTTAACACCGACTTCCGAAATTAAAGTTATTTTGATCCTTTTAGTGTTTCTTTTTTAGTGAAGTCGGTTATTTTTTTTTTTTGTAAAAAGTTTTTATTTCACACTTTTTAGTTGCGATACACTTTTATACAGAGTGCCTATTTCTCATGACAATTCCAATTAACCAAAATACTGCTAGGTTACATTGTTTTATTATAAAGTTCCTGTGTCTACCTTCCTGCTTCCGGCTCCATCATCAGATCAGTTCGATAGCACCTTGTAGCCAAAGAGCAACTCACGACAATTCTAATAAGCCCAAACACGGCTAGTATACTTACATTGATTAATTACGGAGTTCCTGTGCCTACCTTCCGGCTCCATCATCAGATCAGTTCGATAGTACTCGTACCTTATAGCCAAAGTGCATCTCATGACAATTCTAATAAGTCCAAACACGGCTAGGTTACATTGATTAATTACGGAGTTCCAGTGCCTACCTTCCGGCTCCATCATCATCATCAGATCACTTCGATGATACCATTTTCAACGTAACTTGAATAGTTCATCCATTTATTTATTTGTATTGCCATAGTCGCTTAACTATCTTCATTGTGATATCTATTTGAGTATGAAGTTCCGTTGACCATTTCTGGTCTTCTTCATCAGTTCCACTTCATCAAATGTTACTTTTTGACTGTAAATGCTTAAGTTCTTGATGAAAATACCAAAATTATCATAGGGTTGCCTATATTTTTTGAGGAGTTCCCTCGATTCCTCATGGATTCCATCATCAGAACTAGATTTAAAAAAAAACACGACGGAGTTCTGTGGAAACAAACATAAAAAAAAATGATGATAAAAAAAAATACAACCGAATTTATAACCTCCTCCTTTTTTTTTGAAGTCGGTTAAAAACGTGTTGCACTGCACCGACCACACAAAACCCCAAATAAGGGACGAGCCTAGTTCCTTCAACTAAGCACCAGCCCCCCTAGCCAAGTTACAACCGTTTCGTTTCGATTCTCTTTTCGTTGATCGCCTCGAGTCGGCCACGCCTCCTATTCCTTTGTTCTGACCACGTGACTGAGCTTTGAGATGACGTCAAAACAAAGTAATCGGAGGCGTGACCATCTCGAGGCAATCAACGAAATGAGAATCGAAACGAAACGGTTGTAACTTGGCTAGGGGGGCAGTTCAGACTTCGAACTGCTACTTAGAAATTCCAGATTGTAAAACCCAATAACATGTTACCTGAACTGGTAATCGAACCCAAGATCTCATGATCAGCACTAGCGAACGCGACCACTATACTTACAGGAGGCCCTATCATGAGCTCTAAACGCGACCCATTTCACGACCTAAACTGAATTGTTAAAGGGAAAGAGGGATAGAGCTATATAAGATGTATATCTCCTTCCCTCATTCTCGCTCGTTCGCCTGATATTGTTAATACGTCATGGTAAGGCCGTAGTCGCTGGCTTGCGGACGGCGAGCAATGGGTAGCTCGCCGCCCGACCGTCCGGTAACCGTCCGGACCAAGCCCAAGTTGACGACGGCGCGTAGTGTTCCACGCGCGCCTCAAGATGTCAACAAAACCGTAGGGGTCCGGCAGGGTCGAAGCCTACTGGGGCCATGGGTAATGCGAAAGAGAACCCCGGGGCCCTGGTACGAAGGCAAAGAACGAACAGGAGTGGGTTTTTAGTCAGTAAAAGTCTGACACTATCTCACGTTCCGCCCAAGAGCGGGGTCTGTTTGTTGTTTTGTTTACATTATATATTACTATATTATTTATTATACTATTGCTACAGTATTTGGATCAAGGTTATGAATAAAATATAATCGCCATACCTTTAATTCCCTAAGGAAACCCTTGAAGGGTACCTTCGATCGATTAATGTTACATTCGAAGGTCGTTGACAGCTGATACAGGTTGAGGTACGGTCTGTGAGCTACAAATAAATGAAAACGTTGAGGAAAAATCTATCCGGAACGTGGCTGAGGAACACTTAACCGCCTGCCAGTACCGGCGAATGCTACCTACCATTAGTTTAATGAAACTGCAACTTTCAAATGTCTCGAGTTTAAGAATATTTACTTCAGGGTCTCTTTTTTCTTAAGTTTTTTGCATTTTGACTGGCCACAGAATAACACAGAATAACAGTTTCCTTTTCTGTTGAATGCATTGGCGTTTTCTTTGCACGATTTTTCTTCGGCAAAGAAAAAGTGCAAGCGTACTAAGCGTACTAGTGCGCCTCACCATCAATGATTGCATCACTGCTTACCATCAGGTGGGATCGCAGTCAAGCGCTGGTTTATATCAATTAAAAAAAAAAAAAAAAAGCGTAGCTTGGTCCAGGTTCACTCATGTTATTAAGCAACCTTTTTTATGGTTTGTTTACCTTTTGTCTCACGGCTCCCTGAATAGGGTATAGACAACTGATAAACATACTTATATATTTCTAAATACATACATATTATAGATATATTATTACACCCAGACACAGAACAAATGATCGTGCTCATCACACAAACAATTGTCCTGGGTGGGAATCGAACCCACGACCTCCGGCATAGCAGTCAGAGCCACTAACTACTAGATCAACAGGCCAGTATATTTTAGTTATTATATTATTGAATGGCAATTTCATGAAAAAGTCATTCAATAGTGTTAGCTGAACTGAGCAGGCTGTATTAATGATTATAACTCAGTAAAGACATATTTGTTGCGGACGCTAATGATATTTTAATGAACATGGAACCTGATACTGAACTGCAAATTTCAAAAAAATACAATAAGAGTTCTTGTTTGTTCAAACGGTGAAGGAAAACATCGTGAGGAAACCGGCATGTTCTAGAATCAAAAATTCGAATGTGACATCCACCAACCCGCACTGGGCCCGCGTGGTGGATTACGGCCCATTCCCTCTCCTAGAGAGGAGGCCTGAGTCCCAACAGTGGGAACATTATAAGGCCGACTATGCTATGCTATGCTATGCAATGTCCGTAGAGATCTACACTTTGGCACGTGCTGGCTTCTTCTTTGTGAATGACTGACTCCTAGACAATATTCAAACTGCATGTAAATTGCCAGTTCTTCTCCTTAGGAAACGACCAATAGGAAACGTGCACTAGCGTCTGACCGTATTAGGTATAAGTGCCCATGTAGGCTCTTATGTGAAATAAAATATTTTTATATTATCTTTGCTTTGTGCTGATTTTTGAGTTTATCAGACTCCGAGTCTGTGACAAGGTGATCCCCTTTTTTTAACCGACTTCAAAAAGAAGGAGGTTCTATGTTCGGCTGTACGTATGTTTTTTTTATGTATGTTCACCTATTTCTCGGTCGATTGTGGACCGATTTTGAAAATTATTTTTTTTGATTGAAAGGTTAAATAACTTCCGAGTTGGTCCCATAGAAATATTGTTATGATCTGATCATGAACTTTGAAGATATGGAACGGAACTCTTCATAGGATCACAGCAGAACTGTTGTAATAAGTAAAATTGCTTTGTTTATATACGCGATGACTTTATGTCGGACTGAAAGTACCCCTGTGCTTTTTAGTTGTGGTACCGCAACTAAAAAAATTAAAATAAAATACTTTTTACAAAAAAAAAATACAAAAGACTTCAATATAAAAAAAAACCCGGGCAAGTGCGAGTCGGACTCGCGCACTGAGGGTTCTGTACCAATTTACCTATAAAAACAGTTAAATTCCCGAATTGAGTTACGAAGATTTTTCCAAAACGCAAAATAAAAATTGTGACGTAACTACAAATTTACAGTTTTTAGTATTTTTCCTATACATGTGCTATGTGACTTTGCTTCATGTCAAATTTCAAGATTCTAGGTCAACGGGAAGTACCCTATGAATTTCGATTTCTTTGAGAGTGACGAAATATATGTTATTTGCGACATAAATGGCCGTATCTTTTCTGTTCGTTAACTCAGAAGTTTGATTTTTTTCAAAGCTTCAAGGGACCGTAGGCCTCAGTATATAGTTTAAATTTCAACTCGATACCTACACGCGTTCCCCAGATAAACGGTCTTGACGACAGACAGACAGACAGACGGATGGACAACAAAGTGATCCTATAAGGGTTCCGTATTTTCCTCTTGAGGTATGGAACCCAAAAAAAAACAAAAAGTGCAAAATAACTTTAATTTCGAAAGTCGGTGTTAAATAACAAACAAAACTATTTATTATAAAAACACTTATTTTTACACATATTTTATGTATTATTGTTTTTACATTGAAGTCGGTTGTATTTTTGTTTTGTAAAAAGTTTTTTTTTAATTGGGAAGTCATTAAACATCTCCTCATGCTCTAGGTGGAACGAGAGACAGACTAAAACCGTCTAAAACCCACTTGTGTTCCTTCAGTTGCTCTTTGCGTTCCAGGGATACTGTAACTCTTTCCGGCCACCGTAGGCGCGGGCTTGCAGACAGCGAGCAATAGGTAGCTCGCCGTCCGACTATCCGGTAACCGTCCGGACCGAGCCCAAGCCGTCGACGGCGCGAAGTGTTCAACGCGCGCCTCAAGGAGATGTCAGCGACCGTAGGGGCCCAGCAGGGTTAAAGCCTGAACTGGGGCCATGGGTGATCCGAAAGTGATCCCCGGGGCCCGGAACAGTGGCAAAGAAGGAACAGGTTTTTTCGTCGGTAAAAATCTGACACGCCCTCGCGCTCCACCCAAGAGCGCGGGATTTCATTAGATGATTTTCCCACCTAAAATAAAAACTCTTTCGAACAATCCTACAGCCGGACCCCCACATGCCTTTCCACAGCTATTCTTTTTTTTTTTATTCTTGATATGACCGCTATCTCAGCTGATGGAAAGCGACGATGCGATCGACGATGGAGCGCACTTACCTAGAAGTAACCTATTCACTCTTGACTTAAAGATTCCCGGCCCTAATCAAAGCATAATTCAAAGCATACCTACACACTAATAGGGTCATTACATTGTGCATGTTTCAAGGATCTCTAAAGCTACAATTTAAGTATTGCGAGGTGGTTAGTTACAAAGTCGTTGAATAGTGTAAGCGTAGCAGTGTTGCGTGTAAGAAATGTTTTGGTAACTGCGTGGTGAACAGCATTTGACATGGATGTCGCACGAGATGCGCAAAACAGGCAATTGGTTGGTTGCCACTCAGCTTAGCTTCTTTTTTGTTATATGTTTTTTTTTAAAACGGTTGGAATAAATGCTCAGACAGGCGAAATTATTATTATTTTTCAAATTTCTTATTTTAAATTACATTTTTTTTTGCCATACAGCGAAAATCTCTCAGGGTTTATCTGTGTGATGGCGAGCCGCTCATTTAACATGTAATAGTGATGTTATAAATGTAACAATAATTACCTGAATATACATTAAACTTTTGTGTAAAGAAACGTTTTGATTTATACTTACAACATGAGGAATAATTTCTATGAAAATGCTCTACCCATACCTTGTCGTGTTTTGCTTGTGTGTGCCATATATTAGTACAACTATTAAAAAACAACAACAACACAAACCGAAAATACAATACTCAACTAGTTTAAACACACAAAACAACAACAAATCACACAATACAATTACAACACACGACCATTTTATGTTATTATTATTACCTATGTTTAACAAACTAATAAATGATTTATGATTTAGTATAGTTACTCAGTTTGCCAGTGATGCCAATTCATTTAGCTTTGAGGTTTTCCTTAGTTTAACAAAAAAATGTTAAAGTGAGAATTTAACTTTGTACAAAAACGTGCTTAGGTACATTATTAGAAAATGATATGGAAGCCAATTAAGTTGTTTTTTTTTATGAAAGATTATATCAAACAAAGTTTTCACACAGCAGCTTTAATTGATCATTTTATTATGCAAGAAACTGTTCTTCAGTAAACAGTTCCGCCAGTAACCGGAAAAATTAAGACTCAAACGAAAATTCATCCTGAAATTTTTACCGCGCGCACAAAAGGAAACGGCAATATTATTTCATAATTAAAACGGTAAAAAGACAATTCAGCTTATTATTACTTAATTAACCTTCACGAGATGACATAATGCGAGAATATTTTAACCAAAAAACAGGCTTTTTTTTTCGCCCATTTTAAAATTACTCACAAACATTTATAAAAAAAGCGTTACAAATTTGTAAATAACGTTTCCTCGCAGTATCGTTATCCAAAAACTAAGATACAGACTATCTGACGAATAGAAACTCTACGAACCAATGAAGGTAGATAAAAAAACCGGAAAAGTGCACGAAGGGTTCCGTACCGTCCGTCGCAAAAAAACAGCAAAAAAAATTACGTTTGTTGTATGGGAGCCGCACTTAAATATCTATTTTATTCTGTTTTTAGTATTTGTTGTAATAGCGGCAATAGAAATATATCAACTGTGAAATTTTCAACTGTCTAGCTGTCACAGTTTATGAGATACAGCCTGGTGAGAGACGGACAAACAGACAGACGGACGGACAGCGGAGTCTCAGTAATAATAATAATAATTCTTTATTGGCATAATAATGGTATAATTTATGAAGCGTCTGACTCCCGAACTAGGCGGGCCAGTATGTCAGGACTTCAGGAGTCAGCGCCCTCACATTCACATTGTTCTCACATGATAGCGACAAGAAACATGTAACAGAGATATTTGTAATTGCAAAACATGATTGAAAAGAGTGTCCATGGAGTTTCTTGCACATTCTTCTCCATAGAGATCTACGCTTTGGAATGTGCAATTAGCATCATTTTTTCTGACTGACTGACTTCTTGACATTTCAAAAGTGCCTGTAAATGGTTTATTTGAAATAAATGCTTTTGTGTAGTTTTGAAAAACTTATCTTTCTTCAGTCTTTATTATTCATTTTAATTTTTGTGCCAAGTTTCAAGTTATTAACCCAAAGAATAATATTCTCCCATACAACCTTTGAAACCCCCTAAATCATTATATAGGAAGACTACCTTCTGCCAACGGATTTGCTCGCGTTAAAATAGGTTTCTCCATACAAACTTTGGACACCCGTTTCATTTCCTTTGGGAGTGAATTTTATAAAATGTGCAATATCTCGTTCCTAGTCCCAGTAGTTTCGACTGTGCGTTGATAGTCAGTCAGTTTCTCCTTTTATATATAGGGTGACTGGTAATTAGTGTACGATACTTAAACACGTGATTGTGCTCATGATAACCAACAACTTTTACTATGGGAACAGCTGTTCAGTACATTAGGCAAACATAAATGTACTGAACAGCTGATGTTTTTTCGCGATTTCAGGTTTGTTCCCATAGTAAAAGTTGTTGGTTATCATGAGCACAATCACGTGTTTAAGTATCGTACACTAATTACCAGTCACCCTATATATAGATTAAAGATCAATTCTGATTGTTTCTTTTTCATGAGAGATCGCTTTTTGCATCACTTCTGCGGAGTTTCAGTAGTTAATTTGACCCAGAAACGTGACATTTTAGTTTTAAAAAAATTGTTTATTAAATCAATATTGTCCCGCCTAAGTCAAGATTGTGTATGGTAGAAAGAGTGAAGACTCATCATAATAGAGCTACTAGGTCAGGTTAGGTTTAAAGACCTCTTTTTTTGTGAAGAATCATCAAATAACACTGTCCGCTACAGGTGGAGCGAGAGGGGGTGCCAGACTATTACTTACTAAAACACACCTGTGTTTCACAATTGCCCTTTGCCTGTAGGACCGCAGTAATTCTTTCGAACAATACCGCAACCCAAATATAGTGGAAAAAAAAAACAATCGATAATTTACATCAAACAAAAATCCGACTCACAACAGATACAGACAACAATACATATACATACGTACCCATCTACATATACACAGCCGGTATCGTTTAGTGGCCGATCGGAATTCGCGTAGACCCGGCATCGTTATCACACTTTAGTCAATATTCGTCAAATTAGCATCGGTGCAAGGCGGCGAGGTCATCGACCCGGTTTGGCGAGCGTGGGAGCGGTGCGCAGGCGCTGTTTTTGCAACTACCCGCCTAACTACCCAGCGGCCCGAGTGCCCGACAGGTAGTCCGCACCCGAATCTTAAGTATTCCACTTCGGTCCCGCTTCGGGAATTATTCATTGGACCTTGCGTTTTAATAATGGGGAATATTGTTATTCGTTATTCGCAGAAATGTACATTTATTGTGATGTTCTGTAGAAGTCAGTCTCTTTTCGTCTAGCGGTTAGAATTGTTCTATTTATAGAACAGTTTTAGACTTCATTAACATCATCCTGCCCTTGTTCCATATTAGGTACTTACATAAGGTCGGTGCAACATGTTTTTTACTTCCATTCTGTCCTGTCACCCGTCACGCTATCCCTAATTCCTTTTTCTTTCATATCACTCCTCACACAATCTATCCATCTTTTCTTTGGCCTCCCTCTCCCTCTCAATCCATCCACATGTAATACTCACAACTCTTTTAGTACCTAACATGCGTTTCATCCCTTTTTCAAGTTTTAGACTATTTCAGCATTATCGTATTTCACCTGTCTCTGACTTTACACGCACATACTTTTACCTCAAAAATTAAACACCCATTTTACACACTCCAGATTTACGCCCTCCTTTATAAAAACGAGCATATAATGTATTACTAAGCACTTTAGCGAGATGATGCCTATCTAAAGGCTCTTCAGCAATGTTGACAGCGCTTAGAAGCCTTTAAAAAGGACAGATTAGTTCAGTGTACCGCTTGGAGGCAAGCCAAATGGGATGAAACGTCAGACAGAACTGCGCGTGTGATATAACCAGTACAACACAGGTTTATTAATGAGGTGTGCCTCGGTTTTTCTGCTACTATTAATGCTTTATTTGGTGTTTATAATTAGGTGTTGCTTTATTTGTTGACAGTAGTTCTGGTAGGTTTTTTTAAGGTTTCAGTTTTGGTTATATAAATTAAATGGTTGTGATTATACTTATTAGGAGCTTGGGCCAGTCTCTTGGGCACATTAGCAGTCGACAGCGAAGCGAAGGAGTTTTTCGACGCCATACTTTAGTTTACTTTAAGGTTTTTTTTTTAATTGATTTTTTAATTGGTAAGCAGTGATGCAATCGTTGATGGTGAGGCGCACTAATTTATTAAGAGACTCTAGCCTTGAAATCACCTAAATTATAATCGGACGGGAAGACCGCAGCAGGACAATTGTTCCAGTCCCTCGATGTACGCGTAGTTAGTTTTTAAGTCTTTAGTTTTTTTTATAGTTCTTGAAAATAAAATGTATGTATTGGGAATTCCATTGTCATTTTAGTTAAAGTGCCATGGTGAAATGCCCTTGTGATTACTATCGGTTGAAAATCAATCAGGATGAGCTTAGAGAAAATTTCAAATGTAGAACTTTCTTGCATCTCATCTCTACTATAATTACCAAATCAATTTATTTATTTATTTACACTTAGAAAAAAATATTTGATCTCATATTTGTTTGCAACCTAAATAGACAAACAAAAACTGCAAGAAGTGCAACATGAAATAATTCAACCCCACCTACTCACAAAAAACCTCGGTCACCATCGCTATATATTATTATGTCAGTTTACGAGCGAATAAGTCTAGACTTGTTGAAACTTGTTCAGGCTGCATAAGCTATTCTCACTCGCAATAATTACATGAATAATGACCTCGAGAGAGCCTTTTCAAAGATATAGTTCAAATTCAAGTCTTCAGAAGTGAGACAGAGACTATAATAGTTTCAAAGTTATTTTTAATTCACATTCCACAAGTAATAAAAAGCTAAAATTAATCGCAATTTTCAGGTAGCCTTTATCTTTTGAATCTTTATTCCCGTGCATTATTTGCACAAATGAAGTAAAACGAAAACCTAACCAGTTAACTTCATGTTTGTTATAAACAAAATCGTTATTAACAAAACAAAAAAAAAACAAGGATCTAAATTGCGAAGTGCAGTTTCGCGGGACTCATGCGCCGCGCGACACACTTCGCCGAGGCGACGTCCACACTTTCGTGCGAAACCTGTTATGTTCTACACACAGCACACACAGCAGTCAGCACAGACCATCGTGCGTGTGTGCGCGGCCTTTGTCGTTCCTAAATCAAACTGCACTCGAACGTTTATAACTAATACATTTGAATAAGTCAAGAAACCGATTAAGGACCATTCTTCCATTCGGCTGAGTCCGAGTTCATTCGTTTTAATACTCTTTCTAACTGTTAAACAACGTGAGTATTATTTAAGCGTAACAACGTATTTATTATGTATCGACTAACCGTGACTAAACCAATAAAATTGTTCATGAGAACCTCATATTTTTTTATTGCTGATTGATAGTGAATTGATCAAAAAACTTTAACTCTGATGTCATTCGAATAAATAACTAAATTTCGTGTGTTTCGTCCTTTTCTATATGGTCAATTAAACTTATTTAATTATCTTATTACGTCACTAACTAAAACCCACTTAAATACTTCACCGGTATTTATGAAAATGCTTTTTAAAGTATCGAATATAATAAATCTCCATTTCATTAAGTAACACAATAGGCTAGTTTTTCATTGTCCTAGTTAAAAACTTTGTATTGTAATAACGGCATTACAATAGAAAAGTTTCAACTTCCTTTACAGGTACGACAATGGAATACTAAATAAAAAGCTCTTTTTTACTACGCATTACGAAGCAGAACTAACTGGCTTCAGTGCCATAATAACTCAAGTGCCTCTTTAGAGGTTTGAAAAAAAAATAAAACATTCTGTATTTGAAATTGACAATCTTCTTCTTCTTTCCCGCCAATAATTTGCACCACAGATTATCGAAGCCAATTATAACGGCCAGGGTACACGAGTCCGATACATGTCTGATCGTTTTGCCGAGTGTATTCGCGGTATTTACATAAATGCCAGCTACGCTTAATGATTTTATCTAGCCGCGACATGGTTCTCTAAATGCTGTGCATTGCTGACGGCCCGCCATTTCCAATGATCCCGAGCCTCATAAAGACGTTTTTACTTCGCATTTTGCTGTTAACAAGGCCATAGATTAGCTTATCGTGAACGTGATATTACGGTGAAGGGAGTGTGTATGATATTAGGAGATGTTAATAGAATGGTAGGGACTAAATATAGAGGTTCCTCGTTATATTAAATGGGTGTTTTGCTCAAGCTATTTGCCTTATGGGTGTAGGTAAGTAGAGTTGTAACTGGATAGAAAAGTGTTTGTGGACTATGAGACCACGACTAATAAGATTGATTTAAATAAATGGTCGGTATTTATTCTTGATCGTTAACAAACTGAATTAATGTAATTAAGCAATATTCATCGTTTTGAATAAATCATCGCTGTCTTTTTTAGCGTCTGGGAAAACACAACAGAATTATTCGAACGAAAACTCAATGAAAATTGATTCGGTGTTCCAAAGATTAGACAAACATGTACAAGGAGGCAGATAAACATCCAACAACAAACGTTAGAGATCAAAGCAAAAGATTATCTTTTAACAAAAGGATCTGAAACCGGTATTATTGAATTAACTAATTCATGAAAGTTACCAACGTTGATTTGAAGATGGAAAAACTGTATAGGAAATTTCTCTAAGTAATAAAGGACCTAATACACTCAGCCGTTCACATAAAACATAAGATGTAGCAAAAAGGAAATAGCAAGGAGGAGGTATGTAAGCCTTAGTACACACGGTGTATTTATTGAGTCATCCATCTAAGCCCGCGGCTGTTCGCACCTGACCTAGCCAACCTTTCAACATTTTTTCCACATTTTTATCTATCGAGTGTGACAGCGGTCTTCCAGAGCTTACTTGACGTTTACACGAGGATTACCTAACGTAATCCATTCGATCTACTAAGAAAATACCTTTCTAGAAATGTTATTACCTTTTACGGAATACATTGCGCGGTTTATTTGCGATGTTTCAGTTGAGCTTGCTCGTTTGTGGCTGGAATGACGCAATGGTTATGAAAGTGAAGTGTAAAACTTTGTGATTGCAATGACTATTCGAATAAGAATTTACTAAGTTGTTATTACGCTGTAGCTGAATGTAATTTTGCAGATTCATAAAGTTTTGTACATAATTTTGCGGCGAAACCCGTAAATACAGTCAAAAAGATAATTACTCTGCTTTTAGGCTACGCCCGCCACAGGCTGGTAAAAAGAGTAAAGAACAATGAGGAAATTGTTGATGAAATAATTATGTGTCTACATAAGTTACCATGATATATACCGGCAAAGTAATTGACTGAGTTTTACCAAATCAAGCTAATGGCCAGTCTGAGGATCACAAAAAAATCTTCATAATCGGAAACTGAATTGACTAGATTGTTTACGAAAAAAATCAAAATAAGCCATGATTATTTAATAATAATCATGGCTTATTTTGATTTTTTTACTGGCTTGACTTCATGACTTTTGGCCTATTACTTTTAATGGGCAAAAACATTAGAAATATCGATACCGTGATCACGTGATCACGTTATCGATAATACTAATACCGGTATTGAAAAATTCCGGTATTTGAAAACCCTACATATAACCCATAGATCTATGAACAATCAATACAAAAATCACAATGACAGAGTTGTTTAGTGGTATAGGTATATTTAGGTACAAATTCAAGAACGAGAACACACTAATTAGAATCAAAGTCATAAATACAAACTATTCTGCTGTACAGTATTAGCATTCAGAACTAACTCCCAACAGGCCACTAGTTGCACTTCGCAACTAACCAACCGGTAGAATCAGAGTTCAGAGTTTCAGACCACAAATACAAAACTTTACACAAAGTCACAAGGAACAAAACACAAACAAATTCTATATAGTAGATAATTAAACTAGGAAACGCAATTACTAAAGTCGCTACAGTGGCTAAAGCGAGCCAGCATACAGCCAAGTAAGATTCATCCTAATAATATGACAAATGTGAAAGTCTTATTATGTATGGATATTTTGTTGATCACTCTGGTAGGATATAACTGACACCCCGTCCCTCGGAAAGCACGTGAAGTCTTTGGTCCCGATTGTCATTTGCAGTTTTTTTTTTTTCACAACTGTCACACAACGCCATCTTGTCCCAAACTAAGCAGAGCTTGTGCTATAAGTAGGTGTACTAGACAGCTGATAAACATACTTACAATATTTATAAATATACACAAAATATTATATAAAACCAGACACAGAATTGTGCACTAACATTTGTTTTGGATGAGAATCGAAACCACGATTTTCGGCATAGCAGTCAGGGCCACTAACCACTACACCAAAAGGTCAGCTATTACAGGCAGACGCCAGAAAGTCTAACCATTAGTCTGTCTAAGGACTATCGTGTACCCAGTAACTGAGTTGTGAAGGTCTTGTAGGTTGTCTACAATCCGGCAGCCCAGCCGGTACAAAGCTTTACCTTTCGTTTCATGTAAACGTTGCAATCACAACTAATTGAATTTGAGTAGACGGCTCACACAATCGCCGCAGAGCGAGCTACATGCCACATAAAGATGTTTTATTATGCACGTGTGTGACAAGTGCAGCGAACGAATGCGGTGGGGTGTGGCCTTGGTGATAGGCGGAGCGGGTAAAGTAGCGACAAGTACCTGTATAGCGGATGCTGAGCCAAGTTACAACCGTTTCGTTTCGATTCTCTTTCGTCGTTAGCTTCGAGTCGGCCACGCTTCCGATTCCTTTGTTCTAATCAAGTGATTGAGCGTTGAGATGACGTCAGAACAAAGGAATCGGAGGCGTGGCCGACTCGAGGCGATCGACGAAAGAGAATCGAAACGAAACGGTCGTAACTTGGCTAGGCCTAGCGTTTCAGGGCCGCAACCCACGCTATCACTGCTCATAATATGAACGCTGCGTTTAAATAATGAAATTTTGTAATTAAAAATCAATACGTTACAAAAATATCCTTTTTAGTCAGTAAAAGTCTGACACTATCTCCCGCGCTCTGACACGATTTGTCATAAGATGATTTTCCTTCTCCTGAGAAAAGAAATCCTAAATCTAATCCTCATAACTAAAAAGTTTTCTTCATAAATCATTAAGCTAAATATAATGGAATGAGGTTGCCTGGCTCTAAAACCTTAAAGCCTTAAAGTATTCAGAACTTAATAAGTAATTCAGAAAATATATAGTTTTAATTTTGAAATTATGTAGTACCTAGCCTGTGTACGAGTACCTACGCTCTCCGAAGTAGTTTATATGGCTATTATGAACCCAAACTCCAAACTAATTAAGATTTTATATAAAAGGAGGCCTAAACGGTTTGATTTTAAGAAAATAAAATATTAACTGTGGGTACCTAAGCTTCTTCTTCTTAAGTCGATGGTGAACTCTTTTAATTTTCATTCTTTAAGCCCTCCAAAGTGCAGGTATATGGGCACTTGGGGCACTCCCATGTTTGGCTCATGTTCTGAACAGCCCCCCTAGCCAAGTTCGTTTCGATTCTCTTTTCGTCGATCGCCTCGAGTAGGCCACGCCTCCCGATTTCTTTATTCTGACGTCATCTCAACTCTCAGTCACGTGGTCAGAACAAAGGAATAGGAGGCGTGGCCGACCCGAGGCGATCAACGAAAAGAGAATCGAAACGAAACAGTTGTAATTTGGCTAGGGGGGCAGGTGTCCCGCAATTACATTGGGTATCCGTATCCGATGGGTCTATAAAACCCCATTTCGTCAAGTTGTGTTTGCAGCGTCCTACCTGGATGCGCAACCGATTTAGTGCCTAGGCTAGACAGACATTTTTAAATAATGTTACGGAATTTCCTGACGGCCCGTCGCGACGCATCCGATGTAGCAAAGCTTTCAATATCGAGTTTCCCGTACGATTGAAGCTGTAGCAATATCGCTCGTCATGAGGATGTACAAGGAAAAAACGGAACCCTTATAGGGTCACTTTGTTGTCCGTTCGTCTGTCTGTCAAGACCCTATTTATCTCGGGAACGGATGGAGGTATCGATTTGAAATTAAAACCATATACTCAGGTCTGCGGTCTCTTGAAGCTGTGAAAAATTAATCAAACTTCTTAGTTAACAAAAAAAAAGATACGGCCGTTTATGTCGCAAAAAACGTGTATTTTGACACTCTCAAGGGAATCAAAATTCATCGGGTACTTCCCATTGACCTAGAATCTTGAAATTTTGCATGAAGCAGTCTCACAGCACAAGTATAGGAAAAATTCTGAAAACAGTAAATTTGTAGTTACATAAGTCACAAAAAAAAACTTTTTTCGCGATTCGGAAAAAATTTCGTAACGTGTACGGATCCCCTCAGTGCGCGAGTTCGACTCGCGCTTGCGCGGTCTTTTTAATAAAGTAGACTAATTTGACCTTTTGGCCACCCTGTTTTTACAGCTTCTTAATTACGTATCACACTTTTATCATAACCCAAAAGATCTTGAAGGAAAGACATAAACCATTTGCTTCCTATCTTTGAATAATTCATCTGTTCAGAACGTATATTTTTTGTAACGATATTGAAACTCTTTGTTTTTTTTGCAAATACCAAAAAAGGCGTTGCACAGTAAGATTATTTCTCATCTTTATTACCCTCGCAATCAATGTGAGATTAACAATCTGTTGAGTCGGCAACTAATTAAAGCGATAGCAATAGTTAAACGTTACAAATTGTATTTAGCTGCATCTTCGGTTTGATGAGTGACTTATTTGACTTGAGTGACTTGACTTAATGGATGCCACATACGGTTAAGTTTACCGGACGCCACTTCAAGTACTACAAACTTGACGGTAAACTGGTGGATCGTGTTTGGCGTGATAACGTCATGCAGAACGCTAATACAGACTTTCATCCATACTAATAGCCACACACTGTTAAGTTTACCGGACGCCGCTTCAAGGGTGCTGCAAACGGCTTGACGGTAAACTGGATCGTGTTTAGCATCAGCATCCATATGGGACATAAGTTATTATGGTTCACCATGTGTGGCTATTAGTATGCTTGACCAGTCTACTTCTCATTCATACTGACAGTCACGAACGCGCTGCAAACTTGACAGTAAACTGGATCGTGTGTGGCGTCCACTAGATGGGGCAGAGGGCATCCACAGATGTCCTCCATCGCGAACGGTCTTGAGGTTTACGTTTCACCTTGCTCCTCGCAGTCCGTGGTTGGGCTGCTTCTGCCGACACAGTGCGATGCCAGGTTTCACGGGGATGACCACGCTTTCTTTTCTTTTGAAGATTTCAGTCCAATGCTTGCTTGGGCATGGGATCGGAAACCCTTCGCAGCTTGTGGCCAATTTAATCCATCTCCACTTGCGACACTTGATCTGGCTCTCGTTTCAGTGTAATAGTAAAGAATATTTGTTTTATTAGTTTTTTTTTTAAGTCTGATTTACTATAATTGATAAAAATGGTGATCTGTAACCAATTGATTTGATGCACGTAATCCTTGGAAGGATAGAAAATCGCATCAATTACCGAGTTTCTAACGCCCTTCTTCAAATCCCCGCTCACGCTACGCGCCTCTACTATATGTTTACCCTCGCATGCGCAGGCGCACCGGAGACAACAATGGCGGCAGTCGGGAGGTCGCGACACAGCGTCACGCGGCCCGCTCGTGTTTACTCGAGAAACCCTCGCTCGCTCCCTGAGTCCCTGCTCAAACACCGCCACAAGAAGCTGTTTCACATACTACTTCACTTTTTTACCTACTTTAAGGCCCCGTGACACACGGGTGGTGATCTGGATTTTTGGTAACTAGCTATGTCCTACAATTTCAGTCGCATGGAAGAGACTTAAAGGGAGAGTGTATTTTATGACCGAAAACAATAATAATTCAGAGGTCTCTAAAGAATAAAATATTAATCCGGTGGCAGCTTGGTATCAAATAAAACATGTTTTGCAAAAACATTCAATACCTAGTACATATATGTATTTCCAGAAACACCTTTGTAAATTAAATACAACATTTCGAAATCTAAACAATATTTGCTTGTGATCAGAAAGTACTACCAAGCCAAACGATATAGAGTTTCCTTGCTCAGAAATGTCTGAAACAGTAAAAATTCTTTAAACTTTTAAAGGTTTAAGTTTTGAAAAGCTTGCAGGAAACTCTCGGCAGTCATAGCAATGTTGCCGCACTTTTCCAAATTCGTTATCTCAGCGACGGAAGAAAGAATAAATCTATAATGTGCTAGGAAAAATATAAACTTATCTACTTTTCACGACGTCTCTCTTCAGAAGCCGTATTTTAGCTTTTCTTTTTAAGCCGGCCAAATATCACTGTCACATTGACGTTTCTCTTTCAACTCATTAAAAGGTGTTCAAACTTTGACAACACATCAAAACTTATGAAACTCAACCAACTAAAAACACTCACAAGTTTTAAAGCGGCTCTCAACACTTTCAGAAGCTGAAAAGACGCAAAATGGAGAAAATCGACTAACTCCTTTCATGCAGACCCATTTCTCTTGATCCCCGGTGTATCTCACGGATAGGGGCCCGTCGCCACCATAACGATGCACGGCGAAACTGCGTGGTGTGTGGTCACACTTCACACTTGCCTAGATGGGCGGTTGAACAAATGTTCCAGGGGGCTTTTAAACCGTTCCCATTAATGGTACAAAGCCCTTCTCGCCTCAAGGTGCTCGCAATCTCAAAAGGAAATTCATTTAATATAAAATCGCGATGTCAATGAACTAATTATTTCTTTGTTAAATTCGTTTATTCAGGAAAATCTGCGAAAGAAAATGAATAACGACGAAATTGTAGAGGCTGTCAACGCCAGACCTTTGCATATTTGAAATGTGTTCCCAGAAAAAATCTTACGCTCAGTTTTATTGGACGTCGCAGTTCCATTCTAGGACACCTTCAAGCTTCATACTGGACTATGAAATTGTTTTGCATTGTGATGTAAATCAGGCACTAACATCACAAAGCGCTACGAAAACAGACTGTAACTACACCATAGGGGTGCTACTGAAGAGCCTTTATTATGATAGGTGTACTGTAGCGTCACGCCGGCATTGTATGACCATATCTATCGGGAAGTAACACGACATTCCCGGCGCACAATGCCGGCGCGCGTGTGCCGCCGACATGACATCTATTGAAAAGAAAATTCGCTTGAACATCAGATAATACCGAATCGATATTAGAAAACCATCATCAGTCTAAATAAACGAGCTCGATTGTTATCGAGTCTAGACGACCTTAATGAAGGAGCAGAGCGGGGAGAGTTTTTACCTTTCGGCGCGTCGCGCGACGTCGTCGAATCTTGACCGTATCAATCATAATTGGCCGCTTTTTGCGATTTCGAGAATCGCAGCTCACTGCGTGCACGCATGGTGAGGGCGGGGGCGCGCGCGGGTCGCGGGGGGGTGTCACTGTGCAAATGCACTCGTAAACCTGGCCCGAGGTCAACGCACCCCCTCTCCGCGCGGCCGCCCCGCCCCGCGCACCCCCGGGCCTATAAAACGTTTACCGCTACAATATATTTATTTTATTATAGACGTAGCAGGTCTACGGGTACGGGTGGGTCGCCGAGTAAACCGCATCATGCACTTTTGTCTGTTTCTGCACTCGTGTTCTATTGTAATTGGCAAACGAACACGTCTCGCCGACTCCGAGCACAATCATGCTTTTTCTGTTCATTTAAATTCACATTTTATAAGCCACTTATTTACACATTGGTGAAATTTGAAATATGAATACGTATAACCCTAACGATCTGTTATACTACAAGTTTAAACATTAGTGATACCTATTTACCTATATAAGCAAATTACTCTCGAGGGAATGTGTAGTCGTGCCTGTGTTATGTGAAAATGATCGGATAATCGCTCAAACATGAGTTTAACACTATTAGACGCAATTCATACGATTAAGGCGTCACTTGCCTTGGATAATGTCGTTCTCTGCAATTGAACGAGAAGATGCCATTCCATTACACGTCGATTGTAATTTGGATCGATCGCTTTAAAGATACGGATTCAAAGTGTTTTCGATTTTCGTATTAGTTGTTTAAATGTTAATTATTCATGATACCTATTGTTATCTAACTCTTATCTGTAAATCTGATCTGCAGATAGTGTTATGAGGCCCAAGATGTTTTTAAATGGATAAGAATTTTATTTAAATAATTTTAGAGCTATGTGTAGTTTCTTATCCAGACCAAAACACATGTTAAACTTAAACCGCAAAAAAAAAATGAGAATTCGCACTCCTAAACCGTCGTCTCTACCATTTTTACCTCTTACAAAAGTCTATTTTTAAAGCTCAATATGTTAGAATAACGATCGATCTTCACATATACAGCTATGAGAAAATCTTTCAAAGCAAATTTACCTAATGTATCATGTGGGCAGGTGACAAGGACATCATGATCGAGCTAGATGCGGCCATATTGTGTCGAGTAGGTATATAGATACCCTGTACCGTACTGCAAGGAATTCCCTCGGTAACGCGGGGCTCCAGCATAAAACACCAAGTTTAGGACGTGTTGTATATTCCAGAGCGATTTTATATCCACGTAAAAGTTAAATTTGTAATACAGCGACCGGTGAATGTGACTTTTTAAAAATTTATGCATTCGGTTTTCAGGATATGTTTATCAAGGAGTTGCGCTGAAATACTCTTATACTTACTGTATTAAGTTAATAATGTAGTAGAATCAGAAATAATAAAAAGTGCCCCAAGTATAGAATTTAATAAACTTTATTGTACACCAAAAATAGTAACAAAACTTTGAAACTAACTTATATCTATGGGTACAATGGCGGCCTTATCGCTAACAGTGATATCTACCAGACAACCTTAGGGTGGACTGTAAGAACTTAAACTAAAAAGGGTTTAGTCTGCGGTGTCATCATCATCATCATTTCAGCCGAAAGACGTCCACTGCTGGACATAGGCCTCCCCCAAGTGTCGCCACAATGAACGGTCCTGTGCATCTCGCATCCATCGGACTCCCGCAACCGTTACCAAGTCATCGGTCCACCTTGTAGGAGGCCTTCCAACGCTTCCGTCTTCCGGTACGTGGTCGCCATTCCAGAACCTTTCGGCCCCAACGGCCATCTGTTCTGCGAGCAATGTGCCCTGCCCATTGCCACTTTAGTTTGGCGATTCTTCGTGCTATGTCCTGATTCGATCACGCAAGGAAACTCCGAGCATAGCCCTTTCCATTGCCCTTTGTCTTCTGATGAGGCCCATTGTAAGCGACCACGTTTCGGAGCCATATGTCATCACTGCGGTGTAGGTACTGCAAATTAATGAAGTATTAAATTTTACATTAAAAACTACACTAACCTACTCATTTGAATATAACTAAGATTTTATAAAAAAATATTCGCGCCTTTCAGCATGACAGCCTTCCTAAAAATCATCTAAAAATATTTTTTATTTTAAACTCCAATAAGTATTTATTTCATCATCATCACCATAATTTCAGCCGAAAGACGTCCATTGCTGGACACAGGCCTTTCTCAAGTGTCGCCACAACGACCATCTCGCTGCTATCAGATCATTTCGGTTTCTTGTGGCAGGCCTTCCAATGCTGCTTTCAGCCTCACCAACCATCAGCCCCCCTAGCCAAGTTACAACCGTTTCGTTTCGATGCTCTTTTCGTTGACCGCCTCGAGTCGGCCACGCCTCCTATTCCTTTGTTCTGACCACGTGACTGAGCGTTGAGATGACGTCGGAATAAAGGAATCAGAGACGTGGCCTACTCGAGGCGATCGACGAAAAGAGAATCGAAACGAAACGGTTGTAACTTGGCTAGGGGGGCTGTTCTACGAGCAACGTGCCTTGCCCACGGCCACTTAAGTGTGACGATTCTTCGGGCTATGACGGTAACCTTGGTTCTTCTGCGAATAACCTAATTCCTGATTTGATCACGCAAGGAAACTCCGAGCATAGTCCTCTCCATTGCATAGTGTTTATTAATATTATGCAATCAGTTAAACAACTCCTGATGGAATAGTCTCTACGGTAGTCGGTACCTACATTAAGTACAAAATATAATATCTAATGTAATATGTATATACCAATGTATTGTTATATCGTAACTGGACTGGCCTGTTGATCTAATGGTTAGTGACCCTGACTGCCATGCCGGAGGTCGTGGGTTCGATTCCCACCCAGGACAAATGTTTGTGTGATGAGCACAATCATTTGTGTCTGGCTGGATGTAATTTATCTATAATATTTAAGTATGTTTATCAGCTGTCTAGTACTCATAACACAAGCTCTGCTTAGCTTGGGACTAGACGGCGCTGTGTGATAGTTGTGTGAATATTACATTACTACAAATTACATTAACTATACAGGGTGACTGGTAATTAGTGTAGGATACTTAAACACGTGATTGTGCTCATGATAACCAACATTCCGCCCGCTGGGACAAGACGCTTAGCGAACTCGAGCCTACTCATCTCGAATTCTGGCAACTTCAGAGGAAATTACGTTCCACTGAAGAGTCCTCTATCCCTCCGCTCACCCGCCCTGACAAGAGTGTCGCTTTCGACAACTCTGAAAAAGCGGAATGCCTAGCCGACAGCCTCGAAGCCCAATGCTCGCCTAGCTCTCAACTAGTAGACCAAGCTCACATCGACATGGTGGACGCTGAAGTCGAACGTAGAGCCTCCCTCCCTCCCGTTGAAGACCCTGATAACCCTCTACCCCCCGTAACTCCCGACGAGGTGGAGGATATCATCAAAAAACTTCAACCCCGGAAAGCCCCCGGCGCCGACGGTATCACGAACAGAGTGTTCAAACTCTTCCCTCCCCAACTTATAATGCTAATGACCGCCATCTTCAATGGCGCATTAAGCAATAATATCTTCCCCCAAACATGGAAGCAGGCCACCGTTATCGGTATCCCCAAACCAGGCAAGCCCAAGTCTGACCCTTCCAGCTACCGCCCCATCAGTCTCCTCAATGTTCTCGGTAAAGTCTACGAGAGGCTTATTTATAAGCGACTCAAAGATTTTGCCGAATCCAAGGGTCTCATTCCTAATGAGCAGTTCGGGTTCCGTACCGAGCACTCATGCATCCACCAAGTCCACCGCATCGTAGAGCACCTAAGCGCTGGCTTCCAGCGTAATACGATGACGGGTGTCTTGTATTTCGATATAGCGAAAGCATTCGACAAGGTCTGGCACAATGGCTTATTATATAAGCTATACCAACTCGGAGTGCCAGACCGTCTCGTGCTCATCATGCGAGACTTTCTGTCGAATCGCACCTTCCGCTATCGAATTGAGGGTGCCCTCTCCACCCCCCACCCCATCCGAGCAGGAGTCCCGCAAGGCTCCGTAGTATCCCCCTTAGCCTTCACGCTGTTCACCAGCGACATTCCCCAGAGTAAAAAGGCCCAGTTGGCTCTATTCGCCGACGACACGGCAATTTACTACACCGGTCGTGACCCCAGAGTTATCGCTCGCAATCTCCAAACCTCCGCAAACATTTTGGGCAAATGGTTCCGGAAATGGAGAATAGAGGTTAACCCTGATAAGAGTCAAGCTGTTCTCTACTCGAGACAGCGGAAGTCCGTCCTCCCTCCCCCTCCGATCACCATGTACGGCAAGCCAATCCCCTGGGAGAAGCAAGCCAAGTACCTCGGAGTGATCCTAGATCAGCTTCGCCGAGCACATAAAGCAGGCTCGCTCGCGAGCCGCTTTCGCTCAAGGTAGGCTCCACTATCTCATGACTGCTCGCAGCAAATTGTCACTTAAGTGCAAGCTGCGCCTCTTTACAGCAGTAATCCGCCCGATCATGACTTATGCCTGTGCTATCTTCGCACACGCTAAGCCCCGTTTCCTCCATAGGATGCAGACCCTCCAAAATCGGATCCTCCGTAAAATCCTCGGTGCCCCTTATTACGTCCGAAATGAGAATCTACACTTAGATCTCAAAATCTCCACCATCCAGCAGTTCATGAAACGCCTGTGCAAGCGTTTCTTCGATACTGCTGTGAAACACCGCAACCCCCTTATCGTATCGGCCGCCCGATATGAACCCTCCCTCATCTCAAAGATTCGCCGTCCTAGGCATACTCTTGTCACCCCCGACGACCCCATTACCCTGCTCCAAGAGAGCCGTAAGGAAACCAGTACAGTTCGTAAACATTACAGACCGCCGTCATTCCGTCCTCGCCGCCGAGGCCCGCCGCGACAGACCCGTCAACGTCCTCCCCGTCCTTTGCTCGAGCCAGCCCGCGCCGCTGAGCCGTAGTTTTAAAATTCCCCGTTAATAATAATAATATCTTTGTGCGATCCAGCCCGTCCCTTGCTGCCCCCCCCCCCCCCCAGCGACGCCCTAAGCCGAGGTCCGTACCCCACAGGGGGTGCCCTTAGCGTGTAGTCGCTTAGTTTTAAGTTAGTTAAGTAAGCCCTGGCTGGAGGCTTTGATTCTTGAATCGAGGCCGCCACAGGCAAGACCGGTTAAGCAGCCGACAACCTCCTAGGTTGACCTGCGAGAGGCCACAAACAAAAAAAAAAAAAAAATGATTACCAACAACTTTTACTATGGGAACAAACCTGAAATCGCGAAAAAAAAATCAGCTGTTCAGTACATTTATGTTTGCCTAGTGTACTGAACAGGTGATATTTTTTTCGCGATTTCGGCTTTGCTCCCATAATAAAAATTGTTTGTTATCATGAGCACAATCACGTGTTTAAGTATCGTACACTAATTGCCAGTCACCCTATATATATTGTAGGCTCCTATCATCCCGTTTGTTCGTGCTCTACATGGTGTCTCAAATGACCGACCCCATTATAAACAATGATAGCGAACCTCATAATCATTATATAGGTAGCTCGGCAAATCGTTGGGTGATCGCAATTCGTTGTTATTAGTAGATTGGACGTTGCTGCTTCTTTTCATTAAAACCGAGACGTATATACTTTGTTAGAAAACGTGCGGCAATAATGACTGGCCTGTTGGTCTAGTGGTTAGTGGCCCTGACTTCTATGCCGGAGGTCGTGGGTTCGATTCCCATCCAGGACAAATGTTTGTGTGATGAGTACGATAGTTTGTGTCTGGGTGTAATTTATCTATATATGTACCGTGTATGTATTTAAAAATATACAAGTATGTTTATCAGTTTTCTAGTGCCCATAACACAAGCTCTGCTTAGCTTAAGACTAGACGGCGTTGTGTGATAGTTGTGGAATATTATATTATATTATTATATTATAATCAGATTGATCTAAAGGAAGTACAAGCTGGTTACAGACGGGCAGCCTGGATTCTGTCAAAATATTTTTTTTTTTAAATGATATAAACCAGTGTTTGACTGCGATCACATCTGATGGTAATCAGTGATGCAATCGTTGATAGTGAAGCGCACTAGTTTATTAAGAGCCTATTCACTCTAGCCTTGAAGACGAAAATGGGGATGCTTTTGACAGATTTTCCCTTTCTTCCTTTTAAAAAATATAAGATAGGCTCTCTGATGTTATAAACCATTATGAAGGCCTAAATCAAAAATTCCATCATTACCATGATTATTACAAAATGAACAATGAGTTTTCATACAAAGAGCTAAAGCCAGCATGGACCATTGTGTACCTCCCTCCAATCCTCGGTCCTCCAACATCACTCAAGAATGTCAATACTCCAAAGTACAAGCTTCCTAAAAGCTTTCCATTTTTGTGTCAAGTGATGCCCAATCGGGCAGAAGTAATCGCTTCACATTAAATTTAAGAATGTACAAAGTTAGCCTTTTTTAAAAAAAAGTTGTGCTGCGTGATCGAATTTAATATCTACAGAAAAAATATGCGACAATCTTGACGAGAGTACCTCATTGTAACTTATAAATAAAGATGCAACGAACAATTTTGTATTTTTAAATTTGTTCCAGAGCTTTTTCTTTTTGGACCATAATGTATTTGAACCGGAGAAATAATTGGCTTAAAAGTGTTTTTGTGTATTCAATTAGGAGCTTTAGAAGTATTTAGACATTACGGAGTAGACATAGACTGCTTTGTCTTCTAGCCTGTGCCAATGTATTTATTTATTTATTTATTTAAACTTCATGTACAGTAGTGGTACATAGGCGGACTTAATGCAACAAGGCATTCTCTACCAGTCAACCTTTGGGTTAAAAAAGACAACACTGTGGTAGGTTTGCACGATAAACAGATAACAGATACTTTAAACAGAAAATAAAATAAAAAATAAGTTATTTATAATAATAAAATACATGTATATGCTAAAATTATATACTAATAAATACTAAGAAAAATATCAAATCATTAAGAGAACTTAATAATAATTCCGACGAAGACCGAGCTAAGGTTGAGAAGACTTCAAGTAGTAGTTCCGAATTTTACGCTTGAAGGAAAATTTACTTTCAGCTTTTTTTATGTCTATAGGGTGACTGGTAATTAGTGTACGATACTTGAACACGTGATTGTGCTCATGATAACCAACAACTTTTACTATGGGAACAAACCTGAAATCGCGAAAAAAAACAGCTGTTCAGTACAGTTATGTTGGCCTAATGTACTGAACAGCTGATATTTTTTCGCGATTTCGGCTTTTTTCCCATAATAAAAATTGTTTGTTATCATGAGTACAATCACGTATCTAAGTATCGTACACTAATTGCCAGTCACCCTATATATATATATGCCGTAGCCAGATCATAGAAATTGATCACTTCATGATATGGCCAACTAAAACTAGCCAGATCATATAAACGTTAACATTTGATGATATATCGATCCTCGTTAGGCCTTATCATTGATGTAGAATTTCTATGATAGTAAAAAGTCTAAAGAGAGTAAGCTAAGCGAGGACTGAAATATCGTCAAACTTTAACGTTTAAAATGATCTGGCCAGTTTTAGTTGGCCATATCATGAACTGATCAATTTGTATGATCTGGCCACGACATATACAATAATAAGACTATGCATACTTAAATACAAATGTAAATTTTTGTGTCAATAAACAATTTTTATTTTTTATTTATTTATTTATTATTTATTATACACTTCTATAATAAACTTCCTAGTCATATTCAACCACTAAGCCTTAATAAAGAGGACGAAAAGGCTTGGGATTGACTGCTCCAGTACGCACTATAACTGTTGTCTTATTTTTTTTCTTTTGTTTTTATTTTCAATAGGCTATTTGACTGATTTTTGGAATCGATTTCTTTATTTATTATTATTAAGCTGTTGATCCCCGCATTAACGCCGGCGTTCACGCGCCATTGTCTTACTATTGTGTCTCTAATTACGCACTCAAAAGGTTAAGTATTGTTTATAGAGTCCAGAAAAAGTGTTTTATTTAAATTCTTGTAAATATTAACATAAAAAATAGCATATAAAGTTGTATTATTCAAATAAGCCGCCAAAACGTCATATTTGACAATACGCGTCAAATTGTATTCTGAAACGTCACACGCCAGTAAATAAGCATTGCAGTGAACTAGTTGAGATAGTATTTTGTTGTTTGTGTTAATTTAAACAGTGATTTTCCACAAAAATTAGTTACAAATGGTGTGTACTGCCAACGTGTACACATACGTCGATAAAAACGCCGAAAAAACTAATTGTATGTGTACCGAAAAATGTCAAAATGCGCAAAAAGTGGTTGCGACTTGCTCGCAACAGCTCACGATTTCACTCTTATGTTCGTTTATCACCATAACCACATTATAAGAACTTGCTCTTACTTTGTGTTCAGGACATATCTTGCATTTTACTGTACAAATGCCGAGCCACGACGCAGTTGTACGTAGCCAATCGCATCGTCCCCATATGATTCTGATTCCCATATGAGTTCCCATATGAGCTCTGCAAAGAAAAATTTACAATTGTCAACACGATATTTCACTAATTCAACATGACCTATGTTATTGCACATTATAAAAACAAACAAAATTCATGATAGGCGATATTATTAAGCCTCAACAAGAACAAGAGAGAAGAACAAGAGATTTATTTACGATCTGTGAACGAAAATAGTTTAATCAGAATCCAATTCTTCAATTTTGCTCATCTCTGAGTTCTTCAATTTTGCCCAATTTCTTACGATTTGACAGTATCTATGACGTGACGTCACAACATGGCAATCGATCCTATTCTTATTTGGAACGCATTGTACATTGCTATCTTCACATTTCTAAGTTCGGCGGCATAAAAATCGAGGTTATCCTTGAAGATATCACCGACCATAAGACAATCAATTTTAGGAAGGTTCCCGTTGTCTGCTTTAATGTAGTTGCTCTCCATTTTAAAGTCCTATTATATATTTGATATCCAAATATTACCGGTAATGAGTCAGATGACAGACATATTTATAGACTTGTGACGTATAAATAGGTTCAGCCAATAGCGACCGTTTTCAAAAACATGGCGCTAGGTAAAATAAAATAAAGTTTATTTCGTATATTTTTTTATAAATAGTCCATTATTTTTAAGATATACTGGTACAAATCGCTTTTAAAACCCATAATCTATGCGGATGACAATAAATATGAACTTATTTTTCATATTGTCAAATAGCCTATTTTTTTTTTTTTTTTTTTTTTCGGTGGGAAAATCATCTCGTGACATCCCCCGCCCTTGGGCGGGGCGGGAGATAGTGTCAGACTTTTACTGACTAAAAACCCACTCCTGTTCCTTCATTGCCCTTCGTACCAGGGCCGAGTCTTCCTTTCAGAATCAGACCCTTGGCCCCAGTAGGCTTCGACCCTGCTAGGCCCCTACAGTTGCTGACATCTCCTTGAGGCGCGCGTGGAACAGCACGCGCCGTCGACGACCTGGGCTCGGTCCGGACGGTTACCGGACGGTCGGAAGGCGAGCCACCCATTGCTCGCCGTCCGCAAGCCCGCGCCTACGATGGCCGGAAATCGGGATCGGAATCCCGGCGGCGATTGGGGCGTGAGGACCGTTGCCTCACGCGATCGGCCGCCTCCTTTGCTAGCATTACTGCTTCGCAGAAGGAGGCGACCGCCTGCCACTCCTCCTCGCTCCGGACCATGGCCTGTACCAAGGCCCGGCGCGAGAGATCGCCGCCACCGATAGCCCCCACGAGGACACGGCGTTGCTCTGCCCAAGCGGGACACACCTCCACCGTGTGCTCCACCGTGTCCTCCGGGTGGTCCACACAATGGTGACACCCGGGCGTTTCTTCCGCACGAATCCGGTGCAGGAACCTCCCGAACTTACCATGTCCGGTGAGGACCTGCGTCATGCGGAAGGTAAGGACGCCGTGTTGCCTTTCCAGCCACTCCTCAAAGAGGGGACTTACCGCCATAATTATGGCGTGCCCAGCACTGGGTTGCGATAGTCGCTGTCGCCATTCCACCATGAGACCCCGCCGGAGCTCTGTCCGCCATGCCGCGACTTGTCGTGGCAGCGGAGTTTCGCCCCGACGTTGCATCTCCACGCGCAGATCGTGCATGCGTGCAAGGCCTGTTGCCACCAGGTCCCATGGTGGCTGGCCAGCAAGGAGGCTCGCCGCTTCGCGGGAAACCGTGCGGTATCCCCGCACCATCCGTATGGCCATGACCCTCTGGCACGCGTTCAGCTGGGCCGCCGGTCGCTTTCGCAGTGACGACGCCCACACCGGCGCCCCATAAAGGGCCATGGACTGTACTATGCCAGCTTAGAGCCTCCGGCAGGAGGCGTTTGGACCCCCAAGGTTGGGCAGGAGCCGCTTGAGGGCAGCCCCATTCCGATTCAGTTTGGGAGCCAGACGTCGGAAGTGCTCCTCGAAATTCCACCGGCTGTCGAGGACGAGTCCCAGGTACTTCATCGTCGACCCGACGCCGATGTGAACTCCTCCTACCGTTAATTGGGAGCGCCGAGGCGGCGCGCTCCGAGGGCCGTGAAAACACATGGCCTCGGACTTTTGCAGTGCCACCTCGAGTCCCAACTGCTGGATCCTATCAACGACTATCGCAACCCCGCGTGTCGCTAATTCGACCGCCGCCTGGTACGACTCTCCCTGCGCCAGGACCAGCGTGTCGTCTGCGTAACAGACCACGCTGACCCCGTCAGGGAGGTCGCCGCGCAGTACGTAGTCGTAGCCGATGTTCCACAAGGGCGGTCCTAATACCGATCCCTGCGGAACACCGCACGACATCTCTCGCCGTTTCCACTCTCCCTGGTGACCAGGGTAGATGATGTACCTGTCCGACAGGTAGGCCTCGATCATACGACAGAGGTAGTCGGGCACCCGGTGATACCGGAGTGCCCTCCTAATGCTACTCCAGGGCAGGGAATTGAAGGCGTTGGCGATGTCCAATGACACCGCCACGACACACCTGCCCTGGGACACCGCATCCCCCGTCGTGAGAGCTCGCACGCGCATGATGGCGTCCACCGTAGAGCGCCTCCTGCGAAAGCCGAACTGGCCGTCCGCCAGATCTGGCCCCACCCGTGTTAGGTGCGCGACGAGGCGGTCTGCAATTACTCTTTCAAAGAGCTTGCCCACCTCGTCGAGCAGCACAATGGGCCGGTACGCGGACGGAGAGTCCGCAGGGCGCCCTGGCTTCGCGATAAGGACCAGTTTCCCCGTCTTCCAGCGAAGTGGGAACTGGCCCCTCTCCATGCATGCGCTGAAGAGCCCTCTTAATCGAGACCCGAGAGCCTCCATGGCCAGGACCCAGGCTTTACCAGGCAAGCCGTCGGGTCCTGGGGCGGTATTCTTGGCACTCAGCCTTCGTACCGCCACACTCATCTCTACCTCGGTCACCTCTGGAGCATTGCCGTCGTCGTCGCCATCGTGATCCGCGTTAGACACCGCTGGTGGCGGAGCCATGAGCGGGGGGGAGTGTTCCCCTCGCGCAGGGAACAGATTGCTCACCACACCCTCCACAATCTGGGGCCGGAGACTCTGCGTGAGTGGGGGAGCCCAGGGGCGGAGTTTTTCCCGCACCACCTTGTAGGGGCGTCCCCACGGGTCTCCGTTCAGAGTCCCCAGCCACACGTTGCGGGCCTCCAACTTGGCCCGCTTTATTTCCGCTCGGAGGGTGCGCTTTGCTTCTCTGTATCCCTCATACAGCTCCGCCTTTCTGGCCTCCGCATCCGGTGGGCGGATGCGGCGACTGCAGTGTCTGGCGTACCGGCGCCGCGCAGCATTGCACGCATTGCGCAGTGCCGCAATCTCTGGCGACCACCAGTACACCTGGCGCCGGGCACGTCCTGGCCGGACTCGGGGCATTGCCGCGTCGCAGATTTGCGACATGGCCTCCCGGAACCACTCTGCCTCGACGTCGATGTCAACAGGCCTGTCCGGTGCTTGCACCCAGGCCTGTACCATCGCGGCTTCCAGGAGGAGCTCCCGGTCCAGCTGCTTCAGCGCCCAACGCGGACCACACGGGGTCTGTTGGACCGGCGCGATCGAGGTCTGGGTGGAGACGTCAAACCGAATGTACTGGTGGTCTGAGTACGTCTCCACCCCCTCCATGACGCGCCAGTCGACGACACGTGGTGACAGAGCAGGGCTGGCGAACGATATGTCCACCACTGACTCGCCCTGCATCCGCACACACGTGGGGACAGAACCCCGGTTTAGGACGACCAGGCCTGTCTCCAGAGCCCAGTCCTCCACCATCCGACCCCGCTGGTTCGTGAACCGGGAACCCCAAGCCAAGTTCTTGGCATTGAAGTCCCCGCAAACGACCACGGGGAGGGAACCAAATCCAGCGACGACGGCATTCAGCTCCATAAGGGAGATGTGGAGATCGGCGAGAGTTCTGTTCGGGGACAGGTAGACGCCTACCACTGCAATGTCCCCGAACCGTGCTGCCACGCAACCCCGCCCCCTCGTGACGGCCTCGAGGGACGGAGTACCGGCGGCGGCCGACGAAATTAAGGTCACCGAGCCGTTCAGATCCTGAACCCAGTCTCCCCTGGGCAGGACATAGTACGGCTCGGAGACCACGGCGATGTTGATCGACCACTGCGCCATGCTCTGGAGCAACAGATCCTGAGCGGGGGCGCAGTGGTTGATGTTCGCCTGGAGGAGACGTAATGGAGCCGTATTTAACAGTCCATTACAGTCTCCTCCCGAGCCCCGCGTGAGGGCACTGCCGCAGGGGTTGCAGCGGCGACAGCGGCGGCAGCCGACGAGGCTGCGGCGGTGAGGACATCAGGGTGGATAGGCCTCCGGACCTTTCCCTTGACCTTGGCAGGAGGATCGCAGGACCTGCTCCCAGCCCGGTGTTCAGCCGGCTTGCCTGCCGCCGCACATGCGTAGCAGTGCGGCGTTGCACGGCATTCAACCGCCTTGTGACCGGGCTGACCGCACTGGAAGCAGCGGTCACTGCGGTCCACCTCCGCGGCGCAATAGGCACCCACGTGGTGTCCCACGTGGCAGCGATAGCACCGCAGAGGTCTGGGCTCCAACAGTTTCACCTGCGCGGAGACCCAGCCTACCAGGAGCCGTCGGCCCTCCCCGGTGATGGTCTTGGCCGTCGACACGGGGCAGCTAACCGTCACGGCTCGCATACCCGTGCTATCAGCGCGGATGGAGCCCGCCCGAACCTGTTCGGCGGTGCATCCTCCCGCCCTGACGATGGCGGCCACCACCTCGTCCACCTTGACAGAGTCGTCCAAGCCCATGACGCGCATATCAATGCACTTGGTGGGCCTGGACACTCGGGCCTCTTCCGCGTCCAAGGACGCCCTGATCCTTGCGGCCAGGGCATCTGCGGCAGGGCCACTGGCCGCACCAGGGACCTCCAGCATTCGGGCCCCAGTTACGGTGCGCCTCATGCGGAAGCCCCCAGAGGCTCCGAGCTCGCCAAGGTGGGGCAACACCGCCTGCCTCGCCTTTTCCATGACGGCGTCATACGTCACGCCCTTCTTTTCCGCATCTGGCTGTAGTGTGATTACCACAGCCTCGGATTTCGGGGCGCGAAGTCTGGCCGCCATGGCCCGCTTCTTGCGCTGCTGTCGCCGTGTCCGCTTTTTGGCCGCCCTAGACGCCTTGCCTGCCTTCCTTTTGGCACCGACAACCGTCCAATCGGTGTCGGCCGAGGATTCTGCAGGCGGGGCGGGGGGTGGCAGGGGCGGCCCAGTCGCCGTTACGGCAGGAGCCCTCGCCGCCTTACCCTTTGTGGGTGGAGCAGGCCCTCCCTGCCGCTCCTGCTGTTTGGCCGCCGGGGCCGGCCTCACAGGCTCCGACGCCATGGCCTTTCGCCCGGCCTGCTCCGACGGGCCCGCCTTGGGCGCAGCAGCCGTAGTCGCGGCGGCGGCGGCATATGATGCCGCCTTCCGCTGGCCGGAGGCCGCGAGCGGGGGACGCAGCACGATGCCCTCCAGCACGGACAGCTGCTGCTGCATCCGCTGCTGGAACTGCTCCTGTTGCTGCTGCTGTTGCTGCCGGAGGGCAGCCAGCTCCTGCCGCACCAGCGTCAGCAGCTGGCCCTCTGACTCGGGCTGGGGCTGGGGCTGGTTTTGTCCCTGCTCCTGCATGCTTACCCCTTTTGGTGCCTCCTCCTGGTGGTCGACTTTTCGGGCATCCAAGAGCTCAGCCCGGATCTTCGCAACCCTTTTTTCGAAGTAGGCGTCCATGGCCTCCAAGATAGAGGTCGCGAACTGAGCGATGCCCCTTTTCTTGGAGCCCTTCTCTCTCTTCCTTGACATGGCTGTCAAGACGTCGACCACCAGTACCCCGAGCAACCTGCGTGACTCCTCGGCGGAGTCTTCCCCGGCGTCTGGCTTGCTGCCAGGCGGCCCCGAGGGGTCAGACCTAACACCAGTCGCTACGGGATGGCGCCCCTCCGCGGAGAGCCTCTCGGCTCTCTCAGCAGCCTCCTGGGAGGTAAGCCCTCTCCCTCTTCCTCTCACTCGGCTCGCACCCCGACTGCTAGTAGGGATCTTGCGGGCCGACGCAAACTCTCCTTCGGAGGACGATCCGTCCCCCGCTTTGGAGCGCTTCCGGAAGAAGCTTGTATTCCTTCCAGGGTCTCCCGCTACCTCCTCCACCTCCGAGCTCTCCGAGCTCCTTTTGGATGCCGCGTCGGACTCCGACCGCGCATCACTCTCCTTCTCCTCATCGTTGGTTTTAAAAAATTTGCTCATTTTTGTTCCCACGAGTATGTATCAAGTTTTACCGGCTCAAATTTGTGGTTCGCACTAGAGACTAATTAAGCTACCCATTAGTCAAGCTAACAACCTCCCTCACGGTGCGCCGCCGCTTGGAGGTTTGGGGTGATTTTTATAGAGGTTGTCTTCCTCGCGGCCCGGGCGGTTAAGCCAAGACCCTCGACCCCCATCAAAAGTCAGAAACATGACCTTGGACAATCTCTGGGGCTACGAGACTAACGGTGGCAGAAGGAGGAGCAAGTCTTCCTCCTGCCTGCCCGGTGGCAGGGTAAGTGCACACCGAGCCCGCTCTTACTTCGCCACTGTACTTCGGACAGAATATTCGCAGGCGGACATCGAGACCCCTTAGGCAAAGTACCCAAGGGGAGTCGTTAGCCGCCTCCCAGGGTGCACCGTCCCGCAGACTGGCCTTCGCTCCGGACATATCCGCAAGGGAACTACAGCCTGCGGGCACTCGAGGAGGTTTTCTGTCGTAGCACCCCGTCAAATAGCCTATTGTGCTTTTTATTATTATTATTTACAAATTGACATTGTAGATTATTTTTATTTTGCAATTAGACATTTTTTTCTATTAATTTTTGACATAGATATTTACTTTACTAAGTATTAAATTTTGTAAACTAAGTATATATTTCCTTTTATTATTGTGAACGTGAGGACTATGTTGATTGCTTTTTTTTCCTTTCAGTAATTTTAACGTACCTAAGTATATCTGGCAATTTGTGTATTTTCTGCGGCCTACCCAAATTTCCTTTCCTTGGTATTGTTCGTCAAGTCGTTGAGCTCCTTGGTAGTCCCGTGTTGAGCTTTGCGAATACTGACAAATGCTTGCACTGACTGGACAGGTTCACTCAAATCTGTATGGTACTTTATTCAAAAGACCATCTTAGACAAATCTGCATGGTTCTCATGTGATTTGACCATTACATATTTACTGTATGGACTATAAAAGAGACTTTGACCCCTAAGTTTGTTTCGGTGTTTCTTCTCAGGGTAGTCAGCTTGGAAACACCTCAATCTCAACCTCACCCAATCTCGTTTAAAATGACGAAAAAATAATAATTTAAGTGTTTTTTTAAACCTATTTGCAAAATAAATATCATTTATCAGTTATCATTAAGTGACGATACCCGCTTAGAGGCGTTTGCAAGTAAATGTGCTTTCAGTTAGCAACGATCAAACGTCAAGTAAGGAAACATTAGTTTTTTGGGAAACAGACGAAAATACTCATTTTACACTTTCAATAGAATCCTAATTAATTAATTCAGGGATCTGTTATCTAACGAACTCAACTGGGCACGCCACAATCGCAGCGATAAGTCTCCTCTTTGAGGCGTGGTTAGAGAAGCGTCATGGCATCCTCACTCTCCGCCTGATGCAGGTCCTCACCAAACACAGTTTTATGGGAGATTCTTGTTCGGCGGGAAGAAACGCCTCGATGTCATCATTGTACGGATCCCGCCTGGAGGACCATGTGCAGCATACGGTGAAGGTCTACCCTGCTTGGGCGGAGGACCGCCGTGTCGGGGTAGAGGCAATCGGTGGATGCTTATCGGGGCTGGCCCTGGTCTAGGCTATGTGTGGTACGAATCGAGAGAAAATGGGAAGCAATCACCTTATGCAAGCGAAAGAGCTGGCTGCAAGCATGAGGAGGAGACAATTCTTACGCTTCGGCCCGCGAGTCGCCGGGTGACAGTCAGCTACCGTAGGCACGGGCTTGCGGACGTCATATAATGATTAGCTCGCCGTCCGATAGAAACTGACACGAGTCAAAAAGATGTTAGCAAACGGAGAGGGCCCACAAGGGCATCAGCCTGCCAGGGTTGCAATTTACAGGGGTGTTCAAAAGAGATACTGTGGCCCTAGAACGCAAAGGGTGTCTGAAGGAACAGAGGTGGGTTTTAGTCTGTAAAAAAAATCTGTCACTCTTTCTCACTGCGCCCAGATCAGGAGGTGTTATTTGATGACTTCGTACTGAATAAAATACCTAAGTTAAAAAACTCAATGCCTACATGACTATGAAACTTAAACCCTCCTGTCTCGGCTTATTTTCTCAGGAAATCAAGCAAATGAAGCAAAAGCTGTAATTCCCAGTTCATTATAAAACAAATTGCGTACAGCTAACTGAATACAAACATTATATTCCTACTTATCTAACATAACTAGTTGTCGCTACAACGCTTAGGAATCCTAATTAAAACCGTTATGGTCAAGACGATTTTATTTCATTCAGACAAGTTTAGAAATGACTAGATGGGATCGTACTTTCAAATGCTATGAGAAATATTTAACAACTAGATTTAAGTGTCGATTTTTATGAAATTGTCTGTACTTTTTATCAAGATTTTTGTGTTGTCGAAACCTCTACGGTCCGAACTAAGCGTTTCGCCTTGTCGTTTTTACCGCGAACATCGAGGAACAACTTGCCTGCTGCGGTCTTCCCGTCCGATTATAATTTAGGTGTCTTCAAAGCTAGAGTGAATAGGCTCTTAATAAACTAGTGCGCCTTACCATCAACGATTGCATCACTACTTACCTACCATCAGGTGGGATCGCAGTCAAGCATTAGTTTATAACATTTCCAAAAAAAAAAATATCATCATGTAATAATACTAGAATTTCTTTGAAAATTGATTTGAAATTATATTTTGATTTATCAATTGTTGTATTATCTTTTTTTATTGTTGGCTTCAATATTATAATCTAAAAAATCTCATATCTTCGTCATCCAATGAAAAATGTTTTACAAAAATGGTGTAGAATTTCTGAAGCAGAAAAATTAAAGAAACAAATCGTACCAACTTACTAGAGACAGTCTAATAAAATAACAAAACAAAATGCACCTTTACGGAAGCTGTATTTTATTTTGCGGAACGCGCCAATTTATCTCCCCACTTTTTATTTTACTACCATTTCGTAAAAACAACACCACAAACAAAACATTAACACGAAACATTTCGAAAAATAACACAAAGCTTTTCTTATTTCATTCCGTTTCCTCGTCTGCCAATAACCCACATTTCACGTGCCAATCTGAACTGAAACAACCGTAGAATTTTGATTAACCATCAACGCCCGTTCCCGCCAACTTTCGTGTAGGTAAGGCTGAATATTTTTTTTCTATAATAACAAGTCGAAAAATTTTCGACAGCTCGCACGTGCTCTACTCTAAACTGTACGCTTCTTGTAACGCGTAAAGTTTGTAGAATTGCAGAAATGCGTCAGTATGATACGCGACCTGCTTTTCGATTAGCGCTCTTGAAAATGTTGCTGGAGCTTTTCGAAACGTATTTCTTTAAAGCACGTGTAAACGTATTGTTTTCCTTAATATTTTATGTGAATATATTTTTTATACTTCCTAATTATACTTATTTTAAGTGACTAACAAATTTACAGAGACGATAATTAAAATATACCTCCCTACTCTTAATTTGCATTAAGTTCTTAAGAAACCTAAATACGTAGTTCTCAGGTTCTCAGAACTTAAAAATAACGTTGAGTAATTTTAGTTCCAAGCTTCAAGAACAGCGATAAAATCTGTACGCAAAAGAATAACATTAGAACTTTGACTTAACTTCTAAAACTCTGTTGCTAACGAAAATAGACCAGCCTATACGCAGGTCAAAGTGTAGTTGAAATAATAAAAGGTTTATTGTTTGTCGCAAGTGCGTTCGCCCCGACACGCATTGCTGAGCACCGTGAGACCAGCGACGAAGGTGCCCCAACTAACAATAGAAATGGCTCCAAACACTTGCTTAGAACTTATGCATTCCTAGTACCTCTATTGGAAATTTTCCATAATGCTGGCTGTATTTATTGCACTTTAAAAATGGAATTGAATGAAAGGAAAAATTGGTACGTGAGAAATGCAGCTGTGTCGCCGAGACGTGTGGACTGTATGGAGATAGACAGCGTAAACCGTGAATGTTACTTTTCGTTTATTTATTTCAAAAATATCTCACTATTACTATACTCCATCGGTTTAGGTAGTTAAATAAACGTAAACAATCTTAATATGTCTTTTTATTTAAAAAAAATCGTTTATAAGACATACTGCAGACATCGACTCAATTTTTATTCTACAGAAAAGAGCTATCAGAGCTATTTACAATCTCCGCCGGTGCGATTCTCTAAGGGAACTGTTTAAGGATATTAACATCATGACGGTGCCTTGTCAATATATCTATGAAAACATCATGTACGTTAGAAAAAATCTTCATCTTTTTAGCAAAAGAGGCGACAGACATAATTATGTTACAAGAAATAGGGACCAATTAGTTCAACCAGGTTTCAGACTGGCTAAAGTGGCCTCTTCTTTCATGGGGTACTGTTTGAAATGTTATAATAAAATACCTCCCCAAATATTAGAACTCAATGAAACGAAATTTAAATCTTGTATTAAACGCACACTATGCAGGCAGGCATATTATAAGTTGGAGGATTATATTCAAGATAAAAATGCTTGGCTCAATGCTGGTCCAGCTCCACTACCACCGGGGGTACAAATTGATTAGTTTTGAAACTATTATTACTATTCTTTAATGTCTTTTTTTTTTTGAATTTGTTAAATTTGTAATGTACTATTGTAGTTAATTATTATTGAATTTAGTATTGTATAATGTAGAAGCATTTTTTTCAAACTTTGTAAATGTGAGTACCATGGAGCTATTTTATGGTTTTTAGGTTACTATTGGATTTGTTTGACATAAATAAGCATGGCAGTTGAGAGTTTGTCATGCTCACTCAAATGTCTCACTGATGGTGGCGCGTGTGTTGGATCATTCGGTTCCCTTCAAAATGGTTGAGCTGAGTGGTGCTAATATTCGCGTCAGGTCCGTGAACGGGCGCTATCAGTTGAGACTGGTCATCTCTTAGCTGCCAGTTGCTATTTTAATATCTATATTTAGTTTTTATTTTTACATTATTGACATTGTTCTCACATGATAGCGACAAGAAACATGTAACAGAGATATTTGTAATTGCAAAACATGATTGAAAAGAGTGTCCATGGAGTTTCTTGCACATTCTTCTCCATAGAGATCTACGCTTTGGAATGTGCAATTAGCATCATTTTTTTCTGACTGACTGACTTCTTGACATTTCAAAAGTGCCTGTAAATGGTTTATTTGAAATAAATGCTTTTGAATTTGAATTTGAATTTGAATACAAAGATTATTTAAATTTAGTTAGTTACCAAACATCGGTATAGGTAAATAAAAAATTGTAAACATGTTTTAGATAAAAATTATAGACAACTTTTTGATAAAAGACATGTCAAGATTGTCCTTTGTTTGTTGAACCTTTACTTAATTACCTAAACAGATGGAGTATAGTTTTATTCAGACTAAAACGTCGATGTATAAGCGCATCCCTATTGTCGAGGCGTCTCATCGCCCCCGCACTAACATCTTTGACAGACACAAAGAATTACGCGCCCTTATCGCGATGTTAGGTATAGTTTTCAAGCTGAAATTAAATGTTTTATGTGTTTATCTCTACAAATAGTTACTAAGTGGTAGGTATTAGTAAAAGTAGTCGTACGTAACCAAACATCACAAACTCATCAATAACCAATTTAACCTTTTGAGTGCGTAATTAGAGACACAATAGTAAGACAATGGCGCGTGAACGCCGGCGTTAATGCGGGGATCAACAGCTTAATCGATTCAGATATCTGGCTAAACATTGAACTAGAGGTCTTTTAGCCGTTTAATAACGACAGATGTGACACCTTATAATGTTACATAGTAAGTAAGAAAAGAGCTCCATATTAAATAGAAAACTCATGAAAAAAAATGGTCCTTCGGTACGGCCCGGTCCATTCATTCTGATTCTGAATGGTTTACTTGATGATGGTTTACGTTCTAAGTAAACATTTTGTTTCGCTAATATTAGACTAAAATATTTGGTGTTAGGACAGCCTTTTCTCATACCTACCTACAGGCTCATTTATACCTGTAATGATTTGTAAGAGAGATTTTAGTTACAAAAGGTTTTTAATAAATAAAAACTAGAAAACGACCAATAAATAACGCTTTAAAATATGCAAGAATCTGTCCCATAACCTACCTAGGTACATCTTCGATTCTAATAGATAGCAAGTTGTCTAATATCTATGGTTTAGCCATAGACAATTTGCAATCGACAAGAATCTTCGAGCACACGTCTCGAGCCGGCTTTAGCTGCGGCGTCAAAATGCCATGTATGGCAATAGGACGTTCATTGGCTGCAACCTACTTAGCAAGTTGTCCAGCGATGGAAAGATTAGCAACACTTAGGACGTACCAACGACCATACAGCCCATAGGCTTTATGATCGTTGGGATGTAGGTACTTAGAGCTTTTTAATGGTGATCCTATATTTACGGCAGTCAAGTCATGTTCAAGCCAGTCATGCAATGCTAAACAACTAATTACTTTGCAATTGCATAGCGTTGCCATTATATTTTTTTTTTTAAGAAAACCACGGTATGCACGTCCTAATTTCACAGAATAAAGTTTAGTAACCTGTAATCCAGCAATGAGGGTTCATAAGAACCTCGAAAACATTCGTATGTCTTTAGTAGTCCTTACATAAGTTCGCGAGTATATTTTTAACATTAGGATTTACTCCTGTTTCGTGGGTGCGCTCACAAACGTGTAAACTCACATACACAAGACACCCAGACGCGGAACAACTATCCCTAGGTCATACAATATTAGTTCTGGACGAAAATCCAAAACTGCGACATGCTGCGCCTCAGCCAATCCCTCAACGCCGAGCGTGACGTAATTTGATTTTTTTCACAATGATAAAAACTGTAAGAAGTGACTCAGATATTAAAAGAATAGACGGAATGGAGGGACGCTTTTGCCCAGCCGTGGGATAGGAACAGTATACGCTAGATATAATATAATATATCATAATAACATCATGAAGTCGAAAGTTTATGAGCATGTGAGCGTTTGTTACTTCTTAACGCTCGAACGGCTGAACGGATTTCGATGAAACTTGGTGTATTGGGTAGACCATGTCCTGGAATAGCTATATAATGGATACTTTTTATGCTAGGAGTATGTTCCCTTGAGATTATTTTACACTATCACGTGGACGAAGCTTGGCAGCAGCTAGGTACATACAGGTAGCCGGGATCCTGGTCCCGATTTCCGGCCACCATAGGCGCGGGCTTGCGGACGGCGAGCAATGGGTAGCTCACCGTCCGGTCATCCGGTAACCGTCCGGACCGAGCCCAAGTCGTCGACGGCGGTACTGTTCCACGCGCGCCTCATGGAGATATCAGCAAGCCGTGGGGGCCCAGCAGGGTCGAAGCCTACTAGGGCCAAGGGTCTGCTTCTGAAAGGAATACTCGGCCCTGGTATGAGAGGCAACGAAGGAACAGGAGTGGGTTTTTAGTCAGTAAAAGTCTGTCACACCTTCCCACCCCGCCCAAGAGGAAATTTTTGAATCTATAGGGAGACCGCAGCGTGAAGGTGACTCTCTGGCTAACCTGAGCAATCTGTTTATTCCAGCTTAACCTATGGTCGATATATAAACCTAGGTCTTTAACGTGAGGTGAGAGAGGGATGACTGTATTGCCGAAAATAAGCGGCAGTAGTCGGCTAGTCTCCAAACTCCGTAAAAAGTTTTACTTGCTAGGCTTTTTTACTTGCTTCTGTTTAAAGTAATCTCTTTCATATTTATGAGGTTTTCACTCTATGGCAATGATCAGCATGTTAGCTTTTTAGTGTTCTAAGGTACTTTATTGCAGTAACAGTTCAGCATTTATTACCGGACTCTTCATTATCAATTAAAGTTACCTCGCACACTGAAACTGTTGCAACTCGACGAGAAAACTTGTCGGTAAGGTCCTTGCATGACCGCATCAGGAATGAAGATATCCGCAGCAGAACTAAGGTTACCGACATAGCCCGAAGAATCGCCAAACTTAAGTGGCAGTAGGCAGGGCACATTGCCGTTGGGGCCGAAAGGTTCTGGTGGCGGAAGACGCAGCGTTGGAAGACTTCCCACAAGTTGGACATCGGTCCAACTCATCATCGGATCTTGTGAGGTACGTAGGAATCCGATGAATGAGAGACGCACAGGAGCGTTCGTTATGGCGACACTTGGGGGAGGTCTATATCCAACAGTGGACGACTTTCGGCTTAAATGATAATGATGATGAGGTAACCTTTTAGTCCTTCTGATCGTATTTCGGTAATGGCAGCTACTTTTAGCAGATACTAACAGGATACTGCAGACGTAGGAGATATAAGGATGTGTGTATCCTGTATTTACAAACACACGTCCAGTACCTCTTGCCTCCATGTCTGACCCAAGGGCCGTCAACCCGACACCACTGAAGAAAGAACTGGTGTAGATCGTAAGGCATTTTTTTAAGGGGAAATCATCAAATAAATTCTCCCACTCTGAGTGGAGCAAGAGGGAGTGTCAGACTTTACTGACTAAAACCCACGGTATCTTTTACTGCCTAAAACCCACGCTATCTTTTACTGACTAATACCCACACTATCTTTTACTGATTAAAACCCACGCTATCTTTTACTGACTAATACCCACACTATCTTTTACTGATTAAAACCCACGCTATCTTTTACTGACTAAAACCCACGCTATCTTTTACTGACTAATACCCACACTATCTTTTACTGATTAAAACCCACGCTATCTTTTACTGACTAATACCCACACTATCTTTTACTGCCTAAAACCCACGCTATCTTTTACTGACTAATACCCACACTATCTTTTACTGATTAAAACCCACGCTATCTTTTACTGACTAAAACCCACGCTATCTTTTACTGACTAATACCCACACTATCTTTTACTGATTAAAACCCACGCTATCTTTTACTGACTAATACCCACACTATCTTTTACTGCCTAAAACCCACGCTATCTTTTACTGACTAAAACCCACGCTATCTTTTACTGACTAATACCCACACTATCTTTTACTGATTAAAACCCACGCTATCTTTTACTGACTAATACCCACACTATCTTTTACTGATTAAAACCCACGCTATCTTTTACTGACTAATACCCACACTATCTTTTACTGATTAAAACCCACGCTATCTTTTACTGACTAAAACCCACGCTATCTTTTACTGACTAATACCCACACTATCTTTTACTGATTAAAACCCACGCTATCTTTTACTGACTAATACCCACACTATCTTTTACTGACTAAAACCCACACTATCTTTTACTGACTAAAACCCACGCTATCTTTTACTGACTAATACCCACACTATCTTTTACTGACTAAAACCCACACTATCTTTTACTGACTAAAACCCACGCTATCTTTTACTGACTAATACCCACACTATCTTTTACTGACTAAAACCCACGCTATCTTTTACTGACTAATACCCACACTATCTTTTACTGACTAAAACCCACACTATCTTTTACTGACTAATACCCACACTATCTTTTACTGACTAAAACCCACGCTATCTTTTACTGACTAAAACCCACGCTATCTTTTACTGACTAAAACCCACGGTATCTTTTACTGCCTAAAACCCACGCTATCTTTTACTGACTAAAACCCACGCTATCTTTTACTGACTAATACCCACACTATCTTTTACTGACTAAAACCCACGCTATCTTTTACTGACTAAAACCCACGCTATCTTTTACTGCCTAAAACCCACGGTATCTTTTACTGCCTAAAACCCACGCTATCTTTTACTGACTAATACCCACACTATCTTTTACTGACTAAAACCCACGCTATCTTTTACTGACTAAAACCCACGCTATCTTTTACTGACTAAAACCCACGCTATCTTTTACTGACTAAAACCCACGCTATCTTTTACTGACTAAAACCCACGCTATCTTTTACTGACTAAAACCCACGCTATCTTTTACTGACTAAAACCCACGCTATCTTTCAGTTGCCCTTTAGGTTCCAGGGAGACGGTGATTGAGGTGTAACTAATCCTCACGCTTTCCGCGACCTCCTTCGCTCGCATTACCGCTACGCAGAAGGAATGACTGCTTTCCATACCTTTGCGCTCCATACCATGACCTGGACTAGGGCCAGAGGCGAGAGGTCCGGTCGCCTAATGGGGCAGACATCCTCCATATGAGGTATGGTCATCTATGGTCCACCTTGTCGTCCGACTGATCCTTACAATGGTAACACCCGGGCGTTTTTTTTCCCGTCAAATCCGAAACAGGAACCTCCCAATACAACCATATCCGGTGAGGAGAATCTGCATCAGGTGGATAGTGAGGTAGCTGTGACCTCTAGGATCTAGTTTAAGTGTGTGCAAGATCCTTAGTGTAATGTGACATTTTAGGCGCGATTGTAAAACATTTTGGATATTTTGAGAGAAGCCCTTCTCTGGATGTTCAATAAAAGAGCACTTTCTTTCATAGTTGACACAATAGTACATAAATATTGGTATTTTTATTAGAAGGCCTATAAAATACTTTCATATTTATAAACTTATTTACTAGATTTATATTGTACACTGGATCCTACCCTCGAATGTGATTTCTCTCTATAACTCAAAGGTTTGCTGGGAGAAACTCATTGTTGAGTTGAGCTCGCCTTTGTAGATGAATTGTCAAAACACTTTGTAATATATTAAGTTTTTTGTGTACAATAAAGAATTAAGACGCCTACATCGTCCTTTTTTCGAAACGTACACTGCACAAAATGCCAGCTGGTACCTACATTTAGAACGAAATGAAAAGTGGATTAGTAGATAAAGTATCTACCTAAACACACAGAAAAAGTCTTCATTTCCAGAAATGCAATAAACCGTCTGAATCAATCATTGGGAGCTTTTCAGATAGCGATTAGCTATGCGCGACACGTAATCAATTTCCTTCTCTTCTCGGGATCCAGTTACTTACAAGTGAATGATAGAACACACTTGAGCGTTTAGTAGAACTGACAGAGTTAAACGGCTAAACACATTACACTCTTTAGCTTCGGAGAATACGACTCGCAAGTGGCACGTAGGTAACTCTCTAGGTCCCCAATGACTACTGTGGGATTGTAGGATGCCTAAGAAAGTAGCGTAATTTCAGTAAGTGTTTATTTCTTAAAAAAAAAAACTTTTCTTTCTGAAATTTTCAAATCTATGAGTGTCTGTTGGTTTTTTGAACTTGGAATTTGTACTTAATGAAGATTTGACATTGAAACTCATTATATCTGCTATCTCCTTTCAAAATTCACTAGGAAGAACATCTTAAGCGCCAGTTAGCGCTTTTTACAGAAAAGGGGTTTTGATTTAATAATTAAAATAACTTATACAAGGTGCAGTTTTGTATATGCACAACATTTCAGGAGGTTGATAAAAAACTCGTAAATAATCTTATAAAAATAAGTACTTGTTATTTTAGTTTTTTTTTAGTGTCATTCAGAATAACTCTTATTAAATGTCTTCAAAAAAACAGAATCACCCGTTGCGATATATCGTGCGTCATGTCACCGTGTGCGTGAGTGCGACAACCTGTATGAAGCTCCACCCACTTACTTTAGGAAACGCTTTTTTCAATATCCTTATTTATTTTAACGAATAAAATTTATTGATTAGGTATTTTTTGATTTTTCTTTGATGATTCGGGTAGAGAATCACTAACATGGTAGGTCCTGCCTCCTGAGCTTTTTTGCTTGTACTAATACAAGGTGCAGTTTTGAATCTTAATAGATCAGTAATTAACCTGTATAATTCTTTAGTGTGTACGTATTTTAGTGTTAAGTATGTAGGTACTTTGTTTTTTCACCAATTGTTTAGCTTATTTAGGGCAATCTGTCCATTCCAGGTTGCCTGGAAGAGATCACGGAATGCGATAAGGCCACCAATTGTACGTTTTTAAATATAAGGCTTAAATAAATAAATAATTGTATGAATAACAAGTCATTTTTTTTTTAGAAAGGTATTGTCAATAATTAGGAAAGAGCCATTCTGATGTTCTTCCTAACTGAAAAGGATCGATCCTATTCCCCTAAACGTGGTCTAGAAAATTATATTCTTTTCTCACATTTATTAACTAAGTACCTAACCTACGTGCACTTCCAACACCCCACTTTATTATCAAAAGTGTTTATTTTCTGTAAAAGAGCAAGCGACGACGGTGTTTGTAGTACGAAATTAATTTTTCCCCTCACGTTAACTTGAACGAGCTCTTTCGATTAGCGTAATGAAATCGTACCTACTTAGTGATGACAATCTAATGGCGTACCACGACATGAAGGGTCTTGAAGTACCTATATTGGTACAATTTTATGTTATTCAAGCGTTATTTTAAGGAGTAGTTAGACACTCCACTTTATTAGATTTAATAACGGCTTATGTTTAACTTACCACCAGATATAGTAACATATAACAGACAGAAATAGTAAATGATCACCAAAATTAAACCCGCACTTTAATGTAAAATTATAACCAAAGTTTTAACATCTCGCTATCCTATTTAAGCAAAATGACTCCAAATAAATCATTGTTAACCCAAAAGTAGTACCTAAATGATCACCAAAATTCTATGCATGGTTGATGGTGGGCTTGGTTGACGGAGCCCCGCTTCGCGGGGCTCCTACTTCTGTGTGGTTTATAAAAAAATAACCACGAAAGAGATGGCGGGGTCTATTCGCTCGCTTCGCTCGCTCACACGACCCCGCCATCCCCTTCTAACCTAACCTATCCGAGTTGGAGTGCCCTAAAGTCCCGATTGCATCCAGTTTCTCCTGATATAACAACCGTTACATACCCAATGTCAAATTCGGGCAAACGACGGTATACCGGCAGAAATAGCGCAGTAATTTGCTCGCTAAGATTTGGTGATCATTTACTACATTTGGTGTTCGAATACAATTTGAAGTGCAGTCGTGACTAAAATAGCTAGTACTATTGTAATTTTAGACTTTATTTTTCTGGTGTCAAGTATATATATATTTTGGTAAAAGAACTAAGGGTATCAAAGCATTTTATGGTGGTCATTATATTTAACCCCTTTAATAACCGATGCGAGCGAATCCGATCCGAAAGGATTTCGCTAGCGTCACCGCGAGCGCCCCTGGCGCTCCTAATCCGAAACCTGTGCCTGACAAGGCAAAGAACAAGGTCGATGATAGTGATGGTTTCGTTATGGTGCAAAGGAGGAAGCGTCGAACGCAAACCAACAAGAATCGCTGCGGCATAGCACCTGCAACTCCTAGCGTAGGACTGCGTGCTGCTCAGCCGAACACTCCCGTGTACATCTCCCGCCTGCATCACACCACAAGGGTGGAAGACATCGTGGAGTACGTGCGCCATAAGACGAAGTTTGCACTGAGGGTACAGCTTCTGGAGTCGCACCGTAACGTCAATTTCAAGGCGTTCGTGGTGCGAGTCCCGAATACTTTTCTGCCCCTCATGTTGAAGGAAGACTTTTGGCCGCAGGGCGTGGTGTTCCGTCGCTTCCGCGGACAAGTGCCACAGAACAGCACAAAGTGAACAAGTGCAGTGAAGTGTTACTAACATAGTCATAAGTCGTATTTATTAACAATAAATTGTATTTAATTTACTTTATACATATATATGTTAGTCTATAAGGTATTTATCTATGGGCCAAGATGCCTGAAAATAAATGATTTATTATTATTATTATTATTATAACTCCGGCTGCTTATGCTATAAGCATAGCATAATCAGCCTTTTAATGTTCCCACTGCTGGGACTCAGGCCTCCTCGCTAGGAGAGGGAATGGGCCATAATCCACCACGCGGGCCCAATGCGGATTGGTGAATGTCACATATCTTCGAATTTTTGGTTCTAGGACATGCCGGTTTCCTCACAATGTTTTCCTTCACCGTTCGGAGAGCAGTGGTGATGAAATAAATTACACAAAGTAATGCGCCTGGTTGGGTTTGAACCTGCGACCTACAATTCGTAAGTTGGGGCCGTTACCACTCCGCCACCACTGCTCATAACTCCGGCACAACATATTAATGTAACCGATTGAGGATCTAATTCTAGACAGAATGGTTGCTGCAGATTCAATCTGAACAAATGGGTTATCCTTGACCCGTCCTAAACACAGTAGGTATCTACCGATGTTAAGCACCTTCATACGATAAACGTCACCTCCTTTGCTGTGGACAAAAACCAACAAAATAACCCGGGAAAATCAAATTTACTTAAGTTTCTCAGTTGCAGCTCAATGTCAAGTTATTTATGTTGATTAAAATAAGACTGGCGGCCATAACTCGCATTTATTTTACGGAATTATCTATATTTATATAAAAAATGAATAGCTGTTCGTTAGTCTCGCTAAAACTCGAGAACGGCTGGACCTATTTGACTAATTTTGGTCTTGAAATATTCGTGACAATCCAGGGAAAGTTTAAACGGTGAGAAAATATAGAAAAATTCACGAAAAATAAAATCCGCATACAACGCCATCTCTAATTAAAATTTCGTTTTAAAATGAATTATGATGGTTTTGATAATGCCAGTAGATGGCGTTATAATAATAATAATATTTATTTATTTTCTCCCATCCTTATTAAAATTTATACAATTTATAAGAAACAGTTTACAGACGGGAGACAGGAGCCCATACTAGGTGAAACCTGTGCTACAAGTCTCCTGGTCTCCTAATCTCGAAAATATTATAAAAATCCAAAGTCAGAGGATATAAAACTCATGAAAATAAAAATTAAATAATAACATTAAAATTCAAATTATGACATAATTAAATTATAATATGAAATTAAAATAAGAGATCAAATTAAAAGAAATCATATAGTTAATGTTTTGGTAAGTTTGTGATTTGACAGTTTAGCTAAAAGGTATCACAACATTAGTTGACTAATAAGCGGTACGAAGTTCGCCGGGTCACCTAGTAATCATTAAAATCATCAATCTCAGTTCAGCTAACCCTATCGAATGGTCATTTCATGAAACTTGACACTGAACTGCAAAATGCGAAAAAAACTTATGAAAATTTGAATTCCACGGTCTACCCTTTTTTATGTGGGATATCATCCAATGACTTCTCCCGCTCTAGTGCGGGGCGAGAGGGCGTGTCAGACTTTCACTGACTAAAACCCACTCCTATGTTCCTTCTTTGCCTTGCGTTCCAGGACCCCGGGTTTTCCTATCAGAAGCGAACCCATGGCTTCGGCTTTGCTGGGCTCCTACGGTTTTGCCGACATCTCCTTGAGGCCTGCGTGGAACAACTGCACGCCGTCGACTACTCGGGCTCGGTCTGGACGGTTACCGGATGGCCGGATGGCTACGGAGCTACCCATCGTCCGCAAGCCCACGCTTGCATGCACTTTAAACGAAGCTAACGACAGATCTAATATCCAGGTGATACCTACTAGTGGGACAAAATATGAGTCAAATGAATAGCAGACAACAGACGAAGAGGGTACTTCTTCTCATGCTCGCTCAACTGTCTCACTGATGGTGACGAGTGTATTGGATCATTCAACCGCCTTCAAAATAGTAGAGTTAATAGTGCTGATACACGCTTCATATTCGTGAACGGACCTTGAGACTCTTAACTATAAAAGCTTATTTTAATTTCTGTATTTATTTTATTTTTTTTAATAATTATTGTAAACAGGATTTTGGTAATACATGACACGATTTAAAAAAGTGGTCATGTAGTTTCTTGCACGTTCTTCTCCGTAGAGATCTACGCTTTGGAATGAGCGATTAGCTTCATTCTTCCGGCTTCATGACAATTCAAAAGTGCATGTAGAAAGTTTATTTGATTTTTTTTTTTAATTTATTCTACATAAATATATAAGAAACATAAATACTAATTAAACTAAGTGTGTCTACTAAACCTAACTATTTAATTACAGTACAAAAACAAAAAATTACACTCAGGAGTCGAAGTACTCCTACACGTCGCTATCATCCGGAAAAGTACTTAGAAGACTGGCAGCATCGCCACGAATGTCAATGCTTTGAGATTGAGTTCTTATGGAAAATGTACCTAACTGAAATAATGCACACTCTTATACAACCCAATTAGAAAATTAAAATACAATCATAAGTCAAGCAATCATCATCATCATCATTTCAGCCGAAAGACGGCCACTGTTGGACATAGGCCTCACCCAAGCGTCGCCACAACGACCGATCCTGTGCGTCTTGCATCCACCGCACTCCCGCGACTCTCACCAGGTCGTCGGTCCACCTTGTGGGAGGCCTTTCAACGCTGCGGTTTTCAAAAGGAAAGGTTCACTCTAGAACCTTTCGGCCCCTTCGACTATCCGTTCTACGAGCAATGTGCCCTGCCCACTGCCACTTTAGTTTGGCGATTCTTCGGGCTATCGGTCGGCGACCTTGGTTCTCCTGCGGATCCCTCTTCATTCTTTATGCAATCACGCAAGGAAACTCCGAGCATAGCCCCTAGCATAGAGCTACGGATGTCAATATTTGTTTTAGTGGGGACAGGATTCATGGATATGAAATTTAGGGCTGCAGAGAAGTACATGTTGATATGCTACAATAACTTAAATAACTAAGGAATACCAGATAAGTACAGATAGGTAGGTAATACGAGGTAATCTTTTCTGGAGTCACTAATCTTAGTGCCCACAACGGGCACTAAGATTAGTGACTCCAGAAAAGACGGTGGCACAACGATCACGTGCTGCCGTGCACAGCTAGGCTCACGAGAGAACGCTTACAGTCTTTCCTCCTCAGAGATGTGCCATAACAGGGATTGTACAGAAGTGGTTCTGGGGTTGCCTTTTAAGAGTTCACGGATCACGTTTCATATGCTAATAGTCTTCTTCTTCGCCTTTCGTGTCGATTTCTCTCAAATTTTGTCCGACCAATTTAGCCATCTGGATAACTCTGTCGTTGGCCTCGTATAAGTCATGAAAGGCTACGCATGCTGAGCAGAAAAGGAGGTGACGCGTATCCTTTGAAGGAGCTCCACACTGACACTGTGTTTGTGATGGGTGACGGATACCCCCTTTGGCCAGATTATTGCAAACCGCAACCCGCAATCGGTTCAGAGATCTTCAGGTTGGCCACTGCAGTTCGTGTCCCGGCGGCAGATGTTCTGCCGGAGATATGAAAGATGGGATATCTGTACCTCCATAGTTCGCGTCTCTGGTTCGAAGCGCTGTTCTCCAAGGAGGACGTATCCCTATACGTCCTCCTTGGGCGACCCCTTGCTCATGCTGACAGTGGTTTTAGTGAGATAAAAAAACCCACACACTCTGGTTTTTTCCCTAAAAAGCCAGGCGCCTTTTGCAGGTTCCCGCATAAAAAAAAAAATATTGTTAAGTAAAATGAAAAGTAGGAAGAAAAAGCTCCTTTACTTAACTGAATTGGCTTTCAAAGTCTTATCGAAAAAAGAAATCAAAAAACTGTCTCTGCAGTCTCTACATTTATAGGTAGTCACTGTTGCATTCGCCAAAGATAAAACTTTGTCATCGGAAAGTTTAGACGGAGAAAGTCGGAAAGTAATTAGGTAACTAATATCCGGTTTAAGTATTGAAAATTTAATATAAGGACGCGAACGTGTCAATATCTTACTTTAAGTTTGATATATACTTATTGTTGTTAATCTAGAGTTAGACAAAATCTTCTTAGGTCTACTTTACACGGACGCGTAGCTTCATAGACGCGTATTCTTTAATTTACGCTTGGTGTACACCTGCGTGAAGCCACAGTATAGCTTACATACAAATTAATAATACTAATTTAGGTGTCTTCACAATGGTGGCCGAGTGGTAACGGCCCCGACTTACGAGTTGTAGGTCGCGGGTTCAAACACAGCCAGGCGCATTACTTTGCGTAATTTATTTCATCACCACTGCTCTGAAAACGGTGAAGGAAAACATCGTGAGGAAACTGGCATGTCCTAGAACCAAAAATTTGAAGACATCTGACATCCTCTAACCCGCATTGGGCCCTCTCCTAGAGAAGAGGCCTGAGTCCCAACAGTGGCAAAATTATTAGGCCGACTATGCTAGGTATCTTCATGGCAGACACCTAGAGTGAATAGGCTTCTAGGCTAGATTCTCCCGTGATGCGACGCCAGGCAGTTCTGTTTGGTAGCCCGGGTGTTGACATTGATGCTGTAGTGTGACTGATTTGATGAGTCCCCGGGATCTTTTGCCCTCGACTTTTCCTTGCGCCACTAATCTTTCCATTGAGTCCTCGAAGAACTTAAGGATTCGTATATTGACGAAGATAATCTCTCTTTGATATTAACTTCTTTCAGGATCGAAACATTGCTTTGCACTTTGCACCCACGTACTTTAGGATAAATCAACACACAATAATAGCGATGAATTAAAATTATTTCAAATTTCAATAACTCAAATTTTGGCTAGGTGTTTTAGGTATAAATTACCTAGACCACAGAATAAAGGGCCTATTACACTACTAGTTATTCAGCACACGGTATTCAGCATCGCGTAGTCTAATAAGAGTTAGACTGGTCTGAATCTGAATTCCGCATTCAGCGAGGCATGCTTGCTATAAGACTGTCTGAATATCGTGTGCTGAATAACGCGTAGTGTAATAGGTGCTTGCCAGTGATGACATATGGCTCCGAAACGTGGTCGCTTACAATGGGCCTTATCAGAAGGCTTAAAGTCACTCAAAGGGCAATGAAAAGGGCTATGCTCGGAGTTTCCTTGCGTGATCGCGTCAGAAATGAAGATATCCGCAGGAGAACCAAGGTTACAGACATAGCCCGAAGAATCGCCAAACTTAAGTGGCAGTGGGCAGGGCACATTGCTCGCAGAACGGATGGTCGATGGGGACAAAAGGTTCTGGAATGGCGACCACGTACCGGAAGACGCAGCGTTGGAAGGCCACAAGGTGGACCGATGATCTGGTGAGGGTCGCGGGAATCCGATGGATTCGAAACGCACAGGACCGGTCATTGTGGCGACATTTGGGGGAGGCCTATGTCCAACAGAGGACGTCTTTCGGCTGAAATGAATGAATAGGCGCTTAAGTAATAGTACAAGTCCTAGACCGCTCCAACGATCCATGTAGGTACCGCGATCACGTGTATAATCTAGCTAGACAATAGTTTACAAGGACTAGATCTAGGTACCTACCTACTACCTACCTACATCTCAACCGTCCGGTAACCGTCGTTCCGGACCGAACCCAAATCGTCGACGGCGCGTAGTGTTTAGGGATTGCAATCCCGCAGCTCATTCAATCCCGCGGGATTGACATGCGGGATTACTCAATTCAGCGCGGATCCCGCGGGATCCAGCATATGAAATTATGATATAAAATAAAATTGAAAGTACAGATTTTTGTGTAAAAATCAACTTTTACTAAATATTTCTAGAAATTAATTATTTCTCTTTTGTTAATTAAGTATTTAATAAGTAAATAGATTCATCTTTAAATGTTTGGCATAGTTTAATAGTATTTTATTTTTATTTTACACTTATTCCTAACAACAGTTTTATATTTTTATTTCAGTCTTATTCATATAAGACTGAAAATAATAAGACTGAAATAATCAAATCACAACTTTCTCTTAGATGATACTATGATATCAACCACGGGAATGCGTGATCCCGTTTTGCGGGATTGCAATCCCTAGTGTGTCCCGTGTTCCACGCGCGCCTCAAGGAGATTTCAGTAAAACCGTAGGAGCTAAGCAGGGCCGAAGCCTACTGGGGCCATGGGTTAGCTTTCGAAAGGGAAACCCGGGTGTCCTGCTGGAACTTGAGGCAAAGAAGGATCCATGTTTCCTGATGGCTACAACCCGGGAATCTTTAAGTCAAGAGTGAATAGGTTACTTCTAGGTAAGCGCGTTCCATCGTCGACCGCATCGTCGCTTTCCATCAGGTGAGATAGCGGTCAAGCGCGAACCTATCAAGAAAAAAAAAACATAGTTGAGGTTTTAGTCAGAAAAAGTTTGACACGCTCTCGCGCTCCGCACTAGCGTGGGAGGAATCATTGGATGATTTCCCACCTTAAAAAAAACCTACGTCTATTATTTTTCCTTTACTAACTGGTTAACAGTCTGGGAGGTATAGGTATAGACTCCAGACATCCAATTACATAAATTAAAACGCTTTCCGTGCCGTCTTCATACAGTCCTAAGTATACAGATAGAATAAACAGACAACTGTCATTAGAAGATGCCGCGGGCTATTCTCAAATCAATGAGTCACGTATGCCGTCCACCTGGGCCCTAACAACCTCTTAGCTGCCTCATAATAATTTCAATTACATGTCTCTTTGTATTTCACACGCATAAAACATATAAGTTGGATAGAGTAATTATATCTTTAATAAAAAAAAATGCAAAAAAATAACAGTTTTGGTCATTATTTAGCTCTGTGCCCGTTTCTTACGCTTTGATTTTCTCCTGCAAACTTATTTATTCAGGGATTAATTTAAACAGAGCTAGGTAGATGCAGGTAGGGATATAAGTTTCCTTACCAGACCTTCTTTCTGAGATTTCAATTTGTTTCCGACTCTCCTATTATCAATGTAAGGAGAAAACAACCGTGGAACATCGTTTGCATTGTAACACAGTGCGCTGAATTTTTGTCTATTTCAATTTAATTCAACAATGTGCTGCCATCTACACTTTGCAAACATACTTAATTTAACTCGAAAACGCCATCTATCTTTAACAGTAAAAACCATGTTCAAAGTTAGTGTTTGAGATAGTTTATATTTCCTTCGTTATTTTACTCGAAAAATGTGGCGCTAGTAGCGCAAATAGCGTGTTGCCAGATTTTAAATAATCTACCAAATTACGAGTTAGCTAGCGTGTGATAAATTAGCATAAACAGCATAAGAGACAAATGCTTAGTCCACGAAATTCAATGGCCTCCCCGTTCGCAAAGGTTTAATATCGTTATTTAATTCTCTTATTCCAATCTAGAAATTCTCAATTTGAGGAAATGACCATGTAGCGACATATATGACGACACATATTAATAAGAACAAAAGTACGAAATTCTGCTGCGCGCAAGTTCTCTGCGCGATTTGAACATATGTACAACAGCCCGAAAACATCTATCGGGCAGTTGTCCTGATCAGACATACCACCCGTCTGGTTGGAGCATCTTTCTTTCACAACGGAAGTTTGCGGGACTTTACACCCTGTTTCGCTTACTTCTAAAATTATTAATATCTTAAGATTCTCATAGTCTTTGGTTTACAGGGGTACCCGAGAGTCTTAATGCATCCTATAGTGTTTTATTTGTTCATTCCTAAATTGCAAGGCTGGACATTAATTTCTAGACTAGACTAGAAAAACGGTTTTCATAAATTAACTGCACTAACGGATTGCAATGCGTGAGTAGCGATTTCCGACTTCCGAGACTATACATAAAAAGGTACTCTGTGTTCCGAGTTTATGATTATCATGATTACAGTAGAAAAAAAATTGCTGATGGCAGCACAGTTTGTTACTGTCACTTTGACATTTGTCCATACGGCGTTCCGTTTGTTTTGTCAAGTGCTCGAATCAGTTGTCAAATCATGTCAAATGTATTTTCGTGAGCGATCGCGAGTGGCGAACGGCGCTACTTCATAATTACCGTTTTAATTAAAATACGATTGTTTATAACACATTAACAAGCCACGCGTATCAATAGTGCGCTGGCAAATAATGAAAACCACGCTCGATAGCTACTAAAGGCAAGAAGTAAGTGAATATAACAATAAAATCGGTATAATCTATCCACAATGGTGAAAGATGGACGTAAATATCGGTCGTTGTCGATCTAGCTTGTCGTTTTGATGCCGACGCTCTATGAAATGTGATCTAGTGCAACGGAAATAAAGGATTTATTAAACTGCAGTAAGTATTGCTTGGTTTTGTATTTTTATAACATTGCGTTGGTTGCAGATAGAGCGTGTTTTCTTATCATCTTTCACTGAAAGATAGTCGCTCAATGAATTGGTTTAGGTAGCTCTGAATGCTGAAATATTACTGTATAGACCACACTTTATCTAATAGTAGTTATGAAATCTTTAAAAGTAGGTATTTGCTAAAACCCATCCCTAGGGCATGATAAAGCTATCATGATTATTATCGATAATTGTATTATAATAAATAAATATCACTGATTAGATTTCCTAGAAATGTTTGGCCCTAAGATGATTCCTGGATCAGATGTTCTAGTTAAGTGATATACATAATCAATCTAGATTTTGAATCTAGAAACTAATAACAACACAAGCACAGGCAGGATGCATTCAGCTTGCATGTAAACAGTGTGTTTGTTATTATTATGTAAATAAATATGCAAATGTTTGCATGTTTACATTGCAATGTAAGAGAACACATTGCAATTGTTTATGTCCATTTTTTAAATAAGCAGGAAAATCTAGTTTTTTTAATCAAATCTGGTTCAATAGTTCTTGAGATTAGTATGATCAAACAAACTGACAGATAAGGTTAGTCATAATGTAACAATTTGATTTAGTTGTCATGCCTCTTATCTTGCCTTGTATAAAATCTATTTCTTGCAGGTGTGTACTTTAATTATTTATTTATTCTGAATTTGAATATAAACTATCATGTTAATGTGTAATCAATAAAATAATTATGGCCCTTATTGGTTTGCTAATAAGGAATTGTCTATTTAAAAGTCAATATGCATAGATTTAGTTCATATAAGGTAAATATAACCGGTACTGTTCATATGGGAATCTTATTAACTTTTGTTTTGATGACAAAGTTAAATGTGTCCGGCAAGCCACAGTCATGACTACATGACAGACTAAGAAGGAGGTCCCCTTGGACTCCCCCCTTGCCGAGCATGCTTTTGCTTTTTGGACATGCTGGTCAAAAGGTTAAAAACACATCTTGAACATTTAATTAATTTATTCAAAATGATCACAAGTATACTGAAACACAAGAAGATTAAGCATAGAGGATATGTAAACAAATGTTAAACATAAGATAACAACAGCAGAATCTTAACTAAATGGTATTAGAAACTTTAAAATACCAACCACTGTTTTTTTTTTTTTAAATGTTGCCCCACTCTAGGAATTACTCATATATTGTGAGTGTGTTCACACACATGTAAACTCACTTTAGACAACTATCTGCAGGCTATCATCATCATTTCAGCCGAAAAGATGTCCACTGATGACTGATCCTGTGCGTTTCGCATCCACCACAATCCTGCAACTCTCAGCAGGTCGTCGGTCCACCTTGTGGGAGACCTTCCAATGCTGCGTTTTCCGGTGCGTGGTCGCCACTCTAGAACCTTTCGGCCCCATCGACCATCTGTTCTACGAGCAATGTGCCCTGCCCACAGCCACTGCTATATTATTTGTTCCATACAGAATCAAACCTGCAATATGCAGCACAGCAGCCAATTGCTGAACTACTGCATCAACCATGCTGTCAAATCTAAAACAAGCTGATACAAAAAACTTATCCATTTTGTTGTTATTGATACCAACAAAAAGTACCTTTATAAAATTAATGAATAATGAACAAGCATTCTTGACATTCTATTGTATGTTTGAGTATCAATCAACCACCTCTCAATCAATCACCTAGACAACTATCTGCAGGCTATCATCATCATTTCAGCCGAAAAGATGTCCACTGTTGGACATAGGCCTCCCCCAGGCGTCACCACAGCAACCGATCCTGTGCATCTCTCACCAGATCGTCGGTCCACCTTGTGGAAGGCCTTCCAAACGCTGCGTTTTCCGGTGCGCGGTCGCCACTCTAGAACCTTTTGGCCCCATCGACCATCTGTTCTACGAGCAATGTGCCCTGCCCACAGCCACTGCTATATTATTTGTTCCATACAGAATCAAACCTGCAATATGCAGCACAGCAGCCAATTGCTGAACTACTGCATCAACCATGCTGTCAAATCTAAAACAAGCTGATACAAAAAACTTATCCATTTTGTTGTTATTGATACCAACAAAAAGTACCTTTATAAAATTAATGAATAATGAGCAAGCATTCTTGACATTCTATTGTATGTTTGAGTATCAATCAATTTTGTTATTATTAAAAATGTCCATTAAATCATTGAGTTTACAAAAACCTCATTTAACATAACATTGTATTATTAACTGGTTCCATTCAATACTTTGTTGTCCAAACTTTAATTTATTATTTCCCACCAAAACACAAAGATTTGCTGTGATTCATTTAAATTAAATCATTTCTAATTTTGTGTTGACAGGATCACAGTAATATGATTAACAAAGCAATCTGATTTAAATCAATTTAAGTCAGTTTGAGTAATTTATTAGCGGCTAAGCTATCTGTGATTATTAATTTAATATTATTCTGTGGCAGGGCAGGGAAAATCCTCCTAAGCTCATATGGAATTTAACATGACACCCAATAACTACTAAAATATTTGTAGTCTGGTCTTCTATCTTGTCTCTATATGCAAGAGGAGATGGAACTGATGTGGTTACAACATGGTGTCTGTAGTAAATTAGACACAGTTAAGCTTCTCAAAGTTTGATCTGGAATTTATACATGATAAGCTATTGCCCGCGGCTTCGCCCCCGTACATAAAATATAGCCTATGTCACTCAGGAATAAAGCAGCTTTCTATTGGTGAAAAAATTTTAGCAACACGCACCAGTACTTTCAGAGATTGACACGCCCTCCTGTTCTACCCTAGAGCGAGAGAGATTATATATTAGATAATTTCCCACCTCAAAAAAAAAGTGGTTGGACCAGCGTAATTTGCGTCGCTCAATATCAGTCGAGAAATAATTTGGCTCTATTTTTTTTATTTTTTACACTAATATTATAAAGAGGTAGTTTGTGTTTTTGTTTGTAGGAGGTAATCTCTGAATAGTATTGGTCCGATTGCGAAAATTTTTTCACCGATAGAAATCTGCTTTATTCGTGAGTGACATGGCTATATTTTATGTATGCGGGCGAAACCCTGGGCAAAAGCTAGTCAGTAATAAAAATGTCCATGTTGTATACAAGCAGAGCGCTGGTGGACCTCGACAGCAGGCAGGCCAAGGAGGCCCTGCCACATCTCAATAAAGCCCTCACCAAAAAACTCATAAGACTGGACAGAGGCGGCCTGCGCCTGGTGACGGGGACCATCACCGGACACTGCACACTGAATAAGCACCTCCACACAATAGGCATCACAGACAGTCCCCTGTGCAGAGCATTTTTGGAGGGGGAGGAGACAATCGCATATGTGCTCCTAGACTCCACAGGTGTCACTGAAATACGCACACGAACCTTAGGATCCCCGAACTTATTGATTGCCATGGCCCACGTACAATGGTCCACATCGGACTAAGTGCGGAAACCATACAGAAATAGATGTCCATGTTGTTTACAATAGAAGTATGGTGTGAAACAAAAATCTAACATAGTTGTGTATTGACGCAGGTGCACCGTGCAGCCATGGCTGACGAGTCCAGCGTGCGAGTTGCTGTCAGGTATGTTAACAATCAATTATTTGAGGGGTATAGTTTCAAAACCGCAAAGACCGTTTTTTTCATGTCACAATATTTTTTATATCTCTAGCAACTCTATTTATTTCTGAATCTTACAGTCTACTTTAAAGTGAATTTTCTATTGGGCATAACTGTGAATAGTAAGATCTTATAAATCGAAGTTATGCGGAAATAAATAACTCTATTTATTTCCACTCGGCCATCACTGCTCTCTGAGAGCAGTGATGGCCGAGTGGTAACGGCCCCGACTTACGAGTTGTAGGTCGCGTGTTCAAACACAGCCAGGCGCATTACTTTGTGTTATTTATTTCATCACCACTGCTCTCAAAACGGTGAAGGAAAACATCGTGAGGAAACCGGCATGTCCTAGAACCAAAAATTCGAAGACATGTGACATTCACCAACCCGCACTGGGCCCGCGTGGTGGATTACGGCCCATTCCCTCTCCTAGAGAGGAGGCCTGAGTCCCAGCAGTGGGAACATTAAAGAGCTGATTATGCTATGCTTATGCTATTATTTATTTCTGCATAATTGGCTAGAGATATAAAAATATTGCGACATGAAAAAAACGGACTGCGGGTTTTAAAACTATATCCCTCAATTTTACCTATATACAACTTGAAAAGTAAGCGCACATAGTTGTAACCTGTGTGCATTTGCATATTATGTAAATCTACATACTTTTAGCAGACTGACATAACTCAACAATGCTACACCCACCAGCCATTTGTATATGTATAAATAAATTGTTCTAAGGATAATACACCTGTTGAAGAATCACATCACACTAATATAATAAAGGTGCAATCTTGTATGTATGTTTCTTACACCTTCACTCTTAAACGGCTGAACGGATTTGGATGAAATTTGACACACGGGTACAAGTATCGGCACGGATCTTGAGCGCTCGGCGAAAGAGTGGGGATCGCTTTTCGTACGCGTTTTTTTTTTAAATGTAAGTACACCTATTTTATTTTTTCTTTTACCTACTAGGTACTAGATAAAAGAAAAAATAAAATAAAATAGGTGTACATTTAAAAAAAAAAAAACGCGTACGCAAAGCGATCCCCACTCTTTCGCCACTCCGTCGGTCGGGACCCCGACCCCGATTTCCATGCCATCGTCTGATAATACCTCACGCTCCGCCCTAGGGTGGAAGAAGTTATTGCGTGATTTCCCACCTTAAAAACAAGGACTTCGTCATTGAATTTCTAGCTCCTAATATAAAGGTATACTGGTCCTAACCTAACACAGGAATCTGGTTTTCACGTACTTTTTGTGACAATTTATTTGCATTAAAACCTAATTTATTTATTAGCTTCAGCCGGCGGCGTCACTCGCGTGAAAATCGACAATTATCCCAAAGGAACATACTCCCGGGGTCTTTTTTAGGTGAGAAATCATCCACAAAAACTACTAAAACCCACTGCCATGTTCCTTGTTTGCCTTGCTTCTCCGGGGTTCTCTTTCGGACAACACATGAAGCATGGGGTAGTATCCTATATACTATTCCAGGGCCAAATTTCATCTAAATCCGTTCAGCAGTTTGAGCGTGAAGGAATTACAAACATACACACAGACATACTTCGCTTTTATAATCTTAGCGTATAGAAGAGGTCGAAATTAGATAGAGTTAAACATGTAGGTACTTACACCGATTTCATACAGCGAAAGAATAAAGTGGATATGCATCAAATCCTGAGATAAATTTTAAAGACCAGAATTTTTTTATGACACTAACAGAAATATAGCAGAAAAAAATTCTTCCTGCCTTAATGACGAGGCAGGAAGTCTTACCTAGATTAACAAATTTATACACTTCCTGTGTATAAATTTGTTAATCTTACCTCAGTTGACGTAGAGAGATCTTGTTCAATGAAAAATACTAATAAAAATTGTATCTTAGTTTTATTTGTCTTATTTATCTTTGAGGTTTTTATTATTATTTATTTGTAATATTGTTGGCCACACGGGATTTTTCATTAGAAATCCCGGGAAGATCCATATTGATATCAACATCAAATCCGTTCAGCAGTTTGAGCGTGAAGGAATTACAAACATACACACAGACATACTTCGCTTTTATAATCTTAGCGTATAGAAGAGGTCGAAATTAGATAGAGTTAAACATGTAGGTACTTACACCGATTTCATACAGCGAAAGAATAAAGTGGATATGCATCAAATCCTGAGATAAATTTTAAAGACCAGAATTTTTTTATGACACTAACAGAAATATAGCAGAAAAAAATTCTTCCTGCCTTAATGACGAGGCAGGAAGTCTTACCTAGATTAACAAATTTATACACTTCCTGTGTATAAATTTGTTAATCTTACCTCAGTTGACGTAGAGAGATCTTGTTCAATGAAAAATACTAATAAAAATTGTATCTTAGTTTTATTTGTCTTATTTATCTTTGAGGTTTTTATTATTATTTATTTGTAATATTGTTGGCCACACGGGATTTTTCATTAGAAATCCCGGGAAGATCCATATTGATATCAACATTTCGATGCAAGTACATGAATAACTCTACCTAATTCCGACCTCTGGTGATTAGTTGCTGCCAGCGGTTTCGTCCGCGTGATAATAGAAAATTGTCCCAAGGAACATACTCCTGGTATAAAAAGTATCCTATGATGCTATTCCAGGAAATTGTGAGCTAAATTTAATTCAAACAAAGTTTCGCTTGTAATACTTTACAGTGGTATAAAGTGTGATTTGATTGTGTGATTGAAAGTCCAATCTACAAAGTCTTGAGCACAGGTGTAGGGTAGCCAGCCTTTCGGTGAGTTACAGGATGCATTTTGAAGAGTGTGCGCGGGAATTGCATGACTTGATTCCATTATATTATTTCTACCATCGGACAACCCGACGAACGGCCAGTATCCACCCTTACTTTGTTGAAACCTCTACGGTCCGGACCAAGCGTTTCGCCTCGTCGTTTATACCGCGGACATCGAGGGACTGCCTGCTGCGGTTTTCCCGTCCGATTATAATTTAGGTGTCTTCAAGGCTAGAGTGAATAGGCTCTTAATAAACTAGTGCGCCTCACCATCAACGATTGCATCACTACTTACCATCAGGTGAGATCGCAGTCAAGCACTAGTTTACAACGATAAAAAAAAAGAGATTTACTTAACTGAATTTAACATCTTGCTGAATATTAACTTTAACATAAAATAAATCAATACCAGGTTTCAGGCATAACTTACTCGTATTTCCATATCGTGAAATTCATTAAAACTATTCAAACGCGTAAAGATTACTAATAGCTCTCAAAATTGCACGCTACATGTGTTCACACATCATTGCAATAACTAAACTGACTGAAAATACAATAATTTATGTAAATATCTGACCTAAAGACCTAGCTGAAGTGTGAAGTATTAACTAATATATGTTTGTATGTGTGTGTATGATTGTTTCATTGTAAGCGTTCACAATAGGTTTGCTACTTCAAGACATTGTGTATTCAAACATAATGTGGTTTTGACACTAAATTACGTAAGTCAGTGTTTGGTCATTATGACATGACACTAGTTTGTAATGTCTTTACATTGCCTGCTTCTAAAGATTGGTCCCCGAACACTGAAAGGCGGTTCAATTCTCTGATTAGACTTTGGGACTATGACACAGTATAGATATATGGAACAGTACGGAAATTACTTACAAATATTCGAAACGTCACACTCACACAAACATACGCATCGACGAGACTCCTAAAGGGCCTAATACACTACGCGATATTCAGCACACGATATTCAGACTGTCTTATTTTTTGTTCCGAGTAAGACCGGTCTAACCCTTATTACAATACGCGACATCGGCTAAGACTGTCTGAATATCGAGTAGTGTAATAGGCCCTTTAGCGTTTCTCGCGATCCTGTCAGTAGCGAATGCCGCTTAGGAGTCTCGTCGATGCGTATGTTTGTGTGAGTGAGCCGTTTCGAACATTTGTAGGTAGTTTCCGTACTGTTCCATATATCTATACTGTGACTGAGCTCTCCCAAATTGCGTCATAATACTAGGTTTTCTGTTTTTCATATCCAGTCTTAAAACAACGACCCATTATAAACGTTGCCAAACACTAGGATTTACTCCTGTATCGTAGGTGCGTTTAAAAATATGTAAACTCACTTATACAGGACACCCAGACCCGGAACATCTTTTTTCTTTTTAGGTGGGAAAATCATCTAATGACAAATCCCGCTCTTGGGCGGAGCGCGAGATAGTGTCAGACTTTTACTGACTAAAAACCCACTCCGGTTCCTTCTTTGCCTTCATCCTGGGGCCCCGGGCTTCGCTTTCACACTACCCGTGGCCCCAGTAGGCTTCGACCCTGCTGGGCCCCTACGATTTGCTGACATCTCCCTGAGGCGCGCGTGGAACAGTACGCGCCGTTGACGACTTGGGCTCGGTCCGGACGGTCGGACGGCGAGCCACCCATTACTCGCCGTCCGCAAGCCTGCGCCTACGGTGGCCGGAAATCGGGATCCCGGCGGCGCGGCGGTTAGGGCGTGAGGACCGTTGCCTCACGCGATCGGCCGTCTCCTTTAAAATAAAAATAAAATAAAATAAAAATGCTCCGTATGCTCCACCGTGTCCTCCGGACGGTAGACCCGGAACATCTGTAGATCATACAGATATATTACATACATACATACAAACAAATATTACATACATACATACAAACAAATATTACATACATACATACAAACAAATATTACATACCTACATACATACGCACAAACAAATATTTGTTCCATGCGCAATCGCTTAACCACTACGATCAACTCGATAGCATACCGCCTATTCCATGATGAGCTAAAACATCCGTTATCAACTTTCAAGATTAGGTGTACCTACGTGTATCGATCGAAGGTCTTCAATGATTTCAATGATCAACCATAAAGCTTGAGACAAGTTTTGAATTGCACAATACACATTTCAGCGTACCTACAAGGCACGGATTAGGTTATGGTTCTAGAACATTTGCAATTCAAGCCTTAGGAGGCCCTAACTTAAGTCAAGTGGCAAGCACTAACGTCCCTTGATTATGAAGTCAGTGGGGTTCGAATGAATATTAATAATAAGGCCCTAGGAACCCGCTCCCCAGGCAACGGCCGGATGTAGTGCGCCCTTTTATAACTTTATAGAGTAGGGTACCCTTACCTCCCTTACCCTTTCTGTATATGTATATGTCTAAAACAATCCTCGAAATGCGTAATAAGGAAAACTGTAACAAAATTGTCTCCACGACAATCCGGAAATTTTTCGAACCGGCCTGAACGTACGAAACTATGAAAAGTTGTGTACCTAACAGTATGAGCCTGTATTGATCCTATTTTCCTCTTTGTACCCTTCCTGATTATGGGCCAACTCTTTGCGAAGGAGTAAAGATTATCCCCCAATCTCTTTCGGGGTCTAACTCGGCGTTGTTTCATCACGTCTAGGATCCACATGAGCGATCATTTTGCCCATTGCTCCTCCGGCATGCGGCAAAAACTTACAAACGTATTTTTCCTGCGCACCGCGTTGCTATGCTGTAATGATTGCGATAAATGACTCGAAAGTGTTACATTACCCGAGTTACATGCAAATGTATTACTTCATGCATGTATCTCAGGTCCATCTGCCATGGTCAAGAGATTCTCGTGGGTGCTCAGGCGTTTTATGAATACCGAAGCGAAAGATTACTCCGTCAAGAAACTTTGTTTGCTTGCTCAAATTCTTGACTGGTTGTACTCTACTACTTTATGATTCTGACTAGGGATCAAACGGATCGAAACCGAATTTAGAACAGGAGTTTTTAAAGGTCTATCGAAATCTGAACTGAAATCGGAGGCGGAGACAGAAGTGTCAAATGCTACTAAAACAAATTAAAAATTTGGGATAAGTATAAATAAAGAGCTAATTCATATATGTAATTCCAAATGAAAGAGTAATAGCGAGAAGGCACAGGAGGAGAGAGATTCCCCTTGACAAAAATAACTCTGCTTCTAACATACCAAATTGCAGGAAAAAATACCTTGTGCACCTTTGTAGGGGTCTGTTAAGGGAGTGCCTTAATCGCACGGCCCTTGTGGTAATGAATAAAGCTATCTTTGAGGAACAAATAATGCCATAAAGCATAAGCATACATACATCCTCTAAAATAAATTGTCAGTAAGATGGTAGCCTGTTGAAGATCTAAAAATTTGTCCTCCCTAAAATAGGCTCATCAATCTAAACACTTTGAAGCATCAATATTAAAACATCTAAAATGTTTATGATTCACTACCGGTAATAACTCCGTAAACAAAAATAACGACCTTTCATAAAAATTGAGATGTTCTAATAAATCACTCCACACATCACTCCTGTCTAAATCGGGCTCATGATGGTCTTAGCACGTCGTTATAGTACATTTTATATTATGTATCTTTAGTTCATCTTGACAGAGGTCGTTTACGACTTAACGAGCTGCAATACAAATGATGTGATCACAAAAGGTGTCGTACCAATAATGGAAGCGCCTCATTTAAACGCCGACAAAAAGGAACTGCATAATTTACAGACGATTGTCAAAGAGGGGCTCGCCCGTGTCGCCTCTAAACAAAACATTTCATGGCATTAAAATGCACCTTTACCTGTAACGCTGTGGCCCTGGAACGCAGAGGTCAACTGAAGGAACACAGATGTTTTAGTCAGTAAAAGTGTTACACGCCCTTTTGCTCCATCCTACAGCAAGAGAAGTAACTTTATGATTTCCTCCGTCAAAAAGGAAACTGATTATTTTCAAAGCATTTTCTTATAAACTATTTGATTTTCGAAGGATTGCACGCAGGCCTCAATAGTCAGGCCGCAGCCTTTTATACCAATATTGCGTGACGCGAAATGAAAGATATGGACAAAACTGCGTCGACGCAACTTGATTTATGGCCTTACACTAACGAGCATAAAAAAGGTCATTCCCTACTCATTCATTTCCACAGTTAGGCTGCCTTTATGTGAATTATGTTGCTTTATTTTGGGCTTCTTTGCATTAGAGAAAATTAGGGGTAACGTCGCGTCGGCATGACAGCGAAATATGATGGGATATCAAATATTCTCTTAATAAATATGCTCTACTGTCAGTTGCACAGCGTGAAGTTAAATTCATGATATATATTTAAGTGTGTGTAATGTTTACGACTATTACATGACACGGAGCTCTGTCCATGACATCACGCCTCAACTAGCTTTAAAAATATCTTCGTCATCATCTTACTTCGCACAACACAATCACAGATGAAGACTGAAATTTTGTTACTAACGCCATTTAGCTAAATCTAGGAGATGACTGTTAAGTTCATTGTACTAGGTAGAAATTATTTTGAAACAGAATCTATTTTTAGAATCTTTCAGGTGACTAACAAAGACTAGATAGATATTTATAACAGTTTAATAACAGAAAGTTAAACGAAGCTCTCTTCAAAGCAAAACACAGACGCTTGTTCAACAAAGAGTCATATTGGTCAAATAGAAAGGAAGCACAAACTGCAATCACAAATATTAGAAGAGGTTGTGAAATGAACATTAGAGCGCACAAGTAGCGATCAAAAACGAATTAATGGTCGTGCATGAAATCAAAACAAACAGCTATACGTAATGTCTGTCACGGCAATATTGACGGAGCTCGGAGTGCTGTAATCATAGGAGTCCTCGACATCAATGAACAACGTGAGTACGGGTATCCATGCTCGTCTGTATAGACGAGCAAGCTATTTGGTTTACTAGCTGTAACAAAAATGCGTAACATTTTAAGCACCTCGCCATACGAAACTTAAAAAATAGACTTGCCATAAAAAGAAGAAAAAAAAAATTTTTTTTAGAATTTTATGTTACTTTCTTGAAGAAAGTTGTTTATTTCCATGGGCAGAAGCAGTATCTAAAATGTGATCACCCATTTCCGTTATACCACGTATAGGCAAAAATATCCTTTTTGGATATTGGTTACAAGGAATTCTTATAGATTGTTTCAAGTTTATTTTTTATTGTGTGCTCTGTAGGAGAACGGGATGACCTCAGATGGATAAACTGTTTAAATGACGATTTGTCTAGAAAGAGGGTGACTTCTGAGATAATGACTAAAAGAGAAATATGGAAGAAGATATTATAACGCGCCCAAGTTATTAGACAATCCTGTGTAGCTTACGATACTTTTCCTTTATAAAAGCTTGTAAAATATTGACACTAGTCACAATCTGTTCGAAAGCAAGTTCACTGCCGCGCTGTATACAAAACAGCTTGTTCGATGGTACTTAGGTACTTTTTGCACTCTACCGGATCTGATCCATGAAGCTGTGATTAATAATCTGCCCATGATTACTGTCATATTTTTTTGTAGGTAACGACTTTGTTGAAATAGGTAAGAATTTATCAATTAATTTTATATTCAACAGAACTCCTGCTGTTTTGCTTATTAGTGTCAGATTAATTTTGTTGTTATGTAAAGCGTCAAGCATCGCTGTGGTATGGTAACTCATTGGGAACGGCCCCGACTTACGAGACGTACTATGTCGCGGGTTTAGACTCAGGCGCTTTACTATATGTAATTTATTCGATCATCACTGCTCTCAAAACGGTGGAGGAAAACGTTAAGAAACTGGCATATCCTTGATCCAAACATTCAAAAACGTGACCATCCGCCAACACGAACTGATCCCTGATGGTGGATTTATGGCCCATTCCCTTTCCTAGAAAGGAGGCCTGAGTCCCAGCTGTGGGAATTTTATAAGGCTGTTATTACTAAAGCGTCGTTTTCGTGCATTCAAAGGTTTAGGGATTTTAAAACTACTGGCACACTGATCTGAATGAGGAACTATATAAAATGAATCAGCAGTTTATCAAACCTCGCTAATCGTGAAATACATTAGAGGTGAAAGGTTACTGTTATACTAATTGATACGCGGTGAACTTTAGTATGTTCTATTTTGGGACCGTACTTACCTACTTGGTTAGAAAAACACAGATAAGACGAAAAAGATTACATTCTTCCATCTTTATTTTTTACATTTTTGACGTAGGAAATCATCAAATGACTTCTCACGCTCTAGGGTGGAACCCGCCTGTGTTCCTTCATTTGCCCTTTGCGTTCTAGGGCCACGGTAACTCTTTGAAACGTTCCCGCGACCTTGAACATTGCTCAGGGTTGCGGGAACGTTCGAAACTAGCATTAAAAATAACTGACAGATTATTTAGCAATTAGCAAAAAATCCATACATTATGTGGATGAATGGAGAGGGAGAGGGAGGCCAAAGAAAAGATGGATGGATTGTGTGAGAAGTGATATGAAAGAAAGGGGGTTCAGTGATAGCGTGACGAGTGACAGGACAGAATGGAAGAAAAGAACGTGTTGCGCCAACCCCAAATAAAACGGGACAAGGGCAGGAAGATGATGATGACTGGTATATCAGGAAACCAGTTCAGTAATTTGCAAAATTGTGGTATCTTCTCTACAAAATCCAGTGAAATGAGGAGTCGAAGTTGACCATCAACATTTGACTGTATGTATACCTATTCTATCATCTAACTTGTCGTCGCATCTACCAATAGTAAATATGCAACCAGTATTTGGGCGACAATCATAGAACTCGCCCCAATATACGCCTATGATCCTTGCATGAGTTAACTGACAAGAAAATCGTTGCTACACTAGCAGCTCCTTGAACTGCCATGTCAAATCTGAGACAATCGCCTTTGAGGACAAGCCACGACCTATCCTCGACTAGATTTGAGATGTGTATCACACCGGACCGTGTCGTTAGATGTCGTGAGTCGGTTTATATCGTCCCATGCGACTTGATTTCGTTTGGATTGTCGTGTGTTAGCTTAAAACAAGACAGCATGATAAGTCTTTTAGTATTGTTTTGTCAATGTTACCAAGGTGTTGAAAGTTTCAATTCTTTCCCAATTGGGTGCTCTTGACCCATTTCTTTTTTAAATTGTTTATATTAAAAAGTAACTTTATCTATAAAGGTGTTAAAAGTTTCAATTCTTTCCCAATTGGGTGCTCTTGACCCATTTCTTTTTTAAATTGTTTATATAAAAAACTGGGCAAGTGCGAGTCGGACTCGCGCACTGAGTGTACAAATTTTAAAGGTAAATTGCGGTTTACGATTTATGACGTATTAAAAAAAACTACTTACTAGATCTCGTTCAAACCAATTTTCGGTGGAAGTTTGCATGGTAATGTACATCACATATTTTTTTTAGTTTTATCATTCTCTTATTTTAGAAGTTGCAGGGGGGGGGGACACACATTTTACCACTTTGGAAGTGTCTCTCGCGCAAACTATTCAGTTTAGAAAAAAATAATATTAGAAACCTCAATATCATTTTTGAAGACCTATCTATAGATACCCCACACGTATGGGTTTGACGAATTTTTTTTTTGAGTTTCAGTTCTAAGTATGGGAAACCTCCAAAATTTATTGTTTTTTTTTTCTATTTTCGTGTGTAAATCTTAATGCGGTTCACAGAATACAGCTACTTACCAAATTTCAACAGTATAGTTCTTATAGTTTCGGTAAAAAGTGGCTGTGACATACGGACGGACAGACAGACACATGACGAATCTATAAGGGTTCCGTTTTTTGCCATTTGGCTATGGAACCCTAAAAAGTTACTTTATCTATAATCGCAAATAAAAAGATTTTTTAAATCCGTTCAAAATTACTGTTGAAACCTTTCAAATCTGGTGGAAGGGGAAACTGTCAAGTCGCAGAAAAACGATGCACAAACTGAAATGTGACGTCACCAGTATAGGTTAAGCGCATCGAAAAGATATAGCGACATGTTGCCACCACGCTCCCACTCTTTTTTATACCAATATTTGAAATGCGAATTGCTACTTCATTTAATAACCAATATTGCTGATATTTTTTAGACAAAGATTTATTTTTAGTTTTTAAGTATTATATTGTACAAAAATAAACACAGGCGATAACCAATATAATTAGAAAGGGTATGTACCGGCTGAAAGGGATAACTTAATAGTCTACTTAGCATAATCAGCCTTTTAATGTTCCCACTGCTGGGACTCAGGCCTCCTCTTTCTAGGAGAGGGAATGGGCCGTAATTCACCACGCGGGCCCAGAGCGGATTGGTGAATGTCACATGTCTTGACATGCCGGTTTCCTCACGATGTTTTCCTTCACCGTTTTTGAGAGCAGTGGTGATGAAATAAATTACACAAAGTAATGCGCCTGGCTGGGTTTGAACCCGCGACCTACAACTTGTAAGTCGGGGCCGTTACCACTCGGCCACCACTGCTCTCCAATAGTCTACTTACTCGTGATTAATCAAAGTCAGTTGTTCTTTCCCTGCTTTGAAACTATTGTAAGAAACTTCGATTTTGTTGTAAGCTCTTAAAGAACCTTGACAGTTCAAACTTTTGCTATTAGTATCTATTTAAAATCAATTATTCATCTTAATTTGGATATTTCGTGATGTTTCGCTCAGGGCTTAGTTCCAAACTATGAGCCATTAGTATCAGCAATTAAGTTGGTGAGAGGGCGAGGGTTGGTAGGGATAGGGGTGAAATACTGCTTCTTGGTAAAACACATCGATTTTACTTCCCTCATGGAACATACCCCTCCGATAATATTTTTCTATAGCTAGCTACAAATTGGGGTTCATGTCAGACAAAAAACAGTCCTATTTGTTTGGTACAGATTATTAATCTATATCTTCTATATATATAAAAGGAGAAACTGACTGACTGACATATCAACGCACAGCCGAAACTACTGGGACTAGGAGCCTCAAATTTTACACAAGGTTTCCTCTTATGACGTAAGCGAGCACTAAGAGAGGATTTTCCAAAATTCACCCCTTAAGGGGATGAAATGGAGGTCCAAAGTTTGTATGTAGAAACCTACTTTCACGCGGGCGAAGCCGCTGGCAGTGGCTAGTTTATAAATATACAAAACACTTAAAATTATAAAGTACAACTTAATTTTACTAATGTACGAGCTCAGACGAATCGAGTATATTATTATCTCAATGTTTTCTACGTTAATTATGGAAGTATTATGTTTAGTTTTCGCTACAAATGTGATAGCACAGGGAGATTTTAAATTAACATCAGAATGCTATTCAAACTGTTCTTACCTCTGCAGTCAACTCGGCTAAATACATAAATAAAATAACAAATTACTGAAAGGTTTGAAATAGTTTCATTTGTTAAGATTTTCTAGATTATTTCAAGGTTATCAGTATTAGGGTTAAGCTGTACAGTCTAACCTAATCTAGGTTAATTAAAAGTTATATTATATGCCTTGAAAATACACTGGACAGTTCTTAGTCCTAGATAGATCCTTTTCGTGTTTCATGAATCCAGTACCTTTCAATAGAATCCTAGACTGCTTTGGCTGGTCTTGACCAGCGATGAGCCAAAGTAGTTGCAATAGATCGTAGGTCGTAGCATATCGGCAATTCTTGAATTGACACTTTTGCATTTAATTGATGCACTCGTCGAGTCAAAACTCCAAAGTTTTGAGCATCGACACCGAGTTGCTGGCCTGTCGTTCTATTTTTTATTTATCAATTCCTTGCTATACTTACAGTATGCACCAAAGCGTATAGCAAGCCAAAAACCTACAATCTATGAACTAAAAAAATTGATAGAAACATTTATCATTTAAATTTCAGAGCGTGTGTATTGGAATTGCACAATTGAATTCCGCCAAGCCTATTAAACTAAAAAAATAAAGATCGATAAAACTGAAAACCCTACCTACTCGTGAATTAATAAAACCAATAGTCATAAATACTAATAGTAGTAGATTCTTACCTAGTTCCTGAAAATCTTCACAAAGAAATGAATCAAGACACGATCTTCAAGCTAATAAAGAAGACAATCACAAAACGGGATGGAATAAATAGGCGAAGAATGACTGCGCAAAATTACGCAACAGGCCTGAAAGTACCTTTTACAGGCTCAAAAACAAGTCAAACAGATTTTGCGATATGTCGCATTGCGTATAAAATTTCAGAGTGCCTAGTGTAAGTTTGTTTTACGTTAACGCAATCAACACGTATATTAAGACGTGTGGTGCTCCGATTGGCCCGCTCCAAGCTCTGAACCAATCAGAGAGCCATACATCATAAACGTTTTGGTCGCATTAACGTAAAAACAACTCGCTGAAAAACCGACACAAGTAGTGTGTAAACGAAACCCGGGGCCCTGGGACGAAGGCAAAGCAGAAACCGGAGTGGGTTTTTAGTCAATAAAAGTCTGACACTACCTCACGCTCCGACCAAGAGCGAGATTTGTCATTAGATGATTTTCCCACCTAAAAAGAAAAAAGATGTTCCGGGTCTGGGTGTCATGATATGTGAGTTTACATATTTTTTCTGTATTTTTTTTTTTTATTTTATTGTTTAACTATTTTATTTGTATACCAACAGAGTGACATATTCGCACTAGCGAAAAACTCGTTAAATAATAAAGATTTATAAAAAAAACTTGCACTCAGCGAACAGTAACACTCTCGTCATTCGCCCACCTAAGACGATGGGTTACGTAACGGTGTGACGGGCAGCCAGAGATAATCAGTTTACAGTCATTAAATTGTTCCCGTCTCTCAGGCTGTTACTATAATAGTCTTTATCTTGTATGTATCTATTGTTTTTCAAGACATCTATAGTCGGCTGACCTGATTCTCGCTTCTATTTTATGTGTGTGAATGTAATTCTTTATTAGGTGTTATAAATCAGAATGAGTTTAACAGCTCTTTTTTTTTCTTCATTAACTCTGCATTTATATCGATCACAGCGTTGTCCACGGACGCTGTTTTCGGTCTTAAATCTGGCACATACATAAAATTAAATAAAAATCTAAAAGTAAAAATTCTTTACTTTTAATTTTAACCTGACTAAATTAACTAAATAGCAATACACTGCAGACTTTAGACCTTTTTTAGTTTTAAGTTCTTATAGTCCATCCAAAAGTTGTCTGGTAGATATCACTGTCAGCAATAAGACCGCCGATGTACGCATAGATTTAAGTTTGTATAAAATTATGTTACTTTTTTCGTGTACTTAAGTTTATTCTATTCTATAACGCCTATATTCTCAGAATACTCTTCTGAGAGGTATACGTAAACCTAATAGGTACACCCACAACCCACATTACGCCACGATTGTTGTAGTGTTTCAAATCATGTCGAGAGGATAACCTCTAGCTTGCACGCACCCATCACATCTAAATTGAAACACCCACTGCTCCTACAAAAGACGTCCATCAAACCGTCACTAGTTACCTCAACATTGGCCATCGTGTAGACGACCATTACAATTTATAGTAGGAGTACATACTACTGTCTTTATATGAAACATAACGGCACCCTGTCGTACTACCGCACTACGGTACACTATTACCGGGCTCGCTTGGTCTGTCCACTAAGTTTTTACCAAATCAATTTATTTTTTACCGTCGACGATGGTCTGGTATTGACGCTACGTATCTGAGGTAATTATTTCAATGGACTGGAAACTGGACATAAGCTTCCGTAAGATATAGAGTCTAACATTCCGAGTTACTTTTTGCAACGACTGTTTGATCGCTTGTTTTTTCCGACGCGAAGAAACGAACCTGTAGAGATTAGATCATCCGTATCCTAAGTCAATTATTATTCTCATAAACACCTTCTTTATCCGCTTATTTATAAACTAGATTCTGCCAGCGGCTTCGCCCGCGTGAAAGTATGTTTCTTCATACAAACTTTGGACCCCCGTTTCATCCGCTTATTGGGTGAATTTTGAAAAATCCTGTCTTAGTGCTCGCATACATCATAAAAGGAAATCTTGTGCAAAATTTCACACTCCTAGTCCCAGTAGTTTTGGCTGTGCGTTGATATGTCAGTCAGTCAGTTTCTCCTTTTATATATAGGTATAGATAAATATGTTACGTGCTAGTTCATTAAAAAATCTCAACTATAAATTCCCTGACTAGGTCAAGGGTGTCAGACTTATTTTAAAAGCGACAAACTATCAAACTTGCCTCTGAACATTATAGCTACTTTAGATAATAATCTATCATAGCCCCTATAACTTGGTTTTCCATAATTATGCCACAATAGTTTCGCAACAACCGGGGTTTGCCCTTGATTGCACTTGTATAGAACGTACGTGGATAATCATCGGTTGGTTCATGAAAAGTGGTATCAACCGATGCGAGTTGATTTCGGCCCCTCGTACCCGTTTCCAGGTCCAGGATCCCAGGATCCTGAGATATACAATAAAGAAATAATAAAATAAGGCTGGATTAACAGCCAAATAATTTTTGCCTAACTTTGGCAAAAGCTTCTCCATCCGTTTCCACTCAGTTCTGTTCAGCGCTTTCCTATTTCACATTTTCCCTGCTATTGCCTTTATTTCTTCTTCCCACCTGGGAAACTGTCAAAGCTACCTGCATACTCGTATGTGGCAGCAAATCCACCTGTTACACCACACAGTAGCCATTAAAACAGATTTTTATCGTCCACGATAACACATCTGTTACTTAAGATAACTTAGACGCATTCTTTGACCGCAATACGCACTGAGATAAAAGAAGTGACGCTTGGCTGAGCAAATATTAATTACACGCGTTACAATTACCTTTAGTGACTCATTGTTGATACCGAATCGTGCTATTGTATAAGCAACTCGATCTAGTTCTACCGATACATTTAATTGCTGAGAAAATTATAGATTCTGGTAATTAATACTAAGGTCACAGGTACGCGAACAAAAATCCCTGACGAAAGGTTACAGAACCTCAAAATCAAAATTCGAGTCCCCCTCTTTGAGGAGTGGCTGGAAAGGCAACACGGCGTCCATACATTCCGCATGACGCAGGTCCTCACCAGACATGGTAAGTTTGGGAAGCCTACTGGGGCCAAGGGTCTGATTCTGAATGGAAGACTCGGCCCTGGTACGAAAGGCAACGAAGGAACAGGAGTGTGTTTTTTAGTCAATAAAAGTCTGGCACTATCTCCCGCTCCGTCCAAGAGGGGGGATGACATAAGATGATTTTCTCACCGAAAAAAAAAACCACCTGGCTTATCTTCTGAACCCACAGATTCAGACAAATAGGAGCATTCTTTGCTCAAAGATTTAGACCTTTAAGCTATTTTTGTAGTTAACTGATAATAGCATTCTGGCTTCCAGCCATCATGAAGCATCCTTTATGAAGAAAATATCCCAAGACCCAGTAGACCTGTTTCCACATAACGCCCGCAATCAACAACCCATTTAGTTGTTCCGGTGCTTGTATCCGACTCCAACCAATCGGACTATATTAATTGTAATATTATACGATGAATTTACATTTTGTTACACTGTGAAAACGTTTTTGATGATTAAAAAAAATGAGGTAAGAAATATTGCTTCAACAGCTCCCATCATTGTCGTCCTTTGGAGCCTTCATCATCATTTCAGCCGAAAGATGTCCACTGTTGGACATAGGCCTACCCCAAGTGTCGCCACAATGAACGGTCCTGTGCGTCTCGCATCCATCGGATTCTTGCAACCCTTACCAGGTCATCGGTCCAACTTGTAGGAGGCCTTCCAACGCTACGTCTTCCGGTGGTCGCCATTCCAGAACCTTTCGGCCCCAACGGCCATCTGTTCTGCGAGCAATATGCCCTGCCCAGTGCCAACGGCCGAAAGAGCCGGAAAAGCTAAGCTTTGGAGCCTTATTCATGTTTATTTAGGGTTCGGCTCAAGATGTTTTTTCCATAATATGTCTTTATCAACGGACACTTCAATATTGATATCTTTACCTACTAGCCATAATAATCTCTCATACAGTCGATATATATTTTCAACACACTTACTCGAAAACCTGCTCCTACCTCTACGGCTTTTAGGCGCACAATTTACTGTTTTCACACTAGTACGGAAAAGTGTGCCAGCTGGCCCCCGCCATAATTTATTACAATACCGTATAAGGCTGGGCACTGGGCACCTGTTTATTTATTTATTCGTAAATGTATTGAAAAACAAACGCCATTTGTTATACGTGTATTGTCACAGGTCACTGCAGCACTCGGCTCCATAACACCTTTACCTGCGGTTCGGGTTCGACCGCAATGACGTTTGTTCACTTGTATCAAAATGTACCATTTTACGTCATGCTCAATTTGCTCACGATCGTTTCAGAAATCAGAAATCAGAAACGTTTATTTCAAATAGACCAATTACAGGCACTTTTGAATTGTCAAATTTTCAATAGTTGTCAGTGCTTGATTTAATTGAATAAGCTGCATGCTAGGAATTTAGCTTACGAGCCTTTAGATTAACGTCATGCAATACATGCCAGAGAGACGATCCTTTGATGAGCGAATTACTATTAAGCCCTACATCGTCGTCATTCCTCGTCTAGGTCGAGCAGACTATCAATCAACATATTACTTATATACTAGGTAAACATTCCAGCTATAAACAACCGATTAACATTTATCATCCTTCACATAATTTACGTTAAAGTTATTCGTTTGAAGCTCGAACTTCATAAACGCTGTTTATACAGTCTTCGTTGTCCCTTTGCCAAAATACTTAGAATTAAAATCAGCTGTTTGTTTGGAAAGCCAAGAATGGCGTCATATTTCATTGCCAAGTTTTCACTCCGAATTTCACATTTCGCTTTAGTTAAGACAAGTATTTGTTTGTGTCTATGTGAAAAGTGCGCATCATTAGTTAAGCTAACCAATATTTTCCTTAGCCACCCTTTTATTTCGCGGGAAATCACCAAATAGGTAACTCCTCCCGCTCTGGGTAAAGCGACAGGGAGTGTCAGACTTTTACTAACTAAAACCCACCTTTTTTTTTTCTTTCCATTGCCCTTTGAGTTCCAGGGCTGTGGTAACTCTTTCAAACAATTCCACAGCTTTTTCTTAGCCACCCTAACCTTGGACAGCGAACAATGGGTAGCTCGCCGTCCGACCGTCCGGTAACCGTCCGGACCGAGCCCAAGTCGTCGACGGAGCGTACTGTTCCACGCGCGCCTCAAGGAGATGACAGCAAACCGTAGGGGCCCAGCAGGGTTGAAGCCTACTGGGGCCAAGGGTCTCATTCTGAAAAGAAGACTCGGCCCTGGTACGAAAGGCAATGAAGGAATAGGAGTGGGTTTTTAGTCAGTAAAAGTCTGACACTATATCTCACTCCGCCCAAGAGCGCGATTTGTCATTGGATGATTTTCCCATCTAAAAAAAAACCACCCTAACCTTTTTAATTCTGTTGGTTAGCATCCAATCTAACTGACGGAATAAGCCCTGCTGGGTTCCAATTGCGTCTATCAAGGGCACCACACACCACACAACCTAACCGAATAATAGATGTTTCAAAAGCAGTGGTCCAAAGTTGATTCTTTGCTAAGCAATTAATTTCCAAATTATTGGGATCGCTTTAGTAACTTTGACGGCGTCCTTCGACACAGCAAACATTATCGTATGTCCTAACCATGGTTACCAATCTATATAGGGTGACTGGCAATTAGTGTACGATTCATAAACACGTGATTAGGGAGGGTGACCCTATATATATATAAATGAATCCCTATTTCTCTTGGTCACGCCATCACGCGTGAACGGCTGGACCGAATTCACTTATTTATTTTTTATTGTGTTTGTTATTGTCAGGAGAAGGATCTTATGAAAAAAAAAAAAAAAAAATTGGTAGTAGGGTAGAGTATGGTAGAGTAGAGTAGATTAGGGTAGAGTTGGGTAGAGCAGAATAGAGTAGTCAGTTGACGGGAACGAAGCCGCGGGCAAAAGCTAGTATCACAATAATTCACAAGCCGCATTAGCTACTTGTCATTTGTCTGTAGCGAGAGTTACTTTGAGCGAAACCGGTTGCTGTTTATCTCGTTAACGTCAGGCAAATCTCTTCTAATTATGACAAATTGTGATCTTTAACCTACAAGTCGCGGAAGTGCGGGCTTTGAGGTGCCGGCGAACTTTATCTTGCTGCTGGTTTGAGTTCACTTACTTCTTTGAATCTCTTTCCGGGTCTCCGCTTTGCTTGAAATGTTTTGCACTCGTAAAAACTCGGGATTTCATTGTAAATGTAACATGCATGCTCATTTGCTGGACCGTTTGATAAATTTTGACGCTAATCCACCAAAAGTACTTTGAGGTTTTAGGTAGGTATAGAAAATACAAAGAAAAATCTACGCCCTTTTGCCTTAGAGAAAGTTGAAATATCAAAAAAAGATGTGTAATTTATTGTTTTATGGCTTGATGATTCCTCGAGGTCCCTGTAATCTATACCTGCGCAACTGTTTTTTTTTTTTTAATTTTAAGTCATCACATAACCCCTCTCGCTCTGGATGGAGCGAATGGTAGTGACTAAAACTAACCCGTGTTTCTTCAGTTGCCCTCTGCGTTCCAGGACCACCGGCAACTCTTTGAAACTAGCCCGTAGCCCGACGTGCAGCCAAGGCTTTTTTTTTTAAGTGTGAGTGGAAGGGCGTGTCAGACTTTTACTGACTAAAACCACACCTGTGTGCTTCAATTACCGTTTGCGTTCTAGGACTACGGGTTTCTTTTTCGGAAAATCCCCGCGGTCCTAGCTAGCGGGCAATCGGCCCTGCTGGGCCCCTACTGTTTGCTGACATCTCTTTGAGGAGCGCGTGGATCACTACGCGCTGTTGACGACTGGGCTCGGTCCGGTTAATTACCAAACGGCATGTCCAGTGAAGACCTGCGTTATGCGGAGGGTGAGGACGCCGTGTTGCCGCTCCAGCCACTCCTCAAAGAGGGGACCGCCGTAATTATGGCGTGCCCAGCAGCCAAGGCTTAGGATGTAAAAGCAATTGTTACGGATAAAACGAAAACAATCATAAAATGTTTATTTATTTACTTGACGATCGATGACGGAATGTATTAAGGCCGCGACACCTACTTGCGTCCAGTCAAGTTATTTTAAATATTTTATTAGTTTGTTCAAACGTAGGAGGTGAATGTCAATTGGAACATGTGTCGTATCGATTTAACATTACAAGTTCGACTGGTCTATATGGCTAAATTGTCTATTATTGCTCCAGTTTTTTGGATGTTATGACGGTTTTGCTTTAAAAGGTGCTAATGTTATGAAATCGTTAGCAGAATCGGATTAAGGATTTCGCAGATGCTTTGAATTGGTATTTTGCGGTCTGATTTATGTTATAGCTACATTTATGTAAAGCAAAATATCATAATGGATTGGCAATATAAAAACTGGCCATTGCGAGTCGAACTCGCACACGAAGGGTTCCGTTAGTACTACAGTATTAAAATCGAGCAAAAAAACAAAACGCTGACTAAACAACGGTTCTTATATGAGAGCCCCCCGTTAAATTTTTAACTTTATTTGATTTTTATTATTTGTTGTAGCGACAATACACATTCTGTGAAAACTTCAAGTCTATATCTCTTACGATTTATGAGATACAGCCCGCTGACAAACGGCCTAACAGACAAACAGACGGACGAACGGGTACAGAACCCTAAAAAAGGTTGACGCAAACTAAAAGGATTTCAAGTTACGTGCACTAATTGCCACACCCAACACGAAATTAAATTTGTGCGATTAACATTTTAGCGCAGAAATTTACGATTACGTGTTGCACACGCTTTTCCTTAGAGATAATAGCGAAAAGCGCAATTGTAGCAGGTTGTTGGCCCTTTACCAACACCTCACTGACCCACTTGCTTCGGTTGATGGTGTAGGATGATAACTGGTGCATTCACCCTGGTCATGTTCCATTCTTGGTTAGAATTTTACAAAGATTTATGTTTTGCGAATTTCTTTGTGTGTTTGGAATTTGTGTGCTGACATTGTTGCAGTCGACCGAGTATATAGGTTCTGTATTATCTATCTATGTATCTATCTATACACATCACTATTTTTTAATTAGTACAAAAAAATGGGCTATATCCGTACCCGTTACTGATCATATTTGTGTAGTCAATAGTAAAAAAAAAACAAATCTCAAAATTGTCCACGAAAATTTGACATAATTGGTAAATTCATAATTGAATCAATCATTCATAACAATTGCTGCTAGAAAATACTACGCGCAGTGCTTTTTTTCCATTTTGATCGTCATTCATTCATTTATAATCAATACATAGCCTGTACAATATTTCCATAAATTGAGTGACATTTTGGGATATAAACAAACGCTAATAACTTTGCTGTTTATGAATATTATTTATTGAGACTTTACTTAAATAATAACAAGATTTTTTCTAATAAGCCCTATAAGTATTTGTACTAATTAAAAATTAGTGGTGCATATAAAAGGAGAAACTGACTGACTGACATAGCGCACAGCCTAAACTAACTGGGACTAGGAGCGTGAAACTGCACAGTTTCCTTTTATGACATAGGCGAGTACACTAAGAGAGGATTTTCCAAAATTCACCCCTTAAGGGGATGAAATGGGGGTCCAAAGTTTATATGGAGAAACTTACTTTCACACGGGCATAGCCGCTGTTGGAAGCTAGTAATATAAATAAATATTATTTTAATTACAATGGAGGATTCCATTGTTTTCATTCTCGTGTTACTTGCTGAACTAGGATTTTCAGAATAATTACTAATTATACAGTAATATGCAGTAATTGTATCATTAATTAGTATCCAAGTGCTTGATGTTATGTATTGATACTTACTTTAATACTTTAAAGATAGAACTACACTGCTCACACGTGTGCCACACACGCCGATTTGGGCCCATCGGTCTCCATACATTTTATATGGAAACTGGACTTGTAGAGCTATACTTGATACACGCCATGCGACGACGCCACGCGACGTCGTTCTACGTACAAATCAGGCGTGTTACACGTGTGCGTCGGTCTAATGTAGTTCTAGCTTAATAAACACCATAACAACACATTAGACCGACGCACACGTGTAACACGCCTGATTTGTACGTAGAACGACGTCGCGTGGCGTGGATCAAGTGTAGCTCTACAAGTCTAGTTTCCATATAAAATGTATGGAGACCGTCGCGCCCAGATTGGCGTGTGTGTCACACGTGTGCGCAGTGTAGTCCTACCTTAACCCTTTAACTTAAGAGAGATCTCAATAGAGGGTAGGATCCAGTTTACTTTTTTTTTGTTAAATAACAAAATAACAAAGATGTAAACTCAGGTATATAAGACACCCAGACCCGGAACAACTATCTGTAGACTATACAAATATTATTTCCGTACGGGAACTGAACCTGCGACAAGCCAGGCGACAAGCAATCGCTCAGCCACCAACCGTCCTGATTCATTGAATGCTATAACAGTATCGTTTCATTGCGCAATTCGCAAGAGATCAACATCCATCGGTAAACTGCTGCAACATGAAGCTGTATAAATGGTTGTTGACATAAAACTAAAGATAACTTTCTATTGCGATCATCATTGTCTGCAAGCTGACGCAACAAGACATTTCCTTTTTATATCGCCACAAGATATTATAAGAAAATACAAAACCTCTAACTTTTGAATGCGGTTTTATCTTCGTGAATAGTAAAAATTATCAAAATAAAAACTGGGCAAGTGCGAGTCGGACTCGCGCACTGAGGTTTCCGTACAAAATTGAAAGGTAAATTGCGGTTTACGATTTATGACATATTAACAAAAAAAACTACTTACCTACTAGATCTCGTTCAAACCAATTTTCAGTGGAAGTTTGCATGGTAATGTCCATCATACTTTTTTTTTAGTTTTATCATTCTCTTATTTTAGCAGTTACAGTGGGGGGGGGGGACACGTTTTACCACTTTGGAAGTGTCTCTCGCGCAAACTATTCAGTTTAGAAAAAAATGATATTAGAAACCTCAATATCATTTTTGAATACATATCCATAGATGCCCCACAAGTATGGGTTTGATGAAAAAATATTTTTTGAGTTTCAGTTCTATCTAAGTATGGGGAACCCCCAAAATTCATAGTTTTTTTTTTATATTTTTGAGTGAAAATTTTAATGCGGTTCACAGAATACATCTACTTACCAAGTTTCAACAGTTCTTAAGTTCAGTTTTCGGAAAAAAGTGGCTATGACATACGGATGGACAGACAGACAGACATGACGAACCTATAAGGGTTCGTCATGTCTTTGGCTACGGAACCCTAAAAAGTATTATAATATTTTATGTCCTAAGACCATCCAACTTGTATACACGTTAGCAGTCATAAGCATAGTCAACTTTATAATGTTCCCACTGCTGGGACTCAGGCCTCCTCTCTAGTAGAGGGAATGGACCGTAATCCACCACGCGGGTCCAGTGCGGATTGGTGAATATTATTATAGTATTACTTCAGAATTACTCTTTCGCGTAAAAGCAAATAGGAACATTCATTCTAGTTATTTTAACACGAGTGTTGCAAGAGTTATCTGCCGAGATATTAAATTAGGGAAGCGAGGAACCCAGCTTGCGTCTGCAATGTGGTCGGAAAAGCAATCTCTGGAACACACGACCACATCTTTACAGAGCAAGCAATAAAACTGAATGTCGTAATCTTATCTAATATTAGTTAGTATTTTGTTGTTGTGTTTGGATTTTTTTTAATCAATAACATCTCAATTGCTGAACGTATATCGATAAAATTAGCGGGCCTTGGTACAAGCCATGATCCGGAGCGAGAAGGAGTGGCAGGCGGTCGCCTCCTTCTGCGAAGCAGTAATGCTAGCAAAGGAGGCGGCCGATCGCGTGAGGCAACGGTCCTCACGCCCGGCGCCCCAACTGCCGCCGGGATTCCGATCCCGATTTTCGGCCACCGTAGGCGCGGGCTTGCGGACGGCGAGCAATGGGTAGCCCGCCGTCCGACCGTCCGGACCGAGCCCAAGTCGTCGACGGCACGTATTGTTCCACGCGCGCCTCAGGGAGTTGGCAGCAAATCGTAGGGGCCCAGCAGGGTCGGAGCCTACTGGGCGTACTGGGGCCACGGGTAGTGTGAAAGTGAAACCCGGGGCCCTGGGACGAAGGCAAAGAAGGAACAGGAGTGGGTTTTTAGTCAGTAAAAGTCTGACACTATCTCATATCATTAGATGACATTCCTACCTAAAAAAAAAATACTTGTGTAGACCGAAACCTGGATTAGGATATCTCTCACTCCTCACTCATAAAACAAGTGGCACTTCAGGTACTGAACTTTCTTCGAAGGTGCAATTTTTAGGGAAACCTTTAACTTTTAAACCTTTAGCTTAGCATAGTACGCTTATGCTATACTATAATAATAAGATGCAAAATTGTATAAAACTAGCTTTTGCTCGCGACTTCGTCCTCGTGGATGTCGGTTATTGCTGATGCGAAGTCGAAGTCAGATACAAGCAGTGAAAAAAAAAACAGCTAATGTCCTTCTTTGGTGTTCAAGCTTACTGCGCAGGACTAAATTTCATCAAAATCGGTTTAGTAGTTTAATAGTGAAAGCGTGACAGACAGAACAAGCGTACTTTCACATTTATAATATTAGTGTGGATACTTTTGGATTATGTCCCATTTCCTTTCCTACAGAAGAGGTCTAAGTCCCAACAGTGGGAAAATTATCAGGCTGAATGAATAGTGTTTTGTTTTTTTTATATTGTGCAAGTGCAATCCCGTTTTGTGTCCAGGTCACCGTCCATTCCAGGTAGCCTGGAATGGACAGAAATCGCCTAGTGCGATAAGACCACCAATTGTGTTTTTTTTATTTTTATTATAAGGTTTTCTTATAAGATAATCTTGGTGTGCAATAAAGTATAGGTAAATATATATATATAAATAAATAGTGTAACTTAGTTGTAATAGTTTGAGAGGTTCATCATCAAATTATCTCGCTCTGAATGGAGCGACTCCCTCTCGCTCACACTTTGTGTCAGACTTTTGCTGACTAGAACCCACCTGTGTTGCTACAGTTGCCCTTTGCGTTCCAAGTCGCGGTAACTCTTCGATCGAGAAAACCGTGATTAAAGTGCTATTCCGATAAGTATCTAAAGTTTTTCACTGATTTCTGGCTGGTTCTTGTGGAACTGACCACGAGAGCGAAGCCAAGGACAAAACCTAATTGTGTTCAAAAAATTGTTTATTGTTTGTTGATTTAACTCCTGCAATAATCGAGTAAATGAAATATATAATTAGAATACAGCGATATTACAGAAAATAGAAAACGCAAAGAAACCAATAAATAACTAATTTCGAAAAATGAATAACATACCTTAATTCAAAGTAACCCATTTAAAAAAAAAACGCCAATTATATTGGTGAGGACTTGGACCTAGTAGTGTGTAGAGATTATACAATCTTAGATAATGTTTTAAATATTCAGTAGTCGTTCTCCAAAACGTAAAGAATGTTCGATAATACGCCCATTTGTGTGTACAACGTTGTCTCTATATCCGTCTATTGTTATAAAACGTGTTGTTTGAACGATAAACCCGACATGTTTATTGTTTTTTCCGCCGCATGCATCCCACAAACAGCCATGCATTCGAAAATAGTGAGCTATTGAATTCATCATCTGATTAGCCTTGTCGGTCAGCCAGTTTGACTTCGAATATGACCGGAAGTGACTGAATACTAGTATTTTATGTGATACGGCTGCCTATCAGACCTACACGACCCTAATATGAAACCCTTGGGTAACCCTCGATTTTTTATTTAAGCATTAGAAGTTGATAATTTCTTAAATTCTAACCTGAAAACCTGTTATTTGGCATTCAAGTTATTAATAATAATAATTTATTGACCACACAGAAGTGTACAAGGAAAATAGAAATAGACAGATTAGAAGAAAACATATAGTTACACATTAGAAGTGACCGTGGGCCCCAAACTAGGCACAGTTTGTATCTTGGTGGCCCAGGTTTAGTTAATAGATTTGACCGATTAAAAGTTTTGTGAGACACATCACGATTAACAAGTCACTGCAGTAATTAATGAACTGGTAGTTGTGTTTAAGAAATTCTTAACTCAAAATACTCAGTTCAGAAACCCACCCTTAAGGTACGAGTTCGTAACTGACTGCAGATACGAGAGGACGTTTCGCTGCTACTCTACTTTTTTTTTTTATAATAATATTCCACAACTCCGTCTAGTCCCAAGCTAAGCAGAGCTTTTGTTATGAGTACTAGACAACTGATAAATATACATAAATATTTCTAAATACATACATATTATAGATAAATTACATCCAGACACAGAACAAATGATCGTACTCATCACACAAACATTTGGCCTGGGTGGGAATCGAACCCACGACCTCCGGCATAGCAGTCAGGGCCACTATCCACTAGTGACTAGACCAACAGGCCAGTCAATAAATATACTGGTTTATATGTATTTCTATGAAATACCTTCCGCAGCTAGTGACACGTCGCCGTCGCCCGACTACACGTCGTCGTCTCCCGCAGACGACGTGTCGCCCGACCACAGATTAGAGGCCCTACCACGAGCTCTTAACGCGTTTGACGATCTAAACTGAACTGGTAAAGGGATGGAGCTATATAAGGTGTATATCTCCATCCCTTTTTATCGCTCGCACGCTTGACATTTTAATAAGTCATGGTAAGGCTCTAGTAGTTCCAGCGACACTAAACGACACAACGACACGTTGAAAAATCTCGAAAATGAATTCTTCCGATTCCGAGGAAGAAAAACTGATAAAATGGTCTGCAGTCAGCTACAAATCGTACCCTAAGGGTGTTTTTAATATCGTGCGCATTTCATCTCACATGCGGAATTGCTCCGCATGCAGAAAATTTCACAATGCAAAAAAACGCGTCCCGCGTGCGTATTCCGAGCATTGCAATAAATGATTGTATGAAATGGACATTTGGCGGGGGTTACGCGTGCGGGGAAGTACCGCATGCGTGATCAAAACCGCACGATTAAAAACACCCTAAGACTGGTTCTCAGATTGGCGAACACGTAACAACGTATCAGAGAACTGCGACTGGTCCGCCGGGACCAACGACTTGCTTTCCGAGGCAGAGAGATGTCTTGATTAATATGGAGGGCTATCCATCCACGAACCAACTACAAGCGTGGCTTGACCGTGAAGATCGAGGCGTTGTTATTTTTTTGGTTTAGAATTTATCAAATAACTTCTCTCGCTCTGGGTGAAGTGAGAAGGAGTACTTTTATTGACTAAAGACTTTTACAGAATAGCTCTTGAGGTTATAGTTTCAGTAATACAAGACCTACACATGAACACTCTGTCCACAAACATTACACTACTTCACAAAGTCACAACATCACATGCACCACACTTGCACAAATGAAAGGCTCAATTTTTTGACCTTTTGGCTTTGGATGTTTTTGCCTTCTGATTTTCTTTTAATGTAAAAATAGCGTGAGAATCCTGGTACCCATAACACAAGTTAAAAATCTTTCCTTGGGTACCAGATTCATTACAAATACTTACTTGTTAGTTTTGACTCTAATTGTTCTTGATCTCTAATATCTGTTTCTTCTGTGTGTTGTTTGTAAGTGTTTGAGTGTACAAAATGTTTTAATTCAATAAATTATTATTTATTTCTTTAAAGCCTACTTTTGTTCCCTCGGTTACTCTCTTTGCCTTCCAGGATTGCGATAACTCTTTCGAACAATCTCGTAGAAAGATCGATTCGCACAGCTGTTAACTTTTCCACGAGCTGTTTTTGAATTCTCATCGTAACTATTCGATCGATCCTTAATTTGGTACCGGTAATGTTTTTTGGTTTATTGGTTATGCATGCAGTGCCTGATATGACTTGAAAACCGTTAAATTTAAATCACCTAGTCCTTATTTCGAGCCGTTACGACCTATAATGCTATAATTGTGTACTTATTTTGAATATGCCACTATTGGTCACATTGAGAATTGCATTGGTGCAAATGAGTACCACCCTCGCACTGACGAGAATGTGGCTCAATTATACAACCGGTTATAGCTTTAACGTATAAATGTCAATGGACACGGAACTCTATGGATTAATGTCAATTTACGGTGATTGTTTTTTTATTGCAGTAATTCATTACTTAACAGGTTACGTGTGCGCCACATAGGAAGTAAATTACAACATCCTGCATCACATCAGAGTTATACGCACGATTAGAACATATACAACAGTCCGAAATCAACTTTCGGGCAATTGCCTGGACCAGACACAACACCGGTCGAAGGATCCTCCCTTTTCAATGGAAGTTTGCGGGACTTTACAATCTGTTCCGCATACCTCTAAACATTAACAACAAATACCTTGGTATTTCACTAGTTTATTGTGTTTACGCAAAAACCATATCACGATTGATCGGACTAGTCGATATTATCCAAATAATGCAGATAATGGTTAAATGTTGATAAAAGAATTACTCTTATCTATCTTCTATATATATATATAAAAGCGAAATACCACTCACTGATTAATCACGAAATCTCCGAAACTATAACATCTACAAATTTAAAATTTGGCAGTTAGGTTCCTTATAGGCATCATCTATGTAGACATCCGCTAAAAACGGATTTTACTAAACTCTACAACTGATGTGAGCAAGACATCACATTACGTGCTATCGACGACTTGGACTCGGTCCGGACAGTTACCCATTGCTCTTCGTCAGCATGCCCGCGCCTACCGTGGCTGGTACGCTACTTACTCTTGTATTTTAAAGCAAATATTCAATTATCTCTCCTAGAGCAAAGACTAATAAGTAAAATATTTCGCTAGTTTCCTCTTGCGCACTGTTGCAACACGTTGAATATCATTATGAAGTACTAAATTACTAATGTATTCAAAGGTTATAGTTTTCTATCTGCCCACACCGCGCCGATGGGAAGTGGGTGCCTCTCGCTAAATATTTGGGCTCTTATCAACCCACGGCTGTTCTACATAGCCTTATGCACCTGCTATATATTCGCAGATAGATAATATTTTTATGCAGATGTCTTCTTGGTTAGGTCATAAATAGCCGATACTATAATATTCATACCTAATGTGTGAAGTAACGACTTTGTTTTCATGTTCTGCACCTTGCAATATGACATAATCATGTAAGCAGCGTTTAATATACCTAATACTTAGACTCGGGTATTCCCTTTGTACGTGATAGTTCAAAAGAGTAGCCAGGGCCCTGGAACACAAAGGGCAACTAAAGGGACACAGTGGGTTTTAGGCTTAGCCAATAAAATTCTGATACTACCTCCCGCTCCACCTAGAGCTATGCGCGATATGCTATGAGTGCAATATGGCCATAATCCACCAGATGAACCCGTAGTTAATGCAGCTCGGTGAAACTAAATACTCTTGATCACCTATAAAGACGTAGACACAAGTCTTCATTGATTCCAATTAATAAATTGATCATGAACATCTGCCATCAATCAACATCACACAAAACAAAGAAACATCCGTCGAACCTTGACGAAAACTGACACAATGAACTCGTGGGAAATGCAATAACATCTTAATTAAACTCATTTCCCGTTGTAAAGCATAACAGTAATATAAAGGCATTGTGAAAAATCAGCTGACTCATACAAATTAAACGACAAGTTGTGATACAAAGAGATTGATAGTACAATGTGTAGTGATATCCGTTTATAAGCTAAGCGTGGTTTAATAACAGCGAGTGGTGCAGCCATTGTGGTTCCACGCAAAGTATAATAGATCCTACGCTACGTACAATGGAAGTCTTACATGCATATACTCCTACCCAGCCTGTGAGTAGCGATGTTTCCTTAGAACATCTTACTGATTGCTGTTCGTCTAGTGTGCGGGTTTTCGTCTGATGTATAATTTTGCTAAGCAGTCTTTGATTATCCACTTAGTACTTTCATCTTACACTTAAGTTTTCTCTGCTTTAAGTGCTTCTCAAGTATCGACCAATGGTCCTTAATGTGTTTGGCCGGAAATGAGATAATATTACATACACTTTATAGCCATTCTGTCAGTGTCAGTAACGGAATCTTTTACTTAGATTAACACTGTCTGTCCTTCCTATTTGGGTTAAGAGTCTACCTGCGGCGATTTCCGCAATCATCAGAAATGTGCAACTTATTTGTTTTATTCGCTTTCGACGTTTTTCTGTCTAAGTTACTTTCACTTTGGGAAGTAAAGCCAGAAACAAAGCTTTTGTTCTACAAACAACATGCCCAAGAAACACTGCATAACAACTGCAATACCCAAAATAGGACAACAAAACAGCAGCTCCGCGTAACTAAGGACTAGGTCATTAAGGGGCATACACCTAGAGCCGAAGAAGTTGGTGTTGAAAGTCTGACTACTAAGTATTAAGAAGATGGCGTGCGCGACGTCGCCGGTGTTCCACTCGGACGCTCGCGTGTTCCATTGTGTAACGTCAGTACAATAGCCCCTGTGTGCTGTACACATAGTGTGCGGAATTTTGCACTGCAAGGTATAGGTGTGGAATAAGAACGGGCATTTGAAGTGCCTGCATTAGGAACTATATTGACGCTATAGTACAGTGTAATTGACGTTAACAGCATACTACAGGCATAGGTGCATTATCTATAGATGGTTCTGCAGTTTTAATTTGTTTGAAGTTCTCAAGGGATGGAACTAAGTAGTGAACAATGTAGTTCCATTTTTAAACCTAATGCACTCCAAAGATAAAGGACAAAGAATAAATATGCCATTAAATTTTAAATTTTCAAATTAAATTTAAATTAAGCAGAATTAGGAACAAAGATAAAAGAACTTCCGTGGATGTCTCTTGTCCTGAATTCGACAGAAAATGGCGGCAATCACAATGAAAAGAGCAGAATGACCGACTTGATCCTAATTACGGTTCATCATCGTAATAATCTTGTCGAGTGACGCGCAGCCGAAAAAAAGTGAATCATGTTGGAAATATGAATATAATAACGCTTCCATTTTTATGGTATAACTGTCACTCTGTCACTGCGCACGCGGCGAACGTCCGTTCGGCCGACGGTCGGTTATGTTCCCTTTTGAACTGTTAATTGGTACTTCCGTCCCTCATTGAATTGTGGTGGTCTAGCTGCAATGCAACGGTGCAATAACAAGGTATAATAACCTGTCAACTTGATATTACCCTGTATTATCTACGGACATTGTGAAATAATGAAAACTGCAGTTAGCACATTCAACTTTATGACTTTGAGTTAACAAAGCGACGACGTCTACAAAATGTTGAATTGGCTTTAAGAAATAACAGAACTGTCGTATTGTGTCATAAATTTATAATTTCTCAAGTATAATTAATAATGCTTCCTTATATATTTTGTGGAGCATATTATTAGCAGAAAAAACAAATTACCTACGAATGGTTTTTCTAGACTTTAAGGGCGGAATTCACCAATAAAACTAATTGCGTTTTAACGTTTGGCTCGCATAATCGCGTTTAGCCGCTGTCACTAGTGTCACTTGTCTGTATTTTTCTTTTGTTGTATTTTTACAAGTGACACTAGTGACAGCGGCTAAACGCGATTATGCGAGCCAAACGTTAAAACGCGATTAGTTTTATTGGTGAATTCCGCCCTAAGAGGACTACAGGACCTAAACCGCAGTCACTATCGGACTGTATACAAAAGAAAGAGATACGTAAAGACACAATGATTGCAAAATGTGAAGCATTTTAGCGATTTACTAAAAATCTACAGATCTATACTAATATTATAAAGCTGCAGAGTTTGTTTGTTTGTTTGTTTGTTTGTTTGTTTGTTTGTTTGTTTGAACGCGCTAATCTCTGGAACTACTGGTCCGATTTGAATGATTCTTTCAGTGTTGGGTAGTCCATTTATCGAGGAAGGCTATAGGCTATGTTTTTTTTTTCAAAATTAGGGATCCGTAATAAAATTGCTATTTTGTAACACAAGGTGTAAAATCGAAAACCTATTTTTGCGTGCGCTGCAAAAACTATTGACAATAGAACAAAATGATGTACTACGGGTTTGTAGATCCCATTAAGACCTACAAAAAAGTCCGCGAGAACATATATCTAGCTATCATGGTTTAATCACAATAACCGATTTTGTGTTCAAAATAATTATTAAATCGTCTGAAGAAAAAAAAACTACGTTAAATATGTATCGTAATATTAATCTTTATCGAAATTAAGCATTATGTTATCAAGAGTATTTATGTAGAAGTAAAATACTCTTTGTTTCATCTCAATCGGATATTTCGTTTAAAAGTTATCACGTGTGTAAGATGTTAAGAGTTGGTACCTATTAATGAGTTATAGGCCATAGAGTTTTTTATCAACATAAAATCCTGTAATAATCTTTTTCGAAATATATTTGTTGATGAGATCAAGAAGATGCAGTCCATTATCCACAGGAACTTCTTAATTCTTTAAACCCGAGTGGCCTCCCCCCACATTCTCTCAAGTTAAAAATTGGTGCCCCAATTATTTTACTTAGAAATCTTAAGCCACCAAATTTATGTAACGGGACTCGACTTCAGGTTAAATTTCTTCGCAATAACGTGATCGTTGCAACAGTTTTGACTGGTCCAGCGGTTGGTCAAACAGTCCTTATACCTCGGATCCCAATGATTCCAAATGATTTGCCTTTTCATTTTAAAAGAGTCCAATTCCCAATTAAATTATCTTTTGCCGTAACGATAAATAAATCACAGAGGCAAACATTTAAATATGTAGGATTAGATTTACGGCAAGACTGTTTTTCGCACGGCCAACTATATGTCGCGTTGTCAAGATCAGGTTGTGGAAACAATCAATATATTCTTCTGCCACAAGAAAATAAAACGAAAAATATAATTTACTCAGAAGTACTTTAAAATAATATTTTAACCCGGTTTAAAGTGGACGGACACTCCCGCCTATAGTCGTAATTCTTATGTGTCTGGCTGAATGTCGAACAGATAGACAGCTATTGCCTGCGACTTATACAATTTAACTTAATCTATATTTTTCTTAATATTATAAAGTTGAAAAGTTTGGTTGTTTGTTATGAACGCGGTAATCTCGGGAAATACTGATCTGATATGAAAACTGTTTAAATATTCAATAGTCCATTTATTGAGGGAGGCTAAATTTATCTCGGTATTTCCACGGAAACGAGAAAAACGCGGGTGAAACCGCGGGGCACAGCTAGTATTTTATATCCATGTTAACTAACAAAAAATTGTGTTGTACTTACAGCCACTAACATCTTAGATCTACCACAAAGTGCAAAGTTCGACGGCTCACCTTACGGCGCTGCCGTCACCACATGACACTGGCAGAATAGTCGACACCGCAAAGACTACTATAGTATGCGACACCGGCTCAGTTGCCAAAGAAGAAAGAAAAAAAAAAAAAACTAATAAATAATTCGCTGTCATCTTTCGCTGGCAGTTCAAAATAACATTATGGTGCGTTTACACGTGGTCCCAGCTTTGGCCAATCGATTGGCGCCATTGTACACAATGGCTAGGGATGGCGATTGGCCGAAGCTGGGCCCACGTGTAAGCGGGGCATTATGATTAATGATCTACATTCTACAGTCGTTTTCATTTTGTGTACATCTGTGTCTGTTTGTCAATGTTTTGTCAAATTGACAATGAATTTATGTCAACCAATGTCAACTCCAATTGACTATTGAGTTCGCATTTGTAGTTTTGTTCCATAAAAAATAATGAAAACAGCTCTAATATTATGTTCACTTGTATGATTATAAAATTAAATCACAATAACGGTAAAACGTTGCTTGCAGAATAATCTGACAAACAAGCAGAATGAAAATGATGATTGCATGTATATTAGTCTGGTATTAATCGATAATAAAAGTGATGTTTAGAGGCATCTTCGTGATTTCTTTCTATCGTACTAAACTTTTTTTTAATAATAATAATATTCCACAACTGTCACACAACGCCGTCTAGCACCAAGCTAAGCAGAGCTTGTGTTATGAGTACTAGACAAGTGATAAACATACTTACATATTTTTAAATACATACCTACATATTATAGATAAATTACACCCAGACAGAGAACAAATGATCGAGCTCATCACACAAACATTTGTCCTGGGTGGGAATAGAACCCACGACCTCTGGCATAGCCGTCAGGGCCACTTAACCACTAGGCTAACAGGCCAGTCAATTACATACATAGCATTTATCCTAAAGAATAAGAAATATATTTCTGATATCGTTTGCTGCAGTGGATATATATAATTTCTTTTGTGCATTAAAAAACTCGCGATTAGCTCCTGTAGTGGTCTTAAAAAAGAGTGCAAAATTAAAATTACCTCTGAAGAAAAAGAGATTGAAGTTTCTTTCATGGAAGTTAAGCTAAATTACGAGTATCTGGGGAATCGAAGAAGTTTACACTTTGTCCAATTAGAACAAATCATGTCGAATAATTAGCTAGTAGCTTGACCTAAAATAGTTACTGCAGTTAGTTGTTCTTACTAAGCAACACCATTTCAAGTAGAAACACCAATCTTGAGCACTAATCAAGAAAACGGTCTGACTTGCTAATTAGCACAACTGTAAACTAGGCGTAAACAGACAACCTATGATCTATGCCTTATTGAATGCCATGTACCTACATTCCTGCATGGCAACAATAGTAAAACCGGCTAAGTGCGAGTCGGACTAGCGCAAGAAGGGGTTCCGTACCGTATACGTAGCAAAAAAACGGCAAAAAAAATCTCGTTTGTTATAGGAGCCCCACTTAAATATTTATTTTATTCTATTTTTATCATTTGTTGTTATAGCGGCAACAGAAATACTCCTGTGAAAATTTCAACTGTCGAGTTGTCACGGTTCACGAGATACAGCCTGGTGACAGACAGACGGATAGCGGATTGATAGCAATAAGGTCCCGTTGGGTACGGAACCCTAAAAATCGAATCTTTAAAAGTTTAAAACCTTTTCCCAACTGTTTTGGGGTCGGCTTCCAGCTGAACCGAACCAACTGCGGACTGATACATGAAGCGAACGCTTACAAAAAACTCGACCTAGTTCGAAAAATATAATCTCCCATTCAAATTATTTTCCTTAGAGCTGTTACATTAAACCTCCTTATCACAGTATCGATCAGAGTCAGCTGGAGAGCATAAACATAGATAACCTTGAATGATATCACAAGAGACCTTCATGAGATCCAGTTTGTTTCTCATACTATGACCGACCAGCCTTGGTGATGAGATATACTGCGTGATGTAGGTGCGTTCGTGAATTAACATTTTATGACGTTGTTTGAGATTCTATGCAAATTCGATCGATGTTATTGGCTGTTTGAGATTGACTGATGTTAGTAGGATCTTTATTAGCTTTTGCATTGATGTATTTTATTTATATTTCGCTATTGATTCGCCCCGGCTTTGCATGGGTGCACATTCTTTTTAGGGTTCCATACCTCAAAAGGAAAAAACGGAACCCTTATAGGATCACATTGTTGTCCGTCCGTCAGTCTGTCTGTCTGTCAAAACCCTTTATCTCGGGAACGCGTGGACGTATTGAGTTGAAATTAAAACCATATACTTTACTTAGGTCTGCGGTCTCTTGAAGCTGTGGAAAAAAATCAAACGTAACGTAAAAAAAAAGATACGACCGTTTATGTTACAAAAAACGTACATTTCGTTAGTTTAAACTGTAAGTCCTCCAAGCTGTAATAAATAAAATAACATTTTAAAAATAAACAGAAAGATGCGGAAAGTGACTTTAATTTATACTATGTAAACATGTCATCCCTTCCTCAATCAGCGAGGTAGACCTGTGTGATTTGTGTTCCAGCCCATAGATTTTTTTTAGTTGTTCCCATAGACGTGGTTGTTCCTGTCTTATGATTTCTCCAGCTCTAGGGTGGTGTGAGAGGGCGTGTCAGACTTTTACTGACTAAAACCACACCTTCAGTTGTCCTTTGTGATCTAGGACCACGGGTTTCTTTATCAGAAATTCCCCGTAGCGGGTGTCGGCCTTGCTGGACACCTACGGTTTGCTGACAAGTCCTTGTAGCGCGTGCGATGCTGGCGAAAGAAATAGTCGCAAACGTGAGGGCGTTTGCGGTGATCTCCTTTGCTAGCATTAAGTACTGCTTCACAGATGGAGGCGACCGCACATTCCATTCCTTCTCGCTCTGGACCATGGCCTGAACAAGAGCCCAGCACAACGCCCAAGCGGGACACACCTCCACGGTATGATCCACCGTGTCCTCCGGGCTGTCCGCACAATGGTGACATCCGGGATAGAAACATTATTATACTTGTTCGAGTACACACTGATTATGCTATGTGACGTTTTAATGCTGTGCACACCTGTAGAATAGAATAGAATAAACTTTATTGTACTCCAAAATAGTAACAATTAAGTGTAAATAAGTGTAGACAAATTCACTCTAAAGTTTAATTATAGGTATTATTTCAAAAATGTATTAGTGAATAAGTCGTTGGTGTCCTATAATTGAATAAATAAATGTGATGCTAGGTTTTTTCGTGGAAGAAAACATAGCTGACGTAATTGATTGAGGATGCGGATTTGAGTCCGGTAAACTTCGGTATTAACTACAAGCATTAAGTAGATCCTAGTCACAAGTTATTCTTATTTAAACATTGTTACTTTGTTCACGTCTGCATGTCGATGTAAAGCAATAAAGTGGACGTGACCGATATGTTAAGTTGGACCACGTTTTAGAATTGATGGGCATATCGCGAGCGGTTTTGTGGTTGCGAATATATTACCCAAGGTCTAGTAATTATCGAAAAGGTTTTGATAGCTACCTTAGTTTTATCTAGATACTGTTGAAAAGGTGCTGATGACCTATATATTTGGTCGTCAACCTTTGTCGCGTTCTGTGGGAGTGTCTTGAGGGATTCCAAGTAATATAAATATAGTAGCTGCCAGCGGCTTGGCTTCACCAGCACGAAAGTAGACAATTGTCCCAAGGGAACACACTAGTACCTATCTTCTGTGTTATTCCAGGATATGGCCAGCCGTTCAAGCTTGAAGAAGTAACAAACATACACACACACAAACTTTCGCCTTTATTTATAATATCTACTAGCTTCTGCCAGCGGCTTGGCCCGCGTGAAAATAGGTTTCTCCATACAACTTTGGACCCCCGTTTCATCCCCTTAAGAACGGATTTTCATTTTTCGTATTTGAATTCACCCCCTGAATTGAAATACGAAAAATGAAAATCCGTTCTTAGCGGATGTCTACACCCTATAAGGAACTTACCTGCCAAGTTTTAAGTTTGTAGGTGTTATAGTTTCTGAGATTTAGTGATTAATCAGTGAATGGTATTTCACTTTTATATATATAGATTAGTGTGAAGTGTGATACAAGCCATGATAACATGTACACTAAGTTTCAAGGTGGAGGAAAACAATAGTTAATCACAGTAATATTATAAAAGCGATTGTTTGTATTTATCTATGTTTATTACTCCTTTAAGCTAAAACGGCTGAACTGACTTAGATGAAATTTGGCACACGAGTAGAACGTGTCCTGCAATATGACATAGGATACTCTTTTATCCTGGAAGCATGTGCCCTTGGGACAATTTTCTACTATAAGCGGGCAAAGCCGTTGTGAGAACCTAGTCATGATTAAAGCCAAGCCTTCGATAAGAAGCGCCACTTGTCTCGTTGTTGAGTGTAAACTGCACGTTCGGAGTATCGAGTGTCAAAACAAGTGCGCCTGCGGCACTTTGATTTGATTACACGCGCGAGACAATAAGCAGCTATAGATGACTTAATAGGTACAGAAATATGTACAATGATACCTATGACCTAAACTTTCTACTCTCTTCTTCAATCCTTCAATGTTATTTAGGGTCGGCACATCACGTTTTTTTTCTTCCATTTATTGCAATCATTTATTTGCTATTATCTCTCTCTGTGTCTTCAATCTCATGTTACTTAGTAGGGGTAGGCAAAACACCTTTTCTTCTCCCCTTTTCCCTGGCAAATCGCAATTATATACTTGCTTTTCTTTCACAAAATTTCTCATCTTGATCAGTCGTGACCATCCCTACTGTTTCCGAAATATGTCACTACAATATTGGTTTCATTGTTCATGTGACGAAAACGAAACATCCTTGGATAATTATGTCACAATTTCTACCATGTATCTGCGGTTTTGTACTGTGACTAACTGTGATAATTTTAAAAGGGTTACTTCATTTATGTACTTTACATAAATGAAGTAACCCTTTTAAAATTATCTCATTCACCTTTAGTAAAATGTCAACCTTCGACAAGAAGCTCTCGTTATCTGTAGATATAACGAACATCATGTTTTGAGTATCAAGCAGGGATGTTATGGAACTCCGTAACCGAAATAAAAAAAACGGGTATCCGAAATAAAATAAAAACTTTTACCGAAACCGATAAAAAGTTTCGGATAAATAATAAAATAAAATCTTGTATTTCGAACAAAGTGCACAGTTAGTATTCACACAACTTAAAAACAATGTTAGTACTTATAACTAGCATTAAAAACACTGAATGTTTTCAAGATAATGTGTATAGCTTACGCTCATTGGCTCAATATCAATCCAAAATTTTAAGAAATATATAAGGGCGGACTCTAAAGGCGGGTTCTGAATTGAATATTTAGAGTTAAGTATGTCACAAACCGTACTTAAATGCCAAATTTTGACAGGTTTGCAGGCTAAAGCAGTGTTTGAGAAATACTCAACTTCAAATTCCTAAATCAGAAATCGGGGGAATGGCAGGTTACGACAGTATTTTGGTTGCTTTTCCCGACCAAACAAATGATAATCTAAACCTTGCTGTTTGCATTTTACTTTTAAAATTTTCATATCCGTACCCGTATCCGAAACTATCGGATATCCTAAATAAAAAATATCCGTAACCGAAACCGATATAAAAGTTTCGGATAGTATCGAATAAAGGCGTAGTCTAAACGACAGGTTATATTAGTATTTTGTTTGTTTTACTTTTTAAATTCTACTTCAAAAATTATCCGAAACTAGTGGATAATCCGAAATAACATAACCGTAACCGTACCCAGATACGAAATTTCATAGGTATTCATAACATCCCTGGTATCAAGTGCGAAAACACAAACAAGTGTAATACTTTGATTCTCACGCGATCGTAAAGATAGCCGTTTTCTAAATTTTGTGTGAATTATTTTAGTATTCTTTCAGTATTTTCTTTACAGCAAGTCGGTTCTAATTTATGCTTTCACACTTGTGAGGTTTACAATAGTTATTTTGGCCGCTGACATCATTTGAAATAAAAAACAGTTAGAGTATGTGGAAAAGAGAGTAAAGTCCCACATACCTCCGTTGAAAAGGGAGGATCCTCCGACCAGACGGGTGTTATGTCTGGTGGGCAACTGCCCGATAGATGATTTCGGGCTGTTCTATATGTTCTAATCGCTTACTTACTTAGAACTTTAATTGCGCGATACAGGACTAGTTCTTATGTAACGCCATAGAAGTCGCTACAAACATGCCTAGATTTAGAACATTCCTGAACCTATAACCTCTCTTCGGACCAATCGATCTGGAACTTCAGATAGGGAACTAGTCTCTTTTTGTAGAGCTCACTATAACTGTACTTCCTATGTAATTATTTTATATTTAGAGGTATGCGGCACAGGTTGTAAAATCCCGCAAATCTCCCGTGAAAAGGGAAGATCCTCCGACCAGAAGGGTGTTGTCCCTGTTAGCCCGGGCAACGGCCGGTAATTGATTTCGGACTAATGTATATATATGTTCTAATCCCGCGGGGAACTGATACCGCGGTGTAGGATTTTGAATTTTATTTCCTATGTTGCGACCATAGAAATATAAAAAACAGGAGAAGTGGCAAGGGGGCGTGTGCATGTCCGCGCGACTTGCACAAAAACAGCATAGTCGAGCAAACGGCCGTCAGTTATAAACTTGTGAGATTCGCGATACGTGATCGTAAACAAATTTAAAATGCCGTGTTGTTCAGTGGTTTCGTGCAACAACCGAAGCGATAAGAGAAGCCTGGGTCATCACGGAATCTCTTACCATATGTAAATACAAGTTTAATACTATATTTATCTCTAAAATCAGTAAAAACAACAAATCTTATACATGTCCCTTGCTGCTACTACGTTATTTTTGTTTTCAAATATCAAGGCGACTGTATTACTCTTACAGTAAATACATTGCTCTTTAACCACTACCTAATTTTAACGCTCAGTAACTGAACCAGCAATGTAAAAATAACATAACGATACTTTATCAGTGCGGTGTATTTCATAATACAGCCGCTGTTAGTTGCGGCGAGTTAATGATGTGCCTATATGATCTACTAATGTAGACTATCGACCATAATATCGATTGGTTGGATATCCGAAGTGAAATAATGTGAATATTTTTATTTATTTTGATTATTTTACAGAGTAGTAAAGAAATACGCAAGCAACTGTCGTAAAGTAAATTAGTTAAATTGTAAGTTAATAGTCGAAGGACTATTTTTTGGTATCGTATGTTATTCCTTATCTTCGTGTTATTTCCTTACTTATTTCTGATTTTGATATTTTCACTTCCTTCTTAAAGTCTTCAAAAGTTTCGAATGCGTTACAAGAACGGGAATGATTCAGAATTTAATAACGACTTTTGCTTAAAATAAGGCAACATGTTCTAGCTCCTTATTTGTTCTCTTTATTTAACAAGCTCTGTACTGTTTTTTTCTAACAAAATTACATGGTGAGGTTTAGCAGTAACTTAGGTAAAATGATACTTAAATGTTATTTTATGTTATCAGTTTCGACGCAATTTTAATGAAGCAATGGATTGATGCCACTGAAAGGCCACCTAATTGGTTCCCTAAAAAAATATAGTACCATATGCTCAATTCAACCAGAAAAGCTTTAGCCTCTAAAAAAATCGCAGTCTTTTTGAATGGGCAATCCTTAAATTAGGACTAGACCCTTTTATTGTAGAAGTGAATTAAAGTTTTTTTAGTAACTGAAAGCTTTGTCATGTAATAATTCATAATATAAATTATTAAACTTTTCAGAATTTTAGAGAACCAGGACACGCACTTGGCCGATTTTTAGTATTTGATATTGACGTTATATAATGCCGTATATAATGGCCTAATGGTTAGAGTTTTTGGGTTTTATGAAAACAAATTTTATTATTCTATTATTAATAATTATATTATTTTTTGGACATATTGATTTTGTTTTTGGGACTTAAAAGAAATAGTACAACAAAAATGGAAAAATCGATAAGTTTTCTATTTAGTCAATCACTAGCGTAAATGTAAAATAAATTGCTTTTGCATAGCACATCGACATTTAATGTGTGTGTAACGTGCGTAAGTTGTACGGTGCATGGAAAATACACGCTGTTTTTAGGAATGTAAGGTTTATAATTGACTGTGTAATAAGGACTGATTTATGAATTGCGAATGTGTGCGCGACAGCGTAACTATTACGGCATGTGTAGTAGTGTCGGCGGTGGTAGGGAAACTGGAGACATCGTGTTTCGGTACATTTTTTACTACTTAACATATCTCCTCCTTTCTTATATCTATGGTTGCGACAGATGTCGCATAATATTTCCTATTGGATGTGTGATTGTGTGGCTTCTTGATAGTTCCATTGAACACCATTTATATTCCACCTTCATGCATGTTTACTTCTTTGAACCTATTTTCAAAAAATTCATGCAACACAGGTACAAAGGCGGTCTTCTAATACCTTAGAAATTCTCTACCAATAGTGGTGGAGAGACAATTTGGCAGATGCATAAAAAAAGATAATCTTATTTAGAAAATAATCATCATCGTCATCATATTTCTGCCCTTATCCCGTGTAATTTTGGGTCGACGCAACACGTTTTTGCTTGCATTCTGTCCTGTCACCCCTCTCGCTATCACTGACTCCCTTTACTTTCATACACACACAAGCCAAGCCATCCATCTTTTCTTTGGGCTTTCTTCCGCTCACATGTATACTCACAACTCTTTTAGTAACATCCATTTCATCCCTCCTCGTCACATGACCATACCAAAACCACCACACTTGCATAAATGAAAGGCTCAATTTTGATTTTTACCTTTTGGCTTTTGGCTTTGGAGTTTTTTTGCCTTCTGATATTCTTTTAATGTTCTTTTAATGTAAAAATAGCGTGAGAATCCTGGTACCCATAACACAAGTTAAATCTTTCCTTGGGTACCAGATTCATTACAAATACTTACTTGTTACTTCTGACTCTAATTGTTCTTGTTCTCTAATATCTGTTTGTTCTATGTGTTGTTTGTAAGTGTTTGAGTGTACAAAAATTTTTTGATTCAATAAATTATTATTATTTATTATTAAAACAAACTATTCCTTTTAACTTTTCAACTATTTAGAAAACAATATAAAAGTATATTCATTATCTTTCCAGAATCCGTCCGCAGACACCAGGCGAGGTGGTAGAAGGATGCGGCATATGCGCACGCGCAGGAGGCACCGCAGGCGAAGGCGGGGTTGCCTTGGGATCAGAACGCGCCTTCACTTTTGACTACGCTTTCGAGCCATCTTCGTGCCAGCAAATTGTCTATGACACCTGCGTTAGGAAGCTGGTGGAGGCAGCCCTGGATGGATATAATGCTACTGTACTTGCATATGGGCAGGTTAGTGCATGTTTATCTATATACAAAATTGCCTCTTATTCAGTTACCCTTTTTAGGGTTCACTGCTTTAATAACAAAGTTCCCCATTACCGTTTAGGTTGTCTTAAAATATTTATGAACAATCAAATTCGGAATATTTCTAGAGAAAGTCTCAACCTGGTTGAATGGTACCATTAACCTTTCGGTAAAAGGGCATCACGGCATCGGCAGTGTCTATCTTTTGTAGACGTTGAAAATTTTTATTCTGAAATCAATTTGCTCCAGCAATAAACTGTCTATCTATAAATCGTCTGGTAACGCTTAATATAGAAATATTTTTCAATACATAAAGCCAACGTTGAACGGAATAAAATTCAATTACAAAAGTGCGACGACCTGAAAACTAACCGCATAAGAAAGTTAGCGTTTCGTGCAATTTTATTTGTTCGTGTCATCCAAAATTGTGTTTATCATGCGAACTTTCTGCGTCTGTAAGCTCGTTGTGTCGTGAAACTCGTCAACTATTGACCTAGTTTAACTAAAAATATGGTGAAGAACACTAGTCAGTCTGTAGTGCAATTGTTGCATCTCACGAATGTGTTGACGCGTCGACGGTTCCGCTTCGCTCGGGGTGCATTGTGTTGTCTCTCAGCTGTAGCAGCTAGGTTAAGGTTACTTAAGAGTTTGAAGTTGCAGACTTTTGTAGCCGCTCTTTTCATTTTAAACTAGCTTTTGCCTGCGGCTTCGCTCCCGTCAACTGACTACTATATCCTACTCTACCCAACTCTATCCTACTCTACCCTACTCTACCTTACTCTACCCTACTCTACCCTACTCTACCCTACTCTATCCTACTCTACCTTACTCTACCCTACTCTACCTTACTCTACCCTTCTCTACCCTACTCTCTCCTGGTTCTAAGCCTACCTCCCCACCAACTTTCAGCCAAATCGGTTCAGCCGTTCTTGAGTTATAAATAGTGTAACTAACACGACTTTCTTTTATATACATGAAGGAACAGGAGTGGGTTTTTAGTCATTAAAAGTCTGACACTATCTCCCGCTCCGCCCAAGAGCGGGATTTGTCATAAGATGATTTTCCCACCTATAAAAAAAAAAAAAAAAAAATATAGTTATTGTTAAAATGAAATTTAATTAGAAATTATCCTCAAAGGTTTAAAGAAAAAACTTCCTATACACAATTATACCTACTTATCAGCTCTGCATTGCCAGCTATCACATTTTATTTTTTATTAGCATCTTCCAGCAGCTTCGCCAGCGTGAAAATAGGTTTCTCTATATAAACTTTGGACCCGCGTTTCATCCCCTTAGAGGGTGAATTTTGTAAAATCCTCTCTTAGTGCTCGCCTACGCCATAAAAGGAAACCTTGTGCAAAATTTCACGCTTCTAGACCCAGTAGTTTCGGCTGTGTATTGATGTGTCAGTCAGTCCGTTTCTACTTTTATATATATAGGGTGACTTGCAATTAGTGTACGATACTTAAATACGTGATTGTGCTCATGATAACAAACAATTTTTATTATGGGAGCAAAGCCGAAATCGCGAAAAAAATATCAGCTGTACAGTACATTAGCAAACATAAATGTACTGAACAGCTGATATTTTTTTCGCGATTTCAGGTTTATTCCCATAGTAAAAGTTGTTGATTATCATGAGCACAATCACGTGTTTAAGTATCGTACATTAATTACCAGTCACCCTATATAGATTTTACAGTTCAGTCAAGTTATACGTATTTTTTTAACCGACTTCAAAAAGGAGGAGGTATGTTCGGTTGAATGTATGTTTTTTATTTAATTTTTTTTTGTATGTTCACCGATTTCTCGGTCAATTGTGGACCGATATTGATTTTTTTTTTTTTGATTGAAATGTTTTGCTTCCAAGTTGGTCCCATAGAAATATTGTTATGATCTGATCATGAACTTCGAAGATATGGAACAGAACTCCTCAAAGGATCACAGCAGAACCGTCGTAACAAGTAAAATTGCTTTGTTTATACGTGTAGTCGATGACTGACTGAAAGTAGAGGGGGAATATATCGATCTGATCTGATGATGAAGCCTGAAGTTAGGCACCGGAACTCTGTAATAAATTAATGTAATCTAAACGTGTTTGGGATTATAGAATTGTCATGAGATGCACTCTGGCTATAAGGTATTTAAGTTTGGCTGAGGGGAATTTTTTAGTGGTGGACCATAACTAAAAAGTGTAAAATAAAAAACTTTTTACAAAAAAAATACAACCGACTTCAAAGTAGTTCAAAGTAAAAAAAACACTGAAAAGTGCAAAATAACTTTAATTTCGGAAGTCGGTGTTAAATAACGAAGAGACAAAACTATTATAGAAACACCGACTTCCGAAATTAAAGTTATTTTGGACTTTTCAGTGTTTTTTTTTACTTTGAAGTCGGTTGTATTTTTTTTGTAAAAAGTTTTTATAAGGAATTATAATCATTAAAATCTATTCTATACCTACATATAATAAATCTTTAGAAGTTACTAGTTGTGTGCGCATGACCTAAATTGTACGAAATCGATGTAGAAAACTTTTATACATTAAATTTGTGTGTAACTTGATATATTACTTAGGCTTAGTTTCATCGCAATCGATTGACTATATCGAAAGATATACTTACTTACATTCATTGACTGTTAGGCGGTACGAAGTTCGCCGGGGCAGCTAGCCATCAATCCACTCTCTCAGTTCTTTTTATCTTGAATCGCTATTGCATGAAAAAATCATAGATTAAAATCTTAAAAAAAAAAAAAACAATTTCGCAGGCTACCCTGGCACTTCCACCTTTAACACATATTCCGATTAAATCATAGATTAAAATCTTAAAATAAAATTCAATTTCGCAATCTACCCTGCGCTTCCAACTTAAACACATACTTCGATTTAAAAAAATGCCAAACCCCATTAAAATGGCCACAGCCCAGTAATTCCACTCATTTAAATTACAACGGGTTAACCCCATGAATCATTGGCGTTGTTAGGCTTGGCAACTTGACAAGACTCTACCACGGCGTTGCTAAAATTGAGTCTTAATAATATGGTCTCCTGGCATTTGGCATTACAGAAAATTAATTGGCTAGAACATATTTGTAGAATGCAATTAGTTACACGAACTATATCGAGCCTTATCAGAAAGAACGTCGTAAGCGACAGTTTACGCTTTTTGCAGTAAGAGGAATTTTCTTTCCTAATTTAAAAGTATTTATGGCTAGCTTGTGGTAGGTTTCTCTATACAAACGGTGCATATTGTTCCACGCGCGCCTCAAGGAGATGTCAGCAAACCGTAGGGCCCCAGCAGGGTCGAAGCCTACTGGGGCCAAGGGTTTGTTTCTAAAAGGAACTCGGCCTTGGTATGAAAGGCAACGAATGAACAGGAGTGGGTTTTTAGTCAGTTAAAGTCTGACATACCCTCTCGCACCGCCCAAGGGCGGGAGATGTCATTGGATGATTTTCCTACCTAAAAAAAAAATACAGACTATGGACGACCCTTTCGAGATGAAAGGGTCGTTCATAGTTTTTAGAGGGTGAATTTTGGAAAAATTCTCATGTTCTTTGTAAACATCATAAAAGGAGAGGTTCCTTTTATGATGTTTACAAAGAACATCATGTGCAAAATTTCAGCGTTCTATGTCTAAGAGTTTGAGCTGGGTATTGATAAGTCAATCAGTGAGTCAGGACTGCCTTCCTACAGATAACATCGTTCTAAAAATGTTAAATATTATGATTATTCTTAAAACTACTGATCTATTAGAATAAGCATTATTGACTTATTATTTGTCACAAAATCCATCAAAAACATAATTTGTAAAAAAAAACCAAGGCTCGCAACTCAATTCTACTAACGTAAAAAGTTGTGAGATCAATGTAATACCAAGTCGGTTAATTTATATTTATATAATTCAGTCCATAATTGAAGGACCTTTTGCAACATCTTTTATTGACCATATCACTATTCCAAATCTTTTATGTTTTAAATAAGTATATTAACTTGGCAATAGTATTATATTAAATCAGATTGTTTAGTCCGATTGCCAAGTCAATATAGTTATTTACAACGGCTCGAACGGCTGAATGAATTTCGATGAAACTTGGTACACGGGTAGACCATACCCTGGAACAGCACATAGTATACTTTTATCCATGGAGTATGCTCTACTATCACGCAGGCGATTCCGCTTCCAGCAGCTAGTGTTATAATTATAAGATACACGTTACACTGCTCTACGCAATCCATCCACCCACTAAATAACTTTGCCACTTTTTTACATCGCGCCCACGAATAGAACACCTAAACCTAATTAAACTAGCGGCACATATCTTAAAACCACTCCACATACTACTGGTTCAACTGCGCCAAATGCAAACGCTATTTGGAAAAATGTGGGAAGTCGCAGTCATGCTCCTTGACCGCATTGTAAAGGAGAAGGTCGGTAGAAAAATGAGTAGATACTTGTAAGGGCACGGTCTGATTGTCCGGATGTGTTGAAAGAGTGTCCGAAGACAATAGGTACAGTTACTGTGATTCTAATTCAATGCGGAGATAGTGAAGTTGGTAAGGAACAAATCCGGCCTCATCTAGTTTAAACTGACGAAAAAATTGACGTGTTAAAGTGTTTTATAAAACCTATTTGTAAAATAAATATCATTTATGTATTAGTTACAGCGAGACAAACTATTTTTACTTTGTAGGTTAAAAAAGAATACCAGCGCTGCGTTATTTATCGTTTTAAATATCACAGCATATTTATGCTGAGTTAGGCCCCTTTTTGGTCTCGCACAAATTATAATTTTCTTTTTTAATATGTGTGTATGGTACGAATAAACATTTTTTCTTTCTTTCTTTTTTCCGTAAAAACGTGAATGCAGCTTAAATATTGATGCTGCGTTATTTTATTTAGTAATGTCTTCCAGTGGGGTTTTAAACTCACTTCTTTTCACCATCTTCCTGATTTTCTCCCATGGCACTTAAGGTCTACTCAATACGTTTTCTTTTATCATTCTCCCTTTTGTAGCTACTACCAATTCATTTACTTGTCTTTTCTTCAGAAGATAAGTACCAATTTATTATTTACTCTTCCTACCATCACATAGTTGCCTGGCATTTTTTCTGAACTGGACCTATTTGGCGCAGCCGTGAGATACTCAATATTAGTGTTCTTTTTTAATCTTACATGTTATATCTACACTGTGTGTCAAATAAAATATTTTTCTTTCTATATTTCTTTTATCTACATCAACAGTAAACAAACGGAAATAGCCTACAATTAATATCATTAGCATCTACTTTGCGGTCACTCATTCCCACAACTTCGTAAGTAAGGGTCTTAGCATAGACAAGTAAGCCGCTCAGCATGTCCATATAGAGTTACCGCGAGTCCACAACAATTCAATTAAAACACCGTGAAGGTCGTGATACCTGACTTTAATTACTCGGCACTATGGTTGTGACTTATCATTTTATAGCAGCACTTGGTAAACGCCGCGATTTTCGCTAGTTTTTGGGAAAAAAGTGTAAGATGATGCCTCTTTTTACTTAGCAGAACTTAGCTTTCCTTCGAGAAATTATCGCTTACCATGAGCTCTTATCGCGATCCATTTGTAGATCTAAACTGAACTGTTAATGGGAGCTATATAGGTTGTACAGCTCCATCCGTCTTTCTCGCTCGCACGCTTGACATTTTGACACGTCCGCTAAGGCCCCAGGTGAGATAGTGGCCAAACGCCAGCCTATCCATTATAAAAAAAAAACCGGGCAAGTGCGAGTCCGTACAAACTTACCTGTGTAAATATTTCTATTTCCGATTTTTTTTATCGAAACCTCAATTTTTTTTTGTGACGTAACAACAAATTTTATGTTTTCAGATTTATTCTAACGGTTTTAATTTCAACTCAGTACCTCCACGCGTTCCCTAGATAAAGAGTGATCCTATAAGGATTCCGTTTTTTCCTTTGAGGTACGGAACCCTAAAAAGGAAACAGCAAATAAATACATTTGTTTAGAAGTTTCTTAGAGTTTAGGCTATTCCAAATAGCAGTTACAGTGATATTTATCACTGTTTCGTAGATACGTGTAGCTTTGCTTCACAGACTCTGGTATTGGCAGTACCTGCACTATAACCTATAATTTTACCTGAATCATAAAATAGTATTCTGTTAAGATACTTGTATGGCGATAATAAACTTTAATAGAGTCGGATTTAATTACCACACTGAGCTTAGGGTGGACACCAGGAAAAGAAGCCATATTTGAGCTAACTAAGTCCGATTTGAAACGATCGAGTGGTATACAAAGTAAGCTGTTGGACTCAAACCTTTGTTATGTAAACAAAAACTGTAGTATCCATTATAGTAACAGGAATTCCAGGATCAAAAGTGTAAATGCACATTGCACATGGCACTTTCAAAAAATTAAATCTTTGTCTTCTCAACTCCTTAATTTCGCCCAGAAATTAAGTCCATCTGCCCCCCTAGCCAAGTTACAACCATTTCGTTTCGATTCTCTTTTCGTTGATCGCCTCGAGTCGGCCACGCCTCCTATTCCTCTGTTCTGACCACGTGACTGAGCGTTGAGATGATGTCAGAATAAAGGAATCGGAAGCGTGGCCGACTCGAGGCGATCGACGAAAAGAGAATTGAAACGAAATGGTTGTAACTTGGCTAGGGGGGCTTGATGTTCTTTTCCTTGGCGTACAGCAGTGGAATTCCCTCCCGTAGTCTGGTTCCCTGATAAGTCCTACCTAGGGGTATATAAGTCAAGAGTAAACAGGTTACTTCTAGCCAAGCGTGCTCCATCGTCGACCATGTCGTCGCTTACCATCAGAGGGCTTAGCCAAGTTGATAATCTACAATCGTTAACGCTAGTAGAAAACTTCAAATGTATGGGAATGACGTCATCTCAATGCTCAGTCACGTGTTGAGAACAAAGAAATCGGAGGCGTGGCCGACTCGAGGCGATCGACGAAAAAGAATTGAAACGAAACGGTCGTAACTTGGCTAGTCCTGCAGGTGAGATAGTGGTCTAGCGTGAGCTTATCAATAATATAATTTAAAAAATAAGGTTCCTCAGCTAAATACAAATTATTTTTAATTTTCTTGTTTTTACTTAGTATAAAATCGATTAACCTACATCATTATAAATATTTACCCTAGAGCTACGAGTAATGGCACGGTGATATAATTTAGGCTAACATTTCTACGCAACCAATATTATAATTAGAGATTATTAGGTCAAGTACGTAAATACTTACTGAAAGGTCATGTGAAAATTTTATTGAGGACAGCGTGGGCAGTACATTGTATAGAAAGTTATTAATATTCATATGATTATGGGGTTGGATACACTAATTAACGATTACAATAACTGTCCAGTAAAGGTACTTCCTTAAGGCCTACGCAGACTGGGACGGCATTGCAAAGGATTTTGCCGCCAGTCAGCGCACACTAGCCACTTAGATACTGCGGCTTTCCAGCGCCTTGCCACGGCAGCTTCTACTGCCCGATACATATTTCAATCATAAAAAACTTTTTACAAAAAAAAAATAACCGACTTCACTAAAAAAAACACTAAAAAGATCAAAATAACTTTAATTTCGGAAGTCGGTGTTTCTCGGTATTATTATACAGTATCTTATTTAACACCGACTTCCGAAATTAAAGTTATTTTGATCTTTTTAGTGTTTTTTTTAGTGAAGTCGGTTATTTTTTTTTTGTAAAAAGTTTTTTATTTCACACTTTTTAGTTGCGATAGGTACACTTATAAGCAGAGTGCCTATTTCTCATGATAATTCCAACTAACCCAAACACTGCTAGGTTACATTGTTTTATTATGAAGTTCCTGTGTCTACCTTCCACCTTCCGGCTCCATCATCAAATCAGTTCGATAGTACCTTATAGCCAAAGTTCATCTCATGATAATTCTAATAAGCCCAAACACGGCTAGGATACATTGATTAATTACGGAGTTTCAGTGCCTACCTTCCGGCTCCATCATCATCATCAGATCACTTCGATGATACCATTTTCAACATAACTATTCAGAACCATTCATTCATTTGTATTGTCATAGTCGCATATGTATCTTTATTGTGATATCTATGCGAGTATGAAGTTTCGTTGACCATTTCTGGTCTTCTTCGTCAGTTCCACTTCATCAAATGTTACTTTTTGACTGTAAATGCTTAAGTTCTCGATGAAAATACATAAATCACTATATAATTGCCTATAATATTTGAGGAGTTCCCTCGATTTCGCCAAGATTCCATCATCAGATCCCGACTTGGTGACTATGGGACCATTTGGAAAGTATACCCTTTCCAACAAAAAAAGAATTTTTCAAATCGGTTGGCAAGCGACGAAGTTATGCGCGAACAAACATAAAAAAAAAAAAATACAAACATCCGAATTGAGAACCTCCTCCTTTTTTAGAAGTCGGTTAATAAGTAGCGTTTGATAGAGTGTTGGCGGGCGCTGGCGTCCTTCGGCATGCCGTCCCCTACACTGCAGCGCGCCACGGCATCTTGCCGCGGGAGCCCGTGACGCGTCTTTCAATGCTGTGCGATGATACCCCTTTCGACACCACGGGATAATTTTAAAGCATAGGAATTTATGTCGTATTTCTATTTCGATATGGTTGAATGTCCATTGGTAAAAATTTCAATCCTTCGCCATGCCGTCCCGGTCTGCGTAGGCCTTTATCCTTACATATTATACTAGCTTTTGCTAGCGGCTTCGCCCGCGTAAATATAGGCCTATGTTACTCAGTGATAAAGCTTTCTACTGGTGAAAGAATTTTGAAAACCGGTCCAGTTGTTTTTGAGTTAAATCGTAACATACAAACAAACGAATAATCAAATCTTTCCTCCTTATAATATTAGTATAGAAAACAAAGTCCCCACCGCATCTGTCTGCACGTATGTTTGTGATGAACTGAAAAACTAATTTTCATGCTGCTTTCACCAATAGACAGACATTTTTATTTTAAATTGTATAATATCATTACATAAGTTACTTTTAGGGCTCCGTACCTCAAAAGGAAAAAACGGAATCCTTATAGGATCACTTTGTTGTCTGTCCGTCTGTCTGTCTGTCTGTCAAGACCCTTTATTTCCGGAACGCGTGGATGTATTGAGTTGAAATTAAAACCATATACTCCAGTCTGTGGTCCTTTGAAGCTGTGAAAAAAATCAAACTTCTGATTTAACGAAAAAAAAGGAAACGGCCGCGGTTTATGTCGCAAAAAACGTTTATTTCGACACTCTCAAGGGAATCAAAATTCATAGGGTACTTCCCGTTGACCTAGAATCCTGAAATTTGGCATGAAGCAAGGTCTCATAGCACAAGTATAGGAAAAAATCTGAAAATTTTAAAATTGTTGTTAAGTTACAAAAAAAACTTTTTTGAGATTCGGAAAAAAATTCGTAACTCAATTCGGGAAATTAATTGGTTTCATAAGTAAGTTTGTATGGAACCCTCAGTGTGCGAGTCCGACTCGCACTTGCCCGGTTTTTTAATTTAAAATATCGTTGGGGTTGGTTGATTAAAATAACGATTTTAATTAAGTATACACTTTAAAATAAAAAGTACAGGATTTTTTTAAGGTACAAAATCTTATAATTACGTATGACTTTTACTTAAGTAAACTAATTAAGAACTACAGCTAAAAATAAGTTCGTTAGGAGTTTACATCCAGCGACCTACTTGTCTATTTCCAAGAAATACCGGGAACAAAATGTACCTACTTTGTTTCTTCCCTCAAAGTAAGAACACAATGCCTTGTCAACCTGTCACTCGTCTATTGTATTTGAAACTCGCTGTTTTCTGTTACCCATTCATTTCTACTAAAGCCTGTCTTTCAATCTAGTTTGGCGAATCTTTTAACCCCATAAAAAGATATACGTATCTTTGTAACCTGTATTATATTTCTTTATTGTATGGGGCTGCCATTATACCTCTAACATTTGATTTCCTTTATTAGGGTTCCGTTCCCAAAGGGTAAAACAAGACTCTGTTATTAAGACTTCGCTGTCCGTCGGTCCGTCTGTCACCGGGCTGTATCTCATGAACTGTGATAGCTAGACAGTTGAAATTTTCACAGATGATGTATTTTTGTTGCCGCTATAACAACGAATATTTAAGTGGGGCTCCCAGCCATACAACAAACGTAATTTTTTTACCGTTATTTGCTACGTACGGTACGGAACCCTTCGTGCGCAAGTCCGACTCGCACTTAGCCGGTTTTTCATCTCAATATAATTATTACACATATCTATTATCACATTTAATTTAAACATATTTAAATATATAAATAAAACATATAATACAAATGCAAATGTTTAATTATTTTATCTAGCCTATAATGTCCCACTACTGAGCAAACGCCTTCCTCCATTCCGTTCATTGTTCCCGGTTCTGAGCCACTTTTTGCCAATTCCGAAGGATGCATAGCATAGTCGGCCTTGTAATGTTCCCACTGCTGGGACTCAGGCCTCCTCTCTAGGAGAGGGAATGGGCCGTAATTCACCACGAGGGCCCAGTGCGGGTTGGTGGATGTCACATGTCTTCGAATTTTTGGTTCTAGGACATGCCGGTTTCCTCACGATGTTTTCCTTCACCGTTTTGAGAACAGTGGTTATGAAAAAAATTACAAAAAGTAATGCGCCTGGCTGGGTTTGAACCCACGACCTACAACTCGTAAGTCCGGGCCGTTACCACTCGGCCACCACTGTTCTTCCTTCATCTCCACTCCACTGATCCACTGATCTTCTTTCGTTCCGAAGGACGACATCTACTTAAATCATCCCGTCATCTCCTTCGTGGTCTGCCTCGACCCCGTCGTACGATTTCAGGGCACTAATTATGTGTTTTACTCGCCCACCGCTCGATCGGCATGCGGCAGACATGTCAAACTTCAGCTGGGCAGCCTTCTGATCCACGTCAAGTCGTCAACGGATTGTGTTTTGGAGCGCAGTATAGTGTTTCGAACACGAACGTTAGTTTGCCATTATGCCTCTAAAATTTTATTTCGTTTAAATATTTGTTAAACAATACATAGTTTATTAAAAAAATATATATTGAAGCTGCTTAATCCTCATCTTATTTAGCTAATACCTCGGTTTCTTTTGCTACTAGAGAACACAACAAAGTATTAACTACAAAAACCACGTTGGATTTAATGTTAACCTAATCTAACCTGAAAACCCGTGAAGGTATGATCGCAAAAAACCCACCTTATATTGCGTGTGTAGCTCCAATTTGCTAAGCTACAGTAGCCAGATGCACATTAAAACTTGTACAATATGCCAACAATTTAAATCTAAAGAATCATCTATGTAATTGGCAAGAATCGAAAAGTTTGCAACAAAAACTGTTTGTAAAATTGATACTATTCAAAGAAGCAATAAGGAGATTCTTGACTTATAGCAAGGTTTTCTTGATACTTTTATATTATTTAACTTGCAGAATTGGTTTGAGACGGCTCGGGAGAAGAGTGTCTGGTAGAACTTGGGAGGGTTTCCCGGCAGTGAGGCATTAAGGGCTAAGAAAAAAAAACTTGCTATCTTCAAATGTATGTATAGATGTTATACATAATAATATAATGCCCTAAGCAAGGGCAAATCTTGCAAATGGATTATGAAACAGTTATCTCTAACCGATTGAGCTGAAAGGGTGAAAATGCCACAATGGCAATGGTACCATTAAGCTTGTCTGATGATGGAGTCAGATTGTGGCCATATAGTACTGAGCGCAACAAGATAACTTCATCATGTTTGCGCTTTTAATGGTCTTGATGTACTAAACCGCACAGTACTAGCTTGTTATGAAAAATATGTTTTTCATTGAAAACTTATTTTTATAGGCAAACTAAACTGCTGATGGTATTGATAAAGAGTTATTACCTCAAATACTATCCATAATACTGCCTAGATATTGTTCAGCTATACTGTCTACCGGAGTCGACGAACCGTAAAAACTTAATTTTAGCTAAACTTTTTTGTAGCAGTTTTTGTTCTCGTACTTTTTGCCGTGATAGGCACGTTAGCTTTATTTGTGATTCGAAATATACCGCCATACAGCATTTATCGTAACTGCAGTACAATAATGATCTTTTGAAATTAAAAGGTAGAATATCGTCATCATCGGTAACTTACGTACGGAATGCCTGGACCTTGGTAGAGGCCATGGTAAGGAGGAGTGGCAGGCGGTCGCCTCCTTCTGCAAAGCAGTCATTCTAGCAAAGTAGGCGGCCGCACGCGCGAAGGAATGGCCCTCAAGCCCCTGCCGCTGGGATCCCGATCCCGATCCAGATTTCCAGCCACCGTAGGCGCGGGCTTGCGGACGGCGAGCAATGGGTAGCTCGCCGTCCGACCGTCCGGTAACGGTCCGGACCGAGCCCAAATCGTCAACGGTGCATAGTGTTCCACGCGCGCCTCAAGAAGATGTCAGCAAACCGTACGGTCGAAGCCTACTGGGGCCATGAATTGTACGAAAGTGAACTCCGAGGCCCTGGAACAAAGGCAAAGAAGGAACAGGAGTGGGTTTTAGTCAGTAAAAGTCTGACACGCCCTTCTGCTCCGCCCAAGGGCGATAGATGTTATTGGATGATTTCCCACCTAACAAAAAAAAGGTTAATGTGAGAGGGCTACTCAACAAAGGTTTTCTACAATGACGTTCAGCAGGTAACAGCACTGAGTCTTTAGGTCCAGGCACCTGTCAAAACGCTTATGATAATGAAATTAGTTAAATTGACGTCAACGTCATGTATACGTTTTCAAGAGTAGAAGACCTCTCGGCTAAGAGGCGCCAACTGGTGGTGTGAATTCTCCTGAAAACGCTCAAAGATGCAACTATCTGTACGAATCCTAACGATCACGTAAGCTACTGGAACAAGTTCACCAGAAGATTCAAATTATACAGCTGATTTTTTTCAGGTGGTACCACACCCACCCATACGTGTTTGGAGGTATGCGGAACAGAGAGTAAAGTCCCGCAAACCTACGTTGAAAAGGGAGGATCCTCCGACCAGACGGGATGTTATGTCTGGCGGGCTACTGCCCGATAGATGATTTCGGGCTGTTCTATGTTCCAATCGCGCGGAGAACTTTGATTTCTGCGATGCAGGATTAGTTCTTATGTGACGCCATAGATGTCGCTACATCACTCCCCTCCGGAGATCGGAGATCGATGGTTCTTGATGCTTCTTGATGCGTGCCAGGCCAGTAGTAGGTTGGTCCCAGTGGGTCGGAACCGAATGCCGCATAGTTCTCGGTGAGTCGGAACTGTCTGCGGTGATGCCCCAGTGAGTCGGGGTTGTGCTATCCCAGTGAGTCGGGATGATGCCCCAGTGAGTCGGGGTGATGATGTCCCAGTGAGTCGGGATGATGCTGCAGGCTCCAGTAAGTCGGAGTAGTGCTGCTGGCTCCAGTGAGTCGGAGCGGTGCTGTGCGACGTAGGGCTTGATTGCAGGCGTCGACCAGGAGAGGTTCTTCATTGCTCTTCATGTGACTGGCCGAAGGTGCAGTGTGCTTCGCCAAGGTCGCTGATGAGGCTGAGAGTTGATGACCAGGTATGACCAGGTAGGCATGCTGGTGGTCAGGATACCCTTTTAAAGCCGTGGGTGCTGGCTGTATGGCTCGCTGCTCGAAAGCTTGAGGAAGTGATGATGACGTCACGAAGTAGTAGCTGCACGAAGGCTGCGCTGACGTTTTTTGTCGAGGGTCACCAGTTTAGAGGTATGAAGAACAGAGAGTAAAGTCCCGCAAACCTACGTTGAAAAGGGAGGATCCTCCGACCAGACGGAATGTTATGTCTGGCGGGCTACTGCCCGATAGATGATTTCGGGCTGTTCTATATGTTCCAATCGCGCGGAGAACTTTGATTTCTGCGATGCAGGATTAGTTCTTATGTGACGCCATAGATGTCGCTACACGTGCAATGCGTTTTGGGAATACATTCGTTGTGTGTACAACTGAGGAGCGGAATTCCCTGCCAGAGTCTGTGTTTCCTGATAGCTACAACCTAGGGGTCTTTAAGTGAAGAGTGAATAGGTTACTTCAAGGCAAGCGTGCTCCATCGTCGCCCACATCATCGCTTACCAAGTGAGATAGTGGTCATAATAAAAAAAACTCCATTTGCAGGACTATTGCCACTGCATCACGGTCAGTTAGCACCCGTTCCGACCCATTTCGTTCAAACATTGGCGGTGTTAAACTGGCACGTATGCTAATACAGCTCGATTGTACACCCACACTCGGACCACATAAATTATGGCTCGCCCCTTTCAATATATTTATATGTAACGCCAACAGTTATAGGGATAAATTGACAGGAAGTTTGCGTAAAAGTGCCGAGGGGAAAGGGCTTCTGTTATTTATTACTTGAGCCTGTTGGGAAATATTGTGCCTGTGAACGTAGTGTGAGAATTATATATTCATCGGCTATTTGCAATAGTAATTCCATAACACATTGTATATCAACAATTTCAAGGATTCAAATTTAGTTCCCACCATACATCGTCAGTCTATATTATGAGAATTATCGTACTGACGTCTTTATTAATCATGTTATCCAACAATGCCAATATTCGAGATATAACGTATACGCCATATCTCGTACTTAGGTACCAGCAATATCCCTATCTCACCTTTTCTATCTAATAGACAAAGACAATAATAACATTATATATATAAGTGGAGATTCGCAAGAGCAAACGTGCTTGGGAGAAGGATGTATAAGTAAGGTGCTGGTAGGGATCTTGACCGTACTTCCGGGATTGTCCTGATAGCCGTGGTATACCTTTCCACTCCTCAAGCACTTCAGGATATGTTGCCCTCTTGTTGCTACGTCACTTTGTGCTAGCGACCGTTTTTGGGGGCCCATTTGTTGAGTGTGTTCAAGTCACCCCCTTTCTTTTTATCAATGGAAATTAAAAACATTGTTCAGGCAGGGGCCATAGTCTTAACATAGTTCCTGGTAACCAGTCTATTTAAGAATCCTAAAACCATAGCCCTATTGTTTTTGTTTTCCATGTGTTGCAATAGTTTCCCACCAACCGTGGGTTGTCCTTGGATGCACTAGCACATCGTGTACAGGGATAATCGCCGGTTGATACCACGTTCCATTAAAAGCGCCAAAAGGGCCTCTGCGAGTTGTTTTCGACCCCTCGTACGCTTTCCAAAGGTCCAGGACCCCAGGGTTCTGAGATATAATAACCCATATAATAATAATGTTAAGCCTGGCTCTTTTATCGATTTATTTTAATAACATTGTTCAAGCAGGGATCCATAGTCTTTACATAGTTCTAAGTCACTTTAGACTACCAAAACCACCCTAGCCCAATATCTTTGTTATCCATTAATATTCCATTAAATGCGCACATTCTCCTCGACATGCATCTGTAGTACATACCTGTACATAATGTCACAATATAGGACAGTCTGCTCGGCAGGCCACAACTTTCTCATACACATTCTTCCAATTTTCTTCTTTCATTATAAGTGAAAGAAGAACATATATTTATTTAACAGGCACCAGGTTCACACAAAAGAAATAAAATAAAAGTTTCAATCAATAAAAAAAAACATTGCATATAGCTCAAGAATGCACCAAAAAAATACTGCAGAGGATGCCATGCACACCATTGAAAGTGCTACTTCCAAATTGGCAGCAAAAGTCATAGTGACTATATTTACTCTGTAAATCCAACGCACCATGCAATGGGCATTAAGAGTATCTTTCCATAACATTGATTAACAATTGAAATTTTTGATTTACTTAGTTACAGTGCCCACACTAGACCAATATCTCTGTCCAGCTATAGACCGTCCACTTTGCCAATATCGTTTTTCGTGATCATAATACGCCTGTCATAACGTATCATAAGATCAAGATTCCCTACAAATAACGTCACGCTCACGAACAAGCAAAAAGACCTACGTTCAATGTAGTCTTTATCTAGCGTGTAAAGTGGTCTCACCATATAGGCTCGTAGTAACTCAGCTGGCAACCCACGTACGTCTACTAATTATGTTACGTTACAAAAACTCAATGACAGAACATATTTATGATTTGCATGCGGTGCTAACAATAAAAGTTTTCTTGAGCGCAGAGCTGCGCAGGCGGCGGTGGCGGTCCTTGCCGCTCAGCCCGCCCACGGCGACCTCCTTGCTATAAACTTATGAGCCACACCACTAATTATGTGCCTGAGCATAACATGATTGCTTTATATTAAGCACTTATCCGATAAAGAATGTCTGAATAAGGTAATTCATAATTGTCCAATTTACATTACAGATATCTTTCACTCTGTTTAAAATTAATTGGAAGTTGTTTGTCGCCGTGTAATGGTCCAGCCAATTATGTGTTTTATTTATACTTAACTGCTTAACTTTCATTACTGCCTCACGTGGATTCAATTATTTTCTCGAAGCCTACAGCTACTACAGTACAATTACGCAGTGCTTTAGTTCTCTTTGAAATGCATCAAACGGTTCTGGTATTGATTTGTTTAGACAATATGGGAGTTCATACGCTTCCCCTTTTGTTCCGGAGTGCACTTCGTCTGCCGGAACAAATATTTGTACTAAGACAGATATTTGCTTAACTGAGAATTGACAGAATTGGTCTTAGATTAAGTACTTCCTGTGTCCTTTAACCTAACATATTTCTCTAAATCGCAATCCTTTACTAAAAAAGTTGATGTTATATTTAAAAATCTTCGAACTGATCTTTTGGGATGAAAATATAGCAGTATATTTTCAACAAGACCTTTAGCAGGTTTCGTTTCAGCTTTAATTATAAATCTGCCTATCCTGTCCTCATCTTCAAAAGCATCAAACCGATAAGATCAAACGAAGGTGAAGGTGAAAACTGAAGACTCCTAAGAACTCAGTTGTTACTCAGCTGAATATAGGTTTTTCCATATAAACTTTGGACCACCTTTTCATCCCCTTAGGGGGTGATTTTGGAAAATCCTCTCTTAGTGCTCGCCTACGTCACAAAAAGAAGCATTGTGCAAAATTTCACGCTCCTAGTCCCAGTAGTTTCGGCTGTGCGTTGATATGTCAGTCAGTCAGTTTCTCCTTTTATATATATAGATAACCTGAAAAATACACAGAGTAGATTCAGCTTCACTTCACGTGAATTGTCACTTAACCTACTTGAATTCGTAAGCATGCATTTCCGAAACAATTTTCGCACAGCTGTACCTGAAATATCCATGACCAATCCTTAGATACTGGACTCATGAGTGAGCGTCAATTGAGCAGATTAACCATACCTCGCAGATGAGTGCGTTGACCTTGTACGTGAACTTGGATAGAGATGTAACAACTGGATTATCTTATCTTGACGTTAAACTGTTTGTAATTGCTATAATAAACCTGTTTCGTTGAATTTATTGGCAGCGGTTAAGGTTTTTGGCGTTATTATACCGTTAGAAGGGAAAATGCTGTTAGATGTTGGTAAAATCATTTTAATTAGGATTTTGTAGGAATAGACGAATACTGTTCTAAGCTCGGTATTGTGTTGCATGAAAGTAAAGGCGGTATATTTCAATATTTCAAACCTTACCTATATCATCCTTGACAACAGTCCAACCAAACGAAAAAACAATTACCATCTTGGGTCAAGATCTTTCGTGCCTACAAAAAATCGTGATTACTCACAACAACAATTATACCGAAGTGCCTTCCCAAAACATCCACAATTTGCTAATGATAATGATTTACACTATTTTAGCAATTACAGCGATAACGGCTGAACGGTTTTCCACAAACAAGTAAGTTTGATAAATGATTCCTTCAAATAGAACATCGGTTCCTTGTTTTCTTTGTCTAGCTGTTATCGGCGGATATCCGGGCCTTTGACAGCGCCCTTTTATACTGATAAAGGGCTGACACACTTCCTCAAATTAACTATTGAATGTAATATCTAATCTATGAATGAAAGGCTGGAGGTGATGAAGACATTTTGGATAGATACGTAAAAGTTGGTTTATAATATTGGATCAATTCGTCTATGAATGCAGTCATGAAGTTGAGAATGATATTTACAGTAAATATAAAACTATTTCTAAATCATAGTTCTCCAGAAATAAAATAATATAGATAGAGTATAGACCGATTCTTAGACTAAATCACGATGGAAAGGTGGCGCAAAGCAGAAATTATATTCAACTGTGGGTAGTGACCCAGATTTAATAATAGTACAGAATATAAATGTGGGATTAGCCAGTAATAATGCTCTGTAACAGTCAAAGGATAAGTCCAAGCCAATACAAGTCTTCTTCATTATTTGAACTGCTTAATTAATTGTTAATAACTGACTTCTAATAACCTGATCAATTAAGTTGTAGGAATGTTGCTCAAAGTAGCTACTTATACTTAAAATTAATATTAATTACTTCAAAAACATCCTTCTGATGATAAAGATATTTGGAAAACCCGAAGTTAACGACGCAAAACAACTCGATTCAAAATAGCAAGTCAACTCGTCGATCACACATTTTTTTCTAATGGACCATAAAACGCGTGCTATTGACCTGTGGTCATATGCCTAGGAAGGTCGAACATGATACTGGCCTCTAACCGACCATAGACATAACCGACTAGTTCGGAGTTGTTAGAATTATCTAATCGATGGACCGAGTAATATAAGCGTTCCGACTTCAAGGCGTTCTCTATTTGGTAATAGTTTGACATATGAATGGACCCATGGCTGGTGTTGGTGAAACAATTTCCGTTTAGCGATCGCTGCTTGCGGTTTCTCGCCTACTGCTTTCCGAATTTGGTTTATTTTTGGGTTAGGCGTCATTTCGCAAAGTTATTTATTAAAGGATATTGAAGGACAAAGATATCTGCGCTGTTATTCGCATGTATTTTGTAATCAAACGATATATTAGAATAATAATAAAGTTTATTTAAAATGTCACCAGATAATTGTAAACACCATTCGTTTATGATAAATCACGTAAAACTGTAAACTCTTTATTTTCAATAAGACTTGATACACTGTATATTATCAAATTTGGAGGAGATTCATTACATTTGTTTTGATCTATTTACACTCTCGCAAGATTTATTACAATCTTACGGTGTTTGCAATTATCCGAAGATTTATAAAGGTGAATCCAATGATGCAATTTTAATTTTCATCAAAATAAGACTCAAGATTCCTTTAATTATTACTCCTTATATTTTGTATTTGGCCATCCACAATCACTTTGAAAATTCATCTCGTATAATGTTGTGGTTTGTCTCCTAGCTACTGCAACACATAACATTGTCGGCACATATAACACTGTCGGCAAAGTTAAGATTACAAAATAAGTGGATTAAAGAGAGTTCACATGAAGCAGAAGTTTGGAAACCCAGATAACCAAGACGTAAACGCAGACTAGATTTATATATTCAAAAGCTAAGACCAAGTTTGTAAAGTTAACCGCACTCGTAAGTTTTTTATGAAGGAATCTAAAAAGATTCATGCTTCAAAGTTGTTCTATAAACGGATATAAAGTATGATTTATTAAAACTTTTGAAACAGTTCAAACAACTCATTAAGCCACTAGGAGCGTGATTTATGATAATAACCTATGGCTCATTTAATTATACAAGATAGATAAAGAAGCTACATAATTTATGTTTCGAACTTTTAGAGATGTTTAATTGCAAATAAATTCTCAATTATTATCAACAATAATATTTGCAATGAATCATCATTTTCACTTACTTTGTCACAGTTCAGTTGGGGGCACAGAATGCGCCCTAGGAAACACCTCACTGATTGTTCTGTATAACGAATCTTCCTGCGTCTATTTTGATTTGAAATTCTTGTAACCTAGTCACTGATAGGTTCCTTTTACTCTGCATAGATACTTGTGCCTGTATTCTTGTTCCCTTTGTGCTGTTACAAACAAGGCCTATTGAAAACAGTATCAAACGTTTAAGGGCAGCCGGTGACGACATTAGCGCCTGCCGTAAATGGGCGGGCGGCGCGCGCCTGTGATCTATATCTGTTGCGTCCGCGCATACCGCGCCGTTTCCTACATATACAGCGTTAGGACGACCACACACTTGCTGCTAGATACTTTTACCATCTCTTAGTTGTTCAACTACGTTAGTTTATCGCAACCTATCCAGAAAAGGGATCTGGAAACTATTTTCACAGTTATAAGTTAACGTAACACAACAAACCAGTCAGCAGCTGTAAATCTCATGGCATAGTGCCATAATGCCAGTGCACTGGGCTCTAGGTACCACTGCTGTGTCTGTGACTGTTTTTGCATTCTTCTGTATGTCACTTGTGTTGTTAGCGGCTTGTCTTATGAGGACAGTATTAATGTTTGCAGAAAATACATTAATTCCTGATCTGCTTCAGCAGTAGTTTTGGCATTGTTGACGTTTAAATGTTTATGTGTCTTTCTACGTTCTATAAGTTATACTCATTACAATCCATTCCTCATGTATCTCTTTATATGTATACATACGAAATGTATGCAGTGTGTGTGGTCTACCTTATTGTTTATGTTGATTCATTCTCTAAATATGTAAATGTGGTGGGGTCCCATTTCATGCCTTTTAAAGTATCATGCTCTTTGTCCAGTATTGCACGTAATAGGAAAAAAAATGCTCCGATCTTTAGCATAATGGGCTAGTTAACGCCACTTATAGCTCAATTTATTCAGTAATCAGTACGAATTGAGTACCTAGTGATTGAAGAGATTTCGACCTTGAAATGTGCGTTATTGCATAGAAATGTGGTATTGTCTTGGGATTTTTTTATAGTGGGCGCTACTGAGAAAAACGTAGTGACGAAATCCAAGCATTCGTATTCAAATGATATATTCTTAGAACTAAAAAAAAATAGTTTAATACCTTGTAGCATTGATGCCAATCTGAGCTTCGTTTGACATCGATACGAGTGCTTGTGGTAAAATTTAACGTGTATAAACGTCCTGAAAGGGCAACGAATTGTAGTCCCATTCGATGCGCAGGGCATTTACTACGACCGTGGCGGATACACCGTGCGTCAAATATTCTCAACTATTATGAAATCACGCGTTTTAAATATCTTTAAGTTTACTTCCTTTTATTGACTGTACATGAATCAGAATCAATGATATTATTTCTTCTATTTTGGTTCGTCAGCTAACTTATGATCTCCTATTTGCAATCTTTCTTTATCTTTGCTACTACTTCCGTCTTTAAGCTTCTCTTTTCTCAGTCGATATGCTCTTAATCAGGAAACAATTGCTGCTATTCGTCCAATATTATAGTGTCATAAAGATAATTCATGCCAATTTATCATAAACAAAATTGATATTATCGGTATCATATAAATAACTCGGAATATCGTATCAAATATCTATGTGATAAATGTTTGTGTGGTAGGTGACGGCTCTGCATTATCTATAGCTAAAAGCGGTAGCATATTTATCTCAGAACGGAAATCTCCTTTTCATAAGACTCTTTACAGCATTTTTGTTCAACGTTACCCTGTAGATCTGCCACTGATTTTAAATTATTAGTTAGTTATCACCTGAATGTGTTCTATATGAAAAGCACTTAATCGGTGGCGCACTTAGGTAGGCCGCTGTAAACATAACTTGGTGAAATGGGGTATTATAGACCCTTCCGATACCCATTGTGAGTGCGGTGCCCCTGAACATGTGCCACACTTTGGAGCCCATACACCTGAACTTGGGAGAACTTCATGTATGCCACCGATGCTGCAGTTAACGTAGCCACCTACTAGGCAAACAATTTAAGGAATTTACTCGACTCGAAAAGATGAAAAATTTACTGATCTACTTGACATGTGCACTAAATCCTCTCTTACGTCACCTTCAGGAGACTGGGTCACCTATTCTTAGCTCAAAAGTGGACATCATAACAGTTTGCATAAGTATTAGAGAACGCAAACACACTGAGTCCACAAACCTAATCAAAACAATATGAGTACATGACTCACTGTAGGCGCCAAATAGATAACATCAAATTTTCGTCAGCACAGCCTGTAATCCTGCCAGATAAGACCAAGATAACAATAGTAACTATAGCTTTAATTCTCAAGGTGATAAAGTCCACATTTCCGTGTTATGTTTCAGGGCCAATGAGGGTCTGTTAACGGGAGACTATGGGCACGCTGCACCTGACCAAATACTTGTTAGTAATGTATTTGCTTTGAAGAACCTTGGGTTTTAAGTTAAGCTGAATTGTTGGTTTCACGCTTGTTAGTTGATGTAGCTTTTAGTCAGAACTGTTAAAGGTCATTAGGGTTGGCAGCTACTGGCAAAATTAAGGAACTCGAAATTAAAGAATGGTTGGAACCTGTCTGTAGATAATTTTTCCATTATGATCAATGAAAACCTATCAGCATTGGCATATCGCGATTTCTGAATGCCTACATAATACCTTTCATAAAGGTTCAATACATTTAACATACATAATTGAAATCTAACTCGAGAAAATCATCTGACTGCAATCTCAACGGCAGCTAATTGAATATCGTCTCACTTTACCTTATCAAATACAATCTTAGAAACTCAGATACGGCGATTGCAGACCATTCTAAGTAGGTACATACTTGAAACACTTGATATGAAATATGTGAAAGGCCTTCTGGCCGTGAATAAGTCACATTATTTAGTAGGAAAGACACAACTGGAAAGCGAACCGAAGACAACAAGAATGTCACACGTAAGGAATAGATACAAGAAGAAGGAGAAGGAATTATTTGGTGAAATAAACAAAACTATAAAACACGTCCGAATTAACACGGTGATGGCGGAACGACTTAGATAGATTCTGTAGAAATGGACAAAAAGTGGCCCAGAGCCAGAAACAATGGTAGAAATGGAGGGGGAGGCCTTTACACACCTGTGGGTCAGTAGATAGAATATAATAATCCTAGGCCTGATCTTATAAAGGTGTATTGAAAAACGATCGCGCGACTTTTAAACAAATGATGAATGAAATCTCATTCATGCTAACTAATCTGAGGGCATATTTATAGAGCAAGTGATCACAACACGTGACAATAACATACTAATGCTACGTATACTATATAAACCCAAGTGTTCCACGTGCCAGTAGGTACCTAGAATATAAATTTAATTATCATATTAAACAACTCCAACCATATGAACATTCGCTGTGTCCATATTGTTTTAAGTTGTGTGCTTAGTCAATATGTATAATTGCATATTTAAGGACGCGTTACTCCGTATAATTAAGGATAGTATAAGTATAGGAATATTAAAATAATTATACATATTCTACATACAAGTCTGCGCGTCATACAGGTCGGTTTGGCACAGGTGACATCAGAGTAAACACAACGGTCGTGAGCGATCGTTGTATTAAAGCCCTTGTTGCGAAGCATAAGCGGTGGCGATTTACTATGAAATTCTGTCGACGAAGTGGCAACTTCGTGCCGTCGTGTTGTTGCCGCTTCATCGACAGAGTTTCATAGTTTTGTATAGAAGCTGTGAGCAGGCGCACACCAAGCGTATAATAACGAATATGTATAATGCGTCTATGAAGCTACGCGTCTCTGGATAGTAGGCCTTAATCTTACCGATGCTTGTTACTGATATTCTGTGTCATTTTCCACTGCTATGTAAAAGGTTTTTCCATAACTTCAAGTTACTGCCTTTTAGAATTGTTATGTACAAAGCATGTTGGTTTTGTCCAGCCAATAAATAGGTGAACGCTAACTGCAAAAAATTGTAATACGGCTGACCAAGCCCTGTACCATGACGCTTAAAGTAAGATTGTTTCATTCTTATTTCCAGTGTGGGTAAGAGATGGCGCTAGACAACCTGTATAGCTCTGTCTCTTACCCACACTGAAATAAGAATGAAACAATCTTATTTTGAACGTCATGGTAACCCCGCAAGGCGGAGATGGCCTTGACGAACTTGCTTACTACCGAAGGTACTGGTGCGCATAAATAGAAAAAAGAACTTGTGTGAAACGAGAGGAGACAATACAATCTAAAAATAGTACTATGTGAAAGGTCTAAGCGGGTCAAATCTTCTTTTTAAGATTTAAACTACATCTGGCTGCACCGAATCGCTCTTTCCTATGCTTCTAATTGATTTTTCTAAGTGACGGAAAAGTGCTAGCAAAGGAAAGTGTTATTCGGTGCCGCTAGATGTAGCTCAATCCTAACATTTCCTAACATTACAAAATTAAGAAAAATCTACTCGCTAAAAGCTTGCAACTTGCTCAATAGACCAAATTATGTAAGAGAGCCTCAAAAGGAACTGCTAGAAACAGGTTTTTAAAAATGTCGATTTATACCTTGATGTTATAAACCAATCAATTAAACACGCACCTACGATTTACGTGTTTTGCGTGACAAATTAGTTAAAACTTTAAACGGACAGATGAATTGGGAACATCATCAAAATATCGTTTGGCCCCTTTACCTATTTGGCAATAATATACATAACAATTTTTGTTACACAAAATTATAGAATGTCGTTGCGTATCACTTATTGTAAGTACCTACTTATGATATTTCATTGTTTGCTTGCCTCGTAGTCGCAAGCGCAACTACTGAGGTTTCGATTCTTGAGTCGAGCAAAAATTGCTCGAATCAAAAATATTGAATTTTTCTATTAAAAAAAAAAGCACGTCTCGGAAAGCACATAAAGCCGTTAGTCTAATGTTGCCCAGTAACTGGGTTGTGGAGGTCTGATAGGCAGTTGCTCCATGTAAAACACGGATATTCAGCCGCATCCGCTTAGACTGGAAACCAACCCCAAGCTAGTTGGGAAAAGGCTAGGAAATGATGATGAGTATTAATTTGTAGCATCCCGGGGTTGCGGGAATCCGATGGATGCGAGACGCACAGGACCGTTCATTGTGGCGACACTTGGGGGAGGCCTATGTCCAACAGTGGACGTCTTTCGGCTGAAATGATGATGATGATCCCGGAGTTTGAAAGTAGGTGGTGTGACACTCCGTGCCTCGGAAAGCACTTAAAGCCGTGGGTCCGGCGCCTGATTTCTCTCCGGTCGTGTCGGATTGCCGTCCCATCTGACTATGAGAGTTACGGAATAGATAGTGCACCTGTGTTTGCTCACACACTTGTGCATTATAATATCTCCAGCGTACTTGGCTAATCTTTATTGAGATTGGCGACTGTGATGGTAATTCGTCCTTAGGCTGATTTTAATCACGTGACCTTTTTACACAACGCTCTCAAGTTGTGCCAAAAATGTCCCATGCATAAACTGTTTGACCTATAACGGGTAAGCGATTCATAAATATAAATATAACTTCATGAAAATGTGACAAAGCTTTATACAACGTTTGACTTACAAGGCGTATTTATAGCTACTAACCGAACACTCCCCCGCCTACAGACAGCCGCACCTCGCATTCAAAACGGCACTCGCTCCATGACCTATCACATATTTAGAACGAAAGTGACCTAACTTAAAATTCCTGTTAGTTTTTGCTTATCTGTGATGAAAAAAGTGCACGTAATTATTTGGAAGTAACACAGGAATAATAGAATACATTTTTTTACTCGTATCAACACTAAACATTTTGAAGACTTTTTTGTTAATTTTCCTTAAATTGCAATTCATGAGTGAGCCTAAGGGTGCGGAGTGAGAGGGAATAGGAATCAGTCACATCCTATTGCGAAGCAGTGTGATGCGAGCGAGCGATCGAGGTGGCAGAAAATGTGAGAGAGAAGATATCCTCACGCCCCAGGCGCCACTGTTGGTGATGCTCTAGCATCGGGAGTCGCAGGGCAATTCCCGGATACTGAGATCGCGGGTTTGCGGATGGCAAGTAATGGGTAACTTGCCGGACAGCAAAATGCATAGGGTCCAGCAGGGCCGACACGAGAACTGCAACAGCCCTGAACTCAAAGAATATAACTCATATCTTTTGGTGGATTTAAGTCAAGAAAAATCTGACACTTTCTTTGGCTCCACCCGGAGCGTGAGAAGATATTTGATGATTTTCCACTTAAAAAAAGGGTGCGCTATGCCCAATGCCTATTCTACAGTTAAAGCAAGATATCAGATTCTCGTGCGTCCTCGGTCCTTGTAAACGTAAGTTTGACGTGTATTCACGTACATTTGATAATTGTTTAGCAAACAGTAAGGAATCCGTTTGCTCAAGCAGTTAAACCGACACAATAGAGTTACTTAACTCTGCTATAAATGGTGTTGTGTATTTCTAAGAAGTGTTGGCAAGAACATGGCATTAAATCTTTATTATTCTCATTATGTCATACTTTTTATATAATCTGAGACCTACATAAATTCAGTGCAATTACATTACTTCCCACAAGCTGGATTGACGACCTGGTGAGGGGCGCGGGAATCCGATGGATGCGAGACGCACAAGACTGGTCATTGTAACACTTAGGGAAGGCCCATGTCCAGCAAAGGGCTGGAACGATGAATTACTTTACTTACTACATAAATCATGTAGACGTAAATCAGTTTTGTAACTGATTTACGTCTACCACCTCACAACCTCGGGTCCAATTAAAAACCAGCGTCAGGCACTAGGTGTCTGGCATTCATGCTAAACTAAATCTATCTTGACGCAGCCATAAGGCACACTATGATTTATTATTTTTTAACAGAATTATTTTGTTGGTTCTTTTTATTTTATTATTGTTTCTTTTCGTGTTTTAACAAATTTCAACGTTGAGTTTGTGCCAAATAAAAGTATTTTCTTTCTTTCAATTTGATACTCCTTCAGAAGTTGGTATTTCCTTACACTTCATCGATTTCAGCTTAGCTAACCAGGAGATTCCGTTCAAACAGACAGTTCCAGTTTTCTGGTGTGTCTGTAATAGTCGTCGCAGTGTTATTAATAGATTTCCACTTCCATCGAGTTTCCCTGTAGATCGTTACAATGACCCGGTGAAAGGGAAAGGTGTCTAGATTTCGCTTCAAGCTCATTTCGCTGGCCATTCAATGATTGCTGATACTCGTACTTACCAATATAGTTGTTTATAATGGTTACAGAAATCGTGTCCATCCTTTGATTCACATTAACATTATAAATTAGTGTGCACGTATGTGTGTGTGTTTGTAACTCCTTCACGCACAAAAGATTGAACGGATTTGGATGAAATTTGGCACTCATCATCATCATTTCAGCCGAAAGAAGTCCACTGTTGGACATAGGCCTCCCCCAAATGTCGCCACAATGACCGTGCGTTTCGCATCCATCGGATTCCCGTGACCCTCACCAGGTCATCGGTCCACCTTGTGGGAGGCCTTCCAACGCTGCGTCTTCCGGTACGTAGTCGCCATTCCAGAACCTTTCGTCCCCATCGACCATCTGTTCTGCGAGCAATGTGCCCTGCCCACTGCCACTTAATTTTGACAATTCTTCGGGCTATGTCTGTAACCTTGGTTCTCCTGCGGATATCTTCATTTCTGACGCGATCACGCAAGGAGACTCCTAGCATAGCCCTCAATTTCGCACACATGTAGACCATATTCTGGATTAGAACAGGATATTTTTTATCCCAGGAGTAGACTATGTTTCTTGTGATAATTTTCCGAGCTCACGCGGGCGAATATTCTGACAGAAGCTAATCATGTTATAACTAAGGTCACTTTGGTACTAAAAAAAAGCTGGGCGGGCGTCTAATTTGATATTAAGAATTCGGAACATTACACGCAAGTTATTCTGCCAAAAAGGTCAATGCGAAAAAAAGACGTCTGTATAATATAGAAAAACCTTTTCATCGGACCTTGTTGGGCTGCGAACTGTTCCGATTTAGGATTGCGTCACGACAATGCTCGAACCTTACCTGGAGTTCTGACGTAATTGAGTAGAAATCAAGACAAGAAACAATAAGACCTATACTGCAAACCAATGTCTGTATGCTGTATGTTTGTGTTCATTGTTATGATGTATGACCTATATAACATCACTGGAAGGATCTAAACTTCAGGCCTTAGAGATAATTTGTACCTCGAGTTCCAAAGTGTAACGGGTGCTTAAACTCGGGCTGTGGGAACGAGTTACCGCGACACTGGTACGCAGAGGGCAACTGAAGGAACATAGGTAATTTTAGTCAGTATAAGTTCTGTCGCTCTCTCGCTCCACCCAGCGCGGAAGAAGTTATTTGATGATTTCCCACCACAAAAAAAAATGGCTACTTTAACTTTTAGCCAATCAATTGATCTACACGATTAGAGCTTTACAGAAGAAATAAAAGACGTTCTCGTCCAGATTTATGTTCTCATAAGCTCTCACCATTTACGGCAAAAGCAATAACAAGGAAGAAAGTACAAGGTATTATAGACAATGCGATAGAAAAGGAAATTCTAAAGCCGCCTGGGATTAGCATGTCTATTGTCTTCTACTTACCGAATAGCTCCTAAGAAATCGTCCCACCTTCTAATTAACAGTGTCCATTTTCCAAGTTTTATCTCACAATTATCAGCATATGTGTGATTAGAGGCGCATCACCGCACACTTTCTCTCTTTGTTACACCTCATCTCCACTTATCAGATTGACTTAACAATTCTCTGTCACGTGACGAGATTTTTTCGATAAATTATATAAGTCACTAGTTGGTACCCGCGACTTTGTCCGCGTCCAGACTCGCAAAACAGTACAATTTCAAGAAGTTTCTTCATTTGTACGTATAGCTAAGGAGTGGTTTGAATTCCTTGCCGCTGCGGTGTCTGTTTCCACAACCACAACATCATCGCTGACTATCAGGTGAGATAGTGGTCAAACACGACTTTGTAAGTAATCAATTTATGGTTAATTTTTTTGCGCAGAACGCTAATTCTTTTTCTGAATTAAAATTAGTCTAAGTTACTCCTTATAACATCAGCTATCTACTACTGAAAGTCCCGTCAAAATCGGTCCAGCCATTTCAGAACCAGACAGACTGACAGAATAACTGACTAAATTAAAAAATATATATTGTTATAGGTATCGAATGTATTTTCATATGCATTAACCTTTTGAGTAGCGTAAAGTATGTTATTTTGATATTACAAACAGACACATAAATACAGATTGTCATGCTGGATATAGTGTCTCACGGCATCGAATTCGTATTGCAGTCACGCGTCCACCGCGGTAGACATGTTGACGCCTCGTGCGAAGTGCAAAACATATGTAACAATGGCTATTAATGTCTTACTTATAAGTAATTCAATGTTTTGATAGGCATCTGTATTTAATTCAATCGTACATCCGCCGTGCTGAACAGCTATGTCGCGTGTTTCCTTTCTAGATAAGTTTTGGAATTTTTAATAACGGCCCTTTTTTAGTTAGGTTTTGCGGACGAACTGTCGTGTTTGTTGGAAGGAATGGATGATCGAGAATGAATGGTCGAGTCGAGGCTTCAAAGTCTTAAGAGGATCCTTTTTCACTCGTCTACCTTCAACATCGAGCATGGTTTAAAAGCTTGTTTGTTACTTCGTCTAACGCAATCCAACGCGATGTTTGACGAAAAGGCAACGCGAAAAAAGAGAGTTAACGCCTGAAAACTCTGTTAGCATTCGGTAATTCCGTGAGTTAAACGAATATTTTACAAAACTTGTTCCAGGAAATACGTGTTTTTTTTTTAACTCTTAAAAGATTTTGTTGTTGACTTTTAACATTTTTGAGTAAATTATGAAGTGTCAAATTTCATGCAAAATAGCAGATTTTCAGAGGTCTTTGCTAGATTAGTTTTACAGAAATTTATGAATTGATTTTAGTTGAAGCCTAAATAATATCTACAAGATACTGTGTTTCCAGAATATCTAATGACAAATGTGTAATAACGTCATAATCGCGTAAGAGCGGTTGAGTATGAGAAACAGTGAAAATGTATTTCGAGTTGCATCCCCTTAAGCATCGATGGTGAGTTGCTAGCCTGTCGGTTTTGTAGTGTGCGTCGGAATTGCATAGCCTAATTTCGCCAAGTCCGTTCCTTTATCGGACCACTAGACGTACGGCGTTGCGCCAAGGGTACATGGCAGACATCATACCCACAACCCATACGTACAAAGCGTTTTGGGAACACATTCATTATGCGTACATCTAAGGAGTGGAATTCCTTTGCGGAATCTGTGTTTCCTGATAGCTACAACCTAGGAGTCTTTAAGTCAAGAGTGAATAGGTTACTACTTCTAAGCAAGCATGCTCCATCGTCGGCCACATCATCGCTTACCATCAGGCGAGATAGTGGTCAAACGCGAGTCCATACATAATAATAATAAAAAACAACTGTCGTGTATGTTGGAAGGAAACTGTACTTACCTTATCCAACTTTCCTTGAATCAAATCGCATTATCACTTTTGATTTTTGTTTTACAAACACTCATACACTTGCCAACATGAATACTTGGAATGAATAAGTTAATACTTTGGCGTTGGCTAGTATACCAGTAGCACAATGTAAGATCATTTCGAAAGAGCCCATGTGTGACGTCATGACTCTCATAAAAATGCGATGATGGAAAGGCAACCATTGAACAAAGTGGAGCAATCGGGTCAAGATCATTAGATATGATTACAGCAACATCTAACACAGCAAATGTCATAAAATTGGTAGGCTCTTATTGTGTACTAGCTAACCCCTGGAGTTTCACCCGCGTCTTTGGTTACTACTTCACTTATTTTGGCATTTCTCGATAAATGAGCAAAAAAATCAATTCGAAACAGTAGTTCCTGAGATTGGCGCGTTCAAACAGATAAACTCTTCAGCTTTATAATTAGTATATAGATACTATCTTGTTTGCCAGAGCTATTGAGATCATTAGATAGATGAAATGTCTTTCGAGATTGTTCGAAAGAATTACCGCCACGGCCCTTGAACGCTAAGGATAACGGAAGGAACATAGGTTGGTTTTAGTCGGTAAAAATCTGACACACCGGAAGAAGTTCTTTGATGATTTCCTACCTAAAGAAAGCTTATTTTGTCCAATATAGTTTTGGATTTTAATAGCCTATTTTGTGTCCCACTGCTGGGCAAAGGCTTTCACTTTCTCCTTCTAAACCTCTCCGTTTAATGCGATCTCAAGCCAAGTTTGCCCCGCAAACATGATCAGATTATCATACCACCATCGCCGTAGTCGTCCTCCCTCAGGCGGCCAGTGAGTGACAATCCTCGCCTATCTGTTCGGGTGCATTCGTGCGATGTAGCTAGCCCACTCCCACTTCAACCTAATAATCTAACTTCTAGAATCTAGATAGATGGTCTTAATGATCCACCAGAGTAAATAACCACAATTCAACTCAAATTTCTTTCGTTTTGTTTATTATTAAGGTTGTGTAGCATTGGAGGACTTAAAGATGCCTATATTATTAATATTATTATAATTGAATGTTATTAAATATAATTAAAATCATTAAAATATTAATTAAAATATATAATAATGTAATACTCGTAGAACCTAAGATATTTGCACGCCATCGCCATGAGAAATGGCAGACATGTCGTGAGCCATTTTTATTTAAGATCTTGCATGCATGTATTATTTTAATTCTGTATGCATACACATGTTTGAGCAAATAAAGTTTCTTATTCTTATTCTTTCCCTAAGTTTGCTTAACAAATCACTCTCATAGGCCACATCCCGCTTTGCAGACACGAGATTCTCAAGAGTACTTTGTAAGTCAAGAGTTTAGAAAGTGAATTTCGTGGCCGGCCAGCGTGACCGTGGGAACTTGATATCGTTACGCCCATACGTTTATTAAGTCATTAATGTACCCGACTAACCAGCAGTTCCGTTCGTTAACACTTCCGGGGTTCTTTTTAAATAGACAGCTGCAGATGCATCTGGCAACATTGCACGGCTTTTCGTTATTATTAACTGGCTAAGCCCGCGACTTTGTCAGCGTCAGACTCGTAAAAAAGCACAATGCCATCTGGTCACAATATATCAAGAAGTTTTTTTTTTGCCTAGAAAACTATATCTTTTTCAAAAATAACAATACATTAGCTATCTACCAGTGAAAGTCCCGTCAAAATCGATTCAGCTGTTTCAGAGATTATCCGGAACAGACAGGCAAAAATTGCATTTTTGTTATACGTAACGAATATAAATTTTCATATATATGCAATAAGTAAAAAACTTCTTCACGCTGAAACTGCAGAAGGGATTTGAATGAAATTTGGCCAACGACCTTACATCCACTAGACGTCTAATAACAGGCGACGCATGTCGGTCAACACATGTGATTATAGGTCTGATGTCTCGACCAATCAGAACGCAGTACCCCGCTCCCCGTACCTCGGCTAGTTGACAGAATTGTTTTGGTGCGCTAGTTCAAGCATGAGGCGTCTAGTGGCTGTGAGGTCGTTGAATTTGGCACACGGGTAGGCCATGTCGTGGTATAGCAGATAGGATACTTTTTATCCCGGGAGTAAGTTCCCTTGAGATAATTTTCTACTCTCACGCAGGCGGAGCCGCTGGCAGCACATAGTGCTTATACCTAATCATTTTCAGACCATACAATTTATTTAGAATAAGTAGCAATATTTCATAACTTTGCCTTCAGTGTCTGCTCTGTTCTACGGACAAAGGTTTCCGCATAGAGTTTCAGTTATATACCAGTTAAACAGTTTTTATAGCACGTTGACTATACCTACTTATTGTATAGGCGTCATTTATGATCTCAAAGCTGTGTCATTCATTCGTTGGCCTTTAACGCCTGTTAAAGATTTATTAGCTTTCGAGGTCAGGTTGTTTCCGGCGATAGCAAAATCCGCTGCTCGATGATAACGTTTTATAATTCTATCTATATAGGGTGACTGGTAATTAGTGTAGGGTCAGATGTCCAACAATGAAACAGTGGCACACAATAAAACACTGTAATATTTCTAAAATGCTGCTTGGCCAGATCGTGCATTATATCGCGTAAGGACACTCTCGAGAACCCCCCGCCCCACCCCAGTTTACGTCGGCACCAGGTGGGAGAAGACGTGTCTGTGGAGCATTAAAGTTTTTTTGACAAAAATGTAAGTATTTTCGTCATTCTTTAAATATTTTTCATTAAATTATGGTTGAAAAATTTATATTTTTCATGATTACTTAGCATTAAACATATTTCGTAGATTAAGTGGAATAGATCATAATGTTAAAAGTGTTACAATTTTGTGGTTTTTTTTGAGGTTAGTAAAATAAACCCTATTTAGTCAACAATGAAACAGTTGCACAATGGACACAATGAAACACTGTTTCATTGTGTACTATCTTGTTTCATTGCGTACCAAACAACATCTACTATCCGTGCAGATTAATCATTTTTGTGGCTAGAAATTAATCTTAACATTTGATATTTGTTTTTCATTTAAGATGGCGCGTACTAAATCTCTGAAAAGAAAGAAAGGCGATCATTTAGGGGAAAATATGCTTCGAGCTATTCTAATGCACAGAAAAGGAAAGAGCTTGAGAAAATCTTCACAAGAGTGCAATGTGTATTATCCTACGCTGTTTCGATACATACAAAAATATAAGAATATAGATGATGCATCATTACCAGGTCTAAGATTTACTCCTAATTACGAAGTTAATAGAACGTTTACAGTCGAACAAGAAACAGCACTTAAAGAATATATCGAAGAATGTGCGTTGAAATTTTACGGCTTAGGCTCCAAAGATGTGCGCCGTATTGCTTATCAAATGGCGAAAGTAAATAATATTCAATGTCCTGCTAGTTGGGAAAAAGATCAAATGGCAGGTGTTGAATGGCTTCGGTCATATAAATCAAGGCATCCAGAATTAACACTGAAGAACTTGTTTAACTAGTTTACCTAATTAACGAGTGCCATAAATAGGTATAGCAAATTTAGCAATTGTGCTACCTAGTTTATTATAAATTGTAAGGCGTTATCTTAATTCGTTATTACCTATTAAAGGTAACCTGAAGAGTCTGATTAAAGTGAAATTAGTAATAAAACCTTTTTTGATTGAACTCGAGCATTTTTTATCATTCACCTACTCCATAAATTTCACAGAATATGAGACAAACACTTAATTATTATGTCTCATTGTTGAATTAGTGGTGTTTCATTGTGTACACCACTGTGGACACAACGAAACATTTCCAATTTTTTCGTTTTTATTTTTTTGCTGATTGATTACATATTAATTTAAAAAAAACATAAATGACATCCGATACCTACCCAATAAAATTGCCTATATACCTTAAAAAATTAGACTTATAATCTGTAAAAACAAAAGGTGTACGAGACATTGAATTTTTAGTGTTTCAATGTTGAACATACTATTAATTATTATGTTTCATTGTTGAATTTGTGGTGTTTCATTGTGTACACCACTGTGGACACAATGAAACATTTCCAATTTTTTTGTTTTCATTTTTTTGCTGATTGATTTCACATCAATTTTAAAAACCATAAATGACATCCTATACCCAATAAAATTGCCTATAAACCTGTAAAAAATTAGACTTCTATCTGTAAAAACAAAAGGTGTATGAGACTTTGAATTTTTAGTGTTTCATTGTTGAACACATGACCCTACGATACTTAAACACATGAAGAAAAATATCAGCTGTTCAGTACGTTTATGTTTGTCTAATGTACTGAACAGCTGATTTTTTTCGCGATTTCATGTTTGTTCCCATAGTAAAAGTTGTTGGTTATCATGAGCACAATCATGTGTTTAAGTATCGTACACTAATTACCAGTCACCCTATATAACTACCCTACCATAACTTCCATACACAAATTGTGTGCAAGAAAACTTTCTCAATTGTCTGATCTACAACATTTGTTTGATACTCATGTTGATGAGTACAAGATATCGCTTTAAAAGCTTGCAAACATCACAGATTTGTATATCTGTCGTGGCCAGACCATAGTAATATTGATCACTTCATGATATGGCCAACTAAAACTGGCCAGATCATTTGATGATATGTCAATCCTCGTTACGCCATATCATTGTCTAAAGAAAGTAGAGAGAAAAGAAATGAAGATTGAAATATCATCAAACTTTAACGTTTAAAACGCTCTGGGGGCTATTGGCTAACTTTTTCAATAACAGTTGACAACTAGCATTCGTTGCACACTAAACTTAGTTGTCAACTGACAATTGCATAAAATTGGTATTACATATCACACAAGTGACTAACAAACTACGGTGGAAATGTGGTGAATTATAAAAATTTACGGTGCCTATTGTGACCACTCTAAAATTTTATCGATTATTATACAGCTTTAAAAGCTTACACAATCGCAATTTTAAAAGTATCGATACAATAACATCTGTCAAAACGTGTTACGGTGGCTATCAAAGGCACCAGTGGCTAATGACGTCACTGCAGTTGGTCACTGAAGATAGGCAATACGAAACTAGCTGTTTGACAGTTCAATGATGCACATTGTTAACAAGTGATCATCACTTGAACTGTCAACAGAGTTACGCAATAGCCCCGCTGGCCAGTTTTACTTGGCCATATCATGAATTGATCAATTTCTATTATCTGGCCACGACATATCCACACTAGCCTGCTGCCATAGCCCACTGGGGCCATGGGTTCGCTTCCGAAAGTTTAGTATGTCAAATGGATCGCGTTAAGAGCTTGTGGTAGGGCCTCTGTTTCTTCTTCAATAAAAGCTCTCAAAGATATTAAATTAATTTCCTTCTTTCTTCCTTTCTTTCCAGACTGGCTCCGGCAAGACCTACACAATGGGTAGCGGGTGGGAGGGCGAGGGGGATGGTGACGAGGAACGTCGCGGCATCATCCCTCGAGCCATCCGCGACCTGTTCGCCGGCGCGGAGACAAGAGCGGACGAGGCGCGCGCGCAGGGCCAGCTGCCACCCGAGTTCTCCGTGCAAGCGCAGTTCATAGAGCTCTATAATGAAGATATTGTGGACTTACTCGATCCTGCGAAAGATCCTTTTGCTAAGGTTTGTTTTATATTTAACTTACGTTTGCCTTTTATAAACGCTCGTACAATGCGTTTCAAATAAGAATAGGAACGTCAATGACCTCTACCTGTCAAATGTTACTAGATAATTGCGGTTTGCAAAAAAAAACTTATTTCCGTATTGATTATTGTTGTTCTTTAGAAGTTCCGCAAGCTTTTTCACTTTCGTTTCCTTTTCTGGTTCCGCAAACTTTATAACAAAACTCTAACCGGAGAATACAGCGCAGAGTGCGGGGGTGGGGGGCATGTGGACGACTAGACACGACGGAAATTTCGTGAAACGGGGGAGGGACTTAAAAACAGTTTCCGTTTCTGCATCCGTTAAGGCACTTCCGTTGCATCAATAACGGTTTTTTTTTTACTTTAACCGAGTCTGAAATTGCCATAAATAAGTGTAGTAAAAACGTTATTGTTTAATTTAAATTTAAAAAATTGAATGAAATTTTCTGACAGTCATTTGGCAGAAAATTCTGCTTATAACTTTTCTAATCTCTTAAGATATGTGTTTACAAAATCGCAATTAAGCAAGAAGTCGACTATCATTCGCATAATGATGACAAATTATACACAATTTTATGCAATACATCACCACCTAATAGCATTTAGTAATTTTAAGGCTCATTTAAGCGAGTAAACACCCTATTTACACTATTTAGTAACCCCCCCGCCTCTGATTTATTATCAAGAAGTACGAATTACAAATACTTGCCTAAATGTTGCAAGTCAAAACAGCCGCTGGCTTCATACTTGCCGTGTCACCTCGAACACTCGCACCTCGATTACGGAAGCATTTGGACATTTGTGCAAAAAATAACAGAACCACAGTTTATTTACTCGCACTTGTTCGATTACATTGAGCTGTTCAAATATTAACTGTTTGTAATGTAACAGCTGTTATGAAAGGTTATGGAGTTTTGCGAAGTTAAATGTTTGCATTATTTTGACGACATACTGTAATTCAAGCAATTTTTGCAAGTACTGACCTTTACTTTTCTTTCTTATTTGATCAGCTGGAAGTGCAACATAATTAAAAGCTTCAAAGATTTTGCGTCTCTTGTGCGTGCCAAACCAGCCGAAAGATTATTTACTCAGTTTGCGATGCGCCACCGGTACATGATGGACATTTCACCTTTACGCACAAAACCCTTTTTAACCGACTTCAAAAAGGAGGAGGTTATATTCGCACCTTCGGTAGAACAAGGGCACAATTGTCAAAAATTGCAAAAATGAGTTAAGTATACAGAAATGCCTTAAAAATAAACTATACGCCTAAAAAGGATATAGTATATAGTTTATATCATGCAAAGAAGAAAAACTTTCGAGCAATATTAACAGAGCAAGACCTCACTGAATGCAATAAATATCTTAAAATAGCTCTCCTGTAAAATAGCAAAAACTGCAATTATGCCCTTGTTCTACCGAAGGTGCGAATTATGTTCGGTTGAATGTATGTTTTTTTTTTTTTTTTATGTATGTTCACCGATTTCTCAGTCAATTGTAGACCGATTTTGAAAATTTATTTTTTGATTGAAAGGTTATGCTTCCAAGTTGGTCCCATAGAAATATTGTTATGATCTGATCATGAACTTCGTAGACATGGAACAGAACTCCTCATGGGATCACAGCAAAACTGTCGTAACAAGTAAAATTGCTTTGTTTATACGTGTAGTCGATGACTGACTGAAAGAAGAGGGGTAATATATCGAACTGATCTGATGATGAAGCCTGAAATTAGGCACCGGAACTCTGTAATAAATTAATTTAATCTAACAGTGTTTGGTATTATTAGAATTGTCATAAGATGCACTCTGGCTATAAGGTATTTAAGTATGGCTGAGGGGTACTTTTTAGTGGTGGTACCATAACTAAAAAGTGAAAAATAAAAAACTTTTTACAAAAAAAAATACAACCGACTTCAAAGTAAAAAAAACACTGAAAAGTGCAAAATAACTTTAATTTCGGAAGTCGGTGTTAAATAACGAAGAGACAAAACTATTATAGAAACACCGACTTCCGAAATTAAAGTTATTTTGCACTTTTCAGTGTTTTTTTTACTTTGAAGTCGGTTGTATTTTTTTTTGTAAAAAGTTTTTTATTAGAATACAATGCGTTCTAAATAAGAATAGGATCGATTGCCATGTTGTGACGTAACGTCATACTGTCAAATCGAGGAAAGGTATTAAGGTGAGCAAAACAAGAAATGTTTAAAATTTAATTTATTTACGAACTGTGAACGAAAATAGTTTAAACAGTTCTTAAATTTTGCTCGTCTCTGAGTTTTTCAATTTTGCCCAATTTCTTGCAATTTGACAGTATGACTTGATGTCACAACATGGCAATCGATCCTACCTATTCTTATTTGGAACGCATTGTACATTCACTATACGTACAGCTAAGGAGTTGAATTCTCTGACGGAGTCTATGTGTCCTGAAAGGTAACAACCTAAGGGTTTTTAAGTGAATAGGTTACTCACGTGCTCCATCGTCGTCCGTAGACCACTTCATCGCTTACGATCAGCCGGACGCCTCGAGTAGGCCACGCCTCCGATTCCTTTGTTCTGATCACGTGACTGAGCGTTGAGATGACGTCAGAACAAAGGAATTGGAGGCGTGGCCTACTCGAGGCGTTCGACGCGAACGATATGATTGTAACTTGGCTAGGGGGGCAGATGAGATAGTAATAATAAAAAAAAGTTAACAGTAATAAAAATTACCCTAATAATAAATAAGCAAACTGCTTGCTACCATTTTTTTTATTAAGGTATTGTACTTAACTGTAATTGGGTATTTAAAACCAAATCCGGTTTGGGAGCTGTATTAGGGAATACGTTAGGAGATAATTTCATGGGGTTGCCGTCGTCAAAATAGACAAAAAAAACTTTTGAAAAAAGAAAAAAAAAAAAAAAATAACGACTTCACTAAAAAAAACACTAAAAGGATCAAAATAACTTTAATTTCGGAAGTCGGTGTTTCTCGGTATTGTTTGTTTCTTATTTAACACCGACTTCCGAAATTAAAGTTATTTTGATCCTTTTAGTGTTTTTTTTTAGTGAAGTCGGTTATTTTTTTTTTTGTAAGAAGTTTTTATTTCACACTTTTTAGTTGCGATACACTTATAAACAGAGTGCCTATTTCTCATGACAATTCCAATTAACCCAAATACTGCTAGGTTACATTGTTTTATTATAAAGTTCTTGTGTCTACCTTCCTCCTTCCGGCTCCATCATAAGGTCAGTTCGATAGTACCTTATAGCCAAAGAGCATCTCACGACAATTCTAATAAGCCCAAACACGGCTAGGATACATTGATTAATTACGGAGTTCCTGTGCCTACTTTCCGGCTCCATCATCAGATCAGTTCAATAGTACCTTATAGCCAAAGTGCATCTCATGACAATTCTAATAAGTCCAAACACGGCCAGGGTACATTGATTAATTAAGGAGTTCCAGTGCCTACCTTCCGGCTCCATCATCATCAGATCACTTCGATGATACCATTTTCAACGTAACTATTCAGAATCATTCATTTATTTGTATTGTCATAGTCGCTTAACTATATCTTCATTGTGATATCTATTTGAGTATGAAGTTCCGTTGACCATTTCTGGTCTTCTTCATCAGTTCCACTTCATCAAATGTTACTTTTAGACTTTAAATGCTTAAGTTCTTAATGAAAATACTAAAATTACCATAGGGTTGCCTATAATTTTTGAGGAGTTATCTCGATTCCTCATGGATTCCATCATCAGAACTGGATTTTGAAAAAAATGGGACCAATCTGGAAGCATATCCTATAAAGGGAAAAAAAAATTTTGCAAATCGGTCCATAAACGACGCATTTCTGTGGTAACAAATATATATAAAAAAAAATAATGATGGCAAAAAAAAAAAAAAAAATACAACCGAATTGATAACCTCCTCCTTTTTTTTGAAGTCGGTTTAAAAGGGCTAAACTATCATGTCGCGGAAACGTTAGAAACAGTTACCGTGGCCCTAGTACGCAAATGGCAAATGATGTAACATAGGTTTTAGTCAATAATATTTTGCCACGCCCTCTCGTTTCACTATAGAGCGAGAGAAGTCATTTGAAGATTTCCCATTTCCAAAAAAGAACAGAATTATTGTACTACCTACCGTAAATTACCCCGTTACCCATTCTAAGGTTAAGAAATCTAATGAACCCCTACATAACCTCGCAAACCTTTTACCAAACCAGTGAACCAAACACAACAAGTGACAAATCAGTGTCTCACAGAACTAATAAAGGCCTAATCTAATGGTTTCCCTGAAGCGCACTGAAGCGTGCTATCTGTACACGCCCGCATGTGTTTCATATTCATTTATCGGGCACGTGGGTGCTTGACTGTATGAATGTATGGAACTAGAAAGTACGGAAAATGGGGTACCTATTGGAAGAGGGAAAAGGAAAAAATATTCTGAGAGCTATTCCACTCGCGTGTGTGAGTTAAATTTTCCGGAATGACGGGATAACTAGCTATCCGAAACGGCTCGATAACTCGACAATGGTAACTAACTAAAAGGCTAAGGACAAATACAATAACTTTTTAATAATAGTGGTGGTTGTACTCGGGGTATACAATGCGTTCCAAATAAGAATAGGATCGATTGCCATGCTGTGACGTCACGTCATACTGTCAAATCGCAAGAAATTGGGCAAAATTGAAGAACTCAGAGATTAGCAAAATGAAGAACTGGATTCTAATTAAACTATTTTCGTTCACAGTTCGTAAATAAATAAAATTTTAATAATTTCTTGTTTTGCTCACCATAATAATTCTTCGATTTGACAGTATGACGTGACGTCACTACCTGACAATTGGTCCTATTCTTATTTGGAACGCATTGTACATGCCACCGTAAAATTGCAAACACCGTAAGATTATCAAATTTTGCGAGAAATCGTAAACTATTTTTTCTAAATAAGACACGGTTATGTTAGAAACTAATGAATTTGGATGTGATTTATCGTATTCAAAACGATTTTTTTTCATAACTTATAGAGAAATTATAATTGAATAAAGATTTATAACAATCATACGAAGTCTGCAGCAATATTCCGATGACACATACAAAATCTATCACAACAAGCAGTCTCGCCGTTATTAGAATTGTAGCTGATATTAATAATTTAAACTTTTATACAACAAACGAGTAGTAATAAAAACGTTTGATCAAGATCCGGCTTCAAATTCCACGAACTTATTTTATTACTTTGAGTATGTATATCTAAACATCATGCATCTCGTTTCAGGGCGCCCTCAGAATAACAGAAGACGGTTGCGGTGGCGTTCGAATAGTAGGAGCTTCAATGCGAGCCGTAAGAGGGGCCCACGAGGCCCTAGGGGCCCTCAGAGCCGGCGCCTTAGCTAGAACTACAGCAGCCACAAACATGAACTCATCGTCTTCCCGATCTCATGCAGTATTCACCCTACTACTACGACAGAGAAGGCTAGCACCAGATCAAGACGCTACGATAGAAAGGGACGCAGATACTGAGGCGCCTGAACAGTATGAGACTCTTACGGCTAAGTTCCATTTTGTTGATTTGGCTGGGTCGGAGAGATTAAAACGAACAGGTGAGGAAAACATCTTTTTATTTAAATGATTTGTAAACTAGTGCTTGACTGCGATCCCACCTGATTGTAAACAGTGATGCAATCGTTGATGGTGCGGCGCACTAGTTTATTAAGAGCCTATTCACTGTAGCCTTGAAGATATCTAAATTACAATTGGACGGGAAGACCGCTGAAGGCAAATTGCCAATATACTATTCGTAATGAACCTGGCTATCCCATTTTTTTCAATCCGACTTGTAGTTCCAGACATTAGCGTGTTTAAACAAACAAAGTACTTTTCCACTTTATTATATCAGTACTTACATATTTCACATGTTGGATTATAAAGGGGTGACCAGACCGTTGCAAACTAGCGTTCCAACCAAGGTAACCTTGGTTCATGTGTTTGGTTTGTGTTGCGGCTACATGGATGTAAACCACGCGCCGACACGTTCAGTGGTTGGGAAAACGCGCCTCCCAACCAAGGGCGTTGAAGGTCATGGATTACAACTGCTGTCTACACGGATTGAAACTAGCAAGGTCACCTTGGTTGGGACTTTGGTTTGCAACCGTCTGGTCACCTCTAAGTCTGTATCCTTTCCCATAACAGTCATTAAAGTCATTAACCCCCTTTACGCAGCAATTCTGCTGCGCGTACACGACTACGCGCGCGACTGATGAGCGTGACAAGCACTGAACACGTGGTCTTTCTGGTCCCCTTTCAACATCTTTCGCGAACGATTACTGTTTTATACATGTAAGAGCGACTGTGTAAAGCCCGTTATTATCTCCTTCTCCAGGTGCAACAGGCGAACGCGCAAAAGAAGGCATATCAATAAACTGCGGCCTCTTAGCTCTAGGCAACGTGATATCCGCTCTAGGTGATCGATCCCGCAAAGTACTGCATGTTCCGTACCGGGACTCGAAACTCACCAGGTTGCTCCAAGACTCCTTGGGAGGCAATAGCAATACGGTCATGATAGCCTGTGTGTCTCCCAGCGACAGGTAATTTTAATATTTAAGTATTATTATGAGTTGTAAATCGTAGGTCTTTTTTTAAGGTGGAAAAATCATCTAATGACAAATCCCGCTCTTGGGCGGAGCGCGAGATAGTGTCAGACTTTTACTGACTAAAAATCCACTCCTGTTCCTTCTTTGCCTTCGTCTCAGGGCCCCCGGGTTTCACTTTCACACTACCCGTGGCCCCAGTAGGCTTCGACCCTGTTGGGGCCCTACGATTTGCTGACATCTCCCTGAGGCGCGCGTGGAACAATCGCGCCGTCGACGACTTGGGCTCGGTCCGGACGGTCGGACCGCGAGCCACCCATTGCTCGCCGTCCGCAAGCCCGCGCCTACGGTGGCCGGAAATCGGGATCGGAATCCCGGTGGCGGTTGGGGCGTGAGGACCGTTGCCTCACGCGATCGGCCGCCTCCTTTGCTAGCATTACTGCTTCGCAGAAGGAGGCGACTACCGCCTCCCACTCATAGTTGTAAGTCGTGGGTACAATTATTATTATATTACTTACTTACCTACTAGGGACTTCATGGAGACACTGAACACGCTGAAGTATGCGAATCGGGCGAAGAACATCAAGAATAGGTGCGTGGTGAACCAGGACTTGACGTCGAGGACTATTCATCAGTTGAGGCAGGAGGTGGCAAGGTTACAGCTGGAACTCGCTGAGTATAAACAGGTATATTTCTCCCATTTATCAATACCAAGTTCTTAATAGACATGTCTAAAGTTTTCTGTATTTGTTAAACTGTGATTTAGGAGATGGACGGGTACAGTTATTGATCCCTCACTGAGTAGCTAAAATATCGTTTACTAAAATGTCTGCTATGATGATTTTTTTACCTTTAACTTTTTAGGATCACTATATTTACCTAATACAAGCTTCTGCCAGCGGCTTCGCCCGCATGAAAGCAGAAAATATATACCTAGCTTATGTCACTCAGTGATAAAGTAGCATTCTACTGTTGAAGGAATTTTAAAAATTGTTCTAGTAGTTTTTGAGTTTATCAATTTCATTTTTCATAATTTAACTCAACATGGCATTATAGACTTAAAAATATAGGATTTATTTTTGACATGTAATAATATTATTATTATTTTTTATTGATTTGAATCAATGACATGTTAGAATGAATTTTTAATTGTATTATTTTAGAAATATTTGCATGCCATTGTCCAAAGCAAACATGACGATCTATTTTGAATTATAACATCTGTTGCATGCTGACAATTTATTTTGTGACGTATGTACTGAACTCATGTTTGAGCAAATAAATGATTATCTTATCGTATCTAATACAAATAATTCTTCTTATTTATTTAATACTGAGTTCGTCTCTCTCTCATTCTGTCTATGTTACCACAGCCAACCAATTACCGGATATCAGTTACTTGATTTATAACTCTTGTTCACCGTTTCTACTTTGACTCCCGTTAAATTACTCTGTATTAATCCCCCGTATTATCCAGGGCAAACGCGTTATATCAGAAAATGGCGAGGAAGGCTGGAGCGACGTAGTCCAAGAGAACGCGATCCTGACCGGCGAGGTGGAGGGCCTGCGTCGTAGAGTGAAGGCCATGCAGGGCACCATCGAGCAGCTGTCCGCCAGGAACAGCGAGCTCATCGCGGAGAAGGCGCTCGGGAACTGGGGGCCCAAGGATGGCAGTCCCGATGCCAATGATTGTTCACTCACATCGCTTGTACAGGTGAGGACATTGACATTGCTTGTTAAGGATCAAAGCTCAAAGGTGGCGCGCTCGATGGCGCCTAGTGTTCCACGCGCGCCTCATAGAGATGTCAGCAAAATCGTAGGGAAGCCTACTGGGGCCATGGTTGTCCGAAAGGGAACCCCGGAACTGTTTCGCATGGCAAAGAAGGAACATAGAAATGAATTTTAATCAGTAAAATTCTGACACGCCCTCTCGCTCCGCTCTAAAGCGAGAGAAGACATTGAATGATTTCCTGGCTAAATTAAAAAAGTTTCTTAAGTTATTTTTTTGCATTTTGCAAGTTAGTGTCAAATTGTATGTTGACTAAAATATGATTGGCGGGCGTAATGCGTATTTATTATGGAATAATGCTCGTTAAAATCATAATTACAACCCTCTCAGTTCCTATTGAATTACTTTTTATGAAATAGCCAATTCTTGATGAATCATTTAAAAACTAACTTTATCAGGTTTTAAAGAAGGTCAATGACAGAGCTGTACAGGTTGCAAAATAGAATACAATAGAATATGATTTATTTTATTTCGGACACAAAAAGATCCATACAGTTTTAGTAACTTAATAAATATTTTATTATCTAGTGTTAATAACCATTACCCTTTGCATAAGAAATTTTACAATCGGAGAGCTATGGTTCTTAGCTACAGTTCTCAGGATGTTGTTGCAATTATCTCTCACTCTCCTAAGCAGCGAAGCGCTTTTCTTGCAAAAAATCACGTTGAACCCGTCGGTACGAGCCGGCGCAAACATCTGACGCACTGCAGTAGCGAGGCAATCCCAACAACATCCTGAAGGCATTATTATATTGGACGCGCAGGACATCTAGCGATATTTTGGTGTAATTGACCCATAGATTACCCGTGTACAAACTCTGACAGTAAAATACTAGTCAAAGAAAATTTAATCCCGAGTCCATTGATATGAAAAGAAGAAAACTGAATTTCCGAAATGGGACTGTGTCAAAAACTTTTGCTCAAAGACAAGCCACTGGTCGTACTGGTCGTAGAAGTTGTTCCTCGTTCATTATGGCGATGACACTTTAGACAGTATTTTCACAGATCACACACAGTACACGTATTTTCGATTTCCTCACGTTACAAATATTTGTATGGTCTGCAGATAGTTGTTCCAGGTTTGGGTGTCTTGTACGTGTATCTGAGTTTACATGTTTATGGACGCACCCACGTCACAGAAGTAATTTAATTTTTCGACAGGCCTGTTGATCTAGTGGTTAGTGGCCCTGACTGCTATGCCGGAGGTCGTGGGTTCGATTCCCACCCAGGACAAATGATTGTGCGATGAGCACGATCATTTGTTCTATGTCTGGGTGTAATTTATCTATAATATGTATGTATTTAGAAATATATAAGTATGTTTATCCGTTGTCTAGTACTCATAACACAAGCTCTGCTTAGCTTGGGGCTAGACGGCGTTGTGTGATAGATGTGGAATATATATATAAAAAATCCTAGTGTTTTTTTATGATGGGAAATCATCCAATGATTTCTCTCGCTCATGGGTGAAGCGCGAGGGTGCTTCAGACTTACTGACTAAAACCCACTCCTGTTCCTTCTTACCCTTTGTTCCAGGGGTTCACTTTCACTTAACCCATGGTCCCAGTAAGTAATTCCTAGTGGGGCAACGTTTTCAAAAAAGAAAGAAGATTAATTATCCTTATTACCTTGTAAGTGTATCAGCTCTATAGAACCTTATTTAAATTTCGTTCTCTCCAGGGCTATGTGAGCGAGATAGAAGACCTTCGCGCTCAACTATTGGAATCAAACGCGATGTACGAAGCGAGCCGGAAGCGCGAAGCCACGGTCGCACGCACGAGACACGACTCTGTACAAGATCCTTCACTTATCATCGACGACGCTAAACGGGAATTGTATAAGGTATGTAATGTTAACTATTCGGCTTCTTTATTTACAATAGCTTTTGCCCGCGGCTTCGCTCCCGTCAACTGACTACTATATCCTACTCTACCCAACTCTATCCTACTCTACCTTACTCTACCCTACTCTACCCTACTCAAAAAAAAAAAAGTATCCTATGTCCGTCTCCTGGTTCTAAGCTACCTCCCCACCAACTTTCAGCCAAATCGGTTCAGCCGTTCTTGAGTTATAAATAGTGTAACTAACACGACTTTCTTTTATATATATAGATAAGTAAAGATTAAAATATTGCCACCACAACACAATAACAAGAAATATAATAATCTATACTTATAATAAATCTGTAGAAGTTTTTAGTTGTGCGCGCATCACATAAAATGTACGAAATCGATGAAGATAAACTTATACATTAAAATTGTGTGTAACTTGATATATTACTTAGGCTTTGTTTCATCGCAATCGGTTGACTATATCGAAAGATATACTACATTCATTGACTGTTAGGCAGTACGGTGACGTCAGAGACCACGTCGAGATATTTGCATGCCAAGATATTTAGTATAATATCTTGGCATGCATCTCGACAGAAGGTTGACTTGGAGGAAGCACATTTGGGTCAAGAGAAAACAGCTCGACACAAAGCTTAAAAACATGTACCTACTGGTTAATTGGGAAAAACCCCCAGCTGTCGAACGAAAGCAAAATGGTAAAAAGGCGAAAGTATAAAGGCTGTTCTCAAACCTGTTTGGACATATGATATTGAGCTCTGGGGAACAGCAAGCAACAGCAACATAGAAATCCTTGAAAGGTTCCAAACTAAGGCAATGAGATGCATGTTCAACATTCCAAAAAGCATCAACAACAAATATATTCTACAAGACCTGAAGTTAAAAACTGTTAAAGAAGAAATTTCCCAGAGGGGCTCAAACTACCAGAAAAAGTTATCCAAGGATGTCAACGCCCTGGCCTCTAAGCTGTCTGGATCTGGAAGTATTGAATTCGCAAGATTGAAGAGAAATAGTATACCTAATCTCACAGACCGATTCATCAGCCAGTAGGAAGAGAAATTCTTTGGATATTTCTCTTCAATGCAATCTGCCACACCCAGACGATAAGTCAGCCAAAGAAGCGGCTAAATGTTTATTAAACAGATAGCTGCGATGCAGGATAAAAAAAAGGGACCACGTCGTATTTCTCTTTCTTAATTGCAGCTTTGAAGCTTTATAAATTCGTTGTTGATGAAGATATTTTATTCAACAAAAAAAAAAAAATTGCATTCATATTACCTGTAACCATATCTGGCATACTTTCCAAATTCAAAAGTAAACATGAGTGATTGGCACAAAACGACTTACCACCACTAATCTATCTTCCCCTTTCCAGGAAAAAGAACTTCTCGCACGTAGCATGGGCGAACTAGAGTTCCAGCGCAAACTGAACATGAGTGAAAGTATGACCAGCGCAGTAGATGACACCCACATCGGCGAGAGGGAACGGGCGGAGGGCGAGAGTGCGGAGGACTCCGAGCCCTCCGATGGAGACGCCGAGGTGGAGGCTAGTGATTCGGATGAAGAGGACTCGGAGGCCAAAGGTACGCTGTCTTTGTTATCATACAGTCGAAAAATTGCCCTACCATCGCCACGTACACCGAGCTCTTTATTCTGGCTTCTAGCAGATGCTCGTTACCTGCATCAAGTCCCGTGCTACCTTGTGTGGGATATACACAACAGACACGGAAAAGTCACTGATCACATAAAATTCATGACGCTGTTGTTAATTTTATTCTGGATTTCTGTTTTTTTTTTTCATATGTAGCTTTTATAGCGACATCTATGACGCCAAATAAGAACTAGAAATCAAAATCCTGCATCGCGTTATCAGAGTTCTCCGTGCGATTAGAACATTTACAAAAGTGTGAAAAAGAACTATGGGCAGTTGCCTGGAGCAGACACAACACCCGTCTGGTCACAGCATTTTCCCTCTTCATTGAGGATTTGCGAGACTTTACACTCTGTTTTTATCTAATCTTAAGATATTCTAAGTCATTTACTTGCAACTTGATACAATCAAACTGACTGGTCTTTTTCGTTGCACCTAATGGCGACTTAGGCCTACTGCCCACGGACGCGTAGCTTCATAGACGCATATTCGTCATTATACGCTTGGTGTATCTGCCGCCTACGTGAAGCTTACATTCACAACTATGAAACTCTGTTGACGAAGCTGTAACGACACCGACGCGACGGCACGTCGCTGCCACTTCGTTGACAGATGCAGGCAGGTACACCAAGCGTATAATGACGGCCTTAGTTTCACTCAAAAGAATTAAAATACTGTGAGGGGGGGGGGGACAGACACGCACATATACACGCACAATTTGTAGAAGTTAAGTTCATTCAAAAATATAATTTAGTTGGCATTTGACTCGCCAGTGTTTCCTGACTATAACATGAACTAACCTCTTCTGACGTTTCTCCAGGCCAACGCGTCCTGTCAGCGCAACTAGCAGCTTTAAGCGAGGACATAGACACGAAGGCGCGGCTCATAGAGCAGCTGGAGCTGTCGCAGCGTCGCCTCGCCGCCCTCAAGTCGCACTACGAGCACCGCCTCGACACGCTGCACCATCAGATCAAAGCCACCAACGATGAGAAGGACAAAGTTCTGGCTTCACTTGGTAAGTATCAGATAAATGTTCCGGGTCTGGATGTGTATTGTATGTGAGTTTAAATGCTTGTCAATTCTACTGCGATACAAAAGTAACTCCAAGTTTGGAGCAACGTTATAAAAAGCTGTTTGTGACCATGGCAATAGTACTACAAGGTCACAAACCGTGCATCAGTGGTTCACATATATTGTTGAACCTGGCCTGCACTCGCTTCTGCTATTAAGTTAGACTGTTCTTGTATTAACTTTTTCTCCTTTTACCATTCAGCAACACAAGCGTCTCCTCCAAGCGATAAACTAAAGCGCGTTAAAGAAGAGTACGAGCGTCGCGTGGCAGGCATGTCGCGCGAACTGAAGCGGCTGCAGGCGGCGCAGCGCGAACACACACGCCTGCAGCGCTCGCAGCAGCAGACTGCGCAGCAGATCAATACGCTGCGTTCCGAGCTGCAGAATATGAAGCGAGACAAGGTAAGAACTAAAGCGGTTGCAGGCGGTGCAGCGCGAACTCACGCGCCTGCAGCGTTCGCAGCAGCTGACCGCGCAGCAGATCGATACGCTGCGTTCCGAGCTGCAGAATATGACGCGAGACAAGGTACGAACTGAAGCGGTTGACGCTGCGTTGCCGCCCGCGCAGCAGATCAGAATGCGTCATCAAGTACGAGTGTGCGTTCACGCAGACCAACCCACAGGCTCCGGCTCAACGAAACAGTCCAACGAAGTGTTATCACCTAATACGCCTGTTCGAGTTTTTGTATAGTAATAATTATCGCACTACATTCAAAATTATGACATTACCTTAGATTCGACAGTCCATGTTGCCTATAACATAATTTAATCCAAACCGCTGCTAGTATTCCTCGAGGAGCTGGGGTGGATCGAAAGACACATTTGTCCCACCCATACGCAAAATACGGGCTTTAGACGTGGAGTTGCGGACACCAGCCCGACATACGAACGTAATATATATTTTGGAGTAAAAACAAATAATGGTTTTCAGGTCAAGTTAGTACAACGCATGCGCGAAGAGGCAAAACGACACGCTCAAGCTGAAGCGGCGAGGGCCAAAGAGGTATGTTTTGTCATTATATGTTCTGTATTTAAAAAATAATCGATATTGTTTTTTCTATTTATTATTATCAATACCTGTTTCATAGTCCTAAAGTTGAGGTGATCTATTGAAAACAACAAATTCTTAGTTCTTTTTAAACATATTAGTGTTTATATTGTAGGTGGCACAACTGCGCAAGGAATCTCGTAAGAACGCCAACTTGATCCGATCACTAGAAGCTGAGACCAAATTGAAGGAAGCGGTGAGTTGTAATAAAACTTTATAAAAGGGTATTATAGCCATATTTGAAAACTGTCTCAATTCTATCTTATGGGGTTAATAAACTACTAAAATAACACGTAAACTTTATTTAATCGATAAGTGCCATAAAAATGCAATAAAATTTTATATTTTCGCGCGTAATTTATCTAAACGCTGGACGCCATGTTGTTCTGCGGTCATGACGTCAGTTGGGCACGTAAACAAATGCATTCACTTAAAAATTAAAGTAGCGTAGAGACATCAGTTCATCAGTTGAAACTTTTTAGTTTACATAACCCTATGATGTAATATCAGGGCGGCCACGATTTCGCTTAGATTAAAACAGATTATAAAAGACAAAATTTTGAAATTAATTTTGTTATTTTATAAACTAAAATTAACATTCACCGACTGCTTATTACCTAAGTTATCTCAATTGTATACTTTTAGATTTATTCTCATACACAATATATATAAAAGCGAAATACCACTCACTGATTAATCACGAAATCTCAGAAACTATAACACCTACAAACTTATTTGGCAGGTAGGTTCCTTATAGGGTGTAGACATCCGCTAAGAACGGATTTTCCAAAATTCACCACCTAAGGGTATGAAACGGGGGTCCAAAGTTTGTATAGAGAAACCGAATTTCACGCGTACGAAGCCGCTGGCAGAAGCTAGCACACAATAAAATATCCTATTGTTAAAATGCTATGAAAAAGCACTTACACAATAAAGTGTTTTTGAAATCAATATATGGTATTTTTGTGTAGGTGTTACGGCGCAAACAAGAGGAGGTGTCGTTACTGAGACGCGGACATCGCGACAAGCTCAGCAGCAGAGCAGCCGGCAGGCTACACGGTGAGGGAAATATCTAATCGACCCAGACCTATTTTCGGAGAGACATGGCTTCTTCCTGGCTTTACACCGCTTCAGACCAGCTTCTCTCAGCTCCTACATATTTTTTTAAGAATAGCTAATGAAAAAAATATAACGTTGAGAAGTGAACTTGTCGCTCCGAATGCAATCTAAATACCTACATAGGCCCTACCATGAGATCTTAACGTGATAAATTTGACGATCTAAATTGAACTGTTAAACAGATGGAGCTATATATGGTGTATTTAGCTCCATCCCTCTATCTTACTCGCACGACTATCTTCGTCATGGGCCTAAGAATAAAAAAAAGCATTTTAAAACATAATGTACGTTCCAGAGATTGTCACAGTTACTTGAGCCACATTTTACGCACTTCTCTTCTTCTTTTGTATTCACAAGAAATAAAAACAAATAATATAATAATATATAGCCCTATACTCCATCTGTTTAGGTAATTAACTAAAGGTAAACAATCTTGACATGTCTTTTATCTAAAAGGGAAAGCAGTAAATCGGTTGCGAACCCAGGTAGGCCGCTGCAAAAACAACTTAGCAAAATGGGGTTTTATAGACCCGTCGGATATTCAATGTGAGTGCGGTGCTCCTGTTCAAAACATGAGCCACATATTAAAATGCCCCAAGTGCTCATACACCTGCACTTGGGAGGCTTTGATGAATGCTACCGATGCTGCTATTAATGTAGCCACCTATTGGGCCCAAACAGTTTGACGAGTTTACCATCAAATCGAAAAGAAGAAGAAGATCTAAAAGTTGTCTATAATTTTTATCTAAAAATGTTTACAATTTGTTATTTACCTATACCGATGTTTGGTAACTAACTAAATTTAAATAATCTTTGTATGTCTTTTATACGATAAAAAATAAATAAAAAGACATATTAAGATTGTTTACGTTTAGTTAACTACCTAAACCGATGGAGTATAGTGACTTTCGCTGCCATGGGATGTAGCATAAATTGTCCCCAAAGGTTTTATTGCGAATATTTTAATTAAAAGTTTGTGATGTCACACAGCAGGACACAGGTCTCTACTCTTTCCTCTCCACTGCATTGAATCCATGAACTTAATCAATTTTTATGAATCCCAGATCGTAACCGCTCCCGCAAGAGCACATCGTACCGCGAGGCGTGGTCTCGCTTGGAGTGCTGGGTGTCGCGCGCGTGCGCCGCGCGGTGCACGCTGGGCGAGCTGGAGGCCGCGCTCGAGCGCCTGCTGCAGCAGCGGGAGAAGGCGCGCAACACGGACCTAGATCCCGACGCTAAGCATCTGCTGCACTACCTTAGGGAGTCCATCGCTGACACTCAGGCGCAGATCATGCAGATTGAGGTAAGGGAAAAATGTAGAAGCATGCAAGTAAACTAAAGAGATGTGTTAAGTTACGCCAATTTCACACTTCACTCTTTTAAACAGTGTTCTGCGTTGGGCGATACATCGCGAATGCGTTTGCGAAGCGATTCGATGCGGTTTACGTGAATTCAACGCGACGCGACGGCTACGTCGTTCAATTTATTTAAAATAAGCCACCCCATCGCTCGAAATTATCAACCAACTGATCGCGTTCGATTCGCTCGTCACCTCATCGCACCCACGCACGTTTGGTGACGTAGGCTGCCGCAATAGAACATCAATTGTTTGATCCATTCGCACCGCTTTGCTTCGCGATCGCGTTCGCGTTGCATCGCCTACGTAAGATACCGCGTTATCTTAAGAGCATTCATCCGTTAAAACTACGCAGAAGCCAAAATCAATGATTTCCGACGGACAATATAACAATAATGTGTTTAATTTCTAGATAAGATATTGACGTCATATTATTGGGAATTTCATAATCTAGTGTATGGTCCAAAAACATTTTCAAATGATCGTATAGTTTTCCCATTAGAATAGTTCTTATCCAAGCCGTTTTTAAAACTAGCGGTCGACGGTCTACGCAGATGCGAGATAGTAGTTAAACCGTGTATGGTAAACTTACAACATTTTACTTAAAAAAAAAAAATGATAACATTGACTAGTACATGGCCCAAAAAAAAATACGATTGCTGTAAGTTTTCATTCAAGAAAAGTAATCTCAAAACTGTCATTTTTAGCCGTTTTTGGAGATATTAAACGTGTTAGTTTAGGATAATACATGAGGCATTTTTGTTTTTTTTTTAGACTTATTAATTGAACGCATTTACGATCTATGACATGGTACAATATTTTTTTTAATAACTTATTTGTTTACACTACAATTGATTATTTAATATCACTATATAATAGACGCGAAATCGCGTCAGCGCTTTGTACCGGCCGAAGTCTTTCTATTCTACAGTGATACTAAATAATTAATTGTATTGTAGTGCACATTATTGTTATATTTTCCGTCGGAAATCATTGATTTTGGCTTCTGCGTGGTTTTAACGGATGAATGCTCTAAATATCTTTTTGAACTTGATTGACGTGACTAAACTCGTGGCTTTTTATTTGCTAACCGTTCTATATTTCTATCTATATCAGGAGGAAAACGACGAAAACATGCTCCCTCGTCTACTAGACCAGATTGACTCGGCCGAGGCAGGACGGTACTCCCTCGAGCGACTAGCAGCACTCACACTGCAGCACGCGCAGGACGCCGCCAGGAACCTGAAGATGCTGCAGGACACCAGGGCGCAACTCAAGGAGGTAACCTTGGGCTTTACCATGACGTGTTAAAATATAAGGCGTGCGAGCGAAAAAGAGGGATGGAAGCTATACACCTTATATGTCCGGAGGACACGGTGGAGCATACGGTAGAGGTGTGCCCCGCTTGGACAGAGCACCGCCGTGTCCTCGTGGGGGCGATCGGCAGCGGCGATCTCTCTTGCCGGGCCGCGCGTACAGGCCATGGTCCGGAGCGAGGAGGAGTGGCAGGCGGTCGCCTCCAAGTGCGAAGCAGTAATGCTAGCAAAGGAGGCGGCCGCACGCGCCAGGGCACGGCCCTCGCACCCGAGCCGCCAGAATCCCGATCCCGATTTCCGGCCATCGTAGGCGCAGGCTTGAGGACGGTCGTTGGACAGTCTGAGATGTCAGCAAACCTAGAGGCCCAGCAGTGTCGAAGCCTACTGGGGCCATGGGTTTGCTTCTGACCAGGGTGTGACCAGGAGTAGGTTTTAGTCAGTAAAAGTCTGTCACACCCTCTCGCTCCGCCCAAGGGCGCGATATGCCATTAGATGATTTCCCACCTAAAAAAAAAACCCTATATAGCTCCATCTCTTCAACAATTCAGTTTAGGTCGTTAAATGGATCGCGTTAAGACCCCTGGTAGGACCTCTGGTGGCGATTGGGATAAATTCAGAATGTAGCCGAGCGCCGGCCGCCGCAAGTGGCGGAAACACCCGAACGCACGGTCGTTCGGCATCGGAATTCACCGCCTCGCTAGTCATCCCAGGCACTCGACACTAGAAGGCTGCGCGCGCGCCTCTAAAACATTGTTACTTGAGTTACGATACGTCAAACTTCCAACAAACTCGTATAACTCCGAGGAAAACCTTGTATTTACTATCAATTATGATGCTTAATGACGTCGCTCAGCACCAAACGCTACTTTGTTATTCCATATAACGCGCGACTGCTGCGCTACACCTGGAAAAACAAAGCAGCGCTGCAGTCGCGCTGCCGTCACGCGGCACTTTGCTGCTGATTTGAAGGCGCCCTAAATCGACATTTGATGCAGATACATGTCAAAGTGTGACTAAAAACTTAATACAATTCTTTTTTTATCCACAGTTGGAAGAAAGTCAAGAACGTACAGCGAGTGCTTTAAGAATAGCAAGTACAGAAGATCAGAACCTGAACCCTTGGGGCGGAGTACCCGCTGCACTGCACGCTCTGCTGGCGCACGTGTCCTCTGGCACCTCCACGCGCTCCGTGTCTCCTGTGGACAGGTAACACTAGGACAATATGAACTCCCTGGAGTTCAGCTACAGAATCTGAACCCCCATAGGTTAGATACAGAACTTGAAGGTTCCGTATACAAATGTATCTTAAGGGTTCGGATACGGAACTTGAACCCCCAAGGGTTCTGGTATGAAACTGAATCCCTTAAGGATTTGGTGTTTTCTGATAGGACTGGTGTTTTAAGGCACCAAACTATGACGTAATTTAAACGATACAGAAAAAAAAACGGAGAGATCACAATCACTTGGGTTTCAATAGACTCAATGTGCCCCGTCTCCTTTTGGTCGGATATCTACCACTTTCTAAACCCTCTCGCTTCCGATTGTTCTTATTACGGCGATAGATCACTCTCCAGCTCAGCAATCACATCCAATTGTATGAACGTTTCGTGCCCAAGGGCGATACGACCTTACAACTCGATTCTTAACGGTTTCACTTTAGAATTTCGGGAAAACAGCCTGACTTCTTTGAAAAATAGCAGTCACTAGTATCTAAAATACCCTATTTCGTACTTCACAAATGAAATTATTGAGTAACTCTAGTAGTATGTCTGTTATAAATGGCAGTACTCTGATTACACGTATAGTTATTGGCACAGCGCTGCGCACGAAGGCCGCGCGGCCAACGGCGTGCGCGAGCCTGGCAGCGCGCCCGCCTCGCCGCCCGACGACAACACTACTTCGCCCTTCCAGAGGAACACGTACGTATTCACTGTTCTACTGTACACGGACGCGTAGCTTCATAGACGCGTGCTCACAGCTTACATACAAAACGAAACTCTATCGACGAAACGACAACGACACGGCGTACACCAAGCGTATAATGACGAATACGCGTCTATGAAGCTGCGCGTCCGTAGATAGGCCTTACTTGTCTACAATCAACCATTTTTTAGGGTTCCGTACCTCAAAAGGAAAAAACGGAACCTTTTCACTTTGTTGTCTGTCTGTGTCTGTCAAGACCCTTTATCTCGGGAACGCGTAGAGGTATCGAGTTGAAATTAAAACCATATAGTCAAGTCTGCGGTCCCTTTATGCTGTGAAAAAATCAAACTTCTTAGTTAACTAAAAAAAAGAAACGGCCGTTTATGTCACAAAAAACGTATATTTCGACACTCCCAAGGAAATCAAAATTCATAGGGTACTTCCCGTTGACATAGAATCCTGAAATTTGGCATGAAGCAAGGTCTCATAGCACAAGTATAGGAAAAAATCTGAAAACTGTAAATTTGTAGACACGTCAAAAAAAATTGCTTTTCGAAAAAATCTTCGTAACTCAATTCGGGAATTGAACTGTTTTCATAAGTAAGTTTTTACGGAACCCTCAGTGCGCGAGTCCGACTCGCACTTGCCCGGTTTTTTTTTTCTAATTTAAATATGTTTGTTCACCAGTGTCCGCCGCGGCTCAGTTCGCCTACGCGACTTAGGAGTGATAGGTCGCGAGGAGGACCCCATGACGCAGTCCATGGTGGAGCCGCAGTCCCCACGCCCCATACCGCTCAGCCGCGTGCCCAGCGCGCCCGGCAGTCTCAGGTATACTATTAAGAATTCTATTTTCTTGGTATCGTGTAGAAGAAGACATGCACCGATTTTATTAAACTGTGATAAGGCCTGGAGCAGGGATGACGAACCCTTATTGGAGAAAGTGCCACTAAATATATGAAAAAATAAATTTTAATAAGGTGGTCATGACGTGCTGCCAAAGAATCTTGACATTGTAATTTAAAACTACAGTATATTTGCGTTAAGAAAATAGTAACTCTCCATTGTCACTCAGATTAGCCACGCCCCTTGACCGATTAGATCGTGGTAAATTAGGAAGTCGTGTTCACATTGACCTGTTTTAGTAAGTCCTTCAAACAGTACGGAAGCCTTATTTGTCAATTTTAAAACCTCACCTATTAAAAAATAAAAGTGAAAATTGCAATGATTATAATTACATTAAAAAATAAATACTTAATACGTATATTTGACAATACTCCGTAATAAAAAGTTTTTTTAATATAAATGTCTAAGTTTTTTCCCCAGTGTAAGATTACACTGGCGTGCCCGAATTATTTTGCCGTTTGCGATAGGTTCGCCACTTCTAGCCTAGACGATAGTGATTGTATTACGCATGATGCAATATCACAGAGCGGGAGGAGTTATTTGGTGATTTCTCACCTGAAAAAAGAAGTGATACAACATCAAAAAACACTTGTCGGTGTGTCCTAAGATCCCAAAAGTAAAAAGTATCAAGTAGTTCAGGTAAAGTAAGCGGTTATGTTTTGACGTTCCGTTGTTTTATTGTAAACTACCACTACAGGTAAAAGCACTGGAAAACTGAAATCCATCGACATTTTGTCCCACAGAGGCCTACAACCGCTAAACAGCAGCCCGGGCGCGCTGGCGTCGCCCGTGGCCGTGCGGCGGCCGCCCGAGTCGCCGCGGCCGCCGCGCCGACACCACAACCTCGCCAAGCCCGCTTCCTTGTACGTATACAACACCCCACTCTACATACCATAGGGAATATGCTGGCAATTATCTACTACATTCGTCAAATGAAAAGGTTCAAAGTCTAATCATTTACTTTATATAGTCCATTCGCAAAAGTAAATTCTTAGGAGGTTAAGTAATTCTAAAATTAAATATTTCTACATTCCCAACTCATGTCTCGAACTGTTGTCACTTTACTGTTGACACTTTAAAAGTGCACGCAAAAATTAAATTCACCTAATTTGTACTACTAACAAATACCTTTTCGTTTTGCGATTGTACGTAATAATATGTGTAATAGCAGAAATGTGACGTATGATACCTAGTATTAAGACGTTTTTACCTTGTTCTTCCTTCGTCATTCCTGAAAAATTCGCATAGGTTTCGATTCATTCTTTGAAATATTTTGCTGTCCATTGTAATCGTTTCAAATGTGTTGTCAGTATTTCATGTTTTTTTTTATGTTTAAATTAGGTAATTATATTGTTTATTGGGATTTGGTTATCTCTGTCTTTGTGTTTTAGAGCTGATTTTTCAATCGTAAAATAATTTGGTTCGCGAAATCATTTTACAGTTTTTACTTTGAAATCTTCAAATAAAATTATCTCACGATGGAAAAATCAGCCGTAAGTAACTTTTTTAACAACGAAATGAAAGCTTGAGTAGTTAGACGTATATCTGTCTCTTTCACTCTGGTATATATGTTATATCGCTGTCCTTTTCTGCATGGTACACTGCTTGGGTATATGTGCTACTCTCTAGGTATCTAGATGGTGTGAGGTAGTCTCTGTAGTTAGTATATAAATGTGGGACTTGTAATTATGTTTATACTTAAATAATATTGAATACTACAGGTTTTCTTAAAAATAACTTAGAAGTGATTGTTGTATTTGTTTTTACTCGCACTTTTTGCGAATGAATGGCAGATAGTTCACTGAACTCGCGTTAAAAGACGTACCATATAGTGTACGAGTAGGATGGAATAATGTGAATGAATATTTGTCGTGCTGTCTCGCTCCTACGTTCTATAACCACGCTACGAAGCCTGTGTTATCTCGCTTGCACTTTTATGACCACGGTACGAAATTTGGCTTTTAAACCGTCATTTTTAAATATATTTTAAGAAAACCTGTTGTGTTCTGTACCGTCTAGTTATATGTGCAAATTATACAACATCGAACATGGTTTGAGAACATTACAATTCCTTTTTTATTTTTAATAACTCTGTTTTTTTTTTACATCAAAACACAAATATAACACATTTAATAGAAGTCCGTCCAATCAAGATCTGCTAATGCATAATAAACCTTAATGACGGGAACTCAACGCAGCCTAAAAACAAACGTTTTAACTTGCATTTAACACAACCAAAGTCCTTCCCATCAATAGTTGACAAACTAAAATCGACCTTAATACTTTTTCGCTAAAGTAGAAATCAATTTTGCACATATAACTGAGTGGTAGTATCGGTGCTGGCGCTCGGTGGGCGGGCCGGGCGCTCGTGTGACGCTCGTGTTGCCTTGCAGCCTGCTGACCGAGCTGTCCATAGTGGAGGACTGACCCGCCCGAGCCCCCGCCGCGCCGCAGGACCCCTCCTCACACGTCCTACGAGGCTCTGCATGCGCCCTCCTTATTTATTGCTTCTTCTACGTAATATTAACTCTTATAAAACGTTATTTTTCATGATTTGTAATGTAACGTGTTATTTTCAAGTAACACCCAGAGAAACAGCTGTTACAGGCAGGGCATAGTACATTTGGGTCTTGTAAAGTGAGGTTCTAATTTAAGTATTAAAATATTAATTTGTTACAGTCATATACAAAAGTAATGTCAATTATTTAAACTAATTAATAAGCTTGAAAATTAAACAAGTATCATTTCTAAAATCATGAAATTGTAAGGTTGTATTACTGTTATATAGATGACGTGTTAAAAAAAGTATGCGATGCAATTATTTACGGGCGCGCCCGTATTATACGTACGGACGCGTCCATATTTATCTACTCTAAAAGTATATAACTATGTATATAAATATTAAGATTTAGCTAAAATATTAACTGTTTGACTCGAACTTTAAAATGTAATCAAAAAGTACAATATTTTAGGCACTAATCATACGGGTATCGAACCAAAAATGTCTAAAGACGCTTGATACCGCTTCAGCTGCAATTTGAACTTTTCTGTGATGATCTTATGATCTAATTTTGTATAACTAATGTATCTTCCAAGCTTCAGTATAGTTTTAAGGGAACTTTGCATTTAAGTGCATAAAATGTTAATTAATAATACTAATCCAAAGGAATTGTTTAGCTTCATGCATTTTACTGTAATATATCAAAGTAGTATTAAGTATCGTCACAAGTGTAACGTAAGCTTTAACTCGACAGTTATACGACACATAATACAAACTATACAGATGCTCAACTTTGTATACGTAATCAACTAAAGCACACACTTGCGGATAAAATATGATTATCTAATGTCAAATTCGTTTCAATTCTATATGGTGGATTTCGAACATAGATACAATTTTTTATAGTACTGTCTATATAAGAAACGATTGTACAACCGTTGTAAAATTATCATGTCAAATAAGTAGAATTTGATAAAAGTTGATTTATAGATCTGAAATGTGATAGCACATATCATAGGCCGATGCCCACCAGGGCTGCGGGAATGTTCGAAAGAGTTACCGCGGCCCTGGAACGCTAATAGTATGAAGGAACACAGATGGGTTTTAGTCAAGAACACTGCCGACAAATCTGTACTGCAGTTTGGCAAAAGATAAGTGAAAATATTTATGTAAATTTTCTTGAATAAACCATTAAAAAAAAAAGTAAAAGTCTGACACTCCCACTCGCTCGTCTTGGTGTGTTGTGTATGTAAGTTAACATGTTTGTGAATGCACCCACGATACAGGAGTCATTCCTAGTGTGGGGACAACTTTTTACAAAATATATAGGGTGACTGGTAATTAGTGACCGATACTTAAACTCGTGATTGTACTCATGATTACAAACAACTTTCCCACAGGAACTTTTTTTTATACTAATTTGTTATAGCGTAGCGCGCTCGCGTAAAGTACCAAAATACTAGTCTAGATATTATTTTACCGAAACATGTAGGTACATTGCTTAAGTCATCGCTAACGCGGGCGCGGGCGCCGCGCCGCTAACAGCGGATCGGGTGAAGGCCCGCGCGCGAAATTCAAAGTTTCAAACAACTGTTTTGTTATTGTGATTGACCTAATTAGTATAAAAAAAGTTTCTTTGGGAAAGTTGTTTGCAATCATGAGTACTACAATCACGAGTTTAATTATCGGTCACTAATTATCAGTCACCCTATATATATATATATACATGAGGTGATTTTTCCACCACAAAGAAAGGGTAGCTTGTAGGGGCCCAGCAGGGTCGAAGCCTACTGGGGCCATGGGTGGTGCGAAAGAGAACCCATGAGAGAGTGAGTTTTAGTCAGTAAAAGGCTGACACGCCTTCTCGCCCCGCCCAAGGGCGGGAGATGTCATTAGATGATTTCCCACCTAAAAAATAAAGAAAGGGTAGCACATTTTTTATTCCGCCTCTGTATAAACAACATTTGCATCGTTATCAAGTATCCGTATAGTTTGTAACGTGTGAGTACAGTGTATGTACTAAAGTATATGTATATTATGTAGGCACAATAAATAGTTGCAATACAGCTTGTGTTTTGTTTGCTACCGGCATGACGCACCCCGCTAGATACTGCATGATGACGCATTCAATATCTGTATTATTAAATTTTATAGAAGTTTTCAAAATATCAAAACTAGCTTATGAAGAGTAAGAAAAAGTATTTAGATTTATTTGAACAATAATAATAATGTGATACCTATATTTTAAAAATGTAGGTACATTCGATTATTTGAAAATAGTATAAAGAGTGAATTTTTCAAGTAGGCTCGGATGAGTGAATCCTATGAGGAATACCGAAAAATACACAAAGAAGACTCCTTTTAAAAATATTTGATTTTGATGATAACTAAAACTATATCACTGGATTTTTGAATAATCAATATTTTAACAAGTAATCAAACTCGTCGATTTTGGAAAAAAAAACACGCTATACACCAACCAATACTGTCAATAATTAGAAGAAAAATAACTGGAAAGTAAGGAAATATGGAAAAATTAAGGAAATTGTAAAACTTTATAACTCTGTGTGCATGGTTTCTATTTTATTTTGATCTCTTCAACTTGTGTTAATAAAACAGCATAAATTTTACTGCCCTGTTCTAAGACATAACATTACTTTATAGATTAACTTAGTCATTGCACCAGAGTACCTTTTAGTTGCACCTGCAAAGAGTTTGATACACCAGCACTTGGGTTGTTTTTAACATTATAGCAGTTTACCATAAAAACACCAGTAGAAAAACACATGTCAATCAAGTTGTAGAAGGCACACATAGCCGAAAATTTAAATCAAGAAATTCCGCTTCAAACCAAAGACTTTGTAAGTATTTTTTTTGTGTGGTCCATGTTCCCGTTTGTAAACCATTTTATTCATGGCATGGCTACCATTGTGCCCCATTATGCCCCATTGATTCATTCGTTTTGTTGCTACATTCGATGTTGTGATGTCCTATTAATCTGTTAATCTAAAATTCCTTGCTTATGAAATTACGTAATTAAACCTCCATTCATATATTATTTTTTTTATTAAGGGAATAATCAAAATTTTAATGCGATCATTTTATACCTATTTATTTATATAGATATAGGTCTCCCTGAAGATTTACGTTATAATATTCAGCTTTTCTTACCAACTTATCTAATAGCCAACACATTGTTCATCTTAAAATAAAAATATTACGACATTATTTTACTACTAGACAAATGACAAACTCGACCTGACTTGCATTTCAATTAACTTAGCACTATCGTGATTATTACAAAATTGAACATAGCACTTCTCACAGGTACTAATTACTTCACAATATTCGCATTAAGCCGTAGCCAGAAATATCAATAGAATATTTTTAAACTAATTTTTACAGTTTACCAGCAACTATGTAGAAATATCTCTAAGACTCGCTACTTTAGTCAGCTTCAGATACTTCCTTCTTAAAATAAACATAAACAGGCGAGCAATAGAAGGAGTTTCTTTCTCTCACACTTGAATCCTATTCGAACTGTCATCTCACGGCATGTACTCTAGCCTCGGGTCCAAACGTCGCAAATTTTCTGGCTCCGACTTTCTTCATAATTATAACATCCCAATGTTCCATACCCCGCTTGCTAACTCGCTCACTAACGCAGAGAGGCGAGTGCGACGGCGGGCACTCCGCCCGCGTCCCCGGGCGCGTCGCGTCGTGCCCGAGATGACGACGTGTTCCTGAGGCTGGCTGGAGCTGGCCATGATAACACGCCGCAAGGAGTCGTCAAGGAAATTGTGCTCAAGGTGGGTCGTCAAATTTCAGATTTATATTTTTCATAGTGTTATAAACCTATTCAATTAAATTGGTTTTAATGCTCTTGTTGTGCGTAATTGGTTTTTGTGGTAGAGTTGAACAGGGTCGAACTTGAACTTGGATTGGGTTGAAATCTACCTCTCATATCTAGTTATGACAGGCTTGAGCAGAGCAGAGTTTATTCTTCTTGGTAATTTCACTCTTGTCAGAGTAATCGTAGTTATCATGAAAGTAGCTCTCCGGAAGCTGTCAGGGTACGCCGTACGACTTTCCGCCACATTCGCCTGCTGGCTGTCATCCGGGGCACTCGTTCAATGGGCCGCCAACAGCCGCTTTGATCTGGTCAGTACATCGCATCGGTGATCTACGCGCCACGCGGTCTCGTGCCGTCCATCTTTCCTTGTATAACAAGGTGTTCGATGCAGGCACTGTTAACCTGAGAGAAAAATCTAATGAACATTGTATTCAAGTATCAACATTTTCGTCACTCAATTCTGTTTGCGTTCTTATTATAACCTGTAGTGTGTAATCTGGTGTTTTGTTCAGCGGGTAAGCGGCAGTGGTGGCAACAATACAGGCGCGTGGTTGCAGTGCACGCACGTGGCTGAGGGGCATGCTGGTGCAGCACTGGCCCTCGCAGCCACCACTAATATGCTCTACAGCGGCGGAGTGGGTAAGAGTATAACGATACCTCAAAATGCCTATTTTATTAATTAAAAAAATGTTCAAATTCTAATCGCATCTCGTCGATAATATCACATTTAGCCCAAACGTTGGAACCAACTTGTGGAGCTGGCTTGACTATTGTCTTCTTTCCTATCTCCAGATCGTACAGTTCGTGGCTGGGACTTCACCGCCGGCACGGAGGCGTGGCGGGGCTGGTGCGGCGGCAGTGTTGGCGCACTAGCAGCCGGCGAGCCTGATGCCAGGAACTCCAGACTAGTGCTAGCAGCCGCTGGAGCGGCAGTCAGGATGTTCGATACCAGGTCCAGGACGCCCGTCACCACACTTTGGTAAGAAGAAATGCTATTGTGTTGTTGCCAATGTATTGCCTGCGTCGAATAAATGCTATTCTATTCTATTGATTTTCTCATCGATAAAACACAATTTGAAACACCCACCCCTCTTACCGAGAATGAGGAATGGTACTTTTACTCTATATCTATGACTCGGTGTAATGTTGGAAGAAACTGATCACTAGTTTTAGTTTCGTAACAATAACGGCTGAGATTCTGATATGTGGCTAGCATAATATCAGTATTATTCCAATGACATATTCTAAACATCTATTTTACACGTGTAATGTAAACACCGTCTCTCCCCCCTCCCTCCAGGTCGTCGGGCGCCACAGGCCCGTGCCCGGCCAACCGCGGCGTGGGCGGCGAGGTGGCCGTCACGGCGCTGGCGCTCACGCAGAACCATCGCCTGTACACGGCCGCAGGAGACAAGCTTAGATTGTGGGACCTAAGAATGTAACTATCTGTTTTTATTTTTTGTGATTTTGTCGATCGATAGCTTATTGTGCGGGACAACTAAAATACATAGTGCGTAGTGAACAGTACATAAGTGATACATAGACGCTGATAAACCTATAACGAAGTGATTACGAACAATAATAGTTTAAGTGAATAAGTGCAATGTTTCTCCTTAGTTGTATAGATAGTGAACTTACCTTGTACATATAGTAGACTTAGTGTTAGGTAAAGAAATAGTGTTTTTATGTTATGTTTGTATTTTATTTATGTTCTTGTTGTTTAATTAGTGTATAAAAACCATAAATACATAGTCTAACTATATAAACTTAGCGCAAATCGAGCAATATTGTCGCGCGGTTCTCGTTACGGTAAAGTTTCGAGATACTTAGGGAAATTGCACAATTTCTTGCTTAGCTCTGATTGGCTAACGATTTTAATGTGATTTTTTGTGATTGGTTAGACATTAAATTAGACTTACGAAAAATTGTATAAAAGTAGGAACATTTTGGCCGACCGACGCCAGTCAGCGGGAAGCCATCTTGAAGAAAACATCTAATATAGAAGAAAGAAGTCAACCAGTGGTTTTATTCCTCACCAACCCAGTATAGCAAATGAGGCTGTATGCCACATTTAATGGTCCTTCGAGCGCCGGATATTGTGGGGAACATCAATAAAGAAGATTTCTCCGGGAAATAAGAAGCGTTTCAAGATTCAAGACAAGAAGACTTCACGTCTTAGGGAAGATTTCTCCGGGAAATAAGAAGCGTTTCAAGATTCAAGACAAGAAGACTTCACGTCTTAGGGAAGATTTCTCCGGGAAATAAGAAGCGTTTCAAGATTCAAGACAAGAAGACTTCACGTCTTAGGGAAGATTTCTCCGGGAAATAAGAAGCGTTTCAAGATTCAAGACAAGAAGACTTCACGTCTTAGGGAAGATTTCTCCGGGAAATAAGAAGCGTTTCAAGATTCAAGACAAGAAGACTTCACGTCTTAGGGAAGATTTCTTCGAAAAATAAGAAGCGTTCTCAAGATATTTGAAGAAAATCAGCTGACAGTATGGCCATTACGCGTTCAATAGATAGAAGCCGCAAGCCGTCGGGTGAACAGAAGCCGTCGTCGTCCGAGGCCACTACCTCGGCGACCGGTACCAGCGCAGAAGCCAGCACGGAATCGACAGCAACAGGGACGACCGCCACGGAGACTTCGGGACAGACAGACACCTCCGCGGCAACTGAGCCATCCACCGGGACTTCTGCGACCGCCGCAACCACCTCGACCGCCGACACCGCCGCTTCCACTTCAGCCGCAACCGGGCCACCCGCCTCGCACCTCGACAGCGCCGCCGTTCCTTCAGTAACCCCATCGGCCGCGACGACGCTAACTCCAAGTGCGAAGGCCAAACAGCTGATGAAGCCACCCGCTACTGTTGTCACCAGTGAAGCTCGCCAAGAAACAGAAACCTCTACAGTGAAGCGAGCCAAGAAGAACGTCACCGGTCCACCAAAACCGACCGGACTACAGGATCTCCGCCCACCTAGCAACATGGGGGGAGGGGGGGGATCTACTCACAGCAGAACAAAGCAGCTCAAGATTGCGAAGGCAAAAGAAGAATTACTACGCCTGCAAGTGGAGTTAGCCGCAGCACGCCTAGCAACATTGGAGAAAGAAGACTCAGAAGAGGAAGAAGACGACGTCTCCCTCTACACGAAGTCAGAAGTTAATGCAAGAGTGGACAGCTGGTTGGACAATCAAGTGAATCGTCCGGTACTAGCGATCGCCAACGAACCTCACCGCCCCATAGAAGAACCAACGGTTGTCCACATAGAAGAACCAATGGCAGCGAAGCAGGAAGAAACACGTCAGCTACCGGCGGGAGGCCAAACCGACTTAGCCCTCCTAGCTGAAGCCATCACCCGAGCTGTCAACGTCTCTCATCGACCTAAGTTCGTCGAGTTGCCGATCTTCAGTGGGGCTCATCAGGAATGGCTACCATTCCGCGCCGCCTACTACGAAACAGAAGCGATGTTCAGCACAGTTGAAAATACAAATCGACTTAGAAGAAACCTGAGAGGGAAAGCCAAAGAAGCAGTTGAAGGTCTACTAATAACCAACGCACACCCAGCCGAAGTGATGAAGACTTTGGAGTCAAGATTCGGAAGACCAGAGTCAATAGCCATGCTGGAGATGGAGACGCTTCGAGGCCTACCACGTCTTACTGAGTCACCGAGGGACATCTGCATATTCGCCACTAAGATCTCCAACGTAGTAGCAACATTGAAGACTTTGGGTTGTTTCAACTACATGTACAATCCTGAACTCGCGAAGACAATAGTCGACAAGCTGACACCGACTCTACGGTATAGATACTACGACTTCTCAGCCACGCAGCCACGTGAAGATCCTTGCCTCATCAAGATCGAGAAGTTTTTCAAGAGGGAAGCAGAGTTGTGCGGACCTTACGCGCTGCCTGAACAGGTGGCAGCACCGGCTACAGCGGCACCACAGAAGAGGACGCAAAGGGTCAACAACGTGACTGAGAAGACAACACCATCGAAGTGCCTCATATGTGAAAACACGGGACACACCAACGCTACAGAATGCGAACAATTCAAGAAGTTGGACGTGAATGAAAGATGGGACATGGCCAAGACGAAACGCCTCTGCTTCAGGTGCCTCCGCTACAGAAGCAAGACACACAACTGCCGACCGAAGTCATGCGGAATCAACAACTGCAAGTACTCTCATAACAAGATGCTGCACTATGACAAGAAAGCAGAGAAAGCGGAAGCAAAAGAAGAGGCAACAGAAGTCATCAATTCGACTTGGACGGTCAAGAAACAATCGTACTTGAAGATCCTCCCGATCCAGGTGGAGGGGCCGAAAGGAGCTGTCAACACCTTCGCGCTGATGGACGACGGGTCAACAGTCACGCTTGTCGACGATAGTCTAGCGACGAGCATAGGAGCAACAGGCCCCATAGACCCGCTGAAGATAGAAACCATCAACGACATGAAGACGTCAGAGTCAGCATCCAGAAGAGTCGTCATAAAGCTGAAGGGACTCAACGATCATGAAGAACAGATACAAGCACGCACAGTGAAGAACCTGCAAGTCTCGTCTCAACGGGTTCCACAAGAACTAGTAGAAGGGTGTCAACACTTATCGGACATCCGAGGACATCTCACGTACACCAACGCGAAGCCACGAGTACTCATCGGGCAGGACAACTGGCATCTCCTGCTGACAACAGAACTAAGAAGAGGGGACAACAACCACCCAGTGGCATCTCTCACGCCGCTAGGTTGGGTACTCCACGGTAGCCAGACACGAACCTTTGGTCAGAAGATCGACTTCGTGTCACACGTCACAGAAGATCCAGAAGAAGAAGACTTAGAAGACCTCGTGAAGAAATACTTCGAGATGGACGCACTCTGCATCAACCCTAAGAGACCGAAGACTGATCCGGAAGAGCGAGCACTTCGTATCCTAGAGAAGACCACGACGAAGATAGAAGAAGGAAGATTCCAGACCAGTCTTCTCTGGCGCAAAGAAGATGTCAACTTCCCAGACAACTACGAAAACTCACTGAAAAGGCTCTTCAATATAGAAAAGAAAATTGATCGTGAACCCACATTGAAGAAGAAGTACGTCGAACAGATGGACTCTCTCATCACAAAAGGATACGCTGAACCTGCCCCAAAACAGAAGACAGCTAACAAGACTTGGTACCTGCCGCACTTCGCAGTTACCAACCCGATGAAACCAGAGAAACTTCGAGTAGTCCACGACGCCGCAGCCAAGACCAAAGGGGTGGCTCTCAACGACATGCTGCTCAAAGGTCCGGATCTACTGCGGTCACTACCAGGCGTCGTCATGCGATTCCGGCAACATATGATCGCAGTTACGGCGGACATCAAGGAGATGTTCATGCAGGTCAGACTGCGAGAAGAAGACAGAGACGCACTGCGATACCTGTGGCGTGGGGACCGACGAGACGACAAGCCTCCAGAAGAGTACAGAATGAAGTCGTTAATCTTCGGAGCATCGAGTTCGCCCTCGACAGCAATCTACGTCAAGAACTTGAACGCCAAGCAGCACGAGGAAGCTTACCCAGAAGCCGCAGCTGCCATCATAGAGAAGCATTACGTCGACGACTATTTAGACAGCTTCAGAAGCCTCGAAGACGCCGAACGAATTACGAAAAGTGTACGAGAAGTACACATGAAGGCCAGCTTCGAATTGAAACAGTGGAAATCGAACTCAGCGTCGCTCCTAGAATCACTCGGAGAAGATAAACAAACAGAAGACATAGAACTCTACAGATCGGAGGAGAAGACTGAACGAGTCCTGGGGGTCATATGGAAGATCAACTCAGACGAACTCACCTTCAACCTCAACTTAACCAGAATACCATCGACACTCATAGAAGGAAAACAGCCGACGAAAAGAGAAGCACTAAGAATAGTGATGTCACTCTTCGACCCTCTCGGATTCGCCTCACCTGTCACCATCAGGGCGAAACAACTCCTTCAGGAAGTCTGGCGCAGAAGAACGGCGTGGGACGACAAGATCGACGAAGACCTGGCAGAACAGTGGGAGACATGGATGGAGCATCTGAAGAGCCTCCACGAAGTAGCAATCCCGCGGCGATATCTCGACTACAGCGACGCCGCTTCCCTAGAACTCCACGTCTTCAGCGACGCCAGCGAGTCTGCCTACTCTGCGGTCCTCTACTGGAGAGCCGTGACGTCAGACGGCGAGGTCAACCTATCCCTCATCATAGCCAAAGCGAAAGTGGCGCCGTTGAAGCTGACGTCAATCCCAAGACTGGAGTTGCAAGCAGCAGTTATGGGCACCAGACTAGCAGAGACAGTGGTGGAAGAACACGAGAGGAAGCCTGATCGAACAGTATTCTGGACAGATAGCAAAACCGTACTGACTTGGATACGAACGGGGTCACGTTCGTACAAACCCTACGTGGCTCATCGCCTAGCAGCAATAGAAGAGACGTCTAAGGTCAACGACTGGCGCTGGGTCCCGACGAAGCTGAACGTGGCGGACGACGCCACACGAGATGTACCTGCAACATTCAACAGAGATCATCGGTGGTTCAGAGGACCAGACTTTCTATACCTGACAGAAGACTCCTGGCCGACTGAAACTACGAGGACAACAGCAGAAGAACCTTCCGATGAAGAGAAGACACATCACGTGAACGACAAGAGAAAACTGAGGCTTGCAGAGGGTCTACCTGATCCAACGAAGTTCTCCAGCTGGGACCGACTCCGATACTCAACAGCACGTGTTCTACAGTTCATTCAACTCTGTAGAGCTACCAAACAAAGAGTCAATTTCAGAAGAACGAAGAAGAATAAAGAAGCCGATCCCGCCTGGAAGAAGAACAAAACTACAGTGAAACAACGGGTACCTACGACGATAAAGAAATCGCCACAAGAAAATAGAAAACTATTGCCAGTGACAGCCGAGCTACTCAAGACAGCTGAAGAACTCCTGATGAAGTCTTCTCAAGAAGAGTCCTTCACAGAGGAAATAGACAGTCTCAACAACGGGAAACAGACCAACAAAGAAAGTCGCCTTCACCAACTCAGCGTCGAGTCAATAAACGGCGAACTCAGACTCAGAAGCCGTATTCGAGCGGTTCAAGACATGAAGGACGAGTTCAAGAACCCGCTGGTAATCGACGGTGATCATCCCACGGTCAAGCTCTGGATACAAGCAGTACATCGGCAACTCCACCACGCCGGTGTAGAAGCCACCGTCAACGAATGCAGACAACAGTACTGGGTACTAAGACTGCGCCCTATCACACGCGCAATACTGAGAAGATGCCTATTCTGCAGGATGAAGACACAAGTACCACCGCATCCAAGAACCGGGGACCTGCCAGCGTGTCGCTTAGCTCACCATAAGCGACCCTTCACCTTCACCGGGGTAGATTACTTCGGACCCCTTTCAGTGACCGTCGGACGGAACCGACAAAAGAGATATGTGGCCATCTTCACATGTCTCACGACGCGAGCCATACATCTAGAAGTCGCCGGCTCGCTCAGCGCCGACTCCGCAGTGATGGCAGTGAGAAGAATGATCGCACGACGAGGCTGCCCGACTGAAATATGGTCGGATAACGGCACCAACTTAAAGGCCGCCGACAAAGAACTACGACAGGCAATCGACGCGGCGACAGCAGAAGAAGCAGCGAAGAGGACCATCTCCTGGCGCTACATACCGCCTGGAGCTCCATTCATGGGCGGGGCCTGGGAGCGCATGGTTCGCTCCGTCAAAACAGCTCTCACCGCGACGTTACATGAACGTCACCCAACAGAAGAAGTTCTCACGACTCTACTAGCTGAGGTAGAGTACACAGTCAACAGTCGCCCGCTGACTCACGTCTCAGTCAGCCCAGAAGATCCTGAAGCCCTCACTCCCAATCACTTCCTATTGGGAGGACCAGGGCGCGTGCCGCAGCCAGGCGCGTTCACCGAGCAAGACACCATTTCACGGTCCAGCTGGCGAGCCGCACAACGGCTGGCAGACATCTTCTGGCTACGCTGGGTGAAGGAGTACCTACCTGACCTCCAACACCGGCGGGAGCCCCACGGACGAGGTCAAGCAGTGGGTGTCAACGACCTCGTGCAGATCGTCGACCCCAATCTACCCCGCAACGTGTGGATCCGAGGAAGAGTCATCTCTACGTATCCGGGCTCCGACAACATCGTGCGGACGGTGGACGTGCTGACCAAGGGAGGTGTTCTACGCCGGCCAGTGAAGAAGCTGGTGATCCTGCCCCTGTCTACGAGCGTCGAGCCCGCACCGCGAACTGATGCGACGCGGTCGCACAGCGGGAGTGATGTGCGGGACAACTAAAATACATAGTGCGTAGTGAACAGTACATAAGTGATACATAGACGCTGATAAACCTATAACGAAGTGATTACGAACAATAATAGTTTAAGTGAATAAGTGCAATGTTTCTCCTTAGTTGTATAGATAGTGAACTTACCTTGTACATATAGTAGACTTAGTGTTAGGTAAAGAAATAGTGTTTTTATGTTATGTTTGTATTTTATTTATGTTCTTGTTGTTTAATTAGTGTATAAAAACCATAAATACATAGTCTAACTATATAAACTTAGCGCAAATCGAGCAATATTGTCGCGCGGTTCTCGTTACGGTAAAGTTTCGAGATACTTAGGGAAATTGCACAATTTCTTGCTTAGCTCTGATTGGCTAACGATTTTAATGTGATTTTTTGTGATTGGTTAGACATTAAATTAGACTTACGAAAAATTGTATAAAAGTAGGAACATTTTGGCCGACCGACGCCAGTCAGCGGGAAGCCATCTTGAAGAAAACATCTAATATAGAAGAAAGAAGTCAACCAGTGGTTTTATTCCTCACCAACCCAGTATAGCAAATGAGGCTGTATGCCACACTTATGAATATCACATGTTTTGACTCTGAAAATATATACAATTCAGTCGTATTGTAATTTGTAGCGCTCAACGTTCTCTTCAAGATAGAAATGAATTTTATTACTTTACAGTCGAGTAGCCGTTGCACATTTTAATTTCAACAGACCATAATTTAAATTTTAAACTATAACCCATTTGCATAAAGAAAATAGTGACGTCGTCGTTGTCACTCGGCTAAGCCACGCCCCTTGACCAATCAATTGATCAGTTCAACAATTAAACTTAAAGATGTAGAAAAACTGTTTTAGAATAGTAACAATAGATCAGACAAATGAAAGAAATACTGAAACCACGAGGCTAATGAAGAAAAAACATTACAGAACTCGCGGAACAAGATTCTTTTATCATAAATGTTTATAAAAATGTTGGAGTAAATTTTAAAATAATTACTCAATATTAATATTTTTAAACAGTTTGCTTTCATTTTATAATGGTTTTATTTTTATTATATTACTCCAATAAGGCCATTATGAATAAGCCTTTACTTTGCAGTAGCACTGATGACATCACTATTTTCTAATCGCGAATAGGGTATAGACGATATCTAAACTAATATTATAAAAAGGAAAGATTTGATTTTTGTTTGTTAGTATGTTACGATGTAACTGAAAAGTATTGGACTGATTTTCAAAATTCTTTCACCAGTAGAAAGCTACTTCATCACTGAGTAACATAGGCCTATATTTTCTAATTTCGCGCGGGCCAAAGCTAGTATTATATTAAAGATTAATCTCATCCTAATTTTTGCATAAATTGAGAACTCTTATGTATATTTGTCAGGATGGAGTGCGTGTGCAAGCTATGGACGGGTCACGCGGCGGCGGTGATGTGCCTGAGTGTGGGCCGCGCGGCCGGCGGCGACCTGGTCGCTACCGGCTCGAAAGACCACTACGTAAGGACTCTGGACATGCTGCCTCAGGATACTGGTATGTGGACACTGGAAGAGAAAGGTCGTTTAATTAAGGCCGATAAAAGGGGCATTTCTCATCCATCGGCCACTTGATAAAATATATATTTATTATTTAATAGGATACATCAGTTATTTCCTCCCTCTGTAGCGCCACAGATGTAATACGCATTACTTTCTCATTGATGGTTTATGTCTATCACATAATCTGCACACAATTTGTGGTTTAAATTTCCGAAGAAATACATAGTAGATAGATAGATAAAATATGTATTTGATGCAACCATCGATTACTAAACACAGAAAATGAACAGATTATACACAAAAGCACAACGGAATTATAAAACTAAACTAACTAATCATATAAAGATGCTTAAAACGATAAAAAATACAAAGAAACATCTCTTTTTGGGCAATGATATATTATTTACATATATTCAACTTTACAAATGTATTTAAAAATAGTGGAAAACAGAATCTTTTTACGAGTTTGTGATGGGCGAACAATGCCGCTTATCTTTCCGCTTTCCAAAAAATGGCATATACAATGCGTTCCAAATAAGAATAGGATCGATTGCCATGTTGTGACGTCACGTCGTACTGTCAAATCGAAGAATTATTATGGTGAGCAAAACTAGAAATTTTTAAAATTTAATTTATTTACGAACTGTGAACGAAAAAAATTAAATCAGAATCCAGTTCATCAATTTTGCTCATTTCTAAGTTCTTCAATTTTGCCAAATTTCTTGCGATTTGACAGTATGACGTGACGTCACAACATGGCAATCGATCCTATTCTTATTTGGAACGCATTGTAAGTCTCGTTGCTGTAAACTTCGGGTGTGTAAAACTACAATTATGACTTTGTGATTTTACAACTGGGGCCTTACAGTGACGTGTATAAATGTCAAGCGTGCGAGCGAGAAAAGGATGGAGCGATACACCCTATATAGCTCCATCCCTTTAACAGCTCGTGGTAGGGAGTCTGACATGACAAGTTGATTTCAACATTGCAGGTAGTTGGGAAGCCAGTAACCGCTGGCTGCTGGAGCCGCCGCACTACGACGGCGTGCAGGCGCTGGCGCTGTGCCACGACGACGCGGCGCTGTACAGCGCGTCTCGAGACACCAGCCTCAAGCGGTGGAGTTTGACCGACCATACGCTCACACATGTGAGTTATATTTGATTTGTTTATTTATTAAAACTTCATACAACACAAAGGTACAAAAGCTGGGCACGCCATAATTATGGCGATAAGTCCCCTCTTTGAGGAGTGACTGGAAAGACCTACCGCATGACGCAGCTCCTCACCGGACATGGTAAGTTCGGGAGGTTCCTGCACCGGATTCGTGCGGAAGAAACGCCCGGGTGCCAACATTGTGTGGACCGCCCGGAGGACACGGTGGAGCATACCGTAGAGGTGTGCCCCGCCTAGGCAGAGCACCGCCGTGTCCTCGTGGGGGCGATCGGCGGCGGCGATCTCTCTTGCCGGGCCGCGCGTACAGGCCATGGTCCGGAGCGTCTGAATTCGTGGCACGCGGCCCCCTGTTTCCCCTGATGGATCCGTAATGAGTATGTCAGATATTCGTATCTGTCAGGAAGACGTTCGTAGGGTCCTGCGTAACCTTACGTGAACAAAGCCAGTGGCCCCGACGGGATACCAGCAATCGTTCTTAAAACTTATGCGCCTGAATTGTCTCCGAACTTCACTCTCATATTTCGCCTGTCATATGAGACTGGAAAAGTGCCAATCGCTTGAAAGCAAGCGAACGTGCAGCCTGTGCCCAAAAAAGGCAGTCCAGCTGACGCAGCAAACTACCGACCCATCTCTGTTACGTCCATCCTCTGTAAGAGGGTACTTGACAGGAAGCTTTTGGCATACCTAGAAACTAACGACATTCTCAGTGACTGTTTTAATTGGTCCACTGAGGACCTTGCTCCCTTGACCTTGCTCCAGATGTAAATGGCATAGGTTAGAAACCTATGCCATTTACATCTGGAGCAAGGCCATCGAGAAGCATGGGGAAGGGCTTGCCGTCTCCCTTGGTATCTCGAAGGCTTACGACAAAGTCGTGCACGAAAGCCTTATTGCTAAGCTTCATTCATTCGGTCTACCCACTGGTCTGTGTGATTGGATCGCAGACTTCTTTAGGGATCGATTCATCTGAGTAATTATTAAAAGCTGCTTGTCCGTTCGCCGTTCGCGCCGTCGACGACTTGGGCTCGGTCCGGACGGTCGGACGGCGAGCAATGGGTAGCTCGCCGTCCGCAAGCCCGCGCCTACGGTGGCCGGAAATCGAGATCAGGATCCTGGCGGCTGGGGCGTGAGGGCCGCTCCCTCGCGCGTGCACGTGCAGCCTCCTTTGCTAGCATTAATGCTTCGCAGAAGGCGGCGACCGCCTGCCACTCCTCCTCGCTTCGGACCATGGCCTATACCAAGGCCTGGCGCGACAGATCGTTACCACCGATCACCTTCTTGGGGTAACGTTGTCGTGTACCCTCAATTTCAGCTCATACATCGAGGCAAAAGCTCAACTGGCTGCCAAAAAATTAGGGATCTTAGCAAAGGTGACACGGTAATTCACGCCGCAGCAGCTGCTCAACCTTTATCAAGCGCAAGTTTGATCCTGTTTGGAGTACTGCTCTCATCTTTGGGAAGGGTCTGCCAAATACCAGCTTGATGCACTAGAGTCGATTGAGAGGCGAGCCAAGAAGATCATCGACAATAATACAGTTGTCGAGTCAAAATAAAAAGATTTTACACCTCAAAAAAACCTTGATACCTCATCTAGATTCTGTAATCATGAATTCCTCGTACACACAAAGAAAGAAACCGACTACGAAAGTGGCCGGGTAGTCGGCTTTATCGACTAGTCGATACGTCTATAATTCAAACTTAAGTTGGTGTAAAGCGAGATGGAGTTTACAACGGATTTCAATCGATTTTAGTAATAAACTTACCAATCCGTTAAAGCCATGTTTTTCTTGAACAGGGAGTAATGAACGCACACAAAGGCTGGGTGACGGGTGTGTGCGTTGTGGGTACGGGGCAACAGACACTAGTGGCGAGCTGCGGGCGCGACGCCGCGCTGCGCGTGTGGAGCGGCGCGCTGAGGCCGGCCGCGCCGCCCGCGCAGCTGCCCGACCTGCCGCACGCACTGCGCGCGCATCCCGACCCCAGCCTGAGGGCGCTGTACACGGCGGGCAAGTGAGTACATGTGCTGAGTACGGGTGTGGGGGGCGCTATGTATAATACACAGCCATGTATTAAGAACTGTTGTTCTTAATAAATACTGTCTACAGTCTATTCGTGTTAAGAAAATAGTGACTCATCAGGGCAAAGTAAAGACGTTCTCATACTGAGGTAAAAATTGAACCATTAAAATGAAAACAATTTTTTTTTAATACTTAATATCTTGAAATAATAATTAGTTATTTTAAAATTTAACCATAATCGTCACAATTTTCAGATTTGTTTTTACCAATTTTACGAGATTGGTTTTTAAAATTGACAAAAAACACGTCCGTTCTGTCTGAAGAGCTTACATCAACTGGTCAATATGTACACGGTTATCTGATTTGCTATGATCTAGTTGGTCAAGGGGCATGGCTAAGCTGAGTGACAACAATGAGTCATTATCTTCTTAACGCACATACACAATAGACATTAAAACAGCAGTTATGAAATGGTTACTTCACGACCGCGCGTTCTAATATTTAAATAGTTAGTTATAGTATAAACTATAGTGAACTATTAGAACGAGCGGTCGGCTTATGTCCATGACGTCAGAATTACACAATAATTTTATCTTACAGGTATTTATTTTCTAGATTAACAAAAAAATAACACTAATCAACAGATTCACCTATCTGGTTTCTATAAACCGTCCAATCAATGTTACTGTTACTTGTTTAGATTAGTTATAGGATGTATAGAATAATGAGTCTTTTAACATATTAAACCATATTCGTAGAAGTTAATTGTCCTTTCCCAATTATGTTCTTTGCTGTGTTTTATCAAACTCAGTTTGTCCGTAACAGTTGTCAAATATTTTGAATCTGTATTTATCACTTCCATATATGTTATAGGTAATTCTTATCATGATCTTTACATAGATATTGTCATAACTTAGATTCTCACCATGTTGTCATAAGTTAGAATTGTTATGTTGGTAACGTGCGAGTGTGTTGCAGCGGCGGCGAAGTGCGCGCGTGGCGGATCACCGTCGAGCAGTGAGCGAGCACAGGTGCATACACACAGACATACAAACAAACATGCCGACATATAGCACCTATAAATACTACAGCATTAGTCACAATCTCACACTCCTTCCACACGATGCCCACAGATTTTGAATCTTGGAGTTTTCGGTTCGATCCTAAGCATTATTTTCTTTTTTTTTATTATGAATTAATCGTTATATAATTTAACAACCTTCTGCAAGTGGTTTCAACCGCGTAAAAGTAGAAAATATATGCCTATATCACTCAGTGATAAAGTAGCATTCTACTGGTGAAATAATTTATTGAAGCCGGCCCCGCAGTTTTTGAGTTTATTCATTACAAACAAAAATACAAATCTTTTCTCTTTATAATATTAGTATAAATAATATGATATTAAATAACGATAAATGCGTCTTATCATTAAAATCAATAGCGGGTACTCTCTTTTTAATTCCAAATTCCATTCGCTTCAAATAGCAGAAAAAGGTATCTTCATTAGCTTATACCAATCAAAAGTCAAAAGAAAAGGTAACGTTTTGTTTAATTTACAAAAAAAAAAAATGTTTTTTTTTTAATTATTATTATTGATAGGCTAGCGTTTAATCACTATGTCACTTGATGGCAAGCGATGATATGGTCGACGATGGAGTAAGCTTGCCTAGATTTAACCCCGTTTTCACCGACCGATCACACACGCACTATCCATAATCCACACAGCAGACCACAAACACTCCTACAACGCAATGTAAGCTTTAGATGTCGCTAAATTATCACTAACAAGATCAAACCCGATTGTAATACTTGTTACAATTTCGTATTTTATGTATAAAATTTCATATTTCACGTATTTACATCATTTTCATCTGTAAGGCCAGGTATTTGTTTCATTATTCTCTTCTGGACAGAGCGGCTACTAATATACTTAGCTTGATCATGTAGTTTAGATTTTCATTCATCATTCCTATAATGCGAGTCTGTATGTAGGACCTATTTAAGAAATATTTTATTTAATTGGTAAAGTTAGACCAAAATAAGCCTTATGTGTTACACAATAGAAAACGATAACAAATTAGAACTGTGTGTGTACCTAAGCTTGATTATTACATAAGTGTAGGTATCAATATTTTGAGCAGTTTAGACATTAGTATAGTTTTCAGTTACTAAGAGACCTCGGCTTGTTTAAAAGCCGTCAGAATCTGTGCGGTTACTTGAAATAAATAAAAATAATGTTACTCGTCGACTGGAAGAAGATTTCAAGAAATTCGGACGATAGATATGCACACTACTCAATAGTGCAATGATGCGCGTGTGGCACCGCCTCGCTTGCGCACGCGCCGCCGCTTCACCCCCACTCACTCAGGCTAAACTGCGCTTCGCTCCTGACCTGCCTTCTTTTCTCATGAACTGCCTTTGTAAATGTTCAATAATTGAGTCGGCCATTTTTAAAGGCGGCAATCTAACTTTTTAAAACTTTCTAAATTGGTGAACCGGTAAAAAAAGATGGCGGATTTTGAGTTTTAATATGAAAGATATACTCCATTCACAATAAGATTAGACGTTTAATTCATTAACGCTCAGGCGGTAGCCGGCGCCCGCAAGCCATTGTCTTACTATTGTGTCTCTAATTACGCACGTCAAAAGGTTAAACAAACCTTCTTTTACTGTCCGTTCAACCGATTTTGACTTCTATTCCGTAGACATAAAGATGGCATTAAAAGCAAAAAGTGGTTACAATACAAACTATTTACTGCAGCCGCCATTTGTCATGCCACCACCATGAATTGCATTCGTAATTATTTGTGACTTGCCAAACCCAACTCTACCCTACTCCACCCTACTCAACCCTACTCTACTCTACTCTACCCTACTCCACCCTACTCTACCCTACCAATTCCAATACCATTTTTTTTTCTATCATAAGTTCCTTCTCCTGACAATAACAAACACAACAAAAAAAGAATTGTGAAATCGGTCCAGCCGTTCAGGCGTGATGGCGTGACCATGATGTGATGCTGACAAATGACTCTTTTCATTGCCGCATTTGAAACTAGTCGACTCAACTAATATTAACTGCGATTTGGTTTATCGATTTGAACATTTATAAAGGTAATTTACAAGGTCAATGATATTATTTCACCAGCTCTTAAATTGAGAGAACTTCAAATAACTGAAAGTAACATTTCGTTAAAGAGATTGGTGTAATCTTTGCTGACATAAGTGAGCCCTTTCTATGTTGTTTCGATGTTTTTCCTGTGAGTGTACCCCAGTTCTAACTTTATTCCTACAGCTTCACTTAAGTTACTAATTTATGCAAAAAACATCTCATATAGTTGTACAGTAATTATTCCATTAACTAACCCTGCTTTAACTGTTGTGTGTAGTTTTCTTAGTAGTAAAAGGTTATTACCTTTTACCGAACAGAAATAGTACCTATATAACCTTTATCTTCTATTATAAATTATAATGAGGATCAATCACGTAATAGTAAATCTGATTTTTACTAAGTACATCGTATGTTTAATAATTTACTGAGCATTGAATTTTTTAAATTATTAAAATCCGTCAAGAAATGGTGGATTTAAAAAAAAAATTCTGAACGGCTACTTGGAAACGCGCGCTCTCGCTGGACTATTTACGATGACGTCATCTGTCATGATCCGTGCGACAAACGGCTTGATCGTATTCATTCGCCGGTGGAGACCGATCATGACAGATGACGTCACAGCGAGTCGCTTCATTCTCGGGCGTGTTTCTGGAACTTAATACACTAAAATTGTTGTATCTTCGTCATTTTTGGTCCGATTTAAATAATTTCTTCACAGTATTTACTGCTTTTTTTGACGCTATAAGTCTGCATACTCCACAAAAATCATGACTGATCCTTATTGGCGTAATTTTCCCAGTTACGTCAAGAAAGCTTATATGTATAATGGTGCTAATTACTTATTGTTTGAAATCATCATGTTTTCTTTTATAAAATAAATTCTACAAATACAGGTGGAGGCACAATATCGTAATAACATCTTCCACTATTTTTATTTGGTCCATGTTCCACAATTGTTAAACCGGTGGTAGACTAAGAGCTAAACTATAGCTTGGTGATTTTCCAGTTATCATAGTGTGCAGTCTAGTCACACAAGAATTAGAAATTTATTAAGCGATGCGAGCTAAACTAACTTAGTTTAAGTGCTTGGTCTGCAACTGCGGTTATCATTGACAAATAAAAAAACATAAAATTCATTGCACTAACACACGCTAAAAATATTGTGCTTTCACTGCCATCTACCATAACACCAGCCAATCACAGACATCATCTATAACACCTATTCCCTCCTCAGTGACGGCCGATTACGGTGCTGGCTCATCCGCAAGACGAGATGACCATCACCCTTGTGGTCGCCGGCGCCGAGCACGCCAGCCGCCGCGGCCGCGCCCCGCCGAGCCGTGTGCGCCGCGCGGCCACAACGCAGGGCCTGGAGGTGACTGCAGGACACTATGACGTACCGTAAAACTCGCTGGAAATATGCTTGTAGGTGACAATATGCTAATTATAATCCGAATGCAATCACACTGACACAGGATGTCTTGAAAAAATGTGGTAAAATAAACTGCAGTATTCAAGGCGTTATGGTAGTCTATTTATGTGTAGAGATGTCCACAGTAATTGAGTACTAACCATGCATTTCAATTTCCTAGAAAAAAAGAATGATACTAAAGGCCTGTACGGGGTAGTCGCCTATAAAACGTGTGAATAAGATGGTGAATATGGGTGAGAAAGAGATCCTGTTTAATATAAAATTTCTTTCTCACGTTTAATGACAGTGATTGTATCGAATGTAAGCGTTTAGTTATAGTGCACGCGTCCGTATTTCAAAACGCTGAAAATATGTACTAAGTACCAAGTTTTTTCGATTATTCGACAAGTTGTACTGTCGAGGCCGTAATATAATAAGCATTTGAATTTGAATGAGGATAAGAACCAGTCTTAGACACAAAGGAGGCATGAATCTATGTTTGTCGTTCTGTAGAGTAGTTATTTGTATGTAGATTTTCATGGCTTAAGCGACTGACAAGGGAATAAACTTTTAAAAGACAACTACTCGATATTATCTTAGCGAATGTTTGATCTCTATTTTGTTTTTTAAATAATAAATCAAAATGAACAAATTCATAGAGATTTGCAGTTTTTACTGATGATTAATTAATACAACGATTTTTTTCACGAATGCGAAATTTTGCAGCGCTGTTATAAAATGTATTTTCTTGTTTATTATAAAAACTTATCTTGAATTTATTATTATGTGTTATGTCATTTAAATATTTTATTATTTTCGAATCAAATTAAATTTTAAATTACGACCTAAATGTTGTACCTGGATTTATTTTAAACTAGAGAGAATCGACTGGAATTGAAAACAAGGACATTCCAATATTAAAATCAAATAACGTAATCAAAGATGTTTCAATTTATTTCTTCAGGCAGGCCTAATAAAAGTGTAGGTAAACTACATGATAACTTAAGTAAGTAGTTAGAGATAAGTAAAGTTAAAAATCACTCATCTTATGCAATGATTATGAAGTAATAAGTAATAAAACATATAGATTTTATCGTAAAAGACACGTAGTGCGTAGTATCACGAAGTCCTAAGTTATTTAGTTCGGGAAACCGTCGCTAGATGGTCGTGGCGCTAGTGAGCTTATTTGTGGGCAGGAAGCCGTTTGCATAGAAGTTGCCTAAAGTGTGTTTTTATAAATATTTTAATCCAAGTGCAAGATTAATCGAGAGAGTCATAGCGACCCTGGTACGGAAAAGGCAACTGGAGAAACACGGGTGCGTTTTATTCAATAAATGTCTGTCACTCCCTCTCGCTCACCTAGGGCGGAAGAGGTTATTAAATCATATACCACCAAAAAAAAAAATATGTTTTAAGATTACTTCTGCTTCCTTTGGGCCATTTTTGCGCAAACGGTTTGACGGTTTTAGGCTCACTAGTGCTATAGGTAGATAAACAAAATACGAGAGTTGTGTGATAGTGTCAGTATACTGCTAGAAGATGGCCTTCATGTTTAATAACATTACTGTTATTGTTGTAACCGAATTTATTTCAACGCTTACGTGATTCCACGGGGATTTAATTTAATTTTACTAAAAGTTAAGGTCATATTATTATATAAATTCGAATTTCTACGATTTTAACTCAACTTGATTGTTTAACTTTCTCTTGAATGTTTCGTAATATTTTCCTTCTTCTTTCCTTTCCATCAGTAACATAGGATCTTAGAAATCTAGCTCAATTATTAAATCCCCGTTTCATCACGTAAGTTTGTTCTCTTAGAGATTTTATTCCTGATAGGAACAGCCTTAGCTTAGCTTAAATTCTCATTAATCATTTAAAATGCGTACCGTAAAGTGAGGTTACTTTGGCCATGAGGGATAACTTTGACCCGAACTCATTAACCAATAGAAACACAGTAAACACAGTTTCTCATATTCCTATTGGTTAAAAAACTTGTGTTAAAATTCTACCCCAGGGCCAAAGTTACACCCACTTTATTCGGTACCTAACTATTTAGTATTGTTGCACGAGAAGTAAGGGTTCGAATACGGGGATGAGACACATAGAATGTCTAGAGTAAGAATATAATTAATTATGTATGGGAATTTAGAAGGAATGTATTATCGAGGTTTCTGGTTAGGAAGTAGTGCCATCCCCTCCAGCTTGCCAATGAGTGAGAGTTACTTGTTAATAGGACTTTTACACAATGCAAATAAAATATTATTGCCAAAACTTAGAATGTCTAGTTTGCGGTAACTTTCATTTATGAAACTTATCACATTGTCTGAAAGTTGAATTACCGAGTAGTCCATAGTAATAAAAACATCGAATCATCGATAGTTATTTAGAAGCCAACGCATGCCAAATTGTACGCACAATCCCTGGCCATTATTATGGAAGCCAACATTTTTAGCCCAATTTAGCCAACTTAATAAAACATTGTTTCTGGTAAAGTCTAATTCTGTTTAGTTTTTAAACGAATCTCAATATTTTTCTTCTTCGATCAATTTTTTATACCTACATTTAAAATAAACTTCATTTCCGTATTTCTTAAAACGGGGGACCAAAATCTCTGATCTATCATCTATTCCTGACTCTTCCAAAAATTTGATTACACGATCGCTTATGAGATAAAAAAATCATGAATAAAACAAAATAAATAAACTCGTGAACTCATCGTTAAAAACTATCAGAATTGGACTTTCGACAATAACTAAACAGCTAGTTCCCTTCAGATTATGTTTTACTTATAAACTTTGATCAACACGTCCACAAACACACCGTAGTGTAGTATTAGAGACACACATTATTTAAGCGTTAGTTTATAACTTGAAAAGACATAATCTGTGGGAGCTAGCCCTAACTAAAGTCTGTTCAGATAATAAACTAAGAGATTAGTCTCCACCACTCAACCTAGAACTGATACATCAATTATGATAGTCTGTGATTAATCGAATAATTATATTTTTGTACATTCCTGTGCTACGGGTACACATAGCAATCATGAACATGTAATCACATTTATTAGACTTGTAGGTCGACGTCAAATTATGTAGAAATAACATTTTTAACATTATTATACTGTCTAAATATGTTAAACCTTATCTTAAGTACGCTAAGGGCTATGATTTTCAAACAAATATCAGTTTTATTTACAATAGTTGAAGGTTTATTTTATGTTATCTCTCCCCAATGCGTTTTTTCAGTATTATATTTTAATAGGCAAGCGCCTTGTGTATATTATTTTAAGTAGTGTCTATTGATTAAGAATCACAAATCAATGAATTTAAATAAATAATCAAAGTTGTTAAGTATATAATTTTTATGGAATGCTTGCGAGGCTATCATATGCTAGGAGCTTTACTAACAAAGATATATTGTTCTATATACTATAATGTATGCTTTATGAGAATCCTTGCAATAATTACTTGTAATGTTATATACCACGTTCTATGAACACGTACAAGCAGACAAAATCATTATCGATTATCTCATTTAGATTTAATTTTAAAGGTCAAACAACTGACATTGGTAATTATCGTCGGTCAAAAATAATCTAGCAATTTGCGGTTGGCTTAGTTTTCAGAAAAAACCGTAAAATTGCAGTACTAGGTAAATTCGGTGACTTCACTTTATTCGGTCACTTTCAACGGTGTAAATTAAGTCCGTTACCGCACCTACCCTTTATTTTTAGAATATTATTTGTAAGGAAAACACTATGAACATGTAATCGTTTTAGTTACCAAGTCGATAAGTCTGCGCACAGCACTAAACTGTGTTCTGGAGGCTTGAGTTGAGCCTGGCCGCTAGTCATGTAGGATATGCGTCTTATGTGTAGTGTCAATGTTAAATATATATTAGTTTATTGGGGGGTTTGTAAACTGCAACGTAAAATATTTTTAATTCAAATGAGTACAAAATTGGTTAGCAAAAATACATAGTGTAACTTCCAGTCCTATATTTTTATTTCTACCAAAAATCATCATTATTGGTTAAATGCAGTTCACAAACATCCCTAAATACAAATTGACAAAATCAACTTTCATTGACATTGTACAAATATCTTTTGTATTATCACTGTTTATAATGATTCTTTTTGTTATTATTGCATCAGGGAGTAATGAAATATATGAGATTATTATTATTCTAAATAAATTATAATTTGTGTTCTCAATTAATTTGTATCAGAATGTTTTTGTACTGTTTAGACAATGATATTAGGAGTTTTATGATTTTTATTATAATTTTATGTCGATATGAATGAAATGTTTATTAAATAAAATTATACAATACCATTATCGTTTTTTTATAAGATCCAATTTGGTTAAATTCTACATAAATGAGGGTAGATCAAGAATTTTGCTTTTAAAGAAAAAACCTAGCCTAAACGAATCCGAACTGCATCTCATTTGTTAAAAGCTTTGAAGTTCCTAATTCAAATTTAAATTATTAGAACGAATCCTTATATATCTCCGAAACAGGCGGAAGAATATCGTTTCGTACACAGTTCACAAGACAGTAGTAGAGTGGACCGTCAGCATCAGCATAAGTGATTGTTTACGGAGACTTGGGCGTTGTGCGTGCAGCGTGGCGTCTCGCGGCGCGTTGGGCATTTTTACTATTTACAGCGCAAACATATGGATTGCCATACATTGGTACGATGTCGTTTATGATGACGCGGGGCGTGCAGAGTAGCGGTGCCTCAGTGGCACCTCTGTAGTGCTCCCGACTGTTTGTAGTTTTGATTTGGCGAGACAGAGAACTATCTTCTAACAAAATGTTGATCATGTCGTACTCCACTTCTGACGGTAATTCACGTCTGCGTGTGTGATTTCCTTAATTGCCGTATGTTTGTATTGGCACGTGCAACGCTGCGTGTGACGCGGCGTGGCCATGCGCGGGCACCACCTATATTTCAAGCCAACGCGTGTTATATCGCTTTTCCGTTAACACTCATACGTCATGTTTGGATTTAGTGCGTCTCCATAAACGAAGCCTTGTAGTAGGAGGATAATCGTGTCAGTTTGAGTGGAAGTAAACACAAAGATTCGCTTCCGGCTGAAATCAAACCTATGGTCGAAAGCGGAGCTCATGGCAAGCAGTAGCCTCCTTTGCCAACCAGGTTATGGCAACTAAAGAAGCGGCAGAAAGAGGTGGATTACTCCAATCTACCAATCATCATCATCTTCCTGCCCTTGTCCCATCTTATTTGGGGTCGGCACAACATGTTTTTTTCTTTCATATCACTGTTCACACAATCCATCCAATCCTATCACCAATCCGCGTCCGAAAAACTCGGTACAAAACGGCCCAAGAACATAGGCCCAAGTTGGTGTGGTGTGGTGTTCCCGAGTGCTAGAAGGAAGCAGTTCACTCCTCCAAGGAGTGACATCTCATCCCCTTAATTAGTTATGTTAACGCAAAACTATCGCTGCCGCGGTGATTGTGGATCAAATGAAACGATAGTTTTATATAAGTATATTTATTTACCTAAATACATTAGTCAGTACATGCGTCACTCGTTGTTCAGTACTTATACTTGGCATGCTTGCTATGTTTCCGGTGGTGATGCGTAGGGGGCGTGGCTGGGGACCGAGGTCGCCGCCTACTCTCCCTGTCCCTGTCTCTATCCCTCTCTCTATCTCTTTCTCGCTCCCTCTCGCGGGAACGTTCCCGTTCTCTTTCCCTCTCGCGCGATCTTGAGCGAGACCTTGACTTGCGATCACTGTGGAATAAAATGAGAAAAATATTATTTTTTTGCGCTTAAAAACAGGGATCATAGACATGAGGAAAAAAAGCTGCCAGGCTAAATGGGATTGGGCGGGTTACGTCAGCCGCATGCAGATTGACCGCTGGGCAAGAGTCTCAAAGTAAGCGCCTGAAAATAGACCTGGAAAGAGGTTGCAAGATGACCTAAACGCCTACCACAAGTGCTGGTTCGAGGTGGCTCGAGAAAACAATACGTCGAAGTAGTGTGCCTTCCCCAACTTTGCCCAGCAGTAGGAAAGTATAGGCTAAATAAAAAAACATTTTTTAGTTTATTGACAGGCTAAAATAAGTTGACGATTTTCTACATTGTAATACGTAAAATAGAAATACATAATTTATGCTAAGTTTTAGGCAATGTTTAAACCAAACGTATTGTCGGCCACAGACTGTGAGCGGGCATTATATGTACATGTTAACTTCTCGTTCACACCGAACCGACTATTCGCTATTACGTAGTGCATTGTCGCTGACTATCGGTGGCCGATTATTGTACTACACGTAACAAGCCTACTCTTTTGTTTACACAAGCAACGCATTTTACGCTATAGCGTACTGTCGGCTTGGAGAAAACGCATACTGCAGACGGAGTCCACGTTCACACTAAGTAACGCTAACAGTGAGCATACTCACAATCGGCGACGGACAATACGTTTGGTGTGAACGATGCCTTAATCTATAAAAAAGTGTAGAACATGGCTGAAAAAAAAAAAACATTTTAAAAATATAGTACCTGTACCGTGATCGCTTCGGAAGCGGCGGTGACAACGATGGCTCTCGAGATTTCTTCGACTTCTTAGATGATCTGCAAAACAAAAACACTTCAATTAGCTAATGAAGATCTAGGTTTAACAAAGCAATTTCTCTCTGCACTCCTACTTAAGGATGTAACTACTAACGTACGTTCAGCAATCTCTAAGTAAAGTGTAATCAAAAACAGATGATCGTCCACCAATTTAATTTGGTTGTATTTTATGTTTATTATCGCGGGACTCCGTTTATGAACCGATTTATAAAATACTTTTTATTTGAAAGGATATACTTCCAGATTGGTCCCATTTTTATCAAAATTCAGTTCTGATGATGGGATCCAGGAGGCATTGAAAGAACTTCAAAAATATTTTTATCGTGAAGTCAAGTATTAAGAAAATACCACGTAATAAAGTGGAACTGTTGAAGAAGGCCACAGATGGCTAATGGGACTTCACAAACACACAGATATCTCGATTAAGATAGTTAAGAGACTAAGATAAAACAAATTTATTTAAATTGTGCTCTTGAAAAAAGGACCATTAAACTGATCTGATGATGAGGCCTGAATGTAGACACCAGGATCATCTTAATATAATAAAACAATGGTTCTCTATTGTGTCACCTAAATTTATCCATAATTTAAAGTGCCATAACTTTTTTTGTCCTAATCATCATTTGTCCGAATGATAACTTACCCGAATTTTCACATAATATCACATGCCATAAAATTGAAATCCCTAAATATAATATGTCCTAAATCCGTTTGTCATAAATATTACAATCAATAATATACAAAAGACATAAAACTATAAACATAAAACTATGTTTTCAATAAAAGTTATAAGTCAGCAGCATGCAAGCAAGCATGCAGCACGCAAGCAAGCATGCAGCATGCAAGCAAGCACGCAGCATGCAAGCAAGCACGCAGCATGCAAGCAAGCATGCAACATGCAGCAGGCATAGTTTCTGTCACGGCTCCGGCGCTGCGCCGCGCCTACGCGATTTTAAATTACACTCTAGGGGTAGGGCAGACAAGACTGCGTGGAGTCAGATTTACAGCGATTCGTTTCTGTCACTAAAATCTAATTTTTAGCAAATTATTTATGACTAAAAAAATATTATAAATGAACATTCGGAATAATATACACATTATTTAACACAAAACTTAGGACATATGACTTTAGGTCATGTAAAATTAGGAGATTCAATTATTATAGTAGGTACTCGATATTATGACAAAATACTTTTAGAACTAAAGATAATTATGTTAAATAAAATTTCGGGATTTTGAACATTATGGTTATTGATGTTTATAGCAAACGTGTTATGGATAATGATTTTCGGACAAACAATTTTAGGTGAAGAAAGGGAGTACCTAAAACAATGTATCCTAGTTAGTAGTAGTCGTGTTTGGACTTATTAGAATTGTCTTGAGATGCACTCTATAGTTCTAAGGGCCAACGCTGCGTTAAGTGGTCGCACGCGCGGGCACCCGCCGCGTGACTATGCGCGTGTGTCGTGAGCGGCGGTCTCCGTAGCGAAAACCGTATTATTACCTGCGCAGTGTCGCAAGTTCAACTTTAACGGTGTGCATGTAGTCATGTCGATGAAGAACTTTAATCACGTATATACTATTACGTAGCGGCACGGGCGGGGAGCGCGACTGCCCGCGACGGGTGCACTTTTGTATGAGACCGCGCGGGCGACCCCTAAATGTTTTTAATGGTCTATTCTCTAGTTACCCTACTATAGAACTTGCAACGACAAAGGAAGGAAACTAGAAACACCAACTTCCAAAGTTGAAGTTAGTTGAATTACTTGTAAAAAGTTTTTTTTTAATTTTTATAATTACCTATATTATAATTCTTCTGTACGTGTTTATATCACCTAACTCCTCCTAATCAGCTTAACCGATTTTGATGAAACTTTGTGTGTATACTTGACTGGGACTTTGGACGAAAATCAGCTTTCGTGCCAAGTCTGCCGGGACAGCTAATTCTACTAAAGTATTTCTAATATAATTTTTACCCATAAATATCTCACAATTTTGGCCAAAATCAGGTTGCCAAACATTCACATTTTTGCTGTTAAGTTTGACACAAAGAATGTTTCTGAATTGAGTATTTTGAGGGAAGCATGTCTCAAACCCCACTTGAATACCAAAATTTGACCAGTTTTCATGTTAGAGTTCGAGCAATACTCAAATTTAAATACTTGAATCGGAAATCGGGGGCATACTAAAACGCTACTCAGTTTTAAGTCACCGTTAAGTATCATGCTGTCTCATACCACTTTTAGGCTTATTGAGGAGCACAAAAGTGCAGTATCGTTTGAGTATGCAGGATTGCGAGTTTCTGAATCCGCAATGTTCGTTAACGTTTGGTTATGTATTTAAATATCACCTCTCCGAAGCAAGCGCGGCTGTGGATCTTGATGTCCTGGGCGCGAGCCCCATCGCGTGCAAAACTTGTTGGGTTTTTCTGTTAGAAAATTCTTAGTTATAGTCTGGGATTTACTCTTTTATACGGGGGCTCACCTATCTTTTGAGACCTAGCACTATTGGGGCACAAATGTACACGGCCAGGAGACTTTTGTTGGTGTAAGAGTATACACTTCTGCTGCATTCATTAGTGTACGTATGTGCACCGCTGTCGGGTTCTACGGGACGTATATTCACAATGTAATGTCTTTGTATAGTAGTGATGATGTGTACGTACGTGGAATACGTGTCGTCGACTTCGACGGGTGATCGTCGCCTCGGTTCAGGAGATTCTCTCACTTCTTCTACAGCTTCTTTGGCTTCGCGGGACGCCTAATAAAATAAATATTATTTTATAAAATTTACTTCGGATGAAATTGGAATTTACTTACAATTTCTGCTTCACTGGTCTCATATTTAGGGGCAATGATATTCTCATTTTTTTTTACAATCATATAATGTTTGGAATAGTTTATACACAGCGGAGGCCTAGTCTTTATTCCCCATTTTTTAAAACTCATGCATTATGTCAATGCTTAAGAAAATACCTAAAATGATTTTGACGACCTGAAATGAACTGTTAAAGGGATGAAGCTATACAGGGTGTATAGCTCCACGAATGACATTTTCAAACGTCATGTTAAGGGGGGTTCTACAGTCAACGCTTTTTTACCCAAATGACAGAGATATATATGAAGGTGTCGTACCTTCTTGATGAGCTTCCTCCTGTAGTGCTGTATCTGCTGCGTGTGCGTGAGCCCCCCGCGGCGCGCGCGCACGCCGGCCTCCAGCTCGTCCGCGTACTTCAGCACGCGCACCTCGATGTCGCGGAGCGTCTCGCGCTTCAGAGCTTGCTCCTCGCTGCAAAAAAAAATAATAAAGAAAGGTTTTTCATTACACGTGGCAGAGATTTAATAGATTCTCGAACGATTTCGACAAAGCTAAACTTAAAACAGTTTGCAGTCTGTTTATTAGCTTTTCAGAAATCGGGTCTTAGAGATGATGGACCTAAAAAATTGAAAGTTCGGGTCGTCTATGTTGTCGGTGTCCACGCTCTCCCAGCGCGACGGCACGTAGGCGTGAAGTAGTGTGTGTTACCTATCATGCTGCTGCTGCGACATGGGCGTGGTGGGCGCGGGCGTGTCGTCGTCGCTGTGGGTCCGCGGCGGCGCCAGCGACACTTGCGAGTCGTCTATGTTGTCGGTGTCCACGCTCTCCCAGCGCGACGGCACGAAGGTGCCACCAGCACGTGCGCGACCTGCTTCACTGTCGGCGTCTAGCGGAATGCCATCTATGTCTTCGTCGACTGAAAAATAAAATGATTATTTATATATTATAATAGGTCTTTTTACCTATGAAATTGGAGATTTTTAAAACGGGTTGCTTTGAAGTGTTATGTCATTGGATTGACTTGGAATCATAAGTTCAAATAAATTTTATATTAAAGGTATCTTATTCTTCTTTTGAAATTAGGTATTTATTGGTTTCTTTGTGTTTTATATTTTCTATAATATAGCAGTACTTATAACCATTTTTGTATGAAATCTAAGAAAACTCGCATTATTTTGTAATATGAGTTCTACCGTGGAAACAATGGGACTCAAGTGATATGCAATATTGATGATGTATACGGACTTAAAACTGCTAATGAATGAGATGTCTATTTTGGTTTCAATCACTTTCATGTAAGTTTTATCTCAGGAATAACTTTATTTCTTAGGGCGGCTACAAGACAAAATTTCCAAAACGAAATCTATTAAACCAAGAACACAGAGTTTTTTTGTTAGAAGAAAGTCGTAGGTATACGACATTGATATTGTTTGCCCTTTGCAATGCATATAGTATCTACGTTGGAAGTCTTAATATGAAAAAACGTTTTTTTATTAGCTTTCATGGTTATAAGTACTGCGATATTACAGAAACTACAAAACACAAAGAAACCAATAAATACCTAATTTCAAAATAAGAATAACATACCTTTAATATAAAATTTATTTGAACTTATGATTCCAAGTCAATCCAATGATATAACACTTCAAAGCAACCCGTTTTAAAAATCTCCAATTTCATAGGTAAAGACCTATTACATGTATTTGGTACTGTACTGAAGTTAGTATCGTATGGTATCGTACGTCCGTCACCATACGACACTACGTCTAGTTCGAAAAATAGCACCATCCTGTCACTTCCCGTGGCTGTCGTAAGAGGTGAATAAAAAACACCAGAGAGTGGACAGTAGCATACTCTGTGCATTGCATCAACCACATTGCGATCGCTAAACCACTTGCAAAACCCCCAAATGACAAGCACATCTAAAACATTACCCCTTATGCCCGGCAGCCGGTATACTCTTAAATCCGATAGCGGTTAATGTTACTGCGAGGCAAGAGGTCGAGATCCGGCTACCCTAACAAAACCGATGGCTGTACCTGACAACATTTAACACGCAAACACTTAGAACTGACTAGAAAATCACTGAAATTGAGGAAGAATTCAGTAAGTTACGATGGATTATCTAAAGTCCGAAAGCAGGGGGCGGTAATTCTCAAATCTGGTACCATGCTTTATTTCCGAGAGGTTGATAAGCAGTCCCAGGGAGATGTCGGGTTTATCGTTTATCATCCCCTGTGAACATTATGATATTTATACTCAGAATATTGTCAAAATTAAGGTCATACAGGTTTATGCCGTGACTTCGAAAGTAGAGACTTGATGAAGATGTTTCCAGATCCATGGATGGTTATAAAACTCACTTCACCGTGGTCCAAGGGGACTTCAATGCAACGAGGCAAATGAGACGGTGACGAGCTGCGAGTGGGGCAATTTATATTTTGAGTAGGCTCTATATGATGAAATTTTTCTTTAGAAAGCGTGAGCACAGGAAGAACATCTGTAAGAGCCACTAGAAATGAGATTGACGGCATCATGTCGCCGAAGAAGCAAATATTCTATTATATTATTTTTACTTGTATTACAGCTTCAATGATTACATATGTGCGCGACGTACTTATGCATTTTCTGAAAAATACAACTTTTGAATCGTTATATCTCACAAATGATAACTCTTAGGAAAAAAAATGTTGACAATTTTTGTAGATAATTAATTACATGATTTAATTTTTGCCCGATGTATTTTAGTGATAAAACTTACTGTTTGGTTGAAAAATGAAAAAAAAACCTCTTTTCCCCGACTTACACAGTTCAATCTATATATATATAAATGAATAGCTGTTCGTTAGTCTCGCTAAAACTCTAGAACGGCTGGACCGATTTGGCTAATTTTGTTCTTGAAAAATTCGTAATAGTGCAGGGAAGGTTTAAACGGTGCGAAAATATGGAAAAACTTACGAAAAAAATCCGAATACAACGCAATCTCTAATTAAAATGTCATTTTAAAATGAATTATGCTGTTACGGTAATACCAGTAGATGGCGTTATCCTTTGACAGTTTAGTTAACACAACATGTACGGCGGTACGAAGTTGGCCGGGTTAGCTAAATAGTTATATCATATTTTTATCTCTGGGATCAACGTAATGCAAACTGGAAGTGATCACCGCATGGTATGACGCATAGTCGCATATTAAATATAAATACTAAGCTGGAAACGTCTCGACTGATGAAGTCTACACTTCATCCAGCACAGATCCAGATCCAAAACTCCCAGAGTTTTCAGCTCGAACTTCACAATGATTTTGAGTTGGGCACTTGAAATGATTGCGCGAAAGCTCCGTGGATGAATATAACGATGGGTTCGTGGAAACTGATGGGTCTAAGTTCTTTCGTCGAATCGTTGTACAAAGAAGAATAAGAGGCTCATTTATCCTACTTTCGAGCTCATGAAGAAGAGGCTTGTGATGATTCTAGTCCTTAGGGCCTGTGCACACCACGTTTTTTAAACGAGCCGTTGACGCGCGTTTTATCCTACAAAGCAGTTTGCTGACGTTTGAATCGATACACACGCGCGTTAGCATCGCATTTGTATCGATTCAAACGCGTGTTTGAATCTATACAGGCGTGCAAAGGTCTACAGGCTGCGTCTGATTAGCGTGCGTATCGCGTATCGCTACATATCGCTACATATCGCATATCGCTACAAACGCGCGTTATCGGCGCGTTTAAAAAACGTGGTGTGTACAGACAGGCCCCGATGCGTGCCTTGAAATTCATCTATTGAGCTACCGCAATAGATGAATTTCAAAGTCCTTGAAAGACAATCTAGTTTGTAAACATTCAGTACGAGACGACGGTCCTAAAAATACGTGGTCATTGTGTGACTTATAATAATCCTGTTATTATGTGTTTCTTACCGGGTATGCCGTCAATATCATCGTGCAAGGCATGCGGCCTCGCTTTAGGCGTGAGCGGCTGCCTCGCTAGCGGAGTGTGTTGTTCAGTCAGCAAGTTAGCTCGCTCGGCAGCCAGCCTCCTCAGGGCGGCCCCGTCTAGTGGTCCTCCCGCGGCGTTATCCCAAGATTCCTCGGAAGCTGATGAACGTGCAGGAGAAGCTCCGGGATCTGATTCGTTACCCTCCTCGCCTTCTGCAGGAACCAGGCCAGGGACTATGTCCGTCTCCTAGGAATATCAATTAACATAAATATTATAACTTGGTCCAAATAAGAGTTTACCAAATAAGAGTTTACCAGAAACCTACTACAGTCAGCATAAACGACCAATTTGATCCAATGTTTAACATTTTTTTCCTAATCTAATTCTAGGTCCCTTTTATCCTTCCAAAACTTTCTTTCTTGCACGATCTGGCTAAGCGTGACCCGCAACACATTTATTCACAAAACTAAATATCTTGATACTAATGTCTAAATACTGTCTTACCTTATCATGTCCAAGGAAGACATCGTTGATGTGTAGAAGGAAGTCGGTTGGATACACAGCCCAATCGGCCCACGCCTGTAGAATACGTGTAACTCTTGCGCGGAACCCTTCTTGTTGGATACGTGACGTCATGCGCGAGTATGCCAGGTGACAGTTGCGCATTATTTCTGTCAGGCGCTGCTGGAATCTGAGGAATAGAAAGATTTTTGAAGAAGTGATTACATACCTATAAAAACCGGCCCAATGTGAGTTAGTCTCGCACACAAGGGAGTGTGGAAAGCCGGTCAAATTAACATTTCACACTGGAGTTCATAAACAATGAACTACTAAACTTTAGTTCAATAAAATGTTCCCCTATACTTTGATGTATATCACGGTCAATTCTTCAGCTGCCATTAAAAGTTTGTAGTCACTAGTAAAAAATATTTTTTGTGATATGTTTTATTTCATCCCTTATCGCGACGTACCCATCGGTGGCTCAGCTTACCCATGGTTCAACGCCGATTGCGTTCAAGCTGAACAACGTAAGCATTCGGCGTTTCTCGCCTGGGTTGACGCTCGTGACCACAAAGCTCCGGATCTGAGTTCAAAGAAGAGAGCCTTCAACCATGCTGCCAAGTCCTACAAAAAGGCACTAAGGAAGGCTCGCTTCGACCGCATTACCCATATTGGTTTTTTTTTTTTTTTTTTTTCGGTGGGAAAATCATCTTATGACATCCCCCGCCCTTGGGCGGGGCGGGAGATAGTGTCAGACTTTTACTGACTAAAAACCCACTCCTGTTCCTTCGTTGCCTTTCGTACCAGGGCCGAGTCTTCCTTTCAGAATCAGACCCTTGGCCCCAGTAGGCTTCGACCCTGCTAGGCCCCTACAGTTGCTGACATCTCCTTGAGGCGCGCGTGGAACAGCACGCGCCGTCGACGACTTGGGCTCGGTCCGGACGGTTACCGGACGGTCGGACGGCAAGCCACCCATTGCTCGCCGTCCGCAAGCCTGCGCCTACGATGGCCGGAAATCGGGATCGGAATCCCGGCGGCGATTGGGGCGTGAGGACCGTTGCCTCACGCGATCGGCCGCCTCCTTTGCTAGCATTACTGCTTCGCAGAAGGAGGCGACCGCCTGCCACTCCTCCTCGCTTCGGACCATGGCCTGTACCAAGGCCCGGCGCGAGAGATCGCCGCCGCCGATCGCCCCCACGAGGACACGGCGTTGCTCTGCCCAAGCGGGACACACCTCCACCGTGTGCTCCACCGTGTCCTCCGGGTGGTCCGCACAATGGTGACACCCGGGCGTTTCTTCCGCACGAATCCGGTGCAGGAACCTCCCGAACTTACCATGTCCGGTGAGGACCTGCGTCATGCGGTAGGTAAGGACGCCGTGTTGCCTTTCCAGCCACTCCTCAAAGAGGGGAATTACCGCCATAATTATGGCGTGCCCAGCACTGGGTTGCGATAGTCGCTGTCGCCATTCCATTACCCATATTGGTACAAAGCTCTCTGCGCAGCCGTCCGGTAGCAGAGCATTCTGGTCCCTTGACAAGTCGGTCGAAGCGAACTTCTGTCGGCCCTCATTGCCTCCGCTGGTTAAACCTGATGGAACACTGGCTCATACGGCGAGAGAGAAAGCGGGTCTCTTTGCATCTCTCTTCGCCCACAATTCTCGTCTTGACACTGGTAGTGCTACTCCACCGACTCTGCCTCACTGCGATACTTCGATGCCCGAGGTCCGCATAAGGAACAAAGAGGTTCTGAGAACACTGTGTCGTCTTGACATGAATAAAGCTAGTGGACCAGATGGTATACCAGCGATTGTTCTCAAGGCTTGTGCACCCGAGTTGTCTCCTGTATTGACGCGTTTGTATCGCCTCTTATTTGGGACTGGTATAGTGCCCAAGTCCTGGAAGCTTGCCAACGTGCAACTCGTGCCCAAAAAGGGCAGTGGTGCCCATCCTACCAACTATCGGCCGATTTCGATAACCTCCATACTCTGCAAGATTAAGGAGCGTGTGTTGAACTCGCGCCTCTTGGCATACCTGGAAGGTAATGATCTCCTCAGTGACCGACAGTTCGGGTTTCGCCGCAATCGATCTACTGGGGACCTACTAGTTTATGCCACCCACCTGTGGGGCGAGACCCTCGAGAGGAATGGGGAAGCGTTTGCTGTTTCCTTAGACGTCTCGAAGGCCTTCGACAGGGTATGGCACGCTAGTCTATTGAGTAAGCTTTCAGCGTACGGCATTTCCCCTGGTCTGATTACCTGGGTAAAAGACTTCCTGAGTGAACGTTCTCTTCGAGTTGTTGTCGATGGATGCTCATCAGAGCCCATGACGACTAATGCCGGAGTTCCTCAGGGGTCTGTTCTCTCTGCAACTCTCTTCCTGCTGCATATCAACGATCTGCTGATGCCCGGTATCTATGGGTATGCAGATGATAGCACAGTTGTAGAGAGATGCCTGCCAGGTGCTCAAGCTAGTAAGGAGCTAACCCGGTCTGAAAGAGAGGCTATGGTAGAGCGTACGAATGTCTCACTTCAGGCAGCCTCCAAGTGGGGTGAAGCCAATCTGGTGGGATTCAACGCCGCCAAAACACAAGCGTGTCTGTTCACCGCTAAAAGGAGCCCGTTCACCTTGGCTCCTGCTTTTCAGAATGTATCCCTGGAGTACACCGACCGCCTTCAGCTCTTGGGAGTTGAAATTTCCTCAGACCTTAACTTTGGGCGATTCATTGAGTCCAAAGCCAAGGTTGCTGCTAGGAAACTCGGCGTACTTGCAAAGGTCCGGCGGTACTTCACACCAGGACAGCTTTTAATGTTATACAAAGCACAGGTCCTTTCGTGTGTGGAGTACTGCAGCCACATATGGGCTGATGCTGCAAAATGCCACCTGGCAGCTTTGGACTCGGTGGAAAGGCGTGCAAAGAGGCTAATTGGTGATCCAGATCTGGTTAATTCCAATCTACAAAGTCTTGAGCACAGGCGTAGGGCAGTGGCGTGCCTAGGGTTTCAAAATAAGGCAAGCCCAATAAAATTTTAACCGATTTCAAAAAAAGAAAGTTCAGTTTTCGAAATTAGGTACCGAAAGAAACCATTGCACACAGGTGTTTATAATGGCGCCAGATATGTTATTTAAATCATTATAACCAGATGTATTCCAAACGGAATCTTCATTCGAAAAAAATATGCAGCACCAGCAATACAACTTACGCCAACAATCCAACTAGTTTTTACACTGATCTATAAAATTTTCGTTAATGCGATTTACTAGTCTGAGAAATACACAGATTAGGCGTCGGTTTTAATGAAGAAATTAACTGTTTTTTCTGAGCAAAGTTTAAAGATTTTACCTTATCTTCGCCAATCAAAACTAGAACGCATTTTAAATCCTCACAAGGTACAATTACCTCCATTGTTGTAGGTAAGTCACCAAAACAATTGTATCACTAAGAAAATCTAAGAAAACACACAAAAAACTTTAACATAACATAAACAACTTTTCCCTCTCAAGCAAATGAAAATGAAGTGAGTTGCAAACGGGTGTCAGAAACTACCATTGGAAACTACTTACGCAGAGTTGCAGTGTTGTCATTTAGGCAAAAAAAACCTGGCGACTTTTTTTGCCTAAATGACAACACTGCTGCTGATATATGAAAAATCTAGCTAGATGTCGCAATTTTTTTATTTTTAAGATATTGCTTGAATATTTAATTTCGTTATTTTAAAAAGTCGCTAGTTTTTATTGTTGCTAAATCTTAAAAAAAGTCTCCAAACTCGTTAAAAATCTCCAAGATCTCACAACGTCGCTAAAACGGCAACACTGCAGAGTTGGCATGGTGACAAGGTCACGCATACGCGAGCAACTTCATACGAATGCCCGGCTTAAATCTTCCATACTGATCGATTTGTAGACGCAAAAGGTCCTAACTCGTTATACGGCACATCGCTATAAGTGCGAAAGTGACAGAGATAGTATTTGAAAGCCCGGTAAAAGCCGGTACGTGTAAGCGAGATAGATATAGGTCTCGCGTAGATGCTGCAAATGCGAAACTCTGCGCGCGCTGTGTAGTAGTGTGGCATAGGTAGATACTGTGTGTTATTTTGATAAGAATTAAAGCGCGCAAACTTTTAAATTCCCTATCGAGCAGCTTTTCTGCTTGTATGAAGGTACCGCCACTGGCGTAGCCAGCCTTACGGTGTTTTACAGGATACATTTTGGAGAGTGTGCGCAGGAATTGCATTGTATTCCACCATCTCATTTCTACCATCGGACAAGCCGACGAACGGCGAGTATTCACCCTTACGTTGTTGAAACCTCTACGGTCCGGACCAAGCGTCTCGCCTCGTCGTTTATATCGCGTACATCGAGGGACTGGAATAATTTGCCCGCTGCGGTTTTCACGTCCAATTATAATTTGGGTCTCTTCAAGGCTAGAGTGAATAGGCTCTCAATAAATTAGTGCGGCTCACCATCTACGATTGCATCACTACTTACCATCAGGTGGGATCGCATTCAAGCACTGGTTTATATAAATTAAAAAAAAAATATATGTGATGAGGCGTTGTGCAGGATGTCCGACAGCAGGTACAGCCGCGCCACGCGGCGCTGAGGGGATTACAGAGTCAACAGTTACTCACGCACTCCTGTAGGCACTAGCGTTAGTGAGCTTGGCGCCGGCGTTGTGCAGGATGTCCGACAGCAGGTACAGCCGCGCTACGCACCGCTGAGGGGATTACAGAGTCAACAGTTACTCACGCACTCCTGTAGGCACTAGCGTTAGTGAGCTTGGCGCCGGCGTTGTGCAGGATGTCCGACAGCAGGTACAGCCGCGCCACGCGCCGCTGAGGGGATTACAGAGTCAACAGTTACTCACGCACTCCTGTAGGCACTAGCGTTAGTGAGCTTGGCGCCGGCGTTGTGCAGGATGTCCGACAGCAGGTACAGCCGCGCCACGCGCCGCTGAGGGGATTACAGAGTCAACAGTTACTCACGCACTCCTGTAGGCACTAGCGTTAGTGAGCTTGGCGCCGGCGTTGTGCAGGATGTCCGACAGCAGGTACAGCCGCGCCACGCGCCGCTGAGGGGATTACAGAGTCAACAGTTACTCACGCACTCCTGTAGGCACTAGCGTTAGTGAGCTTGGCGCCGGCGTTGTGCAGGATGTCCGACAGCAGGTACAGCCGCGCCACGCGCCGCTGAGGGGATTACAGAGTCAACAGTTACTCACGCACTCCTGTAGGCACTAGCGTTAGTGAGCTTGGCGCCGGCGTTGTGCAGGATGTCCGACAGCAGGTACAGCCGCGCCACGCGCCGCTGAGGGGATTACAGAGTCAACAGTTACTCACGCACTCCTGTAGGCACTAGCGTTAGTGAGCTTGGCGCCGGCGTTGTGCAGGATGTCCGACAGCAGGTACAGCCGCGCCACGCGCCGCTGAGGGGATTACAGAGTCAACAGTTACTCACGCACTCCTGTAGGCACTAGCATTAGTGAGCTTGGCGCCGGCGTTGTGCAGGATGTCCGACAGCAGGTACAGCCGCGCCACGCGCCGCTGAGGGGATTACAGAGTCAACAGTTACTCACGCACTCCTGTAGGCACTAGCATTAGTGAGCTTGGCGCCGGCGTTGTGCAGGATGTCCGACAGCAGGTACAGCCGCGCCACGCGGCGCTGCGGGGGCGTGTGTGCACCCGCCAGGGACTCCGCTAGGCAGGTCGACACCTAATCACATTTTGGTATATTAAATAATAATACAATAAATAAAAATCATGAATTGTGGATCATAAGCACACATTTAGTCATGTTTTGACCGATTTTCGATCATGGGCATGGCTGACATAATCAGCAGAGACTCATCGAGATATTATAATGCACAAGTGTGTCCCTCTTATCACTCTCCCGGAGAGAGATATTAAACGTGACCAACAGCAGTGTCGCACATGCGACCAGGAGATCAAGGGGGAACAAGTTCATAAAATATGCAATTCTTAATATTTGACTGACTATTAATTACTAGTTAATTTAATTTTATATGTGTGCATCAGTTTCGAAATGCGATCTGAGTTTTCCAACGGACTATTGATAACGTTCTAGGCGAATCGGTAAATACCTACGTCGTAGTTTGAGCTATCGATATTTTGATTATTTTGAAAACTATTGAGATCGTGATCGCGTCGGGAGACTTGAAGTAGTTTTGAGAACGTCAACTAAAGTCGGATTAACGTTAGATTTGAAAAAATGGTCGTTTTTAATTTAATTTGCAATTCAAGTTGCGAGGCTTAATCCGTGGCGGATGATGCCATTAGGTATGGTTAGATCCTAGGCGGGTGATGCCAGGTTACGAGGCCACATCCAAGGCGGGTGATGCCATAGGGTGTGGCTAGATCCTAGGCGGGTGATGCCAAGCAAGGAGGCTAGATCCAAGGCGGGTGAGACCATGGAATATGGCTGGATCCAAAGCGGATGATGCCCTGTAATAGTGCCGTGTGCGTCCTCTTGTCACGAAATCATTTCTCATTTTAGTCGCACGTTCTTTATCGTTAAAGGCAACAGATGATGATGCGTTGCGCAATGTAGGTTTGATCTAACGAAGGCAAAACTCGATAAATTTTCGGTAGGAGACTATGTTTGATCGTTGTTTTGTCTGACGGAAGTTTAGTGGGTAGTCAGTGAGTGATACCCAATGTGATCCATGGGAGTGGATGCACATGTGAGAGAGTGAGTGATACCCAATGTTATCCACGGTGTTGACCGGTGGGAGTGAGTGCCGTGGCGTCGGAGTGGTTTACTCGTTGGGGGCTCCTAAGGCTTTGAGATGAAAACAAGGAACGTTGGTACATGACTGGATAACGATTTTTATTACCCAATTTTTTTAATTATTTGGTTTATTGAGTAAAGTTTTGTAGTGACATTGAACGTTAGACGATATTAGTTTTATCATGAGAAAGGGTTTGAAGTCATGATGGTCAGAAATGGCCGAGTGGAACAAGTACTGTGCTAGATTTGTTGTTTCAGAGTAACAAACCGATACCGAAGTCTTGTTTGGAAGTCTCGTCAGTGGACGTCTTCCGGCTGAGATGGTGATGATAAACACAGCGACGGATGGCTTGTTGGGACGTCTCGTCAGTGGACATCTTCCAGCTGAGGTGGCGATAAAGACTAACACACAGGCACGTGTGTTCCGCAGGATGGCCGTGTCGGAGAAGTCAATAGTACGGAAGCTTGAGAACGAATGAACGAGCTAAGTGAAAAGTGACACATGTCACTTTGACAGAATTCGCGCTGACGTTTGCACGAACCGAGCAGATAAAAGTGCCGACCGCAGAGGTGCGGGGCTCTTTCCTCTGTCGGCAGCCGTGCGAACAACGCCGAGCCCCGGAGACTGTTTCACGGCTCGTTGTGTAAAGTGAATACCTAAAGCTTGCATCATAATCACAGAGTACTTTGTGAATCATAATAAATCAGTTGTATGATCTGGAATAGTTTGTTTATTGCTCGATACCCAGCCATCGCCCACAAAACAGAGTCCCTGGACAGAGCTTCAATGACGATCGGCATCCTTGCGCCGACATATATAATTATATATATAATTTAATATGTGTTTACAATGAATAAAGGAAATAATAATAAAATATTAAAAAACACTCTTGGCTATGTCCCACAATTTAAAAGCATGTATGGGCGGCATACCTCGGGCGCGGCCTCAGCGTGCTCGAGGCACCACGCCATGGCGGCGCCCACGCTGCAGCGCGCCGGCGTCAGGCCGCGGATCAGCTCCTCCAGCCGGTCGCGTTGGCTACGGTGGAAACAAAAACATCTTCATTTCTCTTCAACATTTTGGATGGCCACGATAATAGCACCGTCAAAGGCGTTCATATTCTCAAAAGTTCAGGTGTGTGGGCACTTGCTCTTCAGCTATACTCACTTCTTAAAACCCCAGGTATATCTCGCGCCTGGACTTGAATTGAAGTAGTCTATATAGAAAGCAATAAATCGGGTGCGCACCCAGGCAGGCTTCTGCAAATACAACTATTTTAAAGACCCATTGGATACCCAGTTTGAGTGTGGTGCCCCAGTTCATAACATAAACCACACGCTAGAATGACCCAAGTGCCCATAAACCTGCACCTTAGAGGATTTAATGAGTGCAACCGATGCTACAGTTAACTAATTTACCATCGATTCGAAAAGAAGTAGATCTATACTAACTTGTTAGACAGTGTTCCTCTGATGTTCTCTTTGGCGTCTTCTTCTTCCACCAGTTCATCAGGCATACCAGCCGTGTACAGATTCATTACGGGAGGCCGCCATACTGAACCGCCTGAAAAAAAGTGTCGAATAAGAGCCCAGACTTATAAGTGGATATTTTTGTACTGGAAGATAACTTTAGGGCGGGTAAAATTTGAGGGATTGTTCGAAAGAGTGCGGCCCTAGAACGAAAAGGGCAACTGAAGGAGCACAAGTGGGCTTTAAGTCGGACACGCCTTCTCGCTCCACTCAGAGAAAAAGAAGTTATTGATGATTTCTCACTCCAAAAAAAAAAGGCCTGAAAGATAATTCTCGGTTTGAATGCCACTTTCAATACTGTGCTTTAACTTGAGTAAAACTCAAAAAATATTGTCTAGAGTTTCTGAACTTTCTGCAATATTTCCTATACAATGTGGAGACAGAACAACAATAAATAAAAACGCTGTCAAATTATGCAAACAGAAACGCATGGGGCAGTTAATTATTTTCGCGATTTCATGTTTAGTCTCATAGTAAAAGTTGTTCAAAATGGTGACTGTATTGTTTTCATTTATTGTTGAATTATCAGAAATCAGAAACGTTTATTTCAAATAGACCAACTACAGGCACTTTTGAATTGTCAAAATGTCGGTCAGTCAAAAAAAGTGAAGCTAAATTATATAAATATCGTCACCACTATATATATTTAATTGATACTATTTTTTTATTTTAGTGTACTTTTAGGAGCATTATTTTACTATTCACTATTGCTCATAATTTTTTCATACATAGTAGTGATATATTATTACTTTTATCCCCTAAGGCTACAAGGGGACAAAAATAAGAATTACCATCCACACTACCATTAAATTTATTTCAAAACACTTCTCAATTTACCTTTGAACATTCTAAAGTCCTCGAGCGACCATTGTTTCGGGGAGTCCCCCTGGAGCATAGAGAAGAGCTTCCATCGATAGTAGACGTGCGCTGGCGACTGGTTCTCGAACAGGAACCGGAAGAACGGGTTGTTGATCTCTTTGTTCATTATGATGGCCTCGAACATCGGACCTTCGCGGATAACGAACTCGACCATGCGGTGGATTAGCATGAGGATGTTCCTGAAGAAGAAATGATTTGGTTGAGTCAATGTTAAAATTCGATTGAAAAGATTGTCAATGGAGTTTCTTTAACATTCTTCCCCATAGAGATCTACGCTTTGAAATGTGCAATTAGCATCATTTTCTGACTGACTTCTTAACAATTCAAAAATGCCTGTAAATAAATGCTTTGATGATTTTTTTTTATTGAAGAATATAGAATATATGAAAGTCAGTCAAAGATTGCATGTAGGAGAGATGAGAATGTTGAAATGGATGTGTGGAGTGACGAGAATGTATAAAGTGAGAAATAAGTACATTAGAGGAAGTTTGAAAGTGGCGCCAGTGACTGAAAAGTTAAAAAACCGTTTATCTTGAAGAGGGATGAAACATATGATACTAAGAGTTATCAATATCCATGTAAATAGATGGAGAGGAAGAGAGAGGCCTAAAAAAAGATAGATGAATGGATTGTGTGAGGAGTGGTATGATATGAAAGAAAAGGGAGTCAATGATAACGTGACGGTGGACAGGTTAGAATGGAAGAAGAAAAACGTGTTGCGCCGAAAAAGTAACGTTGGATAAGGGCAGGAAAATAATGAGGATATATAAGATTTTTATAGATATTTTGGTATTTTAGAACTTTGTTAAAGCTACTTATTTAAAAGATTAAGATAATTAATCACTATTGGTTAAATATTCAATATCTTCTAACAATAATAAGTTATTTAAAATCACTGTACTCACCTCTCTGTAGGAACTACGACTTTGACTATTGACTGAGACAAGATCTGTAAAAAAAAACATAAATATTCAATGTCAAACCAGTTTTTTTTTTTTTTTAATATGTGGAAACAAAAGTTATGTACATAAGTACCTGTTCATATATTGTCCTATCTTCTGGATCACTCGGATAATACTCTCCTGGTCGCACTCGGGGAATCTGAAAAATGTATATTATCAGATTTGATGCCAAGAAAAATGTGACATGTTTTCTTGCTTTTTTTTGAGGAGGGTAATCATCCAATGATTACCGCTGTAGGGTGGAGAGAAAAGGCGTGTCAGACTTTTACTGACTAAAACCATACCTGTGCCCTTCAGTTTTCCCTTTCTGCATTTCCCCATTGAAACAAATATAGTGCCACCATTCCGTTAATAATTCTTCCACTAACCTCAAAGATTAGCCAAGTACGAAGTAGGTAATAGACAAATGTGTGCACATAGGTGTAGTCTGTTCCTTTACTAACATAGATCGGATTGCCGTCTCATCGCAATCCGACAGGACCGGAGAGAGATCAGTCGTTGGACCAACGGCTTTCCGAGCAAAAATCCATTAGTACTTTTTGCCTAACCCCGAAATCGAACCCAGGACCCCACGTTCAACAGTCGCACTTGGAACCACAAGGCCAATGATGTAGTCAAAAAGTTACACTGAACTAAAGCTTTAAAAAAACTAACTGGCTTCACCTTTCTGACTGACCTGGGCCCCAAGTTTACTTTTTTTATAAATTCGTCATTCCAACACGATCCCATTGTCATTTTGCTAAAAGTTCGTAATCTGCTAATTCATAATGATCTATCATTGATCGGTCAATGGTCTCGTAATAGAGTTGTGGTAGAATGACAATATCGAGCTTATTAAAAGTAATGACTGCACAATGACGTTCTATGATAGGTCACTGATCAAAGGAACTGTCAAAATTTTAGCAGATTACCGCATACGTCAGACATTCATTTGTCAATATGTATGAGATTACCATTCTATGCCACTTTTTTCAATGGAGTGTCAGTGGTTGACCATTGGAAAGTCATAATGACGCCATTATATTAGTAGATTACCAAAATTGACAAAATCAACAATTATGAAATCAATGATAGACCATTCTGACACTATTGTAATAGCAGACTTGAGGCCTTGAACTCCATGACAAAAGTGCCTGTAAGTAGTTTAGTTGAACTGTCCTTTGCGGTTTGCTCTGCTAAGAAACTCAGTTCTTGTGGTTATTGCAGGTCCCCTCACCTTGTTAGCGAGATGCTTGGGCGGCTGCGCGTTGAAGGGCAGGCCGGAGGGCGGCGGCGGCTTGCTGGGCTGCTGCAGCGCGGGCGGGATGTAGATAGGCACCGGCGGGATCACCACCGCCTTACCCCAGCCTAGCTTCATCTCGTAACTCATAATCTCTTTACCTGTTGAAGAGAAAATGATGTTTAAAATAGAAAGAAGACGTTGACTACAATTTTTGTCCAGATTGCACTGGACAAAAGTTTTTACGCGGGGAATCATCAAATGACCTCAGGTCTCCACCCTAGGTGGAACCAAAGGGAGGGACTGAATAAAACCCACCTGTGTTCCGTCAACAACAACCTGTTTCCTCTTTCGAACAATCCCGGAGCCCTGACAGGCATCGGCCTTTGTAGGCCTCATCCATTTTGCTGACATCTCTTTGATGCGCGCGTGGAACATGACGCACCGACGACCGGGCCTGGTACTTATGATGAGCTACTCATGCCTATTACTCGCTGTCTGCAAACCCACGCCTACGGTGTCCAACGCATCCTGGGCAGTCAGCTCGGTACTTGGCCTTGCTAATATGATTTTATATAGTTTACGTTACCCTCAGTATAGTGTATTCACGGAGACGAGTTAGTAGAGCGCTATCTCACTCACACAATTTTTTAACTGTGATTGGTCAGTGATAAACGCTAAGGCGGTGTACACAGTACGAGTACTTTTTAGTCTACTCATACTTCCCGTACAGTGCAGACGTGCTCTTACTTGTGACTGTATACTCAACTTGTGAATCGGCTGGTGTATTGGATTTTAAGATTGATTGCTTTCTTGACGACTTGGCGGCTTGTGAAAAGGACTTTTCATTGTGAACTGAAATAGTGCGATAATGGTGGATATCGAACAACCTGCTGAAAAAAGAAAACGGCGGGCTTTTTTGTCTACCGAGAAGACTATGATTTTAAATATGTACCACGCTGCCACGCAATGAGAAAAGCAGACTCTTCGGCCTCCAAGGGTGACATTCTGAAAGCTGTTGCATCTTCTTTAGGTGTTCACTGGGCTTCTGTTCATAGAATTGTAAAAGAGAAGAATGATAGTGGTGAGTTAAAATCTCCGAAGAAATTGAAGCAACGTTTGTCAATTGTTGATACGATTGATAACTTTACAAAATGTGCCATCAGAAGTATAGTCCACAATTTCTTCGCGCAGAATGAAATACCTACTCTAGATAAGATTTTAAAGAAAATCAGTGATGATGGCACTTTGGGCATTATAAAGAGAACGACGCTACATAAAATATTGAAAAAAATTGGTTTTAAATTCTGTAAGAGAAGCAGAAATAGCTTATTGCTGGATCGCGATGACATATTCTTTTGGAGAAAAAATTATCTGCGAGCTATCAAAAATGCACGAAATAATCATCAAAAAATCTACTATTTAGATGAAACTTGGGTGAATGAAGGTCACACTACCTCAAAAGCTTGGGTCGATACCACAGTGAAAAGCAGGCGAGACGCTTTTATTAATGGACTAACGACTGGCTTGAAAACACCTTCAGGTGTGTATTTTTTTAATTTAATGGTCAATGGAAATTTTTAAGCGGCGCAGGTGTGCTAATGACCCGTTTATTGTTCTTTTGTCATAAATGAGCATTATCATAATAAAATACTATTTCCCAATTTTTGTATAGTTAACTGGCCCAGGTGCGCTACATCCATTGTTATTATTATCATTAAGTTATTGTTATATTCTCATTGTTGAAACACGTGTTTTATAACATGTTTATATTCTCGTTACAGGAAAAGGCAAAAGACTAATTATCACTCACATCGGGAGTGAGGATGGATTCGTCGAAGGTGGTCTAAATATGTTTGCTCGCGTTCCTCCGTTTGTCTATGGTAATGACAAATGATATAATTATGTTGGAGCGTCAGGCGTCGGTCGATGGTTTATTATTTATTCATATAAGCACTATTTTTAAATATAATTGTTTATAATTTACATTACACACATAAATATAAATTCACGATTTTATTTATCTCTTCATTATTTATATTTTATTTCGATAGACTACTTAGCGTCCGTAAGTGTGTTCGTGACATCATAGTGGGCCCTAACAGAATACCAGCGCTGCGTTATTTATCGTTTTAAAATAACGCAGCATATGCTGAGTTAGGTGCCTTTTTGGTCTCGCACTGATTATACCTTTCTTTTTTTTTATTGTGTATCTTTAGTTTATACGATTGTGTGAGTCACGAATAAACGTTTTTTCTTTCTTTCTTTCTGTTTGAGTCGAAGAAACAAGGCGATTATCACAAGGAGATGAATGCCGAAGAATTTGAAAATTGGTTTAGAGAAGTTTTAAATAAGCTAGATGATAATTCTGTGATAGTCATAGATAACGCTTCCTATCACTCTAGGAAAATAGAGCGAATCCCAACGGCCAAATGTAAAAAACAGGATATATTTAATTGGTTACGCGAAAAAAATATTAGCTGTAACGCTGAAATGTTGAAACGTGAATTATTAAACATCGTTAAAAATCATAGACAGCGATACGACGCTTGCATTATAGACGAAATGGCAAAATCACAAAACAAAACTGTATTGAGACTGCCGCCGTATCATTGCGAATTAAATCCAATTGAGCTAGTGTGGGCTCAAGTTAAAGGAAATGTAGCTTCACACATGAAAACACACAAAATGGCAGAATTAAAAATTGTATTAAACGAATCAATTCATAATATTGACGCAGATAAATGGAAAAAATGTATAAAGCATGTCATAGAAAAAGTTGAGCCCAAAATGGATGCCATGGACAGAAATGTAGAAGCAATGACTGAAAGATTCATAATAAATGTAGGAAACGACGACAGTAGTGATAGTACGGAGAGTGATGATGATGATGATATGTTATAAACTTGTTTATGTAGATATTATAATATAATAAAGAAAATTTAATCATTAACTCTCGATTTTATTTCTTTCCTTCATATCCATCCAGATATATAAAAAAGTAGGTACCCATAAAAAAATTCTATCAAATAAATGTCTCTCAATTTATACGACAGACGAAGCCGCAGGAATAAACTAAGCGAACTTTTAAGAAGCGCAGTGTGAACGCACATTTACATTTCTAAGGTATTGTTAACGCCCACTGACCCTAAAAAAGGTTTTTTTGTCTTTGTCATTTGTATGATAATGTGCGATAGAGAAGGCGCTATACTAACTCGTCTCCGTGAATACACTATAGTTACCATAAATTTTGGCGCTTTGAATTTCAGACAATTAGTAGTGATGTTCTTCAAAACAGTAGAGATCATAACAGGTGGCATTGGTAGTATCTGCTTAACCTCATGAGAAAAAAGCACGTGTTTACTTACGGTATGGTTATTTCAGCTACAAAATAACTTTGATTTTTTCACCGATTAAGGAGATTGCCCACTATACAGTACCAGACCATTGACTGTGCTAGGAATTTATCAGGCCAAAAAATATTCTTTGTATTGAAACATATTAGAGATTATGCCCACAGGACGGTACCGTCTCCGTGCATGAAACGCAACATTATCGGTGAGCATATAACATAATTTCATGAATTACAACCGCGTTTGATGATCGTTCTAGGACCGTTAAATAACGGCACACGACCCTAATAATACACAACAAGCATACATAACATTTTTGTCATCATACTACTCACTGTTTTTACATGTCTGCTTCACGTGAAAACACAGGTACAGATACTACTAGGTAACCGAGAGAATAGGACCGAATAGGACATGTTGATGATATGGTCACTAAGCCCGTTACACACGGTTATGATATGATGCATTCTAGTGTGTATTAGTAGTAGTTGTTATTCGAACGTTCTCTGTCTTTCCATGCTTGATACGTTCGTAGTAAAGCCATGGTAAGGTGTACTAGGCTAAATCTTTTAATCTGTATTTATTTATTTAAAACATCATCCAACACAATGGTACAAAGACAGATTTAATGTCTTAGGCATTCTCTACCGGTCAGCTAAAGATGAAGACAACATGGCAGGTGCATAAAAAAAATTAAAATAATAATAAGAAAACAAGGGCACAAAAGTATCATACATTTTATATACCGGGAATAAAAATGATACATGGAGCCTACTACAGTACTAGATTAGTAGACACTACACTACTCACTACACATAGCAGTATAGTGTCTACTAGTCTAGTGCTGTAGTAGTAGTGTAGTGTAGTAGTGTAGTGTAGTAGTGTAATGTAGTAGTGTAATGTAGTAGTGTAATGTAGTAGTGTAGTAGTGTAGTGTAGTAGTGTAGTGTAGTAGTGTAGTGTAGTAGTGTAATGTAGTAGTGTAGTGTAGTAGTGTAGTGTAGTAGTGTAGTCTAGTACTGTAATAGTGTAGTGTATATAATTCGTGACCATTTCATTCCATAAGGCTCGATGTATAATTTTTATTCCTGGGACATAAAATATATGCATATCCTCACCATTAATACACCTCAGTGCCCGCTCCCCGTCCTTCCGAGACATGAAGGCCACGAAACCACAATTCCTGCCGCGCGCCTTCTCTTCATCAGAACGAGGCCACATTATCTTTATACTAGCAAGGGGACCATAGCGACCGAAGATCTCCATTAATTGTTGTTCTGTTATCTGTTGGATGATATGTTGTGAACTTAAATTCTGTTGCTTAAAATGAGTTAACTTATTTAACATAAAAACTAGGTATACATGTAAATGAGCCTGATCATTGGCTTAAGTCATCTGGTGACACTGCAAAATCTGTAGGTGCTTCTCACCTTATTCATTATATTTTTCTCTCATGCTTCAAGTACACTTTAGGCATGATTTATAAAATGATCAATCAATTGATTTGTTTTTTTAAGTGATATAAACTAATGATTGTCTGCAATCCCACTTGATGGGTAAGCAGTGATGCAATTGTTAATAAATAATAGTAAAATTTATTCAAATAACGTTTACGAAAAAATTTACATCAAGTCAACAGTAACAAGGTTTATCATACAATTACAGTGCCTAAAAATATACTAAAACTAAAATATTACTAAAAGGTGTTCGGAATTGCAATGTTTGATAGTGGACCACCCGATCTAGGTTAATTTAAACCTGTGTTGATGATGAAGCGCACTAGTTCATTAGGAGCCTATTCACTCTAGCCTTAAAGACCTAAATAATGATCGCACGGGAAGACTGCAGCAGGCAAATTGTTCCAGTCCTTTGTGATTTATAATTATTACACAATTGTCTTAAGCAACTTGACTTTAATTAACCCAAGTGACAAAATATACACAAGGATAAGGACTGTAGTATAAGCTACCTACCTTAGGGTTAAGATTTCCAAGGTACAGATTTGTTGTATTTGGGTCTCCAGTATCATATGATCCGACATCTGGTATAATATCCAATGATGGTTCGACCCCTACCACTCCACGCTCACGCAATACATTTTTGTATTTGTGACGTTCTGATCTTTCCTCCTGTATCCTGTAATGGAATAATAATAATATCATAGCCGTTTTTGGGTCTTTTGTTTAAAATATAGAGTTAAGGCAAAAAATGAGCAACCGTCTTATATTATACGGAGTTTCAACTTGTATATAATTGCTTATTTGGTACTGGCAGTTGGAGGGCTAATGTATAAAAAATACAACTATTGCTCAAGTTGTGACTAGCCAGAAAACCAGGAACTGTTTTGTTGTTTTAAATATTTGAATAAGTTAGTTATTACATAATGGGATATGATAAGATTGTGATGAGTGAAACATATCATCTTATTTCTAATCTGATTTCTATACTTAGTCCTGAAATTTATTTAAAATATATACAAAATAATAAACTTTTTCCATAGGAAGTTCTTTGAAATGTTTTGCATTGAGCCAATATGGTGGATGCTTGGACTGGTGCCTCTTACAGAAAGTAGACTAGTGTCCCAGCAGTGGGAAAACTTTAAATGATATCTAGACTGTTGGCTGAATTTCTCATACATCACTTTACTTATCACACTCACTGTCTCAATTCCTCTTTAAATAGTTCCAGGTTACTCTTCTTCTTGTCTTGTCCCTTCTTCTTAGCGTGAGGTCTGCCCGGAGGCTCAGGCCTCTGTACAAGAGTACGGACCACATCCACATCAGTGATGCTCCGCTTTTCATCCAAGCGGGACACGGGCTTGTAGAGCTTGCCTCTTTCTGATGTATCTTCCTCTATAAATGTGAGTATTGAGTTATTGGTAAAAGAAAGACTGGTAAGATTGACTATGAAACATTTAAAGAGCATTTATAAGTCAATATGGCTTGATGACATTGATATATATATGTAATTTCAGCAAAAAATAACAAAGAAAACAAAAAAATGTACTAGTTTTTCCCAACTGAGGAATAATTCCAATTTTCCAGTTCAATTTCAATAATATGTTGTACTCAGAAATCCTCTGTATATTGCTAAGTACATTAGAAGTTACATGAGTCTGCTTTTCAAAGAGTAAAAAGGTACATAAAACTGTTCCATACTTCTAGCCCCTGCATCATACGTGCCAGCTTTAACCCAGACCTTGCTTGTGGTGCTGGGGACTTCCTGGAAGGTCTCCACAAACTCCTTGAAGACCTGTGAAAGTGATCAAACAATATTGACATCAATTCAAAAATTTTTAGAAGTTGCTCCTAAAGTAATATTTAGGACTAGGCTGAGCCTGAGTTGATTAATTCACAGATTTGTTTTATAACACTGGATAGATCGCTTTTTCATTTAAGCTAGGTGAACAATGCCCCTTCTAGGGACGTGGAGAGTAGAAACTGGATGATTAGGGTAAGGATCAGGTATATTAAGAGAGACAGGAGAGCTTTATGTGCAGAACAAGACTGATTAATGAAATTGGCTAATGAAATGCTACTATTACAATGTTTCTGTGTTAATAACCACTATAACAGTCTTAACTTCACCGATTTATGCATCATTTTGATGATTGTGATAACTGATATATTTTATGTGTTGGAAGACAGTTTCAACTAATGATACTTACATGAGCAGCTGCTTCTTCTTCCTCTTTCTTTTTTAACTCCTCTAGCTCCTTCTTAGATAATCCTCGAGAACTCATATTGCCGAAAGCCTTCGAAAAGCTTGTTACATTACAATAAAGTTTTAGCCAATTAATTAACTTTTGCTTGATTCATCATTTACTCAGATTTTGTTTCGCTTCGTATTTTTGCCACACTCCAACATATTATTTAAACATGTTTGAGAGCCTAATTTTTTCACAAAACTCATAAATTATTTTTTTACAATACAGTAAATAACATACATAACCTAAAAGCAGTTTCAGTTTCACTTGACTACGGCTTGACAATTTTGACAAATGACAAGAAGCAACACGTTTTGTTATCATAGAATGATTAATTGGATTTGCGTTCCATTCGGTTTCACTACGTATCTTGCGGGCTTTTTATTGTCTTTTTATAAAATAAATCACTCGTAAATATATTTATGCAAAAATAGTACCTCACTCTTGTAACTACCTAATATAAAATTATAAAAACTTAAAGTTGATCGTAAGGAGCGGTTTATGAACAACTAAACGTATCAATGTGCATTTTGGAAAATAAGTTGCCATAAAAGAAAAAACGACATATTGTCGTAAGTGGCCAACAAATAGGCCGAGGATGGCCAAATAAATAGAATAGATTTTTTTATATTTATTACTTACGCAAGTCCAGTATGAGTTGATGCGTGTATAACAAGGTCATCGGAAACATCGTTCTGTAATGTACTGTGCTATATCGAAACCAGAAGTATGTATTAACGTATGGGACTTTTTTAAGTTTTGCGTAAAATACCCTTACATCAATCATCGTAAGAAACATGTTTACATTTTAGATTACTTATTTTAAATCAACTTTCTACACCACACATTCTAAACCTGGATGTTATCTAAACAATGGCCATGGCAATAGTTTGTTCATAGACATATTTAGTAAAGATATTATTTGTTCTGGTTTGAGCTTTACAACTGTGTTTTTTTTTTTACTTAGGAAATCATCAAACGACTTCTCCCGCTCGACGGTATGAAGGCGAGCAACACATTGCTTTCCATCCGCAAGCCCGCACCTACGATTACTGGGCATCACCATGCTACTCGGTACTCCCAGCACCCGGGGTGTCTCTTATAGCGGAAGCTGGAGCGTGAGGATGTCCGTTCCCTCTCACGGTTGCGGCCATACGCTTGACTCGTATTACTGTTTCGCAAGAGGTGGTCGATTCCCATTTTCTCTCGCCCCAGACCATGGTCTGAACCAGGGCCGGACGCGAGACGTCACCGCCTCCATTACCTCATATTTGAGAGCCTATATACTTTCAGCCACCAGCACACTGGCACTAACTGATAGTACAAAGCGACATAAATGTACTTCTCCCTTTTAAACAGATTTCTTAAGAAAAGTAATCCTCATTTAGGTATTGACAAATTAAGGTAAGAAATAAAAAACTTCATTGGTTACATATTATTTATTGAAAAAAGTATACATCAAAAACATTTCGATGTAAAATTAAAAAAAAAAGAACGTGTGCGATTTGACATTAGTGAATGAATTCTGCACAGGACTACGGTGTAATACCAGCCACAGTTGAAACCTTCTAATCTGAACCTTATTACGATACTCAAAAGTTGTAAACCGCATAACAAGTGGTCTCAGTGTGGCCAGTGCTTACATCGAACATATTGGGTATTGGATAAAGTACTAGCTAAGTATTTATCATACAGTATTATCTTTACAGCCAAGTGGTATACAAGTAGAAAAGTTGTCATTTCACATGACTGTAAATTACATTTATGCAAGGAAAGTAAAAAAGTTAGCCTCTGTTAAGTATAAATTATGTATATTAAAAATGGCTAATTGTACTTAGAGTATTGTGCCAGCATAGGCCACGCTATAATTACCTATTGGCTGTAAATTCCACTGTTTCGTCTTTTTATTTTGTCCCTACTATCAATATTACATATCGTTATTTCACTTAATACTTACATTTAAAATACATAAATAATACAACTTGATAGTAACCGAATAATTTAATGCATTGAAACGTTATTTTGAAATTAAATTAAAAGTATAACAAGCAGTGAGACCTAGCCATCGAAAGGGCGCGGTTACCGCAAGCCAGACAAACTCTTAGCTCAAACCTTAGAAAAAAAGAAAATAGAGCTAGAATTTTAAACTCGGAAAACATAAAAATTTCGCTCGAACCTTTGACGTGCCATAAGAAAAAAAGAGTAACTATATGGCCTATCTATTAGGGCCCGTCCGAGTGTTAAAGAATAGAATACGTTTGTGCATCATAAAGCTTATTATACAATGAAACATGCCACGTAATATACATAACTATTATACTGTACACAGCGAAACTAATGTACATAGTCACAGAACGAATATCATAAGACGTTGGTGTGCTCTCGCCGCTAGCTGACGTCACGTCATCAGGTTACATACATTAGGGACAAAGTTGAAACGTCTCATTTGTTTGTCACTGGAACTGTTAACTTAAAAAAATATTTATTATCCAAAAAAAAAAACAGGCACGATTTACTGTTATTCAGTACATTATTTCATTCAAGAAAATCTGTTCTTTGTTTAATATCTAATGCCTGGAAAATATGGATGCTGATAAAAAAAAAATCAGACGGTGTACACATTTTCTAAAGAAACCCTTGGTATAAAACCTGAGACGTCACGTCTTTACCGCGCCATTAACACAGACGGAGTCAATCTATAACATAAATATACTAAAATATACTTTTACATAATTTATTTGTTATCGTTTTATACATTGGTGGTATACGAAGCTGCATTTTATTAGTCAGTAGATATGCAATTAAAAATCTTATTGGCAATAAAACGTTATGATACAAAAGATGTGGAGCAGATAATGGTTGCCAAAGATGGCTTCCATTGTGTAGACGAGGGAAATGTACTGTGACAGAACGACACTGTGGTTGCCAATCAAATCATAGACGTAGAGAATGGACTGAACAATACACTCACAATATAAACCACTCCATAGAAAGATACTAAGCAATAGTAAAGTCTATATGCTGAACTCACCCGTTTCTATACCATAGCCCAATCAGAAAATTCAAGAAAAAGAAATAACAATTTCTGACCGCACAATTGCTTTACATTTCACACATTTCAGCAGTTAACTCACGCAAACACTCAGTCCATTCTACAAGGCCAACGGAACTGTCAGAGAACTGTTACCCCTAATTGGCTAACACATCTTGATAACTGTGATCTGATTGGCTGCCGCTTATATTGCAGTTCATGTCAAGCTAAATACAAATTATACATATATATGTTATAATTATTTACAAAATAGTTCCGTTGTTGTGTCCGTATTGCTTAGCGGGGAAGCTGCAAGGTAGGATGATGATGACAGGCATACAAGCAACTTACTGATGTATAACTTTTTGTGTGATACAAATTAGAGTTTTTTTTATATATTAGAATTTTTAAAAAATATGGCCGATATTCAATTGCCATTCATCGGATTCCAGTATATCTTCTTTGTGACCTTTAGAACCTCATTAAAGAGAAATATTAATATAATAATCTTGTAATTTGTTATTTGTCAAAACAGTCATAAAATCCGTATTAAAAGGTGCAGATAATAACAATACTAAATTTCACAATAAGTAATATTTACAGCACAAACAAAATTAGACTCTAATTTATATAACACAGAAGTGTAAATACGATAAACTAACAATCATTACACTTGTTGAAGTGTTGTTACATAAGAAGGCCACATGCGTGCCACACACTGCGATGACTTTGTGAACGCAAGCCATTACAGTTCGTATTACCTCTCAGCAATGAGCTATATTGGGATATCAGGAAAAAATGAAAGCAGAAGATGGTAGGAACAAAAAGTGAAAGCTTCCGGCTGAACAATTTTCGCTCTTATGCAGTCAGAAATAAGGTTGAAAAGTAGTCAGCTGAGAACTTTCCAAGATATACAATATTAATGGGTTTGAGTATTTAGATACTATGGTAAGATGAGTGCAACCGATAAGCTTATTTCTGTTTCAAAATTACAATAAATATACTTCCACCTGACAACTGCTATACAGAAATGCTCGATCGGCTACAGGAATACTGCTGTTGTAGAGGCATAAGAACCATCATTCTGTATAAGGTATTATCAACCTTACGGCAATAATATTAGTGCACAAATACAATTACACTTTACACCTATATATTCCCGCACTCGGCTCTCATTCTTCACAAAGTCAACACAATCAGTATACGAGGTCGAATTAAATTAACTAGCGAAACTCCGTGAACGATAAAAACAAAAAAGCACTACACTCGGTCGTTGACTTTGTCATAGTTACTTGGAACTAAAGGTTTAGTTTCTTTTGTGTTTTATCGTCATTAGATATCGATAGTCGACACGTGCGGAGTTTCGCTGGCTACTTTAATTTGACCGTACATTATATTCAACATCAACAATAAGACATACAACGCTACCGTCGAAAAGTAAACGTTACGTTACAAGGGTATAACACTTCATTTACACTATTAAATGCATTCGTCGAACATTGTACTACTCCTAAAAAACAATGGCCAATGATAGTGAAAAATAAATGTAATTAAACATTGTACTCGCTTATTTGATCAATAGACATCTATTAAAATAAATTTTCACATACAATATACATCGAATATAATATAAAATTCTTTATTATATAACGCTAGTTGTTTTGTGGGCACGTGTGAGATATACAGTACGTACATTTTGGATGTTATATTATAGTAAAACCTACTGTCCACGGACGCGTAGCTTCATAGACGCGTATTCGTCATTATACGCTTCGTGTACGCCTGCGTGAAGCTTACATGCAAAACTATTAAACTCTGCCGACGAAGCGGCAACGTCTTGCCGTCGTATCATTGTCGTGTAAGCTTTGAGTAGGCGTACACCAGTGGTAAAAGGACGAATACGCGTCTATGAAGCTAGGCGTCCATTTACAATAGGCCTTAATTGTCAATTGCGCCCCGTCCCTGTACATCCCACAGGCGCACACCATATTGTGAATAGTCAAATCCTCTCGATTATACACTGTACAGGGATTGTGAAATGTTCATGGACAGATTGTATTTGCTTTTATTCGTTTTTCCGCGCGACAGTTTTAAACAACGACATTTGTGCGATACCACCGACTCCTGTATTATAACCAACGATTTTATTAGTATACTTATTCAAGTCCCACGTTTGATTTGAAGGATAATATATTTAAAAAATCCTCTTTATCGCTTGTGAACCCTAATATTTCATTTAACATTTTAATTATAATAGCTTAACGGGATATTTTTTATCTGTTTGCTGTTTCGCCTTTACAAATTATAGTTACTTTCTGTAGGGCAGATCATTATGTAATCGTCGTAGGTCAGGATTCGGAGTGGTACACCTAACACTTGAGAAGCGAACTGTGAGTAGGGTAAGTTAGCGGGTCTAGCGAGAGAGGTGCGATCTGTTGGATTCCTTAATGGTGGGATAAGCTTAAACTGGCACTGGTGTTCAATTTCAAAGCATTCGTAATCATGGCTTTCTGCGACGTGTTTACCGAAATGTGTGCCGGTGAACGGTTTGAAGTTGTGCATGCGGCCGAGGAGCTCGCCTTCGTGTGGCAGCACGTCGTATAGCCGCTGGCGAGGAGCCGGCGGGGCGGAGCGGCGGGGCAGCAGGGGCGGCAGCGGGGCGCGGGGGCGGGCGGCGGGGGGCGGACCGGCCGCGGGGGGCGGGTGAGGCAGCTGGAGGGGGGCGGAGTTGCGCGCGGCTGAGTCTCAGGCATCCGCGTCACCTTTCAGTCTGAGCCGTGCGAAGTCCTCGAATATTATGTCGTCGTCCTGCTCTTGGCCGTTCTCGTCGCTGTGAGGGAGAGGAGTTATCTTTTAATAAAAAGAAATCTTATAATGTAAATTAGGATAGGGGTAACCTTTTCAGGGCATGCAAATAGAAAGTCAGTAATATCACAAATAGCTATGAATTATTTCGCTGTTTTGATCGTTTAATCAATATCAATGTAAATCACTGAATATAATTATAAAGTACGGTTCTGTAGTGCACTAAAACATTAAATTACAACAATGAATATTTAGCTTTACAAGAAAGTGCCACAACAGTAATGAATGATGATACATAGTGTATTCACGTTAAGAAAATAGTAAGTCATCGTTGGCACTCAGCTTAGTCTCTTGCTGACCGCTTAGATCATAATAAAATAGAAAGCCGTGTTCACAATGACCAGTTGAGGTAAGCCCTTCAGACAATACGGACAAAGTTTTGTCAATTTTAAAAATGAATACCTCACCATAAAAATAAAAGTGAACATTCTCACGATTAAAATTTAAAATAATAATTACTTAATTAATATTATTATTTGAAAATGTTGTGAAAAGTTTGCTTTAATATTAATGGTCTTATTTTTACCTCAGTATGAATACGCCTTTATTTTCCAGTAGCACTAATGAGTCACTATTTTCTTAACGCGAATAGGGTATAGGTGTCTCGATTCCACCACTGAAACTATTTACTTAAGAAAAAGCTTTTTAATCTCAACGAATTTTTAGTTAAAAAACGTAATAATATGGTTATTTTATCACGGTGTCAACATTTAGTATCGCAAAATGTACATTTTCTAATTCACAATTGTTTTTTTCCGTGATCTTACCAACTATCGGCAATAGGGCAAATAGTTAGGTATAAATATGCCAATAATTCAGCAAATGTTACGATTTTAATTGCTACCTTAAACATGAAATATTACTAGACAAAAAAAGTCGTATAAATATTTGACACTAGTTATTTGTTCTTAATTATTGCTCCCTTTAAGTTTTGTTGTACATTTTGTACAACAACACTTAAAGGGAGCAACGTAGGCAAATATATTGAAGGTCACGTCCGTGCCGTGCAATGTATTATGAACATTAGGAGCGTTGTTAGTAGGTTTATATTCGCATGTTTTCTTTGGAAGAGTGTAACTTCTATACTTATACTATTACTTATTCTGTGCTTATATAAAAAAAAAAACAGTATTCACGATTTAAGTACGATGTGACCCTTAAAGTGTGAATAATTAAGTTTCTTACTCTACTTTCTTCTCCGAAAGACTGCCTATGAATTACGCCACTAGTTGGAACTACATTGACAAGTGATCCATTTCTTTTAAAACGTAACTTATGTAGTCAAGACGGGCCTACCTTAACACGATCTTAACATGATCCATTTGACGACCTAAACTGATCTGTTAAAGGGATGGAGCTATATAGGGTGTATAGCTCCATCCTCCTTTATCGCTCGCACGCTTGATATTTTAATACGTCATGGAATGGCCCAAATGTGCTGAGCATTTCAGAAAGTATTGAAAGTGAAAATTATTACTACTATACTATTGAAAGTGAGTGAATATAGTGAATGAAAAGGGTAATCACGGGTGTGGGTCCAGCTGGATGAGGTCCTGGTCGGGAGCGCGAGGGGCGTCCGCGGCCGCGCGCGCCTCCTCCTCGGGCTTCGGGTGCATCAGGATGAACGGCAGCTCGGCGCTCAGGTCGCTGCCAGACAAACAAATTATTACATAAATAAGTGAATCACACTTTAAAGTGCTAAATTAAATATTAAGCTGGTGAAACTTCACTGACAACAAGGGTATGACATATAATATCTAATGAAAATAATCAATCCGCAAGGCTGAGTCACGGTCTTTCTTTCCTTCCCCATAAATGTCTGTCCTCTTCCAGTCCAGAAAAAATTAAGATAAAACCAAACAAAAATAAAAAACAATAATGTAAAGAAATGGAACTATCAATGGCTGTTGACAATGCAAATTACTTAAAATTTAGTACATTTTTATCGTCTGCGATGTTTCACCAACTATCAGATTTAAAAAAAAATACGTCATATACAAATCTCATCCGCTTCATTTCATTATAAGTAATTAAGCTGGCAAGAATGTATAATAATACAAGAATAAAATTATATTCGAATTATCATGTCAGTTTGACCGAAAGCAAACGAATTACTTACAAACCGGAAGTAACAGAACAAAGAAAATGTTCAAACTCGATATATTGTCGATGTAATATAACTCGCTTCTATCATCTGAAAGTACACTTAATACCAGTCGGAATAATTTCCCGAATTTAACTACGAGGATCTTCTTCAATCCTCCTCCCGATCTAAATATCTCCATACCAATTTAAAGACAAAGAGGCAAAGTATGCACTCCAAACAAAATTCAATAATATCAGTCTCAAAATCGGAGGAGTACGACGTCATTTTTGCTGACTTATTATCATACGGGAAAATAGCAATTAATCAATCACTATGAACTCTCGTGAACTCGGAATAAATCTCGTTTACACGAAATGAAGTCAGGTAAACAGGAACACACTGGAACAACGCAACAAGTCCCAACATGACATAGATTCGAATCAATAAAACTCTGTTGCACGAAACGAATTTGCATATGACGTATGTCCGGCATTACTTGACATTACAGCTGTCCAAGAAAGCTGTTTGCGTGACCTATTTTTGTGTGTTAGCGGTTAGTTTTAGTCGTTTAGGATAAATTTGTAGCTACTGCAAATAATATTGTAATATGGAAAATACTGTCGCTCAATACAAGAGTACATGTGACGCCAAAAATTGTGTGTTATGATTTTATAATCAATTAGTGATGCTGGATCCCTGGATTAACAAACATAATTGAAGTTTTAAATCCTGCCATGCAATGATGTGAGCTGAAACGATTTTGGAGCATTGCGCTCGCTCCAAAACTTTGGACCTGTTTTTGTCTCATCTTTTCTTACTAGATATAGACTGATTACCAAGTGATCACAATGTAAGTAGAAAAAAAGGGAAATTATATGCAGGAAATATATAAAATATAAAGGATATTATCACAAAGTATACAAAAATTCACATGCATGATTTACTCAAAATGTTTCTTACGTTACTGACGAACATTCGACGGTATTGTCGAAACTTTGTGGTGGAAATGTAAACAATCTTGACATGTCTTTTATCTAAAAGTTGTCTAAAAATTTTATCTAAAAATGTTTACAATTTGTTATTTATCTATACCGATGTTTGGTAATTAACTAAATTTAAATAAACTTTGTGTCTTTTATACGATTTTTAAAAAATTTAAAGACATAAATCAAGATTGTTTACGTTTAGTTAACTACCTAAACAAATGGAGTATAGATTGGACAATTCATAGTAAGTTAGACTTACCCGCCAAGTGGCCCGAGACACAGCTTCACTTTGACTTTGTATTGCACTATGATACCTAGGTTCTCTCGCTGCGATGGGTCCGCGATTCTGAAACAGGTTTTGAATTTTTAGAGGACATCGAATATATTTGACCAAGAACAAATAGAAAGTTCAGTTAATAAGTTTCTCAAAGGAAAAAATCGTGTGAAAGCCTTGTAAAACCTTCCATGCTCTAGAAACAAAAATCAAAGGCATGTGACATCCACCAACCCGCATTTGAACGCGTGGTAGATTATAGCCCATTCCCTTCCTAGAGAGGAGGCCCGTGTTCCAGCAATCAGACATTACATTAGAGGCTGATTATGCTATGCTTAGGTTGGTTACAAAACCATACTTTCGAGTTCTTCGTACGTAAAACAGTTGTTTTGTACTGGCTCACAAATTATTTACATTTGAAATAGGTAAACCAAACGCCGGATAAAAAGAGGAAGCATGTCCACCAACGATAGCGTTAGTGCTGCGGTACCTAATAAAAACCACTTAAATTACAATGAAAATTAAAGTTTGAAAAGGTACAATGTACGCATGTTTTCTGCCCCTTGAAATTACTCATTGTTCTCATTCAAGGTAATGTATTTTATTTTTTTAACAGCGTGTGTTGTGTCATACTCACAGCGTGCTGGAGGCGAGGTTGGTATCCTCGTGCTTGAGCTGTCCGTCGAGCGCGAGCCCCCACTTGTCCTTGTTGTTGGCGAGCAGCGGCGTCACCGTGAACACCTTGCTCAGCGTGAACCCGGGGCCCACTGGACAACCCTCCCTGGAACATCACTAATGATTAGTACATCCTACTTCTATAAAAAAATGCCGTGTTACTAAAAATTCGAAAATGGCGCGGCCAATCTGAAATAATGCACCCGTGTGAAACCAGGGCGTGTCGCTAGTCTGAAAATCTGTATGTTTGGATCATTGTTCCAATCACACCTGAACGGATTTCGGGAAAAATTTGACTGACGCGTAGACTGGTCTGAATCAGCACTAGACCGTAACCTATAGCACCCATAGGATGATTTTCGACTTACACGTGAATGAAGCCACTGGCAAATCTAGTTAAAAAGAAAAAGAAATGCTTCACCTTTATTCTACAGCCCTGCGTTCAAAAATAACCAGATTAGGGTAGAGTCGCTACTCCAACCGTTCAAAAATGCTTCGAGTTGCAACCCAGGATCGTTCTTTTATAACTCGAGTAGCTACCCTAGAGTTAACCCAACTAACTCTAAATTCGAGGAGGGTAGGTTGGTGTAAGTGGTCATAAATGACACTTGCTTGACATTGACAGTTGAACTATACGTTCGCGTTCAAAAATGCGAGTGTAGAGTATCTACTCAGAAGACGTCATTAGAGTTAACTCTAAACTCAAATTTGAACGCAGGGCTGCGGAACAATATTAAGCTGATATTATTGTCTGTAAATAGAATTAAGTTTTCATTCCGCGAGTGTTCAGACGCTTTCATTAATGGTATCACACACTTTCAAACACATATGGTGGCGCCATAACCTTTGTGGGCTGTTGTCATTTGTTGCCCTATACCTTATGAATATAAAACCCAAACCACGTGCATCCCTAATGATGTATGTACATTCATTGTATTTTCTTCATAGAAAAAACGAACGATCTTGGTCTGTCATGGGGTAACTTTAAAGGATAGCTATCTATAGTCAGAGGCCCTAACACAGGCTAATTAACGCGAACCATTTTACGACCTAAACTAAACTGTTAAAGGGATGGAGCGATATATATAGGGTGTATAGCTTAACCCTCTTTCTCACTTCACACTTTAGCACGTCATGGTAGGGCCCCAGGCACTAATTTGGAAATAATATAAAAAGGAACGATGCTTTAAAACAGTTAGTAAGAGTCATGTCACCACAACCGTTAATGTGAAATCGAAAACATTTGTCTGGGATATGCTGCTCATTCTTTAAGATTGTATTTACCCGCTCCTCAAGGCAAGATCCACGAGAACGAAACGTTTGGAGATAGTAAGAACTTAATCAGTTGATTTTGTAGTACCTAGTTTTCGAACTTAAATATAACATTTAAAAAAAAAATGTTTGACTTATATTTGCTAGCAGTACACCGCAGACTCCCCCCCTTTTTTAGTTTAAGTTCTTACAGTCCATCCTAAGACCCCTCGCCCACGGCGACTCGGCGTTCGCATCGATACAGTCTACCTATCAGACCTAGTGTGAAGTTCAACAGTAATTTTGTTTTCTTTGTGTATTTCTAATATATGTATTTGTAAATCTAGGTATAAGTAGTATGTAAAGGAAATGTAAAGCTGGTGTTTCTTTCCCTGACAAATAAATCATATTATTATTACTTAAAGATCCCCAGGTTATAGCTAACAGTAAACACAGACTCCAGCAGGGAATTCCACTCCTTGGCTGTACGCACAATGAATGTATTCCCAAAACGTTTTGTGTGTATGGGTGGGATGTCCACCATGTACCGGTGGTCGATCGCCGTAAGTTCAAATGTCTCGTATGTTATTTTGATTCTCATTGACGTTAGCTTGTAACTGGGAGGGGACAGAGAATATCTAGTCCCAAAATATTGTGATAGGTATGTTCAATGTGAGTGTCAAACTCCAGGCATTCTGTAGGAAGCGAGTGGGGGGCAAACAGATCAACAAAGTCATCAGCATCATGCAGGCACACACGCTGTACTTACGCGGACTGCATGGATAGTTTCTTATTGAATATCCCGATAAAGGGGAATTTAAACAGTCTTGCAGCCATCGATTTGGGCTCCCTGAATAACAAATGGAGATAACTCAGCTGTTTGGATTGTAATAAATGGTAGGAAAAAAAATTACAGTATCAAAGACCGCAAAAAAAACGACTAAAAAGACGAAATAAGTCAGTTTAAGCAGTCTGATGCAGTTGATGGAACTCATTTCAGTTCAATCGTTGATTTGACGGCGCTCGAAAGACATAACCCTCCTGTTCTGGCACAGTCGAGTAAAACTGTATAGTAACAATAATTCGTGGTTGTTTCAAAATTTGGTAGGTTTTAAAGCTTCAAGGAATTAATATATTTTAAAATAAACAATCCTATATTTTACTAATAAATGCTGCTGGTCATACGATGGCTGTCAGAATGCAGTTTGTTTACAAAATAGACCGCATGACATAAACAATCAAATAGAAACTGCAGACAATGTGGTTGCCATTCACACTAAACCAATTGGTTTGATAAGATTATTTTCTACAATTACCCACACAAAATGTACTTGTAGAGCGGTTGCTATTTCTGGTTTTAAAACCAAAACAGATTATGTGCCAATACTTTTTAATTTTAAATTAAGTTAGCAACATCTATACACGTATGCGCCGCCAGCGCTCTCGGTCTTCCGATTGTATTGTTTGAAAACACTATAGCAAAGTCTGAACTAATTCTCTTTCGTTATTTGCGACTTGCTTACGCGTTGAAGAATAAACAGCTAAATGAAAGCTGATGTTCTTCAAATATGACATTACGTTCATAGCAAGAAGGTACTCACCTACTGACCGTTGACGCTCTGAGTCCTTACTGTGTTTCACTTTACATGTTGCACTCTACAACGGTAGAAATAAGGTCGAAACTCACTCGCATTTCTCATTACTGGATTGTGTGTCATAGTTGACAAAACATAGCGTACCATGTATTTAAGTATAAGATCGTTTTATGTTATTACCTATGTTTTACAAGCAAATAAATAATTTATGACTTTTTATTCGCGGTTCACAGTTATTTTTATTCTGAAAACTTCTTTAGGCGCGTTGAGTACTTTATTTTGTGGGTATTGAAAGAGACTGAGCCGTCACGTTCGGCTATGTAAAGCTCGTATACAAAATCGTAATCCTTCGGGTATGATCGGCTGACCCGAGTCGACTTTACCCGAACGATTACAAAATACTATTTTATATAATGAACCTCTTGATGAAATTTACACTTTACTATTTTTATTTTTACTTTACACATCGCTTTTTTTTTACTTTTGATATTTAACTCTAAACACATAAGCATAAAGTCGCTACTCACTCGCTCTCGGTCTCCGCGACGGTACACTTGTATTGCGCAGTGGAAAACAGACAGATGTCGGCAAACTGACGAACTGACACCTTGATGCGTTTCACTGATCTGTTGGAATTGTTCGCTATGTGTACGTTCACTGCTATGTTCTCGCCGTGGTGGTATAACTCCTGAAAAATACAGAAAATTGTAAGAGGTTTGTATGGCTAGAGGAAATTAATGTAGTAAGCTATAGTCGATGCAATATACAAGTTTGCGTCAAGTCACTTTTATAAACAACCGTTAGTTGTTATATTGTCCAATTTCACATGGATGTTAGGAATCTTTGAAATCCTTTACTATAATATGCATTATACATCTAAATCTTCCTCATTAACCATTTTGTCTATTAGCTGAAACGGCAAGAAAATACTTTCAGGAGTTTTTGAGCTTATCGCGAACAGACATACTGATTAGGGACTTTGTTTAAGTAAAAAAGAATAAGTATCAAAGAAATGAATTATTTAGCCGCTTGACGTCATTTTGCAGCATAAGAAAGTCAAAGATTTGAATTTATTATAAATATATATAAAAAAATTAATTTTTATGATGAAAATGAATTGTTTTTCCGGATGTTACCTTATCTAAGGACGCTTCAAGATACAGTTTGTTGGGGCTCATCATAAACTCTTTGGACACTTCGACGGAGGGCTGCTCCCCTTGCTTGCTCGGCGCATACATTATCTTCCTGATAGCTAACCGCACTGAATTCCTGCAAATCAACCAAATAATATTCAGTAAAACAGTTCAAGGTTCATAAGTTTTGATGTTTTCTAGACAAGCTTTTCACACATTCGTTTGAGCGCCGCGCATGCCTTTAAAATTCTAACTCAGGGGTGCTCAGACTTCCATGTCTTCGGTCGACCTCAAAACACTTACATATCAAGCGATCAACTGCCAAACTTCTGACGCTAAGAAGCATTTAACACAGAATTAGAACCCGGTGAAATAGAATGGTTTTAACTTCAGGTGAAGTTTAATTACACACTACATTATAGTCATCAATCAGTGATCGCCAACGTTTTTTTCGATTTTATACGTTTTTGGAATTACAGAGATCGACGCGGAGGGTACGACAGTGTGAGCACCCCTGCTCTAACTTCACAGTTCCAGCTCATTCAGCAATGCTTAAAGGCGTTAGCACAATGACGCTTACCGCTGCGATTTCGATGCGCAACGCGATACGTTCTCAAACATTTTTTCCTGCTTCCGCAACGCTGTCGCAGCCGGCTGCGTTGGTGTGCTAACGGCGTAAAGTAGAAGAGGTGTGTGTCAGCAAAGGTCGGGCACAGACGGGGGCACTCAAAGTTATTATATCATCTTAAGGCGATAGCAGATCAATTTGGACTTTCATTTTGGAATTATCAATCAATCAATCAAAATAAATCAAAAACATTTATATCAAATAAACAGGCACTTTTGAATTGTCAAAAAATCAGTCAGTCAAAAAAGAGAAGCTAAATTGCACATGCTCCAAGCTATGGACACTCTTTTAAATCATGTTATGAGTATCTTCTTGAAGAATGCTACATTTTGGTCGTCACAATTTAAGCGTTTTAAAATACTGAGTCGAAAGAAAAAGATTACGGTATCCACTAATTATACTAAGATTTGTACAGTCACATGTCATTGGTAACAAATCCAGTATAAACTGGCCTCTTATCCTATTGAAACTCCTTATTATGCTAGGTCGGCTCAACATCAGTGTTAGCATCAACGTTTGTAGTCTACTTATATGAAACCTCGAACATCTGTAGAAGAGTGAAAGTCCATTTCTACGGCATTACCTGTGCCGTGTAAACAAAAAATGAAACTTCACTCATCATATCTATTAACCTGATATCGCCTTTACATTATAAGTCCTTATTCATGAAACCTTACCTCTTGTGTGGCTTATCATCCTGTGAGTCTGCGACGAAGGCCTTCAGCTCGTAGTCGACGCCGCAAGGCTTGCCGGTCTCCCCGGGAGCCGGCTGGAGAGTGACTGATGCGGGGCAGTGCGGGGGCAGCTCGAAGTAGAACGGGTGCGCTGCAGCGCCTAGCTTGCGGACTAGGCGCTCTTGCAGCCGGGTCAGGGGGCGCTTTGTTGTGTTTGTTGCTGGGTATATCTGTTGGTGATATGATTAATTGAGGTTATTGTTGGGTGGTAGAAATAAGTGGATGATGTGAACCTGTAAGAATTATAGTATAGCATGCACAGGACCGGTCATTGTGGCGACATTTGGGGGAGGCCTATGTCCAACAGTGGACGTCTTTCGGCTGAAATGATGATGATGATGCACGATTGTACTCGTATCACCCGAGTCCTTGACTCAAACATATGAACCGTGGGATTTTAATCTGTATTCTGACTTAAACTTCCTTTCTTCCCAGATGGACACCCAACCATGAGGTTCCACCAAAAAAATGGTGAGTATAGACGGTTTTTTTGTTCGGAGATGTTTAAGACTTTTTTTTAAGGTGGGAAATCATCCAATGACTTCTCCAGCTCTAGGGTGGAGCGAGAGGGCGTGTCAGACCAGCATCGCTTCACTCTCGGAGCAAGTAGACAAAAAGTATAATTCAATTTATGTTTAAGTACATGTACCACAAAATAACGCAACGAGAAAAAAGTATAATAATTATTTATCACCCCTAATCTTCACAAAACTCAACATTGAAGAAAGTATACCTTTTCTGGTAAAAAAAAAACAAACAGAACAGAACTGTTCAATCCAAACAGCCATAATAAACTCAATTTATATTTAACATTCGATTCGCAATTAGCGGACTTCAAATCGCAAATCTAGATTCATTTATGTGGGCTGGTTGTGATGTTGATTGCTCATTCAAAACCGTGTGAAGAATCTCTGATAATCTGTTTACTATCAAAACGTGACAAATTCGAAAAGCGATTTGTAGCTTAACGAGCATTACATGGGAAAAGTCAATGTACGTGATTAATTAATCAATTTAAACCTTTATCGTACTGTGATAAATGAAATAGCTGGCAACACAGGGCGAGCTGAATAGAAATCAATATGGCAGTAATGACAACACGTAGAGATACCATTATAGGCCGATTAAAATTGAATGGCGGCTGTGTATTGTTTCTAGATTGTTCGGGCCCTAGAACGCAAAGGGCAACGGAAGGAATGCAGGTGGGTTTAAGTCAGTAAAAGTCTGACAATCCCTCTAGCCCCACCCAGAATGGAAGAAATAATTAAATGATTTCTCACCTCAAAAAAACCTACCCCCGCAATCCCATAAATTTGCTTACTGCACACGACTTGCCTCGTGGAAGCAACCATTCAATTTCAATAAACCTATAAGAAGATTTGAGTTCACAAATCCATCTAGAGTGTTAGAAGTAGAACAGCAGTATATATATACTACAGAAATAAAAAGCCGTATTCTCTAGTACTCAAAGCATCAGTAATTCTAAATCTACTACACCTAAAAGTAACCTGTAACATATAAATAAGTGCCAGTAACAAATAAATGTGGACCAAAATTTGCCTTATTAATAAATTATTATTATTATATGTTTTCAGCCATGCGATTGCGTAAGAAAAACCGTAAAAGAACATAAATTTGACTCCAAGGCTAACGAAACGAATAGTGTTCCTATAAGTTTTACGTATCCTATGCTTGAGCTCAGAATTCGAGACAAATATAAAATTATAACAAACTCAATGGTACAAAACATAAAGTTCAAATTCCGTTGTAACACTTTTCTTCGACCCTTTTGTTAAGATTATGATTTATTTTCTCGCTACAATGTACAATAATTACATGGTTTCTAGAGTAAAAGTTGATACAGTAAGTATATTGTGGGAAACTGGCGCCTAAACTAGGCTTGGTGCTTGTATTTCAAGACCGATGGTCTCGAATTATAAATTCAAGTATTTTTTTTTTAATGGTAAATTATCCTATGACTCACGCTCTAGGGCGAAGCGCGAGGGCGTGTCAGACTTTTACTGATTAAAACCCACTCCTAGGGTTCCCTTTCGGACTATTTCATTACTACTAATTCAAGTAAAGTCAAATGAAAAATTATTAGTTACCTGTTCAGCGGCCAGGTATAAATCTTTCCTGAAGGTAAGACCTAGTACATCCAGGTCTTCTCGCCCATACCTGAACGCGGCCAGCACATGGCCAAACACCTTCCTGTCTTTGACATATTCTGGGTCGATTAAGACTACGCCGTCTGGAAAAGAATAACAATATGGTCAATATTCTTATCATTGAATGCTGAAAATTGGTTAGAAAGCAGCGCTGGAAGGCCTTCCACCAGATGGACCGATGACTTGGTGAATGTTGTGGGAAACCGCTGGACACGAGAAACGCAAGAACGGTCGATATGGCGATGCTTGGGGGATGTCCAATACCCAGCAGTGATCATATTTCAGCTAATGTGATGATACAACCTACGTAAGCGGCCTCTATTACAGGCACCGTGCACATCGACAAAGTACAGGCATAACGTCTTCTCCATACGTAGTGTTACCTATAGCCTTCAATAATTTACCATTGCACCTAGAAATCTATCTGTTTTGCACCAGTGTACAAAATACATATAAGAACGATCCTGAACAAGGAAATTTTTGGAGACAAACATAGATAACTTAATTAGTTGTTATTTACTGATAATGATAAATGCAGTTTTATCTCGCAAAACATTTAATTATTACTTCTAATTATGAAAAGGAACGTACGTTACGAAAACGGCGCGCAATTCTCTGTGTCCCGGTTGTCAAAGATGCTAGTGCGGGGCGATGGGACGCGGTGACGTAGGGATGCGCTCACTCATCGACTTTTAGTCTAACATTACGATAACGCTATGTAGTCTTTTTTTCATCTTTGATATTACTTAATTTGGTTCAATTCTTAATATGCCTACTGAAATTAATTTTTAACTTTATCATAAACCTAAAAGATGCCAACGCAATCTGTAGCTAGATATACATATGTGGAAGCTTGTTATTAGCAATTTTCAATAAATATGTAAAAAAAATATAATTGTTATTAGTCTGTAAGCTTTCTTTAAAAATAAATAAATAAATACCAAAACGATCCTTAAACTTTATCTGAAATCCTACACGTTTGAATCAGTGCTTAAACAAGTCGAAACATTGAATTTCGTTTATCCGGGGAATCAGAGTGAAGATCTTATTTTATTTTATCGGCATTGTAAAGTAACAGTAACAACAAGTCAAGTCATATGAAGCTTCTCGTCTCTGCGAGCTTCAAAGATCGATAGAGTTAAGGTTATTTTGCTGATAGAATCGTTTATATATAACAGCTGAACGTTTGAATGATTTTGTCAGAGCGCCGATGAGTAAGAAGAACACACATTGTGCATGATACCATACGTTAAGCACGCCATATTCCAAGAATATTGATCGCTAACTACTAACTAAGCTAATCTAACAATTAACCATTCGATATAGTGCTGCGCTACCATAATTACACGATCAGATCCAAATCGTGTAGAACTGAATCCGTGATCGCATGAAGATCTATTTAGTACTCGGAACGGGTGCCTAATGCCTTCCGGGCTTATGATGCCGCCTTGCGATGCACTATTCCCATGTCTATAACAGGAAGTAATGGAGCTAAGATTAAACGTCACTGACGAAAGGTAAATAACCTACACATAACACAGGAAAAGTCCATGGAAAATACTGACGTATTTATAATTCTCGTATTTACCCCAATTAGTGGAACTCCACGCGCATTTCTTAAAGTTGCTGTAAACAGTAGTAAACACTTACTCATAGTAAACTACAATCTTTGACGAGCCTAGATCCGTCCCATTGAGTAAATTATCCTCGCGTCATTATGAATCATTGATAAATAATTGCAGAGATCAAACTTGTGATTATCATACAAATAGCTTGACATATGCTACGAGTAGCTGTGTGTGATTAAAACATATTGTCTTAGTGCGTGTATTTAAAACATGTGCCAATCAATATCACAACAGTGCTAATTGTATATTCACAACGAGTATGTACTAAAAGCTATATTTAATCGTAACCTAAGTGCACTGCTAGACAGCACTAGATTACTTCCAAGCTGAGCTATACCCATAGAACTTGGGTGCGGCGGGATTGCCAATTTATTATACAAAGATCACCACTCCCTTTACGACAGGAGCGAGGTCCACTTTAGACAACTCGATTCAAGTGTCCAAATACTCTGTAACTTTGATCAATTGGAACAATGGGGGCTTTGTCCACGACCTCGACATTATCTATAGAAAAAAACGTACTTACCAATCGGGTCGACATGTGTGATGTGGTCTACAAAATCCCTTTTCCCTAAGTATACTGTGATCTGAAAACATAAAAAATGTTAATTAAGTAACTTTCTAAATCCATACTCAAATATAAAGAGCTAATTATTTCAAGTGTGTCGTTTGGCAACTTAAGCCAAATTAAGTTGAAGAAACATTTGGGAAGTTGTCACAAGATTTGGCAGAGTTTGCAAGTTGGCACACAATGCATATTGTTGCGTTATAAATGATCGGTAAGAGATCAGATCGCGTGTTACATTGTAATCAAATGTTCTTATGTCAATGACGGGATGTAGAGAATACACGATAAGGACTTCACATAGGTGATGCGTGCAATACACTTGATAACACACTAGGGATATGTAGTATTTGGGATATATGTCCGAAATCAACTATTTAGCAGTTGCAGCTCTTTTTAACGGAGGTTTGCGGGACTTTATAACCTGTTTAGCATACCTCTCTTAATTTTAAGAACTTTAGAGCAATGTCATGCTTCAAAAGATGACAATCTAGGGGAGGGGTTTACCCAGATACCAGTCAAATTACTGAATTATTTGTTACTCGTGAATATACCGAAAAAAGGCCATTTTTCAGAATGTGAGTGAGTTTACTTACGCTGATGCGATATTGCAAGAATATTTTTTGATAACCTTTTCAATTGTTAATAACGTAAGGGAGGGTTACAGAGTCTCAAGTAATAGCTATAGAGAACAAACATTATAAAGCCCTGATTCTAATTAAAGAACGCCCATCAACTCGAAAGGTAACAAAAGATAATGAAACCATCTCAAGTGCCTCTTGAAATCTATTTGAAGAAAGCGATTGATTAAAATGGGCCAGATTGGTTTTCCTTAATTATCATCTCGACTCTAGAAGGTTTTGATCGGATAATGTTACAGTTTCAACAATTTTTTTGTGCCAATCTAAAAGGGTATTCAAGGTTTGCCTCGATGTGATTTTGTTGGTCAACCCTTTGTCAAAATCGTTTGATTCCGCTAGCCCTATATCAGTATTAGAACAGTCATCATGAATTTATCGTTCTTGCCTTAAAACTCGCTCGTCAAAAATTTTTTCTTATCTCTTGAACCGTTACGTCTTACTATCATTTGATTCAGTTAGGTATTTTCTTTCCGTACACAATTACAGCCCTCTAGCCAAGTTACGATCGTTTCGTTTTCATCGAACGCCTCGAGTAGGCCACGCCTCCGATTCCTTTGTTCTGACGTCATCTCAACGCTCAGTCACGTGGTCAGAACAAAGAAATCAGAGGCGTGGCCTACTCGAGGCGTTCGACGCAAACAAAACGATCGTAACTTGGCTAGGCGGGCGGGTTATTATAACTTTACGAATAGAAATACCAATAAATAGAATAAATAATTAAAATAAATAGAAATACCAATAAAGTTTGTAAGCATACCTTGCCATTCGGCGAGCTCTTCTTGAACACTCGCGTAGCCTGTCGCTGCTTGTTGCTGCCGGCGTCTTCCATTTTGCCGCCGCGCCCTCCTCAACACTGAAACAGAAACCATAGTTTTATCAAACCTTACTCTACTCGTACAACACTGCATCTTTGCAAGTTGCGGCAATATTCTATTGTGGTTTTTTAAGGCCAATTCAACGAAACTGGAGTGAAACATTATTCTGATGACATTTTATCAAAACCACAGGTGACTAACCCTTTTAATAATTTAAAAGAAACAACACCATTTTAGGAAAGTAATTCAATATTTACTATAACAAGAATGACGGCGCGGCTGCGTCCGCGTCAATAGTGTAGGTAGTATGACTGCAATGTGCAGTATGACTACGAAGTGTGCGAATATGGATACTAAACCGGTATACTCGTATTTCTCATCAATGACTTATCAGGAAGTTGTTTTATAGGATAAAATATAATTATAGCTGACGACACTAAATGCGCGGAGTATGAATGAAACAATGACAATCATATTCTTGAAGGAAAAACTATAAATTCATTCAATATCGATATTAATGACTACACACATTATCATTAATGCCAATATTTAATGTATTCTAAGATAATACTTCCGAGTATAAGAAAGGGATCTGAAAAACTTCAAACGTTGAGCCTTTGAGCTTCAAAGTAGAAAACTTCAGATACAGTAAACAATGGTTGTTAAAACTTTCACAAGCACAAGCATAAGGCTAAATTGATTTAGACAAGAATTTATCACCAAAAACCGGCGAAGATTTCAAAGACAAACGGAAGAAAGCGGAAGTTTGTCCCGCGGGAACAAATGTTAGACAAGGAAAATTCTCTTGCAATCCAACTAAGTACTTCTCTAACTAACCTACCTAGGATAGTTGCTGTAGATTGATCGAGTGTTCTTATTTTCTTAAGCTGAATAAGCTTATGAACGCTATGATGAAAAGAGGATCCCGGACAGTAATTCCTGCAACGTTTACTGTCTGAGTTTGCCGGACGAACTGATGTATCACTGCCCGTGCACGCTCTATATGTATTAACTTTTAGTATGATTATCAATTAATTTTATTTTTTCCTTATTATTTATATTAATTATTAGGGATTTTAACCGTATACGCCAGTCCCATGGTACTGTACCTATTACAATTACTATACGTCAACTACATATTACGTAAAGTAATAAAAAGCCGCTTTAATATTAGGTCTCGACAATAGGTATATCGTTAAATTTAGCACCAGAATTTTTATAGACTTATCCCCAACCGATTGAGCTGATATTTTTTATACACGTTTGTTTTGGATAGGTATCAAATAATAGGCTTTGCTGAAAGGAATACGAAAAAAGTAACAAAACAGTTTTTTAAATTAATACTACCTTTTTTCCGCGGCTTCGCTGCAGTCAACTGACTACTATATTCTACTCTATCCAACTCTACCTTACCCTACCTCACTCTACTCTACTCTACCCTAAGTATTCTATGTCCGTCTCCTGGTTCTAAGCTACCTCCCCACCAATTTTCAGCCAAATCGGTTCAGCCGTTTTTGAATTATAAATAGTGTAACTAACACGACATTCTTTTATATAAATATAGTTTTATTTTAAGAGTCGACAGCATAGCATAATCAGCCTTATAATGTTCCCTTTATGTGGGCTGTAATCCACCACGCAGGTCCAGTGCGGATTGGTGGATGTCACATGTCTTCGAATTTTTGATTTTAGGACATGCCGGTTTCCTTACGATGTTTTCTTTCACAGTTTCGAGAGCAGTGGTGATAAAATAAATTACGCAAAGTAATACGCCTGGCTAGGTTTAAACCCGCGACCTCCAACCCGTAAGTCCGGGCCGTTAACACTGAGCCACCAATCCACCCATTCGACAGTCTGGTTGTGTGATTATAGTAATGGGGGATAATTTTCTATTGAGCTTATCTGATCAAAATTCTCGTAGAATATAATCGCTTCGTTGAGGAAATAGCTACTGTCAAATAGGAATACTATATATTAGGAAGGTATATTATAAGTAGAGGATCAGATGCTTATCTACACATAGAGCAACACCCCACATTGGAAATTACAATAAAATTATATTAACAGACCGCATCCTGTCTACTCCTGAACACAGGCCTCATAATGATTGCTAAAGTGAACGATCAAGGTTCCGGAGGGTCATTTTAAAATACTTTCTGGTCGTTAGTTGTCTAAGGTAACATTGAACAGTTGATCTGACAGCTTACTATACCCTTGGACCACGTCATGACGCTGAGTTGCTAGCCTGTTGGTTTTCTACTGGTTGCATTTCGGGGAGTGTGCTGTCGGAATTGCATAACATGATTCCGCCAAGTTCGTTCCATCATTGGACCACCAGGCCTACGGCGATGCACCACCGGTACATGGTGAACATCCAACCTAAACGCACAAAACATTTTGGGAACACATTCACTGAGCGTACATCTAAGGAGTGGAATCCCCTGCCGGAGTCTGTGTTTCCCGATAACTTGGCTTACAGCTTGGGGATCTTTAAAGTTTAGAGTGAATAGGTTACTTCTAGGCAAGCGCGCTCCATCGTCGACCACATCGTCGCTTTCCATCAAGTGAGATAGTGGTCAAACGCGGGCCTATCAACAATAATAATAAAAAAAACCTCATCAAACGAGATATAACAATTTTAAACAAATATATCTGTCTCTCTCACCAAGACGCCGTTTTCTACAGCGGCCGTACATGCACTTTGACATCAAATTCCATATCGAGTGCCAAAATAAAATGAAAACATCATTATCACTATCTTAGATACAAAATATGGATCCATTTAGTTTCAAGTGCGTCGTTCCATCCAAAACAAGCCACAAACACAAGTGGTGCAAAACATTGTATCTGTGTTACTGAAGTATATACTCTGGTAATTTCACTTGAACATTTCCTCTACGTAATCCGCATGATAGCGTATTATTCGAAATGACAACGGAACCCCGCGGGGACCGTGGCGTGCAGACATCTTTAATATTGCGAATATTTCCCTCCATACATACATGACATTATGTAATGATATCGTGAAGACAAAATTGACTTTGGATAACATTGAAATGTACGTGAAAAACGTGATATTGTCATATTGTAAGAGATATATTATAAGAGTCTGTGTTGCCGGTCAGTCGACGTGCGGATGACACTAGCTCTAGATCTGGGTCTGGTATAATCACACTAATATTATAAAAGCGAAAGTTTCTGTGTGTTGTGTGTGTATGTTTGTTAGTTCCTCACGTTCGAACGGCTGACCTTCGATGAATGAGTAGATCATGTCGTGAAATAGCACGAAAGATACTTTTTATCTCGGAAGTACGTTTCCTTGGGATAACTTTCTATAAATACATAAATAATAATAATTTATTGGACTGCAACATTTTTTACAAGCATACACAAACAACACAAAAAAACAAAGACATATTAGAAAAAAAAAATAGTATGTTAGTAGTGTGTGGAACACCAGGAACACCACGCTCGCTGCGTCAAAAGACGGGAATTATGGACGTCGGAAAAAAGGCTGTCAGGCTAAAATGGGATTGGGCGGGTCACATCAGCCGCATGCACTCTGACCGGTGGGCAAGAGTCTCCACAAAGTGGGTACCTGAAGATGGACGACGCCGCCGAGGTCGACCTGGGAAGAGGTGGCGAGACGACCTAGATGCCGACCGCAAGGACTGGTTCGAGGTGGCTCAGGAAAGGAATACTTGGAAGAAGTTGGGGGAGTCCTTTGCCCAGCAGTGGGACAGTACAGGCTAATAAAAAATAAAAAAAATTTTAGTAGTATTTGTAAGGAATTCTGGTACCTAAGGAAAGATTTAACTTGGGTTATGGGTACCAGGATTTTAACACTAGCTTTACAGCATTTTTACAGCAGAAGAAAACAAAGTAGGTACTATCACGGTGGCGAAGTCGATGGCAGCAACTAGTAGTTACCTTTATGTAAGTCGCAAAATAAATATGCTTTGGTTACTGGACAGTGTCATCAACTGGTTATCCCCTTTTCTAAGGTATATAGGTATTGGTGAATTTCGACAAAGAAATATCGAATATACCGATTTTAACACCAAAATTGAATAATTATGACCTGATAGCTTTAATTTAATTCCAGCAAGTCCGTTCCATCATCGGACCACTAGACGTACGGCGTTGCGCCATCGGTACATGGTGGACATCCCACCCATACGTACAAAGCGTTTTGGGAACACATTCATAATGCGTACAGCTAAGGAGTGGAATTCCCTGCCGGAGTCTGTGTTTCCTGATAGCTACAACCTAGGGGTCTTTAAGTCAAGAGTGAATAGGTTACTTCTAGGCAAACGTGCTCCATCGTCGGCCACATCATCGCTTACCATTAGGTGAGATGGTGGTCAAAAGCGAGCCTATCAAAAAAAAAAAGCTAGAAAATGCTTTCTTGTGGTACAAAATGAAGGTACATTAATAAAGCTAGAACTACATTAGACCGACGCACACGTGTAACACGCCTGATTTGTAGGTACGTAGAACGACGTCGCGTGGCGTGGATCTAGTGTAGCTCTACAAGTCTAGTTGCCATATAAAATGTATGGAGACCGACGCGCCCAGATCGGCGTGTGTGGCACGCGTGTGCGCAGTGTAGTTCTAGCTTGAATCAATAATTTCTAAGAACATCAATTTACGCGAATCATAGCTAGCATTATGTATAATATTTATTTCGAAGAACATTAATTAAAAACAGTCCTTCAGAAGGTGCTTACATTGTATAATTCACTATTTTTTTATGTTTGAGTTCAAAAGTATTTTTATCCAAAATCGCAAATAAAAAGTTTTTTTTTTTAAATCCCTTCGAAATTTAGTATAGTAGTATGTTAGAAACCTGTCAAATCTGGTGAACTGACATTGTGACGTAACCGCCATTAAGTTATACGCGTACAAGAGATAGCGAGATGTTCCCACCACGCCCATTCTTCCTCATATTATTTAATATACAATCAACAATGCGTTCCAAATAAGAATAGGATCGATTGCAAACTTGTGACGTCACGTCATACTGTCAAATCGCAAGAAATTGGACAAAATTGAAGAACTGGATTCTGATTAAAATATTTTCTTTCACAGTTCGTAAATAAATTAAATTTAAAAAAATTCTTGTTTCGCTCACCATAATAATTCTTCGATTTGACAGTATGACGTGACGTCAAAATATGGCAATCGATCCTATTCTTATTTGGAAAATTGGAACGCATTGTACATACTACAATACAATATTAGTAAAGTGAATTGCTACTTTATATAATAACCAATTTTGATGCTCTTTTCAGAAAAAATACCTTGATATTCTTTCTAGCTGCTGCCAGCAGAAAATTGTCCCTTGGTAACTAACATACTCCCGGGATAAAACAGATCAGCTCTCTTTTGTGCCTCTGTGCTATTTCAGGCCATGATCTAGCCGTGTGTCAAATCCGTTCAGCCGGTCGAGCTTGAAGAAGTAACAAACATACAAACACTGTGACAATCTTTTGCAAACAATGTGATTTGTTGTTTAGTATAAAATATTATACAAAAACACAGGACCCAATTGCGTAACAAAGATTGAACTCGTTAAATTGAGAACTTCGAACTTTGTTACACGTACTTCGTGGAGGCTAGATAACTAGATCATGTCTTAGAACAGGTGTCAGGATCAATTTTGTTCCCAAGATTAAGTTACTCGTGCCAAACAAGGCCGCGAAATCGTTTCTTTCCCACTTGATTGGTGAATCGGAGCTGAACGAGGTATCAATGTCTCAGATGCTTAGCGCAAGTGGCGTTTCGTGTACTGATTTCTGTTTCATTATTATTGTATCCATTTGTGTGCTGGTTTTTGTAAAGAATCGATGATAATGGATTAGTACTGACTGGACTAGTTCGCATAAGCAGCGAATAGGAATGAGTGAAAGATGATTTTGCCCTACAGCGGGTCAAGTTAAATAGAACTAAATACTATCTACCGTACCTTTCTACTTTTGATAGGTGAAATTATGGATACAACACCAGAAAAAGCCGCTCAAATGGTTACTCAACTGCAACAGGGACAAAAAGTTGCTGCTCAACTCAATTTGATCCAGTGTGCTCTATATTGATCCCCTGTAAAGGATTGAGTTTAAAGGGAATTACCAAAGACCAGTGGCTTTAATCGGAGAAGAGCAACCCACCACCGGTCCACCTCGGATAGACTACTTTTAGAAATAGACCTCGGATCCGAGGACTATTTCCATTTCTTATCTTGGACACCGCTGATCTTCTATTGTAACAAAGTCTGAAGAAGAAACGGTAACACACGTGTGGTACCCTATTGCCCCATGTGGTGTTGCAGGTGTCCATAGTCGGAGATGATCAGGTGGAAACAGACTTGTTTGCCAAACTATGGCTTGAAAAAGTATGTACCAGTTTTTAAAATTCTAGGAAACCAACCACAACACTTTTATCATGTTTCTCGAAACAGAACATACAAAATTTTATCAAATTTAGTTTTTTTGGTATCAGATGTCACTGGGCGGATTTTATTGGGATTTCCCTTGATATAATAAGGCTGATAGACATGTCAGGATAAAAAGCAGACGTCTTGTCAAGTGGGAACCGCGAATACTGAAAGAAAAATATTCGAATATAATTATTCATTTTGACGTCAACTTATATGGGTTTTGACGTTATTTTTACCGACTATCCAATATCTATTGTGAGATCAAAAGTGTTCTAATCAATTTCAAGTTTGAAATTGTATAGTCGAGTCTCAATTCAATTTATATGGTTTTTTGACGATACTTTTACCCAATATCTACTTTGAAATCAAGATTCATTAAATTTGGGCTTGACAAAACTTTTTACAAAAAAAATATACGAAACAAGATTCTGTTGTTTCTTATATCGGTTAAAAACAACATTATCAATATATTTAGATGCCACAAAACCTTTTGTCCAATTACTTTTCGGGAAAACAAAATCTGGCGCTAAGCCACTAAAAGGAAACACAAACGAATAATATCAAAAGGTCAATTGAATCCCTTCTTAAAAGATTCATTTATATAAATTGTGTTCATTACTGATTCAGTAGAATACTAATAAAAATTTGGAAGTACGCGCTAGCAGCCTTGAGTACCAGGGGCGCCGGCTTTTAGAAAATCTCATGGGTGCTTATGCTCATTTCATAACTCGAGAAAGTGGCGAAGTGTGAGAAGTGATTGGCGAAATTTGGCACACTGATCGACTGACAAATAAATAAATGTCCTTACATACTGCGTACTTAATTACTAATTATGTTTGATAAAAATATAAAATGAAACCATTATTTATTATCAAGAAATATTATAATTTATACGTAACATAAGAGGCGATTACTGATCTGTTTCTTGATGTCTATTTTCAGGGGTGCTCGAGACCCCGAGCACCCACGGAGTCGGCGCCCCTGTTGAGTACCTAATTTCATTACATGTAAATCGTAATATTCCTCGAACGTATGATGTACGTAGTCCGTTTAATGTATTCCTTGTACATTATCATAGAAGTTATTACCATACTTGGCTACGACGTAGGTAATACATAGGTATAGGATTCGTTATATATAATAATAATAAGCGTACGTATCTCATAAAGACTTTGTAGTTACATAATGTGTAACAAGTTGTTGTTACTTACTTGTAAATTCATACGCAATTTTCCTGAAGATTCATACGAAATTAAGTTACTTACTTAATTAATGGTCTATCGATTATTTACTGGATTTTAACCGAATTCAAAAAAGAAGGTTTTCAGTTCGGCGTAGGTATTTATTTTTATGTATGTTGCCCGATTATTCAAAGACAACCTGGACCGATTTAAAATTATTTTCTTGTTTGAAAGGGTACGCTTCCCAGGTGATCCTATGGTCACCAGGTCAGAATTTGATGATAGAATCCTGGAGAAAGCGAAGGAACTCTTCAAATTGTATAGGCACAATTGTAATGGTTATTCTATAGGCACCTTTCTATAAAACTTGCACAATATTTAATTTCAGTTGAGCTTACAAAAAATATAACCGTCTTCAATACAAAAAACTGGGCAAGTGCGAGTCGGACTCGCGCACTGAGGGTTCCGTACAAACTTGAAAGGTAAACTGCGGTTTACGATTTATGACGTATTAAAAAAACTACTTACTAGATCTCGTTCAAACCTATTTTCGGTGGAAGTTTGCATGGTAATGTAGGTACATCACATATTTTTTTAGTTATATCATTCTCTTATTTTGTGTAGTGGTCAAACGCGAGCCTATCAAAATAATAAAAAAAAAAAATTTGGAAGTTACAGGGGGGGACACATTTTACCACTTTGGAAGTGTCTCTCGCGCAAACTATTCAGTTTAGAAAAAAATGATATTAAAAACCTCAATATCATTTTTAAAGACCTATTCATAGATACCCCACACGTATGGGTTTGATGAAAAAAACCATTTTGAGTTTCAGTTCTAAGTATTGGGAACCCCCAAAATTTGTTTTTTTTTTCTATTTTTGTGTGAAAATCTTAATGCGGTTCACAGAATACATCTACTTACCAAGTTTCAACAGTATAGTTCTTATATTTTCGGAAAAAAGTGTGACATACGGACGGACAAACAGACAGACATGACGAATCTGTAAGGGTTCCGTTTTTTGCCATTTGGCTACGGAACCCTAAAAAGTGTTTTTTAGTGCTTTTTGCGTTAAAATTCGGTTATATTTTTTTGTAAAAAAAAAAAATATTTAAGGAGCCGGTCCGTGTCTTGTATAAACGTACGTTTTTCAAATCATACAGGTAAATGAAATCTTGTAGATAAGCATTACGGAAAATCGATTAATCGATTTTTCCTTAAATTAACTAAAAGAAAACGGGTGCCAGTTTAGATACTTGCAATGCTAGACGTATCACAACGATGTAATGTTTCATATTACGCTTGTAATTTTACTGGCACACACGTGTAACTAGCTAGATAGTACAGGTACGGTGGAAGTATAATAAAGTTAACATAATTGTTTTACTCACGTGGAACCCAGTGCGGCTCCAGTGTGCGCGTTCCCGCTCCACCCTAACCCTGCGCTGCCACGCCGCCCTGTAACAAACACAAGTATACCATTAGTAGTTCCAACAAGTATACCTCTAGTAGTCTCAACAAACAAGTATACCGCTACAGAGGTCTATAGTAATCTGATTACCGCACGAGTAGTTCAGTCTGACGAGCGGTCGCTAATGGAATCAACATCAACCATTAACGCTCCGCAAACATTGTTACTGGGAATTTCACCCTTAGTATTTTGAAAAATGTAAGGAAATAGAGCATATTTTCACAAGCACATAATGCTGTATAATCCGGGATCGAGAGCCATACGCTTCTGAATCTGCACCAGTCGCTTCGCTCAAGTTCATTGCTTTTGTTGTCGATAGCCCATTGTTATTGAAAATGTTTCCTATATTTTTTCAACGCTTGAATATGAAACAAAGCTTGCGTCCCAATAGAGTTAAAACGTTAACAACAATGAAACGAGGGACACGACTTTTTCCGATATTCTGAGCACTGGAGATAGGTATAACAACAGTCTATTTTTTTTTATTTTTCAATCTGAAATCAAGCAAGTTCGTTAAAAGACGTCACGTAAGCTCATGGCGTAACAAGGGTTCATTCTTTACGTAACGCATACCAAGGTGGGATACTATTCAGTGAACATAAAACTTTTCCGTGCCTATAAAAGCATGCTAACCCTTTGATCCCTGGTTTCATTTGCAGATCTTTAACAGTTGTTACAGATAGACGTTAGAAGCCAGGAAATCTGACACCATCCAAAGGGTGCCGTGTTGGGCTGCGGGAATGTTCGAGAGAGTTACCGTGGTCCTGGAACGGAAAAGGCAACTGAAGGAACATAAGTAAATTTCACTCAGCCACTCCACTCATAGCAGGAGAAGTTATTTGATGATTTCTCACCTTAAAACAATACCTGCAGTATCGTGTTGCCCAATTACTTACTGAAAAGCCTCAAAGGAACATTGAAATAGACTTGGTTCTCAACCAAGTTTATTTCAATACACACTGTACAAGAGTAAGCAACATTGTGCCCTTGTATGCCATCACCTCGCAATAGTAAGGCCATAACTTAGAAAGACAATGAACCCTCTGTCTATTCATCGTAAACTTCAAAACAGCCTCTAATAAAGGTGTTATGAAAGCAATTGTGTTAATTAATATATATCATCCTATTAGTATAATAGGCAACTCCTAAAACTTCTAAGTAAAGGTATGCCACTCATAATTTCGCGGGTTCTCCCAGTGGAGATGCGGACGAGGATAATGAGATAGCACGTCATACATTTTACATTCACGTACACTCGGAAAAATCAACACATGTAGCCATGTTAGGTATAACCCTCGGACAAGTATCTAGGGAGCACATTTAATGAGCTAATTCGACGATACACTGTTTTTTCTTCCGCTTTTACGCAGTGTAACGTTGCCTATTATGGTATTTCAATTACGTATGGTAAGCTTAACGTCCCATACATTTTATTTCTATATACGTTACACGTCCTTCACATACTGGCATCTAAATATAACGTCTCTCTCGTTACTAAGAAACCACAAACATATGAAAAGTATTATGTACAAAACGTCGTATGACGTCAGATATCCGGAATCGAGCCCGAGGCACACCTTTCTGTAAATTTATACGAGTATAAAGGAATGAATGTTGAGCCTCTCGTTTTCTTGCAAGATATCGATAAAGCTAGACAACCTTATAACTTCAGAGCATTGTGTACACAATACCTTGGTATCAAGTACGAGTAAGTTAAAGAAACGGCTTTAGGTTGTAGCCACCGAAGCTTGATACGTTCCATTCCACCCATGAAAACTTTGGAGTCGGATCTTTCATAGGTTCTAACTAACAAAGGAATTGTGGATACACGACCTGAAAAGGGTAGAAAGGGGGAAGAATTTCTTAACCACGCGAACAAAAGCTATTGCTAGTTCAATTATAAGGTACTACTCATTAACAATGTAAAGTCCAAAGGGTCTCAAAAGATCGAATGTCAATTAAATTCCTTGGAGCTTTAATTATAAATTGGATGGGGAGAAAGAACGTAAAATTCTTTGTAACTAGGCCGGGTTCGCGTTACTGCCCATGAAAATGCTTTAACTCTTTTCAATCAAGCCTTTCAACGCGGACCAAGTTTGTTTCCTAAAGCGTCATGTACCTATATTGATTATTTTCAATAGAATTTATAAAACAGCCCGCAAACCGTGGTTCATAAAGCGTTAAAAACGTGATCAAAACAACGTCTTATGGCGTTCTACATACCGATACAGGTAACAATTTCAGGTATGCAAATTGGTGATCACGTCAAGGATTACTACCAGCCATCAATATGCAAGTTAATTGAACCGACACGCATAAGGACACGGTCCCTTCGCCGAGGACGATACCTTCGCATTCATAGATGAATCTTAATCGTTATGTGGGGTCGAGTGCACCCCAACAAGTGTGTAATCGAGTGGGCGGTCAGTAGGTACTGGTGCTGAGAACTGTACGCAACACATACGTCACAATGGATATAAAAAGACTGTTCAGCTGTCGGATACAAAAGAGATTTTCTCAACAAAGCCCAAAAAGAAAACGATTTTGATGTTAGATTTTGTAGAAGACTAAAAAGGAACAAATAATGAAATCGTTATTGTATAGACCGTTGAAAAGGTGAATACAGACAAACATAAGCCTTTCAATAGTCTATTATTTGATAACAGTAGTAATAAATAACAAAGAAAGATTGTTAATAACAGTAATAACAATCAGATTATTTTCACAACCCACTAAATTAACGGAAAAACTATCCATAATATCCGATATTATGTTGAACACTTCGGTACAATAAGAAAACTCGTTAGCAAACTTCGCTAAACGATACGTTATGGGAAAACGAGAGCTGTTAAAGCTTTGGAGTTTCCAAAGTAGATTTCGAGCTGACTGCTTCTTTGGTCTCGTGGTCACAACGTTACTGCTGAGCTTGAGGTCATCTGTGCGATTTCCGTTTCAGGCAAAATGCTGGGTTGTGGGAATGCTCGAAAGAGTTATAGAACAGGGTGGGTTTTAGTCAGTAAAAGTTTGACTCTCTCGATATCCCACCTCGCAAAAAGGTAAAAAGTGCTATTGGATTTTTTCATTAAAGATTACTCTGTATCTGTCCGGAGTTTGGCAGTTCGACCTCGAAAAGCACATAAAGCCGTTGGTCCTTTGCCCTATCTCTCCGCGATCCTGTCGGATTACCATCCAATCGTACTATGAGAGGAACAGAAAGTTTGCGCAAACGCTTGAGCACTATAATATCTCTTGCGTACCTGGCTAATCTCCGTTATGATTGGCCGCCGTGCTCGAAATCCAGTCGGGAGGATTATTATTATTATTATATCTAGTACTGAAGTTGTTTTTCTGTTATCGCCGTACATTAAAACGCTGTGTTCTGGGATATCGCCTCATAATTTACGCAAAGCAGTTTAACAAGTCGTTTTAGAGTACCGTTCGACTAAATCGCACGTTATAATGACGGAACTAACGGTCCGATTAACGTTTCGTAAACAATAACTTTATCATGTTTATACGATATTAACATGTTAATACTACACTGGACTATGGGTTATTAATTCAGGAATACTTACATCTATTGTTCTCCAATGTCGATCACATTATATTACTTGGAGTAAATACTGCCGAAACTTCAAATGATATGTTGTTTTATATTACCGGTCACATTGATGGAAACGTTTTCGAATACAATATTATTAGAAATAATATTTATTTTGTCTTCGTCTTTCGTTTATCTTCCTGTCAAAAGATAGTACCTACAGTAAACATTTCCATATTTCGCCTTCACTGGCTTGTCGCCGGCAGATTGTATTTATTTCTAGCCGGTATATCAGTGCGAAAATACACAGGTAGGTACTTGATAAGAAATGACACTGTCATGATTACCGAGATCCGGGCTACATTTAGCATTGAACCAGTGACGGGGGATCGTATAATCGGATTGCCAACCATCCGCCCTAGTACCGGGGTCGCCACCGAATACGAAAAAGCAAGACTTCATTCACTTCTGAAACTTTCGCATTCCATTTACGTCGAAGCCAGAGGTAACTTCCAAATCTATTACGTATTTGGATTCTAGATAGACTCGAACATTCGAGCGGCCTTGACCGTTGATAACTCGATTGATATTGAAGATAAGGTAATTTAAACTTGGTGAAAGCATTGCCAGAGGATATTCCCAAAAACCGAGGGATAAATTTCTGTTATATAATAATTTATTAGCATTGTTCTAAGACAAACTTTTTGATGAACTGCTAACGCCATATATGTACTTACCTAATAGGGTATGATCATTTTCACAGTAACTATTGGCTTGCTAGAAAAGCGTCCACCATTATGGTCACCGTACCGCGCCGAGTCGAACCTGGCCGATATTGCCTTGTTTACTTTTCCATTTATATCTCATTCCCTTCGATTCTCACATCACCCTACCGACCCCAGTTTGATTGGAGTTTTCTCGATTTGCTATACTACTCCGCATGGTCTATGTTTGTGTTGATACTGATAATGATTGTAGTATTAAATTAATTTCTTGGTAACCCAATGTTACAAGCTTACAACATCTGTGCCAAATATTAACACAGTCGAAAGATAAATATTATATGTACTTAATGGTGACCACAGACTGTGAATACAGATAGCACAAAGATAAACATCCAACGCAAGTACAATCCAATGAGAAGATACTTTGTTGAGATTTACTTAGTCATTGACGTCAAATTAATTAGATTCCAATAAATTCAACAAAACGTGGATTCGGTTTTTTTATTCATGTGATCGCTGTAGTTGCCGATTCACGAGATTTCAATTCATGATCAATACAATAAATATTAAAGACGCGATCGCGTTCACCTGACACATTTTTGCCATACTTCACGAAACTTCCCAGAAACTGTCCAATACGTTTGTTTTTCAATCTGTATCTGGATCAAATATATGCCCAGACATTTTTCATTACGTTCGAGAAAGAAAACACATAACTCGAGTATGACAAATATTTACTCACGCGTGAACGTTACAAATGAAAATAGACTGTAATACGCGTCGTAAAATGTTATTAAACAAGGAACCTATTGTAGGTATGTTGTAAAAACCGTAATAGTTGTACTATTTGGGGAACGTACGCAGTATCCATTAAACAAAATCATTTACACTATTAATTAAACAACTGTTTACGTGCGCGTTTAGCGAATTACAGCGCCTGCGCCGGTTGCCGTGACTAACGACTTGCAATAAATTGATGAGAAAAATTCCGCAGGGTGGCTTGATCCACCGGAACATCAATCTCATTGTGTCAGTGAAGCGTTTTTAATACACTCAAGATGCGCAAGTCTCCGGGCTGAGAGGGAGTCGCCCAGGTGAGGGTGCTGCGGTACGGCGGGTAGGGGTGCGCCTCCCAGACATTTTCAATAAACAACACTTCCTCCCGTTCCACAAATGCAAACAAAGCCTCATCGACGTGTAATTATGTCAATATTCTATACAAACACAGCGGGGACGTGACAGATCACCCTCTTTTCCTTCGCTCTAAAGTAATGTCATCAGAACTGCGGTTTGAGTGGCACTGACTTGAGCGAAATAAAAGCGAGTGACGGAAATGTCGATGGGAAGCCAAAGTTTTCGAACAATATTGTTCCTTGGATGCTTCTAACATAATTTATAAGCACTTCAGTAAAGTAGAGATAAAGTTATTACATGCGCTCTGATAGGGAACGTGCCTAACATGTACCTGTCAGGCATTTATTTCTAGCTCGAAATAAAAGGTTCTATGGCAGGGTGATAATAATCTGCTTGAGAATCATAGACAAGCCTAATTTAAAACTTCTAGATTACCATCATGATCCTCGTTGCAGCCGAAAGACGTCCACTATTGGTCCACAACGACCGGCCCTGTGCGTCTCATATTCATCGGATTCCTGCGATCCTTATCAGGTCATCTGTCTATCTTGTGGGAGGCTTATCAACAATGCTGCGTCTTCCGATACGTGGTCGCCACTTCAGAACCTTTCGTCCCCATCGACCATGTGTTCTGCGCGCAATGTGCCCTGCCCACTACCACTTAAGTTTGGGTATCCTTTGGGCTATGTCGATAACCTTGGTTCTCCTTCGTATATCTTTAAAACTTGTAAATCAACCAGGCCTTAGCTTTACTTAAGTGACCTACATAAGGACTTACTTAAGTAAGTCAAACACACTTTAAAATAGCCGTTCATATTGTGACGGACAGAATGGCTGGGTGAGCTCGCCGTTCATAATATATGAATAATGTCGGCGAAAGTGACGACCAATTCATTAGCTACTTCAGTTCAAAGTTGTGCATCATAACCACTGAATACATTTAAAGGTCAGGTTCACTTGTACGAAATCCGTGTACCTATATTATGACGTGGAATGACGTCAACGAAATTTGATTTCCTTGGGTTTTTCAATCTCGAAGTAAATTAAAATTTCAACGACTTATCGGTTGAAAGGTCACGTTTTGTTAATGACGTAAAACATTGAAGTATATTGTTGTGCGCGTTTTTTAATAATATTTGAACAGCAAATCCTTTTGAACAGGAAATTTATTTAGTTTTTCTGTTTAACATCGTTGCGGATCTTATCATACATCAAATATTTTGGCTAGTGCCGCTAATGTATGCCACGGCTACTAATTAAATAACAAACATTCTCAATTAACTGACATGGACGGCTAGACAGGTGTGGCAGAACTAAATTCACAAACAAATTCAAACAATTAAACTACTTATTTATTTAAAAGTGCTTGTCTGACGGGTAGACCCTGATATTGATTTTGTCGTTTTCGAGTGCGGTATCGAGACGAACTTGTCTACTGTTATCTATGAGGCCTTGAACGTTTTCCTTCTTCAACTATGAACTATGAATCGAAATATTAGTTACGGTGCGCATTATCTCCTTGATTACAGTGGGGTTGGCGGGGCAAATCGCAAGTGTCAGCTACAGGTCAAGAGCGGCTTGAATACGTGTCAGGCCCGGACTACGTCATAACGAGCACGTTTGCGAGACTTCGAGCCACGTGCACAAGTCTCAACCGGCGTCTAACTCCATTCAAATGTTCCCTTCACATTTTTACGAAACTTTGCCCCGATGTTTCAATAAAAGGTCACATAAACGAGGAAAATCTGTTAGAATCACGTTTCCCTGAAATATCGGCAGTGACTCGTTGCTTTTTCGTAGGATTGACTTTTCTATGTAGGGGTTGCGTTGAGATTGGTATTGTATTTGTAAACAATGTGTTCCTTTTAAAATAGTACAGACTTCGTTGATCTTTACTTTTCCTGTGGAATGTCTTTTATGTCAAAACCCCAATGAAATTGATTTACGTTACCCTAAAACTCTTTGTAAAATTCCATCCAAATTCTCGTGAAAGTAAAATAAAAGGCTCTCTATACAAGCGCGGTGGAACATAACATTTGCAAAACTATTGTCACTGTGGCTAAACGTTCTGTAGGGCGTAGCGTGGAGTGCATGCAGTACATACGCCGAGAGGTCACGAGGTGTAGTCGCCACCTCTCGCAACACTCCAACTCTCACATCTGAAATAGACGAGCATCGCTCAAACGATCGACGCTTTCAGCTTTATGGATCAATTTGTAGAACTCTATCTAGAAGTATTCTACGAGAACTTTCTTCGTAACTTACGCTGTATTTTTTTTTTTGTTTTTAGATTTTGCTAAACCTGAAAATTCAACACTTAAGACGCTGGTATTCCCGGTTGAGATAGCACTTAACTAATGAGGCGTGTTTTAGTAACGACTTGGGATCACGCCAGAAATTGTTTCTGCTCAAATTCCTCAGACATGAAGGCGTACAACCACTAGCGCTTTCCTTCATTTTTCCACCAAATATTTTACGGAACCTTTTTTGAAGATCCTCCTAAGGGAGTACGAAATTGGATGCTGCCGACGGCTACTTAAATTTTATTACAAAAAGGTTTAATTAGCAAAAGCGTAACATTGGGGATTCTTGTAGGCGTTTCGAAACCCGCTTCATGGACACTCTTGCGTCAGGCGAACCAGAATTAGTAGCAGTGTGAGAATAACATCCCCTGAGGCCCAAGATTTAACATTTAATTCTTCGCAAAGCAACAATAACGTTATGGCGCTCATAAAAGTGCGAAAATATCAAGAGTGACTTTAATAACGAACGTGCTTCTGGTTTCTATCAGCCATACTTTCTGAATGTGTTGTTATTATTAGATTTAAGATGTGTGCTCAGACGAATCTCCTGATACATTTTCCATTGGAACAATTTCCTCGTAAAATATCATCCAATTTTGAAAACAAAATTATTACACCAACAAAATGAAACGGTTAAACTTCTTCTTTATTTGCTTCGGTCATAAATTATTTGAAAAAATACTGTTGAATAACGACGTCAAATGATGATTGATGGAGTTTATTTTTAAAAGTTTTTTTCGCTGGTATCGTTTCACGTTTGGAATTTAAAAAGCTTCATACATGATATAGTGTTCCCGTTGAAATATACGCAGTATTATGTCAAAACTGTGTACTGGCTGGTACAGGAAGGTAAAAGATAAAAACGTTACTAGCTGTTATACCGTAGAGAGGCGAGTTCCTGCTACACAGATGATTGAATTTAAAAAATATTTTACGTATAATACGAGCCTTCCTCGCTGGGGAAACTAATGTCATTATAATGATAGCGGTGGTGTAGTCCACAGTAATAACCTGTAACTAAGTTTGTCTGACGCTATCATTAATATTGTTGCCTTATTTCTCTACGAAGAGAGAATCCCAGTTGTCAAGCAAGCTTCTGTGCAAACATTTTATGAAAATGTTAGAACGATTTTTAAGAGAAGCTCGCAGCAGCTAACACAATGCAACAGCTGCATTAGTCGATCTCCAAAGTAAAGCTACGCTTTGCGAGGCCTTTTTACTTCCATTCTGTCCTATCACCCGTCATGCTATCACGAACTCCTTTTTCATATCTTTTCGCACAAAATCTATCCATCTTTTTTTTGGCCTCGATCTGCTTCTCCATCCGTCCACATGTATACTCATAATTCATGCATATTGGTCTACCATGGAAACCGAACTACAATAGATAGATAGATAGAATAGCCTCGACCAGCGCCGAGACAGAATTAGGGGTCCGACGATATACCTTGGTTTACCGGCTCTTGCCGACTGTATAATCATATAACTGAGGGACGAAAAAGTTCGACTCGATACGAGATAACTTCATTCTCACGATCGCCAATATACCTAATCCAAAGCCAGTTTATCAACACATAAACAGGGATTCCATTTATTTCCTTTGTATTGAGAAATATATTGCTAAACGGATTTTAATTGCTTATTGATCTGGTATAAAGTGGGACGATAAAATTGGGGGCGAATTCTTAATCGGCGTGACGAGGCTCACCCAAATTGAACGGCCACGGCGCCACGATGAACAAGGCAGTGTTTTTCAATCTGTGGTTCGCGACCCCCAGGTTGGTCACAAAGTCTTGCTTAGGGGGTCGCGAGACTCGCGAGTCAGGTATGTAAAAGTGAGGTTTACAGACCGTACGCTATCAAAACGTGTAAAAAATCAGTAAGAAACCTGTTTATGCTTCAATACTTTTTCTAATTTTTGTTCTATTTTTGACTCGCAAATTGTGTGTGATTTGAAACATTTTCGACTTAGACGTATAAATTCAAAAAGCGGTCACAAGTGCGCCTGTCCGCTTACCGTAATGTTACGGTCCTAGGGGGTCGCCACTATTTGTCTATTTAAAAAAGGGGTCACGTTTTCAAAAAGATTGAAAAGCACTGAACTAAGGCATAAATAATTATTTCATGATATAGTAATTATTAAGCGCTATTCAGTTGACGAAATGAAGGGAATAATAATGTATTTACTCACCCTACCAGTTTGGAATTAAGTTAATAACCTCCATTTCTGTTTAGAGTGTGAATTTAATTTATATCTTTCATTTATTCCAGTCGAATGTTTTTAGATTGAGTTTCCTCCACTTTGTAGATTTTTTGATGATGACAGTGATGGATTAATAAGAATTAGTTACAACTGAGCTAAAAACCCCTTTATATTTGACTGACTTTAATGTGAAAAGCTTAATCTATACCTACTATAAATAAAATAGAAGTGTCTGTTTGTAATATAAAAAATATTTTTTATTTAATAAATGCATATGAAAGGACATTCGATACCAACGAAAAATGCAATTTTTAAAATTTTTGTCTGTCTGCCTGTCTGTCTGGCAAGACCAATTTTAACGAGACATCACTGACGGATAGCTGATTTTACAAGGGATATAACTTTGGTTACTTTTCATTATCCCGCGGAAAACGGTATCCAGAGGGGGGGACATCTCCGAAATGGATAGCATTTTTTACACAATTGCCTCAAAAAAGAAGAGTAAATTACACAAACTCCGCGAACGAAGTCGCGGGTAACAGCTATCTGACATAAGACTTGAAACAAGCGCCGGTTGTATGGAAACTGTAAAAGTGATGTATCACTTCATCCATAGTTTATCCATTACCCTGAATCGATTTATAGTCTGGCGAGAAGACGGCTTGTTATATAAAATTGTATTCAGTCTAAATTATTATTCAATCAGTTCGAGTAGGTATCCACTTAAACCTTAAAAATATTGTTAGGGTTCTTAAGCAAATTGGAGAATTCACAGTTGTGATGGTGCGTCATTCCTCATTGTGCGTCAGAATTAGATTTTTTCCCGTTTTCAATATGATCCAAAATTCTGCGTTTTCGAACATCAATGAAGGCAGCAAGCAACAGGCATTTTCGTTTGACGTCATTGAACGCGTCAGGCCATGTTACATCGTCAAAACACGGCGCTAGATATTTCTAAATTCACTGAATATACTAAACTGGCTTCTGCCAGCGGCTTTCCCGTTAGAAAGAAGGTTTCTCCATACAAATATTGGACCCCCTTTCATGCCTTTAGGGGATGAATTTTGGAAAATCCTCTCTTATTGCTCACAATCTCATAAAAGGAAAACTTATGTAAAATTTCACGCTCCTAGTCCCAGTAGTTTCGGCTGTGCGTTGATATGTCGGTCAGTCAGTTTCTCCTTTTATATATATAGATAGAAGATAACATGCGATTTACATTTTTGCCCCTTTTGGAAGTGTTGACGTTATTTATCTCTCCTGTCGCCACGTTTTATTGAAGAGAAAATGACAATGACTGATAAGACTTATCAGCTGTTTATGGGAGGTTTGTGAAAAGTATTAGTTAGGGATTTGCTCACGCTTAGACAATTCAAGTGTCATTATTGGCTTTAACATTAGCGCGTGCTGAATGTTATAAATGTACCCTTACTCAAACAATCGTCAGACATGTTCTTTTTATATCATTTGCATCCATAATTTTGTGAAAAACACAATATGAAAATCAATCATTCCTTTTTAATAAGTTCATATACTGATTGCTTGTATTGTTACAGAATCCAAATAGAAAATTGTAGATGATACTAGAAACTAACTAGAATGTTCGATCAATTCTCGATTGTTATTGCCGGATAAGAGAATTTGTCGTGGGCCCGACGGTGACCGGAACTCATACAATGGACCATTCCGACGACTGATGATGGGTCCCGCACTACTTGTACCTGCGTACGTCTCTCGCTCAACTATTTGCACCGGTAGAAGGCTATCTATAATTACATCTATATTCTTTGTAATATCGAAGTAAATTACGACAATATATAATTTAAGACTCAACGACTACATATTTCATGGTAACACAATAATGAAAAAAGAAAATATGTATTTGTTTTTATTTCTAATGATTAGTTTTGCGAGAGCAGTCTGGCGTAAGTATTCCTTATTAATATCATCTTTTGTCTGATCATTATTGGACGGTGAAATATTTTTGGCAATTAGATATAAACACTGCTTTATAACAGTAACGACTAGGCGAAAAGTAGACAGATATATAATATACAAAATCTTGAAAAGAATCCAATTCAAAATACAATAAGTAAATCATATCAAAACAAAACATTAACAAGCACACGAATAAAGCAATGATTCATCGCTATTAATGATATTGATTAAAACACTTTAATTAAAAAGCTCGACGATTTACCGGCACTGAATAAAAGCTTTTATTATCGTAAGAGATAATTAAAAATGTTCAATGTGTCATAAAACTGCGAAGCGTATGTTTAATCCCCTCGACGACGCACGAGCATGTTGCAGTGAGAATGCAAATGGCTTATTTGTCGTTATAGGTAGTCAGACGCCAGAAAGTCTCTGTTAGTGACCTATCTAAGGACTGTTATTGAAAGGCAAATGGACTGTAATTTAAAAAGATTATAATTCGATAATAGGTAGGTACAATATTAACGTTGGTAAGCGACTGGAGTGCGCGCGCGTCGTCTTCAGCCCCCCCCCCCCCCCCTAGCCAAGTTACAACCGTTTCGTTTCGTTTCGTTTATCGCCATTAAGTTGGTCGCGCCTCCTATTTCTTTGTTCTGACCACATGAGGAGCGTTGAGTTGACGTCAGAACAAAGGAATCGGTGGCGTGGCCGGCTCGAGACGGTCGACGAAAAGAGAATAGAAACGAAACAGTTGTAACTTGGCTAGGGGGGCAGAGATCGGTAGCGAAGTGAAGTTCTAGCGATGTGCCGCTGACTCGAGTCAGACTCGATTCCTGCTTTGGACTCGCATACTCGAGTACCAATTTATTTTGATCCGAGTTCGCCGGTCTCGATTCCAGTACTCGAGTCAAGAAGAATCGATGTAGTACGCGCTGACTCGATTCTATTATGGGAGTCCAATTGACTCGAGTCAAGTATTCGAGATAGATTGACTCACTCGTGCTGTTATTTGTGCTACATTTATGGTTTTAGTTTTGAGATACCTTTAGAACGCCAAAATTTTAATGTGCATGATTTTCGATTAAAAAACTTTCTATAAGCTTATTTGATCCGTCTAGATATAATGTTTGTACTAAATAAATAACTTGATTTATCTTTTTAATAAGTATTGTACTGTAATTTGTACTTGCAAATTGGGTAAAAAGCTAATGGAACCAAATAAAATATCTAAAGTGGTTAGATAACTCCTAAAAATACCTCTTTTCGTTGTGTGACAAAACAAATAGAACTTGTTCTATGGATTTTTTTTGTAATGTTTAAAAATGTTTGATTTACTATCGTTGTGTCATTGTGCTTAACCTACATGCTGAAGTTTACTCCTATTTGATTTTTAAACGACTTCAAAAAGAAGGAAGTTCTATATTCGGCTGAATGTATTTTTTTTCCCTCTCCTAGAGAGGAGGCCTGAGTCCCAGCAGTGGGAACATTAAAAAGGCTGATTATGCTTATGTATGCTATGTATTTTTTTTAATGTATGTTCACCGATATCTCGGTAAGTTGTAGACCGATTTTGAAAAGTATTTTTTTGAAACATTGTTATGATCTGATCATGAACTTCGAAGATATGGAACAGTACTCCTCTTAGGATCACAGCAGAACTGTCGTACAAATTTTGGCTGAGGGGTACTTTTTATTGGTGGTACCATAACTATAAAGTGTAAAATACTTTTTCTCAGTTTAATCAAGAAGTTTCTGTGGGTTGTGGAGGTCTGATGTCGCTTCATGGTAGAGTCGCCGCACATGGGCCACACGTGACAGCCACAAACGCCGCCACGAGAAGCTAGAAGCAGCCACAAAGGTAATTGAAGCGCGTGACAGCCACTTGTGGCCGGTGGCTGCTACTTTTTTAACCCATGCGCGCAGTATCATAATGGACTCTGACGAAAAAGGTTTAAATTTAAATGCGCGAATGGCGTGTGGTCGGTGCGGGCCACAAGAACCGAGCAGCGGCGATTTGTAGCGTATGGCGGCAATTAAAATATCTTCATCAACAACGAACTTATAAAGCCTCAAAGCTGCTAATAAAAAAAAGAAATCCGACATGGTCTTTGACGTCAAAGGCCATAAAACCCGTACGGAGACAGATATTTTTAATTTTAATATTGTTTTCACAATTTGTATTGATAGACAAAGACAAAGCATTTTATTTCAAATAAACCATTTACAGACACTTTTGAAATATCAAGAAGTCGGTCAGAAAAAATGATACTAATTGCACATTCCAAAGCGTAGATCTCTATGGAGAAGAATGTGCAAGAAACTCCATGGACACTCTTTTCAATCATGTTTTGTAATTACAAATATCTATGTTACATGTTTCTTGTCGCTATCATGTAAGAAAAATGTAAATAAAATAAAAATAAAAACTAAATATTGATTTTAAAATAGCAACTGGCAGCTAAGAGATGACCAGTCTCAACTGACAGCGCCCGTTCACGGACATGACGCAAATATTAGCACCACTCAGCTCAACCATTTTGAAGGGAACTGAATGATCCAACACACGCGCCACCATCAGTGAGACATTTGAACGAGCATGACAAACTCGCAACTCCAACAACAAACACTGGTTATATAACAAATATTTTTTTCATACATGAATCCCTATTACAGAAATGTTTCATTCGGAAAACATAACATTCAAATATTCTCAGAATACTAGAGATATCGAGATTATTTTTGGTTGATTTGCAGAAAGATGATCGTAAACCGTTTTCAGATACGTAACGAACGGAGACTGAAAACGATTTTCTTACGATTCATTATTAATATTGGTTTAACTGTTCAGTAAGTATGAGACGAAAATATTAAATATAAAAACCAAATACGTTTTGAAATTATGCGAAGCAAGAGTTCTTATGAGATTTAGAACAAATATATATTTGTGGTCCTAAACTCATCAAATTAAAAATATATCTGTAACGAAGGGCGAACAAAGATGGCACTCGCTTTCTAAAAGTAAAGCCTCTCTACAACGGCTTAAATAGCGTTTTGATAGCTTTAAAATAAGCTATCGATATCTATTCGATCATCATTTCAGTATTATCGCTGATAGAATCTTACTTTATTTTTTGGTTTAAACTTTAAGACATACAACACTAGCTTTTGCCAGTAGCTTCGTCCGCGTTTAAGTAGAAATTATATATAAGCCAGGCCTATGTCACTCAGTCATCAAACAAAAAAATAAATCAAAATATTTTTATTTCACATAGGCCTACATGGGCACTTATAAAACGTCAGAAGCTAGTGCAATGCAGTGCAGTGTGATAAAGTAGCATTTTACAGGTCAAAGATTTTTTAAAATCAGTACAGTAGTTTTTGAATTTATTCGTAACAAACAGAAATAAAAATCTTTATTACTATAAAAGTAATAATAAAAGCAGATATAGCGTTCTTTAGCAGTCAACCAAGAATAGTGGGAGGCAATTTGTCTAGATGTAAAGTCTTTTTCAAAAACGTCCGACAGCACCGTAGCCGCCGCGGCACATGAAGGACATTCGCTTCGTTCCTGTTGATACAGCGTGCCATATGTTCTACAACACGCTATAGATAACGCGAACGAGGTCAGTTTATAAAAGACGTGTTTGTTTTGTTTGGACTCAAACAGTACGACGGTTCTCACGTTTTGCGTAAATCCTGGCCCTAGAGGGCTTGCGTAGGCTGCGGTCAAACTTTTTACGTTGATTTTCCTTGCTTCTTCTACCTATGTACATGTTTCAAGGTAACCTTTATTGTAATTTCTGCATTATTATTTATTCTATATTCAGAATGTACGTTAAAAATCAGTACACCACGGTTATAATTTTTTTTTTTTTCATCATGATATTATTATTAAATTACTTCCTTTATTATAGCTGCTTTGCTAGCTTATATCTAAGATTTTTTAACCGAGTTCAAAAAGGAAAGAGGTTATATGTTCGCTTGTATATAAATATATTTTAAAATTTTGTAGTCAATAGCGAACCGATTATGTTTTTTTTTTAAGTAGCAATCACAGAATTTTCTAAATTAAAGGAAATGCTATTTATCACTTTGTTAGTAAGGAATGCAAGACGACTAAAACGTCGTAATATCAATGAAACCCTTAACTTTCTCCGACAAACTTGTATGCCGCTTTCAACAGAAATATAGTTAGGTCAAACTACTTTGACTTGTATAACTTAATAATTAATTAACTAAGCGATATGTATCGTTTCTAAAGTTTGTGTTTCAAATCTTCGGTAAATTATAGTTGAATATTTCAAATTATTTTCAATGGTTTTGTAATCGTTTCTGTCACTGGGGACATGGGACCGAAATAATAGAATTCATTTAGAGACGAAAATTGGATGTGTGGCACCCGCCTAACCCTGAGGGAATCGGAGGCGTGACCATTATGTCACCCTGGTTGGTCAGAACGCGTATTACGTCGTCAATTTTCCGGATTTGACAGTATATACGCTAAACTATTGGAATGTGTTTTATACAACACGTAATATAATAAACGAACATCCTGAAAGTAGTATGTTTAGAATCGGCTACTGGATCGATTTCAGTTATTTTTAACTGACTTCAAAAAAAGAAGTTTGTATGTTCGGCTGAATGAATTTTTTTTTATGTATGTTCACCAATTTCTCGGTCAATTGTGGACCGATTTTGAAAATTTTATTTTGATTGAAAGGTTATGCTTCCGAGTTGGCCCATAGAAATATTGTTATGATCTGATGAGAAACTTCGAAGATATGTAACGGAACTCCTCACAGGATCTTAGAAGAACAAGTAAAATGACTTTGTTTATGCGTCTAGACGATGACTGACTGAAGGAAGAGGGGGAGGGGATATATCGAACTGATCTGATGATGAAGCTGGAAAGTAGACACCGGAACTCCGGAACCTAAACGTGTTTGGAATTATTACAATTGTCATGAGATGCACTCGTCGGTCTCCATACATTTTATATGGAAACAAGACTTGTAGAGCTACATTAGATCCACGCCACGCGACGTCGTTCTACGTACAAATCAGGCGTGTTACACGTGTGCGTCGGTCAAATATATTTCTACCTTTATTCCAGTTAAATGTTGTGTAATCCATAATTAAATATACTTTTCCTTATTCCTTAACTAGTTGCCACGCAGATAATGAGGCGTAAATACAAAACTGGACTGATTTAAAACCAACATGTGATTTAACGGTACGTACGTAAAATAATAAATGTGTTTGCGTCATGAATCATTACATTATCTTTATGGTTAAACGATGCGGTTAGCGTCAGTGGCGCTATACATCCCGCGTCATATGTGGCACGTGGAATGTTAAAGTATATTAACTGCTTTTAACTGTGCCCAAGTTTGGTAGTAGGTACAAAGAGTAGCATAGAACTATGAGGGTGGATTGAGAAGTATTCGGCCCGAACAAGAAAATAAATGCATATGAAATTAAATATGGTAGGTATCCTGCGGGGTTGTCCGAATAACTTACCGTCGCCCTGGATCGCAAAAGGGCAACTGAAGGAACGCAGGTGGGTTTTAGTCAGTAAAAGTCACTTCCTCTCGCTCTGGGTGGAGTTGTTGAACAGTTGACGGCACATTTGGTGCAGTTGAGTGATTGGATGTTCCGCTGCGTGTTGTGGGTTCGGTTCCCGCACGAAACAAATATTTATATGGCCTACAGTTTGTTTGTGACCGCACTCGTAATAGAAAAGTAATTCCTAGTGTGGGGCAACGTCTTTAAAAAAAAATGAGAAGAGATATTAAAAAAATTAAATGCTGTAGGGGTATTATTAATATATTTTTGCAAAATTTTTACAATGTGTCAAAATGGAGTCGTTGAGTTCCGAGCGCGTGCGCGAGAGTCCTTTGTTTCTTTTTTTAGGAGAGAGTGGGGTCGCAGGTGCGGGGCGCGGGCGGTAATACATACCGGTACTATTATAGGTTGGTGGCAATGTATCGCCAACCTAACAACGATCTTAAGGAATGGCCATACTACAATGCTCAATTTGCTTCACTGGCGACAAATCGATGTTCCAAACTTTGCAGAGTTAAGTATGAACTGAACTAAATAATGTGGTTAGTTTTGATTTTAAGAATTGACTGGATCTGTATCAGACAGAGTAGTTAATAATCCATCGTAGTATAATTTCAGGGAAATCCATTATGCTTTCTTTGGAATAGATGACCACCTAATCAGCCTTTGACTGTTGGGGCTACGTGACTTACAGATTTATCCTCATGACTGCGAGTTTATGGTACCCTGTGCTAAGTCATCTACACATTTATAAAAGGAGAAACTAACTGACTGACAAACTAACTGACTGACATATCAACGCACATGGCACATCCGAAACTACTGGGTCCAGGAACGTAATTTTTTGCAAGACTTCCGTTTTATGATGTAAGCGAGTACTAAGCTTATGGGTTTTTGCAAATTCTCCTATTAAGGGGGTGAAAAGGGGAAAATTTGTTTTTATGCAAAATATAGGCTCTTAGTAAACTAGTGCGCCTCACCATCAACGATTGCATCACTACTTACCATCAGGTGGGATCGCGGTCAAGCGCTAGTTTATAACAATCGTTGATGGTGAGGAGCACTAGTTTATTAAGACCCTATTCACTCTAGCCTTGAAGACACCAAAACTTGAAACTTGACTCAAGTTCTAATAAAAAAGACAGTCATTTAGTCTTCCAAAACTACCCTCAAAATACAGTTTTCGTAAAAATTTGAACACCCCTTTGTTCAAATTTTTACGAAAACTTCTTTGCAAATGAAGTCCTGGTAAAACGCTAGTAAATTCATAATCACACTAGTTTCCTGCCGTAACAATTCACGTGCACAATTATTGTAACACGATATTTCAATCTAAACGAGGCCGGTATAACCGACATCTCGATTCTATCTCACGCAATTTTCTGCCAATAAATCTGTAGGCTCGTTTCGCATCGGCAATCTTTCAATCAGGCCATCAGTTAGGACTGACGTGCACGCGTCACGAAACTGCGCCATAGTTCTGCCGCTCATCGGAACATCTGTTCAGTCTGTCGGCACCTCAACAAGTTGCCTACATTCATGTAAACATGTTTGAAACGATTTATTTTTACGAGCTTAAAATTGGGAAAGAAATAATGGGAGCTATAAAATATGGGTTAGTAAACTATTTCTCCATGTTTTATTTGGTATTGTAAGCGAAGATTTTTTTGGTGAATGTCAAGAAGTAGTTTGCTTCAAAAAAACTGGTCAAGTGCGAGTCGGACCGAGGGTTTTGTACAACTTATCTATCGACGAGTACGAGTCAAAAAAAGTATCTAATTATTTTGTGATTTAACCATTAAGTTACGGTTGTCACGACTGTTTCCTTTATTTGTATCATGAGACCTTGCTTCTTGTCAGGATTATAGGTCAACGGGAAGTACCCGGTTTTGATTTCCTTGCGATTGTCAAAATATGCGCCTAAACTGAGCTTAAACAGACTTATCTTTAGCTTGTGTAATAATATAATAATATTCCATAACGATCACACAACGCCGTCTAGTACCAAGTTAAGCAGAACTTGTGTTATGAGTACTAGACAACTGATAAAAATACTTATATATTTCTAAATTCATATATAGATAGACTACACCCAGACACAACAAATGATCATGCTCATCGCACAAACATTTGTCCTGGGTTTTTTTTTTTCCATTAGGAAAATCATCTTATGACATCCCCCGCTCATGTGCGAGGCGGGAGATAGTGTCAGACTTTTACTGACTAAAAACCCACTCCTGTTCCTTCGTTGCCTTTCGTACCAGGGCCGAGTCTTCCTTTCAGAATCAGACCCTTGGCCCCGGTAGGCTTTGACCCTGCTGGGCCCCTACAGTTGCTGACAACTCCTTGAGGCGCGCGTGGAACAACACGCGCCGTCGACGACTTGGCTCGGTCCAGACGGTTACCGGACGGTCGGACGGCGAGCCACCCATTGCTCGCCGTCCGCAAGCCCGCGCCTACGGTGGCCGGAAATCGGGATCGGAATCCCGGCGACGGTTGGGGCGTGAGGACCGTTGCCTCACGCGATCGGCCGCCTCCTTCGCTAGCATTACTGCTTCGCAGAAGGAGGCGACCGCCTGTCACTCTCCTCCTCGCTCCGGACCATGGCCTGTACCAAGGCCCGGCGCGAGAGATCGCCGCCGCCGATCGCCCCCACGAGGACACGGCGTTGCTCTGCCCAAAACATTTGTCCTGGGTGGGAATCGAAGCCACGACCTCCGGAATAGCAGTCAGGGCCACTAACCACTAGACCAACAGGCCAGTGTCGGCTAAGAAGTATGATTTTTTCAATGGTACATCTAATAGCAGACCCCCGAACTCAGATACCGGGAGCAGAGATGGTTAAAGAAGAAGAAGACATGGAGTAGCAGACCTGAGTATTTAATATTAAATTCAACTTAACACCTCGACGCGTTCATGAGAAAACGGTCTTGACAGACGGACGACTAAGTAATCCTATAAGGGTTCCGTTTTTGCCAACTGAAGTATGAACCCTAAAAATGCCAAATGATTCATATTCTTCTTCCCCTTGATCCGTGTTGTTTGTGGTCTGTTGCACTGTCAATCATCACGCTATCACTGATTCTTATTTATTCCATATCACAACCTCACACAATTAATAAAAAAAAAAAAAAAATACCTTGAGATTTGTCAAGCGTACCTAAACTAAAAGCGGGTTAGTGAATTGAGTATTTTGAGGGAACGTCTCTAACCCTAATTTAAAGCCAAATTTTGTCAAGTTTTCACGCTAAAACAGAATTTGAGAAATACTTAACTTCAAATGCTTATAAATCAGAAATGGGGGGTAAATGTCGCGACCTGCAGATTATATAGTCAACTATTATTTAGGGACCTAAAATAAGTTCAACACGATAAGTACATAGGTTATGTTTTCAATGGATTAGTCCAATGGCTACACAGCCCTATATTAGTTTGATGGTCAATGAATTTGCTCTTTGATTCAGATTACAGTGTATATTTTTTTTACCAGTGTTTCTGTTTTTCTATGTTCTTTGGTTGGTTTCCGAAAATTAAAATTATTTTGCATTTTTTGTTTTGCTTTTGGAAGTCGGCTGCCCACTGCCCTTTAAGTTTGGCGATTCTACGGACTATGTCAGTAACGTTGGATCACGAAAGGAGCATAACCCTTTCCATTGCATTTCAGTGATTCAACTATCATATAATAATATTTGGTTTCTCTGCTCCGTTGATCGTGAGTTAGAGTGTTCACTTAGAGATAATTTAAAATTCATTTCTGTGGAATTTATGTACATTCAATTATTCATTCCATCAGACGAGAAGCCGTCATCAACGCTTCTATTTGCAGAAATATCAAAGATGAATGAATATTATAGGAAATTCCACCGACTGATAAGTTACTATAAAAACTCTAATCTTATTACGAAGCGAGTCCTAGTCTTATTTCGTATACCGTTCGTAAAGTAAAAAGTACTTTTTATGCCTCAGTCACATTAGGGGACAAAATGTCCCCCAACATTTTGCCCGACCAACTTGCCCGCCAAAATTTTACGATACATTCTCGTGACGCGTCACATTTTGCCCGACCAACTTGCCCGCCAAAATTTTACGATACATTCTCGTGACACGTCACGTTTTGCCCGACCAACTTGCCCGCCAAAATTTTACGATACATTCTCGTGACGCGTTACATTTTGCCTGACCAACTTGCCCGCCAAAATTTTACGATACATTCTCGTGACGTGTCACATTTTGCCCGACCAACTTGCCCGCCAAAATTTTACGATACATTCTCGTGACGCGTCACATTTTGGACCATTTGACAGCGTTGCGAGTCATGTTTTGGGGACATTTTGTCTTCTGGTGTATCTAAGGCTCTATGTGTAACTAGGTTAATTTTTTTTTTTTTAGTACCCCGTGCCTAAAAGAGGGTAGTGATTATGTAGATGAAACAAATAAAATAAAAACAGGGTGGCCGTTCGAGGTTAGCCCTAGGGAGGAAAAATCCTGAGTACTTATAAAGTATTTAAATAAGTTCTTAATCTTAGAGGCGCTGTTCCAAGACCTTGGTTTTTAAATAACATTAAATACTCTAGTCTAATTGCTTGTTTTTATTCTACAGCGCTCCGAGCATTCTGTATTAATTTTTCTTAGAAAGTAAGCTTTGAGTTTTTTTTTCTTTTTTCTATTTTAATTATACTTAGCACGTATTTGTGTCAGGGCAGTTTACACAAAGGTTTTTATAGGATGAACGCAGACAGTTTTTTTTTTCTAGTAAAAACGAGTCCGTTATAATAGGCACAGTTACACGACGAGACTATTAATTCGTTGGCAATCTTTCAAGGGGTGAAATTACTCATGAATTTGAGCAACTTTCATTAAAGACCAATCCTGAAATCGCGACAAAAGAAACTGTTCTTTACATTTTATCAAATTAAGCGAATATATTTTTTCTGAACTACTGCTTTTTTTTTAAAACTAGTATTGGTTAGTTTCAGCCTCGTAAAGATAACCATTGAATTTAGAGTCCTTGACCTGTACCATGACGTTTAAAGTAAGATTGTTTCATTCTTACTTCCAGTGTGGGTAAGAGATGGCGCTAGACAACCTGTATAGCTCTGTCTCTTACCCACACCGAAACAAGAATGAAACAATCTTACTTTGAACGTCATGGTAACCCCGCTGGTATTTCGTATGAAGCTTTGTCATTTATTTAGCTGTAATGATTATTATAGCTGTCGTGACCTAAACTAAATCATATTTATGACAAATTATCATAATTAAAAAAAAACCGCCCATGTGCGAATCGGACTCGCGCACTAAGGGTTCCCTATCTGTATAACATTAGATACTATTCAATATAGGTAAAAAAATCACGTTTGTTGTATGGGAGCCCCACTTAAATTTGTTAAGTATTTGTTGTTCTCTGTGAAAAATTCAATTGTCTAGTTATCACGGTTCATGACATACACCCTGGCGACAGACAGACGGACAGCGGAATCTTAGCAATAGGGTCCCGTTTTTATCCTTTGGGTACGGAAGCCTAAACAACCTTTCATAATCAAAACCGAACTTGCACATCGCCGGTAACATTACAAAAAAAAAGGCGGTTAAAAAACCCAAAGAATCAAAAAATATAACCTTGCTACGAGACTACGCCCGTAGCGCTACGAGACTACGCCCGTAGCGCTACGTAAGCTACGTCATTATAACTACGGTAGGAGACGTAGCAGAGTAGCAGGGTGGTGCGGTGGTGCCGCATGCCGGCGAGATAATTAACGTTAGAATGTAGGTTACTCATAACCATGTTACCTGTGTTATTGTAGAAACTGTATTTATGTATAGAATGTATGGTTAACTAGCTTCTGCCAGCAACTTCACCCGCGTGCAGGTAAGTAAGTAGGTTTCTCCATACAAACTTTGGACCCCCATTTCATCCCCTTAGGGAGTGAAATTTTAAGTTTGTAGGTGATATAGTTTCTGAGATTTCGTGATTAATCAGTGAGTGGTATTTCGCTTTTATATATATAGATATATAGAAGATTGGCAGCTTTGTCTATCCACTACCACTACAACTACTAGGGTTTTCTCCCTAACGTACCATGCTTGCCTGGTATGTGCAACTCTCAACTAGGTAACACTCACGATCTCAAACTTGTAACTGTCGGATATTTCCAAATATTTCAAAGTTATAAAAAAGAACCCATAGGGCATCAAAAAATTCGTTCGCATCGATGCCCAATGAGTTCTTATTCTACCCTTTTGTACATATTATTATAGTTTCAGTTTGTTTAAATACCTATTAAGTTATAATATTTAATAGTTAAGATGTATATATCTATACATCTCTTGTAAACTGACTGACTGACATATCAACGCATAGCCGAAACTACTGGGACTAGGAGCGTGAAATTTTGCGCAAGGCTTCCTTATAAGACGGAGGCGAGCATTAAAAGAGACAGTTCTCCAAAATTCACCTCTTAACGGGATGAAACGAGGGTTCAAAGTTTTTATGGAGAAGTCTACTTTCATGCTTTCGATGGCAGAAGCTAGTATATTAATAATGTTTTTTTTTTTATTATTATTATTGATAGGCTCGCGTTTGACCACTATCTCACCTGATGGTAAGCGATGATGTGGCCGACGATGGAGCATGCTTGCCTAAAAGTAACCTATTCACTCTTGACTTAAAGACCCCTAGGTTGTAGCTATCAGGAAACACAGACTCCGGCAGGGAATTCCACTCCTTAGCTGTACGCAATGTAATGTAAATACAAGTAGTGATACCTATAGATGGATTATATCTATCTATAGATGTCTTAGTGTGGCTGCAGACCAGGTATTCGTTTCCAGCATTGTGCAGTGCCAACCCGCACTGGGCCCGCGTGGTGGATTACGGCCCATTCCCTCTCCTAGAGAAGAGGCCTGAGTCCCAACAGTGGGAACATTATAATGCCGAATATACTTTGCTATTGTGCAGTGTGTTCTTTAGTTAATAGCCTAAGACTACTTGACGCGGATATTGTGGGACGGTGAACGCGACGTTTATGTAGGAGTGTAAAATTCTATCGACCCTTGGTTGGAAACCTACCTACTCCACCTACATACGTAAAAGGTTTTATTACACAAAAACAGTAACAAAGAACGCGTTTCAAAAGATCTTATTAAGTACATAAAACAATTCACGTCCAAACAAGTTTTTGTTTAAGCATTATCTAATTCTCTTTTATTAAAGAAAATATAGGTCTGACAAATTATTTTCACAAATAAAAACCGGCCAGGTGCGAGTCGGTATCGCTCACGAAGGGTTCCATACCGTCCGCAGCAAAAAAAAGAACTGCAAATAAATCACGTTTGTTGTATGGGAGCCTCCTTAAATATTTATTTAATTCTGTTTTTTAGTATTTTTAGTCATAGCGGCAACAGAAATACAACATCTGTGAAAATTTCAACTCTCTAGCTATCACGGTTCGTGAGCAACAGCCTGGTGACAGACAGACGGACGGACAGCGGAGTCTTAGTAATAGGGTCCCGTTTTACCCTTTGGATACGGAACCCTAAAAAGGTATGCCTATAATAACTATTATAACAACTGTATAAATCTCGTTTCACAATGTTCCTAGTAACAAAGGCGAGGTCAAGCGATAGAGAAAATAATAAAGCCGGGATAGAGCAATTTTATGCGAATAAAAACAAACCAAACGAGAGTACACCGGTGGTTGAACAAGCAGAATAGTATTTTTGTTTTACTTCAACTATTATTGTATTCAGCAGACCAATTGATTTTAATCAAACTGCCCAGAATTTGCTTTATTGTACATCTGGGTCGAAGCCTACTAGGGCCATGGGTAGGGTTGCCAGGTCTTCAAACCGAAAAGCCGGACAAACCAGCCAATTTAGCCAAACATTTGAGTTTGCCCGACAATTTTTTTAAAAGTCAAACTCGAATTATTTATTATTGACCACAATAGGTATATATTTTTTAATTCTAATGAAACAACAATAAAATACATACATACATACATGCAATAGTCCGCTCCGCTTACGCTAGCAATACAAGATAAGGTAGAAGACATGACAAATCAAAAAAAAAAAGGCCGGACTCCGCTTAATTTGGCCGGACGCGCAACTAAAAAGCCTCACCCTGTCCGGCTTTATCCGGACGCCTGGCAACGCTAGCCATGGGTCGACTTTTGATCGGGTTACCCTTTTTTTTAAAGGTGGGTAATCATCCAATGACATCTCCCGCCCTTGGGCGGAGCGCGAGGGCATGTCAGACTTTTACTGACTAAAACCCACTCCTAGTTCCTTCGTTGCCTTTCATTCCAGGGTCGGGTTTTCCTTTCAGAAGCGAACCCATGGCCCAGTAGGCTTCGACCCTGCTGGGGCTCGATATATATGGTATAGGGTGAAAAGGCTCGATATATATATCTACTTCTTTGGCACGAGCTGTAATTGTTAGCCTAAGTGCTTGGTCACACTGGCAGCGCGGTGCGGGCAGCGGCGCGGATGCGGGAACGCGCGCGTGTTGCTTGGCCACACTAGCAGCGCGGTGCGGGGAGCGGCGCGGGTGCAGGGATAGGGTTTCCGCTCGCCGCCCGAGCACTTATTGTGGCCACTTGTATGAACGAGCTATGGCGTGAATTGCCCGAGCGCGTCCCGCGTTGGGCAACCCGCGCCCGCGTGCCCACTATGGACACTCAAATGAAGTTCATTTATGTTTAAGATTGCCGTGCCGCGCCCGCCCCGCGCCCGCGCTTCCAATGTGGCCGAATACTAAACGTAATTTTAATTAATGAGGTAGGTATTATTAGAGTCGTCTTGATACACATATCACATCTGAGATTGATCTGTGATTAGGTTATCGTTTTTGTAACTTTCTTTTATTATACTCAGCGAATTTACTAACCCATTTTACTCCGAGTTTTTGACAAAAAAAACAACGACGGAATTTGTTGTTGACACAACTAAAAACTAAAGGCATTTCACAAACTTCGGATCAGCACTCAGACCCTTATCAAAAAGGCGTTTAGCGCGCTTGAGCGTAAGTCAATATTATTTGAAAGCTTTCATTGCTGGCGAAGGACCAAGGAACCTATCGGCTAGAGGACGTCCATGAAACGCACATCAATACTTTCAGTATAGCCCATTAAAATCAGTGGAGTAAAAAATATTGATAGGTTAGATACTGCAAGCGGTTTATGTACCGACTGTATTCCCTACAATAGTTAAAAAAGGAATTCAGTCTAGTATTTTCTTTCGAACAATCCTCTCAGTCCTGGCAGGCATCGGCGCTAGCACGCCCCGTCGTCAATTTTCCTTTTTTTGAGATGGGATGTGATCCAATGACTTCTCTTGCTCTAGGGTGCAGCGAGAGGGCGTTTCATACTTTTACTGACTAAAATCCACCTCTTAGTTGATCGTTACGTTCTAGGGCCACGGTTTCCCTTTCATAAATTTCTCGTGGCCCTTGCCCGTTCATTTTGTTGACACCTCTGAGACACGCATGGAACACAACGCGCCATCGACCTGGGCTTGGTCCTTATCGGACGGCGAGGTACCCATAGCTCGCCTTCCGCAAGCTTGCGCCTATTTGGAGCAGTGAGTAGTTCTCTGGACTCATGTCGCCAAGGGCTTTACGTACCTAGGTTAACACAGGCTTTATACAATATCAAATGTGTGCTACCTTTTGATTTCTATAACTATATTGCACGCAAATCTAGTGACAAGTAATTAAACATCATTCCCAATAGTAACATACTTGTCCCCTGGCCCTGAAAACAGAAGGAACATCATAAAACCATATCGTGATCACGACCCTCAGCATTGGGAATGATGCAAGGAAGAGGAGGTTAACACACTCTTCAATTCGCTACCTTCGAAAGTCATGCAAACAAAATTCCGAATTCAATAAACCATATGGAATTTCATTTCGTCGAGTGCTGAACTTATAACCGAGAAATGTTACGACCAATTACTTAACAGTACATATTGGACGTTTTAGACAAATTAAAACGAAAACCGTAGGTATGTTTTACACATTAATAGAAAGGTCAAAAGTAAAACAGAAAGAAAAAAGACTCACCAAGACCTCGGCGTTTTTTATTGCGGGGCTGTCAAATGCCAAGTCAGATTTTACTTAAAGGCACAACGAGTGTACCGCTTTAGTTGTGCCGGATGATCGGAACCACAAGGTTCATGAAACGTTTTTAACCACGGAGTTTGCAGTAAGTACCGATTTTTGAAGAAACAGGAGCAGTACCGATCTCTGAGTCGTATGCTTCTCCATTGACCAAACATGAATCAATGCACGGCAGTCGTATGTATATCACGTACACTCAAACATGTTAGGTAATAACATTATTTCATTGACGCAAAGGCCATTGTTGGACCTGAATAGAACGAGGATAATATCATTATTTACTATGTAACTAATTAAGTGGGTAAGTACCTGATTGAGTATACTGGTGGGCCACTACAAGTAGGTATATTTTATTTTTATTCATGAAAATCTTAGCTTCCCGACATGGTCTAGTTTAGTGGAGCGCCACAGCCCACGGGAGCTAAGTAGCAAGAAAAAGTTAATCCGCTATAATGTCAAACTGTTTAATTAAACATAAAATACTTCACAAAACACAAATAATCTTAATAATCTAGCGATATTATTATCTGTGTAATCTATAAGAATTCCCCGTTCAAAAGGCTGCTTCGTTATTAAAAATTAATTTCCATTTTAATTACGCTGATCTACTTACAACACATATGAGAATTAAAGCCTCGAATATACGTGTGCTCATATTAAGTAACAGGATTCCAGATTTTATAATTACCCGAATTATATCAGTGTTGATATGGGCTCGACAGTATGGTACGCCAAGTTATGTTCGAAAATGGGAGTTTATTATAAAGCTTTATTCAAAGAGGTAGTTATAGTATGTTAAACTTAAAATAGACGACTAGTTTTCAAGTGCAGTTTAGGCTAGAATCTACCTATACAACAATAGTTTTAGTATACGTGGGACACTCAGAAAGTTTTGAGAAACTAAAAAAACTAACTTCTATGGATAAAATATTGTTATTAAATCTTTTCAAATAATTCTCCACCAGCCTCTATACCAAGTTTCATGCGTCTGAACAAATTTTCGAAAGATTTTTTCCAGTCCGCCGCAGACACCTCTTCCACGGCCTTCTCGAACGCTGCTGCTAGCGCGTCTTCCGGCGACCAAAGCTGTATCCCTTTCCACAGTTTTATTTTATTTTAGGGAATAAAAAGAAGTCACACCGTGCCAGATCAGGACTGTAAGGAGGGTGCCCCAAGACTGACCGGTGTGGTGTCCAGGAAGTCCCTCGTTTTGAGCGCTGAGTGCGCGGGCGCGTTGTCTTGGTGAAGCAGTACCCCGCGGAGCCCAGTGTTCGGTCGCTTGTTGCTCATTGCAGACAAAACTTCTGGCAGGCATTTTGTGTAAGTATACCTTTTCGGCGTTGATGCTGCTTTGGTCTCGTAATGGAATTGAAATCAGATACCCCGTCAAAGTGAAGAAACTAGAGATCAAAATTTTCCCTGCGCTTCTCGATCGCTTCACTTTGGTAAGCGTTGGTTCGTTTTGAAACAGCCAAACTGTCGACTGACGCTTTGTTTCTGGATCGTATTGATAAATCCAGGATTCGTCACCTGTCACAATGTCGTAAATGCGCCGAGACGAGCCTGCTTCTATAAACTATATTCAGGTTTCGCCTATGTTGTACCTATATATTTTTTTATGTAAGCTGTTGATCCCCGCATTAACGCCGGCGTTCACGCGCCATTGTCTTACTATTGTGTCTCTAATTACGCACTCAAAAGGTTAACCTACACTTTCCCACTGCTGGTCAAAGGCCTCCCCTAACTTCTTCCAGGTATTCTTTTCACGAGCCACCTCGAACCAGCCCTTGCGGTAGGTGTCTAGGTCATTTCGTCACCTATTCTCAGATATAAGTATGTTTATTAATATTCTAAGAAAGATTTGAATTTTTGTTTGTAAAGAAATAGACTCAAAAATGGCTGGACCGATTTGGCTAATTTTAGTCTTGAAATATTCGAGATAGTCCAGGGAAGGTTTAAAAAACTGTATACAACGCCATCTCTAATTAAAATCTCATTAGAAAATGAATGATGCTGTTCTGGTAATGCCAGTAGATAGCGGTATCCTTAACTACTAGGCGGTACAAAGTTCGCCGGGTCAGCTAGTAAATAAATAAATTCTACTTTATCACTAAGTGACAGGCATATATTTTCTACCTTCACGCGAGCAAAGCAAGTGGCAAAAGCTAGTAGAAGATAAAAGGTAAAAGCTTCAGGTTATTTTATCTAAGCGCCTAAGTGATAAAACAATGTAAACAGCAACTGAGGTTATATAAAAATGTTTTCATTCATTTTTTCAAACACTCGAGTCGGTTTATCTGGTTCTTATCTACCGAAATTTCCTAAAGCGCAGATTTAAGTGCTGAAAAAAATTAATACTTAAGCACTTCAGGAAGTACTCATCTTTCACCCGAACGACCCCTACTGTTGGACATAGGCCTCCCTCAAGTGTCTCCTGCGCGTCTCACATAAAAAGGACTGGCTTACAGAAATATGCTAAGCATTTGTATATAATATGTGTAACGGCCTATATCTATATAATATTATTAACTTATTTAGTAATGACGAAAGGACCAACGCAGTCTACGCCAGTTTATATTCTAAACACTTCAGAGTAAGGTCGCAATCCGCCAAACCTTCACGCTTGTTACGACGGCTGTAATATTTTACCAAATCTTAATTGAGCCTCAGCATAATTAAGCTGGGCATTTCGTCGGCAATTTTTCCCATTTAACTAAGTAGCATATAAAAGAGGAGAGGGGTGATTAAATGATTAAGATTACATTTTAATTATGGGAAACTAAATCGTGTCTTTCAGGGAAGTTGTTTGATGAAAATTAAACGATTTTAACACCCGTCTAATCCCAGAAGCCCGATTAAGAGTATACAGAAATTTACTTTTGATAGTGATTTGGCTATTATAATTACAAGAAAATATGAAAAAAGTATTTCGACGGCGAAGTGCCAATAACTACTACTAACTTTCGAAGTCAAAAATTTCCTGTCCCAAAAACGTTAGGAGATAATACTATAAATTCACACGTTGGTTTAGTTAGGAGGTGTTTTCACAATATATTTGATGCAGTTGCGACTAAATATTAGTTAGTGATAGCGTGACGAGTGACAGGACAGAATGTAAGAAAAAAAACATGTTGTGCCGACCCCAAATAAAACGGGACAAGGGCAGGAAGATGATGATGAGTTGCGACTAAATATCTGCTTCGGAGATTTCACTAGAACATGCGAAAACACACATTTAAATTATAAGCGCTAAAAAGTAATTTTCTCGAAAAAATGACAGTTACTTCTAAGTTTTTTTTTAAAAACAATCTTTGCCACACACTACGAATTACTTCTGTATCGTGGGTGCGTTTACAAACATGTAAATCTCACATACATAAGACACCCAGAACCGTAACACCTATACCTACCTGTAGGTTATACAAATATTTTTACTGTGCGGGAATCGAACCCACGACACGCAGCGTAGCAGTCGATCGCTGAACCACTGCACCAACAGTGCCGTCAAGTTAATTCTTATTAATTTATAAAATTTTAGTTTATTTAAATGTTAATGAAAATTTAAAATAAAATACCAAATTCGAGGTACTGCTGACATTCGCTTGTATTTATTTACAAAGTCTATTGACAGTTTGCTAAAAATAAATAGACTGAAATAAATTACACTGAAGTTTAGGTACTCAAAATTAGAGTTTGGACACTCCTAATTTCATTTACCCATTTTCTATCTACAATGCGTTCCAAATAAGAATAGGATCGATTGCCATGTTGTGACGTCACGTCATTCTGTCAAATTGCAAGAAATTGGGCAAATTGAAGAACTCAGAGATGAGCAAAATTTAAGAACTGAATTCTGATTAAACTTTTTTCGTTCACAGTTCATAAATAAATTAAATTTTAGAAATTTCTTGTTTTGCTCACTTTTGAATGCGTAATTAGAGACACAATAGTAAGACAATGGCGCGTGAACGCCGGCGTTAATGCGGGGATCAACAGCTTACTTCTTCGATTTGACAGTATGACGTGACGTCATCGCGTCACAACATGGCAATCGATCCTATTCTTATTTGGAACGCATTGTACCTGCCGAGCCTTTTCCCGCCTACATTAGGGTCGGTTTCCAGTCTTACCTGATGCTGCTGAATTACAGTATTTAACAAGGGAGCAAACGCCAAACCCAGTAACTGCATAACATTTGGCAAGTCCGGTGTGTCAAGTTTTCTGAGCATCGCAAAAAATCTAAGACTTGAATCATATTAACATTTAATCAGGTCATAGAAATGTATACTTAACTTAGATATCTAAGCGTTAAAAGGTCAAGGAGCATCGTTTTTGCCTCAAGCGAGGCGATCCCTCTCCACTCCTGTCTTGAGCGTCTTAAATGCAAATTATGTTATCCTACCCTACACGTATAAAAAATGCGCACGTTTAGATGCTTCAGAAGTATAGCTAATATTTCAGTTCGCTTATCACGGTTAAAAGTATTTGGATCACATTTGGCATATCTACAGGTAAACCGGTAAACAATGACGTGTTTTAAAACTATGGAATACTTTTTTTTATTTATGGGATTATTTTTTTTTTAAGTTAAATATAGCATATTTTTAATGTAGTATTTTGTTTGGATTTATTGCTAGCAGTACACCGCCGACTACCCCCTTTTTTAGTTTAAGTTCATATAGTCCGTCCTGGTTGTCTGGTAGTTATCGCTGGCAGCAATAAGACCGCCATTGTACTCATAGATTTAATTTCTGTAACATTATGCTACTATTTTGATACACAAGTATTTTAATTTTACAATTTTATACATTTTTCAATTTTTCAAGAGTCGGTTAATCAGAAAAATAAAATTGGCCAAAGCGACGATTTTGGTAGAAAAGAACGTGCATGAAACGTCATTGGACATTTTGTAGATCAGAAATGTTTACAAATTGACTGTCGTTGAATGCGAGTGAGCTTGTGGGCAACAGCTAGAGTCTGTTACAATTTGCAACATCCACGTACAAGCTACGGATAGCTAGCGGCCCACTTCCCAGTTTGATATCCGTTCCATGTTATATCGCATTGGTTTGCTAAAGTTCAGCAAGTTAGCAAACAAAGCTGCATTCACCCCGAGAGGTCACCCATCTCGCTCCGTGAGTTAGCGCAATATATCTCAAAACTGCACGAGAGAATTATACGAACATCGTTTGGCAATTTCAGCTTTGAATTTTTAATCCTATAACCGCTTGCATAGGATTGGTCCGACGAGGCGACGAGTGTTTTCACGTCCTTTTCGCAAGGGTCGTGTGTTTGCGACTGGGTAGGTACTCCATCTCGTTTAGCTCTTCAATCCCCATATGTGACAGAAAAGCTGACGAGATGGAGTATTTGGTCGTGGATGGGCGACCCTGGGGGTATAAACGCGAGTTTGTTTGTCGGTCGGTTAATGCACGAGTATATTTTTCCTACATTTTGTATATGTGTAATAATAGTAATTTAGAATTAAATTAATATTTAAGTAAGTACTACTTCCAATTTGTTAATTTGTACGTTTTTAATGACGTATTAGCGTACTTAAAAATATTACTTATCAGTTTGTTTTCGTTCGGTATTTTCCTCTGAAAGCTGTGGAGCGTTCGTTCATGTCCAGAGGCACGAATGCTGTGCGACATGATTTGACACAACTAGGTATGAGATGATTTCTAATTATTTAGAAATAGAATCGGAGGGGCAATTTCCGTGTATTTTTAGGGATTTTTCGGATTTGCATTGCAATCTGTTAAAAACACCTCTAATTTAAGGAATTTGACAAAGTTTTGATATTGATTGTCGTCGAGATGAAATTTGTGACTTGAATTTGGAAGTTATAAAAGAGTATCTAGGTAATACATATTTGAGACAGTCTTCTTTTTATAAATTCGTAGCAACCACATCCCACCTTTTACATGTAAGACTAGCATCTGCCAGCGGTTTCACCCGCGTGAAAGTGGAAAATTATAGCTTAAGTCACTCTGTGATAAAGTAGCATTTTACTGGTGACAGAATTTTTAAAATCGAGCCTGTAGTTTTTGAGTTTATTTATTACAAACCAAAATAAAAATCTTTCCTCTTTATAATATCTATATTATATTACTAGCTTTTGCCCGCGGCTTCGCCCGCGTACATAATATATAGCCTATGTCAATCAGGAATAAAGCAGCTTTCTATCGGTGAAAAAATTTTAGCCATCAGACCAGTTTTTAGAGATTACTTCCTACAAACAAAAAAACAAAATTTACCTCTTTATAATATTAGTGTAGAAGTGTAGATAAATTACTATTATAGCATAGTACAGAAGTATAGATATATTAGTCGGATACCGTGTTAAGTTGATATAACCCCTGTCTGTTGAATCAACACTTCCATGCATTGTATAAGGGTACCAGGCATTCATATCTTCAAGGAGATCTGAGCGGTGTCCGTGTAACCACACAGTGTGGGTGGTGAAGAGTGCCATTGTGAGTCAATAATTTTACACCTACATTCCTAATTAATTGGAGAGATAACGCTGATATGTAGGACGCCCACACATTACGATAATGCGGTCGGTATACTTACAGGAATATGTTGTTTGATTAACTTATAGTCAAATAAGGTATCAGATTCTGTAAGTTTGTTAGTTAATGATACGACTGTCTGACATTTCCGACATTAGCTTGGGAAAGTAAATAAGAAATTATTACAGGAGTAGCAGCCCATCATGTAAACATTTGTTGCCAAATAAATATTCAGTAACAGATTTTTAAAAGCCAACCCACACGAATGAATACATATAAGCGAGCCAATAACCAACAGATAGGTACTACACTTCCATATTGATAATAGTGCTGTTTCGACTGATTCGATTGCCGCCGAGTTCTGATTGAACGAATTAATTAATTCGGTCAGTAAAAGTCAATTAAACATTGATAACTGCCGATCGCATTCGATACAGATTGTGTCGGAATATAAATTTCACTGTTGATGATATAACAAATAATCAAACTTCGTATTATCGATAATCGATAACCGATTTCGTTTTATGAGCAATCCTTATTTGTAGATGTTTAAATTGCGGTATGGAAGGTATTGAGACTTTCACGAGCTACATCGATTACTTATACGGGAATGTAGGTCCTTTATTTGCGTAGTCCTTTAGTTCCTTTATATCGTTGGTCCTTTATTTGCGTAGTCCTTTAGTTCCTTTATATCGTTGGTCCTTTATTTGCGTAGTCCTTTAGTTCCTTTATATCGTTGGTCCTTTATTTGCGTAGTCCTTTAGTTCCTTTATATCGTTGGTCCTTTATTTGCGTAGTCCTTTAGTTCCTTTATATCGTTGGTCCTTTATTTGCGTAGTCCTTTAGTTCCTTTATATCGTTGGTCCTTTATTTGCGTAGTCCTTTAGTTCCTTTATATCGTTGGTCCTTTATTTGCGTAGTCCTTTAGTTCCTTTATATCGTTGGTCCTTTATTTGCGTAGTCCTTTAGTTCCTTTATATCGTTGGTCCTTTATTTGCGTAGTCCTTTAGTTCCTTTATATCGTTGGTCCTTTATTTGCGTAGTCCTTTAGTTCCTTTATATCGTTGGTCCTTTATTTGCGTAGTCCTTTAGTTCCTTTATATCGTTGGTCCTTTATTTGCGTAGTCCTTTAGTTCCTTTAGATCGTTGGTCCTTTATTTGCGTAGTCCTATAATTCCTTTATATCGTTGGTCCTTTATTTGCGTAGTCCTTTAGTTCATTTATATCGTTGGTCCTTTATTTGGGTATGTAGGGTTGAAAGCGGTACCGTTGTCTCTCTTAGAATTCATCATCATCATCATTTCAGCCGATAGACGTCCACTGCTGGACATAGGCCTCCCCCAAACGTCGCCACAACGAACGATCCTGTGCGTCTCGCATCCATCGGATTCCCGCAACCTCTTAGAATTAACCATTTGAAAATATAAATGTAGCCAAGCGTAGATAGGTACATATATACTGTAACAAGCTTTTCCTCATTCATGAAAAAGCCCCGCTTGGCAATTGGTAGGTACATATTTCCTTCCGTATGTATTCATGTCCTAAGGCAACACCTATGTTTAGCCGCCTAGAGAACAATCTCAACTGAAATAATAAGATGAACTTTCTTAACAAAGTTTCAACCCAGTGTTCTGGAACGTTGCTCATCACTCAAGCATTAAATTCGATTAAAACTGAAAGATTCCATCCTAATCATTTCTCAAATATGATTTTAAATTCAGATTATAATCTTGAGCATCATTAACCGTTGCGTTTGAAAATACAGGGTCAAATACAATTAGAGAGGTGATACGTATCAATAAAATGACAATAAAATCATTCAAAAAATATATTCAAGCAGGAATAATACTTGGAAGAAGTTGGGGAAGGCTTTTGTCCAGCAGTGGGAAAGTATAAGCAAAATAAAAAAAATCAAGCAGGTAGGAACTGTAGTCACCAGCCGTTGAACCCATAGTCTGCTGAAGTAACTTGCCATTCAGAGATGAGAATTCCCTTTTTTTCTATTTTTTGTACAATTTATTCGTTGAGATCAAATCTGTGGACTTTCACTAGCTAATTAAATTTGACCCTGTCTGGAAAAAGACCTTGATTAGCAGGAATAAACCATTTCCAGATGAATACAATATTGTGGTGCATTTCACAAACTCGCGTTGTAACAGTCCGAATAAAACGCTCGTTCCTGTCACTCCGTCAGACATCTGAACTACGCCTTATTGTGCCCCGGACGGTGCAACTGAAAGCTTTTCCATTATATAACCATAGCGGTCATAAAAATACATTTATTCTCATACTGTAATGGAAAGTTTTATGGAATTTTCTCGTTTGAAATATCTGGTGTAGTACTAAGCCATTCCGTTGGATCCGAGGTCCAATCATGAAACTGAAGATAGATTCTGCACAAATAGCCAATATTAGATCCCAACTAAAGAGAAATATAGGTAATAATTCAACTTTTCACCTATCCATCATAAGCATAAGACTTGTATCCCTTAACACAGAGTTAAAAAAGGATGTTTAAAGTAAACTTGTCTAACGTCGGATCGCTAATAACAATTAAACGTTAGCTCTGTTTACACAAGTCGACACAGAATCGTAAATCGATTCCTATGAAACATACGCGTACATTAAAAACTGTAGTTTATCATTAACATCCTTGTACTGATGCTATATCAGTTATGTGCGGTAAATCAACTCGGTCTGTCTTTCAATAATACCGTTTACTCGATTGGCAACGTGCCTTGATTTACGTAACAATGTTTGGGGCTAGCCACGCTATGTTTAGGTATAAAGATAATCCAGTGTGCAAAGACAAGCAAAAATGATTAAAAAGCCAAATGATAGGACAAAAGGACCAAGTTTTAAACACGAAAAGTTTAAGCTGTTTGATCAATTTGAGCCGTGACAATGCGGATGGTATAAGCCGGCAAATGTCAACGTCTCGAGGAAGAATAACAATATTAATATAAAGTTGGAAATGTATGAGCATGCATGGGCGTGTCGCCGGTCAAAACGTAGCGAGCTGGCACATGACGGACGGATTAAATAGAACGATCGAAGTTGTTCCAGCGAGCTGACGATACTTGACGAATGAATATTCAACTGTAACTTACTATAAAACAAACAAAGTATTCTACCACAATCTACTGTGTTCCGACTAGACTAGGTTTCGGTCTGGATATAATAACATGAAGCATAAAAATATTCTAGTATTCATGCTGAAAGACTTGAGCTTGAATTGCAACGATTTTGTTCTAGTGCCTTATGAGGTAGTACCTATCTTATACAAAATATCAGAATTAGTGGTGGTAGAGCGATCTCTTACAATCTTTGAAATATATTATGTACAAATAAAAACTTATATTTTAGGGCTGTATGTATATATTGTATATAGCTCGTTTATACACCCATCGTTTCAGATACATTTACATTTGCTTGACCAACATATTTTGTCAATTCAGTCCCGAAAAAACTGCGCGATAAGAATTTATTGAAAATAATAAAGAAGTATTTAATACCTATGTAGGTATTTCCTGTAAATAATAATCCACGTAACAAGGTCTCGAAACTCCAACAAGGGAAAAACAATTTGATGAAATAAACGCAAAGTAATCATAAAAGTTTTACCTTGATGAATAAGTATCGATTTCGCAAATGTCAGGGAAAGTTATTATTATGTAACTGGAACAGAGTTTCGAGTCCCGGGACATCTCGTGGCTCGAAGTCCCGGGACTTCCCGTGGCTCGAAGTCCCGGGACTTCCTCTAAATCTGTCGAGATCTGGGAGTTTCAGTTCGAAACTCGAGACATGCTTGTCAAAATCGCGTTTAAATTTTTTCACCAACTCTCAAAGTTTGAGAATCATATTAATTCTGATAATACAAGTTGATTTGATACGTAGTCTGGCATTTTACTGAACTGGACCTATTTTTTGTCCAAGTTTCTGCACAGTTTGTCCACGTTTCTACCAATTAAACATATTTTCTTTCTTTTGTCTGACGTCAAGCCAATGTCAGAATGTAATATAGTGTACATTCTAAATATGTAGTAGGTAAATGAAAGGGGTGTTTTATTACGTTATAAAGACTTTTTTGTTCAAAAGAAAGTAGAGCAAACCATACAATTTGGCAAGCAAGTAGTAGATGTTCTTTTTAGGAGGGAAAATCATCCAATGACATCCCTCGGTCTTGGGCGGAGCGGGAGGGCGTGTCAGACTTTTACTGACTAAAAATCCACTTCTGTCCCTTTGTTGCCTTTCATACCAGGGCCGAGTTTTCCTTTCAGAAACAAACCCTTGGCCCCAGTAGGCTTCGACCCTGCTGGGCCTCTACTGTTTGCTGACAACTTGAGGCACGCGTGGAACAGTTCGCGCCGTCGACGACTTGGGCTCGGTCCGGACGTTTACCGGACGATCGGATGGCGAGCTACCCATTGCTCGCCGTCCGCAAGCCTGCGCCTACGGTGGCCATAAATTGGGATCGGGATCCCTGCGGCTGGGACTCTCCCTTGCGCGTGCACGTGCGGCCTCCTCCTTTGCTAGCATTACTGCTTCGCAGAAGGAGGCGACCGCCTGCCACTCCTCCTCGCTTCAGACCATGGCCTGTACCAAAGCCCGGCGCGAGAGATCATTGCCGATCTCCCCCACGAGGACACGGCGGTGCTCTACCCAAGCGGGGCACGCCTACCGTGTGCTCCTCGGTGTCCTCCGGGCGGTCCACACAGTGGTGGTACACGGGCGTTACTTCCGCACGGATCCGGTGCAGGAACTTCCCGAACTGACCATGTTCGGTGAGAACCTGCGTCATGCGGAAGGTGAGGACGCCGTGAGGTCTTTCCAGTCACTCCTCATAAAGGGGCTTACCGCTATAATTACGGCGTGCCCAAAGTAGTAGATGGTAGGTTCTGGAAACACGTGCTGGGCAATTACGACAAACAAATTAACCTATTTCTTAGAATGCAATTAATTGTAAGAACGAAAACTTGACCTATTTCTATTATAATAGGAACCTATGAAATTGCCGTTTTTTTTTTAATTTTTAATTATCTTTGGATTGACTTGTAATTATAAGTTCAAAAAACTTTGTTCTATGTACATTATTCTTTTTTCGAAATTAGTTATTTATTGGTTTCTTTGTGTTTTGTATTTTCTGTAATATCTAGTTATGTGAAATCTAAGAAAACTCGCATTATTTTGTAATATGAGTTCTACCTTCTAATAAGAATTAAACTATTTTTCCACACTACAATGAATGTAACTAAACTGTATTTTACTAAAAATTAAAATATATTTTGTAGAAAATTTAATGCAGTTTCAATTTTAGTCTATATTATTTGGAATCCCGGATATTCCCGGGACTTTAATCGTACGTCGTCTCGTGTACCGGGACTTTCGAAATTTGCCCAGCTCTAAACAGAGATCGTGTTTAAAGAGCAATATTTTAACAAATTAATAATACAAGTTTTTGGTGGATTATTAGTTTATGACAAGAGAGGACGACAAAGAAATGATTGATGGACTGTGTGCGAGATGGAATGGCTAGAAAGAGGGACGATTACTGAGATAAATAACTAATAGAGAGGCTAATGGAAAACGACCAAATTAATTGGAATAAGGCCAAAATAATGGTAATCATTTTATAGAGGAAAGATTTTAATTTTTGTTTGTAATGAATAAACTCACACCTGAACCGATTTTAAAAAATCTTTCACCAGTAATATGTTACTTTATCACTGAGTCATATATAGGGTGACTGGTAATTAGTGTACGATACTTAAACACGTGATTGTGCTCATGATAACCAACAACTTTTACTATGGGAACAAACCTGAAATCGCGAAAAAAAAAATCAGCTGTTCAGTACATTTATGTTTGCCTAATGTACTGAACAGCTGATATTTTTTTCGCGATTTCGACTTTGCTCCCATAATAAAAATTGTTTGTTATCATGAGCACAATTACGTGTTTAAATATCGTACACTAATTGCCAGTCACCCTATATGTTATATATTTTCTACATGCACGCGGGCGATGCCGCTGGTAGAAGCTAGTATATAATAAGGCGTTTTTTTTTGTTTGTTACTCGCCCTACTCTGGAACTATACGATGGATTTATGTCATGGAAAAAAATAATTTGTTCTATTAAAGGGGATGCTCCATTTTGTAAATTAAGATTGATAGTCAGGTTCATAATGAATGGTTAGGCTATATAACATCACGCTAAGATGTACAGAAGCGGAGTAGTAACTAAAGACACCGGACAGTTAGTTTTAATGTTATTTTTTTATTTTTGATATAAACCAGTGCTTGACTGCGATCCCACCTGATGGTAAGTTTTTAATGTTTTATTTTTATTAAAAGCGCTCGAACTTTGAAATTAAATAAAACTAACAGGTTTAAGTGTTATTGCCACAATTGATTTTTTAATTTTAATATGCATTCGATGACATTTTGTATTGAATATAATTTCGGACAAAAAGCTACTGCAATCTTGTATCTTAGACATCTTCGCATAAATAGGCCCTTTTATTTTTGAAAAAAAAACTCGTGTTATATTGGCATTAAAGACAGTTTGCGGTTTGTCGGAATATACTATAAAGATATGACATAGCTCCACAGACAGGATAGTCGAGTAGCGTTAAATCACACGATTTCAATGGGCAGTGAATGAGGTAGAGTAATTGAAATCAGAGAATGTCAAGCGAACAGATAGAATAGAATACTGATTTTGAAACTAACTTTTATCTATTTCAACACGTTCTGGAATCGTGAATCGAAATAAATGTACCTGTCAACGACTATTGATGAAGCTAAATTAAGATAGTCGCCATACACATTCATCAAGCCCTAGTATGGTGTTGTTTCATGATTTTAAAATTTTCGATTAATGACTTTGCTTGAATTCTTGATACCACTCATGCACAGTGTTCTTAAACCAAAAATCACATAATCGGTTAATATTTAGAGGTTGCACAAAGCCAATACGTACGTCATCACCATCAGTGAAGATAAAAATTTTAATATTATTATTTTTTACAGAGGAGGGAAGTAAGTTTTACTAGACACAACAACACACTAGTAACACTTGCTGCCCTCCTCTGTAAAAAATAATAATATTAAAAATTTATCCTACACTGATGGTGATGACGTACGTATTGGCTTTGTGCAACCTCTAAATATTAACCGATTATGGTGATTTTTGGTATGAGAACACTGTGCATGAGTCATCATCTTCCTGCCCTTGTCCCGTGTTATTTGGGGTCGGCGCAACACGTTTTTTTCTTCCATTCTGCCCTGTCACTTGTCATGCGAGAGAGTGATATGAAAGAAAAGGAAGTTAGTGATAACTAACTTCCTTTTCTTTCATATCACTCTTCACACAATCCATCCATCTTCTCTTTGGTCTCCCTCTCCCTCACCATCCATCCACATGTAAACTCATAACTCTTTTAGTAACATGCGTTTCATCCCTCCTCTTCACATGACCATACCAAGACAAACGATTCCCTTACAACTTTTCAGTCACTGGCGCCACTTTCAAACTTCCCCTAATATACTTTATCCATTCTCGTCACACAATACATCCATCTTAACATTCTCATCTCCGCTACGTGCAATCTTTTTTCATCAGTCTTTTTCACAGCCCAACATTCTGATCCATACAGTATGACAGGCCTTGTCACGGACTGTGCATGAGTGGTATCAAGAATTCGAGCAAAGTCAAATGAAAAATGAAAATTAAAAGAAAACATGAAACACCCTAATACCTATTGATATTGAACAACCTTATTATATTATCTCCTTAGCCAGGTGCGAATAAGCAACAAAGAGCAGTCTCTCAAAATGAAGCAACGAATAATAGACTCGTATCCACAAAACCGAATCAATTAACAAGCAATCAAAGTATAACTCGATGACCTGAATATTGCATTGGCTAAAACAGACTAGAATTTGGTCCTATGAGTCATTGGATGCTGAATGCTTTGCCGAAACAGGTTATTCAGAGAAAAGTTCAAGTGGATGTATTTGTGGATGCTCGGTATAAACAGTTGTACTGAGTTGATATCTAGACTTGTCGAACTCAACGCTTCTCCTCACTAGCATAGTCGGCCTTATATTGTTCCCACTGTTGGGACTCAGGCCTCCTCTCTAGGAGAGGGAATGGGCCGTAATCCACCACGCGGGCCCAGTGCGGGTTGGTGGATGTCACATGTCTTCGAATTTTTGGTTCTAGGACATGCCGGTTTCCTCACGATGTTTTCCTTCACCGTTTTTAGAGCAGTGGTGATGAAATAAATTACACAAAGTAATGCGCCTGGCTGGGTTTGAACTCGCGACCTACAACTCGTAAGTCGGGGCCGTTACCACTCGGCCACCACTGCTCTCGCGCCACGCGTCTCAGCGTCACGGAGAAATAAATCTATATAAATATAAAAGGAGAAACTGACTAACTGACATATCAACGCACAGCCAAAACTACTAAGACTATGAACATGAAATTCTGCACAAGGCTTCCTTTTATGACGCAAGCACTAAGAGAGGATTTTTCAAAATTCACCCCCTAAGGGGATGAAACGGGGGTCCAAAGTTTGTATAGAAAAACCTTTTTTCAAGCGGGCAAAGCCGCTGCCAGAAGCTAGTACGGACATATAATTTAAACCCTTCCAAGCAGCTTCATAACACAGTTTGGATTATAAAAAAAAACCTCAGTTTGAAACATGTTGCACTACTTTTAACGCTGTACTAATTCAAACGTAGAGCACAGAATGGCACGTGACGGCAGTTACAAGAGCTTCAGAACCCCGCTTTGTAAAGTTGTCCGCGCAATTACGGTGAACAATGTGTCATTTTCTACGGCGTCAGTCACTGACACGCTGGGTTGTTTTAAAATTCCTGAAGACCCCACTTTTGACCGATCTCGTCTGATGGCACGCGAGGATGAGGACTATGATAGAGTGAGCCCAGAAGATAACTGTTCACTCTTCCTTTTTTTATGTGGAATATAATCAAATAACTGCTCCCGCTCTGGGTAGAGCGAGAGAGTGTCATACTGTTACTGTCTTAAACCCACCTGTGTTTCTTCAGTTATCCTTTGCGTTCCAAGGCCGCAAAAGCTCATTCGAACAATCCTACAGCCTTGCTTTTAAGGCTGACGGGTAAGAAATGCTGGTAGAGTATGTAGGTACAGAATGTGCCGCGTTTCAGTCTATGCAGGTCTGTACAGCAAGGTATTAGGTAGCAAGATGGATGGTGCACATGGTATGGATCACATTTGCTCGTTGTGTAAACGCTAGTGCATGAATAACAGGCCACTACATCATGTGATTATGTTCTGCGAGTCAACTGTAAACATTGCATTGACGTACACAGGGCTGCTAGGGCTTAAAACCGGAAAGCAGAAAAAAATATTTTCTTCTTTCTTTCTTTCCGAACAGACCCGCCAGTCAGGCGGTCATTCGGGTATTTTATAAAAAAGGCCGGACACCTTAATTTTTTTTTAAATTTTGTGTCTCAGTTTTAAATAAATAATATCTACAATACAAGTACAATCTAGGCATTTTTGATCCAATTATAAAATCGTCACATATGACAGCAATATTATAAAGGAGAAAGTTAGTGAGCGTGTATGTTTTTTTACTTCCTCACACTTGAACGGTTAAATGGATTTGGATGAAATTTGGCACACTGGTAGACTTGAAAAAAACATGGCAAACTAAATGGGATACTTTTTATTTTGAGAGTATGTAATCTTGGACTATTTTATACTTTAATGCGGACGAAGCCGCTGGCATTAGCTAGTAATGAAATAAAATTAATTAAATCAGTCTTATTTAAGTAATTCTCTGACCGGACACCCGTCTAATTTAGCTGGACACGCATCCAAAAACCCTTACTATACCAGCTGTATCTGGAGATCTCGCACCTCTATACCCACACGTGAAATATTTATGAAGAAGTCTATGAATAACGTTACACATTCAACTGCACCCTTGAATCAGGATTACGTACCGTGATGCTACTTAGGAATCTTTATGCCAGTGGCGTAGCTGGACCCAAAGGACAGGGCCAACGTGTAAAAAAAATGGATTTTCAAAGTTTTTTTGTCGAAAGATGGAAGAAATGGTTTTGCCATCCTGTAAAGCCGAACGCTGCGTTACGCGGGCGCCCGCGCGGTCCCATACAAAAGTGCGTCGCGGGCAGCCGCGTCCTGCGCCCATTTTGATACGTAATAACACATTAAAGTTCTACATCGACACAACTATATGCACACCGTTAAAGTTGAACTAGCGACCGCGACACTGCGCAGATAATAATCCAGTATCCACAACGGGGACTACCGCACACGATAGTGTTGGCCCTAAGACCGAATTCAAAACTTTGATTATTCTGACTCTCCTAGTCAATCTTCACAATAAGTCTTGATTGAAAATGAGTTTGTTTATAGGAATATCTGGACTAGGATAGGCTAAGTTTTTATTGTGATCTTATATAGATAATGCTAGAACGACCGAAGCGATGTATAAAATTGGAACAACCTATCATATATTCACTAGTTGCTGCCAGCGTCTTCGCCCGCTTGGAAGTAGAAAATAGTCCCAAGGGAACATACTCCCGGGATAAAAAGTACCCTATGTGCCAAATTCCATCCAAATCCGTTCAGCTGATCGAGCATAAACAAGTAACAAACATACACAAACTTTATAATATTAGTCTGATTATTATTATTCATTTCTCGGTGTAATTTATCCATATTATGTATGTATTTAGAAATATATAAGTATGTTTATCAGTTGTCTAGTACTCATAGCACAAGCTCTAGGCTTAGTTTGGGACTAGATGGCGTTGTGTGATAGTTGTGGAATATTTTTATTATTAGTAGAATTTAAGATTGTCGATGATACGTTACGATTTTTTGCAAATGTCGGGGCCTGTATAATGCACACATCTTCGATATGACTGATATCTGGTAACTACGCCCCTGTTTTATGCATAAACATCCAGGCCGAAGGATTTCCCTTTCAAAATGTTTGTTCGGAAAATCGGAAGGTACAGTAGAGAGGGAACGCTGAAAGATCAACGCATCTTTACAACTTTATCTGTTACAAACTTTTTGCTTCGGCTTCGCTTCTCTGGCCAATTTCACAGGGACCGAGGAGGGCAAAAAGTAGCCTAAAAATAGCACTTCAATAAAACTACCCTCGTTAACTGATCAGTACTAAATCAACCAAGGTATTAGAAATAGAATAAAATAAACTTTATTGTACACCAAAATAGTTACAATTTCACGGAAATTTATGGCTTATGGCTTTAATAGATTAAAGCCATAAGTTTAAATATAGATCTTTAATCTGTTTTCTATCTGTCTTAAATAAAAAAAATTAACTCTTTCTAGGACTCCTGTTAGTTAAGATATAGATTTCAAATAATCTGGTCTTTAGTTTCGCACCGTCAGTGATGTCTGCACTGCAGACATCACTGACAACTCAGCAAAAACATCATTGACTACTGCAGAGTCTGCAGTAGTCAATGATGTTTTTGCTGACCTATCTGGCGCAACCGGGAGACACACAATGATATTATTCTTTTTTTTTAATCCTAAGTATCTATGTGTGCCAAATATTTATTTTTCTTTCTTTCAATACCAAAATTACTTTTTATTGATCTAAAAATTTCAGTAGATAAGTAAATCGGGAAAACCGCAAGAAAATGTAGTATCCAGATAGATATATTATAGATAGAGTTGACTTACGTTTTAAGGAGCGGCTAGGCGGCGCGGTCTTTGCACTAGATACTTGTGTGTCGGTCGTCTGGGGACAAAAAAAAATACGATTACTTTTACAATTGAACTTCAGAATCATTCCTCCATTCATCCTCGCAGGACGATTCCCAGCCACCACAGGCGCGGGTTGGCGGACGGCGTCCGGTCGTCCGGTAAGGACTACGCCCGGGTCGGGTCGATGGCGCTTTGTGTTCCACGCGCGCCTTTAAATTAAAATAGGTATATCAGCAAGATTGCTGGGGCCAGGCAGGGCTGATGCCTGCCAGGCTACGGATTGTCCGAAGAGTTACCGTGGCCCTCACAAAAAGGCAACTGAAAGAACGCTGATGGTTTTAGTTAATAAAATTCTGACACTGCCTCCCGCTCCATCCAGAGTGAGACGTCATTTAATGAATTTTCGCATAAGAAAAAAAGAATCGTTCTCCTGCCTTGTGTTGACACTATAATTATATGTCCGTAGTGGCACCTATACCGCCACATACGAACTAAAAAAAGCCGTGACACAAATCCTACGTCAAAGTTCCCAGCGCCATTTGAACATATGCAACAGCCTGTCAACAGTAATCGGACAGTTGCACACCAGATGACCAGACACAACACTTTTCTGGTCGGAGGATCCTCCCTTTTCAATATAGAGACATCAACTTTGTACCTATGTGTTTCCTTCTTCTTCTCCTTATTTTATACCGTTAGCACTTATTATAAACGTGTTTTCTTTCTTTCTTTCTGACTTTCTTTCACAATGCCCGCGACTTCGTTTACAAGAAATTATAAAAACTTGAACACCCAAGAAATAAGAATCCTCCATACAATATTTAACACGCCCTAAATTGTTTTATTAGGGGTTGTTTGGAAACAGAAATAATGCCATCCTTTACTTAGGTTATTATTTGTTCTAACTTTCACGTATATTCGGCAAACCGAAACAGATTTTGAAATTCTCTTTTTTCACCTCTTGAACGGTTAAATTTCAAACCCCTTCTTTTTTTTTGAGGTTATGCATCCAGTCTGTTTTTGTTCTCCCGGAGTCTACGACTAGATACTTCTAGGCAAGCGTGCTCCATCGTCGACGACATCATCGCTTACCATCAGGTGAGATGGTGGTCAAACGCGAGCCTATCATTAATTTAAAAAAAAAGTGATGTAGGTAGGTACTCATTTGAGTACAGCAATATTTCAGTCGGAATTAAGAATATAAATCTTCATATATATGATATATATGTAATTCTTCTGTACGTGTGTGCCGTCTTGAATGATTTGGATGAAACTTTATGTGTACATTTAAGTGGATCCCTAGATAGTTTCTTCAAAGCACAATTGAACCCTCAATTTTTATTCTGTCAAAAAAGTTGTCCCGCTATCTCGCAGTACAACGTCTGTAGGGAGTACTAGTATTGATTATAAAATTTTTGATTACCCTTTAGATCATACATAGGGATGAGTTCTGTAACAATACCTTTAATTTTCGAACTTCAAAACAAGTGCGAAAATTAAATTTTAAGCTGACTGGCGCATTTTTTGTTACTGTCAAGTTAAAATTACATTATTTTGCCTACAATTTTGAATTTACCCAGATTTTGATTGTTATTATTTTAATGGACAAAGCCTTTAAAAATTACAACCACCCTTAATTGTTTTACAGTACAGCGGCGTTAAACGGGTTAACACAGCGTCACGCCAGTAGTTCCAGAAGGGTCGAGCAGAGGAATATCTTTTGCACACCAGTTATGTTTCAAGACCCACATATAGGAAGCATACATACCTACCTATAACATACATAACTATAGGAAACAAGCTCATTGCCAAAAAATTAAATCCGGAATGCTACTGACAACAACCAAACAAGAAACAAAACAACAAACAAACAACAAAAAAACAAACAAACAATTGCAAATTGAAGGAATTGCATGACTTGATTCCACCATCTCATTTCTACCATCGGACAAGCCGACGAACGGCGAGTATCCACCCTTACGTTGTTGAAACCTCTACGGTCCGGACCAAGCGTTTTGCCTCGTCGTTTATACCGCGTACATCGAGGTACTGGAATAATTCGCCTGCTGCGGTTTTCCCGTCCGATTATAATTTGGGTCTCTTCAAGGCTAGAGTGAATAGGCTCTCAATAAATTAGTGCGCCTCACCATCAACGATTGCATTACTACTTACCATCAGGTGGGATCGCAGTCAAGCACTAGTTTATATCAATTAAAAAAAAAAAAAAAACAAACACCAGACAAAAAACACAAACAAACAACAAAACAACACACAAACAACAAATTCCAGATAGCGTTTATGAGCTCAATGGCTTATAAATTGGAGCACGGTGCATGGTTGGCGCATTGGTTAAGCAATTGGCTGCTGCACTACGTGTCATTGGTTCGATTCCCGCATAGAACAAATATTCTTATGGCCTACAGATAGTTGATCCGGGTCTGGGTGTCTTGTATATGCGAATGCACCTAAGATATACAGTTATTTCTATTGTAGGGTAAGGATTTTTAAAAAAGAGGAAAAAAAAAATGGACATACCTACTGGTACGCAAATTTAGACATTTCAAAGAGAGCCTTCAAAAGCCACGCTCAAAATAGCAAAACGTGATTAACATTTGTATTATAAAAGCCCACGGTTTGCGAAGGCGTCAAAATGATACTTAATTATATTATTTCTGAGAAAAACAACATACGGCTAAAGTTAGTGTCAGTCACACCTTTACAGTGTCTTTTTATGTCATTAAAATATTATCCATATACTTTAACGCGGCTTTGTAAGGTGTCAAAATAAATAGTCATGTTACTGGAATAATGCACAACTTTATATTCCCCAATTAGAAATTAAGTTACAATCAAACTCATACCGCTGTCACTAGTGTCACTTGTCTGTATTTTTCTTTTGTTGTATTTTACAAGTGACACTAGTGACAGCGGTTAAACGCGATTATGCGAGCCAAACGTTAAAACGCGATTAGTTTTATTGGTGAATTCCGCCCTAAGAAATTAGTTATCCAGATTGGAGGCAAAAATATAGGTATCTCTGCACACACACACACACAAACACTCTAGTGACGAAATCAAGATATATCAAGAATTTATCAAAAGTTTATCTATTTTAAATATAGCTGAAATCGTCGTGCTTTTATTATGATATACAGATTTTTTACGCTTTTCAGGGAAATAATTCCTGAAAAGCGTATAAAATCTATCGACTTTATTCATTGATTTACGTTCATACAAAGACTTAAAAACGAAAAAAACAAATACAGATGGAAGATCACAAAGGTGCTGCTTGCTCTATGTAAAGCTAAGCTAAGCTAACTTTCTACCAAATTCAAAGATCAGCAGGGTAATTGAATAAAACACAATCAAAGGTACTTTGAAGAGAAGTCGATTTTTTACCCGTCGATAAAATGGATTAGGAAATAATTATTATTTATTTGGGACACGCACAGAAAATACAAACGTTAAAAGACGAAATCGAAGATTACGAATTTCCTTATTTTTTTTTTCAGATTCTGATAGAAAGTAATACCTAAAGTATGTTAGGTTATTGTAGATTCAATAAAGAAATAATGTTTCAGTGAGAAAACCTAAGCTTTGAAAAATTTGTTTAATTTTATAAAATTTCCACAGGTTCATTTTCTTGTAAACTTGTGGAAATTTTTAACATCGCCTTTATCAAGATGAAAAGGTAATTAAATATGAAGCTTCTCTCAAGGTCCTTTTTTGCGGTGGGAAATCGTCAAATAGGTAGTCACTCCTCTCGCTCTGGGTGGAACGAGGAGTGTCAGACTGCTAACTAAAACCAACCCGTGTTCCTTCAGTTGCCTTTAGCGTTCCAAAGTCTCAGTAACTCTTTCGGTTTAAACACCTACGAGGAATACCTAGTACAAATATCATCATCATCATCATCATTATTTCAGCCGAAAGACGTCCACTGTTGGACATAGGCCTCCCCCAAGCATCGCCACAACGATCGATCCTGTGCTTCTCGCATCCACCGCACTCCCGCGACCCTCACCAGGTCGTCGGTCCAACTTGTGGGAGGCCTTCCAACGCTGCGTTTTCTGGTGTACAAATATAGACGACGATGAAATAAGACGTTAACTTTTCCGGGGAATGTTGGATTTAAAGCGCGTATTACACCACTCGATATTCAGACAGTCTTAGTCCATGTAACGTCACACAAGAAAAAGAGCAACTTACGCCAATGTCGTGTAAAGGAATGAAACAGAACGATGAGATAAATAAATTAACATACGACTAAGACTGCCTGAATATCGAATGGTGTAATAGGCGCTTTAACTCTCGCTAGAGGCTAATAAGTGTTGTTAGACGCCTAAAATGAGCAAGTCTAGGTATAAATCAGCTCAACCATAAGCACCATTTTTTGCAGGGACTTACGATTGCGCAAAAAGTTGCATTATTTCATTGTGGTGGTATGTTCTTGTTAACATTAACATAATTTGGCCGAGTCAGTTTTCAACTAATTCAGGTGCCCGTTATTTCCTCAGAAGCAGGACAGAATTAAAGTACGTATGGGCATGGTTTGAGCTTTCCTCAAGGAACATAAGATTGGTAGATTGGTAACATAGTACGTATGTTATAAATATTGCACATATACCACTTATTATTAGATTTCCTTTACATCAATACGGGAAGCTTTTACCCGGTAAACCAATAAGCGACCTTCCTTCGGATAAGGGCTGCCATAAATGTTCAGCTATGCCGCGACCGGCACGTTCCGGGTATGGTATAAATAATATTATTATGACGACTAACGTGCGAACGTAATAACTTTTATAGGTAACATATATATTGGGAAAAGAGCTCATTACTTAAGGTGTGACTTTTATTAAGACACTGCGTCTGACCGCATTTAATTTTCAATAGGTACATTTAAGACAGTCATCTTCGTCTTTCTTCCTGCGTTTTTTTCTGTAATTCTATTCTGTTAGCAGACGCGCTACCACTAACTCTCTTTTCTTTTTTGTCACTCCTTACGCAATCTATCCATCTTTTCTTTGTTCTCCCTCACCCTCTACATCGATCCACATGTATGTTCATTAACACTGTTACTTAAAGAGTTATGAACACAATCAAAAAACCATCACAATCTAATGAGATTGTGATGATTTAAAATTAAGTCAGAGTAAACGTAGGCTTAACAGAGAAAACATCAGTGAAAACGTAAATGAGAAAATGTATGAAATAAAGAAAGATTTGGTATAGGTATTGATTGACGCAGAGTCAATCAATTGATTTGTGTACTAGCGAAAGGGTTTACAAACGAGCCAAATGTTGGTCCTTTGGGAGTTTAAAACACAACCGACAACCCTGCTCAAGTTTCGACAATATATAGGTACATTATATACCATCTAAAGGCCTTCCCACTGCAGGACTTTATATCTAGTCCCTTGAGGAAAGATAATACGTCCTATTTTTTGTGATATATCGGAATTCGAAATCTAACGCTGGCGCCATTCTTGTTACCTTGAAAACCTGAATGCAGCATCGTTTAAACTTCCCTACGCATTGACGTCACCATCACCAATTAAATATTTGTATAACCGGTCGTAAGGTCACAAGAAATACCTACATAAATTTATTAAAATAATAAAATATAATGTGTCGCCAGTATAGTTGAAACTTGGAAAATGTTGATGCATGCCATTATTTTCCCCAAGGGAAATTATGGCGAACAGCTAGAAGGTACTAATGCTATCTAGCCAAAGGTATAGAAACTCGACCTCCCACGTATTGACCGATCGCTTGTACACGCAGTACACGCACAGCAAACGCATAAGAGCGACCTCGGATAAACATCAGTGACGCAAACAACTAGTAAATGATTTAAATTGTATGCACACTGCACTCGACGCACTGATGTTAATGAATGTATAAAGGACGCCATTTTTCTTAGTTGGAAAGTCGCAAAAGCTAGAACGTGTATCTATTGTGTACTTCATAAAGTCATCTCCTTGCAATCCGACCAAATGCCAAGGTATTTAAGGAAACCGGCTTGCACATCTAGTACTTACATAATTGAGGTGATTTGGTGGAAATAATGACTTTGGCAAATGTTTTAAATTAGCTTGATCTATCACAGTCTACTTTACGTAGTACATTTAAAGTACCTATTAAACGTATATCAACCCTGTTCAGTAATTTGAAATGTCAAACTTTCGACAAATGTTCATTAGACAGATGATTAATTGTTCTAGAACTTGATGTTTCAGAATTTGGGATATTTATACAAACGTCGAATGGATATTAATTTTAAAACCCGATTACAAACATACTTCGGGTGGAAGTAATTTGTGGATAAGAACTGTACAAAGAGGGCGGGGGTAACGAAAGGATTAAAACATTCGAAATAGTGGATTCTCAATTACATTTTCTTGATTAATCGTCTTTTTGCTTAGTAAATGTAATAATAATGTCATCGAACTTACCAAATGGGCCTGGTCTATAAAAGAGCTAGCTCCTAAGTTCTCTAGTCCTAAGTTGGTGTGTGTGTCCGCAAAATAAATATGGATATGGTATCGATGGCGAACAATCAAACTACTATGAAACCATAGTGGGCGCGTATTGGCAGCGTAACTACGCAGCATGCGCGTGCGCCGACGCCGGCGTTTATCAACAAGCGATCGAATGCACTGCATCGCGAAGATAACGTTACTCAATACTCTATGAATATGTTTCACGATACAGTATTATTAGGTCATCAGTTCTTATATTCCGTTTTATTATAGAAAAATAACGCCCGGTTTTGGTTTCACGTGTAGCATCGATAGTGTCATTAATTGATAACTCATTTTATGTTTGTTTGAATTAGCATTAACATGTGCAGACAGACATATTTAAAGTATTGTTGATTTAAATTTAAAAACGGTCCACTCTGACAAAAAATGTACAAAAGGACCAATTACAATGCCTAGGACACTATTAATAGGACCAAATATTATTTTCAAGGATTAGGTTTGAAAGACGAAAACGATGGCTTGAGAAAATTCCCGTAGGTATTTTATAATACCTGTGATAATACCATTTCTAAAAACAATAAAGGATAATATTACCGAACAGCGCGAGCGATCCGTTAATAAAATTTGCAAGGGTAAACAGCCCACCGAAATGAATCCCCGTAGGGTGGGTGCCCCAAATAAGTAATACCAGTGGAGTTACAGAGAGCAATGGTCTCATTTTAATATGAATATTGAATTGAAGAGAGCAGTAGTGGCCTAGTGTAACTACCCCAGCACGGCACATTATTTTGTGTAATTTATTTCACACCACTGCTCTCAAAACTGTGAAGGAAAACATCGCGAAGAAACCGGTATTTCTTAGAACTTAAAATTCACTAACTCACACTGAGACCGCGTAACGGATTCGGGGGGCCATTCCCTCTCTTAGAAAGGAGGCTTGAGTCCCAGCAGTGGGAACAAAAACTGATTATGGTAGGCTTATGTTTAACCAGCTTTTGCCCGCGGCTTCAGCATACATAAAATATAGCCTATGTCACTCAGGAATAAAGCAGCTTTCTATCAGTTGAAAAATTTTAGCAATCGGACCAGTACATTCAGAGATTACCTCCTACAAACAAACAAAAAAAAAAACTTTACCTCTTTATAATATTAGTGTTATAGATGTATAAAAGCGAGGGCCGCCACTACATTGTGTTGTGTACCTTACGATTGTGGACCTGTATTTACCATACCCTTAATTTTTCAATGGACACTTAATGAGGACGAATTCAGAGGTTCTAACACGTATTAAAGTTTCTGTGTTACTTCTTCAGATTATCTTGTTTAGTAGACCCCTATCTACTAGCTCGTGCCTAAGGAATGTGTTGTAAATAACAACAACAATTATGCAAATAATTTACAAGAATTGTCCCTCGAGACCTTAAAATTAATTGTTAATTCTTCCTGAAATGTTTCTTAAGCATAGCTTCTTTGAGTAGGGTAGGCTACCTACGTCAAAACAGAACTTACGTTGCCAGTACATAAGGGGACGGTTACATTAATTATGTAGTTAAATTCCGTCAAACTTCGCACTGGGAGCACTTGCAAAGACAACCGCAATCTCGCACTCATAGGGATGTGGGTGCCCCCATTATAAAATTCTGGTAAAAGCTTATTACGTTTGCGGAACAAACATTCCATAAAAAAATAAGAGTACTGTGTTTCTTATTTATTATTAACTAGCTTTTGCCCACGGCTTCACCCGCGTACATAAAATATAGCCTGTCACTCAGGAATACTCTAAATTTAAGCACTTTAAAACTATTTTAATATTTTAAAATCGGTTCACACTCAACAAATCAACAGTGATAAGAATTTTGTTAATGTAAACAAACGTTCCGAATTCTGAATGTTATGATTCACACTACATAAACTTTAATCTATGGGTCTTTTTTTTCTATACTTGTGCTACAAGACCATGCTTCATGTCAAATTTCAGGATTCTAAATCAACGGGAAGTACCCTACGAATTTTGATTTCCTTGAGAGTGTCGAAATATAATATGTTTTTAACGACATAAACGGCCGCATCTTTTTTTTTCGTTAACTCAGAAGTTGATTTTTTCACAGTTTCAAGGACTTAAAACCATATACTCAGGACCGCAGACCTGAGTATATGGTTTAATTTCAACTCGATACCTCCACGCGTTCCCAAGATAAAGATAAAGGTCTTGACAGACAGACAACAAAGTGATCCTATAAGGTTTCCGTTTTTTCCTTTTGAGGTACGGAACCCTAAAAAAAGATACTTTCAGAACAAGCACAGGACGAAGCCATTAGCAGCAACAAAAAGGACACCCAGACACAACTTGGCAAGTTTTTAATTAAGCACATAACAGAGCCAAGATTCTCTTTATTGTATGTATATTCGACGACAATACGTATTCAGAATTCAGAGGACGATTCGATTCCGGTCAATCGTGACCGTACATGAATTATGTATGTATAGTGCAATCATTGGCGACAAATTACTACACGTATATCAGCACAATGGTATCGGGCGGTATCGCTAATGTATAATGTAAGTACGACCATTGATAATAGCGTGCATCACTGTTGATTTAGTCCCGCCAATGTTTTATTTATGTGATAAGAGTCGGTCGTTGATTTGTTATTGTAAAAAAAAAAAACAGTTGTAATTGTAGTAAAAAGGAAGATACGAGTATGTTATAGTGCTTGGGTATTGTCAGTATAAACAACAAACGTAGGAACTGCTTGCATTATTTTGAATCTCTAATCATCATTCCTGGTACAACGTGAATCATCATTAAGGGATGCAACTCGACATACTACTCTGTCAAGAAAGTACCGGGAAAAGATCAATAATACACAAAATGTTTGTTATTAATCCAAATTTATTTTATCACCTTCAAAGTATGCTCCTTCAGAAACGATACACTAACGCCAACGAATAACCCAATCATCAAAACATTTTTTAAATGCTGTTTCCGGAATTGATTTCAGTTCTCGCCGCGAATTCTCCTTTATGTCTTCTACCGATTGAAAACGGGTGCCACGAAGTGGTAATTTGAGTTTAGGAAAAAGAAAGAAGTCGGCTGGAGCCATATCTGGTGAATATGGTGGTTACTCGATGGTATTTGTTGAGTGTTTGGTCAAAAATTCGTTCACAATGATAGCCTTGTGCGAAGGCGCATTATCGTGATGCAAAATCCAAAAACTTTCTTTCCACAAATCTGGCCTTTTTCGTCGAATTTGCACTCTTAAATGCCGCATAACGCTCAAATAATATTCTTTATTTACCGTTTGACCTTCCGGCAAGAATTCCGAGTGCACAACACCGCGATAATCAAAGAAAACAGTCAACATGACTTTGACTTTGATCGACTTTGGCGTGGTTTTATCGGTTTCGGTTCAGTTGGAAGGCGCCACTCCGAAGCTTGTTGACTAGTTTGCATGTCAAACTCGTAAACCCACATCTCGTCACCAGTAACAATTCGTTTCATGAATGTTGGGTCGGAATTGACTCGTTCTAGCATATCCTCAGCGACTCTCATGCGATTGAGTTTTTGGCGAAAATTCTTAGGTCTTTTGGGACTAGCCGAGCGGTAACATGTTTCATACCCAAATGATTAGTTAAAATGGTACGGATCGACTCGTGAGGGTTTTCAGTCACTATTTCCTTCACTTTTGCGATGTTAACTTCAGTTGAAGACGTTGATGGCTCACCAGAGCGAGGCAAATCTTCCATCACATCTCGACCGCTTTTGAACGCTTTGTACCACTCATAAGCACGTGTTTTTGATAAAGTCGATTCACCGTAAGCCTTCTGTAACATTTTCAGTGACTCCGAACACGAAATTCCATTGGCGATGCAAAATTTAAGACAAAATCTTTGTTCGATGATTTCGTTCATTATAAAATTCGCAATACACACTAGATATGATATAACTAAAAACAGCACTGTATTTAATATAAATAACAGATGCAACTCAAACTCCGCGCCAAAATGAAAAACAGTTGTGCCAATCTACCAACAACAAGAAAAACAAAAATTTGAATTTGGAACCATAAACAAATCATCCATTCCCGATACTTTTCTGACTGAATGTACATTTTTACCGTTTTTCATACTTGAGCGCTCTTACGCGATTATGACGTTATTACACATTTTTCATTAGATATTTTGAAAACAGTATCTTGTGGATATTATCTAGGCTTCTATTGAAATCAATTTATAAATTTGTGTAAAACTAATCCAGTAATGACCTCTGAAAATCTGCTATTTTGCATGAACTTACACACTTCATAATTTACTCAAAAGTTAAAAAAGTCAAAAAAGTATAACAATAGAAGCCTTGCAAATTTAATCAAGATTCTAAATGACGATAATTTTTTTCAAAACCTTTTAAGGGTTTAAAAAAAACACGTATTTTGCAATCTTATAGAAGGAATAAAGTTTTCAGAATGATTTATTCGAAAACTTTATTACTTCTATAAGATGAAATTGAGGCACAATAAGGGCCCGTGCCTCACTGGGACGCCATGACGGTGCTGCCAGTTCGCGCAACCAAGAAAACGCATGCAGCTCTGTGGTGTGTACCTCACCTGGCCACTGTTGGTCACGCAGTCAACCATGCTTACATTTTTTGACGTCATGATCACGACCTGGCTACGCCGTCATAGCACCCCATTAAGGCACGGCCCTATCAGCAATCGTCTACCATTTATACCATTAATTACCGTTACAGTTGTTTTTAGTAATTGATTTTCCCATCATCGTCAAGTGTAGGGTTAGCCAACAGTGTTTAGGGATAGAAATGGTAATTTAGAAGTAGGCCGTGGTGTAGCGAGGAAAATAAACAGGAATATAGACTAAAAATACGTTTTATGTCGAAATGATTAACGTATTACCATAGTTTGGCTTTTAACGACGAGCGGTTGGATGAAACTAAAAAGTATTAAAGGCGAAAATGTATTAATTTGATGACATTTGGCACACGGATAGACTAAATCCTGGAATAGCCCTAGTTTTTTTTTTCTTGGGAGCATTATTGGGATAATTCTCTACTTTTATGCAAGTGATGCTGCTGGAACAAGCTAGTATATATTAATTACATAAACATAATATATTATAATGCCTGTATTGCCCAAAGTGGTGGCCGAGGGAGAGCAGTGGTGGCCGAGTGGTAACAGCTCCGACTTACGAGTAGTAGGTTGCGGGTTCAAACCCAGCCAGGCGCATTACTTTGTGTAATTTATTTCATCACCACTGCTCTCAAAACGGTGAAGGAAAACATCGTGAGGAAACCGGCATGTCCTAGAACCAAAAATTCGAAGACATGTGACATCCACCAACCCGCACTGGGCCCGCGTGGTGGATTACGGCCCATTCCCTCTCGTAGAGAGGAGGCCTGAGTCCCAGCAGTGGGAACATTATAAGGCCGACTATGCTATGCTATTGCCCAAACGTTTCAGGCAGAGTTATAGTACATACACAAATGTTTGTGTACAGTTACGCATCTGTTGTTTTTGAATCTCAATTAATAGGAGGCGCACTTGGTGTCCCCAACTGCACAGTGCCTGACACAAATGCAGACACCGCAGTGCTATCTAAACCTTACGTCGCTTTGCTCAACCCGGAAATTAAACCCGCACCACATACTTTTTTTTTAAATTTAATATAAACTAGTGCTTGACTGCGATCCCACCTGATGGTAAGCAGTGATGCAATCGTTGATGGTGAGAAGCAGTAGTTTATTAAGAGCCTATTCACTCTAGCCTTGAAGACACTCAAATTATAATCGTATGGGAAGACCTCAGCAGGCCAATTGTTCCAGTCCTTCGATGTACACGGTATAAACGATGAGGCGAAACGCTTAGTTCGGACCGTAGAGGTTTCAACAACGTAAGGGTAACGCGTTTAAGCGTGCGGCCATTACACCAATGAGGCAGTTGAATATTTTTCACCATAAATCTGAAACTGTTCATGTCATCACGACAGATAGCATTTTCAAGCAAAAAATAAATGCAATTAATATATAATTATAACTTTCAAATCAACCTTCACAATTTAGCGGTCAAACGAAATCAAAGGGTAGTCGAAATTCTTATAATTTCGACGTCGATTCCAACGAAAACAATAAGCAAGTCTTTCATTACCGATAGATTAGCTGCCAATATTAGAAGATTTCTGCGAAAATATTGCAAAAATGTTCAGGTTCAAATGAATCGAAATGAGGTCGTGCAGATGTCTGAGACGGTTTTCAAAAAACAACTAACAGTATTGGCATAAATGTAAATGACCAAGCTCCATTCATGGGACAATGCGTAAATAAAACATATGTAGATGAGATGATATATAGGGTGACTGGTAATTAGTGACCGATACTAAAACACGTAATTGTACTCATGATTACAAACAACTTTCCCAAAGAAACTTTTTTTATATTCTCATTAGTTTTATCACAATAACAAAACAGCTGTTTGAATCCGGTACATACACTGATTACGTACACCGCTGGGTTTGCAAGCCGCGGGTGTTCTATCACTATTGTAGGTACGGCAGCGTCACGCGGCTAAAAACAGCTGATCGGTCGCCGGTCGCAGGCGCGCGCGTTTTACAAACAGCCTTAAATTTAAACAGCTGTTTTATGTTTTATGGTGGTCGGTATTGCCAGTCACCCTATATAGGGTGACTGGCAATTAGTGTACGATACTTAAACACGTGATTGTGCTCATGATAATAAACAATTTTTATTATGGGAGCAAAGCCGAAATCGCGAAAAAAATATCAGCTGTTCAGTACATTAGGCAAACATAAATGTACTGAACAGCTGATTTATTTTTCGCGATTTCAGGTTTGTTCCCATAGATCGTCCGATAACCGACCGGACCGAGCCCAAGTCGTCGACGACGCGTACTGAACCACGCGCGCCTCAAGATGTCAGCAAACTGTAGGGGCCCAGCAGGGTCGAAGCTTACTGGGGTCTACTTCTGAAAGGAAGACTATGCCCTGGTATGAAAGGCAAAGAAGGAAGAAGAGTGGGTTTTTAGTCAGTAAAAGTCTGACACACCCTTACACTCCGCCCAAGAGCGGGGGATATCATTGGATGAGTTTTCCACTAAAAACTATTACCTATTACAAAGGCGAAAGGTTCTGAGTGTATATTACTACTTCACACTCGGATGGGCACACTGCTACACCATGTCCTGGAATAGCGCATAGGATTGCTACTTTTCATCCCAGGAGTATGTTCTCGTAGGACAATTTTCTACGTTTACACGGACGAAGCCGCTGGCTGCAGATAGTATTTCTATATTGGTAACTAGCTTCTGCAAATGGCTTCGCCCGCGTGAAAATAGGTTTCTCCATACAAACTTCCAACCCCCATTTTACCCCCTTGGGGTGGAGTTTAGTAAAATCCGTTCTTAGCCGATGTCTACACTATTAAGGAACCTACCTGCCAAATTTTAAGTTTGTAGGTGTTATAGTTTCTGAGATTTCGTGATTAATCAGTGAGTGGTATTTCGCTTTGATACTCGTTTATATAGATTGCATTGGTACTAAATAGGTAAATAACGCAAGAAAATAATGATGATCTGTCTGCTATTAATCTAGTATATATTAATAAAGCAAGCATTAAGAGACATTGGTATTTTTATGGTACCGCCGTGAAACCTTCATAATCCATCGGCGCCCGACGTGATCACTATAATCCGGGTATCCATTATCACAGCCAATGTTTGCACGAGCGACTGTACGAAATGAATACTCTGTTAACATCAGGGAGGGTTAATCTAACCTTTTAAACAGGTTTTAGGGTTCCGTACCCCGAAGTGTGCCAACGGGACCCTACTACTGAGCCTCCGCTGTCAGTCCGTCCGTTCGTCTGTCTATCTGTTCGCCTGTCAGTGGGCTGTATCTCATGAATCGTAAGAGGTAGAAAAGTGAAATTTTCACAGAAATTGTTGTTAAAGATTACGTTTCCTTACACTAGGAATTACTTCCGTAGCGTAGGTGCGCTCGCAAACATGTGCAAACTAACATATACAAGACAGAGACACCAATTAAAATAAAGTTAAAAATTAAAGGGGGTACCCATAAAAGAAAAGTTATTTTGTCGGTGTTTTTTTTTTTTTGCTCGATTTTAATTGTGTGATACGGAACCCTTCGTGTGCGAGTCCGACTCGCACTTGACCAGTTTTTTATTCGAATTCCAACTTATCTTGACTGTGTGCAGAGGTTCAATATTTGTTAGTTCCAATGTAACATGCTCAGCAGATTTTGGTGTAATAATCTGTACCGTATTTCATCGTCATGCATATGGTTCGCTCGGATTTAGTCCAGTGACCACCTCCCCATTAAAAAACACTTCCTGTTACTTTAATAAATCTACATCCAATTACCCTTTAAAAGCAGGTACCACACCGCTTGGAAAAGTGTCAATTTATAGATCAACGAGATTATTAGGGACTTTAATATAAATTTTAGAAAAACCAATATTTTACTAGCTGTCCCGGCAAACGTTGTTGTACCATATACATTATCAAAGAAAAATTGAGGGAGGGGGTAGTAGGGTAAAACTAGCCTTAGACCTATTCTACCAAATGTACCTACACCAAAAAATTTCATAAAAATCGGTCCAGCCGTTTCGGAGGAGTTCGATAACAAACATTGTGACACGAGATTTTTATAGTCTAACTGAGCACCACTTGCAAAACCGCAAGTCAGTGCGTTCGCCCGGGTGTCACCACTGTGTGGACCGCCCGGAGGACATGGTGGAGCATACGGTAGAGGTGTGTCCTGTTGGGCAGAGCACCGCCGTGTACTCGTGGGGGAGATCGGCGGTAACGATCTCTCGGGCCTTGGTGCAGGCCATGGTTCGAAGCGAGGAGGAGTGGCAGGCGGTCGCCTCCTTCTGCGAAGCAGTAATGCTAGCAAAGGAGACGGACGCAAGCGCACGCGCACGCGCGAGTGAACGGCCTCGGAGTCACGTCCCAGCCGCCGATTTCCAGCCATCGTAAGCGCAGGCTTGCGGATGGCGAGCAACGGGTAGCTCGCCGTTCGACCGTCCGGACCAAGCCCAAGTCGTCGACAGCGCGTAGTGTTCCACGCGCGCCTCAAGGAGATGTCAGCAAACCGTAGGGGCCCAACAGGGTCGAAGCCTTCTGGCGCCATGGGTTCGCTTCTGAAAGGAAAACCCGGCCCCGGAATGAAAAGCAACGAAGGAACTAGGAGTGGGTTTTAGTCAGTAAAAGTGACACGAAAGGGCGGGAGATGTCATTGGATGATTTCCCACCTAAAAAAAAGTCAGTGCGTTGACTTCTTGCTGTCCACCTTGAACCAAAAATAGCAATTAACGTATTTATAGAAAAGGACACTACAGGGCACGATGAAGTTCAAGAATAAAAAGCATACTCAGATAAAAATAGCGTTGGTCGACAGATGGCGCTAGAGGGGCAGGTGCGCGCGCGCCGGTCGTGTCAAGGCTCATCTTTTTATGGTCAAGGTTGTCCCCATAGATGTTTTATGAATGCTTATTTGAATCAATTAGTCGCCGTTGTTATGCGCTATAATTATAAATAGCGTTTAGATGCCTACATTAACACATGATCCTAGCTAATTGGGTGGTTTCATGTCTATATTAATTAATTTTAATTATTGTCTATGCTGTTTCTCTTATAAATAGTTGAAGATGTTAATAGTAAAATATAGATGATTTCTTTATCTTACCTTCAAAATAATACGAAGATTCTTAACCTAATCACCATGTTTTGAGACCAAGCAAATTGGTCCGAATTCTCATGGGACGTACCTTTTGCTATTTCACGAACGCTGTCGTCAGCGTCAGTAATAGGTATATTCTGAACAAAAACAAACTTTCTATTTTTTCTAACAAAGAAAAACAAAAAAACTATTCATAGAAACTGCGAAACGTGAATCTCAACGGAAGTCTTTGAATGAAAGACCGCTGACAACTTCCCTCAGTAATCACACAAATTCTTTAAGAATAAAAATAATGAATGCCGTCAAAGAAAATCAAAGAACTAGTGAGTGTACACTTGGGTTACTAAGGAAACTATACCACTACCGTGTGTAGAGTACGAGCGACTAGGCAACTTGAACTTAAAAGACAGGAGAGAATCAACATGAGAGACACCTTAACCGCATTTGAAAAGCCAAAAGGAGTCTCCACTTATAGCAGAAGCCTGTGTTATGAGCAGGCGCTGCTAGATGCACAGAGAAACACAAGACACAGAAAGAGTGAGACAAAAACTGTCGCCTTACAAAGAAAAAGGAGACAAAAAAGCATGGTGAGGATAAAAGTGCATCGTAGTACAATAAATGCAGCGACATCGAATTCGAAAACAGCTCGTAACATACAGCTGTAAGCACGTATTTACTAGTTTGTCACAGATACAAGTATGACAAGTTCACTCGCTGAAAATTCAAATGGGACAAGTCGTAAGCAATTTGCCGACTTTTTCCTTACTCACTTGCTCTTTTTGGTTCATCACGAAATCTGCATCGATTCTTGAACTTGGAAACGGATATATGGAAATCCGACTTTTCTTGATAGATTTGTTTTTCTTCTCTAGTTGGTTTTTACTTTATTTTCAATAATTAAAATTTGGTATTGGACTATTTCACGGTGAACTAGCACGAAGTAGATTTAACTTCCAAAAAGCGTCAGAGGATTTTTGTACAAGCTTTCCATAAAATGCATAAATCAAGAATGACTCGCATCAACAACATTGAGAACAAAAATTGTTAGCAACAGTAACATTGTTTGAAGTCTGACTGTAAAACTGCTAAAAAAAAATATACATACATAATTACAAAAAAAAAAAAACTAGAAGGGCATACAATAATATGGAACTATAAAAAAAAAAAAATCTTATCAAAAAGAGGCTTTTTCATGTGGCGATTGTCCAACGTAAGCTTTCGTTGAGCATAGATTGCCTATTAATAATAAATGACGCACCAACGCGACGCAAGCGCTTAGTTGTCTCTATGATAGGTGTCCCTTGCAATAGTAAAAATGTTCAAGATTTTAAGTCAAACAGGAACTCAATCCTGGGTTTCTGCCATAAAATTGCCCGTTGTGTTTAAACGATTGGTAAAAGATTCACCGTTCATCGAATACTTACTAACTGCTTGCCAACAGGTGGGATCGCAGCCAAGCACTGGTTTATACAATTTTTTTTTTTAAAGTGCAATCGCTACGGAAAAAAGGATCAGTCTTCTAATAATCTTCAACTGAAGAAACATCGTTTCAGATACCATAATGACCATTAAAATAAAGCTTAGCATATTTAGCTCAATACAAATTATAATAATGAAGGTTTGCTTAAATGAGCAGTATTAGTCAGGAAATGTAAAATCTTGAATATAGCAGTTCTCTATTAGGTTTATCAATGATTTCGAACCGCACTTACAACAAATACATTGTTAAAGAACAATAAATGTTAGTAGCAGCAACATTGTTTGAAGTACGATCGCTAAGGAAAAAAGAACCAATCAAAATCAATCTTCCACTGAAGTAGCATAACTTCAGAAGCCTTACCTTGAAGGACATTCAAACAAAACTTAGTATATTTGTTAATAATAATGAAGGAGTTTGCTTAAATGAGCATTGAGCAGGAAAGTTTAAAAATCTATATATATATATATATATAAAAAGAGAAACTGACTGACTGACATATCAACGCACAGCCGAAACTACTGGGATTAGAAACCTGAAATTTTGCACAAGGCTTCCTCTTATAACGTAGGCGAGCACTAAGAGAGGATTTTCCAAAATTCACACCCTAAAGGGATGAAACGGGGGTCCAAAGTTTGTATATAGAAACCTATTTTCATGCGGGTGAAGCCGCTGGCAGTAGCTAGTATAATATAAAAAGAAAAACTGACTGACTGACATATCAACACAAAGCCGAAACTACTAGGACTGAGAGGGTGAAATTTTATACTTACAAGGTTTCCTTTTATGGCATAGACGAGCACTAAGAGAAGATTTTTCAAAACTCATCCCCTAACGGGATGAAACGGGGGTCCAATGTTTGTATGGAGAAACCTACTTTCACGCAAGCGAAGCCACTTGCAGAAGCTAGTCTTGAATATAGCAGTTCTCTATTAGGTTTGTCTATTATTTCGCACACAGCACTTGCGACAAATATAAGGACACACAGTTTTTACAGTAACCTACATCAATATCCGCACAAAATAATAACCATAATCCGCTCGTAATTGGATGCCTAGCAACATTTTACCAAATTTTTCCTTTTGGTTTTGCGCAAAACAACTATAAGGAAAACTCCAGATTTACTTATCATTTGAATTTAATGAGATTGAACTGCATAATACAGCTCTGAATTTTGTGACACAAGTCTTTTCTCCCATAACAAGAACTAAGAGGATTGAATAAAAAGAGCGAAAACGTAGGAAATGAATTTTAACACGAGAAATGTGACAGGTTTCCGTTATGGAATTCCAATTTCCTGCCGTATGAAAAAAACAGGGAGCACGACAATCATTATTAGAACATATTGCGTGAACGTACTGTAGTACATGTTACAAATGTGCCGCTGGCGGCTGTAATGTGTGTTGTCGGGTCAGGTGCGATCAATACGTAAGTAGGTCCCATCCCGAATCCTAAGTACATAAAGGAACTTTCCCCAATTTTTAATAAGATATCCGGGTACTATCTAAAAGTAAAAGTATTGTATCCCTATTGACAGAATCGCGGAATCCATCAAAGTATTGACGAGTTTGACGTTCAAGTAGATTTAATTATTTTTTTCTGGATCCACCACAAAATGATCTCTCAGCGAGGTAACAAACTTTTTTTTTTTTTAATTCATATAAACCAGTGCTTGACTGCGATCCCACCTGATGGTAAGCAGCGATGCAATCATTGATGGTGAGGCGCACTAGTTTATTAAGAGCCTATTCACTCTAGCCTTGAAGACACCTAAATTATAGTTGGACGGGAAGACCGCAGCAGGCAAATTGTTCCAGTCCTTCGATGTACGCGGTATAAACGACGAAGCGAAACGCTTAGTCCGGACCGTTGAAGTTTCAACAACGTAAGGGTGGATACTCGCCGTACGTCGGGTTGTCCGATGGTAGAAAGGAGATGGCGGAATCAAGTCATGCAATTCCCGCGTACACTCTCCAAAATGCAACCTGTAAAATACCGATAGGCTGGCTACCCTGCGCCTTTGTAGATTGGACTTAACCAAATCTGGATCCCCAATTAGCCTCTTCGCACGCCTTTCCACTGAGTCCAAAGCTGCTAGATGGCATTTTGCAGCACCAGCCCATATGTGACTGCAGTACTCCACACACGATCGGACCTGTGCTTTGTATAACATTAGAAGCTGTCCCGGTGTGAAGTACCGTCGGACCTTTGCAAGAACGCCTAGTTTTCTAGCAGCTACCTTGGCTTTGGACTCAATGAACCACCCAAAATTGAGGTCTGAGGAAATTTCAACTCCCAAGAGCTGAAGGCGGTCGGTGCACTCCAGAGATACATTCTGAAAAGCAGGAGCCAAGGCGAACGGACTTCTTTTGGCGGTGAACAGACACGCTTGTGTTTTGGCGGCGTTGAATCCTACCAGATTGGTTTCGCCTCACATGGAGACTGCCTGAAGTGAGACATTCGTACGCTCTACCATAGCCTCTCGTTCGGACCGGATTAGCTCCTTACTAGCCCGAGCACCTGGCAGGTATCTCTCTACAACTGTGCTATCATCTGCATACCCATAGATACCGGGCAACAGCAGATCGTTAATATGCAGCAGGAAAAGAGTTGCAGAGAGAACTGACCCCTGAGGAACTCCGGCATCATTTCAGCCAAAAGATGGCCACTGTTGGCCCTAGGGCCTCCCCAAGTGTCGCCATAACGACCGATCCTGTGCGTCTCGTATCCATCAGATCCGCGCGAACCTCACCAGGTCATCGGTCCACCTTGTCCAGCCTTCCAACGCATCAACATGTTTTTAAAAAAAAATATCTCCGTCAAGTTTAATTAAAAAAATAAATGCGGTGTCATATTATCCTAGTACATTGTAACAGTTTTTACGAAGGTTGTAATAAACAAAACTGCCTTCGTACAACAAACGATTTACGGGGATCGAATGTGCCATAATACATTATGTTGTCAGTTTATGTACGGGAAGGGTGATAAAAAAGATTTTCTGTCACTTTCAACCTTGCAGACTTTCACCAAAGGAAAAAGAGAGATGAAAAATTCTATTTCGAGACAGCTTTGATACTGTTTTGACCGTGAATGATGGAAGAAAGTGGAAGAAAATTAAATTTAATAGGGGATGCCAGTAAATAACATCTTCGGGTTTTGGAAGATTAACAAGTATAAATAAAGGTCGTTATCAGAATTTTGTAGCGTTCTCGAGTACCAAAAGTAAGTTGTTTTTACTTCATTACGTAAACGTCAAATAAAAGTCGTTTCCTGGCAGAATTTATTATGGAAATTTGAGGAATATAAGTATTTTGAACGGTTCACTCATTCTGTAAATTATCCGTACTACGAACTCATACCACGCCTCCGTTCGGAATCAAACGGTATTACTGATATGAAATGCTATTTGATTAATAATGAGATATATTTTTTTATATTTCGGGGTTCTATTTTCAAGGTTCTGAGATTTTGACCCACCGTGACGCGAAGTGAAAACCTTTCGTGGAAATCCTAATAGTTGAAAGTAAGTCGATGTAAATCAGATAAAAGTCGTTTCCTGGCAGAATTTATTATGGAGATTTGAGGAATATAAGTATTTTGAACGGTTCACTCACTCTGTAAATTATCCGTACTACGAACTCATACCACGCCTTCGTTCGGAATCAAACGGTATTACTGATATGAAATGCTATTTGATTAATAATGTGATATATTTTTTTATATTTCGGGGTTCCATTTTTAAGGTTCTGAGATTTTGACCCACCGTGACGCGAAGTGAAAACCTTTCGTGGAAATCCTAATAGTTGAAAGTAAGTCGATGTAAATCAGTACGAAGTATAAGTGTTTATTTTTGCGCCCTTATTTTGCAGAAATCATCCGATGACTTCTCCCGATCTAGGGTGAAGCTAGAGGGCGTTTCAGACTTTTACTGACTAAAACCATACCTGTTGCTAGGCCCCTACGGTTTGCTGACAACTTTTAGAAGAGTGTGTACCGCGGCTACCGTGGCTGTTAGCCAGAATCGGGGTCGTGGTGGCTGAGGCGTCAGGATGTGAACGGTCATCTTCACACGTGCGGCCGTCTCCTTCGCTAGCATTACTGCTTCTCAGAAGGAGGCAACCGCCTACCATTCCCCTTCGCTCCAAATCTTGTCCTGAACCAGGGGCGAGAGGTCGCCGCAGCCACCGTATGCTCCACCGTGTCCTCTGGGTGGTCTGCACAATGGTGACAACGGGGCGTTTCTTCCGCCTGAATCCGATGCTGGAACCTTCCGAACTTACTTAACATGACATGTTAAAATGTCAGGTATGCGAGCGAGAAAGAGGTATGGAACTATCACCCTGTATAGCTCCATCCCATTAACAGTTCAGTTTAGGTCGACAAGTTGATTGCGTTAAGAGCGCGGAAGGTGAGGACCTCGTGACGCCTCTCCTCAAAGACTTATCGTTATCACAGTATAGACATATGGAACAGTACGGAAACTACCTACAAATGTTCGAAACGGCTCACTCACACAAACATACGCATCGACGAGACTCCTAAGCGGCATTCGCTACTGACAGGACCGCGAGAAACGCTTAGGAGTCTCGTCGATGCGTATGTTTGTGTGAGTGTGCCGTTTCGAATATATGTAGGTAGTTTCCGTACTGTTCCATATATCTATACTGTGCCGTTATGATTATGGCGTGACCATACTTTACGAGCTCTGAAGCTGCGGATATTTCCTTCAAGTCATGTTACAAAACATCGTCCAGTATTTCTCCTCGCTAACCGGATGTATCTTACACTCTAAAATATCGTTATCACTACATACTACATACTCCATACAGCGCAGGGCGTGAGTATATGAAACAAATGCTCTTATCTGTTGGTCATTATCGAGGGAAACGATAGATAAATGTTATGTACTGTTATGTTCTCGCAAACATTACTAAAAACGCGTAATTGTACATTGTAGATACTCAGCCGAAGAATACATGAAATCAGTGAGGTAGATACCCAAGTCTAATGGCAAAAAAATAGTGCCAAGATTCCAATTTGACAATGAAAGAAATACACAAAGTTATTTACGTTCAGACAACTAGCAGAGATACACGACGTGTGCTACACTAAAAGGAGAATTACATTTTGTTTATTTGTGGGAAAAAAGAAATTTGCTTTTTTTGATGCTTTGTTTTAATGGTCTAAAACCGTTTTCGGATTATTGCCTTTCTAATGAAAACCGGTTTGAGGCACATCGATTGAATAGTTTCAAAGTCTATAACGTACATAGGTAGGAAAATTTGTGTTTTCAGAAATTGTTTGTTTCAGAAATTCAGAAGAGTTGTTATTTTACTTCGGTTTTTGCTTCAACGAATTTCTGATTCAAAACTGGGTAAGTGCGAGTTGGACTCGCGCACTGAGGGTTCCGTACAAACTTACCTATGAAAATAGTTCAATTCCCAAATTGAGTTACGAAGATTTTTCCGAATCGCAGTTTTTTTTTGTGACGCAACTACAAATTTACAGTTTTCAGATTTTTCCTATACTTGTGCTATGAGACCTTGCTTCATGGCAAATTTCAAGATTCTAGGGCAACGGGAAGTACCCTATGAATTTTAATTCCCTTGAGAGTGTAGAAATATACGTTTTTTGCGACATAAACAGCCGTATAGTTTTTTTTCGGTAACTATGAAGTTTGATTTTTTCACAGTTTCAAGGGACCGCAGACCTCAGTATATAGTTTTAATTTCAACACGATTCCTCCACGCGTTCCCGAGATACTTGACAGACAGACAGACAACAAAGTGATCTTATAAGGGTTCCGTTTTTTCCTTTTGAGGTACGGAACCCTAAAAATAAAAACAGTAAGTACCTTCTTTAGGTAAGTATAAGAAAGATATTCAAAGAGAGATTAAAAATTTAATTAGCACTGGTAAAAACCAATTTATGTTGCTAATTGTTTGTTACAGAGTTGTCTGCACCAAAAAAGGAGCACACGTACAGAAAAAAAAAACATCGACAACACTTCCACGTCTTCACGTCAATAGTTGCGTTATCAAGGATCTTTTGAGCTCAGTCATGACTAACGCGGATTTGTGGAAACTGTGCCAGGAGGATTACGCTGTAGGTTCAGCGAAGCGAATATACATTTATGTAGATAGGTAGACAGGCCACGCGTTGCGCCCACAACAAACAACCAAAGGCACGCCCCCGACTGACGTCCACAGCAAAAGCGCAAAGTTTGCCACCCTAAACAAACTAGGAAAGCTTCCCACGTGTCGGTAGCATATAACCAAGGTATTGCGACCCAAACAGGGAGTTTTGAGAAGATAATATAACTGTAAAAGAACGTACGGTATAACTAATAAAAGAACGGTATAAACGCCTCGTCGTTTATACCGAATACATTGAAGGACTGGAACAATTTGCCTGCTGCGGTCTTCCCGTCAGATTATAATTTAGATGTCTTCAAGGCTAGAGTAAATACGGTCTCAATAAACTAGTGCGCTTCACTATCAACGATTGCATCACTGCTTACCGTCAGGTGGATTTCAGTCACAGTATAGATATATGGAACAGTACGGAAACTACCTACATATATTCGAAACGGCACACTCGCTCAAACATACGCATCGACTAGACTCAGCGTTTCTCGCGGTCCTGTCAGTAGCGAATGCCGCTTAGGAGTCTCGTCGATGCGTATGTTTGTGTGAGTGAGCCGTTTCGAACATTTGTAGGTAGTTTACGTACTGTTGCATATATCTATACTGTGTTTCAGTCAAGCACTAGTTCATATCAATTAAAAGACAAGAAAGAAAGATAACGAGAGGTTTGTCTACCCTCAACCCAAACCGTAGAAAAAAAAAAACCCCGATCCCGATCTCTAACCATTTTCCGTAGAAAATGGCGGCGAAGGGTCAAGTCTATCAACAGTTAATGTTTGTATCATATCACTCACTCATACCAATTCAATTGGTCTGCTCCGTCGCGTCCTCACAACAGTGCGAGTTACTCAAGATCTTATGTGACGTAAGTATATCTCGCCTCTTTCGTCGAACAATTCGTCTTCCTCATTCCTCCTTGTCATAAGTATAGCACGCCCTGATTTAATAACATCGTAAATGTTATTTCCAATCTCCGTTTACAGTTCTGTTCCGATACGAACGATAAATGTGCTGAATTTATGAAGAATTTCGTTTTGGAGATCATAGAGCTATCTAGTATTTTCAGTATTAAATTAGAACGGGGTATGTAGGCATACGACTTTCTTAATTAGGAACAGATGAAGCCAATTTTCCGAATAGTGTAAAGAACGGCTACCGGAAAATCTGTCCTTCATTCTCTTCATCTTTCATTGGACAAAACGTTAGATTAGTTAGCTTAAAGGACATTGACCATCCATATATGGGAGTTAGACCTAGTAGTTCCCAGAATAGACTCATAAACTCTTAACAATATATCAGAGGAGTTTTGAGAAAAAGAAGTTAAAGTAAATAAAAAAATTACTTAACAGTTTTATACTTTAGTGGATATTAGATTAGTTTTATTTTTTTGATAAAATTATTAGGGACAGGGATAATTAGCCATTAAAATATAATTTGTGTTTTTAAAATAAATTTTGTTTGTAATTAAAAGACGTAATTTTGTCGGAACAAAACTGATTTACATTTTAACTAACTTTGATGTTGTTACTCTATTTTTCGAGAATCGTGAGTGACACGCCAATGTAACATGGGTGACGCACATGACGCCGAATTGTGTCGAGTTCCGAGTGTGTTACTTTTTATCTAATCTAAGCATTCCAGGAGCATCTAATGTAGTCATCGACCATGCAGCCCCTAGACGCCTCATGCTTGATCTAACGCACCAAAACAATTTTATCAACTAGCTGAGGCACGGGGGAGCGGTGTACTGCGTTCTGATTGGCCCGACCAAGGTCATTACGGCACACTAGGGATGAGATAGGTTTAAATAAATCACGAAAGTACCTATCGATATTTTTTAAATAATATTTCGTACAATTATTAATTGTTTTTTTTTGCCTTCCTAGTTCTTGATATTATTTAAACATAAAATGTACATACTTTTGGGCACGCCATAATTATGGCGATAAGTCCCCTCTTTGAGGAGTGGCTGGAAAGACCTCACGGCGTCCTTACCTACCGCATGACGCAGGTCCTCACCGGACATGGTAAGTTCGGGAGGTTCCTGCACCGGATTCGTGCAGAAGAGACGCCCGGGTGCCGCCATTGTGTGGACCGCCCGGAGGACACGGTGGAGCATACGGTAGAGGTGTGCCCACCTTGGGCAGAGCACCGCCGTGTCCTCGTGGGGGCGATCGGCGGCAGCGATCTCTCGCGCCGGGCCTTGGTACAGGCCATGGTCCGGAGCGAGGAGGAGTGGCAGGCGGTCCCCTCCTTCTGCGAAGCAGTAATGCTAGCAAAGGAGGCGGCCGATCGCGTGAGGCAACGGTCCTCACGCCCCAACCGCCGCCGGGATTCCGATCCCGATTTCCGGCCACCGTAGGCGCGGGCTTGCGGACGGCGAGCAATGGGTGGCTCGCCGTCCGATCGTCCGGTGACTGTCCGGACCGAGCCCAAGTCGTCGACGGCGCGTAGTGTTCCACGCGCGCCTCAAGGAGATGTCAGCAACCGTAGGGGCCCAGCAAGGTCGAGGCCTACTGGGGCCATGGGTGATGTGAAAGTGACCCCCGGGGCCCTGGAAAAAAATGGCAAAGAAGGAACAGGAGTGGGTTTTTAGTCAGTAAAAGTCTGACACTATCTCTCGCTCCGCCCAAGAGCGGGGGATGTCATTAGATAATTTTCCCACCCGAAAAAAAAAAAAATGTACATACTTTATGTAATTTAATAAACTTTAAGTGGTAACGTAAAATTTCAAAAAATAAACTATAAAGTCCTCTCTATACAACATAAGTACTTACAATTATTATAATAGTCAAAAATAGTACCTAAGGAACCATTTTTATTGATGGGATCCTGATTTAAAAAATAAATGGATATTTGCAAATCCAGAGACCGCAGAGCAGTGGTGGCCGAGTGGTAACGGCCCCGACTTACGAGTTGTAGGTCGCGGGTTCAAACCCAACCAGGCGCATTACTTTGTGTAATTTATTTCATCACCACTGCTCTCAAAACGGTGAAGGAAAACATCGTGAGGAAACATGCCGTTTCCTCAAGATGTTTTCCTTCACCGTTTAGAAGTTCTTCGTCCTAGAACCAAAAAATTCGAAGACATGAGACATTCACTAACCCGCACTGGGCACGCGTGGTGGATTACGGCCCATTCCCTCTCCTAAAGAGGAGGCCTGAGTCGCAGCAGTGGGAACATTAAAGGCTAATTATAATTGCAAATCCATTTATTTTTAAAATCAGGATCTTTCGGTTACCTAAAATCAATAACCGATTCACAATTAAATTCCGTATTTATTGTAGTTAGCAAAAAAAGATCGTATGAATAGTAAATAGGTTTTTTGCTTTATCGATAACAGAGGCGGTCATAAGAATTGGTACATCACTAGATTTGTTCAAACCTTCAGTAAAGACCAGTATAAGTTGAACTCCGATAAATAATATCAGAAAATTAATTTATTTTCTGTTATTATAATTGTAATTAACTTACCGATGAAATGTTATACCATCTTTTCGAATACTCGAAGCCTGGCTGTTGTTGCCACATCAACGTATTGAACAATTGCCCCTTGGCAATTGTTATATTATTTTTTTATTTACTATCGCGGACGTGTTTACGACTCACATAAGTGGTCGAGACTATTTCAAAATGGGATATTATAAATTGCATATCAAATAAATATTCGCCTATCACTACATACTCATCATTTATATTCTTTTTTACATCAAATAACTTACTTCACTACAAATAAACTAAATGTTTAACAAAACTCAAAATGCAGATAATTCGAAATTATACATCAATATGACATTACTTTTTTACCCGACTGCGCGACGCAAAGGAGGGTAATGTGTTTATCAGTCTATGTATGTATGTATGTATGTATGTATGTTTGTTTCTATGTGGCGTTCTAGAGACCAAATGCGTAGGCCGATTTTGATAATTCTTACGTCAATCGATTCGTCTTAACCTTGCGAGTGTCACTAAAGACATGACAGTAATCAAAATTCACCACAGCTACAACCAGACGCCATATTGTCAAAATTAAAAAAAAAAAAGTCGATGAACTATGTCAAGTGGGGTGTCGTTGAATAGGTATTTTAAAATCATCTTTAGGTTCCTTTTATCATTTTTCATTTTAAATAATAGTTTAGGATATATAACGATTTAAAGTTGTTTAACAAAACAATCATTCTCGCTAATTTTCTTACTTATTGATTTAAGTTTTTATTTCAAGTATAAACGATACACAAATAAAAAAAACAGTGAAAAAGCATGAAGAACAAATATTTTTGGTAAAAAAAAGTTTACCACCAAACTCGATAGATGGCGTTGTTCATTTGATGCACGTTTGTAAATCAAATCATTCGAGTTTTCCCATCTACTAGACAGGTCGATGAACATAATCAAAAGATGACAACTATATTGGCAAAAACTACTAGATTGTTTATATTACATGCAGTTGATATATCAGTAGAATCGAAAACATATGGTTAAAAACCGAAAGATGTATATGTTTCTGATGATCCTAACAAAACTGGAGGAATCGTTAAATATTTAACAATCGGTTTAGGATCACGAGTTATGTTACGAAGAAATTTGAATGTTACCCATGGTCTTGTTAACAGAGCAATGGGTGTTATAAGGACAATTGAGTAGCCAGCTCTTCGGAGGGACCAATTGGAACCCGGAGAATTGCCACAAGCTGTTTATATAGAATTTGACGACAAAGCAATTAAAAACAATGTTCCTGGAGTCGGCTGGAGTAGGAGTCAGAATCGTACCATCGACGACAGAATTCGATGCACTTCGCGGACAGGGTAAAATAGAGCGAAAAATGTTGCCATTGATATTGTGCTGGGGTGTAACTGTACACAAGCTCCATGGAACTACTTTGGACTTTTGGACCAAGCTGTGGTTGACTTGAGTTCACGCATTTTTGCTAAAGGTCAAGCATAGTAGCTTTGAGCCGAGTTAGGTCTCTAGAGGGACTAATCATCAGTAGTTTAGACCACCGCAAGTTACTTAATAATCCCCACGATATTAACTCCCTCAATGAAATGACTAGATTGCGAAATTTACCATCTTATAACGAAGTCAATGAATCGTCACTAAAAAGTATAAAATAAAATAAAAATATTTAAAGAAAAACAAAAAACCCGACTGCGTCGAAACTAATTTTAAAAAATACGTGAAAAAATTAACTTAAATAAAAACTAAAAAGAAACAAACAAGCCCAGTAGTTTAGAATTCTGTTATGTACTACTAAATAACTACACAATTTAAATAGTTTTATAATCGATACACACATAAAACAAATCATACATTCTAATGCAGAACAGAACGACTCACAGTCGGGGCCCCTTGGGAAGATTTGATTGGTAAAATTTGAATGGGCCCCGACTGAGTCGGTCTGTTCTGCATTAGAATGTATGATTTGTTTTATGTGTGTATCGATTATAAAACTATTTAAATTGTGTAGTTATTTAGTAGTACATAACAGAATTCTAAACTACTGGGCTTGTTTGTTTCTTTTTAGTTTTTATTTAAGTTAATTTTTTCACGTATTTTTTAAAATTAGTTTCGACGCAGTCGGGTTTTTTGTTTTTCTTTAAATATTTTTATTTTTTCCTCATAATGCAATACAGTTAAATTTATTTTTGTACAAAAATACTACATACATAGCATAAATACTGACTGAACAGCAAATTTTCCATATTTCATAGCAAAATAACTATCCCAGTCGCATATTAACCAGTAAGTACAACCAAACCTGTTCATCATATTTGTCTTAATTTTCAAGAAGCCATGCTCGGCAAATTTAATGATTATTATAACAAAAAAATCCTTTTACATTGCATTATTTCTAAAAGCAGAACAAATGGATCAGCCGAAGGTTCTCCAGGGCTAAACTTTCCTTTATGGACCGTCGATTTGGAAGTTCATTTTTTTATAGTAGATAGTACTCATAAATAGAAAGCTTTTTGCAAAATATTAAGTTGTGCAAACTTACCGTTTACGAGATATAATTTTCCAAAGTTCCATAAAAATTGCAAAATAATACGCCATTTAGATTAGATAAATTGTTATTGTAGATGTCAAAGTTGACGTTTCACGTTTCGTTAAGCCAGATCCCCCTTTAATGTTAGTGAATCATTCGGGTTAGGTTAGGTTAGAACTGTGACCATCAACGCGCGAAGGCGAGCGAGCGGAGCGAGCGCGCCGCGGTAGCGGCCGCCGAGCGCCATATCCCCTTCTAATGTTAAAAGCCATTATGATTTAGGCCCCAAACCGCCCCATAAATGATGAATCGATGGAAATTAGTGGTCTAACTTAACCTAAAAACCACGGGGTTCTGCGGGTGGGGATAGTCCGACTCAAGTACGTGGCGCCACCTGCAGAAGCTAAAAATGTGCCTATTGGGCAAAAAAGGAAGCGTGGACGCCCCGCGAAAGCAAGACCCGCTTTAATACAATTTTGTATCTAAATTTATATTTTTTTTGCTGATCTCATTATGTGGTAATTAATAAATACTTAATATGACGACTGTGACTAATAAAATGCTGTTTTATTTAGAAAAACTGCTGTAAATAATATAAAAATAGAAGCTATATTTAAAAGAAAAAGAGTTAACATGTATAATGTGCATTAAGATTATTAGCTGTGCATTGATGAAAAAGCATTTGCTTTAGAATCGCTGTACGCTATGAAAATAAATTGTAGTGTGTTTAGTGATATTTTGAGTTGAATATTTTGCTGTGCAATCAGTAATTTTGATGGGAATTCGGAATCTTATTGCATAGAAAAAGGATATTTTTTGATTTGCGTTTAAATACTACCCTTTGAAAATTGTTCTGTGGCGTCCTACATCAGATCTATAAGTCATATGTGTTAACAGACATACGTCGCACATACATCAGACGTCTAGGGGCTGTATGGTCGTTGAATGTAGTACTATTCATATTGTTAGAAAAAATAACTTTTCTAAACTTAGCCATTAGCGTTAACTGGAAAAAAGATACGACATGTCCTATTTCTTCAGGGGATATTAAACACATGCATAATGCATACATACCGCCTCTTTGCTTCGACTGTCCAATGGACTTATCACGTTGACGAAGCAAAGAGGTGAATTAAGATTTCGTGGTCTTTCTCGGAACCAATATTGACAGTAGCATGCATATATCTTTTTTCAAGGACCAACTGAGCCATTTTCCAAGTCAATTCTTTAGCTCAGAACATTACAAGCATTGTGTTTTACACGGGTTATATTCATTACCATATTCACCTTCAAAACAATATTTTTTTATGAAAGATATTCAGCATGTATAATGATGATGATATAAACAAGATGTGTTATCTAATCTAGACATTCTAGCAGCACATCCAATGTCCTGCTACACTACTTCATAAAGTGCGCACTACGCATAAAATGGACATTCATTTGCATAATTTTATCATTCATCTTATGCTAAAACTCGGACGGAGTCTTTATGAATATTGTCAAGTACAGTAGCGCAAAAGGTATAATAAAAATGATGATATTGCATAGAGCAAAGCTTGAAAGCTGGAACGTTTATTAATTTGTTAAGCGCCCCGTTATTGCTGACTAAAGAATTAACAAAAAAAAAGTAACAAAACTTTTATTTTGGCTCATTTCCTATAATGCTTGTTTTCTTTTCTAGTCGACGTGCTTCGTATGCAGAATGCAATATTGAAATACAATGCGTTCCAAATAAGAATAGGATCTATTGCCATGTTGTGACGTCACGTCATACTGTCAAATCGAAAAAAAATTCACCGATAAATCTGCTTTATTCCTGACTGACATAGGTTATATTTTATATACGCGGGCGAAGTCGCGGACAAAAGCTAGTTTTCCATAATCGCGATTAACCCGACTTAAATGGTTATTCAAAGAAGTACGCAACAAAGCTGTCTCAAAATATTTTTATGCGTCGCTAACAATGTTGTGAACAGATCTAGATATCATCCGAGATAAACCACGACAATGGAGGACAATCCTTTTATGTATATTTCGTAGGCGGCTCACAACTGACACAGAAACAAATTCAATTTTGTCCTTTTATACGAAAATAAATTCAAGTTTTTAGGTTAGCATTATTTATAGCATTCACATACGAGTACGTACTCTTATTGCAAAAACCAACTATCTGCAATTTTTACCCGAATTAAAGTTAAATCCATTCATCCATTCGTCTCATCAAGATGAATCTACAGGTAAAACCGGTTATTAGCTACGACACTTATTTACAAAGATAGCTTCGGTAAAAAGTAAACAACCTACAATTTTTATTGAATATAAAAAAACTTTTTACAAAAAAAATACAACCGACTTCAAAGTAAAAAAAAACACTGAAAAGTGCAGAATAACTTTAATTTCGGAAGTCGGTGTTTCTATAATAGTTTTGTCTCTTCGTTATTTAACACCGACTTCCGAAATTAAAGTTATTCTGCACTTTTCAGTGTTTTTTTTTTACTTTGAAGTCGGTTGTATTTTTTTTGTAAAAAGTTTTTTATTTTACACTTTTTAGTTATGGTACCACCACTAAAAAGTGCCCCTCAGCCAAACTTAAATACCTTATAGCCAGAGTGCATCTCATGACAATTCTAATAATCCCAAACACGGTTAGATTACATTAATTTATTACAGAGTTCCGGTGCCTAACTTCGGGCTTCATCATCAGATCAGTTCGATATATTCCCGCTCTACTTTCAGTCAGTCATCGACTACACGTATAAACAAAGCAATTTTACTTGTTACGACGGTTCTGCTGTGATCCTATGAGGAGTTCTGTTCCATATCTTCGAAGTTCATGATCAGATCATAACAATATTTCTATGGGACCAACTCGGAAGCATAACCTATCAATCAAAAAAAAAAATTTCAGAATCGGTCCACAATTGACCGAGAAATCGGTGAACATACATAAAAAAATAAAATAAAAAACATACATTCCACCGAACATATAACCTCCTCCTTTTTGAAGTCGGTTAAAAATAGTAATAACTTAATTATAATAACACAAAGATGTTGGTGCATTTAGTTGGTTTTTGCAATAAGGGTACGATATGCGATTTTAGGGTTCCGTGCTCAAAGGGTGAAAAGGGGACCCTATTGCTAAGACTCCGCTGTCCGTCTGTCTGTCACCAGGGTGTATCTCATGAACCGTGATAGCTAGACAGTTGAAATTTTCACAGATGATTTATTTCTGTGGCCGCTATAACAACAAATTTTATACTAAAAACAGAATAAAATAAATAGATAAGTATTTAAATGGGGCTCCCATTCAACAAACGTGATATTTTTTCCGTTTTTTGCCACGGCACGGAAGCCTTCGTGCGAGAGTCTATCGCTTGGCCGGTTTTTTTTTCGTATTTTGACATCAATAAACACCAAAGATTCTTGACAGAAAAAAAAAAATCTCCATAAAAAATTAAAGAAAAGAATATTTTAGCCCGCGTTTTTATAAAGGCCTGAAAGGGAGATACCTCAGCTACCTTCTGCCTTTGTGCCATTCTCCGAGCACAAAACGATTGATGGGCTGATGAATAATAAAACGGTTTCTAGCGAATCGTGGCTCGCCGTCATAACATAATGTTCACGAATACGTCACGTTGACACGTATTATTGGCTACTACGAAATCTAATCTTTACAAGTTAATATGTGGAGATACTTGACAATCAAAAACTGCAGCACAGACGTAGGGTATCCAGGCTTTCGGTATTTTACAGGATGCATTTTGGAGTGTGCGCGGGAATTGCACGACTTGATTCTGCCATCTCCTTTCTACCATTGGACAACCCGACATACGATGAGTATCCACCCTTAAAGCCGTCTTCAAGGCTAGAGTTAATTAAAACTCGTGCGCCTCACCATCAACGATTGCATCACTGCTTACCATCAGGTGGGATCGCAATCAAGCACTAGTTTATATTATTTAAGAAATATATATAATAAGTATATAACTTTTGCAATGTAATTCTGGAAATTCTATCTATCGATTCTGCATCAAAAGACTTTGGGAAAAAAACAGATCATTAGGCATATTCGTATGCAGTACAGACTTTCATTACCAATTCCTTTTTTTTTAATTCGTCCTTACGACACAAATAATACGGCCCTGCACTCCACTCGCATCAAGAACATCTAATAATATCGAGTAGGTACGCTGGCCGACAGAAGTGGAGTACTCTCAAATATTACGGATATGGTGAGCATCAGTACAACGGTGACGTCAGCGCTCGTGTGGAGTGCTCTACGGATAGCTTTATCTGTTTTCAGTCGCATTCTTGCGAAAAGTACGAGATATCATGTGTATTTATAGCGCATTAGGTTGTTGGAATAGATATGAACAAGGTTTTAACTAAAAGGATCATTCCCGTACTGATAAATGTTCAAAATTTGGTTGTAGTCTACCATTTTTAAATCGAATCATCTTGTTTAACATTCTCAAACAAGCCCGGGTACAGTTTTCGTTCACTGGTTTTTCATATATGAGTCAGAGGTTAAGCAAAAACCGAAAAAATCCAAAACAATGGTCCATAAACGAAATATCTCTCGGGAGAGTATAGAATGAGTTGTAGTATTTTTATCAGTTTGGATTCGTGCACGTCGCCGTGGCGGAAACCGTCGTTCATGCATACTTGATGACCCGTGCCTGAGTCCCCTCCATCCGAGCGGCTTCGGGCTTGGTTTCTCACCCGGGACCAATTGTCGGCCTTTCAAATACATTCATACGTCACCATCAATGGCTTTTATTTAACCATTTATTCATCCAAAGTTTTCAATATTCATTGGACGTGATCCAAGTTAACACGCATTAAGGAAACACACTTAATGCCCTTATTCCCTTGAAGTTTGTCAGCTGAAGCAGGACGTGTCGAATGTTACGTGACACGAATGCTCATGATGGAAGGCTACTTAATTTTTATAAGTCTTCAAGTTTCTTTCAAATGTAAAGTTTATCTTGAACATTAAATAAGTGTTCGAAAGGAAATCTCAGATAACACTGTAGCTGTTGGGTTAACGACTTACTGCACACGATGTTAAATTGTAACTATTATGTCATCCTTCGTATAGTTTGTTACAATCTGCGTCATCACGCGATGCCTACAGTGGAATATTATATCATGGAATCTTGCATCTCGGACGGTATTGTTTGACTACACATAAATTACACGCTAATTACACGTAACAATGAGTCCAGACATGTTAACTATACAAATTAATGCTAAAGCATTCTGCTGATCGACCGTGCCTTAATCTTCTGCATCTATTTTGCCTTTAAAAAGAGAAGCCGTCCGTCCGCTCCGAAGTGAAGACTGCATGTAGGTTTTGAAGTGCGCTTTCAAACAATCGTTTCTGGGACGTACGAATAGTAACAATAAATAGACACAGACAAGCATCTGTTCCTGCGCACTGAGGTGTCTCGTTTGTCGGTGTACGCAGTGCGTGCTGACGCCGGCGACTGGCGCCAGGTGGATGTAAACAAAAAATAAAAGGAAGCGCCGCGCCGTTTAGCAGCTCACTTGAACATTTGAATGCAACCACGTCGTGAGCGAGATCAAAGGTGACACAAACAATAGTTATGACACCGCCAGTCCAAACACAGCAAAGGTCAACTGAACATTTGTAAAGGAATTCGGAACAAAATGAACTAACTATCCCAAATGAAAAAACAGACTAAATTGATAAAACTCCTTTTAAAATGGGTAAAGTGATCCTGAAATCATCGTTCAAAAATAATAACTATACCCTATTGATCTGGGCTTGAGACAAAATTTAAACAAAGAAAACAATGTAGGTACCTTCAATCAAGTTTCTTCGACGTGTTTGAATACATTAATAACAGTTTCCTTTTCTGTTGAATGCATTGGCGTTTTCTTTACACTAATTTTCTTCGGCGAAAAAAAAGTGCAAGCGTTGCTTGGTCCAGGTTCACTCATGTTTTTAAGCAACTCTTTTTATGATTTGTTTACCTTTTGTCTCTCGGCTCCCTGAATAGGGTATAAGTGTTTACGTGTTCGGCGGTATTCGTAAGTTTTATCGTTCAAAGTATAATGCCTGTAATGGTGATCGTTGTACGTTGGCAAATAAAGCGGAACAAATTGATGTGGCCGCCGCAGCCGATGTGGGATACAGGGAACGGCGCAAAGCAATCACAAACCAATCAGATCCTTAATCCTTGGAACGAAGGGATAAATTAGTTTGTATCGCCCGTGGGAATGGCCGGCACGATATGAGATGACGCAGCACACGACTGAATACTTTAAATACTTGGCTTCTTCAAACTGCATTAAACTGCTCTGCTCTTAGAGTTAACAGAGAAGTTACGAAACTACGAGTATCTTGCGTTCGAGGCGTGAACTATTGAATTATTTCGCCGCCAAAAGCTGCTGAAATATAAAACTTTTGTACTATGTTTATTATTTTATCTATTTCCAACACATTCCTAGGCCTGTGTGAACTGCCGACACGGCTGTGACTAATCACTTGACGATGAAATCTCGCTCGAAAACTTAACAGGGTTCAGTGAGTCACAGATCAGATAGACGCCCGGACTGACCACACTGATTCACGACTAGTGAAGTTTTAATGTTGCCGCCTTGAGTAACCAATAAGTTTCTTGGAAGTTACGTTATGTTACAGCGCAAACTCAGACAGACAAACAAACAAGAATTAAAAATGCCTGGGTTGTAGGATTTCTTTGTACCTTTTAACTTCTGGTTATTCATTGGACTAGAACAACGGAAAATTACACCAATTGGTATTCTTTATGGACGGCACCCTTTTGCGCTCTAATGAAAGGAATAAATACTAATCTTTAGCTTGTCTTCTGTGCTCAAAAGATGGGTTATAAGATCAAAGCAGAAGGGACGATTACACACGTCTGTCAAGCCTGATCCAATTACCCGGCCGAGGATGTTAACTAACCCACTTGTTACCCATCCATTGCATAACGAAGCAATCCGAATTGGTACTCGTCAGCTCTGTATTTTGTGACGTTGTTTTACATCAATGTTGCGTGTTTTCAATGTATTATATAGTTTGGCACGGAAAGTGCACTTCATAATACCATAGTGTTTGTTGAAAAAACATCTAAAACACTGTTACGGAATCTATGACCTCGAAAACTTTTACTGCTACTCGAAAGTGGCAGTAAAATTTACAATTTTTTAAATTTCGAAGTCATTTCCTACCAAATTCGAGCACATATCGTTTTTAAGGCCGACTGCCGACTGGTTTCTAATCTGAAAGGACCCGTACAATCTGCTGGACAGCGTAGAGTAAATATTGTACTGTATGATAGGGATTTTAGAACCTCTTTTACGGGATTAAGTTCGTGAGGTCCCAAACAGAACGAAAGCCTTTGTGTTCTGTGGAAATCACGACTGGTTAACGAAGGGCTTAAAAATGTGGTTTAAGGATGACGGAAAAGTAAATTAACATTTTTTGACAATAGAGAGAAATATAAAAAGGTGCAGGAAGCTAAACTAAAGTGACTTCCTTGCATTTCATGCATAGCTAGCGTCATCAAATCATTATTTAGGTGCTTAGAGTCATTAAATAGTCGTCACTGGAAAAGTGAACAATAATCTGACACGCAAAAACTGAAATAAGCACCGATTCTAAGTGTCGTACTTAACCCATATAGTCGCGGTGACGAGCTCATGTAAGTAGCGATAAGTAGATACGTAGACTACGAGCCGAGGCACGAAAGGCGTCGAGCGATGACGAGCGTACTGCAGTCGTGTTCTATGCGATGTACATTTTAATTACAATAGTCGCCACTCGGACCCGGCACTTTACACGGGTGCAAAATAAAACAGCGCCACATATACTTAAATAAACGCTGACCACGACTGTACGGCGCACAATGTAGGTACCTACATACTTGGGACATGATAATTGAGTTTACATTTTTTTTTTCATCGAGCGCGGCTTTTCCACAAAGTCGATATTATTTACGCAAACACGAGTGTTCATTACAAGATTAGCAGATATCTAGTAACTGAATATTATTATGTGATGGCCATATTGGCCATGTGTTTGCTTGATAAATAATTGGTTTGGAATGTTCAGATTTTGCATACAATAGCTAATCTTTGATAGATTTTACTACTGATTTATGGTAAGGTTTTTTTTTTTAATAGAAGGTAAACAAGTTTTGATAAAATAGTTTTATACAAAAATATATGTAGCTGCAGTCATGTTGTGGACAAACTAGTTAGCTATTGAAAAGGTCCAAAGTCAATGTTACATTTTTATTTTTGTAACAAAGTTTAACATAAATTAGAGATAAAGAAAAAACAGAGTAAAACAGAAAAAAATAATTTCTGGTTATACTGATGACCCTCTTGGCCTTCTCAAATACTATTTTATTATCACAATTCTCTCGAATTTCAGTAATTTATCAATATTCTTTATGATAAAGATATTGGATCTGTTTTAATCAACTGTTATCATCATATTATCAGTAAATTTTCAATCAAGTACTTATAATAGAAATCCATCAAAGATGTCAAACAATTTTTATGTTGATAATCTTACATGTGGCTTATGTCAACTTTAAAAATAAATCAACACTTATCATGTTTCTGAAAATAAAAAAATTGTAGAAATTATCTAACTGAATGAAAATAAATATATTTATAATTTTCTTCTATCGCATCTGACTACACTACTAAAAATCTGTTGGACATATTTTGTAACTTGTTGCTGTCCATAATTTGAATGATAGATTTTATTTGTGGCAATAGGTCACTTGATTAGACCCTAATAACAAAAAGAAAAAAAAAAAGCAATAGACAGACAACTTAATTAAAAAGTTTAAACAAGTACCATAAACTTTTATTTATTAAAACTACCTTACCAAAATTGTCCTAACCAGAGATAATTCAAAAATATTACAACAACTGATCTGAAGATTAAACCATGGTTTGGTGTAAAGAACAACATGAATACTGTATCAAAGCTAATGAACTGCCTTGTGCCAAAATTGTTGAGATAACCTTACTAATAAGAAGTTCTCCTTATTTGCATTGATATGAAGGCGTGACGCACTTTATTATGGCATTTTACCAAAACCGATCGTTCATAATCGTAAGATAACATTACGATTGCCCTCTGGACTCCGACAGGAAATTATTATAACCACTTATAAAAACATTATCAAAAAAAATAAACCGGAGAATACAATACAGGAAACAATGTAAGCTTCAATAAATTCACAACAAATACTTACATACAACCGGTCAAGAAGAGATGTGCGTAGGCTTCTCTTTATTTACCACTAGTCCGACATGGAACACATCGTATTGTATCCAGTAGTATTCTGTAAATTACTGATTTGTCCACAGCTGACTCTGTCGTTCTAACAACGTTTTTTCAGCGATAGATACTACACAACACTGAAAAATAATATTGCACAGCGTCACAGGAATATATACTGTCGTATAAAAAGCAACTTTGAAACATGAACGTTCACTCTACGATCCCATACCACCCAAATTCACATCACCATTATTTGCGCACGCAGTACCGAGTTATTCGACGTTCCCATCGGCCATTCGGCTAGCGACGGCTGACATAAGGAATGTTACCAGAATATGAAAAATATTTTACGTAGAGACTTGAAAACGTCAAAATATCCAAATGTAATAATATTTAGTTTTATGCGAAAACAGCTGCCTTAGTTAAACATTGATACTTTTGCATACCTTTTTAAAGTTTATCGTAGCTTCATATGCCTAACAAATTCAAAATAGTTATAAAATCATAGGGTATTGATTTTACTAGCTGTTTTTAGAAGACAAAAATGTATCAAAAAAAGTAACCTGGATAACGGGAAATGATGTTATGTGACGTAAGCTAATAATATTTGTTTTGGTTTCAAGTCCAATCATTTAAATCTCCCTCCCGAGTTTAATTTTTCATTAAAATTTTCAAATCTGGCAGCATTTTGAGCGCGGTCCAGTTAAGGTTGATGTGAATCAAGTTCAAATCGACTAAAAGAAACCAAATAATCGATTCTTGAGTGTCTTAATTTTACGTGTATCCACTTCCAAATCATTCAAATAATTAAAAAATTAGGAAGGGATCAATAATCAAAGTCAAAAATGCCAAAACAAATTATGTCAAAGTCAACAAACTGACGTGTACTTTACCATTATTTGGATACAAATGAGAAAATCAATCGGGTGTGTTTGTTATCATTGAAAATGTCGGAATCTGAGAGACTTGTGCAAAATGGGGTACGGCCTACTGAAGGTGCGGAAATACGAGGTGACGGCGACGCACCGCCAAACGTACCTGTGTCAGAACGGGAAGCGTATTTCCAAGCTCTGCGACTATGGATCCAGCAAGCGCAGATGTATCAGAACCTATCGACATGTTTTCCATACTATATGATGACATTTCAAGGCTTACAGAATAATGCTACGAATGTGCCATTGTTGAATAACAACTATCAGTTCCAAGTGCCTTTTCAGGTTCATAACGCGCCTCGAAATCCTGCTGATGCTCAGCCCCAGGCTGAAACACTTACTCCCGCTGAAGGTAATAAAAAAATTGACTACGTTATGAAGACAGAGTCTAGTTTTGTTGCTGTAATTACTGTAAAATTATTGTTGAGTTGCTTTGTATGCTACAAGATTATTTAAGAATTTATTTATTGTCTTGCTGAAAATAAAACTCTATTTTATGAATTTACATAATACAATGAAAAGTGGGGTTAATACAATGAAATTATTATGATTCTAGAATTAGATAATGTGATCTATCTATTTACATAATAACTTTTACTTTTCAGTGATTGCCCGCCATGGTGGATATGAGTATGTCATACCTCCACTACACAAGCGCCTTGTTGCTGAGTTTATTGACTTCATGCTTTTGTTCATTGTTAAACTAATAGTAACATTTATGGCAGTGGATATGTTTGAGTTGATGTAAGTAATATTTAAGATACTTTCTACGACTTATTTTTTGTTATTATTATTGATAGGCTCGCGTTTGATCACCATCTCACCTGATGGTAAGCAATGATGTGGCTGACGATGGAGCATGCTTGCCTAGAAGTAACCTATTCACTCTTGACTTAACCAACCCCTAAGTTATAGCTATCAGGAAACACAGACTCCGGCAGGGAATTCCACTCCTTAGCTGTACACACTATAAATGTGTTCCCAAAACGCTTTGTACGTATCGGTGGGATGTCTACCATGTACTGGTGGCGCAATGCCCTACGTCTAGTGATCCGATGATGGAACGGACTTGGCGGAATTAGATTGTGCAATTCCAGTGCACTCCAAAATGTAAACAATAGAAAACCGAAAGGCTAGCAACTCGGCGCCGATGCTCTAGGCTTTGGAGCTTCGACTCGACAAGTGCGTCATTGCCGATGATCTTGGCTCGCCTCTCAAACAACTCTAGTGTATCAAGCTGGTATTTGGCAGACTCATCCCAAAGATGAGAACAGTACTCCATACACGATCGAACTTGCGCTTGATAAAGGTTGAGCATCTGTTCCAGCGTGAAGTACCGTCACACCTTTGCTAAGATACCTAATTTTGGCTAAACTGTACTATACTGGGCAGCAAGTTTTACGCTCATAATTTTTTATTGGTTTATGACTAAAAAGTAATTATGCAGTCTCAATGTTAGGAAACATATAGTTTTTGAGAAAAAAATAATGAAAATCGATAATTTTTCGCAATATTTGACGCTATTTTGACAGGTTTCGTTCAGTTTTTACCTTGTTTGTAGTACTATGACAAAGGTATTAGTTCATACAGCTACAATGAATATTTAACAAAATGCAAAGAACAATGGTCAATCTCCTAACATGCTTGGACCATATAAAATTAGTAAAACGTAACTTGATGAAACATACATCGTTTGATTAGTTTCCAATACTAAGTACGGCATTCAATATATTTTTAAAAGTACGGGGAAACTAGTAAATAATTAAAATGTTTTTAAGGTTGCAAGGTTGGCTTGGTTTATTAGTAATCTATAGCATTTTAAAAAGATGTCAAAAATAGTTTTTGGCGGCATATCTTCGAGTGAAGTTAGGAAACTTCACTCGGAGGCTGTTTAAATTATTGTAAAATTGATTCCTCAGAATGTTTACATCCATATTCAAATTAACTATTCATACGAAGACATGGCTTAAAGGACTTAGTATCCAAGCGTAAAATATTACATAAAAAAGTAAACAATCTTATTTGTCAAAAATAGGGTGGCTCCATATTCGATCGATTTACGGCATTATCAATTTTAAGATACTAATTTTTTTTTTTTAATTCATGACAATTCAATTAAATACTTAATAAAAACAAAAAAAATCTGTTAGTGCTTTTATCTTAGATTAAGTAAATAACAAAATTATAAACAGATGACATAATCTTGGATTTAATTTCGATTTAGAAATTAAATCGATATTGACTTCGAATGTTGGGACTTCTCTAAGAATATTAACAGTACGGACGCGTTCATAAATAAGATATTATCAAGCGATCTAATAAACAAAAATAATTCTTTTTAAAAAATGAATATATATTATACTCCTGCTTTTAAAAATAAACTGATGCCATCCGATAATTATATCTATAATATATTATGTTATGATGACAGTCTCATTTCGGTTTCATCATTTCTTTTTCCTGGTCCAAATTGACCATCCTTCTGTACTTTAATTTATATTAAAAATGATAAATAATGTAGCCAAATGACATATTATAAATAATTAAGTGAATTTAGCTTGTCCAATGCTAAAATAATAATATCTGAAAAACATGAAAGTATACAATTGCTACTGTGGGGGGATGGTCCAAAGGGTTGAGGGTGACCCTCCCCCCTAAAACCCTCAAATCTGCCCCAAAAATGCATAAAATGAAAATCGTAATTTTTTGATTCCTAACCTCAAAATTGCAATCTTGAATATCTCCAAAAGTATGCGTTTCCTAGATTCGGGAAGGGACACACCACCTCCCCCTCCGACCCCAAAAATCCCATTATTTCGCTGTCCATTATAGTACAGTTTACCCTAATTTTTTTGCAGCCAGTTGAGCCTTTGACTCGACGTAAGAGCCGAAATTGAGAGTCGATCTTCTCAGGTAACGTTGCCATTACCCCAACAAGATCAACGTGGTCGGTTATCAGCACAGTCACACCCCGGAAAGATGGAGCCGGGTGGAATTGACTCCGTTTAACGTAAAAAAGATACGCCTGGGTTTTAGTTACATTGAACTTGACCAGATTGGCGTGGCCCCAACCGAAGACCGCCTTTAAGAAAGAGTTCAAGCGTAGCCCCTAGGAATGACTGGATCTGTGACCCACTAGCTTGTGCTTCAGACGCATATCTCTCAGCAACAGTGCTGTCGTCTGCATACCTAAAGATACCGGGTTTAAGTAAGTCATTTATGTGCAGCAAAAACAGTGTTGCCGAGAGTACCGACCCCTGAGGGACCCCGGCATTAATATCCATTTGACCGGACGAGCAGCCATAACCACTTGGATAACTTAGCAACAAGGCTATCGTACCAGACCCTGTCGAAAGCCTTCGAGATATCAAGGGAGACTGAAAGCGTTTCCCCATGCTTCTCGATGGCCTCGCTCCAGATGTGAATGGCATACGCTAGAAGGTCCCCAGTAAACCGATTTTGATATACATAAACACGATAATGATTTATATTAATATTCTGTAAAGGTATACACATCTCAATTTCTGCTTTTTGGAAGAAATCAACCCTAATAGAATTAATATTCTTATTTATCTTTTTCATACTGCTTTACTTTTATGGCCTATCTCAAAGGATCCATGTATTTTTATTCTGGTATTAATTCATGACCTGACATATTATAAAACAAAACCCCAGCGCATCTATCTGTTTGTTTTGGATGATTTTCTCAAGTAAACAGTTTTTTTAAATGAGGTTTTCACTAATGAGTAGAGGGATTCATGAGGAAGGTTTAAGTGTGTAATAGATGCTTCTTATAGTAGAGAAAAGCAGGAAATATTGAAGATTTGTAACACCCATGCGAAGCTGGGGCGGATCATTCATTAATTGTAGTCAGGGGCGCCGACTCCGTGGGTGCTCGGGGGCTCGAGCACCCATGAGAAATAAACAGTGGGTTCCGAGCACCCCTGAGAATAGACATCAAGAAACAGATCAGTAATCGCCTTTTAGGTTATGTACCTATAAATTATAATATTTCTTGATACTAAAAACTAGTTTCATTATTATTTATTGGTTTCATTTTATATTTTTATCAAACATTTGTAATTAAGTAGGTACGCAGTATGTAAGTACCTAAGTTGGTCATTTATTTAATTGTCGGTCGATCAGTGTGCATTTCTCTTCTCACACTTCGCCACTTTTCGAGTCCATCAAATGAGCATAAGCACCCATGAGGTTTTTTAAAAGCCGGTGCCCCATGATTGTAGTAGGATTATATTTATCAGTGAAAGAATTATTATTATCATATTACTGCTTCTAGAGATCATAAAAACATAAAAATTATTGGCGGTTTTTATGACATTAAATTGATTCCACCTGTTTTTAAAATGGACTAAATGTTTAATTGCAGTGACCTTGACAAGTTTGATTTCTACAAGTTCAGTGAACATTATGATGACTACAAATATGCCATGGAGTTAACATCAGAAATTCTGTTCCTAGAAGTTATTTACAGAATTCTTGTGTGTATATTTGAGGTAAGAATAGCTTCATCGTTTTCATAGTAAGTATAAATCAAAGTCACTTTTCGTTTATGTCTGTTTATCCGCTGACTAAACCAAGTTTCGGATTTTGATGTGGTTTTCATTACCCTTTCGTGTGTTTTAGACGCGGATCCACGCGAGACACAATCGCTTTTTAATTGTGTCTCTAATACGAAAGGTTAACAGAAAGAGCGAAACTCGAGGATATTTATGTATAATACTCACCCTTGAAAAGCTGGCTCAGAACTAGTCTTCTATGTATAAAAATGTCATGTCAAACTCTTCCAAAACAGCTTGACCGATTTTTATTTATTTATTTATTTATTGAGTAGGCACCTCAACGACTTACTCACTAAAACACACACAAAAGAAAAAGAAAAACAAACAATTTAAGGCATAGTGAATTCGTCACTTTTCTTTTATGAAATTTTTTGTGTATATATTTGGTAGGTCTGCAAATAGGTCAAAGACTATTTTTTAATCTGCTAGGTACTCCATCCCCATTTTTTCTTTGATAATTTATATGACAGAATGTTTGTGGGGTCAGCTAGTTTTCGTATAAAATGTTTGAAATTTTGTTAGTTCCATGTCTATGTCTAGTTGCATCTGATTGATGACAGTAAACCAATCACAAAATACTGATAAAAGACGAGGACCTACGAAGATGACTTTATTTGATACCTCCATCATAACAGCCAACAGCATTTATTAATTAAGCACCATTGTTCTAAATTGAATTGTTAACAAAACAAAGTTATATTTTTTTATTTAATTGCCAGTACTACTGTAAGCTAATCTACTATTGTTTTTAGTGTAAAAATGTACTCTTATCTTACACAGTCAAGGCCATTATTTTAATTTATATATTTTTTCCTATCATAGTTTTAACAACATAATCATTTTTATGTGATAGTTTTGGCAGCAAAGCCTTTTTTTAAACCGGGTTAGGGATACTTAACAACATCATAATATTGTTTCAGGCTTTCTGCTTATCAAGCAGCGTTGGTCGGACAGGCGGAGCGACGCCCGGCAAAGCGTTACTTGGCATCCGCGTAGTGACAGCTTCAGCCGTCATACCAGTTGAAGGAAGGCCCAGAGAAACTGTCCTTCTATACCCTGGCCGAACACTCTCCTTCACCGTGGCATTGGTCAGGTCATTAATGAAGAACTTCCTCATCTCCTTACTGTTTCCTCTATGCGTGGTCCTCTTCGTGTTTCGACACAACCGCACCGGGTACGATTTACTTTGCGGAGTAATTGTTGTTGAAGAGAACATGTTTCCTCCAAGAAGACATGCTCCGTGACTTGCGAGTTGTGAGTTTCCGTTGTATTCAAAATGTTAGTTACGTTGATGATGACCGGGCTTGAGTCGAATGAGGATGTCGTTTGGGTCGCTCCTTGGTTTGTCGGTGAGGTGCTGATACAAAAACCAATATTCCACCGACAACCGTGGAGCATCCGTGCTGTTCTAATAAATAAGTGATAGAATCCTCTGTTGACAATACCATGGGCGTACTCACAGTGAGATAAGTGTGAGTGGCGTATTTTAAATAAAACAACAATACATTGCAGTTAGTAAAATGCAGTTTAGACTTCGTATTTAAAATGTAAACGAAGGGTGCCAATATTTTTAAGGTCGTTTCTCTCTCTCTTGCATCCTATAATTTCGTGCTTCTCAAGTTTTTTTCAACTTTTCGGTATAAGTTGATCAAACTTTTACATTATTACTAGTATACAGAGTAACTAATAATTCGATGCATTAATTGATTACTATTAGTATAGAATCAGACTTAGTTTTCCCACTGCTGGATGACTCAGACCTTCGCTCTAGAAGAGGGAATGAGCCAAAATCTACCACGCGGGCCCAGTGCGATGCCACCAGTCTGTTAATTTTTGGTTCTAAGACATGCCAGTTTTCTTACGATGCAGCTATCCTTCATCGTTTTGAGAGTAGTGGTAATAAAATAAATTACACAAAGTACCTGCCTGGGTTTTAATATGACGTAAGACTTGTAAGTCAGGTCCGTCACCACAGTGCCACCCACTCAGCCACTCTATCATTTTGCATTAAGCGTACGAAAGTCTTTCATTATATGAATTACTTATGTAGATAGAAGTTTGATAATTTCGGATGCAAGAGCAGATAAAGATCAATAGATATCCTAAAACCTCATATATTTGAATTGCTTGCCTCACCCCTTAACAAATGCTAGGTAGGTACGCCCATGGGACACAAGCTTTTTCAGTAGCCCTTTGTGTTCTAGGACCACTGTTCTCTTTTCAGAAATTCCCTGTTTTCGATCTCTATTCACATATGAAAACTGCGTGAATTATAAATTGCTTTACATTTTATCGGGCGATATAACAGCTGATATTTTTTCTGGGTTGGTTCTTCTCAAATACTCATGAATTATGCACTACCTAACATACTAATGACATAATACCTACCATAATAATTCATTTCGAGTATATTTACTCCTTGAAATTTACGATTGACCAATGAATTAAATCGGTTTGTAGTAAAATGAATGATGTTTACTCTTAATTTAGGTAGATATGGGTTAATTAAAGCATGTTGTTAAAATATTTGTAACTCAAATTGAACTCATTTATATCTCTGAGTGTTTAAGGTGATACTATTATTTAGGGTAGCCCGTGAAATTCAAATTACCTTAAGTTTTTGAATTTTGCATACGGCTTGACACTGATCAGCAAAATTCAAAAAACTTTCGACATGAAAATTTGAATTTCGCGGGCTACCTTGGAGCTAGGATCCTTTAGTTTAGAGGGATCTCTAAACTAAAGGATCCTAAAAAAAAAGAAGAATTCAAATCAAATGTCGTCTAAAGTAATACTTTGTTGACGTGAGGAAGGGCGTCATTTAACTTATTTTATAATTGAATATACTTATGTACATTTAATTTGCTGGAACTGTTTTTTTAATAAACAGACATTTAATGAACTGTTTACTTAAAAGTATGATTGAATTGCACCAAAGAACTCTAAACGAAGAGCGGTAGACGAGGGTTTTTTTTTACGCACGCGCCGTTGAATTGCATGAAATACAATGTAATAAGAACGCGTAGCAAACGCAAATAGTGCTTCTTTTTTATGTTAAGCAACGCAGAAAAAGATGCAAAGGTTATTGTTTTACTCTTCCTTCCTTCACTACACCGACCAAAAACGTGTCATTAATGTAATGGGCTAAGCAAAAGACCATTGAAAAGGGTAAAAAGATGTATATTTAATTTTACAAATTGTATTTGGTCATAAAGATTTATTTTTACGTGTACGGATAAAAAGTTATTCCTATTATGCTTAGAATCTACGTTTGTCAAGGTACAGTATGTTATTTTATGTTCATAAGTTATTCTTATTTTTGTTACTTCTTGAGTGTTTTTTTTTTTATAACAGTACAGTGACGCCAGGAAATACTGTGTGTTTTGTGTATTTTGCACAAAAATTGTAACTGTCAGTGATGTATGGAATGGCAAATATATATTTTTAGGTATTTTCAAGTACCTAAAAACCTAGGTGATTTCCGGTTTTTAATAGTACTGATGTTTAAAAAAAGGGTGGTGTTTTGTAGAACTATAAATAATGCTCTATTTTTTTTCTAATATAGTTGTAAAATCAACTTTATTTGTAATAAATAAGACAAGTACCTAATACCGATTTAAAATCCAGAGTTACAAAATTGTGATATTTATTTTTGTGTATTATACTGTAAATATTGAATTAAAGTGTAAAAAATCATGGATGTATATCATTTTTTCTTTTTTGTATTTTCCTTCAATAAATTAGAACAAATCTAATTTATTGAAGGAAAATACAACTAGAGTAAATAGATTGGTGCGTGCAAATAACCTTTCGTATCCAGTGACCGCTTTTTTTACCGAGTTCAAAAATTGAGGATGTTCTCAATTCGTCGAAATCTTTTATTTTTTTTTTATAATTTTCCCCGATTGCTCGACGCCTGGACTAATATAGAATTTTTTTTTTCTTTGAAATGTCTTCCCAGGTGGTCCCATGTTCATTAGGTCAGGATCTAATAATGGGATCCTGGAGTACTTGAATACTATTTAGGTTTAGCTAAGAGGTACCACAATAAATTTAAAAGTAATAAATAAAAACTTTACAGTAAAATACAACCGACTTCAATACAAGGAACTAGATATTTTTAACAGACTTCCAAAAGCAGGAGAGAGTTCTAAAGTGTCTAAAGTTTTTTTTTTTTTTGTATTTTGTTCAGCGATCGTCGTCAAATGTTAACTGATTTTGATGATTCCTTTGTTTGAAAGAGTTTTGCCTCCAGGTGGTCCTATTTAATTTTGATGAAGATCAGATGAAGCAATTCGGAGAAAGCCCATGGAATACTTCAATAAACGATAGCAAATTTTGCTGAATTGAATCATGTCTGTTTATTGTTAACAGTGTGTTAACAATAAACAGAAAATATAAAAAAAGCTATCACGCCATTACACCCTGAACTGAAGATGTGTAAAGTTCACACTGTTAGACTTTCATTTCACCATTTATGTTCAAATTCTATTGGGGTTATCGATTCGTGCATTACTCTTTTGTTTATGAACAGATCTTGATGATTCTTTTTACCCGACTGCAAGAAGGGGTTTTTTTTCGCGCGGATATTGTATGTATGAATGTACCTATGTAATATTATATTACCTCATATCTTCCAAACTGCTGAATGGATTTACATAATTAGGATAATCGTTAGATAGATGTGGTTAAAAAAAAAACTAACATAACGACTGTGAGACGCTATTGGAGTATTTTTTTTTTTATATATGCTGCAATATGGGTATCAAATTAAAGGTCTCATCATGAGCATTCCAAAATGGTATATCATGCATGTCCATATAAAAAAAAAAAAATACTAAGAAATGTGTTATTTATTACTCGCGACTACGTTACTCCCCTTTCGTGGGGCAATCGTGTAAAAAATTGTTATCCATTTCAGAGATATAATAAGCCCCCCCCCCCCTGGGAATTAAGTCCCGTTCCCGCGGGAAAATGAAAAGTATACTCAGATACTCTTTGTAACATCAACTATCCGTTAGTTGGGTACGCCATAATCATGGCGGTAAGTCCCCTCTTTGAGGAGTGGGTGGAGTGGCATCACGGCATGCTCACCTTCCACATGACGCAGGTCCTCACCGGAGATGGTAAGTTCGGGAGGTTCCTGCACCGATTTTAAGCGGAAGAAACACTCGTAGGTGTCGCCATGTGCGGACAGCCCGGAGGACACAGTGCAGGTGAGCCTCGCACGGGCGGAGCAACGCAGTGTTCTTGTTGGGGCAATCGGCGGCTGTGACCTCTCGCGCCGGGCCCTGATCCAGGCCATGGCCCGGAGTTAGGAGGAATGTGTGGTGGTCGCCTCCTTCTGCGAAGCAGTAATCAAAGAGTACAGTATTATATAGATGAGTAATGTAATGCTAGTGATGGAGACAGCCGCACGCGTGGGAATGGACATCCTCACGCCCATGTCTGTTTTCATAATTATTTGAAGAGAACTTATTTTTTATCACTATGCCTGTAGAAGTATTTTTTAATTTATTAAAAGAAAACTGCTACCTACTTTTTAGTCGATTTTATTTAGCTCTTCCCTAATATGTCAAACCAAAGCCATAATTTAATCCCTAAAGGGTACGTTCAGAAACAGAATTGTCATTATGACAAAGTTAGAAAATTACTTTTTATGTAAATCTAAATACTTTACAAAAATATAAAACAATCATTTTGTTGTAAGTTCATAAAACAAAATTACAAAAGCTTTATTCAAAAGCAAACCATTTTTTTGCATGAAAGTAATTTTGCTGAGTTGGCTTGCGCGTCGCGCCGTCAGTCTGCCGTAACGTGGCGGCGCTGCGCTCGTGTGTGTGCTGCAGGAGTGGCTCAGTGGCTCGAACTGTCATTGTTCATGTAGTTTTCTGTGATAAGAATTACTGTGAAATTATAGTTTAGCGAACTAATTTACACAATCACGATGTCCGCCTCGGGTGAATTCGGTAATCCTTTACGCAAGTTCAAGCTTGTTTTCCTAGGGGAACAGAGCGGTGAGTACAGGGCAAATTATCGCCCCGACGTCGTACATTTTTAATATATAGTTTTGAATTTACGATATGTAACTATAGATTCGTCTAGACTTTATCGAATTACTGACCTACATAGGCCCGGGAAGGCGCAAGTTGCGGGTTTTGTTCACGGTTATGGTGTCGTTACTTTGTAGCCGTAACGTCTGGCGTCTGTGCCGAATTACGTTATGCTGAGATGTAGGTTACACTCTCCGAGTACATTGTGAGCGTTGAACCGCTTCTATAGTATGTTCTCACGCGTATCTGCCGTTATCAATCACTGCGTATTTGATTAGAAACGTTCCGCGGTAATGAGATGTTGTACTGACACGCAGATTTGTATTTTTTTCAGTGGGAAAGACGTCGCTCATCACTAGGTTCATGTATGATAGCTTTGACAACACTTATCAGGTGAGTCATCAAGTTCCAATGACAGGTAGCATGCTAGACTGTCACAATTCTAATAGAAAACTCATAGGAGTTCTGTCTGTGTGTCCAGTTATAAATTACATCACTGGTTAGTCATTGAAGCTCATGAATATGTATATAGAGAACAATGTTGTATCTGCATAACATCTGAGCAAGGTAATGCTCATAATTTTTGCTCTAAATGAGAAGTGCAATGAAAGTGACTGAGCTCAAAACTGAAAGTATTTTTTTCCTGATAACACCAAAAATGTATCTGTCAATGAAGAGGTTTTGATGCAGTAGTGTTTGAGCTTTTGAAACACTAGGTCTATCCCTCTACTATGACATCATAAAATGATCACAAATCTAGTGTAAGAAAGGGATAGTGTTAATAATCCTCTATAGCTCCATCTCTTTCTCACATTGGATTTATGAAGACAAGATTTTTTTTTTTTTTATTTGTAATCACAGTAGTTACTACCTAATCTATTTTGTTTTGCTTCAAGTTATAACAGATTCCTTTGACCTTTTATGACCTGTCATTAGTTCAACAACCTTTACAATAGCTACTGAAACACACAAATACCATAAAATTACAGTTATTATTCTTTTTACAATATTCCGTTATTGCCACACCTTTTAGTTTAATAGTACCAAAACATCCATTAGTGATAGTGAATCAGTGACAGATGACCTTTAGAGGATACATAGTTCATGCACATCTTTCAAGATGAGCCTGAATTGTGAAGGACTACAACACCTCTGAGGTTGTTTTTATCTATTAATTTATTTAGCTAGGTCATTTAAGAAGGACTAGTATAGACAGATTTCTTGATCCTTGAAAGAGAGGATGTATCCAAAATGGATGGCTAATATAATTATTCTTCATTACAATCTCATTTTAAAACACTTTGCAGCAATATGTGGAAGACTTATAGTTTATTATTAGATTTTTTTTTTTTTGTATGTAAGTAATACAGAAACAATACATACAAAAAATATAGATACCTAATAGGAAAACTATATATTTTTTTTATTATATAGGTACTTACTTGATTGTACACCATTACAAATACAAAAGGAAACTAAAACTATTTTAACTATTTTTGTTTTTGAATATCTTTTAGCTACATTTGTTATCCTATACATTATTTGTGTTTCTTTTATATCGCTATTGTTCATAATTTGTATCAAATGTACTATTAAACTGGTTGCATATTAACAGCTAAGCTAATATATAAGAATTGAAGTAATTTTTCAAACCTATCAAATCATTAGCTTTGTGAGCCTGAAAACTAACTCAACTTATCTCTTGGCACTTATACTTTAGCCTAATAGTGTTGGGTAGGACATACAAGAGGCACTTCAAATGTCCCATACAGTATGACTGAATGTCCCAACACCTCAAAAAAATATTTTGTACCGCTTCACTGTGACAAAATACGAATGAATGACATAGTACGCATTACGCGAGATGAGTGAGCGAGTGCAAGCGATTATCGAAGGCTTCGTTATCTGTGGTTGGTTCATTCGGTGACGTCAACACGAACAATTTATAAGACTCATTTTAAAGCGTTAGCTTTACATACTCTTTGATACATCTGAGAGGGTTTTTTCAAAATCCTTAGAAGTTCAACAATGATGTGTTTGTTGAACTCATGTACCTATGTCTTAGAAGGTAATATGATAGTTTCCAATATAATCCCTCATACTTCTAAGCTCACCTCAGAGCCTCAAAATGTGTTTTGTGTTAATAGTTCAAAAAGGTGGGACAATGTCACATAACGACTAATGGCTTAATGTGTAGTAACGATATGACATTGTCACAATACCGAGGAATTATCACGTTATTGAGACATTGTCCCACCTCATTTGAAGTGGTACAATGTATTACCTCACGAAGGTGAATGAGTTACTCATACAAACTCATCAAAATCGCTTGTCCTGCCCAACACTATAGCCTAATGGTAAATCTCAAATTCTTTATTCCATTCCATAATGGCGCCAAAGTTTTTTTTTTTTACAAAGCCGTGCTTTTGCCCAGCAGTTGGACAGTATAGGCAGGATATAATATTAATATTTTTAATATCACATGCCTGTTTAGCCCTAGACTGTTTAATACACAGTTTAAAAAACAAGGAAAATAATCTAAAGATCACTCATAATTAAATTATGACCTACTAAAATGTCTATGGTCCCGCATTGTCTAAATAAATAAAACAATGTTGCTTTTCTATGAATTTGCCTGACACATTTACACTACTTGATAGATTTGATAATCTTCTAAATATAAAAGCGAAATACCACTCACTGATTAAACACGAAATCTCAGAAACTTAAAATTTGGCTGGTAGGTTCCATAAAGGATGTAGACATCCGCTAAGAACGGATTTCACGAAACTCCACCCCTAAGGGGGTAAAACGGGGGTTGGAAGTTTGTATGGAGAAACCAAACTCGCGGGCGATGCCGCCGGCAGAAGCTAGTGGTATTTTATATAGAGATTTTTTGCAGGAAGGGTTTTGTGAATAAAACATTAAAATTAATTTGCACATATGTGAAGCAGAGGCAGGTTGCTAGTGTAAAGAATGGTTTCCGAATTGAGAATGTGTCAAAGTCTACATAAATATCAAGTTTGACAAGTCATCAGGCTAAAGTTGAATTTGAAAATACTTAACTCAAATTCTGAGCCCACAACAACAGTGTTGCAAAATTGTATTTCCTTGGAAAATTATTCTAATAATCATCCAACCACAATCAGAGGCTCAAAAGAAAAATTTTATTATCTTTGAAAGATAATTAAATTTATGACTGACAACAGCTTGCTTTAGGTTTATAAGCTCATGATTTAGTGCTCATTTATTATGTTGTGTAAAACTAATATGAATAAAACGAATTGATAAAGAAATGGTCATAGTAAGAGGGAAAGTACCCTTCTTAATTAATTATCTATACTAAAACCAGAGCTCCCGACAGACTTTGTCCTGATTTTGAGCAGGACAACGTCTGTCGGGGGCTGGTTTTTCGTCAGAAAAAAAATTGAATACCCGATTGCAGCGCTACCTACCGGGTTCGACTGTATTTTCAAACCATCCAGGGACCCACTCAAATATATAACACAAAGTTTCATTCAAATCGGCCAAGCCGTTTAGGAGTTAAATGACAAACACACATAAAGAAGAATTATATTGGGCACGCCATGATTATGGCGGTAAAAGACGTCACGGCGTCCTCATCTTCCGCATGAAGCAGGTCCTCACCGTACATGGTAAGTTCGGGAGGTTCCTGCACCGGATTCGTGCGGAAGAAACGCCCGGGTGTCATCATTGTGTGGACCGCTCGTTGGACACGGTGGAGCATACGGTAGAGGTATGCCCTGCTTGGACGAGCACCGCCGTGTCCTCGTAGGGGCGATCGGCGGCCGACCTCTCGCGCCGGGCCCTGGTACAGGCCATGGTCCAGAGCGAGGAGGAATATATAATATATATATTATTTCATCACCACTGCTCTCCTTGTGCTGAAATTGTAAGGAAACCAGCATGTCCTTGAACCAAAAATTCCAAGACATGTGACATCCACCCACCCGCACTGGGCCCGCGTGGTCGATTACGACCCATTTCCTCTCATAGAGAGAGGAGGCCTGAGCAATGGGATCATTATAAGGCCGACTGATTAGATGCTGATGATTATTTATCACGGAAGCAGTAAATATAGCTTTATTACTGTCAAAATTTTGCATAAAACGTTACTATTATTAAAAAAAATAAAAAACATACATTCAACCGAACATATAACCTTCTCCTTTTTGAAGTCGGTTAAAAAGACCATCTCAGACTCCAATCTGCATGGTTCTCATATGATTTGACCATTACATATTTACTGTATGGACTTTAAAAGAGACTTTGACCCCTGAGTTTGTTTCGGTGTTTCTTCTCAGGGTAGTCAACTAGGAAACACCGGCTTCATCTAGTTTAAATTGACAAAAAAAATTGACGTGTAAAAGTGTTTTTAAAAAACCTATTTGCAAAATAAACTGAATTTGAAATAAATGATAAATTATATTTCATTTATCATTTACTTCAAATTCAGTTTTTCTAGTGTTAATTCAGTGTATGATTTGCTACCAGAATTTAGGAAAAGTTTATTAGGAAGTTGGTTTAAAGTTAATAATCTTGACTGACTTTAAATAACTCCAGTTTCCATTGGCCGATTCAGACGAAAAGCCTAGAATAATAATGCATTTGTTAAATAAAACATTATTACCTTTATCGTTACCGGCAAAACAAGTTCGATCGAAATGTATGATAATATGCTCTATCTATATTATTTATTATCTTTAACATATAAGTGTAATTAAATTGTATTTGTGTGTGCGTATCGCGAGCAATAAACTATAAGGAAACTGTCTCAAGTTCAGAATATACATGTTTCCATTAAAAGAAAAGTTGGATATCTACAAAGATATTAGATTGGTAACATCTTTTTTTATACAGCAATAGAGACTAATCAACAACAATCAAATGAGATAACATAAAACAATATCATTGTATTTATTTTGCAAAAATAGCATTAATATTGTGCGAATGTATGCTGAATGTAAGCCATACTATGATGAAATAGCTTATATCCTTGCACGGTTAGTTTAAAGTTAGGAAAAAAGAATTTCTTAGGCTGACTGTTTTGATCTTCCGATACCAATGAAGAAGATAAAAATGTTATAATCAATATAATATCTACAGTAATTCATGCATGCCACAAACCTTCAAAACAAAGCTTAGTTTTGTGGATCTGTAGCGACATCTATGGCGTCACATAAGAACTAATCCTGCATCGCGAAATTAAAGTTCTCCGCGCGATTAGAACATATAGAGCAGCCCGAAATCATCTATCGGGCAGTTGCCCACCAGACATAACAACCGTCTGATCGGAGGATTCTCCCTTTTCAACGGAGGTTTGCGGGACTTTGCACTCTGTTCCGCTTACCTCCAAAGATCTACCAACTCCCCAACCAAGATCCTTACCGATGATCCAGGTACCAAATGACTGTGCAAAGGTATACTCTAAAAATGAACTTAACTGAAAATTCCAACATTCGTGGGGATCAATGTTCGACCTGCTATATTAAATAACCCTGCCTACACTGTTTATAAATGTGTAAAACAAACAACACGTCTTGTCGGTCATAGCTTCCGACGCTACCGTATAATTGGGCATCCAGCTGTGAAAGTGAACCTTCTACTTATTTATTGAACACGAATAAAAATACTAAAACTACGTTCACACGGCATTGTGCTGCGCGTTTTTAGGCATTCTGCTTGTGAAACTGAAAAGCCTTTTTCAATAAACCTAGTCGAAAAACAGCTCTTAGGCACGCAATTTACTGTTATCCGCACTAGTGCGGAAAAGTGCCCCAGTTCGCCCCGCCATAATTTATTACATTTATCGTATCAAGCTGGGCGCTAAGCGATTCCTACGAGTCGCTGGTCAACCCCTGTTTTTTTATTTCTTCGTAAGTGTATTGAAAAACGTCTTTTGATCTCACTTTTGATACACATGGAAATTGGGCACTGCAGCACTTGGTTCCATAACACCCTCGTCTGTGGCTCGGGTGAATTCCGCCGCGGTCGCATTCAACCTCGGTCGCAATGACAAAGTTTCTTCATTTTTATAAAAAAAAAATCCCAACTATTATAACTGTTGGGGTCGACTTCCATTCTAACCGCATGCAGCAGAAGACCAGTATTTTATATGGAGGGTCTTCCTAACTGACCTCCACAGCACAACCCAAAAACTGGATTTCTGAATTCAGTCTAAGATCTATAAATGACAGCCGAGGCTTACAGCTTAGCGTGTTTTCAGAGGCATATCACATCGCACAGTTTACTGTTTTATAAAAGGCAACAGTCACACACAGACTTTAATATCAACACACAGCTCAAACCACTGAACGGATTCCGCCGAAATTTTGCGCGCAGATAGTTATATTATATTATGACGTAAGCATACAATAAGAAAGGCTTGCCCAAAATTCCCACCCAAACACCACAAACTGTGGTCCAGTGTTCGTATGGAAAAACCAAGCAAAGCAAGCAAGCAAACCCGCTACCGTAAAACGGGGTGAATAGAAACAAAACTGGTTTGGTTTTTCACTTTGATACCATATTATCGGCTTATAACAAAGCATCGACTTTTAAGAATAACAATTCATTAATAAATTGATATAGTTAAATGCTGCAAAAAATATTCTAACATCGCGAAAATACCCTTTGAAGTTTTGTTTCTATTCACCCCTGAGTTTCTATTCACCCCATTTGACTGTTGTGAAGCTAGTACCGTATAAACAGCGGGATGTGGTCGTGTGACCCCACTAGTAAACTGCAAAAAAAGAAGTATGAAGTGTGAACGTTGCCTCAGCAATACAAATCATTAGGTAACACCCGTGACTATGTCCGAGAAGATTTTATTTCGTTCCTATTTGAAATCATGAAATTGCAAGTGAACTTTTGTTGTAAAATTTATCAAAGATTTCACTGGATATTCGTTGCCAATACACTTACTAAGCGTGCCTATACTTCCGTCTATTTATCTGTTAAATTCCGCAATAACTAGAAATGGTTTAATTTATTTCTTTTGCGGAGTTGTAACAGCAGTTCGTTCATCAAATATTTCTTTATTACTGTTTTTGGTCATTTTTTTATGAGTACCAGTAAAAGTTGTCTCGACTCAACCATGCGTTTAATGCACTTCAGGCTGGCGTTAACTTTAAATTAAAAATATGACAGCGTTTGGTCTGTGTTTTCATTAACAGACTACAAATACGAGGAAGTTATTTTATTAATTTTGTTATGTCTGAGCACTAATGTGTCAACTCTTGACCGCCGCAAAATAACGATGATGTATGTACGATGTACCTGTGTTCTCTGACTAGTCCTGTACTTATTAATTAATCATATAAATTCTTATATTATAATGTATCATTTAAATTCTAATTTTTAATTCTTATTTTATAAGTTAACATTTTATTTATCTTTCATTTATTGCCTTTTTATGTCACTCTAATTGTATAATTTTAATTCAAATTGTATTTTGACTCTAATTTTTAATATGTATTTTTTTACTTAGTTCTATGTGTGCATGCTGTGGTCTCCTGTAACTGAAGGAGCACACGCTAAAGGACCCCTCGTACTATTTGTAATTTATAATGTGTTTACTGAATACTGTGTATCCTTTGTTAGAGATCTCAATTAAATAAATAAATAAACTCATTGTAATGCCATTCAATGGGTCTTGGATATCATGAGTTTAATATCAACACCCTTTTATTGCAACATCGCATTTCAGAAAAAGAATGTTTGATCTTTTTACCAAGCACTGTCCGTGCTTTGTTCTCAACCTGTGGTCTGCGGACCTCTTCAAACCTCAAGAGCTAAAATATGGTCCAACTTTCCAATCGCATAGTTACATTGATTTTTTTTAAGGTAGGAAATCATCCAATGACTACTCTCGCTCTAGGGCGGAGCGAGAGGGCGTGTCTGACTTTTACTGACTAAAACCACACATGTTCCTTCTTTGCAGCGTTCCAGGACTCCGGGGTTTTCCCTTCGGAAGTCAACCCATGAAAGTTACATTGATGCGAACTGATTTCAAGATTTTATTAGAAATGTTGTGTTTATTATGATAATGCTTGTTACTTTTGATTGTAAAGAATAGGCGTGCTCTAAAAATTTATTTTGAAACCTTTTTTCTAAATTTTTTATTATGACACTAAAGTTTTCTTTTGGACGTCTGGTCCCTGCTATCGACAAGAGTGGATTTAGGCACAAAAATCACAAAACACATCAATCAAATTAGCTTGCTGTAATCCAGATTGACTGACCTATCATTCATCTTTTTTATTACGTAATTGCATTATTACCTATCTAACCTGCCCGCTAGGGCCACAGTGAACTTCTGAAAAGGCAACCAACGCAAAACTAAAAAGGCTACTGAAGGAACCAGGTGGGTTTTAGTCAGTAAAGTTCTGGCACGCCCTCTCACTTTAGTATCATCCTAGAGTGGGAGAAGTCGTTGGATGATTTTTCACCTCAAAAAAAACCGGGCAAATGCGAGTCGGACTCGCGCACTGAGGGTTCCGTTCAAACTTACCTATGATTCAAACAGTTCGATTCCCGAATTGAGTTACCTACGAAGATTTTTCCGAATCGCAAAAAAAGTTTTTTTTGTGTAACTACAAATTTACAGTTTCCAGATTTTTTCTTATACTTGTGCTATAAGACTTTGCTTCATGTCAAATTTCGGGATTCTAGATCAACCTGAAGCCTATGAAGTTTGATTCCTTTGAGAGTGTCGAAATATACGTTTTTTGTGACATAAACGGCCATATCTATTTTTTTTCGTTAACTCAGAAGTTTGATCTTTTCACAGCCTCAAGGGACCGAAGACCTGAGTATATAGTTTTAATTACAACTCGATACCTCCACGCGTTCCCGAGATAAAGGTTCTTGACAGACAGACGGATAACAAAGTGATCCTATAAGGGTTGCGTTTTTTCCTTTTCAGGTATGGAACCCTAAGAAAACCTATCTGACCTGGTCTAGAAGTAAAGAAAAAGTACATTAGGAGCTTAGTAAACAGCAATCTTCTCTAAAAACGAAGATACGTGCAATTTAGAGCGAGTTAAATACGTCTGCGCTAATTAGGCTTCGAGGAACGATCGCGACAATGCCCGATATTTTGTGGGGTATAGAATGTAATAAATGTTTTATGGTATGTTAAAATCGAAGTTAGGTTGTCTAACCAGGTTTCTAGAATCATGATCACATGAAAGGTTATCTGAAGTCTCCTTAGGGTTGAGCTACATCTACTTTCCTATGCTTCTATGATTCTATCCTTTTCTGTCACTTGGAACCGTCACTAAGGTCTTTTTTACATAGCCATGGGTAGGATCAGCGACTGATCAAGAGTTCTGTCCGCCCTAGGCTAATTATGAGGACGCGCCCCCGCTAGGAAGGGTGGCAAACCATTTTTTAACCTGCCATTTTTTTTTATTTTTTAAATATTTACACTTCTGTTATTGTTAAAAAAAGAGGAGAGGCTTCATCTAAGTGAAACATTTTTGCAACTGATTAATGATTTATTTGAAAATTATAGTAATTAAGTAATTATTATTACTTAGATTATACAAAAGTCCTTTTTGGTGCTTTAGCGTTTGCAAATCTTTCCACAATTTTTTCAAATTTAATAGTTTGTAAAAATTCACTTTCTATATACATTAGCGAGAGCGCTGCAAGTTTTTGCTGGCGGAGTGTGGAGCGCAAGTAATTTTTTACTCTTTTAAGTGCTGAAAAAGACCTTTCGCCGCTGCAGTTGGTAACACTCATTGTCAAAAAAATTCTTAATATTATTTCCACATTCGGGAACATGCATGAAATATTAAAACTTTTTATTAACTGCAACAAACCCTTTGGGGTTCTGGCTGAAATAGAGTGCTCGGCCTCGGTATCAGATTTTAAAAACTGCGCCAAATGGACGCATTCTTCTGCAAAGGTTTCTTCTAAATCAGTAGCATATAGTTGTTTTAACTCCTTTGCTTTGCTTCTAATAATTTCACTGTCGTCTAGTTCATGCAGTTTCCATAAGAAACCAAACTTTGTATTTACTGTATTATAAATAATTTGCCGGTTTTTTAAGTGCTAATTATCAACGATGAAAGATCGTCTCCCTTCTAACTCAATGTGCCCCGTTTTCTTTCTTCTTCTTACATCTTTTTGTATGTGTTCACTTCGCATCTCTTGATTGCCTCTGATTCAAAATCCAAAGTGAAATAATGTAAATATTTTTATTTATTTTGATTATATTACAAAGTAGTAAAGAATTACGCAAGCAACTGTCGTAAAGTAAGTTGATTAAATTGTAAGTTAATTGTCGGAGGACTATTTTTTGGTTTCGGATATCGTATGTTATGCCTTATCTTCGTGTTATTTCCTTGTTTTTTTCCGATTTTTATATTTTCACTTCCTTCTTAGTCTTCAAAAGCTTCGAATGCGCTACAATAATGGGCATGATTCAGAATATATTAACGACTTTTGCTTAAAATAAGGCATCATGTTCTAGCTCTTTATTTGTTCTCTTTATTTAACAAAAGTTCTGTACTATGTGTTTTTCTAACAAAAGCCTTACATGGTGAGGTTTAGCAGTACCTTAGGTAAAATGATAACTAAAATATTATTTTATGTTTTCAGTTTCCCGAAAGACGCAATTTTAAAAAAGCAATGGTTTGATGCCACTGGAAGGCCACCTAATTGGTTTTCTAAAAAAATATAGTATCATATGCTCAATTCACTTTAAACCAGAAATGCTTTAGCCTCTAAAAAAATAACGCAGTCTTTTTAAATGGGAAATCCCTAAATTCTATCTATCTATTTATGTTTGGTTTCCGCACTTAGTCCTACGTGGACCATTGTACGTGGGCCATGGCGGCCATAACCTTAGGTGGGCTTATTCCAACCAGCCCACCTCTCTCCAAAAACAGATAAGACCTCTTAGGTTTTTCAGGACATCAATAAGGGAGTTCGGGGATCCTAAGGTTCGTGTGCGTATTTCAGTGACACCTGTGCAGTCCAGGAGCACATGTCTCCTCCCCCTCCAAACACGCTCTGCACAGGGGACTGTCTGAATCTTAATCTGAATCCCTAAATTAAGACTAGACCTTATTTTTGTAAAGTGAGTTAAAGTTTTTTTAGTAACTGAATGCTTTTTCATGTAAATAATTCATAATATAAGTTATTAATTAAACTTTTCAGGATTTTAGAGAACCAGGACACGCACTTGACCGATTTTTAGTATTTGATATTGACGTTCTAAAATGCCGTAATAATGGCCTAATGCGGGTAAATTGTTAGAGTTTTTGGGTTTTATGGAAAAAAAAATTATTATTAATATATTATTTTCTGGACATATTGATTTTGTTTTTGGGACCCAAAAGAAATAGCACAACAAGAAATGGAAAAATCGATAACTTTTCTATTTAGTCAATCACTAGCGTAAATGTAAAATAAATTACTTTTGCATAGCACATCGACATTTATGTGTGCGTAAGTTGTACGGTGCATGGAAAATACACGCTGTTTTTAGGGCTAGGCACTCTGTTGCTAGCTCACTCACTCGCTCGACCACCGACCGATTAGTAACAAGTCAGTGTTTGTGTTACGCGCGCCTTATAAAATTTTTAAATTTGTTGTTAAAATCAGGGACACTCAAGCGCATTTAATTTTAGTGTTTTGTCTCGGTCTAGTTGAAATATGTAGGGTAGATACAATGATGCTAGATTAGTGCATGCAAAGACACGATTTTAGCGCGCGCCCCCCCGATCCGCGCGCCCTAGGCTGCAGCCTTATTAGCCTAAGGGTTAATCAGGGCCTGGGTAGGATGACAGCAGGACGAAAATATGCATCTTTAAGATGCGAGAAAAGGATAGGTAGCTACATTGTATGAATGCGACAGATGTCACCCGCACCATGCTACAGCAAATTGTAGTTAGTGTAGAGCAAGAAACAGCCCCCCTAGCCAAGTTACAATCGTATCGTTCGCGCCGAACGCCTCGAGTAGGCCACGTCTCCGATTCCTTTGTTCCATGTTCTGACGTCATCTCAACGCTCAGTCACGTGGTCAGAACAAAGGAATCGGAGGCGTGGCCTACTCGAGGCGTCCGGCGCGAACGAAACGATTGTAACTTGGCTAGGGGGGCAGAGCGTATTACCCACCGCCTCATCGATTCCGTCGCGCGATTGCTTTAGCAAGGAAAGTACGATTTGGTGCTTAAAGATGTGGCTCAACCCTAAAGCGCCTATTACACTACGCGATATTCAGCATACGATATTCAGACTGTCTTATTTTTTGTTCCGAGTAAGACCGGTCTAACCCTTATTACACTACGCGACATCGACTAATACTGTCTGAAAATCGAGTAGTGTAATAGGCCTTTTATAGAACAAGTTTCCCCACCGCGTCCTTTTGTCGGTCTGTTCGCGATAAACTCGATAACTACTGAACGGATTTCATATGGTTTTCACTAATAGACAGAACGATTCATGAGGAAGGTATATGTGCAAGTAACATGTACTTGCATGTTATAGTAGAAATTAAAAAATAGTCCGGGAATTTCAAATATTTGTACGAGTAACACCCATGCGAAGCGGGCGGGTTGCTAGTTATGTAAATACTTTTTTTCTAACAAATGGTCGGTGTTTCCAGTTTTGTGACCGACATCCGAAATTAAAATTATTTTGCAATTTTAGTGTTTTTTTTTTATGTTGAAGTCGTTTGTAATTTTTTATTTTTTTTGTAAAAACTTATTTTATACTTTTTAGTTGTTGTATCCCTCAGCTAAGCCTAAATAGTGTACAAGTACCTATAGAATATAACCGTCACATTCACTTATAGCCAGAGTAATCTTGTATCAAATTCAATAAACCAAAACACATGAATTTGACATACCCTCCATGTTTAGTCGGCCATCGACTACACGTATAAACAACGCAATTCTACAAATTACGACAGTTCTACTATGATCCTATGAGGAGTTCCGTTCCACATTTCCGGAATTCGTTATCAGGTCATGACAATATTAATATATTATTATGGGACCAATTCGGGAGTATACTCTTTCAACCAAAAAAAAAAAAATTCAATATCAGATTAGAACATAAATAAACAAAAATACTGCCGAACATAGATCCTACTCCATTTTGAAGTCGGTTAAAATCTAACATAATTAATTCTAACTTGATCAGATGATTATGCCCAGTGTTACAAGTCGATACAGGAATCATAATCCTTTCGAATATCGTAATTAGAGACTCAATAGAAAGACAATGGGAGAGCGAACGCCGGCGTTCGCTCGGTCATTGCAAGCAAGCAAGAAAGTAGCTGGCGTGCGAGCTACTTGCATACGTTTGTGCCAACTACAAGTATGAGTAACGCCTTTAGAGCTGCATCTCCTTTCGGCTTGTAACAACACAAATGACTTAAATACACTTCTGAAATGCTGATCAACTGAAACAGTGGTTGGCACATCCTTTGTTAGCTGCAGACCACTGTGATTGGTTGATCGACTGCTTTAACAACAGATTACATATAAAACTTGTAGAAAACGTGGTTAATCATCTAAAGAGGAATAAATTGATTTTCGGTTTTACCAAGAAATTAGGACCTATCGATTTAACATTCCAAAACCAACAAAAGATTTTGTTTAGCTGAAGTTTCACTACAAAAATGCCAGTCAGCTGACCTTGCGATTTTATTGTTAATTCAATTATTATTTTTAAACTGTTGTTTTTGACGGCCTTCCTGATAAAGGAAGTTTTTAATCGTAAACTTTTTTCCTTCCTATGTATTACATATATTAAATTAATGCTTCTGTCATGTAACGGTCATCCTATGGAATTGGGGTAACTTTTTTCCAGCCATAAACTTCAAGGTACCACAAACTCTCTAAAATAAGTGTTTTTTCGCAGGCAACGATCGGTATCGACTTCTTGTCGAAGACGATGTACTTGGAAGACCGCACGGTGAGGCTGCAGCTCTGGGACACCGCTGGACAGGAGCGGTTCCGCTCCCTCATCCCCTCGTACATCAGGGACTCCACGGTCGCTGTTGTGGTTTACGATATTACCAGTAAGTATGCTTTTTTGACCTGTTAAAGCTAACTTAAGACGTCTGTGGTCATCAGTTTCTTAAGGGATGATTGAAAAAGCCATCATGGGTGACAAATGTTAATCTTATTAAAATGAGGAAATAGGTTGTTTTTTAGGGTACCGTTCCCAAAGGGTAAAACGGGACCCTATTACTAAGACTCCGCTGTCCGTCCGTCCGTTCCTCACCAGGCCGTATGTCATGAACCGTGGCAGCTAAACAGTTGAAATTTTCACAGATGATGTATTTCTGTTGCCGTTATGACAACTAAAAGCAGAACAAAATAAATATTTAAGTGGGGCTCTCATACAACAAACGTGATTTTTTTTGCCGTTTTTGTTTGCTACGGACGGTACGGAACCCTTCGCGCGCGAGTGCGACTCGCACTTGGCCGGTTTTAGTTTATCATTGATAGGCTCGCGCTTTATTACTATCTCACCTAATGGTGGTGATTATGTGGTCGATGCTTGTCTAGAAGGAACCTATTCACTCTTGACCTAAAGGCCCCCAGAATGTAGCTATCAGGAAACACATACTCTAGGTAGGGAAATCCAATGTCGTCGAATAGAAATGTGGAATGGGTAAAATGTGAGGAAAGTTTGGAGTTTTCGCTTTAGGTGTCGGGTAAGACTGGAGAAACCATAGATAGACTGTAAAAGATCATAATTATACCTAGAAAGGGTCAAACTTCTTGTTCTGAGAGGACAAAAAATAATAATAATAGAGAAGTAGCGAAGAAGCGTAGGCAAAGAAAAGAGGTTGATGAGAGAAGAAAAGGGTCTGTTGACGTCATACTACAAACTGAAAATATTTGATTAAGATTGAAAAAACATAAATCATAGACCTAGGCAACTCAGCCGTCAAACTAAAATGGAAGTTGTAGGCTAGGCAACCACTGACTGGGTCCTGAACAATAGGAACTGGCGACGTGATAGGCCTAGAAGAAGATGGTGTGACGAGTTGGATTCTCACCTAAAGGATTGACCAGATGTAGAGAAGGACAGAGAAAAGTGCAAAGCAGGATCATAAAAAAATGGTTGGCCTATTGTGACAAGGGCGGGCTTAATCAATAGTGCACCTAGCAAACGAAACGTTTGATATTTCATGAGAAATCTTGATTAGGTCGCCGGTGCTGGCCTTCACAATCGATCCGTGCCATCCGTGGATGTACTATGGTAGTGAATTTCTGTCGAACTGTTAAACACTTTGACAATATGTGTAAGCATTACGTTCGGAGAACATTATCAATTCCGGAAAGCTTTAGGTTCATAAACGAGTTGCTGGCTCTTTCGAGTTGTGTCCGAATTGACACATTTTCACTTCAATATTTTTTTCACTTACGATTCGGACACGTACAGTCAGATAATATTATGTTTTAAAATATTAGGGGAAATGAAGCGTAATTCGTTCGCGCAACTTAGGGTAATTTTCTTTATATTATATTTTATAACGTACTAAACAGCTTCAATGTTGGTGGTGTCCAAATCGTCAGTAGAAAAATATTGAAAATAAAACGTGTCGATTCGGACACTGTCCGAATATATTGTGTCCGAATAGTCAGCAACTCTTATAAACAATGTGTATGTATGTTCTTCATTAATTGGCCATATTTTATGTTTTAAACAGTAAGTTACGATTGGCGAGTTCTATCGCCAAATCTATGACCTAAATACCGTCGATTGGTTCCGTTATCATCACATTACTCTCAGACTAGACGATGCAATTATCTAAATGAGATAGTTGAAAACCGGTTTCTCAATTTAAATAAAAATATCTTTTGACAAACAGTCTATAACAAGTTTTTAACAGAACTTTAAACAAATTAAATCAATGAAATAGAAATGAATATTGTCACTGGTTCTTTCAATTGAATTGATTAATTAATTTACTTAATTAAAACACACAATTACCAATTACTAGTACCTTTGGGATATTAATGAATTGTATTGTTAACATAAGAAGGAGCACTGGCTCTCTCTCATAAAACTGCGTTGTGATGCGATACACCACCGCAGAAACCTGCGATGCGAATTGCTGCGATGCGATTTCATGCGACGACGCATTGGTTCAGGTGACTACACAATGTGCGATGCTAATCAATTCGCAAGTTCTTGTGATGCATCGTGCGAGATCGTAGATTTTTACATCGTGATGACGCATCGCATTTTTGTGTTGGGCCCGTAACTTTATACAACTTAGACGCTGATAACAGTGACATGTCAACCCACAAAAACTGATGAATTGACTTTATTTTACCACGGGTTCTCAGATGTTCGAACATTTTTTAATATGATGTTAAATGATTTAAGAGGGAGGACTCGAGGACTCATGGCTAGAATAATATTAACCTCGCGGGTCGATCTCTTGGGTTAAGCAGCTAGCCATTGCCGAAGTCGGTCTGTGTACCGAGAACGAGATGGCTCCGTGCCTCGGAAAGCGTGTTAGGCCGTTAGTCTCGGCTGTCATTTGTAGATGTTTGAACGTCTTTACAGTTAGAAGATAGGAAATCTGGCATCAGTCTTGCCAAGGGCTTGTCCTCAATTTCTGGGTTCTGGGATGTCAGGTACCTCCGGTTAGGCTGGAAGCCGACCCCAACATTCTTGGGAAAAGGCTCGGCAGACAGTTAATTGGCTTGAGATATGGTTCTATTAGAAAATCCTTTTCCTTACCGGGTCAATATGCTATGAACCTTCGAGTTCAAAAACTTTAAACACGTTTTTTTTAAATCTCAGCTGTGTTGATTGACATGTTATAGCTTATTGCTTCGTCCACTTATCAATCAAAACCGCAGGGTATTCCTAGTTTGAAGGGCAGTAGTATTGTTTATGTGAAATAGTGTTTCAACATTGATGTTACTTACAGACTCATCTTTTTAAATAAATGATTATTTACTTACTTAAGATACGTAAAGAAATTGTACACAAGTTTTTTCTTGAAAAACTTCAAGAACATAAAATATTGCTCGCGTCCAACTGTGTTACGCGAATGGAATCCCGAGGTAACGATATCTTAAACCCTCGGGCCTCGCTCGCATCTGGCTAAAAAATAACTCCATTATATTTTACGGACGGCACACAAAGTAACAGAAATGTTGTCATGCGGTGAGCAAGGGTGTGTCCTCTCCGTCTTAACGGTTCTCTGGCCTTTGGATGGTCAACTTTGGTTTGATGAACTGGTCTTATGCTAGCAAGCAACAGATTGAACGATACGGTCTTTCAACCATGACGTGTTCAGTTCCTGGGACTTGTTCGAATATGCTATATCTTACGGCCTTTCCCAAAACTACAGAAATATCCCGTTGATCAGGTTTTCAGAAAGTTGCGAACGGTTCCAAAACCTAAGGTCTTTTTACATAGCATGGGTAGGATGACAGCAGGACGAAAATATGCATCTTTAAGCTGGGAGAAAAGGATAGGTTATATTATACATATTGTATGAATTCGACAGCTGTCACACGCACCATCCTATAGCAATTATAGTGTAGTGCTTATTGAAAGGAACCATTATTATGTGTGATCTTAATATGGCAGCGTGTGGAACTAATAAGCGAGCGACGGAAAACGATAGCCCAGTCAAAGACGATGTTCTGACATTGACATTTGGCATACATTTCAAACCACAACACCTTGATCGTAAGTCAGTAAGTACGTCTTGCGTCCTTTGGTTTGTATAGAGTTTTTTCAGCGCGTTTCATAAATTTTGAGCAACCGGGAAATGAAAAGACGCGATTACAGTCGTGTTGCACGTAGCGTGGTTCTGAAAGGCCGAAAGTGGGCCAATGGCCCGGCGGCCAGCGCCTTAGGTTACAATTTACGTGCGATCGTATATCGGGTTTAATATCCCGGGTTTACCTAGCTGCTCATCATTTTATTTGTCAAGAGATACCTAGAAGACATTTCAAAAATGCTATCAAGTTATTCGAGTATTCAACTTTATTATTAATCTTTTTTATGTCTGTCTCCGGCCGTAAACTGTACTCCGTTACAATGTTACGATGTAATAAGCTGTTTGCTATCTTGTTCACGCTGAGCATATTAGCCAAATGATGTAAGGAACACAATCATTCCGATTTCATAGCGGTCACAAAACAATTTGAAATCTTTAATTAAATCAATTGTTCGCGAGTGGTTTGCGTGCAAATATAGACTTTATACTGTGGGTTGAAGGTTAATATTTGGTTTTAGGGTTGTTTGTCGTCTGTAACAAATATTTGCTTGCTCCACCCCACGACGAACCTTGGGCCTGACTGTTTATGTCTAAGTAGATATATATGAACCTAGTCTGTTGCTCTTTTTTTTTTAAACCAATTAAATGTACTTAATTCTAGTTCTATTTAATCCTGGCCTTCGCTTGCAGTAATTAGAGTCTGTTTTGCATTAACACAACGTAGCTACACATTTCAGTTTCAATTCTTCTTTACAAAATAAAATTCACTTCAAAACGCGTCAGATCTGAATTTAGATGGGACGTTAACGAGACATTATTTGTCGTATCACTCCACACATTGGCTTGAGTTTGTTCACATAGACAATCTGCGTCAGTTTCTTCATTTATAGTTTCACTGAGACTCATAAGAACTGTCTATATTGCCTGTTAGGGCTGGGGGATTGTTTGATAATTTTTCACCCCAAAAAAGGTAACATAAAGGCACATTCGTATGTTACTTCTTTAAAGTATGTTCAATTGTTCAGCCGCTTCGATATTGATTGAGTATTACAGCTACCGATTGGCACAAATTCAGTTTCATATTGTTCAAGGTTTACTTCAGAATATTCATAATTGTATGTACTTCCGTAATTAAGGCTATTGTCGATAGATTTAATAACGTACTTAGGTTTTAAGACAGTGAATTATGATTCTGTTAATGTTTTGTTTGAGGATTTAAAAAAAATGTTTCTTAGTCTAACTTAGGGTAGGTATTAGTATGGTGGGTTTTGCGGGATTGTTCGAAAGAGTTACCGCTAACTGAAGGAGTTTTAGCCAGTTATAGTCAGATAATCCCTCTCGCTCCATCCAGAGTGAGAGAAGTAATTTGATGATTTTCCCACATCTATATGGATGGTACCCATTATACAATGGGTTGTGCGAAAGTGAACCCCGAGGCCCTGGAACGAAGGCAAAGAAGGAACCGGAGTGGGTTTTAGTCAGTAAAAGTCTGACACGCACTCGCGCCCCGCCCTGGAGCGGGAGTAGTCATTGGATGATTTCCTACCTTAAAAATAAATCACCACCAAACCAAACCAACCATTATTCATTTTTTTAAAGGAGACAGTCCTAGCATCCTTATATGGCTTGTTTCGATCCTATAACCGTACTAACTTTTGCGACTTTTTCAAAAGCTGCTTATCTTTTTCTCTCTTCTGTGCGGCTTCCCTTTTAACCTGACACAGTCACAAACTATTATTTTACATGGAACGACTTTCTGAATTCCATTTCCCGGTCGACTTCTGGCTAACTTCATACCCCCTTGCTAAGATTGGTAGCGACTCTTTCGGTATTCTGAATGACTTTTTTTCCATTCCTAATTTAGAATCTGAATTGAAAATAACAAGCTTTTTTACTAAATTGCTAATGAGATCACGTATCGGTCCATTGAAGAAAATGCCTTTAGTATTGGACCGCATGCAGCTGATGCAGCCTCCTTTGTTCGCACCTTAGGCAAACAAAACAAACAATGATAAGTATTTTACTTCCTAAAATAATGCTGATAACTTACTCACTAGGAGTACTGATCATCTAGTTTCGCTAGGTGTATGACTTCGGCATGGCAATAGCTTGAATTTATCGTACCTCGGTCAAAAGTTACAACCGCATGTGGAATAAAATGGCTTGATCGATACTCGTCACAGCTCCTTCGGTTTAGGGCTGTCCTCAAAACGTAGAGATGCCTGAAAGATGGGCTCTTAGATAAAATTGGGAAAAAGGACGGAAACCTAGCTTAGATTTTGGGTCGTGTTATGAAATTATTAGCATTTATATAAAACTGTACCTTTTATGATGGTATCTGATGCGGTTTTGAAAATATTGTATTTAATAAAAGATCTATTTTATGACACGTCCGCTTATTGTGTATTCTCTACAGTACCTACTGAAGCTTACATAATTATGTTATTAGCCTATAATTATAATTTCAGCATGTCAATCCAGACTTGTTTTGAAAATGTCAACTTTTAATGAATTAACAACTTTGTGTCTAGTGTTTATTATTACGCAATTCTCAAAGAAAATCAAAGTGATTGGTAAATTGCATAATATAAAACCTAACAAAAGCTGCATTGTCCGGACTCCGTTGTCCTACGAGAATACCAGCGCTAGGTACTTTATTTATTGTTTTAAATATATCGATTCGTAGCACATGCTGATGTAGACGCCTTTTTTGGTGTTACACCGATTTTTACTCCATTGCTTTTTTATCATCGTTTCGTATGTATTATGGGGTTTTAATAAGTTGTGCGAGACAAAAATAAACATTCTTTCTTTCTTTCCGTCTTTCTTTATTAGATGTCATAACTATGTCCGGCTTCTGCCAACCCTACTTCGGTTTTACGTCTCCTTCGAGACCTGAAACTTTCATGTAGTATGTCTGACGTGTGATGACACAAACTTTTTAATACTAATACGAAACACAAGGCTATTATAATTATCGGAAAACTTCCGGACGCAGCGCGGTCCATAAATATTAATAATAAATTCAGTTTTATTGTCTTATTTATTGTACAAGGCCGCGACAACATATTTATTGCGGAATTATCTTTTAATATCGAACACGAGTTGTACAAAAAAAAACCTGTTCAACTACATATTTGCATACAAACAAAGCGTGTGGTACAGATTTTTTTTAGTGTTAGGATTCTGTAGATAAGGCGATAAACCCAGCTAATTGCTCATAAAGCTGCTGGTCGGAAACGATAAAGCGAAAGAAATGATGTTTAACGAACTCTTTCTATAATAAACAAGTGAGCAGTATAATACCGTAGCGTGGGACAGGACAGAGTTCACTGGCATGACACTAGCTATACTTACTGTTGTTTAGAGTGTACAGAAGACATGGATGTGTGTGTGACGATGTCTACTTGACTGTGCATTGTCTATGTGTGTACAAAACGCAAAAGCGTGACGCGTTTATCTTTAAAGTCAAAATTATATCGATATCGCATATCGATTCAAACGGAGCCCCTACCACAAGCTCTTAACACGGCCCATTGACGACCTAAAGTGAACTGTTAAAGGGATTGAGCTATATAGGGTGTATAGCTCCATCCTTCTTTCTCGTCCGCAAGCCTGACATTTTAAGCCTTCATGGTAAAGCCCCACGCGAGAAAGGAAATAGCTATAATTATTAGGAAATGCCTTAATTACTTTTAGTTTGGTAGATATAAAGGTGATAGAGCAAAGATAGGTCGATGACATCATCAGTGTGTTCATGAGTCATACAAATTACGTGGGAATTACGATGTCCGGCTTACGATTGAAGGTGCTTCTGTGTACACATATATAACTGTGGGCAGCCTACCAATGGAAACTGAATAATTTTTACTATTTCTTTTTTGGTGTTTGTCGATATGTTACCGGCAATCTGTATAATTCAGGCATTCTGTACAATACCTAGGCAATGTATAGAATACCTAGGGCGTTCAGGCAATGTATGAAATATTATTGTTCATTACATAATTTACCTTGGTAATGTACACAATTCCTAGGGATTGTGTAGAGTACCTGCTGGTCCACCGGCAATGTGTAAAATAAATAGATTTTGGTCTATGTTTATCAATGTTAACCGACCTACCTATAAAATGAAGGGTAAATGAAACAAGTTCTATTACTTAAAGTCAATGTGTGTAAAAGACGAGAGCAGGGAAGGAATTGATGTAATTTTATGGCACCCGAGACGGGACAGGTTAGGTAAGAAGGCTAAGGCGGTTATTTTTTAAAACCACCGGGAAATAGAATCTTTACTTTAAACCCTGCAGACAAAAATAGGACTTAAGTACTTATAAGCAAATTACATTATGTTACTTATAGCCAGTTTGTTATGCCTAACTTAACCTGTCCTTCTCGAGGTGCCCTAAAATTACGTCACCTCTTTCCCTAATCTCATGTTTTACACACATTACCGGCTGGGCATTCGGTATTCTATACATAGAATACCTAGGCAAAGTATAAAATAAATAATATTTCATACATTACCTACACGTTTCAGGTATTCTATACATTGCCTAGGTATTGTATAGAATACCAGATTATACAGATTGCCGGTAACAGATATATCTATAAAGCACTAAGAAGCAGTGGTGGCCCAGTGGTAACAGCCCCGATCTACGAGTTTTAGGTCGCGGGTTCAAACCCAGCTAGGTTTATTACTTTATGTAATTTATTTCATCACCACTGTTCTCAAAACGGTAAAGGAAAACATCGTGAGGAAACCGCCAAGTCCTAGAACCAAAAAATCGACGTCATGCGATGCGTCCACCAATTCGCACTAGACCCGTGTGGTTGGATTACGACCCATTCCAGTTCCTAGAGAGGAAGCCTTAGTCCCAGCAGTGGGAACATTATAAACTTGATTATGCTAAGCTATATTATACTAAGAAGCAGTGATAATATGCCAGTTTGAAAGCCTTACAAATTCACCTGCGTGGCTATACCCCTACACAAAATTTGTCACTATGCGCAAATATAGTAATCCTCCGCCGTCGGTCATGAACGACAAGTCCATTTATGGATTCGAAACTAATGAATGGAGTGACTACAGCGTAGGTTATTGTTATATTAAAGCATTATGAGAATTTATTATGTTGTATTTTTGTAACGGTTGAGCGTTATTGTTCTCAAGAAATGCGTTAATAGTGGCAAGAGATATAGCAACAGTTTTCTTTGTTCTTGTATAAAAAAAAAAACTGCGATAGTCATAAACTCTTATATCGTTGGCTATCATTATAATAATCCGTCATCTTTCATTCCTATTGATTAGAGGTCGACCAAGCGTGTTTTTTTAGTGCCAACGCTGCGTTAAGTGGGCGCACGTGCGGGCGCCCGCGCGGGCACCCGTCGCGTGACGTCGCACGTGTTCCGTGTGCGACGGTCCCCGTAGCGGAAACCGGATTATTACCTGCGCAGGCAGTGTCGCTATTTCAACTTTAACGGTGTGCATGTAGTCATGTCAATGGAGAACTTTAATGTATTATTACGTAGCAAAAAGGGTGCGGCGCGCAGCACCCCGCGATGGTTGCCCGCGCGGGTCACCGCGACGGAGTACTTTGTATGTGACCGTGCGGGCGTCCGCTTAACGCAGCGTCGGCCCTTAAAAGGCACTTTTGAGAGCATGTTTTTTTCCACATATATCTATATCATTATCATTTCCGAAGTCCACGTGTGTTTGACGATTTTAGACGTTTACTAGGGATGGTCTGGAGAAGGTAACAAAATAGGTAGATAACTTTTTCCCAGGTGTGGGACTATATAGTTTGAAGAAAGATGTCCTATTATAATTAACTTAATTTTATTTTATTATTGTACTTATTTCTTTTCTGTTTGTATATTAATCAAGTTGCACCTGCCATGTAATGTTTTTGCACTACCCTAAGATCGACTGGTATAAAATGCCTAAGGCATTATGTCCACCTTTGTACAGTGTTATTCACTAGTGCATAAAGTTTTAACAAATATAATGAATAAGTTTGACATTTTTTTTTAAATGTATTCTCTTACTGGGCTTCCCTCAAATCTTTCTTTTCGTTATTGACATTTATTTTATATTTATAAAATTACAATTATTTCTTAATTAATTTGTACTTTTTTAATATCGACAGATGCAAACTCATTCCACCAGACATCGAAATGGATCGACGACGTCCGCACGGAGCGTGGGTCGGACGTGATCATCATGTTGGTGGGCAACAAGACCGACTTGTCGGACAAGCGCCAGGTGTCCACGGAGGACGGGGACCGGAAGGCCAAGGAGCTCAACGTTATGTTCATAGAGACTAGCGCTAAAGCAGGATACAATGTCAAACAGGTAATTATCATGCTCTGTGATCATACTAATATTACTAACATTGTTTATTTATTTAAAGACAACTTTTGGTCTACATTATGTGTTAGTAACACTTATTTCTATGTTAGTTCAGACGTTCAATAATATTACATTCTTTATTTGGTATTCTTCCCATAACACATATTACATAGATAATTACTAAACTCAATTACAATTGTCACTAAATTAAATGTCATTGATTAAGAATAAAAAATGACAATAAATTAAATGGCATGGAAACAAAAATTAAAATATCATGGAATAATAATAAATAATGACACTAAATTAAATGTCATGGAATAAAAAATATAAAGGCGAAAGTTTGTGAGTGTGTGTATGTTTGTTACTTCTTCATGCTCGAACGGCTGAACGGATTTCAATGAAACTTGGCAGACGGATAGACCATGTCCTGGAATAGCACATAGAAAACTTTTTTCCGAGGAGTATGTTCCCATGAGATAATTTTCAACTATGACGTAGGTGAAGCCACTCGCAGTAGCTAGTAATACCATAATAACATCCTACTGCTGGGACATAACAAACAAAAAAATCTACCGAACGATTTTCGGTCACGGTGATCAATCTCAACAAAGATTAGCCAAGTACATAGGTGATATTATACTAAAGGGGTGACCAGACGGTTGCAACCTAGCGTTCCAACCAAGGTGACCTTGGTTTATGTGTTTGGTTTGTGCTGCGGCTACATGGATGTAAACCACGCGCCAACACGTTCGGTGGTTGGGAAGACGGGCCTCCCAACCAAGGGCGTTGAAGGTCATGGATTAAAACTGCTGTCTACACGGATTGAAACTAGCATGGTTACCTTGGTTTGGGACGTTGGTTTGCAACAATCTGGTCACCATTTAGCACCGCAGTTTGTGCAAACACAGGTGATATCTACCTCCTTTTTAAAAAAACAATTACTTCTGTATCGTGGGTGCTTTCACAAGTATGTTAAACTGTGTGTTTTATTACCAGGAAGGACTTAACCATATTATTAAGGCTTCGTCCGGGTCATATGCCTCTCAATAAATTCGGTTTTATGATGATAAAGTTAACTTCACCTGTTTGCGGTACATGTAACGAAGACGAGAACACATATTTTAATGAGATGTGTCCGAAATCAATCGTTCAGAACACAAATTGGCGCGCACAATATTAATTTATCAAATCCTGTTTCGGATAAAATAATCCCATGATTAATATGGTTAAGGTCGCTCTGAAAAACCGACCCAAAACCTAACTGTATTTTTATTTTATTGTTTAACTATTTTGTTTACCAACAGAGTGACATATTCGCACTGGCGAAAAAGTGTTGTGCCTCTAATTACGGTATTCGAAAGGTTAATGAATTAAACATATATTTAAAAAAAAAGAAGATGTAAACTGTCATACACACAGACACACACATAACAACCAGACTCGGAACTACCTGTAGGCCATACAAATATTTGTTCCGTTTGGGAATCGACCCCGCACCCGCAGCGCAGCAGCCAATCGCTTAACCGCTGCGCCATAGTCCGATGAGATGGCAATTCAACACAACCGGGGAGAGACATGGCGCTGGAATAATGGCTTTACGTACCGAACCCTTTTACGTACGAGGGTGTCACACTACTAATTTCCGAAGGCTTTGGCGAGGGCTTTGGAGGACGCTGGCGTAGGCATATCCCTTAGCACAGGCCCTAAGACTGAAACCTATTGGCATTTTATATAACACTAGCTTTTGCCCGCGGCTTCGCCCGCATACACAAAATATAGCCTATGTCACTCAGGAATGAAGCAGCTTTCCATTGATGTGAAAAAATTAACAATCGGACCAGTACTTCCAGAGATTAACCTCCTACAAACAAAAAAATAAACTTTAACTCTTTATAATACTATATATATAAGTGTAGATTGGATTAGCAGTTTCCTGTGAATCTATTCCTTATTGCCACTGAGAAAGAAATGTCACTAGAGCGAGAAAGAATCCCTTGCTAACGCAACGCCAATTTGTGTTAATCTGTTTTTTCCGCCTTGAGGCATGTCATGAGCTGACAGAGCAGCAAGATTGTTCGAAAGAGTTCCTTAAAGGCCTTGGAACGCAAAAGGTATCTCAAGGAACACGGGTGGGCTTTAGCCTGTCCCTCTCACTCCACCCAGAGCGGGGGAATTTATTTGATGATCACCGACACAGGCGAACTTAACCCACAATGGGTTGGATTTTCTTACAAAAACCTTATATAAATGAGAGAAATTTGGCACTTGAGGATAATTATAAATGCACAACAAAACTTAAGCATTACTTAAATCATACTTAAAACTAAAAGTCATGCTGACAGGAAATGTGCACTAATTCTTCTCCTGAAAACCTCCCAGCGAAGGGCTAGCCCTCAATGTGTGTGGAAGAGAATTCCAGAGGCGCACAGCGCAAACGATAAAATATCCACTTTAGCGACTTGAAGAGTGGGGAGGAAAACGAAGGAGAAGAGAGCTCTAACCTAGCTATAATCGTTTAACCCTTCTGATGAGCACCAACATAAGTTTAACTTTACCAAAATCAATGCAATCAATAAGGTGGAAATGGGTAGTTATCTGGTAATGAGTGTGTATCACGTCTGCCTAGTGATGACGTCACGGATCGATGGCGGTCGTAAAGTTCGACCTTTACCTTGGTTGTCGAGGATAACAGATGGTCCAAGGAGACTATTGGTAGTTTGGGTCTTCATTTGAACTGTAGGGTATTTTATAACAATTGCTGGCATTTATAACTCTTATAACAATTGCTGGAGTTTTAGGTCGCGTTCCCACTTTGTCGTGACGATAAATTATCGTGTAGTTTAAAGTGTCGTGGCTTATATAATTTTAAATGGGGGTGTTCACTTATAGGACGACACGATTAACAGCTGTCGTCTACAATTTTTTTTTGCGGTGACTATTTTCACAGAAAAAAATTGATCTAGCCGTAACATGTTGATTGTCATGATAGTGGGAACGGTTACCACAACAGTCGTAAAACGTTACATATTGTCGTTGCGACTATCTGTCGTGATCACAACAAACAGTTGTTATAACGGGAACAGCTAGAGACGATAGTCGTCTGACGGTAAATTAACCGTTACGACATTGTGGGAACGCGGCCTTGGGGTTCTGGTTTTGATATTGGATAAAATCTGGACATGGATGAGTGCGTATTACCAACCCAGCTATTACTAAAGTACAAGAGATTAACAGAAAAGTGGTGAACTTTGGTATTTGCCATTATTCTTGAAATAAACTCTAAAAACTGCTCTGGGTGGGTGCTGCGAGAAGGGGACTGGTGGATGCGACGATGCTTGGGGAAGGGCTATGTCCAGAGAGGGACGTTTTTCAACTGACTCGTTTTTTTTTTCAATTGTCTATCTCGACAGCCCTCGTTCTGGCAAAAGCTAATATTAACAGCTAGATGAAGAGAAAAATGAGATTTATTTATACGGTCTTCCGTGCGATTTTCTCTCCATAAGAACGTTCCTGACTTCCTGAGAATGTTCAAAAAAAAGTTCATCCAAATTGGTTCAGTCATTCTCGAGTTTCGCTCTTAGCAACACAGCTCGTTTAGCCAGATTATAATAGGGTATTACACTCATTTTTTAAAAGTGTCTCATTTAGATTCTATAGTGCTAATAAACGACAAAAAAACACAAAAATTTTATTCAGTCGCTAAGTACCCTAAAAATGCATTTAAATTTAAATTTTAAAATTTCGCGCGTTTTTGACGAAAATGTAGAACGCAGTGGACGCCATATTTACTCTGTTGTCGTGACGTCAGTTGGCTGTGTAAACAAAGCCCCAGTGCGTCCAGTATGGCCGATCAGTTGACAGTTGACAGCTGTCACTTTAATTTACACAGCCGAATGACGTAATAACATGGTAGCTACTATTTCATGGTGCTAAAGAACAGATAATAAAAACTGAAAACTTTGAATTGAATTTAAAAAAATATTTTGTTGTTTTATGAACTAAAACTAACACTTACCGACTGCTTTTCACCTAAGCTATCTTAATAATATATTTTTAGATTATTTCTCATATAAAAAAAAACGCATTAAAATACGCATTTAACCACTATTTCAACAATAAACCTAAAACAACTGCTAATACTACTTCTATCCTATGATGAAAGTCTTTCGCATTTAGGTAGCAGTGAACAATAGCCACTGCTACAGTCATAATAAAAACTGTCTTATGTCTGCAATATTTTTTACTGTATAATCTTCCGTATAAGACTGATGTAATCGTTCAAAATTCCAGTTGTTCCGGCGGGTTGCGGCCGCGCTGCCAGGCATGGACTCTGCCGAAAATAAGCCACCAGAAGACAGTATCCTTTTTAAGAAACGAAAGAATATAACCCGAGTACAGTCAGCAACAACTGCTGGTTAACAGAACAATGTTCAGTTCTGCTCACCAAATTTTGTAACTGACTGTACAGACGGACCGGACTATGTGTTAGAAGCGATCATTCCATACGGCATGCATTGGTGATTTGTTGCATGTATGGTATTCCTGGGACTTTTGCATTGGGGTGATAACAGGTTTATTATGTGTGCGGTCCGTCCCTTTAATTATTGGTGTTTGAACTTTGGTAGCTCGATGAAAAGAAAGAACATTGCTCTGTCAAATAAAAACTGTCACTACTGATTTAAATTCATCGACTAACACGATATAAAAGATGTCTTACACGGAATTCTGTGTCGAAAAGTTTCAAGTGCAAAATCTTTATGATTAGATATACGATTTTAATAAAATATACGACTTGGGTACGGAAATTAAAATGTACGCCAAATAGACAACATAGGTAGATCTAAAAGTCAATTCAAACCTTTTTTGAAAAGAATTTAGAGAGAAAGAGTGTTTTTTTTTATAAAAAAACATTTTATTAATTACATACCAAGAATTTGGACTACAGTTTACATGAATATTCGCAGCCCTTATAGGGCTAATAAATTAAAAAAGAAACATACCTGATTCGAGTTGCCAAGTTAACCCAATCCCCAACATTGAGCCAACATTTGGCCAACGCAGAAGAACTAATGTTTTTTAACTCACTCCGATCTCCACGCTCGTTCATACACGCACGTATATATGATATATTTAAGTATAATATATTTAGTGTGTACACGGACCATTTAATTGCTAGAATTTGTTTTTTTTTTTCCGAAACGGCAAGACATTGGCGGATTATTTTAATGGAATTCATTGGTACAATTGTGTGGAATCAGCTGCGCTTCTCTGTACGTAAATATACTTTAATTGTTGGATTTCTGCATTATTTATTACGGTTAAGTACCGTATTATGAGTATTTAAAAAAAATAAAAATAAGTGTAGTTAGACAATTCTGCGCCTAGAAAATGTTGCCAAAATTCCTACATTTTTTTATATAATATAATCTAGCCCCTTTCTTCCCCTTAAATTTCAGATTGCATTTGAAGTTGAATATTTCACAAACTCTATTTTAGCTTGTAAGCTTGTCAAAATTTGGCATTTAGGTAGGGTTTGACACGTTCTTAATTCAAATTACTCAATTCAGAGACCCGCCCTTATTCTAATCCATAGAGTATTCCACAGTTAGACACAGTACAAGCATGTAGTTTTATTGTAATATGAAGAACAAAAGTCTCTCTGATAGATTATTACTTCTATCATATACCGATTAATAATATAAAATAGCTAGTTTTATCCATATAAAATCGCTCAGCTGATTTCACATACGTTTACAAACGTTCCACAAACAAGTGACGTGTTCCGGACAAGTCTGTGTTACGGTGGTGGTTATAACAGTCTAACGTCTGTGTTGTAAGTAAACTTAACGTTACTAATATTCTGTGTCTATACCTGTATCCATCTACTTGTCTATACCATCGCTCAGTGAAGCCGTATTTTACTTACTTTACAAATATTTAAAAATAAATTGAGAGAATTTCTTCTATATTGAACGCTAATACTCCCTACAGTTGTGGTCACAAAACGTGCGAGCAGGACAGCGAGTTTTAAACCGAGGTCACATTATTCTGTTGTGTCTTGTGGTGGCACCTTCTGATGTTGTTGATTGGTTACAAAACTATGATGTAGTGTAAGCTTTTACAGATTACTTTGATTGGTGTATCTTGCAACATGACATCCTTTGGCTTACTGTCCGCGGACGCGTAGCTTCATGAACGCGTATTCGTATTATACGCTTGGTGTACGCCTGCTCAGCTTACATACAAAACTATAAAACTCTGTCAACGAAGTAGCAACGACACGACGTCACGACGTTGTCGCTTTGCCGTATAAAGACGAATACGCGTCTATGAAGCTACGCGTCTGTGGACCAGTAGGCCTAACACAGTAATGTGAATCTAGGTTTAATCGCGTGCTGTCTCGCTCCTGTGTTTTATGACCGCGTTTGTTGCGAATGGAGTACCAGTAACAATATTGAGTTAAGTATCTGTAAATGATGTAATTTGTGGCCAGGTCTGTTCACATGCATACGTTTCTGTAAAATATCAACTAGAACCATTATGAAGCAGTGCATATTGTGAATAGGTCTTTTGTAATTATTATATTTTTATTTATTCAAATTAACATCGCTTTTTAACCATGCTTATTGACATTAACGATGTACAGTCGGCAACATTAGTGTTCGAAGTGACGGGTGCTTTTTTAAATAATAAAATTATGAAGGCATACAAAACTGTGTAATGGATTTTCTGATATCTCTCGAGGATCAGTAAAAGTGCGAAAAACAAACTTCCAGACGTTGACATATTTACATATGTATTAATCAATCCGTCATAAAAAAACCAAAATAATAAAAGTCAGACTGTGTACTTTGAAGAGTTTTACTTTCGCTAGTGTATTATGATATTTTTTTAAATGGAATAATAATAATAAGTTTATTTGGAACACAACCATAATTCAAGTCTTAATAAACTAGAACAGGAACAGTAAATTAAACAAACTAGGCAAAAACCTGTATCTTGGGAGGCAGTATATACAAATTATACATTCTCTGGTCCGTAGCCCATGTAAGACGACGTGAACATAAATGAAAAAATAAGTAAAAAAAATATATAATGAAAAATAAACAAAAACAGAAAAGATTAAATACCAAAAAAAAAAAAAAACTGGTTAAAGACGAAAAACTGCTTAATAATATTAAATAGATTGCCATTCATCTACAGGAATATTTCAGTTAGTTGCCGACTGTACTATGCTTTATAATGATAATAACGATGTCCTGCTTGATATTTATGAGTTGTTGCTATGTTTTTTATTATTTGCGCTTTCTAGGGTTACCTCAATGACAAAAAACATTAGTTTTCTTACTTAGAAACCGCATGTCGAATGCATGGTCCGGACATAATATATGGTGTTTAACTACACTCTCTCTATGTGAACTGACTTCACATGACATAGTTTCTAAGTAAACAACTTACTGTTGTAATCTTCTTGAGCCTAATTTTGTTCCGGCCGGAATGTACCAGGAATTACTAAATGCATTTGTAGCTAAACGTGTATAAAAAATTCTGTCTCTATCTATTTACGATGGATAGAAACGGCATGATTTATAATTCGTTTAGCTTGAACTGTTTTTATTGATTTATGGTACAATATACAGGCCTGAAAGTCCGTTGATTCGGTTTTTAAACTCGGCCGTAGTCTTTTGAGATCAGAAATGTTTGGTATTTGAAAGTTTGCCTTTTGATTCTACTACCGAGTTTCAAACGAAGCAATGTACTCATGAAATACAATAGGCGTACAGGTGTCGGTAAACTTCATGGGGAAACTCACAAAAGACTTGGAATTATTAGCTTTTTGCCGCGGTTTTGCTTTCGTGGCCGATCCCGGACTAGATTCATGCGTTTGTCTAAGATTAAGTATTCGATAGCACTCCGCGATAATGCAGTCTTATTTTAGTGAAAAATGTTCATTATAATCGCTACACAATTTATTGAGATTAAAATTCTACAAATAAATTAAATAATTATGTAACACTATCGATCCGATAGCCAGCAGAGTATTATTCTTTCTATTAGTGAAAAACCGTTGCGTGGTTTAGGAGTTAGCGGATAAACAGATAGACACGGAAAGGGACTGTTTTTACTACCTATATAAAGATAAAGCAGATTATTGCTTTAGATAGCTGTAACTGACGTCCAGTCAGCACAGTTTCTTCAGTTTATTCAACAACCTATACTCCATTCACAATAAGATTAGACACAAACCAAACGCAATAAGATTAGTGACAAAACCTAAACACCTGTATTAAGCAAATAAATATTGATTGATTGATTGATTGATTGAAACCTTTTTTACTCTCCGTTCAACCGATTTTGAGTTCTATTTCGTAGATATTAGGATGGCATTAAAAGCAAAAAAGTAGTTACAATATCAACTATTATTGCAACCGCTATTTATCGTGCCACCAACGCAATAGAAATCAAAATCGGTTGAACAGATAGTAAAAAATGTTTGTTAAAATGTCTAATCTCATTGCGAATGGAGTTTAGGGGTCTTAAGGTCAAAATTAGCTTACAGCTAGGCAAGCGTGCTCCACCGTCGACCACATACATCATCGCTTACCATTAGGTGAGATAGAGGTCAAGCGCAAGCCTAACAATAATAAAAAAACCGGGCAAGTGCGAGTCGGACACGCGCACTGAGGGTTCCGTACAAACTACAAATCAATGAAAACAATTCAATTTTCGAATCGAGTCTCAAAGATTATTACGAATCGCAAAAAAGTTTTTTTCTTGTGACGTAACTACAAATTTACAGTCAGATTTTTTCCTATACTTATGCTATGAGACCTTGCTTTGTGCCAAATTTTAGGATTCTAGGACAACGGGAAGTACTCCATGAATTTTGATTCTCTTGAGAGTGTCGAAATATACGCTTTTTGCAACAAAAACGGCCGTATATTTTTTTTCGTTAACTTACAAGTTTGATTTTTTCACAGCTTCAAGGGACCGCAGACCTGAGTATATGGTTTTAATTTCAACTTGATACGTCCACGCGTTCCCGAGATAAAAGGTCTTGACAGACAGACAGACGGACGGACGGACAACAAAGTGATCCTATAAGGGTTCCGATTTTTCCTTTTGAGGTAAAAAACATGATGCTTCAAAAGAACTCAAACCGCGATTTATGGATCGATGTATGAGAGATATGTTTTGGTTGAATGTAAAACTATTTATTTACCCAAATTCAGTAAATCCTAAAGGTGTAAAATGTTACGTCTAAATGTTTGCTATCTTGGTACTTACAGTCCTTAACTGCGGTACCTATTTTAAAAATAAAAATCAGATGTTAATAGATTGGTCTTAATCCAGTTCTCGGTCTAAACCTAGCACGGATGCGTTAAAAAAAAAATGATAGCTGTTAATCAACACGAGACACCTATTGTCACCAAATTTTTCACATTTTCTTTTATTCTTTCGATAGTTTTTTATCGAATGTTTTAAAAGTATTACCTAGTAACGTCGATAAGGAACAATTTTCATGTTATGTATCTAATCGATAATGTGAGTGATTTATGAAGTACAAGTATGATTGTGATGCGATTGGGTTTTTTTAACTACAAGTGTATATAAAAGCTTGTATTGTGACGCCTTAGTGAATATACTTACATATTATAAAACTCAAGGCGGGTTTCTGAATTGAGTATTTTGAGTTAAGAACGTCTCAAACACTATTTAACCGTTTGAGTCCGATTGTCCAACGAGTGTTTTCGTAACCTATTCGCCAGGTTCGTGTGTTTGCGACTGGGTACTCCATCTCGTTTAGCTCTTCTTTCGTTTAGATGGAGCATTTGGTCGTGGATGTGCGATCCTGGCAGATTAAACGCGTGTGTGTTATATAGGCAGCTTAAATTACTAATTTTGCAGGTTTTCAGGCTAGAGTTTGAGAAATGCTCAACTTTAATTAAATCAGAATTCGGTGGTAAGTCCCCTACCGCGTCTGTCGGTCTTGATAAGTGATAAACTTGAAATATACTGAACGGATTTTCATGCAGTTTTCACACAAAGACAGAGCTATTCATAAGGAAGGTATAATAAATACATGCATATTATAGTGTAGAAAAGCCGAAAATTTCTAATATCTATTCCAATTTGAATGTCTGGTATAAATTAAAATTTTAGTTATTTCAATAAATTAGTAAAACGAAGTCGCTTTTCTTGTTAATCTGTATGGCCGAGCTGTTCTTCTAAAATACGCAACGACTTTTGATGATTTCATCATCATTTAGAGAGTTCATTCCGAAAGATATATGTGTTTGTACAAGTATTAAAAATAGAAAAATAACAATAAATAAATCTTGATGCTTTGTCAATACGCAAAACCGTGAGAAATAGTCGTGGGTTGCTAGTTCTAATCAATCAAAGTAAATCGTCAATTATTACATGTATAGTTTGAGTGAAGTTTCTCTAGTTTACCGACACCTTTTTCTTCGTTCTGTATCTTAGTACCATTTTATTTTCCTTAATGTGATTGTACAGTGCACGAGGTGATTCTGAGGCAAGCGCCCGGAGACAACAAGGAGCCGGACAGCGGCTGTGCGTGCTAGTGTCCGCGCCGGCCCGTCGGACACCTGCCTACACACTCGCCCGGGACCGCACCCACCGACACACTGCGCCGTATATTCTCCGATATCTTACTGATCGCAAAACGCGGCATTCGACCACAGACAAATATGGTTCCATTTTTAAAATAGTTAATCGAAATCAAAATAAAATTCAAATCAACGGTGAATTGGCATCAATTTCTGTATAATAATGTAGATAGTATGAAAGCAAGGTCGGATGCTATACGCCGCAGCCGGTACAGGTGCGCCGGGCTAGCGACCGAGTGTTAGAACCGATCTGATACGTGCTAGCGTGCTTTTGTGTGTTTGTCTACAGTGATATTAGATTTAATGTACATTCAACTAGTTTTCAAATTATAACGAATTAAGGCATAATATTTATATGTGACTGCGAACTGTCTTATATAGACCTCCGTTCAGAGATTTAACTAAATCTGACAATGCCATAATTTTGTGAGAAGGGCTGGTTGCATCGGGACCGACAGTTTAAAGTAATGATGGATAGCAGTTGTAGCAAAGCTTGTGCATTGACGCTCGTTAGTGCCATATTTAACGTGTACGTTTTGAAGTGGAATGGTGCAACCCGCCTTGAAGTGCTACGATTTAGTTATCAGTAGGAAATGAAATATTGGCCTTTCGTCTTATGTGAGCGCTGATATGAAGTCGTAACTCTTTTGCAACGAGTAGAACCTGTCGTGACACAGTTCAATTTGGTTTAAATTCAATTTGATGGTTTTTCTCTCGTCTAGTTGCGGTCAAACAGGGCGACTGGTCAATGTCTTGTGAATCAAAAGTCTATGTAAGACAGCGACATGCTACCTTGACTACGCATTTACACAAAAGCACTATGTAATAGCCGCACTAGGAAAATGAGTACTTATGTGGGAATTTATTTACTCACGCTCTGCGCTTCGTTTTAACATAAAAAGCATGCGGAGTGCTGTAATGAGCTGGTGACTTTTTGCATTGCAGGTCCAATCTTTCTAGTATCAAGTTCTAATATAACCTTGTAATTCAACTGCTAAAATAAATAAATATTCTCTGGTATTCGTTGCACAGAAAGTGGAAATGAAATTCCCCTAATATTTTATCCCTTTGATGATTCAGAGTGACTTTTAATTAATTGATAATATTTCAGGCGTTGAAAGTGATTATGGAAAAGTGTCAATTTTGGAACATGAACAAAATAGCGCCTGTTTGCATAACTCGACAAAATTTTGGGAACAACTGCTTACCATCAGGTGGGATCGCAGTCAAGCACTGGTTTATATCAATAAAAAAAAAACTGGTTGTTTAGCGATTTTAGCGTTTTGATTCTATAATAAACAGGTACATACTTTTGTGTTCTTTCATCCCCTGAAAAATTGACAATGAATTAAAAGTCCCCCTGTATACTAATATAAATATAATATTCTAAGCGAGTTTTTTATATTTAAGTTCGTATGAGACTGAGACTGCATGCACGCCCTCTATTATCACCATAAAGCTTCAACTAGTTTGGGTAGTAAGCAGAACTTCTTATGCGAAACTGTACTGACAAGAATATTGTTACTGAGAGAATTAAATTGTTTATTGGGATTGAAAGAAGAGGTGTTTATAAACGTAACGTTATGTAATGTGACGTCACTGAAGTGTCTCCACAACGGTATTAAAACCAGCAGTCGCTTGATTGTGTGCTTGGTTTAGTTCCGATTTCTATAGGCATGGCGCTATTGTAATAGGGAATAAGTACGCAATTTTTTTATTCACTAAATTATATAATTGTAAATTTCTTCTAAATAAATAAATAATTAAATAAAAATGATCTAATAATAATACATTTTAATTTTTATTTAAACAAATATTAAATAATACTATACCTTTATGAAGATATTAAAAAAAAAAAATCTTCATAAACGACGAAGTTACAAAACTTCAAATCTGCTAATAAGAAAGAAGTCAGACGTGGTCTTTGACGTCAAAGTTCATCACGCCCGCCATTGAAAACGACGTTTGACGAGAGAGAAGATATATTTATTTAAAATGGTTTTATCTCGTTGGTTTTACTACCAATTTCTATATGTTTTGCACTGTTAATATTCTATTTTTTGTATATTTATTCCCTATTTTTTTATGATAAGACAAAGATTATCGCACCACTTATAGCGCCAGTGTCCAGCATTTATATGGATCGTATAATAATTCGTCTGTGTGCCCACATCCCGCCTCTCGAGTCAACGTTTTACGTTAATATTGTTGACTTAATGTCAACAATATTCTGCTGGCCCCCCCTGGCTTCGTAAGTGTTAGAACCCGGTTGTACAGTCCTTAGTTAATTTACGGAGCTATTTAGTTTCCGCACTTTGATAGAACAAGAAAACTTAGAACGATCTCATCATTGAAACGATAACATTAGTGTAAATGTGAAATTCCAAAATAGAGATTGGTTTTTAAATGACTATCGATATACAGTTGAGTAATTATATTATCTATGGCAAGTGCCTCGTCTACTGCTCAAGACGACGACACTTTGGTGACGGAACACGTTATCGTAAAGTTACGGTTATGCGTCTCATTTTAATTTTATTAATTCAGTTAGGATTAATAGGTGAACGCCAAAAAACACCTATTTAAGGATTTAAATAATAACTTTATTCTTGATAAACTTGATGGTGTGTATAAAAGCATACATCTTAAGTAATATTACTAGAACACACGTAAAAAGAATAAATAAACAGTTATTATTGGAATCCTTAAAACGGTATTTTCTTTGGCGTCCACCTATTAAACGTAACAGGTTATTAAGAGCTGCTCTGTATTTTGTACATAGCGTGTGGCTACGAGACTCCACTTTTCTCTTCTAATCACGGTTCCTAATATTTTGATCAGAAACTTATTGATCATTGTCTATATATAAAGATGTAAGACGATTGAAAATCGTAAGACTTCTTTGATGGAGATGACAATCAGGTTTGTTTTTATTATTGTTAGAGGATTGGGAGTCCCGCGGTCTCTGTACATTAGTATTATTTATTTACTTAGTGCTTAAGTGCATAAACATTATGATTCTTATATATAAAACGATTTTAGTGAGATTTTCTGCTGGCTTTCATTGTCGAGATCGAAGAACCTATAGATCAAGTTTAACATTATTTTATAAATGTATCATTCCAATGTGCTTTGTTTATGACATAATCAATACATATTAGCAATATACAATAATTTTTAATAACGTTTGGCCTCGTAAAGGATATTTAATAACTTTAATGCTTATTTATAATTATTATAAATTATTTTTATAAATTATTTTAGGTGCAATATTTTTTTTGTACTAATTTACTTATGCAGCTGTTTAATTAAAGGACATGAAATTTCGACTGTATAATATTATAAAAATATTTCATTCATTATTTATCAATCAATAAATAAAGTTTATTGCGCACAGTAAATAAAGTTTATTGATTGATTGAGTTTATTCATTTAATCAGGATCATATTTAGTTATTGGGTAGTTGTAAAAGTTATTTGTTTCTTATATTTTTTTTTTATTAGTCCGAATTGGTCCAAATGCAATTGTAATACATTTACAAGTTTTTAGTATTCGTATACAGTCGGAATTATTCTAGTTACACCTATACCATACTCAGTGTTACACGTAGGAACAACCCCATCCTGTCGCGGTCGTGGGTGCACTCAATGTTTATCTAAAAAATTTATAATAATTACTAAAAATGACAAGTTCGGTATCAAAATATTTAATTCGAAGTAACTGAGGTTATATCTAATACAAAAATCTTAAATCGTCACCCACCTACGGAGCAGTAGGGTAGAGATATTTCGAGTGAAAAGAGTTTTTTATAAGTCAAGATGGTTTTAAAATTATGAAATAGTGAGTGCATCACACGGCTGTTATATTTGTCTTGAAATTGTAAATATCCATATCACGCTGGTTTATTTTGAATAAAATATTTAAAACACTAAACTTTTGTTTATTTTCCACAAATAGATCTTGATATATACTCGTAGATATGTATCTCCTAATATTACAAAAACACTTTGGATTTAAAAATACTGTGCGCAATTCTGTTCACAAAATATTGTAGAATGCTGTTGATCCCCGCATTAACGCCGGCGTTCACGCGCCATTGTCTTACTATTGTGTCTCTAATTACGCACTCAAAAGGTTAAATATAGAATAGAATTATAGTTTAAAAGATTAACGTAACTTAATAATGTGTAACTAATGAAAAAAGAAACCCAGAAAAACTACCTACTCTTTTTAAAAGGGCTGATTATGCTATGCTATGCTCATATTTTTTTTTTTTTTTTTTCATTTTCGGACAGTCGAAAGGTCTGGACAAATCTAAAAACTTAACATTGAAAGAAATAAGAAAGAGTTGGACCATTTTACTGTGAAGGAAAATAATTTAGCGCAGATTAGCAAACTATGTAAGCAATTAAAAAAAGAGTGACAGTGATAGATAGATAGAGAACTTTTAGCAGTGATTTCATGTTTGGTACATACAATTTAAAATTATATCAAATTGCTATGCAATCATTTCCCCTTTTCCCTGACTTTACGTACCAAGATATTAAACCAAATCGTTTATCATCATCTCCCATTTTCCCATGTTACTTGTTGTCGGCGCAACACGCAACCTCCTCAAATAATTCAGTAAACTTCCTACTATCTAAATAAATAAGAAAATGTAACTTGAACATATATAAAAAAAAAACAAGATGGCGGCGTTAGTTTCGATTTCGTCTTCGCGCCAAATAATGCCGTGTAGCGTTCCGAATTCAAATAAATGTCGTTGCGAGTAGGTTTGAAAGTTTCTGGCAGGTAACGAGAGTAGATGATATCCTTGACTCGTGGTACAGCCGTGGATCTCCAGACGCAGTCGCCCATGGGCTCGGAGCAGGAAGGCAACGAGAGCGGCTGCGTGTGCTGAATCCCTCGCGCCCTTCACCCCGCACCGCTTTCACGCACGTATCGATACCGACACACTATCGATACATTCTATCTAAATATTTTTACGTATGTATTTTTTTATTTAAATTTAAAAAAAAATGAGAGAATTGTTTTAAGAAACGCGCAACATTTAGAAATGGCATGTGACTTTAATGTTAAGCTGCTGCATCTATGTACTACGGGTTTAAGGTGCGTGAGTTTTAAGGTGTGAGAATTTTGTAATAGACTATTGGAACATTAATGGCACAATTCGAATTTAAATTTAAGTTAGATGATCTACAAGTCTGGTAGTTTTGTTCCAATAAGCGCCTCAAACTTAGTACATAAATGTCGCGGTTTTTATTCTATCTTTGTGATTAGGTAAGTCTCTAAACGTTCCTATGACATTTCAAAGATTTAATAATATAAGGTGACTGGTAATTAGTGACCGATACTTAAACACGTGATTGTACTCATGATGAGTTGTTTGTAATTATGAGGAAAATCACGTGTTTAAATATCGGTCACTAATTACCAGTCACCCTATATATCGGCAGAGGAAAGACTGGAATAAAACGTTTAATGCTCGTTTTGTTGTGTTTGTCATTGAGTTGTGATTGACTTGGTTTTTGTGTGCGTGTAACAAGTTGCTTCATCAAATACTTTATTTACCATTTTAGCATTCTTTTTGTAGATAAGTGTCACTGCATACGCTGAAATTAAAATATTTACGAACACGCAAATAGAGTGAGAACTTCAATATCATGAAATAGAAAGAATGTGAGATCCGTGATGATGACAAATCGCACCTACCTACCTACTTAGCTTCATTTTCTAGCTCAAAATGATATGTTCTTTGACATTGAGCTTATGTTTAGCACTGATAGCGGACTGTCGTACAGTCGACCGCATGCTGGAGGTAACAATTTGACCTTCAGCTGGCCTAGCTTACCACGGAGTTTCTATAGAACGTGCGACCAGCTTATACTAGTCTTTACCACTTTCGTGCGGTCTACTATAGGGACTGTATTATGTGAAGCCTGATGAAAGCTATCGTGACGATGGGCGCAATAAAATTAATAACGTTCTTTCCTTGATTTCTTTGGACTTGGGGACAATTTTTCTGAGACTAAAATACCCAATGAAAATTATTAGAGATGCTTTTCCTGATGGCGGATATCCACTTAGTCTGTTCGTTTGCCTCGACGGCCCAGCACAGATACGTCTGGTAAAGAATGTCGATAAAATCCGACCCTAAATAATGGGATAATACTAGGCGGAAAGACAGAGGATTCAATTTATTCCAATTTTGTTGTTCGAAAGTTATTTTTGTCAAAACAAAGATGTCCGTTTTAAGAGTAGAGTCCTTATGAAACATCAAAAAGGCACTAAGTTTTCAAAATTTCTAAAAATACACCGCACTGAATTAGTTACACAAAAAATAATAATAATGAAGAACCTAAATAGATGTTCCAACAGTTTCACCGTGAGATATTTGCAAACCTATCCTTAATTTCGAGAAAAATTAAAAAAAAATGTTTAAAATTTAGTAAATCCTGCAAATAGAAAAGGTCGATTTAGCTGTTATTGAGCGACATGATTTTTTTTTTTCTTGAAATTAACTATAGGTTTGCAAATATCTCGCGGTGAAACTGTTGAACATCTATTTAGGTTTTTCATAATTATTATTTTTTGTAATTACACAAAAAGTCCAGTATATTTTTTTGAAATTTTGAAAACTGTAAGAGATGTTTATTTAAGGACTCTCCCTTTTATTAAAATCTTAAAAATGAATTATACAAATTTGCCCAAGTCCGTATTCTTATTTGTATTGTACATAGTTTATTTAAAAGAAACTTATTTAGTTGTTGGAAAAAGGTTGGCAGAATCGGGATACACTGCATAAATAAAATCTCTGCCAAAATTATGAATTACCTAGACGTCAAAGAATGTAGGTGCTCAGTGGATATTATATTATCTGCTTGTAAAGATAATGCGAATTAAGCAATACCACACTGCTTGTAGAATATGTTTAAATAACGCATCATAGTGAAAACAGCAAAATTATACAAGGCCTCTGTAATTGCCAAGTACACTTGCAAACGTTTCCTACTTCATTTTCTACTGGAATTAATTAATTTTACCATACCAAGCATGTACATTTATTATTTTTTTGTATCAATAATATATAACTTGGAAATTAGAGCATTTGGAGATGGAATACCTGCCTATTTATTTTGATGGGCACTATAACGATAAGAATTTAAAATTTTACTTCAGGTCTTAAAAAAATATATCAGCATTTTCGAATGGTATGCAATGTCTCGCCTCTCTGTAGAGTCACGGAACTTGATTGATAAGCAAATTAAATTGCCCGTATAATTAAATCATAAATTTCATATTTTGTTACTTGTGTGAAATGTCTCACGACAAAATGAAATAGTCTTGCTTGACAATTGAGTTTTCTGGCTGCCTATGCGGCGAAAGAGCTAGCTAGCGTACGTTCTTTCAACAGACGAGGTTTAACTTTAGAAACTCATTTGATAATTTTTATATATAAGGAATTTCATAATAAAATGTTATAATAACGCTCTCGTTTATTATTTTTAAGCACAACTTGTGAACGTTTCAGTATTTTTAGTAACTATTTTTTGGCCAACGAAATGTATTACATTTTAATTTAAATTTCAATACTTTTCTACGAGTTTTTCAAATACGAGATAATATCGGTAATTGAATAAGTACTTCAATGTTTTGGTGTTATTCCCAATGTAGATAAAACGCTTCGCCTAGAGTTTGACACATGTTTAGTTCTAATTTATTTGAATTATTACATTCAATTTTATTAATTTTATTTTAAACTATTGTTATTATGATAAAACTGTAATATATACAATGTAACGCATAAAATATACCAAATGACTGTTAATTGTTAATAAAGCTTCTGAAAAGTGATTGTAAAGTGACTGCCGAGTTGATAATACTCGGGATTGTGATGTGTCGAAATACTGCTGTGATTAGCCTTGTAAAATCATTAATGTCAAATGATGATTTTTAAAGGACTGTTCAAACAAAGGCGAACTGCGAATGATTGAAATAATTCTGCAAATACTTGTATGGAAGCAGCGTGCAATTAGACGCGAGCTTCCGCCTTCTCTCCCCCGTTCATCTCAGTTTGAACAGCGCTTTAAACTATTGTTTTGTTCGCATTTGCCTGTGACCAGTGACGTCAGACATATTTGTGAAAAAACACGCGATGGTGCGGAGGATATACCTACCACTAATTTTATATCGACTTACCGAAATTAGAGCTCAATTTTTATTCCGTTTAGGTGTCGGGAAGACATATATTATTACCTAATATTTAGTATTTATAAATGTTGCTAGTTATAAGTTAATTTTTATGAATTTTTATAAATATATTGTTGTTTTTATGAATGATGAAATAAGCCATAAATACGCAGAGGTTCACTGTACCTAGTTGATTCAACGTGCTATGTGATGTGTGTTTGTATTTCAGTTTGTGTTCACTTTTTGGTAAAATGGAGTTTGAAAAAACGAGGGCGCCTCTGTCGCTCTTTGGCTAAAAAACAATAAACTGTTCAAAATAAATGAATGACAATAAACGCTGCTTGTGAATCACATCCAGTTGATTAGAGTTCTTGTGAACTACAAGTACTGCACCCCTAGCCAAGTTGATAATCTGCAATCGTTAACGCTAATCGAAAACTAATCAAATTAATGTATGGGAACGACATCATCTCAACGTTAAGTCACGTGGTCAGAACAAACGAATAGAAAATTCGTAGCCAAGTTCACATCGTTCAAAATGATAGAATGAATTGTTATCGTTTCTACAATGTTCAACGCTTTATCCTTTGTTATTGTAGAACTACATTGTAGAGCGAGCGGCCGACTCAGGCGCGTCAACACGGCTACCAACTTATCGTTTTCTACAATTGCTGACACCGAAGCGTTAACGATTGTTAACGATTGGAGAACAAAATTCGACACGAAACGTTTGTAACTTGGCTAGGGGGGCTGGTCGCCACAGTAGTGGTTCCATCAAAAAAAATATTCAGTTTACCGCGTCAAACTCTGTGTTGCCAAGCTAAACTTACCTTATTTATGAGTCTACTTAAGGTTAATTTAAAAATAGCAACATTTATAAGTAACAAATGGAACAATGAACACTATTTTACATTTACATAAGTAGGTATTTCGGCTTAAGCTAACCAGAAACAAGAATTTGTACTTTTATTAGACATGATAGCGCAATGTGGATTAAAATATGCTTTATTGCAGTTTAGAAGAAGTTTTGTTTTGTAAAAAAAAACTTTAAATTAGCATGATGTTCTAAATATTAAATGCGTTTTGATTACAATAACATCTAGTTGTTTTTTTTTTAATTGTTCCCTTTTACCTTGCTACCACTATAATTAAGATTTTTTTTACAATTATGTTTCATTACAAAGGAAGTGTTTTCTCTTCTCTTTTGTATTTTCTGGCACCCAATGTAAGATTTAACTTGTGTTTAGAATGCCAGGATACATGGAAGCTGAACAGTTTTTTTTAAAAAAAAAAACAAAGTGCCTAACTGCATTGAAAACCTCATTCTATCTGATGATAAATGGATACACCCAAGTTTAACTATCGGTGTTCGACTGCACCTAGTTCTAGTCACTATGATGAAGGCTAAACCTAGTTTTAACCATGTAGGATACATCTAAGTTTAACCGCATGTGGCCGGCTCCACCTAGTTGTAGCCGGCTAAAACTAGGTTTAGCCGCACTTCGTAACATATATATATGCCTATGGGATAAGGAGAGGCGGAGAGATTTAGTCAGATTTTAAATAATTATGTAAATTAAAAAAATATGAAAATAGTGGAAAATATATATTCAGTTATTTGTAAATGCCCCTCTCCTAGAGAGGAAGCCTGAGTCCCAGCAGTGGGCACATTATAAGGCTGATTATGCTATTATTATTATATTTATACTTAAAGATACAAATCACTTACAATTATTATGATTTAAAATATAAAAACTAACATAATTAGGTACATATATTTTAGGAGTTTTAATCTAGACCTGGGTTCGAACACAAGTAAAAAAAACCTTTGTTTTCATTTTTCCATACAACTAGAAAGAAGAGTATGTCTTTCTTGATTTTTGTCTTCTCTTGGGTCAATTCATAACCTGAGATAAAAAAAATATCTATCGCCATTTTCTGAAATGTATTATTGAGTCATATACATAGTCTCAAGTTGAATTTAAACTTAATCCTGTAGGACAGAGATTGAGATTCGATTCGATTTTCGGATTGAGTTAGTTGTTCCATGACTTCATAATGTAAGATTTTAAAGTTGAATATATTCAGTGTACCGCATATTATATGGGACTGAATTTTCTGTAGAACGAGGTATTTTTGTGTTGTCTCGTTGAGTGCGATGCACAGTTCTCTGTCAGCATGACTCGCGAAAAAAACGACTTGTCTTCATTGGTTCCTATAGGCCGCGTCCACTGTCTGTAATCAAAGATTCAATATTTAATATTTTCTTTTCGTTCTCCCCCCCCCTGATTTCTCATTGCATTTAAAGTTGAGTATTTCTGAAACCTGACAAGATTTTGCAATAAAGTAGGAGTCGTGCTTTTCTCAAAATACTCAAATCAGAAACCCGCCCTTAGTCTTTCAGAGGCAGTGAAAATACCTACTTAGTAAAACTTATGAATGTGGGGATTATTATTATTATTTCATTAAAATTGTTACACTGTATCGTAATCTTATAGGTATATACAACAAAGCAAATATAGAGTTTTAGTTTGTATAGACGAAACAAAGATTTTACAGAAAAATAAATAATATTTCAAATAATTATTTGAAATATTATTCAATTTTTTTCAAAGTTTTTCAATTGCGGATTTTGATGAAACTTTACAGTAATGTAGCTTGGGCATAAGAATAACAAACAGGGGGGAATGCTAATTATACGCGGGCGGAGTCGCGGTTAACAGCTAGTTATATAATGAAACATACCTTAATTAAATCGTTGTAATACTTGTCGTCCGGGTACTCGGCGCCGCGACGTCTGTTTTTGAAGACTTGTACCGCATCACGCTTACATTCGTCGTGGTGATTTTGGCCGGGCTTCCATTTCTCTTTCGTTACTAGCGCATTGATGATCGCTCCCCAAATAGACCCTGGCTGTGGCTCTTGGATCTTCCCCATATTCATAGTGTACAGCCAAACGGCTTGCTCCACTGCTCTCTCGTTGTTATACTCATTGACAGTAACCAGTTCCAAGAAACGTTTTTCAAGGGCCTGTAAAATAGGAGATATTTTTATGAAAATCTCGTGTCACAGTGCTTGTTATCGAACTCCTGCGAGCTTAACCGATTTTATGTTTTTTTTTTTTTTTTGTGTATGTTTGGTAGGTCTGAGAATAGGGGGGTTACCATGACGTTCAAAGTAAGATTGTTTCATTCTTATTTCAGTGTGGGTAAGAGACAGAGCTATACAGGTTGCCTAGCGACATCTCTTACCCACACTGGAAATAAGAATGAAACAATCATACTTTAAACGTCATGGTACAGGTCTAGGTCGTAGATTACTTTTTAATCACCCCCCATTTTTTTCTTTGACAATAATTTATATGGTAGAACGTTTGCCGAGTAAGCTAGTAATAAGATATATACCTATACATACTCGTAGGTACGGTGGTAATGATTTGCGAGCGTGCTAATTCTAAATTAGGAAGTAATCTCTAAAACTGGTGTTACTATTGTGCGGATTGGCAGGTCAGAATCCCGATAGTCTGGCAGCCGGGCGGAACGGGTTGTAAAGTCTGCAAACCTCCATTGAAAAGGGAGGATCCTCCGACCCAGGGGTGTTGTGTCTGGTCAATAGTTGATTCTAAACTGTTGTATATGTTAAAATCGCGCTGAGAAGTCTGATACCGCGAATATAGATGTCGCTACAGTGGTATCGAGTTGTAACCCAGTAACTGAGCTGGTTTATGTTGTGGAGGTCAGATCAGAGGCGCCGGCTTTTAGAAAACCTCATGGGTGCTTTGCATTGGATGACTCGAAAAAGTGGCGAAGTGTGAGAAGAAAAGAGCACACTGATCGACCAACGAACAAATAAATGTCCTACTTACATATTGCGTACTTAATTACTAATCATGTTTGATCAACAGAAACAACAAAAATTTTTTGTCGGTGCTGGAATCGAACCCGCCACCCTTGCGTCTCAAACTCTCAACCGGCGCTCTAAACCACTGCGCTAAACGGGTCGTCAGGTAATGATAAAACGCCTATCCTTAAAAGGCGATTACTGATCTGTTTCTTGATGTCTGTCCTCGGGGTGCTCGGCACCCACTGTTTATTTCTCATGGGTGCTCGACCCCCGAGCACCCTCGGATTCGGCGCCCCTAGGTCAGATAGGCAGTCGCTTCTTGTAAAATCCTGGTATCCAGTTGGTTCCGGTTTGACTGGAAACTGACACCAACATAGTTGGAAAATGCTGGACAAATTTTACGCTCGTGTTTGCTACCTGATGGTAGGTACCTAAGCGATGATGTGGTCGACGATTGAGCACGTTTACCTATGTTGTTCACTCTTGGCTTAAAGACACTCAGGTTATAGTTATCACGAAACAGGCTCATCAGGGAATTTGTTTTAATTTAGTGTAAGATAAGGAAGCCGTGATATCCCCATTATCATTAGTGTAACACAAATAACTCGGGATATGGGATATGGAGGATCTGGAAGGGGGTTAACTTACCTCAGTGATTTCAGTCTTGTATTCGTCGTCCTCATCGTCTTCATCTCTATCCTCGAGGCAGTGCTGGAGTGTGGCTTCCAAGGCCTCATTGTGAAGGTCTTCCAGCGCCTTCGGGTGGAAGCAGCACATCTGGGGACCCCACGCCGACGTCACGAAGTTGTTGTACTTGTTCTCAGCGGCCTGCTTGGCCACTTTCTTGCTGTTTTTATTCGCCTTCTCGAATTCCTCAAAGCAATCTCCGATTTCCTGAAAAATGCATGTCATGTCAACTTTTTGGATTAAAAAAGCAGAATAGAGTGAAAGTTAGGAATAGTTTTTCGAAAATCAAGATAGTATTTTAGTTTTGACCAAAATTAAATCAAGACTTTTGAGTGCCCCATTTTTCATTATTCCTAATTTTCAGTTTTGGCCGTCCACTCTGTTTTCGAAAATTCATCATGGATAGCTGTTTTTTTTTGTACTTAGGTAAAAAAAAAACTTAAACGTCAAGCAACGTCCATCAAAACCAAGCTAGTAGGTACGTACGTGTTAGTTACAGTTCTCTTAGCGATTTCAGATAGGTGTAATCAGTAAATACTTTAAAACTGGTTTAGAATAAAAATATTCAAATATTAGTGTAGGTAAGTACCATTTATTAAAAAATATGGACGTTTTACAAAAGTACAAAAGATTTAGTTACATTAATTATCAATGGCCAAAATAAATATATTAAATTTTTAGGGTTGAGCTACTTCTGCCCGAACTGAATCGCACTTTCCTATGCTTCTATCGTTTTCGCGTGTTGCCGACCGCCTCGTCGATTCCGTCGCGTGTTATCGTTATCGCACTTCTGCTTTTTCTCGCAAATGACGGTTTTAAGTGACAGCAAAGGATATCTATGAAAGTGCGATCCGGTGCTGACAGATGTAGTTCAACCCTCAGCAGACTGCGGCTAACCCCATAAATAATAGGTAGTTAATGTTTTAACCTGGCTCTATTTATGTTAGTTAAGGTGGTTCTACCTCCAAGGTATTAGAGCTTAATGAGCGAACGATTGGATGATGTACCATGGATGGACCGTTTTAGCGGTGTGACAGATAGAATTATTTTATTTAAGAACATTGTATTTGCAGCTTGAGATCACGAATGTTGACCTTAAGAAGGCTCTACAGTTTATTTAGTAGAAACAGTATGTCCATAACGTTCATGCAAGTACTTACATAGGTACATTGAAGAAGAGGAAATATTAGAGCGTCATTCGAGTTCGTTGGAAAAGTTCCAGATCAACTTCTTGACCGAAACACCTTACGTAAGAACAAACATGTTCAAAAGCATAAAGTTAAGAGTGTCTTATACATATATCAAACTAATACTGTTAGCTCATTCATCTGTAATACCAGGGTAGTCAGAATCCTAGCTTCCGTCCAAACCTCTTGATCTCTTTTCGCACGGTTCGTTCGACGCCTTTAAGCACGTTTAATGTAACGTCTGTAGTTGTGACAACCGTGGCGGAAGTGGCTTGAGCTACAGCTACCGTGGCGGCTGCAGCAGCTCTGGCGGCTGCCTCGGCTTTAGCGGCTGCAGCGGCCTGAGCAGCTGCAGCGGCCTTAGCGGCTGCAACTGCAGTAGCTTGGGCTGCAGCCATTACAGTTACACGTACTTGAAGCAGTTGGTCCATGTAGGGATCGTCGTCGTGGTCCGAGGCGCGGTTCCTCTGCTTGTACAGGAATTCTTTAGCGTCGTCGAAGACCTGTCGGTTTAGTGCTTCCAGCTTCTCGGAGCTGATGCCAGCCGGGTCCATCTCGTTCCTCATCCGCGTGACGTAGAGCTCGCGCGCGGCTAGCACAGCGCTCTTGTTGTTCTGATCGTTAACGGTGCACAAGTACTCGTACTTTTGTTCCAAACTCTGAAATTTTAATATAGTCCTGTTAATTATTTTTGTTACAGAACTACGTTAAAGGGGGACGTGTATATATCATTGTGTTGGTCTACATAGAGCGCGACTGTTCAAACGATCGACATATTGAAGGCATGCTTTTCTCTTACACCTATAACTGAGCATGTAATACTAATATTATTAAGGTGAACGTTTAATATTATAAGGGCGTAGCCGATGGCAGGACTAGTAAAACATTATGTAAATGAAAATTGTCCATCACTTGTACGAGTGACTGTAATAGCTGGGCTTCATTTAATTGTTTTTATAAAAAGGGATAATAAATGATCTTCTACTGGGCTTAGAACGGACTGTACTTCCACATCTGATTAATTCTTTGTAAAGTTTGATTTAATAACAACACAAAATACAGAGTGAAGTTCGAAGTTCCTATGTTTAAACCAGTGTAATTTAGAAAGCTAGGTATCCACAATATACTGCGTTAAAATTATTCAGTTGTTCGTTTGCCATTTCATGCTCTTTTTTATGTGTCTATTTTGTTGTGGGTTTTATGAAGACACGCGTTTATACCAACAAACCCGCAAAGTTGAAGCACCTAAAACTAAAGTTATTGCGGAGATATCCACCTTTAGCGACTAAAAAGTCTTTTTAGTCGTTGCATGCATGCACAGGCGACTTTTATGACAGCCTCTGTAGCCTCTATTGGACTGATATCATCTTTCTTTTCTTTCTTTGAAATTAATAATACAAAAAAAAACAACTTTGTTTAAATAACGAGTATAAAAAAAATAACTTGGTTCTTTGAGCTCACCTGTTCCAACTCTGACCTTTGATCATCTTCGTCATCTTCGGTCAGTTCTCTGGCAGCATCGAAGAGCGCCCTAGCGGCCAGGCCGGCCTCGGCGTGCAGGTCGCGCAGCGCGGCCGGCGCCAGGCACAGGCGCAAGTGCTCGCCGGACACGCTGCTCACGGCGGCGTCGTACGTCTTCTTGGCAGCAGACATCGTCTCTCGAACCTTCGCTTCGTTTTCCAGTATGTATTTTGACAGACTTCCGTCCAGCTCCTACCAATGTTAAACATAGCTATAGATGTTATTTGTTTCCATTAATGACGGGATACATCGAAGTATGAAATGTAGATACAATTAATCTTAGTATAGTTTGAATTAAAGCAGTATCATGTGCATGAGTGATCATCAAAATTAAGTAGTAGTGGGCAGGGTACATTGCTGGCAGATCAACGGAGCCAAAAGGTTATGGAGTGGTGACCACGTAGCTACCGAAAGAAGCAGCGTCAGAAGGCCTCCCATAAGGTGAACCGATGGGAATTCAATGGGTGCAAGACATTCAAGACAGGTCGTTGTAGCGACCCTTTTATTAAGTGGTATAGATTATTGCTCGACTGTGACCCCATCGGATGTTAAGCAATGATGCAATCCTCGATGGTGAAGCGAAATTGTCTGAGCTTATTCACTCTAGCCTTGAAGACATCTAAATTATAATCGAACGGGAAGACCGCAGCAGCCGAATTGGGGGAGGTTCATGTCCAACATGGCAGTGAATGAGGTGTAAAAGTAACGAAAAAAAGCGTACCCGTATGTATTCGTTACTATAACAATTAGTACTTGTTACTATCGTATCGTTACGTTACTCGTTACTTCTGATACCTCATAACATGCTATGTTAGAGCTACGAATCAAGTCGTATAGCGTATGCAACATTCCCATACTATAAAAAATAAGAGTAATGAAATGCATTCGTGTGTAACGTTTCGTTACTCGGTACTAAAAGGCGTACCTACACGTTACTCAGTACCGAATACATACGGTTTGCTACCAACGGTACTTGCGTAAACTGAACAGTGCAGGTACCCATACTACAAAAATGCGAGTAACGAGTAACGAAATGTATTCGTCAGTAACGTTTCGTGTACTCGGTACTGAATGGCGCACCCGTTACTCAGTACCGAATACATACGGTTTGCTACAGCTTGTGATGCAATCATCGATGGTGAAGCGAAATTGTCTGAGCTTATTCACTCTAGCCTTGAAGACACCTAAATTATAATCGGACGGGAAGACCGCAGCAGCCGAACTGGGGGAGGTTCATGTCTAACAGTGGACGTCTTTCAGCTGAAATGGTGATGATGTAACTGGTCTTCATTCTACAGTCGAAAGCGACTAATTATTACGCTACTCGTGGTCGACAGTCCACTGGTAAGAATAGATAGCTTGGTACCCATGACAGATTTCTAAACCGTTGTTTTGGGGAGCTTGCCTCATTTTACTCACTGGAAAATAATAATCTGTGAATGTGAGTTTGTTTAATTGTTTCTTATGCTTTATCGACTGACCTGAACGGACGAAATTTGGCACAAGCGTTAAATATTTACTTGAATAGGACATAAGAGATGACGAGAATGTTCTCTTGGGATTTATATTGGAATTTCACGCGACGAAGCAGCTGGCAGCTAATGTACAGTCAGGGGGGGGGTCAGGGGTCAAAATAGCAGTTGCACTTTACCAATGCTAAAGTGCCTAAAATTTCTGTATAGTAGACGTTCAATGATCCAAAAGTCGTTTATTTAATACCTTAGATACTACGCTACAAATTAAATCATTCATAAACCATTGATTGATTTCAGTTAGCTCTCGTAATCCGAAGCGGACGGACGTGTGTCGCATCGCGTTGTGATTTTTGTTTCGTGTGTGACTACTTGTGCTGTGATTCGCTGTTACTGTTATTTCCGATTCCTTGTCGCTCCTGCAGTGTTTTTACCTGCGGTCTACGCCCAGTGGGTGGAGCTGAAGAGGGATAGAAGATTTTTGTGGGCTTACACTTCATATTAAGACTTTAAAAATTGTCTTCAAAAACTTTTGCATTTGCCGAGGTTCGAAACCGCGACTTCTTGTGTGACGGTGCTTGGGGCCGCGTCTGTGCGCACTGGACCAGTCAACCAATTGCTCGCTGGTTTGAAATTGCTGATATATATCAACTGCCAAGCTGTCTGATTGTATTGCCTTGCTTATTGCTGTTTCACGGATTTTAGGCTACCTCATATTGTTTAACATGCCTCGCATGATGCGCTCACCCCCCCAGAGTTCTCCAAAAGCTTGTGTGTTACCACAGGCACTGTCAGAATCTGACCTATCACCTGCTTCTTCGGGCCTTGATAGTAATCTCTTTGGTTCAGTTAACATTGCTACAAGGCCGAACAACAAACGTTTTCGAAGTGAAGGTGATGATAGCAGTACGGAGCCGGACGCAATTGAAGAACTGAAGAACATGTTGATCTCCTGGAAGGCTGATCAGGATAAAATCCTCAATAAATTAGTGGCTGATGTCTCTGAATTGAGGCAGCAGAATCTCTCCATTCAAAACTCCAACTTAGAGATCGAAAAGTCCATTAAGTTCTTCAATACCGAATATGAGGCTATGAAAACTCGTTTAGATGCTGTGGAGGTTGGACAGAAGGAATATGTGAAGCGCCTTCATGAAATCGCCAGCAATAGTAGCGGACAAAAGATGGCTATACTTGAAGCAAAAATAGACTCCATGGAACAGCAGGCGCGCCAGTTCAACATAGAGGTCTGTAATCTGCCGGAAAAAAGAAATGAAAACCTGTTGTCTATTATGGAGTCGTTATGTAGTGCGATAAATTCACCGGTGTCGCACAATGACATCATATCCATACATAGAGTCCCTCACGCGCGCCAGCAGGATACCAAACCTAAGAATTTAATAGTTAAATTCAGGTCGCGGATTGTTCGTGACAACATACTCAGCGCCTACCGTAATGCGAAGAGCCTCAAGTCTGATCAGATAGGAATATCAGGCGCTACTACTGTTTCTGTCTATTTGAATGAACATCTGACTAAAAAATAAAGCTTTATTTCGTGAGGTCAAAATACTTGCAAGTAAAAGTGGATTTAAATATGTTTGGGTCAGAAACGCGACGATACTTGTGCGTGAGCGAGACAACGACAAGTCATTCGCGATTCGCTCTGTTGAAGACCTCAAAAAAATCGTTACTAGTAGAAAGACCGGTACAGATGGCGCAAACTAATGAATTTAAAGATACTATTGTATTTTGGATTATTGTATTTTCCTCCAACTTACTGCTATTATGTGATGTATTATTTGTTCATACCTACAATTTCTCAGTACTATGCATATATTGCTGTTATTTCTTGTTATTCTGTAATGGCTTGTTTGTAGTCTGTTTACTGTTAATTATAACTACAACTTTATGTTTTCTTCAGTTTAATAAGTATGTCTCATGTATATTGTTTCTAAATTTCAAATTACTTAAATTTTGTTTTCTTAACAATTTCCTTCATACAATTTCACCGGGTAGTAGTCACAGGACATTAATACGTAGTAGTGCACTGGGCTACGGGCTAGGAACTACTGATTCAATTCTACGTTCAAAGTATTGTGTGTTATTTCTAATTGTTGTAAACTTGTCAATCAATGGCTTCTAGCAACGTTATGATTTATTACCAGAACTGTAGAGGGATCCGTACGAAGTTACATACACTTTATATGAATATAATGGCTTACTCTTATGATGTCATCATACTGACTGAAACCTGGCTGATTCCCAGTATCCAAGATAACGAATTTATAGACGATCGGTATGTAGTGTTTAGGTGCGATCGCGATCGTTCTGCGACTAAAAAACATGACGGTGGAGGCGTTTTGATAGCGGTGCTCCGTGGAATGCGTCCTACTTCTCTGACAACAAAATTTCTTCACCCAGAAATCGAACACGTTGTGGTGCAACTACCTTCTTCCCAGCACAATAATAATAATAATAATAATAATAATATTTATTTCTCACCACAATATAAGGTACATTTACATAGTTTATAGAAAGCAATACATTACTGCAGTTTTGCAATTATAATGTTATATTGTGGGAGACTGGTGCCTAAGCTAGACGTAAGGCCTGTATTTCAGGACACCAGGACTCCCTCTCATTCGGAGATACATTTTTACACATAATGTACTCTCACATTATTAAATGCGGTAGGTTACTTATAACAGATCATGTTTACAATAAAATAGTTTAATTCAGTGTTAGTATTTAAGTGAATATAAGTTGTGTTTGGGTGTATGTGTGTGATGGTATGTGAGGGTGTGTGTGTGCGTGTGTGTGAGAGGGTGAGGGTGTGTGTATGTGTGTTTATGAGGGAATATGACTGAGATTAGGAAAATTATTGTTCGAATAGTGGGTTGATTTATGAACAGGATGCAATTGAATTAATTTAAAAGAGAATAACAATGGTAATTTAGTAACCGGAAAATGGTATAGTGTTTTGTTAGCAAGTTACATCTGAGTTGCAAGAAGTTTTTCTGTGTCGTCATAGTTTAACTCCTGGAGCCAATTCCTTACTTTAATTTTGCACTTTTTGCTGGTGAGACTATAAAAAGACAGCTTCCTGTTTATGCTATTGTATAGAAAGCGACCTAGGTAGCAAAAGAAGCGTTTAGAAAAAACAGTAGTGAGTCTTTCATGATGGCGGTCTATGGGATCAAATCTTCTTTTACCATGTGACAGTACGGGATTGAATGAAGTGAGTCCATGCTGTTTTAGGACCGTTTGCAATATAAACAGCTGACGGACAGTTAAAACTTTAGTCTCTTTGTATAAGAGTGCTGTGGGATATTGGAATGGCAGAAAGGAAGACACCTTCAAAACAGCTCTCTGCGTTCTTTCCAGTACTAGGATTGTGTATTTAGGCGCACCACCCCAAGATGTTATGCAGTAGGTCAAAAGCGATTGGGCGAGGGCGAAGTATACTGATTTCCGCAGCTTTTCGTCTGTTACATGCCTCAGAGTCTTGAAGACATAAATTAATTTACGCAATCTATTGCTAAGGGTGTTGATGTGTTCCTGAAATCTTAAGTTACAATCTATAATAATACCCAAGTACTTTACGCTGTTTACCTTTTGTAAGTGTGTGCAGCTACATGTATTGTCATTTTGCTTAGAACAGCAGTGGGCTATAATGGAGTGCGTTGCTGTAGTTGTACGCATGTAGTTTTTTAAGGAAAAGGCAATGTACTTCGTTTTATCAGCGTTCAGTGTGAGAACGTTTCGGTGCAGCCACTCTGTCACAACGTTAAAGCCTGCCTGAGCATGTGCATATACTTCATGCCATGTGCTAGCGCTAAAGAGAAGGGCAGTGTCATCGGCAAAAGTTATGATTTTACCTTTATGGAGAGTGAGCGAACCCAGCTCGTTGATGTATATCAGAAAGAGGGTCGGCCCAAGTACGCTACCCTGTGGCACGCCATAGGACACAGCGCGTTCCTCACTAACGACGTCATCGATCTTAACACATTGGGTACGCTCACTCAGATAATCCTCATACAGTTTAAGTTGTACCCCCCTTATTCCCAACTTTTCCATCTTCTGAATTAGGATGGGGACAGAAACCGTGTCAAAAGCTTTGGCGAGGTCTAAAAATATGCCTAATACCTTTTGCCCACTATCCAAGTTTTTGACTACATAGTTTGTCAGATCATGAACCGCCTCGGACGTGGACTTTCCAGCCCGAAAACCATATTGCGAGGGTGATAGTATTTTTGACTTTTCTAGGTAGCCCACGAGCCTGCTGCTCATGATCCGTTCCAGTACTTTGGATAGGGCAGTAAGAACTGCAATGGGTCTATAGTTATTGACACGGCTTCTGTCTCCACTCTTAAAGATAGGATGTATGATAGATTTTTTAAAGGCTTTCGGAAATTTACCAGTAGTGAGTGCGAGGTTGCAAATGTATGTAAGAGGAGGTACCACTATATCCAGGTGTTTTTTTTAGGAGGACACTAGATATTCGGTCCCATCCTACCGCACAGTCGTTGCGTAGGGACATTATTAGCTTAGTCACTTCATTTTCGTCTGTCGGTAGCAGTGCCATGGATTGTGACAGTCCATCGGTGACTGTGTGGGATGGATCTATTGTTGGCCCACTTGCTATTTTTTCTGCAAGATTTTTGCCTACTTCCGCAAAGAATTTGTTGACTAGATTTGCAGATTGTAGCGGAGTATCTGTCATATGTAGAAGATGTGATGTGTCGTCCCTTTTTTTAGTTCGATTTGTTATAGTGTTTATAGCTGTCCAGATTTGTTTGGTATTATTACCAGCATCATTTAACTCTTTTCTTTCAAATTCTAATTTGGTCTTTCTCAGTAGCTTATTGCAGAAATTTCTGTATCTATTAAAGGAGGTTCTAAGAATTTCGTTTTCAGGTGACTTTTTTTAGTTTTTTGTGTAGATTGTCTCTATGCCGGATACATCGAAGAAGTCCCGGCGTAAGCCAGGGCTTCATGATTTTTTTCCGATTAGGTACTTTAACTCGCTTTGAATTGGATTCAATCGCCTGTGTTATAAGGCTGATCATTTTCTCTGCTGCTATGTTAGGGTCTTGGGAGCAGTACACTTGTGCGAAGTCAAGCTGTTTCAGATCAGCTTCTAGGTGATCGTAGTTGATGCGGACAACATTTTTCTTTGCAGCTGTTTTTGGATTTTTTTTGCCTAGGAACAATAAGACCGTTTCATGGTCAGTTACAATAAACACCATATTATCAGTGCTACGTACATACCCCCACGAACACGTGAAGAAGTATACACACAATACCTAGACAGGTTGCAAAACTTAGCTAACGCTAGCACCACTGACTCTTACTTCATTTTTGGTGACTTTAACTTACCGGACATCGCTTGGTTGGACCAAGGGAATCATGCAATTGCACAGGTTTCAAATTCAATAGGTCGAATATTGGTGAATTTTATGAATTTAATCAATGGCTTGCAATATAATATCATAAAAAATAAATTGGGTCGTATACTTGATTTACTTATATCTAATGTAGATTGTCAGGTAGTATCATGCAATGCTTTACTTGACCTCGATAGTCACCACCCAACATTTTCTGCTTTGACTTGCCTGACTACGCAATATACTCCCCTGAAATGCCGTATAGTTCATAGATATAACTTTCATAAAGCCAATTACGATGCCATAAATTATGAACTAGGTAAAATTGATTGGGATATAACACTTTCTCACCTCGAGTCTGAGCAAGCTGTTAACGTTTTCTATGAGAGGTTATACGGAATTATCAAATCGCATGTTCCACTAACTAGAACCAAAAATTCTAGCTTTCCAGTCTGGTTTTCCCCCTCTCTCATAAAAATCTTTAAAACCAAAGAACGCGCCTGGATTAAATGGAAGATGTACAACAACCAATCGGATTACTTTAACTTCTCTAATTATCGGAAGCTTTTCCATGGAGAGGCTGTCAAATGCTATCACAAGTACATTGAAGTAGTCGAAGACAGCATTTCTAAAAATATAAAGTATTTCTGGACTTACATCACATCCAAAAAGGGAAAAGCTAATTATCCTGCGAATATGTATTTCAAAAATGTTTCTTCTGATGACCCTACGAACATATGCAATCTGTTTTCCTCTTTCTTTTCATCTGTCTATGAACCTTCTAATTTTGACCCTGAAAATTGGCAGCCTTCTAACAGCTTTGCAGATAACTCGTCTTGCATATCTGAAATTTACCTTGCTGTGGAAGTTATACGTTTGAAATTAAAATCTTTAGATCCTTCTAAAGGGGCGGGTCCGGATGGTTTACCACCAAACTTTTTCATTAAAACATGTGACGGCTTGTGTACTCCTTTGTATATCATTTTTAATAAATGTTTGCGTGAGGGAGTTTTTCCAACAATATGGAAACGTGCGTTTATTACTCCTGTGTACAAAACTGGTGATAAGAATAATGTAGAGAATTACCGCCCCATTTCAATTCTCTCCACTTTGTCTAAGGTTTTTGAGAGTCTTGTTCACGGCGCCTTGTATCCCCATATTCATCAACTTATTATACCTGAACAACACGGTTTTGTCAAACATCGTTCCACCACGACAAATCTGTTGGTATTTACAAATTATCTTTTTGAAAAATTAGATCAACGAGTTCAAGTAGACGCCGTCTATACGGACTTTCAGAAGGCTTTTGACAAGGTGGATCATTCACTGCTTTTAGAAAAAATAGCCTTCAATGGTATTCGAGGTAATTTGTTAAGATGGTTCGCTTCATATATTTTTAATAGGACACAAAGAACTGTAGTTAATGGTTATGAATCCGAACCAGTTGTTGTTAGGTCTGGGGTTCCACAGGGTTCCATTTTGGGTCCCCTTCTTTTTATTATATTTATTAATGATATTAAAAACTGCTTTAAAAATTCCAATTTTCTAATGTATGCAGATGACATAAAAGTTTACAGGTCATGTAAAAATATGCAAGATTGCGCGCTATTGCAAGATGATTTAAATAGGCTTTATGTTTACTGCACTAAAAATAAGCTTTTTCTCAGTCTTCCAAAATGCCATACCGTTACATTTACTAAAAATAAGAAAATTATACATCACAATTATTTTATTAATAGCGCACGCTTGAGCAGTGTTGCAGCCGTCCGAGACTTGGGTGTCACACTGGATTCACGTTTGCATTTTGACATCCATGTTGACAACATAGTGAATAAAGCGTATCGGATGTATGGGTTCGTCATGAGATCATCTAATGACTTTTTGCGGCCCTCTACGTTCTTATTGTTATATAAAACTTTGGTACGATCCCAGTTAGAATATGCCATTCAAATCTGGAACCCTTTCTACGAAAAATATTGCTCTAGGTTGGAAATGGTACAAAAAAAGTTTATGCGGTCTATGAACTATAAATGCTTTAATTCAAAGGTTCCATATGAGCAGTTACTGAAGCGATATGGTGTTCTAAGTTTGGAGTCCAGGAGGCAACTTCTGAGTGTAATGACACTGCATGGCTTATGTAACAATAAATTCGACTGCATTGAACTTACTAATCAGTTATGTTATAGAGTGTCCAGAACTGTTTTACAACGAGGGGTGCGCGTGCCCCGACTATTTCACATTGGCATGTGCAAATCTAATGCTGGCGTGCGCGCGCACCTCTTCGTCGCCTTGTTGAAACATACAACACTCATTTTATGGAGCTTGACATATTTGCTCTCTCTAACCGGTTGTTAAAAAAAAATGCTATAGATATTTTGTCCAAAAAGCTGTAATAAGGAGAAAGATAAATAGGAATAAATTAATTTGAACTGAATTATATAGAAATTAATCAAATGGAATAACAATTAAACTGAATTGAGCAGACGTTAATTCTAATTAAATTAAATAAATTGCATAAATTAAATTGTATATTGTATTGAATTAAAATAAATAATGTTGAAATAAATTGAATTATAATAAATTGCACTGAATTGAATGAAATAAAAATATTTATGTAAATTAAATGAAATTAATAATAATTGAATTGAATTATATACTATATTTATTATGATTATAGAAATTAGTTTGTTATACATGAAGCTTTCGCAGAAGGCACTGTACCTACTCTGTAAACTCTTACCACAGTCCTTCACTTCTTTTATTCAAATGTCAAGATGTGGACATTGGTGTGGGTTACATGTTTGTGCATCTAGTTTTAAGGATTTTTTTTTTGTATTTCTTTAGCATGTAACTGTTTTTTGTCCCCAATAAAATAAAATAAAAAATAAAAAATTGACCCTCTTCTACATAGAAATTTTAGTCACTTTAGCATTAGTTGAGTGCAACTGCACTTTTGACCCCTGACTGTACAATACATAGGCGAATATAATGTAATATGTATATGTAAATTTCGAAATTTGAAGACAGACGGACATTGTCGAAGACTTACCTTGAGGAGGTCTTCGAGTTTGGCGACGGCGTCTTCCTGCGAGCCGAGCTTCCTCTTCTGTGCGTAGGCTTGCGCGGCCCCGGCGCGCGCGGCAGTGTGTGCGGCCTGCAGCGCGCGCTGCGTGAGGCTGCGCGCGCCGCCCGCGGCCGCCTCCATGCGCGCCGCGTACACGCCGCGCGCCGCACGCGCCGCCGCCATCAGGCACGCGTCCGCTGTCGCCTGCCAGTGCAAACAATTAACTCCGAATATAACTGTTGTAAGCGAGGAGCAGTGCTCTAGCGCCGCAGCTACATCTGGCAGCAGAACTGTACCAATAAAATCAGGATGGAACGCATAGGTTAATATACCTATGCGCTCAATCCTGAAGTATGAAATGTAGATACAATTAATCTTAGTATAGTTTGAATTAAAGCAGTATCATGTGCATGAGATCATCAAAATTAAGTAGTAGTGGGCAGGGTACATTGCTGGCAGATCAACGGAGCCAAAAGGTTTTGGAGTGGTGACCAAATCAGGATGGAACGCATAGGTATATTACTATCTATTGTGTCATTGTTGAAGTGTCAAATCAGGTACGAGCTACGTCACTACTCCTAATAAAATTGTCAAGAATTTGAATTATTTCAAGAGCATGATCAAAGGGACCATCTTTTCTTCAAAGGTGTGAGTACTTTCGATTACCCTAAAGATGGTGACCGCCTCAGGTACTTCATCGCTGTTGAAGATATCGACGTACTGCTGGAAGTAGTCGAACAAGTCTTGTGTCCGGACTCGCTCGCCATTGATGAGCTTCGGAGTGAGGTGCTCGGGGTCGAACAGCGACGGTACCAGCTGCAGAAGTGCTAATCTGAAGTCTTGGGTCAAGTCTGGAATTAAGAATAAAAAAAATTGAAGTAAGTACCTACCACATGACATCACACCAGCCCCCCTAGCCAAGTCATAAACAATAAACGTAAACTCTCAGTAGTCTTTAAGCTGTTGATCCCCGCACGAACGCCCGCGTTCGTGCGCCATTGTCTTACTATTGTGTCTCTAATTACACTACTCAACCAGTTAATAGATTTTCAACTTTATGTTTTTGGATATAAAGTTGAAAATCTATTGAAGATTACATAGTGTTTTCGTTCGTTCCGGTCGCTAACGCTCAGTAGTCTTTAATAGATTTTCAACTTTATGCTCTTAGGTATAAAGTTGAAAATCTATTGGAGATTACTAAGCGTTCACGTTTATCGTTTGCAACTTGGCTAGGGGGGCTGATTTTTTCGCACTTAGCATTGCGTCCGGATGAAACCGGACAGAGTCAGAGTTTATTTATTGCTTAAAAAAAATTTTGTGATGTGTGAAGCCTCTGCATTTCATTAAACTAAATAGTTCATTCCCTCATAATTTTTTTCCTGCTCTCAAAACGGTGAAGGAAAACATCGTGAGGAAACCGGCATGTCCTAGAACCAAAAATTCGAAGACATGTGACATTCACCAATCCGCACTAGGCCCGCGTGGTGGATTACGGCCCATTCCCTCTCCTAGAGAGGAGGCCTGAGTCCCAACAGTGGGAACATTATAAGGCCGACTATGCTATAAATAATAATAATAATAATAATATTCCACAACAATCACACAACGCCGTCTAGTCCCAAGCTAAGCAGAGCTTGTGTTATGGGTACTAGACAACTGATAAACATACTATATATTTCTAAATACAAACTTATATAGATAAATGACACCCAGACACAGAACAAATGATCGTGCTCATCACACAAACATTTGTCCTGGGTGGGAATCGAACCCACGACCTCCGGCATAGCAGTCAGGGCCACTAACCACTAGACCAACAGGCTTGTCAAATAATATTTGAAAGTTCCAGCGGTGAGAAAGGATCACATTTTGTTGATCTAGAGTCGGAAGTGATTCCGGTCCTATTTACATGTCTCTGACGACTGAGGACCGGTTCTCGGAACGATGATATAATTTATAGGAATGTTGAAATCGTTTTGCAAATTCGCAGCCAAAATATATGAAATTAAATTAAATCAAACAAGCACGCGTTGTATAATTTGGGTTGCGTTATTTTGACGAATGTTTCTTCAACAACTGACATATCGAATTACATGTAGGTATCTCTTAATCTATTCCTTGTAAGTATATGTAGAACTATACCTAATGTTGTGCGCTCTCGACACCACTATTCCCTTATTTTATACATATATACCCTTATTTTCGTACCTACTACAAACACGTCGGAACTATAAAACCAGCGGTCAGGACTCAGGTTCTACTAGCTCGAAGGCCTGATATATTATCTGTTCTTGCAGAGTATAATTAATTTCCTTAAACAATTGCCGATTACATAAACTTTATCAGAACCGGAATATCTGTGTAATAAGATTGCTGTTTTAATCTAATGCAGAAAGTTGCTAAAATCATTTAGTACCTATCTAATATTTTCATAACAAACATTGATCTATTAATAACAAAAAAAGGGAATTAGCACTACCCCAATTGATGTAAGTTTACTAGGAAATGCAAGTAGATACCTAAGTGCTTTCGTTACACTGATAGCTTTCTTATAATTAAAATTCTTTTGAGCCTTATAAGTTCATCATCATCAATTATTACTTAAGTACTAGCCACCCGCCCCACGCACACGCTACGTGAATCACTTTTCTATTGGTCATAATTGTATGAAAATCCGTTTAGTAGTTATTTAGTTTATCACGTTAATACAGACAGACAGACGTGGTGGGGGACTTTGTTTTATATTATGTATCAAGGATGATATAAATGCCCCTCCCTCACCATTGACACCATCCTTTCATACAAGACAAAATTTTATGAAATACATCTACAAGAATTGTCATATGATGTGTGTGTTTCAGGGTTGCGGAATTGTTCACATAATAAGCTAGATTTAGGTATATTTAACGTTATTCTAATCAAACCTATGCTATGCTATAGGTAGGTAACCTACTAAGACTAAAAATTAAAAGTGTCCGGCCTTTTTATCTAAATGTCCGGCTAAACAGGCAGGTCTGTCAGGATTTTCGGTTTTAATTCCTGGCAACTCTGCCCCAATCAAATAATAAATCTGGCAATCTTCTCTAATGCACTTATGGTAAACCGAAAACCCTCATTTCAACAGTTGTTTATAAGTGTTTTGAGGAGCACTTTTTACCGTAACCTATGTGACATTAGTACCTATTATTGGTATGTCTTATAATTATACATAAAGTGATACTGATTGACTTTCATAACATATATAAGGGTTATGTTTGAGTAGAAAATATGAAAGCTATCCAAGTCATACTGACCACGAATGCATCCAGCAAAGTTCTTATCAGCGACGCTCAAGCCCGGGTGGGGCATCAGGAAGCATTTGATTTGATCGAAACTTGAGTTAATGTGCTCGCGAACCTCGCGCAGCTCAGCATTCTGGTTCGGATTCGACTGGTAACATAAATAACAATTGTACATACTATGCATTCCAAATAAGAATAGGAAACTCCACAACTCCTACTCAAACCTCAATCGGTCAAATGTTGAGTGAAAAGTACGGTTTGCAAAGAAAGCTTATTTGCGTATCAATAAAGGTTTTTTTTTTGCTTTGTATTACTAAGTCTTAGTTAAATCTAGGTGAAGTACAAACATTATTGTTTAATATAAATTAGCTAAATATATTGTATTAGTAAAAAAAAAAACTATTTTTATTCTTATTTTCATTGTTAGGAACAATTCGCGTATTTTTTCTATTTGCCACGACTCAGACACTTCACACAGTGACGCAAAGATGAGCGAAATTGAAGAACTGGATTCTTATGATGTGCCGTCACAAAATGCAATCGGTCCTATTCTTATTTAGTGGCACGCATGTACAGCACATCATCATCATTTCAGCCGAAAGACGTCCACTGTTGGACATAGGCCTCCCTTAAGTGTGGCTACAATGAACGGTCCTGTGCGTCTCGCATCCATCGGATTCCCGCAACCCTTACCGGGTCATCGGTCCACCTTGTAGGAGGCCTTCCACCGCTGCGTCTTCCTTCGTATACATAGCACAGATAATAATAATAATGGCTTACAGATGCTACGTACAAAGATACAAAGAAATGTAAATGCGGTAACTAGGGTTTTTCGGTAGGCAAACAGTTTTTTAACCGACTTCAAAAAGAAGGATATATATATGTTCGGCTGAATGTATGTTTTTTTTATGTATGTTCACCGATTTCTCGGTCAATTGTGGACCGATTTTGAAATATTTTTTTTTCTTAGCAGCGATTGTTTGTAAGTGGCCTTTGACTGAATGACTTAACTTACGCACTCACCAATAGATCGGGTACTTACATACATATATTTTCTTGCACTTAATTACAGTTTCATTGTAAGAAAATGCGATAAGACACAAGTTTTAATGAGTAACTTAAATGTTAAAACTTAAAAAAATCACTCAGTGCATTGTGCACATAGCACAATGCTTAATGGATCATCTTCCTGCCCTTGTCCCGTGTTATTTGGGGTCGGTGCTACACGTTTTTTTCTTCCATTCTGCCCTGTCACTCGTCATGTTATCACTAACTTCCTTTTCTTTCATATCACTCTTCACACAATCCATCCATCTTTTCTTTAGTCTCCCTCTCCATCCATCCACATGTAAACTCATAACTCTTTTAGTACAATGCTAATGGATCCGTTCCAATAATCATCTAAATTGGAATTAGGAACACATGATTCCACAATTTTCTACTGGTTTATGGGGAGTTTGTTAATAAGAGTATAGAGTTCTTACCAGTACCTAAGTTTAAAAAAATCTTTATACTTATAATATAAATTATACCTATAGATTTCAATATTAAATTGATGCATATCATACCATCAGTTGAAATTTATTAGTTAAAAAAGTCAGTGTCACCTTTTTTCATCACATAACATTCTTCCGCACTGGGTGGAGTAAGAGGGCGTGTCAGACTTTTACTGACCCACCTGTGTTCCTTCAGTTGCCCTATGCGTTTCAGGGCCGTGGTAACTAACCCGAACATTCTCGCAACCCTAGCTGACGTCAGTGTCACATAAGTCGTCGTTTACTATCCTAAAAGCCGTCAATAAAACATATATAGGGTGACTGGTAATTAGTGTACGATACTTAAACACGTGATTGTGCTCATGATAACCAATAACTTTTACTATGGGAACAAACCTGAAATCGCGAAAAAAAACAGCTGTTCAGTACATTTATGTTTGCCTAATGTACTGAACAGCTGATATTTTTTTCGCGATTTCGGCTTTGCTCCCATAATAAAAATTGTTTGTTATCATGAGCACAATCACGTGTTTTATCGTACACTAATTGCCAGTCATCCTATATATTACCTGGAGTCTTTTGCTAAGTAGTTCGGCACCGCCTTCGAATCCATACGCATGCTCGTAGTGGCACATCCAGTCCCGCACCAGGAACAGAAGCGTCTGGAACGCCTTGCCCTCCGCCTCACACGCCAGTCTGCCATACTCCGTGAACAGCTGGAAGACACCAAAAAAGCCAATGTTTACTCATCAGATCAGACCACTACATCGTTGTTCTATCTCATCGAGCCGGGTTAGTTTAGTGTGTGTGCTGGAGCGTTCAGTGTAACAGAAAGTAACTTACGCACACAGAAACGATGTGCATAATGAATCTATACCTACACACATCCAAGACCAACCCGTCTTCGTGAAAAAGAATATCTACACTTTTAAACCTTTTTTTTTTCTTTTTTAGGGTTCCGTAGTCAACTAGGAACCCTTATAGTTTCGCCAAGTCTGTCTGTCTGTCCGTCCGTCCGTGGATAATCTCAGTGACCGTTAGCACTAGAAAGCTGAAATTTGGTTCCAATATGTATATCAATCACGCCGACAAAGTGGTATAATAAAAAGTGAAAAAAAAGTTTTATTAGGGTAGGTACTCCCCCCTACACGTTAAGTGGGGAGTATTTTTTTTTTCATTTCAACCCCTTACGTGTGATATATTGTTGGATAGGTATTTAAAAATGAATAGGGGTTTAATGAAATAATTTTTTGATAATGTTAATATTTTCGGAAATAAGCGCTCCAAAAGTTAAAAAAAAATGTGTCCTCTAACTTTTGGTCCATAAGTTTAGAAAATATGAAAAAATCTCAAAAGTTTATAAAGACTTTCTAGGAAAATTATTTTGAATTTGATGGGTTGCACAGTTTTTGAAAAGTTGTACAAAATAATTTCTGAACTAAGTTTGTAATTTAACCGCATTTTTTTAACTTAGTTTACATATTTTATTATCCTGAACGTATTTTCTTTCAAATATTTTTATTTTTAATAAAATCGGTTCATGTAATCCAAAATTACCAACGAAAACTCAACATACATAACCCGTCTAGTTTGTATAAATTAGTAACCAAATTTCTCGAGAGATGACGAAAAATCTTAACAACGCGAAGTAGCCCAAAGTATACTTTGGGCTATTCGCGATGTTAAGATTTTTCCTGAGTTGATGGGGTTGGGACGGGTATGAATTGTTCGGTTGGTCTGTCGTTGGCATTGGTGGTATTTGTTCTTGCTCGTTGTCTGTCGTTCATTAACTGGGGACACTTATTGTGACGGACGGGAAACTACGGAACCCTACACTGACTGAGCGTGGCCCGACACGCACAGTGTTGCATCATTGCTTACCATCAGGTGGGGTCGCAGTCAAGCACTAGTTTATATCAATTTAAAAAAATATACATACAGGCGGACTCTATAAAATACTGAAGAAGAAGAAAGAAAGAAAAACATTTTATTTGGCGGAACAAGGCGCAAATTTAGAACCAACAAATCATAAGTACATTATGTGAAAGAAATATGCGCTACATCCGCGCAAAACGGCCGAACGCTCAGCATAATGCCGTGACCACACGCAAAATGCGATGAGTCCACGGCGCTGGTTTTCAGCGTGGGCCGGTAACGGTATCGACATAAAGACGTCGGCACGGTATTGTGTGCTAATAGATTTGAATAAAATAGATAAATATAAATAAATTATAGGGAAAGGAGAAAAAAAACGAACAATGAATAAATAAAGTGGAATTACGAAATCATAATATATATAAAGTGGCAACATTACTTTTCGTCTGTGCCAAAGTACGCGGTTCTGTTTTCGTGTACCTACAGTCTATGGACGCGAGGACGTAAAGAAAGCGTGAAAAGGATATGATGCATGCTATGACGCTACGCCATTATACATACTGGTATTCAAATGCATCTGGCTAGACTAGTAACCGACCCCAACATAGTGGGGTAAGCCTAAGCGGCTAGTCAGACGATGTTCAGCATCTATAATAACCTGTAAGTGTTGTAAATCATCTTCCTTGATATTGCCATGTAGGTTGTAGATCTGCACGGACGAGATGAGGGTAGACAGCGCGAAGATGGTGGAGTTCTGCCCGATGGTGCTCTCCGAGTCGAAAGTGCCCTGCGTGTCCATCAGTAGCACAGCCACCTGCAACCACATATATAGATGATGACTTCGTAGTCAACCGAGCTTCGTGGCCGTTCGACCACTTCTCGCCCTTATTTTCTAAGCAAAAGGCGGAAAAGTAGACGATCAAGAGGTTTCGTAAGTTTGCCTGTCCTGTCACTGAGGACTAAAGTGAACATGAGGCTCATATATCAAGGTTGATCCCAACAGTGCAGTCTGTAAACATGACCTGTAACTTGCGCGATCGAATGAAAAAAAAACTGGGCAAGTGTGAGTCGGACTCGCGCCCTGAGGGTTCCGTACAAACTTACAGTAAACAGTTCAATTCCCGAATGGAGTCTTGAAGATTTTTCCGAACGACAAAAACATTTTTTTGTTGTGACGTAACAACAAATTTACAGTTTTCAGATTTATTCCTATATCTGTACTATATGCCTACCTTGCTTTATGCTAAATTTTAGGATTCTGGGTCAACGGAAAGTACCCTATGAATTTTGATTCCCTCGAGAGTGTCGAAATATACGTTTTTAGAAATCTGATTTTTTTACGGCTTCAAGAGACCGCAGACTTGAGTATATGGTTTTAATTTCAACTCGATACCTCCACGCGTTTCCGAGATAAAGGGTCTTGACAGACAGACAGACAGACGGACGGACAACAAAGTGATCCTATAAGGGTTCCATTTTTTCCTTTTGAGGTGCGGAACCCTAAAAAGACCAAGCCTTCATGGAGGATACTAGATAAGTAAATTGATCGACAATCATCGATTCAAGTGATAGGGGGTTAGTGTTTACTGTACCTATATCAGCCTATATGGTGGACTTAAAGTTCCAAGATTTATATGATTCACCCACCTTCTCGCCGTTTGCCAGGGTGGTGATGATGGGTTCCGGCCACAGGTGGATGCCGGTGGTGTCCCGCTCACCGCCGCCTCTCCAGTGGAACCCTTTCAGCTGCTCGTCCTCCTTGCCCAGCCATTCGCCACTCAGCTGACTGGAATGCTAACAAATAACAATGTTTACATAAGAGTACGTTTGAAAGGTACACGTACAGAGGCTGTAGTGAGTACTTACAGGCGCGGTGAGGTATCTGAGGAAGAAGTCGAGGATGAAGGACTTGCCGCCGCGGTAGGCACCGGCCACACTGACTACGACGGCGGGCAGGTCCTGCACGTCGCGCCGCAGCAGCACGCGGCGCAGCGCCGCCTCGTCCAGCTCGTAGCGCGCGCCCGCACCAGTACCCAGCCGCACCACCGGTGCACCTTCGCTTGCCGCCGCCGCCGCGTCGCTCTCCGTAGAGCCACTCATTGTGCTTCACACTGCACACACCACAATTTTCATCATGTTGTGACCGTGATACCTAGTTCCCATAATAGAGATTGCCTCGATGGTCTAGTCGTCGGAAGCGCCGCTACAGGGTATGAGGTCCTGGGTTCGATCTAAGTCGGACAAGGTTGTCATTAGGTTTTCCGTCAGACATTTTTCATTAGGAGCCCAGAATTTGGATGTTTGCCCTCTTAGTGGCATTTGTATCGCTCGCCCCCGTTACATGTGAAATCTAAGTGTAGGTAGGTATATTATATTTATGGATATTAGGTCTTTAGGTTTATAGGCTATTAGGTCAAATCTGTGGCCGAGTGGTAACGGCTCCGACTTACGAGTTGTAGGTCGCGGGTTCAAACCCAGCCAGGCGCATTACTTTGTGTAATTTTTTTCATCACCACTGCTCTCAAAACGGTGAAGAAAAACATCGTGAGGAAACCGGCATGTCCTAGAACCAAAAATTCGAAGACATGTGACATCCACCAACCCGCACTGGGCCCGCGTGGTGGATTACGGCCCATTCCCTCTCCTAGAGAGGAGGCCTAAATCCCAGCAGTGGGAACATTAAAAGGCTGATTATGCTAGGTCAAATCTGCCAAAGCTTTCGTAAGAAATAGGCTTCGTGATATGAATAAAAAAAATATGCCTGCCTGCAAAAAATTTAGCTTTTTTGCTCGCCTTGGCGAGGGGGGGGCATTACCGTGCCCCCTAATGCTGGTTGCCTGGAAAGAAAGAGATCGCGGAATGCGATAAGGCCGCTACTGGTGTTTTTTTTAATTTAATGCTCAAATTGGATTATTTATTATCTTAGTTTACAGTAAAATATACATATACACCACAAATTTTTAATTAGTACAAATACTTAAAGGGCTTTTTAGAAAAGATCTTGTTATTATTTAAGTAAAGTCTCAATAAATAATATTCATAAACAGCAAAGTTATTATCGTTTGTTTATATCCCAAAATGTCACTCAATTTATGGAGATATTGTACATGCTTTATTATTGATTATGAATGAATGACGATCAAAATGAAAAAAACACTTCGCGTAGTATTTTCTAGTAGCAATTGTTATGAATGATTGATTCAATTATGAATTTACAATTTTGGTTTTTTTTTTACTTTTCACTACAAAAATATGATCAGTAACTGGTACGGATAGAGCCCCATTTTTTTGTACTAATTAAAAAATAGGGGTGTAGGTATAAATAAATATGAGAATCTGAGTACTGACCATATATTCTACAAAGGGGTATTAGTACAATTTCGGAAAAATCCCTGCACGGTAGCAGCTTGGGAAAAAAACTGTAAACAAACCAGTTTTTTTCCCATTTCAAAAATAATGTGTTGCTATTCCACTAACTGACATATTTATGTTACATCTGGCAACACTGTTGGACTGAAGCCGGCTTGAAATAGCGTGTTTATCTTATCTGCTACATCGATGAATTAAATACGCTTTGTTCCTACACGTAGCAAGCAACATATAAATTCAGATATTATTATGTATGTATTTATCTTGTGACAATAGTACCTACTTCACATTATGATTCCAATGATATAATACAAATATATTATATACCTACCTATCTAAGACTTCAGTTGAATAGCTTTCTATTGTGCCAATTACAAAAACCTTTATCAAACAAAGAAATTAAAAACAAAAAAAATATTTTTTTAATAAAACTCGTCATAAAAACAGAAGTAACATGACAACACAGCTGGTTTTCCCCAGTGAGATAGGCATTAGGCATGTTATATTATAATGTGCCTATCTCAATTAGGTACCTACTGTCAGAGGAACTTTGCTTCAATAGAGATTTTTTTTAGGCGGGAAATCATCCAATGACTTCTCTCGCTCTAGAGCAGAGCGAGAGGGCGTGTCAGACTTTTACTGCCAAAAACCCACTCCTATATTTTTTCTTAACCTTCGTTCCAGGGCCCCGGGCTTCTCTTTCGCATAACTCATGGTCCCAGTATAATAGGCTTCGACCCTGCTGGGCCCCTACGGTTTGGCTGACACCTCTTTGAGGCGCGCGTGGAATGGTACGCGGCGTTAACGACTCGACCTTGGTCCGGACCGGACGGTTACAGGAAGTCTGGACGGCGAGCTACCCATTGCTCGAGAGCTGGCGATTGACTTTTACTTTTCCGCAATGTTTTTTTTATATTAATAAAATATTGTACAACTTTTCACACAACGCCATCTATTCCCGAACTAAGCAGAGCTTGTGCTACGATACTGGACAACTGATAAACATACTTAATGTATTTGTAAATACATACATGTTATAGATAAATTACACCCAGACACAGAATAAATGATTGTGCTCATCATACAAACATTAGTCTTAGATGGGAATCGAACTCACGACCTCTGACATAGCAGTCAGGGCGGGCCACACGTCACTCCAACAGGCTAGTCGAATCCACAGAGTACTTTTTATGTCGAATCTCTATTTAATACAGCTGTAGCTACCAATAACGCGAATATTCTTGTCGCGTTATCGTCATAAAACATCGTATTAATTAAGTATACGCGATGTTGTTCTCTACATTAACACCGACATCGCGACAGTACTGCGACAAGCATTCGTGTTCGGCCGAACCACATTACTGTAAGTTCATGATTAAAAGAAAGAACAATCTTTATTTGCGTCTTACACAAGAAATTCAAACAATCAAGGAAAATAAAAATAATTAAAACTAACAATAAGTTTTAGTTTTTTTCTGATTTAATCCAATGCAATTTATTAAAAAATTCCTCGCAGATTTGGAAATTAAAATGAAATCATGATGAAATAATGTCTATGAATGCGATAAGGCCGCCCATTGTATGTATTTTAGTTTTTTAATTTCGTTAATTTCCTGTTTGTTGTATGTGTAATGTGTACAAAACAGTATATTATAACATAAATTTGAAATTGTTTTCCTTTGTCTCATGTCATAAACCTACTTAAGCTTTCAATTTATTTCATCATTAACCTAGAAATAATTAAAAAAACTGGCGGACTCGCGGGCGAAGGGTTCCGTACCATCGCATCCGTATCAAAAAACGGCAAAAATAAATCACGTGTGTTATATGGGAACCCCCACTTATATATTTATTTTATTCTGTTTTTAGTACCTATCTGTTGTTATAGCGGTAACAGGAATACATCATCTGTAACAATGTCAACTGCCTAGCTATCGCTGTTCATGAGATACATGAACCGTGATAGCCACAGACAGATGGACATAGGAGTCTTAGCAATAGGGTCCCGTTTTTACCCTTTAGGTAAGGAAACATAAAAATACTTTGTTGATGATGAAATCTTTAAAACATTATATCGTAAAAATCGTATAAAATAAATATTAGACCTAGTAGTATTTATTACTCACCCTCTACAATATCGAACAGGATAATAATCACTGCTTATTTGTGACGAAATATACTTTTTCAAGTCTACAACTGACCTCGCCGCAAGCTAAATAACAACTGAACACCCATCGTGAATTTATAAACGAATAGGAAATCATTGAGTCATTGAGACAACTCCTTAGCAGCTATCGCGAATTTTGTAGTGTATGTTGATCAAATATATATACCCGGTTCATAATTGATTCGCCATTTTCAACCTTATTTCATAATTTACAAAGCCCATAATCTACTGTTATCGCGTGCGTTTTATTGCGTTTGGCAATGCGAATTTCGTTAGTATAAATAGAACAACATAAAGATAGCGGGAATTTGCGGTAAGTAATGTTGCCATCAAATTGATTTCTAACTATTTCGGTAAAATAATGTTTACTTTAGGTAGTCTGTGACAGTCAGCGATGCATTAATTCATCACACCCCATACATTAACTCTACCTCTTCAGAACATTATGAAGAATTAAATCCACTATTTAACTCACTCCCACTCTACCGTCGGATTGTCCCGAAGAGTGTTTTGGTGTCCTATTCGCCAGGGTCATGTGTTTTCGACTCACTCCATCTCGTTTAGGTCTGCAATCTCCATAGGTGACAGAAGAGCTGACGAGATGGAGTATTTGGTCGTGGATATGCGACCCTGGCGTAATAAACGCGACAGTGTTTGTCGGATATATCCGACCTAGGCGGTTAATATTGTGACGTCATTCTTGTGGTGACCTTTATCCAACATTAACCGCGAAATAAACAAAGCCAAAGTTATGCGGTACAAAAATTGTTAATGTATAATTTTTTACAGCGCGCAAAGACACATTTAGCCATGATTTGGCATGAAAATATTAAATAGAGCAAAACTACTATTAAATTTTATGAATTAAAAACAAAATTAAATATTACACTTTAAGATATTGTTACTTAGGTAAAGATTCAAAATAAATATGTACTTTACACAAATTAACACCTTTTTTTAAACCAATACTTGTTTTTTAAAATAACTACACAGTTAAATAAGACTTTAAAATATGAGATACAACATAAAGTTTAAATTACGAGTTTCATAAAACTTACAAGATGAAAATGCGGTGGTGAGTCTTGCAACAGCTAGCTAGATGGGCTGTACTGCGCCAAATTGAATCCCAAGTAATCGAATATCAATTGATTGACCATTATAAATCGAATATTCAGTGAATCAAAACGATCAACAACACATTCTTGCATCAAAAGGATTGACAAGAACATTTTTTCAGAAATTCGATTAAAGTAATAATAATCTAATCTTTTTTGTGTGTGTGTGTGTGTACATAAATCGTTAAATAAATAAATAAAGAATAAAAACTTTTTAATTTCATATTGAGGGTGGGAACCACGCAAAAGACTGTTGCTAGCTTACAGTTGAACGAAACCCCAAAACATACGGCCATCTCGTAAGATAAAAAAAATACCTAAATCCCAGAAGAAGTCGATTATGTACCCAGGTATTTTTATATCTAAGTAAGCATAATTAAAAAGAACAAAAAAAAGCTACTTTAAATAAGAGATAATAAAGATTTTTCTTTGTAATTTCTACCAAATGGTAGAAATTCAAATTATTGTAAGACAACACGGGACGTATATTTAGGTATATCATCGGGCCTTCCCCTGTGTTTCGTTGTGACATTGAAACGAAACAAGTGAGCAATATATTGAATGATGGCGTTTTATTGAGGCACAACGGAAATGATGCAACTAAAAAGATTGCTATAGAATACTTAGATGCTTTTATGTGTCATTTATACGCACAACTTCTAATCTAATCACTTACATAAGCATTATTATTATAAGCCACTTCATTTAATTCATTAAACCCCAAGTTCGCTCTCATTGTCTTTTTATTGTGTCTCTAATTATGATATTCGAAAGGTTTGATACTTCATTCTGTTTGAAATATCTATTATTCATTTTCGACTGGCCTGTTGGTCTAGTGGTTAGTAGCCCTGACTGCTATGCCAGAGGTCGTGGGTTCGATGGGAAAAATGTTTGTGTGATGAACACGACCATTTGTTCTGTGTGTGGGCGTAATTTATCTATGTATGTATTTAGAAATATATAAGTATGTAGTATCAGTTGTCTAGTACTCATAACACAAGCTCAGCTTAGTTTGAGACTAGACGACGACGTTGTGTGATATTTGTGGAACATATGTAACATATATATATATATATATATTAATATTTATTGTGCACCACTGTGTTGTCCTTTTTATTATCCCAAAAATTGACAGGTAGAGAATGCCTTGTTGCATTAAGTCCTCATAAGCACCACTACTGTACATGAAGTTTAAATAAACAATGATTTAAGCATACAAGTTTAAGGATTAAGCTAGTCAGGTGAAGTAACTCTTACCGAAGTCGGTTCGTGGATGGGTTTGATGCATGTTTGATGACCCATTATAGGCTGATAGATGCTCGTACCCTTCCGTGCCTCAGAAAACACTTTGCGGTCCCGTCTGTCAATTATTATAGATCTTTGACAGTCGTTAAGTTTTTAAGAATTAATTTTAATACGAGGTACCTATATTTATTTTTATCATATATACCCCCATTCAAGTATTACGTTATCGCTACAGGGGTCAGGGGGGGGGGTCTTTGCTTTCCTTATTTTTGATGGCATGGGGGATGAGGGGACTGGATGGTGATTACGTCAACAGAACTTATATATTTTTTAGTTTTTCAAGAAAATAATATCGATTTTCCAAAATCATACGAAAATGAGCAGCAAACATCTAATGTCATTGAAGACTTAATGTCATGGATTCATTTGCCATGGACTGAGGACTGTTAATTTGAATTAATAAGCCAAATCTTTAAAAGTTGTTTGTCTAGTTCCAAGTTCCAGACTTTTACTGACTAAAAACCCACTCCTGTTCCTTCGTTGCCTTTCATACCAGGGCCGAGTCTTCCTTTCAGAATCAGACCCTTGGCCCCAGTGAAGCCTACTGGGGTCAAGGGTCTGTGAACCCTGCTGGGCCCCTACGACTCGCTAGTCAGAAACCCGAAAGTTTGACAGCCAGTCTTGCCAAGGGGTATCGTGTTCCCCAGTTACTGGGATATTGGTGGTTACAGAGGCAGTCGCTTCAAGTAATATACTGTTTTCAGTTGCATCAGGAAAGAGTTTAGGTAGGTACCTAAGCAGACTTATTGATATTGTTGATGAAATAAAACATCATAATTGTGGGTTGTATGAATAAGAGCGCTGTATTTTGTGGTTTACAATATTAATTATTATTTATTTATAAGTTTTCTTTACGGTGAGGTCATCAGGAGTGCTTACAGGGATAAATGTTTTGCAACAACAAATAAAATTATATTGTAAATATAATAAAATCATTATGATAAGTTTATTTTTGTACGTAAGTCAAACTTGGTCAATGCTAATAAAAATAAACTAGTGAAATAGCACAAAATAGTATTGATTTTTTATACTAAGAGTGCCCAACTTAATATACGTTTCCATTGGGCACGCCATAATTATGGCGGTAAGTCCCCTCTTTGAGGAGTGGCTGGAAAGGCAACACGGCGTCCATACCTTCCGCATGCCGCAGGTCCTCACCGGACATGGTAAGTTTGGGAGGTTCCTACACCGGATCCGTGCGGAAGAAACGCCTGGGTGTTGCCATTGCGTGGACCGCCCGGAGGATACGGTGGAGCACACGGTGGAGGTGTGCCCCGCTTGGGAACAGCAACGCCGTGTCCTCGTAGGGGCGATCGGCGGCGGTGATCTCTCGCGCCGGGCCTTGGTACAGGCCATGGTCTGGAGCGAGGAGGAGTGGCAGGCGGTCGCCTCCTTCTGCGAAGCAGTAATGCTAGCAAAGGAGGCGGCCGATCGCGTGAGGCAACGGTCTTCACGCCCCAACCGCCGCCGGGATTCTGATCCCGATTTCCGGCCACCGTAGGCGCGCGCTTGCGGACGGTCAGCAATGGGTAGCTCGCGGTCCGACCGTCCGGTAACCGTCCGGACCGAGCCCAAATCGTCGATGGCGCATACTGTTCCACGCGCGGCTCAAGGAGATGTCAGCAACTGTAGGGGCCCATTAGGGTCGAAGCCTACTGGGGCCAAGGGTCTGATTCTGAAAGAAAGACTCGGCCTTGGTACGAAAGGCAACGAAGAAACAGGAGTGGGTTTTTAGTCAGTAAAAGTCTGACACTATCTCCCGCCTGCCCAAGAGCGGGGGATGTCATAAGATGATTTTCCCACCGAAAAAAAAAAAACATACGTTTCCATGCCACGGCTCTTACGTGATTATGATGTTATTATACATTTTTCTCTAGATATTTTGGAAGCACAGTTATTTGTGAATATTATCCAGGTTTCGATAGAAATCACAACAAGAATTTGTGTACAACTAATCCATTAAAAACCTCTGAAAATCTGCTATTTTGCATGAACATTGGCTCTAAATGTACTCATAAATGAAAAAACTGGGCAAGTGCGAGTCGGGCTCGCGCACTCAGGGTTCCGTACAAACTTACCCATGAAAACAGTTCAATTCCCGAATTGAGTTACGAAGATTTTTCCGAATCGTAAAAAAGGATCTTTTTGTGACGTAACTACAAATTTACTGTTTTCAGACTTTTTCCTATATTTGTACAATGATACCTTGCTTCGTGCCAAATTTCAGGATTCTAGGTCAACGGAAAGTACCCTATGAATTTTGATTCCCTTGAGAGTGTCGAATTACCTACACGTTTTTTGCGACATAAACGGCCGTATCTTTTTTTTTTCGTTAAGTCAGAAGTTTGATTTTTTCACAGCTTTAGGGTCCGCAGATCTGAGTATATGATTTTGTTTTCAACTCGATACCTCTACAAGTTCCTGAGATAAAGGGTCTTGACAGACAGATAGACAGACGGACAACAAAGTGATCTTATAAGGGTTCCGTTTTTTCCTTTTAAGGTACGGAACCCTAAAAAAAAGACAGACAGACGGACAACAAAGTAATCTTATAAGGGTTCCGTTTTTTCCTTTTAAGGTACGGAACCCTAAAAACGAGAATTTCCTGGAACAAGTTTTTTGAAATATTCGAGTGAGTCATTAAATTACCGAATTCCAGCAGAGCGTTCACGTGATATCTCTCTTTTTTCACGTTGCCTCTTTATCAAACATTGCGTTGAATGAATAAACAAGTTTTATACTGTTGAATGAAACATAGAATGAAATACACTGTGACACAAGTTATACATAAAGATAAATGTGGTACAGGTACATAATCGCGCTCATAGTAAAAACAAATCATAATAATTGAATACCGCGAGACCTTTTTGTCTTGGGAACATGTTTTGACTTGGACTAGGCACTTCTCACTGGTCGGAGAGTGATGAAACTGATGAAAATGAATATGTCACCGTAAAGTTGTAAATACAGTTACTTTATAATCTATCTCGCGAGATTGTAAACTATCGAAAGATTGTACTTAAACCGTAACACACCTATTAATTTACAGTGTGGTCTTTTTTAACCTAAAGGTTGACTGGTAGAGAATTAAATCCGCCTATGTACTACTACGTTTAAATAAATACATAAATAAAATGGAGTCATGCTGAGATAAGATAGTTGACGGATATCCTGGTTTTCGAAGTAGAGATTAAATTCTAAAGCTGAAAACAACAGAAAGTAAAGTCGTTTTTACGTTGTTGTAGGTGTAGTTTTAGAAGAGCTCGTGACTAAAATAATAACAGCTGTAAGTGTCGATCCAAGCTTAAGCAAGACTGGTCGAGGTCAATTTGTATATGGGAGACTATTATAACATAGGTACTGAACGAAGCACGTTACGCCGCGTTCCCACATTGTCGTGACGACATAAAATCGTGTAGTATTAAGCGTCGAGGTGCTCACATACAGTACGACACGATTAAATGTCGTCTACGAACTCATTTGCAGTGACAGCAGATTGTCATGATAGTGGGAAACGGCTACGACAGTCGTAAAAAATAAAAAAAATGTCCGTACTAAACAGAGACGGTCAATCATGTGTTGTTGTTGCGACTATCTGCCATGACCACGACAAACAGATATTATAATCGGAACAGCTAGAAGACTATAGTCGTCCGACGATAAAATAACCGTTACGGCATAGTGGGAACGCGGCCTTACGCCACTGGTTCCGGTTGTCATTTGTAGATCTTTGTCCGACAAGGCGGTGCTCCCCCCAAGTGGAGCACACCTCCACCGTATGCTCCACCGTGTTTTCCGGGCGGTCCACACAATGGTGACAACCAGGTGTATATTCTGCCTGAATCCAATGCAGGAACCTCCCGAACTTGCCATGTCCGGTGAGGACCTGCGTCATGCGGAAGGTGAGGTCGCTGTTTTGCAGCTTCAGCCACTTCTCAAAGAGGGGACCGCCGTGAGAGAAAGAGAGATGGAGCTAGACACCCTTTATAGCTCCATCCCTTTAACAGTTCAATTCAGGTTGTCAAGTGGATCGCGTTAAGAGGTCGTGGTAGGGCCTCTGCTAATAAATCTGACAGCAGTCTTGCCAATAGGTATCGTGTTACCTAATTACTGGATTTTGGAAGTCAGTTCGGCAGTGGATCCGTGTAAAACACTGACATTTAGCTGCATCCGCTTAGGCTAGAAGCTGACCTCGATAAAGTAGGGAAAAGACTGGACAGATTGATGGCAGACCTAGCCCCCTAGCCAAGTTACAACCGTTTCGTTTCGATTTTCTTTTCGTTGATCGCCTCGAGTCGGCCACGCCTCCTATTCCTTTGTTCTGACCACGTGACTGAGCGTTGAGATGACGTCAGAATAAAGGAATCGGAGGCGTGGCCTACTCGAGGCGATCGATGAAAAGAGAATCAAAACGAAACGGTTGTAACTTGGCTAGGGGGCTGTCATTTTCTCAAAGTAAGGGTTTCGCCCTCTGACCGCAGAGTCCTGCCGGGGTTCGTTCAACGGACCCGTCATTTGATTGCCTAATTAGAAGTCCTTATAGCAGTAATCTTTTGACCTTTTATAACATGACTGGTGCCAGCCGTATCGTTTATCCTAGGAAGACCTCCCTAAAGTAAACGATACGAGAATACTATAAATTGTGTAAATTACTACGTACTTACAATACAAAAAAAACCTGCCTTATTTATAAATGATTAGGTTAAATATTGATTATCAGATTCTAATTAAAATTCAGAATTCAGAGAATCAGAATTGAAAGACCTGAAAAAATAATTATCTGCTATAAATTGTTTCAAGCGAATATACTCCCGAGATAAAAAGGTATTATTTATACATTTCACCCTCTTCAGCGTATACATCCAGAGGACAGTTACACCTATTATTAAAACTATTTTTTATTTTTATTTTATTTTATTTATAATTTTAATTTAGTGCTTTTTCTTTTACTTTTGTTAATAATTCCTAAACTTAATTTAATACAATAACTGATACCATTTGCTCATGAGCTGATACTAGAAGACCCAAATTCTAGGGCTTAACGCGCTGCATGCCGAAATACAGGCTCCAAGCCTAGTTCGGCAGCACATGTTAATTTAGGCACAATTTTTATGTATTGTAACAATATCATAATTATGAGCACAGAAAAATTGTGTAATGTGTATTTTTTTGGTGTAATAAATTATAATTATTATTTTTATATATTTTATTTATCTCAGGACCCTGAGGTCCTGGACCTTTGGGAGGCGTACGAGGAGCCGAAGCCAACTCGCAGAGGCCCTTTAGATAATTATAATGGAACATGATACCAACCGACGATTATCCCTGTACGCGCTATGCTAGTGCACCCAAAGACAACCCCCGGTTATTGAAAAACTGTTGCGACATATGGAGAACAAAGATAATAGGGCTATGGTTTTTGGAGTCTTAAGTGGACTGGTAACATGGAACTATGTCAAGACTATGGCCCCTGCCTGAACAACGTTATTAATATGCATCGAAAAAAGGCAGGGGGTGACTTGCACACTCAATAAATGGGCCCCCAAAAACGGCCGCTAGCACGAAGTGACGTAGCAACAAGAGGGCAACATATCCTGAGGTGCTTGAGGAGTGGAGAGGTATACCACGGCTATCAGGACAATCCCGGAAGTACGGTCAAGATCCCTACCAGCACCTTACTGGATTATACATCCTTCTCCCGAGCACGTTTGCTCTTGCGAATCTCCACTCAAGCCAGCCAATAAAGGCAAGAGAGAGGTCGGAGCTCAGTTCCTCGTCAGTGTTCACTACGGCCGGCCAATAAAGGCAAGTCGGAGATGAAGAACAAGAATTCTCCCGGGAGATCGGGTCCGTGGGGTCGCTAATGCCCAACAGTTCGCCACAAAACTGCACTGCGGATTGTATCTCTCTTAGTCTGACCCCTCACCCTAGGCATATTACGGCAAAGCAAACTTTACCGATACAGACCTAGGGTATATTGGAGCACGCAAGCCCCACCACGACGTCAACGTAGAGATACGGCGATGGGGTTATTATTATTATTATTATTATTATACAAGAGGTCTAGGACCACCAGGACATGGTCTACCCGTGTGCCAAATTTCATCCAAATTCATTCAGCCGTTCGAGCGTGAAGATGTAGCAAACATACACACTCTCAAACTTTCACCTTTATAATATTAGTATGATAAGGCGCTGTTTGTATACGTAAAATTAGCCGTAAAATGGTTCTGTCTGTATCAACGAAGATCTTCATCAGGAATTCACCAACTAAATAAAACAATACAAACTATTTTAATATTTGGGAAAGATCCTATTGAGGCTGCGAAGGTCAATGTTCTACGTAATTCGTAGATATGGGGAAGGCCCGACGTTACAGAATGTTGCCATTCACACATTTTAATTTCTACCATTTATTTAGAATTTTAATAATTAGTGACTTTATTGACTGCAATGTTTGCGAAATGTGTGTAGGTTTTTTTTTAAGTACTTTAAATATATTGTTTGAGCACGCTACTATATGAGAACCCCTTCAGTAAAGGCGAAACGAATAGCACCACAAAAATAAATAACTAATAAAAAACCGGTCAAGTTCAAGTCGCAATCGCGCACCGAGGATTCTGTCTATGCTTATTGATTATTAATTAGTTCGATTATAAAATCTTCGAAAGCCTCGAAGATTTTTACGTGATCTAACTACTTTACGGTCTTCAGATTTTTAATTGTGCTATAAGACCTTGCATCTTGCCAAATTAAATGGTTTTGATTTCCTTGCGAGTGTCAAAATATGCGACACAAACAGAGTATTAAGTCTTAAAATAAACTGTCACTCGGGCCCGTAGCTTTCACCTTAATGTTGGTAAATGAAAATTAATGAAATAATCCTGAACAACATAAAATGATTCAAATGTGTATTATTTTGTTGCAACATAATTTAATAATGTTACTGCGATGGTAAGAAAACAATATTCTGGTAACATTACTCACAGCAAGAAACGTATACGTTCTATATTTAAAAAGATGTTATCATTGAATTCGCACTGCTAAATGCCGTAAGAGGCAAGCGTCAGTATTTAAATATAGACTCTATAAATTAGACTGTAAGACTGAAAAATGTTGAAAAGCATATAGCATGTGTTACATTTTGATACTTTATATTATTTACACTGGGCTGAATTATATTTCATATAAATGGTAGTGGCAGTAGTCATTCTGCCGCTTTACATCTGCCTTCATGGTCGGTCAATCTGTGGGCTTGATAGCGAAGTTTTTAAGAATTAAAAAAAGCAGTTTTCATATTCATAAAACAGTGATTTAATAGTTTCCTTTTAATATATCAGGTGAGTAGGTACATGTATTCATTTAATAATTTATTTTAAGGAAGGTATCACCAATTCTTAGGTTTTTTTATGGCAATTGTATCAAATACAAATACAAAAAGTTTATTTGTGCACACAGGTACAATTTAGTTGTTACAAAATTTTATATAAAATAATTATTAAAAATAATAATAATAATATATTATTAATTAAAATATTTTTTTTTTCTGTTTGAAGTACCTATCTGTTATTTTTGTTTATTGTGCAAGCCAGTGTTGTCTTTTTTAACCCAAAGGTTGACTGGTAGAGAATGCCTTGTTGCATTAAGTCCGCCTATGTACCACTACTGTACATGAAGTTTAAATAAATAAATATAAGTCTCTGTGTTCTGCCACAGTAGGTAAGTGGCATACAAATATTATGTATTAATAAAATAGGTATTATTACGCGATCGGCGCGAATCGGTTGCGATTATTCTGCCAGAATTCTCAAGTTGTAGAATCGTCGTCTTAAAAATAAATAAAATGCATTTCTTCCTCAAAGATATATTTTGGTAATCTTTATATACATATGTAATTCTTCTGTAGTACGTGTGTTTGTCGCCTAACTCTTAAACAGCCTGACCGATATGAATTAATTTTTTGAATAATTTTGTGCCATATATCTGACTAGGTCTTAAGATGGTTTCAAATACAATTGAAGACGGTAGATGATGTTATGATCGCGTGCAATAAATTTATAATTCGACCGTAGCAATTAACATTGTCGGATCTACATTTTTGCATACCAAAGATCTGCCACTTCTGACAATATTAGCGGGAAGAGCGCACTCGTCGGTTTTATTTATAAAATGTTAATAAATTCGCCAATTTTATTATAAATTTAACGTTCCCTTTACGTCGAGGTCAAGGCGGATATTAGACCTATTGAATCCATCAGTTCCGCCACAAAACAACCCAAATTTTCAACTAACGGACACTAATTATGTGGAAAATAATCTAAGAAAAAAGAGAAAAAACTTTTTAGAAAAAAAAATAACCGACTTCACTAAAAAAAACAATAAAAGGATCAAAATAACTTTAATTTCGGAAGTCGGTGTTTCTCGGTATTGTTTGTTTCTTATTTAACACCGACTTCCGAAATTAAAGTTATTTTGATCCTTTTAGTGTTTTTTTTAGTGAAGTCGGTTATTTTTTTTTTCTAAAAAGTTTTTATTTCACACTTTTTAGTTGCGATACACTTATAAACAGAGTGCCTATTTCTCATGACAATTCCAATTAACCCAAATACTGCTAGGTTACATTGTTTTATTATAAAGTTCCTGTGTCTACCTTCCTCCTTCCGGCTCCATCATCAGATCAGTTCGATAGTACCTTATAGCCAAAGAGCATCTCACGACAATTCTAATAAGCCCAAACACGGCTAGGATACATTGATTAATTACGGAGTTCCTGTGCCTACCTTCCGGCTCCATCATCAGATCAGTTCGATAGTACCTTATAGCCAAAGTGCTAACCATGACAATTCTAATAAGTCCAAACACGGCTAGGTTACATTGATTAATTACGGAGTTCCAGTGCCTACCTTCCGGCTCCATCATCATCATCAGATCACTTCGATGATACCATTTTCAACGTAACTATTCAGAATCATTCATTTATTTGTATTGTCATAGTCGCTTAACTATATCTTCATTGTGATATCTATTTGAGTATGAAGTTCCGTTGACCATTTCTGGTCTTCTTCATCAGTTCCACTTCATCAAATGTTACTTTTTGACTGTAAATGCTTAAGTTCTTGATGAAAATACTAAAATTACCATAGGGTTGCCTATAATTTTTGAGGAGTTCCCTCGATTCCTCATGGATTCCATCATCAGAACTGGATTTTGAAAAAAATGGGACCAATCTGGAAGCATATCCTATAAAGGGAAAAAAAATTTTTGCAAATCGGTCCATAAACGATGGAGTTCTGAGGTAACAAACATAAAAAAAAAAAAAAATAATAATGATGATAAAAAAAAAAAAAAAAAATACAACCGAATTGATAACCTCCTCCTTTTTTTTGAAGTCGGTTAAAAAGTAAGTAAAAACTGTTGCTTAGAACATTTCAGCATACCTATAATTTTTGTTTATTATCAGCGACTAAGTGAATTCAAATTTATTTTAAGGAATATTGAAAACTACTCTGAACGGACAATATAATGTCGTTTATACCAGATACAACAATGTTTGTGGTTTTCTATTTCGTTTACTGTGTCGGATGTGTCACATACAACATTATTGCTCGATCGGAGATGGTTTTATTTTGTCGGTTATGGTACAACAGACTTTGTTGCATGTTCATTTTATAAATAGTATTGTATGATGTACCACTTCCTACATTATTGACTGCTGTGTGTTTGACTGTATTTTGTCGGATAAGCCTTGCAATCGTATCGTTCGCGCCGAACGCCTCGAATACGCCACGCCTCCGATTCCTTTGTTCTGACGTCATCTCAACGCTCAGTCACGTGGTCAGAACAAAGGAATCGGAGGCGTGGCCAAGTTACAATCGTTTCGTTCGCGCCGAAGCGAACGAAACGATTGTAACTTGGTTAGGGGGGCAGGAATTACTGACTTTGTTAACTGTTTATTTCTCATTTTTTTGTGTCGAATGTTGGACATTCGACATTATTGTTCGCTATGATAACAAGTTACTGTTGAATATGGTACTACAGACATTGTTATTTTGTTCATAGTTGATTTTTTTTTTGTTTTACGAGGAATCAATTAGTTTTTTTTTCTCTTAACTTTTCTATTATATAATAATCTTTCTAACTGCACTTACTTGGTTTGGTTTGCTTGCTTTATTTGCTAACATAGTAAATAATTTTAGGAGAACCGTTGCCTCTTCCTGTTGGCTATGAAGAGGAGCTTGTGTAACTGAAAGACTCGATTGGAGACATTTTTGATGTTTTTTTGATGATTTGTTTGAGCAGCTGTTCCGGCGTGAAAAACTGTTTGCGAGGATTCCCAGCTTTTTGCAGCCAGTTGAGCTTTTGCTTCAATTTACGGCCCAAAGTTAAGATTTGACGTCAACGTAACTCCAAAAAGATCAAGATAGTCGGTTACCAGCACGGTTGCACCCCGGAAAGTTGAAGCAGGGCTAAATTGGCTCCTTTTGGCGGAAAATAGAAACGCCTAGGTTTTAGCAGCATTGAACCTAACCAAATTGAAATTGCCCAAATCAGAAACTGCCTCCAAGGACAAGTTCAAGCGCTCAACCATAGCCTCTCGGAGAGACAGGATCTGTGACCCACTAGCTCGCACGCTGGATATGTAACTCTCAGCAACAGTGCTGTCGTCTGTATACGCAAAGGTACCGGGCTTAAGCAGATCGTTTATGTGCAGCAAGAACAGTGTTACCGAGAGCACTGACCCCTGAGGGGACCCCGGAATTAATGACCATTTGATCGGACGAGAAGCCATCGATGACCACTCGGATGTACCGGTCACTCAGGAAGTCTGCGATCCAAGCACACAATCCAGCAGGTAAATCGAAAGATAAAAGCTTACTAGTAAGGGTTTCGTGCCAGACCTTATCGAAAGCCTTCGATATGTCGTGGGAGACAGTAAGCGTTTACCCGTGCCTCTCGATGGCCTCACTCCAGATGTGGATAGCATACGCTAAAAGATCGCCAGTTGACCGATTCCGGCGAAATCCGTATTGATGGTCACTTAGGATGTCATTAGCTTCTAGGTATGGCAAAACCTTAGTGTTGAGTACACGTTCCATACTCTTACAGAGAATGGATGTTACTGAGATTGGTCTGTAGTTAGCTGGGTCAGCCCAACTACCCTTCTTGGGCACGGGCTGTACGTTAGCTTACTTCCATGCAATCGGCACTTTTCCAGCCTCAAATGAAAGCCTAAATAGGCGTGTCAGGATCGGAGACAGTTCAGGCGCACACGATTTTAAAACAATTGCAAGTATCCCGTCAGGACTGCTAGCCTTGTTCACGTCAAGGTTACACAGCACCCTACGGACGTCCTTTTGATGGATGCGATTATCCGACATACTCGTCTCGCAACCATCAGGGTAAACAGGGAACCGCGCGTCACCAGGATCTAGACGTGATGATTCCGCGAAGAGAGAGACAAACAAATTTGCTTTCTCCTCAGCGGTGTGGGCCAGCGACCCATCGGGTTTCAGCAGTGGTGGTAGTGAGGGACGGCAGAAGTTCGATACAACCGACTGAGCCAGGGACCAAAACGCTTTACTACCAGTCGGGTATGAAGCGAGTTTGTTCCCAATGCGGCAAATGTTGTCAAACCAAGACCTCTGCATCACTTTCTTGCAAATCTTGGCAACTTTGTTAAAGGCGCTCTTCTTCTGACTGACATCATTCACCTTGTGCATACGAGCCTATGCCTGGTTTGAAACGTATTTAAGCGCATTAGAGTGATCACACTCCGCACCAAACCAAGGGCGAGCTTGGCCAGACATTGTTACGTCGGAGAATGGAATGTAGTACTCCATCCCCATGATTAGTTTTAAACCGATTATATATTATTATTATTATCCATCTACTAATGGTAGACGAAGAAATTGGCTTGTGTGGGTTATTCAAAGAAAGTATTAAATGAGTATTATCTTCCCTAATACTCTTGAGTGTATCTAATGTAATAAAATAAAGTAGTGTCAGGGAAGATTTCAGGTTTTGCCGTGCATTTTCGTTACAGAAAATGGCTCTATTTTTGTATGTTGACTAAAACAATAAAAATAATAAAATAAAAACTAAAATAAAGGTAAATAAGAGGTTCGGTCCGCTGCAACCAGAACCAGATGTTTTTATAGTGTCTAGGATAGAAATATTTACACCGGTTTCATTAACTATAATATTGGGTATTTTTATAAATGATAAATCTGTGCTACTTGGGCTTTGCTAAGTGCAAAAAAATTCACTAACTTTTTAGACAATTTGATTTTTATAGAAACCTTAACATAATCTCTGGATGTGATCATTACGACCAATTTATGAGTCTATTAATTTATTAATTGGTATAGACTGTGTGAATAAGTGAGATCCTATAAGTAACATTGAATTGAGGCATTATTTGGAAGGTAACCTAATGTAACCTCTATGGCTGATGGAAGAACATCATGTCAATATTCTGGAAATTAGTGTAAGGAGGTGTGTAAGATGACACTCTTTAAAAGAGGAATGCAATAGTTTTTTATTGAGTACCTATAAAGACTAACAGCTTGAAAAAACTAACATTGTTTTCAATGGTGGACAAGCTTGTGAAGGTCAATATGACATCACCTTTTCATTTTTGATTTTTGTAGCCTCCTCAATATTGGGCTAAATGGAGGAAAGAACACATAAAAGAAATAAATTATCATGTTCAAGGGCAGTAAAAAACATCTAATTAAATGTATTTTGAATCTGGTATCCAGGAAACACAGGCATCACATTTATGTATTAGGTACTTGTAGAAGGGAAAAGATCAATCAGTTTGACCAAACTGAGACACAATATACCTACTAAAATGTAGAGATATTCTGTTCCCACTCTATGTTAGATGTATGAGATTGTTAATTGGTCTCTTTGTTGTCTTTTGAATCCATATATGAAGCAAATAGACAAATCTAATTATTTTCACACCATTGCTCCATATTTCTGGCTATATTATTTAATTGTTGATACCGTATTCCTCCCATTCGGTTTATTTAAGATACAGCAAACTATTATCAATCTCACACAAAATGTGTAAGTGCTCATGTTTAACAAAATAGAATTTTTAAAGGTAAAAAATGTGAAGCAGTTCTAAATAATTTATGTGATAATTATAATTTTTTATCCTTTTTCCAGAACCCATGGGCTTCTGTTATCACTACAATTGCGCCCCCCCCCCCAGTTCTTGTTGCATCATTGTAGGTCTAGTTTGATGATTGGATGAATTTTTATTTTGAATCTTAGTTGCCTTTACTTATAACTAAGTATTTATGTTCTAATTTTAGTATAGAACCAACCAACAACAAATGTTGTTGCTCCCTTAAAAATATTTACAGAAACAAGTTTCTTAGCATGAGAGATTACTCACTTAATAGGTACATCAACTGTTGCATTATTTTGTTGCAACAACATTTGTTGTTGCAACAAAATAATGCAACAGTTGATGTACCTATTAAGTGAGTAATCTCTCATGCTAAGAAACTTGTTTCTGTAAATATTTTTAAGGGATTTACAGAAGCAACATTTTTTGTATGTGACATCAGTCATTGTATAAGTGTCATATATACCTAAAATCTAAATAATTAACATGATTGGGATGGCGTATTTTGTAAAAAGGAATAATTGTTCCTTGAATATTTTTCAACCTTTTATTATATAATAGTAGGCTAGTATGAATAGTGTAGTGTGTATAGTAGTAGACTATATAGTCTGAACCAATACACAAAAGGTCATCAAGATGATGTACATACTGATTTGTGAACTTTTGATCATAGATATACATGTAACTACCACTATCAAAAATGCATAATGTGTAAAACAAATCCCATTTGGGACAGCAATAGACTCTTTTTAAATGATCATAATGAAATAATAGGTATCTCCTGTGATCTGGAATTAATTTTTGCCATAAGATCTCCTGGGTACACTAGAGCTACCGCAGTGATCTTACATCTTATAAATTTGGATGTGTGAACCAATTTGTTCAGGGGTTTAAAGGTTTCAATAAACCTTCCTTCTCCATCCCTGTTGGGAAACCAAAAAATATCTTTGATATAAGTTGATTCCCACACGGTTTCCATGGGGAATTTGTGCTCAATGGCAGTAAATTATGAATGGTTTTATACATAAATATGCATTCATCTTGGCCCCTGATCTTGAAGATCCTGATTGATCACTTGTAAAACCATTTTTGTTTTGAACCGTTGAATTTTGGTTGATAAGTTATGGAAGAAAAAATGCACTTACCGAACATCCACTGATGTGTTTCAAAATTGGGGCATTACCACAAATCCTCTATCAACGAGGTAGGGAATGGGCTAATCTGTAAGCATGACTAACCTCTAGTTTCAACCATGAGCCTGTGGTGAAACTTTTTGTGTTCTAGCATACACTGGATGTGTTGCGAGAATTGCTTGGTTTTAGTTTAATATGAGGACTGCAGTTACTATCGTCCAGGCCTAGGTATTATTCTTTGCTGGTTGTACCAAGATGGACCATTCCCGTTTCCCTGACGGGTTACAGTTGAAGATTAGGCTGGCTTCATAATAAGCTTGCCGCTTCTGTGGCATGTCTTTAAGACTTTAAATGTTCTCTGTTGAAGTATTCCCATGCAGGTAGTCGTCTCTATCAACATCTTTGACAATATCTTTGTTTATGTGAAGTGCAAATCTATTAAAACTCTTCCAGTATCAATCAACTGGGAAAATTAGTTTCAGCCTATTTATGCCATCATTGCTGAGAAGCTTAGATAGGGTCTAGTGATTCCCAATCCCAACTGATTCTGTTCTGACTTAATCTTTTTGTATCAGTATATTCTTGTATTATCAGTGAATTACTGACTGAGGCATTTTTATCTAGTTTTTGTTCATATTGCCTGAGTATTTCCAAAAATGGTATTCTAGATGTGGGTTAAGTCATTCATTAAGTCAGGCCATTAAATCATTTGGTTTTGTAGATATAAATACTGTAATACTTCAGGAAATATAGTAACTGGTTCAACGACTAGCTCAGATGCTAGTTCAGGAAATGTTATACTCAAGTCTGTAACAGTTGGGGTTGTGCCTGTTGGAGCCGATGATGATACAACAGATATCTAGTTTAATGTCCACTTCTTGAGGATCATCCTAAATAGCATATAGCATATTCAGCCTTTTTTTTTTTTTTTAATGTTCCCACTGCTGGGACTCAGGCCTCCTCTCTCTAGGAGAGGGAATGGGCCGTAATCCACCACGCGGGCCCAGTGCGGGTTGGTGGATGTCACATGTCTTCGAATTTTTGGTTCTAGGACATGCCGGTTTCCTCACGATGTTTTCCTTCACCGTTTTGAGAGCAGTGGTGATGAAATAAATTACACAAAGTAATGCGCCTGGCTGGGTTTGAACCCGCGACCTACAATTCGAAAGTCGGGGCCGTTACCACTCATCCTAAATACAAGGTCTAAAAACCTAAAACTATTGACCCTGTTATGGTACCAAAGTGTACCTAGGCAAATCCTTTCGGATTTTATCAAAAGGTAATGACCATTGTGCATTCATCTCGTAAACACCACGAGTAATCGGATCACGTCAATGCATCTCGTACATCACCCGTGTCCATGTACCAAAAGGTAAAGATCATCGTGTGTTCATCTCGTAAACACCACGAGTCAGCGGATCGCGCCAATGTATCTCGTACATCACTCGCGTCCATAGGTACAATATTCAAAATCCATTTCACTTGCACTGTAGATAACTTTCCTGACGAAGCTTTTCAGGTTACCCCAAAGGTGTGGGGCAAAAAACAATCTCGTATGTTTATCTCGTAAACATCCCGAGTCAGCTGAACGCGTCAATGCATCACGTGCACAACCCGCGTCAGTAGGTATATTCATATTTCGAAACCCATTTGATTTACAGTCTTACACTGTATAATATACCATGGCAAAGCCTTTAGAGTTATGGAACAAGGAAACCAGCTCGTGTGTTCATCTCGTAAACACCCCGAGGAGTTTGATCGTGTCAATGCATACAATTATTTGGGTTAAGTACGTGAAACTCTTACTTCACTGAATAATCTAATAGATAAATCTATTACTTCACCTGGAATCAAAGAATTAAATAGCGATAGGACAGGTGACGTACTATGTTATCGTCGTTTCGTCCTTTTTTCAAACTTTTCATCATATGAAGATAGTATTTCATATCTTTTCGTTTTGGCATACTTCATTACAAATTATACAAGCACTATGCTCTTATTTAATTACTTAAATTGGTAAAAAAAGCAAATAAAACACAACGTAAAACGTATTGGTTGCCGCGCAAACGTATGGAATGACATTTGACAACTGACACCTGTCAGATAATTACTCGCAGGATACGGTGCGTTTTTAACCGACTTCAAAAAGGAGGAGGTTATATGTTCGGTTGAATGTATGTTTTTTTTTTTTTTTTTATGTATGTTCACCGATTTCTCGGTCAATTGTGGACCGATTTTGAAATTTTTTTTTTTGATTGAAAGGTTATGCTTCCAAGTTGGTCCCATAGAAATATTGTTATGATCCGATCATGAACTTCGAAGATATGGAACAGAACTCCTCATAGGATCACAGCAGAACCGTCGTAACAAGTAAAATTGCTATGTTTATATGTGTAGTCGATGACTGACTGAAAGTAGAGGGTGAATATATCGACCTGATCTGATGATGAAGCCTGAAGTTAGGCACCGGAACTCTGTAATAAATTAATGTAATCTAACCGTGTTTGGGATTATTAGAATTGTCATGAGATGCACTCTGGCTATTAAGTTTGGCTGAGGGGTACTTTTTAGTGGTGGTACCATAACTAAAAAGTGTAAAATAAAAGCTTTTTACACAAAAAATACAACCGACTTCAAAGTAAAAAAAAAACACTGAAAAGTGCAAAATAACTTTAATTTCGGAAGTCGGTGTTAAATAACGAAGAGACAAAACTAATAAAGAAACACCGACTTCCGAAATTAAAGTTATTTTGCACTTTTCAGTGTTTTTTTTTACTTTGAAGTCGGTTGTATTTTTTTTGTAAAAAGCTTTTATGTCTGCTTTTAGGCTCTGAAAAGCTGCGATTGGTTCCTAGCATGCGGAAGGGAGCTGCATGGTTAAATTAAGTATATCTTCGAACGAAGCTTGCAGTATAATATCACCGCAATCTTGACACGTACGTACCTAGGTATTTTAAACTATACAAATACATCAATCTATCGATATTGCAGATAAAATTCGACCGGTAACGATTCGCTAGCCGTACAGTCAGCAGCAGACCCCCCCCCCCCTAGCCAGGTTCAGTCACGTGGTCAGAACAAAGTAATCGGAGGCGTGGCCTACTCGAGGCGTTCGGCGCGAACGAAACGATTGTAACTTGGCTAGTGGGGCAGGTATATATAGAGTAAAGATATGCGCGCGCATGCATATAATACTATAAGAATAGCGAATACGACATAGCGCCATTTGTGACGTCATAGCTGTCAAATCAAATCGGGCAGAGTGAGCAAAACAAGATATTTAAAACAAAAATATTTACGAATTATGAACGAAAAAAAGTCAGAATCTAGTAATTAGAATTTAGTTCTTCAATTCTGCTCATCTGTGCATCACAGTGTGAAGTGTCTGAGTAGTGGCGAATGGAAGAAGGCTGTTGCTAACAATGAAAATAAAAAAGAAAACAGTTTCTTTTTAAACTAATTATGACTTAAATAATATGCTTAGCTAATTTAGATTGAGCATACAGTTTTTTCTTCTCTTATGTTTGACTACGCAAATAAGTTTCTTTGCAAACCGTACTATTCAAGTAACATTTTGACGGCTTACTGAGGGCTATATTTCACCGAGACACCATGGCGGCGCGACCAGTCGCCGCTACCAACAAAATGTATACAGCTCTATAGAGCGTTACTCACCTTGTGTTCGTTTGACCAACTCTGACGCGTACACTTAAGGTCCATTTTGATACTGTCTCAGTGTGGTGTAGCGACTCTGGTGTCTGTATGGTGTCTTGTTTTGTAGCTTACGGACACCATGGCGGCGCCACTGGTCGCGCCGCCATGGTGTCCCGGTGAAATATAGCCCTTATAGTTACTAAAATTATTCAAAGTTTTATATTTGTCAGTTAATGAGTTTTTGCAGTAAGCCGATGATTTGACAGATAGAGGTAAATGGAATCAAAAGCCGCAGTACTAAATAGAGTTTGCGGTTTTTGATAGCTTGCCTCAGCGATCCCTCATTAATTAACTGTATAAATAATAAACGAGTAAATAAATGAATAATTGATGAAACTAAAATACAGACGAGTGATCATTGTACTATGATATCGAAGCAGGTCAAATAATTTATATACTTTAAAGGGTTGTGATCATGTCGGTAGCCTCTTCCCAACGGGGTCGGCTTCCAGTAATCCAGTCTAAGCGGCAGGCTTAGACAAAGGAAATTTCTGTTAGCGTTCCCGCCAAACACTAAGAACAAAATGTATGGCCATTACATGTCACGCCACTTGTCAGTGACTTCTCTGCAGGTCGTTCAAGTATTACGTAAGCAGATTTTTTACAAATATTAACCCCCTCCCATCCCCCTCGTCAGCAAAACTAAGCAAAGCTCTCTCCCCTCATGATTACGTAAACATGTACCTATCTACATGCATTTTTCTGCTGCGAAAGCGAACGGCGCGGCCAAGTTGAACGCATGCAAGAGGGTCATGGCCATCCGGATGGTTCGGGCACACAGCATGGTTTCCCGCAAAGCGGCGAGCCTCCTTGTTGGCCTGCCACTGGGATCTGGAGGCAACAGTCCTTGCACGCATGAACGATTTGTGCAACGCCGGGGCGAAACTCCGCTGCCGTGACAAGTCGCGGCATGGCGGACAGAGTTCCGGCGGGATCTCATGGTGGAATAGCGACAGCGATTGTCGCAACCCAGACTGGGCACGCCATAATTATGGCGGTAAGTCACCTCTTTGAGGAGTGGCTGGTAAGACGTCACGGCGTCCTTGCCTTCCGCATGACGCAGGTCCTCACCGTGGTAAGTTCGGGAGGTTCTTGCACCTGATTCGTGTAGAAGAAACACCCGGGTTCCATTGTGTGGACCGCCCAGAGGACTCCGTGGAGCCATACGGTAGAGATGTGTCCCACTTGGGTCGAACACTGCCGTGTCCGTGTCGGGGGCGATCGGCGGCAACAACCTCTCGCTCGTCGCCCTCTCGGTTTGGAGCGAGAAGGAATGGCAGGCGGTCGCCTCCTGCGAAGCAGTAATGCTAGCGAAGGAGGAGGCCGCACGCGTGAGGTATCGGCCCTTATGCCGCTTTATAATATTAGGTACTAGTAGCTTCACACGGATGTTACAAATTTTCGAAAGTCTCGTCTTTTCTCTACCATAGTAGGTATGTTTTATACACATGAAGCTGTCTATTGGAGAAAACTGTATGAAAACCCGTTCGGTAGTTTTTGTGTTTATCGCGTACATACAGTTGTGGTGGGGGACTTTGTTGTAAGGATACACATAATACAGAACACTATTATCGCCGCTGACATGTTCGACATTCAGTTCGGTTATTCCCTTTATCGCGACAGCCGATGTGACAAGTACTTGACAAGGTCAACATTGTCAACCAACACATTCATTTTTGCAAATTATTTGATTGAGGCTGAGTATGACCATCGACATATAAAGAACTTTTTGAGGAATCTTCCTTATAAAGCACGTTAAGCTTTTTGTTCCAGGCTGTCATTTGTAGATCTTTGACAGTTGTTACGGATAGTCAGAAGCTGCTGTGTGCGTTCAAAGTTGTAGTTTCAACTCAAAACCCCAGGTGGCGCTAGTTTCTTTGTCCCGTTTTATGGGTCAAGATTGGTCTTCATTTTAGTATGTTACAAAGTATTCTGTGGTCATACGTCAGAAAATTCCCCTATATTTACTATACTCTTTGTCAGGAAATCTGACACCAATTTTGCTAAGGGGTACCGTGTCCACAACCCAGTAATTGGGTATTACTGAGTTGTGGAGATTAGGCAGGCAGTCGTTTCATGTAAAATATCGGTATTTGTAAAATATCATGTACTAGCTTTTGCCCGCGGCTTCGCTCCCGTCAACTGACTACTATATCCTACTCTACCTTACTCTACCCTACTCTACCCTACTACCCTACTCTACCCTACTCTACCCTACTCTACCCTACTCTACCCTACTCAAAAAATAAAAAGTATCCTATGTCCGTCTCCTGGTTCTAAGCTACCTCCCCACTAACTTTCAGCCAAATCGGTTCAGCCGTTCTTGAGTTATAAATAGTGTAACTAACACGACTTTCTTTTATATATATAGATATAGTCGGGACTAGGCAGAGCGATTAATTGAGCTGAGTATAATAATTATGCAGCGTGACGAACGATGAGCGGCGCGGCGGAGAAGGACGCGGCGGCGAGTGCGGGCGTGCCGGTGGTGCGGCTGGGTGCGCGCGCGGGCGCGCGCTTCGAGCTTGACGAGGCGGCGCTGCGCAGCGTGCTGCTGCGGCGCGACGTGCAGGACCTGCCCGCTGTCGTGGTCAGCGTGGCCGGCGCGTACCGCGGCGGCAAGTCCTTCATCCTCGACTTCTTCCTCAGATACCTCACCGCGCCTGTACGTAATCACTACAGCCTATGTACGTCTACCTTTCAAACGTAATCCTAGCTAAACATTGTTATTTTGTAGCGTTCCAGTCAGCTGAGTGGCGAATGGCTGGGTAAGGAGGACGAGCAGCTGAAAGGGTTTCACTGGAGAGGCGGCGGTGAGCGGGATACCACCGGCATTCACCTGTGGCCGGAACCCATCATCACCACTCTGAATAATGGCGAGAAGGTGAGTGACTCGTACACATCTTGCAATTGAAGTCGTGTTTAACTTCGGTTGGCACACCTCTACCGTGCCTACACAGTAAACACTAACCCCAATGTAACCCCTCAATAAATAAAGCCTGTGATTAATGATCAATATGCTATTAACCCTCCATAAACGCGGGTTTGTGGTTTTATGCAGAATGCAGATAACTGCATCTGTTTAATTTCATAATATTTTCTTGTGAACTGTGGCATACACACTGGACCTACAGAACGTCATTATTGTTTTCTTATATTTTAGTAATTTGGTCTATTAGTGCACCATCAGTCTCTCGGTCCCTCTCGGGTCTTCACAGGTAGGTACTCATCTATGTGGTTGCAGGTGGCTGTGTTGCTGATGGACACGCAGGGCACTTTCGACTCGGAGAGCACCATCGGACAGAACTCCACCATCTTCGCGCTTTCCACCCTCATCTCGTCCGTGCAGATCTACAACCTATCCGGAAACATCAGGGAAGATGATTTACAACACTTACAGGTTAGAACGTTGCCTCACTACCTAAAAACTGTTTTGACAATTGTCTAAGCTCAATAAAGAGACTCAAGCTAGAACTACATTAGACCGATGCACACGTGTAACACGCCTCATTTGTACATATAACGACATCGCGTGGCATCGCGTGGCGTGGATCAAATGTAGCTCTACAAGTCTAGTTTCGATATAAAATGTATGGAGACCGACGCGCCCAGATCGGCGTGTGTGGCCAGTGTAGTTCTAACTTTATTCAACGCATAGTTAAGAGGGCCGTTCCCGATCCTTTTATCGGCAACGTCAGCAAAAGCTTGTTGTTACATCCAACGTAATCCAACGATAAAGAGGCAACGGCAAAAAGAGAGATAACGCCTGAACGCTCTGTTGGCATTCGGTAACTTCCGTCACCACGTTTTAGTAAAAAAAATTCGCCATTCAGAATCTCGATTAAATGTGCAAGGTTTCTAAAAACATATTTTCTTTACTTTTTAGGATTTCATAGACCTCAAAAGGAAAAAAACGGAACTCTTATAGGATCACTTTGTTGTCCGTCTGTCTGTCTATCTGTCTGCCTGTCTGTCTGTCTGTCTGTCAAGACCCTATATCTCGAGATCGCGTGGAGGTATCGAGTTGAAATTAAAACCATCTTGAAGCTGTGAAAAAATCAAACATCTGAGTTAACGGAAAAAAAGATACGACCGTTTATGTCGTAAAAAACGTGTATTACGACACTCTCAAGGGAATCAAAATTCATAGGGTACTTCCCGTAGACCTAGAATCCAGAAATTTGGCATAAAGCAAGGTCTCATAACACACATATAGGAAAAAAAACTTTTTATTTTGCGATTCGGAAAAATCTTCGTAACTCAATTCGGGAATTGAACAGTTTTCATAGGTAAGTTTGTACGGAACCCTCAGTGCGCGTGTCTGACTCGCCCAGTTTTTAATTTATGAGTACATTGTGAAGGGCCAAACACACAAAATAGATTTTCAGAGGTCTTTACTGGATTTTATGTTTTAATTTTAATAGGAACCTAGGTATACCACAAGATATCTGTGTTTGCTAAATATCTAGAGAAAGATGTGTAGAGACGTCAAAATCACGTAAGATCGTCACAGGTTGGGTAAATATTACTTCAAACTTTATAATCACAAACATACCTAAATAAAAGTCATGTTGAGTCATTATTGAACAGTTGTTGCTGTAAGTATTTCGTAATATCTGTGAAACGCATAGGCAACTTGCTTACATATTTTGGTTAAGTACTCCTTAATCCTTGGATGGCTGATGGAGCTTAAAAGTTCTATTGTGACTACGTGTGACAAGAAATGTAATGACCCTGGCGGTGGGGTAATTAATGATGATGATTATTTACTAAACATGGTTGGCTGTTGGCAGCTGTTCACGGAGTACGGCAAGCTGGCGTGCGAGGGGGAAGACAAGGCATTCCAAACGCTTTTGTTCCTGGTGCGAGACTGGGCCAGTGCTTACGAGCACGCGCACGGCTTTACCGGCGGCGCCGCGCTGCTTAACAAGAGGCTCCAGGTAATACTAGTGTTAATTATTGTAATTTGCCTACAATTTTTTCCACAACTAAGACACAGACCTCTTATTTCTGATAGTGAGTGGGCCGGAATCCACCACGCAGGCTTTGTGTATTATAACACGAATCATCATCTCACTTCCCTTTAATTAGAAATGTTAATAGTTATGTAAAATCACTTGAAACTTTGTTACAGTAAGGGTCAACGCTGCGTTAAGCGGGCGCATTACCTGCGCAGTGTCGCTATTTCAACTTTAACGGTGTGCAAGTAGTCGTGTCGATGGATTACGTAGCAAAACGGCCGCGGGGCGCGGCTCCCCGCGACGGGTGCCCGCGCGGGTCACCGCGACGGAGCACTTTTGTATAGGACCGCGCGGGCGCCTCCTTAACGCAGCGCCGTCCCTAAAGCTTTTATACATTCAGTTATATTGGTTTTTATTTATTTATTTATTAAAACTTATGCACTTGTAATAAACCCTGTACAAAGGCGGACTTAATGCCTTAGGCATTTTCTACCAGTCGACCTTAGCAGTTTTGTTTTGTTTTATCGCTTCCGGTTGAATATGTATGAATTGAATTAATAAAGGATGAAGGATAATCAGATAATCGAAAATGGATAATCTGATAATCTCCCGCAACCCTCCCCCCTCCCCTTATATACGTTAGTGAATACACTATCAGCATACCTAATAATCAATTATTTCTTTTACCAGTCGAGTCCGAACCAGAAGCCAGAGTTGCGCGAGGTTCGTGAGCACATTCGCTCGTGTTTCGACAGTATCAAGTGCTTCCTGATGCCTCACCCCGGGCTCGCCGTTGAAAACCAAAGCTTCACTGGATGCCTTCGTGGTAAGTATTTTGTAGATTCTGGGGACGCAATATTAGCCAAATCTTATGCTATCGCCAATAAAAAAAAAAACTACTAATCATTGAAATATGTAGGTAATAGCATAGCGTTATATTTATTACTAGCAGTCCCGATAGACGTTGTCCTCCCCGAAAGCTGGCTTTTCGTCAGAAAAAAATGAGAACCTGGGTCCTATTGTATTTTCAAACCATACGGGGACATACAACGCAACTTAAACTGACGTTGTATAGTGTTTACATCGCCGTCATACTAATTAACTAACCAGATCGGTTCAAATAAGCACCAATTTTTATACGCGTGTCTTAGTTTTGCTAGTGGGACACGTTAACGACGGGGGCATGAATGGCTGGTTTACTATAATATGACCTTTTTGAGGAGCTCTGTACTAAATACTAAACACATAAATTCTATTCTATTGCATTCTTTTACAGTTTTGACAGAAAAGTTCAGATTAGCACTTCTGGAGCTGGTTCCGGCGCTGTTCGACCCCGAGCATCTCACTCCCAAGCTCATCAAAGGCGAGCGAGTCCGGACGCAAGACTTGTTTGATTACTTTCGGAAGTACGTCGATATCTACAACAGCGATGACGCCCCTGAAGCTACCACCATATATAAGGTACTTCGAATGTTTAGCCGACTTAATAAAAATGAAAGCCCCCATAAAAAAATAAAAACAGTTTTAAACTCTAATAGACTTATCTCGACTCATTTAAAAAGTGTTCGGCTGGGTTACTTGTTAAGTGTCTATTTTTCTCATCGTCGATCAAGATTACTAACAAGGGCACCAAATATGAACCTTGTGGTACTCCAGGCGGTTTAACATTTATTAAATTTGAGATTTAAAAACTTTTCTTGGACAGGCACCATTGGTGTGTTTGTTTTTGTGACTTTTTCTTTAAGTAACTAATAATTAGACGATAAACCACAGGTGCTACATGTCCATTAACTTATTCAGAAGAATATTGGGATCAATAAGATCAAAGACCTTACTTAAATCGGTATTTCTGAATCAGATAATTATAATAACTTCTTCACATACCAAGTTAAATTGTTTCTAACCATTACCATTTAGTATGTTTGGAATCTGTTGCTTAGTAACTAGATACTAGGTATCGCACTTTAATAGTAAATTATGATATAAGTGTGTAATGTTCGTGATTACCGTCCGGTATTTAGACCCGAGTCGTGGCGAGGTTCTTAAGAGAGCCAAAAACGGTAATCATTAATTACTCACGTGTGTCATACGACGTTTTTCAATACACTTGTGAAGAAAACAACAGTAAAACTAAAGTCTGTTTTTTAATTAGAGATAATGATTTGACAATTCGAATGTTGCATGTTTTTTCCATTTCATAAATAGTGAGGTACCGCAACCGATATTGAACAAAAAAACCGAAAATATTCGTAAAAATAGTTTCATTTTAAAATGCAACTAATTATGGTAAGTTTTTGTATTTTCTGAAGGTAATTTGAAAGATGCAAATGTCTAACTCTTTTTTTTTTTTTATTAATGATAGGCTCGCGTTTGACCACCATCTCACCTGATGGTAAGCGATGATGTGGTCGACGATGGAGCACGCTTGCCTAGAAGTAGCCTATTCACTCATAAAATAAAATATAATTTAAGCCTAAGAATTAAAGACTAGCAAAAGCTGCGTCATTTTATTTTTACGTCTCGATTTGTTATCACCAAACCCAGACAAAAATATAGAATTACTCAGTGATATTTTTGCTGACATTTTATTACAACTTTAATAATAGGTAATGATAGGACTTCGGTTTGAAAACTAATAATAGTTAAAATTAAACAATCATAAGTCCTCTTTTTGTACTATTTTCGCATGGATCTCTTATAAAATTGTAGCGATAAACGAATCAAGTGTCCGTTTCTTGTAATGCAGTCATGTGAATTCACAGCTTGACGACCGGGCACGCCATAATCATGACGGTCAGTCCCCTCTTTGAGGAGTGGCTGGAGAGGCGTCACGGTGTCCTCATCTTCCGCATGAAGCAAGTCCTCACCGGACATGGTCAGGTTCTAGTACAGGCCAAGGTCCAGAGCGAGGAGGAATGGAAGGGGGTCGCCTCCTTCTGCGAAACAGTAATGCTAGCGAAGGAGGAGGCTGCACGAGTGAGGGAACGAACATCTTTTCGCTCCAGTCGCCGAGACCCCAATCCCGACTACCACAATGTCAATACCAACGTCGAGCAATGGGTAGCTTGCCGTCCAGCAGTCCGGTAATTGCCGGGACTGAGCCCTATTCGTCGACAGCGCTTAGTGATCCACTCGCTCTTCAAAGAGATGTCAGCAAACCGGAGGAGCTCAGTAGAGCCGATCTGGTTTTAGGCAGTAAAAGTCTGACACGCCCTCCTGCCCCGCCCATACCGGGAGAAGTCATTGGATGAATTCCCATCTTGAAAAAATATTGACGACCAATGATGATAACTTTTTTAATTCTAAAGCATAAACTGAGACTGTCTCGTTCCACTCTTGTAAACCGGATATAAAATTGTGTTGTGACTGGAGCTCCCTGGTAAAAGAAAGTAGCTAAGAATTCATGATTTTCAACCGGTTTTCAACCGCGCCCGCCACGGTGGAGCTAGTTTATTTCTAAACTCACGAGACCGGAGTTTTGTGTGGTTATACAGCCGTCGCAGTTGGGGTTATCGCTTGAAAACTTGGCAGATGACAATGGCAAGACGGGCGGTTCATTATCAATTGAGCTCCAGACCACCGTGGACATACACCAGAAACGAGCTGTTGCGTTATACTTACAGAAAAATTAAAAAAAGAAGGCCTATAAAGTTCTGGGTGCATCAATCGATTTTTGGATTTCGCATCGGATTTTTCTACCCCCCTGAAGGCCACTACGGGTGTTAACCGACCGCAGAGAGTGCGGGCGCAACCTGCCGAGTCTGCGGGTGACCGTGGCCCACACCATTCTACTAGTTGCCCGCCGGTGCAGCGGGGAGCGGGATACATATATCTCTAGCATTCTACAGAAGCTGCGGGCCCGCAACCGCAGCGGATGCGGGTAAAAACAGTTTTGTGAGTTCTCAGTATAAGTAAAAGTCCGAGTGTAAAAAAATATGGTAATATTTTTGAATATTTCTAATTATTTCAATCTTCAATTCATATTAGACTTTGCTATTAACAAACACTATCGTATTTTGGGCCTACTTTCCTTAGAGGTTGTATTATTAAAAGAACCGGTATAAAAAAATCGAATTTGGAGACATCACTAGTATCAAAAAGCAGGCAACATATTTCTGGAGTTTGACATTTGGACTTGTCAAATCATTATCTGGGATTAAAAAACGCACTTTAGTAAAATTTTCTGTGACATGGCGGTAAAAATCTGTTTTAATAAGCGCGCGCATCATTTTTTTTATTTACCCCTAGAGGAAGGCTAAGGTATTTTGATCATACTGCCTAGTCTTACGTTTATGTTTTCTTGCGTGAAAAGTTTTTACGATAATGTCTTTCGTAGTGACAATAGAATACAGATGTAACATTTTCTAATGAGTTTGTAGTATTTAATTTTATTTAATTAATACAGCCACTGAAATTCACTGGAATAAAAAAAATCACGCCAAAAACCGCGCGCACCTTAAAATACCACCACAAAAAGAAAATTGTTTGTTCACGTTGTTTTCTTCACAAGTGTATTGAAAAACGTCGTATGACACACGTGAGTAAATAATTATTGCCGTTCTTGGCTCTCTTAAGACCCTCGCCACGACTCGGGTCTAAATACCGCCTCGACGGTAATCACTAACATTAACACACTTATATCATAATGTACTATTACATGATGCATAATATGTGCATGATGTAGTCCGACGTTAGGCATGCGATACATAATGGCAGTTGTTTGGTAGGCGACCGCAGATGCATGTTTGCTTGCGGCGGCTCGCGCGGCGAGCAGCGTGTACGCAGCGCGCATGGAGGAGCGCGTGGCTGGCGCGCGGAGCTTGTCCCGGCGTGTGCTGGCTGACGCGCACACCGCCGCGCGCGCCGACGCCGAGCAAGTCTACTCTCAGAAGAAGAAGCTCGGCTCGAAGAAAGATGCTGAATCGAGACTCCAGGAACTTATCAAGGTACCTAAGTCTTAGATGATATTCGTTTTACCTTTTGGGAACGATTCCGATAGGTAAGATATTGATTAAGAACTATTAACAAACAATTCTAGCAGTAACGCTCATACTAAATTGATCATTGGCAGGAGCTGCATGCGAGTATGTCACTATACGTGCTGAACAACGACGCGATGGTACGAGAAACGATATCTCTCGCCAGGCAGTCTTACGACGCCGCTGTGAGCAGTGTGTGTGGTGACCACGCACAACTCTGCCTACACCCAAGTGACCTGTCGGCCCTTCACACTGAAGCCTACCAGGAGGCGCTCACGATCTTCGATTCAGCCAGAGAAGTGTATGACGATGAGATAGATGAACAAAAGACAGCTTTAGTACAGGTGAGATTGTTAGTGCCGACTGCTCATTCCCAGAAGTAATGAGACGCCGTATGATAAAATTCGGACATTTCCTCGTGAATCTCTTCTGGTGACGTCGTATAATTTTTATGTGTGTCGGTATTGTAATCTAATAAGCATTATATCTACTACTGCTACTGAAAAATCAGACCGGTAGTTCCTGAGATTAGCACGTTCAACCAAGCAAACAAACTCTTCAGCTTTGTAATATTATAAGATCAACGCGAACCGATGACAGCCCTACAAATTCAATCGACGGCTCTAAACAAAGTCCGATAACACCGGTTGATACCACGGTCACAAACCGCTTCTCACAAGATTTAAGTTTATTAGGCGATACCCAGCATTCAGAAGACAGAGAAACACCCTGTAACACAATAATGCAAGAGAAACTAACGTTAAACAATCTAAGCGAATTGATAATCCTTCGTTTACAAGAAAACAATAAATCTATTATAAAGGAGCTACAAAACACAATCCAAATAGAAATAAACAAAGCAATTACTAAAGTTAGAGAAGAAATCCAAAGAAAAACAGATTCCCTTTCAAAGGAAAACGAGCAAAGACAAGAAGAAATTGAAATGATAAACAAGAAAATAGAAAACTTATCCACAGAAAACGAAAAACTAAAGAAGGAGATTAATGATTTATCAATGCTAAAAACGGCAAAACACTTAAAATGTACAGAGAATAACTCCAAAAAAATAGTACTCTACGGTTTCCCAGAATATTATAATGAACCAGATTACGATCAGCAAGGTAGACTAATTGATCTCTGCTATGAATACTTAAATATTGACCTTACAGGGTATATTGAAGAAACATATAGAATAGGTAAAAAATATAATAAAAACCGGCCTCTCGTAATTGAACTCCTTAGTAAACAAATGGCTAAATACATGATAGAAAACAAACAGTGCCTCCAAGGAACAAGATTATTTCTATCAGAGTTTCTCGATGATAATGCAAGATTAGAAAGAAAGGAAATGCGTGAAGAAATGCTGAAAGCAAGGAAAAAAGGGTTGTACGCAATAATAAGAAACAATCAGTTGTTTATAGAAGGTAAAAGAATAGATATACAGAAGGAGCAAACCAATACCTACCCTAAAAATAAAATCGAACAAAACCTAACTCAATACCACATAAATGAGGATAGTGACATTTATACATTTCGAAACTCCAGACCAACAATTTAAAATCTTGTTTCAAAATATTCAAAGCATTTACAACAAGCAACATCTTCTAGAAGCTTTCATCAATGATAAACCGACCTACAAGGCAATATGCATGTGTGAAACCTGGTTAACTGATGACAAATTAGAAACTCTGCAATTTACAGGATATAAAACTGCTGCATCGTATTGCCGTCGCTCTCGAACTGGCGGCGGTGTCTGTATTATAATAGACGATGACTTAGAATGCATAGAGTGTTGTGATATTAGAGATTTTACAATTGAATATTGTATAGAAGTATGTGCATGTAAGATACCAAAACTAAACTTAATAATAGTCACTATGTACTGGAACAGAAGAGAGGAAGATATTTTTATTTGCCAATTAAAACAAATAATGCATTGTATAAATAACAAATATAAAACATTTAACGTCATAATAGGAGGAGATTTTAACATCAACATTTTAGAAAGTAGCGCAAAATCAAACCAATTAATAAATCTCATGCTAGAGTATAAATTTGTACAACATATCAAAGAACCCACGCGAATCTCACAATCCACGTCAACATGTCTAGACTTGATATTCACAAATTTTGATGATAATACTATGTATACAACTGTTGAAGAACTAGGATTTTCGGACCACAGTGGAACAGTTTTACATATGAAACCGAAACTACAAACTAAACAATCAATTAGGTTTGTCAAAAAAAGACTTTTTAATAAAAGTAACATACAAAAATTCAAATCCAAACTAAAAATACAAAACTGGGATACTATTATACAGCCAAACAAAAATGTAAACGAGAACTATCAGTCATTCCATAATACACTGACAGAAATCTTAGAAGAATGTATACCTACTTGTAGACTTAAAATAAAAAATAATCATAAAAATTATTGGTTAACCACTGGTATAAAAGAATCCTGTAAAAATAAAAGATTGTTAAAAATTCTGTCCCTAAAATTAAATAATTCAGTTCTTACAACATACTATAAAAAATATGAAAAAATCCTAAAAAAATCTGTACAAACCGCAAAAAAATTACACTATATTAAGAAAATGAATAAATCAACAAATAAAGTTAAAACCATGTGGAACATTGTAAAGGAACGAACTAACAAAAAGTCCAAAAAAGATAAAGAAAATATAACTTTACAAACGACGCACCTAGTAACTGAGCCTAAACAAGTAGCTAATATATTCAATAACTTTTCCGCATCCATTGGGGAAAACACCACCCAAACACCTGGCTATAAACCCAGAGGAACCTCAGTAATTAACCCTACTGAAAATACCATGTTTCTTACCCCAGTCGACGGATGCGAAATAAATAAGATTTTAAAAAACCTTAAAAATAAAAACAGTAACGGCATAGACGAACTCCCACCATCTCTTTTTAGACAATGCGCTGACGAACTTACCTTGCCATTTTTTAAATTAATTAATCAATCTTTTGAAGAGGGCACTTTCCCCAATCAATTAAAAAAAGCTTTAATAAAACCTATCCACAAAAAGAATGCTAAAACAGATCCCAGTAACTACAGACCCATTGCCCTTCTTCCCACAGCATCAAAAGTCTTCGAGCGAGCAATGTGTGATCGTGTGTACTCTTTTTGTGAAAAATATAAGATATTTGATGACTGCCAAAACGGATTTCGCAAAAACCGATCTACAACGCTAGCAGTGTACAAGTACATCCAAGAAGCTTTAAATATAATCAATAAAAAGCAATACGCAATAGGAATATTGCTAGATATGACTAAGGCCTACGACAAGGTGCAATTTAAAATATTATTGAATAAGCTGTACGGTATAGGAATACGCGGAAAAGCCCATGATTGGTTCGTGTCATATTTGAAGGATAGAGAGCAACAAGTTGAGATTGAATATTATAATGAAGTAACAAAAGAAACACAGCTCATAAGATCTGATGTCAGACCAATACATGCTTCGATCCCCCAAGGAAGTGTTATAGGATGTCTCCTTTTCCTTATATACATTAATGACCTTCCCAAAACCATAGACGGGCCATGTGTACTGTTTGCAGATGATATTTCTATCCTCACCTCATGTCAAACTAATGCTAATTTAGATGAAAAACTTACCATTATCCTTAACAAAATAATAAACTGGATGAGTGAGCATAGTCTCGAAATCAACTTTACCAAAACAAAATTAATAACTTTTCATCCTCGGCAAAAATCACATATAAATACTAATTTTACATTCACCCAACATAAATTAGAAACAGTTAACGAATTCACTCTTTTAGGTTTAACAATAGACACACATTTAAACTGGAAAACACATATACAGAAAATTAAAACAAAAATTTCAAAGTTCTCATATGCCCTTACCGAAATTAAAAAGACCACAGATCTGCGAACTGCACTAGTCACATACTACGCTTATGCCCACGCTTGGTTTAACTATGGCATTATCTTATGGGGAAATAGCACAGACGCTTCCTCCTTATTTACCTTACAAAAAAAGCTGATACGAATTATATGTAACATAGAACCAACAGACAGTTGCAAGCCTTATTTTCAGAAACATAAAATTCTCACCTTAGCCGGTATTTATATTTTAGAATTATGTAAACTAGTCCGCAAATATCCAGATTGTTATAAAACACGAGAAGATATTCAGACAAAATATTCATTACGCCATAAAAACAGGCTCAATTTACCTCCCTCGCGTCTTAAATTGCACTCTTCTGGTCCATATTCTATGTCAATAAAGATCTACAACAAATTACCGGAAAACATAAAACAAGAAAATAAAACCAATGTATTTCTAAATAAGCTAAAACGATTCCTATTTGACAAATCTTATTACACAATCGACGAATATCTAACGGATAAATTCAATAACAAATAGATTAAAAACATTTTATTTTATTTTTAATTTTTCTATTTGACATTTTATTTTGATATTATTAATGACATAACTTTATTTTAATTTTTTATTTTTGACGTATCATTTTTACTTATTAATGACATCAATTAATTATTATTAATTTTTTGACATATTATTGTATACTTATTAATGACATCAAATTGTATTTTTATTATTTTGACATATTATTGTATACATATTAATGACATCAACTTGTATTGTATTATTTTTGACATAATATTGTGTACTTATTAATGACATCAAATTGTATTATTATTAATTTTGACATCTTATTTTCTAATTATTAATGTGAACAAATTATAAAATTATTATTATTTATCTTTTTATCTGAAAATACAACATGAATATAATTATTAAGTATTAATTTAAACTTAAATATAAAACTATAGTATATACTCATAGCAATAATAAGTAATCAGTTGAAATGAACTAAATGATATAAAAAATATAAAAAATATAAAATTAAATAGGTTCTTATATTAGCGCTCTTCCTCTCTCCTACAATTTATAATGTTGCTGTGCCCGACAGGGTCCATAATTGTTTCAATTTTTTATTATTTATCACCTGTCATGTACATTATGGATTGCAATAAAGATTTGAGATTTGATTTGAGATTTATTAGTATAGATACCAGCCCACTCAGAAAGTTTTGCGAAAAAATGTTTTTGTGTATAAGGCACTGGCCACTTGTAATTATTTTGTATTTTGAAAACTTTGGTTATTTTAAAAAGTAAAAATACCATTGTTCGAATTTTAAATTTCCCTCCACATTTTTCCGAGAGCCAAATCAAATTATCGTGTCTCATTTAAAAATGGATCTGCGTCAAGAACATTTTCGTGCGATGATTTTCTACGATTTTAGATGTGGCCTAAAACCTGATGAGTCATTTGATAGACTTCAAATTGCTTTTATGGATGAAGGACCTTCAAAAGCAACCATCTACCGCTGGTATAGCAAGTTCAAGCGCGGTCGCCTTACTTTGGGGGATGAACAAAGGAGTGGTCGTCCTACGACGGCTGTCACCGAAGAAAGTGTGCTGGCAGTAAAAAAAATAATTCAAGAAAACAGGCGAATTACGAAGAGATTCAGCATACACTGCAGATTGGTTCGGGAAGTGTTCGCAAGATTCTACACGAGCACCCTAGCGGGAGTAGGATAGTTTTCCACTGGGTGCCGCACAACCTTACCGAAGCTCAGAAGCAGGCCCGTGTGACGAGACCAAAGCAGTATTAACGCCAAATGGTATACCACAAAATGCCTGCCAGAAGTTTTGTCTACAATGAGCAACAAGCGACCGAACACCGGGCTCCGCGGAGTACTACTTCACTATGACAACGCGCCCGCGCACTTAGCGCTCAAAAACGAGGGACTTCCTGATAACCACACCGGTCAGAGTCTTGGGGCACCCTCCTTACATTCCTGATCTGGCACCGTGTGACTTCTTTTTATTCTCTAAAATAAAAAATCTGCTGAAAGGGATACAGTTTTCATCGCCGGAAGACGCGCTAGCAGCGTTCGAGAAAGTCGTGGAAGAGGTGTCTGCGGCGGACTGGAAAAAAATGTTTCAAAAATTGGTTCAGACCCATGAAACTTTGTATAGAGGCTGGTGGAAAGTTCTTTGAAAAGATTTAATAAAAATATTTTATCAATAGAAGTTATTTTTTTAGTTTGTCAAAACTTTCTGAGTGTCCCACTTAAACTTGTAGTAATACATTTGGATATAGATATCTCGCAACTTTAGCATTTCATAATGCCCAGTAATTAGAGACTTCGAATGTGATCCGTAAAATTTTAATTTTTATTGCAGAGTTTAAAGCAGCAGTACGATCACTTGTGCGCCATCAACGAGCAAAACAACAAGAGCGCGGTGCTGGGGGCGCGCGACGAGTACGTGAAGCGGATGAAGCTGCAAATGGACCACACGGGCGTCAGCTCCCATAAGCTGGAAGCACAAAATCAAAGCGCACACGAAGACGCTACAGACTTCTTTGCCAAAAAGAGGAACCGCATCTCGGAACATGAGGACGACCCCTACTTCGGAAATCTGCTTGAAGTACGTTTTTTCATATTGTTGTGTCACTTTTAGCTTTTTTTCTGAATTGATAATGCACAGCTTATTAAATTTTCTAGGAAATCAGCAGCAACTTTGCAGAGTTCGAAAAGGCAAATATCACCAGCAACAGGTTGGCCATGCAGGCGGCTGAGTTTACTTACAACAACTACATAATGTCTGAGTGGGGCTCGCAGATGTGCTGCTTCCACCCGCGAGCTCTCGAAAACTTGCATAAGAGAGCTGTGGATGTGGGGATCAAAGCGTTTATGGTGAACAGAGAAAGGAGTGAGGCGGATGATTTCGAGATAGAGGTGGTTAAGGCAAGTATTATCAGACGATATCTCCGGTCATTTAATTCTTTCAACACATTAGCTTCTGCCAGCGGCTTCTTCTGCGTGAATGTTGGTTATAGCGAAGTCGAAGACGGGTAAAAAGTAGCCTATGTCCATCCTTGAAGTTCAAGCTTTGTTCGTACTAATTTCATCAAAATCGGTTCAGTAGTTTAACCGTGGAAGCGCAACAGACAGATAAGAGACAAACAGACAGAGTTACTTTCACATTTATAATTTTAAAGTATGGATATTGATTAGAATGGATTTGATAAGTACTCAAACAATATTGCTAAAAAACTTTTTAGAAAAAAAAAATAACCGACTTCACTAAAAAAAACACTAAAAGGATCAAAATAACTTTAATTTCGGAAGTCGGTGTTTCTCGGTATTGTTTGTTTCTTATTTAACACCGACTTCCGAAATTAAAGTTATTTTGATCCTTTTAGTGTTTTTTTTAGTGAAGTCGGTTATTTTTTTTTTCTAAAAAGTTTTTATTTCACACTTTTTAGTTGCGATACACTTATAAACAGAGTGCCTATTTCTAATGACAATTCCAATTAACCCAAATACTGCTAGGTTACATTGTTTTATTATAAAGTTGCTGTGCCTACCTTCCTCCTTCCGGCTCCATCATCAGATCAGTTCGATAGTACCTTATAGCCAAAGAGCATCTCACGACAATTCTAATAAGCCCAAACACGGCTAGGATACATTGATTAATTACGGAGTTCCTGTGCCTACTTTCCAGCTCCATCATCAGATCAGTTCGATAGTAACTTATAGCCAAAGTGCATCTCATGACAATTCTAATGAGTCCAAACACGGCTAGGTTACATTGATTAATTACGGAGTTCCAGTGCCTACCTTCCGGCTCCATCATCATCATCAGATCACTTCGATGATACCATTTTCAACGTAACTATTCAGAATCATTCATTTATTTGTATTGTCATAGTCGCTTAACTATATCTTCAATGTGATATCTATTTGAGTATGAAGTTCCGTTGACCATTTCTGGTCTTCTTCATCAGTTCCACTTCATCAAATGTTACTTTTTGACTGTAAATGCTTAAGTTTTTGATGAAAATACTAAAATTATCATAGGGTTGCCTATAATTTTTGAGGAGTTCCCTCGATTCCTCATAGATTCCATCATCAGAACTGGATTTTGAAAAAAATGGGACCAATCCGGAAGCATATCCTATAAAGGGAAAAAAAAATTTTGCAAATCGGTCCATAAACGACGGAGTTCTGAGGTAACAAACATAAAAAAAAAAAAAAATGATGATAAAAAAAAAAAAAAAAAAAAATACAACTGAATTGATAACCTCCTCCTTTTTTTTGAAGTCGGTTAAAAAGGCTCTCCATTGTAAAAAAAAATAGTATTCTTTCAGCATAATCATATCAAACCCCTAACTTTACAGACCCTGGAGCAGCGTGGCTTAGACCTAGTGTTTGTTAACCAGTTTAACAACGAGGAGTCAGTGGAGAAAGCCTTTATATTGTACTCGATGAAGATGGACAGGCACACCAGGCCATCAGTGTTGTCTGTTCTGGTAGTGCCTTTCTTCGTCAAGCTCCTGGCCTTGCTGCCGGGGCACCACGAGAACGCCAGGCAGCTCGCGATCAGCGACTTCCGTAGCAGACGTCGCGGTACTGATGATTATGGCGACGACGTATATTTAGACGATCTGAAGCAGGTTTGTCATATATTCTTTCTTTTCTATTGTGGCAGTAATCTAAGCCACAGTATAGACTCCTAAGCGGCATTCGCTACTGACAGGACCGCGAGAAACGCTTAGGAGTCTCGTCGATGCGTATGTTTGTGCAAGTGTGCCGTTTCGAACATTTGTAGGTAGTTTCCGTACTGTTTCATATATCTATACTGTGCCTAAGCTAAGACTATTTTCAAGAAGAGCCACAGAAAGCTTCTGTCGTTTTTTACCGGAATTACTTTAAAATTTTAAAGAATCATGCTGATGCGTAGTTTAAATATCTGTAGCATACAGGGTGGAACGCTTCAGTTCTAATAGAAAACAGAAACGTTTATTTCAAGTAGACCATTTACAGGCACTTTTGAATTGTCAAAATGTCGACCAGGCAAAAACCCTCATCTTGTACCTATATCTAGTAGGTATAATAAGCATACAATAAAAATATACTTTTACTAAAAACGCAGTGCAAAGTCCTAAAAAAATAATCTTTAAGTTGATGACATGACCAGAGATAACACGTACTTCACCATTTTATAAATGCTTGTTTTGTCCACAGAGAATGGATGTAGCTTATGCGAACTACAGGAATCCTGCTCTCTCCGTTTTGCGGGAGTTGGGAATTAATGTTGATTAAGAATCCGCAAATATGAACTCACCAGAACCATTCGTTTGTATCTGTGCCTTCAACAACACTAGAATTTTAACACGTGCGGTGCGGCTAAGAAAAACATAGTGTTCTCTGCCGTGCGGAGGCCTTAACTTCAATTAGGTTTAGTATAAAAAGGAGATGAATATATGTATAGGTACTTAAAATGCCGCCCTATTAAAACAGAATGCAGTTCTGTATCTACTTCGATAAAGGGTCGCTTTAACCTCGTACCGCACTTCACAAAAAAGCTTTGTTATTTAAACTTTACGGGGCCTAATAAGCCCCTTAATGTAAATTATAGTTTTCAAACGAGGTCTTAAACGCACGGGGCGTTTAAGACCTCGTTTGAAAACTACCACAACAATGAAAATAATACAAAAATGAATGCCGTTGTCAACGTGTTAAAATATGGTCTAGCAAGATGGAATGCGGGAGAGTTCGAAAGAGTCGCCGCGGCGCTGGAGCGCAAAGGGCAACTGAAGAAACACAATCGAGTAGTCGGCAAATTTCTGACACTCCCGCTCGCCCCATCAGGAATGGGAGTAGTTAATTGATGATTTTAGCAAAAAAATTGTCTAGCACGATCTCTGTTTTTGGAACATGTATTATTAGTTCAGCACGACTCCATTTTTCATGTTCATCATTAAATGTATATCGATTTTAGGATTAAGTTACTCTTTGTATGTTTACCGTAAAGCATAATATAGGTATGTTTTAATATCCTTAATTTTTATCTTTTATTGTGCATTGTTATACCTCCTAATTAGAACATTTGTTACTTGGGCGTGAATTGCAGTGGCATAGGAAGGAAAGCATTAAAACCTCGGCGTACCCCAGGGGTGTAGTAGACCCGTCAGAATATGGGTCACATGTGTACATACACCTGCACTTTTAAGAACCATTTGAACGCAACTTCTTCTTCTTAGGGTATCGATGGCAAAACTAGTTAAATTTCTTGCCTGGCCCAGTATATGGCCACGGCAGTGCCGTCCGCTGATGCTGTCATTAGGTCCCTACGTGAACAGGTAACAGGGCACGTGATGCAAGATCGAAGGTGGGTCATGGTCTGTGGAGAGACGCCGCACAAACACTGAAGATCGGAACCGTCCGAGAACCCCCATCTGTGGAGATTGTCTTTGCTGCGCCCAATCTGGGTGCGGAGTCTGTTTAGAGTTCGCAACGCAACTGATGCTGTATTTAACATGGTCACCGAGCGTGAAGGCTTCAACAAGCCTTCTTCTTTTAAACTGTTGTATGTTGCTTGGATCATACTTGTACCTATATTTCGAGATAATTTTAAATCCATCATCAACAATTCAAATATCGACTTTAGCTGTCTGTATTTAAAGTTCATTTCTAAGCAACTATGAGCATTAAAAAGGCCCTAAACAAAGTAGGTATGAGTTGCAATTTGAACTTTTCATGTTTCTTATTTTTCGTTTTTTATTATAAAATTTTATAATTAAGGTACCTAATAATATAAATGTAGCGGAAAAACTCATTTAATTTTAAGAGAATTTATTTTAAAATTATTTACAAAATTTCGGTAGATCTGGTTAGGTATATTACGCAGAACAGTAATAACACATAAAATGTAAAGGAATTCCACTTGTAGATAAAATTATGTTACATGTGTTAAGTATATAATTTTATATGAAATCATTTTACGATAAAATAGAACTAGGCATGGTAGTGGGCCAGCCAAGTTCGCTCAACGCTTGTGTTCAGGGCTACAATTATTTAAAATAGGTACAATATGAACATCTTACAACTATACCTTTTCAGAAACTTGTTACAATAGGTACTTAGTAGAAATTATTTTACAATTAGTGAGACCCGTTATAATTTATTAAATAACAGATATAATGTTACTTCGTTTTGGTAATATCATTTGAAGATTATCTATCTATATGGTATTATTTACATCTATACTTATCTAAGCTATTAAGTCTTTTAACATTAGCTAAATTTTAATTAGCATTAACATTAGGTGTTTTACAACAATTTGAAAGAGGAAGTAAAATTTTATGGCACTATAAACCTATTTATATTAATGAAAGATTTCGTAAATAACTAACTCACATATTTGGCAATGATTTGGTCCACTTAGCCAAAGTGTGTTTGTTACCTACTTATATAAAGATTTTTCTTAAAAAATGTATTTTCAATCGAGACTGCCTTATTTTCTAGAAAATTTTGAGAATATACTCGTGGGTAGGTACTTATGCTAGGTACCTAATACTTTGAGTATTATTTAATATTCAATGTTTTGGTAGATGCCATATCCGTGGTAGATACGCTCGCTCTTAGTGAAAGTATCGAGAAATAGATAAGTATTTATTAATAACTAGCTGTGGCCCGCGACTTCGTCTGCGTTAAGTTTGTAAAAACGTACAATCATTCTGAGCTTGCAATTCATTCTGAAAGCAACGCAATTATTTATTGTACTTTAACATAAAACGGTTAAAAGTAAAAACGCAAATTACCTTCAGGAAACATAATATGTACTCGTCCAGATCCAAATGTATGAACGTCAATGAATAGAAAGAGTATGTAAGGGTCGTAGCAGTTGGCATTTCTGCCTACCCCAAAAGAAAAGAAATTAGTTTATGTATGTTTCTGGTTTATGTTCTGGTGAAACAACATTGTATGATTTTAACCCCTCGCCACAGTGAGCACGTCACAATCGCCTGTCTTTGAAGAGTGTCTACAGAGGCGTCACGGCATCCTCTCTTTGTGCAGCCCCCCTAGCCAAGTTGCAAACGATAAACGTGAACGCTTAGTAATCTCCAATAGATTTTCAACTTTATACCTAAGAGCATAAAGTTGAAAATCTATTAAAGACTACTGAGCGTTAGCGACCGGAACGAACGAAAACACTATGTAATCTTCAATAGGTTTTCAACTTTATATCCAATAACATAAAGTTGAAAATCTATTAAAGACTACTGAGAGTTTACGTTTATCGTTTGTGACTTGGCTAGGGGGGCAGGACTCACCGGATGTGGGTGTTTTGGGAGGTATCTGTATCGAATTCAACGGGAAGAAACACTCGGGTATCACCATTGTACGAATCGCATGGAGAATACGATGGAGCATACGGTGGAAGTCGGTCCCGCTTGGTCGGAGCGCCAGCACTGCTGTGTCCTCATGGAGGCGATTGGTGGAGAAAATGTCAACCAGTATAGCCTCCTTCAGTGAAGCACTACGATCGAAGAAGGTGGCTGAAACTATGAGGGACATTCTGACTCCTTAACTGTCGCTGCAAGTGATGCTCCGGGTGTTGAAAGCCGCAGGGCGATTACCAGCCATCGCAAACCGGGATTGCGGTGGTGCCGTCCGGCCGTCTCGTCAAAGCAATCCTGAATCGATGGCGCGTTGTATTCTACACCGGACTCAAAGAGATGTCAGCAAATGGATAGGGCCCTCTAGGGCCGATGTCTGCGAGATTGTTCGAAAGAGTTACCTCCCGTAAAATTTTCACCTCAATAATTTTTCACTGAAGAGTTTAAGCCGTTAGACAGCTTTGGTAGAGGTAAATGAAGGAGCATAATCGGGTCACCGACCTTCAGCTGAATAATGTGCACTGATAGTGCAAAGCCAAAAAGCCAGTGAATCCAAAAACTACCATCATCATCAACAACTATCTTCCTCCACAACAGTACTTATGAAGAATTTGCGAGAGCATGCTTGCATTGATTGTTGCAGCTTGCTCATTTTGGGCGTAAAAATTACTTGTTCATTTACCTAGGATTTTTTGGTGTGTATTTAACTGACGTCCCCGTTGAATGAATTTCGGCGAAATCTTGAGCGCGTGTACCCCCGCCCAATCAAACTCGCATATTGATGGCCAAACCGAGAGGTCACTGTCACCGATTGCCTCTATGAGAACACGGCGGTTCACCCAAATGTGATAGACCTCCACCGCATGTTACACCGGGTCCTCCGGGCGATTCGCAAAATGGTAATATCAGGATACTTCCAACCGAATCCGGAACAGAAACCGCTCGAAACAACAGTCCTGAGCTTGTGTATCCATAAAACAATGAAATTACGGTAAACAAATGTAGCAGCCGATTAGTGTTATCCCTGAGACTGGCCTCCCTCAGAGGGTTGTTCCAGTGTTGGTCACCACTCACTGCAAGGAGGTAACGTCCAGATGTCGACGCAAGGCTGCCATGAATCTGAGATACATCAGTGATCAGGAACGTAAACCACTTTCGACCCCGTTTTATATGGAGCAGAAACTGCAAACAATAAATCACGCCATTATTAGGCCGCAAGGTGCGATCCCGGAGGACATAGTGGAGCATGCAGAGGTGTGTCTCGTAAGGGCGGATCACCGCCGTGTCCTCGTGGAGGCAATCGGCGTCAGTCACCTCTCGCGCCGGGGCCTGCTTTGGGCTATAGTCCAGAGCGAGGAGGAATGGTAGGCGGTTGCCTCCTTCTGCAAAGCCGCAATGCTAGCGAAGGAGGAGGCCGCACGCGTGAGGGAACGAACGTCCTCACGCCGAGCCGAGATTCCGACCCTGACGACCAGCCACGGTAGACGCAGGCTTGCAGACATCGAATAATGGGTAGCTAGCCTTCCGGCCGTCCGGTAATTAACCGAACCGAGCCCAGTCGTCAACAGCACGTAGTGATCCACGCGCTCCTCAAAGAGATGTTTCAAAGCGCAACTGAAGGACACAAGTGTGGTTTTAGTCAGTAAAAGTTTGACACGCCCTCTCGCTCCAACCAGAGAAGTCATTGGATGATTTCCAATCTTAAAAAAAGAAAAAAAAAAGTACCATCATTATCATTATCATTATCATGGACATAGGCCTCCCCAAGTGTCGCCATAATGACTGGTCCTGTGTGTCTCGCATCCATCGGATTCCCGTGACCCTCACCAGGTCATCGGTCTACCTGGGAGCCTTCCAACACAAGGTGCCATGCAACCCCTTCCGAAAATTTGGCCGTGTTATTTTAAAATCAATAATTAAATACATATACTTGTTTACTTTTATCGCCTTTTTTGGTTCGTATCCCTTGAATAATCATGGTTTATTATCTTGTTACAATCATGGAAAAAAAAAAATCTGTAGGATTGTTAAAAAGGCCTCCGTCTAACACCAGTTTAACCATTACTATTTTCCTCCAATTTTGAACAATAAAACTGTCTGCAAACGTGGGCGAAGGTCATTCTTCCGCCATTCAGAAAATTACGTAAAATACACAATGCATGCAAGTTCAACTGTCATTGTCATCACTACTTTGAGTCTTTAGATGGCGTTGCGAGTACCTATCTGAATTGCGTGTGGTGCCATATTTGACTAATTCGATTTTATTATGTGTTTTGATTAGTTTTTACAATATATTTAGAAGATATCGAATAGAAATGTGTATTTTATTTTGAAAAAATGGTAAAAGTTATTTTATTACAAAAAAGAAGATAAAATAATGACAAAAATTTTAACTGTAGCTGGGAATCGAACTCGCGGCAAATGTCGTTCAACACGGACGTTTTGGATTATTGCTCACCCCCCATAGCAAATAGCGTGATAATTTATAGCCTAACAGATGCACTGACCTATAAGGATTATGTATGCAAAATTTGAACAGGATCGGTTCAGTAGTTTTTGCGCCAATTAATACCATTGCAAAATAATTTTACTGTTTTATTATATGTATAGATTTCTTATTGAACACACTGTTTGCAGAATGCTTCTACACATTACATATTATTAGGCAACAAACTTGCACATAAAAAGACTTTTAAGAATATCTATTTGTTGTAATTTTGATCGTTTATACAAAAACTAAATTAATGTCTCCTTTTTTGTTCATGTCACAATATTTGTAGGTATTGGTTTAGGTACATTTTACCCCGTACCCAAATGATTGTTTCAATAACTTACGTCTCTAAACGGTTCAAACAATCCAGGTAATAGATCTATGTTTTAAACACCATTGTATTATCCCATACACGTCATTTTGTAGCACAAACTGTATTTTAAATCCGTAACTACTACTGTTCAACACCATGAAGTTTTTCGTCTCAGTCGAAGATCTGTCATGAGGAGACCTCAACGGTCAAACACGTTAAGTGTTGAGCGTGCCAGTTGATGCGGGTCGCGATATGGCCCAGCTTCTCAGACGTCGAAGAGCAGCGCAATGTTGTGCTGCTCGGCGCGTCGCTAGTAGTGGTCGGGCAGCGCGTGCGGGGACGTGGGGTGCGCGGCGTGCGACACGTGCGCGGCGTGGCCGGCGCGGTAGTGCGGCGCGCGCGCGTACGTGCCGTAGGCGTCGTCGCGCCGCGCGCTCAAGGTCCCAAAAAGACATAAAATCTATGAGCAAATGCATGTCTCGTCTGTGGTTTTCTGCAAACCAAATCTTTCCTCCTCCTGGTTGACGGTACTGGGTCAAAAGGAAGCTCAGAGTGCTGATAAAGTACGATGTGCAATATAAATAGTTGGCGTACTGTTAGTGACTTACATGCTGTGTATAGCTGGTGAGTAGGAAATCTAAATGGGCGGAAGGTTGCAACCCTTAGAACTGCTCTTTGAGCACGTTCTAGAGGAAGCAAGATAGTCCTGGCAGTTCCACCCCATGAAGTAATACAGTAGGTAAGAACCGATTGACACAGAGCCAAATAAACCTGTTTAATTAACTTATAATCGGCTATGTGACGTAGGTTCTTAAAAATATATATTAATTAACGCACTCTTGTGCACAATAGCTCGATATGTTTACGGAAATTTAGATTTGTGTCAATCGTAACACCTAGGTATTTTATGTGGTCAGCTTTAACTAAAGTAGGGCAAGTACAAGCAATGTCAGCATGCTTGCAATTGTGTGCGAATATATTAAGGTTAATAATCGGTAAGTTAATGTTTCTCATTGAGAATAAAATTTATTTTGTTTTATCTATATTTAATGTTAGTAATTAAAGTAATAAAAGATAAACTAACTCTAAGTAACTGTACCTAAGGGCTACTAAATAAACTATTAGGGGCGCTCTTAGGCGCCTTCATAGTCTATTGAATTAATATAATTTACCTCGGCGTATTTACGCGCCGGACACTCTACGTCACCAGTCTGATGGTCACATTTCCTCTTGAAACGCTTGCACGTCGCACATTGAGGCGGAGAAGATTTACTACTACACTCTTTGTGGGCATGCCCAGTCTCTCCACAGTGGTTGCAAGTAGGACTCGTTTCTCGGCAAAACTTGGCTGCGTGACCGAACTGCTGGCAATTGACAAAACACCTTGTGACTATCGTGAAATCTTTCACGGGGCAAGATGTCCAATTTATAAAAATCCGGCCTTGGTTTATAAGAACTTTCCTGATGGTAGCGGGTACTTCTAAAATATAGTTACAGGTAGAAAGACCTTTCTTACCCGACTTATAGCTCAATTTGACAGTCGCAAGGAAGGACTCACGAGTAGTATTTGCCAATTTATCAGAAAGGTTTTGCTCATAAATGCAGTCAAATACTTCCCTATCAGAAAGTGCTACAGGAACTCCAACGACAGCAATCCTAGGTCGCCGTTTAGGAGCTTCTTCCACTGTAAGGCCTGATGATACCAGTTTTGTGGAATTCCTCAGCTTGTCAATGTCGCTTTTGCTTTCTGTGCTAATAAGAACACCCCCGTTTCTTACTTTTTTTAGGCCACGGACATGAAGTTTCAGTTCTTCAGGCGATATTATTTTCTGCACAAGTGACTTCGTGTCTTCACTAGTTTTAGTTTTGTCGCAAGGATATATGGCCACAGAACTCAGATTTGCTGGACGGATGAAGGTTTCGGAACTCTTTTTTACCATGCTAGCGTAGGACGAAGTGGTAATGTCAGAAGGTGTTAGTTTGTTGATTACAGCTTCTTTAATTACCTTAACCGATTCCGTGAGGTCCAGCTGATCCCTTAGGTGCAGTGCTGTGTTGTGCGCTTGAATTGTTTTTTGCTTTAAAGCTTGATAGAGGACGGCCATCTGAGATGTTCCATTGGAAACCTTGCGACAAAGAGCGGAGACACGGAGCTTCTGATCGCTGTTCATCTTCCCCTCCGAAACTATGGTGCAGACCTCAGTGAGAATGCCATCTATTGACCCCATCCATTTCTGGATCTCTGGCGTCGAAATAATTTCTTCCGGTAGCACACCAGACGACACGGGTGGAGCTTGTGGTGGTGTTTGCTCCCTAGGTTGAACTGGTTCAGGTCGTGTTGGAGTCGGCGGAGGACTTCGCCGTAAAAGTTGGCTACGTCCGAAAGGGCTAGGTTCTTGGTTAGACATAACTAACACAGATATACTATAAATATTTAATTCATCTTACACAACATATAAATTAGCAAAAACACACACGCGACCCACTTTAGTTTCGAACTGACACCGCAAATATTTTTATTGTAATAGTTGTTATAAATTGTTTATAAGATATTACATAATTAATAAATGCAAGGTACACGTCTACTTGGTCTCGCGTCTCGTAAGCGAATCCAATAAGACTTAAGTATAAACACTTAAGTCCGATAAGCGATAGATGCGGTATGCGGCGTCAAGTGCTTCGCTCGCTTCGGTCGAACTTATCGTGCGAAGTGTCGGGTGAGTCCGGGTGACGCTCTTAGTGGGTAAGCGCCGTTGCAACCCAATAGTAACCTTATTGTGAAACTTAAAAAGTTCTTTAACGAAAAACTACAATACAGCTCTATCGTTGACTATTTTTAACTTTGTTTTGAAGGGTTACTTAACACCCACCTAAATCATTCGATTTTAAGCTTGCGATTTGGCACTAACGGAAATTCGAACCCGGACCACAAGCCAATTCAATTGTTTGCTAGCTATTACGTCTTCCTTAGTAAGATCGCGGAATAGTGTTAACGGGTATTCACACGCTAAAATAATGTCGACCCACGGTAAATTAAAGTAAAAATAGTAAACATAATGTGATTACAGATTTTAGCAATAAAACTTTCAACAATGGTACTTATGATGACACGATTTAAAGACAAAATCGTATTGATACCTAATTAACACAATGTACAACCTATCCTAAGACTAATATGTAAGTCTCAGGTTAATTCAGAGGCAAAATCCGTAATTATAAATACATCAAATAAAGTAGAAATACAATTTGGGCGCATACTTACGTTTTGGGTGCACATCCCACTTCTGAAGTATAAGACTCGTTGCCTAGGTGGTCATAATTCTTGAGAGGAAACTATTTCAACTGGGAGGACTGTATAAAGATAAACTCAAACTGGTTACTTAGTTTTATTAATTACGTTAAGAACAAACAACTAGGTAACACTTCACAACCGTTACATTACTCAGAACGAATATTCTAATCGAGTGTCTCCAAACGCGATCCGGGAGCGAATCCCGTCTGCGCCCACGCTGGTAGCCAAAAACCAACCCCCGCGGCTCAGCCGCGTCGCGCTTTCCCATTGGTCCACGATATCAGTTAACATTCCCAAACAATAGAAATTAATCGCTTATACAACATACCTTAGATATAACTTAAAACAATAATGTTTATATGAAACAAAAATGTTTACAATTTTAACTAATTTTAACAATTATCTTTAAAAACTTAAGGTACTATTTATTATCAGAAACAAAACCTAACACAAGCGAATATGCTCCCGAGATAAAAAGGTATTATTTATACAAGAGATCAAGTCTAGGACCACCAGGACATGGTCTACCCGTGTGCCAAATTTCATCCAAATTCATTCAGCCGTTCGAGCGTGAAGATGTAGCAAACATACACACTCTCAAACTTTCACCTTTATAATATTAGTATAATAAGGCGCTGTTTGTATACGTAAAATTAGCCGTAAAATTGTTCTGTCTGTATCAACGAAGATCTTCATCAGATATTCACCAACTAAATAAAACAATAAAAACTATTTTAATATTTGGTGAAGATCCTATTGAGGCCGCGAAGGTCAATGTTCTACGTAATTCGTAGATAAGGGGAAGGCCCGACTTTACAGAATGTTGCCATTCACACATTTTAATTTCTACCATTTATTTTGAATTTTAATAATTAGTGACTTTATTGACTGCAATGTTTTACCTAAAGTACGGAAACAACTGGCGAAATGTATGTAGGTTTTTTTTAAGTACTTTAAAGATATTGTTTGAGCACGCTACTATGTGAGAACCCCTTCAGTAAAGGCGAAACGAATAGCACTACAAAAATAAATAACTAAAATAAAAACCGGTCAAGTTCGAGTCGCAATCGCGCAACGAGGATTCTGTATAAGCTTATTGATTATTAATTAGTTCGATTCTGGAATCAAGCCTCGAAGATTTTTCCGTGATCTAACTACTTTACGGTCATTTTTAATTGTGCTATGAGACCTTGCTTCTTGCCAAATTTTTAAAAGGTTTTGATTTCCTTGTAAGTGTCAAAATATGCGACACAAACAGAGCATATGTCTTAAAAAAAAACCGTCACTCGAGCCTGTAGCGTTCACCTTAATGTTGGTAAATGAAAATTAATGAAATAATCTTGAACAACATAAAATGATTCAAATGTGTAAGTATTATTTTGTTGCAACATAATTTAATAATGTTACTGCGATGGTAAGAAAACAATATTCTGGTAGCATTACTCACAGCAAGATACGTGTATGTTCTATATTTAAAAATATGTTATCAGTAAATTCGCACTGCAAAACGCCGTAAGAGACAAGCGTCAGTATTTAAATATAGACTCTATAATTTAGACAGTAAGACTGAAAAATGTTGAAAAGCATATAGCATGTCTTACATTTTGATACTTTTTGTTATTTACACTGGGCTGAATTATATTTCATAAATGGTAGTGGCAGTAGTCATTCGGCCGCTTTACGTCTGCCTTCATGGTCGGTCAATCTGTGGGCTTGATAGCGAAGTTTTTAAGAATTAAAAAAAAAAAAAAACAGTTTTCATATTACTTAGTAAAAAAGTGATTTAATAGTTTCCTTTTAATATCTCAGGTGAGTAGGTACCTGTATTCATTAAATAATTTATTTTAAGGAAGGTATCACCAGTTCTTAGGTTTTTTTTTATGGCAATTGTATCAAATACAAATACAAAAAGTTTATTTGTGCACACAGGTACAATTTAGTTGTTACAAAAATTTTTATAAGTGTCTCTGTGTTCTGCCACAAATATTAATAAAATAGGTAGGTATTATTACGCGATCGGCGCGAATCGGTTGCGATTATTCTGCCAGACTTCTCAAGTTGTAGAATCGTCGTTTTAAAAATAAATAAAATGCATTTCTTCCTCAAAGATATTTGTTGGTAATCTTTATATACTTATGTAATTCTTCTGTAGTACGTTTAATTAATTTTTTGAATATTTTTCCAATAATTTTGTGCCGTATATCTAAGTCTTTAGATGGTTTCAAATACAATTGAAGACGGTAGATTATGTTATGATCGCGTGCAATAAATTTATAATTGTTGATTAAATAAAAAGGGGTAATGTCCAAAACGATATCATTTAGACAGACGGAACATGACAAGACGGGATAAAACGGGACAATGCAGGACTAAAAAGGATAAGACGTGAGAAGACTTGACGGCACGGTTGCTGCGTGTCACAGGTTCGTTTCTCACACGAAACAAATATTTGTACGGCCTGCAGATAAGTGTTTCGTATAGACGGACCAAAGCTAGCTAAATATAATAATCAGGCAAATAATTCAATATAAAACATCAATGAGACTAATTCAATTATGTACAACTGATATAATATCACCGCAATCTTGACACGTACGTAGGTACCTAGGTATTTTAAACTATATAAATACATCAATCTATCGATATTGCAGATAAGATTCGACCGGTAATGATTTGCTAGCCGTACAGTCAGCAGCAGCCCCCCCCCCCCCTAGCCAGGTTCAGTCACGTGGTCAGAACAAAGTAATCGGAGGCGTGGCCTACTCGAGGCGTTCGGCGCGAACGAAACGATTGTAACTTGGCTAGGGGGGCAGGTTTATATAGAGTAAAGATATGCGCATGCATATAATACTATAAGAATAGCGAATACGACTTAGCGCCATGTTGTGACGTCATAGCTGTCAAATCAAATCGGGCAGGGTGAGCAAAATAAGATATTAAAAAAAAAAAATATTTACGAATTATGAACGAAAAAAATTCAGAATCTAGTAATTAGAATCTCAGACCAATAAAAAAGTTTAGAATTTAGTTCTTCAATTCTGCTTATCTGTGCATCACAGTGTGAAGTGTCTGAGTAGTGGCGAATGGAAGAAGAAGGCTGTTGCTAACAATGAAAATAAAAAAGAAAACAGTTTCTTTTTAAACTAATTATGACTTATATAATATGCTTAGCTAATTTAGATTGAGCAATACAGTTTTTTCTTCTCTTATATTTGACTACGCAAATAAGTTTTCTTTGCAAACCGTACTATTCAAGTACCTAACATTTCGTCGGCTTACCTAAGGCTATATTTCACCGGGACACCATGGCGGCGCGACCAGTCGCCGCTACCAACAAAATGTATACAGCTCTATAGAGAGTTACTCACCTGGTGTTCGTTTGACCAACTCTGACGCGTACACTTAAGGTCCATTTTGATACTGTCTCAGTGTGCTGTAGCGACTCTGGTGTCTGTATAGTGTCTTATTTTGTAGCTTACGGACACCATGGCGGCGCAACAGGTCGCGCCGCCATGGTGTCCCGGTGAAATATAGCCCATAAAGATACTAAAATTATTCAAAGTTTTATATTTGTCAGTTAATGAGTTTTTGCAGTAAGCCGACGATTTGACAGATAGAGGTAAATGGAATCAAAAGCCGCAGTACTAAATAGAGTTTGCGGTTATTGATAGCTTGCCTCAGCGATCCCTCATTAATTAACTGTATAAATAATAAACGTGTAAATAAATGAGTAATTGATGAAACTAAAATACAGACGAGTGATCATTGTACTATGATATCGAAGCAGGTCAAATAAATATACTTTAAAGGGTTGTGATCATGTCGGTAGCCTCTTCCCAACGGGGTCGGCTTCCAGTAATCCAGTCTAAGCGGCAGGCTTAGACAAAGGAATTTTCTGTTAGCGTTCCCGCCAAACACTAAGAAAAACTAAACACTTCTCTGCAGGTCGATCAAGTATTACGTAAGCAAATTTTTTATAAATATTAACCCCCTCCCATCCCCCTCGTCAGCAAAACTAAGCAAAGCTCTCTCCCCTCATGATTACGTAAACATGTACCGTCTATCTACATGCATTTTTCCGCTGCGAAAGCGAACGGCGGCCAAGTTGAACTTATGCAAGAGGGTCATGGCCATCCGGATGGTTCGGGCACACAGCATGGTTTCCCGCGAAGCGGCGAGCCTCCTTGCTGGCCTGCCACTGGGATCTGGAGGCAACAGTCCTTGCACGCATGAACGATTCGTGCAACGCCGGGGCGAAACTCCGCTGCCGTGACAAGTCGCGGCATGGCGGACAGAGTTCCGGCGGGATCTCATGGTGGAATAGCGACAGCGATTGTCGCAACCCAGACTGGGCACGCCATAATTATGGCGGTAAGTCACCTCTTCGAGGAGTGGCTGGTAAAACGTCACGGCATCCTTGCCTTCCGCATGACGCAGGTCCTCACCGTGGTAAGTTCGGGAGGTTCTTGCCACCTGATTCGTGTGGAAGAAACACCCGGGTTCCATTGTGTGGACCGCCCAGAGGACACCGTGGAGCATACGGTAGAGATGTGTCCCACTTGGGTCGAACACTGCCATAAAAGATACAGAATTAAATTTCAGAGCAGCAGAGAAAAGACTACCTATATATGTAACGAATGTACATAAGGAAACATCGATAGACGATATCACTAATTATATCCTAAAGAAAACTGGAGAAAAAGTTACACTTACAAAGTTATCTAGAATGAAAATAAATATAATGCTTACAAAATTTTTGTACCGAGTTATACGTTAAAGATGTTTTTAAATGAATCAATGTGGCCGAAAGGGATTGTTTTTCGTCGGTTGGTACACTATAAGTACCGAGCCGCGGACAAACGCCCTGACACGATATTTAATAATAATAAATAAAAATGGGTAACACACATAATAAAATTATGACGTTTAATTGTAAGGGTTTTTAAGCGCTCCATGGAGTGTGTAAGATCGTTCTGTGGCATGGCAGATATTATAACACTACAGGAGACGTGGTTACTTCCACACGATATCCCACTATTGGGCACAATAAGTGAGGAATTTGCTTATTTTGGGAAATCTTCGGTTGACACATCAATGGGATGTCTGAAAGGAAGACCTTATGGGGGGTTGGCTATTCTATGGCGAAAGAATGCGTTTGTGTCCGTCACTCCCGTGGAATGCAGTACTGATCGGTTAGCGGCGTGTAAGGTGGTAGTGAATAGCGAATGTGCGGTATTAATTATTTGCGTGTATATGCCCGTGGAGTCCAGTGATAATCTTATCGAGTTCACGGAATGCCTGAGCGAGATATGTACAATAATAGACAGCAGTGGTGTGGAATCAGTGTTAGTAATTGGTGATTTTAATGCCCACCCGGGTGCGTATTTACATTCTGTACATGGCCAGAACGCATCCATAGGAAACTGCTCGCGTATACATTGAAGTGCAGTTTTTAAATTTGCGATTACAATGTATACACGAATTTTGCGTACTACTCGTGTATAGTTTGTAACTTAGACGCGCACATGCGTATTTCCATTGTATACAAGGTCAGAACGCAGCCATAGGAAACTGCTCGCGTATACTTTGTATTGCTATTTTTAAATCTACAATTACAATGTTTACACGAATTATGCTCACTGGTCTTTTATACTTTTTAACGTGTTCCCAAACTATACTACTGTTAATATCACTTACGCCTGACAAAAGCTGCGATATAGTTTAATAAAATCATTTATGCATATAATGGAATGAAGTTTTAACATTATTAATGTAGAATTAGATAAAAAATAATGGCTTTTAACTTAACCAAACCCAAAGGAGATTCCCTTCTAATGTTATTGAATCATTTGGGCTCCCAGCTTGCACTTGATGATTACTTCAAACTTTTCCGAAGATTCAAATTCAAACAGTTTTTCTTTGTATTCACCACATTTACTCAGTTTGCAGTGTCTTTGGTAATCATTTTTCACATTTGTATTAAGTAAACAAACGTATTGTACGGGGTAAAGGTACATTTAAATGATAAACTGATTTTGTTCAATTAGTGTATTGCCCGAAAATGATAGATGATCGACCCGCGGCGAATGCGTCTTTCATCGATGCTATGCAACTACTAAAATGCTTACTTAAATGTGTGTTTTTATTCATTCGCTGCGCGTCGATGTCAGCACAAAATTAATACAATTGATATGTACGGGTTTGCTCGTACATGCTCCCCGAGGAAAAGAGATATCTAAGACAATTTAATAAATGAAAAGAAACAATGAGTTATAAAAATGATTTGATATTAACCTAATTTCCTAGTGTCTCTATCGTTCACACACTGTTCACAAATTTGCTATGCTATAAGAACCTAATATAGGGGAGGTGGCTTTATTTAACACTCGCGCACTTGTTACCACCTTCGCCCTTTCATTGTCGCACTGATACACTACACTATTTCCAACACACGCACTTTGCGAGGCCGGGCATGCACCACCGTCGCTGCCAGGCGTGCCCGCTGCTACGGGCATCTCCGGCACAGGCGCGGGGGCGCAGCGACAGCGCGCGCGCCTCCACGCGAACACTCCGAGACATGCTGCTACCACGCCGATCATACAGTAGATCGCAGTGTAATGATGAATATCATGAGATGACAGACTGTCAAGTATCAATCCATTCTCTTTCATGATCTTGATTTTCTGCTCAATCGCTTTAAGCTCTCGATCGCTCTCTATGCTTGAGTCGTTCCAAACATCTTGAGGAATAGACACGTTTATAACGTGGTTTATGGATGCAATGACTGGTGAGTATAGGTTAGCTCTAATACTAGCATCGCTCGTTCTTTGTTGATGCGCAATTACTTCAAACGTATCTGATTTGATTATGCAGCCGTAGTCTATAGTTATAAGTCCGGAGTGAGTCAGCTGATGCACGGTAACTTGATCTCCACATACTGTTCGTAGGTTACATTGACCGCAGCAAAAATAGATATAACTGTTGATAGAATGGCTTTCTATCCATAGATTTTTACAGGAGTCGACGTTGACTTCGCATGCTGATGTCTTTGATTGACAGAAGTCTTTATCTCTGCTTAATTTGTAAATAGGAGAGTGGATATAACACAAGTGTACGTTTGTCACTAGACATGAATGTATGATATTTTCCGTTATGATAATGTATGCATCCTTTTTTAGGTTCACAGCTATGAAATCTGATACTGCTTTAATTGATAACATAGTGTTGTTTGGTTTCTCTATAGGAATTGGTATATGCTTAAATATTTCATAGGTGTCCCTGCTAATCAAAGGTATTTGTACTTCAAATATTGAGTAGTTCTTAAGCATTCTTGTTTTGACTCGTAGAAGTTTAAACAATTGTGCAAGATCTGTATGGATGTTTTCTACGGGTAACATGACGTCATTAGACAAGTGGATAGCTATAGTACTCAGCTGATCCTGTAATTGTTCGGTTGTTATTAAATGTGGATTAAATCGACCATGATAAATATCTGTTATTGTATCCACTAAATCGTTTTGTAACTCTTTCAAGTCGCGTAATAGATTGCTAGCGACCATGGCTCCCATAGAAACTTCATTTGCTCTCGAAATGTTTTGAGTTCCAACCTTTAATATTTCTAATGTATTTTCGATGTTTGCGAACTGCTGATGAATCATTTTATGTTGTTTGTGCATTGTAGCTTCCGTCCGCTTTATTAGACTGAATTCTGCTTCTATGACCGAAGTTTGATTTTGCCAAAATGATGCAATATGCTTTTGATTTTTGCGTAGAAGAGTGATATCTTTCTCGTATCGTTCCGCGAATCGAGCGTCCAATACGCCGAACAGACTGTTTGCTACGTAACCAACACCGTCGATAAGGCCTCTCCGCCACCTGTTCGCTTGTTTTACAAAATGCTGACTGAGCAACATATGATTATTGTAGTCGAGTTCATTGTACCCATGACGTAATTGCAATAATAGTATGTCACAATGTGTTTGATCTTGAATTGTGCTGCATGTTTGTTCCAAGGACATTATACTTTTGTTAAGTGCGGTCATTCCTTCCCAATAAGGATCTAAATCGTAGTATATGATTAATTTCCAGTCGTCGCGTATGATCTGCATGTTTGTTAGTTTGTCGAAGTAAATATGTTGATTATTTCTGAACTGTGTGACGTTAAGTGCACATTGGGAAGTTGTTATGATGCTAAAGAATAACATAATTGCTGCAAACACTGACGCTATATTGTAGCGAGTGCCTCTTTTCCTTGTTTCAGACTGCTTATTTGTGTTAGAATCTCCCGAACCCCCAGTAATTGTTTGCTTGATTGGCGAGGATTCATTGTTAACTGGGAGTTTTGATAATTTCGTGATAGGACGTTTCAGTGTTCCGTTTTTGGTTTTTACTGTAACTACGCGAACATTACCGTCGGAACCGGGATGCAGTTCGATGACTCTGCCCATCAACCATTTTCCCGGTGGAAGATTGTCATCATGAATCATGACGACATCGTCAACATTGAGGTTGCTTCTAGGTTGTGTCCACTTACTTCTTTCTGTAATTTGTAATAAGTACTCATTTCTCCATCTTTTCCAGAGATCCTGTACAATTTTTTGTGTCAACTGCCATCGAGTTCTTAAATCCGTTTCAGTCTCATGTATGGAAACCTTTGATCCACCTGTCAGGAAATGAGTAGGCGTTAAAAAATCTACATCGTCTGGATCTTCTGATATAGGACATAATGGTCTCGTGTTGAGACAAGCTTCAATCTGTGTGAGCACTGTAGTTAGTTCCTCAAACGTAAGAATCTGGTCACCAATAATCCTCTTGAAATGATATTTGAAGCTTTTTACTGCCGCCTCCCATAAGCCTCCTGCGGATGGCCATGAGGGCGCATTAAAGCTCCAGTCTATTTCCATATCTAATACTTCTGCTTGTAGATCCTTGTCTAGCATGATGTTCATTAGTGCTTGATATTCCTGTTGTAGTACTTTGTTGGCACCGACAAAATTGCGACCATTATCGCTATAAATGTGACTAGGCGTCCCTCTGCGAGCCGCCATTCTTCTTAGTGCTGCGATGAATGAAGTTGTACTTAAATCACCAACTAGTTCCAGGTGTACTGCCTTCGTGACCATACACACAAAGACAGCCACATATCCTTTTGTGCTCTTGATGCCTCGTCCTTTGCTTGCTTTCACGTAAATATGACCGGTAAAATCTACGCCTGTGTGTGTAAAGGGACGAGATGGATTACTTCTCGCCTCCGGCAATTGCCCCATGATTTGCTGTTGGCAATGTGGATTTTGTTTTTTACATGTTACGCACCGACGAAGCTGCCTCTTCGTAGCGACGTTTCCTCCTAGAATCCAATATTTTTGTCTGATAAAACCTAATGTCAGCCGAGCCCCGGCGTGTAACATGGTTTGATGTGCGTCTTCTATTATTAATTCTGTCAGACGTCCTCTGTGCGATAGAATAATAGGGTGTTCCACCGACTTTGGTTTCCTTGAAGCCATACTAATACGGCTGTTGAGTCACTCCAACCAAATATATGTAGGTCATGACCTGCTAGACACTGCTTGACTTTAGTCATGAGTTTGGCCAGCAACAGAGCTCCACATAGTTCTAGTCGAGGCAGTGATATTTGTTTTTTCGTAGGAACTAATTTTGTTTTAGCTGCTACTAATATTATTGACCTTTTGCTATTTCTTACTCTGCAGTAAATGACGCATGCATATGCCTTTGTTGATGCGTCACAAAAGCCGTGTAACTCTACACTACTCGCTGCTTCTGTACCGTACCATCTTGGTATTTTGTATTGATTGATTCTTTCTAATTCTTCCTTGATTTTGATCCATTCCTTGCTGATTTTATCTGGTACTTGTTCATCCCATTGAAGATTGCATAACCATGTCTCTTGGAATAAAATCTTCAATTTTGTTGTTACTGGCACGATCCATCCTAATGGATCGAATATTTTAGACATGTCTGATAATATGGTTCTTTTAGTGATATTAGTGCTTGATGATTCAATTTTTGATACAAACGTAAAGTTATCATTTGTAGGGTTCCAACGAAGTCCTAATGTCTTACTCAATCCTGCTTGATTAAAACTCTTGCTTTCTTGTATACAATCATCTTGATCTTCGAGTTTCAGCAGACGCCTGTCGTTTGCTGTCCACTTTCTTAAGTTGAAGCCCCCTAATTTCAGTAGATTCATAAAATCTTGCTGCAACTGTTGTGCTGCTGATAGGCAGTAGGCTCCATGAACCAGATCATCCATATAGAACGATTCTTCGATGACCTTGGCGGCTTCTGGAAATTTATCCCGTTCATCAACCGCTAACTGTCTCAAAGTCATCATTGCCAGAAATGGAGCAGCCTTTGTGCCGTACGTCACAGTTGTCAATTGATATTCTTGTATTTTTTGCGACGGATTATCTCTCCACACAATTTTTTGTAAAGGTTGATCTTCTGGGTGTACCCAAATTTGCCTAAACATTTTTTCTATATCAGCCGTGAATGCGTACTGATATTGTCTCCATTTAATGATAAGAGACTGGAGGTCTTGCTGTAAATTGGGTCCCGTGTACATCAGGTCATTTAAACTTGTATTTGTAGATGTTTTAGCTGAAGCATTGTAAACAACTCTCAATGCAGTCGTTGCACTATCTTCGCGCAATACGCAATGATGCGGAAGGAAACATTCCGGTGTCTGCTTACAAGGTGAAGGTTTCATGTGCCCTAAGTTTATGTAATCGGTAATGAATGACTTATATGCGTTGAATAACGAATTGTTTTTATGTAATTTCTTTTCTAGATTAATGAATTGAGCCACAGCCTTATTTTTAGACTGCCCCAATTTCTCCTCAAATTGTGGTTGAAGTGGAAGTCTCACTTGGTATTTTCCGTCATCCAACCGATTTGTTGTTGCTTTGTAGTATTGAATGCACTTTTGATCTTCTGATGATAGTGATTTTTCTTCTGTAACATCTTCCATCTCCCAGAATTGTTGAATTCTATCTAAATCAAATTGCACGACGTTGCACATTAGTTTAGTTTTGATATTTCCACATAGTATCCAACCCAGTTGAGTTTCTTGAACAAGCGGAAGTGATTCGCTTAGTCTGCACATGCCCGTTAAAATAATATTCGCATATACGTCAGCGCCCAATAAGATGTCGATGGGTCGGCTGATGTTGTATTCAGGATCTGCTAATTCTAAATTATTCAGAAATGCGCATACTATTTTCGGGAATGAGTATGATGGTAAATATTTTGTTAGGTTGTTCATGATGTAAACATCGATATTAAATTGATATTGTTTGATTCTTGAGTTTGTCATACATTTCAGGTTCATAACTCCTCTGCAATTGTTTTCTGTATGCCCTATGCCTGTGATTATGCCGTCACACCTGGATCGCTTTAATCCTAATTGCTGAGCAGCGTTCTCTGTGATGAGAGACATTTGTGAGCCCTGATCAATAAGAGCCCGAAGGATCAGATATGTTCCATCTGCTTTCTGAACCTTTAAAAGTGCAGTTGATAATAAAGTTTCTTGCATCATATCATTTTGTTGTGTCACGTGCGTGTAACCTTGATTTACACGTTCCTGATTAAAACGGTTGTTTTGCTGTGTAGAAGGCATCGAATTTCCTCCTTGTTTTGACAATTCCTTAGAATTCGATTCATGAAGCAATGTGTTGTGAAATCCGTTGCATTCGAGGCAACGTTTCTTCGATAAGCATTCTTTTCCTTTATGATCATATAAGCAGTTTTGGCAATAATTCAAGTTAGCAACACATTGTTTTTTCTTCATGGGGGAAAAGTCAGCAAATTGTTTGCAATAAAATATGGCATGTGCGTCATTGCACACTGGACAGTTTGGTCGAATGTTTTGCAATTTCCTGTAACTAGGTGATTGCGAAATAGCCTTGTTGCTTGAATATGACTGCTTGAAATGATAATGTTTTGATTCTGATGGTTTATTGTTGCTTGAAGAAAAGGGTTTTTGATTATTTATCTCCTGTTTTCTTCTGCTTGCTTCCATGCTCGTGAACTTCCCCTCTAGAAAGGCTAGAAATTCATTCAATTCGAGTAATTCTCGTGGTTGCTTGATAGCAGCGTTATATTCGCTGAATGTGTCTGCATCCAATTTCTGGCACAGGATGTGCACGATCAACGGACCCCATGACGTCACGTCTACGCCGAGGTTCTGTATAGCGTTCATCGTTTCAAGTGCAGTATCATGGATTCGTTTGATATGATTGATTGATGCTTGCTGTGAAATGGGTATATTCAATAAAATGTTAATATGCGATGTGAATATCATCCTTTTATTATCATAACGATGACTCAAGATGTCCCAACTAATGATGTAGTTATCTGAGCTGATCGGGAGATGCTGTATGAGACGTTCTGCTTCACCTTTTACTTTGGATTTGAGAAACTGCATCTTCTGAGCCCCAGATAACGACGGGTTGCTATGAACTGCTTCTGTGAAGAGATCCTTAAAAGATGTCCACTGATGGTAATTACCGCTGAATGTAGGTATTTCTATTTTTGGCGTAGTATGCTCTCTATGTGAACTGGACGACATCTTCTTATTGATTGCTTTAATAGCAGCGTTGTATGTACTTTCATGTTTGAGGTACATGCGATGATACTCTTGATTTTGACCTCCCTGCAGTTCACTGTCTAAGTCCCAGTGCTGAGTGTCAATCTTCTCCCAGCGAGACCTTACCAAACTTAGCAGATGATCAAATTCCCATTTTTCCGCTACAGTATCCATGTCGATACTTGAAACAGTATGTTCAAAGGCCTTGAAGTTACTCATCTGTTTCCTCATCATCTCATCGGTCTTGCTGTTTGATCCCTGAGACTTTAAAGATTGACCTGAAAGTTGTTGTAAAGTGCTTGAGGTAGCTAGAGGAGTAGCAGGCTTTAGAAGCGGTGTTGATGGTCTTTCCTCTGTTGGCTGATGATTCTGAATAACTGCTCTGATATTTTCATATCTTTCCTTCACCGTGTCAAATTGCTGCGAAGTGAAGTAAGTATGCGATCTGGCATATTCGATACCACACAATTTCCTATGATTGGATTGATACTCTTGCCAGCATGCCTCCAAATTTTCTAACCTTCGGCGTATGTAGTCCGAGGTTTTGCGATCGGAGCCATCCTTTTTGAAATTTGTATAGACTTGCTCAATCTGATTGAGTAGCTGCTGTTGTTGGGCGAGAATGTCCTCTAATGACGACATGTTGATGTTAGAAATGATATTAAATGGAACGATCTTACTTGATTGTCCAAGCGGGAGCCTTGCTGCTCACGCAATGTGGATCCTTGTTGATCCCTGCTGGTTGCTGCTGCTATGTACTGCACTATTGCTGGCAGTACAAACACCTTCACTGCTAGTTTGTTTGATGTCACTAGTGAAACACTTTACAGAACTTGATTGCTACACTGTAATGTACACACGCGACATCCGGCTCGAAGGACCAAAAAATGTACGGGGTAAAGGTACATTTAAATGATAAACTGATTTTGTTCAATTAGTGTATTGCCCGAAAATGATAGATGATCGACCCGCGGCGAATGCGTCTTTCATCGATGCTATGCAACTACTAAAATGCTTACTTAAATGTGTGTTTTTATTCATTCGCTGCGCGTCGATGTCAGCACAAAATTAATACAATTGATATGTACGGGTTTGCTCGTACACGTATTTACCACTTTTTTATAATAAATTATGCAGAGACAACAAAAAACCGCTAATCAAAACAAACAGCACGTGCCGAAAGATGATGCAATGTTTAGAATAGACACCATATAATAGAAAGAGAGGTCAACAAATCAAAATGGCGATTATGCAACTGCTCGCGTATAGTTTGTAATCTAGAGTTTTTCGCGCCTATTCCGATCTATACACGATTAGTATGCATGCGGACTAGCACTGTATATTATGGAACAAATCTAGTTCCTTTGGCTACTACAAAGTATACGCGAGTATTTGCGTACTACTCTTGTATACATTGTAATCGCAAATTTAAAAACTGCACTACAATGTATACGCGAGCAGTTTCCTATGGATGCGTGGCCATGTACAGAATGTAAATACGCCACCCGGGTGGACTCTTTTATAGTGAACTCATGAACTTTTGTGGGGAGCAAAGATGGATTTGTGCGGACGTAGAACGACTGGGCCGTAACGCAGGTGACTATACTTTTATTAGTGACGTTCATGGTACGTGTCGGTGGCTTGACCATTGTGTTAGTACTGAAATGGGTTATAAAATTATATCAAATGTAAAAATTCATTATAATGTATTCTGGTCTGATCATTTTCCTATTGAAATAGAATGTATTCCCTTTAACGCGACAGCCGATGTGACAAGTACTTGACAAGGTCAACATTGTCAACCAACACATTCATTTTTGCAAATTATTTGATTGAGGCTGAGTATGACCATCGACATATAATGGTAGATTATGCGACTAGGGGATAAAGCAGCGTCTTTCTTTTTTTTTTTCGCGGGCGGCAGGTTGAATTCCGAACGAAACGAAGGTTGCTAACTTTAATCCCGAACGTTAGTGAGGGATTTATATAATTAACTCCCGAGCATTGCGAGGGAGTTAATAAACAAATCTGAGTCAAGTGAGGAATTCAAGCCGCCCAAGACAAAGACAGCTTTATCCCCGTGTTGGATACTCTACTTTTTACACCATCTGTGAGATAATTAAAAGACAATTTAGTCAAACAAATTATACATTAGAGAAATATAAGTATTATTTACAATACAAGTACGTGTTCGAACTGCCGCATGCCGCTTGACGCGCGCTAACAAAAAATATTTTCGCATTTCTACAGAGGTTTTACTATAAATATGGGCACGCAAAAAGCCAAAAGATACTGCATAGCATATGGGTGCATGATTATCAACAAAAATGTGGACTTTTCATTCTTTCCTCTTCCAAAGGATCCCGAAAGGTAAGTAATTATAACATTTTCAACACTCATAAAGTGGCTCTTATTTCTTGCTATTATATGATAATTATTATGTAGGTATAACAGGTAGGTTATTGTTGCAGTTTATAGACACGAGGACGATTCGTGTTCCTTTTTGTATTATCATTTTTCACTATTAGATTCGTAATTTTTTGCTGGCGCGGTGGCCGGCGGTAATGTTTTTTAAATAATCGTGTTCACAATATTACTAATCGTAAACTACCATCTTTTAAAAATTACATACGAACGCATAGCTGAAACACAAAATAGATAGGTAATTTTGTGGCTGAAATCAACAAAGTTTATTACAATATCCAAGTAGGTACCTACCACTTGACTTTACTTTTGTTCCATTTGTATAAGTAGATAATTAGATACTTAACTAAATGTAAACAATCTTAACTTATCTCTATAAAAATACATTTTTTAGTATGGAAATTACTACTTAAGGGGTGACCAGACGGTTGCAAACTTTCGTTCCAACCAAGGTGACCTTGGCTTATGTGTTTGGTTTGTGTTGCGGCTACATGGATGTAAACCATGCACCAACACGTCTGGTGGCTTGGAAAACTCGCCTCCCAACCAAGGTCGTTGAAAGTCATGGATTACAACTTCTGTCTACACGGATTGAAACTAGCAAGATCACCATGGTTGGGACGTTGGTTTGCAATCGTCTGGTCACCCCTTTAGGAACAAATCAATTTTATCATAATAATAAAGTAAAAACAAATAGGTAATACCTATACCTACTTACCTCTTACCTCCACATTTCATTTTTATTACTGATAGGTAACAAATATCTAGTACATATAATTATAGTATTAGTTATCTTAGTGTATTCTTCTACCAATTATCAAAGATTAATAAATACGATTTGTTTTCTCACAACTCACAACCCTACAACAGAAGCGGCTTGTTCAAAGGTTCATAACGGGCATAATAAAAGAAACTCTCGTCGCGTGGACTTACGGTGCATTTTGATTTGTTACGAGCACTACTGGATCTGGTAGGCTAATAAAATCAAGGTCGTGTCCGTGCCGTGCAATGTATTATGAACATTAGCGCTTTTGTTAGTAGGTTTAAATTCGTATGTTTGCTATCACGGAGTGCAATTTCTGTACTTGTACTATTTCTTATTCTGTGCCTATATTTACTATACTCTTTGTCAGGAAATCTGACACCAATTTTGCTAAGGGGTACCGTGTCCACAACCCAGTAATTGGGTATTACTGAGTTGTGGAGATTAGGTAGGCAGTCGCTTCATGTAAAATATCGGTATTTGTAAAATATCATGTATATAGTCGGGACTAGGCAGAGCGATTAATTGAGCTGAGTATAATTATGCAGTGTGACGAACGATGAGCGGCGCGGCGGAGAAGGACGCGGCGGCGAGTGCGGGCGTGCCGGTGGTGCGGCTGGGTGCGCGTGCGGGCGCGCGCTTCGAGCTTGACGAGGCGGCGCTGCGCAGCGTGCTGCTGCGGCGCGACGTGCAGGACCTGCCCGCTGTCGTGGTCAGCGTGGCCGGCGCGTACCGCGGCGGCAAGTCCTTCATCCTCGACTTCTTCCTCAGATACCTCACCGCGCCTGTACGTAATCACTACAGCCTATGTACGTCTACCTTTCAAACGTAATCCTAGCTAAACATTGTTATTTTGTAGCGTTCCAGTCAGCTGAGTGGCGAATGGCTGGGTAAGGAGGACGAGCAGCTGAAAGGGTTTCACTGGAGAGGCGGCGGTGAGCGGGATACCACCGGCATTCACCTGTGGCCGGAACCCATCATCACCACTCTGAATAATGGCGAGAAGGTGAGTGACTCGTAAACATCTTGCAATTGAAGTCGTGTTTAACTTCGGTTGGCACACCTCTACCGTGCCTACACAGTAAACACTAACCCCAATGTAACCCCTCAAAAAATAAAGCCTGTGACTAATGATCAATATAGCTATTAACCCTCCATAAACGCGGGTTTGTGGTTTTATGCAGAATGCAGATAACTGCATCTGTTTAATTACATAATATTTTCGTGTGAACTGTGGTATACACACTGGACCTACAGAACCTCATTATTGTTTTCTTATATTTTAGTAATTTGGTCTATTAGTGCACCATCAGTCTCTCGGTCCCTCTCGAGTCTTCACAGGTAGGTACTCATCTATGTGGTTGCAGGTGGCTGTGTTGCTGATGGACACGCAGGGCACTTTCGACTCGGAGAGCACCATCGGACAGAACTCCACCATCTTCGCGCTTTCTACCCTCATCTCGTCCGTGCAGATCTACAACCTATCCGGAAACATCAGGGAAGATGATTTACAACACTTACAGGTTAGAACGTTGCCTCACTACCTAAAAACTGTTTTGACAATTGTCTAAGCTCAATAAAGAGACTCAAGCTAGAACTACATTCAGTGACGGATTAACCCTAAATCAAATTAAGCAATTGCCTAGGGCATCACGTCTGGGGGGGCACCAGAAGAAGCACAAAAAGAAATCCGTCCTTAGGGCACGTCTCACTCTCACGTCACCAAAAACCACACCAAAAAAGTTTCTAGGACTAATTTGAAAATTCGCGCGTTTTAAGTTGACATAGAGTCTGACTTAAAGTCATAACCCCGCTCCCGCTTGCCCACTCGCTGCCCGCTAGTGCATTCGGCAATTCAAATGCACCGGAATTGCGATCAGCCTATCACAAACCACACCTACCACGCGGCCCCCCCGCCTGGCGCCCCCGCAAATCTGTGTCAATCAAATGTTTTTTTTTTTGAGTAATTGTGCCGGCCGGCTTCTATGCATACGTAATAATAGGGGTTAAAATATGAAATTGCCGTTTTATTGTAATTGGTACCTACTTCGAATTGACATAAAACCTTCATGGTTTGAGATTTTTGAGTGAAACTTTTTTCACATGGTACCTATGAAGTTTTTCTTTTAAAAAATGTGCAACATTCGATTACCGACTTTCAGTTGTTTTTCATTCATCTTAGACAAGAAAGATGGATACTTCGAAAATTCGAGTGATTTTTGAATACGAGTTCCGACGTGGAACTAACGCGGCAGAAACAGCTCGCAATATCAATGTTGCGTTTGGAGAGGGGACTGCTAATGAACGCACCGTGCAATTTTGGTTTAAACGCTTTTGTGATGGAAACTTTGATTTGAAGAACGAACCACGTGGAAGACCGCCCACACAGGTGAATAACAATGAATGGTGTAGGAGATGGATTGCCGCGTGCAAGTTACCATAGCCCTGGAACGCAAACGGCAACTAAAGTAAAACAGGTGGGTTTCAGTCAGTAAAAGTCTGGTACTACTTCTCGCTTTACCTAGAGCAGGGGAAGGTATTTGATGACTTCCTACCTAAAAGAAAAAGGTGCAGACACTATAAACTATGGGTATCGACCTCAGGATCAACTCCGTACAGTCTCTTTATACATTTTGGCAACTGAAAACTACTTTATCCACTTTGTTTTGATAGCTTACGTTAAATAACATTTATTTAGTGTTGTTAAAAGATAACTACGGCATAATGAACTTTTAGTATATCTAATGAACCAATAATTTTAAAATCATACAGCGTTGTTTTATCATAACATAAACCAAAAAGAAACATACATAAAAATAAAACCCACTCCTGTTCCTTCTTTGCCATTGTTCCAGGGCCCTCTCAGGGAATCTTTTTCGCATCACCCATGGCCCCAGTAGACTTCGACCCATCGTACAATGGTCCGATAAGGACTAAGTGCGGAAACCAGACCACAAAGATAAAGATAAGGCTTCGACCCTGCTGGGCCCCTACGATAGCTGACATCTCCTTGAGGCGCGCGTGGAACACTACGCGTCGTCGACGACTTGGGCTCGGTTACCGGACGGTCGGACGGCGAGCTACCCATTGCTCGCCGTCCGCAAGCCTGCGCCTACTGTGGCTGGAAATCGGGCTCGGAATCCCGGCGGCTGGGGCGCGAGGGCCATTGCCTCGCTCGTGCGGCCGCCTCCTTTGCTAGCATTACTGCTTCGCAGAAGGAGGCGATCGCCTGCCACTCCTCCTCGCTCTGGATCATGGCCTCGCGAGATCGCCGCCGCCGATCGCCCCCACGACGACACAGCGTTGCTCTGCCCAAGCGGGGCACATCTCCATCGTGTGCTCCACCGTGTCCTCCGGGTGGTCAACACAATGGTGACACCCGGGCGTTTCTTCAGCACGAATCCGGTGCAGTGACCTCCCGAACTTAACATGTCCGGTGAGGTCATGCGGAAGGTAAGGACGCCGTGAGTTCTTTCCAGCCACGCCTCAAAGAGGGGACTTACCGCCATAATTACGGCGTGCCCAGCACTGGGTTGCAAAAGTCGCTGTCACCATTCCACCATGAGTTCCCGCTGGAGCTCTGTAGGCAGAAACTTAGAACACCAACTACGAAATACATATAATTGACTTTTCTTGCCCTAGGTTGGGTTGGTAGGCCTTACTTAACTAAAGTTTTAACAATTATATAGGTCAAAAAGTAAAAATAAAAATCAGGATTGATAAATGGCGCGGTCTGTGCAATAAATAGACGTCTAAATGCATAACCGCTGGATTTCTGTCATGTATAGTGAAGGTCGGTATCTGCTAAACTGCTTCGAAAGTGCTGATGTAGAGACCAGACTATCAATAAATTAATAGTAAGAACGCAAAAATATGTAAGAATTTCTTGTTTACAATGAAAAAAAAAAAGTAAAAAAACTGAAACCCGACTACGACAAAAAAAAACGACGAAAGTAAAAGTATGAAACAAGATTTCCAGGATGCTGAAATAAACAAGGTAAAAAGAAAAGCCGTAGTCACACGTTATTAAAGTGTTTCGGTTGTTACCTATAACGTGTGACAGCGGCTTTTCTTTTTACCTTGTTTATTTCAGCATCCTGGAAATCTTGTTTCATACTTTTAGTTTCGTCGTTTTTTTTTGTCGTAGTCGGGTTTCAGTTTTTTTACTTTTTTTTTATTTAAATTATTTTGGTGTTAAATCACTGTGCTTCTATACCATTTGCAAAAGCTAAATTTAAAATTTCTAATTAATAATGGTAAATTAATTTTTGTCCACCAGAGGGCGCCACATTGAATTTTGATGATATATTTTGATAAGTACCAGTGAAGCCCTTTCAAATGATATCAAACACGGTGTATTTATCTTAACATTTTTTTTTAACACAGGACTTCTTGTCCGCTAGAGGGCGTCACTTTAAATTTGAACAATATTTTGGAAATGTACAAGTAAAGCCCTTTCAAATGATACCAAACACGGCGTATTTATCTCCATTTTTATTTTTTACACATTACTTTTTGTCCGCTAGAGGGCGCCATATCAAGTTTTGTGACACGTCACGTAACCTATGTTCAGCGGACAATTAAGACGGTTCTAACGATACCTCATACGTCGAGTTCCGATAAGTAGATTAGGAGCTATGTGGGAACAGATGAACAAACTCACATACATACATAGCCTGTCAAAATCATAACCCTCCGTAGTCGGGTAATAAAATAAAACTATCACAAACAAATAAAAATATCTGAGACTCGAACCACTATCACCCTACGTGCCGATCAATCCCTGAGACGACTGCGCTACAGTGTTCGTTGGTGCCTCTCTGTAATAGGTGTTCTTATATAAACGTCATCATTGTCTACTTAACCCCTTGTCGATAATAGCGTGATGATTTTCATCTAAGATATTAAAATTTTAGCTAAATGAAAAAAAAAAAAATTTTCGTTTCACCGCTTCGATTTTATTACATGTTTTAATTACTATTCACAAATATATGCAGTAAAAATGTATATATGATGTGTTAAAAATATGCTAAAAGTCCTTTTATTATTGTAATCGAAGTACCATCGTATATTACATGCACAAAAGACGACAAAATACTCACAAAAATTATTACTATAACTGAGGATCGAACTCCCGGCAAAAGTCGTTCAATACCGACATTTTGGAATATTGCTCACCCCCCATAGCAAATAGCGTGATCATTTATAGCCTATGTCCTTTCTCAAGCTCTATTCTATCTTTGTACCAAATTTCATCAAAATCGGTTCAGCGGTATAAGCGTGAAAGCGTAACAGACAGACAGACAGAGTTACTTTCGCATTTATAATATTAGTATGGAAATATGGATATTAGTATGGATTGTGAAGGGCCAAACACACAAAATAGATTTTCAGAGGTCTTTACTGGATTTTATGTTTTAATTTTAATAGGAACCTAGGTATACCACAAGATATCTGTGTTTGTTAAATATCTAGAGAAAGATGTGTAGAGACGTCAAAATCACGTAAGATGTCACGGGTTGGGTAAATATTACTTCAAACTTTATAATCACAAACATACCTAAATAAAAGTCATGTTGAGTCATTATAGATGATCAAACGAACTTACCTGTGATGTTCGATCATTATTATACGTAGCTTCGTTCGAAGATATATTATAATTAACCAAGCAGCTCCCGCTTGCGCTAGGCGACCCAATTCGCAGCTTTTCAGAGCCTAAAAGCAGAAACAAAACGCACCGTATCCGAGCGAGTATCTGTCAGTAACGTCAAATGTCATTCTTTCAGAGTTAGAGATAAATCTTAAGTTTTGCTGGGTAGGGTAGGGAGGGTTCCCTATATCTTCGAACGAAGCTACGTATAATAATGATCGAACATCACAGGTAAGTTCGTTTGATCATCTATTATACTTCATTCGTTCGAAGATATATTATAATTAACCAAGCAGATGTTAAGAGTCAACTTAAAGCAAAATTAAGATTTTTAATATCAACAAATATATTTCAGGAACCAAAATCTCTTAGGCACTTATTAGGCACTTAATACAATGGTAATATGAGACAATCAGTCTTTTTTGACATACTTATACATTTTATATTATATAAGTATATTTTTTTTATATATATAATTATTTTAAACATATTAAGGCATTTATAAGCAAATATTTTGTTCAGCATTAAGCACAGCATGAGCAAATTCAGATGAATTGTTGGAAATAGGTATATTATAAAATTTTGCAAAAGTTGAAGAACTGTTTGTTCAGCCGTTTGCCTAATTACATCTAATGATACTCCCCTAGCTTTAGCAGTCGACGTGGATGCATGTCTTGTACTATGCCCTGAAAAAACGCTAATATCTATGCCACACATAGAGAAAGTATATATTATATATATATTATTATTATTATTATCCATCTACTAATGGTAGACGAAGAAATTGGCTTGTGTGGGTTATTCAAAGAGAGTATTAAATGAGTATTATCTTCCCTAATACTCTTGAGTGTATCTACTGTAATAAAATAAAGTAGTGTCAGGGAAGATTTCAGGTTTTGCCGTGCATTTTCGTTACAGAAAATGGCTCTATTTTTGTATGTTGACTAAAACAATAAAAATAATAAAATAAAAACTAAAATAAAGGTAAATAAGAGGTTCGGTCCGCTGCAACCAGAACCAGATGTTTTTATAGTGTCTAGGATAGAAATGTTTACACCGGTTTCATTAACTATAATATTGGGTATTTTTATAAATGATAAATCTGTGCTACTTGGGCTCTGCTAAGTGCAAACCAATTCACTAACTTTTTAGACAATTTCATTTTTATAGAAACCTTAACATAATCTCTGGATGTGATCATTACGACCAATTTATGAGTCTATTAATTTATTAATTGGTATAGACTGTGTGAATAAGTGAGATCCTATAAGTAACATTGAATTGAGGCATTATTTGGAAGGTAACCTAATGTAACCTCTATGGCTGATGGAAGAACATCATGTCAATATTCTGGAAATTAGTGTAAGGAGGTGTGTAAGATGACACTCTTTAAAAAAGGAATGCAATAGTTTTTTATTGAGTACCTATAAAAACTAACAGCTTGAAAAAACTAACATTGTTTTCAATGGTGGACAAGCTTGTGAAGGTCAATATGACATTACCTTTTCATTTTTGCCTTCCCAATATTGGGCTAAATGGAGGAAAGAACACATAAAAGAAATAAATTATCATGTTCAAAGGCAGTAAAAAACATCTAATTAAATGTATTTTGAATCTGGTATCCAGGAAACACAGGCATCACATTTATGTATTACTTGTAGAAGGGAAAAGATCAATCAGTTTGACCAAACTGAGACACAATATACCTACTAAAATGTAGAGATATTCTGTTCCCACTCTATGTTAGATGTATGAGATTGTTAATTGCTCTCTTTGTTGTCTTTTGAATCCATATATGAAGCAAATAGACAAATCTAATTATTTTCACACCATATGTGCTCCATATTTCTGGCTATATTATTTAATTGTTGATACCGTATTCCTCCCATTCGGTTTATATAAGATACAGCAAACTATTATCAATCTCACACAAAATGTGTAAGTGCTCATGTTTAACAAAATAGAATTTTTAAAGGTAAAAAATGTGAAGCAGTTCTAAATAATTTATGTGATAATTATATTTTTTTATCCTTTTTCCAGAATCCATGGACTTCTGTTATCACTACAATTGCGCCCCCCCCCCCAGTTCTTGTTGCATCATTGTAGGTCTAGTTTGATGATTGGATGAATTTTTATTTTGAATCTTAGTTGCCTTTACTTATAACTAAGTATTTATGTTCTAATTTTAGTATAGAACCAACCAACAACAAATGTTGTTGCAACAAAATAATGCAACAGTTGATGTACCTATTAAGTGAGTAATCTCTCATAAGCTAAGAAATTTGTTTCTGTAAATATTTTTAAGGGATTTACAGAAACAACAATTTTTGTATGTGACATCAGTCATTGTGTGTCATATATAAAATCTAAATAATTAACATGATTGGGATGGCGTATTTTGTAAAAGGAGTAATTGTTCCTTGAATATTTTTCAACCTTTTATTATATAATAGTAGGCTAGTATGAATAGTGTAGTGTGTATAGTAGTAGACTATATAGTCTGAACCAATACACAAAAGGTCATCAAGATGATGATGTACATACTGATTTGTGAACTTTTGATCATAGATATACATGTAACTACCACTATCAAAAATGCATAATGTGTAAAACAAATCCCATTTGGGACAGCAATAGACTTTTTTTAAATGATCATAATGAAATAATAGGTATCTCCTGTGATCTGGATTCAAATTTTGCCATAAGATCTCCTGGGTACACTAGAGCTACCGCAGTGATCTTACATCTTATAAATTTGGATGTGTGAACCAATTTGTTCAGGGGTATAAAGGTTTCAATAAACCTCCCTTCTCCATCCCTGTTGGGAAACCAAAAAATATCTTTGATATAAGTTGATTCCCACACGGTTTCCATGGGGAATTTGTGCTCAATGGCAGTAAATTATGAATGGTTTTATACATAAATATGCATTCATCTTGGCCCCTGATCTTGAAGATCCTGATTGATCACTTGTAAAACCATTTTTGTTTTGAACCGTTGAATTTTGGTTGATAAGTTATGGAAGAAAAAATGCACTTACCGAACATCCACAGATGTGTTTCAAAATTGGGGCATTACCACAAATCCTCTATCAACGAGGAAGGGAATGGGCTAATCTGTAAGCATGACTAACCTCTAATTTCAACCATGAGCCTGTGGTGAAACTTTTTGTGTTCTAGCATACACTGAATGTGTTGCGAGAATCGCTTGGTTATAGTTTAATATGAGGACTGCAGTTACTATCGTCCAGGCCTAGGTATTATTCTTTGCTGGTTGTACCAAGATGGACCATTCCCGTTTCCCTGACGGGTTACAGTTGAAGATTAGGCTGGCTTCATAATAAGCTTGCCGCTTCTGTGGCATGTCTTTAGGACTTTAAATGTTCTCTGTTGAAGTATTCCCACGCAGGTAGTCGTCTCTATCAACATCTTTGACAATATATTTGTTAATGTGAAGTGCAAATCTATTAAAACTCTTCCAGTATCAATCAACTGGGAAAATTAGTTTCAGCCTATTTATGCCATCATTGCTGTGAAGCTTAGATAGGGTCTGATTCCCAATCCCAACTGATTCTGTTCTGATTTAATCTTTTTGTATCAGTATATTCTTGTATTATCAGTGAATTACTGACTGAGGCAATAATCTCTATATTATTTTAAACAGTTATTACACACATTTTTATCTAGTTTTTGTTCATATTCCTTGAGTATTTCCAAAAATGGTATTCTAGATGTGGGTTAAGTCATTCATTAAGTCAGGCCATTAAATCATTTGGTTTTGTAGATATAAATACTGTAATACTTCAGGAAATATAGTAACTGGTTCAACGACTAGCTCAGATGCTAGTTCAGGAAATGTTATACTCAAGTCTGTAACAGTTGGGGTTGTGCCTGTTGGAGCCGATGATGATACAACAGATATCTAGTTTAATATCCACTTCTTGAGGATCATCCTAAATACAAGGTCTAAAAACCTAAAACTATTGACCCTGTTATGGTACCAAAGTGTACCTAGGCAAAGCCTTTCGGATTTTATCAAAAGGTAATGACCATTGTGCATTCATCTCGTAAACACCACGAGTAAGCGGATCACGTCAATGCATCTCGTACATCACCCGTGTCCATGTACCAAAGGGTAAAGATCATCGTGTGTTCATCTCGTAAACACCACGAGTCAGCGGATCGCGCCAATGTATCTCGTACATCACTCGCGTCCATAGGTACAATATTCAAAATCCATTTTACTTGCACTGTAGATAACTTTCCTGACGAAGCTTTTCAGGTTACCCAAAGGTGTGGGGCAAAAAACAATCTCGTATGTTTATCTCGTAAACATCCCGAGTCAGCTAAACGCGTCAATGCATCACGTGCACAACCCGCGTCAGTAGGTATATTCATATTTCGAAACCCATTTGATTTACAGTCTCACACTGTATAATGTACCATGGCAAAGCCTTTAAAGTTATGGAACAAGGAAACCAGCTCGTGTGTTCATCTCGTAAACACCCCGAGGAGTTTGATCGTGTCAATGCATACAATTATTTGGGTTAAGTACGTGAAACTCTTACTTCACTGAATAATCTAATAGATAAATCTATTACTTCACCTGGAATCAAAGAATTAAATAGAGATAGGACAGGTGACGTACTATGTTATCGTCGTTTCGTCCTTTTTTCAAACTTTTCATCATATGAAGATAGTATTTCATATCTTTTCGTTTTGGCATACTTCATTACAAATTATACAAGCACTATGCTCTTATTTAATTACTTAAATTGGTAAAAAAGCAAATAAAACACAACGTAAAACGTATTGGTTGCCGCGCAAACGTATGGAATGACATTTGACGTTACTGACAGATACTCGCTCGGATACGGTGCGTTTTGTTTCTGCTTTTAGGCTCTGAAAAGCTGCGAATTGGGTCGCCTAGCGCAAGCGGGAGCTGCTTGGTTAATTATAATATATCTTCGAACGAATGAAGTATAATTGAACAGTTGTTGCTGTAAGTATTTCGTAATATCTGTGAAACGCATAGGCAACTTGCTTACATATTTTGGTTAAGTACTCCTTATTCCTTGGATGGCTGATGGAGCTTAAAAGTTCTATTGTGTCTACGTGTGACAAGAAATGTAATGACCCTGGCGGTGGGGTAATTAATGATGATGATTATTTACTAAACATGGTTGGTTGTTGGCAGCTGTTCACGGAGTACGGCAAGCTGGCGTGCGAGGGGGAAGACAAGGCATTCCAAACGCTTTTGTTCCTGGTGCGAGACTGGGCCAGTGCTTACGAGCACGCGCACGGCTTTACCGGCGGCGCCGCGCTGCTTAACAAGAGGCTCCAGGTAATACTAGTGTTAATTATTGTAATTTGCCTACAATTGTTTCCACAACTGAGACACAGACCTCTTATTTCTGATAGTGAGTGGGCCGGAATCCACCACGCAGGCTTTGTGTATTATATAACACGAAGTCACGAATCATCATCTCACTTCCCTTTAATTAGAAATGATAATAGATAAGTAAAATCACTTGAAACTTTGTTACAGTAAGGGTCAACGCTGCGTTAAGCGGGCGCATTACCTGCGCAGTGTCGCTATTTCAACTTTAACGGTGTGCAAGTAGTCGTGTCGATGGAGAACTCCGGCCGCGGGGCGCGGCTCCCCGCGACGGGTCCCGCGCGGGTCACCGCGACGGAGCATTTTTGTATAGGACCGCGCGGGCGCCTCCTTAACGCAGCGTCGTCTCTAAAGCTTTTATTGTTCAATGAAAACATTCAAATCATACACATTTCTTATCTTCACAATGAACTCGACACACCATTAAGTCTCAAATAACGCACAAACACTTCAAACTTAGAATGTTATCGTTGAGAGAGTAACATAAACATCCACTTGACATCGTAATAGCCGTAACCAAAGAGTATGTAAAGCTAACGCTTTAGCCGTAACATAATAAATAAACAAATTTCGGTGAACTGTCATTTGTTTTTTTTTTCTAAATATTTTGTTACGATTCTACAGATAAAATAAATTTTTAACCGATGATAGATTTCATATAGAGCCATCTAGTAATATTTCCTTAAACTATTAACAACTGGATTTAATGTTCTACATACACATTTAAACAACACGTTTAAAGTGAACGATACTCAACAGATGTCGACTGGTGACTATAGTCACCGTGGACATTACATAACAGTTATAAACACTGTACAAAGGCGGACTTAATGCCTTAGGCATTTTCTACCACTCGACCTTAGCAGTTTTGTTTTGTTTTATCGCTTCCGGTTGAATATGTATGAATTGAATTAATAAAGGATGAAGGATAATCGTAAATGGATAATCTGATAATCTCCCGCAACCCTCCCCCCTCCCCTTATATACGTTAGTGAATACACTATCAGCAAACCTAATAATCAATTATTTCTTTTACCAGTCGAGTCCGAACCAGAAGCCAGAGTTGCGCGAGGTTCGTGAGCACATTCGCTCGTGTTTCGACAGTATCAAGTGCTTCCTGATGCCTCACCCCGGGCTCGCCGTTGAAAACCAAAGCTTCACTGGATGCCTTCGTGGTAAGTATTTTGTAGATTCTGGGGACGCAATATTAGCCAAATCTTATGCTAACGCCAATCAAAAAAAAATTACTACTGATTGAAAACTAATTAACTAACCAGATCGGTTCAAATAAGCACCAATTTTTATACGCGTGTCTTAGTTTTGCTAGTGGGACACGTTAACGACTGGGGCATGAATGGCTGGTTTACTATAATATGACCTTTTTGAGGAGCTCTGTACTAAATACTAAACACATAAATTATATTCTATTGCATTCTTTTACAGATTTGACAGAAAAGTTCAGATTAGCACTTCTGGAGCTGGTTCCGGCGCTGTTCGACCCCGAGCATCTCACTCCCAAGCTCATCAAAGGCGAGCGAGTCCGGACGCAAGACTTGTTTGATTACTTTCGGAAGTACGTCGATATCTACAACAGCGATGACGCCCCTGAAGCTACCACCATATATAAGGTACTTCGAATGTTTAGCCGACTTAATAAAAATGAAAGCCCCCATAAAAAAATAAAAACAGTTTTAAACTCTAATAGACTTATCTCGACTCATTTAAAAAGTGTTCGGCTGGGTTACTTGTTAAGTGTCTATTTTTCTCATCGTCGATCAAGATTACTAACAAGGGCACCAAATATGAACCTTGTGGTACTCCAGGCGGTTTAACATTTATTAAATTTGAGATTTAAAAACTTTTCTTGGACAGGCACCATTGGTGTGTTTGTTTTTGTGACTTTTTCTTTAAGTAACTAATAATTAGACGATAAACCACAGGTGCTACATGTCCATTAACTTATTCAGAAGAATATTGGGATCAATAAGATCAAAGACCTTACTTAAATCGGTATTTCTGAATCAGATAATTATAATAACTTCTTCACATACCAAGTTAAATTGTTTCTAACCATTACCATTTAGTATGTTTGGAATCTGTTGCATAATAACTAGATACTAGGTATCGCACTTTAATAGTAAATTATGATATAAGTGTGTAATGTTCGTGATTACCGTCCGGTATTTAGACCCGAGTCGTGGCGAGGTTCTTAAGAGAGCCAAAAACGGTAATCATTAATTACTCACGTGTGTCATACGACGTTTTTCAATACACTTGTGAAGAAAACAACAGTAAAACTAGTAAAATTTTCTGTGACATGGCGGTAAAAATCTGTTTTAATAAGCGCGCGCATCATTTTTTTTTATTTACCCCTAGAGGAAGGCTAAGGTATTTTAATCATACTGCCTAGGCTTACGTTTATGTTTTCTTGCGTGAAAAGTTTTTACGATAATGTCTTTCGTAGTGACAATAGAATACAGATGTAACATTTTCTAATGAGTTTGTAGTATTTAATTTTATTTAATTAATACAGCCACTGAACTTCACTGGAATAAAAAAAATCACGCCAAAAACCGCGCGCATCTGAAAATACCACCACAAAAAAAAAACAAATTGTTCACGTTGTTTTCTTCACAAGTGTATTGAAAAACGTCGTATGACACACGTGAGTAAATAATTATTGCCGTTCTTGGCTCTCTTAAGACCCTCGCCACGACTCGGGTCTAAATACCGCCTCGACGGTAATCACTAACATTACACACTTATATCATAATGTTATATTACATGATGCATATGTGCATGAAGTAGTCCGACGCTAGGCATGCGATACATAATGGCAGTTGTTTGGTAGGCGACCGCAGATGCATGTTTGCTAGCGGCGGCTCGCGCGGCGAGCAGCGTGTACGCAGCGCGCATGGAGGAGCGCGTGGCTGGCGCGCGGAGCTTGTCCCGGCGTGTGCTGGCTGACGCGCACACCGCCGCGCGCGCCGACGCCGAGCAAGTCTACTCTCAGAAGAAGAAGCTCGGCTCGAAGAAAGATGCTGAATCGAGACTCCAGGAACTTATCAAGGTACCTAAGTCTTAGATGATATTCGTTTTACCTTTTGGGAACGATTCCGATAGGTAAGATATTGATTAAGAACTATTAACAAACAATTCTAGCAGTAACGCTCATACTAAATTGATCATTGGCAGGAGCTGAATGCGAGTATGTCACTATACGTGCTGAACAACGACGCGATGGTACGAGAAACGATATCTCTCGCCAGGCAGTCTTACGACGCCGCTGTGAGCAGTGTGTGTGGTGACCACGCACAACTCTGCCTACACCCAAGTGACCTGTCGGCCCTTCACACTGAAGCCTACCAGGAGGCGCTCACGATCTTCGATTCAGCCAGAGAAGTGTATGACGATGAGATAGATGAACAAAAGACAGCTTTAGTACAGGTGAGATTGTTAGTGCCGACTGCTCATTCCCAGAAGTAATGAGACGCCGTATGATAAAATTCGGACATTTCCTCGTGAAACTCTTCTGGTGACGTCGTATCATTTTTATGTGTCTGTATTGTAATCTAATAAGCATTATATCTACTACTGCTACTGAAAAATCAGACCGGTAGTTCCTGAGATTAGCACGTTCAACCAAACAAACAAACTCTTCAGCTTTGTAATATTAGTATAGATACCAGCCCACTCAGAAAATTTTGCGAAAAAATGTTTTTATCTATAAAGCACTGGCCACTTGTAATTATTTTGAAAACTTTGGTTATTTAAAAGTAAAAATACCATTGTTCGAATTTTAAATTTCCCTCCACATTTTTTCGATAGCTAATTCAAATTATCGTGTCTCATTGCGTCGAGAACATTTTCGTGCGATGATTTTCTACGATTTTAGATGTGGCCTAAAACCTGATGAGTCATTTGATAGACTTCAAATTGCTTTTATGGATGAAGGTCCTTCAAAAGCAACCATCTACCGCAGGTATAGCAAGTTCAAGCGCGGTCGCCTTACTTTGGGGAATGAACAAAGGAGTGGTCGTCCTACGAGTTACGACGTCTGTCACGGAAGAAAGTGTGCTGGCAGTAAAAAATTTAATTCAAGAAAACAGGCGAATTACATACGAAGAGATTTAGCATACACTGCAGATTGGTTCGGGAAGTGTTCGCAAGATTCTACACGAGCACCCTCGCGGGAGTAAGATAGTTTTCCGCTGGGTGCCGCACAACCTTACCGAAGCCACAGAATAAGAAATAGTACAAGTACAGAAATTGCACTGCGTGATAGCAAACATACGAATTTAAACCTACTAACAACAGCGCTAATGTTCATAATACATTGCACGGCACGGACACGACCTTGATTTTATTAGCCTACCAGGTCCAGTGGCGCTCGTAAGGAATCAAAATGCACCGTAAGTCCGCGCGACTAGAGTTTCTTTTATTATGCCCGTTATGAACCTTTGAACAAGCCGCTTCTGTTGTAGGGTTGTGAGTTGTTGTGAGACACAAAGTCATTAGCCCCTGGTCTGAGAACGCAAAGGACAACTAGAAGAACATAGGTGTGGTTTTAGTCAGTAAAAGTTTGTCACGCCCTCTCGCTCCGCCATAGAGCGAGAGAAGCAATGATTTTCCACCAAAAAAGGTCGTGAGTCCATTTGTTTAGGGTAGGTACTTTACTAAATGTAAACATTCTTGTAAGAAATGTCTTTTAAAGTATGTACCTATATTATCTACAAAATATATTTTTGTAAAATGCGAAATTAGTAGTACCTAGGTACACTACGTTTTATAGCATAAAATAAATTCAGTGTTTTTTTTAAATTACATGGTAGATAAAATTGATTTGTACCTCAGTGGTAATTTCCATACTTTAAAATGTAGGTATTTATAGAGAGACATCATCATCATCATCATCATTTCAGCCGAAAGACGTCCACTGCTGGACATAGGCCTCCCCCAAGCGTCGCCACAGCGAACGGTCCTGTGCGTCTCGCATCCATCGGACTCCCGCAACCGTTACCAAGTCATCGGTCCACCTTGTAGGAGGCCTTCCAACGCTACGTCTTCCGGTACGTGGTCGCCATTCCAGAACCTTTCGGCCCCAACGGCCATCTGTTCTGCGATCAATGTGCATTGCCACTTTAGTTTGGCGATTCTTCGTCCTACAGAGAGAGAGAGACATGTTAAGACTGTTTACATTATGTTAGTTAGTTATCTAATTATCTAAACAAATGGAACAAAAGTAAAGTCAAGTCACAGTTACTGTGGTCAAGTGGTACCTAGCTACCTACCTACAATATCCGATGAATATCCAAGTACCTACGTACTTGGATATTGTAATAGATCTTTGTTGATTTCAGCCACAAAATTACCTATCTATTTTGTGTTTCAGCTATGCCTTCGTAGGTAAATTTTAAAAGATGGATTAGTAATATTGTGAACACGATTTTAAAAACTACCGCCGGCCGCCGCGTCAGCAAAAAATTACGATTGTCTTGACACGACGAAAAATGATGATACGAAAAAAAACACGAATCGTCCTCGTGTCTATAAACTGCAACAATAACCTACCTGTTATACATAATAATTAACATTTTCTATGATGTAATATCGTGACAAAATTTAGTAATTATGTTGTGTTGTTGCCCTTGCATTAGTAGGTACTTATCTTGTAATCTATAAGGTCATTGACTTTTTGCGCGAAAACTGTCGCAAACTGCAGAGCTGCGGTCCAGTCGTTAATCAAATAATAGCAAGAAATAAGAGCCACTTTAAGAGTGTTGAAAATGTTATAATTATTTACCTTTCGGGATCCTTAGGAAGAATAAAGAATGAAAAGTCCACATTTCTGTTGTTATTTATGCACCCATATGCTATGCAGTACGTTTTGGCTTTTCGCGTGCCATATTTATAATAAAACTTCTATAGAAATTCGAAAATATTTTTTGTTAGCGCGCGTCAAGCGGCATGCGTGTTCGAACACGCGTGTGACACTCAACTGAACTAGCCTCGCAAGAGAGGCCTCGGGGCGTAGGTATAAATTCATGCCTAAAGTAAGAAGTGCGCCAGGCCTGCCGAAGCTCAGAAGCAGGCCCGTGTGACGAGACCAAAGCAGTATTAACGCCAAATGGTATACCACAAAATGCCTGCCAGAAGTTTTGTCTGCAATGAGCAACAAGCGACCGAACACCGGGCTCCGCGGGGTACTACTTCATCATGACAACGCGCCCGCGCACTTAGCGTTTAAAAACGAGGGACTTCCTGATAACCACACCGGTCAGAGTCTTGGGGCACCCTCCTTACATTCCTGATCTGGCACCGTGTGACTTCTTTTTATTCCCTAAATTAAAAAATCTGATGAAAGGGATACAGTTTTCATCGCCTTAAGACGCGCTAGCAGCGTTCGAGAAGGTCGTGGAAGAGGTGTCTGCGGCGGACTGGAAAAAAATGTTTCAAAAATTGGTTCAGACCCATGAAACTTTGTATAGAGGCTGGTGGAAAGTTCTTTGAAAAGATTTAATAAAAATATTTTATCAATAGAAGTTAGTTTTTTAGTTTGTCAAAACTTTCTGAGTGTCCCACGTATACTTGAAGTAATACATTTGGATATAGATATCTCGCAACTTTAGCATTTCATAATGCCCAGTAATTAGAGACTTCGAATGTGATCCGTAAAATTTTAATTTTTATTGCAGAGTTTAAAGCAGCAGTACGATCATTTGTGCGCCATCAACGAGCAAAACAACAAGAGCGCGGTGCTGGGGGCGCGCGACGAGTACGTGAAGCGGATGAAGCTGCAAATGGATCACACGGGCGTCAGCTCCCATAAGCTGGAAGCACAAAATCAAAGCGCACACGAAGACGCTACAGACTTCTTTGCCAAAAAGAGGAACCGCATCTCGGAACATGAGGACGACCCCTACTTCGGAAATCTGCTTGAAGTACGTTTTTTCATATTGTTGTGTCACTTTTAGCTTTTTTTCTGAATTGATAATGCACAGCTTATTAAATTTTCTAGGAAATCAGCAGCAACTTTGCAGAGTTCGAAAAGGCAAATATCACCAGCAACAGGTTGGCCATGCAGGCGGCTGAGTTTACTTACAACAACTACATAATGTCTGAGTGGGGCTCGCAGATGTGCTGCTTCCACCCGCGAGCTCTCGAAAACTTGCATAAGAGAGCTGTAGACGTGGCGATCAAAGCGTTTATGGTGAACAGAGAAAGGAGTGAGGAGGATGATTTCGAGATAGAGGTGGTTAAGGCAAGTATTATCAGACGATATCTCCGGTCATTTCATTCTTTCAACACATTAGCTTCTGCCAGCGGCTTCTTCTGCGTGAATGTTGGTTATAGCGAAGTCGAAGACGGGTAAAAAGTAGCCTATGTCCATCCTTGACGTTCAAGCTTTGTTCGTACTAATTTCATCAAAATCGGTTCAGTAGTTTAACCGTGGAAGCGCAACAGACAGATAAGAGACAAACAGACAGATTTACTTTCACATTTATAATTTTAAAAGTATGGATATTGATTAGAATGGATTTGATAAGTACTCAAACAATATTGCTAAAACGCTCTCCATTGTAAAAAAAAAAAATAGTATTCTTTCAGCATAATCATATCAAACCACTAACTTTACAGACCCTGGAGCAGCGTCGCTTAGAACTAGTGTTAGTTAACCAGTTTAACAACGAGCAGTCACAGGAGAAAGCCTTTATATTGTACTCGATGAAGATGGACAAGTACACCAGGCCATCAGTGTTGTCTGTTCTGGTGGTGCCTTTCTTCGTCAAACTCCTGGCGTTGCTGCCGGGGTACCACATGGAGGTCATGCAGCTCGCGATCGACGACTTCCTTAGCAGACGTCGTGATACTGAAGATTCCTTCGACGGTTATTTATGGGATCTGAAGCAGGTTTGTCATATATTCTTTCTTTTCTATTGTGGCAGTAACCTAAGACTATTTTCAAGAAGAGCCACAGAAAGCTTCTGTCCTTTTTTATCGGAATTACTTTAAAATTTTAAAGAATCTTGCTGATGCGTAGTTTAAATATCTGTAGCATACAGGGTGGAAAGCTTCAGTTCTAATAGAAAACAGAAACGTTTATTTCAAATAGACCATTTAAAGGCACTTTTGAATTGTCAAAATGTCGACCAGGCAAAAAAAGTACCTAAACTGAAAATTTAACTTAACTAAATTAAAGACAGATCACAAAATTTTCAACTCTCACCCTCATCTTGTATCTACCTATATCTAGTATAATAAGCATACAATAAAAATATACTTTTACTAAAAACGCAGTGCAAAGTCCTAAAAAAATAATCTTTAAATTGATGACAAGGCCAGAGATAACACGTACTTCACCATTTTATAAATGCATGTTTTGTCCACAGAGAATGGAAGAAGCTTGTGATAACTACGCTAGTCCTATTCGCGCCATTTTGCGGGAGTTTGGAATTAATGTTTAAGAATCCGCAAATATGAACTCACCAGAACCATTTATTCGTTTGTATCTGTGCCTTTAACGACACTAGAATTTTAACACGTGCGGTGCGGAACGAGGTCTAATACGCCTCGTACGTGCCTTCGTTGCGGTGCGGCTAAGAAAAAAACTTTTTACAAAAAAAAAAAATAACCGACTTCACTAAAAAAAACACTAAAAGGATCAAAATAATTTTAATTTCGGAAGTCGGTGTTTCTCAGTATTGTTTGTTTCTTATTTAACACCGACTTCCGAAATTAAAATTATTTTGATCCTTTTAGTGTTTTTTTTAGTGAAGTCGGTTATTTTTTTTTTTGTAAAAAGTTTTTATTTTACACTTTTTAGTTGCGAACCACTTATAAACAGAGTGCCTATTTCTCATGACGATTCCAATTAACCCAAAACACTGCAAGGTTACATTGTTTTATTAGAAAGTTCCTGTGTCTACCTTCCACCTTACGGCTCCATCACCAGATCAATTCGATAGTATCTTATAGCCAAAGTGCATCTCATGACAATTCTAATAAGCCCAAACACGGCTAGAATACATTGATTAATTACGGAGTTCCTATGCCTACCTTCGGGCTCCATCATCAGATCAGTTCGATAGTACCTTATAGCCAAAATGCATCTCATGACGATTCTAATAAGTCCAAACACGGCTAGAATACATTGATTAATTATGGAGTTCCAGTGCCTACCTTCCGGCTCCATCATCATCATCAGATAACTTCAGTGATACCATTTCCAACGTAACTATTCAGAACCATTCATTTATTTGTATTGTCATAGTCGCTTAAATATCTTCATTGTGATATCAATGTGAGTATGAGGTTCCGTTCACCATTTCTGGTCTTCTTCATCAGTTCCACTTCATCAAATGTTACTTTTTGACTGTAAATGCTTAAGTACTCGATGAAAATACCAAAATCACTATATGGTTGCCTATAATATTTGAGGAGTTCCCTCGATTCTTCATGGATCCCATCATCAGAACTGAATTTTGAAAAAAATGGGACCAATCTGGAAGCATGTCCTTTAGAGGGAAAAAAAAATTTTGCAAATCGGTTCATAACCGACGGAGTTCTGAGGTAACAAACATAAAAAAAAAATGATAAAAAAAAAATACAACCGAATTAAATAACCTCCTCCTTTTTTTGAAGTCGGTTAAAAACATAGTGTTCTTTGCCGTGCGGAGGCCTTAATTCAATTAGGTTTACTATAAAAAGGAGATGAATATATGTATAGGTACCTAAAATGCCGCCCTAGTAAAATAGAATGCAGTTCTGTATCTACTTCGATAAAGGGTCGCTTTAACCTCGTACCGCACTTAACAAAAAAGCTTTGTTATTTAAACTTTACGGGGTCTAATAAGCCCCTTAATGTAAATTATAGTTTTAAAACGAGGTCTTAAACGCCCCGTACCACAAGAATGAAAATAATACAAAAATGAATGCCGTTGTCAACGTGTTAAAATATGGTCTAGCAGGATGGAATGCGGGAGAGTTCGAAAGAGTCGCCGCGGCGCTGGAGCGCAAAGGGCAACTGAAGAAACACAAACGAGTAGTCAGCAAATTTCTGACACTCCCGCTCGCCCCATCAGGAGTGGGAGTAGTTAATTGATGATTTTAGCAAAAAAATAGTCTAGCACGATCTCTGTTTTTGGAACATGTATTATTAGTTCAGCACGACTCCATTTTTCATGTTCATCATCACCTTATAGATGCCTGGGGAATCGCTTGCCCGAATACAAATCCGCCTGACAACCCAACCTCCCAGAGACGGTGGGATGAACCGCTCTGCAAAGTAGTCAAGAAAACCCTAATCCATACATCTGCTACTACTGCGGAGCGTGCGCGCCTCCTGGCTGTGGGAAATTGAAAGTCAGGTCTTTGGCTTCACGCACTGCCGTCGTCGAATATTGGCACCTTATTCGACAATACTACTTTCCGCCTAGCTGTTGCCCTACGCCTAGGCGCTCCTTGCTGTTCTCCTCATCGCTGCCACTGTGGCGAAGTTGTCAACAGCCTTGGTCACCACGGCCTGTCATGCAGTCGAAGCGCGGGACGGATAGCACGGCACGCGAATATTAACGACATCATCCGACGAGCCCTTGTCACCGTCGGCGTTTCGGCTGTTTAGGAACCTTATGGCCTGGCACGCGATGATGGTAAGAGACCGGACGGTATGTCTTTATTTCCGTGGAAGATGGGTAGGCCTTTAGTGTGGGACGCTACCTGTGTCGACACTCTTGCGCCATCCCATCTTCCTAGCTCTTCGTGCTGTGCTGGTGCTGCCGCTACGGCTGCGGAGAATCTCAAGTGGCGGAAATATAACAACCTCGTCGGTAGTTATATTTTTGAGCCGTTTGGGGTTGAAACTCTTGGGCCGTGGGGTCCGAGTGCTCATAAGCTTTTCAAAGAATTATCCAAACGCTTAGTTGACACTTCGCGTGACCCAAGGGCTGGCTTTTACCTCGGTCAGAGATTAAGCATTGCTATACAACGTGGCAATGCTGCTAGCCTTTTGGGCACACTTCCAGTCGACAGCGATGAGGAGGAATTTTATGACGCCATATTTTAGCTAGTATTTTTTGCCTTTAGTGTATATTTAGTTTTAATTAGTTAAGTGGTTTTATTAAAATGATTGAAAATAATAAATTATACTATATAGTTCTTCTTAAATGTATATCGATTTTAAGATTAAGTTACTCTTTGTATGTTTACCGTAAAGCATAATATATCTTTTAATATCCTTAATTTTTATCTTTTATTATACCTCCTAATTAAAACACTTGTTACTTGGGCGTGAATTGCAGTGGCTATGGAAAGCATTAAAACCTCGGCGTACCCCAGGGTGTAGTAGACCCGTCAGAATATGGGTCACATTTGTACATACACCTGCACTTTTAAGAACCATATGAACGCAACTTCTTCTTCTTAGGGTATCGATGGCAAAACTAGTTAAATTCCTTGCCTGGCCCAGTATTTGGCCACGGCAGTGCCGTCCGCTGATGCTGTCATTAGGTCCCTACGTGAACAGGTAACAGGGCACGTGATGCAAGATCGAAGGTGGGTCATGGTCTGTGGAGAGACGCCGCACAAACACTGAAGATCGGAACCGTCCGAGAACCCCCATCTGTGGAGATTGTCTTTGCTGCGCCCAACTTGGGTGCGGAGTCTGTTTAGAGTTCGCAACGCAACTGATACTGTAGTTAACATGGTCACCGAGCGTGAAGGCTTCAACAAGCCTTCTTCTTTTAAACTGCTGTATGTTGCTTGGATCATACTTGTACCTATAATTCGAGATAATTTTAATTCATCACCAACAATTCAAATATCGACTTTAGCTGTCTGTATTTAATAATAATAATAATAATAATAATTTATTTATTCCACGGACAACAAAAGATCCATAGTGTTAGTAAACAATTGCCTTAAACCTAGTGTTAGTTTTATATTATAATTATCTACTTATACTATTTTATACTATTATAAGCATTCAGCACAGAAGATGACTCCAATTTCATCTTCTCCACAAAATGCCTAAAAAAGGGAGAAAGCACACTCTCCGCGACTGTTTTTAGAATGCTGTTGCTACTGGCCCGGGTTCTAGCCGCCAAAGATGCTAGCTTCTTCCGAACGATCGCATGAAAGCCGTCAGTTCGATTCTGTGTAAACATCTCTGACGCACTACAGAATCGGGGCAGCCTCAACAACATTCTAAAAATATTATTGTATTGGACGCGCAGGACATCCAGCGACCTTTTGGTGTAGCCAATCCACAGACCCCCCGTGTACAGACTCTGACAATACGCTTTGAAAAGCGTTATTTTGACCTGGTCAGTACAGCGGGAGAATCTACGGGTCAACATATTACCGCGGACCGCCAATGCCCTGCGCTCCCTCTCAATATCTGCATTATCCTTAAGGTCGTCGGTAAGTATATGCCCAAGATATTTGAACCGGTATGATCTCACTATGTTCATGCCATTTAAGGTAAGATTAGGTGTGTAATCTGGGCATTTACCGGCGGCCTTAAAGATCATGTACTCACACTTTCCGACATTGTATACGAGCCCATGTGCAGCCGCATAATCCTCACAAACCTTCAACATCTCTCCAATAGATCCCGCAGTCGGTCCCAGCAGCACCATGTCATCGGCATAGCTAATGCTGTTAATATTAACACCACCAACCCGACAGCCCACACGCATGCTGCTGAGCTCGATTATGAGGTCATTCACATATAGGCTGAAGAGCCTGGGAGACGTCAACCCTCCCTGTCTCACACCGCACTCCAACCCATAAGCCTCAGAGAGAATGTTGGACCACTTAACCTGATTTGATTGGTTCGCATACCAATATTGCAGGACCTTAACAACTTCAGCCGGTACATTCCTGTCCCCCAGCTTCTTCCAGAGCACATCATAAGACACGAGATCAAAAGCCCTGGAAAGATCCAGGAAACAGGCATATACAGGCGTTTTACGATGTGTATAATATTGTACAGTATTCTTGAGACTTAGGATTGCACTTTCTGTTGATAGTCCAGGTTGAAACCCAAACTGTGAGTCGTGCAAGCACAGATATTTTTCCAAGCATGAATCAAGCATACTGTCCAATATTTTAGCAATGGTAGTTGCAAGAGAGATTGGCCGGTAGTTACCCTTGTCAGAGATATCTCCTGTCCTGTTTTTAACTATCGGTATGACAATAGTTTTCATTAGTTCCGCAGGTAGGTATGAATGACTAATGCACATTGAATAAAATAAGGACAGGACCCTTGGCAGGTGACCACCAGCATACTTAAAATGCTCGATGCTGAGTCCATCGTGTCCGGGTGATTTACCCCTACTCATATTTTTAACAACCTCTCTCACCTGCTTAGTTGAAAAATACATTACCGGCTCCGCTCCGTCACGAGAGGACTCAGCATCAATCATCGTACTTGAAGAGCCGAGAGGTGATCGCACTATAAAATGCTCCCGGAACATATTTACAATATGCTCTGGATCGTTCATTCCACTGACGCTTACCGGTAGTCCAGGCTTAGTATCCAGTCTACCCGTAGCTTCCCAGAATTTAGCAAAATTATTTGTTGATCTTTGCTTTGCTAAAAAATCCATTTTTATTTGTTCCCTATTTTTTTGGCACCATTTATGACGGCCTTTAAAAACTTTTCGAGCCTCACACATATCTTCGTATATTACTCCCGAGGTCGGTCTGTTATGTAATACCCACGCCCTGAATTTGAGCCTGGCCTCTCGGTAAGCGTCCCGAACATGATTGTTCCAGCCACACAACATTCTACCACCCTTAGGCTTGGATCTTACTCTCACACTGGTCATTACAGCCGCGTCACTCAAAATATCCACAATACTCCCATACAAACCATCCAACACATTTTTATGTTCGACTATGCTACAGGACCCATAACTACACTTTTGAAATTCTTGAGGGAGATCAATGTTTCGCAATCCTTCATTGCACAGATTACGATATCTAGCAATTTGTGACTCGTCCCTCTCACCCCAAGTTACGTCACAGCGTCGAACATTTTGCATCGATAACTTAGGCCTCACTAGATTTAAATCACACTCAATGAATAGTGGTAAGTGGTCAGATAAAAATACATCCTCTTCTATTCCTACGCCGACAACAGTTTGCCACGCTGATAACGACACAACACAGTGATCCAACCATCTTTTACACCCGTGTGCCTCGCTAACAAAAGTGTAGTTATCGGTCGCAAAGCCCAGTTTCTCAATATCGGCACAAATCCAGGATTGATCAGTACAGAAATTTGTTAGTTCCTTAAAAAACAGCTCATGAGGATGCGCATTAAAGTCACCCAGAATAAAAACACTCTCAACACCACCACTCTCAACAATTGCACTGATCTCACCTAGGACTTCTGTGAACATAGGCAAATTGTCGAGTGAATCAGTTGGCATGTAGACGGTAATTATAATAATGGAACGCCCGCCAATAATGGCTCTTATAGCAGCCAGGCGAGGACTAGTACATTCTATTACGGACACGGCCTCAAATATTCCCTTCCTCCAGAGAATGGCTACTCCCCCATACGGCCTTCCTACGAGCAGACCCGCAGACGTATCAACAGCCGACTTACCGGTATATTCAAATTTATCGGAAATGGTTCCCAAAAATGGAATATCATAAGGGAGAAGCCAGGTCTCTTGGAGGGCTACTATGTCAGACTTCTCACAAATGTTCCTAACACTGTCAATTGACCGTTTAACAGACTTACAATTAAAACTAACTAATTTACAACATTTGTTATGTACATTCTGTACATTATTTAACGACTATAACTTGTTTACCTCCATATTTTTTCGATACGTAAAATGCACGAAACGCCTAAAAGTTATGCCATCTGGCCACAGTTCATTATTTAAAAATAAGTTAAGTTTCGTTTTAGAAACGTATAACTTATAAGCATTATATTTTTTTGTATTTTTAATATTTATCATACTAAGGGTAACACTCTCATTCGTTTTTTCTTTTATATAATTAATTATGTCCTGCTCACTCGTTTCCTTGCTAACATTCGAAATAAACAAGGGTACTTTAACGTCCGCCGCTTTAAACTTACTATTAGGTGCAATAACTGCACACCCTTTCTGACCAATTAGTTTGTACCGTTTTGAAGCTTTACGCTGCACTAACGTCCACTCCGAATTACACTCGTTTACCACTTGTTCACATTTTGTACTCAACTCTCGCATACACATACTTGCTTTAGATGTTTTTGGCTCATTCGTTGTATTCAAACGTAAAACTGCAGCGGCATCCAACGACCGTTCATCACTGGACGCTAGTTCGACTGCGGTGTGCGCTTGCGCAGGGACGATCGGTGTGCTACCTGGTTTGTGCGAAACCGCGGTATTTGTCGCGGCCTCGACCCTCTCCATTTGTTGCGCTGTCCCGCTCGAACCCTCGCCTTCACCGCGTCCTTGGATATGTTCGCATACTCTCTCCCTCCCTCGCTTCGAAACCGCAGTGCAAGATTGCGCCTCCACGTGTCCTTGAGTATCTGTTACATCTTTTTGCGTGCGTAGAAAAGAGACAAAATCATCTTCACCATTCGAAGTTAACGTAGATGAGTGAGTCACGTAGGCCGGACGGTCAATGACCCTGGGCTCAGCTGTTAATTGTGACGTTGTTATGGGCACATATTGTAGACCTATGGGACCACTGTCAAGTTGACTATTTTGTAAACAGGCCCCTCTTCTTCTATTTACATTGACATGAGAAGAAAAGTGATCCAATATTGAAGCATGTTTCATATTATCTACCTCCAGCTTGAGTAAATCAAACTTTTCTGTGGTAACGGTTTTTTCTTCTAGTGCACTGAGTTGGTTTTGCAGCTTTAGTATGTCCTTTAGTAGTCTAGTCACATCGACATGATCAAAGGTGACCGGTGGGACCTTGTGTAGTTCCTTCGCTACGAAAATTGGAAATAAATCTTGATCTGTGCTTTTCATATGACAGATCATATCTTCCAGGTCACGTAGTACTTTTTTCTTTCCATCTTTTCGTCGAATGGGCATCTTCTTCGAACTAGGTACTGATTCAAATAACAAGGTTTTAGCCTTCAGAATATCATCCGCCGAGAAAGACGTAGTACACAACTGGTGTATGCTCTGTTCATCCATGAAGCCCAGGACATTTCGCAGGAATGCCAGAACTTCATTAATCACAATATTGCAGCTTATGCACTTCACAGTATTCGAGGTCATTGTCCTCCGCGATGAGTCACCAGTAACCGTAATGCCACAACCGTGCAGTGTCACGTACGACCACGGACTCGACGACTCGACTTATTTAAAGTTCATTTCTAAGCAACTATGAGCATTAAAAAGGCCCTAAACAAAGTATGAGTTGCAATTTGAACTTTTCATGATTCTTATTTTTCGTTTATTATTATAAAATTTTATAATTAAGGTACCTAATAATATAAATGTAGAGGAAAAAACTCATTTAATTTTAAGTGAATTTATTTTAAAATTATTTACAAAATTTCGGTAGATCTGGTTAGGTATATTACGCAGAACCGTAATAACACATAAAATGTAAATGAATTCCACTTGTAGATAAAATTATGTTACATGTGTTAAGTATATAATTTTACGATAAAATAGAACTAGGCATGGTAGTGGGCCAGCCAAGTTCGCTCAACACTTGTGTTCAGGGCTACAATTATTAAATAGGTACAATATGAACATCTTACAACTATACCTCTTCAGAAACTTGTTACAATAGGTACTTAGTAGAAATTATTTTACAATTAGTGAGACCCGTTATAATTTATTCAATAACAGATATAATGTTACTTCGTTTTGGTAATATCATTTGAAAATTATCTATCTAATTGGTATTATTTACATCTATACTTATCTAAGCTATTAAGTCTTTTAACATTAGCTAAATTTTAATTAGCATCTATACATATAATAAAACAGTAAAATGGTGGAGCGTTGGTATTAATTGGCGCAAAAACTACTGAACCAATCCTGTTCAAATTTTGCATACATAATCCTTATAGGCCGGGTCAACTGTTAGGCTACATATTATCACGCTTTTTGCTATGGGGGGTGAGCAATATTCCAAAATGTCGATATTGAACGAGAATCGCTCTGAGTTCGATCCTCAGGTACAGTTAATATTTTTGTGATTGTTTTGGTGTTTTTTTGTACATAATATAGAATGATATTTCCAGAACAATAATAAAATGGCTTTATATGTATTTTTAAATTGCCATTGTCGGCGACGAGGGTCCCATGCAGGCACCAGGGCGCAAGTAGTGGTCGAGACCACCTAACACGCAAGTAGTTTTTTGTCATGTTTTATATGTTTAGGATAGGATGTTTTCACTTATTAAATGTTTATTTGGATTAATTAGTTAGTAACTCATTAAGTTTAATTGATAAAGACTGAGTTTTGCTAATTTAAGTGTATAAATAAGTAGCATCTAACGTGTTTCTAAAGATTTTTATGTTTTGTTGTGGATGGCAGAATACAATTTAAGTTATTGTCTCTATTCTGTCTGTAATTAGCACCTTCATTAATTAGTAAGGTCGAGAATAACGTTATATATAAGGTTCTTATAAGATTTTGTAAGAAAATTCGATCTTGATGAAGAAATCGTTGAATTTATATGTTGTAGTAATGATAAGGATTTAACTTATGTTATTACTTGTTGATAATATTCTATTACTGTTAATTAGTGTTTTTTAGTCTAATAGAAGCTATTAGTAACAATAGATTTCAATTTGCAAGGATTTAGATAAAGTCGAAATTCTAAAATGTTCGCGATCTTTTACGTAATTAGAATTTGAAAATGAGACTTTTTATTTGATGACTAATTAGCAAGAACATTATGTAATTAGTTAGGATCTGTCTAGAAAATGATGTTGTAACAAATAGAATCCTAATTAGAATCTTATTGGAAAAGATATAAGAAGTTTTGTGTACATGAATGTGGTCGAACTAGAATATTTTACAGTTTTTGTTCTAGAAACTTAAATGTGCAAATGTATGTGAAATATTATTGTTTTATGTAAAAGAAGAGATTGTAACCGACATTTTGATGTATATATTGTCATGGTTTTATGAAACAATAAATAAATACGGCGTCAGAAATGGTTCGGCTGAAGTGAAATTAAAGCGAAATTGAATGCAAATTTAGAGCAAAATACGCGGTCCCCGTTAACAGAACTTAGCGGGGTATATAAGGCGGGCTGATTTTTGGTCCGATGTCAGTCGAAAACGTGCCACCGAAGAGGCAAGAACACTTAGGGAAAAGCTTCAAGCCGAACCCCGAAGAACCTTTTCAAGTCGAAAACGTGTTTTATTTCTCTTCGGTATCCGCTCTGAGGTCCTCCTACGTGCTCCGTCGTCGTCGAAGATACGCATTCAGGGGTGCGTGGTGGCGTACGTGACCAGCGAACCAGTAAGGCAGCGTACGTCAATAATCGGGTTGAACTGTCCCGAGGGCTCGGTAGCTGCAGGGTACGACCCGCTACCGTCAACACCTCCTAACAGGGGTTAGTCCGCCACAGTTTATGGTCCTTCCTTTCGGCTTCCTTTCGAGCCGGATCCCTGTAAGAAGACAGAAGAAGAAGAAGCCAGAAGATTCAAGAAGATGGGCCCCGTAACGAGATCGCAGAAGGATGCCCCCTCACGCCCCACGTCTCGCCCCTCCGAGAGGGACCAGACAGAGGAAGCTTCCGGGTCAGAAGGAGTCACGTCTGCGTCATCAGGGACAACGGGAACGGGTTCAACAGGAACCACTGGTACAACTTCTTCAGGGACGACGGGAACGGAAGATACCTCAGCGACGGAGGCTACTGTTACGACTGCGACCACAGCGGCGACCGGTGCTACCGGTCAGAAGAAAGAAGATGCCGCACCGAAAGGGACGACAAAGAAGACTCCAGAAGATGGTCTGGCAAAGGGTGTTGCCAGGTCTGCTGCCACCTTGAAGCCGATGGGAGTCAGTCGTCGAGCCAGGTCCACGAAGACCACGAGTTCATCAGCCAGAAGACGCGAGCTGGAAGCCAGGGAAGAGCTGGCACGCCTGGAACTGGAGCAAGCACAAGCAGCAGCGAAGCTGGCACGCGTCAGGTTGGAAATGGTGCAATGCGATGATGATGACTCCGTGGATGAAGACCTGGAAGAACGAACAGCACAGGTGCAGAACTGGATCCAGTCTTCAGTAATTGAAGAATGCAACGACAAACAACCCGAGCTACGAGGTCAGCGTCCATCAGAAGAGCTGCAAGTGAAGCCTGAAGAGAACTCCTCAACGAAAGGTGCTACGATCGAGCTGCAAACGCTGACAAGTGCGTTGAAGGAAGCCTTTGCCACACGAGGAGGATCAGCCGAGCAGCCGAAGTACATCCACGAGTTACCCTACTTCGACGGCAACAGCAGCGAGTGGACAGCTTTCAAGGTTGTTTATGAAGACACGGCACCAATGTTCAACGAAGTACAAAATATGGCTCGACTAAGAAGAGCACTGAAGGGCAATGCAAGAGAAGCCATCAAGAGTTTGCTGTTTTCAGAAGCTTCTCCATTGGAAGTGATGCAGGCCCTGAAAAGAAGATACGGAAGACCTGATGCGCTGGTGCTGGCTGAGTTGGACAAGATCAAGACGCTGCCAAGGATATCAGAAAACCCAAGGGATATCTGCGTCTTCGCGAGCCAGATTAACAACAGCGTAGCAGCCATCAAAGGATTGAAGAAGCCGCAGTACCTGCATTCACCAGAGATAGTGAAGCAAATAGTTGAGAAGATGCCTACGATCCTCAAGTTTAGGTGGTACGACTTCACTGCAGCTACGGAAGAAGGCGAGTTCTCGGATCTGACGCTGGTGTCCAGATTTTTGAATGTTGAAGCGGACAAATGTGGAGCCTTCGCGACTTCTGAAGAGAAGACATGGACCAAGAGGACTCATCGACAAGCGACGCACTCAACGAAAGAAAAGGAAGGGAACTTCAGGGAAAAGGAATCAAGAATCAGCGAGAAGACTTGCCCCTTGTGTCAGGGCGAACACCTCCTCCTGGATTGCCAGAAGTTCCTGAAGGCGTCGGTGCAAGATCGGTGGGCATTGGTCAAGAAGAGTCGCGTTTGCTTCAAGTGTCTCCAAGGGAAGCATCGCAAAGAGAACTGCAAGAAGCCGCCGTGTAAAGAATGCAAGAGGTGGCACCATCATCTGCTGCATGTGAACATGGAAGAGAGGACCTCAGAGGGGAACAAAGAGACACAGCAAGAAGTAGCAAGTGTCATGGCATCAGTGAATGCGGCCAACAATGCAAGGGCGTACCTGAAGATAGTACCAGTTGAAGTCTTCGGGTCGCATGGATCCAAAAGGATATTGGCTCTAATGGATGAAGGGTCAACGGTGTCACTGCTAGATGAGAAGGTGGCACAGGAGATCGGCGCTCAAGGAAAGAATGAAGAACTGATCATCGAAACAGTGGGAGGTCAGCTTATCAGGAAGAAGGACTCGCAGACATTGGACCTGATGGTGAAGGGGATTCGCCAAGGAAGAAGGAAGACCCTTAAGAGAGTCCGGACCATCGATAACCTGAAGCTGACACCTCAGTTCTTGGACAAGAAGAGAATAGAAGATTGTTCACACTTGAAGAAGATCGCCGACTCTTTGCATTATGAAGGGGAGTCACCGCAGCTGCTCATCGGTCAAGACAACTGGGAGCTCATCGTGACTCAAAAAATAAGAAGAGGAAGACCAGGTCAACCAGTTGCCTCAAGAACGGGACTTGGTTGGGTGCTACATGGGGTCGACACGGGAGGAATACGACCAGTGCACTTTGCCAACAGGTGTCTTCATGCCAGCACAACAGAGAAGATGAAGCTGCTCAAAGACCTTCAGATACCGAGGTGTCTAGCGCCACATCGCACCGAGGGGGAGCTGCACACGTTCACAGATGCAAGCGAGACAGCGTATGCAGCCACCGTGTATTGGAGAACGGAGAATCAAGAAGGGACATACCACGTAAGCTTAGTGGCGGCGAAAGTACGAGTGACGCCATTGAAGCCGGTATCAATACCCAGACTTGAGCTGCAGGCAGCCATCCTAGGAAGCAGACTAGCACACTCAGTGGAAGAGGAAATGGATCTGAAGGTGCAGAAGAAGACCTTTTGGACAGACTCCAGCATAGTGCTTTCATGGATCAAGACGGACCCAAGAACGTTCAAGACCTTCGTAGCTCATCGTTTGGCAGAGATAGAAGATCTAACAAAACCACAGGAATGGAGATGGGTACCTACGGCTCAGAATCCAGCAGATGATGCGACGCGCGACGTGCCGGAAGACTTCGACTGCGATCACCGTTGGTTCACTGGTCCTGACTTCTTGAAGAAAGAAGAAGCGCACTGGCCTGCACCAAGAACCTTCAAGAAGGAGACCACCGGTGAAGAGAAGACCACAGACGTCGCGGCGGCAGCGAGCATTAGCCACCCATCACCTGACCCAGAGAGGTTTTCGTCCTGGAAGAGACTCTGGCGAGCTACAGCGAGAGTACTGCAGTTCATACAACGCTGCAGAAGGAAGGAACAGGTTCACGTCAGCCAAGAAGATCCAACCTGGAAGATGACGCAAGGCAAGAAGGCGAAGAAAATTGAGAAGAATATTCGACCTTCAAGAAAACCGGAAGAATGCTACGCTCCATTAGACGCAGACCTACTAGAGCAAGCTGAAACTCTCCTGTTGAAGGGAAGCCAAGAAAGGAGCTTCAAAGAAGATATCAAGTGTCTTCAGCAAGGGAAACAACTCGAGGGCAGTAGTAAATTGAAAAGGCTCGACGTAGTGTTAGAAGATGGACTCCTGCGCCTAAAAGGAAGAATCGACGCGATACAGGGTGTGTCAAGAGAGTATAAGCGACCCATCGTGCTCGACAGCAAGGACAAGACAACGCGACTCATCATCGAAGATTTCCACTGTCGCTTCAATCATGGGAATCATGCGACAGTAATGAACGAGATAAGGCAACGCTTCTGGGTATTAGGATTGAGGTCAGCAATCAAGGCGGTTCAGCACCAGTGCCAGTGGTGCAAAACGAAGAAGGCGAAACCCCAAGAACTACCGACGGGCAACTTACCTGCTGAGAGGCTGATGCACGGAACACCTCCTTTCACGTGCACTGGCATTGATTACTTCGGCCCAATGACGATCACCGTGGGAAGAAGACGTGAGAAGAGATGGGGAGCGCTTTTCACTTGCCTAACTACCAGGGCAGTGCACATCGAGCTTGCTCCTTCGCTCTCCACCGACTCAATGATCATGGCTCTACGACGGTTCGCTGCAAGAAGAGGAATGCCGAAGATAATCTACTCAGACAACGGGACCAACTTTGTCGGCGCCAACAAAGAATTGAAAGAAGCGCTCGACACGTTGAAAAATGAAGACCTCGTCTCAGAAGCGGAGAAGATCGGCGTGCAATGGAAGTTCATCCCGCCTGGTGCACCCAACATGGGCGGTGCATGGGAGCGTCTGGTGCGATCCATTAAAACCGCACTGGACGCCACACTCAAGGAACGACATCCTCGAGAGGAGGTACTTCACACTCTCCTCCTAGAGGCCGAGCACACAGTCAACTCTCGGCCTCTCACCCACATCTCCGAGAACCCTGAAGAAGAAGCGCTCACACCAAACCACTTCCTCATCGGGCGATCATGCGGCGCTACGAGAATCGGCAGCTTCGAAGATCACGTGCTCGTGGGCAGGGACACCTGGAAGGCTACGCAGCGACTTGCCGACCACTTCTGGCAACGTTGGCTGCGTGAATACCTTCCCACTCTGCTGCCGAGGAAGACTACGGGCAGAACCAGCTCCACGGACCTGCGAGTTGGCGACATCGTGCTCATCGTCGACCACAGCCTGCCGAGATGCACCTGGCCACGCGGCAGAACCCTGTGGGTGTATCCTGGACCAGACGGGCGCATCAGGATCGTCGACGTCGAGACAAGAGGCGGTGTGCTGCGACGGCCGAGCTCGCGGGTGGTGTTGTTGGTGCCGGGAGTATCGCCGAGGCTGGAGGATGGTGCGACGCACGAGGGGGAGACTGTCGGCGACGAGGGTCCCATGCAGGCACCAGGGCGCAAGTAGTGGTCGAGACCACCTAACACGCAAGTAGTTTTTTGTCATGTTTTATATGTTTAGGATAGGATGTTTTCACTTATTAAATGTTTATTTGGATTAATTAGTTAGTAACTCATTAAGTTTAATTGATAAAGACTGAGTTTTGCTAATTTAAGTGTATAAATAAGTAGCATCTAACGTGTTTCTAAAGATTTTTATGTTTTGTTGTGGATGGCAGAATACAATTTAAGTTATTGTCTCTATTCTGTCTGTAATTAGCACCTTCATTAATTAGTAAGGTCGAGAATAACGTTATATATAAGGTTCTTATAAGATTTTGTAAGAAAATTCGATCTTGATGAAGAAATCGTTGAATTTATATGTTGTAGTAATGATAAGGATTTAACTTGTGTTATTACTTGTTGATAATATTCTATTACTGTTAATTAGTGTTTTTTAGTCTAATAGAAGCTATTAGTAACAATAGATTTCAATTTGCAAGGATTTAGATAAAGTCGAAATTCTAAAATGTTCGCGATCTTTTACGTAATTAGAATTTGAAAATGAGACTTTTTATTTGATGACTAATTAGCAAGAACATTATGTAATTAGTTAGGATCTGTCTAGAAAATGATGTTGTAACAAATAGAATCCTAATTAGAATCTTATTGGAAAAGATATAAGAAGTTTTGTGTACATGAATGTGGTCGAACTAGAATATTTTACAGTTTTTGTTCTAGAAACTTTTTTATGTGCAAATGTATGTGAAATATTATTGTTTTATGTAAAAGAAGAGATTGTAACCGACATTTTGATGTATATATTGTCATGGTTTTATGAAACAATAAATAAATACGGCGTCAGAAAGGGTTCGGCTGAAGTGAAATTAAAGCGAAATTGAATGCAAATTTAGAGCAAAATACGCGGTCCCCGTTAACAGAACTTAGCGGGGTATATAAGGTGGGCTGATTTTTGGTCCGATGTCAGTCGAAAACGTGCCACCGAAGAGGCAAGAACACTTAGGGAAAAGCTTCAAGCCGAACCCCGAAGAACCTTTTCAAGTCGAAAACGTGTTTTATTTCTCTTCGGTATCCGCTCTGAGGTCCTCCTACGTGCTCCGTCGTCGTCGAAGATACGCATTCAGGGGTGCGTGGTGGCGTACGTGACCAGCGAACCAGTAAGGCAGCGTACGTCAATAATCGGGTTGAACTGTCCCGAGGGCTCGGTAGCTGCAGGGTACGACCCGCTACCGTCAACACCTCCTAACAGGGGTTAGTCCGCCACAGCCATCGACATTTTTATTCGATATTTTTCCAAATATTTCAGTAAAAACCCATCAAAACTCATATTAAAATGGAACCGGAGATAAAAAATACACTTTTTTTTTAATTTGGTTAGGAAAATAAGGTCAAAAATGAAAATCATCACGCTATTTTGTACAAGGAGTCAAGCAGACAAGCAATGACGTGTAATTAAGAACAGCTATTTAGAAGAAGATTCTGCAAGGACAGTCGCGCAGTGTTATAGTGACGGATCCGCGTTTGCTATGTTGCGAGTTCGAACCTCGCATAAATTTTGTGATTGTTTTTTTTTATTTTTTATTTATTTATTGCTTACTTATTTTTGTTTTCTTACTACTTTTTACTTCGAATGAAATGTAATCTATAGAAAGGAAATTGTACAATAGTCGTATTATTTTTGAAAAACAAATTATTAGCGAAGGAGACTGAAAGACAATACCAAAATTAGTTTTTGCATATACGTATCTAACAAAACGTTGATATATTTATACGTATTATTTGTATCTCTAGAAAGTAATCAATTCGTATTAATATCGAAGCGAATTAAAAACTTCATTGATTTCTTTTACAGTACTACAGCTTATTATTTTTAAATTTAACTTCAGAACTTCTATCAATGCGGTGTATTGGGAAGGGTTTAAACCGTTCATCCCAATAATGGATAGTGTTATTATTTGCGATGATTGCTTCACACTGTACGGGCCCCAACGTCAACATAAACAACACTGGGACGACACTGACAGTGACGGAGGCCAGCATCACCGATAGCCCCAGACGACTGCGACATTTGTTTGCCATTATTTTAGTATTTTGTGGAGTCACAAACCCAGGTCGGTTGTGGGTCTCATGGTGGAATGGCGACAGCGACTGTCGCAACCCAGTGCTGGGCACGCTACAATTATGGCGGTAAGTCCCCTCTTTGAGGAGTGGCTGGAAAGACAACATGGCGTCCTTACTTTCCACATGACGCAGGTCCTCACCGGACATGGTAAGTTCGGGAGCTTCTTGCACCGGATTCGTGCGGAAGAAACGCCTGGGTTCCACCATTGTGTGGACCGCCCGGAGGACACGTTGGAGCATACGGTAGAGGTGTGCCCCGCCTGGGCAGAGCACTGCCGTGTCCCCGGGGGGGCGATCGGCGGCAGTGATCTCTCGCGCCGGGCCTTGGTACAAGGTATGGTCTGGAGCGAGGAAGAGTGGCAGGCGGTCGCCTCCTTCTGCGAAGCAGTAATGCTAGCAAAGGAGGCGGCCGCACGTGCGAGAGAACGGCCTTCACGCCCCGCCGCCGCCCCGATCCCGATTTTCAGCCACCGTAGGCGCTGGCTTGCGGACGGCGAGCAATGGGTAGCTCACCGACCGACCGTCCGGTAACCGTCCGGACCGAGCCCAAGTTGTCGACGGCGCGTAGTGTTCCACGCGCGCCTCAAGGAGATGTCAGCAAAACCGTAGGGGCCCAGCAAGGTCGAAGCCTACTGGGGCCTAGCAGGGTCGAAGCCTACTAGGGCCATGTGATGCGAATAAGAACCCCGGGGCCCTGGAACGAAGGCAAAGAAGGAACCGGAGTGGGTTTTTAGTCAGTAAAAGTCTAAGACTATCTCACGCTCCATCCAAGAGCGGGGGATGTCATTGGATGATTATCCCACCGAAAAAAAAGGTCGGTTGTGGGTAAATCATCGCCATCATCTGTCCGAAGACTTTTTACGTGCTTTAAGGTGTACTACTGAGGGTGACATTGAACAGAACAACGAACGCGTTTCGAATAGTTGTCTAGGTTCACTTCAAGACGTGGTCATTGCCATCGGTGGCAATCCACTGGACTGGTCGAATATGGATTACCGGCCCCGAAATCATTGGCATATCAAGATCGAGGAAATCGGGGTAATATCGTCAATGATCACGACTCTAAGTTCACCTCAGAACAAAATGTCTGCATTTTTAACATCGTCATACAAAGCGTTAGGCTCAGCCAGGGTAAAATATTTTTCATTAATGCTCCAGGTGGAACAGGAAAAACATTCATTACCACTGGCATCCTTGCAGAAATAAGGTGACAAGGCAAAATAGTGATTGCGACTGCCTCTTCTGGAATTGCTGCCACACTGCTTCCCAGCGCACGTAATGTTTAACATTCCCATCGATTTAGAGAGCAACGAAATGCCAGTGTGTGGGCTATCACGCAACTGTGACAAAGGTTGGGTACTCAAGGATTGCTCTTTAATCATATGGGATGAATGTACTATGGCGAATAGAAAAGTAGTGAAGGCTGTAAACAGAACCCTGCAGGACATACGCAGGAATCAAGATGTGATGGGAGGTGTCACTGTTTTGTTTAGCTGCGATTTTCGGCAAACTTTGCCTGTGGTGTCGCGAGAAATTAGGGTTGACGAGATGAATGCTTCGTTGAAACGATTGAATCTATGGTCACGAGTTTACAGACTGCGCTTGACCATTAACATGCGAGCTCAGTTGGGCGGATATACCTACTCAAGAATTCTTGGATGTTCTCTTAAAAGTTTGGTGAAGGCAACTTACCAGAAGAGAGCTCTGAAGTGCGCCTACCAGAGACACTAAGCAAAGTAGTTCCCACTATTGAAGAACTGATTTGTCTGGTGTACGGGGACGTCGGTCGAATACCGCTACAAGAGAATTCTTGGGTGTGTGAACGGGCCATTTTAACATCCAAAAATGATCAAGCTGCAGCAATTAACGAAAGCGTTCTCTCGCAAATTGATGCGAACGAAGTGGTATTTCTATACCTCTATAAAACTGTTGTAGAGCAAGATGACGCTATATAATATCCCGTAAAGTTTCTGTATTGGAACGGCAAGTGGACTACCGGCGCACACTATCCAGCTGAAGGTTGGTGTCCCGATCATGCTGCTACGGAATTTAACTCCACCTAAGCTATGTAACTGGACCTAGCTCAAAGTCATCTCTCAAATATTATTGAGGTGGAAATTCTAAAGGGTTGTGGCGTCGAGAAAACGGTGTTTATACCCCGAATATCACTAATCTCTCACAATTACCCCTTCTAATTCAAGCGTGTGCAGTTCCCTGTAAGCGTATGCTTCGCAATAATAATAATCTAAAAACTGCAGGTGTTGATCTCAGGACAACTGCTTCTCACACGGATAGCTAATCGCTCGCTCCCGAGTCACCAGTCCTGAATCTCTACATTTTGGCTCCTGAAAGTAGGACTAGAAATGTGGTTTACAGAGAAGTTTTATAAGAAAAGTAAAGTTTTGGTTTATGATTTATCCGCAAAAACAAATTGTGTTAGAAATATAATGGTTATTTGCGGACGAAGTCGCGGGCAACAGCTAGTGCTTGAATAAACCAGCTTTTAATGTTATATAAAGCACAGGTCCGATCGTGTGTGGAGTACTGCAGTCACATATGGGCTGGTGCTGCAAAATGCCATCTAGCAGCTTTGGACTCAGTGGAAAGGCGTGCGAAGAGGCTAATTGGGGATCCAGATTTGGTTAAGTCCAATCTACAAAGCCTCGAGCACAGGCGCAGGGTAGCCAGCCTATCGGTATTTTACAGGTTGCATTTTGGAGAGTGTGCGCGGGAATTGCATGACTTGATTCCGCCATCTCCTTTCTACCATCGGACAACCCGACGTACGGCGAGTATCCACCCTTACGTTGTTGAAACTTCAACGGTCCGGACTAAGCGTTTCGCTTCGTCGTTTATACCGCGTACATCGAAGGACTGGAACAATTTGCCTGCTGCGGTCTTCCCGTCCAACTATAATTTAGGTGTCTTCAAGGCTAGAGTGAATAGGCTCTTAATAAACTAGTGCGCCTCACCATCAATGATTGCATCACTGCTTACCATCAGGTGGGATCGCAGTCAAGCACTGGTTTATATGAATTAAAAAAAAAAAAAAAGAATAAAATAACTTTTACGTTCATATATCATAATATTTTAATCATTAATCAGTAGGGACTAAAAAAAAGCAAAACTACTACAAAGAAGCAAAGTAATACCTACATAACAATACTGTATTTCCAAACAGTGTGACTGTTTAAAAAAAAGGGATCAACAAAAACCCTAAGTATGAGTATTCAAAAATACTAAAATAAATGCAGAATTATATTATACAAAAATTAAATAAAATTTGAAGAAATTCAAATTAAACACTTCATTATCTTTCTGCTCTTATCCCATGTGACATGGGATTGGCGCAACACATTGTTTTCTTCCATTCTGTTCTGTCACCCGTCACGTTATAATACTGTGGTATCTGTATAACTTAGTATGTAAACACAAGTATCAGTAAACGTCGACGCAATTTAGGAACACGTCTGCCCGTCGTCTTATAAATAAATAAAGTGCATTTCTTCCTCGAAGATATAATTAAGTATGTTGGTAATCTTTATAGACATAAATGTAATTGTATATTTGGGCAGAATAAACATGTTTTCTTTCTTTTTTTCTAATTCTTCTGTAGTACGTGTGTTTGTCGCCTGTACATAAATAAACAGGGGTAATGTCCAAAACGATGTCATTCAGACAAACGGAACATGACAAGACGGAATAAGACAGGATAAAACGGGACAATGCAGGACTAAATAAAAATATTTAAAGAAAAACAAAAAACCCGACTGCGTCGAAACTAATTTAAAAAAAAACGTTAAAAAATTAACTTAAATAAAAACTAAAAAGAAACAAACAAGCCCAGTAGTTTAGAATTCTGTTATGTAATACTAAATAACTACACAATTTAAATAGTTTTATAATCGATACACACATAAAACAAATCATACATTCTAATTTCTAATGCAGAACAGAACGACTCACAGTCGGGGCCCATTCAAATTTTACCAATCAAATCTTCCAAGGGGCCCCGACTGTGAGTCGTTCTGTTCTGCATTAGAATGTATGATTTGTTTTATGTGTGTATCGATTATAAAACTATTTAAATTGTGTAGTTATTTAGTATTACATAACAGAATTCTAAACTACTGGGCTTGTTTGTTTCTTTTTAGTTTTTATTTAAGTTAATTTTTTTACGTTTTTTTTTAAATTAGTTTCGACGCAGTCGGGTTTTTTGTTTTTCTTTAAATATTTTTATTTTATTTTATACTTTTTAGTTACGATTCATTGACTTCGTTATAAGATGGTAAATTTCGCAATCTAGTCATTTCATTGAGGGAGTTAATATCGTGGGGATTATTAAGTAACTTGCGGTGGTCTAAACTACTGATGATTAGTCCCTCTAGAGACCTAACTCGGCTCAAAGCTACATATGCTTGACCTTTAGCAAAAATGCGTGAACTTAATTCAACCACAGCTCGGTCCAAAAGTCCAAATTAGTTCCTTGGAGCTTGTGTACAGTTACACCTCAGCACAATATCAATGGCAACATTTTTCGCTCTATTTTACCGTCCGCGAAGTGCATCGAATTCTGTCGCCGATGGTTCGATTGTGACTCCTACTCCAGGAACATTGTTTTTAATTGCTTTGTCGTCAAATTCTATATAAACAGCTTGTGGCAATTCTCCGGGTTCCAATTGGTTCCTCCGAAGAGCTGGCCACTCAATTGTCCTTATAACACCCATTGCTCCGTTAACAAGACCATGGGTAACATTCAAATTTCTTCGTAACATAACTCGTGATCCTAAACCGATTGTTAAATATTTAACGATTCCTCCAGTTTTGTTAGGATCATCAGAAACATATACCTACATCTTTCGGTTTTTGACCATTATGTTTTCGATTCTACTGATATATCAACTGCATGTAATTTATACAACCTAGTAGTTTTTGCCAATATAGTTGTCATCTTTTGCTTATGTTCATCGACCTGTCTAGTAGATGGGAAAACTCGAATGATTTGATTTACAAACGTGCATCAAGTGAACAACGCCATCTATCGAGTTTGGTGGTAAACTTTTTGTTACCAAAAATATTTGTTCTTCATGCTTTTTCACTGTTTTTTTTATTTGTGTATCGTTTATACTTGAAATGAAAACTTAAATCAATAAGTAAGAAAATTAGCGAGAATGATTGTTTTGTTAAACAACTTTAAATCGTTATATATCCTAAACTATTATTTAAAATGAAAAATTATAAAAGGAACCTAAAGATGATTTTAAAATACCTATTTAACGACACCCCACTTGACATAGTTCATCGACTTTTTTTTTTTTCATTTTGACAATGTGGCGTCTGGTTGTAGCTGTGGTGAATTTTGATTACAGTCATGTCATTAGTGACACTCGCAAGGTTAAGACGAATCGATTGACGTAAGAATTATCAAAATCGGCCTACGCATTTGGTCTCTAGAACGCCACATAGAAACAAACATACATACATACATAGACTGATAAACACATTACCCTCCTTTGCGTCGCGCAGTCGGGTAAAAAGGATAAGACGTGAGAAGACTTGATGGCACGGTTGCTGCGTGTCACGGGTTCGTTTCTCACACGAAACAAATATTTGTACGGCCTGCAGATAAGTGTTTCGTTAAGACGGACCAAAGCTAGCTAAATATAATAATCAGGCAAATAATTCAATATAAAACATCAATGAGACTAATTCAATTATGTACAACTGATATAATATCACCGCAATCTTGACACGTACGTACCTAGGTATTTTAAACTATACAAATACTCGTACATCTCATTCTCTGCAGGTCGTTCAAGTATTATGTAAGCAGATTTTTTATAAATATTAACCCCCTCCCATCCCCCTCGTCAGCAAAACTAAGCAAAGCTCTCTCCCCTCATGATTACGTAAACATGTACCGTCTATCTACATACATTTTTCCGCTGCGAAAGCGAACGGCGGCCAAGTTGAACGCATGCAAGAGGGTCATGGCCATCCGGATGGTTCGGGCACACAGCATGGTTTCCCGCGAAGCGGCGAGCCTCCTTGCTGGCCTGCCACTGGGATCTGGAGGCAACAGTCCTTGCACGCATGAACGATTTGTGCAACGCCGGGGCGAAACTCCGCTGCCGTGACAAGTCGCGGCATGGCGGACAGAGTTCCGGCGGGATCTCATGGTAGAATAGCGACAGCGATTGTCGCAACCCAGACTGGGCACGCCATAATTATGGCGGTAAGTCACCTCTTTGAGGAGTGGCTGGTAAGACGTCACGGCGTCCTTGCCTTCCGCATGACGCAGGTCCTTACCGTGCTAAGTTCGGGAGGTTCTTGCACCTGATTCGTGTGGAAGAAACACTCGGGTTCCATTGTGTGGACCGCCCAGAGGACACCGTGGAGCATACGGTAGAGATGTGTCCCACTTGGGTCGAACACTGCCGTGTCCGTGTCGGGGGCGATCGGCGACAACAACCTCTCGCTCGTCGCCCTCTCGGTCTGGAGCGAGGAGGAATGGCAGGCGGTCGCCTCCTTCTGCGAAGCAGTAATGCTAGCGAAGGAGGAGGCCGCACGCGTGAGGGATCGGCCCTTATGCCGCTTTATAATATTACTAGTAGCTTCACACGGATGTTACAAATTTTCAAAAGTCTCGTCTTTTCTCTACCATAGTAGGTATGTTTTTTTACACATGAATCTGTCTATTGGAGAAAACTGTATGAAAACCCGTTCGGTAGTTTTTGTGTTTATCGCGTACATACAGTTGTGGTGGGGGACTTTGTTGTAAGGATACACATAATATAGAACACTATTATCGCCGCTGACATGTTCGACATTCAGTTCGGTTATTCCCTTTATCGCGACAGCCGATGTGACAAGTACTTGACAAGGTCAACATTGTCAACCAACACATTCATTTTTGCAAATTATTTGATTGAGGCAGAGTATGACCATCGACATATAATAGTAGATTATGCGACTAGGGGATAAAGCAGTGTCTTTAAGTCGCGGGCGGCAGGTTGAATTCCGAACGAAACGAAGGTTGCTAACTTTAATCCCGAACGTTAGTAAGGGATTTATATAATTAACTCCCGAGCATTGCGAGGGAGTTAATAAACAAACCTGAGTCAAGTGAGGAATTCAAGCCGCCCAAGACAAAGACAGCTTTATCCCCGTGTCGGATACTCTACTTTTTACACGACTGCCCCAAAAAGGAGTGTTACACCATCTGTTAGATAATTAAAAGACAATTTAGTCAAACAAATCATACATTAGAGAAATATAAGTATTATTTACAACACAAGTACGTGTTCGAACTGCCGCATGCGCGCTAACAAAAAATATTTTCGCATTTCTACAGAGGTTTTACTATAAATATGGGCACGCAAAAAGCCAAAAGATACTGCATAGCATATGGGTGCATGAATAACAACAAAAATGTGGACTTTTCATTCTTTCCTCTTCCAAAGGATCCCGATAGGTAAGTAATTATAACATTTTCAACACTCTTAAAGTGGCTCTTACTTCTTGTTATTATATGATAATTATTATGTAGGTATAACAGGTAGGTTATTGTTGTAGTTTATAGACACGAGGACGATTCGTGTTCCTTTTCGTATCATCATTTTTCACTATTAGATTCGTAATTTTTTGCTGGCGCGGTGGCCGGCGGTAATGTTTTTTAAATAATCGTGTTCACAATATTACTAATCGTAAACTACCATCTTTTAAAAATTACATACCAACGCATAGCTGAAACACAAAATAGATAGGTAATTTTGTGGCTGAAATCAACAAAGTTTATTACAATATCCAAGTAGGTATCTACCACTTGACTTTACTTTTGTTCCATTTGTTTAAGTAGATAATTAGATACTTAACTAAATGTAAACAATCTTAACATATCTCTATAAAAATACATTTTTTAGTATGGAAATTACTACTTAAGGGGTGACCAGACGGTTACAAACTTTCGTTCCAACCAAGGTGACCTTGGCTTATGTGTTTGGTTTGTGTTGCGGCTACATGAATGTAAACCATGCACCAACACGTCTGGTGGCTTGGAAAACTCGCCTCCCAACCAAGGTCGTTGAATGTCATGGATTACAACTGCTGTCTACACGGATTGAAACTAGCAAGATCACCTTGGTTGGGACGTTGGTTTGCAATCGTCTGGTCACCCCTTTAGGAACAAATCAATTTTATCATAATAATAAAGTTAAAACAAATAGGTAATACCTATACCTACCTCTTACCTCCACATTTCATTTTTATTACTGATAGGTAACAAATATCTAGTACATATAATTATAGTATTAGTTATCTTAGTGTATTCTTCTACCAATTATCAAAGATTAATAAATACGATTTGTTTTCTCACAACTCACAACCCTACAACAGAAGCGGCTTGTTCAAAGGTTCATAACGGGCATAATAAAAGAAACTCTCGTAGCGTGGACTTAAGGTGCATTTTGATTTGTTACGAGCGCTACTGGATCTGGTAGGCTAATAAAATCAAGGTCGTGTCCGTGCCGTGCAATGTATTATGAACATTAGCGCTATTGTTAGTAGGTTTAAATTCGTATGTTTGCTATCACGGAGTGCAATTTCTGTACTTGTACTATTTCTTATTCTGTGCCTATATTTACTATACTCTTTGTCAGGAAATCTGACACCAATTTTGCTAAGGGGTACCGTGTCCACAACCCAGTAATTGGGTATTACTGAGTTGTGGAGATTAGATAGGCAGTCGCTTCATGTAAAATATCGGTATTTGTAAAATATCATGTATATAGTCGGGACTAGGCAGAGCGATTAATTGAGCTGAGTATAATTATGCAGTGTGACGAACGATGAGCGGCGCGGCGGAGAAGGACGCGGCGGCGAGTGCGGGCGTGCCGGTGGTGCGGCTGGGTGCGCGCGCGGGCGCGCGCTTCGAGCTTGACGAGGCGGCGCTGCGCAGCGTGCTGCTGCGGCGCGACGTGCAGGACCTGCCCGCTGTCGTGGTCAGCGTGGCCGGCGCGTACCGCGGCGGCAAGTCCTTCATCCTCGACTTCTTCCTCAGATACCTCACCGCGCCTGTACGTAATCACTACAGCCTATGTACGTCTACCTTTCAAACGTAATCCTAGCTAAACATTGTTATTTTGTAGCGTTCCAGTCAGCTGAGTGGCGAATGGCTGGGTAAGGAGGACGAGCAGCTGAAAGGGTTTCACTGGAGAGGCGGCGGTGAGCGGGATACCACCGGCATTCACCTGTGGCCGGAACCCATCATCACCACTCTGAATAATGGCGAGAAGGTGAGTGACTCGTAAACATCTTGCAATTGAAGTCGTGTTTAACTTCGGTTGGCACACCTCTACCGTGCCTACACAGTAAACACTAACCCCAATGTAACCCCTCAATAAATAAAGTCTGTGACTAATGATCAATATAGCTATTAACCCTCCATAAACGCGGGTTTGTGGTTTTATGCAGAATGCAGATAACTGCATCTGTTTAATTGCATAATACTTTCTTGTGAACTGTGGCATACACACTGAACCTACAGAACGTCATTATTGTTTTCTTATATTTTAGTAATTTGGTCTATTAGTGCACCATCAGTCTCTCGGTCCCTCTCGGGTCTTCACAGGTACTCATCTATGTGGTTGCAGGTGGCTGTGTTGCTGATGGACACGCAGGGCACTTTCGACTCGGAGAGCACCATCGGACAGAACTCCACCATCTTCGCGCTTTCTACCCTCATCTCATCCGTGCAGATCTACAACCTATCCGGAAACATCAGGGAAGATGATTTACAACACTTACAGGTTAGAACGTTGCCTCACTACCTAAAAACTGTTTTGACAATTGTCTAAGCTCAATAAAGAGACTCAAGCTAGAACTAGACCGATGCACACGTGTAACACGCCTCATTTGTACATAGAACGATATCGCGTGGCATCGCGTGGCGTGGATCAAGTGTAGGTCTACAACTACAAGTCTAGTTTCGATATAAAATGTATGGAGACCGAAGCGCCTAGATCGGCGTGTGTGGCCAGTGTAGTTCTACCTTTATTCAACGCATAGTTAAGAGGGCTATTCCCGATCCTTTTATCGGCAACGTCAGCAAAAGCTTGTTGTTACATCCAACGTAATCAAACGATAAAGAGGCAACGGCAAAAAGAGAGATAACGCCTGAACGCTCTGTTGACATTCGGTAACTTCCGTCACCACGTTTTAGTAAAAAAATTCGCCATTCAGAATCTCGATTAAATGTGCAAAGTTTCTAAAAACATATTTTCTTTACTTTTTAGGATTTCGTACCTCACAAGGAAAAAAACGGAACTCTTATAGGATCACTTTGTTGTCCGTCTGTCTGTCTGTCTGTCTGTCTGTCAGTCTGTTTGTCAATACCCTATATCTCGAGATCGCGTGGAGGTATCGAGTTGAAATTAAAACCATCTTGAAGCTGTGAAAAAATCAAACATCTGAGTTAACGGAAAAAAAAGATACGACCGTTTATGTCGTAAAAAACGTGTATTCCGACACTCTCAAGGGAATCAAAATTCATAGGGTACTTCCCGTAGACCTAGAATCCTGAAATTTGGCATAAAGCAAGGTCTCATAACACAAGTATAGGAAAAAAAACTTTTTTTTTTTGCGATTCGGTAAAATCTTCGTAGGAATTGAACATTTTTCATAGGTAAGTTTGTACGGAACCCTCAGTGCGCGTGTCTGACTCGCCCAGTTTAAAATTTATGAGTACACTAGCTGTTACCCGCGACTTCGTTTGCGTCATGTTAGTAAAAATGCACAAACGTAATTAAGAATTCTGTGATTCATGCCGAAAGCATTTAATTCATTTAACGGAAATGAATTCCAGTAAATATATGTAAAATGTATTTATTATGTCTAGATATACAATTTATTTTATTTTATTTATTTGGCTCACCAATGAATGTCAATAAACAGAAACAGACATTTTGAGGTCGCAGTAGTTGATGTTCAAAGGTTCTGCCTACCCGCCTACCCCTAAAAGGAAAAAGTTTAAGTTTGTTTTTTGGTTTAATGATATGATGAAACAAAGATATATGATTTTAATATGATTGGTTCATTAGAATATACTAAAAGTGTATTAAACCGTTGTTATCTTTTAACAACACTAAATAAATGTCATTTAACGTAAGCTATCAAAAAAAGTGGATAACGTAGTTTTCAGTTGCCAAAATGTATAAAGAGTCTGTACGGATCTTGTTCTGAGGTCGATACGCACAGTTTTTAGTGTCTGCTCCTTTTACTTTTAGGAAGAAAATCATCAAATGTCTTCCCCCGCTCTGGGTAAAGCGAGAGTTTGTGTCAGACTTTTACAGACTGAAACCCACCTGTGTTCCTTTAGTTGCCCTTAGCGTTCTAGGGCTACGCTAACTTGCACGCGGCAGCAAATCCCTTCTTTGAGGAAAGGTTAGAAAGGCACTACAGCGTCCTCTCTTTCCGCTTGACGCCGGAATGTCATAGCTCTAGCAGGCATTGGCCATGCCACAGAATAAGAAATAGTACAAGCATGCCTGCTAGAGCTATGAGATTTTTTGAAAGGATTACCTCCCATAAGAATTGGCCTCGATGATATTTCTCTACAGAGTTTTAGCCGGGTCCCGTTCTGCAACTTTGGCGGAGGTGAATTTCGAAGGAGCATAATTGGCTGTAACTGTACGGTAACTGCTGCTAGCGATTATTAAAACACTACAGAGTAACTTACGACGTCATTTTGCTTCAGAACTGTGCTTATAAAAAAATTGTGGAAAAATTGTTACAGTTTGATGTTGCATTACATCACGCCGAATTTGAAACAGAAACCTCTCGAAACACCCTACTTCCCCTCATTACTCCGTGTTTGTGACTCCACAAAACAATAAAATGACAGCAAAGAAATGTCGCAACCAATTGGGGCTGTAACTGACACTGGCATCCGTCAGAATTTTGTCCCAGTGTTGATCACCACTCACTGTTAAGGAGGTAACGTCCAGATGTCGACGTAAGGCTGCAAGTAATTTAGGATACATCATACGTAATCAAACTGTATTCAGGAAAGAAGGAATTTGCTGCCGCGAATATGGCGTGCAAGTTACCATAGCCCTGGAACGCAAAGGGCAACTAAAGTAAAACAGGTGGGTTTCAGTCAGTAAAAGTCTGGTACTACTTCTCGCTTTACCTAGAGCAGGGGAAGGTATTTGATGACTTCCTACCTAAAAGAAAAAGGTGCAGACACTATAAACTATGGGTATCGACCTCAGGATCAACTCCGTACAGTCTCTTTATACATTTTGGCAACTGAAAACTACTTTATCCACTTTGTTTTGATAGCTTACGTTAAATAACATTTATGTAGTGTTGTTAAAAGATAACTACGGCATAATGAACTTTTAGTATATCTAATGAACCAATAATTTTAAAATCATACAGCGTTGTTTTATCATAACATAAACCAAAAAGAAACATACATAAAACCCACTCCTGTTCCTTCTTTGCCATTGTTCCAGGGCCCTCTCAGGGAATCTTTTTCGCATCACCCATGGCCCCAGTAGACTTCGACCCATCGTACAATGGTCCGATAAGGACTAAGTGCGGAAACCAGACCACAAAGATAAAGATAAGGCTTCGACCCTGCTGGGCCCCTACGATAGCTGACATCTCCTTGAGGCGCGCATGGAACACTACGCGTCGTCGACGACTTGGGCTCGGTTACCGGACGGTCGGACGGCGAGCTACCCATTGCTCGCCGTCCGCAAGCCTGCGCCTACTGTGGCTGGAAATCGGGCTCGGAATCCCGGCGGCTGGGGCGCGAGGGCCATTGCCTCGCTCGTGCGGCCGCCTCCTTTGCTAGCATTACTGCTTCGCAGAAGGAGGCGATCGCCTGCCACTCCTCCTCGCTCTGGACCATGGCCTCGCGAGATCGCCGCCGCCGATCGCCCCCACGACGACACAGCGTTGCTCTGCCCAAGCGGGGCACATCTCCATCGTGTGCTCCACCGTGTCCTCCGGGTGGTCAACACAATGCTGACACCCGGGCGTTTCTTCAGCACGAATCCGGTGCAGTGACCTCCCGAACTTAACATGTCCGGTGAGGTCATGCGGAAGGTAAGGACGCCGTGAGTTCTTTCCAGCCACGCCTCAAAGAGGGGACTTACCGCCATAATTACGGCGTGCCCAGCACTGGGTTGCAAAAGTCGCTGTCGCCATTCCACCATGAGTTCCCGCTGGAGCTCTGTAGGCAGAAACTTAGAACACCAACTACGAAATACATATAATTGACTTTTCTTGCCCTAGGTTGGGTTGGTAGGCCTTACTTAACTAAAGTTTTAACAATTATATAGGTCAAAAAGTAAAAATAAAAATCAGGATTGATAAATGGCGCGGTCTGTGCAATAAATAGACGTCTAAATGCATAACCGCTGGATTTCTGTCATGTATAGTGAAGGTCGGTATCTGCTAAACTGCTTCGAAAGTGCTGATGTAGAGACCAGACTATCAATAAATTAATAGTAAGAACGCAAAAATATGTAAGAATTTCTTGTTTACAATGAAAAAAAAAAAAAGTAAAAAAACTAAAACCCGACTACGACAAAATAAAACGACGAAACTAAAAGTATGAAACAAGATTTCCAGGATGCTGAAATAAATAAGGTAAAAAGAAAAGCCGCAGTCACACGTTACAGGTAACAACCGAAACACTTTAATAACGTGTGACTACGGCTTTTCTTTTTACCTTGTTTATTTCAGCATCCTGGAAATCTTGTTTCATACTTTTACTTTCGTCGTTTTTTTTTGTCGTAGTCGGGTTTTAGTTTTTTTACTTTTTTTTTATTTAAATTATTTTGGTGTTAAATCACTGTGCTTCTATACCATTTGCAAAAGCTAAATTTAAAATTTCTAATTAATAATGGTAAATTAATTTTTGTCCACCAGAGGGCGCCACATTGAATTTTGATGATATATTTTGATAAGTACCAGTGAAGCCCTTTCAAATGATATCAAACACGGTGTATTTATCTTAACATTTTTTTTTAACACAGGACTTCTTGTCCGCTAGAGGGCGTCACTTTAAATTTGAACAATATTTTGGAAATGTACAAGTAAAGCCCTTTCAAATGATACCAAACACGGCGTATTTATCTCCATTTTTATTTTTTACACATTACTTTTTGTCCGCTAGAGGGCGCCATATCAAGTTTTGTGACACGTCACGTAACCTATGTTCAGCGGACAATTAAGACGGTTCTAACGATACCTCATACGTCGAGTTCCGATAAGTAGATTAGGAGCTATGTGGGAACAGATGAACAAACTCACATACATACATAGCCTGTCAAAATCATAACCCTCCGTAGTCGGGTAATAAAATAAAACTATCACAAACAAATAAAAATATCTGAGACTCGAACCACTATCACCCTACGTGCCGATCAATCCCTGAGACGACTGCGCTACAGTGTTCGTTGGTGCCTCTCTGTAATAGGTGTTCTTATATAAACGTCATCATTGTCTACTTAACCCCTTGTCGATAATAGCGTGATGATTTTCATCTAAGATATTAAAATTTTAGCTAAATGAAAAAAAAAAATATTTTCGTTTCACCGCTTCGATTTTATTACATGTTTTAATTACTATTCACAAATATATGCAGTAAAAATGTATATGATGTGTTAAAAATATGCTAAAAGTCCTTTTATTATTGTAATCGAAGTACCATCGTATATTACATGCACAAAAGACGACAAAATACTCACAAAAATTATTACTTTAACTGAGGATCGAACTCCCGGCAAAAGTCGTTCAATACCGACATTTTGGAATATTGCTCACCCCCCATAGCAAATAGCGTGATAATTTATAGCCTATGTCCTTTCTCAAGCTCTATTCTATCTTTGTACCAAATTTCATCAAAATCGGTTCAGCGGTATAAGCGTGAAAGCGTAACAGACAGACAGACAGAGTTACTTTCGCATTTATAATATTAGTATGGAAATATGGATATTAGTATGGATTGTGAAGGGCCAAACACACAAAATAGATTTTCAGAGGTCTTTACTGGATTTTATGTTTTAATTTTAATAGGAACCTAGGTATACCACAAGATATCTGTGTTTGCTAAATATCTAGAGAAAGATGTGTAGAGACGTCAAAATCACGTAAGATGTCACGGGTTGGGTAAATATTACTTCAAACTTTATAATCACAAACATACCTAAATAAAAGTCATGTTGAGTCATTATTGAACAGTTGTTGCTGTAAGTATTTCGTAATATCTGTGAAACGCATAGGCAACTTGCTTACATATTTTGGTTAAGTACTCCTTATTCCTTGGATGGCTGATGGAGCTTAAAAGTTCTATTGTGACTACGTGTGACAAGAAATGTAATGACCCTGGCGGTGGGGTAATTAATGATGATGCTTCTTTACTAAACATGGTTGGCTGTTGGCAGCTGTTCACGGAGTACGGCAAGCTGGCGTGCGAGGGGGAAGACAAGGCATTCCAAACGCTTTTGTTCCTGGTGCGAGACTGGGCCAGTGCTTACGAGCACGCGCACGGCTTTACCGGCGGCGCCGCGCTGCTTAACAAGAGGCTCCAGGTAATACTAGTGTTAATTATTGTAATTTGCCTACAATTGTTTCCACAACTGAGACACAGACCTCTTATTTCTGATAGTGAGTGGGCCGGAATCCACCACGCAGGCTTTGTGTATTATAACACGAATCATCATCTCACTTCCCTTTAATTAGAAATGTTAATAGTTATGTAAAATCACTTGAAACTTTGTTACAGTAAGGGTCAACGCTGCGTTAAGCGGGCGCATTACCTGCGCGTGCGCAGTGTCGCTATTTCAACTTTAACGGTGTGCAAGTAGTCGTGTCGATGGAGAACTTTAATGTAGTATTACGTAGCAAACCGGTCGCGCGGGCGCCTCCTTAACGCAGCGTCGCGTCGTCTCTAAAGCTTTTATACATACAGTTATATTGGTTTTTATTTATTTATTTATTTATTTATTAAAACTTTATGCACTGGTAATAAACCCTGTACAAAGGCGGACTTAATGCCTTAGGCATTTTCTACCAGTCGACCTTAGCAGTTTTGTTTTGTTTTATCGCTTCCGGTTGAATATACGTATGAATTGAATTAATAAAGGATGAAGTTCAAATAATCGAAAATAGATAATCAGATAATCTCCCGCAACCCTCCCCCCTCCCCATAAATACGTTAGTGAATACACTATCAGCAAACCTCCTAATCAATTATTTCTTTTACCAGTCGAGTCCGAACCAGAAGCCAGAGTTGCGCGAGGTTCGTGAGCACATTCGCTCGTGTTTCGACAATATCAAGTGCTTCCTGATGCCTCACCCCGGGCTCGCCGTTGAAAACCAAAGCTTCACTGGATGCCTTCGTGGTAAGTAGTTTGTAGATTCTGGGGACGCAATATTAGCCAAATCTTATGCTATCGCCAATCAAAAAAAAACTACTAATGATTGAAATATGTGGGTAATAGCATAGCGTTATTACTAGCAGTCCCGATAGTCGTTGTCCTCCCCGAAAGCTGGCTTTTCGTCAGAAAAAAATGAGAACCTGGGTCCTATTGTATTTTCAAACCATACGGGGACATACAACGCAACTTAAACTGACGTTGTATAGTGTTTACATCGCCGTCATACTAATTAACTAACCAGATCGGTTCAAATAAGCACCAATTTTTATACGCGTGTCTTAGTTTTGCTAGTGGGACACGTTAACGACTGGGGCATGAATGGCTGGTTTACTATAATATGACCTTTTTGAGGAGCTCTGTACTAAATACTAAACACTTAAATTATATTCTATAGCATTCTATTACAGTTTTGACAGAAAAGTTCAGATTAGCACTTCTGGAGCTGGTTCCGGCGCTGTTCGACCCCGAGCACCTCACTCCCAAACTCATCAAAGGCGAGCGAGTCCGGACGCAAGACTTGTTTGATTACTTTCGGAAGTACGTCGATATCTACAACAGCGATGACGCCCCTGAAGCTACCACCATATATAAGGTACTTCGAATGTTTAGCCGACTTAATAAAAATGAAAGCCCCCATAAAAAAATAAAAACAGTTTTAAACTCTAATAGACTTATCTCGACTCATTTAAAAAGTGTTCGGATGGGTTACTTGTTAAGTGTCTATTTTTCTCATCGTCGATCAAGATTACTAACAAGGGCACCAAATATGAACCTTGTGGTACTCCAGGCGGTTTAACATTTATCTGAGATTTAAAAACTTTTCTTGGACAGGCACCATTGGTGTGTTTGTTTTTGTGACTGTTTCTTTAAGTAACTAATAATACTTAGACGATAAACCACAGGTACTACATGTCCATTAACTTACTCAGAAGAATATTGGGATCAATAAGATCAAAGACCTTACTTAAATCGGTATTTCTGAATTAGATAATTATAATAACTTCTTCACATACCAAGTTAAATTGTTCCTAACCATTACCATTTAGTATTTTTGGAAATTGTTGCATAATAATTAGATACTAGGTAGGTATCGCACTTTAATAGTAAATTATGATATAAGTGTGTAATGTTCGTGATTACATTACCGTCCGGTATTTAGACCCGAGTCGTGGCGAGGTTCTTAAGAGAGCCAAAAACGGTAATCATTAATTACTCACGTGTGTCATACGACGTTTTTCAATACACTTGTGAAGAAAACAACAGTAAAACTAGTAAAATTTTCTGTGACATGGCGGTAAAAATCTGTTTTAATAAGCGCGCGCATCATTTTTTTTATTTACCCCTAGAGGAAGGCTAAGGTATTTTGATCATACTGCCTAGTCTTACGTTTATGTTTTCTTGCGTGAAAAGTTTTTACGATAATGTCTTTCGTAGTGACAATAGAATACAGATGTAACATTTTCTAATGAGTTTGTAGTATTTAATTTTATTTAATTAATACAGCCACTGAACTTCACTGGAATAAAAAAAATCACGCCAAAAACCGCGCGCACCTTAAAATACCACCACAAAAAAAAATTGTTTGTTCACGTTGTTTTCTTCACAAGTGTATTGAAAAACGTCGTATGACACACGTGAGTAAATAATTATTGCCGTTCTTGGCTCTCTTAAGACCCTCGCCACGACTCGGGTCTAAATACCGCCTCGACGGTAATCACTAACATTACACACTTATATCATAATGTACTATTACATGATGCATAATATGTGCATGATGTAGTCCGACGTTAGGCATGCGATACATAATGGCAGTTGTTTGGTAGGCGACCGCAGATGCATGTTTGCTAGCGGCGGCTCGCGCGGCGAGCAGCGTGTACGCAGCGCGCATGGAGGAGCGCGTGGCTGGCGCGCAGAGCTTGTCCCGGCGTGTGCTGGCTGACGCGCACACCGCCGCGCGCGCCGACGCCGAGCAAGTCTACTCTCAGAAGAAGAAGCTCGGCTCGAAGAAAGATGCTGAATCGAGACTCCAGGAACTTATCAAGGTACCTAAGTCTTAGATGATATTCGTTTTACCTTTTGGGAATGATTCCGATAGGTGAGATATTGATTAAGAACTATTAACAAACAATTTTAGCAGTAACGCTCATACTAAATTAATCATTGGCAGGAGCTGAATGCGAGTCTGTCACTATACGTGCTGAACAACGACGCGATGGTACGAGAAACGATATCTCTCGCCAGGAAGTCTTACGACGCCGCTGTAAGCAGTGTGTGTGGTGACCACGCACAACTCTGCCTACACCCAAGTGACCTGTCGGCCCTTCACACTGAAGCCTACCAGGAGGCGCTCACGATCTTCGATTCAGCCAGAGAAGTGTATGAAGATGAGACAGATGAGCAAAAGACAGCTTTAGTACAGGTGAGATTGTTAGTGCCGACTGCTCATTCCCAGAAGTAATGAGACGCCGTATGATAAAATTCGGACATTTCCTCGTGAAACTCTTCTGGTGACGTCGTATCATTTTTATGTGTGTCTGTATTGTAATCTAATAAGCATTATATCTACTACTGCTACTGAAAAATCAGACCGGTAGCTTCTGAGATTAGCACGTTCAACCAAACAAACAAATTCTTCAGCTTTGTAATATTAGTAAAGATACCAGCCCACTCAGAAAATTTTGCGAAAAAATGTTTTTATGTATAAGGCACTGGCCACTTGTAATTATTTTGTATTTTGAAAACTTTGGTTATTTAAAAGTAAAAATACCATTGTTCGAATTTTAAATTTCCCTCCACATTTTTTCGAGAGCCAAATCAAATTATCGTGTCTCATTTAAAAATGGATCTGCGTCGAGAACATTTTCGTGCGATGATTTTCTACGATTTTAGATGTGGCCTAAAACCTGATGAGTCATTTGATAGACTTCAAATTGCTTTTATGGATGAAGGACCTTCAAAAGCAACCATCTACCGCTGGTATAGCAAGTTCAAGCGCGGTCGCCTTACTTTGGGGGATGAACAAAGGAGTGGTCGTCCTACGACGGCTGTCACCGAAGAAAGTGTGCTGGCAGTAAAAAAAATAATTCAAGAAAACAGGCGAATTACGAAGAGATTCAGCATACACTGCAGATTGGTTCGGGAAGTGTTTGCAAGATTCTACACGAGCACCCTCGCGGGAGTAGGATAGTTTTCCGCTGGGTGCCGCACAACCTTACCGAAGCACAGAAGCAGGCCCGTGTGACGAGACCAAAGCAGTATTAACGCCAAATGGTATACCACAAAATGCCTGCCAGAAGTTTTGTCTGCAATGAGCAACAAGCGACCGAACACCGGGCTCCGCGGGGTACTACTTCACCATGACAACGCGCCCGCGCACTTAGCGCTCAAAAACGAGGGACTTCCTGATAACCACACCGGTCAGAGTCTTGGGGCACCCTACTTACATTCCTGATCTGGCACCGTGTGACTTCTTTTTATTCCCTAAAATAAAAAAATCTGCTGAAAGGGATGCAGTTTTCATCGCCGGAAGACGCGCTAGCAGCGTTCGAGAAGGTCGTGGAAGACCCATGAAACTTTATATAGAGGCTTGTGGAAAGTTCTTTGAAAAGATTTAATAAAAATATTTTATCAATAGAAGTTAGTTTTTTAGTTTGTCAAAACTTTCTGAGTGTCCCACGTATACTTGAAGTAATACATTTGGATATAGATATCTCGCAACTTTAGCATTTCATAATGCCCAGTATTTAGAGACTTCGAATGTGATCCGTAAAATTTTTATTTTTATTGCAGAGTTTAAAGCAGCAGTACGATCACTTGTGCGCCATCAACGAGCAAAACAACAAGAGCGCGGTGTTGGGGGCGCGCGACGAGTACGTGAAGCGGATGAAGCTGCAAATGGACCAAACGGGCGTCAGCTCCCATAAGCTGGAAGCACAAAACCAAAGCGCACACGACGACGCTACAGACTTCTTTGCCAAAAAGAGGAACCGCATCTCGGAACATGAGGACGACCCCTACTTCGAAAATCTGCTTGAAGTACGTTTTTCCATATTGTTGTGTCACTTTTAGCTTTTTTTCTGAATTGATAATGCACAGCTTATTAAATTTTCTAGGAAATCAGCAGCAACTTTGCAGAGTTCGAAAAGGCAAATATCACCAGCAACAGGTTGGCCATGCAGGCGGCTGAGTTTACTTACAACAACTACATAATGTCTGAGTGGGGCTCGCAGATGTGCTGCTTCCACCCGCGAGCTCTCGAAAACTTACATAAGAGAGCTGTGGATGTGGCGATCAAAGCGTTTATGGTGAACAGAGAAAGGAGTGAGGAGGATGATTTCGAGATAGAGGTGGTTAAGGCAAGTATTATCAGACGATATCTCCGGTCATTTCATTCTTTCAACACATTAGCTTCTGCCAGCGGCTTCATCAGCGTGAATGTTGGTTATAGCGAAGTCGAAGACGGGTAAAAAGTAGCCTATGTCCATCCTTGAAGTTCAAGCTTTGTTCGTACTAATTTCATCAAAATCGGTTCAGTAGTTTAACCGTGGAAGCGCAACAGACAGATAAGAGACAAACAGACAGATTTACTTTCACATTTATAATTTTAAAAGTATGGATATTGATTAGAATGGATTTGATAAGTACTCAAACAATATTGCTAAAACGCTCTCCATTGTAAAAAAAAATAGTATTCTTTCAGCATAATCATATCAAACCCCTAACTTTACAGACCCTGGAGCAGCGTCGCTTAGACCTAGTGTTAGTGAACCAGTTTAACAACGAGCAGTCATTGGAGAAAGCCTTTATATTATACTCGATGAAGATGGACAAGCACACCAGGCCATCAGTGTTGTCTGTTCTGGTGGTGCCTTTCTTCGTCAAACTCCTGGCGTTGCTGCCGGGGTACCACATGGACGCCATGCAGCTCGCGATCAGCGACTTCCGTAGCAGACGTCGTGGTACTGATGATTATTCCGGCGACCATTATTTATACGAATTGAAGCAGGTTTGTCATATTCTTTCTTTTTAACCGACTTCAAAAAAAAGGAGGAGGTTATCAATTCGGTTGTATTTTTTTTTTTATCATCATTTTTTTTTTATGTTTGTTACCTCAGAACTGCGTCGTTTATGGACCGATTTGCACAATTTTTTTTTTTACCTTTATAGGATATGCTTTCAGATTGGTCCCATTTTTTTCAAAATCCAGTTCTGATGATGGAATCCATGAGGAATCGAGGGAACTCCTCAAAAATTATAGGCAGGCAACCCTATGGTAATTTTAGTATTTTCATCAAGAACTTAAGCATTTACAGTCAAAAAGTAACTTTGATGAAGTGGAACTGATGAAGAAGACCAGAAATGGTCAACGGAATTTCATACTCAAATAGATATCACAATGAAGATATAGTTAAGCGACTATGACAATACAAATAAATGAATGATTCTGAATAGTTACGTTGAAAATGGGATCATCGAAGTGATCTGATGATGATGATGGAGCCGGAAGGTAGGCACTGGAACTCCGTAATTAATCAATGTAACCTAGCCGTGTTTGGACTTATTAGAATTGTCATGAGATGCACTTTGGCTATAAGGAACTATCGAACTGATCTGATGATGGAGCCGGAAGGTAGGCACAGGAACTCCGTAATTAATCAATGTATCCTAGCCGTGTTTGGGATTATTAGAATTGTCGTGAGATGCTCTTTGGCTATAAGGTACTATCGAACTGATCTGATGATGGAGCCGGAAGGAGGAAGGTAGACACAGGAACTTTATGATAAAACAATGTAACCTAGCAGTATTTGGGTTAATTAGAATTGTCATGAGAAATAGGCACTCTGTTTATAAGTGTATCGCAACTAAAAAGTGTGAAATAAAAACTTTTTACAAAAAAAAAAAAAAAATAACCGACTTGACTAAAAAAAAACACTAAAAGGATCAAAATAACTTTAATTTCGGAAGTGGGTGTTAAATAAGAAACAAACAATACCGAGAAACACCGACTTCCGAAATTAAAGTTATTTTGATCCTTTTAGTGTTTTTTTTTAGTGAAGTCGGTTATTTATTTTTTTTGTAAAAAGTTTTTATATATTGTGGCAGTAACCTAAGACTATTTTCAAGAAGAGCCACAGAAAGCTTCTGTCCTTTTTTATCGGAATTACTTTAAAATTTTAAAGAATCGTGCTGATGCGTAGTTTAAATATCTGTAGCATACAGGGTGGAAAGCTTCAGTTCTATAGAAAACAGGAACGTTTATTTCAAGTAGACCATTTAAAGGCATTTTTGAGTTGTCAAAATGTCGACCAGGCAAAAAAAGTGTACCTAAATAATTTAGGTATTATAATTTTCAATTTAGGCTAAATTGAAAATTTAACTTAACTAAATTAAAGACAGATCACAAAATTTTCAACTCTCACCCTCATCTTGTATCTACCTATATCTAGTATAATAAGCATACAATAAAAATATACTTTTACTAAAAACGCAGTGCAAAGTCCTAAAAAAATAATCTTTAAGTTGATGACATGACCAGAGATAACACGTACTTCACCATTTTATAAATGCATGTTTTGTCTGCAGCTTATGCGAACTACGCTAATCCTGTTCTCGCCATTTTGCGGGAGTTTGGAATTCATGTTTAAGAATCCGCAAATATGAACTCACCAGAACCATTTATTCGTTTGTATCTGTGCCTTCAACAACACTAGAATTTTAACACGTGCGATGCGGAACGAGGTCTAATACGCCTCGTACGTGCCTTCGTTGCGGTGCGGCTAAGAAAAACATAGTGTTCTTTGCCGTGCGGAGGCCGTAACTTCAATTGGGTTTAGTATAAAAAGGAGATGAATATATGTATAGGTACCTAAAATGCCGCCCTATTAAAACAGAATGCAGTTCTGTATCTACTTCGATAAAGGGTCGCTTTAACCTCGTACCGCACTTCACAAAAAAGCTTTGTTATTTAAACTTTACGGAGCCTAATAAGCCCCTTAATGTAAATTATAGTTTTCAAACGAGGTCTTAAACGCACGGGGCGTTTAAGACCTCGTTTGAAAACTACCACAAGAATGAAAATAATACAAAAATGAATGCCGTTGTCAACGTGTTAAAATATGGTCTAGCAAGATGGAATGCGGGAGAGTTCGAAAGAGTCGCCGCAGCTCTGGAGCGCAAAGGGCAACTGAAGAAACACAAACGAGTAGTCGGCAAATTTCTGACACTCCCGCTCGCCCCATCAGAAATGGGAGTAGTTAATTGATGATTTTAGCAAAAAAATTGTCTAGCACGATCTCTGTTTTTGGAACATGTATTATTAGTTCAGCACGACTCCATTTTTCATGTTCATCATTAAATGTATATCGATTTTAGGATTAAGTTACTCTTTGTATTTTTACCGTAAAGCATAATATATATTTTAATATCCTTAAATTTATCTTTTATTGTGCATTGTTATACCTTCTAATTAGAACATATTTTGTTACTTGGGCGTGAATTGCAGTGGCTATGGAAAGCATTAAAACCTCGGCGTACCCCAGGGTGTAGTAGACCCGTCAGAATATGGGTCACATGTGTACATACACCTGCACTTTTAAGAACCATATGAACGCAACTTCTTCTTCTTAGGGTATCGATGGCAAAACTAGTTAAATTCCTTGCCTGGCCCAGTATTTGGCCATGGCAGTGCCGTCCGCTGATGCTGTCATTAGGTCCCTACGTGAACAGGTAACAGGGCACGTGATGCAAGATCGAAGGTGGGTCATGGTCTGTGGAGAGACGCCGCACAAACACTGAAGATCGGAACCGTCCGAGAACCCATTCTGTGGAGATTGTCTTTGCTGCCCCCAACTTGGGTGCGGAGTCTGTTTAGAGTTCGCAACGCAACTGATACTGTAGTTAACATGGTCACCGAGCGTGAAGGCTTCAACAAGCCTTCTTCTTTTAAACTGTTGTATGTTGCTCGGATCATACTTGTACCTATAATTCGAGATAATTTTAATTCATCATCAACAATTCAAATATCGACTTTAGCTGTCTGTATTTTTCGTTTTTTATTATAAAATTTTATAATTAAGGTGCCTAATAATATAAATGTAGCGGAAAAACTCATTTAATTTTAAGTGAATTTATTTTAAAATTATTTACAAAATTTCGGTAGATCTGGTTAGGTATATTACGCAGAACCGTAATAACACATAAAATGTAAATGAATTCCACTTGTAGATAAAATTATGTTACATGTGTTAAGTATATAATTTTATATGAAATCATTTTACGATAAAATAGAACTAGGCATGGTAGTGGGCCAGCCAAGTTCGCTCAACGCTTGTGTTCAGGGCTACAATTATTTAAAATAGGTACAATATGAACATCTTACAACTATACCTTTTCAGAAACTTGTTACAATAGGTACTTAGTAGAAATTATTTTACAATTAGTGAGACCCGTTATAATTTATTAAATAACAGATATAATGTTACTTCGTTTTGGTAATATCATTTGAAGATTATCTATCTATATGGTATTATTTACATCTATACTTATCTAAGCTATTAAGTCTTTTAACATTAGCTAAATTTTAATTAGCATTAACATTAGGTGTTTTACAACAATTTGAAATAGGAAGTAAAATTTTATGGCACTTTATACCTATTTATATTAATGAAAGATTTCGTAAATAACTAACTCACATATTTGGCAATGATTTGGTCCACTTAGCCAAAGTGTGTTTGTTACCTACTTATATAAAGATTTTCCTTAAAAAATGTATTTTCAATCGAGACTGCCTTATTTTCTAGAAAATTTTGAGAATATACTCGTGGGTAGGTACTTATGCTAGGTACCTAATACTTTGAGTATTATTTAATATTCAATGTTTTGGTAGATACCATATCCGTGGTAGATACGCTCGCTCTTAGTGAAAGTATCGAGAAATAGATACGTATTTATTAATAATTTCTTATTGAACACACTGTTTGCATTCTGCTTCTACACATTACATATTATTAGGCAACAAACTTGCACATAAAAAGACTTTTAAGAATATCTATTTGTTGTAATTTTGATCGTTTATACAAAAACTAATTTAATGTCTCCTTTTTTGTTCATGTCACAATATTTGTAGGTATTGGTTTAGGTACATTTTACCCCGTACCCAAATGATTGTTTCAATAACTTACGTCTCTAAACGGTTCAAACAATCCAGGTAATAGATCTATGTTTTAAACACCATTGTATTATCCCATACACGTCATTTTGTAGCACAAACTGTATTTTAAATCCGTAACTACTACTGTTCAACACCATGAAGTTTTTCGTCTCAGTCGAAGATCTGTCATGAGGAGACCTCAACGGTCAAACACGTTAAGTGTTGAGCGTGCCAGTTGATGCGGGTCCCGATATGGTCCAGCTTCTCAGACGTCGAAGAGCAGCGCAATGTTGTGCTGCTCGGCGCGTCGCTAGTAGTGGTCGGGCAGCGCGTGCGGGGACGTGGGGTGCGCGGCGTGCGACACGTGCGCGGCGTGGCCGGCGCGGTAGTGCGGCGCGCGCGTGTACGTGCCGTAGGCGTCGTCGTGCCGCGCGCTCAAGGTCCCAAAAAGACATAAAATCTATGAGCAAATGCATGTCTCGTCTGTGGTTTTCTGCAAACCAAATCTTTCCTCCTCCTGGTTGACGGTACTGGGTCAAAAGGAAGCTCAGAGTGCTGATAAAGTACGATGTGCAATATAAATAGTTGGCGTACTGTTAGTGACTTACATGCTGTGTATAGCTGGTGAGTAGGAAATCTAAATGGGCGGAAGGTTGCAACCCTTAGAACTGCTCTTTGAGCACGTTCTAGAGGAAGCAAGATAGTCCTGGCAGTTCCACCTCATGAAGTAATACAGTAGGTAAGAACCGATTGACACAGAGCCAAATAAACCTGTTTAATTAACTTATAATCGGCTATGTGACGTAGGTTCTTAAAAATATATATTAATTAACGCACTCTTGTGCACAATAGCTCGATATGTTTACGGAAATTTAGATTTGTGTCAATCGTAACACCTAGGTATTTTATGTGGTCAGCTTTAACTAAAGTAGGGCAAGTACAAGCAATGTCAGCATGCTTGCAATTGTGTGCGAATATATTAAGGTTAATAATCGGTAAGTTAATGTTTCTCATTGAGAATAAAATTTATTTTGTTTTATCTATATTTAATGTTAGTAATTAAAGTAATAAAAGATAAACTAACTCTAAGTAACTGTACCTAAGGGCTACTAAATAAACTATTAGGGGCGCTCTTAGGCGCCTTCATAGTCTATTGAATTAATAAAATTAACCTCGGCGTATTTACGCGCCGGACACTCTACGTCACCAGTCTGATGGTCACATTTCCTCTTGAAACGCTTGCACGTCGCACATTGAGGCGGAGAAGATTTACTACTACACTCTTTGTGGGCATGCCCAGTCTCTCCACAGTGGTTGCAAGTAGGACTCGTTTCTCGGCAAAACTTGGCTGCGTGACCGAACTGCTGGCAATTGACAAAACACCTTGTGACTATCGTGAAATCTTTCACGGGGCAAGATGTCCAATTTATAAAAATCCGGCCTTGGTTTATAAGAACTTTCCTGATGGTAGCGGGTACTTCTAAAATATAGTTACAGGTAGAAAGACCTTTCTTACCCGACTTATGGCTCAATTTGACAGTCGCAAGGAAGGACTCACGAGTAGTATTTGCCAATTTATCAGAAAGGTTTTGCTCATAAATGCAGTCAAATACTTCCCTATCAGAAAGTGCTACAGGAACTCCAACGACAGCAATCCTAGGTCGCCGTTTAGGAGCTTCTTCCACTGTAAGGCCTGATGATACCAGTTTTGTGGAATTCCTCAGCTTGTCAATGTCGCTTTTGCTTTCTGTGCTAATAAGAACACCCCCGTTTCTTACTTTTTTTAGGCCACGGACATGAAGTTTCAGTTCTTCAGGCGATATTATTTTCTGCACAAGTGACTTCGTGTCTTCACTAGTTTTAGTTTTGTCGCAAGGATATATGGCCACAGAACTCAGATTTGCTGGACGGATGAAGGTTTCGGAACTCTTTTTTACCATGCTAGCGTAGGACGAAGTGGTAATGTCAGAAGGTGTTAGTTTGTTGATTACAGCTTCTTTAATTACCTTAACCGATTCCGTGAGGTCCAGCTGATCCCTTAGGTGCAGTGCTGTGTTGTGCGCTTGAATTGTTTTTCGCTTTAAAGCTTGATAGAGGACGGCCATCTGAGATGTTCCATTGGAAACCTTGCGGCAAAGAGCGGAGACACGGAGCTTCTGATCGCTGTTCATCTTCCCCTCCGAAACTATGGTGCAGACCTCAGTGAGAATGCCATCTATTGACCCTATCCATTTCTGGATCTCTGGCGTCGAAATAATTTCTTCCGGTAGCACACTAGACGACACGGGTGGAGCTTGTGGTGGTGTTTGCTCCCTAGGTTGAACTGTTACAGGTCGTGTTGGAGTCGGCGGAGGACTTCGCCTTAAAAGTTGGCTACGTCCGAAAGGGCTAGGTTCTTGGTTAGACATAACTAACACAGATATACTATAAATATTTAGTTCATCTTACACAACAAATAAATTAGCAAAAACACACACGCGACCCACTTTAGTTTCGAACTGACACCGCAAATATTTTTATTGTAATAGTTGTTATAAATTGTTTATAAGATATTACATAATTAATAAATGCAAGGTACACGTCTACTTGGTCTCGCGTCTCGTAAGCGAATCCAATAAGACTTAAGTATAAACACTTAAGTCCGATAAGCGATAGATGCGGTATGCGGCGTCAAGTGCTTCGCTCGCTTCGGTCGAACTTATCGTGCGAAGTGTCGGGTGAGTCCGGGTGACGCTCTTAGTGGGTAAGCGCCGTTGCAACCCAATAGTAACCTTATTGTGAAACTTAAAAAGTTCTTTAACGAAAAACTACAATACAGCTCTATCGTTGACTATTTTTAACTTTGTTTTGAAGGGTTACTTAACACCCACCTAAATCATTCGATTTTAAGCTTGCGATTTGGCACTAACGGAAATTCGAACCCGGACCACAAGCCAATTCAATTGTTTGCTAGCTATTATGTCTTCCTTAGTAAGATCGCGGAATAGTGTTAACGGGTATTCACACGCTAAAATAATGTCGACCCACGGTAAATTAAAGTAAAAATAGTAAACATAATGTGATTACAGATTTTAGCAATAAAACTTTCAACAATGGTACTTATGATGACACGATTTAAAGACAAAATCGTATTGATGCCTAATTAACACAATGTACAACCTATCCTAAGACTAATATGTAAGTCTCAGGTTAATTCAGAGGCAAAATCCGTAATTATAAATACATCAAATAAAGTAGAAATACAATTTGGGCGCATACTTACGTTTTGGGTGCACATCCCACTTCTGAAGTATAAGACTCGTTGCCTAGGTGGTCATAATTCTTGAGAGGAAACTATTTCAACTGGGAGGACTGTATAAAGATAAACTCAAACTGGTTACTTAGTTTTATTAATTACGTTAAGAACAAACAACTAGGTAACACTTCACAACCGTTACATTACTCAGAACGAATATTCTAATCGAGTGTCTGCGCCCACGCTGGTAGCCGAAAACCAACCCCCGCGGCTCAGCCGCGTCGCGCTTTCCCATTGGTCCACGATATCAGTTAACATTCCCAAACAATAGAAATTAATCGCTTATACAACATACCTTAGATATAACTTAAAACAATAATGTTTATATGAAACAAAAATGTTTACAATTTTAACTAATTTTAACAATTATCTTTAAAAACTTAAGGTACTATTTATTATCAGAAACAAAACCTAACACAAGCGAATATACTCCCGAGATAAAAGGTATTATTTATACAAGAGATCATGTCTAGGACCACCGGGACATGGTTTACCCGTGTGCCAAATTTCATCCAAATTCATTCAGCCGTTCGAGCGTGAAGATGTAGCAAACATACACACTCTCAAACTTTCACCTTTATAATATTAGTATGATAAGGCGCTGTTTGTATACGTAAAATTAGCCGTAAAATTGTTCTGTCTGTATCAACGAAGATCTTCATCAGATATTCACCAACTAAATAAAACAATAAAAACTATTTTAATATTTGGTGAAGATCCTATTGAGGCCGCGAAGGTCAATGTTCTACGTAATTCGTAGATAAGGGGAAGGCCCGACTTTACAGAATGTTGCCATTCACACATTTTAATTTCTACCATTTATTTTGAATTTTAATAATTAGTGACTTTATTGACTGCAATGTTTTACCTAAAGTACGGAAACAACTGGCGAAATGTATGTAGGTTTTTTTTAAGTACTTTAAAGATATTGTTTGAGCACGCTACTATGTGAGAACCCCTTCATTAAAGGCGAAACGAATAGCACTACAAAAATAAATAACTAAAATAAAAACCGGTCAAATTCGAGTCGCAATCGCGCAACGAGGATTCTGTATAAGCTTATTGATTATTAATTAGTTCGATTCTGGAATCAAGCCTCGAAGATTTTTCCGTGATCTAACTACTTTACGGTCTTCAGATTTTTAATTGTGCTATGAGACCTTGCTTCTTGCCAAATTTTTAAAAGGTTTTGATTTCCTTGCAAGTGTCAAAATATGCGACACAAACAGAGCATATGTCTTAAAAAAAACCGTCACTCGGGCCTGTAGCTTTCACCTTAATGTTGGTAAATGAAAATTAATGAAATAATCTTGAACAACATAAAATGATTCAAATGTGTAAGTATTATTTTGTTGCAACATAATTTAATAATGTTACTGCGATGGTAAGAAAACAATATTCTGGTAACATTACTCACAGCAAGACACGTATAAGTTCTATATTTAAAAATATGTTATCATTAAATTCGCACTGCAAAACGCCGTAAGAGACAAGCGTCAGTATTTAAATATAGACTCTATAATTTAGACAGTAAGACTGAAAAATGTTGAAAAGCATATAGCATGTGTTACATTTTGATACTTTTTGTTATTTACACTGGGCTGAATTATATATTTCATAAATGGTAGTGGCAGTAGTCATTCGGCCGCTTTACGTCTGCCTTCATGGTCGGTCAATCTGTGGGCTTGATAGCGAAGTTTTTAAGAATTAAAAAAAAAACAGTTTTCATATTACTTAATAAAAAAGTGATTTAATAGTTTCCTTTTAATATCTCAGGTGAGTAGGTACCTGTATTCATTAAATAATTTATATAATAGAAGGTATCACCAGTTCTTAGGTTTTTTTTTTATGGCAATTGTATCAAATACAAATACAAAAAGTTTATTTGTGCACACAGGTACAATTTAGTTGTTACAAAAATTTTTATAAGTGTTTCTGTGTTCTGCCACAAATATTAATAAAATAGGTAGGTATTATTACGCGATCGGCGCGAATCGGTTGCGATTATTCTGCCAGAATTCTCAAGTTGTAGAATCGTCGTTTTAAAAATAAATAAAATGCATTTCTTCCTCAAAGATATTTGTTGGTAATCTTTATATACATAAGTAATTCTTCTGTAGTACGTGTGTTTATTGCCTAACTCTTAAACAGCTTGACCGATATAATCTAATTATTTTTTTGAATATTTTTCCATAATTTTGTGCCGTATATCTAAGTCTAGATGGTTTCAAATACAATTGAAGACGGTAGATTATGTTATGATCACGTGCAATAAATTTATAATTGTTGATTAAATAAAAAGGGGTAATGTCCAAAACGATATCATTTAGACAAACGGAACATGACAAGACGGAATAAGACGGGATAAAACGGGACAATGCAGGACTAAAAAGGGTAAGACGTGAGAAGACTTGACGGCACGGTTGCTGCGTGTCACAGGTTCGTTTCTCACACGAAACAAATATTTGTACGGCCTGCAGATAAGTGTTTCGTATAGACGGACCAAAGCTAGCTAAATATAATAATCAGGCAAATAATTCAATATAAAACATCAATGAGACTAATTCAATTATGTACAACTGATATAATATCACCGCAATCTTGACACGTACGTAGGTACCTAGGTATTTTAAACTAGGTATACAAATACATCAATCTATCGATATTGACCGGTAACGATTTGCTAGCCGTACAGTCAGCAGCAGCCCCCCCCCCCCTAGCCAGGTTCAGTCACGTGGTCAGAACAAAGTAATCAGAGGCGTGGCCTACTCGAGGCGTTCGGCGCGAACGAAACGATTGTAACTTGGCTAGTGGGGCAGGTATATATTATATAGAGTAAAGATATGCGCATGCATATAATACTATAAGAATAGCGAATACGACTTAGCGCCATGTTGTGACGTCATAGCTGTCAAATCAAATCGGGCAGAGTGAGCAAAACAAGATATTTAAAAAAATATTTACGAATTATGTGTTGGGGTTAATAGGTGGACACCAAAGCAAACACGGTTTTAAGGATTTGAATAATAACTATTTATTAATCCTTTATTTTATATTGGAAGGTGTGTTTCAGTAATATTACGTGAGACGTGTGCTTCTATAAGCAAGGCTAAAGGAATACAGTAACTGTAACCATACTAGGGATTTCAGTCAAGTGTTGACAAGGGGCTCAGACCAATTAAATATAATATTTATTGGTTAGAAAGAGAAAGACCATAGTGTTGAAGTAGGATAGATTTGTTTTTGTTATACTCCAACACGCCCCCCTCAAAAATAAATCCTTTGCTCTTTAATCACGATATAATATCTATTACATAATACTATACCAAACATCTTTATACAATAATAAAAACACACACCTTCCTTTTTCTTTCTGGGAATACAATATCATCATGGTCCAACATTCGTTGCGCAGGATTAGGGAAAACCCAGTAAAACCTAATCAGACCAATCAATCATTTAATTGATTATTGAAATTATTAATTTTATTCATCTACTTATTATAACCAAGCTCTTATTATTAACATAATAATAATAACATATCCTTAAGCACCTTTCATGTATTTACAACGTCACCCCGAATTTCATTCTTATCTAGGTATAACGCACCGTTGAAAATTTCACAGGATACCAGCTATCTGGTTAACTTGTAGAAATAAAATATTTTAGTAACATACATATTTCTCAACCTGATACTTAATATCTATGTGTTTGTTTGTGACTGGTAGGATTATTCGCAATGCATCTATTATTATTATTATCACCATAAATAAAAACAGCATCTGCTATAGTAATCGCTATAAATAATACTTAATATACAATACTTGTCACCAACGACTTTAATCACAGTATCTTTCACTGCTTTACATTAAACCGTACTCTGCATTACTATTGTACTATCTTGCCACTTTGCTGCCACTTTGTTTGCCAGCAAATTGTATATTGCTTAAATAATTTATACAAGTAACCCACAGTACATTTTATATTTATTCATTATCACTCCAGTCACAATTAACAAACACCCACTTATAAAATTTTTGTTTAAAAATTAACTTGAGATTTATAGTTCCTTTTAAATAAATCAAGACAAAGGGTCTTGTACCTAAGTGGAACCATTACAAATGGTTTTTGTTTGCATATTGAATCATGATGTAAACAGAAAACTAAGATTAAGCTCAGCATGATTCAAGCCCCTCATAAGATTTCTACAAGGGGGTCTTTTAATTTCACACGAACTCTGTGTGATGTTTTGTAATCTATACCTATATTTGACTTTCAAAGAGTGTATTGGCTGATTTATTGCCCCTCAAGCATCCCTCAAGTTAAACTTTTCAAGAACTGTTGTTTATCCACATTTCCTGATCTAAAGTAATTATGTTTTCTGACCGGTTTATTTTTTTTTTTTTGATTCACAGAAAACATTTTATATATTATTAATCAATGATTAAAAAAAAAATGTTGATAGGGTATGTTTTACTCAACTACTACATTACACATTATAACATAGTTGTTAAAATGCAATAACATAGACATTAAGTAAAACTACGTTTTTTTTATTACATAACATAAACATCACGCCTTTTTACCCAGTCAGGTCAGGCAGAGGTGCACCTATAGTACACCCACATTTCATCAGTTATGTTTAAATCCCTTATTTATTTATTTATATATAAATAAGGGAGTATATATTGTACACCAATATAATATATAACGAACTTTATAATAGTGAGCAAACCTATTGCCATTAACCAGGCACCAGACTTCATGCATCATCATCTCCCAACTGTCTTGGGGTCGGTTTCTAGTCTGACCAAATGCGGCTAAATACCAGTACTTTACATGGAGCGACTTCCACAATTTAGTAACTGGGCAACTACCAGACTTCATTCATGACCTGCATTAAAACTTAAATACACTGGTCTGCTGATGAGTATTAGAAATACCCTTTTGTCTAAGCTCACCGAAACATTAGGAACCAACAGTATACAGACTACATACATCCATAATTATAATGATTTCGTTAATGTACAAACCATTAATCGTCAGCCAGAATACCCTCAGCAATATTCATACACTAAAATTTCTTCATCCAGGTTTCTTATAAAAACTATGCTTTTATATCCACATGCTTAACCAAGAAATTACATTGATTCATAAAGGCTTAACTAAAACTTGCGATTCTTTCAACTGATACAAAAGTTTCTTTAACATATATCTGACTACAACCACGAGCCAATAAATACGCTTTACAACTGTACTCATTTACAATCGATTTAATTTAATCGAATTAATATTTCTTTCATCTGTTTTAGTAACAGTTTTTCAGGTATCATTTTCAATAGTTTCCTAGTTTAATCAATTACTGAAAACATTCTTCATTTAAATGCTTATCATATCAGCATTTAATTATTTTTTTTTATTATTATCCAGCACACAATAAGTAATAACATATTATCAAAAATACTGTCGCTATCGTATTCATTATACGAAACAGAAAATAAGTTTTGCATCCTACCATGTTGTCTCTAACTATGTAATGTTTCTCGATCTTAAAATAAAGTTAACTTATTTCCATTGTGATATAACCATCTCGAGCTCTCCTCTGTTTCCCAAACAGATTTATTTGCAATTATGCTAGGTATTGTTTTATGTTTGTTTGCTTAAAAACTGATTGATTCTTATCAGATCCACACTCCTTTCAAACGGGTGTACCAAGTCAGAGTTACCAAGTTATGCTATTTATAGTTCATAACACATTCAGGCTCAAGTTTCATTGGCCTATTTGATAAGAACTTAATCTCATCCATTTCACATCTCTGAATCCCACAAACATTTTAGTCTACCACATCCCACACCTTATAACCATTAAATTTGATTCATCATCAACGAAATTCCCTTTGACAACCTCTTTGTCAAATTTCGTTTTTAGACTTTTACTAACTTAGTAAACAGTAGAATCAAAAACTTTAAAATGTACGGTTTTTGGCTATTATGCCATAACCCATCATCAGGTGTATAATTTAACCTCAGTGCTCCCCAGAACAATCTGATTCTTTCTTGATTCTTGCGATAAAACCGCCTTTGTACCCATAGATTTAAGTTGCCTAGTATAAAAGTTTTGTTACTATTTTGGTGTGCAATAAAGTTTATTCTATTCTATTCTATTCTATTCTATTCTATTCTATTCTATTCTATTCTATTCTTTTATGTAGATCAGATCAGAACTTTTTCTTTTATGTAGACCCGTTCTATCATTGTTCATCATACATTCGGCAATACCATTTACAGCCAGAGTATGCGGCACTGTTTAGGGATGACCAATACCTTCTCAAGCTCAGAACTTTTGCGATTAACTGGATATAGCTTCCCTTTCATTATCACAACATAGAGTTAACAATTCTCAGACCAAAATGAACTTCACATTTTGCAACATACTTAGTCCCGAAACTTTACCGATTTATTATATATATAGAAATATCTGATTTATTCTTAAAATCACAACATAGTTTTTGCTCTTCAATAGACGAACAAAAAAAAACTTAGGATCGCAAACATCTTTGTGCACTTGAGACTAAACGACTTCTCGTTTCAAACCTTTTGTTTCCAATTTATCAAATGACAGACAAATTTATTTGTCACATTAAACAAATTAAGCTTCACACAATGTACTATTAAGTACAATATTCTCAATTCTTTAATTTTCAAGATATAGTTTCATTCATTTTATATCCACTTTTCTGATTTGCAATTATTTTATTCCACAATAATTCGTAAATACTATTTGTGACTTTATCTAATGATTTATATCCACTTTTCTGATTTGCAATGATTTTATTCCACAATAATTAGTAAATACTATTTGTGACTTTATCTAATGATTTATATCCACTTTTCTGATTTGCAATTATTTTATTCCACAATAATTCGTAAATACTATTTGTGACTTTATCTAGTGAACATTCGCTATTTAAAGCATTTTCAAGCACTAACCAGTTGCCATTGAATAGTGTTCAAAGACTTACCCTTTATTACCGGCTTACCATCTTCATCACAAATACACATTCTGTAGTACCTATACCTAGTACGCCCGAATTACTGGTCACTTGATAATTCTTCGCCGCTAGTATAAACGCGCCAGTACAGCAACCGAATCACTTCTTGGCTTCACACGCTCAGTGAAGTTTACTGTCAATTTTTCTTGATTTTCAAATGATCTGCTCCAGAATCCCAAACAAAAGTAAATTCGTTTTTCCATCATATCACGGCCCGCCATAAAAGCAAATTCAAAAGTATTTGAGAAATTTGGTTTTTTGAAGTAACCAACTATACCATTTTATTGTTGGCTCCATTGTTTTCAATAGCGGTTTTGTAGACAATTCCTCGAATCTCCCTTTTTTTTTGTTCTTTATTGACTTTTGTTTTTGTCGATGATCACTTGAATTCTTTGAAGGTGTGACTTGTGGTCTCGTAAGTTTCAGCCTGAAGTACTTTTAGGCTAAGATTACATACATCCCTTGTAAGTTTGATTTCATGATCTCACAATCTCGTTTTCCAAAGTTAATGTTATGTTGTCTTCAGTCAGTATCTCGATTGCGGTGACAATGCTGCTCCGTACTTGTTTGGTAGAGTCATGAAAAGGGCGGATCACTTAATCGGATTTTAATTTTGCACCTGCAGCCATAGGTTCAATGACGATGTCAGCAAATTCTTGAAAATGTTTGGTTAGTGTGATGTTTCTAACCAGTTTCAAAGCCAGCAAGTTTTTTACTAAAAGACAGCTGCGTCGCCACGCATTTTTCTTCACTCACTAGGTACTTGTTTCTACCGGAACTTCAACGTAAACAACGTTTAGGAGGTAATTCATTCTTAATAATTTTCGAATTCGAAATTTCCACACACTGTAGTTATCACCAGCAAATTGTTGAATGTCCGTTTTGTTCAATTTGATACACAAAATGTTTTTATTATTTAATGTTCGTTTATTCGCACTTTGGCTTAGCGCTCTGGGCCCATAACCTGTTGGGGTTAATAGGTGGACACCAAAGCAAACACGGTTTTAAGGATTTGAATAATAACTATTTATTAATCCTTTATTTTATATTGGAAGGTGTGTTTCAGTAATATTACGTGAGACGTGTGCTTCTATAAGCAAGGCTAAAGGAATACAGTAACTGTAACCATACTAGGGATTTCAGTCAAGTGTTGACAAGGGGCTCAGACCAATTAAATATAATATTTATTGGTTAGAAAGAGAAAGACCATAGTGTTGAAGTAGGATAGATTTGTTTTTGTTATACTCCAACATTATGAACGAAAAAAAGTCAGAATCTAGTAATTAGAATTTAGTTCTTCAATTCTGCTCATCTGTGCATCACAGTGTGAAGTGTCTGAGTAGTGGCGAATGGAAGAAGGCTGTTGCTAACAATGAAAATAAAAAAGAAAACAGTTTCTTTTTAAACTAATTATGACTTAAATAATAGCTTGCCTCAGCGATCCCTCATTAATTAACTGTATAAGTAATAAACGAGTAAATAAATGAGTAATTGATGAAACTAAAATACAGACGAGTGATCATTGTACTATGATATCGAAGCAGGTCAAATAAATATACTTTAAAGGGTTTTGATCATGTCGGTAGCCTCTTCCCAACGGGGTCGGCTTCCAGTAATCCAGTCTAAGCGGCAGGCTTAGACAAAGGAATTTTCTGTTAGCGTTCCCGCCGAACACTAAGAACAAAATGTATGGCCATTACATGTCAGTGTCACGCCACTTGTCAGTGACTTCTCTGCAGGTCGTTCAAGTATTACGTAAGCAGATTTTTTACAAATATTAACCCCCTCCCATCCCCCTCGTCAGCAAAACTAAGCAAAGCTCTCTCCCCTCATGATTACGTAAACATGTACCTATCTACATGCATTTTTCCGCTGCGAAAGCGAACGGCAGCCAAGTTGAACGCATGCAAGAGGGTCATGGCCATCCGGATGGTTCGGGCACACAGCATGGTTTCCCGCGAAGGGACGAGCCTCCTTGCTGGCCTGCCACTGGGATCTGGAGGCAACAGTCCTTGCACGCATGAACGATTTGCGCAACGCCGGGGCGAAACTCCGCTGCCGTGACAAGTCGCGGCATGGCGCGTGGCGGACAGAGTTCCGGCGGGATCTCATGGTGGAATAGCGACAGCGATTGTCGCAACCCAGACTGGGCACGCCATAATTATGGCGGTAAGTAACCTCTTTGAGGAGTGGCTGGTAAGACGTCAGGACGTCCTTGCCTTCCGCATGACGCAGGTCCTCACCGTGGTAAGTTCGGGAGGTTCTTGCACCTGATTCGTGTGGAAGAAACACTCGGGTTCCATTGTGTGGACCGCCCAGAGGAAACCGTGGAGCATACGGTAGAGATGTGTCCCACTTGGGTCGAACACTGCCGTGTCCGTGTCGGGGGCGATCGGCGACAACAACCTCTCGCTCGTCGCCCTCTCGGTCTGGAGCGAGGGGGAATGGCAGGCGGTCGCCTCCTTCTGCGAAGCAGTAATGCTAGCGAAGGAGGAGGCCGCACGCGTGAGGGATCGGCCCTTATGCCGCTTTATAATATTACTAGTAGCTTCACACGGATGTTACAAATTTTCGAAAGTCTCGTCTTTTCTCTACCATAGTAGGTATGTTTTATACACATTAATCTGTCTATTGGAGAAAACTGTATGAAAACCCGTTCGGTAGTTTTTGTGTTTATCGCGTACATACAGTTGTGGTGGGGGACTTTGTTGTAAGGATACACATAATATAGAACACTATTATCGCCGCTGACATGTTCGACATTCAGTTCGGTTATTCCCTTTAACGCGACAGCCGATGTGACAAGTACTTGACAAGGTCAAGGTCATCAAAACATTGTCAACCAACACATTCATTGTTGCAAATTATTTGATTGAGGCTGAGTATGACCATCGACATATAAAGAACTTTTTGAGGAATCTATACTAATATTATAAAACTGCAGAGTTTGTTTGTTTGTTTGTTTGTTTGTTTGTTTGTTTGTTTGTTTGTTTGTTTGTTTGAACGCGCTAATCTCTGGAACTACTGGCCCGATTTGAATGATTCTTTCAGTGTTGGGTAGTCCATTTATCGAGGAAGGCTATAGGCTATGTTTTTTTTTTCAAAATTAGGGATCCGTAATAAAATTGCTATTTTGTAACACAAGGTGTAAAATCGAAAACCTATTTTTGCGTGCGCTGCAAAAACTATTGACAATAGAACAAAATGATGTACTACGGGTTTGTAGATCCCATTAAGACCTACAAAAAAATCTGCGAGAACATATATCTAGCTATCATGGTTTAATCACAATAACCGATTTTGTGTTCAAAATAATTATTAAATCGTCTGATGAAAAAAAAACTACGTTAAATATGTATCGTAATATTAATCTTTATCGAAATTAAGCATTATGTTATCAAGAGTATTTATGTAGAAGTAAAATACTTTTTGTTTCATCTCGATCGGATATTTCGTTTAAAAGTTATCACGTGTGTAAGATGTTAAGAGTTGGTACCTATTAATGAGTTATGGGCCATAGAGTTTTTTATCAACATAAAATCCTGTAATAATCTTTTTGAAATAAATTTGTTGATGAGATCAAGAAGATGCAGTCCATTATCCACAGGAATTTCTTAATTCTTTAAACCCGAGTGGCCTCCCCCCACATTCTCTCAAGTTAAAAATTGGTGCCCCAATTATTTTACTTAGAAATCTTAAGCCACCAAATTTATGTAACGGGACTCGACTTCAGGTTAAATTTCTTCGCAATAACGTGATCGTTACAACAGTTTTGACTGGTCCAGCGGTTGGTCAAACAGTACTTATACCTCGGATCCCAATGATTCCAAATGATTTGCCTTTTCATTTTAAAAGAGTCCAATTCCTAATTAAATTATCTTTTGCCGTAACGATAAATAAATCACAGGGGCAAACATTTAAATATGTAGGATTAGATTTACGGCGAAACTGTTTTTCGCACAGCCAACTATATGTCGTGTTGTCAAGATCAGGTTGCGGAAACAATCAATATATTCTTCTGCCACAAGAAAATAAAACGAAAAATATAATTTACTCAGAAGTACTTTAAAATAATATTTTAACCCGGTTTAAAGTGGACGGACACCCCGCCTATAGTCGTCATTCTTATGTGTCTGGCTGAATGTCGAACAGATAGACAGCTATTGCCTGCGACTTGTACAATTTAACTTTTTTTCTTAACATTATAAAGCTGAAAAGTTTGGTTGTTTGTTATGAACGCAGTAATCTCGGGAAATACTGATCTGATATGAAAACTGTTTAAATATTCAATAGTCCATTTATTGAGGGAGGCTATATTTATCTCGGTATTTCCACGGAAACGAGAAAAACGCGGGTGAAACCGCGGGGCACAGCTAGTCTTCCTTATAAAGCACGTTAAGCTTTTTGTTCCAGGCTGTCATTTGTAGATCTTTGACAGTTGTTACGGATAGTCAGAAGCTGCTGTGTGCGTTCAAAGTTGTAGTTTCAACTCAAAACCCCAGGTGGCGCTAGTTTCTTTGTCCCGTTTTATGGGTCAAGATTGGTCTTCATTTTAGTATGTTACAAAGTATTCTGTGGTCATGCGTCAGAAAATTTCCCTATATTTACTATACTCTTTGTCAGGAAATCTGACACCAATTTTGCTAAGGGGTACCGTGTCCACAACCCAGTAATTGGGTATTACTGAGTTGTGGAGATTAGGTAGGCAGTCGCTTCATGTAAAATATCGGTATTTGTAAAATATCATGTACTAGCTTTTGCCCGCGGCTTCGCTCCCGTCAACTGACTACTATATCCTACTCTACCTTACTCTACCCAACTCTACCCTACTCTACCCTACTCAAAAAAAAAGTATCCTATGTCCGTCTCCTGGTTCTAAGCTACCTCCCCACTAACTTTCAGCCAAATCGGTTCAGCCGTTCTTGAGTTATAAATAGTGTAACTAACACGACTTTCTTTTATATATATAGATATAGTCGGGACTAGGCAGAGCGATTAATTGAGCTGAGTATAATAATTATGCAGCGTGACGAACGATGAGCGGCGCGGCGGAGAAGGACGCGGCGGCGAGTGCGGGCGTGCCGGTGGTGCGGCTGGGTGCGCGCGCGGGCGCGCGCTTCGAGCTTGACGAGGCGGCGCTGCGCAGCGTGCTGCTGCGGCGCGACGTGCAGGACTTGCCCGCTGTCGTGGTCAGCGTGGCCGGCGCGTACCGCGGCGGCAAGTCCTTCATCCTCGACTTCTTCCTCAGATACCTCACCGCGCCTGTACGTAATCACTACAGCCTATGTACGTCTACCTTTCAAACGTAATCCTAGCTAAACATTGTTATTTTGTAGCGTTCCAGTCAGCTGAGTGGCGAATGGCTGGGTAAGGAGGACGAGCAGCTGAAAGGGTTTCACTGGAGAGGCGGCGGTGAGCGGGATACTACCGGCATTCACCTGTGGCCGGAACCCATCATCACCACTCTGAATAATGGCGAGAAGGTGAGTGACTCGTACACATCTTGCAATTGAAGTCGTGTTTAACTTCGGTTGGCACACCTCTACCGTGCCTACACAGTAAACACTAACCCCAATGTAAACCCCTCAATAAATAAAGCCTGTGACTAATGATCAATATAGCTATTAACCCTCCATAAACGCGGGTTTGTGGTTTTATGCAGAATGCAGATAACTGCATCTGTTTAATTACATAATGTTCAGGATTAGGCGAACAAAAGAAAGAAGTGATTACTTTTGGAAATTGTATTGCTGTATTGCTCAAAGCTTAAATTAGGAATGAATTATGAATACAATTATGTGTGACTTAGCAGAAAAGAAAGGAATCGTTGTTTCCTGTCATTGGTCGATTACAATGGCGCGATATGTGACGTATCGCTTTATGATAGGTTGAAATGATACAAGCAAAAATGGGCGCTAAAACTATTACACTAAGTAGGTTTGTGCTGTGTCGTAGACATCTGGCGTAGACACATAAGATTTTCGTGTGAACTGTGGCATACACACTGGACCTACAGAACCTCATTATTGTTTTCTTATATTTTAGTAATTTGGTCTATTAGTGCACCATCAGTCTCTCGGTCCCTCTCGGGTCTTCACAGGTAGGTACTCATCTATGTGGTTGCAGGTGGCTGTGTTGCTGATGGACACGCAGGGCACTTTCGACTCGGAGAGTACCATCGGACAGAACTCCACCATCTTCGCGCTTTCTACCCTCATCTCGTCCGTGCAGATTTACAACCTATCCGGAAACATCAGGGAAGATGATTTACAACACTTACAGGTTAGAACGTTGCCTCACTACCTAAAAACTGTTTTGACAATTGTCTAAGCTCAATAAAGAGACTCAAGCTAGAACTACATTAGACCGATGCACACGTGTAACACGCCTCATTTGTACATAGAACGACGTCACGTGGCATCGCGTGGCGTGGATCAAGTGTAGCTCTACAAGTCTAGTTTCGATATAAAATGTATGGAGACCGACGCGCCCAGATCGGCGTGTGTGGCCAGTGTAGTTCTAACTTTATTCAACGCATAGTTAAGAGGGCCGTTCCCGATCCTTTTATCGGCAACGTCAGCAAAAGCTTGTTGTTACATCCAACGTAATCCAAAGATAAAGAGGCAACGGCAAAAAGAGAGATAACGCCTGAACACTCTGTTGGCATTCGGTAACTTCCGTCACCACGTTTTAGTAAAAAAAATTCGCCATTCATTCGCGATTAAATGTGCAAGGTTTCTAAAAACATATTTTCTTTACTTTTTAGGATTTCATAGACCTCAAAAGGAAAAAAACGGAACTCTTATAGGATCACTTTGTTGTCCGTCTGTCTGTCTATCTGTCTGCCTGTCTGTCTGTCTGTCTGTCAAGACCCTATATCTCGAGATCGCGTGGAGGTATCGAGTTGAAATTAAAACCATCTTGAAGCTGTGAAAAAATCAAACATCTGAGTTAACGGAAAAAAAGATACGACCGTTTATGTCGTAAAAAACGTGTATTACGACACTCTCAAGGGAATCAAAATTCATAGGGTACTTCCCGTAGACCTAGAATCCAGAAATTTGGCATAAAGCAAGGTCTCATAACACACATATAGGAAAAAAAACTTTTTATTTTGCGATTCGGAAAAATCTTCGTAACTCAATTCGGGAATTGAACAGTTTTCATAGGTAAGTTTGTACGGAACCCTCAGTGCGCGAGTCTGACTCGCCCAGTTTTTAATTTATGAGTACATTGTGAAGGGCCAAACACACAAAATAGATTTTCAGAGGTCTTTACTGGATTTTATGTTTTAATTTTAATAGGAACCTAGGTATACCACAAGATATCTGTGTTTGCTAAATATCTAGAGAAAGATGTGTAGAGACGTCAAAATCACGTAAGATCGTCACAGGTTGGGTAAATATTACTTCAAACTTTATAATCACAAACATACCTAAATAAAAGTCATGTTGAGTCATTATTGAACAGTTGTTGCTGTAAGTATTTCGTAATATCTGTGAAACGCATAGGCAACTTGCTTACATATTTTGGTTAAGTACTCCTTATTCCTTGGATGGCTGATGGAGCTTAAAAGTTCTATTGTGACTACGTGTGACAAGAAATGTAATGACCCTGGCGGTGGGGTAATTAATGATGATGATTATTTACTAAACATGGTTGGCTGTTGGCAGCTGTTCACGGAGTACGGCAAGCTGGCGTGCGAGGGGGAAGACAAGGCATTCCAAACGCTTTTGTTCCTGGTGCGAGACTGGGCCAGTGCTTACGAGCACGCGCACGGCTTTACCGGCGGCGCCGCGCTGCTTAACAAGAGGCTCCAGGTAATACTAGTGTTAATTATTGTAATTTGCCTACAATTTTTTCCACAACTAAGACACAGATCTCTTATTTCTGATAGTGAGTGGGCCGGAATCCACCACGCAGGCTTTGTGTATTATAACACGAATCATCATCTCACTTCCCTTTAATTAGAAATGTTAATAGTTATGTAAAATCACTTGAAACTTTGTTACAGTAAGGGTCAACGCTGCGTTAAGCGGGCGCATTACCTGCGCAGTGTCGCTATTTCAACTTTAACGGTGTGCAAGTAGTCGTGTCGATGGATTACGTAGCAAAACGGCCGCGGGGCGCGGCTCCCCGCGACGGGTGCCCGCGCGGGTCACCGCGACGGAGCACTTTTGTATAGGACCGCGCGGGCGCCTCCTTAACGCAGCGCCGTCCCTAAAGCTTTTATACATTCAGTTATATTGGTTTTTATTTATTTATTTATTAAAACTTATGCACTGGTAATAAACCCTGTACAAAGGCGGACTTAATGCCTTAGGCATTTTCTACCAGTCGACCTTAGCAGTTTTGTTTTGTTTTATCGCTTCCGGTTGAATATGTATGAATTGAATTAATAAAGGATGAAGGATAATCAGATAATCGAAAATGGATAATCTGATAATCTCCCGCAACCCTCCCCCCTCCCCTTATATACGTTAGTGAATACACTATCAGCATACCTAATAATCAATTATTTCTTTTACCAGTCGAGTCCGAACCAGAAGCCAGAGTTGCGCGAGGTTCGTGAGCACATTCGCTCGTGTTTCGACAGTATCGAGTGTTTCCTGATGCCTCACCCCGGGCTCGCCGTTGAAAACCAAAGCTTCACTGGATGCCTTCGTGGTAAGTATTTTGTAGATTCTGGGGACGCAATATTAGCCAAATCTTATGCTATCGCCAATCAAAAAAAAACTACTAATGATTGAAATATGTAGGTAATAGCGTAGCGTTATATTTATTACTAGCAGTCCCGATAGACGTTGTCCTCCCCGAAAGTTGGCTTTTCGTCAGAAAAAAATGAGAACCTGGGTCCTATTGTATTTTCAAACCATACGGGGACAAACAACGCAAGTTAAACTGACGTTGTATAGTTTACATCGCCGTCATACTAATTAACTAACCAGATCGGTTCAAATAAGCACCAATTTTTATACGCGTGTCTTAGTTTTGCTAGTGGGACCTGTTAACGACGGAGGCATGAATGGCTGGTTTACTATAATATGACCTTTTTGAGGAGCTCTGTACTAAATACTAAACACATAAATTCTCTCAGACCAACCAATAAAAAAGTATAGACAGAACATTGCGCTCCTAAAAGTGTGGCACGTAATATGAAGCCAATCGGCAATATGAAGCCAGCCGCTTGGTAGTCTGCCGCTAGCAAGCGAGTGCGCGTGACGTTGTTTTGGTGAGATAATAATTACGAAATTATGCCGTCCTGTGTCATAAACTGCTGCAAGAACAATTCCTTTTTCCAAAAAAATGCTTCTGGGATTACTTTTCACAAGTAAATAACGTTTTTGCTGTATAAATTAAATAAAATCGTAAAAATATCTGATATAATTTCTCGGAACACGCCATTGTGTCGGTGTTGCAAGTAAAGAACATTATTTATTCCCAAAATTGAGGGAAGTCGTAATTTTTTACGGACACTACAACAAAGTGTTTTTTTATTTACAAGTACGGCGTCATCCTACATACGGTTACGCTAGATGACCCGCACCTAATCCGATTGTCGTTGGATATATATTATTATTATTATATGTAAGTTTTGTGTGTTTTTAAAATTAATAATTTCACTTAATATGAAAATAAATGATTTTCATTAAATGAAATTATCTTTCATTTCATACAACCAAGATAAACACTATACTACCTACACAATAATAAAACTTAACCAAAGTATATCTCTCGCACTTGGGAGTCGCAGCGCAACGCTTGCAACATTTTTCTCTAGCACACATGTGCAAATCTACGACGTCATACACCAAGTTACGCACACAAAGCCAAAACTAGTCCTCACTTATTTCGTCGCTTTTGTTTACGACGACTCCGTCTATACTTTTTTATTCGTCTGAGTAAATTCTATTCTATTGCATTCTATTACAGCTTTGACAGAAAAGTTCAGATTAGCACTTCTGGAGCTGGTTCCGGCGCTGTTCGACCCCGAGCACCTCACTCCCAAGCTCATCAAAGGCGAGCGAGTCCGGACGCAAGACTTGTTTGATTACTTTCGGAAGTACGTCGATATCTACAACAGCGATGACGCCCCTGAAGCTACCACCATATATAAGGTACTTCGAATGTTTAGCATACTTAATAAAAATGAAAGCCCCCATAAAAAAATAAAAACAGTTTAAAACTCTAATAAACTTATTTCGACTCATTTAAAAAGTGTTCGACTGGGTTACTTGTTAGTGTCTATTTTACTCATCGCCGATCAAGATTACTAACAAGGGCACCAAATATGAACCTTGTGGTACTCCAGGCGGTTTAATATTTATCTGAGATTTAAAAACTTTTCTTGGACAGGCACCATTGGTGTGTTTGTTTTTGTGACTGTTTCTTTAAGTAACTAATACTTAGACGATAAACCACAGGTGCTACATGTCCATTAACTTACTCAGAAGAATATGGGGATCAATAAGATCAAAGACCTTACTTAAATCGGTATTTCTGAATCAGATAATTATAATAACTTCTCCACATACCAAGTTAAATTGTTCCTAACCATTACCATTTAGTATTTTTGGAATTTGTTGCATAATAATTAGATACTAGTTATCGCACTTTAATAGTAAATTATGATATAAGTGTGTAATGTTAGTGTTTACCGTCCGGTATTTAGACCCGAGTCGTGGCGAGGTTCTTAAGAGAGCCAAGAACGGTAATCATTAATTATTCACGTGTGTCATACGACGTTTTTCAATACACTTGTGAAGAAAACAACAGTAAAACTAGTAAAATTTTCTGTGACATGGCGGTAAAAATCTGTTTAAATAAGCGCGCGCATCATTTTTTTTTATTTACCCCTAGAGGAAGGCTAAGGTATTTTGATCATACTGCATAGTCTTACGTTAATGTTTTCTTGTGTGAAAAGTTTTTACGATAATGTCTTTCGTAGTGACAATAGAATACAGATGTAACATTTTCTAATGAGTTTTTAGTATTTAATTTTATTTAATTAATACAGCCACTGAACTTCACTGGAATAAAAAAACATCACGCCAAAAACCGCGCGAATCTTAAAATGGCGGCCATAGACCACAAAAAAAAAAGAAATATTTGTATGTACGATTTATTTACTTAATGTTTATTATTAAATAAATTGTTTGTACAAGTTAAATTTGTCCATTTTAACTTGTAAATTGGATGAAATAAGTTAGTAAGACACTAATTTATATACTATTGAACGCAATAACTTAATGGGAATTTTATTCGAATTCAAAATTTGTTTTGCGAACAAAGAGGTTGAACAAAAAAGGTTTAACTACATTATAGCACTAGTGCGTAATGGTAATCAAAATGTCTATGGCACTAGTGCTATAATGTAGTTAAAACCTTTTTGTTCAACCTCTTTGTTCGCAAAAAAAAAAAATTGAATTCGAATAAAATTCCCATTAAGTTATTGCGTTCAATAGTATATAAATTAGTATCTTACTTACTTATTTCATCCAATTTACAAGTTAAAATGGACAAATTTAACTTGTACAGACGATTTATTTAATAAAAAACATTCGTACATTCAAATAAAATTTGTTTTTTTTTTTGTGGTCTATGGCCGCCATTTTAAGATGCTAGCACGCGGTTTTTGGCGTGATTTTTTTTATTCTAGTGAAGTTCAGTGGCTGTATTAATTAAATAAAATTAATTACTACAAAATCATTAGAAAATGTTACATCCATATTCTATTGTCACTACGTCTTAATTATAATGTCTTTATTATCGTAAAAACTTTTCACGCAAGAAAACATAAACGTAAAACTAGGCAGTATGATCAAAATACCTTAGCCTTCCTCTAGGGGTAAATAAAAAAAATGATGCGCGGCTTATGAAAACAGATTTTTACCGCCATGTCACAGAAAATTTTACTAGTTTTACTGTTATTTTCTTCACAAGTGTATTGAAAAACGTCGTATGACACACGTGAGTAATTAATGATTACCGTTCTTGGCTCTCTTAAGACCCTCGCCACGGCTCGGGTCTAAATACCGCCTCGACGGTAATCACTAACATTACACACTTATATCATAATGTACTATTACATGATGCATAAATGTGCATGAAGTAGTCCGACGTTAGGCATGCGATACATAATGGCAGTTGTTTGGTAGGCGACCGCAGATGCATGTTTGCTAGCGGCGGCTCGCGCGGCGAGCAGCGTGTACGCAGCGCGCATGGAGGAGCGCGTGGCTGGCGCGCGGAGCTTGTCCCGGCGTGTGCTGGCTGACGCGCACACCGCCGCGCGCGCCGACGCCGAGCAAGTCTACTCTCAGAAGAAGAAGCTCGGCTCGAAGAAAGATGCTGAATCGAGACTCCAGGAACTTATCAAGGTACCTAAGTCTTAGATGTTATTCGTTTTACCTTTTGGGAATGATTCCGATAGGTAAGATATTGATTAAGAACTATTAACAAACAATTTTAGCAGTAACGCTCATACTAAATTAATCATTGGCAGGAGCTGCATGCGAGTCTGTCACTATACGTGCTGAACAACGACGCGATGGTACGAGAAACGATATCTCTCGCCAAGAAGTCTTACGACGCCGCTGTGAGCAGTGTGTGTGGTGACCACGCACAACTCTGCCTACACCCAAGTGACCTGTCGGCCCTTCACACTGAAGCCTACCAGGAGGCGCTCACGATCTTCGATTCAGCCAGAGAAGTGTATGAAGATGAGACAGATGAGCAAAAGACAGCTTTAGTACAGGTGAGATTGTTAGTGCCGACTGCTCATTCCCAGAAGTAATGAGACGCCGTATGATAAAATTCGGGCATTTCCTCGTGAAACTCTTCTGGTGACGTCGTATAATTTTTATGTGTGTCTGTATTGTAATCTAATAAGCATTACATCTACTAATGCTACTGAAAAATCAGACCGGTAGTTCCTGAGATTAGCACGTTCAACCAAACAAACAAACTCTTCAGCTTTGTAATATTAGTATAGACACCAGCCCACTCAGAAAGTTTTGCGAAAAAATGTTTTATAAACATATAATAAAACAGTAAAATTATTTTGCGATGGTATTAATTGGCGCAAAAACTACTGAACCGATCCTGTTCAAATTTTGCATACATAATCCTTATAGGTCAGTGCATCTGTTAGGCTATAAATTATCACGCTATTTGCTATGGGGGGTGAGCAATAATCCAAAACGTCCGTGTTGAACGACATTTGCCGCGAGTTCGATTCCCAGCTACAGTTAAAATTTTTGTCATTATTTTATCTTCTTTTTTGTAATAAAATAACTTTTACCATTTTTTCAAAATAAAATTGACATTTCTATTCGATATCTTCTAAATATATTGTAAAAACTAATCAAAACACATAATAAAATCGAATTAGTCAAATATGGCACCACACGCAATTCAGATACTCGCAACGCCATCTAAAGACTCAAAGTAGAAATAATGATGACAATGACAGTTGAACTTTATATTTGATAGATGGCATTGTGTATTTTATTTAATTTTCTGAATGGCGGAAGAATGACCATCGCCCACGTTTGCAGACAGTTCTATTGTTCAAAATTGGAGGAAAATAGTTATGGTTAAACTGGTGTTAGACGGAGGCATTTTTAACAATCCTACTGCTTTTTTTTTCCATGATTGTAACAAGATAATTGACCATGATTATTCAAGGGATACGAACCAAAAAAGGCGATAAAAGTAAACAAGTATATGTATTTAATTATTGATTTTAAAATAACACGGCCAAATTTTCGGAAGGGGTTGCATGGCACCTTGTGTTGGAAGGCCCCCAGGTAGACCGATGACCTGGTGAGGGTCGCGGGAATCCGATGGATGCGAGACACACAGGACCAGTCATTATGGCGACACTTGGGGAGGCCTATGTCCATGATAATGATAATGATAATGATGGTACTTTCTTTTTTCTTTTTTTAAGAGTGGAAATCATCCAATGACTTTTCTGGTTGGAGCGAGAGGGCGTGTCAAACTTTTACTGACTAAAACCACACTTGTGTCCTTCAGTTACGCTTTGAAACATCTCTTTGAGGAGCGCGTGGATCACTACGTGCTGTTGACGACTGGGCTCGGTTCGGTTAATTACCGGACGGCCGGAGGGCTAGCTACCCATTGTTCGATGTCTGCAAGCCTGCGTCTACCGTGGCTGGTCGTCGGGGTCGGAATCTCGGCTCGGCGTGAGGACGTTCGTTCCCTCACGCGTGCGGCCTCCTCCTTCGCTAGCATTGCGGCTTTGCAGAAGGAGGCGACCGCCTACCATTCCTCCTCGCTCTGGACTATAGCCCAAACCAGGCCCCGGCGCGAGAGGTGACTGATGCCGATTGCCTCCACGAGGACACGGCGGTGATCCGCCCTTGCGGGACACACCTCTGCATGCTCCACTATGTCCTCCGGGATGGCACCTTGCGGCCTAATAATGGCGTGATTTATTGTTTGCAGTTTCTGCTCCATATAAAACGGGGTCGAAAGTGGTTTACGTTCCTGATCACTGATGTATCTCAGATTCCTGGCAGCCTTGCGTCGACATCTGGACGTTACCTCCTTGCAGTGAGTGGTGACCAACACTGGAACAACCCTCTGAGGGAGGCCAGTCTCAGGGATAACACTAATCGGCTGCTACATTTGTGTACCGTAATTTCATTGTTTTATGGATACACAAGCTCAGGACTGTTGAGGGTGTTTCGAGCGGTTTCTGTTCCGGATTCGGTTGGAAGTATCCTGATATTACCATTTTGCGAATCGCCCGGAGGACCCGGTGTAACATGCGGTGGAGCTCTATCACATTTGGGTGAACCGCCGTGTCCTCATAGAGGCAATCGGTGACAGTGACCTCTCGGTTTGGCCATCAATATGCGAGTTTGATTGGGCGGGGATACACGCGCTCAAGATTTCGCCGAAATTCATTCAACGGCGACGGCAGTTAAATACACACCAAAAAATCCTAGGTAAATGAACAAGTAATTTTTACGCCCAAAATGAGCAAGCTGCAACAATCAATGCAAGCATGCTCTCACAAATTCTTCATAAGTACTGTTGTGGAGGAAGATAGTTGATGATGATGACGGTAGTTTTTGGATTCACTGGCTTTTTGGCTTTGCACTATCAGTGCACGTTATTCAGCTGAAGGTCGGTGTCCCGATTATGCTCCTTCATTTACCTCTACCAAAGCTGTCTAACGGCTTAAACTCTTCAGTGAAAAATTATTGAGGTGAAAATTTTACGGGAGGTAACTCTTTCGAACAATCTCGCAGACATCGGCCCTAGAGGGCCCTATCCATTTGCTGACATCTCTTTGAGTCCGGTGTAGAATACAACGCGCCGTCGATTCAGGATTGCTTTGACGAGACGGCCGGACGGCACCACCGCAATCCCGGTTTGCGATGGCTGGTAATCGCCCTGCGGCTTTCAACACCCGGAGCATCACTTGCAGCGACAGTTAAGGAATCAGAATGTCCCTCATAGTTTCAGCCACCTTCTTCGATCGTAGTGCTTCACTGAAGGAGGCTACTGGTTGACATTTTCTCCACCAATCGCCTCCATGAGGACACAGCGGTGCTGGCGCTCCGACCAAGCGGGACCGACTTCCACCGTATGCTCCGTCGTATTCTCCAGGCGATCCGCACAATGGTGATACCCGAGTGTTTCTTCCCGTTGAATTCGATACAGATACCTCCCAAAACACCCACATCCAGTGAGTCCTGCACAAAGAGAGGATGCCGTGACGCCTCTGTAGACACTCTTCAAAGACAGGCATTACCGCTGCGATTGTGACGTGCTCACTGTGGCGAGGGGTTAAAATGATACAATGTTGTTTCACCAGAACATAAACCAGAAACATACATAAACTAATTTCTTTTCTTTTGGGGTAGGCAGAAATGCCAACTGCTACGACCCTTACATACTCTTTCTATTCATTGACATTCATACATTTGGATCTGGACGAGTACATAACATGTTTCCTGAAGGTAATTTGCGTTTTTACTTTTAACCGTTTTATGTTAAAGTACAATAAATAATTGCGTTGCTTTCAGAATTAATTGCAAGCTCAGAATGATTGTACGTTTTTACAAACTTAACGCAGATGAAGTCGCGGGCCACAGCTAGTTATCTATAAAGCACTGGCCACTTGTAATTATTTTGAAAACTTTGGTTATTTAACCTTTCCCGGCTCGGACGTGGGAAGCGAACTGTCAAAAAGTTAGCGACTGCAGGGGCGCCATAAACAGAATGGCGGCGGAAATATTAAAAGTAAAAATACCATTGTTCGAATTTTAAATTTCCCTCCACATTTTTTCGAGAGCCAATTCAAATTATCGTGTCTCATTGCGTCGAGAACATTTTCGCGCGATGATTTTCTACGATTTTAGATGTGGCCTAAAACCTGATGAGTCATTTGATAGACTTCAAATTGCTTTTATGGATGAAGGATCTTCAAAAGCAACCATGTACCACTGGTATAGCAAGTTCAAGCGCGGTCGCCTTACTTTGGGGAATGAACAAAGGAGTGGTCGTCCTACGACGGCTGTCACGGAAGAAAGTGTGCTGGCAGTAAAAAATGTAATTCAAGAAAACAGGCGAATTACATACGTTTTTTCTGAATTGATAATGCACAGCTTATAAAATTTTCTAGGAAATCAGCAGCAACTTTGCAGAGTTCGAAAAGGCAAATATCACCAGCAACAGGTTGGCCATGCAGGCGGCTGAGTTTACTTACAACAACTACATAATGTCTGAGTGGGGCTCGCAGATGTGCTGCTTCCACCCGCGAGCTCTCGAAAACTTACATAAGAGAGCTGTGGACGTGGCGATCAAAGCGTTTATGGTGAACAGAGAAAGGAGTGAGGAGGATGATTTCGAGATAGAGGTGGTTAAGGCAAGTATTATCCGACGATATCTCCGGTCATTTCATTCTTTCAACACATTAGCTTCTGCCAGCGGCTTCATCAGCGTGAATGTTGGTTATTGCGAAGTCGAAGACGGGTAAAAAGTAGCCTATGTCCATCCTTGAAGTTCAAGCTTTGTTCGTACTAATTTCATCAAAAATTCAAAATCGGTTCAGTAGTTTAACCGTGGAAGCGCAACAGACAGATAAGAGACAAACAGACAGAGTTACTTTCACATTTATAATTTTAAAGTATGGATATTGATTAGAATGGATTTGATAAGTACTCAAACAATATTGCTAAAAGAAATCAGAAATCAGAAACGTTTATTTCATATAGACCAATTACAGGCACTTTTGAATTGTCAAAATATCAGTGAGTCAAAAAAAGAAAAGAAGTGAAGCTAAATTGCACGTTCCAAAGCGTAGATCTCTATGGAGAAGAACGTGCAAGAAACTCCATGGACACTCTTTTAAATCATATTATGAGTTACATAAATCTTGGTTACATATTTCATGTCGCTTCTAATATGTGAGCACAATGTAGATAAATAAGAATAAATACTAATTAAAAAGATAGAAACTGAATTAAGCCATTGGCAGCTAAGAGATGACCAGTCTCAACCGACGGCACCCGTTCACGAGCATGACGCGTGCATCAGCCTCACTCAGCTCAACCATTTTGAAGGGAACTGAATGACCCAATAACACGTGCCACCATCAGCGAGACATTTGAGTGAGCATGACAAACTCTCACTTGCCATGCTCGTAATGTCAAACAAGTTGTAACCTAATAAAAATGCTTCATGGTACTTCACATTCACAAAACTTGAAAAAAAAAGTGCTTCTACATTATACAATGCTATTGTTTCCAAATGCAAAAGGTAATAAATTATCATAAGCTCTATTGAAATAAAAAAAAAAAAAAAATAAGAAAGATTTCGAAAACAATAAAACAAAAAGGGGAATAGGAAGTATCTCTTCCAATAATTAGAAATATATATATTAAAAAAAAAAAACTTAATTTGAAGGCTGTGGCTGTGGAGCAGAACCGGCATTTAGCCAAGCGTTTTTGTCAAGGATATAATCTTCCAGTTTATAATACGCTTGTCTACATAGTGTGCGTTTAATGCATGTTTTAAATTTGGACTCATTTCGTTGTAGAATCTCAAGTGGTATTTTATTTTAAAATTTTACACAGTACCCCATAAAAGAACTATGTACTTTTGCCAATCTGAATTGAGGTTGATCTAATTTGTTCCTATTCCTAGTATAAAAATTGTGCCTGTCACTTATCTTAGTAAAAAGATGAATATTTTTTATTTTTCCGAACATACATAATGTTTTCATAAATGTATTGACAAGGGACCGTCAGGATGTTTATTTCCTTAAATAGTTCTCTAAGAGAATCGCGTCTGCGAAGATTATATATGGCTCTGATAGCTCTCTTCTGCAAACGCTCTCCATTGTAAAAAAAAATAGTATTCTTTCAGCATAATCATATCAAACCCCTAACTTTACAGACCCTGGAGCAGCGTCGCTTAGACCTAGTGTTAGTTAACCAGTTTAACAACGAGGAGTCAGTGGAGAAAGCCTTTATATTGTACTCGATGAAGATGGACAGGCACACCAGGCCATCAGTGTTGTCTGTTCTGGTGGTGCCTTTCTTCGTCAAGCTCCTGGCCTTGCTGCCGGGGCACCACGAGAACGCCAGGCAGCTCGCGATCAGCGACTTCCGTAGCAGACGTCGCGGTACTGATGATTATGGCGACGACGTATATTTAGACGATCTCAAGCAGGTTTGTCATATATTCTTTCTTTTCTATTGTGGCAGTAACCTAAGCCACAGTATAGATATATGGAACAGTACGTATCTACCTACAAATATTCGAACGGCACACTCGCACAAACATACGCATCGACGAGACTCCTAAGCGGCATTCGCTACTGACAGGACCGCGAGAAACGCTTAGGAGTCTCGTCGATGCGTTTGTTTGTGCGAGTGTGCCGTTTCAAACATTTGTAGGTAGTTTCCGTACTGTTTCATATATCTATACTGTGCCTAAGCTAAGACTATTTTCAAGAAGAGCCACAGAAAGCTTCTGTCCTTTTTTATCGGAATTACTTTAAAATTGTAAAGAATCTTGCTGATGCGTAGTTTAAATATCTGTAGCATACAGGGTGGAAAGCATCAGTTCCAATAGAAAACAGAAACGTTTATTTCAAGTAGACCATTTACAGGCACTTTTGAATTGTCAAAATGTTGACCAGGCAAAAAAAGTACCTAAATTGAAAATTTAACTTAATTAAATTAAAGGCAGATCACAAAAGGAGAAGGGAACGACTCCATAGATTCCTGGGCCCAGGTGTTAAATGAATCAAACTAGCCTTATTTGTAAGAGGATATAATAACAAGGCCTCACTGAAAATTTGGTGAAATTTGGTTATCCAGGAACCAAGTTACATGAATTATAGTAAAAGTGAGGTTATATTATAACATTGTAGTTTTTTTATGTTATTTACGACATACTTTGAATGGCTTCGGTTGTGTAATGGTTTTATGTATGGAGCGTGTGACGTGTCGAACATAATCTGACACGTTTGGCTCTCCTGCGCCCTGGTCAGTCGCTACAGTCGAAGACAAGTTTCTACATCCAATATCCTGTAACTTAGAAGCAGTAGGCACCATTCTTTTAAAAACTAAAAAAGGGATAAGAAGAAGTAAAATAAAACACCAATATATGTACAAAACATGTATTTACTAATCATCTTCAATAATTATGAGAATATCATCTAAAAATTGTGCAGGAGGTACGATATTTTCTTGGTATATTGATTTAATATATCATGCTGTCCAATAAAAAGACAACTAACAGACATGACGCCAACATGGCTTGAAAGGCTAAAAGCACGATTTGAATAGGTAAAAAAATGGGTAAAAGATGCATGCCACTGACGAATAACTGATAAAATCAGCTTATCTTCCAAGACTCTTCTACTTCTACCAATAGAGTTACTGCGACCAGTCGAAATCGTACAATTTACACAGCGATCCATGTCGTCAACATCCAATCGATAGGCGTAAACAGTTGTCCAAAATAGAGGTAATTTATATATTATAGAGTAGCAAGATCCGTCAAATAGTCCGTTATAATGTGCAAAGCCGAGGTCGTGGGGATAAACAATAAAAGAAGGAAAATAAGTGCGCACTCAGAACGAAAGAAAACGAACGAGTACATTTGTCAGTCAGTGACTGACGGATGTCAGGCACAAGTGTTGCCAAAAGAAAAAAAATCACTATGAATCTATTCAATCGATTCCACGTAATCTTGAATGCACTTGTCACTCGATTTTCTTACATATTCTCATATTTTATCGACTTATTCATAATCGATTAGTAGTAATTCAAGAATTATTTAATCGATTATTTACTTTCATTTACTTGATTTAAGTTTTCTCGCTTCCTGGGTAGAAACATGGTACCATACTTTGTGATTTCCTTTAGAAAAATATAACGGTTTTTTTAATACACATTTCAACTAGTTAACTGCTGGGCCCAGAAGTCCCCTTCTCCTTTTCAACTCTCACCCTCACCTTGTCTCTCCTCATCTAGTACACTAAACATACAATAAAAAAATATAAGTACTTTTACTAAAAACGCAGTGCAAAGTCCTAAAAAAATAATCTTTAAGTTGATGACATGACCAGAGATAACACGTACTGCACCATTTTATAAATGCTTGTTTTGTCCACAGAGAATGGATGTAGCTTATGCGAACTACAGGAATCCTGCTCTCTCCGTTTTGCGGGAGTTGGGAATTAATGTTGATTAAGAATCCGCAAATATGAACTCACCAGAACCATTCATTCGTTTGTATCTGTGCCTTCAACAACACTAGAAGTTTAACACGTGCGGTGCGGAACGAGGTCTAATACGCCTCGTACGTGCCTTCGTTGCGGTGCGGCTAAGAAAAACAGTGTTCTCTGCCGTGCGGAGGCCGTAACTTCAATTTGGTTTAGTATAAAAAAGTGATGAATATATGTATAGGTACCTAAAATGCCGCCCTATTAAAACAGAATGCAATGGTGTATCTACTTCGATAAAGGGTCACTTTAACCTCGTACCGCACTTCACAAAAAAGCTTTGTTATTTAAACTTTACGGGGTCTAATAAGCCCCTTAATGTAAATTATAGTTTTAAAACGAGGTCTTAAACGCCCCGTACCACAAGAATGAAAATAATACAAAAATGAATGCTGTTGTCAACGTGTTAAAATATGGTCTAGCAGGATGGAATGCGGGAGAATTGGAAAGAGTCGCCGCGGCGCTGGAGCGCAAAGGGCAACTGAAGAAACACAAACGAGTAGTCGGCAAATTTCTGACACTCCCGCTCGCCCCATCAGGAGTGGGAGTAGTTAATTGATGATTTTAGCAAAAAAATAGTCTAGCACGATCTCTGTTTTTGGAACATGTATTATTAGTTCAGCACGACTCCATTTTTCATGTTCATCATTAAATGTATATCGATTTTAGGATTAAGTTAATCTTTGTATGTTTACCGTAAAGCATAATATATCTTTTAATATCCTTAATTTTTATCTTTTATTGTGCATTGTTATACCTCCTAATTAGAACACTTGTTACTTGGGCGTGAACTGCAGTGGATAGGAAAGCATAAGCACCTCGGCGTACCCCATGGGTGTAGTAGACCCGTCAGAATATGGGTCACATGTTTACATACACCTGCACTTTTAAGAACCATATGAACGCAACTTCTTCTTAGGGTATCGATGGCAGAACTAGTTAAATTCCTTGCCTGGCCCAGTATTTGGCCACGGCAGTGCCGTCCGCTGATGCTGTCATTAGGTCCCTACGTGAACAGGTAACAGGGCGCGTGATGCAAGATCGAAGGTGGATCATGGTCTGCGGAGAGACGCCGCACAAACACTGAAGATCGGAACCGTCCGAGAACCCTCATCTGTGGAGATTGTCTTTGCTGCGCCCAACTTGGGTGCGGAGTCTGTTTAGAGTTCGCAACGCAACTGATACTGTAGTTAATATGGTCACCGAGCGTGAAGGCTTCAACAAGCCTTCAACTTTTCAAATGCCGTATGTTCCTTAGATCATACTTGAATACTTAATGTATAATTCGAGATAATTTTAATTCATCATCAACAATTTAAATATCGACTTTAGCCGTCTGTATTTAAAGTTCGTTTCCAAGCAACTATTGGCATTAAAAAGGCCCTAAACAAAGTATGAGTTGCAATTTAATTTGAACTCTTTCATGTATAGTATTTACGTTTCTTATCAAAGTCAAAGTCAAAGTATTTATTAGTGTGCTTTTTGGTGATACAACAGGTCTTACAGTTCATTTATGGTTACTCAAAAAGCTGCCTATTGGGCATACACTATTTAACAATATAAAAATTTAAAATTTATATAAGTACAAAATAAAAATGTCAAAATTCAGATTATACAAGTAACATACAAAATAAAAATGTCAAGATTTAGATTACACAACTAACATACAAAATAAAAATGTCAAGATTTAAATCATACAAGTAACATACAAAATAAAAATGTCAAGATTTAAATTACAGTTCAAATTAAATAAAATACAATTAATTATTATTACAAACGTAAAAATACAATCAATTAATAAATATATATTTGTCAGTTTATAACATTTTGTCAAGCAGGAATTCGTCAATGGTATAGTAGCATTTATCAATCAAAAAATCATTTAGTTTCCGTTTAAATTGTGTCAAGTTCAAATCTTTGATAACAATTGGTATTTTATTATATATTTTTGGAGCCATGCAGAGAATGCTTTTGCGCATAAGGGCTGTCTTTGAGGCTCTTAGACATAATTCGTGTCGATAATCGGGTCTTGTCGATCTATAACGGTCTTCTGAAGCTTTTTTAAACAATTTATTATTTTTCTTGACGAACAATGCGGTTTCGTATATGTAAATGCAAGGTAAAGTTAATATTTTAAGAGATTTAAAATAAGGTTTACAACTATCCGTTGGTTTTAAATTACATATCGACCTAATGCACCTCTTCTGTGCTTTAAAAATGTTATTTTATATATGCCTGTGAACTCCATTGAAAATTTAATTGAATTTACTGACTGCCTAAGTGAGATAAGCGCTATAATTGACAACACTGAAGTTTCGAATGTATACATTTTGGGAGACTTTAATGCTAGTCCTTGTGCGTTGTTTGGTAAAGAGCTTTTAAAATTTTGTAGCGACCAACAATGGATATGTGCGGATGTGGAAAAACTAGGAAGTTTGTCGGGCACCTTTACATTCGTTAGCGATGCCCATGGCAGCACAAGTTGGCTTGACCACTGTGTGGTAACGGAGTCTGCGTGGCAGTCGGTGATGGATGTAAGGGTGAACTATGACTGTACCTGGTCGGACCACTGTGCCCTAGAAGTGCTTTGTAACATTGCTGTAAAGAAGCCACAGTTTACATTAGCGGAAAGTGCTCCTAACGGCATACTGTGGGCCAATAGGGACGAGCAACAAATACAGCTGTATACCGGAATATGTAATGATCTTTTCAAGTCCGTTGATTTTCCATCAGAATTGTCTCAGTGCTGTGACAGCTTATGCCATAATGTAGAGCATAAAGTAGTAATTGACAGGATGTATAAGGATATTGTTTCGATTTTGTGTGTAGCGGCTGAGGCTAGCTCACATCCTAGAGGCAAAACGCTAAAAAGAAAGTGTAATGTATTGGGCTGGAATAAGCATGTTCGTGGTGCTCATGAGGTTGCCAGGCTAGATTTTCAAACCTGGTTACAATATGGTAGGCCTGTTAATGGACCTATATACAATGACATGGTGAAGTCTCGGCGACGGTTGAAATCAAAACTAAAATGGTGTCAAAATAACGCCCAGCAGATTAAGATGGATATCCTCGCAGCACAACACGCAGACAAAAATTTCAAAAATTTTTGGTAAGGTACGAATCGATTAAACTGCAAAGCCACTGTCCCTCTTAATGTTAACGGAGTAACCGAGCCACGTGACATTGCGAACATGTTTATGAATCTTTTCGATATAGAGCCTGCCAGCGGGCCGGGGATGCTCAATGCTAAAGACATCAGGCAAAATGCATTGGGATCAGCAGTAGTACCATCTTTTACGGCTAGGGATGTATCTGCCGTTATTTCGAGCATGACCAGGGGTAAGTCGCCAGGGCATGATGGAATTAGTATTGACCATCTGCGGCACGCGGGGGTTCATCCGCCTAGGGTTCTCGCAATGTTTTATACATTTTGCCTGAGACACTCCTACCTACCGGACGAGTGTATGAAGACCGTGGTTGTACCAATAATCAAAAATAAAACAGGCGATGCATCAGATAATAGCAATTATAGGCCCATCTCCTTAGCTACGACCGTGGCGAAGGTGCTGGACAGTCTGCTTGATCGTATATTGAATAGTCACATAAAGCTTAACGATGCCCAGTTCGGTTTTAGGCAGGGGCTGTCGACAGAAACTGCTATTCTATGCCTCAAGCAGACTGTTCGGTACTACACCGATAGGAAAACTCCTGTTTACGCATGTTTTCTAGACCTGTCGAAAGCTTTCGATCTGGTGTCTTATGATGTGCTATGGCACAAAATGAGGACGGAAACCAGCCTCCCTGAAGAAATTGTGAAAATCTTTGATTATTGGTACAACAACCAAATTAACGTTGTAAGGTGGGCAGGCGTGACCACCGATGCGTACAGATTGAGGTGTGGTGTAAAGCAAGGAGGTTTAACCTCGCCTCGTCTCTTCAATCTTTACGTAAACGGACTCATCGAGAGGCTCAGCAGCACTAAAGTCGGATGTTCTATAGACGCAAAATACGTCAATAACATTAGTTACGCGGACGATATGGTGTTGTTGGGTCCTTCCATAAGCGCTGTTAGAAAGCTACTCGCTGTGTGTGAGGATTATGCCGGGGCTCATGGGCTCAGGTATAATGTGAAGAAGAGCGAGCTTTTGGTGTTCCAATCACCAGGCCAGAAGGTCAGGTATGTACCACCAGTATTCATTAATGGTGTGGCATTACCAAGAGTTTCTCGATTCAAGTATCTGGGCCACTGGGTCTCGGATGACCTTTCAGATGGCGAGGATATTGAGAGAGAGCGCCGGGCGTTGGCTGTCCGATGCAACATGTTGGCCCGTAGATTTGCACGCTGCAGCAAGGCTGTAAAAGTAACACTGTTTCGGGCGTTTTGCCAATCCTTCTACACGTGCAGTCTATGGGTCAATTATACGCAGAAGACAATCAACGCCCTGCGCGTTCAATATAACAACGCTTTTAGGATGCTGATGCGGCTGCCGCGGCATTGTAGTGCATCTGGCATGTTTGCAGACGCGCGTGTCGATGGTTTTCATGCAATCCTGCGAAAAAGAGCTGCGTCACTGCTAAGTCGTGTTCGTGGCAGTAGCAATGGTATCCTTGGCGTTGTGGCGGGTCGAATAGAATGCCCAATATTGTGGCATTGTATTCAATTTCATGTCGAGAGGAATGCTTAATTAATCATAATTTTAATTTTTCTTTGATTATTTAATTTAATTGTCCAGTCCAATATAATTTTTAAGGAAACTAAGTCCTGTCCTAAATCTCTATAATCTTTTAATTTTATTGCAATGTTAATGATTTTTAATTATTTCTTTTATTTAAATTAATATAATATTGAATTTTTTGCATTACATTTAATAATGTGACATAATAATTTCATGATTAATTTTATTTTTATTTAATTTAAATTTTTGACATTTTTTGTGTAATTTGATTGGTATATATGGTAATGTTTGTTTGTATTTGTTTATGTACATTTTGTTATTAACATAATTTTAAGTGCCTACTAAAAATATGGATCTTGTATCTAAAACAAATAAATAAATTTAAAAAAATTAAATTAAAAAATTACCGTACTGTCATCGGCAAAAAGAACCATAGGAAAAGTGACGTGTTTTGGGAAGTCATTTATGTAGACCAAAAATAACGGTGGGCCCAATACGCTGCCCTGTGGTACGCCAAAAGTGATATTACGTTTTTCAGATACATATTTAAGCTCTATTTTAAACTTTTTAGAAATTCGCTTAATTTCAGTACATTGTGTTCTACTGTCTAGATATGATTGTATAAGGGAAAATGCTTTGCCTCTTATTCCATACGCATTAAGTTTCTGTAGTAGAATATTATGATCAATTAAGTCGAAAGCTTTTGTCATGTCCATAAATACAGCACTAACAGGAATTCTTTTATCGATATCTGTCATTATAATATTAAGGAAATCATAAATAGCCATATTAATTGATTTATTTTTTCTAAAACCTTTCTGTTCCTTTACTAACAGGCTGTGTTTCGTAAAAAAGGAATCCATGCGGTGATAAATAGCTTTCTCAAATATTTTTGATATTACTGGTATCAGGGCAATGGGTCTATAATTATTAATATTGGTTTTGTCATGTTTCTTAAATAAGGGCTTAATTATAGTTGGTTTGAGTTTATCAGGATAAATTCCAGAAGAGATATTAACATTAATGATGTGGCAAATGGGGCCAGATATGACATCGGAAACAAATTTTAATACTTTTGTTGAGATATCGTCATACCCTACACTAACTTTATTTTTTAAATTATTTATTATTCTATATACCTCATACACCTTAGTTGGGGTCAAGAACATTGATTCGCAACATGTATTCGGAATCCCATAGCTTGCAGATTTTGAGGCGTTCGAAAGTAATTCTGCTTGATCCACAAAGTGATCGTTAAAAGCGTTCGCTATATCACTGGGGTGTGTTATTGAAACCCCGTTCCTTCGTATTTCCGCTATGTGTTCATAGGGTGGGCAGTATTTATTTTCATTAATGATCCTCCATGTATCTTTTGACTTGTTTGTTGATGTCATTATCCTATGGTTATTTCTTGCCTTTTGTGTTAGTTTTATTATTTTCTTAAGTCTTTGTAACTTTTAAATTTAGTCAAATTATTGTTATTAGGTTTTGCTCTTAGTTGCCAAAGAAGCTGTCTTTTATTTTTGCTACAGTGTTTTATACCGGGTGTTAAATTCAAATTCAAATTCAAATCATTTATTGTGGATCATAGGTTCATAAGATGTTGTTTTAGTTACAGGTTCTGCTATGTCCCGCCAATGAGGCATACAAAATTCTTATTATTAATTTGGGTACATAGTAAATAAAATAATTAAATCAAATTGTCATGGAATACATTAAAATTAAATTAGCAAAATATTTAGGTCAAATTATAAATTAGTCATATTACAATATAATAGTTTATAAAACAAGAACATAGTGCTTCATAATGCTTTTGGTTTGTATTAATAAACCGGCTGATTCAGTGTCTTGTCATTTAAAAATTCTTTTATCGAGTAATAACATTTACTTAACAATAAATCGAGTAGGTTTTTTTTAAAGATATTCATGTCGCTCATATTTCTGAATGAAGGTGGAAGATTATTAAAGATACGAGGGCCCATACAAAAGATACTTTGGTGCAAAAGCTTTGTTTTGCTGGCTACCGTGCGCAGCTTGTCTTTGTGTCTAGCCCTAGTGCAAAATTCAAACAGGTTTGGATTTGATTTTATAAATATTAAAGTTTCATAAATGTACATACTAGGGAGAGTTAATATTTTTAAACTTATAAAATGTGGTCTACATGAATCTGTTTGGTGTATATTGCACAGTGATCTAATACAACGCTTTTGAGCTCTAAAAGCACGTTCCTTTTCTACTGAGTTGCCCCAGAAAATGATGCCGTAGCGTATTATTGAAGCAATATATCCATGATAAGCAGTTAGTAAGACGGACTGACTGACAGTGTTTCTTAATTTGTAAAGAGCATACGAGCTCTGGCTAAGTCTTTTGCAAACTTGCTCTACATGTGACTTGTCGATCACGATTGATCGAATCTTTTTGATTCGATCGCAACCTGTACCCGAGTAATAGGATCACGAATCTCAAAAGCACCCGATCTTATTTGACTCGATTATCAGGTAACAAAATAAGCCAAATTAGACTTTATTTTCATATATTTATGGTAACTAATTAATTGCGTGCTCGTACAATCGATTGAGTCGTGCGTTCAATCACACAACACGACGTAACAAGCAAAATGTCTTCTCTTTCGTTTACACACATAATGCAGTCACTTTCATTCACCTCACTCTTTCTCCAAAAGAAACCGGTTTGTATAGGATGGCTCGCGACACTGTCGATCGCGTGAATGAATTTTGTTTGAAGAGATCCAATCAGTAGCACTGGTAACTTATGACCCGCGAGTCGCGACACGTAATCTAAAAATCGGATCGCAATATTCAGGTGTTGTTTTGTAATTCTTTATGAACTGCGACCCAAATGATCGAAATGATCGAATCTTTTTAACCCGATCACCATACGAGTGGGTCATGATCGACCCGGGTTACGATAAATGATCGATCGACACAGGTCTACTTTGCTATCAATATGAATTCCCAGGAATTTGGTTACTTCCACTTCTTCTATATTGGTCTGAGAGTGGCATATATTCAAAGAAGAGTTAGGATTTATTCGTTGTTTAAAATTCATTATTTTTGTTTTTTCTAGATTTATTTTCAAGTCATTTTCATCAAGCCATTTTATAATTGTTGTCAGAGTGTTATTTATGTCAAGTTTTAAATCAGTTCCGTCAGTATTGGTAAACAATATAGTACTATCATCAGCAAACAAGGTCATATGATGTATTGTAATTGTAGACATGTCATTGATATAAATTAAAAAAAATGGGGGGCCTAGTATGCTGCCCTGCGGGACACCGGAAAGGATACCTTTAACCTCGGAAACAATCGTTTCTTCAGTTCTGGTAGTTAAGGAGACTCTTTTCAATTCTACTATCTGTTTTCTGTCACTGAGATATGATTCAATCAATTTGTATACGTTACCTCTTACACCAAGTGCATATAATTTATTTAAGAGTATTTTTTACAATATCAGCAAAATAGTCATTAAAGGCATTTGCAATAGTCTTAGGATCAGTAAGTACTTCGTCATTGATTATTAGTGTTTCAATGCCTTCATTAGGATAGTTATATTTAGCATCATTAATTACTTTCCACGTTGCTTTAGATTTATTAGCAGCCGTATTTATAAAGTAATTGTTCTGGGATCTTTTTGTCAGCGAAATAATTGTTTTATATTTTTTAGCGTACGCTTTAAATTTCATTTTGTTATCGCTGTTTGAGTTTTTCCTATATTTCCAGAGAAGTTCGCGCTTACGCTTACTACACATTCTTATACCTTTTGATAACCATTTAGGTCTTGAAATATTATTAATGCGATTTTTTTTAATAGGAAAGCATAAGTTATAAATCAGTGTGAATATATCGTGGAAAGCATTGTAGGCAGTATTAGGGTCTGTAGACTCATATACACTGTGATAAGTGATTTGACTTAAATACTTAGCAAATATACCTCTATTTTCTTTGGTGAAATTACGTTTATATATATACCAATATTCAATTGAACTACATTTTTTTACTGGACACTTCATTATTTGTGCTGTGTGATCGGAGAGTGCAAAATCTCTGATAAAACCTTTGCATCCCTTAATGTTATGAGCTATGTTGTCAATACATGTATTACTGGCGCTGCGTGTTACCTGGGTAAACTGAAGGGTTATATTAAAGCTTAACAGTAGTTCCACAAAGTCAGTAGATATTCTTGAATTGTTTGTAATATCTATGTTGAAATCTCCGCAAATGATTATATTTTTACTTTTAATACACAGCTTATTCAATATTTTACTTAAAATTAAAAAGAAAGTATTTATTGATCCTATTATTTTGTTCGGCGGTCTGTAAATACATAAAATAAACATTTTGTGGTCTATTAATTCAATAGCAGAGCATTCAATAATATTCATAATTGACATTTTGGTAATATCATCAAGGCTTTTAAATCGCAGTCCATTCTTAATTAAGATACATGAGCCTCCATGTCGACCACATCTCATAAAATAGGAACCCAGAATAAAGTTCTGTATCTGTAGGTAATCCTCATCACCTTTCCTCATGTTATGCTCCGTAATGCACAATATATCTACCTTCATGCCTTCCGTCGCTGATTCGTCCAAGCACACTGATAGCATATCCGATTTATTAATCAGACCATTAATGTTTTGATGCATAATAGTTATATCATACTTATTTACGAAATAAATTATCACAGCTTAAATCTTGGTTTGTATGGATTACAGAATTTACGTTACTTAACTCATATGGCACGGAGTTGCCATTTTGTGTATTGCAGGCGTTGTAGTGTATTATACTTTCAATTTGTACTTTAATGTCCCTGAAAATTGTATACATGCCTAAGTCATTGATAGCGCCTGTTATCTTTGAAAACATTGAGTGGTCATACTTTAAGTGCTTGTTTGAGTCAAGAGGATAGCAATCTTCGTGAGTCAAAATATCAAGATACAGAAGGTTATTAAAATTTTCGATTCTCCCGTTATACATATTCGCGTAACTTTTGCACTTAAACGAAGGGGCGCATAAAATAACATTGGTGTGTTGCACTTTTTGTAATGACTCTCTTATGGCTAGTACCAGGTTGATGGAATCGTTTGTTGTGGTGAAGTCCGCCTCGCCGATTAAAATTATACAGAAGTCTTCCATTGTAAAGTTTCGCAGCTTAAACTCAATCTTATTCATAAGTTCTTTAATTCCGCAATTCGTCTTTATGTAATGACATATTTGGTTGTTTGGGCCTAAAGTGTTGTCAGCAATTGTTAATATTCTGTTAACACTATCATATTCGTACTCAATATACAGATTTTTCGCGGTGGGACCTTTTTTCTGATCAGTATACTGTCATTAGGTGCGGAGGTACTCGTCGGGTTTGATTCATTTTGATGTAGGTCACTATTTGGTCCTTGAACAAGATTTTTCTGAGGAACTGTTTGAGTGAGTGGAACTCCTTATTCTTGAAGATGGTGGAGTTTTGAGGGTAGACATTTGATGTTTGCGTCTCCTTGTTTTTGGCTGAGTTGAATATTTGAGGCAAAGTTTTATTCTTGCGTTTGGGAGTTATACTATTTTTGTCAGGTGTTGTGCATAGCTTTTTGTAAACGTTGTTTGCTTTCAACATATTTTGTAGATCGGACTTTAAACGAAAATTTTCACTATTTAAATTTTCAATTTCTTGATGCGCGCTCATTAATTGGAGGGTAAGACTTTTATTTTGTTCGGTCAGTTCACTTAATATTCCACCACTGTTATCATGTAAGCTGTCTTGTAAACTCATCATAGTGGCGTCAAGTATAGTGTTTTCGCTAGCAATATTTGTTAAGTCATTTAATGAGCTAGTTCTGTTCGGTTTACGACGACAAGTGATGTTGTTGTAGCTAGAATCCATATTATTTTAATATTGCAGTGTCCTCTAGCGCTTTAATAAATTCTGATAGATTCTTTTTTATTATTCTGTCTGTGTACCACGTATTTTGTTGAACAAATATTGGTTAACAAATTTAGATATTCACAAAAAGTAAGTTCCAGTTTAGTGGGACTCACGCCCAGTCATCGATGAGTATAATCAAACCCCGTGTTACACCACCGGACTACAGTGTCTTAATTATGACTAGCCAAATAGGTGGTATTATTTTACTTGATTAAATTTTTAAACTGGACAAAACGGTTAGTAATGATTCATGCCCATGGAATTTTTTTCCGCTGTCAAAAACAGTTCATCGCTTTTTGGTTTGATTTAGAATGTCTTAATATGTTTTAATGGTTTTGGTTTTGTTTATGTAGATATAGGTACACTTTATGATGTTGATCACTAGTAATTACTTAGTTTCTTGAGTTGTAAGTATTGTCCATTAAATTAGTCTTTTTTTTTCTCACTCTTTAATATGGTTTTTATAGTATCTTGTTCCAGAGCACACTCTCTGTTTATTTTGATTAAATATGATAGGTTTTTTTATTGTTCACTAAATTAAAACTTTCACTGAGATTTATTTATTGGTTCATGTTGTTATTCCTTCAGTATAACACTGTCACTTAAACATAGTCTTATTATGTACCGAATAATTTAAAAAAAACTGTATAAAACGTTAATTCACTATTTTTTTGTTTATTTTTGAGCACGGATTCGATTCGATCATGTATGTCGCCTGTATTGTATTATTGTAACATGTATTGGTGTTAACCAATTCGGTTTCCTTTTTAACTTTAATTTTTTGTTGATTAAGGGAAAACACAAGTCATAAAACAGCCGGAATACTTCCATAAAGCCATCGTACGCTATATTAGGATCATCTGCTTTATAAACTTCACAAAACGACAAAGGGTATAAACATGATCTAAATTTCATAAGATTATCGTAACTGTAATCACGCGCTGTTATATTCCAACTGTTTATTGTACAAGTCTTTTTTACGGGGATCTTTAAAATTTGGACGGTGTGATCTGACATGTTAAGGTCAATTATATCGTGGATACATTTTTGCGTAAAATTGTGCGCAAAATTATCTATACATGTATTGCTTTGTAACCTAGTGGGCTGATCAATTTGCAATTTTAAATTGTAGCTTAATAGATAGTTAGTTAACTCTAGGGAATTCTTTTTTTTTTTCAATGTATTAATGTTAAAGTCACCACATACAATTCTTGCGCGCTTTGTAACAAATTTTGGGCAAAAGAATATCTAGTTTAGAGTAAAAAGTATCAAGATTATTTGATTTAGGTATTCTGTAAATACATACAACGATAATGTTGTGCTGTGTTAATTCAATTGCGCGGCACTCAAATACTCCCTGAATTGAAAGTTTCTTGATATCTTCAAGCTCTTTATATTGAAGGTCGTTTTTTATTAATATGCACGCTCCTCCTCTTTTTGTGTCCCTAGAGTAACAAGTTGCCAATTTATAGTTTGGTATAGTGAGAAAATCTTCATATTTCTTTTTTTATTCTAAAATTTGATAATTAAGGTACCTAATAATATAAATGTAGGGGAAAAAACTCGTTTAATTTTAAGTGAACTAGATCTGGTTAGGTATATTACGCAGAACCGTAATAACACATAAAATGTAAATGAATTCCACTTGTAGATAAAATTATGTTACATGTGTTAAGTATATAATTTTATTTGAAATCATTTTACGATAAAATAGAACTAGGCATGGTAGTGGGCCAGCCAAGTTCGCTCAACACTTGTGTTCAGTGCTACAATTATTTAAAATAGGTACAATATGAACATCTTACAACTATACCTTTTCAGAAACTTGTTACAATAGGTACTTAGTAGAAATTATTTTACAATTAGTGAGACCCGTTATAATTTATTCAATAACAGATATAATGTTACTTCGTTTTGGTAATATCATTTGAAAATTATCTATCTATATGGTATTATTTACATCTATACTTATCTAAGCTATTAAGTCTTTCAACATTAGCTAAATTTTAATTAGCATTAACATTAGGTGTTTTACAACAATTTGAAATAGGAAGTAAAATTTTACGTCACTTTATACCTATTTATATTAATAAAAGATTTCGTAAATAACTAACTCACATATTTGGCAATGATTTGGTCCACTTAGCCAAAGTGTGTTTGTTACCTACTTATATAAAGATTTTCCTTAAAAAATGTATTTTCAATCGAGACTGCCTTATTTTCTAGAAAATTTTGAGAATATACTCGTAGGTAGGTACTGTGATATCGAAAGGAGATCGCATGAGGTAAGTTAGCAAACTGGCATGTAAAATATATTTCTAAGGATTTTGTTGTTCTAGAATAGGTTTAAAAATTGAATAGAACAAAATAATGTCTAGTTTTTGCAGTTCGGACGCGACCATTGTAAAGTGAAGTCATTATCGTGAAGCAATACAAGTATTCAATGAAATAAGTGTTCCATTGCTAGAAGCCCTAAAAAAAATGCTTGAAATAATTCAGAGCCCACACCAACGCGAGACACTCCTTCTCCGTAGTGGAATATTTCTTCTCTCCATCGCTCAGCTTCCTCGACACCACCAAATCGACAAAAAATATCCTCTATCAAGAAATCGCTGATCTGAACTAACATACATGGATAGCATTTGGCAAATGGTTCTATTAAATTTCTCTGATAAACCGTTCGATTGTCGAGCGAGTGAAGATTCTCTTACAGGTGCAAGATGTTAACAAACAAGTTAAAAAGGGCAGGGAATATAAAGGTATTATTGATGTCCTTCTTCGAGTACCGAAGGAGCAAGGATTCTTCTCATTGTGGCGCCACAAGATATAATCAATTTACCATTGCAGCCTCCACGTGTTTATTAGCTCAAAGGCAGAGTTACGAGAGACCATACAACAGGTCAAGGAGAACAGACGCTTATTGAGTCTTAGAGTGTAATCCCGGTCTGGGAGGTTGTCACTTTGGCATCCTAGGTGAGCAAGGGCGGTGCGCTGTGGCTTTTGGTGCGGTTTTGCTGCAGCGGGGCTTAAGTCAAACCAAACCAACGTTGATTAATGAGTGTGGATTGACACACAGTAATCATGTAAGAATTTTATGATAATTATTTATCGTTGGCTCTGACTTAAGCTCGCTTTATAAAGACGTACGCCATTATATAAGTTTTCATCCGCACAAAGGTAGGGACATCTGTGTTAGGTAATAGGTAGGTCATGCTTAATCCTTCGAAAGTTTTCTTTAGAATATAAATGTTTGTTGCCTCCACATTTCTATTCATTGGGGCGTAGCTCATGTGATATCGAAAGGAGATCGCATGAGGTAAGTTAGCAAACTGGCATGTAAAATATATTTCTAAGGATTTTGTTGTTCTAGAATAGGTTTAAAAATTGAATAGAACAAAATAATGTCTAGTTTTTGCAGTTCGGACGCGACCATTGTAAAGTGAAGTCATTATCGTGAAGCAATACAAGTATTCAATGAAATAAGTGTTTCATTGCTAGAAGCCCCAAAAAACCTGGTACTGTCGCATAGAGAGTGCGACAGTACTTATACTAGGTACCTAATACTTTGTTATTCAATGTTTTGGTAGATACCATATCCGTGGGAGATACTACACTCGCTCTTAGTGTAAGTATCGAGAAATAGATACGTATTTATTAATAATTTCTTATTGAACACACTGTTTGCATTCTGCTTCTACACATTAGATATAATTATTAGGCAACAAACTTGCACATAAAAAAACTTTTAAGAATATCTATTTATTGTAATTTTGATCGTTTATACAAAAACTAATTTAATGTCTCCTTTTTTGTTCATGTCACAATATTTGTAGGTATTGGTTTAGGTAAATTTTAGCACACACCCAAACTATTGTTTCAATAACTTACGTCTCTAAACGGTTCAAACAATCCAGGTAACAGATCTATGTTTTAAACACTATTGTATCATCCCGTACACGTCATTTTGTAGCACAAACTGTATTTTAAATCCGTAACTACTACTGTTCAACACCATGAAGTTTTTCGTCTCAGTCGGTCAAACACGTTAAGTGTTGAGCGTGCCAGTTGATGCGGGTCGCGATATGGTCCAGCTTCTCAGACGTCGAAGAGCAGCGCAATGTTGTGCTGCTCGGCGCGTCGCTAGTAGTGGTCGGGCAGCGCGTGCGGGGACGTGGGGTGCGCGGCGTGCGACACGTGCGCGGCGTGCGCGGCGTGGCGTGGCCGGCGCGGTAGTGCGGCGCGCGCGCGTACGTGCCGTAGGCGTCGTCGCGCCGCGCGCTCACCGTGCCCACGGACGCGCCGCTCGCGCTGGTCCCGCCGACGCTGCCGCTGTACACCGACTCGCGTCTCTCGTTCACTGCTGCTCCTATGAATACAAACAATGAACAAATTAGTTTATTGTCTCTCTCTTATTTGATAGATATTAGATTATTACCACATATTACCTACATGCTTGCGAGAGTTTAGGTATTTCATGTCACGATTCAATTCGTGCAAATATAAAAGGTAATTAATTGATTGGATTGTAGGATTAATTGTGTCACTAAGGTTTTTCATTCTTTTGACTAAGGGAGTTTAAGGATGTGATGCGGAGGAATGAGGAATATTCATGACGAATGTTTTGAACATGAATGAGGATGGCTATAAGAGTAGAGACATGATAGACGGATTGTGTGAAGGAGATGTAGTATCTATGTATGCATGACTATGAACATTGAATTATGAAAGAAAAAGGTATGCTACACTGCCTCAATGGGAGCAGAAGATTGCTGACTTGCTTTCTGTTCTCTCATAAGTTACCATAACCCAACTCACCGGCAGGTCCGGGTCGAATTCCATTGGCGGTGCCATAGGGCGGGTCTCGCTGCGCGTTATGCGCGTTCTGGCTGTGCGCGAGCGCGTGGTGCGCGTGCGCGTGCGCCGGCGGCCGCAGCACCAGCGACGACGCGGCCACCAGCGGCCCGCCGCCCGCGCAGTCCAGTGCTGGACTGGATCTGTAACGTCTACATTATTCCAGTTATTTAGAAGCCGTTGAAGTGTGAACACTACAGTGACAATGATTTCAAGAAGAGATCAGTTTCGAAAATGTTTCAAACGTGCTCAGTTACTCTTGCTACAAGAAGTTATTAATGAGGTTGATAAGGAACTAAGAAAAAAGGAACGGATTTGGGTGAGAAATTGAATCAGCGAAAGAGATCAAAAAGGAGGGTCAGTAATGCTTTATAGACTGGCATTGAGAATGACAGCAGAAAACTTTAACTTTTTTAATCATTAGTTTCAATTAATTCAAGTAATCCGCAAAAACAACCAATACGTGTTTACTGTGTCAGCACTGGAATGGCACTGGATTGGCCGTCTACATTATTTCAGTTGCACTGGATTGGTCGCACTGGATTCAAAAGTAGACCGCCAATCCAAGTCACTGGACTTGAATGCTAACTGGATTCAGTGCATTCCAGTGCCGGTTTACATTTTTCCAGTAAGTAATCCAGCACTGGATTCGATCGCTGGACTGGAATAATGTAAACCGGGCATAAATCCGGATTTAGCTGAATCTGATAAATTCATGGGTCCTTCTTCTTATGAATTAATTGATTTTTTTGGCGCATAAACGCACCCCTACCGAGATAGTTTCAACGATGTAATTGAAAGATGGATGGAATTAAACCGTAATGGACTGACAGCTGATAAGTTGAAAGATATTTTTGAATGAATTTGAATTGCACCTGTCAAATCTAATGTCCACTTTGCTTTATTAAATACTTTCTTGCAATTTCTAATGATGAAAACAAGTGTTTAGAATTGTTTAATTATTAGGTATTCGGTCAATATGCTAGATTTTAAGCTCCTGTCAAAAACAATTCCTACATCTTTTATTTCAACGACTTTTGTGAGAAAATTATTGTTTAACCTTTTGAGTGCGTAATTAGAGACACAATAGTAAGACAATGGCGCGTGAACGCCGGCGTTAATGCGGGGATCAACAGCTTAATAAAGGTCTCAAGTACAGATTTGTTTCTATAGAATTTTGCATTAACCATTTCTCGTTATTAAGTGTTATTTAATTTTTGTCACACTAAACGGATAGTCTGTCGAGATTTTCTTGTACGAGAACTGAATCCGTGTATAAAAAAAAACTGAATACTTGAAACAGGAACCAATGTCTTCATAAATATATTAAACAAAATGGGAGCTAAGTGACCTATGTGTGAGCCCTGAGGAACTCCGGACTTGGTTACAAAGGGCTTTGAATAGTGACCGTTAATCACCACTGTTAAGCTACGATCTGTCAGATAGGATCACAGGAGGAAAACCATTTTAGCATGTTACCTCCTTTGTCAATATAGGACAGGTTTCCGATCAGGCGCTTGTGGTTAACCCTGTCAAAAGCTTTACAGAAATCCGTATGAATGGCATCGACAGAAAAATGTGTCGAACATTGCATCAAAATCGTGATCTGTACCAAATAATTCATACCAATAAACTTTGTTAAATTCTTTGTTGATGGCGGCATAGTCAGCTTTAAAAGAATTGGGCTGCTGGTTATCGTTACACATCACATACCTATTTGCACATGTAGCAATACAAAATAAATCCGAAATAGTTAGAAATCAGTTTGATGGCAACAATACTTACCGTAAATTTCCGCTATCTATAAGTTGTTCTATTTATATTAACGAAATTCGGATTGCCAAACGCAATAAAACGCACGCGATAACAGTAGATTATGGGCTTTGTTCTTTATAAAATAAGGTTGAAAATGGCGAATCAGTTATGAACCGTGTATATATATTTGATCAACATACACTACAAAATTCGCGATAGCTGCTAAGGACTTTTCTCAATGACTCAATGATTTCCTATTCGTTTATAAATTCACGATGGGTGTTCAGTTGTTAATTAGCTTGCGGCGAGGTCAGTTGTAGACTCGAAAAAGTATATTTCGTCACAAATAAGCAGTGATTTTTATTATCCTGTTCAATATTGTAGAGGGTGAGTAATAAATACTACTAGGTCTAATATTTATTTATACGATTTTTACGATATAATGTTTTAAACATTTCATCATCAACAAAGTATTTTTAGGTTTCCTTGGGTGGGGACCCTATTGCTAAGACTCCGATGTCCATCTGTCTGTGGCTATCACGGTTCATATGATACCTGGCTGTATCTCATGAACAGCGATAGCTAGGCAGTTGACATTGTTACAGATGATGTGTTCCTGTTACCGCTATAAAACAGATACTAAAAACAGAATAAAATAAATAATATAAGTGGGGGTTCCCATATAACACACGTAATTTTTTTTTTGGCATTTTTTGATACGTACGGTACGGAACCGTTCGCACGCAAGTCCGCCAGTTTTTTTAATTATTTCTAGGTTGATGATGAAATAAATTGAAAGCTTAAGTAGGTTTATGACATGAGACAAAGGAACACAATTTCAATTTTTTGTTATAATATACTGTTTTGTACACATTACACTTACAAAAAGGAAATTAAAACTAAAATACATACAATGGGCGGCCTTATCGCATTCATAGACATTATTTCATCATGATTTCATTTTAATTTCGAAATCTGCGAGGATTTTTTTAATAAATTGCATTGGATTAAATCAGAAAAAAACTAAAACTTATTGTTAGTTTTAATTATTTTTATTTTCTTTGATTGTTTGAATTTCTTGTGTAAGACGCAAATAAACATTGTTCTTTCTTTTAATCATGAACTTACAGTAATGTGGGAACACGAATGCTTGTCGCAGTAGGTACTGTCGCGAAGTCGGTGTTAATGTAGAGAACAACATCGCGTATACTTAATTAATACGATGTTTTATGACGACAACGCGACAAGAATATTCGCGTTATTGGTAGCTACAGCTGTATTAAATAGAGATTCGACATAAAAAGTACTCTGTGGATTCGACTAGCCTGTTGGAGTGATGAGTGGGCCTGACTGCTATGTCAGAGGTCGTGAGTTCGATTCCCATCTAAGAATCCGTTTGTATGATGAGCAAAATCATTTCTGGGTGTAATTTATCTATAACATGTATGTATTTACAAATACATATATAAGTATGTCGGCGCAGGATGCCGATCATCATTGAAGCTTTTTCCTGGTACTCTGTTTTGTGGGCGATGGCTGGGGTATCGAGCAATAAACAAACTATTCCAGATCATACAACTGATTTATTATGATGCAAGCTTTAGGTATACACTTCACACAACGAGCAGTGAGACAGTCCCCGAGACCAGACGTTGTACGCACGGTTGCCGACAGAGGAAAGAGCCCCGAACCTCTGCGGTCGGCACTTTTATCTGCTCGGTTCGTGCAAACGTCAGCGCGGATTCTGTCAAAGTGACAGGTGTCACTTTTCACTTAGCTCGTTCATTCGTTCTCAAGCTTCCGTACTATTGACTTCTTCGATACGGCCATCCTGCGGAACACACGTCCCTGTGTGTTAGTCTTCATCGCCACCTCAGCTGGAAGATGTCCATTGACGAGACGTCACAACAAGACATCCGTCGCTGTGTTCATCATCACCACCTCAGCCTGAAGACGTCCACTGACGAGACTTCCAAATGAGACGTCTGTCTCTGTGTGTTACTCTGAAACAACAAATCTAGCACAGTACTTGTTCCACTCGGCCATTTCTGACCATCATGACTTCAAACCTTTCTCTTGAGAAAACTAATATTCTCTAACGTTCAATGTCACAACAAAACTTTACTCAACAAACCAAATAATGAAAAATTTGGGTAATAAAAATCGTCATCCAGTCATGAACCAACGTCCCTTGTTTTCATCTTAAAGCCTTAGGAGCCCCCCACGAGCAAACCACTCTAACGCCATGACACTCATTGCCGAACAGCAATCACAATTGCTCTCTCACATGTGCATCCACCACCGGTCAACAGCGTGGATCACATTGGGTATCACTCACTGACTACCCACTATGACTTCCGTCAGAGCTAAACGCGCTAGCTACTGGAACCGTCAACTTTACTACGGCTGATAGAGAACCTTACTCGCGTGCTCCCTACAACTTAGGCTTGTTCATCACCACTGTGATCACTATCTACTTCAACTGGTACATGACTTTCAGGCATCTATCTTAACTATACACACAAGTAATCAAGCTAATCCAAAACACTAATCATTAAGCTCTACATGTGATCTCTGGCTACTAATAACCCAGTAACCTCTAGTTACTCAACCATTCCTGCGCACCCCTCCAGGATTGCCAAGTCTTTTTTTTTTTTTATTAATGATAGGTTCGCGTTTGACCACCATCACACCTGATGGTAAGCGATGATGCGGTCGACGATTTTTTTTTTTTTTTTTAGGTGGGAAATCATCAAAATGACTTCTCGCGCTCTGGGTAAAGCGGGAGGGCGTGTCAGACTTTTACTGACTAAAACCACACCTGAATCCTTCAATTACCCTTTGCGTTCTAGGACTACGGGCTTCCCTTTCAGAAATTCTCCGCGGTCCTAGCTACCGGGCATTGGCCCTGCTGGGCCCCTACGGTTTGCTGACATCTCTTTGAGGAGCGCGAGGATCACTACGCGCTGTTGACGACTGGGCTCGGTCCGGTTTATTACCGAACAGCCGGACGGCGAGCTACCCAGTGCTCGACGTCCGCAAGCCCGCGTCTACCGTGGCTGGTAGTCGGGGTCGGAATTACGGCAGCTAGGGCGTGAGGACCTTCGTTCCCTCACGCGTGCAGCCTCCTCCTTCTCCAGCATTACTGCTTCGCAGAAGGAGGCGACTCCTCCTCGCTTCGGACCATAGCCTGAACCAGGGCCCGACGCGAAAGGTCGCTGCCGCCAATTGCCTCCACGAGGACACGGCGGTGCTCGGCCCAAGCGGGGCACACCTCCACCGTATGCTCCACCGTGTCCTCTGGGTGGTCCGCACAGTGATGACACTCGGGCGTTGCCTCCGCCTGAATCCGATGCAGGAACCTCCCGAACTTGCCATGTCCGGTGAGGACCTGCGTCATGCGGAAGGTGAGGACGCCGTGTTGCCGCTCCAGCCACTCCTCAAAGAGGGAAATTATCGTCTCAATTGTAGCGTGCCCAGCACTGGGTTGCGACAGTCGCCGTCGCCATTCCACCATGAGATCCCGCCGGAACTCTGTCCGCCATGATGATGCAGTCGACGATGGAGCACGCTTGCCTAGAAGTAGCCTATTCACTCTTGACTTAAAGACGCCTAAGTTGTAGCTATCAGGAAACACAGACCCCGGCAAGGAATTCCACTCCTTGGCTGTACGCATAATAAATGTGTCTCAAAACGTTTTGTGCGTATGGGTGGGATGTCCACCATGTACCGGTGGCGCAACGCCGTACGTCTAGTGGTCCGATGATGGAACGGACTTGGCGGAATTAGATTGTGCAATTCCAGTGCACACTCCCCGAAATGTAAACGATAGAAAACCGACAGGCCAGCAACTCGGCGGCGATGTCCAAGGCTTTGGAGCTTCGACTCAACAAGTGCATCATTGCCAATGATCCTCTTGGCTCGCCTCTCAATCGACTCTAGCGCATCAAGCTGGTATTTGGCAGACCCGTCCCAAAGATGAGAGCAGTACTCCATACACGATCGAACTTGCGCTTGATAAAGTTTTAGCAGCTGTTCCGGCGTGAAGTACCGTCTGACCTTCGCGAGGATTCCCAGCTTTTTTGCTGCCAGTGCAGCAAAAACTATATATTTCCTAACATTGAGACTTTGCATAATTACTTTTTAGACATAAACCTTTCCAATAAAAAATTATGAGCGTAAAACTCGTTGTCCAGTATAGTACAGTTTAGCCAAGATATGCATTCAACATTGTAGATGGCGCTACAAGTATCCAATCAAAATTTTGCGATAAACAAGATTGTGCGTTACGAGCTCTTCTTTTTAGAAATATAATAAAATAAAATTACCTAAAATTGCATATCCGAGGTTTTCACTCTAAGCCATCGTTATATCATCATTGGAATCATAATGTGAAGTAGGTACTATTGTCACAAGATAAATACTTACATACATAATAATATCTGAATTTATATGTTGCTTGCTACGTGTAGGAACAAAGCGTATTTAATTCATCGATGTAGCAGATAAGATAAACACGCTATTTCAAGCCGGCTTCAGTCCAACAGTGTTGCCAGATGTAACATAAATATGTCAGTTAGTGGAATAGCTCCAGCCACTTCTCAAAGAGGGGACCGCCGTGAGAGAAAGAGGGATGGAGCTAGACACCCTTTATAGCTCCATCCCTTTAACAGTTCAATTCAGGTTGTCAAGTGGATCGCGTTAAGAGGTCGTGGTAGGGCCTCTGCTAATAAATCTGACAGCAGTCTTGCCAAGAGGTATCGTGTTACCTAATTACTGGATTTTGGAAGTCAGTTCGGCAGTGGATCCGTGTCAAACACTGACATTCAGCTGCATCCGCTTAGACTAGAAGCTGACCTCGATAAAGTAGGGAAAAGACTGGACAGATTGATGGCAGACCTACCCCCTAGCCAAGTTACAACTGTTTCGTTTCGATTCTCTTTTCGTTGACCGCCTCGAGTCGGCCACACCTCCTATTCCTTTGTTCTGACCACGTGACTGAGCGTTGAGATGACGTCAGAATAAAGGAATCGGAGGCGTAGCCTACTCGAGGTGATGGACGAAAAGAGAATCGAAACGAAACGGTTGTAACTTGACTAGGGGGGCTGTCATTTTCTCAAAGTAAGGGCTTCGCCCTCTGACCGCAGAGTCCTGCCGGGGTCCGTTCAACGGACTCGTCATTTGATTGTCTGATTAGAAGTCCCTATAGCGGTAATCTTTTGACCTTTTATAATATGGCTGGTCCCAGCCGTATCGTTTATCCTAGGAAAACCTCCAAAGTAAACGATACGAGAATACTATAAATTGTGTAAATTACCACGAACTTACAATACAAAAAAAAATCTGCCTTATTTATAAATGATTAGGTTAAATATTGATTAGCAGAATCTGATTAAAATTTAGAATTCAGAGAATCAGAATAAGACCTGGAAAAATAACTACCTGCTGTAAATTGTTCCAAGCGAATATACTCCCGAGATAAAAAGGTATTATGTATACAAGAGATCATGTCTAGGATCACCAGGACATGGTCTATCCGTGTGCCAAATTTCATCCAAATTAATTCAGCCGTTCGAGCGTGAAGATGTAGCAAACATACACATTCTCAAACTTTCACCTTTATAATATTAGGATGATAAGGCGCTGTTTGTACCTATACCTACGTAAAATTAGCTAGCCGGCCGTAAAATTGTTCTGTCTGTATCAACGAAGATCTTCATCAGATATTCACCAACTAAATAAAACAATAAAAACTATTTTAATATTTGGTGAAGATCCTATTGAGGCCGCGAAGGTCAATGTTCTACGTAATTCGTAGATAAGGGGAAGGCCCGACTTTACAGAATGTTGCCATTCACACATTTTAATTTCTACCATTTATTTTGAATTTTAATAATTAGTGACTTTATTGACTGCAATGTTTTACCTAAAGTACGGAAACAACTGGCGAAATGTATGTAGGTTTTTTTTAAGTAATTTAAAGATATTGTTTGAGCACGCTACTATGTGAGAACCCCTTCAGTAAAGGCGAAACGAATAGCACCACAAAAATAAATAACTAAAATAAAAACCGGTCAAGTTCGAGTCGCAATCGCGCACCGAGAATTCTGTATAAGCTTATTGATTAGTAATTAGTTCGATTCTGGAATCAAGCCTCGAAGATTTTTCCGTGATCTAACTACTTTACGGTCTTCAGATTTTTAATTGTGCTATGAGACCTTGCTTCTTGCCAAATTTTTAAAAGGTTTTGATTTCCTTGCAAGTGTCAAAATATGCGACACAAACAGAGTCTTAAAAAAAACCGTCACTCGAGCCCGTACTTTGTTGATTTCAGCCACAAAATTACCTATCTATTTTGTGTTTCAGCTATGCGTTCGTATGTAATTTTTAAAAGATGGTAGTTTACGATTAGTAATATTGTGAACACGATTATTTAAAAAACATTACCGCCGGCCGCGACTTAAAGACACTGCTTTATCCCCTAGTCTCATAATCTACTATTTTGAGGAATCTTCCTTATAAAGCACGTTAAGCTTTTTGTTTCAGGCTGTCATTTGTAGATCTTTGATAGTTCTTACGGATAGTCAGAAGCTGCTGTGTGCGTGCAAAGTTGTAGTTTCAACTCAAAACCCCAGGTGGCGCTAGTTTCTGTGTCCCATTTAATGGGACAAGATTGGTCTCTATTTTAGTAAGTAACAAAGTATTCTGTGGTCATGCGTCAGAAAATTCCCCTATATCAGGCCTATTTACATCGAATCGTCGAAGACCAAAAATCACACCACAAAACCTACGCTCAAGCTGTGGCTGAAAATACTAAAACATCAACATTAGCCTACGATAATCCTGATCATTACCGTATGAATCCTGCCCTAGAAAACATCCTTTTGAAACAAAGCGAAAAGATTGATCTTCTCATTCAACAAATAAGCTCCATGCTGGATCTTATCACCACACTTGTCTCTAAACTGTCAAAATGACAATACTTCATGTGGCAACTTGGAACATTAATGGTCTGGCACCAAACACTCTTGAACTGGAAACTTTCCTCAATTCTAACAAGCTTGATGCATGCCTCATATCTGAGGGACATACAACCTCAAAAAGTCGAATATCCATTCCGGGATACAGTGTAAACTTCACGTCACATCCTGATGGAGGTGCCCACGCAGGCTCAGCGATTGCTATTAAAAACAGCTTGAAGCACTGTCTATTACCATCTTATGCAACCAATTACTTGCAAGCTACTACAGTGCGAGTAGAAGACGGCTCTGGCTACTTGAACCTCTCGGCAGTATACTGTCCACCGCGATACGTCATAAATGAAGCCATGTTCACGAAGTACTTCCAGTCACTGGGTAATCGATTTATAGCTGGCGGGGACTGGAATGCCAAGCACACTTACTGGGGAGCAAGATTAAGTGTAACGAGGGGTCGCGAGTTAAAAAGAAGCGTCAATTCCAATCGGCTAATGCCACTATCTACTGGTGAACCGACATACTGGCCCACAGACAATCGAAAGACCCCGGATTTGCTGGACTTTTTTATCACCAAAAATATATGCCATCTGAACGTCCATATAGAATCAAGTCTTGACGGTTCTTCTGACCATACTCCGGTATTGCTAATGATAAGCACAACGATCTTAAATCGCGAGACGAACAATGACAAATTGCACAATGCAAAAACTAACTGGGATGACTTCCGCTATTATCTGGAATCCAATATAAATCTTAACTGTTCACTAAAATCTCCTGCAGATATTGATCAAGCGTGCTCATATATCACAAATCTTATTCAGGTGGCAGCCTGGAATAATACTCCTGTACTCGATATACCATCCCGTAGATTACCAATACCAGTCGAGATTCGAAATAAAATATGGGAAAAACGTAGACTGCGTAGGGTATGGCAGCTCTCTCGCAACAGAGAAGATAAAACCCGACTCAACCGTGCGATTGCTGATCTAAAGAAAACTCTTGCAGAAGTTGCTAACGAGTCTCTTAAGAGGAAGCTTGAAATGCTCTCTCCAAATTCAAGCGGCCACCATTCTCTTTGGAAAGCCACAAAGGCAATGACTCAACCCCAACAATGTTTCCCTCCAATCAGATCAGGCAACTCGTGGGCACGTACTGATTCAGAAAAAGCAGAAGTATTTGCAGCCCATCTAGCCAATGTATTCAAGCCTAATGAAAGTGATGGCCGTGATGACCCTGAAATTGATGCATTCCTGAATCAAACAACCCAACCGAATATTCCTTTAAGACCGACATCTCCAAGAGAGTTAGCCAAGGAGATCTCTAATCTGGCATCAAATAAAGCCCCCGGTTTTGACTTAATCACACCAAAGATACTGAAGGAGTTGCCTAGGAAGTGCATTGTTTTTCTAACAAATCTTTTTAATGCAACTTTGCGAGTTTTCTACTTCCCATCCCTCTGGAAAATATCGCAGATAGTGATGATCCACAAGCATGGCAAACCTACCAATGAAGTGTCTTCATACCGACCAATTAGCCTCACACCATTGTTGTCGAAGCTATGGGAAAGAGTCTTCTTGACCAGGTTAAAACCGCATCTTGATGAAAACGATGTCATACCTAATCATCAATTCGGGTTTCGCAAAGATCATTCCACCGTGGAACAAGTGCATAGAGTCTACCACACGATCAGACAATGCCTTGAGAAGAAGGAGTATTGCTCAGCAGCTTTCATTGACGTCCAACAGGCCTTCGACCGAGTATGGCATAAAGGCCTGCTGTATAAAATTAAAAAAACCCTTCCACAATCTTTCTATCTTCTGATGAAGTCTTACTTAAATGAGAGAAAGTTTCAAGTTAAGCAACGTAGCGCGAGATCTTCTCTGCATACCTGCCGCGCGGGGGTGCCTCAGGGCTCGGTCCTTGGTCCAATATTGTACAACATCTTCACTCATGACCTACCTCAAGCTGCAAACGTAACTGTTGCAACCTTCGCGGATGATGCCGCATTTCTTGCATCGAGTAGTGATCCAGACGAAGCCAGTAGATGCCTACAAAACCAGCTCAACCAAACCAACGACTGGTTGCGAAAATGGCGTGTAAAAGCGAGTGCCCCTAAATCGCACCACATTACATTCACGTTAAGAAAGAAGCTGTGCCCAACAGTCAAACTTGGCCAGGACCCTTTACCACCTTGCAAATGTGTGAAATACTTGGGATTTTACTTGGACCAACGTATGACATGGAAAGACCATATCAAGCACAAACGGAATGAAGTAAATAATCGATTCAAAAATCTCTTGTGGATGCTTGGCAAGCAATCAACTCTATCCCTAAGTAATAAACTAAGAGTCTATAGCTCAGTTATAAAACCGATTTGGACCTACGGGATTCAACTGTGGTCCTCAGCCAGCAAATCCAACATACTTTGCCTCCAAAGAGCCCAAAACAACATCCTAAGGACCATAAGTGGTGCAGCCTGGTTCACACGTAACTCTGAAATACATGAGTACCTAAATATGAAGACTGTCATTGAAGAAGCCAAACAATGCACAGATAACTACGCTGAACGATTAAGGTTCCATCCCAACCCATTGACAAGCATGCTTCTGATACGAAATCCAATCAATCGCCTGAAAAGAGCAAATGTGCTATATGACTAAGGAGAGTTAAAGCAGTGGCTTTAACCCACCAAAATTTCTAACTACTGCAACATATCTGATTATAGTCAACTAGACTGATCGCAGATTATACATGGGAAAAAAAAAAAAAAAAAAAAAAAAAAAAAAAAAAAAAAAAAAATCAGGCCTGGCGCACTCCTTACTGTAGGCTTGAATTTATACCTACGTCTCGGGGCCTCTTTTATGAGGCTAGCTCAGTTGAATGTCACACGCTTGTTCGAACTGCCGCATGCCACTAACGCGCGCTAACAAAAAATATTTTCGCTTTTCTACAGAGGTTTTACTATAAATATGGGCACGCAAAAAGCCAAAAGATACTGCATAGCATATGGGTGCATGAATAACAACAAAAATGTGGGCTTTTCATTCTTTTCTCTTCCAAAGGATTCCGAAAGGTAAGTAATTATAACATTTTCAACACTCTTAAAGTGGCTCTTATTTCTTGCTATTATATGATAATTATTATGTAGGTATAACAGGTAGGTTATTGTTGCAGTTTATAGACACGAGGACGTTTCGTGTTCCTTTTTGTATCATCATTTTTCACTATTAGATTCGTAATTTTTTGCTGGCGCGGTGGCCGGCGGTAATGTTTTTTAAATAATCGTGTTCACAATATTACTAATCGTAAACTACCATCTTTTAAAAATGACATACGAACGCATAGCTGAAACACAAAATAGATAGGTAATTTTGTGGCTGAAATCAACAAAGTTTATTACAATATCCAAGTAGGTACCTACCACTTGACTTTACTTTTGTTCCATTTGTTTAAGTAGATAATTAGATACTTATCTAACTAAATGTAAACAATCTTAACATATCTCTATAAAAATACATTTTATAGTATGGAAATTACTACTTAAGGGGTGACCAGACGGTTGCAAACTTTCGTTCCAACCAAGGTGACCTTGGCTTATGTGTTTGGTTTATGTTGCGGCTACATGCATGTAAACCATGCACCAACACGTCTGGTGGCTTGGAAAACTCGCCTCCCAACCAAGGTCGTTGAAAATCATGGATTACAACTGCTGTCTACACGGATTGCAACTAGCAAGATCACCTTGGTTGGGACGTTGGTTTGCAATCGTCTGGTCACCCCTTTAGGTACAAATCAATTTTATCATAATAATAAAGTAAAAACAAATAGGTAATACCTATACCTACCTCTTGCCTCCACATTTCATTTTTATTACTGATAGGTAACAAATATCTAGTAGGTACATATAATTATAGTATTAGTTATCTTAGTGTATTCTTCTACCAATTATCAAAGATTAATAAATACGATTTGTTTTCTCACAACTCACAACCCTACAACAGAAGCGGCTTGTTCAAAGGTTCATAACGGGCATAATAAAAGAAACTCTCGTTGCGTGGACTTACGGTGCATTTTGATTTGTTACGAGCGCTACTGGATCTGGTAGGCTAATAAAATCAAGGTCGTGTCCGTGCCGTGCAATGTATTATAAACATTAGCGCTTTTGTTAGTAGGTTTAAATTCGTATGTTTGCTATCACGGAGTGCAATTTCTGTACTTGTACTATTTCTTATTCTGTGCCTATATTTACTATACTCTTTGTCAGAAAATCTGACACCAATTTTGCTAAGGGGTACCGTGTCCACAACCCAGTAATTGGGTATTACTGAGTTGTGGAGATTAGGTAGGCAGTCGCTTCATAATTATAAAATATCGGTATTTGTAAAATATCATGTATATAGAGTCGGAACTAGGCAGAGTGATTAATTGAGCTGAGTATAATTATGCAGTGTGACGAACGATGAGCGGCGCGGCGGAGAAGGACGCGGCGGCGAGTGCGGGCGTGCCGGTGGTGCGGCTGGGTACTGGTGCGGGCGCGCGCTTCGAGCTTGACGAGGCGGCGCTGCGCAGCGTGCTGCTGCGGCGCGACGTGCAGGACTTGCCCGCTGTCGTGGTCAGCGTGGCCGGCGCGTACCGCGGCGGCAAGTCCTTCATCCTCGACTTCTTCCTCAGATACCTCACCGCGCCTGTACGTAATCACTACAGCCTATGTACGTCTACCTTTCAAACGTAATCCTAGCTAAACATTGTTATTTTGTAGCGTTCCAGTCAGCTGAGTGGCGAATGGCTGGGTAAGGAGGACGAGCAGCTGAAAGGGTTTCACTGGAGAGGCGGCGGTGAGCGGGATACCACCGGCATTCACCTGTGGCCGGAACCCATCATCACCACTCTGAATAATGGCGAGAAGGTGAGTGAGTCGTACACATCTTGCAATTGAAGTCGTGTTTAACTTCGGTTGGCACATCTCTACCGTGCCTACACAGTAAACACTAACCCTAATGTAACCCCTCAATAAATAAAGCCTGTGACTAATGATCAATATAGCTATTAACCCTCCATAAACGCGGGTTTGTGGTTTTATGCAGAATGCAGATAACTGCATCTGTTTAATGACATAATATTTTCGTGTGAACTGTGGCATACACACTGGACCTACAGAACCTCATTATTGTTTTCTTATATTTTAGTAATTTGGTCTATTAGTGCACCATCAGTCTCTCGGGTCTTCACAGGTAGGTACTCATCTATGTGGTTGCAGGTGGCTGTGTTGCTGATGGACACGCAGGGCACTTTCGACTCGGAGAGCACCATCGGACAGAACTCCACCATCTTCGCGCTTTCTACCCTCATCTCGTCCGTGCAGATCTACAACCTATCCGGAAACATCAGGGAAGATGATTTACAACACTTACAGGTTAGAACGTTGCCTCACTACCTAAAAACTGTTTTGACAATTGTCTAAGCTCAATAAAGAGACTCAAGCTAGAACTACATTAGACCGATGCACACGTGTAACACGCCTCATTTGTACATAGAACGACATCGCGTGGCATCGCGTGGCATCGCGTGGCATCGCGTGGCGTGGATCAAGTGTAGCTCTACAAGTCTAGTTTCGATATAAAATGTATGGAGACCGACGCGCCCAGATCGGCGTGTGTGGCCAGTGTAGTTCTAACTTTATTCAACGCATAGTTAAGAGGGCCGTTCCCGATCCTTTTATCGGCAACGTCAGCAAAAGCTTGTTGTTACATCCAACGTAATCCAACGATAAAGAGGCAACGGCAAAAAGAGAGATAACGCCTGAACGCTCTGTTGGCATTCGGTAACTTCCGTCACCACGTTTTAGTAAAAAAAATTCGCCATTCATAATCTCGATTAAATGTGCAAGGTTTCTAAAAACATATTTTCTTTACTTTTTAGGATTTCGTACCTCAAAAGGAAAAAACGGAACTCTTATAGGATCATTTTGTTGACCGTCTGTCTGTCTGTCTGTCATGACCCTATATCTCGAGATCACGTGGAGGTATCGAGTTAAATTAAAACCATCTTGAATCTGTGAAAAAATCAAACATCTGAGTTAACAGAAAAAAAAAGATACGACCGTTTATGTCGTAAAAAAAAACCGGCCAAGTGCGAGTCGGACTCGCCCATGGAGGGTTCCGTAGCAGCAAGTAACATAATAATAATCTTTGTATTAGGTTCATATTTGGCTTGCGCAAGTATGACCACGTTTCTGAATTTCGTACTTGAACTTTAATAAACGCCAATTCTTCTAAATTTTCATCAAATAGTAACGATATATACACAGGAGAAAGTATCATCAGCCAAGGAATTCATACTTAAAATAACACTTAAGTTTTATTTTATTATGAGTACTAAGTAGGTATTATCGAAGTAGGTAGGTATAATATTTAAGAAAAGAAGAAAGAAGAAAATCTCAAAACTTTTATTAGGTTGACGTTTTATAGTAAGTATTTACCTATTTCTAGGCAGTAAATGAGTTTAAAAGAATAATTTCGATGTTAATTGAAATTAATTTTATCCAACGAACAGTATCAAATCGTAAACGTACAATATTTAGCATTCGCAAATGTATCGAAAAATTCGCTCCGCGTACACGACTTTCAACGACGTCTGCCCTCACGTGTCTGCCCGTTCGGGTAAGCGCAGTCGGAAACCTGCCCCCCTCCCGCGCGCTCCGCACCCGCTACTATCAAGCCACGCGCCGCGCGAATTATAATTATTATTTACTTAGGCACCTATTACAGATTTATTAATAGAAAATAATGGTTCACGGTGTATGTACATAATTATAAGGTTTATGTTTATGAAATTAAATGTTTTTTTTTTTTATATTTGAGTTGATTGAATGAAAGGTAAAATGCGGTTTACGATTTATGACGTACTAAAAAAAACTACTGACCAGATCTCGTTCAAACCAATTTTCGTTGGCAGTTTTTATAGTAATGTACATCATATATTTTTTTTAGTTTTATCATTCTCTTATTTTAGAAGTTAGAGGGGGACACACATTTTACCACTTTGGAAGTGTCTCTCGCGCAAACTATTCAGTTTAGAAAAAAATGATATTAGAAACCTCAGTATCATTTTTGAAGACCTATCCATAGATACCCCACACGCATGGGTTTGATGAAAAAAAAAATTTTGAGTTTCAGTTCTAAGTATGGGGACCCCCAAAATTTATTGCTTTTTTTCTATTTTTGTATGAAAATCTTAATGCGGTTCACAGAATACATCTACTTACAAAGTTTCAACAGTATAGCTCTTATAGTTTCGGAAAAAAGTGGCTGTGACATACGGACGGACAGACGGACAGACAGACAGACAGACAGACAGACAGACAGACAGACAGACAGACAGACAGACAGACATGACGAATCTATAAGGGTTCCGTTTTTTGCCATTTGGCTACGGAACCCTAAAAACGTGTATTTCGACACTCTCAAGGGAATCAAAATTCATAGGGTACTTCCCGTAGACCTAGAATCCTGAAATTTGGCATAAAGCAAGGTCTCATAACACAAGTATAGGAAAAAAAACTTTTTTTTTTGCGATTCGGTAAAATCTTCGTAACTCAATTCGGGAATTGAACAGTTTCAGTTGGTTGACTTCGTCTGCGTCATGTTAGTAAAAATGCACAAACGTAATTAATAATTCTGTGCTTGTGATTCATGCCGAAAGCATTTAATTCATTTAACGGAAATGAATTCCAGTAAATATATGTAAAATGTATTTATTATGTCTAGATATATACAATTTATTTTATTTTATTTATTTGGCTCACCAATGAACGTCAATAAACAGAAACAGACATTTTGAGGTCGCAGTAGTTGATGTTCAAAGGTTCTGTCTACCTTTTTGGTTTATTCTATGATGAAACAAAGATTTTAATATGATTGGTTCATTAGAATATACTAAAAGTGTATTAAGCTGTTGATCCCCGCAATAACGCCGGCGTTAACGCGCCATTGTCTTTCTATTGTGTCTCTAATTACGCTACTCAATAAGTTAAACCGTTGTTATCTTTTAACAACACTAAATAAATGTTATTTAACGTAAGCTATCAAAAAAAGTGGATAAAGTAGTTTTCAGTTGCCAAAATGTATAAAGAGTCTGTACGGATCTTGTTCTGAGGTCGATACCCACAGTTTTTAGTGTCTGCTCCTTTTACTTTTAGGAAGAAAATCATCAAATATCTTCCCCCGCTCTGGGTAAAGCGAGAGTTTGTGTCAGACTTTTACAGACTGAAACCCACCTGTGTTCCTTTAGTTGCCCTTAGCGTTCTAGGGCTACGCTAACTTGCACGCGGCAGCAAATCCCTTCTTTGAGGAAAGGTTAGAAAGGCACTACAGCGTCCTCTCTTTCCGCTTGACGCCGGAATGTCATAGCTCTAGGAGGCATTGGCCATGCCACAGAATAAGAAATAGTACAAGCATGCCTGCTAGAGCTATGAGATTTTTTGAAAGGATTACCTCCCATAAGAATTGGCCTCGATGATATTTCTCTACAGAGTTTTAGCCGGGTCCCGTTCTGCAACTTTGGCGGAGGTGAATTTCGAAGGAGCATAATTGGCTGTAACTGTACGGTAACTGCTGCTAGCGATTATTAAAACACTTCAAAGTCATTTTGCTTCACAACTGTACTTATAAAAAAATTGTGGAAAAATTGTTACTTACAGTTTGATGTTGCATTACATCACGCCGAATTTGAAACAGAAACCTCTCGAAACACCCTACTTCCCCTCATTACTCCGTGTTTGTGACTCCACAAAACAATAAAATAACTGACACTGGCATCCGTCAGAATTTTGTCCTAGTGTTGATCACCACTCACTGTTAAGGAGGTAACGTCCAGATGTCGACGTAAGGCTGCAAGTAATGTAGGATACATCATACGTAATCAAACTGTATTCAGGAAAGAAGGAATTTGCTGCCGCGAATATGGCGTGCAAGTTACCATAGCCCTGGAACGCAAACGGCAACTAAAGTAACACAGGTGGGTTTCAGTCAGTAAAAGTCTGGTACTACTTCTCGCTTTACCTAGGGCAGGGGAAGGTATTTGATGACTTCCTACCTAAAAGAAAAAGGTGCAGACACTATAAACTATGGGTATCGACCTCAGGATCAACTCCGTACAGTCTCTTTATACATTTTGGCAACTGAAAACTACTTTATCCACTTTGTTTTGATAGCTTACGTTAAATAACATTTCTAATGAACTTTTAGTATATCTAATGAACCAATAATTTTAAAATCATACAGCGTTGTTTTATCATAACATAAACCAAAAAGAAACATACATAAAACCCACTCCTGTTCCTTCTTTGCCATTGTTCCAGGGCCCTCTCAGGGAATCCCGTACTTAGCTTTAATATTTAATTTGTGTGTGGACCAAGGAGTCTTTCCAGATATAATGAAGTACAGTAAAGTTATACCACTTTTTAAATCCGGTGACCATAATGACACTAATAATTACAGACCTGTATTAGTATTGCCGGTTTTCAGTAAGGTGTTTGAAAAAGTTATGCTTAATCAAATGCTTTACCATTTTAACAGCAATAAAATCTTTCATGATCAGCAGTATGGTTTCACCAAAGGACGTTTTACGACTGACGCTGGTGTCACTTTATTGAAACATATATTTGCAGCGTGGGAAGAAGCCCAAGATGCGATAGGAATTTTTTGTGACCTCTCAAAGGCTTTTGATTGTGTTAATCACGAAACCTTGCTTTTAAAGCTAGAACATTATGGACTAGGTAAACCTCACTCAGCTTGGTGAAATCTTATTTAATTGACAGGCAACAGCAAGTTCAGATAAACGGTGTCAATTCTCCGGGTTTGAAAGTCAAAATGGGTGTACCACAAGGCTCAATATTAGGTCCTTTCCTCTTTTTAGTATATATAATTGATCTACCGCATCTATTAAAAAAACAACCACATATTGTACTGCTTGCTGACGATACGTCGTTAATTTTTAAGATCAATAGACGTTCCACAAATCTTGATGACGTAAACAATGCTTTACAGCAAGTCCAAAACTGGTTTACTGTTAACAATTTAGTAATAAATGGAAAAAAACTAAGTGCATAAGATTTGCGTTACCGAATGTTAAAAGTAATTACTCCGACATAGTATTGAACAAGGAGAAACTTGAATTCGTCGAGAATACGGTTTTCCTAGGGATCACGCTTGACTCGAGGCTACAATGGGGTCCTCATTTAAAATCTCTGGCAGGTCGGCTTAGTTCAGCAGCATATGCTGTCAAAAAAATCCGTCAATTTACTGATGTGGATACTGCGCGACTAGTTTATTTTAGTTACTTTCATAGTATCATGTCTTACGGTATTTTGCTATGGGGACGGGCTGCAGATATAGAGTCTATTTTTATTCAGCAGAAGAGAGCTATCAGAGCCATATATAATCTTCGCAGACGCGATTCTCTTAGGGAACTATTTAAGGAAATAAACATCCTGACGGTCCCTTGTCAATACATTTATGAAAACATTATGTATGTTCGGAAAAATATTCATCTTTTTACTAAGATAAGTGACAGGCACAATTTTAATACTAGGAACAGGAACAAATTATATCAACCTCGGTTCAGATTGGCTAAAGTACATAGTTCTTTCATGGGGTACTGTGTAAAATTTTATAATAAGATACCAGTTGAGATTCTACAACTAAATGAGTCCAAATTTAAAGCATGCAATAAACGCACACTATGTAGACAAGCGTATTATAAACTGGAAGATTATATCCTTGATAAAAACGCTTGGCTAAATGCCGGTCCTGCTCCGCAGCCACAGCCACTTTTACCTTCAAATTAGTTTTTTTTTTCATATATATATTTATGTAAATATTGGATGAGATACCTACTATTCCCCTTTTTGTATTGTTGTTTTCGAAATGTTTTTTATTTTATTTTATTTGTTTATTTCAATAGAGCTTATGATAATTTATTACCTTTTGTATTTGGAAACAATAGCATTGTATAATGTAGAAGCACTTTGTTTTTCAAGTTTTGTGAATGTGAAGTACCATGGAGCATTTTTATTAGGTTACAACTTGTTTGACATTACGAGCATGGCAGTTGAGAGTTTGTCATGCTCACTCAAATGTCTCACTGATGGTGGCACGTGTTATGGGGTCATTCAGTTCCCTTCAAAATGGTTGAGCTGAGTGGGGCTGATGCACGCGTCATGCTCGTGAACGGGTGCCGTCAGTTGAGACTGGTCATCTCTTAGCTGCCAGTGACTTAATTCAATTTCTATTTTTTTTAATTAGTTTTTTTATTTTTTATTTTAATTATTATTACTTATCTACATTGTGCTCACATATTAGAAGCGACAAGAAATATGTAACCAAGATTTATGTAACTCATAATATGATTTAAAAGAGTGTCCATGGCGTTTCTTGCACGTTCTTCTCCATAGAGATCTACGCTTTGGAACGTGCAATTTAGCTTCACTTGTATTTTTTTTGACTGACCGACATTTTGACAATTCAAAAGTGCCTGTAATTGGTCTATTTGAAATAAACGTTTCTGATTTCTGAATCTTTTTCGCATCACCAATGGCCCCAGTAGGCTTCGACCCATCGTACAATGGTCCGATAAGGACTAAGTGCGGAAACCAGACCACAAAGATAAAGATAAGGCTTCGACCCTGCTGGGCCCCTACGATTGCTGACATCTCCTTGAGGCGAGCGTGGAACACTACGCGTCGTCGACGACTTGGGCTCGGTTACCGGACGGTCGGACGGCGAGCTACCCATTGCTCGCCGTCCGCAAGCCTGCGCCTACTGTGGCTGGAAATCGGGATCGGAATCCCGGCGGCTGGGGCGCGAGGGCCATTGCCTCGCTCGTGCGGTCGCCTTCTTTGCTAGCATTACTGCTTCGCAGAAGGAGGCGACCGCCTGCCACTCCTCCTCGCTCTGGACCATGGCCTCGCGAGATCGCCGCCGCCGATCGCCCCCACGAGGACACAGCGTTGCTCTGCCCAAGCGGGGCACATCTCCATCGTGTGCTCCACCGTGTCCTCCGGGTGGTCAACACAATGGTGACACCCGGGCGTTTCTTCCGCATGAATCCGGTGCAGGAACCTCCCGAACTTAACATGTCCGGTGAGGTCATGCGGAAGGTAAGGACGCCGTGAGTTCTTTCCAGCCACGCCTCAAAGAGGGGACTTACCGCCATAATTACGGCGTGCCCAGCACTGGGTTGCAAAAGTCGCTGTCGCCATTCCACCATGAGATCCCGCTGGAGCTCTGTAGGCAGAAACTTAGAACACCAACTACGAAATACATATAATTGACTTTTCTTGCCCTAGGTTGGGTTGGTAGGCCTTACTTAACTAAAGTTTTAACAATTATATAGGTCAAAAAGTAAAAATAAAAATCAGGACTGATAAATGGCGCGGTCTGTGCAATAAATAGACGTCTAAATGCATAACCGCTGGATTTCTGTCATGTATAGTCGGTCGGTATCTGCTAAACTGCTTCGAAAGTGCTGATGTAGAGACCAGACTATCAATAAATAATTAGTAAGAACGCAAAAATATGTAAGAGTTTCTTGTTTACAATGAAATAAAATAAAACTATCACAAACAAATAAAAATATCTGAGACTCGAACCACTATCACCCTACGTGCCGATCAATCCCTGAGACGACTGCGCTACAGTGTTCGTTGGTGCCTCTCTGTAATAGGTGTTCTTATATAAACGTCATCATTGTCTACTTAACCCCTTGTCGATGATAGCGTGATGATTTTCATCTATAATATTTAAATTTTAGCTAAATGAAAAAAAAAAATATTTTCGTTTCACCGCTTCGATTTTATTACATGTTTTAATTACTTTTCACAAATATATGCAGTAAAAATGTATATGATGTGTTAAAAATATGCTAAAAGTCCTTTTATTATTGTAATCGAAGTACCATCGTACATTACATGCACAAAAGACGACAAAATACTCACAAAAATTATTACTATAACTGAGGATCGAACTCCCGGCAAAAGTCGTTCAATACCGACATTTTGGAATATTGCTCACCCCCCATAGCAAATAGCGTGATAATTTATAGCCTATGTCCTTTCTCAAGCTCTATTCTATCTTTGTACCAAATTTCATCAAAATCGGTTCAGCGGTATAAGCGTGAAAGCGTAACAGACAGACAGACAGAGTTACTTTCGCATTTATAATATTAGTATGAAAGTATGGATATGGATATTAGTATGGATTGTGAAGGGCCAAACACACAAAATAGATTTTCAGAGGTCTTTACTGGATTTTGTGTTTTAATTTTAATAGGAACCCTTAACTAATTAAAACTATATATACACTAAAGGCAAAAACTACTAGCTAAAATATGGCGTCATAAAATTCTTCCGCATCGCTGTCGACTGGAAGTGTGCCCAAAAAGCTGGCGGCATTGCCACGTTGTATGGCAATGCTTAATCTCTGACCGAGGTAAAAGCCAGCCCTTGGGTCACGCGAAGTGTCAACTAAGCGTTTGGATAATTCTTTGAAAAGCTTATGAGCACTCGGACCACCATAGGAACCTTGGTATACCACAAGATATCTGTGTTTGCTAAATATCTAGAGAAAGATGTGTAGAGACGTCAAAATCACGTAAGATGTCACGGGTTGGGTAAATATTACTTCAAACTTTATAATCACAAACATACCTAAATAAAAGTCATGTTGAGTCATTATTGAACAGTTGTTGCTGTAAGTATTTCGTAATATCTGTGAAACGCATAGGCAACTTGCTTACATATTTTGGTTAAGTACTCCTTATTCCTTGGATGGCTGATGGAGCTTAAAAGTTCTATTGTGACTACGTGTGACAAGAAATGTAATGACCCTGGCGGTGGGGTAATTAATGATGATGCTTCTTTACTAAACATGGTTGATTGTTGGCAGCTGTTAACGGAGTACGGCAAGCTGGCGTGCGAGGGGGAAGACAAGGCATTCCAAACGCTTTTGTTCCTGGTGCGAGACTGGGCCAGTGCTTACGAGCACGCGCACGGCTTTACCGGCGGCGCCGCGCTGCTTAACAAGAGGCTCCAGGTAATACTAGTGTTAATTATTGTAATTTGCCTACAATTGTTTCCACAACTGAGACACAGACCTCTTATTTCTGATAGTGAGTGGGCCGGAATCCACCACGCAGGCTTTGTGTATTAAAACACGAAGTCACGAATCATCATCTCACTTACCTTTAATTAGAAATGTTAATAGTTATGTAAAATTACTTGAAACTTTGTTACAGTAAGGGTCAACGCTGCGTTAAGCGGGCGCATTACCTGCGCAGTGTCGCTATTTCAACTTTAACGGAGTGCAAGTAGTCGTGTCGATGGAGAACTCCGGCCGCGGGGCGCGGCTCCCCGCGACGGGTCCCGCGCGGGTCACCGCGACGGAGCACTTTTGTATAGGACCGCGCGGGCGCCTACGCGCCTCCTTAACGCAGCGTCGTCTTTAAAGCTTTTATTGTTCAATGAAAACATTCAAATCATACACATTTCTTATCTTCACAATGAACTCGACACACCATTAAGTCTCAAATAACGCACAAACACTTCAAACTTAGAATGTTATCGTTGAGAGAGTAACATAAACATCCACTTGACATCGTAATGGCCGTAACATAATAAACAAATTTCGGTGAACTGTCATTTGTTTTTTTTTTTTCTAAATATTTTGTTACGATTCTACAGATAAAATATATTTTTAACCGATGATAGATTTCATATAGAGCCATCTAGTAATATTTCCTTAAACTATTAACAACTGGATTTAATGTTCTACACGTTTAAAGTGAACGATATTCAACAGATGTCGACTGGTGACTATAGTCACCGTGGACGTTACATAGTGCTCGGCCACAGTGGCGCGGGAGCGGCAACGCGCGCGATTTGCGTGGCCACACTAGCAGCGCGGTGTGGGCAGCGGCGCGGCGCGGGTGATAGTGCCTGTCCGAAGTAGGCTTGTTGAAAAAATATCGATATTTTTGTATATTATCAAAATTTTGAGTCTATATATTTTGATCCGGTATATCGATTTATCGATACAAAATATTCAATATCGAAAATCGTATCAAAAACGATTTTTTTTTCAAAATTTATTTGTCAGCAGAATATTGAAATGAATTCAAAGCCGTAAAAGATAGGAACGAACGGGAAAAAAACTATATTGTCTATACTGTACTGTTATGTTTTTACTTTCGTTATAATGCCGGAAAAAATTAATTAGTCTTCAAAATATTGGTATATGTATTGTTATTTAGTTAGTTTTAATAAGATTACGTGTTGCGGCAATCCCAAGTAATATAGGACATGGGCCAGAAGAACAAAAAGTTTTATACAGATTCTCATATGTATATTAAAATAATATGAATTTTGTATTGAAATTACTATGTATTACCTAATAACTACCTAGACTGAACTAAATTAATCATTATTTTAAGACCAAAAATCTCGGAAAGTTTGACCGATATATGTCTTTTCCTCGATAAATCCAGGCCGATATTATATAAATAATATATTTTTATAAATATCTATACATCGATATATGATCAACTCCTAGCATGGCTCGAATTAATTTGCCGCTTGCCACCCGCGCCCTCACTGTGGCCACTTGTATGAACTCACTATGGCGTGAGATGCCCGCGCGCGTTCCGCGTCTCGCAGTCCGCGCCGCTTCCCGCGCCCGCGTGCCCACTGTGGACACCCAAAGGAAGTTCTTATGTTTGAGATTGCCGCGCCGCGCCCGCCCCGCACCCGCGCTTCCACTGTGGCCGAACACATACAGTTATATTGGTTTTTATTTATTTATTAAAACTTTATGCACTAGTAATAAACACTGTACAAAGGCGGACTTAATGCCTTAGGCATTTTCTACCAGTCGACCTTAGCAGTTTTGTTTTGTTTTATCGCTTCCGGTTGAATATGTATGAATTGAATTAATAAAGGATGAAGGATAATCAGATAATCGTAAATGGATAATCTGATAATCTCTCGCAACCCTCCCCCCTCCCCATATACGTTAGTGAATACACTATCAGCAAACCTAATAATCAATTATTTCTTTTACCAGTCGAGTCCGAACCAGAAGCCAGAGTTGCGCGAGGTTCGTGAGCACATTCGCTCGTGTTACGACAGTATCAAGTGCTTCCTGATGCCTCACCTCGGGCTCGCCGTTGAAAACCAAAGCTTCACTGGATGCCTTCGTGGTAAGTATTTTGTAGATTCTGGGGACGCAATATTAGCCAAATCTTATGCTATCGCCAATAAAAAAAAAACTACTAATGATTGAAATATGTAGGTAATAGCGTAGCGTTATATTTATTACTAGCAGTCCCGATAGACGTTGTCCTCCCCGAAAGCTGGCTTTTCGTCAGAATAAAATGAGAACCTGGGTCCTATTGTATTTTCAAGCTATACGAAGACAAACAACGCAAGTTAAACTGACGTTGTATAGTTTACATCGCCGTCATACTAATTAACTAACCAGATCGGTTCAAATAAGCACCAATTTTTATACGCGTGTCTTAGTTTTGCTAGTGGGACACGTTAACGACGGGGGCATGAATGGCTGGTTTACTATAATATGACCTTTTTGAGGAGCTCTGTACTAAATACTAAACACATAAATTCTATTCTATTGCATTCTTTTACAGTTTTGACAGAAAAGTTCAGATTAGCACTTCTGGAGCTGGTTCCGGCGCTGTTCGACCCCGAGCACCTCACTCCCAAGCTCATCAAAGGCGAGCGAGTCCGGACGCAAGACTTGTTTGATTACTTTCGGAAGTACGTCGATATCTACAACAGCGATGACGCCCCTGAAGCTACCACCATATATAAGGTAGGTACTTCGAATGTTTAGCCGACTTAATAAAAATGAAAGCCCCCATAAAAAAATAAAAACAGTTTTAAACTCTAATAGACTTATCTCGACTCATTTAAAAAGTGTTCGGCTGGGTTACTTGTTAAGTGTCTATTTTTCTCATCGCCGATCAAGATTACTAACAAGGGCACCAAATATGAACCTTGTGGTACTCCAGGCGGTTTAATATTTATCTGAGATTTAAAAACTTTTCTTGGACAGGCACCATTGGTGTGTTTGTTTTTGTGACTGTTTCTTTAAGTAACTAATACTTAGACGATAAACCACAGGTGCTACATGTCCATTAACTTACTCAGAAGAATATGGGGATCAATAAGATCAAAGACCTTACTTAAATCGGTATTTCTGAATCAGATAATTATAATAACTTCTTCACATACCAAGTTAAATTGTTCCTAACCATTACCATTTAGTATGTTTGGAATCTGTTGCATAATAACTAGATACTAGGTATCGCACTTTAATAGTAAATTATGATATAAGTGTGTAATGTTCGTGATTACCGTCCGGTATTTAGACCCGAGTCGTGGCGAGGTTCTTAAGAGAGCCAAAAACGGTAATCATTAATTACTCACGTGTGTCATACGACGTTTTTCAATACACTTGTGAAGAAAACAACAGTAAAACTAGTAAAATTTTCTGTGACATTGCGGTAAAAATCTGTTTTAATAAGCGCGCGCATCATTTTTTTTATTTACCCCTAGAGGAAGGCTAAGGTATTTTGATCATACTGCCTAGTCTTACGTTTATGTTTTCTTGCGTGAAAAGTTTTTACGATAATGTCTTTCGTAGTGACAATAGAATACAGATGTAACATTTTCTAATGAGTTTGTAGTATTTAATTTTATTTAATGAATACAGCCACTGAACTTCACTGGAATAAAAAAAATCACGCCAAAAACCGCGCGCACCTTAAAATACCACCACAAAAAAAAAATTGTTTGTTCACGTTGTTTTCTTCACAAGTGTATTGAAAAACGTCGTATGACACACGTGAGTAAATAATTATTGCCGTTCTTGGCTCTCTTAAGACCCTCGCCACGACTCGGGTCTAAATACCGCCTCGACGGTAATCACTAACATTACACACTTATATCATAATGTACTATTACATGATGCATAATATGTGCATGATGTAGTCCGACGTTAGGCATGCGATACATAATGGCAGTTGTTTGGTAGGCGACCGCAGATGCATGTTTGCTAGCGGCGGCTCGCGCGGCGAGCAGCGTGTACGCAGCGCGCATGGAGGAGCGCGTGGCTGGCGCGCGGAGCTTGTCCCGGCGTGTGCTGGCTGACGCGCACACCGCCGCGCGCGCCGACGCCGAGCAAGTCTACTCTCAGAAGAAGAAGAAGCTCGGCTCGAAGAAAGATGCTGAATCGAGACTCCAGGAACTTATCAAGGTACCTAAGTCTTAGATGATATTCGTTTTACCTTTTGGGAAAGATTCCGATAGGTAAGTAACGCTCATACTAAATTGATCATTGGCAGGAGCTGCATGCGAGTATGTCACTATACGTGCTGAACAACGACGCGATGGTACGAGAAACGATATCTCTCGCCAGGCAGTCTTACGACGCCGCTGTGAGCAGTGTGTGTGGTGACCACGCACAACTCTGCCTACACCCAAGTGACCTGTCGGCCCTTCACACTGAAGCCTACCAGGAGGCGCTCACGATCTTCGATTCAGCCAGAGAAGTGTATGACGATGAGATAGATGAACAAAAGACAGCTTTAGTACAGGTGAGATTGTTAGTGCCGACTGCTCATTCCCAGAAGTAATGAGACGCCGTATGATAAAATTCGGACATTTCCTCGTGAAACTCTTCTGGTGACGTCGTATCATTTTTATGTGTCTGTATTGTAATCTAATAAGCATTATATCTACTACTGCTACTGAAAAATCAGACCGGTAGTTCCTGAGATTAGCACGTTCAACCAAACAAACAAACTCTTCAGCTTTGTAATATTAGTATACTCGTAGATACCAGCCCACTCAGAAAGTTTTGCAAAAAAATGTTTTTATGTATAAGGCACTGGCCACTTGTAATTATGTGGAGGGAAAATTCGAACAATGGTATTTTTACTTTTAAATAACCAAAGTTTTCAAAATTTTTGAAAAAATAAAAAACAAATTTTTTGAATGGTATTTTTTAAAAGTAAAAATACCATTGTTCGAATTTTAAATTTCCCTCCACATTTTTTCGAGAGCCAAATCAAATTATCGTGTCTCATTTAAAAATGGATCTGCGTCGAGAACATTTTCGTGCGATGATTTTCTACGATTTTAGATGTGGCCTAAAACCTGATGAGTCATTTGATAGACTTCAAATTGCTTTTATGGATGAAGGACCTTCAAAAGCAACCATCTACCGCTGGTATAGCAAGTTCAAGCGCGGTCGCCTTACTTTGGGGGATGAACAAAGGAGTGGTCGTCCTACGACGGCTGTCACCGAAGAAAGTGTGCTGGCAGTAAAAAAAATAATTCAAGAAAACAGGCGAATTACGAAGAGATTCAGCATACACTGCAGATTGGTTCGGGAATTGTTCGCTCCGCGGGGTACTACTTCACCATGACAACGCGCCCGCGCACTTAGCGCTCAAAAACGAGGGACTTCCTGATAACCACACCGGTCAGAGTCTTGGGGCACCCTACTTACATTCCTGATTTGGCACCGTGTGACTTCTTTTTATTCCCTAAAATAAAAAAATCTGCTGAAAGGGATGCAGTTTTCATCGCCGGAAGACGCGCTAGCAGCGTTCGAGAAGGTCGTGGAAGACCCATGAAACTTTATATAGAGGCTTGTGGAAAGTTCTTTGAAAAGATTTAATAAAAATATTTTATCAATAGAAGTTAGTTTTTTAGTTTGTCAAAACTTTCTGAGTGTCCCACGTATACTTGAAGTAATACATTTGGATATAGATATCTCGCAACTTTAGCATTTCATAATGCCCAGTAATTAGAGACTTCGAATGTGATCCGTAAAATTTTAATTTTTATTGCAGAGTTTAAAGCAGCAGTACGATCACTTGTGCGCCATCAACGAGCAAAACAACAAGAGCGCGGTGTTGGGGGCGCGCGACGAGTACGTGAAGCGGATGAAGCTGCAAATGGACCACACGGGCGTCAGCTCCCATAAGCTGGAAGCACAAAACCAAAGCGCACACGACGACGCTACAGACTTCTTTGCCAAAAAGAGGAACCGCATCTCGGAACATGAGGACGACCCCTACTTCGAAAATCTGCTTGAAGTACGTTTTTCCATATTGTTGTGTCACTTTTAGCTTTTTTTCTGAATTGATAATGCACAGCTTATTAAATTTTCTAGGAAATCAGCAGCAACTTTGCAGAGTTCGAAAAGGCAAATATCACCAGCAACAGGTTGGCCATGCAGGTGGCTGAGTTTACTTACAACAACTACATAATGTCTGAGTGGGGCTCGCAGATGTGCTGCTTCCACCCGCGAGCTCTCGAAAACTTGCATAAGAGAGCTGTGGATGTGGGGATCAAAGCGTTTATGGTGAACAGAGAAAGGAGTGAGGAGGATGATTTCGAGATAGAGGTGGTTAAGGCAAGTATTATCAGACGATATCTCCGGTCATTTCATTCTTTCAACACATTAGCTTCTGCCAGCGGCTTCATCAGCGTGAATGTTGGTTATAGCGAAGTCGAAGACGGGTAAAAAGTAGCCTATGTCCATCCTTGAAGTTCAAGCTTTGTTCGTACTAATTTCATCAAAATCGGTTCAGTAGTTTAACCGTGGAAGCGCAACAGACAGATAAGAGACAAACAGACAGAGTTACTTTCACATTTATAATTTTAAAGTATGGATATTGATTAGAATGGATTTGATAAGTACTCAAACAATATTGCTATAAAAAACTTTTTACAAAAAAAAAATACAACCGACTTCAAAGTAAAAAATAAACACTGAAAAGTGAAAAATAACATTAATTTCGGAAGTCGGTGTTTCTATAATAGTTTTGTCTCTTCGTTATTTAACACCGACTTCCGAAATTAATGTTATTTTGCACTTTTCAATTAATGTTATTTTGCACTTTTCAGTGTTTTTTTTTACTTTGAAGTCGGTTGTATTTTTTTTGTAAAAAGTTTTTTATTTTACACTTTTTAGTTATGGTAACACCACTAAAAAGTACCCCTCAGCCAAACTTAAATACCTTATAGCCAGAGTGCATCTCATGACAATTCTAATAATCCCAAACACGGTTATTTATTTATTTATTTATTTAATCTTCATGCAACATTATTGTACAAAGGCGGACTTAATGCCTGAGGCATTCTCTACCAGCCAACCTAGGGTGGTGAAGAGACAATATGGTAGGTGCATAAAAAGAAAATTATATGCGAAAAACAGGAGTAAAACAAAAAGGTACTTATACATATAATTAAAATACACATACATATATATTTAATATAATATATATATATATACATATATATTAATATAAATTAACGAAAGAAGTTTTGAGACGATTCTGCTATTGGTGGAGCAAATGATTCCGCAACCTCCGCTTAAATGCATATCGACTTTCGGCCGTCCTGATATCGAGAGGAAGCGCATTCCACAGAAGGATGGACTGTATATAGAAGGAAGAATGGAGAAAATCAGAAGTATGAGAAGGACAGAGCAGTAGGAGATTGTTAGAAGAACGCAGATTCCTTGCGTGTGAAGAACATAGGTATTGAAAGTGATTAATGAGATAGGACGGAGGCGTGGGAGAGTTGAGTAGAGAGAAAAGTGTAGTCAAAGCGCGCAAAGTTCTTCTCTGGCGAATTAGATTACATTAATTTATTACAGAGTTCCGGTGCCTAACTTCAGGCTTCATCATCAGATCAGTTCGATATATTCCCCCTCTACTTTCAGTCAGTCATCGACTACACGTATAAACAAAGCAATTTTACTTGTTTTGTTGGTTTTGCTGTGATCCTATGAGGAGTTCTGTTCCATATCTTCGAAGTTCATCATCAGATCATAACAATATTTCTATGGGACCAACTCGGAAGTATAACCTACCAATCAAAAAAAATTTTTTTTAATTCAGTCCACAATTGACCGAGAAATCGGTGAACATACATAAAAAAAAAAACATACATTCAACCGAACATATAACGGTATAACCTCCTCCTTTTTGAAGTCGGTTAAAAACGCTCTCCATTGTAAAAAAAATAGTATTCTTTCAGCATAATCATATCAAACTCCTAACTTTACAGACCCTGGAGGAGCGTGGCTTAGGCCTAGTGTTTGTTAACCAGTTTAACAACGAGGAGTCAGTGGAGAAAGCCTTTATATTGTACTCGGTGAAGATGGACAGGCACACCAGGCCATCAGTGTTGTCTGTTCTGCTGGTGCCTTTCTTCTTCAAGCTCCTGGCCTTGCTGCCGGGGCACCACGAGAACGCCAGGCAGCTCGCGATCAGCGACTTCCGTAGCAGACGTCGCGGTACTGATGATTATGGCGACGACGTATATTTAGACGATCTCAAGCAGGTTTGTCATATATTCTTTCTTTTCTATTGTGGCAGTAACCTAAGCCACAGTATAGATATATGGAACAGTACGGAAACTACCTACAAATATTCGAACGGCACACTCGCACAAACATACGCATCGACGAGACTCCTAAGCGGCATTCGCTACTGACAGGACCGCGAGAAATGCTTAGGAGTCTCGTCGATGCGTATGTTTGTGCGAGTGTGCCGTTTCGAACATTTGTAGGTAGTTTCCGTACTGTTTCATATATCTATACTGTGCCTAAGCTAAGACTATTTTCAAGAAGAGCCACAGAAAGCTTCTGTCCTTTTTTATCGGAATTACTTTAAAATTTTAAAGAATCTTGCTGATGCGTAGTTTAAATACGTATCTGTAGCATACAGGGTGGAAAGCTTCAGTTCTAATAGAAAACAGAAACGTTTATTTCAAGTAGACCATTTACAGGCACTTTTGAATTGTCAAAATGTCGACCAGGCAAAAAAAGTGTACCTAAATTGAAAATTTAACTTAACTAAATTAAAGGCAGATCACAAAATTTTCAACACTCACCCTCATCTTGTACCTATATCTAGCATTATAAGCATACAATAAAAATATACTTTTACTAAAAACGCAGTGCAAAGTCCTAAAAAAATAATCTTTAAGTTGATGACATGACCAGAGATAACACGTACTTCAACATTTTATAAATGCTTGTTTTGTTCACAGAGAATGGATGTAGCTTATGCGAACTACAGGAATCCTGCTCTCTCCGTTTTGCGGGAGTTGGGAATTAATGTTGATTAAGAATCCGCAAATATGAACTCACCAGAACCATTTATTCGTTTGTATCTGTGCCTTCAACAACACTAGAATTGTATCTACTTCGATAAAGGGTCACTTTAACCTCGTTCCGCACTTAACAAAAAAGCTTTGTTATTTAAACGTTACGGGGTCTAATAAGCCCCTTAATGTAAATTATAGTTTTCAAACGAGGTCTTAAACGCCCCGTACCACAGGAATGAAAATAATACAAAAATGAATGCTGTTGTCAACGTGTTAAAATATGGTCTAGCAGGATGGAATGCGGGAGAGTTCGAAAGAGTCGCCGCGGCGCTGGAGCGCAAAGCGCAACTGAAGAAACACAAACGACTAGTCGGCAAATTTCTGACACTCCCGCTCACCCCATCAGGAGTGGGAGTAGATAATTGATGATTTTAGCAAAAAAATAGTTTAGCACGATCTCTGTTTTTGGAACATGTATTATTAGTTCAGCACGACTCCATTTTTCATGTTCATCATTAAATGTATATCGATTTTAGGATTAAGTTACTCTTTGTATGTTTACCGTAAAACATAATATATCTTTTAATATCCTTAAATTTATCTTTTATTGTGCATTGTTATACCTCCTAATTAGAACATTTGTTACTTGGGCGTGAATTGCAGTGGCATAGGAAAGCATTAAAACCTTTGCGTACCCCAGGGGTGTAGTAGACCCGTTAGAATATGGGTCACATGTGTACATACACCTGCACTTTTAAGAACCATATGAACGCAACTTCTTCTTCTTAGGGTATCGATGGCAAAACTAGTTAAATTCCTTGCCTGGCCCAGTATTTGGCCACGGCAGTGCCGTCCGCTAATGCTGTCATTAGGTCCCTACGTGAACAGGTAACAGGGCACGTGATGCAAGATCGAAGGTGGGTCATGGTCTGTGGAGAGACGCCGCACAAACACTGAAGATCGGAACCGTCCGAGAACCCCCATCTGTGGAGATTGTCTTTGCTGCGCCCAACTTGGGTGCGGAGTCTGTTTAGAGTTCGCAACGCAACTGATACTGTATTTAACATGGTCACCGAGCGTGAAGGCTTCAACAAGCCTTCTTCTTTTTACACGACTGCCCCAAAAAGGAGTGTTATGTTTTCAGGGTTCATGTATGTATGTATGTATGTATGTATGTATGTATGTACGAGTATGTATGTATGTATGTGAGTTTCTTTATTCCACCATAACTTCTATATGACTGAACTGATTTACATGTATGAGGTATCGTTAGAATCCTTGCATCGTCCCGAGTAACATAGACTATTGAAAAAATGTAGAAATGCAATGTGGTGGTAATTAAATGAACACCCGCCCAATTTTTTTTTAATTTTTTATCTGTTAATGCATGTGATTAACATCTAGGATTTGACGAGTGGATTCCAAAAATATAAATATGTTATACTGTTAATCGAAACTATCGAGGACAAAAAAAAACATTTTTAATTTTTTTTACGAAACGCCAACTAATATTATTAATTAATATAAGAAATCAGCCAACTCGATCATTTGCGTGAAAGATTTTCGAACCATTGTACAATGAACACTAAGTACATGTAAACAAGAACCAACTTTGTCGATTAAAAAAAATGATAACATAAACTAGGTATAAACAATAATAGCCTACCGAGTGTTTGAAAGTTTAGTGAATCAATTGTACTTTATCTACTTAATAGAACATTAACGTTGGTCACGGCTTAGTAAATAGCGCTATCCCACAAAGGGAACAACCGGTATGGTACACGGATGGCTCTAAAATGAACACCGGTAGGAGGTACACAGCGACAACTGCAATCTTAGCCTAAGCATGAGCAAAATGATGACGGTCTTCGAAGCAGAGACCTATGCTATAATCGGGTGCGCGCAGGAAATACTAGACAGTGGCACTGAAGGGGACACTGTCTACATTTTAAGCGACAGCCAAGCAACACTTAAGGCACTCACATCCAATAGAGTGGATTCTGGGCTGATACTAAACTGTATCTATTTCTTATTCTGTGACTGTATTAAATATTAAACCTGATAGGAAGGCGCAACAAGGTCAGATTGATCTAGGTGCCAGGTCATACAGGAGTAGAAGGTAATGAAAGAGCCGACATTCTGGCAAGGAAAGGATCCGAGACACCCCAATACGGACCGGAACCCTTCATAGGACTTTCACCAAGGGTCCATCAACCAAGGTTTGAAAAGGGCTGCGTTAGAGGTACACAGCACACACTGGCGCAATACAACAGGCCAGAAGCATGTAAAACTATTTCTCAATGACATAGATAAGGGCTGGACCCAAAAACTATGGAGGTACAGCAGATCACAGCTCCGAACAATCACAGGAGTCTTCAAGGGGGACTATGCCACCAACAAACAGATCCACAACATGGGACTAGCAAGCGACCCGACTTGCAGGATCTGTGGAGATGCAGAGGAGACAATGCTACACTTGCTGTACGACTGTGCAGCACTAGGCTCCAAAAGACTAGAGTAGGTATCTGGGCCAACCATTTCTAAGACCAAGACCAAGACAAGACTACAGGCTCAGCCCCATCAAGGCCATACTGGGACTCATGAAGAAGGTGTACGGAGGGCTAGGGGTTGAGTAGACGGGAGGGGCATACCACAAAAGATCTAGAAGGGTCGAAGTGCTCTGGCCTAGGGCCAGCCCGAAAACAAGATAAGATAAGATAAATGGCGCTATGGTGATCGTTCGAAAATTCGAATGTCCATTGCTACTCCGTGACCAACTAGAACCAGAAGAATTACCACACTATTACCGTCTTCGTAGAGTTCGACGACAAGGCAGTACGTGGCAACACTATTGGTATGGGTGTCAAAATTGAACAGTACAGACCAGTCGAATTTGACGGGCTAAGGAGTCATGGTTCGCAGGTCCTCACCGGACATGGTAAGTTCGGGAGGTTCCTGCACCGGATTCGTGCGGAAGAAACGCCCGGGTGTCACCATTGTGTGGACCGCCCGGAGGACACGGTGGAGGTGTGTCCCGCTTGGGCAGAGCAACGCCGTGTCCTCGTGGGGGCGATCGGCGGCGGCGATATCTCGCGCCGGGCCTTGGTACAGGCTATGGTCCGGAGCGAGGAGGAATGGCAGGCGGTCGCCTCCTTTTGCGAAGCAGTAATGCTAGCAAAGGAGGCGGCCGATCGCGTGAGGCAACGGTCCTCACGCCTCAATCGCCGCCGGGATTCCGATCCCGATTTCCGGCCATCGTAGGTGCAGGCTTGCGGACGGCGAGCAATGGGTGGCTCGCCGTCCGACCATCAGGTAACCGTCCGGACCAAGCCCGGCGCGTGCTGTTCCACGCGCGCCTCAAGGAGATGTCAGGAACTGTAGGGGCCTAGCAGGGTCGAAGTCTACTGGGGCCAAGGGTCTGCTTCTGAAAGGAAGACTCGGCCCTGGTGCTAAAGGCAACGAAGGAACAGGAGTGGGTTTTTAGTCGGTAAAAGTCTGACACTAACTCCCGCCCCGCTCAAGGGCGGGGGATGTCATAAGACGATTTTCCCACCGAAAAAAAAAGGAGTCATTGAAAAGTTACAATGGACAACACTGGACAGAGCCTTCGAGGACCTAGGCCCAAAAATTTTAGCCAAAAAGCAAGCTTATGTTGCGCTTAGTCGCGTGAGGCAACTAGAAGGTTTGGCAACCAGCGTTTTGGATCCACGTAAAGTGATTCACGAGCCACACGACAGGAAGTCTCTTGATGAATTTCATCGCCTCAGAAATCTTCAACAATTCTATATGAAGCGATTAATCTTCATCTGTTCTTGTGATCGTATAAATGCTTAGAAACTATATTGTGAAGCATGACATGTTTTAAAATTAAACTTATCACTAAAAGGTTTAAAATAAAAATAAATAATCAAAAAAAATAAAAAACACGACTGCCATGTCAAAAAAACGAACTAAAAAGCAAAAACAAGATGTTAGTTAAACTATATATATGAAAATGAAAGTTGTCACTCATTCACTCACTGACTAAACACGATGTCTCGAAAACTACTTGATCTACAAAACAAAATTTTTCATCGCCGTCGCGCGTCGGGGGACCAGTCTGTAGAATACTTTCTTATATAAAAAGTCCCCCGACTGCGATGAAAAATTTTGTTTTGTAGATCAAGTAGTTTTTGACATGGCAGTCGTGTTTTTTAATTTTTTAAATTATTTATTTTTATTAACTGCTGTATGTTGCTTGGATCATACTTGTACCTATAATTCGAGATAATTTTAATTCATCATCAACAATTCAAATATCGACTTTAGCTGTCTGTATTTAAAGTTCATTTCTAAGCAACTATGAGCATTAAAAAGGCCCTAAACAAAGTATGAGTTGCAATTTGAACTTTTCATGTTTCTTATTTTTCGTTTTTTATTATAAAATTTTATAATTAAGGTACCTAAAATAAACTAATAATATAAATGTAGAGGAAAAAACTCATTTAATTTTAAGTCAATTTATTTTAAAATTATTTACAAAATTTCGGTAGATCTGGTTAGGTATATTACGCAGAACCGTAATAATACATAAAATGTAAATGAATTCCACTTGTAGATAACATTATGTTACATGTGTTAGGTATATAATTTTATATGAAATCATTTTACTATAAAATAGAACTAGGCATGGTAGTGGGCCAGCCAAGTTCGCTCAACGCTTGTGTTCAGGGCTACAATTATTTAAAATAGGTACAATATGAACATCTTACAACTATACCTTTTCAGAAACTTGTTACAATAGGTACTTAGTAGAAATTATTTTACAATTAGTGAGACCCGTTATAATTTATTCAATAACAGTTATAATGTTACTTCGTTTTGGTAATATCATTTGAAAATTATCTATCTATTAGATATGGTATTATTTACATCTATACTTATCTAAGCTATTAAGTCTTTTAACATTAGCTAAATTTTAATTAGCATTAACATTAGGTGTTTTACAACAATTTGAAATAGGAAGTAAAATTTTATGGCACTTTATACCTATTTATATTAATGAAAGATTTCGTAAATAACTAACTCACATATTTGGCAATGATTTGGTCCACTTAGCCAAAGTGTGTTTGTTACCTACATAAATAAAGATTTTCCTTAAAAAATGTATTTTCAATCGAGACTGCCTTATTTTCTAGAAAATTTTGAGAATATACTCGTGGGTAGGTACTTATGCTAGGTACCTAATACTTTGAGTATTATTTAATATTCAATGTTTTGGTAGATACCATATCCGTGGTAGATACGCTCGCTCTTAGTGAAAGTATCGAGAAATAGATACGTATTTATTAATAATTTCTTATTGAACACACTGTTTGCATTCTGTTTTTCTACACATTACATATTATTAGGCAACAAACTTGCACATAAAAAGACTTTTAAGAATATCTATTTATTGTAATTTTGATCGTTTATACAAAAACTAAATTAATGTCTCCTTTTTTGTTCATGTCACAATATTTGTAGGTATTGGTTTAGGTACATTTTAGCACGCACCCAAACTATTGTTTCAATAACTTACTCTAAACGGTTCAAACAATCCAGGTAACAGATCTATGTTTTAAATACCATTGTATTATCCCATACACGTCATTTTGTAGCACAAACTGTATTTTAAATCCGTAACTACTACTGTTCAACACCATGAAGTTTTTCGTCTCAGTCGAAGATCTGTCATGAGGAGACCTCAACGGTCAAACACGTTAAGTGTTGAGCGTGCCAGTTGATGCGGGTCCCGATATGGTCCAGCTTCTCAGACGTCGAAGAGCAGCGCAATGTTGTGCTGCTCGGCGCGTCGCTAGTAGTGGTCGGGCAGCGCGTGCGGGGACGTGGGGTGCGCGGCGTGCGACACGTGCGCGGCGTGCGCGGCGTGGCCGGCGCGGTAGTGCGGCGCGCGCGCGTACGTGCCGTAGGCGTCGTCGCGCCGCGCGCTCACCGTGCCCACGGACGCGCCGCTCGCGCTGGTCCCGCCGACGCTGCCGCTGTACACCGACTCGCGTCTCTCGTTCACTGCTGCTCCTATGAATACAAACAATGAACAAATTAGTTTATTGTCTCTCTCTTATTTGATAGATATTAGATTATTACCAATTACCACATATTACCTACATGCATGCGAGAGTTTAGGTATTTCACGATTCAATTCGTGCAAATATAAAAGGTAGGTATTAATTGTGTCACTAAGGTTTTTCTTTCTTTTGACTAAGGGAGTTTTTAAAGGATGTGATGCGGAGGAATGAGGAATATTCATGACGAATGTTTAGAACATGAATGAGGATGGCTATAAGAGTAGAGACACGATAGACGGGTTGTGTGAAGGAGATGTAGTATCTATGTATGCAAGACTATGAACATTGAATTATGAAAGAAAAAGGTATGCTACACTGCCTCAATGGGAGCAGAAGATTGCTGGCTTGCTTTCTGTTCTCTCATAATTTAAGTTACCATAACCCAACTCACTGGCAGGTCCGGGTCGAATTCCATTGGCGGTGCCATAGGGTGGGTCTCGCTGCGCGTTGTGCGCGTTCTGGTTGTGCGCGAGCGCGTGGTGCGCGTGCGCGTGCGCCGGCGGCCGCAGCACCAGCGACGACGCGGCCACCAGCGGCCCACCGCCCGCGCCCGCCGCCGTCGCGCTCGTGGCGCCGCTCGTCGCCGAGCTGCCCTTGCTGTACACCGACTGAGACCTGCAATTGAGAATTGAGAAATGATTCGTGATCTTACAGTATTAATCATTTAGGCACATATAGGGTGTAAAAAGACCCTTAACGTAAACGAAAACTACGTATTGTACCCATCACTGGGATAGTTTTTTTCTTCTAGAACATGCCTGGGAAATCACTGGTTCCAGAGATATTCAAGGTCAAAGTAAGAAAAAAAAAATTGATTTTTTTTCAAAATCGTATTCCAAGTGTCATTAGAAAACTTTCTTCCGAACAAACATTATCAAAATTATTAATTTTTCATAACAAATTACGCATTTGAAGTTACAAAAATGCAATGAATGCAAAATACTACACACGCTTCGACGCAGCTGTGCGGCTGTGGCACGCACACTAGCGTGCGAGGTTCCGAGTTCAACGAACAAATGCAATACGCGCTCAGCTGATCGACAGTATGGACAATTTATTTATTTTATGAATTGAACAGTTTACGATTTTACGTTTTCAACAAAAACGTTGATTATTAATTATTTATTGTTTTAATTTTGAAATTAGGTAGTAAAATGGTAGAAATTAAGTAGGTACCTACCGTACCTACTTAACTACGCAGGTCTTCCCCAGGTCCTGACGCCTCCTTCTGTAGGGTCTACGCCCCGCTTAAACCACGCGGTTTGTGCAGTCCATGGACGTTTACGGGGCCCCGGTTTAGACTCGGTCACTCGGACTGAAGGTGAGTAAAAGGGTCATGGCCATCCTAATGATACAGGGATACCGCACGGTCTCCTGCGAGGCGAGCCGCATGCTGGCCTGCCACCGTGGGATTTTGGAGGCAACAATCCTCGTACGTAATGGTGCAACGCCGCCGAGGGGAAACTCCGCTGCCGCGTCCAATCGCGGCACGGCGCGGCAGACATAGCTCCAGCGAGATCTTGTGGTATTATGGTATGAAGACAGCGACTGTCGCAACCTTGCGCTGGGCGCGCCATGATAGCAGTAGTAAGTTCCCTCTCTGAGGAGTAGCTAGAGAGGCGCCACGGCGTCCTCACTTTCCGCCTGACGAAGGTCCTCGCCGGACACGGTTGTTTCTAAAGGTTCCTGTGTCGGATTCAGCGGGAAGAAACGCCCGGGTGTAACGCGGCCCTGGTATACAAACGGCAACTGAAGGAACAACGATCGGAGAGAGAGAGATGGAGTTTCAAACTTTTACTGACTAAAAATCGGTAAAAGTCTGACACTCCCTTTCTCTTCACCCAGAGCGCGAGGGGACATTTGATGATTTCCTATCGCAAAAAAGTTACTTTCTACTTATCTAAAAACTAAACTTAAATCCTAGGTACCTACCTACATTTAAACTTCTTAAATAACAACTTAATAAACCTTACTAGGTACATAAGCATAACATAAACCTTACTAAGTAGGTAAATAAGATGTGTTGCATTTACGATCACAATGTTAAAGGAAAAGTAAATTTCGTAATTTCATTTATTATGTTTGAATTAGGTACCTAAAGCTATCGGAAAAATCACACAAAGTTCCTTAGACTCAAAAATCATCACCTGCTTAGGTTTCTCCCAACTACTGGGGTCTCCTTTCAGTCTAACCGGACTGCCTCTTTAGCCTGCAAAACCTAGATATCGGTTAATACGATAACGATAAAGCCCCTGAAAAATGCCTACAATCCGTAAGTATTGTAGGTGTTGCAGTCAAAACTCTTAACCAGTCAAAAGTACTATTGACTAGAAAAATCAGTCAAAAGTACTTTTGACCGTATGCTTTAGTCAATAATACTTTTGACTAAAATAACAGTTAAAAGTACTTTTGCCCAATGGAGCTGGTTAAAAGTACTTTTGACTAAGTGATTCCGTCAAAAGTGGTTTTGACTGGTCGTATAAGTCAAAACTCTTAAAAAGTTAAGGTTGTCGATAAAAAAAAAACGACAAACGCACTTAAAAACTTTAGAAAAACAATGAGTGACTACGAAAAGAAAGAACGCTTTTTGCAAAGAATTTTAGCGATAGAAGATATGAAAGATAGTCATTTCAATGTGATGATAAAATAAAAATTTGAAAAGTTTGCAATGGATGTGGAAGACGTCAAATTTGATGAAAAGAAAACACCATTACAGTACAGTAAACAGTAGAGTTAATAGTGCTTTTGACTGATGCTTTATTGCAGTTAAAACTACTTTTGACGAAGAGCGTCAGTCAAAAGTACTTTTAACCGCAAATTTGTAGTCAAAAGTACTAATAACCAATAATTTTCAGTCAAAACCACTTTTGACCAACCTGTTCAATCAAAAGTACTTTTGACTGATTTTGCTAGTCAATAGTACTTTTGACTGGTTAAGAGTTTTGACTGCAACATAGGCATTTTTGCGGATGACTTCTAGTGAGGATTGCTTCAAGTGTATAAGGCTGTAAGGCTTATGCACTAGAAGCCATCCTGTTAAGCATGATTGGAAATAAATGTCGTAGATAGGTACCTCACTTTATAAAAATGTTTAGTAGGTACCTACCTAATAAATTACATTTTAAAACATGAACGAGCACGTGGCGCGTTTTACCTGCGTGAGTTCGTTAGTTTGTCGGGAGTCACAGATCGATTCCCGGCCACCGTAGACGCGGGCTTGCGGACGGAGAGCAATGGGTAGCTCTCCGTCCGATAACAACCAAGCCCTGGTGGACAGCGCGTTGTGTTCCACGTGCGCCTTAAGAAGCGGTCAGCTAAACTGATGGGGCCCGATAGGAGCGATGTCTGACAGGGTCGCGGGAATGTTCGAAAAAGTTACTGCGACCCTGAAACGCAAAGGCAACCGAAGGAACAACATTGGGTTTTAGTCAGTAAAACTCTAAAACTCCCTCTCGCTCCACCAGAGCGCGAGATGATTTTGATGATTTCCCAACGTTAAAAAAAAATAAATATCAAAGCTACTCACGCTTCCGTACACAACTGCAGCAGTCTGAACTGAGATACAACTTGTCTTTAGTGTTTGAGCGTGTTCATGTACCTACCTACCGACTGCGGCCTTCAAAACTACCTACTAGCTATTTCACAAATACTAACCAGAATTTAGTCAGAATTTCATTTATCTGTGTTCATTAATAACATTTTTTTTTAATGTAATCACGAGACAACCTACAGAATAATTTACGTAAACTGTTGAAGCCCACCTCTAAATGCTCGTTAAAACTCAAACCCAATTTAGGAAATTATTTATAACTAGAGCGACACCTAAATCTATGAGATCACATTTTGTTATTACTCCAGGCTGGCGCTAGCGCCAGCAGCCAGTAGCATGCGCGCGGCTCGTGCTCAAAGAAAGGGAAAAGCCGCCCACCGGCGGCGGTGCGCGGCTCTGCTCAAAGCATCAAAAAGGCCGCCAGCTGTCCAAGCCCCCTCCTTCTTCCGTCATCGAATGCACTTGTGGATATTTTTTTGCGAATTACTGTTATTAGTTGTGTACACGGATATCTATGGTTGTGTAGTAGGTATTGTGTGATAGACTGATAGTAGTGAAAGCGTTGGAGTGATAGGCTTAGTGTAGGTGTATTGTGAGTGCGTTGTATGTTTTTGTGTGTAGTGTGTTCTTTTAGGATTAATTTAGTAGTAGGCACCTTTCGCGAGATAAGATGCCTTTCATGTTTATTCGGTGCGCGAGTACGTGAAAATGATTTATTGTTACGACATGGCTCATGGAAACGCTACTGTGGCTCTGCGACTGTACAGGATTAAGCATCCTACCGCGTATCAACCCACGGATTCGCGGATCTTCACCAGAGCTGTTCAACGATTACTGGACAACCAACCGATAGTACCAATTTCTCTGGGAGGCGGCCGACGAGTACGACCAGCGGTCGATGAGGCCATTTTCGCTGTCATGCATGAAAACCCACGATTGGGCGTGCGAACAGCAGCCAAAATATTGCGGAGGCGGCATGTTCATCACGCTCCGCGCTCGGCACATGGTTTCCCATTCTACTGTGCACAAAGTGTTGAGGAGGGATAGGCAACAGCCTTACAAAATCCATCGTGTGCTAGCGCTCAAGCGCTCGTTCCAGGCGACGCGATACGTCGCATGGATTACTGCAGGTGGCTGTTGAGCCAGGACCGAGACTTCATCCAAAAAATAATTTTCACCGACGGGAGCACTTTCACAAATAATGGAATTTGGAACCGCCGAAATACCCATTATTGGTGTTCCGTCAATCCAAATCAAACCCAAGAAACGGGCTTCCAGACAAAATGTGTGGGCTGGCATTGTGGGAAACCAGATCCTAGGCCCGGTTTTCTTGCCACCGAGAATGGACGGGCCTACCTACCTCAATTTTATTACTGGCTACCTAACCGACACTTTGGAAGAGATGCCACTAGTTCAGAGGCTTGGGTTGTGGTACCAGCACGACGGTGCGCCGCCTCATGTTGTGAAACCAGTTCGTGAGCAACTGACGACGCTATTCGGAAACAACTGGATCGGACGGTTTTGGGCCTAACGCATGGCCAGCACGCTCGCCTGATTTAACCCCTCTGGATTTCTTTTTGTGGGGTTACGTCAAAGATAGGGTGTTTGACCGCCCCTGCGAGACCGCTGCGGCAATGCCACAGAAAATTATTGATGTGATGAACTTAAGCAGCGGTCAGCGCAAGAAGGGATCCTGGAGCGGGTTCATGAAAACACGCGGGCTAGGGCGCGCGTCTGTCTCCGCGTGGAAGTTTGAACCGGAGTTCGTCAGTGTTGAGAGGCCACCTGTGCTGGATGACAGCTAAAGCGACGGACGGTGTAGGTAAGTACTCAGGCTATTTAAAAACTGTACTTATTTCGTGTAAGTAATATTGTACATAATACAGAAATTTTTAATTACCAAGAGCCTACTTAATACCTACACCACCATGTAAAACGCGCGCGACGCCCGAGACGCCGCCGCTGCGCCGCGCCTCGCCTATCGTATACGTACCTATTACACACACACCGGCACAATCAGTTGCGCGCTTTACATTGCTCGCAATAAAAAGCATATTTTTTTAAAGATGGAAAAAAAAGTTTGTTTCCCAGCAATATTTTTTGTTCAAAATGACTTAGTTATGTGTACAGAATGTGTAGTTAACGGGTATGTGATCGGTCTTTTTACACCCTGTATATATATTCAGAACGCAGGACTAGGATTTTCCAGTTTCAACGGTTACCTACCGGTAGTGTCAAGGGGTATCTAACAATCTAGTATTACAGATAAAATGAATAAATCGAAAAAATATGTTTTCTATTCGATTCTTAGGGACTACACACACACACACACATTACATCAGAATGACAATTCCTGCATTTTTGAAGAACGTCCGCATTCGCATCCCAGTCGCACTCTGTCAAACATTTTGATAATAATTGTCGCTGAGATGATATTGGAGCTTGAATTGAATAGACCCTCGGCTTCTTAAACAGAAGGAATCAGTTACCTGTGCAAGCCATGCCTAGCAGGCGGTGGAGAGCGGCAATAGAGCGACTTGGTGCCAGAGTAGAGCGGCTCGGCGGTGTCGGGGCGCGGCGCGGCGGCGCAGTACGTGGGCGCGTGGCGGTAGTGGTGGTGGGATGGGAAGGTCGGCTTGTCGAGATCATCCAGGTCATTCGGGGATGAGGCGCGTGAGGAGCCCGTGCGCGTGCGCCGCCCTCCCCACTCGTGCAGTAGCGCCGATGCCACGCCACCGCCCAAACCCCCCACCCAGCACACCCAATGGCTCTCCCAGCGGGACAGCACGAACGACGGATCCAGGGATCGCGCAGGGTTCAGTGATGGCATCTGTGGAATGATCAGTAGCTTATTAACGGACTAAAATGAGCAAACGATAGAGCTGTCCAGAGCCTTCTGGCAAGTGGCAATCTATCAGCGATGACGATGGTTGAAAAGTATGGGATCGACATACACTACCGAAATGTCACGTGGTCAATGCCAAACATTGGCGGACAAAATACGTGCGATTCAACGACGCGATACGAGGAAATAGCAAAGTGAATTTAACGACGACGACGTGTAAATCCGGATTTAGCTGAATCTGGTAGATTCATGGGTCCTTCTTCTTATGAATTAATTGAGTTTTTTTGGCGCATAAACGCACCCCAAAACCTACCGAGATAGTTTCAACGATGTAATTGAAAGATGGATGGAATTAAATCGTAATGGACTGACAGCTGATAAGTTGCAAGATATTTTTGAATGAATTTGAATTGCACCTATCAAATCTAATGTCCACTTTGCTTTATTGAATACTTTCTTGCAATTTCTAATGATGAAAACGAGTGTTTTGAATTGTTTAATTATTAGGTATTCAGTCAATATGTTAGATTTTAAGCCCCTGTCAAAAACAATTCCTACATCTTTTATTTCATCGACTTTTGTGAGAAAATTATTGTTTAATAAAAGTCTCAAGTTCAGATTTGATTCTATAGAATTTTGCATTAACCATTTCTCGTTATTAAGTGTTATTTCATTTTTGTCACACTAAACGGATAGTCTGTCGAGATTTTCTTGTACGAGAACTGAATCCGTGTATAAAAAAAAATCTCGGAATACTTGAAACAGGAACCAATGTCTTCATAAATATATTAAACAAAATGGGAGCTAAGTGACCTATGTGTGAGCCCTGAGGAACTCCGGACTTGGTTACAAAGGGCTTTGAACAGTGACCGTTAATCACCACTGTTAAACTACGATCTGTCAGATAGGATCACAGGTGGAAAACCATTTAAGCATGTTACCTTCTTTGTCAATATAGGACAGGTTTCCGATCAGGCGCTTGCGGTTAACCGTGTCAAAAGCTTTACAGAAATCCGTATGAATGGCATCGACAGAAAAATGTGTCGAACATTGCATCAAAATCGTGATCTGTACCAAATAATTCATACCAATAAACTTTATTAAATTCTTTGTTGATGGCGGCATAGTCAGCTTTAAAAGAATTGAGCTGCTGGTTATCGTTACACATCACATACCTATTTGCACATGTAGCAATACAAAATTAAATCCGAAATAGTTAGAAATCAGTTTGATGGCAACATTACTTACCGCAAATTCCCGCTATCTATAAGTTGTTCTATTTATATTAACGAAATTCGCATTGCCAAACGCAATAAAATGCACGCGATAACAGTAGATTACGGGCTTTGTTCTTTATAAAATAAGGTTGAAAATGGCGAATCAGTTATGAACCGTGTATATAAATTTGATCAACATACACTACAAAATTCGCGATAGCTGCTAAGGAGTTGTCTCAATGACTCAATGATTTCCTATTCGTTTATAAATTCACGATGGGTGTTCAGTTGTTATTTAGCTTGCGGCGAGGTCAGTTGTAGACTTGAAAAAGTATATTTCGTCACAAATAAGCAGTGATTATTATCCTGTTCGATATTGTAGAGGGAGAGTAATAAATACTACTGGGTCTAATATTTATTTTATAGGATTTTTACGATATAATGTTTTAAAGATTTCATCATCAACAAAGTATTTTTAGGTTTCCTTGGGTGGGGACCCTATTGCTAAGACTCCGATGTCCACCTGTCTGTGGCTATCACGGTTCATAAGATACCAGGCTGTATCTCATGAACAGCGATAGCTACAGTTGACATTGTTACAGATGATGTGTTCCTGTTACCGCTATAACAACAGATACTAAAAACAGAATAAAATAAATATATAAGTGGGGGTTCCCATATAACAAACGTAATTTTTTTTTGGCATTTTTTGATACGTGTACGGTACGGAACCGTTCGCACGCAAGTCCGCCAGTTTTTTTAATTATTTCTAGGTTGATGATGAAATAAATTGAAAGCTTAAGTAGGTTTATGTCATACATATGACATACATATTTGGGGGCCGAGTCACCCGCGTCCGTAGGAGAATACCTGAAGCAAGTCCCTACACGTGGTCCCCGGGTGGTGCTAATCAGGTGACACTAACTGGTGGTAGGTTTCGACCGTTGGCTTGCGACCACCCACTGAGCAAAGACGTACCGCCAAACGGCCTGGCCGTGTTCCGGTATGATGCTCAGTGTAGCCAGTCTAGAGGAGTTGGGTCGAAATAGCTGTTCCAGCGCAAGCAGACCATCCTGGCTCGTGTTGATAAGGAGGAATCGGGAGGCTAGTCGCGGAGGGTAGCGGGATCCGAGGCACGGTTGCCGCTGGCCGACCGCAGGTAGCTGGGGGCCCAAGTTATGTGCTAGCCACACATGAAAGGCTGCCCCGCCAACTGTCGAAAAATCCTGGAATGCGCCATCGTGCTGGTTGGCGACCAGACGAGAGGGCCCGATGGACATTCCCGGGGGGGCTCGGGCGTCCCCGCAGTCTCCAGACTAGTCCCCCAATGATGTCGTCCTTTCAGTGCGTGCCTGAGGGTTAGCTGTGTGGAACCTCATTTCATTTCCTTCTCCTCTCCTCCTTTCACTAAAATAATGAAAATGAAAAGTAAGAGACAAGTTAGACAGCGGCTGCACTCCCTCTCTCACAAAGTGCACCTCACTAACATACGAGGTCTGCACTCCAATCTCGTCGCAGTCCACCACAACCTCGAGACTGAAAAACCAGCTCTCTTCTTCCTTTCGGAGACGCAGATCAGAGGTCCGTCCGACGTGTCGTACCTTTCTTACCCAGGTTTTACCTTGGAGCACTACTTCAAACCACGTGCGGGTGTATGTATGTACGCCCGGGACGACATCTGCTATCGGCGTCTCCGTAACCTTGAGGACTCCAGGTTCTCGACGCTTTGGACTTTGGTGGACACAGGCCTAGACAAAATAATCTACGCTTGTGTCTACCGCTCGCACAGCGGAGATCAAGAGACATCCGGGCTCACACAACATCTGAGTGAGGCGGCGGATGCGGCTCAAGCTAATCCAAAACACTAATCATTAAGCTCTACATGTGATCTCTGGCTACTAATAGCCCAGTAACCTCTAGTTACTCAACTATTCCTGCGCACCCCTCCAGGATTGCCAAGTCTCTCACGACTTAATGGTTTCCCACATTACGTCCCAGGTTTGATCGCAATACCGCGTACTCACGGACTACTGTGACCACTAGATACCGATTTTTATTAAGCTACGGCTACAAATCAAATCTGGTTTAGTCCGATCATCATGTTATCTCAATAATCTCATTATCTCAGCTACTTCACTCTAATTCAATTTCATCAGTTTTGCTTTGATTTTCCCTCTTTCTCTATTGCCTCACACGGTCCTTTAAATTTTGAGTCTAACTTAGTTTAATTACGCCCCTTGTTCATAATCGAAACAAAGTTACCTACCGAAAATTTATCGAGTTTTGCCTTCGTCAGATCAAACCTACACTATATTGCGCAACGCATCATCATCTGTTGTTTAACGATAGAGAACGCGCGACTAAAATCGATGAGAAATGATTTCGTGACAAGAGGTCACACGCGGCACTATTACAGGGCATTATCCGTTTTGGATCCAGCCATATCCCATGGTCTCACCCGCCTTGGATCTAGCCTCCTTACTTGGCATCACCCGCCTAGGATCTAGCCACACCCTATGGCATCACCCGCCTGGGATCTAGCCTCGTAACCTGGCATCACCCGCCTAGGATCTAACCATACCGAATGGCAACATCCGCCACGGATTAAGCCTTGCAACTTGAATTGCATTATCAAAAACGACCACTTTTTCATATCTAACGTTAATCCGGCTTTAGTCGACGTTCTCAAAACTACTTCAAGTCTCCCGACGTAATCGCGATCTCAATAGTTTTCAAAATAATCAAAATATCGACAACTCAAACTACGATGTAGGTATTTACCGATCCGCCTAAAACGTTATCAATCGTCCGTTGGAAAACTCGGATTGCATTTCGAAACCGATTGGCATGGTCAAATGTTTGTACCGGCTATCCGCTATCATAAACAGTACTGAAAGCCTGATACACAATCTAATTTTGTAAAATAACGCGCACTATGTAAACGAGTTATTTTGTCTAAGATAAGTGGTATACCGGTTAGGCACATTGTTATTTAGTTCACAGTAATCTTTGCTCATTATATCTGACCGGTCGAGTTTTTAAGTCAAAAGAGCTAAACTAACAAACATCGAATTACTGGGTCGAATAATATTTTCACGCAACAATTCATCTACCCGCTCACGCATTATTTTTAATTTTTCCGCGCCAGGCCGCTATGGTCGTCTTTATACAGTCAAATACGAGTCAATTAAACGGATAAGTTTACTTTTTGCTACACGCGTTTGTAGCATACCACACACGTCACACGTCAGTGTCAATAACGTCAAAATTATCTATGGAGGAATAATCACTGTCATAAAAAAATCGAAACGGTATCTACTGCATCTAATGAGGGTAGTTGTAATTACAATTGTTTACGTCGTGAACTTTGGCAATTTTTACTATTTGAACTGAACCCTTGCACCAATATACCACGGCCTAAATATCACTTCGCAAATAGATCTGCAAGGCATGAAATAAAATCTCGATTAAACTACGCAAGTAATCTGAACACACAAAACCTATCCCTTCAATGTAACAACACTGTGTTTACGTTTGGCGTGAAATAGTGATTACAGACTTTAAAGTGAAAGAGAGAACACTCAGCACCAGAATTAAAATGGAATGTGAATACCTGACCTTGTTCCTGGTGGAGGATCGCCAACACACGTCAGTCAACCTCTCACTCGCTACGTGATGCCTTGGCGTCACCGTCACCGTTGCGTCACTTTCATTAGGACACCGGAAGGAGATGTGACCTTGGTCTCCACATTTGCAGCATACGATGTGACTGGCCATGGGATTGAGTCTTGAAGCTTGAATATCACGTTATTCTGTCGGTTTCCTACTGTTTCTTGCTTATGAAAACACAGCCTGCTTCGTCGAATTTTTCCACTGTGGAAACATTTGACAGGTGACGTTTGAGATGTCTTCATACGTTTTGTGTCAATTTTTTTCTGATCTGGTAGCGCGCTTGACACACTGCACCTCAGGCATGCACACACACACGCACTGCACTTTGTATTTTACACTTCAGGTAAGTAAAAGTTTGTAATTCTTGCTGTAATCACTGGTGACTTCGGATTATCAGCAAGGCACGTATTGGAAAGTGGTACATCGTAAACGTGCATTTGCGTCGGTCTTGTCCCGGTCACAATCTGGGCAGCACACGGTGATTTACTCAGTTCCTATTTCTTTCTGGGGAAACAATGTCATCATGGTCCAACATTCGTTGCTCAGGATTAGGAACAAACCCCAGAAAAAACCTAATCAGACCAAAACTGATCATGACATTGATTAACGGAACTTTGAATATTATTCGGTCCAGTGCTTCATTCCAAGTTTTCACTTTCTAATTTTCCATTTCAAATAATGACCGCTACTTGTCTTGGCTCTTGCTATTTTCGTCGTGACCGGCGTTACGTAACTTTCGTGCTGCTCTTGTTTATTTGCTCGGAATCCCACTTCTGATGCCGGCGCAGGATGCCGATCATCATTGAAGCTTTTTCCAGGTACTCTGTTTTGTGGGCGATGGCTGGGTATCGAGCCATAAACTAACTATTCCAGATCATACAACTGATTTATTATGATGCAAGCTTTAGGTATACACATCACACAACGAGCAGTGAGACAGTCCCCGAGACCAGACGTTGGTACGCACGGTTGCCGACAGAGGAAAGAGCCCCGAACCTCTGCGGTCGGCACTTTTATATGCTCGGTTCGTGCAAACGTCAGCGCGGATTCTGTCAAAGTGACAGGTGTCACTTTTCACTTAGCTCGTTCATTCGTTCTCAAGCTTCCGTACTATTGACTTCTTCGACAAGTATGTTTATCAGTTGTCTAGTATAGCACAAACTCTGCTTAGTTTGGGAAAAGATGGCGTTGTGTAAAAAGTTGTACAATATTTTTTTAAATTAAAAAACATTGCGGAAAACTAAAAGTCAATCGCCAGCTCTCGAGCAATGGGTAGCTCGCCGTCCAGACTTCCTGTAACCGTCCGGTCCGGACCAAGGTCGAGTCGTTAACGCCGCGTACCATTCCACGCGCGCCTCAAAGAGGTGTCAGCAAAACCGTAGGGGCCCAGCAGGGTCGAAGCCTATTATACTGGGGCCATGAGTTATGCGAAAGAGAAGCCCGGGGCCCTGGAACGAAGGTTAAGAAAAAATATAAGTCATTGGATGATTTCCCGCCTAAAAAAAAATCTCTATTGAAGTAAAGTTCCTCTGACAGTTGGTACCTAATTGAGATAGGCACATCATAATATAACATGCCTAATGCCTATCTCACTGGGGAAAACCAGCTGTGTTGTCATGTGACTTCTGTTTTTATGACGAGTTTTATTTAAAAAAGAATTCTTTTGATTTTAATTTCTTTGTTTGATAAAGGTTTTTGTAATTAGCACAATAGAAAGCTATTCAACTGAAGTCTTAGATAGGTAGGTATATAATATATTTGTATTATCGATGGCTTAGAGTGAATACCTCGTAACTGTGAAATACGTAACTTTTCAGGAGGCACAAAAACCAAATTAGACCTTTATTATCATGTAATTTTAATGTGCTTCTACGTGGTCTATTCAAATATTTAAAACTATTGATTTATTTCAAACGCTTATTTTTCTTATTTTTTAATTTTTTCCGCAAGTTTTGACGTGCCGTCGCGAGGTGATCACACCAAACTGACTCGAGCAAGATATGGGTAAAACTGTACTATACTGGACAACGAAATAATGGGTTTTTTGGGGTGGAGGGTGGAGGGGGGGGTGTCCCTTCCCCCCCGAACCCCCTCCCGAATCTAGGAAACACATACTTTTGGAGATATTCAAGATTCAAATTTTGAGGTTAGGAATCACAAAATAGTACATTTTATGCAGTTTTGGGGCAGATTTGGGGGTTATAGGGAGGAGAATCACCCTAAACCCCTTGGACTATACCCCCACAGTAGCAATTGTATGCTTTCATGTATTTAAAAATGAAAAGAATAAATTTTGTTGTCGGGGAGCGCTCTACCATTGTCTACAAATATTTGAAATATAGTTTTCTGGGTGGCTTAAAAAAAAAATTACCCTAATAGCTTAACCTCCCACTGTAGCAATTGTATACTTTCATGTATGTAGATGACAAAAAAAATAAAATTGTTGTCGGGGAGCGCTCTACCATTGTTTAAAATTATTTGTGCACTGAAAAATAGTTTTCTGGGTGGTTTAAAAAAAAATAACCCTAACCTAACCTCCCACTGTAGCAATTGTATACTTTCATGTATTTAGATGAAAAAAAAAATTGTTGTGTCGGGGAGCGCTCTACCATTGTATAAAAATATTTGGGCACTGAAAAATAGTTTTCTGGGTGGTTTAAAAAAAAAAATAACCCTAACCTAACCTCCTACTGTAGCAATTGTATACTTTCATGTATTAAGATGAAAAAAAAAAAGTTTTCTGGGTGGATTATAAAAAAAATAACCCTAACCTAACCTAATCTATCCGAGTCAGAGTGCCCTATATTTAGTGTGCAAAAAAATTAGCTCATCTCACTTTTATTATTTCTTACTAAAAACTAAATTATAAGAGAAAAAAAAGTCTTATTTTTTTACTTTTTTCAAATATTATTAATTTAGCATTGGACAAGCTGAATTCACTTAATGATGTATAATATGTCATTTGGCTATATTATTCGTCATTTTTAATGTAAATAAAAGAAAATTTGCGTTTTCTTAAATATTTGAAGGGGCAGGAGGGCCTTCATCAGAATTCATCTCGTGTGATGTATGTGGGTAGGTAGGTCGGCAGGTGGGCGTGAGCAGAAAAATCACAAGTCCTTATTACAATCACCGTTGTTTAATTAGCACTGGGTTTAATAATCGAAATACACAGTCAAATGAACAATGTACAGTCTAAGCAACACGATACCAACTTAATTATAACACTAGATTAAGCTATCACTCGTATGCAAAGCGATTCGTCACAAGCGTGGTGTGCAGGCGCCGTCTCGAACAACAGTGTGTCAAGATGGCCGCCGTCACAACCATCAACAATGACGCTCCGCTAGGCTGACTTTGACAGCTAAAAGTCAACCTGACTTCTGACGTTGACGGATGCGCCGTCACGGCCGGACTGACACTCGACCGTCCTCGGGCGATTTTCTGAAACAATGAGTTGCAATCGTACATGGTCCGTTCGGCATCCTGACAGACGACTAATTACAATTATCACAATGCGCCATGATACTTAAGACTTAAGGCGAGTGTCTCGCAACAATTAAGCCGGATGACAAAGCCTCGTCACTAAACAGCATGTAGGCAAGTCAATCCTTTGGTGGATGTGACCCGGACGACAATATTCGTCTTACTATAATCAGCAAAACATCCAGAACAAGTCAGTCAACTTAAAGGACTCTGACTCGGACGACCTATTTCGTCTCATAGAACAAAAGCACAGAGACAAGTCAATCTGATACTGACTCGGACGACATATTTCGTCTGACTATTTGGCAGGAAAGAGATTCTTACATGTCGCTCCACTTACTTACGACTATGAATCGTCCCGTTCTGTATGAATTTCAGTTTCGTGTGCAACATTTCTCAAGTCTCAGGATCTGAGCATGTACTGACAGTGTCTGCGCCTTTTGTGAGCGTCCACGAATCGGCGGAAACAGTGTTTGAGCATACGGTCAAGGTGTCAGAGTTATCATTGTCATGATTTGAATTAGTTATACTTTCTTCATCTTTCGACGTCGTCTCGGCCTCTTCACAATTTAAAAGACTAATATCTATTTCGATCAAACCGATGTGTCCCTGGGGTACTGCGCGCAAATTCTCGTGAGAGTATTTGTAAGTTCTCTGAGAACCACCTAAACTTTTAAGTTCGTAGCGATCGTTTTCAAGTACTTCTACTATAACATATGGACCTCGAAACTTCCTATCCAATTTTGTTTTATTCCGTTCACAATTTTTAATAAATACGAAGTCTCCTTTAGAGAAAGGTCTTACTGTGGCCCGACCACGATTAAACCGAAGGGTATTCAGCAGCTTTGCAAATCTTAGCTGATGCATCAGTTCTTATCGAATCTAAATCTAAGCGAACCTCATGATCTATATTATCGACGTTCAACTTAGACATTCCTAAAGAATTAGAACGGATTCCAAACATTAGTTCTGACGGTGAGTATTTGGTAACGGAAGATTTAGAACTATTGAGAGCGAGTTGGATGTTACCTAATTCGTCACGCCACGCTTTGTTAGGGTCGTTTTCAATGACAGTAAGGAGGCTCTTTAGAGTACGCATCACTCGTTCAACTTGGCCGTTTGCCCTACTCGTACCAGTCGCGATGAAATGGAGGTCTATAATAATAATAATCTTCCTGTAGAGTATGCCACCTCTAACGTCATATGTTTGACCTACTGTTTCGGGAAAGCTATTATTATTATGTTTTGCGATAAGATCCTGAATTTCTGCGTCACGTTTCTGTTCAACTGACAGCCAGCCCTGATGTAGTTCAACATAATTGACAGTTTTAGGCTTAGGTTTTACAGGAGTGATAGGAACAGCAGAATCTGACAGTGGATTTCGGGACAGGTAGTCAGCATGCTCCATTTTACTTCCTTCGCGGTATATAATATCGAAATCGTAAGCTTGTAAATAAGCCCACCATCGGTAAACGCGGGGTGTTAGGTCTTTCTTCGATTTCGACGCCTTGAGTGAATTGCAGTCGGTAACTACAACAAATCGCCTACCATATAAATAATGGCGAAAATACTCTACAGCTCTGACGACCGCTAAAGTTTCTAACTCGTATGAATGATAACGAGATTCCGCGTCTGCTGTACGGCGGCTATAATACTCTACAACGTGCGGAAGATTATTTTTCTTTTGCAGAAGGATTGCTCCATATCCTTCTGAGCTAGCATCGGTATGTAGCTCCACCGGAAGTTCTGGGTCGAATATAGTTAGCACCGGTTCGGACGTGAGAATGCCTACAATTTTGCGCCGTATCTTTTCATGTTCGGCGGTCCAAGTAATTCGTCCTTTAAGTTTTGTAAGAGGGTATAGGGGACCGACTATTCGTGTGAACTCAGGAATAAATTTCCGAAAGTAGGAGGCTAGACCGAGAAATTGGCGAACATTAGTAGCCGATTTAGGTTCTGCGGCATCTGCCAATGCTTGAATCTTCCGTGAATTGGGCCTAATCTCACCGGATTGTACAGAATATCCTAGGTAGTCAATTCGTTGTTTCATAAATTTACATTTCTTTGTATTGAATGTAAACCCGGCTTCTGATAACGCACCTAAAACAAAGTCAAGGCGCTTCAGTCCTTCGGAGATGTTAGCAGAATGACATAACACGTCATCCATATAGATAAGTGGTTTATCTTGTAAATGACTAAGAGCCCTTGTGATACATCTCTGAAAGACTGAAGGAGCATTTCGCAAACCAAACGGCATGGCGAGATACTCGTATTGCCCTTCGTTTGTCACGAAAGCTGTCTTCTCCACTGACTCAGGGTGGATAGGGATCTGGTGAAAGCCAGAAGCCATACCCAATGAAGAGAAGAAATTAGCACCCGTAAGCTGGTCGATTTGTTCCTCGATTCGAGGTAAGGGATAATGTTCAGGTATGGTATTTGAATTTAACTCCCTAAAATCTACTCAAAGTCTATCGGAATTATCCTTCTTTTTCACAAGAACGATAGGACTAGCAAATGGGGGGACTAGCAAACGTACTCTCTCGAATTACCCCTGCGTCTAATAGTTTTTGAACCTGTTCCCTAATTATTTGTTTCTCTATAGGTGCTCTTTTATGGGGACATCGCTGCACAACTTTATGTGGATCTGCTAATTTAATTTCACATACTCCAGTCTTCACACGCTTGGTAGGTATACCCTCGATAAAGTTATTTGCGTATTTGCTCAATATGGAAATCAACATGTCTTTATCCCGTTCATGCAAATCCGTGTCAATTTTTAAAAAATCTGGGAGATCTGATGTCGCGACACAAAGATTAGATTGTTGTTTAGAGTATATAACAAGATTATCATTATCAATTTCTACACTTAACCCCTGATCAAAGATATCTCTACCAATAATTATAGGCTCGGATATATTATTGTCGGAAACCACGTGAAAGAGAAAACTAATCAAGCGATCACCAATTTTAACATCGGCCTGAATTTGAGTCGTACACTGTATATCATCACCTCCAATGCCGCTCAGATATACGAGACTTTTACACACAGTACCCAAGAGTTTACCACGATAACTTTCTTTCACAAGAGAACAGGACGATCCGCTGTCAAATAGAAAAGGTACAGACTCACCGGAAGATGTTGTCAAAATGCCCCTTGAAGGACGGTGTTCACAATGGTGGACTTCTTTGGCCGCAGCTTTACCACCGTTCCTATTATCGGGACAGTTAGTTGTCACATGACCTTTTTGGCCACAAGTGTAGCACGTTACGTCGGTCTTCTTCTCCAACGGACGGGAAGCATTCGAAGTGTCTCGAGGCTCGCCTGATCCCAGCGTGTCACGACTTTTTCGGCATTCCGCCAAACGATGTCCCGATATTCCGCAAAAGTTACATCTGCCAGTGAACCTTTCGCTAGCACGAAAACGCTTCGCCTCAGGTTCGTTAGCTTCGACACCTTCTGAACGCCGTTTAAGAGATACGCCTCCCAGGATTCGGAATATTTGAGTGCGAGTTGTGATATTGTGCGCAATCAATTCGCGTCTTCGACAAAGTACAGAAATAACAAATCCAGTCACCACTTCTTCAGGCATCACAGTCTTAGGTATTCGTTCGATTAGGTTCCATAAACGAAGAGCAGCTTCTGAAGCTGTCTCCTTAGCTCCTATTTAGAATCGCAATATTTCGTCGAAATAGTCCTGAAGAAGCTTTGGTTTTGAAAATTTAGCTAACAGTGTCTGTTTGACAACGCTCCAGGGGGGCTATTGGCTAACTTTTTCAATAACAGTTGACAACTAGCATTCGTTGCACACTAAACTTAGTTGTCAACTGACAATTTCATAAAATTGGTATTACGTAACACACAAGTGACTAACAAACTACAGTGGAAATGTGGTGAATTATAAAAATTTACGGTGCCCATTGTGACCAATCTAAAATTTTATCGACTATTATACAGCTTCAAAAGCTTACACAATCGCAATTTTAAAAGTATCGATACAATAACATCTGTCAAAACGTGTTACGGTGGCTATCAAAGGCACCAGTGACTAATGACGTCACTGCAGTTGGTCACTGAAGATAGGCAATACGAAACTAGCTGTTTGACAGTTCAATGATGCACATTGTTAACAAGTGATCATCACTTGAACTGTCAACAGAGTTACGCAATAGCCCCGCTGGACATTTCATCTAAGTTTAGCTTAGTGATACAGGCAGCCGCTCGTCCTTTTAAAGAGGTAGGAAGAGCCATGAGCAAGTCTATTCCTTCTAAGCGCTTATTATGAACGATCGCTTCGGTAATATTGCAGCAACCATCTATGTAACACTCCGGTTCGTCTGGATTAAAAGGTAAGAAATGTGTTGCCTGGTTACTCACAGTTGGCGTTGGCTGGGCTGCGAGAACACGAGATAAAAGCATTTCCATGCTATTCAGCAATTTTTCTGCATCCGATTTTGGTGTTTCTTGCTCAATCCGAGCCCCATCCAGTCCCACTTCTGATGAAGGGGCAGGAGGGCCTTCATCAGAATTCATCTCGTGTGATGTATGTGGGTAGGTAGGTCGGCAGGTGGCCGTGAGCAGAAAAATCACAAGTCCTTATTACAATCACCGTTGTTTAATCAGCACAGGGTTTAATAATCGAAATACACAGTCAAATGAACAATGTACAGTCTAAGCAACACGATACCAACTTAATTATAACACTAGATTAAGTTATCACTCGTATGCAAAGCGATTCGTCACAAGCATGGTGTGCAGGCGCCGTTTCGAACAACAGTGTGTCAAGATGGCCGCCGTCACAACCATCGACAATGACGCTTTGCTAGGCTGACTTTGACAGCTAAAAGTCAACCTGACGTCTGACGTTGACGGATGCGCCGTCATATTCATTGTGGCTGTATGAACTAACACCTTAGTCATAATATTACAAACAAAGTAAAAAGTGAACGAAATCTGTCAAAATGGCGTCAAATATTACGAAAAATTATCGATTTTCATTATTTTTTTTCTCAAACACTATAATATGTTTCCTAACATTGAGACTTTGCATAATTACTTTTTAGACATAAACCTTTCCAATAAAAAAATACGAGCGTAAAACTCGTTGTCCAGTATAGTACAGTTTAGCCAAGATATGCATTCAACATTGTAGATGGCGCTACAAGTATCCAATCAAAATTTTGCGTTATACAAGATTGTGCGTTACGAGCTCTTCTTTTTAGAAATGTAATAAAATAAAATTACCTAAAATTGCATATCCGAGGTTTTCACTCTAAGCCATCGTTATATCATCATTGGAATCATAATGTGAAGTAGGTACTATTGTCACAAGATAAATACATACATAATAATATCTGAATTTATATGTTGCTTGCTACGTGTAGGAACAAAGCGTATTTAATTCATCGATGTAGCAGATAAGATAAACACGCTATTTCAAGCCGGCTTCAGTCCAACAGTGTTGCCAGATGTAACATAAATATGTCAGTTAGTGGAATAGCTCCAGCCACTTCTCAAAGAGGGGACCGCCGTGAGATAAAGAGGGATGGAGCTAGACACCCTTTATAACTCCATCCCTTTAACAGTTCAATTCAGGTTGTCAAGTGGATCGCGTTAAGAGGTCGTGGTAGGGCCTCTGCTAATAAATCTGACAGCAGTCTTGCCAAGAGGTACCTATCGTGTTACCTAATTACTGGATTGTGGAAGTCAGTTCGGCAGTGGATCCGTGTAAAACACTGACATTCAGCTGCATCCGCTTAGACTAGAAGCTGACCTCGATAAAGTATGGAAAAGACTGGACAGATTGATGCAGATTCGACCTACCCCCTAGCCAAGTTACAACCGTTTCGTTTCGATTCTCTTTTCGTTGAACGCCTCGAGTCGGCCACACCTCCTATTCCTTTGTTCTGACCACGTGACTGAGCGTTGAGATGAAGTCAGAATGAAGGAATCGGAGGCGTGGCCTACTCGAGGTGATGGACGAAAAGAGAATCGAAACGAAACGGTTGTAACTTGGCTAGGGGGGCTGTCATTTTCTCAAAGTAAGGGCTTCGCCCTCTAACCGCAGAGTCCTGCCGGGGTCCGTTCAACGGACTCGTCATTTGATTGTCTGATTAGAAGTCCCTATAGCGGTAATCTTTTGACCTTTTATAATATGGCTGGTCCCAGCCGTATCGTTTATCCTAGGAAAACCTCCCTAAAGTAAACGATACGAGAATACTATAAATTGTGTAAATTACCACGTACTTACAATACAAAAAAATCTGCCTTATTTATAAATGATTAGGTTAACTATTGATTAGCAGAACCTGATTAAAATTTTGAATTCAGAGAATCAGAATAAGACCTGGAAAAATAACTAAATGCTGTAAATTGTTTCAAGCGAATATACTCCCGAGATAAAAAGGTATTATTTATACAAGAGATCATGTCTAGGACCACCGGGACATGGTCTACCCGTGTGCCAAATTTCATCCAAATTCATTCAGCCGTTCGAGCGTGAAGATGTAGCAAACATACACACTCTCAAACTTTCACCTTTATAATATTAGTATGATAAGGCGCTATTTGTATACGTAAAATTAGCCGTAAAATTGTTCTGTCTGTATCAACGAAGATCTTCATCAGATATTCACCAAATAAATAAAACAATAAAAACTATTTTAATATTTGGTGAAGATCCTATTGAGGCCGCGAAGGTCAATGTTCTACGTAATTCGTAGATAAGGGGAAGGCCCGACTTTACAGAATGTTGCCATTCACACATTTTAATTTCTACCATTTATTTAGAATTTTAATAATTAGTGACTTTATTGACTGCAATGTTTTACCTAAAGTACGGAAACAACAGGCGAAATGTATGTAGGTTTTTTTTAATTACTTTAAACATATTGTTTGAGCACGCTACTATGTGAGAACCCCTTCAGTAAAGGCGTAACGAATAGCACCACAAAAATAAATAACTAAAATAAAAACCGGTCAAGTTCGAGTCGCAATCGCGCACCGAGGATTCTGTATAAGCTTATTGATTAGTAATTAGTTCGATTCTGGAATCAAGCCTCGAAGATTTTTCCGTGATCTAACTACTTTACGGTCTTCAGATTTTTAATTGTGCTGTGAGACCTTGCTTCTTGCCAAATTTTTAAAAGGTTTTGATTTCCTTGCAAGTGTCAAAATATGCGACACAAACAGAGCATATGTCTTAAAAAAACCGTCACTCGGGCCCTTAGCTTTCACCTTAATGTTGGTAAATGAAAATTAATGTAATAATCCTGAACAACATAAAATGATTCAAATGTGTAAGTATTATTTTGTTGCAACATAATTTAATAATGTTACTGCGATGGTAAGAAAACAATATTCTGGTAACATTACTCACAGCAAGATACGTATATGTTCTATATTTAAAAATATGTTATCATTAAATTCGCACTGCAAAACGCCGTAAGAGACAAGCGTCAGTATTTAAATATAGACTCTATAATTTAGACAGTAAGACTGAAAAATGTTGAAAAGCATATAGCATGTGTTACATTTTGATACTTTTTGTTATTTACACTGGGCTGAATTATATTTCATAAATGGTAGTGGCAGTAGTCATTCGGCCGCTTTACGTCTGCCTTCATGGTCGGTCAATCTGTGGGCTTGATAGCGAAGTTTTTAAGTATTAAAAAAAAAACAGTTTTCATATTACTTAATAAAAAAGTGATTTAATAGTTTCCTTTTAATATCTCAGGTGAGTAGGTACCTGTATTCATTAAATAATTTATTTTAAGGAAGGTATCACCAATTCTTAGGTTTTTTTTTATGGCAATTGAATCAAATACAAAAAGTTTATTTGTGCGCCCAGGTACAATTTAGTTGTTACAAAATTTTATATAGGGTGACTGGTAATTAGTATACGATAGTTAAACACGTGATTGTGCTCATGATAACCAACAACTTTTACTATGGGAACAAACCTGAAATCGCGAAAAAAAATCAGCTGTTCAGTACATTCATGTTTGCCTAATGTACTGAACAGCTGATATTTTTTTCGCGATTTCGGCATTGCTCCCATAATAAAAATTGTTTGTTATCATGAGCACAATCACGTGTTTAAGTAGGTATCGTACACTAATTACCAGTCACCCTATATAAGTGTCTCTGCGTTCTTCCACAGTAAGTGCCATACAAATATTAATAAAATAGGTATTATTACGCGATCGGCGCGAATCGGTTGCGATTATCCTGCTGCCAGAATTCTCAAGTTGTAGAATCCGGTACTTCCACTCCGATCAACGGAACCGATCAACTGGTTGTGCAGAATGGAACTCGATCGAATCACCTTCTGTTCGTCCATTCCGATCAACTGAACCGACCACAGAACAAAAAATACTACTTTTCTTTATTCCGTGGAACCGACCAACTAGTTGTGCGGAATGGAACTCAATCGGATTACCTATTTTTCATTCTCAACGATGCAACTTTTTAGTTGTTCCGATAGAAATATTTGCTTCATTGTCACTAGTACCTATATACCTATCTTCTTCTGTATATTTGTGTGTACATGAATTATAAAACAAATAAATAAATAAATAGTACCATTAACAGTTCCATGACAGAACTTCTGATGTTTTTTAAATCACTAGTTCCATTTTAAAAGAATCTGAAATCAATGGAACTAATTTTTAATTTTGTTATCACTAGTTCCACTTTATTATCTTAGGCATTTGTGAAATTTCTTAAGGGTGGAAAAACACTTGAGTTAAAAACACTTATGAAATTTCTCAAGGGTGGAAAAACACTCGAGGTAAAAACACTTGTGAAAATTTGTATGGGTGGAAAAACACTCGAGGTAAAAACACTTGTGAAATTTCTTAAGAGTGGAAAAGCACTCGAGGTAAAAACACTTTTCTCAGCGATACAACCTTTTAGTTGATGGACAGAAACGAATAATGCTTGAATAAACCAGCTTTTAATGTTATATAAAGCACAGGTCCGATCGTGTGTGGAGTACTGCAGTCACATATGGGCTGGTGCTGCAAAATGCCATCTAGCAGCTTTGGACTCAGTGGAAAGGCGTGCGAAGAGGCTAATTGGGGATCCAGATTTGGTTAAGTCCAATCTACAAAGCCTCGAGCACAGGCGCAGGGTAGCCAGCCTATCGGTATTTTACAGGTTGCATTTTGGAGAGTGTGCGCGGGAATTGCATGACTTGATTCCGCCATCTCCTTTCTACCATCGGACAACCCGACGTACGGCGAGTATCCACCCTTACTGCCCTTACGTTGTTGAAACTTCAACGGTCCGGACTAAGCGTTTCGCTTCGTCGTTTATACCGCGTACATCGAAGGACTGGAACAGTGGAACAATTTGCCTGCTGCGGTCTTCCCGTCCAACTATAATTTAGGTGTCTTCAAGGCTAGAGTGAATAGGCTCTTAATAAACTAGTGCGCCTCACCATCAATACTGTATTTCCAAACAGTGTGACTGTTTAAAAAAAAGGGATCAACAAAAACCCTAAGTATGAGTATTCGAAAATACTAAAATAAATGCAGAATTATATTATACAAAAATTAAATAAAATTTGAAGAAATTCAAATTAAACACTTCATTATCTTTCTGCTCTTATCCCATGTGACATGGGATTGGCGCAACACATTGTTTTCTTCCATTCTGTTCTGTCACCCGTCACGTTATAATACTGTGGTATCTGTATAGCTTAGTATGTAACAAAACACGAGTATCAGTAAACGTCGACGCAATTTAGGAACACGTCTGCCCGTCGTCTTATAAATAAATAAAATGCATTTCTTCCTCGAAGATATAATTAAGTATGTTGGTAATCTTTATAGACATATGTAATTGTCTATTTGGGCAGAATAAACATGTTTTCTTTCTTTTTTTCTAATTCTTCTGTAGTACGTGTGTTTGTCGCCTATACATAAATAAACAGGGGTAATGTCCAAAACGATGTCATTCAGACAAACGGAACATGACAAGACGGAATAAGACAGGATAAAACGGGACAATGCAGGACTAAATAAAAATATTTAAAGAAAAACAAAAAACCCGACTGCGTCGAAACTAATTTAAAAAAAAAAAACGTTAAAAAATTAACTTAAATAAAAACTAAAAAGAAACAAACAAGCCCAGTAGTTTAGAATTCTGTTATGTAATACTAAATAACTACACAATTTAAATAGTTTTATAATCGATACACACATAAAACAAATCATACATTCTAATGCAGAACAGAACGACTCACAGTCGGGGCCCCTTGGAAGATTTGATTGGTAAAATTTGAATGGAATCTTTAAATATTTTTATTTTATTTTATACTTTTTAGTTACGATTCATTGACTTCGTTATAAGATGGTAAATTTCGCAATCTAGTCATTTCATTGAGGGAGTTAATATCGTGGGGATTATTAAGTAACTTGCGGTGGTCTAAACTACTGATGATTAGTCCCTCTAGAGACCTAACTCGGCTCAAAGCTACATATGCTTGACCTTTAGCAAAAATGCGTGAACTTAATTCAACCACAGCTCGGTCCAAAAGTCCAAAGTAGTTCCTTGGAGCTTGTGTACAGTTACACCCCAGCACAATATCAATGGCAACATTTTTCGCTCTATTTTACCCTGTCCGCGAAGTGCATCGAATTCTGTCGTCGATGGTTCGATTCTGACTCCTACTCCAGGAACATTGTTTTAATTGCTTTGTCGTCAAATTCTATATAAACAGCTTGTGGCAATTCTCCGGGTTCCAATTGGTTCCTCCGAAGAGCTGGCCACTCAATTGTCCTTATAACACCCATTGCTCCGTTAACAAGACCATGGGAACATTCAAATTTCTTCGTAACATAACTCGTGATCCTATACCGATTGTTAAATATTTAACGATTCCTTCAGTTTTGTTAGGATCATCAGAAACATATACCTACATCTTTCAGTTTTTGACCATATGTTTTCGATTCTACTGATATATCAACTGCATGTAATTTATACAACCTAGTAGTTTTTGCCAATATAGTTGTCATCTTTTGCTTATGTTCATCGACCTGTCTAGTAGATGGGAAAACTCGAATGATTTGATTTACAAACGTGCATCAAATGAACAATGCCATCTATCGAGTTTGGTGGTAAACTTTTTTTTACCAAAAATATTTGTTCTTCATGCTTTTTCACTGTTTTTTTTATTTGTGTATCGTTTATACTTGAAATGAAAACTTAAATCAATAAGTAAGAAAATTAGCGAGAATGATTGTTTTGTTAAACAACTTTAAATCGTTATATATCCTAAACTATTATTTAAAATGAAAAATGATAAAAGGAACCTAAAGATGATTTTAAAATACCTATTCAACGACACCCCACTTGACATAGTTCATCGACTTTTTTTTTTTCATTTTTACAATATGGCGTCTGGTTGTAGCTGTGGTGAATTTTGATTACAGTCATGTCATTAGTGACACTCGCAAGGTTAAGACGAATCGATTGACGTAAGAATTATCAAAATCGGCCTACGCATTTGGTCTCTAGAACGCCACATAGAAACAAACATACATACATACATAGACTGATAAACACATTACCCTCCTTTGCGTCGCGCAGTCGGGTAAAAAGGATAAGACGTGAGAAGACTTGATGGCACGGTTGCTGCGTGTCACGGGTTCGTTTAAATATTTGTACGGCCTGCAGATAAGTGTTTCGTTAAGACGGACCAAAGCTAGCTAAATATAATAATCAGGCAAATAATTCAATATAAAACATCAATGAGACTAATTCAATTATGTACAACTGATATAACCCCCCCCCCCCCTAGCCAGGTTCAGTCACGTGGTCCGAACAAAGTAATCGGAGGCGTGGCCTACTCGAGGCGTTCGGCGCGAACGATACGATTGTAACTTGGCTAGGGGGGCAGGTATAATAATATATAGAGTAAAGATATGCGCATGCATTTATTACTATAAGAATAGCGAATACGACTTAGCGCCATGTTGTGACGTCATAGCTGTCAAATCAAATCGGGCAGGGTGAGCAAAACAAGATATTTAAAAAAAAAAAAATTACGAATTATGAACGAAAAAAATTCAGAATCTAGTAATTAGAATCTCAGACCAATAAAAAAGTTTAAATTTAGTTCTTCAATTCTGCTTATCTGTGCATCACAGTGTGAAGTGTCTGAGTAGTGGCGAATGGAAGAAGAAGGCTGTTGCTAACAATGAAAATAAAAAAGAAAACAGTTTCTTTTTAAACTAATTATGACTTAAATAATATGCTTAGCTAATTTAGATTGAGCATACCTACAGTTTTTTCTTCTCTTATATTTGACTACGCAAATAAGTTTTCTTTGCAAACCGTACTATTCAAGTAACATTTTGACGGCTTACTGAGGGCTATATTTCACCGAGACACCATGGCGGCGCGACCAGTCGCCGCTACCAACAAAATGTATACAGCTCTATAGAGAGTTACTCACCTTGTGTTCGTTTGACCAACTCTGACGCGTACACTTAAGGTCCATTTTGATACTGTCTCAGTGTGGTGTAGCGACTCTGGTGTCTGTATAGTGTCTTATTTTGTAGCTTACGGACACCATGGCGGCGCAACAGGTCGCGCCGCCATGGTGTCCCGGTGAAATATAGCCCTTATAGTTACTAAAATTATTCAAAGTTTTATATTTGTCAGTTAATGAGTTTTTGCAGTAAGCCGACGATTTGACAGATAGAGGTAAATGGAATCAAAAGCCGCAGTACTAAATAGAGTTTGCGGTTTTTGATAGCTTGCCTCAGCGATCCCTCATTAATTAACTGTATAAATAATAAACGTGTAAATAAATGAGTAATTGATGAAACTAAAATACAGACGAGTGATCATTGTACTATGTCATATTTATTTGACCTGCTTCGATATCATAGTAACTATGATATCGAAGCAGGTCAAATAAATATACTTTAAAGGGTTGTGATCATGTCGGTAGCCTCTTCCCAACGGGGTCGGCTTCCAGTAATCCAGTCTAAGCGGCAGGCTTAGACAAAGGAATTTTCTGTTAGCGTTCCCGCCAAACACTAAGAACAAAATGTATGGCCATTACATGTCACACCACTTGTCAGTGACTTCTCTGCAAGTCGTTCAAGTATTACGTAAGCAGATTTTTTATAAATATTGACCCCCTCTCATCCCCCTCGTCAGCAAAACTAAGCAAAGCTCTCTCCCCTCATGATTACGTAAACATGTACCTATCTACATGCATTTTTCCGCTGCGAAAGCGAACGGCGGCCAAGTTGAACGCATGCAAGAGGGTCATGGCCATCCGGATGGTTCGGGCACACAGCATGGTTTCCCGCGAAGCGGCGAGCCTCCTTGCTGGCCTGCCACTGGGATCTGGAGGCAACAGTCCTTGCACGCATGAACGATTCGTGCAACGCCGGGGCGAAACTCCGCTGCCGTGACAAGTCGCGGCATGGCGGACAGAGTTCCGGCGGGATCTCATGGTGGAATAGCGACAGCGATTGTCGCAACCCAGACTGGGCACGCCATAATTATGGCGGTAAGTCACCTCTTCGAGGAGTGGCTGGTAAAACGTCACGGCATCCTTGCCTTCCGCATGACGCAGGTCCTCACCGTGGTAAGTTCGGGAGGTTCTTGCACCTGATTCGTGTGGAAGAAACACCCGGGTTCCATTGTGTGGACCGCCCAGAGGACACCGTGGAGCATACGGTAGAGATGTGTCCCACTTGGGTCGAACACTGCCATAAAAGATACAGAATTAAATTTCAGAGCAGCAGAGAAAAGACTACCTATATATGTAACGAATGTACATAAGGAAACATCGATAGACGATATCACTAATTATATCCTAAAGAAAACTGGAGAAAAAGTTACACTTACAAAGTTATCTATAAAGAATGAAAATAAATATAATGCTTACAAAATTTTTGTACCGAGTTATACCATTCTGAGTGTCTCATCAGGCATTTTATCGCGAGCCAAATCCCGCATTCGGCGTAGGAGCTGAGACGGCTTTTGGTCTCCTAACTCCATCTCGCTAAGCAGCTTTTGAAACTGTCGCATTTCTGACTCCTCGTATATCTTCAATAAACGTTCTTTCAAGGTATCATACTTTCTTACTTCAGGCGGCTTCAAAAGGATGTCACTGACTTGTTGCACGACATCTTTTCCCAATTTGGTAACGACTAAGTTGTATCTGGCCTCATCACTGAGCTTCTGCGGCGCGAGGACGGCTTCACTGTCCAGTCAGGACGCGCACGCGCTGACATACGGACGCGTGAGACCAGCCATGGCCTCTAAGTTGTTAAAATGTTCGAGTTGCAATATAGTTATTAACGAGGTTCTAGCCTTTGTATGTAATAAAATTGATGTGATGAACGAGGAGAGTATTAGTCATATTTGTGTGAGTGCATTTTCTGACGAGGACATTCACAGTGCTAAAAATCTTCTTTGCGAATCGTTACCCACGGAGAAGCGCAAGAAGATGAGGAAGAGAGATGGGAAGAAGCTCCGTGAAATAGATGACATCATCTGCATGCTGAAGGAGTCCGATCCTGAGGTTTTACCGGTTTTTGTGGCCCGTGACCTACAGAAACTGCCACCGGTACTTTTTGATCACGTCGACGTCACTCGGATTTTAAAGGATTTGATGTGTATGCAGCAGGAGATAAATCAAATCAAAGAACTGTATGTCACTAAGGAAAACCTAAATAATGTGAAGTCTGATCTTGAAAACCTAAAAAAGGCATCTATAGTGAATAATTTTAGAAGTACCGCCAGTAATGTCAACATCAAGAGAGGTGGCTTTTTATTGGATAGTCACGACGATTACTGCAGCGGCCCAAGGGGACTTGAATACATGGACACACAACATGATACGCCATGCAAAAATACTAACGACGTACGCGTAGATACGAGCTATCGGGATATGATTCAAACATGTTCCAAAAATGAGGGTACTCAACCAAATAGTGGTCGCGCTAAGGATAACAGTGTTCGTCTTACGGTGGCCGGTGACGAGCCCGAGTCGATGACTCACCCGCAATCAGCTGCGATCAACGTATCTAGCGAGTCGGGACACACGGCCGCTCCGGACATACACTGTGACGTATTCGGTAACAGGAAATCTTTAGCTGATATTGTACGCAATGGCGACTGGAAAATACCAAAGGAAGACAAAGAATGGACCCTAGTACAGAGAAGACGTCTAAGGAATCGCTTTATTGCTAGTAGGGGAAAGGCAGTTTCAAGCGCGAATACGAATTTCAAAGCTGCAGACATAAAAATTCCTATCTATATTTATAATGTTGCGAAGGACGTGCCCGTGTGTGATATACTGAGTTACATTGCGAGTAAAACTGATGTTACTGTACACCTGGAAAAAATGAATATGAAGGTACCTAAATCATATGATGCGTACAAAGTACTGGTACCAAAACATAAACTGGAAACTTTCCTGAATGAGGATTTCTGGCCAGAAGGCGTCGCATACCGTCGCTTTGTTAACTTCAGGGCAAAAAGTAATTACGGTATTACGAGTGCGAAATAATTGATCTGTGTGTAGTCTAACCAGCCGTATGAGTAATCACACTAAACTTGTAACATTTAACTGCAAAAATATTATAAGATCTGCTGAATGTGTAAGGAAAATATGTGAAACAGCTGACATTGTGGCACTTCAGGAAACGTGGCTGTTGCCGCACGATATTCCATTCCTGGACAGCATCAGTGACAAGTTTGCGTACACTGGCAAGTCTGCCGTGGACACTTCGGCCGGTGTGCTCCGTGGCCGACCATATGGAGGTGTGGCAGTGCTGTGGAGGAAGTCGGTGTTTCCCTCAGTGTCAGTGTTAAAGTGTAACAGTGACCGCATAGCTGCTATTAGGATTGAGATACATGAGCGTTCTATGTTAATCATATCTGTGTATATGCCTACAGACTCAAAAGACAATTTGATTGAGTTTACGGAGTGTCTAGGCGAAATAAACTCTATAATTGAAATTAGTGATGTTGAATCTGTGTATGTGTTGGGAGATTTCAACGCGCACCCGGGTGAGTCATTTGCAATCCAACTCCTAGACTTTTGCGCGGAACAATCATGGACATGTGTTGATCTTGATTTGTTACCTAACGATTCACATACTTTTGTTAGCGAGGCGCACGGGTGCCGACGGTGGCTCGATCACTGTGTGGTCACCAGCGCTGCGCGCGCAACCGTCGATGATGTGACCATATTATATGATACCTACTGGTCTGATCACTATCCGATCCAACTAACATGTAATTTGAATTTAATAAAACCTAAAATTGTGACATCTAATGAATTTAAAAATAATGTAATATGGGGTGAAAGGCAGGCTAGTCAAATTGAAACATATCATAACTATTGTCACGCAAATTTGCGGCTTATTGATTTTCCACCGGAATTTGCTACTTGTGCTGATAAAAAATGTAACTGTGATATGCATAAATCTTTAATTAAGGACATGTATAGGAATATAGTACGTATACTGGCAGAAGGCGCGGAAACTTGTAGTGCGGCTTCAAATCCCGGTAGGGGCAGGCACATTATAGGCTGGAATAAACATGTGAGGGAGGCTCACGGTAAGGCTCGGCAATGTTATCAGAACTGGCTGTTGTATGGGAGACCTAACTCTGGCCGGCTATACAATGAAATGACTGAGTCTAGACGTTTATTTAAGATGAAATTGAAATGGTGTCAAAATAACCAACAACAAATTAAAATGGATATAATTGCGCGACACCATTCCAATAATAACTTCTCAAAATTTTGGAAATCAACGAACAAGTTGAATTTAAAGCCTAGCCGGCCCGTGAGCGTCGAAGGTGAACACGAGCCAGATAACATCGCAGGATTATTTCAGCGGCATTTCAGAGTTGAGCCGTTTGTGACTCCTGCACGGTCTGAAATGATGTCGGTGTCTGATGCTGGGGCCATACCTGGAGATGTCAATGTAAGGTTTACTGCAAAGGATGTTGATGTAGTTATCAAATCTATGAAAAGAGGAAAATCTCCAGGTCATGATGGCCTCAGCATTGAGCACCTGCGGTTTGCTGGGGTACACTTGCCTAGAGTTCTGGCTTTACTATTTAATCTGTGTATTAACCACTCCTACCTGCCTGATGATCTCATGTATACCATTGTTGTCCCCATTGTAAAAAACAAGACCGGAAATGTCTCGGACAGGTCTAACTACAGGCCTATTTCCTTAGCCACGGTTATAGCGAAGGTAATGGATAGTTTGCTTGACGGCCATTTAACAAAACATATAAAACTGCATGATGGTCAGTTCGGTTTCCGAACTGGTCTATCCACTGAAAGTGCGATTTTGTGCCTCAAGCAGACTGTGCAATACTACACCGCGCGTAAAACACCAGTATACGCGTGTTTCCTGGACCTGTCCAGGGCATTCGACTTGGTCTCGTACGACCTGCTATGGACAAAAATGTGTCAAGACACTAGTCTACCCCCTGAAATCGTATCTATATTTAAGTACTGGTACAAAAATCAGAAAAATACTGTTAGGTGGGCGGCTAGTAAGTCGGATGAGTATAAGTTGGAGTGTGGGGTGCGGCAGGGAGGGTTGACCTCACCGAAGTTATTTAATTTGTATATGGACCGCCTGATTGGAGAGCTGAGCAGCACGGGCATCGGGTGTCATGTAGATGGAATTTGCGTAAATAACATCAGTTACGCGGATGACATGGTGCTGCTCAGCCCTTCAATCGGTGCGTTGCGCAAGTTACTCCGTATATGTGAAGAGTACGCGGAGGCTCATGGGCTCAGATACAATGTAAAAAAGAGTGAGGTTATGGTTTTTAAAGCACCTAGAAAAGAGGTCACTGTGGTACCTCCCGTTTCACTCTATGGTACACCATTAAACCAAGTTACTCACTTCAAGTATCTGGGCCACTGGGTCACCGAGGACCTTAAAGATGACATGGATGTGGAGAGGGAACGCAGGGCGTTGTCTGTTCGCTGTAATATGTTGGCTCGCAGATTCGCACGGTGTACTGAACAAGTGAAGGTCACTCTATTTAGAGCTTTCTGTCAGACCTTTTACACGTGCAGTTTGTGGGCCAAATACACGCGGAGGACATACGACGCCCTACGTGTGCAATATAATAACGCGTTCAGGGTGCTGATGGGGCTGCCGCGGTACTGTAGCGCGAGTGGCATGTTCGCGGAGGCGCGCGTAGACGGCTTTCACGCTGTCATACGAAAGCGAAGTGCGTCTTTACTGGCGCGGGTACGCGGCGGCCCCAGCGCCATCCTGACCGCGTGTGCCAGCCGATGGGACTCGGTACTGATGGCACATTTGATAGGCCTACATGCGAGAGCAAGCGCCTAATATACTTTCATTGTTATTATTAATTTATTTGCTAACACTAGGCTAAGAACTTTGTTACTAACAATATATGGAAGTAATTCTGAAATAAATTTTATTATTATTATTATTATTATTATTATACGTTAAAGATGTTTTTAAATGAATCAATGTGGCCGAAAGGGATTGTTTTTCGTCGGTTTGTACACTATAAGTACCGAGCCGCGGACAAACGCCCTGACACGATATTTAATAATAATAAATAAATTTAATGGGTAACACACATAATAAAATTATGACGTTTAATTGTAAGGGTTTTTAAGCGCTCCATGGAGTGTGTAAGATCGTTCTGTGCCATGGCAGATATTATAACACTACAGGAGACGTGGTTACTTCCACACGATATCCCACTGTTGGGCACAATAAGTGAGGAATTTGCTTATTTTGGGAAATCTTCGGTTGACACATCAATGGGATGTCTGAAAGGAAGACCTTAGGGGGGGTTGGCTATTCTATGGCGAAAGAATGCGTTTGTGTCCGTCACTCCGTGGAATGCAGTACTGATCGGTTAGCGGCGTGTAAGGTGGTAGTGAATAGCGAATGTGCGGTATTAATTATTTGCGTGTATATGCCCGTGGAGTCCAGTGATAATCTTATCGAGTTCACGGAATGCCTGAGCGAGATATGTACAATAATAGACAGCAGTGGTGTGGAATCAGTGTTAGTAATTGGTGATTTTAATGCCCACCCGGGTGCGTATTTACATTCTGTACATGGCCAGAACGCATCCATAGGAAACTGCTCGCGTATACATTGAAGTGCAGTTTTTAAATTTGCGATTACAATGTATACACGAATTTTGCGTACTACTCGTGTATAGTTTGTAACTTAGACGCGCACATGCGTATTTCCATTGTATACAAGGCCAGAACGCAGCCATAGGAAACTGCTCGCGTATACTTTGTATTGCTATTTTTAAATCTACAATTACAATGTTTACACGAATTATGCTCACTGGTCTTGTATACTTTTTAACGTGTTCCCAAACTATACTACTGTTAATATCACTTACGCCTGACAAAAGCTGCGATATAGTTTAATAAAATCATTTATGCATATAATGGAATGAAGTTTTAACATTATTAATGTAGAATTAGATAAAAAATAATGGCTTTTAACTTAACCAAACCCAAAGGAGATTCCCTTCTAATGCTATTGAATCATTTGGGCTCCCAGCTTGCACTTGATGATTACTTCAAACTTTTCCGAAGATTCAAATTCAAACAGTTTTTCTTTGTATTCACCACATTTACTCAGTTTGCAGTGTCTTTGGTAATCGTTTTTCACATTTGTATTAAGTAAACAAACGTATTTACCACTTTTTTATAATAAATTATGCAGAGACAACAAAAAACCGCTAATCAAAACAAACAGCACGTGCCGAAAGATGATGCAATGTTTAAAATAGACACCATATAATAGAAAGAGAGGTCAACAAATCAAAATGGCGATTATGCAACTGCTCGCGTATAGTTTGTAATCTAGAGTTTTTCGCGCCTATTCCGATCTATACACGATTAGTATGCATGCGGACTAGCACTGTATATTATGGAACAAATCTAGTTACTTTGGCTACTACAAAGTATACGCGAGTATTTGCGTACTACTCTTGTATACATTGTAATCGCAAATTTAAAAACTGCACTACAATGTATACGCGAGCAGTTTCCTATGGATGCGTTCTGGCCATGTACAGAATGTAAATACGCCACCCGGGTGGACTCTTTTATAGTGAACTCATGAACTTGGGGAGCAAAGATGGATTTGTGCGGACGTAGAACGACTGGGCCGTAACGCAGGGGACTATACTTTTATTAGTGACGTTCATGGTACGTGTCGGTGGCTTGACCATTGTGTTAGTACTGAAATGGGTTATAAAATTATATATCAAATGTAAAAATTCATTATAAATGTATTCTGGTCTGATCATTTTCCTATTGAAATAGAATGTATTCCCTTTATCGCGACAGCCGATGTGACAAGTACTTGACAAGGTCAACATTGTCAACCAACACATTCATTTTTGCAAATTATTTGATTGAGGCTGAGTATGACCATCGACATATAATGGTAGATTATGCGACTAGGGGATAAAGCAGTGTCTTTAAGTCGCGGGCGGCAGGTTAAATTCCGAACGAAACGAAGGTTGCTAACTTTAATCCCGAACGTTAGTGAGGGATTTATATAATTAACTCCCGAGCATTGCGAGGGAGTTAATAAACAAACCTGAGTCAAGTGAGGAATTCAAGCCGCCCAAGACAAAGACAGCTTTATCCCCGTGTTGGATACTCTACTTTTTACACCATCTGTGAGATAATTAAAAGACAATTTAGTCAAACAAATTATACATTAGAGAAATATAAGTATTATTTACAATACAAGTACGTGTTCGAACTGCCGCATGCCGCTTGACGCGCGCTAACAAAAAATATTTTCGCATTTCTACAGAGGTTTTACTATAAATATGGGCACGCAAAAAGCCAAAAGATACTGCATAGCATATGGGTGCATGATTATCAACAAAAATGTGGACTTTTCATTCTTTCCTCTTCCAAAGGATCCCGAAAGGTAAGTAATTATAACATTTTCAACACTCATAAAGTGGCTCTTATTTCTTGCTATTATATGATAATTATTATGTAGGTATAACAGGTAGGTTATTGTTGCAGTTTATAGACACGAGGACGATTCGTGTTCCTTTTTGTATTATCATTTTTCACTATTAGATTCGTAATTTTTTGCTGGCGCGGTGGCCGGCGGTAATGTTTTTTAAATAATCGTGTTCACAATATTACTAATCGTAAACTACCATCTTTTAAAAATGACATACGAACGCATAGCTGAAACACAAAATAGATAGGTAATTTTGTGGCTGAAATCAACAAAGTTTATTACAATATCCAAGTAGGTACCTACCACTTGACTTTACTTTTGTTCCATTTGTTTAAGTAGATAATTAGATACTTAACTAAATGTAAACAATCTTAACATCTTCTTCTAATATATAAAATTCTCGTGTCACGGTGTTCGAACTTGAACTCCTCCGAAACGGCTCGACCGATTCTCATGAAATTTTGTGAGCATATTGAGTAGGTCTGAGAATCGGCCAACATCTATTTTTTTTTTTTTTTTTTTTTTTTTTTTTTTTTTTTTTATATGGCAGAACAACGTTTGCCGGCTCAGCTAGTATCTCTATAAAAATACATTTTTTAGTATGGAAATTACTACTTAAGGGGTGACCAGACGGTTGCAAACTTTCGTTCCAACCAAGGTGACCTTGGCTTATGTGTTTGGTTTGTGTTGCGGCTACATAATAATATAATAATATTCCACAACTATCACACAACGCTGTCTAGTCCCAAGCTAAGCAGAGCTTGTGTTATGGGTACTAGACAACTGATAAACATACTTATATATTTTTAAATACATACATATTATAGATATAATACACCCAGACACAGAACAAATGATCGTGCTCATCACACAAACATTTGTCCTGGGTGGGAATCGAACCCACGACCTCTGGCATAGTAGTACATGGATGTAAACCATGCACCAACACGTCTGGTGGCTTGGAAAACTCGCCTCCCAACCAAGGTCGTTGAAAGTCATGGATTACAACTTCTGTCTACACGGAATGAAACTAGCAAGATCACCTTGGTTGGGACGTTGGTTTGCAATCGTCTGGTCACCCCTTTAGGAACAAATCAATTTTATCATAATAATAAAGTAAAAACAAATAGGTAATACCTATACCTACCTCTTACCTCCACATTTCATTTTTATTACTGATAGGTAACAAATATCTAGTACATATAATTATAGTATTAGTTATCTTAGTGTATTCTTCTACCAATTATCAAAGATTAATAAATACGATTTGTTTTCTCACAACTCACAACCCTACAACAGAAGCGGCTTGTTCAAAGGTTCATAACGGGCATAATAAAAGAAACTCTCGTCGCGTGGACTTACGGTGCATTTTGATTTGTTACGAGCACTACTGGATCTGGTAGGCTAATAAAATCAAGGTCGTGTCCGTGCCGTGCAATGTATTATGAACATTAGCGCTTTTGTTAGTAGGTTTAAATTCGTATGTTTGCTATCACGGAGTGCAATTTCTGTACTTGTACTATTTCTTATTCTGTGCCTATATTTACTATACTCTTTGTCAGGAAATCTGACACCAATTTTGCTAAGGGGTACCGTGTCCACAACCCAGTAATTGGGTATTACTGAGTTGTGGAGATTAGGTAGGCAGTCGCTTCATGTAAAATATCGGTATTTGTAAAATATCATGTATATAGTCGGAACTAGGCAGAGCGATTAATTGAGCTGAGTATAATTATGCAGTGTGACGAACGATGAGCGGCGCGGCGGAGAAGGACGCGGCGGCGAGTGCGGGCGTGCCGGTGGTGCGGCTGGGTACTGGTGCAGGCGCGCGCTTCGAGCTTGACGAGGCGGCGCTGCGCAGCGTGCTGCGGCGGCGCGACGTGCAGGACCTGCCCGCTGTCGTGGTCAGCGTGGCCGGCGCGTACCGCGGCGGCAAGTCCTTCATCCTCGACTTCTTCCTCAGATACCTCACCGCGCCTGTACGTAATCACTACAGCCTATGTACGTCTACCTTTCAAACGGAATCCTAGCTAAACATTGTTATTTTGTAGCGTTCCAGTCAGCTGAGTGGCGAATGGCTGGGTAAGGAGGACGAGCAGCTGAAAGGGTTTCACTGGAGAGGCGGCGGTGAGCGGGATACCACCGGCATTCACCTGTGGCCGGAACCCATCATCACCACTCTGAATAATGGCGAGAAGGTGAGTGACTCGTACACATCTTGCAATTGAAGTCGTGTTTAACTTCGGTTGGCACACCTCTACCGTGCCTACACAGTAAACACTAACCCCAATGTAACCCCTCAAAAAATAAAGCCTGTGACTAATGATCAATATAGCTATTAACCCTCCATAAACGCGGGTTTGTGGTTTTATGCAGAACGCAGATAACTGCATCTGTTTAATTACATAATATTTTCCTGTGAACTGTGGTATACACACTGGACCTACAGAACCTCATTATTGTTTTCTTATATTTTAGTAATTTGGTCTATTAGTGCACCATCAGTCTCTTGGTCCCTCTCGAGTCTTCACAGGTAGGTACTCATCTATGTGGTTGCAGGTGGCTGTGTTGCTGATGGACACGCAGGGCACTTTCGACTCGGAGAGCACCATCGGACAGAACTCCACCATCTTCGCGCTTTCTACCCTCATCTCGTCCGTGCAGATCTACAACCTATCCGGAAACATCAGGGAAGATGATTTACAACACTTACAGGTTAGAACGTTGCCTCACTACCTAAAAACTGTTTTGACAATTGTCTAAGCTCAATAAAGAGACTCAAGCTAGAACTACATTAGACCGATGCACACGTGTAACACGCCTCATTTGTACATAGAACGACGTCACGTGGCATCGCGTGGCGTGGATCAAGTGTAGCTCTACAAGTCTAGTTTCGATATAAAATGTATGGAGACCGACGCGCCCAGATCGGCGTGTGTGGCCAGTGTAGTTCTAACTTTATTCAACGCATAGTTAAGAGGGCCGTTCCCGATCCTTTTATCGGCAACGTCAGCAAAAGCTTGTTGTTACATCCAACGATAAAGAGGCAACGGCAAAAAGAGAGATAACGCCTGAACGCTCTGTTGGCATTCGGTAACTTCCGTCACCACGTTTTAGTAAAAAAAATTCGCCATTCAGAATCTCGATTAAATCTGCAAGGTTTCTAAAAACATATTTTCTTTACTTTTTAGGATTTCGTACCTCAAAAGGAAAAAAACGGAACTCTTATAGGATCACTTTGTTGTCCGTCTGTCTGTCTGTCTGCCTGTCTGTCTATCTGTCTGTCTGTCAAGACCCTATATCTCGAGATCGCGTGGAGGTATCGAGTTAAATTAAAACCATCTTGAAGCTGTGAAAAAATCAAACATCTGAGTTAACGGAAAAAAAAAGATACGACCGTTTATGTCGTAAAAAACGTGTAGGTATTCCGACACTCTCAAGGGAATTAAAATTCATAGGGTACTTCCCGTAGACCTAGAATCCTGAAATTTGGCATAAAGCAAGGTCTCATAACACAAGTATAGGAAAAAAAACTTTTTTTTTTTGCGATTCGGTAAAATCTTCGTAACTCAATTCGGGAATTGAACATTTTTCATAGGTAAGTTTGTACGGAACCCTCAGTGCGCGTGTCTGACTCGCCCAGTTTAAAATTTATGAGTACACTAGCTGTTACCCGCGACTTCGTTTGCGTCATGTTAGTAAAAATGCACAAACGTAATTAAGAATTCTGTGATTCATGCATGAAAGCATTTAATTCATTTAACGGAAATGAATTCCAGTAAATATATGTAAAATGTATTTATTATGTCTAGATAAACAATTTATTTTATTTTATTTATTTGGCTCACCAATGAACGTCAATAAACAGAAACAGACATTTTGAGGTCGCAGTAGTTGATGTTCAAAGGTTCTGCCTACCCGCCTACCCCTAAAAGGAAAATGTTTAAGTTTGTTTTTTGGTTTAATGCTATGATGAAACAAAGATATATGATTTTAATATGATTGGTTCATTAGAATATACTAAAAGTGTATTAAACCGTTGTTATCTTTTAACAACACTAAATAAATGTTATTTAACGTAAGCTATCAAAAAAAGTGGATAACGTAGTTTTCAGTTGCCAAAATGTATAAAGAGTCTGTACGGATCTTGTTCTGAGGTCGATACGCACAGTTTTTAGTGTCTGCTCCTTTTACTTTTAGGAAGAAAATCATCAAATGTCTTCCCCCGCTCTGGGTAAAGCGAGAGTTTGTGTCAGACTTTTACAGACTGAAACCCACCTGTGTTCCTTTAGTTGCCCTTAGCGTTCTAGGGCTACGCTAACTTGCACGCGGCAGCAAATCCCTTCTTTGAGGAAAGGTTAGAAAGGCACTACAGCGTCCTCTCTTTCCGCTTGACGCCGGAATGTCATAGCTCTAGCAGGCATTGGCCATGCCACAGAATAAGAAATAGGTAGTACAAACATGCCTGCTAGAGCTATGAGATTTTTTGAAAGGATTACCTCCCATAAGAATTGGCCTCGATGATATTTCTCTACAGAGTTTTAGCCGCGTCCCGTTCTGCAACTTTGGCGGAGGTGAATTTCGAAGGAGCATAATTGGCTGTAACTGTACGGTAACTGCTGCTAGCGATTATTAAAACACTACAGAGTAACTTACGACGTCATTTTGCTTCACAACTTATAAAAAAATTGTGGAAAAATTGTTACAGTTTGATGTTGCATTACATCACGCCGAATTTGAAACAGAAACCTCTCGAAACACCCTACTTCCCCTCATTACTCCGTGTTTGTGACTACACAAAACAATAAAATGACAGCAAAGAAATGTCGCAACCAATTGGGGCTGTAACTGACACTGGCATCCGTCAGAATTTTGTCCCAGTGTTGATCACCACTCACTGTTAAGGAGGTAACGTCCAGATGTCGACGTAAGGCTGCAAGTAATGTAGGATACATCATACGTAATCAAACTGTATTCAGGAAAGAAGGAATTTGCTGCCGCGACAATGGCGTGCAAGTTACCATAGCCCTGGAACGCAAACGGCAACTAAAGTAACACAGGTGGGTTTCAGTCAGTAAAAGTCTGGTACTACTTCTCGCTTTACCTAGAGCAGGGGAAGGTATTTGATGACTTCCTACCTAAAAGAAAAAGGTGCAGACACTATAAACTATAGGTATCGACCTCAGGATCAACTCCGTACAGTCTCTAATGAACCAATAATTTTAAAATCATACAGCGTTGTTTTATCATAACATAAACCAAAAAGAAACATACATAAAACCCACTCCTGTTCCTTCTTTGCCATTGTTCCAGGGCCCTCTCAGGGAATCTTTTTCGCATCACTCATGGCCCCAGTAGACTTCGACCCATCGTACAATGGTCCGATAAGGACTAAGTGCGGAAACCAGACCACAAAGATAAAGATAAGGCTTCGACCCTGCTGGGCCCCTACGATTGCTGACATCTCCTTGAGGCGCGCGTGGAACACTACGCGTCGTCGACGACTTGGGCTCGGTTACCGGACGGTCGGACGGCGAGCTACCCATTGCTCGCCGTCCGCAAGCCTGCGCCTACTGTGGCTGGAAATCGGGCTCGGAATCCCGGCGGCTGGGGCGCGAGGGCCATTGCCTCGCTCGTGCGGCCGCCTCCTTTGCTAGCATTACTGCTTCGCAGAAGGAGGCGACCGCCTGCCACTCCTCCTCGCTCTGGACCATGGCCTCGCGAGATCGCCGCCGCCGATCGCCCCCACGACGACACAGCGTTGCTCTGCCCAAGCGGGGCACATCTCCATCGTGTGCTCCACCGTGTCCTCCGGGTGGTCAACACAATGGTGACACCCGGGCGTTTCTTCAGCACGAATCCGGTGCAGTGACCTCCCGAACTTAACATGTCCGGTGAGGTCATGCGGAAGGTAAGGACGCCGTGAGTTCTTTCCAGCCACGCCTCAAAGAGGGGACTTACCGCCATAATTACGGCGTGCCCAGCACTGGGTTGCAAAAGTCGCTGTCGCCATTCCACCATGAGTTCCCGCTGGAGCTCTGTAGGCAGAAACTTAGAACACCAACTACGAAATACATATAATTGACTTTTCTTGCCCTAGGTTGGGTTGGTAGGCCTTACTTAACTAAAGTTTTAACAATTATATAGGTCAAAAAGTAAAAATAAAAATCAGGATTGATAAATGGCGCGGTCTGTGCAATAAATAGACGTCTAAATGCATAACCGCTGGATTTCTGTCATGTATAGTGAAGGTCGGTATCTGCTAAACTGCTTCGAAAGTGCTGATGTAGAGACCAGACTAACAATAAATTAATAGTAAGAACGCAAAAATATGTAAGAATTTCTTGTTTACAATGAAATAAAATAAAACTATCACAAACAAATAAAAATATCTGAGACTCGAACCACTAACACCCTACGTGCCGATCAATCCCTGAGACGACTGCGCTACAGTGTTCGTTGGTGCCTCTCTGTAATAGGTGTTCTTATATAAACGTCATCATTGTCTACTTAACCCCTTGTCGATGATAGCGTGATGATTTTCATCTAAGATATTGAAATTTTAGCTAAATGAAAAAAAAAATATTTTCGTTTCACCGCTTCGATTTTATTACATGTTTTAATTACTATTCACAAATATATGCAGTAAAAATGTAGGTATATGATGTGTTAAAAATATGCTAAAAGTCCTTTTATTATTGTAATCGAAGTACCATCGTATATTACATGCACAAAAGACGACAAAATACTCACAAAAATTATTACTATAACTGAGGATCGAACTCCCGGCAAAAGTCGTTCAATACCGACATTTTGGAATATTGCTCACCCCTCATAGCAAATAGCGTGATAATTTATAGCCTATGTCCTTTCTCAAGCTCTATTCTATCTTTGTACCAAATTTCATCAAAATCGGTTCAGCGGTATAAGCGTGAAAGCGTAAAAGACAGACAGACAGAGTTACTTTCGCATTTATAATATTAGTATGGAAATATGGATATTAGTATGGATTGTGAAGGGCCAAACACACAAAATAGATTTTCAGAGGTCTTTACTGGATTTTATGTTTTAATTTTAATAGGAACCTAGGTATACCACAAGATATCTGTGTTTGCTAAATATCTAGAGAAAGATGTGTAGAGACGTCAAAATCACGTAAGATGTCACGGGTTGGGTAAATATTACTTCAAACTTTATAATCACAAACATACCTAAATAAAAGTCATGTTGAGTCATTATTGAACAGTTGTTGCTGTAAGTATTTCGTAATATCTGTGAAACGCATAGGCAACTTGCTTACATATTTTGGTTAAGTACTCCTTATTCCTTGGATGGCTGATGGAGCTTAAAAGTTCTATTGTGACTACGTGTGACAAGAAATGTAATGACCCTGGCGGTGGGGTAATTAATGATGATGCTTCTTTACTAAACATGGTTGGTTGTTGGCAGCTGTTCACAGAGTACGGCAAGCTGGCGTGCGAGGGGGAAGACAAGGCATTACAAACGCTTTTTTTCCTGGTGCGAGACTGGGCCAGTGCTTACGAGCACGCGCACGGCTTTACCGGCGGCGCCGCGCTGCTTAACAAGAGGCTCCAGGTAATACTAGTGTTAATTATTGTAATTTGCCTACAATTGTTTCCACAACTGAGACACAGACCTCTTATTTCTGATAGTGAGTGGGCCGGAATCCACCACGCAGGCTTTGTGTATTAAAACACGAAGTCACGAATCATCATCTCACTTCCCTTTAATTAGAAATGTTAATAGTTATGTAAAATCACTTGAAACTTTGTTACAGTAAGGGTCAACGCTGCGTTAAGCGGGCGCATTACCTGCGCAGTGTCGCTATTTCAACTTTAACGGTGTGCAAGTAGTCGTGTCGATGGAGAACTCCGGCCGCGGGGCGCGGCTCCCCACGACGGGTCCCGCGCGGGTCACCGCGACGGAGCACTTTTGTATAGGACCGCGCGGGCGCCTACGCGCCTCCTTAACGCAGCGTCGTCTTTAAAGCTTTTATTGTTCAATGAAACATTCAAATCATACACATTTCTTATCTTCACAATGAACTCGACACACCATTAAGTCTCAAATAACGCACAAACACTTCAAACTTAGAATGTTATCGTTGAGAGAGTAACATAAACATCCACTTGACATCGTAATGGCCCAAAGACTACTATAGGTGGACACTCAAAGGAAGTTCTTATGTTTGAGATTGCCGCGCCGCGCCCGCCCCGCACCCGCGCTTCCACTGTGGCCGAACACATACAGTTATATTGGTTTTTATTTATTTATTAAAACTTTATGCACTAGTAATAAACACTGTACAAAGGCGGACTTAATGCCTTAGGCATTTTCTACCACTCGACCTTAGCAGTTTTGTTTTGTTTTATCGCTTCCAGTTGAATATGTATGAATTGAATTAATAAAGGATGAAGGATAATCGTAAATGGATAATCTGATAATCTCCCGCAACCCTCCCCCCTCCCCTTATATACGTTAGTGAATACACTATCAGCATACCTAATAATCAATTATTTCTTTTACCAGTCGAGTCCGAACCAGAAGCCAGAGTTGCGCGAGGTTCGTGAGCACATTCGCTCGTGTTTCGACAGTATCAAGTGCTTCCTGATGCCTCACCCCGGGCTCGCCGTTGAAAACCAAAGCTTCACTGGATGCCTTCGTGGTAAGTATTTTGTAGATTCTGGGGACGCAATATTAGCCAAATCTTATGCTATCGCCAATAAAAAAAAAACTACTAATGATTGAAATATGTAGGTAATAGCGTAGCGTTATATTTATTACTAGCAGTCCCGATAGACGTTGTCCTCCCCGAAAGTTGGCTTTTCGTCAGAAAAAAATGAGAACCTGGGTCCTATTGTATTTTCAAACCATACGGGGACAAACAACGCAAGTTAAACTGACGTTGTATAGTTTACATCGCCGTCATACTAATTAACTAACCAGATCGGTTCAAATAAGCACCAATTTTTATACGCGTGTCTTAGTTTTGCTAGTGGGACACGTTAACGACGGGGGCATGAATGGCTGGTTTACTATAATATGACCTTTTTGAGGAGCTCTGTACTAAATACTAAACACATAAATTCTATTCTATTGCATTCTTTTACAGATTTGACAGAAAAGTTCAGATTAGCACTTCTGGAGCTGGTTCCGGCGCTGTTCGACCCCGAGCACCTCACTCCCAAGCTCATCAAAGGCGAGCGAGTCCGGACGCAAGACTTGTTTGATTACTTTCGGAAGTACGTCGATATCTACAACAGCGATGACGCCCCTGAAGCTACCACCATATATAAGGTACTTCGAATGTTTAGCCGACTTAATAAAAATGAAAGCCCCCATAAAAAAATAAAAACAGTTTAAAACTCTAATAAACTTATTTCGACTCATTTAAAAAGTGTTCGACTGGGTTACTTGTTAGTGTCTATTTTTCTCATCGTCGATCAAGATTACTGACAAGGGCACCAAATATGAACCTTGTGGTACTCCAGGCGGTTTAACATTTATCTGAGACCATTGGTGTGTTTGTTTTTGTGACTGTTTCTTTAAGTAACTAATACTTAGACGATAAACCACAGGTGCTACATGTCCATTAACTTACTCAGAAGAATATGGGGATCAATAAGATCAAAGACCTTACTTAAATCGGTATTTCTGAATCAGATAATTATAATAACTTCTCCACATACCAAGTTAAATTGTTCCTAACCATTACCATTTAGTATTTTTGTAATCTGTTGCATAATAATTAGATACTAGGTAGGTATCGCACTTTAATAGTAAATTATGATATAAGTGTGTAATGTTAGTGATTACCGCCGAGGCGGTATTTAGACCCGAGTCGTGGCGAGGTTCTTAAGAGAGCCAAGAACGGTAATCATTAATTACTCACGTGTGTCATACGACGTTTTTCAATACACTTGTGAAGAAAACAACGTGAACAATTTGTTTTTCTTTTTTGCGTGCATGAAGTAGTCCGACGTTAGGCATGCGATACATAATGGCAGTTGTTTGGTAGGCGACCGCAGATGCATGTTTGCTTGCGGCGGCTCGCGCGGCGAGCAGCGTGTACGCAGCGCGCATGGAGGAGCGCGTGGCTGGCGCGCGGAGCTTGTCCCGGCGTGTGCTGGCTGACGCGCACACCGCCGCGCGCGCCGACGCCGAGCAAGTCTACTCTCAGAAGAAGAAGCTCGGCTCGAAGAAAGATGCTGAATCGAGACTCCAGGAACTTATCAAGGTACCTAAGTCTTAGATGATATTCGTTTTACCTTTTGGGAATGATTCCGATAGGTGAGTATTGATTAAGAACTATTAACAAACAATTTTAGCAGTAACGCTCATACTAAATTAATCATTGGCAGGAGCTGAATGCGAGTCTGTCACTATACGTGCTGAACAACGACGCGATGGTACGAGAAACGATATCTCTCGCCAGGAAGTCTTACGACACCGCTGTGAGCAGTGTGTGTGGTGACCACGCACAACTCTGCCTACACCCAAGTGACCTGTCGGCCCTTCACACTGAAGCCTACCAGGAGGCCCTCACGATCTTCGATTCAGCCAGAGAAGTGTATGAAGATGAGACAGATGAGCAAAAGACAGCTTTACTACAGGTGAGATTGTTAGTGCCGACTGCTCATTCCCAGAAGTAATGAGACGCCGTATGATAAAATTCGGACATTTCCTCGTGAAACTCTTCTGGTGACGTCGTATAATTTTTATGTGTGTCTGTATTGTAATCTAATAAGCATTATATCTACTACTGCTACTGAAAAATCAGACCGGTAGTTCCTGAGATTAGCACGTTCAACCAAACAAACAAACTCTTCAGCTTTGTAATATTAGTATAGATACCAGCCCACTCAGAAAGTTTTGCGAAAAAATGTTTTTATCTATAAAGCACTGGCCACTTGTAATTATTTTGAAAACTTTGGTTATTTAAAAGTAAAAATACCATTGTTCGAATTTTAAATTTCCCTCCACATTTTTTCGATAGCCAATTCAAATTATCGTGTCTCATTGCATCGAGAACATTTTCGTGCGATGATTTTCTACGATTTTAGATGTGGCCTAAAACCTGATGAGTCATTTGATAGACTTCAAATTGCTTTTATGGATGAAGGTCCTTCAAAAGCAACCATCTACCGCTGGTATAGCAAGTTCAAACGCGGTTGTCTTACTTTGGGGAATGAACAAAGGAGTGGTCGTCCTACGACGGCTGTCACGGAAGAAAGTGTGCTGGCAGTAAAAAATTTAATTCAAGAAAACAGGCGAATTACATACGAAGATATTTAGCATACACTGCAGATTGGTTCGGGAAGTGTTCGCAAGATTCTACACGAGCACCCTCGCGGGAGTAAGATAGTTTTCCGCTGGGTGCCGCACAACCTTACCGAAGCTCAGAAGCAGGCCCGTGTGACGAGACCAAAGCAGTATTAACGCCAAATGGTATACCACAAAATGCCTGCCAGAAGTTTTGTCTGCAATGAGCAACAAGCGACCGAACACCGGGCTCCGCGGGGTACTACTTCACCATGCCAACGCGCCCGCGCCCCCTTAGCGCTCAAAAACGAGGGACTTCCTTATAACCACACTGGTCAGAGTCTTGGGGCACCCTCCTTACATTCCTGATCTGGCACCATCTGCTGAAAGGGATACAGTTTTCATCGCCGGAAGACGCGCTAGCAGCGTTCGAGAAGGTCGTGGAAGAGGTGTGTAGGGTGCAATCCTAACATAAATATGATGTCAATGCAATGCAAATGCAAGTGTAATAAATGCAGAAATGTCACTGAGTGCCTAACGGGAAGAGTCTAAATAAAAATGCAAGTAGTCCGACTCAAACCACGTGTAATTGAACACTAAAATAAAATAATTTACATAAATGCATACAATCGTTGCTGAGTCTAATGTCAATGCATTTCCGAATGTAGGTCGCGTTCAAAGTGCACTTACATGAGCCTACATTTGGTTAATTTAACTTATTTAATAATGAAATTATTTTTCCATGTACGTACACCGTACATATTGCCACTACAAATAGGAAAACAAGTAAATAAAATAATTCAAAGCATACAAACAATAACAAACTTTAACATGATAATAGACATGTAAAGAATAAAATGTAAAAAATATAAAATGTATAAATGGTTGTAAATTGATTATGACTATAATAAACACAATGTTAATTAAAGTTAGAGTACACAAAATTGTCACTAATCACTACTTAAATACTAACTTAGCACACATCACTGTGTCTTGCAGTGTCAAATGTCACTTCACTTGAGGTAGGGTTGGCACTCACATTCACTGACACATTTGGTTTTGAGTCCCGTTTGTCGATCTCGCTATACCCGTCCTCGACGTTGCGATCTTCTTCTTCCTGCCTTCTTCTGCTTCTCGCTACTTGCGGACCCTCCCCCTGTCTTTGGGTTGCCATCTTTCGCCAAAGGTACACCGATGTTACGAACAGTGCAATGCTAATCGCAACAACCACATAGATTGCAGTGTAGTGATGGACGTCGTGAGAGGATAAGGTCTTTAGGTTGGTCTGTTCTTTAATTGACTGTAGTTGTAGGTCAATCTTCTTGAACGTTTCTTCGTGCGTTTCCAGATGCAGTGACGAGTTACGAATCGAGGTGTTGATAATATTGTTAATTGTAGAGATCGTGGGCATAATCATCGCGTATGGTTCCTTGACTAAAATGTCACTTCTATGTTCCATATATGCGTGTAATGTAAATGAGTCGCCTTGCAAGTTGCATCCTTGTTTTAGTGTTATGAGACCCGAGTGACGTAACGTCTCCGATGTCATTTGAGTGCCGCACACTAGTTGCACTTCGCACGTGTCACAACAATAATAAAACCAGGTGTTTTGTTTATGTAATTTAACCCATTTATCGGTGCATATTTTTATTTCCGTATGACAATAAACGCTGTGTTCCTCGTTGTCTTGAATCAGCTGTACATCGCAAATCGATTTGTGTCGATCGCCGGTATTGTATATAGGTTGATTTAATCTGCACATTAGAATTTGGTCATGTAATTTTTGACATTCATGGATGTCATATAGTTCTAATGGGATGAATGAGTATTGGTTGACGTTGAATGCTATTAATGCGGAGTTAGGAATAACGTACAGTACCCGATTGTTGTCAATGCGTTGAGGAATGCTAATCAGTCTGTTGAGCTCGTATAGGGCATCACTCAAGATCGGTACTTTTATTTCCATCAACAGGTAATTCTGTGTTATGCGTGCATGTATTCTGAACAGCCTGTAGATATCCCTTACGTCATTTCGAACTTCCGGTAATGTAGAGTCGCGAGGTAGTAGCCGGGCTACTTTATCTAATTCACTTTGCATTTGGGTCGGCGATAATAGGTGGACGTCCATATGTCCTTGGTACATATTTGTCAGGGTGTTGATAAGAGACTCCTGGACGTCTTTTAAGTTTTGAGCCATTCTTTCTGCAGCTATGGCTGATGTAACTATGTAGAATGCATTTGACGTCTCAAGTTTATCTCTAATCGTCTTGTTTTGCAGAGAAGTGAGGTGGTCATTTACTAACTGGAACTGCTTTACCATTGTTGCTTCATTGCGCTGTACAATATTATTTTCCGTTTCCAGAATACTGGTCTGGTTTTTGAGCAGTTGTAACAGGTGGTTTTCGTTATGTTGTATGGTGTCGATATCTTGCTCATATTGTTCTGCAAAATGTTGATCCAATACTCCAAACAACGATTTTGCAACATAACCGACTCCGTCGATCAATCCTCTTTTGAACCTGTGCTGAATTATACGCTGAGACTTGAGTAGTTCGTTGTAATAGTTGAGTTCACTTGTGCTTTGTTCGAGTTGGTTGATTAAGACATGAAATTGCATCAACCACTCATCGCAACGAGCTTCCTTTATGTGGGATACGAATCCTTGTAGAGTGTCCACATTGCGCCAGTAATTTGTCATGTTATAGTAGAAGACTAATTTCCATTCATCTTTAATTTCTTGTAAGTCTGCAATTTTGTCAAAGTAAATCGTTTGATTTTTCGTCAGTTGGGTAAGTATCATATCTTGCTGGACAGTGGGTGCTATTAATGTCATAATCAGCATCAACGTGTAGCACACCAAGCTGCTCCAGGTGAGCTTTTTGGATCGGTTTCGATTGTTTTTCGGTATTTTGTCAGTGTTAGTTTGGTTTTGTTCGTCAGCTTCAACTAGTGGTACCAATCTTGTAATAGGTCGTTTAGTTACGCCTTTTGCAGTTTGTAGTGTCACAACTCTAGTGTGGCCATCTTTTCCCGGGTGTAGCTCCGCTACTCGACCTAGTGCCCTGCAGGTAATTTTTCATCCTTAATGCATACAATGTCATTTATTAGTGGGTCCGTATTTTGTCGTTTCCATTTTAGTCTTGCTTGTAGTTGTTGCAGGTATTCTTGCGACCATTTCTTCCAGAAATCCTTGCCAAGTTTTTGCACAGTTTGCCATCTCTTGCTTGGATGGTAGGTATTGTCAATGTCTGGTTCTGGGATTGTCATAAGTGAGGTGCCAGTTAAGAAATGTCCTGGAGTTAGGCAGTTAATTTCTTCGGCATTCTCTGTAACGGTGCATAGTGGTCGTGAATTTAAACAAGCTTCAATCTGACATAGTAGAGTAGTAAATTCTTCGTAGGTTAGGCGTTGATCTCCAATAACCCGTTTGAGATGATATTTCATGCTCTTCACAGCAGCTTCCCACAGTCCGCCTGCGCTTGGCCACACGGGAGCATTGAAGTGCCACGTGACTCCCATCTCTGATATTTTTCCCAAAAAGAAGTTGTCAATGTTCTCTACTATGCATTTATATTGTTGCAAAAGGATCCGATTTGCGCCTACAAAATTCGTGCCGTTATCGCTGTACATGTCCCGTGGCGTGCCTCGACGTGCGCAAAAGCGCTTGAAAGCCGCTAGGAACGCTGTACTGGATAATTCCGATACCAGTTCTAGATGGATCACTTTTGTGGCTAGGCAAACAAATACTGCGACGTATGCCAACAGTGTTCTGACGCCTCGGCCTTTACTTGCCTTGATCTCAACGTGGCCAGTAAAATCGACACCTGTATGTGTGAAAGGGCGAGATACTGTCACTCTCGCCTCTGGTAGGTCAGCCATGATCTGGTTCGTTTGTTTTGCATTAAATCGGCGACATATAACGCATTTATGTAAAACCTTTTTGACGGCGCGATATCCTCCTACGATCCAAACTCTTTGTCGTAAGTGTGTCAGAGTTAATTTAGGACCTCCATGTAATGTTCCTCTGTGTGCTTGCCAAATCAATAATTCTGTCAGTTTGTGGTCGTGTGGTAGTAGAATTGGATGCTTAGCGTCTTCATTCAAGTTTGAGTACTGTAACCTTCCCCCCACTCGCAGAACGTCTTCTTTGTCAAGAAATGGATTCAAACTCAGTAGGTTACTTTTGGTGTTCAAACTTTTATTTTCCTTCAGTCTCGTGATCTCGTCCTTGAAGGCATGCAGTTGAATCTGTTTCATTACAAGTTTTTCAGCGATTTGTAATTCTGTCGATGTCAAATAGGTGGTATGATTAGTGTCCTTGTTCGAACAGCTGTTTATGAAGCGTTTTATCCAGGCAATGACCCTTGTAATGCGAGTCATATCGCTGTGTCTATCTAATAACTCAATTACAATTGAAGACGGTTCACATTTCACAACACACGTTTGCATTTGTTTTTGTTTTGATTCGCATGTCGTCGGTGTAATTGCAATTTTATCAAATGTTTGCTCAGTGCTGTAGTTTTTCATCCAGTTGGGTCCTTGCCACCATAAAGGATGTTGCAATAGTTGGGAACAGCTGATGCCGCGTGATGCACAGTCTGCAGCGTTTTCCTCGGATTTGACATAGCTCCAGTGCTGTTTTGGAATTACGTCATGTACTTGTTGTACTCTGTTGCTGACGAATGATTTCCATTTTGTGACGTCACCATGCAGCCAGCCTAGTACAATCATAGAATCCGTCCAGGCGTATGTGTGTTTGTGCAAAGTATCCCATTTAAAGGCCTTGAGAACCTTTTTCATCAACCGTGATAGCAGTAACGCTCCGCATAGTTCGAGCCGTGGCAGTGACAATTTTTTGCTGACGGGTGATAACCTTGACTTTGCAACGATAAGTGTAGTCACGGGCTCGTTTTTATTATTTGTTGTCAGCAAGTATATAGCACATGCGTAGGCCTTTTCTGACGCGTCGCAAAACCCATGGATTTGGAAAGGTTTTGTTGTATTTCCTAGCCATCTCGGTATTTGGTATTGGGTTATGTGATGCAAGTCGTCAGTAAACTGCTTCCATTCTTCTTGCACGCTGTCAGGTAAAGTTTCATCCCAATCGCATCCTGATAACCAGACGCTTTGAAAGAGAAGTTTTGCCTTTACTGTCAAAGGTGTCAGCCAGCCAAGTGGGTCGAAGATTTTCGAGATCTCAGATAGTAGCTTCCTTTTTGTAAGTTGAGTTTTATTGTCAAATTGTATTTTATTTGTAAATGAAAATGTGTCAGTTGTAGGATTCCACTGCACCCCCAAGGCTTTTGTAATTCCATCGTTTGTAAAGTGCATTGTCGTTTGATTGCGATCTGATGATGATAATCTTTCAATCAAGGTCGGGTCATTACTTGACCACTTCCGTAGTGTCAGGCCAGCTCCTCCTAGCATGTTGATCAGTTGATCTTGCATTTCTTGTGCTTGCTCGATGGAATCGCTGCCACTTAAGACATCATCAACGTACATCTCGCTTGCGATGATATTAGCTGCTAACGGGTATTTATCTACGTCATCATTACCTAGCTGTTTTAGCGTTCGAAGAGCTAAAAATGGTGCTGCCTTGGTGCCATACGTTACTGTGCATAGCTGGTACTCTTTTAAAGGATCTTGATTGCCTTCCCTCCACACAATCTTCTGCAAGTGTTGATCTTCTTCCTGTACTAGGATCATGCGGTACATCTTCTCACAGTCTGCAGTAGTAAAGACGTATTTGTATAGTCGCCATCCAAGTAGCAATGTCAGTAAGTCTTGATGAAGCTTAGGACCGCACTCCATCAAGTCGTTTAGGCTGTAACCTGTGTCAGTTTTCTGGGAGGCGTTAAAAACCACCCTAAGTTTGGTTGTCACTGAATCCTGTTTGAGTACTCCATGATGTGGTAAGTAGCATGCCGTGTTTAGGTCAGATTTGCTCTCCTTCATGTGTCCCATTTCCAGATATTCTTGCATGAATTTGGTGTAACTATCCGATAATTTGTCATCCCTGCCTAACCGCTTTTCTAGTTGCATGAACTGTGCTACAGCGCGTGACTTGGATTTACCCAGCAGTTGATGAAAGTTAGGCTTCATTGGTAAACGAACTTCATATCTGCCGTTGCATAATCGTTTTGTCGTTGCCGAATAGAACTCCTCACAGTATCGTTCCTCTGACGTCATGGAGTTGCATGCATCCCCACTGATGTCTTCTACTTCCCAGTATTTTGTCAAGTCGGCAGTTTCATTTACTACGACGTTACAATTAAATGTTTTTGTGACATTGCCTGACAGTATCCACCCTAACCGTGTTTGTTGTGCCATGGGTTTGTTAACCCCTCCTTTGACTAAGCCATTCATGAGTATTTCCGAAAATACATGTGCATCCAGAAGTATATCTATGGGCCTAGAGATATTGTATTCTGTGTCGGCTAGTGTGATGTCTGTCACATGAGCCCAAGGTTTCTTTGCAAATGTAACATTGGGCAGTTTGTTTACCACTCGTGTCATGATTACTGCTTCCGTTGTGAAACGGAAGTCATTATGCAGGGACTTGCATGATAATTGGATCTTTCCTTTGCTCTTATTGGATACAGTGCCGATCCCGCTTATGTTTGCGCTCAGTTGTTGACGCTGTATGCCCAATCTTTGAGCTGCATTCTCCGTGATCAGTGTGATCTGTGAACCTTGGTCAATTAAAGCCCTTAGTGTCATGTAGTCGCCTCCAGCTGTCTCTACTCGTACCAATGCTGCTGGTAATAATATTTCATCATCATTGTTTGATACTAAGTTATTTTGCAGGTTTTTGTTTGACCTAGTTGAAGTCGATGACGACGGTTTAGGCACAGTCTGCGTTGCTGAGGGCGTTTGCGCTGACTTCGCAATATCGTTGTGCAAAAGTGTGTTATGTTGTTCGTTGCATTCTCTGCATCTTTTCTGTGACGCACAGTAACCCTTACTATGCACGTACAGACAATTTTTGCATATTTTATTGTTCTCTATAAATGAAATTTTTCCCTTACTTTGCATTTCAGTGAACTTAGAGCACTGAAATAATGCGTGATTATTATTGCACAATGGACAACTAATCTTGCTAAACTGCCCAGCGTTTGACGCATGGAAATTACGAGAACCGTTTGACGAACTTTTATTGGTTTGTGAATTTGCTGATTTGTAATTTTTGTTGAACGAGTATGGCGTATTGGGTTGAGGTTTCGATGCAGGTTTACTACCGTTTTCTGGTTTTTTCCTATGCAGCGGTTCTAGAGCCATAAACTTATTTTCGACGAACTCCATAAAATGATTGAACGTTGGTATCTTGCGCGGATCCGACCTAGACTGCATGTATTCCGAGTACGTTTCCGAGTCTAATTTTTCGCATAAAACGTAAACTAGAACCGGATCCCAAGAGCTAGTATCTACGCCCAAATTATGTATCGCATTTATGGTTTCGTTGCTAGTGTCATATAACCGCTTGAGGTCGAATGCAGATTGTTTTTGTAGATTAGGTTGACGCATAAATACCTGGAAATTCCTGGTGAATAACAAGAACTTATTATTGTATCTATGGTTCAAAATTTCCCAACACGTGTCATAATTTTCGGGTGCAATGTGTAAATGTTGTACGAGCTTTTCCGCTTCCCCGCGAAGTCTACCCTTTAGATGCTGCATTTTCTGAGTTTTTGCAATAGCTGTGTTATTATGAATTGTTTCTACGTACAAATCCATAAATGTAGGCCATAATGCATAATTACCGTTAAACGTGGGAATGTCAATTTTAGGCAGTTGATGTACAGAGGCGTTTAATTTTGTGTTCAATGCCCGTTTTATTTTTATAAATGCATCTTCATAACGGCTAAAATCGTCATAATAATCATGAGGTTTCCCCTCTAATATGCCGTCAATTTGTAAGTGTAATTTGTCAATTGTAGTCCACCGAAATTCTACAGTCTTGAGCATATCCTCAATCTCCCATTTTTCCATAACCTCATCTAAGCTTCGATTCACTAACCTAGTGAATGCACGAAAGTTAGCTTGTTGCAACTGCTGTAACTCGAGTAGCTTGTCCTCTACTCCTGAAAATGTCTCGAACAAGGTCTTGTCAAACTCAACATTCGACTTTCTATGGCCGGCGTTACTGGGTCCAGCAAAAGTCTTCATCTCGAACGCTGCAATTTCCTGACGCGCTCCGTGGTACCAGCTCTTCATGACCTCATAAATATTGCTGGTGAAATACTGATGATCTTTCTCTTCTACTGCGCTCAGCTCCCGGTTCTTCTCTTCACATTCCTTCCATAGTAAATCTAACCGTTCAAGCCTATTACGAATGTACTCGGCGGTCTTCCTGCTCGCTGAGTCCTTCTTGAAATTAGAATGGATTTTCTTCACCTCCTCAAGGATCTCAGCTTGACGCACGATTAACCCCTCCATTGTAAAGCCGTAAGATAAAAAATGAACGATCTTACTTGAAAGTCAGGAACTCTCCCTGTATGCTGCTGATGCTCTGGAACCTGGATCGCTGCTACCTCCCCGAATGCTCCTGCACGGCTACACACGTGGTACGGTATGACGCGACACGACACAGATCCCGCGCGATAAACGACCGATGTATCGGACTGTATGATACTTGCAAAGGTTACGAAGGACCAAAAAATTATGTAGGGTGCAATCCTAACATAAATATGATGTCAATGCAATGCAAATGCAAGTGTAATAAATGCAGAAATGTCACTGAGTGCCTAACGGGAAGAGTCTAAATAAAAATGCAAGTAGTCCGACTCAAACCACGTCTAATTGAACACTAAAATAAAATACTTTACATAAATGCATGCAATCGTTGCTGAGTCTAATGTCAATGCATTTCCGAATGTAGGTCGCGTTCAAAGTGCACTTACATGAGCCTACATTCGGTTAATTTAACTTATTTAATAATGAAATTATTTTTCCATGTACGTACACCGTACAAGTTATCTGCGGCGGACTGGAAAAAAATGTTTCAAAAATTGGTTCAGACCCATGAAACTTTGTATAGAGGCTTGTGGAAAGTTCTTTGAAAAGATTTAATAAAAATATTTTATCAATAGAAGTTAGTTTTTTAGTTTGTCAAAACTTTCTGAGTGTCCCACTTAAACTTGTAGTAATACATTTGGATATAGATATCTCGCAACTTTAGCATTTCATAATGCCCAGTAATTAGAGACTTTGAATGTGATCCGTAAAATTTTAATTTTTATTGCAGAGTTTAAAGCAGCAGTACGATCACTTGTGCGCCATCAACGAGCAAAACAACAAGAGCGCGGTGCTGGGGGCGCGCGACGAGTACGTGAAGCGGATGAAGCTGCAAATGGACCACACGGGCGTCAGCTCCCATAAGCTGGAAGCACAAAATCAAAGAGCACACGAAGACGCTACAGACTTCTTTGCCAAAAAGAGGAACCGCATCTCGGAACATGAGGACGACCCCCACGTCGAAAATCTGCTTGAAGTACGTTTTTCCATATTGTTGTGTCACTTTTAGCTTTTTTTCTGAATTGATAATGCACAGCTTATTAAATTTTCTAGGAAATCAGCAGCAACTTTGCAGAGTTCGAAAAGGCAAATATCACCAGCAACAGGTTGGCCATGCAGGCGGCTGAGTTTACTTACAACAACTACATAATGTCTGAGTGGGGCTCGCAGATGTGCTGCTTCCACCCGCGAGCTCTCGAAAACTTACATAAGAGAGCTGTGGATGTGGCGATCAAAGCGTTTATGGTGAACAGAGAAAGGAGTGAGGAGGATGATTTCGAGATAGAGGTGGTTAAGGCAAGTATTATCAGACGATATCTCCGGTCATTTCATTCTTTCAACACATTAGCTTCTGCCAGCGGCTTCATCAGCGTGAATGTTGGTTATAGCGAAGTCGAAGACGGGTATAAAGTAGCCTATGTCCATCCTTGAAGTTCAAGCTTTGTTCGTACTAATTTCATCGAAATCGGTTCAGTAGTTTAACCGTGGAAGCGCAACAGACAGATAAGAGACAAACAGACAGAGTTACTTTCACATTTATAATTTTAAAAGTATGGATATTGATTAGAATGGATTTGATAAGTACTCAAACAATATTGCTAAAACGCTCTCCATTGTAAAAAAAAATAGTATTCTTTCAGCATAATCATATCAAACCCCTAACTTTACAGACCCTGGAGCAGCGTCGCTTAGACCTAGTGTCAGTGAACCAGTTTAACAACGAGCAGTCATTGGAGAAAGCCTTTATATTGTACACGATGAAGATGGACAAGCACACCAGGCCATCAGTGTTGTCTGTTCTGGTGGTGCCTTTCTTCGTCAAGCTCCTGATCTTGCTGCCGGGGTACCACTGTGACGCCAAGGAACTCGCGATCAGCGACTTCCTTAGCAGACGTCGTGATACTGAAGATTCCTTGGACCATTATTTATTTGATCTGAAGCAGGTTTGTCATATTCTTTCTTTTCTATTGTGGCAGTAACCTAAGACTATTTTCAAGAAGAGCCACAGAAAGCTTCTGTCCTTTTTTATCGGAATTATTTTAAAATTTTAAAGAATCTTGCTGATGCGTAGTTTAAATATCTGTAGCATACAGGGTGGAAAGCTTCAGTTCTAATAGAAAACAGAAACGTTTCTTTCAAATAGACCATTTAAAGGCACTTTTGAATTGTCAAAATGTCGACCAGGCAAAAAAAAGGGTACCTAAATAATTTAGGTATTATAATTTTCAATTTAGGCTAAATTGAAAATTTAACTTAACTAAATTAAAGACAGATCACAAAATTTTCAACTCTCACCCTCATCTTGTACCTATATCTAGCATTATAAGCATACAATAAAAATATACTTTTACTAAAAACGCAGTGCAAAGTCCTAAAAAAATAAACTTTAAGTTGATGACATGACCAGAGATAACACATACTTCACCATTTTATAAATGCATGTTTTGTCCACAGAGAATGACTAAAGCTTTTGGTAACTACATTAATCCTATTCGCGCCACTTTGCGGGAGTTTGGAATTGATGTTTAAGAATCCGCAAATATGAACTCACCAGAACCATTTATTCGTTTGTATCTGTGCCTTCAACAACACTAAAATATTAACTCGTGCGGTGCGGAACGAGGTCTAATATGCCTCGTACCTGCCTTCGTTGCGGTGCGGCTAAGAAAAACAGTGTTCTCTGCCGTGCGGAGGCCTTAACTTCAATTAGGTTTAGTATAAAAAGGAGATGAATATATGTATAGGTACCTAAAATGCCGCCCTAGTAAAATAGAATGCAGTTCTGTATCTACTTCGATAAAGGGTCGCTTTAACCTCGTACCGCACTTCACAAAAAAGCTTTGTTATTTAAACTTTACGGGGTCTAATAAGCCCCTTAATGTAAATTATAGTTTTAAAACGAGGTCTTAAACGCCCCGTACCACAAGAATGAAAATAATACAAAAATGAGTGCCGTTGTCAACGTGTTAAAATATGGTCTAGCAAGATGGAATGCGGGAGAGTTCGAAAGAGTCGCCGCGGCGCTGGAGCGCAAAGGGCAACTGAAGAAACACAAACGAGTAGTCGGCAAATTTCTGACACTCCCGCTCGCCCCATCAGGAGTGGGAGTAGATAATTGATGATTTTAGCAAAAAAATTGTCTAGCACGATCTCTGTTTTTGGAACATGTATTATTAGTTCAGCACGACTCCATTTTTCATGTTCATCATTAAATGTATATCGATTTTAGGATTAAGTTACTCTTTGTATGTTTACCGTAAAACATAATATATCTTTTAATATCCTTAAATTTATCTTTTATTGTGCATTGTTATACCTCCTAATTAGAACATTTGTTACTTGGGCGTGAATTGCAGTGGCATAGGAAAGCATTAAAACCTTTGCGTACCCCAGGGTGTAGTAGACCCGTTAGAATATGGGTCACATGTGTACATACACCTGCACTTTTAAGAACCATATGAACGCAACTTCTTCTTCTTAGGGTATCGATGGCAAAACTAGTTAAATTCCTTGCCTGGCCCAATATTTGGCCACGGCAGTGCCGTCCGCTAATGCTGTCATTAGGTCCCTACGTGAACAGGTAACAGGGCACGTGATGCAAGATCGAAGGTGGGTCATGGTCTGTGGAGAGACGCCGCACAAACACTGAAGATCGGAACCGTCCGAGAACCCCCATCTGTGGAGATTGTCTTTGCTGCGCCCAATCTGGGTGCGGAGTCTGTTTAGAGTTCGCAACGAAACTGATGCTGTATTTAACATGGTCACCGAGCGTGAAGGCTTCAACAAGCCTTCTTCTTTTAAACTGTTGTATGTTGCTTGGATCATACTTGTACCTATAATTCGAGATAATTTTAAATCATCATCAACAATTCAAATATCGACTTTAGCTGTCTGTATTTAAAGTTCATTTCTAAGCAACTATGAGCATTAAAAAGGCCCTAAACAAAGTATGAGTTGCAATTTGAACTTTTCATGTTTCTTATTTTTCGTTTTTTATTATAAAATTGTATAATTAAGGTACCTAATAATATAAATATAGCGGAAAAAACTCTTTTAATTTTAAGTGAATTTATTTTAAAATTATTTACAAAATTTCGGTAGATCTGGTTAGGTATATTACGCAGAACAGTAATAACACATAAAATGTAAATGAATTCCACTTGTAGATAACATTATGTTACATGTGTTAAGTATATAATTTTATTTGAAATCATTTTACGATAAAATAGAACTAGGCATGGTAGTGGGCCAGCCAAGTTCGCTCAACACTTGTGTTCAGGGCTACAATTATTTAAAATAGGTACAATATGAACATCTTACAACTATACCTTTTCAGAAACTTGTTACAATAGGTACTTAGTAGAAATTATTTTACAATTAGTGAGACCCGTTATATTTTATTCAATAACAGATATAATGTTACTTCGTTTTGGTAATATCATTTGAAAATTATCTATCTATATGGTATTATTTACATCTATACTTATCTAAGCTATTAAGTCTTTTAACATTAGCTAAATTTTAATTAGCATTAACATTAGGTGTTTTACAACAATTTGAAATAGGAAGTAAAATTTTATGGCACTTTATACCTATTTATATTAATGAAAGATTTCGTAAATAACTAACTCACATATTTGGCAATGATTTGGTCCACTTAGCCAAAGTGTGTTTGTTACCTACTTATATAAAGATTTTCCTTAAAAAATGTATTTTCAATCGAGACTGCCTTATTTTCTAGAAAATTTTGAGAATATACTCGTGGGTAGGTACTTATGCTAGGAACCTAATACTTTGAGTATTATTTAATATTCAATGTTTTGGTAGATACCATATCCGTGGTAGATACGCTCGCTCTTAGTGAAAGTATCGAGAAATAGATACGTATTTATTAATAATTTCTTATTGAACACACTGTTTGCATTCTGCTTCTACACATTACATATTATTAGGCAACAAACTTGCACATAAAAAGACTTTTAAGAATATCTATTTGTTGTAATTTTGATCGTTTATACAAAAACTAATTTAATGTCTCCTTTTTTGTTCATGTCACAATATTTGTAGGTATTGGTTTAGGTACATTTTACCCCGTACCCAAATGATTGTTTCAATAACTTACGTCTCTAAACGGTTCAAACAATCCAGGTAATAGATCTATGTTTTAAACACCATTGTATTATCCCATACACGTCATTTTGTAGCACAAACTGTATTTTAAATCCGTAACTACTACTGTTCAACACCATGAAGTTTTTCGTCTCAGTCGAAGATCTGTCATGAGACCTCAACGGTCAAACACGTTAAGTGTTGAGCGTGCCAGTTGATGCGGGTCCCGATATGGTCCAGCTTCTCAGACGTCGAAGAGCAGCGCAATGTTGTGCTGCTCGGCGCGTCGCTAGTAGTGGTCGGGCAGCGCGTGCGGGGACGTGGGGTGCGCGGCGTGCGACACGTGCGCGGCGTGGCCGGCGCGGTAGTGCGGCGCGCGCGCGTACGTGCCGTAGGCGTCGTCGTGCCGCGCGCTCAAGGTCCCAAAAAGACATAAAATCTATGAGCAAATGCATGTCTCGTCTGTGGTTTTCTGCAAACCAAATCTTTCCTCCTCCTGGTTGACGGTACTGGGTCAAAAGGAAGCTCAGAGTGCTGATAAAGTACGATGTGCAATATAAATAGTTGGCGTACTGTTAGTGACTTACATGCTGTGTATAGCTGGTGAGTAGGAAATCTAAATGAGCGGAAGGTTGCAACCCTTAGAACTGCTCTTTGAGCACGTTCTAGAGGAAGCAAGATAGTCCTGGCAGTTCCACCTCATGAAGTAATACAGTAGGTAAGAACCGATTGACACAGAGCCAAATAAACCTGTTTAATTAACTTATAATCGGCTATGTGACGTAGGTTCTTAAAAATATATATTAATTAACGCACTCTTGTGCACAATAGCTCGATATGTTTACGGAAATTTAGATTTGTGTCAATCGTAACACCTAGGTATTTTATGTGGTCAGCTTTAACTAAAGTAGGGCAAGTACAAGCAATGTCAGCATGCTTGCAATTGTGTGCGAATATATTAAGGTTAATAATCGGTAAGTTAATGTTTCTCATTGAGAATAAAATTTATTTTGTTTTATCTATATTTAATGTTAGTAATTAAAGTAATAAAAGATAAACTAACTCTAAGTAACTGTACCTAAGGGCTACTAAATAAACTATTAGGGGCGCTCTTAGGCGCCTTCATAGTCTATTGAATTAATAAAATTAACCTCGGCGTATTTACGCGCCGGACACTCTACGTCACCAGTCTGATGGTCACATTTCCTCTTGAAACGCTTGCACGTCGCACATTGAGGCGGAGAAGATTTACTACTACACTCTTTGTGGGCATGCCCAGTCTCTCCACAGTGGTTGCAAGTAGGACTCGTTTCTCGGCAAAACTTGGCTGCGTGACCGAACTGCTGGCAATTGACAAAACACCTTGTGACTATCGTGAAATCTTTCACGGGGCAAGATGTCCAATTTATAAAAATCCGGCCTTGGTTTATAAGAACTTTCCTGATGGTAGCGGGTACTTCTAAAATATAGTTACAGGTAGAAAGACCTTTCTTACCCGACTTATGGCTCAATTTGACAGTCGCAAGGAAGGACTCACGAGTAGTATTTGCCAATTTATCAGAAAGGTTTTGCTCATAAATGCAGTCAAATACTTCCCTATCAGAAAGTGCTACAGGAACTCCAACGACAGCAATCCTAGGTCGCCGTTTAGGAGCTTCTTCCACTGTAAGGCCTGATGATACCAGTTTTGTGGAATTCCTCAGCTTGTCAATGTCGCTTTTGCTTTCTGTGCTAATAAGAACACCCCCGTTTCTTACTTTTTTTAGGCCACGGACATGAAGTTTCAGTTCTTCAGGCGATATTATTTTCTGCACAAGTGACTTCGTGTCTTCACTAGTTTTAGTTTTGTCGCAAGGATATATGGCCACAGAACTCAGATTTGCTGGACGGATGAAGGTTTCGGAACTCTTTTTTACCATGCTAGCGTAGGACGAAGTGGTAATGTCAGAAGGTGTTAGTTTGTTGATTACAGCTTCTTTAATTACCTTAACCGGTTCCGTGAGGTCCAGCTGATCCCTTAGGTGCAGTGCTGTGTTGTGCGCTTGAATTGTTTTTTGCTTTAAAGCTTGATAGAGGACGGCCATCTGAGATGTTCCATTGGAAACCTTGCGGCAAAGAGCGGAGACACGGAGCTTCTGATCGCTGTTCATCTTCCCCTCCGAAACTATGGTGCAGACCTCAGTGAGAATGCCATCTATTGACCCCATCCATTTCTGGATCTCTGGCGTCGAAATAATTTCTTCCGGTAGTACCAGACGACACGGGTGGAGCTTGTGGTGGTGTTTGCTCCCTAGGTTGAACTGGTTCAGGTCGTGTTGGAGTCGGCGGAGGACTTCGCCGTAAAAGTTGGCTACGTCCGAAAGGGCTAGGTTCTTGGTTAGACATAACTAACACAGATATACTATAAATATTTAGTTCATCTTACACAACATATAAATTAGCAAAAACACACACGCGACCCACTTTAGTTTCGAACTGACACCGCAAATATTTTTATTGTAATAGTTGTTATAAATTGTTTATAAGATATTACATAATTAATAAATGCAAGGTACACGTCTACTTGGTCTCGCGTCTCGTAAGCGAATCCAATAAGACTTAAGTATAAACACTTAAGTCCGATAAGCGATAGATGCGGTATGCGGCGTCAAGTGCTTCGCTCGCTTCGGTCGAACTTATCGTGCGAAGTGTCGGGTGAGTCCGGGTGACGCTCTTAGTGGGTAAGCGCCGTTGCAACCCAATAGTAACCTTATTGTGAAACTTAAAAAGTTCTTTAACAAAAAACTACAATACAGCTCTATCGTTGACTATTTTTAACTTTGTTTTGAAGGGTTACTTAACACCCACCTAAATCATTCGATTTTAAGCTTGCGATTTGGCACTAACGGAAATTCGAACCCGGACCACAAGCCAATTCAATTGTTTGCTAGCTATTACGTCTTCCTTAGTAAGATCGCGGAATAGTGTTAACGGGTATTCACACGCTAAAATAATTTCGACCCACGGTAAATTAAAGTAAAAATAGTAAACATAATGTGATTACAGATTTTAGCAATAAAACTTTCAACAATGGTACTTATGATGACACGATTTAAAGACAAAATCGTATTGATGCCTAATTAACACAATGTACAACCTATCCTAAGACTAATATGTAAGTCTCAGGTTAATTCAGAGGCAAAATCCGTAATTATAAATACATCAAATAAAGTAGAAATACAATTTGGGCGCATACTTACGTTTTGGGTGCACATCCCACTTCTGAAGTATAAGACTCGTTGCCTAGGTGGTCATAATTCTTGAGAGGAAACTATTTCAACTGGGAGGACTGTATAAAGATAAACTCAAACTGGTTACTTAGTTTTATTAATTACGTTAAGAACAAACAACTAGGTAACACTTCACAACCGTTACATTACTCAGAACGAATATTCTAATCGAGTGTCTGCGCCCACGCTGGTAGCCAAAAACCACCCCCGCGGCTCAGCCGCGTCGCGCTTTCCCATTGGTCCACGATATCAGTTAACATTCCCAAACAATAGAAATTAATCGCTTATACAACATACCTTAGATATAACTTAAAACAATAATGTTTATATGAAACAAAAATGTTTACAATTTTAACTAATTTTAACAATTATCTTTAAAAACTTAAGGTACTATTTATTATCAGAAACAAAACCTAACACAAGCGAATATACTCCCGAGATAAAAAGGTATTATTTATACAAGAGAGCATGTCTAGGACCACCGGGACATGGTCTACCCGTGTGTCAAATTTCATCCAAATTCATTCAGCCGTTCGAGCGTGAAGATGTAGCAAACATACACACTCTCAAACTTTCACCTTTATAATATTAGTATGATAAGGCGCTGTTTGTATACGTAAAATTAGCCGTAAAATTGTTCTGTCTGTATCAACGAAGATCTTCATCAGATATTCACCAACTAAATAAAACAATAAAAACTATTTTAATATTTGGTGAAGATCCTATTGAGGCCGCGAAGGTCAATGTTCTACGTAATTCGTAGATAAGGGGAAGGCCCGACTTTACAGAATGTTGCCATTCACACATTTTAATTTCTACCATTTATTTTGAATTTTAATAATTAGTGACTTTATTGACTGCAATGTTTTACCTAAAGTACGGAAACAACTGGCGAAATGTATGTAGGTTTTTTTTAAGTACTTTAAAGATATTGTTTGAGCACGCTACTATGTGAGAACCCCTTCAGTAAAGGCGAAACGAATAGCACTACAAAAATAAATAACTAAAATAAAAACCGGTCAAATTCGAGTCGCAATCGCGCAACGAGGATTCTGTATAAGCTTATTGATTATTAATTAGTTCGATTCTGGAATCAAGCCTCGAAGATTTTTCCGTGATCTAACTACTTTACGGTCTTCAGATTTTTAATTGTGCTATGAGACCTTGCTTCTTGCCAAATTTTTAAAAGGTTTTGATTTTCTTGCAAGTGTCAAAATATGCGACTCAAACAGGCACTGCTTCTTCTCATCTCTTAGGCTTAGAAAGATCTCAACGTGCAGTCCTTAAGACTATGATGAAAAAACCTTTCCGCTTCCCTACCGTTCTTCTTTACAAAGAAACTCAGGTACTTAGTGTCAGAAAATTATACCTATTAAAAATCACTCTTCTTACTCATAAAGAAGCATTACAATTACCAGACTACGAGGAAATGGTAAGGAAGCGTGTGTTCAAGCTGCCCATCATTCCCGTCAAAACAGAATTCGCCAAAAGGTTCAGTACTTACATGAAAACACTTGTTTACAATAATTTCACCAAAATTCTTAGTTTAAGTAACTTATCGCTTCGTGACGTAAAAACTAAAATAACCAAAGAATTGATAGATTGGACATATGATAGCACAGAACATTTTATACGACAGTTATTATGATAAGAAATGATCTCATAGTTTTAAAATAAAATATAGGCATTAAACGCAAGTAGTTCTAAGTTTTTTCGTTGCCTATATATATTTTGTAATAGTATTTAGTAATTTAAAAAACCTCGTAAGCTTGTATTTTAATAATTTTGATAGTATTCTAGTAGTATTTTTGCAATATTACTTATAAGAGACACATGTATTATCATTATAATTTTGTAACTTATAAAAATTGTAAGCTTCCTGCGGGACAGGCCTCGCCTAGTGCAGGAAGTCTTAGGAAACCATGCTCTGTTAATTCTATAATGAAAAAATTTTTTTTTATAGAACTATCCACTCCCTGTAACCAAATTTTTCTTAATAAATTATTATTATTATAATGTCTTAAAAAAAACCGTCACTCGGCCCTGTAGCTTTCACCTTAATGTTGGTAAATGAAAATTAATGAAATAATCTTGAACAACATAAAATGATTCAAATGTGTAAGTATTATTTTGTTGCAACATAATTTAATAATGTTACTGCGATGGTAAGAAAACAATATTCTGGTAACATTACTCACAGCAAGACACGTATAAGTTCTATATTTAAAAATATGTTATCATTAAATTCGCACTGCAAAACGCCGTAAGAGACAAGCGTCAGTATTTAAATATAGACTCTATAATTTAGACAGTAAGACTGAAAAATGTTGAAAAGCATATAGCATGTGTTACATTTTGATACTTTTTGTTATTTACACTGGGCTGAATTATATTTCATAAATGGTAGTGGCAGTAGTCATTCGGTCGGCCGCTTTATGTCTGCCTTCATGGTCGGTCAATCTGTGGGCTTGATAGCACAGTTTTTAATAATTAAAAAAAAAACAGTTTTCATATTACTTAATAAAAAAGTGATTTAATAGTTTCCTTTTAATATCTCAGGTGAGTAGGTACCTGTATTCATTAAATAATTTATTTTAAGGAAGGTATCACCAGTTCTTAGGTTTTTTTTATGGCAATTGTATCAAATACAAATACAAAAAGTTTATTTGTGCACACAGGTAGGAAATATTGTAATACTGTGACACAGGTACAATTTAGTTGTTACAAAAAATTTTATAGGTGTCTGTGTTCTGCCACAAATATTAATAAAATAGGTAGGTATTATTACGCGATCGGCGCGAATCGGTTGCGATTATTCTGCCAGAATTCTCAAGTTGTAGAATCGTCGTTTTAAAAATAAATAAAATGCATTTCTTCCTCAAAGATATTTGTTGGTAATCTTTATATACATAAGTAATTCTTCTGTAGTACGTGTGTTTATCGCCTAACTCTTAAACAGCTTGACCGATATAATCTAATTATTTTTTTGAATATTTTTCCAATAATTTTGTGCCGTATATCTAAGTCTTTAGATGGTTTCAAATACAATTGAAGACGGTAGATTATGTTATGATCGCGTGCAATAAATTTATAATTGTTGATTAAATAAAAAGGGGTAATGTCCAAAACGATATCATTTAGACAAACGGGACATGACAAGACGGAATAAGACGGGATAAAACGGGACAATGCAGGACTAAAAAGGGTAAGACGTGAGAAGACTTGACGGCACGGTTGCTGCGTGTCACAGGTTCGTTTCTCACACGAAACAAATATTTGTACGGCCTGCAGATAAGTGTTTCGTATAGACGGACCAAAGCTAGCTAAATATAATAATCAGGCAAATAATTCAATATAAAACATCAATGAGACTAATTCAATTATGTACAACTGATATAATATCACCGCAATCTTGACACGTACGTAGGTACGTAGGTATTTTAAACTAGGTATACAAATACATCAATCTATCGATATTGCAGATAAGATTCGACCGGTAACGATTTGCTAGCCGTACAGTCAGCAGCAGCCCCCCCCCTAGCCAGGTTCAGTCACGTGGTCAGAACAAAGTAATCGGAGGCGTGGCCTACTCGAGGCGTTCGGCGCGAACGAAACGATTGTAACTTGGCTAGGGGGACAGGTATATATAGAGTAAAGATATGCGCATGCATATAATACTATAAGAATAGCGAATACGACATAGCGCCATGTTGTGACGTCATAGCTGTCAAATCAAATCGGGCAGAGTGAGCAAAACAAGATATTTAAAACAAAAATATTTACGAATTATGAACGAGAAAAAGTCAGAATCTAGTAATTAGAATTTAGTTCTTCAATTCTGCTTATCTGTGCATCACAGTGTGAAGTGTCTGAGTAGTGGCGAATGGAAGAAGGCTGTTGCTAACAATGAAAATAAAAAAGAAAACAGTTTCTTTTTAAACTAATTATGACTTAAATAATATGCTTAGCTAATTTAGATTGAGCATACAGTTTTTTCTTCTCTTATGTTTGACTACGCAAATAAGTTTTCTTTGCAAACCGTACTATTCAAGTAACATTTTGACGGCTTACTGAGGGCTATATTTCACCGAGACACCATGGCGGCGCGACCAGTCGCCGCTACCAACAAAATGTATACAGCTCTATAGAGAGTTACTCACCTTGTGTTCGTTTGACCAACTCTGACGCGTACACTTAAGGTCCATTTTGATACTGTCTCAGTGTGGTGTAGCGACTCTGGTGTCTGTATGGTGTCTTGTTTTGTAGCTTACGGACACCATGGCGGCGCCACTGGTCGCGCCGCCATGGTGTCCCGGTGAAATATAGCCCTTATAGTTACTAAAATTATTCAAAGTTTTATATTTGTCAGTTAATGAGTTTTTGCAGTAAGCCGATGATTTGACAGATAGAGGTAAATGGAATCAAAAGCCGCAGTACTAAATAGAGTTTGCGGTTTTTGATAGCTTGCCTCAGCGATCCCCCATTAATTAACTGTATAAATAATAAACGAGTAAATAAATGAATAATTGATGAAACTAAAATACAGACGAGTGATCATTGTACTATGATATCGAAGCAGGTCAAATAAATATACTTTAAAGGGTTGTGATCATGTCGGTAGCCTCTTCCCAACGGGGTCGGCTTCCAGTAATCCAGTCTAAGCGGCAGGCTTAGACAAAGGAAATTTCTGTTAGCGTTCCCGCCGAACACTAAGAACAAAATGTATGGCCATTACATGTCACGCCACTTGTCAGTGACTTCTCTGCAGGTCGTTCAAGTATTACGTAAGCAGATTTTTTACAAATATTAACCCCCTCCCATCCCCCTCGTCAGCAAAACTAAGCAAAGCTCTCTCCCCTCATGATTACGTAAACATGTACCTATTTACATGCATTTTTCTGCTGCGAAAGCGAACGGCGCGGCCAAGTTGAACGCATGCAAGAGGGTCATGGCCATCCGGATGGTTCGGGCACACAGCATGGTTTCCCGCAAAGCGGCGAGCCTCCTTGTTGGCCTGCCACTGGGATCTGGAGGCAACAGTCCTTGCACGCATGAACGATTTGTGCAACGCCGGGGCGAAACTCCGCTGCCGTGACAAGTCGCGGCATGGCGGACAGAGTTCCGGCGGGATCTCATGGTGGAATAGCGACAGCGATTGTCGCAACCCAGACTGGGCACGCCATAATTATGGCGGTAAGTCACCTCTTTGAGGAGTGGCTGGTAAGACGTCACGGCGTCCTTGCCTTCCGCATGACGCAGGTCCTCACCGTGGTAAGTTCGGGAGGTTCTTGCACCTGATTCGTGTAGAAGAAACACCCGGGTTCCATTGTGTGGACCGCCCAGAGGACTCCGTGGAGCCATACGGTAGAGATGTGTCCCACTTGGGTCGAACACTGCCGTGTCCGTGTCGGGGGCGATCGGCGGCAACAACCTCTCGCTCGTCGCCCTCTCGGTTTGGAGCGAGGAGGAATGGCAGGCGGTCGCCTCCTGCGAAGCAGTAATGCTAGCGAAGGAGGAGGCCGCACGCGTGAGGTATCGGCCCTTATGCCGCTTTATAATATTAGGTACTAGTAGCTTCACACGGATGTTACAAATTTTCGAAAGTCTCGTCTTTTCTCTACCATAGTAGGTATGTTTTATACACATGAAGCTGTCTATTGGAGAAAACTGTATGAAAACCCGTTCGGTAGTTTTTGTGTTTATCGCGTACATACAGTTGTGGTGGGGGACTTTGTTGTAAGGATACACATAATATAGAACACTATTATCGCCGCTGACATGTTCGACATTCAGTTCGGTTATTCCCTTTAACGCGACAGCCGATGTGACAAGTACTTGACAAGGTCAAGGTCATCAAAACATTGTCAACCAACACATTCATTGTTGCAAATTATTTGATTGAGGCTGAGTATGACCATCGACATATAAAGAACTTTTTGAGGAATCTTCCTTATAAAGCACGTTAAGCTTTTTGTTCCAGGCTGTCATTTGTAGATCTTTGACAGTTGTTACGGATAGTCAGAAGCTGCTGTGTGCGTTCAAAGTTGTAGTTTCAACTCAAAACCCCAGGTGGCGCTAGTTTCTTTGTCCCGTTTTATGGGTCAAGATTGGTCTTCACTTTAGTATGTTACAAAGTATTCTGTGGTCATGCGTCAGAAAATTCCCCTATATTTACTATACTCTTTGTCAGGAAATCTGACACCAATTTTGCTAAGGGGTACCGTGTCCACAACCCAGTAATTGGGTATTACTGAGTTGTGGAGATTAGGTAGGCAGTCGCTTCATGTAAAATATCGGTATTTGTAAAATATCATGTACTAGCTTTTGCCCGCGGCTTCGCTCCCGTCAACTGACTACTATATCCTACTCTACCTTACTCTACCCTACTCTACCCTACTCTACCCTACTAAAAAAAAAAGTATCCTATGTCCGTCTCCTGGTTCTAAGCTACCTCCCCACTAACTTTCAGCCAAATCGGTTCAGCCGTTCTTGAGTTATAAATAGTGTAACTAACACGACTTTCTTTTATATATATAGATGTAGTCGGGACTAGGCAGAGCGATTAATTGAGCTGAGTATAATAATTATGCAGCGTGACGAACGATGAGCGGCGCGGCGGAGAAGGACGCGGCGGCGAGTGCGGGCGTGCCGGTGGTGCGGCTGGGTGCGCGCGCGGGCGCGCGCTTCGAGCTTGACGAGGCGGCGCTGCGCAGCGTGCTGCTGCGGCGCGACGTGCAGGACTTGCCCGCTGTCGTGGTCAGCGTGGCCGGCGCGTACCGCGGCGGCAAGTCCTTCATCCTCGACTTCTTCCTCAGATACCTCACCGCGCCTGTACGTAATCACTACAGCCTATGTACGTCTACCTTTCAATCGTAATCCTAGCTAAACATTGTTATTTTGTAGCGTTCCAGTCAGCTGAGTGGCGAATGGCTGGGTAAGGAGGACGAGCAGCTGAAAGGGTTTCACTGGAGAGGCGGCGGTGAGCGGGATACTACCGGCATTCACCTGTGGCCGGAACCCATCATCACCACTCTGAATAATGGCGAGAAGGCGAGTGACTCGTACACATCTTGCAATTGAAGTCGTGTTTAACTTCGGTTGGCACACCTCTACCGTGCCTACACAGTAAACACTAACCCCAATGTAAACCCCTCAATAAATAAAGCCTGTGACTAATGATCAATATAGCTATTAACCCTCCATAAACGCGGGTTTGTGGTTTTATGCAGAATGCAGATAACTGCATCTGTTTAATTACATAATGTTCAGGATTAGGCGAACAAAAGAAAGAAGTGATTACTTTTGGAAATTGTATTGCTGTATTGCTAAAAGCTTAAATTAGGAATGAATTATGAATACAATTATGTGTGACTTAGCAGAAAAGAAAGGAATCGTTGTTTCCTGTCATTGGTCGATTACAATGGCGCGATATGTGACATATCGCTTTATGATAGGTTGAAATGATACAAGCAAAAATGGGCGCTAAAACTATGACACTAAGTAGGTTTGTGCTGTGTCGTAGACATCTGGCATAGACACATAAGATTTTCGTGTGAACTGTGGCATACACACTGGACCTACAGAACCTCATTATTGTTTTCTTATATTTTAGTAATTTGGTCTATTACTGCACCATCAGTCTCTCGGTCCCTCTCGGGTCTTCACAGGTAGGTACTCATCTATGTGGTTGCAGGTGGCTGTGTTGCTGATGGACACGCAGGGCACTTTCGACTCGGAGAGCACCATCGGACAGAACTCCACCATCTTCGCGCTTTCTACCCTCATCTCGTCCGTGCAGATTTACAACCTATCCGGAAACATCAGGGAAGATGATTTACAACACTTACAGGTTAGAACGTTGCCTCACTACCTAAAAACTGTTTTGACAATTGTCTAAGCTCAATAAAGAGACTCAAGCTAGAACTACATTAGACCGATGCACACGTGTAACACGCCTCATTTGTACATAGAACGACATCGCGTGGCATCGCGTGGCGTGGATCAAGTGTAGCTCTACAAGTCTAGTTTCGATATAAAATGTATGAAGACCGACGCGCCCAGATCGGCGTGTGTGGCCAGTGTAGTTCTAACTTTATTCAACGCATAGTTAAGAGGGCCGTTCCCGATCCTTTTATCGGCAACGTCAGCAAAAGCTTGTTGTTACATCCAACGTAATCCAACGATAAAGAGGCAACGGCAAAAAGAGAGATAACGCCTGAACACTCTGTTGGCATTCGGTAACTTCCGTCACCACGTTTTAGTAAAAAAAATTCGCCATTCATTCGCGATTAAATGTGCAAGGTTTCTAAAAACATATTTTCTTTACTTTTTAGGATTTCATAGACCTCAAAAGGAAAAAAACGGAACTCTTATAGGATCACTTTGTTGTCCGTCTGTCTGTCTATCTGTCTGCCTGTCTGTCTGTCTGTCTGTCAAGACCCTATATCTCGAGATCGCGTGGAGGTATCGAGTTGAAATTAAAACCATCTTGAAGCTGTGAAAAAATCAAACATCTGAGTTAACGGAAAAAAAGATACGACCGTTTATGTCGTAAAAAACGTGTATTACGACACTCTCAAGGGAATCAAAATTCATAGGGTACTTCCCGTAGACCTAGAATCCAGAAATTTGGCATAAAGCAAGGTCTCATAACACACATATAGGAAAAAAAACTTTTTATTTTGCGATTCGGAAAAATCTTCGTAACTCAATTCGGGAATTGAACAGTTTTCATAGGTAAGTTTGTACGGAACCCTCAGTGCGCGTGTCTGACTCGCCCAGTTTTTAATTTATGAGTACATTGTGAAGGGCCAAACACACAAAATAGATTTTCAGAGGTCTTTACTGGATTTTATGTTTTAATTTTAATAGGAACCTAGGTATACCACAAGATATCTGTGTTTGCTAAATATCTAGAGAAAGATGTGTAGAGACGTCAAAATCACGTAAGATCGTCACAGGTTGGGTAAATATTACTTCAAACTTTATAATCACAAACATACCTAAATAAAAGTCATGTTGAGTCATTATTGAACAGTTGTTGCTGTAAGTATTTCGTAATATCTGTGAAACGCATAGGCAACTTGCTTACATATTTTGGTTAAGTACTCCTTATTCCTTGGATGGCTGATGGAGCTTAAAAGTTCTATTGTGACTACGTGTGACAAGAAATGCAATGACCCTGGCGGTGGGGTAATTAATGATGATGATTATTTACTAAACATGGTTGGCTGTTGGCAGCTGTTCACGGAGTACGGCAAGCTGGCGTGCGAGGGGGAAGACAAGGCATTCCAAACGCTTTTGTTCCTGGTGCGAGACTGGGCCAGTGCTTACGAGCACGCGCACGGCTTTACCGGCGGCGCCGCGCTGCTTAACAAGAGGCTCCAGGTAATACTAGTGTTAATTATTGTAATTTGCCTACAATTTTTTCCACAACTAAGACACAGACCTCTTATTTTTGATAGTGAGTGGGCCGGAATCCACCACGCAGGCTTTGTGTATTATAACACGAATCATCATCTCACTTCCCTTTAATTAGAAATGTTAATAGTTATGTAAAATCACTTGAAACTTTGTTACAGTAAGGGTCAACGCTGCGTTAAGCGGGCGCATTACCTGCGCAGTGTCGCTATTTCAACTTTAACGGTGTGCAAGTAGTCGTGTCGATGGATTACGTAGCAAAACGGCCGCGGGGCGCGGCTCCCCGCGACGGGTGCCCGCGCGGGTCACCGCGACGGAGCACTTTTGTATAGGACCGCGCGGGCGCCTCCTTAACGCAGCGCCGTCCCTAAAGCTTTTATACATTCAGTTATATTGGTTTTTATTTATTTATTTATTAAAACTTATGCACTGGTAATAAACCCTGTACAAAGGCGGACTTAATGCCTTAGGCATTTTCTACCAGTCGACCTTAGCAGTTTTGTTTTGTTTTATCGCTTCCGGTTGAATATGTATGAATTGAATTAATAAAGGATGAAGGATAATCAGATAATCGAAAATGGATAATCTTATAATCTCCCGCAACCCTCCCCCCTCCCCTTATATACGTTAGTGAATACACTATCAGCATACCTAATAATCAATTATTTCTTTTACCAGTCGAGTCCGAACCAGAAGCCAGAGTTGCGCGAGGTTCGTGAGCACATTCGCTCGTGTTTCGACAGTATCAAGTGCTTCCTGATGCCTCACCCCGGGCTCGCCGTTGAAAACCAAAGCTTCACTGGATGCCTTCGTGGTAAGTATTTTGTAGATTCTGGGGACGCAATATTAGCCAAATCTTATGCTATCGCCAATAAAAAAAAAAACTACTAATGATTGAAATATGTAGGTAATAGCATAGCGTTATATTTATTACTAGCAGTCCCGATAGACGTTGTCCTCCCCGAAAGCTGGCTTTTCGTCAGAATAAAATGAGAACCTGGGTCCTATTGTATTTTCAAACCATACGGGGACAAACAACGCAAGTTAAACTGACGTTGTATAGTGTTTACATCGCCGTCATACTAATTAACTAACCAGATCGGTTCAAATAAGCACCAATTTTTATACGCGTGTCTTAGTTTTGCTAGTGGGACACGTTAACGACGGGGGCATGAATGGCTGGTTTACTATAATATGACCTTTTTGAGGAGCTCTGTACTAAATACTAAACACATAAATTCTATTCTATAGCATTCTATTACAGCTTTGACAGAAAAGTTCAGATTAGCACTTCTGGAGCTGGTTCCGGCGCTGTTCGACCCCGAGCACCTCACTCCCAAGCTCATCAAAGGCGAGCGAGTCCGGACGCAAGACTTGTTTGATTACTTTCGGAAGTACGTCGATATCTACAACAGCGATGACGCCCCTGAAGCTACCACCATATATAAGGTACTTCGAATGTTTAGCATACTTAATAAAAATGAAAGCCCCCATAAAAAAATAAAAACAGTTTAAAACTCTAATAAACTTATTTCGACTCATTTAAAAAGTGTTCGACTGGGTTACTTGTTAGTGTCTATTTTACTCATCGCCGATCAAGATTACTAACAAGGGCACCAAATATGAACCTTGTGGTACTCCAGGCGGTTTAATATTTATCTGAGATTTAAAAACTTTTCTTGGACAGGCACCATTGGTGTGTTTGTTTTTGTGATTGTTTCTTTAAGTAACTAATACTTAGACGATAAACCACAGGTGCTACATGTCCATTAACTTACTCAGAAGAATATGGGGATCAATAAGATCAAAGACCTTACTTAAATCGGTATTTCTGAATCAGATAATTATAATAACTTCTCCACATACCAAGTTAAATTGTTCCTAACCATTACCATTTAGTATTTTTGTAATCTGTTGCATAATAATTAGATACTAGGTAGGTATCGCACTTTAATAGTAAATTATGATATAAGTGTGTAATGTTAGTGACGTTACGACGTTTTTCAATACACTTGTGAAGAAAACAACAGTAAAACTAGGTAGTAAAATTTTCTGTGACATGGCGGTAAAAATCTGTTTTAATAAGCGCGCGCATCATTTTTTTTTTATTTACCCCTAGAGGAAGGCTAAGGTATTTTGATCATACTGCCTAGTCTTACGTTAATGTTTTCTTGTGTGAAAAGTTTTTACGATAATGTCTTTCGTAGTGACAATAGAATACAGATTTAACATTTTCTAATGAGTTTGTAGTATTTAATTTTACTTAATTAATACAGCCACTGAACTTCACTGGAATAAAAAAAAAACACGCCAAAAACCGCGTGCATCTTAAAATGGCGGCCATAGACCACAAAAAAAAAAACAAATTTTATTTGAATGTACGATTTATTTACTTAATGGTTTTTAATAAATAAATTGTTTGTACAAGTTAAATTTGTCCATTTTAACTTGTAAATTGGATGAAATAAGTAAGTAAGACACTAATTTATATACTATTGAACGCAATAACTTAATGGGAATTTTATTCGAATGTTTTGCGAACAAAGAGGTTGAACAAAAAAGGTTTAACTACATTATAGCACTAGTGCGTAATGGTAATCAAAATGTCACAGTTTGGTAACAAGTGCCATTATATACCTAAGTACAGTGCAATAAGAGTCACTTTCTGAGCAAGTGTGTTGAAAATTATTTTACATGATGCATAATGTGCATGAAGTAGTCCGACGCTAGGCATGCGATACATAATGGCAGTTGTTTGGTAGGCGACCGCAGATGCATGTTTGCTTGCGGCGGCTCGCGCGGCGAGCAGCGTGTACGCAGCGCGCATGGAGGAGCGCGTGGCTGGCGCGCGGAGCTTGTCCCGGCGTGTGCTGGCTGACGCGCACACCGCCGCGCGCGCCGACGCCGAGCAAGTCTACTCTCAGAAGAAGAAGAAGCTCGGCTCGAAGAAAGATGCTGAATCGAGACTCCAGGAACTTATCAAGGTACCTAAGTTTTAGATGATATTCGTTTTACCTTTTGGGAATGATTCCGATAGGTGAGATATTGATTAAGAACTATTAACAAACAATTTTAGCAGTAACGCTCATACTAAATTAATCATTGGCAGGAGCTGAATGCGAGTCTGTCACTATACGTGCTGAACAACGACGCGATGGTACGAGAAACGATATCTCTCGCCAGGAAGTCTTACGACGCCGCTGTAAGCAGTGTGTGTGGTGACCACGCACAACTCTGCCTACACCCAAGTGACCTGTCGGCCCTTCACACTGAAGCCTACCAGGAGGCGCTCACGATCTTCGATTCAGCCAGAGAAGTGTATGAAGATGAGACAGATGAGCAAAAGACAGCTTTAGTACAGGTGAGATTGTTAGTGCCGACTGCTCATTCCCAGAAGTAATGAGACGCCGTATGATAAAATTCGGACATTTCCTCGTGAAACTCTTCTGGTGACGTCGTATCATTTTTATGTGTGTCTGTATTGTAATCTAATAAGCATTATATCTACTACTGCTACTGAAAAATCAGACCGGTAGCTTCTGAGATTAGCACGTTCAACCAAACAAACAAATTCTTCAGCTTTGTAATATTAGTATAGATACCAGCCCACTCAGAAAATTTTGCGAAAAAATGTTTTTATGTATAAGGCACTGGCCACTTGTAATTATTTTGTATTTTGAAAACTTTGGTTATTTAAAAGTAAAAATACCATTGTTCGAATTTTAAATTTCCCTCCACATTTTTTCGAGAGCCAAATCAAATTATCGTGTCTCATTTAAAAATGGATCTGCGTCGAGAACATTTTCGTACGATGATTTTCTACGATTTTAGATGTGGCCTAAAACCTGATAAGTCATTTGATAGGCTTCAAATTGCTTTTATGGATGAAGGACCTTCAAAAGCAACCATCTACCGCTGGTATAGCAAGTTCAAGCGCGGTCGCCTTACTTTGGGGGATGAACAAAGGAGTGGTCGTCCTACAACGGCTGTCACAGAAGAAAGTGTGCTGGCAGTAAAAAAAAATATTCAAGATAACAAGCGGTAATTCGCTTGTTATCTTGAAAACAACATAACAAGCGAAGAGATTCGAAGAGATTCGGCATACACTGCAGATTGGTTCGGGAAGTGTTCGCAAGATTCTACACTAGCACCCTCGCGGGAGGAGGATAGTTTTCCGCTGGGTGCCGCACAACCTCACGGAAGCTCAGAAGCAGGCCCGTGTGACGAGACCAAAGCAGCATCAACGCCGAATGGTATACCACAAAATGCCTGCCAGAAGTTTTGTCTGCAATGAGCAACAAGCGACCGAACACCGGGCTCCGCGGGGTACTACTTCACCATGACAATGCGCCCGCGCACTTAGCGCTCAAAAACGAGGGACTTCCTGATAACCACACCGGTCAGAGTCTTGGGGCACCCTCCTACTTACATTCCTGATCTGGCACCGTGTGACTTCTTTTTATTTGCAGTAAAATTATCGGAGTGGTAAATGGCCTTACTTTAGTACGCAAAACAAAAAGTAATAATAAAAACGTAAACATTGAAAAACAAAACATAAAAATTCGATAACACAATAAATAATATACAAAGTATCGACTTAATCTCTGTTTCGGACGCTTCGACCTGTGATCTTGACAACTGTGCTCCCCCAAATTTTAAACCTAATTTTTCATTAAAAGTAATTAACCAAAACATCCGTAGTATCACTAAAAATATTACAGGCTTTTATACTATCCTAGCTAGAACAAAAATTGATTGGGATATTATCACGTTAACTGAATGTTGGCTTCCTGGTGCCCATGTGTTACCAGATATGGATGGGTATGATTGCTTCAGTACTGTCAACAATCTCACACAAAATGAGGGTGTCGTTGTTTATGCGAAAAAAGAACTAGGTGTTTTCGTGGAGGAACCCACATTTTTAAATGCCAACTGTCTCCAAATATCCATCGATAAAAACACTATACTTCTAGCATTATATCGACCACCAGCCAATAAAGATTTCTTGAGCTCACTAAACGACGTTCTAACCAGGATTACACGTTACAACAATATCATTATATGCGGTGATATAAACATTAACATTACTGATCAAAGTCACGACCCAAACAAACATAACTATTTAAACTTATTAGCATCACATGGTCTACTGCCTGCTCACACGCTGCCCACTAGACAGCTTTCGTGTCTAGATCATTTTGTCCTCAAAACTCAGAGGCCTGCATCTACACTTGTTGCCCATTCTGCTCTGACTGATCATGATACGGTGTTGCTGTTTCTCTCGAAGAAGCCCACTAAAGTAACTGCGAGGAAAGCAATAACTCGAGTCAATCATGAGCAGTTAGATAAAGATATTAAAAAAATAGACTTTAGTGAGGTCTATATCACGCAAGACCCTAACCTAGCTGCTGAGACCATGGTTAGTCAAATAAAGCAAGTAATAGACACAAACTCACAAACTCTCAAAGTATCAAACCGCAAGAAAATAATGAAAGCATGGATGACTCCGGGACTTCTTCGTTGTGTCCGTCACAGAGACAACTTACACAAGAAGTCTAAAGAAACGCCCGATAATGAAGAACTTAAAATAATTATTTACCCGATATAGGAACTTTTGTAATAAATTGTTAAATAAAATAAAAACTGAATATGAGAAAAATCTGTTAACTAAGGCTGGAACTAATCCCAAGAATTTATGGACTGCGATAAATAACATAACAAGCAGGACTAAAAAGCTTTTAACAATATCCTCTTCTCCAAAAGAATCGGTAAACTCAATTAATACAAACGTTTTACCTAAAATAAAACGTAAATTAAATTACTTACCTAAATTTGAAGCCTAATATAATATGAGAGAGAAGCCATCATTCCGTCCCTTTCTTGCATCCGTTCCCCCTCCTAGTGGCACACTATTGCTTTCTCTGTCTCTCCTCCCACCACCAGTAGCAGCTGCAAACGTCGGTTTGCCTTTGGATTTGACTCATTGAAGTCGTTGTAGAACCAGGCAGCATTTAAGTTATTAGGCTTCAAATTTAGGTAAGTAATTTAATTTACGTTTTATTTTAGGTAAAACGTTTGTATTAAATAACTTGACCGTCAATTTGAAGCCTAATATAATATGAGAGACGTGTTTGATATCGCCTGGTGGTGGTGGAGACGTCAATGTGACTATAAGATTGAAATTTAGATCACAAGACGATGAAAAGGACCGAGTCCTTAGTCAAAATTTGGCCTTGTGTCATGACGCAGGATGATAGAGATGAAGCATAGCATACTTGCAACTGTATAATAAGGTATGATGTTACAGAGGTGCAAAAAGTAAATAAATTAGGTTTACAAAAACAAAATAGTTTTATTACTAGAAAAGAAAACCAAACAATATCCTTTGTAACATAAAATAACAAATGACTGGGTAAGTAAACCACACGAGCCGAACTGAGCTACTCGCTCTACATATTTTAATAAAGTAAGACAATTATTTAAAGAACATTTTCTTTGACGATCACACTGCATTAAATAAACTTGTAACAGAATTTTGTACATTTGTTGTTCTAACTTCTTTGCAGTAAAATCTCCTGAAAGCTTTTTCCGATCTCCAATTGCCTCTAGAGAGAATATCATCAACCGAGCAGTTTTCATGCCAACTGTTTGAAGCTACAGCAGACCTTACGCTTCCAGCTGGGGCTTCAATCCCGGCATCCTTCAGTACTTTCTTGACCCAGTTAGCTATAACACAGCGTGAAGCAGGACGAGCTTTGCCACACGCAGTTATAAATAAATTATCACATTGAGCTTCATTTCTCCTGTTCTTACCAGCTAATATCAACTTTGAAATCCAATGCACGGGATTTAGGCATTGATCGTCTTTATTGATCATTAACTTCCAACCTGATTGACGATAATTTGCAGAATCAGTTTTTGACCCAAACATTGGCCACAAGATAATATGATCATCAGTAATTTCACATTGGTTAGGATTTATGCTCAATAAGGTAAGGTCATGAACTCTGCGACCAGAACACAGTAACAAGAGGCACGCTGTATGTTTCAAAATATCATACAATCTATCTGTATCAGGATTCTGTTGACACAGTAAAGATACTACTTGATTAACATCCCAAACCTTGGTCTTTGAGGGTTTTGGAATAGCTAATGCTATGGACTTTAGCATTCGTTTATCCAAAGGATGCCCACTTAGTCGTTCTGTAGATTCTGGGCTACACAAAGTGGAAACCACTGCTTTATGGGTAAGTATAGTGTTGTAAGAGAGCCCATCTTTTAGGTGAAGATCAGATAAAAATCTAGCAAGAGCCGAACCACTCGGTTCGCTTACAGGAATATTATTAAGCTTTGCCCATTTCATCCATCGAGCCCAGGCTGGTTTATATGTTCTTATAGTAGATAATCGCCAGCTTTTCATGAGTAGGCTCTTTTGTTGCGTTGACCAGTCACTCAGCTTTTCATTCCACCCCCAATTCTCTAAACTTCTAACGTCATCTCGTTGGCCTTGTGAGGGGGACTGTTTGTTGAGGAAAAATCCATGCTAAAGGGTAGTCCCAGATCTGGCTGAAGGCATCTTGAAATACGGCTTCCTGATCTCGATGATCCAGAGTGCAGTACTTGGGAACTACATGAGCTTGCCGAGATGCGAACAAGTCCATCACCGGGTTTCCCCATTTGGCAAATATAAGGTTTGTAACTTGCGGGAGTAAATGCCACTCTGGTAGTCTTTCTAGACGGGATAGCCTGTCTGCTTCCACGTTGTACAAACCTGGGATGTGGTAAATAATGAAGTGCATTTGGAAAGTATCTATGAGCCGTAAAATTTGATAGGCTAGATCTATTAGTGCTACAGATTTCGTGCCGCCTTCGTTCCTCAGATACGAGACCGCGGTCTTGTTGTCGCACTGAATGTATAGACTGGCCTTGTGCAGGCTTTGACCATAATGTTGGATAGTCTTTAGAATAGCAAGCATCTCCTTTTGATTGCAATGAAGAAGTTTTTCTTCTGCTTTCCATGTCCTGGAAATATAGGTGTTGTTTACGTAAGCACCCTAGGCGTCGTCCGATGCATCCGTGACAATATAGTGTGTTGGATGTGGAATATGGATAGGAGACTCTGTCTGGAGATGATTTAGCCACCATTTTAAGTCGTTCTGAGCTGCCTCGGGCAATGAGTTCTTTATGGTTGGTTTTACGTGTAGCATGCTGATGCATAGCCTTTGAAGTTGACGAAAATTTATCCTTCCCCGGGGCACAACAAAGCTTGAAAAGTTCATCATTCCTATGATGCGTTGTAGATCTTTTAGGCAAGCTTTTTGATTGTTGATCAAGTGAGTGATTATGGCTCGCATTTTCACACGCTTTTTTGTTGGAAGTGATTTTATATTCTTCCACGGATCCCATACTATGCCCAGATACTCTATTGCTTGCTTTGGTTGCAAGATAGATTTTTCGTAGTTTATCATCCATCCTAAATATTTGAGGATGTCCACTGTGGTCTTGATGTGGGTCACCAGTGTATCGTAGTCTTGATTGACTAGAAGATAATCGTCTAAATAAATTACGACTCGCATTCCGCGGTCTCGAAGAGTCTGGGCAATCCAGTTGCTCAAAGAGGCAAATGTTTTCGGTGCTGAACTGAGCCCGAAGGGCAGGCAGTTCATTTGAAGAAGTTGGCCTTGGTAAACTAGCCGTAAGAATCTTCTGTGGCCCTCTGTTACAGGTAAATGGAAATATGCCTGGGATAAGTCCAATTTCACCATCCAATCGTTCGGTTGGAGGAAGTCTGGAACTCTGAAAATGTTGATCAGGCGAAACGTGGAGGCGTCGACGTATCGGTTCAGGGCTTTGAGATTGAAAATCGGTCTGAACTTTCCGTTTTCTTTGGGTACCAGAAACATGGGCGAAATGAAACTTTGTGTCAGTGGCACAGCTGTGAGTACCTCTTCTGATAACATTTTGTGAATGATCTGTTCCATTTCTGGGGAATGAGGGGTCGCCTGGACCGCATTTTGTAGATTGGGCAAGTGTAGTGGAGGCTTTTGTACAAATGGAATTCGGTAGCCGGATATTATTTTTAAAATATAGTCCGGTGCTCCCATTTTCTTCCACCGGTCGTGAAAAAGGCTCAGCTGACCGGCGCGAAACGAACTCGTTGAGTCAGAATCGGCGTAAATTTCCTCTCCTATCCCGATGGGATGAGGAAGAGGTTTTGTGCCTGTATGCATTTGGATCGTTATTAGGTCTGCGGTAATTTGACTGCTTACCGCCCCGGCCCCGAAAGGGCTTGCCACCGTTATGGAAAGGTGTATTGTTTGCTCTTGAAGTTGTTTGCCCCATATGTTTATAGGCCACCTTTCCTTGACTCGGAAGTGGTAACTTTCGCAGAGTCGTGGAAGTACTTGGATCGGTCTGCGGTGCAGAAGCGCAATCCTTGTCACGAGGCCAAAATACTTTATTCACTCCTCCCGCTTTTTCTAATGTAGAAGTAAGTTGTTCAGCACCAAAAAGATTATAACAAGACGGTGGAATTTTTCTTATTAAACTTTTGTGCAAGGGGTCTTTAACACCAGCCAAAATAGTTTCTCTACGCTGTTGAATACATTCTGCGCGATGTCCACAGATCATTTGTAAAGTATCACTCGAAATTCTAGCATAATCACCATTTACAAAAATATCCGTTATTTTTTCACAAATAGTGTCTGGGTTCAAACCATCCGTTTGCCTAGTCCAGCTTAAAAATGTGCGGAGCTCAGTTTGAAGCTGTTCTTTTTGTTTATTATGGGCAAAAGTTAAAGAGCCAAAAGCTTTTTCCATATTAATCAAAGAGCGCGAAGAATCATAACGTTTCACTTCATCATTTGCATCGAGCTCCGTAAAACCGGGGGTATGCCTATAATTCTTTTGTTGCCACAAAACTTAAAAATGGAGGGTACATAAATAATTATAAATTATCAAGAAACGAACGGTAACACCGTTAAGAGTTTAGACACTATTATATACAGAAGTACAGACAGGTGCTGTTCAAACAAAAACTTTAGTTTTAAACAGTTTTCTTTTAACTTAGTTTTGAACTGTGAACTGTACATTATAGTGTTATTAACTCTTGTAGAATGAGCACTTATAAAGGTAAATTCGTACCTTATTCTCTCCGGTGTTGTCAGGACAGGAACAACGACGTCAATGAGTCAAATCCAAAGGCAAACCGACGTTTGCAGCTGCTACTGGTGGTGGGAGGAGAGACAGAGAAAGCAATAGTGTGCCACTAGGAGGGGGAACGGATGCAAGAAAGGGACGGAATGATGGCTTCTCTCTCATATTATATTAGGCTTCAAATTGACGGTCAAGTTATTTAATGACTATTTTGCTCAAGTTGGAAAACAGCTTGCGGAAAAAATAGATAGGCCATCAGAACCTAACAAAGCACAAGTCAACAACACCTCTCCATTCAATGGTTCTACTACCAACCGACGAAGATGAAGTTGAGCATCTACTTATGTCCCTTCGAAGTGACTGCTCATTGGGATGGGATGGGATATCTGGTAGCATTCTCAAAAAAAATAAAGCTTTAATTGTACCCCCACTCACACACATCTGTAACTTAGCTCTTTCAACAGGCATATTCCCTAAAGTCTTTAAAAGATCAATCATACATCCAATCTATAAAAATGGGGACAGAAACCGTGTCACTAATCATAGGCCTATAGCCGTTCTACCTGCCCTGTCAAAAGTTCTGGAGAGGTTAATAAATAATAGGCTTGTTGATTACCTCGAAAAGTATAGTCTGTTATCTCCTACACAACACGGTTTTCGGTCTGGAAAATCTACGTCGGATGCAGTACACGATTTAACTGATTATATTGTTACTAATTTGGATAAGGGGAAAAAAGTGCTAGGAATATTCCTAGATCTTGCTAAGGCCTATGATACGGTTTCTGTTCCAATTCTCTCACGGAAAATGGAGACTTTGGGAATAAGAGGAGTCCCGCTTCAACTACTTGAGGACTACTTGAGTGAGCGTACCCAGTGCGTTAAGATGGATGGATACATTAGTGACGAAAGAACTGTCTCTTATGGCGCGCCCCAAGGAAGCGTGTTAGGTCCCACCTTATTCCTGATATATATTAACGACCTGGGTCTGCTCAAACTCTCCAATGGTAGAATCATAACATTTGCAGATGACACAGCAGTTCTCTTTAGTGCTGATACGTGGGATGAGGTTTTTTCACACGCTCAGATGGGTTTCAACGCTGTTTCCTACTGGTTACGAAATAACATTCTAACGCTTAACACAGATAAAACCAATTATATGACCTTTTCTATAAAAGCTAATAGTAACATATCAAATACCTCAATGAATCCCTCTCACACGATAGTATCACACACCTGCGAAAACCCACAACAACCTATGTAACTGCACGCACATTCGCAATACTAAATACGTTAAGTACTTGGGAGTCATCATAGACAATACACTAAGATTCCATGAACACATAAATACACTTAAAATTAGGCTACGCAAACTAATATACGTCTTTAAAACCCTGAGACAAGTAGCTGATGACAAATTAAAGAAATCAGTCTATTTTGCCCTCGCTCAATCGCTCCTAACATACTGCATCTCTGTCTGGGGAGGTGCTCCGAAATTCACGATAATCGAATTAGAGAGAACTCAGCGAGCTATACTAAAAGTGTCCTTATTTCTACCCTACCGCTATCCCACAGAGCTACTATACAAGGAGGCTAAAGTTTTGACAGTACGCCAGCTTTTTATCTTAAGCATCATATTAAAACAGCACTTGTTAATTACTACCTATCATCCTTCGGCCTCGCTTGGTAAAAGACGGTACAATCCTGTAAATTGTCGTCACATACATCATTCCACTCAATTTTCGAAGCGGTTTTTTCGCTACTTAGGTGCATTTCTATATAATAAAATAAATCGTATATCACCTATAGTTAACCTACCTAGAATCATGTGCAAAAAGAAAGTGAATGCATTCCTCCAGGAGCTAAATTATGAGAGTACGGAAAAATTACTTACCACCATGGGGTAATAATATTCTTATACATACACTTGCGTACCTACTCCATCCAATTTTCTTAATCCATAGCAACAACTCACAACACTCACTAAACTATCCTCAAAAACGCACAATCAAATACATACCACTCACACAAACACACCCCTACCTCACTACATCACACATTTCCCATGCAAATAACACACAGAACTTAGTACAATATAAAATCACTGACTCGACAACTGATCTTAGCGAGTCTGTGAATGCATGCAAATTATTCTTGCTACCCTAATATTGTAATTTATGTGATCAGTGTACAAGTACATTATAGTAAGTTTATAAGCAAATGTAAATGTTGGAGATCCTGGTGTCCTGAAATACAGACCTTGAGCCTAGCTTAGGCACCAGTCTCCCACAATATTGAATAATAAAAGTATATTATGTATTTGCTATTTATTGCTCTGTATTTTGTAATGTTGTGGCGAGAAAATAAATAAATTTATTATTATTATTATTCCCTAAAATAAAAAATCTGCTGAAAGGGATACAGTTTTCATCGCCGGAAGACGCGCTAGCAGCGTTCGAGAAGGTCGTGGAAGAGGTGTCTGCGGCGGACTGGAAAAAAATGTTTCAAAAATTGGTTCAGACCCATGAAACTTTGTATAGAGGCTTGTGGAAAGTTCTTTGAAAAGATTCAATAAAAATATTTTATCAATAGAAGTTAGTTTTTTAGTTTGTCAAAACTTTCTGAGTGTCCCACGTATACTTGAAGTAATACATTTGGATATAGATATCTCGCAACTTTAGCATTTCATAATGCCCAGTATTTAGAGACTTCGAATGTGATCCGTAAAATTTTTATTTTTATTGCAGAGTTTAAAGCAGCAGTACGATCACTTGTGCGCCATCAACGAGCAAAACAACAAGAGCGCGGTGTTGGGGGCGCGCGACGAGTACGTGAAGCGGATGAAGCTGCAAATGGACCAAACGGGCGTCAGCTCCCATAAGCTGGAAGCACAAAACCAAAGCGCACACGACGACGCTACAGACTTCTTTGCCAAAAAGAGGAACCGCATCTCGGAACATGAGGACGACCCCTACTTCGAAAATCTGCTTGAAGTACGTTTTTCCATATTGTTGTGTCACTTTTAGCTTTTTTTCTGAATTGATAATGCACAGCTTATTAAATTTTCTAGGAAATCAGCAGCAACTTTGCAGAGTTCGAAAAGGCAAATATCACCAGCAACAGGTTGGCCATGCAGGCGGCTGAGTTTACTTACAACAACTACATAATGTCTGAGTGGGGCTCGCAGATGTGCTGCTTCCACCCGCGAGCTCTCGAAAACTTACATAAGAGAGCTGTGGATGTGGCGATCAAAGCGTTTATGGTGAACAGAGAAAGGAGTGAGGAGGATGATTTCGAGATAGAGGTGGTTAAGGCAAGTATTATCCGACGATATCTCCGGTCATTTCATTCTTTCAACACATTAGCTTCTGCCAGCGGCTTCATCAGCGTGAATGTTGGTTATTGCGAAGTCGAAGACGGGTAAAAAGTAGCCTATGTCCATCCTTGAAGTTCAAGCTTTGTTCGTACTAATTTCATCAAAATCGGTTCAGTAGTTTAACCGTGGAAGCGCAACAGACAGATAAGAGACAAACAGACAGATTTACTTTCACATTTATAATTTTAAAAGTATGGATATTGATTAGAATGGATTTGATAAGTACTCAAACAATATTGCTAAAACGCTCTCCATTGTAAAAAAAAATAGTATTCTTTCAGCATAATCATATCAAACCCCTAACTTTACAGACCCTGGAGCAGCGTCGCTTAGACCTAGTGTTAGTGAACCAGTTTAACAACGAGCAGTCATTGGAGAAAGCCTTTATATTATACTCGATGAAGATGGACAAGCACACCAGGCCATCAGTGTTGTCTGTTCTGGTGGTGCCTTTCTTCGTCAAACTCCTGGCGTTGCTGCCGGGGTACCACATGGACGCCATGCAGCTCGCGATCAGCGACTTCCGTAGCAGACGTCGTGGTACTGATGATTATTCCGGCGACCATTATTTATACGAATTGAAGCAGGTTTGTCATATTCTTTCTTTTTAACCGACTTCAAAAAAAAGGAGGAGGTTATCAATTCGGTTGTATTTTTTTTTTATCATCATTTTTTTTTTATGTTTGTTACCTCAGAACTGCGTCGTTTATGGACCGATTTGCACAATTTTTTTTTTACCTTTATAGGATATGCTTTCAGATTGGTCCCATTTTTTTCAAAATCCAGTTCTGATGATGGAATCCATGAGGAATCGAGGGAACTCCTCAAAAATTATAGGCAGGCAACCCTATGGTAATTTTAGTATTTTCATCAAGAACTTAAGCATTTACAGTCAAAAAGTAACTTTGATGAAGTGGAACTGATGAAGAAGACCAGAAATGGTCAACGGAATTTCATACTCAAATAGATATCACAATGAAGATATAGTTAAGCGACTATGACAATACAAATAAATGAATGATTCTGAATAGTTACGTTGAAAATGGGATCATCGAAGTGATCTGATGATGATGATGGAGCCGGAAGGTAGGCACTGGAACTCCGTAATTAATCAATGTAACCTAGCCGTGTTTGGACTTATTAGAATTGTCATGAGATGCACTTTGGCTATAAGGAACTATCGAACTGATCTGATGATGGAGCCGGAAGGTAGGCACAGGAACTCCGTAATTAATCAATGTATCCTAGCCGTGTTTGGGCTTATTAGAATTGTCGTGAGATGCTCTTTGGCTATAAGGTACTATCGAACTGATCTGATGATGGAGCCGGAAGGAGGAAGGTAGACACAGGAACTTTATGATAAAACAATGTAACCTAGCAGTATTTGGGTTAATTAGAATTGTCATGAGAAATAGGCACTCTGTTTATAAGTGTATCGCAACTAAAAAGTGTGAAATAAAAACTTTTTACAAAAAAAAAAAATAACCGACTTGACTAAAAAAAAACACTAAAAGGATCAAAATAACTTTAATTTCGGAAGTGGGTGTTAAATAAGAAACAAACAATACCGAGAAACACCGACTTCCGAAATTAAAGTTATTTTGATCCTTTTAGTGTTTTTTTTTTAGTGAAGTCGGTTATTTTTTTTTTTTGTAAAAAGTTTTTATATATTGTGGCAGTAACCTAAGACTATTTTCAAGAAGAGCCACAGAAAGCTTCTGTCCTTTTTTATCGGAATTACTTTAAAATTTTAAAGAATCGTGCTGATGCGTAGTTTAAATATCTGTAGCATACAGGGTGGAAAGCTTCAGTTCTATAGAAAACAGGAACGTTTATTTCAAATAGACCATTTAAAGGCATTTTTGAGTTGTCAAAATGTCGACCAGGCAAAAAAAGTGTACCTAAATAATTTAGGTATTATAATTTTCAATTTAGGCTAAATTGAAAATTTAACTTAACTAAATTAAAGACAGATCACAAAATTTTCAACTCTCACCCTCATCTTGTATCTACCTATATCTAGTATAATAAGCATACAATAAAAATATATTTTTACTAAAAACGCAGTGCAAAGTCCTAAAAAAATAATCTTTAAGTTGATGACATGACCAGAGATAACACGTACTTCACCATTTTATAAATGCATGTTTTGTCCACAGAGAATGGAAGAAGCTTATGCGAACTACGCTAATCCTGTTCTCGCCATTTTGCGGGAGTTTGGAATTAATGTTTAAGAATCCGCAAATATGAACTCACCAGAACCATTTATTCGTTTGTATCTGTGCCTTCAACAACACTAGAATTGTATCTACTTCGATAAAGGGTCACTTTAACCTCGTTCCGCACTTAACAAAAAAGCTTTGTTATTTAAACGTTACGGGGTCTAATAAGCCCCTTAATGTAAATTATAGTTTTCAAACGAGGTCTTAAACGCCCCGTACCACAAGAATGAAAATAATACAAAAATGAATGCCGTTGTCAACGTGTTAAAATATGGTCTAGCAAGATGGAATGCGGGAGAGTTCGAAAGAGTCGCCGCAGCTCTGGAGCGCAAAGGGCAACTGAAGAAACACAAACGAGTAGTCGGCAAATTTCTGACACTCCCGCTCGCCCCATCAGAAATGGGAGTAGTTAATTGATGATTTTAGCAAAAAAATTGTCTAGCACGATCTCTGTTTTTGGAACATGTATTATTAGTTCAGCACGACTCCATTTTTCATGTTCATCATTAAATGTATATCGATTTTAGGATTAAGTTACTCTTTGTATTTTTACCGTAAAGCATAATATATATTTTAATATCCTTAAATTTATCTTTTATTGTGCATTGTTATACCTTCTAATTAGAACATATTTTGTTACTTGGGCGTGAATTGCAGTGGCTATGGAAAGCATTAAAACCTCGGCGTACCCCAGGGTGTAGTAGACCCGTCAGAATATGGGTCACATGTGTACATACACCTGCACTTTTAAGAACCATATGAACGCAACTTCTTCTTCTTAGGGTATCGATGGCAAAACTAGTTAAATTCCTTGCCTGGCCCAGTATTTGGCCATGGCAGTGCCGTCCGCTGATGCTGTCATTAGGTCCCTACGTGAACAGGTAACAGGGCACGTGATGCAAGATCGAAGGTGGGTCATGGTCTGTGGAGAGACGCCGCACAAACACTGAAGATCGGAACCGTCCGAGAACCCATTCTGTGGAGATTGTCTTTGCTGCCCCCAACTTGGGTGCGGAGTCTGTTTAGAGTTCGCAACGCAACTGATACTGTAGTTAACATGGTCACCGAGCGTGAAGGCTTCAACAAGCCTTCTTCTTTTAAACTGTTGTTTGTATGTTGCTCGGATCATACTTGTACCTATAATTCGAGATAATTTTAATTCATCATCAACAATTCAAATATCGACTTTAGCTGTCTGTATTTTTCGTTTTTATTATAAAATTTTATAATTAAGGTACCTAATAATATAAATGTAGCGGAAAAACTCATTTAATTTTAAGTGAATTTATTTTAAAATTATTTACAAAATTTCGGTAGATCTGGTTAGGTATATTACGCAGAACCGTAATAACACATAAAATGTAAATGAATTCCACTTGTAGATAAAATTATGTTACATGTGTTAAGTATATAATTTTATATGAAATCATTTTACGATAAAATAGAACTAGGCATGGTAGTGGGCCAGCCAAGTTCGCTCAACGCTTGTGTTCAGGGCTACAATTATTTAAAATAGGTACAATATGAACATCTTACAACTATACCTTTTCAGAAACTTGTTACAATAGGTACTTAGTAGAAATTATTTTACAATTAGTGAGACCCGTTATAATTTATTAAATAACAGATATAATGTTACTTCGTTTTGGTAATATCATTTGAAGATTATCTATCTATATGGTATTATTTACATCTATACTTATCTAAGCTATTAAGTCTTTTAACATTAGCTAAATTTTAATTAGCATTAACATTAGGTGTTTTACAACAATTTGAAATAGGAAGTAAAATTTTATGGCACTTTATACCTATTTATATTAATGAAAGATTTCGTAAATAACTAACTCACATATTTGGCAATGATTTGGTCCACTTAGCCAAAGTGTGTTTGTTACCTACTTATATAAAGATTTTTCTTAAAAAATGTATTTTCAATCGAGACTGCCTTATTTTCTAGAAAATTTTGAGAATATACTCGTGGGTAGGTACTTATGCTAGGAACCTAATACTTTGAGTATTATTTAATATTCAATGTTTTGGTAGATACCATATCCGTGGTAGATACGCTCGCTCTTAGTGAAAGTATCGAGAAATAGATACGTATTTATTAATAATTTCTTATTGAACACACTGTTTGCATTCTGCTTCTACACATTACATATTATTAGGCAACAAACTTGCACATAAAAAGACTTTTAAGAATATCTATTTGTTGTAATTTTGATCGTTTATACAAAAACTAATTTAATGTCTCCTTTTTTGTTCATGTCACAATATTTGTAGGTATTGGTTTAGGTACATTTTACCCCGTACCCAAATGATTGTTTCAATAACTTACGTCTCTAAACGGTTCAAACAATCCAGGTAATAGATCTATGTTTTAAACACCATTGTATTATCCCATACACGTCATTTTGTAGCACAAACTGTATTTTAAATCCGTAACTACTACTGTTCAACACCATGAAGTTTTTCGTCTCAGTCGAAGATCTGTCATGAGGAGACCTCAACGGTCAAACACGTTAAGTGTTGAGCGTGCCAGTTGATGCGGGTCCCGATATGGTCCAGCTTCTCAGACGTCGAAGAGCAGCGCAATGTTGTGCTGCTCGGCGCGTCGCTAGTAGTGGTCGGGCAGCGCGTGCGGGGACGTGGGGTGCGCGGCGTGCGACACGTGCGCGGCGTGGCCGGCGCGGTAGTGCGGCGCGCGCGCGTACGTGCCGTAGGCGTCGTCGTGCCGCGCGCTCAAGGTCCCAAAAAGACATAAAATCTATGAGCAAATGCATGTCTCGTCTGTGGTTTTCTGCAAACCAAATCTTTCCTCCTCCTGGTTGACGGTACTGGGTCAAAAGGAAGCTCAGAGTGCTGATAAAGTACGATGTGCAATATAAATAGTTGGCGTACTGTTAGTGACTTACATGCTGTGTATAGCTGGTGAGTAGGAAATCTAAATGAGCGGAAGGTTGCAACCCTTAGAACTGCTCTTTGAGCACGTTCTAGAGGAAGCAAGATAGTCCTGGCAGTTCCACCTCATGAAGTAATACAGTAGGTAAGAACCGATTGACACAGAGCCAAATAAACCTGTTTAATTAACTTATAATCGGCTATGTGACGTAGGTTCTTAAAAATATATATTAATTAACGCACTCTTGTGCACAATAGCTCGATATGTTTACGGAAATTTAGATTTGTGTCAATCGTAACACCTAGGTATTTTATGTGGTCAGCTTTAACTAAAGTAGGGCAAGTACAAGCAATGTCAGCATGCTTGCAATTGTGTGCGAATATATTAAGTTTAATAATCGGTAAGTTAATGTTTCTCATTGAGAATAAAATTTATTTTGTTTTATCTATATTTAATGTTAGTAATTAAAGTAATAAAAGATAAACTAACTCTAAGTAACTGTACCTAAGGGCTACTAAATAAACTATTAGGGGCGCTCTTAGGCGCCTTCATAGTCTATTGAATTAATAAAATTAACCTCGGCGTATTTACGCGCCGGACACTCTACGTCACCAGTCTGATGGTCACATTTCCTCTTGAAACGCTTGCACGTCGCACATTGAGGCGGAGAAGATTTACTACTACACTCTTTGTGGGCATGCCCAGTCTCTCCACAGTGGTTGCAAGTAGGACTCGTTTCTCGGCAAAACTTGGCTGCGTGACCGAACTGCTGGCAATTGACAAAACACCTTGTGACTATCGTGAAATCTTTCACGGGGCAAGATGTCCAATTTATAAAAATCCGGCCTTGGTTTATAAGAACTTTCCTGATGGTAGCGGGTACTTCTAAAATATAGTTACAGGTAGAAAGACCTTTCTTACCCGACTTATGGCTCAATTTGACAGTCGCAAGGAAGGACTCACGAGTAGTATTTGCCAATTTATCAGAAAGGTTTTGCTCATAAATGCAGTCAAATACTTCCCTATCAGAAAGTGCTACAGGAACTCCAACGACAGCAATCCTAGGTCGCCGTTTAGGAGCTTCTTCCACTGTAAGGCCTGATGATACCAGTTTTGTGGAATTCCTCAGCTTGTCAATGTCGCTTTTGCTTCCTGTGCTAATAAGAACACCCCCGTTTCTTACTTTTTTTAGGCCACGGACATGAAGTTTCAGTTCTTCAGGCGATATTATTTTCTGCACAAGTGACTTCGTGTCTTCACTAGTTTTAGTTTTGTCGCAAGGATATATGGCCACAGAACTCAGATTTGCTGGACGGATGAAGGTTTCGGAACTCTTTTTTACCATGCTAGCGTAGGACGAAGTGGTAATGTCAGAAGGTGTTAGTTTGTTGATTACAGCTTCTTTAATTACCTTAACCGATTCCGTGAGGTCCAGCTGATCCCTTAGGTGCAGTGCTGGGTTGTGCGCTTGAATTGTTTTTTGCTTTAAAGCTTGATAGAGGACGGCCATCTGAGATGTTCCATTGGAAACCTTGCGGCAAAGAGCGGAGACACGGAGCTTCTGATCGCTGTTCATCTTCCCCTCCGAAACTATGGTGCAGACCTCAGTGAGAATGCCATCTATTGACCCCATCCATTTCTGGATCTCTGGCGTCGAAATAATTTCTTCCGGTAGCACATCAGACGACACGGGTGGAGCTTGTGGTGGTGTTTGCTCCCTAGGTTGAACTGGTTCAGGTCGTGTTGGAGTCGACGGAGGACTTCGCCGTAAAAGTTGGCTACGTCCGAAAGGGCTAGGTTCTTGGTTAGACATAACTAACACAGATATACTATAAATATTTAGTTCATCTTACACAACATATAAATTAGCAAAAACACACACGCGACCCACTTTAGTTTCGAACTGACACCGCAAATATTTTTATTGTAATAGTTGTTATAAATTGTTTATAAGATATTACATAATTAATAAATATGCAAGGTACACGTCTACTTGGTCTCGCGTCTCGTAAGCGAATCCAATAAGACTTAAGTATAAACCCTTAAGTCCGATAAGCGATAGATGCGGTATGCGGCGTCAAGTGCTTCGCTCGCTTCGGTCGAACTTATCGTGCGAAGTGTCGGGTGAGTCCGGGTGACGCTCTTAGTGGGTAAGCGCCGTTGCAACCCAATAGTAACCTTATTGTGAAACTTAAAAAGTTCTTTAACGAAAAACTACAATACAGCTCTATCGTTGACTATTTTTAACTTTGTTTTGAAGGGTTACTTAACACCCACCTAAATCATTCGATTTTAAGCTTGCGATTTGGCACTAACGGAAATTCGAACCCGGACCACAAGCCAATTCAATTGTTTGCTAGCTATTACGTCTTCCTTAGTAAGATCGCGGAATAGTGTTAACGGGTATTCACACGCTAAAATAATGTCGACCCACGGTAAATTAAAGTAAAAATAGTAAACATAATGTGATTACAGATTTTAGCAATAAAACTTTCAACAATGGTACTTATGATGACACGATTTAAAGACAAAATCGTATTGATGCCTAATTAACACAATGTACAACCTATCCTAAGACTATATGTAAGTCTCAGGTTAATTCAGAGGCAAAATCCGTAATTATAAATACATCAAATAAAGTAGAAATACAATTTGGGCGCATACTTACGTTTTGGGTGCACATCCCACTTCTGAAGTATAAGACTCGTTGCCTAGGTGGTCATAATTCTTGAGAGGAAACTATTTCAACTGGGAGGACTGTATAAAGATAAACTCAAACTGGTTACTTAGTTTTATTAATTACGTTAAGAACAAACAACTAGGTAACACTTCACAACCGTTACATTACTCAGAACGAATATTCTAATCGAGTGTCTCCAAACGCGATCCGGGAGCGAATCCCGTCTGCGCCCACGCTGGTAGCCAAAAACCACCCCCGCGGCTCAGCCGCGTCGCGCTTTCCCATTGGTCCATGATATCAGTTAACATTCCCAAACAATAGAAATTAATCGCTTATACAACATACCTTAGATATAACTTAAAACAATAATGTTTATATGAAACAAAAATGTTTACAATTTTAACTAATTTTAACAATTATCTTTAAAAACTTAAGGTACTATTTATTATCAGAAACAAAACCTAACACAAGCGAATATACTCCCGAGATAAAAAGGTATTATTTATACAAGAGATCATGTCTAGGACCACCGGGACATGGTTTACCCGTGTGCCAAATTTCATCCAAATTCATTCAGCCGTTTGAGCGTGAAGATGTAGCAAACATACACACTCTCAAACTTTCACCTTTATAATATTAGTATGATAAGGCGCTGTTTGTATACGTAAAATTAGCCGTAAAATTGTTCTGTCTGTATCAACGAAGATCTTCATCAGATATTCACCAACTAAATAAAACAATAAAAACTATTTTAATATTTGGTGAAGATCCTATTGAGGCCGCGAAGGTCAATGTTCTACGTAATTCGTAGATAAGGGGAAGGCCCGACTTTACAGAATGTTGCCATTCACACATTTTAATTTCTACCATTTATTTTGAATTTTAATAATTAGTGACTTTATTGACTGCAATGTTTTACCTAAAGTACGGAAACAACTGGCGAAATGTATGTAGGTTTTTTTTAAGTAATTTAAAGATATTGTTTGAGCACGCTACTATGTGAGAACCCCTTCAGTAAAGGCGAAACGAATAGCACTACAAAAATAAATAACTAAAATAAAAACCGGTCAAGTTCGAGTCGCAATCGCGCAACGAGGATTCTGTATAAGCTTATTGATTATTAATTAGTTCGATTCTGGAATCAAGCCTCGAAGATTTTTCCGTGATCTAACTACTTTACGGTCTTCAGATTTTTAATTGTGCTATGAGACCTTGCTTCTTGCCAAATTTTTAAAAGGTTTTGATTTCCTTGCAAGTGTCAAAATATGCGACACAAACAGAGCATATGTCTTAAAAAAAACCGTCACTCGGGCCTGTAGCTTTCACCTTAATGTTGGTAAATGAAAATTAATGAAATAATCTTGAACAACATAAAATGATTCAAATGTGTAAGTATTATTTTGTTGCAACATAATTTAATAATGTTACTGCGATGGTAAGAAAACAATATTCTGGTAACATTACTCACAGCAAGACACGTATAAGTTCTATATTTAAAAATATGTTATCATTAAATTCGCACTGCAAAACGCCGTAAGAGACAAGCGTCAGTATTTAAATATAGACTCTATAATTTCGACAGTAAGACTGAAAAATGTTGAAAAGCATATAGCATGTGTTACATTTTGATACTTTTTGTTATTTACACTGGGCTGAATTATATTTCATAAATTGTAGTGGCAGTAGTCATTCGGCCGCTTTACGTCTGCCTTCATGGTCGGTCAATCTGTGGGCTTGATAGCGAAGTTTTTAAGAATTAAAATAAAACAGTTTTCATACTACTTAGTAAAAAAGTGATTTAATAGTTTCCTTTTAATATCTCAGGTGAGTAGGTACCTGTATTCATTAAATAATTTATTTTAAGGAAGGTATCACCAGTTCTTAGGTTTTTTTTTTATGGCAATTGTATCAAATACAAATACAAAAAGTTTATTTGTGCACACAGGTAGAATTTAGTTGTTACAAAAATTTTTATAAGTGTTTCTGTGTTCTGCCACAAATATTAATAAAATAGGTAGGTATTATTACGCGATCGGCGCGAATCGGTTGCGATTATTCTGCCAGAATTCTCAAGTTGTAGAATTGTCGTTTTAAAAATAAATAAAATGCATTTCTTCCTCAAAGATATTTGTTGGTAATCTTTATATACATAAGTAATTCTTCTGTAGTACGTGTGTTTATCGCCTAACTCTTAAACAGCTTGACCGATATAATCTAATTATTTTTTTGAATATTTTTCCAATAATTTTGTGCCGTATATCTAAGTCTAGATGGTTTCAAATACAATTGAAGACGGTAGATTATGTTATGATCGCGTGCAATAAATTTATAATTGTTGATTAAATAAAAAGGGGTAATGTCCAAAACGATATCATTTAGACAAACGGAACATGACAAGACGGAATAAGACGGGATAAAACGGGACAATGCAGGACTAAAAAGGGTAAGACGTGAGAAGACTTGACGGCACGGTTGCTGCGTGTCACAGGTTCGTTTCTCACACGAAACAAATATTTGTACGGCCTGCAGATAAGTGCTTCGTATAGACGGACCAAAGCTAGCTAAATATAATAATCAGGCAAATAATTCAATATAAAACATCAATGAGACTAATTCAATTATGTACAACTGATATAATATCACCGCAATCTTGACCCGTACGTAGGTACCTAGGTATTTTAAACTAGGTATACAAATACATCAATCTATCGATATTGCAGATAAGATTTGACCGGTAACGATTTGCTAGCCGTACAGTCAGCAGCAGCCCCCCCCCCCCCTAGCCAGGTTCAGTCACGTGGTCAGAACAAAGTAATCAGAGGCGTGGCCTACTCGAGGCGTTCGGCGCGAACGAAACGATTGTAACTTGGCTAGTGGGGCAGGTATATATTATATAGAGTAAAGATATGCGCATGCATATAATACTATAAGAATAGCGAATACGACTTAGCGCCATGTTGTGACGTCATAGCTGTCAAATCAAATCGGGCAGGGTGAGCAAAACAAGATATTTAAAAAAAATATTTACGAATTATGTGTTGGGGTTAATAGGTGGACACCAAAGCAAACACGGTTTTAAGGATTTGAATAATAACTATTTATTAATCCTTTATTTTATATTGGAAGGTGTGTTTCAGTAATATTACGTGAGACGTGTGCTTCTATAAGCAAGGCTAAAGGAATACAGTAACTGTAACCATACTAGGGATTTCAGTCAAGTGTTGACAAGGGGCTCAGACCAATTAAATATAATATTTATTGGTTAGAAAGAGAAAGACCATAGTGTTGAAGTAGGATAGATTTGTTTTTGTTATACTCCAACACGCCCCCCTCAAAAATAAATCCTTTGCTCTTTAATCACGATATAATATCTATTACATAATACTATACCAAACATCTTTATACAATAATAAAAACACACACCTTCCTTTTTCTTTCTGGGAATACAATATCATCATGGTCCAACATTCGTTGCGCAGGATTAGGGAAAACCCAGTAAAACCTAATCAGACCAATCAATCATTTAATTGATTATTGAAATTATTAATTTTATTCATCTACTTATTATAACCAAGCTCTTATTATTAACATAATAATAATAACATATCCTTAAGCACCTTTCATGTATTTACAACGTCACCCCGAATTTCATTCTTATCTAGGTATAACGCACCGTTGAAAATTTCACAGGATACCAGCTATCTGGTTAACTTGTAGAAATAAAATATTTTAGTAACATATTTCTGAACCTGATACTTAATATCTATGTGTTTGTTTGTGACTGGTAGGATTATTCGCAATGCATCTATTATTATTATCACCATAAATAAAAACAGCATGTGCTATAGTAATCGCTATAACTATAAATAATACTTAATATACAATACTTGTCACCAACGACTTTAATCACAGTATCTTTCACTGCTTTACATTAAACCGTACTCTGCATTACTACTGTACTATCTTGCCACTTTGCTGCCACTTTGTTTGCCAGCAAATTGTATATTGCTTAAATAATTTATACAAGTAACCCACAGTACATTTTATATTTATTCATTATCACTCCAGTCACAATTAACAAACACCCACTTATAAAATTTTTGTTTAAAAATTAACTTGAGATTTATAGTTCCTTTTAACCTTTTGAGTGCGTAATTAGAGACACAATAGTAAGACAATGGCGCGTGAACGCCGGCGTTAATGCGGGGATCAACAGCTTAAAATAAATCAAGACAAAGGGTCTTGTACATATGTGGAACCATTACAAATGGTTTTTGTTTGCATATTGAATCATGATGTAAACAGAAAACTAAGATTAAGCTCAGCATGATTCAAGCCCCTCATAAGATTTCTACAAGGGGGTCTTTTAATTTCACACGAACTCTGTGTGATGTTTTGTAATCTATACATATAATAAAACAGAAACGAAAGAAAAACTGTACACTGAGAATTTTCGAGAAAAAATAAGTGGCTTTTGTTAGAAAAACGTAACTGATGACAAAAAGTGACTTTTTAGAATTTTTGTCTGTTTTTCTGTGTGTATGGTATGGCTTCACGCCAAAACTACTGGATAGATTGAATTGAAATTCAGCAGAAATGTTCTGTGTAAACCAAGGAAGGCTTTAGGCTACATATTATCACGCCGTATGTTATGGGAGGTAAGCAATATTGATTTTAAAAGGTTTTTGTTCGTAATTGAATGCACAAAATAATTGAATGCATAAAATGACGTTATTTAGTTAATAAAAATTTAACTCTGGGAACATAATAATTACGCTATTTTTATAAAGGAGCGGGGCAGTAATATTATAAATTGCAAGAGAACAGCTATTCAACAATATGTCAACGGGGAATTTAGCGGTAAGGTCAGGCGACCGTTTACCGCTCTAAATGGTGCGAGTTCAAATAAAAAAATATTGTTTTAAAAAATCGTAAAATCTTTTCATTTAGTTTTTGCATTTTTTTATGTGCATAGGAACGATACTGTTATGAAATCTGAGAACTTTACATGTCCTAAACAGATTGATTGGTGGTACAACAAGCTACACTATCATGATGTCAAGTCAAAGTTTTGGTTCTAAGTTTTTACTTACCAAGCACATTTGTTGTAGGTAATTGATTTAAGTATGTAATTCTTAGTTTTGTCCCTTGCTGCTGTTACCATAATTTTTTTAATGTAAAAATAATGTAGTTGTCTGTTATATTAACGACAATTTAGTTTTATTCATAATTTAATTTGGGTAAATAATATGTAGTTTCCGTTTTCTAACTAGATGGCGTTGGTCGAGTTAGATCGCGCTATGGTTTCGTTCCCAAAAAGTGATGTTATAGGTGCCGATGTGCCGCTCTCATCCTATAGAAACGGGGGTTACCTTTGTTGTCTGTGTTGGTTGATGTGTTTAATTTTCCTGCGAATAATTATTATTTTTCTACTTACTAGCAATTCTTACGTACCTACTTAATCGATTACTTTTCATTGATTTGAATATCTTTAGTATCGGATTAAGAAGAAATTTTAGCTATGCCTTTTAGAAAAAGATCAAATCTGTCTCGAAACTCAAGGGTTTCTAAGATGCGCAGGTTAGTTCGATCTCCGCTTCTGTTGTGGGAGAAATATCATTCTTGGCATCTTCTGTCCGAAGACTTCCTAAGAGCTCTGAGACGCACTACTGAAGATAATACAGAGGCAACTGATGAGCGTGTTCTAAACAGTAGCCTTAGTTCACTTCAAGACATGGTCATTTCGATCGGCGGCAGTTCTCTGGTGGATTATGGGCTACCGACTCCACAACATCTGGATGTACAAGAGCGTGGAAACAGAGAGTATAACTCTGAAATAAATTATGATCCAAGAGCTATGAGTACCGTCGTCAATGACCATGTCTCTAAGTTTACCTCAGAGCAAAAGCAAATTTTCGACACAATCCTTGAAAGCGTTGGACTCGGCCAAGGTAAAAGGTTTTCCTTGGATGCTCCTGGTGGAACAGGGAAAACATTTGTCACCGCTGGCATTCTCGCAGAGGTCAGGAGGCAAATGCATTGTAGTAGCATCGTCAGGAATCGCCGCAACACTGCTTCCTGGCAAAACAGCGCACGCAATGTTTAAGATTCTCATAGATTTAGAGAGTAATGAAACACCTGTTTGTGGAGAGTCACGCAACAGTGACAAAGGGCGCGTGCTTAAAGATTGCTCTTTAATCGTGTAGGATGAATGCACTATGGCGAACAGAAAATCAGTATAAACAGGACTTTGCAGGACATCCGCAGGAACCATAAAATGATGGGTGGCGATACAGCTCAGTTTAGCGGCGATTTCCGACAAACGCTGCCTGTGGTGACGCGAGGAACTAGGGCTGATGAGGTGAATGCTTCGTTGAAATGCTCTTTCTTATGACCACATATTCATAGGTTGAGCTTAACGATGAATATGAGAGCACAGCTTTGCGGGAATGTACAAGCCCAAGAATTTTTTGATGTTCTCTTAAAATTGGGTGAGGGAAAGCTACCATCTACTGGTAGCGTTTCCTCACAGTGGCCAGGTGGTTCTACCTGAGATACTTGAGAGAGTGGTGTCTACCTTAAAAGATTTGATTCGCCTGGTGTACGGGGACATCAATAGGATACCGCACCAAGATAATTCTTGGGTGTGTGAACGAGCCATTTTAACGCCCAGAAACGACCAAGCTTCAGCGATCAATGAATTCATTCTCGCAGAAATTGAGGGAAATGAAGTGATCTACACTTCAATAAACACTGTTGTCGACCAAAGTGATGCCACAAATTACCCTGTAGAATTTCTCAATTCTCTCAGTGCAAGTGGACTACCAGCGCACACCATTAAGCTAAACGTCGGTGTCCCAATTATGCTTCTTCGAAATCTCACTCCGCCGAAACTGTGCAATGGGACCCGGCTCAAAGTTGTCTCGCTACAGAGAAATATCATTGAGACAGAAATTCTAACGGGTTATGGAGTCGGCGAGACAGTGTTTATACCATGTATACCACTAAATCCCCACAATTACCCTTTTCAATTCAAGCGCGTTTTTTTTTTTTTTTATAGGTGGGAAAATCATCTTATGACAAATCGCGCTCTTGGGCGGAGCGGGAGATAGTGTCAGACTTTTACTGACTAAAAACCCACTCCTGTTCCTTCGTTGCCTTCGTCCCAGGGCCACGGTTTCGTTTTCACACTACCCATGGCCCCAGTAGGCTTCGACCCTGCTGGGCCCCTACGATTTGCTGACATCTCCCTGAGGCGCGCGCGGAACAATACGCGCCGTAATTTAAGCGCGTGCAGTTTCTTGTGAGCGTGTGCTTCGCCATGACAATAAATAAGTCACAGGGGCAGACACTGAAGGCTGCGGGTGTCGACCTCAGGTCGAGCTGCTTCTCACACGGACAACTGTACGTCGCTTGCTCCCGCGTCACCAGCCCTGACTAGCTGTACATATTGAATGAGACCGAGGGAAAAACTACGAACGTTGTTTACACAGAAGTGTTACAGTAAATTATAACACTTCTGTTATTCGACGTCTCCTAAATGTCCTTATTAACCTGACGTCTCTTGCCAGTACATAAACTACATAACTTTAAAATTTTGAGTTTATTATGCCAAATAGTTTTGAGGGATCTAAGCTAAAGTATAATAAGGGACGCATCTTTGGAGTGTTTCTGTAAATCAACAAACTATCACTAACTATTATTAAAATAAAAATAGAATAAAAAACAATACTTATGTGATACGTGAGCAAAGCCACGGGTACAGCTAGTCTATACCTATATTTGACTTTCAAAGAGTGTATTGGCTGATTTATTGCCCCTCAAGCATCCCTCAAGTTAAACTTTTCAAGAACTGTTGTTTATCCATGTAGTGTATGTAGATTATACTATATAGTTCTGTCGTCTCATGCGTACACGCCGCACGCTATGGTATTGTGGTGGAGCGGGGCATACTCCCCCTCCCTCACTCACTTTTGCTTGGAACCACGAAGCTGAACGGACGCGCGTGCGGCGAGTTAGGCAGTGAGCCGATATTTCAAGTTAAGTGCACGAACAGTACATTTTGGCGACGAGTATTGTAAGTACTGTGTTTTTTTTTTTCTGATTGAAAAAATGCAAAATTGTCAACGTTTATTTTTCTAGTAAGGAAAGGTTAGAAAGAAAACCTAATATTAGTGTGCAAGTTCATAATAATTTAACGTGGGTTATTTACTGCAACAAAACTTTGCTTTGTCGTTGTGAATAACTTTTGCGGGAAGAAGGACATGAGTATAATATACGTTGATGATAATGCATAGCTTGGTCATTTTTATTTATATAAACGTGGGTAGTACCATATAGTTTTAAACATTTTTATTTTATCATGTGATAAGTTCATGTTAAAACGTAAAAGGAAGTTGTTACGTAACTATGTAAACAATACCATCTAACGTCTACATTTTGTAGCATATATAAACATTATTCGAATTACATTTTAACAAATACAGTGCTAAATGGAAACAAACATTTGAAGTATGTTTTGTCGTACCTACCCACTAGTCTATCGGGTTCGAGTCCCGGTTCAATGTCTGTTGATTTCTGATCTATATAACAATTTAACAGCTTTATATTATTGCATTATGTTTCCATTGTGAGTATTTATTATTTGAAATATGTTTTTATCGTAATTAGTTAAATACAGAGTATCTGATGTCGGTTGCTTAAAACTTGAAAAGATGATTGTTTTAAAGTAGAACAAAACGGTTGATGCCGTATTGTTTACATATTCTGAGCGATAAGGTGTTGATTAATGGGTTGAATTATTCTATTAATTACGGTTACATTGCGTACATAGGGAAGTTAGTCAGAACGGATGATGCCCGTTCATGGCTAGAAGTGTTATGATCAGTAATGATTGAAGCTTTCGTAAAGGTTAGTCAGAACGGATGATGCCCGTTCATGGCTAGAAGTGTTATGATCAGTAATGATTGAAGCTTTCGTAAAGGTTAGTCAGAACGGATGATGCCCGTTCATGGCTAGAAGTGTTATGATCAGTAATGATTGAAGCTTTCGTAAAGGTTAGTCAGAACGGATGATGCCCGTTCATGACTAGGTAGAAGTATTAAGATGAATTATGTCGGTCAGAACGGATGATGCCGGTTCATGACTAGAAGTATTAGGATGAGTGATGATGGAAGTTTTCGTAAAAGTTGATCAGAACGGATGATGCCCTTTCATGACCAAAAGTATTATGATGAATGTGTTGGTCAGAACGGACGATGCCTGTTCATGACCAGAAGTACTATGATAAGTGATGATGGAAGCTTTCATAAATGTATTTTCTGAAGTCATAGAACGGATGGTGCCCGTTTTGTGACCTATTTCGTTATTTACAGGTAACAATGGCAAACCTAACGTTAGAAAAATTTGACTGCGAGGGTGAGGTGACATCAGTGTGCGTAAGATGGGAACGATGGAAAAGGAGCTTGTACGTATACCTAGAAGCTGCAAATGTTACTACACCAAGTCAGAAGCGAGCAAGTCTTTTACATTGGGGTGGGCCAGAATTACAAGAAATATTTTATAACATTCCTGACGAAGCCACAACGAATACCCCAGAAGCTGAAACAGATGTTTTTAAAATGGCAATTAAGAAACTGGATGAGTATTTTGCACCCAAACAAAGTAAAAGATTTGAAAGGCACGTGTTTAGATTAATAAAGCAGGAAGAAAACGAGAAGTTTGAAAAATTCGTTGTCCGGTTGCGGCAACAAGCTGCTAAATGCCAATTCGTTGATGTAGACGACCAGCTCCTGGATCAGATTACTGACAGATGCAGTTCAGAAGAATTAAGGAAGAAAATCTTAAAAAATGGAGATAAAATGACTCTTGAAGATGTTATAGCTGAAGCAAATGCGTTAGAAGTAATAAACAGACAATTAGAAGATTTTAGTCAAAAACAGAAAATGAATCAAGAAGTAAATCAAGTGGAAGGTAACAGTAAGAATAAAAATCAAAGAGGAAAAAGAGAATGTTTTCGATGTGGCGGGTGGAATCACTTAGCATACGATGAGAAATGTCCAGCAAGGGGAAAGAAGTGCACAAAATGTGGAAGAATCGGGCATTTCAAACTGCAGTGCAAGACAAACCCGCTAAAAAGGAAACTAGAAGAAGACGCAAAACAAACACGCAATAAAGATACAAAGAAATTCAAGAGACCGAGAAAAGATACTAACAACATAGACGAACAAAAAAATAGTAATTCAGATGAAGAAATTGATTATGTGTTTAACATGAACAACGATGATATTGTAATCTGTAAAATAGGAGGCGTGGAAATCGACATGTTGATTGATTCCGGCTGCAAGTACAATTTGATTACAAGTAAATCTTGGAGTGTTATGAAGAGAAATAAGATAAAAGTAATTGAACAAACGCAAAATCCAAGAAAAAGATTTTATGCATATGGATCCGATTCTCCTCTAAAGTTGTTAGGAGCTTTTAAATCTTCAATAGAACTTGCAGGAAAAACTCTGCATTCAATTTTCTACGTAGTTGAAAATGGCACTAGAAATTTATTAGGAAAAGCGACAGCCTTGGCATTAGGAGTATTAAGGATTGGTGTAGCAGTAAATGAGATACGAAGTAAAGTATTTCCAAAATTCAAAAATGTTGTAATACACATTCCAATAGATGATAAAGTAAAACCGATTGCACAGCCTTATAGACGTATACCAATTCCTCTAGAAGGCAAAGTTAATGCTAAAATAAATGAACTTCTTGAAAAAGACATAATTGAAAAAGTTGATGGCCCTTCAGAATGGATATCGCCTATAGTTCCCATATTGAAAGAGAATGGAGATATCCGCCTATGTATAGATATGCGACGAGCAAATTCAGCAATAAAACGCGAAAACCACCCGTTACCGACGATGGATCAGTTGCTACCGAAGATAAGAGATGCGGTTATTTTCAGTAAATTGGATATTTGTGATGCTTTCCACCAATTGGAACTTCATCCAGATTCCAGATCCATCACAACGTTCATCTCAGCCAAAGGTCTTTACCGGTACAAAAGGATGATGTTCGGCATTTCTTGTGCTCCGGAAATATTTCAGAAAACTCTTGAGCGTATTCTCTTACCTTGTAAAGGGGTTATTAACTTCATTGATTACATCTTAGTGTATGGAAAAAATCGAACAGAACATGATACCAGACTTGAAAAAGTCACTGAAGTGTTAGAAACCAATAATGTTATATTAAGGCATGAAAAATGTATTCTTAGTACCAACGAAGTAGAATTCTTAGGCCACAAACTTTCTAAACAGGGTATAAGACCATTAGATAAATACTTAAGTACCATTGAAAAATTTAGGGCTCCTACAACTGTTTCTGAATTACAAAGCTTCATGGGCTTGATAAATTACGTGGGCAAATGGATTCCTAACTTAGCTACAAAAACAGAACCTCTTAAACAATTGCTTCGTAATAAATTTGGTAGAAACGCTGATATACGTGAGTTATGGGGAGAGAGTCAGCAAGCTTCTTTTAACTCTTTAAAAGTTGACCTTGCTGACATATCTGACTTGGGCTATTATAATGTACAAGATAGAACACTTGTATTCGCCGATGCAAGTCCGGTTGCTCTAGGTGCTGTTCTAGTACAAGAGAATGATTCTGGACCACGTGTTATTGCATTTGGAAATAAAACCCTTACCGATTGCGAACGCCGCTATTGTCAGACTGAAAAAGAGGCATTAGCGCTGGTATGGGCGGTAGAACACTTCCACATGTTCCTTTACGGAAAAGAATTCGACTTGGTGACTGATCACAAGCCTCTGGAAGTGATATTTAGTCCAAAGTCAAAACCGTGTGCGAGAATCGAAAGATGGATGCTCCGGTTACAATCATACCAGTATAAGGTTATTTATCGCCCGGGGAAAAACAACATTGCTGATCCTCTTTCTAGACTATGTAAACTCACCCCGGAAAATAGTGCCCCAAATGTCGATTATGTACAAAACATAATCGAGCATGTTAGACCCATAGCGGTATCATTGAGCGATATTAAACGTTGTTCTAATGAAGACCTAGAAATTCAAAAAGTTAAAGAAGGTGTTCATGAGCGCAAGTGGGATGCAGCTGTAAAATGTTACAAGCTGATTGAAAATGAACTTTGCTTTCACGAAGGAATTCTACTCAGAGGAACTAAAATCGTTATACCAAAAGTATTGCGAAACAGAGTACTATCAGCGGCGCATGAGGGACACCCAGGTATCGTGGCAATGAAAGCGAGACTCAGAACAAAAGTGTGGTGGCCTAGATACGACCAAGATGTGGAGAGGATGGTTAAATCATGTAAAGGATGCACACTCGTGTCTGTACCTAATGCACCGCACCCTTTGAAAAGAAGAGAATTGCCATCACACCCATGGGTTGATATTGCAATCGATCTTCTAGGACCATTACCATCCAACGACTATCTTTTGGTAGTGGTCGATTATTACTCTAGATATCAAGAAATAAAGATTTGTCGAGATATATCCAGTAAGGAAATGATAAAACTCCTGAGGGAAGTTTTCAGTAGGCTCGGGTATCCAGTTTCTTTAATGGCAGATAACGGAAAACAGTTTGTTAGCGAACAATTTAAGTCATTTTGTAAGGAAAATGACATAAAATTATATCACTCTGTTCCGTACTGGCCGCAACAAAATGGAGAAGTTGAGCGCCAGAACAGAAGTATACTGAAACGACTACGAATATGCCAGGCTGAAAATAAAATTCACTGGAGAGAATCGTTAGTCGATTATCTGACTATGTACAATAATACCCCCCATACAGTCACAGGAAAAACACCAGCAGAGTTGTTCTTCCAGAGGAAAATCAGGGATAAAATACCTATGATCGATGACGTTGAGCATAGGAATGATGACATGGACTTACGAGACAAGGACAGAGAACAGAAGGAAAGAGGGAGAGAGTACGCGGACAGAAGAAGGAAAGCACAAGATATTGACCTAGAACCAGGAGAGAAAGTATATATCAAAGATATGAATAAAGCAAATAAACTTAGTACAAACTTTGAACCAATACAATATACAGTTAAATCACGAATGGGAGGCGATGTTGAGGTAGAAAACGAGGAAACAGGACAATGTTTGAGACGAAATATAGTACACCTAAAAAAGGTAGAAGGAGAATGGAAAGTTATAAGAGAGGACGAAACAGAAGTTCCAGAAAGAGAAGAAGAGGACTAGAAGAATTATAGTTTAAGAAGTAATAAATTAGAAGCAAAGAACTTGCTAACGAAGAATAAATTACTAAAATATATGAAAATCTGATGTTTTGATTAAGTTAAGCTTAAAATTAAGAACTAGGAAGCATGATGTTAGTTATAATTGATAAATTGTCATTAGAAAAGCGAAGGAAGTTAGGAACAGGAACAAGCGAAGTATTATGAGGTTAAATGTTAATAATAAAAGATTAATTGGGAAGTGAAGGAAGTATTAAATTAGTTAGTTATAAAAAAGTGTTTGTTAAAACCAGAATATTGGAAAAATTATTGATGCTATTAATGTTATGCTGAATCGTAAACTTTACTTGATTATGATATTTGAAAAGTTAATGGAAAAGGTAATGGGGCATATCTGACCCGCTTGGCGAAAAGTGGCGGACATTGATCAAAATAGTTTTAAACTAAAGAGTACCTTTGTGATGTCAATTAAAATGTAGAAGGTTGTTATGATGCTCCAATAAAGATGTAACTAAATATAATAAAAGTTATTATTATATCTAAAACTTTCATTAAAATAAGGAAGAGATGTAGTGTATGTAGATTATACTATATAGTTCTGTCGTCTCATGCGTACACGCCGCACGCTATGGTATTGTGGTGGAGCGGGGCATACTCCCCCTCCCTCACTCACTTTTGCTTGGAACCACGAAGCTGAACGGACGCGCGTGCGGCGAGTTAGGCAGTGAGCCGATATTTCAAGTTAAGTGCACGAACAGTACAATCCACATTTCCTGATCTAAAGTAATTATGTTTTCTGACCGGTTTTTTTTTTTTTGATTCACAGAAAACATTTTATATATTATTAATCAATGATTAAAAAAAAAAATGTTGATAGGGTATGTTTTACTCAACTACTACATTACACATTATAACATAGTTGTTAAAATGCAATAACATAGACATTAAGTAAAACTACGTTTTTTTTATTACATAACATAAACATCACGCCTTTTTACCCAGTCAGGTCAGGCAGAGGTGCACCTATAGTACACCCACATTTCATCAGTTATGTTTAAGTCCCTTATTTATTTATTTATATATAAATAAGGGAGTATATATTGTACACCAATATAATATATAACGAACTTTATAATAGTGAGCAAACCTATTGCCATTAACCAGGCACCAGACTTCATGCATCATCATCTCCCAACTGTCTTGGGGTCGGTTTCTAGTCTGACCAAATGCGGCTAAATACCAGTACTTTACATGGAGCGACTTCCACAATTTTGTAACTGGGCAACTACCAGACTTCATTCATGACCTGCATTAAAACTTAAATACACTGGTCTGCTGATGAGTATTAGAAATACCCTTTTGTCTAAGCTCACCGAAACATTAGGAACCAACAGTATACAGACTACATACATCCATAATTATAATGACTTCGTTAATGTACAAACCATTAATCGTCAGCCAGAATACCCTCAGCAATATTCATACACTAAAATTTCTTCATCCAGGTTTCTTATAAAAACTATGCTTTTATATCCACATGCTTAACCAAGAAATTACATTGATTCATAAAGGCTTAACTAAAACTTGCGATTCTTTCAACTGATACAAAAGTTTCTTTAACATATATCTGACTACAACCACGAGCCAATAAATACGCTTTACAACTGTACTCATTTACAATCGATTTAATTTAATCGGATTAATATTTCTTTCATCTGTTTTAGTAACAGTTTTTCAGGTATCATTTTCAATAGTTTCCTAGTTTAATCAATTACTGAAAACATTCTTCATTTAAATGCTTATCATATCAGCATTTAATTAATTTTTTTTATTATTATCCAGCACACAATAAGTAATAACATATTATCAAAAATACTGTCGCTATCGTATTCATTATACGAAACAGAAAATAAGTTTTGCATCCTACCATGTTGTCTCTAACTATGTAATGTTTCTCGATCTTAAAATAAAGTTAACTTATTTCCATTGTGATATAACCATCTCGAGCTCTCCTCTGTTTCCCAAACAGATTTATTTGCAATTATGCTAGGTATTGTTTTATGTTTGTTTGCTTAAAAACTGATTGATTCTTATCAGATCCACACTCCTTTCAAACGGGTGTACCAAGTCAGAGTTACCAAGTTATGCTATTTATAGTTCATAACACATTCAGGCTCAAGTTTCATCAGCCTATTTGATAAGAACTTAATCTCATCCATTTCACTTCTCTGAATCCCACAAACATTTTAGTCTACCACATCCCACACCTTATAACCATTAAAGGAGACAATTTTTTTTGGGCCCACTATTAAACGGTTACGTTTATTAATCATATTACACATGGAAAAAGCGATCATCTTATTATAATTAACAGACCAAAAATTATATAGAAATCTAACCGGAATAATGAAATAATAGTAAAAAAGTGTTACGGCAAAAAATGCTTGTTTAGGAGCGTTTTCAAGTTTATTTTAACGTGAAAAAAAATATGTTACTATAGTGCGCAGCGGTGACATCGGATTTAAATGCGTTTCAAGAGATAATAATTAATTGGTCCAGCGAACTTGTTTTTAATGCTGTTATTAACGGTTAACACAAATATCAAGTAACGTACTTTAAAAATCAACGTGGAACGAAACGTAATTAATAGCCCGTTGCAGATGCTCTGTGGTCCAGTTTCAATCAGTTTGACACTGACAGACAACTAGTGGTGGGTCGTTGTCGAATTTTAGACGGACGAGACGTAACCGTTTTGGCGACGACAAAAACGGTTGCAGAAAACGGTCGTCGTCGCAACTGGTTTGAAGACGAAACTATCGTTGAGTGAAGTAGTTGCAGAAAACGTTCGTTGTCACAACTAGTTTGAGGACGGTAATAAATTCAGTACTCGTCGCGTCGTCGTTTCAAAACCAGTTATTACAATGAAAAATGCCTGCCATATTGTCTCTCCACTACCCTAGGTTGACTGGTAGAGAATGCCTAAGGCATTAAGTCCGCCTTTGTACCTTTTGTTGCATGAAGATTAAATAAATAAATAATAAATAAAAATGAACTTTATGACTATAAACATAAAATGGATTTTCGACCTTATTTTCTTAACAGTAAGATAACAATTCGCATACAGTAATTCGAAGACTGGTTTATGCAACGAAGACTGTTTGGTCTCAGGATGGAAAACGGTTGTTACGTTGCAGAACAAAAAACGGTCTTTGAAAACTGTTCGTCGTTGAAACCCCCACCGCTACAGACAACATTATTATTGTTTCCGATTACTAGATAGCATGTTTCTTCTGTTCTTTTCGTATTTTTATTCGAAAGATTTTATGAAAATGGCATCTGTAGATACATGCATAATCCACAAAGCCGTTGTATCAATTGTGCAGCACGATTTCAACGGAATGTTGAATACTGCTCTTGCTGGATACTGTTGTAATTGTTTAGTGGGCAGACGCACTGTTGGCTGCTGTGCATATGTGATGTGTATAGTGTGGTTTTTGAGGTGAGGTAGGTGAGGTTGAGCTACCTGCATCTTTTTTAGATGAAATACTGCTTTTAAGAAATGACTTTGAAAATGATGATGATGAACAGTAATAAATACTTGTGATGCTATAATGTGTTTTTTTTTCTCCTCACACAACCAGCATAAAACACATCACCTTATTATTTTAGATCTACAGTCAATGGCCGACAAAAGCCGCGCTATTTCGAAATGAATACATCTACGCATTTTCATGAATAAGTCTATCAAATCGTGTAAATCACATCAAAGTCTGTCACGTAGTACAGACGTGACTTTGTTTTATACTGTATATTATTGAACAGTGCACTATTTTAACTTAAAATACCAAGGAGACCTATCCACTCATTAGACAATCGCTCTTGTGAGATTTTAGGTTATTATGAGAGTCATGTTTTGACTGTCGTATTTCACGGTACTCCAGTTAGATACAGTTTTGCCAATATTACCAATGTAATCTAGAGATTATAAGGAATAAACTAACGTGCATTTCATTGCTATACGTCACAATTTGTGGTGGGCCTATTCCCCAAACAAAAAAAATTGTCTCCTTTGATTCATCATCAACGAAATTCCCTTTGACAACCTCTTTGTCAAATTTCGTTTTTAGACTTTTACTAACTTAGTAAACAGTAGAATCAAAAACTTTAAAATGTACGGTTTTTGGCTATTATGCCATAACCCATCATCAGGTGTATAATTTAACCTCAGTGCTCCCCAGAACAATCTGATTCTTTCTTGATTCTTGCGATAAAACCGCCTTTGTACCCATAGATTTAAGTTGCCTAGTATAAAAGTTTTGTTACTATTTTGGTGTGCAATAAAGTTTATTCTATTCTATTCTATTCTATTCTATTCTATTCTTTTATGTAGATCAGATCAGAACTTTTTCTTTTATGTAGACCCGTTCTATCATTGTTCATCATACATTCGGCAATACCATTTACAGCCAGAGTATGCGGCACTGTTTAGGGATGACCAATACCTTCTCAAGCTCAGAACTTTTTCGATTAACTGGATATAGCTTCCCTTTCATTATCACAACATAGAGTTAACAATTCTCAGACCAAAATGAACTTCACATTTTGCAACATACTTAGTCCCGAAACTTTACCGATTTATTATATATATAGAAATATCTGATTTATTCTTAAAATCACAACATAGTTTTTGCTCTTCAATAGACGAACAAAAAAAAACTTAGGATTGCAAACATCTTTGTGCACTTGAGACTAAACGACTTCTCGTTTCAAACCTTTTGTTTCCAATTTATCAAATGACAGACAAATTTATTTGTCACATTAAACAAATTAAGCTTCACACAATGTACTATTAAGTACAATATTCTCAATTCTTTAATTTTCAAGATATAGTTTCATTCATTTTATATCCACTTTTCTGATTTGCAATTATTTTATTCCACAATAATTCGTAAATACTATTTGTGACTTTATCTAATGATTTATATCCACTTTTCTGATTTGCAATGATTTTATTCCACAATAATTCGTAAATACTATTTGTGACTTTATCTAATGATTTATATCCACTTTTCTGATTTGCAATTATTTTATTCCACCATAATTCGTAAATACTATTTGTGACTTTATCTAGTGAACATTCGCTATTTAAAGAATTTTCAAGCACTAACCAGTTGCCATTGAATAGTGTTCAAAGACTTACCCTTTATTACCGGCTTACCATCTTCATCACAAATACACATTCTGTAGTACCTATACCTAGTACGCCCGAATTACTGGTCACTTGATAATTCTTCGCCGCTAGTATAAACGCGCCAGTACAGCAACCGAATCACTTCTTGGCTTCACACGCTCAGTGAAGTTTACTGTCAATTTTTCTTGATTTTCAAATGATCTGCTCCAGAATCCCAAACAAAAGTAAATTCGTTTTTCCATCATATCACGGCCCGCCATAAAAGCAAATTCAAAAGTATTTGAGAAATTTGGTTTTTTGAAGTAACCAACTATACCATTTTATTGTTGGCTCCATTGTTTTCAATAGCGGTTTTGTAGACAATTCCTCGAATCTCCCTTTTTTTTTGTTCTTTATTGACTTTTGTTTTTGTCGATGATCACTTGAATTCTTTGAAGGTGTGACTTGTGGTCTCGTAAGTTTCAGCCTGAAGTACTTTTAGGCTAAGATTACATACATCCCTTGTAAGTTTGATTTCATGATCTCACAATCTCGTTTTCCAAAGTTAATGTTATGTTGTCTTCAGTCAGTATCTCGATTGCGGTGACAATGCTGCTCCGTACTTGTTTGGTAGAGTCATGAAAAGGGCGGATCACTTAATCGGATTTTAATTTTGCACCTGCAGCCATAGGTTCAATGACGATGTCAGCAAATTCTTGAAAATGTTTGGTTAGTGTGATGTTTCTAACCAGTTTCAAAGCCAGCAAGTTTTTTACTAAAAGACAGCTGCGTCGCCACGCATTTTTCTTCACTCACTAGGTACTTGTTTCTACCGGAACTTCAACGTAAACAACGTTTAGGAGGTAATTCATTCTTAATAATTTTCGAATTCGAAATTTCCACACACTGTGTTATCACCAGCAAATTGTTGAATGTCCGTTTTGTTCAATTTGATACACAAAATGTTTTTATTATTTAATGTTCGTTTATTCGCACTTTGGCTTAGCGCTCTGGGCCCATAACCTGTTGGGGTTAATAGGTGGACACCAAAGCAAACACGGTTTTAAGGATTTGAATAATAACTATTTATTAATCCTTTATTTTATATTGGAAGGTGTGTTTCAGTAATATTACGTGAGACGTGTGCTTCTATAAGCAAGGCTAAAGGAATACAGTAACTGTAACCATACTAGGGATTTCAGTCAAGTGTTGACAAGGGGCTCAGACCAATTAAATATAATATTTATTGGTTAGAAAGAGAAAGACCATAGTGTTGAAGTAGGATAGATTTGTTTTTGTTATACTCCAACATTATGAACGAAAAAAAGTCAGAATCTAGTAATTAGAATTTAGTTCTTCAATTCTGCTCATCTGTGCATCACAGTGTGAAGTGTCTGAGTAGTGGCGAATGGAAGAAGGCTGTTGCTAACAATGAAAATAAAAAAGAAAACAGTTTCTTTTTAAACTAATTATGACTTAAATAATAGCTTGCCTCAGCGATCCCTCATTAATTAACTGTATAAGTAATAAACGAGTAAATAAATGAGTAATTGATGAAACTAAAATACAGACGAGTGATCATTGTACTATGATATCGAAGCAGGTCAAATAAATATACTTTAAAGGGTTTTGATCATGTCGGTAGCCTCTTCCCAACGGGGTCGGCTTCCAGTAATCCAGTCTAAGCGGCAGGCTTAGACAAAGGAATTTTCTGTTAGCGTTCCCGCCGAACACTAAGAACAAAATGTATGGCCATTACATGTCAGTGTCACGCCACTTGTCAGTGACTTCTCTGCAGGTCGTTCAAGTATTACGTAAGCAGATTTTTTACAAATATTAACCCCCTTCCATCCCCCTCGTCAGCAAAACTAAGCAAAGCTCTCTCCCCTCATGATTACGTAAACATGTACCTATCTACATGCATTTTTCCGCTGCGAAAGCGAACGGCAGCCAAGTTGAACGCATGCAAGAGGGTCATGGCCATCCGGATGGTTCGGGCACACAGCATGGTTTCCCGCGAAGCGACGAGCCTCCTTGCTGGCCTGCCACTGGGATCTGGAGGCAACAGTCCTTGCACGCATGAACGATTTGCGCAACGCCGGGGCGAAACTCCGCTGCCGTGACAAGTCGCGGCATGGCGCGTGGCGGACAGAGTTCCGGCGGGATCTCATGGTGGAATAGCGACAGCGATTGTCGCAACCCAGACTGGGCACGCCATAATTATGGCGGTAAGTCACCTCTTTGAGGAGTGGCTGGTAAGACGTCAGGACGTCCTTGCCTTCCGCATGACGCAGGTCCTCACCGTGGTAAGTTCGGGAGGTTCTTGCACCTGATTCGTGTGGAAGAAACACTCGGGTTCCATTGTGTGGACCGCCCAGAGGAAACCGTGGAGCATACGGTAGAGATGTGTCCCACTTGGGTCGAACACTGCCGTGTCCGTGTCGGGGGCGATCGGCGACAACAACCTCTCGCTCGTCGCCCTCTCGGTCTGGAGCGAGGGGGAATGGCAGGCGGTCGCCTCCTTCTGCGAAGCAGTAATGCTAGCGAAGGAGGAGGCCGCACGCGTGAGGGATCGGCCCTTATGCCGCTTTATAATATTACTAGTAGCTTCACACGGATGTTACAAATTTTCGAAAGTCTCGTCTTTTCTCTACCATAGTAGGTATGTTTTATACACATTAATCTGTCTATTGGAGAAAACTGTATGAAAACCCGTTCGGTAGTTTTTGTGTTTATCGCGTACATACAGTTGTGGTGGGGGACTTTGTTGTAAGGATACACATAATATAGAACACTATTATCGCCGCTGACATGTTCGACATTCAGTTCGGTTATTCCCTTTAACGCGACAGCCGATGTGACAAGTACTTGACAAGGTCAACATTGTCAACCAACACATTCATTGTTGCAAATTATTTGATTGAGGCTGAGTATGACCATCGACATATAATAGTAGATTATGTGACTAGGGGATAAAGCAGTGTCTTTAAGTCGCGGGCGGCATGTTGAATTCCGAACGAAACGAAGGTTGCTAATTTTAATCCCGAACGTTAGTGAGGGATTTATATAATTAACTCCCGAGCACTGCGAGGGAGTTAATAAAGAAACCTGAGTGAAGTGAGGAATTCAAGCCGCCCAAGACAAAGACAGCTTTATCCCCGTGTTGGATACTCTACTTTTTACACCATCTGTGAGATAATTAAAATACAATTTACTAAAACAAATCATATAATAGAGAAATATAAGTATTATTTACGAGTTAATCATAACTATCACTCAAAATGTTTTGAAATTAGAAACAAACAAAATTCACTACTCAAAGATTCTATAGTTTAAATTTTCTATAACGGTCCCGCTTGTTCATTACTTTTTTTTAGAAATTTTTTTTATTCTGTTTTTTTTTTTTGTTAGTGCCAGTTTGAAATTTGAATAAACTTGTTTAAGATGCACTACACTTTAATTCACATAATGCTGACGGTTTTTCACGTTCCAAATTCAAATCTCATTATTCCCTAGGGATCGCCCATACTGCATTATCTCCCTAGGGACATAATGACTTGCTTTAAGTGATGGTTGTATGACGTATAAAAAGGCATTATCGAGCAGGTGGTGTAAAAAGAACTTTTTGAGGAATCTTCCTTATAAAGCACGTTAAGCTTTTTGTTCCAGGCTGTCATTTGTAGATCTTTGACAGTTGTTACGGATACTCAGAAGCTGCTGTGTGCGTTCAAAGTTGTAGTTTCAACTCAAAACCCCAGGTGGCGCTAGTTTCTTTGTCCCGTTTTATGGGTCAAGATTGGTCTTCATTTTAGTATGTTACAAAGTATTTATTATACGTTCCGTATGGTGTTCGTTCCGTATGGTGTTCGGACGTTAAGAATAACACCATCCCATCTCTTCCCGAGGGTGTCGTAAGAGGCGACTAAGGGACATACCAGAGAATGGGCAGCAGCATCCTCTGTACATTACAACAACCAAACTGCGATCGCCAACCCGTCTGCCAAGCGTGGCGATTATGGCAACCCCCCCCCAACATGAAAAACAGAAACAAAAAATGGCCCCTAGTGCCCGGCAGCCCGTCTACCCTTGACTCCGGTAGCGGTCAAGGCCTCGACGAGGCAAGGGGTGCGAAGAATCTCCGGATGAGATTTGGCTACCCATCTATGAAACGACTCGACCTGGCAACTTTTAACACGCGTACACTGAGGACTGACGAGAAGATCACCGAACTGGAGGAGGAATTGAGCAGGTTGCGATGGAGTATTGTGGGATTGTCTGAAGTCCGAAGACAGGGGGAGGATACGATAATTCTCAAATCCGGTAACCTGCTCTATTTCCGGGAGGGTGACCAGCAGTCCCAGGGTGGTGTCGGGTTTATAGTCCACAAGTCCCTTGTGAACAATGTGGTGAGGATCGAGAGTGTGTCGACCAGGGTGGCGTACCTTATACTCAGAATATCATCAAGATATTCGCTGAAGGTCATACAGGTCTACGCCCCGACCTCGACACATCCCGACGGCGAAGTAGAATCCATGTATGAGGATATATCAAGAGCCATGCATGGTTCTAAGACTCACTTCACCGTGGTCATGGGGGACTTTAACGCGAAACTGGGCAAACGAGACGGTGACGAGCTGCGAGTGGGGCAATTTGGATTTGGACGTCGGAATCACCGGGGACACCTACTGGCTAGCTTTATGGAGAAGGAGGACCTCTATATGATGAATTCCTTCTTCAAAAAGCGTGAGCATAGAAGGTGGACCTGGCAAAGACCTGACGGTGCAACTAGAAATGAGATTGACTTCATCCTGTCGACGAAAAAGCAAATATTCAATGATGTCTCTGTGATCAACGCGGTGAAAACTGGAAGTGATCACCGCGTCGTAAGAGGCACATTGAATATTAACATTAAGCTCGAAAGGTCTCGACTGATGAGGTCTACGCTCCGTCCAGCACAGATCCGGATCCAAAACCCCGAGAGCTTTCAGCTCGAACTCCACAATCGTTTCGAGTGCCTAGGAAGCTCCGTGGATGAATATAACGATGGGTTCGTGGAAACTGTCCATACGGTCGGGTCTAAGTTTTTCAAGACTCACCGTACAAATAAAAACAAGAAGCTCTCCGATCCGACCCTCGAGCTAATGAAGAAGAGGCGTGAGATGATTCTGCAGTCTTCAGACGATGCGTGCATATACCGGCAGCTCAATAGACAAATCTCGAAGTCCCTGAAACGTGACCTTCGCCGCTTTAATACCGCAAGGATTAAGGATGCGATTGAGCGGAATAAGGGTTCTAAAGTATTTGCACGAGATCTGTCTATTGGGCAAAGCCAGCTCACGAAACTGAAGACCGACGATGGCAGAGTCATATCCGCCAAATCGGAGCTTCTGGGAGAGATCGAGGCTTTTTATGGACAGTTATACACGTCTATCGCTAAACCCGCTGTAAATCTAGTGAACGACCCAAGAGCTAGATTGACTCGACACTATACCGAAGATATCCCGGACGTCAGCCTGTACGAGATTAGGATGGCTCTGAAGCAGCTGAAAAACAACAAGGCGTCGGGTGAGGACGGAATTACGGCCGAACTCCTGAAGGCGGGTGGAAAACCGGTCCTTAAGGCCCTTCAGAAGCTATTTGATTCCGTCATACTCGAGGGAAAAACGCCACAGGCGTGGAGCAGAGGCGTGGTGGTACTCTTCTTTAAGAAGGGCGATAATGCCCTGCTTAAGAATTATAGGCCCACCTCGCTTCTGAGTCATGTCTACAAGCTGTTTTCCAGAGTCATCACGAATCGTCTCGCGCGCAGGTTCGACGACTTCCAGCCTCCCGAACAAGCCGGATTTCGTAAAGGCTTCAGCACCGTGGACCACATACATACGCTGCGGCAGGTTATACAGAAGACTGAGGAGTATAATCAGCCTCTCTGCTTAGCGTTTGTGGACTACGAGAAAGCCTTTGATTCGATTGAAACTTGGGCTGTACTGCAGTCTCTCCAACGGTGCCAAATTGACTATCGGTATATCGAAGTGCTGAAGTGTTTGTACAAAAACGCCACTATGTCAGTCCGACTACAAGACCAGACCTCGAAACCTATCCTCTTGCAGCGGGGTGTGAGGCAGGGAGACGTTATTTCTCCGAAACTGTTCACGGCAGCAATGGAGGATGTCTTCAAGGTTTTGGAATGGAGAGGGCTAGGCATTAATGTCAATGGCGAGTACATCACTCACCTTCGGTTTGCCGACGACATAGTAGTCATGGCTGAGACTACGGAGGAGCTCAGTATAATGCTTGGTGACCTCAGTAGAGCTTCCGAAAGAGTGGGACTTAAAATGAACATGGACAAAACCAAAGTCATGGTAAACAGCCATGTAGCACCCACTCCTATCAAGGTCGGGGACTCTACACTCGAAGTTGTAGACGAATACGTTTACCTGGGACAGACGGTCCAGTTGGGAAGGTCTAACTTCGAGAAAGAGATCAATCGTCGAATCCGACTCGGCTGGGCAGCGTTCGGGAAGCTGCGCGGTGTCATCTCGTCCAATATACCACAGTGTCTCAAGACGAAAGTCTATGACCAGTGCGTGTTGCCAGTGATGACATATGGCTCCGAAACGTGGTCGCTTACAATGGGCCTCATTAGAAGGCTTAAAGTCACCCAAAGGGCAATGGAGAGGGCTATGCTCGGAGTTTCCTTGCGTGATCGAATCAGGAATGAGGATATCCGCAGGAGAACCAAGGTTGCCGACATAGCACGAAGAATCGCCAAACTAAAGTGGCAATGGGCAGGGCACATTGCTCGCAGAACAGATGGCCGTTGGGGCCGAAAGGTTCTGGAATGGCGACCACGTACCGGAAGACGTAGCGTTGGAAGGCCTCCTACAAGGTGGACCGATGACTTGGTAACGATTGCGGGAGTCCGATGGATGCGAGACGCACAGGACCGTTCGTTGTGGCGACGCTTGGGGGAGGCCTATGTCCAGCAGTGGACGTCTTTCGGCTGAAATGATGATGATGACAAAGTATTCTGTGGTCATGCGTCAGAAAATTCCCCTATATTTACTATACTCTTTGTCAGGAAATCTGACACCAATTTTGCTAAGGGGTACCGTGTCCACAACCCAGTAATTGGGTATTACTGAGTTGTGGAGATTAGGTAGGCAGTCGCTTCATGTAAAATATCGGTATTTGTAAAATATCATGTACTAGCTTTTGCCCGCGGCTTCGCTCCCGTCAACTGACTACTATATCCTACTCTACCTTACTCTACCCTACTCTACCCTACTCTACCCTACTCAAAAAAAAAATATCCTATGTCCGTCTCCTGGTTCTAAGCTACCTCCCCACTAACTTTCAGCCAAATCGGTTCAGCCGTTCTTGAGTTATAAATAGTGTAACTAACACGACTTTCTTTTATATATATAGATATAGTCGGGACTAGGCAGAGCGATTAATTGAGCTGAGTATAATAATTATGCAGCGTGACGAACGATGAGCGGCGCGGCGGAGAAGGACGCGGCGGCGAGTGCGGGCGTGCCGGTGGTGCGGCTGGGTGCGCGCGCGGGCGCGCGCTTCGAGCTTGACGAGGCGGCGCTGCGCAGCGTGCTGCTGCGGCGCGACGTGCAGGACTTGCCCGCTATCGTGGTCAGCGTGGCCGGCGCGTACCGCGGCGGCAAGTCCTTCATCCTCGACTTCTTCCTCAGATACCTCACCGCGCCTGTACGTAATCACTACAGCCTATGTACGTCTACCTTTCAAACGTAATCCTAGCTAAACATTGTTATTTTGTAGCGTTCCAGTCAGCTGAGTGGCGAATGGCTGGGTAAGGAGGACGAGCAGCTGAAAGGGTTTCACTGGAGAGGCGGCGGTGAGCGGGATACTACCGGCATTCACCTGTGGCCGGAACCCATCATCACCACTCTGAATAATGGCGAGAAGGTGAGTGACTCGTACACATCTTGCAATTGAAGTCGTGTTTAACTTCGGTTGGCACACCTCTACCGTGCCTACACAGTAAACACTAACCCCAATGTAAACCCCTCAATAAATAAAGCCTGTGACTAATGATCAATATAGCTATTAACCCTCCATAAACGCGGGTTTGTGGTTTTATGCAGAATGCAGATAACTGCATCTGTTTAATTACATAATGTTCAGGATTAGGCGAACAAAAGAAAGAAGTGATTACTTTTGGAAATTGTATTGCTGTATTGCTCAAAGCTTAAATTAGGAATGAATTATGAATACAATTATGTGTGACTTAGCAGAAAAGAAAGGAATCGTTGTTTCCTGTCATTGGTCGATTACAATGGCGCGATATGTGACGTATCGCTTTATGATAGGTTGAAATGATACAAGCAAAAATGGGCGCTAAAACTATTACACTAAGTAGGTTTGTGCTGTGTCGTAGACATCTGGCGTAGACACATAAGATTTTCGTGTGAACTGTGGCATACACACTGGACCTACAGAACCTCATTATTGTTTTCTTATATTTTAGTAATTTGGTCTATTAGTGCACCATCAGTCTCTCGGTCCCTCTCGGGTCTTCACAGGTAGGTACTCATCTATGTGGTTGCAGGTGGCTGTGTTGCTGATGGACACGCAGGGCACTTTCGACTCGGAGAGTACCATCGGACAGAACTCCACCATCTTCGCGCTTTCTACCCTCATCTCGTCCGTGCAGATTTACAACCTATCCGGAAACATCAGGGAAGATGATTTACAACACTTACAGGTTAGAACGTTGCCTCACTACCTAAAAACTGTTTTGACAATTGTCTAAGCTCAATATAGAGACTCAAGCTAGAACTACATTAGACCGATGCACACGTGTAACACGCCTCATTTGTACATAGAACGACATCGCGTGGCATCGCGTGGCGTGGATCAAATGTAGCTCTACAAGTCTAGTTTCGATATAAAATGTATGGAGACCGACGCGCCCAGATCGGCGTGTGTGGCCAGTGTAGTTCTAACTTTATTCAACGCATAGTTAAGAGGGCCGTTCCCGATCCTTTTATCGGCAACGTCAGCAAAAGCTTGTTGTTACATCCAACGTAATCCAACGATAAAGAGGCAACGGCAAAAAGAGAGATAACGCCTGAACACTCTGTTGGCATTCGGTAACTTCCGTCACCACGTTTTAGTAAAAAAAATTCGCCATTCATTCGCGATTAAATGTGCAAGGTTTCTAAAAACATATTTTCTTTACTTTTTAGGATTTCATAGACCTCAAAAGGAAAAAAACGGAACTCTTATAGGATCACTTTGTTGTCCGTCTGTCTGTCTATCTGTCTGCCTGTCTGTCTGTCTGTCTGTCAAGACCCTATATCTCGAGATCGCGTGGAGGTATCGAGTTGAAATTAAAACCATCTTGAAGCTGTGAAAAAATCAAACATCTGAGTTAACGGAAAAAAAGATACGACCGTTTATGTCGTAAAAAACGTGTATTACGACACTCTCAAGGGAATCAAAATTCATAGGGTACTTCCCGTAGACCTAGAATCCAGAAATTTGGCATAAAGCAAGGTCTCATAACACACATATAGGAAAAAAAACTTTTTATTTTGCGATTCGGAAAAATCTTCGTAACTCAATTCGGGAATTGAACAGTTTTCATAGGTAAGTTTGTACGGAACCCTCAGTGCGCGTGTCTGACTCGCCCAGTTTTTAATTTATGAGTACATTGTGAAGGGCCAAACACACAAAATAGATTTTCAGAGGTCTTTACTGGATTTTATGTTTTAATTTTAATAGGAACCTAGGTATACCACAAGATATCTGTGTTTGCTAAATATCTAGAGAAAGATGTGTAGAGACGTCAAAATCACGTAAGATCGTCACAGGTTGGGTAAATATTACTTCAAACTTTATAATCACAAACATACCTAAATAAAAGTCATGTTGAGTCATTATTGAACAGTTGTTGCTGTAAGTATTTCGTAATATCTGTGAAACGCATAGGCAACTTGCTTACATATTTTGGTTAAGTACTCCTTATTCCTTGGATGGCTGATGGAGCTTAAAAGTTCTATTGTGACTACGTGTGACAAGAAATGCAATGACCCTGGCGGTGGGGTAATTAATGATGATGATTATTTACTAAACATGGTTGGCTGTTGGCAGCTGTTCACGGAGTACGGCAAGCTGGCGTGCGAGGGGGAAGACAAGGCATTCCAAACGCTTTTGTTCCTGGTGCGAGACTGGGCCAGTGCTTACGAGCACGCGCACGGCTTTACCGGCGGCGCCGCGCTGCTTAACAAGAGGCTCCAGGTAATACTAGTGTTAATTATTGTAATTTGCCTACATTTTTTTCCACAACTAAGACACAGACCTCTTATTTCTGATAGTGAGTGGGCCGGAATCCACCACGCAGGCTTTGTGTATTATAACACGAATCATCATCTCACTTCCCTTTAATTAGAAATGTTAAAATAGTTATGTAAAATCACTTGAAACTTTGTTACAGTAAGGGTCAACGCTGCGTTAAGCGGGCGAATTACCTGCGCAGTGTCGCTATTTCAACTTTAACGGTGTGCAAGTAGTCGTGTCGATGGATTACGTAGCAAAACGGCCGCGGGGCGCGGCTCCCCGCGACGGGTGCCCGCACGGGTCACCGCGACGGAGCACTTTTGTATAGGACCGCGCGGGCGCCTCCTTAACGCAGCGCCGTCCCTAAAGCTTTTATACATTCAGTTATATTGGTTTTTATTTATTTATTTATTAAAACTTATGCACTGGTAATAAACCCTGTACAAAGGCGGACTTAATGCCTTAGGCATTTTCTACCAGTCGACCTTAGCAGTTTTGTTTTGTTTTATCGCTTCCGGTTGAATATGTATGAATTGAATTAATAAAGGATGAAGGATAATCAGATAATCGAAAATGGATAATCTGATAATCTCCCGCAACCCTCCCCCCTCCCCTTATATACGTTAGTGAATACACTATCAGCATACCTAATAATCAATTATTTCTTTTACCAGTCGAGTCCGAACCAGAAGCCAGAGTTGCGCGAGGTTCGTGAGCACATTCGCTCGTGTTACGACAGTATCAAGTGCTTCCTGATGCCTCACCCCGGGCTCGCCGTTGAAAACCAAAGCTTCACTGGATGCCTTCGTGGTAAGTATTTTGTAAATTCTGGGGACGCAATATTAGCCAAATCTTATGCTATCGCCAATAAAAAAAAAAACTACTAATGATTGAAATATGTAGGTAATAGCGTAGCGTTATATTTATTACTAGCAGTCCCGATAGACGTTGTCCTCCCCGAAAGCTGGCTTTTCGTCAGAATAAAATGAGAACCTGGGTCCTATTGTATTTTCAAACCATACGGGGACATACAACGCAAGTTAAACTGACGTTGTATAGTTTACATCGCCGTCATACTAATTAACTAACCAGATCGGTTCAAATAAGCACCAATTTTTATACGCGTGTCTTAGTTTTGCTAGTGGGACACGTTAACGACGGAGGCATGAATGGCTGGTTTACTATAATATGACCTTTTTGAGGAGCTCTGTACTAAATACTAAACACATAAATTCTATTCTATTGCATTCTATTACAGCTTTGACAGAAAAGTTCAGATTAGCACTTCTGGAGCTGGTTCCGGCGCTGTTCGACCCCGAGCACCTCACTCCCAAGCTCATCAAAGGCGAGCGAGTCCGGACGCAAGACTTGTTTGATTACTTTCGGAAGTACGTCGATATCTACAACAGCGATGACGCCCCTGAAGCTACCACCATATATAAGGTACCTACTTCGAATGTTTAGCATACTTAATAAAAATGAAAGCCCCCATAAAAAAATAAAAACAGTTTAAAACTCTAATAAAAACCTGTAGAAAGTTAAGGTGTGCAATAAAGTAATAAATAAATAATAAATAATAAATAAACTTATTTCGACTCATTTAAAAAGTGTTCGACTGGGTTACTTGTTAGTGTCTATTTTACTCATCGCCGATCAAGATTACTAACAAGGGCACCAAATATGAACCTTGTGGTACTCCAGGCGGTTTAACATTTATCTGAGACCATTGGTGTGTTTGTTTTTGTGACTGTTTCTTTAAGTAACTAATACTTAGACGATAAACCACAGGTGCTACATGTCCATTAACTTACTCAGAAGAATATGGGGATCAATAAGATCAAAGACCTTACTTAAATCGGTATTTCTGAATCAGATAATTATAATAACTTCTCCACATACCAAGTTATATTGTTCCTAACCATTACCATTTAGTATTTTTGGAATCTGTTGCATAATAACTAGATACTAGGTAGGTATCGCACTTTAATAGTAAATTATGATATAAGTGTGTAATGTTAGTGACGTTACGACGTTTTTCAATACACTTGTGAAGAAAACAACAGTAAAACTAGGTAGTAAAATTTTCTGTGACATGGCGGTAAAAATCTGTTTTAATAAGCGCGCGCATCATTTTTTTTTTATTTACCCCTAGAGGAAGGCTAAGGTATTTTGATCATACTGCCTAGTCTTACGTTAATGTTTTCTTGTGTGAAAAGTTTTTACGATAATGTCTTTCGTAGTGACAATAGAATACAGATTTAACATTTTCTAATGAGTTTGTAGTATTTAATTTTATTTAATTAATACAGCCACTGAACTTCACTGGAATAAAAAAAATCACGCCAAAAACCGCGCGCACCTTAAAATAACACCACAAAAAAAAAATTGTTTGTTCACGTTGTTTTCTTCACAAGTGTATGGAAAAACGTCGTATGACACACGTGAGTAAATAATTATTGCCGTTCTTGGCTCTCTTAAGACCCTCGCCACGACTCGGGTCTAAATACCGCCTCGACGGTAATCACTAACATTACACACTTATATCATAATGTACTATTACATGATGCATAATATGTGCATGATGTAGTCCGACGTTAGGCATGCGATACATAATGGCAGTTGTTTGGTAGGCGACCGCAGATGCATGTTTGCTAGCGGCGGCTCGCGCGGCGAGCAGCGTGTACGCAGCGCGCATGGAGGAGCGCGTGGCTGGCGCGCGGAGCTTGTCCCGGCGTGTGCTGGCTGACGCGCACACCGCCGCGCGCGCCGACGCCGAGCTAGTCTACTCTCAGAAGAAGAAGCTCGGCTCGAAGAAAGATGCTGAATCGAGACTCCAGGAACTTATCAAGGTACCTAAGTCTTAGATGATATTCGTTTTACCTTTTGGGAATGATTCCGATAGGTGAGATATTGATTAAGAACTATTAACAAACAATTTTAGCAGTAACGCTCATACTAAATTAATCATTGGCAGGAGCTGAATGCGAGTCTGTCACTATACGTGCTGAACAACGACGCGATGGTACGAGAAACGATATCTCTCGCCAGGAAGTCTTACGACGCCGCTGTAAGCAGTGTGTGTGGTGACCACGCACAACTCTGCCTACACCCAAGTGACCTGTCGGCCCTTCACACTGAAGCCTACCAGGAGGCGCTCACGATCTTCGATTCAGCCAGAGAAGTGTATGACGATGAGATAGATGAACAAAAGACAGCTTTAGTACAGGTGAGATTGTTAGTGCCGACTGCTCATTCCCAGAAGTAATGAGACGCCGTATGATAAAATTCGGACATTTCCTCGTGAAACTCTTCTGGTGACGTCGTATCATTTTTATGTGTCTGTATTGTAATCTAATAAGCATTATATCTACTACTGCTACTGAAAAATCAGACCGGTAGTTCCTGAGATTAGCACGTTCAACCAAACAAACAAACTCTTCAGCTTTGTAATATTAGTATACTCGTAGATACCAGCCCACTCAGAAAGTTTTGCAAAAAAATGTTTTTATGTATAAGGCACTGGCCACTTGTAATTATGTGGAGGGAAAATTCGAACAATGGTATTTTTACTTTTAAATAACCAAAGTTTTCAAAATTTTTGAAAAAATAAAAACAAATTTTTTGAAATTTTTTGAATGATATTTTTTAAAAGTAAAAATACCATTGTTCGAATTTTAAATTTCCCTCCACATTTTTTCGAGAGCCAAATCAAATTATCGTGTCTCATTTAAAAATGGATCTGCGTCGAGAACATTTTCGTGCGATGATTTTCTACGATTTTAGATGTGGCCTAAAACCTGATGAGTCATTTGATAGACTTCAAATTGCTTTTATGGATGAAGGACCTTCAAAAGCAACCATCTACCGCTGGTATAGCAAGTTCAAGCGCGGTCGCCTTACTTTGGGGGATGAACAAAGGAGTGGTCGTCCTACGACGGCTGTCACCGAAGAAAGTGTGCTGGCAGTAAAAAAAATAATTCAAGAAAACAGGCGAATTACGAAGAGATTCAGCATAGGTACACTGCAGATTGGTTCGGGAAGTGTTCGCAAGATTCTACACGAGCACCCTCGCGGTAGTAGGATAGTTTTCCGCTGGGTGCCGCACAACCTTACCGAAGCACAGAAGCAGGCCCGTGTGACGAGACCAAAGCAGTATTAACGCCAAATGGTATACCACAAAATGCCTGCCAGAAGTTTTGTCTGCAATGAGCAACAAGCGACCGAACACCGGGCTCCGCGGGGTACTACTTCACCATGACAACGCGCCCGCGCACTTAGCGCTCAAAAACGAGGGACTTCCTGATAACCACACCGGTCAGAGTCTTGGGGCACCCTACTTACATTCCTGATTTGGCACCGTGTGACTTCTTTTTATTCCCTAAAATAAAAAAATCTGCTGAAAGGGATGCAGTTTTCATCGCCGGAAGACGCGCTAGCAGCGTTCGAGAAGGTCGTGGAAGACCCATGAAACTTTATATAGAGGCTTGTGGAAAGTTCTTTGAAAAGATTTAATAAAAATATTTTATCAATAGAAGTTAGTTTTTTAGTTTGTCAAAACTTTCTGAGTGTCCCACGTATACTTGTAGTAATACATTTGGATATAGATATCTCGCAACTTTAGCATTTCATAATGCCCAGTAATTAGAGACTTCGAATGTGATCCGTAAAATTTTAATTTTTATTGCAGAGTTTAAAGCAGCAGTACGATCACTTGTGCGCCATCAACGAGCAAAACAACAAGAGCGCGGTGCTGGGGGCGCGCGACGAGTACGTGAAGCGGATGAAGCTGCAAATGGACCACACGGGCGTCAGCTCCCATAAGCTGGAAGCACAAAACCAAAGCGCACACGACGACGCTACAGACTTCTTTGCCAAAAAGAGGAACCGCATCTCGGAACATGAGGACGACCCCTACTTCGAAAATCTGCTTGAAGTACGTTTTTCCATATTGTTGTGTCACTTTTAGCTTTTTTTCTGAATTGATAATGCACAGCTTATTAAATTTTCTAGGAAATCAGCAGCAACTTTGCAGAGTTCGGAAAGGCAAATATCACCAGCAACAGGTTGGCCATGCAGGTGGCTGAGTTTACTTACAACAACTACATAATGTCTGAGTGGGGCTCGCAGATGTGCTGCTTCCACCCGCGAGCTCTCGAAAACTTGCATAAGAGAGCTGTGGATGTGGCGATCAAAGCGTTTATGGTGAACAGAGAAAGGAGTGAGGAGGATGATTTCGAGATAGAGGTGGTTAAGGCAAGTATTATCAGACGATATCTCCGGTCATTTCATTCTTTCAACACATTAGCTTCTGCCAGCGGCTTCATCAGCGTGAATGTTGGTTATAGCGAAGTCGAAGACGGGTAAAAAGTAGCCTATGTCCATCCTTGAAGTTCAAGCTTTGTTCGTACTAATTTCATCAAAATCGGTTCAGTACTTTAACCGTGGAAGCGCAACAGACAGATAAGAGACAAACAGACAGAGTTACTTTCACATTTATAATTTTAAAGTATGGATATTGATTAGAATGGATTTGATAAGTACTCAAACAATATTGCTATAAAAAACTTTTTACAAAAAAAAAATACAACCGACTTCAAAGTAAAAAATAAACACTGAAAAGTGAAAAATAACATTAATTTCGGAAGTCGGTGTTTCTATAATAGTTTTGTCTCTTCGTTATTTAACACCGACTTCCGAAATTAATGTTATTTTGCACTTTTCAATTAATGTTATTTTGCACTTTTCAGTGTTTTTTTTTTACTTTGAAGTCGGTTGTATTTTTTTTGTAAAAAGTTTTTTATTTTACACTTTTTAGTTATGGTAACACCACTAAAAAGTACCCCTCAGCCAAACTTAAATACCTTATAGCCAGAGTGCATCTCATGACAATTCTAATAATCCCAAACACGGTTATTTATTTATTTATTTATTTAATCTTCATGCAACATTATTGTACAAAGGCGGACTTAATGCCTGAGGCATTCTCTACCAGCCAACCTAGGGTGGTGAAGAGACAATATGGTAGGTGCATAAAAAGAAAATTATATGCGAAAAACAGGAGTAAAACAAAAAGGTACTTATACATATAATTAAAATACACATACATATATATTTAATATAATATATATATATATACATATATATTAATATAAATTAACGAAAGAAGTTTTGAGACGATTCTGCTATTGGTGGAGCAAATGATTCCGCAACCTCCGCTTAAATGCATATCGACTTTCGGCCGTCCTGATATCGAGAGGAAGCGCATTCCACAGAAGGATGGACTGTATATAGAAGGAAGAATGGAGAAAATCAGAAGTATGAGAAGGACAGAGCAGTAGGAGATTGTTAGAAGAACGCAGATTCCTTGCGTGTGAAGAACATAGGTATTGAAAGTGATTAATGAGATAGGATGGAGGCGGAGAGTTGAGTAGAGAGAAAAGTGTAGTCAAAGCGCGCAAAGTTCTTCTCTGGCGAATTAGATTACATTAATTTATTACAGAGTTCCGGTGCCTAACTTCAGGCTTCATCATCAGATCAGTTCGATATATTCCCCCTCTACTTTCAGTCAGTCATCGACTACACGTATAAACAAAGCAATTTTACTTGTTTTGTTGGTTTTGCTGTGATCCTATGAGGAGTTCTGTTCCATATCTTCGAAGTTCATCATCAGATCATAACAATATTTCTATGGGACCAACTCGGAAGTATAACCTACCAATCAAAAAAAATTTTTTTTAATTCAGTCCACAATTGACCGAGAAATCGGTGAACATACATAAAAAAAAAAACATACATTCAACCGAACATATAACCTCCTCCTTTTTGAAGTCGGTTAAAAACGCTCTCCATTGTAAAAAAAATAGTATTCTTTCAGCATAATCATATCAAACTCCTAACTTTACAGACCCTGGAGGAGCGTCGCTTAGGCCTAGTGTTTGTTAACCAGTTTAACAACGAGGAGTCAGTGGAGAAAGCCTTTATATTGTACTCGATGAAGATGGACAGGCACACCAGGCCATCAGTGTTGTCTGTTCTGGTGGTGCCTTTCTTCTTCAAGCTCCTGGCTTTGCTGCCGGGGCACCACGAGAACGCCAGGCAGCTCGCGATCAGCGACTTCCGTAGCAGACGTCGCGGTACTGATGATTATGGCGACGACGTATATTTAGACGATCTCAAGCAGGTTTGTCATATATTCTTTCTTTTCTATTGTGGCAGTAATCTAAGCCACAGTAAGTATAGACTCCTAAGCGGCATTCGCTACTGACAGGACCGCGAGAAACGCTTAGGAGTCTCGTCGATGCGTATGTTTGTGCGAGTGTGCCGTTTCGAACATTTGTAGGTAGTTTCCGTACTGTTTCATATATCTATACTGTGCCTAAGCTAAGACTATTTTCAAGAAGAGCCACAGAAAGCTTCTGTCCTTTTTTATCGGAATTACTTTAAAATTTTAAATAATCTTGCTGATGCGTAGTTTAAATACGTATCTGTAGCATACAGGGTGGAAAGCTTCAATTCTAATAGAAAACAGAAACGTTTATTTCAAGTAGACCATTTACAGGCACTTTTGAATTGTCAAAATGTCGACCAGGCAAAAAAAGTGTACCTAAATTGAAAATTTAACTTAACTAAATTAAAGACAGATCACAAAATTTTCAACTCTCACCCTCATCTTGTACCTATATCTAGCATTATAAGCATACAATAAAAATATACTTTTACTAAAAACGCAGTGCAAAGTCCTAAAAAAATAATCTTTAAGTTGATGACATGACCAGAGATAACACGTACTTCAACATTTTATAAATGCTTGTTTTGTTCACAGAGAATGGATGTAGCTTATGCGAACTACAGGGATCTTGCTCTCGCCGTTTTGCGGGAGTTGGGAATTAATGTTGATTAAGAATCCGCAAATATGAACTCACCAGAACCATTTATTCGTTTGTATCTGTGCCTTCAACAACACTAGAATTGTATCTACTTCGATAAAGGGTCACTTTAACCTCGTTCCGCACTTAACAAAAAAGCTTTGTTATTTAAACGTTACGGGGTCTAATAAGCCCCTTAATGTAAATTATAGTTTTCAAACGAGGTCTTAAACGCCCCGTACCACAGGAATGAAAATAATACAAAAATGAATGCTGTTGTCAACGTGTTCAAATATGGTCTAGCAGGATGGAATGCGGGAGAGTTCGAAAGAGTCGCCGCGGCGCTGGAGCGCAAAGCGCAACTGAAGAAACACAAACGACTAGTCGGCAAATTTCTGACACTCCCGCTCACCCCATCAGGAGTGGGAGTAGATAATTGATGATTTTAGCAAAAAAATAGTTTAGCACGATCTCTGTTTTTGGAACATGTATTATTAGTTCAGCACGACTCCATTTTTCATGTTCATCATTAAATGTATATCGATTTTAGGACTATGTTACTCTTTGTATTTTTACCATAAAACATAATATATATTTTAATATCCTTATATTTATCTTTTATTGTGCATTGTTATACCTCCTAATTAGAACATTTGTTACTTGGGCGTGAATTGCAGTGGCATAGGAAAGCATTAAAACCTTTGCGTACCCCAGGGGTGTAGTAGACCCGTTAGAATATGGGTCACATGTGTACATACACCTGCACTTTTAAGAACCATTTGAACGCAACTTCTTCTTCTTAGGGTATCGATGGCAAAACTAGTTAAATTCCTTGCCTGGCCCAGTATTTGGCCACGGCAGTGCCGTCCGCTGATGCTGTCTTTAGGTCCCTACGTGAACAGGTAACAGGGCACGTGATGCAAGATCGAAGGTGGGTCATGGTCTGTGGAGAGACGCCGCACAAACACTGAAGATCGGAACCGTCCGAGAACCCCCATCTGTGCAGATTGTCTTTGCTGCGCCCAACTTGGGTGCGGAGTCTGTTTAGAGTTCGCAACGCAACTGATACTGTAGTTAACATGGTCACCGAGCGTGAAGGCTTCAACAAGCCTTCTTCTTTTAAACTGTTGTATGTTGCTTGGATCATACTTGTACCTATAATTCGAGATAATTTTAATTCATCATCAACAATTCAAATAACGACTTTAGCTGTCTGTATTTTTCGTTTTTTATTATAAAATTTTATAATTAAGGTACCTAATAATATAAATGTAGCGGAAAAAACTCATTTAATTTTAAGTGAATTTATTTTAAAATTATTTACAAAATTTCGGTAGATCTGGTTAGGTATATTACGCAGAACCGTAATAACACATAAAATGTAAATGAATTCCACTTGTAGATAACATTATGTTACATGTGTTAAGTATATAATTTTATATGAAATCATTTTACGATAAAATAGAACTAGGCATGGTAGTGGGCCAGCGAAGTTCGATCAACGCTTGTGTTCAGGGCTACAATTATTTAAAATAGGTACAATATGAACACCTTACAACTATACCTTTTCAGAAACTTGTTACAATATACCTATTGTAACAAGTACTTAGTAGAAATTATTTTACAATTAGTGAGACCCGTTATATTTTATTCAATAACAGATATAATGTTACTTCGTTTTGGTAATATCATTTGAAAATTATCTATCTATATGGTATTATTTACATCTATACTTATCTAAGCTATTAAGTCTTTTAACATTAGCTAAATTTTAATTAGCATTAACATTAGGTGTTTTACAACAATTTGAAATAGGAAGTAAAATTTTATGGCACTTTATACCTATTTATATTAATGAAAGATTTCGTAAATAACTAACTCACATATTTGGCAATGATTTGGTCCACTTAGCCAAAGTGTGTTTGTTACCTACTTATATAAAGATTTTTCTTAAAAAATGTATTTTCAATCGAGACTGCCTTATTTTCTAGAAAATTTTGAGAATATACTCGTAGGTAGGTACTTATGCTAGGTACCTAATACTTTGTTATTCAACGTTTTGGTAGATACCATATCCGTGGTAGATACGCTCGCTCTTAGTGAAAGTATCGAGAAATAGATACGTATTTATTAATAATTTCTTATTGAACACACTGTTTGCATTCTGCTTCTACACATTAGATATAATTATTAGGCAACAAACTTGCACATAAAAAAACTTTTAAGAATATCTATTTATTGTAATGTTGATCGTTTATACAAAAACTAATTTAATATCTCCTTTTTTTGTTCATGTCACAATATTTGTAGGTATTGGTTTAGGTACATTTTAGCACGCACCCAAACTATTGTTTCAATAACTTACGTCTCTAAACGGTTCAAACAATCCAGGTAACAGATCCATGTTTTAAACACCATTGTATCATCCCATACACGTTATTTTGTAGCACAAACTGTATTTTAAATCCGTAACTACTACTGTTCAACACCATAAAGTTTTTCGTCTCAGTCGAAGATCTGTCATGAGGAGACCTCAACGGTCAAACACGTTAAGTGTTGAGCGTGCCAGTTGATGCGGGTCGCGATATGGTCCAGCTTCTCAGACGTCGAAGAGCAGCGCAATGTTGTGCTGCTCGGCGCGTCGCTAGTAGTGGTCGGGCAGCGCGTGCGGGGACGTGGGGTGCGCGGCGTGCGACACGTGCGCGGCGTGCGCGGCGTGGCCGGCGCGGTAGTGCGGCGCGCGCGCGTACGTGCCGTAGGCGTCGTCGCGCCGCGCGCTCACCGTGCCCACGGACGCGCCGCTCGCGCTGGTCCCGCCGACGCTGCCGCTGTACACCGACTCGCGTCTCTCGTTCACTGCTGCTCCTATGAATACAAACAATGAACAAATTAGTTTATTGTCTCTCTCTTATTTGATAGATATTAGATTATTACCAATTACCACATATTACCTACATGCATGCGAGAGTTTAGGTATTTCACGATTCAATTCGTGCAAATATAAAAGGTAGGTATTAATTGTGTCACTAAGGTTTTTCTTTCTTTTGACTAAGGGAGTGTAAGCTGTTGATCCCCGCATTAACGCCGGCGTTCACGCGCCATTGTCTTACTATTGTGTCTCTAATTAGGCACTCAAAAGGTTAAGGATGTGATGCGGAGGAATGAGGAATATTCATGACGAATGTTTAGAACATGAATGAGGATGGCTATAAGAGTAGAGACACGATACACGGGTTGTGTGAAGGAGATGTAGCATCTATGTATGCATGACTATGAACATTGAATTATGAAAAAAAAAGGTATGCTACACTGCCTCAATGGGAGCAGAAGATTGCTGGCTTGCTTTCTGTTCTCTCATAATTTAAGTTACCATAACCCAACTCACCGGCAGGTCCGGGTCGAATTCCATTGGCGGTGCCATAGGGCGGGTCTCGCTGCGCGTTGTGCGCGTTCTGGTTGTGCGCGAGCGCGTGGTGCGCGTGCGCGTGCGCCGGCGGCCGCAGCACCAGCGACGACGCGGCCACCAGCGGCCCGCCGCCCGCGCCCGCCACCGTCGCGCTCGTGGCGCCGCTCGTCGCCGAGCTGCCCTTGCTGTACACCGACTGAGACCTGCAATTGAGAATTGAGAAATGATTCGTGATCTTACAGTATTAATCATTTAGGCACATATATTCAGAACGCAGGACTAGGATTTTCCAGTTTCAACGGTTACCTACCGGTAGTGTCAAGGGGTATCTAACAATCTAGTATTAGTACAGATAAAATGAATAAATCGAAAAAATATGTTTTCTATTCGATTCTTAGGGACTACTTAACATCAGAATGACAATTCCTGCATTTTTGAAGAACGTCCGCATTCGCATCCCAGTCGCACTCTGTCAAACATTTTGATAATAATTGTCGCTGAGATGATATTGGAGCTTGAATTGAATAGACCCTCGGCGTCTTAAACAGAAGGAATCAGTTACCTGTGCAAGCCATGCCTAGCAGGCGGTGGAGAGCGGCAATAGAGCGACTTGGTGCCAGAGTAGAGCGGCTCGGCGGTGTCGGGGCGCGGTGCGGCGGCGCAGTACGTGGGCGCGTGGCGGTAGTGGTGGTGGGATGGGAAGGTCGGCTTGTCGAGATCATCCAGGTCACGCGGGGATGAGGCGCGTGAGGAGCCCGTGCGCGTGCGCCGCCCTCCCCACTCGTGCAGTAGCGCCGATGCCACGCCACCGCCCAAACCCCCCACCCAGCACACCCAATGGCTCTCCCAGCGGGACAGCACGAACGACGGACCCAGGGATCGCGCAGGGTTCAGTGATGGCATCTGTGGAATGATCAGTAGCTTATTAACGGACTAAAATGAGCAAACGATAGAGCTGTCCAGAGCCTTCTGGCAAGTGGCAATCTATCAGCGATGACGATGGTTGAAAAGTATGGGATCGACATACACTACCGAAATGTCATGTGGTCAATGCCAAACATTTTAGCAATTCAGCGATCGTGTTGGGCGGACAAAATACGTGCGATTCAACGACGCGATACGAAGAAATAGCAAAGTGAATTTAACGACGACGACGTGTAAATCCGGATTTAGCTGAATCTGGTAAATTCATGGGTCCTTCTTCTTATGAATTAATTGAGTTTTTTTGGCGCATAAACGCACCCCAAAACCTACCGAGATAGTTTCAACGATGTAATTGAAAGATGGATGGAATTAAATCGTAATGGACTGACAGCTGATAAGTTGCAAGATATTTTTGAATGAATTTGAATTGCACCTATCAAATCTAATGTCCACTTTGCTTTATTGAATATACTTTCTTGCAATTTCTAATGATGAAAACGAGTGTTTTGAATTGTTTAATTATTAGGTATTCAGTCAATATGTTAGATTTTAAGCCCCTGTCAAAAACAATTCCTACATCTTTTATTTCATCGACTTTTGTGAGAAAATTATTGTTTAATAAAAGTCTCAAGTCCAGATTTGATTCTATAGAATTTTGCATTAACCATTTCTCGTTATTAAGTGTTATTTCATTTTTGTCACACTAAACGGATAATCTGTTGAGATTTTCTTGTACGAGAACTGAATCCGTGTATAAAAAAAAATCTCGGAATACTTGAAACAGGAACCAATGTCTTCATAAATATATTAAACAAAATGGGAGCTAAGTGACCTATGTGTGAGCCCTGAGGAACTCCGGACTTGGTTACAAAGGGCTTTGAACAGTGACCGTTAATCACCACTGTTAAACTACGATCTGTCAGATAGGATCACAGGTGGAAAACCATTTAAGAATGTTACCTCCTTTGTCAATATAGGACAGGTTTCCGATCAGACGCTTGTGGTTAACCCTGTCAAAAGCTTTACATAGAAATCCGTATGAATGGCATCGACAGAAAAATGTGTCGAACATTGTATCAAAATCGTGATCTGTACCAAATAATTCATACCAATAAACTTTATTAAATTCTTTGCTGATGGCGGCATAGTGAGCTTTAAAAGAATTGGGCTGCTGGATATCGTTACACATCACATACCTATTTCCACATGGAGCAATACAAAATTAATTCTAGGGGCGGATAACTGTATCTACATACGTAGCTATTACTAAGCACCAGATCAAAGAAGATGTTAAATAAATAGTAATTCAAAGAAAAAAAGAGACATTTGATTTGATCGACACAAATACACTACGTGTATTCCGTTCTGCAGACATTTCAATGGGCATATTGAAGGTATTGCGTAGGTAGTTATTTTTTCACATACACACTTTGTTGTTCGCGGACAGATGGGCATGCTATAAGAGCAGCTGTCCTTAAGGATTCATGCACAAAAGGCAGGTAGTTCTGCGCTCTACAATACATTCCATATAATAGCGCAGACAGCAAACAATACAATGCTCTGTTCGGTACCTGACACGACATCAGATTTGTTGCAGGTCAAACTTTTAAATTAGTTATTATTTATTATTATTATTATTTATTATTCTATATTATTTATATCTTGGCTCGCGTTTGACCACTATCTCACCTGATGGTAAGCGATGATGTGCCCGACGATGGAGCACGCTTACCTAGAAGTAACCTATTCACTCTTGACTTAAAGACCCCTAGGTTGTAGCTATAAGGAAACACAGACATGTGATTTCCGTTTAATGTGACGATTTTTTCTTTTAAGTTAAAATATTTTTCAAATGATTAAATATTTTACCAAACTTGTCTGTCTCACCGGCGTCGTTGAAGACAAAATCTAACCGAACTGAATTTCTATCTTTATGTTTAGTCCTTTTGTAGTATTCCTATTATTTATTATGTTTAGTCTGTGTTTCGTGCGTGTGTCCGTGGCAGCACAGGCTCTAGAAGACCAGATGCAGTCGCTCCGTATAAAATATTTATTACCTACTTATCCGGTTAGACTGAAAGTCGAAACCAACATTGGAAAAATCTGAATTGAATTTATAATAAATAGTTCAAGATAATTACAATTGTGATTTTAACCAATCGCCCCTAACCCGAGTAGGAATCAATTTTTTAATGTTGTGAACGTTAATTTTTCATTTTATTAAAAAGGCCCTAAAAAGTATGAACTGCAGTGTAATTTGAACTTTGTCTTTTATGGCATAGAGTTATATGTCCCAGAACATGATGATTTATTGTCAGTTGGTAATATGTAATTATTTCGAATTCTGAATTTAAATTTATTAGTAGGCCAAAGATTACTAACGGAGACAAAGCTAGCAGCACAGTAGGCGGCGCCGAGGAGCGCAGGCGCAGCCCCGGTCCAGCGTCGCTCCATGGCGGCGAAGTGCGCGGCAGCCACCAGCGCCGACAGCACCAGCTCCGCACCCAGACGCTCCCAGGCCGCGCCCGTCACGCCACCGCCGCCCGGCAGTGACGCCGACAGCCCACCTGCGTATCCTGGCACGCTCACTCTGAAACAAACAATACATACTCATGAACAGAAGCCCATGGATGGCCAATCTCGTTGGAGAATAGTCAAAACACGTTGGAGATAAAAGGAGAGACTGACCGACATATCAACGCACAGCCGAAACTACTGGGACTAGGAGTGTGGAATTTTGCACAAGGTTTACTTGTATGACGTAGGCGAGCACTAAGAAAGGTTTTTCCAAAACTTCACCCCCTAAGGGGATGAAACGGGGATGCAAAGTTTGCATGGAGGAACCTACTTTCACGCGGGCGACGCCGCTAGCAGGAGCTAGTTATAGTATACAAATGTGAAATGTAATAATAATAATGGATGTAGGAACGGGTCTCGCGGTACTAAGGAGCTACTCCTCATAGACATGGCCATAAGCCAACAGGTTCGTCAATCTCGCAAGGATCTGTCGACATGTTGGATAGATTATAAGAAGGCCTATGACTCTGTGCCACATACATGGCTCATGAGGGTGTTGGAGTTGTATAAAATAGATGCAATTCTACACACCTTCCTTGAGTCATGTATGGGGCAATGGAACACAGTTCTTCGCTATCCAGGATGTCGATCGATTCGGAAGGACGATGAGCCTATATGGATTAAACGGGGAATATTCCAGGGCGACAGTCTGAGTCCACTTTGGTTCTGCTTAGCCCTGAATCCTCTAAGCACATTGCTGGAGGAATCAGATTTGGGCTATCCGTTGAGAAGAGGTGGTCAGGTTCTATCACACCTTCTTTACATGGATGATCTGAAACTCATTGCCCCCAACAAGTTACGACTGATGGAACTACTGAAGGTAACTGAAACTTTCAGTAGTGCCATCAGGATGGAATTTGGTGTGGATAAATGTGCAGTCATGCATGTAAAGCGAGGGGAGATTATGGAATCTGAGGGGATTCAACTCTCAGATTCCATACACTTTAGATCCCTCTCCTCGACCGAAACCTATAAGTATTTGGGTATGTCGGAAGCGTTAGGCATTAACGTTACTGATATGAAGCAATCATTGAAGGAGCGCTTCTTTGGCCGCCTGAAGAAGGTATTAAACAGCGCCTTCAATGGCTGGGTCATGCCGATCTTAATGTACTCTTTCGGCATACTCAAATGGACTCAGACCGAGCTAGACGCTGTGGATAGGCGGGTCCGTACACTGCTGACCGCAAACCGGATGCATCACCCACGGTCGTCGGTGATGAGACTGTACATCCCGCGGAAGTGTGGAGGTCGAGGTTTTTTAAACGCGAAGACCCTGCACAACCGCGAGGTGTGCAGCCTCAGAGAATACTTTCACAAAACCGATGTGGGTATGCACCGAGATGTAGTCGCAGTGGACAAGGGACTCACCCCGTTGTCCATGGCTAAAGAGAACTGGCGCAAACCTGTGGTACTTACAACTGATGACCGCAAGGAAGTATGGAAAAGTAAGGAGCTCCACGGGCGCCTTTATCGGGCTCTTCATGAGTCTGATATAGATTTTGCAGCGTCCGTTGCCTGGCTACGTTTCAGCAACCTCTTCGGGGAAACTGAAGGTTTTATCTGTGCAATTATGGACGAAGTCATCTTGACGAATAACTACCGGAGACATATAATGAAGGACGGGACGGTTGACGTGTGTCGGGCATGCCATCGTCCGGGTGAGTCTATCAGACATATTATCTCTGGTTGTTCTCGTCTGGCTAACGGCGAGTACTTGCACAGGCATAACCAAGTAGCTAGGATTATTCACCAGCAACTTGCTTTGAAATACAACCTAGTGGATTATGAGGTACCATATTGGTATGTGCCCGACCCAGTTCTCGAAAATGACCATGTCACCTTGTACTGGGATCGGTCTATCATTACTGACCGGACTATTGTAGCCAATAAGCCGGATATAGTAGTGATAGACCGATTAGCGCGCCGCGTAATGATAGTCGATGTCACCATCCCACATGACGAGAATCTCGTGAAAGCTTAGAAAGAGAAACAAATTAAATATCTCGACTTAGCACACGAGGTTGTTGATATGTGGAATGTAGACTCGGCTGTCATTGTGCCGATTGTCGTGACCGCCAACGGCCTTATAGCCAAAAGCTTCGACGACCATCTGTCGAAGCTGTCATTGCGCGGTTGGATCAAGGGCCTGATACAGAAGGCAGTACTCCTCGATACGGCTCGCATCGTGAGGAGGTTCCTGTCTCTGGAGCCCTAACCACCGGTAGCTTGGACCCTGTCTCGATACTGGCGGACTACTGTTTTTTATATTTTTAAATGCTTTTTTTATATGATTTTGTTAAAAAATATTTAAAAATTTAATTAATATGTATATTGAATGAATAAAGAGAATAATAATACTATCTTTTTATATTTTTAAATGTATTTAAAAAAAAATGTTTTTAGGAAATATTTAAAAAACGTAAATAATATGTGTATATAGACAATAAATGAAATAATAATAATAATAATAATAATCCACAACTATCACACAACGCCGTCTAGTCCCAAGGTAAGCAGAGCTTGTGTTATGAGTACTAGACAACTGATAAACATACTTATAAATTATTTCTAAATACATACATATTATATATAAACCCAGACACATAACAAATGACCGTGTTCATCACATAAACATTTGTCCTGGGTAGGAATCTAACTCACGACCTCCGGCATAGCAGTCAGGGTCACTAACCACTAGACCAACAAGCCAGTCGATGTGTAAGAAGATCCAGGTTCACTCTCTGTTCCTTTACCCTCATAGTCCAATGGGACGCTAATCCGACTCGACCAAGGGAACATCGGGCACAGGACCAGGCAGGGGAGTGTCACACGATTCACTTTCAAACTCTAGGCTGCTGGTAGACACTCTTTTAACCATATATAGGTAATATATGGTTCATACACATAGATGAAACACAACCCCGTCATGTTACCAGTTAGTCATTTGGTATGTGCGCCGTCACATCACTTAGTGACGTGACTAATGTGATGCCCGTCATTGATATCCGTAGGGGCAGCTATCATACGACTTTTAATAAACTAAAGTTTTAGATGTGACTGATCCGCGACGTGACGGTGACGTGACTGACCTGACTGACCTGTTGGTCTAGTGGTTAGTGGCCCTGACTGCTATGCCGGGGGTCGTGGGTTCGATTCCCACCCAGAACAAATGTTTGTGTGATGAGCACAATCATTTGTTCTGTGTCTGGGTGTAATTTATCTTTAATGTGTATGTATTTCGAAATATATAAGTAGGTTTATCAGTTGTCTAGTACTCATAACACAAGCTCTGCTTAGCTTGAGACTAGACGGCGTTGTGTGATAGTTGTGGAAAAAAAAAAAAAAAAAAACTGTATTTGAACTTGAAGAAGAAGGAATACGTTTTTGATAAGACCAAGATCATCATGATCATTTCACACACAGCACAATCCGGTGTGTAAAGTTCTCACTGCTATCTGCTGGGATGAACTAAAGACTAAGGGACCTGCCCCCCTAGCCAAGTTACAACCGTTTCGTTTCTGTTCTTTTTTCGTCGATCGCCTCGAGTAGGCCACGCCTCCGATTCCTTTATTCTGACGTCATCTCAACGCTCAGTCACGTGGTCAGAACAAAGGAATAGGAGGCGTGGCCGACTCAAGGCGATCAACGAAAAGAGAATCGAAACGAAACGGTTGTAACTTGGCTAGTGGGGCTGGTGAGAGCCTAGAGCCTACGAGGCATGCCTTTTAAGTTTTGTCGTTTGAAGAAAAAAACACAACTAGAACCTTATACCTAGTACTTTTTATTGTTTTTTAAAGTATTCACCACGTAGCTTTATACACTTTTCCATTCGCTCAAACCAGTTATTATAACATTTATTCCACTCTAAAGTGGGGGTGTTCAAAATGGCTGACTTGAAAGCGTCGACTGCTTCTTCACTGGACTGGAACCTTCGACCACGAAGACTTTCCTTAATTTTAGGAAATGTAAAGAAATCCTTCGGGCTTAGGTCAGGACTGCATGGAGGATGGTCAATAATTTCCACTTTTTCCTGGTTCAAATACTGAATCATTTGACGAGCGCTGTGTGAGCTTGCGTTGTCGTGGTGCAGGATGATGCGTCGCTTTGAGTTAGATTTTCGAAGTTCGGCGACTTGTGGTAAACGAACTGTGGTATACCACTCTGCATTAACCGTTCTACGATCTTCAAGTGCAATAGTCGCAACATGGCCGGTTTTTCCAACGAACGTGGCCACCATGTTCTTTGAAGTGCTTCGACATCGAACAACTTCAGTCGGCTTTGGCTCGTCTTGAAACACCCAGATTGTAGATTGTTGTTTGGAATCAGGATCGTAGGCATAGATCCAAGATTCGTCACCACTGATGATGTCGTAGACGTGATTTGACTCTCCTCGGTTGAACCTTTGCAGAGTATTCTTACACCATCTGACGCGGGCTACCTTATGATCGTTGGAAAGCAGATGCGGTATCTAACAGCAAACTAGCTTTCTCACACCAAGCGCTTCATGCAAGATCTTCTGGATGGTTGTCCCTGAGATGCCTAATAGAAGCTCTATCTCTCGATATGTCACATGACGATCTTCGAGAATTAGTTGTCTCACAGCAATGACGATATCTTCAGTGAAGGTGAATTTTGGGCGTCCTTCGCGAGTTTTGTCACTAACACTAGTATGTCCACGCTGGAATTCTAAATACCATCGTTCAACAGTCCGCAGACATGGGGCTTCATCACTGAATACAGATGTTAGCTCTTCAAGACACTGAACCCGTGTCAGGCCTCTTCTTAAGTTGTAGAAAATTATTACACGAACATTTTCCTTAGAAAGATTCATTTTCGTACGTAACCTGACAGATTCCAATCGACGCTGTGACTAAACAATAGCATTAATCCTAATACTTTCAACTGTTTTGAGATTCAAAATTTAAACAAATTCGAATATAGACCAGTTCCAAATTCAAAATTGCCAGGAAATATGGAAACGACAGAACTTAAAAGGCATGCCTAGTATTTCAAGAGGTGAAATAATTACCATTAAAAAACTGAAAATAGACATAGTATCAGCTCTGCAATATGAAAAACTTTACATTAATATTGTTTTCGATATATCGAGTTTGGACCCGAAGTAAGAGTTCTTCAATTTCATATTCATGACCACTGTTCACCCTCAGAAAGATTTCCTAAACATATAGGTAGACTACGAAAATGATGAAATTATTGAAATAATGTGAGGCAAGTCTTTTCATAAAACACCAGGTCATGTAGATAAATATTTATATCGGGATCGTTGTCTCTTGGCCTTTACTTATTATTAGATGTGGCTACGCACACCGAGTGCCCCTTCCATTCACTGGACCCGGCTGACGATTATAATATCTACGGCATTTACAAGATTCACCTAAAACTTACATGAAGCCTCCTTTTTATGGTTTCGTATCCAAAGGGTAAAAACGGGACCCTATTGCTATCACTTCGCTGTCCTTTTTTATTATTATTGGTAGGCTCGCGTTTGACCACTATCTCACCCATCAGGTGAGATAGTGGTCAAACGCGATGATTTGGCCGACGATGGAGCACGCTTGCCTAGAAGTAACCTATTCTGTTTTATTGACTTAAAGACCCCTAGGTTGTAGCTATCAGGAAACACAGACTCCGGCAGGGAATTCCACTCCTCACCTGTACGCATTATGAATGTGTTCCCAAAACGCTTTTTATGTATGGGTGGGATGTCCACCAGGTACCGATGGCGCAACGCCGTACGTCTAGTGTCTGTCTGTCACCAAGCTGTATCTCATGAACAGTGATAGCTAGACAGTTGAAATTTTCACAGTTGATGTATTTCTGTTGCTGTTATAACCACAAATACTGAAAAGAGAATAAAATAAATATTTAAGTGCTCCCATACAACAAACGACATTTTTTGAACTCCCACTTCGTCGGTTTTTTTTTGGCGTGGGAAATCATCAAATAACCTCTCTTGCTCTGGGTGGAGCGAGAGGGCGTGTCAGAGTTTTGCTGACTAAAACCCACCTGTGTTCCTACTTCAGGGCGTTGCGCTTGGTGTTCCAGAGCTACGGTTAATCTTTCGAACATTCCAACAGTCCAAGATTTTAACCTACCTACAACTTACATGTAGCTCCCTACCTACATAAATAGAGTTTAGTAACTTATACTTAGTTGTTCGAACAAAAATAATTGCGATAATTTTAGTTCTACAAACGAGGCGTTAGTCACGTGCAATCTGCATCCGTCAAGGACTATATTCTACCCATCACTAAAACACTTTTCCCTATAAAACTTTCATCCAAAGCAAATAAAAACGAACGCTGTAAACACGGCTTAAATTGTTTAATTAAATGGCTTAGGCGGCTATAAACGGCTTACGGCGAAATAGCCGTAACTTACCTTTATTACGCCTATCTCGTAAACATCTCCTAAGACGGCAGCTTGATCAATTCAATAATAATCTATAGGTACAAAGTATGCAAATAGCTTGGTCATGGGTACAGAACAGATAAAGGCTCTCCTGGTATTTTAATAATAATTATAATCCTTTAATTCAAACGTTAGAAAAATCTCTTAGTCATCAACACGGACTCACAGATCGTGAATTCAGATCGTAAATTTGTGAGGGCCCAGCCCCCCTAGCCAAGTTACGACCGTTTTGTTTCGATTCTCAACGCTCAGTTACGTGGTTAGAACAAAGGAATCGGAGGCGTGGCCTACTCGAGGCGTTCGACGCAAGAAAATAGAAACGAAACGGTCGTAACTTGGCTAGGGGGGCTGGGCTGACAGTAGGTACTTGGCGGCCTACCTAATTAATGGAACTAATTGCCAAGTACTTGTAGTCCAAAGTAGAATCCAAGGTCTGGTGGTGGAGTCGGAAATTCACGACAGAAACTGAAGGAATACGGGTGGATTTTACTCAGTAAAAGCCTAAAACTCTCTCGCCAGCCAGAGCTGGAGAAATAATTTGATGATTTTCCATCTAAAAAAAAATCCTGCACTCTCTCTTACAGCTGAGCCACAGTCCTCAATTTTTTCCTTTACTCGCCTTCTACAGCAATTAGCAAGAAACATGTATTTTCAGTTTTCACATCATAATTCAAACAAACCAGTTTGAGGCTTAAAAAACTGAGAAATTCAAAAGCCGCCGTTAGTCACGTTCACTTAGCTTCAGCCGAAAGTTCAGTCAATCAAGCTGGAGCCACATTGAGCAATAAAGCCTAGGCTAGAATGAGGTCAGTAAGAGAGCAATGTGAGCAGTTGAGCACGGCACACTCCGAGCAAAGCCGACCGTCCAGTGTGGGATACGCGTTAGGTAGTTGTGCGGTTCATTTGTTTGCCAGCCACGCTCCCGTGCGTAGAGTGGCCGTGAATTGCAGTTACAGAGTAAGGAGACGGCTCCCTTCAGCGGTCACTGTTAGGGACAGCGTTATTAAATACAATTAACTTCAACTAAGATTAATTGCAGTTCGTTACGTCTCACTAAAATTCAAAAATGGTTAGACTGATTTGATTTTTTTTTGCTCGGTTTGCTCTCATATATCTATAAATTAAGTTGTTCAAAAGAAAAAAAACATTTATGAAAAACCCATAAAACCAGTTAAAAAATTCAAAATTTGTAAGTTTGTATGGGCATCAATCGAAAAAAAAAAAATCAAAGAATCTAATCGCCTCTTAAAGGTGAGGGGAAGTGCTAAGGGGGCCGCAGCTAGTCTTTTTATGAAAACCAAAGGAACCAAGGATTATCACCGTTTACTATTAGAAGTACACGGCTTGTGATAATTCTGACTCTACTTAAGACAGCTGAAACTTGTGCTCAATGCATATAGCGTAGCCACGAATATTAGGCATGGCGACTTTAGTTGCTGCGGGCGGGCATAGTGATTCCTTGCTCTGAAATGTGCACGGAGAGGATTGCCATGTTAACTGCGCGGTTCATTTGTTGCCAACCACTCATCCGTATACAGCGTACAGCGCTGTGGGTCGCAGTGGACAATCCCGCATACAATTTCCAACTACGTGGGTACTTAGCTTAAAGTATTCATGTGCATAGCTTAGCCGAGGGCCGATGTGGAGCGGTGCCTTTACAACTTTGATCGACGGCGTGCCAACTCATATTCATAGTAATAATAATAAGAGTAATAAAGGGCTGAGGTAGTACCACCTGCAATAAGTCATGTTTCCCTGGTATGGAAGGTTTTTGTCGGCTCCATTACACCGATTATTTATATTTCTCTAATATATAGCATGCATATTTAGAGGCGGGTTTTGCATTATGCTAATTATATATTTTTTTAAATGTTGCCCCCTCCACACACAGAAATTAGGAATTAATAAATAGAAGGTTCTTTCGGAAAGAAAACTTAAGAAAATTGCAAAGAAAATTTGAAAAGTAGTCTAGTAGTCGTCTACTAGTCTTTACTTAATCTATACTAAATAAAAGTTTTAAATCTATCTATAATAAAACAGAAACGAAAGAAAAACTGTACATTGAGAATTTTCGAGAAAAAATAAGTGGCTTTTGTTAGAAAAACGTAACTGATGACAAAAAGTGACTTTTTAGAATTTTTGTCTGTTTGTCTGTTTTTCTGTGTGTATGGTACGGCTTCACGCCAAAACTACTGGATAGATTGAATTGAAATTCAGCAGAAATGTTCTGTGTAAACCAAGGAAGGCTTTAGGCTACATATTATCACGCCGTATGTTATGGGAGGTAAGCAATATTGATTTTAAAAGGTTTTTGTTCGTAATTGAATGCATAAAATGACGTTATTTAGTTAATAAAAATTTAACTCTGGGAACATAATAATTACGCTATTTTTATAAAGGAGCGGGGCAGTAATATTGTAAATTGCAAGAGAACAGCTATTCAACAATATGTCAACGGGGAATTTAGCGGTAAGGTCAGGCGACCGTTTACCGCTCTAAATGGTGCGAGTTCAAATAAAAAAATATTGTTTTAAAAAATCGTAAAATCTTTTCATTTAGTTTTTGCATTTTTTTATGTGCATAGGAACGATACTGTTATTAAATCTGAGAACTTTACATGTCCTAAACAAATTGATTGGTGGTACAACAAGCTACACTATCATGATGTCAAGTCAAAGTTTTGGTTCTAAGTTTTAACTTACCAAGCACATTTGTTGTAGGTAATTGATTTAAGTATGTAATTCTTAGTTTTGTCCCTTGCTGCTGTTACCATAATTTTTTTAATGTAAAAATAATGTAGTTGTCTGTTAAATTAACGACAATTTAGTTTTATTCATAATTTAATTTGGGTAAATAATATGTAGTTTCCGTTTTCTAACTAGATGGCGTTGGTCGAGTTAGATCGCGCTATGGTTTCGTTCCCAAAAAGTGATGTTATAGGTGCCGATGTGCCGCTCTCATCCTATAGAAACGGGGGTTACCTTTGTTGTCTGTGTTGGTTGATGTGTTTAATTTTCCTGCGAATAATTATTATTTTTCTACTTACTAGCAATTCTTACGTACCTACTTAATCGATTACTTTTCATTGATTTGAATATCGTTAGTATCGGATTAAAAAGAAATTTTAGCTATGCCTTTTAGAAAAAGATCAAATCTGTCTCGAAACTCAAGGGTTTCTAAGATGCGCAGGTTAGTTCGATCTCCGCTTCTGTTGTGGGAGAAATATCATTCTTGGCATCTTCTGTCCGAAGACTTCCAAAGAGCTCTGAGACGCACTACTGAAGATAATACAGAGGCAACTGATGAGCGTGTTCTAAACAGTAGCCTTAGTTCACTTCAAGACATGGTCATTTCGATCGGCGGCAGTTCTCTGGTGGATTATGGGCTACCGACTCCACAACATCTGGATGTACAAGAGCGTGGAAACATAGAGTATAACTCTGAAATAAATTATGATCCAAGAGCTATGAGTACCGTCGTCAATGACCATGTCTCTAAGTTTACCTCAGAGCAAAAGCAAATTTTCGACACAATCCTTGAAAGCGTTAGACTCGGCCAAGGTAAAAGATTTTTCTTGGATGCTCCTGGTGGAACAGGGAAAACATTTGTCACCGCTGGCATTCTCGCAGAGGTCAGGAGGCAAATGCATTGTAGCAGCATCGTCAGGAATCGCCGCAACACTGCTTCCTGGCAAAACAGCGCACGCAATGTTTAAGATTCTCATAGATTTAGAGAGTAATGAAACACCTGTTTGTGGAGAGTCACGCAGCAGTGACAAAGGGCGCGTGCTTAAAGATTGCTCTTTAATCGTGTAGGATGAATGCACTATGGCGAACAGAAAAGCAGTATAAACAGGACTTTGCAGGACATCCGCAGGAACCATAAAATGATGGGTGGCGATACAGCTCAGTTTAGCGGCGATTTCCGACAAACGCTGCCTGTGGTGACGCGAGGAACTAGGGCTGATGAGGTGAATGCTTCGTTGAAATGCTCTTTCTTATGACCACATATTCATAGGTTGAGCTTAACGATGAATATGAGAGCACAGCTTGGCGGGAATGTACAAGCCCAAGAATTTTTTGATGTTCTCTTAAAATTGGGTGAGGGAAAGCTACCATCTACTGGTAGCGTTTCCTCACAGTGGCCAGGTGGTTCTACCTGAGATACTTGAGAGAGTGGTGTCTACCTTAAAAGATTTGATTCGCCTGGTGTACGGGGACATCAATAGGATACCGCACCAAGATAATTCTTGGGTGTGTGAACGAGCCATTTTAACGCCCAGAAACGACCAAGCTTCAGCGATCAATGAATTCATTCTCGCAGAAATTGAGGGAAATGAAGTGATCTACACTTCAATAAACACTGTTGTCGACCAAAGTGATGCCACACATTACCCCGTAGAATTTCTCAATTCTCTCAGTGCAAGTGGACTACCAGCGCACACCATTAAGCTAAACGTCGGTGTCCCAATTATGCTTCTTCGAAATCTCACTCCGCCGAAACTGTGCAATGGGACCCGGCTCAAAGTTGTCTCGCTACAGAGAAATATCATTGAGACAGAAATTCTAACGGGTTATGGAGTCGGCGAGACAGTGTTTATACCATGTATACCACTAAATCCCCACAATTACCCTTTTCAATTCAAGCGCGTTTTTTTTTTTTTTATAGGTGGGAAAATCATCTTATGACAAATCGCGCTCTTGGGCGGAGCGGGAGATAGTGTCAGACTTTTACTGACTAAAAACCCACTCCTGTTCCTTCGTTGCCTTCGTCCCAGGGCCACGGTTTCGTTTTCACACTACCCATGGCCCCAGTAGGCTTCGACCCTGCTGGGCCCCTACGATTTGCTGACATCTCCCTGAGGCGCGCGCGGAACAATACGCGCCGTAATTTAAGCGCGTGCAGTTTCTTGTGAGCGTGTGCTTCGCCATGACAATAAATAAGTCACAGGGGCAGACACTGAAGGCTGCGGGTGTCGACCTCAGGTCGAGCTGCTTCTCACACGGACAACTGTACGTCGCTTGCTCCCGCGTCACCAGCCCTGACTAGCTGTACATATTGAATGAGACCGAGGGAAAAACTACGAACGTTGTTTACACAGAAGTGTTACAGTAAATTATAACACTTCTGTTATTCGACGTCTCCTAAATTTCCTTATTAACCTGACGTCTCTTGCCAGTACATAAACTACATAACTTTAAAATTTTGAGTTTATTAAGCCAAATAGTTTTGAGGGATCTAAGCTAAAGTATAATAAGGGACGCATCTTTGGAGTGTTTCTGTAAATCGACAAACTATCACTAACTATTATTAAAATAAAAATAGAATAAAAAACAATACTTATGTGATACGTGAGCAAAGCCACGGGTACAGCTAGTAATCTATACTAATTAAAAACTGGAAAGATTTGTGTTTTTATTTGTCACGAATAATCTCAAAAACTGCGAGGCCGGTTTCAAAAATTCTTTCACCAATAGAATGCTACATCACTGAGTGACATAGGCACACGGGCGAAGCCGCTGGCAGAACCAAGTGATATTATAAAGATAAAAGATTTGTATTTTTGTTTGTAAAAACTACTGGACCGATTTCACAGATGATGTATTTATGTTACCGCTATAACAAAAAATACTAAAACAGAAAAAAATAAATTGTGTTAAAAAAAAAGTTGCATAGATAATGGTCCGAAATTCTTCATGAAAAAACGGAACCCTTATAGGATCGCTTTATTGTCCGTCTGTCTGTCTGTCTCTCAAGACCCTTTATCTCGGGAACGCGTGGAGATATCAAGTTGAAATTAAAACCGTATACTAAGGTTTGCGGTCCCTTGAAGCTGTGAAAAAATTAAACTTCTGAGTTTACGAAAAAAAGATATGGTCGTTAATGTCGCAAAAAATGTGTATTTCGACACTCTTAAGGAAATCAAAATTCATAGGGTACTTCCCGTTAACCTAGAATCCTGAAATTTGGCATGAATTAAGTTTTCATAGCACAAGAAAAGGCTAAAATCAGAAAACTGTAAATTTGTAGTTACGTCACAAAAAAAAAAAACAATTTTTTGCGATTCGGAAAAATCTTCGTAACTCAATTAAACCTGTTTACTTTTGTTCTTTTTTACTTTGTGTTTATAACCGTTGTGCTGTGTCTGTTCCGAATAAAAGTATGTCTATTCTATTCTAATTCGGGAATTGAATTGTTTTCATAGGTAAGTTTGTACGGAACCCTCAGTGCGCGAGTCCGACTCACATTTGCCCGGTTTTTTAATCTAAAGTTTTTAAATCTGGTTCTCACAGTGTGTGTATCTATGATTGCGAATTGAAATAATTTTCTTTTTTCACAATTAGTATTTTGCAGTAACAATAAATACTTACAGTCCTTTTATAATTACCTATGTCTGTAATAAGTATTATACGAACTACGAAAACAGAACCGCGTACTTTGTAACAGACGAAACGTAATGTTGCCACTTTATATATATTATGATTTCGTATTTAAGTATTTATTCATTTTTTTTTTTTCTCCTTTCCCTATAATTTATTTATATTTATCTATTTTATTCAAATCTATTACCACACAATACCGTGCCGACGTCTTTATGTCGATACCGTTATCGGCCCACGCTGAAAACCAGCGCCGTAGACTCATCGCATTTTGCGTGTGGTCACGGCATTATGCTGAGCATTCGGCCTTTTTGCGCGGATGTGGCGCATATTTCTTTCACATAATATACTTATAATTTGTTAGTTCTAAATTTGCGCCTTGTTCCGCCAAATAAAATGTTTTTCTTTCTTTCTTTCTTTCTAACTATTCATATGACTTCGTGAACGAACATGGCCGGGCATCGAAGCATCGAAGCGTGATGCTGTATCTGATGTTATTGTCCCATTTAAAACTTAAACAGTCGTGGTATCTTGTGCTGCCTTCGTACCGCTTTAAAAGTTACAAACTTAAATGGAACGAGGCAGGAAATGAGCCCCAGAATCGATAATATTCAACTGTAACTGGTGTTAGAATCTCTTGGATTACAGGCTATTTATTTATTTATAAGATATATACATGTACACACAGCTATCATTACAGACCAACCCAATGTTGGGAGTGTAGTCAAAAATTCTTTAGTTATTGTTGTCATTATTTCGGTCGTTCTGGCGACATTTGGAAGAAGCTTTTGTCTAACTGTGGACGTCTTTCTGCTGAAATGATGATGGTGATAATGATGACGGTTATGCTGAGCTGATACTGACAGTCTTTAGGCATAAGTTATCATAATAATTTTATAAAGGCGACAGTTTTCATTTATAAGTACTGTGTCGACTATGAAGGTCACAATTATTATTACTTGTTAACTGGCATGTTATACTTTTAAGGTTTATGTTATAAAAAGTTTAGTTTTGATTGATGTTGAATCAAAAGGAAAAGGAAGACGTCCTTCCAATGTCGGGATATATTTTTATATAGAAAACATATATGAAAGTGCTTAAAACAGTTAAATAATAAACAGTTAAGTAATAGTTAAAGATAATAACTAAGCCATTCATTGCGCTCCCAGCGTCACAGTACTATGTACTTATGTATCGTCACATATACCTAATCGGCTGAACGGATTTAGATGTTTGGCACACGGACAATGACAATGTTTTCTTTTTTGCCCCAGAAGTATATAAATTTTCTTGGGATAATTTTCTGTTATCACGCGGGCGAAGCCGCTGGCAGAAGCTTGTTTTACATGATTTTTGAAACCTTTAAATGTGTTTATTCCATTTTATTTTGTATTTTTTTTAAATTGATATAAACTAGTGCTTGACTGCGATCCCACCTGATGTTAAGCAGTGGTGCAATGGTGAAGCACACTAGTATATTAAAAGCCTATTTAGGAGGAAGTTTATTTATTTTATCTTAATTGATATAAACTAATGCTTGACTGCGATCCCACCTGATGGTAAGCAGTGATGCAATCGTTGATGGTGAGGCGCACTAGTTTATTAAGAGCTTATTCACTCTAGCCTTGAAGACACCCAAATTATAATCGGATGGAAAGACTTCAGCATTCCAATTGTTGAGCCAATTGATATACGCAGTATAAATGACGAGGTGAAACGCTTAGTCCGGACCGTAGAGGTTTCAACAACGTAAGGGTGGTTTACCGAAGTACAATTTAAAAAAAAACCGTCCCTGTGTTGACTTAGTACCCACATGGCTACAGTTTTACTAAAAAAGGAGCTAAAAGGCACAATTGGAAGCCTGGTACTGTAGACTGCACTCACGCATAAGTACGGACGGTAAAGTAGATATTAAGTGCCGCATGCCGTTACAGAAATGGGCTTTTTAGCTATAAAACGACATTGTCTTACCCACACGCGCACAGACACATGCTGAAAGTATTGCAGTACATAATCCAAATGAAGATAAATGTACAGTCAACAAAAGAGATAAGTAACTAAGTTCGTCAGATATAGTTGAAGTTTTCATAGAAACCGATGGATGGATATGAATACCTAAATTTTAATTTTATTTATGACTTGTTTATTCAGCAGTATCATTTCATCAGCAGAATGAATGAATCATCATTATCATTATCTGCCTGCCCTTGCCCCGTGTTATTTTGGTTCGGCGCAACACGTTTTTTTTCTTCCGTTCTGTCCTGTCTCCTGTCATGCTATCACTAATTCCCTTTTCTTTCATATCACTCTTCACAGAATCCATCCATCTTTTCTTTGGCCTCCTGGCATCTTTTCATGTGGATGGATTGAGAGGGATCTCCATCCATCCACATGTATGTACTATTATAGTAACTCTTTTAGTAACATGTGTTTCATTCCTCTTCTTTACCAAGACAAACGATTCCCCTTCAGCTGGCGTCACTTTCAAACTTCACCACCTACAACTAAACTACCTGCGTATCTTTTTTCTCCTTCTCTATCAAATTCATCCAAAGGTTGTCTAATGTAATTTTATTTTTTGTGTACAATAAAGAATATATCTATCTTCCTCTAATTTACTAATTTCTCACTTTATCTATTCTTGTTACACCACACATCCAGAATTAATAAAATCTGTAAATAAATGGAATTCAATAGATCGCAGTATTTCTGATTACCAAAAATTTAAATTTAACAGTAAATACAACTACTCCTTTTAGTGACATAGGTTGGTTAACAAAGAGTGTTGTATTATTATAGTCTATTCTCGTGATATCTGTCGGGAACTCAATGGCTATTGTGGAACTCCCACCACTTGGAAGTTACGCTACACTGTGGAGCATTATAGTGACCACATCAACGCGTTGTCCTATTTGCTGTTGACCCGAATTTAAGTACTTATAGTGTATTGGGAACTTACGAAAAAGAGAGAGACGATTTTATACCAAAAATAAACGAACAAAAGAATTATTAGGCCTACCAAAAACTTTGAAGTGCAAAAATTACGTTATCCATCATTTGGTGTTAGCCTTTCGAAATTTAAAAAAAAGACGAGTTCCTTTTGGGAGTTTGGGACATTCAAATTGGTCTCCTCAAAATTGTTATAATTCTCAGCAACTCCAAGTTTTAAAGAATTTAGGAACGAAACTTTTTCAACAAATTACTGTATTTCAAGCTTCACACGTAATTTATAAATTGATAAATATTACGTGGAATGTGGGAATACATAGTCTATATAGTTTATATTATATAGATACTATGGATATTTATATCAACAAATTGCTATTACAACTGGTTTTAAACAAATTCGGTCCGGGAAATCAATTGTTATTTACTCGTACTACGTTAGTTAGCCATTTCATATAACTGTCACAGATTTGAATATACAGACCATTCAAGTTAATTGTATTTGTTTTTAAATCGGGTCTAATCGGTGAAGCGGAAGAATGAGGAAAACGTCGGAAGAAAAGTATGAATTTGGAAAGAGTCGAGAAAAGCCAAAGAATTGAAAGTTTTGTTTATAAAACTATAATGATTGGCAGGTTCTTAAAAAACTTTCGATGGAGAATGACAGCGATCCCACCTGATGGTAAGTAGTGATGCAATCGTTGATGGTATTTAAATTAAGCTCATGGTTAGTAAGTTTTATAAATAAGGCTGGATATGTTGAGAAAAGATTGGATTTGTTGACTAGGCTTTCAATCTGGCCGCACTATTGAAACCGAAAAAAAAACGGAATTAAATGCGGCCGCCGACATACGCCGAAATTCGAGACTATTTAAAAAGTAGTTTTGTACGAAAATTTAAATAAATCTGTAACTGAACAAAATACAACTGCTACTTATGTATAGGTGTACATGGAGCAAGGTCATTTGCAAGTCATGGATAGATGGCTATCCATGACTTGCAAACCTCCTTGCACGTGGAAAAAACTCTCTTTAAAAATGGGGACGAACGAAAGAAATACCTATTTATCTAAATCTTTGCTATAATTTTAATATGTATCCTCACTAACGTAGGATTAAAGACAGCTTTTTGAAACGGGAGTTATTTTTAAAGTAAAGTCCTGTGTTTGTTGAATCTACATTAAACCTTTTTTTTTACATACCGCTATAAAAATGAAATGAAAGTAATTGATTGAGGTAAGGTGGGAATATATGTCTTCTCCTAAACATCTGGTGAATTATTCAACATCGAGCATGGTTTAAAATCAAAAAAAGAGAAATATCGCCTGAAAACTGTTAGCATTCGGTAATTCCGTGATTTACTCGAATATTTTACAAAACTTGTTTCAGGAAATACGTGTTTTTTTTTAAACCATTAAAAGTTTTTGATAAAAATTGTCATCATTTAGAATCTTGATTAAATTTGCATAGCTTCTATTGTTATACTTTTTTGACTTTTTAAATTTTTGAGTAAATTATGAAGTGTCAAAGTTCTTGCAAAATAGCAGATTTTCAGAGGTCTTTACTAGATTAGTTTTACACAAATTTATAAATTGATTTCAATAGAAGCCTAGATAATATCCACAAGATACTGTGTTTCCGAAATATCTAATGAAAAATGTGTAATAACGTCATAATCGCGTAAGAGCGGTTGTATGAAAAACAGTGAAAATGTATGTCGAGTTGCATCCCCATAAGTGATTGTTGTACTACCTATAAAAGAGCATTATTGGGCAGCTGGTGTAATAGTGTTTTTAACCAATTTATAAAATAAATATCATTTATTATTTATCAATGATTTCTCACCCTAAAAAACAAAAACAAAAGTTGGTATCTATCAGTGTATTTGCTTCATTATCCGCACCGTTGACTCATTATTCAATGAAAAGAAGCCGGGACGGAACAATTTAGCGGTTTTTAATTAAAATGAGAAGTGTGATGCCGTCGCCCATCCGCCCACCGGTTGTTTATGAGCGACACTCAGGAAATTAGAAGCCTTTTTCTTCTTTCATTAATATTTTTAATATTGAGGTTGTCAGTAGGTACTTGGTACTTATCCATTACTATAAATCTAATCCGTGTTAGCGCGAGTTCGTAAATCACCAGCGTGTATGCAGTCATTTCATGTACTTACCTTTATATTAAAAAACTTTATTTTATGTAGATTGATTATTTTTTGTTATTCAGTTTTTTCATTAACTATTTGAAACTGTATATTCTGCTTTCGTATGCTACTAATGGCTGATTTAAGAATTTTGCAAAGAATTTCGGCGGCCCTGGAAAGCAAAGGCCAACTGAAGGAACACAGATGGGCTTTTAGTCAGTAAAAGTCTGATACTCTCTCTCGCTCCACCAGAGCGGAAGAAAGTCCTTGATGACGTCTCATAAAAAAAAAGGTTATAGTGTACCAAAATTTGGATGTTTTAGTCAGTCACTTTAATCAGTCAGTCAGATTTAGATGGCACACAGGTAGAATATGATCTGCATTTAGTTAGGACCATAGATATCCTATACCCCATTTGTTTAGGTAGTTAACTAAACGTAAACAACCTTGATATGTCTAGTATTAAAAAAAAATCGTGTCGAAAACATACAAAGATTATTTAAATTAAGTTAATTACCAAACATCGATATAGGTAAATAACAAATTGTAAACATTTTTGGATAAAATTTTTAGATAACTTTTAGATAAAAGACATGTCAAGATTGTTTACATTTATTTATTTACCTAAACAGATGGACTATAGTTAAGAATTCATTATTATTATTAATTGATTTTTGACTTTAACACGGGTGAAGCCGCAAAAGCTTTAATCTATATATAAAAGGTAAAATCCTGACTCACTGACTGACTTATCAACACCCAGCCCAAACACCTGGAACGCTGCTTTGCACAGAGGCTCCTTTTATGAGGATTGACATATCATCAAATGTTAACGTTTATACGATCTGGCCAGTTTTAGTTGGCCATATCACGAAGTGATTAATTTCTAAGATCTGGCCACGGAACAAGGAATAAAATTAAATCTCAAGGAGGATGAAACAGGTGTCTTAAGTTTGTATAAAGAAAGCAATTTTCACGGCGGGCGGAACCTGTGGCAGAAGCTTGTTCACTAATATATGTACTTAATTTAAAAAAAATCTCTATTTTATTTTGATACATGTTAATTTAACCCTATAAAAAATTCGTTATTCAAAACAGTCTTAACGATGTATCAAAGCGCTTACTAACATTTAATCACAGTTACAAATAGTATGCAAAACTGCACCTGGGTCAGATATCATCGGCGAACTAATTCTAACGTCGGTTCTAATGCCCACGGTACACGGGCGCAGTTCTAATGCCCATGTCACACGATTACATCTTTTTATAAAGCTTTTTGTTCGTGAATAAAATATGCGTAAAAAAGATTTTGGGGGAAAATTAGAGATTTTTTTGACGATAAAACGATTTAGAGCCCTAATTTGTACATTCTGTTTATTTATCTAAGTAAATAAATAGATAATTGTGATAAAATCTGATTGAAAAACAGTTCACGGATTTAGAAAATGTTTTTTTTTTCTGATACTGTGTCTTATTTTTGGTTAAAAAACACGTGTTTATGACTGCGAGTACATTTGAAAATTAAGATAAATTATCCAAAAATGAGCAGTATTGGCCCAGTGTTAACAGCCCTCCGCCCTGACTTACGAGTATTACGTCGTGGGTTCAAACACAGCCAGGCGCATTACTTTGTTTGATTTATTTCACCACCACTGCTCTCACAGGTGAAGAAAAACATCGTGAGGACACCGCCATGTGCTAGTACCTACAATTTTAAAACGTGTGACATCCACCAATCCGCACTGGGCCCGCGAAGTGGATTACAGTCAATTTCCACTCCTAGAGAGATCTGGGCTGAGTCCCAGCTGTGGGAACATTATAAGACTGCTTATGCTATACTTGTAACCAAAATATAATGGACTAGATTTTGCCCGCGGCTTCGCCCGCGTACCTACATAAATTATAGCCGATGTCATTCAGGAATAAAGCAGCTTTCTATCAGTGTAAAAATTTTCGCAATCGGACTAGAACTTGAGATTACTGTAGAAATATCTAAATATGCGAGATTAAACTCTCCCCATTTAAAATCAGAAGTCATATATCGATATTGTCGTCGTTTAACACATTCTTAATCAAAGAGAGACCTAACTCAAAATTCAATGGAATCTGAAAACATATTATGTTTTAAAAATAAAATAAGGTTCACTTTTCAAATACCCTTTTTTACGTTATATCCTTGATTAAGCATGCCATAGGTTTAAGAAAATAAAACTTTTCTTTTTTTTTTCTTTTTTCTCAAACAACAACTTACAATATACTTACAAAATAATAAAAAGCGCTTATAAAATCGCTAAAAGTTACAAGGCGGCCATAATTCCACATAATTCAGTGAACGCACTCGATATGCTGATGATTATGCATAATTTATGCGCCCGAGGGGGTCAAGTGGGCCAAATGGGCCGCGCGGGTTTATGGGGGCCATCTTTTATACTTGTTGTCAATGGCCAGTAAATTGGTGAACATTGACACCTTATGTCGCGACCGGACCGGGCGTTTTTTTCCTTTTGTCACTTTAGGAGATATTTGCTTATCACTACAGGACAATAGGCTTATTAGCTTACCGAATTTGTGCTCTTTATTTGTTTCACAGACAAAAAATATTTTACGTCAGAGTTTTTTTTTCGTGTTGCAACTTTAGCATATTCGTTTTTATTATTAACTAGCTTTATTTTTTCTAAGGGAACATACTCCGGTCAGAAATCAGTGTGTTATTCTAGAATATGGTCTACGCGTGTGCCAAATTTCATCAAAATCCGTTCAGCCTTTTCAGCGTAAAGGAGTAACATACATATATATATATACACAAACTTTTTGCTTTATAGGGCTTCGCTCGCGTGATATTAGAAAATTGTCCCAAGGGAATATACTCCCGAGATAAAAAGTATCGTATAGGTATGCTATTTCAGGACATGATCTACCCTTATGCCGAATTACATCCAAATGCGTTCAGCAGTTTCAGCGAAAAGAAGTAAAAAACGTACACACAAACATACAAACTTTCGCCTTTATAATGTTAGTAACATATAATATATAGTTTCCATTTCGCTAATGGGAATGATAAATAAAATGTGTTGCAAGATTCCTTTGTTTCAGTAATGTTTCGGTGGAATGGCGCAGCGCAGTTACGGCTCATTTAGAATGCAGAAGACAAACATCTCGGAGACGGCACTACGTGACTCCAAGTAATCGGCGTCTGCTAATTACAGCTTTCTCCTTTAATTATTATAAAATGCGCTCAAAAATGATTTTTTATTTATTTATAATAAAATACTACTTAAAACAAGAAATATAAAAATACTTAGGTACTAATTAAAACTATAGGTCTATACACTAAAGGCAAGGCAACTCCTAGCTAAAATATTGCGACAAAAAATTCCTTCGCATCGTTGTCGACGTGGAAGTGGGCCCAAAAGACTGGCGGCATTGCCACGTTGCGGAGGTAAAATACTTTATTATAAAACTGCTATTCTTTATTTACGACCGGTTTTTACAATGTCGTTACATCAAACTTTCTAATAAAACCCTGATTTAATTAACTCGTCTGAAACCATCAATTTATTGACCCAAACGGTAATAAACTGAGTAATAAAATGTTATCTTTACGAAGGTTAAAATTTCATTATTTGTTTACCTTGAAAGCTTTAATATTTTAAATTAAAAGTATTTTTACGAGGTGATTAGATCAAAATCGTTTTGTGTAACGAAAAGACCTCTTTAAACAACATTATAGGTACCTACAATACAATTAGGTGCCTGTACAACGATAAATAATAAATCCATTACAGTTTGACATTTCTTTGAGTTTGCAGATGTTTTGTTCATAATTTATGGTTGATTGATGAAGGAAATATATAATAGGTATTTTTTTTTTAAACAAAATCTTTACGTATTTCTAAAGAAACTAACTTTCACCAGTGATTTTCTCCGGGTTTGAGTACTTCCCCTCATTATAAATTATAACCTACATATGTGCTATTCTGATTTCTGATGTAATAAGCTATATTACTGGAAAGTTTCATCAAAATCCGTTTATTTATTTATTTATTTATTTATTATATTCTTTATTGTACACCACATAAACAAAAATACAGGACAAACATAATTAAAAATAAGTGTACAATGGGCGGTCTTATCGCACAGGGCAATTTTTTACAGACAACCTTTGGATGGACTGACTGTCGTAGTTTTTGCGTGGAAGAGTATCTCAATCTAAACAACATCCACACGTCCATCTATTTTATGATGATACTAGCTTCTGCCAGCGGCTTTGCGCTCGTGAAAGTAGAAAATTGTCCCAAGGTATATGTCCTGGGATAAAAAGTAATAATAATAATATTCATGCTGAACTGGACCTATTTTGGTGCAGCCGTGAGGCACACAACTACATTTTTTGCTTCTTGTTTTTATTTTTGTTTCGTGTTTACCTATATTGTGTTTGTGCCTTGTGCTGTACCAAATAAATTCTTTTTCTTTCTTTCTTTCTTTCTTTCTTCTTTCTTTCTATTCCACAACTTTCACACAACGCTATCTAGTCTCAAACTAACTACTAACAAGAGCTTGTGGTATGGGTATTAGACAACTGATATACATACTTATATATTTCTAAATACATACATATTATAGATAAATAACACCCAGACACAGAACAAATGATCATGCTCATCATACAAACATTTGTCCTGGGTGGGAATCGAACCCACGACTCCGGCATAGCAGTCAGGGCCACTAGACCAACAGGCTTGTCAAAAAGTATCCTATTCTAGAACATGGTCTTCGTTCAGCAGTTCGAATGTGAGGACGTAACAAAACATACACATTCACAAACTATCACCTTTATTATATTAACATTATTATGTGATTAGCGTAATTAGGATAAGATATAAGTGTAAATAAGCATACGTAGGTGGAAACTTTGATAAAATAACAAACTTAATTATGATTTGTTTCGTTACATTTTTTATTTATCATGATACGTATCTTTGCAGTTAGTATCACAAACTATTCAAAATCATTAACTAAAAACTACAAACGAAATAGTAATAAGAAAAAAAGGAAATAAAAAGCACATTTCGTCCCCTTCGGTGTGGTTAACAAGCGAACAATTACATTTAATTTACGGATGAGTTTTTAAAGTGCCCCAATATGGCCCACTGGGGCACCCGGGCCCCGGGCCCCGGACCCCGCCACATTAAACCGCTATCATTTTGTATTCGGATAATCCACCGCGACATTTGTTAAAAAATAAATTTCGAGAGGGTATCGCTAAAAATTCAATTGTCATGAAGTGCCACTTGTCATCCTACACTGTACAATCTGACAATTTTACTAATCAATCTATCTATTGCAAATTTTACCCTACTGCGATTACATAAGGATCATTTTAGTATCCATTACTGAAGGAAATGTAAATGTACAAAGCGATTGTCGAACTTAATGTGCGGCGAAACAAGTGAGTTACATTATACGGTTTGGAGTACAATTTAATTTTGTATTCAAGAGTTTCACATTAAATAGTAGAGTTTATATATATACTTAACGCGTTCCAAATAAGAATAGGATCGATTTCCATGTTGTGACGTCACGTCATACTGTCAAATCGAAGAATTATTATGGTGAGCAAAACAAGAAATTTTTAAATTCTATTTATTTACGAACTGTGAACGAAAAAAGTTTAATCAGAATCCAGTTCTTCAATTTTGCTCATCTCTGAGTTCTTCAATTTTGCTCTATTTCTTGCGATTTGACAGTATGACGTGACGTCACAACATGGCAATCGATCCTATTCTTATTTGGAAAGCATTGTACTTAGAATTTAAATATTTAGATGTACTTAGTTTAGATAAATAAAGAAAAAAATAACAGTCACAAAGATTTCCTAAAAAAATCCACTGTTTTTATTTTATATCATCATCGCAATACAAGAAAAAGTGATCCTACTCCTAATAAAGACATTAAATATTTTTCCGACAATAATCCATTTTTTGACCAAAAAAAGCATAAAGGCCCAGCGGGCGGTAGGCGCGAACTTGTTACCCTTTGCCCTTTGTTTAGTTAACCCATAAAGAAAACAACAGTGTTTTAACCCTTAAGTTAACCCTTGCGCCACATGTCGTCACACAGTGGCCGTGTGAAACCGCGAATCAACTCTATAGGAAGAGGAACTCACGCTGTGCGAAAGACAATAGCTATCAATCTAATTTCAACCCTATCCCAAAGACATAAAGTTTATGTGCACATCGTTCTACTCATTTAGAATAGGCACAATAATCGTTGTACGAAAACGGTGAAATATGTGGAGTGTATTTTTACGTGTATTGTGTCCGCAATGGAGTTTTTATTGCAAATGTCTGCGCGCGCATTAGTCGGATTGTTAGCCGAGGATGCTGCATATGGTGCGTCTGTTATGATTTTTGTGGGCTTGATATTGTTTTGTATTATTGTTATAAATAATCTCGCCAGCATTCGCGATTCCCCCGTTCGTGTACTTATTCAGACGTTGAACTAATTCCATGAACTGGGTACTTGCGTCACTTTTTTCTATTAATTATAACCAAAATGAACTTAATATGAAATGCAAAGAATTTTATAAATCTATTCAAAACTAAAGAATACACTATAGTCATGGTCATAGTAGTTTATTGTTAAGGGATTCTCACAAGTCATATACAGAATGTTACATTATACACCGCAAATTTTTAATTAGTGCAAATACTTGAAGGGCTTATTAGAAAAGGTCTTGTTATTATTTAAGTAAAATCTCAATAAATAATATTCATAAACAGCAAAGTTATTAAAGTTTGTTTATATCCCAAAATGTCACTTAACCTATCTAATAGCGTAATTAGAGACACAATAGAAAGACAATGGCGCGTTAACGCCGGCGTTATTGCGGGGATCAACAGCTTAATTTATGGAAATATTGTACATGCTATTGATTATGAATGAAAAACAATGGAAAAACACTGCGCATAGTATTTTCTAGTAGCAATTATTATGAATAATTACTATTGTCCACGAAAACTTGTCATAATTGGTAAATTCATAATATTCAATTATGAATTTACCAATTATGACAAATTTTCGTGGACAATTTTCGGATTTCGTTTTTTTACTTTTGACTACATAAATATGATCAGTAACGGGTACGGATAGAGCCCCATTTATTGTACTAATTAAAAAATAAGGGTGTATATTGATGCTGTTATCAGAAAAAAAAATCTTTTTAGTGTTATTTGTTGTTTAGTTCATAACAACACACGCGGCTTTGCCCGCGTGATAGTAGGAAGATTATCCCAAAGGAACAAACTTCCGGGATAAAAGTATCCTATGTGCTTTTTTTAGGTGAGAAATCATTCAATAACTTCTTGCGCTCTTGGGCGGAGCGAGTGGGCGTGTCAGACTTTTACGGACTAAAACCCACTCCTATGTTCCTTCTTTGCCTTTGTTCCAGGGCCCCGGGTTCACTTTCACATAACCCATGGCCCCAGTAGGCTTCGACCCTGCTGGGCCCCTATGGTTTTGCTGACGTCTCCTTGAGGTGCGCGTGAAACACTATGCGCCGTCAGCAGAGCTACCCATTGCTCGCCGTCTGCAAGCCCACGCCTATAGTGGCTGGAAATTTAGGTCGGGATTCCGGCGGCTGGGGCGTGAGGGCTGTTCCCTCGCGCGTGCGGTCGCCATCTTCGCTAGCATTACTGCTTCGCAGAAGAAGGCGACCGCCTACCATTCCTCCTCGCACCGGACCATGGCATGTACCAGGGCCCGGCGCGAAAGGTAGTTGCCACCAATCACCCTCACGAGGACACGGCGGTGCTCCGCCCAAGCGAGGCACACCTCTACGCTATAAAGTATCCTGTGTGCTATTCAAGGTCTACCCGTGACCAAGTCTCATCGAAATCCATTCAGAATTTTTATCGTGAAAGAGTAACAAACATCCATGCATACATCCATATATACAAAATTTTGCGTTTATAATATTAATAAGATAAGTAAACAAAGGAAAATACCGAGTTCTAAAAGGTCGAGAAATGCGAACACGTATTGGAACAACGGAATCTATACAGAAACAGACTCACTGGAGAGTTGAATTAAAAGTTCTTTTTGTAGCCAAATGGAATGTTCACAGTTGCGCTGAGCAATCCATCTGTTGTAGAGTACGAATAAACTTTTCTCTTCACTCAAGTGCAGCTTTGTGTCCATTCCGTTTTATAGATCGTTACTTCTAACGTCGAATCTTGAGGTATTAGGGTAAAGGTTTTAGTGGGGGAACCCTTTAATGCCCTACTTTTAATTAGGGTCCGGAACGATAACGCTTTCCGGTCCGGAACGCGTGCTGATAAGTGCCAGAAAGGCAGGCAACTTCCTTATCGTTGCAGACAATTCAACGCCAAATGTGACTTTTGTCGTAGGACTTGGAAGTTATCATTAATTGATAAATTAAATGTCTAAACGATGCTCAAAAATACTAATGAGCACTAAATCTTTTTAATGTTTTCAGATGGTCTATTCTGTATAGATTTCTAACAGCGATATCCTTTTTCGAAAACTTGCAATCGCTGTCGATATAGAACATTTTTTACTATGACAATCGAAATCACAGATAAAATATCAGTCTGTCTACCCCAGGTGTTTAATCTATACATAAAATAAATCTGTAGAAGCTTTTAGTTGTGCGCGCATCACATAAAATGTACAAAATTGATGCAGATAACTTTTATACGTTAAAATAATAATTAATAATAATAAATAAATATTCCACAACTAACACACAACGCCGCCTAGTCCCAAGCTAAGCAGAGCTTGTGTTATGGGTACTAGACAACTGATAAAAATACTTATATATTTTTAAATACATACATATATAGATAAATTACACCCAGACACAGAACAAATGATCGTGCTCATCACATAACCATTAGTCCTGGGTGGGAATCGAACCCACGACCTCCGGTATAGCAGTCAGGGCCACTAACCACTAGACCAACAGACCTGTCAAAATAGTGTGTAACTTGATATATTACTTGGACTTTGTTTCATCGCAATCGGTTGACTATATCATTATATTCATTGACCATTACTCGGTACGAAGTTCGCCAGGTTAGCTGGTCTTATATAAATGTCTATGATGTGCCACTATGCGCATACAAGTAAATTTAATTTCACTAATTCATACTAATGTTATAAAGGCGAAAGTTTGTGAGTGTGTATGTTTGTTACTTTTTCATGCCCGAAAGGCTGAATAGATTTGGATGAAATTTGGCACATGGGTAAACCATATCTTGGAATAGCAACAGGCTACTTTTTGTCCCAGGTGTCTGTTCCCTTGGGACAATTTTCAAAATATCACATTATCATGAGTCTAATGTCATAAAAATAGTTCAACTAAGTAAGCAGTCTTTTACAGGCAATCTATTTAAGCTTCATCAGGGAGATAGAGTGAAATTAGCAGTTTTGCTGAAATATGAAGGCTTTAAATAAGTCGGTGAATGTTTTCATTCGGGAAAGTTTATCGCGAAGGTTTTGTACAAACTCCGCGCTTTGGGACTTTGCTGTGTGAAAATTCTGTGAATCAGTTTTGTAACTCGTTTTAACAAAAGCTGATACTGAGATTGAAAATAAAAAAGAACCAATACAAATAGGACAGCAATGACAGTGGTTACTGGACCGAGTTTGTAAACAAATATATAAAAGTATTATGTAACAGAAAAATATTCACAAACAACATATTTTAATAAAGACACAATGGTAAATCCTATAAAACCACAAGTTTAATTCGCTGATGCATACAGATGGTAATTAACATGTTGACCACACCTTCGATTGATTATATAGACATTATGTATCTGCTGTTATTGTAATGTAATTTTCTTTTTCTTTGCTAAGTATCTTTTTGTGTCATAGTGTCACTTTGATGATCAAATGTTTGTGTGATGAGCACGATCATTTGTTCTGTGTCTGGGTGTAATTTATCTATAATACTCGTATGTATGTATTTAGAAATATATAAGTATGTTTATCAGTTGTCTAGTACTCATAACACAAGCTCTGCTTAGCTTGAGACTAGACGGCGTTGTGTGATGGTTGTGGAATATTATTATATTATTATTTTTTATTTATCTCAGGACCCTGAGGTCCTGGACCTTTGGGAGGCGTACAAGGAGCCGAAGCCAACTCGCAGAGGCCCTTTAGATAATTATAATGGAACATGATACCAACCGACGATTATCCCTGTACGCGCTATGCTAGTGCACCCAAGGACAACCCCCGGTTATTGAAAAACTGTTGCGACATATGGAGAACAAAGATAATAGGGCTATGGTTTTTGGAATCTTAAGTGGACTGGTAACATGGAACTATGTCAAGACTATGGCCCCTGCCTGAACAACGTTATTAATATGCATCGAAAAAAGGCAGGGGGTGACTTGCACACTCAATAAATGGGCCCCCAAAAACGGCCGCTAGCACGAAGTGACGTAGCAACAAGAGGGCAACATATCCTGAGGTGCTTGAGGAGTGGAGAGGTATACCACGGCTATCAGGACAATCCCGGAAGTACGGTCAAGATCCCTACCAGCACCTTACTGGATTATACATCCTTCTCCCGAGCACGTTTGCTCTTGCGAATCTCCACTCAAGCCAGCCAATAAAGGCAAGAGAGAGGTGGGAGCTCAGTTCCTCGTCAGTGTTCACTACGGCCGGCCAATAAAGGCAAGCCGGAGATGAAGAACAAGAATTCTCCCGGGAGATCGGGTCCGTGGGGTCGCTAATGCCCAACAGTTCGCCACAAAACTGCGCTGCGGATTGTATCTCTCTTAGTCTGGCCCCTCACCCTAGGCATATTACGGCAAAGCAAACTTTACCGATACAGACCTAGGGTATATTGGAGCACGCAAGCCCCACCACGACGTCAACGTAGAGATACGGCGATGGGGTAAATTTATTATTATTATTATTATTATACTTTCTTTGTTTTAAACGGTTTTATTTAGCTTGACTTGTTTGTTATTGATTTTTGTTGGTTTAGGTCAAATTATTAATGTGATTATTTTAAATATTAGTAACTAGCTTTTGCCCGCAGCTTCGTTTACCATCAGTTGGAATCGCAGTCAAGCACTAGTTTATATCATTAAAAAAAAGATCTATATAATATACTAGGTTTTACCCGCGGCTTCGCCCGCGTACATAAAATATAGCCTATGTCACTAGGAATAAAGCAGCTTTCTATCGGTGAAAAAAAAATTCGTAATCGGACCAGTACTTTCAGGGATTACCTCCTACAAACAAAAAAACTAACTTTACCTCTTTATAATGTTAGTGTAGATGTAGATCATAATTATTGACATTTGTTGTCGTTTCCAGTTTTTTTTGTAAGTGTTTAGTTTTTTTTTTTAAACTAATGCTTGACTGCGATCCTACTTGACGGTAATTTAGTGATCCAATCGTTGATGGTAAAGCGCACTAATTTATTAAGTAATTTTATTGAGCTTTTGTATTTTGTATGTTTATTTTTCTGTCTGTTACATTGAACAAATGTTTTATCTACACTGTTATAATGTTATATATAATGTTTTATCTACACTGTGGTGTATACAGTAGCAGAAAAACACATAAAGTAGTTGCATAATAAATAATTATCGTAGTGACAGAGCTGCCAGTTTGCTAATTGCTTCCGTAATCACAACGCTTGGCAGGTAGATTAGTGATGGCAATATAGGATCTATCTACTACAAGCATACGGGATAATAAGGCCCACGTAGCCATAATAATATCAATAAGCCTCTATATATATTACTACATCAGAAGAATATTTTATATTCGGGTACTTATTCCCAGCAGAAAGGTCAAACTGTCACGAAGTTCGAGTTATTACTGACGGAGATAAAATAAAATTGTAACATAAAAAAGCTTGTAAAATAAAATTACCCTTTGCATTCATAAGGACGATCGACAGCTGTAGGTAGGTACTCGAAATTATCTGCTTCTTAAGGGCACTACAGGACCTAATCACGAGTTTTATAATGCGCAAAAGTATATGATACACTGCAGTAAACAGAATCAGAAAAAATATGTTATTCTTCAGGATAAATGCAAATTTAGTGCGATAGAAATAAATCACGCCAACACACACACCATGAGTCTAAAAAATACTTAGATTATGTTACTTAGTCATGCCAACATTCTGGTTGTTTATCCGATTATTCTACAAGTAACGCTTTACCGAGTGATTTAATTTTATAATCAAATCTTTAGTCGATAGCATTAGGTACAGCGATATCGCTGTACCTAATGCTTCATGTTAGATAGCATTGTGTCTTTGTGCATCTCTTTCTTTCGTATGCAGTCCGAGACATGCGTCATCCGAGTTCTAGGACATGCCGGTTTCCTCACGATGTTTTCCTTCACCGTTTTGAGAACAGTGGTGATTAAATAAATTACACAAAGAAATGCGCCTGGCTGGGTTTGAACCCGCGAACTAAAACTCGTAAGTCGGGGCCGTTACCACTCGGCCACGCCTGCCAATCATATTTAAACATCATATAACTTGACTATAACTGGCAAAATTAAAAAAAAAAACTATAAAACTACTAAACTAGAAAATTTGAACTTCGCGGTTAAAATGAAATAAAAAGTCCTCACACACTGTCACATCACATTCGTACACGATTTACTGGAGTGCAAGTTATTCCCAGCGAGCGTGTAGTAGCTCTTCATACAGCTTAGCTTACACTCAAATCCTCTTAGTCGATTACTTGTGGCTTTAATGAAAATTTAGTATCGAGGTAAAGTGCTTACCAATGTTTTTGAAGTTAAATCATGGTTTTAAAAGTTTCTGGAAAGCATTATAGAGACTGGGAAAGTTACTTGTTACGAAATAGTCATTAATAATGCTTGCTTGTTTTATATTGACTAACTGTTACTCACGACTTCGTTCGTGGGGAGTTTAAGAACATTGCTTACCATCAGGTGGGATCGCAGTCAAGAACTAATTTATATTATTTAAAAAAATACTCTCCTTTTTTGGGGCTTTAATTCTCATTACATAACACATCTAAGCTTACTCATTATAACAACGGCTACATATTTAAGGAAAGTCTCGTCAAAATCGGTCAAACCGTTTCGGAGATTAGCCGGAACAAACGGGCAGATATACAGAAAATAGTTTTAAAAATTGCATTTTTGGTATAGCTGGTATCGAATATACTTTCTGTTTGGTTTTAGACACTAGGAACGATATAACCATTAATAATGCTCGTTTGTTTTAAGTACCTGTGACTTCGTTCGTGTAGAATTTAAGAACATTACTCTTCTTTTTTGGTGATAATTATTAGTTCTTATAATAAAACAGATCTAAGTTATTTGTAAGTGGGAATCCCGTCGAATGCTCATCCCATATTCCAGAATTTAAGAAATTCCCATCTTTAAAAAAAAAGGCTACATAGTACATATTATTATAAAACCAGTTTGTAACAGCGCTGCATAGTTGCTATGGTTAGACCCCGTGGCCTAACAACCACAGCAACCTTCCTTGCTTTTATTCGGGATGAAAAATAGCTTACCTATGTCACTAAATTAGTAATATAGTACACTATGTCACTCAGAGGCCTCTGCCTCGCACACTGCCTCTGAGTGACATAAGCTTTCGATTAGTAATTAAGATTTTTTATTTTGTATATTTGGTAGGTCTAAGAATAGGTTGTAGGCAATTTTTTAACCTCCTACCCGCACACCCCGTCCCCCTTTTTTTAAATGGCAGAACAACGTTTACCGGCTCAGCTAGTATTAGTATAGATAAAATCGAATCAGTGCTAACAGACAAAAGAACTAACAATTTTTCCTTTCTTTTAGTTTCGACGATATTGTATCGGTAAATAATATTATTTTAAGCTGCATTGAACTCGCAATAACTGTGATACATCAATTTACGGCTGCCAGAGAGCTGATCGATTGTCTGTTGTGTGGCTTGGGGGTGTTTAACCCTTCCTACGCCGAGAAAATATTACATTAACTGTTAAATAAGTAGGTGCACTATCTACAAAATCGGTTACATATTGACGTTTGAGAAGATTTCAAGATAAGCTAAATAAGATCTTACTACCAGCGCAATAATAGTTACTATTGTTTGACATTAATCGCACGCTTAATCGTAAAGAGACATAATTCAAAAAGAGCTGATAGAAAATTGAATCCTAAAAACATACGTCTTATGATTCAATTTACAAATAAGCATTTTTTGAGTTAGGTCTCTTTATTTAATAAATTCATAAAAAGTGATTAAAGTTGTAATATTACTACCATTTGTAATATCTGATAAGCCGCGTTGCAACTTTGTCGTCACGACAGATAATCGTGTAATTTTAAGTGGCGTGGCTTATATATTTAAATGGAGGTGTTCATATATAGGAGGACACGATTAACTATCGTCTACGACTTTTTTTGCGGTGAAAAAAGATTATCATGATAGTGGGAACGGCTAACAGGACAGTCGTAAAAAGATAAAAAAATTGTAAAGATTAAACCGTGACGGTCAATCTTGTGTCGTTGTTGCAACTACCTGACGTGACCACGACAAACAGTTGGGAACAAATAGTCGTCCGACGATAAATTAACCGTTAGGACATAATGGGAACGTGTCCTTACTTCTATTCTTATCGTTAGTCCAGATGTCGTTTTTACAGCCACTAATTTCATCTTGTATTTATCTCATGGTTTGGCCAGGCTCCTTGGGATCATCATAGTTAAGGTACCCAAGTGTTTCATGGGAGGTGATTAATATATGAGTAATTAGGGATTATATCGAGCGCACAACCGGCAGTGCCCACCTGTGCAGTGCCGATATTATCTATCCACTAGTTTCATTAATCCTACTAGACGTATATTATAATATTACGCTATATAACCGACCAGCAGAATGTATTATAAATTAGATTCAGCCAGTAGATTCATCCACGTGAAAGTGGAAAATTATCCTAAAGGAAATTAATCCCGTGATAAAAAGTATATATTTGCTATTCCAGGGGCCTAAGTCTGCTATTTTTATAAATTCGTCATTCCAACACAATCCAATTGTCATTTTGCTAGAAATTCGTAATCTGCTAATTCATAATGATCGATCATTGATCTGTCAATGATCTCGTAATAGAGTTGTGGTAGAATGACAATAACGAGCTTATTAAAAGCAATGACTGCACAATGACGTTCTGATGGTAGATAGGTCACTAATCAAAGGAACTGTAAATGATTTTGCAGATTTCCGCATACCTACGTCAGACATTCATTTGTCAATATATACGAGATTACCATTCTATGCCACTTCTTTCAATGAAGTGTCAGTGGTTGACTAATTGTTAAGTCATAATGACGCCATTATATTAGTAGATTACCAAACTTGTTAAGATCAACAATTATGAAATCAATGATAGACCATTCGAACACTATTGTAATAGCAGACTTGAAGCCCAGGATATGATCTACTCGTATGTCAAACAGCGTGAGGGAGTAACAAACATACACACACATAAATACATAAAAACTTTCGTCTTTTTAATATAAGTGTGATTCACGACTTGAATAGTTAAGTCCTACCAAAACCGACCTTAAGCAATTTTATGAGTAGGTATCTGAAATTATTTGTTTGAAGGCACTTAATGCCCTACGTGTACAATATAATAATGTTCTTAGGATGTTGTTGGGGCTACCAAGATACTGCAGTGCATCTGGCATGTTTTTGGAAACTCGGATTGATGGCTTTCATGCCATCATGAGTAAGAGGGCGGCCTCATTGTTTGATCGTATACGAGCAAGCTCCAACAGCATCCTAAAAGTAATAGCGGACCGACTAGATGGTCCGTTTGTGAGACACTGGATTACGCTCCACTTGTCAAAAAGTTGTTTGTAATTTTTATTTCCTGTGTGTGTTTATTAACATAGTTCTTAAGTACTTACTAACATTAATATGGACCTGTATCGTTTAGATCGAAAATTCTGAAATAAAGTTCTATTATTATTAAGTTATTATTATTATAACAGTTTTGTCACTATTTTGGTGTACAATAAAGCTTATTCTATTGTATAAAACAGAAAAATAATTTGGTACAAAGGTATTCAATTACAAAAAATCATTTTTAACAAATCAATGGTTTGGTGATTTGGTTTTAATAACATTTCGACCGCAGGGCTACTTGTGAACACAGAATTAATTTATAGCGATAGCAATCTCCTTATTATTTAAAGCTGTTGCCAACCCGCATGGGAACCTCAATATTGGAGCTTACTGGTAATTGAAATATCCTGTTAAACCTAGGGGTCAAGCAAATTAACGTTAATTTAAAATCGTTCATTACTTGACTGAATGTAACTCTACTGAATAATGTTTGTTTTAAATCTCCAGAGGATTTTGTGTTTCATTGAATTGTTGGAACAAATTATATAGAATTCGGATGTAGATTTAGTATTGATCATCATACGCCATGGCAATAACTTGCGGACAGCGAGCAAAGGGTAGCTCGCCGTCCGGCCGTTCGGTAACCGTCCGAACCGAACCCGAGTCGTAGACAGCGCGTAGTGTTCCAAGCGCGCCTCAAAGAGATGTCAGCAAAACCGTAGGGGCCCAGTAGGGCCTAAGCCTCCTGGGGCTAAGGGTTTGCTTCCGAAAGGGAAACCCGGGGTCCTAAACCGCTAGGCAAAGAAGGAACATAAGAGTGGGTTTTAGTCAGTAAAAGTCTGACACGCCCTCGCGCTTCGCCTCAGAGCGGGAGTAGTCATTGGATGATTTCCTACTTAAAAAAATAGGCCATGGCAACAATGATTCGACTAGTGACTACAAAATTATATGGCTACAAAGTTTTCAAAGTAAATAGGTATAAAATATAAAATACGAGTATCATTTCGATTTTAACAGAGGAACAGTCATTTGAATAAATGAATTCGTTGCTGAAATTTTTAATATCAATATTTAAAGTTGAAATCTGAATAATATTTAACGTAAATCTGTTGAACAATAAAATCGTAGCAAAAAGTGCTACGGTCGTAGCACTCGTAGCACCTGGCTACGTAGCTCTGTTATGGTTGAATTTAAATAATATCGATTATCACCCAATAAGGCAATGGCCGTAATCCCACCCTTTTGAGTAGATTAGTCATGGCGTGGAAGTGAAATATCGAATACCATTGTGAGCTATATCGACTGGTTATATGAAAAAAAAAATCTTTTCTTCGATACATACAGTTGTTAAATAGATCTCTGATTAATAGATACTTTTAGTAAAAGCAAAAAAAAAAGATAATGAATTGAACAAAGGAATTGTGTTTTTACAATTTCGTCAAGCTAGTTTACGTTTATGCTAATAGACATATAGATATACTCTTTATTGTACACTATTAAAAATTATAATAGGAGCTTAAAATTAATAGGGTGTAACAATGGGCGGTCTTATTACGAACAGCGAATTTTTTACAGACAACCTTTGGATGGATTTGACATAGAAGGAGAAAAGATATGCTGGTAGTGTGTTGTATATATGTAAATGGTAGACCATTTACATAAATACAACACATAACTAATAAATTCTGTATGATATTAATAACACATAACATAAGAAAACAGAGATATAATATAATAAGTATACTTACTGACGTTCAAGAGGAGAGGTATCAAAAAATCAAAGCATTTATTTCAAATAAAACTATTTAACTATTGACAATTCCAAAGTTTGAATTGTCTTGACAATTCAACCATTGACTATTGTCAATAAACCAAACCAAACCAATAAAGCAAACTTTTGAATTGTCAAGAAATCAAAGTAAAAAAAAATGATGCTAATTGCACATTCCAAAGCGTAGATTTTTATAGAGGAGAATGTGCAAGAAACTCCATGGCACTCTTTTCAGTTACGAGTATGTTATGTATTACAAATATCTTGGTTACATGTTCCTTGTTGCTACTATTATATGAGAACAATGTAAATAAAGTAAGTAAGTATTCCTCATAGTTTCGCATTTGGCCAACCACGGCTACTTGAAAGCTTCACCCTGTGTACTGCGGTCTTTATGGAAATCTTCCCTACAATGATAAGGGTTACATGGGTCAGTAAAGAGATCCCTTGGGAAACTTAGTAAAACCATAAAGATCATAGTATTTTACTTGCTAAAACTACTCTTTTTCTTTTTAGTTTAATAATAATATAATAGAGCAGTTGTGGCCGAGTGGTAACGGCCCCGACTTACGAGTTGTAGATCGTGGGTTCGAACCCAGCCAGGCGCATTACTTTGTGTAATTTATTTCATCACCACTGCTCTCAAAACGATGAAGAAAACATCGTAAGGAAACCGGCATTTCCTAGAACCAAAAATTCGAAGACATGTACATCCACCAACCCGCACTGGGCCCGCGTGGTGGATTACGCTCCATTCCCTCTCCTAGAGAGGAGGCCTGAGTCCTAGCAGTGGGAACATTATAAGGCCGACTATGCTATGCTATGCTAATATAATTATTCTTGTTGCAACATTTGTTAACAAATAAGTGTAATCCCAACTCCTGAGCTAGGTAAGGTGCCTGTATTTCAGGAGCCAGGGGCTTCTTCCATTTACTACATTTACTAAGTCGTGTTAGGTTAGGTTAAAAATTTATAACCCAAGAACGGCTGGACCAATTTTAATAATCTATATTTACTTTAATAGATTCGTCAGCAGAATAACTATAATATCGGAAAATTCACGTAAAAAAAAAAATCGAAAAATATCCAAATACATCGAAAACTGACAGCAACTGTCAAATACTTTGGTCTCAATCATTCAATCATTCGGTCGTTTAATTAAAATGTATGTAATAAAAAATAACATAGGTACTTACCTACAGTACAGTTTGGGAAGGCTTTAAAAAATCTTTTATAGGAGACTAGCTTCTGCCAGCGCGTGAAAGTAGGTATACATACTTTAAATGCCTGTTTCACCCCCTTAAAAGTTGAATTTCCAAAAATCCCTTCTTAGCGCTCACCTACGTCATAAAAGGAAGCCTTGTGCAAAATTTCACGTTCCTAGTCCCATTAGTTTCGGTTGTACATTGATATGTCAGTCAGTTTTTCCTTTTATATATATATAGTTGGGCAAAATCCAAATTATTCGTCATGTTTTATCGCGGCTTATGCCAAACAATTACTCCATATTCATTGTTAAGCCGAACCGGTGATTCAATATCGGAATTTTCAATCCAATACGTCTCAATATTCTTGCAGTGGAAAAATTTCAGCTTCACCGTACACATTCAATGAATATCATTTTCGAAATCGCGGGTGCTTTGGAACACCGTTACTGTAAAGCCGGTTACAGACTACTGTAACGTAAAATGCTATGTAAAATTTGCCATCCATATTGTCGCAATGTATCATACAATGTAACAGAATTCCCATAGATGCTTTGCGCGCGCGAACAGAGCATTTTGACGATGTAAGTAGGCATGCTCGGTTCGTGCGCGCGCTGCATCCACACTTATGAAATGCTCCTATCATGTTACCTTGCATGTTACATTACAGCAGTCTGTACCCGGCTTTACACGTCGTTATACAGTAAAATATCAAAGGCGAGATGTTTTGATACCAAATGCCCGCCGTGTCCCCGTTTCGTACTCTCGGTTTGTCGTAAATCATTACTTTAAAATTATTGCGTGTTATCCTATGTCGGGAATTTTAATCGAGAAACTTTGAGGTTCGTACTTACTGTTGCCATACTTGCTAACGCAGAATTTGTGGGTAGGTTACTAATTGCTAGGTACTTTAAATATTTACATTCAACATAACACATTAAATATAACATTCTTTCAATATGCATCTGCTTAGCTTTTTTTCAATTGTGGGGTCGACCTGGAAAAGTAAAAAGGAACACAAAAGAAAAGAAACAGAAAAAGAAAAAGAAAAAGAGAAAGAAAAGGAAAAAGAAAAGGAAAAAGAAAAAGAAAAAGAAAAAGAAAAAGAAAAAGAAAAAGAAAAAGAAAAAGAAAAAGAAAAAGAAAAAGAAAAAGAAAAAGAAAAAGAAAAAGGAAAAGAAAAAGAAAAAGAAAAAGAAAAAGAAAAAGAAAAAGAAAAAGAAAAAGAAAAAGAAAAAGAAAAAGAAAAAGAAAAAGAAAAAGAAAAAGAAAAAGAAAAAGAAAAAGAAAAAGAAAAAGAAAAAGAAAAAGAAAAAGAAAAAGAAAAAGAAAAAGAAAAAGAAAAAGAAAAAGAAAAAGAAAAAGAAAAAGAAAAAGAAAAAGAAAAAGAAAAAGAAAAAGAAAAAGAAAAAGAAAAAGAAAAAGAAAAAGAAAAAGAAAAAGAAAAAGAAAAAGAAAAAGAAAAAGAAAAAGAAAAAGAAAAAGAAAAAGAAAAAGAAAAAGAAAAAGAATAGATGCAGCTGAATATTAGTAATTTAAATAAAGCGACGGTCTATCGGATCATAACAATATAATTATTTAGGTAATGCATAACACAGTAACACAATACCCAGAAACATTTACTATGGTGAACACAGAAATGTTCAAGGTTTTCTGAGGTTGTTATAATATTACAATATAGGTTACATCATTAGTGCCTTTCCGACTTCCACAATATGCAATGGCCCGTGTTTCCCGATCTCCGACAAACGGCTTTACATTGTACTGCCTTTATGGGTTCCTTCCTTTAGCGTCCGTAAAACAAGCGTATATTTCTCGTAAATCAGGTGTGGACATATTGCATAGTAAGCTGTTCCTTTGTAGAAATTTATTTCACATTTATTGTGTTTGTTGGTTTCCGTTTACGATCTTATTAGACATCAATTGGACTGAAGGAACATGGGTGGGCTTTTGTTAGTGAAAATCTGTAGGTACGCTCTACTCAAGTTATTTTATTACCTTAAAAAAATAAAAAAGGTCAATTGAAGGTAGAGGTGGAGGGTTATCACATAATAATAGAAGCGAAATATGTAACCAAGATTTATTTAACTCATTATATAATTTAAAAGTGTCCATGGAGTTTCTTTTTTTTTATTTCATATAAATAAGTGCTTGACTGCGATCCCACCTGATGGTAAGCAGTGAAGCAATCGTTGATGGTGAGGCGTACTAGTTTTTTTAAGTTTATTTCTTGCACGTTCATTCTCTATAGAGATCTACGCTTTGGACTGACCGACATTTTGACAATGCAAAAGTGCCTGTAATTGGTCTATTTGAAATCAACGTTTCTGATTTTTAAGTATAGAAGGCCTACCACAAGCTCCTAACGCGATCCATTTTACAACCTAAACTGAACTGTTAAAGGGATGGAGCTACATAGGGTGTAATAACTCCATCCCTCTTTCTCGCTCAAACGACTGATATTTTAACACGCCCCTGATATCCGAATCAACCTCTTTTTTATGGTTGTGGAAATGAGGAATAAGGAAGTTGGTCGCACTTTTACGTATGTGCCACACGTATTGCTGTATAAAAGTTATTGCCAATAAGGAAAACGCATAAATAAAAATATTTGTTATCAAACCAGTTTATCAATAAATATACAAAAATATAATACTAATATTGTGAACTAAATTGGTAGAAAAGCAAACGAGATGTAAAAATTTTAAACAAATATATCCGTCTGTCTGTCTGTCTGTCGCGCATGCTCCATGCAAACGCATGGAGTATACGGTTTTATTTTCAACTTGTTGCCTAAGTTGAAATTAAAACCGTATACTCAAGTCTGCGGTCCCTCGAAGCTGTGAAAAAATAAAACTTCTAAGCTAACGAAAAAAAAAAGATATGGCTGGCAAAAAAACGTACATTTCAACACTCTCAAAGGAATCAAAATTCATAGGGTTACTTCCCGTTGACCCAGAATCCTGAAATTTGGCATAAAGTAAGATCTTATTGTATAGATATAGGAATAAATCTGAAAACTGTAAATTTGTAGTAACGTCACAAAAGAACTTTTTTTTACAATTCGGAAAAATCTTCGTAACTCAATTCAGTGAACTCATTTGGTGAATGGCCTTTGACGTCAAAAACCATGTCTGACTCCTATTTCTTATAGCCACTTTGAAGCTTTATAACTTCGTTGTTGATGAAGTTATTTTATTTATTTTTTCATATTTGTTTATATAATCAGCCTTTTAATGTTCCCACTGCTGGGACTCAGGCCTCCTCTCTAGAAGAAGGAATGGGCCGTAATCCATCACGCGCGCTAGCGCGGGTTGGTGAATGTCACATGTCTTCGAATTTTTTGGTTCTAGGACATGCCGGTTTCCTTACGATGTTTTCCTTCACCGTTTTGAGAGCAGTGGTGATGAAATAAATTACACAAAGTAATGCGCCTGGCTGGTTTTGAACCCGCGACCTACAATTCGTAAGTCGGGGCCGTTACCACTTGGCCACCACTGCTCTTCTTCTTTTGACTAGAGATAAAAAGTATTTAATTTAGGAAATAAAAAAAAAATCCATGCATATTCCTTATTGGCATCACCACCATCGTCGGTTGAAGGCCTGATATTATACTGTTGCGATAGTAAAAATTATTTTCTTTGTTATTAATTGTAATGATATTGGTAATGTATGTAGGTTGAACACTCACACATATTACCTACTTATACCTAACCGTAACGTATGAGGCGTGTGTTGCGAGCTCGAGATCTGCTTTTTGTCAACATGAATGATTTATATGTTTTATTTGTATTAACTTACTCATTATTTCTGTAACAATTTGTGTCTGTTATTGATATTCTTCTTTTGATTTTTATATGGATATAAATTCACGGTGGTTTTGATCATAGATAGATTAATTGAGAGTGTTTTCTTCTTATCTAATGTACGACCGGCAGTTTTCCAAAGTTTCATATCTACAGCTCACTAAAACTCTACAAGTTAGCTTGTAGTTCAGTTGAACGCAAAGTTGAGCTCATCACAATTTCACTTTACAACTTCTTGGCTTTATTTCCGTTCGTTATGTCAATTTGCCAGAGACAATTGCAGGAGAAGATTGAAGATTGGATACTCCAATACTCCACTAAAATAAGCCATCAATGAGATAAGATAAGACATCAACTGAGTGATGAAAAAGGTGGGGTTAAGAGTTGGCATTCAAAGAAATGTTGCTTCTTTGACTTTTAAGGTTCGGTATACGACCGTTGTATAACAATAATAATACTTTACGATAAATCTTTATTGTTACAGTCAGGTATTAATCTGTATTCCACATGTTTAGCTATATATTGCATGCAAAATTATAATCATAAGTTAATTGTTGTTCATTAAGAAGTTGCAATAAGTAAATAGATTCACTGCTGCGAGTATGCCATGATCACTGAATTTTCCGTGTCATTCAACAGAGTCGTCAATTACTTTTTATGTTGACGTATTCCTTGTTATCACGGATGGAGATACGACGCCATCACTTATCGTGTCCACTAAAATACAAATTACGGCCAACTTCAGGACGAGGTCCCCGATAAGAAGTTATAAAAAGCGAAACGTAAACTCCAAGAATGGCCGGGTATCTACATTTATCTCGAGTATAAAGAGACACCAGCCCTCTTACACTATAAATGAGACTTAAAAGAATTTTTCCCTGTAAATTGTAAAGTTTTGAAGTTTCCCCAGCATCGGAGGAGCGTCGTTGAATAAATATCACGGTACATAACTTCCCGCCTTTGTCTCGCAGCCTCCGACAAAGTGCGCATCTACCTTTTTAAGACAATTTGCTTTAAAAATTCAGCAGTACTCGTGGTAATTGAAGCCAGGCCAGGGTCTCACAAATATACTTTGTTAGGGCACCTTCCTAATTTGTGAAAAAAAAAATGAGAACGAATTTGTGCCGAGATTTTCTGGCACACGCTGAGGCAATGCGCCGCAATGTTTTGTTTGAATTTTAATTGTAAATGGAGCTGAAGTGGTTTAATTTTTAATCTTTTGTGGTCGAGAAAAACAAAGCAAAGTAAATGTCGCTCGTGAAAGTTAATATCACAACTCTTTATTGCACCTTTTTTAGGAACCGTAAAAAGGCTTTTAGTAAAATAGGAACCTTATGACAAGTAATTCCATTAAAAATGCTGGTTGATAAAGGTCAATTTTCTATGATCAAATTCGGCTCTTTAAAACAAAATTGAGTCATATTTGCCTGAACGCACAACCGGATTTTACCGGTGCGTGTATAACTAGTTAAATGCGGATATAACCGCATAAGCGAATTCGCCTCGGTTTAAACTGGATTACGTCTAGTGATGCACACGAAAATAATGGAGTTACTGCGTTGTTCAGGACACCATGTTTGTTAATTTACTAACGAACATACCTTCTACTTTTTGCTATACCTAAATCATGACTAATGTTTAATATTTTGATGTTTCTAACTTAGGCAATCTCGACTTTACAGTTCAACAAGTCCGAATGACAGGTATACAAGGCATTAATCTGAGAAAGTTGAAAATTCATGTTATAGCTACCAATATTTACTTACAATACTACATCTGAACCAGCAGTAGTTTGAAAGATCCAATAAGGTTCCTGGAAGTTTCGGAAGGCTAACAAATTTCACTAACAAGTGTTGATTTGTAGTAGGAAGTACGACCGTAGCATTCAATTTTTTTTTATCTTGACTCTTCATAGACTGTCTGAAACGCACTGATAGTGCTTTTTAATATTTAATACTTTTTTGGAACGAATATCCTTATCGCGCGTTGCGAAAAAATTAAGACCATAAGTTGTAACGACACTTTTTGCTATAGTTGTAAGCCGTGCGGCGTGCGCGTGTTTCTCTGTCTGTCTCTCTCTCTCTCTCTCTCTCATAGAAAGCAAGCCAGTTATTTTCGTTTCGTCTTTATATTACTTTATATTTGTTAATAAAAAACAACTAAACAACATAAAAAAAAAATACAATTCCTTCACTAATTAATCGAAAGAAACTTCGTTCCATCCGGGTGTCCCTTGACACTTCTCAAGTTTTTTACCTCTCATTCATATAAATTTTGAACCTCAACTGACTAGGAATACATAGATTGGTAATCAGTTGCTAAGTAGATCAGAGATTATCTAATAGATAAAAATCTTGTGTCACAGTGTTTTTATCGAACACTTCCGAAATAGGTTGACCGATTTTTATGATTTTTTTTGTGTATTATTGGTAGGTCTGAGAATAGGCTATTTTTACCTCCTCCTCCCTCCAGCCCCCATTTTTTTCTTTGATAATTTATAAGGTAGAACAACGTTTGCCGGGTCAGTCAGTAATGAATAAGAGGGTATGACTAGGTAGTCTTCTAGCCTCTTATTCATTGTGATATATTATATAGGTATCCTACGCGAAAGAAGGTTTCTTCATACAAACTTTGGACCCCCGTTTCATCCCTTTAAGGGGTGAATTTTGGAAAATTCTCTCTTAGTGCTCGCCTATGTCATAAAAGGACAAACAAACGGATGGACGAAGAATCGCCAAACTTAAGTTGCAATGGGCAGGGCACATTGCTCGCAGAACAGATGGCCGTTGGGGCCGAAAGGTTCTGGAGTGGCAACTGCGTACCGGAAGACGCAGTGTTGGAAGGTGTGTACAAGGTGGACCGATGACCTGGTCTGTCTACCTAGATATATCTAGGTAAATCATGAATCCTCAGACAAAATAAAACATCCATACATTCGCAATAATGAACATTATTCAAACGTATTGAATAACATCCAATTGAGACGGACATAATAAAGATGAGATGAACCGGATGGCCGATATTAAAGCAAGGAGCAGTAACGAACTCAATGAAATTTTAAATAAGAATGTATTCAGGGTCATGAGATATAAGTACTGTCTCGTTCATATTCGCAATGTTGGGCTCCAGGGTTATTTGAAAGAGTTACCGCGACCCTGGATCTCAAAGGGTAACTGAAGGTGTTCCTTGGGTGGGTTTAAGAGTCGCCGCACACGAGCCACCGGTCACAACCACAAACTGCCACTAACGCCGCGCATATTTCCTGTAGATTTCATACATTTTATATGAATTCGCCGCACACAGTTGACGCAGCAGGCCGCCACACGCTACAAATCGCCGCTGCTCGCTTCTTGTGGCTCGCATCGACCACTAAACGCCGATACAAAACGCCAGCACACGCCACTCGCGCATTTAAACCTTCTTCGTCAGAGTCCATTATGATACTGCGTGTATGGGTTAAAAAAAATTAGCAGCCACCGGCCACAAGTGACTGTCGCGCGCTTCAGCTGTGTTTGTGGCCGCTTCTAGCTTCTCGTGGCGGCGTTTGTGACTGTGGCATGTGGCCCGTGTGTAGCAACCCTTAGTCAATAAAAGTCTGCAAGTCCCTGTCACTCCATCCAGAGCGGAAGGGGAAGTCATTTGATGATTTTCCACGTAAAAAAAAAGTGTAAATCTCATGTAATAGAGGGCGAGCCTGTTGCGACAGGGTTGCTATTGAGAATAACGGTCTCGTCTTCGCAAGCGCTACTGCTGAGCGTCGGGTCTTGGGTCCAATATTCAGCGCGGGCAAAAAGAGCTAAGTACTGGGTTTCACAAATGTGGTCAGCCCCCCTAGCCAAGTTGCAAACGATAAACGTGAACGCTTAGTAATCTCCAATAGATTTTCAACTTTATACCTGAGAGCATAAAGTTGAAAATCTATTAAAGACTACTGAGCGTTAGCGATCGGAACGAACGAAAACACTATGTAATCTTCAATAGATTTTCAACTTTATGTCCAATAACATAAAGTTGAAAATCTATTAAAGACTACTGAGAGTTTACGTTTATCGTTTGTGACTTGGCTAGGGGGGCAGATTATTACATTGTTCGACAGTCTGTTTCATGACTATCTATGAAAAAAAAACCGAATGTTCTATTGTAACTTTGTGATTATAATTACAGATTATAAGATTACAGGACAAAATTGTCCCAAGACAACATACTCCCGGGATAAAACTCTTATGTGCTATTCCAGGACATGTTCTAGCCGTATGCCAAATTTCATTCAAATCCGTGCCGCCGTTCTAGCATGAAGAAGTAACAAAGAGACACACACACTCAGAAACTTTCGTCTTTATAATATTAGTGTGATATAGTGTGAGACCTGTGACCTTGCATCTCTATTAACATCATCATCATCATCACCTTCCTGCCCTTATCCCGTTTTATTTTGGGTCGGCGTAACACGTTTTTTTCTTCTATTCTGTCCTGTCAGCTTACATCTCTATCATTACAGGTTTTTTTTTATTCCATTGTGATAAATGCGCTTATCCTAACTTGTATCTACTAACATCTATAACTAAGATGAGGTGTTAATACCAAAGAGACACAGCACACGGTACCCACCCTTTAGAGTCCTGACAGTATTTCAGTCCCCATTCATGCCATCAAGAGATGAGTAGGGTACACCTATTCTCATCCGGGACCCCACCATCAACACCATACTTATGATTTGTTGGCCAATTTCTGCCAAATACAGTATCAAATGTGTACTCAAAAAGTGCTGGTGAATACAATCTACAAAGAATCCCCGGACCGTCGTCACTGTCCGGCAAAACTGCTGAGCGCAGATATTTTATCATAAAACTGGCTGAAAACTGTTATCGCGAACAATTTTGAGCTTATATATCCTGGCCAGATTTTTCGCCGTTCGTTGCCCAGTCCGTCTTCAAAGTTATCTTTTATAAATTGAGTTTTGAAAGATGAGAGATAATTAAATGGATACGGAACGATTGTAGTTACTTTGTAGGTACTACAATTTGATGAATTCTGTAAAGATTACAAAGTGGAGCTCTGGACCATTGTTTGTTAAGACGTTTTTACTAGGAATAGTAAAAGAAGGAAGTTACTACGTAGTGTATTTAGTTTATTCTGGTCTGCTGATAGAAAAACGATTAGTTTATTTATCTGCCCCCGTTTTCGCCCGCGTGGACCGTTGATGAAATAGTAGATTATGTGACTAGGGGATAAAGCAGTGTCTTTAAGTCGCGGGCGGCATTTTGAATTCCGAACGAAACGAAGGTTGCTAATTTTAATCCCGAACGATGCGAGGGAGTTAATAAAGAAACCTGAGTGAAGTGAGGAATTCAAGCCACCCAAGATAAAGACAGCTTTATCCCCGTGTTGGATACTCTACTTTTTACACCATCTGTGAGATAATTAAAAGATACTTTAGTAAAACAAATCATATATTAGAGAAATATAAGTATTATGTACAAGTTAATCTTAACTATCACTCAACACGTCTTGAGAGTTGAAACAAACATTCACTACTCTAAGATTCTATAGTTTCAATTTTCTTTATCGCTCCCGCTTTTTCATTACCTACTTTTTTTTCGAAACTCGTCATTAACCACGACCACGTTTTATTCTGTTTTTTTTTGTTAGTGGCCAGTTTGAATTTTGAATAAACTTGTTCAACAATAAGTGAACTAAAATGTATGTGCATCAACATACATTTTAGTTCACTTATTGTTGACGATTTTGACGTTCCAAATTAAAATCTCATTATTCCCTAGGGATCGCCCATACTGTATTATCTCCCTAGGGACAGAATGACTTGCTTTAAGTGATGGTTGTATGACATATAAAAGGGCATTATCGAGCAGGTGGTGTAAAAAGTATCTTAAATCATTCTCCAGGTCAAAGGCTATATCTACGAGTATGTTAAATTTCATTCGATATTTGTTTGTAATTTGTTTTTCATTCGATATTTTCCAAACAAATTAACATAGTTACTTTCGCATTTATAAAATAAGTAAGTGCGGATAGTATTTTTTCATTTCCATTAAGTTACAAATTTTATGACATCCCTGTCCGATGCGAATAGTCTCATGCTTTCCGACCCAAAAAATTAAAGAATTTTCGCGAATTTTGTGATACTGCTTTTGTCTTCCGACGGCACTATTTTAATTTAAGCATAAGTGTCTACTTATGTAGTTTGAAGTGTCCCTCTTCTTCTTCATCATTTCATCTTTTCTAAGACTCGCAGGACTGAATAGGATCATTTTATAAGACGCACCAGACGTCAATAGTGCAGTATGATGGGTCAAGCCAAAGATGACCTTAGTTCCATATCACTTTATGTTAGAATTTTGTATGCATATTTTATTTATGATAAAAGCACGATTTCAAAGCCAAAAGCTTTTGTTTTCTTGTTATTTTTGTTCCTCGAAATAATTAAAAACAAACCTCTATTGCTTTGTGTGTGAGTAGGTTCGTAACTAAAACATTGTTTACGAATAAATTACTTTTAACTAAACATAATTTTTCGTCGGTATTCCTTTATTGTTTTATAATTTGATTCAAACCTTCCCAGGACCTACTAGTTCTCCGTGACATTAATTTGTTTTCGTAACTACTTACTGAAAAGAAAGAAAGAAAGAAAGAAAAACTGTTTAAAAAGAAACACACAAAAAAAAACAACTACCTAACTTTTTAAATTTTGTGTTAAAAAGAAACAGTTTTACAGAGATAGGTATTATAAGCAAATAATATTTAACTGATACTTCTTTAGTAGTCAGAAAAATCTCTCCGATCTGTCTCCATTCCTTCAGTCCATCCAAAGGTTGTCTGTAAGAAATTGCCGTGTGCGACAAGACCACCCATTGTACACTTATTTTTGTAAATGTTTGTCCTGTATTTTTTTCTTATGCGATGTGCAATAAAGAATAGCATAGTTAACCTTATAATTTTCCCACTGTTGGGACTCAAGCCTCCTCTCTAGGAGAGGGAATGGGCCGTAATCCACCACGCGGGCCCAGTGCGGGTTGGTGGATGTCACATGTCTTCGAATTTTTGGTTCTAGGACATGCTGGTTTCCTCACAATGTTTTAATTTACCGTTTTGAGAAGAATACAATAAAGAATAAAAAAATAATAAAAACAAAAAAAAAATGGCTCTTCACCTAAAAGTTGGAGCACCGTTACATCAACAAACGGATACAAGCGTAAATTAAATTGTGCATCATCGTAAATCCATTTTTACAGTTAAAGACTTTTATTGGGTCATGAAGAAGTAATATCGTTTGAGTGATGGCTCCTTAATGGCGGGGTTTCATATTGGTACACCGCGGGTATATTGGTACACTGCGGGTATATTGGTCCACCGCGCGAATAGATTGGTCTGTGCGGTTGCCACTAGCCAGCATACCTGTGTAGTACAATCTACCTATATTTCATTATTAAACCCATATTCTATTAGCCACATTCACAAATTTGTGGATGTTATTAGGCCCTTACCTACAAAATTGGCGTTTTTTAAAACGGGTTACTTTGAACTATGATATCTTCGAGTTGACGTGGAATTATAAGTTTAAGTAAACTTTATATTAAAGATAGGTACGTTATCCTTTTTTTTTAAATAAATTATTTATCGGTTTTTTTATCTTTTGTATTTACTGTAATATCTTTTTAGCGGTTCTAAGCCCGTATACTTCACCAATATTGCATACCGTGTGAGACGCAATATTTCCACGGTAAAACTCATATTTCTATTTATCTATTACATCACATGTTTCTTCGAAATTTTAGTTCTAAGACATGACGATCTATGTGCTAGAATAGAAACACGTGCCTGTATGCTTTTAGCCCATTATAGATAGGTATAAATTTATGTTTGTTTAATTAAACGTATCTTGTCAAAACAGATCAAAGACTAACTTCTCGTAAGAAAAGGAGTAACTTGTGTTCCAACTTTGTGGTTCCATCTTTGTGATTGATCAACTTCTTGATAATTCAAAATTGCCATTAAAAGTTTAATTGAAATAAATGGTTTGAGTTTAAATCTAAATAAGTGGAACCATTTGCTTTTCAAAACACAAATAAAAATTACAACAGCACCGTATTCCTCAAAGGATGTAAGGTTGATGATGTATAAAACTGACATAGAACATAATGGAACGGGAAACACACTTAGGTATTTGTTAGTAAGTTTAGCAGCTTGAACTTACTAGGACGACGTCACTAAGTCAGAACAATGCGACAAACAGCGGCGGAGATCTTAATCCAATCAACAAAACGTTTATACGTTAGTTAGTACGGTAAGCTGTGAGCCGAGTGACGTATTTGGGCCATATTAGTTACTTTAATTAGGCTCCTGTACGACAGACGCGCGCCGGCGAGAAGCGGCTAGCGATATAGATTTGCGATCCGCAACGATTCGATCGAGGTTTGAATGGTTGTTAGAAATCTTTGGAATCCTTGGCTTTTCTGTGCTATAATAATGGATGTATTATACACCTAAACCTTCCTCATGAATCACTGTCTATTGGTGAAAACTGCATAAAAATCTGTTCTGTAGTTTTTGGGTTTATTGCGTTCATACAAACAGATATTCGCGGTGGGAGATTTTGTTTTATAATATGTAAGGACAAGGGGTCGTTCACCAACCGATGGACTGTGGGAACAACAACCGATGGGTCTTGAACTTATTCCCCCGTTTTCACCCCCTTAAAGTATGAATTTCCTAAAAACGAAGGGTTTTTTTCTATTATTGATAGGCACGCGTTGGTAAGCGATGATGTGGTCGACGATCGTCGACGGAGCACACTTGCCAAGAAGTAGCCTATTCACTCTTGACTTAAAGACCCCTAAGTTGTAGCTATCAGGAAACACAGACATCATCATCATCATCATCATCAAATGTGTTCTCAAAACGTTTTGTGCGTATGGGTGCGATGTCTACCATGTACCGGTGGCGCAACGCCGTACGTCTAGTGGTCCGATAATGAAACGGACTTGGCGGAATTAGATTGTGCAATTCCAGTGCACACTCCCCGAAATGTAAATGATAAAGAAAAAATATTCTTAATGCTCGCCTACGCACGAAGGTTCATCAAAAGGAACCTTTGTGCAAAATATCACGCCCGGCTCTGCGTTAATATGTCTATCAGTCAGTCTCTCCTTTTTTCTACACTAATTTTATAAAGAGGAAAAGTTTTTTTGTTTGTAGGAGGTAATCTCTGAAAGTACTGGTCCGATTGCTAACATTTTTTCACCGATAGAAAGCTGCTTTATTCCTGAGCGATATAGGCTATATTTTATGTGCGCGAGCGCAGCCGCGGGCAAAACCTAGTATATTATATAGATCTTTTTTTTTAATGATTTAAGCTAGTGCTTGACTGCGATCCCACCTGATGGTAAACTTGTGGTCGACGATGGAGCGCGCTTGCCAAGATAGAAGTAAGCTATTACCTTTGCGATCTCAATACCAAAACTTGTTACGCACAGGTGGATATAGGACTGCCCTGTTGAGGAAAAGTGTTTTTGGTATGGCACCGGCTATTTTTAACCACATTCCTAATTCTATAAAAATGGAACCAGTAACTATTTTCAAAAAGATGATAAACTTGCATCAATGTTTGCATGCCAAAATGGTAAAATGTGCAAGGTTACTTTAATATTATTTTATCACCTTATTGTAAATACCTGCATTCTGAGCAAATAAATCAATATTCTATTCTATTCACTCTTGACTTAAGGACCTCTAGATTGTACCTATCAGGAAACAAAGTGATGCATAAGCGAGCCAAATACATTACAATAATAAAGATATTACAGTACAATTGAGGATTATATTTAGGCGATAGAGTACCTTCGTTAACTTTGAAGTAAGGCCACAGTACTCTCACTGCTTGTTGCTCGTCAACTTATTTGCTCCACCCGCTTATCGCCTACAGTGAGACTGGTGCCCTAGTGCTGCTTAGACCGCAAGACCCCGAGACCCCGAGAGCTAATACAGTTATGACGGGCGTCAAAACTTTCCGAGCACATTGCTATTGTTCGGATGTATGCATTATTAATTCAAATACATAGTTTGCAGACGGCCTACGCTTATGAACTTGTTTGACTTTCGAAAATTCAATAGCATGATATAAGCAATTTACTACGAAATATTGAACACGTTAATATTAATGTTTTGAGTGTGTGCTGTAGAGAGTAAATGTGGCTTGATTTAGATATATGAGGGTAATTGAGCTGAGTATGTCAATTTTAACTTTCGTATGTATAGATACCTAGTTCAAATTTTGCTTCAGTAATCAGCACAAATTAGAATAGAATAGAATAAACTTTATTGTACACCAAAAAAGTAACACAACGTACGTATGTACATAAACTTAAATCTATGGGTACAATGGCGGTCTTATCGCTAACAGCGATATCTACCAGACAACCTTAGGATGGATCGTAAGAACTTAAAATAATACAGGGGTAGTCTGCGGTGTACTGCTAACAAATTGATCAGTTTCTATATACATATATACATATATATAACACAATACATAACTATAAATATATACATAAATATTATAATATGTTACACAATTTCATTAAAAAAGGGACAATAAAAAGAAGAAATGGAGAAAAGAGGAGAGGAGGTTTTATTTGTGGTTGTTTTTACCTTAACTTAAAATTCTAAGAGCACTTCAAAGAGCCTATCAGGCGCGCGGGCCTACAAGACATCCTGTCCTGGAATTTGGAGTAAGTATGACTCGTTCTCTGGCACCATAACAAAAAGCGCTTTTGTCGTTAACTTTACAAGTAAAACGTAAAAAAATAAAATAAAAAAAGGCTATAATTATTGGATCATCTTTAAACACTTTGACTCCAAAACTAGGTGCATGCATGCGGCCTCATCTAGTTTAAAATGACAAAAAATAATTGACGTGTAAAAGTGTTTTATTAACCTATTTGCAGAATAAATATCATTTATCATTTATCATGTCCCTGTGACTAACGAGTCAGAGATCCATCGTAGTAACAAGCAATAAAAATATTCGCAACAGCTATTTTACAATAAATGGTGTTATTAAACAAGTATTATAATATTAAAATGAATAATTTTAATTTGAATTGGAGTGTACACTCATGAGCTGGTGACGTACTTACTTATTGTCCCTTGTGCTGTCAGCGCTGCGAGCCGAGTCGCGCGACAGACACTATCTTATCGCGAAACTTTTAAGGGCTCTGCATATTTAATGTCGAGGCACCGCAATCTTCCTTTGTCTCCCAAAAACTCCCCTCAGACAACCGCTAACATGTTACATTACATACCCTTATGCTGAGAATCTCTAAATGGAACCGCGTTATGAACGCTTACACAACTTTATTGTGGCTCACTGGTATTTGGCTAAAAGGTATCCGCTGAACACAATCCAGATTTTATTAGAAAAGTTTCTTGGTACCAGTTTATTTCAATATTAAACACTTAATTCTCATGAAGTGAGCCAACTTTTTTATATGCAGCATAATATTTAACAGCTTTTGACAATGTAACACCTGCTCACAAAGTTTAAGACCACCTGCAGTCTTGTTATACTAATGCACAGTTAAATTCTTGACCGAGTGTTCGTCAAAACCACGAAATTACAGTACAAAATTGTGCCCAAAACATTTTTTCTTCTAAAATCCTAATAAGGGTACGACTCACCCTCTACATTTTTTGCATTTTTTTGTCTCGCTAGCAGCTGATGACCTTTTCAACATTCCACGTCGTTACTAAATTTAGAAAGCTTAAAAGCAAAAACTGCGTAATTTGACTTGATTGAAGCTGGGGAATTTTGAGCGGAAGGAGGCCGCTTACCAACCCTCGGCCGGAAACTACAGTACTCAGGTATATCTCCTGCTTAGGTACAATGTATTTCATGCCCTTAAATAATAAAATGTGATGGCCAGAGCTAAGAGATAAATAGAAATTAGCTTTAATATTGCGTTAACACCTAACCGAATCCGAGTACTAATTTTATCCTTAGTATGAATAATTCAATAATACTTTCACAAAGAAAGTCGAATTCTGGTGATTAATATTACCAGAATTCAATATGACAGCGAGCGGCACACGGGGACGCCATGTATCATAGTGTGGCACCAGCTGCGTGCTAGTGCGGATATTATGGAGAATATCCGCGCGGCCACCGTGCAGATATTACGGCGAATATCCGCAGGTCGTAGGTTAGGTGGCGATTTGGCGGATAAAATTAAAATTTAACCTCTTTAGCTAAAAAAGCAGATTAGATCAGCTCTAAAATGTATTTGATCAACCAACACAATGAATTGGCTGCTTTTAGGATTCGGCCAAAAATTATTAAATGGACAGCAGTAATGTGATATTGAGCAAATGGGTAGTCTTTAAATAATTACTGTGGTAAATTAAATGTATATATGTATCTGCAGCAATAATATTGGTAACAGAGCAACTAAACATGATTCGGATGTATCAAAATTGTGAATTGTATGTTTTTATTACTATATAGATCTAATATCTAACATTAGATACATAATAATGTACAATGCCGATTGTATAGCCAACAATGTGCTGACGATAGTTGTAGGTAAATAAGATATGCTGACGGCAGCTTATTTCTGGGTTTAAAAGAAACTTATATAAAGGGGATGAAGACCCTGGATTATACTGACTTAATTCTACTGACCAAATAATAATTGTCTGCTGACAAAATATTAATTTTACAGTGACTAAATTAATAATTTTCTACTGATCAAAGCAAATAATAATTTACTGTTGCCAATATTATATTAAAAAGAAATAATTAATTATGTACTTACGTTCCAAATAAAATAACCAATGCTAATATTTTGCTGTGGCAGAAGTAATAGCATAGCATAGCATAGTCGGCCTTATAATGTTCCCAATGTTGGGACTCAGGCCTCCTCGCAGAAGTAATACCTACTAGATAGAAAATGTGTCACATTTTCTGTACAAAAGCTATCAAACGGCCATATTTATTATTCAGATAAAAGTTAACTGAGAAATAGAAAAAATAAAATCACTAAGGGCTGAGATCCTTAGTGATTTTATTTTTTCTATACAATCATCGAAGAAAAATCAAGCCCTCAAAAGTTTAGCTTCTCTCCGTAACAAATTGTTGAAGAGGCGTGTTATTGACATGGTCGCGTCTCCCTAACCGTGCACAATGATAAAAACAGGAGAGCTCAACAGCGGCCGCGGGTTATCGCGCCCCTGATACGAACGCACCCAGTACTTCGTACGCGACTTGCCACAGATTAAATACCTAATGCGGGACAGAATATCTTCCATTCCACTTTTCATTGTTATATCGTAATTAGATATAATATAACTAAGCAGAGCTTTCAATTTCATTCACACGTTAATTAATTTTATACGAATAATCGCCGTAATGTTTTGAGTACCGACATTAATTTAACAAGGTTTTTTTTGTGTTGTTGGCGAGATTTCTTCGAGTGAAGTTCGGTGGCTGTTTTAAATTTTCGCAAATTAATTCCTAGTGGATATTATGATGTAAATTGGTGTAGTTTTTTTTCTCAAGTGTCCTGCGCAGCTGGACAATATGTGGAATCATTGAAAAAGGCGCCATCTTGGTAAAATGGAACTGAGAATTTTATTGTACCGTGTTGACTACATCAGCTAAGTTTGCTGAGAAGGTTAACTTAGAATGTGTACATCAATATTCTAATAGTAAACAAATTAACAATTCATACGAAGACATGGCTTAAAGGATTTAGTATCTATACTACACATTAACAAAAAAGGTTCTTTTTTAAAAAAAAGAACATACTATACCTATAAACGGTTAGATGCTGGTTAGGTTTTTTTTTTTTTCTATTTATTTAAGGAATTTTTATACATAAAGTACATGCTGGTTAGGTGAAATACGTATTCGTACTTAGGTCGGGCCAAAGTTAGCTTAAAAGCACTAAAAGCTTTGACTTAGACGTGGCAAAAGAAAAGACATTTATCAGAAATCTTGACAGCTAAAGCTCAAAGTTTAATGTCTTGAAGTTCTGTCCATCGTATCTTGGCTGTTTCGAATTGACAACACCACATTTATATGCTTTGCAAAAGTCGACTTTAAGCACTTAATTTCGATTCTATGCTCAATGCCTTGCAAAAGTTTGACGGATATCTTTTATAGTCATGGCTACATAAGACAAGAAAATCTAAGAATGTCGCATTGCGGACTAATTTGGTGTTAATATTAAACGCTATTCACTTATTTTTTCAGCTTGGCAATCACTTTCCAGGAGCTGCCTACAAAGTACAGACGAGAAAAAATAAGTGCCAAGTGACCTTCGTCACAGCCGAAAAGCCTACGATGAAAGCCGACCTTTTAATTTACGTTGCCATAGGGTACAAGTTATGTTAATTAAAACCCGAAGTAAAGGAAGGAGCGAGGAAATAACAGCCTGATGGGACTGAGCTTAGTGAGGTATCATGAGGAATCATGCCTTGAGCGAAAGGCTGCCTCTTAAGACCTCATTTACGAGGTGCACAAGCCACACATAAAAACAAGACTGAGAAAATACGAGGTAATTAACAAAGCAAGTATGCAACCATTAGAAGCACATATCGAACCACCCGAAGTATAAACTTAACATAATCATGAACACGATGCAAATGAACGAATATTTTGGCCAATTAGCAGTAGTTAAACGATAATGATTATGACATTGTAATTAAAACTAATTACTTTGCAGAGCCGTTATTTAAATTAAGTGCCGTTTTATTGAAATCAGTTCAATTTGAACTCGGAAACTAAACTTCTAGAATCCAAATTACTTAAACATTAATAGGTTTGAAACTTATCCATTGATCCGAAGTCCGTCCGTCTTTCTTTGGTAGCTAATTCAACAGCGAATTATTCAGGCATTACAAAAAGACGGGAGCGAAGAAATGTCGTTAATTCACAACAGACCATTAGTCAACGAAGTTCTGGTTGTTGCAAAACATTTCGTTAGGTAATAAGAAAAAGTATAAAAAATATATAAATACGTAACGAGTAAAAATGTGTCCTAAATGAGGTGGCCTGAGGCCGCGTGAATAGCGCGCGCGGTGAATGCTGGCTGAAAGGACGGCGACAACCCGACGTATCCTAGTTCCTCGGCCGCGCTGCCAGAATGACATATATTTGTGCCAGGCGACGGAAAAGTAAAAAAAAAAAATAAGTATTCAAAATTAGAATGCGCCGTTAATGATGATGAGGCCATGAACGATGTTTTGGATTCGGACGCGATTTCGAAAAACAAAAACATTTAAAGGACGTTCACTCAGTAATTTTTTGCAAAAGCTGGTTTTATTTTTGACAGTTGATAGGACGGAGTGAACGGAAAAAATATGTTGATCTGACCTCAATTAACATGGGCAAAGAAGATGATGATTTGTTTGTATTTACATTTTGGTACATAAAGGCAAATTTTAAAACGACGAGAAAACCGAGAGAATAATATTGTACCAACGTTTATACTTGAAATAAATATTTGCAGATCATTAATTTCTAGCCAGAGAACGCAGAAAGCGAAAAATCCATCACAGCGTTTTCCAATAACAGTTGTAATAAAATATTCGAATTAGCTGAGAACCTTTGGAAACTGAAATTAGAATTACTCAACTCTTGTCAAATAAATCAGACGCAGTGGACATTTAACTCTGGAATATTGGAACAGAATCATTGAAAGGGGCCATTAACATTTTTAATTCGAGTAATTTCTAATTTAATTAAAAGTTGGTCAGGGTCGCCCTCGTTCAATTTGTTCTGGCCCACTTCACAGGAGCTCTTAGCATTCTATCAAGCCACAGAGTTACGAGACCCCTCTGCGGCCGCTGCCGCTGCTAAGAAAGAAAAACATTTAATTTGAGACTACGCAAGTCTCAAGACAAACAGAATCATTTTATTTTATTTTAACAGAAATAAAATAAAAAACAAAAACAACAATAACCACATCATTTGAAAACAACAAAAATAGGCTCTTATCTCAGCATATGCTGAGATAAAAAAAAAAGTACGTTGCGAATATCTTGCAGGGTTTTGTTACAAACTTACGGTTTTTGAAATTATGCAGTGATATATTGTAAAGGAAGCGTATCCAGTAAGTGTCAAAGAATACACATAGAAACTGGTATTTCCAATTATGACTGTACTACTGAAACTTGTGTACTGTTACTGAAACTTGTGTGGAAACAAATGTTATATTTTGTAATGGCGTTACAAGTAGGTACAGTTAGGGCCTAAAAGTGCAGTTGCACTCAGCCGATGCTAAAGTGTCTAAAATTTATATGTAGAAGAGGGTCAATGGTTTATGACTGATGTAATTTGTAGCATAGAACCTATAGTAGTGATTAAACTAGTTGTAGACCATTGAACGTATACTACAAAGAAATGTTAGACACTTTAGCATTAGTAGGGTGCAACTGCACTTTTGACCCCTGACTGTACATTGGATACTTAGTCTTCTTTTTTTTAATGTGTTTAGTTCTTTGATGAAGGTGTGAATCTATTACTAGAAATATGCACAATATTCCTAGGTTTTGTTCCTTTATTTTGGTTTTACGATTAGAGCCTTATTTGAGATTTCACTGTCGTAAATTAACTTTTACCTGAAAAATAAATATGGTCGTTTGACATGAGTTTCATATTTTCCACTTTAGAAACTGTCATACGATCATATTTATTCCTCAAATACTCGTTAAAGTAAGTGTGCTTTGCGGGAGGGAACGTTTGTATTCGTTACCGTGGCCCTGAAACGCAAAAGGCAAGTGAAGGATACAGGTGGGTTTTAGTCAGTAAAAGTCTGGCATTCCATCTTGTTCCACCCAGAGTGGGATAATTTATTTGAGGATTCCTAAATAAAAAACGAAATGTGCTTTTGTTTGCTTTTTGTGTTCTTGTTGTACCTATCGAATGAGTTATTTAGGTAGCAATCTATCAAGTCGCTGCCGGGACGCACGGTGCTTCCATGGTCTGTGTACCTATCAGTACCTACTTTTATAACCGCTTCACTCAAACGTGCAAATAGAGGGAACTTTGTTTTTATTACCTTCGTCGGCGTTACCTAAGACTTTGCTGGAGAGTTATTATAAGCTTTAACTTGTGCAAGTCAAGTATGGGAACACTGAACACGTACGATGTAATATTTCTAGTTCTTAAACAAGTGGTTTTATTTTCAAATGGAAATAAATGTTCCTTGTAGAGATGTGCTGAACTTAACTGTGCTGCCAAAGGATTCATTTATAATTAATTAATTTTAATTAACACATCGGCATTACCTTTTAAGAGTGGCTTCAAGCGGTTGAATATATAAAATTACTTAGTGGGTAGCTAATTAATTACTTTGTAGATAAGACTTCTATCTAAAGCAAAATATACATTAAGTAATTTACCATCCATTTTAATTTTGGCCTATTTCAGTTTTTTTTTAACTTTGTCTATCAAAACTTTGAAACCATGTAGGTAACGCATTTATTTTTTTTGTAAATCTTCTTTATTATTTATTTATTAATCAATTTATTATTTAAAATACTTCAGTATACACTAAAAGGTATAGCAAGCCAACAATCTACAAAACAACACATCTGTTATTTTCAACACATTCATTCTCTAATGGCAGTTCAGTACCAGGCAAACAGAGAACACAGGAGATCCTATCTCCCCACAGTAACGAGCGTAAGGACCGCTCGATCAGCCACAGCTTAACCATGGTTAATCTCGGTGACATTTACAAGAAGCACCGACTTGGCTTCCTGCATTTTAAGTCCGTATCCGTTCAATCCGATTTATCTTTGGATGTCAAAGGTCTTTGAATACTGCGTCCTTTTTTTTTCTTTCTTTTTGAAAACTTACCAGAAGCTGTCCGTACTTTTCTTAATATAATAATGTGGTCCACAGTTTAGTGCCTTTGTGGTGTTAAATAAATTGAGGAATGGTTGTTTGATGACCGACAATTCTGAACTCGGAATTGAGAGCAACATAATGTGCATGCTCATTGTAAGAGGGCCGATGTAGAGTACATTGTCCCCTTTCAATGACCTGAATGAATGAGGATGATCGGGTTGAAATGAGGTTGAATACCCAATGACAGTTTAGGACCACAAGAGTGTCCTTTGTGCGGTCTTTAAAGTTTCATTGGATAAGATGTAGTGTACGAAACTATAGATGATATAGTTAGATATGTCTTAATTCAATAGTGATTCTTCATCAAGGTTATTTTTGACGATCACATAAGAAGTGTCTGGCTAATTGAAGTTGATTCCTAAATATTTACATTGCATTTTGTACTCAGGGGCACAAAACAGATGTTCAAAATTATAATAACAAGTCTCGCGTTGATTACCGAGCTGTGCAACCGCAGTTAATTAATTAGTTTTAAAACTAAATTTAGTAATCAGCCACATGACAAACAAAAGAATTACTAGTAAGTAAATGAATAACTTTTATCTTTATTGTACACACAACTTATAAAAAACAAACAAAATAGTATACACCCCTATTTTTTAATTAGTACAAAAAAATGGGGCTCTATCCGTTACCTGTTACTGATCACATTTGTGTAGTCAAAAGTAAAAAAACTAAATCCCAAAATTGTCCACAAAAATTTGTCATATTGGTAAATTCATAATTGAATCAATCATTCATAACAATTGTTCCTAGGAAATACTACGCGCAGTGTTTTTCTATTGTTTTTTATTCATAATCAATAGCCTGTACGTTATTTCCATAAATTGAGTGACATTTTGGGATATGAATAAACGCTCATAACTTTGCTTTTTATGAATATTATTTATTGAAACTTTACTTAATTAATAACAAGACCTTTTCTAATAAGCCCTTCAAGTATTTTTCCTAATTAATTAGTAGTGTATACCTGATATACCTGGCCTACCTGATATATTATACACAGGCGAGCTTAACCCATAATTAGGTTTTCTTACAGCATACCTTATATAAATGAGAGAGAAATTTTGCACTTGAGGATAATTATTATAAGTGCAAAACAAAACTTAAGCAAAATTTTTAATATTTTTATTGAACATTGCCTTTTTGTTTTTCCAGAAGAATTGTTACTTCTGCGTTTTTTTACCTACTGCGATATCTTATCTTATCTTGTAAGCTGTTGATCCCCGCATTAACGCCGGCGTTCACGCGCCATTGTCTTACTATTGTGTCTCTAATTACGCACTCAAAGTTATATTTAATTCAATAAAAACACTTAACTAATTAGAACTATATATACACGCTAAAGGAAAAAACTACAAGCTAAAATATGGCGTCATAAAACTCCTCCGCATCGCTGTCGACTGGAAGTGTGCCCAAAAGGCTGGCGGCATTGCCACGTTGTATGGCAATGCTTAATCTCTGACCGAGGTAAAAGCCAGCCCTTGGGTCACTCGAAGTGTCAACTAAGCGTTTGGATAATTCTTTAAAAAGCGTATGAGCTCTCGGACCCCACGGCCCAAGAGTTTCAACCCCAAACGGCTCAAAAATATAACTGCCGACGAGGTTGTTATATTTCCGCCGTTTGAGGTTTTTTGCAGCCGCAGCGGCAGCACCATCACAGCACAAAGAGCTAGCAAGATGGGATGCCGCAAGAGTGTCGACACAGGTAGCGTCCCACACTAAAGGCTACCCGTCTTCCACGGAAATAAAGACCTACCGATATTATCTTTTAATTGATATAAACTATTGCTTGACTGCGATCCCACCTGATGATAAGCAGTGACGCAATCGTTGATGGTGAGGTGCACTAGTTTATTAGAGCCTATTAACTCTAGCCTTGAAGACACCCAAATTATAATCGGACGGGAAGACCGCAACAGGCAAATTGACTTACTTTTCTTACTGAGCTTTAGTCTTTCATTCAGCACACCACTAAAAACACATACAGTCCTCTTTCATACCTACTTCCTCCTAAACCTTGCAAAGGAATTTGGTGCATTTTTTTTTAATTTTTTTTTATGGATAGAATCGCTTTTGACCACTATGGTAAGACCATCTGATGGTAAGCGATGATGTGGCCGACGACGGAGCACGCTTGCCTAGAAGTAACCTATTCGCTAGTGACATAAAGACCAAAAGAAAATGGTAGTTATCAGGAAACATAGACTCTGGCAAGGAATTCCATTCCTTAGCTGTACGCACAAAGAATGTAGTTTTCATGAATTGAAAGAACGACAAACGAAGATAGTTTTTCTGAAGGTTTTTTAAGGAAGCCGGGGTGGGTCACTAGTTCAATAACAAAACAACGAATGTGTCTTGTGGGTATTGAATTCGTGGATTTGCGACCAGTTGACGCGATAGGCTCGCATTCACATGGGACTAAAAATATCTGGTAAAATATCTGCCTAACCCTTTGGCATCAAATAACATCGATTAGCATGGCATAATAGGCCTTATAATGATCCCACTGCTTCGATTCGGTATTCCTCTCCAGGACAGGTAATGGGCCGTAATCTATTACACGGGCCCATTATGGATTGGTGTATGTCTCATGTCTTCGAATTGTTTGTTCTAGGACATGCCGATTTCCTCACGATGTTTTTCTTCATCGTTTTTTTATTTATTTATTATTTTATTTACTTATTGTTTTGAGAGCAATAGTGATGAAATAAATTTCACAAAGTAAAGCACATGCCTGGGTTTGAACACACGGCCTACGTAAGTCGAGGCCGTTACCACTAGACCACCATCGCTCATTGACCGTTCATTCTGACTGGCCTGTTGGTCTAGTGGTTAGTGGCCCTGACTGCTAAGCCGGAGGTGTTAGATTCCCACCCAGGACAAATGTTTGTGTGATGAGCACAATCATTTGTTCTGTGTCTGGGTGTAATTTATATCTATATTATGTATGTATTTAGAAATATATAAGTATGTTTATCAGTTATCTAGTACTCATAGCACAAGCTCTGCTTAGTTTGGGATTAGATGGCGTTGTGTGATAGTTGTGGAAAATTATTATTCTTTGGTTAGATAATAATATTTGAATGTATCTTTGATACATTTTGATAATGAGCTATAACAACCTCAAATAGTAAAAGGTAAAACTACTCATGACAGTAATTGCCCAAGGGTCTACTTAGCTGCATCAAAGTTCATTCAGGGAGCCCTTTTCTCACAACATGTTTAGTCAAGCCACCGCAAATGTCTTCACGCATTGTTTAGACAGTAGTTAGCAGTTCACGCTCACATTTAAAGTAATTAAGGAGCAGAACAGTTGAGATGAACAGGCGGAGTTTCTGACAATTTATGCTTTTGGGGCCACTTAAAAAAAATATGAAGAAAATCCTGTGATTGGTTGAATGAATTTTCGACAGCCAATCGTATTAATTTATTTGAAATTAATTTGTGATATGAGACTGATATAATAAATGCAGTGTTTTCAAACTAAACTTTAAGTTATGCCAAACATTTTGGTGTGAAATTCCCAATTTTATTTACAACAATATTTCGATCCAGTATTGATGTTCTTAAAGCTTCGCATTGTTCGAAAAATATTGATAAAAGCATTTTATTTGAAACATGTCAAGTTTTCATCCAATTGGGTACACCATCTGGGCACATAGACTGAGCAAACAGAACCAACGAGGACAAAATACAGCATAGCCAAAACTAATGCAACGTGAATTGGAAAAACGTTTAAGGTACGATAGCCATATTGAATGAAAAAAGTCTAAAACTGTGGACGTATAACGAAACGTACGTAGAAGGCCTAGTTTAACCTCTTGAACGTTCGCGAACATTCCACGAAATGCCCTACGCGTCGAGGATTTTTCGATTATTCTTTTTTTTTGGTTTGACCTTGAGAAAAACGCAAATTTCGTGGTTATATTGATAATTATATGCAATAAATTATACCTTCCCGGAAAGCCCATTAGTTTTCCTATCGAACTGTGTAAGATTATAAATAAATGAAACTGACCTGACTTCGTAGCGACGAGATAAATTGGCATTTTGAAAATTTTCTTACACATAACCTTTAACTTTCTCACATTACACCAAAACCACACACATATTCTCGAAAAAAACACTTGAATACGATAGTCCATACATTTGCGCAAAAACAATGTTACTCATATCACATCAAATTACAATAATTACACGACACAATAACTATTTCCGCAACTCAACAAGAAGAGCGGCGCGCAGCGCGCGGCGGCACGCGAAATGTAAACAAACACTGTCTGTACTATCTATAGGTAATGTTCACGACTGTGGCGCCATTTTTACCGGTTTATTTTCTTTCAACAACGATTATGATAACAATATGCAATTTTATCACTTTGTAGTAACTTCATTATGTTTATAGGTAAATAAACTAACAACTTATGTAGATTTCAAAGCATTTCGAGATAAATTTTGCACTAAAACAAGTCGAAACACGACGGCCATGACGGAAAAAAATACGCATCTTCACAAGTTTCGTCACTTTTTCACTGGCATATTTATTACTTTTCCAAAAACAAACACTTGCAACGTAATCTACACTTATTTCTCAGTAATTCTATATAAATCTTATAAGATTACTCATCGTTTTCTAATTGGAAACATGATTTTCATCCCGACGCAACCACGCAACAATTGCTCCCAAAAAGTGACAGCTAGCTGAATGACGGATCACTTTATTTTTTTCAATCTTCTTCATTCTATGTATCGATATTGCCAATGGAAAATATTTTAATAGAAAGCGAATGAACTATTCTGTTCAATCAAATAAAAAACGGGTTGCAACTTGAAAATATACGTCACAGAAAAAATATCCAATCGGTGCAAGTCACTCTCGTACACCTGGGTGTACCAATGGCGCGATGGGCACTCAAATCTCTCGTACACCCGGTTGTTCGAGAAACGCGCGAGAGGTTAAAACCGTAAGGTCCAAGTTGAATATATTTGGAAGCTGATATTCAATAGCATATCTGTGCACTAGATAATTGTGACCACCGTTATTTTATGATAAATCATGTAAAATTGTGATTTCAATTAGACTTGGATAATGATAAATTATGAAAGGTTTTATTTCGTGCAAAGTTTATGAGAATTTTCAATCATAATCTTCAACTTAGTCATTTGATAATTTCGCACCTCAAAATAACCTCGACGTAGTCACATTCTGTCAGTAATTATCATTAAACCCCAAGCGAACGCCGCCGTTCGCTCGGTCATTGGCTTTCTATTGTGTCTCTAATTACGGTACTGAAAAGGTTAAACGGTCGAAATACAAATGGGCTTGACCACATGACGTATCAATAGCGTATGTCAATGCCTTAATAGATTTTGGAATAGTTAACGCTCATAGAACGTCACCTTCCCTACAGTCTCTTACGTGAACTTCCACTCAGAGAGACTCGTCTAAAGATCTTTCAGAAAATGAAAACTTTTCAGAGTTTATTTTTCCTATCTTTTCTGAAAGTTTGTAGTTGAATATGTACGTTTCCAGAGCTTCAAACGACAACTTTAGAAGATTGCAATACCTCCGACATTTATTTTAGTACGTTTATCTGTTCGAGATAGTCTCACAAAGATCTTACTGAGGTGCTAGAGGAAGATGTCTTGGACTGGGAGTTTTTGTTCTGGTGAGAAGTACATTGCTGTGAGATAACTTTCATCGTTCATACGGGCGAAGCTGCTGCCAAGACCATATAGGTTATCAAAGAAAAACAGGGGGGTCTGGGTAGGAAAGTAAAAGATAGCCTACAAACTATTCGCAGACCTAAAAAATATACTCAAAAAAAAAACATAAAAATCCGTCAAGCCGTTTCAGATGAGTTCGATAACAAACACCACTTTTATATATTAGACTAGCTTTTACCCGCGGTTTCAACCGCGTACATAAAATATGCCTATGTCACTCAAGAATAAAGCAGCTTTCTATTGGAGAAAAAATTTTAGCAATCGGACCAATACTTTCAGAGATTTACTCCTACAAACAAAGAAACAAAAAAATAAACTTTACCTCTTTATAATATTATAGTGTAGATTGAATTCAGAGATCCGCACGACAGTTTGAGGCAATTGCTCGAGCGCTGACAATAGTTTCAGTACGTTTATTTGTCTGTGATAGCATGTGCGAGAGTGGCTTTTCTCTCAGCCTATGTTGTGTTGTGAGGCTGTAACAATTTGCGAAGCAGTGAGCCAGATAACCGCTTGGTTTCGGCTCCCGTCCCCGAGCACTGCAGCGCCGCTCAGCACATTTTCACAAAACTTTTATTCATTTTATTTGGGCTAGTTTACCCCCAAAATTGGTTTTGAAACCGCACCCTTCCCTCACCACCGCCATAACAAAAAGTTGTTATTCTCTTCAGTTCCTTCCTCCTTCATAATAGGTATTATGGAACGAGTTCCGATAAGGATACCACAGACAATAATACATATTGTGATGAAAAAGATTTTTGCCCACTTTCAGAGTTTCATTCACAAAGAAAATCTTCATTAGGTTCGTCAACATCGTGTATGAAACTTAATGGATTTTTTTAAATGCACAAATGATAAATTAAAATACACCAAGGTCGGAATGTACGTGTTTGTAGGTGACCGAATAGTTTCACTTTGATCTAGTAGTAGGGTGGCAAACCTCGACTAATTAATGCGGTAACCTGAACAGAGCACGGATCAAATTCTCGAAGGCCCAGTAATTTATAAAAGTGTGTCTAGCCGCAAATCAGCCCGGGTAAAGTCACTGGCACGGACAGAAAACCTTTTTTCTAACTTACCAAACTATTTGGGTCGTCAGCTATTTTACCAAAGAACACAGTAGTTTGGGAATACAGGACTAATTTGGGAATTATGCCTTATTTAACAAATTCGTATTGGTCAGACATTAGTGGCATCCCGTTCGGTAATCGAGACGACTAAATGACCGAATGTAAACGACTTGTGTGTTTTGGGTGGTCGCATTTATTCGATTCGCTTTGCCGATGCCGCTAACGAGCGGGTGTTATGGAGCCCTAACATATCCTCGTATTTAAGGTAATCACGCGTGAGCTTCTTTTGTTTACAGTTCACTGAATATTGTACCGCCCTTTATTAGGTGTGTGAGTTTCGTCCACATCCTGGCAATGTTTTCGTGGTAATAACAAGCCGTGTACCGCGCCAGCATTATTTTCCTTGTAAATATTTCCGGTTGCCGAAATCTTACGTGCGTCGAAGGATCTTTTGTTTAGCTGCATATTACTCTTCCTTTCTCATCTAGTAGAGGAAAACTTTTTCTGTTTTTCCAGACAACAGAGCGATTTATATCGCATGATTCGACTCCTTAACAATTATGTAGCTTCTTTAGTTACTTGTGTTGAAGTCAACTAAGCGTTAATCTCCTAAAAATGGACATAAAACATCATCGCACTTGAAACTTTACCCGCGGTTAGTCTATATACAAATAAATAGGTAGTAGAAGTCTGCAGTTGGTTAGTTTTACGGCTTATGTTACTGGCACACCGCACATGTGCGGCGTATGACGGAGAAAAATAATCACAGCCAGCCTTGTTTATGATCGACCATCTTCAACACGTGGGGATCCTAACGAGAAGTTTTTAATTAATTCTTAATAAAGACATCACTTTTTGTAAAGAAAATATCACCTACAGTGTTCTTAAATCATCAGGACCTTGTTCCGGTTAAAAAAAAAAAATATTAATGGCGGTGCCCTATTATTTTTATTGAATTTTTATACTTATTATTAACTACTACTTACTATATTTTTTTTTCACTTTGAATTTGTCACGATTAAAAACCACAAATAACAGTGGCAAGCAGAACCAAATTATAAAATACTTTACTACAATAATAATTACGAAATGATATGTCATTTCGTAATTATTATTGTAGTAAAGTATTTTATACCGTACTCGTTATCTGCGGATTATTTCTGTCAATAATATCAAACGCTGGACGACACTTTATCGAAATTGGAAACCACTGGCAGTTTGACAGCCATTTTTGATGCGGCGTTTATTCAGAGAAAAAAAAATACATTCTATTTTTAAAAAAGGAAGACAAAGAGTAGCCTGTCTTGGTTCTTATGATGACGTCATTTGGCCTTTAGAATATCTAGACAGGGTTCCTTTCAGACTATAAGATTACAAGAGCCGAGGGGCGACACGATAAAGTGAATGCCTAAAGACTGCTACTCAACCAAGTAATTTACCAAATGGAAGAAATCTCAGAGTTTCGGCATTAAAACATACTTATTTTTAAAAGTGTGGATGTAAATAAATAATGAGCTGTGCTCATCAGCATCGTGTCGTTGAAATATTAAATGAGGAGAGGTAGGCCTGTCAAAGCGACGACTACGATTTGGGTCACTTTGGGTGCAGCGGGTTTCGATATTAATATGCATTAATTTATTCTCTATCAAAGGCAACGCTGAACAAAAGAAGATTGAAAATAATATTAACAATATAGGTACCTACTGGCATCTACCAGCAGTTAAACCCGGATGAAAGTTGAAATCATCCCAAGGAAACATACTCCCGGCATATAAAAGGAAACTATGCCCTAACTTCATCCATGATATACTCTACAAGTGAGCCAAGTTTCATCTAAATGCGCTCAGCCGTTAAGAAGTGAAAATGTAGCAACGGTACAGAGTTACTTTCGCATTTACATATCTATAGGTAATATTAGTACAGTACCTATGATTTTGTTTTTCCTAGCCACTGCTGGGCAAAGGGGCTTTCAATTCCTTCCAGGCATTCTTTTCTCGCGCTGTCTCAAACCAGTCTTCGTGGTATGTGTTAATGATTTTCATAAAGCTAATATTTCTTCGACCTGTAAATGCTTGGGCCATTTAGCAGGCTTATAGGGAAAATCATTAGGCCAACTGTCCCTTGTCAGAAATTTCGACCTAGTCAGTCGTTTCTAGGTTACCAATCTCAACAGCCAGTGCTGGATTAGCCACGTAGCAAGAGTAGTAAATGCTACGGGCCCCGCGCATTGAGATGGGCCCCGCTTGGACGAAAAAAGCCGTCATGAAACTTCTGCCATATGAATTTTAATCACTTCCAGATTTTCCATAAGAACAATGTAGTCAACTACCTATGGGTATGGGCCCGTAGTTGCCTACATACGATGGCGTTCCCTAATGGCCCCGGGACCTGTTTTAAAAATAAGTTAAAGGAGTTTAAATTTTTTGATATTTATAAAAATAGGAGGGTAGGAAACTTCTTGGTAGCGTTTGCTACACAGGCCCCACGCTGACTTGATCCGGCACTGTCAATAGCTTGCAATTTTTGCTTTTTTTGCAAGCAAGGATGCTTCACACCCCACCTCCCCTTCCTCCCCTTGCTTACACAGTGTAGTTACCACATTTATGACGTCACAAAAAACTACAATCGACGAGTGCACGCCATTATTTTTAATGATAATTCATATTGTTTGAAGCGATATCATGAAAAGCTATTTCGTGTACACAACTCCATTGTTTTGTTACTTTTAATATGTATGAAGTTACATGTAAAAATATATCATGCGTGTAACACGTGTATAATATTAACTTCCGTTTATGTTTCATTGAAAATAAAGAAACAGTAGGCCGTAAATCAACTGCCACAGTCATTAATTCTAGGAATTGCTGTATGTCAGATGTCTATTTCTCTTAAACGATATCTTAGGCCCTTTTTAATATATTGGATGGGCTCGCGTCTGGCCACTTTCTTAGATATTTACCTGATGTTAAGTGATTACAAAAACAATTGTGAAATCTTTTACGGCCATTTTCAATAACTTATCTATCTGTAGTGTAGAATTTACCATTGACTCGAAAAGATTCAGCTACTAAAGGTAAACCAATCCTTCCTTTTGGCCTTACTTACTTTTCCATAACCGAAATGATCTACCTATCGTCGAGAGGACGGATAAAGATACTTAAATCTACTAGAGATAGTATCTCTCATACAATCTTCCTACTTGCATGACACTAACATTTTAAGACGAAAGTTTGTCAGTGTGTGTTTCTGTTTGTATATTTGTTACTCTTTCACGCTGAAACTGCTGTAGGAATTTGAAAAAAATTTGGCACATGGATAGATCATATCCTGGAATAGCACATAGGATACTTTATATCCTGGGAGTATGTTCCCTTGGGATAACTTTCTACTATGACGCGAGCGAAGCCGCTGACAGAACACTAAACTAGTTTTTCAATTCAAATCAGCCCCCCTAGCCAAGCTGATAATCTGCAATCGTTAACGCTAGTCGAAAACTAATCAAATGTACAAAATGACATCATCTTAACGTTAAGTCACGTGGTCAAAACAAATGAATAGAAAATTCGTAGCCAAGTTCACATCGTTCAAAATGATAGAATGAATTGTTATCGTTTCTACAATGTTCAACGCTACATCTTTTGTTATTGTAGAACGACATTGTAGAACGAGCGGCCGACTCAGGCGCGTCAATATGGTTACCAACTTATCGTTTTCTACAATTGCTGACACCGAGGCGTTACCGATTGGAGAACGGAATTCGACACGAATGTAACTTGGCTAGGGGGGCAGAAGTTTCTTAGATTAGAGAGTTCAAACAAACAAATAAACTCTTCAGCTTGATAATTTTAGTATAGATTGTGAAACGTAGACCATGGATAGATAGAATTTTATTGTCATCATCAAATGACTCTCCTCTCTCCTCCCACTCTGCGTGGAGGCAGAGGAAGTGTTTGGCTTTTAATGACTAAAATCCACATGTGTTCCTTCAGTTACCTTTCGTGAGGGCCACGGTAACTCTTTCGAACAATCCCGCAGCCGCATTGTTCACTCTAATACAATAGAAGAAAATATACGTTTTCAAGCGATATTTTTCAAACCCGCGACCCGCTGTCCAGCAACCAATCTTTCAACCACTGCGTCAACCATGTAATCACTCATACAATCTTTCACAGTCACCTCATATAATAAACCGTTAGGTAACAAATAAGTAGGAAACAGCTGTTTTTTAACACGTTTTACCTTAACAGCTGCGTACGAAGAGAGTACTTTATAAAAATCCGTTCGTTTTTTTAATATTAATAGCCGTTAACCCTATTGTCTCCCACTTGTGACGCCTTCTATCTTATATTAAAGATTTAGTGTTTCTCTGGGCATTATTATCGGTTACTATTTATTTATTTTTTATCCTCACATCGGAACGCCTTGCAGCAATTGCACCAATGGAGCACAATTACTCCAGAATCTGCTACTTTCCAACATCGTGTGCGCAGTGGAAGTCATCAAATCTATTGATTTGCATTTTCTAAAGACATCATTAGCGGACTGCATTACCGTAGCTGAATTCTTGGCCAGGCAAGGAATTTAATTTAAATAAAATAATTGCCATCGACTTATTGCAAAGAATTATTGCTAAATACCTATCTATTATTCTTTCTATGTTCCATTTATATTGATTTTAACAGATAATCGACTAAATATCTCAATGCAAATCAAAGTCTTGATAGCTATTTTCCGGACAGCGACTCGATCTATTAACAGTGCAATCAATGAGCACTTGAGATGCTGTGGGATCATTCGAAAGAGTCCCCGTGGCCCTGAAACGAAAAGGGCAACTGAATGAACCCGGCCGGCTTTAGTCAGTAATAGTATCAACTCAGCTCCACCGAGAGCAAGAAGTCATTTGATGATTATCCCTCCCGAAAAACTCGTATGAGGACATCGTCATCTTCTAATATTTAAAAAAAAAACATCCATATTTATGCTAGGACTGTTATATCATCTCAGTAGGCATCCCAATTTGTAAAGACGTCTACTTAGCATAAATTCGAAAAAAAAAACATTCAAAATACAAGATAGGATATAAACCGTGTCTTTAAAATACATAATATATTCTTGTCTTCATGTTTCTAAAGTACCTAAAATGTATTTTCAAGATGGATCTATATTTCTGTTTACCATGCAATAGCATTGCGGCTGGTTTTCATCCAATAAAGATGTCTTACTGGGTTATGCTGTCTTCGGATACTAACCTAGTCTTACGTCTCAAAAGTCAATTCAATGTCTGACGACGGGATTCCAAATCGATTCTCTTTCCTTCATCTATCTATCTAAAATAAAATGTCCTCTCAAGACGGACCTATATTCCCGATGATCGTGCAATAGCAATGCAGCTACTTTTATCAGATAAGGATATCTTACTAGGTTACGGATAAGATACAATCCAATCAGGAACGTCAACGGGAAATTTATCTGCTACAAGCTCTGGCAAAAAATACGGTGTATATAATTAAGTTGTTCGGATTTTCTTGGGAAGAGTAAACTATTCACTAATGGAGAGTAGAACTTGTTGACCTTTCTATTAATGATCGGTATATAAGAACACGGTGAGATATCATTAGTTGAGAAGATATATGTATGTAACTATGATAAACAATAACAATTTTCTACAAAGGTTGGTAAAATCGTTACATTTTGCATAATCGGGTAAAAGTTCGGATGCACATCTTATACGTAAAAAATTATGCATTATGTAGGGCAGGTAAGGGTTAACACACAACTTTTATTTTTATTTTTTATTTGATATAAGCCAGTGCTTGACTGCGATCCCACCTGATGGTAAGCAGTGATGCAATCATTGATGGTGAGGCGCACTAGTTTATTAAGAGCCTATTCACTCTAGCCTTGAAGGCACCTAAATTATAGTTGGACGGGAAGACCGCAGCAGGCAAATTGTTCCAGTCCTTCGATGTACGCGGTATAAACGACGAAGCGAAATGCTTAGTCCGGACCGTTGAAGTTTCAACTCTATTTGAGTTGTCCACGTTGAGAAAATAGTTAAGCACGTGATAAATGACATTGTTTACCTAGTGTGGACGCCATGACGCGCTAGGTTAGAAAACAATACAAGAAAAATGTCTCATTAAGGAAATACATAACTGCACTTACTGATCAATTAACAAAATTATATACAATAAGTAATCACAATATGAACTTTCTCTGAAACCAGTTACAACTAGAGGTGGTTGTATTTTTTTTTCATTTCAGTGAATCAAAGATAAATATGTGAAAAATATGAAAAATTTATTGAAATTTTTCATATTTTTCACATTTTTATTTTTTCATTTTGGAGTGAAAAATATTTTTGTTCTATCTAATTTCGAACTAATGTGATTTTATGCACAATTAACATGGCGTTTTATTATTTTATTTAAGTATTATCTAAATAAGTATGTTTTATTTTATTACAGCTCATTATTTTTACTAAATATTGTTTCTTTTTAATTAGCCTGATAATGACTGACTAATAATGAAATTTTTCCGAAAATTTTCTCGAAAACCCAACTACTTACAACAGTAACTATAAATCGTAGAAACGAACGAAGGTCTACGGCGTAGCACCCGCGCCGCGTAGCACTAATTTATTATTCTTACAGCACACATTTTTCGATTTAAATATGGATCACAACAACACATATACATATTTCAGTGGTTGCGACGGACTGACGTTAAAAACACATGCATAAAATATGTATTTACACACACGTATATTTTTCAATCACATAAAACATGTTAACTGCCGAATTTTTCGAAAATCCCGCGGATAATCATCGGGCATGAAAAACATATATTTTTATGAAACATAAAACAAAAAAGGGGCATGTATACATCTACATTTCGGCCGACCAGTTCCAGGCCTCGTGTTTGCTAGTTGAAATTCTGCCCCGGTTTGTTATTCGGTGTTCCGTTCTATTTACTTTGTATGTCTTTCGTTCCACGCCAGTTTTGTGGACACTAGATACTCTCTAGATTTTGTAAACCAATTACTGAAGTGTTTGTAGATATTGTTTGAACGACTTTGCGGGAGTTGATGGTCTTACGTCCACAGACGAAACGTTCTTTAAAAAGCAATATTTTTCAGTAGAACTCATTCGAAGGATAAAGAAATCCCTTTCAATGGAGATGAAATTTTATCATTAGATTTTGCACTGTGATATCAGACTAATTTTATAAAAGTGGAAGTGTTTTTGTGTGTGTGTGTGTGTGTGTGTGTGTGTATTGTATGTTTGTTCCTCCTACACGTTTAAACGGCAGAACGGATTTGGACGGGTAGCCCGTGTCCTTAGGACATGGTGCCGTTTATGCCAGGAAAATTCCGTGAAATAATTTTTTAACCATACGCGGTTGAAGTCGCAACGTGACTGACATGACGCTCGACGCTCTTCTAGAATATAACGAGAGTCTTAATTTCCCAACCAAAGACGGCTGTTAACTATCTAATAAGAATCCGATATCCGAAAATTGTAAGATCCAAGAGCTGTCAAGAAGCAACGTTACTTACACATATAAAAACACAACAAAACCCAAACTGAAATGTGTGTGTGTGCTCCTATAGATCTCCTGTATGTGTGTGTGAGTCGTGTCATATCTAGTTTGATGAAACCGGACATGACACCACTCATGCCTGGTTTCACTTAAGACTATAAATATGACAATTTAAAATACATAAATTACTAGCGTTTGCCAGCGGCTCCGTCCGCGAGAAAGTGGAAAATATATGCCTATGGCACTCAGTGGTAAATTGCATTCTTCAGGTAAAAGAATTTAAAAAACCGGTTTAATAGTTTTTTGTAAAAATTCATATCTTTCCTTTTTAGCGTCGCGTTATTTTACTTTTTTGTTAAAATCGCAGCATGAGCAGGGAGGAGTCTTTTTGGCCTCGCACAGGTCTTTTGTTTTTAATCTTTAGTATTGTTTTATTTTATGTTAAGTAGTAGTAGTATTTTTATTTTATTGTGGTTTGTCCTGTGCGAGTCTTAAATAAATGTTTTCTTTCTTTTCTTCTTTACAATGTTAGTATAGATATATTAGATTATTACATGTACATACTATATATAACATTATATTATTATGTAGTATGATAAAACGGTCTTCCGCCACAAAAAACTCTTGATTTTTGTGGTTTTGGTTGTTTAAACGCGATAATTTAATCACTGAAACTACCAGTTGCATTAGAAAAATAATTCTGCGTGGGATAGCCGGGTTCATGGCAAATAATAAAAGCCAGTGGTGGTGACAGGTGGCAAAGCACAAAGCTATGAAAGTCCTTCCCTTCAGTACATCTTCTTAAAAAATAGCATTCCTTCAAATAATAAATATAACTGTTCTATGGGTCCAAACTGCGTCTTTTTTCCTCTTTTCACTTCATGAAAACCAAGAGGTGTCCCGAATTTGGTACTTTTTGCTAGGTGAATCGCGGTAAAGTCATCTTTGCTACAACCCACGGAAGAAGAGCAGTAACTAAAGATGCGGGTGTAACCGCGGGAACAAAGATAAGGCACCCCAGAAATAAAGGCCCCATCCATCTATAGTAGAGTAGGGAGTACCTACTTATTTATTCATTCATTAAGGTTTCATAATGGCGGCAATTAGTGCGAATAATTGATGGTTGTAATCTTCACCTCGTAGAAGTGTGTCAAGTCGTGGTTGCGACCCATATTGTGGAATATTATCACGCCTCTGTTCCCATCTCATAGGGGGATTTTAGATTAGGATAATAAACAAGACTTCTTAAGAGGTTCCTTTTTGACTCGCCTATCGTCAACATCGAGCGTGGCTTAAAAGCTTGTTGCTTCATCTAACGAAATCCAACGCAATATTTGACGAAAAGGTAACGCGAAAAAAAAGAGATAACTGAAAACTCTGTTAGCATTCGTTAATTCCGTGATTTACTCGAATATTTTACAAAACTTGTTTCAGGAAATACGTGTTTTTTTTTAACCCTCAATAGTTTTTGAAAAAAATTGGCGTCATTTAGAATCTTGATTAAATTTGCAAGGCTTCTATTGTTATACTTTTTTAATTTTTTTAATTTTTTGTAAATTATGAAGTGTCAAAGTTCATGCTAAATAGCTGATTTTCATAGGTCTTTACTGGATTAGTTTTACACAAATTTATAAATTAATTTCAATAAAAGCCTAGATAATATCCACAAGATACCGTGTTTCCAAAATATCTATTGAAAAATGTGTAAAAACGTCATAATCGCGTAAGAGCGGTTGTATGAAAAACACTGAACAAATATGTTTTTTTTTTTGTAAAATAACACACAATGTACACAGTAAGTAAAACAACATGACAAATCGAATACAAAGTGACGTCATCACGTGTTATATTAGAAAATTACCCAAGGCATCTTCAAGGAAAGAGTCGATGTTAAACCCGCGATTGGTTGTGCTGGTATGTAAATATGTTAGCATGAATGTATTAATGTTATTGTTTAATAAACGAAAAAAAAAAAACTTTAGTACCTAAACTAGTGCGCTTCGCCATCAAAGATTGCACCACTGCTTACCGATCGCAGTCAAGCAGCACTAGTTTTATATCATTAAAAAAAAATGATAAATAAGATTTAATATAAATTGGAATCCAATAGGTTCGAGCCTATTATCACAAAGCGGTCACAAATTCGTACTCGTAAAAAAAAAATAGTAATAAAAAAAAGAAAATGTGTTTATTATCTTAAAAATCTATACAATTAAGTTGCCGGGGCTTCCCAGAAAGTAATCCGAAGATACTTGTGATGGGATAAACCTCGCTCTTCCTCGATTAATTAACAATTGTTTCGTTGTGCTAATTAGGTATAAGTTACACATTTTTTTAATAAAACCATTAAAAAGAAAAATGAAAAAATGAAATGGCAGTGTGTGAAAACTAGAGTGTGTTTTGTAAAAATGTGTGTTTATACATGTGTTTATGAGTGTGTGAATGTAACTAGAGTGTGTTTTGTAAAAATGTGTGTTTATACATGTGTTTATGAGTGTGTGAATGTATATTTTGTGTGTATGTGTGTGTGTATGGATGTGTGTGTGTGTAAACACACAAAATAGAAAAACCCAGTCGGGAAAATAGATTGCCCGACCCACGAAACGAACCCAGGACCACATACTCAGCAGCAGAACTTGCTATTTAAACCAACGAAGCAGGTATGATTTACATAATAAGCGAATATGTCAGAAGCACGCCGAGTGAAGATTCCCGAGAAATAACATTCACACATTCCACGCACACTCGCCTTATTAGAGTCATGTTCGCTCCGACAAAGGTTGAATAAAAAATCCAGTACACACGTCAAATAAGTTTGTTTAAAAACATTGTGTCGCTATAGGTACGTGTTTTTTTTTTAGATTAAATGCTTCGAAACATGGTCGCGGCCTCAAAGGATATGGTGGCACGTCTTACATGAACATCCTTAGGAATTAGCAAGAAGCTGCTCAGAACTTTCCAGCTCTCAGCCGCCCAATGCAAGGAATGGAAGGAGGACTTTGCCCAGCAACTTGGAACGCAAAGGGCAACTGAAGGACACAGGTGTGGTTTTAATCAGTAAAAGTCTGACACATCATCATGATTTCCAACACACAAAAAAAAAACAGTCCCGCATGAATTAACCATCCCGCATGACGAGAACCTCGTGAAAGCCGAGAAAGATAAGCCAATCTACATGGGGGATTTGGACATTTTACCGATCGTGTCAGCCAATGGTTTGATAGTCGACCAACATCTTAGGAGATTCTCGTTAGTTACCTATTAATTTAATTTACACTGAACCTTAGAAAAAGAAATGAAACTGCACTAAAGCACATATATAGGCTTCTTTTTCTTTCTGTGCTAGTTCCCTTGAATACTACTACTGTTACTGGCATATAAACTATTACTTACTTCCCACTTTTTCTATCCCCTTAGCTTTTATAAGTAGTAAGTTCTGTTTGCTTGAGTATAAACTTAGTTCTAACAATCCAGTCTTTGAGTGAACATCTATGTTCACAAGAATATCCAACGTCATCTAATTACGTTTAAAGAAACCTTTTTTTTTACATTTACCTTGTACAGTAAAGGAAACAAAATGTTACGCACATTAGGTTAAATTAAAAAAAAATACACTTAGGCACAATATTTTTAGGGTTCCGTACCTCAAAATGAAAAAAACGGAACCCTTATAGGATCACTTTGTTATCCGTCTGTCTGTCTGTCAAGACCCTTTATCTCGGGATCGCGTGGAGGTATCAAATTGAAATTAAAACCATATACTCAAATCTGCAAACTCTTGAAGCTGTAGAAAAAACAAACTTGTAAGTTAACGAGAAAAAAAGATACTTTGGTTTATGTGGCAAAAAAAGTACATTTCGACACTTTCGACGAAATCAAAATTCATCCCGTTGACCTAGAATCCTGAAATTTGGCATAAAGCAAGGTCTTATAGCACAAGTATAGGAATAAATCTGAAAACTGTAAATTTGTTGTTATGTCACATTTTTTTTGCGATTCGGAAAAATCTTCCGCGACTCCATTCCTGAATTGAACTATTTACATAGGTAAGTTTGTACGGAACCCTCAGGGCGCGAGTCCGACTAGCACTTGCCCAGTTTTATTTTTTTATTTTTCAAGACAAGGCTTAATATTTTCCCGCACGCATTTTAACTAAAATACAGATCGATGGCTTTTTGTTTTGAATGGAAAATCATCAAATAAATTCTTTTGCTCAGGGTGGAGCGAGACGGAGTCAGAATTTTTCTGACTAAAACGCAACCTTCGGTTGTCTTTTACTTTCAATGGTGTTCTCATTCGCAGTCCGTTGTAGAGGATATGTAATAATAGTTAATAATAATAGTTAAAAGGTGGTTGTTTGGAATTTACTTAACATTGACAGTACCTCAAAGGGTAATTCAAACAGCTGTAATTTTCCTACTTCAAACGTGATTATTTCATGTAGATACACACACAATCCATTTGTCTACTCATTACAGTAATTAAGAACCTAAGGCAGAAATGGAATTCCTTGCCTGTTATGCGTTCCTTTGTGAGTGTGCAATAATGGAAGAACAATTTATGTAAATGAAGCTATGTTTGCAGCTTCCCAAAATAGGTTTTATCACAGAATTTGCGAATTTCGAACGTTATTTTTTTTCTGATTGCATGTGTTTTATTGCGCAAAAAAACTAAGGTAACCGAAATAGCCTCAAAAATTAGTCTAAACAAAAGTGGTTGTGGGATCAACACATGGTTTTCAGAATGGATATATGGCCGTATATCTCTTCTGCATATCCACCAGTTGGACCAGTAATTAATCTGAAATAGGACGTGGGAGTAGGTACGCTGGAAGCGAAAAGTTCCACCATCACCATCCATCATCACCCACCCATCATCGACCCATCGATATGACGACGCTTGGAGGTTTATATCCAGCAACGGATCGCATTGGCTCAAATGATAATTGTACATAATTATCATTTGAGCATGGTGTCTCAAGACGAAAGTGTTGCGTGTTGCCAGTGATGATATGGCTCCGAAACGTGATCACTTACAATGGGCCTCATCAGAACGCTTAAAGTCACCCAAAGGGCAATGGAAAGGGCTATACTCGGAGTTTCCTTGTGTGATCACATCAGAAATGAAGATATTCGTAGGAGAACCAAGGTTGCCGACATAGTTCGAAGAATCGCCGAACTTAAGTGGTAGCGGGCAGGGCACATTGCTCGTAGAACAGATGGTCGATGGGGATGAAAGGTTCTGGAATGGCGACCACGTACCGGAAGACGCGAGACGCACAGGACCGGTCATTATGGTGACACTTGGGGGACGCCTATGCCAAACAGTAGACGTCTTTCGGCTGAAATAACTGACATGACTGATAATTATGAGTTTCATATCAGCCAACAAAGTAAGTGTTGATTTTCTTAAAAGATCATAAATTAAAGCATCTTCGTGCTCTTCTATCCAATTTTTTTCTTTTCGTTCTTAAGTGTAGGTACGTAAATAAATAATTAAGTTGTTTTATTTTACTTACTAATTATAGTAATTAACATAAAACAACAATCAGTCGTTCCAATTATTGTTTTTTTGCAGAGCACAATAAAAATCTAGGTCATGCATGGTCGTTATTCCTGTATCCCTAATTTATTTATCGCTAGCTGTATTCAAAGTTTCGAGCAATCAACGGCTGAAAGTGTTTGTTGCCCGCCAATTAAGAACTTTTTCTTGCGCCGTGCAAATGAAACTTAATTTAATTGAAACAAAACCTCTTTTAATTAAAGCCTACAAACAAAAGACGAGTTACCCCACTTTAGAATTTATTCGTAGACAGGGACCTACTTTACATAACCACCTAGTACAATGAAAAATTGTTTTTGTAATCTAGTTTGTGCCTAAACAATTTTGTATCGAATTTTATTACAAATAAAAATAAACAAAAAAATATATGTACAGTCACAAAAAAAGAAAATACGTCATCTTAAGTCCATTTTAGTTTGCTCCTTTAACCAATACACAGAATAACACAATTTCCTAATTTAACATGTGATACTGAATTAACAAAACAGATTTGAAGAAAATTATTAATTTACAGTGATGGTACATAGGCGGACTTAATGCAACAAGGCATTCTCTACTAGTCAGTCAACCTTAAGACAACAGTCAACAAAAGACTACACTGTGGTAGATGAGCAAAATAAATAAATAATAGATGTTTCCAAAAGGATTAAGTATTAATGAAACGGTCGGTCCCATGGTCGGTCCATTAAAAATTTTAACTTCATGTCAACAACATTGTTCAACGATTTATGTCTTATGGTTTTAAATAATATAATTTAGGTACCTATACAGTAGTTTTCTCATTGTTCTAGCTTCAAATAACATTACATGTACTTGATTGTCTCCATTAAAACTGAAAATGGAATTAATATTAAAAAGCCTCTAAGATTCTCGTTTGCGAGTAAACTTAATAAATTATGTGTAGAATCGTGAAGGGACATCTTACCAATATCGTGTACCAGTAATTACTGAGTTACATGATATTGGTAAGATGTCGCTTCCGTTCGAGTGACAGTCAATAGACTGTCAAAATGGAATGACAGTCAGATAGACTGTCACTCCATGCTAGTGATATTGAGCTGCGTACGGTTAGATTGGAGCCCTTTCTTTTTTTTGGGTAGGAAAACATTGAAAAAAAAATCTCCTGCTCTGGGTGGATCGACAGGGAATGTCAGACTTTTACTGACTAAAACCCAACCAAGTTCCTACAGTAACCAAGGGCTCTTCGCGATCTAGGACTGAAGTGTCTCTTTCCCGAAGCCCTGGCAGGTTCCTTTATGCTGACATCTCTTTGAGGCTCGCGTGGGACACGTCACACGACGCGCCTTCGACCCGGCCTCGTGTTTATCAAAATGGACGACGCGCGACGCCCAGTAGGGCCGATACGTGTAGTGCTATAAGCTCCCTAAACTGAACTGTAAAGCTCCATCCCTCTTCCTTGCTCGAACGACTGACATTTTAACACTTTATGATAAGTCCCGCTGACAAGGTTGACTTGCGGGATTGTTCGAAAGAGTTTCCGTGGCATGGAACGCGAAGGGCAACTTAAGGAACACAGATGGGTTTTACTCAGTAACTATCTCGCTATTTGATGATTTCCGACGACCTCAAAAAAGAGGTACTCGATCGCACGTCTTGTCTCGTCTGTATTAGCATGGTGTTTGGAGTGGGTGGATAGCACTGAGCTCTATGGCCGAGTTTGTTATTATTTGTTTAGAGGTTTAGAGTAAGCTCGGCTGCACACATCGCCCCACTCTGTAGTCGTGGGAACATTTCGATACTGCATCGTTAGGTACACCTTTATATACAAATACGACTCTATCGAAATAGCAAAGTATCTAATAGATACCGCCTCTTTTCCCATTTAGGTATTGACTTTTTTCTGAGATGGCTTCCTCGAGAGTAGATAAGATGAATCACAACACCGAGAGGAATGATTGGAATGGGGGAAGCATTGGCCCAGAAGCGAAACAGTTCTGCACCCCTAGCCAAGTTGATAATCTGCAATCGTTAACGCTAGTCGAAATGTATGGGAATTACATCATCTCAACGTTAAGTCACGTGGTCAGAAGAAACGAATAGAAAATTCGTAGCCAAGTTTACATCGTTCAAAATGATAGAATGAATTGTTATCGTTTCTACAATGTTCAACGCTACATCCTTTGTTATTGTAGAACGAGCGGCCGACTCAGGCTCGTCAACATGGCTACCAACTTATCGTTTTCTACAATTGCTGACAACGAGGTGTTATCGATTGGAGAACGGAATTCGACACGAAACGGTTGTAACTTGGCTAGGGGGGCAGATTAACCAAAAGCGAACTAAAAAAAGACTTCATTAAGCAGGGACAGGTACAGACTTTTAATGGTTATCCAATAAAGAACTAAGTAAAACAAACAAAACAGTTTCTCTTTACATCAAGTTTATTCATCTTTTATTTTCCTCGATTACTTTGTCTTATTCGCCGAGTACAATGTACTGGTAATAAACGACATTAATTCGTTTCGCTTCGTTGTAACTTGGCGCGGTAAAGAAAGACAAATTACACACAAATTCCTTCAGATAGCATGCAAATTTACTAAGAATCATAATAAATCTTCGGTGCTCGACAAATGTACTATAAAATTACATAAACGTCACAGACCGCTTCAAGTACTGAAATTAAGTTTTTGTCGTGCGAAAAAGATTAAACGTCACTCAGGCTCTGCCGTTGAAAGCGGAGTAATTTTTTTTATATTAAAAATTCAATGCGAAAATGTGAAATCACTCGCCTTCGCTAAACAAGGACAAAAGACCTCATAGGTAGGTACTACTTGCTCTCGGAACACAAGGCGTCGTGAGCCTCCAAGCGGTGCCAAAACTCGTCTAATGATAAAGTTTGTTCGCTTACATTGAAAATGTATTAAAAGCAATTAAGAACTTTCCAGTTCATCAAAAAGTACAACATAATTAGCTATGGACTGAATTGACACCTACCCACTGAAAAACTCTCTCGTTGAATGTGTTTTATGTTCTTTTAGAGAGATCAAGAGATTCCGGCCGGCAGCGACTACAATTGAACTAAATACTGATATATTTGTGGCCTATTTAATGTGTGCACGAGTTTCAACATTCATTTATTAATATATGAACACCCAAATTACTTATTAAAAACGAAAAGTACAAACTCGTGCAAGTGCAACTTTAGGTAGTCCATTATCTTTTTAATTAATTCGTTTTAAAAATGGAATCTTGGCCATTGGGTAGTTGACTCATTCTTTTTTATTGTTTATATCAAATAAATAAAAATAATCCCATCATGCCCCCACTTTTCTTCATACCATTATAATATGTAGGTATTAGCAATGTTAATTACTTACCAATTTTAGTTCAAAGATTTATTTTTGGTGTTATTTGTGTTATTGGCAGGTAATGACACGCGTGTCTTGTAGAAGAAGTTTAAAACATTGTCGTGCTGTCTCTAACCTAGCTGTGACCTCTGACTCCGACGTAACGCGGATAACTGTAGCTTCCCACAAGATTCAACTAACGTAGTTATGTACCAACATATAACTATATGGTGATACTATTTTCAGTTTGCTTATTTGGAGCTAACAGCTCCTAGAGCATGCAAGCCCACGTTACTCCCACATTTAAACCAATAATTCTACTATTTTCTCACACGTTCGGTTCACACGACAGACCGATAAATTAATTTATCCATTAAAATAAACACGATACTCCCTATAAAAAAGGGGGACCGACACTAGGTACCTACCTACGTACATAAGTATTGAAAATGCTCTACTAAATAAAATAATAAAATAAACAAAAATTATATATCAATTTATTCCGTGACAAAAAAGCGGACAAACGTAGCGTTAAGCTCAGCGAAAATTACAAAAAAACAAAGATTGTCCTTTTAAAATTACTTTTCGCATTTTATAAATCCGAAATGCAGGGGAATGCAAGTCTTTCGTAAAATATTGCTTACTCGCACATTCGAATCAAATAAGACGATCGGCGGTCGAGCGGACGATTTCATTGCAGAAAATGCAGGAATGCAGCACTACCGATTCGTGCATTACGGTGTAGTAAATTACACGGTTGGAGGACGACGGCATCGTCGCAAATATAACGCAATCTTATTATACGTGAGGCTGCGAGTCCGGCGCCGCGTAATTTAGACAGTTAATGAAGGCGCGTCACCGCTCCAGCGCTCTAGCGCTCGCAAGCCCTCGTTAGCGTTATTCATTACAGTTGAAAATGTACGTTTCACCCAAATTAAGCTTAAACTGGGCTCATGCAAGCGCTGCAGCGGTGCAGAGTGCAAACGACAAGCTACACCAAACATAAACTTAAATAAACTCATATCAGAGCGCTGTATGAACCCTCGTACATACGAATTTATTTTCTTAAATAATTTAATTGTTCTGTACATTAACTCGCTCTAGGCAATTCGCTGAATAACATTTGCCGCATTGGCAAATATTCATTTTAGTGTATAAAGATCATAAAAATTAAATATAATAAACATGTGTTCAATTTTTATGAATTTATTATTTTTAGGTAATCAGAAGAAGCCCATTATATTTACCTCCACTTATGGTAAAGATAATGGGCGCCATTTATTGAGTATGTTCTTTCGTTGTGTCACTTATATTTCGCAACTTGAAAGATTCTTATTCGATAGTGTCAATAGTTAAAATAAACCTACAAAAGATTTACGAATAATAAGTTTATTTCAATAAATAATAAATGAAACATTCTCAGCCCGAAATACTTTTCTCTTCTTTCAAAAATTAATAATCATGTATTGATTAATTATTTAATTAATCTTTATTTTTCCATTAATATTTACTAAATAATTGAAGCAAGTATAAAAAAAGAAAACTAACGTTTATAAAAATGTTATCAGCTTAATACTTACCAGCTTAATAAATAACCGAATCAATATAATACGAGATTAAAAAAACACGATTTATATTTTTTTCCTACTGTTTTAACAATAGAAATGTTTATGTTTTAAATGAGTTTATTAAGCCTTTTCAATTGATTTCCAACAACATTTCCGATAAACTTTTTTTTTAAATTAATTTCTGTATGTCCGCTACAGGGCGTTGATAAAAATATACGGCTTAAAATCATAACCCTCATATTGGTTTCGCCATAGTCGGGTACAAGATAATTCGTTGAACAAAAGCAAAAATAATTTTGAGTTAACCTCGATAACATACGTTTTTCTCATTTTCCTTAGCAACATTTTCCAATACATAAACAAAGAGACGTCCATGAAAATTGGGAACAAGATCTTTGTCTGGGATAAGTAAATATTAGGGTTAGGTACGTGTTCATGATTCGGTGGCGGGCAAAGCCAATATTATCTTGTAACTTGGATTTTTTCGGGCAAACGAAGTCGTGAGCGGCTAATAAGTTCCCTCTATTCGCGTCTATCTAATATTATTATGATTTGTTTGGCCACCAAAAGTTTTTTTTTTGTATTATATAAGCAATGGATGATTGGCCCAATCGTCCAACAACAACTGTCATATATAACGCAAGCAAAAGTCCCTATAAAGCTTTCAAAGTACTTCACCTAAGTATAATGTACTCGGCAAAACTCAAGCGATTAAAAGTCCATCGTGGGTGTCAGTCCTAAGACTTGTCAAGGCTCCCGACTACGCTTGATTCAGTACGATGGCGATGCTAACTTCTATAACAAAGGTCTCGTCAAGTTTCGTAGTCGGTGCTAGTTAACACAAAGGCTCGCTCCGAAACTCTGTTTTGGAAACTGAAGACATTTCAGTACGACAGCCATTTATCACTGCTGGTGACGTACAAACAGATATATCGTCGTCACTGTTGGGCCACAGATTGCCGCTGGCTGCTCTCGAGGCCGGTCTTCCTTAGATGTTTACGACGCTTATGTATGAACTCTACCCGTAATATTTCATGTATTGTGAAACATTTGGTTTGGTATCATAAAATAAACCCACTTATAAAACGATCTTGATTTTCGATCCAGTCTCATACAGCCGTCCACGCGACATCCCGGCGGAATGCGAAAAAAGAAACTTGCACTGCTGACTATATTTTTAAAAGAAAAAAGCAAAGAAAAGTTGCCAATGTAGTAAGTGGCTCTGCAGAGACAATTGAATGTAGAAATAGTTCTAGAGAGGTAGTTAATATTCTGGACGGAGGTAACGCCCACCTGACTTCTCCGTACGGCGCGATTTCTTAATCGGGGCCATTAAGCCCGACATTTATTTATTCCCTTTGCCATTGCAGCGCAACGAACAAAGGATTTAGTCGGAATGCATGGTATTGGAGTACCACCGTCATAAATAGGTGTGATTAATAAATCACTGGTTTAGTGGCTCTACAGGTTATACAATATTTCAATGAGCGCATGCTGAAATTCGAACAGTTGGTGAACATAAGGGGGGTGCAGCGTGCTGTATCGATCGCCGCGCTACCTAGCGCCTCCACCTGCACTGTATTAAGTTGCACATCGAGCGAGCACCTGCGAAATTATTTCGCCACTTTATTAAAAATAACGCTGACGCGTCACAGATTAAGGGATTTGGCTCGCTCCGTGAACGTCGAATAAAGAACGAACTAAGTTGAGCTCAGTTTATCATAGTTTTTTCATGAAATCTTTTACAAAAAAGTTGAATATTAACGGGAAATTGTGCTGTGAATACTGCGAGACTTTACTCTTTATTCGCAGCGTTTCAACGCCGGGCCGGCTGTCAAAACGTCCTTCAGGAGAAAGGATTTGTTTTCCAGCGAGGCGCTTGAAAGCGTTGCCTCGCCGAAAGGTGATTGTTACAGCAAAAACAAAGAACCGCTGACGTTCTCGAAAACAGCGTTAAAGCTTCTGTCTACATCCAATATCTTTATGGACAGGTAATAAATTGAGAAATACAGTTCGTTTAATGTCCGCTTTTAAATTTATGTTAACTAATGTTTGTTTAAGTAGCTCTGGGTGAATTGGTGCTCACAATAACAGTACTTTCTGTAGCAGATTTCATTATCATAATGTAGCCCACAACAACCCAATCAGCTCCAATGACAGGCTGACCCACACCGCACCGCAGTTGACCCTCTAACACAATTGATTTCCCCGATCAAAGTTTCATTACGACGGCAAATGGAATCGCCCACCTGTAAATGCAACTCGGGACCCCCTACACCCCCACCCGTTCCCCCCTGCGAGTATTTAGACCCCGGAATTACCATGAAAATGCGGTAAGGGCCAATCCCAAGTGGACGGCGTGCTGTGTTCCACGCGTGCCGTAGCAGCGAACGGGCGCAGTAGGGCGATGCCAGGTGGGTTTTAGTCAGTAAAAGTCTCTCCCTGCACTCTGGGCAGCGGGAGAAGTTATTTGATGTCTTTCATACTTAAAAAAGATTTTAAAAAATGGAAATACTCGTACAAGTACCTAAAGTTCTTTGTTTTTCGGTTTTAAACTCATTTTATTCCTGTATACAACGTAACACAGTTCTAGGAGCGTTTTAAAACAAGACTCTAATGGAACTAACAATAACATTTGACAAACAACTTAGTCAAATGTTGATTTTCTTGTTGTGGCATAGTCCTCCATATGAGTAAAGAGCGACCAGTAAAGAGTTTGATATACATATGTACAGTAGTCAAAGCTAGTTTTGTAAAAACCTATCCGGAACTTTACTTTGAGCACTAAAGATTATTAAGGCCCTTGCTCCCATTTAGTGCCATAAAACAGTGATTTCTTAATCCTACTCCTCGGTAACGGCTGGGTTAATAGAGTAGAATTTTTTTTTTATTACAGATTCATATTTAAATGAATCTGTAATAAAAAAAAAGTTCTACTCACTTTGACTAGCCTGTTGGTCTAGTGGTTAGTTAGTTGGTGGCCCTGACTGCTATGCCGGAGGTCGTGGGTTCGATTCCCACCCAGGACAAATGTTTGTGTGATGAGCACAATCATTTGTTCTGTGTCTGCGTGTAATTTATTTATACTTAATATGTATGTATTTAGAAATATTCAAGTATGTTTATAAGTTGTCTAGTACTCATAGCACAAGCTCTGCTTAGCTTGGGTCTAGACGGCGTTGTGTGAATATTATATATATGATTTTTTTGTATGACTAATACTTTTACCAAAGAATTTTTTTTAACAAAATTATATTCTCTCGCTTGTTTTCCTTACTTCTTTCAAACGGCTTTGATCTTTACAAATATGTTGTCACACAAAAAAATTGAAAAACAAAAACATAAATACATAATATGTAAATCAATCAATATTTTGCAAAGAAAATGGTTTTAAAGGTCGGCGGGGATCCATGCGGGTGCAGGCGGCAGTACAAGTACATATGTGTGCATTTAACTCCACCCAGATGTTCAAGGGACTATACGGCTTAACAAAAAACTGCCTTAATTCTGGATGCAATATCATATTTATTAACTCTTAAGCATTTTTAAGCTATAAACATTTATAAACTTAGCCTATTTAAAAATAGTCACTATATCGGTATAGGTTCTGTACGATGGAGCTAATGCGAACGTTAGCTATACTCCATTTGTTTAGGTAGTTAACTAAATGTAAACAATCTTAACATGTCTTTTATCTAAAAAATTGTCTAAAAATGTTAACTAAAAATGTTTACAATTAGGTATTTTCATAAACCGATGTTAGGTAATTAACTAAATTTAAATATTCTTTGTATGTCTTTTATACGATTTATTTTAAATAAAAAGACATATCAGGATTGTTTACGTCTAGTTAAGTACCTAAACAGATGGAGTATAAGAAGGTATAATAGGAATTGTGGTTTTAACCGACAGCAGCAGAGTGAAAAGAAACATTATGATAGTATTATAATCCCACCTATTTTGTTGTTTAATGAGTTACTTTGTTATGCAGAGAAATTGCAAAAACCTTCTTAAAAGAAACTCGGATTTAGGGTTGCAAAAATCTTTGAAGAGGGTATCCCGATACGTCAATGTGAGCATGGTTTCAAAGTTTGTTGTTTTATCTAAAAATGTTTGATAAAGAGGCAACGCGAATAACACAACAGTAACACTAGACAGATAACGGTTGAACGCTCTGTTGGCATTCGATAATTCTGTCACTCACTCGATTTCACTAAACTTGTTCCAAGAAACACGTGTTTTTTTTTAAACTTTATTCAGAATCTCGATTAAATATGCAAGGTTTTTATAGATATAGGTATTTTCTTTACTTTTTTAATTTATGAGTATATTATGAAGGGCCAAGGTCTTTACTGGATTGGTTTACACATGTTTTGATTTTAAGAAAAACCTAGATAATATCCACAAGATATCTGTGCTTCATAATCACGTAAGAGCGGCTGTATGGAAAATTATTTCGGTTTGGGCGCTCTTATCAGGTCCCGCTAGGGCTGATGCCGAAGCTAGCGAGATTATTCGAAGTAGTCACCGTTCATCGTGGCCCTGGAACGTAAAAGGCAACTGAAGGAACACAAATGAGTTTTAGTCAGTAAAAGTCTGACACTCTCTCACGCTCCACCCAGAGCGAGAAAAGTTCATTGTTGATTTCCCAGCCTAAGAAAAAAGGCCTACGTGCCTAATGAGTGCCTAACGACACGACGTTGCCGCTTCGCCGACAGAGTTTCATAGTTTTTTTTTATTATTCTTGATAGGTTCGCGCTTGACCGTTATCTCACCTGATGGAATGTGACGATGTGGTCAACGATGGAGCGCGCTTACCTAGAAGCAACCTATTCATCATCATCATTTCAGCCGAAAGACGTCCACTGCTGGACATAGGCCTCCCCCAAGCGTCGCCACAACCAACGGTCCTGTGCGTCTCGCATCCATCGGACTCCCGCAACCGTTACCAAGTCACCGGTCCACCTTGTAGGAGGCCTTCCAACGCTACGTCTTCCGGTACGTCACCTATTCACCTAACCTATTCACTCTTGACTTAAAGATTCCCGGGTTGTAGCCATCATAGTTTTGTATGTAAGCTGTTAGCAGGCGTATAATGGCGAATACGCGTATATGAAGCTACGCGTCCGTGGACAGTAGGCCAAAGGGTTGCATGACTCTATTGTGATATTATTGTAGTGAACCTTTCTCAAAGGAGATCGAGTATTCTAAGACAAAATTTAGAAAAAAAAATTTTTTGGCGGCCATCCATAATCATTACACATTTTTAGAGCACACATGTAATGCATTATTTATTTATTTATTACTATGGCGTTTATGTCGAAAACTATTTGGGTACGGAGATATACGAGTATACCAATAAGAATTAAAACGACAACTACGGAAAACAATTTGTATTAGGGGTTTCAATTCGTATCACACCGATTACAGATGGGTTAGTTAGTAGTGTTGTAAGTATCAACACTAACCATTTCATTAATTATCACTCATAATTGTGAAATAGTGGAATAATAATTATTCGGAATTTTACACAAAATGGTGGTGGTACATTTAAAGATCGTTGTATATCTTTGTTCTCAAATTCATTACAGCATTGTCGCCATAGAAAGAAATGTTTCTACTCCAGCCACTAATTAAATAAAATATAATTCATTCCTGGCCGCCGACTTTTTTATTTCATCCCAAATCATCGAACAAAATGGGTGATCTCCTTTACCGCCCCCCACCCTTCTCAGTTAAAACAGAATTGCCAACAGTCTTTGTCTCGGTACATGTGTACGTGCAATAAATAATTAATTGAACTACCTTTACCCACTCAAGCTCAATAACTTAGTTTCTCACTATTTGCCGGTAACTATTGGCTGTTAAACTAAAAGCCGAAGCGCGGTCTTCCCCTGTTCAATTGTTCAATGGCTGTGCGAACACTAACCCGTTAAATGATTGCCTAACGTTGTGTTATTAATATGCATACTTTACTTTGACTACGTACAAAGAAAGGGTTACTACAATACTATTGTTTTATTTTCTTTGAGTACATTGAAATTCTAATAGAGAAAACGTTTAGACGAAACTGTGTTTGAAACTATACCTACTCTGTAAACGCTGAACAGATTTGGATGAATTTATAAGATGAATGCTTCAGGGTAACCCATTTTCGTATGTTTTTTTTTTTGCATTTTGCAGTTCAGGTTCAGATAGTACGGTATAACATAACATACCATAGTCAGCCTTATAATGTTCCCACTACTGGGACTCTGGCCTCCTCTCTAGGAGAGAGAATGGGCCGTAATCCACCACGTGGGACCAGTGCGGTTTTGTTAATGTCACATATCTTCGAATTTCTAGTTCTAGGACATGCCGGTTTCCTCAGAATGTTTCCCTTCACCGTTTTGAGAGCAATGGTAAAGAAATAAACACAAAATAATATAATAATATTCCACAACTATCACACAACGCCGTCTAGTCCCAAGCTAAGCAGAGCTTGTGTGATGAGTACTAGACAACTGATAAACATACTTATATATTTCTAAATATATACATGTTATAGATAAATTACGCCCAGACACAGAACAAATGATCGTGCTCATCACACAAACATTTATCCTAGGTGGGAATCGAACCCACGACCTCCGGCATAGCAGTCAGGGCCACTAACCACTAGACTAGCAAGCCAGTCATCACCCAGTTAGGCTAACAAAGTAATGCGCCTGGCTGGGTTTAATCCCGTGACCTACTGCTCGTAATTCGGGGCAACAACATGTATGTATTTACACAATTATAGGTACTCATTAAAAACATCAACATAACTCTCTGTATGGAATTTTCTCCTTAATAGCTGCGAGCGATTCCTCTGGCAGACGCTATTATAATATATATAGGTATACCTGTGTTTAATCCTTTGGGTAAACACATGCGTGATATTGTGTTACTTTAATATTTTATTAATTGTATTTTGTACGTCAAGAATTTTTATTTATATATAAACTTAAAGCAGGCATTCAAAGAATTGCTTTCACCGCGCAAATGAAACAGCCAGCCAAATTACAGTTTCATACATAAAAACGTGCTTCCTTATTTAAAATTTTAATCTCAACACATGAACAGTGAAGTAATATACTACCTCATACACGCCGCCATATTTCCTTCTTTTATTTGTATAAAATCAGTGTGACTTGGGGGAGCGAGAAATGAAGACAAACGTGCAACGTGCGCTGAGCCACAGAGTAACCAGTAACTGATATATTAGACTCACAACGTGTGGGTATACTGTAACATGGTTATATATTGCTATGCTGTGACTTATGTATGTGTAGGTATGCTGACTGAGATCGTAGATGGACAAAAACAGTTACGTTTTGGAAGGCACTATGGAGGAATTCATTAGATGGGAAGATAATGTTAAAATAATTGGTGGCCCACATTGGCTTTAAATAGCCCAAGAAATTTCACTGCAGCCCCCCTCCAGTGTAATTATCAGTGCCTACCTACTTATTATGATTTTATTCATGTAATTAAACTATAGGTACATAGGTATTGAGTGTAAAGGTTGATAAATATTTTTTCTTTCTTTATATTAATTTGTGGAACTGGAAATAGGAGGTTTTTGTTTATTAGTTAAGCTGGCTTATGCTGATTGTAGACCAATGGTTTCCAAACTTTTTTTGACCGGAGACCAATTTGATTTCTATATTATTAACAGGGACCAGAAGAAAAAACTTTACATGTTCACATCAATATTACTTTTCAATCGGAAAGAGACATTTTTAGACCCTTCGTGGACCACATTTTAGCTCTTGCGGACTACCAGTGGTCCGCGGACTACACGTTGGGAACCACTACATATAACGAATGTTAGATACGAATATTTCACTGCAAAAAATGTATATAGCCGAGGTATAAAAAAACTAGGTCCTGCATTTGATTCCTGATTGGCTCTTTTGATTGATTGACAGGACTGAACCAGACAGACTTAGATAAATACTTGTAGTTGGTATTCTGACAAATGGTAAGTGTAGATTTTAATCGACAATAGTGGAGCAAAGTTTTTAAAAAAGAAAGAAAGAAGAAGTCACTCATAATTGCATTTCTATATCTAAATTAAAGACATACTTACAATCTGATTTCATGTATGTTGTGACAGGAAGCCATCGCTTTGGTACAGTCAACAAAGTAGTTGAAGTTTTCATGGAAACTGATGGATCGATATGAATGAATTTTAATGTTATTAATGACTTGTTTATTTACTATAAATTTAATTATGTTTCATTCATATCCATTCATCGATTGCCATGAAAATTGTAACTGTTTCTAACGACACTGTACTTATCTCCTTTGTTAATTGTACATATGTATATGTCACAATTATACGCTAAATAGATGACGACTGTGACATGTGTAGGAACATTTACAATCTTAATTAATGTATATTTCTAGGTGCTAAATCTCGCCTCCCACACAGTGTTACAGGTGACCGCTTTTTCTTGAAAGCTCTTTCCGTTCTCTTTGCTTAACGACTCATTAAGCAGGTGATACATTAGCCGTTCGCGTATGGAAGAGAACTTATATATATTAGCCTTCCAACTACTGCCACCGACTTTGCCCCCGTGACAGTAGAAAACTGTCCCAAGGGCATACACTCCCAAAATAAAACTTATCCTATATGCTATTCCAGGATATGGCCTATCTGTGTGTCAAATTTCATCCAAATCGGACCAACCGTTTAAGCGTGAAGAGGTAACAAACGTACAAACACACAAACTGTACCCTTTATAATAATTAGTGCGATATTTTAAAATTTTTCCTCAATGGCCTACTTTTAAAAAGGAGGAAGGTCATTTAAGGAAATGTTATAGGATCTACTGTAACAACTTTTGAATATAGATAAGTAAATCGACTCAGCGATCATTGTACCGACAGTCGTGTCAGTCAATGGCTTAATAGCCACGAGCCTCGACCTTAGGAGGCTCTCGATAAGCGGCTGGATCCAGGCTCGTATAGTTAGGTTCCATTCTCTGGAGCCCTGACCGCCGGTAGCTTGGACCCAGTTCCTGATACCGGTGGGATACAATTTATGTATTTTATTTTTACCAGTAACACTTTTTATTTAATTTTAAATTGAGAATACGAAATATCTAATAATTTATTGAAATATTATTTTTGATGGTGTTTGTAGAAGGCAATTTAATCTCCGAAAGTAAAGTTGATCACGAAAAAAACATTTCACAATTTAAAAAACACCGGGCAAGTGCGAGTCGGACTCGCGGGGTTCCGTACAAACTTACCTAGCAATTCCCGAAATGAGTTACGAAGATTTTTCCGAATAGCAAATAAGTTTTTTTTTGACATAACTAAAAATTTACAGTTTTCAGATTTTTCCTATACTTGGGCTATGAGACCTTGCTTCATGCCAAATTTCAGGATTCTAGGTCAACGGGAAGTACCCTATGAATTTTGATTCCCTTGAGAGTGTCGAAATACACGTTTTTTGAAACACAAACGGCCGTATCTTTTTTTTTATTAACGCAAAAGTTTGATTTTTTCACTGCTTCAAGGAACCGCAGACTTGAGTATATGGTTCTAATTTCAACTCGATACTTACACGCGTTCCTTAGATAAAGGGTCTTGACAGACAGACAGACGGACAACAAAGTAATCCTATGGTTCTAGGTTTTTTAGAATAACCATTTTACACAGTTTAAATTTAAAAAAGTACAGTTTATTTATTTTTTTATTTGGAAATAGCCGACGAAAAGTTCGACCACTGGGGGGTCCAGAATCATGTACTGGATCCGTTGTATTCGATTGTGCGTCGATGTCAAAGACACCCTGTATAAAGTCTTGTGTCACTGTGTTTGTTATCCGACTCCTCCGAAACGACTAAACCAATTTGTATGCCTTTTTTGTGCATATTTGGTAGGTCTAAAAATAGGTTATTTTACCCCCCAACCGCCATTTTTTTCTTTGATAATTTACATGGCAGCACAACGTTTCACTAAGTCAGCTAGTATTAATATAGATTTGGATACTTGTGTTACTAGATAGAATAATGGAACTACACAAGGCCACAATTTACTACCGTCTTAAGCATTACATGCCGTGACTCGTCTGAGCCTCGGAAGCACTTTAAGCCCGGCTGTCATTTGTACATACTTGACAGCCTTATCGTACTCACTTACTGGGTTGTGGAGGTCAGATCTCCGTATAAAATACTTTTTTTGTTTATTTGATATAAACTAGTGCTTGACTGCGATCCCACCTGATGGTAAGTAGTGATGCAATCGTTGATGGTGAGGTGTACTAGTTTATTAAGAGCCTATTCACTCTAGCCTTGAAGATACCCAAATTATAATCGGATGGGAAAACGGCGGTATAAATGACGAGGTGAAACGCTTAGTCCGGACCGTAGAGGTGTTGGTTGGTTTCGTGTGGAAATCTAAACAAACGAAGCTGGGAAAAGGTCGTCAGATTGATGTATTGATTATAAAACTAAAGTTGTTTCGTTTTATCACGACAATGGCGACAATGGCAGGTATTAACCGATTTAATTGACATTGTACATTTCAAAAATGGAAATAAATACAAAACCGTCGTGAATTGACAACTATTGCGGTGCTCACTATTTTTTAGAGTGAATTTTTGGAGTTCTAGCTGATCAGTGCCCACTTCACTGTGCGACAAACATTTTTGGCATAAAAAATGTTATTAATCACAATCAAATGTAGCGAATGTCACTTATAAATTATGTAATTTTTTACTGATGAAAAAGTTTTCAAAATCAGATCAGTAGTTCCAGAGATTCCTTTAATGAAACTCACAAACTTTACAATACCTATTAGTATACAATATTAGAATAGAATTACCATGTTAAAACTAATCAAATACCATCATGCTGATAACTTAATAGAATCGTAGTATTCGTAGCATAGTTCCGTAGACAAGAGCGTAGCAGTGCTACGCGCTTTGCTACGCTGCTACGAGCATTGTTTCTGAGTTGTACTAAATTAGGAATAGGTTCTTAAAGTACAGTAATTGGTTGTTTTTTTTTTGTTGTTGAATAAATAAACAATTTTTTTACTTTCTAACCCCATTCGGTGTTAAGATTGATGATGATGATGAAGCCATCTAGCTGATTTCAGCCACAGAGACTGCATTCCTCGCTCCTCATGGTGGTCGTGAGCTCAAACATGGTGCTCTGTTATGGACCCTCATGTGACTTACATATCCGACTTTGGCCGAAAAACTCCGAGCTCTTGCTCTGCTTATGACGCGATGATGTGTTAAAATGTCAGGCATTTTTTTTTTAAGTGGAGAATCATCCAATGACTTCTCCCGCTTTAAGGCGGAGCAGGAGGGCATGTCAGACTTTTACTGACTAAAACCCACTCCTATGTTCCTTCTTTGCCTTACATTCCAGGACCCCGGTGTTCCCTTTCGGACAAACCACGGAAAATGTCAGGCATGACAGAAAGAGGGATATAACTCCATCCCTTTTTTTTAGGTCGTGAAATGGATGGCGTTAAGAGCTCGTGGTAGGGCTTCAGGGTGGTCATAAGAACGTAAGAACGCCATTAACGACATGGTGTTAGGATTATTTTGTACGTAAACAAAAGTAATAAAAACTTTATTTCTGGAACAAATTATGCTTGCTTGGTTACATTTTAAACAGATTTTATACAAGCCATTAATCACTTTAATAGTTTCGAACTGGTGGATACTGCTGGCTCATTCACCTGATGCACACGTCATGCCTTAATCGAATATCGCAACACCCACATGAGACTATACGGTTAACGCTTTGAAACATTAATCTCGATACAACAGTAATCTCGAACGAGAGGGGACACCCTCTTGTTCTAAGATCAGTAGTAGTCAGCCCGGAGTTAGCAAGACAGGTTTCAGATAGATATTTTTGAGAAATCATCAAATAACTTCTTCCACTCTGGGTGGAGCGAGAGGGAGTGTTAAGATTTTTACTGAGTAAACACCCACTCGTGTTCCTTCAGTTGCTCTTCGAGTTCCAGGGTCGCGGTGACTCTTTAGAACAAATGCGGCAGGTTTCGATGATAATTATGTTATTATGTTGGTGGTTAGTGACCCTGACTGCTATGCCGGAGGTCGTGGGTTCGATTCCCACCCAGGATAAATGTTTGTGTGATGAGCGCGATCATTTGTTCTGTACCTGGGTGTAATTTATCTATAATATGTATGTATTTAGAAATATATAAGTATGTTTATCAGTTGTCTAGTGCTCATAACACAAGCTCTGCTTAGCTTGAGACTAGACGGCGTTGTGTGATAGTTGTGGAATATATTATTATTATATTATGTCAACTTTATTTATTTTGTAGCTTCTGCCCGGGTGAAAGCAGAAAATTATCCCGAGGGTACATACTCTCGAGATAAAAAGCTTCCTATGTTCCATTAAATGATCTATCCGTGTACTAAATTTCATCAAAATCCTTTCTGCTGTTTGAGCATGAAAGAGTAACGCGACTTCACTTCTGTCACCCATCGCGCAAGAACGGGGCAATTTTTCGGGATAGAGAGAATATAGTATATGATAATCGGCTATGGTGTAGCTTACTATCAGTGAACGAATAACCTAGCTGATGTGAGATGCTTAATAAATCTCCTGATGATTGATAAATTATATTTATTTTGCAAATAGGTTTTATAAAACACTTTTACACGTCATTTTTTTCGTCAGTTTAAACTAGATGAGGCCGGTGTTTCCTAGCTGACTACCCTGAGAAGAAACACCGAAACAAACTCAAGGGATTCATCAGATTTAATCGAGTTACGCAGAACTCCCCGCCTGGATACGCGTTGCCATGGCCAACCTGGAAAACTTTAGTCCCAGCAAAGACAATCTCCACAAGCAGGGGTTCTCGGACGATTCCGATCTTCTGTGTTTGTGCGACGTCTCTACGCAGATCACGTCCCACCTTCCGCCTGGCGCCACATGCCCTGTTACCTGTTCACGTAAGGATCTAATGAGAGCGTGGCCGAATACTGGGCCAAGCATGGGATTTATTTAAGAAAAACTGTTATCATCTAAACTGTCTTTGTCATCATCATCTTCATGCCCTAGTTCCTTTTTATATTGGGTCGGCGCAACACGTTTTTTTTACAGTTTTTGCTATAGACACTCTAAAAAGAAAAAGAAAGGCCGCAATCGAATCAGTACTTCCAGAGTAGCTCCTACAAACAAATTAACCTCAGTATGATCAGATTTAGAGCTCAAATTAAACAATTAGAAAGTTAGCTGTTGATTGAAATCTGTTTGAGGATAAAGTTTAATCTAGCAAGTCTATGTTTTGTTTGACAAGTTTTAGAGTGGGTTGCACCAAAATCTTTTCTGGTGAAAATTTCATCAAATGACTTCTCTCGCTCTGGGTGGAGCGAGAGAGAGAGAGTGCCAAACTTTTAGTGACTAAAACCCAGGTGTGTTCTAGGGCCGCGGTTACTCTTACGAACCATGCCACTGAAGACTATGTTAATTATGATAAATTTAAGAGTGGGTTACAGCAAAAGCTACGTTGTTTTCAGATTCTATCGAAGTATCATTAACAATGACCATTGAATTTTACCATCTGCTTGCACCTTCACGTAAACCGTTATATTTATAAGTTTTATCAAAAGACGCCATTGTTTTTATCTGCTTTAACCGTAAAGTAGCTATAGCCCTTAACCAGCCGAATTTAAGCGGTTATGGTTAGCGTTATTTGTGATATCATTTTAACTGTTACTAAATTGACGCAACCTGACTTTTGTGAATTAACGGCTGATGAAGCATTTGTTATTGTCAAAGTTAGTGAGTGCATCTCACGCTCTGGTGTTAGACGTTGTAGATTTTACATATTTATTTATTAAAACTTCATGCAACACAAAGGTACAAAGGTTTTTTTAAGGTGGGAAAATCATCTAATGACAAATTTCGCTCTTTAGCGGAGCGCGAGATAGTTTCAGACTTTTGCTGACTAAAAACCCACTCCTGTTCCTTCGTTGCCTTCGTCCCAGGGCCCCGGGTTTCGTTTTCACACTACCCTTGAAAGGTACAAAGGTGGACTTAATGCCTTAGGCATTCTCTACCAGTCAACCAAGGGTCTTTATAAGTTTTCATAATATACATTTAGCCTTAAGTCTGTTATAAATATGATATTTCTGTTCTTAATACCAACTTATGTAAACACAATTACAAGAAAATAAAAGCGTTGCCAAGTTCTAAAACATTAATTATGTAGTTTTGAAATGATCAAAGAGTTTCTTCAAAAGCTTTGATCTGTCTATATATTTAAGAAATTAGCATTTGAGTAGGAGGGCAAAGTTGGATGGATTACTTTTGAAGATACACCGGCAACTTCGATGCCTGAAAGTGTCTTATGACTTAAATAATGAACGAAATTTTTACATTTCATTCTTGATAGGTAATTGAATCATACTGGTGAAGAACTGAAGAATATACAGAAAGAAAAGTCTCACTATACTTCAGGCTAAGGGAGCCATTTTTTTTATAAAGTTATTACAGTTAAGTGAGTTATATTTTTGTCTTGTGCGAGTCAAAACCAGACGGTTTTTTTCTTTCAGTTTCAATCAGATTCTATTTTTTATAAGAGTGTAACTAACTAGAGTAAACCTACCTAATTCTAGTACCTGATAAGTTTTTAGAGGAGTTTTTAAAAACAGTAACTTATTGTTAAATGTTAGTTGGTAAACTGACCAATGGTCATATAAATAACTATTAGTGAAGAAAAAAGAACACATTAGCATAATTTAAAAATTATAGTATTTACCATTTTTTCACAAACTATTGGTTGATATAACCATGGATTAAAGAACTGGCCCTAAGTGGGACATATTCTAAAAATTTACGATATATTTTGAACAAACTAGAGACCCATCCGGCTTTACTCGGGTGCAAATTATATACATAAACCATCCTCATTTATGCTCTTTCTATTAGTGAAAACCGCATCAAAATCCGTTACGTCGTTTATGAGAAGTAGCAGACAGACATAGAAAGCGACTTTGTTTTATATCAGTTATACTAGCGACCCGCCCAGCCTCACACAGGTGTTTGAAATCTTCGAAATTCTCGGCTTTTCTAAACTATAACATGCAGTATTATAAACTTAAATCTTCCTTACGAATCACTCAGTCTATTGGTGAAAACTGCAATGAAATCCGTTCAGTAGTTTCTGAGTTTATCGCGTTCATCAGACCGACACACGTGAGGGAGGATTTTGTTTTATAACATGTATGTAAGGATAAAGAAACGTTTTACATTATTTAAAAAAAAACCTTTGTCATAAATATTCTTAGACAAAAATCTACACAAATAATGAAGATGAATGTTGATCACAATAACGATAAACAGCTGTCACATACTGCGTAATGTCCTAATTGGTGGCGGCTGATAACAATTACAGCCGAGCACCATTAATTGGTACGAGTCAGCTGACAACATCTTATCTAGACAAGTGCTGCAGAACATGTGATAAGAAGCTGGGCTGATCGTTAATCAGCTGGATAATAGCTTCTATTGTCTGTCTTTAAATTAGGAAAAATATTGCACCATAGAGAGCTGTGCTGCACTCGTCTCGAAACGATAAAGAAAATCGTTGTGAGGAAACCGGCATGTCCTAGAATTTTAAATTCTAAGACATCTGACATCCACGAAGCCGCACTAGATACGCATGTTGGGTCATAACCCACCCGTAGGTCACGACCCACAACGCATGAGAGCGGTCTGAGTCAATTACCGCTATAGCCCACGTAAATGGCCCATCATGGACTGAGTACGGACACTAAACTCCAATAAATAGATGGATAGACGTCAAAGGAGTATTGTCGAGCAAGACTAGTGTCAGATTTTCTGGACACGGTTCAAGGATGATGTCACGGAAAAAAGCTAGTCGTTCGTGATTAGGCGAACAAAGAAAAGTAGTCTTTTTTTATTGGCCAATTTATATGGCGCGACAAGTGACGTTTCGAATCCTCATACGTTGAGACTCTACAAAACAGAAATTGGCCCTAAATCTATTGCATTTAGTTCGTTTATGCTATGCCGTAGACATCTGGCTTATACACCAGTATAATGCAAATAATTAAGTAGGTACACTATGGGTACACTCATGTAGTTGTATTCTAAATCGCTATGAATGTAACCGCACACCAACCACTCGCTAAATGTCTGAAAAGTTGGTGTAATTGACAACCGGTGAAAGACTCAAGAGGATCGCGTGAGCGTGGCGTAAGTTAAATAAAGAAATCTAACGAGACCAAAACGTTTAGTCATTGTCTTTTCAGTTTTATTTAATTAATGGCAAACAAACATCTACGCCGGTTCCAACTTCCAGTTAACACCTAACTTTCTAATTACTTCAAGGTCTCAACTAAGTTATCTCTTATTTTTTATTTGAGATATCTTCTTCATACCCTTCGTCTCAGGAGTACGGAGTGTTTTCCCATACTTCCTATCGTTAGCATGAGGAAGGGGCCCGTGAGATACATGTTACTCCCCTCCTAGCATTAGAGCACCTAGTGCGCATAGTGCTGTCGATCCTACCACCGCACATCGAGCGCCGTGCCTAGCGGGCCCATTACCTAGTGCGGCCGATCCTACCTCCGCACATTGAGGCTTCACCTAGCGGGTCCATCATCCAGTGCGGCTGATCCTACCACCATACATCCTCCTATTACACACGCATGGAAAATAAGTTTCCTTCAACTAATACATCTTCAACCCTTTCGGGAACCCAGAAATAAAATAAGTTCTCGCACACACAAGGGCATGCCCTCAAGGGTTTTATTTCATTCAAATCACATCGGTGGAATATTATATTTTATGAATAACATAACAATAACATACGATTTTATTCACAAAATATATTGGAAGTATATTGAAAGCAATAACAAATAGAATTTTATTTGGAAAACACAATATATGAACAATATTGTTATGAATAAGTTCTGGTTTTGCAAATTAAATACTCATTATGTACCTACTAGTAGTTATAATAATTGGAATCATACAGAAATTGTTGTGATGTAGCGATTCGTGTGGCATACTAAAACTTTCTGGATCTGGCCACTTACAATAAAAGAATGAAAAAAACAATTATAGAATTCGAAAATGGAACTATTTTCGAGCATGTTACTTTTTAATTAGCGAAGCTGTCATTTGTTTTTTCATTGTGGCGTCCTATTGAAGATTGTGTGTCGCTATCAAAATGAATTTAAGTCGTGAACATTTTCGTTCAATGATTTTTTATGATTTTTGTTGGGGCTAAGTCAACAAGAGAGTTACCAGAGACTTCAATTGGCATTTTATGATGAAGCACCATGTCGCAGCTCTGTGTATTCGTGGTTTGGAGAATTAAGACGTGGACTTGACCATCTCTATGACGAGGCACGTGAAGGTCGGCCGGCGACTGCGGTTACAAACTTGAAAATTGACACCGTACGACAACTTATTGAAACTGACAAAAAAAATTACTTGCCAGCAAATTCGTGCTTTGTTTGGCCTTGGAATGAGCCAAGTGCAAAACATTTTACATGTGGATCTGAAGGTTCGAAAACTTTGCACTCGATGGATACCACATAACGTAGGACCAGAAACGACTGCATGTCCAGTGGTGCCTTAAAATGATAAAAAAATTTAATGTAATGAAAAACTCTTAATAAAAAAATCGCAGTAACTGGACTGATAGTTTCTCTCCATATATCACAAAGCACATCAACAGAAAACCATTACGAATAAATCGAGTAATAACAAAAGAGGGAAATCCTTGTCGGGAAATGATGGGGAGAAAGGGAACAGGCCTACATCCATCAGCGAGATGTATCGACGCTGGGCCCATACATTACCTTATCGTGTGTATTGAAGGTGAAGTATGCAGGGTATGGCCATCAATTATGTATCTGAAGAAACGTGAACAGCGTCAATATTTACTTACAATGGTTTGATTGAAAATTTTGATATGTTCAGCTTATTTGTGTGTGCTTCGAGAAAGAGGTCAATCGTTGTATTTTCTCGTCCGACATACCACAGTGTATCAAGACGAAAGAAAGAAACCAGTGCGTGTTGCCATGACATTGGCTCTGAAACGTGCTCGCTCACAATTGGCCTCATCAGAAGGCTTAAAGTCACCTAAAGGACAATGACAAATGCTATGCTCGGTGTTTCATTACGTGATCAAATCAGGAATGAAGATATCCACAGAACTAAGGTTACCAATTAGCCCAAAGAATCGCCAAACTTAAGTGATACAGACCAGATAACAGACCAGATAGATGGTTAATGGACCTGAAAGATTCTGGAATGGTGACCGCGTACCAAAAGAAGCAGCGTTGTGAGGCCTCTCACAAGGTGGACTGATACCCTGGTAATAGGTTCACGGGGAATCCGGTGGAAGCGAGACGCACAGGACTGGTAATTGTGGCGACACTTGGGGGAGGCCTATGTCACACAGTGGACATCTTTTGGCTGAAATAATGATGATGATGATGATGATGATTTGTGTAGGTTCTTTGAGCTTTAGCTATAGACTCCGAGGTTCTACGATTCTATCATAACACATCACGACTGTTTTTTAACCAACTGCCCCAGAAGCATGTTAAAGTTTTTCGTAAGTAGATATGTATTGTACGAGTATGTCAACTTCTTTGGCACGCCCTGTAGCTTTAACGGCTAGATGGATTTTGATAAATAAGGTATCAATCTAATGTGTTTGACCCTCGAAGTGTCATAGGATACCATATTTTTTAACAGTTTTAATTGTGGCTGCCATGAGGTAAATATTTAGTAACTTTTTGACGGTTAAGTTTTTTTTATTTTCCCCCAAATTGCTTAAGCGTCTCTGATTAGTTGAACGCAAAGGGCAACTGCAGGAACACAGGTAGATTTTAGTTAGTAAAAGTCTCACTCTCTCTTACTCTACACAGAGCAAGTAAATAGTTATTTTATATTTTCTCATCTAAAAAAGGCATAAATTTTTATTTACCGTGAACCTTACTCCTGCCTGTCGGCAATATTAAATAGAGCCCAGTTCGTACGAGGGCCCAAAGGTCCAATACTATAAATAATAATAATAATTTATTGAACTCAGTTTTACCTTTGAACAGCCTACGTCGGCTATATCCGACAAGACTCTCGCGTTTATTCTGCCAAGGTCGCACATCCACGACCAAATACTCCATCTCGTCAGCTCTTCTATCACCTATGGGGATTGGAGAGCTAAACGATATGGAGTACCTAGTCGCAAACATATGACTCTGACGAATAGGACACAAATACTTTTGTCGGAATAATCCGACGCAAGCGGTTAAGGGGTTCAAAACAAAAATCAGTGTTGCCTTGGCTATTTTATTAGAAGATCCTGTACAAAATAAGCGGATTATGATTACTGGAACAGAAATAATCGTACCTACGAATATAACCTAATGGTTACGAGTGTTTCACACGTTAGAATAGAATAGAATATTGATTTATTTGCTCAGAATGCAGGTTTTTATAATATGGTGATAAAATAATATTAAAGTATCCTTGCACATTCTACCATTTTGACATGCAAACATTGATGCAAGTTCATCATCAAACTATAACATCAACACCACCCACCTTTAAAGGTTTTGAAAGTAACCTAACGAAGCCTGATTAAACACAACATGTAAATATTGTTAATACTTATACAATTCCATAATGAAAATAATTACCGCAAATAATTAATTAGCATAATATAATATTATGATTGCTTGATTCAAAACCATATCAATTCAGCTGCCACGTAATTAAAGGTAATTATTGACGTTACTTGTATTTAATTAGGTAATTTTGATGAATAATTCCAATTGATTTGATTGGAATTAATGACTAGCTTGACCAATCAAATCGTTCCCGTGACCTATTCCACAAGAACTGTGAATGTATAATAATAATAAGCATAAATGGCCTATTAATGTTCCCACTGCTGGGACTCAAGCTTCCTCTCTAGGAGAGGGATTGGGCCTTAAGCACCCACGCGGACCCAGTGCGGATTGGTGGATGTCACATGTCTTCGAATTTTTTGTTACCGGTTTCCTCACGATGATTTCCCTCACCGTTTCGACAGCAGTGGTAAAGTAAAAGTAATACGCCTGGCTGGGTTTGAATCCGCGACCTTAATTTGTATGTCGGGGCAGTTACCACTGGGCCTCCAGTGCTGTCGAAGTCACTCGAAGACTCTGTGAATGTGTCCTCACCGGACATGGCAAGTTCGGGAGGTTCCTGCACCGGATTCGTGCGGAAGAAACGAAAAGGTGTCACCATTGTGTGGACCACCCGGAGGACATGGTGGAGCATACGGTAGAGGTGTGCCCCGCCTGGGCAGAGCACCGCCGTGCCTTCATGGGGGCGATCGGCGGCAGCGATCTCTCGCGCCAGGCCTTGGTACAGGCCATGGGCTGGAGCGAGGAGGAGTGGCAGGCGGTCGCCTCCTTCTGCGAAGCAGTAATGCTAGCTAAGGGGGCGGCCGCTATTTTTTTCATTGCTAAATCATCAAACGATTTCTCCCGTCGATTGGAGTGAGAGGAAGTTGCCTTTTGCTGTCTAAAACACACCTGTGTTCCTTCAGTTGCCCTTTGCGTTCCAGGGCCACGGTAACTCTTTCGAACAAACCCAGACATCGGCCCTAACGGGATCCGACAAAGATGCTGGTTGCTTTTTGAGGTGCGCGTGAAACACAAAGCGTCGTCGACCCGGTCTTGGTTCTCATCGGACAGTGAGAGCTATCAGGAGCCCTACTATGAAGTCTGAAAATTATCATAATTCTGATGTAAGAAAGAGACGGAGTTATACAGGACGAATAGTACTATCCCTTTCTCACACCGGTTTTATAATGGTTTTAAAACGTCATGGTAGGGTTCCTAATCAGTAAGTTAAACTTATCCAGAACCTGTAATGGGCTTTCTTTACAAAAAAAAACATTCAGATGCTCCACTATTTCTTTAATTAATATCCTGTATCGCCACATAGGTTGACAACTGGCTTCCTTCAAGCAAAGAACAACTTTCCACAACATTATTCATTCAATTTTAGGCCTTACATATACAGATTACAAACCATGAGACTTGCATTTATAAATTTGTCAATCTTGAAACTTTTTCATTCGAATTGCTACCCGGTTACAGCATTATTAATTTAATTTTAATCCTTATCTTTGAAGACATAAGATTAATACAAGTTGCATTTGTAAGTTTGTTATTGTTTCACATTATCATTCGAGTTACTACCATATTATTGAGTCAGTAGGGTTTAATTCTTATTGATATATTAAGTGGAACGGTATCTGCACGTGCTTTGATGTCAGACGGGTGCACGTGCACGTTGCGCCCGCGCATCTGCCGGCTAAAGTTCACTGCACCGCTCCCTAAAGGATCTCAAGATGTTAAGGTCTGTGTACGATCTTTTGTGTCATGTTTTTAATATTTTTAAGTAGTGTTTATGGATTCTAGGAACGTTGAAGAGAAGATTGTGTGAAGTTATTCTTTGGTGGTTTTATACAGTGATTTGATTTATTAGTAACATACCACTCAGTTATTTATATACGCAGGTCGTGGTTTAAGTAGAATTTATTTATTTAGTTAGGTTCACCCACATCACATATATACACACATAAAAACAAATCATAGGTACAGTTCTAATATACATGCCAATTACGGGTAAACACAACATTTACAGTACTCATGCCAGTTTCCCGCTTAGTTGCTAACTTAAGTTTTTTGTACAATTGTGACACCAAACGAAAAACAGAGGACATTATAGGAAAAAAGTTACGAGAAAAAAAAATAACTGACCAAAACCAAACAAACAGAGAATCGTTTGAATTCACGAGTTAATTAAATTATTATAGGCCATATTTTGATGGTTATTAATATTATTGTGGCAGTGGAACCACAATAATATTGAAAACTGACAATGTTAATTGTATATATTTGTACGCCTCTGGGTAAAACATAGAGGATCTACCTATTTTTAACACCTCACAGTCTGTTGTAATCTGACCTATGTTTACAAATAAATTATTCTGATTTCCGATTTCTATTATAAAGGTGTAAGTTTAAATGTGTGTGTACGTTTATTATTCCGTCACGCTCAAACGACTGTACGAATTTGAATGCAATTTAGTACACAGATAGACCATATCCTGGAATGGCACATAACATACTTTTATCTTTTATTACATTATATCTCGAGGAATATCTATAAAAGAGCTACGGAAAACTATGAAAATGTTGGAAATGGTACCAAGGATATTTAAAAAAAAAATACAATACATTTATACTTCCAATAAAAAGTAAAAAAAATTGAAAAATCCATTTTGGAAGTAAAAAACACTTAATTCTGATCATGTACAATAGCATATAATAGCATAATCAGCTTTATAATGTTCCCACTGCTGGGACTCAAGCCTACTCTTTTTGAGAGGAAATGGGCCGTAATCCATCTCGCGGGCCCAGTGCGTCACACGTGTGCACACGTCTTCGAATTTTTCGTTCTAGGACATGCCGGTTTCCTCACGATGTTTTCCTTCACCGTTTTGAGAGCAGTGGTGATGAAATAAATTACACGAAGTAATGTGCCTGATCATGTAGTAGATAATTAATTATTCTATAGTCTTTATTAAAAATAGACCTCGTCTTAAACTACCTAGACTAGAGACCACAAAAAAATAGATAAATCTTTTCTGTTTCAATAAAAACTTTTCAGGCACAACGTAATCTTAAGCTTAATTGCGTTAGAACTTCACAACACAAAACAACTTCTTTTATTCAAATCCTTAAACTTGTTTTGATCAATCTTGGAACAAAAACAGTACAGTAACAGTAGCAAGAAATATAAAAGTGGAGGGAAGCCGAAACGATTCCGTTAACAGCTACAACTTATATGCGAAAAGGAAACCGTTCGTAGAAATGGTTTTATTTATAAAGTTTACATAACTCATTGAATAGCTAGAATTTTGCAACCAGTAAAAATGGAAATTTTACTAAAAATACTATTTGCGTGCAAAATACTTAACGGTTGAATATTCGAAGCCAGGAATAAGATTTCGCATTCAAACCCAGGCAGTTTAATTTGTGTAATTAAATTCATCACCACAGCCCCCTAGCCAAGTTACAACCTTTTCGTTTCTCTTTTCGTTGATCGCCTCGAGTCGGCCACGCCTCCTATTCCTTTGTTCTGACGTCATATCAACGCTCAGTCACGTGGTCAGAATAAAGGAATAGGAGGCGTGGCCGACCGAAACGGTTGTAACTTGGCTAGGGGGCTGCTCTCAAAACGATGAAGGAAAACATCAGGAAAAAATGCCGCATGTCTTGCTGGAACCAAACCTTTTAAGGTGTTATATCCACCAACCCGCACCGGGCCCACGTGGTGGATTACGGCCCTTTCTCTTTCTCCTAGAGATGAGGCCTGAGTCCAAACAGTGGGGACAGTATAAGACGCGACACGACGCCGTCACTTCATGTGCAATACTTTAATAATAGTGCATAGATTAGTTGTTATGTTTTTTTTAATATGTATTAGTATGTATATTATTTTGTAAGATTATTATTTGTGTATTTTGTCTATGGGCCTTAGTTGCCTGATAATAAAGAGTTATTATTATTTCTTTATTTTTCTTATTTACATATAATTTACATTTTTAAATATTTCTTTAAAAAAAATTAAAATAAACATTAAAAGTTTTTTTTATTTTTTATTATTATTATTATTATAAGGCTTATTATGCTCATAATTATAATGGTAAATATTACCTATTCATGTTACGTAATGCTGAAAGAAAATATAAATTTATCTTAAAAACTAATATTATAAAAAGATTGTTTGTTTGTCTGCTACAAAGCACATAATCTCTGTAATGTCAAGTTCAATTCCAAAAATTACTTCTTTGATAGAAATACTTAGGCGCATTATAACTGCCGAGTAATCTATAAAGGTGGATCTGAAGTTCTAAAATACTGACCTAGGCTTTTGTAGCAGACAAACAACAACAATATGTTGAATTACTTCCATCATCATTGTCATCATTTCAGCCGAAAGACGTCCACTGTTGGACATAGGCCTCCCCCAAGCGTCGCCACAACGACCGATCCTGTGCGTCTTGCATCCACCGCACTCCCGCGACTCTCACCAGGTCGTCAGTCCACCTTGTGGGAGGCCTTCCAACGCTCTGCCACTATAGTTTGGCGAATCTTCAGGCTATGTCGGCGAATTACTTTCTATTTCTAACTAAATGTCAAAAACTACTTAAGATTTAACTGGGCAATTGCGAGTCTAACTCGCTCACTGAGGGTTCCGTACAAACTTACCTATGAAAACAGTTCAATTCTCGAATTGAGTTACAAAGATATTTCCGAATCGCAATTTTTTTTTTTTTTGTGGCCTAACTACAAATTTACAGTTTCCGAATTTTTTTTTATACTTGTGCTATGAGACCTTGCTGCATGCCAAATTTCAGGATTCTAGGTCAACGGAAAGTACCCTATGAATTATGATTCCTTTGAGAGTCTCGAAATATACGTTTTTTATAACATAAAAGGCGTATCTTTTTTTTTCGTTAACTCTCAGAAGTTTTATTTTTTTACAACTTCAAGGGACCGCAGATCTTAGTATATAGATTTAATTTCAACTCAATACCTCCACGTGTTCCCGAGATAAAGGGTCTTGACAGACAGACAGACGGACAACAAAGTGATCCTATAAGGGTTCCGTTTTTTCCTTTTGAGGTACGAAACCCTAAAAAGACCATAGTTTACGTGGACGGTGGAATAGACCATCAGAACGAAGCCGCGATAAATAGTTCATCATAAATACCTTGTGTGATATCTAAGTTCATAAGAATGAATCACTTTAAAAGAATCCACCATTTTTTCTCTACCCAAAATTATTGAAGCGCGCAAATTGGCTGCAGGTAAAAATCCGTTGTTGCACTACAAAGGGATTCTTTCAAACGAGATTGGAAGCCAAAGTGCTTATTGTATAAACCATCTTTGTTGTAGTACGTCATATTGAAGGTGGAAATACCAAATGTCGTAAGAGACACGCATTGCACAATTGTATTTTCAACTGTCGACCCCGAGACGAGTGGTCAAAATGTAAAAATGTCTGTCTGTCCTTTACGGCTTTTAAGATTTCCACCGTCGAATTATAAATCAAGATGGAGCTGCGCAGCTAGTTGCGTGGGAGTGGGACAATACGGGAACACAGTTTTGGGGACAAATGTCCGTGTGACGGAAGGTATCAATCCCCTTTGTTCAGATAGTTTCTCAGAATATGTGTTGGCGTATTGTATGTAGGAACTATACAAGCGAATTGTATGGCATTGAAGATTTAGTAAAAAGTCTTACTTTATTTATTGATCTCTCTCACATATTGATTACATAACCTTTCCTTTATACATTTTTAGGGTTCCGTTCTTCAAAAGGAAAAAACGGAATCCTTATAGGATCACTTTGTTGTCCGTCCGTCTGTCTGTCTGTCAAGACCCTTTATCTCGGGAGTGCGTGCAGGTATCGGGTTAAAATTAAAACCATATAGTCAAGTTTGCGGTCCCTTGATGCTGTGAAAAATTCAAACTTCTAAGTTAACGCAAAAAAAAAGATACGGTCTATCATAAATCCTTGTTTAATAGCAGTCTATCATAATATCACGATAAATCCCTGTGTAAGCTGTTGATCCCCGCATTAACGCCGGCGTTAACGCGCCATTGTCTTTCTATTGTGTCTCTAATTACGCACTCAAAAGGTTAATAGCAGTCTATTATATTATCATGATAAATCCCTGTTTATTAGCAGTATATCATATTATCATGATAAATACCTGTTTAATAGCAGTCTATCATATTATCATGATAAATTCCTGTTTAATAGCAGTCTATCATATTATCATGATAAATTCCTGTTTAATAGCAGTCTATCATATTATCACGATAAATCCCTGTTTAATAGCAGTCTATTATATTATCACGATAAATCCTTGTTAAATTTAATCCATATTACACCAGCTGCTGGCAGCGGCTTCACCAGCGCTATAGTAGAAAATTATCCTAAGGGAACATACTACTGAGATAAAAGTATCCGATGCTATTCCAGGGCTTGGCCTACCCGTGTACCAAGTTTCATCAAAATCAGCACTGCCGTTCGAGCGTGAAGAAGTAGCAAACACACAAACACACAAATACACACTCACAAACTTTCGCCTGTATAATATTAGTGTGATTGAGTCTCCGTGTTTGTTTTCTCATTCTTTCATTCACAGGAAAAAGTAGTGTTTTAACCAAAAATGCATTAACCCAACCCGCTTCCTACCCCCCACTTGCTGAAAGCCTATTTGATTTCACATCATTTCAGCTACCTACGAACTTCACTAGTAAAAATGGCACGTTCCTCAAAGTTCGCAAATAAAAAAGGTTCGCTTCTTACACGTTCGAAGTAACAATAATAATTCACATAAAACTTTTCACCCTACTTTATTTGAATGGGAAGTGGTACGATTTTATTTTATTTCAACGTTTCCCACTTTTCCTTGAAGGAAATAACTGGTGTTATAGAATCTCACAAAGCAACCAAAAATGCTTATATTGGAAAAATAATAGACGACAAAGGAAGCCGTCATGAAAAAAGTAATGCACAATAGTTACAAGATATACTTAAAAATAAAAAAGCAGGCGCACCGTGCGTCGTCCATCACGATTATGCCTACCTACATAATATTCACGTTCTGGAATAGGCAAGGATCGCTCTTTTAACTTTATCAGTCCTTTGAACCGGGAAGAATGGCAGAAATAAAAGGAGGCATATCGCAGCAGAGGGCCATCCGAGACTGATGTGGTCGTGATGATGAGTCTTTTGTGGAATCCGACTTTCAACATGAAATTATTAAATGTGTATATGTGAATATTATCTAACAAGATTGATGTTGCGTAATGTCAAAAAAAACTGGATTAAAATGAAAAAGGAAGGGATGTAGTGACCGAAAAAATCAGGGTGTCAAAACTGAATCTCCATATTTTTTTTTTCTTTTTTGATTTCACACGGTTTGTGTATTTAGCCAGTGCCAAATTTAGAAGGTATTTAGATATTGATTTCCATTAAAATGCAGATGTAACACATTATAATATTACATTTTTGCAGTATTTGATAGCAAATGTATCGAGTCAGCGTTCTCAGCAAGCTTCGAATATGTCCTACAATAATACTCCATTTTACCGAGATTACGCCTGTTTCAATAACTCCATAAATTGGCCAGTTTTTTAAACACTAGAGATACTAAACAACATCAATTTTTCATCACGATATCAACTAGGAATCATTTGCAAGATATTAAAACAGCCACTAAACTTTACTAGAAAAAAAATCGTCAATATACCTAAATCTCTAAGAACTGTCTCTATCTTAATTTGATTAAATGGTGAACGAAGGTCGACTCACCGTCTACCAGTTGAATCAGATCCCTACTTGAAAGGAAGAACAGCAGAATAGACAACTTACATACCTATATTTGAAAACCTAGTGGATTGTGTCCATTCTTTGCACAGTATGTCTAAGTATCCATATTTGCCTACTCTCCTCCGCCAGTAACGTTTGCTATTTTAGTGAGGCTCATTTTAGGCTCGTTTTTAACAACTTCCAAAAAGAAGGAGGTTCTCAATTCTGCTGAATGTTTTCATTGTACGTTGGTCATTGATATTGAGTTTCTTGCACGTTATTCTCCATAGTGATCTACGCTTTAGAACGTGCAATTTAGCTTCACTTTTTTTAACTGACCGACATTTTGACAATTCAGAAGTGTTAATTGGTCTATTTGAAATAAACGTTTCTGATTTCTGATATCTTCGTCAAATGTCAACCGATTTTGATGATTATTTTTTGTTTGTAAGAGTATTTTCGCCAGGTGGTCCCATTAAATTTTACAAACCATTTTGACAAACAGGTACAGGACGACACGTACCGAACTGTACACTCGTAAAAATGTTTATTGTTACGTTATGCAGCACACAACCAGGTCAGAATTCCTATCTGACGGATCGTAAACACAATTCCGAGCTGGTATCAGTTGAGAACTGAATCAATATATCAATTTAAAGCAAACATGTCACCGTGTTGGTATAGTTCAACGGATAGTGTCCTATAACTTTATCTCATTTTACTGGATAACAGTTTTATTTTCTAAAAAACTGTTTATTTAATAACTAGTAAATATTTAATAGACATGAAGATAGATATAATCTGAAATGTCAAAAACCCCTCTCTATTTGACTGACAAGTTCGGTATATCCAAAGGTTGTCTGTCAAAAATCGCATGGAGTTGTAGAAAAAAGACTAGCTTTTTTAGACTTCAAATACGTAAGATTATAATGAGATGCGCCCAGGAATGTTTGTTTGAGTTTTTGACGTGAATTTTTTGAGGGAAGCTCAATGGCTGTTTTAATTACGAGTATTCTTAAAATTGATTCCTCGTGGATACTGTGATGTAAATTGGTGTAGTTTTGTATCTCAAGTGTCTGCACAACTGGAAAATAAGTAAAATCATTCAAACAGACACGATCTCTGAAAAATAGAGCTGAGAATTTTATTGTTGTATTGTCTTCCTCAGCAAAGCTTGCCCAGAAGGCTGTTACGTCTATCATCATCTATTGCGCTTGCTGCGTTGTTCCCGTGACAGTCGATAATCATCCCATTCTTACGGGATGAAAAGAATCCTGTCTTAATCCAGGCCATTTTTGTTTAGGCAACTTTTCCAGTTCAGGGTAGGGTGAGAGGGAGTGTCAGACTTTTATTAACTAAAACCTACCAGCCCCCCTAGCCAAGTTACAACCGTTTCGTTTCGATTCTCTTTTCGCCGATCGCCTCGAGTAGGCTATGCCTCCGATTTCTTTATTCTGACGTCATCTCAACGCTCAGTCACGTGGTCAGAACAAAGGAATAGGAGGCATGGCCGACTCGAGGCGATCAACGAAAAGAGAATCGAAACGAAACGGTAGTAACTTGGCTAGGGGGGCAGTACCGTAGAATGGAGTTACTTTAAATCGCGGGGCGACCTTAATCGAAACTTCTTTTAGAAACTTAAGTGCAAATATTGAGAAAACGGAACGCACTAGCCCACTTTTTTTTGTGTTGGCAACACTGATCGTCAGCCATCTTTCCCTTAGAAGCATAGGCGAGTGCGGCGGCTCGTTTTGCATAAAACAATTGAAAAGGTGAGTAGGTAACTACATATTAATATCTTTTTTTAGCCTGCAAAACTTTGTCCGTAACTACATAATTCGATTTGTGTATAGGCATAATGCAATTTATTTTCGGTTAGTTTAACTTTAATTTGTGAACTTTATAAAAATATTGTGATTTCCTAACCTCAAAATTTGCTTGTGTTATTGGCAAAAATTAACGCGGGGTGACATTGATCAACAGGCTGGGTGAGATTGATCGGTGATCAAAGTAACCCTACGTTTTAAAGTAAGGTTGTGGTTAACTACTTTTATCCGATTCTTATGATTCTTTATATATTATTATTAATCTATTGCTTCAGAAACATCATGCCGCGAGATTACAAAAAAAAAACCGGAACGAGAAGATATATAAACTACAGTGACGAATTATTAAATGAAGCTTTGTCAAGAGTAGTGACAGGAGCTATGTCTTTACGGGTTGCATCAAGAGAATATGATATTCCCTTTGGAACCTGTAAAATAAATATAAAGGAAACTACTAGAACTCCAGGTGCAAAACCTATTTTTAGCCATACCGAAGAAAAATCTCTGTTGAAGGCGGCAGCAAAATGTTCTGACTGGGGTTATCCTTTAACCGCACTTGATTTGAGGTTTTTAGCAAAAGCTTATTTAGACAGACAAGGCCGACATGTTGCTAGATTCCAAAATAATCTCCCAAGCCCCGATTGGGCATATTCTATATTAAAAAGGTACAAGGACGAATATTCGACAAGAGTCGCCGCAAAGAAAAAAAAAGAACTGATTAGAATACAATTTTCTGTGATTTGATAGTTAAACTATTGCTTATTTCTAAGTAAAAACAAATTATGTTCCTAAGTCGTAAAATAAAGACTGATTAGAGTAAAATCTGTTTTATTTATATGATCAAAGTTACCCTAAAGTTACATTAAAATGCTTATAAAATGAAAAATTACCGGTCGATTTTTTCGATTATTTTTTTCCGTAGTATCGTTTCGGGTCTACTGTCGAATTCCATAGTAAAAACATGGGTGATCAAAGTTTCCTCACTCACGGTTTAACTTTGATCGCTTACTTTTTAATTTTTTTTCTTAAAATAATTAAAATTTAGCATGTTAAAATTAGCTTATTCAAATCTACACAAAAAACCGATTATTATACTTTTAAATAATAATAATCTCGCTAAAAATGAGAATGCTACAGTCATATAAAGTTAAAAATTGATCAAGTATCCCCATTTTACGGTACTTCGTTTGCCAACAATCCCGCAGACTAAGTCTTAATCAAGGTCATGGTTTATCTATATTTCTCGTATCTATCCCGAATTCGATCAATCGGTTGAGACTCGATGTTAAACAAACTTCCAAACTTAGCTAAAGACTCAAACTTATAACGTTAGTAAACCAATCCTACGATAGTTTAAAATAGGATAATATGGTAAAGTGAAGCTTTGACTGTTGGAGTAGAGTATATTCTCTATATTGCATTGCGAAGAACCTATATGTTGATCCGTATTTATGTGTCGTCACATCTAGCATTCGCACAAGAGCCAGCCAGCCGGCGTGCGTATTTGTGTCGCTAAAATCACACTCAATATATGCACTTTGATTCTGTTTCCGGAAGATACTAATTAAGCTGTGCTGGTTTTTTGACGTGTTTTATGTTTATTAACATATTCGAACTTTATGCTCTAAAACACTGTATATGGTTCAAGCATTTTCTAACAGTCGATCTTAGGATGATGCAGAAACATAACATGGCAGATGCAACTTAATTGAAGACAAACAGAAAAGAAAAGAGAACAATAATAAATATATACTTAAATACATATTTTCAATCCAACCAATCAATACTGTGATGATTCTACTAACTTCTTGCGATTATGTTCACGTACCAACAAAATTAGGGTTCTTTTGATGTTATTTTGTGTCTATCTGTATGTATTCCACGCTGAAAACCAGCGCTGTGGACTCGTCGCATTTTTGCGTTGTGGACACGGCATTATGCTGAGCGTACGGCCGTTTTGCTCGGATGTGGCACATATATGTTATTTCTAATTAATTATGTTTTTGTCTTGCAAAATGTTTGCAATATGTTAGTTATAAGTTTGCGCCTTTTCCGGCAAATAAATTGTTTTTCTTTCTTTCTTTTCTTTCTTTCTATTGTTATAAATTGTACCTTGCAGTGGGTACAAGATCAATAATTCGCGTTTAGAGTGATAAATAGCACCTATATTTTCAGGCGCTAGTAGTCTAGTACATAACACACGAAACTATTCACACTCAGCCAGTTTATCTTTATTTGCTAAGTAGTACCTTTATCGAATGGTCCGCGATTTATATAACATATACCATAATAGACGCTCATCCTGAAAGTAGTGTGTTTAGAATTGGCTACTGAATAGATTTCAGATAAAAAAATAAATAAAAGTCTTGGTTAATCTTGAATGCGTCACTAGCGTTTTTGTGTGTGCGTAGATAAATTAAGTTAGATACCACTATCGATGCTGTTCCAGTGTAGTGTGTCGATACGCACATTATATTATTTGGAGAAATTACGATAAATAATTTCTCCAAAAAACACTAAGCACATGCACATTTTAGTAAAATTTTAGTCATAGGACAGATGAAAATTGTAGTGCTTGAATTGTGATTGTAACTGGGGTAATTTTCTAATTGCGGTGTAACTTGCTATCTTACTAATATTATAAAGAGGAAAGATTTCTATTTTTGGATGTTTGTATTTTTGTTTACAATTAATAAACTCAAAAACTACAGGACCAGTTTTAAAATTCTTTCACCAGTAAAATGCAACTTTATCACTTACTAACGTAGGCTATATGTTTTTCAATAAACTTACTCGAAAACCCGCTCTTATCCCACCGCTTTTAGGTACGCAATGGACTGTTTCCCGCACTAGTGCAGAAATAGCGCGTGCTCTCCCCCGCCACAATATTATTACATGTATCGCATCAGGCTGGGCGCGCGTCGACCCCCACCAGTCGCCGGTCAACCCCCGTTTATTCATTTCTTCGTAAGTGTATTGAAAAAAGACGTTTGACACGTGCAAATTTGTCACTGCAGCCCTCGGCTCCATAACACACTCGCCTACGGCTCGTGCGAATTCCACCTTGGTCGCAATGACAAACTTTCTGCACTTGTATCAAAATGTACTATTCTACTTTCACGAGCGAAGCCGCTGACAGATGCTAGTTTTGTAAATAGCAGCAATCACACCAACGAAATAAGAAAATAAAAATGGCATCCACTGCACTCGTCTCCAGCACTCGGTCATTTATTTTTTGATCTCGAATATTTTATACCGAACGAAGATAAGAGAATAACATACTCTGTATTATTCTTTCATTTCCCTACAAGTATCTACTGGTAACTCAACGTGGATGGATTGAATATGATCTATAAAGTACCGTTGAATTCGCGAGAGACCTTAATAAAACCCACATGTACCAGGGAAACATGAAACCTAGGCTTGACTGCGTGGGATAAGATTGGCATTGATGATGATGGACTTTTTTTTTCGGCGGGGCGGAAGATAGTGTCAGACTTTTACTGACTAAAAACCCACTCCTGTTCCTTCGTTGCCTTTCGTACTAGGCCCGAATCTTACTTTCAGAAGCAGACCCTTGGCCCCAGTAGGCTTCGACCCTGCTGGGCTCCTACGGTTTGCTGACATCTCCTTGAGGCGCGCGTGGAACAGTACGCGCTGTCGACGACTTGGCCTCGGTCCGGACGGTCGGACGGCGAGCTACCCATTGCTCGCCGATGATGGACTTAGACTTTTTTCCGTTTCCCGACAAATAAGTGAACTGAGTACCTAATGGAAACTCACTGGATGATTTCAATTTAATTCAAAATATTTTATTTCACATAGAGTTACATGGGTACCTTGAGAGTGCCCTTGGCAAGACCTGAATGAGACTCGCATATACCAGGGAGGCATGGCATGACAGGGTTCTTGTTCAGCTATATGTGGAACAAGGTTGTTGATGGTGACGATGGCAATATTAGCAGCTATGTTTAAGTTAATTACCTTAGGGACGACATAGTTCTAGAACTCTCTAAGAACATGAAAATTTGATTAAAATAAAAGGAGAGCTATAGAATATAGATAATATAATAATATCAAAATAATAATGTTAAAAATTTAATCTTCACTGATGACGTACGTATTGGCGTTGTGCAACCTCTAAATATATTAACTGATTATGGTGATTTTTGGTATATGAGCTCTGTGCATGAGTGGTATCAAGAATTCATGGAAAGTCATAATCGAAAATTTAAAAAACATGAAGCAACAAAAAATCAAAAAATCATCCACGTCGATGTCAACGGGAACAGTGCCCAGAACGCTGGCAGCATTGCCACGTTGAATGGCAATGTAGATTCGTTGGCCAAAAAAAAATATTAATAAATTGTACTTACATACGCGAACAAAGACAATAATGATGACATTAACTCAAAATAAGTACACACACAAAACCTCAGTAAATATTCATATTCCAATAATAAACTTGTCACACTCACATAAACCTCACGAAATATATTGCCAGGATTTAAATAAATGAATTACCTTACCTACATTGTGGTAACTGATAAAAAAGGCCCCAAATTAATACGACACAGTACTGGGTCGGCAAAGAAATTCATGTATTCATCCCAGAGGACCGCGAATAAACTACAGCTCGAAAATATGTATAAAATTATTGGACGCTTGGAAACGGTCGATAATTCGATTAATTTGACTAAAAGTTAAACATAATATTCGGTTTATATATTATGTAAACGCTTCTGCCAGAGGCGTCGCCTGCATTAAAGTAGAACCCCCGATTTATCACTTTAGGGGGGGGGGGAGACTTTTGGAAAATCCTTTCTTAGCGCTTGTCTACGTCATAAAAACTATCTGCGTTGGAAGGCACGCAGATTAGTGTTGCAACAGAACTCTGCTTCCGCTTCCGCTTCTGTAGAAGTTCCGCCAGCTTTTAGACTTCCGTTTCTGCTTCTGCTTCCGCAAAATTTATAACAGAGCTCTAAATGGAAGAATACATGCGAGGAGCCCTGGGGTGGGGGGCGCGTGGACGACTGGACACATTGGAAAGGTCGCGGGGTCGGTACACAAACGTGTCGCAACGAGTTTCTTTATTATTATGCCGCAGCCCCAATGGCTGGTCTATGCATCCTTATAAAAAGCCAGAATGCTACAAACTAATTGTATGAAACGGATCTAACCAATTATGCATGTTATGCCTCCTGATGAGGGTCTCATCGTGTGGGAGAGAACGTTGTTATGTCCTAACATATTATCATAAATAATTAATTGCATTGATTAACAACATCAATTATTATAATCTGCTGTCACTCCTGACCGACCTCATTAATAAGATGATTTATAATTGACCAGCTATGGCCATAGTTTGACTCGCTTTTGCCTTATAATATAAATAAGTGCCTATAATATAATAACCTAGTAATAAAACACTGCAGATGCACATTACAGACACGGTAAAATATATAATTCTTGTTTTGGGGACAGGACCGGTCATTATGGCGACACTTGAGGAAAGCTGATGAGAGATGAGATGAGATGTCCAACAGTGGACGTCTTTCGGCTGAATTGATGATGATGATATAATTCTTTTGTACGAGTTTTTGTCACCTAACTCCTCCTAAACGGCTTGACCAATTTAGATGAAATTTTGTATGTATTTTTTTTTTTTTTTCTGTAGGAGTGGGAAATCCTCATGGACGCCCAAGCTGCCTCACAGGCGAGCCAGTCTGGGCAGTGTCAGACTCCTACTGACTAAAACCGCACTCCTACCTTACATTTAAACCACGGACATGACGTCCGTGCCCTTGTTTGGTAATTATACATTATTTGCTTCTGGGCAACTCCACGTGCAAGTGGCGTCACTCCAGAGCATCTTTCAGCGATCGCAATAAATCCCGTCAGAATTTCAGGGTTTAGAGGCCACCAGTCCGAAGCGATACCCAAGCGACAACGACCCACATACGCATCAAAAATCAGGAATCTCCCAACCTTCAACACACATACAACTCATCGCCGCCCAAAATGCCGCACCAAACAAATGGCCCGTCAACCCCAATAACTATACTTAATACTAATACTTAACAGGTACTATACATAATATTAATTATATACATATAACCATAAATACCATCTAGTTTATATTTGTATGTATATTGGAGTGGAAATATATTTGAACCCCGTAGGTGGCGTAGAAATTGGGTTCATTTTTTTTTAGAGGAAAAGCTTTCGTTTAGGACAACGTCTGCCGGGATCGCTAGTAAGTATATACATAAATGATTTTCTAGTTTTAATCGTAAATGTGTATTTGTGACTAGAGTCTGTGTAAATAAATCGATGTCACCTATTACAATATGTTAATCACACAAATATTATAAACCGTGAAAGTTTGTATGTTTAGGATTGTTACTTCTTCACCCCTGAACGTTTGAACGGATTTTGATAAAACTTTCCACATGGGTAGACCATTTCCAATAGCATACTTTTTATCCTGAGAGTATGTGTGTGTTTGACGGAACCACTAGCAGAAACTAGTGTTGCTTTTATTACTTTTAGGGTTCCGTACCTCAAAAGGAAAAAACGGTATCCTTATAAGATCACCTTGTTGTCCGTCTGTCTTTCTGTCTGTCTGTCAAGACCCTTTATTTTGGGAATGCGTAAAGGTATCGAGTTGAAAATAAAACCAAATACGGTCTGTGGACCCATGAAGCTGTGAAAAAATCAAACTTCTAAGTTAATCAAAAAAAAGATACGGCCGTTTATGTCGCAAAAAACGTGTATTTCGACACTCTCAAGGGAATCAAAATTCATAGGGTACTTCCCGTTTACCTAGAATCCTGAAATATGGCATGAAGCAAGGTCTCATAGAACAAGTACAGGAAAAAATCTGAAAACTGTAAATTTTTTGTTACGTCACAAAAAAGGAAACTTTTTTGCGATTCGGAAAAATCTTTGCAACCCAATTCGGAAACTGAACTGTTTTCATAGGTAAGTTTGTATTGTATCAGTGCGCGAGTCCGACTCGCACTTGGACGGTTTTTTTTTATAAAAGTTATCTACTTTTTTAATGAATTCTCAGTATTTTGTTTACGTATGACATTTTAATTTCGAAACGGCCGCGTGACATCGGGGCGGGATGAAACAGTCATGTGGTCGGCAGTAGAAGGCTAATTGCGAAAATGTCATCTAGGAAACAACAATGCTTCAAAAGTTTTAATTGCGTACGGGGAAATTGGATAGACGTCAAATTCGAAATATGCTACGAGTGATAGTTTTCCATGCTACGCCGTAGCGCCTACGCCGCGTAGCGGGCTACAACTATTGACATTACAATCTAATATTTAGATAAAAATTTCGTGTCACAACGTTTGATAGCGAATTGCTCCGAAACGGCTTGACCGATTTTTATGTTTTTTTTGTATGTCTGAGTAGGTCATGTTTTATCCTCCTACCCACATTTCCTATTTTTTTCTTTGATAATTTATTTGGCAGAACAACGTCTGCCGCGTCAGCATAAAGGTGAAAGTTTATGAGTGTAGTGTGTATATGTTTATTACTTCTTCACGCTCGAACGGCTGAACAGATTTGGATGAAATTTGAAAAACGGGTATAGTATGTCTTGTAATAGCACAAGGATAAGACTTATTATTCTGGGAGTATCTTTCTTTAGGATAATTTTCTACTTTCAGGCCAGCAGCTCGTTTTCCTATATTAATTTTCTATTCTCTAAATACTCGTTCTAGTATAAAACTCGAGCACAGGCGTAGGGTAGCCAGCCTTTCGGTATTTTACAGGTTACATTTTGGAGAGTGTGCACGAGAATTGTATGACTTGATTCCGCCATCTCCTTTCTACCATCGGACAATCCGACGGACGGCGACTAACCACCCTCACGTTGTTGAAACCTCTACGGTCCGGACCAAGCGTTTCGCCTCGTCGTTTATACCGCGTACATCGAAAGACTGGAACAATTTGCCTGCTGCGGTCTTCCCGTCCAACTATAATTTAGGTGTCTTCAAGGCTAGAGTGAATAGGCTCTTAATAAACTAGTGCGCCTCATCTTCAATGATTGCATCACTACTTACAGACACACACTTCTCTTCTTTGAGACTTCTCATCAGATAGGACCGCAGTCAAGCACTGGTTTATATGAATAAAAATAAAAAAACTAAATCACTGCCTGTCTCCGTCTGTTTCTCCGCTTACGCATAATCCACACAACGGATTTTCATACGATTTTCGCTAATAGAATGAACGATAAACGGGGAAGGTTTATGTATATAGTGTACTCGTGCGACGCTGTTATTATTTTGTTTCGATACCTACATAGTTTTATTTAACCTCCGTGAGTGTGACCGTGGCATCACTGGCCCTAACAGAATACCAGCGCTGCGTTATTTATCGTTTTATATCGCAGCATATGCTGAGTTAGGCGCCTTTTTGGCCTTGCATAGATTTTAAAGTTATTTTTTTATACTTAAGTAATTCTACTGTATGTGTGAGGTACGAATAAACGTTTTTTCTTTCTTTCTTTCATTCTTTCTTTCTTTCTTTCTTTCTTTCTTTCTTTCTTTCTTTCTTTCTTTCTTTCTTTCTGGAGGGCACTCTAGTCTAGCAGATTATAATTTATAATAGGTATATCTTTCAATGTTTATAAGTATTCTCAAAGAGTTTAACTTTTTAACTGCCTTTGTCGAATATATCCGACAAACAGTCGCTTTTATTACGCCAGGGTCGCACATCCACGACCAAATACTCCATCTCGTCAGCTCTTCTGTCACCTATGGGGATAAGGAGCTAAACGAGATGGAGAAATTTGAACCGTGCACTAGCTTCTGACGTTTTATAAGTGCCCATGTAGGCCTATGTGAAATAAAAAAAATGGTTTTTGTTTTTTTTTTAATTTTGACAAAGTACCCAGTCGCAAACACACGATCCTGGCGAATAGGACACGACAACACTCGTTGGACCAATCCGATTTAAGCGGTTAAATGATTAAAGTCTTTTACCGTACTAACATAAAGTTGATGTTTGCATAAAGATCTGGTTCTCCGTAAATATAAGTCGCCCACCTAAGATCAATAAGATAGTCCCATACTTTATGTATGCGCTTGCAAGTTGAAACTTGTCGGCAAAAAAAAAAACAGGTTGAAACTTGTAAGTATCGACTCCTGGACTACTTATTTCATTAATAATTTTATTATTATGCGAGTGCATAGGCAGAATAGTTTTGATCAGTTTTCGAATTTAATTTACGGTAGAAAATTTACCTATATACGCAGAAAATATTACTTACAGTACACATGAGCGTGCGCAAACGCAGGTGCAGTCTTATAGACCAATGGGACAGCATTCCATTACTATTCAAGAGAGGCACGTGGTGTGACACTGCCAACTTCCAAGCTCACGGATACCGAAGAATTCAAATAGTTATCACTTTGTCAGACCTGAGAACCGAACCCAGGAAATTACGTTCAAAAGTCGGATACGCGACTGCTGGTACTCTTATTATTAAATAGAATACATAGCATAATCAGCCTTTTAATGTTCCCACTGCTGGGACTCAGGCCTCCTCTCTCTAGGAGAGGGAATGGGCCGTAATCCACCACGCGGGCCCAGTGCGGGTTGGTGAATGTCACATGTCTTCGAATATTTTGGTTCTAGGACTTGCCGGTTTCCTCACGATGTTTTCCTTCACCGTTTTGAGAGCAGTGGTGATGAAATAAATACAATACATGATAATAATAACTATGTATTAGTTTATTATTTTTAAGATTGTTATTTATGTACCTATAGTGTCTATGGGCCTTAGTAGCCTGAAATAAAGTGTTATTATTATTATTTAACATCCATCGAAACCTCACGTGTACAGAATGATTAAGAAAAAATATCCGTTCTAAATTTAAAATTCGACTCACCCATAGATAGCGGCGGCACCTGCGATAGCCCCGCCGCACTGCGCTGCGACGTACAACGCAGCCCTCAGCGGCGACACGCGGCGCCGCACGCACAGGGCGGCTGACACCGCCGGGTTCACGTGCGCACCTGTGCCACATGTAAGGCTAGTTTATTTACTTATTCGAATTTGGACAACAGTAGGAAATATATATATATATAAAGACGCACAGATGATCATATGGTGAAGCTTGCCCTTGAATTGCCTACGACGAAGCGCACGCGTGGAAGACCACCCTCCACTTGGTTGACGACGGTCCAAAGAGACCTTAGAGGAGCTCATCTCGAAACCGACATGGCACAAAATCGTGCACAACGGAAAACGAGGACAAGGAGGGCCGACCCCAAATAAATGGGATAAGGTCTAGCCAGAAGAGAGAGAGTAGGAAATATATAACGTCGTAACGTCTCAGTCACAAGTTCACAACTCCACATGCACCACACTCGCTGGCATGAAAGGACAGAGTCCCTACCACAAGCTCTTAACGCAATCCATTTTACGACCTAAACTAACTGTTAAAGGGATAGAACTATACAAGGTGTAAAGCTTCATCCCTCATTCTCGCTCGTACGACCGTGTCATGGTAAGGCTCCTGTTCTCGCTTTTGACCTGATGCCTTAGAAACCTTCTGAATTAAGTTTAGTGATGTAAAACCAGCGAGAGAGTCCTGGGGGGCTATTGGCTAACTTTTTCAATAACAGTTGACAACTGGCATTCGTTGCACACTGAATTTAGTTGTCAACTGACAATTTCATAAAATTGGTATTACGTATCACACAAGTGACTAACAAACTACAGTGGAAATGTGGTGAATTATAAAAATTTACGGTGCCTATTGTGACCACTCTAAAATTTTATCGACTATTATATAGCTTCAAAGGCTTACACAATCGCAATTTTAAAAGTATCGATACAATAACATCTGTCAAAACGTGTTACGGTGGCTATCAAAGGCACCAGTGGCTAATGACGTCACTGCAGTTGGTCACTAAAGATAGGCAATACGAAACTAGCTGTTTGACAGTTCAATGATGCACATTGTTAAAAAGTGATCATCACTTGAACTGTCAACAGAGTTACGCAATAGCCCCTCTGGTACCCATAACACAAGTTAAATGTTCGCGATTTACTGTGACTCAATTTCCTTTTTCGACCACTCCACATTTGAAAATGAATTTTGATTCCGTGAACGTTCTATTTTTAAAATCACTCTAGGTATATCTGGACAGTAATCTAAAATTAAAAATAATAAGGTTTTGACAGAACTTATGACTCGACTAGGTACAAAACGTGTTATAGCTTTTTATTTCATTTAATCAGTCATCTACAACATACTACAGTTTCATGAATTTATCTTATGTATTTAAGAAAGTATCATACCTTTTATTAGCGAACCGTATCTTTTGCAGCCCGGTGTATTATCAAAACACCTACTACACATCAAACGATATCATGGCAATATTCGTGGAAGACACAACGTTTGTTTTGCTTAGGTACACCTACACATACCTATATGTGTATATACGAGTTAAGACCTCCTGCCTATAAATATACGATTTTGGTATCAAGTTATAAAGATTTCATAACATGGTTTGATCCAACCTACATATTTATGTAGGTACAATTCATACCGCGGGTCGCGGGAACGTTTGAAAAAGTTACCATTGGCCCTAGAACATAAAGGGCAAATGAAGGAACATATTTAGGAGGGTTTTAGTCAGTAAAAGTCTTACACGCCCTCTCCTTCAACCATAGAGCGAGAGAAATAATTTGAAGATATCCCACCTTAAAAAATAAAAAGTACAATCCATCAAGCATATTTTCTTTTAACAAATTCATAGGATGAAAAACTTCCAGGGAAATTCAATAAACAAGAAACCGACGCAAACTCAGTTGTTTGAAGGCCGTGGATCAACTGTTGAAACCGTCGTGATCAGCATTGAAACCTGGAACAAATGTCCCGGCAACAATAAAGCCTTTTTGTTCAAACTCTAATACAAAATGGTACAGAAAGGTAAGCTTTACAAATTGTGTTTCATTTATTTTGAAAAGTACAACTGAAACTGAACATGAATCACTGACTCGTTGATTTGATGGTCACAGGTACTCGTTTCTGTAGACTTGTAGAGCATAAGGTCCTGGGTTTTATTCCCGACTTAGGAGAAATGTTATTGGTTTTTTTTACTAATTATTAATAAATAGGCTTGCGTTTGACTACTATCTCACCTGATAATATGGGTGACGATAGAGCACGCTTGCCTAGAAGTAACCTATTCACTCTTAACTTATAGACCCCTAGGTTGTAGGTATCAGGAAACAAAGACTCCAGCCTGCAGGGAATTCCATCCCTTTCCATATGAAATTTCTCAGTAGCAGCAAGGAGTCTGGGCCGGTATCCTGTGGGCAATATACTCGCCCCATTATATCAAGCTTGAATAAAACTAGTGAAATGTGGGTGTCTGGGTACGGTATACCCAAGCACCCACTTACAATATTCTAACCTCCATGGAATCGATGGAATACAACATGATGTACACTCAGCTGTCCCATATTGTGTTAGATGTACTTTCTTTCTTGTTTTTATTTTTGGTGTACAATAAAGAATATATCTATCTATCTATCTTACATCTTACATTTATCTATATAACTTGTTTTACTGATGATTTTTATGATGTTGACCCACCCATGTTCATTTAGTCGCTCTTTGCGTTTCAGGGCCGTGGTTACTCTTTCAAACAAACCCGCAGATAAATAACCCTTTACCGGGATTAAAATGTTGGAGGACGTATCACTTAGTCATTAAGTGAGACAAATTAGGCACACTCGGCCGGCGAAGCGTGGTTGTGAATATGTGATCCAAATAGAAATCGGGATCGATCCTGTAGCTTCTATGCGAGCGGTATGTAACCGCCATCACAAACGGATATTTTGTCCGATCTGGGCAACTGCCCGAGAGATGATTTCGAGCTGTTGTATATGTTCAACTCTAATTACGCGTTGCAGGATTTCATATGTAGTGCTATAGATGTCGCTACAATATAAAGCTTGAATAAAACTGGTGAAATGTGGGTATACCATACCCATATAAGTACACACTTACAATTTTAAACCTCCGTGGATTCCATGGAATAAAGGCATGATGTTAATATATTTTGTTAATGATAGTAATAACCTAATAACCCTTTAGTGGGATTAAAGTGTTGGAAGACGTGTCACTTAGTCATTAAGTGAGACAAATTAGGCACACTCGGCCGGCGTAGCGTGAATGTGAATATGTGATCCAAATAGAAATCGGGATCGATCCTGTAGCTTCTATGCGAGCCTCACATACCGCCATAACAGACGGATATTTTGTCCGATCTGGGCAACTGCCCGAGAGATGATTTCGAGCTGTTGTATATGTTCAACTCTAATTACGCGTTGCAGGATTTCGTAGTTTAGTTCATATGTAGTGCCAAAGATGTCGCTACAATATAAAGCTTGAATAAAACTGGTGAAATTTGGGTATACCATACCCAATATAAGTACACACTTACAATTTTAAACCTCCTTGGAATAAAGGCATGATGTTAATATATTTTGTTAATGATAGTAATAACCTAATAACCCTTTAGCGGGATTAAAGTGTTGGAAGACGTGTCACTTAGTCATTAAGTGAGACAAATTAGGCACACTCGGCCGGCGTAGCGTGGATGTGAATATGTGATCCAAATAGAAATCGGGATCGATCCTGTAGCTTCTATGCGAGCCTCACATACCGCCATCATTAAAATTAAATATGTTACTTTGACTCGTGATTTTGTATTTGCAAATGATTTATTTATTTAAGGTTAGTTGAAAAAGTAATAAGTGTGTAATTTTAAGCTACTGTTTAAATGTCCATTAGTTACGCAAATACATCGAAAAAAATATTTTTTATTTATTATAAACTTATTTAGAAAGCCAATTTTATTAGCTTTGATTTACATCAGTAAGTACCTACTCTTAGCCGTTAACAGTTGCTTGTTTTTTTTTTCATGTTATACATGTTATATACCTGTCCAGCAGCCCCCCTAGCCAAGTCACAAGCGATAAACGTAAACTCTCAGTAGTCTTTAATAGATTTTCAACTTTATATTATTGAATATAAAGTTGAAAATCTATTGAAGATTACATAGTGTTTTCGTTCGTTCCGGTCGCTAACGCTCAGTAGTCTTTAATAGATTTTCAACTTTATGCTATTAGGTATAAAGTTGAAAATCTATTGGAGATTACTAAGCGTTCACGTTTATCGTTTGCAACTTGGCTAGGGGGGCAGGTCAACAATTTGTCGATTTGGATTCTGGATATTTTATTAACAAGCAGCATTTGTTATGAATTTACTATCGGACAGACTGGCACGTGCCAGGGCTCTACTCCTACTCTATGACTCCCACGACTACTAACCTAATTTTTTTTATCTATAGGTACCATAGATAAAACTGAAACCAACGTGATTCGATGTTAAAAGTAAATTGTGACCTTTGTTCTTCCTTTAAATAAAATGCTGCGGGCCATTTAAGAGTTTTTAATACAAAAAGCACCATATCGTCACCGCAATAAAACTTGTTATTGCATATCTACAATGCAATCCGAGTCAGTGTCCGTAATTAATTCCGGTCCCGAAGAACAGCTGTTACGTATTACGAGGTAGACTAAGTACTTTACGATTATTCCCTCCAACATTATTATAATACTGTTTTCATAAAATCTGACTTATCTGCAAAGCGTATACGTTCAGAATAACAAATTCTGCGACGAAATAAAATCATGTCACCTTAGTATTCGCGCCGAATATTCGTGGTCCCAAGTCGAGAGAAATCACCATAGTTGTAAAGCTATAATGGCAGACCGGATGTTTACCTGCGTTCTGGGTAATATAATAGCCAAGATACAGAAGATAGCCCTGAGGTGTAGCACCCCGGGGTATTGCAGAGAAATGCGATATCATAACGTTACCATAGTGCCGTCGGTATTACGTGATGTGTCAATACGAATTTCAAACAAACAATGCGTAGGCCGGAACGTTATTGTTTTATCTTTGGGTACCATCGTACTGGTTCCAGGCCAATCAATATTCAGAATCAATTTGCACGTTAAACAAACATATCGACGTGACATTCACAAAGAGGCATATGTTGGCACGTACCTACCTATAAACGGTGAGAGAAACGCACAAAAAAACAAAATGGAACAGGTGGATTAACCGATGCGACGCGACGCAGATATATCGGCTGCAAAGTCGAACTACGCCTATCGATTATTCAGATTGTGTTACCTACCTCTCAGTGAGCTACACAATATTACCAGCTGTTTAGACAAGCCTCCAGCGTGATACGACCTACAAAAGGAACAAAGGTGTTGTTACTTCTGATGTTTTGTAAAAGTTACGCCTCCTTACGCTACCACTTCTTACATTCAAGTTTCCAGACGCAATATCTTTGACAAAGAACTTTTATGACGTTCTCTCTCGAGACCCGAGATACCTACCAAGTCGTTTCTCACAAAAATCAGATTTAAAATACAGCTTTTCTCGTCCTATAACATCGCAATAAAAGCGAATTATTTATCGTTCTTTAAAAACTTCAGACCAGTTTTAAAGGAAGCTTCGTTGACAATACAACGTCTTGCAGTCTACTTCCTGAGTACGCATTGATAAATGAATACAGCATCGAGCGTCAGAAATAAAAAGACATCGCACAAAACAAGAAATACCAAAGTAGTAAGAACTTGAAAAGGAATCTTGACAATACTGACTGACTTGTGCGATATTTATTCGTTGAAAAGCGTTTGTATAGTGGATGAATCTAAATCCCATTATAATTTATGCATCATTTAAAGCTCTATCTATATAGCTAGTCCGCGTTCGAAGCAGGGCTGTCCACTTGTCCAGCCATTAGTGAAAATTAGGGCGATCGCGGTCGGGGGTGTATTCTAAAAATTCACCACAGAACATTGAGGATGCAAGAATCGGGCCTGATTGTGAACGAGAGAGCTTTCTCCGGGTTATTGTTATTGTGATATAATTTAAAATGTCATTGTTGTCATGTGATCGTCATTATAAATTTTATCGAGGGGACAAAGGGTGAAGGGTGCACGTGTTGGTTATAATAATCCCGCCTAACGTGCTGTCGTGTCGTGTAGTTTTATGGGAAGTGACGTCAGACTTGAGTATTCATGGATAATTTATCTCATTATTTGATTGTTCTTCGTTTAGAAGTTGTCATGGTAGGTAATAACGAAAATGATTTGAAATAGCTCTTTTTTGGCATCAAGCCCGCTACCAATTCTATTAAATAATTTGATACTATTTACATAATAACGTATAAACAACTAACCAACCTATCTACTTAAAATAAAATAGAAGCACACTTTTAAAAACCATAGATACTTATAGTAAAACAATTCTCAAAAAAGAAACAAAAATACAGTTAAGAACCTACTTGACAAGTAAAAAACCCAAGACTTTCGCCTCGCAGCCGCCGATCTTTTTAAAAAAAAAAGCGGATAATTGTGAACATCTGCACGCAGCGGCCGCAGGTCCGTAACTCATGCGAGGGACGACGCGCTATCAAACGGGTATAAATTACAAAACGGTGCAGGGTTAATTGGAGCCTCTACACAACAAGGGTTATTTTGACCTCAACTTCGCACTACGAAAATTATGTACATAAAACATACCGACACCCAGATACTAAAAAAGTTGCGTTAGGTACAATTTTGGTGTGAAATATAAAGTATACTCTATCTACTAAGAAAGCCTTTCCCGTTTTATACGCCATATTCTAAATTCACCCACAAAATGAATCGTAAAAGAAAACACACCCGCTGCTGTTGCGCGATCATATTGAATGTACGAAAAAGATTTATACAGGAATATATCAATACTAAATCCTGGCTTAGCAACCGAAATATTTTGTAGCTCATAAGACCCGCCTAAATAATGTGTGCTACAGATCCTAATAAAAATATGTTTTGTAGCTCAAATAATTTAGCAAATAAAGGATGATAGATGTCGCAAAAGCACCATCTGCAGCGAAATCAACAAAGGAGTTTTTACCTCGATGTTACCGTTGCGAAACCTGGGTTCAACGTAAAATCACATTTACCGGACAAATGCGAGTTAAACTCGCGTAGAGAGGGTTCCATAAATTGTGTTATCTACCAAGTTTACAAATAACAAAATTAACATGGTAGTTGAAAGATACGGTGTCCAATACGTAACAACAACATTGAGATATTTTACTCTGCTATTTTAAAACCAAAGACAAACAGACAGGGTTTTATTCGCTCGGGCATACAGCACCCTAAAAAGAAATAAAAATGCAAATGAAGGACAACCCTGTCCGGAGACCGGACCTACTCTACGTTGTTACATTGGACATTATAAGTTGAAATAACATTGTTACACACCCCACGTGGGTGTTTAACTTTTTTATTTTGTTGCCAATTATGGTTTCACATTCCTTGTAGCTAGTAATTTCGAGTTCTCACAGTATTGGTTGCCTTTTAATTATTTTTTAGCTTCTGTGCTATTTTTACTACCTGTCCTATTTTATTCGCGGCAATAAGCGGTCTTGCTATCGAGAATCTAAGTATTGCTCTACAAGTTTTATGGCCACATCGTTAGCGATTTGGAAATGGATTATCTAGTGCTGTTTTGAACATTGCTAGTCGAACTTTGTTCTTGTGAAATCCGATTATTAACTTTGAATGGGGATCACGTTTCACGATTTTCGAGAAATCGTGTCTTAGGAGCATTTTATTCTTTTTTTTTTTATAATTGACTACTGTCTCACTGGTAAGCGATGCTGTGGTCGACGATGGAGCACGGTTGCCTAGAAGTAACCTATTCACTCTTGATATAACTTTTCTTGCACAAGACAAGAGTTCTAGGGCAGAGGATCTTTGTGTGAACAGTTTTTTTACCTGGTATTATATTTATACGAAAAGAAAGAGCAAGAGTTTTTCTATCAATCCTGACTACAACAAAGGCTGACGTTGCGAAGCACAAAGCGAATAGTATGCATAGAAGCTTCATTTGTCTTCAACTTTATAAAATGTTTTTTTTTTACCAGAAAAACATAATATATTATTCTTGAAGTTTCAAACTAATTTGTTAAAGTTTATAGAGGTGAGAGAAACCGAAACGTGTATTGAAGGGATATTCACGGAAACTGTATCTTACCAGATATATTAGCAAAGCACAGCGTCAGCGTGGCGATGGCACAGCCGGAGGCGAGCGCGGTGGCCAACAGCACAGCTGAGGCGGACGCGCCCACGCCCGCTCCACCCGCCGCTCCGCACACGATGAACACATACAGAAACGAGGCCGCGCACTCCGCCACCACGGCCTTCCACAACGAGAGAGTCCGCACTTCCACCCGCGCCGGAACCCTTCCTGACAAACCCCCATCACCTGAGTTCGCATCCTTCCGTAAACACTCCAATTTTTCAAACAAAGTAATAATATGCTGTTCCAAGTTCTCATCCGAAATATTAAAAGCCTGTTCCCCCATTTTAAAAAAACGTAAAAAAATAAATAAACACTTTATGCTCTAAACATTTTTTAATTTTTGAATTCGCGCGCGATTTACTTACGGACGCGTTCGGTATAAGGCCGTTTAGTGAGTCGACGCGACGTGAACGGTTCGGCCGACGGTCTCGCAATGCCGGCAGTCAGTGAATGAACAACGAGTGAATGGAGGCGGCGGGCTGCGGGGGCGCCGCACATGTCCCGGGCGCCGACACTTGTTACACCCCGCCCCCGAGACCTGCACTTTCAGCGAGGGTGTAATCAAATCGCTAACTTGGCACCGCACTATCACAATAGCTTATAATTATATAAAAGAATTTGTATCTCTTTTTTAACCCCTGAAATCTGCTCTTTCAATTTACTTTTAAAAATTAATCATATATAGTATTATTTTTAGAAAAATCTCAATGATTAAAGTTTTTTTTTTGGTTTGTAGATTGTTGGCCAGATTTTTAGTCCGTACTTGTCTCAAGCCATAGTTCAAAATAGTAACTTTAAAATATCTATATATTTTCTTCTTTCTTAATAATTAATTGCCCATTGGATTGAATTATTTATTTAAAAAAATCGTCATTAGAATAATAAGAGCAAATTCTTAGTGACACACCCACACAATATGAGAAAGACTTAATTGGGCTGAAAGCAGCTCAAGACCAGACTAATATATCAACTTTCAGTGGCATATAAACTACTTAAGTATTTCAAAACACTACCATTATACTCTGACCATCTCATCTGTTATCTCGAAATAAAAGCGTGTGACAAGATAATGGGTTCTTCAGACAAGTGCTTACACTACACTTCGACGGGACCCAGTTAGCGCTGGAGACAAGCGCCATAAATACACCAGCTTCAAGTGATGTGAATGATGTAATCTGCGCGATCCTAATCCTAGTCCTTAAAGCTGCAAGACTGAAATAAGGCCAGAAACAAGATTATATGCACTACTGGATTAGCCACGTAACAAGAGTAGCAAATGCTACGGGCCCCGCGCTTGGGGGGCCCCTATTGAACAAATAAAAACAAATCTGGATACCTCCTATATCATAATCTATACATATAATAAAACAGTAACGAAAGAAAAACTGTACATTGAGAATTTTCAAGAAAAAATAAGTGGCTTTTGTTAGAAAAATGTAACTGATGACAAAAAGTGACTTTTTAGAATTTTTGTCTGTTTGTCTTTTTGTCTGTGTGTATGGTACGGCTTCACGCCAAAACTACTGGATAGATTGAATTGAAATTCAGCAAAAATGTTCTTTGTAAACCAAGGAAGGCTTTAGGCTACATATTATCACGCCGTATCTTATGGGAGGTAAGCAATATTGATTTTAAAAGGTTTTTGTTCGTAATTGAATGCACAAATTGACATGTTATTTGGTTAATAAAAATTTAACTCTGGGAACGTAATAATCACGCTATTTTTATAAAGGAGCGGGGCAGTAATATTATAAATTGCAAGTTACAACGGCGAATCTAGCGGGGAATTTAAATTTATTAAGTATGTAATTCTTAGATTTGTTCCTTGCTGCTGTTACCATTTTTTTTGAATGCAAAAATAATGTAGTTGTCTGTTAAATTAACGACAATTTAGTTTTATTCATAATTTAATTTGGGTAAATAATATGTAGTTTCCGTTTTCTAACTAGATGGCGTTGGCGTCGAGTTAGATCGCGCTATGGTTTCGTTCCCAAAAAGTGATGTTATAGGTCCCGATGTGCCGCTCTCTTCCTATAGAAACCGGGGTTACCTTTGTTGTCTGTGTTGGTTGATGTGTTTAATTTTCCTGCGAATAATTATTATTTTTCTACTTACTAGCAATTCTCACATACATATTCGATTACTTTTCATTGATTTGAATATCGTTGGTATCGGATTAAGAAGAAATGTTAGCTGTGCCTTTTAGAAAAATATCAAATCTGTCTCGAAACTCAAGGGTTTCTAAGATGCGCAGGTTAGTTTGATCTCTCGAAACCGACGCAGAGCGAGAACAACAGCTAGGTGCTAACCGTGAGCGTAATGCACTAAGTTTGTCCGCAGAAACTAGCACGCAGCGCCAATTACGACTAGAATTTAAACGAGTCCGCACTACTGCTTCTCGATCTCAGGAAAGTATGGAACAACGAGAAATGCGTTTAGCTATCGACCAGGATCGTCATTCTTTGTCTCGCGCATCCGATACGGTTACACAGAGGGATCAGAGGTTGAGTCTTCAGAATATACGCTCTGAGACTGCTCCATCACTTGAGAGCGTCATTCTTTATCTCGTGCTTTCGAAACGGATACAGAGAGAGAACAGAGATTAAGTCTTCAGCTTTTCCGCACTGAGACAGCTCGGTCGCTCGAGAACAGTCAGGAGTGCGATACACGCCAAGCAAGTGATCGCGAGCGCCACGCAGTATCTCGCGCTTCGGAGACTTCTTACACGCGGAGAGACTCGCGTTTAAGCTCCCAGCGTATTCGCACTGCCACATCTCGATCACTTGAGAATCCTGAAGAGCATGAGACGCGCCTTAGTGCAGACCGCTCACAGCATGCTCTAGCTCGGTCTTTGGACATAGACGAGCAGCGTGAGCAACGTAACGCACTTGCTCGGCAAAATTATAACGACATGCGTGTTGAGGTGTGTTCATTCCACGCAAGAACGTGAGCGGATTCAGGAAATTCGGGCAAGTCAGTCAGTCGAACAGCGTGTGGCCCAAATTGATCTAGACCGTATCGTAGACGTCGCAATCTTCGCAATTCATCCTTATCTGATACTGAGTCTATGATTTATGATCCTGAAGAGCAACCGTGGTTCAATAAAGAAAGGAGCGCGTTTTCCTATAAACCATTTATTAATTACATCGAACACGAAGACATTGGCACCATGTCTGAGGTGTGTGCACACTGTCACACGCGTAAGTGGAAGGGGGAGATCAAGGGAATGTGTTGTGCGTCTGGAAAGGTACGACTAAACTCTATGCAAGAGCCACCGGAGATCTTACGAGTTCTTTTGAATGGCGAGCATCCTAAGTCTAGCCATTTCTTAAGCAATATTCGAGCCTACAACAGTGCTTTCTAGATGACTTCATTTGGAGCTCTTCAAGTCACTAAATCTGGATTCATGCCGAATTTTAAAATTCAGGGGCAAGTCTACCATCAGATAGGATGGTTCCCACCGAAATGCCGAAATTTTTGCAAATATATTTCATTGCAGATTTTGCACATTCCTAATTTAGACTTGAGCCTTATAAGGGGATTACAAAACACTGCACAGTGTCATACGTTACCGATTTCAAAACCGCTCTGGAATCGGTGCCTGAACACGAGCGCGATAATTTTAAATTCGTTATTAGCGCAGACAAAAGACCGACCGCAGCCCATCCAGGACGATATAACGCACCAACGTCAAACGAGGTAGCCGTCCTCTTGGTTGACCAGGAATGCGACAAAAGGGACATTGCTTTACGCACACGTGATGATCGCCTACAGCGTATCAGCGACACATCGCGCTTATGATACCCTACAGTATCCCCTAATGTTTTGTCGGGAAGAGGATGGCTACCACTTTGCCGTATACAATGTAGACCCACAGATAGGTGCCCCAAATTATAACAAAAAGACTTCCGCCCTCCAGTTTTACAGTTACATGATTCAGCTCCGTTCCAACGACAACTCTCATCTCCTTTATTACAACAGGTGGATGGTTCCATACTCACCTGAACTTTCTAGGACGTTCAGTACTCACATTAACGTCGAGTCGTGCACAAGCGTACAGTCGATTAAATACATCTGTAAATAGGTCCACAAAGGTGACCAGGCAACGTTCGCTTTACAGAGTACTGACAGGGATGAAGTGACCAAGTACCAGTCTGGTCGCTACATCAGCACTTCTGAGGCGGTTTGGCGAATACTGGCCTTATCTATAAACGACAGGCATACAACAGTCATGCATTTCAACAGATGTCCATTTAGAGAATGGCCAGCGCATTATTTATACATTGAGATTGGAAAATCCGCGCCAAACCACTCTGTTGGCCTTTTTCAGACTCTGCGAAGGGGACAACTTTGCTAGATCACTCACCTATGATGAGGTGCCGTCGTACTACACGTACGACAAGCAAAGAGGTGTATTTAATCGACGACGACGCGGACACGCCGAGGACAGCAGATAGTAAAAAATGTTCCACGTGAAGAGCATTTTCTACTGTGAGAATAAAGAAGATCTGGCACACCTGTTGTGGAACTCCAAAGCCCACCGACACTATAACATATATAGGAATGACGTCTTACCAAAAGTTGTTTAGTCTGATGGGCATTTCCTGTTGACTTACAAAAATGAAAGATCTGGAACGTCTCGAATCGTCTCGCGCATCACGTTGTTTTCCCGTCCCCGGGCTCTTAGAATTCGACATCGACGTTTCAGATCTTCGATTTTGACGATCCCGTTGTCGCTGATATAAGCAACAGAATCCGCGTACGAAGTCGCGGGCAGAAGCTAGTGATATCTAATCATTTTCGGGATATCTATAAAGACAATGTAAGCAACTGCAATGGGGCTATCACTACCTAAGGGTCGTGCGGTCTGTGTGAAAAATAAGTTGGAAGAGTTTTAATTCGTCTTCATTTGACAAAAATCTTGCGAGCCCCTTGGTAGAATTTGCTACAGGGCCCGCACTGACTTAATCCGACACTGATTATATGCCTGTTTTTTTTTTTAATTGGTACAAACCACTGCTTGACTGCGATCCCACCTGATGGTAAGCAGTGATGCAATCATTGATGGTGAGGCGCACTAGTTTATTAAGAGCCTCTTCACTCTAGCCTTGAAGACACCTAAATTATAGTTGGATGGGAAGACCGCAGCAGGCAAATTGTTCTAGTCCTTCGATGTACGGGTATAAATGACGAAGCGAAACGCTTAGTCCGGACCGTTGAAGTTTCAACAACGTAAGGATGGATACTCGCCGTACGTCGGGTGGTCCGATGTTAAAAAGGAGATGGCGGAATCAAGTCATGCATAAATCCAGTTAAAACTTGGTGAAATTGAAAAGGGAAGACTTGAATAGGTACTTCCTTTGGTTTGGTAAGGCATTCTAAATATCCACTTTGTGGCGTTGGTCTAGTAGTCGCAAGCTAGGTTACGCGTGAGTTACTCCTCGGTTGATTCTTAGGTTGGATAATGCGTGTCGAGCTACGTGATCGTAAGAAAGAGTAACTGTGGCCCAGGAACGCAAAGGGCGACTCAAGGAAGACGGGTAGATTTTAGTCAGTAAAAGATTGCTGCTCCCTCTCACTCCACCTAGAACGAGAGTTTATTTTTAGGGTTCCGTGCCTCAAAAGGAAAAAACGGACCCTTATAGGATCACTTTGTTGTCCGTCCGTCTGTCTGTCAAGACCATTTATCTCGGGAACGCTTGGATGTATCAAGTTGAAATTAAAACCATATACTCAAGTCGGCGGTCCCTGGAAGCTGTGAAAAAAACAAAATTCAGAGTTAACGCAAAAAATAAATACGGCCATTTATGTCACAAAAACATATATTTCGACTCTCTCAAGGGAATCAAAATTCATAGGGTACTTCCCGTTGACCTAGAATCCTGAAATTTGGCATGAAGCAAGGTCTCATAGCACAAATATAAGAAAAAAAATCTGAAAACTGTAAATTTGTAGTTACGTCACAAAAACAAACTTTTTTTGCGATTCGGAAAAATCTTCGTAACTCAATTCGGGAATTGAAAAAACGCTGCCCCAAACTAGGAATAACTCCTGTATCGTGGGTACGCTCACAAACATATAAACTCACATACAGAAGACACCCAGAACACCTACACCTACACCTACCCTGTATGCTATACAAATGTTTGTTCCTTGCGGGGATCAAACCTGCGACCCTCACTGCAGCAGCCAATCGCTTATCCACTGCGTCAGCCGTGCCATCACTATTACACACACTCGTCATATTTAAAGATTTAAAACTCCACAAAAAGGTTAGGTTAGACTATGCGTTTGCGGAAGGAAACCCACGGGGATCGGGTCACTGTGGGGTCACCACTAGTCCGGGGTAGCGGAAGTCAAACTGCACCTGCAGCCCTTGACACAAAGTGTACGAGGGAACACCGAGTGGTTTCAGTCAGTAAGAGTCTGACAGACCCCTCCCCAGTGGCGGTACCTTCATACAAGCAGAAAAGCCAGGCATGCCTTACTAAAATGCTCGATAGAGAATCAATATCAAACCCGAACTATTTAAAAGTTCGCGCGCTTTAATTCTTATCAAAATAACACAAAGTATCTACCTATGCCACACTACTACACAGCGCGCGCAGAGTTTCGCATTCGCAGCATCTACGCGAGAGCTATATCTATCTCGCTTACACGTACCGGCTTTTACCGGGCTTTCAAATACTATCTCTGTCACTTTCGCACTTATAGCGATGTGCCGTATAACGAGTTAGGACCTTATGCGTCTACAAATCGATCAGTATGGAAGATTTAAGCCGGGCATTCGTATGAAGTTGCTCGCGTATGCGTGACCTTGTCACCTTGCCAACTCTGCAGTGTTGCCGTTTTAGCGACGTTGTGAGATCTTGGAGATTTTTAACGAGTTTGGAGACTTTTTTTAAGATTTAGTAACAATAAAAACTAGCGACTTTTTAAAATAACGAAATTAAATATTCAAAAATAAAGGCAATTTTTTAGAACTGGTCTCGTTAATTTCAAAATACGATGTCGTTTTAGAAAAGCATATGCAGCATTAGAAAAGTGAGAAACCGGGGCCGAGTTATTTATCTAACAAAATTCAAAACGATATTATTCATTCCGTAGCCGATGTGATGCAAACTTGCATCGATTACGAAGTTAGGCAAACAAAATTTGTTTCAATTATTATTGACGAAACCCCCGATGTTAGTCATAGAAAACAACTGTGCTTGATTCTCAGATATTATAATTATAAATGAAATTCATGACTGTTTTTTGGGCTTTTAATTTATTGTACCTAATCAGTAGTTTATGAGAAAATTGCGATGATACATACGTAGGTACCTACATACTCAGTCGAAAACTGAACTTTCTTTTTTTGAAATCGGTTAAAATTTTATTGGGCTTGCCTTATTTTGAAACCCTAGGCACGCCACTGCCCTCCACCTACCCCAAGGCGGAGGATATCCATGAGGATTTCCAACTCAAAAAAAAAGGTTAGACTATGCGTTGAAAAGGTGTTACCCTTCTCAACTCTGTAGCAACTCGAAGTGTATATTCGTGCCCGGTTAAAGGCAATAGTTACGAAGGTCTTAAACGTATCTAGTGAAATGTGGATATGCAGTGAAACCTGGATAACTTGAATCTTAATAGACCTAGAAGTTTTTGTCACTTACGGACTTACTAACAGCTGCCGACGTCTTCGCTCGCGTGAAAGTAGAAAATTACCGCAGGGGAACATACATCCGTGATAAAAAGTATTCTATGTGCTATTCCAGGACATGGTCTACCCGTGTACTAAGTTTCATCGGAATCCGTTCAGCCGTTCAAGCGTGAAGAAGTAACAAACATACACACACAAACTTTCGCCTGTATAATATTAGTGTGAACTTATTTATACATTTATCAAGATTCCTAAATACCCAGTTTTATAGAAACGTTAAAAAAAATTGTTTATTTCTCACCATTACAAATTACATTTTACAAGGTACATACATTACAAAAAATATATAATTTTTCTGTGGTGGAAATAAAGGCACAGAGTATTGACTCAACCCTCTGAACTAGGCGGGGAACTAGGAAGAACTAACCTGTATCTCGAGGGATATGGATTCAGCTATTACATTTTGATTCACATTAGGACATTTGTGTGTCACTGCTATACAAATAGAGTACCATAAAAAGTGAGTGGGTTTGTTGTGATGTGTGTATGTAAGTGAAGAGAGAGTAATGTCAGGGTGACTATGTGAAGTTGTGAGCGTGTGTCACAAACACACCCTCACAACTAAAATATCTCAGTACTTATGGTTTATAATACTTAGTTGCATCATAATAATCATTTCAGCCATAAGACGTCGACTGGACATAGGCCTTCAAGTGTCGCCATAATGAACAGTCCTGTGCGTCTCGCAACCATCGGATTCCATACTCAGAAACAGAGCGGTAAGTCCCCTCTTTGAGGAGTGGCTGAAAAGACCTCACGGCCTCAGCAGGGTCGAAGCCTACTGGGGCCTGCTTCTGAAAGGAAGACTCGGCCCTGGTATGAAAGGCAACGAAGGAACAGGAGTAGGTTTTTAGTCAGTGAAAGTCTGACACACCCTCGCGCTCCGCCCAAGAGTGGGGGACGTCGTTGGATAATTTCCACACCTAAAAAAAAAATACTCAGTAACACAGATATTTAAATGTAAAAGTGCCTAATAATTACAATGAAGTTAATTAGAAGCAACAGAGGTTTCTCAAAACATCCAAGCACCCTTTACCAGGTTTTACTGGACTTTGCACTGGCCAATCCAACCCTTCTGGGAATACCTACTGGCATGGTGTTACGTTGTGTCATTCTAAACATTGTAACTCACAAGATGGTCAGATCCTTGACATAAATGAGGTCAGTGTCCAATCAGACGCACCACGCAGGCAAGTCCTCGCATCACAATTTGATTAGTCCGTCCACCGCACCGGTCAGAGTCGCTCGTAAATCCATTAATCATTTAACTTGTACTAAATCTTACTGAAGCTTTGAACTGACTCATAAGTCTTTTGTTTGTCTCAGTATCTACTCTGTAATCCACCATGTAGGTACACTACGGCCAAAATATATTTACCAATCCGAACTTCGAACAATTGGCTGCGCAATAATTCTTTCTAAGAATCTTGATGATGATGATGAATCATAATATATTATGCGAATGTGCGATAGTTCGGATCACTAACTTTAGAATGGCTACTTTAGAAGTATGAGGAACGGAGTGTAAAGTCTTGCAAACCGCCGTTAATAAGGGAGGATCTTCAGACCAGACACGTGTTCTATTTGGTCCGGGCATCTGTCCGGTGTGCGATAGTTGATTCAGAGTTAGAATAGAATAGAATAGAATAAACTTTATTGTACACCAAATTAGTAACAAAACTTTTACACTAACTTAAATCTACGGGTACAAAGGCGGTCTTATCGCTGAGAGCGATATCTACCAGACAACCTTAGGATGGAATGGAAGAACTTGAAATAGAAAAAGGGGGGTAGTCTGCGGTGTACTGCAAATTAATAACGTAAATATTATATTAAAATGATATACTAATTATATAAAAGACAATATATATATAAACATAATTATAAATATTATATATATATATACATATATAAATATTATGAGTTACACAATTTCATACAAAGAGATGGAAAAAGAAAAGAACAATAAGGTGGGTTAGTGACGGAAGAACTGAATTTAGGTAGAGGCAGGACAGCAATAGAGAGAGAAAAATGATGAGATGATGATGATGGTGTGATGGAGAGTTTATATTTATGTTCTAGTACCGCGATGTAAGATTTTGAATTTTGGTTCCTATGTGGCATATATACATAGGTATACATATAGCGATAGCGCTACGGTATCTATTATCTTAACAGTACATTATGTGACTAGGGGATAAAGCAGTGTCTTTAGGTCGTGGGCGGCATGTTGAATTCCGGAAGAAACGAAGGTTGCTAAGTTTTAATCTCGAACGAGAGTTAGGGATTTATAGTTAATATAGAAACCTGAGTGAAGTGAGGAATTCAAGCCGCCCAAGACAAAGACAGCTTTATATTCGTGTTGGATACTCTACTTTTTACACCATCTGTGAGATAATTAAGAGACATTTTACTAAAACAAATTATATATTACAGAAATATAGTCATTATTTACAAGTTAATGTTAACTAACAATCGACATGTCTGAAACAAACAAAAGTCACTACTCTAACATTCTATAGTTTTAATTTTCTGTAACGCTCGGAGCTCTTTCATAATTTTCTTAACTTGTCTCTCCGTTACAATCTTCAACAAAGTATTTTTGATAGATATATATATTTATTTATGCACACACAAACACTTTAAAATGAAAAGAACAAAAGCAGATAGAAGAGCACAAAGGTACTGTTTATTTCAAATGAAATTTCCACCAGCAGACCTGCGACAGGAGAGATGGATGAGAGATGTAGATTGATGATGTATATTTATTAAAATCTTTAAAAAACCGGGCAAGTGCGAATCGGACTCGCGCACTGAGGGTTCCGTACAAACTTACCTGTGAAAACAGTTCAATTCCCGAATTGAGTTAGGAAGGTTTTTCTGAATCACAAAAAAGATTTTTTTGCAACTACAAATTTACATTTTTCAGATTTTTTCCTACACTTGTGCTATGAGACCTTGCTTCATACCAAATTTCAGGATTCTAGGTCAACGGGAAGTACCCTATAAATTTTGATTAACTTGAAAGCGTCGAAATACATGTTTTTTGCGACATAAACTGCCGTAACCTTTTTTTCGTTAACTCAGAAGTTTTATTTTTTCACAGCTTCAAGGGACCGCAGACCTGAGTATATGGTTTTAATTTCAACTCGATACCTCCACGCGTTCCTGAGATAAAGGGCCTTTACAGACAGACAGACGGACGGACTACAAAGTTATCCTATAAGGGTTCCTTTTGAGGTACGGAAGCCTTAAAAGATGAATAAAAATGGTAAAGTCGTTCTCAAGTTATAGATAGCATGACGTGACAACGGGAAATCGGGATTAATTTATATTAGATTTCATTTCAGTATTTCTCAAAACTTAAACTAATATAGATAAGGCAGACTCTCAGTACCAGTAAGAAACATGATTGCCCGGTTAACTGGAAGTGTAGACGACGGTCTAATGTCATGCGCAACATGATCATAAACGATTCTCAGTATATTGCTGGCGTGCGTGTAGGCTGCTGAGAGTTATACTACACTTCGTACATAGCGTGCCCACTACATCTTGTAGATATACTAGCATCTGTCAACGGCTTCGCTCGCATGAATGTAGGTTTCTCTATTTTTGTAGTCTAAGACAGGGATGGCGAACCTATGGCGGGCGTGCCAGTAGTGGCACGCGGAAATATAATTTGGGCACGCCACTGTAAGATATAGGTACAACATGGTGGTGATTTGATACTGCTGTAATCACAACAATGTTCTGTTTAATTAAATAAATATATAACTAGAAACATTAAGCTATACGAATTTCCGGGCCTTGGTACAGGCCATGGTCCGGAGCGAGGAGGAGTGGCAGGCAGTCGCCTCACTCTGCGAAGCAGTAATGCTAGCAAAGGAGGCGGCCGATCGCGTGAGGCAACGGTCCACACGCCCCAAATGCCGCCGAGATTCTGATCCCGATTTCCGGCCACCGTAGGCGCGTGCTTGCGGACGGCGAGCAATGGGTAGCTCGCCGTCCGACCGTCCGGTAACCGTCCGGACCGAGCCCAAGTCGTCGACGGCGCGTACTGTTCCACGCGCGCCTCAAGAAGATGTCAGCAACTGTAGGGGCCCAGCAGGGTCGAAGCCTACTATGGCCAAGGGTCTGATTCTGAAAGGAAGACTCGGCCCTGGTACGAAAGGCAAGGAATGAACAGGAGTGGGTTTTTAGTCAGTAAAAGTTTGACACTATCTCCCGCCCCGCCCAAGAGCGGGGGATGTCATAAGCTGATTCTCCCACCGAAAAAAAAAATGCTATACGAATTTCGGCAAAGTAAAAATTCTTTAGCGGCACATCATGACCACCTTATTTCTTTTCGTGTATTTAGTGGCACGTTATCCAATAAGGGTTCGCCATCCCTGGTCGAAGAGGATGAAACAGGGGGTACTAATTATAGTTACTTATTCATTAGGCATGTCACTCTACACTAATTAATGATAAGAAGTTATGGCTCCTCTCTATATACAAAAACTAGCTTCAACTAGCGGCTCGCCCGCGTGAAACTAGGTTTCTCCATACAAACTTTGAACCCCCTTTCATCCTCTTACGGGGTGAATTTTGGAATATCCACTCTTAGTGCTCGCCTACGTCATAAAAGGAAACCTTGTGTAAAATTTCACGTTCCTAGTCCCCGTAGTTTCGGCTGTGCGTTGATATATCAGTCAGTCAGTTTCTCCTTTTATATAAATAATCTATACCTACTTCTATACTTTAATATTATTACAAAGAAGAAAGATTTGCATTTTTGTATTTATGTTTGTAATAAACACAAAATTACTGAACCGATATTAAAAATTCTTTCAGTACTAGAAAGATATTTTATCACTGAGTAACATAGGTTATATTTTATAATAAAAAAATCATTAGGGTTCCCTACTAAAACTGCAGTAATGTAACCCAAAGTGTGAATAAATTGCCTGTAAATTTCCTTACACGCCCTCTCGCTCCACCCTGAAGCGAAAAAAGACATTGGATGGTTGCCCACCTTTGAAAAATAAGGAAATTTCGCAACAAATAGAGCTAGCAATATTCGCCTAGGTTTGAACAAGCCTGTCTATGAGCAAATGATAATTATGTTCTATAAATTACAAATAAAAATTAATTGCCGAATGCATGTGTATGTGTATTATTTATTTGTTTTGTTCGTATTTGTCAGAGCAATGTTTGTTTGAAAAAAAACGTTGCACCCGAACGAAGCCGGGGCGGGCCGCTATTATATAGATATAACTTAAAAAGTATCTAAGATAAGTACTTAAAGATTTTAATCAAAAACTATACCTATGTTATATAGTTCAATCTTCAAATACTTATCTAATTTTAGAATTAGGTACATAATATTTCTCTTTACATGATTAGCGTGCGAAAACGTGTCTTTTATTGATACCTTCTACCTACCCATTCTTTTTTTTTAATATCGAATAACTTCTCCTGATCTGGGTGGGGCAAGAGGGAGTGTCAGACTTTTATTGGCTAAAACCCGCCCGTGTTCCTTCAGTTGCCCTTTGCGTTTCAGGGCCGCTGTGAATCTCGCAAACAATCGACTGGCTTGTTGGTCTAGTGGTTAGTGGCCCTGACTGCTATGCCGGAGGTTGTGGGTTCGATTCCCACCCAGGAAAAATGTTTGTGTGATGAGCATGATCATTTGTTCTGTGTCTGGGTGTAATTTGTCTATAATATGTATGTATTTAGAAATATATAAGAATGTTTATCAGTTGTCTAGGACCCATAACACAAGCTCTGCTTAGCTTGGGACTAGACGGCTTTGAGTAATAGTTGTGGAATGTTATATTATTATTATATTATAATCCCGTAGCCCACCTTCAGCTTACCCTAACCTTCCAGTAGGCATATAACTGAAGTTTTGATACATAGCTCAATTAGTAAAATCCCTTCGTAGAGTTTAACATTCCACAGGTAGGCTGTTAAGAACTTTCCGCTTTTGTAACAATCGTTTCGGTTTTGCTACAGTTGGGCACGAGCCAAAAATCTGAAAAAAACATTGGCAATATGTAAGGTCTATGAATCTCGCCTAGACGAAACAAATATGTCTGGTCTGAGTCTGTTTGTTTTATTTAGTTATTTGTCCAAATATCAAGTAGGTAAAGTAGTGTCTATGTGAGTAGGCACTAGGCACATACAGAGAGCATTTGCTGCCTATATTATTTCTATTCGAAATTAGCAAGATAATTTTATCTTCATAAGAGCACCTAACCCTTTTGGTACAGGCATGCTTAGCGCAATTTTAACTTAAAAACTGTGAGCTGCAAACTTAAGGGCCTACGTGATATTCAGCACACGATATTCAGACTGTCTTATTTTTTGTTCCGAGTAAGACCGGTCTAACCCTTATTACACTACGCGACATCGACTAAGACTGTCTGAATATCGAGTAGTGTAATAGGCCCTTTAAATAATAACTGTTTTACTTAATTCAATTAGCAATATAAGGCGGGATAGATATTAAACATTTACATAACACCTGCAAAGGATATTTTAATTGGACTTTACTTAGGAACATGTGTTCTTCAGTGAAAATGTTGTCAAAACTGTGTTACAAAGAATCACCCTCTAAGACTATACGTCTATTAGAAACCGTAATACCTAAGTGACCCGCCCCGGCTATGCGTATGCATATTACAAATCTTCCTCTTTTATTACTCTTTCTTTAGTGAAAACCTAAGCAGAGGTATCGATCAAAGAAGATGATCGATGGGCGGAAGTTTAGGAGTTAGTGGATGATCAGTCAGACGCGGAAAGTGACCTTGATTTAATAGGTAGGTACTATGCAGAGATCTGACTTTGAAGTCAAGTATACTGATGTACAGTCAGGGGTCAAAAGTGCAGTTGCACTCCATCAATGCTAAAGAGTCTAAAATGACTTTGTAGAAGAGGGTCAATGGTTCATGCCCGATTTGATTTGTAGCATAGAATCTATAGTATTGATTAAACTAGTTGTGGACTATGAAACTTCTATTACAAAGAAATTTTAGACACTTTAGCATTGGTAGAGTGCAACTGCACTTTTGACCCCTGGCTTTACTTCGAAGCACTTCAGTTAGACATCAGACTTAGAAAAGTTCAGAAAGTTGATGTAAAGTGAGTCGGGGCAACACCGAACGGATTTTTGATGAGATGAGGTAGAATATTTTTATAAGCACTTCTATAGGTCCAAAAACATGTAGTAGCAGCAAGTTATAAAACTTTAAATACAAGAAAAGAGAGTGTACTTTTAGGGTTGCCAACTTTAATTAGAAGATATAGAGTATATCTGATAAAAAGATGGTAAATAAAGAGTACGGACTCATAAAAAAGAGTATCATTTATTTAAATTTTTTATAAATGTTTTTTTAGTACTTTTGCAGAAAATAACAATTTTACATTGTTTTTAAAAGAATTGCATGACTCCCAAACGTTCTCACTAGAAGTTTATATAGATCAGGAGCACATTTTTAATCAATCTCAATAAAGCCATGATCTTTTCTTCCCGTCACTCCACATTCATGAAAATAGTCGACATTTTTGGTTATGATAATAGGTATGCATCATTTAAGTGTGACTGGCACTAGTATAGTAAACACTGTGTAAAAAAGAGTATTCGTGATATAGATTATGGAGTACGCCTACATGATATAGAGTACAATACTCTATTTAATAGTGCGGTTGGCAACCCTATGTACTTTAATTAAAATGAGTTTGAAAATCATTATTCTATTATATTAATTTATTATTAATGAAAATAAACACACAAACGAAAATAATATAAACGGGTAAAGATCGTAGTGTGACGGGGGAAGATCAACATAATGCATTTTTTTTTTTCGTTTTAGAGCCCTAGTTTTACTGACAAATTATATTAAGTATGTAAAAGTCCAGGTATTTCTTCATTAAAGTATTTTCAAGTAAAAAGAAATATGAAATTTAGTTAATTAATGAATTTCGTATCCTTTTTCCACTTTTAACAAATTTAGACAGAGGTTCTCAACAGTTTTATTTTAATACACTTCTGGACACATCTATTGGCCCACCTTGTATTTTCAGTTTCGTTTGGTCCTAGCTAAAATTTTATATTAAGTCGAGCAAAAAGTTTTTATGCAGTTTTGAACCTGGCACATTCACAATTTCATTCAATGGTCTTTTTTTGAATTTCGAACACAGAATTTAAAGAAACAAAAGACAATTTGGAGCCTGTTTGTTGATATCAAACAATCGAATACTAAGAAAACTTGGTTTTATTGGTTTACTTGGATTTAATTCTTGAAAAAGTGATTGATATCTTTGGTTTTGCAACAAACATTACTTATTCTTAACATTAAGGTGAGGTTCTATCAATAATCTATGGATACTTCACCTGAAGTCGCCGCCCAAGCTGTGGCACTTATTCAGGCCGGACACAGCCAAAGAAACGTGAGTGCTCAACTTAATTTAAGTCGATCTGCGGTCCGAAATGTTTATCGGAGGTACCTAGAGACTGGCGGCTTTATTCGTCGCCAAGGAAGGCCACGATCTCGGGTCACAACTGAAAGGCAGGATCGATTCATCATGACGACCAGCTTGAGAAATCGTCACCTTACCTCCATTGAGATACAAAACCAACTTCGCGACTTCCACGGAGTATCTGTGAGCGCTCGAACTGTTCGGAGAAGGTTAAAAGAACGCGATATGGTACCACACAAGCCAGCTAATGGGCCCAAACTAACGCGAGCCCACCGAACAGCGCGCCTTAATTTCGCACGCAGTCATTTAAATTGGACACAGCAAGATTGGAGCCGTGTACTCTTTTCTGATGAGTCTAAAACTGTGTTACATGGCAATGATGGAAGGAAGAAGGTCTACCGACGTAAGGGAGAGCGTTTCGCACAATGCTGCTTTGAAGAGAGGGTTGCTTATGGCGGTGGCTCATGGACTGTCTGGGGCGGTATATCCGCGAGCGGCAAAACTCAACTTGAGGTTGTTACAGGACCACGGCTGCTAACATTAAATGCTGAAAGGTACATTCCTGAGTGCTTAGAACCTCACGTGATACCATACGCGGACTATGTGGGCCCAAATTTCCTTTTTATGCATGATAATGCAAGAGCCCATGCGGCCGGCATCATCAGGGAATATCTTCGGGATGTGAACATCACAGTTATGGACTGGCCAGCCAGAAGCCCAGACATGAACCCCATTGAGCACATGTGGGACGAGCTAAAAAGACGTGTTAGGGCTCGTCAGCCAGTTGCCCAGACGATGCAGGAGTTGAAAACTGCCATAGAAGAGGAATGGGAGATGATCCCTCAAAATTTCATAGAGCGGTTGATAAACTCTATGCCTAATCGTATGAGAGCTGTGGTAGATGCCCATGGAGGCAACACGCGTTATTAAATTAAACCTTTATTTGATAAAACATGTTTTTTATTCAAAAATCAATTGCCTTTAACAAGGCGCATATCCGACTTGTTAGGCGTAGCTCCATGTCGTATGGTATTCTGAATTCAAATTTAAAACAATACGATCGAAAAAGATGGTAAAATGTATCAGGTTTAAAACTGCATCAACAGTTTTTGTTCAATCTAGCAATCATATTTCGGTAGGGGCCATCGAAACCTAAACTCTAAGGTGGGCCAATAGATGTGTCCAGGAGTGTAGTTGTTTAAGTACTATGTACATTACTATCGATTGTCACTTGTGGCTGTTCTTCGTCTACACATAATGCTATATTAGTTAAAGAAATAATGTAAACAGAATTTGCTAATATACATATATTATATTTTTATCATATTTGCGCAATAATTCTATCTCACACAATATCACAATAATATTCTAATAGTAGATTATGTGACTAGGGGATAAAGCAGTGTCTTTAAGTCGCGGGCGGCATGTTGAATTCCGAACGAAACGAAGGTTGCTAATTTTAATCCCGAACGGTAGTGAGGGATTTATGTAATTAACTCCCGAGCACTGCGAGGGAGTTAATAAAGAAACCTGAGTGAAGTGAGGAATTCAAGCCGCCCAAGACAAAGACAGCTTTATCCCCGTGTTGGATACTCTACTTTTTACACCATCTGCGAGATAATTAAAACACAATTTAGTAAAACAAATCATATAATAGAGAAATATAAGTATTATTTACGAGTTAATCTTAACTATTACTCAAAATGTTTTGTGATTTGAAACAAACAAAATTCACTACTCAAAGATTCTATAGTTTAAATTTTCTATAACGCTCCCGCTTGTTCATTTCTTTTTTTAGAAACTTTTTATTCTGTTTTTTTTTTTTGTTAGTGGCCAGTTTGAAATTTGACGACTTGTTTGATGCACTACATTTTAATTCACATAATGCTGACGGTTTTTCACGTTCCAAATTCAAATCTCATTATTCCCTAGGGATCGCCCATACCGCATTCTCTCCCTAGGGACATAATGACTTGCTTTAAGTGATGGTTGTATGACGTATAAAAGGGCATTATCGAGCAAGTGGTGTAAAAACATTTTTTATGTATTTAGTGCGTAATACTATCTACACAACTACTAAACTACAACTTTTAAACCCTCCCTATTCTCCTCTCTCTCTCTCTTCTATATTTCTTTCTTTATCTTCTTCACTTCTATACTTTATAATATCAGTATAGATTTTTATTATTTGCAATGTTTTTGTTGTTTTAGCTGCTACCCTGCAGACGTTAAACTTTCTTTGATCAGTAACTTCTGCAAGCACTGCAAAAAACAAAACGATTTGCAGGCAGCATTGTATTTTTTTTTCCTCCCATTTCATCGACAGGAGAATATGGCTTAGCACTCTTGTGCATCCGCTAGCGTCAAATTGTATAAAGACATAATTTATTTCAGGTGGGGTTTGAAGAGAAAGGTAGAGAAACATTTAACGCGAAAAGGAAAGGTAAAGGAATTTGGAACAACATGGATACAGGATCAGGATTAGGTCCGTGAACGGGCGCTGTCAGTTGAGACTGGTCATCTCTTAGCTGTCAGTTGCTATTGCCAGTCTCCCGAACAAGCCGGATTTCGAAAAGGCTTCAGCACCGTGGACCACATACATACGCTGCGGCAGGTTATACAGAAGACTGAGGAGTATAATCAGCCTCTCTGCTTAGTGTTTGTGGACTACGAGAAAGCCTTTGATTCGATTGAAACTTGGGCTGTACTGCAGTATCTCCAACGGTGCCAAATTGACTATCGGTATATCGAAGTGCTGAAGTGTTTGTAGAAAAACGCCACTATGTCAGTCCGACTACAAGACTAGACCTCGAAACCTATCCTCTTGCAGCGGGGCGTGAGGCAGGGAGACGTTATTTCTCCGAAACTGTTCACGGCAGCAATGGAAGATGTCTTCAAGGTTTTGGAATGGAGAGGGCTAGGCATTAATGTCAATCCCATAGCCGATATATGTCATCGAGTACATCACTCACCTTCGATTTGCCAACGACTCTCAGAGTCTCAGCCATGACTACTATAGTCATGGCTGAGACTACGGAGGAGCTCAGTACAATGCTTGGTGACCTCAGTAGAGCTTCCGAAAGAGTGGGACTTAAAATGAATATGGACAAAACCAAAGTCATGGTAAACAGCCATGTAGCACCCACTCCTATCAAGATCGGGGACTCTACACTCGAAGTTGTAGACGACTACGTTTACCTGGGACAGACGGTCCAGTTGGGAAGGTCTAACTTCGAGAAAAAGATCAATCGTCGAATCCGACTCGGTTGGGCAGCGTTCGGAAAGCTGCGCGGTTTCTTCTTGTCCAATATACCACAGTGTCTCAAGACGAAAGTCTATGACCAGTGCGTGTTGCCAGTGATGACATATGGTTCCGAAACGTGACGACGCACAGGACCGTTCATTGTGGCGACACTTGGGGGAGGCCTATGTCCCGCAGTGGACGTCTTTCGGCTGAAATGATGATGATGATGATTTAGTTTTTATTTTTACTTTATTGACATTGTTCTCACATGATAGCGACAAGAAACATGTAACAGAGATATTTGTAATTGCAAAACATGATTGAAAAGAGTGTCCATGGAGTTTCTTGCACATTCTTCTCCATAGAGATCTACGCTTTGGAATGTGCAATTAGCATCATTTTTTCTGACTGACTGACTTCTTGACATTTCAAAAGTTCCTGTAAATGGTTTATTTGAAATAAATGCTTTTGAATCTTAATAAAAATATATTACAAATTATGTTATTAAAAATATTACATAAATAAAAAGGACAGAAGCTTGTTAAAATTCTAATAAATATTTATACATGTTTACAGACGGATATTGTTATCATAAATGTAATCAGAAAGAACACTTTCTAAGGAGGGGTTAATCATTGTATTTTCATTTGTAACTAGCTTTTGCCCGCGGCTTCGCTCCCGTCAACTGACTACTATATCCTACTCTACCCAACTCTATCCTACTCTACCTTACTCTACCCTACTCTACCCTACTCTACCCTTCTCTACCCTACTCTACCATACTCTACCCTACTCTACCCTACTCTACCCTACTCTTCCCTACTCTACCCTACTCTACCCTACTCTGCCCTCCTCTACCCTACTCTACCCTACTCTACCCTACTCTACCATACTCAAAAATAAAAAAAGTATCCTTTGTCCGTCTCCTGGTTCTAAGCTACCTCCCCACCAACTTTCAGCCAAATCGGTTCAGCCGTTCTTGAGTTATAAATAGTGTAACTAACACGACTTTATTTTATATATATATATAGATCATTGTGAAATGTAGGTTTTTTTTAAACAAATTGTTATTTGATAAAGAGGAAATTAAGATTGTTTAAAATGAAAAATAAAATCTAGATATTATTATGTAATTATACATGTTTGAAACCGTAGTTTAAATTAATAATAGTTAATGATAGCGTTACTCGAAAATAATTTCAATGAGCTTGTGTGAAGAATTTAAGATGTCAGCCGTGTAAGAGTCAAAATGTTGAATGATTTTTTTATAATTTCAATTTATTACAAACTTACGACGACATAATAATATGATCTAAGTTGAAAACCCCTGTACTGTCTTGTCCGTATGAGCTTTTGCAACGGGGCAAGATCGAATGAATAGTATTCCGAACTTACCTCGTACTAAATCTTTGGATGAAGATCGAATATACCCCCCAATCACCCCCTGCTATTACAGAAGTTGGAGAGTATCATAACTGGAACTGCATACAAAATCCTTAAATCTTATTTAAGTGACCGCTACCAAGTTGTCAAAATTGGACAATATCAGAGTAGCTTCAAGCCTTTGACATGCGGTGTGCCCCAGGGTTCCATTTTGTGGCCCTTATTCTTAGTTTATGTAAATAACATACACCAAGTAGGTTTAGAAGGTCACCTTACACTTTACGCTGACGATACATGCTTATTCTATTTTGGACACAAAATTAATGAAATTATTAAAGATGCTCAAGATGACTTAAATAAATTACATAAATGGTTTCAGTGTAACCTGTTAACAATTAACATCTCTAAAACCTCATACATCATTTTTAAATCTAAAAACTTAAAAAAAACAATTAAACTACCCTAATCTATGTATAAATGGTGAAGTTTTGAATATTACGAATCAAGAAAAATATCTTGGACTGACACTTGATAGTAATCTAACGTGGAATGCACACCTACTACGCATAAAAACAAACTTTCGTCACTAGTGGCCTTACTGCATAAAATTGTTCGTTGTATCCCAAAAAAAGTACGACTACTCATATATAACGCTCTGGTATAACCTCATTTATTGTATCTTATTGAAGTATGGGGAAACGCATTCAAAACAAATATAAAACCTATACAAATCTTACAAAATAAAATAATAAAAATCCTGTACAATTTCGACTTTTTAACACCTTCGAAAACTATTTATAAAGAGACCAAACTGCTAAACATTAAACAACTTTTAACATATAACACATGCATACTTATTTATAAAATAACTCACAACTTCATTCACTCAAACATTACGTTCACAACGAAAGGTCAAACGCGCAAATACTCGTCCCGTCGAGCTAGTCACCTTGTATTGTTCAGAACTAGAACAAATTATGGTAAAAATAATTTTAACATATGGGGGAGCACAGTTATTTAATCAACTTCCAAAAAATGTAAAAGAATCGACTTCATTAAGTAGTTTTATAAATTAATTAATTAACCATATTTAAAATAATGATACACTATATTAATGTAATTTTATCATTTTACAACTTATTTTCAAATAACACTAGCGTCTTTTAACTTGGGCAACCGCCTTATCTCAGGAATGCTGTGAATTCGCTTCTTCTAACTTGTCGACAACCAATATTGTATTTTTCATACACCCACACTGGGACATTTATATATATTTTTTTAATGTTCTCATGTAAGTGACAATTGTGTCTTAATGGGAATAAATATATTTTAAACCGAAATACAAAAATCTTCGAGATACCACTATTTATGAACCATTTAGTGCTTTGTTATCACTAATAACCAGAGGTCGGAATTAGGTAGAGTTATTTATGTACTTGCATCGAAATGTTGATATTAATATGGATCTTCCCGAGATTTCTAATGAACAATCCCGTGTGGCCAACAATATTACAAATAAATAATAATAAAAACCTCAGAGATAGATAAGACAAATAAAACCAAGATAATTAACATACAATTTTATTAGTATTTACATTAATCTATACATATAATAAAACAGTAAAATGGTGGAGCGTTGGTATTAATTGGCGCAAAAACTACTGAACCAATCCTGTTCAAATTTTGCATACATAATCCTTATAGCCCGGGTCAACTGTTAGGCTACATATTATCACGCTTTTTGCTATGGGGGGTGAGCAATATTCCAAAATGTCGATATTGAACGACAATTGCTCTGAGTTCGAGCCCCAGAAACAGTTAAAATTTTTGTGATTGTTTTGGTGTTTTTTTGTACATAATATAGAATGATATTTCTAGAACAATAATAAAATAGCTTTATATGTATTTTTAAATTGCCATCGACATTTTTATTCGATATATTTTCCAAAAATTTCATTAAAAACCCACCAAAACTCATATTAAAATGGAACCGGAGATAAAAAATACACTATTTTTAAAATTTGGTTAGGAATTTAAGGTCAAAAATGAAAATCATCACGCTATTTTGTACAAGGAGTCAAGCAGACAAGCAATGACGTGTATTTAACAACGGCAAATTAGAACTAGATTGTGCAAGGACTGTGGCGCAGTGGTATAGTGACGGATCCGCGTTTGCTATGTTGCGAGTTCGAACCTCGCATAATTTTTGTGATTGTTTTCTTTTATTTTTTATTTATTTATTGCTTACTTATTTTTGTTTTCTTACTACTTTTTATTTCGAATGAAATGTAATCTATAAAAATGAAATTGTACAAAAGTCGTATTATTTTTGAAAAACAAATTATTAGCGTGAAAACTAATTTTGTGATTGTGTTTCAGTGTCCTTACTGAAACACAATCACAAAATTAGTTTTTGCATATACGTATTACGTATCTAACAAAACGTTGATATATTTATACGTTTTATTGGTATCTCTAGAAAGTAATCAATTCGTATTAATATCGAAGCGAATTAAAAACACATCATTGATTTCTTTTACAGTAGGTACTACATCTTATTATTTTTAAATTTAACTTCAGAACTTCTATCACCACTTTAAAGACACCGCATTGGGTAGGGTTTACACCGTTCATCCTAATAATGGATAGTGCGATGATTGCTTCACACTGTACGAGCCCCAACGTCATCACGATCAACACTGGGACGACACTGACAGCGACGGAGGCCAGCATCACCGATAGCCCCAGACGATTGCGACATTTGTTTGCCATTATTTTAGTATTTTGTGGAGTCACAAACCCAGGTCGGCTGTGGATCTCATGGTGGAATGGCGACAGCGACTGTCGCAACCCAGTGCTGGGCACGACACAATTATGGCGGTAAGTCCCCTCTTTGAGGAGTGGCTGGAAAGACGACATGGCGTCCTTACCTTCCACATGACGCAAGTCCTCACCGGACATGGTAAGTTCGGGAGATTCCTGCACCGGATTCGTGCGGAAGAAATGCCTGGGTTCCACCATTGTGTGGACCGCCCGGAAAACATGTTGGAGCATACGGTAGAGGTGTGCCCCGCCTGGGCAGAGCACTGCCGTGTCCCCGTGGGGGCGATCGGCGGCAGTGATCTCTCGCGCCGGGCCTTGGTACAAGGTATGGTCTGGAGCAAGGAGGACTGGCAGGCGGTCGCCTCCTTCTGCGAAGCAGTAATGCTAGCAAAGGAGGCGGCCGCACGTGCGAGAAAACGGCCTTCACGCCCCGCCGCCGTCTCGATCCCGATTTTCAGCCACCGTAGGCGCTGGCTTGCGGACGGCGAGCAATGGGTAGCTCGCCGTCCGACCGTCCGGTAACCGTCCGGACCGAGCCCAAGTTGTCGACGGCGCGTAGTGTTCCACGCGCGCCTCAAGGAGATGTCAGCAAAACCGTAGGGGCCCAGCAAGGTCGAAGCCTACTGGGGCCATGTGATGCGAAAGAGAACCCCGGGGCTCTGGAATGAAGGCAAAGAAGGAACAGGAGTGGGTTTTTAGTCAGTAAAAGTCTGACACTATCTCACGCCCCACCCAAGAGTGGAGGATGTCATTGGATGATTATCCCACCGAAAAAAAAGGTCGGTTGTGGGTAAATCATCGCCATCATCAGTCCGAAGACTTTTTACGTGCTTTAAGGTGTACTACTGAGGGTGAAATTGAACAGAACAACGAACGCGTTTCGAATAGTTGTCTAGGTTCACTTCAAGACGTGGTCATTTCCATCGGTGGCAATCCACTGGACTGGTCGAATATGGATTACCGGTCCCACAATCATTGGCATATCAAGATCGAGGAAATCGGGGTGAAATCGTCAATGATCACGACTCTAAGTTCACCTCAGAACAAAATGTCCCTGCATTTTTAACATCGTCATACAAAGCGTTAGGCTCAGCCAGGGTAAAATATTTTTCATTAATTCTCCAGGTGGAACAGGACAAACATTCATTGCTACTGGCATCCTTGCAGAAATAAGGTGACAAGGCAAAATAGTGATTGCGACTGCCTCTTCTGGAATTGCTGCCATACTGCTTCCAGGGGGCAAAACAGTGCACGTAATGTTTAACATTCCCATCGATTTAGAGAGAAATGCCAGTGTGTGGGCTATCACGCAACTGTGACAAAGGTTGGGTACTCAAGGATTACTCTTTAATCGTATGGGATGAATGTACTATGGCGAATAGAAAAGTAGTGAAGGCTGTGAACAGAACCCTGTAGGACATACGCAGGAATTAAGATGTGATGGGAGGTGTCACTGTTTTGTTTAGTTGCGATTTTCAGCAAACTTTGCCTGTGGTGTCGCGAGAAATTAGGGTTGACGAGGTGAATGCTTCGTTGAAACTATTGAATCTATTGTCACGAGTGTACAGACTGCGCTTGACCATTAACATGCGAGCTCAGTTGGGCGGATATACTCAAGAATTCTTGGATGTTCTTTTAAAAGTTTGGTGAAGGTAACTTACCAGAAGAGAGCTCTGAAGTGCGCCTACCAGAGACTCTAAGCAAAGTAGTTCCCGCTATTGAAGAACTAATTTGTCTGGTGTACGGGGACGTCGGTCGAATACCGCTACAAGAGAATTCTTGGGTGTGTGAACGGGCCATTTTAACACCCAAAAATGATCAAGCTGCAGCAATTAACGAAAGCGTTCTCTTGCAAATTGATGCGAACGAAGTGGTATTTCTATACCTCTACAAATACTATTGTAAAGCAAGATGACGCTATATATTATCCCGTTGAGTTTCTGTATTAGAACGGCAAGTAGACTCCCAGCGCACACTATCCAGCTGAAGGTCGGTGTCCCGATCATGCTGCTACGGAATTTAACTCCACCTAAGCTATGTAACTGGACCTAGCTCAAAGTCATCTCTCAAATATTATTGAGGTGGAAATTCTAAAGGGTTGTGGCGTCGAGAAAACAGTGTTTATACCCCGAATACCACTAATCTCTCACAATTACCCTTCTAATTCAAGCGTTGCAGTTCCCTGTAAGCGAATCGTTCGCAATAATAATAATCTAAAGGCTGCAGGTGTTGATCTCAGGACAGCTGCTTCTCACACGGATAGCTGTATACCTATCGCTCGCTCCCGCGTCACCAGTCCTGAATCTCTGTACATTTTGGCTCCTGAAAGTAGGACTAGAAATGTGGTTTACAGAGAAATTTTATAAGAAAAGTAAAGTTTTGGTTTATGATTTTCCGCAAAAACAAATTGTGTTAGAAATATAATGGTTATTTGCGGACGAAGTCGCGGGCAACAGCTAGTTCACAATACAAATGATCAATACAGTCTTAAGCAAATTCTCGTACTTATACTTCGCCTTTTTATAAATACGAGCAAATACTTTTGCTTCTAGCCTAGACTCGTGAGTTTTTGCTTATTCAAACGACCCATCAGAATAATTTCCGATCACTCTACTTCAACTGAGGTGACATTAGTAAATTTACATACTTCCTCCTCCTCGTCATTAATGCAGGAAGAATTTTTTTCTGGTATATTTCTGATAGTGTCATAAAAATAAATTCTGCTCTGGTTTTTGAGGCATATCTACTTTATTCTTTCACTGTATGAAATCAGTGTAAATACATAAATAATTCTACCTAATTTCGACCTCTGCTAATATCGTATTAATAAACAATTATAGGCACCTATAAAAAAATATATAAATACCTGCCCTGAGTGGAAAGTTATAGATGATGGGTAAAGATCGGAAATCGACAAAATTTTGTCGATAATTACCGTTGGCAAAAAACGCATTTCACACAATCTTACGGTTATAACGCTCGAGACAGACTGAGGCGGGGGACGGCATGAGTTGTCCTTCGCAGCTATGTTGCCATGAGTCAAATTATTAAAACTGTAAATAAGGATTTTCGATCTTTACCCTTTTACGATGTTACCCCGACTCACCTTACATCAACTTTCTGAACTTTTCCGCTTTATCAATAAACGATGAGAAATACAAAATCTAAGTACTTTTTGAATTCGTCGTGGCGTTGCCGCGTTGGGGTACCTAGTTACCGGGTTCATCTCCCAGTTCAGGCTAAAATCTGGTTAAATTGTATTTCTGTTTCATAAATACCACTTTTTTTATTTAAACTAGTGCTTAACTGCGATCCCACCTGATAGTAAGCAGTGATGCAATCGTTGATGGTGAGGCGCACTAGTTTATTCTGTATTAGTTTATTCTACACTAGTTTATGCACTAGTTTATTCACTAGTTTATTAGAGCCTATTCACTCTAGCCTTGAAGACACCTAAATTATAGTTGAACGGGAAGACCGCAGCAAGCAAATTGTAGCTACATCGCTGATCTTGCCTAGGCTTGATTGAACAAACCATTATCTTCAGTACCAGTATACATCGTCTGTCAGTCTAAGCCGAAAGAGCCTCCAAATAAATGCCGACTTAAGTAGAACAGAGGAGGAGAACGTAAATTCGTACCTATTTCTTCCATGTCTTGAGTCATAAAAAGGTACTCTGTGTCTTGAGTTCAAATTTTAAATAAAGAACAACGAAAAGCCGACTTCTTGCAGTTTGTGCGCTATCTATTGCTAAAACGTCGAACTGTTATTTTGTAAAACCTTTAGTAATCTACGCTAGATGTCGCCCCACGTATGTTTTTTGGCAAGTGTTGCTAGGTTATAAAACAGATATTTCATCAGCAAAAACAAATGCTCACCTATTGTCGAATATTTATTTTAATCAATAATGTTTTTATGAAGTAGCCGCATTAGTGAAACGAAACGTTCAATAACACTATAGTATATGTAGAGTAGTAGACCCTGGGTCATAGGTGGAGAAATAAATCACAAAATGCTCTCAAAAATAGTTACTAAAGAACACACCCTTAGATTAGGTATATAATCTAAGAACGCACCTTTTCTTTTTTTGACGTTGCTCATATTTGACATTTGTGTTTACATGTGCGCCCCCTATCAATAAAATTGTAAAACTTATCTTAATGGTGGTGTGGTGATTCTAGTAAACTACCGACTGATTGCTTCTATTTTTATTTGTATTTTCTAATTAATTAGCATTAATCGTAATATTTAGTGCTGTGGCTGCGGCCATATGATGCTTTCTTATGTCGGGCATAGCTAAAACGCCAGTTTTGGCCGAGGAGGGTGGAAACAATCAGAGTAGAAAACGATCTCTTCACACCAGCAGCGAACAGTGCAATAATAAAAGAACAAAATCCGACGAAATGAGTGCCAATGAGAAGAAATCAAACTTTTCTATGCTGACCCCCAACTCCAATGGGACGGTAAAGTTGACGTCGTCGTCAATGAACAAGCCTGGTGCTACGACGAAGAAATTGGTTATAAAGAATTTTAAAAGTGTGTTTACGCTATTATCATAGTCATGATTATAACCTATTTGACATCTGCAGTGTTAATGGCTGGGTATTGTTTTTAGGTAAGCCGAACCTTCCAGAAAATTATCAGGAGACAACATGGAGCAAATTGCGCGAGGCAGTGATCGCCATCCAGACATCGAAAGCGATCGCGTACTCGCTGGAGGAGCTGTACCAGGCCGTGGAGAACATGTGTAGTCACAAGGTGAAGTTCGCAAACATGCTGGAAGCCGAACTAGTGAGACGATTGATACCATCAGTCCGTGTCTGCATGCTAGATGGAAATAGCACCATAGTTTAGAAAATAGGCACAATTTTTGTTGAATTATTCAATGTCAACATTGTTGCAATATATAATCAAAACATTACCATAATTGCTTGACTAAATAATCAAAGCATATTGCACTCAATATCCTTAAATTATACAGTTCTTGGGTGTGATATTAGCACACTAGCCACAAAATCAATAAAACATTGATGCCTCTATAAAATGTCCAATGGTGCATACTTGGCAATGCACACGCAAGCAAGTAATGTTCTTGGTGAATACTGCAATGTTTTAAAAACATTAGCTTATACAAGAAATATTTAGTCTATAGAATCTTATACACACATGCTGTATTTTAAGCAATTTCTTTCACATTCTCCAGCTGCTAGATAAATGGGAGCATAGTGGTCAATAGTGCAAGTACATTATGTACTGACTTTTCCCATAGTTTCAATTACATGGCTCTCCCTTAAGAATTCAATGACACATGGCTAGAGTGTTGCTATTTATCAGTCAAAAAGTGATTGTATCAGTAGTTCCAAAGATTTTCTTTTACGTAAAGTATGTATAAGTTATTAACTAACAGTTTTATCCCTTCGAGTCTTCCATACATTTGCATTTTGGAGGATTTGAAGAGTGCTACTGATGCTGCTAATAATGTAGCCACCTATTGGGCCCAAACAGTTTGACGAGTTTACCATCGAATCGAAAAGAAGAAGAAGATCCCTTCATAATATACTAGTGACATAGTCTGCTATGTACAGTACAAGTTATACACACACACCTTCCTCGTGATACACATTGCTCTTACTATTAGTGAAAACTGCAACAAAATCCGTTGTGGTTGAAAAAAGTTAAGCAAACAGATGCTAATAGCCATTTTATTTTATACTATTTAGAGAAGTTTAGACTTACCAGCATAATTTACCTAAATAAGTCATAAATAATGTACTTTGTACTTGGTAACGGATATCAGCCAACCTGAGCAACCAATGCAGTTCTGTGGTTGCATTCCCCTATCGGCTCATAACATCAACATATATTATGAACTCAAAGTACCTACCAAAAATTATTATGTAAGTGCAGGCATGCTGCCAATTGTATAAACTTTCCTAGCAACCATAGTAATGATAATAGCAATAATAAAATAGTTTTTCTTTGAATGGTACTTAGACGAGCGGCTATTTGATGTTTATATACGGCTATTACCAACCCGCACTGGGCCCGCATGGTGGATTACAGCCCATTCCCTCTCCTAGAGAGGAGGTTTGAGTCCCAGCAGTGGGAATATTAAAAAAAAAAGCTGATAATGCTAATGCTAATATAGCTATTTGCTCTGAGTCATTAATCTTAATAGCCTATGTTTTAAATGATAAATGAAAAAAAAAATTGAGAAACCTATAATATCTAATCTTCCTAAAAATAAGAGGAAGCAAAGTCATAATTAGTGGAACCTCATATAACATATGAAAGAAACATTTAAAAAATTTGCCTAAATCTGGCAAATTGAATTAAAATTATAATAAAATATTAAAACTGGCAAATTTTCTATGTTTCTTATATTTTGTATTTTTTTCTATAATTTAATCATTACTTTCTTGATCATGTGTAGATGTAGCTGCACTTAACTCAATGCATGTTAATAATTAGGTTGTTTGGTTAAAAAGATTGAGAATTTCTCACATCTTTTTGTGAATCAGAGATTCCATTGTGAATTGTTTTAATGTCTTTTCATCTAGTTTAATAATGGCAATTATTTTATAAAGCCTGTTAGTTTGGGACATCAGTATAAACTGTTTTTCACCAAATACAAATTGAGAAGACATATATTGCTACAAGTAAATTAAACAAGTATAGTTGCTGTCTTTATGGTGATCCATTTTTGACAAAAGTATATTACGAGTATTATTCTGTATTCTCAGTGCATGTTTTTCAAAATATCACTGCCCCTGCTTCACATGGGTGCAATCTCAATAAATGTGTGTGATATAAATTCAAAATATTCATAGGCACTTTTGAAATGCCACAATCTGTTAGTAAAAAAAAACAAACATGCCAAAGTGTAGGTCTCTATGGAGAAGAATGGGGCATAAATTGTTATGTTGAATGGTATATGTAAAAGATATGCATGTCAGTGTCTAGTGTAAATCTAAGTTAGACATTAAGATGTTAGGTATAAACAAAAGTACAAAAATCTTCCAGATATAATTTCTAACAGAATTAAGTGGTCACACAGACATGAAAAGCAATTTGGTTGTACTAATAAAATAAAAATATTTGAGGTAGATTGTGGACATTACATATGCAGTACAACAGTATTTTCTTGGAACAACTGAAAATACTGTTAGTCAGCGTCATCTAGTTAGACTGGAAAGCAACTCCAGTAAAATTGGAAAAAAGCTTGGTACTAGGTAGACTGATGCAGATAAATGCTTGAATGCACAGCTCATGCCTTTTTCCCATGAAAGTAGACAGAATCTGTGGATCGTCACCTACTACTACATATATCTGGTAATACACTCATGCCAGTACTACGCAACAATAAAAACGTTCTCTAAAACAAACATTCGTTTTCAGATGGCATCTCAACTGTACGTAAACCTCACAAACTTGGTGGAGGCCCATGTGAAGGCCAACATCGAGCAGTTCCTCTCTGAGAGCATGGACCGGCAGGTGTTCCTCAAGCGTATGGATGACTGCTGGCGCGCGCACTGCCGCCAGATGATCATGATCCGCAGCATCTTTCTCTATCTCGACCGCACATATGTTCTGCAGAATCCTAGTATACATTCTATATGGTGAGATTTTATATTTTTATTTATTTACTTTGAAATAAAATGGGTAAAGAGCAATTATTGCTCACTAGCTCTCATGATACGAAAATAATTTATAGCCTATAGGACTCAGGTATAGAACAGCTAATGACATTCTCAGTGAGGTTATGGCCGCCATGGCCCACGTACAATGGTCCACATAGGACTAAGTGCGGAAACCATACAGAAATAGATAGATAGACATTCTCAATGATCGTTAATACGGCTTTCGCCGAAATTGGTCAACTGGGGATCTTCTAGCGTATGCCATTCACATCTGGAGCAAGGTCATCGAAAAGCATGGGGAAGCACTTGTAGTCTCCCTTGATATCTCGACGGCCTTCGACAGGGTCTGGCACGATAGCCTTATTGCTAAGCTTTGTTCCTTCGGTCTACCCACTAGTCTATGTGACTGGATCACAGACTTCTTGAGGGGGTGATCCATCCGAGTAGTTATTGATGGCTGCTGGTCCAGTCAAATGGATCTTAATGCCGGGGTCCCTCAGGGGTCGGTACTCTTGGCAACACTGTTCTTGCTGCACAAACGACCTACTTAAACCCGGTACCTTTGGGTATGCAGACGATAGCACTGTTGCTGAGAGATACGTGTCCGATGCACGTGGTAGTGGGTCACAGATCCAGTCTTTCCGAGAGGCTATAGTTGAACGCTTGAACTTGTCCTTGAAGGCAGTATCCGATTGGGGCGAGGCCAATCTCAAGTCAAGTTCAACGACCCACTGATGCAGAGCAGTAACTAAAGATGCGGGGGACACCTAATTAGTATAAATGACGTTGCGTCTTTCCCCATGAGAAACCCCAAAACGTAACTATAGAAAACCACCTGCTATATTCCTTACATAATCCTTTTCCTACGTTCGTACATTAGAATATATAATACAAAAGTCATTTGTCTAAGCCTGCAGTATACACATTACTGTACAGTTTACACTATCCGTAAAAATAAAAATGATTGTTTATAATAATTTTTGATTTTTTTAATAATTTTTTCAGGGACATGGGCCTAGACCTGTTCCGGCACCACATAGCGATGAACACGCTGGTGCAGACGCGCACGGTGGACGGGCTGCTGACGCTGATTGAGCGCGAGCGCGGCGGCGACGCCGTCGACATCTCGCTGCTCAAGTCGCTACTGCGGATGCTCTCCGATCTGCAGATCTATCAGGATGCTTTTGAACACAAGTTGGTCATCTTTTCAGTATGATGAGCGTGCTCTTTGCTTATGTCCCTATTGGGTAAAAGAAAGTTTCAGTGTTAATGATAAAATCACCTAGGCAATTTTTGGTTCCCAATTTTCTCCTCCTAGTTTTTTTTTTTTTTTTAACTAATTGTGTAGCCTCGCCATTGGGCCACTACTGATCACCCTTTTCGAAATTCGCACCGTCTCATTCCGTGATCAACAACAGAACGGAAGAAATTCCTAATAGGTGAAACCTCATATTCCAGAATAGATGTTTCTGAAAAAAATATGCTCGGTTGTTATAAAGGATATGACGCGAATACAAGATCAGAAACGTTTACTTCAAATAGACCAACAGGCACTTTTGAATTGTCAAATATTCATTTCATCATAATTTATTTATTTATTTATTTGCTTCAGATACAAGATCCATATTTTAGTAGGCACTTAAAATTATGTTAATAACAAAATGTACTTAAACAAATACAAATAAACATTACCATAGATACCACAGCTCACAAGTACTCCGTTTGATCGGCAGGTTCCTCCAAGCGACGGAGCGCCTGTACGCGGCCGAGGGGCAGCGCCTCATGCGCGAGCTGGCCGTGCCGCAGTACCTCGCGCACGTCGAGAAGAGGCTTAAGGAGGAGAACGAGAGATTACTTCATTATCTAGACCCATCTACTAAGTAAGTGTCAACATCTAACTTTTTTTCAACTCTGCTAGTTGACAGTATAATTATTTTTATTTTTTTATATCTCGATGGCTATACAGGAGTAATTTCTAATTTGGGAGACACTAGGAATTAGTCCTGTATCGTGGTTGCGTTCACTGACGTGTAAACTTATAGACACAAGACACACATATTCCGGAACAATGATTTGTTTGTTGTAAGTTTCCTCTTTATTGTAAAGAGATTGCGTTAGATTCCCTCTGTAATGCTGTAAACGTACTTGTAAATAAATAAATAATCTGTAAACCATGCAAAAAAATCACAATATTTAATTATCGAATCAATGTATAGGACGTACATAGGATCGAAATCCTGAACTCTGGCGCGGAAGAGAGAGGATTACAAAGTGTTGAAGGAGGTATTTGCCAAAAAGTACACAGAATAATATAAAAAGATTCTGAAAGAAGGCTATAAAATAAAATTATAGCTGACCGACATCGTAAACATGAGGACTGCATGTGTCGCAGGATCGCGTTTCCACACCAGTCAAAGGGAATAACAAAGGGAGGACCTTCTCAATCGACGCCATTTTAATTCGACATATTGCCGGCTATTACACTCAAAAATTTAAAAATCTTTTTATTTCACATAGTTAGTGCACGGTTCCCAATGGTTGTTTTCTATGGAGAGGAACCGGCAAGAAGCTCCATGGTTACTGTTAACACTACACTTAGGCCGCTTTCCCACTTTGTTGTGACGACAGAAAATCGTGTAGTTTTATGTATGTGGCTTATATGTTTAAATAGAGGTGTTCACATATAGGACGACACGATTAACTGTCGTCTACAACTTTTTTTTGTGGTTACAACAGATTGTCATGATAGAGGGAACGGCTAGCACGACAGTCGTCAAACAATAAAAAAAATTCAAAACTAAACCGATTCTGTAAAACGTGTCATTTTGGCGACTATCTGTCATGTACACGACAAACATTTGTTTTAATGGGAACAGCTGCAGATTATAGTCGTCCGACGACAAATTAACCGTTACGACATTGTGGGAATGCGGTCTTACATGGTTCCTCAGTACACTTTACAATGTGGTCCACCAGATGGCAGTTGATCCACACGATAGAGCGGCAGCTGCTGAGCGAGCACCTGGCGGGCATCCTGGGCAAGGGCCTGGAGGCGCTCATGGACGGGCCGCGCCTGGCCGACCTCACCACGCTCTACGCGCTCTTCAGCCGCGTCAAGGACGGCCTCAGCGAGCTCTGCAACCACTTCAATGCTTATATTAAGGTTAGTATTGCCTGCAAGCCTAGCTAAGTTACTACCGTTTCGTTACGAATCTCTACAATTGGTAACGCTTCCTATTCGTTTGTTCTGATCACGTGACTTAACGTTAAGGTGATGTCATTTCCATACATTTGAATAGTTTTTCACTTGCGTTAACGATTGCTTGCCGAACAGACAAAGTTTACACCATACAACTACCCAAGCGGCAAGCAAACATATCGATCGACCGACTGAAGCCTGCATACGTCGTCACAGAAGAACTCCAATCCCACGCGTAGTAGGACAGCGGGAACGAAAGAAACAAAGGACAAAAGAAAATCGTTATTGATGTCAAAAATATAAAAAAGAAAATAATGTAATTTGGTTGTGGAAAGGATACATTTATACAGAGTGTAAAAAAGGGTGTGATCATATTTTAAAAACTGCTTTGTTTATGGATATGATCAACTTTATTTATTTATTATTTATTTATTTATTAAAACTTCATGCAACATAAAGGTACAAAGGCGGACTTAATGCCTTAGGCATTCTCTACCAGTCAACCAAGGGTAGTGAAGAGAAAACATGGTAGGTGCATAAAAAAAAAAGAAAAGAATAATACGAAAACAAGGGATCAAATGTATAAATACATAAAATAAACATACACAAATATTTAATATAATATAAACCTACATATATATGTAAAAATATATATTATTTATATAAGGAATAATGAAAGGATTTTTGAGACTACTCCGCTATTTGTATAGAAAATAAAGCCGCAATTTCCGCTTAAATGCATATTGACTGGTGGCCGTCCTGATGTCAAGAGGAAGCGCATTCCACAGAAGTATGGACTGTATATGAAAGGAAGAATGAACAAAGTCAGAAGTATGAGAAGGACAAAGCAGTAGAAGATTGTTAGAAGAACGTAGATTCTTAGCATGGGAAGAAGATAGATATTGAAAGTGTGATATGAGATAAGAAGGAGGGGTGGGAGAGTTGAGCAGAGAGAAAAGTGTAGTCAGTGCGCGCAAACCTCTTCTCTGGCGAATGGGCAACCATTTGAGCTCGGATCTATAACTAGAAATATGGTCATATTTTCTTAAGTTAAATACAAACCGGATGCAGTTGTTGAGGAGCCTGTCAAGCTTGTCTAGCAACACCGCATTCAGGTCAAAGTAGCACACGTCACCATAGTCGATTACAGGAAAAATTAAAGTCTGCACAAGCATTGTCTTCGTTTTCGCAGGCAAAAAGTTCCTCAGACGATACAGATACCGCAAAGTCCCGTTGACTCTTTGGCAGACACTTGAAACTTGACTTTGCCAGCCAAGCGTCGAGTCAAGATGCAAACCGAGATCTTTAACGCTAGGACTGATGGGGATGACGGCACCATTAAAAACTATTGGAGGAAGAGAGTTAACCACCACTTTACCCATCATGCGCGAGCTACCAATAATAATGGCCTGACACTTTGAGGGGTTTACGGACACCCCAAACCTATCAGACCAATCCTTGATAGCATCCAAATCCCGGTTTACGTCCTCTATAGCGTCTGACAAACTCTCTACCCGCGCAGCTGCATATAATTGTAGGTCATCGGCATATAGATGATACGAACACCGAAGACAGAGAGTTATAAAATTTATGAAGATGGAGAATAGCAACGGAGAAAGAATACCGCCCTGTGGGACACCAGAATCTAAATCACGCCAACTCGACGAATTCTCGTCAACGCGAACCGACTGCTGACGTCCCCGAAGATAAGAAGAGAACCATTCCAGCGCCTCAGACGAAACCATAAGATGGAAAAGGATAGATAGAAGAATATCGTGACTGACAGCATTAAAGGCATTTGAGAAATCAATTAAAACCAAAACAGTAACCTTGGTATCCTCCATGGCTTCTCTAATGTCACCAGTCACTTTAAGGAGAGCAGAGGAGGTACTATGGCCAGGCCTGAATCCGGATTGAAATGAGTTAACAAGGTTGTTACGGTAAACAAATCCTGAAAACTGTTTATGAACGCAGGCCTCAAGTACTTTGGACAGGAAAGGAAGAATAGAAATTGGGCGAAAATGGTTAGGTATGGAGGGATTAGAGATTTTAGGAAGTGGTCGCACGTAAGCCATACGCCACAGGGATGGGAATTGACCGGAATCAAGGGAAAAATTAATTATGTGGGTTATCGGAGGAAGAAGAAAGTCAAGGATTAAGGTAATCATATAACGACTGATGTCGTCACAGCCCACAGCCTTGGACTTTATGGATAGGATGATCTTTTTGATTTCGTCCAAGGTGGCCGGGAAAAAATGGAACGGTTCAATGATAGGACCTGGTAGGCTAGTAATGAAATCAACCGTCTGAGACAGCATTTGCGAATCCAAATGACAGGTGGTAGTGAAGTGACGGTTGATATCATTAAGGGCGATTGTCTTAGGAAAATCCACATGACGTGGTCTGCCGATACCGAGAGTTCCGAGGAATTTCCAAATATCAGCAGGAGAAGAAGAAGATATGTTTTCGAGAATATGGCGGCGTTTAGCATTGCGTATCATCTGATTACACCGATTTCTTGCAGTCCTGAAAAGTTCTCTATTTTCGACACTGCGATCCTTTTTAAATTTTCGAAAGGCACGATCCCTGCGCCTCATCGCCATACGAATTCCTGTCGTCATCCAAGGGGCGGGTGGACGCCTAAGCTTCACCCTCTTGACAGGAGCGTGTCTATCATAGAGTGCAAGGACCGTCTGATTAAAAATATGCAGCTTATCGTCAACAGATGTTGCCATTGCAAGGTGTTCCCAATCGAGTTGCGACGCATCCTGGCGAAGTTTCTCAACATCCATGCGAGCAAAACAACGCATGTGCAAGACCTTAGGAGGAAGTTTAGGTGGTTTTAGGGTATATGAGAGGAAAATTAGGTCATGATGGGAAAAACCAGGTGCTGGGAACTGGCCGTGAGAAAAAGCAAGGGAGGGAGTGGAAGTCAGAATTAAGTCAAGCCACGTGTCTTCACCTGAGATATTGAAATGAGTAGTAGGTTGCAGTGGAAGAACATGGAGACTAGCGGACTCGATGATATGCAGGAGTTTACGGGAACGAGGAGTTGGATGGGTAAGGTCTGTGTTAAAATCGCCCATGATGATACAGTGTGCATACTCCGACCCCACAGATTCCAATGCCAGTTCAAGGTCAGAAAAGTAGTCAACGGTCGGCGGACAGTAGACGACGGCGAGCAAGGTCTTGACACCTTTGACGTACACCTCCAAAAAGAGATACTCAACAGAAGCGGAATAATTTGAAGGAGAAGAGGCAATTATTTTGTACGGAAAATCACTACGAAGATAGATAGCTACACCCCCTCCACCCTTTCCAATTCTATCATTGCGGATAAGAATGAAACCGGGCAGAGGGTAAGTGGTAGAGAGAAGATGAGGTTTGAGCCAACTCTCAGAAACCAGGACGGCGTGTACATTGGCATCAGAAAAGGTGTCAAACAGATCGCTATAATGACTAGGTACACTCTGAGCATTGATATGACAGACATTAAACGAATGACCAATCTGTTGACTAAATCTCTGACGCACCAAGTCACCAAGAGTGTCAGTCAAGGATGCATTAGCAGATGAGTTGAAGGATTCACTAGCGGAGTAAAAAGAATCATCATCTGATATCATAAATACAATAAAAATAAAATAAATTACTATAGAAATTAATAATGGCTAAATATTAGCTTTATGGTGCAACACCACTGTCTATTCACCACCCACCAGCAGTACCAGTATCAGTACAATACAGAAATATTAATTTAAACAAAAATAAGTATTACAAACAAAAGCATACAAGAAAAGCGAACAAGACGATACATAAAAAGGCACATTAGCAAAAACAAAACGTAAAAAAAAGAAGCTTTTATGAACCAAAAAACTAACACAGCACGTTCCGAAACACGATGTCTACCAACCTGTCTACTGTCGTTATTGGTCGTTACGAATCATTAGAATATGCGACTTGTTGACGCGCTAACAGCGACGCGACGACACCGTAACTCGGAACGCGGGGCCAGGCATAATGAATGATACACAGAATTGACAGATGACATTGACAAATAATGACAAGACATAAATAATTACGAACACAAAACAAAATACAGTATTTTTAAATACCACCAAAATGTGTAAAAATGGTAAAGTGAAATTGGATAATAATCGGGTACACGAGTAATACAACTGGCGTAATAAATACATGAACAATGAGGCCCCAAGCACAAATAAGCATGTAAAAATGTGTTAAAAAGTAGTGAACTTTGTTAGTAGAAACTTTGTTTCACTTTGCACGCACTCCAATGTTGCCCCCTGTAGATGACTCCCCAGACTTCTTCGGGTATTTAATCAGCAAGGGATTGAGTTCTTCCAAGGAAGTAATCTTATGCCGTGTTCCATCGGGGGTTCTGATGATGATAACCCCGTCCTGGGTCCAGCATGCCGACATACCAAAGTGCAACCGCGCCCTGCTAAACACGGTCTGCCTAACCCTGGTCAAGAACTCTTTGACGGTGATATTCGAGCCCTTCAATTTGGACTTCGCTTTCCAGACAGCAGACTTATGCTCAACAATAGAGAATCTTACCAATATGGGCCGGCTGCGTGTGGGTCCTCTGCTTGACGTCCCCAGTCTATGACATACCTTGATTGATGAAGCGGTGATGTCACGCAGTGCCAGTTTATTGTGAAGCAAGTCCAACACAAGAGTCTTACAATCCTCCTTGTCTGCTTCAGCATATCCGGTGATGATGAGAGCTTTGCGTCGGGTACGTGTTTCCAACCCATCAACAACTCTAGAACACTCCGTGATCTGTTTCCGCAGGAGACCCAGCATACCAAACATTAGTTCCCTGAATGAGCGGAACTCTTCTCGAATCTTGGCAACTGTGTCCTTGGCAGGTCCTGCACATTGAATTTGCGCCTCAAGCTCGTCCATCTTCTTAATGAAGCACTCCTCCAGGTTCTTTCTACAAAATATTCCCACACCTGAGACCGTCCCGAACATTGCTATGGTCTCTAGTGCTTAACTATACCGCTATAAGTTGGAGACATGAACAGTCAGAATTAGTTGGATTTTAAGGCAATAATTTGACTAATTTCAATAAAGTGGAATGTCCGATATTAGCAAATATTATTTACTTGACTTAATAATACTTGCATGCAAAATAAACTAAAAATTTTGAGTTTAGCGCCATCTAGCGACAACATGACCACTAACTGCCTACATATCAACACAAAGCCGAAACTACTAGGACTAGGAACGTGAAATTTTGCACAAAGCTTCCTTTTAATACCTAGGCGAGAACTAAAAGAGGATTTTTCAAAACTTACCCCCCAAAAGGGATAAAACGTGGGTACAAAGTTTCTTCTGCTTATCTTTACAAAAATACAACCCTCACATAATACGTCGTTACAGAAAAAAGGTCGCACGATAGTGATAGAGCCGGAGCGCGACAAGACGATGGTGGGCGAACTGCTGGAGTTCAAGGAGCAGCTGGACCACGTGGTCAACGCCTGCTTCCAGAGGAACGACAAGTTCCTGTACTCCATGCGGGAGGCCTTCGAGTACTTCATCAACCAGAGGCAGAACAAGCCCGCCGAACTTATTGGTGAGTACTGGCACACTACAGCAGAATATATGAAAAGTTGTGTGGTTTTATAAAGATTATGAAGGAGTTTGGTCCTGTGGTTGAGCAATTGGCTGCTACTCTCGTATCGCGGGTTCGATTCCCGCACAGAACTATTATTTAGTTTACAAGTTTGTGAATGCTCCCACGATTCAGGAGTAACAGTGTAAGGCAATGTTTAAAAAAATATTAAATTGTTCCTTCTTGGTAGGTTATCTCTGAAAGTATAAATCCGATTATAAAAATTGTTTCACTGATAAAAAGTTACAGCTATGTATACCATCGCCCCTGATGAGTTGCAAGGTAGCTAGGAAAATTGTAGAAAACCGGCCATGTACATTTTTGGTGATTATTATCTAATGTACCTTATCATTTGCACAATATTCTACATTTTGCAATACTGTTAATGTTATCAGTTCTTACAGGATATTAAAACATTAGATAGTGATTTCACATTCCTCAACAGCTTTGCTACAAATAGCTTTATGATATTATGTCATGCAATATTTATCTTTGTTGTCATATCTTCCTTCTGTTTTAAGATTTTTAAGATGTCTACCAAAGATAACTCCGAAAGCTTTCTCTTACCAATGTCTCAATATCATCTTTGATGATGCTATACATTTATTTGTTTCTCAGCCAAATTCGTGGACGTGAAACTCCGCGCGGGCAACAAAGAGGCCACAGAGGAGGAGTTGGAACGTCTGCTGGACAAGATCATGGTGCTGTTCCGGTTTATACACGGCAAGGACGTGTTCGAGGCGTTCTACAAGAAGGTAAGATGATCATTGTGTATACTAGACAACAAGTGGCAACATCGAGGCCACGGAGGAGCAGTTCTGCCGGCCGTCCGGTAACCGTCCGGACCGAACCCGAGTCGTCGTCGTCGCGTAGTGTTTCCACGCGCGCCTCAAAGAGATGTCAGCAAAAACCTACCAGCAGGGCCGAAGCCTCCTGGGACCATGGGTTGGCTTCCGAAAGGGGAAACATAGGTGTGGTTTTAGTTAGTAAAAGTCTGTCACGCCCTCACGCTCTGCCCTAGAGCGTGAGAAGTAATTGGAAGATTACCCACCTTAAAAAGAAAAACGGAGGAACAGTTAAAACGGCTGCTAGACAAGATCACAGTGCTGTTCCGGTTTATACACGGCAAAAACTTGTTCGAGGCGTAATTGGCATCTTGATCTGCTCTGCAGACTTGCCTGTCTCACAAATGTTTACGATAAGGGTCTTGTGTGGCTGGGCCAATAAGTTTATTTTATTTTGTACAGAAAATCTTCAGGATACCACAGCGATGCGATGGGATGATCGGAGTTTGACTCTCAATTGGAAATGAAATGTCATTAGAATATCGTTTACAATACACGTTTCCTTCCAGGACCTCGCTAAGAGGCTGCTGGTCGGCAAGTCAGCATCAGTGGACGCGGAGAAGTCGATGCTGAGCAAACTGAAGCAGGAGTGCGGTGGCGGCTTCACGTGCAAGCTGGAGGGCATGTTCAAGGACATGGAGCTGTCCAAGGACATCAATATCACGTATAAACAGGTATGTATGAATTCACGTAAGTTGGGTTGAAGGTGACTACGGATTTGCACGATTTTGATGCTTTTCATTCGATATGCTGAGTTTTGATGATTAATAAGGCTCCCCACATAGAGTATCAGAATCCATCTTCAATTTCGGCTCATACATTAAGGTTTTGCCTACATTGAGCCGAAATTAAAGATGGATATTAACATTACTTCAAAAAGGTCAAGATGGTTGATTATTGGCACGGTTACACCTCAGAAAGATGGAGCCAGGTGGGATAAGCTCTGGTTATTGGAAAAAAGACATCTAGGCGTCTTGTGTGTCTTTTTTTAGTAATATAGAACTTGACCAAAGTAGCATCGCCCTAATTATGGACCGCTTTCAAGGACAAGTTCAAGTGTTCAACCATAGCCTCTCAGAGAGACTGGGTTGGTGCACTCGTGCATCGGACACGTAACTCTCAACAACAGTGCTGTCGTCTGCAAACCCAAAGGTATTGGACTTAAAAATATTTATGTGTAGCAAAAACAATATTGCACAGAGTACCGACCCTTGAGGGACCCCGGCATTAATATCTGATTGACGAGATGAATAGTCATCGATTATCACTGGAATGAATCGATCCCTCTGGAAGTCTGCGATCCAATCACACATACCAGAGGGTAGACCGAAGGAAGGGAGTTTACCAATAACCACTTGACCGATTTTAGCGAAAGGCGAAAGTATTGATGGTCACTAATGATGTCGTTAGCTTCTAAATAAGCCAGAAGCTTTATGTTTAGCACTCGTTCAGTACCCTTACGGAGAATCGACGTTACAGAGATGGGTCTGTAATTTGTAGGATCAGCAGGCTTAGACACATAAGAAAGTTTCGCACTTCTCTCCCAGCGTGGTCGGTCCTCTGGTGTAGGAAAAGCCAGTCTTGATGGCAGGCGTTAAAGTCCCACAGAGCGACAAACTGCGCGAGGGTGCCGATGCAGAGCCCTATCGGAGGCCTCACTGAGGTGGTCAAACAATCGAGTCGTTTCCTGTTCACTGCTGTGCGATCGGTAGGCACAGGTATAGACAATTTTTTGTCCACACCGGTGTCCACCAACAGCCATAAACATGGGAAGCTGGGTCCTCAAGGTGACGGAGACGCTGGCAGCAGATGTCATTGTGGACGTACACACAGAACGCTGCAGGAAATGGTGCACCAATGAGTATCCCGGGTAGTCGAGATACGCCGCATCTGACAACACCAACATGTATTTTTTGTGAAGAAATATTTAACATACTCATACGCGTTTGGAAAACGAACCAGGAAATCGATTCGAAAACAGTACATGAGCAAAGTAACTGAAGTTCTCAACCAGAGTAAACGCCCGTTGAATAAAGCGGGAGCGGACACGGAGTGCAGATGCTACGAGCGGGACGGACGCCGCGCTGTGTCGCTCCGTGCGGCTCCTAGTGTGCGCCACTCTGGACGCGGAGTGCAGATGCTACGAGCGGGACGGACGCCGCGCTGTGTCGCTCCGTGCGGCTCCTAGTGTGCGCCACTCTGGACGCGGAGTGCAGATGCTACGAGCGGGACGGACGCCGCGCTGTGTCGCTCCGTGCGGCTCCTAGTGTGCGCCACTCTGGACGCGGAGTGCAGATGCAACGAGCGGGACGGACGCCGCGCTGTGTCGCTCCGTGCGGCTCCTAGTGTGCGCCACTCTGGACGCAAGCGACTGCTTCTTTTGTTGTCACCGCGCAAGCTTCTCATCTATGTAGGAGGCCTATATTGTATTATCACACGTGTCAGCAAAAACTGAGTAAATCCGTAATCACATTTACTAGTGATTGTAATAAATTTTTAAACTATTTACAGAGATTTTTTGAGGGGGACGGGCTGAAGATTTCACGAAACAAACCACAGCGGAGTCCAACCTTACTTTCTCCAATAACCGTGTATTGTGTCCGACATAATAAATGTTTGTATTTAGCACTTAGCGGCGTCTCAGGAGGGCGGTGGACTGGAGCTGAGCGTCTACATCCTGACGCAGGGCTTCTGGCCCTCCTACCCGCCCGTCGAGGTGCGTCTGCCGGCCGAGCTCACGAGGCACCAGGACCACTTCACCAAGTTCTACCTCGCCAAGCACTCCGGCCGCAAGCTGCAGTGGCAGGCCACGCTGGGCCACTGTGTGCTGCGCGCGCACTTCACACAGGTACATGTTACATACTGGAGCTGAAAATCTTGACGCAGAGTTCTTGGTGACTCGCATTGCCCTATGTTCTGACATAAAACTTATTTCACTATGGAATAGTGTGAGAATCGTATATTATCGAATCAAGATTTTCTGATACTACCTTTTACATACTATACTCTATTCACGTTAAGAAAATAGTGACGTCACCAGGGCAACAGCAAAGCAAAGGAATATTCATGCTGGGGTAAAAATCACACCATTAATTTTAAATCAAACTTTTCCAAAACTTTGTTTTAAAATGTTATTATTAAGTCATTATTTTATTATAATCGTCAGAATTTTTACTTTTATTTTTACGAATTGGTGAGGTATTGAATTTGACAAAAGTCGCGTCCGTTCTTTCTGAAGGACAGTGTCTAAACACACTATGCCGAAGGTACGCGACGGAAGTTCCTCGGCTGATTTTTTGTTCCGACGTATTCGGTTGACATGACACACCATAAGTGCCGAACTTACGCGGCTGAAATTCAGTTGCGTATTAATATTTGACAATCAATTTAAAGAAACATATTAATCATAGAGTTAATGTAGCAAAAAATTTACATCAGTCGACAATTGAACCGAACTTCGGTCGCGTGTAATGTGTGCTCTACAGAATACTTTGCCGCAGAATTGCCGCTGAACTTACGCCGGACCGAAGTTCGGCTGTATGCCACAACGCAACGTAATTTCGGCATTATGTGTCGTAGTAAGAAATACAAATAGCATTGCAGGCGTTAACATGCCGGCCGAACTTCGGTCGCGTTTTTTCGGCAGAGTGTATTTAGACACTTACTTCAACAGGTCAATGTGAACATGGCTTTATAATTTATTATGATCTAATTGGTTTAGGGGCGTAGCTAATCTGAGTGACTACAATGATATCACTTTTTTCTTATTGTGAATACACTATAGTAAAAGTTGAGGCTGCTATATTAAACGTGTTGCGTTTTTTGATACCAAAGACGGATTTTTGTATTTTTATTTAGAACTAGCTGACCCGGCGAACTTCGTACCGCCTAATAGTAAGGATAACGCCATCTACTGGCATTACCAGAACAGTATAATTCATTTTATAATGACATTTTAATAAGAGATGGCGTTGTATTCGGACTTTTTTTTCGTGATTTTTTCTGTTTTTCCTCACCGTTTAAATCTTCCCTAGACTATCTCGAATATTTCAAGACCAAAATTAGCCAAATCGGTCCAGCCGTTTTTGAGTTTTAGCGAGACTAACGAACAGCTATTCATTTTTAAATATATAGATTATTATTATTTATAATGAATAAACTCAAGAACTATTGGACCTATTTTCAAAATTCTTTCACTGGTAGAATAATACTTTATTACTGAGTAACAGGTAATATATTTTCTATATTCACGCGGGTGAAACCGCTGTAAAAAGCTAGTAGTATATAAACAGAACGTCACGCCTGCATCCCCAAAGAATTAGGCACAAATGTATAACACACCCACATATCGATGTTTTTATACATTAATTTAACAAATGATGCATTATTTCAGGGTAACAAAGAGCTGCAAGTGTCGCTGTTCCAGGCACTCTGCTTGCTGCTGTTCAACGACGGAGACAACCTCTCTTTCGAGGAAATCAAGACTGCTACTAATATTGAGGTATATATAAATTATTTTACATAAGAAATATAGCTTGAACTGACGACACCAAGAGACACAAAACTTCAAAAGATTTTTTATCAGTACTTTGCAAGAAATGACCGCATCGTCGCTTTCCATCAGGTGAGTTAGCGGTCAAGCTCGAACCTATCAAGAATAAAAAAAAAAATGGTTCCATATTATGTAACCTGATTTTTTTTTAGGGTTTCGAACTCAAAGGTTAAAAACGGACCCTATTGTTTTTCGGCTGTCCGTTTATCTTTCAGACAGTTGAAATTTTCACAGATGATGTATTTCTGTTGCCGCTATAGCAACAAATACTAAAAATAGAATAAAATAAATATTTAAATGGGGCTCCCATACAACAAACGTAATTTTTTTTTTTGCTGTTTTTTTGCTACGGACGGTGCGGAACCCATCGTGAGCAAGTCTGACTCGCAATTGGCCGATTTTTTAGGGTTCTGTACCTCAAAAGGAAAAAACAGAACCCTTATAGGATCTCTTTGTTGTCCGTCCGTCTGTCTGTCTGTCTGTCAAGAACCTTTATCTCAGGAACGCGTGGAGGTATCGAGTTGAAATTAAAAGGATATAGTCAAGTCTGCGGTCTCTTGATGCTGTGAAAAAATCAAACTTCTAAGTTTACGAAAAAAAAAGATACGGTCGTTTATGGCACTCAAGGAAATCAAAATTTATAGGATAGTTCCCGTTGACCCATAATCTTAAAATTTGGCCTCGCCCTCGCTACGCTCGGGTGCCAAACCACAAATTTTATACAAATATGTACCCAATTTATATTTTCGTAAAGTTGATATTTATTTAAGCATAAGTAACAAGTAAGTCCATGTCGGGTATCGCAGGAGGGCGAGCTGCGGCGCACGCTGCAGTCGCTGGCGTGCGGCAAGGCGCGCGTGCTCAGCAAGGCGCCGCGCGGCCGGGAGGTGGACGACGCAGACCACTTCGCCTTCAACGCCGACTTCACCAACAAGCTGTTCCGCATCAAGATCAACCAGATACAGATGAAGGAGACGGTCAGTATATAACCCGCACTACCAATGGAAGCGCGTGTCACTCAGCTACACACCGTTTTATCGCTCTGGTAGAAAAGCATTCTAAAAAAGTATTGGTGCAAGCTACTGGTGATCAAGCTCTCCTCTCTCTCTCTGGATCAATTACTTGATCCAATTTAACCACCCAACAAGAAAGCTCTTGTTGGGTTAAGTATTAGAACATATGAAGCCAGTGGCCGTCACGACGTCCCCCACGTATCGACAACCTTTACTCTCTCTTTTTATTGCCGCGACACTCGTTCGAGGAAGCGGCGCTTAAATAAAACTACTCTTCAAGCAATGAGGATCAATCATATAATAGCAAATCCGATTTTTACTAAGTACATCGTATGTGTAATAATTTACTGAGCATTTAATTTTTTAAATTATTAAAATCGGTGGATTTATTAAAGATTTTCTGAATGACTACTTGAAAACGCATGCTCTCGCTGAACTGTTTGCAATGACGTCATCTGTCATGATCCGTGCGACGTACAGTTTGATCGTATTCATTCGCCGGTGGAGACCGATCACGACAAATGACGTCACAGCAAGTCGCTTCATTCTCGGGCGCGTTTCTGGAACTAATACACTAAAATTGTTGTATCTTCGTAATTTTTGGTCCGAATTAAATAATTTCTTTGCAGTATTTATTGTTTTTTTTTTTGGCGCTATAAGTCTGCATTCTCCACAGAAATCATGACTGATCCTCATAGAAGAAAACATAAAAGGACCCAACATAGCTCTCTCTTTCTGTTATGATGTATGGCCCCATAACAATAAAACAGTCCGTCAGTTATTAATCGTGAACATTTGTATTACAGAGCGAGGAACAGAAAGCGACAGAAGAGCGAGTGTTCCAGGACAGACAGTACCAGATCGACGCCGCCATCGTCAGGGTCATGAAGATGCGCAAGGCGCTCTCACACAACCTGCTCATATCTGAACTGTACAACCAGCTTAAATTCCCCGTCAAGGTACGTATTAGAATAACAGGAAGACAGTACCAGATCTACACCGCCATCGTCACGGTCATGAAGATGAGCAGGGCAGTACAACCACAACCAGCTCAAGGTCCAACCATCATATTCCTTCGTCAAAAGAGATGGTGAAAGAAGAAATTAGTTGTATTAATAATAATAGGCCCTGACCACCGGTAGCTTGGACCCTGTTCCCGATGCCGGTGGGCTACTTTTTTAATATTTTTACTTCTTTTTTTTGTAAGAAATATTTATAAATGTAAAGAGTATGTATATACAAATTAATAAATATTTGAATGAAGTTTTGAATCCATAATTGTTGTGAGAGCTCTAAAACTTAGGATTTTCAATATTAGCAGGCTATTGAACAGTCTCAGAGCCGCTGTTTTGTTCGTAAACTGTATGATAGTAGACCTAATTCGACCAACATTGTGTAGTTCAAAAATTATTTATTTGTTCTTTGTTTACTCATCCAATCTATCCGACGATGTGTTAACTGTAACTTCCTGAAATCATCAATTTAACTTGTAATAATATGTGCAAACATTTGTCCGCAGCCGGCAGACCTGAAGAAACGCATCGAGTCCCTGATCGACCGCGACTACATGGAGCGCGACAAAGATAACCCAAACCAGTACAACTACGTCGCGTAATAGTGGCCCAGCCGCGGCCGTGCTCGCCCAACCGCGTCACACTACGACACCACTACTGTTCACTAATAAATGTCTCATGATGATACGATGTTTGAACGATATCACGTGGAACCACAGAGTACGGAAACGCCGCGCAGACAGTGAATACAGACATTACTAGTGTCTACTTAAAGTGAAAGCGACAAACTCGAAACATGTTATTACTAGATGGCGCTGAACTCAACTATTTTAGTTTTTTTTATTTTATTTATAAACTATATCGGTCCGACGAGTGTTTTCGTGTCCTATTCGCCAGGGTAGTGTGTTTGCGACCTATAAGTGACACGTGCCCTATTCACCAGGGTAGTGTGTTTACGACCTATAAGTGGCACGTGTCCTATTCACCAGGGTAGTGTGTTTGCGATCTATAAGTGACACGTGTCCTATTCGCCAGGGTAGTGTTTGCGACCTATAAGTGACACGTGTCCTATGCGCCAGGGTAGTGTGTTTGCGACCTATAAGTGACACGTGTCCTATTCGCCAGGGTAGTGTGTTTGCGACCTATAAGTGACACGTGTCCTATTCGCCAGGGTAGTGTGTTTACGACCTATAATTGGCACGTGTCCTATTCACCAGGGTAATGTGTTTGCGATCTATAAGTGACACGTGTCCTATGCGCCAGGGTAGTGTGTTTGCGACCTATAAGTGACACGTGTCCTATTCACCAGGGTAGTGTGTTCGACCTATAAGTGACACGTGTCCTATGCGCCAGGGTAGTGTGTTTGCGACCTATAAGTGACACGTGTCCTATTCACCAGGGTAGTGTGTTCGACCTATAAGTGACACGTGTCCTATTCGCCAGGGTAGTGTGTTTGCGACCTATAAGTGACACGTGTCCTATTCGCCAGGATAGTGTGTTTGCGACCTATAAGTGACACGTGTCCTATGCGCCAGGGTAGTGTGTTTGCGACCTATAAGTGACACGTGTCCTATTCACCAGGGTAGTGTGTTCGACCTATAAGTGACACGTGTCCTATTCACCAGGGTAGTGTGTTTGCGACCTATAAGTGACACGTGTCCTATTCACCAGGGTAGTGTGTTTGCGACCTATAAGTGACACGTGTCCTATTCGCCAGGGTAGTGTGTTTGCGACCTATAAGTGACACGTGTCCTATTCGCCAGGGTAGTGTGTTTGCGACCTATAAGTGACACGTGTCCTATTCGCCAGGGTAGTGTGTTTGCGACCTATAAGTGACACGTGTCCTATTCGCCAGGATAGTGTGTTTGCGACCTATAAGTGACACGTGTCCTATTCGCCAGGGTAGTGAGTTTGCGATCTTTAAGTGACACGTGTCCTATTCGCCAGGGTGGTGTGTTTGCGACTGGGTACTCCATGTCGTTTAGCTCTTCGATCTCTATAGGTGACAGAAGAGCTGACTAGATGCAGTATTTGATCGAAGATGTGCGACCCTGGTGGAGCAGTAGCTACACGTCATCATTCTGCTGCCACTTAAGCAGCAGAATGATGTATTTTGAGGCAATTTGACTAAATAAAGTGGAAGGTCTAATTTTCGCGGATACAATTTCCTTGACTTACAACATAGACTAAAAACAAGATAAACTAAAAATATTGAGTTCAGCTCCATATAATGAAGAAATGGCCACGGTCGCGCCTGTAGCATTCACCTTAATGCTGTCATTCATAAGGAAAGTATTGACAATACCGTTTAACCTTGAAGTAGTTGTCGCCGAGGCGTTTCAGGGCTCTGTGTGGACCTTATCATCGGCTAGTTTACTATAGTCAATGACAGTTTCATCTAAGAAGGAGAGAGAAGGTAAAAATAAATAAACGGCCTGAGGGCCTATTTCACCGTCTCCGAGTATGTTAAATTATTTGGCAGACGTTAAGATGCGAACTTCATCGTCGACCACATTATAACGTGCCATCAAGTGCGATAGTGGTCAAACGCTTAGTAACAATGATGAAAGTAATTTATTAGAAATTCTGTTCCGTTTATTTGATGAATAGCGCATATTTGGACGTTATAAAACAGGCCTATAAGGTGAGGAATTGACTAGAAGGACATAAAGGTCCTTGAGGCCTTGTCTGCCGGACCTTGCTATTATTTGGTCTGTTCTATGCCCGTTTAGAATATGACTATCACAGATAAACAGACCTATAGTAATGAAGACTAGCGGCCAAGTCCATCTATCAAAATTCCCGCTTTAAAGATAGGAATATACTCTCTCTTTGTGCAGTTGACAAAGACCCCTTAGGCCTATTGTCCATGGACGCGTAGCTTCATAGACGTTAGCTGTGCAGTCGTGTCGTTGCCGCTTCGTCGAACAGTTTCATAGTTTTGTATGTAAGCTTCACGGAGGCGTATAATGACGAATACGCGTCTATGAAGCTACGCGTCCGTCGACAGTAGGCCTTAGGCTGTTAATGACTGTCAATCGAGCAGCTTACAGATACACTCCCGATAAGAACTTGGTTCACATAGATAAAAGTATAAAGCGCAGGTTATCTAAAAAAGTTTTGAACCATTTCCCATAATCAGAATAAATAGGACAGAATGCCGGCTCCAAACAACGAACAAAAACTCACGCACACATACACACGCATCACGTACAGCAATCAAAAAAGGTCACCGCCCGTACTCACCTTGTGTGCGTGCGTCTGTTTCTGTCTGTTTCGCTCGTTGTATGGAGCTGACCTACCGTTTATATTCTGCGATCTCACACCTAAACCAAATTAGACTCAAAGTGGAACACTGAAATGTGTACTTTATATAGTGTTACAAAAGGTGACATTTTAAAAAAAATTGTGACGTCGTGTGAATCTCGCTAGCCAACGCGTTAGCATACACGGGAAACGTCAAACACCGACGCTTCACTTGGCGTATTATTTCAATTATTCAACATTTTTGTGTAGTCTTATTCCTCATCTACATTGTGTCTATTTATTTCTATATGGGCAAAATAACGTCAATACAGCATGTGGAGTGCCAATATTACACGATATTTTAGAGAACACGTTTCATTGCTTAAATTTCTAGTCGATGTTGTTTAGGTGTGCGACGTCATTGCCATCTCACTTCATCGCCTTAAAAACGATAAGGAATGTTTGATTAGGAGGGTTCTACTGACCGACACAAATCGTTATTAGAAAGAAGCTAGTGTATAATGAATAAAAAATTCAAGATTTATAATTTCTATGATTTAAACTGCGCTTAAAGTTATTAATTCTATAGAGTACTCTTATTACAGAGTCTTATTGAAACAAGGGATAAACTCAATAGATATATACATTTGACCTTAGATACTTTTCATAATAACACCCGTTTTCAATGACCTGTATACCTACTAATTGACTTGTGGTGACTTTCAAGAATATATTCCTATTTATGATGCGTTACTTGCTGATTTATTCCCAGAATGGCTGGGTTTTTGTAGCTCGTAAGAAGTCGCTGTTAACGACGAGTTTTTTGGCACTCACAGAAGATTGTCTCAATCGGAATGCGCCAAAACAGGTCATTCAAAAAGTAATATTCAACTTTGAGAGTAGAAAAGTTTTTCTTCTTTGGAACTGGCGGTCGAAGCCAAAACAAGACGTATATATCTGTGTCCCGATATAAATATTGAAAAATATATTACACCTTAGAAATATAAAGTGTGATACTAGAGAATCGAGTACCCTCCCGCTTGAAACACAATAGCTATTCACGAAATAACAAAAACTATTTTAGTGATTTGTTTCTTTGAAGTATGAATCTTGCAGTATAGTTGGTTAATGATAGAGTATAATCTTACTTTATTAGACCATAATTTATTCTGATTATAAAAACGTAATGATTTGAATTGTATTGTCAATACATGGCGTCCATTATGTATTCGTTTCTGTCATTTAGCAAGTCAGCTTCGCTGTACCGCGGCATTTAAGATTTAAGTATAGGTACATTAATATAATTCCTATAATACATTTAGAAGTGTTTAGATTGGAACTTAAGCTTAAGAAAGTGAAATGGCTGGACAATTCGGGCCAAAGGCGCGACAAGGTTTTGTCTTTGCATTACCTCGCGCTGGAACGAGACATGACTATACTCAGTATATCCATGACAGTTTCAGCGCGAGATGGTAATTTTGTCACGCAGTAGATGTTAGTTAGGTCGTTTGTCTCTGGTAAAGCGAAGTTGACCCTCTCATTTTATCTCCATGTATCGTTTTCATGAACCATCACAATTCCTGTTCGCTTTGTTGTCGTGATGTCTGGGTTGTGTTTGTTTCTGTCAGTTTCAGGAGGGACCGTTAATTAAACTATTTATAATTTTCGGATATTGTTTTATTTTGTCTTTGTCGTAAATGTACAGTGGGCAAGAGTTATCAGTGATGTACAAATAAATACTTACTGGAATATATTTTTTAATGTAACAGTTAAATTATAAATTTCAGTTCAGTTCCATAAGCTGGCAACACTTTATTACTTGGAATACAGTAATTTCGCCACATAATACTGAAGATAAATTCCTCCCAACGAAATAATCTAAGAATAATTTATTTTAACATTTACAATATGTACAATAATTACAATGAGGTCAAATAATTTCAAATAGGAAGACATTTCACGACAACACTCCATTATTTTCTACAGTACCTTGTACAAAAAGTATACTAATGCTGAGGCCCGCTTGCACAAGAAATCATTAATTATAAATTAATTTACAAATATTGCTCTTTTTAAATAGGTACTTCATGCACATAAAAGTACAGAGGCGGACTTAATACCTTAGGCATTTTCTACCAGCCAACCTTTGGGTGATGCAGAGAAATAAAAGGCGAATACAAATGAACCGTAGATACCATACAACTATTATTATGTATACTCAAATATAGCATAGCATAGTCGGCCTTATAATGTTCCCACTGTTGGGACTCAGGCCTCCTCTCTAGGAGAGGGAAAGGGCCGTAATCCACCACGCGGGCCCAGTGCGTGTTGGTGGATGTCACATGTCTTCGAATTTTTGGTTCTAGGACATGCCGGTTTCCTCACGATGTTTTCCTTCACCGTTTTGAGAGCAGTGGTGATGAAATAAATTACACAAAGTAATGCGCCTGGCTGGGTTTGAACCCGCAACCTACAACTCGTAAGTCGGGGCCGTTACCACTCGGCCACCACGTTACCACTATCTACTCAAATGAATAAACTAAAAACAAATATAGGTACACGAACAAATGTTCCAAATCGACAATTGAGAAACATTAACGCATATCCTATTTCTGTCCAACTTTTGCGGTTAATCGGGAGATAATTAGGTTTTAAAGATGTTCAGAAATTTGTAATGTGTGGTGCACCACGCAAGCGGACTTCTAATATTATTAAATATCTGACTGATCAAAATTATTACATACAGTACAGATCAGAAATCAGTCAATAGTTGATATGATGGAAACACCAATGATGTTCTAAAATAAATGCATCACAATTCCACTAGATTTTAAGATGTTCTCACAAAGAAATCACGCTAGGAAAATGGCGGATTACGTTTTTGATCAATTAATCCAATGTCAAATCTCGCGTCAGTGTAAACTGCTGTGATTAGCTCTCAGAAATAAAGTCTAATGAAACGTGAGATTTAACAAGAAGTTTAATTGTGTAGGCGTCCGAAACTAAAGTTGTGAGCCTCTAGCTTTCCAATTTTTTAAAACAGCGCCTAAAACCCGAACAAATATGACACATCGAGCTTTAGAAAGAGACAGAAGTATGAGTGACAGAGACAACGCTCTACAAAACCGACCATTTTCCAAAACTAAATGTGCCATATTTCCTGTCTCATTGTAATATTAAGTAGTCCTCAATAGCTTGTGTAGATCATTTCTGTAGTATTTTGAACACAGTGTCGAGGTGGTCCTTGTGATGGTCTAACTCTTCAGCGAGCGCGTTCGCGAGCGTGGTTGGCGTTACCTCTTCTTGTAAGTAGTCGCGAAGTAATTTCTGTTGAAAAAGACGGGAAATGGTATAAAGCCGAAAGTCAACATTTACACAACAAAAATTTTTAGGTCTGTCTAACCTTTTCTCAGCTATTTGGCGGTCTTCTATACCTGGTTAGATCTATACTGCGGGCGACTCACATATATTTACAGACTACACGTAAACAATAAATATATAAATCACCTACATCTATGTATATATTTACACATACATATAAAAATATTATTAACAAAACGAATATTATTGTTTTTTTTTTTTATGGTGGTCCGTTTATTATTAATAATTTTTTTTGCCAATATTTGACATAAAACGACTGCCTATTTGGCTTCCACATTACCCTTTATACCGCCACGTCAAAAAAGCAAACACGTGCTCTAAGCGCCAACGGACACAAGTTGCTGGATAACACGATATCTCTTGGCAGGACAGGTTTTCAAGCATTTAACTATCTATAACAACTGACAAACTACAAATGACATCAGGGCCCAACGGTTTTTTGTGCTTCCCGAGCCGATAAAAAAACTCGTTATGTAATGGACCCATTTTTTTTTTAAAGGGATGTCATCAAACATCTCCTGGTAAGAGAGGGAGTGTCAGACTTTTACTAACTAAAACCCACCTGTGTTAAGTATTTTACTAATTAAAAATGAGTGGTGTATAACGTGTCCCCCTACCTGAGGCGGCACAGCTCCTCCATGGCGCAGCAACCCTTGCCTCAGGTTCTCTCCAGCCGAGCGACACAGCGGCTGCTCCTGGAAGTACTTGTGGTGTATAACGTGTCCCCCTACCTGAGGCGGCACAGCTCCTCCATGGCGCAGCAACCCTTGCCTCAGGTTCTCTCCAGCCGAGCGACACAGCGGCTGCTCCTGGAAGTACTTGTGGTGTATAACGTGTCCCCCTACCTGAGGCGGCACAGCTCCTCCATGGCGCAGCAACCCTTGCCTCAGGTTCTCTCCAGCCGAGCGACACAGCGGCTGCTCCTGGAAGTACTTGTGCCACACGGACCAGGCGATGCCGCGCGAGATCAGGTACGAGTAGTACTTGGCGCCGTAGCCGATGAGGTGGCTGAAGCGATGCTGCCACGCCTGGGACAAAAAGACACGTTATTTTTTTGTTAATGTTTTTGGCTTGGATACTAAGTCCTTTAAGCCACCTGGCTTAAAGGACTTACCATTACATTATTATACAGGACATGGATGTACAAATTCTTATATATTTCGTAGTATTTGGCAGCAAATGTATTAAGTCAACCTTCTCTAGACGATCTCTAGGTGAAGATTAGATGTAAATATGATTAAAACTTACAGTGTTCTCAACATAGGGCAGCCCGTAGTACTGCTTCTGCACTCGCTGCAGTACTTCTGTCGTGCTGCCGCGGTGCGACGCGTCGGGGCCGTGGTAGTGCTGGTCTAATGCTGAGTAGAACACCTAAAAAATGCAAACTACATTTATCCAATGATAGGAAGACCTTCGAAAAAGCAAACGGACATATTTTTTACTATTTAAAAATGAAACATAACTTTTAGAAGGTTTATATTAAGATATGGATAAGAATGCAGAGAACGAGATTTTCTAACAAGTTTTATTGATAGCAGTCTCATTTGCATTTAAGACACTGATATTACAGCTTTCAAGATCTGATAATTTTCCATTTACTGGAGGAGACTGATTTTTACACTTGTGTACCTGTAGTTGCATCTCACTGGCTCCAAACAGATGCTTGGACGCGCAGAGCCGGTGCAGCATGTCCTCCGGCATCGGCTCGCGCGTCTGGAAGTGGCGCGCGAAGCGACGGATAACCTGCAATGTTGCCAATATGTCAATACCGGCAGCACACGGACACGTGGGGACCCAACGCCGGGGCCAACTCCGCGGTGAACAGAGCTCCGGAGGGATCTCATGGCTGTATGGAGACAGCGACTGTCGTAACACAGCGCTGGATACGTGACTATCGAGGTGGTAAGGCCGGTCTTCAAGGAGTGGCTACAGAGGAGCCAAGGCGTCCTAACTTTCCACCAACCACCACCTTATGAAAATGTTAAAGCTCGCCACGAGAAGCCGCTCATAGCGCCACGCGCCTGCGTACCGCTGCCTCGTCGCTAAGACCGAAGTCGTGAACAGGCCGTAACGCAGCTCCTCACCGGATACTGTTTTCTTCGGGAAGTTCTTGTGTCGGATTTGGCGGGAAGAAACGCGTGGGTGTCATCATTGTGTAACGTTATTCGACAATACTTGAAGAGGCTAGTGCGACGCCTTCGAGCAAGGCGACGCCGCGGCGTGTTTTCGAATTTTCACTGAAATGAACTGAAACTGCGCGCTGTTTTTGTTTGAGGTTACCCTAAAATTACATTCACCATCTAGCGTTCGTATGGAGGTTAATAGCGCTTTGCTGGAATTCAGTACTCTTGATCATGAACTAGGATGACAAAAATTTTTTTGAGGTCACGACGCCAGTGATCGTTTTACGCCTTTGTGAAAAGTTAATGGCCCACTGTTGCCGATGATGGGCCAACATTAATCTTAAATTACAAACGGGATACGTGCTCTGCATGTCAGCATGGCGTGTAGTGTGGAACAGTTACCTGCGGGCTGCTGGCGAAGTACTCCATGAGCACGGAGGGCACCTCGGCGAGGTCCGTGGCACAGCGGGTGCCCGACACGTGCTGGTGCGTGGCGCGGCCCAGCATGGAGTGCAGAGCGTGGCCCACTTCATGGAACAAGTTGTCCACGCCGCCCGCTGATAGTAAAGCTGGACCCGACCGATGGCCTCCGCTTAAAGAAAGCATTACCACGACAATCGGATTCTGAATAAAAATGAAAAAAATGTGTTATTGGGGCTTACTTTCTGAACAACATACGAGAAATCGGAAACGGATACTAGAATGAAAAAGGGAACTGGCACACAGCTGGGTTTTAATCGGTAAAGTCTGACAAGCCCTCTCGCGCCACCCTAGAGCGAGAAAAGTCATTAGACGATTTCACAACTCAAAAAAAAATCCAGATCCTTAGTAAAGCGAAGACCTTGGGAGTTTCTAGCTAGAAAAACTTTTCGCCGAGCTTTCAATTAAGCCGTAGTAGGTAAGGAATAAGGTCGGTTTTTCGAAAATCCCCCTTTACTAGGAATTAACGGGCCAGGGAAGTCAATTGAAAAAAAAACACAAGTTTAGTACCACTAAACCTACCTGATAACTTCCATCCGGCAGCAGCTTACCGCCTTGTATGGTGAAGTGACAGTCCTGGTGCGGCTTGCCGGGCCTCTCGTACAGGTCGCAGTAGATGTAGCCCAGTAGACCTTCACTCTCGTGCACTACTCCTAGCTTGTACACGTCCGGGGACCATGACTCGCCTGGGATGAGAACAGAAGGTCGAAACTGTATATCTGTCGCAGATGGATTGCATAATCTATAAAAGTTAGAGTTTATACAAAACAACTGATAATGCAATCCATTTGGGACATATCCAAAACATTAAAAAAAGATATTTACTACTACATTAAGTTTGAACCAACAACACTATCTACAAGTATGGTTTGTGACATATGAAACATTTTCGATGAACTCTGGCACCCAATGTAAGATTTAACTTGTGTTTAGGGTGCCAGTGTCCTCACCTATCATTTGAACATTTCATAACATTAATCTTAAGACGAGCACAATATATTTAAAATATTAATAAAAGATTTTTTACTTTAAATGTGTATGTGATGGTGTGTTTATGTGTGTGCGAGAGTGAGTGAAACCACGATGCAAACTTGCGCCCATGTCAGTCCATATAAAGATATTCTATTACCTTATTTAAGTTACGCGAGCGATATCTATAATAGGTCTTTAGTCTTACTATATTTGAGACTATGAAGCCACTTGGTGACCTGGTGATATCCAAAACAGAGACGCAGATGTGTGAATATGTATAATACAGTAAGCCCCGGTGTTAAAAAACCAGTATGGCTCATATACTTTTGAAGGCCAGCCACTCAAGGCCAACTAGATCAAAGTGTGAGACAGAACTTTATTAAAAATGTCAAAACAGAGAGATATGTGTGAAATAATAGTAATGTTTATGAATGAACTTGTAAAAATATTAACCAATAACGTTATTTGAATAGAAGACTTACCTGGCAACATTTCTTCCGCCTTCAAACTGATTCCGTACAGCTCCTCACAGAGCATATTAAGACCTTCCATACACCCGCCTAGCGAGAAGTATGGACTAAAATCTGAGTTGGCAACATTGAGCAGTCGTGTCTTTGCTTTATGCGTGAAATAGGGGGTGTCCCAACACATTAGCTTGTCCTGGTAAGGAGTTTCTTGCTTCTTCATTTTGAGCATAGCATCAAAGTCTATTTTGGCTCGGTCATAGAGGTTATCCGAGAGGATGTCGAGGAATTGTCGCACGTTTGCCGACGTCTCCATTGTACTTGCTTTTATTGCTCTGTGGGATAATGTACATTTTATTGTAATGACATAAGAGGCACACTATGCCTATTTACTTTTTCCTGTGAATTCGTTTGCGTGAATATCGGTTATTGCAGACGCGAAGTCAAAGTTAAAACCATCACATAAAAAGTAACCCATGTCCTTTGGGGTTCAAGCTTACTCTGTACTAAATTTAATCAAAATCGGTTCAGTAGTTTAACGGTGAAAGTGTAACATACAGACAAAATTATTTTTACATATTTTATAATATTGGTATGAATTAAGTAATATAGAGGCTAAACACAAAAATGTAGAAAAGTGTTGAAAGTGAATGTAGCAGCATGCATCTTTGCTTTCTCTAGGGTAGAATGATACGAGAAAATTGGCACAACAGTGACCCAGGAACGTTTCACACAATTTTAAACAAACTTTTCGACTTTTTAAGCTGTCTGATTGACCAGACCTGCAATTTTCAAAAGTGCATAGTGCTGATTATAGGGATGTTTAATTATGTTCTTTTTTTATCGTGCTTATTAGTGATCGTAAGTTTTTTATTGCTTTACCTGTTTCTACCCGTGAGAACCTGTAATTGGCTCAATGTCTCTTATACTATTGTTATTCTTTTGTTATAGCTGTTGGTTCTCCTATGATTAAATACCTAAATAAAATAGAGAATTATTTTGACATGATTTATATGATACAGCATACCTATCAGCGTAGCTCTGGAAGCCACAAATGGTGGCCATATCGTGGCGCGCGTCCAGCGTGGTGGCGAGCAGTTGGTGCTGCGCGGCGTCGGGCGCCAGGTACAGGCGGTACGCCGCCTCGCGCGCCGCCGCCTCGCCGCACTCCGCGTACACGCCGCTCACTATGATGTTGTCGCCTTCACTCGAGAAGCTGATGGCAAAAACGACATTACACTTAAAAGTTAATTGAAATAACTCTTCTGTAGAAGTCATTGTACTCATCACAATGAACTTCTTCTACAAAGGGACCATACCATCGCTGAAATCAGTACTTCGCATTTTGTCGATAAAAACAAGTGTACAGAGTAGCAGATTTCTTTCTTTAGCAATTTCTGTGTGTGCCTTCCACAGTAATGCTTAAAATATGGTCCCCAAGTCATATAAACCTAATTTGGAAACCAGGAGATAATACGTCATGTAAATTATATTGTACCTATCCTATTATTGATTCTTTGTCAACAAATTAATGAAATAAACTTATTATTATTATTAAACATTAAACCCGCCTTTGTAGCTTTGTATTGCATGAATTTTTAATAAATAGTCATCTTTTGTGCAGTAGAGAAGTACGAACTAAAAAAAAAAGGCGGATGCAAAAAAGCGATTCATTAATAGAATTTATAAATAATTTGTGATCGAAGTTATTAACTGTTTTTCTGAAGAGGTAAGCAACATTTGATCAACTCACAACTGTCTAACATTAGCCGGCACAGCGGACCGTGGCACCCTCCTGGGTTTGGCTGCACCTGCCATGAATCTCTGCCCCGTCTGCAGAATGAGATCATTGAGAGCCACCACCTGCCGCCTGCGCGAATCTGCTAACTGGATGCCGCTTTGCTCAAAGTCAAACAGGAACAACTCTGCTAGGTGTTGGTCGCCCGACGTGCCGCGCCTTACGGAGTCACGTAACGCTTCGTAGAGACCCTTGTGTGTGTTCAATCTGTATAGAAGAATGGTAAGAAAAAAATGGTAGTATTAGTTGTAGTTTTAGTTTTTGTTGTAGTATTAGTTAGTTTTTTGTGTTTTATTAGTGTTATGTTAAGTTCTTACGATCCATCCTAAGGTTGTCTGGTAGATATCACTGTTAGCGATAAGACCGCCATTGTACCCATAGATTTAAGTTTATGTATAAGTTGTATTACTTTTTTGGTGTACAATAAAATTTATTCTATTCTATTGTCTGTTAATAGAAAAATAAATGCAAAAATGGCTTTAGTCGTTAAGCTTTTAGATAGCTTATTTTATAATGGCAACTTACTTCTCAACAACACCACTAACACTAATGCAGGCATCTTCAGCAGCACTAGCAAAGTGTGACTGTGGATGAGCTATCCTGACGAACTCTGCCAGGTCAGCAACCTTGCACAGGGTGTCCGACAACTCATCAAAGATCTCCACCATAGGCCGGGTGGGGTTAGAGGTGGCTTCCTCTATCAAGTGGTCTGTTGTTAAGATGGCATGCTCCTTCAAGTTGGCAAATCCTTCAAAACTAACAAGTTCAGGCTTATTGAAGAGTCCCTGGAAAGAGTTTAAACAATAGATGTGATGAAAAAATTGCTTTTCATGGATTTAATTACAGGCACATAAACTAGAAAAAATAAAAAATATTTTATTCTCTCTTTTATTTATGTACCTTTCGACTGCTTTCAACATTTAAAAAAAAAAACATTAAAATTGTGAGGGATAAACTATCCAATTCAATTAAATGCAGAGGCCTTTTCTAAAGTGAGCCACTGGTGCTCACTGAACAGTCAAAAATTGTATAAAACTTCTATACATAGGACAGTTACTATGAGGATTTTGAAAATTATAACAGTAAACACATTTGGCAGCGATCGTACATGCCTGGGTGCCAGCACCAGACTGGCCTGTCGACATCGATGTCGAGGCGGAGTGGTTCCGGGAGGCCATGTCGGAAATCTGCGACGTGGCAATGCCTCGAGTCCGGAAAGGAAGTGCCCGGCGTCAGGTGTACTGGTGGTCGCCGGAGATCGCGGAACTGCGCAAGGCATACGTTGCCGCGCGGCGCCGGTACACCAGACCCCGCAGGCGCCGCATCCGCCCGAGCTGTACGAGTGATACAGGGCGGCGAAGCGCACCCTCCGAGCGGTAATACGGCGGGCCAAATTAGAGGCTCGCGACGTGTGGCTCGGGACGCCCCTACAAAATGGTGCGGGATAAGCTCCACGCCTGGGTTCTTCCGCTGACACAGAAACTCCTGCCCCAGCTCGTGGAGGGTGTTTTGAACGCTCTTTTCCCTTCGAGAGGGGAGCATTCTTCCCCGCCCATGGCTCCGCCCCTCGAGGTGTCCGACGCGGACCACGACGGCAACGACAACGATACTCCGGAGGTGACCGAAGTAGAGATGAGAGTGGCGGTAGGAAGGCTGAACGCCAAAAATATCGCCCCAGGACCCGACGGCTTACCTGGGAAAGCCTGAGTCCTGGCCATGGAGGAACTCGGGCCTCGACTAAGAGGGCTGTTTAGCGCATGTTTGGTGAGGGGCCAGTTCCCACTTCGTTGGAAGACTGAGAAACTGGTCCTCATCGCGAAGCCGCCCTGCGGACTCTCCGTCCGCATACCGGCCCATCGTGCTGCTCGACGAGGTGGGCAAGTTCTTTGAAAGAATTATTGCAGACCGCCTCGTCACGCATCTGGCGCGAGTGGGGCCGGATCTTGCAGACAGCAGTTTGGCTTCCGCAAAGAGCGCTCCACGGTGGACGCCATCATGCGCGTACGAGCCTTCACGGGGATGCGGTGTCCCGGGGCAGAGTCGTCGTGGTGGTGTCTTTGGACATCACCAACGCCTTCAACTCCCAACCCTGGAGTAGCATTAGGAAGGCACTCCGGTATCACCAGGTGGCCGACTACCTCCGTCGTGTGATCGAAGACTACCTGAAGTACAGGTTTATCATCTACCCCGGTCACCAGGGAGAATGGAAACGGCGAGAGACGTCGTGTTCCGCAGGGATCGGTACTAGGGCCGCCCTTGTGGAACATCGGGTACGACTACGTGCTGCGCGGCGACCTTCCCGACGGGGTCAGCGTGGTCTGTTACGCAGACGACACGCTGGTCCTGGCACAAGGAGTCGCACCAGGCGGCGGCCGAACTAGCGACACGCGGCGTTGCGACAGTCGTTGAGAGGATCCAACAGTTTAAACTCGAGGTGGCACTGCACAAGTCCGAGGCCATGTGTTTTCATGGCCCTCGGAACGTGCCACCACCGGGTTCCCAAAAATCGGTAGAAGGGGAATCGCATCGACTTCGGGTCAACGATGAAGTACCTAGGACTCGTCCTCGACAGTCGGTGGAACTTCATGGAGTACTTTCGACGTCTGACTTCCAAACTGGGACGGACCGGGGCTAAACTCAAGGGGCTCCTGTCCAACCTCGGGGGCCCAGACGCCTCCTGCCGGAGGCTCTACGCGGGAATTGTTCGGTTCATGGCCCTTTACGGGGCGCCGGTGTGGGCGCCGTCGCTGCAAAAGCGACCGGTGGCCATGATGAACGCCTGCCAGAGGGTCATGACTATGCGGATGGTGCGGGGATACCGCATGGTCTCCCGCGAAGCAGCGAGCCTCCTTGCTGGCCTGCCACCGTGGGATCTGAAGGTAGCAGTCCTTGCACGCATGCATGATTTGCGCATGGAGATGCAACGCTGGGGCGAAACTCCGCTGCCGCGACAAGTCGCGGCATGGCGGAGAGGCAGAGTTCCGGCGAGATCTCATGACGGAATGGCGACAGCGACTATCGCGACCCAGTACTGGGCACGCCATAATCACAGCGATAAGTCCCCTCTTTGAGGAGTGGCTAGAGCGGCAACACGGCGTCCTCACCTTCCGCATGACGCAGATCCTCACCAGACATGGCAAATTCGGGAGGTTCCTGCATCGGATTCAGGCGGAAGAAACGTCCGGGTGTCACCATTGTGTGCACCGCCCGGAGGACACGGTGGAGGTGTGCCCCGCTTGGGCGGAGCACCACCGTGTCCTCGTGGAGGAAAAGCGGCAGCGACCTTTCGCGTCGGGCCCTGGTTCTGGCTATGGTCCGGAGCGAGGAAGAATGGCAGGCGATCGCCTCCTTCAGCGAAGCAGTAATGCTAGCGAAGGAGGAGGCTGCACGCGTGAGGGAACGAAGGTCTTCACGCCCCAGCCGCCGTAATCAGCAAACTGTAGGGGCCCAGCAGAGTCGATGCCCGTTACTAACGGGCATCGACTCCTGTGGTCCTAGCTAAGAAACCCAAGTCCTAGAACGCAAAGGGTAATTGAAGGACACAGGTGTGGTCTATCTATTTAGGTATGGTTTCCGCACTTAGTCCTATGTGGACCATTGTATGGGCACACAGGTGTGGTTTTAGTCAGTAAAAGTCTGACACTGCACCCAGAGTGAGAGAAGTCATTCAATGATAAAAAAATTGGTTGCCTGTAAAGTCGGTATACGGGCGAAAGTTTTACGTGACAACGACTTTGAGTGGTAAAATAATTTTAATGTGAATATTCATTCGTATAGTAGGAAGAAGGATGAAATAATAGTAACAATTTAAAACATTTATTTATACAAAGAATTATATTTAAAACATTAATTTATAAGCGTGCCTTTCACTTTTTATGTCTGTCTGTCTCGCTCTTAGGCGGGCTAACCATGCCCGAGTGGAAGGGACGCGTGCCTCTCACTCGCTCTCATTGTGAGCGCATAACGTGAGCGGAGCGTAACGCAGTTTCTTGAAGTGTCACCCGGCAAACCAATTTATAAGACGTTGGCACGTCAAAAAAAAACATATTTGGCAGTAATTATATAATATCTAAGAAACACATAAACATACAGAAGACCGTATTTCTTTGTGTCCTGACAAAATAAATAGTTCTAATGAAACTGCTGTTTCATTACAGATTTGTTTTAATGGCTTCTAATAATTTAATAAACATATCAGTAAGTTAGTGGAATTAAAAAAACCATCAAATACTTACAGTCCTTTCTCTCATTGAGTCAAACATAGGTCTTGAAGTTGGTCGTGTGTTAAACGCAGTGGCTAACGGAGACCATGTGCTGACACTGCGGCTTGTCACTTTCTTTTTATGCCCAAACCGTAAAGGCCATGTGTGTTTTAAGAGCTTCATTTTTAATTTATTGTTTCTGAAAAGGAATTTAACACTCGTAATTGTTAGACTTAGCTAGTAGCTTATGGACAAAATTCTTGGAAAAAAAAAGTAAAAAAAATTAAGTAAATTGTTTTTTTTTACCAGATTTTTCAATCAGATCTAGAATATTTTATACAGTACTGATCGGTAATAGAGGAAGTCTAGTCTATCCCAAACAATAAATTTAATAAAAAGAAAACATTCCATATACCTACAGGCCAAATTAACATTCGATAGCCAGGGGGTATATTATTGATAAGCATTAATGCACAACTTTCAAGTGCAATAATACGTTGTATTGCGTACACGTAGAGGCCAAATTAGAAAGGACAACCACATTAACGGTACAGCTTATTGATAATATCTTTAGTACCTACCTTCTATAAATAGATGTATTTCATAATTATTATAGGGAATCAATGTAACTATCGGAGTACTATGTTATGGTCGTAAATGTTTTATGATTGGGATTTCTTTTAAAATTCTTACGAAAAGCGTATTTAGGTTGTGTAAGATCATAACATACCAATTATGTAGAATAGGTGCTTGCACAAGGAAACTTGTATTTTTAAGTAGAAAATTTAAAAAAAACAACTTTATTAAAACACCTTTCAACACAAAATTATCATTTTCCATTGAATGGATCCCCTTTCGAAATTCTGTTTCAATACTTTTTATTTTGTATCTGTGGAAGTCTAGTTACAGAAGTCTGACAGCGAGTGGCGAGTCACAGACGAGACGTCAATTTCAATATTAAATCTTCAACAATCGTCTCAATTTCATTTGAATTCGAATTAGTCGATTTTATGTTGTTTTACGACCGAGATAATCAATAATGACTATTGTAAAAAGCAACTTCAAAAACTACAATGTAACATTTAGTGAAGTGATTGACTCCAGCTGTTGGCAACAGATAGTTTTTTTATGACCACATATAGCTAATAGAGCTATGTGAAAGAAAATATTTTGAATTGAATTGAAAAAGCTACAAAATTTATAAGGACAAGGACTATTAATTTTCTTCATCTACCTACAGTGCTCCCGTACTCTCAGAAAATACAAATAGTAAAAAAAAGTTTTTTAGTCGATTAAAAGTATTGCCAGTTCAGCTTGCCTGGTATGCCTTAAATAAATCTTTTAAATCTGTGCTAACTGGGGAACTGTCAAAATCATATGCAAATTCAAGTCATACTGGCTGGCAGCGCGATTTTTAGTGCACCCGATTGCAATGCAATGTGTATTGTTTTGATTGTTACTTTATGCAACTAATAATGGCTACATAGTTTGCAGATATTTTCAGTGACAGTGAAATTTTTCGTGTACAATCAAGTGACTTGTTTTCTTGTCATTATGGTAAGGTTAAAAACTTGTGTATATTTGGACTTGGCGGCTCATCGAGCGTTTGGAAGTTTGTTATATGATATTGATGTGATCTGTTTTAGTCAACCCCACCTCCGCAGCAACAGCACCGTTCATGTGGAGAGAGTAAGAAGGTGACTCCGCCAGCTTCGAGCATTGTGACCAGAAATGGTGCTCGCAAGGCCAAGATCCAGACCCGCGCTATGTCCGCTGGAGCTAAGGTAATAAATTAGTTACTTATGTAGAGCGGCACCGCCTACACACAAGGTCGTGACATATCATTTTATAGCAATAAGTATGAATATTACTACAGCCTACAGCTAAAGGCCTTATTGATTGATTCTCGAGAAAGAACTCATTCATTATGACTCAATAGAGAATAAATGATTTCTATCAGGTGATGCTCAAATAATGAAAAATAAGAAGACTTACTGTTCTCCTTCTCAATGTAAACAAAGCCCTCCATCTTAAATAAGTTTTCAATACAACAATAAAACAGATATTGAACCGGGACCACTGCATTTTAACTACTGAACTATCACCACTTCAAAAATCTATTTATCCAAAAGATAACATGAAACATCCACATACGTAATATCTTTAGCTGTAAAGATATTAGTTTGTTATCTTTATTGTGATACAAATGTACATAATAATATGTACTTACTATTTATATTATCATTATGTGGTATGCAATCAAGGAACCTATTATTAACATTATACTCGTTAGTGAAAATTACTGGTTTTTCCTAATTTTTATTCAGTTTTTTTATTATTAAAATCATTGAAATTAAAGTGTGAGTACTTTAGCTTGTTTATTTTTTTTTCTATTTGCAATAAAACTATTATTTATTTATTATTATTTATTTCTTTCTTTATTGCACACCGTAACTTATTACAGGACAGACATTTATAAAATATAAGTGTACAATAGGCGGTCTTATTAACTATTCATATCTAGAGAAAAATAGAATACTTTTATTTACCATCTAAAGTAAATTCATATTCATACTCAAAAAACTGTGATGTTAATGTAAATTAGCACCAAGTAAATGAGTATCATTTTGCTTTGTAATTGGTGTGAAGTAAGTATTTAAAAATACTGCAAATAACAAAATACAACCATACAAAGACATCTTACATGAAATAATCACATTTATGTACTTAAATTATTTTTGACCAAAACACATGTTATGATGCCATTATGTTACACCAAGAGAATAAATGAGGTTTCAGCAAGAGTAATTGCAACCTCTTTGCTATATTTAAAGACAATTTATGTGTTTGTAGTCTTCTATTTTGTTTATGTATCTGTCACTTTTTAATTGTTTACCTTTAGAAAACTAGCTTTTTGTTATTATATTTTTATAAAAACAAGTAGCATATTGATGCATCATGTTTCAATTAAATATATGTGTGTTACAGCCATCTGCAGTAGTGATTGCTGCAAAGCGGAAAGCACAGCAAAAGAAGAAGCACAGCTTCCAAATTGAGCTGAGGGATCATTATCAAATTGTAAGTATTTCAGTATTATATTTAAACTCGGTAAATGAACTTGTTATTTACATTATTATTATAATTATCTAGCCTGTATTGTTCCATGGATGGGCAAAAACCTCCCCCCTTTCCTTCCATTGTTCCCCATACTGGTCCACTTCTTGCAAATTCTATATATTCTATATATATTCTAAGGAAGACTTCTAAGTCATCCCACCATCGCCTTCATGGACTTCTGTGAGTCCATTTCGATTTTACAGGGCACCAATTTTATGTCTGTGCCCACCATTCAATCGGCATGTGGCGGACATGTCCAGTTAAGTTCCATGTAAAAATGCACCACTTATTATTTCTCCAATACCAAAGCAATGTGTGTGTGTGTTAGTGATAGCGTGACAAGTGACAGGACAGAATGGAAGAAAAAAACCCCAAATAAAACGGGACAAGGGCAGGAACATGATGATGATGATCAAAGCAATGCGCAAATTGTGTAATTATAGGTATTTTGGTGATCCTATACTATTTACTAACATATATGTTATACTTACCCAGATTTACTAGAGAAGTTACTCACTATTTAGTTTTGGCTGTGGGGTACAACAAAAATAAAATTAAAAATATGTATATAAGTTTAAACAAAAAAAATATTTGTGTGTTATGACTATAATTGAAGTTCAAATTTTATAACCACATATATTGGTATGATTGAATCCCTATGTATAATCTATAGGTTAATCGAAAGTTTTATAATCAAAATTTTATGCTAAATTCCGACAGAAATATTGCAGTAATAGATTTCTCTGAGACTGCTGTACTCATATCAAAGCACAGTCGAAATTACTGGGACTATGGGTATATTTTTATGATGCAGGAAAACAATATCTTATCTTGTTGTGGGGCTGGCCCTGGCCCAGAGCACTTCAACCCTTCTGGATCTTTTGTGCTAAGCCCCTCCTGTCTACTCAACCCTTAGCCCTCCGTGCACCTTCTTAATGAGTCCCAGTATGGCCAGGCAAACAATAAGAAAGGATTTCCAAAATACGCCCTCTAAGGTTATGGAAAGGGGGTCCAAAGTTAACATCTTTCACGCGGGCGAATCTACTGGCAAAAGCTAGTTTCGTAAATAAAACACCAGCAGCTTATGTCTGGTGGGTTAAAACTGTCTATAGATTGATGAAAAATACTTTATTTTTGTATAGTGAGAGGGGCCATAACTTCTTATCATTAATTAGTGTAGAGTGACATGCCTAATGACTAAGTAACTATAATTAGTACCTATCTACCTACTTAATAAACACAGCTAGATAGTGTAGCTTGCACGCGCCACGTTTTATTGCCCTAAATGTTGAACAAGTTTACAACTGTTACCTTTCTTCAGTATGTAATTTAGATTACAATTTAATTAATGTTGTAGTCTCAACTTCACATGCCGAATGGCTCATTTAACGTCTTAATAATAGTGACTCGAAAATAACAGTTGTGGTAAGGCGTTTTGGTAATTATATTTTGTTACCACCACAGACAAAAATCTCGCAATAAAGTATAGAACAATAGGGGAAAAAAAGCAACTCGTAGTTTGGCAGCAAGACAAAGACGTTTCTTTATACATTACATACGTATATAATTCTTCTGTACGTGTTTATCACCTAACTATTTCTAAAGGGCTTCACCGATTTGGATGACATTTTGTGTTTATATTTGAGTGGGTCCCTGGATGGATTGAAAATACAATAGAATTAGACCTTAAAGGTGGCGCTTCAATCGGAGTTTTCAATTTTTTTAAAACAACAGAAATTCCACATTTTGTATTACATTAAATTTTTTAGGCCATGGATTCCAAGACTAAGGTGAAGGGCCCTACAGGGCTGGTGACGGAGCCGCGCATGGCGGAGCACCGCTGTCTGTGGGACGACCAGTACCCCGAGTGTCCGGAGCGACTGACTAGCGTTATACAGAGGTAAGTTACATGGTCACTATGTTTCATTACCACCTCTTTCTTGCGGTTTTGACTTCGGCACAGGAACTGTGAATTTTGCCGGGATAGGATTAAAAACAGCTTATTTCAGTGGTATTTTCGAAACAGAATCCCAACAATTTCGGTAAAACCGGGAGACGCCGTGAAGATGCGTTCATCGCTTTATAAGTTCTGAAATTCCAATAGAACTTTTATAGCGTCCTTCTAATAAAAGCGTGCGTGAAACTCTTAACTTTAAGGGAGGAGAGGTATGTTAACTCTGGTAAAAAGAGCAGAGGTTTCGACATGTCGATAGCACTGATGTAGCTATCATAGGGCTATTCGGGGCAGTACCCCGGGGCCCCCAAGCTCGGGGGGCCCTCAAAACCTGACGAACAACCTCTTACCTACTACACTCTCTAACGAAAAAATTTCCCACCTTCGGAATCTAAATAAAAGTAGTTGCAACACTAATTTAATTTATGACAACTCGTTTTAGTTAGGACTATGTCCAACAGTGGACGTCTTTCGGCTGAAATGATGAGTTTTTAGTCAGAAAAGTCTGGCACTACCTGACGGTCCACCCAGAGCAGAAGTTATTTGATGATTTCCCACGTAAAAAAAGGGGCCCCAGTTTTTTATGCCCCTGCGCCGTTGGTCACCTAGCTGCGCCGTTTGTCACCTAGCTACGCAACTGGTCGATAGTACAGGTTAATTTGTTAATTAATCATTCACATCGACGCCGACGGTTAAGTTTGTTTGAGTGTGCATCACTGACCTCTACTATTTACCACACTGGACTGGCGGCCGTCATAGTGCTTGTGCTTTTGTGCCCGTTTGATATTCATTAGCGATGGGTGAGTCGACTTATATAAATCGAGTTATTCGAGTCAAACAACAAACGACTCAATTCGAGTTGCTTTTTCCTTCAATTCGAATTGATTCGCAAGTCGACACGAACGCGACGCGAGTTTCGATGCCCCGCGCGAATTAACTCAGTAGAACTCGAATTGACTCGACTCGATCGACGCGACGCCAAACGATTTAGGGAAAGTTAAGTTTTTATAAAATAATCTTATTCCTTGTGTTTATAAACTTGACATGAAAACAGCAAAGTGCTAATTTAACATAAAACGATTGAAAACAGTTTCACTTGACTCCAGAGTTGACTCGACGGAACGAGTTGAGTCGACGGACCGAGTTGAATCGGCGGAACAAATTGAGTCAGTGGACCGAGTTGAGCCGACGGACTGTGTTGATTCGGCGGCGTTCCGCCACAGACTCGTTAGTTGTTCGGCGGGTCGAGTTGACTCGGCCGACCGAGCTGGGCTTTTGCCCACTGAGTCGAGTTGATTTGAATCGCAATTTGAATCAGCCACCATTCCAATTCGATTAAATCGAGTTGTTGAAAATGCGAGTTGGCCCATCGCTATTCGCCATTTTGGCGCTGTCGGCCGTAGCGAGTGTCTACGGTTCTAAAACTAGTAATGTCGCGGCACTTACAATATACACATGATTTCATTTTTCATAGGTTTTATATAATTCCTGAAGTAGGAATAACACGGAATTCGAACGAAATTAATTCAAAATGCAAAAATAGTTCAGAGTACTGTACACTTCTCTGCAACCATTTGCATTATATGTCAAAATTAGTTCTTTTGATGGTTGCGAGTGGCGCTTCAAATAGGCACAAAAAATTAGCTGTCAAACATATGGAACAGCCTGTCCAGTGGTAAATAGTAGAGGTCAGTGGTGTGCATGGTAGCCAGTTAACGTTTTTCTTTGCTAATATATACCAATACATTTTATTTTTCCATGTTCTTAATTCCAGGTGCCATGAATTGAACCTAATAGAACAATGCAAACTGTACCCACCTAGAGCGGCGACTAAGGAGGAGTTGTGTGTGTTGCACTGTCCGTCTGTTTACGACATGATGGAGAAGACGCATGAGAACAACAATCTGGAGTATTTGGAGGAGATATCTGCCAAGTACGACGCGGTCTACATACATCCAGTGAGTAGCCTACTCTAGAGTAGTCATTATTGGGTTACTTTTTGGCGGGATTTTTTCGAATGAAGTTCAGTGGCTGTTAATTATTCGCAAATTGATTCCTAGTGTTGTAGAAATTTTCACAGATAATTCCTAGTGTTGTAGAAATTTTCACAGATAATGTATTTCTGTTGCCAAAAACAAATACTAAAACAGAATAAAATAAATATTTATGTGGGGCTCATATGCAACAAACGTGATTTTTTTTTTTGCTATTTTTTGCTACGGTCGGTACGGAACCCTTCGTGTGTGAGTCCGACCCGCACTTGGCAGGTTTTTTTTTTACTCAGTCTATGTTTGCTGGCAGACATTCTGCAAAATCTACAACACCATTTTCAATTATTTCTTTATTTTTAACTAGACGACCCACGAGCTAGCCCTCTTAGCAGCAGGCTCAACAATCGACTTAGTGGACAATATCGTGTCCGGAGAGGTCCAGAACGGAGCGGCTCTCATCCGTCCGCCCGGACACCACGCCATGCGGGCGGAGCCATGTGGCTACTGCTTCTACAATAACGTCGCGGTCGCCGCTAGACATGCCATCGACCAGCGAGGAATCAAAAGGTAAGAGTGGCCAGTATAGTGCCAGCAAGCCATGAGACGAGAGCCATCACAGGCAAACATAGACCTTAATCCTTTTGTATTAAGTTAAGTTTCATCTGTTTGTTACATTAAGCATGGTTAAGCTTTTTCTATAAATCTATACTCTTTATATTATTATTATTATATAAATAAAATTTAAGTGTCTCTTTGCAATATTTGATAGCAAAAATTCTTTTTTTAACATTTTTGAATGTCTGTATGTATGTCTGTTGGTCTGTTTGTTTGTTTCGGCTAATCGCCGAAACGGCTGGACCGATTTTAACGGGACTTACACAGAGAGATTGCTGACGTTATAAGGAGTAACTTAGGCAATTAAGAAAAGGAATCAGGGGCTCGCACAAAAATTGCGATTAAATAGCATTACAATGCCATTATAGTTCTGTTTTACGAGTCAGTCAATATTTGGTTAAACTGCATATGTGAATTAATTGCAGGATACTGATAGTGGACTGGGATGTGCATCACGGACAGGCCACACAACAAATGTTCTACAATGACCCCAGGTTAGTTACTGCTCGTCTATTAACTGTACCGCGGACGTCTTCTTCTTTCGTTCGACTTTACTTTAAACTTGACGACACATTTGGAGCAGTGGTCAAGCGATTGGCTACTGAGCTTTATTTTACACCATTTACACATACAAAAGAAAACTAAAACACATATACAGGGTGTCTTTGACATCGGCGCACAAACGAACATAATGGATCCAGTACATGATTCTGGACCCCCCAGTGGTGGAATTTTTTGACGATTTTTTTCCTAATTTTTTTTAAATTAGGAAAAAAATCGACAAAAAATCTTTACTTTTTTTTAAAACTAAACTATATATGGTGACTGGCAATTAGTGTACGATACTTAAACACGTGATTGTGCTCATGATAACAAACAATTTTTACTATGGAAGCAAAGCCGAAATCGCGAAAAAAATATCAGCTGTTTAGTACATTAGGCAAACATAAATGTACTGAACAGCTGATTTTTTTTCGCGATTTCAGGTTTGTTCCCATAGTAAATGTTGTTGGTTATCATGAGCACAATCACGTGTTTAAGTATCGTACACTAATTGCCAGTCACCCTATATAATAATTATTTAATCAATACATTCTAGGGTAGTATACTTCTCAATCCACCGCTACGAGCACGGCGCGTTCTGGCCCAACTTGCGCCAGTCCAACTTCCAGTACGTGGGCGCCGGCCGGGGCAAGGGATACAACTTCAATGTGCCTCTTAACAAGACTGGCATGACCGATGGCGATTATTTGGCTATATGGCATCAGTTGTTGCTGCCTATGGCTTTGGAGGTAAGTGGATATTGAAGTCCTACTAATATTATAAACGCGAAGTTTGTATGTATGGATGTTTGTTACTCTTTCACGCATAAACTACTGAATGGATTTCTATGAATTTTAGTACACGGGTAGACCATGGCCTAGAATAGCACACAGGATACTTTTTACCGCTGGCAGCAGCTAATATGAAAATAAATTCAAATTGATCATTTTATGAAGATATCGCAGGAGAACCAAGGTCGCCGACATAGCCCGAAAAATTGCCAAACTAAAGTGGCAGTGGGCAGGGCACATTGCTCGTAGAACGGATGGTCAATGGGGACGAAAGGTTCTAGAGTGGCGACCACGCACCGGAAAACGCAGCGTTGGCGCGGCGACCACAAGGTGGAGCGACGACCTGGTGAGGGTCGCGGGAGTGCGGTGGATGCGAGACGCACAGGATCGGTCGTTGTGGCGATGCTTGGGGGAGGCCTGTGTCCAACAGTGGACGTCTTTCGGCTGAAATGATGATGATGATGATCATTTTAGCTTACGTCAATCAATAAAGTACTTGTATACTGATTTGATGACACCGTTGGAGCGATTGGCTACTATGCTGCGTATCGCCGGTTCGATTCCCGCACGGTACAAATATATGTATATAGACGCTTGAAAGGCAAAAATGACTAAGCGACATTGAGTAAACTTTACAGAAGATTGATTAAAAGTTAAAAAATTAAAAAAAAAGTCGTATTTAGATACTATTAACATGATATTACTAGTATCTAAATCAGACTATTTCGTAATTTTTAACTATATTTTTCTAAAAATTTTAACTTTAAATCACTCTCCTGTAAAGTCAACTCAATGTCGCTTAGTAATTTTTCCCTTTCAAGCGTCGATATGGTCTAGAGATTGTTCGGGGGGTTAGAGTCTTGTTTGGGGGATGAACTGCTCGCGTCCGTAGGATCTACTTGTTTTGACCACCCTACACGTGTCCCCTGGGTAGTGCCAAACGAGCAGTAAAATACGGTGGTAGGCCATAGTATCGGCTGCCGGCTTAGGAGTTACCACCCACCAGACAAAGCCATGCCGCCAAGCGACTTGTCGTGTTTCGGCGTGATGTCTGGTGAAGCCATATGGTGGAAGATGGGTCTGAGCAGTTGTGTTGCGATGTGTACCGTACCGGGTATGATGCGACAGCTGTTGTTGTGTCGGACGTTTGATCGCGGAGGGTAGCGGGATCCGAAGCACGGTTATCCGCTGGCCGACCGCAGATAGTTGGGGGCCCAAGTAGTGTGCCAGCCACGCACAAAAGGCTGCCCCGCCAACTGCGAAAAATCCCAGGGTGGCCCCATCGTGCCGGTTGGCGACCGGGCGAGAGGACCCGATGGCGATCCCTGGGGGGGTTCGGGCGTCCCCGCAGTCTCCAGATCAGACCTCCATTGGCGCAGCAACTCTGGTCGCGTTGTTGGATTTACATCGCATCACCTCGCTCAACTGCCATCTTCCACCTACCCTATTCACTCAAAATAATAAAAAATAAAATGAAAGGTAAAAAGAAAAGTAAGTGTGTACAGCGGATGCACGTCCTCTTATTCCAAGTGCACCTCTCTAACATTCGAGGACTGCACTCCAATATCAATGCGGTCCACCATCACCTTGAGACTGACAAGCCCCACTTACTTTTCCTGACGGAGACGCAGATCAGATGTCCGTCAGATGCGGCGTATCTCGACTACCCGGGATACTCATTGGAGCACCATTTCCTGCAGCGTGCCGGGGTCTGTGTGTACGTCCGCAATGACATCTGTTGTCAGCGTCTCCGTCACCTTGAGGACCCTAATTTCTCAACGTTGTGGTTGTTGGTGGACACCTGTGTGGACAAAATTGTCTATACTTGTGTCTACCGATCGCACAGCGGTGACCAGGAGACGACTCAACTGTTTGGCCACCTCAGTGAGGCCGCCGATAAGGCTCTGCATCGGCACCCTGATGCGCAGTTTGTCGCTCTGGGGGACTTTAACGCCGTCAACAAAGACTGGCTTTTCCCTTACCAGAGGACCGACCACGCTGGGAGAGAAGCGCGAAACTTTGCAGTATCGATGGGCCTCTCCCAGTTGGTAAAGCAAGCGACAAGGGTGCCTGATGTAGTTGGTCATACTGCCAATTGTCTGGACCTTTTACTGACCACCGATCCGGACAGATGTATCGTAACAGTTTCCTCACCACTAGGAACTTCAGATCACTGTCTGGTGAAGTCTGTATCGTCCTTCTCCCCACCTGACTGCGACTCACGCGGTGAACGGCGAATGTGGCGTTACAAGTCAGCAGATTGGGATGAGATGCGGCACTTCTTTGCATCTTATCCTTGGCAGGAGGTCTGCTTCTCTTCTAAAAATCCGTCGAGCTGTGCAGATGCTATATCCGATGTGATACGTCAAGCTATGGAGTATTTCATTCCCTATCGCGACGTACCCATCGGTGGCTCAGCTCACCCATGGTTCAACGCCGATTGCGTTCAAGCTGAACAACGTAAGCATTCGGCGTTTCTCGCCTGGGTTGACGCTCGTGACCACAAAGCTCCGGATCTGAGTTCAAAGAAGAGAGCCTTCAACCATGCTGCCAAGTCTTACAAAAAGGCACTAAGGAAGGCTCGCTTCGACCGCTTTAACCATATTGGTACAAAGCTCTCTGCGCAGCCGTCCGGTAGCAGAGCATTCTGGTCCCTTGCCAAGTCGGTCGAAGCGAACTTCTGTCGGCCCTCATTGCCTCCGCTGGTTAAACCTGATGGAACACTGGCTCATACAGCGAGAGAGAAAGCGGGTCTCTTTGCATCTCTCTTCGCCCATAATTCTCGTCTTGACACTGGTAGTGCTACTCCACCGACTCTACCTCACTGCGATACTTCGATGCCCGAGGTCCGCATAAGGAACAAAGAGGTTCTGAGAGCACTGTGTCGTCTTGACGTGAATAAAGCTAGTGGACCAGATGGTATACCAGCGATTGTTCTCAAGGCTTGTGCACCCGAGTTGTCTCCTGTACTGACGCGTTTGTATCGCCTCTCATTTGGGACTGGTATAGTGCCCAAGTCCTGGAAGCTTGCCAACGTGCAACCCGTGCCCAAAAAGGGCAGTCGTACCGATCCTACCAACTATCGGCCGATTTCAATAACCTCCATACTCTGCAAGATTATGGAGCGTGTATTGAACTCGCGCCTCTTGGCATACCTGGAAGGTAACGATCTCCTCAGTGATCGACAGTACGGGTTTCGCCACAATCGATCTACTGGGGACCTTCTAGTTTATGCCACCCACTTGTGGGGCGAGACCCTCGAGAAGAATGGGGAAGCGATTGCTGTTTCCTTGGACGTCTCGAAGGCCTTCGACAGGGTATGGCACGCTAGTCTATTGAGTAAGCTTTCAGCGTACGGCGTTTCCCCTGGTCTGATTAACTGGGTAAAAGACTTCCTGAGTGAACGTTCTCTCCGAGTTGTTATCGATGGATGCTCATCAGAGCCCATGACGACTAATGCAGGAGTTCCTCAGGGGTCTGTTCTCTCTGCAACTCTCTTCCTGCTGCATATCAACGATCTGCTGATGCCCGGTATCTATGGGTATGCAGATGATAGCACAGTTGTAGAGAGATACCTGCCAGGTGCTCGAGCTAGTAGGGAGCTAATCCGGTCCGAAAGAGAGGCTATGGTAGAGCGTGCGAATGTCTCACTTCAGGCAGTCTCCAAGTGGGGTGAAGCCAATCTGGTGGGATTCAACGCCGCCAAAACACAAGCGTGTTTTTTCACCGCTAAAAGGAGCCCGTTCACCTTGGCTCCTGTTTTTCAGAATGTATCCCTGGAGTACACCGACCGCCTTCAGCTCTTGGGAGTTGAAATTTCTTCAGACCTTAACTTTGGGCGGTTCATTGAGTCCAAAGCCAAGGTAGCTGCTAGGAAACTCGGCGTACTTGCAAAGGTCCGGCGGTACTTCACACCAGGGCAGCTTTTAATGTTATACAAAGCACAGGTCCGTTCGTGTGTGGAGTACTGCAGCCACATATGGGCTGGTGCTGCAAAATGCCACCTGGCAGCTTTGGACTCGGTGGAAAGGCGTGCAAAGAGGCTAATTGGTGATCCAGATCTGGTTAATTCCAATCTACAAAGTCTTGAGCACAGGCGTAGGGTAGCCAGCCTTTCGGTGTTTTACAGAATTCATTTTGGAGAGTGTGCGCAGGAATTGCATGACTTGATTCCACCATCTCATTTCTACCATCGGACAAGCCGACGAACGGCGAGTATCCACCCTTACGTTGTTGAAACCTCTACGGTCCGGACCAAGCGTTTTGCCTCGTCGTTTATACCGCGTACATCGAGGGACTGGAATAATTTGCCTGCTGCGATTTTCCCGTCCGATTATAATTTGGGTCTCTTCAAGGCTAGAGTGAATAGGCTCTCAATAAATTAGTGCGCCTCACCATCAACGATTGCATTACCACTTACCATCAGGTGGAATCGCAGTCAAGCACTAGTTTATAACAATTAAAAAAAAAAAAAAAAAAAAAAAGATAATAATAATATATAATATTCACACAACTATCAATCACAACGCCGTCTAGTCCCAAGCTAAGCAGAGCTTGTGTTATGAGTACTAAACAACTGATAAACATACTTAAATATTTTCTAAATACATACATATTACACCCAGACACAGAACAAATGATTGTGCTCATGACGCAATCATTTATCCTGGGTGGGAATCGAACCCACAACCTCCGGCATAGCAGTCAGGGCCACTAACCACTAGACCAACAGGCCACTCTACAGATAGTTGGTTCTGGATGTCTTCCGCATATATGAGTTTACATGCACCCACGCTACAGTAGTAAATACTAGTATGGGCAAAGATTTATTTAAGCTGTTGATCCCCGCATTAACGCCGGCGTTCACGCGCCATTGTCTTTCTATTGTGTCTCTAATTACGCACTCAAAAGGTTAAAAAAAAAGTTAAATTAGATGAGATCGTCGTTTCCTATTCGACTACTCTGCAAAGAAACACCGACACTTCTTTCTTTTCTTTCTATCCATAGTCAAATGATTCGCGCTCGCCACTTTACTAAAGTGATGCATAGAGTATAAATATAGCACATCGAGTATAAGATGGGAACGTTTTGGGAACACATTCATAATGCGTACAGCTAAGGAGTGGAATTCCCTGCCGGAGTCTGTGTTTCCTGATAGCTACAACCTAGGGGTCATTAAGTCAAGAGTGAATAGGTTACTTCTAGGCAAGCGTGCTCCATCGTCGGCCACATCATCGCTTACCATCAGGTGAGATAGTGGTCAAACGCGAGCCTATCAATAATAATAAAAAAGAATTAATCGGGGCTTTGTATGCGGTCTATATTATGTCACTCAGTCACATTCCCCCTAAATCCTTTGTGTTATATTTACGCCTGGGTATTTTAACTTCAAGCATATTCAAGGAGGATGGGCAGTTAAGTATGGACACAACCTAGGCTACAACCAGTACCAATAAGCGATATGTCATCGGATAGGTTTTTTCATGGCGGGAAATCTCAATCTTGTTATTGGTGAATAGGCCGAGATGTTCATTCACCTTTGTGATTTTTTTTTAAATAATATATCATCTAAGAGTAAAATGCTTAATTCTTTATTGCAAAAATAAAAAATATCCAATGTAACAGCGCATTGGTACAGTAGGCCACACGTTAGTGGTAGTAAAACCAGTATAAGCCCAGACCAGCTCAAGGTCAAAGTGTTACCGTTGACGTGCTGTTGACTGTACCAAACGTCTATTAAATAAATCTTCTATAAATAATTTTTGTTACAACAGTACCAACCGGAGCTCATCATAATATCGGCCGGCTACGACGCGGCGTACGGCTGTCCCGAGGTATATATGTTTGTCTCTTTCTATCATTAGCGATTTGTATCTCTCTGTCTCTTTCAGTTCGCCCCCGAACTTGTTATCGTGTCGGCTGGGTTCGACTCTGCTTTGGGAGATGAAAAGGTTTGAAATAAACTAAGGAGGAATTATGTTTGTGTGTGTTTGTTTGGTCAATGAGGCTTGGTAATGTATCAATAGAGTTCAAATTCCAGTGTGTGCTTCAGACTTCATCAAGGCGAGGTTAACAATACAAAATCGTAATTGTTCTGGTAGGGTCGGCCGACTCGAGCCAACCGCACTCAAACGGGCGAACATAGCCGGGCGAACATGGCTGAGTCTCATTGCATACCCACAAAATAAAGCGCTCAGCGCGCCTAAAGAAATGTTTACCTCAAAAATATCTCAAACATTCTAGTTTTGCTTCATTTCAACGGTCCGGACTAAGCGTTTCGCTTTGTCGTCTATACCGCGTACATCGAAGGACTGGAACAATTTGCCTGCTGCGGTCTTCCCGTCCAACTATGGCCTATATATACTTCAAGGCTAGAGTGAATAGGCTCTTAATAAACTAGTGCGCCTCACCATCAATGATTGCATCTCTGCTTACCATCAGGTGGGGTCGCAGTCAAGCACTGGTTTATATGAATTAAAATTTCTTACAAGCGGAATCTACTGCATATCTGTGTGCCATCATTCATCTATAAATATAAAAAAGAAGAAATTGACTGACATATCATTTTCCAAAATTCAACCCCTAAGAGGATGAAATGGGAGTCCAAAGTTTGTATGGAGACCTACTTTCACACGGGCGCATCCGCCGGCAAAATCTAGTAATCTCATATAATTAAACACACAAAACTACGAGACATTTTAGCTTCGTGTCTGGGATGGCAAAGGTGGACTTTACTTTTAGTTTCATTTCTAAAAGCACAAGAAGTGAAGTTTCATATAATTTTGTGCCTTATGCGTACTAACTGTAAAGTTCTATTTTATTTGCCCTGCAAATTTTGGACTGACCGAGTAAGTCGCCTGCTTCTGCAAAATAAAATCCTATTCTGATTTGAGATTTCACCGCATGTAACAGATACCGGCACGGATCTTGAGCGCTGACTTCTACAGTTCTACTTGCGCAGAAGCACGCAGAAGTGAAATATCGGGTCTCTTTAGTGGTATGAAAAATGATGCGGGGGCGGGGAGTGCAATCCTTGTACAGTGATTGGCTCGCCGATGTTGTACGATGCGCAAAGCGATCCCCGCTCTTTCGCCGAGCGCTCAAGATTCGTGCCGCTATCTGTATTACAAAGTTGTTGGAGCTATCATGTTTAATTCACCTTTATACCAAATCATTTCTCATATTATAGGGTGAAATGGAGCTAACACCCGCAGTATACGGTCACCTCACTCACTCACTGATGTCCATATGTCCTCGAGTATGTGTGGTGTTGGAAGGAGGGTACTGCCTCGCCTCGTTAGCTGAAGGTGCCGCCATCACGCTCAGGACACTGCTAGGACACCCGCCGCCTGTGTTGGAAGCTGTTCCGGAACCCAGTGACGAGTTAGTAATGCATTTTTTATGGAAGAAAAATATCGGCTAACTATGCTTTTGATTTTATTATTAATAACTCGTTTTAGTTAAAAACGTCCAGGCGTCTAGGAGAGTTCTTAGACGCCATATAATATTATTTAAAGAAGAAGTAACAAAAAGGTTTATTAAAATAAGTCGCATTAAAAAATAAACAAAATAAAAAAGATATGACTTACTAAAATAAAATTACTAAATTAAAAAAACATTGTGGCCTAAAACGCTTCTATCTGAACATTATGCATGTCTCCTAAGTGATGAGCCAAATCACCTTTCCGCTGGGTATCGCTTTTTCGCGTAACACTTCCTCTGTTTCTCCAAAATATTCTAAACTATCTGTACTCCATTCGAAATAAGATGAGACATATAAAGAAACCTTTTTTTACTGTCCGTTCAACCAATTTTGACTTTATCGCGTTGGCAGCATGTTAAATGGTGGCTGCAGTAAATGGTTGGTATTGTAACCACTTTTTTGCTTTTAATGCCATCCTTATACCTACGGAATAGAACTCAAAATCGGTTGAACTGACTGTAAAAAAGATTTATTTAAATGTGCAGGAATAAAATACTCGCGTACCAATTCTGTGGCTGCTTTTTAAAATACCATTATTTTCCCACAGAATAAGAGATACAATCCTAAACTGCATATACGCACAGAAGCCCTATTGGAACTGCTATAATTTCCAACCGACGTACTCGACGACCGGCCCGCCGAACGTATGCGATGAACAGAAAGAGAAGCATACGGTCACAGTGAGGTGGGAGGGAGATGAGACTAGACCTGACACCTTCGCTACGAGAGACTGCTACCCGTTACAGGATAATGATACGAAGATGAGGATTGCTGAGAGATTGAATCATCTTAGAATAGGTGAGTGTGAAGAAATTAGTTCCAAATGCTTTGGTCCAACTAAAACGGGTGTAACAACGTTAAACGAAAACTATAGTCCATTCGCGTTAAGAAAATAGTGACTCATCAGTGCAACTGCAAAGTAAAGGCGTATTTATACTGGGGTAATAATTAAAACATTAATATTAAATCAAACTTATATTTTGTATTTTCAAATATTATTATTAAGTAATTATTTTTAAATTTGATCATAATCGTCAGAATTTTTACTTTGATGTTTACTTAGAACTGAATAGGTGAGGGTTTAAAAATTATCAAAATACGTGTCCGTACTGTCTGACATCAACTGGTCAATGTGAACACGGCTTTCTAATTTGCCCCCCAATCTAATTGGTCAAGTGGCATGGCTAAGCTGAGTGACAACGATAAGTCACTATTTTCTTAACGCGAATGGACTATAGAGTTTTGTCATTGTGATCATTTTTATTTTATGTTATGGACGACTGACTCTAATATTGACGGTCGAAATTCCAACGTTTTGTGAGGTTTTTATACGAAAACAAATACACCATAACATGTGTGTCCATAATATGTTGTTACTTTAAAGATTTTTTTTTCTGAAATCAGCATCAAAATTGGTTACTGATAAAGCAGCAATTAGCATTTCAAATATTGCTATGAGGAAGAATAGGAGCGTGGTGAGAACATCTCGCCATATCTTTTCTACACTCATAACGGCGGGTAATGGCGGTGATGACGTCACATTGTAGTTTGTGCATCCTTTTACTGTTACTTGACAAGTTGACAGTTTCCCCTTCCACCAGATTTGAAAGGTTTCTAACTTGATTTTTAACGGATTCGAAATTTTTTTCTATTTGCGATTTTAGATAAAGTTACTTTTTGATACAAATTACACAAAAAAGTGAGTCAAGTATCCAATTAGTTTTGTACATACAATGTTACTTTGATGTACAGAAAGGTGTAGAAAAAGTATTTGAGATAGGTCTCTTTACATCCTGTATAAAGGTTCTGTAGTGGCGACTATGCACCGGAAGATGCAGCGTTGGCGCAGTCTCCCACAAGGTGGAGCGATGACCTGGTGAGGGTCGCGGGAATCCGATGGAAGCGAGACGCACAGGACCTTCCGCTGTGGCGACACGCGCGGGGAAGCATATGTCTAATAGTGAACTTTATTCGACAGAAATTATTATAATGCCACCCTGTATTGTTACAGTAACTGATCTGTCGCTACCGCAGCATGCAGTCGGATACATTTACGACCAAGCCATGTTGAAGCACAAGAACATTTGTGAACCGTGAGTATCCATAATTATCATATAAATAAAAATTAACGTTGTTAGCAATAAATCAAAAATTTAAGCGACCACTAGTTTATTTTACAACTTTGATCCCTGTATAATAAACATTAAGGTACAAAATCAACTAAATGCGATTGTAAGTACATAAAAATAGAGGCCTCATTTCAGCGGCCACGTGGAGTGCCCGGAGCGAATCATGCGCATACACGAGCGACACCGCGACTTCGGGCTGCTGGGCAGGCTGCGGCAGCTCACGGGGAGGCCTGCCACGGATGAAGAGATACTAGCGGTGCACACTGACAAGCATTTGAACAGGTTACTTTATGGTTCTATAGTTTTTATTTAACTTAAACATTATCATCGTATAGCCTTATAATGTTCCCACTGCTGGGACTCAGGCCTGCTCTCTAGGGGAATCGGCCGAGGGAATGGAATAAACTTCAAGTAGTAAGTACATAAGTACTCGTCATTCTGAAATCAACTTTAGCGACACTGAAACAAAGTCGATATTGGTTTAACTGGAAATAAGGATTTGAATAGAATAGAGAGAGAGTTGTTCTTTTTTTTTAAGGTGGGAAATTATCCAATGATTTCTCGCACTCTTAGGCGGAGCTAAAACCCACTCGTATGTTCCTTCTTTGCGTTGCGTTGCAGGGTCCCGGTGTTCATTTTCTCCTCTGGGATGTTAGTTTTTTACTTGTTCTGCTGATACTCACTACAATTTGAGCTTATAAGTTTGAACGTAGGATTAATATCGAAAGCGCTTTCAGTAGACTTTTCAATATGTGTGTAAAAATCCGGGAAAAAATCGTTATTTTTACTTTGTGCACAGACTAAAAGAGCTGGCCTCAACAAGTCTGAGAAGTCTACACATTCAGAAGAAGGCATACGATTCAGTGTACTTCCACCCGGACTCGCTGGAGAGTGCGGCCGTGGCTACGGGCTGCGTGTTACAGGTAACTTCACCACACAATAACCGTGACGAATTGCTTATCATTATCTTCCTGTTCTTGTCATAGTTTCTTTTGAGTTTTGTGCGGCAGATGTGTAGATAGATCTTTCTAACTGTATCGTCTTTCACACAATCTATTCGTCAGTTTTTTAATCTTCCCATATTTGTAGAGGCAGCCACATTCATACCTAAAGCCAGGGATGTTATCACACACACACACATTCATACCTACTTATAGCCAGGGAGTCCGTAACCGAAACTATCGGATATTCGAAATAAAAAAATAACCGAAACCGGTTTTAAAGTATCGGGTAGTTTCGGATAACGGCGGAGTCTAAATGACAGGTTACGCCAAGTTTTTATTGGTTTTGCACGTCTAAATAAATGCTAATCTAAACTAGAAATAAAATTCAAATCTTGCTATTTGTTTATTACTTTTATAATTTAAAAATTCTGTTAATAGCGTAACCGAACCTAGTAGATAATCTGAAATAATTTAATATCCAAAACCGGTAAAATATTGTTCCTATATCTGTATCCAGATCCGAAATCTCAAAAAGATATCGTAAATGTCATCCATAATATCCCTGCTTAAAACGCACACATGATATGCCCAGATGGTCTCCACACAGCTTCTCAATCACTGGCACTGCTTCGAAACACATTTCCAATTACCTATTTGTGTTACACAAATGTACTGATCACACACAAAAAAAAAGAAAAGTATGATGAGAGCATCCTCTTAACAATACCATTTCAACATTTTTTAAGCTGTTGATCCCCGCACGAACGCCCGCGTTCGTGCGCCATTGTCTTACTATTGTGTCTCTAATTACACTACTCAACCAGTTAATATTTAAAAACTTCTTTATTGTTAACGAACGTTATTCCCGCAGATGGTAGACTCAGTTCTCTCAAACGAGGTCGGTAGTGGCGTGTGCGTCATCAGGCCGCCCGGCCACCACGCCGACGAGGAGATCCCGAGCGGCTTCTGCCTGCTCAACAACGCCGCCGCCGCCGCCAAGTACGCCATACAGAAGCACGGCCTCAGCAGGGTCATCATACTCGACTGGGATGTGCACCACGGCAATGGCACGCAGAGGATCACTTATGATGATAATAGAGTGAGTTCATAAAATTGTACTTATCACTATACTGTATTCACGTTAAGAAAATAGTGATTCATCGCTGTCACTCAGCTTAACTATGCACCTCGACAAATTAGATCATGGTAAAATAAAAAAAACCGGCCAAGTACGAGTCGGACGCGTGTACAAATGGTTTCGTTCTGTCTCTAACATAAAAACAGCAAAAAAAAAAATAACAGTTATACAGCAGCGACAGAAATACATCATCTGTGAAAGTTTCAACTGTCTAGCTATCACAGCTCAGGAGATACAGCCAGGTGACAGACAGACGGACAGTGGAGTGATAGGGTACGAAACCCTAAAAACCATGTTCATAATGACCAGTACAGATACGCTTTTGTCAATTTTAAAAATGAATATTCGTTCCTCTACCTCTTCGTAACAATAAAAGTGAAAAGTCTGACAACTCTGATTAGATTATAAATAAAACAATTATAATAATTTTACTATTTGAAAATACTGAGTTGTGAAAATTTTTCTTTAATATTATTGGTCTAATTTTTACCCTAGTACGAATACGCCTTTACTTTGCAATTGCACTAATGACGTCACTATTATTCTCACTCTACTCTTAGCGCGAATAGACTTTAGTTTAGAAGTTTCTTTTTTTTTAAATACAATAATTAGGAAAAATATGAAACAATCGTTAAAATATTCAAATTCAAACAAATCAAAAGTTGCGCTTGCTAGAATATTTTCGTTTCACGCGGCGCTCCCGGGTGTAACGTCACACGATCCTTTATTAGTGAGGTGAAATAAAAATAACACTACTAATACATCCAAAATTAGCCAGCTGTATGTAAAATAATTAGAAACAGCACGAAACCTCGCTTGCTGTTTCCACCATAAAACTTTGGAATGTGCTTCCCATTGACATCAAAAAAGCTGAAACTAAATTTTCCTTCAAGCGGTCTTCGTCAGAATTATTATTAAGTTTTCTTAATGGTTTCATATTTTTCATAGTATTTATTAGTTTATAATTTTAGCATAAATATGTATTTTATTATTATTAATAACTTATTTTTTATTTTATTATTTCAGTTTGAAGTATCTGTTATTTGTTTATTGTGCAAACCTACCAGTGTTATCTTTTTTAACCCAAAGGTTGACTGGTAGAGAATGCCTTGTTGCATTAAATCCGCCTATGTACCACTACTGTACATGAAGTTTAAATAAATAAATAAATAAACCTCACGTTTGACTTAGGTTGCGGTTACAGATGCGAATTCTCGTCAGAACACGGCGGTTACACCCTGAACTTTGTAACTTACCATACATAAAGTATCAAAATATATGTTGCATTACGAATAAAGAGATTATGTTTGAGAAATATGTTGTCTCGCAGTAAAACACTCATCCGTTCTTAATCGCTTTATTTAAGGACTGGCGATACATAAAGAACTTATGCCTACCTACGTTACAATGCTATTTGTCATTATACTTATAGTACGAATACGTTCTCTGTTCCAACAGTCTAAGCTTGTTCATACTTATTTTTCTCTTTTGTGGTTTCCTCTTAGATCCTGTACATGTCGCTGCACCGCTACGACCACGGGCTGTTCTTCCCGCACTCGAAGGACGCGGACTATAGCGCGGTGGGCGCGGGGAGGGGGGAGGGGTACAACGTCAACATACCGTGGAACTCGGTATGTAGCTGTCAACTTTTTGGTGACGTTGAATTTTGTACATTATTAAAAACCTTTTTACTGTCCATTCAACCCAAAGACATTAAATATATACTACCAATAGACAGGACATAGCGAACAAATTCGTAATCCGATACTTATTACCTAGTGGTCATTAGTCGCTCAGTATAGTATGACGACCCTGCACGTCAAGTCGGGTTTGTATCCGCACTATGCACTAAAAGAAAATCATTTTCTGAGAAAAATATGCCGAACTGCGCATTACGCTATTACGAATCTTGTTATGATAAAATGACTGGACTTAACTTCGGTTTATTTTCGTAAATATTTTTGGTATTTACGAAGTAATTAATTAGAATTCAATATATTTTATAAATAGTTCTAGAACATTTCCTGATTTTGTGATAATGCCATCTATTCCTGAAAAGCAATAGATGGTAACTAACCTTGCCTTTATCACACACTGAGGCTTTACCACGAGCTCATAACGTGATCCATTTTACGACCTAAACCGAATTGTTAAAGGGATGGAGCTATATAGGGTGTATAGCTCCATCACTCTTTTTCGCTCGTACGACTGACATTTTAACATTATCATGGTAAAGCCCCTGGCCACCTACCGAGCGATAGTTAAATAATTATAAATTTTGACAAATTTAATTCGCGTGTTTGCTATTCAAAGCCAGATGGCGTCACTGACGCATAGGATGACATTTTTTCTGATAGCCGCTCTATTGTATCTCTTTAAATATCTTTGATTCAACCGATTTTACAAAAGCGATTTTTTAAACAAAAGCTAGTTTTATTCGTCATGTAATGTAAAGTTAAAGTCCAGTCATAATTAATGACCACAGCTACATTATCTAAACTAATATTATAAAGAGGTAAAGTTTGTCCTTTTGTTTGTAGGAGGTAAGCTCTGAAAGTACTGGTAAAATTTTTTCACCGATAGAAAGATGCTTTATTCCTTAGTGACATAGTCTATATTTTATGTATGCGGGCAAAACCGCAGGCAAAAGCAAGTATAAAATATAAAAATCTCGAATCACAGTTATCGAACTTCTTCGAAACACCTTGAACAATCTATCTATTATTATATATATAAAAGAAAGTCGTGTTAGTTACACTATTTATAACTCAAGAACGGCTGAACCGATTTGGCTGAAAGTTGGTGGGGAGGTAGCTTAGAACCAGGAGACGGACATAGGATACTTTTTTTTTTTGAGTAGGTAGAGTTGGGCAGAGTAGGATATAGTAGTCAGTTGATGGGAGCGAAGCCGCGGGCAAAAGCTAGCTTTTATTTAAAAAAAGTGTGTTTCTGAGAAAAGGTCGTAGGCTATTTTTTATATCCCTAGGTGATAAGCAGAGGTCGGAATTTGGTAGAATTATTTATGTACCTTAGACTGATTTCATAGAGCGAAAGAATAAAATGGATATGCCTGAAATCCCGAGATTCATTTTAAAGAGCATATAGCAGAAAAAAATTCTTCCTGCTTTAATGACTAGGAAGAGGAAGTGTATAAATTTGTTAACCTTACCTCAGATGATGTAGAGATCTTTTTCATTGAAAAATACTAATAAAAATTGTATGTTAATTATCTTTGTTTTACTTGTCTTATCTATCTCTAAGGTTTTTATTATTATTTATTTGTAATATTGTTGGCCACACGGGATTTTTCATTAGAAATCCCGGGAAGATCCATATTAATATCAACATTTCGATGCAAGTAAGTACATAAATAATTCTACCTAATTCCGACCTCTGGTGATAAGTCTACCATCACGCAGACGATGCTGGCAGCAACTAGTTCCTTATATTTTCTTTCAACTCCACCAAAGCCCAAGCCAATAATACTTAGTTTAATTCCCAGCGTGGCTTAGGCGACCCGGAGTACCTGACAGCGTTCACGAAGGTGATATTGCCGATCGCGTACGCTTACAATCCGCAACTCGTCATCGTGTCGGCTGGATTCGACGCATGTGTCGGAGACCCTCTTGGAGGTAACTTTACATACATAAACTACAAATAACACTAAAAGAAATCTATTCTTAATGGTATCGAAATTGGTTATTAAATGTAGCAGCGATTAGCGTTTCAAATATTGATATAAGAAAGAGTGGGGGCGTGGTGGAAACATTTCGTTATCTATTTTGTACACACCTAACCAGCAGGGTCGAAGCCTACTGGGGCCAAGGGTCTGATTCTGAAAGGAAGACTCGGCCCTGGTACAAAAGGTAACGAAGGAACAGGAGTGGGTTTTTAGTCAGTAAAAGTCTGACACTATCTCCAGCCCCGCCCAAGAGCGGGGGATGTCATAAGATGATTTTCCCACCGGGAAAAAAAAAACACGTAACCTAATACCGGTGACGTCACATTTCAGTGTGTGCATCTTTATTCTGTTACGGCCCGTTCACGACCTTGCCGCTGTGAGCGGTAGCTAAGCGCAGGGCGGCGAGCGGTAAGATCAAAAGTATGAAAATGTTTGAAGCACGCCACGAGACGCCGCTCATAGCGCCCGATGCCGCCCCGCTCGCCGCGCCCGAGCCGCTAAGACCGAAGTCGTGAACAGGCCGTTACATGGCAGTTTCACTTTCTACTAGATTTGAAATAATTCCAATTTGCTTAATATTTAATGGATTTGAAAAATTCTTTCTATTTGCGATTTTCGATAAACTTACTATTAGAAACTATTAGAAATAAAAAGAAATTGAGTCAACTACCCAATTATATTTTTACTAACTTTTCTTCGCGTCTTCGCTCGTGGCCTATCTCACAGGTGCCGTGTTTTTTTTTTCTTTTTAAACAAACTTGCCTATGAGACTCAATATATAAAAAAAAACTCACAATAGTATATCTTTCAGGAAAAGCTTTTTTAACCTTTAAGTAATATTAGTTTAAATAAAACATCCCATTCTGTAATATTGAAAATTTAATGCTTCAATTAAGCAGTTCTATCAATTTATTTAACATATTTTTAAACAGGCCACGATATACAATAGTAACTACAAAAAGGTCCAACATTAAAACAGTTTTCTTTTAATACCAGGTTGCAAAGTAACACCAGAATGCTACGGCAGGATGACTCACTTGCTTCGCGGCCTCGCCGGCGGTCGCGTCATCCTCTGCCTCGAAGGAGGTTACAACATCACCAGCATATCCTACGCTATGACCATGTGCACCAAGGCCCTCCTCGGGGACCCCATACACCACCATTACGATCCCAAGGCCCCCTGCTCATGGCCAGCCTACGACTCCATACAAAACGTCATAAACACTCACAAAAAGTACTGGAAATGTCTGAAATTCCAAGTTGCGTTACCAATAGAAAATGTCATAGAACCACCACTACCATCCAGAGGATTGACAGTAGAAACTGATCTGGAAATATCAGCCTGTAGTGAAGATAATGATTCTCTCCATAACGAATCGGCGAAGTCAAGTGCAAGCAACTTGGAAACGTCACTTGAAGCGAGCATGGGAAATTTGAATTTGGATACGAAGTGTACCGACGGAATACATTGTGGCACAGATGACGAAAATGACGCCAAAGAGAACAAACCTAAACCCTCTAACAGTAACGAAGTCATCGCCGCCGCCGGTGGCAGCGGTAGCAGTAAAGAACCATCGAGTTCTAAAACGTGCGAGCAAGCCATTAGTACGGGTAAAAAGGCAACTTTAGTCGATTATTTGACAGAGAACATGCAATCGATAGTCGATGGTGATATGTTTGCAGTGATACCTCTGCAGTGGTGTCCTCATTTGGACTCGCTGTTCACTTTGCCGGATGATGTGAGGTTCGAGCAGGGAGTCAAGTGCGTGGACTGTGATTCTACTGAAGAGAATTGGGTGTGCTTGCATTGCTATGTGGTGAGTTTTAACTTCTTACAATAATAATTTAGACTTATTTTTGTGCTATTGATACATAAGAAAGAAGGTAGTGTGAATCTGACAACTACCCATATGGTTCCGTACCATAATATAATTAACAGGCAAGGTAAACACAGGCTTACCCCCGATTTCTGATGTAAGCATTTGAAGTTGAGTATGTCTCAACCTCTACTTTAGCCTGAAAACCTGTCAAAATTTCTTGTGGACCATTTGCAATATCAGAGGCATCGCGAATCTGTTTCCATCCTAGCAACCAAACTATAATGGGCACTTATGCCCTTCATTTCTTATGAACACCTCTCTTCTTTAACGCAACAACTCTGCTCGATAACAGAATTTTTATTTTTTATAGTTCAATTACTGTCTACTATTACGAAACAATGTGCCAATTGTAACAAAATTATGATTGTTTTTCCAGACGGCCTGCGCCCGCAGCATCAACGGGCACATGCAAGCTCACTTCACAGCCACAGATCACGCACTAGTGTTGTCCTTAGTCGATTTGTCAGTGTGGTGCAACGTCTGCGATGCCTACGTCGACAACTCGCTGCTCTACGACGCTAAGAACAACGCACACAGGTGCAAGTTCGGAGAAGACATGCCCTGGTGCTATAAGACTGATATACATATGCAATAATAATATTTACAGAAGAGTATATAAGATTTAAGTTGGTGTGAAGGGTATACACGTGAAGTGTGACATCATTATTAAATTAAAAACTTCGTCTGTCAAAAATCAATGTTTATAGACAAATAATTTCAACTTGCTCGATCCCATAGATCTTAATATTACCTGGAATGGTAACCCGATGTTTTACTCAGCCACTCTTTTATATCATACTTATTAGGAATAGCCATTGCATTACATAAAGGGCAGTTAAAAAGATTGTTTTTTACACTTACAATAATGTAAGAATCTTTTATATTTGAATAGTCTTATTTATTTGAATAATCTTTAACTTACTAACGTATTTTATTGATTTAACTTTTAATAGACCTAAAATTAGTTTTAGTCTTAACATTCCAGTGCCTAACTCGACTAATATTATTCTGATTTTTGTGTGTTCCATTTGTCAATAAAAAACGATGTATTATACTGATTTCATGAAGGCCTTAAATTATACTAATGTATTTTCTTAAATGCTAGACATAAAAGGAGTATCAATGCATATCTAAGCTTCTTAGGGTGAAACCACATCCCCGAAAAGTACAACAACGTGGCCATCATTGCACCCATGTATATTTATGTAAATAACTATTATTTATACTTCTATACATTTTTATATTTATATAGTATGTACCTTAAAATAATCGGCCAGTTTATATTATAGTTTCTTCAATAGTTGCTAACATTCTCGCCGTCGTCGTTTTTTTTTAATGTGTGTATTCAACGTTTACTAATTTTACTTTTAAGTAAAATTGCTGATTATTTATCATATCGAGTTCTATTTCGGAAGTCGATAAGGTAATAATCAGTAATTTTATGTATGACATTCATACATAAAATTACTAATTTATTATATGGATTTTAACTTGAATTTTTGATCTTTGTAATTAAATGCACAAACAAAAATAATAATGCACACTAATTTTACAAATTGTAATGTTGCCATAGATGTAGTTCAATCGAACTTCAGTTTCAGGAGAGGTCATTTCGCAGCAGTCAGATTGAAGTACCGTACAAAATTCAGCAATCTGAAAGTTGAATGGATGATGATGAGAACAAAGAGGAAACACGTAAAAGTTTATTATTTGTAAGATTTCTTCATATTACATTGTATTCTTTAATTACCAAAAAATATATTGAACTTCGACGCTACACATCTTCATATTAAGTACAATAGCAAATAGACCTCTAATATCATAAATAATTTTAACATGCATGATTAACGGCAGTGTGTGCCAAAAAGTTGCTCATAACTAAAACCAACGATGTATTAACAAAACAATAATAAAATCATGTCATATATTATTGCTTCTATTTGTTTTCTTTCTCGTTCAAATACCTATTTGAATAGCTGAATTTACGTGCGAGCTGTGTTCCATAATTATATATATATGTGGCTAGCTATATTTAATTCTAGTACCAGGCATACACCCTTGGGTTTTATGCTTGTTACGTTTATCCTTATTAGATTTTCTACCTAATCTTATGAACTGACATTGTGTTTGTCTGAGAATACCATCACCACAGAGTACTTTGTAATTGGCCTTCACGTCATATAAATTACTAGCTTCTGCCATCGGCTTCGCCCACGTGAAAATAGGTTTCTCAAAACTAACTTTGGACCCCCTTTTCATTAAATACATCATAAAAAGGATCTGACGCAGAATGTACCATTCGCAAAAAGTCCCGTTGGCGAAGAATGTCCCATTCGCATAATATCCTATTCGCACAATATCCCATTCGCACAATATCCCATTCGCACAATATCCCATTCGCACAATATCCCATTCGCACAAAGTCCCACTAGGAACCAAACGCTATAAAAAAAACTTTACAAAAGAAAGAATACACCCGACTTCAATGTAAAAAGAAAGTACAAAATACCTAACTTTAATTTCAGAAGTCTGTGTTTATGTATTAATTTTGTCTCTTCATTATTAAACGAATGAATGTGACTTTGTGCGAATGGGACATTCTTCTCCAACGGGACTTTTTACGAATAGGACATTCTGTGTCAGACCCCATATATGGAACCTCTTTATGCTGCAACACCAAAGAGGTCAAGGTCCAAGGTTGAGCTGGGCGTTGATGAACCACTGACCGTTCGGGCACTCGCTACGTCCCTCTAGAGGGGCGCGGCCGGCGAGATCGGGGCTTCGCCCCCTGCTCGCGGTATCGGTTGGCACCCGCGACTACGGGTGCTTCTCTATGTCGCCATATAGGCCAAAGTATTCTTGTTTGAGTGCAGTAGGAGCGCCGCGACGCTGCTTGTAACACAGCGTCGCTACTTCGCGACACCCCAGCGGTCAGACCCCGCCAGGTGGGACCCCGACCCCCAGTTGCCCAGGGGAGGCCCAGCGAGAATCGACCTGCGACGAGAGTGCCGACTTTGGTGGCGCTCCCTACTGTAGGTGAGTGACCCCCGCCTGTCACGCTTCCAGGTCTAGCCGCTCACGTTCCAGGCTGCAGGGTCGTGTGAGTGTGTGTGTGAGTGGTATTGAGTGAGTGGAACACCACCCATGTATGCAACCGAGTGCGCGTCCGCGCCGCGCAGCTTGGTGCGTGAGTTTATATGCGTGTAGAGTCGCGATTGTCTGAGGTTCGATGCACGCTATGCCTATATTAACTTAGCACACAGCGCGCACCGATCGTATGTAGTATTGTAGAGTCTTTGTGAATGATTAAGTCGCGTGTAGGTGCGTGCGAGTTAATCATAGGTCAATCCGGTGGGCATGAGCGTCAACGTCCGATAGTAAATTGCGCGTGCCACGGCGCTATGTTCTTGATGTGTGGTTGAGATGAGGCGTCGGCTCGCGCGAACATGTTCGACGCAAGTCGACCGCAGAACTCTTCCAGGCTCTCAATTTGGAAATCACGCAAAATTACATCGTTCCTCACGAAGCGAGGCGCGCCAGCAATTTGACGCAGGGCAATGTTTTGCTGCGCGCGTAGAGTGCGTTTACTCGACTCGCTCGTGAGGGCGAGCCAGGCTGGAGCGGCGTAGGTTATGATCGGGCGTATGTATGTCTTATATACGCCCAGCTTTGCGCGTAGTGGCAGCCGGATGAACCACTGATTGAGTGAGGACTGCCTTTTATATCTACACAAGAAGTTGGATGAAACAAGTTTAGTCTGAAAATGTGCTCGGTATTGCTTTAACGAACATATAATTTTTAAAACGATTATACATATTATAAAAGTATGATTTGACAGTTTCTGAATTAGTCGATTATTCGATTGCGTAAATTATCACTAATCGGTTTTTGACAATTCTGTTCCTTGGACAAAAAAAAAGTAAATGTCAGTGTCAAAAACAACAATATTTGAAAGAGGTGTTTGTCCGTCCCAAAAATGATTTTTTACAATAATAATTAACGACAAAATATCTTACTTAAACTATAAACCCAGATTACTGCAAGATTAACATGTTTTTAAAGACGGAAATACTCAAAGCGATTTCATTTAGGAATCCTGTTAAATTACCGTTTTCATATTGGGTGTTGGTATTTCTTAGATTTGTGCTTACGATCCTGCCGCAGCGCGGTTACATACACCCAGACGAGTTTTTTCAAAATGTTGAAGTCATCGCAGGTGAGTTTTTTCTATATAATAAAAAAAAATAATTTCAGACAAAACAGTCCATAAAATATAATTGAAAAAATTTAATAAGATTTTGTGTCCCAAAAATTACTTAATTAATATTTTATTTACCGGCGATAGAACTTATTTCTTTAGCTTAAGAGATCATACTTAAAAAAAACACAGTGTAAAAAATTAATAAATTATAACCATACTGGTATTTCCTCCCTAAATCTGAAAAGTAAAGGGAAAGAGTATTTAGCCATAAAATCATACTATCAGCAGTGGATTAGCGGTTAGCCATGTAACAAGAGTAGCAAATGCTACAGGCCCCACGCATTCAAGGATCCTATAATAGAATGAAAAAAAAATATAGTCAAAATATATTGAAATCTGAATACAGCTGATTATTTCATTGAATATGATAGTCAATCTCTTTAATTGCCCTCATTACTGTACTTTCTTGACCAATCTTAAAATCAAGGGTTATTGGTAATTGAAATAAGAAAGAGAATAATAGGTCTACACAGGGTCCCCTTGATTGAATTTGCTACAGGCCCGCACAATAGGCTTAATCCGCCACTGCATACTATTATTGATCTTTAACCTTTTGAGTGCGTAATTAGACACAATAGTAAGACAATGGCGCGTGAACGCCGGCGTTAATGCGGGGATCAACAGCTTACTCTGAGATGAGTAAGTGTAGAAAACTTTTTATGACCACAATGTCTTACTCTCCATTAGAATATCCTGCAATATTAGAAAACTGTCTTTTGCCTACCTGCCTTGGCTTCCAGTATAACCGGAAGTAGTTGAATACCAGTTTTCAATATAGATCTACTTCCTATCTTGTTCCAAGGTACAGAGGAATCTCTTTATGTTAAGATGGTCAACCACCCACAGATTAACTTCAGCAAGAGTTGCCTAACGTTGAGGATTGACCCATGTGGCTGTTTTTATTCTGGCTCCTTTAACAAAGAATATGTTCTCTTAAATTACAATATTTTATTTTATACTAAGAAGATAAGAATTGTCATTTTCGTTGATAACTGGTGACCTCTTTCTGCAATAATCAATAGTTTTATTTATGTCTTTATAAGACGATATTTGTTGCTGATGATGTATTGACTCATCACTATGAACATGTCTCTCAGTTATTCTGAACATGAACAATGTTTCCTGTAAAGTTTCATAGAATAAATCCAAAATATACCCTTTCAAGTTCCACAACTAATTAAATAACAAAACAGTGTGATAATCTTTAATTTAACAAACTATTAAATAATCCATTGAAATGCATTATGACAATACATCTTTGACTGTATTAAATTATAATCTTTTATGAAATTTTGGTAGCTATTTATCACCATATGTAAGTCATTGTTTATTTATATTTTATTTTATCTTGGCTCTTAAGGTGGGTACAGACTTACGAAATTTAACATGCAATGTAACACACAATGAAAGAATTTGCCTTCCACATTCAAAGGCGCGCCGCGCAGTGTGCATGGAGCGCCAGTGTGGACAGGTTGTATGTCTCTTTACTGCCGAACGCATGCCAGAAACAGCGCAACATGCGAGTAGGTACATGCTCGGTTAGCACGCGCACTGCGTCCACCACACTTATGAAAAGCTCCTTTCATGTTACATTGCATGTTACGTTACAGCAGTCTGTACCCGCCTTTAAATGGTTTGGTGAAAAAATTGTCTCCTTCAACTAATTATGAAAACCTTTGTTTATTACAGGGGACTTGTTTGCCATCGACATCTCAAGAACATGGGAGTTCAATCCAAAATTTCCTATTAGAAACATCTTCATACCCAAAATGATACTCTGCCCACCGCTCTACTTCATTCGCCTAATCAACCCCTATGCCAAACACTATCTCCATGTGGACCTCAAGACCCCATTCTATCTGGTAGTCATTCCGCGACTTTTTATATGTTTTCTGTCGCTCATAAATGACTACTGCTTGTACAGAATTTGTGTTTTATATGGACAGAACTTCAGAAACAGACTCATTATCTTTGCTAGCTCTTATGTGGTTATTGTCTACTGCTGCCGAAGTTTTTCGAATACATTTGAAATGATTTTCTTTTCTACTCTATTACTCATAGTTGCTGAATGCATGCTATTATCAGACAAAGTGATTTATCACAACGAATTTCTCAAAGAGAAGTATGAGCAAGCAGCGACGGCTGTCGAAAAAGTTAAAATTTTTAAGTTGTCTACGCACTTGCCAAGTCATAGCTTGAACAAAGTGATACTTCTGTCTACAATTGTAGTCATAGGGATATTTAATCGCCCTACGTTCGTAGGGTTTGCGTTTCCGCCTGTTTTCTTCTGGCTGCATAGGGGGTTAGGTTCTAAAGTGGTGGGTTTCAAGGACTTCCACTATCGTATGTTTACGTTTATAATGTGTGGTGTGCCGACGGCGTTGTTGTTGATACTGGTAGACTCTGGGTATTATGGGTATATTACGATGGCGGATGTGGAATCGCTGAAGGTGTCGTGGGACAGCTGGGTGGTGACGCCGCTGAACTTCCTGCGCTACAACTCGGACATGCGCAACCTGACCCAGCACGGGCTGCACCCGCGCTGGCTACACCTCGCCGTCAACGTGCCGCTGCTGTTCAACGTCCTGGGAATACTCGCTGTTGTCACGCTAGCAGTCAATACCTACAGGTGAGATAAACCCACCCGACACTCGACCAGTACCAACTCATAGGCCACTCAGTGTCCACTCGATCGTGGAGCAGTTGTCCACGATCGAGCAGTAAACCACTAGTGGATAGCTCGCAATCTATACGGGACCTGCGCATGGGCGACGCAAGGCAAGCGTGCAAGCAACCGGCTATCCGCTTGAGGCGAGACGAGGCGGTGCTGGTTGGGTATCAGGTGGCTCTAATAAGCTATGACCTTAATACTGCAGTGTTGCACAGCAACTAGACAGTTGATAACAACTGTTACTGCTGCTATGTTTTCGAGATCAAGGCCTGCCTTCGGCTGTATGTTATCGATTTCGCTCGCAACGCATAATGAAGCAGTATAAGTTAGACTTAGTCTTTAGTTATATCTGTAAATTAATTGCACTAAATCAAGAATATTAAAATATACCTTAGAGCTCGGCTCTACTTTTGATAGTGCCTTTATTTTGGCACTTCCTATACGGACGAGACAAAAAGTCTTATAGGTAAAAATAAATTATTTACATTTTCCCAAAAAAAAAACTGCGTAAGACAAGAACGTAAAAATTTTACAACATCAAATAGTAACACAATCATATTTTCATTTCTATGTTTCACAACGGCGCGGCGGCGCGGACGCGGGCGCCATTAACAATAGGTCATTATTCGCTCCATTATAAGTCTGTTTCGCTTTGACTTGGTTAAATGGGCGTGAGTACCTAATGTGTTGAGCTGACGACATAATGTATGACATTGTTAACAATACCTACCGCAAAAACACAACTGTATTTATATAAATATATAATTACTAAATATATATTTAGTAAAATTAAATAGTTATACTTAACATAAATTGTTTCAGGTTCGTTCGCGGTCAGTACAGCAAGCTGCCGCGAATTCAAAGTATCACGGGTCTTATGCTGTTCTCGCTGGTCATCCCGATTGCTGTGCTGTCGCTCTTCCCACACCAGGAGGCACGATTCATCATCCCAGTTCTCATCCCCCTGATATACCTGTTCGGAAACCACCTCCACACCAACGAGAGTGATGGACCGAAGACAAGAAAATTTAAAACAATATTTCGATACACTTGGTATGCGCTAAACGCTTTACTTACGATATTTTTCGGGTTCATCCACCAAGGAGGCATATATCCCTTCGCTAACAGCCTCTTCCATGAAATCAAGAACAACTACGGAGTCCATACCCACGTCATAACGACACATAGTTATAGTATACCAACGTTTTTGCTTCAGTTAGAGAGCACCACCAGAGTTTACAAGGATAAGAAGACGGGACATAAATATAGACTAGCTCCCACAACTTTTTTATATAAATATGGATCTATGCCAATGCAGAATTTATTTGTGAAGGTCGATGACGTGTTGACTAACGCTGAGATGTTACTGCATGATTACAAAAAGAAATACAGGTTTTATGTTGCATCCCCGTGCTCTTTGGACCAAGAAATTCGAACGGCTGCCGCAAAATACCACTACTTTGAGCTTAGAGAAGAGATTTCCTACTACCCTCATTTTTGTACTGAAGCATTCCCGAAATTCCCATCGACCCATGACCAATTTTGTATTGAAAATAACTCGAAAATACAAACAAACGAATCTCGCGCTGTAGATCTTAATATGTTACAGAGAATCTCATGCTTTTTGAAAAAGTTTTGTCTAAGGATTTATAGGGTTGAACCAAATACGAAATATCGAATGTAAGTACCTAGTGTTAGTCAATTATACAATTCGAATAAGCAATGTAAGTACATATTATAGAAATAATTTAAATTTGTATACACACCGCCTAGTTATTACTATTTAATTACCTAGTGCTCAATTTTAGTTTATCATGAAATACATTTTACACGAACGTTTATTATCCGCGTATTTTTAACGAATGTATGTAACTTTTAACATAAAGGATGTATTAATTAGTTTTCACATGAAAAATATAACATCAATTTAGAGCTCCGGACTTACATGGCATGCATCTCTAAAACACTTATGTCAAATTAATTGCGATATGAATTTGCCTAAAACAATAGGTTTAATATAAGATATTGAACCGCCTCAGTCTCGCTAACTGCTTACAGTTGGCTATTCTACTTACGTAATGTTGCCATCAGAAATCCCAGCGATATTAATGTACAAACAATGTTAGATAACATTTGCCCTGCGATCAAAAATGAGGTTAGAGTTAACTCTTATGACGTCATCAGGGTAGATACTTTACACTCGCATTTTTGAACGCGAACGTAAAGTTCAATTGTCAATGCCAAGCAAGTGTCATTTATGGCCGCTTACGCCAAACTACCCTCCTCGGAGTTAGAGTTAATTGGGTTAACTGTAGGGTAGCTACTCGAGTTATAAAATTTTTGAACGCAGGGCGTAGGTTAAGATATTGGTTTTAGAGGAATAAGTGAAAACGATTTTCGTTTTTTTGACAGTAGGTATGTTCTTCTTGACAAATGATTTTTTTGATGACATTGCGTGTTATTATTACATCCAACGGATTCACGTCGAACATAGTACCAAGTGCGAATTTTTTTACGTTAACGCGGTAGACACGTTTATGTCGTTCGGCGTTCGGATTGGCTGCTCCAAGCAAGTTTCGATCGCGTTAACGTTCGACGTAAAAACAACTCGCACACAGCGCACAGATATCGCGTAGGTCTTTAACTCGATCGATGTCGATAGTGTTGGTGTACTAGTTTTTACTTAGACTCGTAAACTTATTAACGCTAAAACCAAAACGCTGTTATAGTCAGGACTGCTGTTATTGACCGAAATTGGGTTTTTAGAAACAGTGCCAAAGCGCCTTTCACCAGTGTGATTTTAAGTATCCCAGTATGATTGTTGTTATGATGAAATTAAATGGTGTTTTTTTTTTTGTTAAGAATACTTTGCCCCACACTAGGGACAATTCCTGTATTGTGGGTGTGTTTAAAAAACATGTTAACTCTCATACACAAGCGATCCAGACCCAAAGCACCTATTTGTACCATAGGCCATACTAGAAGTTGTTATTATTAGTTCATTATACATTTTACTTACTTTAATACATTTAAATACATAGTGGGAAGTTGGAAGAGACAGGAGACGGAGTACCCTAAATCAGTGCCGTTACAAGCCTTTTATATATATACGCCCTGTGCCAGCTTCTATAACTGTGTCACTAGTAAAAGAACAATACAAACAAAAAGGATTCCCTGAACTGCACCCTCTAGCACCGGCCTAGTTAAGGCACTACTCTGTATATAGATGCTACCAATTATTACGTTCGTAATAGCCTTTCAATTATATTGTAGTGTTAGGCCGCGTTCCCACTTTGTCGTGACGGCAGAAATTGTGTAGTTTTATTTAACTGTCGTGGCTTATATATTTGAATGGAGGTGTTCACATACAGGACGACAGGATTAACTGTAGTCTACGACTTTTTTTGCGGTGACAACAGATTGTCATGATAGTGGGAACGGATAGCACGACAGTTGTAAAACGATAAAAAATTGTCAACACTAAACCGTGACTGTAAATCATGTGTCGTTGTTGCGACAATCTGTCGATAAGCAGATGTTATAATGAGAACAGCTAGAGACGATTGTTGTACGAAGATAAATTAACCGTTACTACATACTGTGAACGCGGCCTTAGGGAGCTAACGCCTTCGAAAGGATAAAACTTATTGAATTAATAAGTTTTACCCGTTCATCTAAGTTTTATCCTTTCGAAGGCATTATAAGTAAAATTTTAAAGATTTTTTTCGCATTCGGTTCCGGGTTCAAGTAAGCAACTTTTTGATTTATTTTTGTAAAAAAAATAAAAATAAAAATTGAAAGTTGAGACCATCAATTTTTATCCGAGTTTCCCCTCTTCAACTTTCCACCCTGTATACGTATATTTTATTTGTTGCTCAATTTATTTTATTGTACACATTCCTTAGGTATTTTATTATAATTTCTATACCTATACTGATTTATTTGATTAATAATTATTAAAATATATTTTTTTATTTACAATTATTAAAATACATTTTTTTATTTATGTACAATTATTAAAATACAACGTATTATTTATTTATTATAATTATTTGTCATGGTAAAAAATTCAACAGGTATTTTATACTTTGAATCCACTTAGTTTTCTTGTACTTATTCTTTTTTTGTGAGATAAGGTCCATCTATAAAGTACAAGGTGAAGTTTCGAATCTGCAAAAAATTCAGGAGATAATTATGTTTGATTCTCGACCCGTTAGTAAAGGGGGGACCAGACGGTTGCAAACTAGCGTTCCAAACAAACCTTACTAGTTTCAATCCATGAAGACAGCAATTGTAATCCATGACCTTCAACGCACTTGGTTGGTAGGCGCGTTTTCTCAACCACCGAACGTGTTGTCGCGTGGTTTACATCCATGTAGCCACAACACAAACCAAGCTCCAACCAAGGTGACCTTGGTTGGAATGCTAGTTTGCAACCGCCTGGTCGACCCCTAAGTCGGCGGAGCCCCTTACAGGCTGTCGCACTCACGCACACGGTCACATGACGCGCGATAAATCGCAACGGGTGATTCTGTTTTTTGAAGAGGTTTATTAATAACATTATTCTAACACTCTTTCTCTTTTTCTCAATTTAAAAACTAAAATAATAAGTAGTGATTGATTATTGACCAGGTAGGTATCGTATATCTATATGATTATTTACGAGTTTCATAACAACCTCCTTACCTCCTGAAACTTTGTGCAGATTCAAAACTGCACCTTGTATATTTATTTAATCTAGATAAGTACTGATAAAAGTTATAAAAAAAACAAGTTGAATCTCAGAATAATCATGAAATATTCGTTAAGTCTGCTATTGTAACATTTTTAATAGTCGACAGGTTATGAAACCTTGTATTGTCCCATGAACACAGTAGTATGGATTCTTTTAGTACTTAATGTTTTATTTGCGACCCTATGTTCTGGTAATAAAGGTCGTCATTATACGCTTGGTGTACGCCTGCGTGAAGCTTACATACAAAACGATGGCCTACTGTCTGCGTAGCTTTATAGACGTGTATTCGTCAATATACGCTTGGTGTACGCCCAAACGTATAATGACGAATACGCGTCTACGAAGCTACGCGTCCGTGGTGGACAGTAGGTCTTAATTGTATTTAACAATTGCATTTGTGTGTTAAGAAAAAACTATGAAATGAACTTATCCTTAAGCGCTATACCTACTTACGACATTCCGTAGAGGCACATGAAACTTATAATATTTTTGTAAATTTCCAATCTCATACTACAATCCATCTATTTACATACATGGACTGCTTAATACTATGTAAAAATATAAATAGGCTTTAGTTTGCTAGTGTTTACCAATAAAGACATCTTTGTTATATTAGCTTCGTTTTTTTTTCTTTTTTTTAAGACCAGAATTTTCTGATTTTTGTTGAAATTGTGTACCAATTTCAACAAAAATCAGATAATTCTGGTCTAATGTAAGTACAATTAATTACATTTTATTGAAGTTTAGGGGACAACTACTGGCTAGTTTTATGGAGAAGGAAGGCCTCTACATGATGAACTCCTTCAAAAAACGTGAGCATAGGAGGTGGACCTGAAAAAGTCCCGACGCGGCGACCGACGGTGCGACCAGAAATGAGATTGACTTCATTCTGTCGACGAAGAAGCAAATATTCAATGATGTCTCCGTGACCAATGCGGTGAAAACTGGAAGTGATCACCGCATGGTAAGAGGCACATTGAATATCAATATTAAGCTAGAAAGGTCTCGACTGGTGAAGTCTACGCTCCGCCCAGCACAGATCCAGATCCAAAACTCCGAGAGCTTTCAGCTCGAACTCCACAATCGTTTCGAGGGCCTGGGAAGCTCCGTTGACGAATATAACGATGCATATAGCATAATCAGCCTTTTAATGTTCCCACTGCTGGGACTCAGGCCTCCTCTCTAGGAGAGAGAATGGACCGTAATCCATCACGCGGGCCCAGTGCGGATTGGTGAATGTCACATGTCTTCAAATTTTTGGTTCTAGGACATGCCGGTTTCCTCACGATGTTTTCCTTTACCTTTTTGAGAGCAGTGGTGATGAAATAAATTACACAAAGTAATGCGCCTGGCTGGGTTTGAACCCGCGACCTATAACTCGTAAGTCGGGGCCGTTACCACTCGGTCACCACTGCTCTATATATAATATAACGATGGGTTCGTGGGAACTGTCCATACGGTCGGGTCTAAATTTTTCAAGGCTCACTGTACAAAAAAGAACAAGAAGCTGTCAGATCAAACTCTCGAGCTTATGAAGAAGAGACGTGAGATGACTTTGCAGTCTTCAGATGATGCGTGCACGTACCGGCGGCTCAATAAACGGATCAAACTCTCTGAAACGCGACCTTCGCCGATTTAATATCGAGAGGATTAAGGATGCGATTGAGCGGAATAAGGGCTCTAAAGTATTTGCACGAGATCTGTCTATTGGGCAGAGCCAGCTCACGAAACTGAAGACCGACTATGGCAGAGTCATATCCGCAAATCGGAGCTTCTGGGAGAGATCGAGGCTTTTTATGGACAGTTGTACACGTCAATCTCCGAACCCACTGCAAATCTAGCAAACGACCCAAGAGCTAGATTGACTCGACACTATACCGAAGATATCCCGGACGTCAGCCTGTACGAGATTAGGATGGCTCTGAAGCAGTTTAAAGCCGCGTTTCCACTAGGCAACAATTGACGCGCAACATGTTGCACAACAAGTTGCCCAACATGTTGAAAGTCAGCGCGGAACTTTTATTGAACAACATTGTCTGTCTACGCATCTACTACTTTAAACAAACAACAAGCCGCGCGTCATGTTGCGCGCCTTTTACTGACTAAAAACCCACTCTTGTTCCTTCGTTGCCTTCGTCCCAGGGCCACGGTTTCGCTTTCACACTACCCATGGCCCCAGTAGGCTTCGACCCTGCTGGGCCCCTACGATTTGCTGACATCTCCCTGAGGCGCGCGCGGAACAATACGCGCCGTCGACGACTTGGGCTCGGTCCGGATGGTTACCGGACGGTCGGACGGCGGGCCACCCATTGCCCGCCGTCCGCAAGCCCGCGCCTACGGTGGCCGGAAATCGGGCGAAATCCCGGCGGCGGTTGGGGCGTGAGGACCGTTGCCGTTGCCTCACGCGATCGGCCGCCTCTTTTGCTAGCATTACTGCTTCGCAGAAGGAGGCGACCGCCTGCCACTCCTCCTCGCTCCGGACCATGGCCTGTACCAAGGGCCGGCGCGAACATACATACGCTGCGGCAGGTTAAATACAGAAGACTGAGCAGTATAAGCAGCCTCTCTGCTTAGCGTTTGTGGACTACGAGAAAGCCTTTGATTCTATCGAGACTTGGGTTGTACTGCAGTCTCTTCAACGGTGCCAGATTGACTATCGGTACATCGAAGTGCTGAAGTGTTTATACAAAAACGCCACCATGTCACTCCGACTTCAGGACCATTCCTCGAAACCTATCCTCTTGCAGCGGCGTGTGAGGCAAGGAGACGTCATTTCTCCGAAACTGTTCACGGCCGCAATGGAGGATGTCTTCAAAGTTCTGGAGTGGAGAGGTCTAGGCATAAATGTCAATGGCGAGCACATCACTCACCTTCGATTTGCCGAAGACATAGTAGTCATGGCTGAGACTACGGAGGAGCTCAGTACAATGCTCGGTGACTGAGTGGGACTTAAAATGAACATGGACAAAACCAAAGTCAACAAACACACACACAACAACACACATGATGATGTAAACATCCATGTAGCACCCACTCCTATCAAGATCGGAGACTCTACACTCGAAGTTGTGGACGACTACGTTTACCTGGGACAGACGGTCCAGTTGGGTAGGTCTAACTTCGAGAAAGAGGTCAATCATCGAATCCGACTTGGCTGGGCAGCGTTCGGGAAGCTGCACGGTGTCTTCTCGTCCAATATACCACAGTGTCTCAAGACGAAAGTCTATGACAGTCTATGTGTTGCCAGTGATGACATATGGCTCCGAAACGTGGTCGCTTACAATGGGCCTCATCAGAAGGCTTAAAGTCACTCAAAGGGCAATGGAAAGGTTTATGCTCGGAGTTTCCTTGCGTGATCGCGTCAGAAATGAAGATATCCGCAGGAGAACCAAGGTTACAGAACTTACAGACATAGCCCGAAGAAACGCCAAACTTATGTGGCAGTGGGCAGGGCACATTGCTCGCAGAACAGATGGTCGATGGGGACGAAAGGCTCTGGAATGGCGACAACGTACCGGAAGACGCAGCGTTGGAAGGCCTGCCACAAGGTGGACCGATGACCTGGTGTGGGTCGCGAGAATCCGATGGATGCGAGACGCACAGGACCGGTTATTGTGGCGACATTTGGGGGAGGCCTATGTCCAACAGTGGACATCTTTCGGCTGAAATGGTGAAAATGATGATGATGATGAAGTTTAGGGGTGTTTGGAAAGAGTTAGCTTTACATACTCTTTGGGTGTCAGGCGAGCGGTTAAATTGTCACCACACAAGAGTGTCTGGGAATGTATGACCATGATTACTTATCCCAATTAGAAAAAAATAAAATAATTAAACGAATTTATGTTGCTATGTTACACACCTTTAATAGGTACCTACCAAAACCACCATATCTGAAACTTCATAGTAGGATATCGTTCCTACCTGTGTTGGTGACATGCACTAACAAACTATCAGCTTTTACAAAATGACGAAAGTCTGGCAGCCACAGGTATCCAGGCTATAGTGGACACTGTGGTGTCAAAATGGTGTAGATTTGTATCACTTGATGTCTATAATATTAGCACTAGGACGATATGTGGAATCATCGAAACGCTCGCTCTCTGTATCTGCAATGGAGCTGAGAATTTTATTGTAGCATTGACTACCTCAATAAAGAAGGCTGACTTGATACATTTGCTACCAAATACTTTAAAAACATTAGAATGGGTTGCACCCGCATTCTAATGGAAAGTGCTAAATCAAAAATATTCTCTATTTGACTGTTGACGAGGCGGTGTGGTCTAAGATATTACCCTGTCCGAAAGGGGCGAAGAAAAAAAATTGACTTATACTGTTATACATACTCTTTGCTTGACAGTTGACACTGCCACTGATAGTAATTGTTGAGAGAGTTTTTGGCGGGATTTCTTCGAGTGAAGTTCAGTGGCTGTTTATAGTCTAATAAACAAGTTTGCACGTGTTATTGGCAAAATTGTGGTGTCTTTTCCGCAAATGCCATTAATGAAGAGTTGAAGTTGAAGTTTTAATTATTCGCAAATTGATTCCTAGTGGATATTGTGATGGAAAATTGGTGTAGTTTTGTATCTCAAGTGTCTACGCAACTGGAATAATATGTGGAATCATTGAAATAGGCGCGGTCTCGGTAAAATGGAGCTGAGAATTTTATTGTAGTTTTAGCTACCTCAGCGAAGTTTGCTGAGAAGGCTGAATCGATACATTTGCTGCCAAATACTTCAAAAAACATTAGAATGTGCTACACCTGCACTCTAATGTAAAACAAAAAGAAACAACCATTACGGAAGACTTATTACGCAAGAAAATATAGACGAAAGACTAGGCGATATGGTCGAAAACTATAGCCTGCCCTGAGGGGCAAACAGCAAAAAAAAATAAACAAAAAAAAAGATAGTTTTTGACATTTGTTGTCAACAGGTTGTCAAGGTTGTCTGTCAAAACCAAAGACATTATTTGGTCAAAACAAACTTCCTAAACCGTGCCTTTCTGCCTTTGCTGTTGATTTTTTTCTAATATTTTAAAATTATTTTCGGAATGAGCTCTCAAAAAGAATGTGTGGAAACTATTCTTGAGATGTCTCTAAAAGTTATACGGATGTACGACTGGCTGTTAGATTTATATGTTCTGGTATGATTTATTTCTGAAAGTCTGTTTTATGTTATGATTGATAATTTCTGTTTGTCTCCACTACGAAAACTTAACGTAATCAAGCTGTCTCAAACATTGGATGAAACTACTTTTTATTTTTAGGACTTCTTCGTTGACGATCATTGGAACAAACTCCCAGATACGTGGCGTCGTACTTTCGAACACATGGACCCACAGCACTTAGGAAACATTCTTTCAAACAGACCATCGAACCAGTTACTACCACTATCATTCTTAGCTTTAATAAAGACTGTACAGGCACTGACCTTACCAAGAGACAGTGCCTTTAAAAAAGGAGATAACAAAAAAGAATCTAATAACTTAGATACATGTAAATATCACCCTAGGTTGAAGAATTTGTTTCTTAAACATGTGAAATTAAAGAAGAGGCATGAGATAAGCCTGATGGCTAATGTAGTAGTGGATACAGCCCAGCAAAGTGGTTGTAACTCTGTTATAGACTTTGGTTCAGGTCTGGGACATTTGGTGCGAGTGCTAGCCTACAGGGATGACATGAATGCAGCAGGGATTGAGTGCCAGACAAGGCTGACTGAGGAAGCTAGGTCTGTACCCTTGGTATGTATGTATGGTAATAGTATGTTTAGTAAGCCAAGCAAAATTATTTTGTAATACCTACATATCTTGTAATGAAGAACTATGAAAATAAATATTGAGATCATAATAAACTTTTATCAAATCTTTTGTAGTTAGAAGTTTATTTCCAAGTACCAAATTTCTTACTTTTCAGGAATCTTGACTTGCAATTAGAATACACAGTTAAAAAGTATCTCTCTCCTGAGGCAACAGCCAAACTGAGGCGCCCTCTGCACTTCAACATGACTTTGTCAAGCCACCAGCAGTTACTGTCACTACCACTTCCAGCCAGTATGCAGAACTACGGTTTAATAGGCCTGCATCCATGCGGAGACTTGGGGCCGTTACTACTGAAACATTTTGTTGAATCTCCTAATATAAAGTTTATCTGCGTAGTTGGATGTTGTTTTATGAAATTAACCTGTGACGGTCCAGACCGAGGGTACCCCATGAGCAAGTTTGTGACGAGTTTGGATAGCAAGCTGTCATTCTGGAGTAGAGAAATATCTTGCCATGCCATTGAGGTGTACTGTGAGAGGCTTTGTAAAGGCAATTATGGAGATCTGAAGGTAAGAAATGAGAAAACCTTGTTAACATAATATGGCTTGTTTGCGATTTAATTTAAGCATTTTGAGAATAATGATAGAATGAAGTCAAAACTACTGGTAAAGTCCATGTTGGTCCACCCATAGAGTGGAAAGGAAGAACATCATGAAAATTACATCAATGGCAAAATAAGTAGCATTAAAGGACAATTAGAACCTTGTAAAAATAGGTAATAAAAATATTTTTCATAAATCAATATACGTTTCCATATTATATCCGCGAGTCATATCCGCCAAATCGGAGCTTCTGGGAGAGATCGAGGCTTTTTATGGACAGTTGTACACGTCAATCACAAAACCCACTATGAATCTAGCAAACGACGCAAGAGCTAGGTTGACCCGACACTATACCGAAGATATCCCGGACGTCAGCCTGTACGAGATTAGGATGGCTCTGAAGCAGCTTAATAACAACAAAGCACCGGGTGATGACGGAATTACAGCCGAACTCCTGAAGGCGAGTGGGAAACCGATCCTTAAGGCCCTTCAGAAGCTGTTTGATTCCGTCATATTCGAGGGAAAAACACCACAGGCATGGAGCGGAGGTGTGGTGGTACTCTTCTTTAAGAAGGGCGACAAGGCCCTGCTCAAGAATTATAGACCCATCTCACTTCTGAGCCATATCTACAAGCTGTTTTCCAGAGTCATCACGAACTGTCTCGCGCGCAGGTTCGACGACTTCCAGCCTCCCGAACAAACCGGATTCCGAAAAGGCTTCAGCACCATAGACCACATACGCACGCTACGGCAGGTTATACAGAAGACCGAGGAGTATAATTTGCCTCTCTGCTTAGCGTTTGTGGACTACGAGGAAGCCTTTGATTCGATCGAGACTTGGGCTGTGCTGCAGTCTCTCCAACGGTGCCAGATTGACTATCGGTACATCGAGGTGCTGAAGTGTTTGTACGAAAATGCCACTATGTCAGTCAGACTGCAGGACCAGACCTCGAAACCTATCCTCCTGCAGCGCGGTGTGAGGCAGGGAGACGTCATTTCTCCGAAACTGTTCACGGCCGCAATGGAGGATGTCTTCAAGGTTCTGGACTGGATTGGGCATTAATGTCAATGGCGAGTACATCACTCATCTTCGGTTTGCCGACGACATAGTAGTCATGGCTGAGACTACGGAAGAGCTCAGCACAATGCTCAATGACCTCAGTAGAGCTTCCGAAAGAGTGGGCCTTAAAATGAACATGGACAAAACTAAAGTCATGATAAACAACCATGTAGCACCCACTCCTATCAAGATTGGAGACTCTATACTCGAAGTTGTGGACGATTACATCTACCTTGGACAGACAGTCCAGTTGGGTAGATCTAATTTCGAGAAAGAGGTCAACCGTCGAATCCGACTCGGCTGGGATGCGTTCGGGAAGCTGCGCGGTACCGTATCTTCTCATCCAATATACCAGTGTCTCAAGACGAAAGTCTATGACCAGTGCGTGTTGCCAGTGATGACATATGGTTCCGAAACGTGGTCGCTCACAATTGGCCTCATCAGAAGGCTCAAAGTCACCCAAAGAGCAATGAAAGGGCTATGCTCGGAGTTTCCTTGCGTGATCGAATCAGAAATGAAGATATCCGCAGGAGAACGAAGGTTGCCGACATAGCACGAAGAATCGCCAAACTTAAGTGGCAATGGGCAGGGCACATTGCTCGCAGAACAGATGACCGTTGGGGAGATGTCAGCAAACCGTAGGGACCCAGCAGGGTCGAAGCCTACTAGGGCCAAGGGCCAGACCCTTGGCCCCAGTAGGCTTCGACGGCTTCTGAAAGGAAGACTCGGGCTTGGTACGAAAGGCAACTAAGGAACAAGAGTGCGTAAAAGTCTGACAGTATCTCCCGTCCCGCCTAAGAACGGGGGATGTCATAAGATGATTTTCCAACCGACAAAAAAATAGCACCTCAGGATATTAGGTCCTTACCTAACCTATGTCAGGCATACAACCGTTCGGATGAGTCCATCTAGGTACCTAAATGTTGAATAACGGCAAGTCTTGATGTGTGATGGCAAGTGATGGAGGCGGCCGTATGAGTGAGGGAATGGACATCCTCACGTCCCAGAGCGACAGAAGTCATTAAATGTTTTCTCACATCAAAAAAAAAAAACATGAAATAGCCTAATAAGCGATATTTTCGCGACATACGAGTATAGGGTAGAAAAAAATCGAGAATTTCAAACAAGTGTAACATCCGTGCCATGGGGCGGGTCGCTATAGTTATGTGATAAAACTAGAAATAAGGACAAAGCGGAAGCGGTTCACCCAAGCGGGATAGACCTCCACCGCATGCTACACCGGGTCCTCCAGGAAGGGTTTCGTTTTTTTCTTTTGAAGTCATGATTTTCCTATCCGTTTCCCAACTAACTTGAGGTCAGCTTCCAGTAAAACCGGATGTGGCTGAATACCCGTGTTTTACATGGAGCGACTGCAAGATCTCCACAACCCAGTTAGGTACTAGGCAACACTATACTCCTTGGATAGAGTGAAATTTACGATGTCTCAAAAAAAATATTTTTCATTTACAGATACATGCATACAGGGCAGCCCTAGAGAGAATATTGGTGGAACATGACCCAAAACTACGACATGCACCTGTAAGAAGTATCAAGAATTCAGATACCATGACATTTGAAAAGTAAGACTTTTTAATATTGCTCCTTTGGAATTATGTTATGTAGCTTACGTTAGTGTTTTTGTGCATTTTGAAGCCATAATTTACACCTGCATTATGACTCCGAACTAGGGATTGCAAAATCCGGACTTTTTAGAAATCCGAATTTCTGTACTCTCGTCAGATATAAATCCGGATAATCCGGATTTTTCGAACTTTTGAGTGTTTTAAGTTAATTTGATTTAACTGAAATAAATAGCATAAATAATTTAAAATATGTATTTATTCACTCAATTCACAGCACGATAGAATAAAATTAACTAAAATAATCCACAAAACTTTTAAGCATCAGTCATTTTTCCCATTGTAAATTCACGTAATCATTTTTAATATAACATTAAAATAAACTTTACATAATTAAGATAACAACATAAACTAATAAAAAAAAACATTAGGGTTGTGTAAATATTGTAAGGCACTGACAACAGTATAGAGCCGTCTCTCTTTAATTCTCCTTTTCAATGGATTTGCCAGTTGCTTTGCAGATATCGTGTCTTGGCTGTCTAATGATTTTATCAAAAATTGAAAAGCTTTATCTTCCGTTACAAAGTGGCATCTCTGCGGCGAGCCAAATTCGCGCAAATACTCTACACTACACCTAATCCTACCAATTCAAATATCTTTTGGACTACTTTTAATGGAAATTTGTGGATACTATTCGTTAAACTCAGTTTTGACTAAAATCCGAAAACGAATTTGTGTCAAAAAAAACCGGATTTCAAAATATCAAGAAAAACCGGATTTTTCAATTATTTTTGAATTTCGAAGAATCCGGATTGCAATCCCTACTCCGAACGCTCACCAGTCAGCACGATTAACCAGCCGATAAAGATGGTCATTACATCTAGCCTATTATTACTTCGCTTCGGTATGAATGTTGTATAAAATCTAAAAATATATTTTTTGTTGTACTCAGATACTGCTACCAAGCCATAGAGCGCGTAAACCTACCTTTACCAACGTCGTCCGCTGTGTGGTCGCGCGGCCATGCCGACCTGGCACAATGGAGACACGTGGTCGTGGTGTACACACTACGGCTGGCCTTGGCGCCGCTTGTGGAGACTGTGGTGCTGCTAGATAGAGTGCTCTATGTTCTGGAGAGAAGTAAGGCTCCACAGAGGTTTAATTCTCTAAGTTTATCCTAATTCTTGGGTTTCGTTAATTCACATGATGAGAAAGAAAGTTTTATTTTGAAAATTGAGGAAATGTGATTACATACCATCACGCATCCACAGGATGTCTTTGACATCGACGCACAAACGCATACCATGGATCCAGTACATGATTCTGGACGCCCCAGTGGTGGAATTTTTCGTCAGATTTTTCTTAATTTTTAAAAAAGAAATCTTTACGTTTTTTAATTTAAACTGTATAAAATCGTTATTCTAACATTTTTAATGAAAAATGAATGAATTACTTTTAAAGTTAATAATGTCATCGGGATTAATTATAATAACGATTTTATCTACCCCGATTAATCTGATTCGACAGCAGAATGAGTGCGCTCATCGAGTATTTGCTAAAAACCAATTTTTTACGCATATTTATGATTAGGAGAATATATATACCAGGCTGCCTATCAAAATGTGGCCGCTAGTATTTTTAATTAAATTATTGTTGATTGATTTTTCGGAAAAAAAATTATTCACTTGCTTTTTAAATAAAATATCGTCCACTTGACGGCAATATTTATAAAGACCCTGAAAAATCACAGTTGCCGTTGCGCACTTGGCCGTACCTCCTTGCAGCCAGGTATAAACAGATATGATTTTGACACATTTATAACAGGCCACAGTTTTGCTACAAAATGTTTTTATGTGTAAGGCACTGGCCACTTGTAATTATTTTGAAAACTTTGATTATTTAAAAGTAAAAATACCATTGTTCGAATTTTGAATTTCCCTCCACATTTTTTCGAGAGCCAAATCCATGAAATCAAATTGCCGTGTCTCATTTAAAAATGGATCTGCGTCGAGAACATTTTCGTGCGCTTTCGTGCGATGTTTTTCTACGATTTTAAATGTGGCCTAAAGGATGAAAGATCTTCAAATGCAACCATCTACCGCTGGTATAGCGAGTTCACCGCGGTCGCCTTACTTTGGGGGACGAACAAAGGAGTGGGCGTCCTACGACGGCTGCCACGGAAGAAAGCGTGCTTCGCCCATTTCATCATTATCCGGGTTCGCCCATTTCATCTCAAGTCCTGTAGCTGACAACTTATTCCAAGACACATGACATCAAGAATCTCGGTATCACAATTGACAGCAACCTCTCTTGGCGAGCGCAAGTGAATGAAGTTAGCCGTAAGGTACACTTCCTTCCACAGCCTTAAATCCCTTCAGAGGTTCTTACCCTTTAAAACTAAAATATATTCAGCTCAAACTTTAATTCAGCCGATCATTGATTATGCGGATGCCACTGAGGTGCTATTAAATAAGCTTGAGCGCTTGCAAAACCTGTTTTTTTTTTTTTTTTTTTAATTGATATAAACCAGCGCTTGACTGCGATCCCACCTGATGGTAAGCAGTGATGCAATCATTGATGGTGATCACCTGTGCATTCGTTTCGTTTTTGGCCTAAGAAAATACGACCATGTCTCCCAATTTCGCAAGGATCTCAAGTGGCTCCCTATCCGTCTTCGGAGGAACACTCGGGTATTACGTCTTTTTATTTATTTATTTAAACTTCATGTACAGTGGTGGTACACAGGCGGACTTAATGCCACAAGGCATTCTCTACCAGTCAGTCAACCATTGGGTTAAAAAAGACAACACTGTGGTAGGTGTGCACAATATATAAATAACAGATATTTGAAATAGAATGTAGTATCGTTAAATTAATTGGCTTATAATAATAAAATACGTATATATGCTAATATAATAAACTAATAAATACTATGATAAATATGAAATCATTGTAATTAAGAGAACTTAAAATATAACAATTATGACAAAGACCGAACTAAGGTTAAGAGGACTTCAAGTAGTAGTTCCGAATTTTGCGCTTGAAGGAAAATTTACTTTCAGCTTTCCCAGAGTTTTATGGTAGAGACATTGTAAGAATTAGCCATAAACCCAGTACGGTGAGAAGGAATATGAAGAAGTATGTTTTTAGATGCTCGGAGGTTGAGATTATAAGAGCTGCCCAATACTTTAAAATATTGTTTCAAGTAATCAGGAGTCTCTTGTACAACAAACTTTTCAACCTTGCATACCTTGGCTACTTGAAAGAAAGAAAGAAAGAAAGAAAAACATCCACATATACTTGCGTGATTGATTCACTCACCCTGCCGATGCCCCATGCAGATCCCACCTTAAATTCCTTTTCAATTTCCCATCCCATAATTATAATACCCATTTCTATTCAACTCCTTCTCTTTTCATGCGGTACGACTGTGGAACTCACTTCCAGCTAAGATCCGTGACGCTAAAAGTATATCTGTCTTCAAGAAGCTAGTCAAAGAACATTACCTCTCTACCATCTCGTAAAGTTATATTTAATAGATATATATTTTTATATTTTTTTATTTTATGTATTGTATCTATTTATGTGTTTTAATTACTGTTATTGATATATAAAATTATGTATTATATAATTTAATTTAGATAATATAGTATATTTTTAGTTTTCTAACTTATTTGTATACACTGTGTCTACATCTCTCATCCAACTCTCTTGTCGCAGGTCTGCTTTTGTTCTTTTCATTTTTAAGTGTTTGTGTGTACATAAATAAATAAATCATTTGACGGCATATTGAAAGAAAAGAGAGAATAAATGAAACACGCACTCGAGTGAACCGTCTGTCCCACCTTGATGTCACTCTAAAAAAATAATAGTTCCGTCAAGCTCGATAGATGGCGTTCCTACGTTTAAATTCGCGCTATGGTTTCGTTACATCGATTTCACTAAAGGGTGCGGAGGTTAGGTTATGTTATTTTAAGGTATTACCTTGTGTAATAATTGGTATATTTTTGGAATGTTGCAGTCTTGCAAAAGACTCGCAACTTTATCAATATCGTCAAACGGGGTGAATAGGAACAAAACTTTAATTAGATTAGGAATAGGAACTCCTAATATTAGTTTCTAGCAAAGCTTACATTATTTTTGTATTACAATGCAAGAAATAATTGGCGTACTTAAGTGCTGCAAACAATTTCTTAATAACGTGAAAAAACCCCTTTAATGTTTTGTTCCTATTCACCTCGTTTGACTGTACTACCAATCCATTTTTGGGGCGTTCATTCCCATTAGTTCGATTCATTAGTTCGATCGTCGAACTAGTGAGAATTTTTTTTCTCATCTGTTCGACCGTCGAACTAGTGAGAACTTTTTTTTCTCATTTATTCGACCGTCGAATTAATTAGATTTAAAAATAGTTTTACTACATTTAAATGTTTTACTAATTTCGTAATAAAATAAAAAACGCTTGGTTCGTTAAAAATATATATTCGTGTACTTATATTTGTACATCTATAGCATAGCATATTTTTGATCAAATAAACAGTTGAAAAACTTATAAATTATAAGCTGGCTTTCTAACAAAGTAAATAATAGTAATAGTAAATAAACAATACATACAGATTACACAAATCATCGTCATATCACCCGGAAGTCGTCCACTGTATTTTTCCTTAAATGCATCTATACCTACACCTAGGTCAGCGACGTGCGAGCAATACAAGTTAAAAAGCCGGGCTTGATGTGAAAATAATACCTCACCACACCACAGTCATCTATATCATAAAACACAACAAATGAATTAAATTAAATAAAACTCTAATTTTTAAACTTCGCGCGCTTATGCGTTTACGCGCTGTTGCCATTTCGTGTTCATTCACGCACGATACCTAGGACGTATGCACATTAAGTGTTGCCGCTCTGAGCGCCATCTCTCCGATCTCACTCTAACACTTAACAAAAAAAAGAGATGAACACTAGTGTGTTGCTGCCTCTGTCTGGCGCAAAGGCTTGTTATGAGGCTTGATCTGCCATCTCACTTTTCCCTATAAAAACATAAAAATGTGAGTCTGTGTGAGTAAAATTTGATACTGTGTGCAAGTACTAATCGAACATTTTTTCTTTAAAATATTCCGGGCTTGAAATGTTTGATCAATGAATTTTACTACAAGGCGCACAAATTCCGAGGCGCCCTCTATCTATGACGCTTAAAAGTTCCGCAAACAAATTAGTTCAAATTTGCTTTGAGCGGTTAAATCGTGTTTACTTTTACGTGTGTTTTGTTAACAAAGATTTTTGATTTCTGTCATTTAAAGTTTTATGATTAGTTATTACCGTAACTTACTTTGTTTTGAAGTGATTAAAGTTTATTATCTTTGAAATGAATTCGGAAATACATTCAATTGTTCCTTGTGACGGATTAAAATGTGTGGAAAAAATACTTGGCCAGGTAAAGACTTTGACTTTTAGAGATAAATATGATCTCGTAACTTCGCCTAAACATACCCCTGATTTGAATATTTCTCAGAAAACTAAATCACATAATAGGCAGTTTCATTCGTGTTGCATATTTTTCTCAAACGATAAGAATGCTTGGAATACATCAGGTTATAATGACTTAAATAACTTCGCTGGTGCTATGAAAAGACATCAGAATTCTCAAATGCTGTTATTTCATTGTGTAGTTTTGGTAAACCGCGAACAAAAACTTGGTTCTATTTCTCGACCGATATCCGTGTTCTCGACAGTTATGTGATGAAATTTCTAAGTGTGTGATAAAGAAACAAAGAACGGCTATGCTGTTGTATACTCTATGGCTGTTTAAATTGTGAGTATTTGCTATGCTAATTATATTACATATATATCGTAAACAAATGATTGATTTCATTGATTACTACTTTGTGCGCCATCTAGTGGATTATTCAGAAGTAGCCAGCTAGAATTTTGTTGTGAGCGAGCAAGAGTTGCCAAAAAATATCAATAGATGGCTCTTACATATTTTAAATCATTTATGATACAGGTATGATGTATAATTAATTTCTATCTTATTAATAACAAATGAAAATGTAGCAATTAATCAGCATTACAGCAAGAGATTTTGCACTGATGATACGTGACGGCGGATTATAGCGCGAGTTTTTTTTATTCGAAATATTAGGTAAATGGGTACTGGGGTAGGTAGTAGATAAGTCAAGGTTCCTTGGCTTGCCCCCTTTAAAGGTATCTGGCACGCCACTGACCTAGGTAGGTATGTGCATTATAAACATTTAGCTAAACACCCCGTCAGAAGGAGTATGGTTATAGTTTTTATTTTCATTTTGAGGGTAGATGCTGTTTGAGCCTGTTTAACTATGCAAAATGATGGATGTGTTATACTGGTTATGCGCTGCAGTTGCAACGTTTTATTTGGTGGTGCCTGTTTAGTTTACTGTTTATTTTTTTGCAATGCCGTCTAAAGAATTAATAATTATTAAAAGTGGTCGAGGAAGAATTCTGCAATTTGAACAGAAGAATTATTTCGCTATGCGCCAACTTAGCATTGCTTCCAGAAAATGAAATTGTTTCAGGATGGGTGTATATTCAAAATGAAATGACGGAAAATTGTCAATTCATGATGAAGTTTAATGAATATTATGATACTTACTGGAGGAAGGTGATTATCATAGAATTTGGTTTGTGTATGGTGAACGCCACCGAACAAATAATGCCGTAGAAGGGTGGCACCATAAAATAAATAACCTTTAAATGTAGTAGAACTATTTTTAAATCTAATTAATTCGACGGTCGAACAAATGAGAAAAAAGTTCTCACTAGTTCGACGGTCGAACAGATGAGAAAAAAAATTCTCACTAGTTCGACGATCGAACTAATGAATCGAACTAATGGGAATGAACGATTTTTGGTACAGTCAAATGGGGTGAATAGAAACTCAGGGGTGAATAGAAACAAAACTTCAAAGGGCTTTTTTCAGCATTTAACTGTATCAATTTATTAATGAATTGTTATTCCAAAAAGTCGATGCTTCGTTAGAAGCCGATAATATGGTATCAAAGTGAAAAACCATACCAAAGTTTTGTTTCTATTCACGCTTGCGTTTCTGTTCACCCCGTTTTACGGTATAGAAAATTGTTGTAAGTCTATTTAATATTTATTAAATTTTGCCAAAATACGTTTTTTAGGGGTACACTACATAATTATGACCAATTTTATTCCGACAGTCATAAATACGCATATCAAATTTACCGATTTCCATAATTCCGAATGGTTCTAAATACCATAATATAATAATCCTATTTTTATAATTCCGAAATCTCATAATGAAAAGTTGATAATTCGAAACATCAAAAATACGAATTCCTATTAATAAAGTACCTACCGATTAATTAGAATTTCAAAATAAAAACGCCTTAAAAAACTGAATTACATAGATGTATCTTTCTTATTATTATTTTATTTTGACTTTCAACCAACACTACGTCAGCTGTCGGTTACTGACGACATAAACATTGCTGTCTCTAAAATAGTACATTGGTATAATGTAAATATCCTGCTTCTTATTGAAAAAAAAAAAACAAAATGCAAAAAGTTCACGATACCTCACGGAAGGGCAACAATTTATGTCTATTAAAAAATCTTTGTAATTGCTGTAAAATAAGTTTTTCAAATATTTTACTAAAAGTAGGTTTTTTTTTTTTTTTTTCGGGTGGGAAAATCATCTAATGACATCCCCCGCTCTTGGGCGGTGAGATAATGTCAGACTTTTACTGACTAAAAACCCACTCCTGTTCCTTCTTTGCCATTTTTTCCAGGGCCCCGGGGGTCACTTTCGCATCACCCATGGCCCCAGTAGGCCTCGACCCTGCTGGGCCCCTACGGTTGCTGACATCTCCTTGAGGCGCGCGTGGAACACTTCGCGCCGTCGACGACTTGGTAGCACTGAACTGGGTTTATAATTCGTGGGGTCAGATGTAGGTACTACCCGTTTTAAACAATGGTATTATTTTACTATATTAAGTCAGGAAACGTGCCACGATCAATACAATTATTAAAAACTAGCTTCTGCCAGCGGCATCGCCCTCGTGGAAGTAGTTTTCTCCATACAAACTTTGGAGCGAATTTCGGAAAATCATCTCTTACTGCTCGCCTACATCATAAAAGGAAACCTTGTGCAAAATTTCACGTTCCTAGTCCCAGTAGTTTCGGCTGTGCGTTGATATGTCAGTCAGTCAGTTTCTCCTTTTATATATATAGATAAAAGCTAAACTAGGAGCTTCAACTTTTATAATGAACTTTACAACATCCACAGAATTGCCCCATAATTTTTAAGTTTTTTATTGCCCTGTCTGGAGGCTTTACAATAATTAAACAGGCGACAACCTTATACAATGACCTGCTCCAGGGCATCATCATCATTTCTAGCCGAAAGACATCATCCACTGTTGGACATAGGCCTCCCCCAAGTACCTACCTGCTCCAGGGCATGCATAAAAAAAAAAAATGGGTGAACGGGTCGTGAAACAAAACAAAAGTTTTCTTAACCAAATTAATTTAATGGTGGAGACAAAAATACACTTATTTGACATTGAATTTACTTTACACATCATACAATTGGTATGTACAGACATCGCTTCATAGACATACGTACACGATTGAAAGAAAGCGATAACTAAAACTTAGGACTAGGTGTTTAATCTTTGGCACTTTATGACTAGAAATATTTTTACAAGTAAGTGCAAGGAATGTTAAATCACAGGGTTATGACTACATGGGGTTTTTTCAACAAGGGCCACGGTCATAGCGAAGTGGGTATAGTCTATAATTAAGTGCGGTTTTTACTGCCAAACAAATGCATTGCAATTTCTTTTTATTCACTTTCAATAAACATCTTAAACAAATTTTCCTTCGTCTGAGAGCAAATCTAAGCCATGCGTTCAAGAAAAGCAATATTCATGTTGGGTTGGCAGTGAAAATCGCGCTGTGCCAACTCTAAAATGGATGATGAGACCAATGCATCTTTGAAATGCATATCGCCAACTTACATTGATGAGCTGGATTTCAATGAATTTGCGTTGTGCATTTTTTTTATTGTACATTAATTGATTCGCTACAATTGGGTACTTGACTTATTTTTTATTATTTGTATCGCCACCATTAGGTTACGCGCGTAGAAAGCGAGATGTTCCCACCACGCGCCCACGCTTCCTTAAACTAATATTTAAAATGCGAATTACTGCATAATTTCATAACCAATTTTGATGGCTGTTTTCAAAAAAAGATTTATTTTTGGTGTATTAGGCAAGTACCCAACTACCCTTCTACTCGTACATGTTTTTTTTTTGTAGTTTCGATTTTAGGTCTATTTTAGCTGCGAGCTATGTATATCAATAATTCTAATCAGGCAATATTTATTTAATTGCCGTTTGCGCTTTAGAACCGTGGTCTTCATTGTGCGTTTTTATACTATGTAGTTGTGGTATCTGTCTTACGATATTATTCCAAAAAACATTTTTATCTCTGGTGGTTGGTAAGGGGCCATTCATTTATTACGTTAGATGATTTTTACTAGTTTTTACCCTAAATAAGAAAAAATAAGACTGAATCGTCTTACGTAATAAGTGAATGTCCCCTAAGAGGTGCCAATTATATTGGCGATTTAAATGTACCTAACCTTTTTAACTGTACCTAATAAGTAATCTTTAATGAATAGGTATTCTTTGTTCTTAATGCAATTTAGGTAAATCAAATCAATAGAAATGAATTATGTTATGGTGCGTGCACGTTGTGGCGGGAATAAAAGATGTGATTTACCATGACATGTCAAAATGTCAGATGTGCGAGTGAGAAAGAGGTATGGAAGTATACACCAGGGTGTCTTTGACATTACGCACAAACGAATACCATGGATCCACTACATGATTCATTCATTTTTTTTTTTTCACTAAAAATGTTAGAATAACGATTTTATACAGTTTAAATTAAAAAAAAAACGTAGATTAAAAAAAAATAGGAAAAAAAACGACGACACATTCCACCAGGGGGGGGGCGTCTAGAATCATGTACTGGAACCGTGGTATTCGTTGGTGCGTCGATATCAAAGACACCGTGTGTAGCTCCATCCTTATGCTTGTGCTTCTCCCCACTGCCAAGAACTGACCTCCAATGTGCCTTTGTATTTTGCATTGGTCAATCGAAGATTCAATCAACTTAATTCTACTTTTAGGCAATAACAATTTGAATAAATTAATAATTCCGTAATTTTACAAGATTACAGCCCCCCTAGCCAAGTTACAACCGTTTCGTTTCGATTCTCTTTTCGTTAATCGCCTCGAGTAGGCTACGCCTCCGATTCCTTTATTCTGACGTCACGCGTCATCTCAACACTCAGTCACGTGGTCAGAACAAAAGAATAGGAGGCGTGACCGACTCGAGGCGATCAACGAAAAGAGAATCGAAACGAAACGGTTGTAACTTGGCTAGGGGGGGCTGTACCTTCTCTATTACTTTTTCCAGAAACATGTGTCTTTAGGGAAAAATTTACGAATTATTATATATTTATTATGTTAATAAAAATACTGTTTTATTACAGGTCTGTCGTGCGTGATTCGCCCAGTGTTTGATCCAGAACTATCGCCCAGAAATCATATCATAGTAGCAAAAAGATTATAGTCATTATTTGAAATTTATTAATGTATACTTCAATATATTTATTGTTAATTTAATGAATAAACTTAGGTGCTTATGTGGGTGCTTATCATGTTGTTTAAGGAATGTTGTATTAAATATATATGGCCAAAAATCCTAAACTATCAAGAAAGTTTTCTTTCCCCAATCACAAAAGACAAGGTATAGGTACTTCTCATATTTATGCTGAAAAATAGACCTGCCCCCCCCCCCCCCTAGCCAAGTTACAACCGTTTCGTTTCGATTTTCTTTTCGTTGATCGCCTCGAGTCGGCCACGCTTCCTATTCCTTTGTTCTGACCGTCAGAAAAAAGGAATCGGAGGCGTGGCCGACTCGAGGCGGTCGACGAAAAGAGAATAGAAACGAAACAGTTGTAACTTGGTTAGGGGGGCTGGGGCCTTACCATTTGACGCCCCTACCAAAGAATATGTTCGGGCTATATTTCACCGGGACACCATGGCGGCGCAAGTGGTCGCGCCGCCATGGAGTCCCCGTGAAACATAGCTTAAAAAAAATGAACTAAAATTTTTGAGTTCAGCGCCATCTAGTGAGAAGCTAGTTTTCATTTTAAGGTTGAAATATTCGGATCTTTTTTGACCTAATTTCTTAACTATTTCGTCTATAATACATCATACAATACCAAGAGCGACAATAATTTGTAAAAATGCATACGTTCACAGTTTCAATAAATCATATTTAATATAATACATGCCTGTATAACAGGGTGGCCTGACAAAGTTCCACATTATAGATGCAGTAGGTGGAATATACTAGGTAACATTAAATTAACTAGAGAAACCCCACTGACTTAACAATATTATCAGATTGTTTTTTCCTTAACACTACGGAGCGGAGTAGAAAACTAAAAAGTTATTTGGTGCGTCAGTTAAATTACCAAAAAAATATTAAACACTTTTGTCACGTAAACAAAAAACCTGGCCAATTGCGAGTTAGACACGTACCGTACACGAAAGGTTCCGTAGGTAAGGTAGAATTTAAAAAAAAAATGCTTTTCCAATATTTTTTGATAAAATAACTAACGTGATAAATAATCCCTGTTGAAATAAAGTACCTATCTTAAAAAAATCATCCTATCTAGAAGTATAATATCAATACCATAATAAAAAGAGTATAGAGTTTCGCTAGCTAATTTAATTTGTGATTCATTAACTCAAAGCTCGTAGTTATTAGACTAGTGATAATACTACGACTGTGCTTTTAACATTCTTATCTAAATAGGTACTTTAATTTACAATTTGCACAAACGGACAGGTGATCAAAATATTGTTTTAAATTCAAATAATGCAAGGAACTGGAAGGGTATAATTGTTTGGTAATGTTTATGCACGACGAAAATGCATTCATGAAAAATTGTGTAAAATATACCCCGGGAGAAGAAAGTTTGGAAGGACTTAGGGGAGGCCTTTGCTCAGTAGTGGGACAGTAAGGGCTGGACAAAAAAATACCTCTCCTAGTAAGATATCAGAGATAATCGTATATAAAAAATCGAATTGTCAAACTATTTTGCCTGTTTTAATTAAATTTTGGTAACAAGAAAACCCATTGAAACTACTTGATACATGTTCAGACGTCTACAAACATATCCCTCTATTTACAAAACATGGTCTGGTTGGTTTAAGTCTATTGTATAGAATACTAAAATAACCATTGTCTGAAAGCCAGATTAACAGCAACATAGCATAACAAGCAGACAAAACTCATAACTATATTGCTGCTGTGATTAGTCTAAACATCAGCCGTTCTATTTAAACCTGAATTAATAGCAGATCAGTGATATACGTACCCATGGTAAATGGGGGGATCATCCAATGGCTTCTCACGCTCTTGGTCAGAGCGAAAAGGAGTGTCAGACTTTTACTGACTATAACCCCCTCCTATGCTCCTTTTAGAAGCGAACCCATAGCCCCATTCTCCCAAGATGTTGGGATACCTATTCGAAATTCTATGATGGACACAAATCAGGTATGTCACAGGCCAGAACTGAAAAAAATATAACCGTAGATGCGCCAATGGATACGTCTTGCAGGTTACAGAACCCGAGGTACCTCTACAATAGTATTAAATCAAGATGAACCACGTTTTGGAAAAAGACTGATTTACACGGTGTAATTTTATTATCTGTGGAATGCAATAAGTTTGAACTACAATAGAAGTTCCGACCTAAATAGTATTTAGTCGATACAAGTTAAAAATAAAAAATAAAATTAAAATACAATTGAAATATTGCATGACACAGCCAAGAAACTTTCATCGTGTAAATGTCGCCCAAGGGTCGGAGCCGGGGTTCTCGCTCGGTTCACAAGTGACATTGGTTCACGTGGTGGTCGCATGAGCATCATGCGTTAGCGGGCACGCTCTGCGGCAGCATGGGCGCCGGCTCCTCGTCAGAGTCGTCGGAGTGAACGCGCGTGAAGCGGCGCCGCTCCAGCAGGCGGCGCAACTTGAACTCGCCGTGCCCGTACTCCCAGCGGCGACGGGTCACGCCCTTGCGACCTAGCAATCATCATCACAACATCATGCCTGTACCTATTTCTAGATGGTTTAAGCTATGTGGGTGTGCGCCCACATTTTCCCCGTTAACTATTAGGTATGTCTGTTTCGAATGCACGTCCATGGCGAAATTAAAACAAAAAAAGTTCTTTTTTTCAATATTTTTACAAATTCAATCCGTTATTTAGCACAGGTCTCTGCACAGCTTAAGTTTAAAAATGTCCATGGCCATAACTTAGACTATGGTTTTGGGAATCGACTTTTAACAAACCCTAATTGGCAAGTTTTTTTTTTCAAATTTCGCCATGGCCACGCTGTTATAGCGGACCTTTTAGGTCGGCCGCCAATCTCTAATAGGTAGGGGTCGAGCTTATTGTAATCAACCTTTGACTTAGTTTTACGGGATAGCGGCCTTACGCTTGCCACTAGTAACTCGCGACGCTAACGTCGCGTCTGCGCGCCGTTGGCGCTGCGCAGACGTTGGAGAAGCGCCAACGCTCGTAAAACGCCAGTGGGATAGCGGATACATTCACATTAGAATATGTTTGGCTTCCCAATAACTATAAAATTAGCAGCCAATACCTGGCTAGTTATACGTCTGCTAACTAAGATGTCTAAGAATAAGGCACTCTAAGATGAATAGGTACGGTGTGTATTTTCATGACATCTGTTGCATGAAGTCACCTCGCTGTAAGTGTAGTTATTTTACACATCAGGTGGCTCTAATTGGACACGGTAGGTAAGGGTATTACCCAGATACGGTACCCTGCTTTTAATGATTTGTTTGAGTCCATGAAATAATTTAGAAAGACTAAATACTGTAGCAATTATGTAAGCGATTGTGCCTTGTTTATACGGTTGTCCAGACATCGCCGGACAGACGGATGGTTTATGCATGCGTAATTGGTATCAGTGCACCAAGTGAGAGTTGTTTTCACGTTAATCGAAACGTTTACCACTTTTGGCTCTGATTGGTTCAGAGTTTAGAGCGAGCCAGTCGGAGCGCTGAACGTCATTAACGTGTCGATAGCGTTAACGTAAAACAAACTCGCACTAAGCACTCTGATTCTATTCACGCCCACTCCTAGCTTGGAGTCTTATAGATTACAAAGGAAATCGCAACTTTTATTCATATAACCAGAGGAGTAGCGTGGACTAATTTACACGTGGGTGAAGGTACATCAGCGAGGCCTTTTTCTTTCATTAATTTGAAGCGCCTGTCGCAACCTAGTGTTCGACCACATCATCGCTTACCATCAGGTGAAATAGTGGTCAAACGTGAGCTTATCAATTATAAAAAAAAACCCTCGTTCTTAAAGAGCCCTCGCTTGTGCGAGGCCCCTTTGGGTGGGAGGCCGTAAGCGAGGGCCCACTTCACCCACGCCTAGCATCATTTATTTGTATGAACAGACTAACCCCCAGTTTTTGGAACAAAACTAATTCCAGAAATTGTGGCTTAGCTCCTTAAATAATGATAAAATCCCTTTAAAGTATAGTCGTGCTTTATAATGAAAGTGACCAAAATACTTAAAGCCGAACTAAAAAGGTGTTGCATGCAGTGGTGCATAAATAAAAATACAAGAAGCTGCTCCCAATAAATATATTTTTTACAATTAAACGATATAAATTGCACATCAGATCTCTTCACAATCACAATTTTAAAGCGCAAAAAAAAAATTAAAAGTGAATTTGTGTATAAAGAAATAACAGTAACGGAATAGTGAGATAAATAGATTATCTAGTGAAACTAGGCTGACGTCACGCGCGCTGGTAACTCGATCACGATATGTCAGCCAATGAAATACATTTTGTACGTCGCTAATGTGATGTAATCTTTGTCAATCGGGTATTCGACTGATTTTTTAAAATTATTTGTATCAAAAAGTAACTTAACAAATTTTTTTTTTTCAAATCTGGTTAATAATAAGTAAGTTAGAAACCTTTCAAATCTGATAGGAGGGGGAAACTGTCAAGTAACAGAATAAGGATGCAAACACTGAAATGTGTCGTCACCGCCATTAGGTTACGTGTGTACAAAAGAGATAGCGAGACGTCCACACCACGCGCCCACTCTTCCTCATGCCAATGTTTGAAATGCTAATTTTTGCTTCATTTAATAACCAATTTTGATGCTATTTTCAGAAAAAGATTTACTTTTTAGTGTTATTTGTTGCTTACCAAAAAATAAACACAGGAAAGTCGAAAGTACCCAATTTTGTTTATAAGATTTTACTTAAAAAGAATCTCTGCCTCATCGCAATCGCTTTACCAGTCCAACCGCGGTCTTATTCTTGCCACTGCCAACCACGTAATTGAACATCATAAAACCGTTAATCAATTATTTTCAATTAAACATGAACACAACCGCGATCTCGCCGATGGAAAGCGAGATCTATTGCTCTAACATTTCATTTGGATGGCGGTGACAAATTACTAATAAATAAACCTGATGACACAATTTAATGTAAAATAGTTCGTTTCAATTAAAATCACAAGTCACTTTTAAAATAGATGGAGAAGATGGATGGATTGTGTGAAGAGTGATAAGAAAAGCGAGTTAATGATGATAGCATGACGGGTGACAGAACAGGGGCCCAAGTCTGCTATTTTTATAAATTCGTCATTCCAACACAATCCCATTGTCATTTTGCTAAAAGTTCGTAATCTGCTAATTCATAATGATCGATCATTGATCGATCAATGGTCTCGTAATGTAGTTGTGATAGAATGACAATATCGAGCTTATTAAAAGCAATGACTGCACAATGACGTTCTAATGATAGGTCACTGATCAAAGGAACTGTCAAAATTTTAGCAGATCACCGCATACGTCAGACATTCATTTGTCAATATGTACGAGATTACCATTCTATACCACTTCTTTCAATGGAGTGTCAGTGGTTGAACATTGGAAAGTCATAATGACACCATTATATTAGTAGATTACCAAACTTATCAGAATCAACAATTATGAAATCAATGACAGACCATTCTGACACTATTTTAATAGCAGACTTGAGGCCTAGAATGGAAGAAAAAACGTGTTGCGTCGACAGGGCAGGAAGATGATGAGTCAATGTTAAAATAGAATAATCTCTTGGCAAGTTAAGGAACTATTTTACATCATTAATTTGTAACTAGGTACATACATCATAATCTCTAAAAGGTAGCAAACTTAAAACTAATACAGAACAAAATATACAAACATAAATAAACATCACTATTGTATTCGAGCTACGAGAATAATAAATAACGTAAAAAAAACAACTTTAGATCATTGTGATTCAAAATCACTGGAGGCTATTTTTTTTTAATTATTAAATAAATAATTATAACAGATAATTCGCCTTTTTGGTTATTATCACTAAGAAAAGTGTTTTTCAGCCATTTTGAGAATGCGAAGCATTTAATAAATAAAAAAAATGACGACCGATCTAATCGAGGGCCGTAAGTAAGCATATGACAGCTGAGCGGGCAGATGCAACGCGCTCTTGTGTCCATATTTTTTCGAATCTATACTTCTAAACTACACACAATTTGCGTGTCAAAAACAGAACAAACATTAGAAAAAATATTGCAGAATAACTTACTGAAATTGTTATAATTGTATTCAGGACCATGTTTACTCGACCCTCGCTTTAATTTCACCTGGTTTGTGACCGCGATACCCCAAGCAAGACTTCGAGACCCCAGAGGACGCGACCAACAGTTTGAAAAACACTCCTTTGGGATTATAACCATGGAATTTTAAACAAATCTTCAATTTTTTGTTTCATTCATCACAGACAACAACCATTACAATACGGTTATAAAGATTTGTATACTTTATTAACTTATTTCTTATTTTGTAAATATTTCGATAATTTTCCCGTTTGATCGGGTTATCCATAAACTACTGACTGAAATAATAAACTGGATTTTTTTAAACTTAAAATACTATGTCAGCAAAATGGAAGCATCACTATTGGGATATTTTGTAACACCCAAATTATTTGTAAAACTTCTACATATAAATGGAATGTATACTTTGAGCAAATATTTTGTATTATTATAAAAGACGCCAGATAAACGTGGAATAAAGTACATTGACCTTTTCCTAATATCTCTGCGTAGATACCCGAAAAACAAGCAGTTAACTGTTTTTCATTACTAGAAAATGTAAAGGATCGCGATATATAATGCGTTCCAAATAAGAATAGGATCGATTGACAGGTAGTGATGTCACGTCATACTGTCAAATCGAAAAATTATTATGGTGAGCAAAACAAGAAAATTTTAAAATTTAATTTATTTACGAACTGTGAACGAAAATAGTTTAATCAGAATCCAGTTCTTCAATTTTGCTCATGTCTGAGTTCTTCAATTTTGTCCAATTTCTTGCGACAGTATGACGTGACGTCACAACATGGCGTCGATCCTATTCTTATTTGGAACGCATTGTATGTCGATTCAAGACAGCTTTATATCTTTATTTCCATTTTTGAAATTAAGAATGTCAACAAATGTAGGGGGGTCAATGACCGTTATTCCAAGTTTATCTGGTGCCTACCTTAGGTTGTTTGGGTTTCACTGGAAGATAATGGCGCCGATTCTCCTGTACACCAAATAAACTTATCGTTGAAACTAGAAAGAGATAGCAATAACTTTACTCCTATCAAATTAGTTTACGTGATGCACTTTTTTTTTCTGTTTACCCCTTAGGGACAGTGGCGGTACCTTCATACAAGCAGAAAAGCCAGGCATGCCTTACTAAGATAGAGAATCAATATCAAACCCGAACTATTTAAAAGTTCGCGCGCTTTAATTCTTATCAAAATAACACAAAGTATCTACCTATGCCACACTACTACACAGCGCGCGCAGAGTTTCGCATTGGCAGCATCTACGCGAGAGCTATATCTATCTCGCTTACACGTACCGGGCTTTCAAATACTATCTCTGTCACTTTCGCACTTATAGCGATGTGCCGTATAACGAGTTAGGACCTTATGCGTCTACAAATCGATCAGTATGGAAGATTTAAGCCGGGCATTCGTATGAAGTTGCTCGCGTATGCGTGACCTTGTCACCTTGCCAACTCTGCAGTGTTGCCGTTTTAGCGACGTTGTGAGATCTTGGACATTTTTAACGAGTTTGGAAACTTTTTTTAAGATTTAGCAACAATAAAAACTAGCGACTTTTTAAAATAACGAAATTAAATATTCAAAAATAAAGGCAATTTTTTAGAACTGGTCTCGTTAATTTCAAAATACGATGTCGTTTTAGAAAAGCATATGCAGCATTAGAAAAGTGACAAACCAGGGCCGAGTTATTTATCTAACAAAATTCAAAACGATATTATTCATTCCGTAGCCGATGTGATGCAAACTTGCATCGATTACGAAGTTAGGCAAACAAAATTTGTTTCAATTATTATTGACGAAACCCCCGATGTTAGTCATAGAAAACAACTGTGCTTGATTCTCAGATATAATTATAAATGAAATTCATGACTGTTTTTTGGGCTTTTAATTTATTGTACCTAATCAGTAGTTTGTGAGAAAATTGCGATGATACATACGTAGGTACCTACATACTCAGTCGAAAACTGAACTTTCTTTTTTTGAAATCGGTTAAAATTTTATTGGGCTTGCCTTATTTTGAAACCCTAGGCACGCCACTGCTTAGGGAAGGCTATAGTCGTTCGACCATATCCCCTAGTCTCTCGTCCAGGTTTTCTTGCGTAATAAGTCTTCCGTAATAGTTGTTTCTTTTTGTTTCACATTAGAATGCGGGTGTAACTCATTCTAATGGTTTTTGAAGTATTTGGCAGCAAATGTATCGATTCAGCCTTGTCAGCAAACTTCGCTGAGGTATCTAAAACTACAATAAAATTCTCAGCTCCGTTTTACCGAGATCGCGCCTATTTCAATGATTCCACATATTATTCCAGTTGCGCAGACACTTGAGATACAAAACTACACCAATTTTACATCACAATATCCACTAGGAATAAATGATAAATGATATTTATTTTGTAAATAGGTTTAAAAAACACTTTTACACGTCAATTTTTTTTTTCGTCATTTTTAAACTAGATGAGGCCGGTGTTTCCTAGCTGACTACCCTGAGAAGAAACACCGAAACAAACTCAGGGGTCAAGGTCTCTTTTAAAGTCCATACAGTAAATTTGTAATGGTCAAATCACATGAGAACCATGCAGATTTGTCTGAAATGGTCTTTTGAAGAAAGAACCATACAGATTTGAGTGGACCTGTCCAGTCAGTGCAAGCATTTGTCAGTATTCGTAAAGCTCAACTCAGGACTACTAAGGAGCTCAACGACTTGACGAACAATACCAAGGAAAGGACATTTGGGTAGGCCGCAGAAAATACTCAAATTGCCAGACATACATTAAAATTACTGAAAAGGAAAAAAAAAAAAACAATCAACATAGTCCTCACGTTCACAATAATAAAAGAAAAATATAGTTTACAAAATGTAATACTTTAGCAAAGTAAACATTTTTGTCAAAAATTAATAGAAAAAAAAAACAAAAAAGTCCAATTGCAAAATAAAAATAATCTACAATATCGAATTGTAATAAATAATAAAAAACACAATTAAAAATAAAAACAAAAGAAAATAATAATAATAATAAGACAACAGTTGCAGTGCGTACTGGAGCAGGTCAATCCCAAGCCTTTTGGTCCTCAACATAGTCCTTTATAGTATAAAAAGCCTTTTGGCAAAGTTTTCGCTTTACAAATAATTTGAATTTATTAAGGCTTAGTTGTTGAATATGACTAGGAAGTTTATTATAGAAGTGTATACATTGGCATCTAAATGAGCCACCTATTTTTTTCAGCCTGGTTGTAGGAACCACAAATTTGTGTTTGTTCCTAGTATTAAAATTATGAACATCACTGTATTTTTTAAACATGTTTATATTTTTATGCACATACAAAATGTTCTCGTAAATATACTGTGAAGGTACAGTCATTATATTGATTTCTTTAAATTTATCTCTGAGGGAGTATCTGGGACTTAATTTATAAATTGAACGAATAGCCCTTTTTTGCAATACAAAAATTGACTGTATTTCGGCGGCATTTCCCCACAGTAGAATACCGTACGACATGACACTATGGAAATAGCTAAAGTAAACTAAACGGGCAGTCTCTACATCAGTTAAATTTCGAATCTGTCTAACAGCGTATGCTGCAGAGCTAAGTTTTTTTGATAATTTGTCTATATGTGGGCCCCACTGCAGCTTAGCATCTAGAGTTATGCCCAAGAACACTGTATTATCTTCAGGACTCAACTCTTTACCTTTTATTAGCACACTAGTTTCTACTTGCCTAACATGAGGCATGGTAAACTTTATACATTTAGTTTTTTTTTCATTAAGAAGAAGGTTATTTACATCAAACCAGTGTACTATTTTTGAAAGTGCTATATTTATATCGTCAGTAACCGGCTGCTGACGTTTAAGTTTAAACAAAAGTGAAGTGTCGTCTGCAAACAACACTATGTTATGGTTATCCTTTATGAGGTAAGGTAAATCGTTTATATATATAAGAAACAAAAATGGGCCAAGAATTGAACCCTGAGGGACACCCATTTTAACTACAGATCCAGGAGATCTTTTTCCGTTTACATCAACTCTCTGAATCCTTTCACTCAGATAAGATGTAAGAAGATCCAGGGAGGAGTCCCGGATTCCGTAATGGTGTAGTTTCCTGATTAATGTTTCATGGAGAACGCAATCGAAGGCCTTTGACAAATCGCAAAAAATGCCCAGTGCATCGCATTTGTCTTCCCATGCATTATAAATATGTCCTAAAAGTTCAACACCGGCATCGGTTGTTGAACGACCCCTTGTAAAACCAAATTGTTTGGTATGCAATAATTTATGTCTGTTAAAAAATCTTTGTAGTTGCTCTAAAATAAGTTTCTCAAATATTTTACTAAAAGTGGGTAGCACTGAAATGGGTCTGTATGAATCAATTTGCGAATAATTAAAACCCGCTAAAAACTCAGTATTTTTATCCAACTGTTAACCTACACGTTCTGAATTCATGTCTGAAATTGTGTGGCAAACGAAATTCCAATTTATTTGACAGGAGTATAATAATTGCTGTTTTTTTATATGTTACTATTGTAACAATCACTCATTGTTTAAAATAAGTTTAGCTCGTGCACAAGATAATCGGCGATAATATATAGTTTAATTAAAACTTCTAGCAAGCAAAATTGAAAAGAATATCGGGATGATTGTTAACTACTGTTTGTAGAAAAATATATTATTGTTATAGATACTAAAACAAAATTGAATAGTATTTTTGTTGTTTGCCATGCTAAGCTATGGAAACAGTTTTTTGACAACTCAACAGACAAACAATGACAACGAGAAAGTACAACTTTGTTGCTGTCACAGTTTGTCTGTTACAACAGTTTTACTGCTACGTGATTCTGGACTGGGGTTGTGTCATGACTGTGGTCATTATCTGTGTAATTGATTCCATTGCATTTTGCCATATAAATTGTCATTCTCACTTGTGTCATCATAAGGGCCCAAACACAAAACTGCGATGTGATATCGCATCGTAAAAATCTGCGAACTCGCACGACGCATCGCAAGAATCTGAGAATAAATTCGTATAGCTCATTGTATTTTGATTCATTGTCTGAACATAGATTTGTCACGCAAAATCGCATCGCAGTTTTATGTGGGAGCCCTTAGATTGGAGAAATGTCAAAAATATGGATTTCGTTTTATCTCATTACTTTTGTAGATAAATCAATAGCTAAATGACATTAGTGTTGGGTGTGACCCTAATTCCACAATCGAGATAACGTTTGTAACGTTATCTCGATTGTGTTTTTTTGACATTATATTGTGTGGTACGACTATTCCGTCAAAAACGCACAATTGAAACACTAACCATTTTTTTAGACAAATAAAATAAATTTGATACGTAGTATGAGACGTTTGTAACGAGTTAGTGCGCAGTTTAGTCACACAATTTTCGCTCGGTTTAACTTTACTGCGAGCTGCAATAAGTCGTATACAATGTGTGCGTATAGTAGTGTGGGTGTGTCAATGCACGAGCGGCTCGGCCTCGTAGCCCTTACCGGTGTTGCGCGCGCGCAGCAGCGCCAGCGCGGCGAGCGCCAGCAGCGCGGCGGCGGCGGCCCCGCCGGCGCCCCCGAGCGCGCCGCTCCACCACTCCCACGCGCCGCCCGCGCCGACCCCCACCGACATGTTGGGGCTGCCTACTACTTCTGTAACGAGATAATAAATAAAGTACTCTCACGCTAACCCGCCACTAGGTAAGACATTTTATGCTCTTGATCAAGCTTTATAAATATGTAACTTTAAATTAATAATAATAATAATATAAATGCTTCGATTAACAACGTACTAGATTTCCGATCAGCGCTTCAAAAACGGCCTGACAAATATCACAACAAATAATGTTGTGTTATTTGAAGTTCATCTATACCACTATAGCTTATTCGCGCGTTAAGAAGATAGTGACGTCATTGTTGTCACTCAGCTAAGCTTGACCAATCAGATCATAGTAAATTAGAAAACCGTATTCACATTGCCCAGTTGAAGTAAACATGAATACCGCACCTCAACTCAACATTTAAAATTATAGATCTAGATGCTGTTTGATGGATGACTATCGTCTCTAACTGTTCATATTATAGCAACTGTTTATCGTAACCACGGCAGATAGTCGCAACAAACGACACATGATTTACCGTCACGGTTTAGTCTTGACAATTTTTTATCGTTTTACCACTGTCGTGCTAGCCGTTCCCACTATCATGGTAATCTGATGTCACCGCAAAAAAAGTCGTAGACGATAGTAAATCGTGTCGTCCTATATGACGCCTTCATATAAATATATACCTCACGACACTTAAAACTAAACGATTATCTGTCGTCACAACAAAGTGGGAACGCGGCCTTAGGTGTGCCCTTGTATATCACCGGTAAGCACCATGTCTCAGGTATTCTTTGATGATACGCGACAGCGTTAATTTGCATACTAGGTGATATTTTTGGAACATTTGATTTGATTGATGATGTGATATTTTTGAATGAGATTATATAATATAAAAATAACCATTAAAATTTTATAACCACCTATACTCAATTTGTTTATGTAGTTAACTGAACGTAACAATCTTGATATATATTTTTAATAAAAAGAAATCGTATAAAAGACATACAACGGTTATTTGGTTATTTAAATTTAGTTAATTACCAAACATCGGTATATGGGGTATAGGTAACTAACAAATTGTAAACATTTTTAGATAACTTTTAGATAAAAGACATGTCAAGATTGTTTACATTTAGTTAATTACCTAAACAGATGGAGTATACTATAGTTTTAACTGGTCTGCACATTAGTTCTAAACAAAAAAAAAAAAATGTACCAACCTTCGATTCAAAAATAAATATTCTGCAATTCTGTTTTTCCATACTGATGCTGTTCTAAGCGTTGAAATAGAAGTCTCTAGTTTAAAAATAGAATAAGCACCAATTATTAAAATATTATTTTGTACCTTATTGCTTAGAAGTTTTGTTTAATTTTTGAATAAATATTTTTGTATATTGAATGGCAACTTTTTAATTTATTGCTGTTGCCTTTTATCCTATAACTGGCTATAACGGAAGGTGTTGAATACAAATATAATGCAGCCGATATCAAAGTGTTTGGTTCAGGTTTACGCTTGAAGTTATTGATACTTTATAATTTCTTTCTAGGATAAATACAAATGATTACACTACCTATAGCATTCTCGGATATTTACGCGACATGATTTGGTTCTTAATCCTTAATCTAGTAGGTACTCGTACATTGTTGATTGAAGTTGAGAGTAGAAAAAAAAACTACTAATAAACAAATAAATGTACAACCGTAGAATGTAAAAGTTAGGCAACCGTCAAAGACATTTCTTTCACAAACATTTATCAACTGAAACTGTCAATAGAATTACTAAAGCTAGCATTAATTTGTGGGAAAAATAATATCTTGCACGATCGAAGAACGTCTTGATTCCGCGATTGTTCAACTCATGCGCCAAATAAAAGCAAAGCAAAAACACAACGAACAGACACAAACCTACTCACCGACAGTGGCGGTCGGCTTGACGTGTGACGTCACGTTCTTCTCCAGCCGGCTTTCGTTCCTGAGCGTCTCGTCCACGAACTTGTACACTCTAAATGGGTTCAGTTCGGCGACGTACACCTGATAAATGTATGACACCACATTAATCTTTGGTATTGTTCGTCAAGTCGTTGAGCTCCTTAAGCATGGACCAGACGGTTGCAATCCAGCGTCCCAACAGAGGTGATCTTGCTAGTTTCAATCCGTGTAGACAGCGCGCCTCACCATCAATGATTGCATCGCTGCTTACCATCAGGTGGGATCGCAGTCAAGCTGGGTTTATATGAATTAAAAAAAAAAAAAAAGATGTAATCTATGACCTTTAACGTCCTTGGATGGCGGGCGCGTCTTTCCAACCACAGTTTGATTTGCGAACGTGGTGGCGAATGGATTAAATCCGTGTAGCCGCAACGCAACACAATCCAAACACACAAACCAAGCTCCAACCAAGGTGACCTCTCTTGGAACACTGGATTGCAACCATCTGGTCCAGCTACACGAATACTGACAAATCCTTGCACTGACTGGACAGGTCCACTCAAATCTGTGTGGTTCTTTGCTCAAAAAACTATATCAGACCCCAATCTCCATGGTTCTCATGTGATTTGACGATTACATATTTGCTGTATGGCCTTTAGGGAAACTTTGACCCCTGAGTTTGTTTCGGTGTATTTTCTCAGGGTAGTCAGCTAGGAAACACCGGCCTCATCTAGTTTAAATTGACGTGTAAAAGTGTTTTTTAAAAACCTATATTGTAAAGGCGAGCAAGTGAGTGTGTATAATTGTTACTCCTTCACGCTGTAACTGTTGAAGGGATTTGGATGAAATTTGGCACACGGGTAGACCATATCCTGGAATAGCACATAGGATACTAATTATACCGGGAGTATGTTCCCTTGGGTTCATTTTTAGAGTTCCGTATTTCAAAAGGAAAAAACGGAACCCTTTATAGGATCACTTTGTTGTCCGTCTGTCTGTCAAGACTCTTTATCTCGGGAACGCGCGAATGTATCGAGTTGAAATTAAAACCATATACTGAGGTCTGCGGTCCCTTGAAGCTGTGAAAAAATCAAACTTGTGAGTTAACGAAAAGAAAAGATACGGCTGTTTATGTCGCAAAAAAACGTACATTTCGACACACTCAAAGGAATCAAAATTCATCCCGTTGACCCAGAATCCTTAAATTCGGCATAAAGCAAGGTTTTATTCTATAGATATAGGAATAAATCTGAAAACAGAAAATTTGTTGTTACGTCAAAAAACTTTTTTGCGATTCGGAATAATCTTCGAGATTCCATTCGGGAATTGAACTATTTACATACGTAAGTTTGTACGGAACCCTCAGTGCGCGAGTCCGACTCGCACTTGCCCAGTTATTTTTTTAAATCATCCTATGCCTCGCCATATCTCATCTATATAGATGGAATAAGAGAATACGCTCCAATACCTAGTTGAATACTCTAGTTGAATACTTCATATAAAATATTGTATACTAGCTTTTGCCCGCGGCTTCGCTCCCGTCAACTGACTACTATATCCTACTCTACCCAACTCTATCCTACTCTACCTTACTCTACCCTACTCTAACCTACTCAAAAAAAAAAAGTATCCTATGTCCGTCTCCTGGTTCTAAGCTACCACCCCACCAACTTTTAGCCAAATCGGTTCAGCCGTTCATGAGTTATAAATAGTGTAACTAACACGACTTCCAACAACAACATTTATGTTTGCCTAATGTACTGAACAGCTGATATTTTTTTCGCGATTTCGGCTTTGCTCCCATAATGAAAATTGTTGGTTATCATGAGCACAATCACGTGTTTAAGTATCGTACACTAATTACCAGTCACCCTATATATATGTATAGATTTTACAAGGAGTCTATCAGGCCTCCCTGTTAAGACTAATGTTTTTTTCAGGCATTCGTTATGCCGATTACCCGTACAGACTGTCCAAGATCTACAAAAATGATATGGAGGTCCCGGATGAAATGGAAGATCACTCCTGTACGGACCGAACACCGCAAGCGTTTACTAAGCCTTAAAGATCGACCCATACGACTGTTAACTTAAATAATACTAGCTTCTGCCAGCGGCTTCTCCCACGTTTAAATAGGTTTCCCCATACAAACTTTGGTCCACGTTTCATCCCTTTAGGGGATGAATTTTGGAAAATCCTTTAGTGCTTGCCTACATCTCCATAAAAGAAAGCTTTGTGCAAAATTTCACACTCTTAATCCCAGTAGTTTCGGCTGTGCGTTGATATGTCAGTCAGTCAGTTTCTCCTTTTATATACAAAATTAGTTATAGTATATACGAAACCCGAAACACGTGTCTAGTATTTTTATGTAAAGAATCTATGTACAAAATTTCATAACTGTATTATGAAAAATCACAAAGTTTGCAATAAGCTTGTTATGTTACCTGGTTGTCCATACAAATTGACTGAGGGGTTGTTTTACTCTCGCACCCAGCTGTGCGCTGGCGCCTAATGCCCGCTATGACCTGCCGTGGCCTGTGTTGTACTTAGTGTCGGTGGTGTTCAACTTGTGACCTTTTTTAAATATTTTTGGGAAAAAATATAACATGGTGTAAAAATTATTTGGAATCGATCAATCGATTCAGTTACCGATTCTGAACAAACTATATTCAGGTTTCGTATATACTAAATATAATGTTGTATACAGATAACTTTTTCCCATGGTTTAGCTCGCGGGATCTAGTCCACAGGAACCATGTATTTTCCCGAATAGCAGCTTTCTCTCACTGAAAAAAATATTTCTTTTGTGCCAGACGGTTTGCGCAGTGGTTAAGCGATTGGCTGCTGTGCGGCGTGTAGCAGGTTCCATTCCCGTACGGAAAAATATATCCATCAACGTCTTCAACGTTTTTATAAACAAAAACTTCACTTGTTACCTCTGGTAACTCGCAGAAATATATCTGATATTCGTTTATTAATCAAAATAGCACGCTCTATGATAGATTGCCCTGAATTATTGTCAAAACTATCTCTGAACGTCCCCCCCCCGGCACTGTCGAATTAGAAATCTTCTTCACGCTCCTCATTCACGCACAGTCTACCGTAGTAACTCTTACTTGATTCGCGCAGCTGAAATGCTTTTCATTTAACAATTCAGTCAAAGAACACACTTCAGTTGATCTCTTTATAGGCAGTTTAGCATCCATAAACATTGTTATGTCTAAAAGCATTGTTTTGTAATTGCATTACACTATTGTCTTATAAATTTTCTTCCTACCAAACTTTGTATATCTCAATTACTTCTTTTTCACTGTATTTACAACAATACTTTCATATTATATGTAGGATTGTAAATGGCTCATCGTGATCTACTTTATCGTCTTATATTTTGTATTGTTAGCTGTAAGCCACCCAAATAAAATAAAATAAAAAAAGTATGACTTCCAGAAATTGCCTCCTACTAACATACAATTTTACCTATTTATGATATTATCTCATTATAATCAACAGTTTCTGTTACCTTGGAGCCATCAGCTGAAGTAACGATGTCGTGAGGGTTCTGTAGCCCCTCTTCGGGAGCGAAGGTCTGGATGAGGCGGCCGGTTGAGAAATCGATCACGAAGCCGCGGACGGGCACCGGGTTGGGCAGGGGACTGTCGGGGCCGTTCACGACGTACAGACGACCGCCTGTGGATTCAGGGTTTGTTAATTCTAGATGATAATAACAAGAGAAAGGTGATAAGTCTCTATTCTGGTGATGAAACTAGAGATCTTTCTGCCTTCTAGTATTAGGGCTGAAACTGCGTGAGCGGACAGCCGCGCGGTCTTATACAAAAATGCTCCGTAGCTGGGATCCGCGCGGGCATCCGTCGCGGGGAGCCGGGCCCCGCGCTCTTTTTGCTACGTAAAAATATATTAAGTTCTCCATCGACATGACTACATGCATACCGTTAAAGTTGAACAAACGACGCTGCGTAGGTAAAAATCCGGTTTCCGTGGCGGGGACTTATGGGGTTAAGAAAAAGTAAGTTGAAGCCAGAGTGCTGCTTGGTGTTAAGGTTGATGGATTATCTGATGGCATGATTATTCATGATTATTCTTCAAGGCTAGAGTGAAAAGGGTCTTAATAAACTAGTATGCTTCACCATCAACGATTGCATCACTGCTTATCACCCGGTGGGATCGCAGTCAAGCACTAGTTTATATCAATTAAAAAACAATGAGTACCGCCGACTGCTAATAGAAAACTATGATAGCAAGAGGTGCTAGCAATAGTAGACTTCCTTGAGAAGTACTTCTCCCAGGAAGGATTTACTACCTTATTTTCTGCGTAATGTTGTTGTTTACAAGGTTCGATTAAAGAGACATAAGACCTACGTTACCGTTTGGATCACAGTGCTTCTGATTTTGCAGATGTTTTTACTCCGCGATGAAATGGAGGTCTCCTTTTTTTTTAGGTGAAAAATCAACAAATGATTTCTCTCACTCAGAGCGAAGTGAGAGGGAGTATCAGACTTTTACTGACTAAAACCTACCTGTGTTTCTTCAATTGCCCTTCGCGTTCCAGGGTCACGGTAACTTTTTCGAACAATCCCGCAGCATCAGGTCTCATGCTTATTAGCCAAAGAATTAGATTAAAAATCGCAGGGAAGGAATTTAATTAGTCTCACCATGAACAGGAGCATAAGCAACACTGAACAGCCTGCCTCCCATCAGCCAGCTGCTGAAACTTCCCTCATAGGTCCCGTTGTCGTGGCGGAAGCAAGCAACTCTACCACGTTCCCTGTCAGCCACACAGACCAACCCGCGGTCCTCCGCCAGTGTCAGTGCGTGGGGCACGTTGAACGCGAATGGTGAGTTGCCGTGACCTGTGGGTGGGACAATATATGGGTTTAGTTACTCTACTTACTCCGAAAAAATAAGTAGCTAATGATTATAAAAGCGAAAATAAGTACCTACCTGATAAAAATATATATAATAAATGGGACCGTTTAGTTACTGTGTAGGTTACTTGGAAGATACGGGAAATAGAGCGAAAAAAATTTCAAGGAAATTTCATACTAGCTCCTTTGCGCATGAAATCTTCTGTGGGTGGGACAATATATGGGTTTAGTTACTCTACTTACTCCGAAAAAATAAGTAGCTAATGTTTATAAAAGCGAAAATAAGTACCTACCTGATAAAAATATATATAATAAATGGGACCGTTTAGTTACTGTGTAGGTTACTTGGAAGATACGGGAAATAGAGCGAAAAAAATTTCAAGGAAATTTCATACTAGCTCCTTTGCGCATGAAATCTTCTGTGGGTGGGACAATATATGGGTTTAGTTACTCTACTTACTCCGAAAAAATAAGTAGCTAATGTTTATAAAAGCGAAAATAAGTACCTACCTGATAAAAATATATATAATAAATGGGACCGTTTAGTTACTGTGTAGGTTACTTGGAGGATACGGGAAATAGAGCGAAAAAAATTTCAAGGAAATTTCATACTAGCTCCTTTGCGCATGAAATCTTTTAGAACTGTCATTTTCGAATAAAAATAAGGTGTAGTTAAAAATTAATCTTAGGTTGCATAACCTAAGATTGCCCACAGGGTCCATAGGTTTTTTGAGGGACATTTTACTGATGGGTAAGTCACAATATTCTCCAGTAGGTATCATCAAGGATAAATTTGTTTTTTTTTTTTTATGTATGTATCCTGGTTTGCATTTGATGAACTTCTATGGAAAGACAACCGATCGTGCGTTTGCACAAGTGGAGCTAACCGGAGCTGGGCGGAGTGGTGCGGAGAAGAACGGAAGAGCTGTGAAATGTGGCTAGTGTTTCCATTGAAGCCAACTGGACTTGAGCTACCCTTCGCTTCATGCTATCCGCTTGGTACCCGACTCCGTTGTGTCCGGCTCGAGGCCGCGTGTTCATTTGTATTATTTGAAAGTCCGCTCAGCTGCCCTCCGCTCCACTTTCACTGTTTCTACTGATGCGGAGTGGAGATTTCGAGCAGTGTGATTGGCGATTAACGGTCCGCTCCTCTCCACTCCACCCGGCTCCGCGTCAGAGGAAACGCATCCTAACATCTTTAAAAGAAAGTGCACAACAAATTAGAAAGTTTAAACTGTACAGACTAAGTCCGGGTACTCACTGATGCCCCACTGCAGTATAATGTTCCCATCTGGAGAAAACTTGAGGATCCTGTGGTTGCAGTAGCCATCAGCTACGAAGAAGTCACCATTGGACAGAACAGCCACCGCGCTTGGCTTGCAGAAGTGCTTGTCATCATTGCCGGGTATAAATCTACAAAAAAAAAAAAGTAATGATTAAAGATCGATCAAGAAAGAAAGAAAGAAAGAAAGAAAAACATTTTATTTGGCGGAACAAGGCGCAAATTTAAAACTAACAAATTATAAGTACATCATGTTGAAGAAATATGCGCCACATCCGCGCAAAACGGCGAAACGCTCAGCATAATGCCGTGACCACACGCAAAATGCGATGAGTCTACGACGCTGGTTTTCAGCGCCAGAGAGAGAGCTGTGCTGCCCGATCAGAGCCCTTACTTACCACGAGCTCTTAACGCGACGCATTTGTCGACCTACACTGAACTGTTAAAGGGATGTGTTTATACACCACAAATTTTTAATTAGTATAAATACTTAAACGGCTTATTAGAAAAGGTCTTGTTATTATTTAAGTAGTAGTAAGTCTCAATAAATAATATTCATAAACAGCAAAGTTATGAGCATTTGTTCATATCCCAAAATGTCACTCAATTTATGGAAATATTGTACAGGCTATTGATTATGTCTGGGGCAACGTTTTTTTTTTTAAATCATCTATTTGGAAGCATAGTCACATAAGTAGATTGGAAGAATATTCATAATATTCGTTGAAACAATAGTTGTGTAACTAAATATTATGAATTATTCAAGTATGTTTAATAATATTATTAATTTACATTTACTTAGGGAAATAGCTTCATAAAACATTAACATACTGAATGGTTGATTTTTTTTTGCATCTAAAGATACCACATCCAAAATAGAAAGATTTTTCAAATCTAATAAGTAAATATTAAGTAATTTACAAACCTATAAAATCTGGTGGACAGGGAAACTGTCGTCAAGTAAAAAAAAAATAATGCACAAACAGCACGAACTGTCATGTGACGTCACTGGCGTTAGGTTACTCGCCTGTATCAAGATATTCCTACCACGCAACCACTTTTCCTCAAACCAATATTTCAAATGGTAACTGCTGCTATATTAAATAATAAATTCTACGATGTTTGTACACTGACAGCCCTAAATATATCTCTAAAGGCTATCTGTAATAGATTGCCCTGGGCGATAAGACCGCCCATTGTCCACTTGCTTTTATAAATGATTATCCTGTAACACAGCATGAAACACACAAAACAAATAATAAACAAACAAACAGAATAATATTTATCCTCTTTATGATATTATTTTAGATTGAAATGTTTTCATTCCAATTAATAATAACAAAAACAATGATGTTACTCCACTTGAAATATAATACCATGATGTTTTGTTTGTATAATATAATCTAAAGTTAAGCCAAGCATTGCAAACAGTAATAAATACAACATCAAAGTTATGAATGAGCTCATTACTCTACTGGCAACCTGTATAAATCAGCCTCTCTAGCCAAGTTACAACCGTTTCGTTTAGATTCTCTTTTCGTCGATCGCCTCGAGTCGGCCCCGCCTCCGATTCCTTTAATCTGACGTAATCTCAACGCTCAGTCACGTGGTCAGAACAAAGGAATAGGAGGCGTGGCCGACTCGAGGCGATTAACGAAAAGAGAATCGAAACGAAACGGTTGTAACTTGGCTAGGGGGGCTGGTATTCTATACAACAAGTTAGGTTAGGAGGTTAAGGAGAGAGTTCCGCTTCGTCTTATCCTTTGTGGTATTCTTAACCTTCCAGAAATAGGAGTCTTACTTTAAATCCCACAGACAGAAATAGGAGGCCATAAATAAAATTTCATACATTACCTACACGTTTTAGGTATTCTATACAATGCATATATTTATTGTATAGAATACTGGATTATACAGATTGCCGGTAACAGATACAATGAAACTAGGTAACCATACCTAGGTATGACCACTTTCTATACACTCATAACTTTAGCACAGGGCATTTCTTTTTGTATTTCTACCTTTATTTTATTAAAGAGAAGTACATTTTTAAATATGTAATTAATACAAGTCATAAGTAAGAACCCTGTGGCATTACTAAAGAATATTCAGAAATTGTTGTTTTCTAAAGAATTTCAATGAAGCGAAAGGCTTGTCTGTACTATGCCTATGATTTTAACAAATCATTTAATATTCTATTTAGAGATATTTCCATGAAAACATCATTTTATCAGCATATTTTTGAGTAGACTACTAATCAAAAGCTTTTATGAATTATAATTTGTAATTTTTACTTATATTATGTAAATGTGATAATCTGTATGTTTTGATAATCAACAGCTGAAGGGATTTGGACTAGCACACTTGGATTATGATCTGGATTAGGGCTTAAGATACTTTTTCATACAGCTATCCATGTGTAAGTTAATTTCCAACTGTTATGTAGGTAGTCCTCCCGGCAAAAGCTAGACAATACCTTATACTTCTGAATGTGTTTCCTAGTTCAAATGAATTTCCTATTTTGAATTTAAAAGGAAAAACTTACTTTTCTCCCAATGTGAGGTTTGGCTTCAGTTTGTCATAGGGTGTGAACTTGAAGACCTGGTGCAGGGCCACATCTGTCACCCACACATTGCCTTCATAGTCCACTGTTATGCCATGTGGAATGTAGAACCTATAGAAAATTGCATTGTTTCAGATATTAAACAAAGTCAAGGTGAACAGTAGTTTGTAAATTATTCATTTTATGATTTAAAAACAACTCCTAGAAAAAGTGTGATGAAAATATGTGATTACAATGCGTTCCAAATAGGATTGATTGCCATGTTGTGACCTCATGTCATACTGTCAAATCGCAAGAAATTGGGCAACTTTGAAGAACTCAGAGATGAGCAAGCTTGAAGAACTGGATTCTGATTAAACTTTTTTCGTTCACAGTTCGTAAATAAATTAAATTTTAAAAATTTCTTGTTTTGCTCACCATAATAATTCTTCGATTTGACAGTATGACGTGACGTCACTACCTGGCAATCAATCCTATTCTTATTTGGAACGCATTATACTTAAGAGCTTTAACTATTCAAACAATATTATATTAGCTGTGGCAATAAAAAATAGAGAAAAAAAAATAGAAAGAAATATCTTATAAATTAATGGTATTCTTCCTTTCACACATAAAAATAGTTCTAAGAGTTAATAAATAACAAGAAAACAAGAAATTATGCAGGCTTGGTTCAGTCTTTAACATTGTTTCTTTGCTAAGCTCAATTAGATACTGATGGAATATCAAAATCACTCACAGCTTCTGCCCCCAACTGTCAACCAGCTCCCCCGTATCATTCAGCACTAATATAGTTGGTTCTGGTATAGGATCCTCCCCAATGCCCTGGTACACATCTCTGTTGTTAAATGTGGTGGCATCCCACAGATTGTGGGAGCGGTGGAACACCAGAACTTGGCCTGAATTGTCGATGGCCACACCTGAGACTTGGCCCATTCTGATGGATGGGTCTGGCCAATCGTTCACCCATTGTGGAGCTAGAGGGGGAAAAAGGGTTGACTTTCAAGCTCTTTAGATTTTTTGGTTTAGACACCACAAACACTAAATTTATATGTATAAAATCATTTTATTTTGGTTTATTATGTTGCAAGTATTTATCAATAAAAACTGTTTATAGTTTGGGTCTGAAATATTATATTAAAACCAAATAAATTTGATTGAATATTTGAGGCAATCAATTGTTTATATTTGCTGCCTGGAGGGGAACTCAAGGGAAATCACCTGCACTACAGTAATAGTTATTTTGAGAGCAATTAATATATTTTTGAATAGATATTTTACTCTGCGTTTGTATAACAACCAAAGAATAGGTACCAAGAAATTATGCAGAAATCAAGTGCATAGTCATTATTTAAATAAGATAATATCGCTACAGCTTATAAAAATGAAGGTACATACCGTGTTCCAATTTGTTGAGCGCAGTTTTTATTTTTTCGTATTGAGCTTGCTGGCTGTCGTAGTAACCGGCTGGATAGTATCCTTCTTCACCAAACTGTACGTAATAAATAGCCTTTTTTAATTTTCTTCTAATCACGAACATTTACGAAATATTGCAGATTCCTTACCATTCGTCCGCAAATCGAATTTATGATGCATAATAATACAATTAACTGGAACTTTGGCAGAACACTGAACATAAATGATTTCATTATCTATTCTGTAAGCACAACTTAAAGTTTTGTTTTGCTATTGATTAAAATGATTTTTATCAAATCAACAAGTACTAAGCTTATCAATTATCACGAACAGAATGACAGACACAGAATGACGTACGGGTACGACCGCAGTTTTGCGGTATGGTTTTGTTTGATGACGTAGACATCACTCTAGTGATGTGCCTTATTATCTTTTGTTTATTGCTGTGAAACTTACTAAATCACTACTTACTAAAACCTGTTATGTATTTTAAAGTCACATGTAACGTCTAGAGTCTGACTGTGTAGGAATTGGAATGAAAATCACACTTCACAGCATACTCTTTGCTTCACAGTTAATGTAGCGGAATGGCATCATGCCAGGCCATTACGCTACAATATAAGTCAATTGAGAATTCAATACGTGCAAATGAAAATTTGTAGAACTCAATTGGATAATCTGATGCATACAAATAGAAACATTTATGTGTTAAACCTGATAAAGATTACTCCCGTTTTAGATCCAGATTATTTTTAGGTCATATGTTTCCATCAGAGTAGGATTTCCGTAGTACCTACCTATTAATAACGATGTTTCCTCGTTAATCCTACTATTATAAACGCGAAAGTTTGTATTTATGGATGTTAACTACTCTTTCACACAAAAACTACTGAAAGGATTTAGACGAAACATTGTACACAGGGAGACCATGTCCTGGAATAGCACATATGATACTTTTCATCCCGGGAGATGTTCGCTTGGGACAATTTTCTACTATCACGCGGGCGAAGCCGCTGGCAGCAGCTTGTTTTCTATTTAACGGATATTTTTTTTATGCATGTGATGCAATGAAGGCCATTGTTTATCGAAACACATTAACAGCATCGCTAGGGTTAAGTCGGTATAGGGTTGCAGACGTCTGGCCAAACTGCAATATACAGTTATGTTTGAAGAGTTGAAAGGGTTTAAAAGTAAACAAAAGAATGCGTTACACTAAGAAGTTTAATAATTCACACGCACGATACAGTGCCATTACACCAAACCGGCAAGTTAAGACGAACATAAAGTGATCCCATTCGAGGACACACGTAGTACATGCCGGAGCTCGTCTTATGCCGAACACGCCTCTGATTGGCGCCAACATAAAATATTTAACTCCTAATTATATTTTATACATTAGACAAGAACAGCTGCGCCTGTTCTTGTAGCTTTTTGCACTTCTTCATGTTCTTTGAAGACATTTTATCTTTTCTGAATAGTGAGGCGATGGAGGAGTGCAGCCTCCGGACAAGGTTGGCTCTCGTCTTCTTGAGCGCGTTGCCGGCGGGCCGCGCGCCCATGAGCCGCTTGTGGAAGAAGGCGAGGCGCTGCAGCATGAGCGGCTCGCAGCACAAGCGCGGCGCCTCCTCCCTCTTCTCTCGCATCTCCCTCATGCCGTTCTGTATAGGTTGTGTTGGAATGCTGTTTACTTTCATCTTCAATCTGTTCACTTTCGGATTGAGTTTCAACGACTTCTTCTTCCTTCTCGGCACAGTCGACTGCTTCGACATGTGGTACATTTTGAGTAGATCTGAGTAGTCATTCCGAGGAAGCGCAGTAAATATAAGCGTGTAATGCTGTGCGATCTCTTTGCGCTGGTCATTAGTAATAGTTTTCTGCCTTGAATTCATGAGTTTCTCTTGAATCGAGTACAGTTCAGTGACGTGTTCAGTCCCGTCGGCGAGGCCAGCTTGTCCGATCAGGACCATGTTCAACTTCTTCAGCATTTGGTTGATGTTCCCTCGGTTGTTGTTCAACTGTTTCGGGCTGATGATCTTCTGTTTAAGAAGTTGTTGGTGACGATTCTGTAGGAACATCAGCTCTTTGTATAGCGCGGTGGGATCTCCTAAATCCTCCTTCAATGAATTGAGCGCGTTCTTGAGTTGTCGCAACAGATTGTTTCTGTTCTTGGGCAGGACGCTCCAGGCATTCTGCTCGTTATTCAGTTCGGTCTGTGTGTCGCCCTCATTGCTCGGTTTGGGCCGGTCGACGTTCGCTTTGGGTTTGAACCAGTCGCGAAGTTCTACTTGGAAAGCTTCTTGGTCTTCAAGCCTGCCCTTAATACTTAAAAATGAATTTATTTCTGTATTCTCTACCTCTATGCAGTGTTTATCCGTGGTTGCCTTCAACCAGGCCTTGCCTTCTTCAGATTTGAGTTTATCAATAATTTCATTTGTGATGTAAATCCTGGATGATGCGATAATTTCATTTGAGTCTGAGGAGATTTCATTATCCTGAATCATATTGCCTTTCTTGTCATGGTTTGTAGAAGAGATGGGAATGAAGTTGGGTGCTTTTTCGGGGACGCCCTGACTTTTGTTATCATTCTGGTCTTGTTTTTTGGGTTCCGTTTTGTTAGTATCCGCCACAGCATCTTTGCTGACGGAAGTTTTTCTCTGTGGGGCGGGGCTTTTTGTGTTGCGTCTTTCAATTTCGTCCCCAGCAGAGAGGTTTCTCTTCTTGTTGACATGTGTTTCGTGTGTGGTGGGCGACTTGGACTGGCGCTTGTTGCGCGGCGGGGGAGGGGCGGGAGGGGGAGGGGCGGGCGAGGGCGGCAGCAGCGGCCGGTAGAGGCACACGTAGGGCGAGAAGATGGGCAGGCCGGAGAAGGGCAGCGTCACGCGGCACGAGTGCACGAGGTGGCCGCGCCGCGTGCAGCCGCTGCAGAACAGCTGCTGGTGCTTCTTGTTTTGGTTGCAGCGCTCCAAGGGTGAGTTGTTGTCAATCTGTTGAGGAATAATTTTTCCTTTAAAAAATTATCATTCTAGATTTTATCTGCTTTCCAATTGTATATCAAATCAGAGGATATTTTTCATATGTTACATTTTGTTTACTAGAATAGTTTGACGAAGAGTGAGACGAAGATACGTATAAAGTCGGGACAGTGGCTGGCCGGGTGCCCGTTCTGGCCGCACTCGGCACAGTTCCGACACTCACACTAGTATAGTGAGTGATACTTACAGTGTTGTGGTATCTGCGCCAGGTGTCAGGACAGTGGCTGGCTGGGTGCCCGTTCTGGCCGCACTCGGCTCAGTTCCGACACTCACACTAGTATAGTGAGTGATACTTACAGTGTTGTGGTATCTGCGCCAGGTGTCAGGACAGTGGCTGGCCGGGTGCCCGTTCTGGCCGCACTCGGCACAGTTCCGACACTCACACTAGTATAGTGAGTGATACTTACAGTGTTGTGGTATCTGCACCAGGTGTCAGGACAGTGGCTGGCTGGGTGCCCGTTCTGGCCGCACTCGGCTCAGTTCCGACACTCACACTAGTATAGTGAGTGATACTTACAGTGTTGTGGTATCTGCGCCAGGTGTCAGGACAGTGGCTGGCCGGGTGCCCGTTCTGGCCGCACTCGGCACAGTTCCGACACTCACACTAGTATAGTGAGTGATACTTACAGTGTTGTGGTATCTGCACCAGGTGTCAGGACAGTGGCTGGCTGGGTGCCCGTTCTGGCCGCACTCGGCACAGTTCCGACACTCACACTAGTATAGTGAGTGATACTTACAGTGTTGTGGTATCTGCGCCAGGTGTCGGGACAGTGGCTGGCCGGGTGCCCGTTCTGGCCGCACTCGGCTCAGTTCCGACACTCACACTAGTATAGTGAGTGATACTTACAGTGTTGTGGTATCTGCGCCAGGTGTCAGGACAGTGGCTGGCCGGGCGCCCGTTCTGGCCGCACTCGGCACAGTTCCGACACTCACACTAGTATAGTGAGTGATACTTACAGTGTTGTGGTATCTGCGCCAGGTGTCAGGACAGTGGCTGGCCGGGTGCCCGTTCTGACCGCACTCGGCACAGTTCCGACACTCACACTAGTATAGTGAGTGATACTTACAGTGTTGTGGTATCTGCGCCAGGTGTCGGGACAGTGGCTGGCCGGGTGCCCGTTCTGGCCGCACTCGGCACAGTTCCGACACTCACACTAGTATAGTGAGTGATACTTACAGTGTTGTGGTATCTGCGCCAGGTGTCAGGACAGTGGCTGGCCGGGTGCCCGTTCTGACCGCACTCGGCACAGTTCCGACACTCACACTAGTATAGTGAGTGATACTTACAGTGTTGTGGTATCTGCGCCAGGTGTCGGGACAGTGGCTGGCCGGGTGCCCGTTCTGGCCGCACTCGGCACAGTTCCGACACTCACACTAGTATAGTGAGTGATACTTACAGTGTTGTGGTATCTGCGCCAGGTGTCAGGACAGTGGCTGGCCGGGTGCCCGTTCTGACCGCACTCGGCACAGTTCTGACACTCACACTAGTATAGTGAGTGAGTGATACTTACAGTGTTGTGGTATCTGCGCCAGGTGTCGGGACAGTGGCTGGCCGGGTGCCCGTTCTGGCCGCACTCGGCACAGTTCCGACACTCACACTAGTATAGTGAGTGATACTTACAGTGTTGTGGTATCTGCGCCAGGTGTCAGGACAGTGCCTGGCCGGGTGCCCGTTCTGACCGCACTCGGCACAGTTCCGACACTCACACTAGTATAGTGAGTGATACTTACAGTGTTGTGGTATCTGCGCCAGGTGTCGGGACAGTGGCTGGCCGGGTGCCCGTTCGGGCCGCACTCGGCACAGTTCCGACACTCACACTAGTATAGTGAGTGAGTGATACTTTCAGTGTTGTGGTATCTGCGCCAGGTGTCGGGACAGTGGCTGGCCGGGTGCCCGTTCTGACCGCACTCGGCACAGTTCTGACACTCACACTAGTATAGTGAGTGAGTGATACTTACAGTGTTGTGGTATCTGCGCTAGGTGTCGGGACAGTGGCTGGCCGGGTGCCCGTTCTGGCCGCACTCGGCACAGTTCCGACACTCACACTAGTATAGTGAGTGATACTTACAGTGTTGTGGTATCTGCGCCAGGTGTCGGGACAGTGGCTGGCCGGGTGCCCGTTCGGGCCGCACTCGGCACAGTTCCGACACTCACACTAGTATAGTGAGTGATACTTACAGTGTTGTGGTATCTGCGCCAGGTGTCGGGACAGTGGCTGGCCGGGTGCCCGTTCTGGCCGCACTCGGAACAGCGCAGCGCGCCCCAGTTGCAGCAGTTGCGGCACATGTTAGAGTACATCTGGTTCGGGGAGCCGCACTGGAATGAAATTGAGATACAGATAAGCACAATAGTGAAATATAACAAGATATAAAATCATGGTGAGGTGATCCGGCGGAGAACCACTGTTGCCGAATGCCGACATAGCTCACAGAGTAAGCAAGCTGAAGTGGGATATATTAGTCTGTAGCACTGCTGACCAACAGTCAACCAATGTAGACATGTCATCAGAACAATTTTTTTTTTAGTTGGGTTATCAATCTTTTATTTCTCCCGCTCTAGGGCGGAGCGCGAGGGCGTGTCAGACTTTTACTAACTAAAACTTACACCTATGTTCCTTCTTTGCCTTGCATTCCAGGACCCCGGGTTTTCTTTTCAGAAGCGAACCCATGGCCCCAGTAGGCTTCAACCCTGCTGGGCCCCCTACAGTTTTACTGACATCTCCTTGAGGCGCGTGTGGATCTTTACGCACCGTCGATGACTCGGGCTTGGTCCGGACGGTTATCGGACGGCGAGCTACCCATTGCTCGCCGTTCGCAAGCCCACGCCTACGGTGATCAGTACCTTACATTTCAGACCGCGAATCCGTAAACGTAGACGCTTTCAGGCGACGATCTTCACTGAGTGACAGTTTGGAATTGCATGAGATTTGTTGAGAATTGAGATAAATTGCGGGCGGTTGTATAAATCAAGTCCAGCCATGGACAGCTGTAGGCTGTTTGTAATACTAATACGTCTATATTCCCTAAAGTGTGGCGGAGATGTATTTAGTACATCCACATTTACACTAGAAATAATAAAATAATAGTTCATATAAATAATGGGTTTTATTAGATATTAGAAAACGCAGAACGCCTCTGGCAAACGCGGTCAATGACCGTTTAAAAATAAACTGTGCAAGTGCGAGTCGGACTCGCGCCCTGAGGATTCCGTACAAACTTACCTATGTAAACAGTTCAATTCCCAAATGGAGTCTCGGAATTTTTTTTTTTAACTAACTTAGAAATTTGGTTTTTTCACAGATTCAAGAGACTGCAGACTTGAGTATATGGTTTTAATTTTAAATCGATACCTCCACGCGTTACCGAGATAAAGGGTCGACAGACAGACAGACGGACGGACGGACAACAAAGTGATCCTATAAGGGTACCGTTTTTTCCTTTTGAGGAAAAACCTAAAAAAAGAAGAACAAAAACGTTAATTTGTTCCTGCCTTCTAAGATGTGTATCCAAAATAAGATAAAACTTGTCTCATATGAATCAATCATTCACACGACGAAAACAGTAAAAATAGGAAATAAAAAATGAACCCTGCGACCCCAAGATTATCAATATCATTGCACCACATTTTAAATTGTGTCATATTTTTTAATAGGTATCCATAATTATTAATAAAAGATTACAAAACATTCTAGGGAGTAAAAATGAGTTGATATTTAATATTCTGTAATCCCCATGCTTTTCAATTATCTTCAGAATCAGATTTCAGTTTTTCAATACTCAATACTGAATTATTTATTGCATTCCACAATGTACATGATTAGGTGGTAGGTGAAAACATTGGACACAATATAAGTTTCTAACTTCTCTCTCTCTTTCATCTATGTTTGAGTTTCTGTCTGAAGACACACATAACGATAGAGCAACAGCGCACTGTTTTATGTTCATATTAGCTGATCCGACAAGTACATCTTAAAAAAAAAAGATTCCATAAAACACAGTGTTTCTCAAATTTTTTATATAGGTATCTAATTTATAAACTAAAAAATAGGTAAATCGGTCCAGCCATACTCAAGCGATGCAATTGCCAATGAACAGCACAATATTTATATAGAGAACTAGCATCTGCCAGGCGGCAGTAGAAAATATATAGCTAGCCTATGTCACTCAGTGATAAAAAGCCATTTTACTGGAGAATGAATTTTAATAGTTTAGATAAAAATGGTTCAGATGTTTTTTTGAGTTTATTCACAAAACTATAATAATCTGCATAATATTAATACAGAGGTAAGAAAGTACTCACATTAACACAGATCTTCCTAGGACAACGAGGTTCGAAGTGTCCCGTAGAGCCGCACATGTAACACACGGGCGGCTTCTGGCGACACGTATCATCTCGGTGGCCCGCACGGTTGCAGTAGTTGCAGCTGTAATGTAACAACGGGTGTAATGTAACGACAGGTGTAATGTAACAACAGGGAAAATGTAACGACAGGTGTAATGTAACAACAGGTGTAATGTAACAACAGGTGTTTTGTTACAACAAGTGTAATGTAACAAAAGGTGTAATATGACGACAGGTGTAATGTAACAACAGGTGTAATGTAGCATGTTATACATAGGTATTGTATACTTTTTTTGGAGTAAGAAATCACATAATAACTTCTCTCTGGGTAGAGTTAGAGGGAGTGTCAAACTTTTACCGACTTAAACATCCGTAAACATTGTTATGTCTAAAAGCAATTTTTTGTAATTGCATTACATGATTGTCTTTTATTACATTATCTTACTAACAAACTTTGTATATCTCAATTACTTCTGTAACTTTCAACAATACTCCCTTATTATATGTGGCGGCATGTAAATGGCTCATTGTGATCTACCTTATCATTATATTTTGTACTTTTAGCTGTAAACCACTCAAATAAAATAAAATAAAACCTACTAGTGTTCCTTCAGTTACCATGTGCTTTTTAGGGCTACAATTCTAGGTATTGTATGCCGGAGGAAATACATTGAACAATTAGCAATAACAATAAGTCAGGTCAAAAGTATCCAAAGTATGGTTTCAAAAGAGATGAATGAATGAATTGCTTTTATATAACATAGAACAGTATAAAATTCTCTTCAGATAAGCAGTATGAAATGTTTAGATTTAATAATAAACTCCGATATGATTAAATTATCAATTTGACTTTGATGGGACTGGTGGTTGAGCAATTAGTTGCTGTGCTAGGTTAGGTTAGGTTAGGTTCTGATTCCCGCACGGAACAAATATTTATATGGGCCCACATATAGACGTAGGTCTGGGTGTCTTGTGTGTGAGAATTAACATATATATCTCCCATACAAGAGTAATTCCTAGTGTGAAACATTTTCATTTTTGGCTGACTATTCACAATTTAATTAATGAAAGATTAGACCTAGCATGAATACTAGATAGCACCGTTGGAACAGTGGTTGAGCAACTGGTTGGTGTGCAGCGGGTTGCGGTTTTAATTCCTGCACGGAGCAAACATTTGTATAGCCTACAGATAGGTGTTCCGGGTCTGGGTGTCTTGTGGTATGTGAGTTTACATGGTTGTGAACACACCCATGAGAGTAATTCTTAGTGTAGGGCAATGTTTTTTATATTTTAATGATAGTTAGCATACTTACGTTGTTTTCCTTTTAGCTAATGATGGTACTCTGTCCTTAGGATCAATCACCCACAAGCTCTTATCACCTAAAAAGTAAATAATTATGACCAATTAACATAATTATCTCATTTAATAATTATTGTATATAAGTTCACTATGTTAATATAATTTTAATAATGTTCTAAGAGTGAATTATTAATTACAACATCAGTTAAGTGGGAAATTATTGAGAACATTAAATTATCAAGATTTGATCTTCCAAAATTAGATTAATTCATGACTATTTACAGGCATGATTTTATGTTTTCACAATACAAAATGCTCAATGCAATATGTTTTAGCTAACTAGCTTAATAAATTATAAAGTAGTTACTTACGTGACATGCTTTTCTGTATCTCCCTATGGTTAAAATTCTCTCCGCCCCAGCTCTCATTATAGAATTTCTCCATTTCAGCACGAAGAGTTGTCAGAGAGTATCTTCGTCTTTTGCAAAACTTGTCTTTACCTTTCAAATTGTCAAAATCGAGATTCTCGTTTAAAATCGAAGGTATTTTTGTTGAGCCAAATTGGGAATTGTCATCAGAAAGGTTCGCATCACTGTAGTCTTCATATTCCGTAAATCCAGATACGTTTCCCATAATGATACTTTCTTGAATACCTGAGTTATCAAGATTCACAAAACTATCATTGGCTGTCAAGTCAATTGAAATAGTATCTGAGATAGTTGATTCATTCCTTTTCAATGCTTTTGATGGTTGCTCGCTCGGTTTTTGCACAGACATGTTGACATCGGAACTCTTAACTCCGCTATTCTGTATTATCTCTGGAATTTCTTTAGCACACTCAGATAAGTTAGAATCCGATTCATACACATCAGTGCTGGGAAGACTCTTCTCTGTAACTATGTAAGAGTTTCTGTTTTTATTGGCATCCAATGACTGGTTGCTATCAGAATCATACACATCAGGATTTGGGATAGTTTTCTCTGTCACAGCATACAATTTGGTTTTTTGTTTTTTATTCTTGGCTTTACTTTTTGGTGTGGCAAAACATTCATCATTAAGGGTAGCCTTGTTCGGTGCCACTATAACAACTGGAGTAGATGTTACAGGTTCCTTAGTTTTTTTCTTTTTCTTTTTTTTTGATGGAGTACTTTGTCCAAGTAGATCAGATCCATGGAGACTGAAATCAAAGCTGGGATTGTCAAGGTGTCGGGAGGAGATGTTCAATGCTATACAATCACCACGGATGAATTCATCAGATACAGACGAGACCGCTGAGGGGGCGGGACTCGCTGAAACATCCCTTTCTCCACTTGTAGGTGTTTTATCCACATTAACTTGGGTTTTAGTTGGGGAGATTGGGTTGATAATGTGGAGTTCATCTTCATCTGAGCTTTCAATAGTAATTGTAGGCTTGGGAGGTAATGCCACTTCAATTACCTCATCTTCATCACTAGATTCAAGCACTACAGCTTTTTCATCATCCTGTTCAATAATTTCAATGGTTCTTTTAAAGTTGTGTGGTACAGGAGACTGGAATATAGACAGATCGACAGCGGGAGCTTTGGGAGTTGAGTCACGTTTTTCTTCTTTGGGCTTTGGAGTTTGGTTAGTTTGGTTCACAACAGATTGTTTGTTGTTGATTGATGGAGCAACAGGGTCTTTCTGAACGTTCACCTTTTGATACGGAGTAGTGGGTGCTGTCGGCTCGCTAGTGCGCCAGTACCGACGCACCGTGCTCCTCGGCGTGGTCTCCACTATGTTCAACCCATCGCTGTGGTTTGATGCTAAGTTGCCCTCTGTCTCATCCACATGATGTAGCATAGCATAAAGCCGTTCCTCCAAATCATGCTCGTTAAGTTCCTAAAAAACCAATAATTACAAAATAACCACACAATAACTTTGCTGTATTGTGACACAACAAAAATATGGTAACATTGGTAACCTAACAACTTACCTCTTCCATGTTTCAGCAGCGAATTCGAACTAAACAAAACCTCACACGAACTTAACATAATCGTAAATGGTATTTGGAATAACTGTTAAAGTGGTGACAGCATTACAAGTAAATAAAAAGAATTTTTTGTTGTTACGGACACGTCCAACACTCCATTGCGAAAGGTGACAGTTTAATTCAGGGTTGCCACAGAACCACAGATGATAATTTCAGGACTTAGATTAAATTCCTAGATGTAGCCACCTCGTGGCCGCACATGAGACAGCACTATAAAACTTCAATGAGGTTATTTAGTTATTACAATAAAATTTTTTTGAACTTATAATGTAAGTGGTGTAATTAATAATGTAATTAGTTAAATTTTAAAGATTAATTTATATTGATGATTTTTGTGTTATTAATGTAATTATTAATTAATTCAATTTTTGAGGCAATTTTATTTATTTATTTTATTCATGACTCATTGTGTTATGTGTTGTGTTACTTGTGTTATTTAATGGTATGGGTGTAACTTACCTGAATAAAGATGATTATTATTTCCTATATTCATTGTAAACACATTTAAATTACATTTTGACGTGACAACGTCTTATAATTCGATGGAGCCGGCTGCACGCACGAAAAAGTATGACGCATGCGGCGTTACCTCGCTCTGAGGCGTTCCATTTAAGGCTTGAAGTGCAAGCGAGAGCGCGTTCGGCCTCCGCGTTCGGCAGTGTTCGACATCTGTCTCTCTCCTACTTGAGTCAGCGATGCGTCTGCGTCGTGACAACTGCTATAGAATAATACATTTACATGATTTCGTCAAGTATAAAGTGCAGTGAAAAGTGAATGTCGTGTTAATTGTTTATTTGTATTTATGCGTACAAATAAATGTAACACGTTGTCACGTTCAACTATCGTCAGTAAACCGACTTTACAGACCACCGACTTTTTAAATATATTTTTAAACAAAATCATACAAAAAAAAAAACCTTTAAAAATATAAAAAATAGTACCCCACTGGTGTCGGGAACAGGCAAAGCAAACGCTAATTTCTCATACATACACTAAAACTATTATATACTACTTACATAATTTCGGCAATTAACGTAATAGTTACGGTATTTGCCAAAATTATTCTTAAAACATAAAAAGTGACTCGAGTCGACCTCTCAGTGATAGTGACAGGCCTTTGTTTGGCTCACTTTTCAAAGTGCACCAAGCAAAAAACCGGCCCCGTCGAATGAGACAGAGCATGTCATATATTGTTTCTTCATCAAGATGCTTCTCACTTCCACACTTCCCTACAGTCTCATGGCTACATCTAGAGGCAGTGGTCTCGAACGTCATAGAGCGAGATCGGTAGACTTGCGAGCTAAAATCGGGATATTTGTACCTAAAATCGGTATTTGACAAAAAAAATATACAATATTCAATCAAATTCGTTTATTTATTGAAAAAACATCTAAATATTAATTTTATAACAATCATATTTATAAATGCGATCCAACTAAGAAGGAGAGTGTCTATGGATAGATAGATTTTTTTTTCTTACACTCGCACTTGTGCTTGTTGGCTCCTCGTCAGACGACATTTTAACTTAATCTTATTTTGTAGGCACTCTTTAGGTAAGTTACTTTTCTCTTCAAAGTTAAGAAAATTAATGACAAAAATAAAACAAAATTCCTGTTTAAATAGACTAGACAGGTAAATTCCCGAGCAGGAAGCCCCTTAAGCCTTGATTACACCTACCGAGTAGAGTGGCGAAACAGTAAAATCTTTCTCGGCCGAGACAGCGAAGCGAGGCGAGGCAGTATTCGGCTATGTGTTTACAAATACCGAGCGCTCGGCCGAGAGCACTGTCTCGTCACTCTACTCGGTAGGTGTAATCAAGGCTTTAGAAACATTGAGTTGTAGCCTACAACTACAACTTGTAGGACATAAGGGTATTCCTCAAAATATATAGAACATTCTGCACTAGGTCCATCCATACCTACTTACTATTTGAGGGCTTCCCCGTAACATTAAACATAAATGAAAAGGGTTGCTATCTTAAAAGTGTAAAATCGGTAGAAAATTCGGGAAAATCTCCATGTATACTCTAAAATCGTATAAAATATCGTTATATTTCGGTATTTCGGTAAAACAGAGCCTATATCGGTGTAAATACCGAAAAATCGGTAAGTTCGAGACCACTGTCTAGAGGTATGTAATAAAGGTATTAGGTATAAGTTTAAGAAAAAGCATGGTAATTTTGAATTTTTACGTTTGCAGCACTCAAAATAGAGATGTAAAAAGTTACTAATTAGAAAATCAACTAATAATTATTTGGTTTTCGAATCTGCTCCGAGAGATATTTTTTTTTTTTTAATTCATATAAACCAGTGCTTGACTGCGATCCCACCTGATGGTAAGCAGCGATGCAATCATTGATGGTGAGGCGCACTAGTTTATTAAGAGCCTATTCACTCTAGCCTTGAAGACACCTAAATTATAGTTGGACGGGAAGACCGCAGCAGGCAAATTGTTCCAGTCCTTCGATGTACGCGGTATAAACGACGAAGCGAAACGCTTAGTCCGGACCGTTGAAGTTTCAACAACGTAAGGGTGGATACTCGCCGTACGTCGGGTTATCCGATGGTAGAAAGGAGATGGCGGAATCAAGTCATGCAATTCCCGCGCACACTCTTCAAAATGCAACCTGTAAAATACCGATAGGCTGGCTATCCTGCGCCTGTGCTCGAGGCTTTGTAGATTGGACTTAACCAAATCTGGATCCCCAATTAGCCTCTTCGCACGCCTTTTCACTGAGTCCAAAGCTGCTAGATGGCATTTTGCAGCACCAGCCCATATGTGACTGCAGTAGGTACTCCACACACGATCGGACCTGTGCTTTGTATAACATTAGAAGCTATCTCGGTGTGAAGTACCGTCGGACCTTTGCAAGAACGCCTAGTTTTCTAGCAGCTACCTTGGCTTTGGACTCAATGAACCGCCCAAAATTGAGGTCTGAGGAAATTTCAACTCCCAAGAGCTGAAGGCGGTCGGTGCACTCCAGAGATACATTCTGAAAAGCAGGAGCCAAGGCGAACGGACTCCTTTAGGCGGTGAACAGACACGCTTGTTTTTTGGCGGCGTTGAATCCTACCAGATTGGTTTCGCCCCACATGGAGACTGCCTGAAGTGAGACACGCTCTACCATAGCCTCTCGTTCGGACCGGATTAGCTCCTTACTAGCCCGAGCACCTGGCAGGTATCTCTCTACAACTGTGCTATCATCTGCATACCCATAGATACCGGGCATCAGCAGATCGTTAATATGCAGCAGGAAAAGAGTTGCAGAGAGAACTGACCCCTGAGGAACTCCGGCATTGGTCGTCATGGGCTCTGATGAGCATCCATCGACAACAACTCGGAGAGACCGTTCACTCAGGAAGTCTTTTACCCAGTTAATCAGACCAGGGGAAATGCCGTACGCTGGAAGCTAACTCAAAAGGCTGGCATGCCATACCCTGTCGAAGGCCCTCGAGACGTCTAAGGAGACAGCAATCGCTTCTCCATTCTTCTCAAGGGCCTCGCCCCACATGTGAGTGGTATACACTAGTAGGTCCCCAGTAGACCGATTGTGGCGAAACCCGTACTGTCGGTCACTGAGGAGATCGTTACCTTCCAAGTATACCATGAGGCGCGAGTTCAATACACGCTCCATAATCTTGCAGAGTATGGAGGTTAAGAGAGGGAGAGGTCTGATAAGAAATAAATAAAATGATGCGGATATATACGACCTTTGCTCATATCTGAATGCAATGTCATTGTGTCGTGATGGTTGGTAGAGATTTCATGGCTTCCTATTATGTGGTTTATTATAAAAATCTATGTGACCGCATTTCAGGGCAAAGGCCTTTCTTCCCTCCTTCTGGTCTACAAGTCTTCCTATAACAGACCATTTAGTAAATACTTTCTGGGTGTTATGTGCAACCACATTATGCCATGTTCATATTCTAATGTTGCATGTGCGTCATGCAGATGGCATTGGAATTTCTCAATTGATTTTTCTTAACTTAGTATAAACTCTTTGAAGAGTGGCTGGAGCGGCAACACGGCGTCTTCACTTTCCGCATGACGCAGGTCCTCACCGGACATGGCAAGTTCGGGAGGTTCCTGCATCGGATTCAGGCGGAAGCAACGCCCGGATGTCATCATTGTGTGGACCACCCAGAGAACACGGAGGAGCGGCGGCGGCGGCGGTGGAGGTGTGCCCCGCTTGGGCGAAGCACCGCCGTGTCCTCGTGGAGGCAATTGGCGGCAGCGACCTTTCGCGTCAGGCCCTGGTTCAGGCTATGGTCCGGAGCGAGGAGGAATGGCAGGCGGTCGCCTCCTTCTGCGAAGCAGTAATACTAGCGAAGGAGGAGGCTGCACACGCGAGGGAGCGAAGGTCCTCACGCGCTAGCCGCCGTAATTCCGACCCCGACTACCAGCCACGGTAGACGCGGGCTTGCGGACGTCAAGCACTGGGTAGCTCGCCGTTCGGCTGTTCGGTAATGAACCGGACCGAGCCCAGTCGTCAACAGCGCGTAGTGATCCTCGCGCTCCTCAAAGAGATGTCAGCAAACCGTAGGGGCCCAGCAGGGCCGATGCCCGCTAGCTAGGACCTCGGAGAATTTCTGAAAGGGAAACCCGTAGTCCTAGAACGCAAAGGGTAATTGAAGGATACAGGTGTGGTTTTAGTCAGTAAAAGTCTGACATCCCGACGGAGTCCCGCTCCATCCAGAGCGCGAGAAGTCATTTGGATGATTTCCCAACTTAAAAAAAAAAATAGTATAATAAAACAACGCCTAATATACTCTATGACATAATTTATTTCTTTATGTATAAAATACAGTAATTAACGAAATCAAAATTTACAATAAAGCTTTACAAAAGAATAATTTCATCGTCCAAAGTGGGGAGGTAGAAATATTACGAAACTATTTTCAGCCACCTGCACAGGCATTCCCCCGCTCGATAAGCTGCGTTTCTGAAAAATAAAAAAAATATGTATCGATTATAAAATTATGTAGTTGAGAACTTCGTGAACATATTTTGACCTTTGGCTAGCTGCGCAAGTCAGGAAAATGTTGGGACCAAGCATTTTATATACCCTACGAATAAACTGGATTGATTACGAAGCAATATTACAAACTTTAAAGTGTACTTTATTCTCATTGACATTAAGTTTATATGTTTCATTTACAAGCAAGGGGAAAAATGTACCAAGCAAGACAACGACAAAGAGGTGGTGTGTCCCTTTCTTACCTCTATTTTAACCATAAATTTACTAAATTAATTATTATTGTTATTATTTGTCACTGCAGTATTCTATATTAATTGATGCTTTAGATTTTTATATATCGACGCCAAAGTACCAATAACTCACTGTCTGTGATAATATACGTCAGAGAATATCGTATCGTGAGTACCTACTAGCAGTAAGAGATTGACGAATGTTTGAATTTATGTTACACAGAAAAGCAGAAAGAATGAATTTTCTCTAACAAAGATAATTTGTGTTTTTAGTGCAAATGTAAAACTAAAATGAATACTTTATTTTATAATATAATAATAATATTCACACAACTATCACACAACGCCGTCTAGTCCCAAGCTAAGCAGAGCTTGTGTTATGAGTACTAGACAACTGATAAACATACTTAAATATTTCTAAATACATATATATTTATAGATAAATTACACCCAGACACAGAACAAATGATTGTGCTCATCACACAAACATTTGTCCTGGGTGGGAATCGAACCCACGACCTCCGGCATAGCAGTCAGGGCCACTAACCACTAGACCAACAGGCCAGTCATTTTATTATCACTATGGTACATGGTTATTATTTCAGTACCCTTAAAGCCATGTACTCACAATAGGTATATACCTATATAATATACATATTAGTTTTAGAACGTACAGGACTATAATCTTCTTCTTCTTCTTTTCGTGTTGATGTACTCTAACTAAATTTTATCTGACCAGTATTTGGCAACCTCTACGGCTCTGTTATTGGCCTCGTATAGGCAGATCCTGAAAACTGCAGCTTGTGCAGGATGGATAGCATAGCAAATTGCGCAAGTCAAGTCTATAATATAATGTATTAAAACATTTTGAATTTCTTTAGAACAGAATGAAGTAAGAACTAGTCTATGGACACACTAGTAGAAAGAGATAACATACCCTTTTGTACAATGCGTACCAAATAAGAATAGGATCGATTGCTATGTTGTGACGTCACGTCATACTGACAAATCGCAAGAAATTGGGCAAAATTGAAGAACTCGGAGATGAGCAAAATTTAAGAACTGGATTCTGATTAAACTATTTTCGCTCACAGTTCGTAAAAAAATTAAATTTTAATAATTTCTTCTTTTGCTCACCATTATAATTCTTCGATTTGACAGAATGACGTGACGTCATAAGATGGCAATCGATCCTATTCTTATTTGGAACGCATTGTAACGTAGGTACTTTTTGATACGTTTTTGAGGTTGACGTAATCAATCCAGATTGTACAAAAGTCTAGCTTCTGCCAGCGGCTTCACCCGCGTAAAAGTCGATTTCTCTATACAAACTTTGGACCCCCGTTTCATCCCCTTAGGAGGTGAATTTCGGAAAATCCGTTCTTAGCGGATGTCCCTTTAAGGAATGTCAAATTTTAAGTCTGTAGGCCTAGGTGTTATAGTTTCTGAGATTTCGTGATTTATCAGTGAGTGGTCTTTCGCTTTTATTTTATATAGATTCTTGGTTGGGACAGCTTCCATCAAATATTTTGTTGTTCCAAATCGAAATGATTTTGAATCTATTAATTTTATTAGGCTAAGTCAATTTGAAATAAATACGAATATATCAGAAATAAGCCACCATGCCAAATAAAATGCTACTATAGAATTCCCAATGAACACTATCGGTGTCATACTATTCATAATTTAAATTAACCGGAGTATTTTGGCGCTTCAATGATTATTCAAATACCAAAATATAAATCAGATATTTATTTTCTTACAAACGAAGTTTATCAATTAATTTGGTTACCTGACAGAAAACCTATGAGTTTGTGGCATGTGTTCGCCAGTGAGTAGCGCAGCGACCACACGCTCGGCCGCCAGCTCCGCACCCTCACATCGACCTACCCAAATAGGCTCACAGTGAGAACTGAAACATACAAACAATCACGTTTTTTATTAGATAAATCGAAACAGGCGATAAAGAAAGAAAGAAAGGAAACATGTTTATTTGGCACACAGGTACACACAATGAGATAACAATTATAATATAGCAACTTATTAGTCATGCATTCTCTCTGTCTCTCTCTCTGTGTCTCATTCATTTCACCGCTATAAAAAGTATTGGCCGTGTTTGAACCCGCCCCCCCAGAGTAAAAAGGCCCAGTTGGCTCTATTCGCCGACGACACGGCAATTTACTACACCGGTCGTGACCCCAGAGTTATCGCTCGCAATCTCCAAACCTCCGCAAACATTTTGGGCAAATGGTTCCGGAAATAGAGAATAGAGGTTAACCCTGATAAGAGTCAAGCTGTTCTCTACTCGAGACAGCGGAAGTCCGTCCTCCCCCCCCCTCCGATCACCATGTACGGCAAGCCAATCCCCTGGGAGAAGCAAGCCAAGTACCTCGGAGTGATCCTAGATCAGCACTTGACCTTCGCCGAGCACATAAAGCAGGCTCGCTCGCGAGCCGCTTTCGCTCAAGGTAGGCTCCCCACTATCTCATGACTGCTCGCAGCAAATTGTCACTTAAGTGCAAGCTGCGCCTCTTTACAGCAGTAATCCGCCCGATCATGACTTATGCCTGTGCTATCTTCGCACACGCTAAGCCCCGTTTCCTCCATAGGATGCAGACCCTCCAAAATCGGACCCTCCGTAAAATCCTCGGTGCCCCTTATTACGTCCGAAATGAGAATCTACACTTAGATCTCAAAATCCCCACCATCCAGCAGTTCATGAAACGCCTGTGCAAGCGTTTCTTCGATACTGCTGTGAAACACCGCAACCCCCTTATCGTATCGGCCGCCCGATATGAACCCTCCCTCATCTCAAAGATTCGCCGTCCTAGGCATACTCTTGTCACCCCCGACGACCCCATTACCCTGCTCCAAGAGAGCCGTAAGGAAACCAGTACAGTTCGTAGACATTACAGACCGCCGTCATTCCGTCCTCGCCGCCGAGGCCCGCCGCGACAGACCCGTCAACGTCCTCCCCGTCCTTTGCTCGAGCCAGCCCGCGCCGCTGAGCCGTAGTTTTAAAATTCCCCGTTAATAATAATAATATCTTTGTGCGATCCAGCCCGTCCCTTGCTGCCCCCCCCCAGCGACGCCCTAAGCCGAGGTCCGTACCCCACAGGGGGTGCCCTTAGCGTGTAGTCGCTTAGTTTTAAGTTAGTTAAGTAAGCCCTGGCTGGAGGCTTTAATTCTTGAATCGAGGCCGCCACAGGCAAGACCGGTTAAGCAGCCGACAACCTCCTAGGTTGACCTGCGAGAGGCCACACAAAAAAAAAAAAAAAAATTGAACCCGCCCCTTACAACTTGTAAGTCGGGGCAGTTAACACTGGGCCACCACTGCTCTCTCCATGTCCATTACAACAGATTAAAAGCGAAAGCAAACATTTATACCTTGAATCGCACAAACTGTATACTAATTCTTGAGGTTGCTCTTCACAGTATGTCCTACGACAATACAGAGAAGTTAAAAGAAGAAGAAGAAATATTTTGATATAATTTTTCAACTAGTTTATTAAAAATTAAGCTGTAGTAATATAATAATATACTAGTATGATATAATTAGTCTACTTTACAGTTTTTTTACACATTTGTACCTAGTTTAAGTAGGTAAGATAAAATCCTTTTGATTATTTATTAATTTGAAATGGTTTTAGCTTTTCTCGTTGAAAGGAGGATTTTCTAGTTAAGGCACATTTCCAATGACTTCTCCCGGTCAAGGTGGATCGGGAGGGGCCCGGGTCAGACATTTACTGACTAAAACCACACATTTGTCCTTCAGTTGCCCTTTGCCTCTAGGACTACGGGTTTCCTTTTCAATAAATCGCCGCGGCCCTAGCGGGCATCGGCCCTGCTAGGCACTTGCGGTTTGCTGACATCTCTTTGAGGAGCACGTGGATGACAGTGCGTTGTCGACGACTGGAGCTCGGTCCGGTCGATTACCGAACTGCCGGACGGCAAGCTACCCATTGTTCAAAGTCCGCAAGTCGGCGTCTACCGTAGCTGGCAGTCGGAGTCGGGGTCTTGGCGGCTGGGGCGTGAGGATTTTCGCTCCCTCACGCGTGCGGCCTCCTCCTTCGCTAGTATTACTGCTTCTCAGAAGGAAGCGGCCGCCTGCCATTCTTCCTCGCTCCGGACCATAGCCTGAACTAGGACCCGGCGCAGCGCGAGAGGTGCTGCCACCGATTGCCTCCACGAGGACACAGCGGTGCCCCGCCCAAGCGGGGTACACCTCCACCGAATGATCTACCGTGTCTTCCGGGCGGTCCACACAGTGGTGACACACGGCATTATGGCGTGCCCGTAGTTCAGGTAGGTAAGACTTAGAATGAAGTAAGATCTATATTTAAGAATGTATTAATTTATACTGTAAAGAATTTTGAATAAATATTTGTTACTAGCTGTTGCCCGCGACTTGGTCCGCGTCAAGTTTGTAAAAATGCGCAAAAGCAACTACTAATTCTGTGCCTGTGATTGATGCCGAAAGCATCTAATTCAATTATTTTACTTTCACATAAAACGGTTAAAGGCCAAAACGAAAATTACCTCCAGTAGATATGTTATATAAAATGTATTTCTTATGTCCAGATGTATTTATTTTATTTTATGTATTTCGCTTTGTGAAACATTAACCGTAAATAATAAGACTCGCTATTATTGATATGTATGGTGTAACCCTGTTGGTTTCCAATGCAGTCCCACATCGAAATGCATTAAATACACATCTTTACTCGTTCTACATATTCTACGATACTATGCTAGCGCAAGGGGGCTTCCGAACTGATCTTTCCCACAGATTTCGAAATTCCAAAAAGGCCACTACAGCGTTCTCTGACGCAGGTCTTCATCGGACATAGACGGGTGTTTCGGAAGGTACCTGTTTCTCATTTATTTTTGGTCGTTGCTCCTTCAAAGTGGGGCAGACCTTGACCGTACACTTCACCATGACCTTTGGGCAATCCACCGAATTTGAAACAGAAGCCTCTCGAAACACCCACAACTGCTCTGTGTTTGTGACTTCACAAAACAATAGGTGAGTTAGGACGGCTGTCAAACCGCTAGGCGGTAATACTTATATACAAGTTAATGTTTTTAATCTCCTCGGCTTATCCATAGACACATATAAACTGGAAGTCCCACATACAAAAAATTCGAGCAAAGCTTTCAAAATTCTTATATATGCCTTACGTGAAATAAAAAAAACCACAAATCAAAAAACCGCACCCGCCACTTACTATGCATGGCTAAGCTACGGTATTGTTCTATGGGGTAATAGTACAGATTCACCTGCCATTTTTACTCTACAAAAAAAGTTCATCAGAGTTATAGCAAATATACATCAAACAGACAGTTGTAAACCACACTTTCAAGAACTAAAAATACTGACTGTAACTTGCTTGCATATTCTTGAGATATGCAATTTTGTCCGAAAACACCCAGAATTTTACAAAACTCGTGAAGAAATACAGACCAGATATACTTTTCGGCACAAAAATAGGTTGAATTTACTTACATCCCGGCTTAAAATGCATTCATCTGGCCCTTTTGTCATGTCAATAAAAATTTACAATAAATTACCAAAAAATATAAGAGACCTAAAAAAGACAAATGTATTTATTAGGAAATTAAAACAATTCCTCTTATCAAAGTGCACTTAATGAATTTTTTGATGACAAACAAATTAGCACATAACTAGATTAGTAAGATTTTTAATTTATAAACTATTATCAATTTTATATTACTCAACCATATTTTTGTATAGAATGTTACCACTATTACTTGTTATTTTACTGTTATTGCTATTTTGCCTACTGTTTGACATTTGTATTTTTATTTATTTTGATTTGTTTATTTTTGTATATCTAGTTTATTTGACATTCAATTATTATAATTTTAAATTTTATTTCGTATATGTAATTTATTTTGACATTGTATTATAATTTTTAATTTTATTTCAAATTTAATTAATAATCTAAATTGCATGTATGTATAATGAAATATTAAATTATTTTAAATGTCAAAAAATATATTGCTGTGCCCAAACAGGGTCTACAATGATGCATAGATCTAAGCCTGTTTTTACCAACTTACCAACATTGTAGATGCAAATAAATGAATATGAATATGAATAAAACAAAGTCCTTCTAAGAATGTGTATTCTTAGAAGCACTACCAACAAAAACCAATGTTTGAACGTACAAATGTGTTTAATTCATCCGCACCTCTCATAGTATCTAATTGGGTATACCTAAAAGAGGATATGAGACGTCTTTTAGATAACAGGTTGGGCCAAAAAAGTAGGTACGGTGGATAAACCCAACTAAAGAGGTTAAATCCAGAAGTATTGATCCGATTGCTAAAATTGTTTTATTTATGGGGTTTCCATAAATAAAACAATTTGACAAGCTGGACTGCTGCTGAGGGCTAGAGTTATTATCCCGGAAAATATAGTTTTTATTGACAGGCCACGCGAGCATACATCAGATTAACTAAACTTTCTCATCGGTGGCAATTCTGTCTGCATTTGCCCAAGTATTTGAGTGGGTGACGCATTAAAATATTTATGCACGAGTGAGGTCTCAGTTAACGGACGCAAAACACGGCTTCCGGCCAGGGGATTTACCATGACTTGTTAAAATATCTGTCATACGAGCCAGAAAGAGCTACACCCTACACGAGTATAGCTCCATCCCTTTGAGCACTGCAGGTACGAGGCGTAACTTGCCGTCATTTTTTAGCATCTTGTCATCCGTCATTGACGCCAGGGATCAAGTGTATGAAGGGGATTTTGATTTTCGGAAAGCTTTTGATACTATGGTAAAAGTACTTCATTATTGAAGTGCTTTTGTGACTACACTTCATAAAGTTTTTTGCTAGTATGCAACAGATTGATTGAAACAGAGTGGACTGTCCAAACAGGTTCACTGTTTGCTGTAATTTACATGTGCCGTGCTATAATTTTATTTACTAACACTAAGTTTAAGATTATTGTTACTAATACTACATTATGAGTTTTGCTCGAATTAAAGATTAATTATTGTTAATACCTGGTGAAGCTGTCTTGCGAAAAAGGTTTTTTATGTAGTAGACACTGGCCAGTTAGTTATTATCTCATTTTAAAATTTCTGTCCATAATTTTACGAGTTAATTTAAATTAATCGAGTTTCATCATTGAAATGATTATTCGGAGCCGGAGGAATCGTATCATAGACTTTAAATGGCATTTAGCAATTAAGGTTCTTCTAAAGTAATCGTGTACCGCCTGGCATGAAAATGACCTCGGTAGATTAACTTTGAGGGATGAAAAAAGGCATCCATTACACGGTCACGCAGACGTCAATCAATTCCATCGATCATGAATGATGTTTGAATGACGGAATGTTATCGCCATTAGTTTTTCGTCATGCAAACGTCAATCATCGCATTAGACGGTAGGTTTTCCGTTTCCGTCAATCAAAAAATTTACTGTGGCAAAACTGCCTTGCTATTCTGAAAAGTTTATTTGCGAAATCACTTCTGAATCCGCAGTGAAATCATGGTGAAATTAAAGTTTCGTATTCTGAAATGGAGTGAATTCGACACTGGCGCCACCGAGTGATGATCAAAGTGAGATGAACTAAAACGGTTGAGTATTTTGACATTTATCTACAAATTTGTCTATATGATTTGGTATTCTGAAATACAATTCGCTGAGTGTGACATTCGAGATGATTTGTGAAATGAGTTTCGAAATGATTTACCATTTACAGAATAGCACGGCTGACAGCAAAACCTATCGTGTAATGGACGCCTAAGAAGTGATCGCCCTTTGTCGGCTGTTACGGAAAAAAACATTATTTCCATTGAAAAATTGAAATTAAGAAAATCTGCGAATTTTTTATTTAATTGCATAAGCATAGTACCTACAATCAGCATAATTATACTGCAGATTGCATTGGGGAGTGTTCACGAAATTCTACACGAAAATTTCATTAGAAAAAAGTTTCATAATCTCACTGATTGATGCTCAGAAGTAAATCCGCGTTGAAAAATGCCACGACCTGATTAGTTGAAGGAGGTTCGTCTCGGCATGTTTACGACATCACTACAGGTAATAAATTTTGGAATTATATCAATATGACCCAGACATGCAGCGCCAGTCGATAGTTTGGATGTTTCAAAACGAACCAATACCTATAATAGGTATTGGTTCATTTTGAAACATGATGCCATCATGAGCCAAGATGAAAAAACTTCACTTTGATAATTAAAGTGAAGTTTTTTCATCTTGACTGGTGACTCACAACTGACAACAGTGAGCAACAAGCGACATTGCCACAGGCGCCACAATACCGCGTACATCGAAGGACTGAAACCATTTGCGTGCTGCGGTCTTCCCGTCCGATTATTCAAGGCTAAAGTGAATAGTCTCTTATTAAACTAGTGCACCTCACAATCAACGATTGCATCACTGCTTACCATCATGTGGGATCGCAATCAAGCAGTTAGTTTATATCAATAATATATATTTAAAAAAAATACAGATTTCCTAGATGGCACACCGGTCCAACTACACTCGCGGGCAACCAAATCAACTCAACGTATAAGTGCACACTTGCAGACATTTTCTTCAGAGAATACTGAACAGTTTTCAAAAACGTTACACGTTAGAATGCTGGATTGAAACTTTAGCTTTAATATGGTACCATTATTATCAAAATTGATTCGGTACTTTTTTAAATAATTAATTTAATTGGACGCATAAGGAAATGTGCTCACAACGGTACTAACGAGTTGGTGCACAAACTGCCCCTATAAAAACCCTACGCAACCGTTTCACCTTATTCGTCACTTAGTAAAAGCTGTGCCGGATTAAGCTCTTAGGTAGCGATGGGGGTCCATAGGTATTGTCTTTATTTAAAATCTGGAACTGGTTAGAATTCATATGACAGAGATATCTTGACATATTTTTTACGTCCACGCGGGGCCCCCCAATGCACGGGCCCCGTAGCATTTGCTAATCCGCCACTGATTAAAAGTTGACCTGCCTTCCTAGCCAAGTTACGACCGTTTCGTTTCGATTCTCTTGCGTCGAACGCTTCGAGTAGGCCAGATTTCTTTGTTCTGACGTAATTTCAAAGTTCAGTCACGTACGCTGTACTCTTCTCCGCGAATACGATTTTTTTTTTGGTGAAATTATGGATACCACCGTGGATACAACACCAGAAAAAGCCGCTCAAGTTGTTGCTCTACTACAACAGGGACTCGGCGAAAAGTTGTTGATCAACTCAATTTGAGCCAGTTTTCTCTATCAATAGCTTTTACAGGGGATTTCAAAAGATCAATGGCTTCAATTCTAAAGTCTCACATATTCATCACTTTTAAAAAACAGGGGGTACCGAATGATTAGAAGGTTCAGTTACTGGATTATTTAGAAATAAGTAATGAAGAAAAAATAAAATAAAGCATTTCATAATGCACTAATTTTATGTTCGAATATGAAAGGACAGGCGTAGGGGATTACTGGATGTGCTGAAGTAGGTATTAAAATAATGAATTAGTGAGGCTCATGCACTTGCAAATTGTCCCTTGTAAAGATACTATGGCCCTACTAACACCAGCGGCATGTAATCTAAATCAAATGTAAACTGACCCGCAGATCAATGTCGAAGGCGTGTCGCGGCCGTCCCTAAAGGGACTTGTTTGTTCTCCCACGTCCCGCGGACACACTCAAGCGATACACTCGCCGGGACGGACACAGGACGATAATGATATATGAGTTGTAAAGTAAAATGGCCTACTAACACTTTAGCTATATGCTGCAGGGTGGTCCGCAGCACGGAATCGAAGGCTGCGCCGGCGTCGCTGAAGGGCCCCGCCCTCCCGTCCGCATACCCCGCGCAAGCCCACGCTATGCTCCCGCCGAGACGGACGCGGGACGACAACGATTCTAGGAGCTAGAAAACAAAATAAATTATTTTGTATTAGTGCCTGAAACTATGGAGTCTACCAAAACTTACAGCTCGAGGAGTGTGTTATGATGATGCTAAAATAAGGAAGCATCAGGCTACCAACAATCTGAAGACCAAAATACAGAAATTTCAACTCTTCTAAGAGAGAGATGGATAGGTAATTGTAACATCAACATTTCAGCTGAACGTCGTTCAATTCTGGATGTAAGCCTCCGTAAATTTCGTCACAATGACTGGTTCACTGCATTTTGCATCGGATTTCTGCGACCCTCACCAGGTGGTCGTTTCACCACGTGGAAAGCCTTCCAACGCTATGTCTTCGGGTACTTGGTTGCCACTCCAGCCAGAACCTTTCGGCCCCGTCGACCGAGATAAGACACGTTAGATGCCTAAATATATAGGTATTTCTCAGCAATAGAAGTGGAAATAATGCACTGCTTTAACAATTATTTAATGTCAGCTGTAAACTTTGACTATCTATATCAGGGGCGCCGAATCCGTGGGTGTTCGGGGGCTCGAGCACCCATGAGAAATAAACAGTGGGTGCTGAGCGAGCACCCCTGAGAATAGACATCAAGAAAGAGATCAGTAATCGCCTTTTAGGGATGGGCGTTTTTTCATTACTTGACGACCAGTTTAGCACAGTGGTTCAGAGCGCCGGTTGAGACGCAAGGGTCTCGGATTCGGTTCCCGCACTAACACAAATGTTTGTTGATGAAACAGATATTAGTGTTGGGTCTGGGTGTTTGTGGTACCTTCGTTGTTCCTGGTTTCCATATTACAAGGGAAAACCGGCGCCCCTGATCTATAATAATTATGCTACTAATAATTATGTAAGTAGGTAGGAAGGAAGGAACTTATAAAACTAGCATTTTGACCTTCCTCCAAACTATCTGTAGGTATTAAATCTGTTATCTTTAATTAATTTGATTCCCTCCCTAAAATTCCTAAATTTAATTAATTTGGCCCATTAATCACGTTTAGATTTATCTAATAAACATTGAAAATATCATTAACTAAAACACATTTTTGCACTAAATACTTTAAATAAAATACCTTTAAGTTCTCGTAAACGTCTTCAGTGACCAATGCTGCTATACCGTCTAGGCCATCTGCTTTAGGTTCTGCGCCTACAACCACAATCGCGTCGACTTTCGCTTCGCTTACTTTGCCGCTCGCTCCACTTACGCCTACGTTGTTCACACCGCTTGCTCGGCTCGCTTCTTTGTTTATTGTGTCCACCTCACAGCCGCGCTCCTCCAGTCGTTTCTTCAGTTCTCTTCCTAATAAGTTAGTCGTGTTTGTTACCTGTAATGATCTTTGCTAATAATAAATTGCCTACGGATCGCTCGCCATATGACGATGAAATGGCCTTTCGTAGGATAACGTGAAGTTGTGAGGTTTTACTCAAAAGCTATACCTACCTATATATGTATCTTAATGGCAAAGCATATAGGTAAATACAAACTGTCGGATAACAATGGATTTGAGAATACATTATTTCATAAATATTATGACGCACGATGTAGATAACTATCATGAAACAAGAAATCATAATTGTATGCAGCGAAATAATTACCTGCTACCAAGAAATCATCTGCTAATAATAAGTTTTGTACATAATAGTCAGTTGCAGTTTTGTATTAAACTATGACTTGAATGAGGCAGCGATGGTGATGTGTCATGGTGTGAAAATAGGTTCATTACTCCAGTAGAAAAATGACAAAAAAACTACTAGCACAGGTATTTAAAAATCTTCACAACAATTACAGAAGGAGGAGAATTAATTGTCTTTTCCATTGAAATTACGATTTTTGAGACTTTTAATGTTGAAGCTTAGATATTTATTGGGCTGGAAGATTACAATAAAAATCTAATAGTAATAGGTACTATGGAATACCTATTGGTACTAATGACGAAGAAAGGGGCACAAAGACCATATGAGCTTTGGCTTTTCCTTACTACGACTTTTGCTTACTACGACTTTTGCTTACTACGACTTTTCCTTACTACGACTTTTGTTTACTACGACTTTTGTTTACTATGACTTTTTCTTACTACGACTTTTCCTTACTACGACTTTTGTTTACTATGACTTTTTCTTACTACGACTTTTCCTTACTACGACTTTTGTTTACTACGACTTTTGTTTACTATGACTTTTCCTTACTACGACTTTTCCTTACTACGACTTTTGTTTACTACGACTTTTGTTTACTATGACTTTTCCTTACTACGACTTTTCCTTACTACGACTTTTGTTTACTACGACTTTTGTTTACTATGACTTTTCCTTACTACGACTTTTGCTTACTACGACTTTTCCTTACTACGACTTTTGTTTACTACGACTTTTGTTTACTATGACTTTTCCTTACTACGACTTTTCCTTACTACGACTTTTCTTTACTACGACTTTTCTTACTACGACTTTTCGTAAACATAAAAATCTTTAGGGTCAGTTTCCAGGCTAACTGGTTCTAGCTGAATATCTACCAATATTTAACATTGAGGCTATTTCTACAACCCAGTTATATGCTACTCCTTGACAGGGGATTTACCATGACACACATTAGTGACATTAGTGTCAGTCGTGCGAGCCAGATAGAGGGATGCAGCTATACATCCTATATAGCTATACTTCATCCCTTTAACAGTTCAGATTAGGTCGTGAAATGGATCGCGTTATGCGCTCGTGGTACCACTGCACTAGTCAGAATTTTGGGCAAAAAAAAGCATTTTTTTTTCTACTTACTTACACTTAGGTAAGTAAGTAGGAATGATAGCCAGTACCATGAATTAACTAGCACCAGAGATTATATTTACCAAAACGCGTCGTATATGCCTCTCCGTGCGGTGGGGCCTAGTGATCTTCTTCCTCACGGTGTAGGCCAGGAGCGCAGAGGTGGCCAGGAGCAACGAGCCGCCTTCGAGCGTCGCGAGCAAACGCCACGCTATCGCTGCGCCACCTTCCACCGCCTCTGGCATGCCCTCTGAAACACAATCAGATATACGGTTTTTTTTAATAGGCACACTCGAACTTTGCTAGAGCTGTTAAATTGCGCGATAGCTGGGATTTGAACATTTATAATACGGACGATTCAAGAGAAGAATGCTTTCAGCGACTACCGACGTCCTTATTTTTGCAGCGAGGAAAATACAGAAATTCAGTTGAATTGCGTGAGGCTGTAAGCCGATTTCGATGCTTTAAATGAAAATGAATCTCAAATTATTACTAATTCAGGTGTTTGCATGAAACTGCATGTAAACGCTGTACCTAATATAAATATAATAATAATAATATTCCACAACTATCACACAACGCCATCTAGTCCCAAACTAAGCAGAGCTTGTGCTATGTGTACTAGACAACTGATAATGTATATTTGTAGATACATACATATAATAGGTAATTACACCCAGACACAGAACAAATGATTGTGCTCATCATACAAACATTTTTTTTGGGTGGGAATCGAAACCACTAGAACAGCAAGCCATTATATAGGTACAGTCGACAATACAAACGGTCAAATATGTAAGTTGAGGAACGCGTTAGGTAATGCAGTAGGTATTGCAGATAGCCGTATTATCATACAATTCTAAGTTAATTACTCAATTAAAGAACTATTAGACTACGGTTTATTTTGAGGTCATATTACCACTATATCATATTACTGCAGAAAACCATTTCAATGAGGTTATGGAAACTCGGGTTTCGTGGTATTGGTTAGGGAAAAATTCAAGTTACGAAATAAAGACTGGACCAGAGCACCAACGGGTTATGCTCGTATTTCTTATTCAAAATAAGTTGTGATCTAGGTAAGGAGGCCACAATTTAGTTTTAAAGCACTCGTTCTTTCTGAGAAGGAAATAAATTTTGTAAATAAGTAGCTGAAGTAGCTGTCAAACAACTACTAGCCCTTTTGGGTATAAAAAAAGAAAAATATTTTATAAAAAAATATATATTATAATGTTTTTTATTGAATATTTTAAATCAAAATTAACAACACTATCAATAAATTCTAAAATAAATTCTTACTCGCTCATTTATTCAAACTAGCAGCCCGCCCTGGCTTCGCCTGGGTGCAATATTTTTAACCGACTTCAAAAAAAGGAGGAGGTTATTCAATTCGTTTGTATTTTTTTTAAATCATTATTTTCGTTATCTTGCAGTTTTATTTCCAACAAATCCTGTCATTTATTCAAAATGAGCGAGTGTATCGAAACCAACCTCCCTTAGGCATTTTTCAGGTATCGTTATTTCTATTCTGATTTAACATTTTTCCTAAGATTTGCGATGTCTTCCGATCTTCTTTATCAGACTAATCAACCAAAACAAACAAACGTCAATCGTAATGACCTTACGGTCATTAAACTCTATAATAACTTATAATTAATTCACCAACAGCCTATTAATAGAAATATAAACATAAACTTGATTCTTGCAAGAGGGGCCTTAATCTCGAGTCAGTTGCAAAGTCGCAGCGTCAAGTTCAATAGTAAATTATGACCCTGAGACGACCGCGGGCATGAGTTTCGTTGCATAACAACTAATTTTGATACTTTACACAGTGATGTGGTATTTCCTCGTGACTGTGTGAATACTGAATACAACAAAAAGTGGAACCTTGATAGTTAGTTTCTTATGATAAACTTAGTGTAGTGGAGATTCTCGTTTGGATAAACCTACTTTTTATCCATTAGTTCTTTTGGTACCTACCCAAAGAACTAATAAGTTTTAGTGTTTGGAAATTAGTGCTTTGTAACCAACCAATTGTTTAGCATGATTTGAAATGCATCAGTGCCCCATTTTGTGTCCAGGCAAACTCTGTCCATTCCAGGTTGCCTGCAAGAGGTAGCGGAATGCGATAAGGCCTCTAGTTGTACGTTTTTAAATTTAAGGCTCAAATTGTAATATTTATTGTTATTGTTATTATTATGTGTCATTATTATTATTATTTGTACAATAAAGTATATACAAACTGGCGGTCCCGACTGACGTTGTTCTGTCCAAAAAGCTAGCTTTTCGTTAGAAATAAAAACATAATAAAAACAAAGCGGCGAAACGAAAAAATACTATATTTTTTTCATTCAGCTACAAATTTAATATCTTAGAAGAAAATCATCATGCTATCATCGATAAAGGGACAAGTAGTCAATTATGACGTTTATTAAGAACACATATTTTAGGCAAAATTCTACGAGCACCATAGCGCACACAACAATCTGACAAGATCTTCATCCATTCATCCGCGAACGCATCACAATCAGGTTAAGAGTCCAAGAGAGCGTTGAGTGTGATCGCGTTAGTAATAGGATTTGGTTGCGGGTGACGGTTCGAGTCCCAAATAAAATTTAAAATCTGTGCTTCCTGAAAATGAAATTTGGAACAGTTTTTCGTGTAGTTCAGGAGCAACTGTTTTTCCATGAAGGATTGAAGGAATTGTACCCTAAGCTGCCTAGGAGAAAGTTAGAAGGTAGTGTCTTGGTGTAGTCACACCAATTGCCACACTCGGAGAAGCTATTTAAAAACCAATTTTAGTGTTCAACGTTGATCAGTCCGATTAACGTCTCAGAGACTCGTCACAAGTTCTGCATAGTATAACACACGAAATATCACCCTTTGGAATTCTGCCAAATACAAGCAAATATAGGTACCTAATCACAGAAAGATGCTTATTGAGTAGTTCGTGGGGATTACCAGTACTTTAAGTAGTCTCTCACTCGGACCTGACCATAGCCCACTGTTTGGAACGAGTACCTAATTTCAAAGATTATAAAAATTGTGGATTATTTAGCATTTTAAAAAAAAAAACCATAAAGACAGGTTTTACAAGAGCGAGGTTGAGTCTCGTTTTCAAACTGTAGGCGTAAGCAACCATATTGTTTCAAAGAAGTTGGATGCATAACGTGTAGAAAATAGGGGCTAAATCATGACTCTTGGAATTTCCAAAACTGCGGAAAAGATCAGTTCGTCAAGCCCCTTGCGCTAACATAGTATCGTAAAATAAGTAGAACGATGAAAAAAAAAGTGTATTTATGGATCGCTGTAGTCCGAATTTTTTTTTTTTTAAATTTAATGCACGTCGAAGTGGGACTGCATTGGGAACCGACAGGGTTACACCATGCGTCCCAATAATAGCGAGTCCAGTACGGGACCCGATGTGTGATGAGTTTGATTACGTATATTCTATCCAACATTCTTTACGTCGACATCCAGCTCCTTGGCAGTAAATGGTGTCCGACACTGGGACAAAAACCACTTCCTGAAACATTATTCTAAAAATTTTATGTATTTGTCACTTCATTATGACCTTTAGATATCCGACAGTTGATATGACAAATCGACAAGACGGAAATGCTATCTATCCTCGACTTAGAGTGATGAATGCGAAAGAAGTACCTTTATAGTAGGGAGAAAAAACTAGTAGGTGTACGAATTGACTGACCTGTTGGTCTAGTGGCTAAGTTTTGGTCCATGGAAAGTGTCTGACACTTATGATACTACTTTAGAATAATATTCTACAAAACATATATAAAAATCAGCCATAAAACATTTAGTTAAGTAACTCGTTATTTTTAGTTCCCTTTCTCACCTCGTACCTGCCAAAGTGTCCCAAGGGGGAGCTCCACAAGTATACAGGTATTTCAAGCACATGAGACGCTACTGAGAACAAAGGTTTCATCCATGTGAAAATAAGTTATGTCTGACAGCTCTGGGATCTTAGTATATAACTTGTTGTTTGAGGTTGTATCTGTGTACTGTACCTGCTTAAATATCGCGTTGGGTTATACCACAACAATCATGCTCACTTTAGGTACGCATTTCCATACATAGTAATCCTGACATTTGACAACACTATCTACTTTACCTAAGTATAGTCAGCTTAATGTGCTCATGTTTATTTAAGTATGAAAAATGGACACGCATTACACGGTGTTGAAATTATTCAAATAAGTATCTCTTTTGATAACAATAGTTTCACAATACAAATCCATGTTTCTAGCGAGTACATATATATCGATGATGTTTCTACTTATTTTTATTTATTTTTATCCTGGTTACTTCAAAAGTCATTGGAGTCTTTCTTGAAATACAATTTCATTCCAGAGGCTCTACCATGACCTCTTAACGCGATTAATTTTACGACTTAAACTGAACTGTTAAAAGGCGTATAAAAAACGTAAAGATTTTTTTTTTAATTAGGATAAAACCGACGAAAAATTCCACCACTAGAGGTGTCCAGAATCATGTACTGGATTCAGAATCCAGTAGGTGGCTACGCTAACTGTAGCAACAGTGGCACACATTAAATCCTCTAGGGTAATGGCACTTGAGGCAGTCTAGCGTGTGGGTCATGTTCTGAAGTAAGGCCCCGCACTCACATTGAGTATACGACGGGTCTATGAAACCCCAACACCCCAAGGGTGCATGAGAGGCGTGTGCCTCCCCGAGTGGCGTTAAATATATAGTTCTGCGATTTCAAACGCCCGGCGTACCCTGGACAGCTAACACTTGGTAACGTAGAGTCTAGCTGACTAATCCTTCCACCACGATGTTAAACTCAAACGGTTCCCAACCTGTGACACAAGAGCTAAAATACAGTTCACGAAAAGCTTAAAATCTAAAGTGTCCAACTGCAAAAGTAACGTTGATGTGAACTTATTTTAATTTTCTATCAGAAATATTGTTTTCTATGACAATGCTCGCAACTTTTGATTTAAAAAAAAAATATATTATTTCTCCGAAACGTGATCGCTTACAATGGGCTTCTCCAGACGGCTTAAAGTCACCGAAAGAGCAATGGAAAGGGCTATGCTCGGAGTTCTCTCAATCACATCAGAAATGAAAGATATCCGCAGGAGAACCAAGGTTACTAACATAGCCCGAAGAATCGTCAAACTTAAGTGGCAGTGGGTAGGGCACATTGCTCGCAGAACAGATGGTCGAGGGGGCCGAACGGTTCCAATGTGGCAACCATACATACCGGAACACGTAGCGTTAGAAGGCTTCCCACAAGGTGGACCGATGACCTAGTGAGGGTAGCGGGAATCCGATGGATGCGAGAGACACACTGGACCGGTCTATGTCCAACAGTGGAACAACCTTTCTAAAATGATGATGATGACATTGCTGTGCTACAAGTTTTGAAATATGATGTAACTTTTATTTTTATTTTACGTAGTTAAATCGTCTGGACTTTTGGCCCTTAGTAACAATGGTAAAAAATGGTTGGTAAAAAAGTGCAATGTGATTCAAAGTCAAGAAAAAGTTGAGAATCACCATCATCATCTTCCTGCCCTTGTCCCGTGTTATTTAGGGTCGGCGCAACACGTTTTCTTCTTCCATTCTGCCCTGTCACTCATCATACTATCACTAACTTCCTTTTCTTTCATATCACTCTTCACACAATCCATCCATCTTTTCTTTGGTCTCCCTCTCCCTCTCCCTCTCCATCCATCCACATGAGATGATGATGTGATGAGTTGAGAATCACCGTATTTATTATTTACTAGCTGACTCGCAAACTTCGTACCGCCTAACAGTCAATGAATGTAGTATAGTTTTCGATATAGTCAACCGATTGCGATGAAACAAATTCAGATAATTTTAATATATAAAAGTTATCTACATCGATTTCGTACATTTTACGTGATGCACGTACAACTAAAAACTTCTACAGATTATATACATATGTATAGATTTAAAATTCATGTACAATAGTGGTACATAAGCGGATTTAATGTAATAAGGCATTTCTCTACAACTGAACCTGTCATTGTGATTAAGAAGCCTAGCATTAGAGCCCTAGAGTTCTTGGTACTTAGATTTTAATCGGTTAACGGATGGTGGATACTTATATAATACGTACCTACGTTCGTGCGTCCTCAGCCTAATTGCGGTAGGTCGTCAATGAGATGGAAAATTGCTCTATCATTAACTATAATTCTAAGTTTTTCCTGTTTATACTGATTCTCTACGTTTCATTATTTTAATGAAACTTAATCGGAATGCAGCTACTAAGACGCAAATAACGTTATTTGAAAATATGGTTAGTTCGAATTAAGTTTTGAACGCAATTTTTTTTTTTTTGAACTGGTTAATTAAATAACTTTTCCAGTTTTGAGTGAAGTGATAGAGACTGTTGATGACTAAAACCCACCCTTGTTCCTTCATTTGCCCTTTACGTTCCATGGCAGTGGTGACTCCTTCTAATAATCCCGGACTCCTGGCAGGTTTGAACACAAGCTTATATGGCAATTAACGTTCACATGCGTAGTCTTCTCGTATTTTATTTATTTTATTTGTGGTCCCAAAATACTATTCAACAAAATTTACTATTTTTATAGGTGGAAATTGTGACCGCGGTTCTAGTCCAAAGTGCCCCACGACTCGTCATTGAACACAAAAGAAAATGTACTACGCGTTGATGTCTTTGTAAAGGTACAAAAACTAAAAAAATATAATTCAACAATTTCATTAATTTATAGGTCTTTATTTATTTGTCATATGATAATCTTCAATTAAAAGGATATTGCCCTTTTGGCCTTGTAATACTTCGTAGACTTATCTTAAAAGCCTTCTTTATGTGTTTGTTTAAACTCATCTCACGGGTTAATCGTGAACGGAGTGGAACGCTCAATATTTACTGACCTGTGGAAGGATATTTACTCATCTTGCAATGTTTGTATCGTTGACGATACTTTTTGGCATTGAGTACTCATGGCAGTTTAACCCTGAAATGTTTGTGTGCATGGGTGTGGGTATTATGAACCAAAAAAACGCTCGAATGTCAGCCTGACACAATACCTTCACTTACCAATAGGTTCAAAATACCTTAACACTTGGAGTTTTGGGCATAAGAGGTTAACCTAATAAAGAGATAGGCGTTAGGGGGGTTAACTGATGCTAAATAATATTTTAAACTATACCTTGTTGGAACGAAGTTCCTTATCGCGCGTTGCGAAAGGGGGCTAGACGGAAAAAATTAAGACCAAAAGTTGTAACGACACTTATTATAACTTTATATATATATATATATTACTGCTACTACTACATGAAACAATAAATGATACAAAAAGATTTTTTTTAGAAACAGTATCAAAACTGGTTATTAAATGAAGCAGCAATTAGAATTTCAAATATAGGCATGAGGAAGAGAGAATGCGTGACGGTAATTACGTCGACATTTCAGTGTTAGCATTCTTTTTAGGGTTCCGTACCTCAAAAGGAAAAAACGGATAACCCATATAGGATCACTTTGTTGTCCGTCTGTCTGTCTATCTGCCAAGACCCTTTATCTCGAGAACGCGTGGAAGTATTGAGTTGAAATTAAAACCATAAACTCAAGTATGCAGTCCCTTGAAGTTGTTAAAATATCAAACTTCTAGGTTTACTATAAAAAAAGATACGGCCAATTATGTCGCAAAAAACGTACATTTCGATACTCTCAAGGCAATCAAAATTCATAGGGTACTTCCCGTTGACCCAGAATCCTGAAATTTGGCATAAATAAAGCAAGGTCTTATAGTACAGATATAGGAATAAATCTAAAAAAACAGTAAATTAGTTGTTACGTCACAAAAAAAAATGAGACTCCATTCGGGAATTAAACTATTTACATAGATAAGTTTGTACGGAACCCTCAGTACGCGAGTCCAACTCGCACTTACTCAGTTTTTTTTTCTTAACAGTTTTCCGTTACATCAGATTATAAAAGTGTCTAACTTTCTTAATTTTGAACGAATTTGAAAAATTTTTTCTACTTTCGATTTTAGATAAAGATAAAACCGTTTCAATCAGTTAACTACCCTTTGGAGATCACCAAATCAAATCCAAATCATCGCTAAAAGTAAAATAAACAGAATGCATTTAAATAAAAAATACCACTGTTTTAGCATTGTTAATACTATTGTGGAAAATTACTTACTTCTAAAGTTACGCAGTATAAAATAAAGTAGGTAATTAAAGTTACGCACGTACGTTATTACTTATGCGTATTACTTAAAAAAAGTGAATAATACCTATATATTAAAAATAATCTAGGGCAGGGTTATATAAATATAAATAGTAAAAAACCAACAATTTAATGTAGGTTACCGTAATACGTATTGACCTAACACATAGTTTTTTTGTTAGAAATGTGTGCATTTGTTATTTATTTTGAGAGCGGTTTAAGTTGAGTGGTTTTCAAGTAGATCAAGGTTTATTCAGTGAGTAGTAGTTAGTTGATACCGGTTAGCCCGTAACAGGTTACCAAGGATTGCCCTCAAGGATGTCTGTGATCGTATAAATACTAACCTCACCTGCCAGCCCTTCACACGTTGGGTGAAACCTAGTATTTGATTATATCTTTGGCATATCATTTATTTTCTTGGATATAACTTTAGGTAAATCCCTGACAAATTCTATTAATAGACATTTATAAAGGCCCAGAAAGAGTGACTTTCTTTCTGCAATAACGTAATCACTCTTATAATTTTCCCACTTCTGAGATGATGATGGCCCATAAATGCACCACTCGGAATCAGTGCGGATTGGTAGATGTCATATGTCTTCGAATTCTTTTAGCAATAACGATTGCTAAAAATAATGGCCTTCTTCTCCTTCCTATTTGACTTCACAAATTCAATTTCTTTGCTCTGGTCATAATAAAATATTTGTTTTACTCCTGTTTTTCGCATATAATTTTCTTTTTATGCACCTACCATATTGTCTCTTCACCACCCTAGGTTGGCTGGTAGAGAATGCCTCAGGCATTAAGTCCGCCTTTGTACAATAATGTTGCATGAAGATCAAATAAATAAATAAAAACCTCCGATCTACCAATAATCTCCTACTACGATGTCTCACACATCGCTCTGGGCTTAACCAGTCTTCCTTCTTTGTTCAGGCGATCTCTCTTTGGAATGCGCTCCCTCTGAACATCAGGACGGCGTCCAGTCGGTTCACTTTTAAGGTGAGGGCACGTGAATACATTCGCAGGAAGTTGGTGTAATCATGGATGTTGGAGTGATTTGTTGGAATCGTTTTTAATAATAACATTGTTAATTTGTATGTATGTATCTAAGTATATATTTATTATTGTATTTCTAATCTAGTTTACCATTACGTTGCACCTACCATGTTATATTTCTGCACCACCCTAAGGTCGACTGGTAGAAAATGCCTAAGGCATTAAGTCCGTCTTACTAGTGCATAAAGTTTTAATAAATAAATAAGAATGGGATTGACATGTTCTTTTTTTGAGGTGGGAAATCATCAAATAATTTCTCCCTCTCTGGGTGGAGCAAGAGGGCGTGGCTGACTTATTATACTGCCTAGTATCCACCTGTGTTCTTTCAGTTGCGTTCCAGGGCTTCGATAACTCTTTCGAACAGCCCTGCAGCCCAAGATCTAATGATCTACCTGAAAGTCAGATGTTCAGTTGTCTAGAGCCCCTTATTGGTTTTAGGACTAAACTATCTGCTTTTACAAAGTGCTTAAACTAAAAGGGTGACCAAACGGTTGCAAACTAGCATTCCAACCAAGGTGACCTTGGTTTATGTGTCTGGTTTGTGTTGCGGCTACATGGATGTAAACCACGCGCCAACACGTTCGGTGGTTGGGAAAACGCGCCTCCCAACCAAGGGCGTTGAAGGTCATAGATTACAACTGCTGTCTACACGGATTGAAACTATCAGGGTCACCTTGGTTGGGACACGGTAATATTATCTATACAGTATTGTAACTCGGCCGTATCTTAAAAATAAATGCCTACAGCCGCGCGGTACGTAAACATGCGATAGGGCTGCCCGCACTATGGCTACCCGCCTCCAGCATTTTAATTACATTTGCCTACTTTGTGTTTCCATTTAGTTTTGTGATTGTAAATATACTTTTTTTATATAAACAAATAAAATACTTTGTGAATTGAATAGGGACTGTTCAATATTTGCGACCGAAAAATATTTGCGCCTCGACTGAGACGTACCTACGAAATGCTTTATTATTAAATTTTAAAGTACAAAAATCCGCATTCTAAAGCTTAATTAAAAATTGTTTTGGGAAACATGGACAAGGTGGAGAAAAAGGAATATTTTTTACTGGGTTATAGATACCTGCAGCTACTTTACAATTTATATGTTTGGTTTTAAATGAAGAATTCATGCAACCAAAAACAGCACAATATATCCTACTCGTCATATTAAATATATAAATATGTACTTGAACTTATTTTTATTGAAAAAATCGCGCGGCACAGACGCGACTGTCTGCATCCCGAGCGCACCTCGAGATCGAGGCGCGTAGGTATAGCTCGCGTTTCGTCCGTTATTACCGTGGTTGGGACGTTGGTTTGCAACCGTCTGGTCACCCCTTAAAGGAAATAACAATTATGTTAATAACCTAATTGCCAACGAAAAATAATTGCATGAGTTTAAAATATAACAAAGGGCCTATTCTTATGCTCACCCTTTTATTAAATAGAGCATGAAAATATACATCCTATGGATCTTATCTATCTTAGATATAGCTAACAAGCAGAAAGATAATATATACATAATTGTATGTTAAGCAATTTATTACGTTATATGTTGTGACTATAATAAGGTGAATTCATATTGATAATTATAAAATGATCAAATTCAAGTTGCAATATCATCTTAGCTACGATTAATGCCAAAAATTTGTCGAAATAGGGAATTTAAATTAAGCTAGTAAATGTTCATAGTAAGGTTCAGTTGTTCAGTTGAAAACCAGCGTCAGCGCGCTGGACTTATTTGGCGCAGTCGTGCGTAGGCGCGGGCTTGCGGACGGCGAGCAATGGGTGGCTAGCCGTCCGACCGTCCGGTAACTGTTCGGACCGAGCCAAAGTTTGTACTGTTCCACGCGCGCCTCAAGGATATGTCAGCAACTGTAGGGGCCCAGCAGGGTCGAAGCCTACTGGGGCCGCGGGTAGTGTGAAAGTGAAACCCGGGGCTTTGGGACGAAGGCAAGGAAGCAACAGGAGTGGGTTTTTGGTCAGTAAAAGTCTGACAATATCTCGCGCTCCGCCCAAGAGCGGGATTTGTCATTAGATGATTTTCCCACCTAAAAAAAAGACACAATGTTGATGTACATATTTAAGTTTGTATTTAATTATTACTTCATTGTGTGTATCTGTGTGCCAAATGAACGTGTGCGTTTCTTTCTTTTTTTTCTCTTTAATCTTTCTTAGTCGATGAGCTAACTGAGCTGCTGGCCGAACGTGTAACAGTAACATAATTATGTCTATTACACAGTATGTTTACAGATAGTGCCGTTCACTTCTGGACAAATTAATAGCACGACCAAATAACCCTATTACGTCAACAGAGCACTATGAGCGATATCTTTAGGGCAATAAAATGGGACGTGTCCATACTAATGTACCCATAGTGCGCACTTTGCTTTACCATCACGTGTAATTTTGTTACACTGCTGGCAGATAAAGTGTAAAAGATAAAAAAAAACGTGTGGAGGCAACGGCAACAGTGTTACTTTTATTGTGCCTGTTGTGTTTTGTAATAGTACAGTAAGTTACATTTTGATAATTATGTGTTTAAATGACGACAGTCCATTTTCGTTACCACAAAAAAACTTCTCAATGAATCGTAGAATATGGCGGATTGTTTGAAAGAGTCTGCGGCCCTGAAATGAAAAGGGCAACTGGAGGAACACGGGTGGGTTTTACTCGGTAAAAGTCTGACACTTTCTCTCGGTTCACCTAGAGCGGGAGAATAAGTTAGTTGATGATTTCCCACCATCAGAAAAGGGAAAAGTCACTTCAGTTTAGGCTATAGAGTGGATTACTTTTCAACTGACTCAATCGGTAAATCAGGGCGTTTACCATGGCGCGTTAAATTTCAGTAATGCGAGCGAGAAAGTGGGATGGATACCCTCATCATCATTTCAGCCGATAGACGTCCACTGCTGGACATTGGCCTTCCCCAAATGTCACTGTAATGAACGGTCCTGTGCGTCTCGCATCCATCGGATTCCCGCAACCTTCACCAGGTCATCGGTCCACCTTGTAGGGGGCCTTCCAACACTGCGTCTTCCGGTACGTGGTCGCCACTCTAGAACCTTTCGGCCCCAACGGTGATCTGTTCTTTGAGCAATAAGCTATATATCCTTTATTGCTCTATCACTTTAACAGTTCAGTTCAGGTCGTCGAATGTATCTTATTAAGAGTCCACGAACTCTTAATAAGATACATACCCCTCTGGAGTCTTGTTTTACCCCTAAAATAGTTTTAATAATAATAATAATACGTTTAATTCGACCAACACAGGATTATATCACACACACAATAAAATAACAACAAAAAACATACACAATTACAAAGACCACATACATAAAATAATCAGACACGCGTAATATGTATTTACAGATTTCGATTGTTCAGTAAGTAAACCATACTGCAATGGTTCAATTACTGACAATCGAACCTCTGCGCGAATGCCCTCAGGATGCCATTGGAGCTAGCCCGAACCCTACGCACCAGGGATGTGCACCGTTTTCGCATAGTAGAATAGAAACAGTCGACTCGCGGATTCGGCGAACATCCCCGATGCGCTACAGAATCGGGGCAACCCCATCAGCACCCTGAATGCACCCTGAATGCAATGCATTTGTTCCAATAAACAGCACGAGGGATTTCAAGCTGTAAGCTATATGTTCCAATCATAAAATCAGCTTTTCAGAAGCACATTTGAATTTCCACAGCCTCTCATTATTTTATCTAAACGTGATTTACACAGAGTTTACACAAGTAAAAAGTACCAACGCCCGCAAAAAAGAATCTTTCAAAGAATGTCGGGTAATGGTAAACAGCACCTTTGTAGAGGTATTGCAACCGTTGCTAAATGACTGGTTACAAGTTACAACAGGTGGTTTTGGCACTCAAATAAAATTAAAACAAAACCCTAAACCAGATTGCATCGTGAACACAAAAAGTCTATGTTAATCGTAATAGTTACTACAATGTAGTAACATGTTATGAAATTAGAGTTATTTTTAGATTTGAAAGTTGTAAGATACCTACATTTTATAAATCATAATTGATACTTGGCTGCCACTGAGGAGCTATTAAATAAGCTTGAGCTCTTGCAAAATTTGTGCATTCGTTTTGTTTTTGGCCTAAGAAAATACCACCATGTCACTCAGTTCCGTAAGGATCTCAAGTGGCTCCCTATCCGTCTTCGTAGGAACACCCGGGTGTCTCTTGTACAACATCCTATTCAACCCTGCTTATCCTGTCTACTTGCGTGATCGTGTTTCGTTCACTCGCCCTGCCGATGCCCCATACAGATCCCACCTTAAATACCATCTCAATTTCCCACGACATGACCTTTTTAGGTTAGGTATAAAAAAAATTGAATAATAATATTACGAATTCAAGTTCATGAATTATTTATTGTATTTGTAATGTCGTCGGCCTAATTTGCTAACCGACATAGTTTACAGGACGAAGAAAAGTCTGACTAAAATCTATATTAATTTTTAATTTAGCAATCAAAATTCTGAAGATCCCGTTGGTTTCTATAATTTTTCCTGATATTTTAACAACATAATTAGTAGCAAAACTTAAACACATTTCATAAAACCGAGGAAAACAATTATTTATCAGTTTTTCGAGGTGAAGTTTCAATTTGCGGAGTTAGCAGTTTTTGACTTAAATTTAGTAAGGTGTATAGATTAATTAATTATGCAGTGAAACGAATTCAATCAGTAATTAAAATATTTATTATTAAAAAAAAAAATTGGTTGAAATTATCTAATGACTTCTCTCGCTCTGGGCGGAGCGAGAGGGTGTGTCAGAAGAAGAGGGGAATTATCTCCGTGATTATGGCGTGCCCAGCACTGGGTTGCGACAGTCGTTGTCGCCATTTCTGCACAAGTCCTAGGCCATGGACTTGTGCAGTGCCTCGAGAGTGCTGGATCCTCTCAACGACTGTCGCAACCCCGCATGACGCTAGTTCGATCGCTGCCTGGTACGACTCTCCATGTACCAGGATCAACGTGTCGTCTGCGTAACAGACCACGCTTACCCCGTCAGGTAGGTCGCCGCGCAGCACGAAGTTGTACCCGATGTTCCACAAGGGTGGTCCAAAATATCTAAGATAGACTCTTTTCCACATGTCGACGTTGTATGGCAGTGTTTAATTCTTAATCTTTTGTCGAGGTAAAGTAGCCCGGTCCCGCGAAGTGTCCAACTCGGCGTTTGCGTAAATCTTTTAATGGTGTATAGGCACAATAAATAAAAAATAAAGTAAAAAACTAAAACCCGACTACGACAAAAAAAAAAACGACGCTGAAAAAGTATGAAACAAGATTTTCATACTTCGAACAGAACAAAAAGAAAAGCCGCAGTCACACGTTATAAGTAGGTACCAACCGAAAAACTTTAATAACGTGTGACTACGGTTTTTCTTTTTGTTCTGTTTGAAGTATGAAAATCTTGTTTCATACTTTTTCAGCGTCGTTTTTTTTTTGTCGTAGTCGGGTTTTAGTTTTTTAATTTATTTTTATTTAAACAATTTTGGTGTTAAACTTAACACATGACTTTTTGTCCGCTAGAGAACGTCACTTTAAATTTGAGCAATATTTTCGAAAATTACAAATGTAGCCCTTTCAAATGATACCAAACACGGCGTATTTATCTCCATTTTTATTTTTTAACACATACTTTTTGTCCGCTAGAAGGCGCCATGTCGAGTTTTGTGACACGTCACGTAGCCTATGTTATGTGGACAATGAAGACGGTTCTAACGATACCTCATATGTCGAGTTCCGATTGGTAGATTAGGAGCTATGAGGGAACAGATGAACATACTCACATACATACATAGCCTGTCAAAATCATAACCCTCCGTAGTCGGGTAAAAATTGGACAGATGGTTTTTAAACGTTAAAATTTGATGATATGTCGATCCTCGTTTGGCCATATCATTGATGTAGGATTTCTATGATAATGAAAAGTCTAAAGAAAGTAGGTCAAACGTTTAAAACGATCTGGCCAGTTTAACTTGGCCATATTATGAAGTGATCAATTTCTCTGTGATCTGGCCACGACATAAGTACCTATGGGCATTCAGACCCGACGGCGATGGCCCAAGAGTGTCAACCCCAAACGGCTTGAAAAAGTCGAAAGTTTATGGTTGTGTGTGTGTGTATGTTTGTTAATCACTTCTTCTCGTCGCGTCCAATCACGTATTGGCGTCTGTGGTCTATGCAAATTGCCACAGATTATAAAAACGAGTTGCTGCGCGTCGTGGTGTTGCCACTTTATATTAATGTATTTGTCACGTTATTTATTTATTTTTTAATTTAATTTAATTTACTTTTCCTTTTAATTTATAATTCATATGTATTTTTATTTCCTTTTTCTATCCAAATCTCGTTGTACTCTGCACCGTTCGGGCGTCTATAAGTCAACACCGCCACCGGCCCACGCCGAAAAACAGCGCTGTGAGCTCATCGCATAATGCGTAAGGCCGCAGCTTTATGCTGAGCGTTCGGCCGTTTTGCGCGGATGTGACGCATATCTTCCCTATTCAATTGATAACGTTTGTTAGCTAGTTTTAAGCTTGCGTCATTTCGCGCGAATAAACAGTTTTTCTTTCTTTCTTCTTTCTTTATGCTCGAATGGTTCTCGATGAAACTTGGTACACGGGAAAACCATGTCCTGGAATAGCTCATAGGATACTTTTTTTGGCATCATTTTCTACTATCACATGGCCTAAGTCGCTGGCAGCAGCCAGTCTACAAATAAAATTATACTACCATATATAAAAATGTAAAAACAAAACTAACAGCCATTGTAATATTTGAATAAATAAACGAACAGTTACTCATAATGTAGGTACCTAATAAAAACTCATTGAATGGACAATCAGGCAATTCTCAACTATTGTTTTCACGAGCGTGACATTATAATGACAATTTCCCATGGAAACTAAATTTCCATATTGTTCTACAGTAAGCTTAATTCAAGGAAACACACATAAAGGCTGGTTACATGTATGGGGACATTGCTTGTCAGTTTCGCTCCTTTTCCTTTGGATTGGCTAACGTTATGTTTATGACCATATCCGTATTTCTACTTTATTTTTTTTTACTTTAAGTTTACTTATTTCATTGTTTTTCTGCTTAAAATAATATGAACGATATTTATGGTTTGGTTACTAAAATCTCATTATACAGGTATCTACTTCATTGTTATACTTTGGAGACTATTTATAACACAGGAATTATAAAATACAAACTACGTGTGATTATGCAAAATAACAAAATTAACTTGTATTAACCTGCGGGCTGGCCAGAAAAAATATCTTTTACAGGATTATGCTTGTAGATGCTGAGCGGTACAGAGACATGATAACAAACTTTTTTGTGGATGGCATTTATGTTGAAGACATGTGGTTTTAGCGCACGATACCACTAACTTACTGAAATAAACGTTTGACGAACGATTAATTTCACGAAATGGACGTGTTAACTGGCGACCTTGTTCATGCGAATTGACGGCTTTAGATTATTTTTTTCTGGGGATAAGTAAAGTCGCATGTCTACGCTGAAAATCAGAAACTATTGAGCACTTAGAAGCCAAAATTCGACGCTTCATTGCTGAAATACAGCCCTATTTATTGAGAAGAGTATGTGAAAATTGGACATCCAGGTTACGCTATGTACGTGCGAGCTGCGGCTGCCACATGCCCGAAATTGTATTGAAACATTAATGCCATTAAATCATCTCTCAAATAAAGACAATTTAATGCTTATTATTACTGTTGCAACAGGACTCTGCTTCCGTTTCCGCTTCTGCAGAAGTTTCGCAAACTTTTTCATTTCCGTTTCGGTTTCTGGTTCCGCAAACTTTATATCAGAACTCTTAGCAGAAGAATACAACGAGAAGTACGGGGGTGGCGGGCCCGTAGACGACTGGACATGACGGGCGTGGAGGGGGGGGGGGCTCGTGACATTTAGCGTAAGCGCGTAAATCTTCTGTTGTTTTTATCTTATGTTTGTTGTTTGTTTTGTTCTACTGTTGTCAATAGTTTGCCAATACTTATCAGCTCCCGCCAGAAGTATAGCCAGTGAGTAATTATTTTGCGGAGCTTGTTTAATATTTATATAAAGAACTCCGAAACAGACTCAAAGGCGTAAAAGCGGCCAAATTACTTTTTATTAAATATAATTTACCTGTTTAATTTCGAGTACTGTAGTAAGTACAAAATACAAACTTAATTAAACAAATCTTACAAAATAAAATTGTATTTTTTCTTCATAGTATTAACACTTCCGGTTCCGCTTCCGCTAAGATTTACTTTTGATATCTGTTTCCATTTCTGCTTCCGATAGGACGTTTCCGTTGCATCACTACATAATATAAACATTTTTCTGTTCTTTATTTCAATTTAAAGTTCTCTGCTTCTAAAAAAATACTCTTTACATGTAAGAGCATGAGTAGGTTATACTGAGTAAAAGTCTGACACTCCCTCTCGTTGAAACCAGATCGAGAGAAGTTATTAATGACTTCCCAGCCCCAAAAAAAATAGCCGTCATACACATAGGTAGCCATTATACAAACGTCCCTTATTAAATTGACTTGTGAAATACGTAACCCATTACAGTAAAGACAAAAGTACTTCCTACCATAACAAAAGCATTACTTTTTTTGCGCTTGTTTCGCCATTGTCCAACAGTTTCACCACAGCGTTATCTCGGGGACATCGGGTTTTCATTTCTTTAACTACATAAACTGTAAGTTGTGAAATATAAGTACATTTATGTCCAGTCAACAGTGTCGACTGGGTCATCAGTTTCCAAGGCTGTTTTTTTATTAGGTTTTAACTTTATTGTTTAAGTTTCCCAATTCTTGCATCTGTTTGTCCTGACTGATCTACACGCTCAGAAAAAAAAATTACTGGTTCTTAGTGTTTACGTCACCGGAAAATAGCAAACGCCGTAAGATTATAAAATAACGCAAGAAATTGTACATATTTTTTTCTAAGTAATAATAATTAAGATGCAATAATTAGTTAAATAATAACAATAATTAGGATGCGATTTATCTTATACAAAACGGTTTTTACATAATATATCGAGAAATCATAACCTAATATAGTAAAGATTTATTACAGTCATAGGGAGACCGCAATTTAATAAAACAAAGCTAGATTCCGCGTCTGTCTGTTTACTAAATCACTTAACGGTTTTTGAGACCGTTTCCACTAATATAAAGGGCAAGGCATGAAGTAGGTTTATGTATATAATTTACATCTGGGCAAAGCCGGGGCGCGACATTAATGCTTCATACGACAATCACAAGACAGAATATGTATAATTAATTAGGTAATCGCCAGCGCCGCCTCCCCTCCCCCCCCCCGCCTGCACCTTCCCTTTACCTCTCGTCCCATGCACCCGCGTATTCATTCATAATACTACGGTTAAATTATGCATGTGCATGTTTTGCTTATTTCAAACTCGGACAAAGTAGAAAAATGAGAACAAAAAAGTCATGAACTAAAAATGGAAATGTACTTGCACTGGACCAACAAAAATTTTTACGCACTGGTTAAAAACTTTTACAGAGAGATAAATGAATACGTGTAGGTATTCTTAATACCTACACGTATTCAATTCTTCTATTTTGAACTTGAGGCAAGTCATCTCAACTTACATAACTATTCACACAGGTTCTATTATCTCTTTTCATTAACATAGTGCGAACTGGCTGTACAAACAGACTGTTTGGAGGTCTTGCTATAAATAATGCTATGTAACTTTTTGCGCTACCGCTAGCTAAGTGCTTAACTTCCTCGTCAATTAAATATTGTAAATGTAAGGAAGAATTTTGTTTTATAATCTCATTAGGTATTAGTTTTTAAGCGGTTTTATTAATTTGCTTTGTAATGCTTTAAAAAAACACGAAAACTGAGTGGGATTTTATAAACCGAAGTAGGTACCTACCTAAAGTAATAAATAAAACAGCTTTTACAAAAACTACCCACACAAGTTCGAATAGCTGTTATTTAAAAATGCAAAATGTAGCTAAACAAAAATTAAAGTTTTGGATTCTTTTAAAAAACTTGTTGCCAAAATCTGCTACAAAATTGCAAACCAACTTAAACGACATTTGGACCAGATACATACCAGTTTTATGATATTGCGAGTTACGAAAAAATGGATTGTGTGAATAGCGATATGAAAGAAAAGCAAAGGGAGTCAGTGATATCATGACAGTCGACAGGACAGAATGGAAGGAAAAACCTGTTGCACCGACCCCAAGTGATATGGGACAAGGACAGAAAGATAATGACCAGTTTCATGACTCTAGCCTAGGTATTTAATTTTAGCTCATCGTCATTTCAGCCGAAAGACGTCCACTGTTGGACATAAGCCGTAGTAGCTTGGGGGACCAAGCGGCTCTACAATGAATGGTGACCCTCGAACCAGGTCATCGGTCCACCTTGTGGCCTTCCAACGCTGCTAATATTTTTACCTACCCCTAGCTAAAACTAACCATACATTTCAAATATTCTGAGAGACAAGCATCAGAAAGGCCACCTTGCGTTGCACGGCATTAATTATCTGTATAAAGGTTCCTATTATAATGCTCAATGATCGGTGGTAGGCACACTGGTACGTTAGGTAATGGTAGATCTAATCGATAAATGCCCTAGCTAGGTAAGGTATATCGACGAACCGTTATAGCCGTTGCTTTTGTTGTGAAAGTGCCAGAACCACGGATATCTATGGCTAGTACAATAGTTTTTATTAGGTTAATTTTGATATGGATGGTGTTTATGCTACCATTTGAAAAATTTTTCAGTTGTTTATTAATCGAGAATTTAAAGTTTCTTTTATTAGTTTTAAGAATCATACAAAAAACCAGACATAGGTATGTCTGGTTTTTGTCGCGAGTCGGTCTTGCGAGCTATACAGATATGGTATACACATTATATGTATACAAACTCTAGTGATGACGTCGTGGTCAGTCCCGATCCATCCCAGGGAACGACTAGACGTCATTCATGAGTTGTGGCTGCTTACTGATAATAGTATACGCAAGACCGACCTCGAATAAATGTTTCTAAGTTCTTATAGCTTTTCGGGTAATCTACAGGAAAATTGACAATTTCATTTATTTTCTTATACACTTAAATCATTTATTTTACATGATGCATACAATTCATTTATTTTAAATGAATTTTTTTATACCAATTTTCAACTCAATATGTCTAGTAGATGTAGATTCAGACCAAACTGGCTTTAATAGACGGACAGACAGACACACGAGGGATCCTATAAGGGTTCCGTTTTTACATTCGCATTTCCTGAACCCTAAAACACTAACACGACATTAAAAAAAAATCCATTCGGCCGGATTTGGTTGAACTGTTGACTTACCCATGAAAAAAGCTAGACGAATAATATATATTGATACAATACTCAAATGATAACAAGTATGACGCACGTTGTGGATTTCCCTAGGTTGTTTTGACCACTCATTATACCTGCGATGCCTGCTCAACAGCCTACCGAGTCATTTACGTCATTCTGTTTATTATAATATTGTGCCTCTAAAATTTTCCAGTGTGTTCCGTTAAAAAACGGAACACACTGGAAACCTTCAAGAATATTGTTATTGATGCTTTTTCGTTTTTTTTTATATTTATGGATGCTTAGAAATTTTTTCTTCTCCTAACATGCAATCAGTACAAATGACTTTACATCTACTTATAGGTATAAAAAAGCTTTTATTTAATACTTTTTAGTTGCGATACTATAACCAGAGTGCTTATTTCTCATGACAATTCATCAGATCAGTTCGAGAGTACCTAATAGCCAAACTGCGTTTCATGACAATTCTAATAAGCCCAAATACGGCTAGGATACATTGATTAATTACAGAGTTCCGGTGCCTATCTTCCGGCTCCATCATCATCATCAGGTCACTTCGATGATACCATTTTCAACATAACTATTCAGATCTATTTATTTATTTGTATTGTCATAGTCGCTTAACTATCTTCATTGTGATATATCTATGTGAGTATGAAGTTCTGTTAACCATTTCTGGTCTTCTTCATCAGTTCCACTTCATCAAATGTTACTTTTTGACTGTAAGTGCTTAAAAGTTCTCGATGAAAATACCAGAATATGGTTGCCTATAATATTTGAGGAGTTCCCTCGATTCCTCATGGATCCAATCATCAGCACTGAATTCTGAAAAAAATGGGACCAATCGGAAAACATATCCTATACTAAGAAGTTTGGAAATTCACCCACTAAGGGGATGAAACGGGGGTCAAAAGATTATATGGAGAAACCTACTTAAACGCGGGTGCAGCTGCTGGCAAAAGCTAGTTAGTTATACAAAATTATTTTTAGTAAGTATATGCGGAACCTGAATATAGTTTGTTCAGAATCAGTAGCTGAATCGATTCCAATAGTTTTTACACCATGTTATATTTTTCCCCAAAAATATTTAAAAAAGTCAAGTTGGACACCACCGACACTAAGTACAACACAGGTCACGGCAGGTCATAGCGGGCATTAGGCGCCAGCAATTTACAGCTGGGTGCAAGTTACAAACAACCCCTCAGACGCCTGGATGACCCGGTGACTATGTATTTTTGCTGACATAACAAGCTTATAACTTTGTGATTTTTCATGATACAGTTATGAAATTTTGTACATAAATTCTTTACATAAAAATACTAGACAAGTGATTCGGGTTTCGCATTTACTACAATTAATGTTATATAACCTTTTTGTAATCAAACTTATTATTATTCCATTTTTCTGAATTACGTACAAGGGGCCTAAGCAAACTTGTAAAGGCCCCTTAGATTTTTTTTTTATAATATGAGGTACAGTACGCACTATGCAAGTGCAACTAAACACAACTCCCGGTTGGTGGGAAACTATTGCAATTTAAGAAAGATAAATATTTTGGGCTATTACCAAGAACTATCATTATCATAAAACCAGATAGGTTTTTTTGGCCCCATTTGTAAGGAGTTTCTTGTATGACGTGAGTACACGTGACACGTTCTTTTTTCTTACCAAAAATCGATCAGTACAAAAAGCTGTGATGGAAAAGTATTTATAGACGCTAAAAGAACATTTCACCAAAGATATACCAACCTTTGAATTTAAGCGTATCTCTGTTGATACAATTAAAAAAAACATTCAAAAGTCTTAACATAAAAAACACTGACGATTTATTTATGGGGTATATCCGTTAAGGTTCTTGGAGATAGGTTTTTCGGTCCCGTTTGTAAGGAGTTTCATGTCCAGCGACCATTTACTATCTCTGCCAAGTAGCCAGTAAAGTCCCTGATACTTTAGTGTAACTCTCTTAGCTCTAATATGGTCTCTCCAAGGCAGCCTTGGGGATGTCATTAACTGGCATAAGCATTTATAAAGTCTATTTCTAGAATTAAAAAAAAGAGTCCTCTGACCTTACAATTTTTTTTTGTGCCTAAGAAACAAGTTCATAATGAGTTTTATTCTAAAATCGGTAAAATATGTAAATAAAAAAAATATTATAAACTAGAAGTTATACATAGCCTACCTACTACGTCTCTATACGTGCATGACTTATCTTTATGAATAGCTTCTACCGAAGGCTTCACCAGCCTAAAAGTAGGTTTTTCCATACAAATTTTTGAACCCCATTTCAAGCCCGTTAAAAATTTATGCGTTCTATGTCCAAGGTTATGGCCAGGCGTTAATGAGTCACTGAGTGAGACAGGACTTTGCCTTTAATATTATGTTACCATTACCTACTGTCTAATGCTATCGCGAATAGAGTATAAATTCTAAGCTCGCTTCGCTTGCTCTTGGACTAATATCGCGGGTTTGGCCTAGACGAAACTATGTAGTTTATTCTAAGACCGGGTTTGGCCGGTAACATAATATACAAGATATAAACCTATATAAAGGAAACAATTTTTTTTTTCAACTTTTTTTTTTAAGACTGAAACCATCCAACTGATGTGCCCCAAACCAATTTCATTAGAAAGACAATAATGCGAAGATGATTTTAGATCATAATGCATTATGTTTTACTTTTTAGAGTTCCGTACCCAAAGGGAAAAACGGAACCCTATTGCTAAGACTCCGCTCTCCGTCTGTCTGTCACCATGCAGGCTATATCTTATAAAACGTGGTAGCTACACAGTTAAAATTTTCGCAGATAATGTATTTCTGTTGCCGCTATAACAACAAATACTAAAAACAGAATAAAATAAATATTTAAGGGGGACTTCTATACAGAAAACGATTTCTTTTCCGTTTTTTTTAGTCGTGCACGCCGGGTATCCGCTGGTAACATTATCATCATCATCATTTCAGCCGAAAGACATCCACTGTTGGACATAGGCCTCCTCCAAGTATAGTGGTATAGTATAAAGGAATGTCGCATTCTGTGTCGGTCTGTATAACCCATCGAGATATAAGTACTAACGTACTAGAGAAGCTACGTCAAATAACTGAATTGTCCTATTCTATGTAATTTGAATCTTTAGTTCGCTGCAGCGCTAAAATAATAACAATTTGTCTAAACCGTAACTAATTTACCACAGCGCTAGATTTGCTGCGGAAGTGTATTTATTCTCGGCAAAAAGATCTTAAGCGCCATGTAAATCACGGCACTTACGCGTTTTCTTCGTGCGGTGCGGCGCGATTGCCGCAGTTGACGAGACAAAGTAGGAATTTACGGTGTCTTCTCTAGTACGTTAGTACTTATATCTCGATGGTATAACCGCTTAATCTTCCTAAACCACAACCAGTATACAATTAAACAATTTGCATTCATGCGAAGCTGGGACGTGTAACTAGAAGCTACTATTCTCAAAGTGTTATATCATAGTAATTTACGAGTAGGTAATGATTATTTTTTTCTGCGAAAAACGCGCAATAACCACAGAATAACATTGAACTTTGTCTCTTGAATGACACACAACAGAAACGTCACTTTAAACATAATGAGACTATAAAAAGTCTAGAAGATTATGTGTACTTAATAGAGGGTTTTTATGCTTTGGTACTTGCTCCATTACCTGAAGGTTTTTATGCTTTGGTACTTGCTAAATTTCCAATAAAAATATGCTGAAGAGAGGGATTTTTAATATTCTGTTTTCTGGTTAAATGAAAGCATTATCATCATTTCAACAGAAAGACGTCCACTGTTTTACCTAGGCCTCCATTTTTTTTAAGTAATTCATACCAGACAAGATATTGGAATGCGCAGCCGCGGATTTGATGACCTACCTACAGTTTTTATGCAACTTTTCCTTTAGCTTTAAAAAACTATATAAATTCCCTGTCGTATTCAAGCCATGTCTCCATATAGCTGCCCAATATCAATTAGAAAACTAAAATGTTCATTCTGTCCAAGCAGTTTGCACTTAGTTACGAGAAAATATAATTATTAATTTCAAATTCATTAACATTTTTTAAGTACGACATAATAATCCTAAATAACATCGATTTGTAAGTAGCATGTTTAATTAAAGTTTAATATCGACTTCGCACGGTTAGTGAACCCTTTGCCTTGAAAAGTGAGAGTCAAATGCACGTGCACCTAATAAGGTCGCTAGTTATGCACATAAATTCGCTATTCACTGATGTTGATTAGTTTTTTCCTGTTATTTCGGGAAATGTTGTTGTTTTTGCCAAATATTTATATCAAGAACTTGTTTCAAACTTAGATTCAACATATTTTGGAATCCTGGTTAATAAAAGTATTCTTCCTTTATGCGCTACTGATTGGGTCGCACATGTACACTTTGGACGTTAACTAATTACTACAGCTGTTTATGAATGCTCATAGTGTACTCATGCAAGGCGACGGAATACTTAGTGCTGATTTGCAATACACGACTCGTACTGTAGACTCTCTTTGATCAAATTCAAAGAGAAGTGAAGTGGTTTGATCAAAGACAAAACTATTATATCTATTATAAAAAGTAAACAACAACAACAAACAACAACAACAACAACAACAAGACAAATAACAACACAACAACACAACAACACAGCAACAACATAACAACCATAACAAGATAAATATTTACATCCTCCAATTAGTATTTTTCCAACCTTTATAAAATAACAACGACATTATAATCCCATGACTAGTTTTATTTAAAACTATACCCATAAATCTTCTCTTATTGACAGGGGAGTTCCCATGACGTTTTGGGCACGCCATAATTATGGCGGTAAGTCCCGTCTTTGTGGAGTGGCTGGAAAGACCTCACGGCGACCTCACCTTCCGCATGACGCAGGTTCTCACCGAACATGGTCAGTTCAGGAAGTTCCTTCACCGGATTCGTGTGGAAGTAACGCCTGGGTGTCACCACTGTGTGGACCGCCCGGAGGTCACGGTGGAGCACACGGTAGAGGTGTGCCCCGCTTGGGCAGAGCACCGCCGTGTCCTCGGATCGGTAGCAACGATCTCTCGGCCTTGGTACAGGCTATAGTCCGAAGCGAGGAGGAGTGGCAGGCGGTTGTCTCCCTCTGCAAAGGAGTAATGTTAGCAAAGGAGGAGACTGCACGTGCACGCGCGAGGGCGCTGCCCTCTTGCCCCAGCCGCCGGGATCCCGATCCTGATTTCCGGCCACTGTAGGCGCGGGCTTGCGGACGGCGAGCAATGAGTAGCTAGCCGTCTATGGCGTAATGGGTTACAAGCTAAACTGGTTGGTTACGAAAAAAGCGATAACGCGTTGATGTATTTTTGAAAAGGCCTTCCAACGCTGCGTCTTCTGGTCAGCACTCCAGAACCTTTCGTAACCATCGACCACTATTTTTTTAACTTTAACTCCTCTACACGTCAACAGATACATGTGCAGACATCATCTTCGGATGCGTCCGCCGACGTATAGAGGGGGTAATTTGCGCGTCTGTTGTAGGTATTTAATGTCCGCGGATGCGTATAATCCGCCTCGAATCCGATTGTTGTCGGTTTTTGTGGCACAGAGCAAAGCAAAGGGTTTCGGTGCGAATTTCCGTCGTCTGTCCATACGTGTGACGACGCACTAGTTTGATCGGAGTTACGACTGAGAGTGCACGCGTGCTTCTGAGGTTTAATACTTATACCTACATTGCACAGCATTCGTAAAAACGCTTGAAATGACTAACAATATGAGCACCGAGGAATCTTTCAAGTTTCTTGAGCTATATGTATATATCAAGCTGAACAGAGTGCACCTGAGTTTGTGCAGACTTGAACATTATATTAAGTAGGTATATCTCCTGCGTACTTGATTTGAGATTGGCAACCGTGATGGAAAGGTCGGGAGGATTATTATTATTAATGTACTAATAGTATAACATGGAACTTGTATTAAAATGTTGAACCTGTCGACCTTATATCATGTGCAGCAGCAATTATAACAAATAATTAGCAGTTGCAATATGTAAAACAGTGCATAATGATCTATGTACATGCCAATTATGTTACTATGTAGGTAGGTATACTACATACTTCAATATACAGTTCGTTTGAGGCTGTGAATTAACCTATAGAATCTAGATTGAATTGTCATTGCTTAATCCACTTTCTACACCTTGAATAATTCCGTTTATTTCATCTATATAGAAGGAGAAACTGACTGACTGACAATACTTGACTGGCTTGTTAGTCTAGTGGTTAGTGGCCCTGACTGCTATGCCGGAGGTCGTGGGTTCGATTCCCACCCAGGACAAATGTTTGTGTGATGTGATGAGCACGATCATTTGTTCTGTGTTTGGGTGTAATTTATCTAGAATATGTATGTATTTAGAAATAATATATATAAGTATGTTTAGTAGTTGTCTAATACTCATAAGACAAGCTTAGCTTGAGACTAGACGGCGTTGTGTGATAGTTGTGGAAAAAAAATCAAAGCACAGCCGAAACTATTGGGACTAGGAAAGTGAGGGGATTTTAGGAACTTCAACCTTTAAGGGAGTGAAAATGGTGAATTTCGTATGTATGATAAATTTTATTCTGTAAGCCAATGCAATTGAAACTTAGCATGAATAGTAACCTAAATAAATAAGACAATTAGGGGGTGTTAAAGATTGTAGGGAAGATTCTTATTTCTGGGGTTAATAAACTTTAAACTTGGTACAAATTCTAACCAAAATGATAAATAAAGACCATCGTTATTAGTTTTTTTTTAAATACCATCAAAATACGGTTTAGTGAGTGTTAAAGTTTTTGTGAAAACATTCTCGTGAACGAAGTCGCGAGCAAAGCTCTAGTATATTAATAAGTAGGAACCACCTCTCATTTTTATTTTATTTTTATTTTATTATTTAGGGACAATTAACAGCCACAATATATAATATGTACAAATATCAGTCATTTGAGTGGTAACAATATTGCAGCCCACTGCATCATCCGCAAATTATCAAAAAAATATATGATAAACAGTGCCACTAAATGAGCATTATTATTTAAATATTTTCTATTAATTAATTAATTAATTACATTAAAACAAAAATTGAAAAATTGAAAACATAAGAATAAATATTTCATAGACATCACAAGACAAAAATATAATCAAAACATTAAAATCATAACCACATCAATTCATTATTTACTAAAATTAACAAGTGACTTATAAAATAATTAAAAAAAAAATGCATTAAAATAATCAAAACAAGTGAAACAATGTTTGATACCAAATTATACATTATCATTAAATAAAAGTTTCATTACATAACGTTTAAATTTTAACTTCGAGCATGCAAAAATATCAATATCAATAAAAAAATTATTATAAGTATCCACCATACGACGCATAGGGCAGCGCAAACCAGAGTTAGTTCGACAGCTATTTACAAAGAATAGGGTACCTGCACGAATGCTACGCTTGTTAACAGTACGAGGGACTGCATAGCACAACCTACATGTGAGATTAATACAGTCAAAGCTACCATGGACAATACCATACAGTACAGAGGCTTCCAAGAACTTACGTCTGGATTCTAGAGTAATAAGTTTGTATTTGGATAATAGTTGTGAGTAAGATAAGCAAGTCTTGTAACACCTGTAATGCATGGCACGTAGAAACTTACGCTGAACCTTCTCGATCTCATCTACGTACTTCCTATAGAACGGATTCCAGACTGGGACGGCATATTCTAGCTGTGATCGCACAAGTGTTTTATATAGGTAAAGGTAAGTAGAAACCCGTTTAAACTCAGCAGACGATCTCATGACAAATCCAAACATTTTGAATGATTTGTTAACAATATTTTCAACATGTTGATTTAATGACAGTTTATTATCAAATAATATACCAAGATCTTTTACAATATGTACATTAGTAAGCGTGCTGTTATGTAGTCTATATGCAAAATTAATGACTGATCGGTTTTTTGTAAAATTTATAACATTACACTTGGGGAGGCTGAGATGTAGTTTATTGTCAAGGCAATATCCTGCAAGTCTATCTAAGTCTTCTTGAAATATATGGCAATCATCAGCAGTTTGTATGGTTTTATATAACTTTAGATCATCAGCGTATAGGAGAAATTCAGTATTTTTAAAACATTTATTTATATCATTTATATATATAATAAATAATAAGGGTCCCAGGATTGAACCTTGTGGAACACCGGAGGTTATGGGCACAGACCCAGACTGAAATCCATTCACTACAACCTTTTGCGTTCTATTTTTAATGTAAGAAGAAAACCAGCGAAGCAAGTTTCCACGTATGCCATTAAACACTATTTTATTTAAAAGAATTTCGTGGTCAACCTTGTCAAAAGCCTTTTTAAAATCTGTGTAAACAGCATCTACTTGCAGGCGTTTGTCGATGTTTTCGAAGAGATAATCAGAAAAGATAATCAGATTAGAGATAGTGGACCGCTGCTGAACGAACCCGTGTTGTTCAGGGATGATAGCGCTGTGTAAAATTGGATAAATTTCATTGTGTACGAGTCTTTCAAAAAGCTTTGACAAGGCCGACAAGATCGAAATAGGTCTATACTGCTCTATATCGTGCTTTGAGCCACTTTTGTGCACGGGTGTGATGTTAGCCCGTTTCCATACATCAGGAAAAACACCCTCGCTTAAACACTTATTATAGATAATATAGAGTGGCCTACAGATACTAACAGCGGTGAGCTTAAAGAACAAAGCTGGGTAACCATCAGGGCCCGCTCCCTTGGATGGGTCCAGAGACCTCAGTTCCTTGAGAATTTTTGATTCCTCAATAAACAGATTATCAATTATACTAGCATTGACATTACAGTGAGCTGGCGGAGTCCACTCCGACAGTGACGGTGATTCAGGTTCGAATACAGACAAGAAAAAATCAGAGAACATACTGCAGATCACGTCTGGGGCACTTGACTTAACGTTCTGGTACTGCATCGTGGACGGGATACTAGATTTATTTTTACGATTTGATATGTACTTCCAGAAGTGTTTAATATTGGAGGTCATATTATCCTCAACGGACCGAATATAAGTTGAATAGCAAGTCTGACAGGCTACTTTAAAGGTAGTTCGACATTCTGCAAATTCATTGTAGTCTTTAATATTTTTAAATTTCTTCCACTTAATCCAAAGGCGTTGCTTTTTTTTGAAAATTTTAATTAAATGGGCCGAGAACCAGACTGGAAAGTCAAGTGCCCGAGACTTAACACGAGGGACGTTGGGACTGATGATGTCGTCCAGTTTGTCGTAGAAGATACCTACGGCTTCTTCTGATGTAAGGTGGTCCAGCAGCTTCGACCAATCCACCTCATCAATCTGTCTGTTGATAACATCATAGTCTGCCTTGCGAAAATCATATTTAATTAGTGATTTTCTTTTTAAAACTTGCATTGAGAGACTTGTGGGGGACATTGCAACAAACGGAGGGTGGTGAGAGTCGACTGGTAATAATGTATCTGTTGGGGAGTCTATGGTAATAACGATGTTAGAAATAAATAAATCTAGAAGTTTCCCATTCCCGTTCGGTATGTTATTATACTGCAACGCATTTAGGACCGACATAAGTTGAAGTAATTGCGAACAGATAGGTGAGGTTCCTGTGCAGGTCATACCAGTAGCTCGATGTGGACCGTGGCCGTCCTGAACGGTCGTCCACGTGATGTCGGGCAGGTTATAATCACCAACAATGAAAACACCCTCAACTTGAGGTTCATTTAAAAACTCCTGCAATGAATCAAAGTGAGATACGTACTCATCTGAGGAGGCCCACGGCGGCATGTACACAGCACTCACTATATGCATTTTGGAACTATTATTTTTATATGGAATTCCAACCATAAGATGTTCAGAGCAAGTCACGGGGCTAGTCTGTTGGCGACTGCGGTCATCAATTAAACACGATTGAAGTCCGCGTAACACCGCGATGAGGACTCCGCCACCATCCTGCTTCTTAGTTAAATTGCGGTCTCGGTCGCATCGGTACACGACGTACCGAGGATCAACAAACTCACCACTGGCAATATCAGGTATAAGCCACGTCTCAGTTAAAATTATTATGTCATAGGAAGACGACAAAATACTCAAAAACAGAGCTTGCAGTTTGGTTCTAATTCCCCTACAGTTTTGGTAGTACATAGTTAAGTTATTTTTATCCATGAACAACATACCTTAGCACAAATTCATGTACAATAAAAGAAGTTGAAGCAACGCTCAAACATATTGAACAACAATAACAAGTTATGAAACTAATCAGCACCATAATTTGGCAAGGAACACCATACTCAAACGAGAGCATAATTGAATTGAATAAATAATACATATACATAGAATGAAAGATGTAGATCAAAGACGAGTGCCACTGAATGACAATTAATTTTACAGATAATATGCTTAATTTCTTATTTAATTTCACATTGTAAAATATATTGAATGACTGAATTGGAAAACCCTGAATGATTTTCCAAAGATTGAATTCGTAACATACATAATTATTTAAAGTTATTTTGCTAATATTGCTATCATACATCTTCGGAGAAATCATCAAATGACTCATCACGCTCTGGGTGGGGGCGTGAGTGAGTATCAGCATCTGACAAATTAAAACCCACCTATGTTCCTGCAGTTACCTTTGCGAGGGCCACGGTAGCTCGTACGAGTAATCGCGCATGCCTGGTAGGGCTATCTTATCTGGATGAAGTACCTATTAGGTTTAAAGAATTTATTAGGTACTCATTAAGAACAATACATATAGTTCACTTAATAATGAGCTTAACTAAAAATAATAAATATAATATAACATACAGTGATCGAGCAATTTCCAGTAAAATTTGTCATAAATGTTTTTTTTTAATTTTGTTTTAAATCAACCAAAGGTTGACTGGTAGAGAATGCCATGTTGTATTAAGTCTGCCTATGTCTCACTACAGTACATGAAGTTTAAATAAATAAATATTAAATCAGTTTTTTTAAATTAATTTTCGGTAGAAAGAGAACTGTCAATTTCTAACTAAAAGTTAACTTACACACACATTATATTATAGGTATTATTGTTGGGAAGTGTTGCCCAAATTAGTATTGAGTTTATAGCTTGTGTCAAGGGAGAACTTGTAAAATATAATACGTTTTCCTTGGAGGTGATTATAACAATGTATAATTTTTCTATTATTTATGTCAGCAAGCCGTAGGCGGGTATATACCTACGATGTTGCAAAAATAATGAATATGAATATGAAGTGGATTTCATAATTACGAATATTCCTACGTTTGATTTTTTTTGTTTATATGTTTGTACCTATTCAAACATAAACAAAAAAATCAACGTTAAAAAATCACGATAAGAAGTAACACAAAGAGAGTCTTAAACTAAAAAACGTATATCTTCCGCTCAACTTGTTTTGTGGTTATGTGGGTTTAGGGGTTTAGTAATATTTTCCATGCGTCATGTTTACATAAACATAAAGTAAAGACAAAACAAAGATAAACTAAGATACATATCTTACTTTAGTTACTTCGAATTCTTAGTAAAACCACACACCAAGAGGAGGAAGTAGATAATTGGAAATAATATGTAGGTACGTCGCGAGAACCAAACAACAAAATTATTTTATAACCAGCTGCTGGCAGCGACTTCGCCTGCGATATAGTAGAAAATTATCCTAAGGGACATACGGGATAAAAAGTATCCTATGTTCTATACCAAGATATAGGTAGTCCACCCGTGTGCCTCATCCATATCCCTCCAGAAGTTCTAGCGTGAATAAGTAACAAATATACAAAAAACAACTTTTCGCCTTCATAATATTAGTCTGATTGGCTGGATTTTGTGGCCATTTTATCTAAGTCAAATAGATCAATTTAGTTTTCAGCAGACATTCATTTCACCCACGAAAGTAAATTAAAATGCTCAAGTTTGTGAAGGTTAAAACAAAAAGACAATAAAAACAACATCATCAAATAAAAGAAAAACAAAGGGCACTGTTTGACTTGCTAGCTAACATTAAGCCGTCCGTAAAAATTAAAACTTTTCCTTGTTTATATATATTGGAAACAGCGTTGTTTGTGAAATGTAAAGGCGGAAACAGATTATTGAAACACGACGCGTGTTGAAGCAAAAAAAAAAATCAAATCTGCTACTTATTTTCTATTATCAGAATCACATTAGGAACATCCGACGCGACGCGATGCGCGCACACGCCACCGATCCAATTTATCCAGGTCGACGTGATGGTGGTAGTAGGGAAAACATGCCAACCGACGCGACGCGGCGCACGCAGTGTTTTCACACAACACCCGATGCCACGTGTCAATCGTTCGAGAATTTTCGCAGTATACATTGCTATCAACTTATTTTTTAAGTATTCATAAAATTCTGCACGATTTAATAAGTGTTTTTTTACGATTTGGGTATCCCATGATTTAAAAGAAGAACAAAAGATATGCAAAGTAAATTGGTGTAAGAAAATGTAAAAAAAAGTATGAAAATGGAACTTCTAACTACATTATCGTCGAGAGTGATGAAACCTATACTCCATCTGTTTAGGTAATTAACTAAAGTTATACAATCTTGACATGTCTTTTTATCTAAAAGTTGTCTATAATTTTTATCTAAAAATGTTTACAATTTGTTATTTACCTATACCGATGTTTGGTAACTAACTAAATTTAAATAATCGTTGTATGTCTTATATGATTATTTTTAAATAAAAAGACATATTAAGATTGTTTACGTTTAGTTAACTACCTAAACCGATGGAGTATAGCTATATTATTTTGATGTGCCTACCAAAAACAAGAACAACATTTGGTTGTTTGAAAATGAGCCTACTCCAATTCAAGTTTCAAAATCTTGGTCGATAAAGAAGAAACTGATTGCTGTATTTTTCACGAGACGAGGAATTTTAGATAGAATAGTATCGGAAACAGCGAACAGTTACAGCCTCTTCGTATACAAAAGAGTGTTTGCCTTAGGTTATCCAAAAACTCAAAGAGTTACGTCCAAAATCAAGACTCGGTAACTGGCATTGTCACCTCGATAATGCTTCTACACATAGGTCGCACGAAACTGTGAATTTATTACAAGATGTCGGAGTAAAACTGCTTGAACATTCTCCGTATAGTCTAGATCTAGCACCTTCTGACTTTGGTCTATTTCTAGTCATTAGGGATTAGCTTAAAGGAAAGAGGTTTGCCAGCGACACCGAGTTGTTAGCTGCTTAGGACCAAGCCATCTCCGATCTCCCAAAAGAAAAATGGAAGCAAATTAATGATTGGTTTCTACGAATGAATAAGTGTTTAAGCTATGATGGTAATTATTTTGAAAGATTGTAATAAATTAAGCTGTATTGCAAAACTTATCTAGTAACCTTAGTACGTGATGCTGACTTTCTAAATCTCTGAACTCTGTTGCATATTGCCTGTAGTCTAGTTCTTTCAGGGGCGCCGGCTTTTAGAAAACCTCATGGGTGCTCATGCTCGAAAAAGTGGCGAAGTGCGAGAAGAGAAATGCACACTGATCGACCGACAAATAAATAAATGTCCTACTTACAAACTGCGTACTTAATTATTAATTATGTTTGATAAAAATATAAAATGAAACCATTATATAATAAAAAACTTTTCCCAAAAAAAAATACAACCAACTTCAAAGTAAAAAAAAAACACTGAAAAGTGCAAAATAACTTTAATTTCGGAAGTCTGTGTTTCTATAATAGTTATGTCTCTTCGTTATTTAACACCGACTTCCGAAATTAAAGTTATTTTGCACTTTTCAGTGTTTTTTTTTTTACTTTGAAGACGGTTGTATTTTTTTTGTGAAAAGATTTTTATTTTACACTTTTTAGTTATACCACCACTAAAAAGTACCCCTCAGCCAAACTTAAATACCTTATAGCCAGAGTGCATCTCATGACAATTCTAATAATCTTTGGGATTATATTAATTACACGGTTATATTAATTACACGGTTAGATTACATTAATTTATTACAGAGTTCCGGTGCCTAACTTCAGGCTTCATCATCAGATCAGTTCGATATATTCCCCCTCTACTTTCAGTCAGTCATCGACTACACGTATAAACAAAGAAATTTTACTTGTTACGACGGTTCTGCTGTGATCCTATGAGGAGTTCTGTTCCATATCTTCGAAGTTCATGATCAGATCATAACAATATTTCTATGGGACCAACTTGGAAGTATAAACTTTCAATAAAAAAAAAAATTCATAATCGGTCCATAATTGACCGAGAAATCGGTGAACATACATAAAAAAAAAACATACATTCAACCGAACATATAACCTCCTCCTTTTTGAAGTCGGTTAAAAATGAAACTAGTTTTTATTATCAAGAAATATTATAATTTATACGTAACCTAAAAGGCAATTACTGATCTGTTTCTTGATGTCTATTCTCAGGGGTGCTTGGCACCCACTGTTTATTTCTCATGGGTGCTCGAGCCCCCGAGCAGCCCCTGAGTTCTTTTGACCTTTGTAGTAAAATATAAGCCCTACTGGCAGCACCGCTGACTAGAAAACATTATAATACCTAAATAAAAAAGACATCAGTTTGGAGAGCTTACATGTTTATCCTACTTACAAAAAAAAAAAAATTACAAATATCTGTCTGTTTGCCGAGTTCTGCCCCTGTGGAGCGACTCTTTTCTTGATGAAAATGTTAGAAGAACTGGGGCCTTGAATGTGAAGCGTGCGAATGAGGAAAAGAGATGGAGCCCTATAAACTCCATCCCTTTAACAGTTCAGTTTTGGTCGTCAAGTGGATCGCGTTATTTCATCGTGGTAGGTCCTCTGATGTAACTTAAATGTTCAATATTTTTTAACATTTTAAGTGTGATCTAATCTAATAAACTTCATCACACAAAAAAAACTTTTATACAAAAAAAAAATACAACCGACTTCAATGTACAAATGTATTTTTTTACATTGAAGTCGGTTTTTTTTTTGTAAAAAGTTTTTTATTTTACACTTTTTAGTTACGGTACCACCACTAAAAAGTACTCCTCAGCCACACTTAAATACCTTATAGCCAGAGTGTATCTCATGACAATTCTAATAATCCCAAACACGGTTAGATTACATTAATTTATTACAGAGTTCCGATGCCTAACTTCAGGCTTCATCATCAGATCAGTTCGATATATTCTCCTCTTCTTTTAGTCAGTCATCGACTACACGTATAAACAAAGCAATTTTACTTGTTACGACGGTTCTGCTGTGATCCTATGAGGAGTTCTGTTCCATATCTTCGAAGTTCATGATCAGATCATAATAATATTTCTATGGGACCAACCCGAAAGCATAACTTTTCAATAAAAAAAAGATTTTATGAATTTTATTGTTATTAAAAAGTCACGTTAGACTTAATCTGTCCGGCTTTTCGGTTTCAAGACCTGGCGACCCTAGTTGCTACACGGATCTAATCCACGTGCCAATACGTTCGTAAATCAGTCACTGCAGTGGAAACTGCGGTTGAAAAACGCATTATTTTTATGCTTGTGTTTTTATGAGCGCGTTTTTATTATAGGCGCATATCAAAATTTGGATTTCATCTGCTGTCTACACGAATTGCAACAAGCAAGGTCACCTCTATTGAAACGCTGGATTCCATCCGAGTGTCCCATGCTTTATTGTTTTGTCATGTCTTCCCATCCGTCCGTCAGTCAACGGCTTAGCTTATAGACTGTTAGTATTAAGTGAAAAAATAAAAGCTAAGTATTAGTTTTTCTTTTAGTCAAATATCCTCCCTCCGTAACACTTTCGCGGCCTGTTCACGACGGCATTGGTACGCGGGTGCGCGGCACTACGAGCGGTGTCTCGCTCGTGGCGTGCTTCAAACATTTTCATACTTTTGATCCTACCGCTCGCCGCCCCGCGCTTAGCTACCGCTCACAGCGGAAACCTCGTGAACGGGCCGTAACAACGTGTGACTACGGCTTTTCTTTTTGTTCTGTTCTTGTTTCTCCAGTAACCTTATTTATTTCAGAATCCTGAAAATCTTGTTTGATACTTTTTCAGCGTCGTTTTTTGTTGTAGTCAGATTTTAGATTTTTTACTTTTATTTTATTTAAACTATTTTGGTGTTAAATCACTGCTACTATTTACTTGCAAAAGATAAAATGTCATATTAAGAACTAAGTATTAACATAAAACCTGTTCCTTAATTATTGAAATTTTTACAAGTACAAATGAAGCCCTTTCAAATGATATTAAACACTGTGTATTTATCTTAACGTTTTTTTTTACACATAACTTTAAATCTGACCAATATTTTGGAAATGTAAAACTGAAGCCCTTTCAAATGATACCAAACACGGCGTATTTATCTTATTTTTTTTTTAACACAATTCTTTTTGTCCGCACGGGCACCACATTGAGTTTTGTTTCTATTGAAAATCTTAATTGATTTATTAGTTGTTTCAATCAAATCGATATTAGTAATAAGTACTAGTCTATGAATTGTAAGTAGATATGATGCGTTCCAAATAAGAATAGGAAAGCCAATAACCTCGATCTGTCAAATTTTAATTGAAAAGTACGGTTTGCAAAGAAAACTTATTTGCTAATAATATTAGTACTGAATATTATTTAATTCTAGTTAAAGTAAAAACGTTATTGTTTAATCTAAATTAGCTAAATATATATTATTTAAGTCATAATTAGTTTAAAAAAAAACCCTATTTTCTTTCTTATTTTCATTGTTAGGAACAATTCGCCTTCTTTTTCAATTTACTACTGCTCAGACACTTCAGTCACGGTAATATTTAGATAATATTACCGTGCTTCAGTGACGCAGAGATGAGCAAAATTGAAGAACTGGATTCTGATTAAACTTTTTTCGTTCACAATTCGTAAATAAATTAAATTTTAATAATGTGTTGTTTTGCTCACCCTACCCAATTTCTTCGATTTGACAGTATGACGTGACGTCACAACATGGCAATTTATTCTCATTTGGAACGCATTGTACCTATGTACTAGCTTGGGAAATGATTCAGTTCAGTTAATAGCTGCCATAATTAAACCCCACGTCACTTCGACTCCTCTTAGGTAGCCAGTAATTAGCATCATTTTGAAAACTGCAAAAACTTTCAAAGCCAAAAAAAGTTGTTTTTTGATTGTTAGTTTGCTTTGTTTCATACTGTAAATATATAGCAAACAATTGACTAATAGTCTTCATTTTTACTATCATTATTTATTTCTGTTCATTTAGCTATTGTCAATATTTATGCTAATAAATAATATCAGTAGCAAAGTTAACAATACAATAAAATTTACGATACAACGTAAGCTGTAGCTCTATTGTCTTATTTTGCTGACAGATTTAATATAAATATAACTATTTAAAATAAATAAAATCATAACAAACCTTCAATACCGATATCCTTTCTGAACCACATCACACACTGACTAAAATAATTTGAACAATTTTACTGTAGATCGTCATTTTACAACAACAAAAATAATAATTTTCGCGCCACTGATTTGTACGCACAGATAATCAAAAACAAAACACGGTTTTGAAAAACGAACGCTTAATTTTTTCAATGAGTACCGGCCGGTGCGTTCCGTTTCGCGTTCGATTAACGAATGTAGCCAACATTTTCCATCGGCGAAGGCTCGAGCCGCACAGCCACTCACCTTGATTTTCCTGAACGTCGATGTATTTATGACGTATGGTGTAATTTAACTTATCATATTGCAGTTTTGTGTTACCTTTGCTTTGTGCAATTATTGGAGGACTAGAATATGATACCTACTTTAATTTATTAGACAACATACAAATTACATTTTCGTAGCTTGGTGAGAAATTGTGTGCAGCTATAATAGACTAAATGAAAACTCATTCGTTTCATTTTTTAGTTTTCCAGTATAGTAGCAGGGGCGCCGACTCCGTGGGTGCTCGGAGGCTCGAGCACCCATGAGAAATAAACAGTGGGTGCCGAGCACCCTTGAGAATAGACATCAAGAAACAGATCAGTAATCGCCTTTTAGGGAATGGGCGTTTTTTCATTAGCCGACGGCCCGTTTAGCGCAGTGGTTTAGAGCGCCGCCGGTTGAGATGCAAGGGTCGCAGGTTCGATTTATATACGAAAGTTTATTAATGTTGATTAGTCATCTCATTAAAAAATCTGTCTGTAGTACCTACTTTCATTAGTTTAGTATCGTACAGTACAAGTATATATTGTGTTGTGTTCATTTAGTAGGTAGGTTACGTGTAAATTATAAGATTTCTCCCAGGAGGTTTTCTAAAAGAGTGAAACCTATCGCGTTCAACTATGTAATAGTAATAATCACTTCTATCACCTAGTTACTCGTTCATTTCCACACGAAAGTTACGCTAGTCTGTCGTATAATACCTAGGCACTTATCATGTAGACCGGGCCGGTAACTAAACTTTGTATTACGTAGTGTACCTGATTGAAGCAGGAATTGCTATTACACGGCTTACGTAAGTATCCCTGCTAGTACTACCAACGGGGTGTTGAGAAAGCCTTGTAATTGTATAATAAGTACGTATTTATCTGGTTTTAACACATAAATAAACATAGAGGCGAGAAGTGTACGAGTTTTGTAGGTACTGTCGCACTTTGCGACGCGCGACGGTATCCGGATCTATATTACTTCTTGCAATTAACCTTTTGAGTGCGTGATTAGAGACACAATAGTAAGAAATTGGCGCGTGAACGCCGGCGTTAATGCGGGGATCAACAGCTTAAACACCTTTATTTCATTGAATACTTGTATTGCTCTTAAGCATAATTACATCACTTTAACACGGGTTGCGTCCGAACTGAAAAAACTAGACATTATTTTGTTCTATTCAATTTTTAAACCTATTATAGAACAACAAAATCCTTAGAAGTACATTTTACATGCCAGTTCGTTAACCCATGCCCATAACTCATGCGATCTCCTTTCGATATCACATGAGCTACGCCCCAATGAATAGAAATATGGAGGCAACAAACATTTATATTCCAAAGAAAACATTTCACAGAATTTGTAGATTCATTAGAAGACGGGATACATCAATTCTTCACCTTGCATTAAAACAGCAACCTGCCGGTTCCCAGAGCGACAGCCCCTACTTGATTCAGATTTCTATATATCCTGTCTTTGATGAGTGACTAGAGAGGCGCAACGTCCTCACTTTCTGTCTGACACAGGTCCTTACCGGACACGGTTGTTTCGAGAGGTTTCTATGACGGATACGGCGGGAAGAAACATCTGGGTGTCACCATCGTGCAGTTCGCCCGGAAGATACGATGAAGCAAACGATAGAAGCCTGCCCCGCTTGGGCGGTGTACTGCTGTGTCTTCGTGAAGGCGTTCACAACTATCACACAACGCCGTCTAGTCTCAGGCTAAGCAGAGCTTGTGTTATGAGTACTAGACAACTGATAAACATACATATATATTTCTAAATACATACATATTATAGATAAATTACACCCAGACACAGAACAAATGATCGTGCTTATCACACAAACATTTGTCCTGGGTGGGAATCGAACCCACGACCTCCGGCATAGCAGTCAGGGCCACTAACCACTAGACCAACAGGCCAGTCAAAAGAAATTCCAGAAGGCCAACAGGCCAGACGAATAAAAAGCAGTCTCCTCATTCTGCGAAGCAGTAATGTGAGGAGAGGAGGTGGCCGAAACCGTAACGAGGAGACAATCGTTACTCTCTGGTGCCCGCCAGAGATGTCTCGGGAGTCGGGACTCACCGGGCGGTTCCCGGTCACCGTATAATAAGCGCGGTCTTGCAGACGGCGAGCACTGTGTAGCTTGTCGTTTGGTAAGGACTAAACCAAGATTGTTTAAAGAGTTAAGGTGACCCTGGACCGCAAAGGGTACTTGAAGGAATGATGCTCGCTTTCGCTCTACCCAGAGAGTGGGAGGCGTCTTTTGATGATATCCTGCGTAAAAAAGTGATGTGAACAGAGGAGGTTCCGGAGAGGCATTTTAACCGACTTCAAAAAAAGGAGGAGGTTATCAATTCGGTTGTATTTTTTTTTTATGTGTTTTACCTCAGAACTCCGTCGTTTGTGGACCGATTTGCAAATTTTTTCCCCCCTTATAGGATATGCTTTCAGATTGGTCCCATTTTTTTCAAAATCCAGTTCTGATGATGGGATCCATGAGGAATCGAGGGAACTCCTCAAATATTAAAGGCTATTAAATAGTGATTTTGGTATTTTCTTCGAGAACCTAAGCATTTACAGTCAAAAAGTATTATTTGATGAAGTGGAACTGATGGAGAAGACCAGAAATGGCCAACGGAACTTCATACTCACATAGACGTCACAATGAAGATAGTTAATAGCGACTATGACAATAAAAATAAATAAATGAAGTGACCTGATGATGATGATGGAGTCGGAAGATAGCCACTAGAACTCTGTAATTAATCAATGTAACCTAGCTGTGTTTGGGCTTATTAGAATTGTCATGAGATGCACTTTGGCTATAAGGTACTATCGAACTGATCTGATGATGGAGCTGGAAGGTGGAAGGTGGACACGGTAACTTCATAATATAACAATGTATCCTAGCAGTGTTTGGGTTAATTGGAATTGTCATAAGAAATAGGTACTCTTGCTATAAGTGTATCGCAACTAAAAAGTGTGAAATAAAAGCTTTTTTAAGGTTGGATATTATCCAATGACTTCACCTGCTCTGACCGGAGCGAGAGGGCGTGTCCAGCTTTTCGTGGCTAAAATCACACCTGTGTCCTTCAGTTGCCCTTTGCGTTCTAGGACTACGGGTTTCCTTTTTAGAAAATCTCCTCGGTCCTAGCGGGCGTCGTCGGCCCTGCAGGGCCCTTACAGTTTGCTGACATCACATTGATGAGCGCATGGATCAATACGCGCTATTGACGACTGGGGCTCGGTCCGGTCGATTAAAAGGCAGCCGGAAGGCGAGCTACTATTGCTCGAAGTCCGCAAGCCCGCGTCTACCATGGCTGGTAGTCGGGGCGGAATCTCGGCGGCTTGGGCGTGAGGACGTTCATTCCCTCACGCTTGCGGGCTCCTCCTTCACTAGCATTACTGCTTCTCAGAAGAAGGCGACCGCCTGCCGTTCCTCCTCGCTCCAGACCATAGCCCGAACCAGGGTCCAAAGAAAAAAACGAAACCCTTATAGGATCACTTTGTTGTCCCTCCGTCTGTCTTTCTGTCAAGACCCAAGAACGCGTGAAGGTATCGAGTTGAAATTAAAACCATATAGTCAAGTCTGAGGTCCCTTGAAGCTGTGAAAAAAATCAAACTGAGTTAACGAAAAAAAAAAAGATACGGCCGTTTATATCGCAAAAAATGTGTATTTCGACACTCTCAAAGAAATCAAAATTCACAGCGTACTTCCCGTTGACCTAGAATTCTAAAATTTGGCACGAAGCAAGGTCTCATAGCAAAAATATAGGAAAAATCTGTAACTGTAAATTTGTAGTTACGTCACAAAAAAAAACTTTTTTGCGATTTGGAAAAATCTTTGTACCTCGGGAATTGAACTGTTTTCATAGGTAAGTTTGTACGGAACCCGCAGTGCGCGAGTCCGACTCGCACTTACCCGTTTTTTTTTAAACGTTGACGCGTGTTTTAGAAACGTGTGACGACGGCGCGCTTTTATCCTAATAAAGGTCTTCAAGCTGCGTCTGACTCGCGTGCCTATCGCGTCTGTATCGCTTCAAACGCGTGTCAACGGCGCGTTTAAAAATGATGAAAGGATAAAAATGCACAGTCCCTAAAACTATCCAAAACTTTTATATCGATTTCCGTTACGGTTACGGTTTTTTTTTTAATTCGAATATCGGATAGTTGTGTAAAGTGAGAGCAGTGGTGGCCCAGTGGTACCTAACGACCCTGACTTACGATTTGTAGGTCGTGAGTTCAAACCCAGCCAGGCGCATTACTTTGTGTAATTTATTTCATCACCACTGCTCACCAAAGCGGTAAACAAAGAGGGAACCCGGCTTGTACCTACTAGAGTTTAAAAAAAATTGAAGATCTGTGACATCCACCAATCCACACTACAACGAGTGGTGGATTACGGTCCAGTTCCTCTCCTAGAGAGAAAGCCCGAGTCCCAAGTTAGTGGGAATATTATAAGCTGATTATGTTATCAGATAGTTTCGGTTACGGTTATGGAGCTCCATAACCTGATGTACACACACTTATGAAATATAGTTTTCATCCAGATATTAAATAATAATAATATAATAATAATAATGGTATTATGTTTCATTATAATTATCTAAAGGGCCTCTGCGAGTTGGCTTCGGCTCCTCGTACGCCTCCCAAAGGTCCAGGACCTCAGGGTCCTGAGATAAATAAAATATATAAAAAATAATATAATAATAATATTCTACAACTTTCACACAACGCCATCTAGTCCCAAACTAATCAGAGTTTGTGGTCTGAGCACTAGACAGCTGATAAACATACTTATATATTTCTAAATACTTACATACATATTATAGATAAATTACACCCAGACACAGAACAAATGATCGTGCTCATCATACAAACATTTGTCCTGGGTGGGAATCGAACCCACGACATAGCAGTCAGGGTCAGGGCCAGTCACAACTAGACTAACAGGCCAGCCAAAAAAAAAATCACAGACCAATTCATTAAAGTGAAAAATCACAGACCAGTTATTTGGTTTTCCGTAAACTGCTTTATATCTTCATAATATCTATGTACTAACAATTTAAATGAATAATTTCGAAGATATTATAGATTTAAAATGCAGGGACATAGCGGTTGCGGTAGTATCAGCATTGCACCCGAGCGAAGCCGGGGCAGGTCGTTATGTACTAACAATTATATTATTTTGGATAAAATATCGTCCATACTACACCTTTCTAACGCGCACACTGAAGTAGTTGGTAATCAAGCAATCATTATTAATCGTTATAATTTAGTGCTCTGATATAAATGCAAGTAATCCAATCTATAATGACTTGCCGTCTCAATCATATAGGTCCAGTTACATAATAGGTATAATGTTGTATGGAGTGTGGGTTGTCTTATTTATGATTGATTGCAAAACGCACCGTTGCACAAATAATCGGAAATTAGAGCTATTAGCTATCTTGGTTTTAAAATTGTGTTTCCGAAAATAGGAACTAGTATATTAGGACATATATTATCATATTTTAATGAGATGTGTCCGGAATCAATCGCTCAGAATACAAATTGGCGCGCACAACATTAAATTAAAAAACCCTTTTTGATATAAAATAATCCCTATAGTTAATATACGGTTAAGTTCGCTCTGTTAAACCGACCCAAAACCTAACTGTATTTTTTTATTTTATTGTTTAACTAACACTTATTTTTAACTGACTTCAAAAAAAAGGAGGAAGTTATCAATTCGGTTGTATGTTTTTTTTTTATGTTTGTTACCTCAGAACTCCGTCGTTTATAGACCGATTTGCAAAAAAAAAATTTTCCTCTTAGAGGATATGCTTTCCGATTGGTCCCATTTTTTTTTCAGAATCCATTTCTGATGATTGGATCCATGAGGAATCGAGGGAACTCCTCAAATATTATAGGCAACCATATAATGATTTTGGTATTTTTATCGAGAACTTAAGCACTTACAGTCAAAAAGTAACATTTGATGAAGTGGAACTGATGAAGAAGACAAGAAATGGCCAACGGAACTTCATACTCACATAGATATCACAATGAAGATAGTTAAGCGACTATGACAATACAAATAAATAAATGGTTCTGAATAGTTATGTTTGAAATTTTATCATCGAAGTGACCTGATGATGATGATGGAGCCGGAAGATAGGCACCGAAACTTTGTAATTAATCAATGTATCCTAGCTGTGTTTGGGCTTATTAGAATTGTCATGAAATGTAGTTTGGCTATAAAGTACTGTCGAACTGATCTGACAATGGAGCTGGAAGGAGGAAGGTACACACAGGAATTTCATAATAAAACAATGTAAGCAACCTAGCAGTGTTTGGGTTAGTTGGAATTGTCATAAGAAATAGGCACTCTGGTTATATATAAGTGTATCACAACTAAAAAGTGTGAAATAAAAAACTTTTTACAAAACAATAACCGACTTCACTAAACAAAAACAGGGACTCTCGCACTGAGGGTTCCGCACAAACTTACCTATGAAAACAGTTCGATTCTCGAATTGAGTTACGAAGATTTATCCAAATTTAAAAAAAAAAATTTTGGTGACGTAACTACTTTACAGTTTTCAGTTTTATTTCTATATCTATACTATAAGACCTTGCTTTATGCCAAATTTCAGGATTCTGGGTCAACGGGTAGTACCCTATGAATTTTGATTCCTTTGAGAGTGTTGAAATGTACGTTTTGGTAACATAAACGGCCGTATCATTTTTATCCGTTATCTTAGTTGTTTGATTTTTTCACAGCTTCAAGGGACCGCAGACTTTATACGGTTTTAATTTCAACTCGATGACTCCACGCGTTTCTGAGATAAAGTGCCTTGACAGACTAACAGACAGACAGACAGACAGACAGACAGACGGACAACAAAGTGATCCTATAAGGGTTTCGTTTTTTCGTTATGAGGTACGGAATCCTAAAAAAAACACTAAAAGGATCAAAATAACTTTAATTTGGGAAGTCGGTGTTATATGTTTAAGAAACAAACAATAACGAGAAACACCGACTTCCGAAATTAAAGTTATTTTGATCCTTTTAGTGTTTTATTTTAGTGAAGTCGGTTATTTTTTTTTGTAAATAGTTTATTTCATTAGTAAAATCTGTATTATAAGCGAAAATAAATATAATAAAATACGTACAATTGCAGAAAATAAGTTTGAAAATTGTGAATTATGTCATTACCTAACACCATACTCGGGAATAAATAATATGTTTCGCGATTTGGAACCAAAGCTAAAAAAATTTACCATGGATGACTTCTGTATTATCTTAATTGGTGAAACAGACTTCAAATCTACTAAGGAATATCCCAGCATCATTCTCTACATAAGAAAAATACTCGAAAAAATTCAACACACAAATGTTATTCTCTGCGTGCCAACTTATAGTAAATGTATAAGTAATGTTACTTTGTATAACATGAGAGTAGAAAATTTTAATAATCTGCTATACCAAGACATTTTAGCATACGAACATGCCTATTTTATTGACTCAAATAAGAACCTTACGTGGGACTACAAAATGTACAGACAAAAGACAGGATCAGTAAATAATTACGGCATGCACATAATTTTCCAAGACATCGCCACACTTGTGAACTATATACGTGAAAATACCTCTGCGAATGCAGAAAGCGAGAAAAATAACAATATGGATGAGCAGCAAGCGACAGGGCAGTTTTTTCGATTATAATTACCTAAACGTGATACATCAAAACATTGCGGGTTTACTGAACAAGAGTAGTGAACTAATTGTATGTCTTGAAGAGATGGCAGAAAAAAATACCGAAAGTGACATAATCTGTTTATCAGAACACTTCATGATAGCTGGCCATGAACAGTTATTACATATTCCTAATTACACTTTGGCGGCATGCTACTCCAGAAAGGACAGTAAGAGAGGTGGCACATGTATCCTTGCAAAGAAGGGTCACCAGTTTAAAGAGCTTCAAGATATAGCAAAATTAATGGAATTTTCGAATGTTGCGCTATTGATCTGCCTATGTATAATACAATTATTGTTTGTGTGTATAGAGTACCAAAGTCCAATAACTTACCTGTATTTTTTGAGCAATTAGAGAAAGTTTTATCTACTATTTGTAACAGAAATTTAAAAAAAAATGTCGTAATTGCAGGTGACTATAATATCGACTGTCTTAAACGTAGTAATACTCTGATAGATCTAGAATGTTTACTTTTAAGTTATAATTTAAAATTAGAAATAAATCAGCCAACTCGACTCGCAAGCGGCACTTGCATAGATAATTTTGCACATAATGTGGGAAAAAAGTGTAAATCTGATGTGATTGACTTCGGCCTGTCAGACCACACAGCGCAAGTACTAAAATTACCGGTTAATAAAAAAATCTTAATAAGTTATTGGCGAACAAATAGACGAGATTATAGTAAAGAAAATATGCAAAAATTCAAAAATTATATAAAAACTTTTTCTTTCTCTGAAATCTATAATACAAATAATCCTAGTACAGCATACAGTGCATTTTTTGAATCTTTCATGATGCTGTATAACTTATGCTTTCCTTTCCAAAACGTTACAATAAGAACCAAAGTAAAGCCTCGGTGGGTATCACGTGGCATTAAAATCTGTAGTAAAAAAAAGAGAGAGCTTATGTGGAACTATAGGTTAAATCGTAATGAAGTAAATAAAACTAAATTAAAAAAATACTCTAAACTATATAAAAACATAATTAATTTAACGCAACGTGCACAAAACAATCATAAAATAAAATCGTCTTCTAATAAATCTAAAGCCACATGGGCGATCATAAATAGGTCTAATCTGAATTTACCAAAGGATAGTATCACTTCCATAGAAATAAATCACAAAACTATAAGCAAGCCACGCGAAATTGCGAATGCTTTTAACAATCTTTTTATAGAAAAAATAGAACCAATACCAGACGCTGGTAAGGATGTAACCGTAAATATACCTAAATCAAGCCAATCTATATTTATGGCACCAAGTACTCCATATGACATACTTCAAATTATAAGATCGCTTAAAAATACTACAAGTGTTGGGTATGATGGGATCTCTACTAAAGTCCTTAAGTATATCGCTTATTATATCTGTGACCACCTAAGCCACATTATTAATATGTGTATTACCACTGGATCATACCCGGAAGGTCTAAAAACTTCGATCATTAAACCCATCTTCAAAAAAGACAACAAGCGGAGTATGAACTGTTACAGACCTATTGCACTTATTCCTATAATTTCAAAAATTTTTGAGAAGTACATATATAATCAAATTTATAACTATTTGGAAAAATTCAATATTCTTTCAGAGAAGCAGAAAGGTTTCCGCAAAAATAAAACAATAAACATGGCTGTTTTTGATTTTATAAATAATGTCATGGGCAATGTGGATAAGAGGACGCCGGTATGTACCATTTACTGTGATATGACCCAGGCTTTCGATTATGTTAATCATAACATTCTCCTTCGTAAACTGGAAGCTTATGGCATTAGAGGCAATATTTTAAATCTTATAGAATCATATCTGAAGGATCGTAAACAATATACAGAAATATCTAAAGTCAACATTAATACCAAAAAAGAAGAAACTTATTCTTCAAAAAAACGGTTAGTTAAATATGGAGTCCCACAAGGGAGCGTATTGGGTCCTTTATTATTCATAATCTATATAAATGACTTGCCATTAGTAACTAATTATCCAGTGTCACTTTTTGCCGATGACAGTACAGTCACTATTAATTGTATAAATAAAGATACGTATGAACAGGAAATTAATAATACAATCAGTTCAATAATTAACTGGCTAGATAACAATAATTTAAAGATCAATCTTGAGAAAACAAAATTTATGTTCTTCAGTCAACGTTTAGAAGCACCAAATGTTAATGTTCAACACAAATCAACTTTAATTAAAAAGGTAGATACAGCTAAGTTCTTAGGTCTAACCATTGACAATCGTCTGAACTGGAAAGCACATACAGAAGAATTAAATAAAAAAATATGTTCTTCTGCCTATGCTCTCTATAAACTAAAACCTATTATAAGTACCAATGCGCTTATAACAGCCTACCATGGTATAGTCGGCTCGATATTGAGGTTTGGAGTTTTATTTTGGGGAAACTCTACTAATAGAGAAATTATTTTTAAGTCACAAAAAAGATGTATTAGGGCTATGTTTGGTTTGAAAATAACTGATAGTTGCAAACAGTATTTTATAAAGTATAATATTTTAAGTCTGCCGTCCTTATTTATTTATGAAATAGCTAATTTTGTACAAACCAATCCCAACCTATTCAAGAAACTATCAGACGTATCTATTCGTAATCGACGGGATAATAATAAATTATGCGTACCAAGGTCAACCACGGCATTGATGCGCAAAAGTATTTTTTGTTTAGCACCAATGATCTATAATAAAATCCCAAAACCTATTAGACAAATGCCTACTGCTCTATTTAAAATACATTTAAAAAAATATCTCGTAAATAAATGCTATTATACCATATCGGAATTCTTAAATGAACGCAATTAATTAAATATATTTCTGTAATTACGACATTTTCACAATTTGAGCCTTAAATCTGCAAAACCTAATCTGTATTTTTGTGTGTTTTCCCCTCTTTTTTAATTAAGTATTACGATGAAAATTTTTATTGTTTGTTGTCTAGACTCAAATCTTTTGTGGTTTATTCTAAACCAAATATGTTGTTTTTGTACGCCATAAATGGCAAAACATGCAGATCTTGCTGTTAATTTAAGACCTTGCACATATTATTATTATGATGTATACTCATGTTTTACAATAAAAATATATTCTATTCTATTCTATTCTATTCATTGTTATGTTTTGTATACCTACAGAGTGACATTTCGCACTAGCGAAAAACTCTTTACTTAAGTAAAGTTTTTAAAAAAGGAAGAAATAGGAATTAGTTTAAATAGGTTATGTAAGTAATTATCAATTCCCATTTTTATTTCTTGTTCTGTATTTTTATGTTATTATTACTGATAATTCTAATTATTATTTTTCTCCTTGCCATCTTATGCAATGATAATTAACTAATCCTAAGTGTTTTAAGATCAAATGTTTTGTGTTAATGTTGTGATTGTCTCTATGGCCGTATTACAGAACTACAATAAATACAAACATATTATAGATAAATATAAGTCTAGTAGTAATAATAGTAGTACCTAATAATATCATTCTTTCTGTGTCTGGGTGCAATGCACCAGACACAGAAAAAATGATATTATGACGTCACCATATTTAGTTCTATTTGTTTCATCGGTTTTACCCACGGCTATATTGAGAACCCGTTCCGCTTGGGTTTTTAAAAATACCGAGACCAGTTTCTGCCTTTGCTCTCTTATGATGACCTAGTCAGGGTCGCTGGCATCCGATGGATGCATGACGCACGGGACCGGTCGTTGTGGCGACGCTTGGGGGAGGCCTATGTCCAGCAGTGGACGTCTTTCGGCCGAAATGATGATGATTTTCTACTCACTTTTTTTTTTTTTTTGCTCTTCTTCTTTATTTTTAACCGACTTCAAAAAGGAGGTTATCAATTCGGTTGTATGTGTTTTTTTATGTCTGTTACCTCAGAACTCCGTCGTTTATGGACCGATTTGCAAAATTTTGTTTTCCTCTTAGAGGATATGCTTTCCGATTGGTCCCAATTTTTTCAAAATCTAGTTCTGATGATTGGATCCATGAGGAATTGAGGGAACTCCTCAAATATTATAGGCAACCATATAGTGATTTTGGTATTATCATCGAGTACTTAAGCACTTACAGTCAAAAAGTAAAATTTGATGAAGTGGAACTAATGAAGAAGACCAGACATGGCCAACGTTACACATAGATATCACAATGAAGATAGTTAAGCGATTATGACAATACAAATAAATAAATGGTTCTGAATAGTTTGTTGAAAATGGTATCATCGAAGTGAAATGATGATGATGATAATTAATCAATGTATCCTAGCCGTGTTTGAGCTTATTAGAATTGTCATGAAATGCAGTTTGCCTATAAGGTACTATCGAACTGATCTGATGATGGAGACGAAAGGTGGAAGTTAGACACAGGAACTTCATAATAAAACAATGTAACCTAGCAGTGTTTGGGTTACTTAATTGGAATTGTCATGAGAAATAGGCACTCTGGTTATTGTATCGTAACTAAAAAGTGTGAAATAAAAAACTTTTAAACAAGTGAAGTCCTTTCAAATGATACCAACACGACGCCGTATTTATCTTATTTTTTTTTAACACAATACTTTTTGTCCACTAGAGGGCGCCACATTGAATTTTGATGATATTTTTTTTATAAGTATCAGTGAAGCCCTTTCAAATGATATGAAACACGGTGTATTTATCATTTTTTTTAAACATGACTTTTTGTCCGCTAGAGGGCGTCACTTTAAATTTGAGCAATATTTTGGAAATGTACAAGTGAAGCCCTTTCAAATGATACCAAACACGGCGTATTTATCTCCATTATTATTTTTAACGTATTACTTTTTGTCCGCTAGAGGGCGCCATATCGATTTTTGTGACACGTCACGTAGCCTATGTTTAGCGGACAATTAAAACGGTTCTAACGATACCTCATACGTCGAGTTCCGATAAGTAGATTAGGAGCTATGAGGGAACAGATGAACATACTCACATACATACACAGCCTGTCAAAATCATAACCCTCCGTAGTCGGGTAAAAATAGGTACTATTGGCTTTAATATTCAATCATTCATCAATCAGTCATTTATTTATTCTAATATTTCAATTATCAGAGGAGATCCAGAAACACTTAATTTATTCTATCATTCATTGTATTCAGAAATGGGAACTATTTGGTCTAATATTCAACCATTCAGTCATTTATTTATTCTAATATTTCAAAATATTTAGTCCATTCGGTACGGTGAGCTATCAAGAATGGAATACCCCACCATTCATTGTATTCAAAAATAGGTACTATTGGCTTTAATATTCAATCATTCATCAATCAGTCATTTATTTATTCTAATATTTCAATTATCAGAGGAATATGAATAGGTACATATGAATGGCGGGGTAAATTGGGTGTTTCTGGATCTCCTCTGATAATTGAAATATTAGAATAAATAAATGACTGATTGATGAATGATTGAATGTTAGAGCAAATAGTACCTATTTTTTAATACAATGAATGGTGGGGTAACTTGGGTGTTTCTGGATCTCTTCTGATCCAGAAACCCCAATTTACACCTACTTAGGATTTCTGTGCATCAAAAATCTTTTCACAAAAAATACCTAATTAATATTATTGTACAACAAATATTTATGGACTTTTTACAATTATTAAGGGACTTGGGGCACCCGACTCCGACAGGTTAGGTCAACAAAAGCATATTTTGTGGTAGAAAACAGGAATACACTGACGAACAGTAAACTCTACCGGTACCAACAATACAACAACAACAACAACAACGTAACAACGTAACTATTTTACGATATGATCAGCTATGTTTGATAAGGACCTGTACCATGACGTTTAAAGTAAGATTGTTTCATTCTTATTTCTAGTGTGCGTAAGAGATGGCGCTAGACAACCTGTATCGCTCTGTCTCTTACCCACACTGAAATAAGAATGAAACAATCTTACTTTGAACGTCATGGTAACCCCGCATATCATGAAATGATCATGAGTTTAGCTCAAATAGCACCATTTCATGAAATGGTCGATCACATCATGAGGTAATTCTAAGATCTGACCACGACATTCACATGACGTTGATCTAAATGTTTTGCCAAAGAAGTGTTTTGCCAAAGAAGTGTTTTGAGAAAAAAAAACCTAAGAGTTTTGACCTGATGACTCAGTGCTGCCATCTGGTTGAAGTCATTTTTACGCACTCAAAAGGTTAAAATCACGCTAATCCGCTAATCCATAGATATCGCACCGTCTCGCACTATCACGCGCCGCCCGGCCACCTGTATCCCGCGCGTAGGTACTACATTTTTACCCAACTACGGAAAAGCCAAAGGAGGGTTATGATTTTTCAGGCTATGTATGTATGTATGTTCATCTATTCCCTCATAGCTCCTAAATTACTTATCGAAACTCGACAAATGAGGTATCGTTAGAACCGTCTTAATCGCTCGCTGAACATGGCTACGTGACGTGTTACAAAACTCGACGTGGCGCTCTCTAGCGAACAAAAAGTATTGTGTTAAAAAAAAAAAGATAAATACGTGTTCGGTATCATTTGAAAGAGCTTCACTTGTAAATTTCCAAAATATTGCTCAAATAAGGTCACGTGTTAAAAGAAAACGTTAAGATAAATACACCGTATTTTAATATCATTTGAAAGTCGATCACTTGTACTTTCAAAAATATCTTCAAAATTTAATGTGGCGCCCTCAAGCGGTCAAAAAATTAGATGTCAATAACACAAAAATAGTTTAAATATTACAAAATAAAAAAAACTTACTGGAGAAACAAGAACATAACAAAAAGAAAAGTCGTAGTCACACGTTATTCAAGTACCAACCGTAAAGGTGCTATTTGAACCTCGGCTGCAGGCTGCGGATGCAGGCAGCACATGCGGCGGCAGCACAACTGGTTTTCTATGTAGTAGTATGGATTTTTATGAAAACCATTCCGAACGACGCTGCAGAAGCACGTGCTGCCGGGCTTCGGCTTCGAGTGCTGCCGTGACCTGCAGCCGCAGGCGATCGCAGACCAGTACTGCTGCGGCCGCAAGTCGATGCGCACGTAGTTACGTCACTCCAACCTGTTTAGAAAGACAAGTCCCGAAATAATGGAGGAGAGGAGGAGCCTATAGCGCTCATATTGGGTTGAATCGTAGATTTGCGACTGGCAGCACGTGCAGCCAGCCTCAGAATCACTCCCAGTTGCAGATGCAGGCAACGGCTGCGTGTCATGCGTGTGCTACCTGCATTTGCGGCCTGCATCCTCAGCCTGCAGCCAAGGTTCGAATGGCACTTTTACATTTTAATTACGTGTAGTCACACGTAATTAAACGGCTTTTTTAGACTTTACGGTTAGACTGGAAGCCGACCGAAGTTAGACCGGATGCGGCTGAATAGCCGTGTTTATATAGAGCGTTAGCCTATCAGACTTCCACAACCCAGTTACTGGGCAACATGATACTCCTTGAAATAGATCGATAATACCAAAATAGTTCAAATAATAAAAAGTTAAAAAACCAAAACCTGACTACAACAAAAAAAAAAACGATGCTGAAAAAGTATGAAACAAGATTTTCAGGATGCTGTTGGGAAAGACAAGGAGAAGGAGATGATGGTATCCGTTGGCGTGACTTTCGGTCTATCTAAAACTACTAGAACTATTCTAAATACTATGACGCCTGTGAAGGTCACAACTATTATTAATTAAATTGCAAAACTGGCATGTTAGACTTCTAAGGTTTACGTTATAAAAAGTTTAGTATGATTGATGTTCAATAAATAAGATAGGAGACGTCAAGAAATGTCGGAATATATTTATATAGAAAATATGATATGAAAGTGCTTAAATCTATATAATAATAATCTCAAGCCTATTATATAATAATACTATAAAGCCTTTCATTGCGCTACCAGCGTGACTAATGGTGGAGGGCCGTTGTTGCGAAATTCTATATTTTCAGATAGATGTGTCTTGACAGATCGAGAAAAAAACGACTAGTTTAGTCACACGGAGCCTCTCGCAGAGATAGAGGCAAAGCGAGGAAAGACGAGTACGAGTGAGCTAGCGCAGCAGGCGAGGAATATACGCCTGGAGATATAGGAAAGCTGAGTGATTTTTTATATAATAGAATATTAATTTGAAAAGGAGAGATGATGTTCTCAGGCATAGACGAAGTATGCTTCGAAGAATTTATCGCCGATTTTAAGCAGACCGCCAGGTCAAACGATTGGTTGGAGAGTGATTATGCTCTCATATTAGGAGGATATCTGCATGGAGCGGCAAACCACTTCTACAGATATACGTATAATGACGATATGGACTTCGCGACGTTATGCAATTTAATTAGGGTTGAGTTCCCATGTGAATGTTTTAATTGTGCACAACGTGCAGCGACTGCAACATTAGTAGCATTTAATACTGAGGATGAAACCGCAGATTTGCTTGGAGAAGGCGGACCATTAAATGTTTTAAATAAAGATGATAATGCTGTTTTATATTCTAGCATGATAATGGACGAACCATATACTGATGAGCAGAATGATGACCGTGATGACCAAAGTGATGAAATTGATGACCAGAGCTGTAATGAAAGCAGCTTAGTCGATGACGAGATGAGATTGGAGTGTACGGATGAAGTCAAAAACTCGGGTGTGTCCATTCCAATCATTTGTTCTCCCAATTTATTTCCAGGAAACCAAGATTCGTTTTTTTTAGAATCACAATGTGATCAGGATGAACAAACAAACAAAAATCACATCGAGAATGATCACAATTTAGAAATTAGTTACGAAAATAATATTAACGAAATCGGACAGATTTTTTTCCAGAGTGAAGTGGAAGATATGGTCCCGAGTTCAAGGGATTGAGGTCCATTCTATGTTGGTAACAAAAAAATTAAATAGATTTGATTGTATTTTTTATAACAAATATCGTTGTCATGCCACATGTCAACCAGAAAAAGGTATGGCACCAAAGAAGTCCTTCCACATTAAGTTGAATCGTCGTGCCCAAATAAAGAATAAAAAAAGTATGGCGAAAAAAAGTTTTCAGAAGAAAGTCCGTTCGTCACCTTCATTTAAATAATATAAAATCTTGTTTATCAAATTTTAAATTTTGTAATGATAATAACTTCATAAAACGATCCTTTTTATTGAAATTTAAAATTTGGAAATTCTATAAAAAGAAATTAAACTTTATTTTTAGAAATTATAAAATAAGGAAACGATTCATTTTGAGAATTTTGTTACGATGCCATGATGCTGGCTCAGCACACTTGCAAACAAGCTCGAAGCATCAAATTCCACGAGTACTTAGCGCTTCCCACGGTAACGACGATTCCCTGGGCTTTTTCCATCCTAACATCGGTGGGAACAGACACTCGCGCTAATCGCGTATAGTTTTATATACTTTTAGTTTACGTTTAATTTTCATCATTTTTTTAAACTTTTGTGAACATTAATTAAACTTTTACTTTATAAAACGGACTTTGTTTCAAAAGTTTCCCGACACGCCCCCACACACGTATTTGGCGCAGTCGGAAGTCGTCAAGGACTTTGAAAGTGTTGTCGTTGTGTGAATCACCCAAAAATCGGGCATCGCCGCGTCGACCGTCCAGACGAAGAACCTTTGGAGGCCCGTCGGGAAAGCTGCTGCTGCGGACATCGAGACTTCAAAAAATCGATGAATCGACGCTCGCCAGCAATAGTACAAATGTAAGTGAATTACATATATTCTTAATAATTGTATGCTATATTTTTACGCAGTGTACTATAATTTTTCAAGATTTTTCACCCACGTAGTAATAGGGACCTTAGTCCTAGTAGGCGAGTTCAACTTCGGATAACCCGAAGTGACGCCAATCGTAACCTTGAACTCTTAAGCGACTTAGATTTAGAAACTATGACTGAACAAAGTCACAGTTCACAACCATCTTTGAGTCAGACGAGTCAGATGGCTTCGTCAGACTTAACTGATAAGATTTATAAATCCCTTAGATTAGTTCCAGAGTTTAATGGTAATCCTAATGTTTTGACCAGATTTTTGAATTTATGTGATGAGTTAGTGCTCACTTATGTCAGTACGGAACCAGGAAGTAGACTCTCGAATTTGGCTCTGATTAATGGAATTTTGAACAAGATAACTGGTACTGCTGCACGTACTTTGGCAACTAATGGAATTCCTAGTGATTGGCAGGGCATAAGAACCACGTTAATTAACAGCTTTTCAGATCACAGGGACGAAACTTCGTTATATACCGATCTGTCTCTTTTAGTTCAAAGTAATGATACTATACAAGTATACTACGAAAAAGTTCAGCATTTATTGTGTACTATAATAACGTATGTCGAGTTGCACGAATCTGTAGGAACTACTGTGGAAGCAAAAAGAACTCTTTATAAAAACTTAGCTTTGCAGACATTCTTGAGAGGTTTAGACGAACCACTAGGTTCTAGGGTAAGGTGTATGCGACCTTCATCTCTCGAAAGTGCCCTTGAATTTGCCCAAGAGGAATTAAATGTTCTCTATTTACAAAAAAGAAATAAGTCTTTACCCGCGAAGAAAAATCTATATAATTTTTACGAACAAGCACCTAATACTTCTAACGCGCAGCAAAATTTCCGTTCATCTGCTCCCAATTCATCTCATCAACAGCAAAATTTTCGTTCATACATGCCACCAAACTATAACCCTATATTCCAAACATACCCCAGACCTCAAATTCGATCCTTTGGTCCTGAATATCCTCCACAGCTATACCCACCACCCGTACCACTAGAACAGAATAGGCAACCCTATCCCAGACCTCAAAACCCCACAAAGACCCTACAAATGTTTAGGGCCCCCCCTACCAATATGTCTACGGGATTCCGAATCCCACCGCGAGCTCCCCAAGTACCCCAAATAAATCAAGTACCTCAATATAATACCCCAACACCTATGAGTGGTATTAGTCATCCAGTCGCGCGAACTCTCCCGCCCACGAACTACAATGGTAAACGTAACCTTGAACCAAACCTTCCACAAATTGGAGAAACTCATTTCAATGAATTCTTAGACGATAATACAGCCTTAAATTTTCACAAATATGATCCCAATATCCAAAATTTTGATCCTGTTATCGATACAAATTATTTTCATAATTTTATGATTGGCCTTGAACTTGATCCAAATCAGAACCCCGTTGAAGGCACTACAGAGCAAAAATTTTTGCCCGGCTATAGAGAAGAATGCCCCCGTATAGAATTGAACGTGCAAAGTAAACGTCATTTACCCTATATCCAAATTAAAAATCCCCCAATTAAACTTTTGATTGACACCGGGGCAAACGAGTCTTTCATTAGCCCAGAAGCCTATGAAAAATTTTACCCCCACATTCCACTTGACTATGAACCATTCCTAGTTACAAATACGCACGTGACCACCCAAAATTACTACTCACTAACTGTCCCTTGTTTTGAGGAATTAAATGATAATGTTCCCATAAAATTATTTCTCTACAAATTCCATAATTTCTTTGATGGTTTAATAGGTTGTGAACAGTTAAAAAAGTGGAACGCAAAAATCGACCTTGCTACTCATGCTTTAGAGACAGAATTCACAAAAATTTATATAACTTTATATTGCAATCCTCAATGCTTAAACTCTCATGAAATTACTATACCGGCCCAAACTACTCAATTAATTAGGGTACCTACTGACATTGCACAGGGAGACATCTATATTGAGGAGCAAACTATTTCCGGTTGTTACATTACCGAATGCATATCATTCGCCGAAAATAATCATACCATGATACAAATTTCAAACCCGTGGGATACAGACATTGTAATACCTATAGAAAACCCTATATGCGCACAAGTTTTTAACGAAGAAACGTTTCCCATAAATCACGTAATCGACACGCCCCCACACACGTATTCTAAAAAAAAAAAAGTAAAAAAAAGTAAAAAAAAAAGTAAAGTAAGTCTAAAAGAGCCTGGTTCACGTCTTACAAGGTGGAGGCTCAAGTTAGCAGAATATGACTACACTATTGTTCACAAAAAGGGAAAAATCAATACTAACGCAGACGCTCTCTCACGTATTCAAATCAATCATAATGAAACTCAGTCTTTGTTCGTTAATCACTCCGATACGTCTTCCACATTATCGGCCGAGGAAGATAGTCCAACACTTTCCTACTCTACTCTCACCGCTGAAGGCAATAGTCCAATACATTCGTCATCTATTTTTACTGCACATTCACTCGCGGACAAACAAACACAGCATTCAACACAACATTCATCGTCCACCCTATCTGCTTATTCAGCTCCACAAAATATCATACATCAAGCACAAGTACATACAGCTTCACCACGTACTGAAACCATACACACTAGCGCAGAAAATCCCGTTCTAGATATTCCGATATCAGATGAACCTTTAAATAAGTTTAAGAGACAACTAGTAATAAAAGTAATAAGCGGTAACTCTAAAACTAGACCAATAATAACCGAACCTTTTCAGTCTATGCAAAGAACTTCAGTAGAAATTAGCGAACATCATTTGCAAAGTAATATTATAAACATTATAAAATGTCACGTTGACCCAAAGATCCGTACTGCTATTCTAGTAAGCCCCATCGAAAAAATGCTCGATATAATACCAATCTTGCAACAAACTTTTGAAAGTTCATCTGTGAACTTAGTTCTAGTTAAACATGAGGTAACCAATATTAATGACCTTTCAAACCAATTAGATATAATAAAAAAATATCATGAAGGCCAGACCAATCATCGCGGAATTACGGAAACCTATCTTTCATTATCAGAACGTTATTTTTGGCCTAAAATGAAAACCGAAATTACAAAATTTATTAACAAATGTAGCATATGCAGATGCGCAAAATATGACCGCAACCCAGTACGCCCACAGTTCAGAATTGTTCCCCCACCAACTAAACCGTTTGAATTAGCACATGCGGATGTTCTAACTGTTGATCATGACAAATATTTAACTATTTTAGACTCATTTTCTAAGTACGCTCAAGCCTATCTTTTACCCGATTGTACCTCACCCAATATATTAAAAGCACTTTTACACTTTAGTACTCATCACGGTTTCCCTCTAAATCTAACAACTGATCAAGGCACCGAATTTAGCAATCAAGTCATATCAGAATTTCTCCGTTTGCATAATATAAAACATCATATGACTAGTGCATATGCATCTAATGAGAATGGTATCATTGAACGTTTCCATAATACGCTTTTAGAACACCTACGGTTACTAAAAATTCAGCACAAAAATGAACCCAGTCGAAATCTTATACCGTACGCATTAATTGCTTATAATAATTCCATCCATAGTCTAACCAAGTGTAGGCCATTTGATGTTATTTCCGGTCACTTCGACCCTCGAAATCCTATCAGTTTAAATATGACGGACCGATATCTTCAAACTTATATTCAAGAACATCGTGGTCAAATGGAAACAGTTTATAAAATTATTCATGATTCTGCATTATCCAGTCGCGAAGATATAATGACTCGACGTAATGTCGATAGGGAACCAGTTTTGGACTGTGAACAAAATCAAATAGTTCACGTACGTAATCCAATGGCAAGTAGACAAAAATTAGCACCTCGTTTCACTCAGGACAAGGTCGTTAAGAATCTACCTATACATATTTACACCGCAAAAAGTCGTGGCCCGGTAGCAAAATCTAGGTTGAAAAGACCACCGAAAAAATGATAGTTTTCGTATCATTTGTTTCAGGTACTTATTACTGCTGCTAATTTTCGTAGTTGGTGCTCAAGAAATACGCCTCGATAGGCTAGATAATGGACCGGGTATACTACCCTTTAATCTGGGTGCTACCAAAATTATATCCCATTTTCATATATTTTTACAAGACATTAACCTTCATGAAATCGAGTCGCATGTGAACGCCATAAAATCCCAACTTACAGATACTACTTATAAACTATCCCATTCAGACAACTCTCTCTTTAAATACCAAACTAGGCACCTATATGCAAAGTTAGATAAAGTTTTAATGCAATTAGATGCCTTGAGGCCATCTAGAACTAAAAGAGGTCTGATCAATCCTTTAGGCACAATTATCAAAAGTATTTCCGGTAATTTGGACAATGAAGACGCCCTGAAATTTGAAAATGCATTACGAACCTTAAATAAAAATGATCAAATTTTGTCGCAATCATTGAACAAGCATATTACTTTATATAAAGAGATGACGATACAGCAGAATCAAATTATCCGAAATATTTCATTAAATCAGGTTAAATTGGAAAGAGCTCTTACTTTTGTCATGAATATGACTAATGACAATGAGCGAATTATTCACTACGTTCATCTTGTACAACTTTTTGCAATATTAAGCGAAAATGTTCAAGAACTTATGAGCGAAATTAACAGAATAGAGAATATATTGGCATTTAGTAGAAATAAATCGATTCATCATTCAATACTTTCTGTTAAAGATGTAAGAAATATCATAAGCCAATTAAAACGCACTTATAGATCTGGTCAAATAATTGACATAGACATCAGAGATTATTACGAAATTCTTAGCCTAGCTTCATACTTTACAGAGTCAACAGTAGTAATAGTCCTAAAGTTTCCCATTACGTTTAGTACAGAATATCAGTTATATGAATTATGTCCCGTTCCAAATAAGGAAAGCCTAATTATAGTACCAACTGCACCTTATATAGCATCCAATTCTCAGGAATATGTGTATATGGAGGCTGAATGCCCGAAGGTCAGTTCCTGGCACATATGCGAGCAGAAAATCGTCCACCAGATCTTATCAAGGACAGACTGTATTCAAAAACTTATACAATCTCAGGAGATAGATGGAACGTGCAAACCCACGCCTATCTCTCTGACTAAGGAGGCTCTAATTGAGTTGGATAGCTATCATTACATCATTGCGTTCCCCAATAGTACGAAAGTTCAACTTTCCTGCGGTAAAGAGCGATTTGAAATGTTACAAGGCAGTTTTATGGTCAGCGTCCCTCAAGGCTGCAAGATTAAAACACCCGAACTTAGTATAATAAACCTGGACAATAAATTAGTCGGAAAACCATTAGAACTCATGGCTCTACCACACTATGAAACACCAGTAAAGACACGGAGCTTCACTCTAAAGACCACAGATTTAACCAGCCTTCGGAGAATACAGAACCAAATCACTTCACAAGATGAAATTAAAGTCGAAACACTGGACACTATCGGAATCTACCATACGACAATTCCATTCTACATACTTATATTGTTTGGTACATGTGCACTGAGCATCATATACGTCATTCGTCGCCGTCGAGCTGGGAGAATTAACATTACCACACAAACTAACACCGAATTAACGGAAGATGAAAGAAGAGCCGCAACTTTTGGCGTCAAGGTCACCAAATAGTTGCTCATCTGGCAGGGGAGGTGTTACGATGCCATGATGCTGGCTCAGCACACTTGCAAACAAGCTCGAAGCATCAAATTCCACGAGTACTTAGCGCTTCCCACGGTAACGACGATTCCCTGGGCTTTTTCCATCCTAACATCGGTGGGAACAGACACTCGCGCTAATCGCGTATAGTTTTATATACTTTTAGTTTACGTTTAATTTTCATCATTTTTTTAAACTTTTGTGAACATTAATTAAACTTTTACTTTATAAAACGGACTTTGTTTCAAAAGTTTCCCGACACGCCCCCACACACGTATTTATTTTGTAAATATTTTGGTTTTTGTTTTTGTTATCATGTCACTGCATTATTTTTGTGAGGTCAGCAGGGCATGAATGATTAATCATTTCTTTTTGTTTCATGTTCGTTTTCAAAGAGAGGCGCCACGCGCCGTTACCGAAGAAAGAAGACAAGAAAACTGTGCGTTCAATAGTTTTTTTATTATTCGATTAGGTAAATATGATCCAGGTGACGTTTTAGCTTGCAGCAGTTAAATATATTTTGGGAAACTGTGGTCCTTTCTAATGAAAAATGAGGGGGAGTGGTGTATCAATTAATGCTGATACCGACTTTGCAGATAAGGCATAGCCTTTGCAAAGGGTGTCTAGTTGACACCATTGGTTTAGCTGATGATTGAAGTCCCGCAGTTCAGTCACTATGGACTGATAGATTATGTTAGACTACATGAATTTTTTTAAAGTTTTGTCACTGGAACATATTCAATTTTTAGCTATGATAGAAACTTGCACAGTGCTGTCTTTTTCTTCTCTGACACGATGAGCGTCCGATGAGGTTAAAGTCATAACCGTAAGAGTTGTAGTTTATATCTTGTTAGATCCCTTCTGGATAGATGTCAATTATGACAATTAGGGTGCAGCACCGTGGCTTTTATTCGAGGTTTTACCGCAGTGGGGTCTAAGCATGACAACTTCGAATGGTGAGCGCCAAGTTAGCGCAGAGTTGTAAATAGATTTTTAATTTTACTTATCGTTCGTCATGTCTTAGGTTCGCTCATAAAGAGACGACCACCACCATGTAAATTACTTCCCTCCACAGGTAGGGACATCTGTGTTAGGTAATAGGGGGTCACGTGACCTGATCGAAAATTCGTAAGACGGATGTCGTGCAAAATTGTGTGCAAAAAATTTTGTAATGGGTAAAAAATGTTAAACTCGCGTCAGGACACGTGACCTGATCGAAAATTCGTAAGACGGATGTCGTGCAAAATTGTGTGCAAAAAAATTGTGTGCAAAAAAAAAGCAAGTCGTGCAAAATTATTCCATAACCATTCCAAAATATCCAAAACGCACAACGTTAATACTTAAGTTTTCACTTCTGCCGGCACTCCCAGAGTGCAACCCGTCATTTTTTTTTAATAGAATTGCTTTGCGATCCTCAGCATTCCTATTCGCAGGGGCGTAGCTCATGTGACGCCTATGAAGGTCACAACTATTATTAATTGCAACTATAATTATTTAGCAGGATGCATTCGCCTTGCCGTACGGGAGAACTCGCAAAGTGCTTGGGAACACCTGCTCACCTTCCCCTACAGAATTTACACGTCCAAAAGAATTTGGCAACAAAAAAGACTAACTGCACAAATTAAAGAAAACTGTAATGTTTCGGCCTGTCATTTAGATTCAAAATTACCGTTACAGAAGTTTATCCCTTCAAAAGGTATATCCCATCTGGTAGAAACAAAGTTGGGGGAAGGTGACATCAGCGGGGCAGCCAGGCTTCTTTTTAGTAATGATGTGGTGGCTCCGTGTTCTCCAGATACTCTTGCAGATCTGGAGAGAAAACACCCTGCCCCAGCGGATGGCCTTTCTTTTCCCGACCCCCCTGATCCGGACATTCACACCCTCACCATTACAGGTCGAGAAGTGATCACGGCCGTTTGCTCTTTCCGGAGCGGCTCTGCTGGCGGCCTCGATGGCCTCAGTCCTCAGCACCTAAAGAACCTTATCTGTCCAGGCGCCGGGGAAGCTGGTGAGTTGCTCTTGAAGGAGCTTACGGCCCTGATTAACCTAATGCTCTCTGGCAAGGTGAACGAAACCGTCATCGACGTCTTGTACGGGGCTAATTTATGTGCTCTGCGCAAGAGGGATGGCGGTATTCGTCCCATTGCCGTGGGAACTACCTACCGTCGTATGGCAGCCAAGATTTGTTGCAAATTTTATGGTGAGGTGGTTTCGGAAAAATTTCAGCCCCTACAGCTTGGTTACGGCTCCAAAGGGGGCTGTGAGGCTGCCGTACACGCGTTGTCGACCTACCTAAATTCTGGCAAAGGAGAGGCTATCCTTAAGGTTGACATAAAAAATGCATTTAATTCGGTTAATAGGGACACCTTGCTGGCAGAAACTAAAAAAGAAATACCTCAAATCTATAGTTTTCTTTGGCAATGTTATAGACAACCATCTAAATTACTCTTTCGGGACAACCTTTTGGAATCCGCTGTTGGCTGCCAACAAGGTGACCCCCTCGGGCCAGTGATCTTTAGCTTAGCTATACACCCAATCATTCGAAAACTAAATTCTAAATTTAATGTGTGGTACCTCGATGGTGGTACCTTGGGAGGCGATGTAGACACCGTTTTAAATGATTTACAATTTTTAAAAAACCAAATCTTTTCTATAGGACTAGATCTCAACTTCTCTAAATGTGAATTATTCCTCTCTGACAGTACTGACAGACATCAAGGCTAGAGTGAATAGGCTCTTAATAAACTAGTGCGCCTCACCATCAATGATTGCATCGCTGCTTACCATCAGGTGGGATCGCAGTCAAGCACTGGTTTATATGAATTAAAAAAAAAAAAAAAACTGACTCTTCCAAAATTCAATGCAATAGCCCCTGCAATCAAAATTATCGATAAAAGTTCTCTTCGTCTCCTTGGGTCCCCAATCTTTGAGGATTCCTTTCCCAGTTTTGTGGAGGAACAAATACAAAATTTCAATGACGTTTTGGAAAGATTACTCCAAATTAACATGCATTCGGCCATTACCCTGATTCGTTACTGTTGTTTCAGTCCTAAATTAATATATTTCCTTCGTGCTTCCCACTTATGCTTACACTTACTTTAATTTTAAATATGACCTTGGACGATCGAGCTTGGGATCAAGTTGCTCTTCCCATCCGTATGGGAGGCCTCGGCGTCCGCAAAATTACCAGTATTAGTTTACCGGCATTCATATCTTCGGTTCACAGCACTGATAAATTAATCAGGAACATTCTAACTTCCACACTGATTCCTATTGAAGTGCCGTGCTTCACCGAGGTTATGAATGCCTGGAAAATCGCTTGCCCGAATACAAATCCGCCTGACAACCTAACCTCCCAGAGACGGTGGGATGAACCGCTCTGCAAAGTAGTCCAGAAAAACCTAATCCTAACATCTGCTACTACTGCGGAGCGTGCGCGCCTCCTGGCTGTGGGAAATTGGGAGTCAGGTCTTTGGCTTCACGCACTGCCGTCGTCGAATATTGGCACCTTATTCGACGATACTACTTTCCGCCTAGCTGTTGCCCTACGCCTAGGCGCTCCTTGCTGTTCTCCTCATCGCTGCCACTGTGGCGAAGTTGTCAACAGCCTTGGTCACCACGGCCTGTCATGCAGTCGAAGCGCGGGACGGATAGCACGGCACGCGAATATTAACGACATCATCCGACGAGCCCTTGTCACTGTCGGTGTTCCGGCTGTTTTGGAACCTCATGGCCTGGCACGCGACGATGGTAAGAGACCGGACGGTATGTCTTTATTTCCGTGGAAGATGGGTAGGCCTTTTAGGTGGAACGCTACCTGTGTCGACACTCTTGCGCCATCCCATCTTCCTAGCTCTTCGTGCTGTGCTGGTGCTGCCGCTGCGGCTGCGGAGAATCTCAAGCGGCGGAAATATAACAACCTCGTCGGTAGTTATAGTTTTGAGCCGTTTGGGGTTGAAACTCTTGGGCCGTGGGGTCCGAGTGCTCATAAGCTTTTCAAAGAATTATCCAAACGCTTAGTTGACACTTCGCGTGACCCAAGGGCTGGCTTTTACCTCGGTCAGAGATTAAGCATTGCCATACAACGTGGCAATGCCGCCAGCCTTTTGGGCACACTTCCAGTCGACAGCGATGCGGAGGAATTTTATGACGCTATATTTTAGCTAGTAGTTTTTGCCTTTAGTGTATAAATAGTTTTAATTAATAAATAGAATGTTATTATTATGAAAAAAAAAACTATTATTAATTAACTTGCAAAACTGGCATGTTAGACTTTTAAGGTTTACGTTATAAAAAGTTAAGTATGATTGATGTTCAATAAATAAGATTGGAGACGTCAAGAAATGTCGGAATATATTTATATAGAAAATATGATATGAAAGTGCTTAAATCTATATAATAATACTCTCAAGAATATACAAAGCCTTTCATTGCGCTACCAGCGTGACAATACATACATAATGGTCCCAGCCGCAGCTGTCTTTGCTGGAGGGCATCGTGCTGCGGCCCCCGCTAGCGGCTTCCGGCCAGAAGTCGCCCAAAGGGCTGAAAGGCCCAAAGGGCTGGAAAGGGCTATGCTCGGAGTTTCCTTGCGTGATCACATCAGAACATCACACAAGGCGGACCGATGACCTGGTGAGGGTTGCGGGAATCCGGTGGATGCGAGACGCACAGGACCGGACGTGGTAGCGACGCTTGGGAGAGGCCTATGTTCAACAGTGGACGTCTTTCGGCTGAAATGATGATGACACAAAATCACAACATAAAGTTTCTTTTTTTGTCATTTTGCTGCAGAACCAGAAAATACGTTTAGCGCAGCACCCTAATTAATTGTATTAAGAGAGGGTAAGATTACGTTTAACGTTTACGCAAGAAGGTATTTTATTTCTAGACTTATGCAAGTTTATTAATTTATTGATTGAGAAACGCTGCGATCAAGTCTTGCATGACTGCTTACATGTGTAGTTGTGCACGCTACACCGCATCGTGAGGTGCATTTCAAACGTCAGACCAACTTTGGACCATTATATATTTATATTTTTTTTAGGTGGGAAAATCATCCAATGACATCTCGCGCCCTTGGGCGGAGTGAAAGGGCGTGTCAGACTTTTACTGGCTAAAAACCCACTCTTGTTCGTTCTTTGCCTTCGTCCCAGGGCCCTGGGACTCCAGGTTTCACTTTCGCACTATCTGTGACCCCAGTAGGCTTTGACCCTGATGGGCCCCTACGGTTTGCTGACATCTCCTTGAGGCGCGCGTGGAATACGCGCCGTCGACGACTTGGGCTCGGTCCGGACGGTTACCGGACGGTCGGACGGCGAGCTACCCTAGAACTTCATAGATTAACTCTATGGAGTGGATCTCGTGTGGTCCCTGCGAATGTCGTCAGTAGTCTGTGGGTGAATTCGGTCGGTGTTCCCGTTATCTTAGGCCGTTGCCAACCGGTGATCACGACTCACGCGTTCTTCCTATAGGTTGGGCGCGAAGTTTGGACGTCTGTGGAACTCTTATGGGACAAGTAGTTCGTATAAGAGCTACGGTGCTTTTTAGAGCCATGTAGGGCAATGACCGTGTGGTATACGATCCGATATGATTAGTACCGTAGTCCGTACAACTGACTAAAACTAACCTTACAAAATACTTCGAAAAAATATACATTCTTCGCAGGCAAGCCGTCGGGTCCCGGGGCGATATTTTTGCCACTTTCATTTCTAACTCAGTCACCTCTGGAGTATTGTCGTCGTCGTCGCCATCGTGGTCCGCATTGGACACTGCTGGTGTACCTCGCCCAGGGAACAGAGTGCTCACCAAACCCTCCACAATCTGGGGCCAGAGACTCTGCGTCAGCGGGGGAGCTCAGGGGCGGAGTTTTTCCCGCACCATCTTATAGGGTCCCCTCACCAAATGATGATGAATTCATTTTAAAATAAAATCTTGCTCTTTTGTCTAGATCATAAATCCTTTTACAGATATTATTTATTTACACTATGACTAAAGGCACGGTTGGCGCAGGGGCTGAGCGATTGACTGCTGCGTCACGTGCCGCGAGTTCGATTCCCGCACGAATCAAATATTTGTATGGCCTACAGATATTTGTTCCGGGTCTGAGTGTCATGATGTGAGTTTACATATTTGTGAAGGCATCCACGACGACGACAGGAGAAATTTGTAAAAAGGAGAATGTGTTTTTTTTAATAAACTAGCTTTTGCCCGCGGCTTCGCTCCTGTCAACTGACTACTCTATTCTGCTCTACCCAACTCTACCCTAATCTACCCTACTCTACCCTACCCTACCCTACTCTACCCTACTCTACCCTACTCTACCCTACCCTACTCTACCCTACTCTGCCCTACTCTACCCTACTCTACCCTACTATCCATTTTTTTATTTTTTTCTTTCATAAGATTCTTCTCCTGACAATAACAAACACAAATAACATTTTTGTAAAATCGGTCCAAACATTCACGCGTGATGGCGTGACCAAGGGAAATAGGGATTTACTTTAGATATTTACACTGCCGACTTTGGTACCCACCAACAGTAGCAACATGCTTTTCATTCCACCATCTCTCATATTGTCCCAGTAGGTAAGAATTTTCTTTCAAATGCTGTCTCTACACTGTAAAATTGTTGTCATTGTGCTATTTGTTACTAAACATCTCAATTACCTGCGATGTTTAAGTTTCTGTCGCTCGTCGTGCCTCGCATAACATGTCGTCGTGAATTATCGCGTCAATTATAAAGAGCATCCATTGTTACATGCTCGTTGCAAAGTGCGTAATTGTCGTTTCACAGCGGCTGCGTTTAGATAATTTGTGCCTATGTGTCTCTCCATGGATGTCCAATGTTTATTCATTTTATTTTTGCACACACAAAACACGCTATGAGAACAGAAGAGTACTTTCTACTTATTTCAAAAGCTTACGACAGGAGAGTAGGATGAGAAACGTAAATCTTTACATATGCAACCTAATCCTGTTAATAATATCTAACCTCATTGCTGACGTCGGACGTCGGACGAGATGTCGGCGTCGTCGTTGGGCTTGCGCGCTCCAATAAACCCTAGGTTTGTACCGGTAACGTTTGCTTTGCCGTAACATGCCTACGATGAAAGAAAGAAAAATATTTCATGAAGGGTCAAACTAAAGATACAATCCCCAGGGCAGTATTGTAGCGAACTGCTGGGCAGTAGTGACCCCACGGACCCGATCTCCCGGGAGAATACTTATATCTCATCTCCAGCCTGATTTTATTTGGCGGCCGTAGCCTACTACTCTGTTGCCTCGTGTCGCGGCATGGCGGACAGGGTTCCGGCGGGAGCTCTTGGCGATATCGGGACACTGACTGTCGCAACCCTGTGCTGGGCACGCCATAATTGGACGTAGTTATGCAAACAAGAACCAATCAACGAAATGTTAATTTCGAGATAATTAGATTTTAGTTATAAGAGAGTGTAGAAACAAAATAGGCTTCTTGTTTAAAATTAATACTTATTATCATCGCTAAGTAAAATATTGACGATGACATGGAAAAACTACAATTTCTTAATTTTATTTTGTTTTAGTATTTCAGCATCATCATTTCAGCCGACATTTGGGGGTAGCCTACGTCCAGCAGTGGACATAGGCTACCCCCAAATGTCGGCATCTCCAGCCTGATTTTATTTGGCGGCCGTAGCCTACTACTCTGTTGCCTCGTGTCGCGGCATGGCGGACAGGGTTCCGGCGGGAGCTCTTGGCGATATCGGGACACTGACTGTCGCAACCCAGTGCTGGGCACGCCATAATTGGACGTAGTTATGCAAACAAGAACCAATCAACGAAATGTTAATTTCGAGATAATTAGATTTTAGTTATAAGAGAGTGTAGAAACAAAATAGGCTTCTTGTTTAAAATTAATACTTATTATCATCGCTAAGTAAAATATTGACGATGACATGGAAAAACTACAATTTCTTAATTTTATTTTGTTTTAGTATTTCAGCATCATCATTTCAGCCGACATTTGGGGGTAGCCTATGTCCACTGCTGGACGTAGGCCACCCCCAAATGTCGCCACAATGAACGGTCCTGTGCGTCTCGCATCCATCGGATTCGTTCATCTTAGTATTTATTTTAGATTAAAAACCTGATGGTTCTTTATTGAGAAACTACTTTTTGTGGGTTAGTTCTTTAATACAATAAGTTTAAGTTGGATAGGTCGGTAAATTAATTTTAAAATACCTATGTCAATGTTTTCTCATCCTATAGACTTGCATAGGTTTTACTTTTTTACATGTTTGCATTATATGTATATAGTCTTCTAGCGGATAAAGCCTTTGCTGAAGTTTTAGAGTGCATTTCTATTCGTCCAAAATCATTGTCATTGGGCAAGAAACTGGCCGGATTAATAATAATAATAATAATAATAAATTTATTGTCTCCAAATAAATACAAAACAAAATTATTGTACGTTGTTGACATTCTACATAAGATACACATGTTAGTGAGGAACCTCTGTGTCTGAACTAGATAATAAAATCCGTATTTCAGACATCAGCGCTCTTCCCTAGATCTATGCACCACTATGCAAATATAGGTAATAATAGCTAAGAGACTACAACTTACGATTACAGGTACCAATTTAAGACAATTTAAAAAAAGCATTTATTCCATTGATTCCAGGACCCGAAGCCTTATTGTTTGAACTTTTCAGCATCAACGTTAGATTTATGTTACTGTTTTGGCTCTCACAGCTCTCACACCATAGTATTAGGTTCTTCACATGAATAATCAGCCTCTCCATTAGATACATGCTTAAGAAGACAAGAGCCCACTTCCTGAGATCCCTTACCTGCTTCTCTTTCTTCACCTTAACTGTTGCAATGGGCCCAAACCAAACTGTCTGTTATAAAAAAACAACATTGGAGGGTATTCACGGAAGTGGTAGAGTTTTTGCTGATCAAATGTGAACAGAACAGATCTTCTTAAGCTAATTTTGTAACTTTTAAGTTGGTTTTGCAATCATTTTGCTTTTTAACTGATTTCAAAAAGGAGGAGGTTCTATGTTCGGCTGAATGTATTTTTATTATTATTATTTTTTTGTATGTTCACCGATTTCTTGGTCAATTGTAGACCGATTTTGAAATTTTTTTGTTTGATTGAAAGGTTATGCTTCCGCGTTGGTCCCATAGAAATATTGTTATGATCTGATCATGAACTTCGAAGATATGGAACCGAACTCCTCATAGGATCACTGCAGAACAGTCGTAACAAGTAAAATTGCTTTGTTTATGTGTAGTCGATGACTGACTGAAAGAAGAGGGGGAATTTATCGAACTGATCTGATGATGAAGCCTGAAGTTAGGCACCGGAACTCTGTAATAAATTAATGTAATCTAACCGTGTTTGGGATTATTAGAATTATCATGAGATGCACTTTGGCTATAAGGTATTTAAGTTTGGCAGAGGGGTACTTTTTAGTGGTGGTACCATAACCAAAAAGTGTATAATAAAAATCTTTTTACAAAAAAAATGCAAGTTTTTAAACTATTATAGAAACACCGACTTCCGAAATTAAAGTTATTTTGCACTTTTCAGTGTTTTTTTTTTTTACTTTGAAGTCGGTTGTATTTTTTTATAAAAAGTTTTTTATTATAAGGGCTCTCTGTGTTAATTTTCCGCCAAGGCCTTTATCCATCTGACCCATGTTTTTTTTTGCTAGAATAGTAGTCGCATTTGTTGCATGTACCCTTCATTAAGGATTTTGTGTCTAGATTAAACTTCGTTAGAAACACATGTTTAACTTTTGCAATAGAAAGACAATCCTGTTCTGCTGTCTCCTGTTAAGCTGACTTAAAGAGCCTTAACTGACTGCAAAAAAACTGGGAATCCTCGCAAAGGTCACGCCGAAACAGCTGCTCAAGCTTAATCAAGCGCAAGTTCGATTATGTGTGGAGTACTGCTCTCATCTTTAGGACGGATCTGCCAAATACCAGCTTGATGCACTTGAGCCAATTGAGAGGCGAACCAAGAGGATCATTGGCAATGATGCACTCGTCGAGTCGAGGCTTCAGAGGTTTGAGCATCGACGCCAAGTTGCAAATCTCTCGCTCGGTATTCTACTGGTTGCATTTCGGGGAGTGTGTGTCGGAATTGCATAGCCTAATTCCGCCAAGCCCGTTCCAGCATCGGACCATCAGGCGTACGGCGATATGCCACTGGTACACGGTGAACATCTCTCCTATAAGCACAAAACATTTTGGGAACACATTCATTGTGCGTACAGCTAAAGAGTGGAATTCCCTGCCGGAGTCTGTGTTTCCTGATGGCTACAACCTTGGGATCTTTAAGTCAAAAGTGAATAGGTTACTTTTAGGTAAGCGCGTTAGATCGTCGACCGCATCGTCGCTTTCCATCAGGTGAGATAGTGGTCAAGCGCGAACCTATCAACAATAAAAAAAAGATACGATGACCAAACGCGGTACGTTTTAGTATCCGTGTAGTTACAGAAATTAATACATATAGGTATATATTGCAATTTAGCTTCACTTTTTTTTTTGACTGACCGTCATTTTAACAATTCAAAAGTGCCTGTAATTGGTCTATTTGAAATAAACGTTTCTGATTTCTGAATATATTTTGGTTTTGAAATGTTTACACAAAAATATTTTGTTTAAACCATTCTAGTATGGCTTGGCAGTATTTATTTTATCTTCGTGCTGTTCATTTTTATTTTCGTTATTTATTACTAGTGAAATGTCATCTGCAAATAACACTCAATTGTTCTGAGTTACTGTAGGCAAATGTCTGATGGTATTGAAACTGAGATTTATAATTTTATATACAATATAGCTTTATTCATCCCTAAAACTTCAACGCGTTGTTTTCTGTTACTTACGTAGGTACCGCGGCGGCGGTGGTGGCTACCTAATCTTTACTCAGAATCACTTAAGTATGTTGTTCATTAACACTGGTGTGACCAGACAGTGGCAAACCAACGTCCCAACCAAGGTAACCTTGCTAGTTTCAATCCATGTAGACAGCAGTTGTAATCCATGACCTTCAACGCCCTTGGTTGCGAGGCGCGTTTTCCCAACCACCGAACGTGTTGGCGCGTGGTTTACATCCACGTAGCCGCAACACAAACCAAGGTCACCTTGGTTGGAACGCTAGTTTGCAACCATCTGGTCACCCCTTTATTAAGCTCAATGTCAAAGTCCTTCCACGCAAGATAAGGAAAATGTTCTTAGAATCTGCACAAGAAGGAATAGGTTAAATGCTACCGATATGTTAATTATTTCTCTACTTTTCAACTTTACCAAATCAATACATGCATCTGTCTGAAAATATCCACACGACCTGAAGAAGAAAAATAATTTTATATAGGGTGACTGGCAATTAGTGTACGATACTTAAACACGTGATTGTGCTCATGATAACCATCAATTTTTATTATGGGAGTAAAGCCGAAATCGCGAAAAAAAATATAAGCTGTTCAGTACATTAGGCAAACATAAATGTACTGAACAGCTGATTTTTTTTTCGCGATTTCAGGTTTGTTCCCATAGTAAAAGTTGTTGGTTATCATGAGCACAATCACGTGATTAAGTATCGTACACTAATTACCAGTCACCCTATATAACTAAAAGGATGGTTAGCATTTTGGCCTTTTGTCGCTTTAAGTGAAAGTAACTAAATATAAATGAATTAAGTGCCGCCGCACATGTGCTACATGCTACAGCCACAAACGCCGCGCCGCCACGAGAAGATAGAAGCCGCCACAAAGGAAGCTGAAGCGCGCGACAGCCACTTGTGGTCGGCGGCTGCAATTTTTTTTAACCCATACGCGCAGTATCATAATTGAGTCTGACGAAGGTTTAAATGCGCGAGTGGCGTGTGACGGCGTTTAGTGGCCAGTTCGGGACACAAGAAGCGTGAAGCGGCGATTGTAGCGTGTGGCGGTCACCGGGCGGCGTCAACCGAGTGCAGTGAATCCATAAAAAATGTATAAAACCTACAGGAAATATGCGGTGGCTGCGTTTTGTGGTTGTGGCCGGTGGCCCGTGTGTGGCGACCCTAAATCCTCCAATCGGCGACCATAACAGAATAATAATGATATGAATGTCTTACAAACTTGATGCGAACAAAGTCACGGGCAACAGCTAGTAATTGGATTGGATTGGTTAAGTCTAGTCTACAAAGCCTTGAGCACAGGCGTAGAGTATAGCCAACCTTTCGGTCTTTTACAGGATGCATTTTGGAGAGTGTGCGCGGGAATTGCATGACTTCATTCCGCCATCTCATTTCTACCATCGGACCACCCGACGTACGGCGCGTATCCACCCTTACGTTGTTGAAACCTCTACGGTCTGGACTAAGCGTTTGGCCTCGTCGTCTATACCGCATACATCGAAAGCCTGGAACAAATTTGCCGGTTGCAGTCTTCCCGTCCGTTTATAATTTAGGTGTCTTCAAGTATAGAGTGAATAGGTTCTTAATAAACTAGTGCGCCTCACCATCAACGATTGCATCACTGCTTACCATCGGGTGGGATCGCAGTCAAGCACAAGTTTATATCAATTAAAAATAAACAGGGTAAGTGCAAGTCGGACTCGCGCATTGAGGATTCCGTACAAACTTATCAATAACAATAGTTCGATTCCTGAATTGAGTTACGAAGACTTTTTTCGAATTGCAAAAAAAAAAAAAATTTTGACGTGACTACAAAGGAGATTGACCAAAAGCAGTCTAGCAAAGATGCGTGAACGAAAATGAAATTAATATAGAAATTATTTGCTTATTTTTTTACAGCTTTTCACTTCAGGAATTCTGTTTTCGTATCCGGAATTATGATTTTAAGATAAACAGTAAATTAACGATTGCTAGGTACATTTCCAGTCATGATTGACGTTTCGTTCTCTTCATTTGTACGAGTTACGTAAGCTATATATTACTATACTCTTTGTACGTAAGTATGAACCTTTAGACAAAAACATCACAAAAATGATATCAATATCTTAAATAGCTAAGTAATTAGTAATACCATAACGTACTGTATATATGTATTTTATCGTTCCGATAATATAATATTTATTTTGTTCTTCGTCTCACGCAGATGCAGCTGTCAAGCCAGATGACAGACGGATGATAACTAACAATGTTGTTTTGTACCTACATGAGTGATCTGTGGTCATTTTACAAGTTGCGAGTTGGTTAGACATAATTTGTAGGTTATCTCCGTTTTTGTTTAATTACTTTAAAACTCGGGTGTTTGTGTGAAAATGAACACTTTTATTTAATAGTATATAAAGCGTAGTCTATATTAAATAAACATTTATTGTGCTTCAACTTAAGACGGATTTCCATACATCGTTGGTCATGATCCTTTACAGTTTTCATATTTATCCCCATACATAAAATAAAAGCTTGCTTCATGCCAAATTTCAGGATTCTAGGTCAACGGGAAGTACCCTAAGAATTTTGATTTCTGTGAGAGTGTCGAAATGCACGTTTTTTGCGACATACTTAAATGGCCGTATCTTTTTTTTTCGTTAACTCAGAAGTCTGATTTTTTTACGGCTTCAAGGGACCGCAGACCTGAGTATATGGTTTTAATTTTTCCTTTTGAGGTACGGAACGCTAAAAAAAAGATAGTTTTGTATAAACATCGATCGCTAATAAAGAACAAAAGGACAATGATGATGTGTAAGTAGGTAGAAATGTTATGTATCTACTCTACTGTAGCTTACATAGAGTCAATTCAAAAGATAGGTATCTATTTAGGACAAAAAATAACAATAAACGACCAAATAGTGTCACTCAAATTTGAGGTCATAGTTTGAACTTAACCTCCACTTTAAAACCACAAAGACTATTAAGATTTGGTTCCCGTATAGGGTTGTCAATGTCAGGCACAGAATTGGAAATACTACGAACAGATTGGTCAATTTCGCCCGGAGTTTGGGCAAGATACACTAACACAGTTGTACCCTTTCAGAGAGGAGGAAGGACTATTTTGAAAGACAGATAGATGAATGTGGTAAATAACTGGGGCACAAGTCTGGTATTTTTATAAATTCGTCAGTCCAACACGATCCCATTGTCATTTTGCTAAAAGTTCGTAGTCTGCTATATAGTCTGCTAAATTCATAATGTCGATCAGTCATTAGTCTCGTAATAGAATTGTTTTAGAATGACAATATCGAGCTGTCTCGTAACAAATTTAAAAAGCAATGACTGCACAACGACGTTCTAATGGTAGGACACTGATCAAAGAAACTGTCAAAATTTTAGCAGATTACCGCATAAGTAAGTCAGACATTCATTGTATTCATTCATGTACGAGATTACCATTCTATGCCATTTCTTTCAATGGAGTGTCAGTGGTCGACATTTGGAAAGTCATAATGACGCCATTATATTAGTAGACTAGCTTCTGCCAGCGGCTTCGCCCGCGCGAAAGTAGGTTTCTCGATACCAACTTTGGACCCCTGTTTTATTCCCTTAGGGGGTGAATTTTAGAAAATCCTCTCTTAGTGCTCGCTCGCCTAAGACATGAAAGGAAACCTTGTGCAAAATTTCACGCTCCTAGGCCCTGTAGTTTTGGCTGTGCGTTGATACGAGTATGTCAGTCAGTCAGTTTCTCCTTTTAAATATAAGATTACCAAACTTGTCAAAATCAACAATTATGAAGTCAATGTAACTATGTCAATAGTGTCAGAATGGTATAGACCATTCTGACACTATTGTAATAGCAGACTTGAGGCCCTGGAGTAGGGTTTAGAGAATAAACCGTTGAAAACGGGTTTAGTTTGAATGAGGTCAGAATAGCAGTAAATGGAATGAAGAATGGTAAGGCAATAAGGTCCAGTTGGAATACCAGTTGAAGTGTGGAATTTACATTATATACGGCAGAAAGAAGCCGTGCCTGATGAATGGTACAACAGTTCGTTGGTGCCGATATTAAAAACAAAAGTAATGGATGTATGTAAGTATTGAGCTGTAAAAGAGACGAATAAAAAAAGATTGCATGTAGCGGAGATCGTTGAGGTAACAAGAATGTTTTTTTTTAAATGGGAAATTATCCAATAACTTCTCCCGCACTAGGGTGAAGCGAGAAGGCGTGTTACTGACTAAAACCCACCTGTGTTACCCCTTACGCTCTAGAATCACGGTTTCCCTTTTAGAAATGACACGAATAGATAAAGTGAGATATGAGATTATTAGAGGTTTGTAAGTGGCGCCAGTGGACGAAAAGTTGAAAAGCAATCGTATAGTCATGTGAAGAGGTGGGATGCAACACATATCACTAAAAGAGTTATGAGGGGATGGATGATAAGGGACAAGGAGTCCAGAGAAAATATGTGTGAGTGTTGACAGGACAAAATGTAAAAATGTGTTGCGCTGACCTCAAGTACGAACAACAGCAAGGGCAGGAAGATGACAATGAGTTGAGACCCTAGTACGCTGGTTTTAAAATTTTAAGACTTCTTGATTCATTGCCATGAGAAGCTTCTTAGCTTCTGGTAAAACAACGAAATTAAATTAGTGCATCTCTTTGTAATATGTAATTTTCGGTAAAAAATAAAGTGACTGGTAAAATTTCGTCTGATACGAATCCAAAAAACCAGGGGCGCCGGTTTTTAGAAAACCTCTTGGGTGCTCATGCTCATTTGATGGACTCGAAAAAGCGGCGAAGTGTGAGAAGAGAAATGCACACTGAAATACCGAAAAATAAATAAATGTCCTACTTACATACTGCGTACTTAATTGCTAATTATGTTTGATAAAAATATAAAAATGAAACTAGTTTTTAGTATCAAGAAATATTATAATTTATTATTAAATGGCGATTACTGATCTGTTTCTTGATGTCTATTCTCAGGGGTGCTCGGCACCCACTGTTTATTTCTCATGGGTGCCCGAGCCCCCGAGCACCCACGGATTCGGCGCCCCTGCAAAGAACCTAATACGGCATTATACAGACACTTGGCAACCCTGATCCCTAATAACCGCTTAAACCTGAGACATTCACGGTCACATTACCAGTTGCACAACTCAGATAATGTTTTGATAAAAATATACAAAACTAATTTATTAAGCTGCACAGTTATATTTCGGGTAGAAGAAACACCCGCCGAGGTCTTGCCTAAGGCCAGACTTTCATCTAAAAATAAATGTAGCAAGTCGGTAGTCGTTACTGTCTAACATAATATTACATTGAAATTTAATTGATATGCTGTAATAATTATATTATTGATTTATTAAATTATCGTTCAACTTTTTGCCATCATGTACAACAAGATTTTGACATTAGGTATACTTGGCATATTGAAAGTTTTTAGATTCTGATAAATAAGACTACGATACATTTATTGTTTGTCAAAGTATATTCCCTCGCAATTAATGCAATTTAGCATTTGCTGAAACCACTGTACAAAGCAGTTGAACCAGTATTTTTTAGGGACCTCTTCAATGGCTTTATGGAACGCATTCACCGCCGATTCAGAGCTTGTAAAACGTGTGCCTCTAAGTCTGTCTTTAATTTTTGGAAACAAATATAAGTCGCAGGGTGCGAGGTCCGGGCTGTAAAGAGGTTGTGTCATCAGTTCCACATTTGAAGCCTTCAAATAGGCTTCTGTTACTTTAGCGGAATGTAAGGATGCGTTATCGTGGTGGAGGAGTACGTTGCTTCGAGGACGCTTTTCGCGAACTTTTTCTTAGAGTCTGGGCAAGCAAGTGTTGACGTACCAATCTGCAGTTACTGTCCTTTGATTTTCAAGAAACCCACTCCTGTTCCTTCGTTGCCTTTCGTACCAGAGCCGAGTCTTTCTTTCAGAAGCAGACCCTTGGCCCCAGTAGGCTTCGACCCTTCTGGGCCCCTTTGGTTTGCTGACATCTCCTTGAGGCGCGCGTGGAACAGTAAGCGCCGCCGACGACTTGGGCTCGGTCCGGACGGTTACCGGACGGTCGGACGGCGAGCTACCCATTGCTCGCCGTGCGCAAGCCCGCGCCTAAGGTGACCGGAAATCGGGATCGGAATCCCGGCGGCGGCTGGGGCGTGAAGACCGTTGCCTCACGCGTGCGGCCTCCTCCTTTGCTAGCATTACTACTTCGCATGAGGAGGCGACCGCCTGCCACTCCTCCTCACTTCAGACCATGGCCTGTACCAAGTCCCGGCGCCAGAGATCGTCGCCGCCGATCGCTCCCACGAGGAAACGGCGGTGCTCTGCCCAAACGGGGCACACCTCTACCGTGTGCTCCACAGTGTCCTCCGGGCGGTCCACACAATGGTGACGCCCGGGCGTCATCGTCGGCACGAATACGGTGCAGGAAGCTCCCAAACTTAGCATGACCGGTGAGGACCTGCGTCATGCGGAAGGTGAGGACGCCGTAGGTCTTTCCAGCCACGCCTCAAAAGAGGGAACTTACCGCCATAATTATGGCGTGCCCAATCACTTATATTTAACAAATACAATAATACTAACCAACCACAAATCTTAACATATCTTTTCGAATGAACTTAACGTGATTAGCTTCGTTCAATCAGTCTGTAACGGCTCTGCTATGTTCGGTTTAAACGTTATCAAACGTTTATGACATTTTGCGCGTACTTTATTTGAAAGTCAACATTCGCATTCGCAAATATTGAATTTGAATATTCGTATTCGCATTCGCGAATGTGAGAAATCTAACATTCGTTACATCACTAGTAAATTGATGAATTAATGTTGATTCCCTCTTGTTTCTCTCATTGCTCATAATTCGGTTTATTTTTCACCGCAAAGTTGTACAAAAGACTTACACCACCTGCTCGATAATGCCCTTTTATACGTCAAACAACCATCACTTAAAGCAAGTCATTATGTCCCTAGGGAGATAATATTATAGTATGGGCGATCCCTAGGGAATAATGAGACTTGAATTTGGAACGTGAAAAACCGTCAGCATTAAGCGAACTAAAATGTACGTGCATCAAACGAGTTTATTCGAAATTCAAACTGGCCACTAACAAAAAAAAAAACAATAAAACGTGGTCGTGGTACTGGAGAGTTTAAAAAAAAAAATGTAATAAAAGCGGGAGCGATAAAGAAAATTGTAACTATAGAATCTTAGAGTAGTGACTTTGTTTGTTTCAAATCTCAAAACATGTTGAGTGATAGTTAAGATTAACTTGTACATAATATTTATATTTCTCTAATATATGATTTGTTTTGCTAAATTGTCTTTTAATTATCTCACAGATGGTGTAAAAAGTAGAGTATCCAACACGGGGATAAAGCTGTCTTTGTCTTGGGTGGCTTGAATTCCTTACTTCACTCAGGTTTCTTTATTAACTCTTAAAGTTAATTATATAAATCCCTCACTGTCGTTCGGGATTAAAATTAGCAACCTTCGTTTCGTTCGGAATTCAACATGCCACCCGCGACTTAAAGACACTGCTTTATCCCCTAGTCACATAATCTACTATTTTAGGATCAGTTAATTACAGCGAAATCAGAATTTCCAATAATTTTAAGTTAGGTCTTTTTCATTCTAAGCCATTGATATATATGTACTACGTACTAGATTACGCGTGCCGTACACTCACTTCAATCGACTCAAGTGCAGTGTCTTCTATGCACCTTGATTTTGATGACATTATAGTGCAGTTTTGACGTTCATGCAGTGTGAGAGCGGCGTTTATAAATTCAAATCAAAGTGAATTTGGACGTAAATAATAATTCTGTAGTTGTGTAAGTAAAATTACTGGTTGTTCGAGCAATTTAATAGCTTCTAATATCGTAATAGTATGTTAGAAAATATATTATTTTATTTAAAAGCCTTCCCATTTTACAATCATAGACTAAAATATGCAGATGTTGGGATCCCGCAAAAACCATGTTTTTACCTACAACTGGTTTAGTGAACACAGACTTTGCTTTATGTTTTATTCCCGGTTGGTTTTTTTTTTAATATTTTATTCTCTTTTGTATAAATAATAAAAATGAATTCCGCTAAATTCAGAAATTATGACACGTCTGTTTTCCGATATTTTAAAAACTCAGCAAGAAATGTCAGTAAATCATCGGGTATCAGTTTTCATCGGTAAGTGCGTTCTGTCATTCGTTAGCACTTAGGTATTACGCACCTACCTAGATATTACGTGCTGATTATAGTACCTACAAGGATTACTAATTATTCTTTTTATATTGTTTTGGCTTGGATGGTCTAATGTCTTCGTATGGAGAAATCACTTGGTTTCCCATTAGAATGCGGATCTAACAAATTCTAATACTTTTACAGTATTTTACAGAAAGTTCGATACACTTTCTGTCAGCCTTCTTGCAGTGGCGGACTAGCCCGTCAGAGGCCCGGGGCGGCAAAGCTGAATGAGGACCCCAGTTTAAAAAAAAAAGTAGCTTTACAAGCTTTTTATTCAGTTTACATTTGTATGTATAAATTTCACTAACTAGATTTTAACGAAATAAACATAAACAATTGTTTATGTTTATTTCGTTAAAATCTGGTAAGTGAAATTTAAATTCGACTTAATTTATTTAAGCTAAATAAACATACATACCTACAATATGGAATGGATATGGGTGAGGAAAATAAAATACGAATCAATCGACAAAAAAATAATTAGATAAAACAAATTAAAGATGGTTTCTTTTTATTTTTTGTAGCGTGTTATGTGTTTTCGTGCCTTCAATTTACTAAACTCCTCAATAACTTCTGTGAAATCGATTTCTTTTGAAATTTTTCTTTCTATTGAAAGCACGGCTAGATTAACCAGTCGCTCTTGACCCATTGTAGATCGAAGATACTTTTTAATTAATTTTAATTTTCGAAAAACTTCTCTCGCATGACGCAACCGAGATGCAAATGGTCAAGAAGTATTGAAGTATAAGCGATATACAGGGTAACGATTCACTGAAATCCCATTTTATTGCAAATTGAAGGATTTCTTGGGCTCTCCATTTGGCAGCAACGTCCATACTCGTATCGGTGGCTTTTACATGCTTGCGGTAACTTTTTAGGCCAATGTTTCTTTATCGACGTAAATAGAATGTAGTGAGTGAATGTACGTGTAGGCGTACAAGAGTGAATTATTTGCACTTCATTCATTCAGGGATTCCTGAGAAGTACCCGCTACAAAGACGGGAATTCCATCAGCGTACTGGACGCGTTCAGCAAAGTTAAAAGAATATTAGTACCGAGTAAAAAGTCTAGAAGACTATAGTGTTTTGATCTTGATGAAATTATGTAGGTACTAAGCACATTTTAAAAGTCTTGTTTAGGATTTGATCAGCGGAACGCGGAGGCATTTGGGGGCCCCCCAAGACCGGAGGCCCGGGGCGGGCCGCCCCTTCCGCCCCCCTGTTAGTCCGCCACTGCCTTCTTGGCATCTTCGCTGAGGTAGTCAATACAACCGACAATTAAATTCTCAGCTCCATTTTACCGAGATACAAAACTACCTACAATCTGTTTTTTAATTAAAGATAATGATTTGACAATTCGTATGTTGCATGTTTTTTCCATTTCATAAATAGTGAGGTACCGCAACCGATATTGAACAAAAAACCGAAAATATTCGTAAAAATAATTTCGTTTTTTTATGGAAGTAATTATGGTCGTTTTTTTTATTTTTTAAAGGTAATTTGATAGATGCAAATGTCTAACTCATAAAATAAAATATAATTTAAGCCTAAGAATTGAAAGAAAGCTGCGTCATTTTATTTTTTTGTCTCGATTTATTATTAATTTTTATTTTTTTTAATTAATGATAGGCTCGCGTTTGACCACTATCTCACCTGATAGTAAGCGATGATGTGGTCGACGATGGAGCACGCTTGCCTAGAAGTAGCCTATTCACTCTTGTTATTCACTATTATCACGAAACCCAGATAAAAATATAGAATTACTCAAAGTTATATTTTTGCTGACACTTTATTACAACTTTACTAGGTTAGAGATTAACACTAGGTTAATCTCTTCTAAAATTGTAGCGATAAACGAATCTAGTGTCGGTTTCTTGCAATGCAGATATGTTAATTCACAGCTTGACGAGCAATGGGCACGCTATAATCATGACGGTTAGTCCCCTCTTTGAGGAGTGGCTAAGCAAGTCCTCACCGGACATGGTCAGTTCGGCAAGTTCCTACATCGGATTGAGGAGGTCACCACTGTGTGGAGGACACGGTGGAGCATACGGTGGTGGTGTGTCTCACTTGGGCGGAGAACCGCCGTGTCTTCGTGAAGGCAATAGGTGGCAGCGACCTCTCGCGCTGGGTCCTGGTACAGGCCATGGTCCGGAGCGAGGAGGAATGGCAGTTGCCGCCTCCTTCTGCGAAGCAGTAATTCTAGCCAAGGAGGAGGCTGCACGAGTAAGAAAACGAACATTTTTACGCCCCGGTTGCCGAGACCCCAACCCGGACTGCCACAATGTCAATACTAACGTCGAGCAATGGGTAGCTTGCCGTCTGGCAGTACGGTAATCGCCGGGATTGAGCCCCAGTCGTCGACAGCGCTTAGTGATCCACGCGTTCCTCAAAGAGATATCAGCAAACCGTAGGGGCACAGTAGGGTCGATGTGGTTTTAAGCAGTAAAAGTCTGACACGCCCTCCTGCTCCACCCAGACCGGGAGAAGTCATTGGATGAATTCCCATCTTGATAAATATCTTGACGACCAATGATAATAACTATTTTAATTCTAAAGCATAAACTGCGACTGTCTCGTCCCGCTCTTGTAAACAAGATATAAAATTGTGTTGGGACGCCCATATACTGGAGCTCCCTGGTAAAAGGTACTAGTTAAGAACTCATGGAGCGGTTTCCAACCGCGCCCACCACGGTGGGAGAAACAGCTGTATTATTTCTAAACCCACGAGACCGGAGTTTTGTGTGGTTACACAGCCGTCGCGGTTGCGGTTATTGCTCGCAAACTTAGCAGTTGACAATCGCAAGCCGTGCGGTTAATTACCAGTTGAGCTCCAGACCGCCGTGGACATACACCAGAAACGAGCTGTTGAGTTATACTTACTTCACAGAAGAATTAAAAAAAGAAGGCCTATGAAGTTCTGGGTGCATCAATCGATTTTCGGATTTCGCATCGAATTTCTCTATCCCCTGATGGCCATTGCGGTTGTTAACCGACCACAGAGAGTGCGGGCGCAACCCGCCGAGGCTGTGGGTGACCGTGGCCTGCACGATTCTACTAGTTGCCCGCCGGTAAAAACGGTTTTGTGAGTTCTTAGTGTAAGTAAAAGTCAGAGTGTAAAAAATATGGTAATATTTTTGAATATTTTAATCTTCAATTCATATTAGACTCTATTATAAACAAACAATATTCTATCTTAGTACTTCTTTCCTTAAAGGTTATATTATTAAAAGAATCGGTATAAAAAATCGAACTTGGAGACATCACTTTTATCAAAAAGCAGGCAACATATTTCTGGAGTTTGACATTTGCACTTGTCAAATCATTATCTGGGATTAAAAAACGAACTTTACTACTTGATTGACTGATTCGTAGTGGATATTGAGATGTAAAATTGGTTTTTACATCACAATATTACAACGAATCAATTTACGAATAATAATTAAAACCAAGCCATTAACCTTTACTCGATAAAATTCCGTCAAAAATTCCCTGTAATGTATCTCGGTGACTTCCTCACGCCCCAGCCGCCGAGATCCCGAGATCGGGATAATTTGTATGTACCATTTTGACTTTTGACTGGCCTGTTGGTCTAGTGGTTAGTGGCCCTGACTGCTATGCCGGAGGTCGTGGGTTCGATTCCCACCCAGGACAAATGTTTGTGTGATGAGCACGATCATTTGTTCTGTGTTTGGGTGTAATTTATCTATATATGTATGTATTTAGAAATATATAAGTATGTTTATCAGTTGTCTAGTACCCATAACACAAGCTCTGCTTAGCTTGGGACTAAGACGGCGTTGTGTGATAGTTGTGGAATATTATTATTATTATTATTCCATTTATTTCCTATATACACATATTGTTTACATTTTTAAATATTTCTTATAAAAAAAAAAACAATAAAAAAACATTTAAAAATATAAAAAATAGTAGCCCACCGGCATCGGGAACAGGGTCCAAGCTACCGGTGGTCAGGGCTCCTGAGAGAGGAATCTCCTAACAATGCGCGCCGTGTCCAGGAGTACCGCTTTCTGGATCAAGCCCTTAATCCAGCTGCCCAACGAGAGCCTCCTTAGATGTTGTTCGAGGCTCTTAGCTATTAAGCCATTGGCCGTTACGACTATCGGCACAATGATTGCTCTATCCACTTCCCACATGTCGACAACCTCGCGAGCTAAGTCAAGATATTTAGTTTGTTTATCTTTCTCAGCTTTCACGAGGTTCTCGTCATGAGGGACTGCTATATCAACAATCATTGTGCGACGCTCTAGTCGATCTATCACCACTATGTCAGGCTTATTGGCAACAATAGTCCTGTCAGTGATGATAGATCGATCCCAATATAATGTGATATTGCCATTGTCGAGAACTGGGTCGGGCACATACCTATAATACGGTACTTCTGATTCCACAAGATTGTATTTAAGAGCAAGTTGCTGGTGGATAATCCTAGCTACGAGGTTGTGTCTATGCAAATAGTCTCCGTTAGCTAGATGAGAACACCCAGAAATAATGTGTCGGATTGATTCCCCGGGCCGGTGGCATGCCCGACAGATGTCAACCGTACCGTCCTTCACAATGTATTTCCGGTAGTTGTTCGTCATCATAACTTCGTCCATTATCGCAAAGACAAAACCTTCGGTTTCCCCGAAGAGGTCACCGAAACGCAGCCAAGATACGGACGCTAACAGGTCTACATCGGGCCCATGTAAGGCCCGGTAAAAGCGTCCGTGAAGCTCCTTGCTCTGCCATACTTCCCTGCGGTCATTAGTATCCAGTACTATAGGTTTGCGCCAGTTCCCGTTGGCCAAGGAGAGCGGAGTGAGGCCCTTATCCACCGCTGCCACATCTCGGTGCATACCCACGTCGGTTTTTAGGAAGTATTCCCTGAGACTGCATACCTCGCGGTTGTGCAGGGTCTTAGCATTTAAGAAGCCACGACCCCCGCACTTCCGCGGGATATACAGTCTCATATTATTATTATTATTATTATTATTACCATTCAGTCAGAAAAGTATCGGAAATGGATGATTTGTTTATGGTTCCAAATTCAAATTTTTGTTCTTTTTGTTGTTGGTAGATTGGCACAACTGTTTTCCATTTTGGCGCGGAGTTTGAGTTGCGTCTGTTATTTATATTAAATACAGTGCTGTTTTTAGTTATATCATATCTAGTGTGTATTGCGAATTTCATAATTGACAAAAACATCGAAGAAAGAGTTTGTCTTAAATTTTGCATCGCCAATAGAATTTCGTGTTCAGAGTCACTGAAAACGTTACAGAAGGCTTACGGTGAATCGACTTTATCAAAAACACGTGCTTATGAGTGGTGCAAAGCGTTCAAAAGCGGTCGAGATGTGATGGAAGATTTGCCTCGCTCTGGTAGCCTATCAACGTCTTCAACTGAAGTTAACATCGCAAAAGTGAAGGAAATAGTGACTGAAAATCCTCATTCAACTTTGAGAGAGATAGCCGCCGAACTTTCTGTATCTCACGAGTCGATCCGTACCATTTTAACTAATCATTTGGGTATGAAACATGTTACCGCTCGGCTAGTCCCAAAAGACCTGAATTTTCTCCAAAAACTCAATCGCATGAGAGTCGCTGAGGACATGCTAGAACGAGTCAATACCGACCCAACATTCATGAAACGCATTAATGGTGACGAGACGTGGGTTTACGAGTTTGACATGCAAACTAGTCAACAAGCTTCGGAAAGGCGCCTTCCAACTGAACCGAAATCGAAAAAACCACGCCAAAGTCGATCAAAAGTCAAAGTCATGTTGACTGTTTTCTTTGATTATTGCGGTGTTGTGCACTCGGAATTCTTGCCGGAAGGTCAAACGGTAAATAAAGAATATTATTTGAACGTTATGCGGCATTTAAGAGAGCAAATTCGACGAAAAAGGCCAGATTTGTGGAAACAATATTCTTGGATTTTGCACCACGATAATGCACCTTCGCACAAGGCTATCATTGTGAACGAATTTTTGACCAAACACTCAACAAATAACATCGAGCAACCACCATATTCACCAGATATGGCTCCAGCCGACTTCTTTCTTTTTCCTAAACTCAAATTACACTTCGTGGAACCCGTTTTGAATCGGCGAGAACTGAACTCAATTCCGGAAACAGCATTTAAAAAATGTTTTGATGATTGGATTATTCGTTGGCGTAAGTTTATCGTTTCTGAAGGAGCATACTTTGAAGGTGATAAAAAAATTGGTTGCCTGTAAAGTCGGTATACGGGCGAAAGTTTTACGTGACAACGACTTTGAGTGGTAAATTCACTTTTTATGTCTGTCTCTCTCGCTCTTAGGCGGGCTAACCATGCCCGAGTGGAAGGGACGCGTGCCTCTCACTCGCTCTCATTGTGAGCGCATAACGTGAGCGGAGCGTAACGCAGTTTCTTGAAGTGTCACCCGGCAAACCAATTTATAAGACGTTGTCACGTCAATAAATTTGGATGAATAACAAACATTTTGTGTATTATTGATCTATTCCCGGTACTTTCTTGACAGAGTAGTATATATACATCACTCATGTATATCATATATATATATTAGTATGATATTCATGAGTTTGATTTTTTCTCTTTTATAAATAATAGCTATATAATTTTATATCTATGTATAGTCTAATATATATTTTTAATTAAATTTAATTTAATTTGCAGTACACCGCAGACTACCCGCTTTTTATGTTAAGTTCTTACAGTCCATCCTAAGGTTGTCTGGTAGATATCGCTGTTAGCGATAAGATCGTCATTGTACCCATAAAAGTTTTTGTTACTTTTATGGTGTACAATAAAGTTTTCTTCTATTTTATTCTATCCCGACCCCGATTTCCAGCCACCGTAGACGTGGGCTTGCGGACGGCGAGCAATGGGTAGCTTACCATCCGGCCTTCCGGTATCCGTCCGGACCGAGCGAGTCGTCGACGCCAACCAATTTAAAGACCGTGAAAATTGATTCATCATCATCATCATTTTAGCCGAAAGACGTCCACTGTTGGACGTAGGCCTCCCCCGAGCGTCGCCACAACGACCGATCCTGTGCGTCTCGCATCCATCGGATTCCCGCGACCCTCACCAGGTCATCGCTCCACCCTGTGGGAGGCCTTCCAACGCTGCGTCTTAAGGTGGTCACCACTCCAGAACCTTTCGTCCCCATCGACCATCTCAATGTGCCCTGCCAGTGCCACTTAAGTTTGGCGAAAATTGATAAGGTGGTCATTATTTATGTAATAGCTTGAGCTAGCGGCTTCGCACGCGGGCTGCGTGACAGTAGAAAATAATCTCAAGGCGACATGGTCCCTTGATAAAAAGTATCAACTAAACAACTGTTGTTGTTGTTGTTGTTGTGTTGTTTCTAGTAAGCAACGGTGTAATTTTTAATATTTATTATACTTTATTGTAAATGTCCCATAAGTTATAAATAAACGATTTTATAATTATTTCATTTATTTATCGTTCTAACATATAAATTATATTTTTAAATATTTCAATAAAAAATTAAAAAAAACATTTAAAAATATAAAAAACAGTGTTCCACTGGTATCGGGAACAGGGTCCAAGCTACCGGCGGTCAGGGCTCCAGAGAAAGGAATCTCCTAACAATACGAGCCGCGTCCAGGAGTACCGCTTTCTGGATCAAGCCCTTGATCCAGCCGCCTAACGCGAGCCTCCTAAGGTGTTGGTCGAGGCTCTTGGCTATTAAGCCATTGGCTGACACGACTATCGGTACAATGATCGCCGAGTCTACATCCCACATGTCGACAACCTCGCGAGCCAAATCAATATACTTGATTTGTTTGTCTTTCTCGGCTTTCACGAGGTTCTCGTCATGCGGAACGGTTATGTCAACAATCATTGTACGCCTCTCTCTTCGGTCCACCACCACTATATCAGGCTTATTGGCTACAATAGTCCTGTCAGTGATGATGGACCGGTCCCAGTACAGCGTGATATCGCCATTATCGAGATCTGGGTCGGGCACATATCTGTAGTATGGCACCTCCGATTCCACAAGAGAGTAATTCAGAGCAAATTGCTGATGTATAATCCTGACTACAAGGTTGTGTCTATGCAAGTATTCCCCGTTAGCTAGACGAGAACAACCAGAGATAATGTGGTGGATTGATTCACCCGGTCGGTGACATGCCCGACCAATGTCAACCGTGCCGTCCTTCACAATAAATCTCCGGTAGTTATTCGTCATGATAACTTCGTCCATAATTGCACAGATAAAACCTTCGGTTTCCCCAAAGAGGTCACCGACGCGCAGCCAGGCTACGGACGCTAGTTGATCTACATCGAGCCCATGAAGGGCCCGGAAAAAGCGTCCGTGGAGTTCTTTACTCTGCCATACTTCCCTGCGATCGTTAGTGTCAAGCACTACAGGTTTGCGCCAGCTCTCGTTAGCCAAGGAGATCGGGGTGAGTCCCTTGTCCACTGCCTCCCTCTCTACATCACGATGCATACCCACGTCGGCGGCTAGGAAATATTTCCTGAGACTGCATACCTCGCGATTGTGCAGGGTCTTAGCATTTAAAAAGCCTCGACCCCCACACTTCCGCGGGATATACAGTCTCATCACCGACGATCGTGGGTGATGCATTCGGTATGCAGTCAGCAGTGTACGGACCCGCCTATCCAGGGCATCAAGTTCCGTTTGAGTCCATTTGAGTACGCCGAAAGAGTACATCAATACCGGCATGACCCAACCTTTGAAGGCGCGCACCTTGTTTCCGCCTGAAAGAAGGCTATTGAATACCTTCTTCAGGCGTCCAAAGAAACACTCCCTCAACGTTTGCTTCATGTCAATAGCATTGATGCCTAACGCTTCCGACATACCCAAATACTTATAGGTTTCAGTTGGAGAGAGAGATCTCAAGTTTATGGAATCCGAGAGTTGGGTACCCACGGATTCCACAATCTCCCCTCTTTTTACATGCATGACTGCACATTTATCCACACCAAACTCCATCCTGATGGCACTACTGAAGGTTTCAGTTACCTTCAGTAGCTCCTTCAGTTGCAGATTGTTGGGGGCAAAAAGTTGTAGATTGTTGGGGGCAAAAAGTTTCAAGTCATCCATGTAGAGGAGGTGAGATATAACCTGACCACCTCTCTTCAACCGATAGCCTAGGCCTGAATTCTCCAGCAGTGTGTTTAGAGGATTCAAGGCCAGGCAGAACCAAAGCGGACTCAAACTGTCACCCTGGAATATACCTCGCTCGGTCCTTACCGGTTCGCTGTTCCTCTGGATATGTCGACATCCTGGATAGCGAAGGACCGTCCTCCATTGCCTCATACATGACATTAAGAAGGTGCGTAATGTTGCATCAATTTTGTATAATTCTAGCACCCTCATGAGCCATGTATGAGGAACTGAGTCGTAGGCCTTCTTATAGTCTATCCAACATGTCGACAGATCCTTTCGGGAACGCCGAACCTGTTAGCTAATAGCCATATCGATGAGGAGTAGCTCCTAAGTACCGCGGGACCCATTTCTACATCCATTTTGAGAGGCAGACATGATAGCGTTATTATCAACATGGTGGTTAATCTTTGCTCTCAAAATGGATGTAAGAACCTTATAGACTGTCGGCAGACACGTAATCGGTCGATAGTTTTTGGGTTCCGCGGTGCTACCAGATTTGTGGACTAGGTGGGTAACTCCTGTTGTAAGAAACTCGGGTAGCGAGCCAGACTCCAAGGCGGTCTGATACTGAGATGCCAAACGAGCGTGCGATCTTTGAAGCCACTTTATCCAAAAGTTGTGCAGTCCGTCCGGCCCTGGAGATTTCCAATTAGGCAACGGACGGACTGCTCGGGCCACATGTTGGGGGCTAATTGTAATTGCCCCCATTTCTGGTATCGGTTCGCACGCTCGTTCGACCTCTCGAGTCCAACCGCCTTCAGTATGACTGACAGGCACCGACCAGATGTTACGCCAGAACAAACTCATGGCGTCATCATCCGGAAGGCGCGTGTCAGCCACACCTTGGTCCGGCTGCTCCCAAGCCCTATATACCCACCTTTCATTACTCCGGAATGTGCGATCCTGGGTGTACCGCTCAACCCGCCGCTTATACCTTCGGATAAGGTTTGCCCATGCGTACACCTTCTGCTTCAGGAAGTCAATGCGCTCTGTAACACAGGACATATAGTCTCGGGGGCTGATGTCAGTCCCCTAAACGCCCGTCTCACAAAGCGCATCACTCGTGGGCGAGTGTTGGCCTCTCTGAAGCAGATTAGTTTGCCGATGAGTGCTCTGGCCCCACCAATACGACACTCGATCCTGCACTGCCAGGCCGGCACAGCTGGTTTTGGTCGTGTAGCTACGTCACTGTTTGGAAATTTGACGTGAGCTACACGACATGCCGCTACAGCCGCGCAGTACATTATCGAGTGTGTATCAGTGAGATCTTCGCAGTCATCAAAATAGTTTGACAACTGCGAATTCAGAGCAGCCACCAGCGCCTTATTCTTATTACACATGGGCAAACGAGGTAACCGCGGCCTGAGTTCAAGCGGCATGTTGCGATACTCCTGAATAGCACACTCCAAAGCACTCCTCAATTCGTTGCTACACTGGGTACTTACATGTGTAACCATGTCAGTGCTCTTCTCGTCAGCGTGATTGGAAAGATGGTTGGGCGGTGATACCTGTGAAGGTACCACCGTCTGCGACGAAGAGGCAAAGGCATGGCTACCCATTTCCGTTCGGAGACGATCAAGTACAGTGTCGTCCAACATATGATTACGCTGGATGACCCGCACCTTATCCGATAGTCGTTGGGCCGAAACGTTGACGGCTGGTTCAAGCACCTGAAACAAAGAGAGCATCCGAACACGGTACGCGGTCAGGTTGTTTCCTCCCTCTGTAGCCCCATAGTATGCGCCCTTGACGTTTTCCTTAATCGATTGCGTCCATTGCATGCGCGACACACATCCACCGGTAGCTGGGACCCTATCAGAGGCCGGTGGGCCTCGAGGTCCTAAGCATGCCAGCGGCCGGCGTTCTCCCCGACGACGCGTAGTGGTGGTGTCGTTGGCGGCGAGTAGTACTCGTCGCTCGAGCTCGACGCAGCTGCCACGGCCGGTGTCACAGCACTCACAGTGAGGCCGGAGGTGGTGGGCGTGCTCGGCGAGCTGCAGCTCTTGTCAACATTGTTTCATCATTGTCGTATTTATTTTATGTGTAAATATTGATGTGACATGAAATGTCATCAGCTGTCTTTCGGCTTTTTGTTTCTTTTGATTTCATTTTCCAGTCTATAAATGTTTCGAAAAGTTTAGATTTTTATGTTATTGTTTATTTTTGGGCTTCCAGCTGAAATACTATATGGTATGGTACCGAAAACTATTAATTTTAATTAAAATTTGCTTTAACGACAAAACGAATACGTTTGACATCGTTTTTTTTTTGAGAGTTGCCAGCGTTTTTTTTTTATTATTATTATTATCCTAAGTCCTGGGGCCTTACCATGATATGTTAAAATGTCAGGCGTACGAGTGAGAAAGAAGGATGGAGCTATACACCCAATATAGCTCCATCCCTTTAACAGTTCAGTTTAGGTTATCAAATGGAAGCGTTCAGAGCTCGTAGTAGGAGGGCCTCTAGACATGTTCTACTCGTGTGGCAAATTTCATTTGAATCCGTTCAGCGGTTTGAGCGTGTAGGAGTTACAGACATACTTTCTCCCAATATTAATATGACTTAGTTAAATACACAGGAAGTAGTAATATTTAATTTTAACGGAAATGGCCTTGGCTATTGATAGCTCACTGCGTCTAAAATGGAGTTAGAAGCAATCTTGGTGTTTTACAATGTTTTAGTATGTTAATCCCAAATTAATTTTTGTTGTCACTTCCAACCTTGCCCAAAGGATGATAAATGTGACGGTCATCAAGTGATAAATAAAATTTAGTCATTTTTATTGTAATTTTAAGCTATGAATAGTAGTTTATTCACAGTTCATTGTGTTTCGCCGGTGGCTCTGGCGGTGGTACGGCATCCCGGTAGTATTTCTGGTAGATACCATCCCAGAAGCGAGTGCGTTCTTCCAAGAGTACCCCCCGGAGTTCCAGCTTTTCATCGATGGACATGTGTGGTGACCCGTCAGCGCCTACTGCTGGCCACGCCGGCAGTGATGAACCTTTAGGGACTGGCTTCCTGAAATGGCCAAAAGATAACTCTGAAAAATTAAAATTCAAGTAGCGTTCTACTGGTGTAAGAATTTTTAAAATCGGTCCAGTAGTTTTTCGAGTTCATTCATCACAAACAAAAATACAAATCTTTCTTTTTTATAATATTAGTAAAGAACGTGGTATAGAAGTATAGATTAACACGACCTAAAACAATGGGAAAAACAAAAGAAAATCTACAGTCTATTCTGCCTCAGAGAATGGATGTGTCAAAATGATTGTAATACCACTTACCCAGTCTTGATGAAATTGTGCCAAAGTTCACGGATAGTCTTCTTAATATTTTTATTTTTCTGCGACATGTTGCTTTCGTCTTTCTCGAAAAAGTTACCATCCATCACGGCCGTTGTTTGTGCGCAGTGGTTGGCACCTCTTGTCTTAGTGTGTGGAATAAATGGGGTACCATCATCAACAAACGAAAACTCGTATAAGTAAACTTGATCGTTGCCAGCCTCCGCATGTAATTTTGCAGCCAAAATCATAGGATAAGTAAAAAAGACGTCTGAAAAGAAGTCGACGTATCCCAAAATGTTGTCATTGCTAACAGGTTTATCGCCAAAATAAAATTCCTTAATCGTCTTCGCTACTTCTTCTCTTTCTTCATCAGAATCAAACTTCAAGTTAGGTGGGAAGAAGTCAGAAAACTTTTCATTCATCTTTTGCTTCCAAACTTCAAAGTGATCAATACGCATCAGTCCTTCCATGTTACCGAAACCGTACAACACAGGCAACTTTATGTAGGTGCCTTTCTTTAGTATACTCAAAGGAGATTCTGTTAGGAAAGCACCATCTCCTGTATCACGTTCTACACAAGGTGAAAATAAGAAAGTGGAATCTTTTCTATCGAAAAATGGATCTAAAGTCAGTAATCTCATCGGAGCTGTCTTATAGAACTTTTCTAATGCATAAATATCGTCCACATTCGTGAAGTTCAATTTTCTGGCTTGATTTTTAGCGTTCTCTAGAGGATCCCTCTGAACTGCAAATGCGGCAAGGTTTCCACCGCTTTCGGGTATGACTCGATGGAATAGTCCCTCGGCAGACTTAGAGAGCATTAGAAGGTCGGCGGCTGCAGAACCTGCGCTGCCACCTCCAAGAGTAACATCTTCAGGGTTACCGCCGTAGCCAGCGATATTTTCTTTCACCCAGCGCAGCAGTGCCACCTGGTCTTTCATACCAGCATTCCCTGGTATATCCTCGGTGCCGAGACAGAGGAACCCGTGAATGCCAAGTCGGTAATTGAACGTGACTAAGATTATATCTTTTTTCTCCATCAAGTGCAGTGCTCTCATCATCTCCCCATAACCTATAACGAATCCTCCTCCATGAACGTATACGTATACGGAAAGGTTTTTCTTGTCGGTGTCGGGCACGTAGACATTGGCGATGAGGCATTGTTCGTGTTGAACAAGATGTTTAGGCATGAGTTCACCCATTTCGATCTTAAACTGTGGACATATGACATGCTCGTTGACAGCTTCATACGGATCTGACCATGTTGGTGGCGGAAGGGGGGCCTGGTTAAAGAAAGATTTAATTAGATTGGTTGGTACTGAAGTACCTACTCTAGAGTTATATCGCTAATTGTCATCGTAATCTTACTATACTTATTATTATCTTAGTCTTATATAGATAAAGTATAGTATTTTAGCAGGTAGGTATAGATAGTTCATTATGGAAGTAACCATAAATGTTCAACCACAACAATTGGTGCTACTGAAGTTATGTTGAAGTGATGTCGATGTAAAACAATTTAACGTGTGTTGGGAAATTCACAGAGAGCGCGTCTCTTCTTTACACATAATGTTACAATGACATAACACCTAAACACCTCTGCATTGAAAAAAATAAGGTTAGATTACAGTCAATACGAACTAGAAGACGGTAGAAGAGTTAGGTACGGATCTAGATTTTAGCGGATGTCTGGATTTCAGATAGAATTGCGCACTGAAGAATTGAAGGTCGAAAGAGTTACCGTTGTGACTCTTTCAAACGTTCCCACAGCCCTAGAAGGCATAGGCCCTACAGGCCTCTTGAGATTTGCTGCGCGCGTGGAACTCTCTCGCCGTCGATTCGGACTTGGTTCTTACCGGATGGCCGGAAAGCAAGCTACTTATTGTTCGTCACCCGCAAGCCTGCTCCTACGGTCGTGGTAGCCACGAATCACCCTGTGACTCTCAACCACCGGGGCGTCTCCTGATACGACGGCTGGGGCATGAGGAGAGTGTACTGGTGTGATGTTACGTTATGAAATAGTGTTAAAAATTAACAGACATGCAATTGCAGGAATCTCAGAAGATTTGCTATCTATATATTTATTGAAGTATTCTATGGTCTATCTCCGAAGTTCTTCATCAGATCTACACCAAATTTAAATGGAACACCATCTGGTAGAAACAGTTTTCTAAACACAAAAGAATGATTAAGATCGGTACCACAAAAAAAAAATGTGCGAATTTATAACCCCAATATCATGGAAGAACATAATTGGTAAAATGAGGATACATCAGTGTGAACTTAACGCATGTACTGGCGTGATATTACTTATGTTATGAAATGGTGTTAACAATAATCAGACTTGTGATTGCAGTATCCAGTAAGATTTGCAATCATTTATTGAAGCGTTCCATTGAATATTTTTGAAGCTCTTTATCAGATCTTCACCAAATTTAAAAGGCTACCTGGCAGACAAACTTTTTGAAACAAAAAACGAATCGTCAAAATTGGTTCACATTTGGTGAAGATAATGCTGAAAAAGATACAAAAATAATTCAGAAGACTTGAGAGCCTCCTCCTTTTTTGGAAATCGGTTAGAAAGAAAGATGATCTATGCAATTCAAAGCTAAATGCAACGATACAATGCCTCATAGAAAATTCAATAATAATTCGAACCTTGAATTTATTTTCGCCCACAGGTGGTGTAGCGTACGGAATGTTGTAGAACGCGTACACTTCTCCGTCGGGATGCTTGCGCCCGCGCACCGGCCCTTGTGGAGTTTTCACTTCCCGCCATTTGTCGTCAGCCAAAACAGTTGAAAAACATAAAAATAATACACACACCGTCCACATAGCTACTGTTTTCGACTAACTTTGGAATATAAACTGATAAAATTAAATACTTAAATAGCTCATAATCGGATATTATGAGTATCTATACAAGGCAGAACTGTCGGTTATAGTCACCAATTGTATGAATTACGAGTAGGTATCTTATCTTTTGAAGACTTATCACTAATGAGTTTGACGTTTCGAGATGTTTACTTATAAAGTTTTTCACGCACAAACCCGCCGCTGCCGCTGTGGCGATGCGCATACGATGTCGCGGACTTTGTTTTGTTAACAATTTTTATGTAACTATCCACTATTTCTACTGCTACTAATTGTGTGTCATATTTTGTACTAATTTACGCCAAACGGCTTAATTTGTATTCTTACTTGAAGTGTTAATATTTGCTGCGAAAGCGACCGGCGGCCGAGCTGAACTCATGCCAGAAGGTCATGGACATCCAGATGGTGCCGGGATACCACACGGTTTCCCACGAAGCGACGAGCCTCCTTGCTGGCCTGCCACCATGGGATTTGAAGGCAACAGTCCTTGATCGGGATGCTTGCGCCTGCGCACCGGCCCTTGTGGAGTTTTCTCTTCCCGCCACTCGTCGTTAGCCACAACAGTTGAAAAACACAAAAATAATACACACACCGTCAACATAGCTTCTGTTTTCGATTAACTTTGAATTATAGTTAAGTATTATGTATTAAATACTCATTTGACTCATAATAAGATAGAACCAGTACACAAGGCCACTGCGTGCGTATTGTTGTTCCTATCCTAACTAGCGTAATGATATAATTAATCTTTACACCTAAGAAGTTGCCGTTTAATAAAAAAATACAATCGACTTCAATGTAAAAAAAAACACTAGAAAATGAAAAATAATTTTAATTTCGGTCTAAGTTAACGGGAAAAAAAGATATGGCCGTTTATGTCGCAAAAAACGTACATTTCGACACTCTCAATGGAATCAAAATTCATAGGGTAGGTACTACCCGTTGACCTAGAATCCTGAAAGAACAATGGTCATTCTCCTAACATGCTTGGACCATTTAAAATTAGTAAAACGTAACTTGATGAAACATTGTCGTTTGAATTGCCTGAATGAACATTACTCAGTACGGCATTATATATATTTTTAAAAGTACGGAGAAACTAGTAAATAATTAAAAGGTTTTTTAAGGTTATGTGGTTTATTAGTAATCTGTAGCTTTTCAAAAAGATGTCAAAAATAATTTTTGGCGGCATATTTTCGAGTGAAGTTACGAAACTTCACTCGGAGGCCGTTTTATTTATTCAAAAATTGATTCCTCAGAATGTTTACATGCATATTCAAATTAACTGTTCAAACGAAGACATGGCTTAAAGAACTTAGTATCCAAGCCTAAAATGTTACATAAAAAAGTAAACAATCTTGCTTGTCAAAAATAGGGTGGCTCCATATTCGATCGATTTACGGCATTTTCAATTTTATGATGCTAAATTTTTTTTTAATTCATGACTTAATTCAATTAAATAATAAAAAACAAAAAATTATATTAGTGGCTTATCTTAGATTAAGTAAATAACAAAATTATAAACAGTTGACATAACCTTGGATTTAAATTCGATTTATTTGTATCGATATCGACTTTAGAAAAAGTTTGGACTTCTCTAAGAATGTTAACGATTGATGCATTCATAAATAAGATATTATCAAGCATTCTAATAAACAAAAATAATATATTTTTTTAAATGAATATCTATTTTCCTCCTGCTTTTAAAAATAAACTGATGCCATCCGATAATTACATCGTTAATATATTATGATAGGATGACAGTCTCATTTCGGTAACAACACTTTTTTTTTCTGGTCCAAATTGGCCATCCTTCTTTGGCATAAAGCAAAGTCTCATAGCACAAGTATAGAAAAAAATCTGAAAACTGTAATTTTGTAGTTACGTTACAAAAAAAAAACTTTTTTGTGATTCAGAAAAATCTTTGAGACTCGATTCGTGAATTGAATCGTTTTCCTATTACCCTAAAAATCAAATCTTGCAATTCGACTTCTATTTTTAAATTATAATTTTATTAATTTCATTTTTATTTTAAAGTTCTTAGATCCGTAACCGAAAGTATCCGATACTAGCGTACCCGAGGCAGAATACGCGGTATAATATTATTACTATATCCGACTCCGTATCCAGATCTCAAATTACATATCCATAAAATCCTGCTTTGAACCCCCGATCACTACATAAAACTCATAATTCAGTTACTACTGAGCCACCACTGTTGACTTTGGTAGATTCATCATCATCATCATCATCATTTCACCCGGAAGACGTCCGTTTTGGACATAGACCCTCCCAAGTGTCGCCACAATGAACTGTCCTGTGCGTCTCGCATCTATCGGATTCCCGCCACCTCCTTGATTCCTCACCAGGTCGTCGGTCCACCTTGTGGGAGGCCTTCTAATATTGCGTCTTCCGGTTCTTGGTCGCCATTCCAGAAGCTTTCGTCCCCATCGACCATCTGTTCTGCGAGCAATGTGCCCTGCCCACTGCCACTTAAGCTTGGCGATTCTTCGGGCTATGTCTGTAACCTTGGTTCTCCTGCGGATATCTTCATTTCTGATGTGATAATATAATAGAAGAAAGAAAGAAAGAAAGAAAGAAAAACTGTTTATTCGCGCGAAATGACGCAATCTTAAAACTAGCAAACAAAGAAAGAAGAAAGAAGAAGAAAGAAAAACTGTTTATTCGCGCGAAATGACGCAATCTTAAAACTAGTTAACAAACATTATCAGTTGAATTGTAAATTGTTAGGGAAGATATGCGTCACATCCGCGCAAAACGGCCTAACGCTCAGCATAAAGCTGTGGCCTCACGCATTATGCGTTAAGCTCACAGCGCTGGTTTTCAGCGTGGGCCGGCCGGATTTTATCTTAATTTGAAATATTACCTATAGTAGGATAGTTATCTACTGTGTGTGACGGCCTTTATGACAATGAGATTGACACAGTTAGACATCACTTCTAATCGTTTAATGAAGAGTTGAAGTTGAGGTATTTAGTTGTTGCAAACTTTTTTTTATAAAAAAATTATAACTGAAAATTGTGGTTAGATATCGGTAGGTACACATACACACTTATATAATAAATAACCCATGTTGCAAAAATAACACAAATTTCACACACGTAAAATCTCACCACATGGAGGATTTGACCACAAAATCTAATTCACGAGTATGTGCATTATGTACCTACTTACAATGTGCACTTAACAGGTGTTTGAAAGAATGATGATTTTCTAAGGATTCACGATATTCGCCTCAATATGCCCAAAAAGTGCATAGAGGTCATTCATGTACAAGCCGAAGAATGTGCAGAAATGGTACAACTCCGTGTCGGCCGACTCCTCTCGGTCGATTTGCTCCCTAGTTCGAAATTGGCTTTTGACGAGAGTGGTCGCATAATAAAACAAAATTCTCCAAAAAAATTATTATTGCTTTTATAAAACGCAGGAGAAGGTTCAAGAAAAGAAATCGAAAATATTGTGTAAATCCTACCTAACAGTGATAGATTATTGCAAAAAAAAAATACACGATGCATTCCAAGTTACTAGATAACCCGGATTTTTTTTAGGATAGAACTGGATAGCGCCATCACAATATGACCGTCCAGTGCCAAAGCATAAAAAGTACTCTGTGGCCAAAGCTGAACAACTGCCGTTGCCGCCTGTTCAGCCGAGTCTAACCGACTGAACAACGGTAGTGCGCGCGTGGTAACAGCGTCGTACTGATTAGCAGTCGGCCAATAGTTGGCCGACGGTTTAATTTGAAGCTTGTTCGTAGGCAATCGTGATGATGTCATTTTGATGATTTTGATGTGCGCACTTCCATACAGCTTAAGCAACCAACCAAACTATCGGCCGATCGAAAGTCGACAGTTAACCAGGAGCATAATTAGTGGTTAGGTAACCTTTTGGAACACCATGACACTCTGTCACCTTATTCCAATCAAAATTTCGAAACACTAAACGTGTACCTAACTCTTTTAGTGTATTCTAGACTAGAGCGTTTTTTTTAAACCGACCCCCAAAAATCGGAGGAGGTTCTCAAGTAGTCTGTTTTTTCATATAGTTTGTTGTACACCTCATAATTTGAACAGGATAAACATTAAATATAAATGCAAAAACTGAATGTACAATTAGCGGTCTTTTTCTGACGGGGCAATCTCTTACAGACAAATGTTACCGATTTTGATGATTTTTTTTTTGTTTGGAAGACTAACCTGCAGGTGGTCCCATTGATCTGAATATCTTAATTAGGTACTGCCTACTTAAAACACACCCAACACATTTTCTTTGATATTGACCACAATGATTGGTGTCAAGAATGTTAGTCAATTGCCATGTCCCCATCATTCTACGATCTGTGGCCTAGCGGTCTGCGCTGAAAGATCCTGCGGTCGACTAGTGACGTCTATGTGTCATCAATCACCCCGCTATAATAAATTGCGTAGGTACAAACATAATTATGTACACTTCGCAGTATATTGCATTGCCAATATCATAAACATTGTTTGACAGTTAATTTTGTCGAGGACATAAAATTATGTATCTATGTGACATCCCTTTAGGAACCGGCCATTAATCATGTGATGTTTTTTAGTAAGTTTTTCTCTCTCTTTCTCCCTCCTAATTATACGTGGTGAGGTTTCAGTTTTGCCCCCCCCCCCCGCCTCTATACCTAAAATCACGTGTACATACCTACATATTTTTTCTATCAATCGAGTGGCGAACGACTACTCACGGTTAAGGTTAGGCGCCATTTATCAGTTTAGAAATCGTGCTCAACAGAAAAATTAATAAGTAGGTAACCTACCCATGTAATTTTATTTTATCATTATTATTATTTTATATCTCACTCTCTCTTTTCGCCCCTTTCGTCACTCACGTGATTAATAGATGTTACCTTACATGTTGACACTTTGTCCGAAGATGTTGTAGTTTCTAAGTTATTATATTATTATAGAGGTGGAGTATACATTATTTTTAGGAGTAGGTAATATCTGGAAGTAGATAATTATAATCGGATTACAAAAAATCGAATGCCGTAAGGTTGTATGGTTCCTGCAGAAGACCCCACGGAAGAAACGGCTACTTTGTATGAGAGGCTATTATTTCTGCTATTTTCGTTTACACACGCAGATTTCTTTACTGTAATCAGAATCTAAATAATTTCAAGAATTTAAAACCGAGGTGGTGTAAAATTTGCACACCTTGAAGTGAGTGAAGTGAGTCACTTTAGAGTTGCTTACGAAACTTTCTCGTTCACTTAGTGACCGCGTTAAATAAATGTGCAATTAATATTTATATTACGCATTTTTCTTTGTGATTATAATGAATGTAAATACCGCACGTAGCTAGCTGTCGCCATTATAAGGTCATATTTAAGACGTTTACCTACCTCAAAACTGCTCTATCGTTCACGTTTGATCTTATATATCAAAAATATTTGAATCAATCGTGTTGAATAAACTTTAGGCCATCAAAAACATAATTTGTAAAAAAACCAAGGTTCGCAACTCAGTTCTTCTAACGTAAAAAGTTGTGAGATCCATGTAATACCAAGTCGGTTAATTTATTCGGGACCTTGATGACCTAAATTGACTTGTCAATCGCATGAAAACAAAATGTATATCACAAGTAATATGTATTATATTAAATTAGATTGTTTAGTCCGATTGCCAAGTCAATCTAGGTCATCAAGGTCCCATAAGTACGGACTGAATAAATTAACCGACAATAGTACATTATGATACAAGTGTGTAATCACTAATATTCGCGTGTATCATACGACGTTTTTCAACACACTTGTGAAGAAAAATAATTTAATTAACTGTTTATTCATCAGCAAAACTAGTAATGCTATAATGGGCAGGCTAAGGTCTTTAGACCATACCAACTCATCATCAGTAATAAATATGTAATGCGGGTGCAACACATTCTTATATTTTTGCCGTATTGGCAGCAAAGTATCAAATCAGCCTTCTCAGCAAGCTTCGCTGAGGTACCTAGTCAATACTATAATCTAATAAAATTTTCAGCTTTATTTTGCCACTGGGAACCAATTTGTGAACAATTAAAACAGCCACTGAACTTCACACGAAAAAATCACGCCAAAAACCACGCACGTCTTAAAATGGCGACCATAGAGTAGCTAGCTAGTTAGACGATTTTAATAAAAATATGAATGAAGAGGTTGCTTTTTTTTAATTGATATAAACCAGTGCTTGACTGCGATCCCACCTGATGGCAAGCAGAGATGCAATCATTGATGGTGAGGCGCACTAAAAAAAAACAAAAAAAAACAAACAAAAAAATAAGAAAAACAAATTTTATAATATAATAATATAATATATTCACACAACTATCACACAACGCCGTCTAGTCCCAAGCTAAGCAGAGCTTGTGTTATGAGTACTAGACAACTGATAAACATACTTAAATATTTCTAAATACATACATATTATAGATACACCCAGACACAGAACAAATGATTGTGCTCATCACACAAACATTTGTCCTGGGTGGGAATCGAACCCACGACCTCCGGCATAGCAGTCAGGGCCACTAACCACTAGACCAAGACGCCTTATTTGAATGAACAATTTATTTACTAAACATTTACAAGTTAAAATGGTTTATTTAAACACATAATTGCATGAAATAAGCAACGCAATATAACCTAATGTGAAATTGAATTTTTGGCGGGATTTCTTCGAGAGAAGTTCTATGGCTGTTTTAATTATTCACAAATTGATTCCTAGTAGATATTGTGGTGTAAAATTGGTGTACTCGTAGTTTTGTATTTCAAGTGTCTGCGCAACTCGACAATATGTGGAATCATTGAAACTGGCGCGATCTTGGTAGAATGGAGCTGAGAATTTTATTGTAGTTTTGGCTACCTCAGCGAAGTTTGCCGAATAGATTGACTTGATACATTTGCTGCCAAATACTACAAAAAAACATTAGAATGTGTACATCCATATTCACCATGGATTAAGGATCCAAGGAAGGAAGTATCCAAGCCAATAAAAAAATATGTGAAATATTTTCGTTTAAAAAAATTGTATTTAGAACAGAGGTTTAACAAAAAGGTTTTAACTACTTCTACTATCGCATCGTCGGGATTAAATGTGAAAATGGGTTTACCCCAAGGTTCAATTTTAGGTCCTTTTTTATTTTTAGTTTATATTAATGATTTACCCTATTTGTTGCAAAATAAACTTAATATGGTGTTTTTTGCCGACTACACTTCTTTGATTTTTAAGATAAATAGGTGGACTAATAATCTTGACGACGAAAATAACGCCCTACTGCAGGTCCAAAACAGGTCCACTGATAATAATCTAGTTTTAAACGGGAAAAAAACGAAATGCATAAGATTTTCCTTACCGAATGTCAAAAGTAGTGATTGTGACATAGTATTAAACAAAACAATAAAAAACTAGAATTTGTCGATAAAACGGTTTTCTCAATAAGGGGATTACGCTTGACTCAAAGCTACAATGGGGTCCTCATTTAACAACTCTTGCAGGACGGCTTAGCTCAGCTTCATATGCTGTTAGAAAAATCCACCAATTTACGGATGTTGATACCGCTAGACTAGTCTATTTTCATAGTATCATGTCATACGGTATCTTACTATGGGGACGGGCTGCTGACATCGACTCAATCTTTATACTACAGAAAAGAGTCATCAGAGCTATTTACAATCTTCACCGGTGCGATTCTCTAAGGGAACTGTTTGAGGATATTAACATCATGACGGTGCCTTGTCAATATATTTATGAAAACATCATGTACGCTAGAAAAAATCTTCATCTTTTCAGCAAAAGAGGCGATAGACATAATTATGTTACAAGAAATAGGGACCAATTAGTTCAATCAGGTTTCAGACTGGCTAAAGTGGCCTCTTCTTTCATGGGGTACTGTTTGAAATGTTATAATAAAATACTTCCCCAAATATTAGAACTCAATGAAACGAAATTTAAATCTTGTATTAAACGCACACTATGCAGGCAAGCATATTATAAGTTGGAGGATTATATTCAAGATAAAAATGCTTGGCACAATTATTATTATTTTATAATGCTTTTTTAATTTGTATAATATTATAAGTATTGTATAATATGACTGGTCGATGTGGCGATGCTCAGGGAGGCCTATAATGTCTACCGATGAAAAAAAGTTTTTTTTTGTGACGTAACAACAAATTAACTGTTTTCAGATTTGTTCCTAGACCTGTGCTATAAGACCTTGCTTTATGCCAAATTTTAGGATTCTGGGTTGACGGGAAATACCCTATGAATTTTGATTCCCTTGAGAGTGTCGAAATATAGGTACATTTTTTGCGACATAAACTGCCATATCTTTTTTTTGCATTAATTTAGAAGTTTGATTTTTTCACAGCTTCAAGGGACCGCACTTGCCTAGATTTTTTTAGTCACTTCGCTAGTTGCCAGGTGATTCGATTTCCAAGCGTTAAGTAGTCGCCTGGGTGCCAGGCGGTGCCTTTTCGGCCTAAGCGTTAGTTCCGCACACATCATTATATTTCACAACAAAGGCTAGATAATTATAATATACATACATCTTACCCAAGTCTACCTGCATGACTTTTTCATAATTGCTTAACTTTTTAAACAAAATGTTTATTACATCAGTGCGAACTTGGCCCCAATTAGTACATAAGTGCAAATATTATTCGATCAGTTGGTACCTTCATTGAGGCGCTGAGTTTATTTTAACACATTGCAAAGTCCATATTTAAATGTTTAATATTATAACACTTGACTGCATCATTGTTCTAGACGTCACAATGTATCTAGGAGATGTCAGAAAACCGTAGGGGCCCGGTAGCGTCGAAGGCTACTGGGGCCACGGGTAGTGTGAAAGTGAAACCCGGGGTCCTGGGACGAAGGCAAAGACGGAACAGAAGTGGGTTTTTAGTCAGTAAACGTCTGACACACCCTCTCGCTCCGCCCAAGCGAGGGAGATGTCATTGGATGATTTTCTAACCTAAAAAAAAAGACGTCACATAAATACGTCTGTTAGATTGTTCAAAAGAGTAACCGTGGCCCTGGAATGAGAAGGACAATGGAAGGAATACAGGTGGGCTTTAGTCAGTAAAAGTCTGACACTATCTCTTGCTCCACCCTATTTCCTACGTAAAAAAATAGCGAAGTATTACTAAAATGTCTTTAACCAGCCGCGCTGTACGACAATGCGTTTTCAGCCTTATGTCGCTTAGAACATCGACTTATATTCTATAGTGATAGACAAGCACGTTCGTGGAAACTACTTATTTGTCAAAATACTGAAAGGTTAAAACAAAAGTTCGCTGCAGCGCTATATTAGCATTATGTCGTCTAACAAAACTATTAAAACATACAGCGCCTAGATAGCTTTAGAGGATACCTTTTTCGCGACCAAAATGTCTTAAGCGCCATGAATTTCGTGGCACTTACGCGTTTCGTTCAAGAAAGTGTAATGACATGTTATCCATATAGATTTTTATACCGCAGAAGTGACACAGCTTTTTGCCTACTATACTTCATTACAATAACACTCAGTTTCAAAATTTAACAATAGTCCTCGTTTGTTTAAATTCAGAAAACCACATTCTACTACTTTAATACTTAAATAAGTGAATTCAAAATCATGTAAAATATTGAAACCTTTTAACAATAAAAGGTTTGAGTAATATAATAATTAAGATTGGAAAATCATCATTCTGAAGAACAGCTATCCTGAGTGAATGAAGACTGCGCCGCTAATATTTGGTAACAAAACAAACAACAACGGTAAATTTATCTTTAAAATGTTTAACAAAAAAAAATGTTTAGCAGTACATTTGTGCTCTTCTATCTGCTTTTGCTCTTTTCATTTTAAGTGTTTGTGTACATGTACATAAATAAATAAATAATAATAATAAACAATTCCAGTTAAAGATTCCGTTTTATTACAGAGATGTTTATTTTCCCGTTGTAATTTTATAACTTTTTTTGACAATACTTTTTTTGCAGCGAAAACTTTTTTTTTAATCTGTTTTCAACTTAATTTTTCGGGGCGAATCAAAAATTGATTAAGAGTCAGAAATTTGCACTTGGTCTAATGATGTAGGGAAAAGCTGTAAATTTTGGAGGGCACATTCTGAAGGATTACTACAAAGAATAGCCGACTTCTTAAGAAGACGTTTTCCAGCTTTAGTCATATCATTAGCTTGAAAGTGCGCAGAGCAGATAAAAGAATATTTTGTAGGAAGCCACATGTTTTCACTTCTATTTTCTTAAAGATTTTTTATCAATTCTTCCCTTTTTGGCTGACCAGAGTGAACAAACCTAAAATATAATTATAGTGTATGAAGGACGAAATCTCAATAACAGTAATGCAATACGATACCTAGGACTATAAATCAACTGAATTTAATTTATATTTGAATACTATTATGATGAGTACCTACCTAATGATTTGGAAACGATATCCGTGTTTGGAAACCTCTACTCTGAAACGAGAAGAATAATTACAAAAAATTTTAAAATTTCAATTTGCATAATTAAACGTAGCGAGGTCATAATAAATCTGATTTTTGTTACTAAAGCCTAGATTTACATCAGTATGAAATCAAGTTAGTGCTTCTACTTAGTTTAAAAAGATTAAACACATGATGGTTGCGTCATAGCCACTCGAAACTGCATTAATTAAATTCAGTTTTATTTCGCCAGTTTATGTCATAATAGGTATGCAGTTTTATAGAGAAATAGTACCTACATTTTGATACAAGTGCAAAAAGTTTGTCATTGCGACCGAGGCGGGATTCGCACGAGCCGTAGGCGAGTGTGTTATGGAGCCGAGGGCTGCAGTGACAAATTTGCACGTGTATAAACGACGCTTTTTAATACACTTACGAAGAAAAATAAGTCGAAAGTATTTTTAACATTAAAATATTTAATTATTTAAAAAGTAATGAATTATTGAAGGTGTTATGAAAATGATACACAGAAGATTTGGTTGGCATTTTCACGGTTTGTGAAATGTAATTGTTAACAATTTCATTAATTTCACTGTTTTATGTGTTAGTGAATGTTGGAGATGATGGAATATAAGAAGGTGGAATGTTCTATTTGCTCTTCAGTAGCTATAGGAGACACCAAATCGTTATTGGCTTATGAAGTAGAAGTTTGCGGTTCAAGGCATCTTAGGAGCTGGCTCCAAATTGATTGCTTGTGTTATCTTGGTACTAATATTTGTCATGTTATGTATCGAGTCTTCAATATAAGATTCAGCTACTGTGTTAGACCTCCATCCGCCATGACATTTTAGAGTCAATATGTCGGCTCCAGCATCAGCCAGCAATGTAGCTGAAGTTCTTCTGAAGCATGCCCGGTGTATAAATCTAAAAAACAATAGGTAATCACCGTTGACCATGGCGAAATAGGAATGAAAAAGCCCTTGTTGTGATAAATTTTAAAAAAAACATGAGGGTGATAAACATGGCATGTTGAACCTAATTGTAGTGCGATAAGAGCCAGTTTTCGAGTAAGAGTATTGAAAAATAATGTTTAGAAGATATTACACAGAGCCGTCTAGGTACTAGGTAAAAAGGGCAGGAGGATGGTGAAAAAATGAGATGAAGAAAATTAATCACTATAGTGATGTCCTAGAACTAGTGATTTTTTTTAAATTTGTTATTATATCTCAGAACCCTGGGGTCCTGGACCTTTAGAAGGCGTACGACGAGTCGAAACCAACTCGCAGAGGCCCCTTTGACGCTTTTAATGGAACGTGGTATCAACCGGCGATTATCCCTGTACGCGCTGTGCTAGTGCATCCAAGGACAACCCCCGGTTGGTGGGAAACTATTGCAACATAACAAAAACAATAGGCAGGTATGATTTTAGGATTCCTAAATGGACTGGTTACCAGGAACTATATTAAGACTATGGCCCCTGCCTGAACAATGTTTTTAATTTCCATCGATAATTATTATTCTAAAGCAACCAATTCGGATAAATGAACCAATTCGGACCCAATACCAAATGAAAATGACAACGATTCGATATCACAGACACTTGAGTGCACTTCTAACAGTTTACCAGACATATCAGAAGACGAAGACTATGTAAAAACATTAAAAGAAGAAATTAAAAAACTTGAATCGCAATTAAACAGTGCTCACAAAGAGATAGAATCATTAAACCAAGAAAACAGTAAACTAAAACACACAAATGAAATCCTGACTAAAAAAAACCAGATATTCAAAAAAGTAACAACTAATAGTCCTATTAAATCAAATCGGAGTACACCTAAGAAAAAACCTCTCACTAACTGTAAGTCAAAACAAACTCAAACTGATACCATAATTAATCAAGAATATGACGCTATAATTATAGAAAAAAAAACAAGTAAAAAAAACAAAGATAATACGCAAAAACTTAGTTCACCAATAAACGATAAAAGTACTCATCAGACATGTAGAAAAAAAAGAATATGCATTCTTAGCACGGATGGCAAACATAAGGTCCTAAACATTGCACAAAATGTATTATTAAAAGATCGTGATGAGATTTGCCACTACTTAACACCGAGAGTAGGAATAAAACAACTTCTTACTGGAATCGAGGCAAAACTGTCTGAATTCACCAAACAAGACTATTGTATAATATTGATTGGATCAGAAGACTTTAAATCAACACACGATTATCGCAATATCATAATTCATATCCGGGATGTGCTAAGTAGAATCAAGCACACAAATATTATTATATGCTTTCCGACATATACCTTTGTAAGAAATAACGACATCTACAACTGGAGAATTGAAACTTTCAATAATTTGCTTTACCTGGATATAATGGCCCATGAATACGCCTACTATCTCGATTCAAATCTGAACTTAAAGTGTGATTCCTGTATGTTTGGAAAAAAAAACGGATTTATAAACAATATAGCAATGAGGACAATTTTTGACGATCTTAAGACTTTAATTGATGACATTGAATGCACCAACATTACCTATTTTAGCGAATCTAATGACAACAATTATGCAATTTATGACGAAGTTTCTGACGACTGTATTGAAAATACTTCCTGTGACAATCAACCTACAAAGTTTTTTCGTGACTAAACATCTACGTGTGTTACATCAGAATATCGCTGGACTGTTAGCAAAATCTGAAGCTCTAACAGTGTGCCTAGAAGAGTTAGCAGCCTCACAATCATGTGTGGAGGTACTATGCATCACGGAACATTTTATTATGGAGGGCTATGAAAAATATCTAGATATTCCTAATTATCAGCTTGCAGCATGCTACGCAAGAAAAAAAAGCAAAAGAGGAGGAGCATGCATTCTTACAAGAAACGGACTTCAGTACAAGGAATTAACACAAATTTCTAGATTTTCAGAAACCGGTGTCTTTGAATGCTGCGCCATCGAACTGATTAATTATAAGATTGTTATTGTCTGTATTTATAGAGTCCCAAATAGTAGTAACTTCAATACGTGCATGGAAAAACTACATATGATTTTACGAGAACTGTCAAATAAGTCCTTTAAAGACAATAATATTGTAATAGCGGGAGACTTTAATGTAGATATCCTAAAAAGAACTTATCAAACCTTAGATTTTGAATGTTTATTACTGAACTACGATTTAAGATTATCAGTTTTTCAACCCACTAGAATAAAGAGTCAAACTTGTATTGATAACTTTGCCCACAATTTTGAAAAAAAATGTAAAGCGGAAGTGATTGAATTTGCCCTGTCTGATCACACTGCGCAGTTGCTGAAGTGTCCCGTACGAGTGGAATGTGTTCTGAAATACTGGTACAAATCACAACGAGACTTTAGCCTGGAGAATATTATTAAATTTAGAACCTGCCTTGAGAGGCTAACTTTCTCTGAAGTCTACGACACTGACGATCCAAACGATTCTTTTAACTCGTTTATAGAACAGTTTAAACTATTTTACGACTTGTGCTTCCCCCGTAGGCTCATTAAAATACATACAAGTACAAAACCAAAATGGATTTCACGTGGACTCAAATTATGTAGCTTAAAAAAAAGGCAATTATTATGGACATATAGACACAAACCAACACAATCAAATAAATTAAAATATTCTAATTACACCAAATTATTTAAAAAAATTATTAAATTGACGAAACGATCTCAAAATGACTACAGTATCAAAAACTCTGACAACAAAAGCAAAATGACATGGAAAATAATAAAGACCCCTAAATTTAATTTACCTAATGACATAACAAATAAAATTAAAATTGACAACAAAATAATTGAAAATCCTCAATTGATTGCTGACAAGTTTAACGCCTATTTCATTGATAAAATTGTACCAATACCAGGGGCAGGTAAAAAATCGACTACGCACATTTTAAACAAACAAAAATCTATGTTTATGGCTCCATGTCAACCAAAGCAAATATTTAATATTATAAAAAGTCTCAAAAACACCCATAGCGTAGGATATGACGATATTTCAACTAAGATCATAAAACATGTTGCCGACCTAATCTCCAACCACTTGAGCCATATCCTTAATTTATGTATTAGTCACGGTGTTTTTCCGGACCGTCTTAAGGTCTCCATTGTAAAACCCATTTTCAAAAAAGGGGATAAAGATCTAATAGAAAACTATAGACCTATTGCGCTCTTGCCAATTTTCTCCAAAATTTATGAAAAATATATATATAATGAACTGTATGCGTATTTAGAAAAACACATGATTCTTTGTAACGAGCAAAAAGGGTTTCGGAAAAATAAAACAATAAATATGGCAATATATGACTTCCTAAATACAATTATGACTAATGTTGATAATAAGACTCTTGTTTGTGCTATGTACTGTGACATGAGTCAAGCTTTTGACTGTGTTGACCATGATATCTTAAAAAAAAAACTTGACTCCTATGGTATACGAGGTAACATTTTAGATTTATTAAGCACTTATCTCTCAAATAGAAAGCAATTAACTGCTATAACAGACTTAAATCTGAAAACTAAAGAACAAGTTACATACCTATCTAAAGAACGTACTGTACATTTTGGCGTACCACAGGGCAGTGTTCTAGGCCCTTTGCTTTTTTTAATTTATATTAATGACCTGCCCAAAGCCATAGACTACCCCATTACACTATTTGCTGACGATAGTACAGTAACAGTAGCTTGTAGTAATCCCGACCTATATGAAGCAGATGTTAATAACGCTTTAACCTCAATAATCTCTTGGCTTAGTAATAATAATTTGAAAATCAATTTAGATAAAACTCAAATTATGCACTTTGGCCATAGAAAACCTAGTGTTAAAGTGAACGTAAAGTTCAAAAATAATAATATAAATGACGTGGATAGTGCAAAATTCTTAGGACTTATAATTGATAGTCACCTTAACTGGAAGGATCATATCGAAACATTATGCAAGAAGATTAGTAGCTCATCCTTTGCCCTATATAAACTTGCTCCAACAGTTAACACAGATGCACTACTCACAGCCTATCATGGTATTGTTGCATCTATACTAAGATACGGCATCATATTCTGGGGCAACTCTACAAATAGAGAAGCTGCTTTTAAAGCGCAAAAGCGTTGCATAAGAGCAATGTTTGGGCTTCAGGTAACGGACAGTTGTGTGCCATATTTCAGGAAACATAAAATTCTGACACTGCCAGCTTTGTATATATATGAGACTGCCTTATTTGTAAGATCCAATCCACATTTATTTCCTTACCTATCTGATACGGTCCAACGTAATAGGCGAAAGGATATTTTACGCGGACGCAGAGCCAAGACCGCTCTTATGCGGAAAAGCATATTCTGCAGAGCTCCGCAAATTTATAATAAAATTCCGAAATCTATTAGAGAGTTGGATTTGACCGGGTTTAAGAAAAAATTTAAAGAATTTTTGTGTAATAAATGTTACTATAATTTAAATGACTACTTAAATGACTCTTTGACATATTAATTTAATTATTATTTATATGATTTTATTTGACTGACCTTTTTAATTTCAATTATAATAACTATCACAATGTAATGTAACCTTTTTAACCTTTTTAATATTTGTACGCCCATGTGGTAGAACGTGCTGAGACTAAATGTTTTAAACCTAAGACCATGTAATTTACATACCTACCATGTTCTAACAAATAAATGATTATGATTATGATTATGATTATGAAAGGCTGGGTGGAGCGAAAGGGTGAGTCAGACTTTTACTGACTAAAACCCACCTGTGTTCTTTCAGTTGCCCTTCGCGTTCCTGAACCACGGTTACTCTTTCGAACATTCTCGCAGCGTGGAGCGAGGCCCTTAGGTACTTCTTTATTACGTAGGTAGGTACGGCCCTCTCCATCTTACGAAGCTAATTCCTGCTGCCTGCCCAGCAGTCCCAGTCAGCAGTCGGAGCACAATACGCTGATTATAGTGCTCAGGGGCCGGCTTTTAGAAAACCTCATGGGTGCTCATGCTCATTTCATCATCACTGCTGGACATAGGCCTCCCCAAGTGTCGCCACAATGAACGGTCCTGTGCATCTCGCATCCATCGGACTCCCGCAACCGTTACCAAGTCATCGGTCCACCTTGTAGGAAGCCTTCCAACGCTACGTCTTCCGATACGTGGTCGCCATTCCAGAACCTTTCGGCCCCAACGGCCATCTGTTCTGCGAGCAATGTGCCCTGCCCATTGCCACTTTAGTTTGGCGATTCTTCGTGCTATGTCGGTAACCTTGGTTCTCCTGCGGATATCCTCATTCCATTCATGCTCATTTAATGACTCGAAAAAGTGGCGAAGTGTGAGAAGAGAAATGCACACTGATCGACATTTTGATAACGAATACTAATCAGTAACTGGCATCTGTTGCCCGCATCGTTAATAAATAATAAATTGAGACAACATCACATATATTGTCCTGGTCCCAAACTAAGGTTTTCCCTTCTACTATGGAAACCAGGAACGAAGGTACCACAAGCACCCAGACCCATCACAAATATCTGATTCATCAACAAACATTTGTGTTGGTGCGGGAATCGAACCCGCGATCATTGCTTCTCAACCGGCGCTCTAGACCACTGCGCTAAACGGGTCGTCGGGTAATGAAAAAACGCCCATCCCTAAAAGGCGATTACTGATCTGTTTCTTGATGTCTATTCTCAGGGGTGCTCGGCACCCAGTTTATTTCTCCTGGGTGCTCGAGCCCCCGAGCACCCACGGAGTCGGCGCCCCTGATAGTGCAGCTTATTCCACTACATATACTAGTCAATTACCTTTAAAAAAATCTTTGTTCTTTTCTTTGTTTCCTTGTTACAAGGATTATCTATATCCTTCTGTAAAAACATTTTAAATTAACAATCAGATTGTGAGCGGCGGAAATGCGTTTGATTCACCGGATGTGGTATTGAGGCTGTCAGTGTAAAGGCGCAATCATTGCTCCTATTGTGAAATCGTGCGCATACGCATATCGTACGAGTAGGTATACCAACTTTAGTAATCAGTGACAATTGTCAAAAACTCATTGTTAAAAAAGGTGACAATTTTGAGGCCAAGCAGTCTATTGCGACGTGATAATTAAAACTTGTGGCCAAATAAAATGGCGTTCGCATGGACTTGAGAGCTAATTATAAATTATTGTCAATATTACATAGCCAAGGCTAGTGATTCTTCACAACAATCGTCAACAATAACATTAGTCAAGGAACAATAATTCAGAACTTGATAAATGTAGCTTTGGATACTTTATTGACATAACTAGGACTCGTTGTTTTATGCCACAAGATTCTGCCTACCCCATAGAAAGACGTGAGCATAATAAACCTGTGCTGCCATCTATTGAATTGATAGCAAACCGCCCATTCACTAACTGCGCCTGTGATAGTTTTTCACACTAAGACGTTTTAGACTTCCCCGCTAGAGGTCGCTGTATTCATGATTCCAATTTGAAATCACTCCGCAAAACTAGTATTAAAAATGCAATTTTCAGAGATTTAAACAATTTATTTAAAATATTATGCGAATCATAAACATATTGAACAAATAAATGTGGATAACTATTACTTGATAAAATTTAGTTGCTAATTGCTGCCAGAAGAGTATTGAATTTTGGCACACAAGTAACATGAATATAAATAAATTATAAATAGTTATTTTTATCAAAATCTATTATGCGAATTATTTAACACATTTAAGAAAAAAGACGACCAAGTGGTTAAATTTGGTGCTAGAAAAAAATAGGGTGCTAGTCACCGTCAGAACAACTTTTAAAAGGGTCAAATGGCTTGGTAACCTGAATTGAGACCTACATTTTAGGATTTCCTGTATGGCATCTGGCAATTTAGATAATTTTTAAAAGCACTCAACACAAATTTTAGCTGAAAGTATTCTGTTTGATTTTACTGCCATCAATAAGGTATAAAGTAGTCCAGGACTACAGGATTCTGTTAAGGGTCACCGCAGCCCAGGAAGGGAAACCAGCAAGTAATGGAACACAGATAGGTTTTAATTAGCAAAAGTCTAACATACTCACTCGCTCCAATCAGAGTGGAGCGAGTGAAACTATTTAAGGTTTTCTCAATGTAACTTAAGATTTCACATAGAAAACAAGGGAACTCATTGAAAAGAAAAATACTGCTTGGACATGTTTATAGAGAATTTTTAGCCAATTACCTTATTGGCGTCATAAAACGAAAACACCAAGATTTCATAGTTCTAAAGAAAGTGACTGGAGTTACGTTTTTTTTTAATTATCTAAAGGCTCATGCTTGACCACTACTGCACCTGATGGTAAGCGATGATGTGGTCAACGGTGGACCACACTTGCCTAAAAGTAACCTATTCACGACTTAACCTAACGAATACCGTAATTAGAGATACAATGAGAAAGTGAATGCCGGCGTTCACTTGGGGTTTAATGAATTAAAGATCCCTAGGTCGTAGCTATCAGGAAACACAGACTCCAGAAGGAAATTCCACTCCATACCATGCACAATGAATGAGTTTGTGAAATAAAACTGAATTTACTATGTACATACAGTTTATCATTACAATTTTTAATTCAGGCACATTATCATTAGGACTTCAGCTAAAGTACACAGTACTTATGAATCTTGGACCACTCTCAAAACAGTAGAAGACTAACAAGTAATAATTCAGTGGTGCAGTACACAACTTGTGATTGAATTATGTAAATATTAACTAAAGATATGGTTTGAGTATCTGGCATAATTAAATAAAATTAATAATACTTAAAATATCCTACACAACACAGCTTAACTATTGATCAGTCTTGTTCATTATTATCAGAGCTTTCTTCACTAGTCTCCTCCTCACTGGATTCCTCACTTGAATCATCAGATCTACCACCTTTTGCCGCCTTTTTCGCCATCATATCTTTGTACTGCCTCACAGTTATCTTCCTAGGCATGATCTCTCGAAGAAAATCTAATGTATCATCTTCTTGGACGACTTCTGCGATGTGTTTATATTCCAGTAAGGTGTTTTTGCTGTTTTTAAATGCTCTTTTGGCTAAGTCTGTGACAAATAGCTCCTGTAATTAAAAGTATAGTTTTAGTATGACTCGGTTTCATTGTGGTCTTATTTCATGAGAATAAACAGAATTTCACTAGTTGTTATAGTAAAAACCGCTATTGTTTGGAGACAATAGGTTATAAAAGCGGCAAAACATCACATACTCACGGTAACTTTCGTGACTAAATACAGAGGTTCAGCACCAACTGCTTCAACGTCCGGCGAACTTTTCATTATAGTTTTCACTCTAGATAGTGGTAAATGCAAGTCTTTCTCAGTTTTTGGAGTAGCCATCGTTGTTTCTTTGAATTAAAAATATAAAATTGACCGAAGCGAAACGAAGTTCAAGTTTAGCTTTGCATGAGTGACATTTACAGAGCAGTGTTGCCACTTGGGTACAAAATTTTACCATGTGCTGAACATAACAATGTTGAATAATTATTTTGAAATATTTTTTTTGATAATTATTTAATATTTTTGATAAATAAAAGTTAGTATAATTTTTCCTACGATCCTAATTATCAAATATTAACAATAACAAACTTTATACCATGTACTAAAAATTGGAACTCTTGTTTCAAATTATTTTGCATAATATGTTTTACTTTTAATAAAAATGGAGTTATAAAATACTTAGGTACATTATACTTAACTTTACTGAAGGATACTTGAGTTGGTGATGATGGTTTTAAATTATTGTTTCAAGTATAGGTCTGCTGTAGTGCGTTACAACTACGCTTAGAGGGAAATTTAGACATGGGTCGTATTAGGTAAAAACGATACCTATTCCACCTAATCCTAGTATTTAAAAATACCTAATCCATTTACCTAATCCGAATATTTTATTCAATATAGCCGCTGGCCTGTTACAAATATTGTACCGATATTACGTAGCAGGATTAGGTAAGATATTGGGCATGGAGTATGGACGTTTCGTTTCTGATATATTGTAGAACAATGGATTATATTATTATTATTATTTTTTATAGGCTAACGGTACTTAAAGCAATCGTGAATACTCTGGTTTTTAACGTCTAATCTTATATATAGTGATCAAAATTACCCTTCATACTTGTACGCAGCCTGCACAATGTGTTAATAATGGTACAGCACAGAATCTTAAAATGTCGTCTCATTGATTATATCGTCACCGGAAAGCCAATACTACTTAAACGCCAAAAGGCCATTTTACAATAGAGACATTTTAAGTTTTTTTTTTTACAAAACCATGTCTAACTTTTTTTCTAATTTAGTAATCGAAATACAGTAAAGGCAAAAAATAATTGTGACACTATTATCTACGTACTGGAATCGAGATATTCTGCATATTTAATGTAATTCAGGAGATAGCTGTCACTTAAGTACATATGCTCTGTACTCTTCTTAAGGAGAAAGTACTTATCTTTGCAATATTTTTTAAGTGCGGTTGTCGAAAAGTACTGACAAGTCAAGTCCTTTGAAATGTATGAAAGGAAAAAGTACTAACACGCATTACGGGTTGATGTAGTCTCAGGATAAAACTACTTAAACGTTATAATAATGTCTTAGGACCGTACAGAAAAACGGTGTCATAGCATTAAAGTTGATACCATTGTTATGCCAAAAAGACTTATGTAAAAGATATATCATTTAAATTTAAATATATTATTCTTATCGGACATAGACAACAATAAGTAAGTGCTAACAATGGTACTAGCGGCGAATAAAATAAATGAGAATACTATTGTAATTCCTAATTTGAATTCGACTGCATCTTTTTACTATATTGGTTAAAAAAGGAAAATATAAATCACTTTAAATGAAATTTTTTTAAAAAATGTTGACAGTTTTCTTGTCAGTCTTAAAACTTAATTGCTTATAGCAAAAGTCACGCAACACACTACGAATAATAAACGCAACACAGTTTTATTATTAATCTAAATACAATATTATGTATTGGGTAACAGTTTGGCGTAATTTTCGAAGAGATCAAATTGTTTAGGTCTAGTAGATTTTGAATACCTGTGTATCATATATCGCATCGATGCTCAAGACTTTGAAGCCTCGACTCAACGAGTGCATCATTGCCAATGATCCTCCTGGCTCGCCTCTCAATTATTGCCTCAAGTACATCAAGCTGGTATCGGGCAGATCCATCCCAAAGATGAGAGCAGTACTCCATACACGATCGAACTTGCGCTTGATAAAGTTTTAGCAGCTGTTCTGGCGTGAAGTACTGTCTGACCTTCGCGAGGATTCCCAGCTTTTTTGCTGCCAGTTGAGCCTTTGCTTCGATGTATGGCCCAAAGTTGAGAGTTGACGTCAGCGTGACACCAAGAAGATCAAGATGGTCGGTTATCGGCACGGTTACGCCCCGGAAAGTTGGAGCAGGGCTGAATTGGTTCCTTTTAGCGGAAAATAGACACGCCTGGGTTTCAGCAGCATTGAACTTGACCAAATTAGCATCGCCCCATTCAGAGACTGCCTCCAAGGACAAGTCCAAGCGCTCGACCATAGCCTCTCGGAGAGACTGGATCTGTGACCCACTAGCTTGCGCGCTGGATATGTAACTCTCAATAACAGTGCTGTCGTCTGCATACCCAAAGGTACCGGGCTTAAGCAGATCATTTATGTGCAGCAAGAACAATGTTGCCGAGAGCACTGACCCCTGAGGGACCCAGGCATTAATGGCCATTTGACCGGACGAGCAGCCATCGATGACCACTCGGATGGACCGGTCACTCAGGAAGTCTGCAATCCAAGCACACAAACCAGGCCAACCAAACGTAGGTAAACTGAAAGAAGGAAGCTTACTAATAAGGCTTTCGTGCCCAGACCCTATCAAAAGCCTTCGAGATATCGAGGGAGACGGCAAGCGCTTCCCCGTGTTTCTCGATGGCCTCACTCCAGATGTGGATGGCATACGATAGAAGATCACCAGTTGACCGATTTCGGCGAAAGCCGTATTGTCGGTCACTTAGGATGTCATTAGCTTCTAGGTATGCCAGGAGCTTAGTGTTCAGTACACGTTCCATAGTCTTACAGAGAATGGACGCTACTGATATTGGCCTATAATTAGCTGGGTCAGCCCGACTACTCTTTTTGGGCACGGGCTGTACGTTAGCTTGCTTCCATGCAATCAGCACTTTTCCAGCCTCAAATGAAAGCCTAAATAGGCGTGTCAGGGTCGGAGACAGTTCAGGCGCACACGTTCTCAGAACAATTGCCGGTATCCCGTCTGGACCGCTAGCCTTGTTCACGTCAAGGTTACGCAGCACCCTACGGACGTCCTCCTGATGGATACGAATATTCGACATACTCGTTTCGCAACCATCAGGATTAACGCGTGTCACTAGGATCTAGACGCGAAGATTCCGCGAAGAGTGAGGCAAACAAGTTTGCCTTCTCCTCAGCGGTATGGGCCAGCGACCCGTCGGGTTTCAGCAGTGACGGTCGTGAGGGACGGCAGAAGTTCAATTCAACCGACTTAGCCAGGGACCAAAACGCCTTACTACCAGCAGTGTATGAAGCAAGTTTGTTCCCGATGCGGCTAATGTGGTCGAACCGAGACCTCCGCATCACCTTCTTGCAAGTCTTGGCAGCTCTGTTGAAGGCTCTCTTCTTCTGACTCACGTCACTCGCCTTGTGCATACGAGCGTCGGCCCATGCCTGGTATGCGGTGTGCTTAAGTGCGTTAGCACGATCACACTCCGCACCACACCAAGGGCGAGCCTGGTCAGACATTGTTACGTCAGAGAATGGAATATAGTACTCCATCCCCCGCCGCAACACATCTGTCACAGCATCTGCGCACGACGATGGATCATCCGAAGAAAAGCAAGTAGGCTGCCAAGGATAACATGCGAAGAAAGATCGCATGCCATCCCAATCTGCTGACCTATATCGCAAAACCCGCCTGGTGCCTCTAGGGCAGGGATCGGGCGGAGAGTAGACTGATATAGATTTCACCAGACAGTGGTCGGAACTACCTAACGGTGATGATATCGACACTGAATAGCGGTCTGGATCTGTTGTCAGCAGAAGGTCCAAGCAGTTGGCCGTGTGCGAATCAACATCCGGTACCCTCGTAGCTCCCTGGACCAGCTGGGTGAGATTTAACGCTAGCGCAAGCTTTCGCGTCTCTCGACCAGCATGGTCTGTGCACTGGTATGGGAAAAGCCACTCCTGATGGTGGGCATTAAAATCCCCCAGTAACACCAGTTATGCGGAAGGGTACCTCCGCCGCCTCAGTAAGGTACTGTGTGAGCCTGATCGTCTCCTGATCACCACTGTGCGAACGGTAGACACAAGCATAGATAATTTTATCCATGCCTGTGTCCACCAGAGCCCAAAGCGTTGAGAACCTGGAATCTTCAAGGTTGCGGAGACGCCGATAGCAGATGTCGTCCCTGGCGTACAAACACACACCAGCGTGTGATTTAAAATTTTGCTCCAGTGTAAACCCTGGGTAAGACAGGTACGACACGTCTGACGGACTTCTTATCTGCGTCTTCGAAAGAAAAAGGAGGGAAGGTTTTTCAGTCTCCAGGTGATGATGGACTACTGCGATATTGGAGTGCAGACCTCTAATATTGCTGAGGTGCACTTTAAGTGAGAGGGAGTGCAGCCGCTGTTTTACTTTTCTCTTTTTCAACCCTGTCATATTACGAGTGAGGTAGGAGAGGAGAAGGAAGTGAAATGGAGTCCCATGCTGCTAACCTTCAGTCACGCACTGGCAGGACAGCATCATTGGGGTACTAGTCTGGAGACTGCGGGGACGCCCGAGCCCCCCCGGAAATGACCATCGGGCCCTCTCATCTGGTCGCCAACCAGCACGATGGTGCATTCCGGGATTTTTCGTCAGTTGGCGGGGCAGCTTTTCATGTGTGGCTAGCACATTACTTGGGCCCCCTACTAACTGCGGTCGGCCAGCGGTGCACCGTGCCTCGGATCCCGCTACCCTCCGCGACTAGTCTCCCGATACGTCAATACCAGCGCGAGTCCGGCTGGTCTGCTTACATTAGAACCGTAACTTCGACCCAACTCCTCTAAATTGGCTACACTGGGCATCGTACCGGAACACGGCTAGGCCGTTTGGCGGTACGTCTTTGCCCAGTGGGTGGTCACAAGCCGTCGGTCGAAACCTACCACCAGTTAATATCACCTGATTAGCACCACCCGGGAACCACGTGTAGGGCCTAGCTATGGGTATTCTCCTACGACGCGGGTGACTCAGCCCCCTAACTTGTTAACTGTTTGCTGCGGGAACTTCATACACGCGTCACTCTTTTGTCGCTGCGGGGATCCGACTACAAGCAAAAGCAAGGTCGACTCATCGACTGAACCACCTACAACTCGCGCGTGATATATAAATTATAAGTACTCAACGAATCGTAATTAAAACAAAATTTTATTTCAAAAGACTTAACTGAATATTTTTTGTACGTGTTTCACACATTTAAATGCTTAACAAACTATTAATATTTTGTCGAGTAAAATAGTCCATGCTTAATATAATAATTATTCGATTTCATTGAATGTAAAACATTCTAAATAGACACTCAAATACTTAGAAAAGCAAAGTTACTAAGATCGTTCCCTCTCAGAAAACTGCGAAGACAAAATATACTAACGCGCCATGCTCGTCAATTCTTACGTAAAGCAAATTTACTTAGCTACATATCAACTCATATTTACGGTCGGTAAAAAAATACTAAAGCGACATCAATGACTCAAACTACAATGTTTTGAGTTGCTGAACAAAGTTAAAGTGGCTGATGTCAGTATAGAAAAATACTAAACTGACAACGACTAAAATATGATCATAAGTTGCATTACGTAAGTATTTATTAAAACATCAAAATTATGATAAATACCATACTTTTGCAGTGCTTAAGCGCCAAAAAAATGCTCAGATTATTACGAAACCCCGACTAATCGACGCAGCAAAAAAAATCCAATCCAACGATATATATAACTCATTTTGGTCAAAATGGCGCTTAAGTAGTATTGGCTTTCCGGTGACGATATAATCTAAGTGTCGTCTATTAGACATTCTCACAGGCTTAGCAGGTGCTAGCAATGGAACGAAATCTGCACTCGGGGCTTGCCGTGTGGACTTTTGGGACTTTTGAGGGTGGGAAAGATAAGATAAGATATTAGGACTGTCATCTTGTGTAGATTCACACAAAAGACGTAATACGTAAACAAGCTAAACCAATGGACTTTAGTAAATAATGCAATTCTATCAATGGTCACGTAAGCATGATGCACTTGCACGAAAGTTAGGTCAAGGTTAAAGTTCATTGTAGAATTACTCAAACGACATATTTTTTGTCTTTATTACCGAAAAATGGGTTAACATTAAAACAGGTACCTAGAAACCTCAGCATTACTAGATTAACATGCATTTCAGCCATATTATTACGCGAGTCTGATTTTTACACATTTATTTTCAAAAGACGTGAAAGTTTTGTTATTTTTCTTCGAAAGTATTTACAATAGCGCCACATATCAACGACGTATATTCGTGACGAGTTATATCGCTAGAGCACTAACTAGTCCAGTGTAATCTCACATAAATGGCGCTAGCGGCAGTGCTAATTAAACTTCAGACTTAACATCCACGTTTTAAGGTGCAGAATATCTTCTGTGTAGACTGTGTACGAATATTGTGTGCCATACCTAATCCCCGACGCTTTGGATTAGGTACGGATTCGCATCGAAAACTACCTAATCCACATACCTGTTCCAATATTTATGCCTCACGTCTAGGGAAATTTTGGAATTTTACTGGCAACTTTTGTGAAACCAAACCGGTTGGCAACCAATGATGAAAGAAACTTTCTTTCATCATTGTCGGCAACCGGCAACTGCTGCCGCCGCCCGCCGCCTTCTTGATGTTGCTACACACACACACAAATATACGCTTTGGATAAAGTACTATACATACATAAAAAGGTACTCTGTGATATCATAATTTTGTTTGCTGTTTGGGTCAACTTCAACAGTAGGTCAGCTTTTTCTATATTTTTTGAAGGGAAATCATCAAATAACTTCTTCCGTTCTGGGTGAAACGAGATAGTGTCTGACTCTTACTAAAACCCACCCGTGTTCCAGCGCCGCAGTAACTCTCGAATAATCCCGCAACTCTGGGCCCTAGCTATTTTGCTGACACTTGACGAGGCGCGAAACAGAAACACGCGCCGTCGACCCTTGGTCCTTATTGGACGGTGAACTACCCATTGCTCGCGTTCGCGTCTACGGCGTTTCTTGCTAGTGTCGCAACTTATAAAATTACTCGTAATGGATAGGTGTAATTATTGTGTGTATTTTGTGTGACGGGAAGGGGTAGAAAGAATAGACATTATGGTCTTAACGCTAGCTGTCTTTATTTTCCATTTCCTTATAGAAAATACTTTTACGAAAAACAGTATATAGGGCCGCTTGCGTGGCCGGCCACACTCGCGGGGCGCTGACTAGTGCCGTCTGCCGGCCCAACCAATCCGACATCCAATCAATTCTTACGTGAAAACGATAAATAATACAAAAAATACTGATAACGCGAGATCGTTAACTGATTTACAGGGACTTCTCAATTTTGATCAATTCAGCGATGCCGTCGTACATCTCCTTGACGGCGTCGTACTCGGTGAGTCCCATGCGCCTCTTGTTGGAGATGTCATAGACGCCACCCTCAGCCTCGGTGTGCTCTCCGCGGGTTCCGCGCACCTGCAAGTGGTACTTGGACGCGATCTCCTCCAGCTTTGCCTTGTCGGCCGCCAGCTTGGGCAGCTTGATGTGCACTGACGCACGCACGGTCGTGCCAAGGTTGGTGGGGCAGAAAGTTAGGAATCCAAGCCTGTCGTCGTGCGAGAAAGGCACACGCTTCTCAATGTCGTTGACAGCGTTCACCAGCCTCTTGTACACCTGCTTCAGGTCACCGCCCATCTGCATGGAGATGAGACGGAGGTGGTCCTCCTCATTGCACCACACCAAGAAGGTCTTGTTCTCATTGTGGTAGATACCACGGCCAGAGGGCCAGAAGCGGCAAGCGTTAGCAGCCTGCAGGAAGCGGTCACCCTCCTTGAACAGGAAGTGGTCATCAATGAGCTGCTGCTGGGTCTCCTTGGACATGCCGGTCAAGGGGTAGAAGGTACCCTTAAGTTCACCCTCAAGTCCAGAGAGGGTGCTGGAGACCTTCTCTTCCATCTCCTTGTACTGGGCCTCGGTCAGGCAGGGGTTGAAGGGGTAGCCCTCCATGGAGCGTCCGCAGCGCACACGGGTGGATACTACGAACTCGCCGGCGGGGTCCAGGTTGCCGAGGGTCTCCACATCACCCCAGTTCTTGGCGGGGTGCTTGTCGGTCTTCTTGAAACCATTGTGGTAGTCCTCGATGACGGGGTCGAAGAGGTCGGCGAAAACTGTGTACGCCTCAGCGTCAGGGGCGTAGATTCCGACACCAGAGTCCAAGTTCTCAACACCTAGAAAAGATTATGTCATGGCATTAGCTTCATTCACCGGCTTATGTTAGAAATATTATAAGTATAGGTAAGCGCGCTCCATCGTCGACCGCATCTTCGCTTTCCATCAGGTGAGATAGCGGTCAAGCGCGAACCTATCAAGAATAAAAAAAAAAAAAAAAAAAAGTATTTATCTTAATATCGAAATGACATCGAAAAGTTATCGAGTAGGTAACTAGGTAAGTACAATACCTACCTACCTATACTGCTGGCATTATCAAGATTGCATGAGTTTAATCAATTTATTTTTAAGTTATCTATTGACGCGGAGTGCCTACGTGCCTATCTAGTAGGTTTCATTAATGTACGTAAGATTATTCGATAATAACAGCCGAAGGTATCAAAGTCTACTCACCAGACTGGATGCAATCCAGCAGAGTGGAGCCGAAGGAGGTCTTCTTGTTCTTAAGAGCGTCGAACACCTCCTTGGTGAGGTACTTCTTTAGCAGTGACTTGGAGTCAGAGGCCTGGAGCTTGCTGAAACCAGCCTCCAACTTCTCGATTGTTGCGGCGTCCACCATTGCTGCGGCTTTTCTGTAACGACAGACAATAATCAATTTATAAAATCGCACTTCTTATTACTGAAGATAAGAGTATAATTAAGATTCTAACGCTTTCAACGCAGCGCATGTCGCTCTAGTGCACATTTTGAATAATTTTAATGAAATTGCAGTGGAAATATAGTAAAAAAATCCTTGCGTCACAATCGCAACAACTTTTCTAATTGATTTATTTTTAAAATGAAAATAATAGTGACGTACCCATCGACTGAATCGAGCGGTGGAAGAGTAAACCTAAGTCAACATCCAAAAAGTTTTAAATCAAGATTTTAATATTAGTCCTGTAAGTCCTGTTACACTTAATTAAAATGAATTCTATAAAATTTAATTTTATGAATGAAAGGAAAAATATGTAAAAGAAACAACGAAATATTATTTTTACAAATATTACGAACCGCCTGATGAGGTAATACGCGAGAACGGCGCCACCGCAAACCACCACTGGGATTGTGACTTTCAGTTTATAATTCATACTGATGGAATCAACCAAAGCCACTAGTTCAGGACAGTAAAACGATTGCAACAATTACTGGTGCTGGAGATGTTACGCGGACTGGACCGGGTTTGGGATTGTTTTTGACCGAACACACCCAGGGAGATACTCGAGTTTTGTGGTGGAATTACGTAATTTAGCTAGAGGTCGCCTTGACCGACACGCGCAAGTCGAACGGATGTGTCAGCTCACTGCGCACCGGTGCTTCTTCGTCGCGCGCAGCCGTACCTCCCACTCGCCGCGACCAACGAACGAACGTGTTATCGCGAGTTTCTTGTTACTTTGCATTCATTTCTATTCGAGAAGGTATTGCAGTAATTAAACATCGTCAGATTACGGTATCCACCTATCGTTCCATGAATTACGCCAATCGTGATATTGGATATGAGTTGATATGACAATGTTGAATGAATGCATGTAGAGTACCTACCTACCTATTTGTGAATAAGACATTGGGGTAACTTACACGTCATGTAGATAAATCAAGTTGCACACTCATCAGCATTACCTAAGTTCTGAGAAATATCGTTTTTTTCCTGTTTGTAACTGCATATAAAGGATATTTTGCATATTATAATTTTAATTTCAACAACCATGACAAAAACTTAAAAGCAGGAAAGATTTATGTACTTTACATAATTATTATATATAAATTATTGAACCGTAAAACCAAGTATTAAGAAGGACGTAACTTTAATCGGCAGGAGTTTACGATCATTAGACGGCCGGTCAATCCGGAAATGCCATAATTTTTACATCCCGTTTAGGTTCAATGTCCGTCGGTAACATAGCAAAAACGAATCGGACAATATATTTACGACATTTATAACAATATTTTTGACAATGGGATGCTTATAATGGCGATTTATAGCAAAATAACAGTGATTTGAGCACAAAACTTATGTTTAACTATGAAATTTTGCAGCGGGCACCGGAGATAAATGCCGGCTGGAGTAATACGCACCCGTCGGCATCGTCAGCCGGTTTGTTTTCCTTGTTTTCTTTCGTTGCACAGCCACCCATTTTCACAAATACTATTTATTATCTAGCGACTAAAACATGCACTAAATCACTAAAACTACTGCAAATAAATAAAAGAAACGGAGGATACTAAATGCAATGATGGAATGATATTTTGTCCAAATGAATGTATCAGAGCCGGGAGTGGCGAGGGCGAGGGGTGGCCCGGATCGATGCGCGACACGCAGCACGCACGCGGCCTTACGCTTCCCGCCCTTCGGAAATCGCTTCAAAAGTTTTTGGAGGGAAAGTTCCCTCGATTTGCGCCACCGGTTACCTTCGCGGGTTATATTTGAATGCAATTCCGACTTCTTCAAACAAGTGCGATAATCATCTTATCGGCAAAATAGAACACTTAACGTTATCGAAGCACATCTTGAATAGGGATTCGTTTATCACAGAATAAGCTATGAACATTTTTCGAGTTCAGGAGCGGTGGTGGTGTGTTGATGAAACGCGGTCTAGGCGAAACTTTACGTCCGTAGAAAAATATTTAAATGACCACCGCTTACCTTGCGCTTGTACAACCGTCAGAGTCGACTGCGAGGTGCAGAATGGTCGGTGCGGCTTCGAGCGGAGCGTTAAGCCCGCGGCAGCGTCCCGCGCCCCCCCTTCCCTGTCAACCTTGGCCTTGGTGGTGCTTGCCTGGCCGGCAGATCGCGAGCCAGTTTAGCTTCAAGTCGTGATTTGGACTATTATCATAACAGCAGTTATTTAATCTCATCCCGATCCAAGGGTAATTGCCTATCATCTATTGAACTCAGAGCTCTAAAATGAACGAAAGTATATAATAGAAATAGTTATGTTTGATACGTTCTGATAGGCTTTCAAAATTAAGAAATTCTATAAACAAAGGTATTTCGATAATGATAAATACACAGACATGGATATGCATTGTATTTCGACAGAGTCAAATGTATATGCATAGGTATACATTGATAAAATTCTAGAAAATCTAAAATTACACACAATTTAATGAATTAATTAATTCGAGATTTTCAATCCTGGAATGAACCTCTACTTTCCCAATGTAATACTTACCCAATGTGTAATTACTTCAGGATTAAAACATTTCTAATTAGAATCACAGGTATTTAGTGTATGGCCTAGGTCCTCTAGATAAAATTAAATAGGTACGTTATAATAAACCGGAAAATAATCGTAAAATTTATACAATACAATATACATATTATACCCAAAAAGAATTTAAAATGGGTATCGTGGAAATTATGTGGGAACCATAATTGTCACTAGTACATATATCACGAACCTTTTCATTTTATTTAAAAATATTGTTAATTGAGAGACTGAGACTGTTGTTTGTGATATTGTTACAATAAAATAAAAAATACTATAACACAAAAATAATAAATGTAATCATAATCGATCGATTATGATTTTGTGATCCTCCGCGTCACGCACTATTAGTGATCAACGATTAGGTGGGAAATTTAAAATTAGAACGTTGCTGGTTCTTTTTGTCTGGATCGAGTCCAACACTTCTTTTACGTTAGCGATCTCGACGATGCCAATGTCAAGTTTGTTATTTTTCACTTTCATTGCATAACTTCGGCACCGCGAGTACCATTGCTCTATTTTATTAATAAAAATGTTTTTTTGTTTTTGCTTACAAAAACGTAATTCTCAAATAAGTTACCTACAATGTATATAGGTACGATACGTAGAGAACTTGATTTCAGAATTTGAAGGGGGGAGTTTCCCAAACCGAAAAGCTGAGGGTTGTTTCATAATCGACCTTCACCGTGTCCTTCGTCCTTGACCTAGAGATTAGGATCAGGGTTCGAACCGACCGATAGTCCTATCGGTCGATTCATTCACCTACTTTCAAGGAAAGGAAGCCATAAAATAACTCCCCTGGCTCAAGGTAAAGTTATTATTGTCAAGTGCAACGAACTGTTTAATCGATGGTCATGATCAGTCATAGATAAATTAAAGTTTTCAACGACAATTTTTGGTAGGTAGGTAATCTAATTACCTACCAAAAATTGTCGTTGAAAATTAAATTATGACAAAGGTACGACTCTAAATTATGATTAGGTAAGTAGGTACCTACCTACCTCTCTACTAAGCATTTATATTATTTAATTTTAGTCAAGCAAGCACAACAAATCCTTCTAAATCTGGTTTGAATTCGAATTGATTTTTCGAAAATGGTCGGCGTTTTTTTTATGTATAAAAAAAATTTATTGCGTTGAAAAAATAGGTAGGTATTGTAGCTAGGTACCAAAATGTTCACTTTGTCGTGATTTCTTCTGGGCGCCATTTGAAGGTTTCCCCTCGAAAAAAAATGATTGGTACCTACCTACCTATATTGATTGTATTTAGGCTAACTCTTGTTTACCTGTAGTAGGTACCTGTGTAGGTAAAAACATGGATAATAAGTAGGTAAATGGTAGGAAAACAGTACTAATTCTGTGTAACTACATGAGGAAGGAAGGATGAACTAATTTTAATTAGGTACTCGTACCTACCTCTAGAATAACAATGTGTCTATTCTGGAACTCATTGATTTGGTCACTTGGTTTAAAAAAAAAAAACTAATCAAATGGGTAAAAAGTAAAAATTGTTCGACGCGATCTAAAGTAGGTACCTAGGTAATAGAAGACCTAGGAGGGTAGCTGGTAACGCAGTGAACGTGAGGGAGTGCACTAATTTAAAACTCAAATGTATTAATCATTTACTTGACTGTGTGTAGTGTGTATACAACCTTTGTTGGAGGTCATAAATAAATTAAGTAGCAGAAGCGTTTTTTTTTTTTAGGTTGGAAAATCATCTAATGACAAATCTCGCTCTTGGGTGGAGCAGGAGATAGTATCAGACTTTTACTGGCTAAAACCCACTTCTGTTCCTTCGTTGCCTTCGTCCCAGGGCCCCCGGGTTTCGTTTTCACACTACCCATGGCCCCAGTGGGCTTCGACCCTGCTGGGCCCCTACGATTTGCTGACATGTCCCTGAGGCGCGCGTGGAACAATACGCGCCGTCGACGACTTGGGCTCGGTCCGGACGGTTACCGGACGGTCGGACGGCGGGCTACCCATTGCTCGCCGTCCGCAAGCCCGCGCCTACTGTGGCCGGAAATCGGGATCGGAATCCCGGCGGCGGTTGGGGCGTGAGGACCGTTGCCTCACGCGATCAGCCGCTTCCTTTGCTAGCATTATTGCTTCGCAGAAGGAGGCGACCGCCTGCCACTCCTCCTCGCTCCGGAACGGACTAATTTAGACATGGGCGAAGACACATCTGCGACGCCTTTTTCATTCATAAATTCGAAAACGAGACAGCGAGCGAATGTTGCAACCTAGTGTTCGATTACACCGTCACTTACCATCAAGTGAAATAGTAGTCAAACGCGAGCCTATCAATTTAAAAAAAAAACCTCGTGCTTAAAGGGGCCTCGCTCGCACAAGCGAGGGCTCTTTAAGAACGAGAGTTTTTTTTTTTAGGTGGGAAAATCATCTAATGACAAATCCCACTCTTGAGCGGAGCGAGAGATAGTGTCAGACTTTTACTGACTAAAAACCCACTCCTGTTCCTTCTTTGCCTTCATCCCGAGGCCCCGGGCTTCGCTTTCACACTACCCGTGGTAAGAACGAGGGTTGGGTGCGAAACCGTGGGCAAGGGCCCATTTCATCTCATCGCCTAGTTACGCTACTGCTAAGTAGTACTTAATTATTTAGGTAATTAGGTACGGAATTTTAGCTAAGATCTTAACTTTTTTTGATGTGGGAAATCATCAAATTACTTCTCTCGCCCCGGGGTGGAGCGGGAGGGCGCTTCAGTTACTGACTAAAACCCACCTGTGTAAAGAGTTCCTTCATAATAATAATAATAATCATGTATTTGCAAACATGGGTATTCGTAAACAGATGTCATATGGTAAAAAGTTCTCCATATTTTGCCAACACAAGGGCATGCAAATTATCATACCATCATCATCATTCATTTGCTATTTACGTTTTTTACGTTCTACGTTCCGCGATAACTGTTTCGTACATCACCGCAGTCTAATTAGGTACATAATACCTGACTACATGAATTATTGAAAAATATAGGTAGCACCTACCGTGGTCCGTAAAGGGCAACTGAAAAACACTGTGGGTTTTAGTCATGACACGCCCTCTCGCTCCACCCTAGAGCGCGAAAAGTCATTTGACGATTTCCCACCTCAAAAAGAAGCCTAAAAAATACTTATACCTACATAAGTCATTGTGACGTACCTGGGTCCCTAGGCCCCTATTTACCTAGCCCCTATTTACCTAGTCCCTATTTATAACTTCTAGTCTTATCTCAATATTTCTATGTCATGCCCTTGTCAGGAGAACGGTAATAAATTATTGAGCATAATAGTGTTATCGGAGCCAGAAAACATTACCATTTTCTTTATTTATTAATTTTCACACTGATAAGAGTGTAAATAATGAAACAATGTAAGTTTCAATTAATTGATAATATACGTACCTACTACGAAGAAATTATTGTAGCCTATATAAGTAGCCAGTTTGAAAATAAAATAAACATATTACAAAATCGTACATATTGTAGATAATAAAATTAGCAGGGGTCGGAATTAGGCAGAGTTATTTATGTACTTGCATCGAAATGTTGATATTAATATGGACCTTCCCGGGATTTCTAATGAAAAATCCCGTGTGGCCAACAATATTACAAATAACTATATAAATAAAATCTTTAGAGATGGATAGGACAAATAAAACAAAGATAATTAACACACATGTTATATTAGTATTTTTCAGTGAAAAAGCTCTCTCTACGTCAACTGAGGTAAGGTTAACAAAATACACTTTCTCCTCCTCGTCATTAATGCAGGAAGAATTTTTTTCTGCTATATTTCTGATAGTGTCATAAAAAAAATCTGCAGTCATATCCACTTTATTCTTTCGCTGTATGAAATCAGTATAAGTACTTAAATATCATCATCATCTTCCTGCCCTTGTCCCGTTTTATTTGGGGTCGGCACAACACGTTTTTTTTCTTCATCTTTTCTTCCTTTTTCTTCTTCCTTTCATCCATCCATCTTTTCTTTGGCCTCCCTCTTCCTCTCCATCCATCCACATGTAGATTCATAACTCTTTTAGCAACGTGCACTTCATCCCTCCTCTTCACATGACCATACCAAGATAAACGATTCCCTTTCAACTTTTCAGTCACTGGCGCCACTTTCAAACTTCCCCTAATATTATCATTTCTCACTTTATCCGTTCTTGTATAAGTACTTAAATAACTCTACCTAATTCCGACCTCTGATAATTAGGCAGTTTGTACCGTCGTGCTACTGACCCAAAAAGCACTGAGGCTCTACCACGGGCTTTTATCGCGATCCCTTTGAGAACCTAAACTGAACTGTTAAAGGGATGGAGCTATATGGTGTTTAGCTCTATCCCTATTTCTCACTCGCACGCCTGACATTTTATCGTGTCATGGTAAAGCCCTTGGATGGTTGACTGATAGAGAATCCATACTTAAAATACTATAAATGTGAAAGTGTGTATGTCTGTTTGTTTGTCCGTCTTTCATGGCAAAACGGAGCGACGAATTGACGTGATTTTTTAAGTGAAGATAGTTGAAGGGATGGAGAGTGACATAGGCTAATTTTTGTCTCTTCTAACCCCTCCACTCCCCTAAAATGGGGGGTGGAAGTTTGTATGGAGCATTACGCAATTTTCAAGGTAGAAAGCTAAAAATTGGTATACGGACTATTTGTGACTAACAATGAAGTCGGTTAAAAAAATCGTGCATAATTTTTTTTTTAACGCGAGTAAAGCCGCGGGCAAAAGCTAGTGCCTAATAATAATAACATTTATTTCAGACCACAATGAATCCATAGTGTTAGTGTTAATGATAGCGTGACGAGTGACAGGACAGAATGGAAGAAAAAACGTGTTGTGCCGACCCCAAATAAAACGGGACAAGGGCAGGAAGATGATGAATGAATCCATAGTGTAAGTAAAAAACTTAAAATTAATGTTAGTGTCTTTAAAAATATAATAAAGATTAAATAAAAAGGTAAATTAAAAAAAGAAAACTGGGCAAGTGCGAGTCGGACTCGCGCACTGAAGGTTCCGTACAAAGTAACGATTTTAAACGAAAGATTTTTCCGAATCTCAAGTATTTCCTATATTTGTGCCATGACCTTGCTTCATGCCAAATTTTAGAATCTATGTCAACGGGAAGTGTCCTATGAATTTTGATTCATTTGAGCGTGTCGAAATATACGTTTTTTGCGACATAAACGGCCGTATCTTTTTTTTTAGTTAACTTAGAAGTTTGATTTTTTACAGCTTTAAGGGGCCGCAGACTTGAGTATATGGTTTTAATTTCAACTCGATACCTTCACGCGTTTCCGAGATAAAGGGTCTTGACAGTCAGACAGATGACAGACAGACGGACAACAAAGTGATCCTATAAGGGTTCCGTTTGTTTCCTTTTGAGGTACGGAACCCTAAAAATATCTAATTTATCAGCTTTCAATTTCAGTCAATTCATGTAGACAACAATACACGTACACCTTAATCAGGCAAGTGTGATCTTTTTGAGACCTCCTGTCTGGTTTTAGGAAAGAAAACAGGTAGGTACTATAGTCACCAACCAGATCAGCCAGATGACCTCTTCCATCCAATCTCCAAGTGTCACGAGATTCAGAGCCTTGGAAGTTTTTATTATTTTACTTCCTTCCTTCAATTTTTTCTACTCTTTTCTCTCAGCATCAGTATCATCTACATTGCAGCCACCAGACTGACAGATTAGTTTTCACACTAGGTAAACAGTCGTTTGCATATTAGCGTCATAATGAGCTTTTTTTAGCTCGCAAACGAAGTTCAAGGCAGTTTTTGAATTCCGTCAATCGTCGCTAAACTATAAAAAAAAAAATGGCGAACTTCCCAGAAAACCTTGGCAATGACTGCGGGAAGCGGCCTTGATTTTGGTTCAAGTGTATTTTAATAGGTTCGAAATTCGAAAGCGACGTAGACGTCATAATATCGCGGTCTTTTGTGTAACGATCATTAATACGATGATGAAAGATGTTCAAGCTCGTCTATAATAGAATGCATTTGACTGACCTGTTGGTCTAGTGGTTAGTGGCCCTGACTGCTATGCCGGGGGTCGTGGGTTCGATTTCCACCCAGGGCAAATGTTTGTGTGATGAGCACAATCATTTGTTCTGTGTCTGGGTGTAATTTATCTATAATATGTATGTATTTAGAAATATATAAGTAGGTTTATCAGTTGTCTAGTACTCATAACACAAGCTCTGCTTAGCTTGAGATTAGACGGCGTTGTGTGAGAGTTGTGGAAAAAAAAAAAATTGGGCAGAATATTATACAAAGTGAAAGAAAAAAAAATGTAGAAAAAGAATTTATTTGGTACAGCACAAGGCACAAACACAATAAAGGGTAAACACGAAACAAAAATAAAAACAAGAAGTTAAAATGTAGTTGTGTGCCTCACGGCTGCACCAAAATGAAAGTGGTTTAGTGGTTATGTGCATTAAACCGGGTGTCTTTTACATCGAAGCACTTAAACGAATACCATGGATCCAGTACATGATTCTGAACCCCCAGTGGTGGAATTTTTCGTCGGAATTTTCCTATTGTTTTTTAAATCTTTTCGCATTTTAATTTAAACTGTATAAAATCATTATTCTAACATTTTTAGTAGAAAAAATGAATGAATTACTTTCTAAATTAAAAATGTCATCGGGGTTGATTAGAATAACGATTTTATCTACCCCGATGACTTTTTAATTAAATAATTTTTAATTATTATTTTTTTTATAATCGGGGTTGGTTGGAATAACGATTTTACACAGTTTAAATTTAAAAGGTTCAGTTTTTTTTTTAATTTATAAAAAAGCTGCTGGAAAATTCCACCGCTGAGGGTCTAGAATCATATACTGGATCCGTGGTATTCGTTTGTGCTTCCACGTCAAAGATACCGTGTATATTATGATCATAAACATAATCTTCTTCCTGCCGTGTTCCTGCCCCTGTCCCATTTTATTTGGGGTCGCCGCAACATGTTTTTTTTCTTCCATTCTCTCCCATCACCTGCTTTCACTAACTTCCTTTTCATTCATTATCACTTCTCATATAATCCGTTAATCTTTTCTTTGTCCATCCTCCCCTCTCTATCCATCCACGTATAACTCTTTTAATAACTCTTTTAATAACATGCGATAGAATCATAGTAATAATAATAAAAAAACAAAATCAAAAAATAAATAATAAGGTCTAACACCTACTAATTGTTTACCAAAGAATATCTTAGGGTTGATAGCAATGATTTCTATGATCAATAGAATTAAAAATCAATTAAGTAAATCCATTCTTAAGACAGGAACCTTTATTAATTTTTGTACATATAGGTAACGACGGTTGAAAGGATAATTGATCTAAGCGACATTTTTTTCAAAAAAAATTGAAACCTGACTCAAACGACGGAGAAAAATTGGCTGATTCCGAATATGTATATAACTCAATATTGGAAAAAATATCGTTTAGATCAATTAGCCTTTCAACCGTCGGTATGTAGATTGGAAATTTCCAACCAATGATTGAATGATTGGAAAAGTGGAAGAAGGACTTAGGAATTCTTATGATCCTGGCAGTACGTTTCTTTTGCATAATATTAGAAGTTCACGCAGACGAAGCCGCTGGCAGGAGCTAGTTTTAATTAAATTATTATTATTGAGCAAAACTACACAGACCTTATTTTATCACTATTTGTCTCTTACTCATTAGAACAGGAAGATAGATCCATTACTTCTAAATCCAAACCACTCCTGACCTATTTTTTTCATAAATCTAAAGTACACCCAGGGCGACTAGCAGTTTTAGCCCCGAGTATCGCGAGGAGGGCCAATTAGCTCAAGGTTCTCTTTAGAACCTTTGGATATAGTTCGCCTTGAGCCGACTGACAAAGGGGGAGGGTAGTATGTATGAAAGCTCCAGATTGCTTTACATCTTGTGTTTATTATCTCTCTGTATAGAAACTTTGAAGATATGTACTGTGCTAATTTTTATTAAACTTCACTATGGTGTACTATTATGGTGTGCTATGCCGAAGGTCGTGGGTTCGATTCCCACCCAGGACAAGTGTTTGTGGGATGAGCACGATCATTTGTTCTGTGTCTGGGTGTAATTTATCTATAATATGTATGTATTTAGAAATATATAAGTATGTTTATCAGTTGTCTAGTACTCATAACACAAGCTCTGCTTAGCTTGGGACTAGACGGCGTTGTGTGATAGTTGTGGAATATTATTATTTTTATATATTTTATTTATCTCAGGACCCTGAGGTCCTGGACCTTTGGGAGGCGTACGAGGAGCCGAAGCCAACTCGCAGAGGCCCTTTAGATAATTATAATGGAACATGATACCAACCGACGACTATCCCTGTACGCGCTATGCTAGTGCACCCAAGGACAACCCCCGGTTATTGAAAAACTGTTGCGACATATGGAGAACAAAGATAATAGGGCTATGGTTTTTGGAGTCATAAGTGGACTGGTAACATGGAACTATGTCAAGACTATGGCCCCTGCCTGAACAACGTTATTAATATGCATCGAAAAAAGGTAGGGGGTGACTTGCACACTCAATAAATGGGCCCCCAAAAACGGCCGCTAGCACGAAGTGACTTAGCAACAAGAGGGCAACATATCCTGAGGTGCTTGAGGAGTGGAGAGGTATACCACGGCTATCAGGACAATCCCGGAAGTACGGTCAAGATCCCTACCAGCACCTTACTGGATTATACATCCTTCTCCCGAGCACGTTTGCTCTTGCGAATCTCCACTCAAGCCAGCCAATAAAGGCAAGAGAGAGGTGGGAGCTCAGTTCCTCGTCAGTGTTCACTACGGCCGGCCAATAAAGGCAAGCCGGAGATGAAGAACAAGAATTCTCCCATGAGATCGGGTCCGTGGGGTCGCTAATGCCCAACAGTTCGCCACAAAACTGCGCTGCGGATTGTATCTCTCTTAGTCTGGCCCCTCACCCTAGGCATATTACGGCAAAGCAAACTTTACCGATACAGACCTAGGCGTATATTGGAGCACGCAAGCCCCACCACGACGTCAACGTAGAGATACGGCGATGGAATATTATTATTATTATTGTTCGAGGCACTGCCTCTAATAATAGTATACCATAATGAAGTTTTAAGCAGGGGTGCCGACTCCGTGGGTGCATGGGGGCTCGAGCACCCATGAGAAATAAACAGTGGGTGCCGAGCACCCCTGGTAATAAAAATCAAGAAACAGATCAGTAATCGCCTTTTAGGGATGGGCGTCTTTTCATTACCCGACGCCACGTTTAGCGCAGTGGTTTAGAGCGCCGGTTGAGACGCAAGGGTGGCGGGTTCGATTCCCGCACCAACACAAATGTTTGTTGATGAAACGGATAGATATTTGTGTTGGATCTGGGTGTGTGTGATACCTTCGTTATTCCTGGTTTCCATAGTACAAGGGAAAACCTTAGTTTGGGACCAGGACAATGTATGTGATGTTGTCTCAAGTTATTATTCATTAACGATGCGGGCAACGGATGCCAGTACTGACCCGTTATCAAAATGTCGATCAGTGTGCATTTCTCTCCTCACACTTCGCCACTTTTTCGAGTCATCCAATGAGCATGAGCACCCATTAGGTTTTCTAAAAGCCGGCGCCCCTGAGAGGCAGTATCTACACTATTAACTAAGAAAAATATTAATGACTAGGTCTCTGAGGTCTACCAGCGGCTTCAATCGCGTAAATGTCAGTTATTGCAGAAGCGAAGTCAAAGTCGAAGAAGGGTAACAAGTAGCCTTTGTTCATCTTTGGAGTTCAAGCTTCCTGGATACCAAATTTCATTAAAAACGGTTCAGTAGTATAACCGTGAAAGCGTAACAGAGAGACAGACAGATAGAGTTACTGTTACATTTATAATATTAAGTATGGATATGGATAAAGCCGTTTAATTTTAGGTAATTTTCAATATCTAAGTACTTACATTTTTACCTAGCAAGGCTCAATATTAGGTCCTTTCCTCTTTTTAGTATATATAAATGATCTACCGCATCTATTAAAAAAACAACCACATATTGTATTGTTTGCTGACGATACGTCGTTAATTTTTAAGATCGATAGACGTTCCACTAATCTTGATGACGTAAACGATGCTTTACAGCAAGTCCAAAACTGGTTTACTGTTAATAATTTAGTGTTAAATGGAAAAAAAACTAAGTGCATAAGATTTGCGTTACCGAATGTTAAAAGTAATTACTCCGACATAGTATTGAACAAGGAGAAACTTGAATTCGTCCAGAATACGGTTTTCCTAGGGATCACGCTTGACTCGAGGCTACAATGGGGTCCTCATTTAACATCTCTGGCAGGTCGGCTTAGTTCAGCAGCATATGCTGTTAGAAAAATCCGTCAATTTACTGATGTGGATACTGCGCGACTAGTTTATTTTAGTTACTTTCATAGTATCATGTCTTACGGTATTTTGCTATGGGGACGGGCTGCAGATATAGAGTCTATTTTTATTCTGCAGAAAAGAGCTATCAGAGCCATATATAATCTTCGCAGACGCGATTCTCTTAGGGAACTATTTAAGGAAATAAACATCCTGACGGTCCCTTGTCAATACATTTATGAAAACATTATGTATGTTCGGAAAAATATTCATCTTTTTACTAAGATAAGTGACAGGCACAATTTTAATACTAGGAACAGGAACAAATTAGATCAACCTCGGTTCAGATTGGCTAAAGTACGTAGTTCTTTCATGGGGTACTGTGTAAAATTTTATAATAAAATACCAGTTGAGATTCTACAACTAAATGAGTCCAAATTTAAAGCATGCATTAAACGCACACTATGTAGACAAGCGTATTATAAACTGGAAGATTATATCCTTCATAAAAGCGCTTGGCTAAATGCCGGTCCTGCTCCGCAGCCACAGCCACTTTTACCTTCAAATTAGTTTTTTTTTTTTTATAATTTTGGAAGAGATACTGTTCCCCTTTTTGTATTGTTGTTTTAGAAATGTTTTTTTTTATTTTATTTTATTTCAATAGAGCTTATGATAATTTATTATCTTTTGTATTTGGAAACAGTAGCATTGTATAATGTAGAAGCACTTTGTTTTTCAAGTTTTGTGAATGTGAAGTACCATGGAGCATTTTTATTAGGTTACAACTTGTTTGACATTACGAGCATGGCAGTTGAGAGTTTGTCATGCTCACTCAAATGTCTCGCTGATGGTGGCACGTGTTATTGGGTCATTCGGTTCCCTTAAAAATGGTTGAGTTGAGTGGGGCTGATGCACGCGTCATGCTCGTGAACGGGTGCCGTCAGTTGAGACTGGTCATCTCTTAGCTGCCAGTGACTTAATTCAATTTCAATTTTTTTTTTTTAATTAGTCTTTTTTAAGTATATTTTTTTTATTTTAATTATTATTACTTATCTACATTGTGCTCACATATTAGAAGCGACAAGAAATATGTAACCAAGATTTATGTAACTCATAACATGATTTAAAAGAGTGTCCATGGAGTTTCTTGCACGTTCTTCTCCATAGAGATCTACGCTTTGGAACGTGCAATTTAGCTTCACTTGTTTTTTTTTGACTGACTGACATTTTGACAATTCAAAAGTGCCTGTAATTGGTCTATTTGAAATAAACGTTTCTGATTTCTGATTTCTGATTTCTAGCATAAAACGAAAACACAAAAAATATTAAGTACCTACTTAATGTTTATGATTAACATTTTTTTTATGTTTTCGTTTTTACTTTTTTACGTATCGTGTTGTATTTACAATAAAGTCATCATCATCTTCCCCTTCCTGCCCTTGTCCCATTTTATTCGTGGTCGGCGCAACACGTTTTTTTCTTCCATTCTGTCCTGTCACTCGTCACGCTATCACTACCTTTTCTTTCATATCACTTCTCACACAATCCATCCATCTTTCCTTTGGCCTGATCACCCTCTCCATCCATCCACATGTAAACTTATTAAACACTCATTCACTCATTTAATTTGTTTACCGTATTCAGTTTAGCTATAAATTTACTACAAAATGTTCTATCTAGTAGTAGGCATCTATAGGTAATTAGGTACCTAGGTAACTATCACTTGCTGAGATTTCATAAACCTTCCACAATACGCCTATTGTTTTCTCCTCGTCAGATTAGATAATTGTAATTAACTGTTACGAACAAATAGTACCTAGATATAACAAGTAAGTACCTACTTGTGATAGATATCAAGTGCATGCCTGTACGCATTTGTAAAATATTCTATTTCATATTCTTAGGTCTTCATGCAGTGGAGCAGTGGTGGCTTAGTAGTAATTGTCACGACTTACGAGTTGTTGTAGGTCGTGGGTTCAAACCCAGCCAGGCGCATTACTTTGTGTAATTTATTTCATCACCACTGTTCTCAAAATGGTGAAGGAAAACATCACGAGGAAACCGGCATGTCCTAGAACTAAAAAATCTAAGATATGTGACATCCACCAACCCGCACTGGGCCCGCATGGTGGATTACGGCCCATTCCCCCTCATAGAAAGGAGGCTTGAGTCTCAGCAGTGGGAATATTAAAAGGCTGACTATGCTATTATGTAGGCCTTCATGGACACTAAAAAAACGTCAGAAGCTGTAAGTGTACTTCAGGTAATTCGAAAATTGTCCTATACGCACGTATTAGTAGGATAGTATGGGGATAGTACCTACCTAGAAAGAAAAATAGTATTTTGTTGAGAGGAACCAACTGAAAATTTTCTTCTTAGGTATAAAGGTGATACCTAACAGTCGGCCTTGTCGCAACAATAGGTTGATAGTTTTATGACCTGATTTGTTTAGAGAAGACACGTGCTGTCCATCGTAACATCAGACGTCATAATAGTTGATCATAGTTTTGAACATGTGACTTTAATAAATCAGATTTTATCGATAACTCCCTGACGAGGAGGACGGGACAGCATAAACAGATGAACATTAATTAGAAGCCTAAATAAAAGGAAAGTTATATTGTGTGGACATCATCATCATCTTCCTGCCCTTGTCCCGTGTTATTTGGGGTCGGCGCAACACGTTTTTTTCATCCATTCTGCCCTGTCACTCGTCATGCTATCACTAACTTCCTTTTCTAAAAGATACTGGGACATGACCTAAAGGAGATACTACTGAACTACCTGCCGTAATAAAATGAAACAGAGTTTCATCAGAGAGGACCTAAAAAGGTACCCACGGGTTGACAAAAATAATACTGTCTGCGTTTCAAGTTCAGTGAAAACAACAGCAGGTGAAATGTTTATGATCCCCATTTTACCATCCCATGTATCGTTCAAAACGAAAATATTTTTCAATTTCGTCGTGAAGCGAAGCGGAAAAATCCCGCCCAAATATTCCGGCGCCGGAAAAGCATTCTCGCGACCTTCAAGTATTTATAGTACCTACCCGCCGCCCCCGCAATGATATCTACCCTCAATAATAATAATATTTCTCATTCCTCCATACCTTTTGAATCCTTATACCGTCATTATGTAACGATTGAAAAGCTTGGCCTTGCCCTATTTCCGCCATGGTCGGCCAATGTCAGTGTCGAACGAACCCGGCTGGAACCTTGACGAGGACCGTTTCGTGGTTTGTGATCTTGAAGGTCTGACGTCAGATGTTGTGTTTATACGCTAATTCCAGATGTTTCGAGATGGTAACAGGTTTTTGGTAAGATGTGATGTTACGTGATTATATAGCTTTCCGAAAAAGTGTTGTGCTTCTGACGTCCACAAAACTGGAACACATTAAGTTGTCCTTTTTTTAGGTGGGAAATCTTCTAAAGACTTCTGCCGCTCTCTGTCTCGGGTGGAGTGGGAGGGCTTGTCAGACTTTTACTAACTAAAACTCATTCCTATGTTCCTTCTTTGCCTACTGTCCCCTGGAACGCAAGGCTAAGACCGTTGACCGGACAACCGGGTTCCGTTTCCGACTTCGGCCCTGCTGGGCACCTACGGTTTTGCTGACATCCCCGAGTCTTCGGCTTCTGGCGTCCATAAAACTAAAATAAAACATTAACTTGTCCTTCTTGGGAGCCTATTGTTGGAATAAAACTCATCTTTAGGTTATTTTCGAATCAAGCGGCATTTACCAAATGTTTACGGTTCTCGTTTTTATATTCATTGTGGTCATGGACGCTGTAAAAAGTTCGAGTCGCCGGCGGAGACCATAACACTATAATAGCATAATCAGCCTTTTAATGTTCCCACTGCTGGGACTCAGGCCTCCTCTCTCTAGGAGAGGGAATGGGCCGTAATCCACCACGACAAAAACACTATCATAAAGTAATTATTTATGCAGTTTTAAACAGGCAAAACTTTCTACATAAAATTCAAAGTATCTATAACATAATTATTCGCTTCCTGACTTCACCTACTGCTGAGTGCGTGTGCCAATGATGCTCTTGTGCCAACCAGGTCTTACCAGGTTCTACCCGCGATGGCAGCATTGTAGCTTGTCCATCTTGCCGTAGGTACATATTACAATAAAATTCAAAGTACACTGATAAGTACGTACCAGTGACGTAACTATAGGGTGGCAAGGCTGGCAAAATGCCACGGGCCCCTGGGCCGGTAGGGCCCCCGGTTTGAGAGGCCTTGAGTAAATATACAAATTCAAGTAAAGTATAAAGATTTATTAAACACATTCATAAGAAAAGATCAATTTCCCGTGGTATTTTGCCAGCCTTACCACCTTATAGATATACGCTACTGGGAAGCCCACCTTCAGAGACAAAATATAAAAGTCCTCGTGTATTAGAGAACTTGCCGATTTATTATAACTTTGCCACGGGCCTCAGATGATACAGTTACGCCACTGGTACGTACCTAATAGAACTGATTAGTAGCCTGATGGTAGAAGATGTTAGGGATCAGCAACGAAGCCTTAAAAATCTAATCTCTAGTCTAGACGATTTAGCTCAAAATCTTTCGCCTTGCCAAGGGCGATGGAATAATCGCCTGACTCAACTCAAACAGCTGATAATAATGAGCAAGCCATAACAATTATGTAAATGAAGGATCGTAAACGCGTTCGTTGTTTACTGGTTTTTACTTGACATTGTATATCGATTATGTTTGACCTAATTTTTTTATCGTTATATTTACAACAGGGTAGGTAGCTATAGCTACCTTGTGTGACGCTGCCTCTCCTTCATAAACTTCGAAAAGTAGGATAGGTAATAAATATTTCTTACTGTATCTTTTTTTTTTTTTTTAATTGATATAAACTAGTGCTTGACTGCGATTCCACCTGATGGTAAGTGGTAATGCAATCGTTGATGGTGAGGCGCACTAATTTATTGAGAGCCTATTCACTCTAGCCTTGAAGAGACCCAAATTATAATCGGACGGGAAAATCGCAGCAGGCAAATTATTCCAGTCCCTCGATGTACGCGGTATAAACGACGAGGCAAAACGCTTGGTCCGGACCGTAGAGGTTTCAACAACGTAAGGGTGGATACTCGCCGTTCGTCGGCTTGTCCGATGGTAGAAATGAGATGGTGGAATCAAGTCATGCAATTCCTGCGCACACTCTCCAAAATGAATTCTGTAAAACACCGAAAGGCTGGCTACCCTACGCCTGTGCTCAAGACTTTGTAGATTGGAATTAACCAGATCTGGATCACCAATTAGCCTCTTTGCACGCCTTTCCACCGAGTCCAAAGCTGCCAGGTGGCATTTTGCAGCACCAGCCCATATGTGGCTGCAGTACTCTACACACGAACGGACCTGTGCTTTGTATAACATTAAAAGCTGCCCTGGTGTGAAGTACCGCCGGACCTTTGCAAGTACGCCGAGTTTCCTAGCAGCTAACTTGGCTTTGGACTCAATGAACCGCCCAAAGTTAAGGTCTGAAGAAATTTCAACTCCCAAGAGCTGAAGGCGGTCGGTGTACTCCAGGGATACATTCTGAAAAACAGGAGCCAAGGTGAACGGGCTCCTTTTAGCGGTGAATAGACACGCTTGTGTTTTGGTGGCGTTGAATCCCACCAGATTGGCTTCACCCCACTTGGAGACTGCCTGAAGTGAGACATTCGCACGCTCTACCATAGCCTCTCTTTCGGACCGGATTAGCTCCTTACTAGCTCGAGCACCTGGCAGGTATCTCTCTACAACGGTGCTATCATCTGCATACCCATAGATACCGGGCATCAGCAGATCGTTGATATGCAGGAGGAAGAGAGTTGCAGAGAGAACAGACCCCTGAGGAACTCCGGCATTAGTCGTCATGGGCTCTGATGAGCATCCATCTATAACAACTCGGAGAGAACGTTCACTCAGGAAGTCTTTTACCCAGTTAATCAGACCAGGGGAAACGCCGTACGCTGAAAGCTTACTCAATAGACTAGCGTGCCATACCCTGTCGAAGGCCTTCGAGACGTCTAAGGAAACAGCAATCGCTTCCCCATTCTTCTCGAGGGTCTCGCCCCACAAGTGGGTGGCATAAACTAGTAGGTCCCCAGTAGATCGATTGTGGCGAAACCCGTACTGTCGATCACTGAGGAGATCGTTACCTTCCAGGTATGCCAAGAGGCGCGAGTTCAATACGCGCTTCATAATCTTGCAGAGTATGGAGGTTATTGAAATCGGCCGATAGTTGGTAGGATCGGTACGACTGCCCTTTTTGGGCACGGGTTGCACGTTGGCAAGCTTCCAGGACTTGGGCACTATACCAGTCCCAAATGAGAGGCGATACAAACGCGTCAATACAGGAGACAACTCGGGTGCACAAGCCTTGAGAACAATCGCTGGTATACCATCTGGTCCACTAGCTTTATTCACGTTAAGACGACACAGTGCTCTCAGAACCTCTTTGTTCCTTATGCGGACCTCGGGCATCGAAGTATCGCAGTGAGGTAGAGTCGGTGGAGTAGCACTACCAGTGTCAAGACGAGAATTATGGGCGAAGAGAGATGCAAAGAGACCCGCTTTCTCTCTCGCTGTATGAGCCAGTGTTCCATCAGGTTTAACCAGCGGAGGCAATGAGGGCCGACAGAAGTTCGCTTCGACCGACTTGGCAAGGGACCAGAATGCTCTGCTACCGGACGGTTGCGCAGAGAGCTTTGTACCAATATGGTTAATGCGGTCGAAGCGAGCCTTCCTTAGTGCCTTTTTGTAGGACTTGGCAGCATGGTTGAAGGCTCTCTTCTTTGAACTCAGATCCGGAGCTTTGTGGTCACGAGCGTCAACCCAGGCGAGAAACGCCGAATGCTTACGTTGTTCAGCTTGAACGCAATCGGCGTTGAACCATGGGTGAGCTGAGCCACCGATGGGTACGTCGTGATAGGGGATGAAATACTCCATAGCTTGACGTATCACATCGGATATAGCATCTGCACAGCTCGACGGATTTTTAGAAGAGAAGCAGACCTGCTGCCAAGGATAAGATGCAAAGAAGTGCCGCATCTCATCCCAATCTGCTGACTTGTAACGCCACATTCGCCATTCACCGCGTGAGTCGCAGTCAGGTGGGGAGAAGGACGATACAGACTTCACCAGACAGTGATCTGAAGTTCCTAGTGGTGAGGAAACTGTTACGATACATCTGTCCGGATCGGTGGTCAGTAAAAGGTCCAGACAATTGGCAGTATGACCAACTACATCAGGCACCCTTGTCGCTTGCTTTACCAACTGGGAGAGGCCCATCGATACTGCAAAGTTTCGCGCTTCTCTCCCAGCGTGGTCGGTCCTCTGGTACGGGAAAAGCCAGTCTTTGTGAACGGCGTTAAAGTCCCCCAGAGCGACAAACTGCGCATCAGGGTGCCGATGCAGAGCCTTATCGGCGGCCTCACTGAGGTGGCTAAACAGTTGAGTCGTCTCCTGGTCACCGCTGTGCGATCGGTAGACACAAGTATAGACAATTTTGTCCACACCGGTGTCCACCAACAACCACAACGTTGAGAAATTACGGTCCTCAAGGTGACGGAGACGCTGACAACAGATGTCATTGCGGACGTACACACAGACCCCGGCACGCTGCAGGAAATGGTGCTCCAATGAGTATCCCGGGTAGTCGAGATACGCCGCATCTGACGGACATCTGATCTGCGTCTCCGTCAGGAAAAGTAAGTGGGGCTTGTCAGTCTCAAGGTGATGGTGGACCGCATTGACATTGGAGTGCAGTCCTCGAATGTTAGAGAGGTGCACTTGGAATAAGAGGACGTGCATCCGCTGTACACACTTACTTTTCTTTTTACCTTTCATTTTATTTTTTATTATTTTGAGTGAATAGGGTAGGTGGAAGATGGCAATTGAGCGAGGTGATGCGATGTAAATCCAACAACGCGACCAGAGTTGCTGCGCCAATGGAGGTCTGATCTGGAGACTGCGGGGACGCCCGAACCCCCCCAGGGATCGCCATCGGGTCCTCTCGCCCGGTCGCCAACCGGCACGATGGGGCCACCCTGGGATTTTTCGCAGTTGGCGGGGCAGCCTTTTGTGCGTGGCTGGCACACTACTTGGGCCCCCAACTATCTGCGGTCGGCCAGCGGATAACCGTGCTTCGGATCCCGCTACCCTCCGCGATCAAACGTCCGACACAACAACAGCTGTCGCATCATACCCGGTACGGTACACATCGCAACACAACTGCTCAGACCCATCTTCCACCATATGGCTTCACCAGACATCACGCCGAAACACGACAAGTCGCTTGGCGGCATGGCTTTGTCTGGTGGGTGGTAACTCCTAAGCCGGCAGCCGATACTATGGCCTACCACCGTATTTTACTGCTCGTTTGGCACTACCCAGGGGACACGTGTAGGGTGGTCAAAACAAGTAGATCCTACGGACGCGAGCAGTTCATCCCCCAAATCTTGCTTGTTTTCTGGGATATTTTCACTTGAACCGAAGATAATATGGATCATAAGGACGTTACTAGGACAGTAACGTCCTTATGATTCATATTATCTTTGGTATCCCCAATATATCAGAGTTAATAATATAATTTAAGTACATTAGTATTTCTCTCCCTTTTTGCCATCCACTTTCATCAGGTTCTTGTCACGTAATTACGTACCTAATTATGCTTATAAAGCCAAAAAGAATAGCCTAGTTTGAACCGATTCTTCAAAACAGACATAACCCTAAATTCTTAAAAACCAGCCAAGTGCGAGCTGGACTCGAGCACGAAGGGTTCCGTACCGTCCGTAGAAAAAAACGGCAAAAATAAAAATCAAGTTTGTTGTATTGCCCCACTCAAATATTTATTTTATTCTGTTTTTAGTATTTGTTGTTACAGCGGCAACCGAAATACATTATGTGTGAAAATTTCAACTGTCTAGTAGCTATCATGGTTTATGAGATACAGCTTGGTGATAGACGTACAGACAGACAGACGGACGGACAGCGGAGTCTAATAGGGTCCCGTTTTACCCTTTAAAATGTACCCTTTTATCCTACCTAACCCTAAAAACCCTAAAAACAAACAACCTACAAAATATTTCATTATATACATACGTACCTACGAGTACATCAAATTGTAACTTAGCGTCGAAAACTCGATCATATTATTGATGACTAAATCCACCGCATTATCACTGATATCTACTAATCTAAATCAACTTGACAACACTGACGTAATAGTGTTAACACACGCTCGAATTTGATACGACGCGACGGGTTTGGTCCGTTCCGTACTAAGGTCGATCGAGACTCACCGTAAGTTTGGTCCGTCGTATCTGAAGCAATACCACGAGCTTTTAACCCGATACATTTGACGACCTAACCAGCCCCCCTAGCCAAGTTACGATCGTTTCGTTTGCGTCGAACGCCTCGAGTAGGCCACGCCTCCGATTCCTTTGTTCGTGTTCTTGTCACGTGGTCTGAACAAAAGAATCGGAGGCGTGGCCTACTCGAGGCGTTCGACGCAAACGAAACGATCGTAATTTGGCTAGGGGAGCTGAACTAGCTGTTGAAGGGATGGAGCTATACACCCTATAAAGTGCCATCCCGTCAACAGTTAGTTCGCTCGCACGCTTGACATTTTAATACGTTATAGTAGGGTTTAAGCGTGTGTTATCATTACCTACTAATTATGCTGAGTTACACTCGACCTTGGTACGGACGGACCACGACCTTGGTACGACGGACCAAAACCGTCGTACGAATTTGGACCGTGTGAAAACACAATTAGGCAAAATGTATTTTTTTATACGAGTATATTAATAAGCACCTACCCACCTTCTCCATGCGTCAACATTGACGTGCGTAATTAGAGACACAATAGTAAGACAATGGCTTCCGGGCGCCGGCTACCGCCTGAGCGTTAATGAATTATCAATAACAAAAGATAAGTTGTAAAAATATCTAATCCTGTGCATGGATTTTTATTTGCACCTACAATGTAATATGTCATACGGGTATTTTTTCATTTTAGAACAGATAAAGCTGTTACCTAGCCTGGCTTAGGTTGTTATTGTGTTTAGTTGGAGTGACAGCCAATTTCAGATGAAAAATTCTTGGCAGAGAAAGTACCTACCTAACATTGTTAACCATCTGCAGTTCTATTAGTAATTTAGTGTTATCGAATTGGTTAGGTATGCATAAAGATAAGCGAAAATGACATTCCAGCCAAGTAATTCGTCAACTCGTACCGCATACCTCAGGCCCAGTACAAGTTGCAGAAAATAAAAATAAATTATATTTTGTTGGTCAACTCGTCCAACGTTTCTTTTTGTATGGAACATTAAACCTTATCAACGTTTGGTACAGTTAGTAAAACACAAGATTGACAATATTTTTATAAGTTTTTTTTTTTAGTTCCGTTTTGTTCATAGACAGTTTAAAAAAATGAACAGTTACCCACCCACATTATTTTTTTGCCCACCGTTTTGTGTTGCGACTAAAAGTTTCAAGTCGTGACGCATTCGGTATCTTTTTTGACTCATTTCTTTCCGTATCATTATCAAAAAGAAGGTCACTAACTGTAACTTTTCCAGCCGGAGGACCTTGATCAGCAATTTGATGTTGACTCACCTGACATGATCCGTCTGCCGAAGAATCGAGAAGATAAAAAAGATTAAACTCAAAATGGCGAATACTCTGAACCATTTCCTGGGAACAATTTGTAACCCTGGTGATATCATTGTGGAACTTTCGCGAAGTAATCGGTCAGTTTGGCTTGGTAGTCGACTGATTATCAGCTACGGTTTTTCATTATCAGGAGGATCATAATATTATCAACGCGTGTTTTGAAGCGTGTTCGATTGAGTTGCCTTACTTTCTGAGTGTACATAGGTGTGTTCAACGCAAAAATGTAATTTAGTTGATAATTTGACAAGTATTTTTTTACCGAGTAAATATTTCTAAATGCCATGTCCTGTGAAATGGCTTAGCTATTTCACAATTCCTCTAGTCTTGGTAACGACATAGCCCGAAGAATCGCCAAACTTAAGTGGCAGTGGGCAGGGCACATTGCTCGCAGAACAGATGGTCGATGGGGACGAAAGGTTCTGGAATGGCGACCACGTACCGGAAGACGCAGCGTTGGAAGGCCTCCCACAAGGTGGACCGATGACCTGGTGAGGGTCGCGGGAATCCGATGGATGCGAGACGCACAGGACCGGCCATTGTGGCGACATTTGGGGGAGGCCTATGTCCAACAGTGGACGTCTTTCGGCTGAAATGATGATGATGATGATGATGATGAGGTAACTACTGCTACCAGCAGACTAGAGAATTACCACCTCCTTGTGTCGTTTATCCTCAATGCTGAGGATCATGAACTCGACGAATAACTTTTTTGTGGACTGCTTTTCGCCATGTTGTCCTATCTTCGGTGACGTGGCGGCAGACTGTGGTCTCTAATGTAAAATGGACTTGGTCTAACCGGTATCGGACTCCTACCTCTGGGCCTTTTTCATTCTTCTTTTCCTGTCAGCAATAGCTTTTCCAGGTTAATACTTATCTTTCTGGCAACGTGGCCAAAGAATTCAAATGTGGCCAGATAAATTAGGTTTTTTTTTTCAGTGGGAAAATCATCTTATGACATCCCCCGCTCTTGGGCGGAGCGCGAGATAGTGTCAGACTATTACTGACTAAAAACCCACCCCTGTTCCTTCTTTGCCTTTCGTACCAGGGCCGAGTCTTCTTTTCAGAATCAGACCCTTGGCCCCAGTAGGCTTCGACCCTGCTGGGCCCTTACGGTTTGCTGACATCTTGAGGCGCGCGTGGAACAGTACGCGCCGTCGACGACTTGGGCAGATAAATTAGGTACTTACACCATTATTAATATCCATATATTGCAACTAATATTTGATTTGGTACATAAAAATTAAAGGCAAGTAAGTTACAATAATAAAAATCGGCAACTAAGTTTCAATAACAAAAATCAAAAAAAATAAGTCACGCGGTTTCATGAAAGCACCCTCCAGCCGTAACTTGACGTTTGATCTCAAACCTCAAGTACGTATTTGCGGCTCAAATGATGTTCTCAAAACCATCGACAGGTGATTTCCACAAATATAGGTATCTAATCTTATCAATACCTAATCTTTAGCTAGAATGGCGCCTAACACATGTACCGCAGTCCACGAGAGTGATGTTAGGTCATGTAAAGATTGTGAAATATGTGCTACCATAAGCCATACTGAACTAATCATATTCCCGATAAAAATGTTCAAGATATCGGTGACACACATATTATACTGGCCTGTTGGTCTAGTGGTTAGTGGCCCTGACTGCTATGCCGGAGGTCGTGGGTTCGATTCAGACCCAGGACAAATGTTTGTGTGATGAGCACGATCATTTGCTCTGTGTCTGGGTGTAATTTATCTATAATATGTATGTGTGTTTAAAAGTAAGTATGTTTATCAGTTGTCTAGTATTCATAATACAAGGTCTGCTTAGCTTGGGACTGGACGGCGTTGTGTGATAGTTGTGAAAAAAAAACCTATACAAACTTTCGCCTCTTTAATGATAGTATGATAGCCGCACTTCAAGTGAAAGTATCTACCTCAGTTATTCGATTGTCCGTGGTTTTTGCGCAGACCTCACTGGGCTCGAATTGATTCCAATGATTCGGTCCAGTTAAAACGTGATAGCTAAGTTCGTTATCATTTTGATTAGCAAAAAGCTTACATTCTCACTTGTCCGACTAGAACACCTTTTGCTTTTTATGCAGCTTTTATGAGAGTAGTATCATATGATTCCGAAAATGAACAGGGACCTAACTAAGGCAGTAGCTGTAAGATGTTACAGCCATCATTGTTTTAGAGTAAGAGAGAGACAGATGGGCAGGGCACATTGCTCGCAGAACGGATGGCCGTTGGGGCCGAACGGTTCTGGAATGGCGACCACGTACTGGAAGACGTAGCGTTGGAAGGCCTCCTACAAGGTGGACCGATGACTTGGTAACGGTTGCGGCAGTATGATGGATGCGAGACGCACAGGACCGTTCATTGTGGCGACACTTGAGGGACGCCTATGTCCAGCAGTGGACGTCTTTCGGCTGAAATGATGATGATGATGATGATGACGAAGAGAGAGACAAATCTATACATCGAATAGCGCTATCCCTTTTTGAGAACAGAATCATGATGTCATTGACAAGTCATAGTTATGCCCCAGGTTGCCTAGGTTTCTTCCTATGACTGTCGTGAAATCTAGGAGTTTAGTATTGAACTAATCATTCCTTTATTGATGACTTACCTTATCTTCAAGCCACAGGATACAGGGGACAAAATGTCTCAAGCCTCAGATATACCTACTAGCTAGGTGACATTTTAGTGCACCGTTACAGCAGCGTCATATAGATTGATATATGTGACGCTGCAACAGTGCCCAGTGTCCCGCAACATGCCCCCAATATTTTATGATGCATTCTCGTGACGCGGGACATGATGGGGAATTTCTTGCCCCGTAATGTATCTGAGATTTTAAATGAACTTGCTATATATCTTTTGTTCTAGTTTAATATCTAATTGGTAAACAAAGCTTTCGATAGAATTTAGACACCTACTGCCGTAAGACAGGTACTGTTTATATATAGCGGGTATTTTTTTCCTCCAGATGGTTTTACCAAGGCCAGTAACGCTACATCCTGCCTTATTATCCTTAGAACTTCAGTAGCAACGTAACATCTGGATACTTACAACATCACAAACCTGATCCTCCAAAACTGTTACCGTTTATACAATTTTGCTACAGCCAATTTCAAAGGTAACCCAACAGAAAATACAAGGAACCCGTAACAACCGTTCTTCGCTTCACAAAAACAGCAATTTTCCCTTCCATCCTGCATGCATTGTGCTATTATAACTGCGCACTGCAATTCTTGTTATGTATTGTTGTGTATAACTGGATGTTGGAGGGCGCAGTCGTCATTGAAGATGAATACGAACAATATCCGGCCTCGCCCAGCCACGGCTTGAGGAATGCTTCACAAATTGTTTGTACAATTTTTTTTTTTTTTTCTGGGTCCTTTCCATGATGTGCGTGTGGATTAAGTGTTCTTTTTTAAAAGTTCATTACATTTATACGAAATCAAGAAAGGATTTAGGAAATAATTGTGATACATCATGGTGAAGATAAACTGCGCGCCGCCGCCGTCGACGACTTGGGTTCGGTCCGGACGGTTACCAGACGGTCAGACGGCGAGCTACCCATTGCTCGCCGTTCGCAAGCCCGCGCCTACGGTGGCCGGAAATCGGGATCGGAATCCCGGCGGCTGGGGCGCGGGGGCCATTGCCTCGCGCGTGCACGTGCGGTCTCCTCCTTTGCTAGCATTACTGCTTCGCAGAAGGAGGCGACCGTCTGCCACTCCTCCTTGCTCTGGACCTTGGCCTGTACCAAGGCCCGGCGCGAGAGATCGCTGCCGCCGATCGCCCCCACGAGGACACGGCGGTGCTCTGCCCAAGCGGGGCACACCTCTACCGTATGCTCCACCGTGTCTTCACAATGGTGACACCCGGGTGTTTTTTCCGCACGAATCCGGTACAGGAACCTCGCGAACTTACCATGTCCGGTGAGGACCTGCGTCATGCGAAAGGTAAGGACGCCGTGTTGCCTTTCCAGCCACTCCTCAAAGACTTACCGTTATAATTATGGCGTGCCCATTATTATGTGGAATAATTGTGTTGAATTTATGAAAGCTATAGGTATACCTAAAAATCAATGGATTTTAACGTTTTTTTTTCATTTTTATTTTATAAAGGTTTATTTAGAACACTCAATCCACACGCACATCTTACTATGAGTGAGGTGTTAAAATGTCAGTCGTGCGAGAGAGAAAGCGGGATGGAGCTATACACCCTACCCGATATAGCTCTATCCCTTTAACAGTTCAGTTTAGGTCGTAAATGGATCGCGTTGAGAGATATTGGTAGGGCCTTTGAACTTGTGTATTGACTCTGTATAGGCGCTCGTTCAGGCAGACTTCCGCTTTCTTCAAGCAGACATCAAATCTAATTCCATCCGAATCAGTGGATGATATTTATTTACATAACTCTGTTTCATCTGCGCATCAATGTAAATTTGAAATAGACCAGCGTCTAAGCTATTTTATATTGTAGAGAGTTGCTAGAGCTTCCCTTAAGCATTTTCCTCAAGCTTTCGTGTTTCTTCTAGACAATTGCTGACCTAAGTAATATCTACCATAAGATAACTTATTTAGTTCCAGCAGATTAGACGAAAAACACCTACCTAAAGTTATTTACTGATGAATAGGTACAAAATTATCATATTTTTTTAATTAAAATTAGTAGGTTCCTCTACGATATCAGGGCTGAGGGATTATTCGAAAGAGTTACCCTAGAGCGACGATTTAGTCAGCAAAAGTCTGATACTCCCTCTCACTCCACCCAAAGCGGGAGGAGTCATTTGATGGTTTCGAGGAGATGTTCGCAGAGGAACCCCTTTAAACCCCCGCTTTTTTTCATGATAAAAAGGAGTTCCTCTGCGAACATCTCTTTGAGGCGCGCGTGGAACAAGGGCGGATCCAGCTTTGGCGCCAGGGGGGGGTCACATCACGTCATGGTCAAGTCATAAGAAGTTATGATTTAATTTTGATAATAATAGATACGGGTAAAAATACATACATCAATAAAATACCTACTATTTTATCGATGTATGTACTGTGCTTAAAAATACCTATATTTAAATAACAAAATCAATTTTTCTTTTACGTCTCCCGAAACGCGTTATCACTCCATCTACTTCAATGGTAACGAGAAAAGCAAGTGGCGAACTCAAAAAAAATGGACTGCCACCGGTGAGCCCTAACACAACCCGCTTTCTGTATGCAGACGAACTAGCATTAACTTGCCAAGCCACTGATTTTGAGGAGATTGAGGCCAAACTTACCACAGAGTCTCTCAGATCTTAGCCAGTATTATACTGCTAATGCATTTAAAGCAAATCCCTCAAAAATGTGCGTCTTTCACCTTTGTAACAGACAAGCGGGTTGAATGCTCAATATCTCATGGCAGGAGGTACCAATCATTCATAACCCCTATCCAAGATATCTCTTCATCACTCTGGATAGGTCTCTCAACTACAGAGAGAATTGCGAGAACGTTAAGCAGAAGGTGCATACGAGAAACAACCTGCTACGTAGTCTAATATCCACTAGATGGGGGGCGTCTCCCCAAGTTCTGCGAACAGCTGGAATGGCACTCCGCTTCTCCGCTGGTGAATATGCTTGTCCAGTATGGAGCCGCTCCGCCCACTCTAACATAGTGGATACAGCACTTAATGAGACGTGCCAAATTGCCACTGGTTGCCTTATGCCGACTCCGGTACGAATGCTGTATCCACTAATCGGCATTGCACCCCTAGAAATTCGCAGGACCGTGGCTAGCCGCATAGAAAGAACGAAACAATAAAACGACCCTCGCCATTCTATGCACTATTACAGCTGCAGCAGCCCCTGAGACTTAAAAGTCTTAAAAGTTTTGTTGTAAGTGTGAGCACATCTCAAAGTAAAACCATATGGCTTTACTTTGAGATGGGAGTGATGTGTCTCTCCTGGACACGAGTTGCCATGGCCAATCTGGAAAACTCTAAACAGACTCCGCATGCAGGTTGAGCGCAGCAAAAACAATCTCCACAGATGCGGGTTCCTGAACGGTTCCGACCTTCAGTATTTGTGCAGTGTCTCTCCACAGACCATGTCCAACCTTCCATCCTGCATGAAGTGCCCTGTTACCTGTTCATGTAGGGATCTTATGACAGTATCAGTGGACGACATTGCCGTGGCCAAATACTGGGCTAGGCAAGGAACTTTACGTTTTTATGGACATGAAGAAGTGCCAGTCCGGTTAGACATTCGACCATTGAAGCTTCTAGTCATAATTTGATTTTTCGTAACGAGAGAGATCTTCCCGCTGTCGCTACACTAACATGTAGTGTAGCCATAATACATTAAAAAAATCTTATATTAAGATACGTCTCAAAATCACAATTTAAAATAAGGTCAGAAAACTTCTATTGATAAAATATTTTTATTGAATCTTTTCAAAGAACTCTCCACTAGCCTATAAACAAAGTTTCATGCGTCTGAAACAATTTTCGAAACATTTTTTCCAGCCCGCTGCAGACACCTCTTACACGGCCTTCTTGAACGCTGCTAGCGCGTCTTCCGGCGATGAAAACTGTATCCCTTTCGGTAGATTTTTTATTTTAGGGAATAAAAAGAAGCCACACGGTGCCAGATCAGGACTGTAAGGAGGGTGCCCCAAGACTCTGACCGGTGCGGTGTCCAGGAAGGCCCTCGTTTTGAGCGCTAAGTGCTCGGGCGCGTTGTCATGGTGAAGCAGTACCCTGCGGAGCCCGGTATTCGGTCGCTTGTTGCCCATTGCAGACAAAAATTCTGGCAGGCATTTTGTGGTATACCATTCGGCGTTGATGCTGCTTTGGTCTCGTAATGGAATTGAAATCAGATACCCCGTCAAAGTGAAGAAACTAGTGATCAAAATTTTCCTTGCGCTGTTTCTGTTTCGTTTTGAAACAGTAAAACTGTTTCTGGATCGTATTGATAAATACAGGATTCGTTACCTGTCACAATGTCGTAAACGCGCCGAGATGAGCCGTTTCAAATTTTTGAATCATATCACGGCACCACTCCACACGGGCTTCTGCGCTTCGGTGAGGTTGTGCGACACCCAGCGGCAAACTATCCTCCTCACACGAAGGTGCTCGTGTAGAATCTTGTGAACGCTTCCCGAACTAATCTGCAGTGTATGCTGAATCTCTTCGTATATAATCCGTCTGTTTTCTTGAATAAATTTTTTTACTGCCAGCACACTTTCTTCCGTGACAGCTGTCGTAGGACGACCACTTCTTTGTTCATCCCCCAAAGTAAGGCGACCGCGCTTGAACTCGCTATACCAGCGGTAGATGGTTGCTTTTGAAGGTCTTTCATCCATAAAAGCAATTTGAAGTCGATCAAATGACTCATCAGGTTTTAGGTCACAATTAAAATCATAGAAAATCATTGCACGAAAATGGCCTCCATAGATGTACTTTTTATATTTTTATATATATTAAAAAGCGTACATTATGAAGGTCCAAAATTTACGTAAAATAGCAGATTTTCAGAGATCTTTAGTATATTACTTTTACACAAGTTTATGTTTTGATTTTTATAGAAGCCTAGATAATATCTACAAGATATTTATGTATCCAAAATATCTGGAGAAAGAAAATGTACCTCGGGTTAGCCGCTCTTAAATTAATTAAATATTGAAAGTGTTTACATAAAATCTATATTGTGACAAAAAATTACATAAAAACATTATGTTTAACAATTTTAGTCAGTGGTCCACCTAGGTCCTGGACCCAGCCCAGGGGGGGGTCATGACCCCCATGACCCCCCCCCTGGATCCGCCCTTGGCGTGGAACACTACGCGCCGTCGACTCAGGGCTGATCCTCTCGGGCGGCCGGACGGCGAGTTACCCATGGCTCGTCATCCGTTATTTGCAACCGTATACCTAAAATGTGCTCATAAATTGTCATTATTTCAAAATTCAAATATTTTTATTTCACATAAGCCTACATGGGCACTTATAAAACGTCAGAAGCTAGTGCACGGTCCAAATTGGTCGTTTCCTATGGAGAAGAACCGGCAAGAAACTCCATGGTTACTCTTTTAAAAAAAGTGGTTGATGTTACAATATTTCCATAATACAGTATTATAGTTATTATGTAAGAACAGCTGTGTAGACCAGTCAATATTGTACCCAAAAGGAAAATAAAAATAATCATATTAAAAAAAAAAAACTGGGCAAGTGCGAGTTGGACTCACGCACTGAGGGTTCCGTACAAACTAGAAAGGTAAATTGCGGTTTACGATTTATAACGTATATAAAAAAACTACTTACTAGACATCATTTAGTTTGCATGGTAATGTACATCATATATTTTTTTTTTAGTTTTATCATTTTCCATTTTGGAAGTGTCTCTCACGCAAACTATTAAGTATAGAAAAAAAAAATTAGAAACCTCAACATCATTTTTGAAGACCTATCCATAAATATCCCACACGTATGGGCTTGATGAAAAAAAAATTTGAGTTTCGGTTCAAAGTATGGGGATCGCCCAAAATTTATTGTTTTGTTTTCTATTTTTTTTTGTGAAAATCTTAATGCGGTTTACAGAATACATCTACTTACCAAGTTTCAACAGTTCTTATAGTTTCGGAAAAAAGTGGTTGTGACATGCGGACGAACAGACAGACAGACAGACATGACGAATCCATAAAGGTTCCGTTTTTTGCCATTTGGCTACGGAACCCTAAAAAGTGAGTCCTAATAGGAAGTAATCTAAGAATTCGTGGAGTCTACAGTGTTCTCACATTGACATTATAAAAAAGAGGCTATTCACACGCCTTTCATACGCTTCTATTCTCATTTGGGGACACTTGGAGACGGAACAGCCTGTTTTTTTCCTCCATACTCCTGTATAGTCGCTATCTCAGTAGTCACCCCATACAGGCTTGCTCATACATGCTTGCTCAATTTTATTGTTTACCTATGGAAAACTTTGCATAATTTACACCAAGGCGCGCGTGACCGCGTGAGCCGTGTGACTCATTATAAATTGATTCACATATCGCTGACAGTCGGTATCTGCAATATACGAGGAACTATAGCAATCTTGAGACTGAGTGGTGAAATGTTTTTTTGGAGATGGAGGAAAAATACTAGATTATCGTTGTCGGGTAGAATCGGTTTTTTTTTATAGCATCATAGATTTGACTAATTGAGAGTAGGTACTAGTTGCCCGACAGCATTCGGTCAAAAGAGTAGTTTATACTTATAGTAAAGATGACAGCTAACTCTAATATAATAAAGGATTTCCATGCCCTTTTTTCCAATTTTCTCTTCATAACATCCACTCGAATTTTGCGTTAAGCGACACTTTTAGCCATTAATTTTTAGGGTTCCGTACATTGAGGTGAAACAACAAATAAACAACAACAACAAAGTGATCCTTCACTTTGTCGTCCGGCTGTCTGTCTGTCTGTCAAGACCCTTTATCTCGGAAACGCGTGAAGGTATTGAGTTGAAATTAATAACATATACTCAGGTCTGCGGTTCCTTGAAGCTGTGAAAAAATCAAACTTCTGAGTTGATGAAAAAAAAGATACGGCCGTTTATGTCGCAAAAAACGTATATTTCGACACCCTCAAGGGAATCAAAGTTCATAGGGTACTTCCCGTTGACCTAGAATCCTGAAATTTAGCATGAATTAAGGTCTCATAGTATAGGGAAAAATCTGTAAACTGTAAATTTGTAGTTACGTCACAAAATAAAACTTTTTTGAAAAAAATTCCTAACTCAATTCGGCAATTGAACTGTTTTCATAGGTAAGTTTGTACGGAACCCTCAGTGCGAGATACCGACACGCACTTGCCCGGTTTTTATTTACACCTATACTTACATTGTGTAATTTTTTGTTAATTTACATTGCCCAGCCCCACTGCTGGGAAAAGGTTTCTTCTCATAGCTTTCCTTTTTTTGTAATTAAGACATAAAACAGTTACATGCTCCTGCAGTAATGTAACCTACACCATTGTACACATGTTTACTAAAAATTAAGAAAAATGAAGCGATTGCGTTGTAAACTCCGACGTCCGTCTTCTGGCTTCCACTGCGTAAAAATCCTGGCCCATCTGTGCAGGTACTACCTACATTAGTGGATCAAAAATAAATAACGGCTTGGTAACAGACAGATTAAAGCATTCTTACCTATTAATCTTATTTGGATAGGCCTTCTGCGTAGGCAGAAAAATTTACATAGGTAATCAAAATTCCAGTTCAAATAAATAAAATTGTATTCGATTACTTGATTCACTTATTACAATAATTTTACTCAACATAATTTAAACATACAATTTACACAATTAAGTAATTGTACGGTTATTAAATAATGGTCTGTCTGTCCACGTAATCTTTCTTCATCAATGGCCACACAACGACTTCTTGTTCTAGTTAATACCTGGAAACAAAATAAAGAGTGATTGTGAGAGATGTTAGGCATTATTAAAACCATATTAAAACTGATGATTCAATGATGTGGATGTATTCATATGGACCACGCCTGATTCATACGTACAGTCACGTTACGTGACGTTGCGTGGCGTGAATCTAATGTAGCTCTACAAGTCTAGTTGCCGTATAAAATGTATGAAGACCGAAGCGCCCAGATCGGCGTACGTGGCCCACGTGTGCGCAATGTAGTTCTACCTTTAGTCTCCCAAGTGACAATGTATTTAGTCAGGGTCAAACTACCATACCAATGCAGGTGTCTAAAATTTCTTTGTCGTAGAAGTTTATGAGTATTTAAGCATCCTTAGCCCATCGGACTTCTAACACTTCTACTTGCAGTCCTTGGACACAAGCATAGCATAATCATCCTTATATATTTTCCCACTGCTGGGATTCAGGCCTCCTCTCTAGGAAAGGGAATGGGCTGTAATCCACAACGCGGGCCCAGTGCGGATTGATGGATATCACATGTCTTCGAATTTTTAGTTCTAGGATATGGCCGGTTTTCTCACGATATTTTCCTTCACCGTTTTGAGAGCAATGGTGATGATCCTCCGACGTGCGACTCGTAAGTCGGAGCCATTACCACTGGGCGACCACTACTTCAATGTTCAATGGTCCACAACTAGTTTCTAATAAAATACTTTACATTCTATGCTACACAAATTAAATTAGTCCTGATCCATTGACCCTCTTCTACAAAGAAATGACACTTTAACATTGGTAGAGAGCAGGTGATCTGTACCTGTGCTAAATGTCTATTTTAACCCCTGACTGTACGTCAGGGATTCAGGGCTCCATTAGGTACAGCTTTCAGCCTTGCACGGGTACAGTGTAATGATTTGCTTTAGCTTACTTGCATCGTTATGTAGTTAAAGTACTTTATCTAACGTTGTTATATTATTTTTCAGGTACAGTGGTATCGAAGGGAAATAACAAACACGTCATACTAAGCAGACGTCATACAAAGCATTATTGTGAAAAATAAACAGTCTCCTGTTTTTGTTAGTATGTATTTTTTTTTTTCATATGAAGTAACGAGTTGGAACTGCACTAGCTTCTGACGTTTTATAAGTGCCGAAACGTTTTAAAGGTCTATATAAAATAAATATTGTGTACATAATTGAATTGAATAGAACTATGGCAGCACTGATGATTGTATAGTAGTGTATTAAATAAATTAAAAAAAAAACAATTTTTTACATTTGCTTGTATATTGCTCTTTGAGATTTTGAAACTATATGAAAACCGCCATAATATTTAAGTTACCCAATAATTAAAAAATCGCCACCAAATAATAATAATTATGTTTAAGCCAAGCATTACCTGAACGATTTCGCAATGAAGCTGAACGGGGCGAGGGGTTAGCGACGCAGCGGGGTGAGAGGCGGGGCGACTCCCGCGCAGACATGCGACACCCCACCTCTATTGCGGATATCGTTCAGCGAGATCGAAGTGTTATTGTCGTCAAACAAAAAAAACTGGGCAAGTGCGAGTCGGACTCGCACACTGAGGGTTCCGTACAAACTTACCTGTATACATAGTCCAATTCCCGAATGGAGTCTTGAATATTTTTCCGAAAAAAAAATTTTTTTTTTGTCGACGTTACATCAAATTTACTCTTTTCAGATTTATTCCTATATCTGTGCTATAAGACTATGCTTTATGCCAAATTTCAGAATTCTCGGTTAATGGTACACTATGAATTTTGATTCCCTTGGGAGTGGCGAAATATAAGTACGTTTTTTTGCGACATAGTCCGTATCTTTTTTTTCGTTAACTTAGAAGTTTGATTTTTTTACTGCTTCAAGGGTCCGCAGACCTGAGTTTTAAATTCAACTTGATACCTCCACGCATTCTCGAGATAAAGGGTCTTGACAGACACTGGACAGACAGACGGACAACAAAGTGATCCTTAGGGTTCCGTTCTTTCCTTTTGAGGTACGGAATCTTGAAACAAAATCACCTCTTGTAGTACTAAACCCCCTTTGGTTTAGTGGATAGTACAAAGTGCATTTTTTTTGTAACGCTACACAGAAAATAACTATCATTTTAAGGAATCTGATAAATCGGATCACATTTTGGTTCAGAATCTAAAATGAAAAAAATATTTCTTTTATTATCTTAAAAATACCGTTCTCCTTCCACATAATTTTAATCGCACAAAATATCTATTATAGCTGTAATAATTTGCCTTACTTTTGAGAAAAAGAAATAAAAAGTGTAAATAAGAAGTGTCACAAAAACCTTTGATTAGTTTTCGGTCTCAAAAAAAAAACCAAGAGAATGGGGAAAAGTTTCGACACCCTCACCCTCGATGGTAGGGTACAGTCGGACTCGTCCTTCATCGGTTTTTGGGAAGAGGGTCAGAGTAACCAAAAAAAAAAATATCGGTCAATAAAGTATAATACGATTGTCAAAAGATTAGACGAAATGTACAAACGGAAAATAATAAAAAAAGACCAGGAGTGCTACCAGTGCTATCACCGAGCTCGTAATGCGATACATTTTACGACCTAAACTGAACTATCAAAAAGAGATAGAGCTATTTAAGGTGTATAGCCCCATCGCTTTTTCCCGCTCATACGCCTGACATTACCCCTCGAGCGCCGATTGTACACACGTCTAGATACAACTTGAATGACCTTGAAAAACGCTTAATTGTCGTTTTGTACACACGTTTGTACGAATTTTTTTTAGTCAATAATTTTGGTTTCTATATCTTTGTTTTTCCTAGAAAAATCCAGAAAAAGTTTTTTTAATTTTTTTTTTTGTTGATTTACGTAAAAACGCGCAATTACGTAATAATAATACCCCGGGGCGTCCGAGGGGTTTACACGCCATGTTAAGTCCCCCCCCAGCACAAAGCCGGACACACAAATCCACAAAGAAAAGAAAAATTTAATCTAAGTATCTTCCACATTTGCAGGAGAGCACATACATACAATTTCGCTTTGATTGTTCGTCTGACAGTCACTTCCAAGTTCCCACATTAGCATAACTAGTCAGAAGCGACGCGACCACGTGACCACTGCACCATAAAGCCGGGTTCACATTACAATGCGTTCCAAATAAGAATAGGATCGATTGCCAGGTAGTGACGTCACGTCATACTGTCAAATCAAAGAATTATTATGGTGAGCAAAACACGAAATTTTTAAAATTTAATTTATTTACGAACTATGAACGAAAATAGTTTAATCAGAATCCAGTTCTTCAATTTTGCTCATCTCTGAGTTCTTCAATTTTGCACAATTTCTTGCGATTTGACAGTATGACGTGACGTCACAACATGGCATCGATCCTATTCTTATTTGGAACGCATTGTACCTACTTGTGTCGTGTCGTGGCGCCCTACTGAGCCTACTGAACCCTAATGTTATTGATTGGCTACAAATCCAGTTGTGATACGACGTAGGACTGAACAGGCAAATTTGATCGGTTAGGATAAGTTATAGTCTCTTTTCCGTGAACTAACTTTGTGCAATCGTCTATGTTCCCTACTACGTATGACCCGCCGCCGGACCTTTAAAGCAACAGTGAACAGGTACATTACTACGAGCTCCTAACGCGATTCACTTGACGACCTATACTGAACTGTTAAAAGGTAACAAGGTAGGTAGGTAAGGTTCAGTTGAAAACCAGCGTCAGGCAACTGCTACGTAGTTGTCTGGCATTATGCTGAACTATACTGAGATATTTTGTTATTGTTAATTTTATTTCTACTTACTTTTTTTATATTTTTTTTTATGTTTAATTTTAGTTTTCAAATCAATTAATTGTTGATTAATGAATCATGGTGTGCCAAATAAACATATTTTCTTTCTTTCTTTCTTTAAAAGGATGGAGCTACATGGTGATATTTAACACATCATGGTATGGCCCCTAGACTCGCTTCATTATAAACCTCATCAGTCTATCGCATAGGTACCATCAGGGGAGTTTGATGTAACAATATAATTCACAGTTCAAAATAGTGAACAGGCTCTTTACTAATAAAAAGAAAATATGACACACTAACGTGTCTGTAGCTTAATAGCTGCACCGTAATAGGCGCGCGAGTGACTAAGCCGACAGGCGCGCGGCCGTTGACCCCGCTGCACTCACGCGCAGCACCAAGAGTAACCGAGTGTCCAATGCACGCCCGAAATATAAGGATTAAAGTTACGATTTTAAGAGCTTACTCGATCTGTAGTAAGATATTTAAATATTTTATGGCCCATATGGCTTTGCTGACGTCTCTTTGAGGTGCATTGAACACTACGCGCCGTCGACGACGCGGATTTGGTCCGAACGGTTACCGGACGGCCGGAAGAAGAGCTATGGAGCTATCCATTGCTCACCGGTTAGAAAGTTAGGATATGATTTAATAAAAGACATGCTGATGTTGGTAGGTTAGTATCGTATCAACACATGAGTAACCGTGCCCGTTTTCCTCAAGAGCTGTGTACTTAGCATCTGACGTTTCATAAGTTCCTATATGTAAAACGATCTGGAATTATTGAACTAATTTCAGGGTACCTACCCTGAAACGCGAAGAAGCTAATTGGTGATCCAGATTGGGTTAAGTCCAATCTACAAAGCCTTGAGCACAACGTTGTTTTACAGGTTGCATTTTGGAGAGTGTGCGCGGGAATTGCATGACTTGATTCCGTCATCTCATTTTTTACCATCGGACAACCCGACGTACGGCGAGTATCCACCCTTACGTTGTTAAAACCTCAACGGTCCGGACTAAAATAAAACGTACATCGAAGGACTGGAACAATTTGCCTGCTGCGGCCTTCCCATCCGATTATAATTTGAGTGTCTTCAAGGCTAGAGTGAATAGGCTATTAATAAACTAGTGCGCCTCACCATCAACGATTCCATCACTGCTTACCATCAGGTGGGATCGATCGCAGTCAAGAACTAGTTAAACAAAAAAAAATGTTGACTGCTCTGATGTTGGCGTTCTGAATTATTGCGCATACTCGAAAAAATAAGCAATACGTTCGCCATAAGAATACGTTCGCTATAAGAATTACTGCGCAAGCACTTGTTCGAAATTCAGAGCAGCCAAGATATGTAATATAGGTAATATTCCACAACTATAACACAACGCCATCTAGTCCCAAACTAAGCAGAGCTTGTGCTAAGAGTACCAGACAACTGATAAACATACTTATATATTTCTAAATACATACATATTATAGATAAATTACACCCAGACACAAAACAAATGATCTTGCTTATCCTGGTTGGGAATCGAACCCACCACCTCCGGCACAGCAGTCAGGGTCACTAACCACTAGACCAACAGGCCAATTGACCGACTAAGATGGTAACTCCGATAAAGTATCTAATAGGTACAGTTGGTTCTAAAGGACAAGTCGATGATTAGAAAAATTCCATGAATGATACACGGTCCGTAGTGACAGGTTGTCCACTTATCTGTTATCAGTAATAAGGTGTTCCAAGGGGCTTGGTTGTCAGATAACACATGCTGGACGATAACTGGGGACTACTCACTATTTTTTTTTTATTTTTTTTTTTTTCGGGGGGCCGTTTTGCGGATGTGACGCATATTTTCCCTATCAATTTACAATTTGTTTGTTTGCTAGTTTTAAGATTGCGTCATTTCGCGCGAATAAACAGTTTTTCTTTCTTTTTTTTCTTTCTATTTCGCGGCCATCAGGCCGTATGTCTATTTCAGCACTTGAACATTTAAAATATTTTCGTGATATTTTCAATGACGTCAATAGCGATAGAAATGAAAACAAATCAAAGGAAGCAGTAAGTATTTGTATACCTAAGATAAGAGGAAGTCTGAAGGTGACGTTGATGACTGAAAAGTTATGTAGAAATCGGTTTAGCAAAGGAGGAGGCCGCACGTGCATGTGCGAGGGCACGGCCCTCACGACCCAGCCGCCAGGATCTCGATTTCCGGCCACCGTAGGCGCGGGCTTGCGGAGGGCGAGCAAGTCGCCGACGGCGCGGAGTGTTCCACGCTCGCCTCAAGGAGATGTCAGCAAACCGTAGGGGCCCAGCAGGGTCGAAGCCTACTGGGGCCAAGGGTCTGCTTCTGAAAGGAAGACTCGGCCCTGGTATGAAAGGCAACGAAGGAACAGGAGTGGGTTTTTAGTCAGTAAAAGTCTGACACACCCTCCCGCCCTGCCCAAGAACGAGGTTATGTCATTGGATGATTTTCTCACAGAAAAAAACTTTTTACAAAAAAATACAACCGACTTCAAAGTAAAAAAGTTCAAAATAACTTTAATTTCGGAAGTCGGTGTTTCTATAATAGTTTTGTCTCTTCGTTATTTAACACCGACTTCCGAAATTAAAGTTATTTTGCACTTTTTTACTTTGAAGTCGGTTGTATTTTTTTGTAAAAAGTTTTTTATTTTACACTTTTTAGTTATGGTACCACCACTAAAAAGTACCCCTCAGCCAAACTTAAATACCTTATAGCCAGAGTGCATCTCATGACAATTCTAATAATCCCAAACACGGCTAGGTTACATTAATTTATTACAGAGTTCCGGTGCCTAACTTCAGGCTTCATCATCAGATCAGTTCGAAATATTCCTCCTCTACTTTCAGTCAGTCATCGACTACACGTATAACAAAGCAATTTTACTTATTACGACGGTTCTGCTGTGATCCTACGAGGAGTTCTGTTTCATATCTTCGAAGTTCATGATCAGATCATATCAATATTTCTATGGGACCAATTCGGAAGCATAAGCTTTCAATGAAAAAAAAAAATTTCGAAATCGGTCCACAATTGACCGAGAAATCGGTGAACATACATAAAAAATAAAAATAAAAAACATACATTCAACCGAACATATAACCTCCTCCTTTTTGAAGTCGGTTAAAAATAAAGGAGAATTCGGTGGTCATGGTATGAGCTGGTGATGGACTGTGGGATTATAACAAAGAGTTACCGTGGCCCTGGAACCCAAAGGGAAACTGAAGGAGTACGAGAGGGTTTTAGTTAGTAAAAATATGACACTCCTCGCTCTACCCAAAGCGGTTAGAGTTATGCAGTAGGAAAGTTTTGAGGGAATATGTGTTATTTGGAGTCGCCGCAAAACGTTTTTTTTTTCTATTCAGTCCTGTCACTCGTCACGTTAAAGTCACTTTTCTTTATTAATCCATATTTTCTTTGGCCGGGATCTCAACCCTCTTGATCCATCCAATGTAGGTATGACTCATAACTCTTTTACTAACATGTGTTTCATCAACGTACCAAGGTTTTGATTCACATCATCATCATTATTTTAGCCGAAAGATGTCCACCTGGACATAGATCTCCCCCAAATTTCGCCAAAATGATCGGTCCCAAATTCCCGCGACCCTCACCAGGTCATTAATCCACCTTGTGGGAGGCCTATCAACGCTGCACCTTCCAGTACACGGTCGCCACTCCAGAACCTTTCGGCTCCATCGATCTGTCAGAAATGTGGCCTGCCCACAGCTGCTACTTAAGTTTGGCGATTCTTCGGGGTATGTCCGTCACCTTGGTTCTCCTGCAGAATCTTCATTTCTGATCTGAACGCGCGATGAAACTCCGAGGTTTTAATTGCGGCTGTCAAATCAATTGCGCTATTAGGTACTTTAGTATGTAGCGACATCTATGACGTCACATAAGAACTAATCCTGCATCTCGCAAATTAAGTTCTCCACGCGATTGGAACATATAGTACAGCCCGAAATCATCTATCGGGCAGTTGCCCACCAGACATAACACCCCGTCTGGTCGGAGGATCCTCCCTTTTCAACGGAGGTTTGCGGGACTTTACACTCTGTTCCGCCTACCTCCAAAAGTACCTAACTAAATCATCTTCCTTCGATCTTATACTTCTCACCTTCCGCACATTTTTGTTGCCTTCATCAGTACTTCAGTTTATCTTGTTGGATGCCTTGCAAGATCACCATCTTCCGGTAGGCGAATGCCGCTAGAGGACACGAATAGTTCGTTCTGCGAGCAATGTGCCAGTTAAATATGACTATATTAGTTACCTTGGTTCTTTTACGAATTGTGAAAACTCCGTGCATACCTAGCTATCAGCCATCTGACGAACGACTAAATGCTCTACAGATTCAAAATAACCATAATATGAAAAATCCTCTTACATTCCTAGATTTTTTTGACATATTCTCGTACTGTAAGCATAAATGTCTCACGATTTAAGATACTAAACTGAGATTAAACAACGGAGCCGCGCGCACTCCGCCCAAACCGCATTCTGTTCGTCGCCATTGCTGTCAGTGAAAGCTTAAGCCTTTCACGAGTCCAGCACATTTTTCAAACGATTTCTATTAGCACTAGTCACGGAAAATCTTTGTGTTCTATCAACTGTAACGAAATAATCTAGATTTAGATAATAACTAGCTGAGTGTACAGTAAACGACACGTCTGGACGGCACCACTGTGGTGTCGTTTACAATTTTTTTTGGCAACGGCACCACCGTAATGAAGTTCCAATACAAAACGTGACGTATGGCTCCGAAACGTGGTCGCTTAGAATGGGCCTCATCAAAATGCTTCTATCTATTTATGTACGGTTTCCGCACTTAGTCCTGTGTGGACCATTGTACGTGGGCCATAGCGGCCACAACCTTAGGTGGGCTTATTCCAACCAGCCCACCTCTCTCCAAAAACAGATAAGGCCTCTTAGATTTTTCAGGGCATCAATAAGGGAGTTCGGGGATCCTAAGGTTCGTGTGCGTATTTCAGTGACACCTGTGCAGTTCAGGAGAACATGTGCAATCGTCACCTCCCCCTCCAAACATGCTCTGCACAGGGGACTGTCTGTGATGCCTATCGTGTGAAGGTGTTTATTCAGTGTGCAGCGTCCGGTGATGGTCCCCGTCACCAGGCGCAGGCCGCCTCTGTCCAGTCTTATGAGTTTTTTGGTGAGGGCTTTATTGAGATGTGGTAGGGCCTCCTTGGCCTGCCTGCATCCCGGTGTCGAGGACCACCAGCGCTCTGCTTGTATATGCGTGTGTTCACGTAGCCAACTACGCAGCTGACCAAAGGGGACCGGCACAATTGGTTCGGGCCCGAAGGCCACCGCTCCAGATCCTCTCCTGGCCAGTTCGTCCGCCGCGTCGTTGCCCAGTGAGCCGCTATGTCCTTTAATCCACTGTAGTGTCACCGTATTGCGTTTCGGCACTGTGACACTTTCCAGTGCTGAGTGGCATTCTTGTATAATTTTCGAGGTGGTAGAGTTTTTGCCTAGGGATTGTATGACTGAAGCACTATCGGAGAGTATCCGAATGTGTGTGTCCGTTACATTCCTAGTTTCTATGGCGTGGGCCGCTAGGATTATACCAACACATTCCGCCTGGTAGACGGTGTTGAATTCTCCTAGCGTTCTGGATATTCTGATATTGAGGTCGTTGGAGAAGACTCCAACTCCCGTGCCAGCATCTGTCTTTGATCCATCCGTGTAGACTCTCAGTTCAGCTGGGCCTGAGTAGTCGTGCTCTTCTTCTGTTAGTTGAATATTGAAATTCTTTTGGAAATGATACGCCTTTGGAGCTTTGTCGGTAGGTGCTGCCATCATAGGCTGTCGTTTGATGGCGTCTTCCATTATGCGTATGTGTTTGATTCTGGAATCTTTACTCAGGGTGCCCGATGCGCTGAGCCTGAAGGCCGCTGAGGCTGCCTCCTCCTGCACTATTAGATGCAGTGGGGGCAGTCCCAGCATCGCTTGCAGGGCAGCCGTGGGTGTGGTTCTCATGCTGCTAGTGATCGCTACGCAAGCGAGTCGTTGCAGTTTTTCAAGATCTTTTTGTGCTGTGCTCAGTTCGGTCCTGGGCCACCAAACTAGGGAGCCATATGTGATTATTGGTCTAATAACAGAGGTGTATAGCCAGTGAGTGATCCTTGGGGCTATGCCCCAGCTGCGGCCTAACATGCGCTTACACTGCCACATAGATATACTGCCTTTTTTAGTGATGTACTCAGTATGTTTTGCCCAATTCAGCTGTTTGTCCAGGTAGACGCCCAGGTACTTGACTTCAGTTGACAGGCTAAGGGTAGTTCCAAAGAAACGTGGTAGCTGTAGTGCTGCCAATTTCCTTTTTTTGGTGAAAAGTACTAATTCAGTTTTAGTGGGGTTCACAGTCAGTTGGTGTTCTTTACACCAGTCCTCTACTATTTTCAAGGCCTGCCGCATAAGGTTGCATAGTGTATTTTCGTGAGTGCCATTTATTATAATGGTTATATCGTCGGCATATCCTACGGCGAAGTAACCTTTGGTGTTAAGTCTTTTAACTAAATCATCTGCAACTAAGTTCCATAGTAAAGGCGAGAGGACACCCCCTTGGGGACAACCCTTCGCCACCATGGCCCTTGTAGTGTTATTTATATTTGCTTGTACTGCTCTAAGTCTGAGCATATTTGTGATCCAGCCACTCAAGGTCGGGTCAACACCGTGACTTTCCTTTCGAGTGCTGTGCTGATGCTTCGGAACATAGTCTTATCGAAAGCTCCTTCGATGTCTATGAAGACTGCTAACGAAGAGCCTTTGTGATTTATAGCGCATTCAATCTTTGAGATCACGCTATGTAGTGCAGATTCTGTTGATTTACCTGTTGAGTAGGCATGTTGCTGCTTGTGGAGCGGTCTCTCCAAGAGAGGTCCGTCCCGGATATATCTGTCGCAAAGCCTTTCCAGGGTTTTCAGTAGGAAGGATGTCAGGCTTATGGGCCTGTACGCCTTGGGTTGTGTATAGTTTGGGTTGTGTAGTTTCGGGATGAAAATAACTTTCACCTCACGCCATGTGTGTGGTACATATCTGTGTGCTATGCAGGCACGGTATATCACCAGCAGCCACGGCACTAAGGAGTGTTCTCCCCACTGCAGTAGCGCCGGAAAGACACCGTCTAGTCCTGGTGACTTGTATGGTTGGAAGGTCCTGATGGCCCATTTAATTCGGTCTTCTGTCACTATGTTATGTGCTCTGGACCAGTCAAGATCCGTTGGGGTCTGTTCCGGTGCGCTCGACCACGTCCTGTCCTCAAGTAGGTTGCAGTCCGGGAAATGCGTTTCCAGTAGGACCTTACTGGTCTCATGGTCTGTTAGTGTGTAGCTGTTGTCTGGTTTTTTCAGCGCACCAAGGGTACGTTCCTGGTCAATTGACAGGATTTTCCTGACCCGTGCTGCTTCAGTGTTGGATTCAATGCTTTCGCAGAAATTGCGCCAGGCGGAGTTCCTGGCGGTCCTAACTGCTTTCTTATATCTGTATTGAGTTTCTTTGTATTGCACCCAGTCCTCTGGACATCTCAGTCTCATCTCAGTCTCTCATCAAAAGGCTTAAAGTCACTCAAAGGGCAATGGAAAGGGCTATGCTCGGATTCCTTGCGTGATCGCGTCAGAAATGAAGATATCCGCAGGTCGGGGCGAAAGGTTTTAGAATAGCGACCACGTACCTGAAGACGCAGCGTTGGAATGCCTCCCACAAGGTGGACCGATGACCTGCATGGTGAGGGTCGCGGGAATCCGATGGATGCGAGACGCACAGGACCGGTCATTATGGTGACAATTGGGGGAGCCTATGTCCAACAGTGGACGTCTTTCGGCTGAAATGATGATGATGATGAATACAAAACGTATGCATTTATTTATCATTGGTAAGATCATGACCATGACATAGGCATAAGATCTCTTTCTGTACATTACTATAAAATGAATAGTTATTGTTTATATTGGATCAAATGTTTTAAAATAATTTAGTTATTTTTATTACAAACGATACAATTAGGTATTATGTTTTAAGAATCCCTTGTGTACCTACTTGGTCAATTTTAGCAATAGCTCTAAAACATAACGAATTGTTTACATATTAGTATATGTACATTAACTACTACATAGTTGGCAGTGGTGTTGTTTAAAGTATGCCTAACTTGTGCCCGCGACTTCGTTCACGTCAGACTCACGAGTAAAACAGCACGATGCCATTTGGTCGCAATTTCAATAAGTTTATTATTTTTTGCACGAAACCCTAATTCTTTTTCTAAAATAAAAATAGCCGAGTACTAGTTACTCTTTATAACATGAGCTATCTACTAGTGAAAGTACTGTCAAAATCGGTCTAGCCGTTTCGAAGATTAGCCAGAACAAACAAACAGACATACAGACAAACAGACTGGCAAAAATGTTAAAATGGCATTTTTGCTATAAAAGTATCGGACAATTTAAAAAAAAAATTGTACCTGTTCCATTTGAGCTGTGGAATATACTTTCATATGCATTTAGTAAAAAATATGATTTTGATATTACAAACAGACGTTTTTATGACATTTCTTTGAGACGCGTGTGAACACTACGCGCCGTCGACGACTTGGGCTCGGTCCGGATTACTTATTCTGTGGTCCGGACGGTTATGTGTTATCGGACGGCTGGACGGCGAGCTACCCATTGCTCGTCGTCCGCAAGCCCACGCCTGCGGTGCAACAGTGAAGCTAACATGTAGATCATTTTCGAAAACGATCCTAAGTAAATAACTATTATATACTTAGGAACGTTTTCATAAACCTGAATGTTTAGTACAGAATTTCGAGAATAAAACGATTGTGTAGTAAATCATCGGTGATGTTGACGTTTGACGTGTCGAGCCGTGCCTCTATTGGCCGGGGGCCGGAGTTCTTGCGTCACCGGCCGCCTAGCGAACGAGGAGTGATGCGCGCGCGCCGCTCGACAACACAATGTTGTTTACTGCCGAATTAGCTTCGCTTGACACTCTGTTGTATGAAGAGTTTTTGTCTATGGTTAGGTAAGTACAAACCACCTAAAATAGACTTTGTTAGTAAGAGAATATTACCATATAATAAAGATTTCTGTGTCGTCTTTTGTAAGTGTGAAGAATCGTGTTAACACCGTAAAGGTTTGACCGAATTGAAACACGACCAAATGGAGCGGTTATATTTAGAAAGTAAATTAATGGTGATACAGTGGTATGCTAAAGGCTTTTTTTTTAAGGTTTGAAATCATCAAATGACTTCTCCCGTTAGGGTAGAGCTAGAGGGCGTGTGCGTGTCAGACTTTTACGGACTAAAATACACTTATTTTCCTTCAGTCGCTCTTTGCGGTCTAGGACTACGGGTTTCCTTTTCAGAAAATCCTCCGTGGGTCTACCGGGCATCGGCTTTGCTGGGCTCCTACAGTACAGTTTGCTGAAATCTCTTTGACGATGACTCGGGTTCGGTCCATATCGGATGGGCGAACGGCGAGCTACCTATTGATCGTCGTCCGCAAGCCCGCGCCGCACTGCGACTCTCGACGCCTGGACATGACCTGTCGTGGAGGCTGGGGCGTGAGGATGTACGGCCCTACTGAGTTAATTTTTCGTTAAACAGCCATTCATTAGGGTTAGCTGAACTGACAGGGTTGTATTGATGATTTTAATAATTATAATTCCGCAAATAAACACGTGTTCCGGTCGTAAAACAACATAATCAACATAAAAATACAAATTGAATCAACATACAACTTGACACAAACACGCAAAATGCGAAAAATTAAAGGAATTTTGAATTTTGTGGTATCTAGTTTATTTTTTTGTGTGACTAACTAAACACTTAAACACGAGTACGTTTAGGTAATAACTATTTAGTTACATAGTATCAGTGACAAATAATAGGTACCCAGAAAAAAATACTCGCCTCTACAGGAAAAATAAAAAGAAATATTTAAATATCAATAATTGTTTTTTTTTTACCCTATAAAGTAGTAATGTAAGACGTTGTTGAGGTCACGTACGCCATAGAGCCAATAAACACGCTTTTTTTTCAACATTTAGAACATCATTGACTTAAAAGTATTCGTTTGCGTTCAGGAGTGATGGCTAAGGGTTAACCAGGCCAAATTACGATCGTTTCGTTTGCGTTGAACGCCTCGAGTCAGCCACGCCTCCGATTCCTTTGTTCTGACCACGTGACTGAGCGTTGAGAACAAAGAAATCGGAGGCGTGGCCTACTCGAGGCGTTCGACGTCAACAAAACGATCGTAACTTGGCTAGGGGGGCAGTGGTCTTGACGTGTTAAGGCCCTAGCGCCCGAGCAGTGTCAAAAAACAGTCACTTTCTGTAGCTTACTCCTCGGTAACGGCTGGGTTAATAGATGTGAAAAAAATATATGTTTGTTATAAATTTATGTACAACATTATCAACATATGATTTTTTCGTGCGATTAATACCTTTGGCTAAAAAAAATATATTAATAAAAAGTCTACAAGACCATCTAGTGACTATAAACTTGTAATTAATGATAATGTGATCACATCGGACTCACAGGTTGCCGCGGCTTTTGAGAACTTCTTTTCAGAGATCCCCATATCAACAACAAAATCTCTGAACTCGTCACCCACTGCTGCAGAGTCTCTGCTTAAAGAAAATGTTAAAGTTTGCGATTCTGATTTTAATTTCGAACATGTGACTTATGTTGATATTATTAAGACGTTTAACTCCTTGAATGTAAAAAAGACTGCAGATTTATGGGGTAATTCTGTGGACGTTGTTAAGTCTATAATCCACATTATAGCTCCTTCTTTAGCTTTTATTTTTAATAATTGTATTGATCGCGGTGAGTTTCCTGATCTAATGAAGAATAGTAAAATAATTCCCTTGTTCAAAACGGGTAGTACATCTGACCCCACGAATTACAGACCCATTTCAGTGCTACCCACTTTTAGTACAATATTTGAGAAACTTATTTTAGAGCAACTACAAAGATTTTTTAACAGACATAAATTATTGCATACCAAACAATTTGGTTTTACAAGGGGTCGTTCAACAACCGATGCCGGTGTTGAACTTTTAGGACATATTTATAATGCATGGGAAGACAAATGCGATGCCCTGGGCATTTTTTGCGATTTGTCAAGGGCCTTCGATTGCGTTCTCCATGAAACATTAATCAGGAAACTACACCATTACGGAATCCGGAACTCCTCCCTGGATCTTCTTACATCTTATCTGAGTGAAAGGATTCAGAGAGTTGATGTAAACGGAAAAAGATCTCCTGGATCTGTAGTAAAAATGGGTGTCCCTCAGGGTTCAATTCTTGGCCCATTTTTGTTTCTTATATATATAAACGATTTACCTTACTACATAAAGGATAACCATAACATAGTGTTGTTTGCAGACGACACTTCACTTTTGTTTAAACTTAAACGTCAGCAGCCGGTTACTGACGATATAAATATAGCACTTTCAAAAATAGTACACTGGTTTGATGTAAATAACCTTCTTCTTAATGAAAAAAAAACTAAATGTATAAAGTTTACCATGCCTCAGGTTAGGCAAGTAGAAACTAGTGTGCAAATAAAAGGTAAAGAGTTGAGTCCTGAAGATAATACAGTGTTCTTGGGCATAACTCTAGATGCTAAGCTGCAGTGGGGCCCACATATAGACAAATTATCAAAAAAAATCAAAAAAACTTAGCTCTGCAGCATACGCTGTTAGACAGATTCGAAATTTAACTGATGTAGAGACTGCCCGTTTAGTTTACTTTAGCTATTTCCATAGTGTCATGTCGTACGGTATTCTACTGTGGGGAAATGCCGCCGAAATACAGTCAATTTTTGTATTGCAAAAAAGGGCTATTCGTTCTATTTACAAATTAAGTCCCAGATACTCCCTCAGAGATAAATTTAAAGAAATCAATATAATGACTGTACCTTCACAGTATATTTACGAGAATATTGTGTATGCACATAAAAATATAAACATGTTTAAAAAATACAGTGATGTTCATAATTTTAATACTAGGAACAAACACAAATTTGTGGTTCCTACAACCAGGCTGAAAAAAATAGGGGGCTCATTTAGATGCCAATGTATACACTTCTATAATAAACTTCCTAGTCATATTCAACAACTAAGCCTTAATAAATTTAAATTATTTGTAAAGCGAAAACTTTGCCAAAAGGCTTTTTACACTATAAAGGACTATGTTGAGGACCAAAAGGCTTGGGATTGACCTGCTCCAGTAGGTACGCACTGCAACTGTTGTCTTATTATTATTATTTTTTCTTTTGTTTTTATTTTAATTGTGCTTTTTATTATTTATTACAATTCGATATTGTAGATTATTTTTACTTTGCAATTTGACTTTTTTTTTTTTTCTTCTATTAATTTTTGACAAAAATGTTCACTTTGCTAAAGTATTACATTTTGTAAACTACCTATATTTTTCCTTTTATTATTGTGAACGTGAGGACTATGTTGATTGTTTTTTTTTTTCCTTTTCAGTAATTTTAATGTGTCTGGCAATTTGAGTATTTTCTGCGGCCTAACCAAATGTCCTTTCCTTGGTATTGTTCGTCAAGTCGTTGAGCTCCTTAGTAGTCCTGAGTTGAGCTTTACGAATACTGACAAATGCTTGCACTGACTGGACAGGTCCACTCAAATCTGTATGGTTCTTTCTTCAAAAGACCATTTCAGACAAATCTGCATGGTTCTCATGTGATTTGACCATTACATATTCACTGTATGGACTTTAAAAGAGACTTTGACTCCTGAGTTTGTTTCGGTGTTTCTTCTCAGGGTAGTCAGCTAGGAAACACCGGCCTCATCTAGTTTAAAAATGACGAAAAAAAAAAAATTGACGTGTAAAAGTGTTTTTTAAACCTATTTACAAAATAAATATCATTTATCATTTAATAACATAATATTTTTTCGCTTTTTTTCCCTACTCCTTTCAAACGGCTTTGATCTTTAGAAATATGTTAACACAAAAAAAAAATGCTGGTTAAGTGTTCTTCAGAATGTACATAGTATATCTAAATCAATCAATATAGTATTTCGCAAAGAAAATGGTTCTAAAGGTCAGGTCAGCGGGGCTCTATGCGGGCGCAGGCGGCAGCGGCAGTACGAGTATGTGTGCATTTAACTCCGGCCATGTTCAAGGGACAATGCGCTTTAAAATGTCAAGCGTGCGACCGAGAAACAGGGATGAAGCTACCTATACACCCTATATAGCTCCATTCCTTTAACAGATCAGTTTGGGTCGTCGAATGAATCGTGTTAAAAAAGAGCTTGTGTTGTGGTAGGGCTTCAGGCAGGCGCTTTACTTTGTGTAACTTATTTCATCACTATAATGCCCTCAGGTGCAGAGAGAGAGGTGTAGAGCAGTGGTGGCCCAGTGGTAACGGCCCCAACTTACGAGTTGTAGGTCGCGGGTTCAAACCCAGCCAGGCACATTACTTTGTGTAATTTATTTCATCACCAATGCTCTCAAAACGGTGAAGGAAAACATCGTGAGGAAACCGGCATGTCCGAGAACCAAAAATTCGAAGACATGTGACATCCACCAACCCGCACTGGGCCCGCGTGGTGGATTACAGCCCATTCCCTCTCCTAGAGAGGAGGCCTGAGTCCCAACAGTGGGAACATTATAAGGCTGATTATGCTATAGATCCTTATGCGCACAAGGACTACAAGTAGAAGTGTTAGAGGTCCGGTGGCGAGATGGGCAGACGACGTGTCATATGGATGAGGCAGGCACTGGAGCATGAGATTTGTGCAAGGATAGAGGTCTATGCTCAGCTGTAGATGATCACGATGTTGTTATACCGCTTGGGGAACCTTGAACGCAGACAGATGGGGGTGCCTTCCAATTACTTATAAGCAATTTTAAGCTGCACTTAAGTTTTAGCAATGGGGTCGACCAATATAGTAAGTAAAACTAAAATATGGATCCTTAACGCTACTGAAAAAAATAAATGAATTACAAAAATCCTGGTTACTTATTTCTTGTCGCTAATATGTGAGCTCAATGTAAATAAATAATTTAAAAAAAAAGTAATTAAAAAATAAAAATGGAAATAAACCACAAGTTGCAGTCTGTTGTAATTAAGATATGACCAGTCTCAACTAACGGCGCCCGGTCACTATGATGATGCGTGCACAAAAATCGGTTCATATGTTTAGATGTGGAAACAAACAGACAAACAAAAAGATACTTTCGCATTAATAATATGAGCATAGAAATAGAAGGACTAAAAAAATTCAAAGATTAATCTTTACCTTGTAGTTTTAGTATCCATGAGTGTTCAAATCAAATACATTCTGATTACTTAGGCGGTTTGGGGGGCGGCGGCGACCTCGGTGGCTCTGCAAAGAGGAAATCGCTCGTTTTGTTTAATTACAACAAGAAACTTGTTTCAAAAAAGCAACATGAGAACGTAGTCCAGTAAAATTAGATCAAAAAATAGGGGTAAGGTTACAATAATTCGCACCCAGCTAAAAATTGGTAGGATTGTTCAAAACACCATCATAAATGAAATCTAAAAAGTCCTCATCAATCCGACACCTGGAAAAAAAATACTCGAGGTCAAAGGTCACAAAAACTACTTTTCGCGATTTTTAGCAAAATGGTAAGTGGTGAAGCGTCAATGCCTTTTCTTAAGGTATATGTATTTTTAGAGAATAAATAATATAAATTAGTTATCTTTCCCGCATTCTCTAAGTTAATTGAGTCTCTGTTGACGATTTCCTTCACCAATATCTACGACCGCAACGCCCACTGGTGACGTATCGAATGCTTTCTTGAGACGCTCGCTAAAGACCGCTAGATGCCGTCTAACCCGCTAACAAAATAGTTGTCCGCTACGCAAATCGACATTGCGTCGAATAAAAACCGCTCCGCGATCAAAATCCCATATCTGTTGAAAACCTGAGAATTCTCCTGTAATAAGTGTATCTGCTACTGTGAGACATTAAGACCTTATAGTGCAGTGTTGGTTTCACGAGTTCTGACCAGCCCACCGGTGGATGGATGAAGATTTAGCTCGCCGGCCTGCAGCCACACACAACGACCACGCATCCGTGAGCGAAGCGCTTTCCTGACGACAAGTGGGGTCACTGGATTAGCAAGGTACGTGGGCTATAAGTTGCTATCGTCGTTGTAGAGGTCGGTGCCTCAGGGAATCGTCAACAGGGATTTAATTTTGTGTAATATAACCATAATTTCACCGCCATATTGGTAGTCTTAAAACATCCCCCTTCTTTCAGGTGAGGCTACTTACAAGCCTCACCATAATTATTTTGGTCCTTTCGAGCCTGGATAGATAACCAGGTAACCGCTCCCTAGTTAGATTTTTACGTAATATTTGGTGAAAATCATAATAGGTATATATAGGTTATAGATATTTACGTAAACCTTTGGTAAATTATTCTTGCCTATAAACCGCTCTCCGCTATAACATAAACATAATTGACAATAGATTCACGTAGGTTTTGGTAAATCTGTCAATATTGTTTCATAGAATTTAATGAGTTACGTATTTCACTTTGATAACATATAATAGGAGGTAGTTTCACATCATTTCGGCTTTGTGCGTATTAGTGATTTTTATTCAGATACCGCCACAGAGCGGGAGGATACTTTACGATTGCTAACCGCCTGATAAGTTTACCCGCGCATATTTTTAGATATTGCTCTTGATATTAACATAACAAAATGACTGAGAAACAATTAAAGCCGGAAGATTTACTGACTATCCTTCATGAGAAGAAAGGATTGTTATTCAAACGCCTTAATCGATTATATGAATTATCGAAAAATATTTCGTCGTTCGATACGAGAAATAGTGAAAGTTTTATGACTGAATCGGAAACTATTGACGACATTCGTGATAAATTTGAATCTTATGTTGATCAAATTAACCACATAAACATTAATTTGAAACCTGGTTCGAGTCCCGACTATGCTTGTTTAGAATCCTTTGAAGATTTGTTTATTCGCATTAAGCGTATTAGGAATAAAATCGACAGTAGTCAATCTCAGTTATCACAATGTAGTAATTCGAAAACGCTTTTTGAACCACTAAAAATAAACCTGCCTCCGATTGCATTGCCATCTTTCGACGGGAAACCTGAGAATTGGCCTGTTTTCTATGAGTCGTTCAAGTCGAATATTCATGACAATGATCAGCTGACTGACTCGCAGCGTGTGCAGTATTTAGTGGGTAGACTTACACATAACGCGTTAAAGATTACAGCCGGTATTGTGCCTACGGCTGATACCTATCATTTTCTATGGGACAGCTTAGTTAATAAATACCAGGATAAGCGTACATTAGGTATACACTATTTAAATAATATATTAGATTTAAAAAGTTGTTTGTGTAACGCAAATAGTCTCGATTCTTTCATTGAAACATTTAGTGCAAGTATTTCTGCCTTGAAACAACTTGGTATTCCGGATCTTGCGGATTTTATTCTCTTGCATTGTGCTATGAGAAAAATAGATTCACAGACTGGTCAATCGTTTGAACTTTCCGTTCGCGATGTTGAGATACCTACAACTGAATTGTTAATTAGCTTTGTTCAAGATCAGGCTAAGATATTAGAACGCTTGAATTTATCTCATTCGAACGCGAAAAATAATTATAATAAACTTCATAGTCCCGCATCTCGCGAGCCTCGCACGCAAACGAAAGCGTTTGTTGTGAATGTATCGCCTAATTCTATCGCTCCAGCTCCGCCCCGCTTCGTCTGCGCGTATTGTAAAGATAACGCTCATGTTCATTTGTATAAGTGCGCTGAGTTTCAATCCGCGTTGACTCCTAGAACTAGGTTTGAGTTTATTAAATCCGTACATGGTTGCGTAAATTGTCTGAGCACGTCGCACGGTTTGAGTAATTGCAAGTCGACCTCAGTCTGTAACGTATGTAAAAAACGCCATCATACTTTATTACATTTTGAGAAAAATAATAAACAATCGCATGTAGCTGATGTTAAACCGACGAATTGCAATGTAGCCGTCGCGTCCAGCCTGGCTGTGCCGCTGGCCACTGCGCCCCCCGCGCTCCTCTCGCTCCACGCGGCGTCTTGTGGTTCGGGTGACGTTGCTCAAACATGTCCGACCCATAACACGGCCGTATTATTGGCTGCAGATACGAGGGCTAAGTCGGCAGTCTTGTTGTCGACCGCTCAGGTTTATGCGCGCGCTAACAATAATAGTTCGGGCCATAAAACAATAGTTAGGTGCTTAATTGACAATGGTTCGCAAAATAATTTAATAACTACAGATTGTTGTAGAAAACTCAACTTAGCAATAATTCCTTTGAATAATTCTTTTGTCAAAGGAGTTGGTTCTGTGTCGCGGCCGATAATAGGTTATGTGAATCTAGATATCGAGTCTCGCGTATACCCGCATCAAAAATATACTATTTACGCGTTAGTAGTTGATTGCATTACGGACAAGCTACCTTCGCACCATATTAAGTGGGATTGTCATGTGGACTTCCACTCGCTTCCGCTCGCTGATTTAAGCTGGAATATTCCAGGAGATATTGACATAGTGTTAGGCGCTCAACTGTTTTCGTATATTTATTTGGGTAATAGGGTAGACTTAGGTTCAAATGCGCCACCCGCATTATTGACTACATTCGGGTATGTCCTTATGGGTGATTTTCCGCATAGTAAAGATGATTTGAATTTACCTAGCTCTTCTTTCACAGCATTAGCCCTTAATGATTTATTACAAAAGTTCTGGGAATTGGAAGAAGTTGAAAATAAACGTTTTTTATCTCCTGAGGAAACCGAATGTGAGAATATTTTTTCCTCGACCGTGTCACGTGACGATGCGGGACGTTATACTGTCGCGTTACCCTTTAGTAAGGATCCCAGCGAGTTGGGTAACTGCCGTGCCGCCGCGTACCGTCGACTGGTTGCGCTGGAGAGAAAACTCCGCCAATCGCCGACGTTGCGGGAAAATTATAACGCAGTGATCCAAGAGTACATAGATAATGGATACTTAAGTCCAGTCGACGAATCCGCCATTTCGGATGACGGATACTACATCCCTCATCACGCTGTCGTTCGGCCAGACAAGCCGATGCCGCGCGTTGTATTGGATGCGAGTGCCAGGACTCACACCGGTTTATCTTTAAATGATGTACTCCATATTGGTCCAAATTTACAAACAGATTTGTTTCTTCTTTTAATCAATTTTAGATTGCTTCCTATCGCTATAAATTCTGATATTAAGCAGATGTACTTACGAATTTGCGTACCTGTTGAGCAGCGTAAGTACCTACGCATTTTGTGTCGATTCAGTGAGAATGATCCTGTGTTGACATTCGCTTTTAACCGCTTACCTTTTGGACTGAAGTCGAGTCCTTACATAGCTATGCGCACTGTGCGACAGCTGGCCTCGGACAGTCCGCATTATTATATACTTAAATTCGCTAGACCGAAGGTTCATTGTGAACCCCGGTCGCCGCAGGGATTGTCAGCGGCGGAACGAGTTATGATCTGTGCTGTGCAATCTGTTCATTTCGCAGATGACATTAAGCTCATTAAATTTGGTAAATTGTTACCAAAGAAACTTCGCAGTTTATCTGTCTTTTTAGATGAAGAGGGTATACTACGCATTGGGGGAAGACTTTCAAAGTCATACCTTCCCTTTGATGCTAAGCATCCTTTTTTACTCCCCAAACATGATCCTGTTGTGGATTTGATAATTCGTCATTACCATGTGATGAATTGTCACACTGGGCCAGGGCTACTTATGTCTATTTTACGACAGCGATTTTGGATACTAGATGCCAGGACTGTCATTAGGTCCAAGTTGCGACAGTGCAACACATGCTTTAGAGTTAATCCGACGCATCCCACTCCAATGATGGCGGACCTTCCTGAATACCGTGTATCGGAATCAAAGGCATTTGTCCATACTGGAGTGGATTATGCTGGTCCCATACGCATAACTCTCTCTCGTAGCAGAGGTCAACACGCTCAGAAGGCTTACATCTGCTTGTTTGTGTGCTTGGTAACCAAGGCTGTCCATGTAGAGTTAGTCTCTGAACTTGCTACCGACGCCTTTTTATCCGCGTTTGAACGTTTTATCTCGCGTCGAGGGCCAGTGTCCTGTCTCTGTTCGGATAACGCTACCAATCTCGTTGGTGCTAAAGCTCAGCTAGATGAACTTTATAATTTCTTAATGAGGTCAAACCTCAATTCGTCTCTTTTAAATGAGTTATCAACTCGCCGCATTAAGTGGAAAATGATTCCACCTCGCTCCCCACATTTTGGCGTTATGTGGGAAGCCAATGTAAAACCATTAAAACCGCATCCTTATAAAGGGACTGACAATGTCGCTCGCGTTGCAATGGTGAGGACAAGGTTCGGTAATTTTAAACGCTCTGTCACAAAACTATATCCTATTCCAACGCAATAAAATTTCATTTTAACGATACTCGTAGTTTTTTAAGGTTTAGGATTAGTATTCTAAATGATTTTTATTTTCCGCATTTAGTCATAAAGCTTAGACTTTCCGATCATGATCTAGGTTAGTAAATCTTTACAATTTTAACCTTTCCCTTTGAAAGCACTTGCGTCCTTCCAAGGGGGGGAGCATGGTGAAGCGTCAATGCCTTTTCTTAAGGTATATGTATTTTTAGAGAATAAATAATATAAATTAGTTATCTTTCCCGCATTCTCTAAGTTAATTGAGTCTCTGTTGACGATTTCCTTCACCAATATCTACGACCGCAACGCCCACTGGTGACGTATCGAATGCTTTCTTGAGACGCTCGCTAAAGACCGCTAGATGCCGTCTAACCCGCTAACAAAATAGTTGTCCGCTACGCAAATCGACATTGCGTCGAATAAAAACCGCTCCGCGATCAAAATCCCATATCTGTTGAAAACCTGAGAATTCTCCTGTAATAAGTGTATCTGCTACTGTAAGACATTAAGACCTTATAGTGCAGTGTTGGTTTCACGAGTTCTGACCAGCCCACCGGTGGATGGATGAAGATTTAGCTCGCCGGCCTGCAGCCACACACACCGACCACGCATCCGTGAGCGAAGCGCTTTCCTGACGACAAGTGGGGTCACTGGATTAGCAAGGTACGTGGGCTATAAGTTGCTATCGTCGTTGTAGAGGTCGGTGCCTCAGGGAATCGTCAACAGGGATTTAATTTTGTGTAATATAACCATAATTTCACCGCCATATTGGTAGTCTTAAAACACCACCCATTCAGGTGATTGCTATTTACACGCGTCATCAGTAAGTTTTGTCATAAAATTAGCTCAGACAACAATTTAAGATCAGATAATTATCTACAAAAATGTTTAAGTACTTTTTTTCCTAAGAGCCACCGTTTTTGAGATTTGAAAGAGGTAATCGTCATAATACATTATGCACACGTTTTCACGCCACCTAGGAGGTAGTGTACTTAGCGCGTTTTGAGGATTCCGTACCTCAAAAGGAAAAAATCTTGTTTGTTGTCCGTCTGTCTGTCTGTCTATATGTCTGTAAACAAAAATTTTAGATCAGATAGTGATCTAAAGTTTTTGTCTAAGCAAATTTTATGATAAAAGATACCGTTTTGCTGAAAATCGCGAAAAACTCGTTTTTGTGACGTTTGACCCCGATTATATTTTTTTTCCAGGTGTTAGATCGACAAGGACTTTTTAGATTTCATTTATGATGGTGTTTTGAAAATCCTACCAATTTTCAGCTGGTTGCGATTTATTGTAACCTCGGATGTCTAAATTGACTGGACTAACGTTAAAAAACCTCACAATAGGGTATTTGACTCGATTTATTTTATGGGATATGATCTATATAGGGTGACTGGTAATTAGTGACCGATACTTAAACACGTGATTGTACTCATGATCACAAACAACTTTCCCAAAGAAACTTTTTTTTAAAACTCATTAGTTTTATGACACACAGTACATTGCCCTTCCCGAGCGCGCGCGAATTTCAAACAGCTCAATACTTAATGAGTATATAAAAAAAGTTTCTTTGGGAAAAATGTTTGTAATCATGAGGACAATTACTTGTTTAAGTATCGGTCACTAATTACCAGTCACCCTATATATACATAACAGGAGAAACTGACTGACAAACATATCAACGCACAGCTGAAACTACTGGGACTAGGAGCGTGAAATTTTGCACAAAGCTTCCTTTTATGACGTAGGCGAGCACTAAGAGAGGGTTCTCCAAAATTCACCTCCTAAGGCGTCCATTACACGATAGGTTTCGCTGTCAGTTTTGCCACAGTCAAATATTTTGACTGATGAAAACCTACCGTGTAATGCGATGACTGACGTTTGCATGACGAAAAACGTATGGCGATAAAATTCCGTCATTCAAACATCATTCATGATTGATGGTTTTGATTGACGCTTGCATGACCGTGTAATGGACGCCTAACGGGATGAAACGGGGTCCAAAGTTTGTATGGAAACATCTACTTTCGTGCAGGCGAAGCCGCTGGCTGAAGCTAGTCAATAATATACCTACTAAGAAATTAACTGGCAACTGATGATTATAAGATACTGTAATACTGAACCGAGTGGCATTTATTTTTTCCACACTTTCTAAAATGCATCCTGTAAAACACCGAAAGGCCGGCTACCCTACGCCTGTGCTCAAGACTTTGTAGATTGGAATTAACCAGATCTGGATCACCAATTAGCCTCTTTGCACGCCTTTCCACCGAGTCCAAAGCTGCCAGGTGGCATTTTGCAGCACCAGCCCATATGTGGCTGCAGTACTCCACACACGAACGGACCTGCGCTTTGTATAACATTAGAAGCTGTCCTAGTGTGAAATACCGCCGGACCTTTGCAAGTACGCCGAGTTTCCTAGCAGCTACCTTGGCTTTGGACTCAATGAACTGCCCAAAGTTAAGGTCTGAGGAAATTTCAACTCCCAAGAGCTGAAGGCGGTCGGTGTACTCCAGGGATACATTCTGAAAAGCAGCAGCCAAGGTGAACGGGCTCCTTTTAGCGGTGAACAGACACGCTTGTGTTTTGGCGGCGTTGAATCCCACCAGATTGGCTTCACCCCACTTGGACACTGCCTGAAGTGAGAAATTCGCACGCTCTACCATAGCCTCTCTTTCGGACCGGATTAGCTCCTTACTAGCTCGAGCACCTGGCAGGTATCTCTCTACAACTGTGCTATCATCTGCATACCCATAGATACCGGGCATCAGAAGATCGTTGATATGCAGCAGGAAGAGAGTTGCAGAGAGAACAGACCCCTGAGGAACTCCGGCATTAGTCGTCATGGGCTCTGATGAGTATCCATCAACAACAACTCGAAGAGAACGTTCACTCAGGAAGTCTTTCTTTGAAATTTCTTATGAAACTTTATGTAAGTAAACTAGCAAAAATAGTGAGGCGATAAAAATGAGTTGCTGACGAATCGGACACAATATAATAGGTCTTTACCTGCGTAATTGCCGTTTTTTAAAACAGGTTACTTTGAAATGTTACTTCTTTGGATTGACTTGAAATTATAAGTTAAATAAACTTTATATTAGGTATTTATTGGTTTCTTTGTGTTTTGTATTTTTTAAAGACCTATTATTTGGACACAGCGTCCGAATTGGCACTTCAATATTTTTTGTTTTACCGACGATTCGGACACACATTGTTTAGTACAGTCAGATAAAAAGGTTTTAAAATATGGGGAAAAAAAGCGTTGCCGAAACTATTTTAGGGTGGATTTATGGCCGCAACTTCGGGTAAGTACCTACTATAGATTATATTTTAAAACTTTTTTTATCTGACTGTACTAAATAGCTTAAATAAATTTGAAAATAAAATGTGTCGATTCGGGCACTGTCCCAATATATTGTGACTGAATCGTCAGCAACTCATAAAAATATATAAAATGGGCGACTCAAAGTGCAAAATAATTAATCTAAACTGATGAATACAATTCTAAGTCAGCGAATAAAAAACTGAAATGGGCGACTAGAAATACTGAGTGGGTGACAATTCGACCCCTATAATTAGGGTCGATCCCGATAACTCTCTATCATCTCAATATCCATATCCTTTCTTTGTCTAAGGGCGAGTGAGAAAAGCTCGGTATTTAGGGCTACCCGGAATGACGGGGGCTGAACAAGCAGAGCGAGCGAAATAAGTTCCTGCCATCCCTTTTCTTTTTTGATTAATTTAAATTTTACAGACAGAAATAGGAGACTGAGAAAAATTATATTAGCTGTCAAGTTTGTCACTAAAATAGAAAATTGTTCGCACAAGAATCTTCATGCTGCTCGTTAAGAAAACAATGTAGTGAAACTGAACTCAAATTTGTATTTTCAAGTCGCCATTTTCAAGATTTGTAATCGCTTACAATCAGTCGCCCACTTAGTATTTCGTTTCGCCATGTTCAGTATTATTGATACCTTGAAATTGGGTTTGCAGGCGGTCGATAAAATAGGTGCATTATTGTATTACGTTTCGTAAAACCTAGAAAAAAAAAAGCTCAAGTAAAAAAAAAATGTTTAAAAAACCTGTCAAGTTGTAACTACGAGTAGTCTAAGCAGCACTGCTATCATGTGACGTCGTAAGACAGTAACGACATGACGACTTTGCGCCATAAACGTCAAATAAGTTATGAAGCGGGTTACTTTTCTCACTTTTTTACTGATTCACGGATCCTATTTTTTAGTAATATTTCCAGCAATTTCTATAATCTGGTATTAATAGAATACCTAGCCAATGCATAGAATATCTAAAACGTGTAGTTAATGTATAAAATATTATTTATTTTATACTTTGCCTAAGTATTCTATGCAATACCGAATGCGCAGCCGGCAATGTGTGTAAAGATGAGAGCAGGGAAGGAGGTGATGTAATTTTAGGGAACCTTGACACGGACATGTTAAGTTATAAAAAACTTTTTACAAAAAAATACAACCGACTTCAAAGTAAAAAAAAAACACTGAAAAGTGCAAAATAACTTTAATTTCGGAAGTCGGTGTTTCTATAATAGTTTTGTCTCTTCGTTATTTAACACCGACTTCCGAAATTAAAGTTATTTTGCACTTTTCAGTGTTTTTTTTTACTTTGAAGTCGGGGAAAAAACAACCACGAAGGCTATGGCGGGAGCTCCGCTCCGCTCAGCTTTCACCTTGGCCTTCTAACCTAAGCTGTCCGTGTCGGCGTGCTCTAAAATTACGCCTTGCTCTAATCTTTTACACACATTGATTTTAAGTAGTTTTATTTGGCCGTCATTTTATAGGCAGGCCGATTAGTAATGATAAATATAGACCAAAATCTATTTATTTTACTCATTGCTGGTGGACCAGCAGGTACTGTATACAATCCCTAGGAATTGTATTCAATACATAGGTAAAGTATGTAATGGACAATAATTTTATTAATATTTCACACACTGGACGCCCCAGGTATTTTATACATTGCCTAGGTATTGTATAGAATACCTGAGATAATAGTCAAATACCCTATTTTATCTACAATGGCTGAAATATTGTCCTCGCACTGTTTCGGAAGTAGAGAAGGATACAAGTAATGGTCATAAAAATGGGGTGAAAATATACCGCCACGCGTTGTAGGCAGGGGTTCGTGTGGTAGTTTTTTCGGCACCACTTTCTCTTTGCCCTTTTCTGCCGGATCTACCGCAGGCAACCAGCCCCTAATACAGAAACAAAAAAAAAAAATTAAAAAAGAAAATGTTGGTAGAGAAAGTCTTCCCACGAAACACGACTTTCCCTTTTTTCAGTGCATGCACACGATAGAACGCCCTCCGGGTACCATCTTTTTTTTTTGGGAAATTAAAGAAATATCTTAATATTGTGTTGTAATATGGAAATATTTGATGGTGAGATACAGTTTTGGTGTTGAATAATAGATTTGGGATGAGAGAGCTTCCATCAGTTCTATCATAACACAGTTAGGAGTATCATCTGAGGGATGATAATAATGTTATATAGCCCCTTCCACTCTGGGTGTAGCGGGAGGGAGTGTCAGACTTTTAATGACTAAAACCCACATGTGTTCCTTCAGTTGCCCGTTGCGTTCTTTAAGGCCGCAGTAACTCTTTCAAACGTTCACGTACATATATAATACGGTAGGATGAAAGTAGGATCATTAAGGGGATGCAACTCGACATACATTGTCACTGTTTTTCATACAACCACTCTTACGCGATTATTACGTTATTACTCATTTTTCATTAGATATTTTGGAAACACAGTATCTTGTGGATATTATCTAGGCTTCTATTGAAATCAATTTTTAAATTTGTGTAAAACTAATCCAGTACAGACCTCTTAAAATATGCTTTTTTGCATGAACTTTGACACTTCATAATTTACTCAAAAATTAAAAAGTCAAAAAAGTATAGCAATAGAAGCCTTGCAAATTTTATCAAGATTCTGAATGACAACAATTTTTTACGACGGTTTAAAAAAAAAACACGTATTTCCTGGAACAAGTTTTGTAAAATATTCGAGTAAATCACGGAATTACCGAGTGCTAACAGAGTTTTCACTGTTTTCAGGCGTTATTTCTCTTTTTTCGCTTTGCTTTTTCGTCAAACATCGCGTTGTTGGATTACGATAGATGAAATAACAAGCTTTTAGGCCATGCTCGATGTTGACGACCGGCGAGTGAAAAAGGACCCTCTTAAGACAGAAACATTTAAGCTGTCAAGTTTTATTTTATGCTAGCGGTCCTGGTAAATGTTATCCTGCCCGAAAGCTGGCATTTTATCAGCAAAATAAAAATTAAAAACTCGATTGCAGCGCTACCAACCGGACCAATTGCATTTTCAAACCATCCAGGGACCCCACTCAACTACACACACAAAATTACTTTCAAATCGGTCAAGTCGTTTAGGAGTCAGGTGATAAACCTAACCTAACCTGGTGGTGTGTGTGTGTGGATCTTTATATAACGATGGCACAAAGCATACATATGTGAATTGTGACTTTTCCTTGGAAACTGCAATGAATAAATATTTGTTTGCGGGCCGGTTACCAGCTGCAGTGGCGGATTAGCCATGTAGCAAGAGTAGCAAATGCTAAGGGCCTCAAACATTTGGGTAATCACTTCGGTTTTCTAGAATTTCACCTTTAAATCACTGAATTTTCGTGGTATGCAAAAAAACCATCAATATGTAGGTTTTGTCAAAGTACTATTTTAATTAGTAAAGTAATTTTGTTGGAATATTTGAGTTCGGTAAATGAGGAAAATTATAACGTCTTTGCACAAAACATTTTATCTATCTTAATAAAAAAAGGTCTACACACAGGGGGGCCCCTTGGTTGAGTTTGCTACAGGCCCCGTGCTGACTTAATCCGGCACTGACCAGCTGTGTCAACGATGCAGCTCATATTGTTTGTTGTGTGGTTAGCGTCTAGACTCTGTCTTTCGAGGTTTCACTTCAAAAACTGAAGTAAACGAATGAGTTAATGAAGATAATTTATCAAATTGGCACACTACTTGCCTAACACCATCGGAATTCGGTTTTTCGACAATAAATTAAACAATGGTTATTGTGTAATTTTAATTAGAAAATTACCCCAAGGGAACATACTCCCGGGATAAAGTGAGTTTGAGTTTGAGAGTTTCCCTGAGTTTGTTTCGGTGTTTCTTCTCAGAGTAGTCAGCTACAAAATACCATTAGGGCCGGGCCACAAGATGCGTTGCGGCGCCGCACCGCAAATATTTCAACGAATCGGCGCTGCGGCAGGCCGTACGAGCGGAGCAACGCGACGCGACGTCGCTCGTGTGCTCGCCAGGCAAGTGCGAGTCGGACTCGCGCACTGGGGGTTCCGTACACACTTACCTATGAAAACAGTTAAATTCCCGAATTGAGTTACTTACGAAGATTTTTCCGAATCACAATAAAAGTTTTTTTTGTGACGTAACTACCAGTTTGCAGATTGCGTTCTTGTCGCAAAAAAAGTATATTTCGACACTCTCAAGGGAATAAAAATTCATAGGATACCTAGAATCCTGAAATTTGGCATGAAGAAAGGTCTCATAGCACAAGTATAGGAAAAAATCTGAAAACTGGTAGTTACGTCACAAAAAAAACTTTTATTGTGATTCGGAAAAATCTTCGTAAAAAAATAGCCTACGACTTATTCTCAGACTTACGAAATACATACTTATACTATACACCAAAAAAATCACAAAAATCAATCAAGCCGCTTCGGAGGAGTTCGATACTTCGATAACAAACACTGACTGTAGAGTGTAACATGAGATATTTATTTAGAAGACATTACAATTTCGTAGGCGTGTCTTTTTCGTAGGTAAAAATAAAATATGCAACTTGCATCATCCATCATAATGTATTGATTACTTATCAGTATTATATTTTCGTAATATGACCTTGGCTTTGACCGCAGCCATGCAGACGGTGTTTGTCTATTTGATCATTTGACTCATCCGTCAGACAACGTGTGAAGTGGCGTGTTTTTCAGTGTCAGATATATTATTGCATCGATGTACAGTCAATAAAGGAGATAAGTAACCAGGGTCGTCAGATATAGTTGAAGTATTCATGGAAACCGATGTTTAGAAATCAGTCACATGAATACATAAAAAGAGAAACTGACTGACTGACACATCAACGCACAGCTGAAACTAAGACCATGAAATTTTGCATCACGCTTTCTTTCTTTTATGACGTAGGCCAGCACTAAGAAGAGGTTTTTGGAAATTCAATCTTTAAAGAGGTGAAAAGAGGGAATTTCCTTTATATACAAAATCTCATTCCGTGTACCGATATACCTAGGTACTTAAAATTTAGCACTAATAGTAACCTAAATAAATAATAAAAGTTGTCAGTATCAAAAGTTGTCGTGTTTTCAGAACTACCTCCAATAGAACAAATTAGGGGGTTTCGAGGACTGTAAGGAGGATTCATATTTCTTGGGTTAATAAACTTGAAACTTAACGGAAATTCTAATTAAAATGAATAATAAAGAATGTCATAACTCATAGTTTTTCAAAACTATCCTCAAATTGCGATTTACAGTTTTTGTGAAAACATTCTCGCGAACGGAGTCGCTGGCAAAGTGCTAATGGTAAATAAATAACTCATTAATAATATTAAAATACATTCGTATCCATTTGTTGGTTTCCTTGAAAACTTCAACTATATCTGACGACGACCCTGGTTACTTATCTTCTTTGTTGACTACGTACGTGTTACTGGTATTATTCCATCTTTAATAAAAACTGGTGCGGTCGTCCGAAAAAAATAATACAAAAAAAGAATTGTACGCCAAATTGAAATAAATTGTGCGTATGATGGGAATGTTTTGCCTTAGAATTAAAAACCTCGTATCATAAATGAGCAAGAGGTTTTTTTTTTTAAGCTGGGAAGTCATCCAAATGGCTTCTCGCGCTCTGTCCTTCAATTACCCTTTGCGTTCTAGGACTACGGGTTTCCTTTTCAGAAATTCTCCGCGGTCCTAGCTAGCGGGCATCGGCCCTCCTGGGCCCCTACGGTTTGCTGACATCTCTTTGAGGAGCGCGTGGATCACTACGCGCTGTTGAGGACTGGGCTCAGTCCGGTTAATTACCGAACAGCCGGACGGCGAGCTACCTATTGCTCGACGTCCGCAAGCCCGCGTCTACCGTAGTTGGTAGTCGGGGTCGGAATTACGGCGGCTCGGGCGTGAGGACCTTGGTTCCCTCACACGTGCAGCTTCCTCCTTCGCTAGCATTACTGCTTCGCTGAAGGAGGCGACCGCCTGCCATTCCTCCTCGCTCCGGATCATAGCCCGAACCAGGGCCCGACGTAACTGCAGCCAATTGCCTCCACGAGGACACGGCGGTGCTTCGCCCAAACAGGGCACACCTCCACCGATGAGCAAAAGAGGTAGCTTTACAGGCAGAAGAAAAACCTTCCTTATCCTTAGAATATTATTTATCCCATTAAATTTATATACAATTATGTCTACAAGCTTCTGCCAGCGCCCTCAACAGAAGTAGAAAAATATCCCAAATTGACAAAAATCATCCAATGTCAAACCAGGATATTTTCTACCGGTGTTCCAAATTTCATCCAAATTCGTTCAGCCGTTTTAGCGTGAAGGAGTAACAAACGTGCACACACATGTACATATGCACTTTCGCCTTTCTAATATTAGAGTTATTTTAGTTTACAATATAGGGTGACTGGTAATTAGTGACCGATATTTAAACACGTGATCGAACTCATGATTACAAACAACTTTCCCAAAGAAACTTTTTTTTTTAACTAATTAGTTTGATCACAATAACAAAACAGCTGTTTGAAACTTGAAGGTGCGCGCGAAATTCAGCGCGCGCACCTTCACCCGATCAGCTATTAGCGGCGCGGCGCCCGCGCGTTTTGTTATTGTGATTAAACTAATTAGTATAAAAAAAATTCTTTGGGAAAGTTGTTTTGTAATCATGAGTACAATTACGTGTTTAAGTATCGGTCACTAATTACCAGTCACCCTATATAAAGATGTGTTTTAAATACTACTTACATGCTTATCTAAATGACACTTGAGTATTTTTACAAAGTGAAGACATAGTTATTCCATAGTTTTCTTTCTAGAAATGTAATTACATTCTGAGCTTTTTCATTCTAAGGGACAATATAGACTTTCTTTCTTTCTTTAGATTATATAAATCAGATCTACAAGAACTCCACGAACTCTATCCTGCCATTGCGTCAACTTGCTATCTTTTACAAGTTTATCATGTTCAGTAATTGGTGCCATGCATGACACAGACAAGGTACTCCTAACCGCAGTGGCATGTAATCAAGTCTTAGATCGATACAATTGCCATTGGTATAGTCAGTGTCTCACCAGAAAAACTGGAACACATGGGGGAAACCTTTTAGGTACAATTTTAATTAAGAAGAAGATTTTTCTCCAAATAATAAATAAAGGATTTATTTACATATTTGTTTTTTAGGACACTTTGGATATGACAACCAAAATGTCGTCAGTAATTTCAATAATAAGCGGTCAGCTAATAGTAACTGAATTAACACCTTGGCGGTCGATGCTAACAAACGAACGGACAAACATGCGTTAAATACAATATTTAGTAGGAGTGCTGAAACATGCGGACTCGGTAGCCGAGTAAAATGAAACATTAAAAACTATTGAAGTCGGATCCATTTTGAATGGAACAAATGATTTTGTAATCAACTGCTGATGTTGAAAAGGTCGTATGACTTGTCATTTTAATGTTATATTGATATCTATAGTTAACGCAATAGAGTTCGATCTCGTACGACTCGCTCAGTTGTCGCACTCAGACGAATATGTTTATGCTTCCATCGCTAAAGCAACGCGATACGACATTGAGTTTGCAATGTTTGTTATCAGAAAAACTGCAACTGCTGTGGAAACAGAACAGCGTAATGTAGGTCAGAAATAAAACAATTCATTCTGTACCAACGATTGTAATCATGTAGAATTTAATACTCATAACAAACCTACTAAACCACTGCCAATAAGAACTGTAAAATATTTAATAAAAAAAAACCGTAGGCTCTTCTAAAAGTATAATTTATAAAAGGTAACTAAATTAGTTTAAAACAATTAGTATTTCTACTGTGTGGATGACGTACTGGTCCCTGCAGTTCGATCGTAGGTTATTATTGAAATAGAGCCACTAGACCAAGGACATTGACAGGTGGGATACTCGTATCATATTGATGAAAAAATCTTAAAGAGTGGGATGTGCGTGTCATTGGTAACGGGGACATTATATCGTTATACGGTTAGATCCTGAAACGGTTCATCAGGTTCATCGAAATCAATAGGATCGTCCGTTATTGGTGGCGGATCTACAGGAGAAGGCGGTGTAACATCAGGAACATCAGGCGGTGTAACTTCAGGAACATGCGGTGTAACATCAGGAACAAGCGGTTTATCTTCAGGAACATGCGGTTTATCTTCAGGAACAGGCGGTTTATCTTCTGGAACATGCGGTTTATCTTCAGGAATATGCGGTATATCTTCAGGAACATGCGGTATATCTTCAGGAACATGCGGTTTATCTTCAGGAACATGCGGTTTATCTTCAGGAACATGCGGCTTATCTTCAGGAACATGCGGTTTATCTTCAGGAGCAGGCGGTGTTACTTCAGGAGCAGGCGCCCCATCGCAAGGAGTATCTTTTTGGCATGTGCAGTGGTATCTTTCTGCAGGGTGGCAGACAAGAGGTACTCTGGGAAAATAAAGTTTGCTGTAAGAATTTGATAGAAATACTTTTGTATTAAAGCGCGGAAGTATACTTATAGGTAGATAGGTACCAAAATAAAATATTAAAAAAAGCTTAAAGATTAAAAAAAAAGAAATAATCAGTTTAAAAAAAACATACCTTATAAAAGATTTTGGGTAGGTATCGAAAAAAAACTCAGTTTATTGATGGAATAACGTTGAGAAAGAATAATCATGTTTTTTTTCTCCGTGCTCAAAATATAATATAAAAAAGTGTAAAGTTAAAAAAAAACAAATAAACCAAAGTTTAAAAACAAACGTACCTTAAAAAAGATTTTGGATAGGTACTGGAAAAAAACTCAGTTTATTGATGGAAAAACGTAGAGAAAGAATAATCATGATTTTTTTCTCCGTGCTCAAAATATAATATAAAAAAGTGTAAAGATTAAAAAAAAACAAATAAACCAAAGTTTAAAAAAACGTACCTTAAAAAAGATCTTGGATAGGTACTGGAAAAAAACTCAGTTTATTGATGGAATAACGTAGAGAAAGAATAATCATGATTTTTTTACTCTGTGCTCAAAATATAATATAAAAAAAGTGTAAAGATTAAAAAAAAAACAAATAAACCAGTTTAAAAAAAACGTACCTTAAAAAAGATCTTGGGTAGGTACTGGAAAAAAACTCAGTTTATTGATTGCGTCGTTGAGAAAGAAAAATCATGATTTTTTTACTACGTTTTATGAAATTTTCTCTCCAATATTCACTGAGAGAAACAAAAACATATGTGCTGTGTACTGATGTACTTAAGGTGGGTCAACGCTAGAGGAGCCGAGCACGAGCCGAACTCAAATCCGTGTAGTGTGGACAAACTCTAAAGAAGCCGAGCACGAGCCGAACTCAAATTCGTGTAGTGTGGACCAACTCTAAAGGAGCAAAGCACGGGCCGAGCTCAAATTCATGTAGTGTGGACTGACTTTAGAGGAGCCGAGCACGAGCCGAACTCAAATTCATGTAGTGTGGACTGACTTTAGAGGAGCCGAGCACGAGCCGAACTCAAATTCGTGTAGTGTGGACAAACTCTAAAGGAGCCGAGCACGAGCCGAACTCAAATTCGTGTAGTGTGGACCAACTCTAAAGGAGCCGAGCACGGGCCGAGCTCAAATTCGTGTAGTGTGGACTGACTTTAGAGGAGCCGAGCACGGGCCGAACTCAAATTCGTGTAGTGTGGACCAACTCTAAAGGAGTCGAGCACGGGCCGAGCTCAAATTCGTGTAGTGTGGACCAACTCTAAAGGAGCCGAGCACGGGCCGAGCTCAAATTCGTGTACTGTGGACTGACTTTAGAGGAGCCGAGCACGGGCCGAACTCAAATTCGTGTAGTGTGGACCAACTCTAAAGGAGTCGAGCACGGGCCGAGCTCAAATTCATGTAGTGTGGACTGACTTTAGAGGAGCCGAGCACGAGCCGAACTCAAATTCGTGTAGTGTGGACCGACTCTAAAGGAGCCGAGCGCGGGCCGAGCATAAATCCGTGTAATGTGGACCGACTCTAAAGGAGCCGAGCACGAGCGACACTAAACGAATTTGCTCGGCTCCCCTAGCGTAGACCCACCTTTACATGTATATGTCTTTTTTGAAAAGAAACAACGCTGTGTTATTATATCTACCATTCGATAGTGTCCCTAATTAGAATACAATTCAGGTAAGTAATGACATAAGGCAAATTTAGTTTTTTCAGTGGGTTCCATTCCTGACTTTAACGTCCTGCCTTTGGTGTCCGTACCTGGTTTACTGGTACCTGGTAACGTTATTTTACAAAACATACAACATAGTGAGCAAGTTCTCTGGAAAGGAACCTATAGGATTGGCTACTCCTTAAGCATAATTAATTACTCAATCTACACAATTACTAGCGCGAGATAACACTGAAGATATCCGCGCACAGGAACCAGAGGTTACCGACGTAGTCCGAACATTTAACTAGTAGTGGGTACGGCACATTGCTTTTAGAACAGACGGTAGATGGGTCCGAAAGGTCTGGATTATTGCTTACACAGCAATGGAAAGCCTCTCACAAGGTCGACCGATGACCTAGGGGGCTATTGGCTAACTTTTTCAATAACAGTTAACAACTAGCATTCGTTGCACACTAAACTTAGTTATCAACTGACAATTTCATAAAATTGGTATTACGTATCACACAAGTGACTAACAAACTACGGTGGAAATGTGGTGAATTATAAAAAAATACGGTGTCTATTGTGACCACTCTAAAATTTTATCGAATATTATACAGCTTCAAAAGCTTACACAATCGCAATTTTGAAAGTATCGATACAATAACATCTGTCAAAACGTGTTACGGTGGCTATCAAAGGCACCAGTGGCTGACGTCACTGCAGTTGGTCATTGTAGATAGGCATTACGAAACTAGCTGTTTGACAGTTCAATAATGCACATTGTTAACAAGTGATCATCACTTGAACTGTCAACAGAGTTACGCAATAGCCCCGCTGGTGATGCCCACGGGTATCTTAGCTTGATTCGAAACTGACAGAACCGGTTGGTGTGGCATCTTTCGGCTGAAAGGATGATGATGACGAAGGAGAACTGTTACGCCAACGACGTGGATTTGATGATGAGATTTCAAGTACCTATCTAGATCATTCCACTTCCGATACCAAGACATTTCTGGAATCATTGAATAAAGGTAGCAGGTACAGGCGCAATTTAAAATGATTAACAGATTTATGCTTTATCGTAACATGCGCAGGAGTGACCCATTCGAGAGTCATGGCGCGCGGCGGATGTGTGCCGGCGATTCATCATGACTTGTGACGTACCGAGCCGTTTGTTATAATATAGGAGTACGAGGGCGTACTGTAAATTGCACCATTCTTCAGGATGAAACGAGACTTATATACAAATACACCACATTTTTTCCCTAATGGTGGCATTTTTTCCTGTTCAAGTAGACCGGAGATGTTATTGCAACAGACCTATTTTATAATATCATTATAGTTCTCGGAACACATTTTTTTTAGGTGGGAAATCATCTAATGACATCTCCCGCCCTTGGGTGGGGCGGGAGGGCGTGTTAGACTTTTACTGACTAAAACCCACTCCTGTTCCTTCTTTACTTTCGTTCCAGGGCCCCGGGGTTCTCTTTCGCATCACCCATGGCCCCAGTAGGCTTATTAGACCCTGCTGCAGGAGTTCTCGGAACACATGACGTTTAGATCGATCTGTGCAGACACCTCTACTTCGGTAGACCGTACGACTGGACTATAGTCTTAGTGGCTTCTATAGTTCTTAAATTAAGAAGAAATACTGCAATCAATCATTTATTATTTGTATAACATAGGTAGTGAATACAGATCTTAAATAAGGTACATAGGTCGCTATGTTATGCCTAGAGGCGTATAAATATGGTTGCATGCATAGATAAAAAAATACATTAATCATGCGAGAGGTAAACTCGAATTATTTGCAAAAATGATAAATGTCACAATATGTCAATGCGTAAATAAATAATTAATCATAAATTACCATTTGTCACAACATTCAATATAAGAATTTAAAAAAATAGAAAAATTACACTACAGTCAAATAAATAAGTAAACAATTCTACATTAATTCATCATTTAGAAATTCATCGGTCGTATAATATCATTTTTCAATTAGTAACTGTTTCAATTTTTGTTTGAACTGTCTTTACAAAAAACTTCAGACCTCTGCTATGCTTTTTTTCAGCGAGATATCAACGTTAATAATGTTTGTCACCGTTTCGATGGCGCGGCCATGGGGTTTTCGTTTTTTGGCTCTCAATGCATCATTAAAGTATTAATTCAGTCACGAATTCATATTCTACTTACAGTTACTAGTAATTTGATGACTTCATTCCTCCTCCGTTAAGCACAAAGCCATTGGATACTTCAACTTTTTAATACATTAGTTCCCTCTTGAATATTATCTATTATATGTCTATCCGCCATGATGTTTTTCCCTTGATGATCAAAGGGATTGGCTTATGCTTGTGACAGTCTTAAAATAACAGCAACGTCGATACTATTTTCAACACTACAGCATGATAATTAATTTTAAAGGGTCCTCTTCAAAGAGGGCAATGCATCTGTGGCGCCTCTGATTTTACTTTCGATGTCCATGCATAGACGGTGGTCGGTGACTACTTTCCTACCATCGGCATCGGTTGGGCCGTATCTTTTTTACATCTAGTGATGACATAAAAATAAGGAAAAATTGAACTTGTTAATGTTATAATTATATTTTGATCAGATGTTGATTAATATATTTATAAGAGACTAGGTGACACGGCGAACTCGTACCGCCTAATAGTAAGGATAACGCCATCTACTGACATTACCAGAACAGCATAATTCATTTTAAAATGACATTTTAATTAGAGACGGTGGATTTTTTCGTAAGTTTTTCCATATTTTCTCACCTTTTAAACCTTCCCTGGACTATCACGAATATTTCAAGACGAATATTAGCTAAATAGGTCCAGCCGTTCTCGAGTTTTAGCGAGACTAACGAACAGCTATTCATTTATATTTATATATAGATTTGTTTTTAAATTTATCATTATTATACACAAAGTTTCCAAGCTTCCATTTTTTTTTTAACAGACGACAGTTCGATGGTCGGCCAAGAAAACAGTGTAATAAAAATTGGAAGTGGCAAAGACAATAAGCACAGATTCCTCTACCCGTCTTGGCTATAGGCCAGTATCTACTGACCGCCGTAGCATCTTTGATGTCAGTTCTATATTCAAGTCGTATCTTTAAAAACAAGTGTTATATTTTCAAACAGTTTATTGGCTTTCGTTACAGTTACCTAGAGATATAGTTTTATTTATTTCAATGGTCAGCCATTTTGCGTCAGCTGATTGGGTTTGAGTTTCGAATGGTACAAAGAGGTGTGATTTGAGGAGTTTTTTTTTGACGGGTTGTTTTGGTAGATGCTCTCTGTTAGTGTTCAAGATCTGACTGAACCTCTTTGTATAAATGAGGGTTTTAAGAATCCTGTTCGTGTTGAATGTAATCGCGGTGATGAAGATCTGTCGATATCACACTTGCTTGTTCATCTAAAGCCTTGTACTCACGCACAAACAAATTTGTTGCGTTCCATGATACGCAACAATTTGGTTCGCACGTGCGTACTACTAACGAACATCGAACACTCTGTTAGTCAAACATATTTGCAGCGATCCTGTTAGTATGTTCTGTATGGATGGTGTTCTTCGTGAATCACTGCGAACACTAAAAAACTTTCCACTATTTCACAATCGACCGCTTGCAACGGCGCCGCGCGCCATGGCTATTATGATAGAGTGTACGACTGTTGTACGCGAACTCGATTCGAACTATGTTCGCGTTCGTGTTCGAATATGCCGTCCATACGAATGAACCTAGTGTTCGAGTTTGATGACTGTGTTCGCTATGTTCGTGTTCGTACGTGCGTACACGGCTTATTGTGTTCGAACTTCGAACACGAAAGTGCACCAGGAACAGTCCCTTTCAGGGCAACAGTGTAGGTACTTAAAATCGATTGAAATATTAACACGAATCAATAAGGAAACTTTTGCAATAAAACACGACATATTGTATTCATAAATTAATTTTGCGAGGATATTTGAGTTTTGTACGACAGTAAGAAACAAAGAATTGGTACATTGGCAAAGGAAACCTAATAATGTCACACGACGACCGAAATCTAATATTCAGAGATTAGGTATCCGTTCAGATATTTTTTGTTGCGTAGCGTGGTCTAATTTAGACGTGGGCGAAGGCACATCAGCGAGTGAAACCCGGGGCCCTGGGACGAAGGCAAAGAAGGAACAGGGGTGGGTTTTTAGTCAGTAAAAGTCTGACACTATTTTGCGCTCCGCCCAAGAGCGGGATTTGTCATAAGATGATTTTACCACATAAAAAAAAAAAACATCAGCGAGGCCTTTTTCTTTTATAAATTGGAAAACGAGACAGCAACTGTCGCAACCCAGTGTTCGACCACATCGTCGCTTACCATCAGGTGAAATAGTGGCCAAACAGAAGCCTACCAATTATAAAAAAAACCTCGTTCTTAAAGAGCCCTCGTTTGTGCGAGGCCCCTTTGGGTGCGAGGCCGTGGGCAAGGGCCCACTTCACCTCCGCCTAACTACGCTACTGCCAAATGTCAACTATTTTTTGCAGGTACATAGTGTACTAGCTACTTCCAGCGGCTTCGCCTGCGTGAATGTAGGAAATGTCACTCAGTGATAAAGTTTTTTTTATTTTTTTTTTATTTTTTTTTTTATTCTTGATACGTTCGCACTGCATTCTACCGGTGAAATAATCTTTAAAATTTGTGTAATAGTTATTGACTTTATTCATTACAAACAAAAATACAAATCTTTTCTATTATAATACTAGCTGAACCGGCAAACTTCGTACCGCCGTACATGTTGTGTTAGCTAAACTGTCAAAGGATAACGCCATCTACTGGTATTACCATAACAGCATAATTCATTTTAAAATTACATTTTAATTAGAGATGGCGTTGTATTAGTTTCTTTTTTTGAAAGTTTTTCCATATTTTCTGACCGTTTAAACTTTCTCTGCACTATTACGAATATTTCAAGACCAAAATTAGCCTAATCGGTCCAGCCGTTCTAGAGTTTTAGCGAGACTAACGAACAGCTATTCATATTTGTATATATAGATTATAGTTAATTAGTATCTATAGAAGTAAAAACCAGTTACAGTATATAGGCTCGCCTTTGACCACTATCTCACCTGATGGTAAGCGATGATGTGGCCGACGATGGAGCACGCTTGCCTAGAAGTAACCTATTCACTCTTGACTTAAAGACCCCTAGGTTGTAGCTATCAGAAAACAAAGACTCCTGCAGGGAATTCAGTGGAATTCCCTGCCGCCTTAGCTGTACGCATTATGAATGTGTTCCCAAAACGCTTAGTACGTATGGGTGGGATGTCCACCATGTACCGATGGCGCAACGCCGTACGTCTAGTGGTCCGATGATGGAACGGACTTGGTGTTTTTAAATTGTGCAATTCCAACGCACACTCTCCTTTTCGGATTAGCATAGTCGGCCTTATAATGTTCCCACTGTTGGGACTCAGGCCTCCTCTCTAGGAGAGGGAATGGGCCGTAATCCACCACGCGGGCCCAGTGCGGGTTGGTGGATGTCACATGTCTTCGAATTGGTTCTAGGACATGCCGGTTTCCTCACGATGTTTTCCTTCACCGTTTTGAGAGCAGTGGTGATGAAATAAATTACACAAAGTAATGCGTCTGGCTGGGTTTGAACCCGCGACCTACGACTCGTAAGTCGGGGCCGTTACCACTCGGCCACCACTGCTCTACTGTACCTCTTCGGATTGCTGTAGGAAAATTAATATTTGGAAAGAAACAGAGGGAAAAGTTGTGTGAAACGGTTGTCATGGCTAGTGATGGCAGAAAGATAATAAACATGTCAAGTGAGGAAAGTTTGGAGGATGATTATGTACTGTATATGTACTAAGAAGATAAGGCCTGAGAAACGAAGGAAATATTGTTAAATAGGTGATATGGCTAGAAAGGACGAGCATACCGGCAAATAGAGATATATATATATAAAAGGAGACATACTGCGTCGACCTCAAATAATAAATTGTAATAAAGTCAGAAGGATGATGGCGATGGGATTGTTCGCAAGGGTCAACGCGGACTTGGAACGTAAAGGGAAATTGAAGGAACACAGTTGGGTTCTAGTCGATACAGATCTGACACTCCCTCTCACTCCGCTCATAATGGTACAGTCACAGTATAGATATGGAACAGTACGGAAACTACGTACCAATGTTCGAAACGGCACACTCACACAAACATACGCATCGACGAGACTCCTAAGCGTTTCTTGCTACTGACAGCACCGCGAGAAACGCTTAGGAGTCTCGTCGAGGCGTATGTTTGTGTGAGTGTGCCGTTTCGAACATTTGTACGCAGTTTCCGTACTGTTCCATATCTATACTGTTGGTACAGTTATTCGATGATTTCCCACACAATTAAAAAATGACAGGTAACAACTGGCCACGGGACCTTTAATAAGCCTGCACCTCTCTGTCATAGGAGTTACAGACAGCCCACTGTGCAGAGCCTGCATGGAGGAGGACGAGACAGCAGCACATCTGCTTCTAAGCTGCCCAATTGTCGCTGGATACAGGGCAAAATACTTCAGAAACCCAGGTAACCTCCGGGAAATGGTCAGTAACACCAAGGGCTGCTGGCCTTCCTGGAGAAGCTGGGGTGGATCGAATGACGCATTTATCCCATCCGTACGCAAAATAAGCGCTTTAGTCGTAGAGTTGCGGACACCAGCCCGAAATACAAATACAAAAAAAAAATAGACTCCAGAACCTTTCGTCCCCATCGACCATCTATACTGTGAGCAATATTATGTGCCCAGCTCTCTGCCACTTAAGTTTGGCCTCAAAATATCGGTTGATTGAAATAACTAGATATTGCCAAAAGTTAACACCACCTCCAAGACTACCCAGTGACTTACTAGACTGTCATTTCTTACTAAGTAAAGTACATGTACCTGAACGTAAATAAATAATATAACTTGTAGTTAAATACGCCTACAACTGCGCACGATAAGAGCAGGAAATGTAGAATCAAGATAGAATTACATTTCAGCGTGTTATTTAAGGCCCTAGCGAACGATCAGTCCCATAAAACGGTGACATTCTGAAGCCTACTCCTCTCGGTAACGGCTGGGTTAAAAGATTTGAAATAAAAATATGTTTATCGTAGATTCATGTACAGCATTATCAATATATTGGATAAGATCTCTGATTGATCCATAATGATACCAGCTACAAAAGACAATCGGGCTCCTGAAACTAAATTGATAGTACAGACCATCTCTTAATGTAGATAATGTGTACTCAGTAAGGATCCAGGAAGAGATATAAGTGCTCATAATAAATCTTTCAATATATCTCTTTTGGACTGAACTAAACGTGACTAAACTGGGTTGTCGGGTGAGTCATGGTGTCTGTGCAACTGTGGGCCTGTGGCAAAGACCATCACTAATGTAGAATATGTAGATAATCGTACTTGGAAGATTTATCTAGCATTAAATCAAATGGAATTCCAAATAAACTATATTGAGTAAAATTAAATGAACATAAATTATATTGAATTAAAATAAAATGTATTGAATTAAAACAAATAGTATTGAATTAAAATAAATAGTATTGAATTAAAATAAATTTCATTGAATAAAAACAAATAGTGTTGAATTAAAATAAATTGTACTCAAATAAATGAAATTAAAAAAATGGAATTAAGAAAGTTACATTAAATTTAATGGAGATAAATTATTTTGTTATAAGTACAGAGAGCTATAATAGGATGCTCTGTACTCTGTAAACTTTTACCACACTCTTTCACTTCTGTTATTATTTTGTTGACGTGACATTGGAGTGGGTTACATGTTTGTGCTTCTAGTTTAAGATTTTTTTGTATTCTCTCTAAACATTTAACTATTTTTAGTCTCCAATAAATAGTAGCACTGAATAAAAGTTGGATCTCGGATGTGTCATGGCGTCAGTGCATCTATTCGGCTTGTCTATTTGCGTGTGCGCCGCCCGGCGCGATCGGCACGCAAGTGCAACAACCCCGGTCAAAGTCGCCAGCTTTCAGGTATATAGCGGGATTATTTCAAATTTAAATCTTTCTAGTTATTTATCGGAATTTGATTTCTATTCAGAGATAACGGTATCTATTATTGAGCAAAAATTGCCAGACACATAAAAACTTGACAAAGACACCTAAAAATGTCTCCAAAAATTTAATTCTGGATGTGAGGAGCACCGCAAAAAGGTTACCAGGAGAGAGGCATTTCATTATAAGTACAAATACATATAATTTAATGAATTAAGGACTTTAGCCAAAAATATAATACCTTAGGCAAAAGGATATCTGCTTAGATCATGAACTCATGATGCATTTAATATAGGTACATAATTATGTTCGTGTCGAATATGATGAACAACTTTATTATTTATATACATAATGGTCTAATACTCGGATAAATTGTAAAGTATTCATTGCTTGAGATGCATGTATACTTTCTCTATTAAGTAAATTATACGCCCAAAGGGTATGACATAGGTATTCACAAGGTATTTATTTAACACCAGTTGTATTTTTGTACACTTTCCTATGTTCCACAATAAAGATGAATTGAAATGATAGTGTAGGTACCTAGATTGCAGGATATATAATAACAAATGAATCTAATTTAACAATTGATGAGAGTTATAAAAATCTTAAACATGTTAAAAAGAAAGTAATCAATAACGTCACTGAGTCACTGATGGTGATCAAAATGTTGTTTGTAAAAGTTTCGGCACGAAATAATGCTTCGATCGATCCTAATCGATCCCAGCGGTGTTGTAGCTTTTAGTAGATAACAATCTATTTCAGTTGTAGAGGAAGATATGTATTTATTATTATAACGCGAGCAGTAAGTGCGCTCAAAACAAGGTTATTTTTAAAAGAATTACTGCGTCATAAAACTAATCGTAAGGTATGCCTCAAAATAAACAATTTTATGTACCTAGATACAAACTACTCATGTGAGGTAAGAGTCATAACATTCTTTAAGAAACTTTATCTACTAAAAATATATAGATGAATATTGACTTCTAATAATAATAATATAGCATACCTTAAAATGCACGAATGGAATAGGTAGCGTAAGCATTTTAAGACTAAGCGAACTAAATTAACACCAAAGAAAGCAGCAAAGAGCCAGGCAAGCGAAGTGCAAATTCAGAATGCACAATCAGATAAACGAATTGAGCACGCCACTGATTCAATAGAACAAGATGAATAATAATAAGCTTCGACGACCATCTGTCGAAGCTGTCGTTGCGCGGTTGGATCAAGGGCCGATACAGAAGGCAGTACTCCTTCATATGGCTGGCATTGTGAGGAGGTTCCTGTCTCTGGAGCCCTAACCACCGGTAGCTTGGACCCTGCTCCCGACACCGGCGGACTACTATTTTTATATTTTTAAACGTTTTTTTTTTTAATATAATTGTTTTAAGAAAAAAATTAAAAATGTAAACAGTATGTGAAGAAAACAAATAAAGGAAATAATAATAATATTCACATAACTATCACACAACGCCATCTAGTCCCAAGCTATGCAGAGCTTGTGTTATGAGTACTAGACAACTGATAAACATACTTAAATATTTCTAAATACATACATATTATAGATAAATTACACCCAGACACAGATCAAATGATTGTGCTCATCACACAAACATTTGTCCTGGGTGGGAATCGAACCCACGACCTCCAGCATAGCAGTCAGGGCCACTAACCACTAGACCAACAGGCCAGTCAATGATGAAGACAGAAATTCTTCAAACTACTATTCAAAGTAAATAGTATCAATTCGAGTCCACAATCAATTGGTGGAAGTCCCACTAAGTTCAGAACATTTGGCCGCACTCCCAGCATCCGACATGCAGCACATTTACTACAAGTGCACCGACACTAACCTATCCCACTACGCATATGTCGACGTCTGGATCATAATAGTCTGACTGGCTATCTTTAAGCTTACACTCTCCTCCTGTAGGGGTTGGGAGAGATGTAAAGATTGACTACGTTTCACTTGTTATAATATTTATAAGTAAGTAAGGGCAATGGAAAGGGCTATGCTCGGAGTTTCCTTGAGTTGAATCAGAAATGAAGATATCCGCAGGAGAACCAAGGTTGCCGACATAGCACGAAGAATCGCTAAACTTAAGTGGCAATGGGCAGGGCACATTGCTCGCAGAACAGATGGCCGTTGGGGCCGAAAGGTTTTGGAGTGGCGACCGCGTACCGGAAGACGCAGTGTTGGAAGGTGGACCGATGACCTGGTGACGGTTGCGGGAATCCGATGAATGCGAGATGCACAGGACCGTTCGTTGTGGTGAAATTTGGGGGAGGCCTATGCCCAGCAGTGGACGTCTATCGGCTGAAATGATGATGATGATGATGAATATTTATAAGTGCCAACAGCATAATTCGAGCCTTTTCAAAACGAACATCTTAATGAACAGTTCGCGCTTTGTGCAGCATTCTTTCCTAATTCAAAAGTATTTATGTTAAAGTCATTCTAAAAATTATACACCATGTCTCAGACATCTAAGCATAAACGTATGCCATGGTTCCCGTTCAAGATTCTGGATCCCCCAGTGGTAGAATATTACGTTTTTTTTGTAAACTATCTTCAGTGACCAACTGCAGTGACGTCATTAGGCACTGGTGCCTTTGATAGCCACCGTACCACGTTTTGACATATCGATACTTTTAAAATTTCGATTGTGTAAGCTTTTAAAGTTTCCAATGGACATCAAATTAATAGCCACCAAACAACTTGAAAGACACTGCTCTTGGGTAGTGTGTTTTAGGAATTCTAGTCACAGGTCCGGTTGTTGTGAACTGACTATTACTACTGATCCATTACAATAGCACCAATTAATATACCTATTACCATAAATACTATTTTATTTGGAAAGAAAAGAATATCTCCTGCAAAAAACGCAAACTGTCGCACAGCTAAGGAGTAGAATTCCCTGTCGGAGTCTTTGTTTTCTGATAGAGGCTACAACCTAGGGGCATTTAAGTCAAGAGCGATTAGGTTACTTTTAGGCAAGTGTACTCTAACATCGGCCACATCATCGCTTGCCATCAGCCCCCCTAACCAAATTACAATCGTTTCGTTTCGATTCTCTTTTCGTTGATCGCCTCGAGTCGGCCACGCCTCCTATTCCTTTGTTCTGACCACGTGATTTTGCGTTGAGATGACGTCGAGGCGATCAACGAAAAGAGAATAGAAACGAAACGGTTGTAACTTGGCTAGGGGAGCAGGTGAGACAGTAGCCAAACGCAAGCCTATCAACAATAATAAACAAAAAAATTGTAGAGAAGAGGCGGACCAATATCCACAGTGCGGGTCTAATGCATGTTTACATTGTATTGTTGTTAGCCATTGCCATAATCTGGACTATGTGCTAATAATGGAAAAACAAATCATATAACACCACCCAGCAGGAATGATTCCATGATCGTGGCTCTGCTCAATATTGTGACCAGATAAATGATAATATACTGGCAGACCGATCAACCGTGTTGTGTGTGTGTTGGTCTTATTTTAGTGAAATTGCCCTCACTAAAATAAGACCAAAGACACGGTTGATCTGTCTACCAGTATATTATCATTTATCTGGTCACAATATTGACAATGTGGCATCATATCCCCTGCAAATAACACTGACGTCATTATCAGTGTTAGTCATCTTGCACTGCAATGAGTCCTAATAGATTTTAATTAAATATGAATTTAAATATAGTACTGTACAGTATATTCGTGGAACAGAAGGATGAAAAATCTTCCACTGACCATATTAATTAGCTGTAGACGTTGATAAATAATATAATCGAAGGGAATAGCAATAGAGAATTTTAATTTGCAGATTAACACGTTCGTTGCATTACGAGATCTATCAGATCTCTTGCAGGACTTTTGTATTGTGCGTTGAATATAATCGTGTTGTTTCACTCCTTGCGGGAGGATCTAACGTGTAAAGTTCTTTAAGTATGAGTAGGACAAATATACATATTTGCTTCCTACTTAAAGCTGAATTCAAGGACATTAAAAAAGAAATTAGAGATGGATTAGGTCCCTAACGCATAGTACTGTAATTATTTTAATTCCTTGCGTTAGGAGATATGTCGGTACTCGTGGAATCGTACGCCTCGTAGACGCAAGAGAGGGAGGGTGTGCGGCGCGGGCGTTGCGTGACTCGTTTTAGTGTTGTCCTAGCATCGACGTGGAAGGTCGCGCGCACGTTTTGGAAATAACACTCGCGTATTTACCTACGTGTTGATTATTTTTGATAAACAATGAGTGCATTTAAGAGAAAATTTAAGAGAAAAAAGTGTAAAAAATCTATTTATTTTGGTGAGATTTCTAACAAAAAATCAACACCGGATTATACTGCTGCATCGTCCAGTATAATAAAATTTTTGGAAAATGTTCAAATTTGCCCCCCATTGGCAAACAATGGCAAAAAAAATGCAAATATGGCAAATTGACATTGGAATGACAGTGATCCTGATGATGAAATATTTGACGTACTTATAAAGAAAACAATCGACAACTGAGATATTATTTTATTCCCATCACTATTTACTACACATATTGAACTATCTTCGGTTGCGGTACGAGATACAATCGATATCAAATTTTTTTTTGGTATTTGTAGTTTATTCAAATGTCATAACTGCGTGCGAACCTAGCAAAATATAAAGGAATAGGCTATCTTTCACCCACAAAAACTTCAAAATATATGTCATTGTTTTTTGGAACATATAAATTATTTTCAAAACTGTATCTTTAGGAGACTGATTAGGTCTCAAACGCACCAAAGGGTAGGTTAGTTTCGAGATCTTTTAGATCTCCAAAGCACCAGCTGAAAGTTCTTTGAAAATGATGGCGCAGGGAACGTGTTAATACGGATATTCAGCAATCAATAGCAACTATGCTACTAAGATACAATCTACAGTACTATTAATAGGTCTTTACCTATGAAATTGGAGATATTTAAAACGGGTTGCTTTGAAGTGTTATATCATTGGATTGACTTGGAATCATAAGTTCAAATAAATTTTATATTAAAGGTATGTTATTCTTCTTTTGAAATTAGGTATTTATTAGTTTCTTTGTGTTTTGTATTTTCTGTAATATCGCAGTACTTATAACCATGAAAGCTAATAAAAAAACGTTTTTTCATATTAAGAGTTTCAACGTAGATACTATGCATTGCAAAGGGCAAACAATATCAATTTCGCATACCTACGACTTTCTTCTAACAAAAAAAAACTCTGTGTTCTTGGTTTAATAGATTTCGTTTTGGAAATTTTGTCTTGTAGCCGCCCTAAGAAATAAAGTTATTCCTGAGATAAAATTTCTCACATGAAAGTGATTGAAACCAAAATAGACATCACATTCATTAGCAGTTTTAAGTCCGTATACATCATCAATATTGCATATCACTTGAGTCCCATTGTTTCCACGGTAGAACTCATATTACAAAATAATGCGAGTTTTCTTAGATTTCATACAAAAATGGTTATAAGTACTGCTATATTATAGAAAATATAAAACACAAAGAAACCTATAAATACCTAATTTCAAAAGAAGAATAACATACCTTTAATATAAAATTTATTTGAACTTATGATTCCAAGTCAATCCAATGATATAACACTTCAAAGCAACCCGTTTTAAAAATCTCCAATTTCATAAGTAAAGACCTATTATTATAAAGAGAAGTAAGGTTTTTTTTATTTTTATGTTTTTAGGGTTCCGTAACTCAAAAGGAAAGAACGGAACCTTTATAGGATCACTTTGTTGTCCGTCCGTCTGTCTGTCTGTCTGTCTGTCTGTCTCTCTGTCCGTCTGTATGGCTGTCTGTCTGTCAAGGCCCTTTATCTTAGGAATGCGTAGACGTATCGAGTTGAAATTAAAAATATGTACTTAGGTCTGTGGTCCCTTGAAGCTGTGAAAAAATTAAATTTCTAAGTTAACGGAAAAAAAAGATATGGCCGTTTATGTCGCAAAAAACGTATATTTCGACACTCAAGGGACCCAAAATTCTAGAGTACTTCCCGTTGATCCAGAATACTGAAATTTTGCATAAAGCAAGGTCTTACGTCACAATTTTTTTTTTGCTGTTTCGTATAAACTTCGAGACTCCAATCAGGAATTGAACTCTTTACATAGGTAAGTTTGTACGGTACCCTCAGGGCGCGAGTCCGACTCGCACTTGCCCAGTTTTTTGTTTGTAGAAGGTAATCTCTAAAAGTACTGATCCGATTGCGTAAATTTTTTCGCCATAGAAAACTGCTTTTTTCCTGATTAACATAGGCTATATTTTATGTATGGGGGCGAAGACGCGGGCAAAAGCTAGTAACAGTATAAGAAACGTGAAAAAAATCACGGAATTGCTCATATTTTTTTATATATCGATTTCTAAAATACCCAAATGAATACAAAATTTGTAAATATTAGAAAGAATACACACTTCTCTATCGTAGGTAATAATAATAATAAATTTATTTAAACATTGTTACAAACGGTACCTTAAATTAAATAATCTTAATGTATTAATAGGTCTGTAACTAATTGCGGGCTTCAGTTGTGTATAATACGGTGGTCCCCAAACTAGGCGGCGCCTGTATCTTGGGGACCGGAGTTGAATATAGTAAAAATAAAATTGCTTTTTGCCACTGGAGAATGTAACAAAATGTACTTAAAAATAATATAAAAAATAAAATCTAAAATTAAAACAAGATAAAAGGAGATCAAAGTAATTTAAAAACTAAAGCCTAAAAATTTGAAAAACAAAAAATAAAAAGTAGAATTATAATTGTGCTGAACCTTGCACAGAACTTACAAAGTCTTAGTAAAAATTAAGTTAAAACTAAGGTGTGGCTGTGTGAGTGTGGTTTGGTATGGGTGTGGTGTGAAGGTGTAAGTGTGGTGTGAAGGTGTAAGTGTGGTGTGTAGGTGCGAGTGTGGTATGTAGGTTTGAGTGTAGTGTGTAGGGAGGGGTGATGGGATTCCGAGTGTGAATTAAATGAAACGGTGCGTTCAAAACATGTGAACTCACATACACAAGAGATCCAGACCTGCGGGGCTATTGCGTAACTCTGTTGACAGTTCAAGTGATGGTCACTTGTTAACAATGTGCATCATTGAACTGTCAAACAGCTAGTTTCGTATTGTCTATCTTCAGTGACCAACTGCAGTGACGTCATTAGCCACTGGTGCCTTTGATAGCCACCGTAACAGCTTCAAAAGCTTACACAATCGCAATTTTAAAAGTATCGATACAATAACATCTGTCTTATTGTATCGATACTTTTAAAATTGCGATTGTGTAAGCTTTTGAAGCTGTATGATAGTCGATTAAAATAAAAATAGAATAAAAAAACAATACTTATGTGATACGTGAGCAAAGCCACGGGTACAGCTAGTAGTCGATAAAATTTTAGAGTGGTCACAATAGGCACCGTAAATTATATTCATTCACCACATTTCCACCGTAGTTTATTAGTCACTTGTGTGATACGTAATACCAATTTTATGAAATTGTCAGTTGACAACTAAGTTTAGTGTGCAACGAATGCTAGTTGTCAACTGTTATTGAAAAAGTTAGCCAATAGCCTCCCAGGAACAACTATCTGTAGGCCATTCAAATATTTGTTCCGTGCGAGAATCAAACCTGCGACACTCAGCGTAGCAGCTAATCGCTCAACCATTACTGCCTACTGTTGCCCACTGCCAACTGTGTAGGTTTAAATCAAAAACAATGAAAAGCATCAAAAAGAAAACGGCCATATTCCAACAACTTCCAGCAAAAATCAATTTAAATTTACAAGACAAACCTGAATCTATATACCTACCTATATATATATATATATAAAAGGAAAAACTGACTGACTGACATATCAACGCACAGCCAAAACTATTGGTACTAGGAGCATGAAATTTTGCACAAGGTTTCCTTTTATGACATAGGCGAGCACTAAGAGAGGATTATACAAAATTCGTCCCCTGATGAAATGAAACGGGAGTTCAAAGTTTGTATGAAGAAACTTACTTTTACGCGGACGAAGCCGCTGGCTGAAGCTAGTACTCTCATAAAAGACAAATCCAATATAAAAGACCGGGTCTAACACAAAGTGCAATTATCGTAAAGCGAAAGAAGGTTTATCGTACAACATAGATCAGTGATTGGGATCAAAGCTGCGCCTACTGGAATTTGCAGACTACTCGGGAATAATAGGCAGCCAACGAAATAGCCGGTATCGGCGCGCCCACGGCTAAGCGTTTTGTAAATCGGTATGCATGCAACGGAAAGAATGCTTTCAGAAGATCAATGCGCATTACATATTTCAGCCTTGAAAATAAAGAAGTGACAACTAATAAACATACTTATATATTTCTAAATACATACACATTAACCCACCCCGACACTGAACACCCAGACACAGAACAAATGATCGTGCTCATCACACAAACATTTGTCCTGGGTGGGAATCGAACGACCACGACCTCCGGCATTGCAGTCAGGGCCACTAACCACTAGACCAACAGGCCAGTCAAAGTGGAAAAGTGAAGTGAAGTGGTTGTGATTGAATTATAATATCAAGCAAGTCCAGTTGATAAGGATGATTAGAGAGGGCCAAAGAAAAGATAGATGAATTAGGAAAGAAAAAAGGGAGTTAGTTAGAGCCATGTTATAGCGTGATGGTTGACAGGACAGAAAGAAAGAAAAAAACTGTGGTGCCGACTCTAAATTACACATGGCAAAGGCATGATGATGAAGTACAGTTGATAAGTCCATATTTTATCTGAGGAGACAATAAAAAAAAAATAACAATGATTTGATTTTAATCAGTACTTACTTACTGTTGGTAGTCGTGGAGCTGAATAAAAAGGTAAGAATAACTGTAAGGGCTATATTTCACGGGGACACCAAGGCGGCGCGACTAGTTGCGCCGCTATGGTGTCCGTAAGCTACCAAACTAAACACCATACAGATACCAGAGTCGCTACACCATACTGAGACAGTATCAAAACGACCCTAAATGCACGCGTCCGTTTTGGTCGCGCCGCCAAATTGGTTGCGCAGCCAAACGGACACCAGCGGGGCTATTGCGTAACTCTGTTGACAGTTCAAGTGATGATCACTTGTTAACAATTTGCATCATTGAACTGTCAAACAGCTAGTTTCGTATTGCCTATCTTCAGTGACCAACTGCAGTGACGTCATTAGCCACTGGTGCCTTTGATAGTCACCGTAACACGTTTTGACAGATGTTATTGTATCGATACTTTTAAAATTGCGATTGTGTAAGCTTTTGAAGCTGTATAATAGTCGATAAAATTTTAGAGTGGTCACAATAGGCACCGTAAATTTTTGTAATTCACCACATTTCCACCGTAGTCACTTGTGTGATACGTAATACCAATTTTATGAAATTGTCAGTTGACAACTAAGTTTAGTGTGCAACGAATGCTAGTTGTCAACTGTTATTGAAAAAGTTAGCCAATAGCCCCCAGGTGAGTAACTCTCTATAGAGTTGTATACATTTTGTTGGTAGCGGCGACTGGTCGCGCCGCCATGGTGTCCCGGTGAAATATAGCCCTAAGGGTCAGCTTACATCGAGCGATGCGATGCGACGCTGTGCGACTAAGTATCTACATGAGGTGGAATGTACCCATTGTGCGCGGTGGTGACCTCTCGCACCGGGCCCTGGTACAGGCCATAGTCCGGAGTCAATAACTTCCCCCACTCTAGAGTGGAGTGAGAGGGCGTGTCAGACTTATAAAGACTAAAACCAGTGTTCTTCAGTTGCCCTTTGAGTTCCAGGGCCACGGTCATTCTTTCAAACGTTCCATTCCCGCATGCCACATATCATCTAGCAGATAATAATAAAGTGCTTTACGTTATGCAGTTGATCTTCTGTCAAGTTCCCAGTGTGTTCTGTAGTAAATCAGTAACGGACGGGATCTAACGAGTACATTATGCGCATTTGTAACGATATCCGCCCACAGTGCACAGCCAACGGGATGGATGCATTCTGCAACCATAGTGGGATTACTTGAAAGCTTCCGATTTATTAACTTCGGATTCAAAGGGCACGTTTGTTATTAATAGTACCCAGTTAACTGATGATGATCTATTTAGCAAAAGATGGAATGTGAAATGATATTGAGATTTATAAATGGTACCACCATTTATAAATATCGATTGTTATAAAACTGTTTCATTCTACAGAAAAAGTATTATTCATAGAAGAATGTGATTTAACTAAATTGTCAAAAAATAAATAATTAAAAAAATTACAAAACACGACTGCCATGTCAAAAAAAATAACTAAAAAGCAAAAAAGATGTTAGTTGAACTGTATCAATAAAAATGAAAATAGTCACTCATTCACTCACTGATTAAACACAAAGTCTCGAAAACTACTTCAAGATCTACAAAACAAAATTTTTCATCGCCGTCGGGGGACCAGTCTGTAGAATACTTTCTAAAGTCCCCCGACTGCGATGAAAAATGTAGTTATTTTGTAACTCCTTTTTTGGGGCAATCGTGTAAAAACATAAGAATAGCCCAGGGTTATTGTATTTGCAAGAAATAATGAAGGAGGCGGGAAGCAGCGATTTGTCGCGGCGGGACAGTCTCCTCCAAATGATATACATGCAGTCGCTGTTCCCACTCGCACGCCCTCGCCAGCCGCAGTAATTGGATCCTCACTCGGTACGGATTAGTGAGAGTCCTGACTAGGCTCCTAATTATTATTAGACAGGAGAGTAACCATAGTTTGGTAGGTGGAAGGAGGTAAATAGGTTGTAGGAAGATCCGAAAACGTTTATACCGCGTACATCGAAGGACTAAAACAATTTTCCTTCTGCGGTCTTCCCGTCCGATTATAATTTAGGTGTATTCAAGGCTAGAGTGAATAGGCTCACGCTTTACCATCAACGATTGCATCACTGCTTACCATCAGGTGGGATCACAGCCAAGCACTAGTTTATATAATTAAAAACGACGAAATCAATACATGTCTGAACCACGGATAAATCTTGAAGTTTTCGACTTCAAACCAACTAAAATAAGAAGAACATACCTCCATGATAAGTATGAAACAACTACCTAGAATTCTAAGATCCAAGAACATTAACTAAATTCAAAACTGAGCAGAAATACTGTACATCAATTCTCAAAAACTTATCTACATAATGCGTTTACTTCGAATTTAATTTAAAGCTAAACACCGACTATTCCTGTGTATACAGGAAAGGTAATAGGAAATGTAGCTAAATCCAGAATAGCGGCAAACTGACTAAACTGACAGCTTTTGAACAAAACAACGAAGCTGCAGTGGGCGTTGCGGGGACTGAGCTCTAAGCGCTCAGGCATAACCACACCAATTTTTTAACTATCAGATAGAGAAACATGATGAAGCAGTCAATTGTGGACTGATTTTGAAAATTATTTTTTTTAATTGAAAGGTTCTGCTTCCAAGTTGGTCTGTAAATTTTTATGATTTGATCATGAACTTCGAAGATATGGAACTGAACTCCTCATAGGATCACAGCAGAACTGTCGTAACAAGTAAAATTGCTTTGTTTATACGTGTAGTCGATGACTGACTAAAAGAAAAGGGGGAGGGGATATATCGAACTGATCTAATGATGAAGCCGGAAGGTAGGTACCGGAATTCTGTAATAAATTAATGTAACCTAACCGTGTTTGGGATTATTAGAATTGTCATGAGATGCACTCTGGCTATAAAGTATTTAAGTTTGACTGAGGGGTATTTTTTTAGTGGTGGTACTCGTACCATAACTAAAAATTGTAAAATAAAAAACTTTTTACAATAAAAAAGACAACCGACTTCAATGTAAAAAACACTGAAAAGTGCAAAATAACTTTAATTTCGGAAGTCGGTATTAAATAACGAAGAGATAAAACTATTATAGAAACACTGACTTCCGAAAACTTCAAAAGGCAAAAAAAAAACGCGTCCCGCGTGCGTATTACACGCATTGCAATAAATACTTGTATGAAATGGACATTTGCGGGGGTTACGCGTGCGGAGCAAACCCGCATGCGTGATCTAAACCGCCGATATTAAAAACACCCTTAATCTGACCACAGCTTTAGCTGTCTCCGGCTTAATTCCAATGTACAGGAAATTGTATAACGTAGGGCCTGGGTTTGCCAGTCTGCCATCATCGTAATGTTAGTCTGTTGTCGTCGTGATTGGAACATCGCAGGAAATCGACTTCATCTCGCCGAAGACAAGCGTTTATCGAGTTAGCACTCCGTATAAGCGATGTCTTGAATTGGCTTTTGTATATTGTCTACTCAACTGAATTTACTACTGAACTACTGAATTTGTACCTTGCGAAGGACGCTCGTAACAATTAAGAGCGTCCTTGAGCGGTTGTAAATTCATACAACCTCTCTTAAGTGATTATGACGTTATTACACATCTCTTGAAATCATAAATTTTTGTAACATTAATTCAGTAAAGACCTCTGAAAACCTGCTATTTTGCGTGAACGTTGCCCTTCATAAATTAAAAAATAAAGCAAATATAACTAAGTATAAAACCTTTCACATTTAATCAAGATTATGAATGATTAAATTGTTTTCCAAAAACTATAAAGGGTGTCAAAAAAGCACGTATTTTCTGGAACAAGTTTTGTGAAATATTGAATATAAATAAAATATAAGAGTTTTCAGGCGTTATTTCTCTTTTATCGCGTTGCCACTTCATCAAACATTGCGTTGGATGAATTAACAAGCTTTTAAACCTGTTTTAAACCATGCTCACGTTGATGATAGACGAGTGGGGAAGAACCCTCTTAAGCAATAAGGTTAATATTAAGTATTTTTTATGATATCATCTGTGAAGTAGAAGGTTTAATATAACAATTAAACTGGCGCGATCTCAGTAAAATGGAGCTGAGAATTTTATTGTAGTACTCATTACTTCAGTGAAGCTTACTAAGAAGGCTGATTCGATAGATTTGCTGCCAATTACTGCAAAAAAAACAGAATGTGCTACATCCGCATTCTAGGCGAAAAAGAATTTAGTATCCAAGCCAAACAAATTATTAAAAAAAGGAGAATGAATTGGCAAATACAGAGGGAGATAGTTACTCATCTTTCTTTATGGGCACGCCACAATTGCGGTGGTAAGTCCACTCTTTGAGGTGTGACTACAGAGGTGCCACAGCGTCTTCGCTTTCGGCCTGACACAGTTTATGAGACAGTTAATAAAAAAAATGATATCTTTCTTTTAGACCCACAGCGCTAGTCTAGACTCTATAAACAGAATCTGTGCAAGCTCGTGAAAAACGAAAGGAATAAAACTTTAGTAAGCAACAACAAACACTTATTTTATTTAGGAAACATTAATACTGGCGACAGCACAATGCAAGAATCGATCCATGGTGTCACTATACAAATAGAATAATCGATGTTATCGGTTCTACGAGGTGGTACGACCCACCACCGCTTGTAAGCAACGGCTGCTTGCATGTCAATAAAATTTCTTATTCAATTCAGAATTCTTTATGACTTATTTATTTTTGTCTATGGAAAGTTTCATTGGATTCCATTTAAAATAAATAAATAAACTGCCTTATTTATTTTCAATACACTTACTTGAGCACCCGCTCTTATCCCATCGCTTTTTTTCCGCACTAGTGTTGAAAAGTGCGCGTGCTTGCCCCCTCTACAATTTTATTACATTTATCGTATCCGGCTGGCCGCGTGTCGACCCCACGAGGTGTGCTTATCTTTGTGTGTGTATTGAAAAACGTCGTTTGATACATGTGGAAATTTGTCACTGCAGCCCTCAGTTCCATAACACTCTCGCCAAGGCTCAGGTGAATGCCGCCTCGGGTACAATGACAAACTTTCTCCACTTGTAGGTATTAAAATGTACTATTTTATAAGCGAGTCCAAAGGTCTACAAACAATCCAATTAGATGGACTGACGTAAGAAAACATTTTTGAATTTAGAACATCGAAATACATCGAAATAAGAACAGAAAAATGAAACATTTGGCGTTACCACCAAAGTTTTGACAGACAGCCTGACGAATGGATGTTCACTGGGCAGTAATTGTCGCTTTTTGACGTCATTCGTCACGAGACCACTCGTCACGCAACAAATTAGCCGATAATATTTGTGTTTCACTTACAATGGCAAGGTAACCAAACAATATTTACTGCGAAATGTGTGGTTTTGTTACATACTGAGAACTCAATTTTGTATATGATTATGTGGTAGGTAGCGCTCATCATGTAGTGTAGGAATGTTTCAAAGTTGAGCACTTGATGCCATTTGATATGGCAGTATACTAATTTGGCCAATGAGCATAGGAAATCAATTCACCGCTCAATTGTCTGGTACACCATAAAACGGTTAACATCTCTTGGGTGAAGAACTTTGAGAACTAGTAACATTCCCTAGTGAAATACTTATACTTCTGGCAATGCATGAAAATGTAATTTATTTATTACCTTATACATACACCAACAGCAGTAAATATACATAGCAATTAAGAGGAAACAGTAAATATAATTTGAGTGCTAGTACACAGCTTACGCCATGAAACAGCAACATTAATTATTATTTAACTGTACCTAAACTTTACAAAAACATTCAAGGTAAAATAAAGACAAGTATAATTATATACAAAAGTAAGTTAATATAAATGCGAAAATGATTGGTGATTGCATGCTGTCAAAGTCCTGAAATTAAAAGGCACATGCCACACAACAGCTAAACTTGCAACGATATCGTAATAATATCTATGTAAACAAATCACAGAATCGCAATAGTAAATATCCCTTTATAAATCAACTTGAAAACAAAACTTCAAAGCCACCGAATATTCACAAAGCGACTCACGAAATGTAAAAAGACATATGGTAGATGGAGAGCGACGATATTCCAAAATAGTAAAGTTCATCATACTGAGAACTACTAGGCAAGCAATACGTTACCGGGTGTGCATCAGTAATGTTAAAATTACCAGGCTCGGGTGGAGACAAAGAGATATACGTCTATATCGGGTGTGGCCATGTATGGCTCGGTGGGGAAGCGGACTGTCCCGGAATAGGTGGAGCATCCTTACAGGGCTAGCAATGAGAGAAATTTTGATATTGGGATACTATCAATGTCATAATTATGGTAACATAAATATTTTACCGTAAAAAAGTAAAGATTGAAACAGAAAGAAAACTAAGGATGTAATGGTTACAGTATCCATACAGAAGGTGATGATGTAACGAAGGAGATAGATAATAGGTCTTTACCTATGAAATTGGTGATTTTTAAAACGGGTTGCTTTGAAGTGTTATATCATTGGATTGACTTGGAATCATAAGTTCAAATAAATTTTATATTAAAGGTAAGTATGTTATTCTTCTTTTGAAATTAGGTATTTATTGGTTTCTTTGTGTTTTCTATTTTCTGTAATATAGCAGTACTTATAACCATTTTTGTATGAAATCTAAGAAAACTCGCATTATTTTGTAATATGAGTTCTACCGTGGAAACAATGGGACTCAAGTGATATGCAATATTGATGATGTATACGGACTTAAAACTGCTAATGAATGAGATGTCTATTTTGGTTTCAATCACTTTCATGTGAGAAATTTTATTTCAGGAATAACTTTATTTCTTAGGGCGGCTACATGACAAAATTTCCAAAACGAAATCTATTAAACCAAGAACACAGAGTTTTTTTGTTAGAAGAAAGTCGTAGGTATGCGACATTGATATTGTTTGCCCTTTGCAATGCATAGTATCTACGTTGAAACTCTTAATATGAAAAAACGTTTTTTTATTAGCTTTCATGGTTATAAGTACTGCAATATTACAGAAAATACAAAACACAAAGAAACCAATAAATACCTAATTTCAAAAGAAGAATAACATACCTTTAATATAAAATTTATTTGAACTTATGATTTCAAGTCAATCCAATGATATAACACTTCAAAGCAACCCGTTTTAAAAATCTCCAATTTCATAGGTAAAGACCTATTATATTACTATTAAACTAACTAGACCCAGCTAGAACCAGTGTTGCTAGTAATTTAAGTATTCCGGTAGAACGTCGTAGAGCATAGTGACTATTTGCAACAATTAAGCACCCGAGGAAGCCCTTTAGACAAAGATGAAGAAGGAAACGTTGCATAACAGACCTAAGGCCACGTTATCATCATCATTTCAGCTGAAAGACGTCCACTGTTGGACATAGGCCTGTCCCAAGTGTGGCCATAATGACCGGTCCTGAACGTACGTGTTATTAAGAACACGTAGAATAAAAAATAACATTAATTAATAAACTTTACGATAGGAAACATTGGAGAATGGAAACGATAGAAAACTATATATTTAAAACAGGTGGAACCAAAAAAGCTCTCAAGGAATTGTCAAACACAAAAGACTGGATCGTAAAAATGAAAGATGAAAGAGGAGAATGGAACCGCCACAGAACAGACATATTAGAAACAGCTACATCATATTACAAAAAACTATACAGCAACAATACTACGCAAAGCAAAATAGAACTGGTGGAACCCTCGAATATCCCTAATATCCTCTATTCTGAAGTAAAGCAAGGTATTGATACCCAAAAAGAAGAGAAAGCACCCGGACCCGATGGCATAAGGAACGAAATTTTAAGACACAGTCAGGGAATCCTGATACCAGTTCTCACAGAGGTGTTCAATGACATCATAAACACCGAAACCATTCCCCTACAATGGACAGAGTCTAATATCATCCTACTGTATAAAAAAGGAGATAAATATGATATAGGAAACTATCGCCCTATTAGCCTTATGTCCAACGTATATAAAATCTTCGCTAAGATCATCTTAAAACGAATCGAAAGAACCCTTGACGAACACCAACCCATCGAGCAAGCAGGATTCCGCAAAGATTATTCGGTAATCGACCACATACACGTAGTGCGCCAAGTCTTAGAGAAGTACAACGAATACCAGCTAACGTATTACATCGCGTTTATCGACTACAGTAAAGCGTTTGATTCTCTTCTTCACGAAAAAATATGGGAGGCTCTACTAGAACAAGGAATCGAACACAAATTCATCCGACTAATAGGAAACATATACAGTCGCAGCACAGCAAGAATCCAATTAGAAAAGAAAAGCGCTCCTTTCAGAATAGAAAAAGGCGTTAGACAGGGGGATCCCCTATCTCCTAAACTTTTTTCCGCTGTACTAGAATCAATCTTCAGACGACTTAATTGGGAACACCTCGGTATTAACGTTAATGGAGTATTGCTGTCGCACTTGAGGTTCGCCGATGATATAGTGCTATTTGCTAAAACACCAGAAGACTTAAACAAAATGCTGGGAGAACTTGCGGCAGAAAGTGCGGAAGTGGGACTGACACTGAATCCGGAAAAACTAGAGTTATGACAAACGGAAGCAAGTACACTATCAAACTAGGAAACACTGAAATAGACTATACTGACGAGTACATCTATCTAGGACAGCTTATAACTCAAAAAGAACCCATGCAAAAGGAAGTGGCGAGAAGAATTACTAATGGCTGAAAGAGATACTGGAGCCTGAGAGAGGCTATGAAAGATAAAAAACTCCATATAAACCTCAAAAGTAAACTGTTTGACACCTGCATTCTACCTGTTTTGACGTACGGATGCCAATCATGGGCGCTAAATCATGAAATATTAAGCAAACTATCAACCTGTCAGTACGCAATGGAACGGAGTATGCTAAACATTAAAAAGTCTGACAGATTGAAAAACTTCGTCATCAGAAATAAAACAAAAACTAAAGATGTAACAACTAAAATCAAAAGACTGAAATGGAGATGGGCTGGCCACGTGATAAGAGGATGCGACAAATGGAGCCAAAGAGTGACCCACTGGTATCCCAGAGACGGCATGAGGAAGAAAGGTAGACCGCAAAAAAGATGGGTCGACGACATTAGACAGGTGGCCGGAGTCACGTGGAACAGAGTGGCACAGGAAAGGAAAGAATGGAAAAGGCTGGAGGAGGCCTTTGCCGATTGGCAAACAGATCTAGGAAAGATAACCAAGCAACAGATATTAGGTTAAATAGTTTATGAGTCAGTGTTATTATATTATAAGTTTAAATGCATTGTAATAAGAGATCTGAATAAAGAGGCTATATTATTATTATATTATTATTATTATTATTATAATAAACTTTATAATTGCAAAAAGAGTCATCAGTAAGATCATCTTATTTCCTAATCTAAAAATACCAGAGGATGAGCACTATCCCGATTAGCCTATTAGTCTATTCAGTGTTGTTATGGTATTTCTACTCAATGAATTGAAGCCAAGAATGGCAGTCATAAAAGTAACAACAGGTACATATTATTGCGATATTGATCTGAAAACTCCGAGCATTATCATCACACATGATTTCCGCAAGCTGTAAAACTCAATGGAGCGTATAGCATTTATGGGCGATGAATTGACCGACTAGAATGAAAATTGCGATATCAAGGTTGGTCACTGGTCAGCTCTTCCTAACTTTAATTATTTATATTAGGTCAGGTCATTGGACTATATATACAGGATCAACAGTCAATAAATATTTTGCCTAACAAGAGTTTGACGTACAACGATCAATGATTCTATTACACGTAATGATTGATTGGGCTAAATGGTCATAATGTCTTGATGTCAAAGAAGCTGCTGTCAAGATAAAGCCGTAAATATAAAGTTAGGCGAGAATTTGTTAGTCTTTAACAATTATGTTAGATATGTAGGTTAGGGAGAAGTGTGGTCCTATCTGAGGGAGGGGAATGTCATTGCTATTATAACGATGCATGGCATGTCAAGATGACACCATTGGTTTAGCTGGTGATTGAAGTACCACGGTTCGGTTAAGATGGACTGATAGTTTTGGATAGACTATGTGACAGGAATACGGAAAATACAAAGTATTGAAATATTGTGCCCTGTGTTGTTCTTCATCAGAACCATATCCCAGAAACATACGTCCCAAGGCCAACCCAGGTCAACAAATTTCTTATCTATTTATTAAAGGCTTAGTGTCCAAAGACGAACGAATTTTACCAGAAGACTTCACATTTAAAGCACTGAAATCGATGTAGCAAGTCGCAAAACATGAAAATCTTCAACTAAATGAGTGAAAACGTTGGAAAGCGATCTTAGAATCCTTTTTAAGTTTTTTTTTTTCAAAAAATGAAAAATAAATAAAAATACAGACACCTACAGATTGAGAGAGAGATAGGTGAGAATGAAATAAGTGAGAACGAAAATCACGATAGTTTCTTCAAATACATTATTTAACATAATTAAATATATTAATATGATTTCTTCAGATAAAGATGATATAAAATTCCCTCACGTAGCACCCCTGATGCACCACGTCCAATGCAAATAAAGTCAAACATGGCGGACGCGGACGATGCGCGCGCGCATTTAGAACGTACCGCGTCGTCTCAAAATTAACTACTAAACATTTGCTGTTGCCGTGCGCGTGTCGACGCTTAGATATGCCCATTAGTTCGAAGAAAATAGCATTAGCTATGTCTTCGCTCGGGAGAAACAAGAATAATATATTTTTTTGCTAGTTAAATGAAGCCACTATGGTACTATGATGCTACTCAAGCGTTGTGGGACCATGACCCCTAAAATCTGTTGCATGAGTGATCTCCTTGGTAGCTGATGGAAGCCTTGGTGGAAACAGGCCACTGTCAAGGTGTAACCAATGGTGTCGTTTGAGAAAAAAAAATAAGATACAAGAACAGACGCGTGAAATTATTGATAAGATGATGATTAAATTTATATTTCCCCAGTGTTACTGGTCACACGGGGTATGGGATCTTTATAAAGCTTTCGATAACTTAATTAAATTAAAGTGATTAGAGATCAATTTCCATTAACCATAGCGGATTTAATGCTTTTCCGAAGGCTTATCGATCTTTCTGAAGTAGAGTTTTTCGCACAGCTGGTACTAGTCTCACAAAACCCTGTCATGTGGTGGACACCGATTAGGCTTCAGCTTCGTACCTACAATGACGCACAGACGTCTATTACTTGCAAGGTTAGCTAATAGCCACACAAAGCATTCCGGGAACCGATTGAATCGGGTTTAATATCGATTACCTTTCTTTTGCGTCCGCTTTTCCAAGAATCGTGAATTTTTAATATAGCGAGACATCATGGTTTAGCTTTAAATTTTAAAGTTTTATTTCTACTGTTGCTAATTAACTCTTGACTGAGGGTCTTTAAGTCAAGAGTGATTAGGTTACTTCTGCCAGGCAAGCGTGCTCTATCGTTGATCACATCATCGCTTACCATCCGATAAAATAGTGGTCAAACGCGACTCTATCAATAATAATAATCCCTTAGAAGATCAGACCTCAAGAAATTGACTTCATCAAACGAAACAAACATTATAGACATTAACCGTAAAGAAAACAATACAGATAAAAGAATCTTTAAGTTTGATATTTGAAACATTTCAGGGTAAGATCCTGAAATATCGGTTCTCGTCAAAGACCCAGCCAGGTGCGACGTGACACAATGCGATCAATTTCCTCAGGGTTCAACTAATATGCATGATTGACGTGGCTCTGTGGGCGTACAAAGGTCCCTCCGTCACGCCTCATGACCTTTCCCACGTTACCAAGGACGCCACAATGACTGAGGGATGTCATTTGATTTGAACTTGACATTTTATCTATATATATAAAAGCGAAATACCACTCACTGATTAATCACGAAATCTGTGAAATTATAACACCTACAAACTTAAAATTTGGCAGATTTTAAGTTTGTAGGTATAGGTTCCTTATAGGGTGTAGATATTCGCTAAGAACGGATTTTACGAAACACCATCCCTAAGGGAGTAAAACGTGGGTCCAAAGTTTTGTATGGAGAAACCAAATTTCACGCGGGCGGAGCCGCTGGCAGAAGCTAGTAAATTATATAATTCACATGTGTCTGCTGTAATTTACATGTGCCGTGCCATAATTTTATTTACTAACACTTAATTTAAGATTATTGTTACTAACACTATATAAGTTGTGCTCGAATTAAAGATTTATTATTATAATATTTCATGTTTCAGGTTTCGGCTATCGTTTGTGGGATCGAAAGAGTTTACCGTGGCCCTGAACGCAAAAGGCGTTTGAAGAAACACTGGGTTTCAGTCAGTTAAAGTCTGACACTCACTCTCGTTTCTTCCAGAGCAGGAGAAACGATTTGATGATTTCCTACCTCAAAAAAAAATGGGAATCCGCCATGGGAGAAATTGGATGAGACTAACACAGGACCATGGAAAGTAGTACAAGCAAATACAGGTGAAGAGCTGTCTTTGCTTGTTGTGTTGACATATTAGAGCTATTCTGTTGGTTGGAGGGAGCTCAAACCAACAGAATAGCTCTAATATTTCTTGTAGTAGGTGAAATCGTACTAGATGATAATGATGAGTCCACTAAAAATACAGATGAAAATTAAGTTGAAGTGGAGAACCACTTTGTTTAATCAATTTGATCAATAATAAGGACTGACTTTCAAGGATAGTTTGAAATCCAAGATTGGTACAAGGAAAACCCAGCAGTAGGCAAAGTTGGGTTGTAGATGATGATGATGCACAGCCAGGAATGGTGAATGAAAAATGAAGCTCAATATAATTTTAATTGAAAAGATTTATAATTAAAGTAACAATAAAATAACATAAGAGATAGAACATAGTTGAGGGATAGTGATAGTGGGTGAGGTTTTGTAATTTCAGACTGCAAACTAGAAAACGTGAGTATTGATAAATTATATGCAATGGCCTTCACACATAGCCGACAATCTGATACTGTTAGTATTGAACGGAAATAAACGTTTAATGACGAATACGCAATGTATCAATGTTAACATCAATTGGAATTGACATCTATAATTAAATAGGGATTGTCTGCAACGGAACATCTATCTTGAGAGAGGCTAAAAATAATTTATTGGGATCACAGTTAGGGCTTAAATAGAGTTGATACTATGACTTAAAGAGATTGCATGCAAAGAAGAAATCTTTTTAGCGGGTCGATGGCAAAACAATTTTTTTTTTTTTCAAGTTATATTTCTTGCTGATGTTGTCATTAGGTCCCTACGTAAACAGGTAACAGGGCAAGTGACGCAGGATGGAAGATGGGACATGGTCTGCGGAGAGGCGCCGCACAAACACTGAAGATCGGAACCGTTCGAGAACCTCCATCTGTGGAGATTGTATTAGCTGCGCCCAACCTGGGTGCGGAGTCTGTTTAGAGTTTTCCAGGTTGGCCATGGTAATTCGTGTCCAGGCGAGAGGCTCTTCGACGACGGCTCGATAAAATCATCAATACATGAACAGATTGATCTTCTTGTAAAAAATATTAGGAAAATTCAACAAAGAAGTAGAAATGATTAGAAGTAAAATACTTGGGATATAAAATCGATTGACAACCCTAACGTCAGGACTATTATTAGGATCTATTATGTGCGTTTACCTTATACAAACCGATGTTTCCAATTCACCGTTAACCAGCCCCACTCAACAATATAAGCCAAACATTATGATATACAACTGCCCTCGGAAGGCAAATAGCAGTATCTCTAAATTTTCAAAAAAAAATTTTTTTTCTCGGCTACCGGCTTTTCGACGGATGTCCTGTCCTGTCCGTGTTTTATAGGTAACTTTATAGCAATAATGACAAAAAAATGCTACCTGTACTTAGTTACTTTATAAATGCAAAAACCACTCTGTTGTAGGTAATCTGTATCGAAAGTATGACTTAGCTAGCCCATGATAAAAAAATGGAAAAAGAATTGGAAAAATTGGAATTGGTTTGTTTTGGATTATGGAAATGGAGAAAGACCTAAAGTTACTTTTTATCAACCTTCCACAAGTAGAAGTTATTCAATTATTCATGTCATTATGAAGACAGAAATATTTTTTTTTCCAATATCCATATTTTCTTAAAATTCATTTTGATTGAGTTGCTTATTGGGTTCCGAGGGCAGTATAAAACATGACTGCCATTGAACTTGCTACCAAATGGAGGACAATAAGCTATAAACTTGGTACATATCCTAGTAAGTATTTACTAGTCAAGGGTACTATGATATGAATTGGCATACGTTTGTTACGATATGGGTTTGTGAGAACGATGTAATATATTGTGTACACACAAATTCTGTTACTCGTGAAGTAGAGGTATGTAAATAAACTATTATATGTGAATTTAAAGGTTAAAGTTATGTGAGTTGTTAGGGCTGCTTGTTTTACTGTTCCGACTATCGACTTATTGAACGAAGAATAGACAAACAAAGCGTAAACCAGCTTTTACATTGTCATTATTATTATTATATCCATTATAATGACAGATCTATGCTTCATAGAATTACAGAACTACGACTGGAGTTTCTGCATTTAAATCATATCAGCGTCTGTACTATGAATCAATTGCTGCCACAACATGTATAACTATCATCTGCCAGCGGCTTCGCCCGCGTGAAAGCAGGTTTTTCTTTACAAACCTTGGACCCCCGTTTCATGTCCTTAGGGGAATTTTGAAAAATCCTCTCTAAGTGCTTGCCTACGTCATAAAAGGAAACCTTGTGCAAAGTTTCACGGTCCTAGTCCCAGTAGTTTCGGCTGTGCCTTGATATGTTAGTCAGTCAGTTTCTCCTTTTATATATGTATATAGATAACTGCATATTTTAACGATACAGTGATGGCTGTACCCGTATTATCTGTCCAATGTTTTAAGTTATTAACAGAAGCACTTTCTATCCTATCTAGAGGCTTCATTATAAAAACAATGTTCTCAATAAAGGCATCATTATTGAGTTTTAAACATAGTAGTCTTCCCGCATATCACTCAAATATACCAATTTCATTGAAGAACAGTGCACCCGTATCTATTTAATTGACCACTTCAAACCTGTCTGCCATCGCTTCATGATTCTTTTAATCAATTAATTCAATTGTGTCGGTATTAGTCAGTTTGCACGTATTAATTTAATTACCAAATGGTTCAGTTCGGTCTAGGTCAGGCGTTCAGTGCCAATTTGGCCAGTCTTCACCGGATTTAATGAAGTCTTACGAATTACGAGGCAATTGGCAGAATAACGTTGTTTCTGTTGTGTTATGGATAAATTTAGAGTAGGTATTGCACTCAATTTTACCTGGCTATAATATTGTAAAATCGCACTATTGAATTCTTTCCGTGCCTAGGTTGCTACGGATAAAGAATTCAAAATAGATTTTATTTTAGTGAAGTACACAGTTGTCATTTTAAGCTAAATCTTTTCCTGAAACTATAAAATAGTACATGTACAAAAACGGTAGGTATTAAAAGAGAAAGAAAAAAAATGCCAGTAGAAAACTATTTCTGCGCGACAGAATGAAGAAACCAGGGGAAATTACCTGAACCAAAAATTAACCTCTGAACCATAAAGTTAAAATTATAGAAAATTGTTTTTAAGATATTACCTGTTATACGTCTGTCAGTTACAAAATTAGTCTTATTGTTTCCAAACTCAAAACTGTATAATATAAGGTAAGTACCTATATATACCTATATCACTGTGTTACCCACAATTAGATCCAGCAGCCGTATATGACGAACGACAAAAACTGTGGAGCACAATGATTGTTATTGTGACGACAATGAAACACAAATCATAGCTCGGTTCAAGGCCAGACGGGGGAAAACACTCGGTTAGTAGCAGACATGAAATATCTTAATATTGTGTTGTAATATGGAAATATTTGATGGTGAGATACGGTTTTGATGTTGAATATATTTGAAGTGGGAGATAACTTCCATGAGTTTCAGCAGAAAACAGTCATGACTATCAACTGAGGGATAATATTAATGTTATATAACTTCTCTCACGGTGGAGCGACAAGGAGTGTCAGATTTTTACCGACTAAAACCCACCCATTTTTCTTTAGTTGCCCTTAGCATTCCAGGGCCGTGGCAACTCTTTTCAAACCAGGCCCAAGAAGACCTTGTAAATTAAACTGACAGCTCTTTGAGGTCGAGCACTTTTCAGTTTTCGAAGAATCCATCCCATCTTACTCTTGCTTAACAGTCACGACCGGTTCCCAAGAAAAGTTAAGCAAATCGAAGCAAGAGCACTCATTCCGGCTATTGAACTGCTAATCTTTAGCGAACCAATGGTGGAGACTATATAATAGTTAAATGATCAAAATAGTTTCAAAGTCCAAATGTGAAATATCGTATTTCACATTTGGATTTTAGCAGACATTAACAAAGTAAGCACTGATGTAAATGCAATTGCTACAGCCTAACACAATACCGTTACACGGCTTCAGGGATTAGGTACTTAGAGTCTATTTAAAGCACCCAACGAGTCCTAAATCTTATGGCGATTTGTTACTACCCTGATGTGTTGTTATAGACATTAACGAAACCTTGTAGTAGGTGCTAATCTCATTTGAGTAACCACTTAAAACATTTTATCGACGACACTTACTGATAAATTAGATGAAGACCTACACAAATGTGACAAGGTCGTTTAGCGATCAATTACAGTTTTAAATTAAGCGACAGAAAACAAAACAATAGAAGAAGATAATCCTACAGGATTGATCATATTTGGCATAGAGACATTTGATAAGAATATACATATATTCTTGGATCTCGGAAATGAATCCCATCGTCTCAAATCTCGCTCTTTAAGATTGGTATCTTTCCTTTCAACAATATTGTGGTTTTACAGTCTCATAGTAAGTACATGATGCAGTTCTGTCCAGTTGTCCGTCTGTCTGTCTCGATTAGTCCAGCGCACGTCCGGTGCCCTGACTCATGTCCTGTCTTGCTTCCTGTTATAGGGGTCACAGAGACAGACATTGCAAATTCGATTAAGATATCTTGATACGAAATAGTTAGCAGTATGAGGGACTGTCCCTTTCATTACTATATATGCTGTTAGTGTTGGGAGTGCTATGTCTTTTCATGGCAGCTTTATGATCATTATCATCTATTGTAAGCGGATGCCACTGAATACTACAATGTGATATAATAATACTCTTTTTAATTCTAATGTTGTTTCAATACCAATGTTACTAAAAGAATATATAAGTATACACGTGGATGAGAGAAAGACCAAAGAAATAATGGATGGATTGTGCGAGGAGTGATATGAAAGAAAAGGGAGTTAGTGATAGCTTGACCGGTGATAAAGAAACGGGTTGTGCTGTCCCCAATTAACATGGGGCAGGAAGATGATGATGGTGTTGTTGTTTCAATATCAATAAACCCGATCGAATGAGCAACAATGGAAGCAATTTTCTTATACGTTACGCTAGCTAACGAATTGCTTGACACTTGAACCGTGTTTAGAGGAAAATATAGAAGCCAGTGTAGTGTTTAATTTTATTCTTTAAAGATGAGTCAGAGCGGCGAATAAATAAAATAAACTAAACATTTTTATCTAAAATAAGATAAATAAAAATGTAATAGGTTTTGGAAGACCATGAAATAGTTCTATAACAATAGTTAACAACAATGACAATTTCATAGAAGTTACAACAATATGAAATTTTCTTTTTACAGAAAATAACAAATTTTAAAACTGGACTAATATTTTATTTGGAAGATACCACAATTTAAAATGTACCTACAGGTTCATAATACAATAATGTAATTAAAAATTCAATAAAATTTAATACAAATTTATCAAAGAACGTCAGAATGAAAAATACGGAGTTATGAGGCGAAACATACGAAAAAAAACACAGAAAGTATTGTAGGTAACATACAATTGACGTATTTCTCCCTGCTCAAAAGTAGCCAGCTCCAAAGACACCGGAAATGCCTCCTGCATCATAGTCATAGATATTTTGGAATAAATAAATAATAAATTTCGGAGCCATATCTCAAGAACCCAAAACCATTTCCTGCATCTTCCATTGCTTTTGGATCGACGCCCAACCACGTACATCTTACACAAACCAAATATACTCGTGAAGCTTTTGGAGTTATCTAAACACTGCGTTGCAAAAAATTAAAGCAAAAATTCCAAGGAGCCAATTTGGTTAGCATGGAATGTGCATCTCCTAATGGGTCCATCCGCTTTAGTTAGGTACTCGCATCGTTCGCTGTTGAGTCACAGATGTGAATACCTACTGTTAACTGAATGTCGTCTGTTTAAATATTATCTTAGTTTGATGGGTTTATCAGCGACACAGTAGACAGTCGATAAGTGTCTGAATCATAAAAATTATTATTACATAATGTATCTTGTTGATGAATCAAATAAGTGTAAGTTGAATTTGCAATAAGATACAACATCTTTAGATAGTATCGTCAATAATATCGATAAATTTGCCTGGTTTGGCTTTTTTTTTTTTTTTTTTTTTTCGGGGGGAAAATCATCTTATGACATCCCCCGCCCTTGGGCGGGGCGGGAGATAGTGTCAGACTTTTACTGACTAAAAACCCACTCCTGTTCCTTCGTTGCCTTTCGTACCAGGGCCGAGTCTTCCTTTCAGAATCAGACCCTTGGCCCCGGTAGGCTTCGACCCTGCTAGGCCCCTACAGTTGCTGACATCTCCTTGAGGCGCGCGTGGAACAGCACGCGCCGTCGACGACTTGGGCTCGGTCCGGACGGTTACCGGACGGTCGGACGGCGAGCCACCCATTGCTCGTCGTCCGCAAGCCTGCGCCTACGATGGCCGGAAATCGGGATCGGAATCCCGGCGGCGATTGGGGCGTGAGGACCGTTGCCTAACGCGATCGGCCGCCTCCTTTGCTAGCATTACTGCTTCGCAGAAGGAGGCAACCGCCTGCCACTCCTCCTCGCTCCGGACCATGGCCTGTACCAAAGCCCGGCGCGAGAGATCGCCGCCGCCGATCGCCCCCACGAGGACACGGCGTTGCTCTACCCAAGCGGGACACACCTCCAACGTGTGTCCTCCGGGCGGTCCACACAATGGTGACACCCGGGCGTTTCTTCCGCACGAATCCGGTGCAGGAACCTCCCGAACTTACCATGTCCGGTGAGGACCTGCGTCATGCGGAAGGTAAGGACGCCGTGTTGCCTTTCCAGCCACTCCTCAAAGAGGGGACTTATCGCCATAATTATGGGCCTGGTTTGGCTGCAAATAACTTATTTAAGTATATGTTGAGCATAATGCTGTTGCCAGTTCTCATTCTCGATAACATTCCAAAGAATCACTTACTAAAATTATTTTTGATTATCTTTTTTTTAAGTGTTCATATCCATCTGCATTCTGTATTATTAATTAACTTTTTAACCGATTTCAAAAAGGATCTCAATTCGTAGGATCTTTTTTTATTTTATTTTTAATGTATGTTCCCCGATATTACGCGTACACGCCAGGACCGATTTGGAAAACTCTTTTTTATTTGAAAGTGTCTGTTCTGAATCTGATGATGGCATACTGGAGAAATGGACAGAGAGAGATGAGAGAAACTGGTTAAATAGAGACACTTCTAAAGGTACCAGGTAATATAAAACTTGCACACTATTGAAATAAAAAACTTATTACAAAAAAAAACATTTAAAAAAGTGTAACATACCGTTACATTTCGGAAGTCAGTGTTAAATAACGAAGAAACAAAATCAGAACCACCTCCTTCCGAAATGTAAAATATTTTTTGTAAAAAGTTTTTTAACAAGCCGTGATCAACATGTTTACACCAATAAATACATTAGAGTAAACGATTGTAAATATTTTGATGCGGTTAACGTAAAAGCTATCTAACATTCTGAGCTTCAAATAAATATTTACACCAAAAAAAGATCGAATTGTTAATGATGATTGAGACACATAAAGATCTTGATATATTTTACCTGCGCGAAACTCGCCGGATATAACTTTGTACACTTTTAAAGTCATAATCTGACTTACAAACTGTCGTTAAATAAATATAGAAGGTTTGAATGAAAGCTACTAAATTTCTCACGTATTTAATTATTTTAAAAAGTGACAAAGTAGTGACAAGATGTTCCATTAGAGAAGGGATGACAATATTAGACAAGTGGCGGGCGGGAGTCATGTGGGACAGAGTGTCCAAGACAAGAAAGGAAAGAATGGAAAAGGTCGGAGGAGGGCTTTGCCAACTAGCAAAGAAACAAAGCAACAGATAGAGTTTTTTTAGAAGTTTAAAACATTGTAATTAGTCAGGAGATCCCAAGGGCTGACTCTGATCTTGGACAGGGGATAAGCATTGCCATAATAATCAATAATAATCATTAATTCATTTGTTTAACATAGGTAAATATAGAGCGTGGGTAAACCGCCAGTCTTTTAGGCAATTTTTTTGTAACAGAGATTAGTTTATTTAGTGAATACTTGAATAGTTTGTCTTGTTTACTTGAATACGAAAAATATCACAACTGCTAATCCAATTCCATTCAATGAATGAGTACAGTGACTCATATACACATGGTACAGGTTCTATAAAAAAATAAGGAACAACCGGGTGAAGCATTACATTTGTATGTACTAACTAGCTTTTGCCAGCGGCTTCGCCCGCGTGGAATCAGTACTTCTCATCTTCATAAATTATAGCCTATATGGTAATCCAGGATATAAACAATTCTTCTACATATTCTAATCCGTTCAGCAAATTGAGCGTGAAGGAATTAAAAAATAAAAAAATTGTGGTGTATATGTATATTTGTGTTTACGTTTAGTAAACACAAAAATACATATACACCACAAATTTTTAATTAGTACAAATAATTAAAAGGCTTATTAGAAAAGGTCTTGTTATTATTTAAGTAAAGTCTCAATAAATAATATATACCTAAACAGCAAAGTTATGAGCGTTTCTTTATATCCCAAAATGTCACTCAATTTATGGAATTATTGTACAGGCTATTGATTATGTATGAATGAATGGCGATAAAAATGTAAAAACACTGCGCGTAGTATTGTCTAGTAGCAATTGTTATGAATGATTGATTAAATTATGAATTTACCAATTATGACAAATTTTCGTGGACTATTTTAGGATTTCGTTTTTTTTACTTTTGACTACATAAATGTGATCAGAACGGGTACGGATAGAGCCCCAATTTTTTTGTACTAGTTAAAATATAGTGGAGTATACAAACTTTCGCCTTTATAATATTAATGTGATTAGGAGCGATTAAAGGCCTTACCATGACAGATTAAAATGTCAGTCGTTCGAGCGAGAAAGAAAGATGGAGTTATACACCCTATCACCCTAGGTATATTACCTAATAGCTCCATCCCTTTTTAACAGTTCAGTTTAGGTCGAAAAATGGATTGCGTTAAGAGCCCGTGGTAACACTCCTGCCCCCCTAGCCAAGTTACGACTGTTTAGTTTCGATTCTCTTGCGTCGAACGCCTCGAGTAGGCCACGCCTCCGATTATTTTCTTCTGACCACGTGACTGAGCGTTGAGATGACGTCAGAACAAAGGACGCTCTACTCGACGCGTTCGACACAAGAGAATCGAAACGAAACGGTCGTAACTTGGCTAGGGGGGGCTGGCCTGCATAACAACGCAATAACTGTTGCATACATCGTTGTAATTTTAACTAGGGTGTAAAATGGTTTTCTAAACTATTCTCCTCGACTTTACGGCGACTCGTGATTTCCTAGTTCAAACTGTTACCGAGCTATATAATATAACGAAGCGTGTACTTGTGCTATATTTATGTGTAGATCTGTGTTAAATGAAGTCGGGGCTGGGTATAAATCTGTGTAGAGTGGACGGCATACCGGCCAAACTTCTAACCACTGTAAACAGCGAAGTAGGTGTCCATTGTAATGTCGGTCACGATATTTACTACAGGGTAGGTTGAGTTAGAAGACTGAAAATTAAAAAAACAAAAAATGAATTGCAGCGTTGATTTGTTGTATTAGTTTCTCATAATAATATTGGTTATTATTATGTATATGTATATATATGCAACGCCGTGTCCTCGTGGCGGAGATCGGCGGCAACGATCTCTCACGCTGGGCCTTGGTACAGGCCATGGTCCGGGGCGAGGAGTGGCAGACGGTTGCCTCCTTCTGCGAAGCAGTAATGCTAGCAAAGGAGGAAGCAACATGCACGTGCACGCGCGAGGGCGCGTCCCGCACGCCCCAGCCGCGATTTTTGGCCATAATAGGCGCGGGCTTGCGGGTGGCGAGCAATGCCTGGTTATTATTATGTATATGTATATATATGCAACGCCGTGTCCTCGTGGCGGAGATCGGCGGCAACGATCTCTCACGCTGGGCCTTGGTACAGGCCATGGTCCGGGGCGAGGAGTGGCAGACGGTTGCCTCCTTCTGCGAAGCAGTAATGCTAGCAAAGGAGGAAGCAACATGCACGTGCACGCGCGAGGGCGCGTCCCGCACGCCCCAGCCGCGATTTTTGGCCATAATAGGCGCGGGCTTGCGGGTGGCGAGCAATGGGTAGCTCGCCGTCCGACCGTCCGGTGACCGTTCGGACCGAGCCCAAGTCGTCCAGCGGGGGATGTCATTGGATATGTATTTATTATTGTATTAGTTTTCTATTTGCTTGTTCGCCATTAAGTTGCACCTACCATGTTGTTTCTGCACCACCCTAAGGGCGATTGGTATAAAATGCCTAATACCTAATACAAGAATGTTTAGTGTTTTGGACATGGAAGTTGGAGTTGCTCGTGTCGTAAAACATTGGACACGCATTCCCCAATAAAACAAATATCCGTTCGTTTTGGCACCAGCTGGTGTTGTCTTTATAATTCTGTTATTATAAAGGCCACTGGGTTTTTAGGTACAAACAGTTCGAGAGAGTATGAGACACAAGAAAACAACATTTTTTTTCTAGGTGGGATAACAGCATATAACTTCTTCTGCTCTGGGTGGAAGCGAGAGGGAGTGTCAGACTTTTACTGACTAAAATCCAACTCTTTCGAACATTCCCGCAGCCCTAACAGGTACATCAGCATTACTGGGCAGTCTGGACACCGTCGGTTTTTGCTGACATAATTATCTTTGAGGAAGAAAACAACATTAAGGCTCTAGACAGACGGACCGCATTTCAACTGCAATCCAACCGCAAATTGCAGTTCAAGTGCAGTTTGAATGCAGTTGACACGACTGCAATAGAACTGCAAACCAAACGTGCAGTCCGATTGCAGTTCTATTGCAGTCGTGTCAACTGTATTCAAACTGCATCCGAACTGCACCATACCCACCTACTTTAACGCTCGCCCCCCCCCCCAGTTGACACGACTGCAATAGAACTGCAAACCAACCGTGCAGTTCGATTGCATCCGAACTGCAATTTGCGGTTGGATTGCAATTGAAATGCGGTCCGTCTGTCTAGAGCCTAAATGACAAAATAAAAATAAAACTAGACTCGATTAAACTCGGATAGAAATGATGCTAATATATAATGACAATTGACAGCACGGTTGGTGTCGTGGTTGAGCGATTAGCTGCTGCTCTGCGTGTCGCGAAGTCGATTCCCGCACGTAAATCATTTGTATAACCTACAGATAACTGTTCCGGGTCTAGATGTTTGTGAATGTAGACACGGATCACGATACAGGAGTAATTCAGGATAGTGTGAGGGTAAAGTTTTACAAAAATGTGATTAAGATCTTTTTTACATAGCTTGTGTAGGATGACAGCAGGACGAACACATGCATCTTTAAGATGAGAGAAAAGGATAGGTAGCTACATTGTATGAATCCGACAGCTGTCACCCGCATCATCCTATGGCAATTATAGTGTTCTTCACTTTAATTTTTTGCTAAAGGATGACCATAGACCATGACCATAGAGCATGGGTAGGATGACAGTAGGACGAAAATCTGTATCTTTAAGATGAGAGAGACGGATAGGTAGCTACATTGTATGAATCCGAAAGCTGTCACCCACACCTTCCTATAGCAATTATAGTGTTCTTCGCTATAATTTATTGCTAAAGGATGACCATGACCATAGACTGACCTTTGATCTCTTTGGGATTCTAATCCCAAAGAGATCAAAGGTTTTTTATAGTAATGATGATGGACTTTTTCGCTTTAATCTATCTTTTCCCTTGGAAAAAGATTAAACAACGAAATTACAACTACCTTCACAGTCCACAGCAACTAATCAATTAGCAAAAACAATAGTTTAACTAACAAAACATGAACAAAACTTTGTTAATTACTTAACTCATAATTAACAATTCAATGCAGCGTGTCGCACAAGGACGCGCTGTTTTATGCAAATCGTTCGTGTTATGAGCGTCATAGGCTTTTGTGTAGCGGTTCAAAGAAGCAAATTGTGTGCGTTATGAAAATATAAGTAGGGGAAATGCTACAGTTATTGGCCATCTCAACTAATGGCCTAAAATAAGTAATAATAAATTACTGAACTTAAAAGAAACTCTCTATATCACCTTACAAAAAGCTGTTATCCTAAATACATGTCGAATTGTTAGAAAGTTCATGCAAATAGATGAAAACGAATTAGGTCCCCATCATAACACACCCTCAACATAACACACCACGCGCTGCATTTAGTTGGTTTTGGTACTTAAGTCGGTAGGTTCTCGTAGGTAAATGTAGTTAAAAACCAGCCAAAGAGCTGAGGATAAATTATTAATAATGATATTCCATAACTATCACACAATGCCGTCTAGTCCCAAGGTAAGTAGAGCTTGTGTTATGAGTACTAGACAACTGATAAACATATATTTCTAAATACATAGGTACATATTATAGATAAACTACACCCAGACACAGAACAAATGATCATGCTCATCACACAAACATTTGTCCTGGGTGGGAATCGAACCCACGACCTCCAGCATAGCAGTCAGGACCGCTAACCACTAGACCAACAGGCCAGTCAAAAACCAGCAATAACCTACAAGTCAAGTTTCAAGTGTCTGCCAAAGAGTCAACGGGACTTTGCGGTATCTGTATCGTCTGAGGAACTTTTTGCCTGCGAAAACGAAGACAATGCTTGTGCAGACTTTAATTTTTCCTGTAATCGACTATGGTGACGTGTGCTACTTTGACCTGAATGCGGTGTTGCTAGACAAGCTTGACAGGCTCCTCAACAACTGCATCCGGTTTGTATTTAACTTAAGAAAATATGACCATATTTCTAGTTATAGATCCGAGCTCAAATGGTTGCCCATTCGCCAGAGAAGAGGTTTGCGCGCACTGACTACACTTTTCTCTCTGCTCAACTCTCCCACCCCTCCTTCTTATCTCCTTCTTATCTCATATCACACTTTCAATATCTATCTTCTTCCCATGCTAAGAATCTACGTTCTTCTAACAATCTTCTACTGCTTTGTCCTTCTCATACTTCTGACTTTGTTCATTCTTCCTTTCATATACAGTCCATACTTCTGTGGAATGCGCTTCCTCTTGACATCAGGACGGCCACCAGTCAATATGCATTTAAGCGGAAATTGCGGCTTTATTTTCTATACAAATAGCGGAGTAGTCTCAAAAATCCTTTCATTATTCCTTATATAAATAATATATATTTTTGCATATATATATGTAGGTTTATATTATATTAAATATTTGTGTATGTTTATTTTATGTATTTATACATTTGATCCCTTGTTTTCGTATTATTCTTTTCTTTTTTTTTTTATGCACCTACCATGTTTTCTCTTCACTACCCTTGGTTGACTGGTAGAGAATGCCTAAGGCATTAAGTCCGCCTTTGTACCTTTATGTTGCATGAAGTTTTAATAAATAAATAAATAAATAAACCTACCAGAATAGTAAACTCAAAACTGCTTACCAAACGTGTATTCGAGCAGAAAAGATTTTAAAGAAGACGAAGAACTACATAGACTAGAAATTGATAAGATTTAGAAAATCTCTATGTATTTATACTAGACCAATAAAAATCACAGCGAAAGCGAAATGGGATTTTTTTACTCAATACTTTGTTTTTCTACAACACAAAAAGTTTTGCAAGCCAAAGAAAACAATACAATAGAATATAAAAATAGATAAGAGGAAGATGGAGAAACATGGTACAATAACTAATAAATTACAGAAGAAAAAAAGGTGACATAGAAGCTGAGGAGTTGAAAAATAGAATGCTATATGAAATGCGATAATATATGAATGAGAAAAAGATAGATAAGTATAGGGTAAATTTAGAAATCAAAAAGCCTACACAGGCTTTGAAAGTAGACAACAATATCGACAATGTTATGTATGATGTACCTATCATTCTGGCAAATGCTAAGTACTCGTACTTAACTGTAATCCTAGATAACTAAATGTACAGTATTTAGTTATCTATATATATAAAAGGAGAAACTGACTGACTGACATATCAACGCACAGCTAAAGATACTGGGACTAGGAGCGTGAAATTTTGCTCAAGGTTTCCTTTTATGATATAGGCGAGCACTAAGAAAGGATCTTCCAAAATTCACCTCCTAAGGGTATGGAACTGGGGTCAAAACTTACTTCAATGCGAGTGAAGCCGCTGGCAAAAGCTAGTATAAAATATAACAAAACAACTGTCCCACAGGTTAATCTAATGTAATGGCATCCAATATTGGCACGTGTCCTGATGAGAACTATAACAAAATAAACTCGAAGCCAGACAGACTGAGCTCCTTGGCATTCAATCGCCTATCGTGGTACAAATAGATGCGACAGTATAACAACATTTATTATTTGGGTTCATTATCATCATCATCAGAAGTCCTACCACGAGCTCTTAACGCGATCTATTAGACAACATAAACTGAACTTTTAAAGGGATGGAGCTATATATGGTGACAGCTCCATCCCTCTTTCTCGCTTGCACGCTTGACATTTTAACATGTCGTGGTAAGGCCGTCCACTACTCTCATACCGAACACCATTTAACTCAATCATACTTTTAGAGAATGAAGATATCCGCAGGAGAACCAAGGTTACAGACATAGCCCGAAGAATCGCCAAACTTAAGTAGCAGTGGGCAGGGCACATAGCTCGCAGAACAAATGGTCGATGGGGACGAAAGGTTCTGGAATGGCGACCACGTACCGGAAGACGCAGCGTTGGAAGGCCTCCCACAAGGTGGACCGATGACCTGGTGGGGGTCGCGGGAATCCGATGGATGCGAGACGCACAGGACCGCTCATTGTGGTGACATTTGGGGGAGGCCTATGTCCAACAGTGGACGTCTTTCGGCTGAAATGATGATGATGATACTTTTAGAGGTGTGCGGAACATATCTAATGAAAATTCCCACAAACCTCCGTTTAAAAGGGAGGATTCTCTGACCAGACAGGTGTTGTGTTTGGTCCAGGCAACTGCCCAATAGTACATTTCAGACTGTTGTATATGTTCTAATCACGCGGAGAACTCAGCTAATGCGATGAATGATTTTTCAATTTTGTTTAGTAGATCGTTGTTCCAGGTAGCCTGAGAGCTCTGGGTCGACGCGACGGCGACGCCGCGACGGCGCGTTGAGTTTCACGCGCATCTCAAAGAGATGTTAGCAGGACTGTGGGTTTGTTTGAAAGAGTCACCGAGGTTCTGCAACGTGGGTTTTAGTCGGTAATAGTCTGACATCGCTCCATCCAAGAGTCAGAAAAGTTATTGGATGATTTCTCAACTCAGAAACAAAGGCAATGCAATTTTAAAACGTATCATAAATTAAATATTTAATGAGTGGTTCTTTTGTAGATATATCTCTATTTTGTGATCGCTTCTTCTATATGATATTCTTAGTGGAGACATCCAATTACGTCTAGAATGTTAATACTCTCTAGACCAGACCTGTTTATAGATTCTCTCACTCTCGATTTCCTTACATCCCGATGACAAACAACTTATGTATTTCTCATTAGGTTTCTAATATCGTATGTAGCCTAGATTCGTATATAGTATGTCACTATATGCGAATGGTGAATATGATATTAAATTGAATGATTTGGATCCAGTAGGTGGCCAAGCCATAGCGGTAGAACGTGCAACAAAAATATAAGTAACATCAAAATAAAAATAAAATATTTCTTTTCTTTGTTTTATTTATTATTCTTAAATAAAATAAACAATACAAACATAGAGTTATAAGGAAGCCCCAGTAATATTATAAAACAAAGTCCCCCACTGTGGCTGTCTGTCTGTCTGTATGACAGACTGCTGATCGGATTTTCATGCAGTTTTACCAGTAGATAGAGCTTAGTAATTCTTGAGGAAGGTTTAAGTACATATACCATGCATATTGTGTGTAAAGTTATTATTTAATACATTGAGGGCGTTTTTCCTCTAGGGCGTACAAAGTAGTAATACATGCAATATAATTAAAATAAGAAATTAATATAGATTTATGAACCACAAATAAAGAAATTCAAAGATTTCTAACACCCGAGCGAACTGAGGGTGGGGTTCGCTAGTTTATTTAAAATTTAACCTATAAATCAATTCATAACTAAATTTATAATTTATCTATTAGATATATATAAAAGGAGAAACTGACTGACTGACATATCAAGGCACAGCTGAAACTACTGGGACTAGGTGCGTGAAATTTTGCACAAAGCTTCTTTTTGTGACGTAGTAGGCGAGCACTAAGAGAGGATTTTCCAAAATTCAGCCCCTAAAGGGATGAAACGGGGGTCCAAAGTTTGTATAGAAAAACCTACACTCACGCTGGCGAAGCCGCTGGCAGATGCTAGTTTATCATAGCATAGCATAGTTATCTAATCTTGACTCCTTTTTTTTTTGTTTTCGGGGGGAAACCTTCGAAAGGCGCCCGGACTTTGGGGATAAGTCCGGGGAGTGTGGGATTTTTACCTCACTAAAACCACCCCGGTGATCACCGTCAGCACATATAGAAGGGGCGCCGTTACCTCTTAAAAGACCTTTCCGGAACCCCCTCTGTGCAACGCCTGTTAGGGCACATGCCTGAGGAGACTGTACAACGGTCTCCCCTGAGGCTCTTTGTACACGGCAGCACGTGATCACTGTGCCACCGTCTTCCTTGGAATCAAATTCAGCCCCTAAACTTTAGGGGCTGAATTTGAGTTTGAATCGTGAGTGCATCCCTTTAGGGCCTAAAGGGATGCACTCACGCGGGCAAAGCCGCTGGCAGAAGCTAGTTTTATAATATTTATAAATTATTTATCTAATCTCGACTCCTACGTTGTCACATCGAGTGAATCGTCGTTTTTTCTTCCATTGACTTTCATGTTAATCTGAGGTCAAGAGATTTTCTTCTTTGTGGAAGTGAAAACTGCATTGTTTATGTCTAATTTAAATGAGTCTCATTCAATTTATAGTAGAACAATTACTGGCGATGTAGCCATTACTATAGGCTGCAGACCAAGTCATAGGAAATGGCGGATAAAGGCGTTTTAAAAATACAGATCTTTTTGAGCTAGAAAAACAGTTGTAATTAAATAATGCTCTTGATCTTCCCCAGCCTTGAACCTCGAAGCTATGTGACAACCATGAACCTGGCGTGCTATTTTCTAAGCCTTGAGCGCAGCGCTGGCCGCAGCGGCGAAATCCAAATACGTACATAGGATTAACAATCCAATGTGCATATACTCGTACATTAGATTGTTAAACCAATGTACCTATTTGGATTTCGTCGCTGTGGCCAGCGCTGCGCTCAAGGCTGTTTGCTTAGAGAATAGCACTGCTGGTCTGGATCCTTTGGACCAGGTTCTGTGTGGTCTGTGTGCCAGTGGAGGTGGTCTGAGTGCCAGTAGGTACTGGGAACATAACGTACTGATTTATTTTATGTTGTCCCAGGCTTACATATTGTTCTACCAAGGTTGCGGGATTGTTCGCAAGAGTTACTGTGGCCCAGGAACGATATGGGCAACTGAAGGAACACAGATGGGTTTTAGTCAGTAAAAGTTTAACACTCCCTCTCGCTCCAACCGGAATCAAAACTAAACAACAAAGTTATTAGCGTTTGTTTATATCCAAAAATGTCACTCAATTTATGGAAATATTGTACAGGCTATTGATTATGAATGATTGAATGACGATCAAAATGGAAAAACACTGCGCATAATATTTTCTAGTAGCAATTGTTATGAATGATTGATTCAATTGTGACTTTACCAACTATGACAAATTTTCGTGGAATATTTTGGGATTTCGTTTTTATAGGAGCCTTTTTTGCCTCGCACAGGTCTTTTATTTTTATCTTTTAATATTGTTTTCTATTATTTTTAAGTTAAGTATTTATAAGCAGATTAAGTAGCATAGCATAGCATAGTCGGCCTTATAATGTTCCCACTGCTGGGACTCAGGCCTCCTCTCTACAAGAGGGAATGGGCTGTAATCCACCACGCAGGCCCAGTGCGGGTTGGTAGCAGATTAAGTAGTTACTTTTTATTTGATTGTTGTTTGTCCTGAGCGAGTCTCAAATAAATGTTTTCTTTCTTTCTTTTTTACTTTTGACTACAAAAACATGATCTCTAACGGGTCTGATATGTAACAAGTACGGATAGAGCACCATTTTTTTATACTAATTAAAAAATAGGGGTGTATATACTTGTACATGATAACATTCGCAACGTATAAATTCATACACTAGCCTGCAATAGCGCAAAATATGACTTAAACGAGACGGAGTAGATTCTAGATCTGATTCTATATCAAGATCTTCAGGTAATCTAGGTAATTGGGCGGCGCAGTAGACGCAGCGGTTGAGCGATTGCTTACTGCGCTGCTGGTCGCAGGTTTGATTCCCGTCCGGAATACATATTTGATAGATAGTTACTTGTTCCTTTTTTTTTCTAAATTGTTGACAGGTTCGCGCTTGACAACTATCTCACGTGATGAAGCACGCTTACCTAGAAGTAACCTATTCATTCTTGACTTAAAGATCCCTAGGTTGTAGCTATCAGGAAACACCAAGTGGGTTACCATGACGTTCAACGTTCAGTAAGAGACAGAGCTATACAGGTTGTCTAGCGCCATCTCTTACCCACAATAGAATAAGAATAAAACAATCTTACTTTAAACGTCATGGTAACCCAGAAGTTGCGTGTCTGGGTGTCTTGTGTAAGTGAGTTTACATGCTTGTGAACGATATAGGGATATCCGCAGGAGAACCAAGGTTACCGACATAACACGAAGAATCGCCAAACTAAAGTGGCAATGGGCAGGGCACATTGCTCGCAGAACAGATGGCCGTTGGGGCCGAAAGGTTCTAGAATGGCGACCACGTACCGGAAGACGTAGCGTTGGAAGGCCTCCTACAAGGTGGACCGATGACTTGGTAACGGTTGCGGGAGTCCGATGGATGCGAGACGCACAGGACCGTTCATTGTGGCGACACTTGGGGGAGGCCTATGTCCAGCAGTGGACGTCTTTCGGCTGAAATGATGATGATGATGATGATGATCGCATTAACGATACAGGAGTACCTTCTAGTTAGTGTGGGGAAAGTTTAAAAATACAGGGCAAGTGCGAGTCGGATTCGCGCACTGAGGGTTCCGTACAAACTTACCTATGTATTATGTTATAGCCAGATCTTAGAATTGAACACTAAATGATATGGCAAACTAAAACTGGCCATATCGTTTAATCGTTAACATTTGATGATATGCCAATCCTCGTTTGGCAATATCATTGATGTAGGATTTCAATGATAATAAAAGGCCAAACGAAGATTGAAATATCATCACACTTTAACGTTTAAAACAATCTGGCCACTTTTACTTGGCCATAATTATCATAAAGTGATCAATTTCTAAGATCTGTCCACAATATATATATATCTATGACTAGTTCAATTCCTGAATGGAGCCTCGAAGATTTTTGCGAATTGCAAAAAAAGTATTTTTTTTTTTTGTGACAAAAACAAATTTACAGTTTTTAAATTTATTCCTCTATCGGTGCTATAAGACCTTGCTTTATGCCAAATTTCAGGATTCTGGCTCAAAGGGAGTAAGTACGCACCCTATGAATTTTGATTCCCTTGAAAGTGTCGAAATATACGTTTTTTTGCGATATAAACGGTCGTATCTTTTTTTTTCGTTAACTTAGAAGTTTGGTTTTTTCACAGCAGACTTGAGTATATTTTTTAGTAGAGTAGGTTTTAATTTCAACTCGATACCTCCACGCGTTTCCGAGATAAAGGGTCATGACAGACGGTAGACAGACAGATAGACGGACAACAAAGAGATCCCATAAGGGTTTTTATTTTTTTTAGGTTGGAAAATCATCTAATGACAAATCTCGCTCTTGGGCGGAGTGGGAGATAGTTTCAGACTTTTACTGACTAAAAACCCGCTCCTGTTTCTTCGTTGCCTTCGTCCCAGGGCCCCGGGTTTCGTTTTCACACTACCCATGGCCCCAGTAGGCTTCGACCCTGCTGGGCCCCTACGCTTTGCTGACATCTCCAGATCCGATAAGGGTTCCGTTTTTTCCTTTTGAGGTACGGAACCCTAAAAAATAGTTTAACCATTCCGCTCACTCCTACAACTTGTACCATAGCCATACGCCAATAATCCGCGCACACGCATTCTATAGCTAACTGTTTGCCCGTTATCGTAAACACTGGCAAGCACGCAGCCTCTGCCACCTCTGGATCAGCGCCAGTGAAATTTTAACGTGCATAGTCGGAGAGACTATAACGTGCATAGCCGGTAACTCTAAACGAGCACAGCTGGCGACACTATAGCGGTCTAGTGTTCGTTTTGTTGTCTGTATCTTGCATAGCTCCTGTACGATCTTTGCCATTTTATTTGTCAGCATCGTGATGAACTAACGACCGAAGGAGCTAGGGGTTTTTGACATCAGTTTAAAATTGTTTTTTTATGATGATATAAACTAGTAAGTACTTGACTGCGATCCCACCTGATGGTAAGCAGTGATGCAATCGTTGATGGTGAAGCGTACCAGTTTATTAAGAGCCTATTCACTCTAGCCTTGAAGACACCTTAATTATAATTAATGTTTCTATTAAGGCAAAAAGCGGTAGCTGTCTTCTATTTGGGCACGCAACAATTATGGCGGTAAGTCCCCTCTTTGAGGCGGAGGCTTGGGTAGAGCACCGCCGTGTCCTCGTGGGGGCGATCGGTGGAGGCAATCTCTCGCGCCGGGCCTTGGTACAGGGTTCGGAGCAAGAAGGAGTGGCAGGCGGTCGCCTCCTTCTGCGAAGCAGTAATGCTAACAAAGGAGGTGGCCGATCGCGTGAGGCAACGGTCCTCACGCCCCAACCACTGCCGGGATTCCGATCCCGATTTCCGGCCACCGTAGGCGCGGGCTTGCGGACGGCGGGCAATGGATAGCCCGCTGTCCGACCGTCCGGTAACCGTCCGGACCGAGCCCAAGTCGACGACGGCTATTAAATATTGAAAAACAATCCGTATAGTTGTATTATAAAGACGAAAATAACTCTATGTCTTAACGCCTAAGCCGCTGAACCGATTTTAATGGACTTGGGATATAGTCTAGGACATGGAAATGAAAAAACATTCTAGATGCTTTTTATCAATATATCAAGCCGATGAAGCCGCGGGCAGACAGAAGCTTTGTTCAGTATAATATGTCACATAGATGATGGCAATCGTTCTTTACAAAATATTTTTTTCTCAGAACTCACTTTCATTGAGTTACCCCTTTTTGGCTTAATAGGGCGGAGTGGTGACCCAGATGTGACAACGGCGACTTACGAGTTGTATGTCGTGTGTTTGAGAACCCAGGCATGTACTTTATAAAAGCGTGCAAATTATTTCATTATCATTGCTCTCAAAACGATGCTGGGAACTGACATGTCCTTGAACCAAAACTTCGAAAACATTATAACATCCACCCACCAGCACTGGACCTGGGACCACTCGCTTTCATAGAGAGAAGCTTTGCGTCCCAGCAGTGGGAACGGTTTTTATTTCACATAGGCTTACATGGGCACATTATAAAACTACAGAAGCGTTAACTTCTTCCGTGCCAAGACGGTTCCAATTGCTCGTACCTCAATCACATTTTGTACACTGAACAACTATCTATTTATTTATTTGTTATTTACCACTTATTAAACATATATATATGTGTGTAAGGTAAATAACGGTAACGGTTGCGGGAGTCCGATGGATGCGAGACGCACAGGACCGTTCGTTGTGGCGACGCTTGGGGGAGGCCTATGTCCAGCAGTGGACGTCTTTCGGCTGAAATGATGATGATGATGAAGGTAAATAAACTAACACTAACATCTAAATCAAAAATCTAACTTTTCCACCATACACTCTCAATAAGGTTCAGTTGAAAACCAGTGTCAGGCAACTAACACGAAGTTGTCTGGCATTTTTGCTGAACTGGACTTATTTGATACAGGCGCGAGACATACAATGTTAGTTACTTTTTTTTATCTTAAGTGTTTACATGTTGTTTCTACATTGTGTGTATCTGTGTACGTGTGCCAAATAAAATATTTTTCTTTCTTTCTTTCAATCACTATCGTCTACATTTCTTTTAATTTCTCCTTCCACCGATCTGCTGGAAGAAATTTCTACAGAAGTAAACAGTACCTTTGTACTAATAATGATATGATTCTTAAAGTGTGTCCAGAACTCCGGAAGTCCGTAGAGTTTTTTTAAAGAGCTGCTTCTTTAAAAAGACTACGGAGTTCTGCAGTAATTAAGTTTTTCAGTACCTTGATTTCAGTTTTTGCTTGATGCGCGGAAATTTACCGTTCAGAACTTTCATAATGTTTACAGTCTCTTCTGAAATCTATTACTAAGATCACTGAAAAAAACATCCAACGCTGTAAACAAAACAATATGAATGCTGACGTCATAATACAGTCCGTCGTTGTTTATCAGGCACATTTCCAAGATTCACACTTGATCGACATCATATCGTAAATAAACGTATGGTCTTCTAGGCCTTTCCACAAACCAAAAGGTCGTACCGAAATAATACGGGTAGTAGGTAGGTACAAATATTTTTAATCATTTTTTTTTCACATAAATCTAAATCGGCATTTATCAATGATTGCATCACTGCTTACCATCGGGTGGGATCGCAGTCAAGCACTAGTTTATATTTAAAAAAAAACATGTAAGTAATGTCAAGAGGTACAAGTAAGGGTGCGGTTCCAATTAGACGTCTCTAGAAAAATCGGTACGTTACACCATGCCCCTAGCATATTTTCTTATTAAATGCTGAATTAAAATAGCAAGGCTATAGATTCCATAACTTGAGTACCTATCCTCAAAATCCTAAGACAACCCCTGGAGAACAGACCACAAACTAAAAGCTATAAAAAGTCTAACAAAACACTCGACAAAAACATGAAACCCTATCTTCATTACTTCCACTCAGTACTTGTATATTTGGCCCAGATTTGTGTGTGCAACGCGCCTGCGCGGGTTGCATAACTAGTAACGACCCAGGAAACTGAGGTTCAGTCCACATCTAGGTTCGTACAGGCACAGAAGGTCGCTATCGATCCAGCTTGCGTAACTCAGCGGCCGCAAACCCGATAGCGGTACTATGTACGCGGTATTGGAGGAATGTGTACATGGACCTAAGTATATACATGCTGAGAATGCTTAGGCAGGAATCGATAATAGGGCCATAGGGCCACCTTTGAAGGTGTGGGCGGTAATTACGCCAAGGTTTTCAAACATGACGGTCTACAAATAAAACAATAGATCATTCTGAATTCTCTAAAACAATGATAGCTATTCTCCCCATTCTGACCTACTGTGGTGCATAGATTTAGTCTTTGACTTACATTCAAAAGTTCAAACTCAAGGTTTGCCAGCGTGCTATGGAGGGCAACATACTGTGTTAAATTAACTGACCACGTTTAAAGTACTACACTGCGCTCTAAAACGAAAATCATTGATGTGGCTCAAAAGGCTGCCCAACTTAAATGGGACTGGGCAGGACATGTCTGTCGCATGTCTAACGAGCTGTGGGCCCGTAAAATGCAGGATTGGTGCCCGGACACAGCAACGCAGGGTCACGGCAAATCATGATGGAGATGGAAGGACGACCTGGATGGCTTCCTTAAGAATTGGAATGAGAAAACGAGGAATCGTGATCGTTGGAAAGGATGGAGGGAGGCATTTGCCCAGCAGTGGGACAATACAGGCTAGCAGGCAATAATGATAACTCTAATATACCACCTATGCTGCCATCAACACCAGTCTTCAGCTATAATAGAACATATTGAACATGCTGCATTGTTCAACCTCCTTGAAATACTTCCTCTGGCACTACACTACTGCCACCAACTCTTGGTTTTCATGCTGTGAGAATATGGGTAAACCATATAACGGCTTACTCATTTTTTTTGAGGTCGGAAATCGTTCAATGACTTCTCTCGCTCTAGGGTGAAGCGCAAGGGCGTGTCAGACTTTTGCTGATTAAAACGAAACTTGTGTCCTTCAGTTGCCTTTAGCGTTTTAGGACTGTGAGTATCCCTTTTATACTTTTGGCCCCATGGCCCTAGCAGGCATCGGCCCTGCTGGGTAGGGGCCCAGCAGGGCAGCAGGTTTGCGGATATCTCCTTCATTAGCATTACTGCTTCGCAGAAGGATGCGATCACATACCGTTCCCTGGCCTGAACCATGGCTCGGCGTGAGAGGTCGCCGCCACCGACCACCTCTACTAGGACACATCGGTGCTTCGCCTAACGGGGCGAACCTCCACCATATGCTCCACCATGTCCTCCGGTCGGTCCGTATAATGGTGATACCATTAGGCGTTTCTTTCGCAATGAGGTATTGATTTACCAACCAACTCATGTCAAGTCATGTCCAAATCTAATACTAATGGTCGGAACAACTTCCGATATTCAACTCACCACCAAACATATAATACAACGGCCTTAAATGTCAGGGTTCAAACTTCGGAGCGTTACATAATAGTGGGTGGTCGGGTGATGCTACACAGCAAAATTCTGTAGTAGGTAGCGTGCAAATTGTCTGAAGATACAAACGCCAGATAAAGGTAGTGAACTACAAAACATTCATAATCTAACTGCTTTAGTATTTCATAATGGGCTTTGCATGTTACATATTTCCGAATTATCAATGGAATTCGAAGACTTTCTTCGTTGTTTCGAAACGCTTTGAACTCATGCGGTAATAAATTTTCTACCAGTTTATTGGCTTGCTATAAATTATCGTAATTCAGGACTTAGGAATGGTTTACATAAACGAATGGAACGACGTAAATTACCGAAAGCTGCAATGTAGCATAGCTTACATACAATTCAATGTTTTAGTGAATGAGTATAAATAAAAATTTAATCAAACAATACTTTGGAACTTTTTTTGAGGCGGGAAGTCATGTCTAATGACTTCTCCCGCCTAGGGTGGAGCGCGAGGGCGTGTCAGACTTTTGATGACTAAAACCACACCTGTGTTCTTCAGCTGTCCTTGCGTTTGGGACCGCAGGTTTCCTTTTCAGAAATTCCTCGGGGCCTCAGCGAGCATCGGCCTTGCTGTGCCTCTACAATTTTACTGATATCTATTTGAGGCGCGTGTGGAAGACTACGCGCCGTCGACGACTCAGACTCGGTCTGGACGGTTATCGGACGACGAGCTACACATCACTCGTCATCTGCAAGTCCGGGTCGCGGCGACTGGGGCGTGAGCGTGAGGATGTAATTTTTCCCTCACGCGTGTGGACGTCTCCTTCACTACGATTACTGCTTCATAGAAAGGTTTTTAAGGCCACATGGTACTACAAAGCCCACATGACAAGCGAAGTAAATAAAAGAGCGACGCAAAATGGTAAATCGATAAGAAATTCCTAATGCCAAGGCTTTGGAAGTCATTGACGGTCATAAAAACTGATATTTCAATAAGGTATGCTCATTTGGGGAGAGCTTCGTATTTCAGAACACATTTTATTAGCATAAATGCCACGGTGCGCCGCTTTGTTAGACACTTTCTGTGAATTTACCATGTAGGCTTCATTTGGTTTTAGAAAACTTGGATTTTTTTATTCCATTGAACCTTTAATGAATAGAAAAAGAAATTACCACTACTGTGCTGGAAATAGGGATACTTAGTATAGAAATTACCCTTAGGTACTTAGAACTTTATACCTATCTTTGTACTACTAAATAAATATGGACATAGTTCGAAATAAATATTATATCTATGGAAGAAGAACTGTTCAGTTTGATAGCACAGCTTTATATTAAGGGCGGAATTCACCAATAAAACTAATCACGTTTTAAAGTTTGGCTCGGATAATCGCGTTTAACCGCTGTCACTAGTGTCACTTGTAAAAATGCAACAACAAAAAAAATACAGACATGTGACACTAGTGACAGCGGCTAAACGCAATTAAGCGAGCCAAACGATAAACGCGATTAGTTTTATTGGTGAATTCCGCCCTAAGTTACCAAAAGAGATTCTTTATTGATGAACATCTTTAAAAATAGGTAATAGGTTAAAGTTGTATTTAGCCAATCAACAATAACCACTACGGTGTATACTCGATAGATCGAAAGAAACAAATATACCTATTTATTATATTAATTTTCTCATACCTAAGTCTTTGTGTTCTTTTAGAGAAATAAATTTCTTTAAACCGAATAGAACTATGCAGAAGTGAAAGAAAATTTAAAAAGAGACTGGCACCAATAGCCACAATGAAAATCAATTCTTCAAAGGCAAAAGGTTGTGGGAATCTGCAGCTGAATTATTATTTTTCAATGCCAATGCAGTTAAAAAACGATTAACTTTCCTACGTATATCGGTTGTATCTAATAAATCAATAACAGAAAACAACGCTATGGTAGCTTTAAGTTTCTCAAATAGAATAAAACAGGTGTGTAGACACTCCATCTGTTTTATTTTACACTAGGTTCTGCTAGCGTCTTGGCCATACGGACAGGCCATATTGGTATAGGTTTCTCCATACAGAATTTAGACCCCCAATTCATCCCCTTAGGGGTTGAATTTTGGAAAACCCTCTCTTAGTGCTCGCCTATATCATAAAAGGAAACCTTGAGCAAAATTTCACACTCCTAGTCTCCGTAGTTTCGGCTGTGCGTTGATATGTCAGTCAGTCAGTTTCTCCATTTATATATAAAGACTAGCTTCTGCCAGCGGCTTGCAGCCCGCGTGAAATTAGGTTACTCCAAAATTTTGGACCCCCATTTTATCCCCTTAGTGGGTGAATTTTGGAAAATCCTCTCTTAGTGCTCGCCTACGTCATAAAAGAGGAAGCCTTGTGCCAAATTTCACGCTCCTAGACCCAGTAGTTTCGGCTGTGCGTTGATATGTCAGTCAGTCAGTTTCTCCTTTTATATACTCGTATATAGATAGATAGATGACGAAACATATGATTAGTAGTTAGTTCTAAGTTTATACAAGGCTGTGAAAGCAGAAAATTCACCCACAGGGCATTGGAAAGGGCTCGGAGTTTCCTTGTGTGATGAATCAGGAATAAAAATGTCCGCAAGAGAACCAGAGTTACTGACAAAGCCCGAAGAATCGGCAAATAAACTTAAGTGGCAGTGGGCAGTTGCTGGCAGAACAGATGGTCGATGGTGCCGAAAGGTTCTGGAGTGGCGACCGCGTACCAGAAGACGCAGCGTTGGTAGGCCTCCCACAAGGTAGCCTGACGACCTGGTGAGGGTCGCGACAATCCGATGGATGCGAGACGCACCGGACCGGTCGTTTGTGGCGATACGTGGGGGAGGCCTATGTCCAGCAGTGGACGTCTTTCGGCTAAAAATGATGAAGTTCATGCTTATCTCTGATATTTTCAGTTAAGATTCTATCTATTTAATGTTGTTTTTAACATTAGAACTCGTTTAAAAGTAGATCCCAATAAAAAAAACTGACACAAAAGACTCTGTTTATAGGTACATAATATAGTCTATAGGTACAAAAGACCTCGTAAGCGATGTGAAGAAAGAAGGAAAGAAAGAGAGAAAGAAAGTAAAACTTGTTTATGTGCGCATAACTATATAAATACCTGAAATATAATTTCAGTGACCTTGAAACGACCTCTGGTCCATCGAAATTCCCAAAATGATCCTAAAAGCATAAACGTAACCTAAATTATTTACACCCAACCGTAAAAGGTGAAGGTATGATGGACTTGATTAATTTAAAAGTTCCCACGTTATGTACAATTTTTCATTCGTTGGGAGCTGAAAACCCGCAGCGCTGAAAGGTCAGGTCCCCAAGCTCCCTAAACCCCACTGGGGGGTCTCGGGGTATGAGAGAGATGGCCCCCTTACATAACATGACCTACATGCGGACCAGCTGGGAATCAAGTTGGAAGCACTAGTATTTCTCAAAAGGGGTTTGCAACTGGGTCATTTTTCTTTTGGTTATGAGGCGTAGCGACATCTATGGCGCCACAAAGGAACTAAATAATTCGAAATCGCACAATTAGAGTTCTCCGCATGATTTGAACATATACAACAGCCCAAAAAGATCTATCGGGCAGTTGCTCAAAATCAGACATAACATCCGGTCTGGTCGGAGGATATTCCCTTTTTAAACAACTTCAAAAAAAAAGCAGGAGGTTATTCAATTCGGTTGTTTTTTTTTAAATGTTTTTTACCTCAGAACTAGTCAGAACTCTGTCGTATATGGACCGATTTGCAAAATTTTTATTTGCCTTTATATATACTTCCAGATTGGTCCCATTTTTTTCAAAATCCAGTTCTGATGATGGCATCCATGAGGAATCGAGGGAACTCCTCAAATATTATAGGCAACATAATTATAGTAATTTTGGTATTTTCGCATTTACAGTCAAAAAGTAACATTTGATGAAGTGGAACTGATGACGAAGACCAGAAATGGTCAACGGAACTTCATACTCACATTGATATCACAATGAAGATAGTTAAGCGACTATGACAATAATTTGTATTGTATTTAGATAAATGAATGGTTCTGAATGGTTACGTTGAAAATATATCATCGAAGTGATCCGATGATGATGATGGAGCCGGAAGGTAGGCACAGGAACTCCGTAAATAATCAATGTATCCTAGCCATGTTTGGGCTTTTAGAATTGTCATAGTATGCACTTTGGCTATAAGGTACTATCGAACATATTTGGTGATGGAGTCAGAAGGTGGAAGGTAGACACAGAAACTTTATAATAAAACAATGTAACCTCGTAGTGTTTGGGTTTATTGGAATCGTCATGAAAAATAGGCATTCTGGTTTTAAGTGTATCGCAACTAAAAGTGTAAAATAAAAACTTTATCCAAAAAAAAAAACGACCACTAATAAAAAAAAAAAAACACTAAAAGGATCAAAATAACTTTAATTTCGGAATTCGGTGTTAATTAAGAAACATTGACCGAGAAACAATACCCGCCCGTTCCTTTAGTTGCCCTTTAGTTTTTGAAAAAAATTGTTGTCATTTAGAATCTTGATTAAAGCAAGGTTTCTATTGTTATACTTTTTTGACTTTTTTAAATTTTAGAGTAAATTATAAAGTGTCAAAGTTCATGCAAAATAGCAGATTTTCAGACGTCTTTAATGGATTAGCTTTACACAAATTTATAAATTGATTTCAACAGAAGCCTAGATAATATCCACAAGATACTGTGTTTCCAAAATATCTAATGAAAAATGTGTAATCTATATATATAAAAGGAGAAACTGACTGACTGACACAGCCGAAACTACTGGGACTAGGATCATGAAAATTTGCATAAGGTTTCTTTTTATGGCGTAGGTGAACACTTAGAAGCGGTTTTTGGAAATTCAACCTTTAAAAGGGTGAAACGAGGGTCTATAGTTTGTATGGAGAAACCTACATTCGCGCAAGCGAAGCCGCGGGCAGTAGCTAGTTTTTTTGTATGAAAAACAGTGAAAATGTATGTCAAGCTGCTATCCCCACTTAAAGAATTAAAATACAAATAATATAATACACAGTCAGTCAACGACACACAGACTACTTCCAGACGGCAAGAGCTAAAAATAGCCAAGTAGCTAACATATGGCGACATGGTGATAATCAAGCTACTGTTACCAGTATCAGCTGATCTCAGATTGCTCCGACTCTCCGTACAATGAAAGCTCAGCTTATAGCTTGACGTGTCGCCATGCGTGTATGATGCCATATGGACTGTCTGACATATTAGCGATCGAATAATAATCAAGCATAATTATTATAATGAATTTAATTATTATGTTATGACATTAATCTGTATCCAGATGTTGTTTTTATTAAAAAGGGTACTTGGCCAAAAATATCCGTTAAGTTTTGTTATCTATTCAGTTATTTATATGCTTGAAAATCACACTTAAATTTTAAAGGCCGTGTGTGTATGTTTGTTACGCCTTCAAGCTCAAATGGCCGAACAGATTTGGATGAAATTTGGCACGTGGGTAGACCATGTCCTGGAATATGACTGCGTACTTTTATGCCTGGGTATTTTAATGTTCTGTTGGAATAATTTCTACTGACATGCGGACGAAACTGTTGAGTAGTAAATCAATAAAAGACAATATCCCTATATTTTCAGACGAAAAGCTTAGGACGATGACCATCGGGGCTATTGCGTAACGCTGTTGACAGTTCAAGTGATGATCACTTGTTAACAATGTGCATCATTGAACTGTCAAACAGCTAGTTTCGTATTGCCTATCTTCAGTGACCAACTGCAGTGACGTCATTAGCCACTGGTGCCTTTGATAGCCACCGTAACACGTTTTGACAGATGTTATTGTATCGATACTTTTAAAATTGCGATTGTGTAAGCTTTTGAAGCTGTATAATAGTCGATAAAATTTTAGAGTGGTCACAATAGGCACCGTAAATTTTTATAATTCACCACATTTCCACCGTAGTTTGTTAGCATGGATCCAGTACATGATTCTGGTCCCCCCCAGTGAAGGAATTTTTCGTTGGTTTTTTTCCTAATATTTAACAAAAAAATCTTTATATTTTTTTTAAAATTTAAACTGTATAAAATCGTTATTCTAACCTTTTTAGCCAAAAAAATTAATGAATGAATAACATTTTAAATTTTACAATAATTAAAATTAAAAATTGCATCGGGATTGATTAGAATCACAATTTTATCTACCCCGATGACTTTTTAATTAATAAATTTTTAATTAAATTTTTACTAAAAACATCATCGGGGTTTTCATCATCATCATCATTTCAGCCGATAGACGTCCACTGCTGGACATAGGCCTCCCCCAAATGTCGCCACAATGAACGGTCCCGTGCGTCTCGCATCCATCGGATTCCCGCAACCTCCATCGGGGTTTTACACAGTTTCAATTTAAAAAGTACAGTTACACACACAGTTACACTTTTTTTTTTAATTTGGAAAATGCCAATGGAAAATTCCACCACTAGGGGTCCAGGATCATGTACTGGATCCGTGGTATTCGTTTGTGCGTCCATGTCAAAGACATCCTGTATAGCCTCCCTTTAACAGTTCAGTTTAGGTTGTAAAATGGATCGTGGTAGCACTACTAATCCGGTTATGGAGAAATCTGTAGCTTAGCTGCATTCCCTTAATATCTTCTAAGAATATGAATATAATTAATATAATTTGACTGGCCTGTTGATCTAGTGGTTAATAGCCCTGACTGCTATACCAGAGGTCGTGGGTTCGATTCCCACCCAGGACAAATGTTTGTGTGATGAGCACGATCATTTGTTCTGTGTCTGAATCCATCCTTCTGTGGCTAAATTACACCCAGTGTAATTTATCTATAATATGTATGTATTTAGAGCTAGATAAGTATGTTTATCAGTTGTATAGTACTCATAACACAAGCTCTGCTTAGGTTGGGACTAGACGGCGTTGTGTGATAGTTGTTGAATATTATTATTATTATTAATTCTGTCGACGGTAAATGTCAAATATACGGTTATCGTATCTACCTTTGTAGCTAGTTAAATACTGATAAAATGTCAACAGTTTTTTTCCATCGTATTCCATTGAATAATTATTAATAATAAATAAATTGATTTAAGTAGATAAAGGTGTCTATGTACTTATAATTAACTAAGCAGTTATTTGAGTGATGAGAATCGGAAACCAAGTGTTTTGTCATTCATTCTGAATTGTATTTAATAAATTGAGTTTATTACTTGATAAAAGACTTAATAATCTATTTTTTTATCGTCATAATATTAACCGATAATAATATTATTCAAATTAAATAATTATATATCTTATAAACTAAAAAAAAAACAATGATTGCCACTTAGATATAAAATAAGTAAAAAGTGCACTCACATGACATAGTTGATGGCGATAAATATGTACCACAGGGTGAAGACAATGATGCCCGTTGTCCCCCCGCCTGCGCCTGCTGATTCATCAGCCATGATTTCAGTATGGGTTGATTTTGATACAGAGCCACTGGAACTGCTAGTCGCAACAGCGATCCCACCGGTAAAACGCCGCCTTTGATCCCTTTGGCAACAGTGGCAATGCTACTTGCGATGCTATTGACAACAACACTTGCGATTCCACTTGCCAAGACAAGTAACGGAGTCACCAATAACAATACTTATGTTGCCGAAGAAGCTGCTAGAGCCGATAGTGTCGTCACTGACAACAATAACATTAAACGTGACAATTGTAACAGTACTGATGCCAGCAAATGTGGCAACAGAAACACCACTTATCCTACGAAAATGGTGATTGGCGAAGCTACTAGTGCTACCACAAACGGAGATAAAGCCGCTAGAAAAGAGACTACTGTTCCAATTACTGCACCTACCGTTGAAAATACTATTGTTATACCAGTTGCCAGCAACGAAACTACAAATGTCACTCCAGCTATCGCTGAAGAGACGGCTAGGGCCACTACAGAAGCCACTGGGAAAACTTTTCGGCCCACCAAAGATGATTAAGTTATTGGTGAAACCGCTAGTGCCTTTAGAGCTACTGGTGAAACCGCTAGTGCCACAGTAATCTTCAACTATATTGTTATAGTGCCACGGGTAACACTGCTTATGCTACCAAAGTTGCCACTAAATCCTCTCCTTTTCCAAACTTTGTGCTGGATCCAACGTTATTTCCAATGTTTTATTTTTAAAAAAACTTCACCAGTTTTTTGCCACTTCTTTCATTAATAATATCGGTTCTAGTATTTGGATCTTGGACTGCCTAATGATTTTGTTGGGATTCTTTTTGATTTTTCGACGTTTTGTAGGGTGGAGAAGACACGTCTGCAACATAGTTTGAGATATTATTTTCTATATCTACCGAATAAACAGGGGCCTTAATGACGTGTTAAAATGTCAAGCGTGTGAGCGAGAAGAGGGATGGAGCTATACACCTTATATAGCTGAGCTATATAAGGTGTATAGCTCCATCCCTTTAACAGTTCGGTTTAGGACGTCAAATCGCGTTAGGAGCTCGTGTTAGGGCGTCTGGACTCCTTTAACAAAGACTGGTCCTTAGGTAACACGGGACAGAGAGATGGGCGGAGAATAGACCTTTGCCCAGCATGGGGACCATACCATAAGCATAATCAGCCTTTTTTTTAATGTTCCCACTGCTGGGACTCAGGCCTTCTCTCTAAGAGAGGAAATGGGCCATAATCCATTACGCGGGTCCAGTGCGGGTTGGTGAATGTCACACGTCTTCGAATTTTTGGTTCTAGGACATGCCGGTTTCCTCACGATGTTTTCCTTCACCGTTTTGAGAGCAGTGGTGATAGGCAGGCATACACAAATGCGCCTGGTTGGGTTTGAACCCGCGACCTACAACTCATAAATCGGGGCCGCCGTTACTACTCGGCCACCACTGATGGGACAATGCGAGCTTGATAATTATACACTGGACAGCAAATAAACTGTGGCTTTTGCGAATTTTCTTGATAGAAGATTCTCCTAATTCCCCGATTCTACTTAAAATTATTATTATTAAATAACCATTAATTTGATTTATCATGACCGCTCCGTACTTAGAGTTTTTCGGTCAAAATTGGATGTGCAAATCACATGATCTGAGCTCGCAACCACATAAGCGAACGAAAACGGTCACTGTGGTCGAAATCAACTAGATAGCACCATCACCATCATTACCGACTTTGATTAATTTCAAGAAAACAAAAAAGTCACTGCCCGGACTTCTACAACCAGTAGGCAGGTCTGGCCATTCAAGAAGTAGTTACCTGCTCTGGGTAGGTAGATAGCTGCGTTTTAGGTTTCCGTAATAAAGAATGACCAAACCATTCTTTCTATAACTGTGAATTTGAATGTTTTACGCGAATTTAAAAATGGATCTGTTCAAAATTTTTTGTTACTGAAAAATCTTAAAAAAATGCCGTTGATATTTTTTAAAGTTTTTTGACAGAATAATTTGACTGAAGTGGACGAGTTTAATATCTTTTTAAATATTACAATAGATAATATCTTCGTGCCTATAGTTTTTATTTTGTGAATGAGTCTATTTAGGTAAGTAGGTACCTACCTATTAATTTCTATTAAATTCGGGTCTCGAATGATAATTTTTGTTGCGTATTCCAAAGCATCAATCGTATTTGTACCTAGCGCACATGGATGTTAACTGGTACATTTGCACCCTTCTTAGATAAATAAATGAGTGAAAAGCCTCGTGCTCCAAACTGAAGCGGCACCTGGCTCCGCGACGAACACTCGGGGCAACTTCGCGAAACAGCTACCTACCACGCCATTTGACAACCTACACCGAACTGTTAAAGGGATGGAGCTTTATAGGGTGTATAGCTCCATTCCTCTTTTTTTTAATTGATATAAACCAGTGCTTGACTGCGATCCCACCTGATGGTAAGCAGTGATGCAATCATTGATGGTGAGGCGCACTAGTTTAAGACCCCTAAATTATAGTTGGACGGGAAGACCGCAGCAGGCAAACCGTTCCAGTTCTTCGGAGTACAAATATGGTGACTGTTGAGAGCTTTGGTGGCCCAGTAGAAACGATCCCGACTTACGAGTTGTAGGTCGCGGGTTCTAACCCAACCAGGCGCATTACTTTGTGTTAATTTCATCACCACTGCTCTCAAAACGGTGAAAGAAAACATCGTGAGGAAACCGGCATGTCCTAGAACCAAAAATTCGAAGCTATGTAACACCCACCAACCCGCACTGGGTTCGCGTGGTGGATTACGGCCCTTTCCCTCTCCTAGAGGCCTGAGTTCACGCAGTGGGATTATTATAAGGTTGATTATGCTTATGTTATTTTTTATGGTAACCTAGTCCTAGCGTATTTATTCGTGCTAATGCTATGTGTATTAAATCTCTCGATAGGGTACCTACCATGCAACGCTGCTCGCCCGAACACGCATCATTGTTTGGTTCTATGTGTCGTTCATTCTATTGGTACCAAACTAGTGAAAAATGGAAATTAAACAAAAAATGTAATTCTAGTGACTTACTTAATGTCTTATGAATTTAAATAATGAGTGTATGACATAACTGTTTGAAAAAATAAATCTATTTGGCTATGTATGTATAGGTAAGTACTTCATTCACATAAAAATGTATGCTTATAAAGAGTTCTTTGTTTTTACTTACAATCCTTAATTCTATGTTTTGATATTATTTCATAGATAATTATTTTGTGTGTATTTATTTTCCTATTGCTCTTACACACGGTGTCTACATTAGTGTTGCAATAGAACTTCGCTTCCACTTCCGCTTCTGCAGAAGTTCCGCAAGCTTTTTCACTTCCGTTTCCGCTTCTGCTTCCGCAAAATTTATAACGGAACTCTTAAACGAAAGAATACAGCGAGGAGTGCGGGGGTGGGGGGCGCGTGGACGACTGGACACATCGGAAGAGGCGCTGGGGGCACACAAACGTGTCGCAACGAGTTTCTTTTTTATTATAATTTTTTGGTTCATTCTGCGCATTATCACCGCGCCTCCTGACGTGAAATTATTAAGACGTAAACCTTGCGTTGATTTAAAAAAATAAATTGTGCTTTATCTTCGTAGTATTAACACTTCCGCTTCCGCATCCGCAAAGATTTACTTGTAACATCTGTTTTGCGTTTCCGCTTCCGTTCAGACACTTCCGTTGCATCACAAGTCTACATCTCTATTTTTTCCAACTTTCCTTTCGCAGGTATACTGCAAGAGATTTAATTACAAATAAGCATCACCTTTGTACCTATTTTTCTGTTTTCCTTCTTTTTGTCTTATATTATATGTGGGTACATGAATAATTAAATAAATAATTCTTCTTTCAGTTTCTCTATAGAGCTTGTTTAGTCCGAAACTACAAAAACAACCTTTTTATTAACAATATTTTATTTCAACATATAGATATAACACAATTTCATAAAAGATCTCTTAGTACATAATATCAATAGCAAAGGGTATATTATATTATTGTTGAGTTTATCATACTGTCATAATATAATCCATAACCATACTCTTATTATTATTTATTATATATAAGTATATAAAAGAAAGTCGTGTTATTTACACTATTTATAACTCAAGAACGGCTGAACCGATTTGGCTGAAAGTTGGTGGGGAGGTAGCTTAGAACCAGGAGACGGACATAGGATACTATTTTTTTTTTTTTTTTGACTAGGGTAGAGTAGGGTAGAGTATTGTAGAGTAGGGTAGAGTAGGATAGAGTTGGGTAGAGTAGGATATAGTAGTCAGTTGATGGGAGCGAAGCCGCGGGCAAAAGCTAGTAATATTATAAATGTGAAAGTAACTCTGTCTGTTACGCTTTCACGGTTAAACCACTGAACCGATTTTGATGACATTTGGTACGAAGGAAACAAACTCCAAGGATGATATATAGGCTATTTTTATCCGTCTTCGACTTCGACATTACGTCCGCAATAACCGACAATTACGCGGCCGAAGCCGCTAGGCAGAAGTTAGTATTAATAAAGCTTAATAAAATACGAGCTATGCTCGGAGTTTCCTTGCGTGATCGAATCAGAAATGAAGATATCCGCAGGAGAACCAAGGTTGCCGACATAGCACGAAGAATCGCCAAACTTAAGTGGCAATGAGCAGGGCACGTTGCTCGCAGTACAGATGGCCGTTGGGGCCGAAAGGTTCTGGAGTGACGACCACGTACCGGAAGACGCAGTGTTGGAAGGCCCCTACAAGGTGGACCGATGACCTGAAGGTTGCGGGACGCACAGGATCGTTCTTTGTGGCGACATTTGGAGGAGGTCTATGTCCAGCAGTGGGCTTCTATCGGCTGAAATGATTAAAATACGATTTTTGGCGAAGTTTATATAGTATCACACGAATGTGGAAAGAAAAGACGGTTGGATGTGTGAGGATTGATATTATGAGTGGAGCAGTGATATTGTGGCGACTGACAGGATAGAAAAAAAACCTGGTTGTGCCGACCCCAAGTAACGGAACAAGGGCAGTAAAATAACGATTACACTGTTACATTTTCACACCACATTGCTGCCGCCTTTTCAAACATTTTTTTTTTTGTTAATGTTTTTGGTTTGGATACTAAGTCCTTTAAGCCATATCTATTTGTTTACCATTATAATATGGATGTGATACACATTCTAATGTATTTGGCAGCAAATGTATCAAGCCAACCTTCTCGACAAACTTCGCTGAAGAACACAAACGGTCAACAAGGCAATAAAATCCTCAGCTCCATTTTCCCGAGATCGCGCCTGTTCCAATGATTCCACATATTTTCCAGTTGCGCAGATACAAAAACTGCACCAATTTTACATCACAATATTCACTAAATCACAATATTCGGAATCAATTTGCGAATAGTTAAAATAGATACTGAACTTCATTTGAAGAAATTCCGCCAAAAATCCCTTTTACAAACATCAAGGCGCTGCCACAGATAATGTAGAAATGGGGCTAGTCTAAAATAAGTTCCTGTATTTGTAACGGTTGTGGAACAATAGTTTTGGATTTGACTTTATGCCCAAATAAATATTGTTTTATATTATTACTAGCATGAAGGGAGGGATGAAGCGCATGTTGCTAAAAGAGTTATGAATTTACATGTGGATGGATGGAGAGGGAGGCCAAAGAAAAGATGGATGGATTGTGTGAGAAGTGATATGAAAGAAAAGGGAGTTAGTGATAGTGACGAGTGACAGGACAGAATGGAAGAAAAAACGTGTTGCGCCGACCCCAAATAAAACGGGACAAGGGCTGGAAGATGATGATGATGATGATGATTATTATTACTAGCTTCTGTTAGCGACTACGCCTGTATAAAAGTAGTAAATATATGCCTCTGTAACTCGGTTATATTAAAGTAGCATTCTAATCGTGAATTTTCAAAATCAGTCCAGCAGTTCTTGAGTTCATTCATTACAAACCAAAGTACAAATTATTCCTATATTGTTTTTTTTTTTTTTTTGCAATTGAGGCGATTGCGACTATTTTGCCAATGTCACGTAGAGTTAGGGTCAGCGCACACCAAGAGCAGAGCAGAGCATTTTCTGAGATTATTGAAAAAAATATCTTATGATTTTTGTCATACATCGCAAAAATGGAATACACGCCCAAATTTTGCTCGACCATGCTCGAGCAAGCCGACTGCGTGTTCGAGTATGCATTCTACATGCGCGAGCATTTTGCAGTTCGGTCTGCGCTGACCCTTATTCCTCTTTATATTATAATATTAGTATAGACATCTAATTGAAGGTATGTTATTTTTTTATTATAGTTATCAGCAGATAGAGTTACTTTTTTATTTCATAATAAGAACCTTATGATATGACAGTACACAAACATATTATTTATAATACAGCCTTCTTTATAAAATCTTTAACCTTCTTTAAATACTACGGATATGTATAAAATTACAAAATAATATATACATAATATATCACTTTACAAGGAAAAAAACTCAGTAAAAAGTTATAACGTTTTCACTTGCTTCAAGGTTTCATTGTTTGTTTGAGCAAACTCTACGTATTTCAAGTGTGTTTGTTTATTTTTTTGAAAACTTTATGCATAAAGCTACCAATACTTCAAAAACTCTGATTGGTTAATGAATGAAATATTTATCAAAGTCAAATAACGTACCCTTATTGCAAAAACCAATTATCTGCATTTTTTACCCAAATTAAAGTTAAATCCATTCATCCATTTGTCTCATCAAGATAACAGGTAAAACCGGTTATTAGCCACGACATATATTTACAAAGATAGCTTCGGCAAAAAGTAAACAACCTACAAATTTTATTGAATATAATAGTAATAACATAATATAGTAATACAAAAATGTTGGTGCAGTTAGTTGGTTTTTGCAATAAGGGTACGATATCATTTATCCCTGAAATAAAATTAACATTTACCAGTTTTGTGGAAAATCGGAAAAGTGTGAAATATTACAAAACTTGCTGCTACCAGCGCATGTGATAGTAGCAAAATATACCAAGGTAACAAGCTCCCGGGATAAAAAGTAGTATCCTATGCGCTATTGCAGGAAATGGTCTAGCCGTGTGCCAAATTTCATCCAAAACCCTTCAGCAGTTTCAGCGTGAAGGAGTAACAAACATACATACTCACAAACTTTCGCCTTGATAATATTAGTGTGACACTTGATTATTGAATATTAAAGTTTGGTCAAATCCGCCATGGTTCAACACGCCACCTGCGGAATATTCGAGTTCCAACTGTCTCATAAAAAAAAAAACATATTCTTGCTACATTCAAAGTCAACAATGGTAACTGATAACAAATATGGCAGCTTAAAAAAATTGTTTGTTAGTTAATTTCGTTTTTTTAGGCAGGTTTCTTATATAAACTCTATATCTATTGCACACTACATTGGAATTTTCCATAATATCACATATTTTGACACTTCTTGATATGTAAGGTAAATCAAATAATTGCCATTAATCAAATAAATCACTGTAGTTTATCGTTGTGACTGTGATTTACCATTACATTCAATGATTAAACTGGACACGTTGTACAATATAGCTGCTTAAAATTATGTTAACCTGTACTTTAAAGTTTTATTTATAAAACTTCAATATTTATAGTATGGTAAAGGCCTGGAGGCTCACATAGGCTGCCAGATTCATTGAAACTGAATTTATGAAGTGGTATGTATATACAAAATGGTCGTTTTTGGATAAGGCCAAGTATTTTGTTACATTTACCGAGTAGAAAACACAAGAAGTGAGTTTTTTTGGTTTGTATGGCAAAGTATAAAGTCACAAGACTCAAAAAATATTAAAAATATTTTTACTGTATTATATTTTAGAATTCATCATACTCTAAGCTCAGATAGTGTCATGTAAGTATGTGCTTCAATGAGGATAAGTCATGATTTTAGTGGAGTATGCAGACTTATAGCGTCAAAAAAAAAAAAACAGGAAATACTGTGAAGAAATTATTAAAATCGGACCAAAAATGACTAAGATACAGCAATTTTAGTGTATTAGTTCCAGAAACGCGCCCGAAAATGACGTGACTCGCTGTGACGTCATCTGTCATGATCGGTCTCCACCGGCGAATGAATATGATCAAGCCTTTCGTCGCACGGATCATGACAGATGACGTCTTCGTAAACAGTCCAGCGGAGAGCGCGCGTTTCCAAGTAGCCGTTCAGAAAAACTTTAATAAATCCATCATTTCTTGATGGATTTTAATAATTTAAATAATTAAATGCTCAGTAAATTATTACACATACGATGTAATTAGTAAAAATCGGATTTGCTATTATGTAATTGATCCTCATTGTAGATGGCCCATTTTTTAACCTTTTAACCTACGTAAGATATAGCCGACAAACACTCTCGCGGTTATTGCACCAGGGTCGCACATCTACGACCAAACACTCCCATCTCGTCAGCTCTTCTGTCACCTATGGGGATTAAAGAGCTAAACGAGATGGAGAACCTAGTCGCTAACACACGACCCTGGCGGATAGGACACAAAAACACTCGTCGAATCAATTCGACGCATGCCGTTAAAGGGTTATATGTCACATCCCTGAATTAATACATTTTAAACGCCTTTTTCTCGATAATTTGATTTTTAAATTGTAACACTATTTGAGCAGAGGTGCGATATGTAGGCACATACATTACTTTCACTCCTGTAGCTATCTATTCAGTGTTTAATTATTTAGCAGGCGGCAACAGTGAACCCTTTCTCCAGTTGCTCAACGTATTGCTTGCGTGCGTCCATCTCGTCGGCCGGTCGGTTGTACGGCTGCCATACTGGCTTGCCGATGAAGAAGCGCTTCGTCCTTATGAAGTTCTGAAATTAAAGGAGATTTCGTGGAATTAAAGCAGTTAGTTTTGATTAATTTACCCATTGCATAACATACATTCTATCACAATCTAAACGAATCCATCTATCTTTAAATTTTAAATATCTTTCTGTAGATATTTTGGAATCACAAACATAATAATATTGTGGATATTATCTAGATTTCTATTGAAATGAAATCATTGTGTAAAACTAATCCAGTAAAGGCCTCTGAAAATCTGCTATTTTACGTCGACTTTGACCCTTCATAATGTATTCGTAAATTAAAAAAGGAAATATAATTTATCGAATGACGTACAATGCGTTCCAAATAAGAATAGGATCGATTGCCATGTTGTGACGTCACGTCATACTGTCAAATCGCAGGAAATTGGCCTAAATTGAAGCACTCAGAGATGAGCAAAATTGATGAACTGGATTTTGATTAAACTTTTTTCGTTCACAGTTCGTAAATAAAGTAAATTTTAAAAATTTCTTGTTTTGCTCACCATAATAATTCTTCAATTTGACAGTATGACGTGACGTTACAACATGGCAATCGATCCTATTCTTATTTGGAACGCATTGTAAATTGCAAAAAAAATATTTTCTGGAACAAGTTTTGTGAAATATTTGAGTGAATGATGGAATTACCGAATGCCAACATACCGTTCACGTGTTATCTCTCTTTTTTCGCGTTGCTTCTTTATCAAACATTGCGTTTGATGAACTAACAAGCTTTTAAACCATGCTCAAATTAACGACAGACGGGTCGGGAAGGGCCCTCTTAATAGGTATTGTCAATTGTGCTAATGAAAGGTATTGTCGTCGATTGTGTGTGATTTAATAATAATATGAAGAAGAAAGATTTGTATTTTTGTATGTAATGAATAAATTATAAAAAACTACTTTACCAATTTTAAAAATTCTTTCACCAGTATAATTCCACTTTATCACTAAGACCCCTCGCCAGGGGCGCCGACTCCGTAGGTGCCTCGGGGGCTAGAGCACCCATGAGAAATAAACAGTGGGTGCCGAACACCCCTGAGAATAGACATCAAGAAACAGATCAGTAATCGCCTTTTAGGGATGGGCTGTTTTCATTATCCGACGACCCGTGTAGCGCAGTGGTTTAGAGCGCCGGTTGAGTCGCAAGGGTCGCGGGTTCGATTCCCGCACCAACACAATTGTTTGTTGAACAGATATTTGTGTTGGGTCTGAGTGTTTGGGGTACCTTGGTTGTTCCTGGTGTCCATAGTACTAGCGGAAACCTTAGTTTGGGTCCAGGACAATGTATGTGATGTTTTCCCAATTTATTATTATTTATTAAATTTATTTATTTGTCGGTCGATCAGTGTGCATTTCTCTTCTCACACTTCGCCACTTTTTCGATTCAAAAAATAAGCATGAGCACCCATGAGATTTTCCAAAAGCAGGCGCCCCTGCCCCTCGCCCACGGCGACTTTTTGTAGCGATGCTGTAGCGCGTTCTCATCGATACAGTCGCGATGCTGTAGCGCGTTGGCATATTTTCTATAGCGCTTGCAAATGCGACTAGCGCGCGTTAGTAGCGATGCTGTCGCGCGCTTACGAAACCAGCGACAGCATCGCTACTAAAAGTCGCCGTGGGCGAGGGGCCTAAGTGACATAGGCTGTATATTTTCTAACTGTCACGCGGGCGAAACCGCTGGCAGAAGCTAGTAGTATATACATATAATCAAAGTCGCTTTCCGCGTCTGTTTGTTTATACACTCGCAGTCTATTGTAGTAGACCCCAGCAGGAGGTTCTTCAAACGGTATTACCAGAATAAACAGATACTAACATTAGTGTCAAGCGTGAACCGATGGTAGATGCCACTGGGGATGACAAGCATATCTCCAGGTTTGACCTCGATCCGGATCCACTGGTCATCTGCGTCTCGTACGTCGAAGTAACCAGAACCAGCCAGCACAAACCTGGAATGTTTAAATATTTATTTTAAAATTATTTCACATATTTTTTTTTTTTAATTTTATATAAACTAGTGCTTGACTGCGATCCCACCTGATGGTAAGCAGTGATGCAATCGTTGATGGTGAGGCGCACTAGTTTTTTAAGAGCCTATTCACTCTAACCTTGACGACACCCACTGATAAAGCTATGACCCGAGCGTTAATGATTAGGCAAACAAGCGACTATTGACGATAGTTTGAACATAAATTAATAGCAGGCTTAAACAAACGATTTTTAGGGTTCCGTACCCAAAGAGTAAAACGGGACCCTATTATAAAACTCCACTGTTCACCCGTCTGTCACCAGGCTGCATCTCATGAACCGTGATCTTTAGACAGTTGAAATTTTCACAGATGTATTTCTGTTGGCGCTATAACAACTAATACTAAAAAAACCTGAATAAAATAAATATGGGACTGAAATTTTCACAGATAAGTCAAAGTCAAAGCGTTTATTGCGAACTAAGGGTTTACAATGTTGTTATAATATCATGTCAGTACTTTTGACTTACACAATAATACTACATAATAATATTTAAGTGGGGCTCCCATACAGACATGATGCCGTTTTTATAGATATTGGCACGGAACCCTTCGTGTGCGAGTCCGACTCGCACTTGGCCGGTGTTTTTTAGTTGGTAAATCATCCATTGACTTCTCCCACTCTAGGGCGGAGCGAGATTGCGTGTCAGATTTTTACTGACTAAAACCCACTCCAGAGTTCTTCCTTTGCCTTGTGTTCCAGTACCGGGGTTTCCCTTTCGGAAGCCAACCCATGGCACCAATTGGTATCAGCCCTGCTGGGTCCCTACGGTTTTGCTGACCTCTGTTCCTGTGGAGAAATCACGAGGCAAATGGCGTGATATGTACGTTTGGAGGTAGGCGGAACAGAGTGTAAAGTCCCGCAAACCTCCTTTGAAAAGGGAGGATCCTCCGGCCAGACAGGTGTTATGTCTGGCGGGCTACTGCCCGATAGATGATTTCGGGCTGTTCTATATGTTCTAATCGCGCGGAGAACTTCAATTGCGCGATGCAGGATTAGTTCTTATGTGACGCCATAGATGTCGCTACATCACTCCCCTCCGGAGATCGGAGATCGATGGTTCTTGATGCTTCTTGATGCGTGCCAGGCCAGTGGTAGGTTAGTTCCAGTGGGTCGGAAACGAATGCCGCATAGTTCTCGGTGAGTCGGAACTGTCTGCGGTGATGCCCCAGTGAGTCGGGGTGGTGCTATCCCAGTGAGTCGGGATGATGCTGCAGGCTCCAGTGAGTCGGAGTAGTGCTGCTGGCTCCAGTGAGTCGGGGCGGTTCTGTGCGACGTAGTGGCTTGACTGCTGGCGTGGACCAGGAGAGGTTCTTCGTGGCTCTTCATGTGACTGGCCGAAGGTGCAGTGTGCTTAGCCAAGGTTGCTGATGAGGCTGAGGGTGATGACCAGGTATGACTAGGTATGCATGCTGGTAGTCAGGATACCCTTTATAGCCGTGGGTGCTGGCTGTATAGCTCGCTGCTCGAAAGCTTGAGGAAGTGATGATGACGTCACGAAGTAGTAGCTGCACGAAGGCTGCGCTGACGTTCATTGTCGAGGGTCACCATTTTAGGGGTATGTGGAACAGAGAGTAAAGTCCCGCAAACCTCCGTTGAAATGGGAGGATCCTCCGGCCAGACGGGATGTTATGTCTGGTGGGCTACTGCCCGATAGATGATTTCGGGCTGTTCTATATGTTCTAATCGCACGGAGAACTTTAATTGCGCAATGCAGGATTAGTTCTTATGTGACGCCATGGATGTCGCTACATACGTTAGCATGAATGTGAAAATGTTGTTATTTAAATAAACGAGAAAAAAAATGTCATATCATTGCCATACATTTTGTACTTAGCGTACTTTTCTGTTAGCGTACCCCTAACAGAAATTTGATATGCTGTAGAAAGTTTGCTGTACGAGGGTTCCGTACAAACTAAAAAATCTTTTCAGGCATTTTCCTATACTTTTGCTATGAGACCTTGCTTCATGCCTAATTTCAGAATTCTAGGTCAACGGGAAGTACCCTATAGGTTTTGATTTTCTAGCGAGTGTGAAAATATGTGCCTTATCGGAGCATAAACGGCCTTATCTTTAGACGCGTTGACTTAGAAGTTTAATTTTTTCGGTAGCAGACCCAAGTATTTCATATTAACTTCAGCTTTATACCTCCACGTGTTCATGAGAAAAAGAGTCTTGACAGATGGACAACTATGTGATCCTGCAAGGGTTCCGTTTTTGCCGACTTAATACGGAACCCTAAAAAAGAACAACTTGAACTTCTCCTCATAGTTAGGCAGACTCTTTGGTGATCTCATCATCCTCTTATGTATAGACGCGCTGCTTCTATATCTTTGTAATATTGACTTTACCTTATCTCCTCTTCAGTGTGCAGATGTTCAGTGTAGAACGACTTCAGTTTCTCTTCATAGTTCGGCAGGCAGTCCTTGGAGCAGGTGATCTCATCCTCATATGTGTAGCCGCGCTCCTTCTTGATCTGGTCCAGGACTCCGTCTGTTGCATGTGTGTCTACATTCAGCTGGAATTACAGTTGTTTGTTTTAGTATTTAGAGAAAGTAATAATATTCCACAATTATCACACAACGGCGCCTAGTCCCAAGCTAAGCAGAGCTTGTGTTATGAGTACTAAACAACTGATAAACATACTTATATATTTCTAAATACATACATATTATAAATAAATTACTCCCCTACACAGAACAAATGATCAAGCTCATCACACAAACATTTGTCTTGGGTGGGAATCGAACCCACGACCTCCGGCATAGTAGTCAGGACCACTAACCACTAGACCAACAGGCCAGTCAAAGAAAAAGAAAAAGTGTAGTTGCAATGAATGTGATTGGTATAACTTAAGTGGCAGTGGGCAGGGCGCATCGCTCTCAGAACAGATGGTCGAAGGGGCCGAAAAGTTCTGGAGTCGCGACCACGTACCGGAAGACGTAGCGTTGGACGGCCTTCCACAAGGTGAACCAATGACCTAGTGAGGGTCGCGGAAAAGCGAGACACACAAAACCGGTCATTGTGTCCAGCAGTTATAGACAAAGAAATGATGATGAAAAAAGACCACATAAATGTTTATGCGACATTTAAACTAGTTAAAACAGAAAATTGGTGGACAAGGGCATTCAAAGCACAGGTGAACTGATGAAGAGGTATCTTGATTTAAGAAAAGCCTGCATTGTTACCATACACTAAATACCGACTAGCACTAATAAAATTTGTTGTGTAATGTGTTTATACAAAATGTGTGTATGCCTTCCCAATGAATTGATATGATTTGTATTAATATCTAATAACAAAGATATAACTTTGACTTATGATTTGCAACTTTTAGCAGACCGTGATTTGCAAGTTTTAGCAGACTATGATTTGCAACTAAGACAGATAATAACTTTTATCTATGAATTGACGTCATTGACAAAAACTACTGATAACATTGGATGACATTTTTTTTTTAAATCTCGAGCAAGGAGGTTGCTATGGGTATCGCTGAATTCCAAACTTGTTCACAGATTAAATCTGTGATAACCAGTTATTGCGTTTTACTAACCGGTACCTATTTACAAATTGTATTTATACTTCTTTTGGTTAAAAAAGATTGAGGATAAATATAATGACCAGCAAAAATAATTTTGTGAACATAACTTCTGTTATTAAATCTAAAATATAGACCAATCAGTAAAAAAAATAAACCTAAACCAAAACATGAATGTTTCTGAAGATTTTAGTCCCTTTAAATTACACTATGAAATCGAGTTTAAACCATAAGTTCTATTGTTTAAAACCACCTGAAAGAACCATTGTTATAGTTAACTCCCTGAATCAGAGCAATCAGACTCGGAGAGGTTAGGTTAGAAGGTTGTTTCGGTTAGGTACATAATTACGTAATAACACAGCATATGCTGAGTTAGGTGCCTTTTTGGCCTTGCACTGATTATACCTTTCTTTCTTTTATATGATTGTGTGAGGCACAAATAAATGTTTTATCTTTCTTTCTATTTTTTTTTTATAATCCTTTACAAGAGAAACAGAAGCCACTCTAAGCAGCCTCTGTCGAGCTATATAATGATCTATCTGGAATTATTTATTTTCATTGGAATAAATATCAAAGGCAATTTTATATTCAAATACTGTTAAATTTTTGTAGTCATTAACAATTTTTGGATCAAACAATCATAATTTGAAGTTGGTTGCTTCAAGTAGGGTCACAAGTTGTTAGAATGGGGATTTAATTTTGGTGATCATTTAATAGTTTTGGCAACTTACTTTAATTACTTTTTGCCATTTCATTTTACAAGATCTGGAGTTTATGTAAATTATATTGCATAAGTATGTATACATGGGTGTTGTACAATATACTTTTGCAATATAATTTAGATAGTACAATATTTTATTTCTGTCTGTCCCACAGCAGGCCTCTATTTCTTCCTTTCAAACAATTTTTTTCGGTGTGTCTATGGATCCTGTCTGTGGATGGTTGGAGAGAGAAAGAGAGTCAAAAGAAGAAATGGATGTATTGTGTGAGAAGTGAAGAAAGAAAAGGAAGTTGGTGATAGTGTGACGGTTGACAGGTTTAACCCAAATAAAACAGTAAAAGGACAGGAAGATGATGACCATATCCTCTCTGTAGGCTTAAAGCTCACCCCGTCATCTTTGCCTCGATCTGCTGTGATGTCTTAACGCATATTTGATTAAAAAAAAACGCATCGCTATCTTTAGAATATATGTTTTTTTTTCTAGTTAGCTTCTCTCGAACTTTGACTTGATAGAGAAATTATTAGTGAATTGTTGATTCACCGTGTTCTAATATATAAGGCCCACAGTAATATTCTCATGCCGTCCAGTGTAATTGCATTTTGATGCCGACCAGTGTTATCAAAGCTATTAAAGTTCTAGAATTACGCGCAAAACTTATACTCACTTTGATATACTCCACTCCAGTTTTCTTGAACAAATCTTCGAGAGAAAGAAATTCTGGTGGATTTCTATGGTGCTCCAAACGCTGGTCGGTTTTTTCTTCGTCCATAAACCACGCTTGAACCATGTTTGATTATTATTTTAATTGTTTATTGATAAGATAATCGCAGCAAGTGAACTCCCGATCGCTGTTAATTGACATTGTTGAGAACTGCGCCAGCTTTTAAAGGCAATAATCTGTCATGTCAGTGTCATTTTTTTTGACAGATACGTTTTGTTATTTTACGTTCCGTTTGACACAAATATTATTTTGTGACATATAGGCAAATGCAGACTACTTATTCTTATGACGTCTTTGATCTACTTTTAAAAATTACACTTACGTCTACGCAAATGGGGACCCATGGGGACGCCCCTACAAGGTGGTGCGGGACAAACTCCGCCCCTGGGCTCCCCCGCTGACGCAGTCTCCGGCCCCAGCTTGTGGAGGGTGTGGTGAGCACTCTGTTCCCTGCGCGAGGGGAACACTCTCCCCCGCCCATGGCTCCGCCACCAGCGGTGTCCGACGTGGTCCACGATGGCGACGACGACGACAATGCTCCAGAGGTGACCGATGTAGAGATGAGAGTGGCGGTACGAAAGCTGAGTGCCAAAAATACCGCCCCAGGACCTGACGGCTTGCCTGGGAAGACCTGGGTCCTGGCCATGGAGGCTCTCGACTAAGAGGGCTCTTCAGCGCATGCATGGAAAGGGGCCAGTTCCCGGCCGTGTCAGACTTTTCTTCGGTGTGTCTTTTCTTCGTGTCAGACCGGCCCATTGTGCTGCTCGACGAGGTAGGCAAGCTCTTTGAAAGAGTAATTGCAGACCGCCTCGTCACGCACCTAACACGGGTGGGGCCGGATCTGGCGGATGGCAAGTTCGGTTTTCACAGGAGGCGCTCCACGGTGGACGCCATCAAGCGCGTGCGAGCTCTCACGACGGGGGATGCCGTGGCCCAGGGCAGGTGTGTCGTGGCGGTGTCTCTGGACATCGCCAACGCCTTCAACTCCCTGCCTTGGAGGAGTCGGCCACGCCTCCTATTCCTTTGTTCTGACCACTTGACTGTGCGGGGAACACCCAAATACTCCGAAATATTTTATTCCGAATTTCGATATCCCGATTTTCAAAAGTCCGAATTTCATAATACCTAAAAATTATAATGTCTATTATTAAAAATCACGAAATTTATTTTACCGAAAGTCGTAAATGCGATTTGTTAGTTTTCCGATTTTCATACGTTCGAAGAATCAAATGCTCGAAGGGTTCTCGGTCCGAAAAACGATATTCCGATTTTTAATACTTCGAATAAACTAAAAGTCAACATGTCGTGCTACAAAATTTAGTGTCAGAAACGAATCGCTGCAAAACCGACTTCACGCAGTCTTGTTTGCCCTACCCCTAGAGTGTAATTTAAGCCCGCGTAGGCGCGGAGGGGTAGGGCGGTCCGCGAGCTGAGGAGCAGGTGGTTTGAAGGCCCGCCGCCGCGGCTGAGGCTGGCCGGCAAAGCCGGCCAGCAAGCCGAAGCTGCGGTGGTGAGCGTTAAAACCATCTGCGACGATAAGCTCGCGTGGGGCCGCCCAAACCCCGCAGCGCCGGAGCCGTGACAGAAACAATGCTTGCTGCATTTTGCATGCCTGCTTTCATGCTGCATGCCTGCTTGCATGCTTTCTTGCATGTTGCATGTCTGCTTGCATGTCGCATGCTTGCTTGCATGCTGCATGTCTGTTTGCACGCTGCATGCCTGCTTGCATGCTGCAATAATTCCCCTGTATGCTGGAAAACGCATCTGTCATTAGTTTTTTAATTCTACCCCCTCATACTACGACCTCTGACGAGCATTTATGTGTTTATTTGTCTTGCTATACAGTTTTATGAGGCGTTTTTATTTCGGAATTTTATTAATCGGTATTTTAATAATCGGAATTCGTATTTTTGATGTTTCGAATTATCATTAAGTCGGACTTTTCGTTATTCGATCTATTGAAACTCGGTATTTTGAGAATAGTAATTATAAAAGTTAGGAAAATTGAAATTTAGGAATTATAAAAATAGGAGTAATGATAAGTCGGAGTTGTTATATTCGGAATTTTGAACCATTCGGAATTATGAAAATCAGTATTTTGAAATTCGTATTTGTGACTGTCGGAATAAAGTTTTTCGTATTTATGTAGTGTACCCGACTGAGCGTTGAGATGACGTCAGAACAAAAGGATCGGAGGCATGGCCGACTCGAGGCGATCGACGAAAGAGAATCGAAACGAAACGGTTGTAACTTGGTTAGGGGGGCTGTAATTCAGTTTAGACCCAGATTATGAATATCGTTTTCATAAAAACAAAAAAAAAAAATGTAGTAATGCAGTTTCATTGAAATAAAAACAGTGTTCCAAGTAAAAATATATTTAATGATGATACTAAAGTATTATTATATTTTGGCTTATAAACCAATTACACATTACTGTGATCTACATAAATTGGGGGTTCTTTCGTTCCTTTCTACTGACATAAAAATCTCCTAGCACCTTGTACTGGGAACTTTAAACACTTAGCAGATTAGCCCAGGCCGAAAAGAGCGCAGATCTAAAGATTTTCTGATCAGAATCAATATTAAACTTTATTTTTTAGCAGCACAAGGTTGAAAATGTATTAACCAGCAACCCAGTGGTTACCCCTTTTGCCTTTTACACACTAATAATAAAATTTATTTTTAATTGTGATCTAAATATCCCTTTTCTTTGCTTTCCTTTCAGACTGAACTGACCCTAAAATTAACTTTCATAATTAAAACAAATCATTTATCTATGGCATCTATTATAAGTACAGGTTACAATGGGTAGTTTCAAAAACTATTAAAACATGTATCTCACAACACATCAGTATTATTTAAAAATTAAAGTACATTCATATTTTTCTTACAAGGAAAATGGTTCTGGTAGTTCCAATGCAGCCTTTATAAGCTTTACTTACAATCTAGTCCATATCCATTTTCTTTGCTGTTGAAGAGATAATAATCTAGGTATTTCTAATACTTCATTCTATGTATTAAAACATACAATCAGGGATTCAGATCAGAAGGTTGCATGTTTAAATCACGTCGGGGTCACCATTTTAGAGGTATGTGGAACAGAGAGTAAAGCCCCATATACCTCCGTTGAAAAGGGAGGATCCTCCGATCAGACGGGTGTTATGTCTGGTGGGTAACTGCCCGATAGATGATTTCGGGCTGTTCTATATGTTCCAATCGCGCGGAGAACTTTGATTGCGCGATGCAGGATAAGTTCTTTTGTGGCGCCATAGATGTCGCTACATCATCATTAAAGGTGAACGCACACTTATCGCAGCCGAACGCGTCGAACGAATCGAAAGAAAAGAATTTTAGAATTCTTTATAAGAAATCCTATGAAACCCCGCACACCTAACCACGTCGAATCGTCCGAATCTGGAAGGACTCCAGAATGAACAATTCTAAAATTCTTTTCTTTAGATTCGTTCGACGCGTTCGGCTCCGATAAGTGTTCACTTTTAACGACAAATTATTTGTTGCTCGAAAGATTTACCGCGGTCCTGGAACGCAAAGGGCAACTGAAGGAACACGGGTTTTTTTTTCTAGGTAGGAAATCATCCAATGACAGCTCTCGCTCTAGGGTGGAGCGAAAGGGCGCGTCAGACATTTACTGACTATAAAACCAATTCTATGTTCCTTCTTTGCCTTGCCACCCAGGACCCCGGGGTTCCCTTTCGGACGACCCATGGAAGGAACACGGGTGGATTGTAGTCAGTAAGTTTGACTATCCCTCTCGATTCACCCAGAGCGGGAGAAGTTATTTGGTGATATGTTTTAATTTATTTGTCGTCAAATGTGGGTGACAATCATTTTTCCTGACATTAATTACATTTTCCAAGCTCACCATTACATTTTCAAAAACTGATTTATTCCAAAGCATCGGAACTGCCAGACTAAATAATGTTAAATATGTTTATAAGAGTTCTTGAATTTTTCACACAACATTTATTATTACACACTTAACAGAAATATTTATTTACAGACAATATTTGATATGACTGACAATGAAAAATGAAATTTCGCAAAAATCTTTTTTTTTAAATTCTTTCCGATTATTTCATGGTTATTGCCAGTAAAAAAAAAGGAATAACCAAACAAATCTCAACCAATGGACGGAAATAGAATCACAATAATAAAAATCTTCATTAAAATAATTAAAACAGATAATCAAGAATTTAAAACATAACATTATGCATTAAATTAGATTCATAAACATTTTGGAATTCTGATATCATATTAAAATGAAAATTATCGCAGAAAAATGAAGATTATCAAAATCTTATATAGCATGGGAATTTTAAAATGAAGAAAGTCTTTAGTTATATGACAGAGGATTAAATAATGAATAGAGCACTTCTACAAAAACACATACAATCTGTATCCGTGAAATGTATGCTTATAGATACCGTAAGTCATAGTATTTTGACCCTGGGGTACAACTTTGGCCCATGCTTATTAACCAACAAGCTTTTGCAGGCGAATTCTTTACTGCGGCTATGAAGTTGCAGCCAGATGAAAAGTAGCCTGTCATGTCCCTCCATAGGCTCCAAGCTTACACCGTTTCAAATCTCATCAAAATCGGTTCAGTAGTTTAAGCGCGAATGCGTAACAGACATACTTATTTTCACATTTAAAAGATTTTAATTTATTGAATTTTATATTTATTTTAATCTTAATGTAAATTATTTTAATAGGTATGGAGTATGTAGTGCTTGATATGTAAAAGCGAAATACCACTCACTGATTAACCACGAAATCTCAGAAACTATAACACCTACAAACTTAAAATTCGGCAGGTAGGGTCCATATAGGGTGTAGACATCCGCTAAGAACGGATTTTACGAAACTAAGGGCGTAAAACGCGGGTGAAGCCGCTGGCAGAAGCCAGTTAATTATTTAATAGTATGAATAGGAATAAGGGACGCTATGGTTCTATTAGTTATCAAGCTTGGGCTAAAGTTATACCCCAGAGTCAAAGCCATACGACTTTACTGCAGTTCATAAATATAAATTGGAACCTTTAAAGCTATCACACAAAAGGATATTCCACGCTTATTTAAAAATGATATATTGAGATCACATCCTTATGTCTAAAGCCTCCTATGCACGCTGAGACAAGCCATAGGTACATAATGTCGCATGATATTTCTTTAAAAATACGCATGAGTACATACGTTTTTACTGTCTTCGTGTGAATGGGGCTTATGAACTATGTTACATGAATGTTGATGGTGGTTTTTTTTTTTTGGAAAATTGTTATAGAATAGTAATCTTCAATCTTACATCCTACAAGTTTTTTACTTAACATTGTACAAGGAACTTCATCCAGAATGAACGTAATACATAAAAGATTAAGCAGTAAAATAAATTTACTGTTCAGCTTTTCAGTTATCACATTATTTTTATCAAAAGTCCTTATACAGCGTTCTGCATAAACTTCACACAAAGGGAATATTACAAAAATATCAAATTTACACATACATAGAATAATCTACTGGGACAAGATGTACTACCGTGCCTAAACATTGCGATTAAAATGTCGCATAGAATATTACAATATTTTCTGCGACATTTAAATCGTAACGTCTGAACGAAACTGTATGCAGTGGTTTTTAGCATTTGCTTTTTGAAATAGAACTTCATTTTATTGCTGTTACGGCAAGAATTTCTACATTTTTTTAAAGAAATTATCAATTCGATGATCTAAAGCAGGTTTGGGAGAGCAGTGGTGGCCGAGTGGTAACGGCCCTGACTTACGAATTGTAGGTCACGGGTTCAAACCCAGCCAGACGCATTACTTTGTGTAATTTATTTCATCACCACTGCTCTCAAAACGGTGAAGGAAAACATCGTGAGGAAACCGGCATGTCCTAGAACCAAAAATTCGAAGACATGTGACATCCACCAACCCGCACCGGGCCCGCGTGGTGGATTACGGCTCATCCCCTCTCCTAGAGAGAGGAGGCCTGAGTCCCAGCAGTGGGAACATTAAAAGGCTGAATATGTAAGCAGGTTTGGTATATCGGCACCATATACAGAGCAAAATCTAAAAACGACTGCATTTTATCTAAAAAATTAAGTTCTAACGAAAATTATCACAACAATTATTATGTATTTACAAGTTTATGACAAAAAACATAGATTAAAATCTAGTATAAATTAAAAACTACACGTAGGTATGTATTTATTAAAAATATTAATTACTTTATCTTAGTTAAGATTTCATCGTAAGTTACTAGGTTAAAATTTACACTCAATATAGAAAAGTCGTATTATTGTTGTCATTTCTCTGTATCTCTACTATGTCATTTCACTGCAATTGTCTTCTATCAACAGTTTATGAAAGTTTATTTAAAACACGGACCTACTACTAGCGCCACCTGTTAGTCAGAAGATGTATTATTGCTTTATAAACTTGATAGGCTGAAATAGACTTTTTAAATGGGGGAATTACATATATCTAAAGTTAGGCACGAATTTAAAATCTTCGAGACAAATTAAGTAGGGACATATAGAAATAAACTGTTGATAAAAATTACCCTTTTTAACGTTTTCAAGTCTTACAACAATCAAATCTTATATTGACATTTCTCTTGTCATGATGGTCAGTATCATTGCATCACTTGTCATTCTCAAGTGGGGGTTATCTTTCAAGTCCTATTTTCTTAATTTCTAGGCCTAACTGAGGGTTTGTCAAATAAGTTTTTTTTAAATCTTTCACTACTACAGAAATCTTATATATCGGATAGTTTAATTTTTTCTTGATCAAACTAATAATTATCTCTGTCTATAGTTTTGTCATGTTACTTACTTTATATCAGCACATGTTTAACAATAGAAAAACACTAACATAATATTTTAATATAATCACAATTTAAACATACTACAAAGCAATATCGACACATTTGATCAAAAGAAATGTCATGTCGCAAATTTTTTTCAATAATAATTTAAAAATGTCAAATCAATCAGACTGTATCATTGTCTACTGAAAGATTCATGAATCTGAAGTTGGATTTATCATAGTTTATCGATCACGAATAGTCATGTTAAATCTTTGCTATCTTCGATAACAGTTTTAGAATAGCCTACCAAGTCATGATGACATCAAAAGTCACGTAACTACTCGATATTTTGAATTCAGAATCACTATCCTTCAATTCCAAGTCGTTCTGACAGTATTTAGGTACATTAGGTTCAGTTCGGTCGTCATCTCTTGCGTCGGTGACGTCATATGTCAGGTGTTCACAGTTTGGTGTGCTTGACGGTGTCCGTCCAGTAGTTCTGTATGGTCATCGCCTCCAGAGAGTTGAGGAACGAATCGTTGTCCAAGCTGTACATCTCTTCGGAGTTGTCCTGAAATTGAGAAAAAGAAAATGATAAATGGATTCAAAATGCTACCAAAATATTGGCTTGTCACATACATTATCCAAACTTCATATTTTAAACTACATTAATGTCTAGATTAAGTAAAACTTGAATGAAATCCATAGCAGAAATCTGTTCCTTCAAAATTATTAGTTAAGTGTGTCTAATGAAACTTGATCAAAGAATGAATACTCACTCTAATAGTACTGTCATCAAGGTATCCGCTCGAATCAGGATTCGAGCACTTGTCATTGAGAGTCTGTGGTTTGTTCAGGTACCTTCGACGGTACAGCACGAACGCTGTGCTTCCAGCCAGAGCCGCGAGAACCAGTGCTGCAAAGGATATGCCAGCTATAGCTCCAGTATCCATCCCCCCGTCACCCTGGTCTATGACTCTTCTAGAAGATTCCACGTTCGGTGGTATCCGCGTCTGAAGGAACGTAGTCTCTAACGACAGCGGTTTCTCTGTTACTATCCTGCTTTCAGCCACATTACCACCACCATCTTTAATGAAGTCTGGTCTAGTCAGATTCCTCCTTTTGGACACAAACGTTGTATTCTGTGTTTCCGTTAGATTCGTGAACGGAACAACTGTTACGTTTGCGTTAGGGGCTTGGGCTTGCGTTGTGTTTGTCATGTCTGTAATGTTGACGACCGTCCATTGTATAGATGGATGTATTTCTTCTGTTTGGTTCGCTGCTGTTGTGTTTGTTACTGGAATTACTTCTGGAGGTCTGTCAGTTTGGTTGTCTGTCGTGTTGGAGGTCTGTGTCGTGACTTGTGTCTTTGTGTAGTACATGGCTCGGCTCTGTCGTTCAGAGAGTCGTCGGTCTAGTTCCGTATCAGAGTTAATGTGTTGCAATTCTTCTGACTGGGGCGCCGCAAAGCTCCGCCCGCTGCTCGCTGAAAAAGATAAAAAAAGACATTGAATCAAGTGCTTCGCAGTGAGATTAAAATTATAAAAGATAATAAAATCAATAGATAATACAATGCGTCCGACGTAAATAAACTGATTGTGTTACGTGAATCACGAAACGAATTAGTAATCAAAAAAGTGATGAAACACATGCAATTTATCAATTGTATGTGTTAATAAATAAATTAAAAAAATAATCATTAACTTAGCATCAATACAATTGCCGAAGGAAACGTTATAAATACGAAGAACCACGCAGAAAAATATTCTTTTGCTTTGTATTTTGAAGGCTCAGACATGAACAAGGCATTTGTTCCACATACGCAGAACAACAAAAAAACACTAAAAACGTAAATAAATAAATGGTCGTTAGCGCGAAAAAGGAATGTTTTAGCAGAAACGGCTGAAATTAATGAAGGTGCCTATTTACATAACCGTAAGCACTGGAGTCGCCGGCTAAGTAAACCGTACTGAACAAACTGAAATGTTTCACACACAGAATTTTTACAACGCTACTTGGTAATTGGATGGACCGTGTAATAACAGTGTGGAAATTTTAATTATTTTAATTTTGTGTTACTGAGTCACAAAGGCTTTAGGACCTTTTGCTAAAACAAGTGATAACATCTGATCTTTGGCTTTCAATAATTATTCAGCCTTTGTGTTACTTTACCAGAGTTTATTGATCTTGAGGAGCTATAGAATTTGTATCTATACTCCTCGTAAGGCTGTGTAACTTTCTTCATCAGTGTTTGCTGTCAAGAGGCCATCAGCACAAAAGTGGCTTAACCCTACATTTTTCATATCCTGACTCATCTACAATACTTGTTTAAAATTTAATACAAAAATGGTCTAACTCTTGTTTCAGCAATCATCAACAGATAGTGTTACAAAAATTTTTTTTTCATTTTTTTTTCCTTTTTGTTTTAATGCAAAAGTAGTTTTAAGCCTATCATTTTCATACTGCCTGTCTCAAGTCAAGTAGAGCAGTGGTGGCCGAGTGGTAACGCCCCCGACTTACGATTTCGGTAGATCGCGGGTTCAAACCCAGCCAGGCAAATTAACATAGCATAGTCGGCCTTATAATGTTCCCACTGTTGGGACTCAGGCCTCCTCTCTAGGTGAGGGAATGGGCCGTAATCCACCACGCGGGCCCAGTGCGGGTTGGTGGATGTGCCATGCCAGGCCCATTACTTTGTGTAATTTATTTCATCACCACTGCTCTCAAAACGGTGAAGGAAAACATCGTGAGGAAACCGGCATGTCCTAGAACCAAAAATTCAAAGGCCCGCGTGGTAGATTACAGCCCATTATTCCCTCTCCTAGAGAGGAGGCCTGTGTCCCAGCAGTGGGAATATTAAAAAACTGATTATGCTTATTATGCTAATGCAATCTCAAGTCTAGGCCGCTTTCTGAAGGCCTCAATTATACCAAGATTCTGCATGTTAAAAAAGGTCTAGACGTCCTTGTAAAAGCACGAAGGTGCTCAAGCAGACTGTTTGAAAGAGTTATCGCAGCCCTGGTACGCAAACAGAAACTGAAGGAACACAAGTGTGTTTCAGTTAGTAAAAGTCTTACACTCCCTCTCGCTTCACCCAGAGCGCGATAATTATTTGATGATTTTTCTTTACAGAAAAAAGGGGAAGAAAAAAATAGGTCTCGTGAAAGTTTTATGAAAAGGAAAATTATAGGTCTCGTGTACCTGGGTTTTCAGTCAAATAAGCAAAACCACTTCAAAGGTATTTATTTGAGCGCTATTCACTCTAAGTTGGAACGCTTTTAGAGAATATTTCATAGTCGCCTAAAATTGGGTAGACGGAATGCGAATATTTCTAGTAAATTCTTAAGCCGTTTATGATGTGGCCCTAGAATGAGCGGCACTTGCAATCAAAGATAATATTCTGATGCCGGGGCCCTGGAACGAAGGTAAAGAAGGACCAGGAGTGGGTTTTAGTCAGTAAAAGTCTGATACGAAAGGGCGAGAGATTTCATTAGATTCCCACCTAAAAAAAAGTAAATAATAATAATAAATCTTTATTGCAGACAATTTCATCCATATTTTACAAATTATACGCATATTAAAAAACTAAACAATTTGGGCTCGAATAAATGTTTTCAGGATGTTTGAGTCCTGTTTATTAGCAACCTGTAGGATGCTGTTAGTGCTACCCCGGACGCGTATTGCCATAATGTATACTAGCACAGACAGGGGTTGCTCTGTAATCGCACGCAATATGCTCTTGTAGCTAGAGAGCATACTGCATATCAGTACAGAGACAGACTGAAATAAAATACACTTTGCTCTAATTCGTGAGAGCAAAACACATACGAGTACAGACAATTTGGCTGCCGTACCCAAGTAGCACTGGGGGTTCTATAGCGGTTGAGTAATGGTACACATTTATTCTTTAAGCTGTCTATGTAAGCAGTATAAGGGCTGTATAGCACCCTATACAGCCCTTGTACCACCGGTTTGGGCACAAATTATTCAGCCTTAAGTTCACAAAAGGTACACAGTAGCAGAATAGTAGCACGTTAATGGCAGTTTAGGAGAGAACAGTGGTCTTAAAGCTGATCTACGGCACTATATAAGATTCCGTATGTTTCTTCATACAGACAAGAGAGTTATAAAAAGTAACGAGTGAACAATTATACAGTCTCTATAGTAATTAACGCTCACAAGTGTGAATAAAAACTACTAGTAGGCTACTTTTTCTCCAAATAATCACTTGAGTACCACATTTTGTAATAAATATTTATTTTTAATATAATACTACGCGCAACATCTGTCGTGCGAGTGTCCATGTGAATTTTAAATGTGATTTTTATAACTGGTAAGTACTTGTGTTTATTATATTCTATACCTAGTGTTAATATTATGGGTATTGTAAATTTATTGTAAAGTATATACATATTTAGAGTTAAAATTTTCATGCGCCTCAGAAATAATGCCTTTTTATCAAAAAAATATATCTAAATAACCGGGGACGAACAATGCTATTTTTCATATTGGTGTTTTTATGGCATCTAAATCAGTCTATGGCTTTTTATTTGAACACTTACTACAAAATTAATCACGAAAACTCCGTAGTATGTGATAAAACCATAATTTATTTACAAATATTATAGGTTATGAGTGAACAATATGGTGGCCATTTTCCTCAACTACAGTGAACCATTGTAGTTCCAAATTATTGCTGTGAACTCTATTAAGTTTCACTTGTGTACCATTATAGTGTCGTGAGCTCTATAAAGGTTCACATGTGTACCATTATAATGTCAACATATCTGTGTTAGGCTCATATTCAGCCCTGGGCTGGTATGCAGTTCTTCAATAGTTCACAATTTTACCCTTTTAGATATTTTTTAGCATACAAAATTTTAGAGATCCGCATTGAAAATGTAAATTTTCTTTGAATACAACAAGTTAGTGTATAGATTTCGACCGCCGTGCCTCCACCAACTTTTACCTCCAAATCTGTTTCATCATAGGTCAGGTTCCGAAGCCATGCCTTTAAAGTAGATAAAATCTTTAAAGGCTGACACCAGGGTTTGTCGGGTTGATCGTCAAACTTACAATCCATTCCAAAGAAGAAGAAAATTTGAGATTTGATTTTTCTTGAGATTTGTAAACGAAAAATACGGCTTTGGTGGCGCGTGTGTTTCGTTTCATTTCGCTAAAATTTGTTAATTGCCTAGGAGTTGTTAGACAGGCGACATTATAAATTTTTTGCTATTCAGTTTCATATTTGTATTTTTTTTTTGTTTTTCAGACGCATAATGACAATAATATAGATGATAGACCTTGTTCTGAAGCTAATAATCAAATGATAACGGAAGAAACTTTGAATTTGTTACCTACGCTCGACTGCGATCAACTTATTGGTAATCAAAACCTATTGTTACAAAAAATTAATAACCAGGACAAAATACTCCACGATACTATTGAACATATGCAAAAACTCACCCAGAAGGTAGCGATGTTGTCTGTGGAAATCAGCGAAGGCATAGCAACAATTACAGAAAAAATTGAACAACCAATGGCCGTTACTGTATTAAAAGACGCTAACCCAGAAGAAAATGAGGCGTTCCGTCTTGAACAGATTGACGATAAACAACAACTTGACAGTCTAGAAAATACTTTAATCGATAAAGCTGAGAGAGCAAAGTTACAAAAACAGTTATCATTTTTGTTTCAACCCTGTGAAGGCAATGGCTTAACATTTGCCTACAAATTGCTCGACTCATTGATTACACGCGATTTTATGTGTAAATGTCCTTGGTCTGGAGCAAGTCGTGGAAATTGTTCAAAGATCCCGTTAAAAGATTTTAAAAACTTTATTAAATTCTTTTGTGACATAATACGTGTACGTTCATGGGATCCTACATTTACCATGGGACAGACCGAAAAGTTTTTTAAAATATCTTTAAAAAATGCTGTGAAAAGAAGGGCAATGAAAGATTTAAGATTTTCAACTAAACGAATTCAAAAAACGAAACCTAAAAGCACAATTTAAAAAAAAGAACCGAATCAATCCACAAGCAAAGCTTCTACTAACAATCACGACTCTCCAAACGAATCATTAGCGATTATGTGATTTAAAAATAAAAATGATCAAGATTCGTAAAGTTGTATTATTATTTTAATGTACCTATGTACGAATAACAAAGGTATAAAGTATTGAAATTCTTTGTATTCAACGCACACTAATTTACACTTAATATACTTAGATTCTAAAACAATCAAAGTATGGTCACAATTATGCTGACTTCTTGATTTGTATATTGCAAAATGAGACGATTTTATTGGATATGTAAAAACATCTTCTGTGCTATTTATTCTAATAAACCTTTTAATGAAATCTTATTGTGGTTATTTGCTATGATGTAGTTAATTTTAACAACCTCGATTCTTTTTGTCAGTATATAACTGTCTCTTTTTATGGTAAAAATTTTGAAATCTTCAAAATTTATTATATTTATTTTGTTTGTTGTTGTTGTTTGTAACAAACGGATACTTATTGTCAGAATGTTTTTGGCAAAGGAATTCATTTGTATTTTCCTCCATTCTTTTGGCGACTTGTGACAGCGGCTTTTTACCTGATCTGAGCATGCTTTTGATCATACGTACGGAACCGTCATTAAAAATATGCATTTTTATTATTTTGGGTTATTACATACAAGCGCATGTTTATCGTCGTCCAAGTGTTAAAGAAAACCACGTTCACATAATTATTTAGCTTATAGGATAATAATGAGGTACTCGTGAACAAATAAACAGCTGTCAATGTTACTAGATATCAATAGTGGGGCGTGTAATGAACCTTAAACGTACATGTGAACTCATTAAACGCTCTTTTACAGAATAATATAAAGGCTGATTAATATAATATCACAGACTAGACCCACTTACAGCAACAAGCTGAATAACGGTCCACAACAGGTGCTACACAACAGCTTTTGGGTATATTAATGTTCACATGTGTTGTACTAAAATGCCAGAATTATAACACCATACATGTGAACCTTTAAATAGCCAATGCCGTATAGTTCTCCTCTTAAAATGCTCTTGTTCAGCTATTAAAATGAAAGCTGACTAGAAGAGTAATGTTATCCTATTATAACTCCAATAGTTACTAAATAGGACATTTGTACACTCCTAAACATGCCTTATACAGGTATAAGTGGATTTGTTCACTTCAATACAGCCAATGAACCACATGTGGCCATTGTTAATGCTTAGAGATCACCAGTGAACTGAATGTGAACTATAAAAGAGAACAAAATGCTACTTGGGTAGTATGTACAATGGCATGCTTCAGTGTGAGCAAACTACATGCGAGTGCAGAGCAAACACATTCTGTCTCTGTCTCTTTCGTTTTCTTTTCTTTTTTTTGTCTGAAATATTACAAACCGACACATCAACTAATAATTTAATGATAATTAAAAAATTGAATAAAGTTTTATGTACCATAGAAACCGTAGACCAAGCCAAAAATTTTGCCATTCAGAGAATAAAGATGTGTAGATCTAGGAAAATAGGCGTCCAACCAACATCTGTTTCGAGGAGAAAGGACAGAGGGATCTCTAAAGGAAAAGGGCGCATACAAAGTGGAAGAGATGTGAGAAAGAAAAAACAACATAATCTCTCTGAAAATATTAATAAAAATCAGCCAAATGCAAAAAAACATTAAATAAGGTTTCGTTTTAAATAGTTAATAATGTTGATTTATCCTTTCAAAAATAAATACTTTAATATTTTTTAAATATTGTTTTATTTACATAGCTCCCTACTGCATTTTTTTTTTCATCAGTCATTACGTGGGAATTATTTTGCGGAGCCCTCGATAAAAAAGAAGGAAACGTTTTTCTACTTCTAAATATTTTCCCATTTCCATTATATTTAAGAATGTTATTTTCATAATAAATACCTAGGCTTATACGTTTTATATAGAGAATAAAACGTTTAAACCTAGTTTTTAATTATGTCGATAAACATACTCGTACTTAAATAGCATAGAGATCGGAAAATCTTTAGAAGAAGAAAAATGTTGTATCCTTTTCTATGGAGGGGGTCGCACGAAGATTCCCTCAGAGAATATAAACACGTACAACATAGTTATGTTCAATATTGTTACGTAGTACACTGCAACATATAATTAAAGTCTTATGACCCCACATACCCTACAATACAAACAATAACACGGTCACATTTTGCTTTAGACATATGCGAACAAACCGTATACTTATACAGACAGGTCTGTAGTCATACGTAGTTTGCTTTAAAAATATGCAAGCAAACTGTATACTTATACAGACTGGTCTGTAGTTATACGTAGTTTGCTTTAGAGTATTTGTTATTTTTAAGAGCACAAAGTGATCTAGTACAGACTATGGGTGTCTGTACTGATATACACAATGGCAATACGCACCCCGGACTCTGCTTAGTAAAGAAGCGAGCCGCTTGCGCACGATGGCATGGAAGCCATCTACCCTGGCCTCCGCAAACATACCGAAAGCACTACAAAACCTGGGTAACCCCAACAACATCCTAAATCCATCTTCGTTCGTCGTAAAGAACCTCGAAAACCCGGAACCTACCTCTCTCTCATTCAATCAATAATTTGATTGGTTCATCAATCTAGATGACAAAGTTCTGTGAAATTGTTCTAAAGAGTAAACATGACCCTGGAACGCAAAGAGCAATTGGCGGAACGCAGGTGGGTCTTAGTCAGTAAAAGTCTGACACGTCCTCACGCTCCACCTCAGAGCTGAAGAGCTTATTTGATGATTCCTACGTAAAAAAAAAAAAGATAGTTCAAAGTTGCACCTATAGGTTACATGAAAATGAAGATATGGGTTATGTCGTTACTCAATAATAAATGTATGAGGGTAGGTTACAGATTTCAATAAATCAGCTGTTGCCGAATCTCTGCGTTTCATTGAACATTACAATATGGTTGTGGCCGGTGGCTCGTGTGCGGTGACCCTTAGATCTACCCGAATAACTGCCGAAAATACTCAAAAGCGTCGCTGATTTCACATTGTATCCTGAATATCGATATTCAGCGTCGGTTTTGTCGCAAATTTTATAGCCCGACCAAGCTTGAAGCTCGGCACCCTCTCGGTACGAAGTGAGTGTCGGATTCGATTAAGATTCGTCTGCCGAATGCCATATACATGGAAGGGAAATGAAAAGTTTACGACTTTACGACGAAATATCAATACGAAGCTGATTTTATTTGATTGGTATTCTGATTGGGGGTTATTTGCGGGTCTTTGTAAAAAAAGGAAAAATACTGTTGTTGTTTAACCCTTACATATTATTATTAAATATAAAACAAAGTCCCTCATTGCGTCTGTCTGTATTACGCGTTAAACTTAAAAACTCCTGAATGAATTTGCATGCGATTTTCGCCATAATGACCGGTCCTGTGCGTCTCGCATCCATCGGATTCCCGCGACCCTCGTAAGGTCATCGATCCAACTTGTGGGAGGTCTTCCAATGCTGCGTCTTCCGGTAAGTGGACGCCATTCCAGAACCTGTCGTCCCCATCGACCATCTGTTCTGCGAGCAATGTGCCTTGCCCACTGCCACTGCTATATATGTAGCAATGCTGCTGTATGTAGCAAATGCTATTTTATAACTTTAGAATCATCATTTCAGCCGTTTGATCTCCTCGGTTGGACACAGTGGCGGTACCTTCATACAAGCAGAAAAGCCAGGCATGCCTTACTAAAATGCTCGATAGAGAAGCAATATCAAACCCGAACTATTTAAAAGTTCGCGCGCTTTAATTCTTATCAAAATAACACAAAGTATCTACCTATGCCACACACACAGCGCGCGCAGAGTTTCGCATTGGCAGCATCTACGCGAGAGCTATATCTATCTCGCTTACACGTACCGGCTTTTACCGGGCTTTCAAATACTATCTCTGTCACTTTCGCACTTATAGCGATGTGCCGTATAACGAGTTAGAACTTTATGCGACTACAAATCGATCAGTATGGAAGATTTAAGCCGGGCATTCCTATGAAGTTGCATTCGTATGAAGTTGCTCGCGTATGCCAACTCTGCAGTGTTGCCGTTTTAGCGACGTTGTGAGATCTTGGAGATTTTTAACGAGTTTGGAAACTTTTTTAAGATTTAGCAACAATAAAAACTAGCGACTTTTTAAAATAACGAAATTAAATATTCAAAAATAAAGGCAATTTTTTAGAACTGGTCTCGTTAATTTCAAAATACGATGTAAAACGACATCGAAAAGCATATGCAGCATTAGAAAAGTGACAAACCGGGGCCGAGTTATTTATCTAACAAAATTCAAAACGATATTATTCATTCCGTAGCCGATGTGATGCAAACTTGCATCGATTACGAAGTTAGGCAAACAAAATTTGTTTCAATTATTATTGACGAAACCCCCGATGTTAGTCATAGAAAACAACTGTGCTTGATTCTCAGATATAATTATAAATGAAATTCATGACTGTTTTTTGGGCTTTTAATTTATTGTACCTAATCAGTAGTTTGTGAGAAAATTGCGATGATACATACGTAGGTACCTACATACTCAGTCGAAAACTGAACTTTCTTTTTTTGAAATCGGTTAAAATTTTATTGGGCTTGCCTTATTTTGAAACCCTAGGCACGCCACTGGTTGGACATAGGCCTCCCCAAGTCAGACAACGACGGCAACCGGTCCCGTGCGTCTTGCATTCATCGGATTCATGCGACCTTCACCACGTCATCGGTCACCTTGATCGATCGGAGTTGAACTCTACAAAAGTTTATTAATAGTAACGATCTATTTACCTATGATCCTACGAACGTATTTTGAAAATTTAGACTAGAAAGCGTAAAAATACTAGCATTTGTGAAATTGTGACATGATATCGAAATCCAGGTTAGCACACGAAGGGCCTAACCAAACGAGTAAGCTATCAGTATGTCAGAAAGAGACATAACATCATAACCATGATGTTAGAAAAGGATGGAAGATTAGTCTTTGTAAGGAGCTTGCCATTTATTGGGTCTGAAATGTCGAGTATTTGTAAGTTAGCCTCCGATTGACCTCTTTTCTTCTTCCGTGAGAGGCAAGCCACGACGGTAGTGTTTTGCTGTTTCAATAAAGCAACTGACATTTTAGGGCCAACACTATAATGCCGTTGTGCCATAAATGTCCCTATTAATGTTGACTGTAGATACAATGGCGACCTCTAAAATAGTTTAGATAAGTATTTGCCTACATTTCTACAAAGCCTAAAGCTTTCTCTTCGACCATTTTCTACAGTACCTATGTCACGTCACGTATGTGTTGTGATTTCTAGGAATATGAATCGTTTGTTTTATTCTACACCATTATTGATGGTGCTGTCACCGGTGAGGTAACATTTTGAGGACAAATAGATGATTGATTGAGATTTAAGTAAACTAAATTTTGATAATTTTGGTCAAATGATTTTAAATCTTGGTGAAATCGCTCACCGTGTTCATCACTAATACTACCAAGATTTTCTGGGAAAAAATCTAAATGGGAATGCGAAAACTGAATTTTTAGTGACACAATTACACTCGTACGTTCATAATTTTGTAATAGATTTTCAATAAGTTCTATGTAATTATCACTTTTTTGTTGCTTAAAAAAAATTTTACGACACTTGAAAGACTCGATTTTTGTATCGTTCAAAATTCTCCTGATTAGAGGAGTTGCTGACGATTCGGACACAATATATTTGGACACAGTGTCGTGTTTTAGATACACGTGTGAAGCGAGGAAGGAAAACAATGTCACCTCAGAAAAAAAAAGATCAACTCGATCTTTTTTAAAAGCTGTGTGTAACAAAACCGAACTCCGTCAATACTGAAACTGTAGTTAAGCTCTACTGTCGCTGAATGAGGGGGAGGCCTCGTAACTTAATTTGAAGCCGCGGGGTTGGGTCGCAGCAGGTTGAGGACAAAGCTACATCGAAAATGTGCAAAAAACCATCAGTTCGATAGATTCATAGACCACAGAAACGCTTAAGCGGGCATTGCTAGAAAGAGTTTAATCAAAACTTTATATAATTATATGTCACTGGATTTGTAAATACTGTAAATATTCGCTAAATTTAGTCAATGGTAAATCTATACTAATATTATAAAGCTGAAGAGTTTGTCTGCTTGGCGCTAATCTCAGGAACTAGGTGCAGGTTAGAATTGCAAAAATTCTTCTTAAAATAGTGTTGGATAGCTTTTTATCGAGAAAGGCTTATAGGCTACATACATATATGTGGCTAAATGATATTAAATTACACTATGACCAATAAGAGCGAAGCGTGGTTTAGGTGGAGATGGCGTTTAACTCGTTGAGTAGTGTAATTAGAGACACAATAGTAAGACAATGGCGCCCGAAAGCCGGCGTTCGTGCGGGGATCAACAGCTTAAACAGGCAGATGCGGAAAGTGACTCTGGTTTTGCGCTACTAGCGACCGGCCTCAGCTTCTCCCGGGTGAAAGAAAAGAAAGAAAAACGTTTATTCGTGCCTCACACAATAAAAAAACTAATAAAAAAAAAAAAAAACTACTTTCTTTTACTAAACATACATTTATTATACACTAAAACCTTCTTTATGAATCTGCACACAACACACTGTCTATTGGTGAAAACTGCATGAAAATCTGTTCAGTAGTTTTTGAATTTATCGCGTTCATACAGACAGACAGATGCAGTGGGGGACTAGAATAAAAACGTAATAATAGACTTTGATGATAAACATCTCTTTGGAATGTTATTTGGATCCCTGAAGGTCGTCCAACTTTTTTTTTCGGATGGAAAATGATCCAATGAGATAGTGTCAGACTTTTACTGACTAAAAACCCACTCCTGTTCCTTCTTTGCTATTTTTCCAGGGCCCCGGGGATCTCTTTCGCAACACCCATGGCCCCAGCAGGCTTCGACCCTGCAAGGTCGTCCGTCTGATAAGTTGCTTAAGACACGATATTAGGGACTTAAGAATGGTTGGAAGTTCTGCAAATTGTATTGAGTTTCTTCGTTAAGGATGCCCCATGTTTGGGTTTTATTTGGAAAAACAAACGATTACGCACTACAATTTTACAGGCAGGTTTGACTCTACATAGTTATTTCATAGGGACGGAGATTTATTTTAGTCTCTTGTTCAGAATTAAGATACGGGCTAGTTTTTTTTTGAGAACGTTTACGTTGCTCCAATGTGTTTCAATGTTTGTGAACCCACCCACGACACATTAGTGATTCTTAGTCTGGGGCAACTTTGGATTTTAAACCTCTACGGTCCGGACCAAGCGTTTCGCCTCGTTTATAACACGAACATTGAAGGATTAGAACAACTTGCTTGCTGCGGTCTTCCCGTCCGATTATAACTTAGGTGTCTTCAAAGCTAGAGTGAATAGGCTCTTAATAAACTAGTGCGCCTCACCATCAACGATTGCATCACGATTTACCATCAGGTGGGATCGCAGTCAAGCACTAGTTTATAATAATTAAAATAAAAAACTGATTTTAAGTTTCTGGCTGTGTTTTCTATGACGATCGTTGTTACTTTTGATTTTTAAGATGTTAGTTAACTTAAGTTTTTTTTTATTTTTTATTAATGATAGGCTCGCGTTTGACCACCATCTCACCTGATGGTAAGCGATGATGTGGTCGACGATGGAGCACGCTTGCCTAGAAGTAGCCTATTCACTCTTGACATAAGTTAAGAAGTTACAAGTTTACATGTGAAAATATTAATATACTTTCTTGTAGACTTCTGGTCCAACAACAGAGAAACTAAAATAGGACCAGTTCAAAAAAAAGGTTGTGAACCACTGCTTTTTTATTATTTGAGCAGCCACAATAAGATAATCGAGATACAAAAAGTAAAGTTACTTTACTTTCAATTTAGGTCTTGCCAAAATTTCCTTTGTGCCGTGTACCAGCCCTATTGTTGCAAACAGTGAAGGTTTTCGTCCGTGATTTGTTAGGATCCTTTGATAAACACAACAACTTCTAACCTAATAAACACACTGAAAGGTAAATGTATGTGCGACTTTAGGATTTATTTATCTTATTGCTACGACAATGTATTGCTTTTTTCTTTTTCCCGAGTTTGAATAGATACAGAAAAGCCTTCGTAAGTAATTTGTGACGATACAAGAGATTTAGCCTTTATCCTTCGTATATCAATAAATATTTCATTGTAAGACTCCTTGTTTCCTTTTTATCTTCTCCTTTTACAATGTTTTTTTTTTTTGAGGACGCAAATGACTTCTCTCGCTCTATGGTGCAGCGAGAGGGCGTGTGCTTGTGAGAGACGTTGTTGGGCAAACACTAAATTGACCGAACAAGGTAGCTAAATAAAGTTTTAACGGTCAATTTGATTGAGGTGCAGTCGAGAGAGTCTTCAGGAAAACCATCCATCAATCAAGCATTGAATTACACTTTGCATTTTCAAATACAAGATTGATTGATTTGTTTGGTTTTAAATTGATATTTCTGTGATTAATACTCGGAAGAAAAGTTGTTTACCTGCTGAGCACACAACCTCTCGGGCTTACTTTCTGAGTATTTATCTTAGAAAAGTCAACTCAAACTAAAAAAATTAATCAATCTTGTATTTAACTTCACCTCAATCTACCGTTATAACTATTTATTTAGCAACCTTATCACCGTCGCGGCTGCCCCAGAAGACGTAATTATAAATCAAAACTGAATTAGTTAAACGTTTATCAAACACAAAATTAAATGTATTTACAATACAATACTACTACTACTACTACTACTACTACTACTTGACTGTGTCTGTTTTTAGTTTGTGTTTTAGTCCTAAGCATATTATGGTAACAGATTATGTAAACAGTATTTTGCATGCCTTAGTTAAGGTAGTTAGTATGGATCATCAAACTTGACAAAGACCTGTAACCTGTACCTACTTTCTGTGCAAATAAAGATCTATTCTATTCTAATACGACTTACTGACTATTCGGACACAGTATATATGGACAGTGTCCGAATTGACACCTTTTTATTTCAATATTTTTTTTCACTGACGATTCGGACACACATTCTTCAGTAGGTACAGTCAGATAAATAAGTTTTAATTTTATATGGGGAAAAAAAGCGTTAGCAAAACTATTTTAGGCTGGATTTAAGGCGGCAACTTTGTGTAATAATATTATATTTTAAGACTTTTTTTTATACATATAGCATAACATAGTTTATTTAGCCTTTTAATGTTCCCACTACTGGGACTCAGGCCTCCTCTCTAGGAGAGGGAATGGGCCCTAATCCACCACGCGGGCCCAGTGCGGATCTAGGACATGCCGGTTTCCTCACGATATTTTCCTTCACCGTTTTGAGAGCAGTGGTGATGAAATAAATTACACAAAGTAATGCGCCTGGCTGGGTTTGAACCCGTTACCACTCGGCCACCACTGCTCTACTCGGCCACCACTGCTCTTATATGACTGTACTAAATAGCTTCAATAAATTCGGTGGTGTCCGAATCATCAGTAACTCTATAATACAGCTCTAATTCCAAGTTGGTCCGGTGTTTGCTCGACAGGGTCTCCCACAAATTGCTCCGGTCGCAATTATAACTAAGTCTAAACTAAACAAGGCGAGAGGACTCTGCGGACACGGTTAATTATTTTAGAGGACATGACTTTCCTGTGGGACGAGGTCGGCTTGACTTAAACTTTTGGTTACGATAAGCGGTTGGAAGTGGGAATAAGTAATAGTTCAACTATAGTTCCTCAGATACAGTCAGGGGTCAAAAGTGCTGTTCCACTCTACCAATGCTCAAATGTCTAAAATTTCTTTGTAGAAGGGGATCAATGTTTCATGACTGATTTAATTCGTAGAATAAAATCTAAAGTATTAAATAAACTAGTTCTGAACCATTCAACATCTACTACAAAGAAATTTCAGACAATTTAGCATTAGTAAAGTGCCTTTGCACTTTTGACCCCAGACTGTACATTAGGGGATAAAATGTCCCCCAACATGACGCGTAACGCTCAATCTACGTGAAACTGCAACATTGCCTAGTGTAGTACTCGTGCACCGGAAAACGCAGTGTTGGAAGGCCTCCCACAAGGTGGTCCGATGACCTGGTGAAAGTCGCATTCCCGCGACTCTCACCTCATCCTCATCCTGTGCGTCTCGCAGTGGATGCGAGACGCACAGGACCGTTCGATGTGGCAACATTTGTGGGAGGCCTATATCCAACAGTGGACGTCCTCCGGCTGAAATGATGATGATGATGTAGTACTCGTACAGGGGTAAACATATTGGCTCGTTACGTCACTAGCAGCTAGGGTCAACACGTGCGCCTCAGTCAAAGGCTCGTATGCAGCCATAGAAATATAATATGCACCTGTCAACTGTCACCCTTGATGACCCGTGATCTCCAGACAAGTATAGGAACACTACACCCAGTGTACTGCGATTTGTCCCCTGACATTTTATAATGCATTCACGTGACGCGGGAAATGTTGTTGGACAATTTGACAACGTTAAGCGTCATGTTGGGGGACAGTTTGTCCCCTAATGTATCTGAGGCATAGGCATGCACTTAGCTAAGCAGCTAAGTGACGTCATTCTAAATCCAATATGGCCGATAAGTAAAAGGACGTCACAAATACATCTGATATAGCGGACTATTAGAAAAAAATGTAATATATCTTGTTCCGTTAAAAACTGGAGAGAACCAGTATATAGTACTTTTGGTAATTTGGTATAGACAATGTAGTACATAACCCATTTCTTCTCAAAGAAATGTGCTTTACTTTAGTAACCTCATTTCAAAATTAATGCTTTAATAATAGACTAGTATAAAATTTACAGTTTATTTTTAAAGTGTACGCTTCCAAGTCAACAAAAAGCTGTGGTATTTAAAAAGTGCCCTAGAAAACCTAATCCACTTGAGTGCGAGTTTAAAAACATAAGTACGGAGGAGGATCGCGTACTGTGACGTCAAAACATTATTTTGTTCTTTTTACCCAAAGGCATTAGGTCTACTACTTATATATTTCTAATATATAAGAAGTTTAAATAAAAACAATAAGCAAAATAAAACGATAATATCTCAAAGTTTTGTCCTGAGCTATACTCGTACCTATTGTAGTATGGGACGCATTGCTCAGTGAAAATAATTACATTGAGCGACTGTAAGTAGTTAACACCTACATCTAGTTAGCCTGTGGGCGTCAACAAATCGTCAATATAATAAGAGGTAAATATACAAATAAATATTTGATCAACATTCATTGAACACAGGTAAAAAATAAATAAAACTGTAGACACTAACAAAAACAAGACGTTTTGGGAAAACTTTTATCTTGCGTACAGCTAGGGAGTGGAATTCCCTGCCGGACTCTTTAAGCCAAGAGTGAATAGGTTACTTCTAGGCAAGAGTGCTTTATCGTCGGCCACATCATCGATTACCATCAGCCCCCCTAGCTAAGTTACAACTGTGTCGTTTCTATTCTCTTTTCGTCAACCACCTCGAGTCGGCCACGCCTCCGATTCCTTTGTTCTGACGTCATCTCAACGCTCAGTCTCGTGGTCAGAAAAAACGAATAGGAGGCGTGGCCGTCTCGAGGCGATCAACGAAAAGCGAATCGAAACGAAATGGTTGTAACTTGGTTAGGGGAGGGGCTGGCAAGATAGTGGCCAAACGCGAGCCTAACCAGAATTAAAAAAAAAACACATGTCTGTGTGCATATGCAACAAATGTCACGTCTGACGTAACGTGATCGACTCCACTATGAAGTAACGAGATTAATTACACTGTATATAGTTATGTACATCTTGCTGCTAGGGATACGCGCATAATATGTATGTAATGAAACATCAGCCTATTATTACACGCTGATTAAATATGCTGTAAACCTCTTATTATGATATAATTTTAATTGCAGGTAGCGCTGTATTCTCATGTAATGTTAGACAATAACTGTGCATCTGTTTACACACAACACTGGCTTTATAGTATGGGCAGAGGTCGGAATAGGTAGAGGATATTTTACCTAAAGTTTCATGAATTAAGATCGAAATAACTAGTCATCATTATCAACATAATTTCAGCCGAAATACGTCCACTGATGAACATACGTCTCCCACAAGTGTCACCACAACGAACGGTCCTGTGCGTCTCGCATCCATCGGATTCTACGACCCTGGCCAGGACATTGGTCCACCTTGTGGGAGGCCTTCCAACGCTGCGTCTTCCGGTACGTAGCTGCCACTCCAGAAACTTTCGGCCCCAACGAACATCTGTTCTGCGAGCAATATAATATGTGCCCTACCCTATGCCACTTAAGTTTGGTGATTCTTCAGGGTATGTCGGCAAGCTTGGTTCTCCTGTGGATATGTTCATTCTTTACGCGATCACGCAAAGAAACTCCGAGCACAGCCCTTTCTATTGCCCTTTGGGTGATTTTAAGCTTTCTGATAAGGTCCATTGTGAGCAGCCAGTATATTTACCATAAGTTCGAGGAACTAAGTAACATGGAGTTGACAATATCTCCTGTAAAATCCCGTAATTATAAATATGACGATTATATCCCGGGATTTATGAGATTGCAAATTACTTATTGCGCTTTGAATACATTTGAACTAAATTATCTTGGACTTGGGCCGTAGGCAACGGGTGACTCTAAGTCCAGGTCGTTCTTGGTTCAAAGGATGGCCATCGCTATTCAGCGAGGTAATGCGGCGAGTGTTATGGGCACCTAAGCACCGGGAACGATCAGGGGCGGGTTATTTATTGACGATTGACAATTTAATTTAATTGTAAAATGTTAATTCTTATAGATTAGACATTAATGTATTAATTTATTTTCTTTGTTTGAGGATAAATATAAGTAATGTGGAATGTCAAAAGAACACTACTTTTTGCCTAGTTATTAAAGGAAATATAAAAACTAAATTATTATATTGAACAAACTTATTATGTTTTTAGAATAACTGTTAAATTAAAAAGATTTGTTATAATCTAACAGTTTTAGTTCGCAGGTCTGTTGCTCGATTTTAATATTATAGTACTGATCCCTTCATGTGCGAGTGTGACTCGCACTTGGCTAGTTTTTTTTTGTCACAATAATATAAAATTAAGTTGTGGCATTCCCGTCCACATTTGTATCTGCTGTATGTTTCCACATTACACACACTTCGAGCAAGAACTGGATCACTAACAAGATTAAAATGTGTTACAACACAAAAATAGAATTCTTAGTTAGTTTTACCGTAAGGGTTCGCCCACATCGAGGAACACGGGAACGCGCGTTTTCCCGCACCTATACAAAATGCGCACGTTTTGGTATAAAGTAGCACGTTCAGCGTGCTTGTGTACGCGCCCTAATGGTGAAACGAAGACTATTATTGTAGGTCAAATTATGAGTTGGAAATAAATGTAAGCGATACCGTTTCTTGGTCATTTCATACTTTTCATGAAAATAGTAGCACGTAAAATTGATGATACACTATAGATATTAACTATAATATAACGAAGATTTCATTAAAAAAAAAGTTTTCAAAACAGGCTTTTTAAAGTTGTCCGCCATATTTGATTTTTAGTGATGTAGCTTTTCATTTGATCGAGATTCTAAAAAAATACGATTTTTTTTCTAAAAGCTTTTAAAGTTTAAAAAAAAAACACTTATTTCCTGGAATAAATTTTGTAAAATTTTCGAGTTAGTGGCGGAATTACCGAATGCCAAGAGAACGTTTAGGCGTTATCTCTCTTTTTTCGCGTAGACTCTTTATCAAACAATGCGTTGGATAAAACAACTTTTAAATCATGCTCACGTTGACGGTAAAAGAGTGGGTTAGAGCCCCCTTAAGTTCGTGGCTGTATTGTAAGACAAGCAAAACTAGATTCGGTAATAAAGAACGCCAATTCTCATCAAAATTGCGTACTAATTTTCATTTATTGACGCAGTATTACGAGAACATTACGTGTTTCATGTAAACTCATGTAATTAAATGTAAGATGAGTCGTTAATCTTGTAATTTCTTAATTTATTTGTCGAGTTACATCACAAGGAGTAAATAAACTAATAAAACATGACGTCACATTGTCACTTTCACTTTTAATTACAAGTTAGTGACATGTAAAGGAATTCATTGATTCACTTTGGATAAATTGGATTGTTGTAATAAAGTTTCATGTAATGTATGTAAAGCTCATCTTGCATCCAAAACTGCTTGCATTGCTGCTGCATTAAATTTCCATGGCGCCAAACAGACTGGGTTTTAACCATAACAATTAGTCCAAAAATCCAGAATGCACGATTGACACTTGATCCTACCCTCTATTGTGATCCCTCTTTGTCACTCAATGGTTTACTGGAAGAAAACTCAACTTTGAGTTGAGCTCACCTATGTACATAAGCTTGTTATCCACATAATATATTATAACCAAGGTCGGAGTTAGGTCGAGTTAAACATGTCGGTACTTACATCGATTTACACATACAACGAAAGAATAAAGTGAATTTATGTTATTTTCTTTCTTTCTTTTTAAGTGCCTCTAAAGTACATCTATCTGTATATATAAAAGGCTAAGTTACTCACTCACTAACTCATCAACGCCCGGCCTTAACCCTTGGACCTAGAACCCTTCCTTTAGTGATGTATAGTTTTCCAAAAGTCACCCTTTAAGGGGTTTGAAACGCGTCAAAATAGGTCTCTCCATACAAACTTCGCATTTGATCCATTTAGGGAATGAATTTTGGAAAATCCTCTCTTAGTTCTCGCCTACGTCATAAAAGGAAACTGGTGCAAAATTACACATTTTTGAACTTGAAAGCCGGAATGGCTTTACGTTGATGTCAGTAAGTCAGTTTCTCCTTTTATATATACAGGGTATCTTTGATATCGACGCACAAACTAATACCACGGATCCAGTACTTGATTCTGGAACCCCCGGTGGTGGAATTTTTCATCGGCTTTTTCCTATTTTTTTTTTTAATCTGTACTATTTTAAATTGAAACTGGAAAATCGTTATTCTAACCAGCCCCCCTAGCCAAATTACAATCGTATCGTTCGCGCCGAACGACTCGAGTTGGCCACGCCTCCGATTCCTTTGTTCTGACGTCATCTCAACGCTCAGGGGGTCTACTCCGAACGTCAAATATCAATGTTTCGGTTGATCGTTCGGGCCATTTCCTACTCCGAAATACATTCGTTCCGACGTTCGTACCGATCGAACTTTAGGTGACGTTTCTCGTCTCGGACCTTACTCTGAACGCGCGAAACTCGACCGAAGTTTTGAATTTGACAGCAGATTTCTCGTGAGATTTACGTCAAAATTCACGATAACAAAATAGTTACCTTTTGACCATCGGAAGCATTATCGGAATTGCAAAAATAATTAAAATAAGGTATGTTCTAACAATATTATGGAAAGTCATTGATGTGAAACTATATCTATGATATATATTAATTGTTGTTTTAGTGAAATGGCAGCAAGACTTTTTTTAATCGAAGATTGTTTGGAAGAAGAAAGCTTGGAGCGCAGAAGAAACCGTCGTCGCCTAAGGGAGAGTTTTGACCCCAACATAATTTCCGATATTGAGTTTGTAGCCAACTACAAACTCAGTCGGGAATTATTTCAAACTCTCTGCGAGGAGATAGTGCCTCTTCTGCGCCCAAAAAGGAATAGTCGTGGAATTGATCCCGTGGTTAAGGTAGTCACTTATGAAAAATAATTTGTTTTATAAAAGCAGTGCTGCTATAATTTACGTATGGCGATTGTTAGTGTTAGTACTGATTATCAATTACATTTTACAGGTGCTCGCACATTTGGGATATTAAAAGGAAGATGGAGATGTCTCCTAGCAGCTAGGGGGCTTCATTATGTTCCAGAAACAGCAGGAAAAATAATAATAGCCTGCTGTGTTTTGCATAATATGTGCATACATGCTGGATTAGACGCTCCTGAGTTGACAGGGGATGATTTACAAATGGAAGCCAGTAGACATATTGTTTCACATGCTGCACAGTCTTCCACTGAAGCTCTGCGACGTGGCCAAAGGGCAAGAGCAAGATTAGTGCAACAATTAGAAAGCAGTCGACCTGGACAAAGCCACAGGTAGCATATTACCTACAATTTTTGCAACTATATTATAGGTAAAGGACTGTAGAACATTTTGGTTTAGAGATAAATTATATTCATAAATGTTTTTTTTATTTCAGATAAAAATAACAGCCGGTGGTCTTCATGTACCTAAAGGGTTCCAAAACTTAAATTATAATATGGTAAAATAAAAATTAGTTATAGATGTTTTTCTTGTGAATAAAATTTAGTTATAGCTGGCCGCTCTGGCTGCATTTATAAATAAATAAGTTTCACTAATTAATATTTTATTGTCTTTAAATTCTGTTAGATCAAGCCCAAATTTTATTTGCTCAGATACCCTATACATCCCCTTAGCAGGTACTTAATAATTAAAGTGGCTTATTTGTATTACCTATAGGTTTAGATTATACTATTAAGTTTGTTTTGTATCCATGACATTTTAATTGTAATAGTACTACTTACACTATATGGGCTATGCTCGAAATAAATGATTTTCAAATTAGTGACTTCTTTTCTATTAGTATTGCAATTATAATAAAATTTCCAAATTCAGTAAAAGAAAGTTGTGATGTGAAGAATTTAATAGCTTAATTAATTATTATGTTGCAGTCCTTGTGATATTTCCCTCAATATCACACATATTTCTGTGAGGGCCGCCCGTATGCCAGCAAACTCGTTAGTCCACTGCGCTTCTTGTGCCACCCGTTGTTCCTCAATGCGGAAGAATCGACTTCTAACTGAGTCCTCAGTACGTCGCCGCACTCTCCTTTCCCGTCTTGTACGTGTAGCTAGAAAAAATAGCCATTTTATTCACTCGCACAATACACAAATTTTAGTATGCTAATGATTCTTCATTTACTCAACCCCGTGGACAGGAGGATTTAGTACTATAGCAACCCTACCATTTATGATAATATGAGACAAGTTGAAACTATTTATAAATAACTTTTGGGTTATTCACAATTTATAAGATATTTAAGTAAAATAAAATATTGCTAATAAAAGTTAAAATTAAATTGTTGCATTTCATACTTACAGCGCTGTGTGGGAGGTTGTTCAATAGGAGTTGCTGGCACACTTCCTGGGACTATGGGTTGTAGAGGTTCTGTAAAAAGAAAGATAAATTGAATAATTAATAGAAATTTGTTAAATGAGTAAAAGTTCCTCTTTTATTATTACTGGTTGTGTTAATTAACATAATATTATTACATTTATCATTTATGTGAATATTCTTAAAAATTGTTTTATTCATATAGAGGTTCCTTATATAATTTACAGTGATGTACAACAATCTTAAGCATTATCTTCCTATTCAACTGCTTAAAGTATCATGACAACATTATAACTATCAACATTAAACTATCAAAATTCAAAGGTCAGACAAGAATCCTCACTCTAAAGAATTTACATGATTTATGTATAAAAGAATGTGCCTACCATTTATAATATGAAGTTCCCTCATCTCTTGGCTCTCATGGTCTGCTGGTTCGGTAGATGCTGGCGGCTGGGAAGGAGGTAGATCTTCAGACTGCTACAAAATAATTTGTTGATAACATTTTGCTTAGACAAGAGTCATCAAATACATTTGGATTAATTAATATACATACCTCCACAAAAGCTGAAACCCTCGCTGTTGTTTGGGGCTCTCCGAAACCATCTCCCATAATAGATAGGACTTTTTGGTCCCATCGGGAGAGCTGTGGAGCTGTTGATGGTCCACCTCCAGTAGCGCTGGCTGAACGGCGAATAGCCGCTATATTTTTCTTGGCCAGATATTTTTTATCTGTCCATACCTATTAAAAATAAGATCTTTATTAGATATCAATCTCATCTAAAAAAACCACTATTTCAAAACTATTCGGATAAAATGCATTCATAGCAAAACTTACCCGTTGCCACTGTTGCACAGTCTTTGTGCAACCACCCATCGCATTTAGAGTATTACAAATTTCGCTCCAAAGGCGCTGGGCTTGCAGCCTGCCTTCTACATTTCTCAAAACACCGCGAGCCAACTCGCGGTGCTCCTCTAGAAAATTGAGCAGCGTTTCTATTTGGTTAGAAGTTGGGGCCGTCATTTTGTACGTCACGTTCACAATACACTTTAACTACTAAGCACAAATCTTGGTAACCCGTAGGACTCATGTTTACAAAAAACAATGGATTGAGGAACCTCTCCTGGGATAAGTGGGCCATTAATTAGAATCCTGTGACAGGATTTCAAGGGTTTACAAATAGTCGTCCACTCAAAAGTCTCAAACCGATAACAACTTAGGTACTTATGGCAAATGGGATGGAGAACACTTGGCTGGACCTTTTCTTTAAAATTCCTTTGAATAAACTTAATTGAGAACTCACAGACGTAAATAAATATTTGTTTACAAAGAATAAGTTAAAAACGCACATAATCTTTTTAATTTACATTATTGTTTCCTAACCATAGGCAAAGACAAAATGTGGTACAGCCAAATTTAAAAATATTTTATTATATTGAGAGATATTAATGTTTTTATGATTTTAAACCCTTTTTCAATCTATTTTGGAAGTAATTTTTGTTATTTAAGATCAAATAAAAGTGTGAATCTTTTAAAATACCATTTAGAAATAAAAACCGTAAACTACGAGTAAGCTAGCGCACTTTGCCGCACTAATCATTCGTTCACGAAAATTGTCACGTGACTCCGATCAAAGTCGGCGAGTCCGATACAAATTCAGAGTAAGGTCACCATGTTAACTTCGGTCGGGTATCGGTCGGGCCCGAAGATTTGAATGCGCGGTTTCGGAGTAGACCCCCAGTCACGTGGTCAGAACAAAGGAATCGGAGGCGTGGCCAACTCGAGTCGTTCGGCGCGAACGATACGATTGTAATTTGGCTAGGGGGGCAGACCCAATGATATTTATAGTAAAAAAAATAGAATAAAAATTATTTAATTAAAAAGTCATCGGGGTAGATAAAATGGTTATTTTAATCAACCCTGATGACATTTTTAATTTTAAAAGTAATTAATTCATTTTTTTCACTAAAAAAGTTAGAATAACGAGTTTATACGGTTTAAATAAAAATTTTTTTTTTTTTAATTAGGAAAATACCGACGAAAAATTCCGCCACTGGGGGGACCAGAATCATGTACCGGATACGTGGTATTCGTTTGTGCGTCGATTTCAAAGACATTGTACAGATAATGTGGCAGCTACTTTACCTGTGTTTATTTAGGACCGTATTTAATACGTATCTGCTAACGAAAGTTACAATATAAATGAAAAAAAAAAAAACAACTGGTTTTATGTTTATCGGTCGTTAAATGAGAGCTACTGCTACCGTCAAATGCTATGTAGCAATACATTTTAGATAAACACCATGCCCCTACAGTTTCAGTATTGAAATGGTGTAATTAACCCAAAATAAATTGATGTTACACGAGGCGTTGGATACGATAATGTACGTTTGAAAGTAGGTACATACTTTCATTTTTTTTATTAATATAGACTAGTGCTTCACTGCGATCCCACCTGATTGAAAGCTGTGATGCAATAGTTGATGGTGAGGCACACTAGTTTATTAAGAGCCAATTCACTCTAGCCTTGAAGACACCTAAGTTAAAATTGGACGGGAAGACCTCAGCAGGCAAATTGTTCCAATCCTTCGATGTATGCGGTATAAACGACGAGACGAAACGCTTAGTTTGAACCGTAGAAGTTTCTACAACGTAAGGGTCCACCCTTACGTTGCGCGATGCCTTGCGTTACGTGGCGAGTATCCATACTCGCCGTCCGTCGGAGTACGTCATTTTCTATCAAATTTAAATACAGCACTTTCATTTAGCCCCAAGCGAATACTAACAAAACGTGTCGTGAGGGAGTGTCAGACTCTTACTGACTAAAATCCATCTGTGTTTAGTTGCCCTTTGCGTTTCAGAGCCGCAGTGACTTTCGACTAATTTAGTATTCGGGAGAAGTCATTTGATTGATTTCCTAACTGAAAAAGAAAAGAGGATGGTTTATACGGGCATGTGATGAGAAAGGATGAAATGAATTTAGATGGATGGAGAGGGAGAGCGAGGGCATTGAAAATATGAAAACTGGTACTCAAATGGAAGTCGACCCCGATTTAGTCTACCTACTAATCGTGGTTAATACCTCTACGGTCCGGACTAAGCGCTTCGCCTCGTCGTTTAAACCGCATAAATCGGAGGATTGGAACAATTTGCCTGCTGCGGTGTTCCCGTCCAATTTTAATTTAGGTTTTATCGACGACTGCATCACTGCTTAACACATCAGCTGTCTGATAAAAACGGATTGGAGACAGGATACTGCATCCGGTGTAACTCTTCTCCATGACATTTTCATCCGTTGCTCTCACACTCTCCGAGCATTGCAACTATCGCAACTGACATTCGATTTAGACTGTCCACTCCTGGGAAATACGCGTAAAGATACGAACGTTTGACATGGAAATGGATCAAAAACAACGCAACATATAAATATACAACGCTAATGTCACTTTTTGGTTTTAGATGTCACTTATATTTAACGGAAACAAGAATGAGGATAGAAAATGTGCTTATGTGAACATGAGAGATGCTAAATAAATTGAATATAGGTACATCAAAATATGATACGAAATTGAATTTTCATGTAACAGAGGGGCCGACGTGACATGATAAAATAAAACCGCAAGGTTGTTGTCAGTTGGTTGCGGTATTGTTTAAAAGAGTTGCCGCGGCTTTGGAACACAAGCCCTCCTAGCCAAGTTACAACCGTTTCGTTTCGATTCTCTTTTCGTTGATCGCCTCGAGTCGGCCACGCCTCCTCTACCTTTGTTTAGACCAAGTGACTGAGCGTTGAGATGACGTCAGAATAAAGGAATCGGAGGCGTGGTCTACACGAGGCGATCGACGAAAAGATAATCGAAACGAAACGGTTGTAACTTGGCTAGGGAGCAAGGGCAACTAAAGGAACACGTTACAGTCAAAGAACAGAACAGTTAAAGTCTGACACACCCTCGCGGTCTGAGAAGTTATTTGATGATTTTCAAACTAAAAAAGAAAAGGGTCGTAGCCTGTTTGGTTGTTCGTCAATTATTTTAGAGAGACTAGCATCCAAAACAAGATTCAGGTCTCCCAAATGGAAAGAGAAGTTCAAAATCGTTGCTAAGTCATCTTATAGGGTCGAGTCGCGACTCGAGCTTTGGACATAAGGCTCGAGGGTAAAGCTCGAGCCTGCTAATGCAGCTCGAGTCTTCAATGAGTTAAAGGCTCGGGTGCTCGAGCATTTGAACCTAGTACAGATTGCATGTCGAGAAGAATGTGCGTATTTAATTTTTGGGTTACCTACTAACTTATTTGTAAGTATAACTACTAACGAAAAAATACCCCCAATATAATAATAACTGTCAACTGTTATGTTAACTGTCTGTGTGTGTGTGATATAATATCTGTCGTTAATAAAAATTATCATAATTTTCTTTATGGAAAGGTTGCCGACATAGCACGAAGAATCGCCAATCTTAAGAGGCAATGGCCAGGGCACATTGCTCGCAGAACAGATGGCCGTTGGGGCCGAAAGGTTCTGGAGTAGCGACCGCGTACCGGAAGACGCAGTGTTGTAAGGCCCCCTACAAGGTGGACCGATGACCTGGTGAAGGTTGCGGGAATCCGATGGATGCGAGACGCACAGGACCGTTCATTGTGGCGACATTTGGGGGAGGCCTATGTCCAGCAGTGGACGTCTATCGGCTGAAATAATGATGATGATGATTATTTCCTTTATTTATCTGAATTACATATAATTTAACATACTATCTACTGTATTAAAGGTTAGGTTCATGTCGGTCTAATGTGTTAGGTATAAAACACCTACTTTTATAAACACTATAAAATCGTTGAAATAAACTCCGCCTCATTGTAGATAGGTACTCGTCCCTCAATTTACCTGTCTTTCGGCAAACATCATTAAGTCGTCCAATATGCCTATTAGGCAAAGGTCAACTCATTTAAACTTTAATGGCCCCCGGGACCCGCTTGACCATTACACCTATCAGTGTGGGGTGATTGGCCTAATCACTGGGCCTCACCAGCAATCAGGGGGTTACATGATCCCTGGGAGGAAAATGGCGCCTGGTGTCTTGTAAATTGTTTTTGGGCACGTAGAGCTAAGTGGATACTAAAAACCGGGCAAGTGCGAGTCGGACCCGCGCACTTAAATATAATGTATTAGACTGTGTTTTATGCTATACTAATTGCAATGTTGTCTGTTCTTAATTTAAGTACTATCTCTGGAGGAACATTTGCTCCTAAAACACAGGCTCTTGGCCTAGTTTAGGAGTCAGCAGTTCGCGTTTTCTTTGTGCCTCAATGTACAACATTTGTTTGTAACTGAGTACTAAATTATTTAAAATGTTAATGTAAAAATAAACGAATTTATTTATTTATTTACTGAGGGTTCCGTACAAACTTACCTATGAAAACAATTCAATTCCCAAATTGAGTTACGAAGATTTTTCCGGATCGCAAATTTATTTTTCACAAAGTGTCAAAAACATAAAATCGATAGACAAGAGAAATGAAGGCCTTGATCACGTCTATCAGAAATGAATCTACTGATCTGACGTCCAAATCCAGATTAAAAAAGGTGTTAATTAAGGACGGTGACTTCCACAGTTATGATTCTATCAGGGACGTTATTCAGTGTTGTACATGATGGTCTTGTTAACATATAGATGAAATACTCGTCGCTTTTAATTTGTGTTCAATCACGGTTTATAGGACAAAGGACAATGTTTTTCAGTAAGCCGTTAATCACTTTTACTGGTTCACTGAGTAACTGCGCAGCAATATCAGCCTTCATTATGGAGGGGTATTTCATTCAAAAGAAAATTGTACCTTTAGAACTGTTAAATCAAAGCGTTGAAACTCAAATTTTTTACTGGCTGAAACCCCCAGCAGGGTCGAAGCCTACTGGGGTCAAGGGTCTGATTCTGAAAGTAAGACTTGGCCCTGGTACGAAAGGCAACGAAGGAACAGGAGTGGGTTTTTAGTCAGTAAAAGTCTGACACTATTTCGCGCTCCGCCCAAGAGCGTGATTTGTCATTAGATGATCTTCCCACCTAAAAAAAAAACCAGTGTAACTTCAGTTGTCTTTTGCGTTCTAGGGCCTTTCTGATAATCCCCTGTTCTTTCAAATATTCCCGCAGTCCTAGCAAGTATCTCTATGAGATGCCCGTGGTATACAACGCCCAAAGGATATTATATATCGTTACCACATTTATGGGTAACGAAAACGTTTTCATCACACAAACGTGTAAGTAATATACATGTCGATTTTTTTTTGAAGTCAGTTTTTTTTAAGTTCATTCCCGTGTCACATAAAGGTGAACGCACACTTATCCGAGCCGAACGCGTCGAACGAATCGAAAGAAAAGAATTTTAGAACTCTTTATAAGAAATTCTATGAAACCCCGCACACCTAACCGCGTCGAATCTTTCGAATCTGGAAGGACTCCAGAATTAAGAATTCTAAAATTCTGTGCGTGCACCTTTAATCTGTCGATGACGCGAAACATAAGCCCGTTTCAAGTACATAATCGCTGATAGATGCAATGATACCGCTCCATGTTATTTTTATGGTGATACCGTACATTGACGTCAATGCCGATTGTATAGCGTGAGCTGTATAATGCATGGTAACGCTCGTTAACATAATTAGATGGAAAAAATACAGTGATTATTTTGGGATACGAATGGCAATATATTCATCATCATCATCATCTTCCTGCACTTGTCCTGCAACACGTTTTTTCTTCCATTCTGCCCTGTCACTCGTCATGCTATCACTAACTACATTTTCTTTCATATCACTCTTCACACAATCCACCCATCTTTTCTTTGGCCTCTTTCTCCCTCTCCATCCATCCACATGTACGAGTATGCTCATAACTCTTTTAGTAACATGCGTTTCATATCACTCTTCACACAAACCATCCATCTTTTCTTTGGCCTCCCTCTCCATCCATCCACATGTATGCTCATAACTCTTTTAGTACCATGCGTTTCATATCACTCTTCACACAAACCATCCATCTTTTCTTTGGCCTCCCTCTCCATCCATCCACATGTATGCTCATAACTCTTTTAGTACCATGCGTTTCATATCACTCTTCACACAAACCATCCATCTTTTCTTTGGCCTCCCTCTCCCTCTCCATCCATCCACATGTATGCTCATTACACTTTTAGTAACATGCGTTTCATCCCTCCTCTTTACATCATCATACCAAGACAAACGATTCCCCTTCAACTTTTCAGTCACTGGCGCCACTTTCAAACTTCCTCTAATATACTCATTTCTCACTACGATACGAATGGCAATAGTCAGTTTAAATTTGACGGTGGTTACTTTTCTTAGCGATACGCTGCCTACGCTGCGTGGTTCGATTCCCGTACGAATCAAATATTTGAATGTCCTGCGGGGGGCTATTGCGTAACTCTGTTGACAGTTCAAGTGATGGTCACTTGTTAACAATGTGCATCATTGAACTGTCAAACAGCTAGTTTCGTATTGCCTATCTTCAGTGACCAACTGCAGTGACGTCATTAGCCACTGGTGCCTTTGATAGCCACCGTAACACGTTTTGACAGATGTTATTGTATCGATACTTTTAAAATTGCGATTGTGTAAGCTTTTGAAGCTGTATGATAGTCGATAAAATTTTAGAGTGGTCACAATAGGCACCGTAAATTTTTATAATTCACCACATTTCCACCGTAGTTTGTTAGTCATTTGTGTGATGCGTAATACCAATTTTATGAAATTGTCAGTTGACAACTAAGTTTAGTGTGCAACGAATGCTAGTTGTCAACTGTTATTGAAAAAGTTAGCCAATAGTGGTGATAGTTGTTCCGGGTCTGGGTGTCTTGTCTACACGAGTCTACACGTTTGTGAACGCGCCCATGCTCCTGTATGGAGTAATTCGTAGTTCGGGGAAAAGATTTAAAATAAAAATAAAAAAAAACTTGCAAGAGGCAGGAATGACACTAACGAATGGCTTTAACCAAAGATAATGAAAATGCTTCTTTTATGAATGAGGAACCTTCTACATCAGTTTAGATATGCCCTAATCGACCTTAAACACAGTTTAGTGGTATTCCACATTCCGCTCTCCAAGTCTCATTATGGCATCACCAATCATTTTTGTTAAGTTATAAAGCTGATAAAATACCGGTCCGAAACGCTCAATATTAAATTTACTATCTCCCACTACATTCTCACAATATCGACAAGATAAGCATTAAGTCATGATCAGTATCGTGTCATAACAAATTACCTACATTGAAGCGCTGACAACGGCTCAATTGCTCATTGTATTGCATCGGTCGTAACCAGGGACGTTATGCAGCTCCGTAACTGTATCCGAAACTATCGGATATTCAGAATAAAACATAACTAATCCGCCATCTTGGTTGTTCCACCATATTGGATTTAAAATGACGTTACATAGTCATGTATTGTCATCTAAACTAAACGTGTATACAAAATTGCAGCTCAATCGGTTGAAGATATCTGCTTCAAAATTGAGTTGCAAGATTTGACCCCAATTATACATAGTTACATACATTGCAAGCTAAATAAGCTTGTAAAAATAACCGAAACCGATATCAAAGTTTCAAATAGTTTCGTATAGAAGTGAAGTCTAAATGACATGTGTAATTGTTAGTGTTGCCTGGCTAAACAAATGATACATTTAGACTAGAAATAAAAGTCACATCTTGCTACTAGTATTTTAATTTTATGATTCTTATATCCGTATCCGAAACTGGTATTATATTACTAGTTGAGTCGGAAAACGTTGTTATGCCATATAATTTATTAAAGAAAAGTGAGGGTAGTAGGGTAAAAAAACTTTTTAGAAAAAAAAAATAACCGACTTCACTAAAAAAAAACACTAAAAGGATCAAAATAACTTTAATTTCGGATGTCGGTGTTTCTCGGTATTGTTTGTTTCTTATTTAACACCGACTTCCGAAATTAAAGTTATTTTGATCCTTTTAGTGTTTTTTTTAGTGAAGTCGGTTATTTTTTTTTTCTAAAAAGTTTTTATTTCACACTTTTTAGTTGCGATACACTTATAAACAGAGTGCCTATTTCTAATGACAATTCCAATTAACCCAAATACTGCTAGGTTACATTGTTTTATTATAAAGTTGCTGTGCCTACCTTCCTCCTTTTGGCTCCATCATCAGATCAGTTCGATAGTACCTTATAGCCAAAGAGCATCTCACAACAATTCTAATAAGCCCAAACACGGCTAGGATACATTGATTAATTACGGAGTTCCTGTGCCTACCTTCCGGCTCCATCATCAGATCAGTTCGATAGTACCTTATAGCCAAAGTGCATCTCATGACAATTCTAATGAGTCCAAACACGGCTAGGTTACATTGATTAATTACGGAGTTCCAGTGCCTACCTTCCGGCTCCATCATCATCATCAGATCACTTCGATGATACCATTTTCAACGTAACTATTCAGAATCATTCATTTATTTGTATTGTCATAGTCGCTTAACTATATCTTCAATGTGATATCTATTTGAGTATGAAGTTCCGTTGACCATTTCTGGTCTTCTTCATCAGTTCCACTTCATCAAATGTTACTTTTTGACTGTAAATGCTTAAGTTCTTGATGAAAATACTAAAATTACCATAGGGTTGCCTATAATTTTTGAGGAGTTCCCTCGATTCCTCATGGATTCCATCATCAGAACTGGATTTTGAAAAAAATGGGACCAATCTGGAAGCATATCCTATAAAGGGAAAAAAAATTTTGCAAATCGGTCCATAAACGACGGAGTTCTGAGGTAACACACATAAAAAAAAAAAAAAAAATGATGATAAAAAAAAAAAAAAAAAAAATACAACCGAATTGATAACCTCCTCCTTTTTTTGAAGTCGGTTAAAAAATAGCCTACAACCTATTTTCAGACCTACAAAATACACACAAAAAAAAATCATAAAAATCGGTCAAGCCGTTTCGGAGGAGCTCGATAACCAACACTGTGACACAAGATTTTTATATATTAGATGTTAATACCAACTACTCTATTAGATCAGTAGTTACATAATTATATGAATAATAAGTTACATAAAGTCCATTCCTGCAAAAAACTTACCTACCCTACCCTACCCACCTGCCTACCTATCCTACCCTACCTACCTACACCGACCCTACCCAACCTTACCTACCAATTTTATTTTTGCTTTCAAATCTTCCCTGTATGCTGGTGAACAAAACAAAAAAATAATGACTAAAATTGGTCCAGCCGTTTTCGAGTTTTAACGAGACTAACGAACAGCAATTGTTTTATATATATACAAATACAAATGTGGTGTTCACTAGAATCACTAGTTAAGGATTCGGGTTAGTAAATTAAACAACCAAATGATCAGTAAGCAGAGACAACCCAAGAATGACGTCTAGTCGATCCCTGGGACGGATCAAGACTGCCACGACGTTACTACTTGACTTGCCCTACATTTAATGTGTATACCACAACTGTAGTTTTTTATATCCGTATTTATATCGAGATCCGTATTACATATTCATAACATTCCTGCAAATTACCTACATTGAACCGCTGACAACTGTTCAATTGCTCATTGTGTTGCATCGGTCGTAACATGCGACCGCCAGGATGAAACATGATCGTTCACCGTCTCGCTCCAATGGCTTGTAGATCAACGTTCTCTGCAGATTGAACAACTCTTAGCTGATTTAAATGATTGATTTATTGACACATTGCGTGTGTAGAATCAGCTGTTTGTTGAGATAAATTGTCAGATCGGTGAGAGTTATAGAATATGGCTACGAAATGGGACACGGGAAAATGGAGATGTACAGAACACAGGGGCGGCTTTAACCGTTCCTAGGCCCTAGGCGGCAGATCTTTGCGACCATCTTCTTTGCGGTTAGAAGTTTTATAAAACTGAACACATAAATACTTATGAGAACTTGATGCTAGATACTTAAGCTAGAACTACAATGCGCACACGTGTGCCACACACGCCGATCTGGGCGCGTCGGTCTACATACATTTTATATGGAAACTAGACATGTAGAGCTACACTAGATCCACGCCACGCGACGTCGTTCTACGTACAAATCAGACGTGTTATACGTTTCCTCGGTCTAATGTAGTTCTAGCTTTATCCTACTATTAATAATAAACTTTGCTATGAAAGATAAAATAAAAGGATTCAAATATTTGCTTTTTTTTCTCATCGAGAGGGCCCTACGAGAGCGAGGGCAGTTGCCCTTCTCGCCACCTCCTAGGGCCGCCACTGGCAGAACTTAGCTAGTGCTGGAACCTAAAACGAGAAACGAATGCAGAATCCGCAGGATCAGTCATTGTTACGACGAAGGCCTATGTCTAGTATTGAACGTAATTCGACACCACTGTTTTCTGGGCTGCAGGATTGCTGGAAGGCAACTGAAGGAATAAAATAACACACAACAATAAAAAGGTTTTAGTCAGTAAAAGTCTGACTGTCTTTCTTGCTCCGCCCAGAGCAGAAGAAGTTGTTTGATGATTTTCAAACTAAATAAAAAACTTCGTTTGTTTTTATTATCATGATTCCAGCCGAAAGACGTCCACTGTTGGAGATAGGCCTCCTCCAAGTGTCACCACAATGAACGGGCCTGTGCGTCTCGCACAGTGTGGTTTGTTTTAAATTTAACATACGATAGGCTTTAGCTGCCAAACCAAATAAAATGTGATAGGTACTATAGTTGATTTTTATGTATGACACCGATAATATTTAATTTCTAATGCTATTTTTGAATTACAACTATATTGACAATTTTATTTAATATGAAGTTTTTTTTTTAATTTTATTATTTGTGACGATTTTATTCTATAGGATAGTTTTATAATCATGACCATCTTATTTTATATAACAATTTAATTCTTTGTGACAATTTTAGTTTAAGTTTTATATTTTATATGATTTGTTTTCTTTTATTTTTATTGTTTTTTATTTTATTTTGTATGAATTAATTTCATTTCATTTTCATTGTGTACTAGTTATAAGCGTTTTGGTTCCTGTACTGTAAGCTTGTAATGTATTTCTAAAATAAAACTGAAAAATATCCATGACAGTCATAGATATGGTAACCTCTAATCCTAAACCACTGACCACAGAGTTGAGCTTTCCATATCAAATTCCTAATCTCTGTTGACCATAACTAGTCCAATCGCATCAAGTTTATACCTTAACTTACTAATAGGCTTTTTTACGTGTGAAATCGTCAAATAACTTCCCTCTCTTGAAGCTCTTCATCAGTCGACGCAGCGATGGCGACGTAAGCGTGAAGCCTTTCAAACTAATCTATCATTACGCTGCTTTCACACTAATCTAATATGTCACGGTATAGACAGGAATTTCCGAACGTACCCAAGGTCAGGTCATGGCGTTTTATAGGAAGAACGCCGTAAGCGACAATTTGCGGTTTTTTTTTTTTCAGAAATGGTTTTCCTCTTCCATAAAAACTAAAAAGAATTTATAAAAATAATATCTGAACTGAAAATAACATCAAGTGTTGTTTTGCCACAGAAATTACCCAAAATAAAAAATGGGGAAAGAAGGGTAAAAAAAACAGCCTACGTGCTATTTTCAGACCTACCAAATATAAACAAAAAATTTCATAAAAATCGGCGAAGCCGTTTCGGAGGAGTTCGATAACAAACACTGCGAGACGAGATTTTTATATATATTTTACTAGCTTTTGCCCGCGGCTTCGCCCGCGTCCATAAAATATAACCTATGTCACTCAGGAATAAAGCAGCTTTCTATCGGTGAAAAAATTTTAGCAATCGGACCAGTACTTTCAGAGATTACAGGAGGTACAAACAAAAAACAAACTTTACCTCTTTATAGTATTAGTGTAGATGACGTTAATAGCAACTATTCTATTAGATCAGTAGTTATTAATAATAAGTTACATAAAACCAAACGCAAACTGTCGCTTACTATATTTGTCCTCAATGGGGTCGATGTGTCTGCAAAATTGATTTATGTATCGGTAGGTATTACTAAGATGTATTCGGTAGCCATAATCACTGTTGTAGTCGAAACACGTCCGGTGGGGTATGGCCGTGGCTTCGACAAAGCATAGCCCGTCGTCGCTACATCGCCGATCATTTATTTTTTGTTTAGGTGACAAATCATCGAATAACTTCCCCCGCTCTGAGGCGAGAGGGAGTGTCAGAAGTCATTACCATCACCATTTCAGTCGAAAGACGTCCACTGTTGGACATAGGCCTCTCCCAAGTGCCGGCACAATGAACGGTCCTGAGCGTCTCGCAACCATCGGATTTCCACGACCCTCACCAGGCCATCGGTCTACCTTTTGGAAGGAATGCATGCGAGTTTTAGTCAGAAGTTTATTGACTAAAACTCACCTATGCTCTTTACGTTCTAGGGCTGCGGTAACACTTTTGAACAATCCAGCAGCCTTAACATACTAACAGGCTAGGGGGCGTTCAAGTATTATGTAAAGCCAATTTTGAAGATTTTTGACCCCCCCACCCCTCATGTAACGCGCCGTAAAGTTTTCCTGTACCCCCCCCCCCCATAACGTTACGTAGCACTCAGCTGACCATTTTTTACACAAATGTCACAACAAAACCGAAAAACAACCGAAAAGAGTTGCCAACTTGATAGAGCAAAATAAAAATGTCGTACAATACAATCGGGGGATTCCCCGTAAACCATAAACGAAAAGGGTTGCTAACTTCGGAGATTTTAATACCCTAGTTCTTTTTATTTAAATAAAAAGCAATGCTACGTAACGCGTTGTTCGAACCCCCCTCCCGCCCCTGTAACGCATCGTAACGTTTTACAAGACCCCCCCTCCCCCCAAATTTACGTTAACCAAGTTACGTAATACTTGAACGCCCCCCAGTAGACAGACGTCAAACAGATTTTAGCCACTTATCTTTGTTGTACTCCAGTGTCATATCTCACATAATTTCCAACTCTAAGTGGACAATGCACAAGTCTGGTAGTTTATAAATAAACATTAAACAAGTGACTTGGAGCGGTCGTGAGCAAGCAGTAAGCGGAGCAATGACCTACACGAGAGACTGCACAAAATTATCTCAACAGTAACTAAGCACGAACTTAATAGATCTAGGCATCCACTGAATGGAATAAAGAGATTAAAAAGCGGAAAAATGTGACAAAAACCGTCCATTTCTTGTAAAGCTCTTTTATTTTTTTTTTGTCGCCTCATATTGACTGAGTTTAATGACTGTAATAATGAGAAATATGTATCTGGTGGCATTTTAAAAAAAAAGGAAGTACTTATACTTTAAATACTAATCTAGTCTGCCAAATTCTCACCGTGAAATCTATGTAACGAAAGTCGTAGGGCGATTTCCGGCCACCGTAGGCGCGGGCTTACGATCACCTAGCAATGGGTAACTCGCAGTTCGGCTGTCCCGTAAGGATTAAGCCTGAATCGACAGTGCGTTGTGTTGTACACGCAACTCAAAGAGATGTCAGCAAAACTGAAGGGGGGGGGGGGGGCAAGGCTGATGCCTGACGCAAAGGGAACGCACGTGGGTTTTTAGTCAGTAAAAGTCTGACATGCTTAGAGCGAAGTCTCGTTCCACCCTAGAGCGAAGAAATCATCTGATGATTTCCCATCTGAATAAAAAGAGTAAAGTGAGTTGGAGGTGAGCTGTCATTTCACGCCCTGATGCTAAAGATTGATGGCTTCTTAGTTCCACCTAATTAAAGAGAATGAAAAAAAAGAACAAAAACAGTACCACGGTAAGATTTTTAACACAATAGCAGTACAGGATCAAAAGACAATGATAGCGACTTAAATACAAGGTGATGAAGGAATCAGCATAGAACAGTAATGCCTCCTAGTTTTATATGTCAGTTCTTGAGGTCGTGCTTTGTAGAGCTTGAAGTGAGACCGACGTATGCGCATTGTTTACGCCGTATTATAGTTTCGAGACATTGACTTGGTGATTTACTAAGTTGAATAGAGGTCCACTGTTCTCTATTATAAACGAATGGCTGGATGGACGATACCCTGAATAGTCACCCATTTTCACTTCCAACTTGTGGTCTAGTCAAGCTGCTTAGCTATATTCTAAGTAATCAGTTGAAATGAACAAAACGACATAAAAAATATAAAATTAAATAGGTTCTTATATTAGCGCTCTTCCTTTCTCCTACAATTTATAATGTTGCTGTGCCCGACAGGGTCCATAATTGTTTCAATTTTTTATTATTTATCACCTGACATGTATATTATGGATTGCAATAAAGATTTGATTTGATTTGATTTTTATCTGTGAAAAGACCGAAAGGTCTACATTGAATTTTATTATTTAGAATATGTTATTATTATATCACCAAGACATGACCTATTTACATATAGTTCAGAAAAGGCCAAAAGGCTTTACAAAGCTTTCTTTTATGAGATGGAAAAGGAAAATCATCAAATATTGTAACTACACCCGCTCTGGGTGGAGTTCCACTTCCTCTATATTTACTAGATACTCTGCCTTTATATTTAACTCTTTGGGGTTTTTTTTTTTTTTTTTTCGGGTGGGAAAATCATCTAATGACATCCCCCGCTCTTGGGCGGAGCGCGAGATAGTGTCAGACTTTTACTGACTAAAAACCCACTCCTGTTCCTTCTTTGCCATTTTTTTTTCCAGGGCCCCGGGGGTCACTTTCGCATCACCCATGGCCCCAGTAGGCCTCGACCCTGCTGGACCCCTACGGTTGCTGACATCTCCCTGAGGCGCGCGTGGAACACTACGCGCCGTCGACGACCTGGGCTCGGTCCGGACAGTCACCGGACGATCGGACGGCGAGCCACCCATTGCTCGCCGTCCGCAAGCCCGCGCCTAGGGTGGCCGGAAATCGGGATCGGAATCCCGGCGGCGGTTGGGGCGTGAGGACCGTTGCCTCACGCGATCGGCCGCCTCCTTTGCTAGCATTACTGCTTCGCAGAAGGAGGCGACCGCCTGCCACTCCTCCTCGCTCCGGACCATGGCCTGTACCAAGGCCCGGCGCGAGAGATCGCTGCCGCCGATCGCCCCCACGAGGACACGGCGGTGCTCTGCCCAAGCGGGGCACACCTCTACTGTATGCTCCACCGTGTCCTCCGGGCGGTCCACACAATGGTGGCACCCGGGCGTCTCTTCTGCACGAATCCGGTGCAGGAACCTCCCGAACTTACCATGTCCGGTGTAACTCTTTGGGGTGGAACGAGAGAATGTGTCAGAACTGATTTACCCCCCCCCCCCCCTTTCAGCATTTGCGTTCCAGGGCCGTGGTAACTTATTCAAACTGACTTCTCCCGCTCCGGGTATATTTAGGGTTCCGTACCTCAAAAGGAAAAAACGGAACCCTTATAGGGTCACTTTGTTGTCCGTCTGTCTGTCTGTCAAGACCCTTTATCTCGGGAACGCGTGGAGGTATCGAGTTGAAATTAAAACCATATACTCAGGTTTGCGGTCCCTTGAAGCTGTGCATAAAGTCAAACTTCTGAGTTAACGAAAAAAAAAGATACGGCCGTTTACGCCGCAAATAACGTACATTTCTTCACTCTCGAGGGAATCAAAATTCATAGGGTAAGTACCCTAGCCGTTGACCTAGAATCCTGAAATTTGGCATGAAGCAAGGTCTCATAGCATAAGTATAGGAAAAAATCTGGAAACTGTTGTTGTTTGTAGTTATGTCGTAAATTATTTTTTTGCGATTCGAAATAAATCTTCGTAACTCGTTTTCGTAAATTCGGGAATTTAACTGTTTTTATAGGTAAGTTTGTACGGAGCTCTCAGTGCGCGAGTCCGACTCGCACTTGCCCAGTTTTTAAAGTCGAAAATCATCTAATGACTTCTCTCACTCTAAAGCGGAGCGGGAGAGCGTGTCAGACTTTAACTGAGTAAAATCACACCTATGTTCCTTCAGTTTCCTTTTGTGTTTCCCAGGACCGCTCCGACTGGAGCGAGAAAGATCTCACTTCAGGGTAGGAAAAGTAATAAAAAAAAATCTATTTAGGTACAATAAAGGGTATTGTATCTACCATACATGTGACAACAATATAATCGCTACATATCAATACCCGTGGGCCGTGTGAAGTGGCTTTATCAGTCGACGTATAAGCGCGAAGCCTTTCACACTAATCTATCATTACGCTGACTCACACGTCATGGTATAGACAGGAGTCTCCGAACGTATCCAAGGTCAGGTCATGAGGTATTATAGTTTATTATATTATGTACCTACTGGCTGCGATTCTCATGTGTCTGCAAAATCGATTTATGTATCGGCATGACTATGATCTATTCGGTACCCATCGCCATCATTTCAACAGAAAGAGATGAGTATCAAGGTTCAAAGCATTTTATTTCAAATAAACCATTTACAGGCACTTTTGAAATTTCAAGAAGCCAGTCAGAAAAATTATGCTAATTGCACATTCTACAGCGCAGATCTCTATGGAGAAGAATGTGTAAGAAACTCCATGGACACTCTTTTCAATCATGCTAACATGTTTCTTGTCGCTACTAATATTTGAGAATAAAGTAAATAAAGTAAAAATAAAAACTAGCTCCAAGGTACTCACGTAAGACTTTTATTGGCTAAAATTCACACTCTGTGACTCTTTAGAAAAAACCCAAAGCTTTTTTTTTGTTTGGAAATCATCAAATAACTGAAATATCTCCTCCTGCTTTGCAGTGATCTTCATGATGCTACAAGCTCCGCGATCCATTTTACGATCTAAACTGGAATGTTTAGGGGCGGGCGAAGCCATTGGCAATACTCTCGTAGAACTCTTGCACTTATAACTCTTGGAAACTATTTTTGACGGCACGGATGGCGCAGTGGTTGAACAACCATGGGCTGCTGCTTTGCGCATAGCGAGTTCGAATCCCGCACCGAACTACGATACAGGAGTAATAATTGTTAGTGAGAACCAACGTTTAAAAACTCTCTAGTTTTGGTTAATTAATACCTAGGTGTTGACAGACATAAAAGTGAAACAGTACACGGTAAAATCATTTCACAGAGTCACGTGTGACATCCAGGCCACTGGTACCAAGGTCGCAGCTATCAGCTAAAATATAGGGTAAAGATAATTTATTGGTTTTTCCTTTTATTTATACCGGCATCGCATTACAGCGACTGGTAATGGGTATCGATCGGTGTGTGGGTGAAAGTGAAATGGTTCGTTAGTGTAGCGGTCGCAGGCTACTGTTTCTTTTTTTTTAATTATATAAACTAGTCAAATACTGAAAATATAATACTGGGTGTCTCAGAAATAATTAACTTTTGTAAATTCATAAAAAATTACAAATAGGTACATTTATTTATACGCATTAATTTACAAAATCAGAAACTGAAGACGATAAGTAAATTGCTTTCTAATAATAGAATCGTTCAAAAGTCATTCTTCGCGGTTCTGCCACTCTATAAAGCGATCTCTATAATTCATGTAAACGCCTCAGAAGTTGAGTAGGAATGTTTTTGATAACTTGTCTTTTTTATTGATATAAACTAGTGCTTGACTGCGATCCCACCTGATGGTAAACAGATGTGATGCCATTGTTGATGGTGAGGCGCACTAGTTTATTAAGAGCTTATTCACTATAGCTTTGAAGACATCCAAATAATAATCGGACGAGAAGACCGCTGCAGGCAAATTGTTCCAATTCTTCGATGTATGCTTCTTTTATTTTTTGAGGTAGGAAATAACTTCTCCCGTTCTGGGTGGAGCGAGAGGGTGTGTCAGACTTAAAACCAACCTGTTTTCCTTCAGTTGCCCTATGCGTTTTGGGGCCACGATAACTCTTTCGAACATTTCTTCAGCCCAGCTACTGTTTAACATGAGAATCTGGATTCAATATCTGGGTCGAGCAATGTGTTATTGGGTTTTTACATCTGGAATTTTTCAGTAACAGCACGGAATCTGGATTTGTGTCTGGTTCATGGCAATAGATTTGCCTTCTGCTTCATGGGACTTACACCACACTAATATTATAAAGGTTAAAGTTTGTAGATATGTATGTGTATATTTGATCCTTCTTTACGCTCAAACGGCTGAACGGATTCGATTGAAATTTGGCTCACGGATAGAACATGTCCTGGAATAGCACATAGGATACTTTTTATCTCGTGAATATGTTCTCTTGGGATATTTTTCTATATCCACGCGGGCGAAGCCACTGGCAAAAGCTACTAATACTTATAAGAGTGTGGGCGCTCATTTGGATGTTATTTAAACGTGCGTAAAATGTGTGCGTTGATTTGTTTATGTGGTAAAGGTTAAACCTTTCAATGATTTTACTGTTGTTGGTAAAAGACTAACGACACGTTAACCGTGTGAGTGTATAACACAGTGAGTTGAGCGATTGGCTGCAGCGCTGCGCGTCGCGAATTTGATTCCAGAACGGAAAAAATATTTGTATGGCCTACTGGTACTGGGCCTGGGTGTCTGTGTATGTGAGTTTACATGCTTGCAAACGCACCCACTGTACAGGAGTACAGTACAGTGTATTCTTAGTGCTCGGCCAGACTGGCAGTGCGGTGCGAGTGCAGGAAAGCGCGCGATTTGCTGGGCCAGACTGGCAGCGTGGTGCGAGGAGCGACGCGAGTGCAGGGCTGAGTCAGTGGCCACTTGTATGATCGACCTATGGCGTGAGTTGCCCGCGCCCTCGTGCCCACTATGGACACTCAAATGAAGTTCTTATGTTAGTGATGCTGCGCCGCGCCCGCCCCGCACCCGCTCTTCCAGTTTGGCCGAACACTTAGTGTTGGGCAACGATTTATTAAGAGAACAAGAAAGAAAAGAAAAAGAAAAAGGAAAGGAAAATTTATTGCGACACAACCTTGAAAAGCTTATTTCGTAATATGACCTGGCATAGCTACTCGTAACCAACAAATGTCTATATCTATGGTGTTGCGTTTCTCTGAATATCAAAACGTTTACTAAACTTTGGAACTATTCCAAAAGCAGCATAATATTCAAATACTAAACTAACTTGCTTGCAAACATATCGCCCTATGGAGGCTAAGTTCTATTCATCATCTTCATCATCATCATCATCATCATTTCAGCGGAAAGACGTCCACAGTTGGACATAGGCTTCCCCCAAGTGTTGCCACAACAACCGGTCTTGTGCGTTTCGCGTCCATCGGATTCCCGCGACCTTCACCAGGTCATCGGTGTACCTTGTAGGAGGCCTTCCAACACTGCGTCTTCCGGTAGGTGGTTGCCACTCCAGCAGTGCTACCACGAGCTCTTCACGCGATCCATTTAACGACCTAAACTGAACTGTTAAAGGGATGGTGCTGTACAGGGTCTATTCCTCTTCATACGGTGTGCCCCGCTTGGGTAGAGCACCGCCGTGTTCTCGTGGGGACGATCGGCAGCAACGACCTCTCGCGCCGTGCCCTGGTGCAGGCCATGGTCCGGAATAAGGAGGAATGGCAGGCGGTCGCCTCCTTCTGCGAAGCAGTAATGCTAGCGAAGGAGGAGGCCGCACGCATGAGGAAGACCCTAATTTCCAACTACCGTAGGCGTGGGCTTGTCGTCCGACCGTCCGGTACCGTCAACGTTTCGCTCGCTGGACTGACATTTTAACACATGTTACACAGTCATGGTAGGGACTTACCAGCCTATTGTATAGTATTTGAAGGTCCAGAGTTTGACCTCTGAACCTACAAATTATATTTCCAACATATGGTTGCCATATTTATGTTGAATCATTGCAGTGGATACGGCATAGTTATTGGTAACATTAATCATTTGTGTTTCGCAAGCCGTTCCCACACTAATGTCAATGCATGAACGCTCAGCAATGTTTTAATATGATACTGTAATAGTATCTGTTTCTAAGATTTATTTTTCTTTACGATTACGGTGACTCGTTTTAGCTTTTTACGTCACTCTTGTTACGTCTTTTCAATAAAAATAGAAATTCGTCTGAAGGACCGGTCAATACCTCTACGGTCCGGACTAAGCGTTTCGCTTCGTTTTTTATAACGTGTACATCGAAAGATTGGAACAATTTGCCTGCAGCGGTGTTTCCGTCCGATACTAGTCTTCTAGGCTAGAGTGAATAAGCTCTTGAATGAAACATTTTAAAACTTTCATTTTCGAAAAAAAATTGGTAACATTGATGGAATAAAAATAAGGTGCAGTTAAAAATTAATCTTAAGTTGAATAACCTTTGCATTTCTTGAAAGTGCTTGTTGAAAATAAATGGAATGGTGTATGATATACGCGTTCATCAAAGGACTGGAACAATTTGCCTGCAGTGGTCTTTCCGTCCGATTATAATTTAGGTGTCTTCTAGGCTAGAGTGAATAGACTCTTAAACTAATGCGATTCACCATCAACGATTCACCATCACTGCTTACCATCAGTTGGGATCGCAGTCAAGCACTAGTTTATATATTTTTTTTTGTTAAAAGGTAGGTTAGGATGGGATTTGGCTCAAGAATAGTAGGTTAAATTTTTAACAGCACATATTAACGACAGATAAAAGTAAAGGTACTATACCAGTGAGATGCCAGCTGGATTAAAATGCAAGCACTCATGCGCTATATACCTATACATAAAGAAACACTTGAAACAGTCACGAACTCACGATTAATTGAGTAAGACTAAGTGAAGGAATGGAGCTTACAAAGTTGCAATATGTAGATAATGCATGTTAAGATGGTTGCTCCAGGGTAGCCCGCGAAATTAAAATTTCCTTAAATTTTTTCTAACTCAATTTCATGAAAAAGTTATTCAATATGCTACTTGAACGAAAAGGTTTGTATTGATGATTTTAATTATTTTATAATTCCGTATTCCGTCGCAAATCACATTAATCTAACTAATCAACATACAATTTCACACTGGCCTGCAAATTGCAAAAAAATTAAGAAAATTTGAATTTCGAAGGCTACCCTAGCGCTTTCATCTACAAACGCTTTACAATATCTATGGATGTTGGGATATATTATTATGTGAGTTTTCGAGAATACAGGCTGGCAGGCTGCCTGAATGTAACGTTTGAAAATCGAATATATTCATAGACGTTCGAACATGGAACGTCGTGGAAAACAATATGGCCTGGTTGCTTATCCTGCAAGGATGCACGTCATTGAATTTGTGGTGGGCTTTGTTTCCTATTATGTTGGGATTTACCAAATACATGTATCATCTTCTTTATACCTTCGTTTGATGGTTTATATCTAGTACCATACCTTACACGGTTTGCCTTCGTTTGATGGTTTATATATAGTATAGTACCTTAATTATGAATACTCTTGATTCTAACGATTGATTATTTAAATAAATATGAATCCCAACTTTCCTTGGTCACGTCATCACGCGTGAACGGCTGGACCAATTTGGCCTGAGTCCCAGCAGTGGGAACATTATAAGGCTGATATTATGCTTATCTACTAGGAATCCATTTGCAAATAATTAAAGCAGCTACTGAACTTCGATAAAAACCCGCCAAAAGATCCGTGTTACATCTTAATACATATTATTATGTACATAGACAAGCATATGAAAGACCAGACAGTTTCTAGAGACACTAGTTTGTTTGGTGACTCGACTTAGAAGCTGTGGCACGGTTAACGATAACGGTGTTAGGAAGTTTAATTTCATTAAGTTGTGGGTTTAGAGATAAGTTTGCAAGTTGAGGTCTCGTTTACATTAACAGGTTTAAGTAGTATGGTCGGAGCCTTCTGGCAAGAACATCATTAACTTTCAAATGTATAGGATTTTTTAAAAATGATTGTACGCCATAACAACTTGTAATATAAGTGGATGACAGAGTTAGACAGACAGATACACTCTTTATTGTACCTACACCATAAATACTATTAAAGTAGGAGCTTCAAAATAAAAAGGGTGTTACAATAGGCGGTCTTATCGCTAAAAACGATTTTTTACAGACAACCTTTGGATGGATTTGACAGAGAAGGAGAAAAGATACGCACTCCTCGCACAATACATCCATCTCTTCTTTGGCCTCCTTCTCCACTAAAAGAGTTATGAAGATACATGTTGATGGCCACATGTATATTTATAACTCTTTTGGTAACATGCGTTTCATCCCTCCTCTTCACAACTCCTTTCACCTTCATTAATCTTTACCCTTTTCCCGATTAGCTTGGGGTCAGCCTCTAGTCTAACCAGATGCGGCTGAATACCAGTGTTTTACACAAAGCGACTGCCTATCCCTCCACGACCCAGTTACTGGGCAACACGATACTCATTGAATAGACTGATAGTTAGACTTTCTTTGAGTCAACTACGAACTGTAGCTTGAGTTGAGACAAAATGTTCACCTTGAGAGCGAAAATTAAAAGCTATAAAATTTTTGAGACGCTGAAGAAAATTCTTGATATTTTCAGCGAGAATTTCATAAATAAGACTGCTATTCATTATTCAACAATAAAGGACCTTTTTCAGATAGCGCTCGACGGTTGGTGAGGCTGTGAAAGACATTGGAGTACGGCTTTTAACGTAAGTAGGTACTGGAGGGAGTGAGGGTGTCACAGTGGCTAATGGTTTGTTATGTATGTGGCCTTAGGTGGCTAAGCTGTTGAGTGGTGTATTACGTTTGACGCATGCCTACAGGGTAGGCGTGTGTAACTCTTTACTGAACGGACTCACCGTTCCGAAACATTTTAGTGTTCCGAAAGGATTATCAGTAATGTTTTGAATGCATCATTTGGAACAATTGGAACACTGAAACACTTTACTTCAAATGACCTGCAGTCTTTTTAAAATTAAAATTAAAACGTAATATAAAAACGCCCATGTTCCAAATGATCCGTTGAGCCGCTGTTCCAAATGTTTCGTTGAGTCGCTGGTCCAAATATTTCGTTGAACCGTTGTTCTAAATGTTCCGTTGAGCCGTTGTTCCAAATGTTCCGTTGAGCCGTTGTTCCAAATGTTCCGTTGAGCCGTTGTACCAAATATTTCAAATGATATATGACGCGACATAACATGATCACGATTCATAAGAGTCAGTGTCTGTGTTTGTGTCTTTTGAGCCGATGTTCCAAATGATACATATCAGTATTCCGGAACATTTCAGTGATTCAGATGCAAATATTCCAATCACAAAGATGACACACTTTGCCCACGCCTACTACAGGGTTGGTTTTGTTTGAAAAGGATGTTTTATTTTTGACAGATTTTATATAAACATTTCAAAGGTCTTCTCTATTAATTGCTGTTTCATAATCAGTCTTTAATGAGATGATCTTTGGTGAGAGACGCAGCAAGTGCTGGTTGTTCATTTGAAAGGTGATGTTTTTTGTTACTTCAAACAGTTAAATTCTTTATAGAAAAAGCTAAGCATGCGTGGGCGTTACAAGGAATCCTCACTTTGACACTGATTGCGTCGGTGTTCAAAGAAATAAAATAAAAAATAGCAACCTAGCTAACAAAGAGAATGCGAGATTGTTTGGAAGAGTAAGGCTCTAGACAGATGGACTGCATTTCAACTGCAATCCAACTGCAAATTTGCAGTTCGGATGCAGTTTGAATGCAGTTGACACGACTGCAATAGAACTGCAAACCAACCGTGCAGTCCGATTGCAGTCGGTGTGCAGTTCACACGACTGCACGCCGACTGCAATTGGACCGCCGCACGCACCCATTGCGCATTGGGCCGCGCGTGATGTTGGATTGGATTGGTTTACCTCAAAGTAATTGCAATCCTTTCTTCTGCCGATATACTTTTTCTCATGATGGTGTCTTGTCGGCATATCTTATTTTTTAAGATGTCTGTTAATACTTCGAAACTTCTTCTAGACATGCGAAAATATTTGTAAAAGCATTTCTCTTGTGATCTGATTTTTGGTAATAAAGTATAAAAATCACCTTCGTGTTTATATTGCAATATTAATTGAACCCATATTTCACGATTTCTCTTTCTCTTGTGTTTACGAGCACGGCAGCGGCGATGAAGTAAAAGTAGCAGTAAAGCTTCGTCAAATCTTAATCTTACAACCTTGTTGCTCGACATATTAATTTTATTTACGAACAGACAACGCGTGTGCTCACTCTAACCTTGTTTCTACGACTGATTCTATGCGCGGGGGGGCGGAGCGTTAAAGTAGTGCGGGCGGGTGAGTATGGTGCAGTTCGGATGCAGTTTGAATGCAGTTGACACGACTGCAATAGAACTGCAAACCAACCGAGCGGTCCAATTGCAGTCGGCGTGCAGTCAATAGAACTGCAAACCAACCGAGCGGTCCAATTGCAGTCGGCGTGCAGTCGTGTGAACTGCACACCGACTGCAATCGGACTGCACGGTTGGTTTGCAGTTCTATTGCAGTCGTGTCAACTGCATTCAAACTGCATCCGAACTGCAAATTTGCAGTTGGATTGCAGTTGAAATGCAGTCCGTCTGTCTAGAGCCTTACCGTGAACCCGGAACGCAAAGGGCAAATGAAGGAACACAGGTGGGTTTTAGTTAAGCAAAGAGGAAGCGTGAGTTTTCTTACTATTCCATTATTTTCACAAATAAAATAAAACCCTTTAGTAAGAAACAGATATTGATTGTTGCCAGGGAAATGATGACATAAACCTCGTCTATCATACTTTAAAAGAAACTATTTACCGTGGGGCAAAACTAGTTTGAAAGCAAACGAGGGATTATTGTATCAAAACTGTTCCAGTTCCAAAGCGAACCTTGTTAAGAACAACTTTTAATTGAGTTGTAGCGAATGAAAAATAACTTGCAAACAAAAAGGACGATGTAACTATTTGCTAAGCTTTGAATCCTTAATTGACCCTTTTTTTTGGGATGGGAAACCGTCAAACAACTTCTCCCGCTCTGGGTGCAGCGAGAGGGAGTGTCAGACTTTTACTGACTCCCCTTTTTTTCGGTGGTAAAATCATCCAATGACATCCCCCGCTCTTGGGCGGAGCGGGAGTTAGTACCAGACTTTTACTGACTAAAAACCCACTCCTGTTCCTTCGTTGCCTTTCATACCAGAGCAGAGTCTTCCTTTCGGAATCAGACCCTTGGCCCCAGTAGGCTTCGACCCTGCTGGGCCCCTACGGTTGCTGACATCTCCATGAGGCGCGCGTGGAACACTACGCGCCGTCGACGACTTGGGCTCGGTGCGGACGTTTACCGGACGGTCGGACGGCGAGCTACCCATTGGTCGCCGTCCGCAAGCACGCGCCTACGGTGGACTGACTCACTCACCTATGTTCCTTTAGTAGCACTTTGCGTTTTAGAGCCACATAACTCTTGAACAATCCCGCAGCCCAGTCCATAATTTGATAGTAGTACAAACTAACAAAACACAAACTTGTTCGATTTCATCTACTCAACAAATCTTTTTTACGGATAGTCCGTTCATCCGATTTTGAATTCTATTTCGTAGAAATAAGGATGGCATTGAGAGCGAACAAATGATTACAATACCAAGTATTTACTGCAGCCACCATTTGTCATGCCACCAAAGCAATAAAGGTCAAAATCGGTTGAACGGACAGTAAAAAAGGTTTGTTTAATTGTCTTATTTATTTGCGAATGGAGTATAGCACGCTGGAAGCGCATACGATAGTATGTACGCTACAGTCTGTGATTGTTTAAATAAACTATTGTTTAATGCTTATTTCAGTGTGGGTAAAAGACAGCTATACAGGTTGTCTAGCGCCAACTCTTACCCACAATGGAATAAGAATGAAACAATCTTACTTTGAACGTCATGGTAAACCAGCTGCAATGCGTTGTTGACGAGACGTATAGCGAGATGGATGGTGAGTACGGGGCTTTAAGAGGGTCCTTTTTCACTCGCCTATCGTCAACATTGAGCATGGTTTAAAAGCTTGTTATTTCATTTAACGCAAGCTAACGCGATGTATGACGAAAAAGAGAGATAACGCCTGAAAACTCAGTTAGTATTCGGTAATTCCGTGATTTACTCGAATATTCTACAAAACTTGGTCCAGGAAACACGTGTTTTTTTTAAACCCTTAAAAATAATTGAAAAAAAAAATTGTCGTCATTTAGAATCTTGATTAAATTTGCAAGGCTTCTATTGTTATACTTTTTTGACTTATTTAATTTTTGAGTAAATTATGAAGTGTCAAAGTTCATGCAAAATAGCAGATTTTCAGAGGTCTTTACTGCATTAGCTTTACACAAATTTATAAATTGATTTCAATAGTTAGTTAGTTTCAAAATTATAAGCTTGTTATGTTATCTGGTTGTCCGCACAAATACATGGTCACCGGGCTATCCGGGCGACTGAGGGTATGTTTTGTGATCTGTACTGTACTTAGGTGGTGTCCAACTTTTTAAATATTTTTGGGAAAAAATATAAAATGGTGTAATAATTATTGGAATCGATTCAGTTACTGATTCTGAACAAATTATATTCAGGTATCGCTTGAACTAAAAATAATGTTAGCACCAAATATTGGCAGAGACTTTAAACGCTAGTTCATATATTATGTACAAAGAGCTAGTGGAATAACTATTACAAACACAAATACAGAACTAACCAATATCAGTCCACACCAGTCCACTGAAGATGAGCCAAAACCAACACTATTGAATACCAAACATCCATCCTGTACAAATAATTGTTCGAGATGATTTAAACAATAATATTTCTATGTTGGCATTCAAATCACTAAAATTACGTAATGTTTGAAGTTTCCTTATTGTTCGTGAACATAATGAATGGTTTGCGTATTATTTGGTATTGGATTGGCCTTTGGCCTTGATCCAATTTCTTGGAAACGGTTTGTCTTTGTTACCAGTTTGAGAGTTTAGTTACGTTTGGCATGTAGATGTTAAGAGGACTACACGACCTTAGCTAGCTAGGGTAGCTCGTCGTCCGGCCATCCGGTAACCGTCCGAACCAAGCCCGAGTCGTCGATAGCGCGTAGTGATCCTCGCATGCCTCAAGGAGATATTAGCAAAACCGTAGAGGCCCAGCAGGGTTGAAGACTACTAGGGCCATGGGTTCGCTTCTGAAAGGAAAACCCGGGGACCTGGGACGCAAGGCAAAGAGTGGGGTTTAGTCAGAGGGGAAAAGTTGTTGGATAATTTACCACCTATAAAAAAATAACGACGTAAAGGGCGGTCACTCTCGGACTGCACACAAAAGAAAGAGATACGCAAAGACAATGCTTGCAAAAATGAAGTATTTTAGCATAGTCATAGTCGGCCTTATAATGTGTTCCCACTGCTGGGACTCAGGCCTCCTCTCTAGGAGAGGGAATGGGCCGTAAACCACCACGCGGGCCCAGTGCGGGTTGGTATATGGTAGATGTTGTGGTTATGAATTTTTGGTTCTAGGACATGCCGGTTTCCTCACGATGTTATCCTTCACCGTTTTGAGAGCAGTGGTGATGAAATAAATTACATAAAGTAATGCGCCTGGCTGGGTATGAACCCACGACCTACAACTCGTGAGTCGGGGCCGTTACCAGTCGCCACCGCTGCTCTTATTGTTATTATTTATCGTATTTTAACGATTTACTAAAAATCTACGATTTGATTAGAAAATTAAAACACTATAAAGGTAAAATTTTGCTTGTAGAATATTCTGCCAAACAATCTTAATGATTGCATGTATGTATATTAGTCCAGTTTTTAATCGATCAAAGTAATTTCTAGAGGCATATTCGTTATTTTTTCTACCGTACTAAATTAGTTGTACTTGTTTTGAACACACTATCTATCAAGCATTTATCCTGAAGAATAACACATATTTTTCTGATTCTGTTTACTGCAGTGAATCATATACTTTTACGCATTATAAAACTCGCGATTAGCACTTGTAGTCCTCTTAATTTGGAAGTTGTTTCTGAATAGCTCTGGTAGGTTCTTTTGTGAGAATTCTAGGAAGGTGAAGACGATATTTAAATGTGTGTGTTAATGTTTAAAGAGGTCATGTTCTGCTCTCCAAGTTTTCCAACTTTCCCAAGATGGGATGAGCCCTTTGCTAACTTTTCTTTATAATTCAAGCTACCTAGTAAATTTTCTTGATGAGAAAATCTACTTTTACTCTTGTTGCGGTTTAAATGTGTTTGAGGTGCTTTCTGTATTATCTTTATATATAAAAGGAAAACTGACTGACTGACATATCAACGCACAGCTGAAACTACTGGTACTAGGAGCGTAAAATTTTGCACAAGGTTTTCTTTTACGACGTAGGCGAGCACTAAGAGAGGATTTTCTAAAATTCACCCCCTAAGGGGATGAAACGGGGGTCCAAAATTGGTATGGAGAAATCTTTTTTCACGCGGGCGATGCCGCTGGCAGGAGCTAGTCTAGTATAATTTAAAGGTTCTCAATGTACCTACATTTTTTGTTTTGAGGTGGGAAATCGTCTAATGACTTCTCACACTCTAGGGTGGAGCGAGAGGGCGTGTCAGTCTTTTACTGACTAAAACCTCATCTATGTTCCTTCAGTTGCCCTTTGCGTTCTGGGACCACGGATAACCTTTTCAGAAGTCAACCCATAGCCCTAGTAGGCATCGGCCTGGCCCTGCAAAGGTATACCTATGTACCTTGGATGACAATGCATTAATATGGTTCCATTGAGCTGGCCTGATGATGGAGTCGGATAGTGCCTATAGGAACTACTAGTCTTTAGCAGGAATATCATCATCATCATTATTTCAGCCGAAAGACGTCCACTGTTGGACATAGACCTCCCCCAAATGTCGCCACAATGACCGGTCCTGTGCGTCTCGCATCCATCGGATTCCGTTAGTGTTAGTATAGTATATTAGCAGTAATATACCGCGCATTAAAAACATGTTATGAAAAAAACTATTTTAAATTGAAAACTTATCAGATTTTGAGGTTCCAACCTCTTCCAGTTTACTTGTATCTTTAAGAGTTTGAAGATTTTACCTGTCGCCATCTTTTGGCACTTTGCCCCGATCGAATGTACCCTGATTCGACAAATTAAATGAAATGGCTCCAGTGACTTGGCGATATTGCCAATAGATACTTGTAAGTGAATTTTAGTGGAACCTTGAACTTTTGTAAAAATCAATCCTTTATTCAGCCAGCTTTAGCACTTACGTTGATGAGCTTAAGTAATATGGAAAGGAGACCACGTGTAATGTTTTAAAATAGACCAGTAACGCTTGAGAGACAATGTGGTAGACCAATCACGTTAGTGCTTTGTATTAAGATTCAATTAAGTTACTCAGTAGGTATACCAACCCTTTTTTTGTTTTAATTATTTATTAAAATGATATTAACTAGTTATATAAAAGTTGAAAGGCAATCGTTTGTCTTGGTATGTTCATGTGAAGAGGAGGGATGAAACGCAAGTTACTAAAAAAAGTTCTGAGTATACATGTAGATGGATGGAGTGTGTGAGGAGTGATATGAAAGAAAAGAGAGTTAGTGATAGTGTGACCGGTGACAGGACAGAATGGAAGAAAAAAACGTGTTGCGCCGACCCCAAGTAATATGTGATAAGGGCAGGAAGAAGAAGAAGAAACTAGTGCAAAAGTTTTAATGATTCCTTTAGATTATATTAAATATCAAGGAAGCAATAATGCATACCTACTTCAATATTCAAAGTTAAGATAAGGAAAACTGGCTCTTTATTAAATATTTTGTTCCAGTATGTCAACGACAATAAAGCGGAAACAACACACTGTAAGCGGAAGTTTGAAGTTTCTTCGTCCGAAGTATATTACGACTGAAGAAAATAAGACGATATAAAATTCTGTAGTTGAAATACAAACAGTTTATGGGAAATATGAAAGCGTAGTCCTCGCTATGGAAGTACTGTACAAATAGTTTGAGACATTTTTACTTCTTATATCTAGGAATTACAGGTAGGTAAAGGAAAAAAACGGAACCCTTATAGGATCACTTTGTTGTCCGTCCGTCTGTCTGTCAAGACCCTTTATCTCGGGAACTCGTGGAGGTATCGAGTTGAAATTAAAACCATATCATGTCTGCGGTCCCTTGAAGCTGTGAAAAAATCAAACTTGTAAGTTAACGAAAAAAAAGATACGGCCGTTTATGTTTGAAAAAAAAAATGTATATCTTGACACTCTCAAGGTAATCAAAATTCATAGGATACTTTCCGTTGTCCTAGAATCCTGAAATTTGGCATGAAGAAAAATTTGAAAACTGTAAATTTGCAGTTACGTCACAAAAAAAAAACTTTTTTGCGATTCGTAAAAATTTTTGAGACTTGATTTTTTTATTGATAGGCTTGCGTTTGACCACTATCTTACCCGACGGTAAGCGATGATGTGGTCGATGATGAAGCACGCTTGCCTAGAAGTAAGCTATTCGCCTTCAAGGCACAAAAAAGATGTATTCGAGCGATGTTTAAGCTAAAACCTACTGACAGTTGTAAACCATATTTTCAAAATGACAAGATATTAACATTGCCTTGTCTGTATATCTTAGAAGTAGCTGTGTTTGTGAAGACAAACTCTAGTCGTTTTAAACGCATAGCTGATGTATTTCCCCGCAACAGACGCGATAATAGCCTGCTATGTCAGGAGCCAGCCAAGACGGCACTTATGCGCAAAAGTGTCTACTGCATGGCTCCGGTCATTTATAATAAGATGCCTAAGAGTTGGAAAGAGCTTCCATTATCATTATTTAAAAAAAAACTCCGAAGCTTTTTAGTGGTGAAATCTTATTATAACTTAAGTGAGTACCTAAATGAGAAAGATTTTTTAAGTTAGATTATATATTTTAAGTTAGTTTAAATTTTTTCTTTGTATTTACTTGTTTGTACATCATTGTGTATTATTTTTAAATTGTACGTAGTTATTATGTCTTTTGCATGCCTACATGGTAAAATATGGCTGAACTTGCTACCTATATTTTTCTGTCATCTTTTACTGTTACCCATATTTGCAAAATAAAATTATTTTTATCTTTATTCATTCTTGACTTAAATACCCCTAGGTTGTAGCTACAAGGAAACATAGACTCCGGCAGGAAACTCCACTTCTTAGCTGTTCATTTTCACTACTTATACTCGTAATATTGCAGTCAATAGCTAAAGAGAATATTCTTTTTTATATATTTTTACCCGACTGCAAGAAGGGTTTTGTTTTTCGCGCGTATCTTGTAAAAATAATCGAGACTAAAATTATTCCATCTAATATGGGTCCCGACTGTTGCAATCTATATGTTCCGTATTAGGATTTATTAATAGTTTTATTTTATGTGTTTAAATTAATGCAATAAAATTGGTTTCTACACTACTGGACTGAACTTGTTTTTTTTCTTTTCAGTTTTTTTAAGATGAGAATGCATCAAATGACTTCTCCCGCTCTAGGCTCCACTCGAAAGGATATGTCAGATTTTTAATAACTAAAACCTATCTGTGTCTTTCAGGTGCCCTTTGCCTTCTAAGGTCATTCTTTTAAACGTACCCGTTTACCTAGCAGTCATCGGCCCTACAGTGAAAAAGAATGTGGAGAAAAATACACTTTCTCCTTTGTGCGATAAATAACCTTGTCAAACTTGTTAAAAACATCAGCAGCCCCTTCAACATTTTCCATAAAGTTTGAAATTTTCCACCAAAAAACCAGACCTAATAGTCAGTTATCTAAGGGCTCATCGCAGATCCAAGATTAAGGGCTCAGGATGATGATTCCGTTATATTTGAAGAGGCTGAGTGGAAGCCAGCGCACCTTGACCTTTTCGAACAAATCAATTATGAGGAGAATGAAGTGCTCTTCAACGGTTTAGCTGATTGAAGAGAAAGAGGCTTAGAAAAAGCTGAGTAATGTAATATTATTATGAAAAGAGGTATGGTATTAACTAGAGCCACCTTTATTTAGGTAGTATTTTCATCTATTATGTAACTTCACAAGTTTTGTATCCAATGTTTTAGGGGTTATAAGCATAATAATCAGCTTTATTTCCCACTGCCGGACATCAGGCCTCCTTTCTATTGTACCATTGTATTGTGGATCCAGCACGTGAGCCCAATGCAGATTGGAGGATGTCATAATAATATATATATATATATATCTTCGAATTTTTGGTTCTAGCACATGCCGGTTTCCTCACGAATGCACGATGTTTTCCTTTACAGCTTTGAGAGCAGTGGTGATGAAATAAATTACATAAAGTAAAGCTCTTGCCTGGGTTAGAACTCACGACCTACAACATGTAACTCGGCGCCGTTACCACTTGGCTACCACTGCTTTAGGAACATGTCCTAAATTTTAATAAAACATTGGAATTTCTATATGGACATACCTTTTTCTCATTATCTCTAAAACGGTTGACTAAGTTTAAGTATGTGAGCCGGAATTCATCAAAGGATGACGGCCTTTATGAAATTCCGTAGCAACGTTATTGATAACAAATTTAATTAAAGATAAAGTTATAAGCTTACCGTGGATGGTGAGCAGCGTCGTCACCCAGAACCAGTGCATCCACCAGTGTAATGTCATGACGACAGTTTGATACGACCCCCTGACTTTCCGACCTGAAATGAAGATAATATCCCTGTTATTATGTGTCTTATGTATATTTATCAGTAATACACTGATGTAGTTATATGGGGTATTGGATTGAAGGACCAATGGTGTTATTGACTGACTAGAAAGAAAGATTGCCAGTACCGCGTATGGGTCTGAAACGTGGTTGCTTACAATAGGCCTCATCAGAAGGCTTAAAGTCAAGGAAAGGGCTATACTCGGAGTTTCCTTGCATAATCGTATTGGAAATGAAGATATCCGCAGGATAACCAAGTTTGTCGATATTGCCCAAGGAATCGTCAAACTTAAGTGACAGTGGGCAGGATATATATTGATCGCAGAACAGATGGTCGATGGGGCCGAAAAGTTCTGGAGTGGCGACCACGCACCAGGCACCATAAGGTGGACCGATGACCTGGTGATGGTCGCGGGAACTCGATGGGTGCGAGATGCACAGGACCGTTCGTTGTGGCGACACTTATGGGAGACCTATCTTCAACAGTGGACGACTTTCGGCTGAAATGAAGATGATGATGATGAGATAGAAAGATAGAAAGAAAAACAATTTATTTGGAGGAGATGACGCAATTTTAAGACCAGCTAGTGACCCACCCCAATTTCGCACGGGCGCAAACTATACATACAGAACCTTCCCCGTTTATTGGTCTTTCTATTACTGAAAACCAGATCAAAATCTGTTGCGTTGTTCAAGAGGAGTTAGCAGCTAAACAGACAGACACTCGACAAGCGACTTTATCTTATGTAATGTAAAGAAGAAATGACAAAATTATAGGAAGTAGATACAAGTTATAAGGTTTAATTTATGAGTTTATAGACAATAATTATTTTTTTTCAAAAAAAAAAAAATAGCCAGAGTGCATCTCATGACAATTCTAATAATTCTAAAGACGGTTATATTACATTAATTTAATACAGAGTTCCGGTGCCTAACTTCAGGCTTCATCATCAGATCAGTTCGATATATTCCCCCTCTTCTTTCAGTCAGTCATCGACTACACGTATAAACAAAGGAATTTTACTTGTTACGACGGTTCTGCTGTGATCCTATGAGGAGTTCTGTTCCATAACTTCGAATTTCATGATCAGATAATAACAATATTTCTATGGGACCAATTCGGAAATATAACCTTTCGATCAACAAAAAATTTCAAAATCGGTCCACAACTGACCGAGAAATCGGTGAACACACATAAAAAAAAAATACATTCAGCCGAACATAGAACCTCCTCCTTTTTGAAGTCGGGTAAAAACCGTTTACATTAAATTATGTAACATCTCCAAAACCAGATAAGTCTTGAAAACATCCCATTGGCTTAAAATAATGAACACCAATTTTCCATATAAGCTGTTGATCCCCGCATTAACGCCGGCGTTCACGCGCCATTGTCTTACTATTGTGTTTGTGTCTCTAATTACGCACTCAAAAGGTTAAATATACATTTTAAGCTAATTAAAATAAAATCATCAATCACAAACTGTACAGAATACAAAGCTTACATGAATTATACATTTGACGTTTGGAACTGAAACAGCTGAACTGGTATATAGAACGTGTATATACATAGGTGAATATGTATGAGATGTATATGAGGATGGGGCTGTAATGGAGGGTATTAGCAACCCCGCGTTTCCACGAATTCTCTCTCATTAATGAAAGCGATGTGTTAAGTTATGAGCTGTAGAGAATTACTTTAGGGCTTGGTTTTAGAATAATGAAACTTAGTTATTAATCTCGATTTAGAATTAGATTTGGGTCGACATAATAAAATAAAACAGTCAAGTTTGTTCTATGGTAGCCCCCTTAAATATTTATTTTATTCTGTTTCTTAGTTATTGTTGTTATAGCGGCAACAGAAATACATCATCTGTGAAAATTTCAACTGTCTAACTGTCACGGTTCATGAGATATAGTCTAGTGACAGACGGACAGACAGACCGATAGACAGACGGACGGACAGTGTAGTCCCGTTTTACCCTTTAGGTACGGGACCCTAAAAAAGAATAGTAACTAGATGAAGAAGTAGTCATGAAGGACTTCAGAGGTATAAGGAACTGAGTGTAAAGTCCCACATACATCCGTTGAAAAGGGAGGATCCTCCGACCATCTGGTCGGAGGATCAACAGCCATCTGGCTGTTGTGTCTGATCCGGGCGACTGTACGATACTTGATTTCGGCCTGTTGAATAATTATGTTCTGTGATACAGCAATGCATGATTTTTGTTTTAATTTTTTTAGTTCCTATGTGGCGACTAAGGTCTCGCTACGAAGGAATGAGGAGCATCAAACAAAATGCGAACAAAATTTGTTTTTGTTCGCACTTTGGCGGTGTGTAAAATGAATACTAGTAAAATCAAAGTTTCACAAACATCTTGCAACAATTGTACCAGTCATTATCTTAGTAATGACTACGAATTACTACATGTACAACAAAAAGCGTCTCCTTAATCTTATGATTTTATTGTAGCCTTGAAACGAACAAAAAGATCATTACGTTGCAAACGCGGATTTAGCTTCTGTTTTGAAACAACGCCGCCAATGTTTAGGGGTTGCCGTACACGGGCAACACGCGACAGCCACACACGCCGCCACGAGAATCTAGAAGCGGCCACAAAGGTAGCTGAAGTGCGCGACATCTAGTTGTGGCCGATGGTCGATACTTGCGGTCGGTGGCTGCTACTTTTTTTTAACGTAAGGCGAAGCGACGAAGGCGTATTCTATGTATTAATATAATCGCACGAGTGGCTTTTTTTAAGGTAGGATATCATCTAATGACTTCCCGCTCTAGGGGGGAGCGTCAGGGCGTGTCAGACTTTTACTTACAAAAACCATACCTATGTTCCTTTTTTACCTTGCGTTCCAGGACCCCGGATTTCGCTTTCGGAAGTCAATCCATGGCCCCAGTAGGCTTCGGCTTCGGTATCTTTTTGAGGCGCGCGTGGAAAATTACGCACCGTTGACGACCCGGGCTCAGTTCGGATGAATACCGGACGGCCAGACGGCGAGCTACCCATTGCTCATCATCCAGCGCGAGTAGCGTGAGGCGGCGTTTTGTGGCCGGTGCGGGCCTCTAGAAGCGAGCAACGACGATTTGTAGCATGTGGCGGCCACCGGCATCAACCGTGTGCGGCGACTCCATATAAAATGTACGAAAACTACAGGAAATATGCCAGTGGCCCGTGTACGGTGACCCTAATACTCCATCGCCTGTACCCGTAACTCACACAAAGGGATTTGCAAACTGAGACAGAACTGAGCAATTCATATTACCTGAGTTTCTGCTCGTAAATTTACGTTCATTAGAGAGCTACGGCATTGCTACGCGTAACTTTCTAGTATTTAATTAAAATATCGAAGTTTCAATTTTTTCACAGAAGTTTTTCTGAAATAGATTTAATCCTTTTGTAGAAGTTTGGAAATTGCGTAACTGAATACGTTTTCCACGTCTTTGTATTTTTATGAAATAATTTTTTAGGGGAAGGTTACACAATTTTTCAATAGACTTTCAGATTTTTTTTTACGCTCAGCTTTCTCAAACTTTTGTCGTTATTACAGCCTAGTATTTCACCTAAATTAATACCCTTCAACATAAAGCTGCCTTACAATTTAAATTCAGCATTTTGCACCTTGTATTATTTTCCCACTAAAAGTTTTTTTTTTGTTGATTGTACGCCACGACAAAGCGAGTTTGGACGTAATCTGTAGTTACCCTTCTGTGGGATATTTTTTTGGCAAAATCTAGACACAGTGTATGTATTTATGAGTATGTTTGTTACTCTTGCACGCTCAAATGGCTGAACAGTTTTTTTTATTGTTGATATGCTCGCGTTTGACCACTATCTCACCTGAGACAAAGCGACGATCGAGTGCGCTTGCCTAGAAGATTTGGATGTATTTTAGCTCACGGTCACGGGGAGACCATGCGCTGAAATAGTACATACATAAGATTTTTTTTATCTTGGATGGTATGGTATAGGTCCCTTGAGATTTTTTTTATTTTTTTAATAATAGATTAAGTGTCCAGAGGATAGTTCCGTGTAAACAAATCAATTAAAGGCATGCACATCATTCACAGTGGTTGTTTAAAATTACAAAATCACATATTATATATAAATTAAAATTAAATTAAATTAAAAGAGATGATTGAATAATTGTAATTAGTAACAAATTTAAAAAAAATGATTAGAAAAGACAAAAAATCGAATAAACAAACAACAATAAACAATAACAAATTAAAATTATAAATTAGGGATTTTAGGGATAGCTTGCTACTTTCAGGTGGGCGAAGCCACGGTCTAATACTAGTTACTTTACAAAACCACATCAAAGCCATGGCTAAGTACTTGCCTATCCTAATTACAGTCACACTTTCCTCTCGGCAACATAGCATATCGTGACAAATGATCGTTACCAGAGCATGTTGCCGGTACCACAGCAAGCTTCGTTACCCCCCATTTGCAGCAACAGCTCGTGAACACTCCCTCTGAAGTAATTTGAGGGAACCCACCGGAAAATTACGTCTTTTGAGATGGTAGTGAGCTAGTGATGTTATAGTGTTGCGCTGTTGGATACTTGTGTGAAGAGATTTATTAGGTAAGTAATCTGTGGACGGAATTTTTTTTTTTTTTTGGTTGCGGTTTTTTTAGCGGGCTTGATATAGAAAGAAAGAAAGAAAGAAAAACAGTTTATTCGCGCGAAATGAAGCAATCTTAAAACTAGCTAACAAACATAATCAATAGATAGGGAAGATATGCGTCACATCCGCGCAAAACGGCCGAACGCTCAGCATAAAGCTGCGGCCTCACGCATAATGCGAAATATCTTTTTCCAAAATAAATGTATGAAGTATTTACGAGTATTAAAAAGCCAAGTCTCGTATTGAGTTGAAGAGAGAAAAGCCAGGCACAAGGCACAAAGCAAGCAAGGTGCAAGTGTGAGTGACGTTTTTGACATTATAATAATAATAATAATATTTTTTTTATATTTTTAAATGTTTTGTTTTATATTTTATTGAAATATTTAAAACTATAATTTCCATGGGTAGTGTGAAAACGAAACCCGGGGCCCTGGGACAAAGGCAACGAAGGAACACGAGTGGGTTTTTAGTCAGTAAAAGTCTGACACTATCTCCCGCTCCAACCAAGGGCGAGATTTGTCATAAGATGATTTACCCACCTAAAAAAAAAAACTATAATTTATATGTATGTAAATGAATAAACAGAATAATTATAATATTCCACAACTATCACACAACATTGCAGGCGACGCCGACGTGCACTTAACTGAGTTTGTACTTGGATTACGATTGTTAGAGGAATGCCAGTAGTAACCTTTGGTACGAGGAAAGTTATATACCTATGTAGTTCTTTTTCCTTCCTTTGGACATTATTATTTTTACGAACAAATGTAACTAGTTAGTGCTACCTAATAATTTAAGTCATACTAGTGAGCCCAGCAGGGTCGAAGCCTACTGGGGCCATGGGTGATGCGAAAGAGATCCCTGGGGCCCTGGAAAAAAAAATGGCAAAGAAGGAACAGGAGTGGGTTTTTAGTCAGTAAAAGTCTGACACTATCTCTCGCTCCGCCCAAGAGCGGGATTTGTCATTAGATGATTTTCCCACCTATAAAAAAAAAAACCCGAAAAAAATGTCGTACTAGTGAAAATATAATTGATTGGTTATAACCTTATTTTTTAGACCATATTTGTCAGAAATCTTATTTAAAATTAATTATGAAATATAGGTACAGTCGGCCGCACGTCTCATTTTTTGGTTGGGAAGTCATCAAATGACTTTCTTATTCTGGGTGGAGAGAGGAGTGTCAGAATTTTACTGATTAAAATCCTACTATATTCCTTCAGTTGCCTGTTGTGATGTCTGGGCAGCGGTAACTTTATCGAACAATCCCGCAGCCTTGGGTGGCAACATTTTCATTATGAGTTCCATTACAGACTTTCAAAAAAACGTATTACAAATGATGTGCAGTCAAACGTTTTGGGAACACATTCTTTGTGCGTACAGCTAAGGAGTGGAATTCCTTGCCGGAATTTGTGTTTCCTGATGGCTACAACCCGGGAATCTTTAAGTCAAGAGTGAATAGGTTACTTCTTGGTAAGCGCGCTCCATCGTCGACCGCATCGTCGCTTTCCATCAGGTGAGATAGCGGTCAAGCGCGGACCTATCAAGAATAATAATAAAAAAAAACTGTACTTTGGATCCAATTTACCATCTAATTGATGAAAGATCGATGATTAACAGCGTAGCGACATCTATGATACCACTTAGAAACTAAAATTCTAAATCCTGCATCGCGGTATTACAGTTTTCCGCACGATTAGAACATATACAACCGCCTGAATTCCAAATATCGGGTGGTTGCCCAGACCAGACGCTACACCCAGACGGGTGTAGTGTCCCGGGTGTGTGGCGGTTTTTGGTCGGAGGATCCTCCCTTTATAATGGAGGTTTGCAGGACTTTACAGTCTGTTCCGCATACCACTAAAACTGGTTTGATATTTACGTATGGACCTTAAACATTTTTTAAGTATGGACCTTAAACATTCCGCCTGTTATAAGTCGTGGTTTAAAACCCAGTCACATGCATTACTTTGTGTAATTTAGTACATCACCACAGCTCTCTAAACCGGTGAAGGAAACTGGCATGTAGGACATGCCGAACCGATTCGAAGACATCTGACACCCACCAACCCGCACTGGGCCCAAGTGGTGGATTACGGCCCCTTCCCTCTCCTAGAGAGAAGGCCTGAGTCCCAGCAGTGGGAACATTAAAAGGCTGATTATGCTACTGTCTCACATTATCCGTATCAACATAAAAATGTTGAACATTAAATAAAAAGCCTTCGTACTTTTGACACACTTTCCACCAGCGTGAAACAAGAACTTCTAACTTTTAAAACGGTTAACGACAGTTTTTTGTTTCAATAAAGTTTTTTCCCCGCAGTTAAAAGTTGTGGACTGCGATCGATAAGGAGACTTGATTTGAAGAGCAGTTTCGTTTTACGCAAATAAATACCAATAGGGAAATTCTTGTACATTTTTTTGAGTTGGGAAATCATCCAGTAACTTCTCTCATTCTAGGGTGGAACGTGTATTGTTCCACGCGCGCCTCAGGGAGATGTCAGCAAATCGTAGGGGCCCAGCAGGGTCGAAGCCTACTGGGTCCATGGGTCGTGTGAAAACGAAACCCGAAGCCCTGGGACGAAGACAACGATGGAATAGGAGTGGGTTTTTAGTCAGTAAAAGTCTGACACTATCTCTCGCTCCGCCTAAGAGCGGGATTTGTCATTAGAGGATTTTCCCATCTAAAAAAAAAATTCTAGGTTGGAGCGCGAGCCCTGCCAGACTTTTGCTGACTAAAACGCACCTGTGTCCTTTGCGTTTTAGGACCGTTTTGACTTTGACCTCAGGTTTTCCTTTCAGAAATTCTCCGTGGGCTCAACGAGCAAAACCTTAGGGTCCAATGCTGGGCCCCTAATGTTTTGCTGACATATCTTTGAGGCGCGCGTGGAACACCAGCTCAGTCGTCGAAGACTGCGGCGCGCCCTCGACGACTCAGGCTGGTATTCCACGCACTCGAGCCTCTCGGCGGAATCGAGCTCGATTTTTGCCAGACGGCCGAACGGCGAATTCGTATACAATGCGAGCAAAAAGAACACATGGGTGGTTAGTTTATATCTACTAACTAATTTGTAATGGCAAACCGCTCATTTTAATTTCAATATTTTGAATAGTTTTCTAATTTATTTAAGTATTTACATTGTACTCACGTAACAGAACAAAATATGTAACCAAGATATTTGTAATACATAATACGATTGAAAAGAGTATACACGGAGTTTCTTGCACGTTCTTCTCTATAGAGATCTGCGCTTTGGAATGTGTAATAGCTTCATTTTTCTGACTGACCGACTTCTTGACAATTTAAAAGTACTTGTAAAGGGCTTAACCATGTGTGTGGCCTTGTTACGGTTTTATGTAATATTATAACACTAACAACTAAATAAATAATCTAACTTTTCCACCGTACACTCTCAATAAGGTTCAGTTGAAAACCAGCGTCAGGCAACTACCACGAAGTTGTCTGGCATTTTTGCTGAACTGGATCTATTTGGTGCAGGCGCAAGACACAATGTTACTGTATGTATCTGTGTACGTGTGCCAAATAAAATATTTCTCTTTCTTTTTCTTTATTTCTATTATGCTTATTCAAAAAAAAAAAATGCTGTCATTTGAATTGAAATCGGGCACTTTACTATAAAAGGCACTGTCAAAACTGTTTTTTCAGCGACATATAAAGCTATTAGGACAGAGATTATCCAGCTAGAGTATCAAAAATTTTATCCTCAGTTAACTTTTACGACATTCCCAACAAGATAAGCATTTGATTTAGAATGCTGTTATCATCTTTAGCCATTTTCTTAATGGCTTGGGGGTTTGATATAGTTATCGATTTGTTTTATCAGTTGTGAAAGAAATCGATAACATTTAAATAAACGATAAACATTTTTTGTTTTATTTTATTATTTTTGGTCACACAGGGAAATAGTAATAGATATCTAATAAAATACTTGAATTGAGAATCTCCTTTTTTAAACCCAAATAAAAACAGTAGAAAAACATTGATATAATCATCATCATCATCATCATCATCAGTTCAGCCGAAAGACGTCTTCCACCTTGTGGGAGGCCTTCCAACGCTGCGTCTTCCGGTACGTGGTCGCCATTCCAGAACCTTTCGTCCCCATCGACCATCTGTTCTGCGAGCAATGTGCCCTGGCTACTGCCACTTAAGTTTGGCGATTCTTTGGGCTATGTCTGTAACCTTGGTTCTCCTGCGGATATCTTCATTTCTGATGTGATCACGCAAGGAAACTCCGAGCCTTCTTTGAGTGACTTTAAGCCTTCTGATGAGGCCCATTGTAAGCGTTCACGTGTTTGATAAAATCAGAAGAAAATTAATGATTTTAATTCTTATAACTTCGTAAATAAATACGTGCTACAGTCGCTAATCATATTTTAATGACTAATGCAATAAAACTTGAGAACATTTCGTGGGCTACCCTAAAGCACTCACCTTAAGCATTTTAGATACCAATTAGGTGTGCAAACAGGTTTATTCCCTTTCCATTAACTTAAGTGAACGCAAAGTATCGAAGCGCAGGCGACCTAAGTAAGCTTATGTCAAACAAGAGAGGAATACAGTTTTATCGTCAAGGAAAATAAATTATATTGTATACAAGCTGACCCGGCGAACTTCGTACCGCCTAATAGTAAGGATAACGCCATCTACTGGCATTAGCAGAACAGCATAATTCATTTTATAATGACATTTTAATTAGAGATGGCGTTGTATTCGGATTTTTTTTTCGTGATTTTTTCTAATTTTTTTTCACCGGTTAAATAAACCTTCCCTGGACTATGTCGAATATTTCAAGACCAAAATTAGCCAAATCGGACCAGCCGTTTTTGAGTTTTAGCGAGACTAACGAACACAACTATTCATTTTTATATATATATAGATTCATAGGCTCAGAGTTGGAGAATTGGCAACTGAAGGAACACAGGTTCTCTCTTCTAGAGAGGAAGCCTGAGTCCCAGCAGTGGGAACATTAACAAGCTATGCTACTTTCTACTTGAGCTCCATCGTATTAACATGACAGAAACAGATAGAAAAAGAAACTAAAATTAAAATACAAGAGTGAATAAATGTCTGATCTTTGAATATTTTATTACTCCAATTACACGTGTAACAGCTTTGAAGATTATTTTTAAACTGGATGACTTGCGTTTACAAATTAATAAAACGTTTAAGTACTTGAACAAACAGTACAAAGTTTTGAAGTATACTTCAGTGAAAATATTATACAACGTTTGTTTATGTTTTATGAAATCTCGTAAAGATGAGTGAAATAATGTTATTGGGAATATACTCCGGGGATAAATATAAGTATCCTAAACTATAGTAATGAGAAAACAGAGGCTCTGTTACATCATATTGTTTAATAAGACAACTGACATACTATTCATACACCTCACACTAAGTATCTCACATCAAAAGACACACATCACAACGTACACATTCATCTCACTACACACACCACTTTTACTTTTACGTCACCACTTTCACGTCACAACACACACCACACTTCACGTCACGCGTAAATTAATTTACCATTGTTATGGAAGAGCGAAGCCTCCTAACACAGGCCTAAAGTGAGGCTACAATTTATACAAATTTGTAATATTACGCTGTTTGTGACAATAAACTATTTTTTATTATTTTTAATGTGAAATAATTTATCAGAAAAAAAGTGTTTGAATTGGATTCGCGTAGTCTGTTAAGCTTAGTTTTTTAAGTATATCATTGTCTCGATGAGGGCACGATGAAGATGTCATATGTGAATGATATTGTTCAAATAAATAACATCATAAAAATGTCGCGGACCACCATGTCTGCGGTAGAATAGCAACAGAAAAAAATGACACCCAATCTATTTAGATATACAGGACCATCGACAAAATCGTCCTAAAACCTATTAGAGCTTAGCACCGACGCACTTAAAAAGATGTTATCACGAAGACAAGCAATCCAAGTCTCCCACGCCGCCCCTTGAATAATAGATAAATACGGAGTGCTGTCCCGTAAGCTCCTTATCATCCCTCTACACGTGGAGGCTAAACTCAAGCGGGTAGCTTTTATTTTGTCGTTATGCAGTTTGTATCGGATTATAAATAAGTAGGAAAATAATAAAAAATAAACATAGGTAGATTCCACAACCAAAACAACCACATGAAAACAAAAAACTCACACTAAAAAAAAAGTTAAAAAACGCATTTATTTGGACCAAAAATGCTGTACATTTCTTTACGGGTGTTTTTAATATATTTCATCACGCATGCGGGTTTTGTCCCGCATGCAGAAAATTTCAAAATGCAAAAAAACGCGTCCCGCGTGCGTATTCCACGCATTACAATAAATATTTGTATGAAATGGACATTTGCGGGGGTTACGCGTGCGGAGCAATCCCGCATGCGTGATCAAAACCGCACGATATTAAAAACACACTAAATCCACCAACCTGCGTAACAGTTTGTCGGCGGAATTAGCGCTTATTTGTGAATGCTTATACACCTTTTCAAAAAAAAATCTATTTCAAATGTTTTTTATTTCTCATAGGCCTACATGAGCACATAAAAAACGTCAGAAGCTGAAATGGACATTTGCGGGGGTTACGCGTGCGGAGCAATCCCGCATGCGTGATCAAAACTGCACGATATTAAAAACACACTAAATCCACCAACCTGCGTAACAGTTTGTCGGCGGAATTAGCGCTTATTTGTGAATGCTTATACACCTTTTCAAAAAAAAATCTATTTCAAATGTTTTTTATTTCTCATAGGCCTACATGAGCACATAAAAAACGTCAGAAGCTGAAATGGACATTTGCGGGGGTTACGCGTGCGGAGCAATCCCGCATGCGTGATCAAAACCGCACGATATTAAAAACACACTAAATCCACCAACCTGCGTAACAGTTTGTCGGCGGAATTAGCGCTTATTTGTGAATGCTTATACACCTTTTCAAAAAAAAATCTATTTCAAATGTTTTTTATTTCTCATAGGCCTACATGAGCACATAAAAAACGTCAGAAACTAGTGCACTGTCTGATCAGGTTCACTCAAATCCGTGCGCAACTTTTTTCAAAACACCAACTCGGGTATTCTCGTGGGACCAATGCAGATAGTACGGACTTCAAAAGAGGCGTTTTTCTCTGGGCAGAATAGAATAAACTTTATTGCAGTTAGGTACCAAAATGTTAAGTACTTAACTTTTATACGAATGGTTGTTACCTTTGTGAACCCGGAGGATACAAAGGAGGTCCGCCCCGCTTGGGCGGAGCACCGCTGTGTCCTTGTGGAGGTTATTGGCAGCGATGAGCTCTCGCATTTATCCCTGGTTTAGGCTCTGGTACGCGCGAGGGAAGTCGTGAGGCGGAGACGAGCCTTAAGTCCCGAACCAGCCGCGGGCGTCGCGAATCGCAAAGAGATTCCCGGCCGCCGTAGCGGGCTTGCGGACGGCGAGCAATGGGTAGCGCCGTCCGGCCGACCAATAAGGACCAAGCCCGGATGGACGATGCGTTGTGTTCTACACGGATCTCAAAGATATGTCAGCAAGAATAAGGGGGCCAGTTAAGGCCGATGCTTGCCAGGGCTGCGTATTGTACGAAAGCGTCTTACCATGGCCCCCGCAAAGGGCAACTGAAGGAACACTAGGGTTTTAGTTCAGTAAAAGTCTGACACTTCTTATCGCTCCACCCAGAACGGAAGTAGTCATTTGATGATTTCCCACGTAAAAATCGAACCATTTGCAAAATAAATATTATTTACTAATTACAGTATTGTGCATTTTCATTTCACTAAAGTTTGATGGTCGCCGAATTTGAATGGCCTGTAGAACTGTTCCAGCAGTGTATTGTGTTCGTGAGATTTATCTCTGTAAAGACAATTGGCGGAACTGAGTAAATATTGCATGGTTACGACAAGGTTTACAAAGGCAGAATAATATAATCCCCTTTTGTTCTCTGATATCGCTTCTCCCAAGAGAGACCGACGACGGTGACGCTAAAGCCTTACCAATAGAATATTTTGCGAGCAACATTTAAGGATTATTTACGGCAGTTCGCACGTAACCGGATACCGTTCGTCCAGGAACACTATCTCCCGCTCCGTCCAAGAGCGGGGGATGTCATAAGATGATTTTCCCACCGAAAAAAAACCCCTGGTTCAGGCTCTGGTACGAAGCGAGAGGGAGGATGTGAGGCGGAGACGAGCCTTAAGTCCCGAACCAGCCGCGGGCGTCGCGAATCGCAAAGAGATTCCCGGCCGCCGTAGCGGGCTTGCGGACGGCGAGCAATGGGTAGCGCCGTCCGGCCGACCGATAAGGACCAAGCCCGGATGGACGATGCGTTGTGTTCCACGCACATCTCAAAGAGATGTCAGCAAGAATAAGGGGGCCAGTTAAGGCCGATGCTTGTACGAAAGCGTCTTACCATGGCCCCCGCAAAGGGCAACTGAAAGAACACTGGGTTTTAGTTCAATAAAAGTCTGACACTCCCTATCATCCCACCCAGAACGGAAGTAGTCATTTGATGATTTCCCACGTAAAAAACGAACCATTTGCCAAATAAATATTATTTACTAATTACAGTATTGTGCATTTTCATTCCACTAAAGTTTGATGGTCGCCGAATTTGAATGGCCTGTAGAACGGTTCCAGCAGTGTATTATATTCGTGAGATTTATCTCTGTAAAGACAATTGGCGGAACTGAGTAAATATTGCATGGTTACGACAAGGTTTACAAAGGCAGAATAATATAATCCCCTTTTGTTCTCTGATATCGCTTCTCCCAAGAGAGACCGACGGTGACGCTAAAGCCTTACCAATAGAATATTTTGCGAGCAACATTTAAGGATTATTCACGGCAGTTCGCACGTAACCGGATACCGTTCGTCCAGGAACTTTTTCACAAGAATAAATACCAGTTTTGTGGTATCGTAAACGCGTATAAAAGGCTCCCGGATAATTTACGTGGCGGATTCGGCTAGGATGAACGTGAATCACCCTTTACACGCGTTTGGGTCAAAGTGGGGTAGGTAGCTACAAATGTGTTGCGTATGGGATTTCGTGGATAAAGGTGCGTTTTTGTGACGTCATCGTGGGTGGCTGAGTCAGCATGCGCGGTTAATTCTTTTGTGGGGATTTTGTTGACCCGAACGCATGTTAGCTTTAATAATAAAAGCTTAAATAAAATAGCACTTCTTACTAACTATTATGGCATAATGGAATCCCACTTACGTAATGGTTAATATTGTGGGGAAATTCAACCGAAAGAGAAGCAGTTTTTAAGAGCAGTTTCACGTGTTTAAGTGCGCGCACCACATGTTGAGTTCATAAACACTGTGACAGTAAACAAAAAGACATGGTGACTTTTGAGACACATACATAGGGCAAAAAAATTACAATAAATTTATTGTCACCCTCACAAAAGTCAACAGTGCGTGCTAGCTCTGAAGCTCAGAAAAGATGTTTACGGGTAATGCTAAAATCCACTGAAAGTTGCACGCCATACTTCAAACAGCACAAAATATTAACACTACCTAGTCTGTACATAATTACATAATGGAGGTAGCTGTGTGTCCAAATCGTTTTAAGCGACTGGCTGTGACGTAGTTCCACATAATAGACGCGACAATAACCATGTACCCTTATGACTTACTTACTTACTAGATAAATCTAGTCTCCCAAGTTCATTGCAAGTTATCTATATATATAAAAATGAATCCCTATTTCCCTTGGTCACGCCATCACGCGTCAACGGCTGGACCGATTTCACAAATTTTTTTTTTGTTGTGTTTGTTATTGTCAGGAGAAGAATCTTATGAAAGAAAATTTTTAAAAAAAATCCGTAGTAGGGTAGAGTTGGGTAGAGCAGAATAGAGTACAGCTGACGGGAGCGAAGCCGCGGGAAAAAGCTAGTATGTAACATATAAATTTTCGATTTGAATCAATATAATATACAGCCCTTGTAGGTCATAAAAATATGTATTGTCCAGCTGTGTGAATCGAGACCTCGACCCTGAGCGCAGCAGGTGGCTACAAGCAACAAGGCAGCCCCGACGCTATTCACAATCTATTTTATACTAAAATTATTATTTAAGATAGAGAATAAAACCAGCCATTCATTATGTTCCTATACTCCTCGATGATTTCATTGAGCCAAGATTGTATGAAGCTACAGTGAATAGGACGCTTCATTTATGCGCTTTTAACCTTAAGTAACGTCTTCAGAACATTTTCCATTCAAAGCACTTTAGTAGACATTTTCATAAAATGGTGGTCTTTTGAGCTTAGGTAATTGGAAGTCTAACCTTTCAACCTGTTGAGTAGACAATGGAGGAATCATCTTAAAAGCTCTTTTGTTGTAATTTAATTAGCTGAGCATACAAATTGTGAACTTTACAAGGAATGTTTTGAAGCTGAGAATAACGTTGCAGGATTGTTCGAAAGAATTACCGCGGCTCTGGAACGCAAAGGGCAACTGAAGGAACACGAGTGGGATTAAGTCTGTAAGAGTCTGACACACCCTCTCGCTCCACCCAGAGCTACCTTTTCAGGAGTTTAATTCATCTAAAAGATTATGATCCTACCACGAGCTCTTAACGCGATCCATTTGGTGACCAACTGAAATGTTAAAGGGATGGAGCTTTATAGGATGACTGGTAATTAGTGACCGATACTTAAACACGTGATTGTCCTCATGATCACAAACAACTTTCCCAAAGAAACTTTTTTTTCCGACTCATTAGTTTTATGACACACAGTACATTGCCCTTCCCGAGCGCGCGCGAATTTCAAACAGCTGTTTTGCTATTGTCATAAAACTAATGAGTATATAAAAAAAATTGTTTGGGAAAGTTGTTTGTAATCATGAGGACAATTACATGTTTAAGTATCGGTCACTAATTACCAGTCACCCTATATAGGGTGTATTGCTCCATCTCTCTTTCTCGCTCGTACGTTTGACATTTTAACGTCATGGTAAAGCCCCAGGATAACAAAAAAATTGCAGATCAACAAACAGAAACCAGAACCTTTTAAAGTTTCAACTACAAAGCAATTAATGTCAACATCAATAAGAACAATACACAAACGGTAATGCACACACATGGTACAATCAAAGACACAGTCGAGTCCACAATTACAGTGCATTTGTCTGAGAGTACAAACCGTGAAGTGATTATCTTTTTGGGTGTACCTACTCGAACGATATGGTTCGATGCGCATGACCTGGCTTGAGATGCCTAACCTAACAACCGTCTAGAATTTTGAAGCCAATTTGTCTTTGAAGAAAAAAGATAATGAGTGTTAAGGATGGTGTTGCAATGGCAGAAAGCAGGAAACTAAATATTGTAAAGACGGTTAATAGAAAGTAGAAGAAAATCATTTGTGTTCACCAACAGAGTTTTCAAGCTTTATCTCTCTTTTTTTGCATCGCCTCTTCATCAAACATCGCGTTGGATCGCGTTAGATGCTTAGCTTGTTGCTAAGCTTTTAAACCATGCTCGATGTTGACGATAGGAGATTGGAAAAGGACCCTCTTAAGGATGGTGTTGTAATAGCAGAAGAGCAGGAAAAATCGTTTGTGATGAGGTAGAAACATATAAACCACTAGTATCTATAATTGACAAGCATTTGTCCGTAGCTTCACTCGCGTTTTTGGCGTAACATAGATCTACTTTTCACGATCTAAGGACGGGAGGTATTCTAAACAAACTTTTAATCTCTTTTTCACCTCTTTAGGAGCGTCCTTTTCGAGGTACATTTTCATACAACCGCTCTTACGTGATTATGATATTATTACACAGCTATCTTGTGGATATGTAGTGCTATTTTACGTGAACTTTGGCCCTCCATAATGCACTTATATATTAAAAATATAAAAAAGTATATCAATAGAAGCCTTGCACATTTAATTGAGATTCTAAATGACGACCATTTTTCTGAAAAACTTTTAAGGGTTTAAAAAAAAACACGTATTTCCTGGAACAAGTTTTGTGAAATATTCGAGTAAATCACGGAATTACAGCATGCTAACAGATTTTTCAGGCGTTATATCTCTTTTTTAGCGTTGCCTCTTCGTCAAACATCGCGTTGGATTTCTTTAGATGAAGCAACAAGCTTTTAAACCATGCTCGATGATAACGATAGGCGAGTGGAAAAGGACCCTCTTAAGGATGGTGTTGCAATGGCAGAAAAGCAGGATAAATCGTTTGTGATGAGGTAGAGTAAGAAACGTATAAACCACTAGTGTCTGTTTATAATTAACTAGCATTTTTCCGCAGCTTCACTCGCGTTTTTGGTGGTAAATAGATCTGCTTTTCACGGTCTAAGGATAGGAGGACTTCTAGACATAAATTTCAACCCCTTTTTCACCTAAGGGAATTTGACAAATCCTCCCAACACAAATTCAGCTTTCTAGAACCAAGGATTTAGGTTGGGCGTTGATGAGATAGTAAGTTAGGCCTTCCCTTTTAATATTTATAAATTTTGATAAATATGTGCTCTGTAAATGTTTATGAAATCGTACATAATTAAGGAAGAAAAAAGCACACTCTCATCTTAATTTGGCTACAATGAATACCAAATTTGACTGCCTTTTGGTGTAAAAAACATACAAGACGATATAATGAAAGTTGACTCTTTGAATCTCTCTTTTGATCATTATTCAGATCTTCCTCAAATTATTTGGGGTTAGCGCTGCATAGGAATTGTGATGCACATTACCAAAATTGGACCCACCAATAGTGTTCGTAACCACTTTCTCAATTTACGGTTCGTACTAATATGCTCTAATTCAGCCCGTTCCCCGTAGCTATAACTTACAAGCAATAATTGCTCCCAGTCTAATATTACAACGTGCCCCGAATTAGAAGCAGTTGGGTGCTATTGTAATTATCATAAATCTCATCTATAATATTCTCGAATTACTATACGAGGCTCTAAAGTAACCCCCAAGCGCCGGGAATTGCAAAGCGATCCCCGGCAACCGTAGGCGTGGGCTTGCAGAAGACGAGTAAAAAGTCAGCAAACCGTAGGGACCCAACAGGGCCGATTCCCGCTAGGGCCACGGGTGTTTTTTTTAAAAAGGAAACCCATAATCCTAGGTAGGCAACTGAAGGAACTTAGGTGGGTTTTAGTCAGTAAAAGTCTGACACGCCCTCCTGCTCAACCCTAGAGCGGGAGAAATCATTAGATGATTTACTATCTCCAAAAAAAAGCTCTAAAGCAAAGGCAGGCGAATCCCGTAAGAATCGAAAGTACAATTTCGCACGTAAAAAGATCTTCCTACTTTAATAACAAGGTTAACAAATCTCGACGTGTTTCATCACTGTTACTTCGTGTGAAGAAACCTGCCAGTACACTCATCAAAGGTAAAAGCTACAGAAATAGGCGCACTCCACCACACTGTGAGGGGAGTGTGAGGCTGGCAAAAACAGTGGGACCGAGGCCCTCAATCTTTTCTTTGAAGCCATGCGGGTGTATACGACTTTATGTGGAAGTTAGTTTACTACTTTTGCAACTCGAAATAGGATTATGCTTCAAATTACTCAGGATACAGTTTTAATAGGGAATCATCATCTTCCTGCCCTTGTCCCGTGTTATTTGGGGTCGGCGCAACACGTTTTTTTCTTCCATTCTGCCCTGTCACTCGTCATACTATCACTAACTTCCTTTTCTTTCATATCACTCTTCACACAATCCATCCATCTTTTCTTTGGTCTCCCTCTCCCTCTCCATCGATCCACATTTTTATATATCCATACACAGTTTTAATAGAGAATATGCACGGGAAAATAGTAATAATACAATCTAACCAAAAAACAGAATATTAACTGATTACATTGAAAAGCAAACGAGATATAACTATTTATAACAAATATAGGTAAATGTTGCAAAAACGCAGTTTATGGCGGCCATATTGGGGTAATGGACATTGACGTCAAAATTCATGTCATATTATACTTTTTAATTTATTTTTCAGAGTTGAAGTAATATTAACTTCGTTGTCATTTTTTAAATTTTGTCATATTATTGTAATATATCATTTTCCCTATTGAAGCAAGTTTTTAATAATAGGTAATTGATTGGTGAACTGGTTGCCTACTCTTGAAACCTCAGCTTATTGCAGGAACTACTTCGGGACAAAGATTTTCTCCTAAGCTGTGCCAAAACACATCCTATTGCATCGTGCTCGACTAGACCATTTGCTCTAGTGGAAATCAATGCATTGGCCCAGGGAGAGGAAGGCCAAAGAAAAGATAGTAGTAGGGAGGAGATATGAAAGAAAAGGGAGTCAGTGATAGCGTGACGGTTGACATTACAGAATGGAATAAAAAACGTATTGAGCCGAGTACTGTAGTCGGCTCAATACGTTTTTTATTCCATTCTTTATTGCCTTGTTCATGTTACTTGTAATAAGTAACATGGACAAGGGCAGGAGGATGATGAAATCAATGCATTTATAACCTGGTTTTGCAATACTTTGCTTCTGCACGTGGTAATGTACAACCATCTGAACAAAGAATAGCTGTTGGCAACAAAGATCCATTCATCATCATTAGCAATCTGCAACTTGTTTTTTTTTTATTATTGATAGGCTCGTTGTTCCAACCAATGATGACACTGCTCTACTTTTTAGGCTTGGTCTGTGCAAGTCTCATTAAGTTTTCTATTGCTTACTAGATAGACTTGATTTTTTTTAATAATTTGGATCAAAAACACAAAAGGAATATTTCAAATCCGTTCATAATTAAGTAAGTTTAAAACATTTCAAATCTGGTGAAAGGGGAAAATGTCAAGTAACAGAAAAAGGATACACAAACTAAAATATGACGTCATCACCATTAGGTTACGCGCGTAGAAAAGAGATAGCGATATGTTCCGACCACGAGCCCACTCTTCCCCATAAACATATTTTAAATTCTAATTGCTGCTTCATTTTGTGATCAATTTTGAGGTGATTTTCAGAAAGAGATTAATATTTAGTGTTATTTGTTGTTTATACGCAAGCAAGATCGGGTACTTGCTTGCTTTCCTTTTGGAATTTGAAGAAAATCTATTTCAGTTCAACTCAATTTAGTGAGTTCTTCCAACCGTAGGGGACATCTTTTGTTTGTCCAAGTAGTTTCTGCGGCTGTCGGCGCTATGATAACGCTCGCAGTCTGAAGATGTGCCGAATATAAGTTCACGAAGAGAGCGCATTGTTGTGTCGCGTCTTTCTTTATACAGGTGGCTTGGAAGCGAAGTACGCTTCAGGCAGTGTGTACTTTGCTCGTTTTCTTTTAAGCGTGTTTCTTTAATTATCTTTATTGCTTTAGAATGTTAATAAGACAATTGAGACTAGATATTATTATGCTACTATAATAAAATAATTAACTAGAAATTTAATTGACTATTATTGATTTATTTTTATTTGACTAGATATTATTATTTAGGTGGACCGATGACTTGGTAACGGTTGCTGGGAGTCCGATGGATGCGAGACGCACAGGACTGTTCATTGTGGCGACACTTGGGGGAGGCCTATGTCCAGCAGTGGACGTGTTGCGGCTAAAATGATGATGATGATTATTATGCTTGGTTTACAGCGCTTGCCGTATAGTAAAATAAGCTGCAGATTGATTATATAATATTGAACATATTTGAACTTCCTTTCGGTATTTTACAGAATGCATTTTGGAGAGAGTGCGCAGGAATTACATGGCTTCATTCCGCCATCATCTTTCTACTCGGACAACTCGACGTACGGTAAGTGTCCACCCTTACGTTGTTAACACCAACAAAAAACACGGACAAAGCTTTTCGCCTCGTCGTTTATACCGCGTACATCGAAGGATTGGAAAAATTTGCCTTCAGCGGTCTTACCGTCCGATTATAATTTAGGTGTCTTCAAGGCTAGAGTGAAGGCTCTTGATGAACTAGTGCGATTCACCATCAACGATTGCATCTCTGCTTACTATCAGGTGGGACCGCAGTTAAGTACTACTTTATAGCATAAGCATAAGCATAATCAGCCTTTTAATGTTCCCACTGCTAGGATCCAGGCCTCCTCTCTAGGATACTTGGATTTTACTAGTTTATATAATTAAAAAAAAAAAACTTAAGGATGTTTTGTCAATCCTTGCTTATTTCTAATAGCTTGGTTCTTAATCTGAACTCCTTTGAGTGAAAGGACCTTAGTATAAACCAAATTAAGTTCCACTTATCGTAACGGAAAATGTCGTCCAAATGAGAAAAGGAATTGCGTCCTAATTTGTAAAGCGACAAGAAAATATATTTACTCCATTACTGACGTTAGGATTACATCACCTCAATTATAAGAAACTGGATGGTAGATCCATAAATCCTCTCAGTTCTTATGTCATTGGCGCGTACATCAAATGAGGAGGAGAAATGAGGGCAGTCCCTCCCGGAATACTGTAGTAATTAATCCCGGTATTTTCCATCATTCTAGTTACTGGTTAGGATTAGTAATTAGTTTGGTACGGTCTGCTGAAGCCTGATTTAACTTCGGTTGATGAAGTTCTTCCGTTATTTGACTTTTGGGACGATACCTAACAAGGCTATTGGATTGCGACCTTGGTTTTACTATGACGTGTTAACAGATTAAGCTGAAATTTGAAATACCTATGTAAGTTGGATGCATAAAGCTTATTATCAGCCTTATAATGTTCCTACTGGTAGGACTCAGGCCTCCTCTCTAAGAGAGGGAATAAACCGTAAACCACCATGCGGGGACCATGCGGATTGGTGGATGTCACATGTCTTCGAATATTTGGTTCTAGGACATGCCGGTTTCTTCATGATGTTTCCTTCACCGTTTTTAGGGCAATGGAATGGATCAATGTAAATTGGATGACAACGCATTAATATGGTACCATGGAGCTGGTCTGATTGATGGAGTCGGATAGTGGCCATAGGACCTACTGAGGGTAATAAGATAACCCTAATCGTGTTTGAGGTCTTTGGAATTGTCTTGATCAGTACCATACTGTGTGATAAAAGCTTGTTGAGAAAATATGTTTTTATTGAAAAAATATTTCAGTTCAAGCGAGAGAAGGAGCTATTCCGCGATAGCACTGTCCCATTTCTTTTAGACCGCCTTTGTACCCATAGATAGTGTAAAAGTTTTGTTACTATTTTGGTGTACAATAAAGTTTATTCTATTCTATTCTAATGTATTTTTTCTTTTTTTTCTTTTGTTTGTTTTTATAATTTTTATTTTTTTGTAAATTATTAATTATCGGATTTGGATTAGGGGTGGAGTTTCTTAACATCCGTTCTTAGCGGATGTCTACACCCTATAAGGAACCTACCTGCCAAATTTTAAGTTTGTAGGTGTTATGGTTTCTGAGATTTCGTGCGAGGTATTTTGCTTATTTAAAGATTACTAGCTGACCCGGCGAACTTCGTACCGCCTATCCTACTCTACCCAACTCTACCTTTCTCTACCCTACTCTATCCTACCCTACCCTACTCTACCCTACGCTATAAACCTCACGGAGCCCGAGACCTTTCCAACGAATGCAAAACCGTGGAAATCGGTTCGTGCGTTCTGGAGTTATAGCGTCAGGAAGGAAAACCCGACTTATTTTTATATAGTAGATAATTAATGACTCTGCATGCGTTGGTTTCGACTGTTAGTGCAGAGAGTACCTGTTCATTATTTCACCCGAAAGACATCCACTGTTTGACATAGGCCTCCCCCAAGTGTCGTCATAACGACCGGGCCTGTGCGCCTCGCATCCACCTGTTATAAAATAAATAAATAAAACTTCGTAATAGGTATGGCCCCTGAAAACATCGTCACACTAACGAATATAAACGACTGTTCCAAGACTTCCCGATATATTTCTGGGAACTGTTAATCATCAGGAATTAAAGGCGTGTCAGTAACATGTTAATCCCTAACCGATCCGAATTAAATCACAATTTCTGGAACATGTCCAAGAGTTCCATGGCAATGGACTGCTTTTGGATTATATACATGAAAAGCTTTTAGAACATGTGTAGGTATAAAAGGAGATATTAAATCTGAATAAGAATAATACATTTTGATGCAAGTGCGTAGTTTGTCATTGCAGCTGAGCTGAAATACCCGTCCTAACCAAAGTCGAGGTCGTTTTAGAGACGAGAAACTACAATAACAATTAGGTACCCACGTATAACAAACGACATTTTTCAACACACTTTCTCGAAAGTAATAAGCAAAATTTCATAAACATAATATCTAGTAGGAAATTGTTGTGAGAAATGACGCACGGATTTATTTTTAAGCGCCTTAGTGGCGGCTGATGCGCTGCCAGTGGAATCTGATGCGCTGCCAGTGGGGCTGACGCGCTGCCAGTGGGACCTGATGCGCTGCTTGTGGGATCTGATGCGCTGCCAGTGGGGCTGACGAGCTGCCAGTGGGACCTGATGCGCTGCCAGTGTGATCTGATGCGCTGCCAGTGGGACCTGATGCGCTGCTTGTGGGATCTGATGCGCTGCCAGTAGGATCAGATGCGCTGCCAGTGGGGCTGACGCACTGCCAGTGGGACCTGATGCACTGCCAGTGGGATTTGATGCGCTGCCAGTGGGACCTGATGTGCTGCCAGTGGGATCTGATGCGCTGCCAGTGGAGCTGACGCGCTGCCAGTGGGACCTGATGCGCTGCCAGTGGGATCTGATGTGCTGCCAGTGGGATCTGATGCGCTGCCAGTGGAGCTGACGCGCTGCCAGTGGGACCTGATGCACTGCCAGTGGGGCTGACGTACTGCCAGTGGGACCTGATGCACTGCCAGTGGGATTTGATGCGCTGCCAGTGGGGCCTGATGTGCTGCCAGTGGGATCTGATGCGCTGCCAGTGGAGCTGACGCGCTGCCAGTGGGACCTGATGCGCTGCCAGTGGGGCTGACGTACTGCCAGTGGGACCTGATGCACTGCCAGTGGGATTTGATGCGCTGCCAGTGGGACCTGATGTGCTGCCAGTGGGATCTGATGCGCTGCCAGTGGAGCTGACGCGCTGCCAGTGGGACCTGATGCGCTGCCAGTGGGATCTGATGTGCTGCCAGTGGGATCTGATGCGCTGCCAGTGGAGCTGACGCGCTGCCAGTGGGATCTGATGCGCTGCCAGTGGGATCTGATGCGCTGCCAGTGGGGCTGACGCGCTGCCAGTGGGGCTGAAGCGTTGCCAGGGGGGGGGGGGCAGACGGGCGACCAGTCTGATACTTTACAGTTTTCCGCACTAGTGCGAAATATTAATACAATGCAAGTCTAAAAGCGTTAGAAGTAGGAGCAGCATTTCGAGTAAGAATGTTGAAATTTTATTTTAGATTGATAGAATGGGCAGTTATTTTGCAATGCAAAAACAAGAATAGTGTAGGCCAGGGATGGCGAACCCTTCAAACTCAAACATAAAACTATAAGCCTACATGGGCACTTATAAAACGTCAGAAGCTAGCGCACGGTTCCAATTGGTCGTTTCCTATGGAGAAGAACCGGCAAGAAACTCTTTATTGGAGAACGTGCCACTAAACATATGAAAAAAAATTTTGTTATGATGTGCCGTCAAAGAATCTTGACTTTGTAATTTAATGAGCAAACTTTGAAACTAAAAACTTAATTTGCAACTCGAAATTTGTATAGCGTAATGTTGCTTGTTTATATAATTAATTAAAGAAAAGTAAAAATTTGTGTGATTACTGCTGTATCAAACCAACTATATGTTGTACATCTTACACTGCCGTGCCCGAATTATTTTGCCGCGTGCCACCATTAGCACGCGTGCCATAGGTTTGCCATCCCTGGTGTAGACATAAAATATAGTAAAGCTTGAAATAATATAGTAGATATTTTCATCTACTGTCTGGAAATTGAAATGTATTCACCTTGGGAGTCCCTTATCATTTCGGGCCTAAACCTGTCATCGGTGGAGTTTGTGAGTTAGGTAGTGGATTTCTACCTGCGAATATTATTTTCTAAACTATTTTCTGACAGATATTTATCTAGTTAAATATTTTATGAAGAGACATGTTAAGGTATTTTAGTCATATTATATTTTTCATTGAGCTTTTTTGGGGTTCTATCTGTTATTATAAATTTGATTCTGATTTACAGCCCGTGTGCGCCTTGGGTGCTTTTGTGCAAAAATCCAAACTTTTAGAGACTGTGGGTTATCTCTCAATTAGGTAATTACAGATGTTAATAAGGAGATGTGAACGGATTCTGTGTTGATGATAATCATTAATAATAATACTAGGTATTTATCAAAAGCCGAAACCGTGATGCGGAGACAAGCCTCATGGAGAAGCCCCTGGCGTCAGGAGTCGCAGGACGTCTACCGGCTACAAATTTGCGGACAGCGAGCCACGGGCAGCTTGCCGTCCGGTCGTCTGGTAAGCATCAAGTCGTAGTCGACGGCGCGTCGTGTTCTATGCGCGCCTCAAAGAGATGTCAGCAAAATTAATGGGGTCAATCCCCCGCCGCCTGCTAGGGCTGCGGATTGTTCGAAGGAGTTAAGGGCCTATTACACTACTCGATATTCAGACAGTCTTAGTCGATGTCGCGTAGTGTAATATAATAAGGGTTAGACCGGTCTTACTCGGAACAAAAATTAAGACAGTCTGAATATCGTGCGCTGAATATCGCGTAGTGTAATAGGCCCTTTACCGTAGCCTACGCAATAAAGGGCGACTGAAGGAACACTGTGGGTTTTAGTCAGTAAAATTCTGAGATTTCCCTCCCAATCCACGCAGGGCGGGAGAAGTTATTTGATAATTTCCATCAGATCTTTCTGTTTCAGGAAACGACACACAAAGAACGATCCGAGAAGATAAACAAGTACTTACCGACTACGATCGGCCGATCTCCCTCACCGCACGATCATGCAGCTGTACCGGAGATGTTCACACCTAGAACAAAGAAGCGGCTCATTAATATGCAAAGTGGTCCTTAAAGCTTGGACGTTGCGTGACGAGGAGGTAGACGTGTTTCACGCGATATTCACAGGTGTTTGTTAGGTTCAGTTTCGCGTGGCGTTCGGCTAGGCGTTTAGGATGTTATGGAAATGTTTTAGCTGTAGAAAGACCCGTTCATAACAAAAGGCGCAATTAAATTTAATCGTTCTAAAATTAACTTACTTTATTAAGTGAGATTAACATAGATGATCATGATTTCGAAAAAAAAAATATTACTTACCTAATATCAATAAACTATTCTCGTACATGTATTTAGCTATGTATATGTAATATGAGGAATTGGCAAGAAGTGATATAGGGCCGGGAACTATGGAAGGAATGGAGCGAAGCCTTAGGCCAGCATTATAATCTAGATATTGCAGTAATAATGATATACGAACACCTATTTTCCGTTCGTTGTAACAACACTTGGGGGAGGCCTATGTCCAACAGTGGACGTCTTTCGGCTGAAATGATGATGATGATGAATATTTTCTTCACTTTATGGCTTACTAAGTTTTCCTTTTACGTGGCAGTTGATCTTAATTGCCCATACTAATTAACAACATTTGTTGTACCCAAAGGACCCAAAAGTTGTTTCGGAGTAAGTACCTAGTAAAACTAAGTTATATGTCATAATATTCCCTTATGTACAAAGAATAACATACACAGTTATTGTTTCGTGAAAGTAGAAACGAGTAACAAACAAACAGTATAAGTTATGTTCATATTAAGTAGTAAGTTTGTTTAGCGGGCAAAACTTACGTATACTTGTACAGTCAGCAACAAAAGCACAACAAAAAAATTGTTTTAACTAGAACAGCTTAAAGACTTTTAAACTGATGATGACTGATGACGTCTTTGTACACAAATTGTTGGATCACTGTTGAGTTAAGCTCGTCTTTGTACATGAATTGTTTATGTGATGAGCACGATCATTTGTTCTGTGTCTGGGTGTAATTTATCTATAATATGTATTTATTTAGAAATATTTAAGTATGTTTATCAGTTATCTAGTACTCATAACACAAGCTCTGCTTAGCTTGAGACTAGACGACGTTGTGTGATCGTTGTGGAATATTATTATTATTATTATTATTTATTAATTGTCAAATCATTGTTGAGTTAAGCTCGTCTTTGTACATAAATTGTCAAATCATTGTTGAGTTAAGCTCGTATTTGTACATGAATTGTCAAATCATTGTTGAGTTAAGCTCGTATTTGTACATGAATTGTCAAATCATTGTTGAGTTAAGCTCGTATTTGTACATGAATTGTCAAATCATTGTTGAGTTAAGCTCGTATTTGTACATGAATTGTCAAATCATTGTTGAGTTAAGCTCGTATTTGTACATGAATTGTCAAATCATTGTTGAGTTAAGCTCGTATTTGTACATAAATTGTCAAATCATTGTTGAGTTAAGCTCGTATTTGTACATGAATTGTCAAATCATTGTTGAGTTAAGCTCGTATTTGTACATGAATTGTCAAATCATTGAGTTAAGCTCGTATTTGTACATAAATTGTCAAATCATTGTTGAGTTAAGCTCGTATTTGTACATGAATTGTCAAATCATTGAGTTAAGCTCGTATTTGTACATAAATTGTCAAATCATTGTTGAGTTAAGCTCATATTTGTACATGAATTGTCAAATCATTGTTAAGCTCGTATTTGGGCGTATGTACATAAATTGTCAAATCATTGTTGAGTTAAGCTCGTATTTGTACATGAATTGTCAAATCATTGTTAAGCTCGTATTTGGGCGTATGTACATAAATTGTCAAATCATTGTTGAGTTAAGCTCGTATTTGTACATGAATTGTCAAATCATTGTTAAGCTCGTATTTGGGCGTATGTACATAAATTGTCAAATCATTGTTGAGTTAAGCTCGTATTTGTACATGAATTGTCAAGTCATTGTTGAGTTAAGCTCGTATTTGTACATGAATTGTCAAGTCATTGTTGAGTTAAGCTCGTATTTGTACATGAATTGTCAAATCATTGTTAAGTTAAGCTCATTTTTGACAATTTGTGTCAAATCACTGTGTACTAAGTATGTTAAGTTTTTGTGTGCAATAAGGAATAAAGAAAAGGTCATCGACTCAGCAATAACCTTGTACAAGTGTTTACTTAAATAACGTGTTTACTTCACAATTAATTTCATGAATAACTTAATCAACGGCTACGTGATTAAAAACGAAGGTTTAGTTCGTGACTGCTATCACCATTTCGAGGGCGGCAAATCTTTATGATGTACTTGCTATGAAACGTTGAACGAAACGCGTCATTAATCATAAACGCTTGACATTATTGAAAAAGGCTTTATGGTTTCCAGTCATCGTTAAACTTTTATGAGTATTAAGGCAGGTCATGTCATTGCTAAATCTATTGTCGGGATGAATTGCTATGCTGTGATATTTAGTCATTGCTTTTGATAGACCACCACGAGCTCTTAACGCAATCCAATTGACGACCTAAACTGAACAGTTAAAGGGAGGTGTATAGCAGTAATGCTCCATCCCTCTTTCTCTCAACATACAGAAGCTACACTTTAATTAAAACTGAAAATCTTTTTCTAAAACAGTTTTACATTATTTATAGACCATACCGCAATCGTATAGAAAAAATAGTTATGCATATAGATACGTGTGGATGGGTGGAGAGGGAAGCCAAAAAAGATGTATGGATTGTGTCAGTAGTAGTGATACCGTGACTACTGACAGAATAGAATGGAAGAAAAAAAAACGTGTTTCGCCGACACCAAGATAAATGTGACAAGGGCAAGAAGATGAGTCGTTTGGTGACCTTGCATGTTGCAATCCTTGTAATCCAAATTTTGATATGACCTTCCAACGTCCTTGGTTGGCGAGCGCGTTTTTCCAACTGCAGTCACTGATTTGTGAGCGCGTTGGCGCGTGGGTTAGTTCCGTGTAGCCGCAACACAAGCCATGGCGGTTAACCAAGATCCCACCAAGATGATCTCTGTTGGTACGCTGGATTGCATCCGTGAGTCTAACTCTCCTCGTGGGCTGTCAGGTAATTACAGCTTTTCAACGATGTAAAATAATTAATTCAAAAGACTCAAAGGGCCACGAGACCAATTACAAAACGTACCAGCAATATTGCTACTTTTACCAGACATGAAAAGCCTCGTTTCCCTTCGTTGGCTATCCATGCCCCGTCCTTGATTGAGGTTCGAGGCGTCTCAATTCAATTACAAACTATTGTAACAAACTGACAAATGACAAAACGTAACAATAAATAATTAGGTTTAGCAACGGCTAACTAAATTAGTTGTGGCAGATTTGAAAATCTTGTTACTAAATGAATTTGTGGTTGAGTGAAATTGAGTACCTATATTGTACAATAGGTACTGTGTTAAATATTTGTAAAAATGGGCTAAAGATAAAACTCAATGTACAATACAAAGAGTGGTAATATATTAACGCGGAACAAAACAAAAAGTGGCCATAAAAGTAATATACTTTAGTGATGTCACACCCTTTACAAACCAAATAGTCAGTTCTTCGTTAGTGTAGCGAATAACAAACTCATTTGTAACTGAAGCGTAATAACTGAAATATAAGAAAAAGCCATAGTCGGTCATATGGTGGTCTTTTGTCCAAAAAATTGTTCTACCAGTACCTTCTGTTCGCGCGTGAACGGGCACCGTCAGTCGAGTCTGGTCATATCTTAACTCCCAGAGGCTTATTTCAGATCCTATTTTTTTATGACTAGTTTTATTAATTATTTATTTACATTAAGTCTTTTTTTTAATTGATATAAACCAGTGCTTGACTGCGATCCCACCTGATGGTAAGCGGTGACGCAATCATTATTGGTGAGGCGCACTAGTTTATTAAGAGCCTATTCACTCTAGCTTTCTAGTTCATATAATAGAAGCGACAAGAAATATGTGTCTAGGATTTTTGTAACTCTTTTTAACATGATTTAAAAGTGTGTCATGATGGAGTTTCTAGTACGTTCTTCTCCATAGAGATCTACGCTTTGGAATGTACATTGTGCAATTTATCTTTACTTTTTTGACTGACCGATATTTTGACTATTCAAAAGTGCCTGTAAATGGTTTATTTTAAATAAATGTTTCTGATTTCATAAGATCTTTCAAGTTATAAACGATTTAGCAACTGTCAACTGTAAATATCTTTTTTCAACAAGTCTATATCACGGAGCTTTGTTTCCATTTATACCTAACAACAATTTCCCGGTAACAAAGCTTTACTTCCAGACAAAAAATCAAACAAAACAGAAACAGTTTTGACGACATAATCCAGACCATAATCTGGGGACCTGCGGTCGATCTACAAACAATACCCGATATACCACGCTGGTCAGAGGACTACTTGTGTGTGTAATGCCTAGGACATTGTCAGTTTATAAAGCTTCAGAAGATCCACTGCCAGTCCATATTAATTGGGAGAAATACCCAAGCGTAGAGAAAGTGATTTTTAAGTACCGTGTAGCAGCGATTTGGTAAATTAATTATTGCGTTACTGTCAAGTACCAGTATGTACATTGCGTGTCTCAGGCCAGGGCATTAAGTATATAATAGTTATAGTCATTAACAATAATAATAATATTCCACAACTATCACACAACGCCATCTAGTCCCAAACTAAGCAGAGCTTGTGTTATGAGTAGGTACTAGACAACTGATAAACATACTTATATATTTCTAATTACATACATATTATAGATAAATTAGTATATTTTATTTATAGCGACGGACAGAACGAAAGCAAAGCTTGCATCCTTATGCATGGACACCGAACAGCAATGCCCTGTCGACATTTCACAAGTCGCTGCGTAATCGCAATGTATTGTGCTGATGACAGTGGACCTTCTTGCGTATCTCTGTTTAGCTGTCTTACAAAGAAACACAAGGAGAGCTCTTCAAACACCGTTGTTTGACCGCCGAGCAGGCAAAGCAATATAAACACAGGTTTCTGTCCAAACTCCGTCAAACAACAACTATTTACATAAACTGTGGTCACGGGCAGTGTAGTCTCTCTTTCCCCTAAGATGTATGTAGGATGGAAGTAGTGTGTAGTTACAGCATCATTTTGCGACTAGGACAGGCTGCAAGCTCTCTGATCTATTGGGAGACCGACCTATTCTTCTTTTTTCTCTCTCTCTCTCTTTTCTCATTTTCTGGACCTCTTTCCATCTTTTGTAACAATGGAGCCCTTCAATCATAGGCAAATTTAATTTCGCGACTAGGCTAGCAGGCTAAAACAGCATAATACCATTTTGTCACAATTTTATGAAGATAGATAGATTTTTTTTTTGCACAGAACCCTAATTCTTTTAATAAAATAAAAGTAGCCTAAGTTAGTATTAGTTAATATCAGCTGTCTACCAATGAAAGTCCCGTTAAATTTAGTCCAGTCGTTTCAGAGATTAGCCAAAACAAACAGACAGATTAAAATTAATAAAAATGCATTTTTGTCATAGGTATCGAATACTATAAGTACTTTCTTAGGGCGATTCTTTGAAACCGAGAGAACGTCTCATTCATCTGGCCTAGCTTTCGTACCAATCTATTTTGTGTCGTAAGCCACTGGGCGCAAATGAGTGCCTTTGATACATTTAGTGATCGGGGAAAACTAATATGCAAAAAAAAAATATAACAAATTATGTATGTAGTATATATAGATTGCATTACACCTTGCATAAGATACTGTATGATTCATACCTACACGTGGTCACTGTGATCTCATATTAAGACAAACTCACGTTCAAACATTACCATTGAAGGCTAGGCTATTCTACCCACTATATAGCGTTCGTCTAATGTGTGATATTCCTTTTCAGTTTAGAAGCACTGACCATGTTTTTAGGGTTCCGTACCTCAAAAGGAAAAAACGGAACCCTTATAGACACCCTACACCCTATTAATTTTAAGTTCCTAATGTAATTTGTATTTTTGGTGTACAATAAAGAATATATCTATCTATCTATCTATAGGATCACTTTGTTGTCCGTCCATCCGTCTGTTTGTCTGTCTGTCTTTCAAGAGCTTTTATTTCGGGAACGCGTGAAGGTATAGAGTTGAAATTAAAACCATGTACCTATCTCAGGTCTGCAGTCCCTTGAAGCTGTGAAAAAATCAAACTTCTAAGTTAACGAATAAAAAAGATACGGCCGTTTATGTCGAAAAAAAAAACGTATATTTCGACACTTCAAAAAATCTGAAAACTGTAAATTTGTAGTTAGGTCACAAAAAGAAATATTTTTTGCGATTCGGAAAAATCTTCGTAACTTAATTCAAGAATTGAACTGTTTTCATAGGTAAGTTTGTACGGAACCCTCAGTGCGCGAGTCCAGCTCGCACTTGCCCGGTTTTTTCTACACAAAAACACTTTTTGAAAGCGATGAGAATGAAATCTTCGTCAGCAGTTACATCATCAGAAGATATTGTGCCGACTTTCACGAGTCTTGGCGTGTAGGCTCCTGGGATCAGATGATGAAGAAGATAAATACGGGGCCCAATATTTCAATACTTTGAATTATTGACACTCCTGATATATTGTCTATCATTATCTTCTTGCCATTGTCCCGTTTTATTTGAGGTCGAAGTAAAACGTTTTTTTCTTCCATTCTGTCCTGTTACCCGTCACACTATCACTGGCTCCCTTTTCTTTCATATCACTTCTCACACAATCCATCCATCTTTTCTTTGGCCTCCCTCTCTCTCCCCATTCATCCACATGTAAACTCATAACTCTTTTAGCAACATGCGTTTTATCCCTCCTTTTCACATGACCATACCAAGCCAAAACACATTGTCTGTCCAGAACTAAATTTAAAAGAAACAAACCAATTCTTAATCTATAGAATCAACCGTATAAAAGTGATATTTAAGGACCGTTTTCCTATGCGATCTCCTTCGATATCACAATATCATCAAAGTTGCGTAGTATGCACCTGAATGAGGGACGTAGGTACAGAACTGGATCGTATAGCAGAAGAAAAAGGAAGTTTAATAGATACTCGGCAGTGGGTGATTTCAATCATCATGATAGATGATTAGTCAAGAGTGAATAGGTTACTTCTAGGTAAGCGCGCTCCATCGTCGACCGCATCGTCGCTTTCCATCAGGTGAGATAGCGGTCAAGCGCGAACCTATCAAGAATAAAAAAAATCATCATGATATTGTCCCCAGTCTGTAAAATAGTAACACAGCTATATTTTTTTTAAAGATGGGAAATCATCCAATAAATTCACCTACTCTAGGGAGGAGCAGGAGGGTATGTCAGACTTTTACTGACTAAAACCCACCCATGTTCCTTTACGCGTTGCCAGAAATTCCCCGTACCCAAGCTGGGTCCTTATAGGACAAGCGGACAGCGAGCTACCAATTGCTCGTCGTCCGCAAGCCCGCGCCCAAGGTGACCGGGAGTCGCCCTGTGACTCCTGACGCCCGAGGTGTCTCATGTCGCGGCGGCTGGGGCGTTACTGTTGACCTAAGGTCAATACATATCGCAAGCATATTTAAGTTCCACTACAGATACATCATGGCGTAGGCAGTGTGGCCAAAGTAAATATTGAAGTACAGCGAGCAATTCCAGCACAATATGGCCAGTATTTATTGACTGTACATACGAACTCAATTACCTGCTGGGTTAAGGCCGTGTTTATTTAGTAGGTGCTATATCGTTTTTAATACATAATTATTTATTTTGCTACTAACTGATGATGGATTTTACTTGAGAGGAAAAATATTATTCTAATAATGAATAGTTGAAGGTACAAAAGTATTTGGAATGTAAACATTAAGATTGTAAATTAAGACCACCTGTTTACTACGGGATTGTTCGGAAAGGACCGTGGTCCTGGACCGCAAAGGGGAACTCAAGAAACTCAGGTGGGTTTTAGCCAATAAAAGTTGGATACTCTCTCTCGCTCCACCAAGAACGGGAGATTGATGATTCCGTAGCCAAAAAAACCGGGTAAGTGCGAGTCGGACTCACGCACTGAGGGTTCCGTACAAACTTACCTATGAAAACAGTTCAATTCCCGAATTGAGTTACGAAGATTTTTCCGAATCGGAAAATACGTTTTTTTTGTGACGTAACTACATATTTACAGTTTTCAGATTTTTTCCTATTCTTGTGCTATGAGACCTTGCTTCATGCCAAATTTCAGGATTCTAGGTCAACGGGAAGTATGAATTTTGATTTCCTTGAGAGTGACGAAATATACGTTTTTTGCGACATAAACGGCCGTATCTTTTTTCTTTCGTTACCTCTGAAGTTTGATTTTTTCACAGCTTCAAGAGTGACCTGAGTGTATATGGTTTTAATTTCAACTCGATACCTCTACGCGTTCCCGAGATAAAGGGTCTTGACAGCCAGACAGACCGACATAAAAGTGATTCTATAAAGGTTCCATTTTTTCTTTTTGAGGTACAGAACCCTAAAAAGGACCATCTGTTACATAAAGTCTCATCATCATCATCTTGTCTTCGCACACTGCTGAGCATACACACACACACACCCATCACACACATCACATCACACACACATCACATCTTTTTTCTCGTTCCAATCTCCACGTTTCGGCCTTATGCCTTATAGCTTAGGCAAACTATAACCCAAAGATATTAAAGTTATAACCTTATGAAGCTGTAAAACCAGTCCCTCTATTAAAATCTTACGTTCATAGAGCCTATAGCTGAAAGGTCCGGTCATAAGCACCATTGAAGTGGCAAACTGGAAACTAATTAAGAGAATTATTTGAGGAATTAAAAAATAACCACAGAAAATATTGGTGAAGTACTTCAAAAGTCATCTACGTACATGTAGAGCCTCATCGGAAACTCTTTAAAGATCATTAAGCTAGAACTACATTAAACCGACGTACACGTGTAATACGCCTGATTTGTACGTAGAACGACGTCGCGTGCGTGGCGTCGCGTGGCGTGGTTCAAGTGTAGCTCTACAAGTCTAGTTTCCATAAAAAATGTACGAAGACCGACGCGCCCAGATCGCCGTGTGTGGCACACGTGTGCGCAGTTTAGTTCTAGCTTTAAACACATCCTAACATATTATTATAAAAGAAAGTCCCCAACCGCATCTGTATGTATGAACGCGATGAACTAAAAGAACTACTGAACGGATTTTCGTGCTGTTTTCACAATAGACAGAGTGCTTCATGACTTCCTCATGAATCACTCTGTCTATTGGTAAAAACCTGTCTATTTTGGTTTGGTTTCATATGCATATTAAAGTAGTTAGAGAAAAGCTGAGAATTTCAAAGATATGTAACAAATCAATGTTTGATAATAATATAAAACAGTAATTTTGTAAAAAATAAATGCTACACTAATACGCGAGTAAAGCTAGAACTACACTGCGCACATGTGTGCCACACACGGCGATCTGGGAGCGTCGGTCTTCGTACTTTTTTTATGGAAACTAGACTTGTAGAGCTACACTTGAACCACGCCGCGCGACGCCACGCACGCGACGTCGTTCTACGTACAAATCAGGCGTATTACACGTGTACGTCGATCTAATGTAGTTCTAGCTTGAGTCTTTTTTATTATCATCACCGATCCCCACAGAACTATGAAGTACGCACTTACCTAAATTGCAAGTGTGTAGTGTGAGGATGACACACTATATAGACCACTCAAGTTTCCCGTATAAAATGACCTCTTATTGAGATGGTAATCACGATTGTATCTCGTGGTATTCAGTTTTTTTATGTTTTGTATAATGACGTATATGGACAGCTGATTGAAAAGTAATTGGCGACGTTATAAACATAACAAATAACAGTGTAAGCAAACCCGTTACTACTCAAGTTCATAACATTATCACTACCGTTAAATGTAAGCATTACTGTGTTTACAACGTTGGAATTAAATTAAATTACTTTCCACCCAGGACAAATGTTTGTGTTATGAGCACGATCATTTGTTCTCTATCTGGGTGTAATTTATCTATAATATGTATGTATTTAGAAATATATATGTATGTTTATCAGTTGTCTAGTACTCATAACACAAGCTGTGCCTAGCTTGGGACTAGACGGCGTTGTGTGATAATTGTGGAATATTATTATTAATAATAAAATCTTTACGTGAACAAGTAGCAAGTGGGGCATGGTCTGTGGATAGACACCGCACAAACACTTAAGATCGAATCCGTCCGAGAGAACTTCCACTTCATTACTCAGCTGTCTTCAAAGTCGAAAAGACAGTGTCATGTTATAAGAAATGACGTAAGATAACCACCGGACCTCTCTGCGAAATTAATCAAAGATCAGAGCAGTGAATCAGCGACCATGACTCATATGGATTTGATTTCATGTATCAACGATTACCTACTTATATTTACATTTAGCATCTTATTTCCTTATCCGTTGAAACACAATAACGAGAGGAATAGAGCTTTCGATCGAATTACGTGTGCCAAGTTGTAAATACAAAACGTGAATCTACGTTTTGTATACACAATTTCGATTAGGTTTGAAGAGAAAAGTGTAGGTTGAATGTCAGGTCGGGTTCGAATGTACGTTGCCAAAAACTGTAATATAAAAGAACCATTATTATGACACTGACCTTTCTGAATGCGAGACCTATACAGAGGTTAGAAGCTATTACTCATAAAAAAATCTATATTTGAGTTCCACAATATTACTGCCGTTACTAAACGTAGGTATGCCTTAGGAATTTACAGAAGTCTGTAATTACCGAGCATTTAGATGTCTTCAAAGCTAGAGTGAATAGGCTATTAATAAACTAGTGCGCCTCACCATCAATGATTGCATCACTGCTTACCATCATCAGGTGGGATCGCAGTCGAGCACATCGATTTAAATAAATAATTAAAAAGAAATCGTCTCTAGATGTGGAATTGTGGACTATTGATTGACGTACGTCTTTATTATCATCATTTCAACCGAAACACACAGCTGGACACAGGCCTCCCCCGAGTGTCGCCACAACGACGGGTCCTGTGCGTCTTGCATCCATCAGATTCCCGCGACCCTCACCAGGTAATCTATTAACCTTTCGGGAGATCTTCCAACACAGCGTCTTTTGAAACGCGGTCGCCACTTCAAAACCTTTCAGCCCCATCGACCATCTATCTGTCTTGCGAACAATGTGTCCTGTCCAGTGCCATTTATTTTGGCTATTCTTTGGGCTATGTCGGTAACCTTGGTTTTCTTGCGGATATTTTCGATGTCTGCCCCGGTATTTGATCAAGAGATTACTTGTTTACATTTAACCCCTTAAATGTACACAAGAAATTTTCACTGTTTTTCATACAACCGCTCTTACGCGATTATAACGTTATTACATATTTTTCATTAGATATTTTGGAAACACAGTATCTTATGGATATTATCTAGGCTTCTATTGAAATCAATTTATTTTGTGTAAAACTAATCCAGTAAAGACCTCTAAAAACCTGCTATTTTGCATGAACTTTCACAGTTCATAATATGCTCAAAAATTAAAAAAAGTCAAAAAAGTATAAAAATAGAAGCCTTGCAAATTTAATCAAGATTCTAAATGACGACAATTTTTTTCAAAAACTTTTAAGGGTTTAAAAAAAAAACACGTATATCCTGGAACGAGTTTTGTAAAATATTCGAGTGAATCACGGAATTACCGAATGCTAACAGAGTTTTCAGGCTTTATCTCTCTTTTTTCGCGTCGCCGTTTCGTCAAACAGCGCGTAGGATTGCGTTAGATAAAGTAACAAGCTTATAGACCATGCTCGATGTTGACGATAGGCGAGTGAAAAGGGACCCTCTTAAAGTTAAACTGCTGGAAGCCTCGTCGGCGAGAAACTTAATTATTTACATCCTACGAGCTTCCGTAGTAAGAAAAGAAAACACTACAGCCGCCTAATTAGCTAAATGCAACGTCAAAAAGAAGTTTAGGAGTTAATTAAGAAACGTAAAGATTTGTTTTTCTGCAAGGAAAACGAGCAACGGGAAATGATGTCAAGATTGGTGACGCTGCTATAAATCTGAATTAACATGCATCCAGCTCTGAAATGAATGTTTTGTGAAGCAATTCTTTCATAACTCTTCGTTTGTTCGAGCCTGATAAAATGTAGTAAGGATGGTTTTTACATAGCTAACTGACAATATTGTACACTCTTAAACAGTTCCATGTTACGGCTGTGAATCGCAGAATACGAATTAATATAGAAACACTAGCGAGAATATTTACCTACCACAGAGTTGTCTTTTTTAACCCAATGGTTGACTGGTAGAGAATGCCTTGTGGCATTAAGTCCGCCTATGTACCACTACTGTGCCTGAAGTTTAAATAAATAAATATTTCTCAACTTTATTGTTTTTCTATTAAAAAAAAAAAAAACAACACTAGGAATGATTCCTGTATCTGTGTGCGTTCACGAACATGTAACGCATACAAGCATAACATAGCATAATCAGCCTTTTTAATGTTTCCACTGCTGGGACTCAGGCCTCCTCTAGGAGAGGAAATGGGCCGTAATCCACCACGCGGGCCCAGTACGCATACAAGACTCCATACAAATTTTTATTCAGAGCGGGAATCGAACTTGCGACATGCAGTGCAGCAGCCAATCGCTCAATCACTGCGCTAATCGTACCGTAAACTTTCTGTAATTCCCTAAGACCATAAAGTATTTTTTTTTCCGTCCAGTATGAACGATAATGTCCTAATTCCTAGTCCTAAAACAGATAGGGTCACTCAACTCAACTTCTTTTCTTTTTTTATATCCCTAGGCTGGTAAAGAATACTAATGGCCTATTTGTCAGAAAGTAGACAGATCACGCCTGAGAATTCTAGAAAAACATTAATATAGTAAGACAGAATTGTGTGTTAGAAAACATTTTAGAAATATTTTGACGTTGGGGATAGAGGCTTGTACGACATTGCTGCTAAGTTGTGCCCATTTTTAACCGACTTCAAATAGGAGGAGGTTCTATGTTCGGCTGAATGTATTTTTTTTAAGACGAGAGGTGTAGTTCAAGCTTCATTTCATTTAAATATATATTATTATTATAAAGAGTAAAGCTTTGTATTTTTGTTTGTAATTAATAAATTCAAAGAATCAACTCCTGGACCGATTTTAAGCTACTTTATTACTGAGTGACATAGTATACATTCACGCGGGCGAAGCCGCTCGCGGAAACTAGTTTTTAATAAATCTGTTCTTTGGTAATATGACTGGCTTGTCTTTACGGAAATAACTATAAGAGATCCCGCAAACTGCAGACTATCGATCGGCCGATAGTTTGGTTGGTTGCTTAAGAGACCCTAAAAACTGCAGACTTTCGATCGGCCGATAGTTTGGTTGGTTGCTTAATCAGTTTATACTAAACTTTTTTGTCGGCCGATTCTGAATCGTTTTGATGTGCGCACTTCTATACAGCTTCATACTGATTAAGCAACCAACCAAACTATCGGCCGATCAATAGTCTGCAGTTTGTGGGGTCTCTTAAGCAACCAACCAAACTATCTGAAGATCGAAAGTCTGCAGTTCGTGGAGTCTCTAAAATTAGATATTTATTTATCTATTCTTTATGCACACAAAAGTACAGAGGCGGCAAAGTCGGGATATAAAATGGCTATGAGTAATACCGCATTAGATGACGACACCTCGAATGTAGTCATTAATTTTCTGACGGGACTTTTTATAATTTCGTTTCTCCCGTAAAATTACTAAAATTGTTCACTGAAGAGTACTTAAATCTTCAGCAGAAAGTTCCACTCATAATAATTATCGAGTGTCAATTATATTATCTCTCATCACTCATTATTATACCGATGGCGATGTAATTATCTATTTACAAGGTCGAAAAACAATCTAAATACGTTAGCTCTATCATCCATTTTCAATGTCAAAGGCAGAATTTTGTTAATTTTCCATTTCTACGCCCACAACTTATTTGATATCCAAGAATATAAAACAAGGATTAGACTGAAACATTTTGGCGCCAAATTAACAAAATACCACCGTTTTATCCGAACGTATATCGATGGGCGTCTATTCTACGATAAATAAAAAGTTAAAAGGAATACTTGTAATTTATGTAAGACCGGCTTATTTATTGATAGACTCGCACTTGACCACGTAAACATCGATGTGGTCGACGATGAAGCATACTTAAAAAAGTGATGATGATAGTGAATATGGCTGGTGTGATTCTGAACACTATCGTCATTTTAATTTCTTGGGCCACGGGGAATTTTTGTGCGTTTATGTGGACCTAGAACGAAAAGGGTAACTAAAGGACACAGTTGTTGTTTTAGTGAGTAAAAGTACGCCCGTTGGTACGCCCTCGCGCTCCAATCTAGGGCGCGAGAATTTATTGGATGATTTCTCACAAAAAAAGACCATCATCTATAGTGGACTCGACAAAGCTCGGAATGGCCGTGCGAACGACTGGAGGCACCATTACTAAAATAACATTCCTAACCACGCAAGATGCGCTGAGAAAAAAAAAATCGGCTGTCACTTGTCACACTGACAAGGTCTGTCAGTTAGGTACTATGAGAGTACAGTGACACTCATTCGCACCTTTGAATTGTGTACACTACAATTGCTATATGATGATGCGGGTGAAAGCTATCGGATTCATACAATGTTAGCTACCTATCCTTTTCTCTCATCTTAAAGATGCATATTTTCGTCCTGCTGTCATCCTACCCATGCTATGTAAAAAATACCTTAGTAAGTATTGATATTATTGACTCTAGCAGTAGCAGTCACGGTGTCTCCGTGCCCTGTAGCTACACCAAAGACCTATGATTCACGAAAATATGCGTCAGAATTGTGACACGTAGTTTCGACGCAACGTCAGCAAAACAGGGTGCCTAGTTCACACGTTTATGACGTTCGGCGCTCCGATTGGCTCCTTCCAAGCACTTAACCAATCAGAGAGCCAATCGCGGTAAACGTTTTTATCGCGTTAACACAAGAACAAGTCGCACTCAGCCCACAGGACTAAGAACAATTATTGTTAGTTCAGTATTCAGGAACGTATTGTGAACCACGTTTGGTATTTTCTGTTAATCTTTGAGAGATGCTGCTCTAACAAATACAAAAGTCTCATGACTCACGAAAACGTGCGATGTCACAACACGGAGTTTCCATGTTACGTCAGCAAAACGGCAGTGAGAACAATCGTCAGTTCAGTATTCAGACACGCAATGGACACTGGTTTCATAGAAATACTCACGGAAATTCTTTGGATTTAATACAATGGTGGACGGACGCTTTGATCGTTTCTTAGAATTTGATGGTGGTTGTTTAACAAATGTACTGTAATAACTGTCCACTCCTATTCGTAAACTCAATGGTATTTAACGAATATCTAGAGATAATTATGGATGAATAACCTGTTGTATTTTATCAAGTTTTTTTTACTGATAAGGAAAATGGTTAAAGAAAATGAGAGTACATGAAAGAGAACAAAATGATTCTGACAGTCCTGAATGATCTATATCTATATATATAAAAGGAGAAACTGATTGACTGACATATCAACGCACAGCCGAAACTACTGGGACTAGGAACGTGAAATTTTGCAGAAGGTTTCCTTTTATGACGTAAGCGAGCACTAAGAGAGGATTTTCCAAAATTCACCCCCTAAGGGAATGAAACGGGGGTCCAAAGTTTGTAAGGACAAATCTGATTTCGCGCGGGCGAAGCCGCTGGCAGAAGCTAGTAAAATATAGGTTCGATCCCAATATAAGAACTGAAGATGGAAGATAGGGTCCTTGACCTAACAAGACAAGAATCATTTAGATTAAAAAAACACAAACTTGCCAGTAAGCTAGTAGTATTTGGGCAGCGAGATCGTTCGAGTACGCGTGCCTCAAAGAGATGTCAGCAAAACCGTAGGGGCCCAGCAGGGCCAAAGCCTACTAGGGCCACGGGTGACTTCTGAAAGGAGAACCCGTGGTCCTAGGACGCAAAGGGCAACTAAAGAAACATAGGTGTGGTTTTAGCCAGATGATTACATTGATTTACCTTAAAAAAAATCCCAGACTGTAAGAAGTTATTTGACATGTTTTCCTCCCAAAAAAAGAGCCTCATCAAAAATACATATTTCAAAAAACTTTACATTTTAATCCTGTCCAATATACAGTATCAATGGACCGTTAAACTGAAAGTATCGGCCTTCGAGCAATTTGTAAGTTATGGCGACCGGGGACATTCGATTGCAGACAGTCTGTGCGAAGCGAGTTATTGGCAGGTCTATGATTAAACGTATTTCGTTTCAAACCATATCTGGTAACAGTTAAAATTAATATTTTAATTTCCTGAGACATTACGGGGATGTTTGCGGAGGCCAACACCGAGTGCGAAATAGAGTGGTGTCCCTGATGCGTCGTATGCGGGGCAGCTTCAACGGCCTTCTAAATACCATAACGGAAAGGTTTGAGTGTCCGACTGTGGGGCACTGGAATAAGGTGCACAGTTCGGGTGGAGTCCTTTTTAATATAAAATAAATGGTTTGACGGTTTCTTTTTATGTGGGAAAATTATCTAATGACAAATCTCGCTCTTGGGCGGAGCAAGAGATAGTGTCAGACTTTTACTGACTAAAAACCCACTCCTGTTCCTTCGTTGCTTTTCGTACCAGGGCCAAATCCTTTCAGAATCAGACCCTTGGCCCCATTAGGCTTCGACCCTGTTGGGCCCCCACGGTTTGCTGACATCTCCTTGAGGCGCGCGTGGAACAGTACGCGCCGTCGACGACTTGGGCTCGGTCCGGACGGTTACCAGACGGTCGGACGGCGAGCTACCCATTGTTCGCCGTCCGCAAGCTCACGCCTACGGTGCGGTGGCCGGAAATCGGGATCGGAATCCCGGCGGCGGCGGTTAGTATAAGTAGGCATAAGGTACTAACATAGTTTTAAGTTTTTAATTAAATTGTTACCTAAAATAAATTACTTTTAAATATCAAGGGTCTTGATATTACTCTATTGGTACTTAAGTCTATCTACCGAGCCTTTTCTCAACTATGTTTGGGTCTGCTTCTAGTCCAGGTGCAGCCGGCACCAGTATTTTACAAGGAGCACTGCTTATCTGACCTCCACAACCCAGTAATTGGCTAACAAGGTACATCTTGGCAAGACTGATGCCAGATTTTAGCTTCTGACTATCCGTAACGACTGTTAAAAATATATTTTTCTAAATATTAAGTATGTACTCGCTGAAATATTTTTCTTTCTTTTCTTTCTTTCTTGTTAAAGATCTGCAAATGACAGCTGGGACCGACGACTTATCGTGCTTTCCGAGGACGTAAAGGATGGTCACCCATCCTCGGACCGACCTGGGAAAGTGTGGCTTTGCTTTGAAATTTGACACGAGCGGCTGTTACTATTATATTTTAGTTACGAACGTTCGTCAAAGAGCAATAGAGCAGCATTCTGAGCGTCGAAAGAGCCGACAGAATGAGCAACACAACAGACGGGATGTACGAAAAAAAAAAGTCAGACTAAAGTAGGATTGGCTGGGTCACATCAGCCGTAAGTCCACTGACCGCTAGGCAAGAGTCTCAAAGTGGGTATCTGAGGATGGACGACACCGCCGAGGTCTACCTGAGAAGAGGTGGCAAGATGAACTAGACGCCTAACACATGGGCTGGTTCGAGGTGGCTCGAGAAAAGAATACCTAGAAGAAGTTGGGGGAGGCATTTTCCAGCATTGGGAAAGTATAGGCTAAATAAAAAAAAGTTACAAATTGTCAAGAGTATTTCAGAACATATTTATGTTACTGTTTCTTTACGGCGAATTTTTAATTAAGAATTATGTAGGTACTTTTTTGTGATAAAATAAAGCCCCGAATATGCCGAGATTTAGGACACCTACTCTACAAAATGATGATACCTTTCTAAATATACTGCGAAAAATCTTCGAAGTAATCCTCGAAGGCGTTCATATAAAATTCAAATATCTTTTAGGGCTCGTTGCTCTCTTGAAAGAGAGATGAGGCTTTGAAAGTTCCAATACTTATGTAATCTTTTGAGAAAATATTCCTTTTATCTGTTGAATTTTTTTTTACGGAATGCCTGATTACAGACAAACGGCCTTATATTCAAGAGTTTACATGATCTCTTTTATTTCTTTATGAACGCAAAATAATCATTATTATAAAATTATATTTGCGCAAAGTATAATCTATATATATAAAAGCGAAATACCACTCACTGATTAATCACGAAATTTCAGAAACTATAATACCTATAAACTTAAAATTTTGCAGGTAGGTTCCTTATAGGGTGTAGACATCCGCTAAGACCGGATTTTACGAAACTCCACCTCTATGGGGGTTGGAAGTTTGTATGGAGAAACCTACTTTTATGCGGGCGATGCCGCTGGCAGAAGCTAGTTTTATAATAATGATACCTGACGAACAAAATGTGTTATTCAATTAGATTCACCCCAGCTCCTCAAGAAAGGCCAGCAGCGCCTTGGTGTTACTGACCATTTCCAGGAGGGTACCTAGTATTTAGTAGCATTACAAACGTTGTTACTACTTCACGTTTTTTTTTTCTCATATATTGTTTAAAGAAACTGCAAACAATACACAACTAATTATTAATTAGTACAAATAATTAAAGGGCTTATTAGAAGAGGTCTTGTTATTATTTCAGTAACGTTTCAATAAATAATATTCATAAACAGCAAAGTTATTAGTGTTGGTTTATATCCCAAAATGTCACTCAATTTATGGAAATATTGTACAGGTATTGATTATGAATGAATAAATGACGATTAAAATGGAAAAACACTGCGCGTAGTATTTTCTAATAGCAATTGTTACGAATGATTGATTCTATTATGAATTTACCAATTAAGACAAATTTTCGTGAACAATTTTGTGTACTAATTAAAAACTAGGGGTGTATAATAAAGACGAGGGAATGGCAGTATCAGCTTCATCATCATCTTGTTGCCCTGGTCCCATATAACTTAGGGTCGGCGCAACATATTTTTTTCTTCCATTCTATCCTGTCACCCGTCACGCTATCACTAACTTAATTTTCTTTCATATTCTCCTCACAGTATCAGCAAAGACGTTGAAAAAAAAAGATTCCTTAAACCTGAGATATAGATTTTAAATTGCTACAATCTAGATACGTACGAGTTAGACAGGATGCGGATACAAGTTGTCAGGAAACATGGCTCAGACAGGATGTTTGCTGACATTCTGGTTTAGACTGCGTAGGTTGAAAGACATAACTTATATCCACCGGCTTAAGCTTTAGCAGGGTTAGATATATTTATGAAGTGACAGTGTAACGATACAACCTACACGTTAGGCATACGTTATTATAATTTTCAATTAATTTCGGCGTAAGAGAAAATGAGGCTTCCGCGAACCAATTCTCTCCTTCATAATAGCCTATTCAAGTTTAATCTTAAAAGATATTAACCTAGATCCAAAATTGGTACCAAACACGTTCGATGTATAATCAAACGAGTATCTAATACAGTTTGCTCGATATCTTCAAGTGAACGACTTTGCCCTTTGAAAGAGTTTTCTTTATTGTCTACAAAGGGCCTCTTCTAACTGCGCAATGGTGTTCCGGTTTCTACAATAGAAAGATTTAACGTAATCGGATTCTCGATAAATGTTTCCGTAACTTTGATTTGCTTCCTTTTTCTCGAAAATTACTGTCATTTTGGCATCATCGTTAAAGGATTCCAGTCTGGTTTTGTAAATGCGTGCTTTTGAACAACCAGCCAGAGATATATATTTATTATGAGTTCATTTTTACGGTTCCGTACCTAAAAAGGAAAAAACGGAACCCTTATAGGATCATTTTGTTGTACGTCTGTCTGTCTGTCAAGACCCTTTATCCCGAGAACGCGTGGAGGTATCGAGTTGAAATTAAAACCATATACTTAGATCTCTGCGGTCCCTTGAAGCTGTAAAGAAATAAAACTTCTAAGTTAACGAAAAAAAAAAGATAAGGCCGCTTATATCACAAAAAACGTGTATTTTGACACTCTCAAGAGAATCAAAAATTATAGGGTACTTTCCGTTGATCCAGAATCCCAAATTTGATTTAAATCAAGGTCTTATAGCACAGGTTTAGGAATTAATCTGAAAACAGTAAATTTGTTGGTACTTACGTCACAAAAAAAAAAGTAAGTTTGTACGGAACACTCAGAGCGCAAGTCCGACTCGCACTTGCCCAGTTTTTACTTTCTCTTATTTTTTGGATCGCTTCATACGAAGAAAGTGAAGTTATGCATTTAATTGTGTATTGCTGGTACTCCTTAATATACCGGTCTACTTCGGTCTTCCATACGTTCGACCTAGTGACATTGATCTAAAACTCGAGTGTTTTGTTTAAAATATAATGCAGTTGCATTGTTACAGTTAGTTTTGGCTCCACAATATGTGGTCACTCACTACTGCTATTGCAACCAGCTATCGCATGACGGCACAACTACAATAACTGGCTTGACGAGAATAACCAACCTTTAATTTCATCTCTCGAACATCTAGCCATGGAATTTCCAACTCTATACTGTTTCCAGCAAGGTTTGATAGGATTAATTCTGAGTGAAATTGTAAATTAGTGAGGGAAGTCATTCCGTAGCAGTTGAGGGCGCGGTGTCTATGGCAGCTTTAAGAACATCAACACACAAGAACAAGTAAGTTTTGACATGATCGTTAATGTGGATAGGTTGACGTAAACAGTATAATAGGCCGTGACATACGCAGAACCCAGTGTAAGTTGTCATGTATCGAAACAAAGAGTTATGTTATAAGAACATTAAAATTTGCAAGCATTGCTTTTATGATATCGAAGATTATGTGGAACCGTTCTGGTCATGTTTGATTTCCAAAACTGTTTTGTGAATTAACATTTTTTTCTGGTACAATTATTACGGTTAGTACGAACAGTTAAAACAATAGATCTATTGTCACAAAAGTACTGTTATTAAGCTTTTCAATTTTGTAAATTTGAATCAAAACCCTGCCTTTGTTTTCGGAAGTTTGATAGACTAAATTTTGCTGTCGTAGAATGAGGGTTTTCATTGTATTTTATTCAGTTAGTATGCCAATTAAACAAGAATCGGTTTTAAATAATAGCACTGGGTAACCGAGTACTTCCATGTGTTCCTTTCCATCAGCATGATTAGGAAGCTTTTTCATTCTCATTACTCTGTATATATCTTCATTTGCTGATATAGCCGCATGCTACATGCATTCGTCTGTATGTAAAATCCCATCATGGCGTCTTCATTGTGAATTTTGCCATATTCTATGCTCACTTCTAATTTTTTAACATGCAAACAGTTAAAATGCTAAAATAAGCCTCGTTTGTTTACACCAACGCCCACGGGTGTGTCTTGATGACATAGAATGATGCAACCTGTCGGACTGGCCGTCACGTCACAAAGTTTACCGTTTTTATATCGGCGAACTTTTTGCGCTCTTTATTCAAGTCGTCTTTGATCGTGACTGCGTTAGAATGTGTTATGTTCTTGTGAGTCATTTAAAGCAGCTAGTTTTAGTTCTGCATGGGGTAAGATTCTAAGAATACATGAAGCTGTGTCATTGTCTTTGCAGCCAGTGGCACCTAACAAAACATTGGAGTTAGGAATCTCATGAACAGTTTATTCTAGGATGCCTGTGAGTCAGAAGTACCAATATACCGAAATAAAAGTAGTGAATTAAGTAGGGGACGCAAATGGAAAAAAATAGCACTATTAAAACCATTCCACAATGCCATTCTAATACAATACCATGACCATTTAAGATTTCGCTAACACCTTGGCAAACTTTAATTACCTTTTCTCAATTGAAAGTAACACTTACACCTCGCTTTCGGTACTTCGACACGAAACACATTACCCTCCTTTTACGACAAAGTGGAGTAACAACAAACGATAGTAAGATAGAGAGTTTGCGTGTTCACTACCAATTGATACGAATCGCGTGCACAGAAGTATAAAATAATATGGAGACAATCGTACGTGCTATCGACCCTGATCGTATGGGGAACGGTGAGCGTAGTATTGCGTCGTTTACACTACGACATCCAGTCACCCCTTTAGCCATGGTTGTGAAGCACGAACAAATGACAATAAAATATACGTATGTAGTTGTTCGCTTGCTTTGATTGCTGTAATTTATTCAGGGGACGAAAATATAGAAACAGATTGTGCATAATAAAAATGGCTGCTAACTGTAAGAATTGAATAGAATATATTTTTTCGATACAAACACAATAATAAACCTCAATAAAGCACCAACAATTATACAGTTAACGAAAAGAATACACAGCCGATTGGCAAAATAGTTTATAAATTGACGAGATCAATTACGACAAACTTTTGCACTTTTGCAGGCGTCTACTCTGTATGCATCTCTCCGTTTCACGGAGATACAGTTTCTACATCCTTGTATAAATCGAATGTGAGGTGTATTTTTGCTTCCATGCGAAGGTCGATACACAATATACACTAAAGCGCAAATAAGTTCTGACATCGTCATGAATATTGAAAAATTAAAATAAACAAAACGACAGAAAATGAAATTTTAACAACATAAAAACAAATTAATTCTGTAGCAGCCTTGGGTTTGTATTATTCTATTATAATTTCACGAACCTCCATTCTAAATATTAAGAAATATTATCTTAGCAAACTCTCATTAATATTGTTTAAGAGATCCGAACATAATAATTCAGATTCACAATTTTCGCCTCCTAATTTGAAGAGCGCGAAGTAATTAAAGCACCATTTTTATAGGTCGCACTAATGAAGCCTGTATCAACGAGCAAAGTTCTTTAAGCTAGTGCGAAGTACTACCCTCTTATTAAATGTTTGACCTAGATATAGCGAAAGGTACCTACCTCAAAGGCGCATATTTGAATCCAGGTAAGTGTGAACGAAGGTGCTCCTGAGCCAAAAGCAATTAAAATTGGAGTGAAATAAACGAAGGCGGTTTCTCGTCCGGAGTTTGGTTTGAGTTCTTATACTCGCTTGCTAGTGTAAATATTGAATTATTATTTTAACTTTGAAAGTGTTTCCTTTAGATGCTGGTTTAGGCTGAGACCAGATTCAACTAAAACTGCAGCAGCAGAGTAGTTTGCAGTTAAGTGTTTTTTCGTCTATACTTTTTTTGGGGGCTGAGTAATCATAAAAATCTCGCTCTGGGTAAAGCGGCAGCAATTGAATAGAATTCTGCGTTGCTATCTTGTGTCATCATAGTACCTTATATAGGTATGTATAGTAGCTCAAAGATGTTCGATGTTGTTGATTTTAATGTGCATTTATTATAGAACATTATTATTATCTAAACATCTATAATACGACAGCAAGCTATTATTTATTGCTTTTCTGTGTTGGACTACTGAATTGTTGTCAAGTAATTAGACTGTGTCTTTTGTAATATGTGGGCAAAAATTTTCATAACGTCCTTCAATCCTGGAGTATGCAAAGTAATTAAGGCGCCATTTTTTAGGTCTAACATTAATTAATCTCGGTATTCCTCGCCAAGCCCCGTGCAAATAGCTTTACATATACCCTCACATGGTTGACCTACATACTTCTAAAGTTTCCTATGGTCCTTGGCTTAGTCTCAACGATTTAACTATGAAGTGTGTTTGACAGGAAGCCTTATGGGGGAGGATAAAGTTCAAAGTCGCGGAAACATTGACTGTAGCTGCGTGACACTGTTTTGATATTTGAGTTGTTGCCTATACACAGACGTTGAAACACAATGTTTCAAAATTCGGTGCAAATGTACCTCGGGTTGCGGGATTGTTCGAAAGAGTTACCCTGGAACCCAAAGGACAACTGAAGGAACACAGGTGGGCTTTTGTCAGTAAAAGTCTGACACGCCCGCTCGTTCAAGTTATTCAATGATATCCCACCTCAAAAAACAGAAGTACAAATATACGTACAGTTATAGTAAAGACAAATAATCTTATGGGTCATGGTGTCAAAGGCTTTAGATGAATCCAAAACACATTTTACACATAAATCACAGAAATAAAAATCTAACATGAAAACAAATAACAAAGATAAAATTCATGTTTTGCAATTACTAGTTCTGCTAAACACAATCTTAAATAAAATAAATCACCGCAAGTTTCTTTGCTTCAAAGTTAATAGAAGTAATATTTCTGCACTGTCAAACACTAATTTGATTGATTACCTGCTAACCTAACAATGTGTTTATGAAGAAATACTATCTCATGGACTTTTTTCAGGTGTTTTTTAACACTGAACAGACTGTGCGTGTGAATTTATGTTCTGGTAACCTGGAAAATGTTATGATGATGTGATAATGATATACAACAGTGATATATGTTTCGTCATTAAAGCTTTAAAAATTAAACCCTTTGTAAATTACATTGTACATTATCGATAAGATAGTAATCAATAGTAACATGTAGAAACAGATGCTGTGTTTAATATCAACCGTAAGGTCAGTAATATATTTAAACAATTTCATAAATAGTAATTTGCTAATTGAAAGCTCATAGCATCATCATTAGGATCATTATATCATCACTTATTATATTACTATCCAGATTCTTCGTAGCCGAGTCGGATTCTTTCGTTTATAAAACAGCTTTTAATACTGAGTAAAGCCTGTAAAACCCCAAAAATACACGTTGATTGGTTACGTTGATAGCGTTCAAGGTCAATGTGTTCTCGTATCTAAAAATAAATATTCATAGGGAATTAGGCGTAGGCCTGACCTCAGTCAAGGTTTTACGGGCAGATACTTAAAAAGTAACTTAGTTAAAGGTCGGCCCGTTTAGACAATCGTCATCAAGCTTCGAGCAACATATACATTATGAACTCTTTTAATTTGAATTAATGATGTTTTGTGGCCATCGTGGTCAGGTATTTCAACCTAAAATTCTTCAACTCCTTTAGATCTTCGGTTTTTTGAAAATTAAGTATCGTCAAATTCATTTGTATTTTGTATTAGTCAATTTGAAGATGATACCCAATCCAGAATGAACGACAGTATCACCAAAGGAACGAACAATATCGGAATAACCAACCATGCAAGTGTATTAATATTTATAAGTTAGCCAAACAAAACTTGTGATTCTTTCCGTATCCGTATTATTGCTTGTTAACACAAACATGTAACAGGACTGAATGAATAAAATATAACAAACAAGTTCAGTGGCGATGTTTGTTTCCCCTCGTAGTAGCCCGTTTTTCGGGGGTCCTCCGTGGAATCTACCTTCTAATGACTAATTCATTAGAAGGTAGATTCGTTCTAGGTCTTTGGAATTTGTAACATTTACATGATATGTAGTATTGTGATCGAATTTTAATAAAAATCGCAGGCTGTTTTATTTTGTGTAGATTTTTTCATAAAAATCAAAATGACCCCTTTTCGTGAGTCTCTCAATTTATGAGAATCATGAAGTATCATAATCGTAGACTAATCATCTGCATCGCATAGCATCAGGTGAGATAGTGATCTAACGCGAGCCTATCAATAATAAAAATGTGGTATATTTCCTAACCCAGGTTTTGTAATTTTCTTCGGTTTTTTTTTTCTTATGCTGTGCACTATGCAATGACTTGGCTATGTGAAACACTGATTAGGCAAAATCAAATTCGCAGTAACGTGCGATGGTATCGTTATATTGTTGGTTGTGTCTGGCATTGCTTATACACAATTCCCTAAACCACTTTTCGCGTGTTCTCATATAACGATATTGTGCGACATTAACACACGTAACGTAACTTTATAACACGCAAAGTTGTCAGTGTTATTAGTTACAAAATGCTCGTTTGAAACCACAATAGTTTTGAAAGTTTAACAAATATTGACGTTTGGATCAAAACAATTTGATTCCACGAAAACAACAATAACCACTTTGAAATTATAATTTAACCAGTGAAAACTTCATTTTCATATTTAAGTTATGCTTTCGTAGACGTTATTATTTCGGCTGACTATTTACTCGTTACAAAGTTTGATGTTCCTTAAGAATTAAACAATGAGACCTTCACATTTCTTCAATCATTTATTTGACTTACACAACAGAAGTATTTTAGACAAATATATATACTCACAGCTGTCCTAACACAACGAATGGAGGTGCTAAGTTAATAAGTTAATATTGAACGTTTAATAAAAACTCGTGAATTGTCGCTTAAAGTTAATTTGCAATGCAAATCTTCAAGGAGAGTCGTTAAGACGATATAGTGGGGCGATAAGTATATTGGATGCATCATAAGTTAGTTTTAATTAAGTCTGCGATAATCGTGTGAAAATTGTCGAAGGAGTGAAGGTTTTAAGAGGTAATATAAAGGTGATTAAGATTAAAGATAAACGTTTTAAATTAACTTTAAAATAATATTACAGAAATATAAAAAAATAAAAATGATATTAACTCTAGAAAATGGCAATCAAGTAATGATCGATAACAAAATCTGAGACGATTTTCTTAACAATTGTATATTGCTTGTCCTTCTTGAAAAACAGTATTAAAATAGTATTTACGCTTGAAATGTTTAAATTTTTCAATTTCTGAAGGCTGCTATTAAAACACATACTCTTTTATGGGCTTTAAATTAAATAATAATACATATAATTGTATTTTATATTTGCGTGACAGAGTGGAAGTATTTCTTACACTCTGTCACATTTATTGTACTGATCGGTTGTCGATAAGAAAGAACGAAAAACGTTCCAACTGTACAATTTAACTAAAATCCAAAAACAAGTAAAACTCCCCGGGATCTGTACCCAAGCTAGATTTTTACAGCGTACAATTTATTTGACCGCGAGATCAACGCAATTCAAAGGTCACAGGGGATATGGCAACGAGAAGTTTTATAACCAAACCAATGGAAAGCGAATCAAAAGACTGACTCTCAACGACCAGTCTTGAGTGTATGTATATGTAACACAGTAACGAGAGCTCCAAGGAACGATTGAAGCGAAAATATTTCACACTAGCTCCTCAGACTTTGAATGGTAAGGGAATATAGCTCTTATTGACATGCAAAGTGGTTTATTGTGAGGGCTATATTCGTTTGAAAGCAGGCTTTGGTTCGAATGAAAATGGTATGCTTTAAATTTTAAAATGCTCTTCGTTACAGACTGGAAATAGCATATATCTGATATAAAATTCATTGCGTGTAGTTATAATTAAATAGGGATTCATAATAACAGTGTAATTATAAAGTAATAAAGTATCTATGCATCAAACCTATGATTATGTTTATCGCACCATGTAATTGGTTCGACTGAATTTTCGTTATACTACTGCCACTTACCTAACACAATTAAAGGCATTCATATAAAAGGGGTACTTATGATTGTAGATAAGAATTTATGTGTAATTGTTTTATACGTATCTTCTTAGAACATAGCCGATTGACATTGCATGGAGTTGAAAATTTTAATACAAAGACCAAACGATATGTTTGTGATGAATTTAATGAATGTAATGAAAAAATAGGACAGTATCTACATTATATTAAAAGAGAATAATAAGAAAAAAATGGCGGAGAAAGACAGGGGGAAATGGCGACGGCACGAGAAGGTACCATTGGGGTGGATTAGGATAATAACAACCACGATGAAGGGATCTCTCATAGTAAAGAAGTCGTAGAAGGTAGAGATGGGTAACTATTTTAAAAACTAACCAAATAACCGTTATTCAACCAATAACTACGGCTATGTTATTCGTCAACACGATAGTTACCCATCACTAGTAGAAGATCTTATGACAGGGACCTCGTCCAAGAAACTTCAATTGCAACAGAAATTTTAATCAAAATTTAATATCTGTCACACGATTATAACTTGTAAGTATCTTTGTTACTGAAGTTCAATGATATTCTAATTAAGTTACTCAGATAACACAACATGCTACCAAGCACGAAACCGTAGTAACCGAGGTTCGTAAAACAGGAATAACGCAAACCGTAGGCACACTAATACGTAAACTTTAATCCATAAATACTATTTGACGTAGGAAACAGTCACAACTTTTGGGTTTGATATGCATTAATTAGGGTCTGATTTGGCAGGCATTCGTATATACCCTGTGGTAGATACATTAATATCGTAGCATGTTGTACTTAAAGTTCATGGTCGTTGACTTAGCCCGGTGGACAGATATACTATCTGTATAATCTACATGCATATATTGTTTGTTAAGCGTTGACAACTTAAAAGCATTATCTGTGGTCAGGCGGCACGAAGTGCTTTATTTTACTGCAGGGGGTTTTTTTACCTGTGGACTTATTTGAACGATAACTTATCGATGGTCAAAGTGCTGTTTAACTATAGATAAGTTAGTAAGCTTTTGTTATAGCAAAAGTGTCTAGTAAAAAGTAAATTTGTTGTAAGGTAATCTTTTTTACAACTAGATAATATAGATCGACCTGAACAGCGAGAGAGACATCTAGAAGCCATCATATTAAGTATAGTACGAGTACAACCTGACTATTGAGTGTCACTGACTGACCCTAATAAATGAGTGTCCCACTTATGTATTGTGCCTTTTATTTCTTTGAATTGCAGCACAAATGGCTCAAACGGGTCTCGCAATCTTTTGTGTCACAGTCTAAGCGAGAGTCATTAATGATTTATGAGTAATCGTCCAGTAAAACAGAATCGTAAACCACGCAATATTAACCATCTACGTCTATAATATATAAAAATATTAGGAAATAATAGGAACCAAAAATTCGAATCGTTTGTCTTGGTATGGTCATGTGAAAAGGAGGTATTGTGTGAGGAGTGAGTGATATGAAAGAAAAGGGAGTTAGTGATGGCGTGACGGGTAATAGGACAAAATGGAACAAAAAAAAACGTGTTGCGTCGACCCCAAGTAATATGGGACAAGGGCAGGAAGATGATAATGAGCAACCAAACATTCGTAGAGTGAGGAGTTTGTGGTTAAGTAATAGCAGCCACTCGGGTCGATCTCCAAGGTTAAGCTAGGCTTGTCGAGTTCGCTCTGTGGATGAGTCACCATATCATATCGATATTCCTCCCAGTCTCTGATACAATAAGCCGTTAGCCCCGGCTGTCATTTGTAGATCATTGACAGTCGCTACGGATAGTAAGAAGCTAGAAAATCTAACAACAGTCTTGCCAAGATGTATTGTGTTGCGGAGGTCAGATAGGCAGGCGCTCCCTGCAAAATACTGATGTCAAGCTGCAACCGGTCAGACTGAAAGCGAACCTTAACATAGTTTGAAAAAGGCTAGGCTGATTGAAACATTCCATTGAGTCAACACCAAGCCACGTCAAGAACACACAAAAGTCACCGCCAAGCTACAGCCAGGGGATATCAGTCCGACGACTCACAAAAATAAATAAGAAGGCTTTACCAAAAACTGCAAACAAGTACAAGGTGACTAAACTTTTCCCTGTCTCGATAACAATAGTTGACATTGAGTCAAAAGAACAGACGCTATCGAAGGAAATCGTTAGTCCCACCCTTGAATTTAAAGGTATTATTATTCGTGAAGACAATCGTGTAATATGTGCCGGAAGGCTGGTAGTGTTATTTAATCTGTGTGTCAACTGGCCTGGCCTTAGTTCTAAGGATAAGAAATTGTGTGTGACCTAGTTGGAAAAGGATAATGTTATTCTGTGGTCGGTGACGCGAGTATTGGTTCTGTGTCTTACGTGTCTATGCTCATTGATCTATTTGCCAGGTACGATGACTTTAGGCATTGCCCCGATTTTGAGGTTTGTTCAGGACTTTGAGAAGAGGTCGGTCCGGGATCTAATTTAACATTTATCCAGTCTGATGAATCATATATGATTCATGACAACTTTTCAGTAAACGTGTTCGCTACGCAGCAGTATAAATTGCTCAATTAACATAATGTGGTGTTCAACGAGACAAAAGCAGTTACGACAGCACAAAAATGCCCAAAAGCATATTCTTAAAAGAATTGAAATAATTTCCAAAAGAAAGAGGCGCTAAACACTCAAAATTAACATATCAATTCAAGAACAGAAACCGTTTAAACTTAATGGAGCGTCCAAGTTGATATTCGTTTATTCTTTTTTTCCCAATTTATTTCCAAATGAGAAGATTTGTTCAATATCGTCGGTTTTGGACGATTTATTCAATGAGCGCTATTGATGTCATTGACTCCGCGAAATGAATGAGCGAGCGTTGAACCGGGTGCGTAGGAGTCGATACGAAATTAACGTGTGCACGGATTTGTCACGATAATTAGTTCCTCATTCAAATTGGCACGGTTATGTCAATGTTTGTTAGTTCATAGTAGGAAGCGTTGTCAATTTAGTAGTCGATGCGGGCAATGTTCCACTTTGTAGCACTTTGCACTATTTACACGAATCAGTTTAGTTGTCATACAAGCCACGATTGAGAAACCGGTTTGGAGTAAGAATACAAATGGTAACATACTGACATAACATTTGTTGGAACTGCGCATTTTATTATAGTATCGAATGCGTCATTTTGTGGTAAAGGTAAGATGTCTGAGAATGTTAAATTAAAATGAGAGAAAAAATTAACAATGTAATGAGTAATCAACTCAAGGTCATCAACACCTTTAAAATTAATGCATTTTTCATATATATGCATCTCACTAAACATACATCAAGTATATAGTAATAACCTCGTACTTATTTTAATAAAACAAAGTGTAAGTAGCGAAGTAACAACCCGAGACGTACGGTGTGTATCCACCTTTACATTGTTAACACCCATACAGTCCAGACTAAGCTTTACGCCTCGTCGTTTATATCACGTATATCGAAGGCTTGGAACAATTTGCCTGCTGCGGTCTTCTCGTCCGATTATAATTGAGGTGTCTTCAAGGTAGAGTAAATAGGCTCCTAATAAACTAGTGCGCCTCACCATCAACGATTGCACCACTGCTTACCATCTGATGGGGTCGCAGCTGAGCACTAGTATATAATATTTAAAAAAAAAGTAATAAATGCAATTTAGCTAGCAGTCTCATACAATCCGCGGAGACATTAACTTCAATAATTCGCTTTCAACGATAAACCTAACTACAAAAGCGAAGCGCTTTTCAGCGATAAGCTTTACATAATAGTCTATAACATAATCAGTTTAATATATGAGCTATTGTTCGAAGCTAAAGCTAACGTACAATTAAGTTGATAAACGCTTTTAATCAATTTAATCGTTGTATTGTTAGCTATGAAGTATGGGACGAAAATTGGTAAGCCTTCATTAGAATTCAAAAGACAATAAAGGACGTAAAGTTTGTATTTTCAGATAAGGTTTTAGACGAATATTAACAAATTATTACGTATTAGTGGTCTCCCCGCGGTTTCACTCGAGACAACCTAGACGAAGGCTTCGTAAATGGGCTATCCAACACTAATAATTTTTCAATTCGAGATTCCTCCAACGGTTTCGGGGTTCCTGAGATTCGTGCGATCAAACACACCAACTTTTCAGTTTTATAATATGATATTATGCAGTATAGAACGCATGTGCCCGTTTGTAGTTTGTTTAGGTGACTAACAACCTGACCCTGCTTCGGGTGGTATTTACAACTTGATAAAACATCGAGAATTTTAATGTAAAGAAGCATTTTTTAACACTACACCCAGAAAAAGAAAACACATTAGCGGTGGAAATCACATTTAAATCCGTTGTTAAAGATGGACAACGCAGATAAACTGATTGACGTGACAATGGTTCTGCTCGTATATTTTTCAATTAATGAGTAGAGTTCAATGCGTATTTTCTTAGTATTGAAAATGCACATTTATGAAGGTCAAAGAAAACATAAAAAGAAAATATAAATCCATACAATCTAAGATACAATTGATAACATAGAACTATTGCGTTTGAAAGGAAACAATAATTCAATAACATTAATACGCTCTATGGACTAAAGAACAAAGAGAGATATGCGAGTTTATGTGTGGTTTCGCACCAATAGGAACAAATCGATTGTTTTTGAGCTGTATTGTAGCTCAAAAACAATCGATTTGTTCCTATTGGTGCGAAACCACACATAAACTCGCATATCTCTCTTTTTTCAACCAATTTCAGCATTATCCAGACCAAACATAACAAAATACACAATAATATAATAATAATAATATTCCACAACTATGACACAACGCCGTCTAGCCCCAAGCTAAGCAGAGCTTGTGTTATGAGTACTGGACGACTGAAGAACATACTTATTTCTAAATACATACATATTATAGATAAATTACACCCAGACACAGAACAAGTGATCGCGCTCATCACACAAACATTTGTCCTGGGTGGGAATCGAACCCACGACCTTTGGCATAGCAGTCAGGGCCACTAACCACTAGACCAACAGGTCAGTCAGAATGTATATACAGCAAATAACCATGAAAGAATTCTTCGTGTAACAAACAAACACAGTTATAATAGGTACATAATAAAAACAATAATAAAAGCAATTTGGCCGAACAAAGTGATATAATTAATGAATAAATCAATTCAGGCCATCACATTGATCACAATACATTTTCATTATGATTCGCGGACGAGACGGTGTTGGAAGTTAATGAAAGACTAAAAAAATATTGGAAATAGAAACACAGCCAGTAACACGAGGGGGGAGACGTTATTTTTAAACTTTATTAAATCGTGCATAATTCATACTGGATTTAGAGGATCACTTAAATAAACTAGTAATCTACAGGAGCAGTTTCTTCCTCATCAATATTACGGCTCTTTTAGCGAGGAACATTTATGAAGCTTTTTACTGGAAAAACTTCTATCGAGAAATATATCAATAACCAGACTAGTTCCGACAAGGAAGTTTACCAGATAAGTAATTTTAAAACTCTCTCAAGTTCCGTAACTAACGAACTTCTTTTAAGTAGCGACTTAAAGCGGTTAACAAACTCCTTGGAAATACTTTACAAGTACTATCAGTAAGTTGGGGGTTTATTAGCCACATTTTACATTGCAAAAGAAAGTTTGTGGATACTGAAGTTTCAGTGAATCACAAAGAACGTTTGGAACTTTAATAAGAAGTAGTTTCCACCTATTTGGTTTCATATGTGTGGTAGGAGACTCTGATAACGAAGGCATGAAAAATGTACCTTGTTAGTATGCGGGTTTGTTAGATGAATATACTTTAAAAGGGTTGCGAAAATTTTGAATAGAATTTGAATTTGATAGGAAGATAATTGATTTGTTAAAGGCAGTTTGATATACCATGTTATCGGAGCGCCGAAAATATAAAGCAATGAAATATTATGGCCGGAGTTTGTTTTTAAATCAACCAGATCTCAAAAGCCTACATCTTGGGTTTGAGATACAGTCCTTGCAATACTACAGTTGAATGCTGCTAGGGATAGAATAGCTTTCAATGAGCAGCTTAAGTTAGTAGCAGTTAACGACGTAAATAATTATACAAGTGATGAAAGTAGAAATGAAAATCGAGACAAACCATAAATTAGGAGACGAATATTGAACCAACTCCCATAGTTTTGCATAATCGTCTTTCGAATAGCCCTGTTTCTGAATAGCGATGCTATAGTAACAAAAACTTCAAGCGCATCGTGTACATCTGTATGTATGTCTGTATTGTTGGCAATGACACAGTCTGAATACTAGGCTAACACGACATGAACGATTGTCGTCGCTTTTTCTATTATACGAGAAAGGTTGCGGGAGACGTGATGTGTTACCCGGAAACTATTTAACTTACGAGGTCGGTGCTCCGAGATGATTCTGTACTCCTGATTCATGTAATTGACGGTTTGTGTTTTTTCCTTAAGAATTCGTCAGCATGTTGGGTTTTGCCCTTCAGCTGCAATTACAGTGCGAGCATATTTCTTCAACATAAATTAAATTATTAGACCAAATCAACTTTATTTTCTGATAAGTTATTACCTATTGAATGGAGTAGATATAAGAAAAAGTAACGGGCTTGTAACGCACAGACGGAAGGATGAAGCCATATACTGGGCTGTTGGTTGGGTAAATATTGCGGTAATATATGGTTGGCAGGATGCTATAATTTCAAGTATCGATTCCATATCGATTTCTTATCTTTGGATTCGATTTCCAATCTTCATGAAAGCCCGAGGTTGTAATTCAACAATCTCTTTGAGCTTGTCTCATTTCGATTGGTCCAATTTTTAACGACTACATGCATAAGAAGATAAAACACAATGGAATGTTAATATTACAATAGATGATGAAGGTAATATGATGAAGATAATAAAATTAAGGTTATAACGTACGATATTACATCAAATTCATTTCCGTAATACTAGTTCACATCAAAACAAAGGCGTCAATAATGATACACGGACGGAAACATGTACAAAACGATAGACGTCTATACTGCTATTGTAAACCACCGTTTCCCGCCTACGTCTAGTCCTGAGACGCCTACGATTCCGAGGTTCTATATTCGGGTAATAGCCAATTCCGCGCCAAATTGTTACGCCTCTAAATACTCATTTCCATGGTAATTTCAAGGACAGCTTTTAAGTGACAAATGTGATGTTACGAAATTGCTATCCCCTCGATCGAGGCATGTTTCTGCGGTGAAAAATGCCATTACGGTAATTTTAAAAACCATTTGGACACCCCTAATAAGCCAACAGATTAAATGGAGAAGTACCGTATATTTTGGACGCGATCCTGGAAAAATACCGCTACATTTAGAGGTCCTATTAAAAATGTAATTTAGGGTTTTCGGGCAACTTCAACGTTGTTACGCACGGAATTTTGGATCGTATTTCTTTTGTACAAAAAATTGATTTTTGTTTATGTGGTTATTCATTAATCTTGAAAACGGTATCAGACTCATAAAAAATGTCTTCTCTGAAGAGCTGAGACACCATTAAGTTTTTGCAGTGTATGCATATAGGCAGTGTGGTTTCTTGTACGTATACCATTTAATTAATTAATGGCTATTATCCGCCTTTGTCAGGAAAACCGCATGTCACTAATTAATTCAAAACGTGCGTTGTACCCTAACAAGTACCAGCTTAGTTCATGTCATGTGTATCAGAAATAATCCTTCCCACACAGTTGTTTTAGCTCTTGTCATCGTTCATTAGTAAGATAACATTAATAAATTAGTATCAATAATCCTCTCGAATTTCGTCTCGGTGGCCAATTTCACTGTAAATTAGTCAAGTTCGCAGGAGATATTATAGTCTGCACAATTCACATCACAAGTGTGTGCACTGGCAATTCTCAGTGCATAAGCTTGTACACAAGTGTGCACACTTTACAGAAAAAGTGTGCGCAAACACAGTTGCACTCTTTGTTCTTTTACACTCATATTCCGATGGGACGGCAATCCGTCCCGACCAGGGATAGATCAGGTGCAGAACCAACGGCGGCTCGGGGGTGACACACTAATTTAAAACTCCGGGTTGCTAGTGAGTCATTCCTAATGGAAAACCCAGTATAACTTTTTGCCCGACCAAGGGATCAAATCTAATACCCCACGTTTAGCATTCGGGTTTGTGACCACAAGGTCAACAAAGTGGTAAGCAGACACCATTAAATAAAAGAGAAATCACTCCCGTGTGGATAGGCACAAGCAAAGAAAGGCTTAGTAATGGATGATGATTCCGATTAAGTTGCATATTCAGAAGATTCAGCGATGTTGTTACTATGATTACTAAAGAAGAAAACGCCTAAGTATAACCGAATATAAAATACTATCTGATCCGTGCTCACTTCGCTGGCCATTAAACATTTTTGCACAAAAAGTATTAGCCTATCTATGTCACTCAGGAGTAATGTAGCTTTCTACTGGTGAAAGAATTAAAAAAAAAAAACAGTTTCAGAGATTATTTCCCATACATAAACTTGCAGATTTTACCTTTTTATAATACCTATTAGTAAGGATAAAAAAAATACCATTTCAATAAAATATATCGGAAAACCTTTCAGCGGCTAGAATAGAAACACTAGTTGAATTAGATCAAATTATGCCTCAAGGTTCCAACGAAACAGGCATTCAATAATATCTAGATCAGGTATTTGACGTCTTGTGATGTTTATTGTCTAGAACTTTAAGACATGCTGACTTTAATAATGACATTAGTACTAATGAAGACGTTGGCAACGACGAATAATGCTATACTAGAGTAAGAGACCGACCTTTTTGGAAATTGGAGTGTCAAAAAGCTTTAGGAAACAGAAAAAGGATAAAGACGGCTCTCTTAAAACACCACCGTTTTATTACTGCGGACTCAGTCTCGAAAAAAGATATAAACAAAGCAAATACTGGTATATAAAACCAAGGTTTGTTTTTAATGGTCTGAGAGAAGTACTTAAATTTAAACAAAGAGTACTTACTATTCTTTAAATTATATTAAAGTAAAACCAATATAAAAATAATTTCTTCGAAATATTCATATTTACATAATGGAACGATCTTTGTGTTAAGGAAATCTGTATCGATTGGAATGCATGTGAACGGAGAGAGGTTCTTGATGTAAAAAAAAAACAACAATCTTTTGCCTTCGATGGTCGGGCGAGAAGATTGGAATTGTTTTCTTTTATTGAAAACGACGAAACCTTCATTCTGGTTCAACAATTTCGAGCATTTGTTGCGTAAACTTTTTTCCTTAAATAAGGGGATTTCGGAATCAAAGACAACGGGTAGTTCCAGAAAAAGTAAAGAACGTCATTAAAGAAACAACAGCTCGTGACACAGATAAGGATGTGCGCATGCATTAATCAAAAGCACAAGAAGACTATGATTCACTAGGTAATGCTCATGCAAATTCCCTAGGACTCAAGTTAGCAGAAGATGTATTTAAAACTAAAGACACACTCAACTAAAATAATGCTTTCGACTAATTAGATTTAGCATACAAGCAGATAACCATCGAAATTACTGTACGTGATAATAATGATATAAGACATAAACAAGTTACGCCTCACAATAATTTACGTGCTCAATGAATTATGACAGCATTTCTTCCACAATATATTACAAATTCTTGCGTTAAAACTTCCTCCTTGGAAAGCCATAAATATAGGTATCTATAGAACATAAAGTTCACATTCACCTCGACAAGGTAGCGTGCCCTGAACTAGAGAAGGGTTTGACTTGAATGCTAAGAAGTTATTTAAGTTTTTTTTTTCTCTCCCGTCCCAAGTGCCCACGTTTCTCGGAACATCCCTTTCGGTAAGGTCGACGAACGAATAGTCTCACGTTTTACTGGCCATGTTTTAATATCTCCGGAGGACGGAATAGAAGAATAATAAAAACAGGAATTTCATATAACATCTAGACATTTTGGATGTTGGCCTTCAATGGTTTTATGTGGGTTTCGTGTAGACGCGTATTATGGCTTTTGGTATTTAGTCCTGTATTCTTTTGGATACCGGGCATAATTAATTATTGCGCTTATAAAATCTAGAAACCTTGTCTTAAAATATTTATAGAAACTACACGTTATTAGTTTCTAATTACAAAAACATTGAAACCACAATTAGTTCTACGTAAAAAGCAGTCGCTACTATAAAAAAATCAGTAATAAAAATTACCTTTCAACTTTTACGTGAAAAGCCAATTATGTCGACACGCGATTCAGTCAAATCCAATTCACTAATATTGTAATCATTCACAAAACACTAATTTCAATCCATATCTTCCAATACCGCGTAGCGATACGGAATACAACAGCACTAATCACACGTCCGTTCGGTTTGCGCGCCAAACCGCGACTGCTGGCAGGCTGCGTTCTCAGCCCGTCCGCCGGCGACAAGCCTTCACCAATGAACCGCGTCTATTTACCATAGATTATGATAATCTGCATGCACTACTAATTTATTATATGCAGTAACTCCAATGCGCTTTACGGAAACGTTAATATATTTTACATTAAATGAAGTCGAGAGCGAAAATTTAATGGATCCGCCGATTGATTAACACTTTAATGACAATGAGGAAGCACTCGTTTCACGGGGCCTTTAAATTATCGTTTTATCTAGATGACATAATGGTTTCCATAGAACAATGGGGCAAGCCTGTTAATGACTTCTATCTTAGAAAATCTTTTAACAATAGCGTATTAAAGCTTAGATCTCGGCACGAATGAATAGTCAAGAAATAATAATTAGTAAGGATTTCCCATAACAAAAATCTCAGTGAAGACGGAAACTGGGTATGTGTTCGACAATATTTTGCGCAATGCCATTTAAGCCAAAATGAAATTGGTCTGTCATTAGAAACTTGAAGCTCTGCAATTGAATAAAATATCACATTGCGTGGCTGTCTGTATTTCTGTAAGAACCGTATCGCGTTCGAACACTAGAGTAAAAGTGTTTTGGCGCTAACTCTATGCGGTGTCCCTGACCCGGTTGTTGTAGAGCCTTCGTGTTTTATGTGCGCCTAGTACTTCACTATGCGGATTGAACCTGAATGATATTATGAATAAGGCATACCGCATGGGGAAAGTCATTATTATGAGAAATGAGAATAATATGTAAGAAGGCTATAATTTTCCTTCTTCATAAAGATAGACCCGCAATGATTAAGTCGATCATCAAAACATTGTGTTACAGCTACAACTAATAATTTAGACGGATAACAGTCATTTGGTTCGATCCAGAGCAGAAGGAAATAGGCAATAAAGATTTTGTTTCTATTTGTAGTTTGATTGATTTCGGTAGTTTATTGTTCCTTTGGAGTTTATCTTCTTTACGTCAAAGATTGAAATGGTTAGACATGATTCATGTAATGGACGAATACATAACAGATTATGTAACGTTACGAATTTCGTGATTTCGGGATGATGTAGAACCTAATCGGCGATATTCGTTCGCCCACTGTCAAATACTAAAGCCAAGTAATTGTGATTCCATACAAGAACTTAAAACCCAATTGTGGGTTAAGCTCGCCTTTGTACATCAGCTGTCCAATTGTTTAAATAATTTGTTAAGTATTTTATGTACAATAAAGAATATAAGAAAAGCGTTTACAGAATCGTTGAGAGAACTGTCTCCCAATCTGACGTCCACCTATGTGGATTTGCACGTCTATCTAGCTATGTCGTCATCACATGCAAATATTATAGAAATCCCGTGAGTGACCTCTCGAGGACGATGACTGCAAGCGCACACCGCAACGGTGCGGTAGGGCTTATCCTGCGGTTATATGCCCGGTCTTTCAACGTTATTGTGGCTACGGGCATTTTGCCTGTATGCTATATTGGTTCGGTGTTCAAAAGAAATAAATAAGAAAACTGCTATGCAATGCTGAGTAAGTACCTTTTTTTTGCATTTTTGCATCATACGGATTTTTGATCAGTTGTTTTTAAGGTTCCGTACCTCAAAAGGAAAAAAACGGAACCCTTATAGGATCACTTTGTTGTCCGACTGTCTGCCTGTCAAGACCCTTTATCTCGGGAACGCGTGTAGGTATCGAGTTGAAATTAAAACTATATACTCAGGACTGCGGTCCCTTGAAGCTAAAAAAATCAAACTTCTGAGTTAACGAAAAAAAAAAGATACGGCCGTTTATGTGGCAAACGTATATTTCGACACTCTCAACGGAAACAAAATTCATAGGGTACTTCCCGTTGACCTAGAATCCTGAAGTTTAGCATGAAACAAGATCTCATAGCACAAGTACAGGAAAAAATCTGAAAACTGTGTCAAGAAATGTGTGATTAAGAAAAATCTTCGTAATTCAATTCGGGAATTGAACTCTTTTCATAGGTACGTTTGTACAGAACGCTCAGTGCGCGAGACCGACTCGCACTTGCCAGTTTTTTTTTTTTAAATTATCATTTTGTGTTAATAAGTTGTGTCTGTAAGGTAAAAATAAACATATTTCGTTCGATCATTTACCTGTTTGTGTTTACAGCCGAAGGGTTTTCAACAATTATAATGAATTCATAAAACTAAACCTAAATCAGTTCTAAATATGTCAGGGCTTTGCGGTTTTCCTCGGGGACAATATGAATTCTGAAAGGTACAACAATTTTCAAAGGAATTGCTTTCAACAATACATTTGGTGGGGTGTACTTGAGTACGAGTGTAGTTAACCCTTTCGCGAGAATTGGCAAAATAATTGCCAAACCACTTTTTAAAAGTTGCGCCAAATGTATGAAGAAAACAAGGCATTGACAACAAAAAATTGACAAATTCAAACTGGACATTAGCAACTACGTTGCCAAATAAAAAGTCACAAACGGGCATTGGCAAAGATATTGACATAGCCCAAAAAAGAGGGGATAAGCAAGGGGGCAAATGTATTAGTATTGTTTTACAAATGTTGTTTCACAATATTTAGCACTGGCATTGTATGCGCTGCTGTCGGACACACCTTGGATGTTACTTTGAAATGATAGTCACTGATATACGAAGAAGTTCTGATATATTGCGTAACTTATCATATATGAACTCAGATGATCGCTAATGAGTACAGCCGTCTGTGAATGCTAATTGTGTACTGTCGCTTTACAATATAATTTGTGCAAGGCGATGAAATAGTGCTGAACTGCAATACGCGAGGGCCATGTACGACACATGACTCGTACAAGCTTTTACACGCAGCTTCACCCTCATACATAAAATATAGCCTATGTCACTCAGGAATAAAGCAGCTTTCTATCGGTGAAAAAAAAATCGCAATCGGACCAGTACTTTCAGAGATTACCTTCTACAAAAAAAAAACCAAAAACAAACTTTACCTCTTTAAGTATAATATTAGTGTAAATTAATGAAACCAAAATCGTAAGTGCAAATAGTATTGTTCGCGAAAAGGTTAATCCATTTCTCGCTAACTTACGGTAGACTGAACACCTGATTCTCGCTAAGTGCTTTTATCAATTTCAGTATATACATATTATATTGGGTACACGACATCCACGAGCTTTTCAAGTTTATAACTTCATTAGAGTATAATAATATAATATTCCACAACTATCACACAACGCCGTCTAGTCCCAAGCTAAGCAGAGCTTGTGTTATGGGTACTAGACAACTGATAAACATACTTATATATTTCTAAATACATACATATATTGATAAATTACGCCCAGACACAGAACAAATGATCGTGCTCATCACACAAACATTATTTGTCCTCCGAACCCACGACCTCCGGCATAGCAGTCAGGGCCACTAACCACTAGACCAACAGGCCAGTCAAAGAGTAATTGCTAATGGGGAAAAGTTTTTTACTGAAGGAACCTGACTTCACAGTATTTATGTCACTAACTTTTTGAATGATTTATTACAAAAAAATATAATTACTGGAATATTACTAACATTAGTTTTAAGATAGTATCTTGTTAGTAACAACTTTTATGGACTGTTTTGTCTGAAATAAAAGATTTATTTTATTTTATTTATTACTGTTATATAATCATAGCAATTGTTAATAGGTTTATGTATATGTAGCTTCTTTTTTATTATCTGAAATTGAGAAGACTGTAGACTACACGGTCAATTTTTTTATTCTACTTTTTTGACTAGTCTACACTGTCCTCTCATACCAATTATAATTGTAATATGGAGATACTGTAAAACTCTATCACTTTAAAAAAAAAAACAGTAGCCGTGGAGTTTCATACAGCAAACATGTAATGGTCAAATCATATGAGAACCATGCAGATTGGAGTCTGAGATGGTCTTTTGAAGAAAGAACCACACAGTTCTGAGCGGACTTGTCCAGTCAGTGCAAGCATTTGTCTTTACTCTTACTTTACTTTACTCAACTGTTCAATACTAACCCCCAATTTCTGATTTAAGCATTTCAAGTTACGTATTTCTGACTTTAGACTGAGTAATTTTAAAAAATTACGAGTTTTTTATGAAAAGCCTTGGTTGCAACATTTTCCGTCCTTTTTTTGGGGAAAACCATAAAAAGACTCCCTTCTGGAGCAGAACGGAGTCTTTTTACTTTTACTGGCTAAAACCCACCTTTGTTCCTTCAGTTGCTCTTTGCGTTCCAGGGCTACAGTAACTCTTTCGAACAATCCCGTAGCAATCTTAAACACAAAAGTTACATTGTTTATATCTTCGTTCTGCTCAAATGGTCCTCATAGATCGCTAGCTTCCAGTCTTCCACTACGATTAATTAAGCATTCGGCGACGCTTCAGCGGACTCCTGAAACCGTTTGTTTATCGGAGCGGGCGAAAGTTATGCCCGTCTTGTTTTTATACCTTCCTGGTACCACCGGATGCGTGGATGCTTGTGAGTTAACAGTACTTTAAATTGGTATATACTTCCGAAGACTTAGTATTTCTTTCTCTTCAAGTCATATTACTTTAAAATCTTTAATACCTATAACAGGTATTCCAATACTAAAAAGGTATTTAAAATGGTATCCATCAGTGCTTCGGAAATCCCCTAGTTGAGTACAACATTATTACATGATACTGGAAATTTTTAGTTAGTCAAACGATTCAGTTCTCTATACCTAACAGCCGTAGGAAGGCAGTACTTTGGCGTCGTTTATGTTTCCTTTAAATCTTGTTAGAAACCAAACCTACACAGGTACACAACTACTCGTAGTCCGGCCGTCTAGTAACCGTTCGGACAGAGCTCAAGTCGTCGACACTGCGTAGTGTTCTACGCGCTCCTCAAAGAGATAGATGGGCCGATGAGATAAGGGGATTTTCTGACAAGGAAACTCGTGGTCCTAGAACACAAAGGGCAACTGAAAGACACAGTCAGTGGTTTTAATCAGTAAAAGTCTGACACGCCCACCCGCTCCAGCCTAGGGCGCAAGAAGTTGTTATTTGTTGTTACAATACAGGTACATAATACCTGTTTTTATTTTTGGTGAGAAATAATCCAATGAGTATGATGTCCCACTAAAAAACCAGGTACACAATTAACAACAAGGAACGAACAATTAAGAGCGGTTACATCGTAATATACAAGCTTGGATTTGGTGTCTCCGAACTTCGATGACGGTGGCCATTCTCAACAGAGATTAGCCAAGAACGCGGGAGATATAATAGTGCACAAGTGCGTGCGCAAACACATGTGCACTCTCTGTTCCTTTACTTTCATAGTCCGATGGGAAAGTAATCTGATATGACCGGAGAGAGACCAGTCATTGGACCAACGGTTTTACGTGCTTTTCGAGGCATGGGGTACCACATCAGGGTCTAGTTCATAATAACGACAGTCACTACATCGATGGTCGCTGTATCGAAAACGTTCCATCGACGGACTAATGTATCGACAGAACCCCAAATCAATGAACGCTACATTGACAGTCCTCCAAAACATTTTTTTACGGGTCTAGTTCATAATTACTGTCGATGTAGCGTACCATCGATTTGGGGTACTGTCGATACATTAGCCCGTCGATGGAACGTTTTCGATACAGCGACCATCGATGTAGTGACTGTCGATATTATGAACTAGACCCATCACATCACTAACTTCCAAACTCCGGACTGTTACAGGTTAATTCCTAACGGAAAAACCTGATAGTACTTTTTGTCCGATCTAAGAATCGAAGACCCCACGCTCACGAACACGAGACCAGCGAGGTACAGCCAATACCCTTAGAAGCTATAAACAAGAAGATAGTGGTGGATGACAAATAGATCATTGGGTGGAATGCGGACCTATACAGAAGAATCTTTTACCCTTATCTCATAACCAAGCAAAACAAAAAATGAATATAAAAACTTCTTATGCACACAAACGACCTTGATACTGTTTCTAAGGCAAACAGCTTAAATTTTAGTCTCCATATAGAACCGGTATCGTCTGCGATGCATAAAATCGTCCGTGCGTGTTGATCAAACGCTTTGCATATATGAATATTTTTGTCAGACAGTGAAAACTGTTCATTACTCCTCCCAGTAAAAATAAAACTGTACTTATTTTTGCTTTGTAAAATTCCGCTGGAGTTTATAGTGGAATGTTTATTTTGGAATTTATTTTTGATGTATTTGGTTTCATATTCAGAAATAACATTGAAATGTTTTTCATGTTGAAAATCTTTATGTTGAAACTGGATAAAACTCAAAAATTTCGTACTTTCGTCAGATACCTACGAGACTATCCCTCGATTTCTGATTTAAGCATTTGAAGTTGAGTATTGCTCAAACTATACTTTAGCCTGAAAATCTGTCATAATTTGGCATTTAAGTAGGGTTTGAGACGTGCTTAACTCGAAATACTCAATTCAGAAACCCGCCGAAAATATTTAAATTATAGTTCTTTGGTGTAGGGGATGTAAGTGCCACTGCAAAGAAGAACGTCCTGGGTCGATTTCTGGGTTGTTAGTTTATGGTGTTTTTCTGTCTCCATCTTCTAGAAGGCTTAAAGTCACTCAAAGCACGATAGGTAGCGTGGTAGGGCGATGGAGAAGGCTATGCTCGGAGTTTCCTTTCATGATCTGATTGGGTATGAATAGATAGGAGAACCTAGGTCACCGATATAGCCCAAGAATTGCCAAACTTAAGTGACAGTGGAGTGGCGCCCACATATCGGAAGTTACAGCGTTGGAAGGCCTCCCACAATCACCAAATCCCACAAAATCTGCATGGTTCTCATATGATTTGACCATTACATTTTTGCTGTATGGTTTTAAAAGAGTCTTTGACCCCTGAGTTTGTTTCGGTGTTTCTTCTCAAGGTCATCTAAGAAACACCGGCCTCATCTAGTTAAAACTGACGAAAAAAATTGACGCGTAAAAGTGTTACTTTTTTTTATTGTTATAAACTAGTGCTTGACTGCGGTCCGACCTGATGGTAGGTAAATAGTGATGCAATCGTTGATGACGAGGCGCACTAATTTATTAAGAGCCTATTCACTCTAGCCTTGAAGACACCTAAATTATAATCGGATGGGAAGACCGCAGCAGGCAAGTTGTTCCAATCCCTCGATGTACGCGGTATAAACGACGAGGCGAAACGCTTGGTCCGACTTTCAACAACGTAAGGGTGGATACTCGCCGTTCGTCGGGTTGTCCGATGGTAGAAATGAGATGGTGGAATCAAGTCATGCAATTCCTACGCACACTCTCCAAAATGCATCCAGAAAAGCACCGAAAGGCTGGCTACCCTACGCCTGTGTTCAAGGCTTTGTAGATTGGGCTTAACCAGATCTGAATCACCAATTAGCCTCTTCGCACGCCTTTCCACCGAGTCCAAAGCTGCTAGGTGCCATTTTGCAGCACCAGCCCATATGTGGCTGCAGTTCTCCACACACGAAGGGACCTGATTATCATTTATATTCAAAACCACTTCCTCTCACCTGGTAAACACGACAATTGACAACAGTTAAAGTCTATTAGCGACCTATCTAAATTATTCAGACCCCAGTCCCCTGCGTACGAAACCCTGACACAGTTGGTACTGCGACACTGCGGAAACGACCTAGTTCTCACCGACATCCACGTGGAATAACTTTTCTAGAATACTTTCCAACTGTGCTGTTTTGAGGATATTACTTCATGTATATTTTATTTTCATGTTGACTTTTCCAGTTAGCTGGGTTTAATCTGCGCTAGGTCACTGGCGTATACAATATATGACTAGGCTTCACCGTGGCATCGCTCGTGTGAACATTTAGTAAAAACATTATTTATCTCTACCAATATTATGAAGAAGACAGATTTGTTTAGTTGTTTGTAATTAACAAACTCAAAAACTACCGAACTGCTACTTAATCACTGAGTGACATCTGGCATATACAGAAATATATATATATTTTTTTTATTAATGATAGGCTCGCGTTTGACCACCATCTCACCTGATGGTAAGCGATGATGTGGTCGACGATGGAGCACGCTTGCCTAGAAGTAGCCTATTCACTCTTGGCTTAAAGACCCCTAAGTTGTAGCTATCAGGAAACACAGACTCCGGCAAATCTGTTAGAAATAAAAAAGTCATAACTTCATAGAAACGAATGTACATGAGATAGAGAATCTAAATATGAAATTAATACATACTTCTAGTCAAAATATCCACCCTTAGCATTAGCACAGGCCCTTAACCTTTCAGGCCACGCATCTATAATCGCTTTACACACTGTGTTCATTGAAAAGTTGTCCCCTGTTAATAGTAAAGAATTTTTTAACGATTTCAAATTATTGTAACATTTAGATTTAGATTTCACTTAATGCAGAACAATCACAGCAATTCTGTTTTCTTTAATACCCCACTCCATTTATTAGAAATAGCGAGAAAAAAATATACTTACAGAAATACGTCAAATTTTACAGTATTTGAATAAATCAACCTCGTTCCAAATTTGAAATTGGAAAGAATTAATATTGACACTTCTATAGTACAAAAAAAAAATGGCCAGACTAGGTAATTTCACGCAATGCTGGTAAAATCTAGCTATCTATAAAAGAAACAATTGAATCAGATAGTGGTTCGTGCACTAATGATCAGGGTCAGAGAGATGTCAATACAGCTTTATCGATGTTAAAAAATGTTATGTTACATTCTGTAGTGATCAAAGATCGGTAAAAATTAATAAAAAGTGATGGTATCCTGTCTATATCTGGTTTCTATCAGCTGTCTCCTATAATGGTATATTGCACCTGTGTACTTTTATATGTGTGTATTTTTATAAGAATCAATTAACTAGGCGCCCGCCAACCTGCGTCGGTAAAGAAGACCTATTGAATTTGTTCATTTAATCTACACGTGCCCGTATTTTCAAAAGAACTATTCATAATTTTATTATGTGAGAAAAAAAAAGAGAATCAGCTGATATTTACTGTGAGTATTTATGTGATAAGTATATGAGGATATCCGCAGGAGAACCAAGGTCACCGACATAGCACGAAGAATCGCCAAACTTAAGTGGCAATGGGCAGGGCACATTGCTGGCAGAACGGATGGCCGTTGGGGCCGAAAGGTTCTGGAATGGCGACCACGTACCGGAAGATGTAGCGTTGGAAGGCCTCCTACAAGGTGGACCGATGACCTGGTAACGGTTGCGGGAGTCTGATGGATGCGAGACGCACAGGACCGTTCATTGTGGCGACACTTGGAGGAGGCATATGTCCAGCAGTGGACGTCTTTCGGCTGAAATTATGATGATGATGATATCTATTGCATTGTGAGTTTAAACATTATGTTCATTATAAAAGAAAAAAACTTATTAAAGTATAAAAAAATCTGCAAGAGAGAGATGCGTCCGTGTTCCGATTTGTTTCACGCGAATGTAAAAGCATGAAATCGATTACATCAAGCGTTTCACGTGGCTTGTACGCTGGTAAAGATAACGAACAGAAGTATCAGGTACTGACAGATTGAAATCACGTGTTTGTACCAGCCTACCTAGCTAAGTATCCTGGTAAGAAATAAATAACCGACGCGCAACAAATTAAACGCAAGGTAGGTAAGCTACACGATAGACTAGTACTGATAGTTGCCCAAAACCAGACATAGCACGCCTAAGCTGCCGCCATAAAAGACGTCATGGTCGTCGGGAGTCGCAGGGCGATTCCGTATGTCAGCAAATCGTAGGGGCTCAGCAGGGCCGAAGCCTACTGTGGCCACGGGTAGTGTGAAAGTGAAGCCCGGGGGGGATGAAGGCAAAGAAGGAACAGGAGTGGGTTTTTAGTCAGTAAAAGTCTGACACTATCTCTCGCTCCGCCCAAGTTCGGGATTTGTCATTAGATGATTTTCCCACCTAAAAAAAAAAGGGCGATTCCGTGTGCAGCTCAATGATAAGTCAGCAAAACCGTAGGGGCCCGTAAGCCGCGGGAATTTTAGAAAAAGAAATACCGTGGTCCTGGAATGTAAGGGGCAACTGAATGACAGGTGGATTATAGTCAGTAATAGACTGAAACGCCCTCTCGCACCACCCTAGAGTGGCAGAAGAAGGATTTGATGATTTCCCACCTCATAAAAAGAGATGTAGTAAGTAACAGTTTCATCGATGATTGAAAACATAACAAGAGTTTCCATATATTTTATTTATTTATTTAATACTTTATGCACAAACGTACAGCGGCGTACCAAATATTCAGACAAAACTACTTGATATATTGGCAGTCTGCCTACGCAAAATACGCTGAAAAATCGACAACTAGGTCCATCAAAATAGTTTAGGTAATAAAATATCGATCACCTGGCTCTGTGCCAAGAATATAAGTGAAGAATCTATATCATCGGAATCAATCGACTACTGACAGCTAGTTTTCAATCATACTTGGCAGATATTTTAAATAGAACTCTAAAATAGAGTATTGTACTCTTTATCATGTAGGCGTACTCTACTAGGCACGCCTTTTAAGTTCTGTCGTTTCCATATTTCCCGGCAATTTTGAATTTGGAACTGTTTTATATTCGAATGTGTTTAAATGTTGAATCTCAAAACAGTTGAAAGTATTAGGATTAATGCTATTGTTTAGTCACAGAGTCGATTGGAATCTGTCAGGTTACGTACGAAAATGAATCTTTCTAAGGAAAATGTTCGTGCAATAATTTTCTACAACTTTAGAAGAGGCCTGACACGGCTTCAGTGTTTTGAAGAGCTAACATCTGTGTTCAGTGATGAAGCCCCATGTCTGCGGACTGTCGAACGCTAGTATTTAGAATTCCAGCGTGGACATACTAGTGTTAGTAACAAATCTCGCGAAGGACGCCCAAAATCCGCCTTCACTGAAGATAACATCATTGCTGTGAGACAACTTATTCTCGAAGATCGTCATGTGACGTATCGAGAGATAGAGGCTCTATTAGGCATCTCAGGGACAACTATTCAGAAGATCTTGCATGCAGCGCTTGGTGTGAGAAAGCTAGTTTGCCGTTGGATACCGCATCTGCTTTCCGACGATCACAAGGCGGCACGCGTCAGATGGTGTAAGAAAACTCTGCAAAGTTTCAACCGAGAGAGTCAAATCACGTCTACGACATCATCAGTGGTGACGAATCTTGGATCAATGCCTACGATCCTGATTCCAAACAACAATCTACAATCTGGGTCTTTCAAGACGAGCCAAAGCCGACTAAAGTTGTTCGTTCTCGAAGCACTTCAAAGAAGATGGTGGCCGCGTTCGTTGGAAAAACCGGCCATGTTGCGACTATTGCACTTGAAGATCATAGAACGGTTAACGCAGAGTGGTATACCACAGTTTGTTTACCACAAGTCATCGCCGAACTTCGAAAATCTAACTCAAAGCAACGCATCATCCTGCACCACGACAACGCAAGCTCACACAGCGCTCGTCAAACGATTGAGTATTTGAAGCAGGAAAAAGTAGAAATTCTTGACCATCCTCCATACAGTCCTGACCTAATCCCTAACGGTTTCTTTACATTTCCTAAAATTAAGAAAAGTCTTCGTGGTCAAAGGTTCCAGTCCGGTGAAGAAGCAGTCGACGCTTTCAAGTCAGCCATTTTGAACACCCCCACTTTAGAGTGGAATAAATGTTATAATAACTGGTTTGAACGAATCGAAAAGTGTATTAAGCTACGTGGTGAATACTTTGAAAAACAATAAAAGGTACTATAAGGTTCTAGTTGTGTTTTTTTCTTCAAACGACAAAACTTAAAAGGCATGCCTCGTATAATCTATAACACTAATAATATTTTCTTTTTTATGCACCTACCATATTGTCTCTTCACCACCCTAGGTTGACTGGTAGAGAATGCCTAAGGCATTAAGTCCGCCTTTGTACTTTAATAGAGGACGCTAAAATACTTTTTTACACAATGCTTACTATACTATTAGTGCTAGTCACGCATATATGATGCTTATCTACCATCGTAACAAAAAATGTCGACTTTACCGAGTCTTTTCGGTCATGAATGTGAAGTGGCGGAAAGAGAGGAACAGGGCTTCATTGAAATTTATTAAAAATGAGCTCCTGATCTATGTAAACTTAGAGTAGAATGTTTGGGGTCGTACAATTCTTTTAAAAACAATGATAAATTGTTATGTGCTGCAAAAAGTTCCAATAAGTTTTGATTTTTTTTAAATAAATGATACCTACGCTTTTTTAACCGACATCAAAAAGGAGGTTCTATGTTCAGCTGAATGTTTTTTTTTTGTATGTTCACCGATTTCTCGGTCAATTGTGGAACAATTTTGATTTTTTTTTTGTTTGAAAGGTTATGCTTCCGAGTTGGTCCCATAGAAATATTGTTATGATCTGATCATAAACTTTGACGATATGGAACGTAACTCCTCATAGGATGATAGCGCAACCGTCGTCATCATCACCTTCCTGCCCTTGTCCCGTGTTATTTGGGGTCGGCGCAACACGTCTTCTTCTTCTATTATGCCCTGTCACTCATCATGCTATCACTAACTTCCTTTTTTTCATATCACTCTTCACACAATCCATCCATCTTTTCTTTGGCCTCCCTCTCCCTCTCCATCCATCCACATGTATGCTCATAACTCTTTTAGTAACATGCGTTTCATTCTCTTTACATGAATGGTCATTTTTGTCTAATGGACCAAGACAAACGATTCCCCTTCAATTTTTCAGTCACTGGCGCCACTTTCAAACTTCCACTATTTTAATATACTCATTTCTCACTTTATCTATTCTCGTCACTCCACACATCCATCTCAACTTTATCATCTCGCCGCTACATGCAATCTTTTTTCATCAGTCTTTTTCACATCAGTCTCGCACGCTTGACATTTTAACACGTGATGGTAAGGCCACTGGTACTTGTTCTGTTGTGCTTGGTTGTGCTGATGCTGATTGATTGATTGAAGCTGATTGATGTTATAGGTCACATGTAATAGGGATGTGTGTTTTGCCATGAATCGGGCACATATATCCTGTCTCAGGATTACCAGTTGACTGCGGGATTCTACGAGTCATCGCGGCCCTGTAACGGAAAAGGCAACTGAAGGATCATGGATGGGTTTTAGTCAGTATGTCTCGCCCCACTTAGAGGGGAAGTTATTTGATGATTTCTTACAAAAAAACATTTCAGGTGCGAGTCAGACTCGCGCATCGAGGGTTCTGTACAAACTTACCTAAATATAATTATACAAATTCGAATCGCAAAAAGTAATAATTTTGTGATATAAACAATGTAATCTGCAGTTTTCAATTATTTTTTTACTTGTACTATGAGACCTTGCTTCTTGCCGAATTTCAGGATTCCGTCAAGTATCCTGTAAGTTTTGATTTCATTGTGAGCGTCAAAATAAACGTCACAAACAGCGTAAACAGCTTTATCTTTAAACTGTTTTGTCTTAGAAGCTTGTTTTTTTCACTGCTCGAAGGTATTCCTTCGAGTACAAGTTCCTGAGAAAAAGAGGCCTTGACAGATGGATAAGGATCCTATAAGGGTTCCGTTTTTGTCGAGTGAGGTACGGATCCCTACTAAAAAGGGTACAATTGAGAATTTCCTAATGAAAGACCCACTTTGGTAGCTGGAAAAGTAGGCCAGTGTTACCTATACAAAATAACCACAGGAACAGTTCATAATTCTTTGTCTAGTAAAAGTAAATGCTTCATACCCCGCCGCGTCCGCTAAACGTAAGTAGTGTTGTAGCTATCAATCGTAACTATCGAATACTGACATCGATAATTACGTGTTTAGCTCTAATGAACAAGTCGGTAATGTTAGCTCATTTGCTCGATCTTATGTGTGTTGCATTGTTGGCAATGGGAGTAGGGTTGCCCGGCCTAAAAACCGGAACGCGAAATAGACTAGCTAGAATTTGAAAAAAAAAGGGAAGAATTTTGAATTAAAAAAATCATTAGATTAGTAATAATAAGTAGCCAATTCTAAAATTTAAAAAAAGAATCTGCTAAAATTTAAAAAAAGAAATGGTTACAATTTAGTGTTTGACACTTAAAATTATAAACGTAATGAAAATCCAGGCATATTTGATCTTTTTTTCGTATTGATATTTATTATTATTCAGGATCGTACTAGTTGGCGTTCCGTAAGTTCTATTCTAATTTAGATTGATTTTTTACAGAACGAAAATTTGTATGGCCTATAGGTATACATTTGTTTCGGACTTCGACGTCTTAAGCATATGAGTTTACATGTTTGTGAACGCACCCACAATATAGGTAGTTTATAGTATATAAAACTGCTCCTTTCATTTGTCACGTGTCGTCTCCGCAGGTAATTCCCATACATTTTGTACTTAATGTTTGGCGGGAACGCGCCTGCAGACTGGACACACACTAACTAAAGGAAATAATTTTGAAAACACATTGTGCGTACAGCTAAGAAATGGAATTTCCTGACGGAGTCTGTGTTTCCTGATAGCAACAACCTAGGGGTTTTTAAGTCCAGAGTTCGGTATACGATTACTTCTAATCAAGGCGTGCTCCACCGTCGACCACATCATCGATTAAGTAACATCAGGTGAAATAGTGACTAAACGTGAGCCTATCATCATCATCTTCCTGCCCTTGTCCCATCTTATTTGGGGTCGGCACAGCATGTTTTTAACCGACTTCTAAAAAAGGAGGAGGTTCTCAATTCGGATGTTTGTATTTTTTTTTTTTTTTTTTATGTTTGTTCGCGCATAACTTCGTCGCTTGCCAACCGATTTGAAAAATTCTTTTTTTGTTGGAAAGGGTATACTTTCCAAATGGTCCCATAGTCACCAAGTCGGGATCTAATGATGGAATCTTGGTGAAATCGAGGGAACTCCTCAAATATTATAGGCAATTATATAGTGATTTATGTATTTTCATCGAGAACTTAAGCATTTACAGTCAAAAAGTAACATTTGATGAAGTGGAACTGACGAAGAAGACCAGAAATGGTCAACGGAACTTCATACTCGCATAGATATCACAATAAAGATACTTATGCGACTATGACAATACAAATGAATGAATGGTTCTGAATAGTTACGTTGAAAATGGTATCATCGAAGTGATCTGATGATGATGATGGAGCCGGAAGGTAGGCACTGAAACTCCGTAATTAATCAATGTATCCTAGCCGTGTTTGGGCTTATTAGAATTGTCATGAGATGAACTTTGGCTATAAGGTACTGTCGAACTGATTTGATGATGGAGCCGGAAGGTGGAAGGTAGACACAGGAACTTCATAATAAAACAATGTAACCTAGCAGTGTTTGGGTTAATTGGAAATATCATGAGAAATAGGCACTCTGCTTATAAGTGTACCTATCGCAACTAAAAAGTGTGAAATAAAAAACTTTTTACAAAAAAAAAATAACCGACTTCACTAAAAAAAACACTAATAAAAAGATCAAAATAACTTTAATTTCGGAAGTCGGTGTTAAATAAGATACTGTATAATAATACCGAGAAACACCGACTTCCGAAATTAAAGTTATTTTGATCTTTTTATTAGTGTTTTTTTTAGTGAAGTCGGTTATTTTTTTTTTGTAAAAAGTTTTTTTTTTTCTTCCATTCTATCCTGTCAACCGTCATGCTATCACTAACTTCCTTTTCGTGACTAATCGTGAGCCTATCCACAATAAAAATCCTGTACCAGGCCATTGACAACCCTATGTGCAATGCAAGTAAGAAATCGAACAAAAAAATATCGATAAGCAATCGATGAAGGCAGTAGGTTACTAAACATTCATTGTCTGGTTAGCAATTCTACTTTTTATTACAATTTAATTCTCATAGCTGTTCCCGTGTTACTAATGGGTATCGTTAAAATAGTGTAAATTCCAAACGATTACAAGAAGATAATAGTAATAAGCGTCTTGTTTTTTTTTTCTCGATTAATTTGCTTTTTAATATTTACTGAGGAAATTATTCTGCTAGATGCACACAACTTGCGTTCCGGAATTAGTAATTCTGAAAATGTATTTGCGTTAATTACTCCTTTTACAGATTAGTGATTAACTTATGTAAGGTAAAATATTTCTGCATGATTATTCGAAAGTCACCACGGCCATTAATGACAATAATGGAATTATTTATTTAAAGATAGAGACACAAAATGGGATTGCACTTGGTGCAAATGTAAAAGTAAACAATACTTGTTAGATGCTTAATACTTAATAAATGTATAAAATAGATACATTTTTAATATGATTATTTTTATTGTGCCAAAAGGTACAATATTGACTGGTCTACACTGTTCTTACATAATATCTATTAAATACTGTAATATGAAAATATTGTAATCAACCACTTTTTTTAAAAGAGTAACCATGGAGTTTCTAGCCGGTTCTTCTCCATAGGAAACGACGAATTTGGAACCGTGCACTAGCTTCTGACGTTTTATAAGTGCCCATGTAGGCCTATGTGAAATAAAAATATTTTTGATTTGATTTGATTTTGACACATATCTACATACAAAATATAAATAAGCAAGAGAATAATTGATGAAACGAAGACATGATCACAGTGACAAGTAATGATCCTTCACAAGCCTTTTAGATACAGGCAGTGTTTGCACTTTATTGTCACAAGCAATGCATTCCATAGACGAGAGGGAAAAATTTCTTCCTGCATTAATGACGCGGAGGAGGAAGTGTATAAAGTTAACTCCACCTCAGTTGACGAAGAGATCTATTTCAATGAAAAATGTTAACAAAAAATGTATGTTAATTATCTTTGGTTTTACTTGTCTTATCTATCTTTTTTTTATTATTATTTATTTGTAATATTGTTGGCCACACGGGATTTTTCATTAGAAATCCCGGGAAGATCCATATTACTATCAACATTTCGATGCAAGTACATAAACAACTCTACCTAATTCCGACCTCTGTTTGAAAATATATCATTTGAAGTTATTTGTTAACATAATACTTATTTCTCCAATAATTAACCACTTTGTACGCAATAACCATCAATCAATCAATACGTTTATTTGCATAATACAGGTAAGTATAAAAAGGTGTTACATCTTATATATAAAATTCTCGTGTCACGGTGTTCGAACTTGAACTCCTCCGAAACGGCTCGACCGATTCTCATGAAATTTTGTGAGCATATTGAGTAGGTCTGAGAATCGGCCAACATCTATTTTTTTTTTTTTTATTTATATATTTTTTTTATTTTATTTATATGGCAGAACAACGTTTGCCGGCTCAGCTAGTATAAGTATAATAGGTGCGCTTTACTATGACCTAATAAGGTGTGCAAATTTATTAATTTTAGAATTTCATTCTGACAAACTAGACAACAATCTTATATTATATAAAAGAAAGTCGTGTTAGTTACACTATTTATAACTCAAGAACGGCTGAACCGATTTGGCTGAAAGTTGGTGGGGAGGTAGCTTAGAACCAGGAGAAACACATAGGATCCAGCAGGGTAGAGTAGGGTAGAGTAAAGTAGAGTAGGATAGTTGGGTAGAGTAGGATAGGCGGTATGAAGTTCGCCGGGTCAGCTAGTTATTGAATAAAAATCAAAGTCATATAAATTCGCATTAAAAGTAGTATGTCATAAGTAAAAGATAAATAAATAAGAATTGTCAAGTGGATTATATACATATGTCGCATTAAACAATCAAATAAATCATCAGTTTCTCTTTTCTCCTTCCAACAATATCTGGTGCTTAGCGTATCAGCCGCCACGACACAAAATTAAAACTGACGTAAAAGTGAAAGAAGCGTGTTATTTCATATTTGTAGTACAAAACAATCAGAGCACAGTTTGTAAACGTTATTAAATGTAGGTAAGTGGTTTCGGTAAACGGTAAACGCTGAGTAAATACCAAAGATTAGGGGGGCCCGTCCATTAATTGCTACGGGTGATTTTGGCGACTTTTTGTTCCCCAAGTGAGATGTTGTGAGATTTGGTTGAATCCCATCTTCCCCCTTAATCTTATGCTTGATTGCGTTAATTTATTTAAAAAAAAAAAAACTTTAAAATATATCCTACTGTTAAAAACCTCCTCTCTTCCACGTGAGATTAGATGAGATTCGATTCCCTTCTCTTAAACGCCTCACGTAATTAATACACGCCCCCTTATGTTGGATTTTTTTTTATGAGGCTTTCTATGCAGTAGGGTCGTGGTAGGTAACTGTGGGCCAAAGTAGCACAAAGTTGGTGCCCTGAAACGCTGCTCTAGACCTATGCTCAGGAGTGGGACAGAACAGGCCAACAAAAAAAACAAACTCGTATTAATGACACGATCCTCAAAGGAAACCTCATCTCATTTAAAGGGGTGACCAGAGGGTTGCAAACCAACGTCCCAACCAAGGTGACCTTGCTAGTTTCAATCCGTGTAGACAGCAGTTGTAATCCATGACCTTCAACGCCCTTGGTTGGGAGGCGCATTTTCCCAACCACCGAACGTGTTGGCGCGTGGTTTACATCCATGTAGCCGCAACACAACCCAAACACATAAACCAAGGTGACCTTGGTTGAAACTATACTCCGTCGGTTTAGGTAGTTAACTAAACGTAAACAATCTTAATATGTCTTTTTGTTAAAAAAAAATCGTATAAAAGACATACAAAGATTATTTAATTTAGTTAGTTACCAAACATGGTATAGGTAAATAACAAATTGTAAACATTTTTAGATAAAAGTTATAGACAACTTTTAGATAAAAGACATGATAAGATTGTTTACCTTTAGTTAATTACCTAAACAGATGGAGTATAGTTTGCAACCATATGGTCACCCCTTTAAACTTCATACTTCTTCTTTCCTCGTACTGAAACGTATGTGACGACCATAATTAGATGCACCACACATTTATTTTAATACGTACTGTGTCCGTATGTTTACGTCGCCTACTTCCGAGAACTAAATGTTTTGTTACCAGTTAATTTCAACTGTCTGCAGTGCTATTAGCAGTTCTTTTGTTGCAGTTTTAATTATTTAGTATTGCGAGAAAACATTGACTACTTTGTAATGTTCGTTCTCATGGTGTCACCTACATATTGTATGTGATTAAATTTTTTCGTCATGCCACGTTTTAGAGGGGTCGTTTTTGGAGGCCACTGCCAAATACGATGATGGCTTAAAAAGATCTGGAACCATTCTAAGATTCTATTGTATCTGGAGAAGATCGTATAGTCATTATCAAAAGTTTAGGTACCTTATAACACGGTTTTTAAAGGTCACACCTTGAATTTGCACGTGTTCAGCAATACAGGCCACATAACTGATCAGCACCCCTAGCCAAGTTGATAATCTGCAATCGTTAACGCTAGTCAAAAACTAATCAAATGTATGGGAATGACATCATCTCAACGTTAAGTCACGTGGTCAGAACAAACGAATAGAAAATCCGTAGCCAAGTTCACATCGTTCAAAATGATAGAATGAATTGTTATCGTTTCTACAATGTTCAACGCTACATCCTTTGTTATCATAGAACGAGCGGTCGACTCAGGCGCGTTAACATGGCTACCAATTTATCGTTTTCTACAATTGCTGACACTGAGGCGGTACCGATTTGAGAACGGAATTCGACACGAAACGGTTGTAACTTGGCTAGGGGGGCAGATCCTTTCGGAAAACCGTCAGAGAATATCAACCATTTTCACGGTGATGTCTTCTTTAATATTCGTAATTTTCCCCTTTTTTCGGTGAGAGAGGTGAGAAATCATCAAATTACTTCTCTAGCTCTACAGGTGTGACAGACTTTTATTGTCTAAAACCCACCTGTTGGGAATTGAACGCAATAACCATCGGCTACGCGGTCTGCACGCGCGGGTTGCGTGCACATACGTCATCAGCAGCGGTGAACGGAGACGCGGGCCCATACTGGCTGTCCGGCGCACCGCGGGCACTCGCTTCAACGGACACCGACGCGACGGACGACGCTCTCGAATCTTTTAAATTAATTACTGTTTGTCCGGGATCGTTGTATTTTTGAAAGTATTGGTTAACGGCAATATACCACCGCTTATAGAAATACAGTCGACTCATTTACACCAAACCCCAACACACCTGTGTCCTACAGTTGCTTTTTACGTTCTAGAACGACGGTAACTCTTTTTCCACCAAGACACAGTTTTGTTGTTTTCTGTTCCACAAGGAAAAAGGGCAAGATACTACAACAAACACCCACTTACCACCTACGTATGTGCTACATACATAATCAAACATTGAATGTCAAGGAAAGGTCGTCTATCATCACGTACTTAACACAATCATTCGAATTACCACAAATTAGTTGTTGGTTACTAACGTGTCCTTTAAACATAATATGTATCACCGACAATTACATTAGATCCCTAGTGGACCATTTGTTGTAGTTGAAACTAGTCGTGGTTGGTCGCAATCCACTAAAGACCAATAAGTCTTGCCAGATTTATAGCTATGCTGGCAATTTCAGCAAGTAGGTACCAGGCTGAAATCTGGGCTGTAAGGTTGTGACCTCGATCTCCGATGATCTTGTTGTCGTAGACCAATGAGACTTTAAGAAGTTTGTGTTGCGAAAAATATTTATTTACATGCCCAACCCTTTTTTTGGGGTCATCAAAACTTTGCTCTGGATAAAAAGAGAGGCTTGCCTATTGTATTCCAGGGTCGCGATGACTCTTTCAAATAGTCCTGTAGCCCTGGACATTTCCAGCAGCAGCAGGTCAGCAGATACAAGTAATTACAGCTAGCCAGCCAGTCAACTAATTAGCAGCCGTTACAGGAAGAAAACAGCAGTACATGAGGAGATGAAGGACATAGAGCTGTAAAGTACGGCAGATAAAAAAAAGAAATCCTTTTCTAGCAGTGGGTGTGGGCCAAAATCTATGTTAAAATAACATTGATGAAATAGCAATGTACAGTGTTATGTCCATATATTATACAGTGTTACGTCCAATTTTGTCTCTTTCACAGTTACTGGTGAAATCTTTGTTTATTATTTACCTACCATCAGTAATCTAGTGTCCTGTTGGAGTCGGCGCAACCCGTTTTTTTTCTCTTCCATTCACCCGTAACGCTATCACAAACTCCCTTTGCCTTCATATCATTTCTCAGTCCTCACACAATAGATCCATCTGTTCTTTAATCTTCCTATCCCTCTCCACCCATCCACATTTATATTCATAACTCTTTTAGTAACATGTGAATCATCCCTTCTCTTTACATGACCATACTAAGCCAATACCTTTAACAATCTATTAATCTACTATTACTATTTTATATATATATACTATTAATATTACTATTACTCTTGGTCACGTCATCACGGGTGAATGACTGGACCTATTTCGCTAATTCTTTTTTTGAAAGATTTCAAGATTTATTTATTCAAGAACAATTAAAATTGTATGCGATTATTGAGTACTTAAAAACTAGGAACAAAACGGGAAACTAATATGACTTAAATTACAATAAAAGGATTGGTTAAAAAAATAATAATGTTAAAAAAGTTCTTACAGAATGAAAAATTAAGAAAACTATGCAGGAGATTACAGAAAACTAGGACTACTTATAATAATAATAATATATTTATTCAGAGTTAAAATTTGGTAAAATAGTTACATAAAATCTTAGGAATAACTTACTTAACGTTTGACGGTTTGACAGTTCATTGTTAAGACTGGACAACGTCTGTTGGGTTAGCTAGCCTCACCCTTCTTTGGACTTCAGGCGTGACGTTTATCTATGTCAAGTTACCGGTTTGACACTAACTTGACGTGTCAACTTTTAGGCGTAACAGTTAGCAAGTGTGGTGTTACGTTACTGAAATGATATGTGAAAATGTGTTGCAATATGTGAATACCGTGTTACGCTTAGTCGATACGGTGTTGAAAATAACTGGTTATGGTATGCGAAGTTGATTGTGATCTATTGGCTTCTTGTGGTAATGTGTCTAAAGAGGGAGTGACAGCTGAGATGATAGATATATAAAAAACTAGCTGGTATCCGCGACTGCGATGTATATCATTTACCAAAGCAAACCACGTTACTGAATCATTTTTTATCAGAGAATTACAATCGTCTAGCCGGAATATTGTTTGTGTAAGTGGAAATTAAATCGTCGCTGTCCGGTACGTAAGGAGGCGGCGGCGACCGCCATTGCTGGCCGTGCCTGCTGCCAGAACCAACCTGTTATAATAACCACCCCTCATCACCCGCAAAATATGTGTATTAAACGAAGTGGATGAGAGGATTGACTTTTTTTCGAGCCATGTAAGTGAATGCAACAGTTTTATTAAATTTTGTAAGTTATATTTAAATATAACTTGCAAAATTTAATAAAACAGAACATTAACTAATGTTCTGTTTTAAGTTTGTTTTTATATTTTTATTTACATGTAAGTGAATACATCGAAGGATTAAAAAAATGTCTGATAATTTTACATAGATGTAGTTAGGTATTCTGTGTAGTTTGACTTTAGATTTTAATATTTTATATACTTACTGTAATAGTGTTTAGTTTTTATTTATTTTTTTAACCGACTTCAAAAAAAAGGAGGAGGTTATCAATTCGGTTGTATTTTTTTTTTATCATCATTTTTTTTTTATGTTTGTTACCTCAGAACTCCGTCGTTTATGGACCGATTTGCAAATTTTTTTTTCCCTCTATAGGATATGCTTCCAGATTGGTCCCATTTTTTTCAAAATCCAGTTCTGATGATGGAATCCATGAGGAATCGAGGGAACTCCTCAAAAATTATAGGCAACCCTATGGTAATTTTAGTATTTTCATCAAGAACTTAAGCATTTACAGTCAAAAAGTAACATTTGATGAAGTGGAACTGATGAAGAAGACCAGAAATGGTCAACGGAACTTCATACTCAAATAGATATCACAGTGAAGATATAGTTAAGCGACTATGACAATACAAATAAATGAATGATTCTGAATAGTTACGTTAAAAATGGTATCATCGAAGTGATCTGATGATGATGATGGAGCCGGAAGGTAGGCACTGGAACTCCGTAATTAATCAATGTAACCTAGCCGTGTTTGAACTTATTAGAATTGTCATGAGATGCACTTTGGCTATAAGGAACTATCGAACTGATCTGATGGTGGAGCCGGAAGGTAGGCACAGGAACTCCGTAATTAATCAATGTATCCTAGCCGTGTTTGGGCTTATTAGAATTGCCGTGAGATGCTCTTTGGCTATAAGATACTATCGAACTGATCTGATGATGGAGCCGGAAGGAGGAAGGTAGACACAGGAACTTTATAATAAAACAATGTAACCTAGCAGTATTTGGGTTAATTGAAATTGTCATGAGAAATAGGCACTCTGGTTATAAGTGTATCGCAACTAAAAAGTGTGAAATAAAAACTTTTTAGAAAAAAAAAATAACCGACTTCACTAAAAAAAGATTTTTTTTTCTAAAAAGTTTTTTATTTTTAGGTAGGTGTTAGCCGTAAGATGATTTTTTCAATTATTTGTTTATTTATTGTGTTTGGGAACCACACTTGAATACTTGATCCTATAAGGGTTCCGTTTTTTCCTTTTGAGATATGGAACCCTAAAAAGGGCTGTGATATTGTTCGAAAGAGTCACCGCGGCCCTGAAACGTATTAAGGACAACTGAAGGAACGGGTGGTTTTAGCAGTAAAAGTTTGACACTTTCTCTCGCTTCACTCAGTACGGAAGAAGATATTTGATAATTTCCAACACAAGAAAAAAAAATCTCAACGTAGTAAAGAGTTCCTTCCCATTTAAAAGAAAGAGCTATATTCTTTAGGGTTTGCCCAATTCAATTAAAAAACTGAAATAGCGGAAAGTTTGACTGTTACAGTCGCTTGCGCAACGTATCGTATCAAATCGCGTATGTTTTTCTTTTTTTGTGTTACTCGCAGTTGGCAAACTGTTTACATTTCCGTTTTGCATAATACGAGTATCAGTTGTATTTGATACCGTTGGTAATAACCAGGGATGTTCTCGATAAGAAATTTCGGATCTCGATACGGATATGGGAATAATATTATACCGGTTTCGAATAGTTGATAGGTTATCAATATGAAATTATTTCGGACTATCCGCTGGGTACAGATATTGGAACTTTAAAATTGTAAAGGTAATAAAATAAAAATAGCAAGATTTGACTTTTATGTCTAGTCTAGATTATTACGGTTACGAATATGAAATTATTTCGGATTATCAGGTAGTATCGATAGTATACAAGGAGGGCAGTGATGGCCGAGTGAAAATAAAGTACAAGGAGCAAGATTGGACTTTTATTTCTAGTCTAGAATATTACGGTTACGAATATGAAATTATTTCAGATTAGTTTTGATAGTTTCCGTTGCGGATATTGAACTTTAAAATTATAAAAGTAAAATATAAATAGCAAAATTTGACTTTTATTTCTAGTCTAGATTAAGTATTACTTGTTTGGGCGGGCAAAACAAAAACCTGTCGTAACCTGTCATTTAGATTCCACCTTTATCCAAACTATCCGAAACTTTTACGTCATTATTTCGGATATCCGATGGTTACGGTTATGGAGATCCATAACATCCCTTGTAATAACTGTCATGTTTTAGTTATTTTGTTGTTGTATTTAATAACAATGGCGTTTATACTCGTATTATAATCTGATTTGGTAACCGTTATTACAGAAAAATTGGTTTTGTTACCATTTTCAAGGTTATTTTACGCTAATCACACTAATATTATAAAGGCAAACGTTTGCGAGTCTGTGTGTATGTTTGTTACTTCTTTACACTTGAACGGCTGAACGAATTTCGATGAAACTTGGACCATGTCCTGGAATAGCACTTTTTATCCCGGCAGTATGTTCCTTTGGGTTAATTTTATATTATCACGCGGGCGAAGCCGCTGCAGCTAGTAGAGCATTTAAATCACACTAACATTATAAAGGCATACGTTTGTATGACCAGTGCGTGTTGCCAGTGATGACATATAGCTCCGAAACCTGGTCGCTTACAATGGACCTCAATAAAAAGCTTAAAGTCACTCAAATAGCAATGGAAAGGGCTATGCTCGGAGTTTCCTTGCGTGATCACATCAGAAATGAAGATATCCGCAGGAGAACCAAGATTACTGACATATCCCAAAGAACTGACTGAAAGACTGTGCAGCACTAGGCTCCAAAAGACTAGAGTATCTGGGCCAACCATTTCCAAGACCAGAGGACTACAGGCTCAGCCCCATCAAGGCCATACTGGGACTCATGAAGAAGGTGCACGGAGGGCTGGGGATTGAGTAGAAGGGAGGGGGATTAGCACAAAACATCCAGAAGGGTCGAAGTGCTCAGGTTTTAGGGCCAGCCCCACTATAAGATAAGATAAGATATCCCAAAGAATCGCCAAACTTAAGTGGCAGTGGGCAGGGCACATTGCTCGCAGAACAGAGATGGTCGATGGGGACGAAAGGTTCTGGAATAGCGACCACGTACCGGAAGACGCACCGTTGGCCTCCACAAGGTGGACCGATGGATGCGAGACGCACAGGACCGGTCATTATGGCGACACTTGGGGGAGGCCTATATCCAACAGTGGACTGACTTTCGGCTGAAGTGATGATGATGATGAAAAGTTTATGTACCTATAAACTGGCTGTCGCTGCTGTTGCATCCGCGTCTTTCGTTACTGCTTTGCTCCTTCCTCGATAAATGTGTGTGTGTACTCGTATATTTGTTACTCCTTCACGCTCAAACGGCTGGATGAATCTGGATGTAATTTGGCACACGGGTAGACCATGTCTTGGAATAAGATAGGATTCTATTTCTCACAGAACTATGTTCCTATGATATATTTATTCACTTATGTACCTATACATTGTCGAAGCCGCTGGCAGAAGTATTTAGATAAATAATTATAGCCTTTTATATCTTATTCTTCTTCCTGCTTATCCTATATTACTTGGGGTCGACACAACACGTTTTTGTTTCTTCCATTCGGTCCTGTTACTCGTCACACTATCACTGACTCCCTTTTCTTTGATATCACTCCTCACACAATCCATCCATTTTTTTCTTTAGCCGGATCTCCATCCATCTCTATGTATACTCTTTAATTATAGCCTTTTATATAATGTTTGGCAATGATTTTCCAAAAGCCCGGTAACCCGTACCTTTGGAAAAGGTTCAATTGTAGTCTTAATATAAAATTAATTAAACGAGATCAGGTTTTAATAGCCTAAGGTGCTTGAACATCGCTCTAGCCTCTGAAGATATATTTCAATAAATTACACCTCCACTTTCAGTAAGGCTGCCCGTCCACTGGAGTAGAGAGAGGAGCGGAGCTGTGCCAATAGTAACCAATAGAATTGCATAAAATCTCCACACCGCTTCAGACACCTATTTGCGTAAAAACCGAAAGTGTGAGTGTTTTTTTCGCCAGGTGGCCCTGTTAAGTAAACATCTGTTACTGTCAGATCGATCTAAATCTATACAGCTCGCCAAATAGTATAAAATAATAATAATAAATACTAATTTATAATGTAATAAATAATAATTTATAATGTAATAAATCTTTAATAAAAATTGTTCTTAGAATAAGTTATTTTTTAAGTAGAATAAGTTTTGTATTTGCTGTGCCCAACAGGGTCCACGATTGTGTCCAATGTTTTCACCTACCACCTAATCATGTACATTGTGGAATGCAATAAATAATTGAGTATTGAGTATTGAAAAGCGGTGCGGGGAAGAGGTAAACGGGTCGCGTGGTAATAACGGATATCGCACAACCCCTGCTAAAATTACTCGTCGAGTGAACTTAGTTTAACTTTGCACAGTCCGCAACTCCACTCCGCACTACCTCGCTCCGTATCAATGGACAAACACAGTTCTGCGTCGGTCCGCTCCGCTGCCTCACTCGGTATTAATGGACAGGCAGCCTAAAACTCCTGAGAGCAATTTTACAAAGTACCAAATTCTGACGTTTCGCGCGAAGCTTCAACATAACAGCTTTCTGAGCCAAATTAAATAGCCCGTGCTCTCAATTTGGGTTAATTACAACAACGAGTCGAGTAAAAGTAAATCACATGTAGATACGTTATCACTTTCATCAAACACGCATGCGTACCATACATTTCTACTTCTAATGCATTATTAATTGATGTCGCCTAAATAAACGATGAAATGGAAAGCGCCGGTGTGAATTGGGTCGTCTTTGTAATACCGTCGTGTTTATGGCGAGGGTGACGTAATCCTATTGTGATTGTGAACGGGATGGGTGGAGATGCGGACAAAATAGGTGTTGTCATGGATTGGGTTGGCTGGCGAATGTAGGTGCGGTTCTGTAAAAAACAGTGGATGGCGGATCGCGGCAGTTTGGTATCACTCAAAACTCAAGCCTTTTATTTGTATAATGGGTATTTACCCAAAAACGTAAATAAGAAGTTCTTCATAAAGTAGTCTGTAAATATCGGAAATAAGCAAATCTTTTCGTTATTCCCTTTATACAATGGTAATGCCTGTATGAAATGTTTTGACAGGTATGGTAGGGAAAAAAACAACAATTTATGATAGCATTGTTTTGAAAATGGAATATTTGAAATGTCGCATGAACGTGTAGTCGATTGTATATAACTACCTATAAAACAAGCTTGAACAGTTAAAGAACCATTTTTATTTAGTACTAGCTGCTATGAAAACATCCTTTGGGATAAAAAAGTAATATCCTTTCTGCTATTCCAGGACATGGTCTAGATCAGCATATTTATTTTTGTTCAACAGGTCAAAAAAAAAAAAAACAAAATTCAAATATTTTTATTTCAAACACGCCTACTACATGGGCACTTATAAAACGTCAGAGGCTAGTGCACGGTTGTGGTGGTGCCTATATTTTATAAATAGGTCGACAGTTTTGAACACTGCTTGTTATCCGCAAGCCAGACCACAAACTACGGTGGGGAATCAAGACTCCTGACGGCCAGGATGTCTCCTACGACGGCAGCTGGGGCGTGAGAATGTTCCCTCACTCCTCTCCCTCACGGTTTCAGTCATCTGCTTTGTCTGCAGTGCTGCTTAGTAGAAGGAGGTGACCTTCTACCCATTCCCTCTCCCCTTCCCTCCGTACCATGACAAACACAACAAAATCTCTCAAGTGACGATCTTCAATATGTGCGGAATTGATTTTTCTTTCGCTTCTCTTGATTATTATAGAAACGAATACAATAGCAATATGATTGAAGAAATGAGTAACAAAGCGAAGGTTTTGTCCGTCAGACAAGAGAAGGTATGGAGGGTGACATTTTCCCCATTCATGCTAAATAGTTCACAGTCACGCATGTACCTAACGGTTAGAACAAAAGGATCGTAGACCACTGAACTAGTTAAGACAATAGAACAACAGTACTTACCGTCTATTACGCTAGCTGATTGTTCCACCTGTAACAAAAAAAAAAGTTTAATGACACGTAGGTATGAGATGCTGGTGCAATTATTATGAGTAGATACAGCATAAATATACAGAACGGCCAAAATATCTTGACCGCTTCGAACTTCGAACAATTGCTTGCTGCGCAGTAATTCTTTCTAACAATCGTATGGCGTATGCGTATTGCATATTTTTAGGGTTCCGTACCTAAAAGGTTTTTACCTTTTAGGTACGGAACCCTAAAAATATGGAACCCGCGGTCCGTCTGTCTGCCATCAGGCGCGGGAATTGCATGACTTGATTCCGCCATCTCCTTTCTACCATCGGACAACCCGACGTACGGCGAGTATCCACCCTTACGTTGTTGAAACTTCAACGGTCCGGACTAAGCGTTTCGCTTCGTCGTTTATACCGCGTACATCGAAGGACTGGAACAATTTGCCTGCTGCGGTCTTCCCGTCCAACTATAATTTAGGTGTCTTCAAGGCTAGAGTGAATAGGCTCTTGATAAACTAGTGCGCCTCACCATCAATGATTGCATCATAAGCAGTGATCACCATCACCATCAGGTGGGATCGCAGTCAAGCGCTGGTTTATATCAATTAAAAAAAAAGGCTGTATCTCATGAACCGTGGCAGCTAGTCAGTAAAAATTTTCACAGATGATGTATTTCTGTTGCCGCTAAAAACAGAATAAAAACTGGAAAGAAAAAGGAAAAAAAAACTGGGCAAGTGCGATTTTTTTAAGTGTCTTGTTTATGTGAGTTTACATGTTTGTGAACATACCCAGTATACAGGAGTTATTTCTAGTGTGGGGAAAAGTTAAAAAAAAAATCCAGGTCTTCGGCCATAGGTTGCTGGAAGTTGCAGAACACCGCGTGATTTTAAGAAGCTGGACTTTGTTTGCTTTGTTGTTTTCAGTTCATATTTTCATATGAACACTATTAACACATCTATAAAGTTACACTTCTTCTTTATTGATTGTAGCAATTGATCGTGAACAATAAATATTCTTCGTACCTAACTACTAACCTACTTTTTATAAGTATGTTGAATACTTGATTGATATTGATTAGGTACATTCATATATATCTGATACTCCCTTTGTATAGGAGAAACTGATCAGAGGAATCACTAATGCTTCCATGAATACGTCAATGTGTCTAATAATTAATTTAATTAAACTTTATGTACTGTAGTGGTAAATTTTAGTCTATACTTTCCTACTGCTGGAGGCCTTTGCCTCCCCCAACTTCTTCAAGGTATTCTTTTCTCGAGCCACCTCGAACCAGTCCTTACGGTAGGCATCTAGATCATCTCGCCATCTCTTCCCAGGTCAACCTCGGCGGCGTCGTCCATCCTCGGTACCCATTTTGTGGAGACTCTTGCCTAACGGTCAGAGATAGACATACGCGGATTTAATGCAACAAGGCGTTCCCTATCAGTCAGGCAGAGAGTCTGTCAGTCAACTTTTTTTTCTTAGGTGGGAAAATCATCTTATGACAAATCCTGCTCTTGGGCGGAGCGGGAGATAGTGTCAGACTTTTACTGATTAATAACCCACTCCTGTTTTTTCTTTGCCTTCGTCCCAGGGCCCCGGGTTTAACTTTCACACTACCCGTGGCCCCAGTAGGCTTCGACCCTACTGCGCCCCTATGATTTGCTGACATCTCCTTGAGGCGCGCGTGGAACAACAGTACGCGCCGTCGACGACTTGGGCTCGGTCCGGACGGTTACCGGACGGTCGGACGGCGAGCCACCCAGTCAGTCAACCTTTGGGTTAATAAAAAAGACTATTATCTATGGCTACATCAATACACTGCTTAGTTACAGACTTTTTTATGTATTTATGTGAAGACACTGTCTTAAGATACTGGATTTTCCTAGTTTAGGGAGTCAGGGCTCAAATCTCGTGTTGATAATTGTGTAACACTTACAAGTGTTAAATTTGTATTTTTGCAAATAAAAAATATTATTAATATTATTATAAATACTTAACTCTTCCCGCTTTGGGTGGAGTACGAGGGATTGTCAGACTTTTATTTACTGACTAAAAAACCTTTGTGTGTTCCAAAATACAATCCTGCAGTTAGTTACAGGCTTACGATGTAAATTAGCGTATCCAGCATGGATACGCTAAATAATAATAAATTAATGAGATACACGGAACATTATTATGTATTTTTTTATGTAATATAGCTGTAATATTCGCGAACTTGAATAACTAGTTTCTAGATTTGTGTCCGAACATTCACCTTTCAATTATAATAGATAGTAGATACTGTAGAATATTTTAATTACTTCTTATTAATTTATTACTTAACTGATGTGAACGAACAATTGCTGTTTTTGAAACAGTTTGGAGGTAAGTATAGTTGGAATCGAAACCATTTAAAAAACATCCCAAAATTTTAGTTCATTATTTTAACTACCTAGGTAATAACTTTTTTATTCTGGACTAGCATTTACCCGCGACTTCGCTCCCGTCAACTGACTACCTACCCTACCTAACTATATACCTACCTCTCCTACCTAATCCTATCTACCTTCCTAACCCACCCTACCCTACCTACTTTTTTTTATACCTTCCCTGTATGCAGGTGAGCAAAACAAAAAAAGAATGATTAAAATTGGTCTAGCCGTTCTTGCGTGTTTGCGAGACTAACGAACAGCTATTTATTTTTATGCATAAAATAGATAAATATAGATTTTATTTGGGGGCTTTTGTCCAAATAAGGATATTTCAGCCTGATCCTACCTTATTACAATTACTTCACATAAAATTTTCAGTTTTTGACTTTGCTCGAATTCTTCATACCACTCATGCACAGTGTTCTTATACCAAAAATCACCATAATCGGTTAATAAAAAAAAACTTACTTAGTTTTACTAGACACAACAACACAACTCACTTAATCTTCACTGATGACATACGTATTGGCGTTGTGCAACCTCTAAATGTTAACCGATTATGGTGATTTTTGGTACATGAACACTGTGCGTGAGTGGTATCAAGAATTCGAGCAAAGTCAAATGAAAATCGAAAATTAAAAAAATAAATTGAAATTGACCCATACGAATAAACAATCTAACATTCATCACAAATATTTTTCCCAATAGGATGAATCATTGCTAAGAGACCGCTATTCGGTTTTGATAGAATGCTTTGGATCAGACCCACATCGAATCAATTTTTTTAATGATAAACTAGTGCTTGACTGCGATCCCGCCTGAGCAGCAAGTGCACTATTTAATTTCAGTTCGCTCAGCAGCGAGTCGAGTTTATCTTTATTTCGGACACATTCCATCAGCAAATGTTGTAAATCTTCAGGTAATACAATAAACATTTGTTTAGAATGCAGAAAGCAAGTGTGAAAGTTAATAATAAATCATAATAAACCATTTACAATAAATCATCAAATCTATAAAATCATTATCATAATTAGAAGTGATTTACTTAAGTATTTATTTTATATACTAAAACAGAAAGTTGAGAGAATAATATTATCAGTAAATCAGTAAATATTATACGCTCCCGCAGGCAATGTAATGACCGGAGATGTAGAAACAAGATCTACCTACATTACGAAGCGGAGTATCCTTTATTACGAAATTGTGCGGACAAAGCCGGGGAGTTAACACATAATAAATCAAGTTTGGTATAAGAATAAAACGATTAAACTTGATAGACAGAACAATTATGCAATATATGAACGTAATGACTTTCTACGCTTACCAAGATCAGTTGTAGATATGGATAATTGGATTAAAAAACTCCCAACACACGCTAATGCATCCCGCCCTCTTATTTCTCATCAAAGTTTAAAATAAATAAAAAACCGAGCAAGAGCGAGTCGGACTCGCGTACTGAGGGTTCCGTAGAAACTAATCTATGAAAACAGTTCAATTCCCGAAGATTATTCAGAATCCCAAAAAAAGTTTTTTTTTTGTGACGTAATTACAAATTTACAATTTTCAGATTTTTTCCTATACTTGTGCTATGAGACCTTGCTTCATGCCAAATTTCAGGATTCTAGATCAACGGGAAGTATCCTATAAATTTTGATTCCCTTGAGAGTGTCGAAATACACGTTTTTTGCGATATAAACGGCTGTAACTTTTTTTTTCGTGTGATTTTTTCACAGCTTCAAGGGACCGCAGACCTAAGTTTTAATTTCAACTTGATACCTCCACGCGCTCCTGAGATAAGTCTTAACAGACAGACGGATAACAAAGTGATCCTATAAGGGTTCCGTTTTCCCTTTTGAGGTACGGAACCCAAAAAAATGCCGTACAAAACTACTGTACCTATAGAAGTTATAATTCTTTGGTTATTCCAGCGCACACATTTTTTATTTTAGAGAGGATCTCCTTTGACCACTATCTAACCTGATGGTAAGCGATGATGTGGTCGACGGTGGAGCACGCTTGCCTAGAAGTATCCTATTCACTCTCGACTTAAAGACCCCTAGTAGCTTTCAGGAAGCAAAAACTCCGGCAGAGAATTTTACGTCTAGTTGTACGCACAATAAATGTGTCCCCAAAACGCTTTGTACCGTGTACGTATGGATGGGATGTCCGCCTTCTTTATTACATCCAAATTCTAATGGAGAACAGCGCATACGCAGTTCGCTACTACCAAAAGTAACGCGTCCGAGTTATCCACATTAGGGATAATCATAGTCAATCACAGGTGAACCTTACCGCAATGCAATCGTAGGTCTCGCCCTGGGAGAACCGCCTTCAGGTTCACGGTAGCCCCTACACCAGGTAAGTATGATAATGAATAGATGAATACTCTAAAGAACCTGCTGAGGGTCGTTCAAAGGCGGAGAATCTTAACACCGCGATTCAGGAATCGCCCCCCTCTATTTATCGGAGTGTGGTTTCCGCACTTAATCCTAAGTGGCCAACCTTTGGTGGGCTTATTCCAACCTCTCTCCAAAAACTGATTAGGCCTCCCAGGTTTTTCAGGGCGTCTGTGAGGGAATTCAGAGGTCCTAGGGTTTTTTTTTTTTTTTTTTTTTTTTTTTTCGGGTGGGAAAATCATCTAATGACATCCCCCGCTCTTGGGCGGAGCGCGAGATAGTGTCAGACTTTTACTGACTAAAAACCCACTCCTGTTCCTTTGCCATTTTTTCCAGGGCCCCGGGGGTCACTTTCGCATCACCCATGGAGAGGTCCTAGGGTGCGTGTATCAATGACACCTGTACAGTCAAGGAACACATGCGCAATTGTCTCTTCCTTCCAAGCATGCTCCGCACAGGGTATTGTCTGCGAGACCTATTGTGTGGAGGTGCTTAGGTATACAGTGTGTGTGTGATGGTCCTCCGCCTCCATGCCAAGGCTGCCTCTATCCAGTAGCTTGAGGCTTTTGGTGAGGGTTTTATTGAGGTGTGGCATGGCCTTCTTGGCCTGCCTGCAGCCTGGTATCGAGGACTACCAGCGCTCTGATTGTATTTTTTTTTTCGGGTGGGAAAATCATCTAATGACATCGGCTCTTGGGCGGAGCGAGAGATAGTGTCAGACTTTTACTGACTAAAAACCCACTCCTGTTCCTTCTTTGCCATTTTTCCAGGGCCCCGGGATCTCTTTCGCATCACCCATGGCCCCAGTAGGCTTCGACCCTGCTGGGCCCCTACGGTTGCTGACCTCTCCTTGAGGCGCGCGTGGAACAGTACGCGCCGTCGACGACTTGGGCCAGTTCCGGACGGTTATCGGACGATCGGACGGGGGCGTGAGGACCTTTGCCTCACGCGATCGGCCGCCTCCTTTGCTAGCATTACTGCTTCGCAGAAGGAGGCGACCGCCCGCCACTCCTCCTCGCTACGGACCATGGCTTGTACCAAGGCCCGGGCCCGGTATATATGGGTGTGTTAACGTAACCAACTAACCACGCAGCTGACCAAAGGGGATGGGTAAGATGGGTTCGGGCCTGGACACCACCACACCGGATCCCCTCCTAGCCAGTTGGCGCTGGGTCCTTTAATTCATTGCAGCATCACAGTATTGCGGTTCCGCACTGTGACTCTTTCTAGTGCAGTGGCATCGCCCCATTCTAGTACAACGCCATCATAGTTAGGTGTTTACGTGGCATGCCTTTTAAGTTTTGTCGTTTGAAGAAAAAAACACAACTAGAACCTTATAGTACTTTTTATTGTTTTTCAAAGTATTCACCACGTAGCTTAATACACTTTTCCATTCGCTCAAACCAGTTATTATAACATTTATTCCACACTAAAGAGGGGGTGTTCAAAATGGCTGACGTGAAAGCGTCGACTGCTTCTTCACCGGACTGGATCCTTTGACTACGAAGACTTTTCTTAATTTTAGGAAATGTAAAGAAATAGTTAAGGCTTAGGTCAGGACTGTATAGAGGATGGTCAAGAATTTCTACTTTTTCCTGCTTCAAATACTCAATCGTTTGATGAGCGCTGTGTGAGCTTGTGTTGTCGTGGTGCAGGATGATGCGTCGCTTTGAGTTAGATTTTCGAAGTTCGGCGATGACTTGTGGTAAACAAACTGTGGTATACCACTCTGCGTTAACCGTTCTACGATCTTCAAGTGCAATAGTCGCAGCATGGCCGGTTTTTCCAACGAACGTGGCCACCATCTTCTTTGAAGTGCTTCGAGAACGAACAACTTTAGTCGGCTTTGGCTCGTCTTGAAAGACCCAGATTGTAGATTATTGTTTGGAATCAGGATCGTAGGCATAGATCCAAGATTCGTCACCACTGATGATGTCGTAGACGTGATTTGACCCTCCTCGGTTGAACCTTTGCAGAGTTTTCTTACACCATCTGACGCGGGCCGCCTTGTGATCGTCGGAAATCAGATGCGGTATCCAACGTAAACTAGCTTTCTCACACCAAGCGCTTCATGCAAGATCTTCTGAATGGTTGTCCCTGAGATGCCTAATAGAGCCTCTATCTCTCGATATATCACATGACGATCTTCGAGAATTAGTTGTCTCACAGCAATGATGTTATCTTCAGTGAAGGCGGATTTTGGGCGTCCTTCGTGAGATTCGTCACTAACACTAGTATGTCCACGCTGGAATTCTAAATACCAGCGTTCAACCGTCCGCAGACATGGGGCTTCATCACTGAACACAGATGTAAGCTCTTCAAAACACTGAAGCCGTGTCAGGCCACTTCTAAAGTTGGAGAAAATTATTGCACGAACATTTTCCTTAGAAAGATTCATTTTCGTACGTAACCTGACAGATTCCAATCGACGCTGTGACTAAACAATAGCATTAATCCTAATACTTTCAACTGTTTTGAGATTCAAAATTTAAACACATTCGAATATAGAACAGTTCCGAATTCAAAATTGCCGGGAAATATGGAAACGACAGAACTTAAAAGGCATGCCTAGTAGAACTAAATCCTTTTCGCCAAATGGTCTTTAGAATCTCGTTGTACTATGGGGATGCCTTTACTATGAAGGTACTTAAAAAAAACTGAATGAGAACTTGAGAAGTTAAACTAAATTAGAGATTTTTTTATTAGGTATTTAATGTGAGGTTCTACGTCATTATGAATATTTTCAGCAGTATTGTAGCTATGTATTAACATAAATATGCAAGATTAATTACTAAGCATGTTACGGTAAGGGATTGAGTTAAGCTCGGATCCTTTTCAAATTAAATTTGTGGGCAGCGGGCAAAGCTAATCTCAAGAGGGACTTAGAAATTTATTTCTGAAACTAGAGTGGGTCTCGACCTTTCTTTTAAAATTTCTTCATAAGTGTTCTCGAGAATTGGGAATCAGCATTATTAGCTTTGTTTTAAACGAAGAAGCTAAGATTTAAATTAAAACCGGCCAAGTGCGAATCGGACTCTCGTACGAAGAGTACCGTAGTCGTCGACGGCGCGTATTGTTCCGCGCGCGCCTCAGGGAGATGTCAGCAAATCGTAGGGGCCCAGCAGGGTCGAAGCCTACTGGGGCCATGGGTAGTGTGAAAACGAAACCGGGGCCCTGGGACGAAGGCAACGAAGGAACAGGAGTGGGTTTTTAGTCAGTAAAAGTCTGACACTATCTCTCGCTCCGCCCAAGAGCGAGATTTGTCTTAAGATGATTTTCCCACCTATAAAAAAAAAAACCGTCCGTAGAAAAATACAGCAAAAAATCACGTTTGTTGTATAGGAACCCCATATATATTTATTTTATTCTGTTTTTTAGTATTTGTTGTTATAGCGGCAAAAGACATACATCAACTGTGATAATTTCAACTGTCTATCACGGTTCATGAGATACAGCCTCGTGACAGACGGACAGACAGATGGACAGCTGAGTCTTAGTAATAGGGTCCCGTTTTACCCTTTGTACGGTACAGAACCCTAAAAAAATAACGATAAGAAGACCAAGACATAGGTTTTACAAATATTGGAATTTGTTCAGAAGTACATATGTTCAAAACACAATTTTAGGAAGTATTCGATCAGAAAAATATTGCAGAGGAGGAGGAGGAGGAGGAGGAGTAGGGGTTAAATATCCTAAAAAAAATAACTTAAAACTCCAAAAATCAATAGAAACTTAAAACCGTGAACAGTTTAGTATTACGAAAGACTTAACTAATATCTAAAGAGGATCATCATCACGCTTTCGCGAAACACGCAGATAAATCACGATTTCACGATGCTGGGATCACGCCTGGCAAAGTTCAGCGTGGATCATGATCGAGAAATGTTTTGAAGTAGCAGTAACTGGCATTTCAGCTTCCATTGTGCTAAAGTTGTAGCGTCGATTACTACACTACACGATTAGACCGATCTCCTGGAAGGTACCTAGGCCTGAACGTAGGAATAATAATAATAATAAATTTTTATTTCGGACAGAGTCCATAAAACATTGCACGTACATACAGAAATAACTTACACATACATACATACACATATTTTGACTGATCTGTTGGTCTAGTGGTTAGTGGCCCTGACTGCTATGCCGGAGGTCGTGGGTTCGATTCCCACCCAGGATAAATGTTTGTGTGATGAGCACAATCATTTGTTCTGTGTCTGCGTGTAATAAATATATCTATAATATGTATGGAATTAGAAATATTTTAAGTATGTTTATCAGTTGTCTAGTACTCATAACACAAGCTCTGCTTAGCTTGTGACTAGACGGCGTTGTGTGATAGTTGTGTGAATGTTATGTTATGTTGTTATGTTATACAGAAACAAATTACACACACAGAAACAAATAACATATACAGAAAAAAATTACACATACAGAAACAAATTACATTTACACAAACTTAAAACGACAAAATTATTTAATATATTTACCTACTTAAATGATGCACGATGAGTGATAATATGACCATATCAGGGGGGCTAAAAAGGTCACTTTAGCAGAATCATAATATGATAATAATATGAATCATATTACAAATCACAAAATGGTCACAATTTGGCAATTCATATTATGATCCGTAAACAATTCATATTCTGCAATTCATCTGTTTGACAGTTTTGTATGGGGATTCGTAAAATGGTTCACATATTATGAATTGCTTTTATGTCATTTAGCAGAATCATAAAAAGTTACTGACAAGCAACATATTTCAATTCATTTCGCAGATTTTATTTATCAAAATTTAAATAATGGCAGATTTAGGACTTTACGAAAACTTCTTAGAACACACGCGTATTACGGAGAGTCTATTATATTCCCGATGAAGTGATGCTCTTCGCAAAATGGAATTGGCATTTGAAATGCCGGACCCCGAGTTTATCGGGCTTTATAGATTTAAATAAAAGTGTAGATTAAATATGTCGTGACCTCATAAATAAGCTGGAGCCCTACTTATGTTCACGTCGTGGTGGAATAAGTACTGTCTCCAAGGTAAGCTAAAATATTAGGTACCTAGGTACTATTATGACATAGTAGCTAGATACCTACTAGTTTATCTCCTTGTTTAAAAAAACTATGATAGGAGACCTTTATTGAATGAGCATTAATATTATTTTTATTTTAGGTTCTGACTGCTTTAAGCTTGATGCATCTGGTTCATACCCAAGGTTTAAAGGAGCTAGCGCACATCATAAGATGCACTTCAAGTATACACTTTTCAATGTCAAACATTGTTTATTGTTTAAAAAAGCTTGTTATACGTAACGTCCTTGCTTGACAGACAGGCAACGCACAAATCACCTGCGTTTGACAGCGCTTTCGCCGCGAGAGCGCCACATTTCGAGACGAGCGGCGGGCCCGCTGCCCACTGTCGGTAGCGACAGGCGCGCGGCTATACGACGACTTTTCGCTGATTCGCTCGCACTCAGCCCAACTCAGCCACTCGTCGCATCCCCGCGATAACATCGCCATGTGTTGACACTTTATAAGAGAGTATAGAAATACGTAGCACGACGATTATATCGCCGCGATATGGCCCCTATTTTACCAAATTTTAACTCTGAATAAATATATTATTAACTTTTTTTTTATTTGTTTAAATAAAATAAAATTAACATGTTTTCTGAATAGAGCTGTTTTAATAACACTATATCAGGTGACTCCCGTTATCCCCTGAGACCTACACTGATGACTCCAATAGTGGACACAGAACCTGAGACACCTAAACGATTCTATAGGTACGGAACTGCATTGTCGGGTACGAAATACAGTAGAGCGAACCATCGGCATACTTAAATCTCGTTGGAGGTGTTTGTTAGTAGATCGGAAACTACATTACCATCTACCATGGCCGGTTCTTTAGCAAATGCTTGTGTGGTATTACACAACATCGCTAATAGCGCAAGGATACCAATAATGGCACTATCAACACAGGAAGAGCATAATGAAACGAATTTGTAGGTAAGATATTTCAGTAAGAAATGCAATTTAATTGATGTAAGTAATAGATAAATTTTACAATTGCTCCAATCATCAAAAATGAATGTGTAAAAACACTTACAATAATACAAAACTATTGTTTGATTTCTTTATACTTATTACATTAAAAGATTTTGAAATTATAGGTCTATCAAAATTCCCAATGAACAGCAAAAAAAATGTTCCAGATAACAAACACACAAATTGAAACTGTATCACGAAGAAATCACCATCTTGTTGTTGGTGAAGCGATACGAAATGCACTTATACACCGGCTTTGTTCAGCACGATGATATTATATTAGGTTTATTTTGCTTCTAAGCTTTTATGCTGATTAAATGTTCAAATATAGTTTAATTTCCTTATTGCTGTAGGTACTTTACTTTTCTTATTGCATAGTTTATTACATTTATTAATTATTTATTTAAACTTCATTACAGTAGTGGTACATAGGCAGACTTAATGCAACAATGCATTATCTACCAGTCAACCTATGTATTAAAAAAGACAACACTGTGGTAGGTGTGCACAATAAATAAATGGACGTGTCCCAAAGACAAAATTGTATATGACAAATTATCGATTTACGGTATTAGGTTTTGAAGGTGGTGAGCACGAGCACTATCAGCATCAGCTGCAGCATGTTGCATCTTCACCTGAGAAAGTATTCTCCAAGCCTCATCTAATGGCGCCAGAGGGCGGCCTGAAACAATTCAATTATCATTAAGGTTTATAACCTTACGAAAACATTATGGGGTGTAACAACAAATAACATTTACTGTTGTGGTACCTTCTTTGCCGAGTTTGACGAGGTATGTGGCTTGTGGCTGTGGTATTTGTCGCTTGGGTTGGTTCAACACTTACAGGGCTCCCAGCCGCACTTGCTACTACTTCTGTAAAAGGCACAAACATGAATTAGAATAAAATTAAATTTAGAATGAGCATTCTTTATCAATATTTATTTATTTTATTTAAACAGTGGATATTACTCTATTTTTCCAAGTATTTTTTTTCATAGGGTATTGAAAATAGTAAGATTTGACAGTCTACAAAGTATTACTTACTAAACAATTATTTAGGTATAAGGAGACCATATTCCACCACTAAATATAGGGACTTTTTTCACTTCAAGTTAACTTTGCTCTTGACCTAATTCATTATTAAGAGTTAAATAGGAAAATTTACTCACTGTACTTCTTCAGCACTGGAACAAACCATCAGCGACATGAGCAGAGATATTGGCTCTGGCACTTCCTATAAAAATTAAATGGTTGAATATTCATAACACTTTGTTGTTTAGGCAGAGGTCTGCACAAATGTAATGTAATAAAACAAAATATTACCATATCTGGGAAAGGATTGACACTCACTCGAGGCGCAGTTAGTCCAAATCCTTGTCCCATGAGCGCCAGAAACCTACTCTCTGTGTTGGACAAGGTGTTTGCCCGGAAAGGTCCTCCACCGGTACCATTCAAGTCGGCGTTTATGTTAGCAACAATCTTTTTAATTTTACTTTTGTAGTTGTTGACATACTGTAAAAAACAAAGACAAAGTTGGAATAACACTTAGAATAAAAAAATTCATTCTTTATAATACATACAATAGACCATTCCTTTGGGGTTTTTGTTGTGCCAATTCCTTCAGCATTGAGCAATGCAGCCACCTCTAGCCACAATCGAGAGGATTTTGCTCTTCCTTGGGCATTATTATTATAACCCCGAGCCCTACTCTTTTTTTCATTCATTTTATACAGGCTAAGTTTACCTTGACCTGCCCAAATGGGATCTGACTTCTCGGCAAGCTTCGGCAAGCTTCGCTAAGGTAGTCAATACTACAATAAATTTCTCAGCTTCATTTTGCCACTGGGAATGAAGTTCACTCTAAAAACCCATAAGACGTCCCACTGACCAAAATCACGCCAAAAATCTTTCACCTTTTTACATACAATAACTCATGTATAAGATCATAGGATTAGCGACCACAGAAAGTTCATTTACCTATAAACTTTGAGAATAAAATTAATAGTAGGCACTTACTTTGTTAAAGGTAAACAGTCCAACTCACAAGATATACACAAGTAAAATCACAGAGTACTTTGTAATATACTGAGTAAAATGCGGGAATGGTACCACTTATTGGTACCTAAAAGGTTTGCTTCAGTGTATTTAAAAAAAAACACGCATTTTTGGGCCGCTGCACTTGTAGAAATCCATTTGAAATCACGATTTATTGTTTGCAAACATTTTATTATTACTTTGCGCAAATTCGCAATCACAGAGTACTTTGGTAATATACAGGAATGTTGTTCGCAATGTTGATCTAAAACTTTTGTTTTTAATTTATTTCTTGACCATGGATACAAAGTCCTTTAGGTAGTAAATTTAAACAAAAATGCAGGTGTTGTCAGCATAACAAGTTGATACCTCGTTTTTATGGGCTTAATTGCTGATTATTTTTATCAATTATTATTATATAATACAGAAGTTATATTTTGATACAATACGTTATAACAAAATAATTATCCGATGAATAAAAACTGCAAAGAAAAAAAACCGGTATAGATTTATATAACCGGTAAAGATATAAGATTTAATTTTTTTTCATGCGGCAATATTTACACGGAATATGATTCAGATATGAAATGAATTGAGTATGATTCTGCTAATTTGTGCGACCATTTTACGAAAATTAGAGGAATTGCTTATGATCTGCTAGGAATTCAGGAAATGATTTGCTTTTAGATGAATTGCCCAATGTGACCTTTTTAGGCCCGCAGAGCTTAGTAAGAAAACATCGGTTTGAAGAAAAGCGTCATTGTATCTGTAATATATACCTCGGGCTTGCGGTCGATGTGCAATGGGTAGCTCTCCTATTTTTACATTTTTGTTTTAGGATTATTTTGTTTTTTTTTTCTCCTCTCAACACATAAACCCCATTAATGTCAGTTGTACGTAAATGCAATTAGAATTGTAATTTTGAAGGAGCCTGGAGTTCTGTCGCACAGGTCTTGTACCCTGTATAGACTCCAGCTCTCACAAAGGATAGACTATTACAAAATAATTTATTAGGTATTATTATCAACCTTTGTACCTTTATGAGAGAAACAAATAAAATATATTAAAAAAAAATATTATTCGCTCGCCTTTTGGTCGTCCAGTAACCGTCCGGATCGAACCCGAATCGTCATCAGTGCGTAGCTCAAAGAGATTCCACGCGTGCCTCAAAGAGACGTCAACAAAACCGTAGGTGCCCAGCAGGGCCGATGCCCGCTAGGGCCATGGGGAACTCCTGAAAAGAAAACCCGTGGTCCAAAAACGCAAAGGGTAATTGAAGGACACAGGTGTGAATTAAGTCAGTAAAAGTCTGACACGCCCTCCCACTCTACCCTAGAGCGAAAGAAGCCATTGGATGATTTCCCACCACAACAGAAAAAAAACGCAAATTAATGCACGACACAATTCAAGAGGTAGAACCTGAGGACTAGACTCGGTAAGTCGTGTGTGTTTACTGAATATTTGTGTACCTAGGGGCCTACGACTATAATATCTAAAGAGGTAAAATTTGTAAGTTTGTATGTAAGGGATAATCTCTAAAACTACTGAATGAAAGTTTGACGTTGAAATAAACACCACACACACCATACGTCAATGAAATACACACACACACAATTCGTGCGGAAGAGACGCCCGGGTGTCGCCAGTGTGCGGACCGCCCGGAGGACACGGTGGAGCACACGGTGGAGGTGTGCCCCGCTTGGGCCGAGCTACGCCGTGTCCTCGTGGGGGGATCGGCGGCGGCGATCTCTCGCGCCGGGCCTTGGTACAGGCCATGGTCCGGAGCGAGGAGGAGTGGCAGGCGGTCGCCTCCTTCTGCGAAGCAGTAATCTAGCAAAGGAGGCGGCCGATCGCGTGAGGCAACGGTCCTCACGCCCCAACCGCCGCCGGGATTCCGATCCCGATTTCCGGCCACCGTAGGCGAGGGCTTGCGGACGGTGAGCAATGGGTGGCTCGCCGTCCGATCGTCCGGTAACCGTCCGGACCGAGCCCAAGTCGTCGCCTCAGGGAGATGTCAGCAAATCGTAGGGGCCCAACAGGGTCGAAGCCTACTGGGGCCACGGGTAGTGTGAAAGTGAAACCCGGGGCCCTGGGACGAAGGCAAAGAAGAAACAGGAGTGGGTTTTTAGTCAGTAAAAGTCTGACACTATTTTCCGCTCCGCCCAAGAGCGAGATTTGTCATAAGATGATTTTCCCACCTAAAAAAAAAAAACACACAGGTACATTTATACAGTCACGTCAATTTAATTACCACAGGGTTGCTAACCCTATAAAAAAATACAGAAACTGAGGCACTTGGGTACCACTTAGCAATTTGTTTGGGTCTTAAATAAAACTTTTATTGCAGGATCCCAAGTATTTACTTCAAACGGTGTTAGATTGGAATTGTTTGAAGGGTTTTCGATTTCTTCGGCCAATAGTATTGGGAAATCTTTATGGCTTTTATTTGAGAAGTATCAGAAGACATGTTAGTATCAAATATTAGAAAATAACATACAGCCTTCCATACATAGAGGCCCTACCACGAGCTATTAACGCAATCCAGTTGACGACCTAAACTGACTGTTTATACTTTCAAATCTGGTGGAAGGGGATACTGTCAATTGACAGAATACGGATGCACACACTGAAATGTGACGTCACCGTCTTTAGGTTACATGTAACGTAGAGGGATGGAGCTATTCACCCTACATAGCTCCATAGCTATGTAGGGTGAATAGCTCCATCCCTGTTTCTTCTTCTATTTTAACACTTCATGGTACAAAGGCCCCTGGAAATGATTCTTAAACAAAAGTGATTTTAGTGAACAGAGTAACTTTTTCGTTTCACAGGGTTTGAACTGACCCATCATTTAATATACGAAACTGGCTGTAGCTCTAACAAAGACACTACAGTACATCAAAGACGCTACCGTAAATCAAAGATGCTACAGTACATCAAAGATGCTACAGTACATCAAGAACACTCGACACGTGCGAACTCCAATAATATCAAATGAACCAAGAGCTAAACCCTTTGCCCGACACCATACACACATATGAAGAGAAGACAACAAAGTAGAGGATCAAACGGATATTACACTTTTAGTCATTCAACACGACGTCGTCACCACTCCACGTGATCTCTACGAACAACACGAGGATATTAAAAGGGTGGATCTAGATATACTGGCGGAGTAAACCAATGTCAAGGCAACGGACGTAATGCTTCGAATATCGCATTTCAGTTTTTTAGAGTGTGAGACGGGTAAACAGATTAACTGCAATCCAATTAGGGAGTATTTATAACACGATTTGTATTCAAATCGAAGGAAAAATCATAAAGGCATAATAAAAAATAAAAAAATAAAGTTTATTTGACACAATTAGCATAATAATTACAGTGGTTAAAGAGTCACATTCAGCAAGTACAAATTTCACAGTACACCTGATGTAACCACCAAACTAGGCCGAGGGCCTGTATTATGGTGGTCCATCGTTTAGCCAGCCATAATGCATGATTTTTGAATGAAATAAAGATAAAACTTCATTTGATCCATTAAATACCAGATATAATAAATCATACTAATATAATTATAAAGGCGAAAATTTGTGTGTATTTGTTTGTTAATTCTTCACGGTCGAACGAAAGAACGGAATTCGATGAAAATTGGTACTCGAGTAGACCATGTCCTCGAATGGCACACAGGATACTTTTTATCTCAGGGGAATGTTCCATTGGGACAATATTCTAAATTGACGCGGGCGAAGCCGATTGCATCAACTTATACAACGTCCCCCCGATCGCATCTGTCCGTTCAAAAACTAGTGATTAACTCAAAAACTATTATAGGGATTTTCATGCGGTTTTCGCCAATTAATATACACTTACTCAGAGTGATTCATGAGAAATGTTTAGAGTACCTATTTCAAACATTTAAATTTGAACTAACAAACCTAATGAATCCACTTCACGATTAACGATGTGAAACACGATTCTTCCGTAATCGGTCACACGATTATCAATCCGCAAATAGGACCACGTATACGAAATGTAATAGGGGTATTCAGAAATGTTTCCATTGTGTACATTGTATTATTTGCAATTTTGCTGAGTGCAATAATTACCAATTACGGTGTCACAATTGGGTCTGGTCACAAAATAGATAGATACAGAAGTCAATCTCTTGTATGTACTTCACTTTTCATACCTACGCTCGGCGGTCGCGCTAGGGTCGGCGCCGCCCAACGCGGCGATCTAATATAAATTGTAAAAATATTACATGGCCACAGTCATGTTAGCTTTCTCGGCGCGGGGCCGGGTCACGGTAATATTATCTATACATACAGTATTCCAACTTCATACAAACGGACGAAACGCGAGCTATACCTACGCGCCTCGATCTCGAGGTGCGCTCGGGATGCAGACAGTCGCGTCTGTGCCGCGCGATTTTTTCAATAAAAATAAGTTCAAGTACATATTTATATATTTAATATGACGAGTAGGATATATTGTGCTGTTTTTGGTTGCATGAATTCTTCATTTAAAACCAAACATATAAATTGTAAAGTAGCTGCAGGTATCTATAACCAAGTAAAAAATATTCCTTTTTCTCCACCTTGTCCATGTTTCCCAAAACAATTTTTAATTAAGTTTTAGAATGCGGATTTTTGTACTTTTAAATTTAATAATAAAGCATTTCGTAGGTTCGTCTCAGTCGAGGCGCAAATATTTTTCGGTCGCAAATATTGAACACTTCCTATTCAATTCACAAAGTATTTTATTTGTTTATATAAAAAAAGTATATTCACAATCACAAAACTAAATGGAAACACAAAGTAGGCAAATGTAATAAAAATGCTGGAGGCGGGTAGCCATAGTGCGGGCAGCCCTATCGCATGTTTACGTACCACGCGGCTGTAGGCATTTATTTCTAAGATACGGCCGAGTTAGAATACTGTATAGATAATATTACCGTGGCCGGGTGCCGAGGCGCGGAATACCTACCAACCTAATCGTTCTGAGTTACGGTAAAACAAAACATCGAAATAGAAGCAAATACCTACTTACCCCTCTGAAACACCTGGTAACTTAAAAAAACGATAATATAATTTAGCATTTAATGTTGAATACAACCGTCCACTGAATAGTTATAATAACTCTTTTTTTTGTTGCTCCATTATTACACAAAAATTCACATACGCGTGTTTCAAGCGGATGGCACTCGTGTTCGCACCGGTCCTAGCCGGACCGAGATATCGTGTCTGTGTGCGCTTTGTATGTAGATTGACTTCTGTTCTGTTTTGTGGTCTAGTCATTTCAAATATACTGTGGGCACGGTTTGTTTTTCTTTCTTTACTATACTATTGTTATGTCTATCATTGTTACAAAGTACAAAATGATTGATAAATTGCGTTAAATGTGATGTCAGTCGAATTTAAACGCATTATCGAAAACGAATTCGCGTGCATTCGAGCGATGATAATTAACCAGCTACAGACACAAACGGAACTTACTTCGGGTTTTTCTGTTTTATTCTAGTGCCATCTATGTACCAATTTGGGAATTAATTAAAACTAATTAAGCTAATAAATAAAATTGTTTTGATTATCAGACTTGATCGTAAATCAATATTTCGTATTTGCATTAATTCGCAAGACATTTGCAATTTCACGTCATTCAGAAAAAGTAGTGATGTACCTACCTTCTTTTTCTGAATGACGTGAAATTGCAAATGTCTTGCGAATAAAGGAGGGACCAGACGGTTGCAAACCAACGTCCCAACCAAGGTGACCTTTCTAGTTTCAATCCGTGTAGACAGCAGTTGTAATCCATGATCTGCAACGCCCTTGGTTGGGAGGCGCTTTTTCCCAACCACCGAACGTGTTGGCGCGTGGTTTACCACGATGTAGCCGCAACACAAACCAAACTTATAAATTCAAATTATTTGTAAAGCGAAAACTTTGCCAAAAGGCTTTTTACACTATAAAGGACTATGTTGAGGACCAAAAGGCTTGGGATTGACCTGCTCCAGTACGCACTGCAACTGTTGTCTTATTATTATTATTTTTTTTCTTTTGTTTTTAATTTCAATTTTGCTTTTTATTATTATTATTTATTACAATTTGATATTGTAGATTATTTTTATTTTGCAATTTGACTTTTTTTTTTTTTTCTCTCTTTCTCTATTAATTTTTGACATCAATGTTTACTTCTTATTGTAAACAATATTTTTCTTTTTATTATTGTGAACGTGAGGACTATGTTGATTGCTTTTTTTTTCCTTTTCAGTAATTTTAACGTATGTCTGGCAATTTGAGTATTTTCTGCGGCCTACCCAAATGTCCTTTCCTTGGTATTGTTCGTCAAGTAGTTGAGCTCCTTAGTAGTCCTGAGTTGAGCTTTACGAATACTGACAAATGCTTGCACTGACTGGACAGGTCCACTCAAATCTGTAAGGTTCTTTCTTCAAAAGACCATTTCAGACAAATCTGCATGGTTCTCATGTGATTTGACCATTACATATTTACTGTATGGACTTTAAAAGAGACTTTGACCCCTGAGTTTGTTTCGGTGTTTCTTCTCAGGGTAGTCAGCTAGGAAACACCGGCCTCATCTAGTTTAAAAATGACGAAAAAAAAAAATTGACGTGTAAAAGTGTTTTTTTAAACCTATTTACAAAATAAATATCATTTATCATTAAAAAAAACACATAAACCAAGGTGACCTTGGTTGGAACGCCAGTTTGCAACCGACTGGTCGACCCTTTACTGCACTGAAATTTTTTTAAGGCAACACCATAACCCTGGAAATCACTGCAACTTGAGAGTAATGTATCTCAAGTTGTCTCGTAAGACTTAGTCTCTGCTATGCAATTGACTCCATCTTTTTAATTATAATTTAGCTCGTGCTAAAAGCATTAAGCAAAGGATCATTAATTTTGATCTTCCATACTTCTCAGAAGACTGTTCTAAGTGAAATTTATTGGACCGTAGCCTCTCCGTGGAACTAACTGATTCTTTTCATTACAACCGTTTGTTTTATGAAGGTTTTTTTTACTATGGTTAAACGGAAGAATAACTTCCTTTCCATTTGCCACTGTTCTTAACTGCCGGATTCTATATTTCCTGTTAGCTATAACCTGAGGGTAATGACATAATATATGTCTCTGAAACGTGGTCGCTCATAATGGGCCTCATCAGGAGGCTTTAAGTCACCCAAAGGGCAATGGAAAGGGCTATGTTCGAAGTTTCCTTGTGTAATCGCATAAGGAATAAAGATATTCGCAAGAGAACTAAGGTTACCGACATAGGGTCCGAAATGTTTTGGAGTGGCGACCGCGTATTGAAAGACGTAGCGTTGGTAGACCACAAGATGGACCGATGACTTGGTGAGGGTCGCGAGAATCTGTTGGATGCGAGACGCACAGGATCGGTCGTTGTGGTTAAACTTAGCGGAGGCCTATGTCCAACAGAGGACGTCTTACGGTTGAAATGAAGATGAAGTGAGATAGTGGTCTATCGCAAGCCTATCAATAAAAAAACTGGGTAAGTGCGAGTCGGACTCGCAGCCTGAGGGTTCCGTACAAACTTACCTATGTAAATAGTTCAATTCCGGAATGGAGTATCGGAAGACTTTTCCAAATAGCAAAAAAAAATCTATAAGACCTTGCTTTATGCCAAATTTCAGGATTCTGGGTTAACGGGAAGTACCCTATGAAATTTGATTTCCTCGAGAGTGTCGAAATGTACGTTTTTTGCCACATAAACCGAAGAATCTTTTTTTCTCGTTAACTTACAAGTTTGGTTTTTTCACAGCTTCAAGAGAGAGTTTTAATTTCAACTCGATACCTCCACGTGTTCCCAATATATACATATATAAAGGGTCTTGACAGACAGACAGACAGACGGACGGACAACAAAGTGATCCTATAAGGGTTCCGTTTTTTCCTTTTGTGGTACGGATCCCTAAAAAACTCAATACAAGTAATTTTTTGCCGTTAAATCTACTTCAGTATCTAAGGGCCTGTATTATAGGTATGCCAAAGGAGTTGTGTTATAATTATTTTGATTGACGCTTTTGGTAAACGAAAATACTTTTCGGTCAAGACTGACTCCTCAGGCTTACTGAATAATTTTCTCAGGGCGAGAGATTTTTTTACGTGTTTTTTTAAGGCATATTTTCAGTCACTGAAGGTACTACTTAAATGACACACACATCAATCATTTGGTTCGAAAGCCTTTACGCAAATAAACGTTTTCCCGATTTCCTGTCTGGGTCACATTTTCATGTTGATTGACGCCATTGTTCCGTCTGGTTATGACGTAATAAATTTATGAGAAGGTCATTTACAAACCATCATAGCCTCTGGTCAGAGACTAGTTGAAGCCAACGGCTTCGCTCGCGTTTAAGTAGAAAATTATCCCAAGGGAATATATTCCCGGGATAAAAAGTACCCTATTTGCTATACTGGGGTATGGTCTACCCGTGTGCTTAATTTCATGCAAATCCGTTCAGCCGTTACAGCGTGAAGGAGTAACAAACATACAAACACACTTTCACCTTTACAATATTTGTGTGATGTCATTCAGTGATATAGTACCATTCTAGTGGCGAAGAAATTAAAATCGGTTTAGTAATTTTTGAGTTTATTCATAAAAAAAAAAACTTCTTTACAATATTACATAGAATACTTACAATATTAATATAGAAGTTAATTATTCTTGGAGCACCAGAATATTTTAATTACAATATTAATATAGAAGTTAATCTTTCTTGGTTCTTAATACATAATTACAATATTAATATAGAAGTTAATCATTCTTGGAGCACCAGAATATTTTTTCTCCAGTTCCCATCGGAGATCTTTTAGGAAAAAACATCTAAAATGTGGTGAATCCATGACTAATGATGGTTAATTAGTAATCAAGAGTCGAGATTCTTCCGATCACGCCTCATCGATTAGCCAGTCAAGGACGTGCGTTGAAAGCTGTAGGTAACTTGGAATCTGTACATAAACAGGCGTTAATAATAGATGTGGGAAATAGAATGGAATAAAATTTATTCGACAAAGGCAATAAAATACAGCGGCAACAACAAAAAAAATGATAAAAAGCGAGTAAAATAAATAAAATAAAATGATAAAAAACGAGCTATTAACGCGACCCATTCGACGAATTAAACTGAACTGTTAAAGGAATACCTAGAGCTATAAACGGTGTCTAGCTCCATCACTTTTTCTCGCTCGCTCGCCTCATTCATTCAAAATTCAAAATTAAACGCAATTTTTGATAAAAGGATCTTAATATGGCCAAATAAAATCCACATGCAATCTATTCTTAATCAAGACAACAAAACATGTCATCATCATCATTCCTTCCTTTCGCAACTAGTTTGGGGTCGGCTTCCATTCTAACCAGCCCCCCTAGCCAAGTTACAATGGTATCGTTCGCGCCGAACGCCTCGAGTAGGCCACGCCTCAGATTCCTTTGTTCTGACCACGTGACTGAGCGTTGAGATGACGTCTGAGCGTTGTGAGGCGTGGCCTACTCGAGGCGTTCGGCGCGAACGAAACGATTGTAACTTGGCTAGGGGGGCAGAAGTGATCGAATACCTACCTGTGTTTTTTATCAGACCCCCACCACCCAATTACTAGGCAACACGATACTCTTTGTTTAGACTGATGGTCAGACTTTCTGGCATCTGACTATCTGTAGCGACTATCAAAGATATATGAATGACAACCGGGACCTACGGATTTATGTTCTTTCCGAGGTACGGAGTGTCAATAATATCCTAGAAAAACTTAAGAAGTACATAAGAATTGAAAAAATCACATTGATTCTTGCCCGGTACAACAAAACATGACAATGTAATCATAAAAAAGCAAAATAAAATTATCTTTATCTCTATCATTAATATATTCATAAATGTAAAATTAGTTAGTAGTAAGCCAGTTCGGTTATGCAATGTAAACACAACACATACATAAATTTATACTTAATTGATCCAGCAAGCTTCAAATACTGCGCATAACCTGAATCAACGCTTTCCTGATCCAATTTGGCATGAAGTGCAACGCTTATTAATGCTATTGAATTTGAATTCCCTGTTGTATATGGATCGTACATTGAAATGTTTTCATGATATTGATTGCCGAATTTGTTTAATAGATTTTTAGGTACGGTGGAACGAAAGGGCGTGTCAGACTTTTAGTAACTAAAACCTGTCTGGGTCCTTCAGTTGCCCTTTGCGTTTTAAGGCCACGGTTACTCTTTAAAACGTTCCCGTAGCGCAGACAGGCTTCAGCCCTAATGGGCCCCTTTAGTTTTAGTGGATTTCGCACGCCTCCGATTCCTTTGTTCTGACCACGTGACTGAGCGTTGAGATGACGTCAGAACAATGGAATCGTAGGCGTGGCCTACTCGAGGCGTTCGGCGCGAACGATACGATTGTAACTTGGCTAGGGGGGCTGATTCGTATATTCACTGACACAAATGAGCTCCAAAAATAATCAAGAGACGAGACTTTCGATCACGCCCATAGAAATAAGATGATCACGCCTCATCAATTGGCCAATCAGCGGCGTGCGTTGAAAACCTCGAATAACTTGGAATCTATGTATATTTTTAATCATACATAACATAATAATATAGATATGTACTCTCAATTCCAAAAGAAAGTACGGTTCCTGTAGGATAGATATTTAATATACACGTAAAAGTACATGTTTGTAAACACGATACCGATGAAAGCCTGTCATTGATTGACGTGTGAAATTAATTGAACCACTTGAAGATTTGGCTAAGATTCGCAATATACCTAAGACAAGTAACAGTTTTCCGCCACATCACATCTAGACAGTAGAAGAGGTTTATTCAGACACTTAATGTCTGGTCTTATGACCTAGTCAAGTACATAAATCTATCTAACAATCTGTGTATAAAGCCTTTTCCCAACTATGTTGGGTTTTTCTTAGGTGGGAAATCATCCAATGACATATCCCGCCCTTGAGTGGAGCGGCGTGTGAGACTTTTACTGACTAAACCCACTCCTATGTTCCTTCGTTGACTTGCATTCCAGGGTACCGGGTTTTCTTTTCAGAAGCGAACCCATGCCCCAGTAGGCTTCAACCCTGCTGGGCCCTTGCGGTTTGGTGACATTTCCTTGAGGCGCGCGTGGAACACTACGCGCCGTCAACGACTTGGGCTCGGTCCGGCCGGTTACTGGACGGTCGGACGGCGAGCTACCCATTGCTCGCAAATCCGCAAGCCCGCGCCTATGGTGGCTGGAAATCGGGACCGGGATCCCAGCGGCTGAGGCTTGAGAGCCGTTCACTCACGCGTGCGGTCGCCTCCTTTGCTAGCATTACTGCTTCGCAGAAGGACGCGACAGCCTGCCACTTCTCCTCGCTCCAGACCATGGCCTGTACCAAGGCCCGGCGCGAGAGATCGTTGCTGGCGATCGCCCCTACGATGACACGGCGGTGCTTTGTCCAAGCGGGGCACACCTCCACCGTGACCTCCGGGTATTCCCAACTATCTTGGGGTTGGTTTCCAATCTAACTGGCTGTAGCTGGAAATCAGCATTTTACATGGAGATTGGAGCGACAGCCTATCTGACTTCCACAACCCAGTAATTGGATAACACGATACTTTGGCAAAACTGTTGTCAGATTTTCTGACTTCTGACTATCCGTAATGACTGTCAAAGATCTACAAATAACAGACGGGACTAATGGCTTAACGTGCTTTTTGAGGCACGGAGGAATCTTGATGAAGACGGTCCCCCATATCCCCCTAATCCACACATGGTTTGTCGGGGAAACTGGTTTTTGTAATTGATTGTGCGTCTATTCGAGCAGAATAAACATGTTCTTTCTTTTTTTTTTCTTAATCAATTTGAGTGACTGTGAGTACTCAGCCACAAGCTCTCCACAAGTACGTAGCTATCTATATAAAAGTATAATTAAATAAGTTTGCCTAGATAAATGATGTAGCCGATACGCTTGGCGGCCAACTTTAACAATAAGACCTTATTCTTTTTGTGGAGTCTGAATAGGTTCGTTTGGAAAAGTTTTGGGTATACCCAAATATCAAGCTGAGGCTAGCTTATATTATTTGATCATGATTTATACAGACAGAGTGACTTGATTCCGTCATCACATTTCTATCAGCGGACAACCCGATGTACGGCGATTGTTCACCCGTACGGTGTTGAGAGGAACTTACCTCTACAGTCCGGACATCGAAGGACTGGAAATTTTGCCTGCAGTAGTCTTCCCACCCGATTATAATTTAGGAGTCTTCAAGGCTAAAGTGAATAGGCTTTAGATAAACTAGTGCGATTCACCATCATCAATTGCGTCACTGCTTTCCATCACACTGGATCGCAGTCAAAAACTAGGTTACATCATTTAAAAAAAAATAGCATAAAAATTGGTTATTAATATATATAGAAGTATTTCAAATTTTGGTATGTTTGTATGCGTGTTAATGAAAGACGGTGACGTCACATGTCAGTTTGTGTATCTTTTTCTGTTCGCTAGGTACTTGACAGTCTCCCTTTTTATTTGAAAGGTTACTCTTTAGATATGTAGTTAGTTTCAAAAATAAAAGCGTTGCACATTAGGAACTTCCTGATGGCTACAACCCAGGAATCTTTAAGTCAAGAGTGAATAGGTTACTTCTAGGTAAGCGCGCTCCATCGTCGACCGCATCGTCGCTTTCCATCAGGTGAAATAGCGGTCAAGCGCGAACTTATCAAGAATAAAAAAAAAAACTCTTGTATTGTGGGTGCGTTTACATACATTATAAGACATCCACATCTGGAACAGCTATCTGTAGGCCATACAAATATTTGTTCCGTACAGGAATCGAACCCACGACACACAGCGTAACAGCCATCGCTCAAATACAGCGCCAATTGTGCGGTCGTTTCTAACTTAGTTACTGGGTAGTGGCCGAGTGGTCGTTACCACTCGGCCCCGACTTACGAGTTACGACTTGTAGGTCGCGGGTTCAAACCCAGCCAGGCGCATTACTTTGTATAATTTATTTCATCACCACTGCTCTCAAAAAGGTGAAGGAAAACATCGTGAGGAAACCGGCATGTCCTAGAACCAAAAATTCGAAGACATGACATTCACCAACCCACACAGGGCCCACGTGGTGGATTACGGCCCATTCCCTCTCCTAGAGAGGAGGCCTGAGTTCCAGCAGTGGGAACATTAAAAGGCTGATTATGATTAAGATGATATGAAAATCATTTAAAAAATATATTGTCTACTAATCTTTTGTTATGAAGATACAATTACGTTTTCATTTAAATCAAAATTCTATGAGAACTCTAACAAAGTAACAAGTTACTGTACAAAACTTTTACAAAGAACGGTGAATTGAACAGCAGCTCTTGTGCAACTAATTAAAGTAAACAATCTTTAGGATAGTTTATCTCGCGGGCTACGTAGCGCGTCACGGCATTGTGTTGAAATCGCAGATTAAGGCGTTCCACCAATCTCAGATTAGTTCCGGATTAAAACCTTTGGTTAACTCATGTAAAAAAATTATGGCTGTTTCAGCTACGAGCCAGATTTCTCTTACACTATTTTTTGCGGCGATTTTTTTGTTTCGTAAGTTACCTTTGTTTTTAGATGTTTGAGGACCTACCTTTGTTTTTGGGAAGAGATTGAAAAAAAGAAGATATTATATGGATATTTATTAGGCAACAGTCAATAGGTTCACATTATAGTGATGAATGCATTCACACAACAGAAATAACATAAAAGTAACAGTCATTAAAAAAAATGCTAATTGCTTTGAAATGGTAATTTCAACTACTTTCAAAGCATCTTGCCAAAAATTGCTCCCAGAAACATCACAAAAGTACTAACTGGTTGTTTAATATACGCGGGTTTATCTAAATGTGTTATCCCTACTTGTTCTTGATACATATTTTTGGACCTGCACTTTCCACAAACTCGTTTAAAATTTTCGGGTCCGTAATAAAACTTTAGCTGGCATCATAATGTTTCCTACCCCACCGGGAGTCATAACTCTGCTCACTTTAGATCCGGAAATATTTGATCTAAAGATTTATGTTACAAGTGCTTTCGAATACGATATAAGGAAACCATAACCCATTAGGAGTACATATTAGTTCGTGAATTTGAAGTTTTAGTATTAATGGCGCAACATGAAACTAACATAAAGGATTTTTACGCCCAGTAATGGGAGTAACGGCAGATGATATTGATGAAATAATTGATAAAATTAACTAACATATCATAACTAATGAAGACGATTCTGATACAGAAGAATAATACACCAAATCAACAAAAGGCATAGACCATTGGCTAGCAACAGTTAAAGTAATGACAGCGATTGCGTTGCCTGGGTTCCACAATGTATTTCAATAACATCAACCATGGTTAGTATTCTGTGAAACTAGGCAGATTTATTGATAGTGACGCAACAGATCGTTTATTGTTAGAAATGGGACAGAAAATAGAGCATGGAGTCGCTCGACCATGATATCGAAGTAGACTTGCCAATAAAGAACAAAGATTTGTAATCGACGATGACAATGAAACGAAATACGGAGAACAGGCAAAATTTGGTGAAGATAATCTCTCTCTAACAGTAAATATGTCTAAAGGCCGGGGTACACAATTACAAAAGTGTAACGATTCTTATGTGCTAAAGATAATAAAGTAAGGTGTTGGATAACTAAAATTAAGCGTATAATAACTTTTAAAGTGGGCAGAATCAGATTGTTCCAACCATTGGAAATTGTAAATTCTCAGAACTTTGAACATTGTTTTTAGAGTTAGAAACTAGAAAGTAAGTAATCCAATATCTAGGGAAAAACAAGCTATAGAATTTAATGATTTTTTTAAGCTATTGCATAGCTTCTATCGCGGGCCTTGAGCGCGGGGACCGAATCCAGAAATTCCGTAACGAAAAATATACCTCACGCTCCCCACTCCGACGGGCACGGAGGTGTGGTTTGAAGGCCGACAGAGACCGAACACCTATTTTAGAAAAGTCGTTAACGACCTGTGTGGCGCATTGGTACAGCGTTCTACCTATGTTATCATCGTGCCTCGAGTTTAAATCTCGGTCAAACAAAATAGTCTTTTTGTATTATAATAGATTATAGTAATGTTCGATGATAACAACTGAACATACTTGTAGCAATTTATGAAGTAAACAAGAAAGAAAAAAAATTGTTTTCTTATCGGTCACCACGCTCAAAAAGTGTAACTTGAATTAATATCAAAGAAAAAGAAATACTGCATAAATAAAATAAATAAATAATTATAATTGCATAAGTTGATACAAAATGCTATGCAATAGCTTTACCGCGGCAGTCCCCGAGTGCCACACTTATTTTTCTCTAATTAGGAGAAAATAAAGGAAGCAATCGATTTAGTACCAGAGAGTGGATTGTTATAATATTAATGGTCATTTTGCAATCACTGTTTACGCGTTATGGAAATCCTGCCATAACGCTTTCAAGTTATAACCATTTATGGCTTAGACTGCGCCCTTATAACTCATAATAGGAGCTACTATAAAACTGATTGATTTATTAATCGGAACCTTAAATTCTTTAGTAACTGAAGCAACAAAATACATAGCTGCTAAATTCTTTGTTGAAGATAGTATTTCCAGGATATTTTTTTATTACGTGCCAGAGAAAAATCCAATTTAAGCCAAAATAAATTAATACACCTTCCGTAAGTTAAACCACAACTTAAAACCGTACAAATGTGAAACACATCGATTTTAAAACATTAATTTGATATTCGATTGGGGATAAGAGCTGATTGAAATCCCTCAAGCGAAACGTAATCAGGTTAATTAAAAGTTATTGATGAAATCATAACAAATGCAGACGTACCTGTAGGAATTATCGTCAATGTCAGTCCCTACTCTCGCTGTTTGTTCTAAAATATTGATCATGTCATTTCTCAGCTTAGTGCTGTCAATGCCGTCGGTTATCCTTAAAAAAATATTTCCAGTTCATGTTATGTGATTCTATTTGTTTTGATTCGAATTGATGGTTTTACTAGTTGCTTCAGAGTTTGAGCAATGGTCTTGTGGCTTTCCGATAATATACCAAACAAAATTTTGATGAGTATATTAGAGGAAGTTTGAAAGTGGCGCCAGTGGTTGAAAAGTTGTAGCATCTTACTAAAAGAGTTATGAATATACATGTAGACGGATGGATGGATGACGAGGGAATGAAAGAAAAGATGGATGGGATGTGTGACGAGTTATATGAATGAAAAAGGAGTCAGTGATAGTGTGACTATGAAAAAAAAATGAACGTGTTGCGGTAAATCCAAGCAACATGGACAAGTGCTGGAAGATGATGAAAACCAAGTGGTAAATCCTCACCATGTAATTATCAGTTAAGGTTAGTTAGATTAATTAATAAGGATACCTATCAATAGAAATATTTAGAATATAATAAAAAAAACAGTTATTCAACACAGACACAACACACAAAGTTAAAAATAATAATAGTACAATATATATTATGTAAAATGCCACAAACAGAAATGTTACTGATAATATGCGCCGTTACGTCATAAACAGAACTCAATGGTTTCATGGGAGCCACAGGACTGAAGAGGTAGCTATTATACGTTACTATAATAATGTTCTAAAGGCCAAATTTGTCAACAGTAATTGTTTCTGGAGGGTTCTACAATTGCTTACCCCTTGGGGTTGTATTTTGGGCTGTCCTGAATTAAAATAATGGTAGGTCCTAAAATAAATATTCGAATATGGACTGAAGGGTTAAATTATACATGTGGGAAATAACCGCAGTCCAAAAAATCACGATATATTGCCCACACAGAAGTTGAAATGTTTTTTGGGTTTGTCCTTCATCATCGGTGTAAATATGGAAACAACATCACAACTTTCACAGATCGCATTAGTAGCAGTTATAGTCCAACTTTGTCATTCTAATGTAGCAACCGATAAATTATTTTAAATTCGAAAAAATACGCTACGACTAAAGAATGTGCCAGTAGTACCAACTGTATAATAAACTAGCTTTTGCCCGCGGCTTTACCCGCGTACATAAAATATAGCCTATGTCATTCAGTAATAAAGCAGCTTTCTATTGGTGAAAAAAATTTAGCAATCGGAGCAGTACTTCCAGAGATTACCTCCTACAAACAAAAAAACAAAAAAATAAAACAAACTACTTCTGTAATGTAATATTAGTGTAGATAACCTGGGCTACAGGATTATTCGAAAGAATTACTGCAGCCCTCGCAAAGAGCAACTGAAAGATCACACGTGGGTTTTAGTCAGCAAAACTCTGAAACTACTTCTCACTCGCTTGACTCAAAGCGGGAAGAGTCATTTGATTTGATAATCCACATAAAAAAAAAACTAAATAAAAATCTAAAATTCAACAGTGTATCAAAACGCTCCTTTACACTCGAAAACTTCTAACAGGATTGCGAAGCGCCTCGAATGAGTCTGAATATTTGTACACTTGTACAAATGTTAGCAGAATTCCTTCTAACTTTTCCTCTACAAACAAACTCTTATCTTCAGCGTGACATTGACTCGTGACCTTAAAAAGAGGACTAAGGTATAGACGAGGCTGAACGGAAGCTTGTGTCCGGTCCGGTATGACCCGGCTTGCCCGGTAATGGGCCACTTTGCTTTCCGCCTCTTTTTGTGAACCGTGACTGTGAACAGTCCTTCGATAACTTTATCTACTCCTCCTATTTTGCCGACTAATATACTCGTACTTCTATTTGGATCTGTTCGTTATTACATTTTTTTCCGATTCTAAGATCCTGATGAACCTTATCTTGATTAGGACAAGTTTACAGACTATTGTATATTTTGCTTTATATATGTATAGTTTATAGGGCTGTATACTACAATAATATCCTAAACTGAGATGGGTTGGCTGGAATAAAGCCCTCTAAATGGATTGAGTGTGGAAACCAAACTTAGATAGATTAATACTACAATAATATAACTGTGCGTCTATAGGCTGTGCCATTGTGTATTTCATCAGTTTCAAGGCGAATTTGACTAAAGTTATCTTTCACAAAACCTTATTATTTCTGGGCTTATTATCACAGTCTGTTTATTTCCTAGCCTCGTAATATTTCTTACAATAAACCCAGGACTAAAGTCAGCTGTCTCGTTTATTACGTCACAAGATGGCGACCGATGGAACTGAACCGAAGCGTGTAATCGAAACTATATGGCAAATGGGAATGCTACTGATACTTTGATAGCTCCCGGAAGTCAATTATCCTGGGACATTTTTCAAGTTCAATGAAACGTAACAGAGTAAAAATATTTAAGTAAATTAAATGGTAGTTACGTTTGATTGTGTGGAGTTCCGAAATGTTCGCTATTTCTTTTTACTAGGACTCAGGCCTCCTCTCTAGGAGAGGGAATGGGCCGTAATCCACCACGCGGGCCCAGTGCGGGTTAGTGGATGTCACATGTCTTCGAATTTTTGGTTCTAGGACATGCCGGTTTCCTCACGATGTTTTCCTTCACCGTTTTGAGAGCAGTGGTGATGAAATAAATTACACATAGTAATGCGCCTGGCTGGGGTTGAACCCACGACCTACAACTCGTAAGTCGGGGCCGCTACCACTCGACCACCACTGCTCCACACTCGGCCAACACTGCTCCACACTCGGCCACCTATCGAACTTTAGATCAATCAAATTTACCGTTTTTTTTTCTTCTGCGTTGTTATTTTCTAAACACACAGAAAACACCCAAAGATTGCCTGATGATGAACTAGCAACTTAAAACCGCATTGCTATGGTTTTTCCTCCTATCACAACTTACCTCATCCAACAAAAAAGCGTACCATTCAAATTAGGCAGCACCAACCATAAAAAGTTTGCAACTGTCGGCTTGAGTTAATTATTACGCAGTTACAAGGTGGTTATGAATAAATTAACCATAATTGGCTTGTTAGCGGCACGAGAGGAAACCAAATATAGTACCAACCATATATGAGATACGAGTGCGAAAACGTAATTAAGAAAATTTGATTACGGTCATTTTGCTAATAAAACATTCATCAAGTAACAAAATGGTAAAGGGATTAGGCAAACTGAATTCTCTCCATCAGTCTTCCAAAGCCCTGTAAAGCGTTAACTTCACTAGATGGCAGTAAATCCCTGATCAAAGAAGGTTTATTACAGATATGTGACCAAAGGTCCTAACACGAATTCTTAACAGATCCACCTGACGACCTGAACTGAACTGTTAAAGTGATGGAGCTATATAGTGTAAGCAATTACAAATAAATCGAATAATCCCATCTTAGTTATTAAAGTAAACACGGACTTTTAAAGATTTTAACAGTACGCAATTAGACTAGTACAAAAAATACAAAAAAATACAAAAAAAAAAAATACAGTATGTTTTATTTCTATGACAAGTAGATTAGTCTATAATTGGAGTCTCCTTTTAAGCATGATGATGCCTGTATTAGGAGACTCCGCTCCTCCTTAGCGTTGGCTGTTTACAAAACTCAAATATATTCTATATACCTAACAAAGTTTTTTTTTTTTCAAATTATATGTTTCATTAAAACTACACTAATACTAATACATTTTTTTTTCTTTTTCCTTTTTTCGAGCGCATGTTGCGTGCTTTATTGTCATTTACATGACTAATAATGCCTTATTATTAGAAGTTTACTAGTAAGTAACGATAATTTGGTTCAATAAATTGCTGATAGTTTGAAAAATTGTCTCAAAAACATTTACAAGATATATAAGACACAATTTTAAACAGACACAATTTGTAAATTAGTCCATCCATTTACTTTATGCGCGCGCCTTTCCCCCACTTTATAATGACGTAGATGCAGAGCTGTTGACTAACAGAATGTGGTCGACCGGTCAGTCTATCGTTAGCGGTTGAACTGTAAGGTGTAAACTGAGTGTACATGTACAATTGTTACTACTGAAATAAAAGTCAATCAATAGTCAAAAGTCATAACAATTTCCAGTGTTTTGCTTTCAAAAAGGTGTATACCTCCATCCCTCCTTCTAGCTCGCACGCCTGACATTTTAAAGTCATGGTAAAACCCCTAAATTCTTGAAATATATAAAACGATTTAAAAGAGTAGATATGTATGCAATTTCTTGCACATTCTTGTCTATAGCTTCATTTTTCTGACTGAGCTCTGAGTTCTGACAATTCGAAAGTGCTTAAAAGTCCCTAAATGGTTTATGCGAAATAAATGCTTTGATTGATTGTTCGATATTCGAGTAGCTATAAGAAAAGAGGAAAAAATGAAAGATACAGGAAATATAGTTCGTTTGTGTCAAACGTCACATAGCTAGGATAGACGTTAACTCAAAGGTGATAGAGATGAATGGAAGAAATAGATATATGTAATAAATAAAGTAGTTACGAAAGTAATCATTCTAAGTTAACCAACAGACAAACTAGTCATGGTTTTTGTCAAACCACTGGACTACAATAACACCGTACAGACTAAATTAGATGATAATAATTTGTGTCAAGAAACACCGAGTTTTGTGCGTACAATAAACCAGCCTACCTAATCCGTGGGTGCCTTAATGGGGAACTTATTACATCATATGAGTAGGCAGCATCAATTAGCGGAATAATATGAGCGCAGAGAGGGACTAATCAAATTATACAGAGAAAAACTCGTTACGAAAAGGATCTGGGGTCGCGTAGGTGAGCAAAAATACCAATTTAAAAGCCAACAATGGCGGGTCGACATAAATAGAATTTCCTTTTTAAAGAATTGTATAACAATGATATCATTATGTAGAACGAAGCCATTTTACCCAAACCATAGGTAGGATATCCTTTTGGGTAAAAAAGTTTTTCATTTGAATATTTCGTACGTAAATAAAATGTGATGTCATTTGTTTAAGGAAACTCGATAAATTAGACTGTTATAAAGCGAGATTTTATGAGTATAACCACGACAGGATCTTCTCAAACCGAGTCTATTTAAACAGAATGTACCTAACTGGAATAATGCACACTCATAGACACCTCGATAAGAAATAGTAGATAATGTGACTTGGGGATAAAGCAGTGTCTTTAAGTCGCGGGTGGCATGTTGAATTCCGAACGAAACGAAGGTTGCTAAGTTTTAATCTCGAACAGCAGTGAGAGATTTATACAATTAACTCCCGAGCATTGCGAGGGAGTTAATATAGAAACCTGAATGAAGTGAGGAAGACAAAGACAGCTTTATGCCCGCGTTGGATACTCTACTTTTTACACCATCTGAGAGATAATTAAAAGATATTTACTAAAAAAACAAATTATATATTAGAGAAACATGTCGAGTTGTAAATAATCAACTCGACATGTTTTGAGATTTGAAACAAACAAAATTCACTACTCTAAGATTCTAAAGTTTTAATTTTCTATAACTCTCCCGCTCTTTCATATTTTTTTTTTTCAGAGACTTCAGTAACCACAATTTACCGCGGGGAATTACTGAAAAGGAAACCCGTAGTCCTAGAACGCAAAGGGCCGTGAAAGACACAGGTATGGTTTTCGTCAGTAAAAGTCTGATACGCCCTCGCGCTCCACCCAGAGCGGGAGAAGTCATTGGATGATTTCCGCGCTTAAAAAAAAAAGGGCCCAGCAGTGTGCTGGGGCTATGGGTTACGTGAAAGTGAACCCCGGGGTCCTGGAACAAAGGCAAAGAAGGAACAGGAGTGAGTTTTAGTCAGTAAATATATTTCTTGGGTTAATAAACTTGAAACTTGGCACAAATTCTAACCAAAATGAATAATAAAATCTGCCATTATTAGGTTTTCAAAACTAACCTCAACAAAATACAGTTTACAGGGTGTTAAAGTTTTTATATAAAACACTGTCACGAACGAAGTCGCGAGCTAAGTGCTAGTGTTTAATAGGGAAGATACTGACTTGATCTTTAAATTCTCACACAACTAATTTACAATGGCGAAAACACCTGCTATTTATAAATAACAGACACATTGTCGACATTTCAACGATGTACGAGTAACAACGGCAATAATAACAATACGCATCGTTTTTATTACAAAGTAATTGCCATCGTGTCTAAATAAAATAATAGTATGTAATGTTTGTTTGATTGGCAGCCTGTGTCTAATGAGCTGTGCAATGGCGGATTAGACATGTAGCAAGAGTAGCAAATGCTACAGGCCCCACGCATTCGGGGGCCCCGCGCGTTCGGGGATCCTGCAATTGTAGGCAAAAAAAGCACTAATTTTTAATTAGTTCAAACATTTAAAGGGCTTATTAGAAAAGGTCTTATTATTATTTAAGTAAAGTCTCAATAAATAATATTCATAAACAGCAAAGTTATCAGCGTTTGTTTATATCCGGAAATGTCACTCAATTTATGGAAATATTGTACAGGCTATTGATGACGATTAAAATGTAAAAACACTGCGCGTAGTATTTTCTATTAGCAATTGTTATGAATGATTGATTCAATTATGAATTTACCAATTATGATAAATTTTCGTGGTCGATTTTGAGATTTCGTTTTTTTTTTCTTTTGACTACACAAATATGATCAATAACGATACGAATAGAGCCCATTTTTTTGTACTAATTAGAAAATAGGGGTGTATATTGAAATCCAAACACTGCTTATTTCTTTAAATATGGTAGTCAATTTACAGACTTTCCTCCAAATAAAAGCCTACAGAATAGAAAATCTTAGAATTTTAGTACTTAGGTACTTTTCACGTACCTAACCCAATCTTAAAATCCATGAAATTATGAGTGTTCATTGTAATTTACACATAAGTACACACAAAATAGTTCGATTAGTACCCTAAAAGACACTATTGAGAGTATTTGTACTAAATATTCCCTTGGTTGAATTTGCTTACAGGCCCCGCGCTGGCTTAATCCGCCACTGGAGCTGTGAGTGTGCATTCAAAACGCACAACATAGACAAGTGACGATCATACATTTATCAGATTCATGCATTTAACATTTGTTCATCATCATCATTATTTCAGCCGAAAGACGTCCTCTGTTGGACATAGACCTCTCCCAAGTGTCGCCACAATGAACGGTCTTGTGCGTCTCGCATCTATCAGATTCCCATGACCCTCACCAGGTCATTGTTTCACCTTGTGGGTAGCCTTCCAACGGTACGTCTTCGGGTATGCGGTCGCCACTCCAGAAACTTTCGGCTCCAACAGCCACCCGTTCTGCGAGTAATGTGCCTAACCCACTGCCACTTAAATTTGGCGATTCTTCGGGCTATGTCGGTACCTTGGTTCTCCTGCGGAAAACTTCATTCCTGATGCGATCACGGAAGGAAAGTCCGAGCAATAGCCCTTTCCATTGCCCTTTAGGTGACTTTAAGCCTTCTGATGTGGCCCATTGTAAGATTGGTTACTCAACATTATTCAGGTTAAAACAAGTTCAGGCCCCTGGAACGCAAAGGGTAACTGAAGGAACACAGGTTTTAATCAGTACAAGGCTGATACACTCTTTCAATCCACCCAGAGGGGAAGAAGTTACTTGATGATTTCCTACCTCAAAAAAGTAAGTTCAGATAGCGATAACAGAGTGTGAGATTTAAATGTGGATATATTGATATTGGACATGAACACTACAGTAACACTGACGACTGGAAAGCTCTTGCACACATGGAAGCCAGTTAGAGGAAGACTGTACTCTGAAGCACAAACGTACAAAATACTGGCTTGGTAGAGCAGCCAGATGAACCGCTCGTTATGGTAATTGAAGAACTAAAAAGCGATAGCATACCATCTGCACGAAGGAGTGGACATCTACACAAAACACTGGGTACAATTCATAAGACCAAAATGGTCCCTTCCAAGAAAAACATTAAAAACGTCATCGCCTCGACCGTGTTGTGTATGATGCATAGCAATGCTTGTTGAAGCACGTGATGACTCGACTTCCTTCCTCTGAATGACGTGCCAAATTTTGTGGGATGTACCGATTTAGAGGTGTTCGGATCAGGGTATAAAGTCCCGTAAACCTTCGTTGAAAATGGAGGATCCTCCGACCAGACGGGTGTTATGTCTAGTTTGGGAAACTGCCCGGTCATTGTTTTCGGACGGTTATATATGTTTAAATCGGGCCGAGAACTCAAGAACAAGATTTCGTATTTTAGTTAAGTAGTGTAATAGATGTCGCTACACCGACAAACTCTGAGGAACTAACAATCTACAGTAATCAAACCGAGTAAATAAATTTCTCTCGAATATAATATATAATAGCAGTACTAGCTATTTCAGATTAATATAGGATTTCCAAGAGCTTTTCGTAGGAGACTATACGTTGTCAAATGAATGGAAACCGGGGTACACGTGCAAAAGATTTATATGTACGATTTTAGCGTAGGTAGCTGATATGCCTTTTATCCGAGATATTCCCAGAATATAATGTATACAGAAATACACTAAATATTATTGACCTTTCTAAGGGCGCTTTCAATTTATGCGTTTTTTGACGGCCCGCTGCGGTGCCGATGCGGTGCGTTAATCGTACTGCGTACGGACGATTGTATTTTTCATACAAAGCGCGCGGTGCGACAACCGTGCGGCGCCGGTACCGCGAACGGTCAACAATAGGACGGAAACGTTATGTGTCAATTCGGTGTTGAATAGTGCAGTGAATAGCGCATCACTGGCATAAAAACGCACGGCAGCCAGATACGTTTTCAATTTAGGCGCTTGTTGTTGGACTGCTAACGTACTGCAACCGGCCGGCTGCCGCACGGTAAACGTGCGGCAGCAGTCCGACATGAAACGTCTAAATTGAAAGCGCCCTAAGACTTGCGAGGTATGTACCTCGAAGTTTAAAGATAAACATAATTAAAAGATAACTCATTATAAAGTAGGTAGGTAATCTATGTATAGTTATATAAAGCTGAAGAGTTTATTTGTTTCAACGTGCTAATCTCAGGAACTACTGGTTCTCGTTGAAAAAATAGTGTTAAATTTATAGCCCATTTATCGATGAAGGATATTATATTATGAAAAAGATGTATGACACACACACTAGCAGAGCAGTAAACAAAGATGTAGGTGAAACCGAGGGGGACAACTAGTATTCTATTATAGATATAGACATGTTTTAATGTTTGCGAAGGTGTCGTCAGCCTATGCATCTCAAGCTCAACCCTCATTAATATGTGTAGGTAGCGATCGAAATGAAAATTGTTAAACGATAGAATTTTCAATTTTACAAACTCGTAGGTATATGCAAAGGAATACAAAAAAAAAAAATTGAGATCAACGTATTTATTGTTCCTCCTCCATATGATACTCCCTAGAAACCAACCCATCTCGTCTGCAATGCGTACAAGAAAATAAAAGTGAATGATACATGAATATTTAAAGCAACCGACAATGTTAGGACGACGAACCGCGAATGTGGGAGAAAATAGCAGACTAGTGTCCGACCGATACTTACTGGTTTTTACGACCGAAACCGATTTCGGCAGCAGTCTCAGTTTCGGCCGAAACCGAAACTTCCTTACAAGGATCATGTTTTGGGGAAAAAATAAAGAAAACGTTATTATAATCAGTCAGTCTTTATTTTTTTATCTTTAAGTAAATGATTTAAAGATAAAAAATGTTTTTTAGTTATAGCATTAAATTAACCAAAAAAATATTTAGATAGGTTAAACTTGATTCTACTATATTCTATGTATTAGTTTGTTAAAATGAATTATTTTTTTAAGTTTACTACCTAGTCTTATGCTATATCACGTAATAAAACTTGATAAATTCAAAATAAATCACATGAAAACTCACGACAAACAAAACGAACTGCAAAACACAAGCCAGTCACGACATGATTAGGCACGTGGACGCGGAAAAGGCTTCGTCACTTACTCGCTTGGATGGAATTTAACGCGCCGAATATGACCGATCACAGCGCGAGAACTTCCGAATGCAGTTTCGGTTTGGTCGTAGTTCGACAGGTTTGCCGCCGAAACCGAAACTAAACCGAAACTCGACCGAAACCGAACTTTCGGTCGGACACTAGAGCAAACTAATCTAGAATTCTGAAGATTTTAACGTCTGTTTCTTATGTCTTGTATAAGAAAGATATACAAGAATACTAGCTTATGCCAACGGCTTCGCCCACGTAAATATAGGTTCCTCCATACAAACTTTCGACCCCGGTATCATCCCCTTAGGGGGTGAATTTTGGAAAATCCTTTCCTATCCTTTGAACGAAAAAAAGAAAAAACGTAAAATTAAAATACAGTAGAATACATTGGAATTAAAATTTAGTAGAATACATCATAAAAGGAACTTCTGGGCAAAATTTTAGTGGTTTTTATCCAAGAGTTTCGGCTGGGCGTTGATGAGTCAGGACTTTTTTTTTGCCTTTCATGTATACAGATAGATTGGACGGATTTGAAAAATGCATTCTATTTGTGATTTTGACATATTATATTATATTATATATAAAAGGAAAAACTGACTGACAGACATATCAACGCACAGCCGAAACTACTGGGACTAGGAGCGTGAAATTTTGCACAAGGCTTCCTTTTATGACGTAGGCGAGCACTAAGAGAGGATTTTCCAAATTTCACCCCCTAAGGGAATAATACGGGCGAAGCCGCTGGCAGAAGCTAGTAGATTCATATATTATGTAGGTATACAGACGGATGAAAAATGAAAATATGGATACATTGTATGAGGAATGATATGAATGTAAAGCAAGCGCATAATGGGTTCCCGGATTGATCGAAATAGTTACCGCGGCCCTGGAACGCAAGGGTGAAGGGAAACAGGTGGATTTTAGTCAGTGAAAGTCTGACACTCCCTCTCGCTGAAAAGGGACAATCCTCCGATCAGAGGGGTGTTGTGTCTAGTTTGGCTAGCTGCCAGACAGTGACTGATGTCTATGTTTTAATCGCGCTTACAACTCTAATACCACGTTGCATAATTTTGAAGTTTGGTTCCTATGTGACGTCATAAATGTTATCAGATATCTATATGCAGCCGAACTGCTGCATTTTTAAGTGCTTCCCACCTACATATTCTATATTAGGTTTTTTTAAGGTGGATTTTCCCACCTAAAAATCTAATGACAAGTCCTGCTCTTGGTTGGAGCGTAAGATAGTGTCAGACTGTCAGAGATTTACTGACTAAAAACCCACTCCTGTTCTTTCGTTGCCCTTCGTACCAGGGCCGAGTCTTCCTTTCAGAATCAGACCCTAGGCCCCGGTAGGTTTCGACCCTGCTGGGCCCCTATAGTTGCTGACATCTCCTTCAGGCGCGCGTGGAACAGTACGCGCCGTCGGCGACTTGGGCTCGGTCCGGACGGTTACCGGACGGTCGGACGGCGAGCCGTCCATTGGTCGCCGTCCGCAAGCCCGCGCCTACGGTGGCTGGAAATTCGGTATCGGAATCCCGGCGGCGCCGGCGGTTGGGGCGTGAGGACCGTTGCCTGACGCGATCGGCCGCCTCCTTTGCTAGGATTACTGCTTCGCAGAAGGAGGCGACCGCCTGCCACTCCTCCTCGCTCCGGACCATGGCCTGTACCAAGGCTCGGCGCAAGAGAACGCCGCCGGAGATCACCCCCACGAGGACACGGCGTTGCTCTGCTCTGGGCACACCTCCACCGTGTCCTCCGGGCGGTCCACTCAGTGACGACACCCGGGCGTTTCTTCCGCACGAATCCGGTGCAGGAACCTCCCAAAGTTACCACGTCCGGTGAGGACCGGCATCATGCGGAAGGTGAGGACGCCGTGAGGTCTTACCGCCATAATTGTGGCGTGCCCAATTCTTTATTAGGTAAACTTTCATTGGCATTCACAGAATAGTTACAGTACCCTATACAAAACGAATCCAATGAGAAAACCACATACATTGATCAGCTAACCTATCTCTCGAAGAGATATGGAAATCAGATTCAAATGAAGCGAAAGCTCTTGCATTACCTACAAGCATTTACTTATTTTATATGTGAACTTTCCTCAGCAACTAATTAACTTAATTGTTAAGAAAGTTATCCAATAATTATGTTTTAGTGAGAGCTTTATTGAATCGGATTTTTTAAGGGGATGCAACTCGAAATACTATCACTGTTTTTGATACAACCGCTCCTACGCGATTATGACGTTATTACACATTTTTCATTAGATATTTTGGAAACAGTATCTTGTGGATATTATCTAGGCTTCTATTGAAATCAATGTATAAATTTGTGTAAAGCTAATCCAGTAAAGACCTCTAAAAATCTGCTATTTTGCATGAATTTTGACACTTCATAATTTACTCTCTTAAAAATTTTAAAAGTATAACAATAGAAGCCTTGCAAATTTAAACAAGATTCTAAATGACCACAATTTTTTTCAAAAACTTTCAAGGGTTTAAAAAAACACGCATTTCCTGGAACAAGTTTTGTAAAATATTCGAATAAATCACGGAATTACCGGATGCTAACAGAGTTTTCAGGTTGAGTTAGTTCGCGTTGTCTTTTTATCAAACAACACGTTGGATTGCGTTAGATGAAGTAACAAGCTTTTAAACCATGCTCGATATTGACGATAGGCGAGTGGAAAAGGACCTTCTTAAATAAAACTTGTTTAAACTCAATAAAACGCTAATTACAGTAGAATTAATTAATACAATAGTCTTGGCTAAATTGCTGTTTAGAAAAGCAATTTATATTAGACATATGGCGATGCGCCACTGATACATAGTGGACATTTGACCCATACGCATAAAACATTTCGGGAACACAGTCATTGTTCAAATATGCATACAGCTGAGAAGTGGAAATCTCTGCTAAATAAGAGTCACATCGTTCAAAATGATAGAATGAAAGTCAAGTCAAGTGTGGTGATCACTTCATGAAATGGCCAACTACAACTGGCCAGATCGTTTTAACGTTAACATTTGATGATATTATATCAACCCTCGTTTGGCCATATAATTTATGTAGGATTTCTATGATAATAAAAGGTCAAAAGAAAGTAGGCCAAACGAGGATTGAAAGTTTAAAACGATCAGTTTTACTTCGCCATATCATGAAATGATCAAATTCTATGATCTGGCCATGACATATACAATATAAGAATACTATAGGTACCTAGTACGTCGATCTTAACATACGTGCATCGGTACTGGACCAGTTTCTAATCCACAACACGTTACGATAATATTACGGTAGTTCGCTCCCAATAAATCAATGATGTTATCGTTACCGCAGAGAACAAAGACTGCTTTAAAATAACCGTTTTACGTGATACCGTGAGGGATAATAAATAAGACTAGCAGATTTGTGGTAACTACACGAATAGGTCACGGTTAAAGAGTACCTACCTAATCAAATGAACGGGAGCAAAGTTTTTATTATTTGGATTCCTGTCTAGCCAAGTTGTACCGTTTGGTGTCGAATTCCGTTCTCCAATCGGTAACGCCTCGGTGTCAGCAATTGTAGAAATGATAAGTTGGTAGCCATGTTAACGCGCCTGAGACGGCCGCTCGTTCTACAATGTCGTTCTACAATAAAACAAAGGATGTAGCGTTGAACATTGTAGAAACGATAACAATTCATTCTATCATTTTGAACGATGTGAACTTGGCTACGAATTTTCTATTCGTTTGTTCTGACCACGTGACTTAACGTTGAAATCTGCCCCCCTAGCCAAGTTACAACCGTTTCGTTTCGATTCTCTTTTCTTCGATCGCCTCGAGTAGGTCACGCCTCCGATTCTTTTATTCTGACGTGACGTCATCTCAACGCTCAGTCACGTGGTCAGAACAAAGGAATAGGAGGCGTGGCTGATGGCCAAAGCTATTAAAAAATGCAAATTCTACAATGTAAAGGTTTTCAAGACAAGTGTGGTGGTCTCGGTGGAAAGGCGTGCGAAGAGGCTTATCCAATCTTCAAAGCCTTAAGCACAGGCCAAGCCAAGCTTGGGCGTAGGGTAGCCAGCCTTTCGGTGTTTTACAGGTTGCATTTTGGAGATTGCGCGCGGCAATTGCATGACTTGATTTCGCCATTTCATTTCTAACATCGGATAACCCGACGTACGGCGAGTATCCACCCTTACGTTGTTAAAACCTCTACGGTCCAGACTGTTTCGTCTCGTCGCTTATACCGCGTACATCGAAAGACTGGAACAATTTGCCTGCTGAAGTCTTCCCATCCGATTATAATTTGGGTGTCTTCAAGGCTAGAGTGAATAGACTCTTAATAAACTAGTGCGCCTCACCATCAACGATTGCATCACTGCTTACCATCAGGTGGGATCGCAGTCAAGCACTAGTTTATATCAAATTAAAAAAAAAGTAAGAAATAGCTTTAATTGGACAGTGGTGGCCGAGTGGTAACGGCCTCGACTTACGAGTTGTAGGTCGCGGGGTCAAACCCAGCCAAGCGCATTACTTTGTGTAATTTATTTCATCACCACTGCTCTTAAAACGGTGAAGGAAAACATCGTGAGGAAACCGGCATGTCCTAGAATAAAAAATTCGAAGACATGTGACATCCACCAACCCGCACTGGGCCCGCGTGGTTGATTACGGCCCATTCCCTCTCCTAGAGAGGAAGCCTGAGTCCCAGCAGTGGGAACATTATAAGACCGACTATGCTATGCTAATGCTTCGGGAAAGTTGAATATTCGAAGCAGCATTATTTGTACAAGAAAACCTATTACAAAAGAGCTCAGAGGCCGTACCACGACGACCTAAGCGGAATTGTTAAAGGGATGGAGCTATATAGAGTGTATAGTTCCATTCCTCTCTCTCGCTCACACGTCTGACATTCTACATCGTAGTAAGGCCCCTGATAAGATCTCATGATCCACAGCCACGTTTACAGCTACTTCACAAATTAATCGTTAACCCTGTCTTCCTAGTTAACTTTTAACGTTCTTAGTAAATGATTTCGCACGGATATTGCCGTGAGACTGAGAGTCATTATCTATTTACTATTATCTATACAGCTTTAGTTTTAGTATATGCGAAACCCGAAACACGTATCCAGTACTTTTATGTAAAGAATCTATGTACAAAATTTCATAACTGTATCATGAAAAATCACAAAGTTATAAGCTTGTTATGTTACCTGGTTGTCCGCAAAAATACATGGTCACCAGGGCATCCGGCAACTGAGGCACGGTAATATTATCTATACAGTATTCCAACTTCATACAAACGGTCGAAACGCGAGCTATACCTACGCGCCTCGATCTCGAGGTGCGCTCGGGATGCAGACAGTCGCGTCTGTGCCGCGCGATTTTTTCAATAAAAATAAGTTCAAGTACATATTTATATATTTAATATGACGAGTAGGATATATTGTGCTGTTTTTGCTTGCATGAATTATTCATTTAAAACCAAACATATAAATTGTAAAGTAGCTGCAGGTATCTATAACCAAGTAAAAGATATTCCTTTTTCTCCACCTTGTCCATGTTTCCCAAAACAATTTTTAATTAATCTTTAGAATGCGGATTTTTGTACTTTAAAATTTAATAATATAGCATTTCGTAGGTATGTCTCAGTCGAGGCGCAAGTATTTTTCGGTCGCAAATATTGAGCACTTCCTATTCAATTCACAAAGTATTTTATTTGTTTATATAAAAAAAGTATATTTACAATCACAAAACTAAATGGAAACACAAAGTAGGCAAATGTAATTAAAATGGTGGAGGCGGGCAGCCATAGTGCGGGCAGCCCTATCGCATGTTTACGTACCGCGCGGCTGTAGGCATTTATTTCAAAGATACGGCCGAGTTACAATACTGTATAGATAATATTACCGTGACTGAGGGGTTGTTTTGCTCTCGAACCCAGCCCAGCTCTGGCGCCTAATGCCCGTTGTGACTTGCCGTGACCTGTGTTGTACTTAGTGTCGGTGGTGTCCAACGTGTAACTTTTTAAAATATTTTTGGGAAAAAATATAACATGGTATAAAAATTATTGGAATCGATTCAGATACCGATTCGGAACAAACTATATTCAGGTTTCGTATATACTAAAAATAATGTTGTATATACTAAAGGAGAAACTGACCTATCAACACAGAGGCGAAACTACTAGGGACTAGAAATGTGCAAGGTTTCCTTTTATGACGTAACAAGCACTAGGAAGGGTTTTGGAAATTCAACCTCTAAGAGGATACAAAACACACATCGGAAGAGGGGCGGGGGGGGGGCGGTACACAAACGTGTCGCAACGAGTTTCTTTATTATAATATTTTTTTTTTGGTTCATTCTGCGCATCACCGCGCCTCGTGACGTGATTACGACGTAAACCTTCTGTTGTTTTAAAAAAATAAAATTGTGCTTTTTCGTCATAGTATTAACACTTCTGCTTCCGCATCCGCAAAGATTTACTTTTAAATAATAAAGGTTGTCATTACTTGTTTTCAAAATTACCCCCAATACAACAATTTACGGGGTTTTAAAGATAGTTTGGAAGATTCTTGTTTCTTGGGTTAATAAACTTGAAACTTGGCACAAATTCTAATCAAAGTGAATAATAAAGATTGACTCGCACTTGACCGGTTTTTTTAACCCCCGACACAAAAACCACGTGTTATAAGTTTAACCGCTATGTGCATGTGACTCTCTGCCTGTGGCACCGGAGCTCCTAAATGGGTAAACCAATTTCGATGCGATTTCTTTTATTTGAAAGCTAGTTTTTTAGCGATGGTTCTTAGATATGTTTCACTAAAATCGGATCAGCTATTTACATGTCATGGGGTGAAAGGGCATGATTCGTACGTACTTTACATGAAGATTGGGGTGGGTTTTTTTTTAATTTATAATTTAAGTTTTTTGTGTAAACATGAATGGTGGTTGGATAATAGAAACTGTTTCTCTTTGTAAATAGTTTCGTTAACAAGATTTGTTTTTATTTGCCACAGTGTATTTTTTTTAGCGATACATACATTTTCCTCTATATCTACTATAACATTAAAATCGGGATGTATAGGAGTATTATTTGCTTTGAACGACATCCATAAAAAATCAACTAAAAAAAAAATCTTCCACAAATTGAAATGTGTCGACGCAACCGAACGGATTACCGTTTCAATTACACAGCCTCGATACGTTTCCTGAATTGGAAATTGGAATGATGATCCCTTTCTTGCACACGACAGAATCCATACAACTGTTTACAAGAGCTTCATTCAGACCAGAAATCTTTTCCCCTCCAATTACGAGCAATACGAAGAATTCCGAAGATTCAAATCCGTCATCTGTAAGTCAATGTCCATGATTAATAATTATTATTATTCCATTCTAAGATTTACCTACATTGGTACTCGTATATAAAAAAACACTGACTGACTGACATATCAACGCACAGCTGAAACTACTGGGACTAGGAACGTGAAATTTTGCACCAAGCTTCCTTTTATGATGTCAGCGAGCGCTAAGAAGGGGTTTTTGGAAATTCAACTTTTAAGGGGGTGACAAAGGAAAAATTCGTTTTTATGCACAATTTTATTCCTTGGACCAATATATTTATTTATCTACTTTAAACTAGGAATAAATAGTAACCTAAGTAAATAAAAAGGTTTTAATAATCAGTTATTCAAAACTACCCCCGTTAAATGATTTAGGAGGTGTCAAAGGTTATATGGGAGAATATTATTCCTTGGGATTATACACTTGAAACTTGGTACAAAGTCTGACCGAAATAAATAATAAAAACTGTCATTATTACTTTTTTAAAACTACCCCCAAAATAGAATTTAAGAGGTGTTTAAGTTTTTATGAAAACTTTCTCGCGAATGTAGTCGCGAGCAAAGTACTAGTACTCGATATAAGCAAACTCTGCAAGAGTGGAATTGAAGACAGTTTTCGTGGGTGTGAATACATTACGTTATACTATATTGTTTTACTATATTGTGAATACACAACGTTAACATTTTGATCATATCATTGATGTAGGATTTCTATGATAATAAAAGGTCTAAAGAAAGTAGGCCAAACGAGGATTGAAATATTATCAAAATTTAACGTTTTTAAAACGATATGGCCAGTTTTAATTGGCCATGCGAATGCGTATGCAGCCTTTTAATGTTCCCACTGCTGGGACTCAGGCCTCCTCTCTCTAGGAGAGGGAATGGGCCGTAATCCACCACGCGGGCCCAGTGCGGGTTGGTGAATGTCACATGTCTTTGAAATTTTCGTTCTAGGACATGCCGGTTTCCTCACGATGTTTTCCTTCACCGTTTTGAGAACAGTGGTGATGAAATAAATTACAGAAAGTAATGCGCCTGGCTGGGTTTGTTAGTTGGCCATATCATGAAATAATCAATTTCTAAGATCTGGCCACGACATATATATATAGACGGTAACTTTTCAATCGGACACGGAAAAGATTCGAGATATTCCTTAAGCCTCACAGTGAATGATTTTGGAGGAAAGGACAGTTTATTTTCGGATAAGGACACCGGTTTGCTGGTGAAGGTTCCTTGCGAGGATAAATTAAAGCAGGAAGTGTGTACACGGCGAGTGATATTGATGCAGTAAAATAATTTAAGATCCAAGTTCAAAAATAAAATACTCAAAGGAATTTATTGAGTAATTCATTTTGGGCCCGTCTTCTCAATTGATATATATTAAGCAGTCTGGTGAACGTCTTGCTTGGGGCACTTTCAATTTATGCGTTTTTTTGACGGCCTGCTGCGGTGCCGATGCGGTGCGTTAGTCGTACTGCGTACGGACGAAAGTTTTTTTTTAACTTATTATTTATTTTAGATTTTATTCTATTTTCAAAACTAATTATTTACTGTTTTTTGGTAATTTGTTTTGTCTGTAATATCGCAATATGTATAACCATTTTTGTATGAATACATTTTTGACAAACAGAAGTCTGCTTGCAGTCACTACATTATCCTGTTATGCAAAACCGTCAATGGCTGTTAGTTTTTCGCCCCAGTTAGCTGTGATTGCTTTAACCTAAATGGATGTAGGTCATCGACTTGAATGTTAATGCTAATGTTCTTCAATTATGCCGATGGTCCGAGCTTCGAAGAAGGAGTTGCAATAAGGGTGACCTCAATATGTGTGATGAGAAGTTAAGATTTAAGGGGTGACCAAACGGTTGCGAACTAGCGTTCCAACCAAGGTGACCTTGTTTATGTGTTTGGTTTGTGTTGCGGCAACATGGATGTAAACCACGCGCCAACACGTTCGGTGGTTGGGAAAACGCGCCTCCCAACCAAGGGCGTTGAAGGTCATGGATTACAACTGCTGTCTACACGGATTGAAACTAGCAAGGTCAACTTGGTTGGGACGTTGGTTTGCAACCGTCTGGTCTCTGCTTTATTGACTGCTTCTGTCACCGACTTCGCCCGCGTTAATGTAGATAATGATCCCAAGGGAACATACTCCCAAGGGAACATACTCGAGTGAGAGCAGTGATGACCGAGTGGTAACGGCCCCGACTTACGAGTTGAAGGTCGCGGGTTCAAACCCAGCAAGGCGCATTACTTTGTGTAATTATTTCATCACCACTGCTCTCAAAACGGTGAAGAAAAACATCGTGAGGAAACCGGCATGTCTTAGAACCAAAAATTCGAAGACATGTGACATTCACCAACCCGCACTGGGCCCGCGTGGTGGATTATGGCCTATTCCCTCTCCCAGAGAGGAGGCCTGAGTCCCAACAGTGGGAACATTATAAGGCCGACTATGCTATGCTATGAAAATACTCCCTAGGTAAAAAGTATCATATGTCTTATTCCAGGAGATTTTCTAGCCGTATGCTTATTCGTATTCTATATTCGTTCAAATCCGTTCGATTGTTTGAGTGTGACGGAGTAAGAAACATGTATACACACATACATATAAAAAACCCTTTGTCTATAATATTATAATAACGACTCGCGCTCGAAGGGTACCGTACCGAAAAACAGCAAAAAAATGTCACGTTACTTGTATGGGAGCCCCCTTAAATATTTATTTTATTCTGTTTTTCAGTATTTGTTGTTATAGCGGCAACAGAAATACATCATCTGTGAAAATTTTAAATTTCTAACAAACACGGTTCATGAGATACTACTACAGCCTGGTGACAGACGGACAGACAGACAGACAGACGGATAGACAGCGGAGTCTTAGTAATAGAGTCCCGTTTTATCCTTTGGGTATGGAACCCTAAAAATGCAGGTACAGTAATTTTTATATAGATACGGTGGCAATTAAGTAATTTACATAAAGAAAAGTTACAATAGCATCTGTAGCCAAACTAGTTTTTTTTTTTCGGTGGGAAAATCATCTTATGAAATCCCCCGCTTTTAGGCGGAGCGGGTGATAGTGTCAGACTTTTACTGACTAAAAACCCACTCCTGTTCCTTCGTTGCCTTTCGTACCAGAGTCTTCCTTTCAGAATCAGACCCTTGGCCCCAGTAGGCTTCGACCCTGCTGGGCCCCTACAGTTGCTGACATCTCCATGAGGCGCGCGTAGAACAGTAGGTACGCGTCGCCGACGACTTGGGCTTGGTCCGGACGGATACCGGACGGTCGGACGGCGAGCTACCATTGCTAAAGCCTGTATTTTAGCTATCAGAGCAATTTCATTCGAATAGTAGATATATTAAACTAATTTAACTATTATATTAGTGTGATAAAACTGCTTGACGAACCCCGAAAAAATCAGATAATTGAAGATAATCTGATGCATTGCTTTTTCAATTCTCACGTTTTGAATTTATAAAACTCTTAAAAAGATGCTTTGAGGAGATTCTCTTTTCGCTTCCGCTCATATTTTGCTGACACCTTTACACGTCACACAGATAGGCAGCCTATAAAGCTAGAATTACACTGCGTACACGTGTGCCACACACGCCGATCTGGGCGCGTCGGGCTCCATACATTTTATATGGAAACTACACTTGACCCACGCCACGCGACGTCGTTCTACGTACAAATCAGGCGTGTTACACGTGTGCGTCAGTCTAATGTAGTTCTAGCTTTATACATTGAAGTCAGATTCGGTGTCAAGTATCAGTATTTACACGGCTTTCAGACCTAGTAAATGGAACTGGGGAAAAAAATACGCAAAGAAAATATCTATTTGTGACATGGAAGAATATTTTAAGTGCTTTTTTCCCTAAAGATAGCAATAGACGTCTGAATAAAAATAAACACGATAGATGTAATAAGAATTGTTCCTTTTTCAGCAAAAGTAATATGGTCCTCGGGCGTAAAGATTTTCAGAACTTAATTGAATTCTTTTTCGGGGAAATATGTATCTAATTTTCCACGGCCTTGATTTTCAAGCTTTAATTCTATTACAGAAATACCACAGAAGATTTCTTTATTAACAACAACTATCAAATCAAGTTTTTTTTTTTGAAGAGGGAAATCTTCCAATTGATGATGATGATGAAGTTCTCTCGTTCTAGGGTGGAGCGAGAGGGCGTGACTTTTGCTAACTAAAACCCACCTTTTGTTGCCTCTTGGCTTCAAGGACCATGGTATTTCCTTTCAGAAATTCTCATAGCAAGCTTCTGATAATTGCGGTTCGAATTCACAAGACTTTTATGTTGGCCATTTTCCTTCACCAAATTCACCTTCCGCAAATACACTTACGCAGTGCAAAACAAAAAAAAACCACACGTAAGTAGTTATTAAAAGAAAAACTAGGAAACAATGCGAGCACGTTACTAATCAATTTGGTAACATCAATCATAACCGTGACACGCAATCCGCTTTCATGTAACCACCAACGTTGGACGACCAACACTGAGGAACTACATCCAATAATGCTTTTGTTACAAGCCTTTAAAAGTTCAAGGACGCAAATGCAGCATCGGATGTGCCAATCACGTTGGTCGTTGGGTGTTGGCGGGTTGGTGTGAAGGACGTTTGTTACTGGTTTACCATAACATTTACTCGGAACTGTTTAGACTTACTTTAGGAGATGTATGTAGTTTTAAATAAGTAGTTGTGATTTTTGGTGGGTCTATGATTGTTTTTAGATTTTAAAAAATAGTGAGACACGATTTGTACAATACCACATCATTAAGTTCCATTTTAGGCCTGCCTTTTTTATGTTTTGCGATAAAGATTTTGATGTGAAGACCAAATTCGGGTATTCTGGTTTATTCAACGTACCTAAATCTCTTTAGAGAACTATCACTTCCTCTAATTATGTTCCCTCAATTTCAAATCTTTATTAAAAATTCACAATAATGAAAAATTAAAAAAAAAAGATAAACAAAAAAACGGTAAATAAACAGCTCATTTATAAAATTTAGCTTTTTTTAAATTTGATATAAACTAGTGCTTGACTGCGATACCACCCGATGGTAAGCAGTGATGCAATCGTTGATAGTGAGGGGCACTAGTTTATTAAGAGCCTATTCACTCTAGCCTTGAAGACACCCAGACTATAATCGGATGGGAAGACCTCAGCAGGTAAATCAACTATTTACTACTTCAATTATATCTGTCGACTCAGGTTACTCATCTCAATGGAAAATAGAAAATATAGGCCTATGTTACTCAGTAATATGGGGGTATATGTAATTTTGGGGGCCGAGTCACCCGCGTCCGTAGGAGAATACCTGAAGCAAGTCCCTACACGTGGTCCCCGGGTGGTGCTAATCAGGTGACACTAACTGGTGGTAGGTTTCGACCGTTGGCTTGCGACCACCCACTGAGCAAAGACGTACCGCCAAACGGCCTGGCCGTGTTCCGGTATGATGCTCAGTGTAGCCAGTCTAGAGGAGTTGGGTCGAAATAGCTGTTCCAGCGCAAGCAGACCATCCTGGCTCGTGCTGATGGGGAGGAATCGGGAGGCTAGTCGCGGAGGGTAGCGGGATCCGAGGCACGGTTGCCGCTGGCCGACCGCAGGTAGCTGGGGGCCCAAGTAATGTGCTAGCCACACATGAAAGGCTGCCCCGCCAACTGTCGAAAAATCCCGGAATGCGCCATCGTGCTGGTTGGCGACCAGACGAGAGGGCCCGATGGACATTCCCGGGGGGGCTCGGGCGTCCCCGCAGTCTCCAGACTAGTCCCCCAATGATGTCGTCCTTTCAGTGCGTGCCTGAGGGTTAGCTGCGTGGAACCTCATTTCACTTCCTTCTCCTCTCCTCCCTTCACTCAAATAATGAAAAGGAAAAGTAAGAGACAAGTTAGACAGCGGCTGCACTCCCTCTCTCACAAAGTGCACCTCATTAACATACGAGGTCTGCACTCAAGTCTCGTCGCAGTCCACCACCACCTCGAGACTGAAAAACCAGCTCTCTTCTTCCTTTCGGAGACGCAGATCAGAGGTCCGTCCGACGTGTCGTACCTTTCTTACCCAGGTTTTACCTTGGAGCACAACTTCAAACCACGTGCGGGTGTATGTATGTACGCCCGGGACGACATCTGCTATCGGCGTCTCCGTAACCTTGAGGACTCCAGGTTCTCGACGCCTTGGACTTTGGTGGACACAGGCCTAGATAAAATAATCTACGCTTGTGTCTACCGCTCGCACAGCGGAGATCAAGAGACATCCGGGCTCACACAACATCTGAGTGAGGCGGCGGATGCGGCTCAGCAGCGGTACCCTTCTGCTCAATTGGTGTTACTGGGGGATTTTAATGCCCACCACCAAGAGTGGCTTTTCCCGTACCAGTCCACAGACCACGCTGGGCGAGAGGTGCGAAAGCTAGCGCTAGCATTAAATCTCGCCCAGCTGGTCCAGGGGGCAACGAGGGTGCCGGATGTGGATTCGCACACAGCCAATTGCCTGGACCTTTTGCTGACAACAGATCCAGACCGCTACTCTGTGTCGATATGTTCGCCTTTAGGCAGTTCCGACCACTGTCTGGTTAAGTCTGTGTCTGTCTACTCCCCGCCCGATCCCAGCCCTAGAGGCACCCGGCGGGTTTGGCGATACAGGTCAGCAGATTGGGATGGCTTGCGGTCTTTCTTCGCATGCTATCCTTGGCAGCCCACTTGCTTTTCTTCAGATGATGCTTCGTCGTGCGTAGATGCCGTGACGGATGTGTTGCGGCAGGGGATGGAGTACTTCATCCCATTCTCTGACGTAACTATGTCTGGCCAAGCTCGTCCATGGTTTGGCGCCGAATGTGATCGCGCAGACGCGCTTAAGCACGCGGCATATCGAGCTTGGGCTGACGCTCGTACGCGCAAAGCAAGCGACGTGGCTCAGAAGAAGAAGGCCTTTAACAGGGCTGCCAAGTCCTGCAAGAAGGTGTTGCAGAGGTCTCGGTTTGACCACATAAGCAGAATTGGGAGCAAACTTGCTTCATACCCCGCAGGTAGTAAAGCGTTTTGGTCCCTGGCCAAGTCGGTTGAATCGAACTTCTGCCGTCCCTCACTTCCGCCATTGCTGAAACCCGATGGGTCGCTGGCTCACACCGCTGAGGAGAAAGCAAACTTGTTTGCCTCTCTTTTTGCGGAATCTTCACGTCTGAATTCTGGTGACGCACGGCCACCTGTTTCTCCTGATGGATGCGCGACGAGGATGTCAGACGTTCGTATCCATCAAAAGGACGTTCGTAGGGTCCTGCGTAATCTCGATGTGAACAAAGCTAGCGGCCCCGACGGGATACCAGCTATTGTGCTTAAAACTTGTGCGCCTGAATTGTCTCCGATCATGACACGCCTATTTCGCATCTCATATGAGACTGGAAAAGTGCCGATTGCATGGAAGCAAGCTAACGTGCAGCCTGTGCCCAAGAAGGGCAGTCGAGCTGACCCGGCAAACTACAGACCCATCTCTGTTACGTCCGTCCTCTGTAAGAGTATGGAACGGGTGCTAAACAAGAAACTTCTGGCATACCTAGAAGCTAACGACATCCTCAGTGACCGGCAATACGGTTTTCGCCAAAATCGGTCCACTGGGGACCTTCTAGCGTATGCCATTCACATCTGGAGCGAAGCCATCGAGAAGCATGGGGAAGCGCTTGCCGTCTCCCTTGATATCTAGAAGGCTTTCGATAGGGTCTGGCACGAAAGCCTCATTGCTAAGCTTCCTTCCTTCGGTCTACCCACTGGTCTGTGTGATTGGATCGCAGACTTCTTGAGGGATCGATCCATCCGAGTGGTCGTTGATGGCTGCTCGTCCGGTCAAATGGATATTAATGCCGGGGTCCCTCAGGGGTCGGTACTCTCGGCAACACTGTTTTTGCTGCACATAAATGACTTACTTAAACCCGGTATCTTTGGGTATGCAGACGACAGCACTGTTGCCGAGAGATATGTGGCTGACGCACGCGCTAGTGGGTCACAGATCCAGTCATCCCGAGAGGCTATGGTTGAACGCTTGAACTCGTCCTTGAAGGCGGTCTCCGATTGGGGCGATGCCAATCTGGTCAAGTTCAATGCAACTAAAACCCAAGCGTGTCTTTTTTCCGCTAAACGGAGTCAATTCCACCCGGCTCCATCTTTCCGAGGTGTGACCGTGCCAATAACCGACCATCTTGATCTTCTTGGCGTTACGCTGACGTCAACTCTCAACTTTGGGCCATACATCGAAGCAAAGGCTCAACTGGCAGCAAAAAAGCTGGGAATCCTCGCGAAGGTCAGACGGTACTTCACGCCGGAACAGCTGCTAAAACTTTATCAAGCGCAAGTTCGATCGTGTATGGAGTACTGCTCTCATCTTTGGGACGGGTCTGCCAAATACCAGCTTGATGCGATAGAGTCAATTGAGAGGCGAGCCAAGAGGATCATTGGCAATGATGCACTTGTTGAGTCGAAGCTCCAAAGCCTTGGACATCGCCGCCGAGTTGCTGGCCTGTCGGTTTTCTATCGTTTACATTTCGGGGAGTGTGCACTGGAATTGCACAATCTAATTCCGCCAAGTCCGTTCCATCATCGGACCACTAGACGTACGGCGTTGCGCCACCGGTACATGGTGGACATCCCACCCATACGCACAAAACGTTTTAAGAACACATTTATTATGCGTACAGCCAAGGAGTGGAATTCCTTGCCGGAGTCTGTGTTTCCTGATAGCTACAACTTAGGGGTCTTTAAGTCAAGAGTGAATAGGCTACTTCTAGGCAAGCGTGCTCCATCGTCGACCACATCATCGCTTACCATCAGGTGAGATGGTGGTCAAACGCGAGCCTATCATTAATAAAAAAAAAAAAAAAAAATAAAGTAGCTTTCTACTGGTGAAAGAATTTTGAAAATCGGTCCAGTAGTTTTTGAGTTAAATCGTAACATACAAAAAATCAAATCTTTCCTCTTTATACTATTGGTTTAGATACATATCTGATGGTATTATGAACCCTGTCGGACACAGCAAAATTTTAAATGGTAGGAGAGAGGAAGAGCGCTATTCCCAGTCCAGTACCTAGTCTAGGCTACTTAATATCTAGTACAAGAACTTCCTCAATAGTAGGTACTCAAACTTTCGATAAACCCATCAAAAATCTCGAATCTTTGCAAATTTTAACGGAAGTCACAAACTTTGTTCCCAGTCCAGTACCTAGTCTAGGCTATTCAATATCTAGTACTAGAACTTCCTCATTAGTACTCAAACATTCGATAAACCCATCAAAATCAAAAATCTCGAATCTATGCAAACTTTAACGGAAGTCACAAACTTTGTTCCCAGTCCAGTACCTAGTCTAGACTACTCAATATCTAGTACTAGAACTTCCTCAATAATACTCAAACATTCGATAAACCCATCAAAACCAAAAATCTCGAATCATTGCAAACTTTAAGGTGTCTATTACACGATAATGCAAGCGTCAATCAAAACCATCAATCATGAATGATGTTTGAAGGACGGAATTTTATCGCCATACGTTTTTCGTCATCGTCAGTCATCGCATTACACGGTAGGTTTTTCGTGAGTCAAAATATTTGATTGTGGCAAAACTGACAGCAAAACCTATCGTGTAATGGTCGCCTAACGGAAGTCACAAACTTTGTTCCCAGCCCAGTACCCAGTCTAGGCTACTCAATATCTAGTACTAGAACTTCCTCAATAGTACTCAAACATTCGATAAACCCATCAAAATGAAAAATCTCGAATCTTTGCAAACTTTAACGGAAGTCAAAAACTTTGTTCCCAGTCCAGTACCTAGTCTAGGCTAGTCAATATCTAGTACTAGAACTTCCTCAATAGTACTCAAACTTTCGATAAACCCATCAAAATCAAAAATCTCGAATCTTTGCAAACTTTAACGGAAGTCACAAACTTTGTTCCCAGTCCAGTACCTAGTCTAGGCTAGTAAATCTCTAGTACTAGAACTTTCTCCATAGTACTCAAACATTCGATAAACCCATCAATATAAAAAATCTCGAATCTTTGCAAACTTTAACGGAAGTCACAAACTTTGTTCTACATGGAGTGACAATGATATATTACAGCACATAAAGCGAGTAAGCGAGCTAAGTTCTCGTGAACCCACTAATGCCCCCATTTCAATCACAAGTCAGTCCATAGCACACCGATTTTCTACAAAGTGTACCACGATTATGAAACTAAATTACTGAGTCATTTGTCTATCGTTGCTTGGAGATTTTAGAGATACGTGGATAGTTGTGAAACCTTTTTCAGTAGTGATGTTTCATAATATGTCAGTGCGTAGTTTCTGTGTATTCGTTTTTTACGCAAAGGTTGGCTGGTAGAGAATGCCTTGTTACATTAAGAGAAGAGGGTCCTTTTTCACTCGCCTATCATCAACATCCAGCATGGTTTAAAAACTTGTTACTTCATCTAACGCAATCCAAAGCGATGTTTGACGAAAAGGCCACGCTAAAAAAGAGAGATAACGCCTGAATACTCTGTTAGCATTCGGTAATTCCGTGATTTACTCGAATATTTTACAAAACTTGTACCAGGAAATACGTGCTTTTTTTAAACCCTTAAAAGTTTGTGTCAAAGTTCACGCAAAATAGCAGATTTTCAGAGGTCTTTACTGGATCAGTTTTACACAAATTTATAAATTGATTTCAACAGAAGCCTAGATACACAAGATACTGTGTTTCCAAAATATCTAATGAACAATGTGTAATAACGTCATAATCGGTTAAGAGCGGTTGTATGAAAAACAGTGAAAATGTATGTCGAATTGCATCCCCTTAAGTCCGCCTATGTACCGCTACTGTACATGAAGTATAAATATTTTTTTTTTTAAATAACTCTTGCAAAAATAGTGATCTTCATGTACATTCAGTCTACATATACAACAAACCATTCTTGCAGGACACATTGCGCACAGAACTATTTTGACGCAAGGTTCTAGAGTGATAGGCTGAGGGATTTGTTCGAAAGAGTCACACAGGTGGGTTTTAGACAGTAAACGTATGAAAATCTGTCATTCCTTCTAGCTCCACCCAGAGCAAGAGAAGTCATACCCACTCAAGAAAGAAAAAGAAATATTCTAAACTGGCAATCACGTATCGACGTACAAGGTAGACCGATGACCTGGTGAGAGCTGTGGGAGTCTAGTGGATGAGGAAAGCATATGACTGATTATGAAACGACCCTTAGCGGAGGGCCTGTTAAAATACCAGAAAGTATTTTTATAGGTTGTTACTAAGAAACTCATATCCAACTGAATATCTACATTACTGCTTCATCAAGTATCGTAGACAGCTACGGATCCCACTCCTTCTGCTGTTTTTTCATCAAATTACACCTTATTTTCGTAATGCCTTGTAATGAGCCATTGTCTAGGGACCACGGACGTTACCTGCAATCTGTCGGCATCGCGTTTTCTTGCGAACTTCTTTGTTTTTCAACAGATTTCTGCAAACAATTTGTACTAAATCACGTCGGTTTATTGCAGCGGTAGATATAAGTCTAACTGATAAGATAGGAATCTTGTTAATTTTGAAGATCTTAATGGCTATTACGAAACATTGGCAATGGATCTTGACCACGTGGGAATCGTGCCTTGAGAATGTATCTTCTATAAATTTTTTGTTAGACTAAATAGTAGGTTATAGTTTGCATGTCTGCAAGAATAACGGTAGTCTAGCCTCACCAAATAGCCACCGAAGAGGCCAATAACTTTTACATCCAAAGCAAAATGAAATAAAATAAAAATAAGTATGTATTCGCCGCCAACGAATTTCGTCACATAATTGTTATACTCGTGTCTAGGGATTGGTTACGCTTTGTTAAGAAAGAAAACTAGTTACTTTTAGAATACCTAGGTCCAAGCTAGGTTGTCAAATAAAAAATAGATACCTACGTAAAATGAGGTTGCGACATCACCTATTATTGTTTGGCATTATAACAAGGAAAACCATTTAACAGCAAATTGAATTGCGTTTAACCATTATTTGTTTCAAAGGTTCAATGATTTGTTTGTTTGAACGAATGTTCCTCACATTCGCTGAAACAAGCACACCATTGACGTTTTATGTTTAGTTCAAATCCTCAAGATCAAAATATATTTGTTTCAAAAATAACTTTTCCACATAAAACAAGCTAACTCTTCGCAATAAAGAATTTATGCTCGAAGCTACCTGAACGCGCGAGGTAATGCATTTAACAGCTACCATTATCTGATCTAACTTCCAACCATCAGGATGAAAAGAGACAGAAATAAACACTTACGGAAAGTAAAAAAGAGAAGGAACGCTTAGATTAGTCCCATAACACCGGACGCGTTAATTGCAAGACTTGTTTCTCTGAGGATACACATCGTGATTCCGTTGACAAAAAGTTGACTGATGTCATTCTAATTGCTTAGGATGAAGCAGATGGCAGATTAGTTTTTAAATCACTTCCTCTTGCTAACCGTTCCGAAGCAAAAACTCAGTAAATTCTATAATCGACCTGAAGAAACTAGGAAGCTGAAAAGATAATTTGCCTTCAATTTCGAAGTTGGAACGCGAATATAAATGAAGTTTCCCTTTTATAAGGAAAAGTTGGAGAAAGCTAACAGTCCTGAACTAATTGAATGATACAAGAAAAGTTTCTCTTGCAACGATCCTGCCTGTTGAGTCAACTAGCGACGCAGAACCACGCGACGAATAAGCCAAGTTTGTTAAATATAAAATCTTTAGTATGTTAACCGTTTTCAATAACTATAACTTTTGGATGTTATTGCGAGTGTTCGGCGAAACGAAAATTGGAAAACACATAAGAATCTACATTAGCAGGAATCCTTGACCGTTACAAAGCAGTGCAGGTTGGCAAACAAACAAAAAAACTGGGTCAAACTCACTAATATATATATGTAATGTACGTATCTGAGAATACGTAGCAGCCGAATCCCGAACGTGGTCGGAGCCAAACGAGGCTGTAATCAGCGAGGCTCTAACAAAGTTAACTTCACTAACGAATTTCAGTTTTAAATTGGAGTCTGCAATTCATATTTTGTTTGTTTAGGATTTAGGGCCTTCGAGTTTGCTTGTTTTAAATTAAATTCTACAAGGAAATGACGATAGGTAATACTTTAGGTCCCTCTTCTGGGAAAGAAAACTGCCCAAGGTCTTTTTGAGTTTCAAATTACCAAAGAGTACTAAACTTGGTATTTGTTAATGATTTAAGATTCTTGAGCGTTTTGTTCCGAGCTTGAGAAATTAATAAACAACAATTCTCATAACAGACAAAAGAGAAGGAATTGTTGTGAGATTCCTTGTTTGTGTAAATACTGCAGGCATTTGTTGATTGTTTCGTTGTCCTATTCGCAATATGCGCGTTAGCGAGTTTAGGGTTCTTTGTTTAATTTATAGTTTCTGTAGAGTTTAATAGTTTATTTGCATTAGGTATTTGTTAAACAAATTCGCTGGGATATGTTGGGATTGTGCTTACCACAATTTCACGGAATCAAATATTTTTGTCGTAATCGTAACTCTGTGTATGGTTTTTTTTTTACAAAGAATAATCCTACTTCAGTTCTCCAGCTGTCTGTGTTAGTATGATAATTTCAAGATCTTTCTTGTATTAACGGATAAAAGATGTTTTATTTATAAAATATGAGTATGAACATGAGTATGCCGTAGGTACAAATTGGACATAGTACGGCAAAATGTTATGTTTAAAATAATGGCCTACATTTTTTGCCATAGGTAGGTATTTTATGTAGGTATACATAAGATGACAACCTAGCCTATTTAACTGCAGGTCCAGATTTTATTATAATTCTTTCAAGTCCAAAATAATTAAATTAAAAATGTTCACCTGAGAATAAGATAAAGAAAAAATATGAAATCTTGACGTTTAAAATGTCACTGTAGTTGGGCAAAAATTACATTTGGCACGAAACTGCCGCATCGTTGCCGCGCAGTATACATTTAAATAAATTATTGTCCAGAAATACGTCTTTTATATGTATATTTCTGAAAACGCAAAAAAAGTCTTATAAGATTTAGAGATGATCGTCTGGTTGGCTGCTGCGCTACTTGTCACGGGTTCGATTCCCACACGAAGCAATTATTTATATGGCCTACAAATAGTTTTTCCGGGTTTCGGTGTTTGTGTCCGTGAGCTTGAATGTTTGTAAATCCACCCACCACGATATAGGAGTAATTATTAGTATAGGGCAAAGTTTTGTAGAAACTAAAGCTACGATTTTTAGATCCCAAACCAAATCTTCTTAATTTATTACTCAGGTTCCTTAAAACGAAATTGAAACCGTAATTCTCTCTAAATAGCCGCAGGGATTTTCTGAAAAGGAAACCCAAAGGTCTCAGAACGCAAAGAGCAACTAAAGGACACAGGTGTAGTTTTAGTCAGTAAAAGTCTGGCAGGCCAACTCCACCCAGAGTAGAAGAAGTCATTGGGTGATTTCCCACCTAAAAACAAAAATCCCTTTAAAGTATTATAAAACATTTCTCAGAACTCAAAATGTATAAGAAATGAAGATAATGTCCGCAAATTTACCCAAAATTTACAGTTTTCTTTATCAATGTTATAGGCATCCCTCTAAATTACTTTATAAGGAAAACCTTTTGGAATCAGCCGTTGGCTGTCAACAGGGTGACCCTCTTGGGCCAGTCATTTTCAGTTTGGCTATAAATCCCATCATTCGGCAGCTAAATTCTAAATTCAATGTCTGGTATTTGGATGACGGAACCCTAGGACTAGGAGGTGACGTAGACACGGCCTTAAAAGATTTAATGTTTTTGAAAAATGAATTTACTTCTATTGGATTACAACTTAACCTATCAAAATGCGAAATTTTCGTCCCCCAAACGACTGACAGACAGACGATTTTAGAAAAATTTAACTCAATAGCACCAAATATCCAAATCACCGATAGAAATTCTCTTCACCTCCTGGGCTCCCCAATTTTCGATGAATCTTTTCCAACATTCATAGAACAAAAAATACAAAATTTTAATGACGTCTCGGAAAGACTTTTCAAAATCAACATGCATTCGGCTTTCACACTCATTCGATACTGTTGTTTTGGACCAAAATTTACATATAGCCTTCGCTCCTCCCATCTTTGGAAACATCCACAACTTTTGGAAAAAGTCGATCAAATTATTAGGAACACACTATCTTCGATCCTAAATGTGGCCTTGGACGACCGAGCATGGCAGCAAGCCACTCTTCCCATCCGGCTAGGTGGCCTCGGCGTCCGCAAAATTTCAAGTATAAGTTTACCAGCTTTCCTCTCCTCGGTGCACAGTACTGAAACTTTAACCAGGAATATTTTATCTTCCTCACTGGTTAATGTTGAGGTACCGTGCTTGTCCGATGCGTTGAACGCTTGGAAAATGGCTTGTCCCAACACGGATTTGCCCGACAACCTGTCCTCGCAGAGACGGTGGGATGTGCCGCTCTGCAGTATTGTACGGAACAACCTAATGAATACGTCGTCAAGTACTGCTGAGCGTGCGCGTCTGCTGGCTGTAGGGGAATGGGAGTCGGGTTTGTGGCTTCAGGCACTCCCGTCATCCACCATAGGCACTATGATGGATGACGCCTCGTTTAGGCTCGCAATCTGTTTACGCTTAGGCGCACCTTGTGTTGCTCCACATCGGTGCCACTGTGGCGAAGCTGTCGACAGCCTCGGACACCATGGCCTGTCCTGCTGCAGGAGCGCAGGCCGCATAGCACGGCACGCTAGCATCAACGACATCATTCGTCGAGCTCTTGTCACCGCTGGCGTACCTGCCGTATTAGAACCGAGCGGCTTGGTACGTGACGATGGGAAGAGACCAGATGGTATGACGTTGGTGCCGTGGAAGGTGGGTAGGCCTCTGGTGTGGGACGCAACCTGTGTCGACACCCTTGCGCCATCCCATGTTCTTAGTTCGGCGGGCTGTGCCGGCGCTGCCGCTGCGGCTGCTGAGACCCTCAAACGGCGCAAATACTGTAATTTTATTGGTAATTATAGTTTTGAGCCGTTTGGGGTCGAAACGCTTGGGTCATGGGGTCCGAGTGCGCGTCTCCTTTTTAAGGAAATTTCACGCCGTCTGATCGACACTTTGCGTGACCAGAGGGCTGGCTCGTTCTTCGCCCAAAGAATTAGCATTGCCATTCAACGTGGCAATGCTGCCAGCCTTCTGGGCACATTTCCGGATGACAGCGATGTGGAGGAGTACTTCGACGCCTGAGTGTAATAGGTGTTTTTGTATTATATGTACATAGTTAGGTTTAGTATAATAGTTTTTATAGTTTGTATGTACATAGTTCGGTTTTAGTATAAATATATTAATTAATTCAAAAGTAAATTGTTTTTTTTTTTGTAATAGATAAGACTTATTACTCTATTGAAGAATTTTTAAATGATAAACTATGACATTACCAGCCCTTTACTATTTACTATTACCATTGACATGTATATGAAATTGATTATAATTTATTAATTTATTTGTTTTTTATATTACATTTATTTGACATTATTTACTATAATTTGACATTGCATTGTATGGATTCAGACTTATTACTCACTAAAAGACTAATACATTTGTACACCAAGGTATATTTGTAAGCGTGCTCCATCGTCGGCCACATCATCGCTTACCATCAGGTGAGATGGTGGTCAAACGCGAGCCTATAAATAATAATAAAAAAAAAAACAATTTCATTGGTAGGACATAGAGCACGACTAAAATGTTTATATATGACCTTTATTGTAATACCTATGTTCACAAATAAAGATTGATTGATTGATTGATAAAAAAAAAAAAAAAAACTAATACCTTTTGACTAGATTACAAATTAAACATTATTTGCTTTATTTCTGGTGCTTGTAATAGGACAAAATGGCCGAATGAATCAAAGCTTTAGGTATCACATAAATTCCGAAATTATAGATTATACAATTACCAATTCCAGGAACGTACGGCTTGCATATGTCAGGGGTCACGCAGAAATGTCAACTTGTAACCATTTGTGACCACAAACTGGTGGGCGGAATTCGGTATGAGCAGAAACCATGTCCGAATTTGTACAATACGGTATTGTGGTGGATCGTTACGATGTCAAATGTCAGCAAAATGGACATGCATTGAATCGAGATACAGTTTTGTTAATGTTTTAAGTTGTAGCTTGCTAAAGTTGATCAACGGGGTTACCCTGACGTTCAAAGTAAGATTGTTTCATTCTTATTTCAGTGTGGGTAAGAGACAGAGCTATACAGGTTGTCTAGCGACATCTCTTACCCACACTGGAAATAAGAATGAAATAATCTTACTTTAAACGTCATGGTACAGGTCTAAACGGGGTTACCATGACGTTCAAAGTAAGACTGTTTCATTCTTATTTCAGTGTCGGTAAGAGACAGAGCTATACAGGTTGTCCAGCGACATCTCTTACCCACACTGGAAATAAGAATGAAATACTTAATCTTACTTTAAACGTCATGGTACAGGTCCAAGACTGACGTAGTTCGAACCACGTAATTTTTTATTTTGGGCACTGTTTTTTTATTATTTAAAGGCTCACGTTTGACCACTGTCTCACCTGATGTAATACAACAAATCTAAACGAAAAATTTAGTTAGCGTTTTTTCACAAATGCAATTTTTGTAGGCCTAATTTTGTAACTAGTAAAATTGTGACCTCAAAAAGTTCAGAACTCCAAAAAAGTTTAATTACTGCAGTATTTCCGAATGTCGCACGAAGAAATTGGCAAGAAATATTACTTTTACGTTTGCCTGTTACTGTTACAAAACTCAAATTGCTTCAACATAATAATAAGATATTCTAATAGCCAAAAGTTTTCTAGAATTACAACTTGAACAGTTGCAAACGAGAACCTTCGAATCCTTCAAAGTTTGTAGTGAAACTAAGCCGATATTGCGAACATTCTAGAACTCATTCCGTAATAATTTACCAAGTGCGGTGTTGTATGGAGGTTCAAGGACCGTTAGTGGCCCCATACCAGTTTATCCAGTGCAGCACTTAGGACGGGCCAGTGTGCCCAGCTGCCGGGTACCTATCGGCAAGGTTCACCAGATGTTAAATAACTTTGAGGACTGTCCAACTATTTTGTGAACTGGGAGTCTTGTTATAGAAAGGTCTTGACAATTATATTGAGGACAATTTGAGGAACGTTTTGAGGACATTTTACATTGTTTAATTGTTTTGGTAACCTTTTTAAATGTCACAAAATGGTTTAAATGTTTCCTTGAAAAAGGAATAGCAGTAAAAACTTTACGACCGACTTAAGGGTATAATGTTTAATCATAATAATAATAATATTCCACAACTATCGCACAACGCCGTCTAGTCCCAAGCTAAGCAGAGCTTGTGTTATGAGTACTAGACAACTGATAAACATACTTAAATATTTCTAAATACATACATATTATAGATAAATTACACCCAGACAAAGAACAAATGATCGTGCTCATCACACAAACATTTGTCCTGGGTGGGAATCGAACCCACGACCTCCGGCATAGCAGTCAGGGCCACTAACCACTAGACCAACAAGCCAGTCAAGTTTGTAATAAGCATCGATCAGCTGCGCAAGCGCATACATTTTAGTATGTCTATTGTCTGGAAAACGAAAACTGACCAAAATATTACGTCCTTACTCCTTGGTAAGGTGGACCACCCGGAGGACACGGTGGAGCACACGGTGGAGGTGTGTCCCGCTTGGGCAGAGCAACGCCGTGTCCTCGTGGGGGCTATCGGTGGCGGCGATCTCTCGCGCCGGGCCTTGGTACAGGCCATGGTCCGGAGCGAGGAGGAGTGGCAGGCGGTCGCCTCCTTCTGCGAAGCAGTAATGCTAGCAAAGGAGGCGGCCGATCGCGTGAGGCAACGGTCCTCACGCCCCAATCGCCGCCGGGATTCTGATCCCGATTTCCGGCCATCGTAGGCGCGGGCTTGCGGACGGCGAGCAATGGGTGGCTCACCTTCCGACCGTCCGGTAACCGTCCGGACCGAGCCCAAGTCGTCGACGGCGCGTGCTGTTCCACGCGCGCCTCAAGGAGATGTCAGCAACTGTAGGGGCCTAGCAGGGTCGAAGCCTACTGGGGCCAAGGGTCTGATTCTGAAAGGAAGACTCGGCCCTGGTACGAAAGGCAATGAAGGAACAGGAGTGGGTTTTTAGTCAGTAAAAGTCTGACACTATCTTCCGCCCCGCCCAAGGGCGGGGGATGTCATAAGATGATTTTCCCACCGAAAAAAAAAAAAACTCCTTGGTAAGAAATTATCCTAATATTATTGCAATTTTTGCTATCAATATTTTCTATCGTGGGTATCTACTATCGGCTCTTTTCTGTAGAGCTTATACTAAAGGATCGTTCACAACACAGAGGAACTCAAGGAGATGTCAGCAAACCGTAGGGGCCCTGCAGGGTCGAAGCCTACTGGGTCCAAGGGTCTGATTCTGAAAGGAAGACTCGGCCCCGGTACGAAAGGCAACGAAGGAACAGGAGTGGGTTTTTAGTCAGTAAAAGTCTGACACAATCTCTCGCTCCGCTCAAGAGCGGGATTTGTCATTAGATGATTTTCCCACCTAAAAATAAAAAAACAGAAAGAAAATTCCGTCTTTGATTTAGAATATTGCTGAATTCCTAAAGCATTTTCAAAGGACTCTTTCGAAATAAATATTTTACGATCGGAAAGGGCCGGACCTTCACCGTTATTTTGTCATTACGAATTTGTATGCATAGTACACGGAAGGAAGTTGGGCCTTTTATGTTCAACTAGCTATTTGCCGCGGTTCTACCCGTGACTTTGGTTACTGCTTCGTTTTCAAGGATTTTAGCGTGATGTTATACAGTTTATAAAGCCTTCCTCGACATACCAGTCTCCCACAATATGAACCCAATTATTGTGATTATCTTAGTTTTTTAATTGCTGTGATATTGTGGTGAGAAAAATAAACGAATTATTATTATTATTAAATAATAGCCCATTTATCCAAAACTAAAAGAATGTTTCAATTTAGTTCTTGAGATTAGCATACAAACTTACAAACTTTTCAGGTTTATAATATTAGTAGGTACTTACCTATAGATTGATCTTGACTGGAGAATAAATTATGATCTGTATCCAGTCGACTACGATAATTATTAATGAATGAAGACAACCAATCAATAGATTCTTAATGGTTTCATGCTGGTTCCATAAAAAAGAGAGAGAGAGAGAGAGAATAAACTTTATTATACACCAAAATAGTCTAATAGTCCTTAGATCTGTTTCTACAGGTTGGATACCTTTGGTCGAAGACTATTTCCAGAAGTAAATGGTTTACTAGCTGATTGTGTACTAATAAATAAATTAACCCTTCCTAGATCGCTGACCTGCCGAGGTCCCGGGAATCAAATAGATGTGAGAAGGAAGGGATGTAGCGACGTCATGAATACATGACAGACGCTACGCGTGAAAAACGCTAATAAAAGTATTGTTTTTTCTCATTTATACCGTTAATTATGTAGCTAGACTCAACCCAATTTATATTATGTGAACTGCCTTACTATTTATTTCATCCATAATAGCACAAATTCACTAAAACGAACACTATGAAATCGTAGCGCGGCGCTTTTTTGACGCAGTGATCAAAGGGTTAATCGGCTGAAATTATGATGATGAAGATGACAACGTGCTGTATTTGATGCCCGTATAAGTAATAATAATATTCCACAACTATCACACAACGCCGCCTAGTCTACAGCTAGAGCTTGCGTTATGATTACTAGACAACTGATAAACATACTTATATTTCTAAATACATACATATTATAGATAAATTACACCCAGACACAGAACAAATGATCATGTTCATCACACAAACATTTATCCTGGGTGGGAATCGAACCCACGACCTCCGGCATAGCAGTCAGGGCCACTTACCACTAGACCAACAGGCCAGTCGAATGACATTTAAGATTCTGGATTTTTGAAAATGTTCAATTGTTCGAAATCGGCCCCGGGTTCAAATCCAGGCAGGCATTTTACTTTGTGTAGGTACAAGGCTGATTATTCTATGCCACATGCTATGAACGAAATCCCATATTCATGGAAAGAAAAGTAAATAATGCATAAGTTAGTTATGTCAAATACATATCTACCACAGTAACACTGACAGAACGAAATGGGTTAACCAATATGTTGTTCATTGACCTCTTTTCTGATGCGGATCAGACGCAGAACGCTGTCAGCTGTAACTGAACTTATTTCTTTCAACCATTTTTGGTGATGAGATAAAATAAGCTTTCGAGGTAAGCGGAACAGGGTGTAAAGTCCTGCAAACCTCTGTTGAAAAAGGATGATACATACTCGGACCAGGTGGATGATGTGTCTGGTTCGGGCAACTGCCCTATAGTCGAGAGTCGAGTCGAGTGTAGTGTTGATTTCTGACTGTTGTATAATGTTCAAATCGTGTGGGATAGTTGATTTCTGACTGTTGTATAACTTGTGTATGTTCAAATCGTGTGGGATAGTTGATTTCTGACTGTTGTATAACTTGTGTATGTTCAAATCGTGTGGGATAGTTGATTTCTGACTGTTGTATAACTTGTGTATGTTCAAATCGTGTGGGATAGTTGATTTCTGACTGTTGTATAACTTGTGTATGTTCAAATCGTGTGGGATAGTTGATTTCTGACTGTTGTATAACTTGTATATGTTCAAATCGTGCGGGATAGTTGATTTCTGACTGTTGTATAACTTGTATATATTCAAATCGTGCGGGATAGTTGATTTCTGACTGTTGTATAATATGTTCTAGTCGCGTGGAGAACTCTAAATAAAACCGCGATTTTGAAACCGGATTTTGAATTTTAGTTCCCATGTAGCGGTCATAGATGTCGCTACATAAATCTTTGTAACAGGTTTACTGAATCAGGCGAGGGTTTTATAGGATTTACACTTTTCATCAACGTACTCGTAATGTAGCTTCTGCAAACGTTTTGTACTTGCTCCCATTATAAATTATAGCCTACTAGCTGACCCTACAGACGTTGTTCAGTGTTATGTTCAATCGTCGTAGTTTTCTGCAATTTTATCCTAACAATAACAAACATAACAAAAATAGAATTAGCGAAATTGGTCCAGCTGTTCACGCGTGATGACGTGACCAAGGAAAATAGGGATCCATTTTTATATGTACATAATTAGATACCACAGTAAAGTATTGTCATAAACCGCTCAGATGTTTGAGCGTAAACGAATAAAAAACATACATACATACTCTTACCTTTATATTATTAGTGTAATGTTCCTGGAGCATATTATATGCATGTTATTACAAACGCATGGTCACCCTACCATCTAATGACGTTTCGAGAAGGTAATAACTGAAAGCTAAAGTAAATTGTTGAGTAATGAAGTCAAAATCGAGCTCTTTAAATTGCTCTAAGTTTATCGTAAGCTAACATTCCATAAGTATTACATGAACTACATCACTTCTTAGTGTACGATACTTAAACATGTGATTGTGCTCATGATAACAAACAATTTTTATTATGGGAGCAAAGCTGAAATCGCGAAAAAAATATCAGCTGTTCAGTACATTAGGCAAACATAAATGTACCTACTGAACAGCTAATTTTTTTTCGCGTTTTCAGGTTTGTTTCCATAGTAAAAGTTGTTGGTTATCATGAGCACAATCACGTGTTTAAGTATCGTACACTAATTTCCAGTCACCCTATATATTGTTATAAATTGCCATAGCATTTGTTTTAATCTAAGCGAATGTATCTACTGAAAAATATCGTTAGACTAAGCTCAGCTTAACTTTGAAAGATCTTCGGATTAGGGAATTTATTCCCTTTTCGTTTTCAGGCTACATTTACATAGATAATACATACATTTACGTGTTGGTTGACAGGTCAGAATAAAAAACGTGTTGCGCCGACCCCAAGTAACTTGGGCCAATGGCAGGAAGATGATGGTTTACGTAAATATGTGTGCGAGTTTCTTTATTTTACCATAACTTCTTTAAGTCTATATTTATTAAGTACCATAAATATTATGTTTATCAAAAAAGTATGACGACGTAGCTGTGTGCAGACGTTTTTTTTTTAATTTAAATTTTTGATGTCATTATTAGGGTTCCGTACCCAAAGGATAAATCGGGACCCTATTACTAAGACTCCGCTTTCCGTCCGTCTGTCTGTCCGTTTGTCACCCAGCTGTATCTCATGAACCGTGATAGTGAGACAGTTGAAATTTTCACAGATGATGTATTTCTGTCGCCGCTATAACAACAATATACTAAAAAATAGAATAACAACAAATAGTATTTAAGCTCCCATACAACAAACTTGATTTTCTTGCCTTTTTTTTTTTGCTACGTACGGTACGGAACCCTTCATGTGCGAGTCCGACTTGTACTTGGCCGGTTTTTTTTTGTACGTGCAGTTGTGATAAATATCAATATATCGATCAGCCTCAGCTTCGCACGGGTGTTAATATCTTTGAAATTTGTCTTTTCCCTACTTTAGTGTGCACGTATTATACATCCTCCTCAGGGATCACTCGGCCTGTCAGTAAAAATTCGCTCAGTATTTTTTAAGTATATCGCAAACAAACAGACAGACGCAGTGGGGGATTTTGTCATAAATATAAAAAAAATATTTGGTATTTTTGTCCTGTGTAGCATATAGCATATAAATTATGGTCTCCTTACTTTTCAGGTTTTCGATTTATCTCTCGTAAAGATGTGCAGTAATAAAATGAAAAATATATATATATTATTGACATATCTATTATTTATTTACTTATTTATTGTCATAGTATAGATTATTTATTGTCATAGAACTGTGTTATTGTGCAAAACTACTTCTGAGTCATTTGTGTATCGTTGCTTGGAGATTTTAGAGGTACGTGGATAGTCATGAAACATTTTCAATAGTGATGTTTCATACGAGTATATGCACATATATTATGTATATGTACATGTGTATGTGCGTTGTTTCAGTGTATTCGTTTTTTAACCCAAAAGTTGACTGTTAGATAACGCCCTGTTGCATTAAGTCCGCCTATGTACTACTACTGTACATAAAATTTAAATAAATAATAATAGCAAGCCTACTTAGCTCTAGTGTTTAATTTTTTCCTTAAAATAGGCGTAGTTAAGTAGTTCAAAGTGTTCCCACGACTAGCCGACCTGATAAGGTATGAGAACATTCTACCTGCGTGTTTTTTTTTATATTCCCTTGCTATGATAGCTAAGTTGCATGTGAATCATATAATGTGTGTCATACTGGAGAATGTAGATAAAGTTAGATAAACGATCCAAATAGATAAATTAATAATAATCACCTCACCACCGTATCTCTACGTTGACGTCGTGATGAGACATGCGCGCCCCAGTTAACCCTAGGTCTGTGTTGATAGGTTTTTGCTGCATTTTTTACAGTAGTAGTATTTATTATTAACCTGTGGATGGATGGAGAGGGAGGCCAAAGAAAAGATGGAAGGATTGTGTGAGAAGTGATTTGAAAGAAAAGGGAGTTAGTGATAGCGTGACGAGTAACAGAACAGAATGGAAGAAAAAAACGTGTTGTGCCGACCCCAAATAAAACGGGACAAGGGCAGGAAGATGATGATGTTTTAGTGTAGGTACCTGATACCTCTCTACTCCTTCAGCAACCCTCTTGTTACTACGTCACTTTTTGCAATTTTTTGTACCCTAATACATATTTATGGTAACATAGCATTCAACATCTTCCTAGCCTTTTCCCAGCTAGGCTTGCGGACGGCGAGCAATGGGTAGCTCGCCATCCGGCCGTCTGGTAACCATCCGGACCGAGTCCGAGTCGTTGACGCGCCATAAAAAAAATGTTAGCAAAACCGTAGGAGCCCAGCCTACTAGGACCATAGGTCGACTACTGAAAAGGTTACCCGTCGTCGTAGAACGCAAAGGCAACTGGAGGAAAATAAGTGTGGTTTTAGTCAGTAAAAGTCTGACTTGCAATCGCGCTCCTCCCTAGAGCGAAAGAAGTCTTTAGATAATTTCACACCTTAAAAAGTCTTTCGCAACTAGCTGGGGTTTTTTTTTTTTTTTTTTTTTTTTTTTTTGGTGGGAAAATCATCTTATGACATCCCCTGCCCTTGGGCGGGGCGGGAGATAGTGTCAGACTTTTACTGACTAAAAACCCACTCCTGTTCCTTCGTTGCCTTTCGTACCAGGGCCGAGTCTTCCTTTCAGAATCAGACCCTTGGCCCCAGTAGGCTTCGACCCTGCTAGGCCCCTACAGTTGCTGACATCTCCTTGAGGCGCGCGTGGAACAGCACGCGCCGTCGACGACTTGGGCTCGGTCCGGACGGTTACCGGACGGTCGGACGGCGAGAACTAGCTGGGGTTGGCTTCCAGTCTATACTGAATACCCGTGTTTTACATGGAGCGTCTGTCTGTCAGACCTATACAATCCAGTGACTGGGCGACACGATAGGTACTCCCTTGATAGACTGATGTCAACATAGTAGGTATTGCATAACGCATGTACACAACACTAGTAACAAAATAATTGAACTAAACTGTAACATCCTGCAATGAACAAAGTACATACTTACATTAATATAACACTTTAATGTATTGGCTGTATTACGCACACCGCACATCAATCGGTATTATTTGAATTAGGTAGGTAGATATTGATAACACTGGTTTTTAAGTAGTTATACAAATCATTTATATTAATAGCTCTTTTTTGCGGTTTAGTTCCTTCCCACCGGAACCTAGCAAGTTTAATGGACAAAATGTCATTGAAAATAAAATTGCAATACCTACATTTAACAGATTACCTACAATTTTTTTGCGAATCTTAGATCTAATACCATAGAGGGGGATACTTAAGTCATTAGATGATTTCCAACCTAAAAAAAAAAACATTTTTTCTGATGGTTTGCTCCACTGAATCTGAAACTGAATCAGGCGTTCTTCTCGAGAGAATGGGCCTCGACCCACCACGCAGACCTAGTGCAGGTTGGTGAATGTTTCCTTAAAATGTTTTCTTTCAGTATTTTGAGAGCATTATTGATGAATTAAATTATACAAATAAAAAAATAAAGCACCTCTTGAGTTGGGTCTGAATGCAAGATCTTAGTCATAAGTTGGGGCCGTTACCACTGAGCCATCACTGCTCCTATTTCCTTTAAACCAACAAACAAACATAACTCAGTAAGTAATCTATTTAAATAAAAGCGAAATACCACTCACCGATTAATCACGAAATCGCCGAAACTGTAACACCTACAAACTTAAAATTTGGCAGGTAGGTTCCTTATAGGGTGTAGACATCCACTAAGAACGGATGTTCCGAAATTCAGCCCCTAAGGGGATGAAACTGGGTAAAAAGTTTGTATGGAGAAACTGACTCACACGGGCAACGCCGCTACTCAATGATTAATCACGAAATCTCCGAAACTATAACACCTACAAACTTAAAATTTGGCAGGTAGGTTCCTTATAGGGTGTAGACATCCGCTAAGAACGGATTTTTCGAAATTCACCCCTAAGGGGATGAAACGGGGGTCAAAAGCTTTGTATGGAGAAACCGACTTTCATGCGGGCGAAGCCGCTGGAAGAAGCTAGTTTATTATATTAGTTTAGACATGTTCCTATCTAAATGAAGTAGGCAACACTATGGTGTTATCAAAAGTTATCAAAACACGATAGTGCTGCAAATAATTTACATTAAGATAGTTGTCAGTAGCAGTTACAATTAGTCATGGCTATTGGCGATAAGATTATGTTGTTACGGATTAATAAAATTAATGAAGTGTTATTTTTAGTTTTCCACAGTTATATTCTATTTATGTCTATGTCCCATGGTATGTGACCAACCAAGAAATTCACGAACATCTGAAAATGCCCACGATAAAGGAGGAAATCCAAACGTAACCATGAAATACTGGGAGAAGCTAAAGAAGCACCCGAATACTTTAGCAGCACAGCTCACGATGCGTAGCTACGTAAAGCGTCTTAAGCGAAAGGACATAATATAGATAGACGATGTGGAGACGTTCCCAATGGGGGACACACTCAAACAGACATAGCGCACTCACCAAATTTGCTCATAGTGTCAAACACTGATCGCAGATTTAACACAGAGAAAAAAAAATTCTATTAAAAAAAAAATATTACTTAGATGTTAACAAAACTTTTTTACTGTCTGTTCAACCTATTTTGACTTCTATTACGTTAGCAGCATGACAAATGGCAGGTACAGTGAAAAGTTTTTACTGTAATCACTTTTTAGGGTTCCGTACCTCAAAAGGAAAAAACGGAACCCTTATAAGATCACTTTGTTGTCCGTCTGACTGTCTGTCTGTCAAGACCCTTTATTTCGGGAATGCATGAAGGTATCGAGTTGAAATAAAAACCATATACTCAGGTCTGCCGTCCCTTGAAGCTGTGAAAAAATAAAACTTCTGAGTTAACGAAAAAAAAAGATACGGCCGTTTATGTTGCAAAAAATGTATATTTCGACACTCTTAAGGGAATCAAAATTCATAGGGTACTTCCATAGGATTTTGAATCCTGAATTTTGGCATGAAGCATGGTCTCACAGCAAAAGTATAGGAAAAATCTGAAAACTGTAAATTTGTTGTTACGTCACAAAAAAAAACTTTTTTTGCGTTTCGGAATTATCTTCGTAACTCAATTCGGGAATTGAACTGTTTTCATAGGTAAGTTTGTACGGAACCCTCAGTGCCTGAGTCCGACTCGCACTTCTATGCATCCTATGCCTATGGAATAAAAGTCAAAATCGGTTTAACAGACAGTGAAAAAGGTTTATCTAAGGTAATCTTACTGTGAATAGAGTATGGGTAAACTTTTACAGGTTTGGATTCTTTTCCAGTATCCATGGGTAAAAAGGGCTTTGCATTATTTTCTCAATAGCTGTCCACCTGTCCATAATCCTATATATGCTACAATGATGGCAAAAGACTAGTTCCCTAGTACATTTGATCATCACCGCACTGTCTCTTCAGTAAATTTCATTTTTAACCGACTTCAAAAAAAAGGAGGAGGTTATCAATTCGGTTGTATTTTTTTTTTTTTTTATCATTTTTTTTTTATGTTTGTTACCTCAGAACTCCGTCGTTTATGGACCGATTTGCAAAATTTTTTTTTCCCTTTATAGGATATGCTTCCAGATTGGTCCCATTTAATTCAAAATCCAGTTCTGATGATGGGATCCATGAGGAATCGAGGGAACTCCTCAAAAATTATAGGCAACCCTATGGTAATTTTAGTATTTTCATCAAGAACTTAAGCATTTACAGTCAAAAAGTAACATTTGATGAAGTGGAACTGATGAAGAAGACCAGAAATGGTCAACGGAACTTCATACTCAAATAGATATCACAATGAAGATATAGTTAAGCGACTATGACAATACAAATAAATGAATGATTCTGAATAGTTACGTTGAAAATGGTATCATCGAAGTGATCTGATGATGATGATGGAGCCGGAAGGTAGGCAATGGAACTCCGTAATTAATCAATGTAACCTAGCCGTGTTTGGACTTATTAGAATTGTCATGAGATGCACTTTGGCTATAAGGTACTATCGAACTGATCTGATGATGGAGCCGGAAGGTAGGCACAGGAACTCCGTAATTAATCAATGTATCCTAGCCGTGTTTGGGCTTATTAGAATTGTCGTGAGATGCTCTTTGGCTATAAGGTACTATCGAACTGATCTGATGATGGAGCCGGAAGGAGGAAGGTAGACACAGGAACTTTATAATAAAACAATGTAACCTAGCAGTATTTGGGTTAATTGGAATTGTCATGAGAAATAGGCACTCTGTTTATAAGTGTATCGCAACTAAAAAGTGTGAAATAAAAACTTTTTACAAAAAAAAAATAACCGACTTCACTAAAAAAAACACTAAAAGGATCAAAATAACTTTAATTTCGGAAGTCGGTGTTAAACAGGAATAAGAAACAAACAATACCGAGAAACACCGACTTCCGAAATTAAAGTTATTTTGATCCTTTTAGTGTTTTTTTTAGTGAAGTCGGTTATTTTTTTTTTGTAAAGTTTTTATAATAATAATAAATTAATAAAACTATGTGGATAAAAGGACACAGTGGCTCACTGGGCAACGACGCAGCTGATGAGCTGGCAAGGCGGGGGTCTGACATGGTGGTCTTCGTACCGGAACCCATCGTGCCTTTAGTCAGCTGCATGGTTGGTTACGAGAGCACACAAATGCACAAGCGGGAAGGTGGTGGTACCTAGCACCGGGCTGCAGGCTGGCAGGCTAAAAAAGCCATGCCAAGCTTAAATAAAACCCTACCCAGCAACCTTCTGCGACTGGACAGAGGCAGCCTGCGTCTGGTGGCAGGATCCATCATCGGACACTGCTCCGTGAACAAACACTTCTTCACAATGAATATCACAGATAGCCCTCTGTGCAGAGGATACATGGAGTCAGAAGAAACATGTGCTCTTCGAATGCACAGCCGTCAGCGAGATAAGAACACGGACCTTGGGAGCACCGAATTCACTGATGGACGCTCTGAGCAATCTGAAGAGACTCATCTGTTTCTGGAAAGAGGTGGGCTGGTTGGAGTAAAGGCCATGGCCCACGCACAATGGTCCGATAAGGACTAAGTGCGGAAACCCGACCACAAAGATAGGATAAGATAAATTAATAAAAGAGTAGAAAGTAATTGATTTATTTATAAGTGATCATGGTCCAAAACAAACAAAAAAATTCTTTATGGATGTTGGTGTCAATTTAAATGTGAGTAATTTTATATACTACAGACAATGTTTTCTATAAGACAATGTGCTTATTTAAAGGGTCATAAACTCAGAGTCTTTATAAACTATCTGAGAAAATATTAAAGCATGGAGTAGAACTTACCTAAGTGACAACAACTTATTTTCTACACCTCAACAAATAAACAGTTAAGATAAAATTTATGAAGTGTTGTGACTTTGGATTAATTAATTAAGCATATTTTAAAATTATTTATACTTATAACATTGAAAACCAATTAGCAGGGTGTTGATAGTTATTATGATCTAATAAATAATGTAGACACAATAATAATAACATTATGCAGTATGTAGTTTTGACTTATAGGTAGTGGCGATTTTTTTGAATTAATATTATTCAAAGATAATAAGAATATGATAACATTCTAAATGGATATTTATAATTGATAACAATAACTTTTTATCTAAGTAGGTACTAAAGTAAAAGTTTTTATGAAGAATAAAGTAAGTAGTTGTTGTTACGCGGTTCATACTTAGTTATTCACTCTAAATATTGTTTCCGCAGCCGTGCCGTGTTGGAACGAATTCAAATTTTATTAAACGTTTGTGTTCATCCAGGCGTAAAACTTTAATGATAACATGATAACACAGAATTTTGTCCAAGTTTCATTCTCCGAACCTATGACTTCAATCACGTAATACATTACTTCCTTATTTAGGGACAAACAATACAAAAAAAAAACAGTTAGACCATGAATGCAATACACAAATAAAAAATGAAAACAAAAAATACTCACCGATACACGTTGTCCTCTTTCTTATAAATATCCAACCGAGTCAACCACGAAACTTTGCAAATATTCTCACAAAACACTCACACTGTATACTCGTCCAGTTTTGTTGCTTATTTCATTCAATAATGCAATTAAAAACACAACAAAGGATGAATTTAGGGAACGAAGCACTACGTTTTCGTATGTTGATTTGACATTAGTAATTTGACAGCAGCAAGATGACATTCTTGACATTAGACTGAATAACTGATTTGTTGTTAACTTCACGCAAGCCGATAAAACAGAAAGAAAACATTTTGTTTTAGCATTGATTAGAAATAAACGTAACACAATATTTTGTACGTTACAGTAAAACAATAAAATAACCATTGCGTTTAAATTATAATACCGTTTTAACGTGTGATTTTGGTTTTTAAATCGCATCAGAATGAATGTTTAGTATGGAACTCTATATTGAATTTTACTTAGTCATTATTGGTTAGACAACTAAACGTAGCAGATTTGTAGCCTACTTCATTGTAGTCATCAGTACTTCTGTAATGTATTCCTAGATGGCGCTATAACAGTATAATTATTTTTGTTTCAGTACATAACTTTATATTACTGAACTGTTATTTATTGGTGTCATTTATTTTATAATATGAAACCCTTATAAAAAAATTTTAACCTTTTAACCGCCTACGTCGGTTAAATTCGACGCGCGCCAATGCGCTAATAAAACGCGCGCGTGCGTTAATTCCGCCAGGTTCGCACATCCACAACCAACTACTTACTCCATCTCGTCAGCTCTTCTGTCTCCTATGTGGATTGTAATAAATAAATTAATAATCGGTATCGAGTAATTTAACAAAATATTACAAACATTTTTTAAATATTTAAATAGCGGGTAAATGCGCTAAATGTGACCGTATTTAGCGTATTTACCCGGCTTTTTTACTCTTACCCTTACGGATTTTCTGACTGGGGATCGCTCTGGCACCATCAGTTTGCGACGAAAGGATAGCTTCTGATGCGGTTTTGGACAGTTTGGTAAATCTATTTCATGTTTTTAAGCATAAGGTCGACATTTCTACTAAAAGTACTAGAACTAAGGTTGCAATTCAAGTGGTAAAATTGTCACTTAATTACCTTTTGAATAAACGCAAGCTGAAAACGTACACAGTACAGGGGGGGGCTGACATATGGCGTATTTACCCTACTTAGTAAATACGCCATTTATGTCAGCCCCCCCCCCCCCTCCCCCTAGATACTGACTTTTGAGCACTCCCTGTTGTTATCCTCATCTTGTTTTATTTGATCTGTGCCCTCATCACTGCCACTGTGATGAAGTTGTCAACTGTCTCGCTGTTACCGTGGCCTGTTAAGCAGTAGAAGTGCGAGAGACATCATTTGATGAAGTCTTGTTACCGCCAGAGTTCCAGTAGTATTAGAACCCCATAGCCTAGCTCGTGACCATGACAAGTGACCAAAAAGCATGTCGTTAGTTAGTGTGGGGAAACTACTTGTGTCGACATCTTACGCCATCCCCTTCTTAGCTATCCCCGTCGTTATGTGCGGCCGCTGCTGAGAACCTTAAGCGACAAAACTATAAAAACCTCGTCCATATTATCTACCTTATATCTAACAGTTTCGAGTCGGTTGGGGTTGATACATTTAGGCACAGGACCGTGAGATTGGAGTTCTCATGCACTATTTACAGATCTATCCAAACGCTTAGTTGACACTTCGAGCGATCAAAGAGCTGGTTTTTCGTTTGCTCATAGTAACACATTGCCACACAACATGGCATTGCCACCACTGCTGCCAGTATTTTAGGCAAAGAGATTTAAAGAGATACATTTAATGTCTTTGATTTTAGGTAATTAAGTAGTATGTTTACCTACAATTTTGTAAGATGCGCAAGAATTTTTGACACCATTTCCTGTTTTAACACAGACGAGATATTATAATGGTGACAAAAATTCTAAATTCAGAGGCAAAGTCCTGATTCTTAGCTAATGCATTCGCGAAGCCAAAGAAAAAAAAAATCCTAGGCCCTTGGACCTGGAACGATGAAATTTTGCACAGAGGGTCCTTTTATGATGTATACCTACAAATAATAAGAAAGGATTTTCCAAAATTCAGGAAGGACTTTTTTTTAGGTGCGAAATCATCTAATGACATCTCCCGCCCTTGGGTAGGGCGGGAGGGCGTGACAGACTTTTACTGACTAAAACCTACTCCTGTTCCTTCTTTGCCTTCGTTTCAGGGCCCCGGGATTCTCTTTTGCATCACCCATGCAGGGTCGAAGCCTACTGGGACAGCTTCGACCCTACTGGGCCCCTACGGTTTTGCTGACATCTCCTTGAGTCGCGCGTGGAATACTACGCGGCGTCGACGACTTGGGCTCGGTCCGGACGGTTACCGGACGGTCGGACGCTAAGCCAGCGCCTACGGTGGCTGGAAATCGGGATCGGGATTCTTCGGCTGGGGCGTGAGGGCCGTTCCCTCGCACGTGCGGCCACATCTCACGCGGATGAAGCCGCTGGCAGAAGCTAGTTTTATATAAATATAGTACTTACCTAAGTTTTTTTTTTTCGGTGTGAAAATCATCTTATGACATCCCCCGCACTTGGGCGGAGCGGGAGATAGTGTCAGACTTTTACTGACTAAAAACCCACTCCTGTTCCTTCGTTACCTTTCGTACCAGGGCCGAGTTTTCCTTTCAGAATCAGACCCTTATCCCCAGTAGGCTTCGACCCTAATGGGCCTCTACAGTTGCTGACATCTCCTTGAGGCGCGCGTGGAACAGTACGCGCCATCGACGACTTGTGCTCGGTCCGGACGGTTACCGGACGGTCGGAGGGCGAGCTACCCATTGCTGACCGTCCGCAAGCCCGCGCCTACGGTGGCCGGAAATCGGGATCAGAATCCCTGCGGCGGTTGGGGCGTGAGGACCTTGGCCGCCTCCTTTGCTAGCATTACCTACTGCTTCGCAGAAGGAGGCGACCGCCTGCCACTCCTCCTCTCTCCGGACCATGGCCTGTACCAAGGCCCGGCACGAGAGATCACCGCCGCCGAACGCCCCCACGAGGTACTTACCTACGTAAGTATAGTAAGTTGAGTACCTACCTAGTTTTTTTTGATAATGTGTAAACTATTCGTTTCTGTCGGTTTACTTTTTAATGATAGCAAATATCCTCCTCCTCGGGTACCTTTAGAAGCACTCGTACGCGTTTTATCCCTATTTGTATCCCATTAAATTCTTTTCTCCCTAGAAGTAAGACGGTCGCGCGATCAGATGACTGTAGTATTTAAAATTCTTAGGGGGATTATTGATGATCCTGATCTGCATAATGAAATAAGCAATCTGTTCGTCCCAGACAATTACTGTCGTGGCAGAAAACATCGTTTACTGGCTGTTCCAACTTCCCGTACTATTGCACATTCCAAGTCGCCTATTCCTCGGACAATAGCCGCCATTAACGCTCTCCTGAACTCAAACACAGGTCTTGATGTGTTTGCGGATGAATGGAAGATGATAATGTCAGGATGTTTGAAGTGAGAAGGACGCATGAATGAGTTTAAAAAAAATTGGTATAAGTTTAAATAGTGTAATTGGCTTCGGCCGTTCTATTTAAAATAATAAATAAATATACTATGACTTGACTGTGATCCCACCTCGATTGCAACGACTTCAATCGATTGCAATCGTTGATAGTGAAGCGTACTAGTTTATATTTTATTAAGAGCCTATTTACTGAGCGTTTCGCCTCGTCGTTTAAGCCGTGTACGTCGAAGGATTGGAACAATTTGCTTGCAGTGGTCTTCCCATCCGATTACAATTTAGGTGTCTACAAGGTTAGGGTGAATAGGCTCTTAATAAACTAGTGCGATTCACTATCAACGATTGCATCACTGCTTACCGTCAGGTAGGATCGCAGTCAAGCACTGGTCTAAATAAACACTACGCATCACCACAGAGCTTCCCTCGAAAAAATCCTGCCAGAAACCCTTAACTGCTCTCCTAAAAGCTAAAGCTGAACATCGTTGGTCTTAAATAAGAGGTTCATCTTTGAAGGGATTTACAGGATCAGTCACAAAGAAGGTAGCTATTACCTGTACCTTTTGAGGCAGGAAATCTTCAAATGACTTCTCCCTGGGCACGCCACAATTATGGCGGTAAGTCCCCTCTTTGAGGCGTGGCTGGAAAGACCTCACGGCGATCTCACCTTCCGCATGACGCAGGTCCTCACCGGACATGGTAAGTTCGGGAGGTTCCTGCACGGGATTCGTCCGGAAGAAACGCCCGGGTGTCACCATTGTGTGGACCGCCCGGAGGACACGGTGGAGCACACGGTTGAGGTGTGCCCCGCTTGGGCAGTAAAAGTCTGACACTATCTCCCGCTCCGCCCAAGAGCGGGGGATGTCAAAAGATAATTTTCCCACTAAAAAAAAATACTTCTCCCGCTCTAGGGAGAGCTAAGAGGGCTTGTCTGACTTTTACTCACTAAAACCACCCTGTTCCTTAATTTTTCCTTTGTGTTCCAGGACCATGGCTGCTCTTTTAAAAGTTTCCATGTACCTACTGGGCCCCTACGGCTTTCTTTTTTTTTTTGCTTACGTTTCTTTGAGGCGCGCATGGAATACTACGCGCGGCTAGACGGCGGCGAGCTACCCTTTGCTCGTTGTCCGCAAGGGGAGTACTGAGGAAAGTATTTTGAAACGGAAAATGGATATTTTATCGATGGGATTTCTCAAACTCTGTCTCTCTTAATCAGGGCTGGGCAAAATACATGCTTTGCTTTAATTGAAATACAAATTACAAAATACAGTATCGCAAGTAATTAAAATACAAAATACAATATTTTAGCTATTTTTAATTGAAATACAAAATACAAATTACATATTACAAAATAAGTAATCTAGACCAGCATGGGCTGAAAAGTAGAGGAAAACAAGATTAATTATCAGTAAAACCAGAGTTTCCTTTCATGAACACTAGATTTTTAAATGTAGGTAAGTACTGTCAGACAAACAGCCTCTTGTTGGAGAGTGAATAAAACCTGCTAAAGAAAACAATCTTTCTTGAAGTTTAAATGTATTTTAATGTTAAAATGTATTTTGAAGCCTCAAGTATTTGAAATACTAATAAAAAAATACTTCGCGAATTACAAATTACATTTTAAGGAAGTAATTGAAATACAAATACCAAATACGTATTTGTATTTCAATTACGTATTTTAATTACAAGTAATTCAAATACTGCCCAACCCTGCTCTTAATATAGGTAGGTATTAAAAAGGTATAAAAGAGGAGATTTTTCGCTTTCTGAAATTGGAAAGTGATGTGATGATGTCGCTTTCCAAATACCTGCATAATCGTTATCATTTTCGTGAATATTTTCCTCAATTTCCTTCTTAGCTTGCGGCTATAACTTCGTCAATGTCAAAGAGCCTACATACTAACCCTTCGGCTGCAAAAATCAATGACACGTCGAAATTCCCGAAAATGTGTAACCTGGCAACGGTCAAACGACACAGTCATATACCTAAGTGTAACGCACTGTATCTATTATAAATCACATGTTTCGTATGTATGTGTTGTCGTCAGGGGAGTAAAGTCATAAATCACGGAAGGTCAGTACTCTATAGTTAGTTGCCTATGTAGTAAATTGCTTTGATAGTGAACCATGTACTCTTTCGCGGCGCTTGGTCGATTTTACCAATGTGTTTGGGGTAAGGTGCTTTTGTTAGTTATGTGAATGAAAATGTGGTGATTGAAATGGGCTTTGTAGGGTTAAAAGGAGTCTTTATAGAAAGTATTTATTTAGAATGCTTTGAACTATTTGTTTTGTAAGTAGTGATGGTAGATAAGGGTTATTGACCAAATAAAAGCGCGCGTCCTTCAGTGGCCGTTAACATGTGGTATTCAGGATTGATATCTGAATGTTCATCAGTTTGGTTTTGTACAAAACCTGTACTTACTATCTGTTTTTTTACATAAAGAAAGGATAACATTACAGGTCTACTTACGATTAGAGAGGGTAGATGTTTGGTATTTATAGCCTGTACCAATTATTTCTTATAGTCATTGGCCTTAGTCCTAACATTCCAGAGATCTCCCCAGATCATTTCAGTTGATTGTCGAAATTTTTTTTCTTCTAGCAACCTTTTTCTTAATCAGCTTTTTCTTTCGAAGATTTATAAGCTCCTAATATTTTTCCTGTATTCCATATTTGAAACTTTGAAAACTAGACACAACATTATAGATATGAGTATGACACGACATCTACCTCTTCCCCCAAAGGTTAGGCAGGGGGTAGGTACCTATATTAAGTACCCCTGCCTAAACTTTTGGGGAAGACATCAACGTATTTATCACCCACAACAACCGAAAAAACAGTTCCGTTGGGAAGAGCAACGCCGTGTCCTCGTGGGGGCGATCGGCGGCGGCGATCTCTCGCGCCTGGCCTTGGTACAGGCCATGGTCTGGAGCGAGGAGGAGTGGCAGGCGGTCACCTCCTTCTGCGAAGCTGTAATGCTAGCAAAGGAGGCGGCCGATCACACCTCAACCGCCGTCGGAATACCGATCCCGATTTCCGGCCACCGTAGGCTCGGGCTTGCGGACGGCGAGCAAAGGTTAGCTCGCCGTCCGACCGTCCGGTAACCGTCCGGACCGAGCCAAAGTCGTCGACGGCACGTACTGTTCCACGCGCGCCTCAAGGAGATGTCAGCAACTGTAGGGGCCCAGCAGGATCGAAGCCTACTGGGGCCAAGGGTCTGATTCTGAAAGGAAGACTCGGCCCTGGTACGAAAGGCAACGAATGAACAGGAGTGGGTTTTTAGTCAGTAAAAGTCTGACACTATCTCCCGCTCCGCCCAAAAGCGGGGGATGTCTTATGATGTTTTTACCACCAAAAAAGAAGAAAAATAATATTCTGTTCTATCTTCACAACTGCTTCAGACAGTCTATTAACCTTATATTGTTTCATTTTTCCAACCTTCGATTTTATACCCAGTGCTCCAAGCACATAAATCTATCATAGAACCCCCCATAAAATACACAAAACATTTAAAAACTATACAAAAATGGATTTATTTGAAAACGTATGGGGACATCGCGTGCCATATCCAGCCACACGGATTTCTATGCAAATGCGAACATGCATGGCCTATACGTGCATTGATAACATCGAAGAAACTGATAAAATGGTTATTTAAATAAAATAACCGTTTTATCGTTATTTGACGGTACCGTTATCTGCATATACACGGAATACCGCAGCGCTAGCGACTAGAGAAGCCATTGCTAGGATAATTCATGGCGGGGCCAACTAGGGCCAATGCCTGCCAGTTACCGTGTCCCTGGAACACAAAAGGCAACTGAATAAAAGTCTGACACTCCCTCCCAATCGACCCAGAGCAGAAGTTCTTTAATGATTTCCCATTAAAAAAAAAAGAAAATACGTGACCACGCAATTACGCTTGGCATAAGCTCTTACCATATTCAGAATTGTTACTGGCCGACAATTTATATGGGTAGTTTAATTTTTATATCAATCATCAATTTTATACACAAACAATATTTCATTCATTATTACTAAAAAAAGAAAAATTCAAATGTTTTTACACAGACATAAATTATTACATACCAAACAATTTGGTTTTACAAGGGGTCGTTCAACAACCGATGCCGGTGTTGAACTTTTAGGACATATTTATAATGCATGGGAAGACAAATGCGATGCCCTGGGCATTTTTTGCGATTTGTCAAAGGCCTTCGATTGCGTTCTCCATGAAACATTAATCAGGAAACTACACCATTACGGAATCCGGAACTCCTCCCTGGATCTTCTTACATCAAATCTGAGTGAAAGGATTCAGAGAGTTGATGTAAACGGAAAAAGATCTCCTGGATCTGTAGTAAAAATGGGTGTCCCCCAGGGCTCAATTCTTGGCCCATTTTTGTTTCTTATTTATATAAACGATTTACCTTACCTCATAGAGGATAACCATAACATAGTGTTGTTTGCAGACGACACTTCACTTTTGTTTAAACTTAAACGTCAGCAGCCGGTTACTGACGATATAAATATAACACTTTCAAAAATAGTACACTGGTTTGATGTAAATAACCTTCTACTTAATGAAAAAAAAACTAAATGTATAAAGTTTACCATGCCTCATGTTAGGCAAGTAGAAACTAGTGTGCTAATAAAAGGTAAAGAGTTGAGTCCTGAAGATAATACAGTGTTCTTGGGCATAACTCTAGATGCTAAGCTTCAGTGGGATGCTAAGCTTCATATAGACAAATTATCAAAAAAACTTAGCTCTGCAGCATACGCTGTTAGACAAATTCGAAATTTAACTGATGTAGAGACTGCCCGTTTAGTTTACTTTAGCTATTTCCATAGTGTCATGTCGTACGGTATTCTACTATGGGGAAATGCCGCCGAAATACAGTCAATTTTTGTTTTGCAAAAAAGGGCTATTCGTTCGATTTATAAATTAAGTCCCAGATACTCCCTCAGAGATAAATTTAAAGAAATTAATATAATGACTGTACCTTCACAGTATATTTACGAGAATATTTTGTATGTACATAAAAATATAAACATGTTTAAAAAATACAGTGATGTTCATAATTTTAATACTAGGAACAAACACAAATTTGTGGTTCCTACAACCAGGCTGAAAAAAATAGGGGGCTCATTTAGATGCCAATGCATACACTTCTATAATAAACTTCCTAGTCATATTCAACAACTAAGCCTTAATAAATTAAAATTATTTGTAAAGCGAAAACTTTGCCAAAAGGCCTTTTACACTATAAAGGACTATGTTGAGGACCAAAAGGCTTGGGATTGACCTGCTCCAGTACGCACTGCAACTGTTGTCTTATTATTATTTTTTTTCTTTTGTTTTTAATTTCAATTTTGCTTTTTATTATTATTATTTATTACAATTTGATATTGTAGATTATTTTTATTTTGCAATTTGACTTTTTTTTTTCTCTTTCTCTATTAATTTTTGACATCAATGTTTACTTAGTATTGTAAACAATATTTTTCTTTTTATTATTGTGAACGTGAGGACTATGTTGATTGCTTTTTTTTTCCTTTTCAGCAATTTTAACGTATGTCTGGCAATTTGAGTATTTTCTGCGGCCTACCCAAATGTCCGTTCCTTGGTATTGTTCGTCAAGTAGTTGAGCTCCTTAGTAGTCCTGAGTTGAGCTTTACGAATACTGACAAATGCTTGCACTGACTGGACAGGTCCACTCAAATCTGTAAGGTTATTTCTTCAAAAGACCATTTCAGACAAATCTGCATGGTTCTCATGTGATTTGACCATTACATATTTACTGTATGGACTTTAAAAGAGACTTTGACCCCTGAGTTTGTTTCGGTGTTTCTTCTCAGGGTAGTCAGCTAGGAAACACCGGCCTCATCTAGTTTAAAAATGACGAAAAAAAAAATTGACGTGTAAAAGTGTTTTTTTAAACCTATTTACAAAATAAATATCATTTATCATTTATTTTATTTCACATAGGCACTTATAAAACGTCAGAAGCTAGTGCATGGTTCCAAATTGATTGTTTCTTATGGAAAAGAACCGGCAAGAAACTGCATGGTAACTCTTTTAAAAAAAATGTTGTTCTTACAATATTTCCATACTAGCTGACCCGGCGAACTTCGTACCGCCTAATAGTAAGGATTACGCCTCTACCCAACTCTACCCTACTCTACCCTACTAAAAAAAAAAAGTATCCTATGTGCGTCTCCTGGTTCTAAGCTACCTCCCCACCAACTTTCAGCCAAATCGGTTCAGCCGTTCTTGAGTTATAAATAGTGTAACTAACACGACTTTCTTTTATATATATAGATTACAGTGTTAGTAGATATTATGTAAGGACAGTGTAGACCAGTCAATATTATACTCATAAGTACAATAAAAATAATCATAATAAAAAGTGAGTCGTAATAGGAAGTAATCTAAGAATTCACGGAGTCTACAGTATTCTTACATTCACATTATAAAACAGAGGCTATTTATAAAAAAGATAAATAAATAATTACAACTGTCAATATATGAGACGTTCACAAAATAAATTACTAACGAATTTGTGGTGGTTGGGGTCTAATAATATAAAAAATATTGTTAGAAAAAAAATGTATATATTACAACCAATGTGGAGACACAATATTATGAGTTGCCAGGGGGCCACATGTGCAGAAACAGCCATTGCCAAACAAGCGTATCTTAGACATAGTCTTTAACATTACGCTTTTTTGGTTCGGACACGCTTAATATGGGTTTTTCCCTCGCTAAGTTCGCTAAATAGTATTAATAACAAATGCTTGTATATAGTAATAATAGTACATTATTATTTGTTATTTAAAACTAATATTTAACATTTTATTATAATTCATATAAATAAACTAGCCTTCGCCAGAGGCTTCGCCCGCGTAAAAGTTGGTTTCTCCATACAAAACTTTGGACACCCGTTTCATTCCTTTACAGGGCGAATTTTGTAAGTACTAAGAGATGATTTTCTCCTCTCTTAGTAGTCACCTACATCATAAAAGCCTTGTGCGCTCCTAGTCCCAGTAGTTTCAGCTGTGCGTTGATAATAAACATTTTTGTATGAAATTTAAGAAAACTCGCATTATTTTGTAATACGAGTTCTACCGTGGAAACAATGTATCTCAAGCGGTATGCAATATTGATGATGTATACGGACTTAAAACTGCTAATGAATGGGATGTCTATTTTTGTTTCAGTCACTTTCATGTGGGAAATTTTATCTCAACTTTTAACTTTTCTTCTCAGGGCGGCTACAAGAAAAAAAATCCAAAACGAAGGCTATTAAACCAAGAACACAGAGTTCTTTTGTTAGAAGAAAGTCGTAGATAAACGTCATTGATAGCAATGCATAGTTTCTACGTAGGAACTCTTAATATGAAAAAACGTTTTTTTATTAGCTTTCATGGTTATAAGTGGGTACACTACATAAATACGAAAAACTTTATTCCGATAGTCACAAGTACGAATTTCAAAATACCGATTTTTATGAAAATCGGTATGAATGGTTAATAGGTATCGAATGGTTCAAAATTCCGGATATAACAACTCCGACTTATCATTACTCCTATTTTCATAATTCCTAAATTTCAATTTTCCTAACTTTTATAATTACTATTCTCAAAATACCGAGTTTCAATAGATCGAATAACGAAAAGTCCGACTTAATGATAATTCGAAACATCAAAAATTCGAATTCCGATTATTAAAATACCGATTAATAAAATTCCGAAATAAAAACGCCTCATAAAACTGTATAGCAAGACAAATAAACACATAAATGCTCGCCAGAAGTCGTAGTATGAGGGGGTAGAATTAAAAAAACTAATGACAGATGCGTTTTCCAGCATGCAGGTGATTTATTGCAGCATGCAAGCAGGCATGCAGCGTGCAAGCAGACATGCAGCATGCAAGCAAGCATGCGACATGCAAGCAGGCATGCAACATGCAAGCAAGCATGCAACATGCAAGCAAGCATGCAACATGCAAGCAGGCATGCAGCATGAAAGCAGGCATGCAAAATGCAGCAAGCATTGTTTCTGTCACGGCTCCGGCGCTGCGGGGTTTGGACGGCCCCACGCGAGCTTATCGTAGCAGATGGTTTTAACGCTCACCACCGCAGCTTCGGCTTGCTGGCCGGCTTTGCCGGCCAGCCTCAGCCGCGGCGGTGGGCCTTCAAACCACCTGCTCCTCAGCTCGCGGGCCGCCCTACCCCTCCGCGCCTACGCGGGTTTAAATTACACTCTAGGGGTAGGGCAAACAAGACTGCGTGAAGTCGGTTTTGCAGCGATTCGTTTCTGACACTAAATTTTGTAACACAACATGTTGACTTTTAGTTTATTCGAAGTATTGAAAATCGGAATATCGTTTTTCGGACCGAGAACCCTTCGAGCATTTGATTCTTCGAACGTATGAAAATCGGAAAACTAACAAATCGCATTTACGACTTTCGGTAAAATAAATTTCGTGATTTTTAATAATCGACATTATAATTTTTAGTTAATATGAAATTCGGACTTTTGAAAATCGGAATATCGAAATTCGGAATAAAATATTTCGGAGTATTTGGGTGTTCCCGTTATAAGTACTGCGATATTACAGAAAATACAAAACAGAAATAAACCAATAAATTCCTAATTTCGAAAAAAGAATAACGTAGGTACCTTTCATATAAAGTTTATTTGAACTTATAATTCCAATTCAATCCAAAGATATAACACTTCAAAGCGACCCGTTTTAAAAAACAGCAATTTCATAGGTAAATACCTATTATATAGATATAGATGATGAATTACAATTTCAAACATTAACTCTGCTTATTTATGGTTATGTAAAATATCGTTTTGTTCGAACATTAATAACCCTTTAGCTACTGTTTTGGGGGAACCCTTTACACAATATTGATAGCAAATCAGCAGTTCCTTGTTTTATGAAAATTAGGCAAGTCGCGGTCGACTTGCCATGGGTAACGTGAATTGATCTACAACCACTGGCTTCAGTACCGTAGTTAGGCGTGAGCGAAGTGGGCCCACGCCCACGGCCTCGCACCCAAAGTGGCCTCGCACAACGAGGGTTTTTTTTATAAGGTAGGCTCGTGTTTGACCACTATTTCACCTGATGGTAAGCGACGATATGGTGGAACACTGGTTTGCAACAGCCACTGTCTCGTTTTCGAATTTATGAAAGAAAAAGGCCTCGCTGATGTGCCTTCGCCCACGTCTAAATTAGTCCACGCTACGCCTCTGAGTGGTTCAGCAAACTACCTATTTAAGCGAAGCTTGAGGGTAATTTATTTAATATCCTGGTAATATCTTTGATCAAGTTTTAAACGATCAGCTTATTTATGTTTTTCACGATGATGTAGTAGGCAATGTTATTAATTGGAGTAATTTCAAAAAAATATTATTTCGTAACATACATAAAAAGCATTTTGGAAGCACATTTATTACGCGTACAGCCAAGGAGTGGAGTCTGTGTTTCCTGATAGCTACCACTTAGGTCCTTAGTCAAGAGTGAAATTTAGTTAGGGTTAAATAATGATGTGATAATAGACATACGAGGTTTTGATTAGCTTATGTAAAAGTGTTTTACCATAATAATTTGCGGTTATAAGGGAGCCATATTTTTTTTATTGCTCGTCGAAAGGGTTGTGGGTTTTTTACCTTTGAAAACTTAAAGGTTTTGGGAACATATTCATTGTGTGTACAGCTAAGGAATGGAATTCCCTGCCGGAGTCTGTGTTTCCTGATAGCTAGAGACCTAGGGGTCTTTAAGTCATGAGTGAATAGATTAGATACTTCTAGGCAAGCGTGCTCCATCGTCGGCCACATCATTACTTACCATCAGGTGAGATAGTGTTCAAACACGAGCCTATCAATAATAAATAAAAAAAGATTGGTTTATTTAATTTAATTACGTTATCAAATATTTACACGACTAAAAAAACACTTAACTATTATTATCTATGTATTTATAAAAGCGAAATACCACTCACTGAATAAACACGAAATCTCAGAAACTGTTATACCTACAAACTTAAAATTTGGCAGGTAGGTTCCTTAAAGGGTGTACAGACATTCGCTAAGAACGGATTTTACGAAACTCCACCCCTTAGGAGGTAAAACGGGGGTTGGAAGTTTTGTATGGAGAAACCGACTTTCACGCGGGCGAAGCCGCTGGCAGAAGCTATACATATATACGTAGAATAAATAAAAAAAGTAAAGACCCTTAGGATCTAACTGAATGTAAACTAAAGTATAGCGTCTAAAAACTCCTCCACATCGCACGCGCACGCTATTGACTGGTAATGTGCCCATGTGTGTGTGGTGTGTGCTGTGTGTGTGTGGTGTGTTGGCTGGCGGCATTGCTACACTGTATGGCAATGCTTATCCTCTGTCGGTTGTAAAAGCCACGCGAAGGGGGTTGGGTCACGCGAAGTTTCAACAAGGCGTTTGGAAAGGTCTTTAAATAATTTGTCAGCACTCGGACACCACGATCCGAGAATGAAATGGCTAAAAAAATATTGTTTTTTAACGGCGTGGCTTCACCTGCTGATACATGCTGTTGCCACTGAAACTAAATTATTGAAGCTGATCCTCATTTAGGCTACCCAAAAAACTCCCATGCAACACATGCCATATTGCATGCTCAAAAGACCTCATGCTTTCATTTCCTGCGGTACTTATGTAGAAACAAAACCCGTATTTGAACACTCTGCCTTTCACGGCGGCTCATGGCACACATAACATCCCTTCTTTATGTCACTTTGCGTGATTTCTTACTCTTTGAATGCCACGTCTTCATAGCCGTACTTAACAAACCTATCAAGGTTCAATATCTCGAGAAATAAAGCTTCAAAACACGTAAAATATAAGGAAAAGTGCAATATTTTGACAGTTAAGGAACGGTTTATGGGAAAAGGAATGAAATTAATGGGGGTAAGGGGGGGGGGAGTAAAAGAATGTGAATGAAGGTAAATACGTTTAAAGGGTGCATAAAATTGAAATTTTGTTTGATAGTAGCAATTCATTGACGGAAGAAGAAAAAGGGTAAAAAGATAAATGTTTTAAGGTAAATATTTAAAATTATGATGAAGTCAATCCAAAGATATAACACTTCAAAGCAACCCGTTTTAAAAAACGGCAATTTCATACTTTAACCCCTATTATGTCATGTCTAATTATATTCACATATTTTTTTTAAGTTTGTTTTTTTATTGTCCTAAAAATTATATATAAATATAGCGCATTGCATAATCAGCCTTTTAATGTTCCCACTGTTGGGATTCAGGCTCTCTAGGAGAGAGAATCTACATAAGGGTATAACTAAGTATTTATACTAAACCTAACTATATATGATGTATAAAAACAAAGTACACTGAGGCGTCGATCGAAGTACTCCACATCGTAACTGTCATCCGAAAATGTGCCCAGAAGACTGGCAGTATTGCCACATTGAATGTCTAATTTATATTTGACACAAAATATCGTTAACTTAGGGAACTGATGTTTTATCCTTACATTTAATAAAACAAGGTCCCCTGAGTCTCTAAGTATAGGTAAGTATGAGCGAGATAAATACGAATATTACTGAACGGATATACGTGCAGTTTTCACCAATAGACACCTAGAGATTCATGAGGAAGGTTTTAGTGTATAATACATGCATGTTACAGTAGAGGAAAGCCGAGAATTTCAAAGATTCCTGACACCCGTGTGAAGCTGGGGCGGGTCGCTAAGTACTATTAGACCATTAGGTCACTTTATAATTGAAGTCCTAACTAGAAATTTTCCAAAACCCCAATATAATTGACTCGCCTGTTGGTCTAGTGGTTGTTAGTGGCCCTGACTGCTATGCCGGAGGTCGTGGGTTCGATTCCCACCCAGGACAAATGTTTGTGCAATGAGCTCGATCATTTGTTCTGTGTCTGGGTGTAATTTATCTATATATGTATGTATTTAGAAATATATGAGTATGTTTATCAGTTGTCTAGTACCCATAACTCAAGCTCTGCTTAGTTTGGGACTAGACGGCGTTGTGTGATAGTTGTGAATTATATATTATTATTATATAACATCCTGAGGATGACCTCTTCTAGGCTTGTTCTCATTGTCTCCTCTGCCTTAATCCTTAGAGGGCTATAGTTATGTACAAGTGGATTTAGGTTATAAAATATCTAACTACACTGACTGACGTGGGGGTTCATAGTGCCAAACACTAAACGGTAGAATGGTAAATGGCAACTCATCTGCTACGCTGCGACTACGCGGCTACGAGATATGACAGCGTAGGCGGCTTCTCTTCGTAGCGATCGCGCGGCGTCTACGAGTCGTATACGCATACGGCATAACGGATTTAGAAGAAAAAGTATCACGGCTAAGTTAGCTTTGTTAGTTTCTTCGCTAAACTTGTAAAAACGTATCGCCTAATTTATAAAATGTACCAACCTGGAAAAATTCAAAAAAATCTTTAGAAAAAAATCACTTGGATGTGTGTGTCTTGTTACAAGTTAAAACGAAAAATAAACATATGGAAAAAGAAAAAATAAATCATCACATACACAACCTAAAACACATACCTTTACCAAACCTTTATTCCAAACGGTATGATCAGAGACGCTAAAAATGAGTGCTTGGATGTTCCAAACATGCTTCAATGCTTAGAGCAACATCCACATCACGTTTTAGATCGTATTTTATTGAAATTCATACACGACAGGGGTTAAACCTATTTCCATTGTCCTATGTAGGCCCATTTTAAACGTATATGTACCGTGAACTCGATTAATCATAGTAATAAACACAAAGCCGCGATCTTTGTCCAGTCTACTGAACCCTACATTGCGCGTAGCCCGACGCGCACTTGACCGGTTCATCCATTATGACGAATGTTATTTTGACAAGTCATTATTATTATTATTATTTTATTATAACTAGCCGGTATTGTCTCATCGCTGGGAAAAGGTCTCCTCCATTCTTTCTAACGATCGCGGTTCCTTGCTTTATCAGTGCGCCTCGCATCCATCGGATTCACGCATGTCATACATCAGTTAGGTACTTTCAGAATACATAAATAAATATAACGAAAAGTCGATTTTCCATGTATGTCAAAACCTTTTTATATTATCAGTAGGTACCTAACGTTTTCACGTGTCCCAAAATACGCATATGAAAAAACTTTCTGTAATCTGAAACTTACATAAAACCGCCATTACCTCAACTTTTCGACATGTGTCTTGCGTCGTAGTTGCCTGTTCCACAGTATAGATATATGGAACAATACGGAAACTACCTACAAATATTCGAAACGGCACACTCACACAACATACGCATCGACGAGACTCCTAAGCGTTTCTCGCGGTCCTGTCTGTAGCGAATGCCGCTTAGGAGTCTCGTCGATGCGTATGTTTGTGTGAGTGAGCCGTTTCGAACATTTGTAGGTAGTTTCCGTACTGTTCCATATATCTATACTGTGCCTGTTCTATTTCCAAAATGAAAACATAAGCGACGAATAGCGTGTCGCCTGCTGACATGGACGTAATGGATGTTGGAGCGACTAGATAATGAATCATTGGACCCATGATGAATACTGTTTGTCATTGTTCTACTTATTATCCGGTTATTCGCAGTTGAAAAGTTTGGGGTTATATTGGAGTCTTTTAAGTTTTGTGGAAGTGAAATCATGCGAAAAATTTAGGTTTTGAATAATAAAAAATATCTGAACTTGAGCTTTAAATCCATTTTCTTTGTGAAATATTTATTGATTTACATTCTGAAGAACACTTAACCAGCAATTTTTTTGTGTAAACATATTTCTAAAGATCAAAGCCGTTTGAAAGAAGTAGGGAAAACAAGCGAAAAAATATGATGTTAATAATTTTTTTTTTTTTGGCAAAAGTATTAGTCTTACGAAAAAATCATATGTTGATAATGTTAATCATGAATCTATAATAAAGATATATTTTTTTCAAACCTATTGACTTAGCTGTTACCGAGGAGTAGGCTTCAGAAAGTCACTGTGTGTAGCACAGCTCCGGAGTTAGTGCCTTAATGATCCCATTGGATCAACAGCATTAATAATATAATATAATATAATATACTATAATATAATATAATATAATATAATATAATATAATATAATATAATATAATATAATATAATATAATATAATATAATATAATATAATATAATATAATATAATATAATATAATATAATATAATATAATATAATATAATATAATATAATATAATATAATATAATATAATATAATATAATATAATATAATATTCCACAACTATCACACAACGCCGTCTAGTCCCAAGCTAAGCAGAGCCTGTGTTATGAGTACTAGACAACTGATGAACATACTTATATATTTCTAAATGCATACATATTATAGATAAATTTTAATTACACCCAGACACAGAACAAATGATCGTGCTCATCACACAAACATTTATCCTGGGTGGAAATCGAACCCACAACCTCCGGCATAGCAGTCAGGGTCACTAACCACTAGACCAACAGGCCAGTCAGATTTGATATTGATCACTTTATCTACTAATAGCAGCAGCTCAGCAACAAACTTGGTAATTAAGCATTGTATCAGCTTGGTAATCGGCAGTCGGTGCCTCGTACCAACTATTTGAACTGGGTTAACACATACAATACAGCTATATGGCATATCTGAGTTAATAGGGACGGTGAGATCCATGTTATGCTACACGGTATGCTAATGTCTAAGTAAAAAGTTTCAGTGTGTTGGAAGAATGTTCAACTTAGAAATGTGCGATGTGGTTTTATGATTCCAAACTCTTTTAAAGTAGGCAAATTTTAAATGTGTGGACGTTTTCTGAAATGTGTTTAAATATCCAGTACAGAGGAACAGCTTTGTTGTTACTTTAAATTTAAACTTCTATATGTAATTTATTAGTTTATGTATTGTATATATGTAAATAGTACACCACGAACTACATGCGTATCTTTTTTCTCCTTCTCTGTCAAATCCATCCAAAGGTTGTCTGTAAAAAATCGCTTTTAGCGATAAGACCGCCCATTGTGACACCCTATTAATTTTAAGTTCCTAATGTAATTTGTATTTTTGGTGTACAATAAAGAATATCTATCTATCTATCTATCTTCTAACCATTCGGACCGACCAACGAGTCGTAGTCGTGTACCACGCTCGCCTCAAAGAGATGTCACAAAACGGTAGGGGCCCAGCAGGGGCCCAAGTCTGTTATTTTTATAAATTCGTCATTTCAACACGATCTCATTATCAATTTGCTAAAAATTCGTAGTCTGCTAAATTCATAATGGTCGATCATTGGTCAGTCATTGGTCTCGTAATAGAATTGTGGTAGAATGACAATATCGAGCTGTCTCGTAACAAATTAAAAGCAATGACTGCACAACGACGTTCTAATGGTAGGACACTGATCAAAGAAACTGTCAAAATTTTTGCAGATTACCGCATGAGTACGTCAGACATTCTTTGGTCATTATATACGAGATTACCATCCTATGCAATTTCTTTCAATGGAGTGTCAGTGGTTGACCATTGGAAAATCATAATGACGCCATTATATTAGTAGATTACCAAATTTGACAAAATCAACAATTATTAAATCAATGATAGACCATTCTGACACTATTGATACAGCTGACTTTGGGCCGATGCTCTTTATGGCCAAGGAGAATTTCTGAAAAGGAAACTCGTAGTTCTAGAATGCAAACGGTAACTGTAAGTACAGGTGTGGTACCAAAGAAAATGGATGCGCGTATACTACTTATATTGGAAGTGGACTGTATTTTGCGGATTAGCGTTTCTCAGATAATGTATTTGACAACTTGCAGTAGATAATATAATATAAAATATAATATAATAATAATATTTTGCACCAACCTTTTGCACTCCACGTGTCCATGTGTCAGACGGCCGGCATTCTCTGGATTTCGCGGCTCCTGCTCCAGTGACGAAGAGATATAACAATCACTGAACACTGCACAGTTCTCAAGCACAAAGCGTTAGCGGTTTTAGTGTCTTTAGCGGATAAGTTCTACAATAACTAATTTTTCTTGTAAAATCTTGTAAAAAAGTGCATTACTTAATCCTTAAATCATACTAATATAATAAAGGAGAAAGTTGGTGTTTATGTAGGTACGTTTGTAATTCTTTCACGCTCAACGCTCGCTTCACGGTTAGAATATGTCCTGGAGTAGGGCTTTTATATTCATTATAATATGTTCCATCGACTTTCATGCGGGCGAAGCCGCTCGCAGAAGCTATACATTTATATCACACGTTTAGGTGGGAATAATTTTTTTTTGGCTTGTGTTTGGCCACCATCTCACCTGATAGTGAGCGATGGTGTGGTCGATAATGGAGCACGCTTGCCTAGAAATAACATATTCACTCTTAATTTAAAGTATTGTTAGGAAGTTCTCTGTGGAGACCTGACCTGTATTTTGGACCCCGTTCCCAAAATTGACGGGCTGCTATTGGCTAACCTTTCTTTATTATTAAAAATTGATGCGCTGCTATTGGCTAACCTTTCTTTATTATTAAAAATTGATGGGCTGCTATTAACTAACCTTTTTTTATTACAAAAAATTGATGGGCTGCTATTGGCTAACCTCTCTTTATTATAAAAAAAATTATGGGCTGCTATTGGCTAACCTTTCTTTATTATTAAAAATTTATGGGCTGCTATTGGCTAACCTTTCTTTATTATTAAAAATTAATGGGCTAACTAATTAATTGACTAATAACTAACTACTAACTACTAATAACTAACTAAATAACTAACTAATTAATTGGCTAACCTTTCTTTATTATTAAAAATTAATGGGCTGCTATTGGCTAACCTTTCTTTATTATTAAAAAATTATGGGCTGCTATTGGCTAACCTTTCTTTATTATTAACAATTGATGCGCTGCTATTAACTAACCTTTTTTGATTACAAAAAATTGATGGGCTGCTATTGGCTAATCTCTCTTTATAATAAAAAAATTATGGGCTGCTATTGGCTAACATTTCTTTATTATTAACTAGCTGCTGCCAACGGCTTCGCCCGTGTCATAGTAGAAAATTATCCTAAGGGAACATACTCCCGGGATAAAAAGTATCCTATGTGCTATACTAGGACATGGTCTACCAGTGTGCCAAGTTTCATCGAAATCCATTCAGTAGTTTTTACGTGAAAGAGTAACAAGCATACATATGTACACGATGGGAATACAAACATAATAAGTCAGCTTATTTACAAAAACGATCCGAAAACCCAGCTTTAAACATTGTTTTTCCAACAGACAATGCCGCCACCTCAAATTTCTGACGGCAAGCAGATCAGCATGGCAGCGAGCGCCATAGCCCTCCGCGGGGTACGCATATTCTTGACAGCTGGAAAACAGGGGGCGGAGCGCCAGCAGAATCAAGGCGCAGCCTCTGCCCCACGGCCGAAGCCGAAGGTGAAGAAACCGGTTACAGGAGGCAAGCCGCCGCAGAAAGTCTTCGAAATGCTGTTCAAGACTACCAGATTTACCAAGTAAGTTTGTTGATGGTCGTTTGTTTCGTCTTATTTTTGTACATTTTTTTTTAATTCCCTTGAATAATATAATGCCCAAATACATATACATATACAATAAAGAAATTTCCATTTATTTAATAAATTAATTTTGAAAAATGTAAGTATAACAAAAATATGAAAGAATCATTAAAATATCTCAAAAAATCAAAAACTTATAGAACTTTAAAGTTGTATTTGCAAGAATAATTTCGTTTTACGAGGCGCTCCAGTATGTGACGTCACACGACTCTTTGCCTTTTTGATGACACTATAGATAGATCAAACACAAGCAGTTATAACTAGGAACAGTTTAAGAGATCTTGTGCGACTTTACTGAATTTTAAACATGTTTAAAAAATACAGTGATGTTCATAATTTTAATACTAGGAACAAACACAAATTTGTGGTTCCTACAACCAGGCTGAAAAAAATAGGGGGCTCATTTAGATGCCAATGTATACACTTCTATAATAAACTTCCTAGTCATATTCAACAACTAAGCCTTAATAAATTCAGATTATTTGTAAAGCGAAAACTTTGCCAAAAGGCTTTTTACACTATAAAGGACTATGTTGAGGACCAAAAGGCTTGGGATTGACCTGCTCCAGTACGCACTGCAACTGTTGTCTTATTATTATTATTTTTTCTTTTGTTTTTATTTTTAATTGTGTTTTTTATTATTTATTACAATTCGATATTGTAGATTATTTTTATTTTGCAATTTGACTTTTTTTTTTCTATTAATTTTTGACAAAAATGTTTACTTTGCTAAAGTATTACATTTTGTAAACTATATTTTTCCTTTTATTATTGTGAACGTGAGGACTATGTTGATTGTTATTTTTTTTCCTTTTCAGTAATTTTAATGTATGTCTGGCAATTTGAGTATTTTCTGCGTCCTACCCAAATGTCCTTTCCTTGGTATTGTTCGTCAAGTCGTTGAGCTCCTTAGTAGTCCTGAGTTGAGCTTTACGAATACTGACAAATGCTTGCACTGACTGGACAGGTCCACTCAAATCTGTATGGTTCTTTCTTCAAAAGACCATTTCAGACAAATCTGCATGGTTCTCATGTGATTTGACCATTACATATTTACTGTATGGACTTTAAAAGAGACTTTGACCCCTGAGTTTGTTTCGGTGTTTCTTCTCAGGGTAGTCAGCTAGGAAACACCGGCCTCATCTAGTTTAAAAATGACGAAAAAAAAATTGACGTGTAAAAGTGTTTTTTAAACCTATTTACAAAATAAATATCATTTATCATTATCATTTATCATTTAGTGATTTGTGGTATATAAATTATAACTAGGTCAAATGACGTCACCCCTGTGAGAGACTGCAATCGTTATGCATAAACTTAAATAATAAATTTCTCTGTCATGTTACTGATGAAATAGAAAAATATTATACTGAGTCGACTCTCGTTAATTCAAACCTGCGATAATTCGAACCTTTCTATAATTCAAAGTTATCGCGAGTTCCCTAGATGAATAGATTTTTATGCACTTGGTAATTCGAACGAAAAAATCATCGCTACGTGAAAAAATGACGTGTGAATTTTTCGTTCGAAATCATCGGCGTCAAACACTCGAAAATTCAAAGTTGGAGAGAGAAACAGAAAGAAAGCTTGCAGAACTTAAAGAGGTATGTAAGTACATTTTGAGACAAGTTCAAACTTGTATTATCGTACTCGAGCCTTTGTGTTTGTAATGATTAGTTTGACACAAATTTCCGCACGAATTGGTTTGTGTAGTTAAGTTTCAGTTACTGTTACTCTCGTTTCGAACCATTTGATATTTTGAACACTCGATAATTCGTAATATTTTAAGAGTCCCTTGAATTTCGAATTAACGAGAGTCGACTGTATATTAATGTTGATCTAGGTATAGCTTAATTCCATTTCGTAAAAATTATATTAACAACATCATAAAACTCATTCTAGCTAGCTAAGTTGACGGTGATGCTGTTTATTATTGTAGTTATTTGCAGACCAGTCGCAAAAAATTAAAAAATCAAGTCCTGAGCCTTCGTAAATCACGTATACTTCGAATGAAGAGAGGTCGACAGGCACACTAAGTTGTTAAGCTGCGAATGTGATGGTGACGAGTAAAGTGAGTGTATAGTGATTGACGCGCACAAAAGGCGGGAATTTATAATGATAGAGTGTTGATTGGATGCGAAAGGCGTAGGTGTTGGATACGACCGGTTATATTCACGAATAGGTCTTGTAATATGGCCTAACTACTATGAAGTTACTACTAAATTGATTGGGCCGGTGACGTCGGGTTCACCCACCCAATCAAAGCAGTGCACTGCTCTTCAGAGCAGTTATGGCCTAGTGGAGAGCAGTGGTGGCTTGGTGGTAACGAGCCCGACTTACGAGTTGTAGGTCACGAGCTCAATCGCAGCCAGGTACATTACTTTGTGGAATTTGTTTCATGACTATTGCTCTCAAAACGGTGAAGCAAAACACCGTGAGGAAACCGGCATGTCCTAAAATCAAAAATTCGAAGATATGTGACGTCCATCAATCCGCACTGGGCCCGCGTGGTGGATTACGATCCATGTTTAGAGAGGAGGCCTGAGTTCTGGGAACATATTACAAGGCTTGATTAATTGATTGGGTGACGTCAGCCGCATGCACAGTGCTCGCTGGGCTAGAATCGCTGCAGAAGGAAAGTGCTGTGGAGGCCGGCCCAGAAAGAGACAGCGAGAGCATCAGCCCCCCTAGCCAAGTTACAACCGTTTCGTTTCGATTCTCTTTTCGTCGATCGCCTCGAGTAGGCCACGCCTCCGATTCCTTTATTCTGTCGTCATCTCAATGCTCAGTCACGTGGTCAGAACAAAGGTATAGGAGGCGTGGCCGACTCGAGGCGATCAACGAAAAGAGAATCGAAACGAAACGGTTTTAACTTGGCTAGGGGGGCTGGATGCGTACCACGAGAACTGTTTCGAGACGGCGCGGGAAAAAAACGTCTGGAAGGATTTGGGGGAGGCCTTGGCTCAGCGTAATGGCTAGCCATTCGTCTGTCTATCTGTCTGTCAAGACCCTTTATCTCGGGAACGCGTAGAGGTATCGAGTTGAAATTTAAGCTATATATTCAAATCTGCGGTCCCTTGAAGCTGTGAAAATATCAAACTACTGAATTATCGAACAAAAAATATACAGCCGTTTATGTTGCAAAAAACGTATATTTCGACACACTCGAGGGATTCAAAATTCATAGGGTACTTCCCGTTGACCTAAAAGCTTGAAATTTTGCATGAAGAAAGGTCACATAGAAAAAATCTGAAAACTGTAAATTTGTAATTACGTCACAAAAAAAAAACTTTTTTGCGATTCGAAAAATTCGTCGAGACTCCATTCGGGAATTGTAGTTTGTACGGAACCCTCAGGGCGCGGGTCCGACTGGCATTGCCCAGTTTTTTTTATTATTGATAGGCTCGCGTTTGGCCACTATCTTACCTGATGGTAAGTGATGATATGGTCGACGGTAGAGCAGGCTTGCCTAGAAGTACCTAACCTATTCACTCTTGACTTAAAGACCTAGGTATCTAGCTAGCTATCAAGAAACACAGACTCCGGCAGGGAATTCCATTCCTTAGCTGTACATACAATGAATATGTTCCAAAACCTTTAAGTTTTCAAAGGTAAAAAAACCCACAACCCTTTCCACGAGCAATAAAAAAATATGGCTCCCATAAAACCGCAAATTATTATAGTAAAACACTTTTACATAACCTAATCAAAACCTCATATGTCTAATATCACATATTTAACCCTAAATGAACCCATTGAATCGGTAAGCTATAAACGATCGAAATTACTATTGGCTTTCAACCCTCTGTCGCTCGAGGCTCAGTAAGACGGGTACAGGCGGCCGGGGCAGGTCGCTTCGGTAATAAATAAAATATTACGGTTGGAGTATGAGACACGTGCAATGTTGCCGAACAAGAAATTGAAGGAGAAACACCTTGATGCGTTGTATAGACTCACACATTTCAATAAGTGAGTGATGAAATTAGTGTTAAAATATAAAAAAAGTTCGCTCGTGAGTGAATTGAAAGTTTGGAGATTTTAGTTTGTTTTTATTGTGTGTTTTCTGATATCTTCGTTACTAAAGTTTTCAGTTTAGTTAATACTAGTTCCTGATAGCAGCTTTACCCGTCTGATAGTAGAAAATATGTACCTAGCCTATGTCAGTCAGTGTTTTTTTTTTAATGGGTAACCATCTAAAGACTTCTCGCGCACTAGGGCGGAACCAGAGGGCGTGACAGACTTTGACTGACTACAACTACAACTATTTTCCTTCAGTTGCCCTTTGCGTTTTAGGACCACGGGTTTCCCTTTCAGAAGACAAACCATGGCCCAAGTATTCTACTGGGGTTTTATTTTTAATCGGTCCAGTGTTTTTTGAGTCTACAAATCTTTCCAAAATATTAGAATGCAAATACAATTTAGAAAACTTTACAGTTTTCAAGTATTTTAGTTACCTTTCTTAATTGTATTCCTTTTTTTAAAAACTGCAATATCCCCAGCTATATTATGTATTCAACTCGTATAGGCTTGCTATTCTCCGTAATGTGTCTAGCCACCTAGCTAGCTGTGTTTTGTTTAGTCACCATTTTTTCGACACATTTTTTTCCATATTTTTGCGTGTACCATTTTTCCTAGAGAATAGACACTAGGTCACCAGTTCTAGTGCCTAGTTTCCTCGGTTACACGATAGAGTGCGTGATAGCAGTGTCTACTAGTTTACGAGGGAACCGTAATACGTACGGATAACTATAAAATGGACAAATTATTGTGTCCCGCTGTGAGATCGGTATAAACATGTTTTTTACGAGTATTTTGTACTTTTATTGGAGCACTAGGTATGTTTTGCCAGCGGATTCATCCGCGTGAGTGTTGGTTATTGCGGACGCGAAGTAGCAGTCAAAGACGGAAAAATGTCGAAGCAGTAATGCTAGCAAAGCAGGCCGCACGTGCACGCGCGAGGCAATGGCCCTCGCGCCCCAGCCGCCGGGATTCCGGTCCCGGTTATCGGCCACCGTAGGCGCGGGCTCGCGGGCGTCCGACCGTTCGGTAACCGTCCGGACCGACCCCAAGTCGTCGACGGCGCGTAGTGTTTCACGTGCGTCTCAAGGAGATATCAGCAACTGTAGGGGCCCAGCAGGGTCGAAGCCTACTGGGGACAAGGGTCTGATTCTGAAAGGAAGACTCGGCCCTGGTATGAAAGGCAACGAAGGAACAGGAGTGGGTTTTTAGTCAGTAAAAGTCTGACACTATCTCTCGCTCCGCTCAAGAGCGGGGGATGTAATTGGATGATTTTCCCACTTATAAAATAGCCTATGTTCCTTCGTATCAAATTTCATCAACATCGGTTCAGTAGTTTAGACGTGAAAGCATAACAGACAGTAAGAATTACTTACACATTTATGATATTAAGTATGGATTATCTTTTTGGTGACTATAGTTAACAGATGGGATATAAAACTAAGTTTCAACATCTATTAAGACCGCCAAAGTAAATTGTTTCAAAGTCTGAAATGGGTAAGTACTGTGGCAACCGTGCAGGTTCCACTAATAATTACTAACTTGCAAAACTGGCATGTTAGATTTTTAAGGTTTACGTTATAAAAAGTTTAGTTAGATTGATGTTCGAATGGAATAAGAAAGAAGACGTCATATAGATGAACGTCGATATATATTTTATATAGAAAATATATAATGAAAGTGGTCAATACTAAATAATAACAGTCGTAAATAGAACATACAGCCTTTCATTGCGCTTCCCAACCCCCACAGTACCTATACTCCATCTGTTCAGGTAATTAACTAAATGTAAACAATCTTGACATGTCTTTTATCTAAAAGTTGTCTATAATTTTTATCTAAAAATGTTTACAATTTGTTATTTACCTATACCGATGTTTGGTAACTAACTAAATTTAAATAATCTTTGTATGTCTTTTATACGTTTTTTTTTAACAAAAAGACATATTAAGATTGTTTACGTTTAGTTAACTACCTAAACCAATGGAGTATAAGTAAATAATCATTTGTAGTGTAAAAAGATTATGGCTGACACAAAGACTATAACATCATTTACTAGAGTACAATGATACCATTATGGTAACAATGGCGACTAATATCCTTGTCTTTGAAAAGTTCTTGATAAAAACTCACACAATTTTTTTTTTAATTGATTGAAAGCCTAGTAATTTCGATCGTTTATTAACCGACTTCCAAAAAAAAGGACGAGGTTATCAATTCGGTTGTATTTCTTTTTTTGTTTGTTACCTCAGAACTCCGCTGTTTGTGGACCGGTTTGCAAAATTTTTTCTTCATCTTAAAGGATATGCTTCCAAATAGCTCCCATTTTTTCAAAATCCAGTTGTGATGATGCGATCCATGAGGGATCGAGGGAACTCCTCAAATATTATAGGCAACCATATAGTGCTTTTGGCATTTTCATCGAGAACTTAAGCATTTACAGTCAAACAGTAATTTTTGATGAAATGGAATTGATGAAGAAGACCAGAAATGGCCAACGGAACTTCATACTCATATAGATATATACACGTATACATTTATTTATACACATACACATATTAACATACATACACATACACAGTTAACTATCTCCATTGTGATATCGCGACTATGACAATACAAATAAATTAATGGTTCTGAATAGTTTTGTTGAAAATGGTATCATCGAAGTGATCTGATAATGATGACTGAGCCGGAAGGTAGGCACTGGAACTCCGTAATTAATCAATATAACTTAGCCGTGTTTGGACTTATTAGAATTGTTATGAGATGCACTTTGGCTACGAAGGTACTATCGAACTGATCTGATGATGGAAACGGAAGGTGGAAGGTAGAAACAGGAACATCATAATAAAACAATGTAACCTAGCAGTGTTTGGTTTAATTGGAATTGTCATGAGAAATAGGCACTCTAGTTATAAGTGTATCGCAACTAAAAAGTGTGAAATAAAAAACCTAAAAAAAAAAAATAACCGACGTCACTAAAAAAAAACACTAAAAGGATCAAAATAACTTTAATTTCGGAAGTTGGTGTTAAATAAGAAACAAACAATACCGAGAAACACCGACTTCCAAAATTAAACTTATTTTGATTCTTTTAGGGTTTTTTAGGGTCCCGTACCTCAAAAGGAAAAACGGAACCCTTATAGGATCACTTTGTTGTTCGTCCGTCTGTCTGTCTGTCTGTCAAGACCCTTTATCTGGGGAAGGCGTGAAGGTATCGAGTTGAAATTAATATCATATAACTACGTCTGCGGTCCCTTGAAGCTGTCAAAAAATCACACTTCTGAGTTTACGAAAAATAAAGATACGGCTGTTTAAGTCACAAAAAACGTGTATTGCGACACTCTCAAGGGAATCAAAATTCATAGGGTAGATACTTCTCGTTGACCTAGAATCCTGAAACTTGGCATGAAGCAAAGTTACATAGCGCAAATATAGGAAAAAATCTGAAAACTAATGTTTTACGTTAAGTCACAAAAAAAAATGCGATTCGGAAAAATCTTTCTTTTAAATTTATTCTTTTTATTGCTCGTCAAAAGGCTGATTAAAAGAGTTGTAGGTTTTTTACCTCTGAAAACTTAGACTAGAACTTAACTTAATTTGTCGTAGAACTAAAAATTCGAAGATTTATGTGACGTCTATCAACCCGCACTCAGCCCGCGTGGTGGATTACGGTCCATTCCCTCTCAAAGAGAGGAGCCCTGATTTCCAGCTGTGAGGTTCCGTACAAACTACAATCAAATCTCGAAGATTTTTCCGAATAGCAATTTTTTTTTTCTAACTTACTTAACAAATTTACTGTTTTCAGATTTATTCCTATACCTGTGTTACAAGACCTTGCTTTATGCCAAATTTCAGTATTCTAGGTCAACGGGAAGTACCCTATGAATTTTGATTCCTTTGAGAGTATCGAAATATGCGTTTTTGCGACATAAACGGCCGTATTTTTATTTTTATATATCCTTAAGGGTTAGTAAACAATTGAGAAAAACTTATAATCTATGTTAGTAATCTTACTATCTATTTTAAAACAAGATGGTTGTTTCTGATACATCGGTGAACAACATCACCTAACAAAGGAGAATCGTACCTCCCTACTATGGTCTTCAGGATGGAGTTGGAGCTAGTCCGCATTCTACAGAGCAAAGAGGCCGATTTCTGTCTGACGATGGCGTGATGATGGTTGGTTTTAACTTTCGCCTTTATAATGTTAGTGTGATTAACATGACAGTTCTTTCTTTTCCAGGGCTGAGATCGAAGCCTTGTACAGCATGTACCGTCGACTGGTGATCAGTGCGCAAGCTGCAGCACCGGCCACCGCTATTGGGCATTCACTCAAAATTGATGTAAGTTTCTATCTAGGTATACTAATATATAGGGTGACTGGTAATTAGTGACCAATACTTTAACACATGATTGTACTCATGATTACAAACAACTTTCCCAAAGAAACTTTTTTTATATTCTCATTAGTGCGTGACGCTGTCGTACCTACAATAGTGATAGAACACCCGCGCAGCTTGCAAACCCATAGGTGTACGTACCTAATCATTGAATGTACCTACAAACTAGTAAGTATATAAGAAAAATTTCTTTGGGAAAGTTGTTTGTAATCATGAGTACAATCACGTGTTTAAGTATCGGTCACTAATTACCAGTCACCCTATATTATTATATTATGTGATTTGTATAAACACGCTAATCTCTGGAACTACCAGTCGGAGTGGAATAGTAGTACATTTTAGTACAAGTGGAGAAATCTTGTCATTGCGACCGAGGCGGAATTCTGTTTATGGAGCCGAGTGCTGCAGTGACAAACTCTCGTCGACACAAGCAATCAGGCTATATAAGAACAGCTTATTCCATAGAACGTTCCATTCTCTTTTAGAAAAGGGTTGTGGAGCTGATTACCCAGGGTGCATCGGCCTTCTGTGTTTACTAGCTTCTACCACTGGCATCAAGAACCGAAAATAGGTTTATCTATACAAACATAGGATCCCCGAGTCATCACTTTAAGGCGCGAATTTTGGAAAATATATTATAAAAGAATACTCTGTGCAAAATTTCAACGTTCCAGGTCCCAAGGGTTTGGGCAGGGCGTTGATGAGTCAGTGAGTGAATCAGGAATACTTTTATATCTACATAAGATTTGCTAAGATTTTGGGTCGATTTTAGGCCAGCTCCAGCTAGAAAGGGCCCTTTACGCTTCCAGCATGATATGCCCGAAGCACACGGTGGAGTATGCTCAGTAGAGGTGTGCCCCGCTTGGACGGAGCGCCGCCGTGTACTCGTGGGGGTGATCGGCGGTAACGACCTCTCGCGCCGGGCTCTGGTACAGGCCATGGTCTGGAGTGAGGAGGAATGGCAGGCGGTCGCCTCCTTCTGCGAAGCAGTAATGCTAGCGAAGGAGGCAGCCGCACGCGCGGGGGAACGGCCCTCACGCCCCAGCCACCGGGATCCAGACCCCGATTTCCAGCCACCGTGGGCTTACGTATGGCGGTCCGGTAATCGTTTAGTGCAATCCTTTCAGTGGTTCCAACTGTTTATTGATATACTCGTATATCAGTCAGTTACCTAGTAATAGTTGCCCTTTATATACCTAAGTAGGTGTAGATAAATTCGCAGCACTGTCCATATCGTAACTCCAGGAAAACCATTAAGATTCATAAGTGTCAAAACAAAGAAATAATCAAATAGCACAAAGTAAACCAATATTCATAAAATTTCACGACCTCATTTTTCAAATCCAACTACAACTAGGGCTCATTTAGATTTAGCCCCTTGTCGCTAGTTCGACTGCCGCCCGGTACGACTTTCCCTGTGCCAGGACCAGCGTGTTCTCTGCGTAACAGACCACGCTGACCCCGTCAGGGAAGTCACCGCGCAGCACGTAGTCGTACCCGATGTTCCACAAGGGCGGTCCTAGTACAGATCCCTGCAGAACATCGCACGACATCTCTCGCCGTTTCCACTCTCCCTGGTGACCAGGGCAGATGTGTGTAGGTCTGACAGGTAGGTCTCGATTACACGACAGGGCATCCGGTGATACCGAAGTGCCTTCCTAATGCTACTCCAGGGCAGGGAATTGAAGGCGTTGGTGATGTCCAAAGACACCACCACGACACATCTGCCCTGGGACACCGCATCCCCCGTCGTGAGGGCTCGCACGCGCATGATGGCGTCCATCGTGGATTCTTGGAAGCTGGATAGGTTTTTGGTGTGGGATGCAACATATGCCATTCTATCTTCAAAGCATGGCCAGCTGTGCTGGGACGGCTGCTGTGGTGCCTTTAGGTGCAGAAAACCTCAAACGGCGCAAATAGAACAACCTTATCAAAAAAATTCAATTCAATTCAAACAAAGAATTTGAATTGAATTTAATTTTTATCGGGAGTTACAATATGTTTGAGCCGTTTGGGGCTAAAGCACTAAGGCCATGAGGTCCGAGTGCTCATCGAGTTTTTCGTGATATCAGCAAATAGCTGGTCGAGTCTTCACGTAGCCAGAGAACTGGGCTTTTCTTTGGCCAACAAAATGAAGCCACTTGAGTAAGGTTGAAAACAAAATGAATACAAATATTTTGCAAACGCTCAAGTTTATTTAAAAGCTCCTCGAAGCTAAAAAGGCTCTCATTGCGAATGGAGTACAAGTTGTCAAAGTTATCAGGAAATATAGACTCCAATACTTAATAAGTTATTTATTAGTTAGTTGTTTACCTATGTAGATTGTACTAGTTCAATAACAATAAATTTAAATGAAAACTAGCTTCTGCCAGCGGCTCCGCCGACGTGATGGTAGGTTTCTCCATACAAAATTCGAACCCTTGTTTCTCCCCTTAAAGGGTGAATTTTGGAAAATCCTCTCTTAGTGCTCGCTTACGTCATAAAAGGAAACCTTGTGCAAAATTTCACGCTCCTAATCCCAGTAGTTTCGGCTGTGCGTTGATATGTCAGTCAGTCAGTTTCACCTTTTATATTTATATAGATTAAGGAAGTTAGTTTACGTTCCCTATTATTATTTATTGGCGATCAGCAGGCAGTGTTTCTTCGGGGTATATAGTCTACGTTGCGTGCGTTTATATGGCCAGGGGCAGGAATTAGGCCGCAGTGATTGTTCTATGAAGTTGTAATGGGGTTATCTATGTCAAAAAATACTTTGCCATTGCAATAGCAGGTAGGTAAGTATTCGATTTTATGTATTACAAAACTTTGTAGGTATGTCACTTGTTATACAGCAAAGGTTTTATAATAATTATTTAATTTCACGATGTAGGAACGAAAATTATAAATAATTATGTCTGAAAATGAATTTTCGTCCATTTATTTTTATTTAATTTCAACCGTTTTTCCGTTTTTTTTTTTGAAAATGTTTTGCATTCACAGTAAAGTTTTTTTTTTAAAATGATTACGGTATTTAAGTTGATCAATAATTATTCACGCCATGTTAACACTTCGCGTAACCCAGGACCTGACTTTTACCTTGGACAGCGGTAAAACATTGTTATACAGCATGGCAATACCACCAGTCTGTTGGGTAGGTTTTAAGAAAGAGAAGTACCTACATCAATCTGTATATAAAATTTTATTTCGACCTGCATTCACGGGAGTAGCAGGAGAAGCAGTTGTGGCCTAGTGGCAAAGACCCCGACCTACAACTTTCGAGTTGTAGGTCATGGGTTTGAACCCAATCAAGTTCATTACTTTTTGTAATATTATTTAATCACCACTGCTCTCAAATCGATGAAGAACAACATCGTGAGGAAACATTGGAAGGCACGTCCTAAAACTAAAAAAATTAAGAGTTTTTTTTAATCGGTGGGAATATCATCTTATGACATCCCCCGCTCTTGGGCGGAGCGAGAGATAGTGTCAGACTTTTACTGACTAAAAACCCACTCCTGTTCCTTCTTTGCCTTCGTCCCAGGACCCCGGGTTTCACTTTCACACTTCCCGTGGCCCCAGCAGGCTTCGTCCCTGCTTCGTCTGCTTATGCTGTATTCAAGGAAATGAAAATGACATTTTAGACAAATTGGCTCAACATTTAACTTAATTAAAAGTCCAATTTATTATGACATTAATGATTGTTTGCGCTGCCATGAATACCGGAAAATGCGGAAGTCAAATTATGTTAGAAGTTTCGAGAAAACAAGTTTTAATTTAAGTATAATAATAGACTATGGAAATGGGGCACACGGGTAAATAAATTGATAAACTTAATGATATTTATCGCAAATAAGCAATAGCCAGTTTACCAACTATGGTGCATAGAAAATTTCCCTTCGACTAAGGGTAGTTAGACATAGGGCTTGTTTTTAGGGTTCCGTACCCAAGGGGTAAAAACGGGACCCTATTACTAATACTCCGCTGTTAGTCTGTCTGTCTGTCACCAGGCTGTATCTCATGAGCTGTGATATAGACAGTTAAAATTTTAACAGATGATGTATTTCTGTAGCCGCTATAACAACAAATACTAAAAAAACAGAATAATATAAATATTTAAGGGGTCTCCCGTACAACAAACGTGATTTTGTTTTTTGCCATGCTACGGACCGTACGGAACCCTTCGCGCGCGAGTCCGACTCGTACTTGGCCGAATTTTTTGATCCGTAAGTAATCTCAATCAATAGTAGTTTTTTTTTTTTTGTTATAATAACTCCTCCAATTAATTTTTAAATAAAATGCCTAATGCATTAAGTCTTACTCTGGCAAGAGCTATTTGCGTGTCGATTTGAGGGAAGAAGACCACATAGAGTTAGCTTCAGCGATGTGTCTCAACTCCAGCCTCGCATGGCTTGTTTAGACACTTGTGGTTTTTATAGAACAAAGTTTTTTAAACCGAAACTGTTTTATTGCCCTTTAGTCTAGCCAGTATTATTTATAATGTCTAATGCAGTTTATTATGTTACCGTGAACATGTTTGAAGTTAATTTATGAAAAAAATAGGTTTGTTGGCTTTTAGAAAAATTAAATATTTGCAAACTTGTTTTCCTTGATATTAAAAGTTTTTTTTTTAGTTATTTCTGCATAATTATTTTTAAACATCTAATTTATTATCTGCAGACATTATGTTGTGTTCAGAGTTCAGAGTTTAACAGTATAATCTATACATATAATAAAACAGAAACGAAAGAAAAACTGTACATTGAGAATTTTCGAGAAAAAATAAGTGGCTTTTGTTAGAAAAACGTAACTGATCACAAAAAGTGACTTTTTAGAATTTTTGTCTGTTTGTCTGTTTTTCTGTGTGTATGGTACGGCTTCACGCCAAAACTACTGGATAGATTGAACTGAAATTCAGCAAAAATGTTCTTTGTAAACCAAGGAAGGCTTTAGGCTACATATTATCACGCCGTATGTTATGGGAGGTAAGCAATATTGATTTTAAAAGGTTTTTGTTCGTAATTGAATGCACAATATAATTGAATGCATAAAATGACGTTATTTAGTTAATAAAAATTTAACTCTGGGAACATAACAATTACGCTATTTTTATAAAGGAGCGAAGCAGTAATATTGTAAATTGCAAGAGAACAGCTATTCAACAATATGTCAACGGGGAATTTAGCGGTAAGGTCAGGCGACCGTTTACCGCTCTAAATGGTGCGAGTTCAAATAAAAAAATATTGTTTTCAAAAATCGTAAAATTCTTTTCATTTAGTTTTTGCATTTTTTTATGTGCATAGGAACGATACTGTTATGAAATCTGAGAACTTTACATGTACTAAACAGATTGATTGGTGGTACAACAAGCAACACTATCATGATGTCAAATCAAAGTGTTGGTTCTAAGTTTTAACTTACCAAGCACATTTGTTGTAGGTAATTGGTTTAAGTATGTAATTCTTAGTTTTGTCCCTTGCTGCTGTTACCATAATTTTTTTAATGTAAAAATAATGTAGTTGTCTGTTAAATTAACGACAATTTAGTTTTATTCATAATTTAAATTGGGTAAAATATAATATGTAGTTTCCGTTTTCTAACTAGATGGCGTTGGTCGAGTTAGATCGCGCTATGGTTTCGTTCCCAAAAAGTGATGTTATAGGTCCCGATGTGCCGCTCTCATCCTATAGAAACGGGGGTTACCTTTGTTGTCTGTGTTGGTTGATGTGTTTAATTTTCCTGCGAATAATTATTATTTTTCTACTTACTAGCAATTCTTACGTACCTACTTAATCGATTACTTTTCATTGATTTGAATATCGTTAGTATCGGATTAAGAAGGAATTTTAGCTATGCCTTTTAGAAAAAGATCAAATCTGTCTCGAAACTCAAGGGTTTCTAAGATGCGCAGGTTAGTTCGATCTCCGCTTCTGTTGTGGGAGAAATATCATTCTTGGCATCTTCTGTCCGAAGACTTCCTAAGAGCTCTGAGACGCACTACTGAAGATAATACAGAGGCAACTGATGAGCGCGTTCTAAACAGTAGCCTTAGTTCACTTCAAGACATGGTCATTTCGATCGGCGGCAGTTCTCAGGTGGATTATGGGCTACCGACTCCACAACATCTGGATGTACAAGAGCGTGGAAACAGAGAGAAAACTCTGAAATAAATTATGATCCAAGAGCTATGAGTACCGTCGTCAATGACCATGTCTCTAAGTTTACCTCAGAGCAAAAGCAAAGTTTCGACACCATCCTTGAAAGCGTTGGACTCGGCCAAGGTAAAAGGTTTTTCTTGGATGCTCCTGGTGGAACAGGGAAAACATTTGTCACCGCTGGCATTCTCGCAGAGGCCAGGAGGCAAGGCAAGATTGTCATTGTAGTAGCATCGTCAGGAATCGCCGCAACACTGCTTCCTGGTGGCAAAACAGCGTACGCAATGTTTAAGATTGTCATAGATTTAGAGAGTAATGAAACATCTGTTTGTGGAGAGTCACGCAACAGTGACAAAGGGCGCGTGCTTAAAGATTGCTCTTTAATCGTGTAGGATGAATGCACTATGGCGAACAGAAAAGCAGTAAAGGCGGTAAACAGGACTTTGCAGGACATCCGCAAGAACCATAAAATGATGGGTGGCGTTACAGCTCAGTTTAGCGGCGATTTCCGACAAACGCTGCCTGTGGTGACGCGAGGAACTAGGGCTGATGAGGTGAATGCTTGGTTGAAATGCTCTTTCTTATGACCACATATTCATAGGTTGAGCTTAACGATGAATATGAAAGCACAGCTTGGCGGGAATGTACAAGCCCAAGAATTTTCTGATGTTCTCTTAAAATTGGGTGAGGGAACGCTACCATCTACTGGTAGCGTTTCCTCACAGTGGCCAGGTGGTTCTATCTGAGATACTTGAGAGAGTGGTGTCTACCTTAAAAGATTTGATTCACCTGGTGTACGGGGACATCAATAGGATACCGCACCAAGATAATTCTTGGGTGTGTGAACGAGCCATTTTAACACCCAGAAACGACCAAGCTTCAGCGATCAATGAATTCATTCTCGCAGAAATTGAGGGAAATGAAGTGATCTACACTTCAATAAACATTGTTGTCGACCAAGATGATGCCACACATTACCCCGTAGAATTTCTCAATTCTCTCAGTGCAAGTGGACTACCAGCGCACACCATTAAGCTAAACGTCGGTGTCCCAATTATGCTTCTTCGAAATCTCACTCCGCCGAAACTGTGCAATGGGACCCGGCTCAAAGTTGTCTCGCTACAGAGAAATATCATTGAGACAGAAATTCTAACGGGTTATGGAGTCGGCGAGACAGTGTTTATACCATGTATACCACTAAATCCCCACAATTACCCTTTTCAATTCAAGCGCGTGCAGTTTCTTGTGAGCGTGTGCTTCGCCAATAAATAAGTCACAGGGGCAGACACTGAAGGCTGCGGGTGTCGACTTCAGGTCGAGCTGCTTCTCACACGGACAACTGTACGTCGTTTGCTCCCGCGTCACCAGCCCTGACTCGCTGTACATATTGAATGAGACCGAGGGAAAAACTACGAACGTTGTTTACAAAGAAGTGTTACAGTAAATTATAACACTTCTGTTATTCGACGTCTCCTAAATTTCCTTATTAACCTGACGTCTCTTGCCAGTAAATAAACTACATAACTTTAAAATTTTGAGTTTATTATGCCAAATAGTTTTTGAGGGATCTAAGCTAAAGTATAGTATGGGACGCATCTTTTGAGTGTTTTTGTAAATCAACAAACTATCACTAACTATTATTAAAATAAAAATAGAATAAAAAACAATACTTATGTGATACGTGAGCAAAGCCACGGGTACAGCTAGTTATCTATAAATACATTCAGTCAGAAAAGTATCGGGAATGGATGATTTGTTTATTGTTCCAAATTCAAATTTTCGTTTTTTTTTTGTTGTTGGTAGATTGGCACAACTGTTTTCCATTTTGGCGCGGAGTTTGAGTTGCATCTGTTATTTATATTAAATTACAGTGCTGTTTTTAGTTATATCATATCTAGTGTGTATTGCGAATTACATAATAGACAAAAACATCGAACAAAGAGTTTGTCTTAAATTTTGCATCGCCAATGGAATTTCGTGTTCGGAGTCACTGAAAATGTTACAGAAGGCTTACGGTGAATCGACTTTATCAAAAACACGTGCTTATGAGTGGTACAAAGCGTTCAAAAGCGGTCAAGATGTGATGGAAGATTTGACTCGCTCTGGTAGGCCATCAACGTCTTCAACTGAAGTTAACATCGCAAAAGTGAAGGAAATAGTTACTGAAAATCCTCATTTAACTTTGAGAGAGATAGCCGCCGAACTTTCTGTATCTCACGAGTCGATCCGTACCATTTTAACTAATCATTTGGGTATGAAAGTATGTTACCGCTCGGCTAGTCCCAAAAGACCTGAATTTTCTCCAAAAACTCAATCGCATGAGAGTCGCTGAGGACATGCTAGATCGAGTCAATTCCGACCCAACATTAATTAAACGCATTGTTACTGGTGACGAGACGTGGATTTACGAGTTTGACATGCAAACTAGTCAACAAGCTTCGGAGTGGCGCTTTCCAACTGAACCGAAACCGAAAAAACATGTTGACTGTTTTCTTTGATTATCGCGGTGTTGCGCACTCGGAATTCTTGCCGGAAGGTCAAACGGTGAATAAAGAATATTATTTGAGCGTTATGCGGCATTTAAGAGAGGAAATTCGACGAAAAAGGTCAGATTTGGGGAAACGAATTTCTTGGATTTTGCACCACGATAATGCGCCTTCGCACAAGGCTTTCATTGTGAACGAAGTTTTGACCAAACACTCAACAAATACCATCGAGCAACCACCATATTCACCAGATATGGCTCCAGCCGCCTTCTTTGTTTTTCCTAAACTCAAACTACCACTTCGTGGCACCCGTTTTCAATCGGTAGAAGACATAAAGGAGAATTCGCGGCGAGAACTGAACTCAATTCCGGAAACAACATTTAAAAAATGTTTTGATGATTGGATTATTCGTTGGCGTAAGTGTACCTATCGTTTCTGAAGGAGCATACTTTGAAGGTAATAAAATAAATTTGGATGAATAACAAACATTTTGTGTATTATTGATCTTTTCCCGGTACTTTCCTGTAGTATAAAAGGAGAAATTGACTGACTGACATATCAACGCACAGCCGAAACTACTGGGACTAGAAGCGTGAAATTTTGCACAAGGTTTCCTTTTATGACGTACTCGTAGGCGAGCACTCAGAGAGGATTTTTCAAAATTCACCCGCTAAGGGGATTAAACGCGGGTCTAAAGTTTTTATAGAGAAACCTGTTTTCACGCGGGCGAAGCCGCTGGCAGAAGCTAGTATTTTAATAAACAAAAAGTAGACTTCCCTATCAAAACATTTCACAGAAAAAAAACTACCAAAAGAAACAAAGCTTGAGAGAAACAGCCCAGTTAGATAGTTCTAACTTCGAGAAAGAGGTTAACTGTCGAACCCATCTTGGTTGAGCAGCGTTCAGGAAGATGTACAGACTGGCCTGTTGGTCTAGTGGTTAGTGCCCCTGACTGCTATGCCGGAGGTCGTGGGTTCGATTCCCACCCAGGACAAATGCTTGTGTGATGAGCACAATCATTTGTTCTGTGTCTGGGTGTAATTTATCTATAATATTACCATCAGGTGAGATGGTGGTCAAACGCGAGTCTATTATTAATAAAAAAAAAAAAATGTATGTATTTAGAAATATTTAAGTATTTTTATCAGTTGTCTAGTACTCATAACACAAGCTCTGCTTAGCTTGAAACTAGACGCCGTTGTGTGAATATTATATTACATTAATTGGGTACCCCTCTCATAATATAATACCTTAGAAAAGGTGGGTCACCAGTTGATGACGCTGTTCGTACGATTTCTGCTTGTCTCAGACTCCACAGTGTCTCAAGACATACCCAAACTGAAATCCCAACCTAACCTAACCTACTACATCCCCAGGGCATAGACCAAAGTACCTTCCGAGACGTGATGCACAATACCTTCGACCTGGTAACAGAAGAAGCAATCCTGGAACGCATGTGGATGACTTGGGAGCGGGGCGCGGTGGGTGGGGAGGGTTCACTGAGGTTTGAGTCGTGGGTGAAAGGACTCAGTGTACTGCTCCGAGGAAATACGGAGGAACGGATCGGGTACTGCTTCAAGGTGTATGACCTGAATAATGATGGGTTTATTACTAGAGAAGAAATGTTTTTGTTGTTGAGGTAAGAAAGAAAGAAAACATGTTTATTTCGCACACAAATTAAATTAAACTAAAAAAAAACAACATTATTGTTGTTGTTTTAACAAAACTCACCTGTTTGCCACAGCCAGGATATAACGTACATATCTGACGGTTGTGGCCATGGTTGTGGCAAATAAGTGAGTTTTATTACGTCTTCCTTTGTCATTCTCTCACTAAATACTCATAACAGTCAAATCATAGAAAATCATCGCATGAAAATGTTCTCAATACAGATCCATTTTTAAATGAGACGCGATAATTTGATTTGGCTCTCGAAAAAATGTGGAGGGAAATTCAAAATTCGAACTTTGACTTTTAAATCCATACTAATATTATAAATGCGAAAGTAACTCTGTCTGTCTGTCTGTCTGTCTGTCTGTCTGTTACGCTTTCACGCTTATACCGCTGAACCAATTTTGATGAAATTTGGTACAAAGATAGAATAGAGCTTGAGAAAGGACATAGGCTATAAATTATTACGCTATTTGCTATGGGGGGTGAGCAATATTCCAAAATGTCGATATTGAACGATTTGCCGTGACTTCGATCCCCAGTTATAGTAATAATTTTTGTGAGTATTTTGTCGTCTTTTTTGTATATAATGTGCGATGGTACTTCGATTACAATAATAATAGGACTTTAGCATATTTTTAACACATCTTAGACATTTTTACTCCATATTTTTGTAAAAAGTAATCAAACATGTCATAAAATCTAAGTGGAAAAACGAAAATAATATTTCTTTTTTTCATTTAGCTACAAATTTAATATCTGAGATGAAAATCATCACGCTATCATCGACAAAGGGTTAAGCAGACAATGATGACGTTTATATAAGAACACCTATTTTACACAAAAGTCAACGAACACCGTAGTGCAGTCGTGTCTGTATTAGATCGGCACGTAAGGGGATAGTGGTTCAAAACTCGGTTTCTTTTTTGTGATAGTTTTGTTTTATTTTACTGTAAACAAGAAATTTTTACATATTTTTGCGTTCTTACTATTATTTTTATCGACAGTCTGGTTTCTACATCAGCACTTTCGAAGCAGTTTGGCAGATTATACTGACCTTCACTATACAAGACAGAAATCCAGCGATTATGCATTCAAACGTCTACAAAGAGATCTAAAGAGATACAATAGAGCGGCTATCAGAAAAAATGTCTTAGAAAAACTGTCATCCTATGCCTCAGTGACGCCATCTGGCTTTGAATAGCAAACACACGAATTTAATTTGTCAAACTATTTATTTAACTATCGCTCGGTAGGTGGCCAGGGGCCTTACCATGATAAGGTCAAAATGTCAGACGTACGAGCGAAAAAGAGTGATGGAGCTATACACCCTATATAGCTCCATCCCGTTAACAGTCCGGTTTAGGTCGTAAAATGGATCACGTTATGAGCTCGTGGTAGAGCCTCAGTGTGTGATAAAGGTAAGGTTAAGTTTTTCAGCAATAGATGGCGTTATCACAAAATCAGCAAATGTTTCTAGACCTATTTATAAAAATTATTGAATTCTAATTAATTGCTTCGTAAATGCCAAAAATATTTACGAAAATAAACCGCAGTTAGGTCCAGTCATTTTATCATAACAAGATTTGTAATAGCGTCAAGCGCGGTGGGCCTTGGGCGCGGTCGCCTCCTTCTGCGAAGCAGTAATGCTAGCAAAGGAGGCGGCCGCACGCGCGAGACAATAACCCTCGCGACCCAGCCGATCCGAACCGAGGGGTTCCGATCCCGATTTCCGGCCACCGTAGGCGCGGGCTTGTGGACGGCGAGCAATAGGTAGCTCACTGTCCGTCCGTCCGGTACTCGCCGGACCGAGCCCAAGTCGTTGACGGCGCGTAGTGTTCCACGCGCGCCTCAAGGAGGTGTCAGCAACCGTAGGGGCCCAGCAAGGTCGAAGCCTATTGGGGCCATGGGTGATACGAAAGAGATTCCCGGGGCCCTGGAACAATGGCAAAAAAGGAACAGGAGTGGGTTTTATGTATGTTTCTTTCTGGTTTATTTTATGATAAAACAACGCTGTATGATTTTAAAATTATTGGTTTATTAGATATACTAAAAGTATATTATACCGTAGAATTATCTTTTTTACAACACTAAATAAATGTTATTTAACGTAGGCTATCAAAAAAAAGTGGATAAAGTAGTTTTCAGTTGCCAAAATGTATAAATAGTCTGAGTCACGGAGTTGATACTGAGGTCGATACCCACAGTTTTTAGTGTGTGCACCTTTTGCATTTAGGTAGGAAATCATCAAATACCTTCCCCCGCTCTGGGTAAAGCGAGAGGTAGTACCAGACTTACTGACTGAAACCCACCTGTGTTCCTTTAGTTGCCCTTAGCGTTCCAGGGCTATGGTAACTTGCACGCCACAATTGCGGCAGCAAATACCTTCTTTGAGGAAAGTCCAAAAAGGCTCTCTTTCCGCCTGACGCAGGTCTTCATCGAACGTAGATGTTTCGGAAGGACCCCCAAAAAACCAGCAAATATAGGTAGGTACTTAATCACAGAAAGATGCTTATTGCGCAGTTCGTGAAGGTTACCAGTACTTCAAGTAGTCTCTCCCTCGGACTTGACCACAACCTACTGTTTGGAACAAGTACCTAATTTCAAAGATTCCAAAAATTGAAGATCATTAAGAATTTCATGAAAAACCCATGAAGACATATTTCACACAAGGCCCCGACGTGGTTTGCGTTCCTGAAGATAGTTTGATTACGTATGATGTATCCTACATTACTTGCAGCCTTAAGTCGACAACTGGACGTTACCTCCTTAAGAGTGGTCGGTGAGTGGTGATCAACACTGGGACAACATTCTGACGGATGCCAGAGTCAGTCACAGCCCCAATTGGTTGCGACATTTGTTCGCTGTCATTTTATAGTTTTGTGGAGTCACAAACACGGAGTAATGAGGGGGTATTAGGGTGTTTCGAGAGGTTTCTGTTTCAAATTCGACGTGATGTAAGTCAACATCAAACTGCAACAATTTTTTCACAAATTCTTTATAAGTACAGTTGTGGAGCAAGATGACATCGTAGGTTACTCTGTAGTATTTTAATAATCGCTAGCAGTAGTGGACTATCAGTGCACGTTATCCAGCTGAAGATGGGCTGAAGCCGATTATGCTCCTTCGAAATTCACCTCCGCCAAAGTTGCATAACGGACTCGGCTAAAAGTCTGCAGAGAAATATCATCGAGGCAAATTCTTATGGGAGGTAATTCTTTCGAAAAATCTCATAGCTTCGCTTTCGCAGGTCTGCTGGAAGAAATTTCTTTTTGAAATAAGCAGTACCTTTGTACAAACTTTATAATATATTAAGATACCTATCTTCTTCTGTATATTTGTGTGTACATGAACTATAAAATAAATAAATAATAGCTCTAGCAGGCATTGGCCCTAGAGATCTTCGTCAGGCGAAAAGAGAGGACTTCTTCTTTCTAAAGACACCGCAGCGTCCTCTCTTTTCCTCAAAGAAGGAAGATTTGCTGCCGCGTGCAATTTACCGTAGCTCTATAACACTAAGGCAATTAACGGAACACAGGTCGGTTTCAGTCTGTAAAAGTCTGACTCAAACTCTCCCTTTACCCAGAGCGGGGGAAGGTATTTGATGATTTTCTTCCTAAAAGTAAAACGTGCAGACACTAAACACTGTGGGTATTGACCTCGGAACAAGATCCGTACAGACTCTTTATACATTTTGGCAACATTTAACATTTTGAAAACTACTTTAGGTATCCACTTTTTTTATAGCCTACGTTAAATAACATTTATTTAGTGTTGTTAAAAGAAAACAACGGTTTAATACACTTTTAGTCTATTATAATGAACCAATCATATTAAAATCATACAGCGTTGTTTCATCATAGAATAAACCAAAAACAAACTTAAACTATCACCTTTTCCTTTTAGGGGTAGGCAGAACCACAGTTTATCAACTACTTCGACCTCAACATGTCTGTTTCTGTTTATTGATGATGATAAGTAATTTATTTGATGTATATCATGAACGATTATTCTATTACTGGTGAGCCAAATAAATAAAATAAATTATATATCTGGACATAAGAAATACATTTTACATAATATATTTACTGAAATTAATTTCCGTTATTTGAATTAGATGTTTTTAGCACGAATCACAAGCACAGAATTATTAATTACGTTTGTGCATTTTTACTAACTTGACGCAGACAAAGTCGCGGGTAACAGCTAGTAACAAAATAATTACAAGTTTTGCTTGTCGCAAAATGCATTTTTGTTCTCAAAAAACTTTTTGGTTTAAACAAGCGTAAGCAAGGACTGTATCTCTCTCATCTTTTCAGGAACTCCTTACTAAAACAGCCTGGCGATGAGGACCCTGATGAAGGAGTTCGCGAGCTAGTGGAACTGGTACTCAAGAAGTTGGACGTTGATAAAGATGGAACTGTGTCTTTAGATGATTATAGGTAATTCAGACTTAAAGTTTACTTAAGAAAAACTGGCAAAGTCGATAACAGAATACTTGAAATTTGGTTTACACCAGAATATGGTCATGGATTAGGTATATGGTAGAACTAGCTGTCCCGGTGAACTTCACACCGCCTAATAGTCAATGAATGTATTGACCGAATGATGGAGTAAATGTTTTTTTAAAATAGTTATTCTGCTATTCGGGGCGGAGACAAATCCAACAAAGCAAAGATCATTTAAACCGATCCAGCTGTTCTTCAGTTATAAATGGTGTAACTAACATGACTTTGTTTTATATATACAAAGTATATGCTGCACATACTTATATTTATGCACATGGAAAAAGCTTCTGGATTCTAAGTAACATCGGTCTTTTGACTATGGTAAGGTAAGGTGAAGCTGGCCAGGTGCTAATCATTGCTGTCACTATGAAAATTCAAGATTCCTGAATTTTCACCGCGGAAATATTTGAAAGGGTTACCGCGACTCTAAAACGCAAAGAGCAATGAAGGAACATGGGTGGATTTTAGTCATTATAAGCTTGACTCTAAGTCTCGCACCACCCAGAGGTTGAGATGTTATTCGATGTTTTCCAAACTAAAAAAAAGGCTGTTTTTGGTGAATGCTCCTGGGTAGTCCGTGAAAATTTTCGAAAGTTTTGTGCCATTTGCTTTATATTCATTGCATGCATTATATTCGCGATAACGATATGTAGGTATTATGTCTTACAAAAACTATACTCATTAAAACTATCATCATAAAGTAACTATGTAACTTAGATCATGCGCAAGCCATGCGCGTCCTTGGTGCGCAGGGTGCGGGGCAGCACTAATACAGTACTACCGATGAATGCCAGGAGATTGGATTATCTTTAGAGACCCCACAAACTGCTGACTTTCAATCGGCTGGTTGCTTAATCATTAGGAAGCTAAACTTTTTTGTCGGCCGATTATGAATCGTTCTGTGTGCGCACTTCCATACAGCTTCATACTGATTAAGCAACCAACCAAACTATCGGCCGACGGAAGTCTGCAGTTTGCGAAGTCTCTAATAAAGACATGTTGCTGGCTATGTCCGGTAGTATACTGTGGTTACTGTATGGGTGCTATTGGTTGCCTGAAATAAATGCTTTTTATTATTTCTAAGTTAGAGAGTTATGTTAATGGTTTTAATTAGTATAATTGTTTAAATACATACCTACATGTCATTACCACAATTTTTTTTTAACCTTACTATCCGATACTGTATTGCAAATTGCAAAAAAAAACGTGCGAAACTTTTTTAGAGTGTATTGGAACTCTAGGAAACTTAGTTTATTGTTGGAGTGTAATACAAAAATACTTTTAATTTCGGACAAGCAGTATAGCAAGAGCCCGGTTCTTCACAGTTACGCACTTTTTTGCAATTTTTTATACAGTATCGGACAGGAAAGTAAAAAAAAAAATTGCGGTAACTAACTCTCTAACTTAGAGATGAGCTAAAATGTGTAATTTCATCAACGATTAACTGATTACCATCAGGTGGGATCGCAGTCAAGCACTATTTAAAATCAAATAGAAAAAAAATAAAAAATAAAGAATTTAATAAATACTTGAAACTTGCTCTAGAGTCTAGAGCATTCATCTTGAGTGTTCCAATAAAAAATACTTTTAATTTCAGACAAGCAGTAGAGCAAGAGCCCCTGCTTCTGGAAGCGTTTGGACAGTGTCTGCCTACGAAGAGGCACACCACCACCTTCTTGAAGACTCTTACTAATAAGACATAGATGTGCTTAGAATAGATAGGTACTGTTATTAATAAGCAAATTAACCCCTTACCCTCTATTTGGGGCAGTCGGGTGAATAAGTAATATAATAATAATAATATTGTAGCGACATCTATGGCGTCACATAAGAACTAATCCTGCATCGCGCAATCAAAGTTCTCCGCGCGATATAGAATATATACGACAGCCCGAAATCATCTATCGGGCAGTAGCCCACCAGACATAACTCCCGTCTGGTCGGAGGATCCTCCCTTTTCAACGGAGGTTTGCGGGACTTTACTCTCTGTTCCGCCTACCTCCAATCAAAATGTCGCTACAATATAATAATATAATATTATACTATTCCACAACTTACACAAAACGCCATCTAGTCCCAAAATAAGCAGAGCTTGTTCTATGAGTACTAGACAACTGATAAACATACTTATATATCTAAATACATACACCCAGCCATACAATATATTTTAGATAATTTACACCCAGACACAGAACAAATGATCGTGCTCATCACACTAACATTTGTCTTGGGTGGAGATCGAACCCACGACCTCCGGCGTAGCAGTCAGGGCCGCTGACCACTAGACCAACAAGCCTGTCGAGTGTTTAGTCTAAGATTTTTATTTTTAACTTTTTTATTTTATACTAGCTTATGCCCGCGGCTTCGCCCGCGTACATAACATAATATATCCTACGTCACTCAAGAATAAAGCAGCTTTCTATCGGTGAAAAATTTTAGCAATCGGACCAGTACTTTCAGAGATTACCTCCTACAAACAAAAAAACAAACTTTAACTCTTGATATTATTGTTGTAGATTTACTTATTTTTAATTAGTTTGTGCTGGTTGGTGGTGACTTGTAAAATAGCACAATGCTATTTGGTCTCATTTTCAAGAAGTTTTTTTTTTAATGTGGACTCTTATTTCTTTTTCTAAAATAAAAATATACCTTCCATAAAACATTAGCTATGTAATATTAAAAGTCACGTCAAAACTTGGTTCAGCCGTTTCGAAGATTAGCCGGAACAAACAGAAAGGTAGACCGACAGCCTGAAAGACAAAAATTTAAAAATGCATTTTTTTATCGAATATACTTTTATAATTATGCATTTAGTAAAAAAAATATTTTGACATTACAAACAGACACTTTAATTTTTTTTTATACGTAAGTATATGTAGAATGTAGGTATATATTTGTTGTAAGAAAAATATGAATACACTTTAGTTTATAAATCGGTAACGTCTCAGTTTCTAGAGTGCTAAAATATTGTGTTATTTACTTAATAAGAGTAGATCTAATTATATCGTTTCCTAAGCTTTAAAATAAAATAAGTAAAATTTCCTTTCTTTGTAAGGTACCTTGTTTTTTTTTTATGGTGGGATTTGTCAATTAAAGCTCAATGGCTGTTTTAATCCAACAGTATCCTAAAATTAATAGCGGACAGACTAGACGGTCCGTTTCTGAGACACTGGATTGCGTTCCACGTGTCAAAATGATTGTTGTTTGTATGTAATATGTAATTTTTATTTCCTATGTGTGTTTACTAACATAGATATAAAAGGTCTGAAATAAAGTTCTTATTATATATTATTCATAATAATGGTATCACCGTTATCCCTTTCGTGCTAGGATAAAAATAATCCGGCTGAACGTGAGGTAGCTGCATTTGATTACAGCGAAATTTTTCAGTCCGGCGCGCCAACTTGTAATACGGCGTGTTATACGATACGGCTGCTACATATACATGACAAAGCAAAATGTGTTCAGCACGCCACGGTCACGATTACATGACAGACTTAAACGCTAGTAGGTAAATCTTATAAGAAAGCATTGTTTTTCTAATTTATTTTGTTAAATGAAGATGAAATAGGTGTTACTTTTTTGACGTGGCGATCGAAAGGTAATCTTTTTTAATTATTGGTAGGCTCGCGCTTAACCACTATCTCACTTGATGCACCCATCTTCTGCTGATGGTACTTTTAAGCTAAACTGACTTTTATTTGAGTTTATCAAGATAAAAACTAATCGGGTGCCTCCGGTACGGGGCTCTCGGGGATCGGGGCCCTCAGGGAATAACCCATTTTATTGTGGTGGTTTTATAGAATAGAATAGAATTTATTTTATCTCGGACACAAAAAGATCCATAAAGTGTTAGTAACTTAATAAATAACTTATTATCTAGTGTAGTCTATCTACCATTACCCTTTGTATAATAAATTTTATAATCGGAGAGGTATAGCTCTCCGCTACAGTTCTCAGGATGCTGTTGCGACTATCTCTCACTCTCCTAAGCAGCGAAGCGCTTTTCTTTCGAACAATCGCGTGGAACCCGGCGGTACGAGCCTGCGCAAACATATCCGACGCACTGCAGTAGCGAGGCAGTCCCAACAACATCCTGAAGGCATTATTATATTGGACGCGCAGGACATCCAGCGATCTCTTGGTGTAATTGACCCACAGATTACCCGTGTACAGACTCTGGCAGTAGATAGGCCTTAAAAAGAGTAATTTTAACTTGGTCGGTACACCGAGCAAATCTACGGACCAATCTCGTCACTGAGGCAAGAGTCGCGAAATCCAGGGAACGCCGGCTGACTGACACGTGGAGTTCAAAAGGTTAGTGCAATTTCCTCCCATATACGAGCTGTTTTTCTCTGCTTCCTAATCCTAAACGGCTCCAATAAGATCCATCTACTGCAAGGTGTCAAGTACATTATCTGAGAAACGCTAATTCGCAAAAATACAGTCCACTTCCAATACCTATTAGTAGTATATGCGCATCCATTTTCTTTGGTTTATTGTAGTGTTATTTAAATTTATTACTTCTCTACATATTCACGATGGGTTTATTCCGGGATACATCAATGCTTACTATCAGGTGGGATCGTAGTCAAGCACTGGTTTAAATTATTAAAAAAAAAACTACATACCAACAACTTATTATTTTATTTAGAAATGCATTTTGTCATGTCATGTTGAATGTATTTACAATTATATGTCTTCTTTATTCACTAATTTACTGCTCATTCATGGGGGTCCAGTCCTGTTCCGATGAAGTCAGTCAAAATCTTACCACCGGCGGGCGGGAACAGGTTGAAGAGCTGGAAAGAGAGACAGAAATGGTTCAAATGATCGAATATGAAAGTAGAAAAGAAGAGGAATTTGTTTGGAGAAGAAAGGACTTCCGATGATGAAGCGAGGAAAAGTATAACAATTAAAAAAAAAGCTTTTCCCTATACTAACACATGCATAGACTCAAAAACTACTAAAATATTACTTTTTTGCTATAAATATAGCTTAATTATATATTTATATAAAAAATGCATGAAATAGATTACTGATCAATATTTTTTTTCTAGATTTAATTTTTAATTTTGTTTAGTTGGGATTGGCTTTATTATTATTATTTTTATAAATTTATTTATCTCAAGACCCTGAGGTCCTGGACCTTTCTAAGGTTTACGAGGAGCCGAAACCAACTCGCTGAGGCCTTTTTAGACGCTTTTAATGGAACGTGTTACCAACCGATGATTATCCCTGTACGCGCTATGCTAGTGCATCCAAGGACAACCCCCGGTTGGTGGGAAACTATTGCGACATATGGAAAACTAAGATATAAGGCTATGGTTTTAGGATTCTTAAGTGGACTGGTTACCAGGAACTATATTAAGACTATGGCACCTGCCTGAACAATGTTATTCATTTCCATCGATAAAAAGGCAAGGGGTGACTTGCACACTCAATAAACGGGCCCCAAAAACAGTCGCTAGCACGAAATGACGTAGCAACAAATGGGCAACATATCCTGAGGTGCTTGAGGAGTGGAGAGGTATACCACAACTATCAGGATAATCCCGGAAGTACGGTCAAGATCCCTACCAGCACCTTACTGGATTATACATCCTTCTCCCGAGCACGTTAGCTCTTGCGAATCATAATCTCCACTCAAGCCAGTCAATAAAGGCAAGAGAGAGGTGGGGGAGCTCTGTTCCTCGTCAGTGTTCACTACGGCCGGCCAATAACGGCACGCCGGAGATGAAGAACAAGAATTCTCCCGGGAGATCGGGAACCAACAGTTCGCCACAATACTGCCCTCCGGTTTGTATCTTTCTTAGTCTGGCCTCTCAACCTCAGACAGGGTTTGCTGGAGCATGCCAGCCCCACCACGACGACAACGTAGAGATACGGCGACGGGGTTATTATTATTATAATAGCGTAATCAGCCTTATAATTTTCCCACTGCTGGGACTCAGGCCTCTGTAGGAGAAGGAATGGGCCGGGCCCAATGCGGTTTGGTGGATGTCAAACGTCGTAAGTTGGGGCCGTTACCGTTCGGCTACCACAGCTCTAATTTTAATTTTATGAACTTTTTTAGTGTGAACGAGTTTTTGTTTCTTTTTAGGTGGGAAATCATCTAATGACATCTGCCGCCCTTGAGCTGAGCGAGAGGGTGTGTCAGACTTTTATTGACTATAACCCGCTCCTAGTTCCTTCGTTGCCTTGTATTCCAGGGTTGGGTTTTCCTTTCAGAAGCGAACCCATGGCCCTAGTAGGCTTCGACCCTGCTGGGCCCCTACGGTTTGCCGACATCTTCTTGAGTTGCGCGTGGATCACTACGCGCCGTCGACGACTTGGGCTTGGTCCGGACGGTCTCAGTTGCTGGAGGTAGTGGTCGCAGCTCTCTTCCCTGCTAGAGAGGAGCACACACCGCCGCCGATGGCTTTGCCTTCAGACACAGAGTCGGAGGATGAGGAGGTCCCCGAGGTGACACAACCAGAGTTGAGGGCGGCCGTGATGCGGCTCCGGGCCAAAACCGTTGCCCCGGGACCGGATGGAGTTCCCGGCCGCGCGCTCGTCCTCGCTCTGAAGGAGCTGGAGCCCCAATTGAGAGGACTCTACTCAGCTTGCCTTGAGCAGGGCCACTTCCCCACTCAGTGGAAGACAGGTCGTCTGGTCCTGCTCAGGAAGGCGGGGCGCCCAGTAGACTCGCCGTCCGCATACCGGCCCATAGTGCTGCTTGACGAGGTGGGTAAGCTTTTTGAGCGGATTATTGCTGCCCGCCTCGACGGTCACTTGTACAGAGAGGGGCCGGATCTGGACGACAGTCAGTTCGGTTTTCGGCATGGGCGCTCCACTATCGACGCCATAATGCGGGTGAGAGTCCTGGCGGAGGAAGCGGTTTCCCGGGGCGGGGTGATGGTGGCGGTGTCCTTGGACATCTCCAACGCCTTTAACGCCCTGCCCTGGAGCTGTATCCGGGAGGCGCTAAGGTACCATAGGGTGCCCCGCTACCTCCGCCACATCATTGGGGCTTATCTGTCGGAAAGGTGTGTCACCTACAGGGGACGCGACGGCGAGGGCCGTCGTGATATGTCGTGCGGTGTTCCACAGGGCTCGGTCCTGGGGCCACCCTTATGGAACATCGGTTACGATTGGGTGCTGAGGGGCGAGCTCCAACCGGGTGTGGACCTGACGTGTTACGCAGACGACACGTTGGTCACGGCCCGGGGGAGCTCGTACAGGGAGGCAGCGTTGCTGGCGACGGCAGCGGTTTCACGGGTGGTGAGCCGCATACGACGCCTGGGACTGGAGGTGGCTCTCAACAAGTCGGAGGCTATGGTCTTTCATGGCCCCCGACGGGCGCCGCCACCGGGATCACACATCGTGGTCGGGGGGGTCCAAATCGCTGTCGAGTCCACCATGAAGTACCTAGGATTGGTGCTCGACAGCCGGTGGGACTTTGGCCCTCACTTTCGGCGGCTGACGCCCAAGTTGATGGGCGCAGCAGGCGCGCTCGCAACGCTGCTTCCCAATCTAGGGGGCCCGAGCACTGCCTGTAGGCGGCTATACTTGGGGATCGTGCGATCCATGGCCCTGTATGGGGCCCCGGTATGGGCTTCTGACCTGGCGGCCGGCAGCATCGCAATCCTGCGAAGACCGCAGAGGGCGATGGCCGTCAGGGCTATCAGGGGGTATCGCACGATCTCCTACGAGGCGGGTTGTGCACTGGCCGGATCTCCGCCCTGGGAACTGCAGGCGAGAGTCCTCGCCTCACTGTACCGGTGGCGCGAGGAGATGAGGACGCGGGGTGGTGAACCGATGCAGCGCGAGGTCGAGCTGCGTCGGTCTCAGCTCCACGAGGTCATGGTGGCGGAATGGCGGGACAGGCTTCTGCGCCCTACCGCCGGCCTCGCCACCGTCGATGCGATCCGACCAGTGCTCGACGAATGGCTCGGGAGGAAACACGGCTCCCTGTCGTTTAGGGCGACGCAGGTGCTCTCGGGGCATGGCTGCTTCGGGAAGTACTTGTGTCGCATAAACAGGGAGCCGGACGCTCGGTGCCATCACTGCACCGACTGTCGGGAGGACACGGCGCAACACACACTGGCAGAGTGTGCCGCATGGGAGGAGCAGCGCCGTGCCCTTGTATCTGAAGTGGGCCCCGACCTGTCGCTGCCGGCCGTCGTTCGTTCGATGGTCGGGGGCGCCGAGTCGTGGGATGCGGTGATCTCCTTCTGTGAAGACGTAATTTCGCAGAAGGAGGCTGCGGAGAGGGAGAGGGAGACCGTGGCCACTCTCCCGTGCCGCAGCAGGCGAACCGGGCGTCGGCGGAGGGCAGACAACGCCCTCTTCCAGCCCCCATAAAGAGGTCCGGAGGGACGGCGGACACGGGGTCGTCCGCCGTCCCCCATCCAGCAAGACCCGAGGTGGCAGCGCGTAGTGTTCCACGCGCGCCTCTATTGGACGTCGCGGGGGGAGGACACCTCACACTCCCCCCGGCTTGAGGTGGCCCGCGTAGGTGGGCCGGCACTAGCCGGGGATCATGGATGGCGTATCAGCTCCCACGATCCCCGGTCCAAGTGTGGGAGGGAACACCGAGGTGGTTTTTAGTCAGTAAGAGTCTGACAGACCCCTTCGCCTGCCCCAGGCGAAGGACATCCATGAGGATTTTCCACCCCGGCAAAAAAAAAAAAAAAAAAAAATGGTCCGGACGGTTACCGGACGGTCGGACAGCGAGCTACTCATTGCTCGCCGTCCGCAAATCCGCGCCTACGGTGGAAAACGGAAATCGGGATCGGGATCCCGGCGGCTGGGGCGTTAGGGCCGTGCCCTCGCGCGTGCGACCGTCTCCTTTGCTAACATTACTGCTTCGCAGAAGGAGGTGACCGCCTACCACTCCGCCTCGCTTCGGACCATGGCCCGGCGCGAGAGATCGCTGCCGCCGATCGCCCCCACGAGGACGCGGCGGTGCTCTGCCCAAGCGGGGCACACCTCCACCGTGTGCTCCATCGTGTCCTCCGGGCGGTCCACACAGTGGTGACACCCGGGCGATTCTTTCGCACGAATTCGGTGCAGGAGCCTCCCAAACTGACCATGTCCGGTGAGAACATGCGTCATGCGGAAGGTAAGGACGCCGTGAAACGATGTGTTTTATTCTTCTTTTCAGTAATTTTAGCGTTGGTCTAGCAGTTTTAGTACTTTATGCGGTCTACCCAAATATTCTTTCGGTGGTATTTTTCATCGAATCGTGAGTTTCTTACCAGTCCTAAGTTTCTACACGAATACTGACAAATGCTTGTACTGACTGGACAGGTGCACTCAAATCTGTGTGGTTCTTTCCTCTAAATACCATATCAGATACTGATCTACATGGTTCTCGCATGATTTGACCATTACATGCTTACTGTATAGACTTTAAGTGACTGACCCCTGAGTTTGCTTCGGTATTTCTTCTCAGGGTAGTCCGTAGTAGCTAGGAAAAACCGGCCTAATTGACAGAAACTAGTGTTATATAAAAATGTGGAATAACTCACCTTGTTAGAATAATACAGATCACTAGGGATAGTGATCTCGTGGTACTCCCGGCGGATGGCGTCGACGATCTGATCAGCAGCATCGCCCGGGTCCACGGTCTTCATGAGCGCCTCGAACCGGATGCGCGGGTTATGGCACAAACCCGTGTTTATGATGTACGGGCAGATTGTCGTTAGCTTGATCTGAAAATGATCACAAATAAATGTTTTTCTTTATATATTAAAAAAAAACAAACAAATTCTATTTCATACATCCCAACATGGGCACTTATAAAACGTCAATTGGTCGTTTACTAAGGAGAATCAGGAATGAGGATATCCGCAGGAGAACCAAGGCTACCGACATAGCACGAAGAATCAGCAAACTTAAGTGGCAATGGACAGAGCACATTGCTCGCAGAACAGATTGCCGTTGGGGCCGAAAGGTTCTGGAATAGAGACCACGTACCGGAAGACTTAGCGTTGGAAGGCCTCCTACGAGGTGGACGACCTGGTAAGGGTTGCGGGAATCCGATGGATGCGAGACGCACATGACCGTTCATTGTGGCGACACTTGGGGGAAGCCTACATCCAACAATGGGCGTCTTTCGGCTAAAATTATGATGATGAAGGAGAAGAATCGGCAAGAAACTCCAAGGTTAGGTTAAAAAAAATACTGGAAGATATGGAAACTGTGCGATTGAGCTGAAATTTTGTATACATGTGTAAATCCCGTGACAATGCCATATTAAGCTGGGTATCCACTACGTTCGCGAACTAACTGGTACTCCGCGTATCTGCAACCGCTCTGATGATGGTGGGTAGAAAAAATCTGCTGTGCTTGTAACGTGCTGACATTTAGGTCGCAATTTTGAAATCCAAGTCTTGCTAATACAGCTTAGTACCAATATTTTACATGGAGAAACTGCGAATGCTTTGATGAGGCCTGTGACGACTTATGTGACGGCCTGTAAATACCTGTGACGACACCAGATTGCACAGACTCGTCATCTAATCAATAACAACGTAGCTTATACATACCCCATTAGTATCTCTAGGGTCTTCGTGCAGCTCAACAGCGAGCGCCTCCATAATGCCTCTGACGGCGTACTTGCTGCCGCAGTACGGGACCAGGTTGCGCAGACCCATCTTACCGGCCATGGACGACATGGCGACAATGTGACCGTAATTGTTCTCTAACATAGCTGGGAGGAAGGCTTGGATCATCTAGAAAAAGAAAATTGACATTATTTTTAGAGTAAATTCAATCTATACTAATATTATAAACGGTCAAGCAGACCTTTTTTAGGGCTTGTTGTACTTCTAATAGTACACGTATAGCCTGTGGGTGAATCACATGTGAAATGCATACAAAGCCCTCTGTGTCCAGTAGGTATAATAACACATTCAGGGCGCTGATAGGGCTGCCTCGACACTATAGTGCTTCGGGTATGTTTGGCGCAGCTAGCGTCGACTGCTTTTTTGCAACTATATATAACACTATAGTGCTTCCGGCATGTTTGGCGCCGTTAGCGTTGACTGCTTTTTTGCAATTATATATAACACTATAGTGCTTCGGGCACATTTGGTGCCGCTAGCGTCGACTGCTTTTTTGCAACTAGGTATATATAGCACTAAAGTTCTTCGGGTATATTTGGCGTCGCTAGCTTCTACTGCTTTTTTGCAACTAGGTATATATAACACTATAGTGCTTCGGGCACATTTGGCGCCGCTAGCGTCGACTGCTTTTTTGCAACTAGGTATATATAACACTATAGTGCTTCGGGCACATTTGGCGCCACTAGCGTCGACTGCTTTTTTGCAACTATATATAACACTATAGTGCTTCGAGCATGTTTGGCGCCGCTAGCGTCGACTGCTTTTTTGCAACTATATATAACACTATTAGTGCTTCGGGCATGTTTGGCGCCGCTAGGGTCGACTGCTTTTTTGCAACTATATTTAACACTATTAGTGCTTCGGGCATGTTTGGCGCCGCTAGGGTCGACTGCTTTTTTGCAACTATATTTAACACTATTAGTGCTTCGGGCATGTTTGGCGCCGCTAGCGTTGACTGCTTTTATGCAACTATATATAACACTATTAGTGCTTCAGGCATGTTTGGCGCCGCTAGGGTCGACTGCTTTTTTGCAACTATATTTAACACTATTAGTGCTTCGGGCATGTTTGGCGCCGCTAGCGTTGACTGCTTTTATGCAACTATATATAACCACAAAAATGTATTAGGTATCTATTACTGTTTCTATGTATGTTTATAAATAAATGTATATATAATAATAAGCGATGATTGTGGTCGACGATGGAGCGCGCGTGCCTATGAAATAACCTATTCACTCTTGACTGAATGACCCCGAGGTTGTAGCTATCATGAAACACAGACTCCGGCAGGGCATTCCACTCTCTAGCTGAACGCACAATGAATGTATTACTAAAAGATTAATGCGTATGGGCGGGAGATCCACCATGTACCGGTGGCGTCTACTGGTCCGACGATGGAACGGGCTTGGCGTATTTCAAAGACATTAAATATATACTACCAATAGACAGGACATAGCGAAGAAAATCGTAATCCGATACTTATTACCTAGTGGTCATAAGTCGCTCAGTCTAGTATGGCGTCCCTGTATGTCAAGTCGTGTTTGTATCCGCTCTATGCACTAAAAGAAAATCATTTTCTGAGAAAATATTGTTGCGCCGAACTGCGCATTACGCTATTGCAAATCTTGTTATGGTAAAATGACTGGACCTAACTTCGGTTTATTTTCGCAAATATTTTTGGTATTTACGAATTAATTAGAATTCAATAATTTTTATAAATAGTTCCAGAACATTTGCTGATTTTGTCATAACGCCATCTATTGCTGAAAAGCTTAACCTTACCTTTATCACACACTGAGGCTCTACCACGAGCTCAAAACGTGATCCATTTTATGACCTAAACCTCTCTTTTTCGCTCGTACGACTGACATTTTAACATTACCATGGTAAGGCCCCTGGCCACCTACCGAGCGATAGTTAAATAATTATAAATTTTGACAAATTTAATTCGCGTGTTTGCTATTCAAAGCCAGATGGCGTCACTGAGGCATAGGATGACAGTTTTTCCAACACATTTTTTCTGATAGCCGCTCTATTGTATCTCTTTAAATCTCTTTGGAGTAATTAAACTGTGCAATTCCAATGCAAACTCCTCGAAATGTATTACGATAGAAAACCGACAGCTTAGGCTAGCAACTCGGTGTCAATGCTCAAGACATTGGAGTTTGGAAACTCCGGTGAAATTGGCTTTCGTAATTACCAAAATTCAGTCAAGAGAATTATTATTACTTTCCGGAAAAATGTAAGGCAAGCCCTTCAATTTTATTGAGTTTTTACCCTTGACACGTAGTTTGCACGCAGTGCTTCCAAAGATAATATAATTTTAACCAATGAGTAATAAGGTACTAAGAATTACTTTACAAAGGTTGACTGTCAAAGTAGATTAAGGTTTTTTTTTGTCAAAAGCCACTGTTTAACATTTATTGTGACTTTACGTGCACATTTAAATGGTGTATATTATACCTATTTAGGAAGTTGGTTGGCATTTTATGCGTACGCGCAAGCATTGACAACTTGATTGGCGGAAAGACTGATATAATTTTTAAGGTTTTGTATCTTTTTATTTTTGTTTAGTCTACGCTGACTCACTGCTGTAGGTAAATAGTGTACCCCATATCTTTTAAGCTTTTTATGTTTTGTCTTCTCCGGCTCATCTATGAGGAAGGAACGCCCCTTTTCAGGCACCCACTTCGTAACGATCTTGGTCCATCTTGGTTTTATTTTTGAGTTGGGAAATAATCATAATTACTTTTTTCGCTCTTTGGTGGGGCGGGGAGGGCGTGTCAGACTTTTACTGACTGAAACCACTCCTATGTTCTTCCAGTTGCCCTATACAGATAGTGGCACGAATCTTGAGCGCTCGGCGAAAGAGCGGGGATTGCTTCGCGCATCGTACAATATCGGCGAGCCAATCACTGTACAAGGATTTCACTCCCCGCCCCCGCATCTCTCTTCATACCAATAAAGAGACCCGATATTTCACTGCTGTGTGCTTCTGCGCAAGTAGAACTGTAGAACTCAGCGCTCAAGATCCGTGCCGGTTTCTATACGTTCTAGGACCACGGGTAACCTTTTCAGAAGTCAACCTAATAGCCCTAATAGGCATCGGTCCTGCTGGGCCCCTTCGGTTTAGCGGACATCTCTTCGAGGCACGCTTGGAACCGTCCGCGATATCGTCGCGTCCGTACAGTTACCGGATGGCCGAACGGCGAGCCACCCATTGTTCGTCGTACGCAAGCCCTCGCTTACGGTGTGACCCATCTAGGTATACCTAAAATATATCTACGTCAGCCTATTTCGTATATTTATCAAAAAAAGTGATCGCTATCGTTGAATGTTGTTGTTTCTGTATGTGATTTTATGTTTTAATAGCATAGAGATAGTATTTTCATTTTCCCCAATTTTTTTTCGTTACCAAGGTAACAAATGATTCTATTCTAACCTAATAATCTTTTTTTAAGTTAGAAATCATCAAACAACAAAGCTAACTATCAAGTTGGTTTTCCTGCTCAGGTTGGAGCCAGAGGGAGTGTCAGTCTTTTACTCTGGACCTCTGAAATTGTTTTGATATTCTCCTCAGGTTATGAAATGAAAACACGTGAAAGCTATTTATAACCCACTAGATTTTGCTCGCAGTTTCGCCTGCGTACATAAAATATAGCCTATGTCACTTAGGAATAAAGCAGCTTTCTATCGGTGAAAAGATTTTTGCAATCGGACCAGTACTTTCAGAGATTACCTGGACTACAAATAAAAAACAAACTTTACCTCTTTATAATATTGTTTATTGACTAAAAACCAACTGTGTTCCTTGGGATCCCTACTTTTCGCATAATTTCTTTTTTCCTAATATACTTTGGCATAACGATTTTGGTATAATTTGTTTTGCCTAATTAATACTTCGCCATTTTTTTTGGCATACAGTTTATGTTGGCATAATTATCTTGAAGGCTAATTTGTTTTGGCATAAATTTAATTCGCATAACGTTACTAGGCCCAATGACTATTAGTATAATAATATTTAGGCATACAATTAATAGAAATAACGGAAACAAATTTGAGTTTATTTTACGTATTTATTTTGAATTTTCATGCAAATGATTTATTATACACAACATTATGTAACAACATTATGTAACTTAACAACTTATGTTTGACGTTTTGACAGCTTTTGTGTAGGAAATATTTCAAACCGCCATATTTATTCCCCAGATAGAAGTTAACTGATTATTGAAAAATCGGCCGTAAATAAATAATAAATAAAAATGCGTAAATAAATTTATGCTTTAGAATGTTATGCTTAGTAAATTTATGCTTTAGAATGTTACGTCTAATCATTGATTAGAGAAATTATGCGTAAACTGTTATGCGTAAATAATATTATGCGAAAATATAATTAGGACAAACAAAAGTATGCCAAGTAATATTATGTCTTAAAATTTTATGCAAATGGATAGGGAACCGTGTTCCTTCAGTTGCCCTTTGCGTTCCAGAGCCGCGGTAACTCTTTCTGACAATCCTGCAGCCCTAACCTATTGTGTACTATTACTATATGATTAATATAACTAACAGTTCGAGGACAAAAACAAGAAAAACAATGATTAATTAACGGCGAGCAGACCTTGAACTTTAAATTAATTTCAAGTTCATCTGATACATATTTTTTGATATTTTTACGTTGTCATCTTTTTCCTCAAACTTTACAAAAACAGATGGAAAAATTACAAAGAATATAATGAGTTCTACATAAATAAAACAATCAGAATTCCATTCCCATAAACGTATCACATGGCCATCTCATGTCCGCTGGTGCCACGGAAATTTTTGAATGAGATACGTGATCCTGGAATGCAAGGGGTAATAGAAGGACACAGGTGGCGTTTTGATGTGCGCACTTCCATACAGCTTCATACTGATTAAGCACTGATTAAACTATAGACTTTTAATCGGCCAAAAGTTTGGTTGGTCCAAACTATTGGGCGATTGAAAAGATTCCGTACCTCAAAAGGAAAAAGCGGAACCCTTATAGGATAACTTTGTTATCCGTCTGTGTAAGTCTGTCTGTAAAGACTCTTTATATCGGGGACGCGTACCGAGTTGAAATTAAAACCATATACTCAGATCTGCGGTCCCTTGAAGCTATGAAAGAATCAAATTTCTGAGTTAACGAAAAAAAAGATACGGCCGTTTATGTTGCAAAAAACGTGTATTTCGACACTCTCAATGGAATCAAAAATCATAGGGTACTTCCCGTTGACCTAGAATCCTGAAATTTGGCATGAAGCAAGGTCTTATAGCACAAGTATGGAAAAAAAACTGAAAACTATAAATTTGTAGTTACGTCACCAAAAAAATGTTTTTTTGCTATTTGGAAAAATCTTCGTAACTCAATTCGGGAAACGAACTGTTTTCATAGGTGAGTTTGTACGGAACCCTCATTGCGCGAGTCCGACACGCACTTGCCCTGTTTTTTTTTTATATTGAAATCGGTTGTATTTTTTTTGGAAAAAGTTTTTTACCAAATGCATAAGAAAGTATATTCGATACCTGTAACAAAAACGCTTTTTTTATTTTTTGTTTCTCAGTCTCTCTGTTCGTCCTCGCTAATCTCAGAAACGACTGAACTGCTTTTGATAGCTGTAGTTACAAGGGGTAACTTAGGCTACTTTTATTTTAAAACGAAAATTAGGATTTCGCTAAAAATAAACTTCTTAAAATTGTGACCCCATTTACCTCAATGGTGCTGTTTTACGAGTCCAATGTGAACGAAGTCACGGGTAACAGCTAGATTGTCATTTAATATATTTGTAAATTATTGTCAATCCCGCAGCATTGAATGCACGGCCATGCGATCGTTATCTGCGTTATTTATCGTTTAAAATATCGCAGCATATCTAAGTTAGGCGCCTTTTTGGCCTTGCACAGATTTTAAAGTTATTTTTTTATACTTAATTCTACTGTATTTTAATTCTAATGTATCCTAATTCTACTGTATTTTAATTCTACTGTATGTGTGAGGTACGAATTAACGTTTTTTCTTTCTTTCTTTCTTTCGTTATATTGCGGAGAATAATAAATATCGTCTTCAGTGTGTTTATCGTCGTCGGGAAAGGAAGTTAGTGATAGTATGACGAGTGACAGGGCAGAATGGAAGAAAAAAACGTGTTGTGCCGACCCCAAATAACACGGGACAAGGGCAGGAAGATGATGATGAATAAATATCGTCTTACCTAAATTTCGATTATGAGGCAAGCTAAATGAAATTTAGCCCAGTACACATAGTGCGGAAATACAGAGTGTGTTTACTCTCATTGTTCCATGGCATAACAATCCGGCACGACTTGAGTGGTTCAGGAGCAGAATCAAAGGTATTAACGCGTATTCCGAGGAACGGGGGTGACATCCCGCGACATTTTATGCCTACAATCCACAGACGCGTAGCTTCATAAACGCGTATTCGTCATTATACGCATATAGTACGTCTGCTCACAACTTACATACAAAACTATGATACTCTGTAGAGGCAACGTCGTGCTCGCGTCGCTGTATGCAAGCTTTATGACGTCTGCCGTACCGTATTTTACGAAAGCACGTTCTTACTTGACTTCTATTTTTTGTAAAAAAATTTTAATTTCACACTCTTTACTTGCGTATCACTTATAACCAGAGTGCCTATTTCTCATGACAATTCCAATTAACCCAAACACTGCTAGGTTACATTGTTTTGTTATGAAGTTTCTGTGTCTACCTTCCACCTTCCGGCTCAATCATCAGATCAGTTCGATAGTACCTTATAGCCAAAGTGCATCTCATTACAATTCTAATAAGCCCAAACACGGCTAGGATACATTGATTAATTACAGAGTTCCGGTGCCTATCTTCCGGCTCCATCATCACTATCAGGTCACTTCGATGATACCATTTTCAAGATAACCATTCAAAACTATTTATTTATTTGTATTGTCATAGTCGCTTAACTATCTTCATCATCAGAACTGGATTTTGAAAAAAAAGAGGTACCAATCTGGAAGCATATCCTTTTAGAGGAAAAAAAAATTTTGCAAATCGGTCCATAAACGACGGAATTCTGAGGTAACACACATAAAAAAAAACATACAACCGAATTGATAACCTCCTCCTTTTTTGAAATCGGTTAAAAATGGCGGGAACGTCTTTGTCGTCCGACGGAATTGTCATAAATAATTGAAAACGTACGCGTGTAATACGCCTCTTGGACAGGGTTCAGTACGCTGTGCTGCTCAAACTGTCTGGCGGATATTGAAGCGTCTATGAAGCTACGCGTCCGTGGACAATACCTAACCTGGAATGCAAACGCAGGACCCACGTTAATGGTGGGTAGTTCGTACTGAGAGTACAGCTGTTGGAGACGCACCGTAACCACAAATTCAAGGCGTTCGTGATGCGAGTCTCGAACACTTTTCTGCCCCTCATATTGAAGAAAGACTTTTGGCAGCAAGGCGTGGTGTTCCGTCGCTTCCACGGACAGGTGCCATAGAACAGCACGAAGTGAACATAGTGCAATGTGAAGTGTTACTAACATAGTCCTAAGTCTTATTTACTAACGATAAATTGTATTTATTCTATATTTGTTAGTCTGTAAGGTATGGGTCAAGATGAATGGGAGTAGAGAATATCACTCACCCAAAGGTTTCCATTAACATTAACATCCATAAGAGTCTTGATCTCCTTCTCATTGTGCTTCAGCACCGGTTTGCAAGGCATGATGCCAGCATTGTTGATGAGGATCGTCACCACTCCAACTTCGCTTTCTACCCGTTCTGCTAGTTCGAAGACGGCTTTTCTGTCTGTGACGTCACACCTGCAAGATGGACAAGATTTTTTTATTATTATCTTGTGTTTTACCACCATCACACTTGATTGGAAGCGTGCACGGGTGCCTAAAAGCAACTAATTCACTCTTGACTTAAAGATCCCTAGGTTATAGTTATCAAGAAACACAGACTCCGGCAGGGAATTTCACTCCTTAGCTGTAGGTACGCATAATGAATGTGGGTAATAATAATAATAAAATATTCCACAACTTTTACACAACGCCGTCTAGTCCCAAACTAAGCAGTGCTTGTGCTATGAGTGCTAGACAACTGATAAACATACTACTGATTTATATATATATATGTATTTCTAAATATATAGGTACCTAAATATTATAGATAAATGACACCCAGACACAGAACAAATGATCGTGCTCATTACATAGACATTTGTCTTGGGTGGGAATCAAACCCACGACCTCCAGCATAGCAGGCAGGGCCACTAACCTAGACCAACAGGCCAGTTAAAAAAGTTGCTTATAGTCAAGGTACGATTCTAAACCCTTAAATATACGTGATTACATACTATGATTTACAAATAAAATATAGTAAGACTTATGCAAATGGAATTCTCAATTACTTACAAATTATGCGATAAATATTATAGTTTTTGAAAAGGTTCACATGTAAAATAATTGTATAATATAACGTGAGAACTGAGAAGAATGAAAAAACCTTTGAACTTGAGGCAGAAAATAACGAATGCATTTTGTTTAAAGTAAAGATAATATCCAAATTCGGCTTAACTTGTACAAGCTGAAAATTAAAAGTAATTTTTAAGCCTATAAATTATAGATAATGATTTTTCGTATTTTTGCACATGTAGGTATACCTAAGCAGCGAGAGCAAATACAATAAATTAGTGTTTTAGTAGTAATTTTTCGAGTAAAAATCACAGGACATAGGACAGTTCCCATTAGTTACGTGTAGTTTTTAGGGTTTCGTACCTCAAAAGGAACCACAACCCTTATAACATCACTTTGTTATCCGTCTGTCTGTCAAGACCCTTTATCTCGGGAGCGCGTGGAGGTATTGATTTGAAATTAAAACCATTTTAACGTCTGCGGTCTCTTGAAGCTATGAAAAAATCAAACTTCAGATTTCATGTAAGGTAAGGAAGTATGTTCTCAAAGCACGAGTATAGGAAAAAAAAAACTGAAAATTGTAAATTTTACGTCACAAAAAAAAATTGTGATTCGGAAAAATCTTCGTAACGTAAGTTTGTACGGAACCCTCAGTGCGCTTGTCTCGGTTTTTTTAATTCTGAGTTCTGTGTCCCCGTACCTACCGATTTTTTTTTTATGTATTGAAACGTAACTTGTTCGGAAATTCTTGAAAACGAGTATTTTCAAGTAAAAAAAAAATGTTTTAATCTATTCCAAGGTTAGGTTAGCTATTTTAACTGTCTAGTAACACAAAATACAAATGGGGTTACATCATCGGTAGAATAAGCTAAAAACACTAATTAAATTCGTTTCCCTCCTTATAAAAACAGAAGTTTTTTGTATAGTAAAAAATACAGACAAATTAATAAAAAAAAATATTAAAAGAAGTTTATGTTAATATCTCGTACATATTCGGCCAAAGCGTCGAACAAACTAAGCAATTCCCTTTATCTCAGAGTAATAATAAGATTTATACGTATGTAGGCTTATACGTTTTCATACCTGTTAACTAAATCTGCATTTATAAAAACTAACTAGGTAGATAGGATTAGGTTTTTTGGTAAATTCTTTAGAGGATCTAGAGCCAATATTATGTGAAATTAGTATATTATAAGTATGCTAATGTAACAAGCGAATAATTAATAACAAATCCCGTTCTTTATCTAAATCTAAACTTCGATAAACTTAACTCCGTTCCATCATCGGACCACTAGACGTACGGTGTTGCGCCGTCGTTACATGGTGGACATCCCACCCATACTTACATAGCGTTGGGAACCCATTCATTATGCGTACAGCTAAGGAGTGGAATTCCCTGCCGGAGTCTATGTTTCCTGATAGGTACCTACAACTTAGGGGTCTTTAAGTCAAGAGTGAATAGGATACTTCTAGGCAAGCGTGCTCCATCGGCGGTCACATCATCGCTTACCATTACGTGAGATAGTGGTTAAATGTGAGCCTATCAATATTATTAAAAAAGAAGACATTATTAACATCCCACTCGCTACGTTATTTTTAAAATGTCGCATGTTGCAGTATATTCTGGTCATTGCACAGCACAGGTCATTTTTTACGTTGTTATTTTATTTTATTTATTTTATTCAACAATTCATGTACACACATATTATAATAAAAGAAAAGAAGAAAGAAACAGAAAGAAAGAAAATGACAACAAAACACACAACAACAAACAACAAAGACACAAAGACAAAGGCAAAAAGTCAAAAAAAAGACAAAGTTAAGCTAAGAAGTAAAAAGAAGAAGAAAGAAAAAAAGAAAAGAAAAGAAGTTAAGAAGGAAGGAAGTTAAGTTAAGTTAAGTTAAGTCAAAGTTTTTGTTTGGAGACAAAGGTGATGCTTATTTTTACAGAAATCTCTTCCGCCTCTTTTAGTCCGTTAATGTTTTCAATTTATGTTATTTTGTTGTTTGTCCTGTGTGACTCTATAAACTTAAAAAAAATATCTTTCTTTCTTTTTTTCTAACTAGTGACGTAACTTGTAGTACTTACTCGTATAGAGTGAGAGCTCGGGGTTGCCAGACTTTGTAGACAAGTAGGAACGATGTCCTAATATGAAGTTTCAGTTATGGTGGCTTTGGTAGGTCATCATCATCATCATTTCAGCCGAAAGACGTCCACTGTTGGACATAGGCCTCCCCCAAATGTCGCCACAATGAGCGGTCCTGTGCGTCTCGCATCCATCGGATTCCCGCGACCCTCACCAGGTCATCGGTCCACCTTGTGGGAGGCCTTCCAACGCTGCGTCTTCCGGTACGTGGTCGCCATTCCAGAACCTTTCGTCCCCATCGACCATCTGTTCTGCGAGCAATGCTGCCACTTAAGTTTGGCGATTCTTCGAGCTATGTCTGTAACCTTGGTTCTCCTGCGGATATCTTCATTTCTGACGCGATCATGCACTTTGGTAGGTAACAGGTTGCAAAGGTGGATATGGATATAAAAAATGACCATTTTAATTAAAATATTTAGGTTGCTCTATATTACACACTTTTGTTACCTGTTAGCTATCTATCACACAGTCCACCTACCGCTTCTATAGTTTTCCCTGACTCTCTACAGTCATAATATCTGTTCGAGTTAAATAAAGTACTTACACATATGGGTATGCCTTCCCCTTCTCCTGCTTGATCAGGTTGATGGTTTCCTCATTGCCCTTGGCATTGACGTCCACGCAGACTACCTTGGCTCCCAGCCTAGCGAACCGGGTGGCCACCTCCCGTCCCATGCCATGGCCAGCGCCTGTTATCTGTTGGAGGAAGAATTAATTAGCGTTATCATTTTTTTTAAACGTTGACGGTTGACAGGATAGAATGGAAGAAAAAAACATGTTGTGCCGACCCCAAATAAGATGGGACAAGGGCAGGAAGATGATGATTTTTTTTAAACGTTACTCCACTCTAGGAATTACTTCTGTATCGTGGGTGTGTTTGCAAACATGTAAACAACTGCTGACAGCCGGACACAGAAAAACTATCTGTTTGTCAATCATCATCACCATCATCATTTCAGCCGAAAGTCGTTCACTGCTGGACATAGGCCTACCCAGAGCGTCGCCACAACGACCGGGCCTGTGCGTCCCGCATCATCGGATTCCCGCGACCCTCACCAGGTCATCGGTCCACCTTGTGGGAGGCCTTCCAACGCTGTATGTCTATACGCCATGCAAATGTTGGTTCCGTGCGGGAATCGAACGCGCCATACGCAGTGCGGCTGCTAATCGCTCAACCCCTGCGCCAACCGTGCATTAGTTTAGATTTATTTATAAGGAACTGCAGGGCAAGACGTCCCCAAGTTCTCTGGGCTGACCTTCAACCAGATAGCAGGCAAATCGTTGACGAGAAATTTAAGGGAGATCGAAAAGACCCTGAGAAGACTCCTGGATCTTAATATCGTTAGACTGGGTAAAGTTTAAGGTCTTTTGGATTAATAACAATAAGTCTCTTCGCACGCCTTTCCACCGAGTCCAAAGCTACTGATATTTTGCAGCACTAGCCCATATGTGGCTGCAGTACTGCCTACCCCACAGAGTTCACACACGATCGGACCTGTACTTTGTATAACATTCAAAGCTGTCCCGGTGTGAAGTGTCGCCCGACCTTTGCAACAACGCCGAGTTTCCTAACAGCTACCTTGGCTTTGGACTCAATGAACCGCCCAAAGTTAAGGTTTAAGGAAATGTCAACTCGTAAAAGCTGAAGGCGCCCTCTCCGCCGTCCCTTCCCTCTCCTAGACACGAGGCCTGAGTCCCAACAGTGGGAACATTATAAGGCCGACTATGCTATGCTATGCTTTTTTTTAGGTGCATGGGAAATCATCTAATGACATCTTCCGCCCTTGGGCGAAGCGGGAGGGCGTGTAAGACTTTTACTGACTAAAATCTACTGCTGTGCTTTCTTTGCCTTCGTTACAGGGCCCCGGGGTTCACCTTCGCACAACCAACTGGGGCTGGGAGTAGTTTAAATGAATTAGTTTTCTAAAAAAAAGTGATTATTCGGTTCAACTGGTACATGCTGCTCTTATCAACTACATTTCATAATGAGTTGGTGGAAAAATCAACAAGTCTTTGTACTCTATTATCATGAAATCATTATGATACATATCAGAAATGAGCTCAAAGTACGTGTAAGATACCACAATAATCCGTTTGTGTATCTTATACATACAATCGTGTCGGGCTCATATCAACACTAAATCACGGGGACTCGCAGATTTGTAAAATTAAATTAAAAAAAAAAACTAAGTGACCGTTTAGGAATTACACTATACATATACATAACTAGCTGACCCGGCGAACTTCGTACCGCCTATCCTACTCTACCTAACTCTACCCTACCCTACTCTACCCTACTCTACCCTACTCTACCCTACTCTACCCTACTCTACCCTACTCTACCCTACTCTACCCTACTCTACCCTACTCTACCCTACTCTACCCTACTCTACCCTACTCTACCCTACTCTACCCTACTCTACCCTACTCTACCCTACTCTACCCTACTCTACCCTACTCTACCCTACTCTACCCTACTCTACCCTACTCTACCCTACTCTACCCTACTCTACCCTACTCTACCCTACTCTACCCTACTCTACCCTACTCTACCCTACTCTACCCTAATTGCGACTATAATTTGAGATTTAAACTATCCTATCTCTTAAGTTGGATCGAACTGCACATGGTGTGCGAATTTTATTATAATCGGTTAAGTGGTTTAGGAGTCCATTGAGGACAAACATTGTGACACGAGATTTATATATATTAAGATGTAACATAATAAATACACATCTTGAAAGAAGTACGTTCAGAATCGGCTATTAAATGGAATTGAGCTAATTAAAAAAAAAAATATCCAAACAATAGTTCATTATTTTAGGCTAAAAAAATACCTAATTTGATAAATCTTGATTGCGTTACTAGTGTTTGTGTGTGCGTGTGTAGTGCATCGATTCCCATGTTAAGTGTGTCGGCACTTACATTGGAATCGACTCGAGAAATTAGTTATCTTAATTGCAGAATTTAGGATAACTAATTCCTTAAAAAAACACTACCTAAGTGCATTTAAATACCGTAGGCGCAGGCTTGCGGACGGCGAGCAATGGGTAGCTCGCCGTCCGACTGTCCGGTAACCGTCTGGAACGAGCCCAAGTCGTCGACGGCGCGTAGTGTTCCACGCGCGCCTCAAGGAGATGTCAGCAAACCGTTGGGGCCCAGCAGAGTCAAAGCCTGGGCCAAGGAGCTGCTTCTGAAAGGAAGACTCGGCCCTGGTATGAAAGGCAACGAAGGAATAGGAGTGGGTTTTTATTAGTCAGTAAAAGTCTGACACACCGCCTCGCTCCGCCCAAGAAAAAAAAAGTACTTTTAAATAAAATTTCAGTGCTTGAATTATTGTAACTAAGAATATTTTGTTTCAATGGGTTTTCTAAAAAAGAGGTGAGATATTTTGCAGAATCTTAATATGTTTATTGTACACCATAAATGTTATGATTAAACAATTTATATGAAACTTAAATAATAACTAAACTATTTATACTAAACCTAACTATGTACATATAATACAAAAACACCATGATTGTAACTTAGTTTTCTATTTAGGGTGTCTAAGGGTGTGCATTATTCCAGGAGAACCAAGGTCATACATAGCCTGAAGAATCGCCAAAATCGCAAAGCGGCAGTGGGCACACAGATAATTTACATAAAAAAACATTGTATTATAGACATGTTTATAAAGCGTTTAAATGTCAATGTTATCAGGTCGCGAATATATAATATATAATAGTACACCTAGTCTATACTTTATAACAAAAAAAAAAAAACAGGTTTCAGTTTTCTTAGCGGCTAGAGACGTCATTGCCATAAAGATATTCGTGACCGTGCTGCAATACCTAGGTATAAGCTTCATTTGCGACAGCGGAAGTCAAAACTGTCATTATACTACAATAAACAATAATAATAACTACATCAGAAATGAAGATATCCGCAGGAGAACCAAGGTCCACGCTAAACTTAAGTGGCAGTGGGCAGGGCACATTGCTCGCAGAACAGATGATGATGGATGGATGGTCCATTGGGACGAAAGGTTCTGAAGTGGCCACCACGTACCGGAAGACGCAGCGTTGGAAGGCTGTCCACAAGGTGGACCGATGACCTGGTGAGGGTCGCGGGAATCCGATGGATGTGAGACCCACAGGACCGATCATTATGGTGACATTTGGGAGATGCCTATGTCCAGAAGTGGAAGTCTTTCGGTTGAGATGATAGCATGATGATGATGAAATGAAAAAAAAAATATAAGGTGGCTGTGGTTTAAACAATATAAAAAACCCTCCAAAAACTAGTGACAAAAACAATGTCACAAAAAGAAAAAAAATATATAATAATGAAGCATTGTTGTCCTTTATAGCACTAAAAAAACTAGTTTCAGTATTTTTAAATGTTTAAGAGTCCATAACATAATAATATATATTTTATAACAAAGTAACGAAGTCTTAATTGCAGTTGATTAATGATAAAGATAACAATGAATTTTTGCAGTTTTTTTCTTTTTCAGTTAGTAAGCCTGGGTAACTTATAATTTTAATATACATATACTAAAATTATAAGTTACCCAGGCTTTGAGAATAGAAATTCCAGGTTATAAAATAGATTTAATGCATAATAATTAAAATTTGTATTATATCATTCATATTATGCACCACTAATTTTCAATTAGTACAAATACTTATAGGGCTTAGTAGAAAAGGTCTTGTTATTATTTAAGTAAAGTCTCAATAAATAATATTCATAACAGCAAAGTTACAAGCGTTTGTTTATATCCCAAAATGTCACTCAATTGGTGGAAATATTGTACAGGCTATTGATTATGAATGAATGAATGGCGATATAAATGGAAAAATACTGCAGCGTAGTATTTTCTAATAGCAATTGTTATGAATGATTGATTCAATTAAGAATTTACCAATTATGACATCGTAGACAAATTTGGGATTTCGTTTTTTTTACTTCTGAATATACAAAAATATGATCAGTAACGGGTACGAATAGAGCCTCATTCTTTTTGTACTAATTAAAAAATATGGGGTGTATAATACAAATTTGACTTATAAAGTTCTTGAGATAAAATATGGCACATTTTTTTATTTATTTTAGCACATTTATTTATGTTATTAGTTAATAAATTTAAAATTACATTTTTTCACAGTGGTGTGGGCAATGGTACCTATTCGTTATAGCAAAATTTTTTTTTCGGTCGTTTTTTATCATAGAATGTCCCGCTCTGTATAGAGCGAGAGGGAGTATCAAACTGTTACTGAATAAAACCAACCTGTGTTCTTCCAGTTGCCTTTTTCGTTCCAGGCCCACGGTAACTATTTAAAACAATCCCTCAGACTTGACAGGCATTTTATTAACCCTAGTAGGCCCCGGCCATTTGCTAACATGATTATGGAACAACCAAGCATTAACTTAACAGTAATATTTTCCTACTTATATTATACTTTTTCAGATTCCACATAGGGGTTTTTTTTAGGGTAGGAATTCATCCAATAACTTCTCTTACTCTAGGGTGGGGCGCGAGGGTATAACACGCCCTTTTACTGACCAAAACCACTCCCATGTTCCTTCTTTGACTTGCGTTCAAAGACCCCGGATTTCCCTTTCGGAAGCCAACCCATGGCCCTAGTAGGCTTCGGCCCTGCCGGCCCCCTACGGTTTTGTTAACAGTCCTTCTAGGGTTAATAGGTATGTTTAGCAAGGTGTGTCAACTGCCAAAGATGCCCATCATTTTCTTATACCATTTAATATTCAAATAATCGTTCCCAGAACTTTTAAAATACGTAAACACGAAGAAATAGGCTGATTTATAAATCACTGGCGACTTACTCCGCGTGAACAAACTCCCGGGATGAAAAGTATAGCATAGCATAGTCGGCCTTATAATGTTCCCACTGTTGGGACTCAGGCCTCTTCTCTAGGAGAGGGAATGGGCCGTAATCCACCACACGGGCCCAGTGCGGGTTGGTGGATGTCACACGTCTTCGAATTTTTGGTTCCAGGACATGCCGGTTTGCTCACGATGTTTTTCTTCACCGTTTTTAGAGCAGTGGTGATGAAATGAATTACACAAAGTAATGTGCCTGGCTGGGTTTGCATAAAAACATAAAAAGTATCCTTTGCGCTATTCCAGAACATGGTCCACCCCTGTGCCAAATTTCATCCAAATGCGTTAGCGTTCGAGTGTGAAGAGGTAACAAACACATACAAACTTTCGTCTTTATAATATCAGTGTGATGATGTGATGACCCACACATTCGAACAACGTATGACTTTTAATTTAGTGAATTTTTTATTTTTTTCCAAATCATTTAATTTTTTTAACATTTTAAATTTTTATTTAATGATATTTAATTTAGTGACTATTTTTAAAATTTATTTTGTGACATTTCATTTAGTGACATTATTTTTTTCAAATTATTCTATCACATTAAATTTAATGACAGTTTACTTTAATATGTTATTTGTTTTCAAGGTTGTAATATTATTGAATTTCTGATCATAGAAATAAGTGATACTAACATATAATATGGATTAAAAGTAAAATATTATTACTATCTCTCTGCCCACCCTGTCTTAAGCAGAAATTATAAAACGAAAAAAAAACACTCACCAATACAATATCTTCTGTGACATCCTTAGGATCTTGTGGTACCACAAATCTGAAGAGCGACTTGATAATCTCCACGTCGAGACGCAGGATCATCCATATCACCTCGAAGAATATTCTGATCGCGTATATAATCTGTGGTTCGTCTGCCCTGGAAGTTTTCATACTTCTATTAGTATACTTCAGATCAAAATTAAATCTAGACTACAAATATTTGTTTAAGTTTTTTCTTTTTTTATAATTGGCACACGGCCAGCGTTAACGAGACGTATAATAAGAATACAGTTCTTGTATAATTCGATTTTGGCATACGATTAAGGGTGCGGTCACACTGGTAGTGCTTATTGCCAAACTGGATCTGTTCGGTCAAGTTCACATTAAGCTCTGTTGTTTATAAAAAGACTAGATTCTTCCAGTGGGTTCACCGACGTGAAATAAGATTTCTCCAGACATTGGAACCCTGCTTCATCTCCTTAGGGAGTGAATTTGGTAAATACATTCTTATACTTTGTATACATCATAAACCGCGGCATAACACTAATTTCAAGTCGTTTGTGGTGCGGATTCCGATTCATCATTTGGACACCTTCCATACAGGAGAGTTTTGACCGAAGGGTGTCCGATGTACAGACCTCGCACCGGAACACGACGCTGTCACTTCGTGTGCAATAGTTTAATAATAGTGCATAGATTAGTTGTTATGTTTTTTTAAAATATGTTTTAGTATATTATGTTGTAAGATTATTATTTGTGTATTTTTTGTCTTTGGGCCTTAGTCACCAACCCGCATTGGGCCCGCGTGGTGGATTACGGCCCATTCCCTCTCCTAGGGAGGAGGCCTGAGTCCCAACAGTGGGAACATTATAAGGCCGACTATGCTATGCTATGCTATGCTTAGTTGCCTGATAATAAAGAGTTATTATTATTATAAAAGGAACCCTTGTGCAAACCGAGTTTGGGCTGGACGTTAATGAGTCAGGACTTTTATTACCAGTCAAACACGATTTTAAGATGAACTAGTTTCGATGATAGGCCAAATCCAAATTAGGTTAGGGGCCTAAGGTGGGAGCAGAGCGGTTATTTTTTTTTAATCACCCAGATATACATTCGTGCATGTTGGGAGAACTGGTTTGGCCTTGTCGAAATATATCAACCTAAAATCTGGTTTAGCCGGTAACATGTTATATAATTACCTACAGAGTCGTTCTTTTTTAAAATAATGACAGCCTCTCTATGTCACTGCAAGACAAAGGCTTAATTTCGTACCGTGTAGATCTTTTCTTAGAATATAAGGGATATCTTCTATTTGTTTTTCGTTTCAATCTTTCTACAATCTTTCATTTTTTTTTTCTTTTAATAATGCTTGTTTATTTTCTGTTTAACAATTTGAACTCCGCTTTGCATGAATCATATTAAACAGCAAAAATGTATAAGTATATACATAATTATAACTAGGACTAAGTCCTCCACCGCGTGTCTGACTTTTCGCGATAAACTCAAATACTAGTTAGGTAGTCTCCATTCTAGTTTATATCAATACAAAAAAAAAGTTTTCACCAATTAAATAGACATAATTATGGTTTAAGTGTATTTAGGGGTATGTGGAACAGAGAGTAAAGCCCCACATACCTCCGTTTAAAAGGGAGGATCCTTCAACCACACGGGTGTCATGTCTGGTGGGCTACTCCCCAATTGATGAATTCGGGCTGTTCTATATGTTCTAAACGCGCGGAGAACTTTGATTGCGCGATGCAGGATTAGTTCTTATGTGGCGCCATAGATGTCGCTACATGTATAATAAATTTATGTTAAAATAGAAAAAGCTGAGAGTTTCAAACATTTGCAATACCCGTAAGCTGGACCGGGTCGTTAGGTTTGGATTAGTATAGTCGGCCTTATAATGTTCACAATGTTGGGACTCAGGCCTCCTCTCTAGGAGAGGGAATGGGCCGTAATTCACCACGCGGGCCCAGTGCGGGTTGGTGGATGTCACATGTCTTCGATTTTTTGGTTCTAGGACATGCCGGTTTCCTCACGATGTTTTCCTTCACCGTTTTGAGAGGAGTGGTGATGAAATAATTTACACAAAGTAATGCGCCTGGCTGGGTTTGAACCCGCGACCTACAACTCGTAAGTCAGGGCCGTTACCACTGGATTAGGACAGTTTGGAATGGACTAGTTTTGGATAATTTATTGTAATTAATATTGATAGTCTAGTAGGTAGTATTATGATAACACCCGTACGACCAAAAATCACAGTCTTATGAAATGTTATAGTCGTACTTCGGACATAGAAACTGACAACAATTTATGATAAAAAAAACTAATTAGTCATTGATTTGTTTTATCTACTAAGTAAGTAATTATAATATTTATTAATCCTTATAAAAGCCAGTAGAAACAATTATCATTTTATATCTTGTTAAGTAATACTTTTTTTTGCGTGCTATATGGCCTAATTTATCTGCAATGCGTTTTGTTTATGCGTGTTTTGACTGCAAAACGAAGAAAAAAGAGATTGAATGACGCTAATATTATAGAGGCGAAAGTTTGTGAGTGTATGTTTGTTACTTCTTTACACTCGAACGGCTGAATGGATTTCGATGAAACTTGGTACACGGATAGACCATGTCCTGGAACTTTTTATTCCAGGAGTGTGTTCCCTTGGGATAATTTTCTACTATCACGCGGGTGAAGCGGCCAGCAGCCGCTAGATCATCAATTATAATAATTTCATGTGTTTTAGATAAGGTGAAGGCTACGGGTCATAACGTGGCCATGTTCTCGCTAGATGGCGCTAAACTCAACATTTTTAGTTTGTTTTATTTTTAGTTTATTGAGAGCATTATTAAGTCAAAAAGTGGTATTTGCTAAAATTGGATATTCCATTTTGTTGAATTTAGTCAAATTGTTTCCTTAAAACCCACCTAATTCTAACTGTTCATGATAAATGTTAGAAACATGACATGAACAGTCATCATCACACGCACATTATCTCCATATATTTAGTTCATTAAATTATGTATATATTATATTTACCTACCTATATTGTGTTGTATCTATGATTCATTTGTATATCTTTTCTATATTAACCTCTCTTTTTCTTTCTTTTGTCGCACCTACCACTATTCTTCTCTGCATCACCCAAAGGTTGACTGGTAGAAAATGCCTAAGGCATTAAGTCCGCCTCCTGTACCTTTATATGCATGAAGTATTAAATAATTAAATAAATCTCCTTAGTTTTTGCCCAACTTTCAGGGTCGGCTTCCAGTCTAACCAGATGCGGCGAATAGGTACCAGTATTTATGGTATATTACATGGAGTAACGGCCTATTAGATCTCCACAATCAAGTTACTGGTAACACGATACTCCTTGGATGGGCAGACTTTCTGGCGTCTGACTACCTGCCCCCCCAGCCAAGTTACAACCGTTTCGTTTCGATTCTCTTTTCCTCGATCGCCTCGAGCCGGCCACGCCTTCGATTCTTTTGTTCTGACGTCATCTCAACGCTCAGTCACGTGTTCAGAACAAAGGAATAGGAGGCGTAGCCGACTCGAGGCGATCAACAAAAAGAGAATCGAAACGAAACGGTTGTAACTTGGTTAGGGGGGCTGTAACGACTGTCAAAGATCTACGAATGACAATCGAGACCAACGGCTTTACGTTAGTATTGCAACAGAACTCTGCTTCCGCTTCCGTTTCTGTAGAAGTTCCGCAAGCTTTTTCACTTCCGTTTCCATTTCCGCAAAATGTATAACACAACTCTAAACGGAAGAATACAGCGAGGAGTGCGGTGGTTCGGGGCGCCCTGACAACTGGACACATCGGAAGAGGCACGGGGGGGGGGCAGGGGCGGTACACATACGTGTCGCAACGAATTTCTTTATTATTATATTTTTTTGGTTCATTCTGCGCATCACCTCGCGTCGTGACGTGATTACGACGTAAACCTTCTGATGTTTTTATAAAATAAAATTGTGCTTTTCTTCATATTATTAACACTTTCACTTCCGTTTCCGCTTCCGTTAAGACCCTTCCGTTGCATCACTACTTTACTTGCTTTCCGAGGCAACTATTGTGTGTACAATAACAAATTAATAAACATCACTACTGCCTTATGAACAAACCTTTATTTATGCAAGTAGGTACTTGTATTTTGACTGGTATGTGACGTCACAAAACCTTGAGACATTAACTTTGATAAATATCTGTTGTTCTTATCCAACGAGTTTTCACTTACAAATTTAATAAAAATATTAATAAGTACTTTTTTTTTAATTACAAGATTAGGGACAGTTTTGTTTTAGTTTAGAATGGATATTAATTCATTAAATTGATAGGGTCAAATTGAAGCTAACGAAACTAATTATTTTGGTTTATTGTCATTAGATAAGTGCAATTAAACTGGATCAAATTAAATCTTGAGAAGTTCTTATCCGTTTCACCAGTCAATTAATATTGTCCCTGTATTATTACTAAAACTTTTGTTTCTATTATAGCATCACAAATAAAAGTTTACCTCTTACTACACTACAATTGCTATAGGATGGTGCGGGTGACAGCTGTCGGATTCATACAATGTAGCTACCTATCCTCTTCTCTCATTTTAAAGATGCATATTTTCGCCCTGCTTTCATCCTACGCATGCTCTGTAAGAAAGATCTTAGCTGACCCTACCGACGTCTTAGCTATGAACAATCAAACACGCTAACGGTCAAACAAGTAGACTGTCAAACGCACGAAGACTAAATAGACGTCATAGTTTTCAGATTTTTTTCCCAAATTTTACGCAACATTTTTAGTTTTTTTTTTTGTAAGAATCTTCTCCTAACAATTAAAAACACAAGAAAAAAATAATTTGTAAAATTGGTCCAGCCGTTCTCGTGACCGTTGCAAGGGAAATAGGGATTCATTTCCATATATAGGGTGACTGGCAATTAGTGTACGATACTTAAACACGTGATTGTGCTCATGATAACAAACAATTTTTATTATAGGAGCAAAGCCGAAATCGCGAAAAAAATATCAGCTGTTCAGTACATTAGGCAAACATAAATGTACTGAACAGCTGATTTGTTTTCGCGATTTCAGGTTTGTTCCTATAGTAAAAGTTGTTGGTTATCATGAGCACAATCACGTGTTTGAGTATCGTACACTAATTACCAGTCACCCTATATACACTAGTTGTCCCGATAGATGTCCTGTTTCGTACAGGACAACGTCTGTCGGGACCGCTGGCTTTTCGTCAGAAAAAATAATTAAGAATCCAATTACAACGCCACCTACCGGATTCAATTTTATTTTCAAACCATCCAGGGACTCGCTCAAATATACACAAAAAGTTTCACCTATATCCGTCAAGCCGTTTGGAAGGAAAAGGGTGACAAACACACGTACAGAAGAATATGTGTAAAGGTAGATTATTTAGTTCGTCATCAGCGTTATAATTTTGTCTAAAGGAAAAGTTCAAAATTGATGAGATAATGCTTTACATCAACCTACTTTGAATTTTTCGCTTCAAAAAGACAATCAATCTTTCTGCTATAATTATTATAAATTTATAATTATGAACAAGTTTAAATTTTAGAAAAATAATTTTAATCGTATAAGGGATTTATTCACAATTACAATATAAGTTTGTATACAGTACAGTAAACGAACAGCACAAACACAAAGTAGGTACGAACGAGAGTCGCGGACAGAAGGCAGCGGGCGTATTTCGCGTGGCGTGATTTTGAGAAACCTGTGACGCTAACGCGGGCGAGCGACGACTAGCGCGTGCACGCGGGGTACGCAGGGCGCGGCTGCGCGGGTGTCGGGAAGGGGTGCGCGAGCGTCTAAGGTACTCGATTACGACCGTAGACGTGACACAAACACCTCAGCACGTTCGTTTTCTGATTGTTCCTTGGCGAACATTTCACGTAGTACCTTATACCCTGGCTGCTGGACGCCGTAGGTAGTGCGTAGACGCGCCAGCGCGTCCGGCCACGTCGCGGTGCCGGCGCGGGCGCCTCGCCACCACACCGCCGCGTCGCTCGTCAGCAACATGGAGAGGCCCCGTAACGCGTGGTCGTCGGACACTTCGGTGCACTCCTTGAATACTTCCACCGCGTCGATGAATGCCTCCAGCACCTCAGCGTCGCGTGACCGGCCGTCGAATCGCGCGGTGCACTTAGCAAAGTTGCCGCCGGGCGTGGCGGCGGCGGTAGCATTCCCGACCACTGAGGTAGATGCGGTCGGACTCGGTGTAGATGCAATCGGGTTCCAATGACGTTTGTTGTGTAGCGAACGCAGGGTCTCAACTAGGGTACGGTTGGTCTCCGCCTGCGTTCGGGCAAATGTCTCCATGATTGTTGTCAATAATTCGTCGGTATCGAGAGCCTGGGGCGCTCCGGTACGGGCCCCGCTGGGAGTTGGACTTGGGAAGGCGCCCTCCGGGGCGCACGTCTCCAAGGTCGCGTCGTAGTCATCCGCGGCGAGCACTTGCGCGGGAGCGGCGCCGCCTTGGGCGCGCGTCTCCTGCGACTTCTGGTTCGCCGCTTTCGTCGCTGCTGTGATCTTCCTGCTCGCGGTCCAGGACCGCGATTTGCTCGAGTCGGTCTTCGCATGGTAAGCACTTTGGGTTTGGCCTCGAGTTGCGCGCCAGTTTAATCGTATAAGGGGTTTATTCACAATTACAATATAAGTTTGTATACAGTACAGTAAACGAACAGCACAAACACAAAGTACAAGTAGTTTTTTACGAGTGTACATGCGCGAAAGTTCGCGGCTGCGCGGTTGTCGGGAAGGGGTGCGCGAGCGTCTAAGGTACTCGCCTGACGCGGCGCGGCGTTACATACTTAGTTTAATTTTTTTATACTTATAAGACATCTACCTACATCTTATGATAATTTTTTTGATGACGCATGTTATGATTAATGTTGAAATTTTTTATCCTTAGTTCTATCTCAAATCTGACCAACTTACACTATAGTCAGGGTCACGCATAATACTTAATTACATAGTTAATCTGTCTAGAACACGTAGGTACGTAGATATAATAAAAATGATAAAATAATATTATAGTCCCAAACTGAGCCGAGCTTGTGTTATGAGTACTAGACAACTGATAAACATACTTCTATATTTCTAAATACATACATATTATAGATACACATACCTACATATTATAGAAATTAATTAAACCCAGACACACAGAGAACAAAAGATCGTGGTCAACATCCAAGCATTTGTCTTGGGTGGGAATTGAATCCAAGACCTTCGGCATAGCAGTCAGGGCCACTAATCACTAGACCAATTATTAGTCAGCCAGTCATTATTATAACAAAAGTTTAAACTTAAGTTTGCCTGAAAGAAGTCGCCAAATAAATGCAATAAGGACGCCAATTGTATGTTTTTTTTGTGGGAATATCATCTAATGACATCCCCCGGTCTTGGGCGGAGCGGGAGATAGTGTCAGACTTTTACTGACTAAAAACCCACTCCTGTTCCTTCGTTGCTTTTCGTACCAGGGCCGAGTCTTCCTTTCGGAAGCAGACCCTTGGCCCCAGTAGGCTTCGATCCTGCTAGGCCCCTACGGTTTGCTGACATCTCCTTGAGACGCGCGTGGAAACAGTACGCGCCGTCGACGACTCGGGCTCGGTCCGGACACTTACTGGACGGTCGGACGGCGAGCTACCCATTGCTCGCCGTCCGTAAGCCCGCGCCTACGGTGTAGTGTAAGGTTTCCTTTTTGATTTACAATAAAATCATAACCCTTCTTTGGCTTTGCCGTAGTCGGGTAAAAATAAATCGTAATCTTGGTGTATAAAAAATGTATAGGTAGGTACATAAATAAACAAATAAATAAGTGGCTTCTTAACTATTGTTTTGACTTCTTGGCTTCGATGAATAAACATGAATTAACTATTAACCAGTTAGGAAAATAATAAATTTAAATCAGGTATAATAAAAAGAGTGTATTTATATTAAAATTTATTTATAGCAATCATGACGTAGGTATGTTTGATATTTTGGTTTTTCTGAGCAGCGGGGCTATTGCGTAACTCTGTTGACAGTTCAAGTGATGATCACTTGTTAACAATGTATATCATTAAACTGTCAAACAGCTAGTTTCGTATTGCTTAACTTCAGTGACCAGCTGCAGTGACATCATTAGCCACTGGTGCCTTTGATAGCCACCGTAACACGTTTTGACAGATGTTATTGTATCGATACTTTTAAAATTGCGATTGTGTAAGCTTTTAAAGCTATATAATAGTCGATAAAATTTTAGAGTGGTCACAATAGGCACCGTAAATTTTTATAATTCACCACATTTCCACCGTAGTTTGTTAGTCACTTGTGTGATTCGTAATACCAATTTTATGAAATTGTCGGTTGACAACTAAGTTTAGTGTGCAACGAATGCTAGTTGTCAACTGTTATTGAAAAAGTTAGCCAATAGCCCCCCTGATCAATTTATTGACATTTGCCCTCTAATGGAGAACATGGATCCATCTTAATGTTTAGGTATAGATACTTAGATATTCTGAAGCAGGCCGGTGTAGTTTTTATACTATATTATAAATGTGAAAGTTTGTAGGTAACCCTACCCAACCCTTTTTTTTTGATGCCGGGGTGGAAAATCCTCATGGATGTCCTTCGCCTGGGGCAGGCGAAGGGGTCTGTCAGACTCTTACTGACTAAAAACCACCCCGGTGTTCCCTCCCACACTTGGACCGGGGATCGTGGGAGCTGATACGCCATCCATGATCCCCGAACCCTACCCAACCCTGGGCTAATCCTATTGAAAGGCTATTTCATGAAAATATCATTCCTTAGGGTTAGCTGAACTTAGAGGGTTGTATTGACGATTTTAATGATTATAACTCACTCAGTGAAGCCAGAATTGTTACAGTCACTAATCATATTATTATAATGAATACAGAACCTGATAGTGAACATGCAAAATGCAAAATTTAAACTTAAATTAAACCCATCAGAGATTCATGTTAATGTAAAAGAGTAATTTCTTAGGAATAAAACCTACATCTAAACACCAATCAGTCTTTTTATTATATCCAATCCTCTCATTACCTACCTTTAAATTACATTTCTATATAAAATGCTTTGGACCATAGTACAATTATTCCACATTTTTACTGTTGGTTACTCTAAAACGAAGGGATTTGGCGCTGATAATTGAAACATAGGCTTTGCCTAGTTCGGTTACAGATGTTCGAATGTAATATAGTACTATTTTTTTATATTATTAGTGGTACATTTTCAGTGTTTTATGTGGCGTTAAAAAATATTCACAAAATAGTCATAAACTCATTATTTTATAACTATTATTACAAAATAACACCTATCAGCTAAAGAGTACATTGACTATAATGATAAAGTAAGTAGTCTAAAAAAATATATCTTATCACCACACGAATAAGAATTTAAACACTTACATGTTGTAGCTCCGTGGTCTCTGTTGCTACTAAATAAAATGTGATTGAACTGTTTAACAGTGCTGTTGATAACGACTGATAAGCCTCGCGCTTGGTAAGATTAGCTGACGAGCTACACACGTGCGACTAAACGGTGAGAGTGTTGAGAGCTAGTATTTGCGATTTTTTTTGTAGTTTCAGGTGTTTTTTTTTTGGAAAAACTAATATCGAAATAAAACATGAAGGTCAGGCCTATTTTGATTTGATTACCTAGGTACTAAAAATATTTGTGCCTCGTAAATTGATCTTATTAGATAGTCCATCCTAAGGTTGTCTTGTAGATATCGCAGTCAGCGATAAGACCGCTGTTAATTGTACTCTTAGATTTATGTTTTTGTAAAATTATGTTACTATTTTGGTGTACAATAAATTCTATTCTAATCTAGTCCTGCATATTTCTGAATATTTGTTAGTGTGCGGTTGTTTTGTTGTAATCGTTACTTGTGTGAATATTATGTTTGATTAAGGAAAAATACGTTATTTTTAGCTAAAATTTAAATACCTACATATAGTAAGTAAAAAAATCTCATATTTAGTTTAGCTTGACTTTGTTTTTGTTTTGGTAAAACGTTGTCTCTTTGTCCCACACTTGAAATAACTCCTGTGTCGTGTGTGAGGGTGCATTCACAATCATGTAAACTCACATACACCAGCCACCCAGCCCCGGAACACCTATCTTTAGGCCATACAAATATATGTTCAGTGCTGGTATCAAACTCGAGACAGGCAGCGCAGCAGTCAACCGTTCAAACAATGCGCCAAACATGTTTGGCGCATTGTTTGAACGTCGTTCGTCGAATATCCCGGAGGACACGGTGGAGAATACGGTAGAGGTGTGCTGCTCTTGGGCAGAGCACCGCCGTGTCCTCGTGGGTGCGATCGGAGGCAGTGATCTCTCGCGCCGGGCCTTGGTACAGGCCATGGTCCGGAGCGAGGAGGAGTGGCAGGCGGTCGCCTCCTTCTATGAAGCAGTAATGCTAGCAAAGAAGGCGGCCGCACGCGCGAGGCAATGGCCCGATTTCCGACCACCGTAGGCGCGGGCTTTCGGACGGCGAGCAATGAGTAGTTTGCCGTCCGACCGTCCGGTAACCGTCCTGACCAAGCCCAAGTCGTCGACGGGGCGTAGTGTTTCATGCGCGCCTCAAGGAGATGTCAGCTACCGTAGGGCCCCAGCAGGGTCAAAGCCTACTGGGGCCATGGGTGATGCGAAAGAGAACTCCGGGGCCCCGAAACGAAGGCAAAGAAGGAACAGGAGAGGGTTTTAGTCAGTAAAAGTCTGACACGCCTCCGCCCAAGAGCGGGAGATGTCATTAGATGATACCATTTCCACCTTAAAAAAAAATGCGTTCGACTATGATTGTAGATTTTTTTTAATTTTCAAGGCCATCTTCAAACATATAATTCAAGAAAACAATTTGAGTTAAGAATTAGTGCAAAGTGAAAACCTATTTGTTTCTAGCCCAAGTTTCATAGGTACTTATATAAAATTGTACCGTATACATCGTCACTATCACCACCAAAAAGTCAGCTTTCTATTTTCGTTGAACCACAAATTTAAAAAATGATAAAACTCATAGAAAACGGTATTGGTATATGAGTGTTTAAACTTACCTAGGATTAAGTATGTCAAGAGGGTAGTTGGTAACTAACTCAAGACCGTGTTTCTTTAGTTAACCTCCTTATTACATAACTGGGTATCTTAACTACTACCGGTTTGTCTTCTAATATTATTTCAACATTACATATTTCTTACGAAAGTTAAACTAAAACACATAAGTAATGCAAAGTTATTCATTTTTAAAAAAAATGTTTTTGGATTGGAACCTAATTAGTCTCAAATAATATAATATAATAATAACCCACAACTATCACACAACGCCGTCTAGTCCCAAGCTAAGCAGAGCTTGTGTTATGAGTACTAGACAACTGATAGACATACTTGTATATTTCTAAATACATACATATTATAAATAAATTACACCCAGACACAGAACAAATGATCGTGCTCATCACACAAACATTTGTCCTAGGTGGGAATCGAACTCACGACCTCCGGCATAGCAGTCAGGGCCACTAACCACTAGACCAGGGATGGCGAACCCTTATTGGAGAATACGAAAAGAAATAAGGTGGTCATGACGTGCCGGCAAAGAATTTTGACTTTGGCGAAATTCGTATGGCGTAATGTTTATAGTTGTTTGTGTATTTAATTAAATAAAACGGAACATTTTTGTGATGACAGCAGTATCAAATCACCACCATGTTGTAGGTACCTATAACTTACACTGGCGTGCCCAAATTATATTGCCACGTGCCACCACTGGCACGCGTGCCATTGGTTCGCCATCCCTGTACTAGACCATCAGGCCAGTCATTCAAATGGTCAGTGAGAAGCAAAATTAAAAAAAAGCTATTGTTTCTTTGGAGCTAATGGTTTTTTTATTGTTTTGTTATGAAGTTACCAGAATCCTACACAAAGCTACCTATATTATTTATTTTTATTTATTTATGGTTCACCAACAGTTGTTACAGATATTATATAGATAGCAACTATTACCAATTACAGGCAAATACCACATGCAAAATGCTTCTTATAAGTAAAATTATTTAAACTTAGATGTAATACTGTTTTTAATAATTATTCTAACTTGACTTACTTGTGCTTAAATTCTAGATACTAAATAACAAGTACAGTAATAATATACACAATTCCAAATACTAATTCTAATTACAGTGGCGTAACTATACTGTCTGAGACCCGTGGCAAAATCATGGGTTGGGGCCCCAGAAAAATTGACACGTTGTAATTTAACTTTGATAAATCACTGAAGTACAGACATAAAATGATTCTTTATTATTAACAAATCAGCAAGTTCCCTAATACTAGAAGACTTCTATTTCGTCTCTAAAGGTGGGCTTCCCAGTGGCGTAACTATAGAGTTGCTGGCAATATGCCTCTGGTATGGTCTTTAGCTACTTGTGTCTAACTTTAATTAGTTTTAAGTACTTATTTTATAAATTTTATAATTGTTACTTATTTTTGTTAACATGTTAGGTTACTTCTTCCGAGCTTGCGGTGTCACGAATCGGGGGCCCCACCGGACCAGGGGCCCGTGGCATTTTGCCAGCCTTGCCACCCTATAGTAATGCCACTGTAATTACTTCTCTATTAAAGACGAAAACAAAAATATTGTCTTAAATATATCATTATACTCATTCTTGGAGCCTAGACAGAAGCTCTAGGAATGCTTACAGAGTTATACTTGGCTCTGGAGCGTAAAGGGTAACTGAAGGAATACAGGTGGGTTTTAATCAGTAAAAATCTGACACGCCCTCTCACCCAGAGCGGGAGAAGTCATTTGATGATTTCCCACTATAAAATAAGAAAAGGAGAAACAGACTGACTAACATATCAACGCACAGCCAAAACTACTGGGACTAGGAGAGAGAAATTTTGCACGAGGTTTATGACGTAGGCGAGGACTAAGAGAGGATTTTCCAAAATTCAGCCCTAAGGAAAACTTACTACTTATCTCTAACTTAAAGTATCACCCAAACACACACACACCGTCACACATAACACACATGCTCACGAAAACTTCCACACTACACACAATCCCTTTTCATTAGCTTATTATTTACCATTTTTCTTTTTAATATTTAATTTCCAAGTTTTGTTACTATACTGCGTGTAAAATAAAAAAATAAAACTTGTTGGTGAACTCATAAAGTTATTGTAATCTTAATGACAATACAACTGACTCCCAAGTCACAGGCTATAAACCTTTGGCCAGCCAGTAGTTAATTACTTATGACCTCATTTATGTACCAAGAATTATGACTTGTTTTTTATCACCATTTTATTTTGGAAATAAATATATTATTATTACTTTCACGCGGACGAACTCGATGGTAGAAGCTAGTATGTTATATAATAATATATAATGCCTGTATAAATATATCGAAGAGTACAAAGTGTTTGGGATTGACATCTAGATATCCCGTATATATATTTTTTTTTTTTTGTCAATATCGCAGGAATTAAATCAGTCTTTAGTTTTTAGATCTCAATGAAGTGTCATGTCAACATCATTAGCATTCTTTTGCGATTAATCGTGACTCGACCGTAAAGTCGCGAGTGTGTGGCCACCCTAAGGATGTCAAACAGATTTCAAAGGCGTAATTAAGATAGTATGACTAAAATAATGGTAAGTACAAAGGTCAGACCTTGAACAAATCTTTATATGGTACAAAACAAAGTCATTTTCTGTGTGTGTCTGCTTGTCTGCTTATCCACTAACACCTCATAAACCACGCACTGGATTTTGATGCAAATAGTAGAAAGAGAAATTAATGAGAAAGGTTTATACAGCATACAACTTTTTTTTTCCGGTGGGAAAATCATCTTATGACATCCCCCGCTCTTGGGCGGGGCGGGAGATAGTGTCAGACTTTTACTGACTAAAAACCCACTCCTGTTCCTTCGTTACGTTTCGTACCAGGGCCGAGTCTTCCTTTCAGAATCAGACCCTTGGCCCCAGTAGGCTTCGACCCTGCTGGGCCCCTACAGTTGCTGACATCTCCTTGAATACAGCATACAACTGGAATAATGCACATTTTTTTTATCATGTATAGGCTCGTTTTTGACCACTATCTCAGCTCATGGTAAGTGATGATGTGGCCGACGTTGGAGCACGCTTGACTAGAAGTAACCTATTCATTTTTGACTTGGTTATAACTATAACTATCAGGAAACACATACTCCGGCAGGGAATTCCACTCCTTGGCTGTACGCATAATGAATGTGTTTTCAAAACGCTTTGTACGTATGGGTGGGATGTCCACCATGTATCAATAGCGCAACGCCGTACGTCTAGTGGTCCGATGATGGACTCCCCGAAATTTAAACAATAGAAAACCGACAGGCTAGTAACTCGGCGTTGATGCTCAAGACTTTGGAGTTTTGACTCGACAAGTGCATCATTACCGATGATCTTCTTGGCTCGCTTCTCAATAGATTCTACTTACACACCTCAATTACAAAATTAAGTCACAATCATAACTTAAGCACTGGAATTATACTTGAAAGCACTTAGCTTAGGTAGTGTTTTTTAAAAAACTCATAGCCCTAATAATATAGTGGGCAAATATTAAGTGTATCGACGCACTATATTAATAGCGCAGGGTTTTGGTATCTGTTAAGTGAAAATGAATCCCCGGGGTCCTGGAACGTAAGACAAAGAAGGAACAAACGAGTGGGTTTTAGTCAGTAAAAGTCTGACACGCCCTCCCGCCCCACCCAAGGGCGGGAGATGTCATTGGAAGATTTCCCACCTATAAAAGAAAGGGTATTGGTATCTATGCACGCTCACTCACACTATCACCCAAGTGACGAATCAGGACTTATCAAGAATATCTTTTTAGATTTTTTTTTTGTATCCTAAAATAAGTTCTTGATTATTTTAGAAAATTAATCCAAGGGATAAAAAGTATCCTATGTGCTATTCCAAGACATGGTCTATCCGTATACCAAGTTACATCGAAATCCACTCAGTAGTTTTTGCGTGAAAGAGTAACAAACATCCATACATACAAACTCTCGCGTTTATAATGTAGTTGTATTGTATTTATAACTAGCTTCTGCCAGCGGCTTCGCCCGCGTGAAAATAGGTTTCTTCATACAAAATTTGGACCCCCGTTTCACCCCCTTAGGGTGTGAATTTTGGAAAATCCTCTCTTAGTGGTCACCTACGTTATAAAAGAAAACCTTGTAAAAAAATTCATGCTCCTAGTTTCGGCTGTGCGTTGATATGTCAGTCAGTCAGTTTCTCCTTTTATATATATAGATTTGCAAGCGTGCGACCCGTTACGGGTCACTAGTTAAATACAAAGTCCATCAAATCAGATCGGTTGCCGTCTGGTGTTTTTCGTGTTTGAGATAAGGGGAAGCTTCAATAACAATAACTTATGACGAAATCATGACCAATTGCCCACAGAAATAGTTATAAACTACTGGGACTAGTATTGTGAAATTTTGCACCAAGCTTTCTTTTATGACATAGGCGAGCACTAAGAGAGGATTTTCCAAAGCTCACCCCCTAAGGGGATGAAATGGGGGTCCAAATTTTGTATGGACAAACCTACTTTCACGCGCGTTTACATTTTTTTTAAATCGGTCCAGTTGCTTTTCTTTTAACTTTATTCATTACAAACAAAAATATAAAAATACAAAACTTTTCTCTTTATTATTATTATTATACAACATCATTTTTAGTATATATGCGAAACCTGAATATAGTTTGTTCAGAATTAGTAACTGAATCGATTCCAATAATTTTTACACCATTTTATTTCCCACAATATTTAAAAAAGGTCACAAGTCGGACACCACCGATACTAAGTACAACACAGGTCACGACAGGTCATAGCGGGCATTAGGTGCTAGCGCACAGCTGGGTGCGGGATCAAAACAACCCCTCAGTCGCCCGGATGGCCCGGTGACCATATCTTTGTGCGGACAACCAAATAACATAACAATCTTATAACTTTGTGATTTTTCATGACACAGTTGTGAAATTTTGTACATAGATTCTTTACATAAAAATACTAGACACGTGTTTCGGATTTCGCATATATTAAAACTAATTTTGTATAATTTATTACACACCTTAACTAACCCCCCCCCCCCTCCTCCCCTTTATAATATTAGTATAGATATGTAGACAGTACCTACCTACAAATGCCCAGCAGATCTTTTATTTACAAATTTCGTAACGAAAAAGTTGCATCACACTAAGAATTACTTTTGTATCGTGGGTGCATTTACATTCATGTAAACTTGCTTAAATAATACATTCAGACCCGGAACAACTATCTGTAGGCCATCCAAATATTTGTTCTGTGTGGGAATTAGATCCGCGACACGCAACGGAGTAGCGTCACAAAATAGATAGGTAAAGAAGTCAATATCATGTATGTACTTCACTTTTCATATCTATGCTCGGCCGGTCTAGTCATCATCTTCCTGCCCTTGTCCCATCTTATTTGGGGTCGGCACAACATGTTTTTTTCTTCCATTCTATCCTGTCAACGGTCATGCTATCACTAACTTCCTTTTCTTTCATATCACTGTTCACACAATCCATCCATCTTTTCTTTGGCCTCCCACTCCCTCTCCATCCATCCACATGTATACTCATAACTCTTTTAGTAACATGCGTTTCATCTCTCCTCTTTACATGACCGTATCAAGACAAACGATTCCCTTTCAACTTTTCAGTCACTGGCGCCACTTTCAAACTTCCTCTAATATACTCATTTCTCACTTTATCCATTCTCGTCACACCACACATCCATCTCAACATTCTCATCTCCGCTACATGCAATCTTTTTTCATTCGTCTTTTTCACAGCCCAACATTCTGATCCATACAGTATGACAGGTCTTATCACGGACTTGTAGATTTTACCCTTCAACTTGGTTGGCATCCGTGGGTCACAAATTGTTCCAGTGACCTGTCACCATTTCATCCATCCTGAATTGATCCGATTTGATACGTCTCGGTCTACCTCGCCATCTCCTTGGATAAGCGACCCGAGGTACCGAAAGTCGGAGCAGATTGGTATGGGCGTTCCAGCGAAAGCTAAGGGCATAGGACCGGAGAGACCACCTAAATCACAGAACAAGTACTTGGTTTTCGTTCTGCTCAATTGTAAGCCAACACTCTCCAGTCTGTGCCACCACACCTCCAATTTGCTCTGGACCTCTAGGCCACTCTCGGCAACCAGCACAATGTCATCGGCAAACAGCATAACCCAGGGAGCCTCTTCCTGGATGCCCGACGTCAGAGCGTCCATTATCATCAGGAAGAGGTAAGGGCTGAGGGCCGACCCTTGATGTAAGCCGACAGCCACATTGAAGCTGCCAGTGTTGCCCACTGTAGACCGGACTTGGGTACTGCATTGGCTGTACATCGCTCGGATCAACTGCACATACTTCCCAGGCACACCTTTCTCCTTAAGGGCCCACCACAGAACCTCACGAGGTACCTGGTCATATGCCTTTTCGAGGTTAACGAATACCATGTGCAAGTATTTATGCGGACCTCTGTATTTCTCGCAAAGCTGGCGTATAGCAAAAATGGCATCCGTTGTACCCCGACCAGGCATAAAACCTAATTGGTTCTGTGAAATTTCACTCTCTTCTCTTAGTCTCCTTTCAATAACTTTCTCCCAGGCTTTCATAGTATGTGACATTAGCTTTATTCCTCTATAATTGTTGCATTCAAGCACATCACCCTTATTTTTAAAGATGGGCACCAGGGAACTGTTGCACCACTCACCAGGTATGGCTTCTTCCCGCAACAACTTATTGAAGAACAAAGCCAACCACATCCATCCATCCACTCGCAGCAACTTCCACACTTCAACTGGTATTCCGTCTGGACCAATTGCCTTACCATTCTTCATTCCATTTACAGCTATTCTGACTTCATCCATACTTATCATTCTCACTAAACCCACGTTCACTGGTTTGCTCTCTAAAATCCCATTCCAGTTGTTTTCCTCATTCATCAGTCTTTCAAAATAGTCCTTCCACCTCTCTTAGATTTTATTATCTTCTGATAGAATCATTCCAGTTTCATCCCTTATACATCTTATCTGACAAACATCTCTCGCATTTCTCTCTCTTGCTCTAGCAAGCCGGTATAGATCTTTCTGGCCTAGTACTAGCTTAAAAAACGATAATTCACCATTTAATGTTGAATTTAAAGAACTGTCCAATGAACAGTTAAAATAACTCTTTTTTTGCTTAAAAATGTACAAAAAAATTAATAGATATGCGTGTCTCAAACGGATGCATTCGCTGTCGCACTGGTTCGAGCGCGCTGAGATATCGTGTCTGTGAGCGGTGTCTAATGTGTGCGTTGCTCGAGCGCGCTTTGTAAGTATGTAGATTGACTTCTGTTCATTAGTGTTCTGTGGTAACGTTATGCCAACACTCAACCGTTACGCCAATCGTGCCCCAACAGTAGACTATACCCTGTTAAGTCTTAAGTTTTTAAAGATATATTTTTTTTATGATATTGTAGCTATTCAGGCTCAAAGTGGAGAGGACTTTGCTCGGAGTTTCCTTGCGTGATATAATCAAGAATGAAGATATCCGCAAGAGAATCAAGGTTACCGACAAAGCCCGAAGAATAGCCAAACTTTAGTGACAGTGGGCAGGGCACATTGCTCGCAGAACAGATGGTCGATAAGGCAGAAAGGTTCTGGAGTAGCGACTGCTTACCGGAAGACGCACCGTTGGAAAGACTTCCACAAAGTGGAACGAAAACCTGGTGAGGGTCGCGGAAATTCGTTGGATGCGAGACGCACAGAATAGGACATTGTGGTGACGCTTGTGGAAGGCCTATGTCCAGCCGTGGACGTCTTTTGGGTGCCAAGCTATAGGAGATGAAGAATTATAGTTCACTTCACGCTCATTTCACCTTAGCGTTGACGGTGAGATGTTGTTTGAAGGTGGGTACAATAGTAGTAAGTATTTTATCTATCTTCATATAATGTAATTACCTATCTCTCGTAATTAACAAATACTCAGAGTGTTGGCACAAATTAATGTTATCATGTAATTTTGCAAAGTATAACAATCTCTGAATAGTGTATAGATACCGGCACGGATCTTGAGCGCTGACTTTTACAGTTCTACTTGCGCAGAAGCACGCAGAAGTGAAATATCGGGTCTCTTTAGTGGTATGAAGAGAGATGCGGGGGCGGGAAGTGCAATCCTTGTACAGTGATTGGCTCGCCAATATTGTACGATGCGCATAGCGATCCCCCGCTCTTTCGCCTAGTGCTTAAGATTTGTGCCACTATCTGTAATACCATGTAAAATAAAGTCACAGCCTTTTTCCATCTAGCTTGGGGTCGGCTCCCAGTCTTACCGGATGCGGTCCCACAACCCAGTTACTGGGGCTAGACGATACTCCTTGAATAGACTGATGATGGACAGATTTTCTGGCATCTAGCTACCTGAAACGACTGTCTGTGATCTACGAATGACTTCCGGAACCAACGGTTATGCGTCTTCTAAACCATGCAATGGATTTTGATATGGTTTTCACGAACAGAAAGGGCGCTAAGGGAGGAAGTTTTAGAAACAATTACCTATAAAACTTTTTGTTGTTTTCTTTTTGTGTTATCGTCATAAATAGATAACTGGATGGATATGACTATAGATGCAGTGCTTCGCTTATTATTTTACACACAGCAGCATTAAGAAATGGAATTGAAATGAGTACTTCCCTAAGGGTAGATTTTAATAAGTAGATGACCTTATTTTACTAGCTAAGCTATAGACCTATTAGTTAAGAACTAATAGCCATATTAAGTAGATAATAATTGATCGGAATACAATCGATACTTACTACTTATCTTAAATACTTACTCATCAGATTAGCTGGAGAAGGTACAGATAGCTGCATCAATTGGGTACCCCTCTCACATTACATAAAGTAGTTAGGGTCAGCCAGTTAATGACGCTGTCTGTACCTAGGATAAGTTAAGATGCTTAGGACCATGGTTTTTTTTGAGTTGGGAAATCAGCCTTCTCGCGCTTTGAGGTGGAGCGAGACGGGACCAAAACCCACTTGCGTTCCTTTATTTACCCTTTGCGTTTCGGGGCTTGCAGTCTTTTGAATATTCCTGCAGCCCAACATAGAGTGCATTACCATATTATTATGTGTGCTGTATCCAACGAAGATCATGTGTAACGTATTAGGAAATTAGTACATGGCAATTAGTATCATGGTCTAGTTTTTACTTTCGAACTTGGGTAACATAATTTACATATCTCTTAACCTTGTACTGTATTAGTTTGCGTTGTTCGTAAATATCGTTAATTAAAAATAAATCTTTGCCTTTCAATAAAATTTTAAGTTTTCTCATTATGAGAAATAAGTAAAAGATAGATATTATGGAGTGACTTTAGATAAATGCATACACCCTTCTCCGTAATTTAAAAACCTATACCAACTACGGATGTTCATTTCCTTTGCCTATAAACTAGCCTGACATTATTGATAGTAATATTTTAACACTTTTACCTTTGTCGTCGAAGTCTCGCGAGCAACATTGATGAAAATCCAATAAAATAAACTTAAACATTAATAAACATCACTTCACGAAACACTTATAAATTTATGAAAGAAATCAATTTTAAATCGATCTTATTGACACCAAAAACTAAACTATGATAGCCAACTTTTTTTTAACTCGAACATTTTCGCGCGTTAATTTGAAAGTGGAACTCGAGACACTCACTGATATTCTCGTCTCTTCGTCACGTGCGGTATACTGACGAGGCGAGTCCGACAAGCCAGTATCTTTTCGGGGCTACATATTAGGTAATTGATTAAGAACTTGAATGTTACGGACTTTCATTTTAGTAGCGTGACTTGAGCAAAGTATTTGGCCAATTAAAAATCCAAATGTTAAGCTGGAATGTATAATTTTGTTGCAATAGTTACAATCTCTAAATCCACAAAACGTAGCGTGGTAGCTTGCTGTTATTATTTTCAATATGCCTACCCTACGCCTGGCTGTACGGCCTCTTTTAACATCAATAGATCCATTTACTTATAATATTGGTAATTTATTCATATAGTACATTTTGATACAAGTGAATTGTGGAGAAAGTGCCGAGTGCTGCAGTGACAAATTTTCACGTTTATCAAACGAAGTTTTTCTATACACTTACGAAGAAATAGTTTATCTGAAAATGACGACGCATTTTTGTTCATTTTTCACTGAAGATTTTTTTTCAAACAAATTTGCCAAACATTTCAAAAAATTCTAAAAGAAAACACAAAATAACTACCAAATAATCTGAAAAACAAAAAAAAAGGCATCGATAATAAAAGTTTTTGATTGTTCAGTATTCAGATCAATCAGACAAAGTTGAATTTTGAATTCTAAAACCGTTTTAAGTATTCACACGATTAGATCATGCTGTTGAATTTCGAAAACTTATAACAATGTTTATTTAAATGATATTAAAAAAAAATATAGTTTGTAGTTGATCAGGTTCAGCAAACACGTTTTCCCATTGCAAAAATCGTTAATGATTGGATGTCTACATTATTTATGGAATTTTTCGTCTAAATTTCAGTATAAGATGGTCTACCCGAGTGCCAAATATTCTGCAAATCGCTTAAGCAGTTTCGCCATGAAGGAAACAAGCTTACAAATATACTCACACACTCATAAACTCATTAATAATTTATTTCATCACTACTGGTTTTAAGGCCTTTTTTTTTTTTTTGTTTTCGGGGGGAAACCTTCAAAAGGCGCCTGGTCTTTTGGGGAAAAGACCAGGGAGTGTGGGATTTTTACCTCACTAAAACCACCCCGGTGATCACCATCCGCACATGGAAGAGGGCCCCGTGACCTCTTAAAAGACCACCCCGGAACCCCCTCTGTACAACGCCTGTTAGGGCACAACTGGTTTTAAGGCCTGTAAAGATAGATGCAAAGAGGATAAAATAAATAAATAAATAAAAAAACGCTGAAGGAAAACGTCGTGAGGAAACCGGCACGTTCTAGAACCAAAAAATTCAAAGACATGTGACATCCACCAATCCGCACTGGGGCCACGTGGTGGATTACGGTCCATTCCCTCTCCTAGAGGCCTGAGTCCCAACAGTGGGAACATTATAAGGCCGACTATGCTATGCTATGCTACTTACAAACTTGCTAACATTAGCATGTCATATCAGCCAAAAGACATCCACAGCAGGACATGGGCCGCTCCATCCATTAGCTTCACCATGTCGACGGGTCCTGTGTGTTTCGCAACCCTCGGATTCCTGCAGCTTTCGCTTGGTTATTGGTCCACCTAGTAGGGAGGCCTTTCAGTGTACCTAGGCCAAAATAGGTTAGTTTGAGGTGGTGTCATATAAAATTCTTCTCAACTTTACATAAAAGCATGGGATACTCGTGGTCCTAGAACGCAAAAGGTAACTGAAGGAACTTGGGTGTGGTTAGAGTTAGTAAAAGTCAGACACGTCCTTTTGCACCTCCGCGTTCGTTGTGGTAACACTTGGGGGAGGCCTGTCCAGCAGTGGAAGTCTTTCGGTTGAAATGATGGTGATGATAATGAAAGCACAGATTAAAGATCGATGCTCGTGCTGTGCACGTTAGCGTATGCCGCTCACATCTGGAGCGAGGCCATCGAGAAGCATGGGGAAGCGCTTGCTGTCTCCCTTGATATCTCGAAGGCTTTCGACAGGGTCTAGCACGAAAGTCTTATTGCTAAGCTTCCTTCCTTCGGTCTACCCACTGGTCTGTGTGATTGAATCGCAGACTTCTTGAGGGATTGATCCATCCGAGTGGTCATTGATGGCTGCTTGTCGGGTCAAATGGATATTATTGCCGGGATCCATCAGGGGTCGGTACTCTCGGCAACACTGTTTTTGCTGCACTTAAATGACCTACTTAAACCCGTTACTTTTGGGTATGCAGACGACAGAACTGTTGTTGAGTTCGAAAGTCAATGACCAGTGCGTGTTTCCAGTGATGACATATGGTTCCGAAACGTGGTCGCTTACATTGGGCCTCATCAGAAGTCTTAAAGTCACTCAAAGGGCAATGGAAAGGGATATGCTCGGAGTTTCCTTGCGTGATCGCGTCAGAAATTAAGATATCCGCAGGAGAACCAAGGTTACAGACATAGCCCAAAGAATCATCAAACTTAAGTGGCAGTGGGCAGGGCACATTGTTCGCAGAATCGACCATCGACCATCTGGGTCGATGGGGACGAAAGGTTCTGGAATGGCGACCACGTACCGGAAGACGCAACGTTGGAAGGCCTCCCACAAGGTGGACCGATGACCTGGTGAGGGTCGCAGGAATCCGATGGATGCGAGACGCACAGGACCGGTCATTGTGGCGACATTTGGGGGAGGCCTATGTCCAACAGTGGACGTCTTTCGGCTGAAATGATGATGATGATAATATCTATTTTATAAGACCGAGTTAGGAGATCTAATTGTTTTGTTTATTTTGCAAAGTTTTAAGTTGATTTTTTTCCTTATTAAACCTTTTATTTTAAGACAAGATAATTTCAGTTTCTAGTGTTTCTATGAAAGTAATTTTGTTATTTTTTTATTCGATTTTGTTTTCAAGAGTTGTTTGTTAAAACTGAAAGTTAAAACTGTGAATAAAAATTATAAGAGATATTACATACATATACCCGAGAAGACCCCAGAAATTATCCTCGAGAATTCTCGAGAACCGAGAAATTGATAAGCTCGAGAAATCATGAACCCTACTTCAAACAGTAACTATGGAGTTTCTTACCGGTTCTTCTCCATAGGAAACGACCAATTGGAACCGTGCACATACGGTTCCGATATAAGTTTGATGATTCTTTGGGCTATGTCTGTAACCTTGGTTCTCCTGCGGATATCTTCATTTCTGACGCGATCACGCAAGGAAACTCCGAGCATAACCCTTTCCATTGCCCTTTGAGTGACTTTAAGCTTTCTGATGAGGCCCATTGTAAGCGACCACGTTTCGGAACCATATGTCATACCGTGCTTCTAGCTTCTGACATTTTACAAGTATCCAGTTTTTCACATAGGCCTACATGACCTACGTGAAAAAATACAATTTGAATTTACAATTTTTTGAATTAAAAAAAAAAGCGCCTTTCGCTAAGTTCATAGCACAATGTTGGTAACGAACGATATGTATTGAAACTACTCGCTTCAAAAGTTAACTATGTTTTGATAGTGGAAAACTTTACTACTAATATTTAACAGGCGCTAAAACATCTCATCATCATCATCATCATTTCAGCCGAAAGACGTCCACTGCTGGACATAGGCCTCCCCCAAGCATCTCCACAACGACTGATCCTGTGCGTCTCGTATCCACCGCACGGGAGCCACTCTCACCAGGTCGTCGGTCCACCTTGTGGGAGGCCTTCCGACGTTGCGCCTTCCGGTGCGCGGTCGCCACTCTAGAACCTTTCGGCCCCATCGACCTTCCGTTCTACGAGCAATGTGCCGGGGTCTAAAACATCTATAAGTAATTAATTATTCCGTGCCGTAATAATGATGGCTACACCTTCAATTATACCAAGTCCAGCTAAAATTGTTACTCATATAGGATCATTTTTATTTTTTTCAAATTTATTTCTCAAAAGAGGCTAGGGAGATGATGATGACAAGGTAAATATTAGGAAAGTACCTATTTATTATTTTCCTCCAAAAATATATAAAAGATCAAAATTCATATAAAAGCAATAAATCATTTTTTTATTTTCAGAAACCTTTTGACACAATCTTTTAGGCAACTGATTATGTATTCATAATATTTTGATTGTAATTGTATCAACTGACTTAATTCTGGCGCATTAAGTCAGATGGCACAATTTCTGTATGATGTTTTAGTACCTATAGTTACGAGTACCTGTCTACCGTTAGCGTACCTAAGTATTTACTCCTATCCTGTACCGCCGCATAATCGTTGTTAATATTCGATATAAAATATTGTAAAAGTACTCTTACGTAATAACAATTTGTTTACTGATGGCGAAAGATTCAGGCCTATTCTAGAACAATAAATAATCAAGTTCTTCTTGAATATAATGCAAAAATCAGTAAGATACAATTTAAATACAGTTTCCATGACGTCAGTTTTCAAGGTAATTGAGAAGTCGACGTCATGGAATCTCTACGTTACACGAATAAATATTATAATGATCAAAATAAGTTTTTTTTAGGTAGGTACACCTGTCCACCTTACACCAATTAAACATTAGGTAGGTCAAACAACAAACTCATTATAAACACTCCGTAATTATTAAGTTGATTCAACAAAAATATTTGTAGAGTTAGTAAAAGGAACGGAGGCCCCTACCCCACGACATCTAACGCAAACCATTTGACAACCTAAACTAAATTGTTATCGGGATGGAGCTATGCACCCTGTATAGCCGTTTCTCGTTCGCACGCTTGACATTTTAATTCATTAAACGGCAAGTGATTTACTTTTGATTGACATGTTGTTAATATAAATTTATAACTTAAGAAAATGAATTTAATTTATTTATTGTAATAAATTAATCTATTGTTTTTTTTTTTAAATGAATGTTATTTTATTGAGAAATTCAATGAAATGTAAAATCTCTTTTTATTGGGTATTAAAAGGCTATTATTATTATTATTATTTTATTATTAAACCCCAAGTGAACGCCGGTTCGCTCCCTCATTGTCTTTCTATTGTGTCTCTAATTACGGTATTCGAAAGGTTATCACTTTATGGCAAAGCCCCAGAGAGCTACATTTTAAAATAACCATATTGGCAGTTATATTTTCAAGCCGTTTGGGGTTGAATCTCTCGAATCGTGTGGTCCGAGTACCTAATATATAAATAGTTTAAAGACCAAACGCCTTGTTGAACCTTCGCGTGACCAAAGGGCTGGCTTTTACCTTGGACAGACGATAAGCATTACCATTCAGCGTGGCAATGGCAATGCCGCCACTCTTTTAGCACATTACCAGTCGACAGCTATGCGGAGGAGTTTTTCGATGCCATAATTTAGATTGTCATCATCATCATCATCATTTCAGCCGAAAGACGTCCACTGCTGGACATAGGCCTCCTCCAAGTGTCGCCACAATGAACGGTCCTGTGCGTCTCGCATCCATCGGACTCCCGCAACCGTTACCAAATCATCGGTCCACCTTGTAGGAGGCCTTCCAACGCTACGTCTATTATTATTTTATTTGTCTATTTAGATTGTATTTACCTAGATATCTTGAATATAATTCTTTTATTTGAATTTTACTTATACCCTCTAGATCTATTTGCCAGCCGGCAAAGGTCTCCTCCAATCTTTCCAGTAATGTCTTTCTTGAACCACTCTGCTCCATGTGACACCTGCCACTTGTCTAATGTCATCATCCCATCTTTCTTGTGGTCTACCTCTTTTCCATTTACCTTCTGCCCACATAGTTAGACGAGTCTAATTGACCCAGGCTACCCTTTAGAACAGTGAGTCACTTTTACGTAAATTATTTCAAGGTTATTTTTTTAAAGCCATTTCTCCAATCTGTTATGAAAGTGCAGCTGGCCGATCACGTGTGGCAGCACGTGGCATCGTTCAAATGATGATGTTTTGATCAATAGTTTATTCAATATTGCAACCATAGTGCGTGCGTAACACATGTTGGCAACACATTGGGTGTTTGAACTTATGAGCAATGTGGGAACGCCAGAAACGTTATGCTTACTTGGTTGACCTTCAAATTGCTGAAATCTGAAGACTTACGGGCATTATTGTTTTTAAAAATCTCCAAATTCAAGTCTCAATCTTATGTTTTCAATAATCAATGGCAAATGCTTATCAAATGCTTATCATTATGCTTCCGTTTTAAATGGGTTATTAGAGATGTCTTCAAGTCCCCTTTTTGAGGAGTGGGTGGAAAGGAGCCACGGTATCCTCAAATTCCACCGGTTCTCACTAAACATGTTAAATTCCGCTCTTTCAAGAAATTGCGGTTTTTGTTTCGGATTTAGGCGAAAAAAACGCCTGGGTGTCACCATTGTGACACACATTGAGGATACAGTTGAGCATACGGTGGTGTGCCCCGCTTAGGTAGAGCACCACCGTGTTCTCGTGGAAGCAATCGGCGGGGGTGACCTCTCGCGCCCTGGTTCAGGTCATGGTCCGGAGCGAGTAGGAAGCGCTCGCCTCTTTAGGCGAAGCAGTAAAGCTAGAGAAGGAGATGCCTGCGGCTATAAGAAAATGGACATCTTCACGTCCCAGCCGTCGCCACAGGAAACGCCCAGAGCTTGGGGAGTCACAGGGCGATTCCTGGCCACTATAGGCGCAGGCCTCCCATAAGGTGGACCGATGACCTGTGAGGGTCGCAGGAATCCGATGGAGGCGAGACGCACAGATCATTATGACGACACTTGGCGGAGGCTTATGTCCAACAGTGGACGTCTTTCGGCTGAAATGATGATGATGATAGGCGCAGGCTTGCGGACGACGAGCAATGTGTAGCTCGCCATCCAACCGCCTAATAAAGAACAAACCCGAGTCGTCGGCGATGGCGCGTAGTGTTCCTTGCGCGCATCAAAGAAATATCAGCAAAACCGTAGGGGCCCTGTAGGGCCGATGGCCCTGAGGGCAACTGTCACAGTATTGTGACGATAAAACCCTGACACGCCCTTTCGCTCCACCTTAAAGCGAGAGAAGCCATTTGATGATTTCCCACCCTAAAAAAGGGACATTAGAATCTAAATTTAGAAAATAAACTTTGTGCCGCCTTATTATAACACAGTCACATTCAAATTCCATCGACGTAATAATAATAATTTAATCAGTTTCGCTTACATAACACGCGCTTAGAGCCGGCGGCTATCGAGTGCAAGGTGAACCACTGCCGGTGAACACCATGTATATTGCATACCTACAGTTCTTTTTCACCGTCTACTTTTCGTACTTTTAAATCTGTATCAAGGTATTATATCCCTTATTGATATGTATATTTTAGTTTTAGTATAATTTTAGCCAAGTTGTTACTTGCAGCTAGGGTTGCCTAGCTGCCTATGCTATGCTGTCGTCGGACTCGTCCGGTAATTAACTGGACCGAGCCCAGTAGTCAACAGCGCGTAGTGATCCACGCGCTCCTCGAAGAGATGTCAGCAAACCGTAGGGGTCCAGCAGGGCCAATGCCCGCTAGAATTGAATGAATAATATATATAACTAGCTCCTGCTAGCGGCTTCGCCAGCGAAAATTTTGTTTTCGCGATACAAACTTTGAACCTCCGTTTCATCCCCTTAGGGGGCGAATTTTGGGCAATCCTCTCTTAGTGCTCGCCTACGTCATAAAAGGAAGCCTTGTGCAGAATTTCATGTTCCTAGTCCCAGTAGTTTCAGCTGTGCGTTGATATGTCAGTCAGTCAGTTTCTCCTTTTATATATGTATATCATCATCATCATCATCATTTCAGCCGAAAGACGTCCACACCGATCGTCCGTCGGTCGTATATATAAAGATAAGAAATATTTTTTTAGAAAGGTATATTCATTATTACTTTTTAATTAGGGGAGAGAAAATCCATTCCTGCAAAAACGAAAATTGACACTTATGATGTTCTTTCTAAAAAAAGGTTAATGTAACCGAATAAGTTTTCAATGAGTTTCTTTTGAAATGTTCTTAACTTATGAAAATGAAACTGGGAGCAGTCCTCAATACTCTCACATTATTTTGAATACCTCATGGCCCAACGAAAACTTGTAATAAAATAATGAAGTAAGGACCTATTCAATGCCTATTGGCGCCAAGACAAGTTAGTCAACATGGGGCAAACATATCTCACGTGTAAGTTTGGTATTGCAGAACATTGTCTGCATCTTCAAATCACGTGTCACGAATTTAGTAACGGAGCTGTCATAAATTTCCGTCTAAAACTCGGTGTCACGTGTCAGGCGAGTGTGAGTTTAATTTAATGACAATTGGGACATAATATAATATTCGGCCACAGTATCCAGATCGTCACTTTTTATTTTCAATATTTTTTCACTGACGATTCGGACACCACCAAGCTTGAAAGAAGCGATTTAGTACAGTCAGATAAAAAAAAGTCTTAAAATTAATATAAAGAAATTTACTAAATGGCGCCTTAAATCCGGCCTAAAATAGTTTTGGTAACGCTTTTTTTTTCCTTACACTACTTACTTTTTTTATATTATACTAGCTTCTAAAATAGCTTTCCCCATACAAACTTCCAACCCCCGTTTTACCCCCTTAGGGGTGGAGTTTCGTAAAATCCGTTCTGCGGATGTCTACACCCTATAAGCAACCTACCTGCCAAATTTTAAGTTTGTAGGTGTTATAGTTTCGGAGATTTCGTAATTAATCAATGAGTGGTATTTCGCTTTTATTTAAATACAAGATTTCAAAACTTTTTATCTGACTGTACTATACAGTGTGTGCGGTGAAAAAAATCATCATCATCATCATCATTTCAGCCGAAAGACGTCCACTGCTGGACATAGGCCTCCCCCAAAAATATTGAAATAAAAATGTGTCAATTCGGACACTGTGTCCGTATCGTCAGTAAGTCGTGGGTTTGGTGAGGCAGGTCGCAGTCACCAGTGAGTTTGGTGAGGCAGGTCGCAGTCACCAGTGAGTTTGGTGAGGCAGGTCGCAGTCACCAGTGAGTTTGGTGAGGCAGGTCGCTGTCACCAGTGAATTTGGTAAGGTAGGTCGTAGGTGATGCATGCCAAGGTTGCAGGATTGTTCGAAACTGGGTTTTAGATTTTAGTCAGTAAAATTCTAACACTTCTTACCGCACCACCCAGATTGAGATTAGTTATTTGATGTATTTCCACCTAAAAAGGCGCTAGTTTTTTTTAAAGTTAAGGAATCATCCAATAACTTCTCTCGCTCTAGGAAGGAGCGAGAGGATGTGTTAGACTTTTAAACCACACTTGCCACGGGTTTCCTTTTCAAAATATCCCCGTGACTCTATCGGGCATTGGTCCAGCTGGGCCCCTACGGTTTGCTGACATCTCTTTGAGGAGCGCATGAAACACTACGCGCCGTCAACGACTTTGGCTCGATCCGTATGGTTACCAGACGGCCGCACGGCAAGCTACCCATTGCTCGTCCACAAGAACAGTCACGGCGGCCGGGCGTGAGGATGACCGATCCATCACGCGTGCGGCCGTCTCCTTCGTTAGCATTACTGCTGCGTAGAAGGAGACGTCCGCCTGGTTTTTCCTCTTGCTCCGGACCATGGTACACAGTACTCTTCCCAAGCGGGGCACACCTTCACCATATGCTCCACCGTGTACGTAAATCATCGTCTGGGCCTGCATTGCTGTCGATATTGTGTAGTCAATGAGTTTTGGCGTAGTGACTTTATCCATGTAGATCTACACTACAATTGCTATAGGATGGTGAGGGTGACAGCTGTCAGATTCTTACAATGTAAGTATCTACCTATTGGGCACGCCATAATTATGGCGATAAGTCCCCTCTTTGAGGAGTGGCTGGAAAGACCTCACGGCGTCCTTACCTACCGCATGACGCAGGTCCTCACCGGACATGGTAAGTTCGGGAGGTTCCTGCACCGGATTCGTGCAGAAGAGACGCCCGGGTGCCAACATTGTGTGGACCGCCCGGAGGACACGGTGGAGCATACGGTAGAGGTGTGCCCCGCTTGGGCAGAGCACCGCCGTGTCCTCGTGGGGGCGATCGGTGGCAGCGATCTCTCGCGCCGAGCCTTGGTACAGGCCTTGGTCCGGAGCGAGGAGGAGTGGCAGGCAGTTGCCTCCTTCTGCGAAGCAGTAATGCTAGCAAAGGAGGCGGCCGATCGCGTGAGGCAACGGTCCTCACGCCCCAACCGCCGCCGGGATTCCGATCCCGATTTCCGGCCACCGTAGGCGCGGGCTTGCGGACGGTGAGCAATGGGTGGCTCGCCGTCCGATCGTCCGGTAACCGTCCGGACCGAGCCCAAGACGTCGACGGCGCGTAGTGTTCCAGGCGCGCCTCAAGGAGATGTCAGCAACCGTAGGGGCCCAGCAGGGTCGAAGCCTACTGGGGCCATTTTTTTTCCAGGGCCTCGGGGATCTCTTTCGCATCAAGAAATCCCCGGGGCCCTGGAAAAAAAATGGCAAAGAAGGAACAGGAGTGGGTTTTTAGTCAGTAAAAGTCTGACACTATCTCCCGCTCCGCCCAAGAGCGGGGGATGTCATTAGATGATTTTCCCACCCGAAAAAAAAAAATGTAGCTACCTATCCTTTTCTCTCATCTTAAAGATGCATATTTTCGTCCTGCTGTCATCCTACCCGTGCTATGTAAAAAAGACCTCAGGTACAAATTGGAGAATTTACACAATGATTGATAGTAGTACATGAAATCATTGGTTAAGAAATTAATTTATGTAAAAGTATTGCACTCAATCAGTTCAGAAGACAAGATGATTTCTTCTCGCACAGTTGAGAAATAAACGCTGCAAATAGAACCTTCGCAATGTCGATAGAAAACAAAAAGGAGGAAGAATGTTTGACAAGAGTTTATATATATAGTGTGCTCATTTACAATGCGATCCAAATAAGTATAGGATCAACTTAGCGCCATGTTGTGACGTCATAGTTGTCAAATCGAATCAGCTATGTAGGGTGAACAATACAAGTTTTTTTTTCAATTAAATTTATTTACGAATCGTTGGGGCCGAAAGGTTCTGGACGGCGACCACGTACCGGAAGACGTAGCGTTGGAAGGCCTGATAAGGGTTGCGGGAATCCGATGGATGCGAGACGCACATGACCGTTCGTTGTGGCGACACTTGGAGAGGCATATGTCGTAACAGTGGACGTCTTTCGGCTGAAAGGATGACGAATCATGAACGAAAAATTTTAATTAAAATCTAGTTCTTCAATTCCTCTCAACTCTGCATCACTGTGTGAAGTGTCAGAGTAGTGGCGAATGGAAGAAGAAGGCGATTTGTTACCAACAATATAAATAAGAAGAAAGAAAACTTATTAAACTAATTGTCACTTAAATAAAATATTTAGGTAATTTAGATTAAATAATAATGATTTGTCATATACAAAATAAAAATACCGTTATATACGAAAATAAATTTTCTTTCCAAACCGTAGTTTTCAAGTAACATTTGACAGATAGAGGTCATTGCCGTTCCTATTCTTATTTGAATCGGATTGTACGTATTATCTTCTATTTATATAAAAGGAAAAACTGACTGACTGACATATCAACACACAACTGAAACTACATGGATGAGGTGCGGGAAATTTTGCACAAGTTTTCGTTTTGTTACGTAGGCGAGCACTAAGAGAGGATTTTCCAAAATTCACCCCCTAAGGGTATAAAACGGGAGTCCAACATTTGTATAGAGGAACCAACATTCTCGCGGGCGCAGCCACGGGCAAAAGCTAGTGTAGCAATAAAACCTGTGACATACCATCAAAAATGTTATAATGAAATTATAGGTATTTTATGCTAAGCGCCATTCCACTTTGTGGTTACTATAGTTGTGTACAAATTAATATGAACCGACCTTGGACTAGAAAGCCGTGTGTTTCGCCGCAGTGTAAAGGTGAATGCTCACTGTAGTACAGATTAGTTCGTGCCCGTGGCTTCGGCTGCGTGTTTTAGTATCCCAAGAGAAGTTATAACCGGAATAAAAAGTATACGGGGCGCGACAAAGATACATGGCTTCAGACAAACGATAGTGCGAGGAGTAATGAGGGCACCGAGATGCATCTTTTTTTTTTCGGAGGGAAATCATCAAATGACATCTCCCACCCTTTGGCTGAGCGGAAGGGCGTGTCAGAGTTTTACTGACTAAACCCACTCCTGTTCCTTCTTTGCCTTCGTTCCAGGGCCCCGAGGTTCACTTTCGCACAACCCATGTCCGAGATGCATCTGCGAATGTGATTAGGTGACTAAACACTGTACCTATTGCGGGCGAGTTTTGGTAATTAGGCTAGCTAGCCCTCTGCATGATTATTTGAAAGAGTTATTACAACCTTAAAAGGGCAACTGAAGGAACACGGGTGAGAGATTAAGAGCTATTTGATAATTCACCATCCAAAAATAAGTCTACTCACCCCTGCAGACAACCATCCCTGGTCTCCCATCCAAAACAGTCTACCAACCCCTGTAGACCAACATCCCTGGTCTCTCATCAAAAAAAGAGTCTACCCACCCTTGTAGACAATCATCCTTGGTCTCCCATTCAAAAAATGTCTACCATGTCTACCCACACCTGTAGACAACCATCCCTGAACTCCAATCCACAAAAAGATCTACCCACCCCCGTAGACAACCATCCCTGGTCTTCCATCCAAAAAAAGGCTAACTATCCCTAGTCTCCCATTAAAAAAACCCACCCCTGTAGATAAATATCCCTGGGCTCCCATCCAAATAAAATTCTACCCACCCCAGTAGTCAACCATCCACAGTCTCCCATCCATTGTAAATCGCCTTTAACTCTTTAACTTCATACATACTTTTAGGCAATTTGGCGCACATTCTCCGTGAAGGTCACTGCAAGCGCCTCAATGACCCGCGCAAGTTGCTCTTGCAGCCATTTAACAGTTTTTAGTGAATTTCGTGCAACGCTTGCACAAGCACTTTGAACCAAATGGTTGCAACGTTTACGGGTTTATGATTTGTAAAGTGAGAATGACACGGGGTAATTCTTTGAGAAATGAGAGTTTATTGAGAAACGAGCCAAGAGGATCATTGTATTGATGCACTCGTCGAGTCGAAATTCCAGAGTCTTGAGCACCGACGCCGAGTTATTTATTTATATATAATTTATTGCATATCAAGATTACAAATGTACAAATTGAAACCATTGAATACAAAAAAAAAAAAACATATAGGTAATTGGCGGCCTTATCGCACTCGGCGATTTCTTTCAGGCAACCCGGAATGGACAGAGATTGCCTGGACACAAAATGGGGTTGCACTTGGTGCAAATATAAAAATAAACAATACTTGATAAAGTTAGACTAGCGTTGGTAGTCTGTCGGTTTTCTACTGGTTGCATTTCGGAGAGTGTGCGTCGGAATTGCGTTAATTTAATTGCGCTCAGTCCGTTTTTTTTTTATGTGGGAACCAGGGCCGAGTCTTCCTTTCAGAATCAGAACCTTGGCTCCAGTAGGCTTCGACCCTGTCAGCAACCGTAGGGGCCCAGCAGGGTCGAGGCCTACTGGGGCCATGGGTGATGCGAAAGTGACCCCCGGGGCCCTGGAAAAAATGGCAAAGAAGGAACAGGAGTGGGTTTTTAGTCAGTAAAAGTCTGACACTATCTCTCGCTCCGCCCAAGAGCGGGGGATATCATTAGATGATTTTCCCACCCGAAAAAAAAAAACATTTTATTTTGGATGAATGATATCTTCTATATATATAAGAGAAAAACCACTCACTGAATAATCACGAAATCTCCGAAACTATAACACCTATAAACTTAAAATTTGGCAGGTAGGTTCCTTATAGGGTGCAGACATCCGCTAAGAACGGATTTTACGAAATTCCATCCCTAAGGGGGTAAAACGGTGTTGGAGGTTTGTATGGAGTAACCAACTTCGCGCGGGCGGAGCCGCTGGCAGAAGCTAGTAAATTATAAACAAGTCTAGTCTCAGCCTCACAGACTGCCTAAACCACAGGATGATCGTACTTCTTCGTGAAACTTAACCGACGAAATTTATACTCATGTTGTTAGCGGTCTTGGCAGTCGTTGTCATGCCCGAAACCTGGCTTGTCGTCGAAAAGAAAATTGAGAACCCGATTACAGCGCCACTTACCGAGTTAAATTGTATTTTCAAACCATTCAGGGACCCACTCAATACTATACCTACGTACAAAGTTTCATCCGAATCGGTCACGCCGTTTAGGAGGAGTTCGGTGACAAACACACGTTCAGAAGAATAAGTATGGCGACAATTGTAGGTTTTTTTAGTGTAAGGTTCTCAATATGTTATTTATTGTCTTAGTGAACAATATTTAAAATAAATATTTTTTACAATGGGACCCCAACACCCTTTAAACGAGTTTTTTTTTTAGTTGGGAAATCATGCAATGACATCCCCCGCCCTTGTGGAACACTAAGCGCCGTCGACAACTCGGGCTCGGTCCGGACGGTTAACGGACGGTCGGACGACGAGCTGCTCATTGCTCGCCGTCCACAAGCCAACGCCTACGGTGGCTGGAAATTGGGATCGGGATCCCGGCGGCTGGGGCGTGAGGGCCGTTCCCTCGCGCGTGCGGCCGCCTCCTTTGCTAGCATTACTGCTTCGCTGAAGGCGACCACCTGCCACTCCTCCTCGCTCCGGACCATGGCCTGTACCAAGGCCCGGCGCGAGAGATCGCTGCCGCACCTTTTATACGAGGTGGAAAGGTTCGATGGAGCGAGAGGCCGTGTCAGACTTTTACAGACTCCTGTTACCCATAGTTAGGCTTGTTTTGTTATTTTGAAGAACTTATTATAATGACCCTTACATAAAAAGCGAGAGGTAGTATCAAACCCACCCGTGTTCCTTCAGTTGCCCTTTGCGTTCCAGGGCCACGGTAACACTTTCCAACATTCCCGCAGTCTGATGAGACCAACCCTGAAGTTGCAAAAGAAAAATCTATTCTCGAAATTTTGAGTAATGTGAATGTCCTACATTTTGCACAGTAGGTTATGGACAAAGACGTGGGCAACAATTATACGTTACGAGGTGATGAGGTCAACAAACTCATCAAACGGATAATATTAATGACTGACCACAGATACCGCAATCCTTTACATTTGGAAGCTTATTATTACCAATTTTTCCTACCTAGGTAACTAAATATGAAAAAAAAAAATCCGGGCAAGTGCGAGTGGGACTCGCACACTGAGGCTTCCATACAAACTTACTGAAAACAGTTAAATTTCCGAATGTTTTCGAAGATTTTTCCGAATCGCAAAAAATATTTTTTTTTTTGTGGCCTAACTGCAAATTTACAGTTTTCAGATTTTTTTCCTATACTTGTGCTATGAGGCCTTACTTCATGCTAAATTTCAAGATTCCAGATCAATGGGAAGTACCCTATGAATTTTGATTCCCTTGAGAGTGTCGAATTGCACGTTTTTTTGCTACATAAACGATCGTATCTTGTTTTTTCGTTAACTCTGAAGTTTGATTTTTTTACCATGACCACAGACTTGAGTACTTATATGGTTTTAATTTCAACTCGATATCTCCACGCGTTCCAGAGGTAAAGGGTCTTGACAGACAGACAGACAGAAGGACAACAAAATAATCCTATAAGGGTTCCGTTTTTTCCTTATGAGGTACGCAACCCTAAAAAACACGGGGGTGATATACATGGCATGTTGAACCTAATCGTAGTGCTATAAGAGTTAGTTTTCGAGGAAGTGTATTGAAAAATATATGTTTAGTAATAACTAGTTTCTGTTAGCGGCCTCGCCCGTGTGAAAGAAGGTAAACTTTAGAGCCTTAAATAAACGGGTGGTAAAGCGAGACTAGTGGGGGCTGCTTAGCGCCCAGTCGGATACGATAAATACAATCAATTGTGGTGGGGGCGAACTCACGCACTTGTCCGCACTAGTCCGAAAAACAAATTGCGTGCCTAAAAGCGGTAGGGATTAGAGCGGGTTTTCGATTTGGTAAGTGTTTTGAAAAACATAATTTTTCAATAAAGATTTTCCGAGCTATATATTGTGGTCGCTAACAATGGGCCTTATCAGAAGGCTTAAAGTCACCCAAAGGGCAATGGAAAGGGCTGTGCTCGGAGTTTCCTTGCGTGACCGAATCAGAAATAAAGATATCCACAGGAGAACCAAGGTTGCCCACATAACACGAAAAATCGCATAACTTTTAAGTGGCAATGGACAGGGCACATTGCTCAATGATCTCAGTAGAGCTTCCGAAAGAGAAGGTCTTAAAATGAACATGGACAAAACTAAAGTCATGATAAACAACCATGTAGCACCCACTCCTATCAATATTGGAGACTCTATACTCGAAGTTGTGGGCGATTACGTGTACCTTGGACAGACAGTCCAGTTAGGTAGATCTAATTTCGAGAAAGAGGTCAACCGTCGAATCCGACTCGGCAGGGCAGCGTTCGGAAAGCTGCGCGGTTTCTTCTCGTCCAATATACCACAGTGTCTCAAGACGAAAGTCTATGACCAGTGCGTGTTGCCAGTGATGACATATGGTTCCGAAACGTGGTCGCTCACAATGGGTTTCATCAGAAGGCTTAATTAAGGGCAATGGAAAGGGCTATGCTCGGAGTTTCCTTGCGTGATCGAATCAGAAATGAAGATATCTGCAGGAGAACCAAGGTTGCCGACATAGCATGAAGAATCGCCAAACAAAAAGTGACAATGGGCAGAGCACATTGCTCGCAGAACAGATGACCGTTGCAGGGCCGAAAGGTTCTGGTATGGCGACCACATACCGGAAGACGCAGTGTTGGAAGGCCCCCTACAAGGTGGACCGATGACCTGGTGAAGGTTGCGGAAATCCGATGGATGCGAGACGCACAGGACCCTTCATTGTGACGACATTTAGGGGAGGCCTATGTCCAGCAGTGGACGTCTGTCGGCTGAAATGATGATGATGATGATTGCTCAACAAAGGAAGAGAAAGAGACGGGTAACAATATGCATTTATTTAGCATGATTATGCTAAATAAATGCCTCCTCGTTCATTTTATTGTCTTTCTTGTAGGTGTCACAACAAGCGCAAATAGCAAAATAATAGTAAATAATGAACAGCGGCAGCGGTGTGGCAACACATGCAGCGACACATCTTATCAAAAAGCCGGTAGTTACTGCATAATGCACGTGCGAGATCATTGACATTTTGTGTGGTAGGGTTGGCAACACGAAATTTGTTTTTTTTTTTTGTGGAGCAGTATGGGTTTGAAATGGGGGTTGGAAAGAGGCTACAGTTATTGGCCCCTACACAGTTATTCACCATTTCAACTTCGACGGCATTAAGTATAAGCAATAACCTACCAGAATAGTAGATTCCAAAGTGCTTACTGATTAATTACAGTCAGTACACAGTAACCAAGGTGAAAGAGACGTGGCCATATTCTCGCTAGATGGCGCTGTACTCAAAAATTTTAGTTTATTTTGTTTTTAGTGTATGGGAGCATTAAGATGTCAAGCATGGTATTTGCGAAAATAAGACATTCCATTTTATTCGAATTAGCCAAATTATTGCCTCAAAATCAACCCAATTCTGATTGTTCATGTAATAAAGCGTGTGCTTAAGTATAGTACTGTACTTAAGCAATATAGGTAGTTAAGGCAATGGATGCGAGATGCATCGAATCGTTGTGGCGACTCTTGGGGGAGGCCTACATCCAACAGTGGACGTCTTACGGTTGAAATGATGATCATGGTGAAGCAAATGTGAACACTTCACAGTGTTACATACACGTATTATAACATCGCTTGCGTCGGATTGGGCCAACGAGTGTTTTCGTGTCCCATTCGCCAGGGTCGTGTGTTTGCGACTGCGTACTCCATATCGTTTTCAATCCTCATAAGTGACAGAAAAGCTGCCGAGATGGAGTATTTGGTCGTGAATGTGTGACCCTGGCGAAATAAACACTCTCGGTGTTTGTTGCTTATATCCGATGTAGGCGTAATCTTTGCCTTTATGTTTTTTTTACCAGAACACACTTGATAACTCCACGACTGACATATCAACACAAAGAAAGAAAAGAAAGAAAGAAAGAAATTATGTTTATTTGGCACACCGTGATTCATTAATCAACAAATAATTGATTTAAAAACTAAAATTAAACATAAAAAAAACAACAAACAACAACTGAAACTACTGGGACTAGGAACGTGATTTTTTTTTAATTTTTTTATTCTTGATAGGTTCGTGCTTGACCACTATCTCACCTGATGGAAAGCGACGATGCGGTCGACGATGGAGCGCGCTTACCTAGAAGTAACCTATTCACTCTTGACTTAAAGATTCCCAGGTTGTAGCCATTTTGCACAGTTTCCTTTTAGGATGTAGGCGAGCACTAAGAGAGGATTTTCCAAAATTCTCCCCTTAAAGGGTTGAAACAGGGGTCCAAAGTTTGTAAGGAGAAACTTTCTTTCACGCGGGCGAAGCCGCTGGCAGAACCTAGTTATATATATACATTATATCTGGCAACACAGGAAGCCAACTGCAATAAAGTTAAGAAAAGACGAGCTATAGATACGTCATGAATATATTATAAAATGCCTGATAAAAAGTGCATTATCGTTTTATTGAACACCGCTGACGTGTTTAATCTTTTAACCACCTACAACACTTGCGTTTATTTCACCAGGGTCGCATCCACGACTAAATACTCCTTCTCGTCAGCTCTTCTGTCACCTATAGGGATTGAAGAGCTAAATGAGATTGAGTACCCAGTCACAAACATACGACCGTGGTGAATAGGACACGAAAACTGTTGTCGGACCAATCCAACGCAAGCGGTAAGGGTTATGTAACTTACAAGAATCTTCTAGGTAAGAATTCTTATAGAATTAAGTTATATCTATCAACAAACAGATAGCACTGTTGCTGAGAGATACGTGTCCGATGCACGTGCTAGTGGGTCACAGATCCAGTCTTTCCGACAGGCTATGGTTGAACGCTTGAACTTGTCTTTAAAGGCAGTATCCGATTGGGGCGATGCTAATCTGGTCAAGTTCAATGCTGCTAAAACCCAGGCGTGTTATTTTTCCGCCAAACCAATTCCACCCGGCTCGATACCCGACAACCTTGAGCATCTTGGGGTAACATTGTCGTCTATCCTCAATTCCGGCTCTAACATCGAGGCAAAAGCTCAACAGGCTGCCAAAAAATTTTGGATCTTAACTAAGGTGAGACGGTACTTCATGCCCGGAACAGCTGCTCAGCCTTTATCAAGCGCAAGTTTGATCGTGTATGGAATACTGCTCTCATTTTTGGGATGGGTCTGCCAAATACCAGCTTGATGCCCTGGAGTCGATTGAAAAGCGAGCCAAGAAGAACATCGGTGATGATGCACCTGTCGAGCCAAAACTCCAAAGCCTTGAGCATCGACGTCGAGTTGCTAGCCTGTCGGTTTTCTATCGATTACATTTCGGGGAGTGTGCGTTGGATTGGTTTTTTTTTAATGTAATGTGCTGTTCGCAGTTCAAATGTGTGTGTTAATAGAGGGTTGAAGATGCACCAATATGTAAATGGATAATTCGGGCGCCAGATGCATCCTCAAAAAAATAAGCTCGGATTCGCTACAAGTTTGAAAGCATAGGCCTTTTAATCTTCAGGCGGGAGACTATATGGGAAAATAAAAGATTAAAAATATAAGTTAAGCTTTAGCCTTTAATTTTTCCAGCCCGCAGTTCATGACCATGAAAGGTTTGTAAGTGACATTGACTATTTGAACAAAAATGGTATTGTTGCACCTTTAAAAACTAGGTTAGGAAAAATAAATTATAATCCTTATCCAGGCAATGTAGATCAGTCCGAAGGGTTCCAACATCGAGGAATAGCAGAAAACGTAAATATAAAAAAAAAACGCCAAACGGCTGAAACAAACCGATTGAAATCATTAGTTTCCTTGAAAATTTCGAGTTCCAAACACGAGGTCGCGTAGAATTTTTCTATTAAAACTCACCGTTTTTTTCTCTTGCTCGTTGAGTGCGCCTCAAATCGTCAAAACAAACAGGTGGGCGATAATCACTCACGAACTGGAAATTATAACGGGACAATATAAAATTTCGGAACAAAAGAAACCACGCTACGCGTCATGTGGCGCGTCGTAATTTAATTCCAACAAGTCCATCATCGGACCACTAGACTTACGGCGTTGCGCCATCGGTACATGGTGGACATCCCACCCATAAGTACAAAGCGTTTTGGGAACACATTCATTATGCGTACAGGTAAGGAGAGGAATTTCCTGCCGGAGTCTGTGTTTCCTGATAGCTACAACCTAGGGGTCTTTAAGTCAAGAGGCAAGCGGGCTCCATCGTCGGCCACATCATCGCTTACCATCAGGTGAGATAGTGGTCAAACGCGAGACTATCAATAATAAAAAAAAACCACTAAACATAGCTGGCCTATCTTTCCAGCGCGGGTTGCTGAATGTCACATCGATGTCTCCGGGCAATAAGTCAAGGCAAGGCAAGTGCGTAAAGGGTTAAAACGTGTTGACGTGTTTAAGATGACACATTCCTTCAATCAAGTTTTGGATTTCCGCTTGCCATTTTTGGAATTATGACTAAAGTGTAGATAAAACCTAGGTATATACAGACTTTATAAATAATCTTCCGTTGTTTGGTTAATATATATGCGTCAGGGTTCAACAATCAAGTGGCATATGTAAATTCCACAGACAATATGTGCTGTGTGTCTTGTGGCCGGTTCGTTACGGGAATTTTTCAACATTAACAATGTAACCATTTTTTTTTAGTTGGGAAATTATCCAATGACTTCTTTCAGTCTAGGGCAGAGCGTGTCAAACTTTAATTGATTGAAACCTTCTCCTATGTTCCGTCTTTGCCTTGAGTTCCCTGGAACCACGTTCGTCACGAGAGAATTCCGGGATCCTGATCCCGGGGTTCCCTTTTGGACGACCCATGGCCGCAGTAGGCTTCGGCCTGCTGGTGTCCATGGAGTTTCTTGCACGTTCTTCTCCATAGAGATCTACGTTTTGGAACGTACAAATAGCTTCACCTTTTTTGTCACTGACTGACTTTGACCATTCAAAAGAGCATGTTAATTGTTTATTTGAAATTAAATGCTGGAGTTTGAGTTTGAAACGCATATACGCTACTGTTAGTTTTAAAGGATCTAACGCAGAATGTCCCATTCGCAGAACGTCCCATTCGCACAATGTCCCATTTGGGAAAACCAGTCATAAAAAAATTAAATCAGCTGTTCCACACAAAGTGTTTTATGCCAACTCGATCTGAACTGAATCACCATAAAAAATACAGAAGGAGCATAAAATCAATAGGGTGTAACAATGGGCGGTTTTATCGCTAAAATTGTTTTTTTACAGACAACCATTTGATGGATTTGACAGAGAAGGAGAAAAGATACGCAGGTAGTTCGCAGTGTACCTATTATTTACATAATAATATATGTATACCTACAATACATAACTAATAAATTACAATATTATATACATACCATCTTAAATATGAAAGTAGATAAACCACCGCCGTAGACTCATCGCATTTTGCGTGTGATCACAGCATTATGCTGAGCGTTCGACCACGGTAATATTATCTATACAGTATTCCAACTTCATACAAATGGACGAAACGCGAGCTATACCTACGCGCCTCGATCTCGAGGTGCGCTCGGGATGCAGACAGTCGCGTCTGTGCCGCGCGATTTTTGCATAATAAGTTCAAGTACATATTTATATATTTAATATGACGAGTAGGATATATTGTGCTGTTTTTGGTTGCATGAATTCTTCATTTAAAACCAAACATATAAATTGTAAAGTAGCTGCAGGTATCTATCTATAACCAAGTAAAAGATATTCCTTTTTCTCCACCTTGTCCATGTTTCCCAAAACAATTTTTAATTAAGCTTTAGAATGCGAATTTTTGTACTTTAAAATTTAATAATAAAGCATTTCGTAGGTACGTCTCAGTCGTGGCGCAAATATTTTTCGGTCGCAAATATTGAACACTTCCTATTAAATTCACAAAGTATTTTATTTGTTTATATAAAAAAAGTATATTTACAATCACAAAACTAAATGGAAACACAAAGTAGGCAAATGTAATTAAAATGCTGGAGGCGGGCAGCCATAGTGCGGGCAGCCCTATCGCATGTTTACGTACCGCGCGGCTGTAGGCATTTATTTCAAAAATATGGCCGAGTTACAATACTGTATAGATAATATTACCGTGGTTCGACCGTTTTGCGCGTATGTGGCGCATATTTTTCACAAAATATACTTATAATTTGTTAGTTCTAAATTTGCGCCTTGTTCTGCAAAATGAAATGTTTTTCTTTCTTTGTTTCTTTCTTTATAAATGTGTATCTGATGCTGTGCTACTGATGATCTTATACAAATTATAGCCCGATTCTATTTGCAAAGATTACTATCGCAAAGAAGAAGTAGATATAATACATTACTATAGTGTAATGGCCATGAAAGTGGCAGCCCTAAGTATAGAGCAGTGTTCTAAATTAGCGATAAGCCGGTGACCTAATTTAGAACGCATCGCAAACTAACGAGTGAGTTCACATTAGTGTTGCAACAGAACTCTGCTTCCGTTTCCACTTCTGCAGAAGTTCCGCAAGATTTTTCACTTTCGTTTCCGTTTCTGGTTCAGCAAACTTTATTACAGAACTCTTAACAGAAGAATACAATGAGGAGCGTGGGGATGGGGGGCCCGTAGACGACTGGACACAACGAAAAAGGCGTGGAGGGGAGGATATTTTTGTTCATTCTGCGCATCACTGCGCTACGTGACTTTTAGCCATAGATATATAAGCGCGTAAATCTTCTGTTTTTTTTCTTATTTTTGTTGTTTGTTTTGTTCTTCTGTTGTCAATAGTTCGCCAATACTTATTCGCCCCCCCCCCCCCGCTCCCCTACAGCTGTATAGTCAGTGAGCAATTATTTAGCGGAGCTGGTTTAATATATGAAGAACACTGAAACAGACTCAAAGGTGTAAAAGCGGACAAATTACTTTTATGAAATATAATTTACTTCTGTTTAATTTCGAGTACTGCAATAAGTAATTGTAAATTTCAACTGTCTATCTATCACGTTTTATGAGATACAGCCTGGTGACAGACAGACAGACGGACAGACGGACAGACGGACAGACAGACGGACAGACAGACAGACAGACAGACAGACAGACAGACGGACAGACAGCGGAGTCTTAGTAATAGGGTCCCGTTTTTCCCTTTGGGTACGAAACCTTAAAAAAAACATGTAAGAAAAAACCACAAAGAGTGATCGTTAGTAGTGTTACGACGTAACTATAAATTTACAGTTTCCAGATTTTTCCTATACTTGTGTTATGAGACCTTGCTTCATGCCAAATTTGAGGATTCTAGGTCAACGGGAAGTACCCTATGAATTTTGATTCCCTTGGGAGTGTCGAACTCGAAATACACGTTTTTTGCGACATAAACGGCCATATCTTTTTTTCGTTAACTCAGAAGTTTGACTTTTTCACAGTTTCAAGGGACCGCAGACTTGAGTACATGGTTTTAATATCAACTCGATACCTCCACGCGTTCCCGAGATAAAAGGTCTTGACAGACAGACAGACAGACGGAAAACAAAGTGATCCTATAAGGGTCCCGTTTTTTCCTTTTGAGGTACGGAACCCTAAAAACTATCAAATTGGAAATCCTTGGATTTTTTACCTAATTTCGTCGGTGCCTAAAAGTAAAGCAATGGTTTTTCGGTAGTGATGAAGTTCATTCACATAATTAACTGTCAATGAGTTATACCTATCATGTTACGCGTTTTTATTATGTCTGCAATGCATCCTTTACAAAGCTGATAAAAAAAAACAATCGTTTAAAATAAAAGTATTTTTTTTTACATTTTTGACTGTTTTAATGGTCTAGAACTAAATGTCAGACAATTGATTAATTAATTCTATAATATGCTCGTCATATGAACTTGTCCGTGTGGCCAAGACCGGCTGAACGCTAGTCTCTCGCGACATCCGAACAAGAGCGGACGCAGCCGCCATTGAATTATTTCCCGCCTAATTTTGACAGTTGTCTGTGATCGTGTTTTTTTTCTTTTAAGAATATTATTAAAATGTAAGTAGTTTTTTTTTCTGCTTTTTAATGTAGCAGCTTTTATTTCGGAAATAAATAAAGGTATATAAGAAATAGGTTATGTTACGAGGGTAATGGAAAAGAAATAATATTATTGTTCAAGGTACTCATGCAGCATAAAAAATTAAAAACATAATGAAATAACAAACATTAATAATACTATAGACATATTGTCACTTGTTATTTAATACTGAAATCAATCGAAAAGTGAAGTAAACAAGTAATACAATGAACATATTTTACATTATACAATAGCATCAAACCAGTGATTATGCTACATAATATGTAAAGTAATGAAAACAATGTAACTAATATTTAAATTATTAGAATAATAAGTGCGAATAAATACTTAACCGATATACAAAGTTATAAACTCGCTGATTGATTGTATAATTTAAACGATATATTTTCATATAATAGGTACAAGACCTGAATAATAAAACATCAGTAAAAATAATTCGAGTATTTTATTAGACTAAAGTACAGTAGCATTTATCAAAAGTATTTAGATACTTAATTAAAATCAAATCATACAACAAAATGGTTCCAAACACAAATGTCAATTGTACCTATATCATGTCAATGTACCCGCGTAACTAAATATAGACTCGTATTTTTATCTCAAACATGTCGGTGTAAATACCGCTCACAAAATAGTTGTTTAAACGCAATCCAGAATTCCACCATGCATAAGGTCAGTTGTTAATGAAACAGTAGGTGATAAGGAGGCTATAAATAACAAGGAAACTAAACATTTCAGAAGTAGTACTTATGCCGTAAAATACCATTTGAAGTCAAATTCAAAAGTATTTATTTATTTCAAATAGGTATAATATTTTGGTGCATGAGTACATCAGACATAAAGGTGCTAACAGTGTTAATTACAAAATATCGATTCACTATGTGCTCTCTTGCTGGGCATACAAATATTGTTTACCAATTTATGATTTTAGACTGTGGAGTTACTATTTTAATACTTATTAAACATTAGAGATATTCATACCTTACTAATAAAATCTTTAGTTAGAAGACTTTTATGTTATAAAATATAACTCATCACAAAACAACAAAATAAAAATTAAAAATAATAACAAAAATACGTCACTTATAAATCTAAGAATATGGAGTTAGAAACTTTTACTTTTCAGTATTCACGTGTCTGAGTAAATTACTGAAAAAATATTCAGAAAGGTACATTAACGAGTATGTAAGTAGGTACCTACCGGTAGAAAAACAAAGTTTTCAGAAACTGTTACTGTGCAGCACATGCTTTTATTGTATTACAGTTGCCGGTTATTTTTTTTTAGTAGATGCCAGGGTGGCAAAGATGTTTGTTATATATTTTTTAGTAGATGCCAGGATGGCAAAGTTGTTTGAAAGAGTTACCGCGGCCTTAGAACGCAAAGAAGGAACGAGGGTGAGTTTTAGTCAATAAAAGTCTGACACAGACCTCTCGGTGGGGCCCAGTGGGGCAATAATTATTTGATGATTTCTCGCCCTGAAAAAATAAGCTTTTTAGTGGATACATGTCGTGTGCATACATGTCGTGGTCAGATCTTAGAGTTGATCACTCTTCATGCCAACTCGAACTTAAACTGGCCAGATCGTTTAAACGTTAACATTTGATGATATGTCAATCCTCGTTTGGCCATATCATTGATGTAGGATTTCAATGATAATAAAAAGTCTAAAGAAAGTAGGCCAAACGAAGATTGAAATATCATCAAACTTTAATGTTTAAAACGATCTGGCCAGTTTTACTTGGCCATATCATAAAGTGATCAATTGTCACTTGTCTTACAGATTTTTGATGTGCGTAATATGTGTAAGTCATGAAAGAAATGGGGCGGGACGAGTTAAATGTCTTTCTTAAAAAAAAAACAGTTATTCGGTAATTTTTCATGTTATACTTAATAAAATAAAACTGTGTTAAAAGCGGGATTTTTAAAAAATGAAATTCAGTGGTCGTTATTATCATTCGCAAATTGATTCCCGGTAGATAATACTGTGATGTACAATTGGTACAGAGAGCAGTGGTGGCCGAGTGGTAATGGCCCCGACTTTCAGAGTTGTAGGTCGCGGGTTCAAACCCAACCAGGCGCATTACTTTGTGTAATTTATTTCATCACCACGGCTCTCAAAACGGTGAAGGAAAACATCGTGAGGAAACCGGCATGTCCTAGAACCAAAAATTCGAAGACATGTGACATCCACTAACCCGCACTGGGCCCGCATGGTGGATTACGGCCCATTCCCCAACCCAAGTGTAGGCACTACTAGACAACACATGGAAATTTTGAAACAGGTGCGACCTCGTTGTATATGGAGCTGTAAATTGTATTGTAGTACTGACTACCACAGCGAATCTTGCCAAGAAGGCTGGCTGGATACATTCGCTGCCAAATACTGCAAACATTAGAATATGTTTCATCCGTATTCTAATGGAAAACAAAGTGTTCATGTACGGTATTAAAATCTAAATACTTTCTAACCTTTATACTGGCTAAATGCACAAACCTTTAACTGTAAAACTGTCCGTCCGGTAACCGTCCGGACCGAGCCCAAGTCGTCGACAGCGCGTACTGTTCCACGCGCGCCTCAAGGAGATGTCAGCAAACCGTAGGGGCCCAGCAGGGTTGAAGCCTACTGGAGCCAAGGGTCTGCTTCTGATTGAAGACTCGGACCTGGTACGAAAGGCAACGAAGGAACAGGAGTGGGTTTTTAGTCAGTAAAAGTCTGACGCTATCTCCTGCTCCGCCCAAGAGCGGGAGATGTCATTGAACAGCAGATTTCTTTTTTCATAGTTGACCCCGTGCCTAGTTACTGAACTCATGAATATACGTCAATACATATATACATGGGTATGTATATACGTGAATGAGTTGGTATATTAGAGGAAGTTTGAAAGTGGTGCCAGTGACTGAAAAGTTGAAGGAGAATCGTTTGTCTTTGTATGGCCATGTAAAGAGGAGGGATGAAACGCATGTTACTAAAAGAGTTATGAGTATACATGTGGATGGATGGAGAGAGAGAGGGAGGCCAAAGAAAAGATGGATGGATTGTGTAAGAAGTGATATGAAAGAAAAGGGAATTAGTGATAGCGTGACGGGTGACGGGACAGAATGGAAGAAAAAAACGTGTTGCGCCGACCCCAAATAAAATGGGACAAGGGCAAGAATATAGACATAGTCATTTATACATTAACAATAAATTGTATATGAAATTACAAACACGTTAAATATGCAAAAAAAAAACAGTGGCTTAATTCCATTTCTATGTTTTTAATTAGTTTTTATTGTTACTTATCTACATTGTGGTCACATATTAGAAGCGAAAGAAATATGTAACCAAGATTTATGTAACTCATAATATATTTAAAAGAGTGTCCATGGAGTTTCTTGCACGTTCTTCTCCGTTATTCACTTCTTTTTTTTGACTGACCGATATTTTGACAATTCAAAAGTGCCTGTAATTGGTCTATTTGAAATAAACATTTCTGATTTCATTAACAATAAATTATATCTGAAATTACAAACACGTTAAATATTATAACAATGCAAAAACATATAATTAACATAATGGATTTACCTCAAAGATCATCAATAGTATATAGAGTCTTGTTCAATTGGAATCTTTTGAGTTGTTTTTAAAAGAGCTAGAGTATACAGGGCTCTTTAAATCTAAAGGCAATTTATTTAATAATAAAACCGATTGATATCTGGGACAGTGCTTTACAATATTTAAATTAGGCTGTATTTTGTTTTTAAGTTTCTTATCTTGTTTACGCGTGCCTTTTCTAAAGAACGAGAGATTCCTTCTTTTGCAGTCTCATATTCATGTGTCCATTTGGACAGTTACTTAGAAGCTTAAAAACATAAATGCTCGGTACTGTAAGTAGTGTAGTGATGTATTTTCTCTCTTAAGTTTTGCTCTCTTTGTGGAACACGAACTAAAGTGCGAATTTCTCTTTTAATGTTATAAGCATAACTATTTCAACAAAACATTATGCTATATCTAATTTTTGATTCTACCGACGCAAAATATATCATTTTTAATACATCATCTTCCTGCCCTTGTCCCGCGTTATTTGGGGTCGGCGCAACACGTTTTTAACCGACTTCAAAAAGGAGGAGGTTATATGTTCGGTTGAATGTATGTTTTTTTTTTTTTTATGTATGTTCACCGATTTCTCGGTCAATGGTGAACCGATTTTGAAAATTTTTTTTTGATTGAATAGTTATGCTTCCGAATTGGTCCCATAGAAATATTGTTATGATCTGATCATGAACTTCGAAGATATGGAACAGAACTCCTCATAGGATCACAGCAGAACCGTCGTAACAAGCAAAATTGCTTTGTTTATACGTGTAGTCGATGACTGACTGAAAGTAGAAGGGGAATATATCGAACTGATCTGATGATGAAGCCTGAAGTTATTCACCGGAACTCTGTAATAAATTAATGTAATCTAACCGTGTTTGGGATTATTAGAATTGTCATGAGATGCACTCTGGCTATAAGGTATTTAAGTTTGGCTGAGGGGTACTTTTTAGTGGTGGTACCATAACTAAAAAGTGTAAAATAAAAAACTTTTTACAAAAAAAAATACAACCGACTTCAAAGTAAAAAAAAAAAACGCTGAAAAGTGCAAAATAACTTTAATTTCGGAAGTCGGTGTTAAATAACGAAGAGACAAAACTATTATAGAAACACCGACTTCCGAAGTAAAGTTATTTTGCACTTTTCAGCGTTTTTTTTACTTTGAAGTCGGTTGTATTTTTTTTTGTAAAAAGTTTTTTTTTTTCTTCCATTCTGCCCTGTCACTCGTCATGCTATCACTAACTTCCTTTTCTTTCATATCACTCTTCACACAATCCATCCATCTTTTCTTTGGTCTCCCTCTCCCTCTCCATCCATCCACATATAAACTCATAACTCTTTTAGTAACATGCGTTTCATCCCTCCTCTTCACATGACCATACCAAGACAAACGATTCCCTTTCAACTTTTCAGTCTTAGAGTGTAACATGCGGAACATATTGACGCGTTTATCGCATTTAGTTTTCCAATTTAGCTGTTCGTCTATATGGATACTCATGAATATAGACACTAGTCTATATATATTCATGAGTACCTAATATACTATAGCTTCCTAAAAGATTGTCTTTGAATAAAACAATTCTATACTGTGTGTTAATTTTGTTTTGCCGTATTCTGTAAGCGCTGTCTAAGTATTATAAGTAGATACGTAATTTTATTCTAAATTTCGGCTTATTTTTATTACCTAGCCCTTACTGTCCCACTGCTGCGTAAGCGCCAAGTCCTTTCAGACTTTCTTCACCCGTGTCGTCCCAAACCAGTCCTTACGGTACGTGTCCATATCATCCCGCCACCTCTTTCTAGGGTGGCCTCGATGGCGCTTTCCTTCTGCAGGAACCCACTGCGTGGTGACCTGGTGGTTGTCCAGCGGTTGCTGTGCATGCGGCTAACATGACCCGCTCAGTCCCATAGCATAAGCATAATCAGCCTTTTAATGTTCCTAAATCTGGGACTCAGGCCTCCTCTCCATGAGAGGGGATGGACCGTAATCCACCACACGGGCCCAATGCGGGTTGGTGAATGTCACATGTCTTCGAATTTTTTGGTTCTAGGACATGCCGGTTTCCTCACGATGTTTTCCTTCACCGTTTTGAGAGCAGTGGTGATGAAATAAATTAAACAAAGTAATGCGCCTGGCTAGGTTTGAATCCATGACCTACAACTCGTAAGTCATTATCACTCGGCCACCACCCACTGCTCACTCAGTCCCATTTGAGCCTATTTCATAAATACATAAATTATTTCCCGTTTTGTCTAATCATCAATGATTGGCATCGCATTAATAATTTAATAGATACTTGATAGTAACAAAAACTTTGCAAAGGTCAAGAATGTCACTACCCGTTTTGAGTCTCTTGAATAAAATAACTACTTACCTACCAATTGATTAGCTGATCATGAGGTTTGCTTCCTTCTTCCTTTCAAGATTATCGTCTCCTGAGCACAATTTCCGGGTCGAGCGAAGTATAATTTCCACGGAGGTATGTGTGTGGGACTTCACACTCTGTTCCGCATACCGTTAAAAAATCATCAAATAACTCCATCCTCTCTGAGTGGAGCGAGGAGTGTCAGAATTTTACTGGCTTAAACCTACTCGTGTTCCTTCAGTTGCCCTATGCGATCCCGATTTCCGGCTACCTGAGGCGCGGGCTTGCGGACGGCGAGCTATGGGTAGTTCGCCGTCCAACCGTCCGGTAACCGTCCGGACCGAGCCCAGGTTGTCGACAGCGCGTAGTGTTTCACGCGCGCCTCAAGCAGATGTCAGCAAACCGTAGGATCACAGCAGGGTCAAAGCCTACTAGGGCCATGGGTTCGCTTCTGAAAGGAAAAACCGGCCCTGGAATGCGTGGGTTTTATTCAGTAAAACTCTAAAACGCCCTCCCGCTTCGCCCAAGGGCGGAAGATGTGATTGGATGATTTCCCACCTAAAAAAAAAGGGCTAAGGTGGGTGGACTCTTTCTATCAATCTCTCAGGCCTGACAAAAAATGGAGGTATGATTTAAGACACTTTTGGCGCACATTATTCAGCGTACTTACTTTATTTACTATTGGAACTAGGTATAGGTAGGTATTGGCATGTTGATCACATGCAATCACAGTAATTACAAAACTGTTTTTATATTTTTAGAATTCTTATGACATAATACATTGGAATGTATTAGAAACAGCTTCTAGAATAACACAGAAACAGATGGTGCAAATGTGCCTGTGAACAGTTGATGGCTGGCCTTGACTTCCTTGAGCGTTGGCCCATCATATACCCGATCTTTTGCCTCGGGCTTCATCTTGAATTAATTTATTGCCAACATAACCGTTAGGCAGACATCTATTAAGTAACTAGCTTCAGCTAGCGGCTTCGCCCCCGTGATAGTAGAAAAATATCATTTGAATAGAATGAATAGAATATAAAAACTTTTATTCGGTACAGACATAGCACAACGCGACGGTTATAATATAAACACAAAGACAAAGTAAACAAGAACTGAGTACCGTAAAACGAGGTGAATAGAAACGCAGGGGTGAATAGAAACAAAACTTTGGTTTGGTTTTTCACTTTGATACGATATAATCGGCATCTAATAAAGCATCGACTTTTTAGAATAACAATTCATTAATAAATTGATACAGTTAAATGCTGCAAAAAATATTCAAATATCGTGAAAATACCCTTTGAAGTTTTGATTCTATTCGCCCCTGAGTTTCTATTCACCCCATTTGACTGTACAAAATGCGTCGAGCGTGCCCGCTCCGAAAGGGTGACCACCTCAGCATTTGCTAGGCGTTAGACACCCAGCGCTGGTTTTCAGTTGGCACCCCGCAGTGACACACGGACTAGGGCAAACATTTGCCCATTCCTGCCTCCCTTGTTTTCTAAATAACATTTTCTTTTTATGCACCTACCATTTTAATTATTTTTTTCGTACCCTAATGGTAAAACGGGACCCTCATAATAAGACTCCGCTGGTCGTCCGTCTGTCGGTCCGTCTGCCACCAAGCTGTATCTCATTAACCGTGATAGCTAGACAGTTTAAATTTTTCACAGATGATGTATTCCTGTTGTCGCTATAACAACAAATACTAAAAACAGAATGGAAAAAATATTTAAGAGGGGTTCCCATACAACAGACATGATTTGTTTGCCGTTTTTATAGATAATGGTACGGAACCCCTCATGCGCGAGTCTAACTCGCACTTGGCCGGTTTTTTTTTATTACATCTCTCATTTATTTATAGATTTTATTTTACAGAAGGCTTACAGACTAATAAAAGAAATAATACAAAGAGTATAATATTGTCAAATTGCTAATTACAAGCCTCCACACTTAAAACAAAAAAATATCGATATAAAGAAAGTACACGCAAGTCAATTAATTAGTAGCGAGAGAAGTTAGTCACCATTGAAAAAAATCTGTGACATTTGTCGCCACATTGGTGCAGAACAAGTCGATATTATGGTCCTTAGGAAGTCTATTAAAATCAAGTGCACACCTTATTGAAAAAACATTCCGTTAATGCGAAAGGTACACTTAATATTCGCTGACGTAATCCCATTAGATTCGTGTGTAATGTTAAATTAGCAACGACTTCAGAACAGTCCAGGTGGCCATTGCGATACCCATCAGTAGACTTATACTTCCAATATGACGCCTCATCTCTAGAGGGAGGAAGTGGTACGTACCGTTTTCTGTCACGTTGTCTCTTCTCCACCCTAGGTTCACTGGTAGAGAATGCCTAAGGCATTCAGTCCGCCTATGTACTTTAGTGATACATGAAGATTAAATAAATAAATAATAAATAGGTACGTTACCCGGGATACAGTGTCCTACTACACATGGGTAGACCATCATCTACCCATGTGTCAAATTTCTTCCAAATCCGTTTAGCTGTTTGAGAGTAACGTATCTATACATATAATAAAACAGTAAAATGGTGGAGCGTTGGTATTAGTTGGCGAAAAAACTACTGAACCAATCCTGTTCAAATTTTGCATACATAATCCTTATAGGCCGGGTCAACTGTTAGGCTACATATTATCACGCTATTTGCTATGGGGGGTGAGCAATAATCCAAAATGTCGACATTGAACGACATTTGCCACGTTCGATCCCCAGCTACAGTTAAAAATTTTGTCATTATTTTATCTTCTTTTTTGTAATAAAATAACTTTTAGCATTTTTTCAAAATAAAATTGACATTTCTATTCGATATCTTCTAAATATTTTGTAAAAACTAATCAAAACACATAATAAAATCAAAGCGGCGAGTAAAATCACGTACTAAAATGTAAATATGGCACAACGCCATCTAAAGACTGAAAGTAGAAATAATGATGACAATGATAGTTGAACGTCATATTTGATAGATGGCATTGTGTATTTTACGTAATTTTCTGAGTGGCGGAAGAATGACCATCGCCCAAGTTTGCAGACGGTTTTATTGTTTAAAATTGGGCGAAAACCGTTATGATTAAACTGGAGTTAGACGGAGACATTTTTAATCCTACTGCTTTTTTTCCCCGTGGTTGTAACAAACTAATTGACCGTGATTATTCAAGGGATACCAACCAAAGGCGATAACAGTAAATACTTATATGTATTTAATTATTGACTTTAAAATAACATGGCCAAATTTTCGGAAGGGGTAGCATGGCACCTTGCGTTGGAAGGCCCCCAGGTAAACCTGGTGAGGGTCGCGGGAATCCGATGGATGCGAGACGCATAGGACCGGTAATTATGGTGACACTTGGGGAGGCCTATGTCCAACAGTGGACGTCTTTCGGCTGAAATGATAATGATAATGATGGCACCTTTATTTTTCTTTTTTTAAGGGTGGAAGTCATCCAATGACTTCTCCCACTCTGGTTGGAGCGGGAAGGCGTGTCAAACTTTTACTGACTAAAACCACACCTGTGTCCTTCAGTTGCCCTTTGCGACATCTCTTTGAGGAGCGCGTGGATCACTACGCGCTGTTGACGACTGGGCTCGGTCCGGTCAATTACCGGACGGCCGGACGGCTGTGGACGACCGATTGCTGGATGTCCGCGAGCCCGCGTTTACCGTGGCTGGTCGTCGGGGTCAGAATCTCGGCTCGGCGTGAGGACGTTCGTTCCCTCACGCGTCCTCCTCCTTCACTAGCATTACGGCTTTGCAGAAGGAGGCGACCGCCTGCCATTCCTCCTCGCTCTGGACCATAGCCCAAAGTCACAAGGCCCGGTGCGAGAGGTGACTGACGCCGATTGCCTCCACGAGGACAACACACACCTCTGTGTGCTCCACTGTGTCCTCCGGGATGATGGCACCTTGCGGCCTAATAATGGTGTGTTTTATTATTAGCAGTCACTGCTTCATATAAAACTGGGTCGAAAGGTTTGCGTTCCTGATCACAGTTCGACAACGTATGATGTATCTCAGATTCCTTGCAGCCTTACGTCGACATCCGTACGTTACCTCCTTGCAGTGAGTGGTGACCAACACTGGAACCACCATCTGAGGGAGGCCAGTCTCAGGGATAACACTAATCGGCTGCTACATTTGTTTACCGGAATTTAATTGTTTTATGGATACACAAGCTCAGGACTGTTGAGGGTGTTTCACGCGGTTTCTGTTCCGGATTCGGTTGGAAGTACTCTGATATTACCATTTTACAAATCGCCCGGAGGACCCGTTGTAGCATGCGGTGGAGGTCTATCCTGCTTGGGTGAACCGCCGTGTCTTCATAGAGGCAATCGGCGTCAGTGACCTCTCGGTTTGGCCATCAATATGCGAGTTCGATTGGACAGGGATTCACGCGTTCAAGATTTCACCGAAATTCATCCAAAAGTTGGAGACTCTTCATAGGGTAGTTCCCACTATGGAATAACATTTGTCTGATATACGAGGACGTCAGTCAAATACACATAAAAAAATCCTAGATAAATGAACAAGTAATTTTTACGCCCCAAATGATCAAGCTGCAACAATCAATTCAAGCATGCTCTCGCAAATTCTTCATAAGTACTGTTGTGGAGGAAGATAGTTGATGATGATGGTAATTTTTGGATTCACTGGCTTTTTGGCTTTGCACCATCAGTGCAAACGTTATCCAGCTGAAGGTCGGTGTCCCGATTATGTTCCTTCGTTTACCTCTACCAAAGCTGTCTGACGGCTTAAACTCTTCAGTGAAACATTATTGAGGCGAAAATTTTACAGGAGGTAACTCTTTCGAACAATCTCGCAGCCTTAGCAGACATTGGCCCTAGAGGGCCCTATCCATTTGCTGACATCAATATGAGTCGCGCGTAGATTACTACGCGCCGTCGATTCAGGATTGCTTTGACCAGATGACCGGACGGCTCCACCGCAATCGCCCTGCGGCTTTCAACACCTGGAGCATCACTTCCCTCATCATCCCTCATAGTTTCAGCCACCTTCTTCGATCGTAGTGCTTCACTGAAGGAGGCTACTGGTAGGCATTTTTTCCACTAATCGCCTCCATGAGGACACGGCGGCGCCGGCGCTCCTACCAAGCGGGACTGACTTCCACCGTAAGTTCCATCGTATTCTCCGGGCGATCCGCACAATGGTGAGACTCGAGTGTTTCTTTTTACTGAATTCGATACAGATACCTCCCGAAACACCCACATCCGGTGAGTCCTGCACAAAGAGAGGATGCCGTGACGCCTCTGTAGCCACTCCTCAAAGACAGGCATTACCGCTGCGATTGTGACGTGCTCACTGTGACAATGTTGTTTTACCGGAAAATAAACCAGAAACATACATAAACTAGTGCCTTTTCCCTTGGGGTAGGCAGAAATGCCAACTGCTACGACCCTTACATACTCTTTCTATTCATTGACGTTCATACATCTGGATCTGGACGAGTACATAACATGTATCCTGAAGGTAATCTGCGTTTTTACCTTTAACAGTTTTATGTGAAAGTACAATAAATAATTACGATGCTTTCAGAATGAATTGCAAGCACAGAATGATTGTCGGCGTCGGCGATCTCTCGCGCCGGGCCTTGGAGCACACGGTGGAGGTGTGCCCCGCTTGGGCAGAGCAACGCCGTGTCCTCGTGGGGGCGATCGGCGGCAGCGATCTCTCGCGCCGGGCCTTGGTACAGACCATGGTCCGGAGCGAGGAGGAGTGACAGGCGGTTGCCTCCTTCTGCGAAGCAGTAATGCTAGCAAAGGAGGCGGCCGATTGCGTGAGGCAACGGTCCTCACGCCCCAATCGCCGCCGGGATTCCGATCCCGATTTCCGGCCATCGTAGGCGCAGGCTTGCGGACGGCGAGCAATGGGTGGCTCGCCGTCCGACCGTCCGGTAACCGTCCGGACCGAGCCCAAGTCGTCAACAGCGCGTGCTGTTCCACGCGCGCCTCAAGGAGATGTCAGCAACTGTAGGGGCCTAGCAGGGTCGAAGCCTACTGGGGCCAAGGGTCTGATTCTGAAAGGAAGACTCGGCCCTGGTACGAAAGGCAACGAGGGAACGGGAGTGGGTTTTTAGTCAGTAAAAGTCTGACACTATCTCCTGCCCCGCCCAAGGGCGGGGGATGAATGATTGTACAGTTTTACCAACTTAACGTAGACGAAGTCGCGGGCAACAGCTAGTATATACATAAATAAACTTTCGCTTTTATAAATGAGTATTACTATCAATGACTATGAATATTTAAATGAGTCTTGGTAATCGTTTAGTAACGTTTACCAACAAAACAGCAATATTGCTTACTGTTTCGATTTGAAAGGTTGCTTCGGTGAAATAGCAGGCATAGAACGAACTTACTGTATTTGGTAATTGTTTATTTTTAAAATGACCTGCTTCACACGGGTGTTCCAAATATTTTAAGGGGAGAGTCCTTAAGAAACACCTCTTAGAGTTTTCCAATTTTTTAAAATACACCGCACTGAATTACACAATTTTTTTTTTTTATGAATAACCTAAATAGATGTGCCAACAGTTTCACCGCGAGATATTTGCAAACCTATCCTTAATTTCGAGGAAAAAAAATATGTTCATAATATCTCTCAAAAACAGCTAAATCGACCTTTTATATAATAATAATAAATAATAATAATTTATTTTGCTAGACTATGAGTACCAGTAATTAGCTGGAAGTTTTAAACATTCTCCGTCATATTCAACCACAATCAGGCAAAAATGTCACATTGTAAGTAAGAAGCAAACTCAATAAATTATCAATTTTATTTATTTATTTAAACTTCATGTACAGTAGTGGTACATAGGCGGACTTAATACAACAATTTTAAATTAAATAATTATGTAAATTAAATGTCAATAATAATTTAAAATAACCCCATCGCCGTATCTCTACGTTGACGTCGTGGTGGGGCTTGCGTGCTCCAATACACCCTAGGTCTGTATCGGTGAAGTTTGCTTTGCCGTAATATGCCTAGGGTGAGGGGCCAGACTAAGAGAGATACAATCCGCAGTGCAGTTTTGTGGTGAACTGTTGGGCATTAGCGACCCCACGGACCCGATCTCCCGGGAGAATTCTTGTTCTTCATCTCCGGCTTGCCTTTATTGGCCGGCCGTAGTGAACACTGACGAGGAACTGAGCTCCCACCTCTCTCTTGCCTTTATTGGCTGGCTTGAGTGGAGATTCGCAAGAGCAAACGTGCTCGGGAGAAGGAAGTATAATCCAGTAAGGTGCTGGTAGGGATTTTGACCGTACTTCCGGGATTGTCCTGATAGCCGTGATATACCTCTCCACTCCTCAAGCACCTCAGAATATGTTGCGCTCTTGTTGCTACGTCACTTCGTGCTAGCGGCCGTTTTTTGGGGGCCCATTTATTGAGTGTGCAAGTCACCCCCTGCCTTTTTTCGATGGATATTAATAACGTTGTTCAGGCAGGGGCCATAGTCTTAACATAGTTCCATTTTACCAGTCCACTTAAGACTCCAAAAACCATAGCCCTATTATCTTTGTTCTCCATATGTCGCAATAGTTTTTCAACAACCGGGGGTTGTCCTTGGGTGCACTAGCATATATCATGTTCCATTATAATTATCTAAAGGGCCTCTGCGAGTTGGCTTCGGCTCCTCGTACGCCTTCCCAAGGTCCAGGACCTCAGGGTCCTGAGATAAATATTGAATATTTAAAATAATAATGTCGAATTCAAAACTATAACAATTACAAATGTCAAAAACGAAATTATAAAATTAAAAAATGTCAAGGTTGCCACTATACAATTAAAGATGTCTATTTGCAGGATTTACTAAATTTCAAACAATTTATTTTTTATTTTCCTCGAAATTCAGGACAGGTTTGCTAATATCTCGCGGTGAAACTGTTGGCACATCTATTTAGGTTCTTTATATTTTTTTTTGTGTAATTCAGTGCGGTGTTTGTAGAACTTTTGAAAACTTTTAAGTGCCTTTTTGGTTTTTCTTATGGACTCTCCACTTAAATTCTCGATTTTTCTCTACTATTTATTGGTACTTTATATTATAAAGCTGAAGAGTTTGTTAGTTTGAACGCGCTAATCTTAGGTTGGAATAGAGAAATTATTTTAGTGTTAGATAACCCTTTTTTCGAGTAAGTATAACTAGCTTCGCGCTGGTATTAAAAAACTTTAAAATCCTTGGCATTTCGCTACTATAATTTGCATGTATTAAACACCTTAACCTTCCTCATAAATCACTCTATATATTGGTGAAAACTGCATGAAAACGGGATGAAAATCCGTTCTGTAGTTTTTGAGTTTATCGCGAACGTGAGATGGACTTTGTTTTATTACTTGTCTTGTGTAAGTAGAAGTAAAGTACGTCGTGCGCGACCAGTTGAATCTCGAACGCGCAGGGAGGGACTTATATAATTAACTCCCGAGCATTGTGAGGGAGTTATATATAGTTTTATGCACCTGCATTGTAATTCACTTATATAGGTTTTTTTCATCAAATGATTTTGACGTTTTGAATTCAACACACATTATTCCCTAGGGAACACCCATGCTACATTAGATTCCTAGGTATAAAATGATTTGCTTTAGGTTAGGTTAGGTTAGGTTAGTGTTGTATGATATACAACATTAGTTTTAGTATATGCGTTACCGGACGGTCGGACGGCGGGCTACCCATTGCTCGCCGTGGATGAGGACAAGGCGTTGCTCTGCCCCAGCGGAACACATCCTCACCGTGTGCTCCACCGTGTCCTCCGGGCATAACATGGTCTAAAAATTATTGGAATCGATTCAGTTACTGATTCTGAACAAACAATATTCAGGTTTCCCATATACTAAAAAAATTCTGTATAAAAGAGCATTATCGAGCAGGTGTTGAAAAAAATAGTCTCCGAGAAACTTGGTAGACGGGTAAGAATAAAACAGGATTCCGGGAATATGTTCCTTTTGGTTAAAATTCTTCTTTCACACGGGCGAGGACGCTGGCAAAAGCTAGTCAGGTAATTTATAAATAAAAAATTAATAAAGTGAGCAGTCGAGCAGTGCTGGCCCACTGGTAACGGTCCCGACTTACGATTTGTAGGACGCGGGTTCAAACCTAACCAATTGAACTAGGTATTTTGTGTAATTTATTTCATCATCACGCTCACAAAACGGTGAAGAAAAACATCGTGAGTAAACCGGCATGTCATAGAACCAAGAATTCGGAGACATTGACATCCACTGGGCTCACGTGGAACAATATTGCCCCGCACGCGTATCCCCGCAAAAGTCCATTTCATACAAGTATTTATTGTAATACGTGGAATACGCACGCGGAACGGGTTTTTTTGCAATTTGAAATTTTCTGCATGCGATTTAAAAAACACCTTATATTATGGGCCGAGTCAAACCGGAGTGGTAGCGGCTGCATAATCAGCCTTTTAATGTTCCCACTGCTGGGATTCAGGCCTCCTCTCTAAGAGAAGGAATGGGCCATAATCCACCACGCGGGCCCAGTGCGGGTTGGTGGATGTCACATGTCTTCGAATTTTTGGTTCTAGGACATGCCGGTTTCCTCACGATGTTTTCCTTCACCGTTTTGAGAGCAGTGGTGATGAAATAAATTACACAAAGTAATGCGCCTGGTTGGGTTTGAACCCGCGTCCTACAACTCGTAAGTCGGGGCCGTTACCGCTCGGCCACCACTGCTCTAGGCAGCGGCTGGCTTGGTTAGAAATACCGACAAGACGCGCATGGCCTCGCGACCTATCATGCTTTTCAAGCGATACTAGTCTTTTAAGTTGATGTAGATAAAGTTTAAAATTATTTCACACTAAAAGTGCTCACCGCGTCGCTACTATTCCGGTGTGACTCGGCCCTAAGGCTGATTATGCTGTGCTAAAGTGGGCATTAGAGGCCATCGTATCTACTTAGTTTATACACGACCTACGTAAACAGTTATGTAATAGGTACCTCTTAACATAAATACTACCTGAAATACAGAAACACTACCTAAAGTACTACCTACTTGTAATCATACTTATCTACACGTGATTCTAGATAAATGGCTAAAACTTGAACGTAATGTCGTTAAAAAGATTGCGATTTTCCTTGTAGTTGTTTATGTATTAGTGTAAGAGTGCGTTTTTGGTATTAGGAAAAATATATTGTATTTGATCTATGTTCATGTTTTCCTTGTAACATTTTTATAAAGTTTATACATTGGGCAGGTAGGTAGGATCTGTCTGCTTGTGCTAACGGACATAATGTAGACTTATTGTTGATATTAGCTACTTACGGTAAATAAATTGACAGATAACAATTTAAAAAGTAAGACAATCATGCTATGGCCATCTTCTAGATATATTGGGTCTATCACTTGCACAAGCTTCACAACAACCGTGTAAAACTTGAGTTATACCACACGCATGGTGGTATTGTTTCGGTACCAGCTATTCATTAATAAAATAAAATAAAAATCAATTAGGTATTAAAAATGTTCTTGACCTCAACACAAACATAATCAATATCTGTTCTTTCGAATCTTTATCTGCCTTCGAATGATCAGTACCTACTCTGTCACAACAATGGCAACAATACCAATTCGATTCTCATAAATAATTTAAATTTCTCTTTGCTTTAGCGAAGGTCTTGTAAGTTCAGTGAATATTTAAGATATAAATCTTCGGGAACCAGAGCGTCACAGATCAGCCATAAATAATCTTTTAAACAGATTAAACCTTACCACAAGTGATAACTATTTGAGGATATAGTTCAATTTTTTTTTTTTAAAGAGTTTCCATGGAGTTTCTTGCCAGTTCTTCTGCATAGGAAACGATCAGTTGGAACCGTGCACTAGCTTCTAAAGTTTTATGAGTACCATGAGAGAGCCCAGGAAATATCCAAGCTGCTCTTAACCACTATATTATAAATCAAGCGCCGGGATTAGCGTTCATCATAAAATAATAATTTCAGCCGAAAGATGTCCACTACTAGACATACACCTCCCCCAAGTGGACACACAAGGACCGGTCCTGGCGTCTCGCTTCCATCGGTCACCAGTTCACCTTGTGAGATGCCTTTCAAAGCTGCGTCTTCCGGTACGTGGTCGTCACTCCAGAACCTTTCAGCCCCATCGATCATCTGTTCAGTCTGTGAACAATCTGCTCCGCCTACTGCCACTTCGGCCTATATCGCGTTTGGCGATTCTTCGGGCTATGTCAGTGTTGTGTTATGTTTGGCGTTATGCGTCAGTAATTGAATTGGAAAATTTTTTTTACACACTAGAGTTGTTATACACATGAGCGGGCATTAATTGGCACTGAGTGTTACAATTATATATATACGTAGACGAATTTTCGGGAAAAATGCCGCCCGGCTTTCGCTAGGTCAGCATGAGCCGTATGATGCCGAATGTTATCTTGTAGTTGCAACCGAGTTGCGGCTTTTTTGTTCCGCAAAATACTGCTGAATCGAATGACCAGTCGACCCAAATGAACTACCCGATTGGCACAAGTTGTTTGAATTGACCAATTGTAGTAATTGCTTCGGGTTGTCTTTGTTGTTCGACAAATACTGGCGAATCGATAATGTCAGTCCACTAATGTATGTAGTAACCTTAAGGTAGGTATACAAATAACTGTGTATTTGTAGATAATAAAAAAATATTATTACTATCGTTTATTCCATATTTTAAACATATAAATTATATTTTTAAATATATCACTAAAAAATTTAAAAAAACATTTAAAAATATAAAAAATAGTGTCCCACCGGTATCGGGAACACGATCCAAGCTACCGGCGGTCAGGGCTCCAGAGAAAGGAACCTCCTAACAATACGAGCCGTGTCCAGGAGTACCGCCCTCTGGATCAATATTATTATTATTATTATTTTAGTCAGTAGAAGTCTTACACTCCCCCTCGAGCACCATCTAGAACAGGAGAAGGTAGTCTATTGATCGCCATGTCAAAAGAGCAAAATCGTGCCCTCAGAGCCAACGAGCAACTCGACGATTTCATCCTTTAACAACACAAAAATAGAAAAACTAATACTTTCTTATAAGATTTGTCAGCTTTTACGTCTGCCGTGTAGTCGTGACCATGGCGTACTGGACACATTTTGCTTTGTCATGATGTCACACAAATTGTAGACTCTGTATGATTGTAATAAATCTTTATTAAAATATCTCGATATATTATGAAAAAATCGATTTGCATACGATAAATCAAATCCAAATTCATTAGTTTCCAATATAACCGTGTCTTATTTAGAACAAATAGTTTGTAATAGGTAGGTACCTATAAAATCGCCGTTTTTTAAAACGGGTTGCTTTGAAGTGTTATATCTTTGGATTGACTTGGAATTATAGATTCAAATAAACTTTATATTAAAGGTAAGTTATTCTTTTTTCGAAATTAGGTATTTATTGGTTTCTTTGTGTTTTGTATTTTGTAATATCGCTGTATTTATAAATAACCATTTCTGTATATCGCTGTATTTATAACCATTTTTGTATATCGCGATATATTATAATTTTACGGCGTTTGAAATTTTTCGGTGGCATATTCATGACTGGCGGTCAAATAGTTAACTGAAAAATTATCCACCAAAAAAAATGGTATATCAATAAAAATATATAAGTAGGCTTGAAATTTGCCTGTTATTTAGCATACCTACTTCCGTCTTACGCACACGGCCTGTGCAATCAAAAGCATATTTCAAAGTGTTAATGTACGCAGTCAACATTTGGTTGAATTTTGTTAAAACGCAAATAGTACTACACGACATGTACAGTCAGGGGTCAAAAGTGTTATTGTACTCTACTAATGCTAAAGTGACTAACATTTCTTTGTAGAAGAGGGTCAATGAATGAATAATTTAAGAATATTAAAATTTTAATATTTAATTTATGAATGACTAGCATCTGCCAGCGGCTTCGCCCGCGTGACTTGGGTATTCTCCATACAAACTTTAGACCCCCGTTTCATTACCTTAAGGGCTGAATTTTGAAAAATCCTTTCTTAGTGCTCACCTACGTCATAAAAGAAACCCTTGCTCAAAATTTCATGGTCCTAGTCCCAGTAGTTTTGGCTGTGCGTTGATATGTCAGTTAGTCAGTTTCTCATTTTATATAGGGTGACTGGCAATTAGTGTACGATACTTAAACACGTGATTGTGCTCATGATAACAAACAATTTTTATTATGGGAGCAAAGCCGAAATCGCGAAAAAAATATCAGCTGTTCAGTACATTAGGCAAACATAAATGTACTGAATAGCTGATATTTTTTTCGCGATTTCAGGTTTGTTCCTATAGTAAAAGTTGTTGGTTATTATGAGCACAATCACGTGTTTAAGTATCGTATACTAATTACCAGTCACCCTATATATATAGATTTAATTTGTAGCGTAGTATCTAAGGTATTGAATAAACGACTTAACCACAACGACTAACGACGAACAACAACAACAACGAACGACTCTACAATGATCAACGACGAACAACAACAACAACAACAACAACGACTCTACAATGATCAACGACGAACAACAACAACAACAACAAAACAACGATAACAACAACGATCAACGATTAACGATTAACGACTTTTTTCTTAACGTCTACTACACAGAAATTTTAGGCACTTTAGCTTTGATAAAGTGCAACTGCTCTTTAGACCCCTGACTGTACCTCTAATTACATGTTGGTATTAGTATTTTTAATCGTGACTACCGTCTAGTGTGAAATAGCTAAGACCCTACTCAATCTTATTTGTATATTTCTAGTTTTGGTCCCTTGACTTTGGACTTTGCATATATCATCAAATCATTTACAAACATACCTAGTCTATTATTATTGTGCAATTATGCGAACCCAGGTAGGCCGCTGCAAACACAACTTGGCAAAATGGGGTTTTATAGACCCGTCGGATACGCAATGTGAGTGCGGTGCTCCTGTTCAAAACATGAGCCACATATTAGAATGCCCCAAGTGCCCATACACCTGCACTTTGGAGGATTTGATGAGTGCTACCGATGCTGCTATTAATGTAGCCACCTATTGGGCCCAAACAGTTTGACGAGTTTACCATCGAATCGAAAAGAAGAAGATAAGCTATTAAGAAAGATAAGATTTTCTTGTTACTTGAGATTACGATCATAAATTAGCTAATGATATTATAAGAGTACTTATACTAAGCGAGGTTTTTTTTTTATTGGATGGGAAAATCATCTTATGACAAATCCCGCTCTTGGGCGGAGCGGGAGATAGTGTCAGACTTTGACTGACTAAAAACCCACTCCTGTTCCTTCGTTGCCTTCGTCCCAGGGCCCCGGGTTTCGTTTTCACACTACCCATGGCTCCAGTAGGCTTCGACCCTGCTGAGCCCCTACGATTTGCTGACATCTCCCTGAGACGCGCGTGGAACAGTACGCGCCGTCGACGACTTGGGCTCGGTCCGGACGGTTACCGGACGGTCGGACGGCGAGCCACCCGTCGTTGCTCGCCGTCCGCAAGCCCGCGCCTACGGTGGCCGGAAATCGAGATCGGAATCCCGGCCGCGGTTGGGGCGTGAGGACCGTTGCCTCACGCGATCGGCCGCCTCCTTTGCTAGCATTACTGCTTCGCAGAAGGATGCGACCGCCGCCGCCGATCGCCCCCACGAGGACACGGCGTTGCTCTGCCTAAGCGGGGCACACCTACACCGTGTGCTCCACCGTGTCCTCCGGATACTAAGTGACGTAAAAATTACCCTGATCCACACTAACATGGCTTACATTGTGGTATCCTGATCTATGTTTCTATTAAGTTGCAATAAAGGAATTCTTCGAATCTGAATCGATTTTGGAAGAGTACTTCGACGTCTGAGTGTTTTTATATGTATACGTGGTTAGGTTTATTATAAATATAGAAACTATATTAATTATATTAATGTTATGTACAAAAAAAAAACTGATTTTAATATCACCTTCCATAATTTATTTGCTTAAAAAAAATTATAGCGACATTAATGTTATGGACAATAAATAAAACAGAATTTAATATCGTCTAACAAAATTGTTTTTGCTTGAAAACAATTTTGTTCAGTTTAAAATCACCATTTTTTTTGTTTAAGAAAATTTATAAAGATATTAATTTTATGTGTAAAAACAAAACCCGAATTTAATATCACCTACCAAATTTTTATCAATCATCAAGTCTTCTGTTCCCTACAGTTTGTCGAATTATGGAGTAAATGGAGATATTTTATTACATAAATGATTAGCAGTAAAAAATGTAATCGAGAATTATCTAAATATAATAATAATAATAATAATTTTCCACAACTATCACACAACGCCGTCTAGTCCCAAGCTAAGCAGAGCTTGTGTTATGAGTACTAGACAACTGATAAACATACTTAAATATTTCTAAATACATACATATTATAGATAAATTACACCCAGACACAGAACAAATGATCGTGCTCATCACACAAACATTTGTCCTGGGTGGGAATCGAACCCGACATAGCAGTCAGGGCCACTAACCACTAGACCAACAGGCCATATAGATGTTATTTAGATTATACTCGATTGCAATCACCTCTAAATTATACCACATTATGTCATAAGCACACACATGTATGTAGGTAATTACGACAGCAGTCAACACACTGTAAACATGTTTCACCAGTCCCAATTGATATTTAATTTAAAAATATTCCATAGCTGTTAGTGAACAAATGAAATATATCAAATGGGTATAGTTGTTATGTCATATTACATTTCATTTAAGACATTTACATTTCATACGACAGAGCAGTGGTGGCCGAGTGGTAACGGCCCCGACTTACGAATTGTAGGTCGTGGGTTCAAGCCTAGCCAGGCGCATTACTTTGCGTAATTTATTTCATCACCACTGCTCTCAAAACGGTGAAGGAAAACATCCTGAGGAAACCGGCATGTCCTAGAACCAAAAATTCGAAGACATGTGCGTCCACCAACCCGCACTGGGCCCGCGTGGTGGATTACGGCCCATTCCCTCTCCTATAGAGGAGGCCTGAGTCCCAGCAGTGGGAACATTATAAGGCCGACTATACTACATTTCATATGTCTAACCTAAGGAAAGCGTTTTCATTGCTCGCAGAACGGATGGCCGTTGGAGCCGAAACGTTCTGGAATGGCGACCACGTACCGGAAGACGTAGCGTTGGAAGGCGTCCCACAAGGTGGACCGATGACCTGGTGAGGGTCGCGGGAATCCGATGGATGCCAGACGCACAGAACCGGTCATTGTGGCGACACTTGTGGAGGTCTATGTCCAACAGTGGACGTCTTTCAGCTGAAATGATGATGATGATGATGAACCTAAGGAATTAAAATGTACAATTTGTATTCATAACAATAGGGCTGTTCAAAAGAGTTATCAACATTGAAGGAACGCAGGAGGGTTTCAGTCGGTAAAAATCTGACGCTCCCTTTAGCCCAACCTAGAGTGGGAAAAAATATGAAAGAAAAGAAGAAAAAACGTTTATTCGTGACTCACACAATCGTATAAACTAAAGATACACAATAAAAAAAAAAGGTATAATCAGTGCGAGACCAAAAAGGCACCTAACTCAGCATATGCTGCGTTATTTTAAAACGATAAATAACGCAGCGCTGGTATTCTGTTAGGGCCCACTATGATGTCACGAACACACATATGGGCATTTCTACACTTTGTTTATCAGCTTTTATTGTCCCTACTGGACATAAGCCTTCTATCTGAGAGGAGTGGGCCGTTGTTCATCAGGTGGGTCCAGTGCGGGATGGATATCTTTAAAAACTAGTTGTACACGCGTCAGGGAACGGACTTCCTCACGCCCCAGCCGCTGGAATCCCTACCCCGATTTCTAGCCATCGTAGGCACTTGCGGACGGTACGGAATGGGTAGCTCGCCGTCCGGCCGTCAGGTAACCGTCCGGATCGAGCCCAAGTCGTCGACCGACGGTGTGTAGTGTTCCACGCGCGCCTCAAGGAGATGTCAGCAAAACCGTAGGGTACAGCAAGGTCGAAGCCTACTAGGGCCACGGGTTGTGCGAAAGAGAACCCCGAGGTCCTGGAACGAAGGCAAAGAAGGAACATAGGAGTGGGTTTTAGTCAGTAAAAGTCTGACATGCCCTCCCGATCTGTCCTAGAGTGGAAGTAGTCATTGGACAATCTTCCACCTAAAAAAAGAGACATGCCGGTTTCCCGACGATGTTTTCATGCACCGTTTTAGAGCACTTTGCTCAATTCATTTACCTAATGCCCTGCCTGCTCACTTCTTCAAATCTTTTCATCATCATGACTTCTAAACCTAGACAGTCCTCAAAGATCGTCACAGACACCGGTCCTGTACAGTCACAAATATTTTTAACCGACTTCAAAAAGAAGGAGGTTCTATGGTCGGCTGTATGTATTTTTTATGACGATTTCTCGGTCAATTGTGGACCGATTTCGAAAATTATTTTTTTGATTGAAAGGTTATGTTTCCAAGTTGGTCCCATAGAAATATTGTTATGATCTGATGATGAACTTCGAAGATATGGAACGGAACTCCTCATAGGATCACAACAGAACTGTCGTAACAATTAAGCTGTTGATCCCCGCAATAACGCCGGCGTTAACGCGCCATTGTCTTTCTATTGTGTCTCTAATTACGCTATTAGATAGGTTAAAATTAAAAAGAAGAGGGGGGGGGGATATATCGAACTGATCTGTTGATGAAGCCAGAAGGTAGGCCTGGGCTTGGCGTTAATGATTAAATTCTATAGGTACCTTACTATAGAACTTGCACACTATTTAAGTTTGGCCGAGGGGTACTTTTTAGTTGTGGTACCACAACTAAAAAGTGTAAAATAAAAAACTTTTTACAAAAAAAATACAACCGACTTCAATGTAAAAAAAAAAAACACTAAAAAGTGCAAAATAACTTCAATTTTAGAAGTCGGTGTTAAATAATGAAGATATATATAACTATTATAGAAACACCTACTTCCGAAATTAAAGTTATTTTGCACTTTTTAGTGTTTTTTTTATCCTAAATCTTCTTACAATACAATTTATGGAAGTACAAGTAGGTAGAAGGGATTTTCAACAACACGAGCTACTTTTGTTCAATGACCGAAGTTTTGCAGCCAAGGTCATCACACTAAACGCTGAATTTTATAGTGGCTTGCTTGTTTGACCCTAATAAATGGTAAACTAATCGTATTTTGAAAAATTGACGTCAGACCATTGAGCCCAGTAGGTATTATAAAGTACGAAATACAAATTATTTTAATTTTCAATTGTTTGGTTTCAGAAGTGAACATGGCAACAGCTGCGGTGGAAACAAATAATAAGAATGGTGCTGCACAGAATTTGATGGAGAAAGCTCCATGGTAAGTCATTATTTGAATCAATTTTACATTTTATAGAAGTAAAATCGTATTTTTGTGGAAGGTCTACAATTTGTACTGATACGATTAGGTACGAATTATTTATTTCACTACATTGGAAAATTCCACTATCGTTTAATGCCATAAATTTCTTTTGAGTCGAAATAGCCTTGACTTTTAAAACTATGATAATATAGTTGCCTTCCAGTCAGATCTCCACAACCCCGTAATCGGGTAACACTAATACAATTTGGCAAGACTGTTGTCAGATTTCCTGGCTTTTGTCAATCCGTAACGACTGTCAAAGATCTACAAATGACAGCCTTTCCAAGACAGGGAAAGGTCTCGATTTGTTAAGATGGTCACTCATCCGCAAACTGACCTCAGTAAGCGTTGCTTGACCAGTGCGGCTGTTATTATCTTAACCGGTGCGGCTGTTATTATCTTATCCGGTGCGGCTGTTATTATCTTACCCGGTGCGGCTGTTATGATCTTAATCAGTGCGGCTGTTATTATCTTATCCGGTGCGGCTGTTATTATCTTACCCGGTGCGGCTGTTATTATCTTAACCAGTACGGCTGTTATTTTCTTATTCAGTGGGGCTGTTATTATCTTGGCCACGGGCTCCTCAGTACTTTTTAGTGAAAACCAATGAATTAAAAGTCTTCCTCCGTAGGATGAAAAGATCATCGTACTTGAAATTTTCAATTGGCGCGTCGTGTTTACAATCGGATTCAAAGTTGTCAACAAAATATTAACTCTTCACAACTATGGTAAAATTCACACAAATATGTAATGATTACTCGTGAGACTTCTTTACATAGATGCCATGAGTTTTCATGGGAAACCTATAGCGATTATTTGTCACTCAGATGTTATATTTCGCGCTGTAGTACTGAAGTACCTACTACTGGTATTTACTTTCAAATTATGGAAGCAATGGTTAACTTATCAATTCAAATTGACTGACCTTCCTTGACGATTTCAACGATCCGTCGAAGAGCCTCTCGTGTGGGCACTAGTTGCCATGGTCAACCTGGAAAACTTTAATCATACTCCGCACCCAAAGGCCTTACCAAGAGGTGTTAAAATGACAGGCGTGCGAGTGAAAAAGAGGGATGGAGCTATTACACCATATATATCTCCAACCCTTTAACAGCTCAGTTTAGGTCGATCTCATTAAGTGCTCGTGGTAGCACCCTTGGTAGGGCTCAACAAAGACAATCTCCACAGGTGGAGGTTCTCGGACGGTTCCAATCTTTAGTGTTTGTGTGGGCATCTCTCCCCAAACCATATCCCACTATCCATCTTGTGTCATGTGCCCTGTTACCTGTTCATATAGGGATCTAATGACAGTGTCAGCGGACGTCGTTGAGCCGTGGCCAAATACTGCTCACGGGCAAGAAATTTAATTTTGAAAAAAAAAAATGTTTTGCCATTGACACGCTAGAAATAAGAAGTCGTTCCTTGTCCTTACTTACATATTATAAAACATACCCTTGATTTCTGATTTAAACATTTTAAGTTGAGTATTTCTAAAACTCTATTTAAGCCTCAAAACCTGTCAAAATTTGGCACTAAACTAGGGTTTGAGTCGTGCTTAACTCAAAATACTCAATTTAGAAATCCGGCGATAGTCCCTCACCGCGTCTGCCCATCACTGCGCGATAAACTCAATAACTACTGAACGGATTCTCATGCGACAGTGTGATTCATGAAGAAGATTTAAGTATATAATATATGCATATTATAGTCGATATAAGTCGAGAATTAAAAGATTTCTAACATCCGTGCCAAGCTGAGGTGGGTCGCTAATTAAAACTATTTTTTTATTGTTATAAACTAGTGCTTGACTGCGATCCCACCTGACGGTAAGCAGTAGTCAGTAAAGTTTGTTTTCTTTATCTTAATAAACAACCTAACCGAGTCTAAATCCAAAATCTTATTGTAGAATCTTCTATCTATTACTACAAAATTACCCATCCTTACGCAACAACTTCTTAGCAAAGGAAGGAAACCTTCAGATCCTCGTCCAACCGGCCAGCTACAGCTAGTTAGGGCAATTTGTTTGACCGCGCATGCGCTGTTACACAAGCTGCGCGGGCGCACGAGAGCACGCGCCGACCATTGACCTTATACGTGCTGATGTAAGTGACATTGACTTTCGAGCTTATGGAGAATTTTCAAGGTCAAGCGGTCAGTTCTGATGGGGTTATTTTAGCATGGAATAGCTCAATTTGTTTTATGGTGTATTTGTTTTTGTTAGACTGTCTGATTGGTCTAGTCATCGTGTCGCATGTACTGCTGAGTTAATATTAATTATCGGCTAACTTTCCGTTTGCAAGCCTCCGCGGGGATAGATCGCAAAACTACAAGTGCTATAGTAAAATAATAAGTCGCACTAATATAATGATTCGCCAAACTTAAGTGGCAGTGGGCAGGGCACATTGCTCGTAGAACAGAGGGTCGATGGGCCAAAAGGTTCTGAAGTGCCGACCGCGCACCGGAATACGCAGCGTTGGAAGACCTCCCACAAGGTGGACCGATGACCGGTAGAGAGTCACGGGAATTCGATGGATGCGAGACGCACAGGACCGTTCGTTGTGGCGACACTTAGGATGAATATTATGAAGGCGAGGGTTTGTGAGCGTGCGCATATTTGTTACTTCTCCACGCTCGAATAGCTGAACGGATTTCGATTGACACTTGATGTATGGGTAAACCATGTCCTGGAACAGCACATAGGATACTTTTTATCCCAGGAGTGTTATAATAATAATAATAAATCCGCAGGACAGTTTTGTAGCGAACTGTTGGGCATTAGAGACCCCACGGACCCGATCTCCAGAGAGAATTCTTGTTCTTCATCTCCGGCTTGCCTTTATTGGCCGGCCGTAGTGAACACTGACGAGGATCAGAGCTTCCACCTCTCTCTTGCCTTTATTGACTGGCTTGAGTGGAGATTCGCAAGAGCAAACATGCTCGGGAGAAGGATGTATAATCCAGTAAGGTGCTGGTAGGGATCTTGACCATACTTCCGGGATTGTCCTGATAGCCGTGGTATACCTCTCCACTCCTCAAGCATTTCAGGATATGTTGCCCTCTTGTTGCTACGTCACTTCGTGCTAGCGACCGTTTTTGGGGGCCCATTTGTTGAGTGTGCAAGTCACCCCCCTTCCTTTTTATCGATGGAAATTAAAAACATTGTTCTGACAGGGGCCATAGTCTTAACATAGTTCCTGGTAACCAGCCCATTTAAGAATCCTGAAACCATAGCCCTATGGTTTTCCATATGTTGCAATAGTTTCCCACTAACCGGGGGTTGTCTTTGGATGCACTAGCACAGCGCGTACAGAGATAATAGCCGGTTGATACCACGTTCCATTAAAAGTGTCAAAGGGGGCCTCTGCGAGCTGGTTTCGACTCCTCATAAGCCTTCCGAAGGTCCAGGACCCCAGGGTTCTGAGATTTAATAGCCCATATAATGATAAATCTTTATTGCAGACAGTGTCATCCATATTTGTTACAAATTGTATGCATATTATCTTAACAATTTGGGCACGCGATTAATAATAATAAATCTTTATTGCAGACAATTTCATCCATATTTGTTACAAATTGTATTCATATTATCTAAACAATTTGCGAACGAATAAATGTTTTCAGGATGTTTGAGTTCTGTTTATTTGCAATGACCTGTAATATGCTGTTAGTGCTACTCCGGACTCTGCTTGGTAATGAAGCGAGCCGCTTGCTCACGATGTCATGGAAGCCATCTACCCTGGCCTCCGCAAACATACCGGAGGCACTACAACACCGGGGTAACCCCAATAACATCTTAAATACATTTGTATCTATTGTTATCCATTGTTGTTGTTAGTATGTTCCCTTGGGATAACTTTCACGCGGGCGAAGTCGCTGACATATTATATCTCAAGTTCCTAACATTGCCTAAAGCATATACTACATAATAAATATGTACAAGCTTAGGTTAACACTTCCAAAAAAAAATATGCAAACCTTAAATGACAAACACTTACTTATAACATAATACAAATTGATTAAATACCTATAAATATTAATATATTTTAATATATTATGTAGCTCCATTGTCTTAGTGCGGTACTAACATACAATGTCATGGACCGGTGGTGTCACAATTTTAATTTTGGATACTCATTTTCACATGGATTTGGGTACCGAAGAATGTTGTTTGGTTATAAGACATTAGGCCCACCAAAGTATCAAAACGCACCTAACCTTAGGTTTCATAAAGGCGTATAGTATCTTGAACATCTGGCCGGAGTTACAATGCGTTCCAAATAAGAATAGGATCGATTGCCATGTTGTGACGTCACGTCATACTGTCAAATCGCAAGAAATTGGGCAAAATTGAAGAACTCAGAGATGAGCAAAATTGAAGAACTGGATTCTGATTAAACTATTTTCGTTCACAGTTCGTAAATAAATTAAATTTTAAAAATTTCTTGTTTTGCTTACCATAATAATTCTTCGATTTGACAGTATGTCGTGACGTCACAACATGGAAATCGATCCTATTCTTATTTGGAACGCATTGTAAATGCACGCATACTCGTACTGCCGCCTGCGCCCGCATAGAGCCCCGCTGACCTTTAAAACCATTTTCTTTGCGAAATATTGATTGATTTACATATGCTATGTACATTCTGAAGAACAGTTAACCAGCTATTTTTTTGTGTAAACATATTTCTAAAGATCAAAACCGAAATATCAAGTTTTAAAATATATTTTTTTTGGCAAAAGTATTAGTCATACGAAAGAATCGTATGTTGATTATGTTGTACATGAATTTATAATAAACATATTTTTTTAATCTATTGAATTAGCCGTTATCGAGGAGTAGGCTTCAGAAAGGTACATGAAGTTTAAATAAATAAATTAAATAAATAAAGTCACTGTTTTATGGCACTGCACCCAAGCAGTAACAGCTAGGGCCTTAAGTAACATTGTTGAACAACATAAAAGCTTATAGTGCATAAATATAGACTGGGTTGGAAGCTGTTCACAAAACCAGTTCTAAAAGCATTCGTTTTCAAAAACGAGTTAGCCATATCCATGTGTGTATGTAAATGGTACCATTCCAAGTGAACCATACAAGAAATAATAGACAATTCAACGACAAACGGAATGTTGCCAGTCCAAATATATCGGGACGAGGTTTTAAGTGAGGCTCAGAAAATAACATGATACTCTTAACCGCCCGTGTGTCAATCGAACTTCTAAAGATATCGAATCAAAAGCGTGTGTGTCACCAGACTTCTAAAGTTCGATGCGCATCCGGTCGTATAAATGTACACAAATGTCGATCAAAACTATATCTATCCTGTTTATATTGAGCAGAGTGTAAGAATATAGAACGAGACAGGCATAGAACATCATTTGCTAGACATCTGTTTACAATTTTCGGTGTAATGTCAAGTGGTTTGAGCCGCCCCGCGCCACGGTAAATAAAACCCGCAACGTATAAATACAACAAAAGAAAAATACAGACAAGTAACACTAGTGAAGGCAGCTAAACGCGATCATGCGAGCCAAACGTTAAAAAGCGATTAGTTTTATTGGTGATTTCCGATCTAATACAGATAACGGTGAAGGAAAATATCCCGAGGAAACCGGCATGTACTAAATATTTAAAGACATGTGACATTCAGCAACCCACGCTGGACCGTAGTAGTTGTTTACTCTTTCTCAGACATTGGCCGGTTATGTTTAGTTCTTTATAGATTTAACTTAATTCTATAAGAATTTTCACTTATAAGATTCTTTTAAGGTACTCAACCCTTTAACCGCTTGCTTCGGAGTGGTCCGACGAGTGTTTTCGTGTTCAATTCGCCACGATCGTTTATTTGCGACTGGGTGCTCCATCTCGTTTAGCTCTTCAATCCCCATAGGTGACAGAAGAGGTGACGAGATCGAGTATTTGGTCGTGGATGTGCGATCCTGGTGGAATAAACGCGAGTATGTTTACACCAAACTATAATACTTTAATTATTTTTTTCGTCTCTACTCCGGAGCGAAGGCCTCCCCAAGTCCTTCTTGACATTTTTCTTTCTACAAATCACTTTTGTACTATTTTTTATTTTAACGATTCTAAACTATAGGACTATTTTATTGAGCGTAAAGCGTATAAATTCTACGCTCACTAAAATTTATTGTTACACGATTTAAACAATGTATATTAAAATCATATCTATTTCGATTTGTGTCTTGATCTTTAGAAACATCAAAAAAATAACGCGTCATTAGACTAAATGTTGAATATGTATATATAGAATTTGTTAAGTAGTGCCAAAATTATGCACAAAAAATAACAAGAAACAATTAAAATTTTAAAATTGCCAAGGTTATGTTGTGGAAGATAGAAGTGTACAAATCACCATAAATATTGAAAGTACAGCAATTGTAAATCGTAAATGCCAATAAATTTTATTGTAGTGTCGTGAAGCAATCGTGCCAAGTTGAATTCATTGAAAGACTAATAGGCACAATTTACGCGACAAGATTTGGCCCAATTGAAATACCTTTTAGATGAAAACAAGACGATGACTTTCTAAAAATTCTGCTCTTCTCGATTTAAATCAGTTATTTATTTAACTTATTTCATTACTATACAGCATTAGTTTTATAACATGCGAAACGCGTCTTGTATTTTTATGTAAAGAATCTATGTGCTTTGCTTGTTATGTTATCTGGTTGTCCGTACAAATACATGGTCACCGGGCCATCCGGGCGACTGAGGGGTTGTTTTGCTTAAGCATTCAGCTGTGCGCTGGTGCCTAATGCCCACTATGACCTGCCTTGACCTGTGTTGTACTTAGTGTCGATGGTGTGAAACAAGCAACTAGTGACCTTTTTTAAATATTTTTGGGAAAAAATATAACATGGGGTATAAATTATTGGAATCGATTCAGTTACTGATTCTGAACACCACTATATTTAGGTTTCGCTTATACTAAAAATAATCTATAGATATAAAAGAAAGTCGTGTTAGTTACACTATTTATAACTCAAGAACGGCTGAACCAATTTGGCTGAAAGTTGGTGGGGAGGTAGCTTAGAACCAGGAGAAACACATAGGATAATTTTTTTTTGAGTAGGGTAGAGAAGGGTAGAGTAGTCAGTTGACGGGAGCGAAGCCGCGGGCAAAAGCTATCCTTACTATTAGGCGGTATGAAGTTCGCCGGGTCAGCTAGTGTTGTATAACACAAGGAACTGGAATAATTAAAATTTGAAAAAAAATACATCCCAATATAAAATTAAGTTACAACTATAATTTAAGCATTGAAATTTTACTTAAGAAATTGTTATCCTAATTTTATTGTAGGCTAATAATATCGCCATCGATGTACCTACTACATTAGTAGCGCATCGGTATTCATAGATCTATGCTCGCACACACAAACACGCTAGTGACGCAGCAATCAAGATTGTATCCAAAAAGGTTTTTTTATATTCTTGATTATTTTGGGATAAAAAAATACGTCTGATTCTGAACATACTACTGTCAGGGTGTAGGTACGTTTATTATATAAATGTTGTGTACATTTCTAGTTATTTCAATAGTGTGTTTTGAGATCCCTAAATAGAAACATCTGTTGTGGAGCATGTTATGATATCTGTATCTAAGTTCAAAATCTCGTAATTAGGTTGATACTTTGTGTATTTTCCAGCGCAGTTACTACGCAGTTGTACTGGGCAAAATTTTCTTTTTTAAATCATTCTAGTAGTTTTTGAGTTTATCTATATATAAAAGAAGAAACTGACTGACTGACTGACTGACATATCAACGCACAGCTAAAACTACAGGAAATCTACATCAAATTTTGCACAAGACTTCCTTTTATTACGTAGGCAAGCGATAAAAAAGGATTTTTCAAAATTCACCATCCAAAGTGATGAAACGGGTTTCCAAAGTTTGAACGATGAAACCTACTTTCAAGCGAGCGGAGCCGCTAGCAAAACTAGTTCATTATAAACGAAAATAGCACGCAGCGTTAAAAGGCCTCCCGCAAGGTGGATCGCTGTCCTAGTGAGGATTGCGGGAATCCGGTAATGCGAGAAATACAGGACCGATCGTTATGGCGACGCTTATGTTGGCGACGCTTGGGGGGGGGGGCGGGGGATATGTCCAATAGTGGAAGTCTTTCGGCTAAAATGATGATGATTAAAATAAAACAAAAATAGAAACACAAAAAATAATAGTTTAAAAAACTAAAAAAACACGCTTTTAGCACGCACTAAAAATTACAAAATAATTCGGACATTTACTTTGATGACTCAAGAGTTTTCCCTTTGCCAAATCTTCATTAGATCGCAGGTAAATATAAACAATTTCAGTTCGTGATGAACGATAAATAATTACCTATGCGAAATGGTTATAAGTAAGTAATCATCTTTATTGAATATTTACTATGATTTATTATGAAAGAAAGCGTGGAGCGTTTATGTAATCTTTACTCTTTTTGGACTAAACGCTCCACGCTTTCTTTCATAATAAATCATAGTAAATATTCAATAAAGATGATTACCTACTTATAACCATTTCGCATTTCAAATAGCCTGTCCGCCATCTTGGACGTCCGCCATATTGGATTTAAGTCACGTAACTATTTTTTTCGATTTCCTGACCGAAAACCCTTTCATTTGATACCCATATCATGGGGGTGGATTTCAAACAGCCAGTCCGCCATCTTGGGGAGGCCGCCATATTGCATTTGTAATGACGGTTCTTATCTAGTCATGTATTGTCATCAGAACTCAGAGCGTGTGCAAAATTTCATCCTAATCGAAGACCGGGAAGTGGGTCAAATTAAGATTCCAAGATTTTCTTACATACATAGTTACAAGTGAAGCTAATAAAAGCGTGTTAAAAAAACACTATGAAATAGTCGGTTTTATAGGACTGCACCGTCTGCACCATTTGAACTATGATATCATCTGATTGACTTTGAACTATTATATAAGTTCACATAAACTTTTAAGCATGTCATTCCAATTTTAAAATTTGTTATTCATTTGTTTCTTTAGGTTGTATTGTTTCTTTAATACCGCATACTGCATTAATATGTTCAATTCAAGATTTTTTAACTTGAATAATATGTACAATATTCTACTAAAAACGCAAATATGAAAAAATCATATTGTAGGAGGAAATAGTTCTGCGGGAACGTTTCAAAGAGTTACCGTGGCCCTGGTACGCAAAGGGCAACTGAAGCACACAGGTAGGAGGGTTTCAGTTAGTAAAAGTCTGATACGTCCTCTCGCTCCACCCTAGAGTGGCCGAAGCTATTTTATGAGTTCCTACCTCAAAAAAGGAGGAAATAGTTAAGCATACATCAAGTTACGTACCTATTTATTATATCAAATGTATTGAACAAGGTAGATACAGAAAACAAACTATTTCTTCACAGCACGTAGATAGAACCGCAACTAAAACCAATATTACATAATATGGCTATCTGCGGCCGGCCGGCTAAAACCAGTAACCCATCTAACGCGGAAACCATAGATTTCTTCTTTAAGAACATTAATCCAAGAAAGAAAAACAGCTCATTTGTGACTTGCTTATTACGAAGAACAAAACAAAACATTAAAAACACATAAAGTAAAAAACTAAACTAAAATTATAAAGTAAAAAAAGACCTGTGCCAGATCAAAAAGACTCTTATCTCGGCAAATGCTGCGATCTAAAAAAAAAAGAAAACGTCGCGCTGGTATTCAAGACATCCAATTACAACGACCTTTATTTTTTGCTATACTTATTCGCAATTCATAATATTTATTTATCAAGGTCGGATCAATCAGACCAGTTTTTTACGATATTCTGGAACAACCTAATCGTTTGGCCTCCACAGACAGACTGCGTATCAATATGTACATACTGCGTGTATAAACGCAGGATGCACTGCAGGATGCACCTCTATTGTGTATTATGCTGATTTTCGAAACGTTTCCTCTAATTATTATGCAACTGCACTTCGCTGCAACCCAAGCCCGCATACTAGTGAAAGTCGTGTTGAGTGCACAGCGTATTTACAACTGTTAAATTTTATTCAATAATATCTGTGTTCAATGGTACACGTCCCTCAATTTCACTTATGCTTTAAGTGAATTTTATGATCGGACTGATCGGGTTAGATAATATCTGTGTACTATGTGGTTCGACGTATCGTTCGTTGGAAAGAACGGCGGGAAGCAGAACCTTCTTTTTTTCGAGTGAGTAGAGAATGCCCTTGCTTTTACAGGCCCTTGTTGTTTTTGGATTGTGAGTATCATATATTTGTAAGTATTCAATAGGCGATTTATACGTAGGCGCTTGTAATAATAATAATTGTGTCGCAATAGTTTCCCACCAACAGCGGGATGTCCTTCGGAGCATAGCATAGCGCGTACAGTGATAATCGTCGCTCGGTACCACGTTCCACGAAAAATTGTCTAAAGAGTCTTTGCGAGTTGGCTTCGGTCCCTAGTACGCCTTTCAAAGATCCAGGACCCCAGGGTCCTGAGATAAATAAATGCATGACAAATAATAATATAAATCTTTAGTATCAGGCAACTAACGCCAATAGACGAAATAGACAAATAATAATAAAGCAAAATCTATATAAATATAAAAGGCTGACAACTGACTGACTGACATATCAACGCACAGCCGAAATTACTGGGACAAGGCACCTGAAATTTTGAACAAGGTTTCCTCTTATGACGTAGGCGAGCACTAAGAGAGGATTTTACAAAATTCACCCCCTAAAGGGATGAAAGGAATAACCATATCCAATAACTAATGCAAAATATCACAGTTTAGTTATGACGAATGATACAGGGAAATTTCAAAAACAGTTTTGCTAAAGTGTAATAGTAAAGGAATTATAAATATTACATAATTATTGTCATCTAAACCAAACAGTCACACATAACATTCAAGTGTCAACACTTATTATAATATTGTCATGATATTTTACTAATTAAGTGAATCATAGCTAATGTTTGTGATTGTCACGGAATTGTAACGTACCGTTTTACATTGCATTCCTTGTTTTAAAACCTAATACAAAAACGTTCTACAAAAAAAAAAAAAACCGGGCAAATGCGAGTCGGACTTAGGTAAAGTTACCTTTGAAAACCGTTCAATTCCCGAATTGAGTTACGAAGATTTTTCCAAATCGCAATTTTTTTTTGTGACTTAACTACAAATTTACAGTTTTCAGATTTTTTCCTATAGGTACTTGGGCTATGAGACCTTGCTTCATGCCAAATTTCCCCCCCATGAATTTTGATTCCCTTGATAGTGTCGAAATACAAGTTTTTAGCGACATAAACGTCGTTAACTCAGTAGCTTGATTTTTTCACAGTTTCAAGGGACCGCAGACCTGAGTATATGGTTTTAATTTCAATTCGATACCTTTACGCGCTCCCGAGATAAAGGGTCTTGACAGACAGACAGACAGACAGACGGACGGACAACAAAGTGATCCTATAAGGGTTCCGCTTTTTGCTTTTGAGGTACGGAACCGTAAAAACATTCTGTAATACTTTTTTTAATGTTATAAACTAGTGCTTGACCGTGATCCCACCTGATGGTAAGCAGTGTGCAATCGTTAATAGTGGGACTAGTTTAATAAGAGCCTATTCACCCTAGCCTTGAAGACACCCATAAAACAATTTTACAATAGTTCAACATTTGATTTTACTTTGACAATAATGACATTAACGAGACAATGACATTGAATGTGAATTATTTTATATTTTCAGTCAGTTTTAATTTTACCTGGCAATTTGAGTACTTTATGCGGCCTACTTAAATAACCTCGGTTTTGTTCTTTGATTCGTTGGGTGCCTTAGTGGTCCTGAGTTGAGCTACACGAATTCTGACAAATGCTTGCACTGACTGGACAGGTGCACTCAAATTGTGTCTCATATTAACATATTGTGAATTTGAGGACTATGTAGGTCGTTATAGGTACTGGTAGATCTAGGTCTATGTAGGTCGTTATAGGTACTGGTAGATCTAGGTCTATGTAGGTCGTTATAGATCGCCTGGTAGTATGGGTATTGTATACGGCCTACCTGAATGTCCTTACTTTGGTATATTTCGTCAAATCGTAGAGCTCCTTTAAGCTCTTAGTTGAATTTCACAATATTTGACAAATGCTTGCACTGTCTGGACAGGTTCATTTAAATAAAGGACCACAAAAATCTGTGGTCTTTTACATAAAAGATCACCTCAGACCTACGTGATTCCCATATGATTTGTTTTTTTTTAAGTGTAGACTGTATGGACTTCGACCTCTGAATTTGTTCTGATGTTTCTTCAAAGGGTAGGCAGCTAAGAAACAAGGACCTCATCTAGTTTAATATGGTGAACAAAAGGTGTGTAAAAGTGTTATTTGTAACCAATTTGTAAAATAAAAATAGTAGTATGCTTATTTTATTGCAAACTGGAAGCAAAATCATAAATATATTGTATAACGAAACACATTCTTCATAAAACGTAATAATCTTCCCTAAATATAAAATTGTTATTTATCTTATATGCAATCGTAAAATAATTACGTTACACCTAAACAGTTAAAAAAATTAATAAATTTAAAAACATAAATAAGAATACAAGCTTAACAAAAAAGAAACTGTTATCTAATAACTAACAACATAAAAAATCAAAAAACGTAAATCTTGCATCTTTGATGAATTCCAGTTATTAGCTAAAGGTGAAAAAGGTTGTGTCATTGTATTGACCTGATACTGTAACTAGAATGCTATTTTTATTCTGATTTTTGATTAAAATTGCTTTTGGTAGACATCTAAATTAATAAATTTGAAAAAAAAATCCTCAAAAAGAAAAAAATTGGGTCTAACTTATATTTGACCGTCTTTCCTAATTATGTATTCTTTGATAGCTTCTATAAGAACTATAATTAGTTTCCCATGATTACCCTAACAATCCTTTGCTCATCTGATCAAATACACAAGTCTTATGTTTCTGGAGACCTTGACAAACAATCAGCTTTCCTCTTTTATAATAACTGTTACGTATAATGAATTATTGTTGAAGACGTTAATTGGCTTCAATCCGAAGGCCTTGTTAGGTTTCTTATCAATTAACTCAATTAGTGATATCCTTATGTGGTGTTTATTGATCCGTTTGTTGGACAAGAAGATGTGTGCCATCCTTGGCCTAGATTTTAAAGAACTTCTCTTTGAACTGCTTCAGAGGCTAACTATATCTTTAGAGTCGCTCAAATATCTGGTATATTTTCTCGCTTGTCTAAATTACCTTAATAATCTTTAAATTCATGACAATGATCATGATATTTTAAAATATAAGATAAGATCATTGTTTATTTTCTCAAACATGATTACAATACATCTACTTCAAGTATGTCTAGTCATCATCAGCTTCAAATCTAGCATTAACTTCATTATCAAAACAACTAAACTTACATAGTAATATTATAGCAGCACACACCTTTATCCTAAGGTGTTCGGTTGTTTGAACCTAATTTGCACTGTCTTTCGCACTTTTACAAACAGTCTCACGGCAGGATAGTTTCCTCCTATCTCACAACACAACACTTGAATATCATTAGTAACTTAAATAAATAACTCATAGCCACCACAAAACATATTTCTTTTTTTGCTTATACACACTAAATTGTGAGTTACAGTCATTCATATTTCTAGTTGCAATGTAGGTAGATCGAAATATTTTTTAGAATATGCAAAACAGACAAAAGTACAACTTATCTACACGTGATCGCTTAGCTGTTGGAAACAAAAACCAATTTCAAAAAATCTAAATTAATTTTAAATGTATAAATGCAAATGCGATTACTTTTGTTTTTTTTTTTTAACCACCGGATTTTGACTGACCTGTTGTTCTAGTGGTTAATGGTCCTGACTGCTATGCCAGAGGTCGTGGGTTCGATTCCCACCCAGGACAAATGTTTGTGTGATGAGCACAATCATTTGTTCTGTGTCTGGGTGTAATTTATCTATAATACGAGTATGTATGTATTTAAAAATATTTAAGTGTATCAGTTGACTAGTACTCATAACACAAGCTCTGCTTAGCTTGGGACTAAACGGCGTTGTGTGATAGTTCTGTGAATATTATTATTATTATTTCGTCAGGAATCGATTTGAAAAATCCTTTCTTCATTTGAAAGGATGTACTTTAGGATTAGTCCCACTTTTGTCAAAATCTGGTTTCGATGATGGAATATATTAGACAAAGATAACTGGAAGGCACTAAGTGAGATTTAGTTTCTTCCAGTCTTCTCTATCAGCCAGAATTCTGGACAACATGACCTAAAAAATAGTTCGAATTCATCCGAACAATGACGGATAGTTCAAGATTCACGAACGCAGAGGTTCGGTGCGGCCGAAGTGTTGGCATATTTTTTTCTGAAACCTACTAATGTCAAAACTAGATTTTTTTGCCGAAATTTCCGGAAATCGAAATTTTCGGCCGATCATTAGTTAAAACTGTATATTATATGTATATTGATCAGGCACAAAGATAATTGGTGGGAATCTATTACGACAGACGCACTATTGTGAAAGCTACAGTGGATTGGTTACCATGCAGAACCATGTAAAAGCAAAAAAAAGGCAAGGGGTATTATTATTTTTATTTATGCTTTCTCTCATCATACGTAAGTTACTGAAATTATGCCTGCATTTATTCCTTAAATCACCAGCCAACACTCCTACTCAAATTCTGAATATTGTACAGGCAGATCATCTTGTGTCACATAGATTTCTTGCCAAAGCAATGTTCTGTGTTTAATCCTTGGCGATAGTAGATTGACATCTTCACAAGGTCAGCCAGTCTCGCTTTTATTACAACAGGCTTCTTCATCCTTGAAGTGGTCCTTACTCACGTAGGTATCTATGTAGGTAATCTGGTTCTTGCAGTAGTAGTATATGCTACAAGGTGCAGATAATTTATATACCACGCGAAGATGACAATACAATAACAAATGAATTCACTGGCAAAACATACTCTTAATGGAATCGACTCCTGACGTTACCGTAGGGGCCCAGCAGGCCTGGTATGAAAGGCAACGAAGGAACAGGAGTGGGTTTTTAGTCACTAAAAGTTTAACACACCCTCACGCTCTGCCTAAGAGCGACGGATGTCATTGGATGATCATCCCACCGAAAAAAAAAGCTCCTGACGTTTTATAAGTGCCCATGTAGGCCTAACTGAAATAAAAACATTTTGAATTAGAATTAGAATGAATATAAAAACCTCGTATCACAGTGTTTGTATTTGAACTTCTCCGAAACGGCGTGACCATTTTATATGATTTTTGACTAGACGTACGGCGTTGCGCCATCGGTACATGGTGGACATTTCATTATGCGTACTACCAAGAAGTGGAATTCCCTGCCGAAGTCTGTGTTTCCTGATAGCTATAACCTAGGGGTCTTTAAGTCAAGAGTGAATAGGTTACATCTAGAGTTCTAGGCAAGCGTGCTCTATCGTCGGCCACATCATCGCTTACCATCAGGTGAGATAGTGATCAAACGCGAGTCTATGCATAATAAAAAAAACCGGCCAAGTGAGAGTCAGACTCGCTCACTGAAGGTTCCGTACAAATGCCGGATCGCAAAAAAGCTTTTTTATGACGTAACGACAAATTTACAGTTATCAGGCTTTTTCCTATAGTTGTGCTATAAGACCTTGCTTCATGCCAAATTTCAGGATTCTAGGCCAACGGGAAGTACTCTATGAATCTTGATTTCCTTGAGATTGTCGAAAATTATACGTTTTTTTTTGACGTAAATGCCGTATCTTTTTTTTTGTTAACTCAGAAGTTTGATTTTTTCACAGCTTCAAGGGAGCAGACCTAAGAATATGGTTTTAATTTCAACTCGATACCTCCACGCCTTCCCGAGATAAAGGGTCTTAACAGACAGACAGATAGACAGACAGACAAACGGACAACAAAGTGATCCTATAAGGGGTCCGTTTTTTCCTTTTGAGGTACGGAACCCTAAAATCACAGATAAAAGACAACTATGATTTCGGAATAAGGCTTTACGACACGTATCATGGCTCCAAAGCTTTACAGATTTCATGGCTCCATTTTGTAGTCCAAAGTCAACGTAACCTTTTCATAAAAGGACGCTAACCAAATCTGTCATAGCAAACATAACCAAATCACAGTTGTTCATCTCGCAACGAGCATGTCAAGATGCGTAGGCGCAATCTGTGGCGCAAACGTTGGCCAAACGTGTTGCAAGCCACGGCTTATAGTGTACAATGCGTTTTATATAAGAATAGGAACGTCAATGACCTATATCTGTCAAATGTTTGTTGAAAAGTATGGTTTGAAAATAAAACTTATTTGAGTATCAATAACAGTTTTTTTTGTTTAACCGAGTCTTAGCTAAATCTAAATATATTATTTATGTCATAATTAGTTTAAAAAAAAACTGTTTTCTTTCTTATTTTAATTGCTGGAAACAATTCGTCTTCTTCTTCCATTCGCCACTATTCAGACACTTCACACAGTGATGCAGAGATAAACGGAATCAAAGAGCTAGATAGATACTTTTTTCGTTCATGATTCGTAAATAAATTTAATTTTATAAATATAAATAGATAGATATATTCTTTATTGTACACCAAAATACAAATTACATTAGGAACTTAAATATCTTCTTTTGCTCACCCCTCAATGAGGTACACTGATTCGATTTGACAGCTATGACGTCACAACATGGCGCTTAATCGATCCTATTCATATTTATAATAATAATAATAATATTCCACAACTATCACACAACGCCGTCTAGTCCCAAGCTAAGCAGAGCTTGTGTTATGAGTACTAGACAACTGATAAACATACTTATATATTTCTAAATACATACATGTTATAGATAAATTACACCCAGACAGAGAACAAATGATCGTGCTCATAACACAAACATTTGTCCTGGGTGGGAATCGAACCCACGACCTCCGGCATAGCAGTCAGAGCACTAACCACTAGACCAACAGGCCAGTCAAGCTTTGAAAGCTTTCTAGTTTGTGGACGCGAAGTCAAAGTCAAAGCTAAATAAAAACTACCCCAAGTTCTTCCTTGGTGTTCAAGTTTAGTTCGTCCCAAATTTTATCAAAATCAGTTTAGTAGTTTACTACCGCTTAAATTTTGCAACAGACATACTATAAAAAATACTAGCCCCTGCCAGCGTCTTCGCCCGCTTGAAAGTAACCACCATAAAACCATAAAACTCTGGAATGTGCTTCCCCTTGACATCAAAAAAGCTGAAAGTAAATCTTCCTTCAAGCGTAAAATTTGGAACTACTACTTGAAGTCCTCTCAACCTTAGTTCGGTCTTCGTCATAATTGTTATATTTTAAGTTCTCTTAATTATAATGATTTCATATTTATCATAGTATTTATTAGTTTATTATATAGCATATATACGTATTTTATTATTTTATGCAACTTAATTTAACGATACTACATTCTATTTCAAATATCTGTTATTTATTTATTGTGCACACCTACCACAGTGTTGTCTTTTTTAACCCAATGGTTGACTGGTAGAGAATGCCTTGTGGCATTAAGTCCGCCTATGTACCACCATCTGTACATGAAGTTTAAATAAATAAAGTAGAAAATATATAACCTGAAATCAGTCCTGTAGTGTTTGAGTTTTATTCATTACAAACAAGAATATAAATCTTTTCTCTGTATAATATTAATTTGTATAGAAGTAATTATGGATAGGGTTTTTTTTTCATTGAACCAACAAAAAGAGAGCATTTCAAAAAGTCTATTTGATGCAGAAAATTTCCAGCTTTCCGAATAAAATTAAACAGAATTTTCAAACACTGAGTTACCCCTTTTGGGCTTCCGAATGCAGAATTTTACTTGACGGAAGGTAAGCGCCCATGACCAAGTATTGGCGTCATAGTTCATACAATTAAGTATAGAATCTACCTATCTACGTTAGACTTTGCACTGCACTTTAATGACGGTAATAATTCTAAGATGACTCTGAACTTCTATACGATTGAATTAACATCACAAGCAACAAGGAAAACGAATCAATTACCTACCGGCTTTAATGGCCATTAAATTGCAGTGTGGTATGGCCAGCACACGTTAACTCGCTCGTGTCATGAGCGCCTTGCGTCAGGTAACCTCGAACTTGGACACCCGCTGTACCGTGGTGCCGGTGGTTGTGCAACCACTGTCGGTTGCGGCAAACTTGCTCGCTCACGAATATGTTGTGAAAAATATTTGAGAAATATTCCTTGTTGGATATTATTACGAGTATGTTGTGGATTAGTAGACAGTATTATTTTATTTAAAAAAACTGGGCAAGTGCGGGTCGGACTCGCGCCCTGAGGGTTTCGTATAAACATACCTATGTAAACAGTTCTATTCTCGAATGGAGTCTCAAAGATTTTTCCAAACCGAAAATGTTTTTTTTAGTGCGCTACAACAAATTTACAATTTTTAGATTTATTCCTATACCTATGCTATAAGACCTTGCTTTACGCAAAATTTCAGGATTCTGGGTCAACGGGAAGTACCCTATGAATTTTGATTTCCTCGAGAGTGTTGAAATATACGTTTTTTGAGAAATAAACGGCCGTATCTTTTTTTTCGTTAACTTAGTAATTTGATTTTTTCACAGCTTCAAGAGACCGCATATTTGAGTATATGGTTTTAATTTCAACTTGATACCTCCACGCGTTCCTGAGATAAATGACAAACGTATGTACACGTTCGGTCTTGACAGACAGACAGACAGACAGACGGACGAACAACAAAGTGATCCTATAAGGGTTCCGTTTTTTCCTTTTGAGGTACGGAACCCTAAAAATAACGTTTTTAGGGTTTCGTGCACATAGGGTAAAACGGGACCCTGTTACTAAGACTTCGCTGTCCGTCCGTCCGTCCGTCTGACTGTCCGTTTGTCATCAAGCTGTATCTCATGAACCGTGATAGTTAGACAGTTGAAATTTTCACAGATGATGTGTGATGGTGTGATGTGTGTGGTGTGATGTGTGTGTGTGATGATGTATTTCTGTTACCACTATAACAACAAATACTAATAAACAGAATTAAATAAATATTTAATGGTAGGCTCCCATATAACAAACGTGATATTTTTTGCTCGTTCTTTGCTACGGACGATACGGAACCCTTTGTGCGCGAGTCACACTCGGACTTGGCCGGTTTTTTATTATTATTTATAAATTCACTTTTTTTTAAAACCTTTTAAATTTATTGAGAAAAATTGTCGTCATTTAAAATCTCGATTAAATGTGCAAGACTTCTATAGATGTACTTTTTATATTTTTAACATATGAGTACGAGAAAGATTGTCGTAATTCAGAATCTCGATTAAATGTACAAGGCTTAGATGTACTTTTTATATTTTTAATATATGAGTACCTTATGGAGGACCAAAGTTCACGTAAAACAGCAGATTTTCGGAGGTCTTTACTAGATTAGTTTTACAAAAATTTAAATTTTGATTTCAATAAAAGCCTAAATAATATCCACAAGATATCTGTGTATCCAAAATATCTGGAGAAAGATGTGTAATAATATCATATACACGTAAGAGCGGTTGTATGAAAATGTACCTCGGGTTGGGTTAATGGCTTAATACTCGACAATACAGTCGTGTCCCAGTTGATTAGATACTAGTTTGTAGGTACTTCTTGTTTTACGACTATCAGTGCTATCGAAGTGTGTCGTTCTATCTCAATAATCCATTATGCATGCGCACGTGCTAGCTTCAAGACTAGGTAATTTAATATTTCTAAAGATCAGTGTCAGACTTTTACTGACTAAAAACCCACTCCTGTTCCTTCGTTGCCTTCGTACCAGGGCCCCGGGTCTCGTTTTCACACTACCCATGGCCTCTGTAGGCTTCGACCCTGCTGGGCCCCTACGATTTGCTGACATCTCCCTGAGGCGCGCGTGGAACAGTACGCGCCGTCGACGACTTGGGCTCGGTCCGGACGGTTACCGGAAGGTCGGACGGCGGGCTACCCATTGCTCGCCGTCCGCAAGCCCGCGATCTTCAAAGATATCAGTTATTCGTACTTTTTCCTTGTTAAGATTTATTATAGATAATTCATTTATAAAACGGACCACATTGAAAATCGATAAAATAAAACCACGCTTGTTATTCAATGAATACGTAATAATAAAAAATTCTTTGCCCCACGCTAGAAATAAATAGAAATTACTCCTACATCGTGATTACGAGCACAAAGATAATTTCATATGCAAGATCCGTAACAACTACCTGAAGACCATACAAATATGTGATTCGTACAGGAATTAAACCCACGACAGCGCAGCATCCAATCACTAAATAAATAATAAATAAAAAACCTCGTGTCGTGATAATTTCATTACATGCTATAAGTCCTAGGTAGTCTATTGGTAATGAAATGGCTTATCAGGTCATATCGGCGTTCTGTTCAATGAATGAATTGAAACCAGCGAATTGAAACTCGTTGTTTATAATGTGGAAACCTACCTGAATATATACTGTATTAAACACCTCATTTTAACACACGACAAATATTCCAAAAAGCAAGGGTACAATAAGTGCTCTTGGTCTGTGAGATACCTATTACAATACAAAGTTTTTGAATGGAATGATGGACTGAACAAAAGGAGTTCATATTTGGTCCTGCCAGTATAACAATAAATAATGTAAAATATATAAAAACAATACCAAATAATGGATTAATAAAATTAAATAATAAAGAAGTGAGAAAGGAGAAGAAAACTTAAAGTGAAAAGTAATGCATCTACATTATTTTTATGAACGTTGGTAGCGTTTGAGCACGCAAACTGTATTTTTTTTAGTAAAGGTAAAGAATTAGTAAATTGCGAAATACAACAAAAAAGTATATATGTTGTCAATTTTCCTTTTATCAATATTTATACGAGTATATACTTTGAAAAAGAGTTACGGTTGTATCTTACATAATTAAAAAAATAATTATTAATTTTAAAATTCATAGTCTTCAATCTTGACTGAGAGCAAACAACATATAACCAATAACGCCTTCATACTTTTTTTACACTACGCGATATTCAGACAGTCTTGGTCGACGTCGCGTAGTGTAATAAGAGTTGACCGGTCTTACTCGGAACAAAAAATAAGACAGTCTGAATATCGTGTGCTGAATATCGCGTAGTGCAATAGGAGCCCTTTAATGTCATTTGTTTCGGTGCGATAAGACGTAGGTAATTAACATAGGGTTATTGACCCCATTATTATTTCATTGTTTTGTTACTTATCACATAAAATAAATAAATTAAAGAAAGGAAAAAAATGTTTAGAACACGCACAGGAAATATAAACGATAAAAAGGATATTGATAAAAAAAATACGATTTAATAAATAGTCTGACAAATGTAGGTAATATAACTGGATGGCTGATTAATTGTAAATGGACCAAAATAAACATAAAAAAGTTATATTCGCTTTTATGAGATCTTCCGTAAAGTCGATAAATATGTACTTTTGAACAGTTCCCAAGGATGTGATGTATATCTTACTACTTATTATATAGAGTAGTTATTTTTATTTATTTTATTTTTTAAAGTATGCGCCATCTTTGTCGTAAATAAACTCTTTTTCTTTCTTTCTTTCTTCTTCTAAGAATTATGCACACTTGTATTATCTATCAGTAAAAAAGAAGAAATTTTAGGCATTAACAGTTTTACCCAATTATAGCGAGGCCCAAATAGAGGGTAATATAACTTTATGTTTGCAAACAACATTATGGAATTTCTTATGAATAATAATAACCTAGAGGTAAATGGTTATGTTTTTAACGTTATTTACATAATCAAGCTAGTTGGGGCAATGATCTGATCTTACTCAAAGGCGTATTTTTTTAAAAAGTATTTTTTTTTTGTGACATAACAACAAATTTAATGTTTTTAGATTTATTCCTATACCTGTGCTATAAGACCTTGTACCTGTGCTCTATGCCAAATTTCAGTACCGTTTTTTCCTTTTGAAGTACGGAATCCTAAAATATCGTAACTATCGTAAATATAATTTGACAGGCCTGTTGGTTTAGTGGTTAGTCGTGGGTTCGATTTCCACCCAGGATAAATGTAATGTATAAAAACATAACCATTTACCAATGGTTATGTTTTCAACGTTATTTGCATAATGAAGCTAGTTGGGGCAATGATCTGATCTTACTCAACGGCGCTGCGAAATAGGTGGTACAATTGCCTCACTACTAATCTCAATGTCACTTGGTTGCGTTTGTGTTGTTTTCGCGATTAATTATCGTTATTTGTTTAAAAGTTTGAAATATTTACTGAGTAATACCGAGTAATTCCCCGGCAGTATTTTATACGATGATCATTTTAAACCAGCTGATTTTAAATACTTATTTTAGTGAAAAATAATACAAAAAATAGCTAAGTTCCACACGTTATTAATTTTAAAAAAATCTTATACAAAAGAACGCGCCCATTAAATGTCCATAATAGACAAAATCTATCTGATCTGATTGTCCTAAATTATTATTTATTTAGAGTTAAATTTGAATAATTAAATAATTCTCATGTTTTTTTTAATGTGGGAAAATGTAGATCATACCGTTTTATTATGATATTTAACATAATAATCGTCTATGTTTATATGTTATGTAACATTCATATAAACAGGAATGACGGCTGTGCACTCGAGAAGCACGTGCGGGACTTTTATCTCTGACTCCATGCATCCTCTGCACAGACGACTGACTGCAGTCAGTCGTCTGTGTAGTAATGAATATCACATGTGATATTCATTACTACACACTATCATTATCATTTCAGCCGAAAGACGTCCACTGTTGGACATAATTATGCCTCCCCCAAGCGTCGCCATAACGACCGGTCCTGTACGTCTCGCATCCATCGGATTCCCGCGACTTTCTTTAAAAAAATAACTATATTGTAACAATATATTTCAATACAATATGTTGTTATTATGCATAATTAATTTGTAGCCAGCATAATGCATTATTAGAAAAAAACTTTTTATTTCAGACATAGGTATTTGGTTCATAGGTACTATTATAAGTTACATTTTCATTATATTATATTATTAATTAATTTATTATTTTTGTATTACTTTATATTGTTATTATATTAATTTATTATTTTTGTATTACTTTATATTGTTATTATTATTAATTCAATTTAATTTAAGTATTATGTCATCATTACATTGTATAAAAATTAATTTAAGTATTTGCCGCCCTCTAGTGCCCCAGGCACGCGCACTTGTTTTTGAGCCCAGTGCCCCAAAGGGGGGCTGTCCAGCTTGTGGCTAAGCACGTTCAGGATGGATGATGTTTAAGAGGTCAGGGCCATAATAATAATAGCTTTACTTATTTCTTACACAGACTTTATTTATCTTTAACATTTCTATAAATTATTGCTTGTGTTAGTATTTTGCTTATTTTAGTTACTTAGTATCATGTTCTGTGATAAGGCCCGCTCTGGCAGTGAAAGCCTCCTCCATTTCTATCTATTTCGCTCTGTTCCTTCCCAGTCTGTTCCAAGTAATCAAGAATCAAAGCATTTATTTCAAATAAACTATATTCAGGCAATTTTGAATTGTCAAGAAGTCAGTCAATCATAAAAATGATGCTAATTGTACATTCCAAAGCGTAGATCTCTATGGAGAAGAATGTGCAAGAAACTCCATGAACACTCTTTTCAATTCCAGTCGTGGCAACTATGACATCACTTCATCGTTTGAACATCATCATCGTTTCATCTTTTCTTGTTTATATCCTATATACAAGAGAAGAGGAAAAAGCAGGTCGTTCCACCAATCCGTGAAAATTTTTGACCATTCGTTTCCCTAGTGATCTTTGTACTGATTTCCATTTTTGGGTCATTATAGTTTTTGCTAAGTCAGGGGCATTATATATTTTATTAATGTAAGATTTGTATTATATTTTTCATAACATCATGGGAAACATGTAGATAGGCTTCTACAAATCACAATGTATGGCGTCCAGTACACGGTCATGCAGGTGTCAATCAATTCCATCAATCATGAATAATGTTTATCGCCATTAGGTTTTCGTCATGCAAACGTCAATCATTGCATTAGACGGTAGGTTTTTCGTCAGTCAAAATATTGACTGTGGCAAAACTGACAGCAAAACCTATCGTGCCTGCGATTAAATGGTCGACCTAGCAATCGTACATCAGTAATATATAATTACATAAAATGAGTAGGTAAGCTTATATGTCATACGTACAATAAAACCATTATTTCTTTATTTACCTTAAACAGTGTATGTATGTAATTTTTATAATAACTGAGGCGGAAAATTACGTACCAACAATGGGCTAGAAAAACAAAATGGCTTTGTTCTTTTTCAACGCTAAACCAGTTTTTATTTGATTGTCGGGAACATTTCGATTCACGGTAGCGTTTCAGTATATAAATCGGTTAATTGACAGCAGGATAAGTACCGTACTTACCCAATGCGCTTAATACCTACGTGTGTAAAACAGATTTATTTTTTAGAAGTGTACACTGACCATTAATTTGGGTACTATATAGGGTGACTGGTAATTAGTGTACGATACTTAAACACGTGATTGTGCTCATGATAACCAACAACTTTTACTATGGGAAAAAACCTGAAATCGCGAAAAAAAATCAGCTGTTCAGTACATTTTTGTTTGCCGAATGTACTGAACAGCTGATATTTTTTTCGCGATTTCGGCTTTGCTCCCATAATAAAAATGGTTGGTTGGACTTTTACTATGGGAACAAACCTGAAATCGCGAAAAAAAAAACAGCTGTTCAGTACATTAGGCAAACATAAATGTACTGAACAGCTGATTATTTTTCGCGATTTCAGGTTTGTTCCCATAGTAAAAGTTGTTGGTTATCATGAGCACAATTACGTGTGTAAGCTGTTGATCCCCGCACGAACGCCCGCGTTCGTGCGCCATTGTCTTACTACTGTGTCTCTAATTACACTACTCAACCAGTTAAGTATCGTACACTAATTACCAGTCACCCTATATATAGGTAAATAGGTAATTTTCTGGGAACTTATCTTTAAATTTGGTTGGAACGCTTAACATAATTATTGACCCTTTTTAGGAAAAACATCGTAAGCGACAATTTTTTGCAGGAAGAGTTTTTTTTCCTAATAATAAGTGTTTTGTTATACATTTCTAAAGAACTTTGACTTATTATTTATAGTGTATTGAAGTTATATTGATATTTTATATTAATGTTTAGTGACTTTTGGTTGAAGTCACTAAACATTAATACGTTTACGTAAACGTTTAAATATTATATTAGTAAATTAAATTATTATGTCCGTCTCGATATCTACGGATACCGTTGCCGGACCACCCGGACGATTCATCCACACGAATCCGGTGCAGGAAACTCCTGAACTTACCATGTTTGCTGTGAGGTCTTTCCAGCCATTCCTCAAAGCGGGGACTTGTCGCCATAATTATGGCATGTCCACAATGATCTTTTTTTTTTTTTTAGGTGGGAAATGACTTCTCGCGCTCTGGGTGGAGCGAGAGGGCGTGTCAGACTTTTACTGACTAAAACCACACCTGTATCCTTCAATTACTCTTTGCGTTCTAGGACTACGGGTTTCCCTTTCAGAAATTCTCCGCGGTCCTAGCTACCGGGCATTGGCCCTGCTGGGCCCTTACGGTTTGCTGACATCTCTTTGAGGAGCGCGAGGATCACTACGCGCTGTTGACGACTAGGCTCTGTCCGGTTAATTACCGAACAGCCGGACGGCGAGCTACCCAGTGCTCGACGTCCGCAAGCCCGCGTCTACCGTGGCCGGTAGTCGGGGTCGGAATTACGGCGGCTAGGGCGTGAGGACCTTCGTTCCCTCACGCGTGCAGCCTCCTCCTTCGCCAGCATTACTGCTTCGCAGAAGGAGGCGACCGCCTGCCATTCCTCCTCGCTTCGGACCATAACCTGAACCAGGGGCCGACGCGAAAGGTCGCTGCCGCCAATTGCCTCCACGAGGACACGGCGGTGCTCGGCCCAAGCCGGGCACACCTCCACCGTATGTGTCCACAATGATCTTGGAGTTAACATAACTAAAGAGTTTATCAAGGGGAAAATTTAAAAATCTCCAAACCTGATTCGCGGTTACGAATTTCATTAACATAACTACTTAATTATACTTATTTTTTTGACAGCAGATGAAGCTTGAATTATTATAAACACAGAAAATATTTATCAATTTAATCAACCAAGAAACAACGTATTTAACGCGTTTTTTTAAGTAGGTACTTCTATTATTTTATCTACCCAAAGTCTTTGAACGAATGAATATCTAGTATTCTGAATTCAAATATTGTAGTTAGATTATTGTTATTTATTTTATCTATCCAAAGTCTAACAACTATTTTCCTCCCTCCAGGACTGACGAGCAAGGCATAGCGATGAAGGTGTACAACGGCCTCGCGATCGCGCTGGAGATCTTCGTGCTGTATCTGAAGATGACGGCCACCTTCCTGCACTGCATCTACCAGTTCTTCGTGCCGCCGGAACCCAAGAGCGTCAACGGGGAGATTGTGCTGGTAAGGCTTCAAGGCAAATATGCTAGAGATCCTTGTGCTGTACGTGAAGAAGACGGCTACCTTCCTGCACTGCATCTACCAGTTCTTCGTGCCGCCGGAACCCAAGAGCGTCAACGGGGAGATTGTGCTGGTAAGGCTTCAAGGCAAATATGCTAGAGATCCTTGTGCTGTACGTGAAGAAGACGGCTACCTTCCTACACTGCATCTACTAGTTCTTCGTGCCGCCCTAACCTAAGAGCGTCAACGGGGAGACTTTGCTGGTAATTCTTCAAGGCAGATGTGCTGGAGATCTTCGTGATGTACGTGAAGAAGACGAATACCTTCCTGCACTGCATCTACCAGTTCTTCGTGCCGCCGGAGCCTTAAATCGTCAACGGGGAGATTGTGCTGGTAAGTCTTCAAGGCAAACGCACTGGAGATCCTCAAACTATATGTGAAGAAGACGGTTACCTTCCTGCACTGCATCTACCAGTTCTTTGTGCCGCTGGAGCCGAGCGTCAACGGGGAGATTGTGCTGGTAAGTCTTCAAGGCAGATGTGCTAGAGATCTTCATGATGTACGTAAAGAAGACAGCTACCTTCCTGCATTGCATCTACGAGTTCTTCATTCTTAATCTTCACCGATCGATCGTCTTAGGCTGAGTATTTTGATCTGTAGTTAAATCAAGCAATAGTGAAAAATAGTGAATAATTGTTCAATTTCAGCGAAATGCGACGGTCAACTGTTAGTTTAATCAATGGCATCTATTAGTCAAGAAAGAAAACATACAGACATTTAGTGAAATTTTACAATTCTAGTCTAATTCGACCTGAACAAACAATTTCACAGATAGAACCGCTATGATTTTTTAAAATGTCTTATGAAAGACTCGCAATTTTATCATGCCAATTTATATCCTTCTTTTGCACTGAAATTACCGAAATTTTAGTCCGCAGGTGCTAAGTTGGACCCTTTCCAAACCTTAACTATAGCGCGATACTTAAGCAATATAGTTAGAGTAAATATCTTCTGTTCTCCTTCCAGATAACAGGCGCGGGCCACGGCATGGGTCGGGAGACAGCACTTCGGTTCGGCAAGCTCGGCGGCATCATCGTCTGCGTAGACATCAACCCCACTGGCAACCAAGAGACGGTAGACCTCATCAAGGAACAGAAGGGGAAGGCTTATCGATTTGAGTAAGTTTTCCTAACAAAGGTTTAGAAAATACCTGGTTACACAACACAGTCTTTTAGAATTTAATTGACGTTTGCCGATTGCTTGGTGATCCTTCAATTCGAAATAAGTCAGAGGAAGGCTGTGTCTAAACGCTTCCGGAGCCGGATATGGGTCGTGCAAAAATTTAAAAACTAAAAAAGCCATGGTAAGGGTCCTGGGTAAGAACATAAGCCACCAATAGTTTCATACAACAACGACTCGGGAGGCGGGGTGTGGGCAAACGAACGAATTTATTGTATGTTCCTAAAACCGAAAATGTTAATAAGCACGACAAGCAGTGTAAAGTAATAGAAGGAGAGGATAAGATCTTTCACTTGGGTGCCAAAACAAATTAATGACAACGTCATGCCAAACAGAAGGTAAATACACATAATAATGCAATAGAAAAATTATAAGAAATTAAAATTAGTGCTAAATACTTCTGTTTTAATAGATTATTCGCCACTAAAAATGTCCATTGCCTTCTACATTATTAAGTTAGCCACAATCTACGAGCGACTGAATAATATTATCTTAGCCACTGGTTATCTTCTATGTAAACTACTTTCTGGGTGGTTATAAAAAAAATAACTAAACCTAACCTACCCGTGTCGGAGTGCCCAACAATTTCGAGCCCACTTCGCTCGCTCTTGGACTAGGAATATTTAATTAGCGTTGTAACAAAGACGCATTAGTTTATTAGATTCTATCTCATTTTCCCGTTTCTTAGTTATAGAATGAGAAGTTTGATCACGTGGCCAACAAAGAAATGTGTGGCATGAATTATAATTTCTTAATTAAGATTATAAACTAACAAGAGATTAAAATATTACTATGAACTAAAATTAAGCAAGTTTTGGTAAGTAGACAGAACTGCTGCAGTTGGTCCTGGTTGCCATTCATAGGTCTTTGACAGCCATTCAATAACCTGAAAGTCTTTAAACCAGGTTTATGGAGGGTCGTTGTGTATATAACTCAGTCAACATAAATGAGTTGTGAAGGTGGTTAGAGGCTCAATTTAGGTATTTCTTTTATATAAAGAAATACCATACCGTACCGTGCCGTGCGTAGCAGCCTGCAGCATCCGATATCAGCTTTGCCGGTTAGACTGAAAGCCCCCAAAATAATATAGAAAATGCTTGCCAGATATTTGTGTATGAGAGTTAATACTTTTCTCTCTTTAGCGACCCGCCCCGGCACCCGTGCGAAGCCGGGGCGGGTGGCTTCGCACGGGTGCAATGCTGATACCACCGCAACCGCTATGTCCCTGTTTTTTAAATCTGCAATATCTTCGAAAATATTCATTTAAATTACATACTGTTAAGAGTCATTTTGATCTATATTAAATGCACAATGTATTTAAGGTACTTAATTGGATTAATATACCTTATGGTAAAAGCTACGCACGCAAGTCTGGGATTGGTCTCGCTAGATGACGCTGAAGTAACATTTTTAGTTTTATTTTTTGTTTTTAATGTATGGGAGGTTTATTAAGGCAAGAAAATGGTATTAGCTCAAATTGGACTTTCTATTTTATTGAACTTAATCAAATGATTACCTCAAAATCCACCTAATTCTGACTGTTCATGACTTATGTAGAGTACTTTTTAGGTAAGGGATCTTTGTTCAATTCAATACATTCGCACAAGGAGTATTGCTTTTTTAATTAGTTTGACGCACTTTGTTCGATCTGCTCTCAAAACGGTGAAGGAAAACATCGTGAGGAAACCGGCATGTCCTAGAACCAAAAAATTCGAAGACATGTGACATTCACGAACCCTCACTGGACTCGCGTGATGGATTACGGCCCATTCCCTATCTTAGAGAGGAGGCCTGAGTCCCAGCAGTGGGAACATTAAAAGCTTTGTTTTGTAGCGTCAAAAGACGAATCAATAAAAAAAATCATTTATAATCAGCGGTGCCGGTACGCTGATCATAAATCTACACCTACCTATATTATTATGCGTTCCACACGGCCATTGTAATCAAAATACGGGCCGGCGCACGTGCACAGAGTTCATTGCCAAATTCAATTGTTTTTATTACTTCGTGCTCATAAAAATAGAATTGAAATGAAAGAAAAAACACGCGACTGTAATTTTTAAAAAGTTTTTTATAAAAGTTATTGCCTATGCCTAGCCTTTGAAAACAAAATCAAAATGTTGATAATTTGAAATAATAGTATTTTGAGTTAAAGTGAGGTTAGGAACAATAAAAATTGTAATACGTAGAAACTAATTCTACTTACTCTCATATCGTAAAGTTTCAACAACGAAATCAAAAGTAATACCCTATTGACATATCCTCAAATTAATAAGTTATTCTATATCACATCTTCCTTAAAAAATAGGTGGGCTATAAAATATCTTAATTTCCTACATTAAACTCGACGGTATTATGTGACATTGAAAAAAAAAAGGTTTGCAATGTATCTAATACAATTATTTTAATTGACATAATTAAAGGTAACAAGGTAGAGCAGTGGTGGCCCAGTGATAACGGCCCCGCCCTACGAGTTTGTAGGTCGCGGGTTCAAACCCAGCTAGGCAAATTACTTTGTGCAATTTATTTCAACACCACTGCTCTCAAAACGGTGAAGGAAAACATCGTGAGAAACCGGCATGTCCTAGAACCAAAAATTCGAAGACATGTGACATCCCCCAACCCGCACTGGGCCCGCTTGGTGGATTACGGCCCATTCCCTCTCTTAGAGAGGAGGCCTGAATCCCAGCAGTGGGATCATTATAAGGCCGACTATGCTATGCTAGGTAACATAAATGTTTTAAATGAATATTATAGGCAGATCGTTAGATTTGAGGCTATCATCGGCGGTCACTTCTCGCGCCCGGCCCTGGTTCAGGCTATTATAGTTCGAGGCGAGACGGAATGGGAAATGGTCACCTCGTTCTGCGAAGCAGTAATGCGAGCGAAGGAGAAGGCCGCAACTATAGAAAGGCCGCGACCGTGAGGGAATGCACATCCTCACGCCTCAGCCACCAGAGCAGATCCACAAGAGACGCCCCAGGCATCGAGAGTCCCTCTCGCTGCTCGGGGCGTCACTGCTCAGCTGATTTTCTATGAGCGTAGGCGTAGGCTTGCAGGTGACGAGCAAAGGGTAGCTCACCGTCCAGTGAGGATGGTGGGAACCAGGTGAGGTGAGATTCATCATATAACTCCTCTTTCACTGGGTGGAGCGAAAGAGAATGTCTGAAAGACTTTTACTGATTTAAACTAGCCTATGTTTCTTTAATTCCCCTTTCCCACAATCCCTAACGCTTGTAGGCTTAGTCGGGAATGGTTATCTGAAGCAAGTTGGTAGGTACCAACTTGGTGTTGGTATTTGCTTTTTTTTATTTTTTTTTTATTTTTTTATTATTTATCTCAGGACCCTGAGGTCCTGGACCTTTGGGAGGCGTACAAGGAGCCGAAGCCAACTCGCAGAGGCCCTATAGATAATTATAATGGAACATGATACCAACCGACGATTATCCCTGTACGCGCTATGCTAGTGCACCCAAGGACAACCCCCGGTTATTGAAAACTATTGAGTACTATTATTATTATTTAAATACGTTTACAAACTCGGAAACTTATCTCTTATAAGACAAGGATAATCACAGGTCTTTCATCTACCTACCTATTATTAATAATATGAACTTCGATAATGTATGTTAGGATAAAGGTGTGCAAGTATTAATTATGTTGAGAACAATAGAACATAATGAATCTTGTTTAGACATACATAAAAAATAATAGGATAGAATAGACTAGAATAAACCTTTTTTTTTAATAATTAGAAATTAAAAACGTAATAGAAGTAAAAATAGTTATTATTATTATATGATTATGTGTTATTGTGTTGAGGGTTGTGGGAACCCGAAGGATGCGACATGCGCAGGAGCGTTCATTGTGACGTTACTTGGGGGAACCCTATGTCCAACATTGGACGTCTTTCGGCTGAAATGATATGTATTGATTGATGCGTTGGTTCACCCACTGGTAAGCCCCGCATCAAGATGTAGGATGATTGGAAAAAATAACTGCGGCCTTGGAGTGCAATGGGCAACTGAAGGAACACAGCTGGGATCTAGTCAGTTACGGTCTGACACTCATTCTCGCTCCACCCTGAGCAGGAAAAGGTATTTGATGATTTCATAACCTCAAAAAAGGGCGAAAAGCCCATTGCTGCTGTCGGATATAATACGGGTAGACAGACTTTGAAAGCCTAATTAGAATTTTGTATTCATCATCATCATCATTTCAGCCGAAAGACGTCCACTGCTGGACATAGGCCTCCCCCAAGCGTCTCCACAACGACCGATCCTGTGCGTCTCGCATCCACCGCACTTCCGCGACTCTCACCAGGTCGTCAGTCCACCTTGTGGGAGGCCTTCCAACGCTGCGCCTTCCGGTGCGCGGTCGCCACTCTAGAACCTTTTGGCCCCATCGACCATCCGTTCTACGAGCAATGTGCCCTGCCCACTGCCACTTTAGTTTGGCGATTCTTCGGGCTATGTCGGTGACCTTGGTTCTCCTGCGGATATCTTCATTCTTTATGCGATCACGCAAGGAAACTCCGAGCATAGCCCTTTCCATTGCCCATTGGGTGACTGTAAGCCTTCTGATGAGGCCCATTGTAAGCGACCATGTTTCAGTGCCATATGTCATCACTGGCAACACGCACTGGTCATAGACTTTCGTCTTGAGACACTGTGGTATGTTGGACGAGAAGATACCGCGCAGCTTCCCGAACGCTGCCCAGCCGAGTCGGATTCGACGATTGACCTCTTTCTCAAAGTTAGACCTACCCAACTGGATTGTCGAGGCCTACGCCAAAGAGGCGACTACTACCTAAAAGTATTGTTATTTGATTTAATGTTATGTTTATTATGGATTATTGTTTTGGATTATTATTATGGGTTGATAATATGAATTGTTATTTTTATTATTGTAGATTACTATTATGTAGGGATTATTTTATAATTTGTTTTGTACGACATATAGGATTAGTATCTAATATAATCAATTGGCATTAATAATTAATTGGCATTCTAATATCTAAAATATAAAATTAATTAAGAAATGATTTTAATTATATTACAATTATATTTCAATTATTTATAAGCAGAAGCAAAATATGTAATAAATAGATAAATATAATTAATGATCGGATAATTCCAATGTTGTGATTTTAATTTCTCATAGTTATGATGTGTAGTTAACTAATTTAAAATTTGTTTACATATTGTTAGATGTGGTAGTAGAATAAAAAGGCTATTTTATTTTATTTTATTTTTTATAACTGGATTATCTGTCCCAGGTAAACGTAATCGTCTACAACTTCGAGTGCAGAGAATGTTGTATTAGATAAATTTAATTTTAGTTGGCCAGATACTGGGACCAAACCAAGCTTGACTGCGGAGATGGGGTATTACCATGATGACATGTTAAAATGTCAAGCATGTGAGCGAGAAAATCAGAAATCAGAAACGTTTATTTCAAATAGACCAATTACAGGCACTTTTGAATTGTCAAAATGTCGGTCTGTCAAAAAAAAAGTGAAGCTAAATTCCACGTTCCAAAGCGTAGATCTCTATGGAGAAGAACGTGCAAGAAACTCCATGGACACTCTTTTAAAAAGGAAAGCTTCTATACACCCTAAATAGCTCGATCCATTTAACAGTTCAATATAGGTCAAATGGAGTTTCTTGCGTTAAGAGCTCGTGGTAGAACTTTTGGTCTTTTTAAGTTCCAGAAAATTATTTATTAATAAAAGTTTAGCAATTACATTTAAATAATTGATTAAACAAAATATATATGGCCTGGCACGCGACGATGGCAAAAGACCGGACAGTATGTCTTTATTTCCATGGAAGATAGGTAGGCATTTAGTGTGGGACGCTACTTGAGTCGATACTCTTGCGCCATCTCATTTTCCGAGCTCGTCGTGCTGTGCCGGTGCTGCCGCAGCGGCTGCAGAGAACCTCAAGCGGCGGAAATATAATAACCTCGTTGGTAGTTATATTTTCGAGCCGTTTGGGGTTGAAACTCTCGGATCGTGGGGTCCGAGTGCTCTCAAATTATTTAAAGAACTTTCAAAACGCCTTGTTGACACTTCGCGTGACCCAAGGGCTGGCTTTTACTTCGGACAAAGGATAAGCATTGCCATTCAGCGTGGTAATGCCGCCAGTCTTTTGGGTACATTACCAGTCGACAGCGATGCGGAGGAGTTTTTCGACGCCGTACTTTAGATTGCTTTTTTTAGTACTTTAGGGCTTTTATTTTTATTTTGTAAGTTAGTTTTAATTAGGTTAAGTTAAGCATATTTTGTTTAATTAATAAATGTAGTTCCTGAATCTATATTTTGTTGAGAGGCGTTCATACTAATCATGACTTCACCCCCACAGATGTGACGTAACAGACCGAGAAGCTATAAACGCCTTAGCGGAAAAGATTCGTCGTGAAGTAGGTGAGGTGACCATGCTCATCAACAACGCGGGGATTATGCCTTGCAAGCCCCTGCTAAAGACTTCGGAGAAGGAGATCAGGAGTGCCTTTGAAATCAACATCATCGCTCATTTATGGGTAAGTTCTCATAAAGACCATTGTTGTAAACAGGTAGTGAAAAAAAAAAAAATATTATATGACTTGAAATACACTAACTACGCAGAAGTATGGAAAGAATAGTTTTCATTTTGATACAAGTGCAGAAAGTTGGCAGTCAGGGCCACTAACCACTAGACCAACAGGCCAGTCAAAAAAGCAATTTAGGATAATAATAAGCATAATCAGCCTTTTAATGTTCCCACTGCTGGGACTCAGGCCTCCTCTCTTTAGAAGAGGGAATGGGCCGTAATTCACCACGCGGGCCCAGTGCGGATTGGTGAATGTCACATGTCTTCGAATTTTTGGTTCTAGGACATGCCGGTTTCCTCACGATGTTTTCCTTCACCGTTTTGAGAGCAGTGGTGATGAAATAAATTACACAAAGTAATGCGCCTGGCTGGGTTTGAACCCGCGACCTACAACTCGTAAGTCGGGGCCGTTACCACTCGGCCACCACTGCTCTAGTCGGGGCCGTTACCACTCGGCCACCACTGCTCTGTCAAAAAAGCCATATAACGGCAAAAATTAGCAGCGATTCACGCCGATTCTAAATTCGGCGATGGCCAGAAGCATCTGCCTCAAAGAGTATAGTAAATATAGGGGAAATCTGCCCACAATCTGCCTGCCCAAGCCACATTGGTTCGAAGTGTGGTATTGTCAAATTTGACAGCTCAATTCTTAATATTTTTCGTTTTGGATACAAGTCATTTAAGGCATGCCCTCGCAGAATAGTTTGAAAATCACCTAACGAACTAAAACATGTGGCGAGGCGAAAACGACTCGTTACAATCAACTGTTGACAATTACAATGCATGTTTTCAGAGCCAATCATGCCAATTTTGATAAATTTTTGCCAATCACATCTTACTAATATTGTAAAGGCGAACGTTTGGGTGTGACGGTTAAATGGAGTTTAAATTTGGTACACGGATAAACCATGTTCTGGAATAGTACATAGAATACTTTTCATCTCGCGAGTATATTCCCTTGGGATAATTTTCTATTACGACGCGAACGAAGCCGCTTACAGCAGCTAATTTCCTTATAAAACACAAAAGAACTCAAGAGTTTATTTTGGAAATTGCAAATACAAACCTGAATGATACATGAGTTCTACCATAATAATTTACTACTTGCTTTTTCCAGCTCATTCAAGCATTCCTGCCCTCGATGATGGAGCGCAACCACGGCCACATCGTCGCCATGTCGTCGATGGCCGGCGTGGTGGGGCTCCGAAACCTGGTGCCATACTGCGCCACCAAGTTTGCTGTCAGAGGACTGATGGAGGCCCTGCACGAAGAACTCAGAGAGGATAAGGAAAAGGACTACAGTGGTGTAAGTAAATGTTGAAATTATTTGTGTTGTTGGAGCTAATCTTTGTTCTAGATTTATATGTACGCTGATAAAATGCGATTGCAAAATGTGGTAAGAACTTTGAGTACACAACAAGTACAAACAAGATAAAACATTGAAGTGTGTTACGCGATGCACACGAGCTGATTTTCCAAAATAAGCTGGACTTGAGTTTGGTCCAGCTTCTTTTTCTTCTTCTTTTCGTGTCGATGTTCTCAAACTAGATTTTTTTTTACCACCATTTGGCAACCTGTACCTATTATTGGTCTCGTATAGATCCTGAAAAGTGCAGGTGGTTGTGCAGGATAGGCAGCATAACAGGTGACGCATGTCCTGTGCAGCTGCTCCACACTGGCACTGTGTTAGAGATGGGTCGAGAAAGCCCCATTTGGCCAAATTGTTTTTACAGCGGCCAACCTGGGTTCGCAATTGGTTTAGAGATTTCCAGATTGGCTACTATCCACCTTATTTTGTCTTTAAGTCGATAATGATGGTCTGAACGGTATTCTAGCCGTTGCGGCTTCCAGTCTAACCGAATGCGACTGAATACTCGTGTTTTACATAAAGTGACTGCCTAACAGACTTCCAAAATCCAGTTACTGGGCAACACGATACTCCTTGGATAGACTGAGGTCAGATTGTCTGGCGTCTGACAACCTATAGGGTGACTGGCAATTAGTGTATGATACTTAAACACGTGTTTAAGTATCGTACACTAATTACCAGTCACCCTATATAACGACTGTCAAAGAAGAAGAAGATTTAGTACGTGCTTTCCGAGTCACGGGGTGATGATGGACACTTCTAACTGCGTCGTGCAAAATGAAAAAAAAAATATATATATATATATGCCGTCTTCTTCGTCTTTTCAAAGTAGTATGTTACAGCCAAAGTTTTTAATCTAGTTATACACAATCCAGCCGTTAAGTATAATATCTACTTAACTTAGATAAAGTGATTATTGGGACAGAATTACTCAAATAACCTTGCTATTTTGTAAAATAGTTTCAGAGTAGAGAGTAGTTTTAGTTGTTGTTTTAGTTTTGTTTAGTTTAGTTTTTTTTTGTTTGTTTTAGTTTAGCGGTTTGTTTTTTGTTTAGTTTGTTTTGTTTTTGTTATCTTGCTTCGTTCGTATCGTATATGTCCAGTTACAAATTATTAATTTATATTTCAAGCACTTTTTTAAGTTAAGACGGTTTGGCACTATAGTGTTGGTTTGATGATCGAGCCGGTAGTTAGCCATAGCAACTCCTCAACGAAACAAGATAGCATTATCGTGTTTGGGCACAATTAATATTTAATGCAAAGCGATATTTTTATGCCCCGTTATTGAAATTGGAGCCAGAAGATAGCTATAGCAACTTCTTAAGAAAACAAGATAGCAAAATCGTGTTTAAGCAAATTGCGCATATAACCAACGCCCTACACGGTGCCCAGAGTCTTATGATGGGACAAGTAGGCCATAGTAACTTCTTAGCCAAATAAGGTTGCGGCACGGAACACAGTGCAACCTCTTGTGACAAAATAACAACAAACACTTTTGCCACGCGGCCACCGTTTGCAGCGGCAAAAAGGGGAGAGGGCGGGAAGTGAGCGGGATTATGTTTATCACTAACTAACTTCAAATAGTATCTAGATAAAGTAATTCATTAATTAAATTTTCTACACAGCTTAGTCTGTATACATACTATTTAGCCATTTTGTATATTAGCTATTTTTATTTTAGTTACATTGTCTGTAACAAATACATAGGTCACGTTTGTGATCTTTGATCCTTCAGTTTCAGAATGACGTCATTGGCTTGATTCAAAATTCAGACCGACATAGGTATGTAGGTACTTACCACAATACAGATATACTTTGCAATGTATTACTGAAGAAATAGTTGTTGTAAAAGTCGATGCAGACTTGGGAGGCTTTACTTACGGACTTTACTATATTTTTATTGAATTGTAGGGTACCATGTGTTTTATCAATATTATTTTTAGTTTATGCGAAACCTGAATATAGTTTGTCCAGAATCAGTAACTGAATGGATTCCAATAGTTTTACACCATGTCATATTTTTTCCCAAAAATATTTAAAAAGGTCACAAGTTGCTCACAACCGACACTAAGTACAACACAGGTCACGGCAGGTCATAGCGGGCATTAGGAGCCAGCAAACAGCAGGGTGTAAGTGACAAACAACCCCTCAGTCGCCGGGATGGCCCAGTGACTACGTATTTTTGCTGACATAACGAGCTTATAAGTTTGTGATATTTCATGATATAGTTATGAAATTTTGTACATAGATTCTTTACATAAAAATACTAGACACATGTTTCGGGTTTCGCATTTAATAACACTAATGTTGTATATACTACGAGTATGTTTTTTATATAGTAGCTTGGCACTATGGAATAGAATAGAATAGAATAGAATAGAATAGAAAACCTTTTATTCGGTACAGACACAGCACAACGGTTATAATATAAACACAAAGACAAAGTAAACAAGAACTAAGTACAAAATGCGTCGAGCGTGCCCGCTCCGAAAGGGTGACCACCTCAGCATTTGCTAGGCGTTAGACACCCAGCGCTGGTTTTCAGTTGGCACCCCGCAGTGACGCACGGACTAGGGCAAACATATATAAATATACTACTCGTATGTAATTTAAATAAATACAGATATTGTGTACCTACTGGAGTATAGTTTTATTAAAATAAAATACATAATTAACTATTTGACAAATAACAACACAATATTATAAAATGAAATTTGTACCACATTGGATGATACAACTATAAAATATGCTATGCTAAACTGGACCCATTTGGCACTGCCGTGAGACACACAATGTCGATGTATTTAAGTTTCTATAAAATTGTTACTCCATTGCGTGTATCTGTGTGCTAAATAAACGTGTCTTTCTTTCTTTCTATTAAATTGCATTTATATCAAAGCAGTAAGAAGTTAAAAACAATCAATTGAAACAAATTCATCTCTCTCTTCCAGATAAAGTTCACAGTCATCTGCCCGTACATCGTGGACACAGGTCTGTGCAAGAACCCTAAGATCAAGTTCCCCTCGCTGATGAAGATCCTGTCGCCGCAGGAGGCAGCCGACAACATTGTCGACGCCGTGAGGAGGAACTACCAGGAGATCACCATACCTAGCTCACTCTACTACATCAACATGGTGAGTTGTCACAAGATCAAGTTGTTGAACCCACGCTCACGGGAGGCCTGCGGTCCTACCACGACCTCTTAACGTGATCCATCCGACGACATAAAATGAACTGTTAAAGGGATGGAGCAACAGAAATCTTAATAATAAGGCAATGGAAGATGGAAGTCGCAAAGATGCGTGACCTTGTCGCCGCGCATGTGTCTCGTAGAACACAAGTGCGCTAAGTGTGAGTGAGCGCGCGATATCATTCTTTGCTTTTCGCACGAGTTTATTATTGGTTACAGGGGCTGTGCCTCCTGAGATAATGCGTTTTAGAAAATATTGCGTAATGTCATCGCTAAAAGTTTAATTTCTGTTGCTACAATGCAATATGCATGTGTAGGCAATAGTGTGTATTTATTGTTTGTCTTTGTGTTGGTAGCTTTGCGAACCGGCGACACGCGTCCCAGTATTAAAAGACAGTAGATAGCATTTCTATTAATAATAATAATAATAACCCCATCGCCGTATCTCTACGTTGACGTCGTGGTGGGGCTTGCGTGCTCCAATATACCCTAGGTCTGTATCGGTAAAGTTTGCTTTGCCGTAATATGCCTAGGGTGAGGGGCCAGACTAAGAGAGATACAATCCGCAGTGCAGTTTTGTGGCGAACTGTTGGGCATTAGCGACCCCACGGACCCGGTCTCCCGGGAGAATTCTTGTTCTTCATCCCCGGCTTGCCTTTATTGGCCGGCCGTAGTGAACACTGACGAGGAACCGAGCTCCCACCTCTCTCTTGCCTTTATTGGGTGGCTTGAGTGGAGATTCGCAAGAGCAAACGTGCTCGGGAGAAGGATGTATAATCCAGTAAGGTGCTGGTAGGGATCTTGACCGTACTTCCGGGATTGTCCTGATAGCCGTGGTATACCTCTCCACTCCTCAAGCACCTCAGGATATGTTGCCCTCTTGTTGCTACGTCACTTCGTGCTAGCGGCCGTTTTTGGGGGCCCATTTATTGAGTGTGCAAGTCACCCCCTGCCTTTTTTCGATGCATATTAATAACGTTGTTCAGGCAGGGGCCATAGTCTTGACATAGTTCCATGTTACCAGTCCACTTAAGACTCCAAAAACCATAGCCCTATTATCTTTGTTCTCCATATGTCGCAACAGTTTTTCAATAACCGGGGGTTGTCCTTGGGTGCACTAGCATAGCGCGTACAGGGATAATCGCCGGTTGGTATCATGTTCCATTATAATTATCTAAAGGGCCTCTGCGAGTTGGCTTCGGCTCCTCGTACGCCTCCCAAAGGTCCAGGACCTCAGGGTCCTGAGATAAATAAAATATATAAAAATAATAATAATAATTTATTCATACATAAGCCTAATACAGATGGAGCGAAATATACTTTATTATTTTGACAAAATCCTTGCTGCGATTAGGCTATGTGATAGAGCATGCAGTAAACTGTGTGCCTTCTGACACCCAAACTAGGACAAAAGTCCTGTATCTCAGGTGTCAGCGTTCCAACCGGCCAATCACAAAAAGCAGCTTACAATTAAATTGTATTATAATTACAATAAAATCAGAATAAGAAAATTAAATTAAATAAAAATTGAACATTTAATTGCCTTATTATTAAGATTTCTGTGGATGGACCTATAAATATAGGGTGTATTGCTCCATCCCTCTGTCTCGCTCGCACGACTGATATTTAAACAAGTCATGATAAGGTCCCAGTTTCCTGCTTGATATGAAGCAGTTTGAAGTGGAAATTCTGTTTTTCTTCCTCCGGTGTCTTTTCTGATACATTTCTATTTCGTTGCTGGATCTTAGACAATCGAGTAGTTTCTCCGGGACTTACTAAGTAGTTTTAAAGTTTTTTTTCTTGTCCTAAAATACCCTACACTTATGCACTATAATTAGAGTCATGAACAATCAGAATTAAGTGGATTATGAGGCAATAATTTGGCTATATCTTCTCGTACAATGTACCACAGTGTCTCAAGGCGAAAGTGCGAGACCAGAGCGTGTTGCCAGTGATGACATATGGCTCCGAAACGTGGTCGCTTACAATAGGCCTCATCAGAAGACTTAAAGTTACTCAAAGGGCAATGGAAAGGGCTATGCTCGGAGTTTCCTTGCTTGATTGAATCAGGAATGAGGATATCTGCAGGAGAACCAAGGTTACCGACATAGCACGAAGAATCGCCAAACTTAAGTGGCAATAGGCAGGGCACATTGCTCGCTGAACGGATGGCCGTTAGAGCCGAAAGGTTATAGAATGGCGACCACGTACCGGTAGACGTAGCGTTGGAAGGCCTCCTACAAGGTGGACCAATGACCTGGTAAGGGATGCGGGAATCCGATGGATGCGAGACGCATAGGACCGTTCATTGTGGCGACACTTGGGGGAGGCCTATGTCCAACAGTGGACGTCTTTTGGCTGAAATGATGATGATGATGAATTTGACTAAGTTCAATAGGGTGGAATCTCCAATTTTAACAAATTCTATTTCTAGGATTTCCACACAAATAAACTAAAACTGTTCAGTTTAGCGCCATCTAGTGAAAAAATGGCAACACTCAGACCCATAGCTTTCTTCTTATGTGAAATATTTTCTAAATTATAACTATTTTGTTTTTTAAACTTTCAGATCTGCAGAACTTTGCCGAAGTCGGTGCCCTTATATCTAAAGGACTTCCTAGATTCCGGATTAGAAGCCCATTATTAAATTATGTGAATATGATTTATAAATTTTGTGTCCAAATGGATACATTCGTAACTGTTACCCTGACCAAGTTAGGCAAAGATTAGGCAGAAGTCGCAAGGACCAAAAATTATTTAAGGCAATATTTAAGCAAATTTGAAAGCATTTCTAAAAACCTGGGAAAAACGTTGATGTTTCGATACTAAATTTATTACAAAATAAAAAGGGTCCAATAATAATAATAAAAAATAGACTGAGAAGTTGATATCGTTTCTTAAATTTTAGTAGTTCGGAAATTATGTTTTCCATTTTGTTTAGAGACAAGAAAATACTAACTGTCCTAACAAAAATAAAGTCCACAACTTTGTATACAACCAAAAAAAGTTTCCATTTTGAAATATAATAAAATTCGGAAAGGATTGTAATTTTTTCATACATTAATGACACATAGACAATATGTGATTGCCACCACATATATGACTAAGATTATAAGTATAAGTATAAGATTAATTCAGGAATATAATTTTCTAACAACAATTATTTTATTATATTTTCGACGAATCTTATAAAAAAATCTTTTCAGTTGCTTCCTTAGCTAAAATTATGTACAGGTTTTTTACTCATCATTGCATGTTTTTTTATTTCTTTTGGTTTACTGGGCAATTTTGTAAATGCAAAAAAAAAAATTCATTTGTCTATTAAGTTTTTTTTTATTAATATAATATAATGTCATTTTATGAGTATGAATATTTAAACTCATATTTTTTTCAGGTTATCATATACAAATGAATTTCATAATGTAATTGCCCATTAGACCGTTTGAACTAAAATATGCTTTATTTTACTTCATCGTTTCTAGATTAGATTAGGATATTATTTAAGCGTAATAGTCAGACAATAAGCAAAATAAGTGATAAATGCAGTGCCTAGATTTTAACAGCATGAGTGAATTTATTATTTTAGAAATCTTGCCTTTTAAATAATATATTCATCAACAATATTTTATACTACATATACTATTCTACGAATTAGTATATATGTAATATATTATATTATTATATACTGTATATAAATGTATAGTGTTATTTTATATACCTACGTATAATAAGTAATATCGTGTTATTAAATGTTTCTCATTATTATAAATAAAAGTAATTTTGTGAAAATATAATTTATTAATAACAAAAAATAGGATTACTTAAATGTTTTAGAAGCTGTTATTTTTCAGGTTTTAATGCTAAATTATGTTTAGTATTAATTGCAATAGTTGTTGTTTTACGTGTTTAATGATTTTTTAAGTGCCATCATAAGTAAACTGCAGTGAATTTAAAACATGATATTATATATTTCTCGTAATATATTATTTTGATGGTACGGTTTGTCAACTTTGTATATACATATATTTTATTTTATTTTAATAATGTCTTTACTATGGGCCGTTTTTTTATTAACTACAATTTTATTTTTTATCTGTGAAAAATCTGTCAAATATTAGATTATTCCTCACTTACGAAAAGGCCCGTTTTGTTTTGGAAAAATTAATAAAAAAAACAGTGTAAGTTCAAAATAAGACATTCAAATTATTTTGAACTTATTTACTAAGTATCTAATTTTTTTTCTTGCTTTTTTTAGATATTAAATTTTTGCAAGAAATTCATATACATTTAATATTTTTGATAAAGTTGGCAATCGTCAGATATATATTTTTTTATTTTGCTTTTGAAGTGTTAATTGTGTGTTGATCATGTTTGTCAATTAGATTAAGGTTGTGATGTCAATGTAGTGCGATGTTGAATGTACTACTGAATACATGAAAACTATTTTTAATAAAAAATTGTTTTTTTTTTCATCCCACTGATTAAGTCTTAGCGTCTGTAGTCTGCCAACAGCAGAGCTACCACGAGCTCATAACGCGATCCATTTTACGAACTAAATTCAACTGTTAAAGGGGTGGAGCTATATAGGGTGGGGGAACACCTAAATACTCCGAAATATTTTATTCCGAATTTCAATGTTCCGATTTTCAAAAGTCCGAATTTCATAATACCTAAGAATTATAATGTCTATTATTAAAAATCACGAAATTTATTTTACCGAAAGTCGTAAATCCGATTTGTTAGTTTTCCGATTATCATGCGTTCGAAGAATCAAATGCTCGAATGGTTCTCAGTCCGAAAAACGATATTCCGATTTTCAATACTTCGAATAAAATAAAAATCAACATGTTGTGCTACAAAATTTAGTGACAGAAAGGAATCGCTGCAAAACCGACTTCACGCAGTCTTGTCTGCCCTACCGCTAGAGTGTAATTTAAACCCGCGTAGGCGCGGAGGGGTGGGTAGCTTCGGCTTGCTGGCCGGCCAGCCTCAGCCGCTTCGGCGAGCCTTTTTTTTTCTTAATGATAGGCTCGCGTTTGACCACCATCTCACCTGATGGTAAGCGATTATGTGGTCGACGATGGAGCACGCTTGCCTAGAATTAGCCTATTCACTCTTGACTTAAAGATTCCTAAGTTGTAGCTATCAGGAAACACAGACTCCGGCAAGGAATTCCACTCCTTGGCTGTACGCATAATAAATGTGTTCTCAAAACGTTTTGTGCGTATGGGTGGGATGTCTACCATGTACCGGTGGCGCAACGCCGTACGTCTAGTGGTCCGATGATGGAACGGACTTGGCGGAATTATACCTATTGTGCAATTCCAGTGCACACTCCCCGAAATGTAAACGATAGAAAACTGACAGGCTAGCAACTCGGCGGCGATGCCCAAGGCTTTGGAGCTTCGACTCAACAAGCATCATTGCCGATGATCCTCTTGGCTCGCCTCTCAATCGACTCTAGCGTATCAAGCTGGTATTTGGCAGACCCGTCCCAAAGATGAGAGCAGTACTCCATACACGATCGAACTTGCGCTTGATAAAGTTTTAGCAGCTGTTCCGGCGTGAAGTACTGTCTGACCTTCGCGAGGATTCCCAGCTTTTTTGCTGCCAGTTGAGCCTTTGCTTTGATGTATGGCCCAAAATTGAGAGTTGACGTCAGCGTAACGCCAAGAAGATCAAGATGGTCGGTTATTGGCACGGTCACACCTCGGAAAGATGGAGCCGGGTGAAATTGACTCCGTTTAGCGGAAAAAAGACACGCTTGGGTTTTAGTTGCATTGAACTTGACCAGATTGGCATCGCCCCAATCGGAGACATATACATTTAATATTTTTGATAAAGTTGGCAATCGTCGGATATATATATTTTTTTATTTTGCTTTTGAAGTGTTAATTGTGTGTTGATCATGTTTGTCAATTAGATTAAGGTTGTGATGTCAATGTAGTGCGATGTTGAATGTACTACTGAACACATGAAAACTATTTTTAATAAAAAATTGTTTTTTTTTTTCATCCCACTGATTAAGTCTTAGCGTCTGTAGTCTGCCAACAGCAGAGCTACCACGAGCTCATAACGCGATCCATTTTACGAACTAAATTCAACTGTTAAAGGGGGGTGTGGGAACACCTAAATACTCCGAAATATTTTATTCCGAATTTCAATGTTCCGATTTTCAAAAGTCCGAATTTCATAATACCTAAGAATTATAATGTCTATTATTAAAAATCACGAAATTTATTTTACCGAAAGTCGTAAATGCGATTTGTTAGTTTTCCGATTATCATGCGTTCGAAGAATCAAATGCTCGAATGGTTCTCAGTCCGAAAAACGATATTCCGATTTTCAATACTTCGAATAAAATAAAAATCAACATGTTGTGCTACAAAATTTAGTGACAGAAAGGAATCGCTGCAAAACCGACTTCACGCAGTCTTGTCTGCCCTACCGCTAGAGTGTAATTTAAACCCGCGTAGGCGCGGAGCGGTGGGTAGCTTCGGCTTGCTGGCCGGCCAGCCTCAGCCGCTTCGGCGAGCCTTTTTTTTTCTTAATGATAGGCTCGCGTTTGACCACCATCTCACCTGATGGTAAGCGATTATGTGGTCGACGATGGAGCACGCTTGCCTAGAATTAGCCTATTCACTCTTGACTTAAAGATCCCTAAGTTGTAGCTATCAGGAAATACAGACTCCGGCAAGGAATTCCACTCCTTGGCTGTACGCATAATAAATGTGTTCTCAAAACGTTTTGTGCGTATGGGTGGGATTTCTACCATGTACCGGTGGCGCAACGCCTTACGTCTAGTGGTCCGATGATGGAACGGACTTGGCGGAATTATACCTATTGTGCAATTCCAGTGCACACTCCCCGAAATGTAAACGATAGAAAACCGACAGGCTAGCAACTCGGCGGCGATGCCCAAGGCTTTGGAGCTTCGACTCAACAAGTGCATCATTGCCGATGATCCTCTTGGCTCGCCTCTCAATCGACTCTAGCGTATCAAGCTGGTATTTGGCAGACCCGTCCCAAAGATGAGAGCAGTACTCCATACACGATCGAACTTGCGCTTGATAAAGTTTTAGCAGCTGTTCCGGCGTGAAGTACTGTCTGACCTTCGCGAGGATTCCCAGCTTTTTTGCTGCCAGTTGAGCCTTTGCTTTGATGTATGGCCCAAAATTGAGAGTTGACGTCAGCGTAACGCCAAGAAGATCAAGATGGTCGGTTATTGGCACGGTCACACCTCGGAAAGATGGAGCCGGGTGAAATTGACTCCGTTTAGCGGAAAAAAGACACGCTTGGGTTTTAGTTGCATTGAACTTGACCAGATTGGCATCGCCCCAATCGGAGACCGCCTTCAAGGACAAGTTCAAGCGTTCAACCATAGCCTCTCGGGATGACTGGATCTGTGACCCACTAGCTCGTGCGTCAGCCACATATCTCTCGGCAACAGTGCTGTCGTCTGCATACCCAAAGATACCAGGTTTAAGTAAGTCCTTCAAACCATCATCAAATTCTCCTTCACCTTCAAATCATCACCAGATGGTTTGAAGTAAGGGCCTTCAAACCATCTGCGACGATAAGCTCGCATGGTGCCGCCCAAACCCCGCAGCGCCAGAGAAACAATACTTGCTGCATGTTGCATGCTGCATGCCTGCTTTTATGCTGCATGCTTGCTTGCATGCTGCATTTTTTTTTTTATTCTTTATAGGTTAGCGCTTGACCGCTATCTCACCTGATGGAAAGCGACGATGCGGTCGACGATGGAGCGCGCTTACCTAGAAGTAACCTATTCACTCTTGACTTAAAGATTTCCGGGTTGTAGCCATCAGGAAAAACAGATTCCGGCAAGGAATTCCACTCCTTAGCTGTACGCACTATGAATGTGTTCCCAAAATGTTTCGTGCGTCTAGGTGGGATGTCCACCATGTACCGGTGGCGCATTGCCGTACGCCTGGTGGTCCGATGATGGAACGGGCTAGGCGGAATTAGGTTATGCAATTCCGACGCACACTCCCCGAAATGCAACCGGTAGAAAACCGACAGGCTAGCAACTCGGCGTCGATGCTCAAGACTTTGAAGCCTCGACTCAACGAGTGCATCATTGCCAATGATCTTCCTGGCTCGCCTCTCAATTGCCTCAAGTGCATCAAGCTGGTATCGGGCAGATCCGTCCCAAAGATGAGAGCAGTACTCCATACACGATCGAATTTGCGCTTGATAAAGTTTGAGCAGCTGTTCCGGCGTGATGTACCGTCTGACCTTCGCGAGGATTCCCAGCTTTTTTGCTGCCAGTTGAGCCTTTGCTTAGATGTATGGCCCAAAGTTGAGTGTTGACGTCAGCGTAACACCAAGGAGATCAAGATGGTCGGTTATTGGCACGGTTACGCCCCGGAAAGTTGGAGCAGGGCTGAATTGGCTCCTTTTAGCGGAAAATAGACACGCCAGGGTTTTAGCAGCATTGAACTTGACCACATTGGCATCGCCCCATTCAGAGACTGCCTCCAAGGACAAGTTCAAGCGCTCGACCATAGCCTCTCGGAGAGACTGGATCTGTGACCCACTAACCTGCGCGCTGGATATGTAACTCTCAGCAACAGTGCTGTCGTCTGCATACCCAAAGGTACCGGGCTTAAGCAGATCATTTATGTGCAGCAAGAACAATGTTCCCGAGAGCACTGACCCCTGAGGGACCCCGGCATTAATGGCCATTTGACCGGACGAGCAACCATCGATGACCACTCGGATGGACCGATCACTCAGGAAGTCTGCAATCCAAGCACACAAACCAGCAGGTAATCCGAAAGAAGGAAGCTTACTAATAAGGCTTTCGTGCCAGACCCTATCGAAAGCCTTCGAGATATCGAGGGAGACGGCAAGCGCTTCCCCGTGTTTCTCGATGGCCTCACTCCAGATGTGGATGGCATACGCTAGAAGATCACCAGTTGACCGATTTCGGCGAAAGCCGTATTGTCGGTCACTTAGGATGTCATTAGCTTCTAGGTATGCCAGGAGCTTAGTGTTGAGTACACGTTCCATAGTCTTACAGAGTATGGACGTTACTGAGATTGGCCTGTAGTTAGCTGGGTCAGTCCGACTACCCTTTTTGGGCACGGGCTGTACGTTAGCTTGCTTCCATGCAATCGGCACTTTTCCAGCCTCAAATGAAAGTCTAAAAAGGCGTGTCAGGATCGGAGACAGTTCAGGCGCACACGTTCTCAGAACAATTGCCGGTATCCCGTCTGGACCGCTAGCCTTATTCACGTCAAGGTTACGCAGCACCCTACGGACGTCCTTCTGATGGATGCGAATATCCGACATACTCGTCTCGCAACCATCAGGATTAACAGGGGGCCGCGCGTCACCAGAATCTAGACGCGAAGATTCCGCGAAGAGAGAGGCAAACAAATTTGCTTTCTCCGCATGTCTGCTTGCACGCTGCAAATCCCCTGTATTATTGATGAATCACTTAGGTTAGGTTAGGTTAGGTTAGAACTGTGATTAATAAAGCGCGAAGGCAAGCAAGCTAAGCGCGCGTGCCGCGGCAGCGGCGGCCGAGTACCAGATCCCCTCTATTGTTGGTGAATCATTTGGGTTATGTTAGGTAAGAATTGTGACCAGGGAAACAAAATATTTTTATTCGAATCAAAATATATTTATTCAAAAGTAAACAATCATAGTTTTAAATGAGAACCAATACACTGTAAAAAATGTACTTCGTCGTATAGCTTTTTCTTTTAAATTATTTATTTGTCTTTTCTTCTTTTGCTATATACTTTCTTCATTTCGGTTTTGTACACACCGTTCATTATTTTTTCGATTTCACTTAAATTTATTTTACTTTCTTTTCGGAATTATATTAATCGGTATTTTAATAATCGGAATTCGTATTTTAATGTTCCGAATTATCATTAAGTCGGATTTTTTGTTATCCGAACTATTGAAACTCGGTATTTTGAGAATAGTAATTATAAACGTTAGGAATATTGAAATTTAGGAATTATAAAAATAGGAGTAATGATAAGTTGGAGTTGTTATATTCGGAATTTTGAACCATTCGGAATTATGAAAATCGATATTTTGAAATTCGTATTTCTAACTGTCGGAATAAAGTTTTTCGTATTTATGTAGTATACCCATAGGGTGTAAGTATAGCCCCACCACTTTTTCTCTCACGACTGACATTTTAACACGTCATGATAAGTCCCAAGGGATGTTATGGAGCTCCGTAACCGAAACTATCGAAACAGCTGTAAAAGTTTCGGATCGGAATCTAAATGAACGGTTACGACAGGTTTTTATTTATTTTGCTGGACCAAATAAATAATAATCTGTACTAGAAATAAAGATCCAATCTTGTATTTTAGTTTTATAATTTTAAAATTCTAATATCCGTAACCGAAACTAGCGGATAATTCGAAATAATTTCATATCCGTAACTAATGAAGACGTAAAAAATAAAGCATAATATAATATTATTCCTATATCCGTATCGAAACTAAAAATTTCATATCTATTACATCCCTGGTCCTTACCACCAATAACCAATCAATATTCAAAGCAAAAACTAACGCATCTTCTGTTCATCATCCTCTTCATTTCAGTCGAAAGACGTCCACGATTGGACATAGGCCTCCCCAAAGTGTCACCCCAATGAACGGTCCTGCGCGTCTCGCATCCATCGGATTCACTCAACCCTCACCAGGTCGTCGGTCCTTGTTGGAGTCACCACTCCCGAACCTTTCGGCCCCAACGGCCATCTGTTCTGCGAGCAATGTGCCCTGCCCACTGCCACTTAAGTTTGGTGATTCTTTCCGATATATCGGTAACGTATATTCTTCTGGTTAGGTTCATTCTATCGCAGACTTCATTCGTTGCTTTCCATCAGAAGTACTCAAGATTAACAGCAATTATACGACATTTGATTGAAGTTAGGTATTACCTTTTTGATAACGAACATAACATTTTTAAAACCTTTTACTTCTATTTCAGTATGTACAACAGAATATTACTAAAATATACTTTTAAATAAATATTATGAACAGCATACATAATTGTAAAAAAAGCCAATTAAATTCTCAATCTATTTATTTCAACTTTATATTTTGATTATTCACATTTAAAATGTACAGTTTCTGCTACATACACATAAGTACTACTGACATTTTGGCGTATAATCACCTTATTTGGAACGATGCTAACTTTACCTTACTTATACATATAAAAAGCAAATACCACAGTTTAAAAAAACATAATTACAAAAACGAAAATTTATTAAGTCTGAAACTAGTGCTCTGTAGGAACAATTTTTAAACGCTTGTGTTGTAAGTATTTAATCTTAATTCTCTATATAATTAAATGGAAGGTTATCTATTACATATAATAATAATATTTTAATATAATATTTAAAAAATATACTTACAAATAATTTAATATAATAAATAACATAGAATAGGTACACCTCTTAAAATTATTTAACTTAAATATAATATTTAAAGCAATCTATTTGTATTTTATAAATGAATCAGCAATCTAAGACTTTGCAATATTCACTTAAAACAATTAAGTGGACATTGCATACATATTCATAGACACACATTATTTATTGCTTATTTTTTCCTTACTTTTGTAAAGCAAAATAACAATGTGCTTATTACCAACAGGTAAAAAAGGAAATTGTTAGAAAATAACAATTTTCTGTACTTTTTTTTTTGGTGTAAAATAAAAAAGTATTATTTACCCTTCGACTTAGGTAGTTCAGAGTTCATCATAGTATTGGAAGCTTAAAAATATATTCGGTGCTTTATTATATTATTAATTATATACTTAAACATTTTACAAACCCAAAGATTCCAAGGTGTTTTTTATCAAATCTCTCTTTATATTACCATTTTTTGGTATTTTTATAAATAATGATTATGAAACACGAATTTTAGATACTAAATTTTCCGCCATCACATCTAATTTAATACCTAATCTTTTAAATAACAATAAATTGCAGATAGCTATTTAAAGCATACTAGCAAACAAATCAAACATTTATATAATATCAACGTATTTTACAGCATTAAATGCTCCATTTAGCGATACCAATTAATTTTAATATAATACCTACTTACATAAATATTTATAGAATATTATTTAATTCATGATACAAACATGTTACCTCTAACACAGACCTAATAATCACCATAATTGTGATATAAATGTTCAATACCTACTCACTTCATGATATAAATGTTTATGGATTTCAAATAGCTAATGTCAATAACTCTTCATTCGTATACAATACAACAACAATAAAAATTGGTATAAAAAAGAAATATGACCTTTAAGAAAATTAAGGCTAAAATAAATTTTACTTTAGGCGTTATTTTTAAGTAGGTAATAAATATAGTCAGTATTTATTAAACAGAAAAAAACGCTTCTTAATTGTATAATAGAAATATATATCAGTGTAAACTCAGTATTTTTTTAAATAATATTTTTATAAAAAAGTATTAAAATTACGAAAAAAATCTGTCACAATTTTATTATTTTTTGTCTCATGAAAGTCGACATGTTGGATTATAGTTATATTTTATTGCAACATGTTAGCACACATACCTATGAGCTCTAATGACTACGCCAATATTACAAAGTCTACAGCTAAACTCGAATGTCGTGCCAGAAAGGAGATCATTTGTAATTTTTCCATACTTAAGTAAATATAATAAAATAATATTTCTGCAGCGACAAAAATATTAGGGTCACCCCACACGGGCCACCCGCCACAACCACAAAACGCCGCCTCCAGCATATTTCCTGTGGGTTTCATACATTGTATATGGATTCGCCGCACACGGTTGACGCTGGTGGCCGCCACACGCTTCAAATCGCCGCTGATCGCTTCTTGTGGCCCGAACCAGCCACTAAACGCCGATACAAAACGCCGTCACACGCCACTCGCGCATTTCATCCTACACGTCAGAGTCCATTATAATACTGCGCGTATGGGTTAAAAAAAAGTAGTAGCCATCGGCCACAAGTGGCTGTCGCGCTTCTTCTAGCTTCTCGTGGCAGCGTTTGTAGCTGTGGCATGTGGCCCATGTGCGGCGACACTTATCTACAGATGTAGCCAATCAGCATACAGCCGCGGCTGTTACATGCACCTTTTTTGTAATAACTTTTAAAACTATTTCACTTATATCATAAAGGCGATAGTTTGTATATATGTGTGTGTATGTTTGTTATTCTTTCACGCTCAAACAGCTTTAAGGATTTGGTTGAAATTTGTCACAAGAGTAAACAATGTTTATTTATTTATTTATTATTAAATATACACACTATCTTTACAGGCTGAACCTAATACAATAGTGGTTTCCAAACCCAAAAAAATAATAATTGAATGTTCTGGAATAGCACATAGGTTTCTTTTTATCTCAGGGAGTATCATCCCTAGGGATATTTTCTTACTTTCACGAGGGTAAAGCCAGTGGCTTCTGCCAGTTTCATTTAAAAATACTAGCTTCTAATAGTATTTTTATATATCTCTAAGTTACCTTTCTTATCGCAAATTTTGCATAGTAAAGAACTTTTATGGCGTTAAGTCCATTCTTGCACTGCAACTAAAAGTACTACACATTAATACACACACACTTTAATAAAATGAATAAATTCATCAATAACATCCATTCTGACACAACATTATATGTAGATAACATCGACACAATTATCTATCTACACAGCAATTTTGGCTAATAATTGACTTTACTCTCTTAGAACATCGGAAGCAAAGTAAAATAATCTTAAGGATCACACAATCATAGCCTAAGGCCTACTGCCCTCGGACGCGTAGCTTCATAGACGCGTAGGTATTCGCCATTATACGCTTGGTGTACGCCCGAAGCTCGACGAAGCGGCAACTACATAACGGCACGACGATGTCGCTTCGTCGACAATTTTTTTTTTAAATCTTCATGCAACACAAAGTACAAAGGCGGACTTAATGCCTTAGGCATTCTCTACCAGTCAACCTAGGGTGGTGAAGAGACAATATATGGTAGGCGCATAAAAAGAGAATTTTATTTAGAAAAAAAAAAGCATATACATAGTTAAAATACACATACTTATATATTTAATATATAATATAATAATAATAATAATATTCACACAACTATCACACAACGCCGTCTAGTCCCAAGCTAAGCAGAGCTTGTGTTATGAGTACTAGACAACTGATAAACATACTTAAATATTTCTAAATACATACATATTATAGATAAATTACACCCACACACAGAACAAATGATTGTGCTCATCACACAAACATTTGTCCTAGGTGGGAATCGAAACCACGACCTCCGGCATAGCAGTCAGGGCCACTAACCACTAGACCAACAGACTTGTCAAATATATATACATACCTACATATATACATATATACATATATATTAATATAACGTAAGGACAGAACTTTTCAGAGTTTCACAGTTTTGTATGCTAGCTTCACGCAGGCGTACACTAAGCGTATGATGACGAATACGCGTCTATGAAGCTACGCGTCCGTGGACAGAAGGCATTAATCATAACAATAAAAATAAAACGATTCAATCAATATCAATTGCAAAAAAAAAAATTGTTTTAGTGCGAAGATTACCTAAACTTACACTATAATAACATAACATAAATAAGCCATATTAATTTTCTCTTAACCTTTGGTAAATACATGCATTTATTTAATACAGTTTTATTGGATTCATATTACGTTGTATCAATTTATAATTAATGAATAAATTTCCAATTCAAGAAATTATCGAGGCTGAGACTTTATATATTGACTTCCAGCCCCCATAGCCAAGTTACAACCGTTTCGTTTCGATTCTCTTTTCGTTGATCGCCTCGAGTCGTCCACGCCTCCTATTCCTTTGTTCTGACCACGTTAATGAGGTTTAGATGACGTCAGAACAAAGGAATCGGAGGCGTGGCCGACTCGAGGCGATCGACGGAAAAGAGAATCGAAACGAAACGGTTGTAACTTGGCTAGGGAGGCAGGTCTTTAAGACACCCTTAAGGGTGAATATGAATGCATATGGGTGCATATAAATACCTATGCAAAGCTCTAATTACCATTAATTGTTTTGTGAAAACATTTTTTGTCCTCAATAGTCAATTGCAGAGACATTCATTTGTATTTCATAGTATATTCAATATATATACTTATATAAACAAATTATCAAAAAAATCGAGCGTGAGTATAATTCATAACAAAAATACTAAAATCGCGATAAAAATTGGGCAGCCAAATTTATATGTCATGCCATCTTAGAAAATGATCACTTCATGAAATGGCCAAGTAAAATTGGCCAGATCATTTTAAACGTTAAAGTTTAATGATATTTAGAAAGAAAGAAAAGAAAAAACTGTTTATTCGCGCGAAATGACGCAATCTTAAAACTAGTTAACAAACATTATCAGTTGAATAGGGAAGATATGCGTCACATCCGCGCAAAACGGCCGAACGCTCAGCATAAAGCTGCGGCCTCACGCATTATGCGATGAGCTCACAGCGCTGTTTTTCAGCGTGGGCCGATGGCGGTGTTGACATAAAGACGCCCGAACGGTGCAGCGTACAACGAGATTTCGACAGAAAAAGGAAATAAAAATAATTACAGAATTACAAATTAAAAGGAAAATTAAATTAAATTAAATTAAAATAATAAATAAATATGTAACGTGACAAGTATATACAATAATATAAAGTGGCAACACCACGACGCGTCCGTAGCAGCACTCGTTTTTATAATCTGTGGCAATTTGCATAGACCACAGACGCTAATAGGTACGTGATTGGACGCGATCGCGGTGCCGCTCACAGAATATTTTGACAAAAGGATATGACCGAATGTGACGACAAGTTATGATGGTTTTGGAAATTCAAATAATTGTTATATAGTACTATTAAGATGGTTCATGTTTGCGACAATGTTTTAAGTATTTGTGACGAGATGTGAAATTAGACGAACTCAAGAAAAGCGAACATGGGAACAGGTAAGGTTGATCAAATTGTTCACTCACATTGCTTTGTGGAAAATTCCAGGGACGAAAACAAACGGGACGAATGTATAAATATAATTAGTTTATCTGTAATTAGATTAATAATGGATTACCAAGTCAACAAATAAGAATAAACAGTAAAAATTAAAATTATATGCATTGTAATGTGACTTTATTGTGAAAAGTGTAATGAAGATAATTAAAACGTATAATTAATATTTGTTTTGTTTGTAGGTTCCTAGCATTATATTTAAAAAATAGTATGACAACGCAAACTGACAGCAGCGAAACACCACAGGGACAAGACAAATTGAATGCCAAGCCACAGCACCGCTGAAGATCCAAACCAAGTACTGCAGGTCATGCACCCATAAGGTGACAAAAAGTTTATTTTATTGTTGTGAAAGTTGTGCTAGCAAGAGTAACTTTTTATGGTTATATTTAAATGATTGTATTGATTTTAGGCCTCGCATCGGTGGAGGAATAACATTCCAGATCTTCGCAGCCATGTACTTGAAGGAACCTCTAAATGCCGCGGTTTTGTGTCGCGGTGCTGATAGTGGAGCAACTCCAGAGCGAAGACCATACTTGTAGTGTGTTTGTCGCCAAGTAAGTTTGTCAAATAGATAGCGTGGCTTTTGGGTTGTTACAACGCCAAACAGTAAACTAGCCAAATGCAGCCTGCGCCTAGCAGCCATTTTCAAGATCTTCAGTTGATTTATGTATGGAGTCACATGACTCCTACGTGGGACATGTACACAAAAGCGAACACATGCGTTCTGGATGCGCTGAATCAGTCTATCCGTCCTAGCAAGCAAACATGGCCCATAAACAGTGTCACAGTAGTTGAGTTTTGATAAGATTAGGCTGTCAACAAGCAGCTTACGGAGTGGGATGCTAAGGTATTTTCGTATCCCATACAAAACCTTTAGCTTGTAAAAACAGTGTCTTAGTGCACTTTTTATATGGGCCTCAAAGCGCAGCTCTGGCTCTAGAATCAGCCCCAGGTTGCATGTCTGCTCTACACGCTCAATTTCTTCTCCCCCAATCATGACCTCAGGCTTGGCCAACAGTATTGCAGCAACTTGTTTCTTTGTGCCCAGCACCATGAATTTCGACTTAAGCGGGTTCAGGACCAGACAGTTCTCCTCAGACCAGGCCACAACACGTGCCAAGTCCTCATTCACCCTCTGCACAGCCAATGACGTGTCTTCTCCTTTAAAGGATATGTACAACTGGATATCATCGGCATACATATGGTACTTGCAGTTTATGAACGATCCAGTTATATCAGCGCTATAGAGAATGTACAGAAGAGGACCCAAAATTGATCCCTGTGGGACTCCTCTCGTCACAGGAAGGGGGGGGGAAGATAAAGTTGATCCATCTTTCCTATGAATTTGCACGAACTGAGACCTATCAGTTAGGTAGCTATTAAACCAATCCACAGCGTCTTCGTTGAAGCCATAGTATGCTAATTTAGACAGCAGCAGATTGGTATTAATTGCGTCGAACGCCCGTGAGAAATCCAAAAGAACCAGGATTGATCCCTCCCCCTGATCACGTGCCTCCAGGATATTGCCCACAACATCAGCCAGAGCTGTTGCAGTACCTCTGCCCTTCCGAAAACCGGACTGGAGGTCTGGAAGAATGTTATTTGTTTCCAGATACTCAATAACTTGTGAGTACACAACACGCTCCAGGATCTTCGAAAGGCAGGGCAGGATGCTAATTGGCCTAAGATCCTTCACGTTGGCTGGGTCATTGGTCTTCGGGATAGGGCGCACCATTGCACGTCTCCACAGTTTAGGGAAGGTGCGTGTCTCAATGGATCTGTTGATGATGTCAGTGATGGCTTGCAAGGTAGTTGGCAATGTGAGAGATAACATCTCCAGACTGATACCATCAACACCCTGAGCATTTGAAGCTAGACTTCTAACTATCTTCAGAACTGTATCCTGACTGGTTGTAGTGAGTGAAAACTCAGCCGGACCGTGTCTGCAAGATTTGAAGTAGCCAATTTTTGAGGCATTATCGCAGCAGTTTCCAGGGACATCCAGAAATGCTGCATTGATATTTTCCGGGTTATCAAAATGACTAGGAAGTAGTTTCTGGCTGTGATCTGGAAGCACATCTGATTTCAGTTTTTTCCATAGCAGTTTGGGATCCTTCTTTTGCTCGTTGATGTTTTTGGCAAAGTATGCTGTTTTCTCCCTCACTAACGCGGCGGCTGCTTCATGTTTAAGATCCAGATAGTACTGCTTATGATTCGGTTCTCTAGTCATATGATATCTGGCTCTAGCTTCATCTCGCAATTTGAACATCAGACGTATATTGTCAGTTATCCATGGTGTAGGCGGTCTCTTGAAGGTCCTGCGCTTAAGTGGAGCATGAAGATCAAATAGCTGGATAAAGTATGAATTAAAAGTGTGCACCATAGTGTCAACATCACTTATATCCCCAATAGTTGACCAAGGAATCATATTTAAATCAGCATTAAACTGATCTTGCAAGATGTCGGAAAAAGAGCGGAATTCGACCAACCTAGGTTTAACCTTAGGCTTTCTGAAAACAGCCTCGCACGTGACAAATGAGTGATGGCTGAGCTCACTGATGTGATTCACCATAACATTTCGCGTTGAGGCATCAGTGCATATGATGTCAATGAGCGAACTGCTATCACCCACGAAGTGTGTTGCGGTTTGAACAAGCTGAACGAGGTTTGAGTAGTCCAAGAAAGCTGTCAGCTGTTTAGCCTTTGAGCTGTTTGCATCCAACAGATTGACATTCAGGTCACCCAACAAAACCAGATTATCATACGGGGCCAAGGCACTGATACTGGCAGTTATAGCGTCTAAAAATACCGCCAAATCCTGCCAAGGCGGACGATATGCTGTACCAATGAGAAGCTTTTTTCTATTTATGGTTAATCCCAACCAAAACTGCTCCACATTAGGGTCTTCAGGATGAACTTTTACCCTCGCGTTTATACCATCTTTGATGTAAAAAGCGACCCCTCCGCCACGTCCTCCACGTATAGACACTGGTCGCGGTATGTGCCTTAGTTTGTACCCTGGTACACTAGGAGCTCGGTCCTGTTCGCCTTTGCGCAACCAAGTCTCATTAATAGCCATAATGTCCACAGAATGATTTCTCATGGCTATCAAAAACTCATCTTGATTTGTGCATAGCGAGCCTGCATTCAGTAGACCAAACTTGATATATTTGCTAGGAGCCATGAGTGTAAATAGTTGTAGATATTAGGTATGTAAGTGTATGTACAAAGAAAAAGAACCAATCAGTGTATATAATATGTGTACATATATTGTAAATAAAAATAATTAGATATAAGTGTGATATGTGTAAGTATTGGGCACTGCTTGTATGTGTATTTGTATAAGTAAACGGTATATGTGTTGGAGTATGAACAGGAGTGGGCTGGGGTGAGCTTATTTGGTTAGGAGAACTCAACCCGACTATGTAATAGGCACAGGCAAAGATAGTCATATAAACTAATAACTTGAAATTAGCTCTCGCCAGCAAAATAAATTGTAAATTTAAATAAATTAGTAATATAATATGTAAAATATAAGTATATATATATAGAATTAAAAATTGTTCGAAGAAACCTGCAGAGTTGCAATAGAGCAACATGCAAAAACAGAAGCAACGCACATCTTCACCTATGACAACTATGAAAAACAAAATAATAACACAAAAAACTACAGACACTAAATAGTATGTTAAGTAATTAAAACTAAAATTAAACTGTGACGACAGGTCCAAAGACACGGGAGATGTCCGCTTCAGATCGTATCCTATGGGTGGCGTCTCCTGGCTTCCTTCTGGCGAGAATGCGGCCTCGCTTGATCCACACAAACTTCCAATCAGCGAGACCAGCAGCGTCACGCGCTCTGCGAAACAGCTGGCGGTTGGTCCTGGTGAGCCGCTCGTTGAGAAAGAACCGCCGAGCGGGCCCCGGCATGTCGAGGTCGGCTGTAGTCGCGCCGCGCCGCACGCGTGCGCTCGCTAGCAGCTTGTCGCGCAGATCCCGTCGAGCCAGGCGCACGACAATGGCGCGCGGCCGAGATTCCATCGCCCCGGCTGAGTATTTCAATCCTCGTTTCGCCTACTTTCTTTAGACCTTTTATTATCATAGAAATCCTACATCAATGATATGGCCAAACGAGGATTGACATGTCATCAAATGCTAAACGAGATGGAGTACCTATCCAGTCGCAAACACACGACCCTGGCAAATAGGACACGGAAAGCGGTTAAACAGTTAAAATCGGTCGAGCTGAAGATATACGAAGGACCAAAAATCTGACAAAGATATCTGTCTAGCCCCGATAATCTTCCACTTCTATAACAAACTTACATTTTACAATTCACGATGAATATATTAATCTTTCTTAATTACTCCATTCCGTTCTGGTCCACTACTTGATAATTCCTATTTATATTTCATTTCTTTAAGTTCATTTATATATTTATATTAAATTCCAAATCCATTGTATGCTCTGATATCATTCTTATTTACATTTTTCTTGAATCTGACAACGTCCAGAACCTTCTAAATAAAACTGTTTAAGCAATTAAAATTACATATCTAATAGAATATGAGATCCATATCGTAAATTATTTTATATATAATAATCCAGTTGAACATTATGTATGTTGGTACCTAATACGTATTTATAATTATTATGTATTATTTATAAATCATATTTTTTATAAAAAACACTGAAAATAAATATAATTTTCTTAGCAGGTGAAGCCACTTCCCTAATAGTGGCGTCAGTGTCCAAAGCGAGGCCGCGTCATTTAAACCATTGTAGCTTTGGAATATTGATCACAAAAAACAACTTCTTGAAAACCATATTTTGGCACAAAAATATAGGTAAGCTTATTTGCAGTTGTATAGCATTATTATTATATATATTTTTTCCATGTTTTACTATCTCCAGATAAGTTTCAGTTAACTTTTAGCTGACAAGATATCTAGGAGATAGCTCTCACTTTTTTTTTAACCTGGTAAATCACCTAATTACTTCTCTCGCTCTAGAGCAGAGTGAGAGGCGAGTCAAACTTTTACTGAATAAAACTACACCTATGTTGTACACGCGTGCGGCGGCCTCCTTCACCAGCATTACTGCTTCGCAGAAAGAGGCGACCGCCTGCCATTCCTCCTCACTCCGGACCATGGCCAGTACCAGGGCTCCACGAGGACACGGCGGTGCTGCACCCAAGCGGGGCACACCTCCACAGTATGCTCTACCGTGTCCTCCGGAAATAGCGCTCACTTGAAGACGGTAAAACAGGGTCTTATATTGCTACAAAGAAAAATAATTTGCAGTATTTTTATAGTATTTCTCTATTGATTTCCAGTCATCAAGTTTGTACGTATAGAGTATGGGCAGAGTTAGAGGTAGGTAGATTAGAATATGTCGACGTCTTTCAGGTGCTGATAGTTGCGGTCCCAGTAGCCGCCGTTGTACAGCCAGTCCTCTTGCTTGGTGTAGGGGTTTGTGCCTTGGCTGAACCACCTGGAATTGATGAAGGTTATGTTGAGTCCTAAGTTCTGATTTTTATTTACTCAGCTGTCTCTCTATAAAACAAGGTAGCGAGCTCAGATGTATGAAAACTTTGAATTAAGATATTGTTGTGATTAATCCTGACTATTAAAGAATTTCTTGCAATCTTGTATGGACATAACAAAATATAGTAGACCCAGGGTGGTGGAGGGTTTTTTATTTTATTTTATTTTTCGGTGGGAAAGTCATCTAATGACATCGCCCACCTTGGGCGGAGCGGGAGGGTGTGTCAGACTTTTACTGACTAAAGACCCACTCCTGTTCCTTCGTTGCCTTTTATACCAGGGCCGAGTCTTCCTTTCAGAAGCAGACCCTTGGGCCCAGTAGGCGGGTGGTGGTGTATAGTAACCTGTTTACTATCTAAAAATGAGCCAAACCTGTGTCGTGTTTTATTTTGTATTTTCGCGTACTTTTTTGGGTGTCATACTACGAAAGTAATACATATATTTATTTTGCTTTTAGTATTTTAGATTGACCTGATTGAGGTGTGTTGCACATTAGAAAATGCCACTAAAAACTTTAGGATTTGTCGAATCTTGAGTTTGACCAACAGTTGATACGTCAGCCAAAAAATGTGTCGATGATTTGTTAGTTTTTCAACTTACGTTGAAACTATAATACAGTGGTTCTTAATCCACCACAGACACACAGACACACACACACACAGACACACACACACAGACACAGACAGTGACACACAGACACACACACAGACAGACACACACACAGGCACAGACACACAGACAGCACACACACACACACACACAGACAGTGGTTCTTAGTGGTTTGTTTTAGTGGTTCTTAGTGGTTCGTGGAGGTGGTGGTTGGTGGTGGTGGTGGTGGTGGTTGGTGGTTGTCTCTAGAATCCCACTTATTTAATTGTTTATATATTCAATACTTTATGCACAAAAAGGTATAGAGATGGACTTAATGCCATATGCATTTTTTACCAGTCAACCTTTGGGTGACATGCACATGGTTGTCCTTTTATGACATAGGCGAGCACTAAGGGAGGATTTTACAAAATTTGCCCTCTAAGGGGATGAAACGGGGGTCCAAAGTTTGTATGAAGAAACCAACTTCCACGCGGATGAAGTCGCGGGCAAAAGCTAGTGATACGATAATTTTAATAATTCATAATAATAACGACTTTCGTATCGAACATGGCAGTATCTCGTATTACAGTCCAAACAAAATTCAAACATGACACTATCACTTTTAGGTTCATTTTGAAAAATTACTGAATTAATGTTACAACCTTGTTCGTTGCGGGTCTCGATAATTTCATCTTATTTAGATCAGCTACAATAAAAACCGATGAAATGTGAGTCGGACTCACGCACGAAGGGTTCTATACCATCCGTAGCAATGGCAAAAAAAAATACGTTTATTGTATGGGAGGCCCAATTAAATATTTATTTTATTCTGTTTTTAGATTTGTTGTTATAGCGGTAACAGTGAAAATTTCAACTATCTAGCTATCACGGTTCATGAGATACAGCCTGGTGACCGACGGACGGACAGCAGAGTCTTAGCAATAGGGTCTCGTTTTTACCCTTTGGGTACGGAACTCTAAAAATAAAAGATTCTCAGTTATTCGAGTCTCAAATAAATGTTTTCTTTCTTTCTTTCTTGAAGATACTGCAAAACGACACAAAAATATCAATATAATAAAAGACTTACCTGGGCTGCCAAGCTTCAGGCGACTTCTTCAGCAGCTTCCTAGCAGTCCTCTGCTTCTCTTCCAGCCGCGTCTTCTCCGTGGCTGCACCATCAATGTCTCCTTGCTCCAGCAGCCTGATGTCAGGCCTCAAGCGACTGTCCGTGGGACAGAGCTGACCTTTCATATCCCGCTCCAACTCATTCAAGGACATCGCGAATTCCGTGAACTGATAGTACTGGAAAGAGAAAGGTATTTCGAGATTTTATATGAGAGGATTTTGTGGGATCGCAGTCAAGCACTACATTATATCAATTTAAAAAAAAAAGTGGGCGCTGGAAAGAAGATTAACAACAATTTGCCTGTTGCCGTCTTCCCGTCCAATTGTAAGTACTTTAAACTCGTTAAAAAATAAAAGGCCCGTTTTGTCATTTGAAAAAAACCTATAATGTACGAGTAACAACATGAGACGAAACTGAAAGAAACAAAAAGACAGACGGACGGATAACAAAGTGATCCTATAAGGATCCGTTTTTTCCTTTTGAGGTACGGAACCCTAAAAAGGACATTTGAATTAAAAACATTGTTACATGTTTCGAACTCTCAACCTCATGCATAAGAGGCGGGTGTGTTAACCACTCACCACGACTTGTCGAAGTTTTTAAAGCACTAAGATATTCCAAACATTGAATCCTGTGGCTACGGCCAATGGCGTCAGTTGGTTTCTGTGATATGACTCCAGGAATTATAACTTTCTTCGTTGAAAGTCAAAGATCTCCAGCTTTAATCTGCGGTATTTTGTGCGCTGAGTGCGAGCTGTTTTTACGTTAAGGCAATCGAAACGTTTGCCGCGTTTGGCTCTCTGATTGGTTAAGAGCTTGGGGCGGGCCAATCGGAGCGCCGAATGTCATTAACGTGTCTATCACGTAATGTCGCGCTAGGCACACTGATTAGGTCCACAAAGGGTTTCGTACCTGTGCACTAGTTGTAGGTCGCGGCCTCGCCTCCCACAACGTGACGGAGCCAGCAATCTCAATGTTATTGGTATCATCAGACTTTGGAACGTCTTCTGAATTCTCTGCATCATCGGACTGGAAATGATAAAGACAGTTTCAAGTTGGTGAAGTTAATATTAAATAACTTTGTAGCTATTAATATGCTATATTTAAAGATGTTTTTTTTTTGGGTGGGAAAATCGTCTAATGACAGCCCCCGCTCTTGGGCGAATCGGGAGGGCGTATCAGACTTTTACTGACTAAAAACCCACTCCTGTCCCTTCTTTGCCATTGTTCCGGGGCCCCGGGGATCTCTTTCACATCACCCATGGCCCCAGTAGGCTTCGACCCTGCTGGGCCCCTACGGTTGCTGACATCTCCTTGAGGCGCGCGTGGAACACTACGCGCCGTCGACGACTTGGGCTCGGTCCGGACGGTTACCAGATGTGAAGTGTGTTTGTGAAGTTTATGTAACTTTTAGGTACATTAGGTACCTAATAAGCTAATTTCATGTTATAGCTCAATTATATAAGGTGTAAAAAAATTAACTTTAAGAATTTCGAGGGGACATTGTACTCCTCATTATGAACAACTTTTACTATGGGACCAAACCTGAAATCGCGAAAAAAAAATCAGCTGTTCCCTACATTTATGTTCGCATAACTCGTCAAAACGTATGGAGCAGCTGATTTTTTTTTCGCTATTTCAGGTTTGGTCCCATAGTAAAAGTTGTTCATTATGAGGAGTACAATGTCCCCTCGAAATTCTTAAAGTTAATTTTTTTACACCTTATATACTCCCCTTAGCCAAAACCTCTATTGGTAAATGTCACGTCATATGATTTTTTTTAAGGTAGTTTATCATCCAATGACTTCTTCTACTCTAGGGCGGAACGAGAGGGCGTGTCAGACTTTTACCGACTAAAATCACACCTATGTTCCTTCCTTGCCTAGCGTTCCAAGACCCCGGACTTCCCTTTCGGAAGCCGACCCATGGCCCCAGTAGGCTTCGGCCCTACTGGGCCCCTACGGTTTTGGGGTGGTTTTGTACGGTTCTTTGAGGCGCGCGTGGAACACTACGCGCCGTCGACGACTTGGGCTCGATTCGGACGGTTACCGTACGGCCAGAGGACGACCTACCGAGTGCTCGTCGTCCGCAAGCCCACGCCTACACGCCTTATGGATAAGTGATTCTCGAGGTTTTGGTATCCTAAGCACAGTGTAAAAATTTGGAATCAACTTACGTCTTGTATAGACATGGAGCGCAGTGCTCCAACCTTGAAGCTGTTGAGCTTGGCGAGCATCTTCTTGGGCGTGTGCGAGGGGGTCTGCGCGGAGGCTTCCTCGCCGCGATCCTTTGCCCACTGCTCGTAGGCAGCCGCGCTGCAGCACTTGATGTACTCTGTCCACTTGCCGTACAGGAACTTAACGCGCTTCTTGCTGGAAAGACGAAATAAAAATATGAAGGTACTGTTAGGGCCAACGCTGCGTTAAGCGAGAAACCGCGCGGGCGCCCGCGCGTGCACCCGTTGCGTAACGTCGCGCGTGTATCGTGTGCGGTGGTTACCGTTGCAGAAACCGGATTATTACCTGCGCAGTATCGCTAGTTCAACTTTAACGGTGTGCATGTAGTCGTACCGATGGAGAACTTTAATGTGTTATTACGTAGCAAAAGGGCGCGGGGCGTTGCTGGCCGCGACGCGGGCGCCCGCGTAGAACAGCGTTCGGCCTAATGAAGATATCCGCAGGAGAACCAAGGTCGCCGACATAGCCCCTTGAATCGCCAAACTTAAGTGGTAGTGGGCAGGGCACATTGCTCGTAGAACAGATAATCGATGGGGCCGAAAGGTTCTGGAGTGGCGACCGCGCATTGGAAGACGCAGCGTTGGAAGACCTCCCACAAGATGAACCGATGACCTGGTGAGAGTCGTGGGAATGCGATGGATGCGAGACGCAAAGAACCGTTCATTGTGGCGACACTTGGGCGAGGCCTATGTCCAGCAGTGGATGTCTTTCGGCTGAAATGATGATTGTATTCAAGAAAACTATGTTCGGACCTCATAAATTTTATTAGAAATCCCGTGTCGTAACAAAACAGACATGGTGGCGAATGATATCAGAGGTTCTAGTCGCAATCCAAAAGAAAAACAAAGGCAACTAGCCTAATGAGCTGGTCCTGCAATTTTTTTTATGTTTAATTTATTTGCAATCAGTTGCCAGATTTTAAGCAAATGAGTTGCGGGAACCATTATTATATGCAGAAACGAAGGCCAGCTTCTTTTTATTTGTGTTGTAACCACATTGGCAGGATTAAGTCAATCCAGAGGCAAGTGGATTGGGGTGGCCGGCAAGACGCTCTGTATATGGCCTTATATAGTGCTCTATTTCTGAGACCACTCTTGTAGTACTTAAGTATTCTTGGATCTCGTCGTTGCTTGTAAACTATGAATAGCATAGCATAGTCGGCCTTATAATGTTCCCACTGCTGGGACACAGGCCTCCTCTCTACGGAATGGGCTGTAATTCACCACGCGGGCCCAGTGCGGGTTGGTAGATGTCACATGTCTTCGAATTTTTGGTTCTAGGACATGCCGGTTTCTTGACGATGTTTTCCTTCACCGTTTTGAGAGCAGTGGTGATAAAATAAATTACACAAAGTAATGCGCCTGGCTAGGTTTGAACCCGCGACCTACGACTCGTATTATTTTAACATGAATCTTAATGTGCCATGTAAACACCAAATGGCCTGGAAGGCCTAGTCTATTGGCTATCCAATACATACTTAGCATCAACAATAAACTCTTGCGCGAGCATTACGAACCATGCTGCGTTTAAACCAGACAGAATCATGTAAAGAGTATTTTATTAAGCTTAGAATTTTAACGGTACCATGTCTTTATATTTTAGTTCTCCTTACTCATTTAAATAAAAACTTAAATGAGTATGAAACAGACGATGGAAAAAAAAACAGACTAGGTACTCGCAGAAAAGATCTTCCTACTTTTCTGCAGGCAAAGCTTAATGTTGTCAAACACTCGTCACGCGTGCAATCTGACAATCTGTTTAAAAAACTACCAGCAGAATTCAGGAATATTCAGAATGTGAACATGTTTAAAAATAAACTCAGGGCTTTGTTAATCAAGAAAGCCTATTATAGCATTGACGAATTTTGTAATGACACAAATCTTAAAAATAATAGTTAATTATCTTTATCCATTCTTCTTTGACTTGTAATAATTTTCTTAAAATTTTGACATTAAATGTATTTTCTTAAAATTTTGACATTAAATGTATTTTCTTAAAATTTTGACATTAAATGTATTTTTGTACCGTTTTGCTATGGACTATAATCTGTATCAGTGTGATTGTGTTTGTAAAGCTAATTGGTTTTAACTTGGATAGACGTTCTAACTTCGAATGGGTGAGGAACGAGGTTACTTAGCGATTATAATTGTTTATGTTGCTTCTTTTTGTGTACCTACTGTGCAAATATTTCGACACAAATGTATTTTTGTTATGAAATAAATAACTTGAACTTGAACTTCTTCAATGCGATGCAGGTCCCTGTTATTGAAGCCAGTTCCTCTATGGCAGGTCACCTCCATGACGCAGAATAGCTGGATCATCACATTCACCACTAACAATACTTACTTAGCATCAGTAATGAACCCATCCACGCGATGCAGGTCCCTGTTATTGAAGCCAGCAGGTTTGAAGACTAGGTTGGCTTTCAGCCCAGCACCTCCATGGCAAGTCACCTCCATGGCGCCGAACTGCTCGATCCAAAGCTTGCCGACGATCACATTGTGGACGCAGCAGTTTACGTTGCTCCAGGTGTAGGCTTCACCCCATCTGGAGAGAAACGAGGACTTGAAATTGGAACATAAATATATCACCTTTTTTTTTGGTGGCAAAATCATCAAATGACTTCCCTCGCTCTTGAGTGGGGCGAGAGGGTGTGTCAGACTTTTACTGACTAAAAACCCACTCCTGTTCCTTCGTTGCCTTTCATACCAGGGCCGAGTCTTCCTTTCAGAAGCAGACCCTTGGCCCCAGTAGGCTTCGACCCTGCTGGGCCCCTACGGTTGCTGACATCTCCTTGAGGCGCGCGTGGAACAGTACGGGCCGTCGACGACTTGGGCTCGGTCCGGGCGGTTACCGGACGGTCGGACGGCGAGCTACCCAATGCTAGCCGTCCGCAAGCCCGCGCCTACGGTGGCCGGAAATCATGATCGGAATGCCGGTGGTTCGGGCGCGAGGGCCCTTTCCTCGCTCGTGCACGTGCGGCCTTCTCTTTTGCTAGCACATCACACCTGTATTCTCGCCGTCCGGTAACCGTCCGGACCGAGCCTGAGTCGTCTACGGCGCGTAGTTTTCCACACGTTCCGAAGCCTACTGGGGCTATTGGTCGCCTTTTGAAAGGGGAAACCCATGGTCCTAGAAAGCAAAGGGCAACTGAAGTAACATAGTTGTGGTTTTAATCAGTAAAAGCCCCCTCCCGCTCTGACCTAAAGCGAAAGAAGTCATTAGATTCCTGATGAAAGTCTCTACAGTTTCTACGAACTAAAATCAAAAGAATAATCGAAATTAAACGTATCACAAGACCACATATTAATAAAAAAAACCCATCGCTGTAGTAAATTGACATAAAGATTCTGAAACGGTAGCTAAATGTCCGGTCAGTCCCTTAGTGACGTCGATGTTGGCTGAAAGGTTCTAAAAGGATTGCCAAAAACCCGCTACCGGTCGGATGTGTAATCTGTTTAGTCTCCAACTAAACACATATCCGGCTAAACATGCTCCAGTTATTTTATTTATTTTTGGGTGGAAATCATTAAATAACTCCTCCCAATTTAGGAGGAATGAGAGGGAGTGTAAGACTTTTACTGTTTAATAATAATAATAATAATAATCATTTTATTTTCATTTTTTTTTTAAATGTATCGGTGTCCGTACCGTGTCCGGTACCGTTCCAGGACCACGGTAACTATTTCGAACAATGTCGCACCACAAAAATGCTCTACTTGAGAATTCTTTTCCGCTAACATCTTTCAACCAGTTTATACTTTGGAAATAGCACATTTTGATAGAAGTGGGCAAACGTTGCCAGACGCCCTTGCCTGCGGCTCGGGCGTATATTCCTCCTTGGCTGCAATGACAATTGCCCACGTATATCAAACGACGTTTTTCAACACACTTACTCGAAACAAAAAATACATTAACACTTACATTATTTAGTAATAAATTATTGTGAGAAATAGTTCGTAGATACTTATCGGAGTGACAAGGCTTTATGGGGCTACTCAGCAACCGACCAATGTCGGAACTACCCGATGACCAAACAGAGGTTAAAAAAATAATTACATAAATTGATTAGGCTTGCGGGCTAACCGGAGCATTTTTCCGCACTAGTGCTTCGTTGCAGCGGGATAGGAGTCAGTTTTTGAACGAGTATGTTGAGAATCTATTATTGTACTCTGTAATGGTAGATATGTACCTAAACGTGAAGATATATTGATTTAAAGAACTAGGCACACAAGTTTTGCATAAATAATAAAATGAAATAAATGCAGCTCATTATCATTTTTATTTTAAGACAAAAACACTAAAAAAAAGCTGTATTATTTAAAAATATCAATCCTTGACAATTTTTAATGATTCAGGGTTCAAACTTCCAGTAAATATAAATTAAACCGAAGTCGAAATTATTCCGCAAATTTTGGTCCTTGAGATTCAATGATCATCAATCTTGATTAATGTAATGTACGGACTTATAAATTAATCACACTAATATACAGGGTGTCTTTAACATCGACGTACAAACGTATACCCTGGTTCCAGTACATGATTCTGGACCCCCCAGTGGTGGAATTTTTCGTCGGCATTTTCCTAATTTAAAAAAAAACTTTTTTAAATTTAAACTGTGTAAAATCGTTATTCTAACCAAACCCGATGATATTTAAACCTTTTTTTTTTAAATTAAAAGTTATATAAGTTTGCTGTAAAAATATACCTATCTTGTTTATTATTCGTCGTTAAACCACTATATAACAAAAAAATAAAAGTGGAATTCCAAACTCAAATAATGGTCCAATCGTACAGAAGCGATTGTCATTTGTTACGGTGATTGGCGCTCTGCAAATATTTGCATAACTTTTTAATTTCAAATCTAGTCATAACACATCGGATTTACTAACTTGTTTGTTAATTTAAAAAAAAAAAATGCGTTAAATGGATTATATAGTAGCAATATTTATACAATAGTAACACAGAACTGTCGCTTGTTTAGAGTGGGAAATCATCAAATGACTTCTCCCGCTTTGGGTGAAGTCTAAAACCCACCTGTGTCCTGTGTGTGTCTGTGTCCTTTAGTTGCTCTTTGCAATCCAGGGCCACGGTCTTCTTCTTCTTCTTTTCGTGTCGATGTACTCAAACAAAATTTTATCTGACCAGTATTTGGCAACGTCTACGGCTCTGTTATAGGGCCACGGTAACTCTTTCGAACATTCCAGCAGCTCCAGCAGACATCGGCTCTACTGAACCCCTTCAATTTTACTGACATCTCATTAAGGCGCGCGTGGAACACTACGCAATGTCGACTCGGTGTCGGTCCTTATTGAACGGCCGAACGGTGAGCTACCAATTGCTGGTTATTACGTCAGTAGCCTCCTCAGGACGTCCACTTACCTCGGCAACTCGACGGTGACATGTCCCTTGGGCTGTATCTCAACACTTTTGCCGCAGAACTTCAGTTTAGGGTGCACTGAGCCGTGGAACACGAAGTGAGGGCTGTCTGCGTGGAAGGCAGACACTGGAGGGTGGTGGGACACCTAAAAAATATAAGAAATTGTATAAAAATTCATAGAAAAGGGGTTAACCCTTTAACCGCCCGCTTCGGATTGGTCCGGTGAGTGTTTTCGCGTCTTATTCGCCAGGGTCGTATATTTGCGACTGGGTACTCCATCTCGTTTAGCTCTTCAAACCCCATAGGTGACAGAAGAGCTGACGAGATGGAGTATTTGGTCGTGGATGTGCGACCCTATTGGAATAAACGCGAGTGTTTGTCGGATATTTCCGACGTATGGTATTATGTCTGGAAGACGTAGATTTCTGAAAAGTTAAACAACATCAGCTAGATACATCGTTCTAGTGCACTTTACTACTTATTGATTAGAATGTGTGTCCGTGGAGTTTCATGTACTATGTCCTCCATAGAAATCGCTTTGGAACGTTCCAATAGCTTTTAGTTTTTTTTTGGCTGAACGACCTTGACAATTTTAAACCGCATGTAACTGGTTTAATTTAACTAAATGCTTTGAGTTTGCACCGCACACGGTTACCGCAGTGGTTGAGCGTACGGCTGCCATGCTGTGTATCACGGGTTCGATTCCTGATCAAATATTTGTAAGGCCTATAAATAGTTATTCCAGGTCTGGGTGTCTTCTGTATGTAAAATACGAGTTTGTAAACGCACACACAGCACGAGTAACTCCTAGTGTGGCACATTTTTTTTTTCTTTTTTATAAATAAACAGCCGTGAATTATTGGTAAGCGTCAGAACCCCTGTACCACTAGCAATATTTGATGTTTAAAAATATCAAAATTCAATTCAATTTAATTCATTTATTCTCTCTTCACAATAGGTTTTTTTGACAGTTAACAATGTGACCTAAAGACTATATTCCATATTCCAATATTCCAATAGGTTTTTGGAAAAAACCTGTGGTACAGAAAAAATCACTACCTTTTAGCTAATAAGTGGTACCTAACTTCAAATATTTAGTACCTCTATTGACAGCGGGAAAACGAATAAAGAAAGTGTTCAAATATTGTCACGTCAGGATGTCTGGACCACATTATTTTCATTTTTACATATTTCGAAGATAAATTATTTAGCTATGCTGTCTGCACAGCTAATTTATCTTTTTGTAAATATTTACTACCTTTTTAGTACTTCAACATATAGCTCAGAGCACCTAAAATATTATATTTTTAGGGTTCCGTACCTCAAAAGGAAAAAAAACGGAACCTTTATAGGATCACTTTGTTGTCCGTCCGTCTGTCTGTCTCTCTGTCTGTCAAGACCCTTTATCTCGGAAACGCGTGTAGGTATCCATTTAAAATTAAAACCATACACTAAGATCTGCGGTCCCTTAAAGCTGTGAAAAAATCAAACTTCTAAGTTAACCAAAAAAAAGATACGGCCGTTTAAGTCGCAAAAAACGTGCATTTCGATGCTTTCAAGGGAATCAAAATTCATAGGGTACTTCCCGTTGACCCAGAATCCTGAAATTTAGCACAAAGCAAGGTCGTATAGTATAGATATAGGAATAAATCTGAAAACAGAAAATTTGTTGATACGTCATAAAAAAAAACTTCTTTTGCGATTCGAAAAATCTTCGAGACTCCATTCGGGAATTGAACTATTCGCATACTCGTATGTAGGTAAGTTTGTACGGAACCCTCAGTGCGCGCCGACTCGCACTTGCCCAGATTTTTTTTTATATACTTGGGTAATGGAGTTGCTACTCCTTTAGTAGATTTACCAAAGAAGCTTATCTGAAAAGTTGAAAGGGAATCGTTTGTCTTGGTATGGTCATGTGAAGAGGAGGGATAAAACGCATGTTACTAAAAGAGTTATGAGTTTACATGTGGATGGATGGAGAGGGAGAGGGAGACCAAAGAAAAGATGGATGGATTGTGTGAAGAGTGATATGAAAGAAAAGGAAGTTAGTGATAGTATGACGAGTGACAGGGCAGAATGGAAGAAAAAAACATGTTGCGCCGACCCCAAATAACACGGGACAAGGGCAGGAAGATGATGACCAAAGAAGCTTATCTATCGTAAATGTTTCCAGTGATTACGACTTTGCGAAAAAGGAAACGTTATCTCTGCTTGTGACGTATGCTCTGCTGACGTCATCTTGAGCATCAGTCACATATAGTATGTGATTCTATACACACTAAATGAAAAGACTTTTTAATAGAGAACTCTCATTGTTCCTGCTCGGGGACGGATGCTCAGCGATACGGAAAAATGAATGTGGAGCACGGTAATATCTAGATTCAGTTTATATGAGATGCTCAGTCTGGTTCAAATCATGTTATATAGGTAGCAGCTACAACTGCTAGCAGGCACGTGTAGTTGGGAAGTCTAGTGCCACTCGTTTACTCCCAAACTTAAACACTACTAACTACTATGTATGTTATCCCTGGTTGCCATCGGGTGGGATCGTGATCAGGCATTCGACTGTAACTTTTATGACTGGACATGATTTTTTTCTTTTTAGGGTTTCGTACCTCAAAAGGAAAAAACGGAACCCTTATAGGATCACTTTGTTGTTCGTCCGTCTGTCTGTCTGTCTGTCAAGACCCTTTACCTCCATGCGTTGGAGGTATTGAGTTAAAATTAAATCCATATACTCAGGTCTGCGGTCCCTTGCTTCAAAGTTAACGAAAAAAAAAGATGTGACCGTTTATGTCGCTAAAAACGTGTATTTCGACACTCTCAAGGGAATAATAATTCATAGGGTTTTCAATTCCCATTTACCTAGAATCCTGAAATTTGAAATAAAGCAAGGTCTCATAGCACAAGTATAGGAAAAAATCTGATAACTGTAAATTTCTAGTTAGGTACGTCACATTAAAAAAAATGCGATTCGGTAAAATCTTCGTAACTCAATTCGGGAATTGAACTATTTTCAAAGGTATGTTTGTACGGAACCCTCAGACTCGCACTTGCCCAGTTTTTCCTTATTCTACATAAATCTATTGGCACACTACACCGTTCCAGTTTAAGCTTAATTTTTCTTATTGACTGACTTCTTGACAGTTTAAAAGTGCTTGTAAATGTGTTATTTCAAAAGCTTTGATTTGATTTGTGCAATTTTAGCGCAGCAGTGAGGCACACTATATTTTGTTTGTTTATTAACATCTTCATTCCCTCATTTATTACCGTTTTATTAATATTGTTATTTCTTTCGTGTTTACCTTCAAGATTGCTTCATTTTTACCTACAAGCTTGCTGTATGTGTGCAAATGCTTTTATTTGGCATAACACAAAGGTTTCATCATCATCATCATCATCATTTCAGCCGAAAGACGTCCACTGCTGGACATAGGCCTCCCCCAAGTGTCGCCACAATGAACGGTCCTGTGCGTCTCGCATCCATCGGACTCCCGCAACCGTTACCAAGTCATCGGTCCACCTTGTAGGAGGCCTTCTAACGCTACGTCTTCCGGTACGTGGTCGCCATTCCAGAACCTTTCGGCCCCAACGGCCATCCGTTCTGCGAGCAATGTGCCCTGCCCATTGCCACTTTAGTTTGGCGACACAAAGGTTTGTGTTGTGCCAAATAAACGCTAAATTCTTTCTTTTAATTTAAGGACACTTTAAATGAACAAGAATCAAAAGCCCTGCTGCATTATCCTTTAAATCCCTCTAAAGCTAATTACCACTAAAATTTTACTGCTTTAATATTAACCCTAATTACTCTTACCTGTTCACAAACGGCCCTGAACTCGGGTCGCTCCAGTTCGTACGTCTCCCCCAACAGGGGGTTGAACGGCTTACCCAGACGTTCCCAATTTGATGCCAGCGCACTCACGGCGAATGCTAAAAGACATAAACAACATTAGATTAGACAGTTGGCTTACAATCAATTTTATTATAGTACAATTTGAACAGTTTTAATTTAACATGGACACTAACTGATGCATTCTCTGCCCCCCTAGCCAAGTTACGACCGTTTCGTTTCGATTCTCTTGCGTCGATCACCTCTAGTAGGCCACGCCTCTGAGTCTTTTGTTCTGACCACGTGACTGAGCGTTGAGATGACGTCAGAACAAAGGAATCGGAGGCGTGGCCTACTCGAGGCATTCGATTCAAAAGAATCGAAACGAAACGGTCGTAACTTGGCTAGGGGGGCTGGTCCTTCAGTTGTAAACTAGGACAGTTTTCCGGCAGTTCTGATTTTCAGTGTTTGTGCGGCGTCTATCTGGCACCACATGCTCTGTTACCTGATCACGTAGGTATCTAATGACAACGTCAGTGGACGATATTACCTTGGCGGAATACTATAGGGCCAGACAAGGAATTTAATTAAGAAAATTTACTTTTTTTTACCATCACGCTAAGAAGAAATTAAATAACATATATATGACTGTCATCATCGTCAACATAACATGGGCTGAAGACCATAGACGTCTATGGGCTGAAATGATGGACTCCTCCAAGTGTCGCCACAACGACCGGTCCTGTACGTCTCGCATCCATCGCATTCCCGTGACCCTCACTATACGTTTTCAGACTACAATAAAGATTAATTCAGTGCTATCTTTGAAGGTTCAAGACATCTAACAGACAAATCAAGAGAGGTTACCAAGCAACCCCTAAATACAAGGAAAAGGTAGATAACAGTCTCAATAACCCTATCTGATGAAATCAACAACCGAGTAACCGACAAACAAAAATCTATCAAAAACAATTTCCCTCTAATGAACAGAAAAGCTGCCAGAACTCAATTCTATACGACTACCCTTCATGCTCAAAATAATCTTGTTTATCTCAAATAATGAAAGAACGTGGTACAGTCAACCGCACGTACGTCGTAATAATATGATTTTGACAGCACCTTTATTTGTGGATAAAGGGTTGTTTTTGCCATTCAATAATAACGTCTGCATGCGGTTGACCGTACCTACGTATTACGTACGTATTTCGGGATACTATAAAATATAACGAGACACGGTTTCTGTTTCAGAAAAATATTGGATTATTGTATCAAAATATTGGTGCAGACGAAAATTGTTCGTGACAAAGAGGTCTTAATTGTATTTATTAGGCTAAAGAAGTTAGCAAGAAATCAATTTGAAGAGGCGAAGATTGATCAAATCCGGCTCGAAGGACCATTAAAATGTTGGTTGGCATACTTATGTTTCTAGGATTAGTGGATAAGGGGTAATGAAAGTTTGCAAGTTCTTTGTTCCACCGATGTTTATTCTCTCGCTACTGTACCGAACATAGGCCGTACCACGAGCTTTTACCGCGATCCATTTTACGACCTAAACTGAACTGTTAAGGGGATGGAGCTATATAGGGTGTATTGCTCCATCCTTCTTTCTTGCTCGCTATTATTTAGATATTTTAAAACTATCTGAAATTACACTAAAACTGGTTGTGTCAAACTACAGCCTAATAATTATGAAAGGTCAAACCAAAGTTCAACATTTAATCCTGTGGCATTAAACAACATAAATAATAAACAAAGATACCAACTCAGTTATTAAAACGAGCTCAGTTAATTATGAAAACAAAATTCTAGAGCACAAATTCCAAATCTTTCAGAAGTGCGGCTTAACACTTAGGGCTTCATTTTCCCTCGCGTGTAGAATGTTTTTTTTATTCGCGATTCATTCAAGTGCTCTCCATATTTCAGAAATGTGATGAAATAAAAGTGGCCACTTGTTGACTTGATTTAATTTCAATATACTGGGAATTTGAGATGAGGGAGAAAACTATCTTGTGATTAGTTTTGCTGGGTTAGTATGTTGCTTGGAGTAAGTTGTTGGAATAAATTTGTAGGAGTTCTAACAGAAACACTCAACACTATTATTATTTAACAGAACACTTTAGATATTGGTGAATTCTGTTTTGACGAACGTAGACTTGTGTTTTTTACTTTATTCAACTTTCAATACGTGGGGCATACTGAAAGACTCTGGATCTGGCCACTTATAAAATAATTATAAAAACAATTATAGAATCCGAAAATGGAACTCTTTGCGAGCATGTTACTTTTTAATTTGCGAGACCGGCATTTGTTTTTTCGTTGTGGCGTCCTTTCGAAGATTGTGTCTCGCTATCAAAATGAATTTAACTCGTGAACATTTTCGTTGAATGATTTTTTATGATTTTCGTTGTGGCTGAAGTCAACAACAGAGTTGCCAGAGATTTCAATTGTCATTTGGTGATGAAGCACCATGTCGCAGCTCTGTGTTTTCAGTATGCCCTGAGTAAAAAAACGAAATAAATTTTTAGACATAAGCAGAATATTTATAAGCAGGATGGCTTAGATTTTCTTTTTATCTTGGCAAAAAGCTTGTCATGTTTTTACTGACCTGAAAAAAGACCAGACACAAAGAGGCGGAAGCCTACCTATACTATACGGGGAGTGGAACAAAGCAGACAATGATGATGTCGTAACTACAGGGATCTAGGGTCATCACAGAAGTGCTAATTGGTATACCTAATCCTGCTGATACCATCTCTCAAACGTCTATCGCAACCTTTCAAACCCTTGAATTGTCTTAACCGAAGTCTAAAGCTGAAATGCTTAACTATTTGTTACCCAGAAACAAAACACGGACTAATGTAGGTCATCTATTGTTCTTTAAGAGGGTCCTTTTTCACTCTCCTATCGTCAACATCGAGCATGGTTTAAAAGCTTGTTACTTCATCTAACGCAATTCAACGCGATGTTTGATGAAAAGGCAACGCGAAAATAGAGAGATAACGCCTAAAAACTCTGTTAGCATTCGGCAATTCCGTGATTCACTCGAATATTTTACAAAACTTGTTCCAGGAAATACGTGTTTTTTTTTTTAATCCTTAAAAGTTTTTGAAAGAAATTGTCATCATTCCGAATTTTGATTAAATTTGCAAGACTTCTATTGTTATACTTTTTTGAATTTTTTAATTTTTGAGTAAAATGTGAAGTGTCAAATTTCATGCAAAATAGCAGATTTTCAGAGGTCTTTTTTGATTAGTTTTACACAAATTTATAAATTGATTTCAATAGAAGCCTAGATAATATCCACAAGATATTGTTTCCAAAATATCTAATGAAAAATGTGTAATAACATCATAATCGCGTAAGAGCGGTTGTATGAAAAACAATGAAAATGTATGTCGAGTTGGATGCCCTTAAGACAAGATGATGAGGTGAAACTTGGAGAGGCCATGTCAAGTAGTGGAGTACGTCATGATTGATTGCCTTTTTATTATTAATAATAGGTGCTTGACCACTGTCTCACCTGATGGTAAGCGATGATTTGGTCGACGATAGAGCACGCTTGCCAAAAAGTAACCTAATCACTCTTGACTTAAAGACCCCTAGGTTGTAACTATCAGGAAACAAACTCTGGCAGGGAATTCCACTCCTTAACTGTACGCACAATAAATATGTTCTCAAAACTTTTACCTATAAGATTTGGCTTACCTTGGTTCATTAGTTCGTATTCATATACTCGTAGTAGTTCAAACGTGAACTTCGGCCAATCGTACTACCACGGCGCTGAAATTATGAAGATTATTCCTTACCAGCAATATACTCCATTCGCGCCACAGGGTCGGTCTGCTCTGAGGCCATGCGCAGCAGGTGCGCATACTCCAGGTACTCCAGCATGCGCTGCAGAAACGACAGCGGCTCGTTGAATACCACCGGCATGGTGATCTTGGACAGCTCCTTGCCGACGCAGTTCTTTAGTACAGACCACAGGGAGAAGTCGCCGCGGCTGAATTGAGCCACTGGGAGGGAGGTTCTGTGAACAAAAAAGCTTTTATGAGTGATGAATTTCCCATATTGAATGGAATAGTGGAGGAGACATTGATTTTTAGCTGAATCCTGTGACATTTGAAGGCGAACTTAAAATCATTGTAAAGACCGTTAGTATACCACTCATTACAGCAAATCTTTCTTTTTACGTTAAATAGCAGTCGTCTAGTGGTTCTGGACTCCACAACATAAACTACTTGAGCAATAGGTAGGTCGCCGTCCGACAGTCCGTTAACCGTCCGGACCTAGCCCAAATCGTCGACGGCGCGTACTTTTCCACGCGCGCCTCAAGGAGATGTCAGTAAACCGTAGGGGCCCAGCAGGGTCGAAGCCTACTGGGGCCAAGGGTCTGCTTCTGAAAGGAAGACTCGGCCCTGGTATGTAAGGCAACGAAGGAACAGGGGTAGGTTTTTAGTCAGTAAAAGTCTGATATACCCTCCCGTCCCGCCCAAGAGTCATTCAGGGGAAAAAAAACAACATAAACTACTTGCTTCTTCCAGCGGCTTTACGAAGCTTCTAGAACAATATCCCAAGGAAACATACTGCAATTTTCCCTGTAAAACTTCTGTTAAAGTTGTTCCGTTCTGTTCAGTTGTTCTGGACCTATTTTGGTGCAGTCATGAGGCACACAACTACATTTTTTGTTTCTTGTTTTTATTTTTGTTTCGTGTTTACCTATATTGTGTTTGTGCCTTGTGCTGTACCAAATAAATTCTTTTTCTTTCTTTCTTTCTTTCTTTCCGCATTTTTTACGATACTTACAGACATACTGCGTCGCTGTACCATCTCAGTCTTCTCCTTTGTGTTTGTATTCGTTAACTTTCCAATTATTCCGAGTTCTCACTCAACTTAAACGCAAACAATGAAGTTATTAACAGCGCCATTTCAAACTATCGGTAAAGCTGTTATGAAAAGCTTTTTAATGTTAGGAGTTACACTTGTTGTGTTTTTTGAGTTATCTTTTTTTTTCTCTTCTTTAACGAACGAAGTCGGGAAATGTTAAATGGGCAGTATGTACCTATAGAAAAATCAGTTACCGGACGGTCGGACGGCGAGCCACCCATTACTCGCCGTCCGCAAGTCCGCGCCTACGGTGGCCGGAAATAAGGCAAATAAGGAACAGGAGTGGGTTTTTAGTCAGTAAAAGTCTGACACTATCTCTCGCTCCACCCAAAAGCGCGATTTGTCATTAGATGATTTTCCCACCTAAAAAAAAAAAAAACCTATAGAAAAGCCATTGCTAGTAATGGAACTGTTTATTATCTTTATATTATGAATAACTCTTCTATACGTGTGTTTATCACCTAACTCCTCTTAAACGGGTTGACCGATTCCGATGAAATTTAGTGTCTATATTTGTGTGTGTCCCTGGATGGTATGAAAATACAATTGAACCCGGTAGGTGGCGCTACAATAGGATTCTCCAGCCAGTTTTCAGGCAGGACAATGTCTGCTAGGACCACTAGCTTCATTATAATATATTTACTTATGTAAGATAAAGTGTGTAAATGCTCATAGTCCTGAATTAATATACATTTTATAATATCATATTCAAACCTAGACATTTTATAAATATTTTAAAATAAACTGGGCCTCAAGTCTGCTATTACAATAGTGTCAGAATGGTCTATCATTGATTTCTTAATTGTTGATTTTGACCACTTTGGTAATCTACTAATATAATGTCGTCATTATTATGACTTTCCAATGGTCTACTGACACTCCATTGAAAGAAGTGGCATAGAATGGTAATCTCGTAATATTGACAAATAAATGTCTGACGTATGCGGTAACCTGCTATATTTTGACAGTTCCTTTGATCAGTGATCTACCATTAGAACGTTATTTTGCAGTCATTGCTTTTAATAAGCTCGTTATTGTCATTCTACCACAACTCTATTACGAGACCATTGACCGATCAATGATCGATCATTATGAATTAGCAGATTACGAACTTTTAGCAAAATGACAATGGGATCGTGTTGGAATGACGAATTTGTAAAAATAGCAGATTTGGGCCCCTGGTATTAGGTGCATTGTGGTTTCAAACCCACATGTCATTCGTCGCCAATCCAGCATCAAACCGCGTAGCCATGATAACTTGCTAGGACTACGCTAAATTAAAGATCCGGCCTTGACTACCAGCCACTGCGGGCGTGGGCTCATGTTCGATGAGCAATGGGTAGCTCGCCGTCCGGCCGTCCGGTAACAGTCCGGACCAATCCCAAGTCGTCGACGGCGCGTAGTATTCCATGCGCGCCTCAAAGAGATGTCAGTAAAACCATAGGGGCCCAGCAGAGCTGATGCCTACTAGGACCATGACAGTACTTCTGAAAAGGTAACCCTTACTCCTAAAACCCAAAGGGTAACTGAAGGAATATAGGTGTGCTTTTAGTCAGTAAAAGTCTGACATGCCCTCTCGCTCCGCCCTAAAGCGAGAAGTCATTAGGTGATTTCCGACCTAAAAAAAACCCTTTCATAACTTGCTTCTTCTTCTTCTTCTTTTCGTGTCGATGTACTCCAACTAAATTTTATCTGACCAGTATTTGGCAACCTCTACGGCTCTGTTTTTGGCCTCGTATAGATCCTGAAAACTGCAGTTGGTTGTGCAGGATGGACAGCACAGCAAATGACGCATGTCCTGTACAGCGGCTCCACACTGGCACTGTGTTAGAGATGGGTCGAGGAAGCCCCATTTGGCCAAATTATTTTTACAGCGGCCAACCTGAGTCCGCAGTCGGTTAAGAGATTTCCAGATTGGCCACCGCAATTCGCGTCCAGGGGGGAGATGCTCTGACGGGGTGATGAAATGTGTAGGAGTTGGGTGCTTCTGCTTCCACAGCGCGCATGTCTCGTCTCATAACGTGCTAATGGTAGTACATAAATCCATAGATCATGTAGCCTATATAGATCGCTGTATTATTAAGTCAGCCCTAAAGCTTCCACATCGCTGCAAAATCTTATTACTCCCATTATTATTCTCGTCTCGTTTCTTACGGCGGTAATAATAACGCTTCTGTACATAATAAGCATTGTCTGAACCGAGTTTTAATGGCTTCATTAAACGTTCTTATTCATAAAACTTTGGTAGATGAGAGCTGTTAGACAAACGTGTTTCTGGTTTTTTTAATAGGCTTTTTTGTAGGTCAGATAGGGAAGATTGAAGAGTAAATACTGGAGAATGTTCAGCTTTTGTTTGTACCAGCATTTTTTTAAATAATATAAACTAGTGCTTATCTGCGATCCCACCTAATGGTAAGCAGTGATGCAATCGTTGATGGTGAGGCACACTAGTTTATGTGGAGCCTATTCACTCTAGCCTTGAAGACACCCAAATTATAATCGGATGAGAAGACTGCAGTCGGCAAATTGTTCCAGTCCTTCGATGTACTTACGCGGTATAAACGACTAGGCGAAACGCTTAGCTCAGACCGTAGAGGTTTTAACAACGTACAGGTGGATACACGCTGTACGTCGGGTTGTCCGATTTTAGAATGGTGATGGCGGAATCAAGTCATACAATTCCCGTGGATATCCTGTAAAATACCGATAGGCTGGCTACTCCACGCCTGTGCTACAGGCTTTGCAGATTCGACTTAACCAAATCTGGATCACCAATTAGCCTCTTCGCACGGCTTCCACTGAGTCCAAAGCTGCTAGATGGCATTTTGCAGCGCCAGCCCATAGTGGCTGTAGTACTCCACACACGATCGGACCTGTGCTTTGTATGTTAAGCTTAGTTTAACTTCTTCAACTTAGTTTGTGCGGGAATGCAAGAGATATTCCGGAAAAAATAAACTGTAGACGCTCATGCAAGTTTGATAAAGAAATAATAATTTCGTGTTAACAAAATGAGGTTTTTTTAAACAAGTGAAGTGTCATCAAGACCGGATTTATTACAAAGCTAATTATTGCTGGTTAGACACGTTGCTGCTATGCGATATTGGTCAGGCGTTCCAAGGTTAAGAAATGCCTGTTCAGCAGTGGATTGAGGCAGGCTGATGATGATAATGATACTGATGGGCCAACATATTTGAACTTAATTATTGTGCTTACCATCGAAACGAGAAGAATGAAGAAGTTATTATAATTAAAACCACGTTAATATTTAACTTAAGTATTTACTGGCTTCCCAGATAATAATTATGGTAGATTACAAGACTACAGATAAATAATTAAATAATATATGTACCTATTGTACCTTTATCTTCTTCTGGCTGTACGAGTAAATTCCTCTAATCCGGCTTACCCGCCGTGTGGTAGTTCCAAAACAACTTAATGTATATTAAACAACATTCTGATCCATACAGTATGACAGGTATTTTACCCTTCAACTTGAGGGGCATCCGTGTTGTTCTAGTGACCTGTCGCTTTGATTTTTGATTTTCCCATTCGTAAAATGATTTCTGCCATTACGTTTTTAAATAAAACAAATACAATATTGTTCAACTCCTAAAAACGGCACTAAATTAGATAGAAGTAAGGATAAAATCTTCTCAAAAATATCTCCGCTCACTACACAATTTTAATTAGTAGCTTCATAAATTGACTTATCTTTTGACAAGACCGAAGTTTTGTCTTTACAAGAGTTCTTCAACAAAAACTCTGATCCATTATTTTCGTCTAGAAATATTACAATGACGTGACTAAAGTTCTTGGCTTTCCTTAATATATATTTTTTTTGTGTTAAAAAATTCTATTCCGAAACAAAGTTGGTTTTGAATACTAAAATGTCACAGGGGGAATTCATTGCTAAAGGTACGAACGACGAATTTATTTTGTTTGAATGAAATCACTGTTCGAATAGGAATTCCTACTTTAGTGCGAACACCGTATCATCGTATATCTTGGCAAGTCTGGTATCCGTTTTTTTGGCTTTTCGCTATCCTTAGCGACTGTCAAAGATCAATAAAGGACAGCCTGGTCCAACGCCTTATTGAGCTTTACTGTGGCTTGGAGTAGCGTCGGTGTATTGTGAATGGTCACCCTTTCACTGATTGAGCTCTGGAAGCGTTGCTTAACTTCGAATACCGATGTCGCTAGCTATATAAACACTACATAATGAGCGTTCCATGCAAAGCCTAACTTTGACTGTATTGTGTATATATTTACAAATATAGGTATACTTAAGTATATAATTTATCAGTTGTCGAGTAGGTACTCATGGCCAAGCTCTGCTTAGTTTGGGGCTTTGATGGCGTTGTGTGAACGTTGTTGAATATTATATTATTAAGTCAACATGAAAATCGTTGCTAAAACACCGAGAGAGGACCAAAATGATACAGTAATATATTATAGGTACGTTTACAGAGCGACAATGTTAAGGAATTTTCAAACGAATTCCTTTCCCCCATAGCAGGCGCGTGTCACCTTTACGCACTGTCATCTTCCTTCAAAACTTTCGCAGTGATGTACTGAAGTTTTCTTTGGGACTCGTATTAAATCATCCAATGACTTCTCACGCTCTATGGTGGTGCGAGAGGGCGTGGCAGACTTTTAATGATTAGCCTTTCGTATGCCGGCTATTAGAGACACAATTAAAAAACATTGTGTCTCGCGTAGATCTACGCTTCCGGCATTCAAAGAGTTAAAGCCACCTGTGACCTTCAGTTGCCCTTTTCATTTCAGGATCACGATCCCTTTCGTAAATTCCCCGAAGCCCTAGCGGACATTGGGCCCCTACGGTTTTACTGACACTCCTTTGCGGCGCACGGTAAACACTACGCACTGTCGACGACTTGGGCTCAGTCCTTACCAGACGGCCGGACGGCGAGCTACCCATTGCTCGTCGTCAGCAAGCCTACGCCTACAGTAGCCGGGGATCGCCCTACGACTCTCGACAGTGAACTGCAGGTATAAAAAGGTGCAAGTAAAAATTTACCTTTAGGCTTTAAGGCGGTTCAAACAGTTATTGTACATTCTCTTTACACAGTGGAGTAGATACATATTCATTGCAGGACAAAGGTAACCTCAACTGCCAAAGCACATACATCATAATGAAAACACTTTAGTCAGCTTTAATAACGCCTACGGGAAAATCTAGAAGCTGTAAATTAACACAATACACGAACCCCAAATTAGCACAGTCATTCATAAGCGTGCACGTGATAATATGATATATGTGTCCCTTTCTAACATATGCAAATTCTAAAGCTCTATCTCGCTCTAAAATGGGCCTAAGTTAACATGAAAGCATTTGTAAAACTAAATCCAAGAATAACCTTACCCTCACATCTGCTCAAACTAACTGAGCCGGCTGCTAAGCTAACCCCCAAACGCCGCGCAATAAATTTGAGGGTACTATCGACCCAGGGAACTGGGCCAAGGGCGGCTTGGCCTAGAGTCGCTAAACCCAGCATTTGTTGCGTGCTGCTCTTAAAAGTTGGTGTGAAGCGAAAAGTCGGTGGAAATTGGAATTGAGTTTTTTTGGGTGGCACGCAGAGGGTTAACTTTGAAGCGAAACCTTTAACTTTTGACGGTCTCAAGTCTGCTATTACAATAGTGTCAAAATGGTCTATCATTGATTTCATAATTGTTGATTTTGACAAATTTGGTAATCTACTAATATAATGGCTTCATTATGATTTTCCAATGGTCAACCACTGACACTCCATTGAAAGAAGTGGCATAGAATGGTAATCTCGTACATATGGACAAATTAATGTCTGACGTATGCGGTAATCTGCTAAAATTTTGACAGTTCCTTTGATCAGTGACCTACCATTAAAACGTCATTGTGCAATCATTGCTTTTATTAAACTTGATATTGTCATTCTACCACAACTCTATTACGAGACCATTGACCGATCAATGATCGATCATTATGAATTAGCAGATTACGAACTTTTAGCAAAATGACAATGGGATTGTGTTGGAATGACGAATTTATAAAAATAGCAGACTTGAGCCCCAGAAATGGTATTGGTAATTGTGGTAATGTGGACGTAAATTTTGTTTCAAATAAGTACCTAGTGGTTTTCTTTTTTTACTTGAATAGTAAAATAAGCGAATATTTGTGATATTGAACCAATTTCTGTATTAATGCAGAAAAGACGAACCATTGCCTAAATAACACCGATGATGGGCTGCAGGATCGTTTAAAAGAGTAAAGCCTACTATCCATGGACGCATAGCTTCATAGACGCGTATCCGTCATTATACGCTTGGTGTACGCCTGCTCACAGCTTACATGCAAAACTATGAAACTCTATCGACAAAGCGGCAACGACACGACAGCATGACCTTGCAGCTTTAGCTTAGCTACAGAGTTTCATAGTTTTGTATGTACCTAAGCTTCACGCGGGCGTACACCAAGCGTATAATGACGAATACGCGTCTATGAAGCTACGCGTCCGTGTACCGTAGGCCTAACCGTGGTCCTAGAACGTAAAGGACAACTGAAGAACACCAGTAGGTTATAGTCAGTAAAAGTCTGATATGCCCTCTCATTCTACCCTAGAGCGAGACAAGACACTGGATGTTTACGCACCTCAAAAAAAAATATTCCAATTATAAGTCCGCTCTGATTGTAACCAATTCGCCAGACTACGCAACAAGAAATATCAAGTAAAATCTAAAGCAATTATAACTTCTAAGATAAAACTTAAGCGGCGTACCAACAATTCAAATTACTAGAATTATATAAACCTGTTTCCTATTTTACTTTTGCCCTCAAGGCAGGATCAGGATAATGTAGGACGAAATATGGAAGTTCTCATCCCACCGTAAACCTTGGCAACCCCTCAATAAAGAACGCAGTAAGAAGCACGGTATCCCCGTTTCCCAAGGTCACCGGGACCCGATCAATATGGCGACGGGACCGAACCCCAGCTGTTAGCATTCAACAAACGGTTCAAAATACGAGGATAGGTAGGTAATATTTTTTATTGGCATTCAAATTGCATTCAAATAACAAATTGTAAACATTTTATAACATTTTTAGACAACTTTTAAATGGGGGAGGGACATGTCGGGATTGTTTGCGTTTGGTTGATTGCCTGAGCGGATGGAGTATACTACTACTACTTATAATGTTTTTACTGTCTTTGCCAATTAAGAATTATTATTTTATATATTTTTTAGTTTATCAAGAAGACTATCCACGAGAACACTGCCGACCAACTGTACTGCAGTTTGGCAGAAGATATGTGAAAATATTTATGTATTTTCTTTTTTTTTAATGGTTTATTCAAGAAAATGTCTTGAATAAACCATTAAAAAAAAAGAAAATCGCGAGTTTTATAATTCGCAAAAGTATATAATTATACGTGCAATATGCAAACGGCTCTCGAGCGGCGCATTCGCCAGGTCTGGACACACTTGAAATAAGCATGACCTTTGTACTATTCTTCTGTTTCCTTCTTCTTTTCTTTTATTATTGTGTGTACATAGATTGTTAAATAAATATTTTTATAATATAAATAATAATAAATATTATATCTAATTCTTAAACACTTTTAGTCTTATTCTATTTTGGCAATACCGTTTTCTAAAGGTATATGCGACTGCTGACAAGGGATGGCTTAAGTAATAATATATTATACACCTGTATCTTTCAAGGTGTTAGATTTAAGCAGGTGTGGAGTAACAATCCCAGAGGGTTTTCAAAGTAATCAACCTTTTCTCGTAGGTAGGTGTTATTAAAAATCTGCTGTGAGCAGCTTGATAAGTAAACAAACGTTTATGATGGCTTTTTGGGCTTAAACTTGATTCCAAGCAGTGGAACACTATGAAGGCCATTGAAAAATAGAAAGTTGAGTTTGAGGCGGAATTTATGGCGGTGTTATGGAGCCGAGTGCTGCAGTGACAACTTTCCACATGTATCAAACGACGTTTTTCAATACACTTGCGAAGATATAAATAAACGGGGGTTAACGCCTGATACGATAAACACAATAAATTGTGGCGGAGACGAGCTCGCGCACTTTTCCGCACTAGTCCGGAAAACATACAATTGCGTGCCTAAAAGCGGTAGGGATAAGAGCGCCTTATTTCGAGTAAGTGTATTAAAAAATATTTAGAGCTTACGCATTGCATTAAATTATCGTTTTTTTTTTAAATCAGCTTAAGCTTAGACAAACAAGCTCTTGCAATTTACAATGCTTCTTCATGTTGAAATTTCAAGGTCACTTTTGCCAAAGAGAACTTCTTTATCATATTGAAGAAAATTTATTAAAATACACAAAACGACATCAGAAGGAAACACAATTATATAACTTGATTGAACAATGAATATTCATTAGAAGTAAATAATCAAAGGAAACAGTTTGTAGCATCATGCTTATTATTTTATTTAAATAAATTCAATTAAAGAAACCTTAGGCACGTGCCGCTTGAAAGTGCAACGTTTTAATTAAATAAAAACTCAATCTAGATTCTATAGTACACGTTTCAGAGGTCAACTTGCTAGCTTTAATTAAAAAAATAGCTAAAAAAAAAATATTTATTATAATTATCTTAGAAAATATTTTTTATTATGTAATATAATAAATGATAAACGCTTTTTAATTCCAACTTATTTTTTATAAATATAAAAGGCAAAGTCTGACTCACTGACTCATCAACGCCCAAAATCATCTATTGACATCTCCCGCCCTTCGTGTCAGACTTTTACTGACTAAACCCCACTCCTGTTCCTTCTTTGCCTTCGTTCCAGGGCCTCGGGGATCTCTTTCGCATCACCCAGTAGGCTTCCCTGCTGGGCCCCTACAGTTGCTAACATTTTCTCAGGCATGCGTGGAACAGTACGCGCCGTCGACGACTTGGGCTCAGTCCGGACGGTTACCGGACGATCGGAGGGCGAGCTACCCATTGCTCGCCGTCCGCAAGCCCGCGCCTACGGCGGCCGGAAATCGGGATCGGAATCCTGGTGGCTGAGGCGTGAGAGCCGTTGCCACGCGCGTGCGGCCGCCTCCTTTGCTAGCATTACTGCTTCGCAGAAAGAGGCGCCGTGTGACACTTCTATAAAAATAAAACAATCTGAATGATTGTTATATGCAGGTTCTCCTAGTTTGGAGGGCAGAGGACCTCACTCATCTTTCACAACCATCTCGCACATCTTGTACCAAAATAACTTTGAACAAGCTTTTTGGTAAATAGAGTATTATTACCTTCATACCTACTTATTTGACATATCCGCCCTTTCAGCTTCTTAAGGCGTAACTTCATCTTTCATCTTTTGCTAATGAGCAAAAAGCTAAAATTTTCTGTAGCTACTCTGTAAAATAATTGGTAGTAAAAATACTTTTTTGTACTTATTATTATTATTTATTTATTAATTCTTTATGCACAAAAAAGTTCAGAGGCGGGCTATTTATTGTTCCGATATGGATGCGAGACGCACAGGACCGTTAATTGTGGCGACACTGGGGGAGACATATGTCCAACAGTGGACGTCTACTATTTTTTACATTTTAAAATATTTTTTTAAACCTCTTCACAAAAAAAAAATACATTTAAAAATATAAAACATAGTATCCCACCGGTATCGGGAACAGAGGTTATTATTATTATAACTGGCCCATATTTTCCCACTGCTGGGCAAAGGCCTCCTTCCATGCTGATCTGGGAGCAAAAGAAAAACATAGAATGTATCAGCTGCTTATCATCCCGCGCAGGTAGTAAAAGCCGACCATGGGAAACGTTTACTGTACCATCTATAAGTAAACAAAAGCTAGGTAACTTAGAGCAGCGAACTGCTACAGTATGCAAATGGCCTAAGTTGGACAATTGGCGTAAGAACAGGACGTCAATTTAGGGTGGTGACGGAGAATAATACTTTTTTGGAATGTAATGCAATTCTAAGTGTACAGGTCGAAAGAGCTTGGAAAACTAAGAGTGTATCAAACTGTACAGTAACAGTATTTATGCCCTTTGAAGCAAATACATCGATAGTCAAACATTTCAATGGAACTCTAGCCAGAAAGGTATTTACCTAAATACTCAGCTAAGTCGGAGAGATACATAGAAGAAAAAAAAACGGGACAAAAACTAGAAAATACCTAACGATATCGCAAAATAATCTATTAAACAACATTTAAGAACCAACTCTGAAACATGTCTACCGTAAGAAATTCGACAAAAGAACTCCTGAACAAAAAATGTAATGGAAACGAAAGTCTATTTACTTGTTATCCTGTTGAAAAACTCATCAATACTGGTATTATTGTCTGAACACCGTCCAAATAGAGTGCTACAGTACCCAGGGAATTAAATTATGATACGGTTCGAACTAGACTACTTTGTACGCCCTAGAGGCAAAACATAGCGCCTTCAATATATTAAATAAGAACTTATAATGTACCTATGTTTTACAATGAATAAATGAAGCTAGAACTTCATTAGCCCGACGTACACGTGTAACACGCCTGATTTGTACGTAGAACGACGTCGCGTGGCGTGGATCTAGTGTAGCTCTACAAGTCTAGTTTCTATATAAAATGTATGGAGACCGACGCGCCCAGATCGGCGTGTGTAGCACACGTGTGCGCAGTGTAGTTCTAGCATGAATCTTGAATCTAGAACATGGTATGTAGACGAGATAAAATTCGATGTGCTATTTTAAGGTGATCGGCTTTGGTTTCCAGGCGTGCGTGTGTTGTGTGTCATAAGAGTGCGATTTTCAAGAAAAAAATTTGTACATTCTCTTTCGTCATACACCAGTTTTCTGACTGACTTATTGACAATTCAAAAGTGCCTGTAAATTATTTATTTAAAATAAATACTTTGATTTGACTTGTGATGCACTACATGTCGCGGGTTCGATTCTCGCAGTTTTCGTCCATACTGATTGATAATATCGCAGGCCTTAGAAAGAGTAAGAGTAGCAGATACAGAGTCCGTGTTTGTCCGTGAGATTATGATTCATCAGATTCCAAAATCAAGCCAATTGATTGATCGTCAGATTCCAAAAACAATTCGATTTGAAGCCAAAGAGTCGTTGGTAAAATCACAGAAAAAACGAATACTGCAATAGAACCGTTGCAAACACAAGTGAATGATTTGATTGACGTTTAACGTCATGTTTGACAACTTTTTTTGACAAATGATGACATGTATTATAAAACCTAAAACAATGTCTTTTTAGCCAGATATCCATACTTAACCAGTGAGAGTTGTTAATAAATGAATAAAATGCATATTTCTCAGTTTTCTAATTGTAAATTATATTTTTTTTTTCGTGTTTAAGTTTATGGTAAAATAACAATAATTTTGCTTATAAACAGTCGACTGTAACGCGTAAGCCCACAACTGGGCATTCTACTTTAAAATACATATATGCATTAAAAAAAATAAAGACTGACTGTTTATAATAACGTTTTCTTTATTGTTTCCTCAAAACATGATCCTTGTAAGGAAGTTTCGGTTTCAGTCGAAATTGAGACTGTTGCCGAAATTTGGTTATGATTTCGGTAGTAAGAACCAGGTTCGGTCGGACACTAGGAGCATAACAATTTCTTAGACTGCACCGGACTAAGGAAAGTTCGAGAAGAATAGGAAAGACTAAGGAAAGTACGTAGTTCGAGTTCGAAGTTCTTCCGTTCGAGATTCGTTAGAATGAGAAAGGAAAACCCGGTAAACAATGGCGAACTCCTACCGTAATTCAATTTCAAAAGCTTTATAGTGAAATGTGAAACGTCAACACAAGAAATGGTGTGAGGTACCTTCTAATAGAAATCGAGTGCAAACCGCAGGCACAATTGTTGTTAATTGCTCTCGCACAGTTCCTAAGTAATTACTGCCACAAAAGGCACAATTATATACGTAACAATAGGTACAGTCAACCCAATGGATAAATAAAAACATCCGGTGTTTTGTCCGTGTATGGGTGACCAAACATTAAATATCGGTAAGCCTCCATGTCTCGGAAAACACGTTGAGCCGATGATCTCCGCTGTCAATCACACTATCTTATCTCATCACAATTATATTATAGAGAAGCGGAAACGGAAACAGATGTCAAAAGTAAATCTTTGCGGTTGCGGAAGCGGAAACAAAAGCAGAAGTGTTAATACTATGAAGAAAAAGCATCATTTTATTTTTTAAAAACAACAGAAGGTTTACGTCGTAATCACGTCACGAGGCGCGGTGATGCGCAAAATGAACCAATTTTTTTTAATAATACAGAAACTCGTTACGACACGTTTGTGTACCACCCCCCCGCGCCTCTTCTGATGTGTCCAGTCGCGTCTCCCACCCGCGCTCCTCGCTGTATTCTTCCGTTTAGAGTTCTGTTATAAACTTTGCGGAAGCAGAAGCGGAAACGGAAGTGAAAAAGCTTTCGGAACTTCTGCAGAAGCGGAAGCGGAAGCAGGGTTCTGTTGCAAAACTAGTCAGAAACTCAAATCACTTTTTCCAGTCGGATATCATGAAATGACTTCTCCCGCTCTCAGACTTGTAATGGAAATAGTTACCTCCTAGACCACAAAGAGCGACTGAAGGAATTTAAGTGGGTTTTATTCAGTGGAAGTCTGACACGCCCTCACTTCACCCATAGCGGGATAACTTATTTAATGATTTCTCATCTCAAAAAAAAAAGTTTGTTGCATTGATGTATCAAAAAACCCGGGTTTTTAATACATCAATGGTTTGTTGTAACATTCTGACATAGATAACGCCTTTATGTTTTATGATTTGGGCGGTTTTCGTGGTCCGAGTGTTACCACAAATGTGCGGTTTATTTTTACTTACAAATATTGTACTAACATAGAATACAATCTATATATATAAAATAAAGTCGTGTTAGTTACACTATTTATAACTCAAGAACGGCTAAACCGATTTGGCTGAAAGTCCGTCCAGCTATAATTTAGGTGTCTTCAAGGCTAGAGTGAATAGGCTCTTAATAAACTAGTGCGCCTCACCATCAATGATTGCATCGCTGCTTACCATCAGGTGGGATCGCAGTCAAGCACTGGTTTATATAAATTAAAAAAAAAAAAAAAAAAGTTGGTGGGGAGGTAGCTTAGAACCAGGAGACGGACATAGGATACTTTTTTTTATTGGTAGGGTAGAGTAGGGTAGAGTAGGGTAGATTAGGGTAGAGTAGGGTAGAGTAGGGTAGAGTAGGGTAGAGTAGGGTAGAGTAGTCAGTTGACGGGAGCGAAGCCGCGGGCAAAAGCTAGTATTATTATACGAAGAGGTGTTAATTCGCCATCCACTATATATACATACATAATATAGAACATAATGTGTTGACGAGGGTTTATCCGGGTAAGTCGGACCGGATGCTACTCGAAAAGGAACTGTCCGGACTTACCAAACAAAATCGTGAAGTTCTTACAGAGAGATTTTTATTTTCATCTGGTTTTCAGAGTAGGAAATATAGGCGGAAAGCGGGGGATTTCTTATAGTTCTATGTTTACTGTTTAAGATTTATCTAACAACATAAATATGACGTTTGTAGATAAAGTCTTGTACGTAACTATCTATCACATTGAAAGTAGTTCTAAAAAAACTTTTTACAAAAAAAAAATACAACTGACTTCAATGTAAAAAAAAAACACTGAAAAGTGCAAAATAACTTTAATTTCGGAAATCGGTGTTAATTAACGAAGAAACAAAACTATTATAGAAACACCGACTTCCGAAATTAAAGTTATTTTGCACTTTTCAGTGTTTTTTTTAACACGCTTTTATTAGCTTCACTTGTAACTATGTATGTAAGAAAATCTTGGAATCTTAATTTGACCCACTTCCCGGTCTTCGATTAGGATGAAATTTTGCACACGCTCTGAGTTCTGATGACAATACATGACCAGATAAGAAACGTCATTACAAATCCAATATGGCGGCCTCCCCAAGATGGCGGACTGGCTGTTTGAAATCCACCTCCATGATATGGCTATCAAATGAAAGGGTTTGCTGTCAGGAATACGAAAAAAATAGTCACGTGACTTAAATCTAACATGGCGGACATCAAAGATGGCGGATTGGCTATTTGAAATGGAGCCTTATTTTTAGATTTAGGTATAAAATGAAAGGGTTTGCTGAAAATAATGCGAAATGACATTTTCTTACTAAATTATCATGTCATGGGTATTATGAAAGAAAGCGTGGAGCGTTTTGTCCAAAAAGAGTAAAGATTACATAAACGCTCCACGCTTTCTTTCATAATAAATCATAGTAAATATTCAATAAAGATGATTACCTACTTATAACCATTTCGCATAGGTAATTATTTATCGTTCATCACGAACTGAAATTGTTTATGTTTACCTGCGATCTAATGAAGATTTGGCAAAGGGAAAACTCTTGAGTCATCAAACTAAATGTCCGAATTATTTTGTAATTTTTAGTGCGTGCTAAAAGCGTGATTTTTAGTTTTTTAAACTATTACTTTTTTTACATTGAAGTTGATTGTATTTTTTTTTTGTAAAAAGTTATTTATTAAATACACTTTTTAGTTATGGTACCACCACTAAAAAGTACCCCTCAGCCAAACTTAAATATTTTATAGCCAGAGTGCATCTCATGACAAATCTAATAATCCTAAACACGGTTAGATTACATTAATTTATTACAGAGTTCCGGTGCCTAACTTCAGGTTTCATCATCAGATCAGTTCGATATATTCCCCCTCTTCTTTCAGTCAGTCATCGACTACACGTATAAACAAAGCAATTTTACTTGATACGACGGTTCTGCTGTTATCCTTTATGGAGTTCTGTTCCATATATTCGAAGTTCATGATCAGGTCATATCAATATTTCTATAGGACCAACTCGGACGCATAACCTTTCAACCAAAAAAAAAATTATTTCAAAATCGGTTCATAATTGACCGAGAAATCGGTGAAAATACATAACAAAAAAAAATACATTCAGCCGAACATAAAACCTCCTCCTTATTGAAGTCGGTAATAAATGCTTCAAAATCCCAAGCTTGCCAACAATATTAAACATCTAGGCCATTCGTACTAGTCTATTCTACTACAAAACCATAAATTGCGCTCCAAATATAGAACTGAAAACACGAGGTAATCTGGTAAACTCCGCCAGTGATGTGTAAAGATCCGATCAAATGATTTATAGGTACGACATCGAGCTACGGGCTCAAAACAGCTCGAGTGCTCGAACGCTGGATAGCTCGAATGCTCGTTTGCTCGAAGCCTCAACGGCGGCAACGGCGACAAAATTAAATTTCCTAGCTCGCTGAGCCAATCTTAACGTTTGTAATTGATTTATGCCAAGGTGTTGGATATATTAATATTGTCGCTCAGTCAGTGACAAAGTGAAGGTTATTGCGATTGAATCATGCTATGGCGTTTAAACAGTTTTGAAAATTGTTAACATATTTTGATAAAGATGAAACAGATATTATTATTATATCAGGAAATACGCCTCAAATCACACGTGTGTGTATGGATTTGGGTGAAAGCCACACATTTGACCATGTCTTGGAAAGCAGTGTAGAATAGAACAGAATAGAATAGAATGGAATGGAATGGAATGGAATGGAATGGAATGGAATGGAATGGAATGGAATGGAATGGAATGGAATGGAATGGAATGGAATGGAATGGAATGGAATGGAATGGAATGGAATGGAATGGAATGGAATGGAATGGAATGGAATGGAATGGAATGGAATTGAATTGAATTGAATTGAATTGAATTGAATTGAATTGAATTGAATTGAATTGAATAAAACTTTATTGTACATTAAAATAATAACAAAAACTTTTAAACTAACTTAACAATTCATGAAATAAGTTATGTGGTAAACTCTCGTCATGTAAAACACATGTATCCAGCTGCATTCGGTTAGACTGAAAGACAACCCCAAGCTATTTGAGAAAAGGCTCTAGTGAGATGATATTGACAGGGAATGTAAGGTAATTCTTCATTTGTATATTCTTGTTTAACTCCGTCAATATGGACATAGGCTGAGTTCGTAACACAGCCGTGAAATTTATTGATTATACCATTAGGCTTCAACATGTAACAGTCTACTGTCGCTCAAGAGTGATGTAACCTGTATTACATTATCCTGGCGAAACAATATCAATATTGGCGTAAGGGATTGGCGATTATGAATGCTTGGATGAATATCTAACAAACATTATATGTTAAGCATACATTTACGCGACTAGACAGACAATGTTGATGTATTTTTAAGTTTAAATATTTAAGTTTCTTTATTATAATTGTTATCTCGTCGCGTGTATACCTGTGTGCCAAATAAACGTGTTTTCTTTCATTCTTTTTATTTTTTATGAGGTTAATAGTTGTGCCGTTTTCGTTTCCGTTTTTTTTTTAGGTGGGAAAATCATCCAATAACATCCCCCGCACTTGGAAGGAGCGAGAGGGCGTGTAAGACTTTTACTGACTAAAAACCCACTCCTGTTCCTTCGTCGCCTTTCATATCAGGGCCTAGTCTTCCTTTCAGAAGCAGACCCTTGGCCCCAGTAGACTTCGACCTTGCTGGGCCCTTACGGTTTACTGACATCTCCTTGAGGCGCGCGTAGGCTAATCATGTCCGTTTGGTATAACGACAACTCCACGTCTAAGCGCGTATTTTGTACCATGAGGGTATTTGGACATTATCATTTCAACCAAAAAATGTCCACTGTGCGTGTCGTCACAATGAACGGTCTTGAGCGTCTCGCATTCATCGGATTTCCGTGACACTCACCAGGTCGTCGGTCCACCTTGTGGGAGGCCTTAAAACCTTTCGGTCTCATCGACCCTCTGTTCGGCGAGTAACATGCCCTGCCCACTGCCGCTACCATATCTATAAACACGCAGGTAATTCAGAATTATAAGCTACTATCTAGCTATATCTATAAATTCTTATAATATGCAAGTAATTTGAAGCGCACTAAATAACATACAAAAAGACAGACTTTGTACTTTATTATGATTGATAAAGCTATTTCTTCAAATATAACAATAGTCAGCGGTTTCGCAAGTAAAAGTAGACAATTATCTTAAGGGATAAAGACTTAAAAAGAGTTTTTTATCTTAGGGTCACGGTATCTTATACAAACAGGCAAGTCCTTATTCTTGGAAATAATTGCACGGTTTTTCATAAAACTTGGTCCGTCCTTTGCACGTACCAAGGTCTAAAAAATTAGTTACAAATACTTTTGATCAAAAAAAAAAAATCAGAGAGATGGTGACAGTAATTTTAGGTTTCCTTTAGGAAATAAAACAAGTGCGAGTCGGATTCGCGCACTGAGGGTTCCGTACAAACTGAGAATTTAGTTACGAAATTTTTTCCTATTCGCAAAGAAAGTTTTTTTTTGTAACGTAACTACATATTTACAGTTTTCAGATATTCTCCTATATTTGTGCTATGAGACCTTGCTTCAAGCTAAATTTCAGGATTCTAGGTCAACGGGTATTACCTTATGAATTTTGATTTCCTTGAGAGTGTCGAAGTATACGTTTTTAGCGACATAAACGACCGTATCTTTTTTTCTCGTTAACTCAGAAGTTGGAAGAAAAAAACATGTTGTGCCGACCCCAAATAAGATGGGACAAGGGCAGGAAGATGATGAACTCAGAAGTTGGATTTTTTAACAGCTTTAAGGGACCTCAGACTTGAGTATATGCTTCTAATTTCAACTCGATACCTCCATGCGTTCTCGAGATAAAGGGTCTTGACAGACAGACAGACTGACAGACGGACGGACAATAAAGTGATTCTATAAGGTTTCCGTTTTTCCTTTTAAGGCACGGAACCCTAAAAACAGTTTTTTTTTTAAATTAAGCCCTTAATTTAAACGACGTCAGAAATCAACTCCCTTTGGCAAAACTTAGATGAAAGTTTAATAAGAGCAGTGCATTGTGGCAAGATGCATTGTTCATTAACTTATGTGCATCAGCAGTTAGCATTCAAATGAATTATTGAACTTTACATTTTATTCATGCTGGTAATGTCCTTGTATTATGGGCTATTCTGCAGTCTTTTGAACACATTACCAGTCGACAGCGATGCGGAGGAGTTTTTGGACGCCATATTTTAATTTGTTTTAAGTTACTTTTAATTAGTTTAAAGTTCAGGTATTCATGATCTTCTGTGATGGATAGGCCGCCATTTAAGTTGAGGACGAAAGGAAGAAATATGATTATATTTACGAAGACTAGAAGTGCTTTAATGTCTTTGAGAGTTACTGTCATTTTTCGATGTGTCTGGATATTTTTCTAATATTTTTTTACTACGTGATTTTTTTCCAAAATTTTATTAGTTATTCTACTATTTGGGGCGGAGACACATCTAATTAAGCAAAGATCATTAAAATCTGTCCAGCCGTTCTTGAGTTTTAATCTATACCCTAGATTGTAGTTATTAATAAAAAACAAACACTGGCAGAGTATTCTACTCCTTAGCTGTATGCACAATAAATGTGTTCCCAAAACGTTTTGTACGTGTGGGTAGCATTTCATCTACGTGCGTGTGTACGATACGCGTGTGTGTTACCTACGTCTGTGTTTTAAGAAAATAAGATTGAAAATGGACGTAAGATAATTTAATTTTGGTGTTTTGATTCTTCAAGCCATAACCTCTGTACCTATTTTTCTGTTTCCTTCTTCTAATCTTTTACTTTGTGTGTGTACATAAATCGATAAATAAATTTAAAAAAATAGATATACCTATATAGTGTGATTATGTAAGAAAGATAAAGATTCTATGATGTCTCCACTCCATTTGCGATTGGTGCCATATAGAGCTTACTGGTATTCAAATGTAGCGCGAGATTTAGGTAGCCTACTGTCTTTTGTTTTAGAATGCGGGGCTTAGAGGAAATTTGTAATTCAGAAAAAAGGTAGTAGCTACCATGAATAATGTAGCAAGAACAATGCTTCTATTGGAAACTCATTAATATTACTTAGATTAAATGGAATTTATACAGTTAATTTTAGGATTCCGTACCTCAAAAGGAAAATACAGAAGCCTTATAAGTTATACAATAATGTGATCCCTTTATTGTCCGTCCGTCTGTCTGCCAGTCTGTCAAGACCCTTTATCTCGAAAACGCGTGGAGGTATCGAGTTGAAATTAAAACCATACTCTAAGATTTGCGGTCCCTTGAAGCTGTGAAAAAATCAAACTTAAAAGTTAACGAAAAAAATATATACGGCCGTTTTTATCGCAAAAAATGTGAATTTCGACACTCTCAAAGGAATCAAAATTCATAGGGTAACTCCCATTGACCCAGAATCCTGAAATTTGGCATAAAGGAAGGTCATATAGTATAGATAAAGAAATAAATCTGAAAACAGAAACTTTTGTTGTTACGTCACAAAAAAAACCCTTTTTGCGATTCGAAAAATCTTCGAGACTCCATTCGGGTATTGAACTATTCACATACTCGTATATAGGTAAGTTTGTACGGAACCCTCAGTGCGCGAGTCCGACTCGCACTTGCCCAGTTTTTTTTTTTTATAATTATCACTGATAGGCACGTGCTTGACCGCTATCTCACCTGATGATAAGCGATGATATCGTCGACGATGGAGCACGCTTGCCTAGAAGTAATCTATTCACTCTTGACTTAAGTCCTTAAGTCCTAGGTTGTAGCTATCAGGAAACACAGACTCTGGCAGAGAATTGCGCTACTTAGCTGTAGATAATGAATGTGTTCCCAAAACGTTTTGTGCCCATGGCTGGGATTTCCACCTTATAGGTGCCGGTGGGGCATCACCGTACGTTATTTATTTAGAACATTTTGTCTCTTTTTAGAAATAGTATTGATAGCAAAATAAAATAATTATGGCTTGAAGAATCAAAACACCAAAATTAAATTATCTTACGTCCATCTTCATCTTCAATCTTATTTTCCCAAAACACACACGTATCGTACACACGCACGTAGATGAAATCCCACCCACACATACAAAACGTTTTGGGAACACATTCATTGTGCAAACAGCTAAGGAGTGGAATACCCTGCCGGTGTATTATTTTTCTTAATGACTACAATCTAGGGGTCCTAAGTCAAGAATGAATAGGTTACTTTTAGGCAAGCGTGCCTCATCATCGCTTATTATCAATACGTCAAACGCGAGCCTATAAATAATACAAAAAAAAAATACATAAATAAATGTCAATAATAAAAAACATCACCAATAATGTATGAGACCTTTGAGACACAGTAAAAGACCCGTAGTATCACCTTTGTTATAGCTGTCAAGCAACAATACAGACTATTTACGATACTGGATTTACAATTTTCTTAAAAAATGCCCGTCATAATATACGCAATATACAGGCTCAAATCGTCGTATCCTACGAATCGTAACTGCATAATAGCAACTTTTCAGGAGACACTTTTTTGTGTTTAATTAAAATAAATAATATCAAATACGTATTAGTGATTTCATAAAACGAAACCCGGGGCCCTGGGACGAAGGCAACGAAAGAACAGGAGTGGGTTTTTAGTCAGTAAAAGTCTGACACTATCTCCTGCTCCACCCAAGAGCGGGATTTGTCATTAGATGATTTGCCCACCTAAAAAAAAAAAAACAAATTGTGATTTCATATAATGTGTATTGATATCTTAAGATTCGGCTAGGATTATTTTCAATAAATTATCTTTATATTTTAAACGCATTTTGTCTCTTAAATCCTTATTTTCTGTTGTGTTAATCAATTTTCAATATTGGGTACATAGAAAAAAAACCATAATGGTGATTTTGGCCGTGTTCTATGCAATAGCTATATTGCGATACGAAGCCCTAATTACGTTTGTGTCTTTCTTCTATGTTTCAAATTATGTTTTTGTCTTTTATTCTTCCGCAGATAAAAAGGCATAATGTAACTCATTGCTCAAGTCCAGCACTACTTCGCATCATGTAATTAGAATGACCTAATTAAGTACAAACTCTTTGATGTTATGATATTTGAACTTATTCAATACTACAATTTAACAAAACGCGTTCCGCCGACTAGTGGCCGAGCGGCGCTAGTACGCTCTCTCCGCGTCCGCGCACCTCCACTACTCGCGAAGAAAGAGGGCGCGACGGCGATTGTAGCTTTTTTCTTCGATGAAAACGTAGTGCTTAAAATTGTGGCTTTTTAGAAAACCTAATTATTTGATAACCTGTACCGTTTTTAATTGTTTTGTTGCACTGGTTATATGCGGTATAATAAGAAGAATTGGATTATGCAATAAAAAAAGAAAGCTATGTTCGTTAGGGCACTATTCGTAGGATACGACGAAATATTCAGCATTTTGCAGAATATTTTGCAAACAATTTTCTTAATAAAAATACCAACGGCCATGACTATCTCTGACTCCTCATTACTCGCTTAATTTGAGGGCAGTTGAGCTACAGTTGCGAACTAATCAAATGCCTTGAGGTAACGACGTGGATTAGAGAAACGTACGTACATAAATGAAGTATCTTGTACCTAGTTATCTGAGGGCAGTAGTAGTTTCGACTCTCTCTGGAATTTACTACAGCCCCCCTAGCCAAGTTACAATCGTATCGTTCGAGCTGAACGCCTTGAGTAGGCCACGCCTCCGGTTCCTTTGTTCTGACGTCATCTCAACGCTCAGTCACGTGGTCAGAACAAAGGAATTGGAGGCGTGGCCTACTCGAGGCGTTCGGCGCGAACGAAACGATTGTAACTTGGCTAGGGGGGCTGATTATGTGGTCTTACAACACGTTTCAAATCGTTCTTTAAATTGCACGGCCGTTTTTTAACTAAACTATAATTATAAAAAAGTAAGGTTTTTATTTTATACAAAAATTTTCGTAGGTGGTCTACGGATCAGCATTTTCGAATTTTAAATACATTTAAACAAACAAACATACAAACAAACGGATTTAGGTTTACTTAGCATAGCATAGTCGGCCTTACAATGTTCCCTCAGCTGGGCCCATTCCCTCTATTAGGGAGCAGGCCTGAGCTGCTCCATAGTAGAGGGAATGGGCCGTGATCCACCACGCGGGCCCAGTGCGGGTTGGTGGATGTCACATGTCTTCGAATTTTTGGTTCTAGGACATGCCGGTTTCCTCACGATGTTTTCCTTCACCGTTTTGAGAGCAGTGGTGATGAAATAAATTACACAAAGTAATTCGCCTGACTGGGTTTGAACCCACGACCTACAACTCGTAAGTCGGGGCCGTTACCACTCGGCCACCACTCCACTTTATAATAAAGTATAGTTAGACGATGTGATAATCTCGATTTAAATTTCATTTAAAAACTGTCAGATCGAGGTCGAGATTAAAATATTTAAAAAAAAACACTACCTGACACTTGGAATTACTCCTATATCGTTAGTGCGTTATGTAAACTCATATGCACAAGACACCCAGACATGGAACAACTAACTGTAGGCTAAACTAATATTTGACCCGCCCAGGAATCGAATTCGAAACACGCAGCGCAGTAGCGATTTGCTTAACCAGTGAGCCAATTGCACCGTCAAAATTGAAAGTGAAATTGAGTACATTGTTATATGACACGACCCCTTTGTTCGAACTAGAACATCTATATAAATACCTGAAAGGAGAAACTGACTGACTGCTATACCAACACAAAGCCGAAACTACAGGGACTAGAGGTAGGCGTAGGAAAAGTGTTTCATCTTTGCGATTGGAACATTTGCATCTGAATCAATGAAATGTTCCGGAACAGTGATATGTATCATTTGGAACATTTAGAACATCAGCTCAAATTAATCGTGATCTATTACGTCGCGTCATAGTTACACTGAGACAGAGAAATGTTAGATGATATGTATCAGTTGGAACATTTGGAACAACAGCTCAAACAAAAGACACAAACACAGACACTGACTGTTATAAATCGTAATCTGTTACGTCTCGTCATATAGGTACACTAACAGTTTTATTTAATTGAATTTTGATTTAAGAATAATTTTAAGCAGATGTTTTTAGTTCAAGTCATATTTACACTATTTAAGTTTTAATTTGACTGGCCTGTTGGTCTAGTGGTTAGTGGCCCTGACTGCTATGCCGGAGGTCGTGGGTTCGATTCTCACTCAGGACAAATGTTTGTGTGATGAGCACGATCATTTGTTCTGTGTCTGGGTGTAATTTATCTATAATATGTATGTATTTAGAAATATTTAAGTATGTTTATCAGTTGTCTAGTACTCATAAGACAACCTCTGCTTAGCTTGGGACTAGACGGCATTGTGTGATAGTTGTGTGAATATTACATTATTACATTTAAATTTTAAAAAGACTGCATGTCACTTAAAGTAAAGAGTTTTTCAGTATTCCAAATGATGCATTTAAAACATTACTGACGTTCCAATCTTTCGGAACATTAAAATGTTTCCGAACAGTGAGTCGATTCAGTAAAGAGTTACACAGGCCTACTAGGAGTGTGAAATTTTCCACAAAGTTTCTTTTTATAATACAGGCGAGCACTAATAGAGGATTTTCCAAAATTCACTCCCGAGGGAGATGGAATGGGGGTCCAAAGTTTGTTAAAAGAAACCGCTGGCAGAAGCTAGTCATTGTATATAGAACTAGCTTTTATCCATGGCTTCGCCCGCGTACATAAAATATAACCTATGTCACTCAGGAATAAAGCAGCTTTCTATCGGTGAAAAAATTTTACCAATCGGACCAGTACTTTCAGAGATTACCTCCTACGAACAAGAAAACAAAAAACAAGCTTTATCTCTTTATAATATTATGTAGATTGAATAGAAAACAAACCTACTACCCTAAGTTAAAACAATGCCAAAAAAGGCCAGAAAATGTAGAATTAAATACTGACTAAAAGCTCGAAGTACTTTTCCTCTCAATCCATCACCTTGTATCTGTGTAATCTGTTATAAGCCCTGTATGGCCGAACACCTCTGAATAATGTAACATGCTTTAGTTAATTATTATTAACTGGGAGACCGTCCCTTTCAAGGGTGCCTCCGATCGAGATCAATAAGGTTGAACCGACCTTGAAACGGAACCTTTTACTCGACGAAAAATAAGCTACGAACCTCCATTTTTGTATTGAAAAGGAGTTTTTAGCTCGACAAAAGATTGTAAATGGATGATAGATCGAGTAGTCCTGCTGAGAATTTTTGTAGGAATGTTTCTGAATATTTGTACTCTGCGTGGGTGTCGTGAAGGCAACCCTGTTTTTTTGATAGTAAAATGTCGCCACAATTTTTAGGGTTCCGTAACTCAAATGGAAATAACGGAACCCTTATAGGATCACTTTGTTGTCCGTCCGTCTGTCTATCTGTCTGTCTGTCTGTCTTTCAAGAACCTTTATCTCAAGAACGCGTGGAGGCATCGAGTTGAAATTAAAATTATATACTCAAATCTGCGGTCTCTTGAAGCTGTAAAAAATTCAAACATCTAAGTTAACGAAAAAAAAAGATACGGCCGTTTATGTCGCAAAAAAAAACGTGTACTCTCCAGGGAATCAAAATTCATAGTGTACTTTTCTTTTACCTAGAATCCTGAAATTTGGCATGAAGCAACGTCTCATAGCACAAGTATAGGAATAAATCTGAAAACTGTAAATTTGTAGTTAGGTCAAAAAAAAAATTACGATTCGGAAAAATCTTTGTAACTCAATTCGGGAATTGAACTGTTTTCATAGGTATAGGTAGGTTGTACGGAACCCTCAGTGCGCGAGTCCGACTCGCACTTGCCCGGTTTTTTTATATCTGAGAAAATGTGACGGAATTCGGCACGTGTAAACTTTACAAAAGTGTGTAGGTTAGGTACCTACAGTCATACAAAAGACATTAGCTATCTTTGTGTGGAAGTTGTTAATGAACACATAGTGCATTTAGTTCGTTGATACTAGTAAAAATATTCAACACTAAGTTTAACATAAAATCACTAACCAAAATTGAATTGAAATTTACTAAGCTTGAAACTAAGAATCAAAATGTTATATATAGACCAATAGACTCTAACGATCAACATGCGTGTGACATTGAGTGATTAATAAATTAAGTTCCCTGACTGTACCTACAATTTGTCCATTTTAGAGTTTGTATTTTTTATTACTATTCATAGGTTTGCGCTTGCCGCTATCTCACCTGATAGAAAGCGACGATGCGGTTGACGATGGAGCGCGCTTACCTAGAAGTAACCTATTCACTCTTGACTCAAAGACTTCCGGGTTGTAGCCATCAGAAAACACAGATTCCGGCAAGGAATTCAACTCCTTAGCTGTACGCACAATGAATGTGTTCCCAAAACGTTTTGTACGTATAGGTGGGATGTCCACCAAGTACCGATGGCGCATCACCGTACGCCTGGTGGTCCGATGATGGAACGGGCTAGGTGGTATAAGAAGAGTAAGACTATAACTAACTTATAGTTTTACTCTTGAGAGAACACAATACATCGGATGAAATAATGAACCCACTCTCACATCTACACTGTCCTTTAAAAAAATATAGTTATCTTAGCTAAAGAAAGGACCAGGGCCACGCGATTATGCCCTATAACGTAAAGGGCAACTAAATGAACACAGGTGAAGTTTTAGTCAGTAAAAATCTGACACTTTTAATAAACTAGTGCGCCTCACCATCAATGATTGCATCACTGCTTACCATCAGGTGGGATCGCAGTCAAGCACTGGTTTATATCAATTTAAAAAAAAAACTTTCTTTCATACCATTCAGAACAGGAAAATTCATTTGATGATTTCCCACATAAAAAAAAAAAACTGGTAAAAGGATCAATACAGTTTTAACGCTACACCATATTACAATCACGCCACAGTTTGATAGACAATTAACATGATATCCTGAACATCGCACGGTCAATATTACGGTCTATGGAAAGTTCCGTGTAATGATAATTTGTTTGTTGTTGTTTTTCATACAACCGCTCTTACGCGATTATGACGTTATTACCCACACATTTTTCATTAGATATTTTGGAAACACAGTATCTTCAATTTATTCTTTATTGTATACCATGATAAGTAACAAAATATGTGGATAACAGAGTTCATGTACATAGGCGAGCTTAACTCAAAGTTATCTTGTGGATATTAGATAATATCCACAAGATAACTTTGAGTTACGCTAAGACAACCAGCTAAACCTAGATGGCTTCTATTGAAATCAATTTATAAATTTGTATAAAACTAATCCAATAAATACCTCCGAAAATTTGCTATATTGCATGAACTTTGACACTTCATAATTTACCCAAAAATTCAAAGAGTAAAAAAAGTATAACTATAGAAGCCTTGCAAATTTAATCAAGATTCTGATTGACGACAATTTTTTTCAAAAACTTTTAAGGGTTAAAAAAAAACACGTATTTCCTAGAACCAGTTTTGTAAAATATTCGAGTAAATCACGGAATTACCGAATGCTAATTAAGTTTTCAGGCGTTATCTCTCTTTTTTGGCGTTGCCTTTTCGTCAAACATCGCGTTGGATAGCGTTAGATGAAGTAACAAGCTTTTAAACCATGCTAGATGTTGACGATAGGCGAGTGAAAAAGGACCCTCTTAAGATCAAACTCAGGGCATGTGTTTCAATCCTTTATTTTTCGGCACATCTGTAACATTATAATAATATGTAACATTTTCAATATTATTATTTTTATTAATTCATATCTTGTTATATTTGTAATTTCATTTTTGTTAGCTTAGTTGTTTAAATTATTTTTGTGCATGCTGTGGTCTCCTATAAGTGAAGGACAAATACACCAACAAGATACCGAAACCACTAATTATAAGATACAAATATTGCACGCACATCCTTTGTTGGAGTTCCTAAATAAATAAACAACTGACTTGAAATGAAAATTAATTCTTTAAAAAAAAAAATGTCCTATTCTAAAGCACAATCCTTTAAAGTATATTTGTCTAATCAGCCTGCATGTTAATGAGGGCCATAGCTCATGCGATCTCCTTTGATATTACAGTACTCTTGTATTTATCAAGGTCAAAGTAACACGTTTTCTTCATCCATTCCCCTTGTCAACCGCCACACTATTATTTACCCTCCAGCCCCATTTCTTCCATTTATTCAAATTATTAAAGAATAATAAATCTGCAGTACAAAATGTTCCGAGGCTTTTTTAATGTAAAATATCGTAAGAAAAATCTATTGCAATGATTAATGAGTTTTAATTTATCACACAAAAATTATGGTCGCCGGGATCCCAAAGAATTTTCATACTTTGAAACCAAATGATCGATCCTAGGTATAGACCTACGGTCAATCATACGTACTGCGCAGTTGTAACTACGAACTTCTCAGTCATCATTAAAGTCATCAGACGTCAACTGTTGGACATAGGTCTCCCCCAATTGTCACCAAATTACGTAGTGGTAGCTCAAAATACTCCAAAGATTCAAGATTCAAAAGATTCAAAGCATTTTATTTCAAATAAACCATTTAAAACTTTTGAAATGTCAAGAAGCCAGTCTGTCAAAAAAAAAAAATGATGCTAATTGCACATTCCAAAGCGTAGATCTCTATGGAGAATAATGTGCAAGAAACTCCATGGACACTCTTTGTATCATGTTATGTATTACAAATATCTCTGTTACATGTTTCTTGTCGCTACAATCATGTGAGAACAATGTAAATAAAGTAAAAATAAAAACTTAATATATATATTAAAATAGCAACTGGCAGCTAAGATGATCAGTCTCAACTGACAGCAGCCGTTCACGGACATGACGCGAATATTAGCACCACTCAGCTCAACCTAACTACTGGCTACTAGCTTTTGAGATTGAATAGGCCCTGTTTAGAGCTACGGTGGTTAATTATGGGGTGGCACCGCGGCTCCTGGCAGATGATTTGACGAGAATTGAGTACAAATAAATAAACATATTGTTGTAAACGAAAAAATAATAATGAAAGTAATATCAGATGATATTAGATATATATTATGTTCCTAACTAAAGATGAATGTCATAACATCGTACGCAGAAAACACAAAATAATAACAAGGCCACGTATACTCATTATATCCGAGATCTTATTACATAATTATTAATTACATGATTTAATTTAGATACCATAGTCTATTTATTTTTCTAAATTATTTATACACACTGCGTCTATATCTCTCATCCAACTCTCCTGTCACAGGTCTGCTGGAAGAAATTTCGTTAGAAATAAGCAGGACCTTTGTACTCTTCTATCTGTATTTGTTCTTTTCGATTTTAAGTGTTTTTGTGTAAAAACACTTAAAATCGAAAAGAACAAATAAATAAAAAAATTATATCATTATTTCGTCTGTGTTAGTTGCTAATTCCATGGTAAACACTCGAAGAGTATCTGATATGCCCACTCAAATTGTATCTCGGTTCGTGTAGGCGTTATTTGGTATACATTCGAAACGTTATAGCGCTACCCATTTTTTATTATTTATTCATTCTCAGACAACTAAGGTCCATAGATAAAATACATAATATTACAATCTTACAAAATAATAAAACATATTAAAAATATTACAAACAATAAATTATAATTATACACATAACATCGGCGTCGTGTTCCGTTGCGTGCTGTCGATTAACCGTCCTCGGAAACATCGATATACGACCTTTGTTTGATTACATGACGAATAAATTTTTATTCAACAGTACAGTTTTTATTCCAAACAGCCCGACTTTCTTTATTCCCAAAGACGGTGGAATGAGTCGCTATGCAAAGTAGTTCAAGAAAATCTGTTGGCAACATCTGTGACTACTGCGGAGCGTGCGCCCCTGCTAGCTGTGGGGGAGTGAGAGTCGAGTCTCTGGCTTCATGCCCTACCGTCGTCGAACATAGGCACCTTGTTCGACGATACTACCTTCCACATCGCTGCTTCCCTACGTCTTGGCGCTCCTTGTTGCTCTCTTCATCGCTGCCATTGAGCCGAAGTTGTCAACAGCCTCGGACACCACGGTCTGTCATGCAGCCGAAGTGCGGGTCGCATAGCGCGGCACGCGAATATCAACGGCATCATCCGATGCGTTCTTGTCACCGTCGGCGTTCAGGCCGTATTGGAACCTCATGACCTGGCACGCGATGATGGCAAAAGATCGGACGGTATGTCTTTATTTCCATAAAAGGTAGGCATTTAGTGTGGGACGCTACTTGTGTCGATACTCTTGCGCCTTCTCATCTTCATAGCTCGTCATGCTGTGCCGGTGCTGCCGCAACGGCTGCATAGAACCTCAAGTGCTGCCTGAGTTTGTTTCGGTGTTTCTTCTCAGGGTAGTCAGCTAGGAAACACCGGCCTCATCTAGTTTAAAAATGACGAAAAAAAAAATTGACGTGTAAAAGTGTTTTTTTAAACCTATTTACAAAATAAATATCATTTATCATTTATCATTTATCATTTATCATTTATCATTTATCATTTATCATTTATCATTTATCAAGCGGCGGAAATATAATAACGTTATTGGTATATTTCGAGCCGAGCCCCAAAGGGTTGAAACTCTCGGATTGTGGGGTCCGAGTGCTCACAAATTATTTATAGAACTTTCAAAACGCCTTGTTGACACTTCGCGTGACCCAAGGGCTGGCTTTTACTTCGGACAAAAGATAAGCGTTGCCATTCAGCGTGGCAATGCCGCCGCATTGTCACTCTGAATGGCAACGCTTGTCTTTAAAAACTGATTTATCTTATCTTATAAAGACTGACGAGTCTTTTGGGTACATTACCAGTCGACAACAATGCGGAGGACATCGACATTGGAGTTTTTCGACGCCGTACTTTAGATTGCTTTTTTTAGTTCTTTAGGGTTTTTATTTTTATTTTGTAAGTTAGTATTAATTAGGTTAAGTTAGGCATATTAGCATAGCATAGCATAGCATATTCAGCCTTTTAATGTTCCCACTGCTGGGACTCAGCCCTCCTCTCTCTAGGAGAGGGAATGGGCCGTAATCCACCACATAGGCATATTAAATAAATTAATATGCTTATCGTAGCCTAATTACTAACACTAGTTGTATGTAAGTATTTAATTTCAATTTCAATAAACTAACTTACAAAATAAAAACTAAATAAGAATATTTTTGGATTTTACCATGTAGGCAGGTACTGTTGCTTCATCATTTAATACAATAAACGTCATAGTTTCTCATTTACTTTATTAGCCCTTAACCGCCCGAAATTCATCGGTTTATGCCATAGTTATATTTATTAGTTTTTATAACTAGTAGACATGGGTACTTATAGAAGCTGGTTCACGGTTCCTATTAATTGTTTCATAAGAAAAATAACCGACGAGAAACTTCATGGTTACTCTTATAAAAAAATTATTGATATTATTACAATATTTTAATGTTTTGTAAGGACAATAAAAACCGGTCAGCATTGTACCTAAAAGCACAATAAAAATAATTGAAAAAACATTACGTAGAGCAGTTATAAATAAAACAAATATTAACCCTGTCTATTGTATCTGTTCTATTACAAAAACCTATTGTTCTCCAACAAAGGGAGTTAATTAGGCAAAATTGGATGGGGCAAGCGAAATTTCTATCCTCCTAAACTGGCACAGTTCACCTACTTCAATTTCAAACCGCTGCTTATTTGGTTCAGTTAATAATAATAATAAATTATTTATTGCCCAAAGAAAAGAAAATACATGACATATCTATATATATAAAAGAAAGTCGTGTTAGTTACACTATTTATAACTCAAGAACGGCTGAACCGATTTGGCTGAAAGTTGGTGGGGAGGTAGCTTAGAACCAGGAGACGGACATAGGATACTTTTTTTTTCAGTATGGTAGAGTAGGGTAGAGTAGGGTAGAGTAGGGTAGAGTAGGGTAGAGTAGGGTAGAGTAGGATATAGTAGTCAGTTGACGGGAGCGAAGCCGCGGGCAAAAGCTAGTTACATATAAGTTTGAGTTCTTTTTTACATGTTTTGTGAACAATGTTATGCTAGGAAAGTCCTGTGTTATAGGTACCATTCGTCCATTGTTACAATTACCAGAATTCGATGAACCAAACGTGTAACAATAAGAATAATTTATGTACGTGTGAGAACGCATGCTTGAGTAGTATGTGTGAGAAAGTGTGTGTGTGAGAGGGAGAGTGTGATGTTTTGTGTGTGTGTGTAAGTGATGGTATGAGAGTGATGGTGTCTGCGCGTGTGTATGGTGATTATATTAAAGAGTTGAATCGACTTGGACGCTGAAAGCTACAGATCGCAAACGCATCGACGCCTTTGAAATGTGGTGCTGGAGAAAGATGCTCCGTATCCCTTGGACAGCATTTCGGACCAACGTGTCCATTTTACTAGAACTCAAAGTCTCCTCATGGTTGTCGTCCGAGTGTCTTCGCAAGATTCTGCAATACTTCGATCACATTGAAAGGAAAGACAGTGGCAACCTCGAGAGGCTCATCGTGACCGGTAAAGTAGATGGGAAAAGGCCTCGCGGGCGCAGCCCAATACATTGGTTCAATCAGATCCACACCGCTCTTGACTCAACGGTATGCAATGCCCTTCACGCCGCCAGAGACAGAAACAGATGGTGGAATATCATACAAGTGAAAGTAATGAAGCAATACGACGCATTCGAATACATTTGCCTTGTCCTACCTACGTCGGGGTCGGCTTAAAGTCTATCCAAATGACTATATATCTTATCTGGTATCTGGGTAACTTGGTACCCTATGGTAGGGTTTCGGGATTGTCCGAAAGAGTTACCTCGGTCCTGGAACGTTAAGGTCATCTGAGGGAACACTATAGGAGGGTATTAGTCAGTAACCTTCTTTTGAGGTAGGAAACCATTGTAGCGACATCTAAGGCATCACATAAGAACTAATCCTGCATCAAGCAATCAAAGTTCTCCGCGCGATTAGAACATATAGACCAGCCCGAAATCATCTATCGGGCAGCTGCCCACCAGACATAACACCCGTCTGGTCGGAGGATCCTCCCTTTTCAACGGAGGTATGTGGGGCTTTACTCTCTGTCCCACATACCTCCAAACCATCTAATGAGTTCTCTCGCTCCAAGGGGTGCGAGAAGGTGTGTCCGACTTTTACTGACTAAAACCACACCTGTGTCCTTCAGTTGCCCTTTGCGTTTTAGGATCACGGGTTTCCTTTTCAGAAATTCCTCGTGGCCCTAGTAGATTTCAGTAAAGTTTGATACTCCTTTTCGCTCTAACTAGGGCGGAAACGTCTTTTGATGATTTTCTACAGTTTCCAGATACAAAAAAACCCCTCGGTAAATTATATACTAGCTTTTCCCTGTGACGTTGCTTAGCATAGCGTGGTCTATATCGTAAGAAAGGTTTTTTTTTTTCTGGCTGATAACTCTTGAATGATAGTGAAGCCTCCTATCAGTGACGGAATTGGCATAATCGGAATAATACTGTGAGGGCTCTAGCACTGGCTTGAAGTGTAGACTCCTGGGTCTGGTGTTAACAAAGATAAGCCAGGGCACCATATTTCAATCCATACTAACAATATTTAAAAAATGAAAGTAACTCTCTCTTAGGAGTGTGTAACTCTTTACTGAACCAACTCACTGTTTCGAAACATTTTAGTATTCCGAAAGATTGGAACATCAGTAATGTTTTAAATGCATCATTTGGAACAATTGTAACACTGAAACACTCTTTACTTTAAGTGACCTGCAGTCTTTTTAAAATTTAAATTATAACGTAAATAGTGTGAATATAATTAATAACCTGAACTAAAAACATCTGCTTTAAATTATTCTCAAATCAAAATTCAATTAAATAAAACTTAACTTAAACTTAGTGTTTAAGACGCAACGTAACAGATCACGATTCATAACAGTCAGTGTCTGTATCTTTTGAGCCGTTTGTTCCAAATGTTCCGTTTGTATCTTGTGAGTCGATGTTTCAAATGTTTCGTTTGTATCTTTTGAGCCGTTGTTCCAAATGTTCCGTTTGTATCTTATGAGCCGATGTTTCAAATGATCCGTTTGTATCTTTTGACACGATGTTCCAAATGTTCCGTTTGTATCTTGAATCTTGTGAGCCGATGTTTCAAATATTTCCTTTGTATCTTTTGAGCCGATGTTCCAAATGATGCATATCACTGTTTCGGAATACCTCAGAGATTCAAATGTTCCAATCGCAAAGATGACACACTTTTCCCACGCCTACTCTCTCTCTCTGTTTGTTACGCTTTCACGGTTAAACTATTGAACCTTTTTCGATGAAAGGTTCGGATTAAGCTTGAACCAGAAAGAAAGACATGGGCTACTTTTTATCTGTCTTCGACTTCGCGTCCGTTATAACCAATATTTAGATTTCCTTCCACTGTTTTACTTCACCGTTTTAATAAAATAAATTACCCAAAGTAACGCACCTGCCAGAACAGATGGTCGACGAAATGAAGACGAAAGGTTCTGGAGTGGCGACCACGTACCAGAAAACACAGCGTTGGAAGGCCTCTCACAAGGTGGACCGATGACCTGGTGAGGGATGAGAAACGCACAGGACCGGTCATCGTAGCGACGCTTGAGGGAGGCCTATACCCAACAGTGGACGTCTTTCGGCTGAAATGATGATGATTATGATGAAAGCACCTGCCTGTTTGAACCTGCGAAACAACTCGAAAGTCAGAGCCGTTATCACTGGGCTACCACTGCTCTCTTTTAGTGCTCAAAAGCCTCTATATCCACACCTTTTTACAAATGTTTTCTTATTTCCTACGGTAGCCACAAGTTTCTCGCTAACATTCTTCTTCTTAGTTGTATCACATTTATAATTTAAACGACTTGCACGTTCAAGCGAAGATAGTTTTCTAGGGTATAGAGCAACATACTTCATGTTGATGTTGGAACTTCTGTTGGTGTACTTTGAAACTAGAACTCGAAGTGCGTGTGAGGCAAACCAGGGTTGCCAACTTTTATCAGAAGAAATAGAGCATGTTTCATTCAAAGGAGGTAAATAAATAGTACGGATTTATAAAAAAGAATAATGTTACGAACGTGAGTAATTAAATTCCGGTTTACTAGCAGAGAACTTTATTCACCACAAACAATAACAAATTTGTTCAATCAACAATTCCAAATCAAAATGTACACTAAAATTCTGTTTAGTATCGCTTAGGTCGTTAGGAATTATTACTTCACACACTTAAGCATCGTACTCGTTTCGCAGTTGCACACAAACTAACTGACTTCCGGTCGGGAGCTCGTATTTATATGCGAAGCCAGGAACATTCTAAATACCGACGTTTAGAGGCCATTCCAGAAAATTGTCGTCGAATCGCAGGGTAATAATTTATTTTTATTACAAACATGTACCTCCCTCCTTTCACGCGAATTTCGACTCTATTTTTAATTACGGAAGGTACGAATTCCCTTATCTACCTACGTACCTACCTACTAAACCTTATTTAATAATAATAGTGGTAGGTACTTTATGTCGGACTTTTCTAAAACTTGCCAGGCCTGGGTACGTACTTCCATTCTAGAAGGTTCGTACAGCAATGCGTTTTAATTATTTCATTCTACTCTTGATTTCATCGAAGATATGGCGTGTTCAAGTTTCACGGCGTAACAGTATCATTTGTATATTTGTTTTTTAAAAGGTCTGTATGTTTTGGTACTTATTGCACCACATAACAATTTTTCATTGTTTTTAAAAGAATTGTATGACTCGAAACATTCTATGTTTACATAGATCAGAAGCTCGTTTTTAATCAATTTCAATGAAGCCTTGTTCCTGTGAGCAGTGGTGGCCGAGTGGTAACGGTCCCGACTTATGAGTTGTAGGTCGCGGGTTCAAACCCAGCCAGGCGCATTACTTTGTGTAATTTATTTTATCACCACTGCTCTCAAAACGGTGAAGGAAAACATCGTGAAGAAACCGGCATGTCCTAGAACCAAAAATTCGAAGATATGTGACATCCACCAAGCCGCATTGGGCCCACGTGGTGGATTACGGCCCATTCCCGCTCCTAGAGAGGAGGCTTGAGTCCCAACAGTTGGAAGGGAACATTATAAGGCCGACTATGCTATGCTATGCTATGCTTGTTCCTCTCTTCCCACCACTTCACATTCTTGAAAAAATAGTAGTTTTTTTTTTGGTTACGATAATAGGTAGGTATGCATCATATGTGTGTGACTGGCACTAGTATAAGTAGTAAACAGTATAGTTACTAAAGGTGGGTTTACGCTAGAGGAGCCGAGCACGAGCCGAGCTCAAATTCGTGTAGTGTGGACCGACTCTGGAGGAACCGAGCACGAGCACTACACAAATTTGAGCTCGACTCGTGCTCTGTTCCTCTATTATAGACCCACCTTTAAGCTTTAAAGCCAAAATGTTAATTAAAATTCGTAGGTAGGTATTTCAAGTTTCCCGACTGAACGTTTCATAAATCATATTTATGAAACTGAAATTTTGAACTTCTCACAAAATGAATAGAGATTTGACTTAATTTATTGTTTCTATTTCATATGAACATTGCGAGCAAATTTCGGGTTTCGTGCCGCCATGTAGATATGTGGTTATAAATTAAATGCTGTTTCAAACGTGACTCTGCATAATATGCTTCATAATTTGATATCCAAAGTTGAGTTCATTCTAGCGTCATGTTAGTTATTTTGAATTGTGTAGATATGGAAGTGGTGGTGGCCTAGTGGCATCAACCTAGGCTTACGAGGGTCGTGGGCTCAACGCCCAGCCAGGTGTTACTTTGTGTAATTTATTTCATCACCACTGCTCTCAAAACGGTGAAGGAAAACAACGTGAGAAAACCGTCCTGGAACCGTACATTTATGAACCCGCCTAGTCTGGGCTTTAGTCCCGGCAGTGGAAACATGATAAGGCTGATTACTTTCGAGGCAGGCAAATTGATGTGAATAAAAACAACACAAACTGTAGAGACATCTATGAAACAATAAAAGAAAAAAAGAAGAAGAAAATCCTGCAACGCATATTATCCGCGTGATTAGAATCTACGCATCAACCCAAAATCAACTAACGGGCAGTTGCCAGGATCAGACACAACACCCGTCTGGTCAGAAGATCCTTCCTTTTTAACGGAGGTTTACAGAACTTTACAATCTGTTTCGCATACCTCTAAACTAAGTAAATTGTAAGTACCTAGTTCATATAAAACTATTGTGTCAAAACATTTTTTTTTTGTGGAAATTCATCAATTAAAATCTCCTTCGAACAATACCGCAGATTGTCATATATAACGTGTTGACACGCTCCAAATATCGAGGGAATAGAGCTTCTATTGCCCTCCATATGTTCCTAAACCTACAAACAAATATATTCTTTGTTTACACATAATATACGATATATATTCGTCTGTTTAAATAGGTACAAAGTGAGCGCTCTGAATAAATATTGAAGTTGATTACATTGGTACAAAATGTAAATAATTATATTAGGTACTGTAAGTAGTCCATCGATGTTAAAGTAATATTATTACTGTAATGAATTAATTTGATTTCTCTGGAAAGGATTTGATTTATTTATGGTTTGATAAAACTTTGTACAATGAAAGGCTGATCTAGACAAGTGCGACAACGATTTTTCTCGAAATTTATCTTAATTCTTTAAACAATTTATATGATGATACTTTGTCGTAAAAGCTACGGGCAGTGTCGTAAGTAGCCTTTTATACGCCCGGTGATAGCTTCTTTAACTGCGCCCCTAGAAAAAAAATTAATACAAACAAAAAGGTCTAGATATAACATTTTAGCGCCCCTCCAGGAACTGCGCCCTGTGCCTGGGCACCGCTGGCACCACCTTAGTTATGGCACTGACTACGGGCCTCGCATATTGGGGTGGATCCTGCTTTGACGTACAAAAACTAGTCAAGATCACCACCTACCAAGACCTTCCATAATATAAATCTAAGTAATTACGGATGTTCCATATAGACAATGAGGTAGGTCCTCATTGTCTACTACGTAAGGACCTGATTTAAAAATTATTTAAAGAAGTTTTAATTCGTTATCATAAAGATTTAGGGGGGCCCTTGATAACTTTGCTAAGGGCCCCACCCTGGCGTAATCTGGCACTGCCTTACTGCGAACACACTTTTAATATTCAAATTTTTGTACAAAGACATTGACGATAAACTTTCTTGGCATTTCTTAATGAGATTAGAAACTCCTGAGGAATTTAATTTTAATTAATTATACCTTAATTATTGCTTTTTACAAAGTGTAAGTACTCGTCCCGTGACCTATTAACATTTCTATTACGATTTTTTTTTTATTACACGACTGCCCAAACATATTACAGACTCAAAACATAGATGGAATACTTATAGGTTTATTCTACGGATCCTACGATCCTTAGAACGATTTCTATAACTAGAGCGCCATAAACGAAAAACATATACACCGTGTAATTGACAGGTTGGCAAAAACTGAAACAGTAGCTTCATGACCATGATTATGACTGAAAAACGTTGGAATTTTCTTCAGGAAAATTGTCGAATTTTCCGACCGTTTTTCAACTAGATTTGTGTTCTATTTATTTGTTACAACAAAATCCAGCCCAAAAACAAAATTTTAGTGAAAAAAAAGCAAAAAACTTAAATTCGGCAATGTAATCGTAAAAGAAAATTCATACAACTCGCGGGGAATCAGCTGTTAGCCGTAAAAGTTTACTGAACTCCGTAGTGCCTACGACAGACAGAGACAGCATACCGCTCGCTCGCTCGCTCCTTTTGTGTGGTGCGCGGCGTGCGCCTTTGCTTACGCGCCGACACGGCGACGCTGCTAGGGTTGTACCGCGTACGGAATTTAATACTTGTAATTTTATTTTCTTTATGTAAAATGCTTTAATAATAATTAGATACTCAGGAGTATGATTACTTTATTATTTCTTAATTCCAAAAACCTTATTTTAAATCGTTAATGATCTACAGTATCAATTACGAAGCTGCCCGAACTGTACACACGCGTTGCATTACAGTAATGTAAATTGTTTGCTTTAGAAAATTTAGTGGGACATAAAACATAAAAACAATGTGTCAATATTGCCAGATTCACATTCTACCTGTCAATCCCTGAGCGAAAGCCGGCTTTCGCGCGTGTAGTTACGAAAGCTTTGCTTATTTTCGATTTTTACATACTATAATGAAAACTTCTTATTTACGTTCTTGAATAAATACCCTATAAAAAAAAAACTTAATTTATAATCTATGCGAACGCCGACGTTTGCTTAGTGTTTAGAAAATGCGCAAAATCTCGCGCATGCTGCTAGGGGATTGACAGGTACTAGGTTTAAACTTGGAAGCAGAACCATGAGTAAAAGTTACAAAAGATAGCGGTTAATAACAATGTTTATCATACGATTACGATACGATTATTTTTCAATACCTAGTTCTTCATCTTTATCTCAATCGCAGGCCGACCACTGTAACTACTGCGCCATGGGCACCTCGACTAACGTACTTACTATTACCGAAATAAAAATGTTTAATTTCATACCATGTGGGCAGCCCTAATTGCTACACGTGTCACACACACTCTCAAAGGTTTGCCGTCAAAGGTTTGCCGACAAACGAAACCTTTGCCGCCATTTCAGTTTGCCGCGATTGCTGGTGAGTTCTGGACGTCTATTTCGTTTTCTTTCAACTGTCGAGAGTTCGGGACTGTGTATTGCGTTCAGTTTAGTTGTGTGTTTTTGTGTTGTGTGGTATCGTCATGAATCGGCGTAATGAAACGTTTAGTGCTCGCGAATATGGCCAGATGTTAATGTGCTTGGGTGAAGCTAGAGGAAACGCGTCGTTGGCATTAAGGCTCTATGTTCAAAGACACCCAAATGAACGACATCCAGCTAATAGTCGTACTATCACAAGGGCATATCAACGTGTTTTAGAAAATTTACCTATTGTGCCGCGTCAGGAAGGTGCTGGAAGGACAATCCGTGCTCGTTCTGAGCAGGCGATTTTAGATGTTGTCCGTCGAAATCCGCGTTTGGGAACCCGTACTGCTGCAAAACTTGTAAGGCGTAATAACGGACCCCGTGTTTCACATCGTTGAACCAAAAACTCAATGAGGATGTGACAATGATGCCTCGTCTCCATGCCGAAACCCTGCGTAGAGCACAACTGTGCGTGCAGCTCGGAGGCAACCACTTTGAGCCATGCCTTATACGACCCGAGAGACTTTAATTTAGGTAAGTGACTATTTTAATTTTTGATAGGTTTTGAATTCGTATTAAAAATTTTTGATAGGTGTGTTTGTGTGTGTAGTGTACTATGTATTTATTCCAAACTGGTACTTCGGAACGTGGACCTTACGTCCCGAAGTACCTACCTATTAGTATGAATGAACAATGCGCGAGGTACAGGGTCGCGCGCGTATCGATATATTCGTTATACATTGCGTAGCCGAAATAAAATTGAAAATTGAAAAACGTTCACCTATCATTTCCGGTAAAATATTTCACTATCAAAATATTAACAATACCAGTCTGAATTCATACTTTTCGTTTTTGCCAACCTGTCAATTACACGCTGTATAGACTGAAAACAATATGGCATCTCGTTGCCTTCATATGGAATTGTGCTGCCGTGATCCAGACTCCGACTATCCGCCACAGTAGGCACGGGTTTGCAGACGTCGAGCAATGGGTGGCTCACCGTCCGGCCGTCCGGCAACCATCCAGACCGAGGCCAAGTCGTCGATACCGCGTAGTGTCCTTGTAGGGCCGATGCCCGTTAGTTGCTGCGGAGTATTTCTAAAAACTAGGCAAGTGCGAGTCGGACTCACGCACTGAGGGTTCCGTACAAACTTGAAAGGTAAATTTCGGTTTACGATTTATGACGTATTAAAAAAAAAAATGTATTTTTTCTATTTTTGTGTGAAAATCTTAATGCGGTTCACAGAATACATCTACTAACCAAGTTTCAACAGTATAGTTCTTATAGTTTCGGAAAAAAGTGGCTGTGATATATGTACGGACAGACAGACAGACAGACAGAGAGACATGACGAATCCATAAGGGTTCCGTTTTTTTGCTATTTGACTACAGAACCCTAAAAAGGAACCCCGTGGTTCTAGCATTATTTTGCATTAACGCAAGAGTAACTGAAGGACACAGGTGTGGTTTTAGTCAGTAAAAGTCTAATAAAACCTCCAGTTCCACCCTAGAGCGAGAGAAGTCATTGGATGTTTACCCACCTTTAAAAAAAGGTGCGGTGTTACTATAGTATTAGGGTAATTAGAGTAATTTGATCCATCAACCACCCGCACTTCGGTGGAGCTAGAGCGGGTGGTTAATGTGGACGATTTCCCATCTTAAAAAAAAAAACCGTAGTCGCTTGATCATGTCGTGGTTGTCTGTGGATACCTTGAAGTGGTTATTCAATGTTATCAAAACACTAATAAGGTAGAAGGTTAATTTAAACTTCGGACGATCGGTCTAGCCTTCATTACAAGCCTGCAATGCGGGTAATATACCCACCTAATGAAGTTATCAACTTGACTGGTTACGAACTAACTTTGTACAAGGAATATCTGATAGGAGAGTTAATTTAATGAGCGCGCAACGAGCCGTCAAGAAGCCGAGTAATGACTATGAATCATAATTATTTTATTAAGAGGAAAAATTCTTTTTTAATACCCACTCTTATCCCACCGCTTTTAGGCACGCAATTGACCGTTTTTGTTACTAATGCGTGGGTGCTGTGCGCGTTCTCGCTCCCGCCACAATTTGATTACATTTTTCGTATCAGGCTAGGCGCGTATCGACCCCATGAGTCGCACGTCAACCACCACGAGTCGCGAGTCAAACCCCGTTTATTTATTTCTTCGTAAGTGTATTGACAAACGGCTTGTTCGAAAGAGTATCTGTAGTCCTGGAACGCAAAGGGCTATTAAAGTACTACAAATGAGTTTATGTACGTCAGTTTTTAGTTATGTCAGCCACACACGATCCAGTTTACTTTCAAGTTTGCATGACAAGTCTGCTGTGTTTATGAACGGTCAAGTAGGTGTGATGTTAGTCAGCTGCAAAATTGACGGTGAACTGGATCGTGTGTGGCTGGCATTATTTAAAGTTTGACACTCTCTCGGCCCGCCCAGAGAAGGAGAAGTTAATTAATGATTTCGAGCCTCTTTAGTAAAAGCCTATTACATATTTCCCGTCATTAATGTTGTTAGCAATGGCTTCCCTAGTCGCTGCCGCCGCGGCGTTCTGAGCTTTGTGTGTTCAGTGACTCACATCATACGTTTGGTAGTCTGTCTGTATGGAGGGAGGCTATATGCATGATGTTTCAATGAATAAATGATAGTATTATCTTTATAAGTATTACTAGCTTTTGCCCGCGGCTTCGCTCCCGTCAACTGACTACTATATCCAACTCTACCCAACTCTACCCTACACTACCCTACTCTACCCTACTCTACCCTACTCTACCCTACTCTACCCTACTCTACCCTACTCTACCCTACTCTACCCTACTCTACCCTACTCTACCCTACTCTACCCTACTCTACCCTACTCTACCCTACTCTACCCTACTCTACCCTACTCTACCCTACTCTACCCTACTCTACCCTACTCTACCCTACTCTACCCTACTCTACCCTACTCTACCCTACTCTACCCTACTCTACCCTACTCTACCCTACTCAACCCTACTCTACCCTACTCTACCCTACTCTACCCTACTCTACCCTACTCTACCCTACTCTACCCTACTCTACCCTACTCTACCCTACTCTACCCTACTCTACCCTACTCTACCCTACTCTAAAAAAAAAAAAAAAAAAAAAAAAAAAAGTAAAGTAAAGTATCCTATGTCCGTCTCCTGGTTCTAAGCTACCTCCCTGCCAATTTTCAGCTAAATCGGTTCAGCCGTTCTTGAGTTATAAGTGAAGTAACTAACACGACTTTCTTTTATATATATAGATATTTGTACCTAAATACTTCAGCATCTGGATTCATCAGCTGGACATGCAAGTCGCGTCTTTCTAAATCCCTCCTTGCATCGTATTCCTCAATGCTGAGGGTCGTGACCTCCCTGCTTCATCACTTAAGTCATAGAATATTTCTCCATCTATTCCTGCCTCAGGCTGTGTGAAGGGTATTGTCGTAGAGTCAAGAGCGGTGCGGATCTGGTCAGACCAACGTATTGGGCTGCACCCGTGAGGGCTTTTCCCATCTACGCCTGTCACGATGAACCTTTCAAGGTCACCACCGTCTTTCCTTACAATGTGACCGAATTATTGCAGAATGTTGTGAAGACAATCGGACGACAGCCGTAAGAAGATTTTGAGTTTTTGGAAAATGGATACGTTGGTCCGAAATGCTGTCCATCTCTCCATGCATATATGCATGCGAAACCATTAAAAGGCTGTATACGCTATGCTATCTACACCCGAATCTGTAGTATATTTCACTGCATCATTTGACACAATTCTAGTAGTAATCTCGCTAATAATGTATAAGTAAATTCACTATAAATGCAAATGCTCGTGCAGCAATATACGATATATGTGGCTGAGAAAACTTAAAACGTGCCATTGCATCGACAAGAAAATGCACATATATATTGCATGTTAATGTCTAGAAAGTAAAGTGGCTGATGGAGGTTCTAGCAAGTACGCGTACTTAAGAGCTTGACACCGTGTTTATTAAGCGCTAGGTCGTTAAAACCTTTCGAGATTAATCTTCTACTAAAAGTTTTTGCAACGTTTCCTTGCCGTGTATTTACGTGCAGCACAGCACCGTGCATCTGCTCGACACGGCACGGCTTTATTTCATAATTCATCTGAATTTTTATTTCCTTTTTCTATGCAAATCTTTTTGTACACTGCACCGTTCCGGCACCTTTATGTCGACACGGCCACCGGCCCACGCCGAAAACCAGCGCTGCGAGCTCATCGCATTATGCGTGAGGCCGCAGCTTTATGCTGAGCGTTCGGCCGTTTTGCGCGGGTGTGACGCATATCTTCCCTATCTATTGATTAAGTATGTTAGCTAGTTTTAAGATTGCGTCATTTCGCGTAAATAAGCTATTTTTCTTTCTTTCTAGATGCCGCGCAGTTTCACGTAAACGACACACATGACGACACACATGTTATCAGTGAGACCTTGAAAATACTTAACCAAAACTCGTGCAAAATAATGTTTATTAACTTCATCGTAAAACTTCACATACTTAGACAGATGAGCCTTAAGTACAATAACTTTATAATCTACGTAAAACCACTCACCTATATTTACACTGCCTGTCAGCATTATCTTCCATCTTACACCCCCTCTCCACTCGGCTGGCTTCGGTTTCTTCCGAACAGACCCGAAGTTACACGAGCGCTTCCGAAGAGTCGAAGGACGGTTGAAGTTCTAAACACTGGTCACTTATTATAGAATTGTTTTTATCACTATTTGGTTTCCATCATTGCTTTTTTCGAGTAAATGCACTAATGTTAAGTATAGTTTTTGTAACAGTGTCTTTGTTAATTACTAGAAGAAAACTACGGAGGAAATATCACATTTATATATGTTATATGTTTTGAGATGTACTGTCGGCTATATATATTTTACATATTAGATAGAAGATAAGGATTTTCTATCTAGTATATAAAATTCTCGTGTCAGAATGTTTGTAACCAAACTCCTCCGAAACGGCTTGACCGATTCTTATGAAATTTTGTATGTATATTCAGTAGGTCTAAGAATAGGACGCAAACTAATTTTCATAGCCCAAGGTGATACTATACTATCGAGCGGGTGTGCGCGACGATAGGAAGGACGAAGCTGCTGGCAGCAACTTGGCATGATTTTTCACGCCCTTGGGTGGAGCGAGAGGGCGTGTCAGACTTTTACTGACTAAAACGCACTCGTTTGTTCCTTCTTTGCCTTCGTTCCAGGGCCCCCGGGTTCTCTTTCGCACAACCCATGGCCCCAGTAGGCTTCGACCCTGCTGGGCCCCTACGGATTTGCTGACATCTCTTTGAGGCGCGCGTGGAATATTACTCGCCTTCGACGACTTGGGCTCGATCCGGACGGTTTCCGGACGATCGGACGGCGAGCTACCCATTGCTCGCCGTCCGCAAGCCTGCGCCTACGGTTTCTGTCTTAGCTTCTCCTAAACGGCTTGACCGATTTAGATGTAATTTTGTGTGTAAATTTGAATGGGTCTCTGAATGGTTTCAAAATACAATTAGACCCTGTAGATGGCGCTGCAATCGGATTCTTAATTTTTTTCTTACAAAATTTCAGCTTTCGGTCAGGACAACATCTGCCGGAACCGCTAGTAATATTATATATATTTTGGTGTAAAATATTGTTTAAATAAATATCGTTTGACTAGTTTTGGACTCAAACAGAGTCTACGTTATTTATTTATTTATTAAAACTTTATGCACTAGTAAGAAACATTATACAAAGGCTGACTTAAAGCCTTAGGCATTTTCTATTAGTCGACCTTGGTGTGGGTGGTGCAGAAATATAACATGGTAGGTGCAACGGAAATACAGAACTCCTGCATGGTGCGAGCGTGTAAGGACTTTAATGTTCATTGTAAAGAGTTCTCTTTTGACCCGTTTACTACTAAAACCTATTCGGCACGCACTCAGCTGAATGCAGACTTTTACAAAACTCCATAGTGCTGATTGTACTTAAGGGATGTTTAATTATATTCTTTTTTATCGTGATTTTTAGTGATCGTAAGTATTGAGAGCAGTGGTGGCCGAGTGGTAACGGCCCCGACTTACGAGTTGTAGGTCGCTGGTTCAAACCCAGACAGGCGCATTACTTTGTGTAATTTATTTCATCACCACTGCTCTCAAAACGGTGAAGGAAAACATCGTGAGGAAACCGGCATTTCCTAGAACCAAAAAATTCGAAGACATGTGACATTCACCAACCCGCACTGGGCCCGCGTGGTGGATTACGGCCCATTCCCTCTCCTAGAGAGGAGGCCTGAGTCCCAACAGTGGGAATATTATAAGGCCGACTATGCTATGCTATGCTATACATACATACAAATTAACAATGTTATTATAAAAAACGAAACCAATAAATCAACACTGTGATGATTACACCAACTTCCTGCGAATGTATTCACGTGCCTTCACCTTAAAAGTGAACCGACTGGAAGCCGTCCTGATGTACCAGAGGGAGCGTATTCCAAAGATAGATCTTAATCGTGGTGTTAAGGTGGCGGAATGCATGAGATTGGGCTTGCGGACGGCAAGCAATGGGTAGCTCGACGTCAGACTAGGACCAAACCTGGATCGATGGCGTGTCGTGTTCCACACACACCTCAAAGAGATATCAGCAAAATTGACCAGGCCTAATAGGTTCAATACATGCCAAGGCTGTGATGTTATTTGAAAAAGATACCGCAGTTGAACGGAAACGGCAAATGAAGGAACGTGGTTGAATTTTAGTCAGTCCCACTATAATGAAAGGACTTAAGTTGAAACCGGAAACATTTATAACAGCGAACAAGTCCGTCTAATCTACGTTAAGTACCCATTAGCATTCACTATTTCTCTTAGTAATTAAACTGTTACTTTAACAGTTACTTTACTTAACAAGTAGAGAGTAAAGTACCTACTGAGCTATTTGTATTTTTTAAGGTGAAAAACATTTTCTTTGTTTTTACAACAGGAGCACGTGACGGTTTATTTTTAAGTTAAGATCCGGTTGCAATCACAGATTATTTTGTAGGTAATGGCCCAGGTTTATGTCGAGTTTGCGGCCCCGTAATAGTGATTTTATTTTTATAAAAAAAAAACGCCAGCCACTTTAAAAAAAAATTATGTAACTTTCAAATATTTCCGTGACGTAATCTCGTAGATGTAAATTCGTTTAAAATCATAATTGTTAATCGTGCTCCTTCGTCGGCCACATCATTGCTTACCATCAGGTGAGATAGTGGTTTTATCAATAATAAAAAAAAAAGTTAGTCAAATTCGTGATTTGTTTTTTTTTTATCAAGCCAACTAATATAAATCATGTTTTGATTTTTATCCAGTGGTTGTTCATATTGGTCAATTCTAATAAAATAATTTTTCATGGTGTTCTCTTTAATATTTGTGGATTTCCAGAGATTCAAAAAGAGCGTCCTTTTCGAGGTACTTTTTCATACTACCGCTCTTACGTGATTATGATGTTATTACACATATTTATCTAGATATTTTGGATACACAGCTGTCTAGTGTATACTCGTATAATCTAGGCTTCTATAGAAATAAAAACATAAATTTGTGTAAAACTAATCTAGTAAAGACCTCTGAAAATCTGCTATTTTACGTAAACTTTGGCTCTCCATAATGTACTTATATAGTATTATAAATATAAAAAAGTAGGTACACACATCGCAAGCCTTGCCATGTAATCGAGATTCTGAATGACGACAATTTTTCTGAAACACGGAATTGCCAACAGAATTTTTAGGCGTTATCTCTCTTTTTTCGCAATGCCTCTTCATCAAACATCGCGTTGGATCGCGTTGGATGAAGCAACAAGCTTTTAAACCAGGCTCGATGTTGACGATAGGCGAGTGGAAAAGGACCCTCTTAATTACGTTTTAATGCTTAATATTGTGTAATATTTACCCAACAAACATTCATTTTGATTGTTTGTTGTTCGCAGCCCTAACGACATCATTGTCACTACAAACACACGCACACATAGCTCAGCATAAAGCTTCTCAGTACTTCTTAGAAACGAAATGATAAATTACTAATTACGTGAATGGATTTGTGATTGTCTTAAGTAAGATGGAACAGTCATTAGTGGATGATAGGGCTATATTTCACCGGGACACCAAGGCGACGCGACCAATCGCCGCTACCAACAAAATGTATACAGCTCTATAGAGAAGTTACTCACCTGGTGTCTGTTTGATTGCGCAACCAATATGGCGGCGCGACAAACTCGGATAGATACTGTCTGATACTGTCTCAGTGTGGTTTAGCGACTCTGGTGTCTGTATGGAGTCTAGTTTGGTAGCTTATGGACACCATGGCGGCGCAACTGGTCGCGCCGCCATGGTATCCCGGTAAAATATAATAATAATAATAAAGTTTATTGACACAAAAAATATATAGGTAACAATTTTTTTGAAGCCCTGGCTCCTGAGCTAGGTAGCAACCTGTGTTACAGGAGCCAGTGTCTTCACCCAGTTGCATATGAAAAATATATAGCCCTTAGGGAAAGTCAAAAGAAGAATTTGAGTGTAGTGTTTCGTTAGATGTGCATTTTACCAATTACATTGCCAAGCAGCTTTTTGCGTAAGAGTGTCATTAGTAAAATGCACGAATTTGTTTATTAGCAAAAAAAACGTTTCATGTTCGGCGGCGGCGATCTCTCGCGCCGGGCCTTGGTACAGGCCATGGTCCGGAGCGAGGAGGAGTGGCAGGCGGTCGCCTCCTTCTGTGAAGCAGTAAAGGAGTAAGTGCTAGCAAAGGAGGCGGCCGATCGCGTGAGGCAACGGTCCTCACGCCCCAACCGCCGCCGGGATTCCGATCCCGATTTCCGGCCACCGTAGGCGCGGGCTTGCGGACGGCGAGCAATGGGTGGCTCGCCGTCCGACCGTCCGGTAACCTTCCGGACCGAGCCCAAGTCGTCGACGGCGCGTATTGTTGCACGCGCGCCGTCGCACTCATCCTATCATTTAGTAATTATTCATTAACTACGCCTCTCATCAATATGTGTTGTGTAGTTGTGGATAACATGTTACGAATTTTTACACAGGGCCCCTGCTGCTAGGGAGCTCCGTATCATTGATACGGCTGTTACGGCGGTAGCGAATAACAGCCAGGAATAATAGCTTAACGTGCTGTCCGAGGCACATAGAAGTTCCGGTATGTAATCAATGGTCACACATCTACGGACGGTCCTCAATCGAGCGTTGCTTATCCTCGTAGATCGGCCCGTATGGCTATCATTAACTAACCAGAAGTTTCCTATGTTCCTTTATCATTATAATTTACGTAACTTCATGAGAGTCTTACAGTAAATATTATAAAATCAGATGCAAAACCTTCTCACGGCGTCCTCACCTTCCGCATGACGCAGGTTCTCACCGAACACGGTAAGTTCGGGAAGTTCCTGCACCGGATTCGTGCGGAAGCGACGCCCGGGTGTCGCCACTGTGTGGACCGCCCGGAGGACACGGTGGAGCACACGGTGGAGGTGTGCCCCGCTTGGGCAGAGCAACACCGTGTCCTCGTGGGGGCGATCGGCGGCGGCGATCCCTCGCGCCGGGCCTTGGTACAGGCCATGGTCCGGAGCGAGGAGGAGTGGCAGGCGGTCGCCTCCTTCTGCGAAGCAGTAATGCTAGCAAAGGAGGCGGCCGATCGCGTGAGGCAACGGTCCTCACGCCCCAACCGCCGCCGGGATTCCGATTCCGATTTCCGGCCACCATAGGCGCGGGCTTGCGGACGGCGAGGAATGGGTGGTCTCGTCCGGTAACCGGCCGGACCGAGCCCAAGTCGTCGACGGCGCGTATTGTTCCACGCGCGCCTCAGGGAGATGTCAGCAAATCGTAGGGGCCCAATAGGGTCGAAGCCCACTGGGGCCACGGGTAGTGTGAAAGTGAAACCCGGGGCCCTGTGACGAAGGCAAAGAAGGAACAGGAGTGGGTTTTTAGTCAGTAAAAGTCTGACACTATTTTTCGCTCCGCCAAAGAGCGGAATTTGTCATAAGATGATTTTCCCACCTAAAAAAAAAAAGATGCATAACCTTAAAAGCAATATATATTTTAAGAAAGTAGAATAAATAACTCAATTTGTCCCCTGGTATTAATCTCCACATCCTTAAGTCACTCTTTTCATCCACTATTGTCATACACAGTACATACACACAATACTTCAACTTTAACCTAACCATATTACAATAAGAATTTACTTTCTAACTGCTACGAAAACGCTACGCACGTAGCAACATTATTTGTCACATTGCTACGGCGTAGCTTGCTAGATTTTGTATAGTCACGGTCGAAATAGGTTACGTCTTATATTGCTGCTAGTTACAAAATGATACAAAATTGCTTATTAGGAGCGTTTAAACCTCACGGTATTTCATATAATCTGGCAAGTCCTTATTCTTAGAAATGAATCATCATCATCATTTCAGCCGAAAGATGTTCACTGTTCGACATACGCCTCTTCAAGCGTCAACATAACGATCGTTCCTGTGTGTCTCGTTTCCATCCGATTCCCGTGACCCTCACCAGGTCATCGGTCTACCATGTGGGAGGCCTTTCAACGCTGCGTCTTCCGGTGCGCGGTTGCCACTACAGAACCTTTCGGCCCCATATATTGACCATCTATCTGTTCTACGAGCAATGTGCCCTGCCCACTGCCACTTAAGTTTGGCGGTTCTTCGGGCTATATCGGCGAGCTAGGTTCTCCTGTGGATATCTTCATTCCTGATGCAATCACGCAAATAAACTCTGAGCATTGCCCTATCCATTACCTTTTCAGTGACTCTAAGCCTTCTGATGAGGCCCATTGTAAGTGACCACGTTTCAGTGCCATATGTCATCAACATATAACATACATATACATCAACCTTAACCTAACCATATTATGATAAGAAGTTACTTTCTAACTGCTACGAAAACGCTACGCACGTAGCAACATTATTTGTCACATTGCTACGGCGTAGCTTGCTATATTTTGTATAGTCACTGTCGAAATAGGTTCGACACTCTATTTTGCTGCTTGGCAGAATACTGAGTCAGTTGCCTATTGAAAGCGTTTTATTCTCACGGTGTTCCATACAATCTGGCATGTACTTATTCATGGAAATGAATGAACCGATTTATATGAAACTTGGCGAAAGAATCTTAAGTGGCAGTGGGCAGGGCACATTGCTCGCAGAATAGATGGTCGATGAGGATCAAAGGTTCTGGAGTGGCAACCACTTACCGGAAGACGCAGCGTTGGAAGGCCTCTCACAAGTTGGACCGATGACCTAGTGAGGGTCGCGGGAATCCGATGGAGGCGAGACGCACAGGACCGGTCATTATGGCGACACTTGGGGAAGGCCTATGTCCAACAATGGACGTCTTGCGGCTGAAATGATGATGATGATGATAACGAAATGATAAATGATATTTATTTTGCAAATAGGTTTTTAAAAACACTTTTAGACGTAAATTTTTTCGTCAATTTAAACTAGATGAAACCTACCTAGGTCTAAAAAGTCCTTGCATATTATTACTAAGTTTCGTTTAAATCAGTTCATTAATTTCCAAGAATAAGGAGTTACTAGTTTAAATAAAATATAGTGAGGCGTAAAGGCTTTTAATAAAGTGACACAGATTATTATAGATACTATGAAATGGCCGATTCTTATTAACAAAAAAAAAAGATTTAAGTTTGGTTATATAAATGAAAAAAAATATGATTTTATGATCTTTGTTTTCAAGTAATTACATATCATTTTCAATGCAGTAGCCTGCTCAGTGTAGTTTAAAAAAATATTATGCGTTCTAATCTATATTTATATTTTTATTTCTTTTCTATATTATTTATTTTATTAGGAAAAAAAACAACTGTATATTAGACCTTACGTCTTATTAGTAGATAAAATAAGAATAAAAAATCTAAATTGACGAAGGTATACATCGTTGACTGTTCACTGCTACGTCGGAGCTAGCAGTATTTGAGACATCGCTTCGGCACAGCATAGCGACTAGGGAAATAAAGTTTCTCAATGTGAAGAATATTGATCGCGACATTGAATGACACTTTGTAGTCGATGTTGTGTGTTTTATTTCCCTGTTGTCACGCCTCGAGTTATTTATCTCGAAGCAAAATTTTGAAGAATATTTGGTAAATGGTGTAGTACCTGCTTGGAAAGTGTAAGCAAGGATTGCTCGTTTCCATTTTCAATTTGAGTAAAGAATGTGCCTTTTTAGAGTTAATCATAAAAATTTAATTCTTGCCTACAGTTTTAAATTCCAGTGAGATTAAAAGCTCCCACATGTAACTGCGAAGTGATAATGAAAATCTTAGAAATTTTATAAAGAAAAGTCTATGAAACCAGTACTATTATAAATACATAAAGCATTTTGGAGAGTGTACGTAGGATTAACATGACTTGATTCCGCCATCATCTTTATACCATCGGACAACCCGATGTACGGCGAGTGTCCACCCTTACCTAGGTTTTTAACACCTCTACAGGTGTTTTGCCTCGTCATTTATACCGCGTACATCGAAGGATTGTAACAATTAGCCTGCTGCGGTCTTCCCATCCGATTGTAATTTAGGTGTAGTCAAAGGTAGAGTGGGTAGGCTCTTAATAAACTAGTGCGCCTCACCATCAACGATTGCATCGCTGCTTACCATCAAGTTGGATCGCAGTCAAGCACTGGATTATATAAAAACAACCGTGTCATTATCACATCGCTCTTGTCTACGGAAGCCTTGAACCATGACACAACGATGTTATTAAAACAAAACTGTATTTGTTTTGGAAACGTGGACTTTATTATTACTACAACCTCAAATGAATAAACAGAACAGTAACTTTGCTTAAACAACACAAAATTCCCTATAAGTACACATTAACCAACAGTTTATATAAATACACATTTTACCCAAAACATACACCACACAATATTCTCTATAAAACCCTTTTCCACGAACTTTTTACTCCAGCGGGTTGAAAATTTAATTGGTCCACATTACTTTCAGCCTCTTTGATGTCGGTGTGTGAATGCTTCTAAAAGGTGTTCATGAACAATTAGTCGAGCTCAGGAAAAGTCTGCGTACTTGTGAACATTTCATATTTGAATAAATGTCGCAATTTTTGAAAAAGATACTTTTTGAGTGGGTATTTTTTGAATTAAGTATTTTTCGAACTAGGTATAATATTTTATGAACTTTGTTCTTTAATTCTTTGTTTATTTTATGACAAGTACTCTCTGCACTTACGATTGAAACCAACACGTGCAGAGAGTCATTATTATATTACAATGTAATATTTAAAAACAGTTAAAAAAATAACAAATATCACTTAATACAAATGCATAATGTACACAAAAACATAACATAATATATGGAGATACAGACAGTTCATGTAAAAAGGCGAGCTAAACTCAGCGATGAGTTTTCTCTCTAAAGTTTACACGTGCCGAATTCCATCATATTTTCTCAGATATAAAAAAACCGGGCGAGTGCGAGTCGGTCTCGCGCACTGAGGGTTCCGTACAAACTTACCTATGAAAACAGTTCAATTCCCGAATTGAGTAACAAAGATTTTTCCGAATCTCAAAAAAAGTTTTTTTTTTGTGATTAACAACAAATTTACAGTTTTCTGATTTTTTTCTATACTTGTGCAATAAGACCTTGCTTCATGCCAAATTTCAGGATTCAAAGTCAACGGAAAGTACCCTATGAATTTTGATTCCCTTGAGAATGTGGAGATAAACGTTTTTTTGCGACATAAACGGCCGTATCTATTTTTTTTCGTTAACTCAGAATTTTGATTTTTTTTCACAGCTTTTAGGGACCGCAGACTTAAGTTCAACTCGATACCTCCACGCGTTCTTGAGATAAAGGTTCTTGACAGGCAGATAGACATATTGCGATTCGGAAAAAAATCTTTGAGACTCGATTCGGGAACTGAACTATTTACATAGGTAAGTTGGTACGGAACCCTCAGTGTGCGGGTCCGACTCGCACTTGCCCAGTTTTTTTTCTAAGTGCGACACTATCGAGCAGGTTAGGTTGGCTTGATTCTCTTAACTAAGCATGTTACTTATATGCTTATTTCACATGCAAAGCAATTAACTTACCACAAATAACATAAGTTATTTCAACCTGAAATAACTTACTCCAAAGTATTCAATGACTTTTAGCTGATAAGAACTTTGACAACACAAATTGAGCCAAAAAAACCACATACCGCAAAATAATTTGTGAGTTCATACGGTACGGCAGCCATTTTGAAAAGCGTGGGAGATAAAGTAATTATTATATAATATTAATAAGTAAGGAAACAAATGGGTTTGTTAGTTTAGCCTCAATTAGGTAAATTAATGTTAATCATAATCGTTGCTTATATTAATCTAGGATTCGTATTTATCTTGCTTATACTAGTTTATACAGGATCTTGCCAAGTGAGATCATTTGTTGTGGCTTATTTGAAACTCGAGCTATTAAAAATAGACCATTTTTGGATTTTCAAAAAGTCGGGCAAGGGAAAAATGCTAATTACACTTTCCAAAGCGTACCTACCTATATTTCCACGAATAAAAACGTGCAATCAAAAAATTTAAACACTCAATGATTACAGGTTTTTCTTTATTCGTTCTAAATTATATTACATATTTAGCTTCAGGTACAACCTTCCATATTCACACGTCTGATTATAGTAGTGTTGATGCCATAATTTCTGGCTTCTTAAAAAATAAAAAAATAAAACTGAGAAATACTTTTTCAAACCAGATATTTGAGGACGAGAAAACATATATGTATTTCAAAATACCATGTAAATAAACTGAAAGGCAACATTGTACCGTGAAATCGTTCCTAAAACATTTTTAAGTACCGATCTATAGTTATATAAACGTTTTATTGACCACGAGTATATGGACTTCTATACAACTCTTATACAGCTAGTTGTGCTACTAGGGATAATGCTTAGTAGAAATCCTCGCGTTCGTAAGAGCGTATCTCTCAAACAAACTGGTTCGCATCAATTCACAGATTACGAACCCAGCATACCTACATCAAACTCGGGCAGCAAAAATAACAATTTTTAAAACATAATTTTTATTCATGCTCGGTTATTTTTCGAAGTGTTTCTAATCTTGTAACTACGCTGTGTTAGGAGAGTGTCTCGTTTATAAATTATTTAAAATCAAACCCTTTTCACACACGGACGATTTTAGAATATAGAAAAGGCTCAGAAACGGTTTAGGTAGAAATAAAGGTGCTGTGGTCATGATGTACCTGTTCACAAGGACGCCACTACGCTGCTGCCTGCTACAGGCCATGATCCAGAGCGAGAGGGAAAGGGATACGGTCCCCTCATTCTGCAAAGCAGCTTGAGATGAGCAGAGATGGTCGCAGATACAAAGGAATGGACATCCTCACGCCGTAGGGCGATCCCCGGCCACCACAGGCGTGGGCCTGCGGATGACGATCAATGGGTAGCTTGCCATCCGGCCGTCCGGAAAGCACCGAGCCGGAAAACCGTGATCCTATAGCTCAAAGGACAACTGAAGGACACAGGTATGATTTTAGACAGTAAAAAGAAACCCACCCGTGTTCCTTCAGTTGCCTTTTGCGTTCCATGTCTTTCGAACATCTCGCTGTGTAAATAAGGGTTTAGGCGGCGTCCTAATTGTCAACGATCGTATGAGCAAACGATGCGTTCATCGTCGTGCGATGAAAATGATCGTACGATGGTCCAACTGGGTGTCTTAATTGGCAACGATCGATAGTACGAGCAACGAAAGATTTTTGTAGAAGCAATGATAATTTAGCACTGGGATCCGCGTGGTGGATTACGGCCCATTCCCTCTCCTAGAGAGGAGGCCTGAGCCCCACCAGAGGGAAGATTATAAGGCCGATTATGCTAATAATAATTCAGTAACCCTATTTTTCTATTAAGAAAAATCTCAGACCATCTTACCTTCAGCGGTCTTTAAATAGAATTTCTCAACGTTAAAATGTTTGATGAAGGTCGAAATATGAGAATATAAATTGAAATCAGTCGTATATAATATCGCGATGTATTGATCTGTGTACGTGCGGAGAATTTTTAGGTAGATATCTACCTATCGTTAGCGATATGATGGCTCTCTGTATCATGGACATTTATTTGATATGGATATATTTTGACTACCTGGAAATGGAAATTCGATGTACTCATATTTACGTGAAGTTTAAATTAAAACTAAATTCTCTGAATCTCTCTCTCTCTCTCTACTCTGAATTAGCTGCCCCCCTAGCCAAGTTACAATCGTATCGTTCGCGCCTAACGCCTCGAGTAGGCTACGCCTCCGATTCCTTTGTTCTGACGACATCACAACGCTCAGTCACGTGTTCAGAATAAAGGAATCGCAGGCGTGGCTTACTCAAGGCGTTCGGTGCGAACGAAACGATTGTAACTTGGCTAGGGGGGCTGTTTTGTCTCTCGTTGGAACTAAGTACAGGAATACAGCTCGTGATTTAGTGAATAGATTGGCTAGGAAGAACAGTGACTAGTGAGGCTGTGCCTAGGTAAAGTGACGATAGCATTTTCGACTGGCCTGTTGGTCTAGTCGTCAGTGGCCCTGGCTGCTATGCTGGAGGTCGTGGGTTCGATTCCCACCCAAGACAAATGTTTGTGTGATGAGCTCGATTATTACTAGATGGCGTTGTGTGAAAGTTGTGGATTATTATTACTATTTTTAAGATTTCCCACGAGATATTATTGCAATCTTAATCGTTGATAACGAGGTGCTTTGCCTAGATTTCTCTAGTTTCCTTTTCCTTTTGTAAACTTAAGGTAATTGAGCTAATGAATATGTATATAGAAGGAAGTTTTACTTTCAAGTTATAGGTAGCCTGACCGGCGGCCAAGCTGAATGCAAGCCAGAGGGTCATAGCCATCCGGATGGTGCGAGGATACCGCACGTTTTTTTTTTTTTTAATTGATATAAACCAGCGCTTGACTGCGATCCCACCTGATGATTTCCCGCGAAGCAGCGAGCCTCCTTGCTGGCCAACCACCGTGGGATTTGGAGGCAACAGTCCTTGCACGCATGCATGATCTGCGCATGGAGATGCAACGCCGGGGTCAAACTCCGCTGCCGTGCCAAGTCGCGGCATGTTGGGAAGACCTCCGGCGGGATCTCATAGTGGCATGGCGACAGCGACTGTCGCAACCCAGTACTGGGCCCACCATAATTATGGCGATAAGTCCCCTCTTTGAGGAGTGGGTGGAAAGACCTCACGGCGTCCTTACCTTCCGCATGATGCAGAGGTGTGCCCAGCCTGGGCAGAGCACCGCCGTGTCCTCGTGGGGGCGATCGGCGGCAGCGATCTCTCGCGCCGGGCCTTGGTACAGGCCATGGTCCGGAGCGAGGAGGAGTGGCAGGCGGTTGCCTCCTTCTGCGAAGCAGTAATGCTAGCAAAGGAGGCGGCTGATCGCGTGAGGCAAAGGTCCTCACGCCCCAACCGCCGCCGGGATACCGCTGGCCACCGTAGGCGCGGGCTTGCGGACGGCGAGCAATGGGTGGCTCGCAGTCCGATCGTCTGGTAACCTTCCGGACCGAGCCCAAGTCGTCGACGGCGCGTAGTGTTCCACGCGCGCCTCAAGGAGATGTCAGCAACCGTAGGGGCCCAAGCCAGAGCAGGGTCGAAGCCTACTGGGGCCATGGGTGATGCGAAAGAGATCCCCGGGGCCCTGGAAAAATGGCAAAGAAGGAACAGGAGTAGGTTTTTAGTCAGTAAAAGTCTGACACTATCTCCCGCTCCGCCCAAGAGCGGGGGATGTCATTAGATGATTTTCCCATCCGAAAAAAGTTATAGGTAGCCTATGGCTATATCCAATTCAATGCCTAGATTAGAACAAAGTACAATCTTCCAAGACATCAATTTTGAATAACATTTACTTAATAATGTTAAAGGAATTACTAATACTTACTACTATACTAATTAGGTACTTCTAAGATAGTCATTCAGTGTTTTTTCAATTTTGAAACATAACATTTTTATATACATTTATAACAAGAAACCGCGACTTATTATTCTTCGAAAATTTCCTACAAAATATTATTTTGCTACCAAGAAAACATGAATAAGAGAAATGTTCACGTAGGATACACGGCGGAGGTCTCGCTGAATTTCATCAAATTACATCACAACACAAACGTATCTTTGTAATGAATCTGAGGTAAGGTAGTTGAAAAAAATTATTATTCCTTCATTTCGTAATGTATCTTGTTTCCTAAATAAATTGTTGTTTTTCACATATTCACGAAATATTCTCGGTATTTACTTGTAGGTACAGAAATAGTAAAAAGAACAAATTCATGTCTGGCTCTTCATAAAATAAAAAAATAAAAGATTTTCTTCATAAATGAAAACTCTGTACGACTTTTACCAAGCGGACCGCGCCAGTGCCAATTTTGCAACGTCAAAGAAAATAGAAGCGTCCATAAGAGAGTTAAACGTCATATTAGCATGGCAACCAACCCGCTTCCGCGGTATGGTGTTTTTTTCGGGTGGGAAAATCATCTAATGACATCCCCCGCCCTTGAGCGGAGCGGGAGATAGTGTCAGACTTTTACTGACTAAAATCCCACTCCTGTTCCTTCTTTGCCATTGTTCCAGGGCCCCGGAGATCTCTTTCGCATCACCCATGGCCCCAGTAGGCTTCGACCCTGCTGGGCCCCTACGGTTGCTGACATCTCCTTGAGACGCGCGTGGAACACTACGCGCCGTCGACGACTTGGGCTCGGTTCGGACGGTTACCGGACGATCGGACGATGAGCTACCAACGTCATCGGTCCACCTTGTGGGAGGCCTTCCAACGCTGCGTCTTCCGATACGTGGTCGCGACCATCTGTTCTGCGAGCAACGTGGCCTGCCCACTGCTACTTTTTGGCGATTCTTCGGGCTATGTCGGTAACCTTGGTTCTCCTGCGGATATCTTCATTTCTGAGCTGATCGGGTTTATTAGTTACTTAAAATCGCTTAAACTTTTCTCAAAACATTGTATAATGCGATCCAGCGTGAATGATGGAAATCAGACATTTAGAGACAATGCAGTTACTTTTTAGCCAATCCAACAACCTTAGAACATTTTACAGCGTAACCCGGAAAACTGAAAACTGTATCTTCTACAAATATCGCTAGTGGTTCAAGGGGTCTGACGCTTACTCGGCGGTCAGCTTGTTTTAGAATAAAAAATATTTTTGCCATCGACACGATAAAAAGAATAAGAAGTAACAAAGGTTCAATTCATTCAATGTAAAATTGTCGGGAATCGGGAACTCATTGATAGTATCAGTAGCAGAGGTGAAACATTGTTACGTTGTTGAAACTTCAACGGTCCGGACTAAGCGTTTCGCTTCGTCGTTAAACCGCGTACATCGAAGGACTGGAACAATTTGCCTGCTGCGGTCTTCCCGTCCAACTATAATTTAGGTGTCTTCAAGGCTATAGTGAATAGGCTCTTAATAAACTAGTGCGCCTCACCATCAATGATTGCATCACTGCTTACCATCAGGTGGGATCGCAGTCAAGCGCTGGTTTAGATGAATTTTAAAAAAAAGGTTCCTCATATTTTATATCCAGGGCCCATTTAACCAGGTCATACTGTATTTCATAACACCTGCATCTAAACGCTCTTACTTCAAAGTTCTCTGTCTAGTCTAGACCTTACTCCACTCAATTGGTATCGGTTTTGAGAGGTATCAGTATCCGAGGAACAATTAACACTGAAGCTCAACAACATTCCTATTAATTTGTGAGATATACTATTGGCTTAGTTAATTTGAGATCGTTATTATATAATGCTATTGATTGAGACAGAAGACTTATAAATCTGAAGCACCAAGACGTAGGCCCATAATACAAGCCATAGCTAAGTGATGAAATTCCCTGCCGGAATCTGTGTTTCCTGATAGCTACAATCTGGGGATCTCGAAGTCAAGGAGTGAACAGGTTACTTCTGGGCAAGCGTGCTCCATCGTCGACCACATCGTTACTTTACATCAGCCCCCCTAGCCAAGTTACAACCGCTTCGTTTCGATTCTCTTTTCGGCGATCGCCTTGAGTCGGCCTACCGAGAGAACGCCTCCGATTCCTTTGTTCTGACGTCATCTTAACGCTCAGTCACGTGGTCAGAACAAAGGAATAGGAGGCGTGGCCGACTCGAGGCGATCAACGAAAAGAGAATCAAAACTAAACGGTTGTAACTTGGCTAGGGGGGCAGGTGAGATAGTGGTCAAGCTTAAAACAATAGTGGCAAGCAATCATAATGCACGATTCCTGTACCCACATACACACACATCAGAGGTCACAGAAAGCAAAGCAGCGGGAAACAGCTTATTTCTTTATTTTTGTTTGTGTTTACTTACACAAAGCCTATCTGAAATAGTCCAAAGAATCGCCAAACTTAAATGGCCATGGGCAAGGCACATCGCTCACGTACCAGACGACGCAGCGACGGACGGCCTGCCACAAGGTAGATAGATGAACTGATGAGGGTCACGGAAATCCGATGTATGAAATACGCACAGGACCGGACGCCGTGACAATGCTTGGGAGAGGCCTATGTAGGGTTGCCCAATTTTATTAGAAAAAATAGAGTATATCTCATTAAAAAGGAGGTAAATAAAGAGTACGGACTTTTGAGTATCATTATTTAATTTTTCATTGTTTTTAAAAGAATTGTATGATTGTATGTGCGTATTGCCAGTGATGACATATAGCTCCGAAACGTGGTCGCTTATAATGGGCCTCATCAGAAGGCTAAAAGTCACTCAAAGGGCAATGGAAAGGGCTATGCTCGGAGTTTCCTTGCGAGATCGCGTCAGAAATGAAGATATCCGCAGGAGAACCAAGGTTACAGACATAGCCCGAAGAATCGCCAAACTTAAGTGGCAGTGGGCAGGGCACATTAATCGCAGAACAGATGGTCGATGGGGACGAAAGGTTCTGGAATGGCGACCACGTACCGGTAGACGCAGCGTTGGAAGGCCTCCCACAAGGTGGACCGATGACCTGGTGAGGGTCGCGGGAATCCGATGGATGCGAGACGCACAGGACCGGTCATTGTGGCGACATTTGGGCTCCATGACTCCAAACATTTTAACTCTAAGTTTACATAGATCAGAAGCTCGTTTTTAATAAATTTCAATGAAGCCCTGTTTCTCTCCTCCCACCACTTCACATTCATAAAAAGAATAGTTGACTTTATTTGGTTAAGATTAAATGTAGGCATCATAATTATATGTTACTGGTACTAGTATAGTAAACACTGTGTAAAAAAGAGTATTTTAGCGTCCTCTATTAATGTTATAGATTATAGAGTATACCTATAAGATATAGAGTACAATACTTTATTTTAGAGTACGGTTGACAACCCTAGGCCTATGGCCGGCAATGGGAATCTTTACCTACACTCAAAGGTTCAGTCAAAACTCAAAACGAAGGTCAGGCAACTGCTACATAGTTATCTGATACTAGTTTCTGGCAGCGTCTTCGCCCGCATGAAAGTAGGTTTCTCCGAACAAACTTTGGACTCCCGTTTCATCCCCTTAGGGGTAAATTTTGGAAAATCCTCTTTTAGTGCTCGCCAACGACATAAAAGAAAGCTTTCTGCAAAATTTCGAGTCTCTGACTTCAAAAACTTAGGGCTTTCTTACTAACTTCCAACCCCTGTTTTACCCCCTTAGGGGTGAAGTTTCGTAAAATCCGTTCTTAGTGGATAGCTACGCCCTATAAAGAACCTACCTGCCAAAATTTAAGTTTGTAGGTGTTATAGTTTCTAAAATTTCGTGATTAATCAGTGAGTGGTATTTCGCTTTTATATATAGTGTATATAGATTATGCTAAATAGGTCCTATTTGGCGCAGCCGTGAGACACATTGTTGTTGCTGTTTTTATTTCATATTTTTAATGTTTAATTTAAGTTTTTAATATTTGTTTGTTCATTGTTATTTATCTGTAATATGTATTTAGAAATATATAAGTATGTTTATCAGTTGTCTAGTACTCATAGCATAAGCTCTGCTTAGTTTGGGACTAAATGGCGTTATGTGATAGTGCTGGAATATTATATTATTATATATTATATTTTTTTATTATATTATTCTATGCTAAATAAAGATGTTTTCTTTTTCTTTTTCTTTCTTTTTTATGGCTGAAATGATGATAATAACATAATGCTTATATTTCTATGTCCCCATTTACTTTTTAAACTAATACGTTGCTACACCTACATAATACAAACCACGGCACACAAACGAATGGCGCTATTCGTGTCACAGTCAGATCACCCTAATTGTCCTGCTGTCGACCTCCTTAATTTTCTAGTTTTATTTTTGGCTAACTTTAGTCTTTTAAAATGATATGAAGATTTGTCTCTTTTTTTTTGGGCTGGAAAATTACCGAATAAGGCCGCTATTTCACTGGCGTTTTACGAGCATTGGCGTTTCTCTAACGTCTGCGCAGCGTCAACGTTGCTGCTTAAAACCCACCCGTGTTCTTTCCGTTGCCCATTGCGGTCTAGGGCCAGAGGACACTTTTTAACGATCCCACAGACCAAAGATTTGATTCTGTTCACTATTTCAATTATGTATAAATTTCATGAATAATCATCATCATCATCTTCCTGCCCTTGTCCCGTATAAATTTCATGAATATGTTGACAAAATTGTATCCATATTATGGGGAATGCAATGACTCCTTTAGTTTATAACCAGCTCAGTAGCCAGGGAATTTCATTTAGATATGCCAAAATGTACGTCAATAAAGAATTTTATTATTACAATTGACTGGCCTGTTGGTCTAGTGGTTAGTGGCCCTGACTGCTATGCCGGAGGTCGTTGGTTCGATTCCCACCCAGGACAAATGTTTGTGTGATGAGCACAATCATTTGTTCTGTGTCTGGGTGTAATTTATCTTAGATAATATGTATATATTTAGAAATATTTAAGTATGTTTATCAGTTGTCTAGTACTCATAACACAAGCTCTGCTTAGCTTGGGACTAGACGGCGTTGTGTGAATATTATATTGTATTATTATTATAAAATATTTTCACAACGTTAAAATAAGTAAGAAAATTAATACACAATTTACTGAACCAGCTCGTTTCTCATTTCCTGCTGGATATTAATAGATACACGTGTCGTAAACGATATCGTTATACACGTGCCGTTTATAGAACAATAATATCTCAATCATGCCATGGTAAAAATTATTATCAACCTATGCGTGAAGGAGTAACACATGACACACATACATTTGTATATAAGCTTTCGCCTTTATAGTAAACTAGTGTAATAACCACTAAATCCAGACAAAACTAAGATTTTTGTTTATTGCGGAAAGGCTCGCGTTTGACCACTATCTCACCTGATTGTAAGCGATGATGTGGCCGACGATGGAGCACGCTTGCTTAGAAGTAACCGATTCACTCTTGATTTAAAGACCCCCAAGTTGTAGCTATCAGGAAAAACTAACTACGGTAGGGGATTCCACTCCTTAGCTGCCTACTTAACAGCTAGAACCAAGACCCATGATACCTTCTAAGTGTGAGAACCTCGTAACATGAATCTAATCTTGTACTAACCTGACGCTAAGCCCCTCATAGCGAGAACAAACTGTGATGACATAAGAGCCACTCCCAAGGTAAGGCAAACAAACACACTCCAAGGCTTCACTAGTTCTAACGCTTTCAAGTCATTACCATCGGAATCTTCCATTTTTTAAGTATAAAAGTAACCTTTGAGAGTTAACTATAGTATATTTTCTATCTATATATGTGCGAGTTCCACTGAGACAGTCTTATTGCTCTAGACGTTGCAAAGCACTACGGCCAAGATCCTGGTTTGATTCCTCAGTCGGGCAAAGTGTTATTGGGTGTTTCAATCTCCAATTTCTCTGTAGCAGCCTGGGTGTCCAGAATTTTGTACGGTTGAAGGCAATAATCTGGCTTCTTATAACATGGGGCACAAACATGGCTGGCGAATGTGGGCGTAAGCGTAAGTATCACTTTTTAGGATTTCGTACCTTCCGGGCCAAAAATTAAACACTCTACACACGGCAGACGGTAAGATCCGGTCTCTACATCACAAAATAATTACATACTTTTTTACGATTTGGAAAAATCTTCGAGACTCGACTCGGAAATCAAACTATTTACATAGGTAAGTTCATACGGAACCCTCAGTGCGCGAGTCCGACTTGCACTTGACTGGTTTTTTTAATATACCCTCGAAACACGTTATAGTCGATGTCTAATTTTGTAATACGTCCAAGTAAATTAATCTTTGTTTAGTTTTAAAATTCTCAATAAGTGAATTTATGTAATTTATATGGGAATAAATTATCTCAAACCTCAGTGATCGCGTCAGAAATGAAGATATCCGCAGGAGAACCAAGGTTACAGACATAGCCTGAAGAATCGCCAAACTTAGTAAGTGGCAGTGGGCAGGGCAAATTGCTCGCAGAACAGATGGTCGATGGGGACGAAAGGTTCTGGAATGGCGACCACGTACCGGAAGACGCAGCGTTGGAAGGCCTCCCACAAGGTGGACCGATGACCTGGTGAGGGTCGCGGGAATCCGATGGATGCGAGACGCACAGGACCGGTCATTGTGGCGACATTTGGGGGAGGCCTATGTGCAACAGTGGACGTCTTTCGGCAGAAATGATGATGATGATGATGAATCTCAAACCTCAAAAATCTGATACGCCTTCTCGCCCCACCCTAGAGCGAGACGAGTAATTTGAAGATATCCTACCTTAAAAACAAACTGCCACTTCAGGCAGCTACTACAGTGCATCAATATCAATAAAGGTTGCGTCATACGAAACATCGAATAATGTCAACTTTAACTTTAGTTCTTTAGCAGTTATCGTCAATCATAAAAGCGAAGTCGTTAGGGTTCTTGCAGAAAGGAAGGCGCAGTATAGTTAGAAGAAGTGATTGATGATGATTTCTAAGTAGGTATCTGTGAGACTAATGGCTCATCTCTAGTGTTAGGTATTCTATATTTATTTATTAAAACTTTATGCACTAGTAATAAACACTGTACAAAGGCGGACTTAATGCCTTAGGCATTTTCTACCAGTCGATCTTAGGGTGGTGCAGAAACATAACATGGTAAGTGCAGCTTAATGGTAAAGAAATAGAAAAGAAATACAATAATAAATATATACATGTACATACATACCTACAAATTACAATTGAAGAAAGACAGGTTTACTCAGTAAAAGTTTGATACTCCCCTCGCTCCAACCAGAATGGGAGAATATATTTGACGATTTCAAATAACTTTGGCCAAATTGGGCTTCCTCGACCCGTCTCTAACACAGTGCCAGTGTGGAGCCACTGCACATTTGTTATGCTGTCCATCCTGCACAACCACCTGCAGTTTTCAGGATCTATACGAGGCCAATAACAGAGCCGTAGAGGTTGCCAAATACTGGTCAGATAAAATTTAGTTAGAGTACATCGACACGAAAAGAAGAAGAAGAAGAATAACTTCTCCCGCTCAAAAAAAAAGTATAAATTGATACTGACAGCTAATTTGTATCCCTAACAGCAAATGGAACGATAGCACATTTGACATACGTAAGTACCTATTTGTAGTATATTTTTTTCTTAGTACCGACCGGCTGGTGTCAAGTAATCGTGCCGTTGATTGCTTCACATAAATCTAGAGTCTGTCTATCCGTAAATTTTTTCAGTCATGATTTAAGGACTAAAAAAATAACTCTCTCTAGTTTAGGTTGTCATTAGGGCCTGACTTTGTGGCCAAAGCGCAAAGAGCGCTAGAAGAGCCAGCGCTATCAATTTGACGGTTGAGCGAAAGTACCTAAACCCAAATTGAAAGAATTCAATTTCATGATTAACATTTTAAAACCTTAATCCACTAAAAGTCATGAAATATGAATTTAATTTAATATGAGTAATATATAAAAAAAAAAAATATTTAGGTAATATTTAGGTATTTTCGCTCAAGAGATTATTCCAATAGTCAGTACCTTAATTACTAACGATTTCATTAAAGGGCTAAGTTTGCCAATAACAATTCGTTCCTGACCCGATTAGGTTGGTTAAAGTGCCCAGTTTAATAACTGGACACTTTAACCAACCTAATCGAATCAACCTTTATCCTATCCCTATTTCATTTACGAAATGAACAATCGATTAATTAAAATATTCTTGAAACTCAAACAGAATCTGTCCTACTTTAAAATATTAATATCCTTCTATATGGGCACACCATAATCAAGACGTCCAAGTCCCCTCTTTGAGGAGCAGCTGGAGAGGCGTCACGGCATCCTCACCTTCCACATGATGCGGGTCCTCACCAGACATGGAAAGTTCTAGAGGTTCCTGCATCGGATTCAGGTGGAAGAAACGTTCCATTGTGCCCGGAGGACACAGTGGAGGTGTGCCCCGCTTGGGCGGAACAAAGTCGTGTCTTGACCTGTTTTTTGCCACCATTATAATTTGATAATTTTCTACTGTTACGCGAGTGAAGCCAATGACAGCAGCAAAACGACCAATTTTTATGAAGTATTTTTTTTTTGTTTAAGTAAACTGTTGAACCCAGAACTCATCAGATTCGACAGATCTTGTTGAATTGTTCAGTGAGGTTATAAGAGGGTCCTTTTTCACTCGCCTATCGTCGTAGTACATATATATCGATGCCTATCGTCAACATCGAGCATGGTTTAAAAGCTTGTTACTTCATCTAACGCAATCCAACGCGACGTTTGACGAAAACGCAAAGCGAAAAAAGAGAGATAACGCCTGAAAACTCTGTTAGCATTCGATAATTCCGTGATTGACTCGAATATTTTACAATACTTGTTCCAGGAAATACGTGTTTTTTTTAAACCCTTTTTATGTGGGAAAATCATCTAATGAAACCCTTGAAACTTGTCGTCATTTAAAATCTTGATTAAATTTACAAGGCTTTTATTGTTATAATTTTTTGACTTTTTTAATTTTTGAGTAAATTACTCAAAAATTAACTCAAAAATTTACTTTACTACTTTTTTTGAGTAAATTACTCGGGGCTGGCTGCGTCGATCCGACACGGTGGCACACGTGCCCACGTGGCGGGTCGGCACAGACCGCCAGGCACTTCTTCTCATGCAACCGAGCGGGTGGGCAGGTTGCGGATAGCCCAGCTCCGGCTGGGGGACCGCCTCCTGACTGCCTGAGGTCGGTTCCCTAGACGAAGTGTCTCGTGCGAGACTCCGGACAAGAGAAGTTTCCCAAAGCCAAACCCTAGGCCTAGGGATAACCCAGCACCCCAATCCCATGATCCCCAATGCCCAGATCCCTCCCTCCTTTCATCCTTATTTCCCGTCGGTCCAGAGGAAGGGTAACCTCTAAATTCCAAAAGCCCACCCAACCCATTATCATGAAGCAGCTTAAGAAAGAATCTACCCAGGTGGGTCCCGGCCAAGCCGGGGAATCCCATGCCGATTTATCGGTCAGCCCCCAGCGTATTCTGGGAGGGGGCATTAATCTGCCTATTGGTGCCGCGCCTTCTGCGCGGCCGTTTGCTTTAATAGCACCAGACCCTGAGACAACCCAGGCTGCGGTTCACGCGCCTGATGATACCCTGACTCCGGCCGTAGTTCGCTCGCCGATGAATATTGACCCAGACGTCACTAACGTGACCACCAGACCGACACAGACTGCCCCTTCCACCAGAGAGTGCCTGGCAACAGAGCATCGTGCGGAAGAGCGTGACACACAACCCTGACAACGACACTGACGAGGCCCATCTGACCAGCCTCGGTAAGGAGCTGAGAGCATTAGCGCGCCAGCCGGAAAACCGAGGCAAAACTGAAGGACGCTGACCCAGAACAAGGTTCGGGGAAGGCTGACGGCTCAGGTGATCCCGCCCCAATCCCGGCAGATGAAGTACGTAAACTTGTTACCAAGCACGAAAAAATCTGCGCCAGGGAGAGGGAACTGTGCAGCCGGATGCGCAAAATCCGCGAAGGCCTCGGCCAGCGCGATGCGCAAACGGTTGCCACACCTAAAGTACGCGACCAGCTTGAAGTACGGGATGGGGAAACCCTGAACGAAAAAAAGCCGGACGCGGAAACAGGAGGAGTACGCGACCAGCCCGAAGTACGCGAAGGGGAAACCCGGAACGAAAAAGGGCCGGACGCGGAAACACGCGAGCGGAGATTCACCGGAACTGACAGTCTGAACCAGGATCTGACAGACGCACAGACCTTAAAGACGAGGGGGAAACGGGCTGGGCGCCCGCGCCCGGTTCGGATACCTACTGAGCGTGCTACACCGGGCACCTCCAAACCACAACCCGGACCAAGCGGCTCGGGGGCGGTGAAGAGGGTGCGCCCGGATGATACGGCTTCACCGAGCGCGCTACAGGGTGATCCGAAACGGGTAAGGACTCAGACTGCTCCAGGGGAGCAGAAAACCTACGCGCGGGCCACGAAGGACATTCCGGCGCAATCTGCTTCACTCCCCCCTCCAGAGACTTGACACATGAAGAGGCGACTCGTATAAAGACGGAACTCGAAAGACTGCTCATGGAGTCCGATCTCACATCGCTCCCGGCCTTCCGTGGATACCCTCGGGTGACGGATGGCACTGTGCAGATGTGGTGTGAGGACGAGAACTCCCTGACTTGGCTGACCCAAAATGTACCCAAAATAATACTCCCTGACACCGACTTGACACTGACCGTCATGCGACAGTCTGACATACCTACCCGTGTCCGAGCCGCGCTATTCGTTCCCAGGTATAATGGGGACATAGCGCGGCTCCAGAGCCTTCTGATTCGTCAGAATGCTTGGTTCAACATTGGTAGGTGGTCACTGTACCGGGCAACAAGCGTTGGTGGGGATAACCACGGGACATATTTGACCCTGGGAATTCCGGCCGACGAAGTTGAAAAGGTCCTGGGTCGAGAGCGGCGCATAGCGTACCTACTTGGGTCGATATACGTCCGCTTTTACCCCAGGACACATCCCACTGACGTCAGAACAGACAGTACGGAGACCCAGAACCCGACACCGACCGAGACTGAAATGACCCAACTGGAAGAGGAGATGGCCCGAGCAGCGATGGCTGATGCCAAAACCGACCTTGCCCCTGCATCACCCGGATGGACGACGCAGCTGCTCGCATCCTCTCCCAGCGACGACTGGCGCGGGACGGAGGAGGGAGGTGAACTTTCCGATGGATCCGTCTCCTCCTAACTCCGCCCCCGGGCCGTTGACAACCACACCCAATCCCATCCCGATACACCAAATAAACCTCCAATACAGCCAAACTGCTACGGCTAGCTTACGCAGGGTGCTGGAGATGAAACCCCGAACAATCGCACTGATCCAAGAGCCGTGGGTCAGGAAAAACAAGATATGTGGATTTGGAAGCACTAGAGGTAAAGTAATATCCAGTACTCAAAACACAGAAAAACCACAAACTTGTATATACATACCCCAAGATTTATCTATCACACCACTAACCCAATTCTGTTCCAGAGACCTGACGGCAATCAGGCTCCGGTGCAATAACGATGTCCCAGAACTAGTACTAGCCTCGTCGTACATGCCAGGCGACGACGAGAACTGCCCCCCAAAAGAAGTGACAGACCTGGTCCAGTACTGCGAGAGCGCCAACATGGACCTGATCATCTGCACCGACTCAAACGCGCATCACCCCTTATGGGGAAGTGAAGTATCAAACACCAGAGGTGAGACACTATCTACTTATTTGTTCTCCACTAACCTTAATATCGTAAACCGAGGCGCGGAACCCACTTGGGTCACGTCCCGAGGACAGACGATTATAGACCTAACATTAGCCACAGAAGGCGCGACAAATCTCATATCGAATTGGCGCGTCTCCGATGAACCTTCCTGCTCTGATCACAGAAGTATATGCTTCACCTTAGCAACCGACACTGGAAAACCCGAACCGCGGCGTAATCCACGCCGAACAAACGTGCCCGAATATAAATGTCTTCTAGCATCTCTTTTAAATAGGGGACAAACTGACACGACTAGTATAACAAATCCCGAGCAATTAGATAACACGGTGACAAAAATCACGGACAACATACTTGAGGCATACCACACCCACTGTAAACCAAGATCTCCACACACCAAGAGCAAGGGAACCCCCTGGTGGAACGCAGACCTTGGTAAACTTAGAGACACCCTACGCAAACAGTTCAACAGAGCTAAAAATACAAGGCTCCCAGAGGACTGGGAAATATACAAAGAAACCCAATACACATACAAGAAAGAAATCAGAACCGCCAAGAAAACTGCATGGCGGAATTTCTGTGAGAACATAGAATCTAACAATGAAACCGTACGAGTAAGGAAAATCTTATCGAAGGAACAGGATCGCACACTCGGTGCACTGAAAAAGCCAGATCACAGCTATACACGAACAGATCTTGAGACCAGTAACCTCCTACTGGAAACGCACTTCCCGGACTGCAACCTCCTTGAGGACAGGTCGTGGGGATACGAACCAGTACCAACTCCCACCAATTTGGACTGGTCCAGAGCACAGAAAATAGTGACGGAAGACCGCATACTCTGGGCAATTAGAACCTTCCAGCCTTACAAGTCCGCAGGACTGGATGGTATCTTCCCAGCCCTACTTCAATGGGGTGATAGCTCTCTGACACCATGGCTGCTGGCAATATACCGAGCATGCATAGCACTCAGGTATGTACCACTAGCGTGGCGCGAAGTGAAGGTTATCTTCATTCCCAAACCCGGCAAGACTGACTACACACAACCTAAAGCGTATAGACCCATAAGCCTGACATCTTTCCTTCTGAAGACCCTAGAGAGACTCTGTGACAGATACATCCGGGATGGCCCTCTTTTACAGAGACCACTACACAAGCAGCAACACGCCTACTCTACGGGCAAGTCAACAGAATCCGCGCTACACAGTGTGGTATCCAAAATAGAATGCGCAGTACATCACAAATGTTCCTCGTTAGCTGCCTTTATCGACATTGAAGGTGCTTTCGACAAAACCATGTTTCAAAGTATAAACAAAGCCCTTGAGAGACACGGCGTCGACCCGACCTTAAGTGGCTGGATCACGAACATGCTCAAACTAAGAGCAGTACAAGTCACCATAAATAGCACAACAAGGGCTACCCCCAAGGGGGCGTCCTCTCACCTCTGCTATGGAACCTAGTCGCAGATAGCCTCGTCAAGAGACTCAACGATAAAGGTTACTTTACCGTGGGGTATGCCGACGACATAACCATAATAGTAAACGACACTCATGAAAACACACTATGCAACCTTATGAGCCAGGCCTTGAAAATAGTAGAGGATTGGTGTAAAGAATACCAACTAGCAGTGAACCCCACCAAAACCGAACTGGTTTTATTTACAAAAAAAAGGAAGCTACCAGTACTGAACCTACCACGCTTCTTTGGAACTACCCTAAGCCTTTCAACTGAAGCCAAATACCTGGGCGTCTACCTGGACAAACAGTTGAACTGGGCAAAACACATGGACTACACTACTAAAAAAGCCAGTATATCCATGTGGCAATGTGGCATGTTGGGACGAAACTGGGGCATTGGCCCAAAAGTGACCCACTGGCTATATACCACAGTCATCAGACCAATCATCACATATGGCTCCTTAGTCTGGTGGCCCCGAACCGACTTGAGCACAGCCCAAAAAGAACTCGAAAAATTGCAGCGGCTGGCCTGCGTAGCAATCACCAGTAGCATGAGAACGGCACCCACTGCTGCCTTACCAGCGATGATAGGACTGCCTCCACTGCATCTCATAGTGCGGGAGGAGGCAGCCCTGGCTGTTTTCAGACTTAACTTATCGGGTACACTGAGAACAGACTCTCGAATCAAACATACACGTATTATGGAATACGCTGTGAAACGAGAGCCCATGATGACGGCCCCCAACGATAAAGCCCCTAAGGCACTGCACTTCAATAAACACTACAGCATCCAACTCACAGAAGAATCGTACGACTACTCGGGCCCAAAGGAACTGAGAATATACACTGACGGATCAAAAACGAATACCGGAACAGGAGTCGGAGTCTTCTCCAACGACCTTAATATAAGGATATCCAAACCGCTAGGAACACTCAACTCTGTCTATCAGGCAGAATGTGTTGGCATCATTCTAGCGGCCCACGCCATAGAAGCCAGGGGAGTTATGGACACTCATATCCGCATAATCTCCGACAGTGCCTCAGTACTACAATCACTGGGGAAAACCACAACAACCTCGAAACTCATACAAGAATGCCACTTTGCACTGGAACGCGTTACAGTGCCAAACAATAACACTGTGACACTGCAATGGATAAAAGGACACAGCGGCTCACTGGGCAACGACGCAGCTGATGAGCTGGCAAGGCGGGGGTCTGACACGGTGGTCTTCGGACCCGAACCCATCGTGCCAATACCCTTTGGTCAGCTGCGTGTTTGGCTACGTGAGCACACTAATGCACAAGCGGAAAGGTGGTGGTCCCTGGCACCGGGTTGCAGGCAGGCCAAAGAAGCCATGCCATACTTGAATAAAACCCTAACCAGTAACCTTTTGCGTTTGGACAGAGGTAGCCTGCGTCTGGTGGCAGGGACCATCACCGGACACTGTTCACTGAACAAACACTTCTTCGTAATGAATATCACGGATAGTCCTTTATGCAGAGGATGTATGGAGTCAGAGGAAACTGTCGCGCACGTGCTCCTCGAGTGCACAGCCGTCAACGAAATAAGAACACGAACCTTGGGAGCACCGAATTCACTCGTAGATGCCCTGAGCAAACTGAAAAGACTGATCTGTTTCTGGAGTGAGGTGGGCTGGTTGGAGTGAAGGCCGCTATGGCTCACGCACAATGGTCCGCCAAGGACTAAGTGCGGAAACCAGACCACAATAGATAGATAGATTGAGTAAATTATGAAGTAAATGATATTTATTTTTGTAAATAGGTTTAAAAAAATATATATCCACTAAATACTGTGTTTCCAAAATATCTAATGAAAAATGTGTAATAACGTCATAATCGCGTAAGAGCGGTTGTATGAAAAACAGTGAAAATGTATGTTGAGTTGCATCCCCTTAACGCGATCCATTTTACGCCCTAAACTGAACTGTTAAAAGGATCCCTCTTTCTCGCTTGTACAACTGACAGTTTTAATATGTCACAGTAAGGCCCCTGTTGTGGTAAATCTTGTACACTAACAGCAAATAATTTGTTACTCTGATAGCGGGATACCTATTATAGTATGAGAGACATGATAAACACGATAAAAAGCTAGCGTGTTTTTAGGCAGCAAGAAGGTGAAAATTTGAAGCAAAGCCTGAACTATATATTTACGAGAAACTATCTGGTGATATTCATTTAATAAAAAAAATTATCTTCATTTTTTGTAAACATACAAGTTGGTATAAATAAGTTCCTACATATGGTGGAAAAATCATCCAATGACAGCCCCCGCTCTTTTGTGTCAGACTTTTACTGACTAAAAATTCGCTCCTATTCCTTCGTTGCCTTTCATACCAGGGCCGAGTCTTCCTTTCAGAAGCATACACTTGGCCCCAGTAGACATCGACCCTGCTGGGCCCCTACGATTTGCTGACATCTCCTTGAGACGCTCGTGGAACAGTACGCTCCGTCGACGACTTCAGCTCAGTCCGGACAGTTACCGGACGATCGGACGGCTAGCTACCCATTGCTCGCCGTCCTCAAGCCCGCGCCTACGGTGGCCGGAAATCGGGATCGGGATTCCGGCGGCTGGGGCGTGAGGGCCGCTCCCTCGCGCGTGCATGTGCGGTCTCCTCCTTTGCTTACATTACTGCTTCACAGAAGAAGGCGACCGCCTGCCACTCCTCCATTATATAAGCTGTAACTCTTCCAGTGTTTACGTTAGCATAAAAAATATTTAATTCGTTTATTACAACCTCAAGCGACACAAGCTGACCCCATAAGGTGAGAGGAACAAACATCGTCCAGTGCAAAGCAAACATTACACTCAACATAGCTAAGTTGAGGATGACGCGAGTGTGTTTGATAGCTTTAAAGAATTGCTTTATTTTCTTCATTTACTCCATTTACTGGTATGTTTCGTTTTATTTGCTTCATCGTAATCAACCTTTGAAGGTTTTGAAGTTTGAGCCACAAGGATTCTTCGAAAAATTCCGTGGCTCTGGAACTCAAAGGGCAACTGAAGGAACGCGTGTAAACTTGAGTCAGTAAAATGTCTGAATCTCTCTCTCGCCCCATCCGGAGAGGGAGAAGCTATTTGATGATATACCAAATCAAAAAAAAATTGAAGTTTCTGTGTAGATGTGATTCCAAAAAAACAGATGTCAGAATTATTTGAACATTTAGGTGTTCATAAAACCTTATTGCTATTTAATTTAAAGTATTGGTAATATTGACAGGTTGAGTAATATAAATGTCAAATGATTTAATTTGTTTTCCCCAAAATTCAGTGGATCGACGTCGAGGGTCTGATGTAATTATGTTCTGTCTTTCACTGGCACTCAGACCGGGAACGCAATATTGGGAAATGCTCGATCGTTTGTAAGTTAATTATGGAAAACGACATGCGGAATTATGGTCCGTGATATATACATAACCTAACATAGGTTACGTACATCTTACGGATACTGTCAAACTTAGTAACACAATTCATTTAATCTGACTACACAATACACATTTCAGTCAATAATAATAAATTTTATTTTCTTTAAATGAACAAATAATAACTAAAGCACAATATTAACATAGAATAGTCGGCCTTATATAATGTTTCCACTGCTGGGACTCAGCCCCCCTAGCCAAGTCACAAACGATAAACGTAAACGCTCAGTAGTCTTTAATAGATTTTCAACTTTATGCTCTTAGGTATAAAGTTGAAAATCTATTGGAGATTACTAAGCGTTCACGTTTATCGTTTGCAACTTGGCTACGGGCAGGCCTCCTCTCTAGGAGAGGGAATGAGCCGTAATCCACCACGCGGGCCCAGTGCGGGTTGGTGGATGTCACATGTCTTCGAATTTTTAGTTCTAGGACATGCCGGTTTCCTCACGATGTTTTCCTTCACCGTTTTGTGAGTAGTGGTGATGAAATAAATTACACAAAGTAATGCGCCTGGCTGGGTTTGAACCTGCAACCTACAACTCGTAAGTCGGGGCCGTTACCACTCGGCCACCACTGCTCTTACACTTACGCACAATATTGATGAGACTCAAAAACTATTTAAAAAAACAAATCTCGCTATCACGTGACCAGAAGGTATAAGTAAGCAAGTAACAGAAAACAAAGTAATTACCGAAAAACACATAAAACATTAACAAATCTCTAGTCAGTCGATCAGCTGACCATTTGGCAGGTCGCCAGCTCACCCGGTCGATACCGTCGCGACGACCCGTCTAGTCTAGGCTACGAACCAACAACTGGTATTTTCACCCCACTAGCGACCCCATTCGCTGTTTGCACCCCAGTTGAAGTTTATTGGTAGTTAAATATTTTATTGTGATACTTTAAAAAGAAAGCAGGTATTGACTTGTAGTGGATAAGTTACCTGAGCATGAATGTGCTAAACGCGGATGACGACTGATATGATGATTAATTGACAAGTAAGAAAGAAAATGGGTTACGTCGCGAATATGAGCAAAAATAAGTCAATACGGTAACCTTTTATCCAGGAATTAATCCTTGGACAATCAGATTAACGTATTAGCTAAGTGTTTGGGTTTTGGTGGATAGCGGATCAAATAACCTAAACGATATACTAGTAACACCAGCGGTATATAATGTCAATACAATTATTAGGAATACACACACATTCCCCTAATTAGAAACGTGAAAAGTCACATGTAACAGAAGATAAAACATAATCCAGAGCAAGATGGGCGGACTAAGAACTATTGTTTTAAGATTGCGTCATTTCGCGCGAATAAACAGTTTTTCTTTTCTTTCTTTTTCTACATTGTTGTCATTGCAAGAAGAATCTGGTTGTGTTTGATAGAAGCATGGAGATTGGTGAGAGTACCCCGGGTGTAGTTTATATTATCTGTGACCTGTCAAAAGCATTTGACGGCGTTAATCACAATTCTCTGATCTGTAAATTACATCATTAGGGAATTCGTGGACAAGGTGCCGATCTTCATTTTTTCCTATATAACTGACAGGCAACAAAAAAAAACTGTTAATGGGGTGACTTCCTCGGGACGTAGGTGGGCGTAGCTCAGGTATCAATTCTTGGCCCTTTCCTTTTTTCTAGTTTATATTAATTTTGTCTACCTTACATGTTGGCTAATTTATTCGTTGTAATTATATTCGCTGTTGTCACATCTCTTATTTTTGAAATAAATTGAAAAACACACTCTTGTTTGGCAGTGTCTACATCTCATGTGCTCATGTGGTTTCCCTGGTAACCTATTAACTGCATTATCGTGTAAACGTCTATTAACTGCTCCATCTTTGCTTTAATTACTTTTTATTCATGAAATTGGTTTTGTTTATTTTTATTGGTATATTACCAGAGAGCAGTGGTGGCCGAGTGGTAACGGCCCCGACTTACGAGTTGTAGGTCGCGGTTTCAAACCTAACCAGGCGCATTACTTTGTGTAATTTATTTCATCACCACTACTCTCAAAACGGTGAAGGAAAACATCGTGAGGAAACCGGCATGTCCTAGAACCAAAAATTCGAAGACATGTGACATTCACCAACCCGCACTGGACCCGCGCGGTGGATTATGGCCCACACCCTCTCCTAGAGAGGAGGCCTGAGTCCCAGCAGTGGGAACATTAAAAGGCTGATTATGCTATATGCTATTTATATTACCTGGTCTGTTCTCTCATCCCTAATAATATTGTTAGGACCATCCGCTAGCTTCTGGTGTTTCATTTATATTTTTGTATTGAATTGATTATTGACTCAAGAAAAGAGAGTAGAGTTGAGTTGTCTATGTTGATGATGATTCCTTGAGTTAGTTAACAAAGATTTGTGCCAGTGACTAATGTAAGGAAAAATATACGAACCAAGCATTACCGCGTATAGGCAATCAGAAAACCGATTTAGAATTTTGCCAGCATTCGCAAAAATATCGCACTGGATTTCCACAACGTGTTACCGTTTCGCGTTGGCGCACGAATCAGAAAGTTGATCGGGACATTAGTTACCTGCAGTAAGGCCTGCATTGGCATTCAGTCAACGTTTTGGCATAGCTGTAAACCTTTTGGATGAAAACTTTATGTATGAGGTTTTTTATTTAACTTTTGACTGAAATTTTCTCTAAATTCGCTGCAGAAACCGATTATTTTTTCTGAATTTATACAAGTTTAACATAACACATGATGCAAATCATAAACTTATTAGAGTTTACCGTGCATCGTAATTGACATAAAATTTTACTTAACTAAAACACAACCAAAATAATCACATTCTAGATCAAAAACATATCCGAGAAGGATATAAGTAAATAAGACGCAACACTGTCGAGTGAACCGGCGTAACATCAGCTAGTCGCTTATCCATTCACAAAGTAGTTAAAGAATGTAGAATATCACTGAGATTTTGAGAAATTTTAACGGAACTTCCTCCACAACACTTGACTCAGTCGAGTAGATGAAGTGTAACGGAAAAGAACTTTTGAATGGAAAACGTTTATGTAAATAAATATCAAGCTACTCGTAAAAATGATAAATTGTTTGAGGGAAGGCAAGTCTTTTCCTCTTTCAAGGCTGAATTGAATCGAGTAGACTATGGATGTAAGTTTTTATAATTATTCAATCTAGAGTTTTTTTTATTTTTTATTTTTTTTAGGTAGAAAATCATCTAATTACAAATCCCGCTCTTGGGCGGAGCGGGAGATAGTGTCAGACTTTTACTGACTAAAAACCCACTCCTGTTCCTTCGTTGCCTTCGTCCCAGGGCCCGGTATGGCCCCAGTAGGTTTCGACCCTGCTGGGCCCCTACGATTTGCTGACATCTCCCTGAGGCGCGCGTGGAACAATACGCGCCGTCGACGAGTCGGGCTCGGTCCGGACGGTTACCGGACGGTCGGACGGCGGGCTACCCATTGCTCGCCGTCCGCAAGCCCGCGCCTAAGGTGGCCGGAAATCGGGATCGGAGTCCCGGTGGCGGTTGGAGCGATCGGCCGCCTCCTTTGCTAGCATTACTGCTTCGCAGAAGGAGGCGAAGATGTGTGTAACTGTGTATGTGTTCAGTGCGTTACGTAAATCTCATACTTTTTTAATTTCAAACTAAAACTAAATTCTTCGTTAAAAATAAATATGCGCTCCGAAAACTCCATTTAGACATTCTGTATTACATTACACACAAATTAGGCACATACATTTATTTGGATTACTGATTAGGCTAAGTTTCAAGTTTATAAGATTAAAGAATAAAAAATTGTATACAAACGAATTTCCCCCTTTTTACCCCCTTAAAGGTGGAATTTCCAAAAATCCCTTCTTAGTGCTCGCCTACGTCATAAACGAAAGCTTTGTACAAAATTTCACGTTCTCAGTCTCAGTAGTGTCGGTTGTGCATTTTTATGCGCAGTCAGTCAGTTTCATCATTTACATATATAGATAGAATCCCTATACATAGCATAGCATAGCACAGTCAGCCTTATAATGTTTCAAATGTTGGGACTCAGGCCTCCTCTCACTAGGAGAGGGAATGGGCCGTAATCCACCACGCGGGCCCAGTGCGGGTTGGTGGATGTCACATGTCTTCGAATTTTTGGTTCTAGGACATGCCGGTTTCCTCACGAAATTATACAAAGTAATGCGCCTGGCTGGGTTTGAACTCGCGACCTACAACTCATAAGTCGGGGCCGTTACTACTCGGCCACCACTGCTCACTAATCCCTATACATACAGTTTACTAATACCATACTAAAAGCTTAAGATAATTTCTAACTATCGTTGTTAGTTCTACGAAGTTATTAAGAAAGCAAACGTTCGTTTTAAGAAGTAATTTCTAAAGAAACCAAAAAAATAACCAAAACAAATCTCGCAGTCTTCTGTTAAAAAGAAAAAAAATCATTTAAGTTATTTGCCTCAAGATATTTCTTCTCACCAGTCGGCTGATGTATTTTTTATACTTTATTTTTAACTAGCTTCTGCCAGCGGCTTCGCCCGCGTGAAAATTGATTTCTCCATGCAAACTTTGCAAACTTTGAACCCCCATTTCATCCCCTTAGGGGGTGAATTTTGAAAAATCCTCTCTTAGTGCTCGCCTACGTCATAAAAGAAACCCTTGTGCAAAATTTCACGCTCCTAGTCCCAGTAGTTTCGGCTGTGCGTTGATATGTCAGTCAGTCAGTTTCTCCTTTTATATATATGGATTATGAAATAAATAAGATTTTCAGACGTCTTACGGCAAATTCAGTTCGTTGATATTTAGTGGCTTACTTTGTTGTTAGGTACTTGAAAATAATACAGCCTGGAGGGAGGTCTTTCCCCAGCAGTAGGATTGTAAAGTTAGAAAGAAAAAAGAAGGAAAAAAGGGCGTAGAGAAATTAGTGGAGTAGTTCTCTCTTCTCCATCGTTTTCCTCCCCACTCTTCAAGTCGCTACAGTGGATCTTTTACCGTTCGTGCTGTGCGCCTCTGGAATTCTCTTCCACACACTTTGAGGGCTAGTCCTTCGTTGGAGGATTTGAGGGGAAAAATTAGGGAACATTTCCTGTTAACATGACCCATAAATATGTACGTATAGGTTTTTATTTATTGTTTATATTATTTTAATGTATTGTGTGCAGTACATATCTTTGTTTAGTATATTTTTAGTTATAAGTATGATTTAATTAATGTGCTTGAATTTTGTTGTGCCTTTTTAATTATTCTCAAGTGCTAAATTTCTCATGGTCCGGAGCAAGGAGCAGTGGCAGGCGGTCGTCTCCGTCTGCGAAGCAGTAATGCTAGCAATGGAGGCGGCCGCACGCGCGAGGCAACAAAATCCTCACGCCCCAACGATCCCGACCAAGTCGTCGACGGCGCGTACTGTTCCACGCGCGCCTCAAGGAGATGTCAGCAACTGTAGGGGCCCAGCAGGGTCAAAGCCTACTGGGACCAAGGGTCTGGTTCTGAAAGGAAGACTCGGCCCTAGTACGAAAGGGAACGAAGGAACAGGAGTGGGTTTTTATAAAAATAAAGTTCAAAATTTCTCTCTCATTTATACCTATAAGGTTTACAGCTCGCCTGTGTACACCAGATTTCCTATTTTTATTATTTTATATATAAAACTTGTGTCTACAATAAAGAATATATATATGTATAGAAATTGAGAGTCTCGAATAACAAACTACTGCCGCGAAAGTGGAAGAGAACTAACCAATCTAGCATCTCATATTTGTTAGCAATTAACTTTTGCCAGAGACTTTACTCGTGTAAAAAAGGAAACATAGGGGAACATACCTCCAGGATAAAAAAAAATTGTGTGCTGGACATGGTCTATCTATCTGCCAAATTTCATCTAAATTCGTTTAGCCGTTTGAGAATGAATGAGTAACAAACACAGATATGCATACTTTCACCTTTTAGTTGATTAAAATCTGTTTTCATGAATTTTGAACGTAAGTAAGCAATGGAAAATCACCAAATTATTACAACTAAACATTTTGAAACAATTTACACAAGCGTTTGTAACCCTACACTAAATATTCTGACCGTCTTATAACCCATAAACGACATTACAGCGAATTCAAATGAATATCATCCTCCATTTTGGCTTAAACGTGCCTCGTTTTAGGTCGACAATTACCTCTAAAGCTTGCCAAAGTGCCCAAATAGGCTGCTAAGATAGTTGTAGTTGAGAGAAGTAAGTTGAGGAGTGATGAAGTTATTAATAGTTTCAAAAGGAATTCCTTTATAATGGAATCTGTCTAGTCGAAGTTTTACTTACGTAGTTTTCAGTAATGACAAACTCTTGGGCGGAGCGGGAGATAGTGTCAGACTTTTACTGACTAAAAACCCACTCCTGTTCCTTCGTTGCTTTCGTCCCAGGGCGCCGGGTTTCACTTTCACAATACCCGTGGCCCCAGTAGGCTTCGACCCTGCTGGGCCCCTACGATTTGCTGACATCTCCCTGAGGCGCACGTGGAACAATACGCGCCGTCGACGACTTGGGCTCGGTCCGGACGGTTACCGGACGGTTACCGGACGGTCGGACGGCGAGCTACCCATTGCTCGCCGTCTGCAAGCCCGTGCCAGACTCATGTAGAATTGATATTTTAAGACTCTGGGCTATTACTTGCGATGCCGCATGAGATACCCCGGGCGTCGGAAGTCACAGTATGATTCCCGGCCACTATAGCTGTGGGCTTGCGGACTGCGAGCAATGGGTAGCTCACCGTCACGCCATCTGGTTAAGACCAAGCCTGAAAGCCTGAAGCGTTGTGTTCCACGCGCGATTAAAAAAGATCAGCATAATGGACGGGGCCGATGCCTGCTAGGCGAGAATGTTCGAAAGAATTACCGTGGCCATGGAACGCAAAAAGCAACTGAAGAAACACAGATGGGTTTCAGTCAGTAAAACTCTGACACACCCTCTCACTCCAGTGGGAGAAGTTATTTGATGATTTCACACCTGAAAAAGCGTCACGCTTCTTTTTAGTAAGCTGGGTAAGTTGTAATTTAATTACATGTCTATTAACATAAGTTATCCTTAGCTCCTGTCATATCTAACCTGTTCTCTAACAATCGCAGAAACGATCTAACCTAACCAACAAATTCCTCACAAAAAAGTCACCTTGTCGCTCATCATCCTCTCTTCTCCTTCGTTTTCCTCCACAATCTTCAAGAGTATTCTTTTACCGTTCGTGCTGTGCGCCTCTGGAATTCTTTTCCACATACATTGAGAGCTAGCCCTTCGTTGGAAGTTTTCAGGGGAAGAATTAAGGAACATTTTCTGTCAACTTGACCCATAAATATGTATTTATTTATATTAGCTTTATGTGTAGTGTGCTGTTTAGTATATTTTTAGTTTTAAGTTACATTTAATTTATGTGTTTAATTTTTTTGTTGTACATTTAAAGTTCCTCAAATGCAATATTTCTTTCTCATTAATATGGTTTGCTGTAAGAAAATCCAGTTTGGGTTAAGCTTGCCTATGTACATCAACTGTCTTATTCTTATTGTCTGTTTAAAATTGTGTGTACAATGAAGAATAAAGAGTTACCAAGAGGAACGCAAACTACAACTGAAGGAACACAGATGGGTTTCAGTCAGTAAAAATCTGGCATTCCCTCTCGCTCCACCCACACTGGGAGCAGTTATTTAATTATTATCCACACAAAACAAAAATAGTATAATAAACAAAGAAACTATGTCTATTTCTTGTCAAAATTATTTGTTTCCGTCTTGAATTTCAATGATGAATGAAAGTGTCGACGAAGCGGCAACGTTGTGCCGTGGTGTCTTGTGTGTAAGCTGTGAGCAGTACACCAAGCAATGTCATTAACGTCATTCCATGCTTCCGCTAGACTCTAGCATTCTTCTTAGACGTCGAGGTTTTCCGGTCAGTGACTCCCTATATGGTCGGACCGCTTTCGCAGGTCGGCAATTCGTTATCTTAAGCGCTCGCATTTATAATAAGATTCACCATCTGATCAATATTTATACATTAAACAAATATTCACTTAAAACTAAGCTATCTAATTGGTTGCAAAAACTGTCTTATGATTATACCGAATCATTACTAACGATCATCGTATAACTATTCCCCTATACTGTTACACGTCTATACAAAGGCTATCTTAATTGTACCTAACATCAATTTTTTGATCATCTGTAAGGAGGAACTGGCTCCTGAGACACAAGTATTTATTTTACTTAGTTTAGGAGTCAAATGTTCATTTTATTTCCACTGATCAGTGTTTGTACAACTATTATATCTGTTCATGTCATTATATACTGTTACTGTGTGTGTTAAACGTACAAAATAAAGATTATTATTATTATTATTAATGAAGAATACGCGTCTATGAAGCTACGCGTCCGTGGACAGTAGGCTTAAATGAACTGTGTCTACAAGAACATAAACACAAAAATTTCAGGAAAGAAATGGAAATACTCCATCTTCATAATCTAAAGTAACCTTCATCTGTACTTAACCATTTCCCACACCTGCCAGAGGTAGAGCTGCCATCACCCAAATTGCCGACGCCGGATAAAAACGGCAAAAATTCCGGACATTTGGGTGAAATATGGTTTTTTCCACGAACACCTCTAAAAAATATTTTTTGCAACAAAAACTAAAAACATCGTTATAATTTTTTTTTTTTTTTTTTATTTATGCAGCTTGTTATTAAAAATCGAATTAGGTACGTATGTAACCGCAACAATTAAGAGACATTTTTAATAAAATTAAACAAACTTTCTGTGGTCATATGGTAACATTTTTTTTAACTAAGATTTATCTTTAATGCTAGCAGTACACTCTCGGCGAGATCACTGCACGTATGTCTCGGCGAGACATTTGCAAGGCGAGGAGCAGCGAGTGGAGTTGTGTACACTCTCGACTCAATTCGCTCGCCGCTCGCTTCTTTTGACTCGTGGTCAAAAAACCGACTCGAACCGGAGAGCTCCCGAGACGAGGCAAGACTGTCTCGTCATGTCTCGTGTACTGCTAGTTCAAAAAAATTGGACACTTTTTAAAAAGCCCTGCCGGACGACCCCCGGACGCCCTTCAAACTAGGACAAATCCGGGGAAACCCGGACGGATGGCAGCCCTATCCAGAGGTATGGTGACCGATTTTACGGTCGATGCAATAAGGTCGAGTCACACGTGCGCCAATGAAGACGTAAAACTAGGCGTCCCTTGGCACCCAGTGAGGGTATCCATGTAATGGTGCGTGCAAGTGTGGGACGTCTTTTACAGAGAAATTAGAGGACGGGAAAATTTTATATTTACAAAATACTGATATTGATGGTTCAATTCTTGACTTGTAACAAAGGGTTTTGTCTAGCTCAGAAGTCAGGGCTTGAAGTATTTACGTTTTATGCCACTTTTATACAGCTTTTAGGTGGTGGCTTTTGAACAAAATATATATTTGTATATCATTTCATAATCAGGAAGAGATGTGCCTCCCTAAACGCTCACGTTCGTAGTAGCACCAATATTATACTGAGTGTTTTTTTCAGATAGGTGGGTCCCCATGCTGCAAACATGGGTGCGGCTTCATGTCGAAGTATAGTTATGTAATTTGTGTCGTTAATGCTTTCTAAATTAGTTTTTAAGATAATTGTTACTAACAAAATATGGACCTCGTCCGAAATAAACGTTTTATTATTAAAGAAAAAAAAAACAAGTATCAGATTAATCGTTTAAAGGCGAAAGTTTGTATGTATGTGTGTGTATACATATGTTTGTGACTCCTTCACGCTCAAAAGGCCGAATGGATTTGGATGAAAGGCACACGGGTATAACATGTCCAGGAATAAATTTTTATCCAAGGAATATGTTCCCTTAGAATAATATGCCACTTTCATGCGGGCGAAGGCGCTGGCAGAAGGTTAGAAAAAAGAAAGAAAAAAAAAATAAGGAAGGAAGGAAAGAAAGTAATAATCAATTCATATATTCAGCCGTGAACAATATTTTTAGCAAGAGATCCTGGAATGCAAAAGGCAACTGAAGGATACAGGTGGGTTTTAGTCAGTTAAAGTCTGACAGGCCCCCTCGCTTCACCCTACAGCTCACTTGATGATTGCCCACCACAAAAAAAAGCATTATCTATACATATAAAGGAAGCAGTGGTGGCCGAGTGGTAACGGCCCCGACTTACGAGTCAAACCCAGCCAGGCGCATTACTTTGTGTAATTTATTTCATCACCACTGCCCTTAAAACGGTGAAGGAAAACATCGTAAGGAAACCGGCATGTCCTAGAACCGAAAATTCGAAGACACTGGGCCCGCGTGGTGGATTACAGCCCATTCCCTCTCCTAGAGAGGAGGTCTGAGTCCCAGCAGTGGGAACATTAAAAGGCTGATTATGCTATACATATAAAAAATCTGTAGAATTATTTAGTTGTGCGCGCATCACGTAAAATGTACGAAATCGATGTAAATAACTTTTATACATTAAAATTGTGTGTAACTTGATATATTACTTAGGCTTTGCTTCATCGCAATCAGTTGACTATATCGAAAGATAAACTACATTGATTGACAGTTTTTTTTTTGGCCTGTTGGTCTAGTAGACCCTGACTGCTATGCCGGAGGTCGTAGGTTCCCACCCAGGACAAATGTTTGTGCGATGAGCACGATCATTTGTTCTGTGTCTGGGTGTAATTTATCTATAATATGTATGTATTTAGAAATATATAAGTATGTTTATCAGTTGTCTAGTACTCATAACACAAGCTCTGCTTAGCTTAGGACTAGACGACGTTGTGTGATAGTTATGAATTATTAAATTATATTATTATTAGTTATGCGGTACGAAGTTCGCTGGGTCAGCTAGTATTCGAATAAATTCATACATAATTTCCAAACCGGTACCAAGAATTTCTTAAGTTTTATCGAAATAAAATATTCTCTAAATTTACATGAATTTCTGAATCCTTCAAGCGAATAAAGTCCTTCAATCATCATACCAGTTTCACGCCTGAACGATTGTGAAAGGTAAAATAGTCGTTTCAAATATTGATCGACAGCGTTTTTGTTTACAGAGAGACGGAAAACCACTTTGAACTTTGTCTTGTCATAGTAAAAGATAGACCATAGAACACGACGATGCCGCAGGGATTGTTTCTAGAAACGATATAGTATTTTTTTAAATAACTTTTTCCGCTCTGGGTGAAGCAGTTTTAGACTTTTATTTTTTATTATCACGGATAGGCTCGTGTTTGACCACTATCTCACCCGATGGTAAGCCACAATGTGGCCGACGATGGAGCAGGCTTGCCTAGAAGTAAACTATTCACTTTTGACTTAAAGACCCTAGGTTGTGGCTATCAGGATACATAGACTCCTCCAGGGAATTCCACTCCTTAGCCGTACGCACAATAAATGTTTTTGCAAAACGCTTCTACTGATTGAATCCCACCTGTGTTCCTTTAGGTTCCAGGGCGACGGTAACTATTTCGGATAATTTTGCAACTCAAACTTCAAAACCTTTAAAGATTGACTACGAAAAAGCGAATAAAATGAAACATAACCAGTAAATGGAATAAGTGAAGAAATCATCATCATCTTCCTGCCCTTGTCCCGTGTTATTTGGGGTCGGCGCAACACGTTTTTTTCTTCCATTCTGCCCTGTCACTCGTCAAGCTATCTCTAACTTCCTTTTCTTTCATATAACTCTTCACACAATCCATCCATCTTTTCGTTGGCCTCCCTCTCCCTCTCCATTCATCCACATGTATGCTCATAATTCTTTTAGTAACATGCGTTTCATCCCTCCTCTTTACATGACGATACCAAGACAAACGATTCAACTTCATTCCCCTAAATGGAATAAGTGAAGAAAGTAAAGCAAAAATTAGGGCTATCAAACACACTCACGTCACCGTCAACTTAGCTATGTTGACTGTAATGTTTGCTTTGCACTGGACGATGTTTGTTCCTTTTTTTACCTTAAGGGGTCGACTTGTGACACTCGAGGTTGAATAGAATAGAAAAGAATAATATTTCCTCCTCCTGTGCGTCTCGCATCCATCGGATTCCCGCCGCCCATCGGAGCCCTTTGTATACTCTGCTGTTATTTGGAAGGCATATGTAAGTTGATTTTAGATAACTACTGTCGTTCTTCATCGATAAGAAGTGGTAGGAGTATAATCTAGGTAGCGTCTCAGACGCTGCCAAGCGAAGACGCCGCAGTGGGAGTTTTTGGAGGGATTCCTTCGTTCTAGTGAAATGCAGTGGTCAATTTAATTATTCGCAAATTGATTCCTAGTGGATATTGTGACGTTAAATTGGTGTAGTTTTGTATCTCAAGTGTCTGCGCAACTGGACAATATGTGGAATAATTGAAACAGGCGCGATCTCGATAAAATAGAGCTGAAAATTTTATTGTAGTTTTGGTTACCTCAGCGAAGTTTGGCGAAGAAGGTTGACTTAATAATACATTTGCTGTCAAATACCTATTACAAAAAACGTTAGAATGTGTACATCCATATTCTAATGGTAACAAATGAATTATTCATACGAAGACATATCTAAAAGGGCTTAGTATCCAAGCAAAAAACGTTACCAAAAAAAACATGCCACGCCGCAGCGATTCCATGCTCTGTCAGTTGTCAATTGTGTTCAGAAGTAGTTTTGAGTGGAACTTGGGCCTCCATTTATAAGTTTGTTTGCAACTTTAAGAAGAAGTTGTGACTTTGTTTACTAATTAGTTGGAATTAAATGATTCTTTCAGATTAAAGAACTTTTGACTTTATTCGAAGAGTGAACTTAATTTGACTGATTTTATTTCAAGGCTCTTGATTTAATTCCTAAAGATTAATTGGACATTTAATAAGGATCTCGAGTAGTTACGACTTGCATAAGATCATCTACAACATACGGTGGAGGTGTGCCCCGCTTGGGCGGAGCACCGAAGTGGCGATCTCTCGCGCCGGGCCTAGGTTCAGGCCATGGTGCGGAGTGAGAGGGAATGGGTTGCGGTCGCATCCATCTTCGCAGAAGGATGCGACCAGCAGTAACACTAGCGAAGGAGGCGGCTGCAAGAGTGAGGGAACGTAGTTTCTTCTGCTAGGGCTCCAGACATCATAAAAGAGTTACCAACTAACCGAACGAGATGGGCGGGATTTTAGTCAATAAAAGTCTGAAACTTCCTCTACTCCACTAAAAGCGGGAGAAGTTATTTAATATTAATATTTGACTGGCCTGTTGGTCTAGTGGTTAGTGGCCCTGACTGCTATGACGGAGGTCATGGGTTCGATTCCCACCCAGGACAAATGTCTGTGTGATGAGCACAATCATTTGTTCTGTGTCTCGATGTAATTTATCTATAATATGTATGTATTTAGAAATATTTAAGTATGTTTATCAGTTGTCTAGTACTCATAACACAAGCTCTGCTTAGCTTGGGACTAGGCGGCGTTGTGTGAATATTATTATTACGATATATTATTATTTATCTCCCAAAAAAAAAAACTACCGATTCCTTTCAAGAGTCACCATATAAAGTGCAAATCAACGTAATGCAGTAGCTACTTAACTAGCATAATCAGCCTTTTAAAGTTCCCACAGCTAGGACTCAGGCCTCCTCTCTAGGAGAGAGAAAGGGCCGTAATCCACCACGCGGGCCCAGTGCGGGTTGATGAATGTCACATGTCTTCGAATTTTTGATTCTAGGACATGCCGGTTTCCTCACGATGTTTTCCTTCACCGTTTTGGGAGCAGTGGTGATGAAATAAATTACACAAAGTAGTGCGCCTGGCTGGGTACTTAACTAAAAGGTTTCATATTGCCACCTGAGTTTTAACATTATGTAAGTACTAAAGTGGTTCATACGTTTCTAGGTAATGTCATATCGTAGCAAATAAAACTAAAAGGATATATAACTTCAACAAAAATTTCATAACACTATAAAAGACAAAATGATTTTCTGAAAAACTTTTTGCACTAATAAACCTGTCGTTAGGTCTGCCTCCTATTCCTTTGTTCTGACCACGTGACTGAGCGTTGAGATGACGTCAGAACAAAGGAATCGGAGTCGTGGCAGACTCGAGGCGATCAACGAAAGAGAATCGAAACGAAACCGTTGTAACTTGGCTAGGGGGGCTGGTAAATTAAACCCAACCCTACTTCATTCTTTTTTCTTTTTTCAATGAAATTGTTATAGCATAATATAATATGTATGTACTGTAATACATATATTTCAGTTATGTATTGTGTTTTATATAGGTGTAAAATTATTTTATATATATGCTTATCTATAGGTTTTTATTAATTTGTTAGCAGTACACTACCATCTGAATTATTTTAAGTTTTTTCGATACATCCTAAGGTTTTCTGGTAAATATCGCTGTCAGCGATAAGACCGCCATTGTACCCATATAATAAAGCTTACGTATAAGTCATGTTACTATTTTGGTGTCAATAAAGTTTATTATATTGTATTAAATATTTTTAGCAAAGATAAAAGCAAAAAAATCTTATTTCTCAATAATAAAAATTCATCCAACGTTCAACAAGATTAGACCGATATTGTGCGTAGCTATGTGAAAACCGCATCCACGTTCCTTCGTAGCCAATATAAATTCATGCTACGTACTAAGTGCTACGAGCCTACGCCGTAGCCGCTCCGACCTACAGCGTAGCACCCGCTAACTACGCCTTTTACTTGTACTGAGGCCTTACTATGAGAGGAGGAGGGGCAGAAAATAGGTCAAGGGTGACATGGTGAATAGAATGCGGGTTCTGTATTATTTGTTGTGAGGAAATTAAATTTAACTTGTTTGTTAGGTTAGATCGTTTTCTGCAATTGTTTGAGAACAGGTTGGATGTGACAGGGGTAGATAATAACTTACGTTAATAGGCGTGTAATTAAATTTTAACTATGCCAGATTATTAAAAGGAATTTATCCTCCCCATAAGGCCCTGGGTTCGATTTCTAGGTAGGGTAAATTATTATCGGGATTTCGTACCAGGAATTGCCATAAACTTAGCCCATGTTATAAGATATAGGGCGTAACTGAGGCCAATTTGGTAAGAAATTTTGAAGGACCCCGAAGTGGACTAATGCGATCGAGGGAATCCGATGCATGCAAGACACACAAGACCAGATATTATAGCGACACTTGGCAAAACGATAAGACTAAGGTCGATATTTGAAGTAATTTTGAAGGACCCCAAGGTAGACCAATGACCTGATGAAGATCGCGAGAACGCGATTAATGCGAGATGCACAGGGCCAGGGGCCCAAGTCTGGTATTTTTATAAATTCGTTATCCCAACACGATTCCATTGTCATTTTGCTAAAAGTTCGTAATCTGATAAATTCATAATGATCGATCATTGAGAGTTGAGTTGAGGTAGAATGACAATATTGAGCTTATTAAAAGCAATAACTGCACAATGACGTTCTAATGGTAGGCCACTGATCAACGGAACTGTCAAAATTTTAGCAGATTACCGCATACGTCAGATGTTCATTTGTCAGTATGTACGAGATTACCACTTCTTTCAATGGAGTTGTCAGTGGTTGACCATTGGAAAGTCATAATGACGCCATTATATTAGTAGATTACCAAACTTGTCAAAATCAACAATTATGAAATCAATGATAGACCATTCTGACACTACTGTAATAGCAGACTTGAGGCCCAGTTGTTGTGGCGATACCGATCAAGGGAATCTAATGGATGCGAAACGCACATAACCATTTGTTGTGGCGACACTTGGGGGAGGTTTATGTCCAGCAGTGGACGTCTTTCGGCTGAAACGATGTCGAAGGTGATGAAAAAGTAGTGTCGTGAGGCACACAATTGCAACATATTTTGCTTCGTTTTTTTTTTGTTTCGTGTTACCTAAATATTGTGTATGAAAATTGCAAAAAAAAATTGCTGTGCCAAATTAGTTGTTTTTCTTTCTTTCAAAAAAAAAAAATTTCTTTGACATAGATCGATATCTAAAATCATTTGAGCAAAATAACTCGCAAAATTAATCTTTTACATCACAAAAGTACGCATGAACTAAATTTTAAAGTAGGTTACGAAGCATAAAAATGCTAATATACCTAATTCTTAGAGATATAATTCTGAATGGCATTTTTATGGTGGCCTCGTTTCAGTTATTGCTCAGAGCTATATTGCTCAGGTTGTATACATGATTATGTTTTACTAAGAACCTGTGGAATATTTATGAACAAGTTTTGAATTTATAGTATCTACGAGTAGCTTTAATTATGTGTGTCGAAATATTATTTTTCAATACACTTACTTATTAGGAAACCGGCATGTCCTAGTACCAAAAATTCGAAGACATGTGATATCCACCAACCCGCACTGGGCCCGCGTGGTGGATTACGGCCGATGATTTCCTCTCCTAGAGAGGAAGCCTGAGTCCAAATAGTGGGAACATTATAACGCAGACTATGACTAATTAAACTTACTCAAAAAATCCGCTTTTATCCTCACTGCTTTTGTGCACGCTATTTACTTTTTTTTGGGATTAAATGTTGAATTTAAGTTTTGAAGGGAATTCTTTAGATGCTACGCCGCCAGATATTGTGATTGACGCAGAAAATGCTTGCGATCAAAACTTTGAAAAAAATTCTTCAGTGGAAAATTAACAAAAATGTGTCGTCATTTTCAGAAAAAGTATTTCTTAGAAAATATATTGCAAAACGTTGTTTGATACGTAGACAGTCACTGCAGCACTCGTCTCAATAATACCCTCTCCTGTGGCTCGGGCGAATTTCGCATGGGAAAAAATTTCTCCACTTTTATTTTTTCGGTTACTATTAATTTTTTATCAGCTTTTTTGTTACCAGGTCAGTTTCGATTACGACCGAAACTGGAAGAGGAGCTGAACATATGGTTACAGTTTTCAGCTACCGTGTTTTGATCGGTCACTACCATTAAGCTAATTTATGCGCGTGCGAGCTCTCACGACGGGGGATGCGGTGTCCCAGGGCAGGTGTGTCGTGACGGTGTCATTGGACATCGCCAACGCCTTCAATTCCCTGCCCTGGAGTAGCATTAGGAGGGCACTCCGGTATCACCGGGTGCCCGACTACCTCTGTCGTGTGATCGAGGCCTACCTGTCGGACAGGTACATCATCTACCCTGGTCACCAGGGAGAGTGGAAACGGCGAGAGATGTCGTGCGGTGTTCCGCAGGGATCGGTACTAGGACCGCCCTTGTGGAACATCGGCTACGACTACGTGCTGCGCGGCGACCTCCCTGACCGGGTCAGCGTGGTCTGTTACGCAGACGACACGCTGGTCCTGGCGCAGGGAGAGTCATACCAGGCGGCGGTCGAATTAGCGACACGCGGGGTTGCGATAGTCGTTGATAGGGTCCAGCAGTTGGGACTCGAGGTGGCGCTGCAAGAGTCCGAGGCCATGTGTTTTCACGGCCCTCGGAGCGCGCCGCCTCGGCGCTCCCAATTAATGGTAGGAGGAGTTCACATCGGCGTCGGGTCGACGATGAAGTACCTGGGACTCGTCCTCGACAGCCGGTGGAATTTCGAGGAGCACTTCCGACGTCTGGCTCCCAAACTGAATCGGACTGGGGCTGCCCTCAAGCGGCTCCTGCCCAACCTTGGGGGTCCAGACGCCTCCTGCCGGAGGCTCTACGCTGGCATCGTACAGTCCATGGCCCTTTATGGGGCGCCGGTGTGGGCGCCGTCACTGCGAAAGCGACCGGCGGCCCAGCTGAACGCGTGCCAGAGGGTCATGGCCATACGGATGGTGCGGGGATACCGCACGGTTTCCCGCGAAGCGGCGAGCCTCCTTGCTGGCTAGCCACCATGGGACCTGGTGGCAACAGGCCTTGCACGCATCCACGATCTACGCGTGGAGATGCAACGTCGGGGCGAAACTCCGCTGCCACGACAAGTCGCGGCATGGCGGACAGAGCTCCGGCGGGGTCTCATGGTGGAATGGCGACAGCGACTATCGCAACCCAGTGCTGGGCACGCCATAATTATGGCGGTAAGTCCCCTCTTTGAGGAGTGGCTGGAAAGGCAACACGGCGTCCTTACCTTCCGCATGACGCAGGTCCTCACCGGACATGGTAAGTTCGGGAGGTTCCTGCACCGGATTCGTGCGGAAGAAACGCCCGGGTGTCACCATTGTGTGGACCACCCGGAGGACACGGTGGAGCACACGGTGGAGGTGTGTCCCGCTTGGGCAGAGCAACGCCGTGTCCTCGTGGGGGCTATCGGTGGCGGCGATCTCTCGCGCCGGGCCTTGGTACAGGCCATGGTCCGGAGCGAGGAGGAGTGGCAGGCGGTCGCCTCCTTCTGCGAAGCAGTAATGCTAGCAAAGGAGGCGGCCGATCGCGTGAGGCAACGGTCCTCACGCCCCAATCGCCGCCGGGATTCCGATCCCGATTTCCGGCCATCATAGGCGCGGGCTTGCGGACGGCGAGCAATGGGTGGCTCGCCTTCCGACCGTCCGGTAACCGTCCGGACCGAGCCCAAGTCGTCGACGGCGCGTGCTGTTCCACGCGCGCCTCAAGGAGATGTCAGCAACTGTAGGGGCCTAGCAGGGTCGAAGCCTACTGGGGCCAAGGGTCTGATTCTGAAAGGAAGACTCGGCCCTGGTACGAAAGGCAATGAAGGAACAGGAGTGGGTTTTTAGTCAGTAAAAGTCTGACACTATCTCCCGCCCCGCCCAAAGGCGGGGGATGTCATAAGATGATTTTCCCAACGAAAAAAAAAAAAAAAAAACCATTAAGCTAATTTCATTCCATAAATACACGTTTCTTATGCATACCAGCGTACTTTATCAATTGTGTGAATATACATAGATTCCTATTTTTATTGTGCTTTTAGGTAAAAAGTTGACCGGTCTACACTGTCCTCTCATACCTATTAATATTGTAATATGGAAATATAGAAAAAAACATTTTTTTTTTTTAAAGTAACCATGGAATTTGTTTCCGGTTCTTCTCCATAGGAAACGACCGATTGGAACCGTGCGCTAGCTTCTGACGTTTTATGTGCCTATGTAGGCCTATGTGAAATAAAATACTTTTGAGTTTTGAAGTGCAGTGAAAATAGGAGAAGTCGTTAATTTTTATGGCCATTTTACCAATTGCATTCCCATCAATACATGTAAAACTTTCAGATATCCACGTTTCTGAACAGCCAAGTATTTGTAGCATATTTTTTTTTTATATATTTTATTTTGACTGGCCTGTTGGTCTAGTTGTTAGTGGCCCTGACTGCTATGCTATACCGGAAGTCGTGGGTTCGATTCCCACCCAGGACAAATGTTTGTGTGATGAGCACGATCATTTGTTCTGTGTCTAGGTGTGATTTATCTATACATATAATAAAACAGTAAAATGGTGGAGCGTTGGTATTAATTGGCGCAAAAACTACTGAACCAATCCTGTTCAAATTTTGCATACATAATCCTTATAGGCCGGGTCAACTGTTAGGCTACATATTATCACGCTTTTTGCTATGGGGGGCGAGCAATATTCCAAAATGTCGATTTTGAACGACAATCGCTCTGAGTTCGATCCTCAGGTACAGTTAATATTTTTGTGATTGTTTTGGTGTTTTGTTGTACATAATATAGAATTATATTTCCAGAACAATAATAAAATGGCTTTTTATGTATTTTTAAATTGCCATCGACATTTTTATTCGATATTTTTCCAAATATTTCAGTAAAAACCCATCAAAACTCATATTAAAATGGAACCGGAGATAAAAAATACACTTTTTTTTTAAATTTGGGTAGGAATTTAAGGTCAAAAATGAAAATCATCACGCTATTTTGTACAAGGAGTCAAGCAGACAAGCAATGACGTGTATTTAAGAACGGCTATTTAGAACTAGATTCTGCAAGGACCGCGGCGCAGTGGTATCGTGACGGATCCGCGTTTGCTATGTTGCGAGTTCAAACCTCGCGTAATTTTTTGTGATTGTTTTCTTTTATTTTTTATTTATTTATTGCTTACTTATTTTTTACTTCGAATGAAATGTAATCTATAGAAATGAAATTGTACAAAAGTCGTATTATTTTTGAAAAACAAATTATTAACGAAGGAAACTGAAACACAATCACAAAATTAAAACGTTGATATATTTATACGTATTATTTGTGTCTCTAGAAAGTAATCAATTCGTATTAATATCGAAGCGAATTAAAAACTTCATTGATTGATCTTATTATTTTTAAATTTAACTTCAGAACTTCTATCATCACTTTAAAGACACCGCATTGGGAAGGGTTTACACCGTTCATCCCAATAATGGATAGTGTTATTATTTGCGATGATTGCTTCACACTGTACGGGCCCCAACGTCATCACGATCAACACTGGGACGACACTGACAGTGACGGAGGCCAGCATCACCGATAGCCCCAGACGACTGCGAAATTTGTTTGCCATTATTTTAGTATTTTGTGGAGTCACAAACCCAGGTCGGTTGTGGGTCTCATGGTGGAATGGTGACAGCGACTGTCGCAACCCAGTGCTGGGCACGCCACAATTATGGCGGTAAGTCCCCTCTTTGAGGAGTGGCTGGAAAGACAACATGGCGTCCTTATCTTCCACATGACGCAGGTCCTCACCGGACATGGTAAGTTCGGGAGCTTCCTGCACCAGATTCGTACGGAAGAAACGCCTGGGTTCCACCATTGTGTGGACCGCCCGGAGGACACGTTGGAGCATACGGTAAGGTGTGTCCCGCCTGAGCAGAGCACTGCCGTGTCCCCGTGGGGGCGATCAGCGGCAGTGATCTCTCGCGCCGGGCCTTGGTACAAGGTATGGTCTGATGCGAGGAGAAGTGGCAGGCTGTCGCCTCCTTCTGCGAAGCAGTAATGCTAGCAAGGGAGGCGGCCGCACATGCGAGATAACGGCCTTCACGCCCCGCCGCCGTCCCGATCCCGATTTTCAGCCACCGTAGGTGCTGGCTTGCGGACGGCGAGCAATGGGTAGCTCGCCGTCTGACCGTCCAGTAACCATCCGGACCGAGCCCAAGTTGTCGACGGCGCGTAGTGTTCCACGCGCGCCTCAAGGAGATGTCAGCAAAACCGTAGGGGCCCAGCAGGGTCGAAGCCTACTGGGGCCATGTGATGCGAAAGAGAACCCCGGGGCCCTGGAACGAAGGCAAAGAAGGAACAGGAATGGGTTTTTAGTCAGTAAAAGTCTGACACTATCTCACGCTCCACCCAAGAGCGCGGGATGTCATTGGATGATTATCCCACCGAAAAAAAAGGTCGATTGTGGGTGGGATGATGGCGATGATTTATCGCCATCATCTGTCCGAAGATTTTTTACGTGTTTTAAGGTGTACTACTGAGAGTGACATTGAACAGAACAACGAACGCGTTTCGAATAGTTGTCTAGGTTCACTTCAAGACGTGATCATTTCCATCGGTGGCAATCCACTGGACTGGTCGAATATGGATTACCGGCCCCACAATCATTGGCATATCAAGATCGAAGAAATCGAGGTGATATCGTCAATGATCACGACTCTAAGTTCATCTCAGAACAAAATGTCCCTGCATTTTTAACATCGTCATACAAAGCGTTAGGCTCAGCCAGGGTAAAATATTTTTCATTAATGCTCCAGGTGGAACAGGAAAAACATTCATTGCCACTGGCATCCTTGCAGAAATAAGGTGACAAGGCAAAATAGTGATTGCGACTGCCTCTTCTGGAATTGCTGCCACACTGCTTCCAGGGGGCAAAACAGCGCACGTAATGTTTAACATTCCCATCGATTTAGAGAGCAACAAAATGCCAGTGTGTGGGCTAACACGCAACTGTGACAAAGGTTGGGTACTCAAGGATTGTTCTTTAATCGTATGGGATGAATGTACTATGGCAAATAGAAAAGTAGTGAATACTGTAAACAGAACCCTGCAGGACATACGCAGGAATCAAGATGTGATGGGAGGTGTCACTGTTTTGTTTAGCTGCGATTTTCGGCAAACTTTGCCTGTGGTGTCGCGAGAAATTAGGGTTGACGAGGTGAATGCTTCGTTGAAACGATCGAATCTATGGTCACGAGTTTACAGACTGCGCTTGACCATTAACATGCGAGCTCAGTTAGGCGGATATACTCAAGAATTCTTGGATGTTCTTTTAAAAGTTTGGTGAAGGCAACTTACCAGAAGAGAACTCTGAAGTGCGCCTACCAGAGACTCTATGCAAAGTAGTTCCCACTATTGAAGAACTAATTTGTCTGGTGTACGGGGACGTCGGTCGAATACCGCTACAAGAGAATTCTTGGGTGTGTGAACGGGCCATTTTAACACCCAAAAATTATCAAGCTGCAGCAATTAACGAAAGCGTTCTCTCGCAAATTGATGCGAACGAAGTGGTATTTCTATACCTCTATAAATACTGTTGTAGAGCAAGATGACGCTATGTATTATCCCATAGAGTTTCTGTATTGGAACGGCAAGTGGACTACCGGCGCATACTATCCAGCTGATGGTCGGTGTCCCGATCATGCTGCTACGGAATTTAACTCCACCTAAGCTATGTAACTGGATCTAGCTCAAAGTCGTCTCTCAAATATTATTGAGGTGGAAATTCTAAAGGGTTGTGGCGTCGAGGAAACAGTGTTTATACCCCGAATACCACTAATCTCTCACAATTACCCCTTCTAATTCAAGCGTGTGCAGATCCCTGTAAGCGTATGCTTCGCAATAATAATAATCTAAAGGCTGCAGGTGTTGATCTCAGGACAGCTGCTTCTCACACGGATAGCTGTATATCGCTCGCTCCCGCGTCACCAGTCCTGAATCTCTGTAAATTTTGGCTCCTGAAAGTAGGACTAGAAATGTGGTTTACAGAGAAGTTTTATAAGAAAAGTAAAGTTTTGGTTTATTATTTATCTGCAAAAACAAATTGTGTTAGAAATATAATGGTTATTTGCGGACGAAGTCGCGGGCAACAGCTAGTCTATAATATGTATGTATTTAAAAATATATAAGTATGTTTATCAGCTGTCTAGTACTCATAACACAGGCTCTGCTTAGCTTGAGACTAGACTAGCGTAGTATGATAGTTGTAGAATATTATTATTATTATTTCCTGCCAGTATATAAATGAAGCCACCCTCTGAAGGAACTACATTCAAAATAATGGCTATACTTCACTACGAAATTAAATTCCTACCCTCACCCTTTGGCATTATCAAGTAAAAGGAAGGGTGGGCCAGTAATTCTTATGCAAAGACAGGAGCTAACAAAAAAAGAATAAAAGGTTTCTTTCAACAAAACTTACAGTCAATCAGTGAATTAGCTTTTTCGTTTTTGTTTAGCAGTAGCGGTCGAAAACCTATATTCATTTACCAACATTTCTCTAGCCTTTTCCCAACTAGCTGGGGGTCATCGTAGGGGCCCAGCAGGGTCGAAGCCATCGTAGGGGCCCAGCAGGGTCGAAGCCATCATAGGGGACCAGCAGGGTCGAAGCCATCGTAGGGGCCCAGCAGGGTCGAAGCCTACTGGGGCCATGGGTAGTGTGAAAACGAAACCCGGGGCCCTGGGACGAAGGCAACGTAGGAACAGGAGTGGGTTTTTAGTCAGTAAAAGTCTGACACTATCTTCCGCTCCGCCCAAGAGCGCGACTTGTCATAAGATGATTTTCCCACCTAAAAAAAAAAAATCTAGCTGGGGGTCGGTTTCCATTCTTACCGGCTGCGGCTGAATACCTGGCGACTGCCTATCAGATCTCCACGTTCCAGTTACTGGGTAACTCGATACTCATTGGATAGACTGATGGTCAGACTTTTCCTAATTTTACCTCCCTTAATTAATTGCTAAAAACCTACATTTATTTACGTTCCTAATTTCAAAATCAAAAATACGACCCATATTGAAGGGGTCGTGAAAAAACATGTAATCCGCCATTTTGTGGGAAAATCATCTAATGAAAAATCTCGCTCTTGGGCGGAGCGGGAGTTCGTGTCAGACTTTTACTGACTAAAAGCTCACTCCTGTTCCTTCGTTGCCTTCGTCCCAGGGCCCCGGGTTTCGTTTTTACACTACCCATAACCCCAGTAGGCTTTGACCCTGATGATTTGCTGACATCTCCCTGAGGCGCGCGTGGAACAATACGCGCCGTCGACGACTTGGGCTCGGTCCGGACGGTTACCGGACGGTCGGACGGCGGGCTACCCATTGCTCGCCGTCTGCAAGCCATATTGGATTTGCATTATTTTTCGTAGTATACTGCATTCTATTAGTTAAGTCCTTTCATTTGATACCTATATTGAGGGGTGTGTACCAAAAATCAGATCGTTCTCTCAACAGGAAGGGGGTAATATTTCAATCACTAGATTTGACCCAAACAAATAAACAGGTCAAGTTAAATAAAACCGTTTAATAACAATGTCGTGAACTCATGCTGATCATGAATATTTTTAGATGTATAAAATGAAATTAAAACAAAGATGAAAGTCCTAAAATAAATCCATCACGATTACAAAAACTAATCTAACTTTGCTGGAAAAATTAATAATACCTACCAATCGAGATATTTTCTACTTAAACGGATTAAATCTGGTAAGAAAATGAGATAAACAGATTTACGGAGAAGAGAGTAGAAGTGTAAATAATACGACCGTTTGAACATGATTCTAAAGTAGGTACACACTATGGAATTCAAAAATCAATTTACTATGCACATAGACATCTAAGTGCATAGCAAATTGATTTTCAATACACTTAATCTAAAACTCGCTCTTATCCCTCCGCTTTTAGGCACGTAATTTATTATTATCCGCACTAGTGCGGAAAAGTGCGCAAGCTCGACCTCGCCACAATTGATTGTATTTATCGTGTCAGGCTAGGCGCTAAGCGACCCCCACCCAGAAACCCCTCGTTTGATACACGTGGAAATTTGTCACTGCAACACTCGGCTCCATAACACCCTCGCCAGCGGCTTGGGCGATTCCGCCTCGGACGCAATGACAAACTTTCTGCATTTGTATCAAAATGTACTATTTTAAACTCAATACTGCTTTGTATGGCTTCGATTGAATCTTAAAATTGTATGAATGATACTCGTATTAAACAAACGTTTTATAATCAGAAAAATGCCAAGCAGTTGTTGTCTTCTAGCTGAAATGATTAGAATATAATGATGATAGGCAATATTTATACTATAACCAGTTTTTGTCCATGACTTTGTTCGCATGAAAGTCGTTTATAGAGGACGTAAAGTCGAAGCCAGATAAAAAGCAGCCTATGTCTTTTCTTAGGGTTCAAGCTTATTCAATACCAAATTTCATGAAAATATGTTTAGTAGTTTAAACGTAACAGATAGACAGAGTTACTTTAAAATTTATAATTAGTATGGAAGAATGGATTATAAAACTGAAAAGTTCATCTGGTTGAACGAGCTAGTTCAATTTGAAAAATTCATAATTTTAGTGTTGGAGTGTCCACTTATCGAGGAAGGCTGTAGAAAATCACGATACAATCAATAGGCGTAAAGCAGTAACCAAAGACGAGGATGAAACCGAGGGAGCACCTAGGTTGTGATAAAATTGTGTTATATAATTATTCTGCATGATAATAATTCGTGTAAAGGAACTATATCAAATCCAGAACAGCATTGCTATTCTGAAAAGTTTATTTGCGAAATCACTTCTGAATCCGCAGTGAAATCAAAGTTTCGTATTCTGAAATGGAGTGAATTTGACACTGGCGCCACCGAGTGATGATCAAAGTGAGAGGAACTAAAACGGTTGAGTATTTTGACGTTTGTCTACAAATTTGTCTATAGGATTTGGTATTTTGAAATACAATTCGCTGAGTGTGACTTTCGAGATGATTTGTGAAATGATTTTCGAAATGATTTACCATTTACAGAATAGCACGGCTGACTTCAAAGAGCCTACCTCTTTCCAGTTCCACGGGTAGTATGAAAGTGAAACCCGGGGCCCTGGGACGAAGGCAAAGAAGGAACAGGAGTGGGTTTTTAGTCAAGTCTGACACTATCTCGCGCTCCGCCCAAGAGCGAGATTTGTCATTAGATGATTTTCTCACCTAAAAAAAAAACTTTCCAGTTGTGGACGGCTATCAGTTGCATAATTAATGATTATGATAGAGTAAACCTAGCTAGCCTATAAGTTTTGAGTATACATGTGGATGGATGGAGAGAGAGAGGGAGAGGAAGGCTAAAGATGGATGGATTGTGTGAAAAGTGATATGAAAGAAAAGGGAGCTAGTGATAGCGTGACGAGTGACAGGACAGAATGGAAGAAAACAACGTTTTGCGCCGACTCCAAATAACATGGAACAAAGGTAGGATGATGATGAAACCTAGTCAAGAAATGGTCCTAATAACTTATACTTACCTATGAACATTTTTGTAAACTCATATCGCTTGTCTAAATTATTCATAGCTCAGTCCCTTATAAAGAAGTGACAGTTAGCCTAAATATTAAACTAGTTTAAAAGTCTGATAAAAATTCGCTTGGAAAGAAAAGACGTAACAAAAAGTTTACCCAAATCTTTTGAATAAATTTATTACTTGTCACTTTCCAGCCGAAAGTTGAATTTTCTGTAAAAATGGCATATTATATTTACAGAGCATGGTGGACATCCCACCTATACGCACAAAACGTTTTGGGAACACATTCATAGTGCGTACAGCTAAGGAGTGGAATTCCTTACCGGAATCTGTTTTTCCTGATGGCTACCACCCGGGAATCTTTAAGTCAAGAGTGAATCGTCGACCGCATCGTCGCTTTCCATCAGGTGCGTTAGCGGTCAAGCGCGAACCTATCAAGTATAAAAAAAAAAACAGAGCGAGAGAGCGTGTCAGACTTTTAGTGAGTTTATAACCATACCTATGTTACTAAATGTACTGTATGTGTTGTATCCTCATTCTACTGTATGTGTGAGGTACGAATATATGTTTTTTCTTTTTTTCTTTATGTTTCTTCAGTTGCCCTTTGCGTCCCAGGACTACGGGTAACTCTTTCAGAAGTCGACCCTTGGCCCTAGTAGGCTTCGGCCCTACTGGGTCTCTACGATTTTGCTGACATCTCATTGAGGCGCGGGTAGAAAACTATGCGCTGACGATGACTCAGATTCGGTCCGAACAGTTACCAGACGGCCAAATCGCGAGATAGCTTTGAATGTCATCCGAAAACCCGAGGTTTCTGCGATGCAGTGCCGTATCGCGTCGCATCGCAGTTTTGTGTGGGAGTCCTTACTAAAGCGTGATCTATTTCTATCCCAACACCATCTATCGAGTTATAATTATTCACACACATCAACAAACATACAAATAGTTTCGTTTGATTGTTTGTTGATGTGTGATAATAATGAAAACTTATATTTTGTAATTGGGCCTATTCATAGCTTTCATTAGCACAAATTAATATTTGTACTGATGAGGGCTTTAAACAACCATGGTCATTAACTATTAGGCTTGCGGACGGCGAGTATAGGGTAGCTCGCCGTCTGGCCATCCGGTAACCGTCCGGACCGAGCCCGAGTCGTCAACGATGCGTAGCGTTTCTTGCGCGCCTTAAGGAGATATCAGCAAACCGTAGGGGCCCGGCAGGGTCGAAGCCTACTGGGACCATGAACCATGGGCCCTGGAACCCAAGGTAAAGAAGGAATATAGGAGTGGATTTTAGACAGTAAATTTCTGACACGCCCTCTCGCTCCGCCCAAGAGAAGAGTGAGAGAAGTCATTGAATGATTTTCCACAAAAAAAAAGATCATTTACGATTCCTCTTCAAAAAAGTTCACATTTTACAAAAATAAGGAACACCTCAACTTAATAACCTACTCTCTTTAATAACTTTGAGCTCTGGCAAGTTTCCAGGCACGACCAAGACGCAAAAATAATGTACCCATAAAACCCAACTTGGGGTACAAATCCGTACATCAAGAAATGGTAATAATGCCTTTGCACGAAACCCCCAGATTTTCCACGGAATATTTTGGAAGTGATTCATACATGCCCCATCAACTTTATGACTAATATAAGCAAACTTGTGGCATAAGGTTTAAGTAGATATTAAATTGGGCTATAGAGGAGATTTATTTATAAATTTTCCACTATGTTTAATTTGTTTAGCTTTATACAAAGAACTTGTAGTCCCAAGAGTTCTATTTCTCACATTTCAGTTGCAAAAGCTATTACTTTGGCGCAAAGGTAATAGCTAGAAAGTTATTCTGCGATTTAAGTACTTTGGCACGATATTTCGGCTTCCAATCCAACCAACGTTCCACACGAACTAGAAAAACAACAAGATTTTTCCTGGAATAAAAAATAACTAAGTCCAAAGCTAAAACTTGTCACAAGAAACACTTGAACGCATGTTTACTTCTAAAAAACTGGGCATGTGCGAGTCGGACTCACGCCCTGAGGGTTCCGTACAAACTTACCTATCGTCTCTTACACCGCTTAAGTCATTTTTACCAACTTAACAGGAAACGAAAAAATCTGTGCGGTGTTAACAGGCCAGCCGACTTGCACACTATCACTACTTTTCGAATTATGGCTTCTGATTGGCTGAAATCTATATCATATGACCAATGGTTAGACAGGCAATGAGCACCTCCATCTAAAGGCATTCAAATGTGAAAACCGCCAATTTTCGACTTGAGCGGTGTTGTAAGCTAAGGGACGCTATGTAACAGTTCAATTCCCGAATGGAGTCTCGACGATTTTTCCGAATTGCAATTTTTTTTTTTTGTTGTGACGTATCAACAAATTTATAGCTTTCAGATTTTTTCCTATACTTGTGCTATGAGACCTTGCTTCATAGCAAATTTCAGGATTCTAGGTCAACGGGAAGTATCTACCTTATGAATTTTGATTCCCTTGACAGTGTCAAAATATACGTTTTTTGCTACATAAACGGCCGTATCTTTTTTTTTTTTAACTTAGAAGTTTGATTTTTTCACAGCTTCAAGGAACCGCAAACTTGTGTATACAGTTTTAATTTCAACTCGATACCTTCACGCGTTCTCGAGATAAAGGGTCTTGATAGACAGACAGACAGACAGACGGACAACAAAGTAATCCTATAAGGGTTCCGTTTTTTCTTTTTGAAATACGAAACCCTAAAACAACAAGTTTTTTCCTGGAATAAAAAATAACCAAGTCCAAAGCAAAAACTTGTCACAAAAAAAACTTGAACACATGTTTACTTCTAAAAAAGCAAAGAGCAAGTTGTCGAGACGAATTTTATTTAAAAAAAAACATGTACGAATGTTTCACGTTACTAAAGTAAAACGAACATGGAAATAAAACCTGTATATAACGTTGCTACATGGCAAAAAAGTTCTACAAAATATAACAAAACGACCGTTTCGCCTCCAGTCACGAACAGAATTCAGGATTAAAAAATGCCAGTTCAAATCACAATGGGAGGCTTCCATTGTCTCTCTCAGGATGATATTTGTCACAGAGGGAGACTGGAGATAAATGCAGCGAGATGGAATAAATGATGCTGTTCTTCCGTCGTTTCTAGGGTATATTATGTGGCAGACTGTTTTTGTTATGACGTGACTGCGGGAATGTTTTTAAATAGTTACCGCGGCCCTGAATGAAAAAGGCAAATGAAGGATCACAGGTGAGTTCCATCCGACTTCTTGAAAGTCCAAGAACATCTGACTGACCAGTTGGTCTAGTTGTCAGTGGCCCTGACTGCTATGCCGTAGGTCGTGGGTTCGATTCCCACCGAGGACAAATGTTTGTGTGATGAGCACGATCATTTGTTCTGTGTCTGGGTGTAATTTATTTATAATATGTATGTATTTAGAAATATATTAGTATGTTTATCAGTTGTCTAGTACTCATACCACAAGCTCTGTTTAGTTTGGGACTAGATGGCGTTGTGTGAAAGTTGTGGAATATTATTATTATTATACCTACTTAACCTTCATAGTATGATGTAACAAAAACACTCCTCTACATACATATTGCTTGGATTCATTTAATGCAAAAGAACACTAAAAGACATTATGGCACTAACCTACTTAGCGTCGAATGGTAACGACGCAGTCAATACAAATGGCGATAGACGATTTTATAGGCGCGATTACTATACTTCTCGTTTGTATAGGTTTATTTTAGAGCAGATACTCATTTCATGGTTATATTATCGCAACAACACTACGTTACTAAAACTAAATTGATAAAATACTGAGAACTATCATCATCCATCGACATCCTCACGCCCCAACCGCCGGAGCTCCCTACCCCGATTTCCAGATACCATAGGTGTGTGCTTGCGGACGACGAACAATGAGTAGCTCGCCGTCCGGCCGGCCAGTAACCGAACAGGACCCAGCCCGTGTCGTCAACGGCGCGTAGTTTTCCACGCGCACCTTAAAGACATGTCAGCAAAACCGTATACCATGGGTTGACTTCCGAAAGGGTAACCCGGAGTCTTGGAATGCCAGGCAAAGAAGGAACATAAGTGTGGTTTTAATCAGTAAAAGTTTGACACGCCCTCGCGCCCCGCCCTAAAGCGAAAGAAATCATTGGATGATTTCCCACTTTAAAAAAAAAAGTCCTAACGTGGAGGAACTAACATTGTTTGATTCAACTGATTTTTTATGGCTCTTGAAAAACCATTAATAAAATACCCGGATCAAACAAGGCAGTATCTCGGTTTATAGTCCAAACAAAATTCAAACATGTCACTATCACTTTACGGTTCATTTTGAAAAATGACTGAATTAATGTTACAACCTTGTTCGTTGCGGGTGTCGATTAATCTGTGAAAAACCATATTACTTTTATTTTATTCTGTTGAAAGAAGCAGACTATTTACTGGTAGAAGAAATAAATATATCCAGTAGTATTTACTTTGCTACACTCAAAATATTTTCATGAATATAGCGAAGATATACGACGTAGTTTGTCAACCCCGCAGAGTGGTATATTGGATATATTGCAGCGCAAAGCCGTCGAGACTGTTTTCTTTGCACTCTAAATAAACCGAACTAGCAAATTGGAATTTACGCTCTTAAGAGCGTCCTTTTCGAGGTACGTTTTCATAAAACCACTCTTACGTGATTATGATGTTATTACACATCTTTCTCTGGATATTTTGGATACACAGCTGTGTTGTGGATATTATCTAGGCTTCTACAGAAATCAAACCATAAATTTGTGTAAAACTAATCTAGTGACCTCTGAAAATTGCTATTTTACGTGAACTTTGGCCCTCCAAAATGTACTCATATATTAAAAATATTAAAAATTACATCAATGAAAACCTTGCATATTTAATCGAGATTCTGAATGACGACAATTTTTCTGAAAAACTTTTAAGGGTTTAAAAAAACATGTATCCTGCAACAAGTTTTGTGAAATATTCGAGTAAAACACGGAATTACCGAATCTCAACAGAGTTTTCAGGCGGTATCTCTCTTTTTTTGCATTGCCTATTCATCAAACATCGCGTTGGATTACGTTAGATGAAGCAACAAGCTTTCAAATCATGCACGATGTTGACGATATGCGAGTGGAAAAGGACCCTCTTATGTACTACATTAAGTACATAGTACATATTTCACATATATATTGTTTGTATTATATGTATTTTATTAGTTATGTATTGTATATAATGTAATAGTACACCACGAACTTCTCGTACCTGCGTATCCTTTTCTCCTTCTCTGTCAAATCAATCTAAAGGTTGTAAAAAATCGGTTTTAGCGATAAGACCGCCCATTGTGACACCCTATTAATTTAAAGTTCCTAATGTAATTTTATTTATGTTGTACAATAAAGTAAATAATAAAATTTTCAATACACTTGCTCAGAAAGTGACTCATATTGCCCTGCACATAGGTATATAATGGCACTTGTTACCAAACTTTGACATTTTGATTACCATTACGCACTAGTGCGATAATGTAGTTGAAACCTGTTTGTTCAACCTATTTGTTCTCAAAACAAATTTTGAATACGAAAAAATTTCACATTAGGTTATTGCGTTCAATAGTATAAATTTGTGGTCTTACTTACAAATTTCATGCATTTTTGTACATTTTAACTTGTAAAAATGATATATTTATTAAGAAACAAATAAATAAATCGTACATTCAAATAAAATTTGTTGTTTCTTTGTGGTCAATGGCCACCATCTCAAAATGCGCCCGGTTTTTGGCGTGATTTTTTGGAGTGAAGTTCAGTGACTGTATTAATTAAATTAAATTAAATACTACAAAATCATTAGAAAATGTTACATCCGTTTTCTATTGCCACTACGAAAGACATTATCGTAAAAACTTATCGCGCAAGAAAACATAAACGTAAGACTAGGCAATGTGATCAAAATACCTTAGCCGTCCCTAGGGGTAAATAAAAAAAATGATGCGCGCGCATACGAAAACAGATTTTTACCGCCATTTCGCAAAAAAAAAACTAGTTTTACTTTTGTTTTCTTCACAAGTGTATTGCAAAACGTCGTATGATACACGTGAGTAATTAATGATTACCGTTCTTGGCTCTCTTAAGACCCTCGCCACGGGTCTAAATACCGCGTCGACGGTAATCACTAACATTACACACTTGTATCATAATGTACCTACTATAATCTCATAAATATATCTACGACATAATTCGACGATTCTGAATTACCTACATCAACTAAAAAAACCTCTGTGAGCATCACGTTGGCTTTAAATTCATTGTCGATATTTCAGCGTACCTACATGTCGTGGTCAGATCTTAGAATAGATCAATTCATGATGTGACCGGTCATTAAATGCTTGCATTTCATGACATGGCCAACTAAAACTCCTTGTGTTTCAAGCAATATGTTTCAAGCACTTACCTTCAGTAGCTGGTAAATGGATAAACTAGAACTCTCGTCTCCACGCTCTGCATCCCACTACGTTTAACTACTACAAAAGCTTTTTAGCATGTTCATGTTCATACTCCCTAATCTAATCTATTCCGTATCCTATCAATCTTTATCAGAAAATTGATGACTTTATACAGGCCGTATGAAGTTTATGAGTGATTATTCCGGTCAAATTGTGTGTTGAATTTAAATGTTTATTGACGGACCAGGGGGTCCGTATCTAGGAGTAATTCCTAGTGTGGGCTAAATAAATAAACATATATGTGCATAAGGAAAGGTGGACGGGACGAGGCCGTGTGGCAGTTCACCGATGCGCAGGACAGACCAGGTGGGTTACTATGACCACTATGACGTTCAAAGTAAGATTGTTCCATTCTTGTTTCAGTATGGGTAAGAGACAGAGCTATACAGGTTGTCTAGCGCCATCTTTTACCCACAATGGAATAAGAATAAAACAATCTAACTTTAAACGTTATGGTAACACAGCAGATCAAAAGTGTTGTTGGCGGCCCATTGAACGAGTGTGCCCGGATAACTGCCAGCAGGTAAAAGTGGCAGGAAGTCGTGCGGCGTACATGATAACTACGACCACTCTGGCAAGACTGATTGATTTAAAAGAGTGTGTTATAGACATCTAAGCTTTGGAACGTGCTAATAGCTTTTATCTTATTTTTTCTCATTTGTGGCTGACAATGCAAATTTGTTTTTAAATGTTTTAATTGAAATAAATGCTTGAGTTTGAGTGAGTGAGATTGAGTTAGGTTTTTGAGATAGAACAGCAAAAACAAAAACATCAATAAGTGGCTCAAGCTAGCGGCTATATCGGCTGTCATGCACAGAGGCGTCGGCTTTCACGAAATCCTATGGGTGCTTACTCATGCCCATTTGATGGGTCGTTTACAATGACCGATGAGTAAATATTAGTGGTGTATTCAATTTGTCGTCGCGGGCTAATAGAAAAAGAGAGATTCAAAGTGGAAAAACAAAAACCCTTTCTTGTGTCATCTAATAACTTAACGATTTAAAACATTAATGTTATACGAGAGCGAGTTTGAAAAAGTAGCGCTGATAGCTTAAGTGTTTGACTTGAAGATCAAAATTAATAATTGTGCCTTAAATTTTAGAAATCAATCCATTTGTATGAAAAAGAAAGAAAGAAAACATGTTTATTCTGCCTGAATAGACACACAATTCGTTACAAATATACAAAAACCAAGTTCCCTGACAGGCCATATGTGTATCGGGTATAGGTAACTGTGTTACACCACTAGGACCATGAGTAGGTATAAGTACCTATTAGGAACTTATGTACCTACCTATTAGGTATGTTACATTAATATAAAACTTAACTAAATATAGGTACTATAAACCAACACTCCCTAACTAAATATCTTTAAATACGACGTCAAAAAGTTCCTCCACAACTCTGTCGATTAGAAGTGTGCCTAAAGTGTGCCTAGCAGCACTGCCGCGTTGTATGGCAATGCTCTGGCCGAGGTAAGCAAGCTAGAGGTGAGATATACTAGGTAGAATGCGTACTGAGTCTTAGAAGTAGGCGTCCGCCGGAATACTTATTCCAAAAACAAGATCCTCGAGTATTTAGGCGTCTCGAGTTATTTGACGTATCCGCGAGTCTTCGTACGTATAAGTAATATCGGGACGATCAAGTAATGGAGTATTTTCGGTTTAATAGGCTTAGGACCGATAGCTTTTTTTATAATAAAATATAGAAACTTATATCTAACAAAAGCTGGCGTATTTAGTAGGTTTCAATTCGTTTTATTTACAAAACCAATTTCTAATCACCTAGGTTCATAGTTACAAGATTTTTTTTTTGTTTTTTATTATGTAATTTTTTGTTGTTTATAGTTATATTTTTAGTTGTAGTAGTTTCTTTTTTAAATAGTATTCCTGCACGTTTCTTACACCTAATCGTGTTCATCGACTAGGTAGCCCATCAAGTATTTACGTGTCAGACGCCATACGCCTAAATACTCGAGACGCGTTTATGTGGTGCGCACGAAATAAGTCTGTGCGCGTCCAGCCACAGACCTATTCCAAAAACCTGTTCCAGTATTAATACGTTTCATCTCTAAAGTAAGCTCTTGGGTTGCAAGAAGTGTCAACTAGGCGTTTGGATAAATATTTTAATAAGTAGTAATAGTAAGAACACAGTAGTAGAGAGCAATGGTGGCCGAGTGGTAACGGCCCCGACTTACGAGTTGTAGGTCGCGGGTTCAAACCCAGCCAGGCGCATTACTTTGTGTAATTTATTTCATCACCACTGCTCTCAAAACGGTGAAGGAAAACATCGTGAGGAAACCGGCATGTCCTAGAACCAAAAATTCGAAGACATGTGACATCCACCAACCCGCACTGGGCCCGCGTGGTGGATTACGGCCCATTCCCTCTCCTAGAGAGGAGGCCTGAGTCCCAACAGTGGGAACATTATAAGGCCGACTATGCTATAGTAAGAACACTCGGACCAAAATAGAGAATCAAAATCTTCTATTAATACTACCTATAACCGTCATGATCAATATTTTTATATTAAATCTTAAAAAGTATAACCTAATCAGATCTCGGTTTCCCAACAAACTTCTCCGGTAAGCATAAGCTTAGGAATACCAGCCTTTGAATGTTCCCACTGTTGGGACTCAGGTCCTCTAGGAGAGGAAATGGGCCGTAATCCACCACGCGGGCACAGTGCGTGTTGATAGATGACACATGTTTTCGAATTTTTAGTTCTTGGACATCCGGCAAAGGGTAATCAAAAACTGTAACATATAAGCCAACTGTTAAAAACAAAAGCTAGTAATAAGATACATATGACCATCGACTTATATTCTAGAGATAGACAAGCACGTTCATGGAAAATATTTGTCAAAATACTGAAAAGTTAAAACGAAAGTTCGCTGCAGCGCTACATTGGCATTATGCCGTTTAACAGAACTATTAAAACATACAGCGCTAAGATAGCTTTTAGAAGATACTTTTTCGCGACCAAAATGTCTTAAGCGCCTTGAATTTCGTGGCACTTACGCGTTTCGTTCAACATAGTGTAATGTTCCAGGTGTATGGATTACACTACACCTGAGTCGATGGAAGTGAGTGTTCGGCACGTGTAATCTAGTGCGTAGTACGTATAATATCAATGCACATGACACAACCACTACAATCAAAGTCAGAAACCCATAGCAAGTAAACATCAGCTTATTCATCCTTCCATATTCTGCAAATCGATTTCTAGATACGGTTTTGATATTACCCTAGCAGCAAACAATACGTCCTTTGAGCCAAGCTAAGCCCCCAGCGCAAAACCGTAGACAGCCGTAAAGTCTTCAGCAACAGGCGCATAGACAGGGCATTGAATCTTGGCTACGAGATATTATAATACCTAGTTATCCTTTGTTGCTATGGGAATGGCCAATATTTGATAATAGTTATGTCATAATTTGTACCTAGTCATAATTTCTCAATGAATATTTTTCAACAAACAAACTTGGTGACCGGATGTGGTCTTGTATAAGTCACGGATATCTATGGTATTTGTTTTTCGGTGGGAAAATAATAATAATAATAATCCATAACTATCACACAACGCCGTCTAGTCCCAAACTAAGCAGAGCTTGTGTTATGGGTAAGTACTAGAAAACTGATAAACATACTTATATATTTCTAAATACATACTTGTTTTTTTTTTATTATTCTTGATAGGTTCGCGCTTGACCGCTATCTCACCTGATGGAAAGCGACGATGCGTTTGACGATGGAGCGCGCTTATATAGATAAATTACACCCAGACACAGAACAAATGATCATGCTCATCACACAAACACTTATCCTGGGTGGGAATAGAATCCACGACCTCCGGCATAGCAGTCAGGGCCACTAACCACAAGCCAGTCTATAAAAATCTATGGCATAAGTATTCTTATTACTGTATCGCAATTAATTTTTGTATTAGATGAGTTTGATGAGAAATTCACGAGAACGTACTGCCGACAAACTGCTATGCAGTTTGGCAGATGTTATATTAAGATTATCTACGTAAAAAAATTCGATTAAATAAATGAAAAAGAAAACACTCGAAAACCCTACTCCTAGCTCTATCACTTTTAGACACACAATTTACTGTTTTTCGCACTAGTGCGGACATATTGAAAAACGTCGTTTGATACAGGTGGATATATTTTGTCAATGCAGCACTCGGCTCCAGAACACCCTGCGGTTCGGGCGAATTCTTCGGTCACAATGACAAACATTCTCCACTTGCACATTTCGTACGTGTATTGAAAAACGACGTTTGATACAATGAGTTCCAGAACAAAGCACAAACTGAAACACATCAGCTATCGACTAATAGAGGAAAATACAGGCAAATGAGACAAATTAGCGTTGTCATCCGAGTTGCAAATATGGCAATGATCAGACGAAGTAAAATTCACAGAAAATTTTTCAGCAGCGTACGGTCCTTTCAAATTAAATTCAGGCGCTATCAAAGCTGCTGAGTTCCCTTTGTCCCCAGGGAGGTTGGGACCTTAAGCAGTATAATATTTCGCATACCTATTTCTCCTGATTAATTTGGTCCCGCCTTCGAATTTCAAAGGTCTAATGTTACCCAAAGGACATCGGAGCTTTGATTTATTAGTTCGATGCCGTTATGGACGGGCTATTTCGTTTGATATTATTTTAGTAGGTTTTTAGAAGCACTAAGTCGATAGCGAAGCTAGTTAACGTGCAGTCAGTAGATATCTTATTCCACGATAAACCGCAGTTTTTTTTTGTATTATACACCCCTATTTTTTATATAGTACAAAAAAAATGGGGCTCTATCCGTACCCGTTACTAATCATATTTTCGTAGTCAAAAGCATAAAAAAAAAGAATCCCAAAATTATCCACGAAAATTTGTCATAATTGGTAAATTCATACTCGTAATAGAATCAATAATTCATAACAATTGCTACTAGAAAATATTACGCGCAGTGTTTTTCCATTTTGATCGTCATTTATTCATTCACAATCAATAGCCTGTACAATATTTCCATAAATTAAGTGACAATTTGGGATAAAAACAAACGCTAATAACTTTGCTGTTTATGAATATTATTTATTGAGACTTTACTTAAATAATAACAAGACTTTTTCTGACAAGCCATTCAAGTATTTGTACTAATTAAAAACTAGTGGTGTATAAACTAGTGCTTGACTGCGATCCCACCTGATGGCAAGCAGTGATGCAATCGTTGATGATGAATCGCAATAGTTTATTAAGAGCCTATCCACTCTAGCCTTGAAGACACCTAAACTATAAGTACCTACCTATTGTATTAGTTCCGCCGGGCGAAATTGCATGAAAGAATCAAAAATTATACATCACAAAGTTTGTTTTACCCTTTGTGAGGCACGGGCTTGCGGACGATGAGCAATAGGTAGCTCGCCGTCCGGCCATCCGGTAAGGACCAAGCCCGAATCGAGACGGCGCGTAGTATTCCACGCACGACTCATAGAGATGTCAGCAAAATCGTAGGGGCTCAGCATGGTCGATGCCCGCTAAAGCCACGGGGAATTTCTGAAAAGGAAACCGTGGTCCTAGAACACAAAGGACAACTGAAGGAGACAGGTGAATTTTAGTCAGTAAAAGTTTGACACGCCCTGTCGCTCCACCCTACAGCGGGCGAAGTCATTGGAAATGGTGATGAAATAGATTACACAAATTAATGCGCCTGGCTGGGTTTGAACCCGCGACCAACAACTCGTAAGTCGGGGCCGTTACCACTCGGCCACCACTGCTCATTTCAATTAGGGTTCACTTGGAATTCAAAAGAACTGCTCGTCATAACGAATAAATCAATACAAAAAAAAAATAGCGCGTCAGAGCGAACTGTCTATAAAAGAAAATGTTCTACTAAAGGAACAAAAAATGTATTAACAGTTCTTTTTTTCTGTGTATCATGTTGTTTATAAGTACCAGAGGTGTGATGAAGTCCTTACTTTATAACTCCTTAAGGAAACCACGTTCCACATAAAACGTAGACAATAAACTTCACTCAGCCCCCAAGTACCTACGTCCCTCATCGGGTCCTCTGGATCGTTATAAGCAGTTCGTAAAAACGACAATTTAATCTCGGCAACTCATCCATTTTATGATGAAAATCGGTAATCGAATCGGTCGGGGGAAATCGATTTTGATTCGAATAAGGTTTTGGTGTTCAACCGATTGATGTATCGATATGAATTTCAGAGATAACGAGAATGTCATGCGAGATAAATGAAAGTGGGTGGGAAATGGGGAAGGGAGACATCGGCTTCGATTGAAAAGTCGAATGCTTCTGTCATGTCCAGTCTAATCAGCCTTTTAATGTTCCCACTGCTGGGACTCAGGTCTCCTCTCTAGGAGAAGGAATGAGCCGTTATCCACCATGCGGAGAAGCATTACTTTGTGTATTTATTTCATCGCCACTGCTCTCAAAACACGAAGGAAAGTATCGTGAGGAAACCGACATGTCCTAAAACCAATTGATGATGAACCTAATCTATTTCTACTAATAATCTAATGTTCCTTTTATACCCATGAATTAATAACAGTCAGTAAAAATCAAGCTCAGTCCGATTCGCTTTATTTGCTTATCTGAGCTAATTTTACATGTGTAAACCGCAAACTAAAACGCGATTATGGGAGTACCTACAGTGAACCTGTGTCTCTAAGTGAAGTTCCCTTGTAGGCAATTTGATGAAGCGGTTAGTTTCTGACCTGTGTAAACCAAACTGAGTTACTAAGTGCAAGAAGTTACCTCAGTTGAACAAACTAAGCTAAAACAATTTAGCTCTCCCTATCTGCAACAGACTTTAATATAATCAACTATGCACTGTATATAAGGACTATGTTTCATTAGTTGCAATCACGCATATCCAAAACCGATCGATAGGAAGGTGGTGAATAAGTAATGAGGGATGGGCACCTAAAATCAATCAATTAATGACGTACCGCTCTAAGTAAACCCATTAGCTGACCATGTCATATAACTGATTGAATGTTTGCTAACGAGTGCACATCTATCAACTAAGGTGACAAATGGTGAAAAAACTATAACAGTTTACAATGCTAAAGAAAAAACCAAAAATGAATCAAGATTCTAGTCAGAATATTCTAGACTATTCCGGGATTCGTATGCGTGTTTTGCAACCGTTCCCGCAAATGAGGAATTTTCCGGATAGTCGTACTGTTCCGGTAAATCGTAAAAATCCCAAGAGCATAATATCCTTTTCGGTGTATCATGATACCAAGAATATTGGCCGAAACTCTGTGGTTTTGCGGTACGTAAGCTTGCGACGAAACCGCACACTGCAAGGTCATTTAAAATAAATATTCAGTTCTTTATCCCGTAATTTACTTTTACTTGTATTAACTTCTACAAAAACACTAATTGTATCTATGTTTAGGTAAGTATCCATTAAACTGGACAACTCTCAATAATCGATTGTGTGACAATGCGGAGAACCATAATTCAACTAAAGAGCACCAAGTTAGTTCAATAGATCAGAAAGTCTATTCTATTCTATTTTTTATTAACGGCAAATGGAGCCGATGTCGACTATTCTGCAAATGTTGAAAGTAAATTGGATATACAAGTATGTATATCATTAACACAAGGAATTAGTATGCTAGAAACGTAGTAACTGTAGGTACTCGTATATAAATCATTAGAAAGTCGGCAGTGGAATGTTGAAAAGCAAGCATATTTGACAGGCCAAAAGTGGCAGTTCTTTAGTAGAAAAAGATACCTATTCATATCCATTAAACATTTAAATGAAAATTATTCTTTATAACACCATACAGTTCGTAAAAATAAGTAGAAACTAAACTAAAATAACCGTTACATTTAAATAATTGAGATAGGTCTATAGATTTACGATCTGACATTGAATGCAACCCGGCGTGACAGCCAATCGATGCAGGTTAGCGCGCAGTACATCTCAATAGCTAATATCATAGCAAAACATCTGACATTATAAGTAGGCATATAACATCAATAATAGGTATTATGTAACCGTAGACCACTCACGATCAAACCGGTGTCTAGGTCATGTGTGGGCGAAGTGTGCGCGGTACGCGGGCGCTTTGCAAACGTGAGCGCGCGGCAAACGCTGCGGCGCAACTGGCTATCAAGAGCCGGGCGAGACTGGGTGGCGCCCCCCTCCCAGCACCCTCCACCTCCCCGCTCTCGTCCGCGCCGCCGCAAAGGTATGTTGGCGCACAAGTGGGACTCGGTGGGACCTCGGACACTGTTGCGGGTACTCAAATGTTTGCATGTCTCTATTGCTTTGTTTTCCTTTACTTTCAATAAAAACATTGCATTATAGACGAATGTTGATGTTCAAAGCGACATAATCAGTATTTTTTTAGAGTTCCTTACGTCAAAAAGCAAAAACGGAACCCTTATAGGATCACTTTGTTGTCCATCCGTCTGTCTGTCTGTCAAGACCCTTTATCTCGGGAACTCGTGAAGGTATCGAGTTGAAATTAAAACCATGTAGGTACTCTGGTCTGCGGTCCCTTGAAGCTAGAAAAAATCAAACTTCTGAGTTAACGAAAAATAAGATACGGCCGTTTATTTCGCAAAAAGAACGTATATTTTGACACTCTCAAGGAAATAAAAATTCATAGGGTACTTCCCGGATTTGTGAGGAACTGTTTTTTTTTTTAATTTTTGCTATTTATAGGCTCACGACCATCTCACTTGATGGTAAGTAATGATATGGGCGACGATGGAGCACGTTGGCCTATAAAAAACAATGTTCACTCTTGACTTAAATCCCCTAGGTTGTAACTCTTATTCCGGTATAAAAACCTGAATAGGTTTTATAAAAATCACAGTATAAGTATCTACATAAAAAATAACGTTGTGAAAAAAATATCTGTTATTTGGGTAGTAAATCGAATGCCATAAATCGCAACAAACTCCTCCCTTTGGAAGTTATTGAATATCAATCGGGAATGATCAGTAAAAATTTCTATATTCGCTGAATATTGATTCAAAGGAAAAAACGAAGCATAAAATGATAAATTACCCACATTTTTTCATAGTTGTAACAGTGAAAGTACAAATACAAATAACATACAATTTCATCTCATAAATAATGCTCGGTTCGTAAGTATTGTGACGTTTATTTGAGGAGTAACATATGTGTAAATACTTAAGCCTTGTCTGGTAAATAAAGGTATTCGCAGACCGGGACGACGACATGGCAAAGGATTTTGCCGTCAGTCAGCGCACACTAGCCGCTTATGTCACGTCAAAATATGCCACGGGTAGCTTCTGCTGCCTGATACACACTTCAGTCATATGTAGCGTAATAGAGTGTTGGCAGGCGCCAGTGTCCTTCGACATGCCGTTGCCTACCGCAGCACGCCACGGCATCCCGCCACGAGAGCCCGTGAAGCGTCTTTCAATGCCATGCGATGATATCCCTTTTGATGCCCCTGGATCACTTTAAAGCATAGGATTTTATGTCGTATTTCGATATGTTTCAATGTCCATTGGTAAAATTTCAAATCCATTGCCATGCCTTCCCGGTCTGCGTAGGCCTTAAGACATCTCTATCTTATTCGTAAGTAAGATATGGCTGCGAGATTTTATTGATTAGATTGGCTGAAGTATTCGTGACTCGAGAAGGTAAAAAGTACCTACTCGTGCTGTTAACATTTGAAATAAAACGTATTAAATATGCAAAACTATATGTATGGATGTGTAGATTGACGATAATGGATGAAGTGAGAAATTTGTAGGTATATTATAAGCAAAGAGATTTAATTGGTAGTATATATTGAATGTCTTTGATTATAAGAAATTTAAAATCACTTTAAATTTAGCTAGTGTCAGAAAAGTTGAAAGAGAATCGTTTGTCTTGGTTGACACGCATGTTAATAAAAGTGTTATGAATATACATGTGGATGTATGCAAAGGGAGGGAAACCGAAGAACCCATCTTGGATGGAATGTGTAAGGGGTAATATGAAATACTATAGAATCAATAATAGCGTGACGGTTGACAGGACAAAATAGAAGATAAAATGTGTTGCCACGACAGCAACTAATTTGGTACAAGGGCAGGAAGATGATGAAGTATACATCTCCTATAGAAAACTTGAAATTCTTATGAAAACATTTCACGTAGGACCACAGCAGGGGAAAGTGGTAAGTACTCATAAATTGTTCTATCTCACGAAGACGGGTTTATCTTAGATGTTTCGAAGACGGGGTATTATCGCACACTTTTATCTGTGAGAGTAATAGTGTCACCACACGCTCGAACTTGGTACGACGGATTTGATCCGTCTATACCAAGGTCGAACGTGGCTCAGCGTAAGGATCCGTCGTACCAATTTCGAGCATAATTCAACACTATAAGCTCGAAACTCGAAACATAGAAAATAGTATATACACACAAAGACAACGTGAATGTGAATCAACACACACACAGAAATGTGTGACAACTATACCTACCGTACTAAACGAAGCAACAGCTGAGAACATGTATAAAATAGTCAACCTGCTGGATAATGTGTTTTATGTACCTTGATATTGATACTTTTTAGTGGTTATAAAGTTTTACTACCTCAGATACACGCCCAAGAAACAGGATCACATTTATTAAACCTACATCATCCTGTCAGTACATTCCCCTTTGCCATCTGTCAGGGCGTGAATAAACTCTGCCTTTGATACAATCCTCTAGGCCAGTCATTCCCAAAGCGGACCTCCTGAACGCCCAAGAGTCTGTATGGATTTGCAAGCCGAGAAGCCGACTATGTCAGAAAAATAAAATTGAACGTGCATGAGGTTTTATTTTTGTAAGGTGGGAATTCATCCAAATGACTTCTCGCGCTCTGGGTGGTGCGGGAGGGCGTGTCAGACTTTTACTGACTAAAACCACACCTGTATCCTTCAATTACCCTTTGCGTTCTAGGACTACGGGTTTCCCTTTCAGACATTTTTCGCGGTCCTAGCTAGCGGGCATCGGCCCTGCTGGGCCCCTACGGTTTGCTGACATCTCTTTGAGGAGCGCGAGGATCACTACGCGCTGTTGACGACTGGGCTCGGTCCGGTTAATTACCGAGCAAGCCCGCGTCTACCGTGGCTGGTATTCGGGGTCGGAATGAGTGGTAATAGTGGTATATCAAAATATCACGCACCATCAGTACCTAAGGGTCAAGGTACAATCATATTCGAAATTCGAAAGTCGTTCGCACGCGTCATTATTATCTGGATAGAAAAGTGTGCATTACATTGTTGAGTTAGGGATCAATATGCTATGTACATTTTCAGCGTTTTACTTTGCATAATAATAATAATAGCATAATCAGCCTTATAATGTTCCCACTGCTGGGACTTTGGCCTCCTCTCTAGAAGAGACAATGAGAAGTAATCCACCACGTGGGCCCAGTGCGGGTTGGTGGATGTCACATGTCTTCGAATTTTTGGTTCTAGGATATGCCGGGGTTTTGAGAGAGCGTTATACTTTGACTTTGTGTCAATTTAATTTGACGGTGATATAACTAGTGACAGTGCCACGCTTGCAGGTAATTTACCTACCTATATTGCGAGTGAAGCAAAACAACATTAGAACGTGTCCCTTTTCATTTTCTGTAATAATAATATACACACTTGCTTTTCCAATTTACTTTAGACATTGGCAGAATAGTCGACATCGGCTCTACTTGCCAATAATAAAAAATAGAATAGAATAGAACAGCGGGGGTCTAGCCAAAACAGAAAAATTCACAAAGGGGTCTGCGGGACAAACAAGTTTGAGAACCTCTGTTCTAGACTAGGCAGTGTAATCTACACTCGGTAGGTGTAACCCCCGAGATGAGATGAGATAGCTGTAGGTATAAGAGAGTGAAGATGTAATCACTCAGTCGACTTTGAGAACCCTCTTTGATGCAAGATGATTACCGGATGATCCTGGATAAGGAAGGGTAGAGTTGATTGAACACATATCGAGCCTTCCAGGAATTACATCGTAAACGAATTTTCTTTTATTGCAGAATGGGAGTTTTATTTCATAATTAAAAAGGGGATTTTTTGAACTGTGCATCAAAAATCTTATTCTCAACTAAAATTACTAATTGTACACGAAATATTAATGGACTTTTTATAATTATTAAGGGCCTTGGGGTACACCGAATTGGACAGGTTAGGTTACAAGGGATGCTTCCGTTCGTTGTTCTTTTTTAAACCACCCAGAACATCCCAGAAGAGCACATTTTAGTGTGCATTAGTAGTTTTTAGTGGAATAAAGGCCATGTTTTGTAGTAGAAAACAGAAATTACCCATTAAATATTTATGATAATATGTTAATAACACCTATTTCAATAGATCTGTAGTTGTATGATTAACAAACTACTTATATTTTCTTAGAAAGATATTACCGTAAATACTTTTTAATTAAGAAAGAAAAATCCCCTTCCAGCAAAAACCGCAACGCAACGGTTTTAGGAAAGCGTGCTCTATCGTCGACTACATCATTACTTACGATCATGTGGGATAATGGTCCAACCCGAGCCTATCGATAACAAACGCAAATTGTAGATTAAAATGTCCTTCTTTGGAGGTAAAGCTCCACATATCTCCGTTAAAAATAGAGGATCCTCCAACCAGGTGCCCAAGTCTGCTATTTTTATAAATTCGTCATTCCAACACGATCCCATTGTCATTTTGCCAAAAGTTCGTAATCTGCTAATTCATAATGATCGATCACTGATCGGTCAATGGTCTCGTAATAGAATTGTGCTAGAATGACAATATCGGGCTGTCTCGTAACAAATTAAAAGCAATGAATGCACACTGATCAAAGGTACTGTCAAAATTTTAGCAGATTACCGCATACGTCAGACATTCATTTGTCATTGTGTACGAGACATGGACTTATTAAACGAGATTACAATTCTATGCCATTTCTTTCAATGGAGTGTCAGTGGTTGACCATTGAAAAGTCATAATGACGCCATTATAAGCCATTATTAGTAGATAACCAAACTTGTCAAAATCAACTAATAACTGTAATAGCAGACTTGAGGCCCAGACGGTCGGATGTCTGGTTCGGGCCCGATAGATGATTTTGGGCAGTTGTATATGTTGAAATCGCGTGAAGAACGCTAATGTCGCGATACAGGATACCGAATTTATTAGTTCCTATGTGGCGCCTTAGATATCACTATTATCTGCGTGATATTATTGATACGGTCTCTGAAAATGTCATATCACTATAGGTATGTGCACAATCAAGCCCAAAAAAAGAATGCGTAGCGATTACTAGATGATCCGCCATAAAAAGCGTTATTTTAGCAGCCGTTCGAAAAGCGCACGAATATTTAAATCAATCAGTTATTTGATGATTTTCAAACCCAAAAAATCCGATCAAGATCGGAGAGTCTACACTCGAAGTTGTAGACGATTACGTTTACCTGGGACAGACAATCCAGTTGCGTAGGTCTAACTTTGGTCAATCGTCGAATCCGATTCGGCTGGGCAGCGTTCGGGAAGCTGCGCGGTATCTTCTCGTCCAACATACACACACACACACACACACACACACAGACAGTTGTCTCTGCATCACCCAAAGGTTGACTGGTAGAAAATGCCTTAAGGCATTAAGCCCGCCTCTGTACTTTTGTGTGCATAAAGAATTAATAAATAAATAAATAAACATACCAGTGTCTCAAGACGAAAGTTCATGACCAGTGCGTGTTGCCAGTGATGACATATATGGCACTGAAACATGGTCATGCTCATCAGAAGGCTTACAGTCACCCAAAAGGCAATTTAAAGGGCACTGCTCGGAGTTTCCTTGCGTGATCGCATCAGGAATGAAGATATAATATAATATAATCGGCTGAAATGATGATGATAAAACCCAAAAAGGGTACCACTGGGGAGTTAATTTCGAGTCGTCGACGGCGCGTAGTGTTCCACGCTCGCCTCAAGGAGATGTCAGCAAAACCGTAGGGGGGCCAGGGTCAAAGCCTACTGTGTTCGTTTCTGAAAGGAACAACACTGCTTACCATCAGGTGGGATCGCAGTCAAGCACTTGTTTAAATAATAATAAAAAACCGATCCTGGTCCTGGAAAGCAAATCAGATAAGTAACATAGGAGTGGGATTTAGTCAGTAGGTAAGTCTGTCATTGGATGATTTCCCACCAAAAAAAAGAGCCTTTGCTTATTAACCTTTTTAAAACCCTTCTTTTAATTATTCCCGAATCATTTTAACTTAAAAGAACCGTCCGCGTGAATTTATCCTCACAGTTCTGTACAAATAAAGCTATAACCATCTGAAAAATCAACAAACCTTTTTTTTAATTCTATTCTCGCCAACACAATCCTGAACAAGACATAACCGACACGCTCGCCTCTTTTCTAGGTCATGCCAAGACGAGTACCTCGGGAATTGGGTAGGTCAAGACAGTAGCAAGCCTGGATTAACACGACTTTGTATTATTCAGTGGAGGCCGAGTGTTAACGGCCCCGACTTACGAGTTGTAGGTCGTGGGTTGATGTTCCCCCTGATGGGACTCGAGTCTTCTCTCTAGGAGAAGGAATGAGCCATAATCCACCACGCGAGCCTAACGCGGGTTGACGGATATCCAGGCACATTACTTTGTGTAATTTGTTTCATCGCCACTGCTCTCAAAACGGTAAAGGAAAACATTGTGAGGAAACCGGCATGTCCTAGAGTTAAATATTCGAAGACATGTGACATCCACCATCCCGCACTGGGCCAGCGTGGTGGATTACGGCCCATTCCCTCTCCTAGAGAGGAGGCCTGAGTCCAGCAGTGGGAACATTATAAAGCCGATTTTGCTATGCCGTGTGTTATTCACGCCTTAATCTGTCTTGGGAAGGGGGGCGGGAGTTAACATGACGTAACCTTGACGGAAAATTGTTGCTTGTGTGTTGCGTTTGATAATTAGGGCTATATTTCACCGGGACACCAAGGCGGCGCAACCAGTCGCTGTTACTAACAAAATGTATACAGCTCTATAGAGAGTTACTCACCTGGTGTCCCTTTGGTTGCGCAACCAATTTGGCGGCGCGACCAGCTCGGACGCGTGCAAAGAATGTTACTGGTCACGCTACCACTAATAACTATAGAGCTGTATGGTGTCTCATTTACTCGGCGGCCAGTCCAGCCGCCAGTGACGCCCCCACCAGGTCCATTTCGATACTGTCTCAGTGTGTTGTGGCGACTCTGGTGTCTTTATGGTGTCTAGTTTGGTAGCTTACGTACACCACGATGGCGCGACGCGAAGCCCGTAAGTTTATAATAATTCGCGTTGCCCGACGAGACACGAATAGGTACCTACATAATTATATTATTATAAAATCGCGAATTGTATTTTATTTTATTTGAAACTAGCTTTTGTTCGCGGCTTCGCTCCCGTCAACTGACTATTCTGCTCTAACCAACTCTACCCTATTACCAATTTTTTTTTTAATTAAGCTATTGCATAGCTTCTATCGCGGGCCTTGAGCGCGGGAACCGAATCCAGAAATTCCGTAACGAAAAATATACCTCACGCTCCCCACTCCGACGGGCACGGTGGTGTGGCTTTAAAGCCGACAGAGACCGAAAACCTATTTTAGAAAAGTCGTTAACGACCTGTGTGGCGCATTGGTACAGCGTTCTACCTATGTTATCATCGTGCCTCGAGTTCAAATCTCGGTCAAACAAAATAGTCTTTTTGTATTATAATAGATTATAGTAATGTTCTATGATAACAACTGAACATACTTGTAGCAATTTATGAAGTAAACAAGAAAGAAAAAAATTTGTTTTCTTAGCGGTCACCACGCTCAAAAAGTGTAACTTGAATTAATATCAAAGAAAAAGAAATACTGCATAAATAAAATAAATAAATAATTATAATTGCATAAGTTGATACAAAATGCTATGCAATAGCTTTACCGCGGCAGTCCCCGAGTGCCACACTTTTTTTTTTCTTTCATAAGATCCTTCTCCTGACAATAACAAACACAACAAAAAAAAATTTGTGAAATCGGTCCAGCCGTTCACGCGTGATGGCGTGACCAAGGGAAATAGGGATTCATTTTTATATATATAGATAGATATAGATAGATACGAGTAGATGATCTGTTCATAACATAGCGAGTCTACCTATCTCATAAAATTTATTACAAACTTACGATGTTTACAATGTTTCGCTTATCTATCTCATTTCTAACGGTAGTGTAACTTCTAGCCCAGTTACAGTTCTTTCACGGTTCTTGAGGGTACTCTATGACCAGGACAAGTTCGGGCGCCGTCGGGTATATTGGTCAGCTCCCCTAGCCAAGTTACAATCGTTTCGTTCGCGCGAACGCCTCGAGTAGGCCACGCCTCCGATTCCTTTGTTCTGACGTCATCTCAACGCTCAGTCACGTGGTCAGAACAAAGGAATCGGAGGCGTGGCCTACTCGAGGCGTTCGGCGCGAACGAAACGATTGTAACATGGCTAGGGGGGCAGGTGTCGGATAGCTGCGCCCATACGAGAGAGGCCGCGGGCCCACCACATTTCACTAGAGAGAACCACTTATTTATTGTACTGTTATTTCTGATTCTATACATTAATTTTGGATAAAAGCTGTTAGTTTTTACAGTCCACTGTTTTCATTTTAAAGTCCCAGACACCCATATTTTATCGTTTCTCTCAATAACATCACGAAGCGATTTAGCAACTTTCATGCAATGACAAAATTCTGTCAATAACGTGACAGAATTTTGTCATTTTTTTCATTAAATACTTACCAAAAAAAATAAGACAATAAAAAAATACAAATAATACAAAATAAAATATTTATTGCTAATACATTTAAAATTAAATACAAGTCAAATATTGAGCTTAAATTAATATTAAAAACTAAAATATTCTATCACAATTTATTTGCACTTTACACCAATAGTGTCAGGTACCATTTTAATAACAAAGTAAAAAAATAATAATAAATATTTTTTTCTGATTTGTATAATAATACAATTATTTATAATTACAATTAAATAATTAAGATATGGCTTGATTTTTGGTAAAATTAATGGCTTTTTTTAGAAGTTTTAGGAGGAGTTGGCTGATTAAATATATAAGAATTGGCATATAGTTAGGACGGCAATAGTTAATTACAAAATATGTATGTATAAATAGGCTTTGGTTGCAATACCAAATTCTGTACATATAATTTGTGGAATGATTACAAAATACACAATATATCACATAACTATTGTTTATTTCCAAATAATTATGTAGGAAAAACTTTACTTTCTGCACATTTGCGTGCATCGTCTAAATCTAATATTTAGTGCAGCATTTTGTGCAATTTGTCCACTGATTGTGCTAAAACTATAGTGTTTAAAAACGCTCAATCTTTTTAGCTAAGTCTAAGTACTGCCGTGGTAATAACTGAGTTTCCATACTGACCAGTAATAATACTCTAAAGGGACCACTGAGAACTGAAACAAAAAGAAAACAAATAAAATGAAACATAAGGAAAATAGAAAAAAAAAACAACATTTAACTACAAAGAGGTTTTACTAAAGGGAGTAAGAACATAATCTGTAATCAATCAAAATAATACCGAATCCCTTTAACTCAAGATTGATTATAGCATTATATCAAGGATTCAAATAAGCCTCCATCCAAAGCCGCCATTTGTATATTGTAGGCTCCTAATTAAGGCTAACTGTATAGACCCGAATAAAGCTCAAGTTTCTCAAAATTATGGAAGTTTTAATTACATATTTCTTAATTATTTCCTTTAGAAAATACAGTTATAAGGCGGATTCAATATCCTAAGGCACTTTAAGTCAGTCAACCTTCTTATTGACTACATACTCGTAAAGTGAGTTACTTTATTTTCATATATCATATCACACGTAAAGAATAACACCATCCCATCTCTTCCCGAGGGTGTCGTAAGAAGCGACTAAGGGACATACCAGAGAATGGGCAGCAGCAATCTCTGTGAATTGCAACAACAAAACTGCGTTCGCCAACCCGCATGCCAAGCGTGGCGATTATGGAAAAACCCTCATTTTTTAGTTGTGCTTATCATATAAGCCCAACCAAAAAATGGCCCCTAGTACCCGGCAGGCCGTCTACCCTTGACTCCGGTAGCGGTCAAGGTTGAGGTGAGAGTCGCGGGAGTGCGGTGGTTGCGAGACGCACAGGATCGGTCGTTGTAGCGACGCTTGGGAGATGCCTATGTCCAACAGTGGACGTCTTTCGGCTGAAATGATGATGATCATGATGATGATGATATCACATTTTACTTTAAGTACTTAGTATTGCATCAATAGGGAATATGCATGAATTTTTTTTATTTGCAATTATTTTTAGCTGTAGTAAATAAGTATGAAAAATCATATATTAAAATATATTTATCAACAGCAAAGTTTTAAGCTTCAAAGCTGCTTATAAGAAAGAGATGATCGACAGCACTTTGATGTCAAATTCTGTCACGCCAAAACGGCCGCCATAGAAAATATAGATACGTAATATATTTTTAACTAGTAAATAACAAATATTTTTCTCCTGCATATTCCCCATTGCAAGGCCACCAAATGCTATTTCAGACTTGAAATAAACCGCCCCATCAAACGAAATCAAGGTCGCCCGGGCCAGTTTGCATACGCTTCGTAATGTCAATACTTCACTTCAAGCGTCCGGTGTTTGACGCGTTTTTCCGGCATTCGGAATGAAAGCCCGTACTATAATTTAAATTGACTGCCACGACCATTTCCTGCCTTTTAGAGGGGCGCTAAATCAAATGGTGTAGTGGAAACGTGGCTTTATTTAGGCAAATTATTATTATCGTTATTACGTTAGTCAATTTATTTTGCCGTTTATAATAATAGTCAGCAAAGCTTTCCCTTGTTATTAGGTTAGTTAATTTATCTTTCCCTTTAGAAATGGTAAGTAATTGAGAAAGTAAGGTTATTTTACTCGTAAGTAGTGTCCGAACGAAATTTCGGTCTCGGTCGAGTTTAAGCAAAAAAACCACTTTCGGTTTAGTTTCGGTTTCGGCGGTAAACCTGCCGAAACTGCGACCGAAACCGAAACTGCATTCGTGAGTTCTCGCGCTGTGATCGGTCATGTTCGGCGTGTTAAATTCCATCAAAGCGAATGCCTAATCATGTCGTGACTGGTTTGTGTTTGCAGTTCGTTTTGTTTGTTGTGAGTTTTCGTGTTATTTATTTTGAATTCGGTAAGTTTTATTACGTGATATACCTTATGGTATATCACGTAAGAGTAGGTAATAAACATAAAAAAATAATTTATTATAACAAACTAATACATAGATTATAGTAGAAGCAAGTTTAACCTAATTATCTAAATATTTTATTGGTTGATTTAACTCTCTCGCTAATGCTATACCTAAACAAACATTAGTTAGGTACTTGGTACTTACATTATAGTTCAATAGTGGTGATAATATTATGGATTCAGAGTTTCAAAAATCATTTTAATACTTATTACCAAGGTATTCAAGTGGCAAGTACAGTTAGATACGTACCTACATACATCCTAATTTTTTTTTTAAATAAAATTAACACACTTATAATTAAATGAATAGGTACTTACATAAGTACCTACCTAAGTATCCGTATAATAAAATTAATATTTCATTTCTGTTATTGGATTTTTAAAACCTTATTACCTACCCTCAAATTAAAATCGAGTGCAATGAAATTCAGGTTAATCAACGAATATACATACCTAAATTAATAACGTTTTCTTTATTTTTCCCTCAAACATGATCCTTGTAAGGAAGTTTTGGTTTCGGCCGAAACTGAGACTTGCCGAAATTCGGTTTCGGTTTCGCACTTGTCGTAAAAACCAGTTTCGTTCGGACACTACTCGCAAGTATATTGAATTTGATCGGCGATCGGGGATCCCATGTTTTTCGAAGGTATAACTGCTAAGACTAAAAGCTGATTTTTCAATATACTACATTACATAATGTCTATATATATGTTATATATAAATGTGAAGAAAGTCTCTACACGCATACAGATGCTTTTCTCAAGTTTTCTATGTTTATTTTAGATGTCACGACAACTAAAGAATAAGCCTGGCCAAACACGGGCCACACTCGACATCCACAAATGCCGCTACCTGAAGCTAGAAGCGGCTGCAAAGCTAGCTCACGCGCGCGAGAGACCCTTTTTTATCTCATGCTTGACAGAACTTAATTTCTAATATAAATAATTCTATATCCATATCCATTATTACAATCAACGTTAAAAAACGACGTGCGTGCGTTGCCTAGATTCGAAATGGTTAACTGAAACGAATGGAGAGAGCGGTGGGGAGCGCGAGTGGCGTGTCGACCTATAGTGGTCGGTGCCGCCACATGAAGCAAGCAGGGACGATTTGTAACATGTGGCGACCACTGACGTCACCGTTTGCGGCGAGTCCATATAAAATGTATGAAAATTAAAGGAAATAGATTGGTAGCCCGTGTGCGGTCAGGCTAAATAATTATTCTTTAGTTAAAAGTTGCCATATTTTAAAAATCGGTTCTAAATAAGTCGGATGTTCTATGACGATGGTCGGTAAATCATCTGTCAAAACTTATGACAGCTGTCAAAAACAACCAATCACTTAAAAAGTTGCTATATTAAATTGGATAACCTTTCAAAACCGAGGTTTAATCTGGTCTCACCTAACGACATTTGAACATTTCCTAAGGGACTACTCCGAATATTGGGGTTAGGCAAACTTGGACTTACCTACGGGGCGCGTCGAAAGACCCTTAATACGAAGTTTAAACTTAAATATTAAGTTATTTGTTTAATCGCCTCTGGCGAGCCTTTGTAAGGTTAAAAAAGGTTAGTAAAACATAACACAAATTAAGGTTTACTTACCTGCTCTTTGAAAACTTTTCAGGTTCATTTTTATTTAGCTTAGGTGCTATTTAATATTCTAGTACTCGTCCCATCCATATCAATCTCATTTACTTATTCAAAAGAAACGCCCTTGTGCTGCTTTTGGGACTGAGTTCAGCAAAAGCAGTAACACTTGACTTTAGTGTGATTATAATAAGATCTAAATTCCAATGATTGACTTACCTCACCAAGTAGCTATCAATATTTACAGAATCGATAATAACCTATTTTTTGGGCGGCAAAAATTGATGCAATATACGGCGTGATCACAAATTTCAATGCAATGCACATGATGACCTTAAAGTGTTGTAATGATGCAGGTTGATCCCAAAAGGTTTTGCCATAAAATAGATAGGTACAGAAGTCAATCTCATGTATGTACCTCACTTTTCATACCTACGCTCGGCGGTCGCGCTAGGGTCAGCACGTGGCGCCGAACTGTCCGATTGTCACCGAGCGCGGTGATTAATGCCTACCTAATCTGAATTGTAAAAATATTACATGGCCACAAAATCATCTTGTCTTTCTCGGCGCGGGGCCTGTTCTGTGTTACGTCAAAACAAACTATCAAAATACAAGCAAATACCGACTTACCTCTGAAACAACTGATAGCCTAAAAAATGACAATTCACTGTTTAATGTTGAATTTAAACAACCGTCCACTGAACAGTTAGAATAAGGTTTTTTTTGGTAGTCCATTTTTCCACAAAAAAGTTCACAGACGCGTGTCTCAAACGGATAGCACCCGAGCTCGCATTGAGCTGAATTGAGCCGAGATATCATGTCCGTGAGCGGTGTCTATGTGTGCGTTGCTCGAGCGCGCTTTGTATGTAGATTGACTTCTGTACGTATCTATTTTGTGGTTTTGACATGAAATAACTTCCCAAATATATTTCATTTTTTTTTAATCACTTACCATGTCTAGCTATGTTTTACGTACCTAACTTATATTACCAGACACCTTGGGTGTCCGCCCTGAGAGACCAGAACACGCGTGCTGGCCGCGCTGACAGTCGTATGAAGCGAGACAGCGGATCATTGCCGAATGAAACACCTAGTAGCTTCATGTAAACTTACCAACACCCCACTTACCTTCCTTACTTAATTAGTATCTAGACCAAGGCTTGATTTTTGGGTGTCTTAGCAAATGCAATACAGAGTGATCCTAAAATTTTTCGAATTTATTTTATGGCTTGATCCCGAAGATTGTCGATGTAATTAATATACAGAATGATCCCAGGAAGAGTTAAAATTTTATATACCGGTACTCTTCCATGCAATTTACAGAGTGATTTTTTTTTTTTGTGTGTGGCCTCTCGCAGGTCAACCTAGGAGGTTGTCGGCTGCTTAACCGGTCTTGCCTGTGGCGGCCTCGATTCGAGAATCAAAGCCTCCAGCCAGGGCTTACTTAACTAACTTACTTCCCACAATTTTCAGATATATAGGGACTTTTTTATTATTATTAGGTAGCATGTTTTTTTTTTCATTTCGATTTTCTACATACCTTGGATGAGCAGATTTGCGGTAAGGCCTGGCGTTCCTGTACACATGGCCGCCCTGCGACACCAGCGTGCCGCGCGAGCTGGCCGCGCTCACGGCCGTGTGCAGCGACACGGGCGAACCCGACGAGCCAGACAAGCGGCGGATGTACCGCTCGTCCTGTTCCTCGTTTGTGGGGGTCTTGTCACCTAGTGGACAAGAATAAAATGGAACAAAATGGAATAGAATGGAGTAGAATGGAGTAAACTGGAGTAGAATACAGCAGAATGGAGAAGAATGGAGTAGAATGGAGCAGAATGGAGTAGAATGGAGCAGAATGGAGTAGAATAAACTTTATTGTACACCAAAAAGTAACACAACTTATACATAAACTTAAAACTATGGTTAGTGGTTAGTTAGCGATATCTACCAGACAACCTTAGGAAGGTATTGGTTCTCAAACAACGAAACGTTTTACACACAGAGTATATAGGAGGACACTTTTGAATTGAATGGTTTAATATTTTTTTTAGGAAAATTGCTGATATATCTTTGAGTAAGTACGTTTTTGATACGTTGCCAGAAAATCGGACAAGTTTTCCATCTTAGTCAATAACTTAACTTATAGTCATAATCGAATTGAGGAGCCATTTTAAGTCACGGAAAACATGTTTATGTTTTACATAGGTCTCATGCTGTCTTTTTAATATGACATAAGACAGCGATTTTTTAATTAAACAGAACTATTTTTTTTTTAGTTTGTGAAATAATCAAATAGCTTTCCCCAATCTGGGTTGGAACGAGAGGGTGTGTCAGACTTTTACTGACTAAATCCCACAAAGTGAAGGATCATTTGCCCTATGCATTCTAGGGCCGCGGTAACCTTTTCAAAAATTTCAACAGCCTTAATTACAGTAAGTTTGTGAAACATTTTTGAATAAAGGGCAGCTTATACAGGGTTCACAATCACATCAAGTATGTCTTAAAAAAATTACTTTAAAAACATATACACCACAAATTTTTAATTAGTACAAATAATTAAAGGGCTTATTAGAAAAGGTCTTGCTATTATTTAAGTAAAGTCTCAATAAATAATATTCATAAATAGCAAAGTTATTAGCGTTTGTTTATATCCCAAAATGGCACTCAATTTATGGAAATATTGTACAGCCTATTTTATGATTATGAATGATTAAATGACGATGAAAATGGAAAAACAACTGCGCGTAGTTTCTAATAGCAATTGTTATGAATGATTGATTCAATTATGAAATTACCAATTATGACAAATTTTCGTGGACAATTTTGGGATTTCGTTTTTTTTTACTTTTGACTACACAAAAATGATCAGTAACGAGTACGGATAGAGCCTCATTTTTTTTTTGTACTAATTAAAAAAATAGGGGTATGTATCAATAGTTCACTTACCGTCAAGGCTACCTATAGGAGTTCGCCGGGTCAGGTCAGGACTGCTTCCCCAAGGACTTAACGCGCCCAGCGGACTAGAGAGACCGGCCGTCACCAACGTATCATCCTCATCTTCAGACTCTGTTTCAAAAAAAGATCATTTGAAGAAACAGATGCGTATTACGAACTTTTCCTTACATTTTTTTTTATGAAACAAAGTCCCCCACCGAGTCTGTCCGTCTGTGTGAACACGATAAACTCAAAAACTACTGAACTGATTTTCATGCGGTTTTCACCAATCGAAAGATTGATTCATGAGGAAGGTTTAAATTATACTACATAGATATTTTAAGAAAAGAAAAGAAAGAAGACAAGTTTATTTTGCGCGAATAGACGCACAATAAAATACAGCAATATGTCGGGCCATGTGTGAACCGGGCATAAATGTGCTGCACCATAGACACTAGACAGAACAAGGCTAAGTCCATAAGTGTCTACAGTTTAGTTTGTGATTGTCTATTGCACCTGGCCGGGACCGACAGAAAAACGTAACTTATATACAAACAATAATATAAGAAAAACAAAAACAATATATAAATCCAAGTTGTGCGTTTTAGTAGAGAAAAACCGAGTATTATAAATATTTCTAACACCCGAAGCTGGGGCGGGCGCTAGTCATATGGAACTGAAGTGCAGGTCGTTGGAAAATGACGTAATAATGCGCCTATCACTAAAAACGAAACAAACTAAACATTTTCAGCTCAGCGCCATCTAGCTGGAACATGGCCACGCTCGGGCCTATCGCATTCACCTTAGAGATCTTGAGGTGGAGGGGTGGAGAGAGGTGGTAGTTGGATGCGAGATGGGGGTGGTGATGGTCGTGGTAGGGGGTTTTTTTAGGTGGGAAATCATCCAATGACTTCTCTTGCTCTAGTCTGCTCTGACGAGGGTGGACGAGCCTACAGCACACACATACAAACATTTACACATAGAGCCATCTGCTCTACAACCGCCGAGCCTAGTTAGGCACCATAACGACGGGTCCGTTGTAACGGGCCCCGGCTGGACTCTGCGGTCAGAGGGCGAAGCCCTGACACCGCCTGCCACGCCCCCTGACGGGGACGTAGCGATAGCCACGAGAGAGGGTGGACGTGTCAGACTTTTACTGACTAAAACAAACTCCTATGTTCCTTCTTTGCCGTGCGTTCCAGGACCCCGGTTTTCTTTTCAGAAGCGAACCCGTTTTGTGGTAAGAGTGGTAGGTTATTGTCGGTTCGCAGGTAGGTTGCCTAGACAACTAGTTGTTAGTAAATAATATTCATCTGGAAACATACCTTCGAAAACATCAAAGAAGTTTTCCTTTGAGTCGTTCAATGTTGATGACGACTTTGACTTTTTCTTTCTTTTGCTCTGAAACCAAAACAAATAATTTCCCACTTCGATACTCACAGATAAAGTCCACGCATTCGATTTCAAACCTTAAGTTTTCTTCTACATGGTTCAGTTTTCATTAAAATTTTAAATTTATTTTTAATAGCATTCAATACTTTTTGCCATTCTGAAATCAACACAGTCACTATGATTTCAAGGTTTAAATTAGTTCAAATAAATACGATGCTTATTGCTATTTAATTTATTTTAAATGTTAATTATGCCATACCTTAGTGAGTTCCTCGGCGACGGACATCTCCAGCGCATGATGTGTTCGTGCTAACGCTGCCAAAGCTTCTTCTAATACGCGGTTCCTTTCTATCTGTTGAATACAACCGCAATTTTACGATTTATAAACAGCTAGCTTTTTATAAACAGCTAGCTTTTTATAAACAGCTAGGTTTTTCCACCCACGCGTTATCACCCGCGTTTTTAGTTACTGCTCCGCTCCTATTGGGCGCAGAATGATGTTATATAGCCTATAGTCTTCTTCAATAAATGAGCTACCTAACAATGGGTGACAATATTTGAATTACGAAGAAGTATCTAAAATGTGTCCATCCTTTTTTCATTCCATGAACCAATTTTTCCAAAGAAGTCATAAAAGTTAATTCCAAAAAAAAAACGACCTTCCGCACAATCCAAATTAGTACGAGTGATCTATTTTTTCCGAATAAACGACGACTTTCTTGAAAAAAGTTGTTCATTTCTGTGAGCAAAAGTAGTATTTAAAATATGGCTATACACTTTCGTTACACCCTGTATATGTTGTAACCTCATAACGTACACATATAAAATGCATTATTGTATTAAACCTTAGTGGTTTTTGTTTTTTTTTTTTTATTTGATATAAACTAGTGCTTGACTGCGATCCCACCTGATGGTAAGCAGTGATGCAATCGTTGATGGTGAGGCGCACTAGTTTATTAAGAGCCTATTCACTCTAGCCTTGAAGACACCCAAATTATAATCGGATGGGAAGACCTCAGCAGGCAATTGGTTGCTATTTAATATCCTGTATAATCCTGTATTCTTTAGTTCTTAGTTCGGGCAAGTCGCTACTTATACATAATTCTAGGTGTAAAGTTAATTTTCCTTAAGTCCTTAAAAATTGATAATTTAGTTATACTCGTAGTTATTCGTAGGGAATTAATATATCTATATTTTGTTTAAGATTTACTTGTGGCTATTACATGTAACAATATTGTATAAAGATTAAATAAATAAAGATTATTATTATTATTATTATTCTTTTGTTTAAATAATAAATAAATTTAAAAAAAAAAAACGAAAGGTTATAATTCTGTAAAGATGATGGATTCCATCCTACCTCTCTATTAAGCTTGGCAGTGTCGGAGTCCCTGGCCTGCGCGACCAAGGCGGCGCAGTGCCGCAGTGCGGACAATGCTTCGGATCCCGTACCGCACGCGTGTTGGAAGCGCTGCACAATACAAAGATCAAAAGGTCTAATGTCTGTAACGAAACGTTACTTGATTGTCTATGGTGCGGAGTGAAGTGTTCGGGGAGACTGAGTCGATAAAAAGGCATTGCGTCTGCGCAGCGGGGTTCAGTCGCTTCTAGACCTATGTGAGTCAATTTCATTCGTTATAACGTCACGCAAACGCATATCAATTTCGAAGGCGAAACGTAGCAACGTATTCTATTCTTGAAAAAATTATTAAATAAGTGTTGTGGTATCCCGAACTAGGGTAAGTTTTAAATAGCACACAAACCATCCATTTTTATTTTCTTCCACCTTCATGTATCAATTTTGAAATTTAAACCGTAACTCCCTGTTTTTTTTTTGTTTGTTTAATCTTACTGTTTCTACTATGGCTTTAGCTTGTTGCCTTTAATTGCTGCCTTTAATGTAAACTCCGTTCTGGTAGGTGCCACCACGACAATACTACTACGATTAAATAGGTACTTTCTTGTTGTCGTCGGTGGTACCCCCCGGCACGGAAGTTATTGAGGCCGCATTACAATATGCTGGAACGGTGGATTCCAGGTACCACGATTGGATTCTCGGAGTGGGAACTCCTTCTTCAGCGTGTGGCTGCGCGGGCTGCCGGTCCGCTAGGGGATTCGCAGGCCGAAGGCCCTGAGAACCTGCGCTGCTGAGCTGAGCGAGACTACGTTCTCGCCGTGCCAACAACCTTCGCCGTACTTCGCCTTCCAGAGCATCTGCCAACCTCCACTTCCGGCCTTAGGGGTGGTCGGGTCTGCAGCTGCAAGCTTCGGAAAGTACCTGTCCCTGCAGAAGTGTTAATAGACGATCGTAACCCACAACCTACAAATTTTTGTGTGCCTCCGACTGATTCGGCAATATATATCTTAGTTTACCTGGTACGCACTTGTTTTTTTCCCTTCATTACCGTCCTAGTTTGGGGGGTAGGGGGAAATAGAACGGGTGGAGGCTGCACTTGGTGGCACCTACCAGAACGGAGTTTACATTAAAGGCAGCAATTAAAGGCAACAAGCTAAAGCCATAGTAGAAACAGTAAGATTAAACAAACAAAAAAAAAACAGGGAGTTACGGTTTAAATTTCAAAATTGATACATGAAGGTGGAAGAAAATAAAAATGGATGGTTTGTGTGCTATTTAAAACTTACCCTAGTTCGGGATACCACAACACTTATTTAATAATTTTTCAAGAATAGAATACGTTGCTACGTTCCGCGTTCGAAATTGATATGCGTTTGCATGACGTTATAACGAATGAAATTGACTCACATAGGTCTAGAAGCGACTGAACCCCGCTGCGCGGACGCAATGCCTTTTTATCGACTCAGTCTCCCCGAACACTTCACTCCGCACCATAGACAATCAAGTAACGTTTCGTTACATGTCTGATGTGATGTTTTTGCACACTAATTTTAAGTTTCATTTCAAGGATTTTGTATTATAACTTATTTATTGACATCAAATAAGTTACTTCAGTACTATAACATAGACATTTTGTTCAATAAACTTACCATATAAGCAGAATGGTGCAGTGAGTTCCCGACATTGACGCTCTTGTCTAACGCTGCAACAATGGCGGCACATTCACGGAGCTGTGTGTCTAACAGGGCCAGGCTGTTCGTCGCTGCTGTTAACGCGTCTTGCATTGATCCTGTAACAAATATGACGGCGCTTCCGTTTAAATTCGTGTTTACCGGTGTTTGGAACTTATATTTTGCAATTAAATAAACACGTAATATGTTAGAATTATTGATTTATCAAAACTGAATCTGGCACTAACATTTTATTTAAAAAAAAAACGTAATCTAACTGTATAAAAAATTCACGTATGTTTACTTTCATGAATATGAATTCAATGCAAGTCATACATGATTGTGTATGTCGGCGTATGATCGCCATCGGTGTCGACGTCACACAAAATACACAGTCACAATAATATAGATTGGCAGGAAGTGATAATAAAGAAATACCTTACTCCAGTTCAAGGTGTTTATTCCATGGGCGGCGAAAGAGTGCCTTTCTAATCACATTACATCGGTTTTTATACACAGAAATTGACAAGCACAAAAATTCACTATGAAGGTAGAAAAATATTTAAAATAAATAAACGAAACGGAAATTGTCACAATAAATTATTATTTAAATATGACCGGATGCTCTGATATTTTAAAGAAATAAAAAGGAAGTGGTCAGGTTAAATCCTCACAAGCTTAACCGGATGCTACAATATTTTTAAGAATTAGAAAGGAAGTTGTCATTTAATTTGACATAAATTGAACAGGATGTTGCAATATTTAAAGTAATTCGAAAGGAAGTTATCAATTGAAATCCTTGTATAAATTCAACAGGATGTCGTAATATTTTAAATAATCGAAAGGGAAGTTATCAAATTAAATCCTTAAATACATTCAACAGGATGTTGCAATATTAAAATAAATAAACAGGAAGTGATCAAATTAAACACTTATCAAATAATGGTTTTGCGCCCATACGGCCATTCTGATCTCAGCGCGCTCTCTGCGCTGTACAGGAATTTTCATCAATTCAGATCACTCACATTAGGTTTAATCTTCATTATAGAGCATCCGATATTCAGAAATCAGAAATAAGAAACGTTTACTTCAAACCGATCAATTACAGGCACCCTTGAACTGTCAGTCAAAAAAAAACAAGTGAATCTAAATCGCACGTTCCAAAGCGTAGATCTCTATGGAGAAGAACGTGCAAGAAACTCCATGGACACTCTTTTAAATCATATTATGAGTTACATAAATCCTGGTTACAACTTTGTCGCTTCTAATATGTGAGCACAATGTAGATAAGTAATAATAATTAAAAAAAACGAATTAAAAAATAGAAATTAAACTAAGAAAAAGGCAGCTAAGAGATGACTAGTCTCAACTGACGGCACCCGTTCACGAGCATGACGCGTGCCCCACTCAGCTCAACCATTTTGAAGATAACTGAATGACCCAATAACACGTGCCACCATCAGCGAGACATTTGAGTGAACATGACAAACTCTCAACTGCACTGCTCATAAAGTCAAACAGTTGTAACCTAATAAAAATGCTTCATTGTACTTCACATTCACAAAACTTGAAAAAGTGCTTCTACATTCTGTAATCATTTTACATAAAATCGGCGTCACCCATATCAGGTTAGCCATAAAATTACACAGCATTAAACATTTTATCGGCGTCACCCATATAGGGTTAGCCCAAAATCAATCAGTATCAAACATCTTATCGGCGTCACCCACATAGGGTTAGCCCAAAATTACACAGCATCAAACATTTTATCGGCGTCACCCATATAGGGTTAGCCCAAAATCAATCAGTATCAAACATCTTATCGGCGTCACCCACATAGGGTTAGCCCAAAATTACACAGCATCAAACATCTTATCGGCGTCACCCACATAGGGTTAGCCCAAAATTACACAGCATCAAACATTTTATCAGCGTCACCCACATAGGGTTAGCCAAAAATTACAGTATCAAACATTTTATCAGCGTCACCCACATAGGGTTAGCCAAAAATTACAGTCTCTCAGTCAAATATTTGGTGTGAATTGGCTGATTGGCATTACACGGCATCAGTCGCCTTCTAGCCCTAATTCGGCATCACCCGCCTAGGATCTAGCCATACCAAATGGCATCACCCGCTTGGATATAGCCCCCTAACTAGCATCACCCGCCTTGGATCTAGCCATACCTCATGGCATCACCCGCATTGGATCAGCTCTAGACAGGGAAAAAGGATACGCATGGTGGCCAGCCAGCGCAATAGGTGGGAAAGGGACTAATTAATCTAATAAATCTAAGATCGCGCTTAAAGAATGGTTAATGGTTTGAATAGATTCGAATAAGAAATCAATATAATTTATTTCATAGCAATAAGCCAATTCACATTTAAAAAAACCTATCTACGGCATCACCCGCCTTGGATCTAGCCATATTCCTTCATGGCATCACCCGCATAGGATATAGCCCCCCTAACAGCATCACCCGCCTTGGATCTAGCCATCTCTTATGGCATCACCCGCATAGGATCAGCTCTAGACCGGGAAAAAGGATACGCTGGTGATCAGTCAACGTAATAGGTGGGAAAAGGGACTAGTTAATGCGATAAATCTAATTCACAAATTCTCCGCCCATACGGTCGGTTCATTATAATCAAAAACTCAGATTCATGAACAGCGATTTTTCGGAACATCTTAAATAATAACTGTAACCATGCTTCACTTTATAGCACTATTTAGCAATACTTGTAAAATTTTAATAGAAACTTCTAAATCTTTGATCAAATTTTGCCATTGTCTTTGGTGCCGATACAGTAAGACATCCTTTTTCAAAAGATATCATTTCATCTTTGTTCGTATCAAATCTTAACTTGTCTCGAAATTATCGCTCGTCCATCCTTAATTTACATGAAAGCTTAAAACACAGTGGCAATACGTTAAAGCAACACAAACATGGGAAACTCACGTACTTTTTGACGTAAAATAAGTATAGTCAACTGCAAATCTCTAATTGCCACTGTTTATGAAGCTCTTCAAATGTCAACCTGACAGTTTGCCCGACCAGCATCGTTAGCTATTTATTAGATGTGTGGATTGTGATAATCAATACCCGGGAGGGTCTTTTTTTAATTAAATCGGACTAATTTGGTCTGATTATAACTATATAGTTATCAACACCAATTCAAACGATTACCGTTTATTTGTAAGGTTTACCGTTACTTTTTCAAATATTATTTCGTTTAGAAGGCTATATATTTAACTAATATTGAAGATGTGACGCAATCATGTTTAAGAGTTTTTATTTTCGATTTGAATTTTATCAAAGCGCAACGCAATTACCAATCCTATCAACAAAACTAAGTTGCTCAACTGTGTCCAGCTCTTGTTTTACGAGATGCCAGCCGTTATGATTAATCGTAGAATTACTTTTGGAATAAGATATCAACTTCTCATTATGAATTTAACAGGGACTTGCACTTTACCAGCGACTTCATTCGCGAGAAAACCTTAACAACCCTTAAACCGTATTTTGAGGGTAGTTTTAAAGAACTAATAATTACAGTCTTTATTATTAATTTTGATGAAAGTTTTAAGTTTATTAACCCAAAGAGCAAGATTCACCCACACAACCTTTGACATCTCCCAAATCGTTTTATGGGATAGTTTTGAAAAACGAATAATGAAACCTTTTTAGCTAAGATTCCTCCTTAGTACGACGCAAGGCAGAGGAGGATCAACGGTGTACTCTGTTCCTGTTTGAAAGAACTATACAAGAAGTGGCCCAAATGTTATGTGTTTCACAATCGGATTTTTAAAAAATTAGCTTCAGAAAAATAGAGGTTTTGAACGTTTGCAAATTAATATTGATTTTAGATTCGATTCAATTGCTCTAACAATCGATCCAACAATTGATCCAACCCCAACAATCAACCCAACAATCCATTCAGTCGATCCTACAACCCAACAATGTTTGAATCGAACTATCAAACCCAGTACTTACAAAAACAAATTTACACAGGATTGAAATCAATTCAATTTTGACAGATGTTTTTACAAAAAACTCTAAATTTCACTTTCAGGTGGTTGATTTCAATCTTTCGTTATTTCGTTTATGGAAACAAGAATTCTTTCTAGCAATATTTAAAATCGACTAATTTGCGGTTTTTCGGAGCCGTCTCCGTGAAAACTTTGCGGAAATACTACGTTCAGAAGCATTGAAAACGAATGGAACACTGACCCGATGAGTCAGGACTAAGAATGTCATTTTCAAATGACAGTTACAAAAAAAACGACAATGACAGCCATTAAAATCGACAATGACAGCTACTAAAAACGACAATGACAGCTACTAAAAACGACAATGACGGCTACTAAAAACGACAATGACGGCTACTAAAAACGACAATGACGGCTACTAAAAACGACAATGACGGCTACTAAAAACGACAATGACAGCTATTAAAATCGACAATGACAGCTATTAAAATCGACAATGACAGCTACTAAAATCGACAATGACAGCTACTAAAAACGACAATGACAGCTATTAAAATCGACAATGACAGCTATTAAAAACGACAATGACAGCTACTAAAAACGACAATGACAGCTATTAAAATCGACAATGACAGCTATTAAAATCGACAATGACAGCTACTAAAAACGACAATGACAGCTACTAAAAACGACAACAATACCTACTTTAAACGAAGGTTTTTTGGTTTAAATAATTTATGTTTGTACCGTTAGTTTTTGATTGGTCACGTTTACGGAAAGTTTTGAAAATGGAGACTAGTGTGGGCAAAGAGTCAGGAGTGTTAAACTACAATACACATTTCATAAAATCTCAATTACCTCACCAGCTGTTGCTTCTAGCTGCTCTCACTTGAAGAGCGTCCATACCTTGGTTGCGTAAACCGCGTGGCTGCTCGCCTGCTCCAACGTGCAGTCGCGCCACCACTGGACGTCGTCAGCATACCGGAACTCTTCGCCAAACGTCTGAATCAGGTCCAGCTTGACTTTCCTCCCATGTGGTATATTGCAGAGACCACGTGTTAGCCCAGGTCTTCGGTCTTCCTTTCAGTATGCCAATAGTTGTAATGATTTCGTCAACATTGGCACACCAGTCCTTGATGTGAGCGCCCACCTCGGAATCGAATGGCAGTAGGTAGGAATTGCCATAATCCCGAGAAGGCACAAGGGTAGCGGACAGTGCTGCAGTCACGGCGCTTGACCCGGAATCCAGAGGACTTCAGTAGGAGCGGGCTGGATCCCACCGCTGCTGTCGGCGTATGATCGCCATCGGTGTCGACGTCACACAAAATACACAGTCACAATAATATAGATTGGCAGGAAGTGATAATAAAGAAATACCTTACTCCAGTTCAAGGTGTTTATTCCATGGGCGGCGAAAGAGTGCCTTTCTAATCACATTACATCGGTTTTTATACACAGAAATTGACAAGCACAAAAATTCACTATGAAGGTAGAAAAATATTTAAAATAAATAAACGAAACGGAAATTGTCACAATAAATTATTATTTAAATATGACCGGATGCTCTGATATTTTAAAGAAATAAAAAGGAAGTGGTCAGGTTAAATCCTCACAAGCTTAACCGGATGCTACAATATTTTTAAGAATTAGAAAGGAAGTTGTCATTTAATTTGACATAAATTGAACAGGATGTTGCAATATTTAAAGTAATTCGAAAGGAAGTTATCAATTGAAATCCTTGTATAAATTCAACAGGATGTCGTAATATTTTAAATAATCGAAAGGGAAGTTATCAAATTAAATCCTTAAATACATTCAACAGGATGTTGCAATATTAAAATAAATAAACAGGAAGTGATCAAATTAAACACTTATCAAATAATGGTTTTGCGCCCATATGTACTTATTATATTTATTACATATTATTACTGCGTTGATTGACAAGTAATAAAGAAATCAACCTTTAAATATGTAGTTATAAAAAGTAGTAATCAAAATTTTTAACTACATTTTACGACTTTTTTATGTAATTTGTATTTGTGATTACTAACTACAATATGTAGTCGTAGTAATTAATCAGTAATTAGATTACATATTGCCCAACACAGTATTAATGAAAACGGGTAAGAAAGTTTAAATGCATATTAATTCTTACCTAAAGGTTTACATTCGTCTTCCAAATCCTCGGTGGCCTCTCTAGCGGAGTCCGGCGAGGCGCCCGCCCACAGGTAGTGCCCGGAGTACGCTATGTGCTCGTTCAACGCTGTTACCCATTGCTGAAACAAAATGGTGGACTTTAGACAATGTTCTAAAGTGCCTATATACTCTTTCTTCTTTTTGTGGAGTCAAAATAATTTGTTTCTAATCAGTATTTGGCAACCTACAGTTCTGTTATTGGCCTCGTAATAATCCTAAAAACTGGCTCCACACAGTGCCAGTCAGTCGTCGACTCCGTGGGTGCACGGGGACTCGAGCACCTATGAGAAATAAACAGTGGGTGCTGAGCACCCCTGAGAAATAAACAGTGGGTGCCGAGCACCCCTGAGAAATAAAAAGTGGGTGCCGAGCACCCCTGAGAAATAAACAGTGTTACAAGCAACAACATCCTTCTCCCCCTGCACGGCCAGTCGTTGCGTGTCTGCGTCACTAAAGTGCAGCACTATAAGTGCGGGTTCAGTATCTATACTGTACTATGTCAGTGACGTGTACCTGTCTACAAGCAGCAACATCCTTCTCCCCTTGCACTGCCAGTCGGTGCGTATCTCCGTCACTAAAGTGCAGCACTATAAGGGCGGGTTCAGTATCAATACTGTACTATGTCAGTGATGTGTACCTGTCTACAAGCAGCAACATCCTTCTCCCCTTGCACCGCCAGTCGGTGCGTATCTCCGTCACTAAAGTGCAGCACTATAAGGGCGGGTTCAGTATCAATACTGTACTATGTCAGTGATGTGTACCTGTCTACAAGCAGCAACATCCTTCTCCCCTTGCACCGCCAGTCGGTGCGTATCTCCGTCACTAAAGTGCAGCACTATAAGGGCGGGTTCAGTATCAATACTGTACTATGTCAGTGATGTGTACCTGTCTACAAGCAGCAACATCCTTCTCCCCTTGCACCGCCAGTCGGTGCGTATCTCCGTCACTAAAGTGCAGCACTATAAGGGCGGGTTCGGTATCTATACTGTAGTATGTCAGTGATATGTACCTGTCCACAAGCAGCAACATCCTATTCCCTCTAAACCGCCAGTCGATGCGTGTTTCCATCACTAAAGTGCAGCACTATAAGGGCGAATTCAGTATCTATACTGTACTATGTCAGTGACGTGTACCTGTCTACAAGCAGCAACATCCTTCTCCCCTTGCACCGCCAGTCGGTGCGTATCTCCGTCACTAAAGTGCAGTACTATAAGGGCGGGTTCAGTATCTATGCTGTACTATGTCAGTGATGTGTACCTGTCTACAAGCAGCAACATCCTTCTCCCCTTGCACCGCCAGTCGGTGCGTATCTCCGTCACTAAAGTGCAGCACTATAAGGGCGGGTTCAGTTGAAGTGTGTGTATGTTCCTTTATATTATTTAGTAAGTATGCTCCTTAAGAATTGTGTCTCATGTTATAGCTTACGTTGCGCTATGCATTGTATGTATATTTTAGATTCATTATACTACTCTTATGGGAACCGAGCAGTAGCCTTTTATTTTACACCCGAACCCTGTACATCTCATGGCGACCCTGCCACGGGCTACGTTATTCGGTACCTAACTTTAAAAGAAAACATATATATATATAAACGCGACTACCAAAGAAAAATGTGTCGGTCAACGGTACAAAAAGACGAAGTCTTCATCACCCAGAACACGGCTGGGAACAACGAAGCAACATTGAAGGGTGTCGGTGAACACGTGGAGCGAATGAGCATCGTCGTATACGTAATGCTGGCTGTGTTTATCGCGGCAGTCTGCTATTTTTTGGTACGTATCTACAAACGGTGCCATCAGCGGTGGATCCAGGACGAAATAGGTCTACAGGCTATCCAACGTATTCGCGCATCTCTACGGGGACGACAGACTGCAGAAGCTGCGGCATAATGCTCAGTGCCATCCATCTAAACAGTGAGTTACCATCAATATACTTAAGTGAAAAATAAAAAAGTGAAATAATCGATAAAATGCATCAGTGAGTTTAAAATATCGCGAGTGAACGTTTAAAAAAAAAATAATATACGGCTATAAGTACGAACTTTTAAGTTAATTTAAATACCAAGTTCTAAAAATAGAATCAAAATGTGCGATTAATGTTATTACGTTCTACAGTTAATTGTCTAGAATCGTGCACAAACACTCATGCAATTTGATACTGTGCTGCAAATATGGAAACGTATGACATTCTTTCGCCGGTGCATGTAATTTTACACTTTTGTTTTTACTTATTTAATATAATAATGTAATTGGTTTAATTAACGAAATATATTTTTAGATTATGATTGAGACATTGGTAGAAAATTGTAACAAATTGACGGAAATAAGAAAATATTTAGTTAAAAAGGGAAAATCTAGGTATATAGGAAAAACTATAGAAATTAAGTTAGGTGAAGCGAAAATTATTTTTGATAAATGCAGCGAATTGTTTTTGCTTTTGAAATCAAAACAGGATACCAAGATTATAGCATCAGCATCAGATATTTTCAAAAATATTAGACAACTTTACGAGGAGATTAATAATTTGTGTACGTATCCAAATATTAAAATAGAAAAAATGGAATTCGACTTAAAAACGGCTTGTAGTTTGTTGCCAGTTATGGACGGAACGGAGAGTGTAACGAAACGATTGATTGATGGAATTGAGATGTATTCAGAAATGATTAACGCGACGGATAACGATTTATTAATAAAATTCGTTTTGAAAAATAGGATCACAGAAAATGCAAAATTACGAATGGCTGCGACTTATACATCTATTTCAGAACTTGTCAAGGACATGCGAACTCATCTTATTACAAAAAAATCGTTCACGGCAATTCAGTCACGACTTCAAAATATTTCACAAGGATATAGAACAATTGACGAATATGGGACTGAACTTGAACAACTATTTACGGACTTGACAATTTCTCAAGCAGATGGTGAGTCAACTAAGTATGACATTTTAAAGCCAATTAATGAAAAATTTGCAATTAGAAAGTTTGCAGACGGATTAAAAAAATTCTAGGTTAAGCACTATAGTTGCAGCTCGCAATTATAGCTCGTTAAAGGATGCTATACAGGCTGCAAAGGATGAAGAGTGTATAATTTCATCAAATTCAGGTGATGTCATGCATTTTACTAATAAGTCAAATAACAGAGGACAACGAGGTAACTATTCCAATCATTCGAGATACCAGCAAGGATATGGAGGAAGAGGTGCTCAAGGACGAGGACAACCATCAAATAGGTATGTACGAGGACAATATTATTCTAAACACCATAATTTTCGCGGTAACCCTAATTCAGGGGGAAATCATACTCCCAGGGGATCACAACAATCTTATAGAGGCAGAAATTTTCGAAATAATAACTATAGAGGTAATACACGCAGAATTTATTCGGCACAAGTAACTGAGAAAACGAAAAATACTGGTCAAGAAACAGAACACAAGGACCAATCAAAATTTTTTCGTGAATAAAAGTGAAATTTTTGCTTTTAATGGATTAACGAAATTAATTTCATTTAAATTAGGAAATAATGCATATTACTGGTTATTAGATACGGGAGCTTCTTTGTCAATTATACGAAAAGAAAGTTTGCCGCAAAATATAGATATATATAAAAATGATGTTTTAGTCAATGGCATAGGCGGACAAATTCACTCACAAGGCCATGTTTATCTTACATTGTCATCAGATAATGGTGAATCATTTCAACACAAGTTCCATATATTTAATAACTTACCTCTTAAGGCCGATGGTATTATCGGGTTAGACTTTTTAAGTACTTACCTAGCGAAAATAAATTTAGAAACGAGGGTTTTGACATTAAAAATAAATAGAAAAGAAATAACAACGCAAATATTTGATAATTCTGAAAAAACTCATAATTGCGAATTTTTAACTATTCCGGCGCGATGCGAATCTATCCATTTCATAAGAATAGAATCATGCCCAAAAGAAGACAGTATTGTTTGCGCAGAAGATTTAGAGAATAATTTATTTTTAGCTAGTGCTATTGTGGAAGCAAATAAAGATAAAATACCAATTAAAATTTTAAATGTCAGTGAAAATGATATACGAATACCAATATTTAAACCAAACTTACAACCATTATCTTTATACGAGTGCTATAAGTGTGATAAAAATAAAGCAAATGCTACTAGAGCAGAAACATTAAAAACATTATTAAAATTACAACATCTTAATTCTGAGGAAAAAACGTCTATCGAGGACATTTGTCAAAAGTATTCAGATGTTTTTCATTTGCCAAACGATAAATTAACAACAACTAATATTTATGAACAAACAATAACATTAAAACCTAACACAAATCCTGTATACACAAAACCATACAGATTACCACAAAGCTTAAAGAAAGAACTAAATGAAAAAATACAAAATATGATAAAAGATGATATTATTGAGGAAACACAAAGTGAATGGTCTAGTCCAATATTACTAGTGCCAAAGAAAAATAATGAAAATAATGATAAGAGGTGGCGTTTGGTAGTAGACTATCGTAAACTTAACGAGAAAATTCAAGATGACAAGTTCCCATTACCAAATATAACTGAAATTTTAGATTCTCTCTCAGGAGCTATTTTATTTAGCCATCTTGATTTACATTCAGGGTATTATCAGGTACCTTTAGAACCTTCAAGCAGGAAATGTACAGCATTTAGTACAAATTCAGGACAGTTTCAAATGAAACGTTTACCAATGGGTTTAAAAATTTCTCCAAGTGCTTTTAGTAGAGTAATGACTGTGGCTTTATCTGGTTTAACTTTTGACAAATGTTTTGTATATCTTGACGATTTAATCGTTTTCGGTCGTAATTTAGAATCTCACAATCGTAATCTTATAGACATATTTGAAAGATTGAGAAAAGTTAATTTAAAATTAAATCCTACTAAGTGTCAATTCTTAAAAAAAGAACTATTATATCTTGGTCATGTTGTGTCTGCGCAAGGTGTCTTACCAGACCCAGAAAAAATTAAAGTTTTGCTTGATTATCCGGTACCACAAACTTCTGAAGAAGTAAAACGATATGTTGCTTTCTGCAATTATTATAGAAAATTTATACCATCTTTCGCTGAAATAACAGCACCACTAAACAAATTATGCAGAAAAAATGAACCTTTTATTTGGTCAAAAAGTTGTCAAAAATCATTTGACAGCCTTAAGCAACACATGACTAACCCACCAATTTTGCAATACCCCGATTTTGCAAATGATAGTGAATTTATATTAAAAACAGATGCTTCTGGAATAGCAATTGGATCTGTTCTATGTAACAAAAACATGAAACCAATTGCATATGCAAGTCGACCATTAAACAAGGCTGAAAGAAATTACCCAACAATACAAAAAGAATTGCTAGCCATTGTTTGGTCTGTCAAATATTTTAGGCCATACCTTTACGGAAAACATTTTGTCATTGAAACAGACCATAAGCCATTAATATATCTATTTGGGATGAAAGATCCTTCAAGTCGTTTGTTAAAATTTAGATTAACTTTGGAGGAATACGACTATGAGATAGTGTACATAAAAGGAAAAGACAATGTCGCCGCGGATGCATTGTCAAGAATTGTGATAACATCGGGAGAACTAAAGGATATGCATAATGATGTAGTAGCTGTATTAACAAGAGCTCAAAAGAAAAGAATGACAGATATAGATATTGAAAATGTAGAAAGTTCAGATTTATTTAGTAGGTCCGACGACACGAGGTCTGATCAACCAAGAGTTGCGGAAATATTAAAGAAATCAAACGATACAGTCGAAATGAGGTTAATGGAAGGAGATGAATTAAATAAGCTAATTAAAAATAATAGGATATCATTCCAAGAAGAATGTTTTGCTTATGCAGAAAATAAAAAGATTTTATACATAAATCTCAATTTTAAGTCACATTTTACGCGAGCCGAATTTGTGTCGAAATTGAGCAAATTTTGTAAGAAATTAAATATCAAAGAGATATGTATAATCAAAGATAAAAATAATGAAAACTTTCTAAAAGAGTTGTGTAAAGAAATCGATTCAATAAAAACATGGTCCGGACCACGACTACAAGTACTAAGAGGTATTACGAGAATAACTAAAGAAGAAGATATTAAGTTTATCTTACACGATTTTCATTTACTGCCGACCAGTGGTCATGCTGGTATGCGCAGAATGATAAACAATATTAAAAGACAATTCTACTGGCCAGGTCTTGAAAAAGACGTTCAAGATTTTGTAAAAACGTGCGATAAATGTCAAAAGATGAAGCATGGTAAATACATTAAGGAACCCATGTGTATAACTACCACTGCTTTGTATGCATTTGAAAAAATATTTTTGGATATTGTAGGTCCACTACCTCAAGATTATGAAGGTAATGTATACATTCTCAGTCTTCAATGTGAGCTCAGTAAGTTCGTAGAGGCATATCCGCTTAAAGCTAAGGACACCGTAACTGTAAGTAAAGCATTAGTAGATAATTTTATTTTAAGATTTGGTTTACCAAAAACATTAGCCACTGATCGAGGTGCTGAATTTATGTCATCAACAATGGAACAGGTTTGTAAGCTTCTAAATATAGAAAAAATATCATCAACGGCATATCACCATCAATCAGTTGGTTCGTTGGAAAATTCACATAAAAGTTTAGGAGCGTTCCTTAGGATTCAGTGTCAAAACAATCCACAGTCATGGTCACACTGGTTATCATATTGGTGTTTTAGTTATAACACAACTGTTCATTCGGCAACTAAATACCAACCGTTCGAGCTTGTTTTTGGCAGACCATGTAATGTTCCTTCTAGATTATGTAATGTAGTTGAACCATTGTATAATCCAGAAAATTATTGTAGTAACCTTAGATATAAACTTCAGATAGCTAGTAAAGACGCTAGAAATAATTTAATTTTAAGTAAATGTAATCGAAAAACTAATTATTATGACAAAAAATTGAACTCAGTTCACTACCATAAAGATGATTTGTTATTGGTAAAGAATGAAGTTGGAGGAAAATTGAGTCCTTTATTTCAAGGTCCGTTCACGGTTTTAGAAGATTTAGGATGCAATGTAAAAATAATAAAAAACAACAGAATTGATATTGTTCATAAAAATAGGACCAAACCATATTATGTTTCGTAACAATTGGATAAGAATGTAAAAAAAAAAAAAATAGCGTACGAATTTTTTTTCTTTTTTCTACATTGCCGGAGGTGAAGTGTGTGTATGTTCCTTTATATTATTTAGTAAGTATGCTCCTTAAGAATTGTGTCTCATGTTATAGCTTACGTTGCGCTATGCATTGTATGTATATTTTAGATTCATTATACTACTCTTATGGGAACCGAGCAGTAGCCTTTTATTTTACACCCGAACCCTGTACATCTCACAGTATCTATGCTGTACTATGTCAGTGATGTGTACCTGTCTACAAGCAGCAACATCCTTCTCCCCTTGCACCGCCAGTCGGTGCGTATCTCCGTCACTAAAGTGCAGCACTATAAGGGCGGGTTCAGTATCTATGCTGTACTATGTCAGTGATGTGTACCTGTCTACAAGCAGCAACATCCTTCTCCCCTTGCACCGCCAGTCGGTGCGTATCTCCGTCACTAAAGTGCAGAACTATAAGGGCAGGTTCGGTATCGCCGGCGGTAAGTGTGGCGGCGTCGAGGTACTTGCGGCCGCGCCAGTGTGTGCCGCCCCGGGCTGCTTCTGCGCGAGAGCCGTAGTATAGGAGGACGCCGCGTTGGAGGACGGCCTGTGAAATGATACATATAATGTATATACATACGTGTACACATATATGTACTGTATCCTATCTTTAGATATAAGATAAACTGTACAATTCCCTAATAAAAATAAAATGAAATAGAATAAAAACTAAAATAATTATAGTCTATTCGCGCTAAGAAAATAGTAACCCGTCAGTGCAACTACAAAGTAAAGCCGTATCCATACTGGGGTAAAAAGTTGACCATAAATATTAAAGCAAACTTTTCACAACGCAGTATTTTCTTGTATAATAGTGATTATTTTAATATTTAATCAGAATCGTTAAAATTTTCACTTTTACTTTTACAAATAGCGTACTGTATAAAGGGCTTACTTCATTGGTCACTGGGAACATGATCTGATTAGTTGGGTGTAGCTGAGTGACAACAATGAGTCACTGTTTTCTTAACTTGAATTAAAACTTAATACGAAAAAGTATTTTGTGCGAAGAAAGTTGTACTGAACAGCAGAATTTTTTGTTCTCTTTAAGAGTTGATTTTGCACCATAAACCTGGGAAATTTTTGGATAGTGATAAAAAAAAACAAGCAGTACCTATAAATAATTCAATCAATCACAATACACTTTGGAGGACTAAGCGACTGTCTGTCACTGTCAAACGGTACTTTTTAGATTTGACAGGCTATAGTTAATTTAACATCAAGTTGATATTAGTAATTAAACTACTACGTTAATTTTCACCAATAGCGTAACCATGAACAATATTGAAAACTAAATATGTTTATCTGGTACTTATAAACACTAACACTCTCAAAGTTGTGGGTATACCTACTAACTTAGTCTACTTTTGTTTAAAATAGAAGACTAATATTATCTATTTCTCTGTCTCTTACCCAAACAGGTCTCCAGCCTAAGAACCGAGACCTCTTCAGCAGCGGACCCTCGAACCTGGCGGCCGTTCTCTGCAGCCGCTGCACCGGCCGAACACTCAACACCTCGCGCATTTCTGTGTCTTTAGCCATATCGATTGCTAACTGGCCTGCAGATATGAAACATGTTTTTGGTTAAGATAAGACAAGACTACCACTGGACGCCAGATCTTTGCGAGGCCCGGGGCGCCAGATCTTAGCGGGACCCAGGGCGCCAGATCTTTGCACAGCCCAGGGCGCCAGATCTTTGTGAGGCCCTTGTCCTTTTTGCAAAGTAATACATGAATTTCGAATTTAAAACATAATTTTAGAAGATTTATAGAAATGAAAAATCATAAATACGACAACGACGGACGGACTAATAAAGGGCAAGTAACGTGTATACACGAGCGCGGGACAGGAGAGGCATTATCTGTTCGTTAGTCAACTCGAGAACGGCTGGACTGATTTGGCTAATTTTGGTCTTGAAATATTCGTGATAGTCCAGGGAAGGTTTAAACGGTGAGAAAAAAATGGAAAAAATCACGAAAAAAAAAATCCGTATACAACGCCATCTCTAATTAAAAAGTCATTATAGAAAAAAATTATGCTGTTCTGGTAATACCAGTAGATGGCGCTATTCTTACTATTAGGCGGTACGAAGTTCGCCGGGTCAGCTAGTTTATTATAAATAAATCGTTCATTCAAATAAAATTTAGTTTTTTCTACCAATAAGCAACTTCATTTTTATTTTTATTTGAGAATTTGTATGTAATAATTATTACCTCATAGGACCCAATTACGTACACTGCAGGCGGACGTTCGAAAAAAATCAAACTACTACTAAACTAATTTATTTTAAATAAAGGAACTACAATTAAATTTAGTGAAACCTTGGACAGACAGTCCAGTTGGGTAGATCTAATTTCAAGAAAGTGGTCAACCGTCGAATCCGACTCGGCTGGGCAGCGTTCGGGAAGCTGCGCGGTATCTTCTCATCCAATATACCACAGTGTCTCAAGACGAAAGTCTATGACCAGTGCGTGTTGCCAGTGATGAAATATGGTTTCGAAACGTGGTCGCTCACAATGGGCCTCATCAGAAGGCTCAAAGTCACCCAAAGGGCAATGGAAAGGGCTATGCTCGGAGTTTCCTTGCGTGATCGAATCAGAAATGAAGATATCCGCAGGAGAACCAAGGTTGCCGACATAGCACGAAGAATCGCCAAACTTAAGTGGCAATGGGCAGGGCACATTGCTCGCAGAACAGATGGCCGTTGGGGCCGAAAGGTTCTGGAGTGGCGACCGGCCGCGTACCGGAAGACGCAGTGTTGGAAGACCCCCTACAAGGTGGACCGATAACCTGGTGAAGGTTGCGGGAATCCGATGGATGCGAGACGCACAGGACCGTTCGTTGTGGCGACATTTGGGGGAGGCCTATGTCCAGCAGTGGACGTCTATCGGCTGAAATGATGATGAAATGATTAGTGAAACCTATTCGATGCTAGAATATGGAATGACCAAAAACTTACTAAATATAACTTATTGCTAATATGGAGTTTTGCTGCGTCAGCGGCTCGTGGCCGGCCCAAGTGTCGACGATGCAGTTTTCATGTGCCATGCGTCAGGCGTCAATCGAATGATTTGCTGGGTCAGCGACATCCATTATGGATCCGTACGTAACAACCCCATGATTGACCTGTTGGTCTAGTGATTAGTGGCCCTGACTGCTATGCCGGAGGTCGTGGGTTCGATTCTCACCCAGGAGAAATGTTTGTGTGATGATCACGATCATTTGTTCTGTGTCTGGGTGTAATTTATCTATAATATGTATGTATTTAGAAATATATAAGTATGTTTATCAGTTGTCTAGTACTCATAACACAAGCTCTGCTTAGCTTGGGACTAGACGGCGTTCGCGTTGTGTGATAGTTGTGTGAATGAATGCAATGAATGAAATATTGTAAAATCAGAAGAACCACCTTTGAATAGGTAAGGCTACCAAATAACAACATATATCATAATTGTGACGTTGAAATTTAATATAATCGAAAATAAACAATTTCACCTATATCCGCTTTGATAATATTACGCTCTATTACACTTTGGGTGATGGGACTCTGAGAGGTACGAGAAGTTATTTTTAAGCACTTTCACCGTGTGTACCAGCTTCATAACATACATAAAATAATTGCAATACGTCGTATGTTTGAGCCTTCACCTTTGGACAAAAAAACTATTGATCTTAAGAGCGGCCAACTCGAGGTACAACCCATCCATACAACCGCTCTTACGTGATTATGATGTTATTACAGATCTTTCAGATGGTGTTATTTCGATCTCTTGATATTTTGGATACACAACTATCTTGTGGATATTATCTATGCTTCTATAGAAATCTAAACATAAATTTGTGTAAAACTAATCTGAAAATCTGCTAATTTACGCGAACTTTATGTGAACTTTGGTTTTAAAAAAACACGTATTTCCTGGAACAAGTTTTTGAGTAAATCTCAGAACAACCGAATGCCAACAGAATTTTCAGGCGTTATCTCTCTTTCTTCGCATTGCCTCTTTATTAAACATCGCGTTGGATGGCGTTAGATGAAGCAACAAGCTAAAAAAATAAACCATGCTCAACGTTGACGATAGGCGAGTGGAAAAGAGCTTTCTTAATGAACAAAATCGTCGAGTATCGAAGATTTGCGTAGCCTTGTGTACGAAAGGCTTTAGGGTAGTAAAGAAATTATGAGATCTAAAAATAAGGCCCATGTGTGATTAGCCCACCAACAATGAAGAAAAGTACGTTATTATTTACATACCGCTATTATTTCTGAGCGTAGTATCGACTCCATTTTGTAGAAGTAATACTGCAAGTCTTGTGTGTCCTCTATATGCAGCACAGTGGAGGCACGTGTTGCCCTGAGCGTCCACGCAGTTTATGTTCGGAGTGTTCGGGCTGCTTAACTGGAAATGTCAGAGAAATTTTTTGTAAAATGGCAGGGTATAATGTTATTTTTTTTTTTATTTATTGACCAATCAACAATTCTATGTCCTGGCAAAAGTTAAAATTTTTTTTCTTTGATCTATGGGTAGTGTTATAATTTCTTGTACAATAGGTTAGCACCGCATGCACCATAAAAGCAATAGTTATATGCTATAAATAGGTACTTTAATATGAAATTAATAAAAATCAAATGAATAATAAAACATTAGAAAGAAAAATCAAAATATATGATGACACTTTTTACAAGTTTCACTTATTACGAGACATAGTCTTGGTTTGGTTAAAGTCTATAGAAATATATCCAGATTTCTGAATTGAGAATTCGGAGACGACCTTACAAACTTGGACATCAATCTTGTGTTTGACATGTCCTTAACTGCAAATTAACAATTCAGACACCGTCCTATATATATCTTAGATATTAAGAAACAGAAATAATCTTGCGTAAACCAGAAATTCCTGCCGTTCAACAACCGTATATTAGTTTTGTATAATACGATTACTTTGAAAATATTAAATAAAAGGTTAAACTGTGATCAGTAAAGGGTTGACCAGACGGTTGCAAACTAGCGTTCCAACCAAGGTGACCTTGGTTTATGTGTTTGGTTTGTGATGCAGCTACATGGATGTAAACCACGCGCCAACACGTTCGGTGGTTGGGAAAACGCGCCTCCCAACCAAGGGCGTTGAAGGTCATGGTTTACAAATGCTGTCTACACGGATTGAAACTAGCAAGGTCACCTTGGTTGGTCACCCCTTAAACAAACAATTCAATTTAATCTTGTGACTAATTAGACCACAATATTAATACTGTGCTATGTGAAGCGTAGCATTCCGCGTCATGCGTTGCTTTGATACAATAATAAAACAGCACATTAAATACCACTTTTTCTAATACCATAACACCAAACAGCATTATTGTGTTCCTTTTTTAAAGGTTAACACCTGCGGGGTTGTTCGGAATATCCACCGCGGCCCTGGAACGCAGAGGGTAAATGAAGGAACACGGGTGGGTCTCAGTCAGTGAAACTCTAACACTCCCTCCGCTCCAACAAGAATGGGATCAGTTATTTGATAATTTCTCACCCCAAAAAAAGGTGTTCTTATTTTTTAGTTTCTTCTTCTTGTCTTTGTTTCTTACTAGCTGACCCGGCGAACTTCGTACCGCCTAATAGTAAGGATAACGCCATCTACTGGCATTACCAGAACAGCAGAATTCATTTTACAATGACATTTTAATTAGAGATGGCGTTGTATTCGGATTTTATTTTCGTGATTTTTTTTCCATTTTTTCACACCGTTCAAACCTTCCCTGGACTATCACGAATATTTCAAGACCATAATTAGCCAAATCGGTCCAGCCGTTCTCGACTTTTAGCGAGACTAACGAACAGCTATTCATTTATATTTATATATAAAAGGAAAAACTGACTGACTGACATATCAACGCACAGCCAAAACTACTGGGACTAGGAGTGTGAAATTCTGCACAAGGCTTCCTTTTATGACTTAGGCAAGCACTAAGAGAGGAATCCCCAAAATTCACACCCTAAAGGGATGAGACGGGGGTCCAAAGTTTGTATGGGGAAACCTACTTTCAAGCGAGCGAAGTCGCTGACTGAATATATATATATATAGATGTAAGTGTGTGTACCTACATTATTAATTGTTAAAGAAATAATGAGACGTTTCAGCTTTCGTTTTTGTCTACATTCAGTGCAATTTTTCCCCCATGAGATAGTCAGCCTGTTTGACACACAGCCATCCTGAAAAATAAAATCTAAATCATTGCCATTAACTTACCAGCTCCTGTATATCGTCAATCCTGCCTTCTTTAGCGGCAGTCAGCAGCCGAAGCTCTCGTTCATGTCTTTCTGCCCTGCCGGCTGCCTCCAATAATCGTTGAACGTCTCTGGTCTTTGACATATCGCATGGTGTTCGGCCTTCTCCATTCATTATGTTGACGTCTGCTTTGTGTTGGAGTAGGAGGATGACAAGATCCTGTGGGAAAGAAAGGAATGGTATCTTTTACCATATCTGCGTATCTTTTCTCCTTCTCTGTCAAATCCATCCAAAGGTTGTCTGTAAAAAATCGCTCTTAGCGATAAGACCGCCTTTGTTACACCCTATTAACTTTAGGCTCCAACTATATTTTTTTATGGAGTAAAATAAATAGTATATCTATCTATCGGTCAAAGACAGATACTAGAACGGGAGTCGGAGTCTTCTCCAATGACCTCAATATCAAAATATTCAGACCGCATAATCCTACACCATCTGTCACGCGATATGTGTTGGCATCATTCTGGTGGCCCATATCATAGCAGCCAGGAGAGTCACGGATACTCACATAAGCCTCGTTTTTTTTTTTAAATTGTTATAAACTAGTGCTTGACTGCGATCCCACCTGATGGTAAGAAGTGATGCAATCGTTGATGGTGAGGCGCACTAGTTTATTAAGAGCCTATTCACTCTAGCCTTGAAGACACCTAAATTATAATCGGACGGAAAGACAGCAACAGGCAAGTTGTTCCAGTCCCTCGATGTTCGCGGCATAAACAACGAGGCGAACGCTTAGCTCCGACAGTGCCCCAGTCCTTCAGTCCCTAGGAAAAGCTTTAGCACCTCGAAACTCATACAGGAATGCCATTCTGCGTTAGAGTGCGTCACAGTGTTCAATCGAAAACTGTGACGCTACATTGGACGGACGCAGCGGCTCACTGGGCATTAACGCGGGTGCGTAGTTTCACGCGGAATGTGCTGGCATCATTTGAGCGGCCCATAACATAGTAGATAGGAGAGTCACGGATACTCACATTCGTGTACTCTCCGACAGTGCCCCAGTTATTCAGTCCCTTGGGGAAAACTACCACCTCAAAACTCATACAGGAATGCCACTCAATGCTAGAGCGCGTCTAAGTGCTCAATCGAACACTGCGATGTTGCAGTGGATTAAAGGATGTAGTGGCTCACTGAGCAAAGACGCGGTTGGGTAGTTTTTAAAGGACACAGCATGACGGTTGACAGGATAGAATGGAAGAAAAAAAACGTGTTGCGCGAACCCCAAATAAGACTGGACAAGGGCAGGAAGATGATGATTGTAGAGGGCACATCGAGACGCGTAGCTTGCCGAATTCTCTCACGGTTACATCAACCTTTTTATGAATTAAGTAGGCAGATAAATTCAACTTATTGCTATATTAAAAGCTTCTGCAAGCGGCTTCGCCCTTGTGAAAGTAGATAATATAGCCTATGTCACCCAGTGATAAAGTAGTGTTCTACTGTTGAAAGAAATTTTTAAAATCGTCCTGTAAAAGTTTATAAATAAAAATGCAAAAATTTTAAAAAAAATCTCTTTATAATATCAATATAGATTGCGCCGATTGCGCGCAGCGTTGCGTCTTGGTGTGAACTGGCGTTAAACCAAATTAAATGAGCATCTGTGAGGATATTTAAAATTGTGTCCACTGGTACTCAAATTTAAACCATAAGCCAATTTTATAAAAGTCATTTTACAGGAACTTATGCATCAAAAGAACTGTTAACACCTATTTCCTGCAATTATCTCAAGACTTGAGCACTTGAGAACCATCAATAAAAAGATAAATATTGTTGTTTATGATGGACCTCTGGAATTTACATCATTTTTTTTTAAATTTTGATAGGCTCGCGCTTGACCACATAATAGAAAGCAATGATGTGGTTGATGATGGAGTATGCTTGCCTAGAAGTAACCTATTCACTCTTGACTTAAAGATCCTCAGGTTGGAGGCTCATGAAGCAGTTACAACAACCAACTAACCCACACATATTTATATTTTATTTTTAGGGTTCCATACCTCAAAAGGAAAAACGGAACCCTTATAGGATCACTTTGTTGTCCGTCTGTCTGTCTGTCTGTCTGTCAAGACCATTTAACTCGGGAACAAAATAGAATTAAAAGCTGTAAAAAAAATCAAACTTCTAAGTTAACGAAAAAAAGGCACGGCCATTTATGTCGCAAAAAAAACGTATATTTCGACACTCTCAAGGGAATCAAAATTCATGGGGTACTTCCTGTTGACTCAGAATACTGAAATTTGGAATAAAGCATGGTCTTATAGCACAAGTATAGGAATAAATCTGAAAACAGTAAATTTGTTGTTACGGAAAAAAAAAAATTGCGATTCGGAAAAATCTTGGAGACTCCATTCGGGAATTGAACTATTTACATAGGTGAGTTTGTACGGAACCCTCAGGGCGAGAGTCCAACTCGCACTTGCCGATTTTTTTTTTTCCTTACCTCATTCCCAATAAAAGAAGCCTTATGCAGTGCCGAATCGCCAGTGTCATTGACCTCATCAACATTAGCTCCAGCTTCCAACAGTGCCTGCACCACATGTGTGTGACCAAAGTATGTGGCCAAGTGTAGAGGTGTCCAGCCTAGATTGGTCTTACTTTTGCCTGAAAAATAATAAAAGAAAATTAGGAGGAGGAACACACTGGGCCCGCGTGGTGGATTACGGCCCATTCCCTCTCCTAGAGAGAGGAGGCCTGAGTCCCAGCAGTGGGAACATTAAAAGGCTGAATATGTATGTATGTATGTATGTATGTAGGAGGAGGAAATGTTACTGAATTATTCTGTTATCCTATTATTCTTCTTCCTACTGATTAATATAAGAATTGGGAATGTCAGCCAGTTTTGATGTTTTGAGATTATGTTAATGTGTGTCATATTATGATTTCAGAGTAGTGATATAATAGTAGCTTCAATATAACTACTCAAAACTAGTGTAACTGTAATGGAGCAAAATAAGACAGAGCTGACATCATTATTATGACTATTAACAGGAAACTAATAGATATTTATGTTAATTCAATGCAAGCATTCTTGTAAAACATTATGTGATGATGATATAAAATTAGATAAATAATTAATAAGAGATCCGTTAAAGCAATTGTATGTGACAAAAAATAAAATAAATAAATAAAAATCTTTAATTCCAATGGAAAAGTAGTTTCAGCATCTATGTTAATTTGAAAGTTCTATTTCCTAACTAAATAAAAAAAACTATTATTTTTATTAAATTAGTCATTAGGTAACTCAGTTCAATATTTCACTAGCTATTTCTAGTAAATTACTTATACTAATGATAAAAGTAACAAGGATTATTCATCTTCAATGCAATGACTCAGACCTGATGACTATAGCAATTAAAAACTTATGATAATAAGCATACAACTGTTCAATGTTTACATGACCTTATTCATAGGGAATTGTCTTACTTATTATTATTTAAATTCAAATATAAATATTAATATTTAACCACAAAAAAAATACCAGTAACATACACTAGTAGTTTTAATATGCCAGGCAAAGGTCTTAGATGGTACACAGCCTAATTTCAGTAAAACCTTAGTTGGCAAGAAGGTACTTTTCTTGAAGAGCAGTATTATAATTTTTGATCATAATTGTGAACAACAGATGAACCTAACCATATTTAAAAGCAAAGCCAGGTACTTTATAGTGTAAATTTCTGACTGAATTACATAGTAAGAGATAGTTTTACTACATAAGGAATCGTGAATAAATTGTATGTCTATGATGGTAGTACGTTTTTCTCTTCTATTTTTACACACAAACAGAAGAATTATAGATGGTATATTAAAGAGTTAGTCGACTTTCTTTGATATTCTCACCTTTGCAATTAATATCCAACGTAAGTTTCCCTTCATTCTTTGCTTCCAGCATAGCCTTGACCACCGCCAGTTCTCCATGTCTGGCAGAATACAACAGGGATTCCTGTGCCTCACTCCCACAATTACTGTCCTTAGACATTCTGGTTTCTGGTACCGTTTGCAATGCACTGTTATGAAGTAAAACAAGGTAATTTATCACCAATCCAGACAATATAGCGTCACTTGTCGCTTTTTATTACGTCGAAACACATCGTATCATGATTTTATTTCAAAATATGCACACATACATAAGTCAGGTTCAGATAATTTGAATTTGAACTTGTTTAACGCCCGCGACTTTACACACGATAATAAGAGTCACACATTAATTACGAGCGCGATATGGAAGTAATTAATTCGCGAATCTCAATTCGAGGTCCTACCCACCTCAAATCTTTCAACGAATTGTCAAATGTCAAAACACGAGTTTCAAATGTCACTGTCATACCGTCAAACGGCTGGTCAATCATTTTGCACCTTTAAAACTCTGGTTCCGTATGGTAAAAGTACGATTTGAAGGCTAAAGCGCAATTTATAGTGAAAAACGTTTATATATTATGTAATTTACATTAAATGGTCATAACAAAAACTTATTTAATTTTTTAAATGATAATACAAATTTTATAAAACTTTTTCACATGCTGTTGGCTTATGGGACAAATCATACAAAAATAGGTACCTACGCTTTAAAAACATGTGTAAAAGGTGAAAGGTTCAGGAGAAAACAAAACGGAACGAAAAGGAACAGGGATAATACATTAACCTAATAATAGTGTGACCGCTGCGCGTGGGGTTCCGGGTCCAATTCGCAGATCAGCCAAAACGTTAATGTTTTTCCAGTAGGAATTTGATAGTGGCATGGCAGTAGGGGGTAACGCACCGCCCGCGCCGCGCCGTGGCTCGAAAATCAATTCAAACCATTGGTACTGCACCTGATCCTTCTCCGGTCGTATAATATTGTCGTCCCATTGTCGTATTATTAGAGTGTACATTGGTCCTTGGACTGTGACCAAAGAAAGAAAGAAACTGAAATTGCCCACCCAGAGACTATAATTCGACTTGGAGGGCTACTATTAATATTTTGTTTTAACGGAGCTGCTTGCGATCTGCCAATCCTTTTTTAATAAGATTTTATTTCGTAAGTTACGAAATAAAAGGAGTTACGAATCGTAACTCCTTGAACAATCGATTTTACATTTTTATAACAGAATTCTAATTTCAACAACCTTGACCTCGTATCCTGATGGCTTACTCTTCGTTTATAAATTGATTTGTAAATGAATGAAAGAATTATCCGTTTTTCTCAGTCATTTTTAGACATATTATATTTCATTATGGTAAGCTAATCATGACTGTTATAAGGTTTTTTTATTCTTAAATTAGATAAATAAATACGACAATTTAAAAAAATGTATTAAAAAACTTTTGAGACTTTAAACAATTATGAACGAATTGCTAAAAGTCAATTCTGCCGAAAACGTCAAAGTCAAAAACGCCGGCGTAGAATTCGTTAGGTAAAATAAATAAATACAATAATAATTAGTAATATAAGAAAAATGTGCGATGTCGTCCAAAATTGTTGTCGTATATGTCTGGACGTGGAGTCCGACCATGTCTCCATACTCGGGGACCCAACCATCAACCTACACTTGAAAGCTTGTCTCGCGGTAACTGTATCCTCAAACGATCATCTTCCAAAGAACATTTGCTTGTCTTGTGTATCATTATTAAACCAATTCTATAATTTCCAACTAAATGCTCGTTGTTCACAAGACTGGCTTGAATCTTCAGTGCAAGAGAAGACGAAAAAATCAACTGAAAACAAAATGGTGATACAACCTTTACCTGACTCAGAATACAACTCAGATTCACTCCTAGAATTTCTAAACAATACTGCGAACATCGAAGAGTACCTTAACAACCTTGGTAAGGAAGATATACCTTGCATAGTTAACATGTTGGACAAGAATGAACATTCTTTTGAAATAAGTAAGATGAACAGTAAAACTGTTAAAGTTCCAAGTCCTAAAAAGAAAGACATAGCAAAGAAATTTAAAACAGAAAGAGAAGTGATGGATACAGACCAATTAGTAAAAGGTATTTTAATGAAGGAATCTGATCCAAAAATTAAGGTAAACCAAGCGAAAATAGAAAAAAATGCCTTTGTATGTTTTGGCTGTAAAATTAAGTATGACACAGTACAAAAATTATTACAACACTTGAGCATTTGTGACTTAGCAGTCCGTACTTGTGTGCACTGCGACATGCTGTTTAATTCTAAGCAACAAATGCAACAACATTCAATTTCACACAATACATCAGGTATCTTTACTTGCAACTGCGGTGAGGAGTTTACGTCGAAAGAGCGACTGACACAGCACCATAAAACATGCCACACAGACTATGCAGCAACCATAGGGTGTGTATACCGTTGTAAAGAATGTGGAGACACATTCAAAGAGAGGTTTTTGCTATACAAACATGCTAAAGAACACATTTTGAAAGCTCAAGAGAGAGTGTGCGATATTTGTGGACACACCTTTCATGGCAGTGATGCGTTGGATAAACATAGGAAGGAGGAACATGAGAAACCTGAAAATGTTATGTATAGGTAAGAATTTGTCATCTTTTGTTAATTTTTTAATTGATATAAACTATATAGTGCTTCAAGAACCTTTCGTCCCCAACAACCATCTGTTCTGCGAGCAATGTGCCCTGCCCACTGCCACTTAAGTTTGGCGATTCTTCGGGCTATGTCTGTAACCTTGGTTCTCCTGCGGATATCTTCATTTCTGATGTGATCACGCAAGGAAACCCCGAGACGCACAGGACCGGTCATTGTGGCGACATTTGGGGTAGGCCTATGTCCAACAGTGGACGTCTTTCGGCTGAAATGATGATGATTATGATATAGTGCTTGACTGCAATCCCACCTGATGGTAAGCAGTGATGCAATCCTTGATGGATTTATTAAGAGCCTATTCACTCTAGCCTTGAAGACACTTAAATTATAATCGATCGGAAGACCGCACCAGGCAAATTGTTCCAGTTTATTCATTTAAATGTACATATAAATTACATTTCCATGTTTAAATATTTCAATTTAAAAAAAACCTTTTACTTCAGGAGGGGTACAGGGTTCAAGCTGGCAGTTAGGGCTCCATAAAAAGTAACCTCCCAACAATATAACTCCTAAAAACAGCTGTGTCTAGGGTAATGCTTTCTGAATCAAGCCCTTGATCCAGCTGGCTAAGGAGAGCCTCCTAAGATGTTGATTGAACTCAATCAACATCTTAACGGCCGTTAAGGCAGTGGCTGGTAATTATCAGTAAATTGATGCTCTACATCCCATATCTCAACAATCTCACAAACCGAGTCGACTTTCATGAGGTTCTCAACATGCAGGACAATATCAACAAGCATTGCACGCCACTTGATTCAGTCCACCACAACTATATTAGGCTCATTGGCAACAATTGTACGATCAATGATGATATCATCTTTATTATTAATTATTGGTGAAGCGGGAGGGCGTCAGACTTTTACTGACTAAAACCACACCTGTCTCCTTCAGTTACCTTTTGCGTTCGAGGACTACGGGTTTCCTTTTCAGAAATTCCTCGCGGTCCTAGCCAGCGGGTATCGGCCCTGTTGGGCCCTTACGGTTTGCTGACATCTCTTTGAGAAGCGCGTGGATCACTACGCGCTGTTGACGACTGGGTTCGCTCGGTCCGGTAAATTACCGGATGGCCGGACGGCGAGCTATCCATTGCTCGACATCCGTAAGCCCGCGTCTAAGTGGCTGGTAGTCGGGGTTGGAATCTCGGCGGCTGGGGCGTGAGGACGTTCGTTCCCTCACGCGTACGGTCTCCTCCTTCGCTAGCATTACTGCTTCGCAAAAGGAGGTGACCGCCATTCCTCCTCGCTCTGGACCATAGCCTGAACCAGGGTCCGGCGCGAGAGGTCGCTACCGCCAATCGCTTCCACGAGGACAAGGAGATGCTTCGTGCACGGCGGGGCACACCTCCACCGTATGCTCCACCGTGTCCTCCGGGCGGTTCACAATGGTTTCTTCCGCTTGAATCCTATGCAGGAACTTACCGAACTTGTCATGTCCGGTGAGGACCTGCGTCATGCGGACGGTGAAGACGCCGTGCACTCCACAATGAGTGGACTTACCGCCGTAATTATGGCGTGCTCATCACTGGATTGCGACAGTCGTTGTCGCCATTTCACTGTGAGATCTCACCGCAACTCTGTCCGCCATGATGAAACGGGCTTGGCTTTATCCCAAAGAATAGCCACAAAAAAAAAATAGGTTTTAGTTTAGTTTTATCTGTTGACCACACAGTCTATAAGTTGCAAGTCAATTTATTGAATAAAATAATATTTATATATTATTTTATTATATATATTTAATAGTGAATAGGCTCTTAATAAACTAGTGCGCCTCACCATCAATGATTGCATCACTGCTTACCATCAGGTGGGATCGCAGTCAAGCACTGGTTTATATCAATAAAAAAATAAAAAAATATAATAATATTACATGACATCTAGATATATATATATATAAAAAACATCCAACCGAATTGATAACCTCCTTCTTTTTTTTGAAGTCGGTTAAAAAGCGAAATACCACTCATTGATTAATCACGAAATCTCAGAAACAATAACATCTACAAACTTAAAATTTGGCAGGTAGGTTCCTTATAGGGTGTAGACATCCGCTAAGAACGGATGTTATGAAACTCCACCCCTAAGGGGGTAAAAGGGGGTTGGAAGTTTGTAAGGAGAAACCTACTTTTACGCGGATGAAACCGCTGGCAGAAGCTAGTACTTATAACATATAATTTGATTTTCAGGTGCAAAATATGCAACACATCATCAGCAGATAGAAAAGAAATGTACCTACATGTGAAGAAGCATACAGCACGACCAGAACCCACTCGTCACTTATGTGAATCTTGTGGCCGTAGCTTTGCAACGAGAACTTCATTATTCCGCCACTCATTGTTACACGGAAGTAATAGAACCATCTGCCATATTTGTAACAAGCAAGTAACAGATACAAAGCTATTAAAACAGCACATTAAAGAACACACTGAGATGGCCATGTGTGAAAAGTGTGGGCAAAATGTGAACAGATATAAACTTAGAATGCACACTTGTGTGTAAATGTGATACATACTATGGTCCACCATGGACTTATTTTTATATTTTTGCTGGTTATTATTTGATTGTTTGAATATTTGTAAAATTGTAGCCCGATGAATCGCCAAATTTTGTGCGGTTGAAGTACAGATGATTGATTGGGCCGAAAGATTCTAAAGTACACACGCACAAGATGGACCGATGACCTGGTGAGGGTTGCGGGAATCCGATGCATGCGAGATGCACAGGAGCGGTTGTTGTGGTGACACCCGGGAAGGCATATGATCAACAGTGGACATATTTTGTTTTTATTTGAAATGATGATGATGGTGATGCAAATGTGATTTGATAAAACAGAGTAGGGGAAAGTGACCAAAAATGGAATAGTATCCAAATATGGAATACCGTCATTTCTCGTAAATTAATACTTGTAGCTGCACAAAACAGTGCTCTACTCTCTTTAAATTATAATACTCACGTACTGGTTTCTACATGGCAGTTGAGCGAGCGGCGTGCCCATGATGAAAAAGGGTAGTTTGTGAGAAGAGTTTTTTTACGTAGTTTTTAAGATGCTCGAGAAGAAACATGGATCAGTGGTCCTATGTGTGGCCTTTAGGTACATGATAACTGCACTGATTCAGAGTTTGATACTTGTTGTGATTTATGCAAATAGATTTAAATTACTTTTTACATTTTACCTAAATTTTTATATATTGATTTGCAGTATTCCATATTTGGTACCTATTTAATAATTAGATCCCATTTTGTTCATTCAGTTTTTGAAAAAAAAAATGCCGTGTTTTAATAAAAAGAAACCAGACTGTTACTAAATTAAGCGCAAATGTATGGCAGATTGTAATTACAAATAAATTATTTAATTTATGAAACTTTTATATTATTAAATTACGAAGACAAAATGGTATTCCATATTTGGTTACTTTCCTCTAATAGGTGTTTATGTTAGAATTTATTTTTTGGAAATTTTCTCAGACATTTTATTTTTGTAGGTGTTTGTTAATGTGAATACTAAAGATTTTATATTAATACTAAATATTTTAGCAAGCCCTGTAAGTTGTGAATTGCAATATGTAGGATTCAGGGTGTTTTTAATATCGTGCGGATTTCATCACGCATGCGGGATTGCTCTGCACGCGTAGTCCCCGCAAATGTCCTTTTCATACAAGTATTATTTGTAATGTGTGGAATACGCACGCGGGATGCGCGGCGTGATATCGGGCAGCAGACCCGCATGCGGAGCAATTCCGCATGCGTGATGAAATTCGCACGATATTAAAAACACCCTAACAATTCCATCACAAAGTAACTCAATTAGTAGACTAAGTGTAAGTGCATGTTTTTGTCTACTACCTTTTTTATAATATGTTAAATTGTTACTATCAATCAATGTTTTGTGTTTAATCGGGTCTGAACTGATTTAAGTTTAAAATAAAAGTAAAATTCAATGATAAAAGTTCATGATTTATTCAAATAATAGGTACCTAAGTCATATTCAAATCATCAGTATAAAAATTCTACAGCATGGGTACTATCTAGGATACATTGTAGTTAAATAAACACAAGTATTATAAAATAATACACCAGAATTTTACGCAAATCATCGAATTGCCAGTGAGTTTGAAACTTGGAAAAGAAAATCTCTATAAGATTATTAATTTATTTCTAAGTTAAAAATCTGTCAGTGAGAATTCGTAATGCAGTAAATGAAAGTGCTACAAATACTGTACGCCGAGTGACAGTTATTTTTAGGATAACGCGATCGAGACGTTTATCGCGTTTGGCTCTCTGATTGGTTAAGAGCTCGGAGCGGGCCAATCGGAGCGTCGAACGTCAAACTCGCATAATGGCGGGACCAACTCTTGTATCCGAATGATTCTACCACGTATATTTAGTACGTTTTAGTACTATTTTGCACCATTCCTGAAATTTTTGTACCTCATATGGTGTATTCAGAATTTCATGATATTGTTGGCCCCGCCATTATAACGCGTTATAATGGCGGGACCATGCTTGTACGACAAAACTATAACGAATTTCATCATTCTGATAAAACTAGTATTGAGTACGAGATTTAGTACCTCCGAAAACCAACAATATTTTTGACATTTTCTACGCCTGAATAATTTGACGACCAAAAATACGTCAGGTAAAAAGTTGCAGTTACGTTTCGTGCAGGCGCTTTTTGAAGTGAAACTTCTTTAGCGGGGTTGGAAAAAAATTTAGTGTAACATTTTATCGTTACGCGTCACATTTTTCCGTTACGCGCCATCTTTTTTTTATGTTTGTTACCTCAGAACTCGGTCGTTTATGGACCGATTTGCAATTTTTTTTTCCCTTTATAGGATATGCTTCCAGATTGGTCCCATTTTTTTCAAAATCCAGTTCTGATGATGGGATCCATGAGGAATCGAGGGAACTCCTCAAATATTATAGGCAACCATATAGTGATTTTGATATTATCATCGAGAACTTAAGCATTTACAGTCAAAAAGTAACATTTGATGAAGTGGAACTGATGAAGAAGACCAGAAATGGTCAACGGAACTTCATACTCACTTTGATATCACAATGAAGATAGTTAAGCGACTATGACAATACGAATAAATGAATGGTTCTGAATAGTTACGTTACGTTGAAAATGGTATCATCGAAGTGATCTGATGATGATGATGGAGCCGGAAGGTAGGCACTGGAATTCAGTAATTAATCAATGTAACCTAGCCGTGTTTAGACTTATTAGAATTATCATAAGATGCACTTTGGCTATAAGGTACTATCAAACTGATCTGATGATGGAGCCGGAAGGTAGGCATAGGAACTCCGTAATTAATCAATGTATCCTAGCCGTGTTTGGGCTTATTAGAATTGTCATGAGATGCACTTTGGCTATAAGGTACTATCGAACTGATCTGATGATGGAGCCGGATGGTAGGCATAGGGACCCCGTAATTAATCAATGTATCCTAGCCGTGTTTGGGCTTATTAGAATTGTCATGAGATGCACTTTGGCTATAAGGTACTATTGAATTGATCTGGTGATGGAGCCGGAAGGTGGAAGGTAGACACAGGAACTTTCTAATAAAACAATGTAGCCTTGCAGTGTTTTGGGTTAATTGGAATCGTCATGAGAAATAGGCACTCTGTTTATAAGTGGATCCTCAAACGTCGACAACGAGATCCGGCACTACAATTGATGGAGTTTTCGCTCGGTTACTAAATTTTGTGGAATGTAAACAATATATTTCGTATTTCAGTTACCATAAGCCATTAATAACACAAATATATAATAACGACATCAATGATAGTAATAATTCTATTACAATTAATGAAATTCAATAATAATCTTTGTAGTAATAAGCTAAAATGAAATAATTGTAGAATTTGTATTTATGTCTATGATAATAAAAGCCTTTTATTTTTATCTAATTTAACTTTATTTAACCAATTTCTGTAAAGTTGCATATAGTAAATTATTTTTTGAAAAATAACGTCATAAAGAAGTTTCACTTCTTACGAGTGTACGCTAGTACACGCACACATTTTTTTATTATTTATGTGTTTTATTTATATTATTATATAACACTATGTTATTACTGGACCTATTTGGTGCAGGCGCGAGACACACAATGTTAGTTATTTTTTTTTTTTTTTTTTTTTTATCTTAAGTGTTTACATGTTGTTTCTACATTGTGTATCTGTGTACGTGTGCCAAATAAAATATTTTTCTTTCTTCTTCTTTTTCTTATTAATAAATATTGATTAGGCCACACAATAAAATTATTATTGAAAACGTACAATAATAATGTTATTAATAACATAGTGTTATATAATAATTTATATAAAACACATAAATAATAATGAAGCGCCTGCACGAAATGTAACTGCAACTTTTTACCTGACGTATTTTTGGTCGTCAAATTATTCAGGCGTAGAAAATGTAAAAAAAAAAATGTTTTGGAAAGAAACTAATAATATCTCAGTCACCTATTATTGATTTTCGGAGGTATTAAATCGCGTACTTAATACTAGTTTTATCAGAATGATGAAATTCGTTATAGTTTTGGCGTACAAGCATGGTCCCGCCAACAATATCGTGAAATTCCGTTTGCACCGTGTGAGGTACAAAAATTTCAGGAAGGGTACAAAATAGTACTAAAACGTACTAAATATACGTGGTTGAATCATTCGGATACAAAAGTTGCTCCCTCCATTATGACGTTTATCACTAGGCATTAGGTAATATTATTCTCTTGCTCTTAAATACCAATTTATTTAGGATCGTTTTTCACGCAAATTCTCACCATTATTATCTAACTTCAGGCTGGCAGGAAGACTATCTTACTGTTTTAAAGTTCTGAGCATTTCAGCTCTTGCTACTGGTCCGTATAGGACAAAAATTAAGCTTAAAAAAGTGTATCGAGATCCACACAAGATCCCATCAGCAAAAACAAAACCAGCCTCTGTGGTGAATGTTAAAGAAATCAGTTAAAATAACTCTTATTTTGTGCGGCATAAGGTTGTTAAGATCTATCAGGAACTTCATGAATGAAGGTATGCTGATAATCCGATGGTTCTTGCGTACCCCTGTAAATTACAAAATATGGAAGTAAGTAGAAGGCTTGGAAACTTAAGAAAGGGCAGAATGAAGCCAATGAATTCTTATTTGGTTCATTCGAGTCGATGGTAGACTTTTTAGATGTTTTGGGACAGGTAGGTGGCTACGTTAATTGTACTTCACACCGATGGCATTAAGTCTTCCGAAGTGGAGGAATTACCAGATAGAAAAAACGAAGACCCCCAATGACGCTTCGATATTTCTGAATCATCTAAGACTTGTTTTCACAAAGATCGCCACCTACTGGCCTGGCAGTGGTAGTTTCTGCACTATCGGTAAAACCCTAAAGATGGGTCTACGCTAGAGAAGCTCCACACTACATTGGACATTTTGAGAATTGGACATTTTTAGATATTTGGACATTTGACACCGTTGGACATTTTGAGAATTGGACATTTTAGCTATTTGGACATTTTGACACCGTTGGACATTTTGAGAATTGGACATTTTGCCCCTGAACGATGAATTTGAGCTCGGCTCGCGTGCTCAGCTCCTCTAGCGTAGACCCACCTTTAGTAACTATTCAACTTAAAGGTAAGTCTCCGTAACTAATTTTTTCTCACATCTAGTCTACGGGGCAAGGGCAGAAAGATGATCAGACAACATGTCAATTGCAGGAAGATGATGATTATGATCAAGTCTACGGGATTGTGTGAAATTGCGCGCATTTAGCGACTCAACTGGGAGACTAGTCTGCGGGTTCGGTGATGCAACTATCCTATCGCCCGCGCCCCGACTACTGGTAGCAAAGTTTACCGAAAAAGTAGTATCGCTGTCACACTCGTGTGCGCATCCTCCAAATCTCGGCGAGGAGACAGGACAGGGACAAAAAAGTTGATGGACAACTAAGTTAGATGCCCTCCCTTATTAAGTTTTTGTTATCCCAAGACAATGACCTTTTCGACCTCAAACATTCTTCATGACGCGGTCGCAATCAAGAATGGCTAAAAACCTAACCTACACAGTATTAGAAGATTATATTTGCCAATACTACCTTCAATGATAGTTTTGGCAGCTTGCTTAGCAGAGATCTCGGTGTACCACGAGGTAAACCGGTGCGAAGGCATAGGGTACATGCCGGTGGCCACAGTTCCTAAGTATACGGATGTGGTTTGGATGTTCTTAGTCCAAGTATCCAGCCGCAGCTCCTCTGTTAACGAGTCCATCAGCCCTGGAACAGGTATTAGGGGTTAGATTGATACGAAGGTTTGGCATGACCAGAAATTATTCATTACTAGCTGACCCGAGAGACGTTGTCCTATCACAGCTTTTTTTTTTAGGTGGGAAAATCATCTAATGACAAATCCCGCTCTTGGGCGGAGCGGGAGATAGTGTCAGACTTTTACTGACTAAAAATCCACTCCTGTTCCTTCGTTGCCTTCGTCCCAGGGCCCCAGGTTTCGTTTTCACACTACCCATGGCCCCAGTAGGCTTCGACCCTGCTGGGCCCCTACGATTTGCTGACATCTCCCTGAGGCGCGCGTGGAACAATACGCGCCGTCGACGACTTGGACTCGGTCCGGAAGGTTACCGGACGGTCGGACGGCGAACCACCCATTGCTCGCCGTCCGCAAGCCCGCGCCTACGGCGGTTGGGGCGTGAGGACCGTTGCCTCACGCGATCGGCCGCCTCCTTTGCTAGCATTAGGTACTGCTTCGCAGAAGGAGGCGACTGCCTGCCACTCCTCGCTCCGGACCATGGCCTGTACCAAGGCCCGGCGCGAGAGATCGCCGGTCCTATCACAGCACAGCTATGAACTGTCAAACGCGCGAAGATTGAATAGTAAGTTTACCTACTAATTTTTTACACCTTTCTTGTTTTTTTTTTCTTTCATGAGAACCTTGTACTAACAATAACAAACACAACAAGAAAAGAATTAGCGAAATTGATCCAGTTGTTCACGCGTGATGACGTGACCAAGGGAAATAGGGATTAATTTTGCAGGGCAAAGCCCTGCGTACTTTCTGTCTCCGTCTAGAGGGCTACTAACGACAGTCCTTAGGAGGGGATTCCAAATCGGGAGAACAAGATTGGCGCAAATCTGTAAACATATGTGGTTGTTTACGAGAACGGTTGACTTTACCTTTTAGTCCAAATTTTGCTGCACAGTACGGGATCATGTCAGCACACGGCATAAGACCTGCGCTCGAGTTGATCGCAATTATATGGCCATGCCGCCTCTCTATCATACTTGGTAGAAAGGCTTGGATTACCTGTTAAGAAAATAGAAATCGATTTGTGATTTCTTATAGAAAATAAAAAACCGGCCAAGTGCGAGTCGGATTCGCGCTCAAAGGGTTCCGTACCGTCCGTAGCAAAACGGCAAAAAAACACGTTTGTCGTATGAGAGCCCCATTTTGTGTTTGGTGTTATAGCGGCAACAGAAATACATCATCTGTAAAAACTTCAACTGTCTAGCTATCATGGTTCATGAGGTACAGCCTAGTGACAGACAGACGGACAGCGGAGTCATAGCATAGGGTTTCGTTTTTACCCTTTGGGTACGGATCCCTAAAAAGTCTAGGAATGATGGATGTATCGCGGTTTATCCAGCTACATCAGAAAACACCGAAATCAGTTCAGAGTCTATAATAGTTGATGTATGTCAGTGCCCAATAAAATTGATGGCAATAGGGTAGTCCTAATTATATTTATCTCAGGAGCAAGAGAGTGTCAGAACTACATTGCGCACACGTGGGGCACGTACGCCGATCTGGGCGCGTCGGTCTCCATACATTTTATATGGCAACTAGACTTGCAGAGTTACATTAGATCCACGCCACGCGACGTTACGCAACGCGCCGCTACGTACAAATCAGGCGTGGTCCATGTGTGCGTCGGTCTAGTGTAGTTCTCGCTTTACTAACATCCACTTTTTTTAAAGGTGGATAATCTTTTTTTTTTATTAATGATAGGCTCACGTTTTACCACCATCTCACCTGATGGTAAGCGATGATTTTGTCGACGATGGAGCACGCTTGCCTAGAAGTAGCCTACCCTTAAGTTGTAGCTATCAGGAAACACAGACTCCGGCAAGGAATTCCACTCCTTGGCTGTACGCATAATAATGTGTTCTCAAAACGTTTTGTGCGTATGGGTGGGATGTCTACCATGTACCGGTGGCGCAACGCCGTACGTCTAGTGGTCCGATGAGGGAACGGACTTGGCGGAATTAGATTGTGCAATTCCAGTGCACACTCCCCGAAATGTAAACGATAGAAAACCGACATCTAATGACTTCCGCCCTTGGGCAGAGCGTGAGGGCGCGTCAGACTTATACTGACTAAAACCCACTCCTATGTTCCTTCTTTGCGTTGCGTTCCAGGTCCCCGGGTTTTCCTTTCAGAAGCGAACACATGGCACCAGTAGGCTTCAACCCTGATGGGCCTCTACGGTTTTGCTGGCATCTTCTAGAGACGCTCGTATAACACTACGCGACACAACTAATACCCACCTGTGTTCTTTCACTTCCCCTTAGCGTGGACTAATTTCGACGTGGGCGACGGCACATCAGCGACGCCTTTTTTATTCATTTGAAAATAAGACAGCGACTGTCGCAACCAAGTGTTCGACCACATCGTCGCTTACCATACTGCACTGTCACTGAAATAGTGGTCAAACGCGAGCCTATTATAAAATTAAAAAAAAAATCAAGAGCCCTTGCTTGTGCGAGGCCCCTTTGGATGCGACACCGTGGGCGAGGGCCCACTTCGCCCAGGCCTCGGGTTTTCCTATCAGAAGCGAACCCATGGCCCCAGTAGGTTTCGACCCTGCTACAGGGCCTTATACTTACCCAAAAGTGTGCAAGCAGATTGGTTTCAATAAGCTTCAGGATGGCGTCTTGCCTCAAATGACTGATGGGTGCACAGGATAGGATCCCCGCGTTGCTGACTATCATGGTCACGTCGGACAATTGGCGGCGCATGCGCATCGCTGTTGCTGCCACTTGCTCGCGAGCCGTCACATCTATCGTGTAGCCGTAGCTCTGAGAAGGGAATGATTGTTATTGGGAAAAGTGTACCTCGTCATCATCGTCATCATTTCAGTCGACAGACGTCCAGTGTCCAGGCTATGTCCAACATAGCCTTCCTCCAAGTATCGCCATAACGATCAGTCCTGTTTTTTTAGGGTTCCGTACCTCAAAAGGAAAAAAAACTGGGCAAGTGCGAGTCGGACTCGCGCACTGAGGATTCCGTACAAATTTACCTATGAAAAAAGTTCACGAATTGAGTTACGAAGATTTTTCCGAATCGCAAAAAAGTTTTTGACGTAACTACAAATTTACAGTTTGTAGATTTTTTCCTATACCTACTTGTGCTAAGAGACCTTGCTTCATGCCAAATTTCAGGATTCTAGGTAAATGTGAGAGTGTCGAAATACACGTTTTTTGCGACATAAACGGCCGTATCTTTTTTTCGGTAACTCACAACTTTTCACAGTTTCAAGGGACCGCAGACCTGAGTATATGGTTTTAATTTCAACTCGATACCTCCACGCGTTCTTGAGATAAAGGGTCTGGACAGACAGACAGACAGGCGGACAACGAAGTGATCCTATAAGGGTTACGTTTTTTTCCTTTTTAGGTACGGAACCCTAAAAAACAGAACCATTATAGGATCACTTGGTTAATCACCGACACTAAGTACAATACAGATCACGGCAGGTCATTGCGGGCATTAAATGTCAGCACACAGCTGGATGCGGGAGCAAAACCACCCCTCAGTCGCCTGAATGGCCCGGTGACTACGTATTTGTGCGGTCAGCCAGGTAACATAACAAGCTTTTAACTTTGTGATTTTTCATGATACAGTTATGAAATTTTGTACATAGATTATTTACATAAAAATACTAGACACGTGTTTCGGGTTTCGCATGTATTAAAACTAAAGTTTATATCATAAAAGGAACCTTTGTTCAAAGCTCCAAGAGTCCGGACTGGACGTTGATTGGTCAGTGACTGAGTCAGGAATTTACCTTTTATATATACAGAAGACGCTAATCGTAATTGATTCACTACATTTGAAGTTGTGAGTTACCTCTCCATCTTTTAGGCGTATTTCATCGACGACAGCATTGTTTCGCCGGGAGTCATTGTCCCAGCAGATCACCGTGGCGCCGAGCTCTGCAAACTGGATGGCTAGCTCCCGACCGATGCCGTGCCCTGCACCCGTTACCTGTCCACAATAAACATCCTCTTGCAACTCAACAAAAACATTGGAATCCTTTTAGTGGGAAAGTTGTCTATTGGCTACTTGAATTTTGAATCTTGCTCCACGTACCCTTTTTTTAAATGGAATAAACTAATGCTTGACTGCGATTCCATCTGATGGTAAGCAGTGATGCAATCGTTAATGGTGAAGCGCACTAGTTTATTAAGAGCCTATTCACTATAGCCTTGAAGGCACCTAAACTAAAATAGGACGGGAAGGGCATACCGCAGCAGGAAAATTGTTTCAGTCCTTTATACCTACGCGGTATAAACGACGAGGTCAAATGTTTAGTCCGGACATTTGAGAAGTTATCCTTCTCGATTGATTGATGGACAGAGCACCGGACCAACTACTCCATAATAGCTGAACTCAAGACACCACACTCACCACCATGCCAAAAATGAATCTTTGAATACTTTGGCCACATTGCCAGAAAAAGTGGTGATAATCTGGTAAAGCTAAAGACCCATAGGCAGGGGTATGATATCGGTCAGACCAAATCCGTTCATCCGTCGGTGAGACCACAGTCTGCGACGCCACCCACATCGCTAAAGATAGGGCAACATGGCAAAATATAGTCGACAACAAAGTTCTTCGTCAAGGTTACGGTCCTCAGCATTGAGGACAAGCGATGCAAAGGGTTATCGATAGATTTGTTTATTTTTATTCCTAGCAGTAAGTATATACCAGTAAATATGAAATAAAAAACCCTATGTTGGGTTTTTTATTAGATATTTACCTCATCTTCAGATATTTATCTAATATTCCTTAATGGTCTATTAATATTCCTTAATGGTCTATTAATATTCCTTAATGGTCTATTTTTACCCTTTCAATCTTTTTTTTTTTTTTTTTTATTCTTTCCTTACACCACTTTCTAGTTAACCTAGTTTTATAAATGCCGTGAAACTCTGTAATTGGTTTAAGTGATAATTGTCATCATTTCGCTATCAATGTGCAGCGTTTGTAGACCTCACTTTTACATGATCTTTCACGCAGCTACATTGGGCTGTTCATTGATAGTGGGGTGGGCCTTCTTAACCCATGTAACTTTACAAATAAACTGTTGAGTTTCCTAAAATAAATAAATAAATAAATAAATAAATAAATCTTACCAAAGACTAAAAAGTAAAATTCACAACTACCTACTTAGAGGTTTTATAACTTTTCTTGTGTCTTTGATTTCCTTCATACAGAGCAAGTTTTATTTTCATGTCCAGACATGACCTAGATCCATGATCCTAGGATCGACTGTCTTCTGAGGTCTGCAGCAGGATACACTCCTAAACTATTTACTTGCGCAGTTCACTCCTAAACTTTTGCTGACTCCTACACTATTTATCATCTGTCACACTGCTAAACTATTTATTTAATAACTAAAGAGAGATTATCACTCACCAACACAGTCTCTCCATGCAAGCTCTTCATCGTCACTGGGACAAATATCCTCCCAACAGCCACAGAAAAGGTGGAAAACAGTTTGACCATCAACACCAAAGTATCTAGGGTCCACAGAGGCACGGCAGCCAGTCCCCCGCTGCCCCACCACGGCAGGATCCATACTTCTTGCAACACCCTAAACTTCCTAGCCAAAGTAGCTACAAAACGCACAAATATATTTTTTCTATGCATAAAGATAAAATAAACCTAAAAATATAGTAAGTCAATATTGAATTGACATATCTGTTATATTTTTTCTTTGGCAAATGGCCTCTTCATTTTGCCAGGAGTTATTTCTAACTACAACACTGAACTACAATGATTTAAAAAAAAAATGACCTCATAAAGTTAGAGTATCTACATCTCATGACAATTCCAATAAGCCCAAACACCGCGATGCGCTAGGATACATTGTTTTATAATAAAGTTCCCGTGCCTACCTTTCAACTTCCGATGTCATAATCAGATCAGTCCGATTCGATATCCGTGGTCCGTTGTTACCATAAGGCCGAAGTGCAGCTCATGACAATTTTAATAAGTCCAAACAAGGCTACAATACATTGATTAATTACGGAGTTCCGGTGTCTACCTTCCGGCTCCATCATCATCATCAGATAACTTCGATGATACCATTTTCAACAATACTATTCAGATCTCAGAATCAGAACAGAATTTAAAAAAAAATTGGACCAATCTGGAAGCACATCCTTTTAGGAGAAATAGAAATTGGAAATGGGTCCGTTAGCGACGCCGACGGAGTTCCGAGGAAACAACATATAAAAAATAAAATAAAAACATTATTATAATAAACAAATATAAAAAATCCTCCTCCTTTGTTTTGAAATAAGTTATTAAGAAATAATTATAATTAAGCAATTTTTAAAATCAACGCCTGATTAATAAAACTGGCAATTTAAATATGTTTGCAAGTAAGGATCACAATAATAACTGGTTATTGTTTTATTACTTATTATTATTGATAATTTGAGATACATCTCGTTTCTGCCGGAGCTGTGTTTTTTTTTTGAGAATTCACATAAAGGGCACATCGGTTAGAGGGTTTCGAAGTCTATAACGGACAGAGGTCAAAAATAATTTTACCACATTCGGTATGAACCATATTCTATTTTACATAGGTTTTAACAAAACTCATAAAACCTTTTTATTACGTACATGCCTTTTCAGTCGTTACGTATAATACGTCAGGCTTGACCAAAGAGTATAGTAAATATGGCTTGACATTATATAGATCGAAGTTGAGTTCAAGCGACCACGAAACTGTTAATTGTAAATCCTTTTGTTTCATAATACAAAAATGGCAAAACCTTTGCAGAAAGAGCGGGAGAACCGATCTGCCGAGAAGAAGGACCTGACATTCCACTCATATACTATATCCCCGGAAAGTGCACACACATCGATCGTATTGTTGGAGTCTTCGGAACCGGAGATACTATGCCAGGTAACTAAATAATTAGTCAAAGAAACACCATCAGTTTCCTACCCAATCTTTATCCGTCCCCGTTCCCATAATCTGGGGTCGGGTCTCTTCACAATTCTGCGCTAGGACAGTCTATCCTAGATATCGACCCAGAAAGCCCAATTGCCAAAATCGTTTCCCAATTGGGCTTTCTTAAGGTCTCTGTCGATGTTAGACCACCAGGTTAATGGCGGGCGGCCTCTCCTCTTTTGTTCGGGTTAGGGCTGTTTTTACCTCATGGTCTAAGCTACATCTCATTACATGTCCATAACATCTTAGCTCTGTCATTTTGTCCGTGATGGCGCAACCCCAAAACTGCCCGTATGTACTCGTTGCGCACTCTGTTTATCCTGGTCACACCTGCCGCCTACCGCAGCATCTTCATTCCATTTATGTGAACTGTTTGCTTGTGCGTCTGTTTTACTGTCCAGCATTCAGCCGTACAGTAATGCGGGTCGAACTGCCGTCTTATAGACTTTGCTCTTAGTTTTTACGAGCATGCGAGGATCACATAGAACTCCGGTAAGCGAGCGCCATTTTTGCCAAGCTACGTTTATTCATACTATAGTGAGCATAAACCCTTAAATTATTCCGATAATATGGGGTGTTATAATATTAGAAAGTAAAACAAGCTAGTAGATAATTCATCTGATATACCTACCGCATCAGCACCGCCTATGGACATCTCATCATCACCATTTCAGCCGAAAGACGTCCATTGTTGGACATAGTCCTCCCCCAAGCGTCGCCATAACGACCGGTCCTGTGCGTGTCGCATCCATCGGATTCCCGCGACCCTCCAGAATCTTTCGGCTCTATCGGCCATCTGTTCTGCGAGCAATGTGCCCTGCCCACTGCCTCTTAAGTTTAGCGATTCTTCCGGACATCTACAAGGTCAAAAACCTCGTAGATACGTTAGCCACCAAGCAACAGCAAAGACTGGTGAAATGTTAATGTGCTTGTAATTTTATGACGGCACGTTTAGTGCAGTGTTCGATTCCCACACGCAACCAATATTTGTATGACCTACAGATAGTTGTTCCGGGTCTGGATGTCTTGTGTATGGGATATTACGTGTTTGTGATACCGGCGGCATACGTTCCATTCAAACTGGATACCGCAACGCTACTTGATGCTCAAAGTAGCAATTTCGTCTTCCCCGACAATCTGCTTCATTAAAAAGACGTCTAATTCTTACTATTTTTCTACTTATGAGTGAATAGGTTACTTCTAGACAAGCGTACTCCACCGTTGACCACTTCATGGCATACCTACGATTATTAGGTGAGATAGTGGTCAAATGATCGAGAGCAGTGGTGGCCGAGTGGATAACGGCCCCGACTTACGAGTACCTAGTAGGTTGCGGGTTCAAACCCAGGCAGGCGCATTACTTTGTGTAATTTATTTCATCACCACTTCGCTCAAAACGGTGAAGGAAAACATCGTGAGGAAACCGGCATGTCCTAGAACCAAAAATTCGAAGACATGTGACATTCACCAACACGCACTGGGCCCGCGTGGTGGATTACGGCCCATTCCCTCTCCTAAAGAGGAGGCCTGAGTCCTAACAGTGGGAACATTATAAGGCCGACTATGCTATGCTAGTGGTCAAACGTGAGCATATCAATAAAACAAAAAAATGTCTACTAAGTCTTCTCTTTATTGCCAGACTCTCAGAGCAATAACAAAGTTCTCTGCGCAAGATATGCAAAACCGCATCGTGTTATTCGATCTGGATGCGATCAAGTATATCCTGGTGCATGTGGAACATCCGGATATTAATATACGAAGGTTCTCGCTGAAGGCCTTGGCACAACTCTGCCAGTTGCCGAGAGGACCAGAGCAGGTGCTAGAAAACCCTCAGAATTTGAGGAAGATTGCCCTCTTGCTTGTTAAGGTGAGTAGTTTTGAATTGTACCTTTGGACCACTTTCTGCTACCACTTAAGTACGGTAAAATCAAAAATTATCCACTACCTATTGGAAAATCAAGGAGATGCTAATATTTTTGAGGATACCCGCCTTCGCCCTTTCCAATTTTACCGTACTAAGTTGTAGCAGAAGAGACTTGCATTGTTAATCTCAGTATAACAAAAATAAAATTCTAATTTTACGTAGACCGATGTCCGAATTAAAGTCGTGGGAATTCACAGGATACGGACAGCGTAGAACCAGTAGGTACTTGTGATTTGTTTTAGGTGATACGATGGTCATCAGCAGTGGTCTGGCAGTCTACTGGCGGACATAAACCTGTCCAATCGCGCGTCATTTATCTCGATGAAGGAAAAAAAGCTTGCCATAAAATCGATAGAATTATGGATGCATTTTGGAGAGTGTGCGCGGGAATTACATGACTTGATTCCGAACTCGTCTTTCTACCATCGGAAAACCCGACGTACGCAAGTGTCCACCCTCGCATTTAGTTAAAACCTCTACGGTCCGGACTAAGCGTTTCGCCTCGTCGTTTATACCGCGTACATCGAAGGACTGGAACAATTTTCCTACTGCGGTCTTCCCGTCCGATTACAATTTAGGTGTCTTCTTCAAGGCTAGAGTGCTCTTAATAAACTAGAAAGCTTCACCATCGACGATTGCATCACTGCTTACCATCAGGTGGGATCGCAGTCAAGCATTAATATATAATTAAAAAATATATATTCTGTTCTTCTATCCCACAGATCGAAGACGTTTTCGTTCTGGAATTCGCATCATTAGTCCTCTCAGAATTAACGAGAGAACCCCTGGGATGCGAACAACTGGTGTTGGCTAATATACTGAGCAGTTTATTTTCAAGGATGAAGAACAGCTTGGATCCTGATGTTCAGAAGAATTGTCTTCAGGTGAACATTTTTTTTGGCTTATATGCTCTGGTAAAGGGACTAGTTTTCGAGGCAGATCAGTACCTAAGTTGGGCGCAGCAAAGACAATCTCCACAGATGGGGGTTCTCGGACGGTTCAGATCTTCAGTGTTTGTGCGGCGTCTCTCTGTAGACCATGTCCCACCTTCGATCCTGCATCACGTGCCCCTGTTATCTGTTCACGTAGAGACCTAATGACAGCATCAGCGGACGGCATTGCCGTGGCCGAATACTGGGCCAGGCAAGGAATTTAACTAGTTTTGCCATAGATACGCTAAGAAGAAGTACCTAAGTCACGAATACTCCTCGCTGACTTATAGACTGTCTTAAAATTTATTCGGTCACAAAGAAAATGGTAAAATTCCAACGAGATCTACTGACTCACGAACCTCTGTTCGTCTTACCATGACGTGTTAAATGTCAAGCGTGCGAGCGAGAAAGAGTCATGGAGCTACACACCCTATATTGCTCCATCCCTTTAACAGTTCGGTTTAGGTCGTCTAATGTGTCGCGTTAAGAGCTAGTGTAGGGCTTCTGGCCTCAAATCCAGAGTCGATTATGTTTACCTTTATATTAGGGTGGTTCAAATATAAACCGGAATTTTGCTATACATTTTTTAGGGTTCCGTACATCAAAAAGCCCCTACCCTTATAGGATCACTTTATTGTCTGTTCGTCTGCCTGTCTGTCTGTGAAAACCCTTTATTTCGGGAACGCGTAGAGGTATCGAGTTGAAATTCAAACCATATAGTCAAGTCTGCGGTCCCTTGATGCTGTGAAAAAATCAACGACTCTCAAGGAAATCAAAATTCATAGGGTAGTTCCCGTTGAACCAGAATCCTGAAATTTGTTATAAAGCAAGGTCTTATAGGACGGATACAGGAATAAATCTGAAAACAGTAAATCTGTTGTTACGTCACAAAAAAGATAGAGAAGAAGATTTTCTAGACAGTCTCCGTCACACTCTACACAATTTTTGCCACCTCTCCAGAAGCTTTCGGATGCTTTTTTCGTAAAAATCTCTCGGCTTGTCACGTAACCATTCGCGCACGAAAGATTCTACCTCCGCATTGCTTTCGAATCGCAGTCCGCCAAGTGCCTCTTTCAATGGACCAAATAAATAATAGTTGCATGGCGACAAATCGGGACTATTAGGAGGCTGTTCCAGTGTTTCCTAACCCAATTAGTTCAATGTTTTTATCATGTGGAAATCTTAATGCGGTTCACAGAATACACCTACTTACCAAGTTTCAACAGTAGTTCTTATAGTTTTGGAAAAAAGTGGCTGTGACATACGGACGGACAGACAGACAGACATGACGAATCCATAAGGGTTCCGTTTTTTGCCATTTGGCTACGGAACCCTAAAAAGTCATTCCTAGAGTGAGGTAACTTTAAAAAAAAAAGTAGCATTGCTGATATATAATTTAATTTTTCGTGTTAATGTTTAATAATACATTCTTCCATCTCTAGACCCTAAGTAATCTCCTGGACGATCCAATATGCGCGGCAGAAGTGACGAAAAACAATCAATTCAGCTGGCCATCCCTCCTGGCTTTGATGCAGAGCAAATACCTGGCCATCCAACACGCGGCCCTGAGGACCGTGGATCAGCTGATCTGTAGGTATCAGGATGCGGTGGTCCAGAAGACTTTTAGGGCTTCAACTGGTGTTTTGGATCTTTGTGATATACTTGAGGTAAATAATATAATTATGTTATATCTATATACGAGTAAATACTTATTGGTATTTAAGGGCCTATTACACTACGCGATATTCAGCATACGAGTCTTATTTTTTGTTCCGAGTAAGACCGGTCGAACCCTTATTACACTACGCGACATCGACTAAGACTGTCTGCATATCGAGTAGTGTAATAGCCCCTTTAGCCATAGCCGCAGGCTTGTGGATGACGAGCGATGGTTAGCTCGCGGTTCGGTCGATCGGTGAGGACCGAGCCCAAATCGTCGACGGTGCCCAGTGTTCCATGACCGCCTCAGAGAGAGGTCAGCAAAACCGTATGGGCCCAGTAGGATCGTATGGGCCAAGTAGGACCGTATGGGCCCAGTAAGACCGATGCCCACTAGGGTCGACCGCGGGAATTTTTGAAAGAGTTGCCGCATGGTCCTGAAATGCAAAGGGCAACTGAAGGACACAGATGGGTATTACTCAGTGATAGTCTAACACGCTCTCCCGCTCCACATAGGAAAAGTCATTTGATGCCTTCCCACCTTTTTTTTTTAAATATATCATCTAATCCCTGGATATTATTCTTCTTTCCCACAGTTAAATTCAATAATACCTTTGTAAATATGTCTTTCTTGTTCCTTTTTAGGGTTCCGTACACGGGACTCCATTACTAAGACTCCACTGTCCGTCCGTTTGTCTTTCTGTCTGACCGTCTGTCACCAGGCTGTATCTCATGAACCGTGACAGTTAGACAGTTGAAATTGTCACAGATGATGTTTTTCTGTTGCCGCTATAACAGCAAATACTAAGAGAATAAAATAATTAAGGTGCTCTCATACAACAAACGGAACCCTTCGTGAGCGAGTCCGACTCGCACTTAGCCGGTTTTTTGTCTCTTCTTAATTTTTTAGAAAATTTAATGGTTCATTCGTAAGGTAAACGGCTTTGTTTGAATTGACTATGACTTCCTTGAAAAGTTCGTTGAATAAAGTTGTTCATTACGATAGGCAGAAGCAGTTTTTAAAATATGACCACATTTTTCCCTGCATCCTGTATACCATCTGTATCTGTATACAATCCATCTTATACTCTCTGCTTTCTCAGTCCTACGAATTCCGTGACGTCCATACACAAGTCTTGGGTGTACTCCGCAACTACGTGGAAACAGAAGAGAATGCTTGTCATCTCTACCAGTCAGGGTGTATCCTGCGTCTCATAGCGTATCTGGAGATGGCCCTGCCAGCAATGAAGCCTCACTGTCTGGCTGTACTGACGAAAATGTCTTTCACTTCTAATGGGAGAGATGTGAGTGATAAAACGTTATAACTCGAATTAGCAAATCATCATCATCATTTCAGCCGAAAGACGCCCGCTGTTGGACATAGGTCTCCCCCAAGTATCGCCAAAATGACCGGTCCTGTGCGTCTTACATCCATCGGATTCCCGCGACCCTCACCAGATCATCGCTCCACTTTGTGGGAGGCCTTCCAACGCTGCGTCTTCCGGTATGTGGTCGCCACTCCAGAACTTTTCGTTCCGCGAGCAATTTGCCCTGCCCACTGCCACTTAAGTTTAATTTCGAACTAGCAAATATGTGCGAGAAATACAGAGGTGCGCGTAAACATATGCACATGGTATTCGTTGACCTCGAAAAGGCACACGACCGGGTGTCTCGTGAGGTTTTGTGGTGTGCTTAAGAAGAAAGGTGTGCCTGGGAAATACGATCCTAAGTAACATATGGCACATGGGCAGGAAGATGGTGATAATGAGCTCGAATTAGCAAGCTGACGTAGCAGTGGGCCGTATTAGGAAACAGCATGATTCGAGTAGCGAAAACACCTTCTTCCACTTCAGGATAGGCCGCCAATCTTCAAAAACCCGCTAAACAACTCTCTGCCGAAGGTGTTCCACGAGTGTGACCAACGTGGACCCTATTTAGGCCAAACAGGTCCATAGGGTCCAACGGCTAGGTTAATCGAAAAGTAATTATCTAGTATTTCTAATACAGCAATTTTTTTTTTAAATGTTAGCAGTCTACCGTTATTAATTTTAATTTTTATACCGATATCATACTTTTGGTACAGTCTAGTATTGGTCAACCAACTTTCTATTGAAAACTACGATAAACATCAATTTCGTCATCAAAAACCATAAATTAGGTGAGATAATAAATAGTAAAGCGCGAGCCAATCTATGATATTAAAAAAAACGCCATGAATTTCTGCTAAAAAGAGACAGTTCTTCAAACAGCTTCATAACTTAACTTCTTGTCTAGGCATTATTCGCGACGGACACGGACCTGGTCTTCTGCCATCAACTCCTCAGCTCAAATGTGGAACTTCTAGCTGACGCAGCGATGGGCGTAGCCAACATGACGAAGCTACTGCCTTCAGCCGTCCGCATGTCCGATACCAACATTATTGAAGCTCTGTGTGGTATGCTCTCGAAATGCGCTTGAACTCATGATATCCCCGTATAATATAAATATGGCAGATGAGCCAAGTGGGAAGAAAGAATTGATGGCATTGCTAACCTTTGTAGAGTGGTAGAAATTAGGTAAGGCATAACCGACTTAATATTTGTATCTTTTCCCTCATCTACAGAGGAAGCCTGAGTCATGTGGGAACATTATAAGGCTGATCGTACTTTGTAGGTAGATACCTTTTGTGATGCATGAAGTTTAAATAAAATAGTTTAATGTTAAGAATAAATAGGCTCTTATGAGCCGGTTGTAGTCACTGAGTATATTTTGTATGAACTCTGGCCGGGTCTATGTCGATTTCACGGCCCCGTAACCAGCGGTTTTATTTTTATATATATATAAAAAAAAGAAACAATAACTATTCAAGATTTTTGTTTCGGCGAGGCCCTTTTGAAAAACAAGCTTTATTATTTTTTGTAACTTTCAAATATTTCCGAGATGTAATCTCGTAGACATACACGTTTGAAATTGTAAGTTAGGGTCAGATTCGCGATATTTTTTTATCGAGCCAACTAATTTATATCATGTTTTGATTTTTGGCCAGCGGTTGGTCATATAGTAAATTGTAATAAAATAATTTTTCATGGTGTTCTCTTCTATATTTGTGGATTTCCAGAGGTTTATAAAAGGTTAAAATGAGTAGAACTTGGCCTTAATAAACTAGCGTGATACACCATCAACGATAGCATCACTGCTTACTATCAGGTGGGATCACAGTAAAGCACTAGTTTATATCATTAAAAAATATAGGGGAAAAGTTTTGAAATATTAGAACTCGAGCGACGCTATGTTTTGAAACGTTTTTCTGCCTTACTCCTAAACTGATAGGCTGATTGCAATGCACCATTGTTTTACAGATGTATCCCGTTCCAGCAATCGCTATTTTTGTAGTGAAAACCGCATAGAAATCCGTTGAGTGGTGTAAAAGTTAGCGGATAAACAGAAAAACAGATGCGAAAAGCTATACTTTGTTTTATACTATTTAGATAAATTTAAATGGAAATGGAATTTAATTTAGGAATCTTAATGGTAGTGTCATTTATGATCCAGCTATCCTGGCCGACGATGCAGCAGTCTGGTTCTACATCAGGATGAACTCACTGCGAGCACTAGCCGAACTTTGCCGAATCATTCCGAAGGCTGCCTTCAGCCTCGTCGAGACGAAGACCTTCTCATCACTCAGGGCTATTAATAAAAAATGTACGTGCATATTGTATTATATTGTATTGTATGTCGGGCTGGTGTGCGCAACTATACGTCTAAAGCATGTATTTTGGAAAAATATGTCATTCGATCCACCCCAGCAGCGCCTTGGTGTTACTGACCATTTCGCGGAGGTTACCTGGGTTCTCGAAGTATTTTGCCATCTATATCCAGCGATCACTGGGCAGCTTGGCAGCAGGTGAGCTGCTGTCTCGTCCTCCTTCATACAGGCTCTGCGGAGTGGCAACTCCTATGACAGAGAGGTGCATATTAAAGGTCCCGTGGCCAGTTGCAACGACTGTTAGTTTTCGGAACTGAAATTTAGTGAATCGTAGGGCCTGTTTCGTGAAGCGGCCATCAATGGAGAATAATACTTCCTTGGCCTGCCTGCAATCACTATGGTTTACCCATAGTTTGTGTGGAGTAGATCTCCGGTGCGTTTTCCTATCAGATTGCGTAGGTATCCGAAGAGGAGCGCCATAATGGGTTCAGGCCCCTGGCAGAATTTGAATACGATTTTATCTTACTGAAATGTGTATCTTTTTGAGTTGTCATCTCAAAAAGAACTAACTCTAACGCCCGGTGGCTAAAGAAATTTTTGTGAACAGTCAAAGACACACCGATTGAAGCTCAGAGGCTGGCAGTGCAGTGCTACATCAACCTGGAGAACTACCACGTCAGTAAGAAGGCTATGCTGACAGGAGATTTTATGGTGGAGCTGCTCAGTATAATGCAGGTGAAAAATAGAGTTTGGGCTGTTGTATAAATTATGTTCTAATCGCGTGGAGAATTCTTATAACACGATGAAGGATAGTTCCTTCGATCAACAATGTACATGTGGCAATATAGATGTCGCTACAAAAGAAACCAGGACTAAAAGGGTCCTTTTCCACTCGCCTATCGTCAACATTGAGCACGGCTTAAAAGCTTGTTGCTTCATCTAACGCAATCCAATGCGATGTTTGATGAAAAGGCAAAAAAGAGAGATAACGCCTGAAAGCTCTGTTGGCATTCGGTAATTCCGTGATTTACTCGAATATTTCAAAAAACTTGTTCCAGGAAATAGGTACGTGTTTTTTTTAAAACCCTTGAAAGTTTTTCAGAATAATTGTTGTCATTCAGAATCTCGATTAAATGTGCAAGGCTTCTATTAATGTACTTTTTTATATTTTTATTTCCTATATGAGTACATTATGGAGAATCAAAGTTCACGTAAAATAGCAGATATTCAGAGGTCTTTATTAGATTAGTTTTATACAAATTTATGTTTTGATTTCTATAGAAGCCTAGATAATATCCACAAGATAGCTTTGTATCCAAAATATCTAAAGAAAGATGTGTAATAACACCATAATCACGGGGACCTTCTGCAACATCTTATAGTGACCTTGTCCATATTACAAATCTTTTATGTTTTAAGTAAATAGATTGACTTGGCAATCGCATGAAAACAAAAATGGATCTCACAAGTAATACGTATTATACCTATTTAAATTAGATTGTTTAGTATGATTGCCAAGTTAAATTTGATAGCCTTTAAGAGCGTCCCTTTCGAGGTACATTTTCATACAACCGCTCAAGTATGGACTGAATAAATTAACCGACTTTGTATTACATGGATCTCACAACTTTTTACAGTAGAAGAACTGAGTTGCGAGCCTTGGTTTTTTACAAGGTATGTTTTTGATGGCATATGTGTAACCTAACCTAACCTAACAAAAGATATGTAACTTGAACTCATACACAGATGTAGGTAGATGTAAGTTCGCGAACATTTTCTGCCGTCTTCATCCACATTTTTCTGATAATGATGACTGTTTTACAGCGCATCGACATCAACCTGAAGATAATGACGTGCACTGTGCTCACCGGGCTTATGACCGAGGAGATTGGGAGAGATTTGTTCACTCTCAAGAAAGGCGAAGATGTTAGTACCTACATATAAGTTTTTTTTTTTTTAATTCATATAAACCAGTGCTTGACTGCGATCCCACCTGATGGTAAGCAGCGATGCTATCATTACCTACCTACAGTGTAACTATTTACTTACAGTACAAGAAAATACAACTGTTATTTTGCACTTTTGAAATGTTGCAACTTAAATGTTTGTCGCGTTTGGCTCTCTGATTGGTTAAGAGCTTGGAGCGGGCCAATCGGAGAGTCGAACGTCATAAACGTGTCTATCGCATTAAGGCCCTAACTCAAGCAGTGCTATAAAACAGTGACTTTCTGAAGCCTAATCCACGGTAAGTTTTGCCAAAAATAATATCTTAACGTGATACTTTTTCGCTTGTTTTACCTACTCCTTGCAAACGGCTTTGATCTTTAGAAATATGTTTACACAAAAAAATTACTGGTTAAGTGTTTTTCACAGTGTAGGTACATAGCATATTTATATCAATCAATATTTCGCAAAGATGGATGTAAAAGTCAGCGGGGCTCTATTCGGACGCAGCTGGCCGGAATTAAATGCACAGATACTCCGCCTAGGCGGCAGTAGGTACGAGTATGTGTGCATTTAATTCAGGCCAGATGTTCAAGGGACTATACGCCTTAAAGTAAAAAAACTCGCACTAGGTACTCCGACGGCACTTCATTTGAACTCTAAGGCATGTTGCCTCGTCGTGCACCCTAAGGGTGTTTTCATTATCGTGCGGTTTTGATCACGCACGGAAAAGTTGAAAGGGAATCGTTTGTCTTGGTATGGTCATGTGAAGAGGAGGGATGAAACGCATGTTACTAAAAGAGTTATGAGTTTACATGTGGATGGATGGAGAGGGAGACCAAAGAAAAGATGGATGGATTGTGTGAGAAGTGATATGAAAGAAAAGGGAGTTAGTGATAGCGTGACGGCGTATGGCGTTTATAGGACAGAATGGAGGAAAAAAACGTGTTGCGCCGACCCCAAATAAAATGGGACAAGGGCAGGAAGATGATGATGGTTTTGATCACGCATGCGGGATTGCTCTGCACGCGTAACTCCCGCAAATGTCCATTTCAAACAAATATTTATTGTAATGCATGGAATACGCACGCGGTACGCGTTTTTTTGCATTTTGAAATTTTACCCGCATGCGTGATATTCCCCACGATATTAAAAACAGTCTTAAGTATACTTTGTCCAGGTGGTAGCCAGCAACTTATACATCGAGCACATTGGTCTCCGGACCGCGCTGTGTACGCTGATTGCAGCCAGTGTCGGCAATGAGGGTGCTGACGTTTATCTGGACCTCGGAGTTATACACTAGTAAGTATTGCTTCATCGTCATCATCATCATCATCATTTGAGCCGAAAGACGTGCACTGCTGGACGTAGGCCTCCCCCAAGTGTCGCCACAATGAACGGTCCTGTGCGTCTCGCATCCATCGGACTTCCGCAACCCTTAACCAGGTCATCGGTCCAGCAACTATTGGTTATTGACAGCAAATTACAGACAGAGTGATGAAAAACGACTTGGGGCCCCTAGCCAAGTTACAACCGTTTCGTTTCGATTCTCTAGAGTCCGAGTCGGCCACGCCTCCTATTCCTTTGTTCTGACCACGTGACTGAGCGTTGAGATATCTTCATAATAATGGAATCGGAGGCGTGGCCTACTCTAGGCGATCGACGAAAAGAGAATCGAAACGAAACGGTAGTAACTTGGATCAGGAGGCTGGTGCCGTTAGCTGTAGATTTGACTCGCTTTTTTTTGCGCCAAATTTTATGTAGGTAATATGCAACTATTAATTTAATATTGTTACCTTTTTTTTTTTTAATTCATATAAACCAGTGCTTGACTGCGATCCCACCTGATGGTAAGCAGCGATGCAATCATTGATGGTGAGGCGCACTAGTTTATTAAGAGCCTATTCACTCTAGCCTTGAAGACACCTAAATTATAGTTGGACGGGAAGACCGCAGCAGGCAAATTGTTCCAGTCCTTCGATGTACGCGGTATAAACGACGAAGCGAAACGCTTAGTCCGGACCTACAAGCACCTACAAGAAGCCTAACCTAAGCGTCGGTACTACTGCGTGCCGTCGTGCAGTTGCTTACCATGTGTTCAAATGTCAAGTGTGTGAGCGAGAAAGAGGGATGGAGCTATACACCCTATATAGCTCCATCCCTTTAAGGCTGCCTGTCCACCGGAGCGGAGCGGAGCCAAGGAGTAATGTGGAGCGAAGTTGCGGACTGTTTCTGTCCACCAGGGCGGAGCGAGGCTGCGGAGCGGAGTGAGAAAGTAATGCAGAGCTAAATTGCCGACTGATTTAGCTATAGTTTTGTTGTAGCGTCCGCACTCGTTTCTCCTCTCCGCTTCCCCTTTCTGCTTTCGCGCACCGCTTCCCCGCTCCACTTCCTGGTTTTGTAATATTTTTTAAACTAGTTCATACTCCCTGTCCACTGAAGAGGAGCGGAGATTTTGTGCAATCCTATTTATTTATTTATTTATTTAATCTTCATGCAACACAAGGTACAAAGGCGGACTTAATGCCTTAGGCATTCTCTACCAGTCAACCTAGGGTAGTGGAGAGACAATATGGCAGGTGCATAAAAAAAAGAAAATATTATTTAGACAACAAGTACCTATTACAAAATTATATATAAAACTAAAACTAAAAATACATACATAATTCATAAAATATATACCTATACATACATACATAAAATTATAATATATATCCACAGTAAAGGAGTTTTAAGATGATTCTGCTAATTGTGTAGAAAGTAATTCCGCAACTTTCGCTTAAATGCATACTTACTCGTGGCCGTCCTGATATCAAGAGGTAGCGAATTCCACAGAAGGATGGACTGTATATAGAAGGAGGAATGAATAAAATCAGAAGTATGAGAAGGACAAAGCAGTAGGAGATTGTTGGAAGAACGCAGATTCTTAGCGTGTGAAGAACAGAGATATTGAAAGTGAGATATAAGATAAGAAGGAGGGGTAGGAGAGTTGAGCAAAGAGAAAAGGATTGTCAAAGCTCGCAGACTTCTTCTCTGGCGAATAGGCAACCATTTGAGCTCCGATCTGAAGCTTGATACATGGTCATATTTCCTCAAGTTAAAAATAAACCTGATGCATTGGTTGAGGAGCCTATCAAGCTTATCCAGCAAGACTGAGTTCAGGTCATAGTAGCACACATCACCATAGTCGACAATAGGGAAAATTGTCTTCGTCTTTGCGGGCAAAAAGTTCCTCAGACGATACAGATACCGCAAAGTCCCGTTGACTCTTTGACAGACAGTAGAAACCTGACTTTGCCAGCCAAGCGTCGAGTCAAGATGCAAACCGAGGTCCTTTACACTAGGGCTGATGGGAATGACGGCACCATTGAAAATAATAGGAGGTAGAGAGCCAACCGCCACTCTACTCATCATGCGTGCACTACCAATAACAATGGCCTGACATTTTGAGGGGTTTACAGACACCCCAAACCTATCAGACCAGTCACTAATAGCATTCAAATCTCGGTTCACATCCTCTATAGCGTCTGACAAACCTTCCACCCGCGCAGCTGCATACAATTGAAGATCATCGGCATAAAGATGATACGCACACCGAAGACAGTGAGTTATAAAGTTTACGAAAATGGAGAATAATAATGGAGAAAGAATACCGCCTTGTGGAACACCAGCATCCAGGTCACGACTGCCGACGTCCCCGAAGATAAGAAGAGAACCATTCCAGCGCCTCGGAAGAAACCATAAGATGGGAAAGGATAGATAGGAGTATGTCATGACTGACGGCGTTAAAGGCATTGGAGAAATCTATTAATACCAACACAGTAACCATTGTATCCTCCATTGCTTCTCTAACGTCGCCAGTAACTTTGAGGAGTGCGGTGGTTGTAATGTGCCCAGGTCTGAATCCAGACTGGAATGAGCTTACGAGGTTGTTTCGGTGAACAAACCCCGAAAACTGTTTGTGTACGCAGGCCTCTAGCACTTTAGAAAGGAAAGCAAGAATGGAAATTGGACGAAAATGACTTGGAAGGGAGGGATTTGAAATTTTAGGAAGTGGACGGACATAAGCCATACGCCACAGGGATGGGAATTGACCAGAATCGAGAGAATAGTTAATGATATGGGCAATGGGTGGAAGGAAAAAATCAAGGATCAGGGTGACCATATACTCGTAACGACTGATGTCATCATGTGCTACAGCCTTAGATTTAATAGACAGGATAATCTTTTTAATTTCATCCAAGGTGGCAGGAGAAAAGCAAAATGGCTCTATGATTGGACTAGGTAGGCCAGAAATGAAATCCACCGTCTGGGACAACATTTGAGAACTCAAATGACTGGCGGTTGTGAAATGACGGTTGATATCATCTAGGCCAATCGTCTTAGGGAAATCCACATGACGTGCCTTACCGATACCAAGAGTTCCTAAGAATTTCCAGATATCGGCAGGAGAAGAAGATGAAATGTTATCAAGAATGTGGCGGCGTTTGGCGTTTCGTATCACCTGATTACACCGATTTCTTGCAGTTTTGAAGAGGTTCTTATTTTGTTCACAGCGATCCCTTCTATATTTTCTAAATGCCCTATCCCGACACTTCATCGCAATACGAACCCCTGTCGTCATCCAAGGAGCAGGAGGACGCCTAAGTTTAACCCTCTTTACAGGCGCATGTTTGTCATAAAGGGCTAAGACTGTTTCATTGAATATGCGCAGGTTATCGTTTACGGATGTTGCTGCTCCTAGGCGTCCCCAGTCCAGTTCCGACGCATCCTGACGCAACCTCTCAACATCCATCCGCGCAAAACAACGCATGTGCAGAATTTTAGGGACAGGTTTTGGTGGTTTTAGGATATAAGAAAGGAAAATGAGGTCATGGTGGGAAAAACCAGGTGCAGGACACTGGCCATGAGAGGAAACAAGGGTGGTAGTGGATGTCAGGATTAAATCGAGCCACGTGTCATCACCTGAGACATTTAAATGAGTGGGTTGCAGTGGAAGAACATGGAGACTACCGGAGTCAATTATGTGAAGGAGTTTACGGGAACGAGGAGTAGGGAGAGTAAGATCGGTGTTGAAATCACCCATGATGATGTAATGTGCATACTCTGACCCTACAGACTCCAGCGCCAATTCGAGGTTGGAAAAGTAGTAGTATTAGCCTATTGGTTAATATTTCTCCGTTTCTTCGCTCCGCAGCCTCGCTCCGCTCCGGTGGACACGCAGCCTAACAGTCCAGTTTAGGTCGTCAACTGGATCACGTTAAGAGTTCGTGGTAGGGCCTCTAATTGCCACGGCTCACAATCCCTTTAAACTAAAATCTGATTGTCCCACAGTATGGTAGGGAACAGGCAAGCTAGATACGTGGTTGGCGCTTGGGAACCAGCTTTGGAGGCCATCTTCCGTCACCACCCGTCTGCTAAGCTGGCGTACACCGGCAGGCTGGACATCAATGACTTTACTCAGGTAATATAGTGGAAAGATCATCAGCTGGTAGGTCTAGTGTTAAGTTGTAAATATATAATAATACTAGCGTCTGCCAGCGGCTTCGCCCGCGTGATAATAGTTTGTTTTCTTTTTTTTTTGAGATTTAAACTATCCTATCTCTCAAGTTGGATCGAACTGCACATGGTGTGCGAATTTTATTATAATCGGTTAAGTGGTTAAGGAGTCCATTGAGGACAAACATTGTGACACGAGATTTATATATATTAAGATAATATAATATAATATTTCACAACTATCACACAACCGCCGTCTAGTCCCAAGCTAAGCAGAGCTTGTGGTATGGGTACTAGACAACTGATAAACCTACTTATATATTTCTAAATACATACTTAAATAGATAAATTACACCCAGACACAGAACAAATGATCGTGCTCATCACACAACCTCCGGCATAGCAGTCAGGGCCACTAACCACTAGACCAATAGGCCACTCAATGTTGCAAAAGCTGTTTTGCAGCGGTGTAGCTAAACGCGTTGCAAAGGGACCCTGTATCATTAATAAAACTGGGCAATTGCGAGTCGGACTCGCGCTCTGAGGGTTCTACTTACCTATGTAAATAGTTAAATTACGGAATGGAGTCTCGGAAGATTTTTCCGATTCGCAAAAAAAAATTGTGACGTAACAACTTTACATTTTTCAGATTTATTCCTAATACTTGTGCTATATAACCTTGCTATATATGCCAAATTTTAGGATTCTGGGTCAACGGGAAGTACCCTATTAATTTTGATTTCCTCGAGACTGTCGAAATGTACGTTTTTTGCCACATAAACCGAAGTATCTTTTTTTCTCGTTAACTTACAAGTTTGTTTTTTTTTACAGCTTCAAGAGTCCGCAGACTTTAGTATATGGTTTTAATTTCAACTCGATACCTCCACGTGTTTCCGAGATAAAGGGTCTTGACAGACAGATAGACAGACAGACGGACGGACAACAAAGTGATCCTATAAGGGTTCCGATTTTTCCTTTTAAGGTACGGAACCCTAAAAAATGGGGCTCCTTTTTTACCCGACTGTGGTAAAGCTAACACTATTAAATGACTTTTTCATGAAATAACCATTTATTATGGTTAAACGAACTGAGAAGATTGTTGCGACCGCCAATCATATCTTTTTAATCAACATGACTTGCAAAATGAAAGCATCATAAAAACAAATTAATATACTATTTATTTAATTTATTTATTTTCGCCGGCTACCCTGTTGCCAGTAGACAACATTCTTTTTTGCATAATATCTGCGTCAAAAATGCATAAGTCGTCTGTTCTAGATTCCTGGTTATCGAGGTTTGATATTAATTGACCGCATTCGTTTAAACAAGGAACCTTTAATGGACAACGTGCTACTATAGTACATTTTGATACAAGTGCAGAAAGTTTTTCATTGCGACCGAGGCGGAATTCGCACGAACCATAGGCGAGTCAGCTCTTCTGTCACCTATGGGGAAAACTCTAAACAGACTCCGCGCCCAAGTTGGGCGCAGCAAAAACTATCTCCACAGATGGGGGTTCTCAGACGGTTCCGATCTTCAGTGTTTGTGCGGCGTCTCTCCGCAGACCATGTCCCATCTTCAATCCTGCATCATGTGCCCTGTTACCTGTTCACGTAGGGACCTAATGACAGCATCAGCGGATGGCATTGCCGTGGCCGAATATTGGGCCAGACAAAGAATTTAACTAGTTTTGCCATCGATACGCCAAGAAGAAGACCTATGGGGATTAAAGAGCTAAACGAGATTAAGTACCCAGTCACAAACATACGACCCTGACGAATAGGACACGAACACAAACCTATAATAAAGGTTGTATGGAATATTTAATTATTCAAAAAATATTTTCCAGGAGGGTTTCTACTGCATCAAGTGCCTCGGGGAGCGGTTCCCCAGCATGCAGACCCTGATGATCAACACGGGGCGGCCGTACAGCCCCGTGTACCTCTGTATGTTCCAGCAACCGCCAGCAGAAGTTGGTTCCGGGGATGGTAGTCCTAGTGAGTATTCTTAAAACATACTGGCATTGCCCGCGTGAAACTTTGAAATTATGCCAAGGGAATATACAACCTGCATAAAAAAATATCTTATGTCCTTTCGGATTGGACAAGTCGCGAATTTGATTGAAAATGTTTCTAAGTTTTTTTTTTATTGATATAAACTAGTGCTTGACTGCGATCCCACCCGATGGTAAGCAGTGATGCAATCGTTGATGGAGAGGCGCAATAGTTTATTATGAGCCTATTCACTATAGCCTTAAAGACACCTCAATTGTAATTGGACGGGGGAAGATCGCAGCAGGCAAATTGTTCCAGTCCTTCGATGTACGCGGTATAAACGACGAGGCGAAACACTTAGTCCGGACCGTATAGAGGTTTCAACAACGTAAGGCTCGCCGTATACGTCGGGTTGTCCGATGGTAGAGAGAGGTGGCGGAATCAAGTCATGCAATTTCCGCACACACTCTCCAAAATGCATCCTGTAAAATACCGAAAGGCCTGTACCAGGCTTTGTAGATTGGTCTTAACAAAATCTGAAGTAATCTGTTATCAAGCAAATTCAAGAGTTTGATGTCATAATGCGTAGCATACGTGGGGTCAGTGTGTCTTTAGCTTTAATACATTACTTATAACACGGCATCGTCCGTGGCGGCGCAAAGATAATTTTGGCTGCGTATATTGGAGCACAGAGAGCAAGAAAGGCGGTGGACCATAGCTCCAGTGTAGAAAAGAGCGGGGATGTCATTAGATGATTTTCCCACACGAAAAAAAAATGGTATAGTCCGTCGCGGCGCAAAGATAATTTTGGCTGCGTATGTTGGAGCACAGAGACCAAGAAAGGTGGTGGACCATAGCTCCAGTGTAGCGGGGGATGTCATTACGAGCGGGGGATGTCATTAGATGATTTTCCCACCCGAAAAAAAGCTCCACTGTAGAAAATCTTTATGAACTGCTTTCCTTGTCCACGTCCTGTCTTCCTATAGCCGCCCCTTCGCAAGTAACGCTGTCGACAACCCTGTCCGGCCGCCTGCGGTTCCCGCCCGTGCCGGATGACCACGACTTGAGAGACTATCTACTGAAGATGAAACTGTGGTTCGGAGACCCGTTAGTAATGTTTTATGTTTTGACTAGCTTCTGAAAGCGGCTAGCTTTTGCCTGCGTGAATGTAGGTTTCTCCATACAAACTTTGGACCCCGTTTCATCACCTTATATAGGGAGTGATTTTGGAAAATCCTCTCTTAGTGCTCGCCTCCGTCATAAAAGGAAACCTAGTGCAAAATTTCACGCTCTTAGTCCCCGTAGTTTCGGCTGTGCGAAGATATCTCAGTCAGTCGGTTTCTTCTTTTATTTAAATAGATTATTTCCTTACACTTTGTAATATCAGTTTCAAGACTGAAACTTTATATTTTCAGATCAAAGTCTTTGCATTATTTCGAGATAGAAGACGCCCATTATGAAGTAAGGTAAGTAAGTTCTTAGATTTTTTTTGTCTTGTCCCAGAACCACCACCACCACCACCACTACCAGGATATTATAAAGCATTTATGAACAAATTAAATACTCCATCTCGTTTAACTCTTCAATTCCCATAGACGATAGTAGCTGACGAAATAGAGAATTTCGTCGTAAATATACCACCCTGGCGAAATGAACACGAAAGTATTTGTCGGATTAATGCGGTTTAAGGGTTAATGTGAGAGGCTTACCTACCAATTAGCATGTAGCAGTCAGTACCTTTGTCGTATGGTGATGAAACTAAAACTAACTTTGTCATTATGTAGATACCGCGAAAAATGCGAAGAAGTGACATCTTCTTTAAAGGAGCGAGCGCAACTGTTAGCAGAGTTCGTCGCTGAACAAATGAGTGGACTATCGCAGGAGAGAGACTGCTCCATGCCTAGCGTTGACTTGCATCTGGCTGATCTGATGGTAAGAGATGACCAAACGCGATTCATTTAACGTGTTAAACTGGATTGTTAAAGGGATGGAGCTGTATAGGGTGCATAGCTCCATGTCATGGTAAGGCTCTTGATCAATTAATCACCGTTACGAAGTAGCATTTATAAAATTAGTAATAATTCAAAGTCACAATATTGTAAAGTCTAATGCGACTTCTTACGTGTGTGATTCAATGCGGTTGCGAAGCGATCCGATGTGGTTCACTCGAATTCAACGCGACGCGGTGGCTTTGTCCTACGTGCACGTAAAGTCGCCACTTCAGCCGCCATTTGTATGAAACAGGTCACCGCACCGCGCGCAAAAATATCAAACCAACTAAACGCGTCCACTTCGCTTCGCTCGTCGCCGCACCGCACCCACGTGTGGTAGGAGACGTAAGCCACCGCGTCGTGTTCGCTTTTAGTCACCTACGTTGGACACTGTAAGCAAATACATAATCCAGATCTGAGGCCTATAGTTTTTTATGTAAGCTTCACGCAGGCGTACACTAAGCGTTTAATGATGAATACGCGTCTATGAAGCTACGCGACCATTGACAGTTTAGGCCTTAGTGTTTGTCTTATTTGTACTTATATTGTTACCGGTACCGATCAAGGATAATCTCTATAGTAATAACCCATAAATACCAGACGCTACCCGAAAGGAAGACTTTTCGGCTTCGCTTCTTAGGCGGCTTTTTTCACGGCTTCATTTATTAAAATCTTTCTACTACACACAGATTTTGTCACCCAATCCACTGTTTCCAGACAGAGCTAGCGTCCCCAATGCTGGGGCTGGGCTACGTGAAGTGCGGCGGCGCGCTGGAGCGAGCGCTGCTGTTCAAGGTGCTTGCCGACCGTTTGGGCCTGCCGTGCGCGCTGTTCCGCACCTCCAGCGCGTACGCCTGGTGCGAGGTCGCGGTGCCGGAACTGGATCCGGTTAGTAAATGCATGTCGGTTTAGGATGCTGGTCAGAGTGAGATACTCGTTAACAGAACATTTGTGTGAGTGATGAGTGGGTAATCTAAATATATATAAATGAATCCCTATTTCCCTTGGTCACGCCATCACGCGTGAACGGCTGGACCGATTTCACAATTTCTTTTTTGTTGTGTTTTTTATTGTCAGAAGAATCTTATGAAAGAAAAAAATAAAAAAAAATTGGTAGTAGGGTGGAGTAGTGTAGAGCGAATACAGTAGTCAGTTGACGGGAGCGAAGCCCCGGGCAAAAGCTGGTGAGCAATAAACAAACTCAACTGCAACTGATTTATTATGATGCAGGCTTTAGGTAGTCACTTCACAACGAGCCGTAAGACAGTTTCAAAAGCAGTGTTGCCCACGCGGCTGCCGACAGAGTAAAGGGAACTGCGTCTGTGTGGTTGGAACTTTTATCTGCTCGGCTCGCGCGAACTCGGCCCTGACTCTGACAAGCAGTGTGACGTCATACAACGCTTCGTCTCGTTGTCAATCTGACTTCCGTATTAGTAACTTGACCGACGCAAACTTCCGTACTATTGACTCACCGACATGTAGGTATAATATTCATTAGCAACCCACCTCGGCTTCGCACGGGTGCAATATATCATTAAAACACACAATGTAAGTAATATCGTTTTTGTAGTAGATTCATAAACAGTATTCCATCCAGCGTTTACCCCAAGCGATCACAAGCTGACGGGAGGATTTTTGCCCACGCCAAATCTGACAGCCTCCGAAAAGATAAAACGGGTGATCCACTTACTAGTGTATGGAGATGCTATGGATGCAGGTTATGCCTATTGAGGGTAGGAAAATGATGATGATGACGAGAGATTCATAAACCATTCTATTTCCACAGGAAGAAGAATGCGACAGTGAAAAACCGCAGGTCTTTCCAGCAGGCTTGCTCCGTACCAACTATGTCGTGGATCTAATACAGCGTCCCGGACGGTTGATACCCCGCGGAGGACGGGAGGCACGACTCATCTGTGGCCCTGTGTGTTCACCGCCTTATACTGCGGGGGAGCTGCCTGAAGTTTGTCGGTGTGAGAGACGCGCTTGAAGAGGTTTCTAGTGATGTTTTTTTTGCATGGCGAACTTATAATTTATGGATATTTTGAACTGATATGACGAATTCGTGGCAGTTTGACCCGATTGGACAAAAATAAAGCCTGGGAAATTAATAGCTGAATAATTAATTTCCTAGACATTTCGACAGTTTAAAATAGTAAATTGAAACTTTACTATAGTTGAATCTGTTAAATAAGACATTTACTTTACATAATTGGGTATTTTCCTGTTTACTTTTGTACTATATTTTATACTAAACAACAAAAAACACTAAAAATAAACCTTTTTCTGAAAACAGCTTCAAAATTGGTTATTAAAATAAAACAGCAATTAGAATTTCAACTAGGTATTGAGTCGTGTAATCTAATGGAGGTGACGTCACAGTTTAGTGTCTGCATCTTTATTCTGTACTTGACAATTTCCCCTTTCACCAGGTTTAAAAGGTTTCTAACTCGATATTGAATGGATTTGAAAAATTCTTTCTATTTGTGATTTTGTATAAAGTTGTTTTTTTATTTTAAAAAATTGAGTCAAATACCTAATTGTACACTAATAAAATGATTGGAGTGTAACCCTGTCAGTTCGCTCAGACCGTAGACAAAGGCCGGGTTTCTCAATTGAATGTTGTGTTAGATCGTCTCAAAGTCTACTAGAATGCCAAAAGACAGGTTATCAGGCGTAAGTAGAGTTTGAGAAAAACTCAAATTCAAGAACTTACCTAGGTAATTAAAAAAATTAGTGGTTTTCCTCCACGAGCCAGGAAGCGACCAAATAAGGTAATAGTTTTTTTAACCTTTCGTATGCCGTAATTAGAGACACAATTAAAAAGCGATTGTGTATCGCATAGATCCGCGTCTAAAACACACGGAAGGTTAAGAAATGATTTTTGGGTCATCATCACCAGTCCACTTCTGAACAAAAACCCATCCGACATCATCATTTTTTAATGATCAAATGAAATTAATTGATATTTCTATTACATGTATGTAATCATGTAGTTCATTACTATAATATTGTATTAAATAAATAAACCAATTTCAAATTAATAATTCAATTTATTTCAACTTATACACAGCATTATTCGTTTGATGCCATGAGAATACATTTCTATAATAAATATTTTGTATCAAAATTCTTAAGACAAGGCACTAAGATATAAGACACATTGCACAGGTTCAAAATGGACGGACAGTTACAATCACAAACATTAATACATTTAAATAATTATATTAAAAGGTGATACTGCGAATTTTACATTAATGTAGACTATTGTGTTTTTTTATCAATTTAGATCAAGAGATGAATGAATATTAATACCTACTATTCTTTTTTTATGGAATGGCAATCGGAATGTTTGGTGGGATATATGAAAATAAGTGCGCTAACATTATTCTTGCTTGGGAGAGAACGCGTTCTTTATATGAAAAGTGTGTTAACATTATTCTTGCTTGGGATTGAACGCGTTCGTTTTATGAAAATAAGTGCGCTAACATTATTCTTGCTTGGGAAAGAACGCGTTCTTTATGAAAATAAGTGCGCTAACATTATTCTTGCTTGGGACAGAACGCGTTCTTTATGAAAATAAGTGCGCTAACATTATTCTTGCTTGGGACAGTTCTTTTTTCGGTTTTGAAATCATCCAATGACATCCCCGATCTTGGGCGGGGCGTTTTTTTTAAAAAAATAATCAAATCATTACGATTATTTAGTTGCAGTGCAGTATCAACCTTACATAGTTACAAAATAAAATATCCTTAAGATAAATAAAAAGAAATAATTTATACCTTTTAGGTAACAAAAAAATTGCGCTGGTGATAAAACTTACCAGATAATAATAACAAGAATTTGTTCAAATAATAACGAAAATATTCGTTGACATAATTTTATCCTAAATCATTTGATTTCTTGATGAAAAATAATGTAAAATTACACAACCTATAAAAACAAGATGGAAGGTTTATGACTTAAAATAATTCAGTCTAAATAAAATGTGGTAATGGCATCTTAGATAGAAAATAGTAAAAATAGCTAATTAATTATGATTAAGTTTAGCAAGTTATTATCTAGATTAGCGGTTCATTGATTACACCTCTGTTTTGTTAATCTATTCAGAATAGACTGGCAGATCAACCTAAGCGAGGTTGTGGGGCTGGCTTCTCAAATGTATTATAACGCAATGTTTAATGTTGTCAACAATGACGTAAACTATAGAAGCGTTGGTCGCGCTCAGAAATGGCAACAAAAATGAAGGTTACTGACCACGCCGACCCGTGTGACGACGATACGTTGCATAAAATTGTGACACTTGTGTACTGTAATTTTAACAATTTGCGAAAAACATGTTTTTCTCAAGTTTCCGACGATATAATAACTAGACTGTAACTATAAAAGACAAAAAACTGTAATTTCATGCGTAAATACCAAGATAAGTGCATTTAGTTTTATGACGTGGTAAAATGGTGGTCTGTGCCGTGAATAAATCATGAGCTTGCAGCAGTGAATGCCGCGTAACTAGATATGATACTGATCTCTCACTGACAACATATAAAAAAGCAATAAGGTGGTATTTTTCTTTCTTCGCGGTTGTACGTCGCTATCTACCGCTACTGATTAGTGGTGAAGTTATTTGCACTGTTTTTCTGAGCCTTGATATTGGTTTATGACCTGCTATGTATATGTGGCAGCCATATCGTATAATACGCCGTATTACAAGCGCGCCAGATTACAAAACGTCGCTGTAATGTAATCTACCTCACGCTCAGCCAGATTTCAATTCGACTGTCATGCTCACTCAAATGTCTCGCTGATGGTGGCACGTGTTATTGGGTCATTCGGTTCCCTTCAAAATGGTTGAACTGAGTGGGGCTGATGCACGCGTCATGCTCGTGAACGGGTGCCGTCAGTTGAGACTGGTCATCTCTTAGCTGCCAGTGTCTTAATTCAATTTCTATTTCTTTTTTTATTAGTTTTTATTTTATTCTTTTAAATATTATTACTTATCTACATTGTGCTCACATATTAGAAGCGACAAGAAATATGTAACCAAGATTGATGTAACTCATAATATGATTTAAAAGAGTGTCCATGGAGTTTCTTGCACGTTCTTCTCCATAGAGATCTACGCTTTGGAACGTGCAATTTAGCTTCACTTGTATTTTTTTTTGACTGACCGACATTTTGACAATTCAAAAGTGCCTGTAATTGGTCTATTTGAAATAAACGTTTCTGATTTCTGATTTCTGACTGAAATAAAGTACGCTGTATTCAATAAAATACGTCATTGGTTGCCAAGCAATCAATGAACCGCTTACTAGAATACAAATAAGCGACCATTTGCTATAATATGAGTACAAAGGTTGTGTGCGCTACAATGGTTAGAGTGAGCAAAAAATGCAATATGATAAGCACTTTGTGTTATAAGTAATACAGTCAATGCAGTGCAGAAAGTTAGTAAAGTCAGTTTTTTTTTTCAGAATACGCATAGCGGTTGTGTTTAATTTATACTTAGTATTATAAAAGCTTCACATATATTTGTGTAAATTGTTAAAGCTGCTTTCGAACTTCAATTCTTAATCTAAAACACATTTATAATCAGTGATAGGAGTAGGTAGATTGATTTTTGGTACTTATATCATAAATGCACATAGAAAGAATAACATGGATAAGACATTTTTCCGGAAAGTAATTCCGGTATTTCCGGATTCCATTAAATATTGTTAATGTTGGTAGTGTTACTATTACTACTCAATTGAAAATTTAAAGGAAGGTATAATATTCTGATTGGTCGTTGGGTTGTGTCAAATCGTGACTGTGTACCGTTAAAAAAAAATATGAAGAATATAATATTGCTCATTTTAATACAATTCCTATCTAAGTTCAGGTTTTATTTTTAATAATAAACCAATTCCGGCGGAATGTCCATATTAATATATACGTTTCGGATCAATGACCCCAATTCAATTTACCTACTCCGATCACTGTTTATAATACAATACAGTATCTTGAACATTGCGGTGGTCGGGAATGTCAGAACTAAAACTAGAATAAAAATGACAAAATATGTACGTACGTCGTTAATTCAGTATACGTAGTCTTCATATAATCGACTTATAAGTCTTAGAACTACGAACCCCAAATAAAATTAATCTAGTGGTTCATCTCCTTTGATATCAATAGGTTATTTCGTATACAAAGGAACGTATTTTTGCTTTTTTTTTCTCCTTAATAATTACAGTCTACATTCAAATGTCGAATTTTTCATACAATGTCCCCAGTTGCAATAAGACAGCTCGGAACACAGTGCACGCTTAATCAAGAAGAGACCTATCGCAAAAAGGGTATTTGAAAATTGAACCTTATTATTGAAGCATAAGTTTTAAGCTTTAATACCCTCTTGTTTGAGCTATGTCTTTATCGTTAAGCGTGCGATAGGCCGCTATCATTTTAAAACCACAAATTCAATAACACTTCAGTAACTTATATCATTTTGTAAAACCGTAAAGAGATCGATTTCAAGTAACTTTATCATTATATATCTCTTATTTATAATAAACATAGACAATGCCCTTGCAGAGGTAAACAAACACCCTTTTGGTGTACCGTCCTGCAAACCTACGTTGAAAAGGGAGGACCCGCCGACCAGACGTGTGTTTTGTCTGGTCCGGGCAATTGCCCGATATTTGTTTTTTGGACTGTTGTATGTTTTAGGTCCAACGCTGCGATAAGCGGGCGCACGCGCGGGCACCCATCGCGTGACGTCGCGCGTTTGTCGTGTGCGGCGGTCCCCGTAGCAGAAACCGGATTATTTACCTGCGCAGTGTCCCAAGTTCAACTTTAACGGCGTGCATGTAGTCGTGTCCATGGAGAACTTTAATCGCGCGGGACGCGACTGCCCGCGAGCCGCGATGGTGCACTTTTGAATGGGACCGTGCGGGCGCCCGCGTAACGCAGCGTCGGCCCTTAATCACGCTGAGAACTTTGATACCGTGATGTACGATTTTGTCTTAGTTTCTATGTGTCGGTGATGCCGCTATACCTTAAAATATTGTCAGGGTAAAAATTCAGTACTACTGGCCTTCGTCACAACTGTTTATACAGTAGTCTGTGGCACTCCATGTACAATTTGAGTTCTAGATCTTGCCCGAGGTAAAGGTTCTGGCACGCGAGATACTGCACTTTCTTTGAGAGATAACGCCGATCCCGTTGAAGCTTCAGAAGGCGGCCGGGACGATTGTAGCGTTGCTGGCTGGCTTATCTGTGAATTAGATAATTTTTAAAAATAGTCTTGCAAGAGAATTAAAGGCTTGGGATTGACCTGCTCCAGTACGCACTACAACTGATTTTTCTTTTGTTTTTATTTTGAATAATTGTGCCTTTTATTATTATTATTTTACAATTTGACATTTTTTTTTTCAATTAATTTTTGACATATTTACTTTACTACTAAGTATTACATTTTGTAAACTATATAATTTCCTTTTATTATTGTGAACGTGAGGACTATGTTTATAGCTTTTTTTTTCCTTTTCAGTAATTTTAACGTATGTCTGGCAATTTGATTCGGTTTTCCGCCGTCCGTATTCAGTACCATGCTATATACAATAGAAAGTTATTATTACACAAAAGTTGTTAGCCACAATATATTAAGCACAATACTACACCCATAGGCGATATACAGAAGCTGTTCTAGTGAAACTTAAAAACAGTAACAAATCCGCAAATATTTATTGAAATGTTAATAAGAATATTTTTGAAAATAATTCAAATAGCAGATTTATAAGCCTTTTTAATTTGTCTAAACATAACCAACTAGAGTAATATCCTCCAACTTGTATCAATAGTATTTTTTTCAATTATGATTATTTAGTTAAAGCAATAATAAATTATTATCTTCGATATAAAGTGGTACTTAAAAATATTTTCTTTAAGTTAATATTGTTATTATTTAGTGACTGAGCGACTAAAGGCAATAGGATAAGTGGGGAAGACTATTCGAGCTATAAGACTTTAAACCAAATATAAACTTTTAACAAGTATGTAAATAATTATCCAATTTTTTTTAGAAATACTTGAAAGGTAGCCGAAACCCTGCCCCCCTAGCCAAGTCACAAACGATAAACGTAAACTCTCAGTAGTCTTTAATAGATTTTCAACTTTATGTTATTGGATATAAAGTTGAAAATCTATTGAAGATTACATAGTGTTTTCGTTCGTTCCGGTCGCTAACGCTCAGTAGTCTTTAATAGATTTTCAACTTTATGCTCTTAGGTATAAAGTTGAAAATCTATTGGAGATTACTAAGCGTTCACGTTTATCGTTTGCAACTTGGCTAGGGGGGCTGTACTTCACCACAAGATCAAATCGGCAGAAGATAAAATAAAAACAGTTTGAAAAGTAACTCACAGTCCGACTTAAGGGCTGCGGTGTATGTGGCTTCTTTATAGGTACGTCTCTATATTCGTAGATGTTGTCTCTGGATCGCGTGGTGTTGTCTATACCGCTCTCCTCGACTTCCGGTACCATAAATATATCACCATCGTAGTAACGGTCTGTTTCCCTGTAACGTGTGTTGTTTTTAAGAACTACTAACTACAATTAAACATACACCAAAACAAAAAAAAAAACTAATTAAAAACATTCTAAAATAATTATGGTGTCGAAAGACTCCTTCGCATCGCTGTCGACAGGTAATGTGTCCAAAAGACTGGTGGCATTGCCATGCTGTATACAATGTAATACTATGGCTTTGCTTATTCTCTGTGCACGCTAAAAGTCAACCCTTGGGTCACACTACGCGTCAACAAGGCGTTTAGATAGATTGTATACCGTTTTTAAGTTATTTTTTTTGTTAATGTTTTTGGCTTGGATACTAAGTAATTTAAGCCATGTCTTCGTATGAATAGTTCATTTCTTTACCATTAGAATAATTATGGATGTGCACATTCTAATGATTTTTGTAGTATTTGGCAGCAAATGTGTCAAGTTAACCCTCTCGGCAAACTTTGGTGAGGTAGTTGACACTACAATTAAATTCTCAGCTCCATTTTGCCGAGATCGCGCTTGTTTCAATGATTCCACATATTATGTAGTTGTGCAGACACTTCAGATACAAAACTAAACCAATTTTACATCACAATATCTACTAAGAATCAATTTGGGAATAATTAAAACAGACACTGAACTTCACTCGAAGTTAATTTATGGTTTTTCGAACCACAGAGAATTTTACTAGTTAAAAAATAAAACCCAGCCCATTTATTAGTATGAATAAACTAAACTAAGATATAAATAAAAAACATAGGACACATTTTCTAAAAGCGTTAATATGAGACAGTTCACAATATTTTGAAATATTTTTGAAAAGAATTTTACGAAACAGTTAAGTTCTTTCATTTCAGAATCATTGCGCTCACTCTCGGTTTCTCTTTAATGTTTGAATTTTTCTACGCTATTCCACAAAGTCGTGTCTCCTATTTTTGTATAAACTAAAAAAGAACGAAGGCGTAGTCTAACAATGGCACCACGTTCTTAACCACTATCTCACCTGATGGAAAGCGACAATGTTGTTGAGGATGGAGCATGCTTGCCTAGAAGTAACCTATTCACTATTGACTTAAAGACCCCTAGGTTGTTATCAGAGAACACAGGAAACCTTAACTTATTTTCCAGTCATTTTTATTTTTATTTTGGAAAATCATCTAATGACAAATCTCGCTCTTGGGCCGAACGTGAGATAGTGTCAGACTTTTATTGACTAAAAACCCACTCCTGTTCCTTCTTTGCTCTCGTCCCAGGGCCCCGGGTTTTGCTTTCACACTACCCGTAGGCTTCGACCCTGCTGGGCCCCTACGATTTGCTGACAGCTCCCTGAGGCGCGCGTGGAACAATACGCGCCGTCGACGACTTGGGCTCGGTCCGGACGGTTAGCGGATGGTCGGACGGCGAGCTACCTATTGCTAGCTGTCCACAAACCCGCGCCTACGGTGGCCGGTAATCGGGATCGGAATCCCGGTGCCTGGGGCGAGAGGACCGTTGCCTCGCGCGGTCGGCCTCCTCCTTTGCTAGCATTACTGCTTCGCAGAAAAATATTGTGAACTGCCCCACAAGAATCTACAAGCTATATTAAATGTTAGTTTCACCTACTTCACCGGTACCATTTTCCATTTTGGTGGTAAAGCCCTGTTAAAAAGGAATTTCAGAAACTGTTAGTAATATGAAAATGTGTTAATATTGTTAGTAATAGAATGATTAGTTGTGATTATTAACTTATATGTAGACAGAAGTGGTTACAATATTAGTACATAAGGAAATCAAACAAAATTTGATAATCAATTTTGTTTACATTTTATCATATCTTATGAAAATATATATCTTTTTAAACTCAAATATCGCTAACTAAAGCTTCAATAATTTAAAAACATTATTTTTTTTGTCAATTTGGGCTATACCCAAGGCCAACGAGCCGAGTTAAAGCATGTAAACAACCTAACTTCTACTGAGTTACATTACGATAGCAAGTGATTACTAGCTCTGTCCTTATCTCTCATATGCAATAAAGGTTTCAGTTATTTCGTCGATGGCTGTCGTTGTGTAATTCGTGGTACATAGGAAAGCGGTCGGTACTGGAGGTATCAACATTAGGTCTGCTTTTCGTGAAAAAGTTTTTCCTGATCGGATCGCGTATTTAGTGAAACGCGGTTATATATAAAACGTTCTGTGAGTAGTTTTAATTACGTAATTAATCAACCTAGCAGCTCAAAATAATCTAATAAAAAATAGGAGTCAATAATATCTTCTAATAAAAATGTTCTTAACCCCTGAAAGTTGTTTACATTCTTTATCTCATCTCGTTAGTCCGTCTTACTTGAGTAAATTTTCTTTGAGTGCAACATACAATATTATGTTGTGGAACATGGTATGTATTAACATGTAAATCGAACTAACCCTATAAACATATGTACAAATAACTATGTAAAGATAATATACCTCTTAGCGTTTCTCCACAACATACAGCAGACGACCAGCAGCACGATGAGTATGAGACACGCACTGGACACCGACCAGAACGCTATCTGCAGAGGCTGCTTCGGCTCCCACCAAAACTGGTAATTAATTAATACTTTTAAGTTTGCGTCACCGTTTAAGGGGTGACCAGATGGTTGCAAACCAACGTCCCAACCAAGGTGACCTGAAAATCCGTGTAGACAGCAGTTGTAAACCATGACCTTCAACGCTTTGGTTGGGAGGCGCGTTTTCCCAACCACCAAACGTGTTAGCACGTGGTTTACATCCATGTAGCCGCAACACAAACCAAACACATAAACCAATGTGACCTTGGTTGGAACGCTAGTTTGCTACTGTCTGGTCACCCCTTTAACACTTCGACGAGTGTTTTCGTGTCCTATTCGCCAAGGTCGTGTTTCTGGCTGGGTCATCCTCTCAGGTCAGGTCAATCCTCATAGGTGACAGAAGAGCTGACGAGATGAAGTATTTGTCGTGTATGTGTGACCCTGGCGGACTAAACGTGAGAGTGTTTGTCGGATATATACGATATGGCAGTTAAAAGGTTAAGTTACAAATTCCAAGAACCAGCAGAGGAAGAACCTTAAAAAACATTTTGGGGAAAAATTTCATTGTTTGTAAAGAAGAAAAGAAAAGCATTAAAACCGAAAAAAGCACTAAAGAGTAGCATTTACAACCGGAGTTTGTGTTTCCTGATAGCTACAACCTGGGGCAAGCGTGTCAACTGCATTATCGCTTACCAACAGGTGAGTGTGATCAAACGCGAGCCTATCAATAATAATCTTAAAAAATATTATTGATAGGCGCGCGGATACAGGGCCAGCTAAGGGCTACTGTACACGGACGCGTAGCTTCAAAGACGCGTATTTATCATTATACGTTTGGTGTACGCTTACTCACAGCTTATATAGGGTGACTGGTAATTAGTGACAGATACTTAAACACGTAATCGTGCTCATAATTACAAACAACTTTTCCAAAGAAACTTTTTTATATACTCATTAGTTTTATGACAATAGAAAAACAGCTGTTTGAAATTCGCGCGCGCTCGTGAACGGCAATGTACTGTGTGTCATAAAACTAATGAGTCTAAAAAAAAAGTTTCTTTGGGAAAGTTGTTTGTGATCATGAGGACAATCACGTGTTGAAGTATCGGTCACTAATTACCAGTCACCCTATATACAAAACTATGGAACTCAGTCGACGAAGCGGTAACTTCTTCTTAGCGTATCGATGGCAAAACTAGTTAAATTCATTGCCTGGCCCAGTATTCGGCCACGGCAATGCCGTCAGCTGATAATGTCATTAGGTAGGGACCTTGGTAGGGTTCACGTAGGGACGTGAACAGGTAACATGTGATGCAGGATCGAAGACGGCATGGTCTGCGGAGAGACGCCGCACAAACACTGAAGATCGGAACCGTCCGAGAACCCCCATAGGTGGAAATTGTCTTTGCTGCGCCCAACTTGGGTGCGGAGTCTGTTTAGAGTTTTCCAGGTGGGCCATGGCAACTCGTGTCCAGGAGATAGGCTCTCCGACGGCTCGACAAAATCATCAGGAGGTTTAAACTTCTCCCGCCAGAGGTTGCATCTCGGTAACGACACGACAGTACGACGTTAGTGAGCAACCGTACACCGAGCGTGAATACACCGTACACCAAACGTGAGGAATACGCTTCCATGAACCTACGCGTCCGTGGGTGCACAGTAGGCCTTAGACAAGACATTAAAAAAAAAATTACCGTTGAGACGCTACGAAGAAGTGTGGTTGGTAAACAGAATGTCCAAAATTAGGTATTGACAAGCTTTAGTAATCTTACCTCAGTTATCGGCGGGTACGTCGGCACAAGGCGACCTATGACGGTGGGTAGATACATGGTCCAGAACGCGAGCTCAGTCTGTCTGTAGTTCAATTGTATGGTAGAGTTGAAAGTGGTGTTCAGGTTGAGGTAGCGCAGCTGTCCCGCCTGGGCCATTTCGAAGTGGAGGCCTAGGACTCGGGAGCGAGTTGGGTTGCTGGAAAAAAATTAAATTCGCTATTTATTCAAACTTATTTTTAAAAGTTGCCCTACATTAGGAGTTATTGCTGTATCGAAGGTGAAATCCGTGCGACGGAACAAATAAGATATCTATGGGTCATACAAATATTTGATGAGTCCACTGTACGTTGTCAGAAAGCGATTGGTCACATCTTTGTTCACTCTTTACCATATCATAACATCACACCTTCTCTTGACTGAAAATGAAATACATCTGAAAATTTGTAGGCTCTCCTCGGCCACAATCAAAATTTTCCTTAGAAATATGAAGATGCTTATGTGATTATGGTCTATGGTCAGTAAAACACGCGTCAGTGGCAACACTGAAATTACGGCTACCATTATTTCATAATGGCGCTGCTAATGACAAATTTGCTAATGACGCAACACCAAACACACACACCAAAATGGTGTGTGTGTTTGGTGTCCTAAGTGACTTAACGCACAGTCATCAATCATAAACATTTATTTATTTATTTAATCGTAGGAGAATCAATTGCTATAACAATTGTATAATGAGACATTGAGCAAATCATATGTTCTCATAGGTAAAAACAGAAAAACTAGTAGAAAATTTAGAATCACTAGCAAAAACTAGAAATTATTTATAAAAGAAATATTTTTCCCAGAGGCTTTTCCCTCGTGAAACTAGAAAATTATCGCGAGGGAATATACCGTCGGGATATAAAAATAACCGGTTTCCGGTTATACCAGCACAAAGTCTAACCGTGAACCATATTTCATCCAAAGCGAAGCGTTGCGGACGGAACAAATAATATTGATACACTATTGTAGTGGCCTACGTCACCAACCACACGTGGGTGCGGAGCGGCGATGAAAAAAGCGAAGCGGACGTGATCAGTTGGATTGATATTTTCGCGAGAACTCTTGCGGTGTGGTTGCTTTTTTCAAATAAATTGAGGCTGAGTCGCTGCGATTTCGCGGACAGAGCGTGAACCGCATCAGATCGCTTCGCTATCGAATTCGCGTCAACCCACTGGCCACTCAAAGATTCAAAAGCATTTATTTCAAATAAACCATTTACAGGCACTTTTGAAATGTCAAGAAGTCAGTCAGTCAGAAAAAAATTATGCTAATTGCACATTCCAAAGCGTAGATCTCTATGGAGAAGAACGTGCAAGGATCAAGTTTATGTATAAGTTGTGTTACTTTTATGGTGTACAATAATGTTTATTCTATTCTATTCTACAAACAAGAATAAATAAACACTTACCCAAATCTAGCGAAATCAGCATAAGTCTTCATAAAGAAATGACTCATATTCCGATCATTATTCGTCCACATTTGATTCTCAATCCGTTGCTTCACCGGGAAGAACTCTTGGTCCATGAAAGGCGCCCCAGTTAGAAAGTAGTGTTCCGTATCGTGAGCATATTGTCTCCATTCTGGCCATCTGAAGGCTTCCACAGTGGTGTTCAGTACGTACATGTAGACTGGAACGTTTTGTTCTAAGAGAAGTTTCACCATTTTGTCTGTCGGCGCTCGGTAGAGGAAGTCTGAAAGGAGCTGTAGAAAAATCGTTTGTTTTAAAGATAGTAGGTATTAATATATTAAAAGAATTGTAACAAGGAGTGGTTGTAACATGGTATAATTAAAACAAAGAATGATTCTTGCTTGAAATAAAGAAAAATATTTGTTTTGCGACAGTCATTATGCTAGCCAGGTGGACTGATGACCTCGTGAGGGTCGCGGGAATCTGATGGATGCGAGACGCACAAGACCGGTCGTTATGGCGACATTTGGGGAAAGCCTATGTCAAACAGTCTTTCGGTCGAAATGATGATGATGATGACGATTATGCCAGTCACACACAACCTAGTTTACCGTCAAGTTAAATAAAGCCTAGATAATATCCACAAGATACTGTGTTTCCAAAATCGCGTAAGAGCGGTTGTATGAAAAACAGTGAAAATGTATGTCGGGTTGGATGCTCGTAAGTTGATAATTATCATGACTGAACGAAGTCGGAACTTAGTTGAATATATCGACTGCGGTTGCAGCGATGCCGTCCGTCTGATGGCGACCCAAGTTGCCGTGTGGGTGACCTCTGTAACGGGGGACGGTTGTAACACTATCTATAAGATAATATAACTCACGTGTATGTACTGGTCTCTGATAGCGCTGACGTTGTGCGGCTCGGGGTGGTAGGTGTACATGTAGCGGATAGCTTCGTATACACCGCGAGGGTTCAGTGTATAGTTGTATCTTTGGACCAGTTCTGCCACTTTTTGGTTGAACCACTGTTCGGAAATCTCGTAGTTAGGCGCTAGGGATTCGTTTGTATCTGAAATGAAAGCAATTTCACGGTTATTTTTATAGAAATCTAAATAGTAGAGAAAACAATCTAATAGTAAACTAGACACTTAATACAAACTAGTGCGATTCACCATCAACGATTGCATCGCTGCTTTCTATCAGGTGAGATTACAGTCAAACGCTAGTTTAAATTATTTAAAAAAAAAAAAATATAGAGTCGTCATTTAAAGTTCCAAGTTGTCGAAAATACTGTAGCTTAATGCTATTTTGAAACAAAGAAAAAAATACGTTTCATTTGGGCACATATACGAAAGCACACAACTACAACACGTTTGAAGGTAAAAAAACAAATATAACAAAAATAAAATACTTATAAATAACAAAGTAAATCGATTATATATATTTATATAATATGTTTACCCTAGTCCGTGCGTCACTGCTGGGTGCCAACTGAAAACCAGCGCTGGGTGTCTAACGCCTAGCTAATGTTGAGGTGGTCACCATTTCGGTGCGGGCACGCGACGCGCACACAGTACTTTGTTCTTTTTTACTTTGTGTTTATAACCGTAGTGCTGTGTCTGTCCCGAATAAAAGTATTTCTATTCTATTAATAAATAAAATATCCGTCCTTTACGACTGCACCAAAAAAATAAAGTTTGCTGCACTCCTAGGTTTCTTAAAATTGCCATCTTAGAAAAAAGTTCTATATTAAAATTTCTATAGAATCAAAAAAGCACTTAGTAACAGTAACTTAAGACTCAAAATAAAACAACTACTCACACAAATAATAAGCGGCTTCTTGCGTCGTAACCCCCGTCATATACCTCAGTGAGGGATTGAACTGCCTCCTCTTAAGCATTTCTTCAGGCATGACGTTCAAAAAATGCCAGTCCCGTTCTCTCCAACCATCGTACCATTCATCTCCAGGGAATGTGAAGTTGTTCTCTAGGACTGGGCCCCAGGGCATAAAGCCTACGTGTGGCTGTGAAGAAATAAGGAGTAGGAATAAAGATGTTGCTACAAAACAAATAAAAAAAGATTGTTTATTTGTTTTTTAATCTAAGGGTTTTGACATTAAGTTGAAAATGGAATACAAGTTGAATTTTCTATAGCAGGGGTGGCCTTGATTCGACCCACGATCTACTTGTTTATTAATTAGACTCGAGAGATCTACTAATTACAATAATCAATAGGTAATAAGAATAAGAGAGAGAAGAGTAAAATAATAGCTAGAACTACACTGCGCACACGTATGCCACACACGCCGACCTGGGCGCGTCGGTCTCCATACATGTTATATGGAAACTAGACTTGTAGAGCTACACTTAATCCAAGCCACGCGACGCCACGCGACATCGTTCTACGTACAAATCAGGCGTGTTACACGTGTGCGTCGGTCTAATGTAGTCCTAACTTAAATAAAAGAGCGAGCTCAAAAATTTTAGCACAACGCTTCGAAGAGGTTCAATGTGATAAACTTCCGTGAAAAAACTTTGTTAAATTATGCTGAAAAATTAGGTAATCAAAGATGAAAGAAGGAGCGAAGCGAGTAACTTGGCCTGAATACGTTCGATTTTCTTTAGAAAAACAAGAACTTATGAGGCGAAGTAGTTGAGGGAAGTAGGATAATAGCTAGCTATCTGCCACCTCCCGACATAGTCTTGTTGGCCTAAAAGTAAATACGCTACTGCTTGCCAAGATCCACGGAATTAAGTTGGCCACCTTCTATAGGATTTTAGCCAATTTTAATTTTATGGAGTGTGTATTATGTATAGGTGTAAGCTACTATAAAATGGTCGGACAAACGGACTTGATAGAAAAAAGGTACTATAGGCACAGAATAAGTAATAGTACAAGCTATATGGTACTATCATATTAACCTTTTTGGATAAGAGTGGGATGTTTCGTTCGTATAAACAATATTCGTGCGATACCTGCGCGTAAACTCTTAACACCTTCGAAGGCCGAAACGACATGGCAAAGAATTTAAATTTTTACCAAGGGACATTCAAACATATTGAAATAGGAATACGACATAAATTCCTATGCCACGAGGCGGGGCGCTGGAATGCCGCGGTATTTAAGTGGCTAGTGTAGGTTGACTATCGAAAAAATCCTTTTCCACGTCGTCCCGGTCAGCGTAGGCCTTTAATTCATGATAATTAATTATTATCTACCAAAGCACCTTTTTTAATTTTGTTTATCACAGATTGACTGGTCTTCTTTCGTTACTTTATATTAATATATATGTATGTGCATTTTAATTATATGTATAATTTTTTTTTCTCTTGTTTTTCGTATAAAATTTTCTTTTTAAGCACCTACCAAATTGTCTCTTCACCACCCTAGGTTGACTGGTAGAGAATGCCTCAGGCATTAAGTCCGCCTTTGTAATTTATGTTGCATGGAGATTAATAAAATAAATAAATACTGACGAAGATGCCACACAGAACATTTACTTTGTCCCTTACCTGAAACTCAGCATTCCCCAGCTCATAGAAGCTCCTGCCTTGCCTCAAACAGTTCACAAGCTTCCATGAGGAGTCGATGGGACAGCCGAGCAGTCTTCCGAATACAAGCGACGTGTTTTGGACCCTGAACTTGTCTTCGATTATCGCCCAGTCTGCTAGAGCTGAGCCACTCTGAATATGAATATATGAAATGTTAGAGAAATTAAATTTATGACAATTTAAATAGGATTGCGTAAGTTAAGATTTGATTGTGACAACATAATAAAATGTGTACATTTTGTGCAATAATAGTAGATTATGTGACTATGGCATAAAGCAGTGTCTTAAAGTCGCAGGCGGTATGTTGAATTCCGAACGAATCGAAGGTAGCTAAGTTTTAATCCCGAAAGCAGTGAGGGATTTCTATAATTAACTCCCGAACACTACGATGGATTTAACATAGAAACTTGAGAGAAGTAAGGAATCAAAGCCGCCCAAGACAAAGACAGCTTTATCCCCGTGTTGGATACTCTACTTTTTACACCTGTGAGATAAGTAGAAAACATTTTATTGAAACCAATCATAAATTAAAGAAATATGAGTATTATTTACAACTTAATGTTCACTATCACTCGATATGTTTTGAGATTTTAAACAAACAAAATTCACTACTACATCGAACTACGGTTTTGGTTTTCTATAACGCTCCCGCTCTTTCATTTTTAGGGTTCTGTACCTCAAAAGGAAAAAACTGAACCCATATAGGATCACTTTGTTGTCCATCTGTCTGTCAAGACCCTTTATCTCGGGAACGTGTGGAGGTATCGAGTTGAAATTAAAACCATATACTCAGATCTGCGGTCTCTTGAAGCTGTGAAAAAAACAAACTTCTGATTAAAAGAAAAAAAAAAGATACGGCCGATTTATCTCGCAAAAAATGTATATTTCGACACTTTCAAGGGAATCAAAATTCATACGGTACTTCCCGTTGACCCAGAATCCTGAAATTTGGCATAAAGCAACGTCTTATAACACAGGTATAGAAATAAATCTGCAAACAGTAAATTTGTTGTTACCTACATACGTCACAAAAAAAAAACTTTTTTGGCAATTCGGAAAAATCTTCAAGACTTCATTCGGGAATTGTAGTTTGTACGAAACCCTCAGACGCGCGAGTCCTACTCGCACTCGCCCAGTTTTTTTTTTCTTTTGAGGTACGGAACTCTAAAAAGGATGCAGAAACTGAAATGTGACGTCACCGTTAAAATGCTAATTGCTGCTTCATTTTATACTTAACTAATTTTAATGCGGTCTTCAAAAATACATTTTGACGTGACAACGTCTTATAAATTGGTTTGCCGGGTGACACTTCAAGAAACTGCGTTACGCTCCGCTCACGTTATGCGCTCACAATGAGAGCGAGTGAGAGGCACGCGTCCCTTCCACTCGGGCATGGTTTTTTTTTGTATTAGGTATTTGTTGTTTATTACAAAATATTGTACAAAAATAAACACAGACAAATACCCAGTTCGCACGCTGATGAATTATCTCTTACCTGAGCTATGACCCTGGTGACCATATCCCTGGTCTGCGGAGCGATAGCCAGGAGACCAGCTGATGCAGCCCCGGCGCCTGGTCCGAACAGGGTGATGGAAGACCGGTCTCCGTTGAAAGGGGTGATGTTGTCGTATATCCAGCGGAGAGCCATCGCTTGGTCTAGGATGCCGTAGTTACCGGGGGAGTTCTCATCGCCGGTTGATAGGAAACCTGTTGAATAATAAGTATTATTGATTTACTAGCTACTGTCGGTGGCTTCACCCACACGTAAGTAGAAACCTGTCCAATGGGAACATACTTTCGAGATAAACGTGAGCCTATCAATAATAATAAATAAAAAAAAAATAAAAATCTAAAACCCGACTACGACAAAAAAAAAACAAAAAAAAAAGTTTGAAACAAGATTTTCATACTTCGAACAGAACAAAAAGAATAGCCATAGTCACACGTTATTAAAGTGTTTCGGTTGGTACCTTTATCGTGTGACTACGGCTTTTCTTTTTGTTCTGTTCGAAGTATGAAAATCTTGTTTCAAACTTTTTCAGCGTCGTTTTTTTTTGTCGTAGTCGGGTTTTAGTTTTTTACTTTTTTTTATTTTAACAATTTTGGTGTTAAATTTAACACATGACTTTTTGTCCGCTAGAGGGCGTCACTTTAAATTTGAGCAATATTTTGGAAATGTACAAGTGAAGCCCTTTCAAATGATACCAAACACGGAATATTTATCACCATTTTTATTTTTAACACATTCCTTTTTGTCCGCTAGAGAACGCCGCTAGACGTCACGTAGCCTATGTTCAGCGGACAATCAAGACGGTTTTAACGATACCTCATATGTCGAGTTCCGATAGGTAGATTAGGAGCTATGAGGCAACAGATGAACATACTCACATACACACATACATACATAGCCTGTCAAAATCATAACCCTCCTTTGGCTTTGCCGTAGTCGGGTAAAAAAAAACATGTATCCTACGTTATGTACCATGTACCTATTGTTACGCTTAGATTACTTCCTATTACGACTCACTTTTTTTTAATATGATTATTTTTATTGTGCTTTTGGGTACAATATTGACTGGCCTACACTGTTCTTACATAATATCTATTAATACTGTAATATGGAAATATTGTAACATAAACCACTTTTTTAAAGAGTAACCATGGAGTTTCTTGCCGGTTCTTCTCCATAGGAAACGACCAATTTGGAACCGTGCACTAGCTTCTGACGTTTTATAATTAGTGTAGGCCTATGTGAAATAAAAATATTTGAATTTTAATTTTTCGCCGAAATCACAGTACCTACCTAGCGCCAAATAATTAAAACGCATTGCTGAGTCAAAGGTCGTACGGTCGTAAGAAAATCGAAGTCCGTACCAAGCTCTAAAAAAATCCACAGAAGTTTACTGACGACATCTTCATTGCTATTAGTTGGCAAGGAAATTTATATCTTCCGGCTTATGCAATAGAGTCGAAAATCGAATGAAGTCGCGAGCTTCTAGAAAATTACATTTCACGAATTATGACCCGCGAATCGACTGCATTGTTCTACTATTCCAGGACATTAGTCTACTCGTGTGTCAATTTCATCCAAATCCGTTCCGTCGTTCGAGCGTGAAGATATAACAAACATACGCACTCACAAACTAACGACTATGATATACTAGCCGCAGCCGGCTTCGCCCGCGTGATAGTAGGAAATTATCCCAAGGGAACATACTCCCGGGTTAAAAAGTATCCAATGTGCTACACCAGGACTTGGCCTACTAGTGTACCAAGTTTCATCGAAATCCATTCAGAAGTTTCTGCGTGAAAGAGTAACAAACATCCATACATCCTTACAAACTTTCACGTTTAGAATATTAGGGGTCAAAGTATGAAATTGCCGAATTGTAAGTACTGAAAAATTTAAATTAGTTTTTTTTTTTTAAATTTTACATACTTATTAAATCAAAATAATTACCAAAGTATCCATCTTTCTTGTCTAAGCTGAATAAAAAAAAAAACAACTGAAAGTCGATAATCGAATGTTGCACATTTTTTAAAAGAAGAACTTCATAGGTACTAGACCTGTGTCGATCGATCATTTATCGTAACCCGGGTCGATCATGACCCACTCGTATGGTGATCGGGTTAAAAAGATTCGATCATTTCGATCATTTGGGTCACAGTTCATAAAGAATTACAAAACAACACCTGAATATTGCGATCCGATTTTTAGATTACGTGTCGCGACTCGCGGGTCATAAGTTACCAGTGCAACTGATTGGATCTCTTCAAACAAAATTCATTCACGCGATCGACAGTGTCGCGAGCCATCCTATACAAACCGGTTTCTTTTGGAGAAAGAGTGAGGTGAATGAAAGTGACTGCATTATGTGTGTAAACGAAAGAGAAGACATTTTGCTTGTTACGTCGTGTTGTGTGATTGAACGCACGACTCAATCGATTGTACGAGCACGCAATTAATTAGTTACCATAAATATATGAAAATAAAGTCTAATTTGGCTTATTTTGTTACCTGATAATCGAGTCAAATAAGATCGGGTGCTTTTGAGATTCGTGATCCTATTACTCGGGTACAGGTTGCGATCGAATCAAAAAGATTCGATCAATCGTGATCGACACAGGTCTAATAGGTACCATGTGAAAAAAGTTGCACTCAAAAATCTGAAACCATGTAGGTTCTATGTCTATTCGAAGTACTTACAATAAAACGGCAATTTCATACTTTAACCCCTATTATCAGTAGGATAGTATGATACTACTTACCAAGAGCACCAAGCCTATAATTGATAGACACCACAATAACATTGTAGAAGGCAGCCATCATGTGTCCGGGGAACAGGTTCGATGCTCCAGAGGTGTACTGTCCTCCGTGTATGTACACCATTACTGGGTACCGCTGGGCTGTGGAACCGGCGTCCGTCTGGAGGCAATAAAATATATAGATAAGTTTATAATTTTATGAGTGTTATAACTATGTAGGTAATTAAAAAAATCTATGCCCCACACCAGGAATAACTCCAGTATCGTGTAGTAGAATCAAATACACAAGACATCCAAACCTATCTCTAGGCCATAATAATATATATATTTATAAATATATACTTATTTTATTTTTTTATATATATATTTATTCCGTGCGGGAATCAATCCCGCGATACGCAATGCAGCAGCCAACTGGTCAACCACTACGCTACTGCTACTGTAGCTTAGATCTTATTAATTGTACGATTAAACCAGTGACACAAAAGAGCAGTAAGTAATCATATTTTGTAGTTGTGATTATATTCAACTGAAACAATCGTAGCTCAAGAACCTCGGGGCCGTGGAACGAAGGCAAAGAAGGAACAGGAGTGGGTTTTAGCTTATCTTGAAAAGAGTGACCCTTTTCAGGGTGCGTTTCCACGTGTGGAGACTTGAAGGAATTGTCCAATGGCTCAAGAATACGAGCGACGCGATGTCGCTCGTATTCTTGAGCAAATATAAAAAAGTACTACGCAAGAACATGTTTGAACATAGTCTTTATACGAACAAATTAAACCTAGTTAAATTTTCGTTCGCAGGCCAGTATTGTGGTTAGCATAAAGGTGTCTAATGAAGCAATAAGCCAGCAAGCCAACTAATCAATTCAGGACAGCCGGCGGTCACATCAACAGTCAGCTCATTCACTAATTGAAAGAGCATAGAGATAGAGGACGGAGAACGTAATGCATTTGGCATTCGAAAACAAACCGACATAATGACGAATTTGCAATTTATAGTAGTTTAAGTTAATACTTAGATAGACAGATATACTCTTTATTGTACACTAATAATAAAATGCCATCAAAAACATAACTTGTAAAAAACCAAGGCTAGCAACTCAGTTCTTCCACCGTACAAAAGTTGTGAGATCTATGTAATACCAAGTCGGTTAATTTATTCAGTCCCTACTTGAGGGGACCTTTTGCAACATATTTGATTGGCCATATCAATATTATAAATCATATATTGCATTTAAATAAACATATTGACTTGGCAATCGTATTATATTAAATTAGATTGTTTAGTCTAATTGCCAAGTCAATATATAGGGTGACTGGTAATTAGTGTACGATACTTAAACACGTGATTGTGCTCATGATAACCAACAACTTTTACTATGGGAACAAACCTGAAATCGCGAAAAAAATCAGCTGTTCAGTACATTTATGTTTGCCTAATGTACTGAACAGCTGATATTTTTTTCGCGATTTCGGCTTTGCTCTCATAATAAGAATTGTTTGTTATCATGAGCACAATCACGTGTTTAAGTATCGTACACTAATTGCCAGTCACCCTATATTTATTTAAAACATAAAAGAATTGTAATATTTACCGACAACCTATGAAACTTATAATTTACTAATTACAGTTTTTTTTTAGATGGGGAATGACTTTTCTCACTCTATGGTGGAGCGAGAGAGCGTGTCACTTTTTCTGACTAAAACGCACTCCTATGTTCTTTCTTTGTCTTCGTTCCAAAACCCGTTCTCTTTCGCACAACCCATGGCCCAAGTAGGCTTCGACCTTGCTAACATGTTGAGGCGCGCGTGGTACGCGCCGCCGACGACTCGAGCTCGGTCCAGACGGTTACCGGACGGCCAGACGGCGAGCTACCTATTGCTCGCCGTCCGCAAGCTCATGAATATAATAAACCCTAATATCTGAGATTATGCTTTCTAAGTTTTTCTATCTTTACCGTCTATCTTTTTATCTATCTTTTTATTTGGGACGAAGTATAATTCGATGCCTATAACAAAAATGCACAGGTATTCATTCAGTCGCATTAGGTTAGGCTGGAAGCGGAAATCAAGCTTGTTGGGAAAGGCTAGGGAGGTGAAACAAAAAAGCAATTTTTAACATTTTTGTCTGTCAGTCTGTTTGTTTGTTTCAGCTAATCTCCGAAACGGCTGGACCCGATTTGACGGGACTTTCACTGGTAGACAGCTGATGTTATAAGGAGTTACTTAGGGTCCTTTTATTTTAGAATAAGAATTAGGATACCACGCAAAAAAATAAAAATGACATTAGGCTCAAATGGATTGTGTTATTTTACGAGTCAGACGCGGACGAGGTCGGAGGCCATAATAATCTGGACAATTGCTATACTTTCGTTTGCAAACATTCGACTTCCTTTGCGGTGCCCTCTGTGAATGAGACAACGTTACTTTAAAACTACAATCTGTGATAACTATCTGTGAAACTTGATAAATGAAAAAAATAATGAAAAAAACTAAAACCCGACTACGACAAAAAAAAACGACGAAACTAAAAGTATGAAACAAGATTTCCAGGATGCTGAAATAAACAAGGTAAAAAGAAAAGCCGCAGTCACACGTAGGTAACAACCGAAACACTTTAATAACGTGTGACTACGGCTTTTCTTTTTAACCGACTTCAAAAAAAAGGAGGAGGTTATCAATTCGGTTGTATTATTTTTTTTATTTTTTTTTTTTATCATCATTATTTTTTTTTTTTTTTAATGTTTGTTACCTCAGAACTCCGTCGTTTATGGACCGATTTGCAAATTTTTTTTTTCCCTTTATAGGATATGCTTCCAGATTGGTCCCATTTTTTTCAAAATCCAGTTCTGATGATGGAATCCATGAGGAATCGAGGGAACTCCTCAAAAATTATAGGCAACCCTATGGTAATTTTAGTATTTTCATCAAGAACTTAAGCATTTACAGTCAAAAAGTAACATTTGATGAAGTGGAACTGATGAAGAAGACCAGAAATGGTCAACGGAACTTCATACTCAAATAGATATCACAATGAAGATATAGTTAAGCGACTATGACAATACAAATAAATGAATGATTCTGAATAGTTACGTTGAAAATGGTATCATCGAAGTGATCTGATGATGATGATGGAGCCGGAAGGTAGGCACTGGAACTCCGTAATTAATCAATGTAACCTAGCCGTGTTTGGACTTATTAGAATTGTCATGGTTAGCACTTTGGCTATAAGGTACTATCGAACTGATCTGATGATGGAGCCGGAAGGTAGGCACAGGAACTCCGTAATTAATCAATGTATCCGTCCGTCCGTAATTAAGCAATCCTAGCCGTGTTTGGGCTTATTAGAATTGTCGTGAGATGCTCTTTGGCTATAAGGTACTATCGAACTGATCTGATGATGGAGCCGGAAGGAGGAAGGTAGACACAGGAACTTTATAATAAAACAATGTAACCTAGCAGTATTTGGGTTAATTGGAATTGTCATGAGAAATAGGCACTCTGTTTATAAGTGTATCGCAACTAAAAAGTGTGAAATAAAAACTTTTTAGAAAAAAAAAAATAACCGACTTCACTAAAAAAAACACTAAAAGGATCAAAATAACTTTAATTTCGGAAGTCGGTGTTAAATAAGAAACAAACAATACCGAGAAACACCGACTTCCGAAATTAAAGTTATTTTGATCCTTTTAGTGTTTTTTTTAGTGAAGTCGGTTATTTTTTTTTTCTAAAAAGTTTTTTACCTTGTTTATTTCAGCATCCTGGAAATCTTGTTTCATACTTTTAGTTTCGTCGTTTTTTTTTGTCGTAGTCGGGTTTTAGTTTTTTTACTTTTTTTTTATTTAAATTATTTTGGTGTTAAATCACTGTGCTTCTATACCATTTGCAAAAGCTAAATTTAAAATTTCTAATTAATAATGGTAAATTAATTTTTGTCCACCAGAGGGCGCCACATTGAATTTTGATGATATATTTTGATAAGTACCAGTGAAGCCCTTTCAAATGATATCAAACACGGTGTATTTATCTTAACATTTTTTTTAACACATGACTTCTTGTCCGCTAGAGGGCGTCACTTTAAATTTGAACAATATTTTGGAAATGTACAAGTAAAGCCCTTTCAAATGATACCAAACACGGCGTATTTATCTCCATTTTAATTTTTTACACATTACTTTTTGTCCGCTAGAGGGCGCCATATCAAGTTTTGTGACACGTCACGTAACCTATGTTCAGCGGACAATTAAGACGGTTCTAACGATACCTCATACGTCGAGTTCCGATAAGTAGATTAGGAGCTTTGTGGGAACAGATGAACAAACTCACATACATACATAGCCTGTCAAAATCATAACCCTCCGTAGTCGGGTAAAAACGTTGTTGAAACCTCTACGGTCCGGACTAAGTGTTTTGCCTCGTCGTTTATACCGCGTACTATAGAAGGACTGGAACAATTTGCCTGCTGCGCTCTTCCCGTCCGATTATAATTTGGGTGTCTTCAAGGCTAGAGTGAATAGGCTCTTAATAAACTAGTGCGCCTCACCATCAACGATTGCATCACTGCTTACCATCAGGTGGAAAAACAGTCAAGTTTATATCATCTAGTTTATATTAATAAAAAAAAAAACCTTTATAAGTGACAAAATATGATAGTTCCCTTGAGATCCCAGTTTCACTGTATTTATTAAATTTCTACACCTTTGTATCAAAATATTTCTTCTTCTTCTTTTAACTTTTCTTTATTGTCGTAGGACGTACTTTGAAGAGCAATCTTAAGAATTCTTTTACAGTTTGTGCGATTAAGGTATAAATGTTCGCTTTCGCTTTTAGTCTATTTTAAAGGAGAGGGAGAGAGCAGTGGTGGCCGAGTGGTAACGGCTCCGACTTACGAGTCGCGTAGGTCACGGGTTCCAACCCAGCCAGGCACATTACTTTGTGTAATTTATTTCATCACCACTGCTCTCAAAACGGTGAAGGAAAACATCGTGAGGAATCCGGCATGTCCAAGAACCAAACATTTGAAGACATGTGACATCCACTAACCCGCACTGGGCCCGCGTGTTGGATTACAGCCCATTCCCTCACGTAGAGAGGAGGCCTGAGTCCCAGCAGTGGGAACATTATAAGGCCGACTATGCTACAGCTTTATTCCACTGTAATGTACATTTAGTACATTACATTTCGCTAGTTATATTTAAGTCACATTTGAAGGATCATTCAAGTATTACGTAGGCAGAATTTCAGTCATTTTTAACCCCCCCTCCTCCGTCAGCAAAAGTGAGCAGTTTCTATCCCCCCCCGCCCCTAAATGGCAGCACCGCAGTAAGCAAAGCTCTTGCCCCCAGTCAGCAAAAGTAAGTAAAGGGGAGATTTCGCTTGCCCTTATCACACAACATTTACATTAACATTCATGAGCAGCAGTTATCACGTCAAGAAATAATGAATTTTATGTAATTTTGAACAAAACAATAACAAAAAAAATTGGGCAAGTGCGAGTAGAACTCGCGCACTAACGGTTCCGTACAAACTTACCTACATAAATAATTCAATTCCCGAATGGAGTCTCGAAGATTTTTCCGAATCTCATTTTTTTTTGTGACGTAACAACTTTACTGTTTTCAGATTTATTCCTATACTTGTGCCACAAGACTTTGCTTTAAGCCAAATTTCAGGATTGTGAGTCAACGGGAAGTACTCTTATGAATTTTGACTCCGTTGATAGTGTCGAAATATACGTTTTTTGCGACGTAAACGGTCCTCTAATTTTAACACGATACCTCCACGTGTTCTCGCAAAAAAATGGTCTAGACAGATAGACAGACAGACGGACAACCAAGTAATCGTATAAGGGTTCCGTTTTTTTCTTTTTGGGGTACGGAACCCTAAAAACGGTTAACGTAATCACCAATAGACACAGTTCCCAGTCCCCAATGTCGTCAAAAGCAAACCAAAGACTCCCCCACACCCATTTGATGCTTACGTAATATTTGAATGCCCCCCCCCTAATAGGGGGCGAGCCTAGCCATCAACCGGTACTACCAGTAATCTTAAAGTTGACTTAATTCAGCCAAACGACATTGAAGCGCCGCTCTTGTTTCAGAGTCGCCCTTATTCCAAGAGAGTTAAGGCTCATAAAGTTCTGTAGGCTCTGAGACAAATCGTAATAATTAGAACAGATTAGTCGTTAGTTAATGAATAATTGTCTGATGACCTTTGTGATGTACCTGTTTCCATTGCGAATAGTAAGTAACGGCGGTTCATTGAACTTGGAATTTGGGTGTCATGAATGTACATTGTTTTTATTATGTAACGCAACTGATGTTTCATCATCATTTCAGCCGAAAGACGTGTAGTGTGTAACATTAAGTATACTTAGATTATGTACTTAGATTAATAACAGACACCATGTCAGTTACGCCGAACAGTCTCTAAATATACTTCGTACAGTAAAGACGTTTTTTATTCCAACAACAACCAAGTTACCTCTACATGGCGACCCTGCCAGAGGCACGGTGTCAGATTGCGTCGCGACGAAAGAATGTGACGGCATCAGCGACTAACCGTGTGACCGCGTCATAGACCACCGTGCATTATGGGAGCGATTGTGAATCACAAGGTTACAAGTTAAATAATCATTTGTCAGAACACAAGCACAAACAAATTTTAAAATTTCCACTAGTATGTCCACTCTTGGACATACGCCTTCCCAAGTGTCGCCACAACGAACTATCCTGTGTGGCTCGCATCCATCGCATTCGCGCGATCCTCACCAGGTCATCGGTCCACCTTGAGGGAGGCCTTTCAACACTGCGTCTTCCGGTACGTGGTCGCCACTCCAGAACCTTTCGTCCCCATCAACCATCTGTTCCACGAGCAATGTGCCCTGCCCACTGCCACTTAAGTTTGGCGATTCTTCGGGTTATGTTACCGATCTTGGTTCTCCAGCATCTTCATTCCTGAAGCAATTGACGTTTATGGTGGCCTATTTACATTATTGTTATTAGATTTTTTCTCTGCGTTTATTTGCCATCAGTCGTTAACTATAAGCCAAGTTGAGTGCGTTATGTCAAGCCGAATGTGCCTTCTAGCACAGCTCCTTATTTTTTATGGTTAAACCTGGTCTAGTCTCAGGATCACGCACCGTTTCAAGCGGGTTTCACCGTTTCACCGTTCAAAACGCGATTTGTTGGTCTAATGGTTAGTGGCCCTGACTGCTATGCCGGAGATCGTGGGTTTGATTCCCACCCAGGGCCAATGTTTGTGTGATGAGCACGATCATTTGTTCTGTGTCTGGGTGTAATTTATCAATAACATGTGTTTGGAAATATTTAAGTATGTTTACCAGTTGTCTAGTACTCATAACATAAGCTCTGCTTAACTTGGGACTAGACGGCGTTCTTCTCATCACACTAACATTTGTCCTGGGTGGGAATCCAACCCACGACCTTCAGCATAGGAGTCAGTGCCACTAACCTCTAAGCCAACAGGACAGTCACTTTGGTAGTGCCCGAAATAGGGATACCACACAATAGACACTAAACAAATATCATTACAAATTGATAATATTAATCCGATGTCAAATACCTAACTCATTCAGTAGTGCCAACCTCGTCAAAGACAATGGACCCCGAATATGTTATGCAGTCATTGTAATAATTTAGTAACTAAAACAGAACAATATTGATAATATCGTACAGTGAGATGTTCGTTTGCGGATATCCATTGTCGGATTAGCCGTCGAGGGTTGATCCGACGTGGATCGTATTTCTTGAATGAATGCTGCCAATCTTTTTCTGCCTTGGTAAAACTGACAGGCGATAAGATTTTTTTACTTATTATTTATTTATATAATATAATATTCCACAAGTATCACTACAACGCCGCCTAGTCCCAAGCTAAGCAGAGCTTGTGTTATGAGTACTAGACAACTGATAGACATATTTATATTTTTCAACTCGATACCTCTCCGCGTTCCCGAGATAAAGGGACTTGACAGACAGACAGACAGACGGACAACAAAGCGATTCAATAAGGGTTCCGTTTTTCCTTTTGAGGTACGGAACCTTAAAAAATACAATGAATGTGAGTGATATTCGCAATTACAAGCACCTGCATTACCAAACAATGTCTGTTCAGGCGGTACAGAAATTACTGCTTACTCATATTTAAATCACAAATACATTGTCCTATAAATAAATTACGTTCATAATCAGATCGGCGAGCTATCCGCCACTATCCGCTAGGGACAAAGGCTTTGTTTAGCAATATCGTCAGTTCCTATGTATCTGTCACATCATCACATGCCGACCTGGTTTGTGCAAATATAACGTGGTTGCAATTAAATAACAATGTATGCCTTGTGTTGCAGGATTGAGAGGAAACCAATTCTAATTTTCATATAATCGTAAAAACAAACTAGACGCTGCTAGCGGCTTCGCCCGGAATAAAAAATGTTTTACGTGCTAATTCCAGTGTGTCCACAAATCCTTTCAGCCGTTCGAGTGCGAAGTAGTTTGTTACCACTACCTTCCTATTAGATGGCAGCAATGTAATAACAATGATAATTATTTTGATTAAATAAATATATTAAATTTAAAAAAAAAAAACGAATTTCAATTTTTCAGTTCAAATCGGCAATTTCATACTTTAACCCCTAATATTAGTGTGATTAATGCGTATAGCAGTGCAGAGCAGTGGTGGCCGAGTGGTAACGGCCCCGACTTACGAGTTGTAGGTCGCGGATTCAAACCCAGCCAGGCGCATTTCTTTGTGTAATTTATTTCATCACCACTGCTCTCAAAACGGTGAAGGAAAACATATGTCCTAGAACCAAAAATTCGAAGACATGTGACATCCACCAACCCGCATTGGGCCCGCGTGGTGGATTACGACCCATTCCCTCTCCTAGAGAGGAGGCCTGAGTCCCAACAGTGGGAACATTATAAGGCCGACTATGCTATGCTATGCTATAATGCCTATAACTTGCAGTTAAAAAATGTCTAGTCTATCAGAATCTAAAATATTTTTTTTCAACACACTCATAAACCCGCTCCTATCTATACCGCTTTCAGGCACGCAATTTACTGTTATCCGCACTAGTGCGGAAAAGTGCATGAGCTCGCCCCCGCCACAATTTATTGTATTTATGTACCAAGCTAGGCGCCGCGCAGCCCCCACGAGTCGTACCCCCGTTTATTTATTTCTTCGTAAGTGTATTGAAAAACGTCGTTTGACACAAGTGAAAATTTGACACTCCAGCAATCGGCTCCATAACGAATTTCGCCTATGTCACAATGACGAAGCTTTTCCACTTTTATCAAAATTAACTATTTCGAATTAGGCTGAGAGTCAGCACTTTCTGACAATCAAAGTTATATAAAACAGTCCGCAAAATGGCCGTACTTCATTGCTTCTAGTGCTTTGCTAAAAAAAAGAAGTAGCGCAACACACAGCCTTTAAAACATACAAAACAGTCTAACGAATTAGTCAGCTTTGAATGCGGCGCACCGTGTCGTTCCTAAAAGGTATAACAAAAGATGGCTACGTAACCGATCCTATGGTTGCTAAACAGCATTGCGAAATGTCTCGTATGTATGTGCTGTTTGTACGAGTAATATAATAAGTATCTACGCATATCATGGAGATATGATGATTAACCCTTTACGCAGTAAGTTAACGATATAAATGTTGGTTTTCGGAACCAGTTTTCGTTCGAATTTTCAGGTCGTGGCGTTTAGTGAGCGTTTATAAAAATCTATGGCCTTGAAGGGCAATGGAAAGGGCTATGTTCGGAGTTTCCTTGCGTGATCACATCAGAAATGCAGATATCCGCAGGAGAACCAAGGTTACCGACATAACTCGAAGAATCGCTAAACTTTAGTGGCAATGGGCAGGGCACATTGCACGCAGAACAGATGTTCGATAGCGACGAAAGGTTCTGAAGTGGCGACCACGTATCGGAAGACGCAGCGTTGAAAGGCCTCCCACAAGGCGGACCGATGACCTGGTGAGGGTCGCGGGAGTGCAGTGGATGTGAGACGCACAGGTCCGGTCGTTGTGGCGACGCGGACGCTTAGGGTAGGCCTATGTCCAACAGTGGACGTTTTTGGGCTGAAATGATGGTGGCCTAGGATGGGTTAAAATATGATGTGACCGTAACACTTCACATGTCATTAAAACCATCAATACAGGCCTCTCAAATCAGCTAACATTATTGAATGACTTATTCTCGAAATAACCATTCAATACGGTTAGACGACACTGATCTGCAAAACTTAAAAAAAAAAACGAATTTCTACCTTAATAAAAATCTTGAAAAAATTACTTACATTAGGCGAGAATATGTTCAGATAGAGGCAGTCTTCATCCATATCCCTGATGCCTTTAGTCGCGCCAGTGTACTTGACTGGTTGAGGGCACGCTGGGCCCCAGTCAACAGCCTGTATTAGTTGCCATCCGGGGTGTTGTCGTGGAGGCTGGAAAGTCAAATACATGTTAAAAATGTGGTTGCAAACATTCAATCAATCAATCAATCATTTATTTTGTAAAACATAGGTGGGTTAACAGGTAGTACATAAAAGAAAAGTAAGTGCACTATGTTTTGCCAAAAGAATGGCGTACAAAATTAAGGCAAAAAGCCAAGCAAGTCAAATAAATTACAAATGAAAAAAAAAAATAACATTATAAAGAGAAATAAAATATGAGTATGTCAATTATCATTCACCAAAATAAGTCAAATAGAATAACTACAAATATTAAAATTATATAATGGATTAAATTATTATAATTACAAATTATTATTATTACAAATTATTATTAACTATTCAGCACGTCGGATCTCCATACCGCTGTTTATCAGCAATAAACTCTGCGATAGAATAGTAACATCTAGCCAAAAGAAACCTAAACAGGGACCTCTTAAAAGAACCTAGACACTCTTTATTTTTAATAGCTATTGGTATGTTATTATATATTTTGGAGGCCATACCAAGTACACTTTTAGCGAAAAATGCTGTTTTATGAGAACCGGCTCGAATAGTGTTCTGATGACGTCGAGAGTGTAGAGTTTCAAACAGATGGAGATTACTACGAACAAATACTCCCATCTCATAGATGTACATAGACGGTAAAGTTAACAAATTTAGTTGTTTAAATATTGGTTTACAACTGTCAGTCGAATGCAAATGAGTAAAGGATCGCAAACATTTTTTCTGGGCTTTAAAAGCAGTTTCCCTTTCACTCGAGTTACCCCAGAAAATTATGCCGTACCTAATGTTAGACGCCACGTAAGCATCATAAGCTAGTAGCACTGTAAATCGGTTAACCGTTTTTGATAGCTTATAAAGAGCATAAGCGAACTGGCTAAGCTTCTTTGACAAAGCATCAATATGATGGTTCCATGACATATGACTATCCAAGTATAGACCCAGAAACTTAGTCGTATCGCTCTCAGTGATTGTTACGTTCTCATATTTTATGTTAAGCTTGGGTTTCATGATTCTCTGATTGAATGTCATTATTTTTGTCTTACTAAGATTCACATTTAGATTATTATTGGCTAGCCAATTTATTATATTTTTAAGGTCATTATTTATGGCATTCATGAGATTATTGATGTCATTATCAGAGAATAGAATAGTACTGTCGTCAGCAAACAAGACCATTTGATTTTTTATGGCTTTAGGCATGTCATTTATGTAAATATTAAACAATGGCGGACCAAGAATGCTACCTTGGGGAACCCCGTAAGTCGATTTCCTGGGTTGTGATACGTATGTGTGTTCAATTTGAGAACTCTTACTTAATCTATCAATTGTCGTAATTTGAATGCGATTAGACAGATAAGTTTTAATAATTTTAAAGCGTTCCCTCTAATACCATAACGCTCCAATTTCTTCAGCAATATATCATGGTCTACATGGTCGAATGCTTTAGACATGTCCATGAAGAGGGCTGCTACTGGAGTTCTTTTATCAACATTAGATATTATTTTCTTTACTAATTCATAAATCGCCATATTTATGGATCTATGCTTTCTGAATCCAAACTGTTCTTTGGCTATGAGATCATGTTTTTCAAAAAACGAGTTAAGGCTTTTGTATATTACTTTTTCTATTATTTGTGAAAAAATTGGTATTAGTGCAATTGGCCTATAATTACCCATGTTATTTTTGTCATCTTTTTTATGAATTGGTTTTATAATAGTAATTTTTAGTTTCTCAGGGAAATGACCATGTTCGATGCAAAGATTGATGACATAACTCATAACGGGCCCAATTAACAATGCCACATGTTTAACAACTTTGGTGATGATGCCATCATGTCCTTGACTATTGGTATTATTTAATGAGTGAATTGTTGTCACTATGTCAGATGGTACCGTAGGAGGAATAAATATAGAGTTACAATTAGTTTCAATGGTTGTATAAGAGGGAATAGAATTAGTCGGCTTAATTTCATCTATAAAATAATTATTAAAAGATTCTGCTATTATTTGAAGGTCATATATTATATTATTGTTTATTTTAACGTAGTCAGGTATATTTTTAACCGACTTCAAAAAAAGGAAGAGGTTATTCAATTCGGTTGTATTTTTTTTTTTTTATGTTTGTTAAGTACCTCAGATCTCAGTCGTTTATGGGCCGATTTGCAAAATTTTTTTTTCCCTTTATAGGATATGCTTCCAGATTGGTCCCATTTTTTTCAAAATCCAATTCTGATGATGGGATCCATGAGGAATCGAGGGAACTCCTCAAAAATTATAGGCAACCCTATAGTAATTTTGGTATTTTCATCAAGAACTTAAGCATTTACAGTCAAAAAGTAACATTTGATGAAATGGAACTGATGAAGAAGACCAGAAATGGTCAACGGAACTTCATACTCAAATAGATATCACAATGAAGATAGTTAAGCGACTATGACAATACAAATAATTGAATGATTCTGAATAGTTACGTTGAAAATGGTATCATCGAAGTGATCTGATGATGATGATGGAGCCGGAAGGTAGGCACTGGAACTCCGAAATTAATCAATGTAACCTAGCCGTGTTTGGACTTATTAGAATTGTCATCAGATGCACTTTGGCTGTAAGGTACTATCGACTTGATCTGATGATGGAGCCGGAAGGTAGGCACAGGAACTCCGTAATTAATCAATGTATCCTAGCCGTGTTTGGGCTTATTAGAATTGTCATGAGATGCACTTTGGCTATAAGGTACTATCGAACTGAGCTGGTGACGGAGCCGGAAGGTGGAAGGTAGACACAGGAACTTTATAATAAAACAATGTAACCTAGCAGTGTTTGGGTTCATTGGAATCGTCATGAGAAATAGGCACTCTGTTTATAAGTGTATCGCAACTAAAAAGTGTAAAATAAAAACTTTTTACAAAAAAAAAAAATAACCGACTTCACTAAAAAAACACTAAAAGGGTCAAAATAACTTTAATTTCGGAAGTCGGTGTTAAATAAGAAACAAATAATACCGAGAAACACCGACTTCCGAAATTAAAGTTATTTTGACCCTTTTAGTGTTTTTTTTAGTGAAGTCGGTTATTTTTTTTTTTGTAAAAAGTTTTTTCTTTAGGATAATTAAGCTTATCTTTGTTAATAATGTTCCAAGAAGCTTTAGATTTGTTTTTGGCCGAACTTATGTAATAATCATTTTGTGATTTTTGGGTCAGATTTATTACTTTTTTTAAACGAGCACTATATTGCTTTAATAGAAATTGAAAAAATTGAAATTGCTTTCAGTGGTGTGCTAATGGTTTCAGAAAGCTAAATTTTATCCGTCTGTCTGTCAAGAACTCAAGACACTTTATCTCAAGAACGCGTGGAGGTATCGAGTTTAAATTAAAGCCATATACTCAAATCTTCCCTCTCCTAGAGAGAGGAGGCCTGAGTCCCAACAGTGGGAACATTAAAAGGCTGATTATATTCAAATCTGCGGTCCCTTGAAGATGTGAAAAAAATAGATATGGCCGTTTATGTCGCGAAAAACGTATATTTCGACATTCTCAAGGAAATCAAAATTCATAGGGTACTTCCCGTTGATTTAGAATGCAGAAACTTTCCATGAAGCAAGGTGTCATAGCACAAATACTGGAAAAAATCTGAAAACTGTAAATTTGTAGTTATGTCACAAAAAAATATTTTGTGATTCGGAAAAATCTTAGTAGCTCAATTAAATTCAATTTTTTTCAATTCAAATTCAAAAGCATTTATTTCAAATAAACCATTTACAGGCACTTTTGAAATGTCAAGAAGTCAGTCAGTCAGAAAAAATGATGCTAATTGCACATTCCAAAGCGTAGATCTCTATGGAGAAGAATGTGCAAGAAACTCCATGGACACTCTTTTCAATCATGTTTTGCAATTACAAATATCTCTGTTACATGTTTCTTGTCGCTATCATGTGAGAACAATGTCAATAATGTAAAAATAAAAACTAAATATAGATATTAAAATAGCAACTGGCAGCTAAGAGATGACCAGTCTCAACTGACAGCGCCCGTTTACGGACCTGACGCGAATATTAGCACCACTCAGCTCAACCATTTTGAAGGGAACCGAATGCACCAACACACGCGCCACCATCAGTGAGACATTTGAGTGAGCATGACAAACTCTCAACTGCCATGCTTATTTATGTCAAACAAATCCAATAGTAACCTAAAAACCATAAAATAGCTCCATGGTACTCACATTTACAAAGATTGAAAAAAATGCTTCTACATTATACAATACTAAATTCAATAATAATTAACTACAATAATACATTACAAATTTAACAAATTAAAAAAAAAAGACATTAAAGAATAGTAATAATAGTTTCAAAACTAATCAATTTGTACCCCCGGTGGTAGTGGAGCTGGACCAGCATTGAGCCAAGCATTTTTATCTTGAATATAATCCTCCAACTTATAATATGCCTGCCTGCATAGTGTGCGTTTAATACAAGATTTAAATTTCGTTTCATTGAGTTCTAATATTTGGGGAGGTATTTTATTATAACATTTCAAACAGTACCCCATGAAAGAAGAGGCCACTTTAGCCAGTCTGAAACCTGGTTGAACTAATTGGTCCCTATTTCTTGTAACATAATTATGTCTGTCGCCTCTTTTGCTAAAAAGATGAAGATTTTTTCTAACGTACATGATGTTTTCATAGATATATTGACAAGGCACCGTCATGATGTTAATATCCTTAAACAGTTCCTTTAGAGAATCGCACCGGCGGAGATTGTAAATAGCTCTGATAGCTCTTTTCTGTAGAATAAAAATTGAGTCGATGTCTGCAGCCCGTCCCCATAGTAAGATACCGTATGACATGACACTATGAAAATAACTAAAATAGACTAGTCTAGCGGTATCAACATCCGTAAATTGGCGGATTTTTCTAACAGCATATGCAGCTGAGCTAAGCCGTCCTGCAAGAGATGTTAAATGAGGACCCCATTGTAGCCTTGAGTCAAGCGTTATCCCCAGGAAAACAGTTTTGTCGACAAATTCTAGTTTTTCATCGTTTAGTATTACGTCACAATCACTACTTTTGACATTCGGTAAGGAAAATCTTATGCATTTAGTTTTTTTCCCGTTTAAAACTAGATTATTAGCAGTGAACCAGTTTTGGACCTGCAGTAGTGCGTTATTTTCGTCGTCAAGATTATTAGTCCTTCTATTTATCTTAAAAATCAAAGAAGTGTCGTCGGCAAACAACACCATATTAAGTTTATTTTGCAACAAATAGGGTAAATCATTAATATAAACTGAAAATAAAAAAGGACCTAAAATTGAACCTTGGGGTACCCCCATTTTCACATTTAATCCCGGCGAATTGACACCGTTTATTTGAACTTGTTGCTGTCTGTCAATCAAATAAGATTTTAATAAGCTTAAAGCTGTTTTGCCTAGTCAGTAATGCTCAAGTTTCAGGAGTAATGTTTCATGAACCACACAATCAAACGCCTTAGACAGGTCACAGAAGATGCCTATAGCATCCTGCGCCTCTTCCCACGCATTAAAAATGTGTTTTAGTAAGGAGACACCAGCGTCAGTTGTACAACGTCCTTTGGTGAAACCATACTGTTTATCGTGTAAGATGTTATTTGTGTTAAAATGATTAAGCATTTGATTTAACATCACCTTTTCAAATATCTTGCTAAAAACCGGCAACACGGACACCGGCCTATAATTATTAGTGTCTTTACTGTCCCCAGATTTAAAAAGTGGTATCACTTTACTATATTTCATCAGATCCGGAAAAACTCCTTGATCTATACACAAATTAAATATTATAGCTAAGTACGGCGCTATAGTCTCAATAATTGAGGTACAAACTTTGATAGACATACCCCACAAATCTTCTGTCAATTTAACCTTGATTTGTTTAAAAGCTTTTATTACGGTTATAGGGTTTATATGCTTAAAGTTAAATTCAGTCGAACAGGCTGCAACGTTCGCCTGTAATAAACTAAAAGCATGCGATGGCGACGAATTCGGGAATTGAACTGTTTTCATAGGTAAGTTTGTATGGAACCTTCAGTGCGCGAGTCTGCCTCGCAGTCTCTGATGATAGAGAGAAAAAAAAACTGGGTTATTTTTTCTCTTTATCATCATAGATCTCGTGGGCTAACTAATCTACCTAAGTATACTGTATCACTTAATAATATTATTTATTTGGTTTTTATAACATGTGTGTGAGGTACAAATAAACATTTCCTCTTTCTTTTCTTCTTTACTAGGCTTAGACCTCCCTGCCTCTTCCTCCTCCTCCATGCCTGTCTCATTTTTTTATCACTTTTGATTTTGAGGATCTACAGTGATAGTTTTGCGGGCCCACTGCTTGCCTCCGGAGTTGATGTTATATGTAGCTATGTTGACTTGTGTTCAAGCTCCGGACCCAACTAGCAACTCCATCAGTTTCTCAAGTCTTCAATTTTTTGTATGACCAATAGGTACATAATATTTATGCTGGACCCTTGGGCCAGAATGTGTTAATAGAGTTATTTTGTACTCAAAATAAAAACTCACCTTGAATCTACCTTCCAACACTGGTGGTCTAGCATACGGTATGCCCAAGAATGCAGACACTTCACCCTGTATCCTTTCCACCGGTGACAGCCATGGTCTGTACCCAGAGTCTGGGTCTGGATTGTCATAAAGATAGACCTGTTGAACGAAAAGATTAATACTATAGTTTAGTTAAACGAAATATACGAACGTGAGATAGCTACATTACAGTGACATTTTTCAATCTGGCGCGCCAATTGTTGTTTGGCGTGTTATACGATACTGCGATATATATTGTATAACATGGCATGAATTTACCATGAAATGAGTGTAAAACATGAGATAAATGAAAGCTATTAGATTTCACTTTGTATTATGCAATTTCCATACAGATGACACAGATTTAAAAACATTATAGCTTGCTTCTGCCTCACACTGCAGTTATGAATATGGTACAGGATTATTGCAAACTCTGTAAGATTGTAATAAAAGATTTATTACAATCTTTGTTTGTTATATAATTACGGAACTCTCAATAGTTTGTGAATAGATTGATCTGATTATTTCAATCACAATAAAACCAACGAAATACAATACTTTATTATTTGTTATTGTTTAATATGTAACATAACACAAAATAGTTTTTAATTTTCAGTTTTTTTTTTTGTAAACTTTTTTTTATTTACTTTAATTTTTATGTTTTTTTATTTAAACTATAATGGATTGTACAATTACCTAGTGACAAATATACCTACTACCATCAAAAAGTTTGCAAGAAGTCTGGTAAAATCTAACAATAAGACAAAACAAAGCCCTTAATTTTTTTGCATAATCTATTATTTTCCATTCACACCTTTTTATAATGATTGAAATGGCATGATCGTTTATCATGTCTCCCCACATTATTTTATAAATTAATTAAGAAGAATCTTTAATTATTATTGTATATATTTTGTTTATTATTAGAATTAATTAATCTAGTTTTTAGAACATAATTATTAATCAATCTGTTCGACTAAATTAATAATTATTGTTATGAATAAAGATACTACTACTACACCAATGATGAGTGTCCAAATGATTATGGAATGGTTTACAGAAATTATTATTAGTTATTTAGTAGGTATGGGCCATATTTATAAAATCAAGTACCAACGCTTTTAATTTTGTCACCTCAAGAGGGCCCTTTCTTGTCTCTTTCGTCAACATGTTGATTGAAAAGCTTGTTGTTTTATCCAATAATTGATAAAGAGAAGAAATTCAAGAAGGAATTTATTAAAACATTTCTTTTTTTGTTTAAACAATTATAAAAGGTCATAAAACTTAAGTTTATTGCAAATTTTTACTGCTCATTGCCAATGATGTTTATATGTTTCCAATGTTGTGATATGAAAGATAAGGAAGTTAGTGACAGCATGACGGGTGACAGGATAGAATGTAAGAAAAAAGTGTGTTGCGCCAACCCCAAATAAAACAGGACGAGAGGAAGAAGATGATGATTGCCAATGATGTTTTAAAAGTTGAGGATGGTAGTATAGATTTGTTTTGTTTTTAAATTTATGTGCAAATAGTGTTTTATATTTAAGGAAAAACATCAAATTTCTTGTTCATGGCAAATAAATTATTACTTTTTTTTATTCCATTTTCACTCACCTTAAACCCTTGCACCTGTCCATAGTTAGTTGTAACAAAGACATCTCTCTTGAGTTGCCTGGAGTCTCGCCTCTCCCTCCCTTGTAGGTCCTCTCTCCATCCTCCCAGCACTCCAGGAAATAACGCATCTGGGTTGTTTGGGTCTCGATTCTAAAATAGAAGTAGTATTTAGCCATAGACTCAAGGAATAAGTTTTTAATATTATGGCATTAGGTGAAGATTGATAGGGTAGCATATTATTTTGAGAAAAGCTGGGCTTATAATTTTATTCTGATTGGTATTCTTATAAGGTAATTAGCTTCCGCCAGAGGTTTCTCCTGCAAAATAGTAGGTTTCTTCATACAAACTTTAGACCCCCATTTCATCCCTTTCTGGGGTGAATATTGGAAAATTCACCCCAGAAAGGGATCTCTTACTGCTTTTTTTTTATTTATTTTCGGTGGGAAATCTTATCATCCCCCGCACTTGGGAGGAGCGGGAGATAGTGTCAGACTTTTACTGACTAAAAACCCACTCCTGTTCCTTCGTTGCCTTTCGTACCAGGGCCGAGTCTTCCTTTCAGAATCAGGCCCTTGGCCCCAGTAGGCTTCGACCCTGATGGGCCCCTACAGTTGCTGACATCTCCTTGAGGCTCTCTTACTGCTTGCTTACATCATAAAAAGAAACTGTGTGGTAAATTATATGCTCCTAGTCTCAGTAGTTTCAGCTGTGAGCTGATATGTCAGTCAGTCAATTTCTCATTTTATATATATATTATAGATATTGCACGATCAGTGCAATAGAAAAATTGAAAATAATTTTACTTTGAGTCAGATGAGATGACTCACAATGTTTACAAAACAAAGAATTTATTGACCTAATCTCTTCAAATCAAAAGTGACTCATTGGGAGTGGAATATACAGTAGTTACAATGATTAAGTACTATACATAATGAAACAGCAGATTATACTCACAATATTATACTTCAACTGGTCATCCAAAGGGTTTGTATTAATTGGCTTGTATGGAAACCCTCCAGGCTGGTTTATATTAGGATTGTACGGGTTATATCTCGATGGATCTGTCCCATATCTCCTATTATTGTATACATACGTTCTGTAGTCACTGTCTCCTGGATTAGGTAGTTTTGAGGACCAAGTACTTTGTTCTCGAGAATTGTAAAATTCACTGTTAGCTTGTCCATTGTACAAGTCCTTATTCGATTGGCACTCAACACTGGTGTATAGAAACAACGTTAATAAATACTTTTTGTACATTTTCACATCACAAAACACTCTACAAAGTTAGTTATGAATAAGTTTATGAATGAGTCACCATAATACACTTCTGTACGAGTTTAACTGCAGTAAGAAACAATTTTATGAATTATAACTTGTGCAATTACAAGTTAATTCACCGCGAATCTTAGTAATTAATTGCTATACACTGTGACGAAAAAGATATGTGGGAAAAATAGTGAGAACAAAGTTTCGTAAAACACAGAAGCCTAGAAATAATGTATCATAATTTTTATCTCTGAGGCCCTAATTTCGATTTAGTCCAATGCCGCGGAGTACACGAGGGCTTATCTGTTTGTAATCAGTGAGTTATCGGTATCAAAACGTATGGCAACGCCCATTTGATCACAGTTTGTTTATTTCAACTTTAATCATGTGTGGTTGAGTTCAACCGATGAATGAACTGATTTCGACATATTGTTAGTACTGATATTCTCGGCATATCACCAAACTTGGAAGCACTATGATTTTTCCACCATTTCAAAGACTTTATTGCACAATTTACGGCTGATTATATTAGTAAATTATAGTAAATTTGTATATAATTTTCTATTTTTGTGTTTCTGTTATGAAAAGCATTTATTAGAACAATTTTAACCAACATACACAATCTGTAGAGTGCCGAGAATACAAACCTTAACGTCGTCAGGTCATTGACTTTTACTTCGTTCGGAAATTGGTTTTTATGAATGAATCTTCGGTATTTGATTTCACAATCTACTGTTTATGTTTTCACGTCATTAATTCAAACAATAACCGTTGTTTTTAAAGTATGAAGTAATTGAATTACCGATGAGATACTTTCGTTTAGATGCATATTTTGATTCACGCCGAGATACAGTGTATATGTACCTATAATACGATTCAAATAAGAATAGGAACATCAATGACCTCTATCTGTAAGATTTTATTTGCAAAGAAAACTTATTTGCGTATCAATAAAGTTTTTTTTTTTTTTGTTAACCATGTCTTATAGCGGAATTCAACACTAAAACTAATCGCGATTTAACGTTTGGCTCGCATAATCGCGTTTAGCCGCTGTCACTAGTGTCACTTGTGAAAATACAACAAAAGAAAAATACAGACAAGTGACACTAGTGACAGCGGCTAAACGCGATTATGCGAGCCAAACGATAAAACGCGATTAGTTTTATTGGTGAATATCGCCCTTAATTTAGTAAAAGAGATGCTAAGATGAGCGGTATTGAAAACCTAGATTTTGATTCAAATTTATCGTAAATTCAGGTAACAATGCCTTTTCTCATTTAAAACAGCAGCTGTTGGTGAAATAAATATTAATAACCTATAATTACCTATGTATTATTCCATATTATTTTTTTTATATAGGGGAAAGCAGCAGTGATGACGATGGTGATGACGACGACGATGACCACTCAAACAGTGATGCAGACATGAGCGGAATTGAATAACTAAATTCTGATTAAAAAGTCTTCGTTCATGATTCCTAAATAAATATTATGTTAATGTACCTAATAAATGTTATGTAAACTTACAAACCTCACTGTAAGTATTTATTTAAAAAAATATCTGGTTTTGCTCATCCCATTTATTCGATTTGACAGCTTTGACGTCACATGGCGCTAAGTCGTTCCTATTCTTATTTGAAATGCACTATTAGATATAAAATTACCTACTTATGTCCTAGATGCAGGTTATTTTAGTATCAATATTACCATGGGTGCAAGGCTGGGGACACTAGGATTTCTAGATCTTGTTTATGTCAATAAAAAAAACATAACTAAGTAATCCACGTTTACGAAAATAGCGGGGTGCGGTATGGACTCAAACGTTTTCTTGATGTTTGTTGAAGATTCATTTCCAATGGAATGCCAGGAGGATCAAGGTGTGCGGTGTGCCCTTTCGGGGCCGATCAGTGAGGGTGAACTCTCGCAGCCCTGGTTCAGGCCATGGTTCGGAGCGAGAGAGAACGGGAAGCGGTTGCCTCCTTTTGCGAAGCAGTAAAGAAAGAAAGAAAGAAAACTTTTATTTGAGACTCGCACAGGACAAACAACAATAAAATAAAAAGTAACTACTTAATCTATAAATACTTAACATAAAATAAAAAATAAATAGGTAAAAGAAAACAATATTAAAATATAAATATAAAAGACCTGTGCGAGGCCAAAAAGGCTCCTATCTCAGCATATGCTGCGATATTAAACAAAAAAGTAAAAATAACGCAGCGCTGGTATTCTGATAGGGCTTGGTGATGCCACGGACACACTCACGGAACACAGTAGGTAATGTTAGCGAAGTAAATGTCCGCAACCGTGAGGGAACCACATTCTTTCGCCTCTGCCGCCACCGCCACAGGAGACGCTGCGGGCGTCGGGTTTCGTAGACGGTAGAAGGATGTCTAACCACAGTAGGCGAGCAATGGGAAGCTCACCGCCCCGGCTGTCCAGTAAGGGCCAAGCCCGAGTCATCTACGGCGCGTAGTGTTCCACGCGCGCCTCCTAGAGATGTCAGCAAAACCGTAGGGGTCCAATAGGGCTGATGCTCGTCAGGGCCGGGGGAATTTTTGAAAGAATTACCATGATCCTGGAACGCAAAGCACGAAGCGTGGGTTATAGTCAGTAAAAGTCTGACACCCTCTCGCATGATTTTAGGCTTAGCGGCCTGTGCGTTGTCTGTCTATAAGATTTTTTTTTGTTAAGGAGGTCGATTTTAGGCTTAGCGGCCTGTGCGTTGTCTGTCTATAAGATTTTTTTTTGTTAAGGAGGTCGATTTCATACTGACTATACTGAGCCTAGGTATCCTGCTAAAATGACTACGCTTGTAAAAAATCTACTTTGTTTTCTCTACCGATTTCTCGATTATAAGGACAACTATTAATATTGTAATATGGAAATATTGTAAAACCAATTTTTTTATTTAAAAAGAGAAACCATGGAGTTTCTTGCCGATCCTTTTCATAGGAAACGACCAATTGGAACCGTGTACTAGCTGCTGACGATTTATAAGTGCCCATGTAGCCCTATGTGAAATAAAAACATTTACGTATGTAGATATTTTTTTTTTTTAATTTTGAACTGAAGGAACATGGGTACCTAGGTAGATTTTACTAAACCCCCCTAGTCAAGTTACATCCGTTTCGTTTCGATTCTCTTTTCGTTGAACGCCTCGACTCGGCCACGCCTCCTATTAATTTGTTCTGACCACGTGACTGAGCGTTGTGATGACGTCAGAACAAAGGAATCGGAGGCGTGGCCGACTCGAGGCAATCGACGAAAAGAGATTCGAAACGAAACGGTTGTGTTACTCGCTTCACCCAAAGCATAGCATAGCATAGTCGGCCTTATAATGTTCCCACTGTTGGGACTCAGGCCTCCTCTCTAGGAGAGGGAATGGGCCGTAATCCACCACGCGGGCCCAGTGCGAGTTGGTGGATGTCACATGTCTTCGAATTTTTGGTTCTAGGACATGCCGGTTTCCTCACGATGTTTTCCTTCACCGTTTTGAGAGCAGTGGTGATGAAATAAATTACACAAAGTAATGCGCCTGGCTGGGTTTGAACCCGCGACCTACAACTCGTAAGTCGGGGCCGTTACCACTCGGCCACCACTGCTCTACCCACCCAAAGCGGTAGACCCTATTTATTGATATTCTACCTCAAAAATGAGTGGTTTTTATAACGGTAGTTTCGAAGTACCTGTTTAACTATGAAACAACAATGTTTCGTCTACTAGGTAATGTGGTTATCTGCTTGACCCAATTAAACTTATTTGCATTTCTATTACAAAGGATTCAGCGAGCAGACAACGGTGACAGTAAGCGGTATATAGGTACCTACCTACCGACCGGGAGTGTTTACTTTAATAAAATATTTTAGTAGGAACATACCTATACATTGAAGGAAAACATCGTGAGGAAACTGGCATGTCCTAGAACAAAAAATTCGAAGACATGTGACATCCACCAACCCGCACTGGGCCCGCGTGGTGGATTACGGCCCATTCCCTCTCCTGGAGAGAGGAGGCCTGAGTCCCAGCAGTGGGAACATTAAAAGGCTGATTATGCTATGCTTATGCTTATACCTATACACAGGATTTCTAAATTAAGAATTTTATGTTGAGTGTTTGTCAAATTCTATAGTGACTTGAAAACAATAGAACTTAGACTTCGTCGTTGATACGTTATTAAATCTATATTCATTTTAGTCGATCCTTAGGTAACCATTTTCGTTTATTCATCCAAATGTAATAAAAGCTTCTGGCAGCGACTTCACCCGCCTGAAAGCAGAAAATATATAAGTGTAGTCTAACTCTTTATATACCTATCACTCAGTAATAAAGTAGCTTTAAGTGGTGAAAGAATTTTTAAAATCAATGCAGTAGATATTGAGTTGATTACAAACAAAAATCAAGTCTTGTCTCTTTATTATAATAGCATCTATTAGTAAAGTAAAAAAAATGTTAAAAAATAATATTCCACCGGTAAAAGTGACTGAAACCCATCTGTATTCCTTGAGTTGAATTTTGCGTTCCAGGACTGTAGTAACTCTTTCTAACAATCCCGCATCCAGGAATTGATATTCCTGGGACATGACGGTTGGCAACCGTTGCGGACATTGGTACCTAAGTAGACACACACTGGCGCAACACAACAGGCCAGAAGCATGCAAAGCTATTTAAAATTATGGAGGTACAGAAAATCACAGCTCCGAGCAATCACAGGAGTCTTCACGGGGCACTATGCCACCAACAAACAGCTCCACAACATGGGTCTAACAAGCGACCGACTTGCAGGATCTGTGGAGATGCAGAGGAGAATATGCTACACTCGCTGTGCGACTGTGCAGCACTAGGCTCCAAAAGACTAGAGTATCTGGGCCAATCATTTCTAAGACCAGAGGACTACAGGCTCAGCCCCATCAAGGCCATACTGGGACTCATGAAGAAGGTGCACGGAGGGCTAAAGGTTGAGTAGACAGGAGAGGAATAGCACAAAAGATCCAGAAGGGTCGAAGTGCTCTGGCCTAAGGCCAGCCCTACAACGAGATAAGATAAGACACAGAATAGTTCGTAACGTAACTGAGGAATAACAACGTTAAGGGATGACTAGACAGTTGCAAACTAGCGTTCCAACCAAGGTCACCTTGGTTTATGTGTTTGGTTTGTGTTGCGGCTACATGGATGTAAACCACGCGCCAACACGTTCGGTGGTTGGGAAAACGCGCCTCCCAACCAAGGCGTTGAAGGTCATGGATTACAACTGCTGTCTACACGGATTGAAACTAGCAAGGTCACCTTAGTTGGGACTTTAGTTTGCAGCCGTCTGGTCACCCCTTTAGGATGTCATTGTAGGAATTTAGCAGTCGTTACTGGTAGACAGAAGCAGCAAGGAAATCTGACAGCAGTCTTGTCAAGGGGTATCGTGTTAAAGAGTGTTACTCAATTTCTGTTTTGTGGAGGTCAGATAATAATAATATTCCACAACTATCACACAACGCCGTCTAGGCCCAAGCTAAGCAGAGCTTGAGTTATGAGTACTAGACAACTGATAAACATACTTATAATATATTTCAATATACATACATATTATAGATAAATTACACCCAGACACAGAACAAATGATTGTGCTCATCACACAAACATTTGTCCTGGGTGGGAATCGAACCCACGACCTCCGGCATAGCAGTCAGGGCCACTAACCACTAGAACAACAGGCCAGTCAAAAATAAATAGGCGGTCGCTCCATGTAAAATATTGATATCCTGCCGCATCCGGTAAAACTGGAAGAAAACCCCAGTATAGTTGGGAATCTCACGCGGGCCTTGGTTCAGGTTATGATCCGGAGCGAGGAGGAATGACAGGCGGTCGCCTTTTTCTGCGAAGCAGTAATGTTAGAGAAGGAGACGGCCGCACGCGTGAGGAAACGGATATCCTCACGCCCCAGCTGCCACGACCCTGACCCTAACTACCAGCCACTGAAGACGCGGGCTTGCGGACGACGAGCTATGAGTAGCCGTCCAGCCGTCTGGCAATCGTCCTGATCGAGCCCAAGTCGTCGACAGCGCGTAGTGTTCCTGTATTGTGTTCTTAAAGATATTTCATCAACAAACCGTAGGGGCCCAGCAGGGTAATAGCCGGCCAGGGGCATGGGAATTTTTGAAATAGTTACCGTGGTTCTAGAACACAAGTGGCAATTGAAGGACACACGTGTGGATTTAGTCAGTAAAAGTCTGACACGCCCTCCCGGTCCACCCAGAGCGGGAGAAGTCTGAGATGATTTCCCAACCTAAAAAAAAACATAGTTGGATAAAGGCTGGACAAATTGAATAATAGATTATAGGATAGGACCGGAGGTAGCGGCTCACTGGGCAACGACGCGGCGGACGAACTGGCTAGGAGAGGATCTGGAGCGATAGTCTAAGGGCCCGAACCAATTGTGCCGGTCCCCTTTGGTCAGCTGCGTAGTTGGCTATGTGAACATACGCATATACAAACAGAGCGCTGGTGGTCCTCGACACCAGGATGCAGGCAGGCCAAGGAGGCCCTGCCTCATCACAATAAAGCCCTCACCAAAAAACTCATAAGGCTGGACAGAGGCGGCCTGAGCCTGGTGACGGGGACCATCACAGGACACTGCACACTAAATAGGCACCTCCACACAATAGGCATCACAGACAGTCCCCTACGCAGTTCATGTTTGGAGGGGGAGGAGACAATTGCACATGTGCTCCTAGACTGTACAGGTGTCACTGAAATACGCAGACGAACCTTAGGATTCCCGAACTCCCATAGTGATGCCCCGAAAAACCTAAGAGGCCTAATCTGTTTTTAGAGAGAGGTGGGCTGGTTGGAATGAGCCCACCTAAGGTTATGGCCGCCATGGCCCACGTACAATGGTCCACATAGAACTAAGTGCGAAAACCATACCTAAATAGATAGAATAGATAGATAGGACCGAAGGTTACTAAAGACAATTTTGAAAAGTATGATGTTTAAGTAGGTAAGCCACCATTAATTAATATCTGCAAAATATGGTCCTAGTTAGTGCATAATATAGGAACTGTATTCCACCTATAATTCTGCATTAAGTCAGTTACGAATTACCTAAACTATGAATACAAAGATTGAATTCAAAAGGACGCAATCAGCGAGTTCCTACTCACGAAAAAGTCGTCCCGAAATTCCCCGGGGGATATTTCAGCCGTTACTTGTAATTTCAGTCACGTATACCTTTGGTTACACTAAGAGCGGGCACCTGTGAAATTTTATCAAAATCGTTTGCAAATTGAAGCCTTTTCTAGGACGATGCCGCGATGGAAATAGACGAATTTTAATATTATTTAGTTAAAAACATTGTTTGTAGTCGATTAATGCGAGATGTACAAGACCGTTCGTTGTGGCGACACTTGGGGGAGGTCTATGTCCAGCAGTGGACAACTTTCGGCTGAAATGATGATGATGAAAGATTTACTTACTTAATTCAATTAAATATTTGCTCCTAGTTTCTTAAATGAAAATTATTGATAACAAATTTTGGGTCCATAACTGTAATGACGTATTTTGCTTTAATAATATATTTAAATAGGTAGGTTTTTTTTTAGGTTGAAAAATCTCAAATCTCTAATGACAAATTCCGCTCTTGGGCAGAGCGCGAAATAGTGTCAGACTTTTACTGACTAAAAACCCACTCCTGTTCCTTCTTTGCCTTCGTCTCGGCTCTGGGTTTCGCTTTCACACTACCCGTGGCCCCAGTAGGCTTCAACCCTGCCTGGCCCCTACGATTTGCTGACATCTCCTTGAGGCGCGCGTGGAACAGTACGCGCTCGGTCCGGACGGTTACCGGACGGTCGGACTGCGATCCACCCATTACTCGCCGTCCGCAAGCCCGCGCTAGATAGGTAGGTAAGTTTTAACGTTTTAATTAGGTACGTTTATTGATTAGCATAAGTAATTTAGCTTTTTATATTTTAAAACATTACTTACCTATACAGCGATTCGATCACTCGGCTCGGCTTTTGTCTACTATAATAAGCATGTATTATACATCTAACCTTCTTCGTGAATTACTCTGTCTATTGGTGAAAACCGTATTAAAATCCGTTCAGTAGTTTTTAAGTTTATCTCGAACAGACAGACTGACGCGGGGGGGGGGGGGACTTTTCTACCAAGGAAGTGACTGCAAAAACATTAAAATGCTAAGGAAAAAAGTGACAGAATTCTGCATTAAAAAATAAATATACTTTTTAAACTTCACACTGGCTAAATGCTAAAACCTTGCGAAACCAAAGAGAAAAAAAAAGCTTATCGAAAATTCGCGCCAATTTGCTTAAGTGCACGTATGCTAAAGGCAAAGTAGGCTAAGGCACGAGTGTATTCTGCCTCTATCCAGAATGTTCAATCTCTTAATTACTCCCCAGTGATTGGGTTATGGATAGTCTCGATGGCCAGCTTCGTTTATCTAATAGTAAGTAGTAAGAAGTTCGAGAATGTGTATTTTAATAGAAGAGTGTTGCCATAATTGGAGTTGGAAGAATAGTTAGAGTGGAGTAATTAATACTCATCATTTCATTTCAGCCGAAAGACGTCCACTGTTGGACATAGGCCTCCCCCAAATGTCGCCACAATGACCGGTCCTGTGCGTCTCGCATCCATCGGATTCCCGCGACCCTCACCAGGTCATCAGTCCACCTTGTGGGAGGCCTTCCAACGCTGCGTCTTCCGGTACGTGGTCGCCATTCCAGAACCTTTCGTCCCCACCGACCATCTGTTCTGCGAGCAATTCAAATCAATACAACACTACTCAAATTAATACTACATTTTTATTTTAATGATAAAAACTAGTGCATGACTGCGATCCGACCTGATGGGAAGTAGTGATGCAATCGTTGATGGTAAATCGCATTAGCACAATGGCAATAGTTTATAATAGCCTATTCACTCTAGTCTTGAAGACACATAAATTATAATTAATCGGACAGGAAGACCGCTGCAGGCAATTGTTCCTATCACTTGGCTGTAACAACAAAATTATGGCTTATTATTTTGAACTTATAAGTGTAGAAGCTGTACGGGGTCTATCCTTCTGACGCAGTTGGGTAAAAAGTAACATTAAAGCCAAAAAAAAAAAGTTTCTGTCAGAAATATTGTATTCTCTATGGCATGGGCGTTTACTTGATTTTAAAGAATTAGTGTGCGAAAAATTGTAATTTGTTATATTTTTTTTATTGTCATGTTTAAGTTTTCTTCAGGATTTGTGGTCCCTGCTAACAACAATGAAAACAACGGCAGCCCCGGTCCAAAAAGGTTTGGGGACCACTGGTCTAGATGAATAAATTCAGGCACACAAAAACGTTTGCCTGTTGTACCAAAAGTCTCCATGACATTGCACATGAGCTACCCGCCATTCAGTGAACCATGAATGTTAAAAAAAAACACCGAATGCACGACCTTCTTTTTATGAAGTTGGTTAACCCAGTGAATACCAACAACGCAATATTACGTAACTGGTAATAATAGCAAATGCCGACTACGTATTATTACGTAGCTAGGTCTTCACTACAGATATAGTATATTATAATCTGTATTATTTGTCCTCCTTGAACTAACTTTTTTTATACGCATTGGCATCTCAAATAAAATATATCCATCATTTTATAAATCGGTATTTGTTACTGAACTATCTAATCGAAAAGACGAAATAAAACGACAGGGCATAGTAATTTGAAATGAATATAATCCGGAATTTGAAATGAATATAATCCGGAATAGGTAGGTACACGGTATACCTAGGTATATTCGATGTTGGAGAGCCTTTGGAGTGCGCGCACGCGTTTCTTTCAGAGATCGGTAGAATCGGCAAAGTAGTTCGAAGTCTTCGAAGGCCTGACTCCCGCATGCCGCAGCTCTTACCGCCACTCGCCGCCTTCCGTTGTCTCACCGACAGCAGCCGAAGACTGCCGAAGACGGCCGGATGTGCCCACAGTACCTATCCATGATGCCAACTACGAATTATTACGTAGCTGGTCACTTATATGGTGGTCACTGATTATGATTTGCGGTTGATTTCGGCATTCAATGGGTTAAAAACAAATCGATTGACAGAACCTGCACTTTATAGCTTACCTGTTTTATTTTATGAGAAAAAGCCATCCCGCTGACATTATTTAAGAGGGTAACATTTATTCGCGAAAAATAAGGGAGTAAATAACAAGATAAACTAACAAAGAGCTTACTTAAGTAAGTAATATAAAACTTCTAAGGGTCGCTATAATAACATATAGGGACTAACAAAACAAAAACCGGGCAAGTGCGAGACGGACTCGCGCTCTGAGGGTTCCGTACAAATTTACCTGTGAAAACATTTCAATTGCCGAATTAAGTTACGAAGATTTTTCCGAATCGCAAAAAAGATTTTTTCATGTAACGTAACTACACAGTTTTCAGATTTTTTCCTATACTTACTTGTGCTATGAGACCTTGCTTCATGCCAAATTTCAGGGATCTAGGTCAACGGGAAGTACCCTATGAATTTCGATTTCCTTAAGAGTGTCAAATTTACAATTTTTGCGACATAAACGTCCGTATCTTTTTTTTAGTTAACCTAGAAGTTTAATTTTTTCACAGCTTCAAGGGATCGCAGACCTAAATATATGGTTGTAATTTCAACTCGATACCTCCACGCCTTCCCGAGATAAAGGGTCTTGACAGACAGACAGACAGACCGACAGACGGACAACAAAGTAATCCTGTATGGGTTTTTTTCTTTTGTGGTACCTACGGAACCCAAAAAATGGATCAACGACCCGATCGAAGTAAGTTATGAATCTTGTATGAATGAAACCTTCTGTCATATCTTTCTTGTAGCAATAATGAATACTAACGATTTCTTTGTTTGACGTTTATGTCGGTTGAACGTCCATTTTCACTGGATCCTCCTTTTAAACTTAACATTTTGTGAAAGAAGGTCTACATTTTTTGGTTTTTGGTTTGTTAGGAAGCTTTTGTCTAATAATTAAGGAATGGAGCATAACGGAGTTATCAAACGGTGGGCTTAATTATAAATGTGAAATCTGATGTCTGAAATCTAATGTCTGTTGATATCAATCATTCATTGTTTCACCCTCCAGATTGTGAATGTTTTTTAATTAATCGCATAAGTATTTTTCCAATGACATCCCCCGCTCTTGGACGGAGCAAAAGATAGTGTCAGACTTTTACTGACTAAAAACCCACTCCTGTTCCTTCGTTGCTTTTCATACTAGGGCCGAGTCTTCGTTTCAGAATCAGACCCTTGGCCCCAGTAGGCCTCGACCCAACTGGGCCCCTACGGTTGCTGACATCTCCTTGAGGCGCGCGTGGAACACTACGCGCCGTCGACGAATTAGGCTCGGTCCGGACGGTTGAAGGGATGGAGCTATATAGGGTGTCTAGCTCCATTCTTTTTTCTCACTCGCACGCCTGACATTTTAACACGTCGGTCGTGATAAAACCACTGTTCTATGCAGTTTCTTCAACAAACGCGCAGTTGATTTATCGTTCTGGCTATTTTTCATAAGGGTGCTTATAGGACCGTACTTTTAAGTCATTTATTTTAAAGATATCATCATTATTAGTACCTATTACTTAAAGTCCTCTCAAACTTAGTTTGTTCTTCGTAATAAATATTTTGTTTTGAGTTCTCTTTGTTATAATGTTTTGATATTTATCATTGTGTTTATTCATCATCATCATCATTTCATCCGATAGACGTCCACTGCTGGACATAGGCCTCATAACTATATCATGAAAAATCACAAAGTTATAAGCTTGTTATGTTACCTGGTTGATCGCTCAAACACATGGTCACCGGGTCAACCGAGCGACTGAGGGGTTGTTTTGCTCCCACACCCAGCAGCGCGCTGTCGCCTAATGGTAACAATAAAAAAGTATCGGTCACTAATTACCAGTCACCCTATATACTTTTTATCTTGGGAGTATGTTTTCTTGGGTAAATCAACTCTCACGCGGGCGAAGACGCTAACAGCAACTAGTACAATATAAGCCACAAGCTAGTCGCTAAGAAAGGTAAATAATTTCAAAGAGAACATCACAAACTCGCTAGACAGAAAAATAAATACAAATTTGCCAAATGCATACTCATAGCAATATCCTCGTTTCAGAGAAAATATTTAAAAGAGCTGATTTTTTTCTCTTCACATATTATCCTTTTACGTTTGGGTGCCGTAAAGTATTGGCAGAAGAATAAGTTGGTATTAAACTGGTTTTGTCAAAATTAATGTAAGGAGGTAGGATTGTTGCCTTGTTATTTACTGGCTTTTACCAGCTGCTTCACTTGCATAATATTAGAAAAAATATATGCTTAAGTCGGTCAGTGATAAAATAGCAGCAGTGAAAGAAGAGAATTCTATTGGTACCCGTCACGAACAATAGAGTGTAGCGACATCTATGGCGTCACATAAGAACTAATCCTGCATCGCGCAATCAAAGTTCTCCGCGCGATTAGAACATATAGAACAGCCCGAAATCATCTATCGGGCAGTTGCCCACCAGAAATAACACCCGTCTGGTTGGAGGATCCTCCCTTTTCAACAGAGGTTTGCGGGACCTTACACTCTGTTTCGCTTACCCCCAAAAGAGGATTCACCGTAACGAATTGGTGAGTGAATTGAGGCTGTGAAATCTTTTGAAAAAGTCAGCGCAGCCTTGGAACGCAAAAGACAATCCTCAAAAAAAGATGAGTGTAAGTATAGAGAGATAGAGATCGTTACCGAGTGCCATACGATAATCCTGATAAAATACACGATATCTGTGGGATATGACAAAGAAGTAAAACCGCAAGAAAAAGCTAATCATTTATTTAAAAAAAGTAACAAGTGTCAATAAACCATACCGTAAAAAAAGACTTTTTCGGAATAAGTCACTTTAAGCAGTGTGTTGTAGCGAGTAATACAACAGAAACAGTCTCCTCGAGCCCTTTTATTTGATGCCATATATATGACACAACAAAAAAAATAACATATTATTTTACTTTCAAAACCATCGATATATATGTACTACGCACTTCAAAACTAAAATACATTTAACGACACCTTGAGGGGAGCTAAAATACAAAAAAACCGTTTAGGTTGTAGGGCGTATAGCATAGCATAATCAGCCTTTTAATGTTCCCACTGCTGGGACTCAGGCCTCGTCTCTAGGAGAGGTAATGGGCCGTAAACCACCACGCGGGTCCAGTGCGGGTTGGTGGATGTCACACGTCTTCCTCGCGATGTTTTCCTTCACCGTTTTGAGAGCAGTGGTGATGAAATAAATTACACAAAGTAATGCGCCTGGTTGGGTTTAAACCCGCGACCTACAAATCGTAAGTCGGGGCAGTTACCGCTCGGCCATCACTGCTGGTTGTAGGGCGTGCCAAATAGTAGATTATGTGACTAGGGGATAAAGCAGTGTCTTTAAGTCGCGGGTGGCGGATGTTGAATTCCGAACGAAACGAAGGTTTAATCCCGAACGATAGTGAGGGATTTATATAATTAACTCCCGAGCATTGCGAGGGAGTTAATAAAGAAACCTGAGTGAAGTGAGGAATTCAAGCCGCCCAAGACAAAGACAGCTTTATCCCCGTGTTGGATACTCTACTTTTTACACCAACGGTGAGATGATTAAAAGACAATTTAGTAAAAGAAATCATTTAATACAGAAATATAAGTATTACTAGCTTTTGCCCGCGGCTTCGCTCCCGTCAACTGACTACTCTATCCCACTCTACCCTACTCTACCCTATTACCAATTCATTATTTTTTTTCTTTCATAAGAACCTTCTCCTAATAATAACAAATACAACAAAAAAAGAATTAGTGAAATCGGTCCAGCCATTCACGCGTGATGCCGTGACCAAGGAAAACGGGTTTCATTTTTATATATATAGATTTACGAGTTAATCTTAACTATCACTCAAAATGTTTTGAGATTTGAAACAAACAAAATTCACTACTCAAAGATTCTATAGTTTAAATTTTCTATAACGCTCCCGCTTGTTCATTACTTTTTTAGAAACTTTTTTATTCTGTTTTTTTTTTTTTGTTAATGGCCAGTTTGAAATTTGAATAAACTTGTTTGATGCACTACATTTTAATTCACATAATGCTGACGGTTTTTCACGTTCCAAATTCAAATCTCATTATTCCCTAGGGATCGCCACTACTACATTATCTCCCTAGGGACATAATGGCTTGCTTTAAGTGATGGTTGCATGACGTATAAAAGGGCATTATCGAGCAGGTGGTGTAAAAATATATTTACATACATACACTCAAAAAACACAACCCACCTTCTGGTGCAGTCGGGTAAAAAATGTTATCTTTTCCATATTGTACTTTGATATCAATCACAAACAAGAATATATTACAGTATCGTAACGAATATCATTTCCAATTCACATTACTTACTCTACTCGTAATTAGTCATTCAATGTTTACTGTTATATAGAGCTTAAACACATTTCATTTAAATATTTTAGTTAATTATGTATGAAACTAAAATATGCGTCGTTTATTTTATTGCCTCATTAAATATTCAAAACCAAAATAAATTATAATTTGACGGTATTGGCATTCTGCGCATTTCCATGACGAGTGTCTCCGTATTGAATGTGGAAAAAATATAAGGCTGAATGAATAAATCGTGTGTGGTGTTGCGCGAAGGTTTTAAAACGCGTTCGATTTCATTCTTTGCCATTGTCATATTTTTAATGCGGTACCTATTTATTTTATTTGGTGTTTCATAAAGCGGAGAGTTTTCGTTTTTAGAGTTCCGTAACAAAGTCGGCAAAAACCGATCGGAACCCTTATAGGATCACTTTGTAGTTCTTCTGTCTGTCTGTCCGTCTGTCAAGACTCTTTTTCTCAGGAAAACATGGAGGTACTTTTAGGGTTCCGTACCTCAAAAGGAAAAAACCCTTATAGGATCACTTTGTTGTCCGTCTGTCTGTCTGTCTGTCAAGACCTTTTATCTCAGGAACGCGTGAAGGTATTGAATTGAAATTAAAACCATAAACTCAAGTCTGCGGTCTCTTAAAAATGTGAAAAAATCAAACTTGTAAGTTAACGAATGAAAAAGATACGGCCACGATACGGATATAGCATAAAACGTATATTTCGATACTCAAAATTTATAGGGAAAGAAATCAAAATTCATAGGGTACTTTCCCGTTGACCCAGAATACTGAAATTTGGCATAAAACAAGGTTTTACAGCACAGGTATAAGAATAAATCTGAACACAGTAAATTTGTTGTTAACACCTACGTAAAAAAAAAAATAGTTTTTTGCAATTTGAAAAAATGTTTGAGACTCCATTCGCGAATTGAAGTTTGTACGGAACCCTCAGTGCGCGACTTCGAATCGCACTTGCCCATTTTTATTTTTGAATTCGATTATTTAATTTTTGTAAAAAGTTTTTTATTTAAGTAAACAAACCCCAGCAAATTTTCATAGCGTACCCGTTCGTAATTCTAATAGTATGTAAGTACCTATTCTCTCTCACTCAACTAAGGGTTGGACAATTTTCGAATTCAAAGAATCTTTACCAATTTACGACAAATCTTACAGAATTGTAACTTACATATCTTGTGTAGTATTGGGGACCTAAAAACAGTACAGTACCTGTTCCTAAATAATTCCGAAATCTTCCACAAACCGAACATTGAAAATTCATCCAGCCAGCAGGCTGTGGGTCGTCATTCCTTGTCACACTACCCATATATCGGGCACCCGGTAAATTATCAATGGGCCGGGTGCGCCAAAATCATTGGTTGGCGCATTTGGAATGCAAGCCGTCTGGGCGCATACCGCTTGTTTGAGGCATGCCGGGACAGATTGCGATCGAGCTGATCTAACATTGTATTGGGACCCGGAGGTTGGAAGATTTGAAGACGAATTATTAGCTTATTTTTACTGATAAATGATGTTTATTTTGCAAATACTTACTTGATATTACAAATGTGAAAGTAACTCTGTCTGACTGTTAAACTGCTGAATCGATTTTGATGGCAACAGTATAAGTTTGAAGCCTATGGAAGGACATAAGCTATCTTTTGTCTGTCTTCGACTTCAATTTCGCGTCCACGATAATGGACATTCACGCTAACGAAGTCGCTGGAATAAGTTAATGAAAAAGAAACTAAAGGTTATAAATCAACACACGACAATTTTTTCGTAAATGTAAACTAGACGAGACCGATGTTATTAGTTAAAACAAAACAAAAAAAAACAGAGCTCAAAATATCTTTTTAACCCCCGACGGAAAAGAGGAGTGTTATGAGTTTGACGTATCTGTGTATCTGTCCGAGGCATCGTAGCTCCTAAATGAATGTAAGTCCACACAATAAGCAATTGTAATGGTCAAATCATATGAGAACCATGCAGATTAGTGTCGGAGATGGTCTTTTAAGGAAAGAACCACACAAATTTGAGTGGACCTGTCCAGTCAGTGCAAGCATTCGGCAGTATTCGTGTTGCTCAACTCAGGACTAGTAAGGAGCTCAACGACTCGATATACAATGACAAAGAAAGGACATTTGGGTTAGCCGCATATGGTACTCAGACAGACGTTTACTGAAAAGAAGAATATATAATCCACATGGTCCCCACATTCACAATAAAAGAAGGAAATTAAATATAAAAAATGTACCAAAAAATACTGTTGACTCATTTAGTTTCTACTTCATCTTTCGGTCTGATTCAGACATCATTAATTAGGAAGAATTAATAGCTGTGTCTGTTTTAGTCATCATTTCATAAAATTTACGTCAAAGTATACTGGTAATATGGTACAATAACAATGGGCAAATTTATCGCTAGAAGCGATGTTTTACAGACAACCTTTAGATGGATTTGACGGAGAAGCAGAAAGAATACCCAGGAAGTCCGTGGCATTTCAGCCGAAAAATGGTTCGACTACTGGTTGGCCTTCCAAGCTTTACCACATCGACTAGTCATGTTTCCAGGGGCTAGCTGATCTCTTTGACCGCATAGAATTCAATATCTTCCCCATTAGTATGCACTCACCAAGAACTAGATGCTTTTTCAATGTACTTACTTGGAAACCCGCTTTTTTCCCCTCCTACTTTTAAGCAGTTGAAGAACAACAAGGCGTCGGGTGAGGACGGAATTACGGCCGAGCTCCTGAAGGCGGGTGGAAAACCGGTCCTAAGGGCCCTTCAGAAGTTGTTCGATTCCGTCATACTGGAGGGAAGAACGCCACAGGCATGGAGCAGAGGTGTGGTGGTACTCTTCTTTAAGAAGGGTGACAATACCCTGTTTAAGAATTACAGGCCCATCTCACTTCTGAGCCATGTCTACAAGCTGTTTTCCAGAGTCATCTCGAACCGTCTCGCGCGCAGGTTCGACGACTTCCAGCCTCCCGAACAAGCCGGATTTCGAAAAGGCTTCAGCACCGTGGACCACATACATACGCTGCGGCAGGTTATACAGAAGACTGAGGAGTATAGCGTTTGTGGACTACGAGAAAGCCTTTGATTCGATCGAGACTTGGGCTGTACTGCAGTCTCTCTAACGGTGCGAGATTGACTATCGGTACATCGAAGTGCTGAAGTGTTTATACAAAAACGCCACCATGTCAGTCCGACTTCAGGACCAGACCTCGAAACCTATCCTCTTGGGGTGTGAGGCAAGGAGACGTCATTTACCCGAAATTGTTCACGGCCGCAATGGAGGATGTCTTCAAGGTTCTGGAGTGGAGAGGGCTAGGCATAAATGTCAATGGCGAGTACATCACTCACCTTCGATTTGCCGACGACATAGTAGTCATGGCTGAGACTACGGAGGAGCTCAGTACAATGCTCGGTGACCTCAATAAATCTTCCGAAAGAGTGGGACTTAAAATGAACATGGACAAAACCAAAGTCATGGTAAACATCCATGTAGCACCCACTCCTATCAAGATCGGAGACACTACACTCGAAGTTGTGGACGACTACGTTTACCTGGGACAGACGGTCCAGTTGGGTAGGTCTAACTTCGAGAAAGAGGTCAATCGTCGAATCCGACTCGGCTGGGCAGCGTTCGGGAAGCTGCGCGGTGTCTTCTCGTCCAATATACCACAGTGTCTCAAGACGAAAGTCTATGACCAGTACGTGTTGCCAGTGATGACATATGGCTCTGAAACGTGGTCGCTTACAATGGGCCTCATCAGAAGGCTTAAAGTCACTCAAAGGGCAATGGAAAGGGCTATGCTCGGAGTTTCCTTGCGTGATCGCGTCAGAAATGAAGATATCCGCAGGAGAACCAAGGTTACAGACATAGCCCGAAGAATCACCAAACTTAAGTGGCAATGGGCAGGGCACATTGCTCGCAGAACAGATGGTCGATGGGGACGAAAGATTCTGGAATGGCGACCACGTACCGGAAGACGAAACGTTGGAAGGCCTCCCACAAGGTGGACCGATGACCTGGTGAGGGTCGCGGGAATCCGATGGATGCGAGACGCACAGGACCGGTCATTGTGGCGACATTTGGGGGAGGCCTATGTCCAACAGTGGACGTCTTTCGGCTGAAATGAGCATGATGATGATGACTTTTAGGCACGCAATTTACTGTTTTTCGCACTAATGCGGAAAAGTGCGTGTGCTCGCCCCCGCCACAGTTTTATTACATTTATTGTATCCGGCTGGGCGGTAAGTGATCTCCACTAATCGCCGGCAAACCCCCGTTTATTTATTTCTTCATAAGTGTATTGAAGAACTTCATTTGATGCACGTGGAAATTTGTCACTGCAGCCCTCGGTTCCATGATACCCTCGCCTGCGGCTCGAGCAAATCCCGCCTTGGCCGCAATTACAAATTTTCTCCACTTTCAAAATGCTATCTACTACTGAATATTTTCAGTTACACGAGTAGGTAAGCGCCTAATAAAGTTCCGCAACATCAAAGCCTAGAAATAAATTGAATTTTATGGTAAAACCAAAAATATGTTAACACAGAGGCGTCCGCTGAACTGTAATAAAATTAATGTGGGCAGGAACGAGGGAAAGAGATTTTCACCATCGTAATCAACTTTTAAAATATAGTTCAAAATTTAATATTTTTGAACCAAATCGTATACATTTTCATGAAAAAAACTGGGCAAGTGCGAGTCGGACTCGCGCACTGAGGGTTCCGTACAAACCTACCTATGTAATCAGTTCAATTCCTAAATGGAGTTTCGAAGATTTTTCCGAATCGCAATTTTTTTTTTTTGTGGCGTAACAACATATTTACTATTTTCAGATTTATTCCTGTATCTGTACTATAAGACCTTGCTTTATGCCAAATTTCAGGATTCTGGGTAAACGGGAACAACTACCCTATCATTTTGATTTTCTTGACAGTGTCGAAACATATGTTTTTTGCGACATGATTATAACGACCGTATCTTTTTTTTTTCGTTAACTTTAAGTTTGATTTTTCACAGCATCAAGAGACCGCAAACTTGAGTATGCGGTTTTAATTTCAACTCAATATCTTCACGCGTTTTCGAGATAAAGGGTCTTGAAAGACAGACGGACAGTCTCAGACAGACAGACAGACGGGCGGACAACAAAGTGATCCTATAAGGGTTCTGTTTTTCCGTTTGAGGTACGGAACCCTAAAAAAAGAGTCAATATGGTTCCTATTCTGGTTTAAAAATCGAACTAAAGTCAGACATAAAATAAAAATTGAAACTATTTGAAAACTGTTTTAGACCACCATATTTTCGTCGGAAGGGGTAACAAACCCCTGATCTGATAAGGGTAAACAAGTTTCTCGTTATCTATGACAGATATCCTTCCCATAACATTAAAACTAACTCCTGACTTTGAATGTACGAACTTTTGATTTAGTAAAGTGGTTTGAACAGTCCTGCGTTTTTCGTATTCTGAATACCAAACAGTAATATATTGGAAGTCGAGTAAAATGTATCGAGAATATCTTGTGAGGCTTGCGACATATGTATATTTTCATACTTTTTTTTTCGGTGGGAAAATCACCCAATGACATACCCCGCTCTTGGGCAGAGCGATAGATAGTTTCAGACTTTTACTGACTAAAAACCCACTCCTGTTCCTTCGTTGTCTTTCATACCAGGGCCGAGTCTTCCTTTCAGAAGCAGACCCTTGGCCCCAGTAGGCTTCGACCCTGCTGGGCCCTTACGATTTGCCGACATCTCCCTGAGGCGCGCGTGGAACAGTACGCGCCGCGACGACTTGGGCTCGGTCCGGACGGTTACCGGACGGTCGGACGGCGATCCACCCATTACTCGCCGTCCTTGCGGGCTTGCCCGCGCCTACGGTGTGGCCGGAAATCGGGATCGGAATCCCGGCGGCGGTTGGGGCGTGAGGACCGTTGCCTCACGCGATCGGCCGCCTCCTTTGCTAGCATTACATTACTGCTTCGCAGAAGGAGGCGACCGCTTGCCACTCCTCCTCGCTCCGGACCATGGCCTGTACCAAGGCCCGGCGCGAGAGATCGCCGCCGCCGATCGCTCCCACGAGGACACGGCGTTGCTCTGCCTAAGCGGGGCACACCTCCACCTTGTGCTCCACCGTGACAGAGACCGAGTTCAATAATTACTGAAATCAGCATTTCCTAAACAAAGAGAAGCCTCATCCAATTCTTATCTACTCGTGGTGGTAATGAATGCATAATGGTCCCGCATGCCGCCGCAGCGCCTATTGATATGACTCCTTCAGATATTCGTTTGTTCTAAACTGCTTTCTCGTAAACAGAGACAATACACTATCTAACATACGGTTGCATATTAGTAAATCAAAACTTTCTCGAGCAAATTTCAAAAGAACAATAAACGAAATAAGTAACAAAATTTAAATGACCAAATGTTTTATTTAGAAAAGTTTTAGAATCACAATGTATGTGACATCAAATGAACGATTGATCAAAAGTTGCTAGATGTAATTTTAAAATATCAAATCGTTACTAATCAAATTACATAATCACAAATGACGACTGAATAAATTTGCTAGATGTAAATATAAGTATGTTAATTTGTGTTTAAAGTTTGAGGTTAGGTTAAGTTAGATCAATAATTTCCATCGATTTATGGGGCGGTTTGGGGCCTAAATCATAATGGCTTTTAAAATTAGAAGGGGATTTGGCGTTGATGTTCACAGTTCTAACCTAACCTAACCCAAATGATTCACTAACATTAGAGGGGGATCTGCTCGCTTCGCTCGCTTGCCTTCGCGCATTGATGGTCACAGTTTTAACCTAACCTAACCCAAAGGAACTAAGGAGCCCAAACGTCACCACTACCACATCCACTGACAGCAGCACCCAGCAGACGACCGCCCCAAGTATTTTGCCATTATGTAAATTCTTGGAACCCGGGGAGGATGGGAAACCAGGCATCAGACTACGTGGTGTGGCCCTCTTTATGAACAGAGATAACGAGAGACTCGGCCTAAGCTTCTGCCGCTTAGAAAGGGGAAATAGCGTCAATATATCACCAGGACTGGCTGCTTTGATCAACGGGAGCATCTCCAAAACGAGCATAAAACGCACAAAGTTCAATGCGTTACCCGTTGCAAAGATTGCCGAACACCAATACCGTGTTGTGCGATCGCAAAATAAAACAATCGCACTTTTCGAGTGGCATGAGACAACTCCGTTTGCCCAAGTATGCTCGTTGCTCACCGAAATCGCAGAGACAGACCGGACCACGAGTACGCGCTCCCGAATCATCAGCGTGGATGCAATGGTGATTGTTTACGACAGAGGTGAGGTTGCTGATCGATACGGTTGCATTAAAGCCTCTAAAGATCACGAGTTGGTGGTGTACAGGGGGGAAGACCTCAGTTTTCTTAGACCCCACCAAAAGTGTGCCGTACTGGAAACATCAGAGACTGTACAACGAACATCCTCCAGGTCGGTCCCAACAACACCTTGCGGATCAGAGAAACTACAGCAGAAGATAGCAGCCGAGAGGGCCGCTTCGGAAGGAAAAATCAGCCGTAGTTTGGAGAAGAAGATCGATACCATGGATCGATGGAAATCGGTCTCCAACTTTCTAAGCAGGCGACTGGGATTTGGTGCCAGGCCCCGTCACATCAGACAGATAGATGCAGTACAGGAGTTCATCAGGTTTATCCCACAACCACCGAAACAGAAGCGCCCAACGCCTACGAGAGCCGACAGGGGGCAAGTCAGCCCGCCGGAACTCAGGACGGTAACCAAGCCAGGCGACCACGTGGCGAATGCCTTTTTCGAGTTTCAAGCGATCACAAAAGGAATCAATGCTGTCGGTCTCATGACTTGCCAGAAAATCATGCAGTCATACCAGCTAGAGACTGAAGGGTTGCTTCAGGAGAGACTAGAGGAGGCTGCGGCAGCCATATATAATAATGCCACCTCCCAAGTCATCAAGGGAGAAATGACTGGTCAATATATGGCTGCATATAGTGCTACGTGTGGGTTTATACCGTTAGATGAGTCGGCAACGTCGCGGACTGGCCGTATTACTTTCGCGACACCCGAAGGCGACCCAATTGTGGTAGTAGCTCGATGCACCAAAATTATGCTGGATGACAAGATCCTCGAACAGGCGGAAGCAATCTCGAGGACTATAGATCAGGCTGGAGGCTGAGCCTTGCCGGACATCAGTTGGGTCAACGGTGTTCCAGGGTGCGGCAAGACCACTTGGGTGATCAATAACTTCGATAAGGACAACGACGTCATAGTCACTACAACAACCGAGGCCGCGAAAGACCTACGGCAAAAGTTAGCGCACAAAATCGGCGAAGACAACAGAACCAAGGTGCGCACGATGGCTTCAATTCTATCGAACGGGTGCAAAGAGTCACAAAAATGCAATCGCATTCTCGTAGATGAGGCTCTTATGAACCATTTCGGGGCCATCGTAATGGCAGTCCGGTTGTCAGGCGCTAGTAGCGCGGTCCTTATCGGAGATATTAATCAACTGCCCTATCTGGACAGGGAAAATCTTTTCCCCATTAGCTACGCTCGTCCGGACTTAGTGGTGACCATCAGCCACGAGCTGTCCTGCACACACCGGAATCCAATGGATGTCGCGTATGCCCTGGGGGAGGTGTACCCTGGCATTTACTCGTCAAGGAACCAGGTTCACTCCCTACAGCTGAGGAGGTTCACGGGCGCGCATATTTCCGGCACACTTCCCAACACGCTTTTTCTGGTCCACACGCAGGAGGAAAAGAAGACCCTCATTGACCAGGGATATGGGGCTGGTGCTGGATCATGCGTCCTAACTATTCACGAAGCCCAGGTTCTTAGCAATGAGTCGGTCATCATCCTGAAGACAAAATCCATAAATATCCGGATTCACAGCAGCGTCCCCCACGCAGTAGTGGCAGTCTCCAGACATACTGCCCACTGCGTGTACTACGCCGACAACGCTGATGACGCAATTGGACGGTTTGTGAGGAGGGCACAGGAAGCGTCGACCAGGGACATCATCAACACCAACATGAAGAACGCCATGCGGCATCGGGACGAAACAGTCGTCGAGGCACTGATCCGCTTACTAAGGCAATGACGAGTTGATGGCGCCTTGGACGACGCGGATATTGCTCGGGGCCGTTTTGGGTAAAACGGGGAATGGTGAGGTGGATAATCCGCGACTGAGGAGAGAGTACTATTAAGTAAACATTTATCATAGTATCACCTAAATTTGAGGACGTAACATGTATCACCAGTTCCAAAAGAAAAAAAAAAAAAAAAAAAAAACTAACACAGTCATACGAGCGCAACTTGCAAAGGGCAACAAAAACAAACGTATGATAATTAATAATTTATCCAGTAATCCATTCTGACCTTTAAACGATTTGGTCAAGAGTGTAATAAATAATTTAAACATTGATATTCCAGACTTTGGTCAGCTGAACTTTTGATCAAATGGCCATCGTTATTTTAAACTTTGTTGATTTGTACGTTGTTCTTTTAAAATTTGCTCAGGAAAGTTTTGATTTTCTAATATGCAACCTAACATACCTATACCTACTACAATATGTGTCAGACGCAAACGACCTTAATAAAATACGAAATTGACTATCCCGATTAGGACAAGCACGGGTATATACAACATTAGTTCAAGTATATGCGAAACCCGAAACACGTGTCTAGTATTTTTATGTGAAGAATCTATGTACAAAATTTCATAAATTGTATAAAAAAAAATTACAAAGTTATACCTGGTTGTCCGCACAAATACATGGTCACCGGGCCATCCGGGCCATTGAGGGGTTGTTTTGCTCCCGTACCCAGCTGTGCGCTGGCGCCTATGACCTGCCATGACGTGTGTTGTACTTAGTGTCGACGGTGTCCAACTTGTGACTTTTTTTAAATATTTGTGGTATGCTAAACCATAATAACCCCCGGTTTATTAATTGAGGATGTAAATTAATTTTAGGTTTAGATTGTAAAATTTTCGTTTGATAAATTCTTAATTCAGAAACTTGTAGTTAGTCCTTTATTGATGTCCAAAAACGATTAGAATTTATTTTGTAACGGTTTCGATTTGATACATTATTGATTTTTGTTTATACTTTTTTTGTGGGAAATGATCTAGTAAGTATCCCCTTCTGCGCTACGGGCGGAGCAAGAGAGAGTGTCAGAACTTTTACTAACTAAAATCCACTTGTGTTCCTTCAGTTATTAGGTTACAACTTGTTTGACAATACGAGCATGGCAGTTGAGAGTTTATCATGCTCACTCAAATGTCTCGCTGATGGTGGTGGCACGTGATATTGGGTCATTCAGTTCCCTTCAAAATGGTTGAGATGAGTGGGGCTGATGCACGCGTCATGCTCGTGAACGGGTGCCGTCAGTTGAGACTGGTCTTCTCTTACCTGCCAGTGGCTTAATTCAATTTATATTTTTAATTTTTTTTTTTTAATTATTATTACTCACATGAGAACACACATTAGAAGCGACAAATAATATGTAACCAAAATTTATGTAACTTATAATTGATTTAAAAGAGTTTCCATGGAGTTTCTGCACGTTCTTCTCCATAGAGATCTACGCTATAGAACATGCAATTTAGCTTCACTTTTTTTTTGACTGACCGACATTTTGACTATTCAAAAGTGCCTGTTTTATTGGTCTATTCAAAAGTGCCTGTTTTATTGGTCTATTTGAAATAAAAGTTTCTGATATCTGATTTCTGCCCTTTGGGTTTCAGGACCGCGGTAATTCTATCAAACAATCCCACGGCTCTGGACATCTATTATTATTTATTATATTCTTTAGTGCACTTCACTTCTTTTTCTTTTTTGCTTGCTTTTTTCTTTTATTTTATTTATCTATCCACATGATTCTGTAAAAATTTGTTCCAGAATCTACACTTCATGTTACGTAATTACAACAGTACATTGTAGTACGCCTGACCTACATATCGACGATGTGTACTTTGATATCACGACATATATACTACAGAACAGCCCAAGATACAATGGTGTTTGCAATCTTGTTGAGTCGGAGTCTATGAAAACGGCCAGACCGGTCTTCCGATGATATTTCGTATTCTATCTCTGATCGTTGATTGAAGACTGGTTTTGGAATATCTGGTGGAAGCCCAAATGGATGACGAAATTCTCAAATTTTGGTGGCAAATGTTGATACAGTTTTAGACAGTGGGTCACTAGTAAGTAATTAGAAATATCGACCGAGTTTATCGTTAAGATCACGCAGCCTATTTTTAACCAACTTCCAAAACAGAAGGAGGTTCTCAAGATGTCTGTTTTATTTATTTTGTATCTTGTTCAACGATATCTTCGCCGAATGTAAATCGCTTTTGATGATTCTTTTCTTTAGAAATTGAATTGAACGACTGGCCTGTTAGTAGTGGTTAGTGGCCCTGACTGCTATGCCGGAGGTGGTTCGATTCCCACTCAGGACAATAAATGTTTGTGTGATGAGGACGATCATTTGTTCTGTGTCTGGGTGTAATTTATCTATAATATGTATGTATTTAGAAATATAATTTTAATGGAACGTGTTATATTAAATTATTAATATTATAATTTTTTCCGCCGTGGGTAGAGCGAGAGTCTCACACTTTTACTAACAAAAACCCACTTGTATTTCTTCAGTTACTTTTGGCACTTTCAACCCCTTCCGCAGAAGATCACGCAGCTTAACCAAGGTTTATGACAAACTTATTCCAGCAGTAAATACTAGAACGATCTGTATTCAAGAGGCTTAGTCGCAAGCTGTAGCAAATGTTGCAAAAGCGATGATTTATTACTACCCGCTTAAGATCGTACTTAACCTATCAGATGGGATGTCACTCAAACTCAATTCAGCAGGGATGGCGAACCAACGACAGGCGTGCCAGTGGTATATAACAAAATAATTTGGGCACGCCAAATTAACTTTTTTTTTTGGGTTTTAATGACCTGGTCACTTGGACCTTTAAGTCAAGCCAAATTAACGAGAGCAGTGATTACCTAGTGTTGTATTCTTAGGTCCAAACCCAAACAGACACTTTTTTGTGTAATTTATTTCACCAGAACACTAATATCCATAGATTATAATATACTCTAATATCCGTGAACCGTGCGCTCGCGTTCGTCCGTTTGTCTATGGTTTTGACAAATGATTTTGGAGCGCGGCGTCTGGCATCTGTCTATGGTTCATTATTTATTGCATTTTTATAAATATTTCTCTAACACATGACACGTATTAACATAAATTCACGCTTTTTACTAATGTACCTAATGTGTTTATTTATTATTTTGTTTCGATACATATATAATTAGTTTTATTTAACGTCCGTGAGTGTGACCGTGGCATCACCGCGGGCCCTAGCAGAATACCAGCGCTGCCTTATTTATCGTTTTAAATATCGCAGCATATACTAAGTTAGGCGCCTTTTTGGCCTTGCACAGATTTCAAAGTAATTTTTTTTTCTGATTTAATTCTACTGTATGTGTGAGGTACGAATAAACGTTTTTTCTTTTTTATTTCTTTCTTTCCCCACCACTATTCAAACGCTGAAGGAAAACATTATGAAAGAAAGAAAAACATTTTATTTGGCGGAACAAGGCGCAAATTTAGAACTAATAAATTATAAGTACATTATGTGCAAGAAATATGCGCCACATCCGCGCAAAACGGCCGAACGCTCAGCATAATGCCGTGACCACACGCAAAATGCGATGAGTCTACGGCGCTGGTTTTCAGCGTGGGCCGGTAACGGTATCGACATAAAGACGTCGGCACGGTATTGTGTGCTAATAGATTTGAAGAATTATTATGAAGAAACTGACATGTCCTTGAACTGACTGACATATAAATTGACAGCCAAAACTACTGGGACTATATAGGAACGTGAAAGTTTGCACAAGGCTTCCTTATACAACACTAGCTTCTGCCATCGGCTTCGCCCGCGTAAAAGTAGGTTTCTCCATACAAACTTCCAACCCCCGTTTTACCCCCTTAAGAGTAGAGTTTTGTAAAATCCGTTCTTAGCGGATGTCTACATCCTATAAGGAACCTACTTGCCAAATTTTAAGTTTGTAGGTGTTATAGTTTCTAAGATTTCGTGATTAATCAGTGAGTGGTATTTCGCTTCTATATATAGGGTGACTGGTAATTAGTGTACGATACTTAACCACATGATTGTGCTCATGATAACCAACAACTTTTACTATTGGAACAAACCTGAAATCGCGAAAAAAAATCAGCTGTTCAGTACATTTATGTTTGCCTAATGTACTGAACAGCTGATATTTTTTTCGCGATTTCGGCTTTGCTCCCTTAGTAAAAATTGTTTGTTATCATGAGCACGATCACGTGTTAAGTATCGTACACTAATTACCAGTCACCCTATATATAGATAGATTCACGCGAACGAAGTCGTTGGAAAGTAATAGTATTGATAAAAGATAGATAGCGATTACAAGTAAATGTTCGTCATCCCTGGACCCTGCCATATAGTGACGCCTACATCCTTGCGTCTATAATTCCCACTTCATAATAATATTTAGGTAAATATTTACAATATGTACCTCTACATAAATCATCTCTTCCAGGAGACGGGTAAATTAGTGCGGGGTCAGTGAACTGTCACTACGAGTATATTGTGTGGCACAAAAGGGTTTATTTGTTACCTTCGTTTGTGTAGCGATTTGTTCAAGGTAGATGAAAATTGGTATTGGTATGGGAGAATTGGTAGATACGTAAATGTTTATTTTACTGTTTATGTACACGTATACCTAATAAACAGTTTTTTTTTGTTTCTTTCATCTTGAGACCGGAACTGAGAAATAAGTACCTAGGTACTAAACTATAGAGGTGATGAAAAATACTCTTTTGTTAACCGACTTCTAAAAAAGGAGGAGGTTCTCAATTCGGATGTTTGTATTTTTTTTTTTTTATGTTTGTTCGCGCATAACTTCGTCGCTTGCCAACCGATTTGAAAAATTATTTTTTTGTTGGAAAGGGTATACTTTCCAAATGGTCCCATTGTCACCAAGTCGGGATCTGATGATGGTATCTTGGCGAAATCGAGGGAACTCCTCAAATATTATAGGCAACCATATAGTGATTTTGGTATTTTCATCGAGAACTTAAGCATTTACAGTCAAAAAGTAACATTTGATGAAGTGGAACTGATGAAGAAGACTAGAAATGTTCAACAGAACTTCGCACTCGCATAAATAGAAGATGATAGTTAAGCGACTATGACAATACAAATAAATGAATGGTTCTGAATAGTTAGGTTGAAAATGGTATCATCGAAGTGATCTGATGACGATGATGGAGCCGGAAGGTAGGCATTGGAACTCCGTAATTAATCAATGTAACCTAGCCGTGTTTGGACTTATTAGAATTATCATGAGATGCACTTTGGCTATAAGGTACTATCGAACTGATCTGATGATGGAGCCGGATGTTTGGCTCAGTAACTCTGTAATTAATCAATGTATCCTAGCCGTGTTTGGGCTTATTAGAATTGTCATGGGATGCACTTTGGCTATAAGGTACTATCGAACTGATCTGATGATGGAGCCGGAAGGTGGAAGGTAAACACAGGAAATTCATAATAAAACAATGTAAACTAGCAGTGTTTGGGTTAATTGGAATTATCATGAGAAATAGGCACTCTGTTTATAAGTGTATCGCAACTAAAAAGTGTGAAATAAAAAACTTTTTACAAAAAAAAAATAACCGACTGCACTATAAAAACACTAAAAAGATCAAAATAACTTTAATTTCGGAAGTCGGTGTTAAATACGATAGAAATAATACCGAGAAACACCGACTTCCGAAATTAAAGTTATTTTAATCTTTTTAGTGTTTTTATAGTGAAGTCGGTTATTTTTTTTTTGTAAAAAGTTTTTTATCATACTGTTAGCAGCTGCTCCAATGAAACCAACTTTGTTCAAACTTATCTCTTTTTATTTGAGCTGACCTACTTCTTACCAGGTTGACAATCGAATGCCCGCCCGAGCTGGCGTGCTACCCAGGAAACACAACAAAATGGTGGGGATGGTTATAGCACGCCACCTCGGCGGAAATCCTAGGCTACTTATTGAAATAATTACATACGAATACAAGCAAAACAATTCTAATAATAATATTAATCTCTAAGAAATTTATTTTAATGCTATATAAAATACAGGAAGTAATTAGAGCTTAAACTTTAAACGTAAGATAAATATTTAGTAAAGCGGCCTGATTGTAAACACATCAAAACTATCGCCATCTAGTGGTATAAGACGACAGTCACTTCAAATGTCAAAATGACTGTCGTCACATCCCAATACACAAATAACCGACTTAAACATCACCTAACCAAAGTCAACTAACCTATTTAAATATTTGAACTCCAACATTCGGCCATCCGTATAACTTATGCGTCCTCGCGTAAATACAAGAGTGGTTATTAATTACATAACGATATTAAAATAGCAAAAATACAATTGTATATGGGCAACACTAGTACATCATACAACTGTAAATTACTTGGGTACTAAATCTATTAATAACATAATGCTATTAAAATAACAAAATTACCATTAAATATGAGTAACGCTAGTAGGTATTACACACAACCATGTTAAGTTACTTAGGTACTAAAAATCTTAATAACAATGATATTAAGAATAACAAAATTGCAATTGCATATGAGTAACGCTAGTTTAAACCACACAACCATAATAAGTTACTTAAGTACTAAATCTATTAATCACATAATGATATCAAAAATTAACAACATTGCAATTGCATATAGGCAATACTAGTATGTCATACAACTGTAAGTTACGTACTTAGTTACTAAATCTTTTATTTGTGATACAGGTCGCAGGCCGCCTATGTGCCAAATATGAAAAGGAGATACAATAGTGGTACAAGTCGCTACTACCTTGAAACCGGCAACATTTGTTCAATTTATCAGTGGTACAAGTCGCTACTACCTTGAAACCACTAGGGCGGTACAAGTCGCTACTACCTTGAAACCGGCAACATTTGTTCAATTTATCAGTGGTACAAGTCGCTACTACCTTGAAACCACTAGGGCGGTACAAGTCGCTACTACCTTGAAACCGCCAACATTTGTTCAATTTATCAGTGGTACAAGTCGCTACTACCTTGAAACCACTAGGGCGGTACAAGTCGCTGCTACCTTGAAACCGGCAACATTTGTTCAATTTATCAGTGGTACAAGTCGCTACTACCTTGAAACCACTAGGGCGGTACAAGTCGCTACTACCTTGAAATCGCCACAAAATAATTATGCATTAGCAGAGATTGTCAACATCTACCCTGAATGATCTGCCTTAGGATAAACCGCCAAAATACACACATAAAAGTTTCATCTCACAACTCAACCAATAATACCAGGACTTAGTTAAATACTTTAATCACTCAAATCAATCATACTCTTCGTTGCCCGAGGATGAACTCGAATCGTTCCTGTTGTAATGGGCCCAAGCCTTCATTTTATCCACAGCAATAACAGTGGAATATTTCCTATTACCCTTTTGGGTGATCGGGGCGTCTTCAATTTTATATCTGTCATTACCTAAAATCTCAACTACCTTATATGGACCGCGGTATTTTGGGACTAGCTTTTTACTCTGCCCTGTGGCAGCAATTTCACGCTGAACGCTGACTAAATCACCTACACGAAACTTCCACAGGTTTAGCAGCTTTTTTTTTTGTCATAATATATTTTCTGCTTCTCTTGATATGTGGCGATATATTCATTTGTGTCTTTTCGTATTTGAATATGGTTCACCATTATCAATAGAAGCTTTAACCCTACCTTCCGTCATTCCTGTTAAGTTAGTACCAAAAAGAACTTGGGCTGGCGTTTTACCTATACCTTTATTGAATGTGTTATTTAGTAACTGAATCTCGGGGACTTGAACATCCCATTTTCTTTCTTCCAAACCCACACACTTTGCGGTCAGAGCCTCAAGTAAAGTGCGGTTGTACCGTTCAACTTGACCGTTGGCGCGCGGGGTTGCTACTGCATTTAATACGTGCTTAACGCCTAGCTTTTCTAGAAAACTGGTGAATTTACTACTCGTGAAACAAGACCTACGGTCAGATATTATTATTTTTGGGAGTCCAAATGTACAGAAATAATCTTTCATTTTCTCAACTTTAGTTCGTTCACTAATCGGAAGTCTATAGGGTCTGTGCACTACCGGTTCATCGTCCTTTAAGTTTATTGACATTTCTGTAAGGTCGGTTTTCCCTAACTCATTTAGACTAAACGCAAAGCACTCTCTATATTTGTTTAGACTGGCCTGTTAGTCTAGTGGTTAGTGGCCCTGACTGCTATGCCGGAGGTCGTGGGTTCGATTCCCACCCAGGACAAATGTTTGTGTGATAATCACGATCACTTGTTCTGTGTCTGGGTGTAATTTATCTATTTAAGTATGTATTTAGAAATATATTAGTATGTTTATCAGTTGTCTAGTACCCATAACACAAGCTCTGCTTAGCTTGGGACTAGACGGCGTTGTGTGATAGTTGCGGAATAATATTATTAATATTATTATATTATTATTTAATAATTTAACTAATTGCCTAAGTTTATCTTTACTGAGATTCGTGTCGCTTACGATTTCTCCTTCATTGATCGACCGCAAAGGTTTACTAAAGTGTAGGTACTCTACCCACGTCAGTAGTATGGCTTGTATGATCCTCTTCTGCTGTTACGCCCCTAGCTATTAGGGTATCCTTTTTTTAAAAAGAAAAGGTTGACCGAGTTTACTTTTGATTAACACGACCCCTTTTCCAACTACAAAAGTAAATAACCCTTGAATTAGATAATGTTCGCGACCTAATTGATAGCGGTTATTTCCAGGAATGTAAAAATCCCCATTATAAAACGGTTCAGCGTGAACGTGTACAGGGGTCAATCCATCTACCATGGTGTCTACCGAGCAGAAAATTTTTAACTTATTGGAAACAGTTTCGCGTTTACTAGAAAAACGTAAGTTAGCACTATCATTTTCTACAATTATATGAGGTTGCTCGGTATACGTCTGTCCTACAATAAGTGGTATTCGCATTACTTCATTCGGTACGACCAGAACTTCAACTGTCGCACCTACCCCATCAATGGCGACAGTTGTGGTACATTTTCCTAAGGGTCTAACTACGGCCTCCCCAAAGCCTTTGAGCAGAGGCAATTGCTGACTAGGAACCCAATCAATAGACACATTTTCGGCACAATCTAAGCTTATCATAGTAGCCGCGCTGCCGAAATCAATAAAGCAGTTAATGGGATGATTGTTCACAAAACCCCGTTTGTAATACTTCGTGGAATCGCTATCCGAACTAACAACATTCATTACCGGTTTTGAAGGTCTGCCCTTCATTGACGCGGGTGATATGGGCAGATTGCATTTTTCGACTATATGGCCAAACTTGAGACAACGTGTGCACTTTACCGGGGTTTTAGTACATTGAGACTTATAGTGTCCTTCTTGGTGACAATTGAAACATTTTATTGTACGAATTTTATTGTCCTCTTTGTCAGTATTATCGGTCATATTATTAAAGGTTCTGGTTTATCATTATGCTGAATGTTTCATTTAACCGCCTTTAGATATGGTAACAGCTGATCCGTTGAATCAAAACGAGCGGCTTCAGCACCAAGTCTCACACTACGGTCATCGATTCCGTGAATAATGCAATCCACCGCGCGTTTGCCTTCTATATTACACCGGTTTAATAATACTACCTTGTCATAGAAATATTCTTCTAAAGGATCATTGAATTTTGCACGTTTCGATAACATTGTATTAAGCAAGCAACCATAATTGTCGTTACTAGGAAAAGCTAGTTTCAATTTATCCTGCCATTCGTTCCAACTAAATAAAACAGTCGTCAAACCCTCATACCATTTTTGAGCAGTCCCTTTTAATTTTTGGAGGGCAAAATGAGCCGTTTGTTGGTCTGACCAATTATATATTAGCGCGCATTCGTTAACTTTATGCAACCATATCTCGATCGTTTGTTGTTTACGTTCCGGATCAAAATCAGGTATGGTGTTATGATTGGAGAGTTTGTCTAAACGATTATCTTTACCGTTTGCGGCTTGCAATGCTTGGACAAGTTGTGAGACTGAAACCGCGTCATTCTGGGCAGAGGCGAAATTAGTTGGCTTGGACTCACCGCGGTCTTCATAATCCCATCTGCAGCTACGTTGGCTGCAGTTGCCTCTTCTACGTCCCAAGGGGCTATCACTGCGCCGGCTGCGACTGCGTCGGTCGAAGCTGTGCCTGCTGCGACTGCGCCAGCTGCGGCCGTAACCGCGCCGGCTACGACTGCGCCGGCTACGACCATGTCGGTTTCGACCGCGCTGGCTGCGTCTACGGTGGCTGCCTCTGCTCCGGCTGCGTCGGCTTCGACTGCGCCAACTGCAACTGCGCCGACTGCTCCTAGGTCGACTACGGCTGAGACTTCGTCGACTGCTCCCGTGACGATAGGCACGCCCCTTTGGCAGCAGTGGAGACCCAGGCTTGCTGCTCCCGTTTCCCACATGACTGCGCTGTTTCCGACGACTTAACCGCAATGTTGATTCAGGACATGGCTCTCGTTCACCAGATGGCGTCCGCAAGTGGCGTTCATCATGAAGATCCATGATCTGAAAATCACATTAAAATAACCGCAAAGTATGTTGATGTAACGCATAGAAAACAACCAATACTGTGGTAAAGCAAGTTTAAAGTTACAACTGAGCACGTGTTTACACTAACTTTCCAAGCGAGCTCCTTAATTACACTAATGTATGTATCTAAGGAAGCAGAAGATTCTAGAAGTTACTGATATGTTTATATAATAAAGCTAAAATAAAAACTGAACACGTGTTTTACTGATTTGCCAAACTAACACCATAATTGCATGTGTTTAGATGAGGTAGATGAAAATTCTAAAAGCAACTGATATGTTGATATTATATTAAAGCTACAATAAAAAAACTGAACACGTGTTTTACTAATTTACCAAACGAACTCCATAATTACATTAATAAGTTAAGATGTGCGTATGTAAAAAAAAAAACCATTACTAAACGGCAAAAACAACATAAAAGAACACAAAGAAAAAAAAGGAAAAAACAATAAATTGAAAAAAAAATCATAGCACTGTCTTACTGCATGGCTTGGTAGGTAGGTACAGCGGAGACCAGGATACAATTACTTGTATTTTCGGTACATGGCTGTTATACCACAAACGATTTACATAATTTATAAAATTATTAAAAACGAAATCAAAAGAAACACAGAAATCATTAGAAAATAAACTTACGTGGGTAGGCTTGAAGTATAATCGGCTGATAAAATCAACCAACTAGGTTCCACTTCTGAGATGTTAGCAGCTGCTCCAATGAAACCAACTTTGTTCAAACTTATCTCTTTTTATTTGAGCTGACCTACTTCTTACCAGGTTGACAATCGAATGCCCGCCCGAGCTGGCGTGCTACCCAGGAAACACAACAAAATGGTGGGGATGGATATAGCACGCCACCTCGGCGGAAATCCTAGGCTACTTATTGAAATAATTACATACGAATACAAGCAAAACAATTCTAATAATAATATTAATCTCTAAGAAATTTATTTTAATGCTATATAAAATACAGGAAGTAATTAGAGCATAAACTTTAAACGTAAGATAAATATTTAGTAAAGCGGCCTGATTGTAAACACATCAAAACTATCGCCATCTAGTGGTATAAGACGACAGTCACTTCAAATGTCAAAATGACTGTCGTCACATCCCAATACACAAATAACCGACTTAAACATCACCTAACCAAAGTCAACTAACCTATTTAAATATTTGAACTCCAACAATACCTACATATGAAAGGAGATTTAAAATTAAAAAAGAAAGAAGATTTAAGTCAAGTGTGAATAGGTTACTTCTAGGCAAGCGTGCTCCATCGTCGGCCACATCATCGCTTACCATCAGGTGAGATGGTGGTCAAACGCGAGCCTATCAATAATAATAAAAAAAAAGGTTGAAAATTACCCTATAGACCAAGATCCCAGAGTTGTCGCATTAGGCAAACATAAATGTACTGAACAGCTGATATTTTTTTCGCGATTTCGGCTTTGCTCCCTTAGTAAAAATTGTTTGTTATCATGAGCACGATCACGTGTTTAAGTATCGTACACTAATTACCAGTCACCCTATATATAGATAGATTCACGCGAACGAAGTCGTTGGAAAGTAATAGTATTGATAAAAGATAGATAGCGATTACAAGTAAATGTTCGTCATCCCTGGACCCTGCCATATAGTGACGCCTACATCCTTGCGTCTATAATTCCCACTTCATAATAATATTTAGGTAAATATTTACAATATGTACCTCTACATAAATCATCTCTTCCAGGAGACGGGTAAATTAGTGCGGGGTCAGTGAACTGTCACTACGAGTATATTGTGTGGCACAAAAGGGTTTATTTGTTACCTTCGTTTGTGTAGCGATTTGTTCAAGGTAGATGAAAATTGGTATTGGTATGGGAGAATTGGTAGATACGTAAATGTTTATTTTACTGTTTATGTACACGTATACCTAATAAACAGATTTTTTTTGTTTCTTTCATCTTGAGACCGGAACTGAGAAATAAGTACCTAGGTACTAAACTATAGAGGTGATGAAAAATACTCTTTTGTTAACCGACTTCTAAAAAAGGAGGAGGTTCTCAATTCGGATGTTTGTATTTTTTTTTTTTATATTTGTTCGCGCATAACTTCGTCGCTTGCCAACCGATTTAAAAAATTATTTTTTTGTTGGAAAGGGTATACTTTCCAAATGGTCCCATTGTCACCAAGTCGGGATCTGATGATGGTATCTTGGCGAAATCGAGGGAACTCCTCAAATATTATAGGCAACCATATAGTGATTTTGGTATTTTCATCGAGAACTTAAGCATTTACAGTCAAAAAGTAACATTTGATGAAGTGGAACTGATGAAGAAGACTAGAAATGTTCAACAGAACTTCGCACTCGCATAAATAGAAGAAGATAGTTAAGCGACTATGACAATACAAATAAATGAATGGTTCTGAATAGTTAGGTTGAAAATGGTATCATCGAAGTGATCTGATGACGATGATGGAGCCGGAAGGTAGGCATTGGAACTCCGTAATTAATCAATGTAACCTAGCCGTGTTTGGACTTATTAGAATTATCATGAGATGCACTTTGGCTATAAGGTACTATCGAACTGATCTGATGATGGAGCCGGATGTTTGGCTCAGTAACTCTGTAATTAATCAATGTATCCTAGCCGTGTTTGGGCTTATTAGAATTGTCATGGGATGCACTTTGGCTATAAGGTACTATCGAACTGATCTGATGATGGAGCCGGAAGGTGGAAGGTAAACACAGGAAATTCATAATAAAACAATGTAACCTAGCAGTGTTTGGGTTAATTGGAATTATCATGAGAAATAGGCACTCTGTTTATAAGTGTATCGCAACTAAAAAGTGTGAAATAAAAAACTTTTTACAAAAAAAAAAATAACCGACTTCACTATAAAAACACTAAAAAGATCAAAATAACTTTAATTTCGGAAGTCGGTATTAAATACGATAGAAATAATACCGAGAAACACAGACTTCCGAAATTAAAGTTATTTTGATCTTTTTAGTGTTTTTATAGTGAAGTCGGTTATTTTTTTTTTGTAAAAAGTTTTTTATCATACCTACATATGAAAGGAGATTTAAAATTAAAAAAGAAAGAAGATTTAAGTCAAGTGTGAATAGGTTACTTCTAGGCAAGCGTGCTCCATCGTCGGCCACATCATCGCTTACCATCAGGTGAGATGGTGGTCAAACGCGAGCCTATCAATAATAATAAAAAAAAAGGTTGAAAATTACCCTATAGACCAAGATCCCAGAGTTGTCAGACATAACTTATTTTCACATGGATGAAACCTTAGGTTCTCAGTAGCGTCTCATATGCTTTGAATACCTGTGTGCTTGTGGAGCTCCTCCTTGGATCCCCTGGGCAGAAACCAGGGGAGAAAGGGAACTAAAATAAGAGTAACTTAACTTAAATTTTTATGGCTGATTTTTATAGATGTTTTGTAGAATATTATTATAAAGTAGTATCATAAGTATCAGGCACTTTCCATTTACCAAAACTTCTGTCAGACAATCTAAAGCGCAAAAAATAAAAATGAACTTTACTTATTTTTACATATCTGATTTTTAAATATGTTACTGAGGTAACTATTACAAAGTTATATTTCAGTAGTCAGACTAATTGTAGTGACCAAACATCCCCTAAACATAAAAATTATTATTAATTAAATTATAGATTTGTCATTAGATGATTTTCCCACCTAAAAAAAAAAACCTAGGGGCCCAGCAGGTTCGAAGCCTAGGGCCATGGCTTGTGCGAAAGTAAGCCCTGGGACGAAGGCAAAGAAGGAACAGGAGTGTGTTTTAGTCAGTAAAAGTCTGACACGCCCTCACACTCCGCCCAAGGACGGGAGACGTCATTGGATGATTCCCCACCTAAAAACAAAACCAGTCTTCTGTCAGTTGCCCCTTGCGTTCCAATATGGCCACGGTATCTTTTCGTACAATCGCTTCGTCTGGGTTAAAGTAGAAAATTGTCCCAAACGAACATATTCCTGGTATAAAAAGTATCCTATGTGCTATGTGTCTACGCGTGTACCAAGTTTCATCGAACTCCGTTCAGCCTTTCGAGCCGTCGAGCGTGAATAAGTAACAAACATACAGACATACACACACTCATAATCTTTCACTTTTGTAATAAAAGTGTGATGAGTAAGGTTTACAGAGAGCAGTGGTGGCCGAGTGGTAACGGCTCCGACTTACGAGTTGTAGGTCTCGGGTTCAAACCCAGCCAGGCGCATTACTTTGTGTAATTTATTTCATCACCACTGCTCTCAAAACGGTGAAGGAAAACATCGTGAGGAAACCGGCATGTCCTAGAACCAAAAATTCGAAGACATGGCGACATTCACCAACCCGCACTGGGCCCGTGTGGTGGATTACGGCCCATTGCCTCTCCTAGAGATGAGTCCTGAGTCCCAGCAGTGGGAACATTGAAAGGCTGATTACGCTATTATACTATGAGTAAGTTTTATAAGATTAATTGGACATTCACCAGATCAAAACTGCAGACTAATTTTATTTACGCAGTTCTCCCGTTCCTGCAAACTAATATCCCAAAACAAGCAAGCAAAGTCGATGGCAGAACTTAGTTGCAAATATGTATACGTCACTTGCAAGTCGGTGTTTCGGCGACGTGAAGACAAAAGGGTGCATGATCGATGTTCCAAGTTTAGGGTGGATTGTGGATCATAAGGATTTTAATTACTGTCTATTGATGAAAGAAAAGGTTAGTGCCCTTCCTTTGTTCTACATTCAAGAAAGAACTAAAGGGAAATGAAACTTTTGCCATACATTGCTGGCATATATATTTTTTTCTTTTCATCAAAAGTGAAACCTAGGCTATTTCTTAAAGGACTGTATGAGAAATCAATAGCAAAAAGAATTATGTCTACCAACCGTAACCAAACGAAGTTAGAGACTGTTTAGTAGATTGCTATGGTTTTTTTTTATCAGGCGTTATTTTTGATTTTGGTTTCGGTATTTATGGTGTGTACGCATTAAATAGTGTCCATCACTATCGCAACACTAACGCGTATATTTTCGATTAGTTTATAACTTATTTTTTTACTATTTTTACTAGTTTCAGTGATGAAAAACTGCGAATGTGATAACAGTAAAAACCAACTTAATCTCTTTTATCAATAGAAACCTCAAAATATTACGTATGACACTAGCAATGCTTCTGTACGTATCTTCGTTTGGTTACGGTTTAAGGACCTGTTTTTTTTTTGCTATTGATTTCTCGTATTGTCCTCTAACATAAAACCTAGATTTCATTTCCGGCGAAAAGAAAAAAGTGAATCATGCCAATAGTTTGTATTGGCTTTTATTATATTTATTATAAATAGTCCGGATCTAATGACAACGTGAGCGGACGGCATTGCTGTGGTCGAACGATAAGCCAGGCAAAGGATACCTTTCTTGAACTGAAGTTGTTTATCATTATTTATCGGATTAAGGTGAATGCAATTTGCTCATACTCTATACTCATGATGAAAACCATCATCATAACATAACTCTAACTTAGAGACAAAGTAAACGTCAAGTTTTTTTTTTAATGGCACATTTTAGCTCTTCGCTAAGTTAGAGAGTTATGTTAATGGTTTTAATGAGTATTATTGTGTAGGTACATACATGCCATTACCGTAAATATAATTTACGTTACTAATACTATTCTTTCATCAAGGTGGACCGATGACCTGGTGAGGGTCGCGAGAATGGATGCGAGACGCACAGGATCGGTCGTTAGGCCTATGTCCAACAGTGAACGTCTATCGGCTGAAATGATGATGATGATGATACTATCATATACCTACTGAGCTGTAAATTGCAAAGAAACTTTCGAAGATTTGAATTTCGCGGTCATTTTAATTTTGCAACCGTGATAGGTACCTATCTATCCGAATATTGGTTTCATAACTTTAATAACCACGTCTGATATAAACTTTATGCACAACCTTTCTTGATACAATTTCAACCTTCGCCTACAAACAATGATTAATGATAAATATAACCAACAACTTTTCCATAAATCTTGTCAGTTAATTTCGGAGTCTGCGTTATCAGATTTACTAACTCCTTTTTTTTTCGTGGTGTGGCATCGAATACTCCTAACCTCCCCACCTAGAGCGGGAGAAATGCCCGCCCTGGCTGGAGAGAGAAGGAGTGGCATTCTTTTACTGATTGAAATCCACTGAGGTCCTTCAGTTATTTATTTATTTATTAAGAGGGTTCTTCTCCACTCGCCAATCGTCAACTTCGAGCATGGTTTAAAAGCTTGTTACTTCATTTAACGCAATTCAAAGCGATGTTTGACGAAAAGGCAACGCGTAAAAAGAGAGATAACACCTGAAAACTCTGTTAGTATTCAGTAATTCCGTGATTTACTCGAATATTTTACAAAACTTGTTGGAAATACTTGTTTTTTTTAAACCTTTAAATGTTTTTGAAAAAAATTGTCGTCATTTCGAAGCTCGATTAAATTTGCAAAGCTGTTATACTATTTTGACTTTTTTTAATTTTTGAGTAAAATATGGTGTCAAAGTTTTTGCAAAATAGCAGATTTTCTGTGGTCTTTACTGGATTAGTTTTACACAAATTTATAAATTGATTTTATTAGAAGCCTGGATAATATCCACAAAATACTGTGTTTCCAAAATATCTAATGAAAAATGCGTAATAATGTCATAATCGCGTAAGAGCGGTTGTATCGACTCGACTCGACATACATTTTCACTGTTTTTTAACAGTGAAAATATATGTCGAGTTGCATCCCCTTAAGAGCCGGTTGTAGTCACATAGTATTTTGTAGGTGTTTTGCCCGGGTCTATGTATGTCGATTTCACGGCCCCGTAAAAGCGATTTTATTTTTATAAAAAAGAACATAGTAACTATTCAAGATTTTTGTCTTTGCAAGACCCTTTTAAAAATCAATATTTCCGTGACGTAATCTTGTATACACGTTTGAAATCGTAAGTTAGGGTCTAGTGCGTGATTTCTTTTCATCGAGCCAACTAATTTATATCATGTTTTGATTTTTCCCCAGCGGTTGGTCGTATACTCAATTATAATAAAATAATTTTTCATGGTGATTACTTTTTATATTTGTGGATTACCAGACGTTCAAAAAAGTATAAAATTAGTAGAACCTGGCCTTAAAACTACATGCAACACAAAGGTACAAAGGCGGACTTAATGCCTCAGGCATTTTCTACCAGTCAACCAAGGGTGGTGAAGAGAAAACATGGTAGGTGCATATAAAGGTCTGAGGTCTTTCCATCCGATTATAATTTAGGTGTCTTTAAAGCTAGAGTGAATAGGCTCTCAATAAACTAGTGCGCCTCACCATCAACGATTGCATCACAGCTTACCATCAGGTGGGATCGCAGTTAAGCACTAGTTTATATCAATAAAAAAAAAAGATTAATAAGTATTCCTGAATAAGATTTCCTGTCAACATGACCCATAAATATATATGTATAGGTTTTATTTATTATAATATATAATATAATATTCGACAACTTTCACACAACGCCGTCTAGTCCCAAGCTAAGCAGAGCTTGTGTTATGAGTACTAGACAGCTGATAATATGTATGATATGTTTATCAGTTATCTAGTACTCATAACACAAGCTATGCTTAGCTTGGGACTAGACGGCGTTGTGTGATAGTTTTGGAATATTATTCTTATTATCTATACATATAATAAAACAGTAACGAAAGAAAAACTGAACATTGAGAATTTTTGAGAAAAAATAAGTGTGTTTTGTTAGAAAAACGTAACTGATGACAAAAAGTGACTTTTTAGAATTTTTGTCTGTTTGTCTTTTTGTCTGTGTGTATGGTACGGCTTCACGCCAAAACTACTGGATAGATTGAATTGAAATTTAGCAAAAATGTTCTTTGTAAACCAAGGAAGGCTTTAGGCTACATATTATCACGCCGTATGTTATGGGAGGTAAGTAATATTGGTTTTAAAAGGTTTTTGTCACTTTTTGTTCGTAATTGAGTGCACAAAATGACATGTTATTTGGTTAATAAAAAATTAACTCTGGGAACATAATAATCACGCTATTTTTATAAAGGAGCAGGGCAGTAATATTATAGATTGCAAGTTACAACGGGGAATTTAGCGGGGAATTTAAATTTATTAAGTATGTAATTCTTAGTTTTGTTCCTTGCTGCTGTTATCATTTTTTTTTAATGCAAAAATAATGTAGTTGTCTGTTAAATTAACGACAATTTAGTTTTATTCATAATTTAATTTGGGTAAATAATATGTAGTTTCCGTTTTCTAACTAGATAGCGTTGACGTCGAGTTAGATCGCGCTATGGTTTCGTTCCCAAAAAGTGATGTTATAGGTCCCGATGTGCCGCTCTCATCCTATAGAAACGGGGGTTACCTTTGTTGTCTGTGTTGGTTGATGTGTTTAATTTTCCTGCGATTAATTATTATTTTTGTACTTATTATCAATTCTCACATACTTATTCGATTACTTTTCATTAATTTGAATATCGTTAGTATCGTATTAAGAAGGAATTTTAGTTGTGCCTTTTGGAAAAAGATCAAATCTGTCTCGAAACTCAAGGGTTTCTAAGATGCGCAGGTTAGTTCGATCTCTCGAAACCGACGCAGAGCGTGAATAACGGCTAGGTGCTAACCGTGAGCGTAATGCACTAAGTTTGTCCGCAGAAACTAGCACGCAGCGCCAATTACGACTACAAATTTAAACGAGTCCGCACTACTGCTTCTCGATCTCAGGAAACTGTGGAACAACGAGAAATGCGTTTAGCTATCGACCGGGATCGTCATTCTTTGTCTCACGCATCCGAAACGGTTACACAGAGGGATCAGAGGTTGAGTCTTCAGAATATCTGCTCTGAGACTGCTCGATCACTTGAGAGCAGTCAGGACTGTGGCAACCGTGTATAGGTTCCACTACTAATTACTAACTTGCAAAACTGGCATGTTAGACTTTTAAGGTTTACGTAATAAAAAAGTTTAGTTAGGACTGACGTTCCTATGAAGAAGAAAGGAAGACGTCAAGGGACGTCCATATATATTATATATGAAAAAATATAATGAAAGAGCTAAAGGCTATATAATAATAATACTCTCAAGAACATAAAGCCTTTCATTTGAGCTCCCCATCCCTACAAATGGTGGAGGGCCGTCGTTGAAAAAAATATTATATATTCTGACAGATCCAGAAAGACAACTAGTTTGGCTACACGGAACCCCTCGCAGCCAAAGCGAATAAATACGACGAGTGAGCTAGCGCAGCAGGCGAGGAATATACGCCTGGAAATATATGAAAGCTGAGTGATTTTATATATTAGTAGAATAGTAATTTGTATAAAAGGAGAGATGATGTTCTCGGGCACAGACGAAGTGTGCTTCGAGGATTTTATCGCCGATTTTAGGCAGACCGCCAGGTCAAACGAGTGGTGGGAGAGTGATTATGCTCTCATACTAGGAGGCTACTTAAGTGGAGCGGCAAGCCACTATTACAAATATACGTATAATTACGATATGGACTTCGCGACGATAAGCAAGTTATTGAGAGAGGAGTTCCCATGCGGGTGTTTTAATTGTAAAGAACGTGCAGCGACTGCAACATTAGTAGCATTTAATACTGAGGATAAAACCGCAGATTTGATTGGAGAAGGCGGACCATCAAATATTTTAAATAAAGATGATAATGCTGTTTTATATTCTAGCATGATGATGGACGAACCACATACTGATGAGCAGAATGATGACCATGATGACCAAAGTGATGAAATTGATGACCAGAGCTGTTATGAAAGCAGCTTAGTCGATGACGAGATGAGATTGGAGTGTACGGATGAAGCCAAAAACCCGGGTGTGTCCATTCCAATCATTTGTTCTCCAAATTTATTTCCAGGAAACCAAGATTCGTTTTTTTTAGAATCGCAATGTGACCAGGATGAACAAACGAACGAAGATCACATTGACAATGATCACGATTTAGAAATTAATTATGAAATTAATAATAATGAAACTGGACAGAGTTTTTTCCAGAGTGAAGTGGAAGATATGGTCCCGAGTTCAAGGGATGAGGTCCATTCTCTGTTGGTAACAACAAAATCAAATAATTTTAATTTTGAGTTTATTTTTTATAACAAATATCGTTGTCATGCCACATGTCAACAAGAAAAAGGTTTGGCACCAAGGAAGTTCGTCCATGCTAAGTTGAATCGTCGTCCCCAAATTAAGAAAAAAAAATTAGTGGTAAAAAGGAGTTTAATTAGAAGAAAGTCCATCCGTCAACCTCATCCAAATAAAGTAAAACCTCATTCATTAAATTTTAAATCTTGTAAAGATAATAACTTTTTAAAACAATCCTTTTTAGTGAAATTTAAGTTTTGGAAATTTTATAAAAAGAAATTAAACTGTATTTTTTAGTAATTATAAAATAAGAAAACGATTCATTTTGAGAATTTTGTAAATATTTTGGTTTTTGTTTTTGTTATCATGTCACTGCATTATTTTTGTGAGGTTAGCAGGGCATGAATGATTAATCATTTCTTTTTGTTTCATGTTTGTTTTTAATGAGAGGCGCCACGCGCCGTCACCGAAGAAAGAAGACAAGAAAACTGTGCGTTCAATAGTTTTTTCTTTTCGTCTGTTTTTTTTTATTATTCGATTAGGTAAATATGATCCAGGTGACGTTTTAGCTTGCAGCAGTTAAATATATTTTTGGAAACTGTGGTCCTTCCTAATGAGGGGGAGTGGCGTATCATTAAATGCTGATACCGACTTTGCAGATAAGGCATAGCCTTCGCAAAGGGTGTCTAGTTGACACCATTGGTTTAGCTGATGATTGAAGTCCCACAGTTCAGTCAATATGGACTAATAGATTATATTAGACTACATGAATTTTTTTTAAAAGGTTTTGTCACTGGAACATATTCAATTTATAGCGATGATAGGAACTTGCACAGTGCTGTCTTTTTCTTCTCTGACACGATGAGCGTCCGATGAGGTTAAAGTCATAACCGTAAGAGTTGTAGTTTATATCATGTTAGATTCCTTCTGGATAGATGTCAATTATGACAATTAGGGTGCAGCACCGTGGCTTTTATTTGAGGTTTTGCCGCGGTGGGGTCTAAGCATGACAATGTTGAATAGTGAGCGCCAAGTTAGCGCATAGTAGAATTGTAAATAGATTTTGAATTTTACTTATCGTTCGTCATGTCTTAGGTTCGCTCATAAAGAGACGACCACCACTATGTAAATTACTTTCCTCCACAGGTAGGGACATCTGTGTTAGGTAATAGGCAGGATATACATAAACCTTAAAGGTTTCTTTTTTTTTGGAATAGAATTGCTTTGCGATCCTCAGCATTTCTATTCGTAGGGGCGTAGCTCATGTGGCAACCGTGTATAGGTTCCACTACTAATTACTAACTTGCAAAATTGGCATGTTAGACTTTTAAGGTTTACGTAATAAAAAAGTTTAGTTAGGACTGACGTTCCTATGAAGAAGAAAGGAAGACGTCAAGGGACGTCCATATATATTATATATGAAAAAATATAATGAAAGAGCTAAAGGCTATATAATAATAATACTCTCAAGAACATAAAGCCTTTCATTTGAGCTCCCCATCCCTACAGGACCGTGATATACGACATACGCGTGACCGAGAGCGTCATTCTTTATCTCGCGCTTCCGAAACGGATACAGAGAGAGAGTAGAGATTAAGTCAGATTTTCCGCACTGAGACTGCTCGGTCGCTCGAGAACAGTCAGGAGTGCGATACTCGCCAAGCAAGCGATCGCAAGTGTCACGCAGTATCTCGCGCTTCGGAGACTTACACGCAGAGAGACTCGCGTTTAAGCTCAACCTATTCGCACTGCCACATCTCGATCACTTGAGAATCCTGAAGAGCATGAGACGCGCCTTAGTGCAGACCGCTCACAGCATGCTCTAGCTCGGTCTTTGGAGACAGACGAGCAGCGTGAGCAACGTAACGCGCTTGCTCGGCAAAGATATCACGACATGCGTGTTGAGGTGTGTTCATTCCACGCAAGAACGTGAGCGGATTCAGAAAATTCGGGCAAGTCAGTCAGTCGAACAGTATGTGGCCCAAATAGATCTAGACCGTATACGTCGCAATCTTCGCAATTCATCCTCATCTGATACTGAGTCTATGGTTTATGATCCTGAAGAGCAACCGTGGTTCAATAAAGAAAGAAGCGCGTTTTCCTATAACGCATTTATTAATTACATCGAACACGAAGACATTGGCACCATGTCTGAGGTGTATGCACACTGTCACGCGGAAAGGGAGAGACCAAGGGAATGTGTTGTGCGTCTGGAAAGGTACGACTAAACTCTATGCAAGAGCCACCGGAGATCTTACGAGTTCTTTTGAATGGCGAGCATCCCAAGTCCAGCCATTTCTTAAGCAATATTCGAGCCTACAACAGTGTTTTCCAGATGACTTCATTTGGAGCTCTTCAAGTCACTAAATTTGTATTCATGCCGACTTTTAAAATTCAGGGGTAAGTCTACCATCGAATAGGATGCTTCCCACCGAAATGCCGCAATTTTTACAAATATATTTCGTTGCAGATTTTGCACATTCCTAATTTAGACTTGAGTCTTAATTAAGGGAATTACAAAGCACTGCACAGTGTCAACCCATACGTTACCGATTTCAAAACCGCTCTGGAATCGGTGCCTGAACACGAGCGCGATAATTTTAAATTCGTTATTAGCGCAGACAAAAGACCGACCGCAGCTCATCCAGGACGATATAACGCACCAACGTCAAACGAGGTAGCCGTCCTCTTGGTAGACCAGGAATGCGACAGAAGGGACATTGTTTTACGCACACGTGATGATCGCCTACAGCGTATCTGCGAGACACATCGCGCTTATACCCTACAGTATCCCCTAATGTTTTGTCGCGAAGAGGATGGCTACCACTTTGCCGTATACAATGTAGACCCGCAGACAGGTGCCCCAAATTATAACAAAAAGACTTCCGCCCTCCAGTTTTACAGTTCCATGATCACCAGCTCCGTTCCAACGACAACTCTCATCTCCATTATTACAACAGGTGGATAGTTCCATACTCACCTGCACTTACCAGGACGTTCAGTACCCACATTAACGTCGAGTCGTGCACAAGCGTACAGTCGATTAAATACATCTGTAAATACATCAACAATGGTAGTGACCAGGCAACGTTCGCTTTACAGAGTACTGACAGGGATGAAGTGACCAAGTACCAGTCTGGTCGCTACATCAGCATTTCTGAGGTGGTTTGGCGGATACAGGCCTTCTCTATAGACGACAGGCATACAACAGTCATGCATTTAGATGTCCATTTAGAGAATGGCCAGTGCATTATTTATATATTCGCATGTTTTGATCCTGATAACGTAGCAGCGAGATTGGAAAATCCACGCCAAACCACTCTGTTGGCCTTTTTCTGACTCTGTGAAGGGGACAACTTTGCTAGATCACTCACCTATGATGAGGTGCCGTCGTACTACACGTACGACAAACAAAGAGGTGTATTTAATCAACGACGACGCGGACACGCCGTGGACGGGCAGATAGCAAAAAATGCTCCACGTGACGAGCATTTTCTGCTGTGAGAATAAAGAAGATCAGGAACACCTGTTGTGGAACTCCAAAGCCCAGCGACACTATAACATATATAGGAATGACGTCTTAGCAAAAGTTTTTTTAGTCTGATGGGCATTTCCTGTTGAATTACAAAAATGAAAGATCTGGAACGTCTCGAATCGTCTCGCGCATTACGTTGTTTTCCCGTCCCCGGGCTCTTAGAATTCGACATCAGACGTTACAGATCTTCGATTTTGACGATCCCGTTGTCGCTGGCATAAGCAACAGGATCCGCGTACGAAGTCGCGGGCAGAAGCTAGTATATAATATAAACCTACAACAAGTTACTGTATCGTTCCAGGGCCACGTTACTGGCCATCAAATTTACTTAATCCTAACTTAATTAACTCCATAATAATACACCAAAACATGCCGAATAACATGGCTAAATAACGTAGGTATGGCCTGGGAGAATGCAGAAATTGCAGAGGAACAATAAAGGAATTTATAATCGCTAGACTAGAGTGAGCTAGTCAATAAGCTGTGACTTTAGCAGCTTGAAGTAAGCTGCTTAAGTTATGTGTTAGTAACAGCACTTTAATGTTCCAGCTTAGTCTCAATTTTTACGAATGCTTTTAGCACATTATGTTGTAGTGGATGGTACTAGTATGTTTAGATATCCCTAGTTTTCTCATTCTAATACATATTTGTGACAGCACACACGATACAATATTGACCGGTCTACACTGTCCTTACATAATATCTACTTATACTGTAATATGGAAATGTTGTAGGAACAAAATTTTTTTCAAAAATGGAGTTTCTTGCCGGTTCTTCTCCATAGGAAACGACCAATTTGGAACCGTGCACTAGCTGCTGACGTTTTATAAGTGCCCATATGTGAAATAAAAAACTTTAGAATTTTTGAATTTTGAATTTTGATACAGGAGTTATTCCTAGTGTGAGACAAAAAAATGTTCTCTGGAAGAGATTCCAGAAACTACAAATATACATTAAAATATTGCTGACTTTACTAACACAACCATTATTCTCCCTTCTTTCTTTACTTTAAAACTCTTTCAATACAATCATAACTTTACCCTTGCCAAAAATCCGTCCCAAAAAACGGGGTCAAACCTTAACAAAATACCGTGCAGAAAGTTTCATAAACTTCGTCACTCCGTCATCAAAGAAGTTACTATAACTATAGAAGCGTAAACAAGGCTCGGTTCACGTCAACCCTCAGAAGGGCAGCGTTCAAACAATAACGTGACAGATTAACAGAGGGTCCTCCGACCAACTTCCAAGATTACCCTCCGCACTGAAGGGTTAATTTAATAATAAACAAGCGCCCTTCATGTTTTGTCTGAAGACTTCTCTTGTTTGGCGTTGTCTTTAAAAAATACATTGCTTCGGGACAATAATTTCTTTAGCAACAAAACGTATTTGCGTGTTTTGCGTTTTGTTTGCAACAAAACGTATTTGATATCCCAATGAAAACTTAGCTCACCGCAGGATGAAGCAAATGTCGCCAGATTACTAAAAACGGGGTGTACTATGCCAAATCGAATTCCAAATAATCGAATATCAATTAATCGAACACTTTACATCGTATCGAATGGTTAATAAATCGAACGTTCAATACATATAACGAACACTCAATACGTCGACTGTTCAAAATATCGAATGTTTGTTCGATCGAGCGGCTGACGCATTGCACATTTATTCTACCGAATATGATTATACCAATATTTTTTTGTATAGAATACAAGAACAACACAAAATTTACAAATAGTTTTAATTATTATCTTTTAAAAATACATTTTAAAATTTTAAGCGACTTGCTAAAAACGTCAGTCAAGAATGATAGCGTAGGGTAAAATCAAATACAAATAGTTTTATTTATTATCTTTTAAAAATACAATTTAAAATTTTAAGCGACTTGCTAAAAACGTCAGTCAAGAATGATAGCGTAGGGTAAAATCAAATACAAATAGTTTTATTTATTATCTTTTAAAAATACAATTTAAAATTTTAAGCGACTTGCTAAAAACGTCAGTCAAGAATGATAGCGTAGGGTAAAATCAAATACAAATAGTTTTATTTATTATCTTTTAAAAATACATTTTAAAATTTTAAGCGACTTGCTAAAAACGTCAGTCAAGAATGATAGCGTAGGGTAAAATCAAATACAAATAGTTTTATTTATTATCTTTTAAAAATACATTTTAAAATTTTAAGCGACTTGCTAAAAACGTCAGTCAAGAATGATAGCGTAGGGTAAAATCAAATACAAATAGTTTTATTTATTATCTTTTAAAAATACAATTTAAAATTTTAAGCGACTTGCTAAAAACGTCAGTCAAGAATGATAGGGTGGGGAAAATCAAATACAAATAGTTTTATTTATTATCTTTTAAAAATACATTTTAAAATTTTAAGCGACTTGCTAAAAACGTCAGTCAAGAATAATAGGGTACGACCACATCATCGCTTACTATATTACGTGAGACAGTAATCAAATAGGTTACTCTTAGGCAAGCACCATCATCGACCTCGTCAATGCTTCCCATCAGGTGGGATAGTGGTTAAGCGGAAGTCTATCAATGATAAAAAATCTTTAATACGTATCCATTCCAGAGATAAATCATAAGTGTTTACTAAACCAGTTTTTAGGGTTCCGTACCTACCTCAAAAGGGAAAAACGGAACTCTTATAGGATTACTTTGTTGTCCGTCTGTCTGTCTGTCAAGACCCTTTATCTCGGGACCGCGTGGAAGTATCAAGTTGAAATTAAAACAATATATCCAAGTTTGCGGTCTCTTGAAGTTGTGAAAAAAACAGTTTAACAGAGTTAACGAAAAAAAGATATGGCCGTTTACGTCGTAAAAAACATATATTTCGACACACAAATTCGTAGGGTACTTCCCGTTGACCTATTATCCTGAATTTTCGCATAAAGCAAGGTCTCATAGCACAATTATAGGTAAAAATCTGAAAACTGTAAAGTAGTTACGTCACAAAAAAAACTTATTTTGCGATTCGGAAAAATCTTCGTAACTCAATTCGGAAATTGACCTGTTTTCATATATAAGTTTGTACGGAACCCTCAGTGCGCGAGTCCGACCCGCATTTGTCCGGTTTTTTTATAGCATCACCAAATAGTTTAGTATATGTTTGCAGTGTTTGATAGCAAATGTATCGAGTCAGCTTTATCCATAAGCTTCGCTGAGGTAGTCAGTATTAACAAAATTATCAGCACCATTTTACCGAGACCGCGTCTGTTTCAATGATTTCATATTATATTGTCCAGTTGTATATTCACTTGAGATATAATATATATAATATAATATAATATTCCACAACTATCACACAACGCCATCTAGTCCCAAGCTAAGCAGAGCTTGTGTTATGGGTACTAGACAACTGATAAACATACTTATATATTTCTAAATACATACATATATAGATAAATCACACCCAGACACAGAACAAACGATCGTGTTCATCACACAAACATTTGTCCTGGGTGGGAATCGAACCCACGACTTCCGGCATAGCAGTCAGGGCCACTAACCACTAGACCAACAGGCCAGTCGAGATACACAACCACATCAAATTTACATCACAATATCCAATAGGAATCAAAATTTCGCCAATTATCGTGTCAGAAATTGTCAGGAATAAAGTTTGTTCCCGACAATTTCTGGCAGGGGATATACAAGGAACTACAAACTTTAGCTTGCATTCTAGAAATGTCTTACCAGCCGGTGCTCGCAAGCCAGTGGCACTTCCATACACTTTACCAGCAATACTATACAATATTTATTTACACGAATCTAAAATTTACTCACATCGGTGTAAAATACAAAGTTTGTTACTCTCGAACTCTCCAGTAGAGGTAGAATTTTGTCGTTTTCTAAGATATTGCATGTTTCAATAGTTGAGATAAAGTGAAGAGACACATGCAGCAAGTTTTCTCATTAAATGAGTCAGTGGTTTGAATGTCATACTGATATTGGTTGCTGGAGGAATGAAGTTGCTTCAGATAGATCTTGGTATAAACGTATGTACATATTGCAATAGTTACTTGAAGTAAGAGGTATTTTTGTGATATGGAGTATGTGTATCTAATAATAATCTGTATGGTTCTTTCTTCAAAAGACCATCTCAGACCAATCTGCATGTTTCTCAAGTGATTTGACCATTACATATTTATTGTATGGACTTTAAAAGAGACTTTGACCCCTGAGTTTGTTTCAGTGTTTCTTCTCAGGGTAGTCAGATAGGAAACACCGGCCTCATCTAGTTTAAAATGACGAAAAAAAAAATTGTAAATTGTACGTCAATTACAATTTACATTTTTTTTTTAAGCTATTTGTAAAAGTGTTTATTTTTTTAATCTATTTGCAAAACAAATATCATTTATCATTTATTTTATGTGGATATTCTAAGATAGCCCCCGATTTTTTAAATTTTATTTCATTACTTTAGTAAAACTAATTTTATTTTAATTTTAATAAGTACAGTGACAGACTACAGACTTTAGAGGTATGCAGAACAGAGTATAAAGTCCTGCAAACCTCTTTTCAAAAGGGAGGATCCTCTAACCAGATGTATGTTTGGTCTGATCTGGGCAACTGCCCGATAGATGGTTTCGGGCTGTTGTATATATTCATATCGCGCGAAGAACTCCGATTATGCGAAGCAGGATTTCGTAGTTTAGTTTATATGTGGTGCCTTAGATATCGCTACAAGACTCATACAATTTAGCACAACAACAATGCTACGGTACAGAATGGGCACGCCACAATTATGGCGGTAAGTCTCCTCTTTGAGGCGTGGCTGGAAATACATCACGGCGTCCTTACTTTCCGCATGACGCAGGTCCTCACCGGACATAGTAAGTTCGGGAGGTTCCTGCACCGGATTCGTGCGGAAGAAACGCCTGGGTGTCACTATTGTGTTGACCGCCCGGAGGACACGGTGGACCACACGGTGGAGGTATGCCCCGCTTGGGCAGAGCAACGCCGTGTCCTCGTGGGGGCGATTGGCGGTGGCAATCTCTCGCGCCGGGCCTTGGTTCAGGCCATAGTCCGGAGCGAGGAGGAGTGGCAGGCGGTCGCCTCCTTCTGCTGTCCTCACGCCTCAACCGCCGCCGGGATTCCGATCCCGATTTCCGGCCACCGTAGGCGCGGGCTTGCGGACGGCGACCAATGTGTAGCTCGCCGTCCGAACGTCCGGTGACTGTCCGGACCGAGCCCGAGTCGGCGACGGCGCGTACTCTTCCACGCGCGCCTATACGAGATGTCAGCAACTATAGGGGCCCAGCAGGGTCAAAGCCTACTAGGGCCAAGGGTCTGATTCTGAAAGGAAGACTCGGCCCCGGTACGAAAGGCAACGGAGGAACAGGAGTAGGTTTTTAGTCAGTAAAAGTCTGACACTATCTCCTGCTCCGCCCAAGGGCGGGAGATATCATAAGATGATTTTCCCACCGAAATAAAAAACCTACATCCAATTTATTGTTGTACACAGCATTCAATGTTTGATATGCTTCATTACTGACAGGTGAAATTAATAAATGGAGAAGTAAATAAATGACTCTTAACCCAATAATTTTTAAATTCGTGAAAACTGTTCAAAAACATGTCTAACTTAGAGCATATTGCATTTTATTGATTACACATTCTCGATAACGGATTGTTTCCTGTACTTTACAAGTAAAAATATCCTTACAGTAGGTACCTAGTACTAGAGTGATCTATAAAATGTTTGATGTTTGACACTAGTCCCTTTTGCCAGCTCTCCAGATTTATTGCGTCAATCTTATTTCATAACAGAACCTTTATAATTCGCCTCCGCTCCTCTGCGACGATATTTATTTTATTGAGACACTAGAAATGTTTTTATAGGCTTAAGTTTTGAAGCGGTGCCGCGGCGTTTTTGTATAAGTACAATTTTTGAAAAAAAAAAAAATTATCTAGGGTAAACCAGGCTTACGTGACCCAATCGGTAATGTGTCCCACTTGCAAAACTTAGACACGCATTCAAATTATATGAACTACTTGCGCCCTGCCCCGGCTTCGCACGGCTGCTATGCTGATATCACCGCAACCGCTATGTCCCTGCATTTTAAATCTGTAATATCTTCTAAAATATTCATTTAAATTACAAGTTGTAAAGTGCCATATTGGTCTATATTAAATGCACCACGTATTTAAGGCACTTAATTGGATAACGATTCATGCTGTATTGCTTAAAATCGCTTCGTAAGTAAGCCATTATTTCTCGTAAAAAGTAAAGGATAAAAAATGGTTATCGTGGGTTATCCCTAAGAGATAGAAATATACCATCATGGACTTTTTTATAGACCTTTTTAAAGTGTACAATACTGTAGTACATTATTTTGATCTATCTCGTAGGGTTTGCCCGCGGCTTCGCTCCCGTCAACTGACTACTATATCCTACTCTACCCAACTCTATCCTATTCTACCCTACTCTACTCTACCCTACTCTACCCTACTCTACCCTACTCTACCCTACTCTACCCTTCTCTACCCTACTCTACCATACTAAAAAAAAAAAGTATCCAATGTCCGTCTCCCGGTTCTAAGCTACCTCCCCACCAACTTTCAGCCAAATCGGTTCAGCCGTTCTTGAGTTATAAATAGTGTAACTAACACGACTTTCTTTTATATATATAGATGATTAGAAGTTCTCTGCTTTTTCCATTTTTTTTAAGTTGGAAATCATCAAATAACTTCTCCCACTCTGGACGGAGCGAGAGGGCGTATCAGACTTTCACTAACTAATACCCACCTGTGATTCTTCAGTTGCCCTTTTAGTTCAAGAGCCACGGTAACTCGGTCAAGTGTTCCCGCGTTCCGAACATTTCCGCAACTTAAGTTCTCTTCTCTGCCCTAGTTTCAGATATATTTTGACATTAATATATTATACATCCGCCATTGGTTGATATTCTGACTAGTCATAGGTACTCAGCGTTTTTTCTCTACAAACATATATAATGTTTGCGTAGCCAAGGACGGAAATCTTTCTGTAAGCGTCTTTGTCCCTTAAGACTTCGAACCTACCAGCTATTTAAGCACGAGTGAATTTCTCTGCTTTTGGTAACGTTTGTTCTTTCACGTAAACAGACGATGGATTGGAGTCGTCGAGTAAAAAGGAAGCGTGGCCATCCTCGGCAAAGTTGGCAAATTAACATACAATTTTTATTAGTATTTTCCATTGAAAAAGATCTCTCTACGTCAACTCAGATGAGGTTAACAAATTTATACACTTCCTCCTCCTCGTCATTAATGCAGAAACAATTTTTTTCTGCTATATTTCTGATAGTGTCATAAAAAAAATTCTGCTCTTTAAAATTAATCTCGGGGTTTGAGGCCTAACCACTTTATTTTTTCGCTGTATGAAATCAGTATAAGTACATGAATAACTCTACCTAATTGCGACCTCTGGTCATCACCGCGTTATCGAAGACAAGAGTGGATTAGAAGATAAAAAAAAAACTTAAGCATTGGAGCATTGATGATTGTGTGTGTTGAGTCTTTTTTAACCCAAAGGTTGACTGGTAGAGAACGCATTGTTGCATTAAGTCCACCTGTGTAATTCTACTGTACATGAAGTTTAAATAAATAAATAGCAGCAGTGAATACCAAAGAACCATCAAGTGGATCGATGTATTATTTGCCATAGCATAATAAATAAATTATAATAAAAAAAAGCCTTTCAATATTCCCACTGCTGGGACTCAGGCCTCCTCTCTAGGAGAGGGAATGGGCCGTAATCTACCACGCGGGGCCCGTGCGGGTTGGTGAATGTCACATGTCTTCGAATTTTTGGTTCTAGGACATGCCGGTTTCCTAACGATGTTTTCCTTTACCGTTTTGAGAGCAGTGGTGATGAAATAAGTTACACAAAGTAATGCGCCTGGCTGGGTTTGAACCCGCGACCTATAACTCGTAAGTCGGAGTCGTTACCACTCGACCACCACTGCTCTATTTGCCATCCAATAACAGAAATACTTAATGACTTAATAATGGAAAGTGCGGTCCAGCATGTAAACCAAATCCGTATATTCCACAAGATAATACAATGAGGCGACCCTTTGAAGGATTACAAAGGTATTCCATAGAAAGACTTTATGAAGTTGTGTTAACTTTTAGCTCTGTTCCGACTTCATTATAATTTTATTTTTTTATGAAGTTGGTATCGTGTTGTAAGAAGTTTCCTGGATGGATGTTTTTTTAAAATTTTCTTTTTGTTTATGATGTCTTTGTCCTATTTTTCTTTAGAAGACTTGTAGCCTAGGGCTTTTTCATTTTAAATAGCGTGTCAAACCTAAAAGATCATAACAAAAAATTAAAACGGCAAAAAGGCCTGAGCGGCGCAGGCTGTGGTTAAGCTTTGAATTAAGATTACCTCCTAGCCAGGACCGACGGCTTAAGGGCATCCAACTCGACATACATTTTCATTGTTTTTCATACAACCGCTGTTACGCGATTATGACCTTACTACATATTTTTCATTAGATATTTTTGAAACACAGTATCTTGTGGACATTATCTAGGCTTCTATAGAAATCAATATATAAATTTGTGTAAAACTAATCCAGTAAAGACCTCTGAACATCTGCTATTTTGCATGAACATTGACACTTTATAATTTACTCAAAAATTTTAAATGTCAAAAAAGTATAACAATAGAAGCCTTGCAAATTTAATCAAAATTCTAAATGATGACAATTTTTTTGAAAGGTTTTTAAGGGTTTAAAAAAATCACGTATTTTCTGGAACAAGTTTTGTAAAATATTCGAATGCTAACAGAGTTTTCAGACGTTATCAAGATGAAGTAACAAGCTTTTGAACAATGCTCGATGTCTAACGATAGGCGAGTGAAAAGGACCCTCTTAAGAGTGCCAAATCCCAGACACATTTCTCAAACTTGTTCATCAACTCGCTACTGCAAAACTCGCTCGCGAGTTGGCACCTTCCGATTTCACCTACTTTTTTGTCGTCAACTCGCTCGCACGTATAAAGTACATTCAAATAAAAACAGATTGAAACCAATATCTAGCTATTGCCCGTGGCTTTACCCACGCTGGCTGATTTGGTTAAGTACTAACTATAATATCTAATTAAATTTCGGGATACATTAAAAGTGTGGAATGAGGCGAGTGGAATGAGGCAAGTGGAATGAGGCGAGTGGGATGCGACCGACGACGCATGATACCCAAGCACGAATCAGGTGCAAGAACCTCCCGAACTTACCATGTCCGGTGAGAACCCACTTTAAGCGGAAGATGAGGACACCGTGACGTCTTACCAGCCACTCTTCAAAAAGGGGACTTACCGCTATGATTATGGGGTGCACAAAATCTCAAAATGTATTAAATCAGTAACAAGTATATAAGAAGGTGTCAACCTAAGACACTTTATTGTAAAGCATTTCCACGTCGCTCAGATCTGCGCACAGGGAATTATGCGGATTTGAATACGATTGACGTTGAGTTCCGGAGTCCTGGCATGTTAAGTTCATTCATGTCATAGAGTATAAAATTAGGCAGAAGTGGATTTTGAGAGGGGACTTCAGGTTTAAAAATCTATGAAAAATTGCGTAAATTATTCTATGCTTATATTGAAAAATATTTGAGCTACTATAGGAGTAAACCTTGCATTTTTGCATTGTATTAGTATGGGGTGAATCATACTTCGTATGATGAGAAAAAACCGACCAAGTGCGAGTTGCACTCACGTACGAAGGGTTCCGTACCATTATCTATACAACATTAGACTCTATATGTATAATAAACTTTTTTTTTGTTTCATCTATCCCGGTGTTTGTTTGCTGAAAAATCACGTTTATTATAGTAGAGCCTCACTTAAAAATATTTATTAGTTTTTTTTTATTGTTATTGCGGCAACAAAAATACATCATCTGTGAAAATTTCAACTGTCTAGTTATCACGGTTCATGAGATACAGCCTGGTGACAGACAGATGAATGAATGAAAAAATGCAATGTATGCGTTATAATTGTTTTTATGTATCTTAATATAAATGTGCCACTTTTATTAAATAAACGATATTCTATTCTATTCTAGATGGACAGTGGAGTCTTAGTAATAGGGTTCCGTTTTTATCCCTTTGAAGATGAACTTAAATTAAAAGTCATCAATTAGTTTCTCCCGCTCTGGGTGACGTGAGTCCGACACTCCCTGTCGGACTGACTAAAATCCTTCTTCCTTTAGTTCCTCTTTGCGTTTCAAGGCCGCGACGAAACTCTTTCGAACAAGCCTACAGCCTTGGCATGCATCGGTTTTAGCGGGCCCTGTCAATTATTTTGACATCTCATTACACTTGACACTAGCCTGGTCCTTATCGGATGGCGGGCTACCTATTACTCACAGTCTGCAAGTAAATTGACGGTGCAACGACTCCCGACTCCCAGTGCGTCTATATGTTGGTATATTATTTTATTTTGTCTATTGGTTGGCGCAGTAGCTGAGCAAAGCAATTGGATGCTACGCAATAAATATTTGTGTGACCCAAAGATAGTTTTTCCGGGACTGTTTTTTTTTAAGGTGTGAAACCTTCCAAGGACTTCTCCCACTCTAAAGCGGAGCTAACTTACTGAAACCACTCCTACGTTCCAGGATCCCAGGTTTCTCTTTCGGAAGTCAACCCATCGACCCTGCTGGCCCTCTACGGTTTTGCTGACATCTCTTTGAGGCTTGCGTAGATCACTGCGCGCCATCGACGACTCGGGCTCTGTCCGGACGGTTACCGGACGGTCGGACGAGCTACCGAGCTCGTCATCTGCAAGTCTACGCCAACAGTGACTGGAAATCGGGGTTGGGCTCCCAGCGGCTGAGGCGTGAAGATGTCCGTTACCCCACGCGTGTAGCCGCCTCCTTCGCTAGCATTACTGTTAAGCAGAAGGAGGCGACCGCCTGCCATTTCTCCTCGCTCTGGATCATGGCCTATACCAGGGCCCGTCGCGAGAGGTTGCTGATGCCGATCGCTCCCTAGGACACACCATCACCGTATGCTTCACTTTTCGGATCTGGGTGTCTATTGTATGTGAGTTTACGTGTTAATGAACGCATCCACGACACCGGCGTAATTCCTAGGGTAGGGTAATATTTGAAAAATTCTATCTGTTCTTACCCAATCTAATAACATAATCTTTGGCCCAGAGGACGTGCGATGTCGGATAGAAGAGTGTTGAACTAAATGCATAATCAATGCATAAGGTGTCCCGGTTTTTAAATCAATGCCTGTCCTTGTTTTTCAATAATCTGCTTGAAATTCAGGACGGGTGAGATTATGTATGATGCTTGAGAGAAAATATTTTGTGAAGTGATAATATGAAAGTGTTTTTATACCTCCTGATCATGGTTGGAAAAGAATTTTCCATTATACGGACAGAATGACATTTTATTGGCGGTCGCAAAATTGTTAAAGGCATGCAACTCGACATACATTTTTACTGCTTTTCTTACGCGATTATATTATATATTTTGGAAACACAGTATCTTGTGGATATTATCTAGGCTTCAATTGAAATCAATTTATAAATTTGTGTAAAACTAATCTAGTAAAGACCTCCGAAAATCTTGCTATTTTGCATGAAATTTGACACGTCATAATTTACTCAAAAATTAAAAAAGTATACCAATTGATTTGCAATTAATTTAATCAAGATTCTGAATGACGACTATTTTTTTCAAAAACTTTTAAGGGTTTAAAAAAAGCACGTATTTCCTGGAACAAGTTTTGTAAAATATTGGAGTAAATCACGGAATTACCGAAAGCTAACAGAGTTTGCATTGTTATCTCTTTTTTTTCGCGTTGCCTTTTCGTCAACCATCATGTTGGATTGTGTTAGATGAAGAGCTTTTAAACCATGCTCGATGTTGACGATAGGCGAGTGAAAAAGGACCCTCTTAATTATGAGTTATTAAAACGAAATTATGAAAACAATATTCAGGCAAGTGCTTATGTCACACACGTACTCATACGACTCATACGTACAAAACGTTTTGAGAACATACTTATTGTACGTACAGCTACTTGTACTATTACTTATTCTGTGGTACAGCTATGAAGAGGAATTCCCTGCCGGAGTCTGTATTTTCTGAAAGCTACAACCTAAGGGTTTTGAGTCAATAGTGAATAGGTTACTTCTAGGTAAGCGTGCTCCGCCGTCGACCACATCATCGCTTACCATCAGGTGAGGTAGTGGTCAAAAGCGAGCCTATCTACACTAATATTATAAAGAGGGAAAGTTTGTTTTTTTGTTTGTAGGAGGTAATCTATGAAAGTACTGGTCCGATTGCTAAAATTTTTTCACCGATAGAAAGCTGCTTTATTCCTGAGTGACATAGGCTATATTTATTTTTATTTATTTATAGCTTTTGCCCGTGGCTTCACCCGCGGCTTTAGCTGCGTACATAAAATATTATAGCCTATGTCACTCAGAAATAAAGCAGCTTTCTATCGGTGAAAAAGTTTTAGCAATCAGACCAGTAATTTCGGAGATTACCTCCTACAAACAATAAAACAAACTTTACTTCTTTATAACATTAGTGTAGATAACAATCAGGTACCTGAGTAGCAAAGCTTGATAGTTTTAAATTGCAAAAAAAAATATTTACAGTGGAACTGATCGTTTCGAATTCCCGGGCAAAGAAATTTACAAAACCAAAAAGATCAGCGTATTAACTAACCTTCTCAGTAACTTTCAATACATTTTTGTATCAAACCATTTCTCAAGTGCATTTCACGCTTCGCTACTCCGTCTGATAAGGCTCCCACGTGGCCCGAGGTTGTACACGTGTACTGGTTTAGTTTTAGGTACAAGAATATGTAAAGGGCCTATTATACTACGCGTTATTCAGACAGTCATAGTATATTCAGTGTAGCGTCACACAAGAAAAAGAGCAACTTACGCCAATGTCGTGTAAAGGAATAAAACAGAACGATGAGATACATAGAAATACATAGACTAAGACTATCTGAATAACGCGTAGTGTAATAGACCCTTAAGGACTTAACTGAAGCTAGTGGAGTTCGAACGATTTGAAATGCCGACTGGGCTTTATTATCTACTAGCATTTTACACATTTGTATATTAAAACAGTGAGAAAGTGTAAGTGTGAGTGAGTGTGAGTGTAAGTTTGAAAGTGGCGCCAGTGACTGAAAAGTTGAAGGGTTTGTCTTGGTTGAATCGTTTGTCTTGGTATGGTCATGTAAAAAGGAGGGTTGACACGTATGTTGCTAAAAGAGTTATGAGTATACATATGATAAAAGATGGATGGTTTATGTGAAGAGTGATATGAAAGAAAAGGAAGTTAGTGATAGCATGACGGGTGACAGGATTGAGTGGAAGAAAAAGATGTGTTGCGCTGACCCCAAATAACACGGGACATGAGCAGGAATATGATGATGATCCTGGGAGTATATAATAATAATATTCCACAACTATCACACAACGCCGTCTGGTCCCAAGTTAAGCTGAGCTGATGTTAAGATTACTAGACAACTGATAAATACACTTATTTATTTCTAAATACATACATATTATACATAAATTACACCCAGACACAGAACAAATGATCATGCTAATCACAAAAAATTGTTCTGGGTGGGAATCACACTCACAAACTTTCCCCTTAAATAATATTAGTATGATTAGTATATCTCTTTAGACCTTTAGAATACGAGGGTCCGAAGCCAACTCGCAGAGGCACCTTAGTCATTCACACTCACAGTAACAACTACTAAATACCATAAGTAACTTTGTAATAAACAGATAACGAAGCCTCACTATGCAGTTCTTAGTGTAACGATCATGCCATAACACACAAATTGTGTAAGGAAAGATCTCGTAGCCTTCGTAGCAAGATACTACGGCGTAGCCACTGCTACGAAGCTGCTACGCCTTGTACTATTCGATCTATACTGCTAGATATATTTGTTGTTATAAAAAACGTGTACAAGCAAAGTGAGGGCCTGATTCCTTTGCTATTTAACCTATGTTTTAGAAATGAGTACCGTCTCTTAAACCTTAGGTGATTTTATGCAGTACAACAGTTGACTTAAATAGTAATTAATGAAGGTTAAAAAAAAAACTCTGGGGATAATGGATTTCTGTAAAGTCAATTGTTTGTCAGTATAATCAGAAACAAAAATTTCACTTGTAAAGATTCATATTTAAAATTGAATAATTGTTAAACATAAAAGAAAAATGATAAAATTAATAATAGTGATTTTAATTCGATTACGTGTATTGTATACAAACCTCTATAAGCACCATTAAGTCTCACAGGTTCACCGTATTCAGCTCAAAAGAGCGGTGGGACAAAAACTTTATAGGGGAAGAATTTATAAAAAATAAAAATAAAAACTCACGAAAGGATTAAAATAAAAATAGAATGAAAAATGTTTGAAGACTCGATTGTTTTACGGAACAATTGTTCTGAATGAAGTCGTCGAAAATTGGACTATTGTGTTCTGAGAGCTTTAATATTTAGATATTTCGTAATTCCAGGATTGTTTCCAAGGACTTAGAATATTTAGGTCTATTATATTCTGATTTTGGGGAAAGAGGTATCAAGTTGGAGTAAGCTGTTCATGGAGAATGATATTGTAGTTGGAGTAAAATCTAATGATGATGAATGGCTGCGAAAGATAAATTTAGATTCTTATCGTGTAGTCACGCTATATGTAGAACTCTAGAATCACTCTATCACATTTTACACTAATATTTTAAAGGCGAACGTTTGTATGTATTTGTCTATATTTGTTAATCCTTCCCGCTCGAACGGCTGAACAAAATTTTATGAGATTAGGTGTACAGGTAGAATATACTTTGAAATAGCACATTATCCTTTATGTTTTTTTATCTCGGAAATATCAACTCTTTCCGCTACAAAGAGCGTAAAAATCGTTTAAACGCACAAAACCAAGGACTGGAATTCCTTGCCGGAGTCTGTGTTTCCTGATAGCTACAACTTAGGGTTCTTTAAGTCAAGAGTGAATAGGCTACTTCTAGGTAAGCGTGCTCCATCGTCGACCACATCATCGCTTACCATCAGGTGAGATGGTGGTCAAACGCGAGCCTATAATTAATAAAAAAAAAAAAAAAATTTGGGAAAATGGACTTTTTGATACACTTCTACTCAGGATTTCTCGCTATTTCGATTTGTACGTTCAAAATGGTCCTACATTGACAAAAAACTGGGCAAGTGCGAGTCGGACTCGCGCATTGAGGGTTCCTTACAAACTTACCTATGTAAATAGTTCAATTCCCGAATGGAGTCTTGAAGATTTTACCGAATAGAAAAAAAATGTTTTTTTTTTTTGCTACGTAACAACAAATTTACTGTTTTCAGATTTATTCCTATACTTATGTTATAAGACCTTGCTTTATGTCAAATTTCAGGATTCTAGGTCAACGGCAAGTACCTTATGAATTTTGATTTTCTTAAGAGTGTTGAAATATACGTTTTTTGCGAAATAAACGGCCGTATCTTTTTTTTTCGTTGATTAGAAGTTCGATTTTTTCACAGCTTCATGGGACCGCAGATCTGAAAAAAATGGTTTTAATTTCAACTCAATCAAAGATTCAAAGATTCAAAGATTCAAAAGCATTTATTTCAAATAAACCATTTACAGGCACTTTTGAAATGTCAAGAAGTCAGTCAGTCAGAAAAAAAAAAATGATGCTAATTGCACATTCCAAAGCGTAGATCTCTATGGAGAAGAATGTGCAAGAAACTCCATGGACACTCTTTTCAATCATGTTTTGCAATTACAAATATCTCTGTTACATGTTTCTTGTCGCTATCATGTGAGAACAATGTCAATAATGTAAAAATAAAAACTAAATATAGATATTAAAATAGCAACTGGCAGCTAAGAGATGACCAGTCTCAACTGACAGCGCCCGTTCACGGACCTGACGCGAATATTAGCACCACTCAGCTCAACCATTTTGAAGGGAACCGAATGATCCAACACACGCGCCACCATCAGAGAGACATTTGAGTGAGCATGACAAACTCTCAACTGCCATGCTCATTTATGACAAACAAATCCAATAGTAACCTAAAAACCATAAAATAGCTCCATGGTACTCACATTTACAAAGTTTGAAAAAAAATGCTTCTACATTATACAATACTAAATACAATAATAATTAACTACAATAATACTTTACAAATTTGACAAATTAAAAAAAAAAAAACATTAAAGAATAGTAATAATAGTTTCAAAACTAATCAATTTGTACCCCCGGTGGTAGTGGAGCTGGACCAGCATTGAGCCAAGCATTTTTATCTTGAATATAATCCTCCAACTTGTAATATGCTTGCCTGCATAGTGTGCGTTTAATACAAGATTTAAATTTCGTTTCATTGAGTTCTAATATTTGGGGAGGTATTTTATTATAACATTTCAAACAGTACCCCATGAAAGAAGAGGCCACTTTAGCCAGTCTGAAACCTGGTTGAACTAATTGGTCCCTATTTCTTGTAACATAATTATGTCTATCGCCTCTTTTGCTAAAAAGATGAAGATTTTTTCTAACGTACATGATATTTTCATAGATATATTGACAAGGCACCGTCATGATGTTAATATCCTTAAACAGTTCCCTTAGAGAATCGCACCGGCGGAGACTGTAAATAGCTCTGATAGCTCTTTTCTGTAGAATAAAAATTGAGTCGATGTCTGCAGCCCGTCCCCATAGTAAGATACCGTATGACATGATACTATGAAAATAACTAAAATAGACTAGTCTAGCGGTATCAACATCCGTAAATTGGCGGATTTTTCTAACAGCATATGCAGCTGAGCTAAGCCGTCCTGCAAGAGATGTTAAATGAGGACCCCATTGTAGCCTTGAGTCAAGCGTTTTTTTTATTTTTTTTTTATTTTTATTGTTCCATACACGTTACTTTACATTTTTGGTTTCTATTGTACCATTAAACCATACTTGGTTTGTATTGGTACTCACATTCACATAACAACAATGCTTAATCAATAATGTTAAACAAAGATGACAACTCAATTGCGATAATACACAAATTCAAATACTCATAAAAAGAAAAACAATTCATACACCATAGTGGGTAAGAAAAATAATCGCCCAAGTTATAGAAACGTAAACATCTATCAGTACGTGGACTTGTAGGTACATGAATAATTTGCACGTTACGTATCTACGGAGCGTTGCGCTATTCGTCGCTCATTATGAGATAATTTCAACTCAATGTATACAGGTGGTTTACTTTTTATTAGTATAGTGTCTATTACCTATTTTATGAACTTTAATGTTAATCGTGGTTTTTTTATATTGTGTTATCGAATTTTATATCATTTTAATTAGTTTTGCTGTAGTGATCAAATAATATTTAATTTGTATTTGTGTTTTTTTTTATTATTATTTTTATTTTGAAATTGGGACTTTGTGCCTGAATAAATAGATATTATTGTAAATATACTCAGTAATAGTTTATAGTTATGATAAGTTGTTTATATAGTCGTGATAGTATTTTTTATATGTTTGTTTATAATTTTTAATATTTATTTCTTTTTTGATATTATTCGGGAGTTCATTAATTAATTTGGGAATCAAATATTTTATAGTTCGCCTTCCATAGAAGTTTCTAGCCCGAGGTACGATTAATGTATTATTGGTGATACTTCTGGTGGTAATTTTATGAGATATAGGTTTTTGATTGCTTTTATTATTAAATTGTTCAATTAAGAGGGTCATGTTAAGTCTGGTTTGTACTGGCAAAATTTTACAGTATTTAAATAGATCAATAGCGTCTTCTTTGAATTGGTTTTTAATTTTTCTAGGCACTATAAGTTTCAAAAGTCTAACTTGCAGTTTGGAAATTCTTTCAATATACGATTTAAATGTTCTTCCGTAGCTCGTGATGCCGTACGCTATTATTGACTCCGCTAAAGCAACGTACATGTTGATTAAGATCTTAAACGGAACTTTAGGTTTTAATATGTAGAACTTTGCCAGAATGGCTCGCAACTTATCACAGACTGAGTCTACGTGAAAGCCCCAGTTGAATCGATTATCTACAACTAATCCTAGGTAAGTATGGTGTGTGACTTGTTCGATTGCCTCACATTGACATATCCCTGAAGGAGTGGAGTGGAGACAGCTATGACTATGGGCAATTATCCTAACGGAGGCAGATTGTTTTAAGTGGCTAGAGTGAACATGGATGATTTTTGTTTTACTTGCATTAAGTACCAGTCCAACATCGTGCGCCCATTTGGAAAGTTGAGTAAAATCATCCTGGAGCCATTGAGCAGCTACATTTACGTCTTTATGGGCAGCTACAAGACATGTGTCATCAGCATACTGATAGATAGAACAGTGGTTGACCACATGTTCCATGTCATTAACATAAGTTAGATAGTACTGAACCTTGGGCCGTTCCTTCAGTGACTTCAATAGCATTACTGCTCTCATTATCGATCCTAACTTTATATTTACGATTTTGAAGGTAGTCCTTGCACCATTCAAGTAATGGACCTCGAATTCCGGAGTCATCCAGTTTTTTTAGTAAGGTGTCATGCCTAAGCGTGTCGAAAGCCTTGCTGAAATCAATAAAAAGCAATATGACATGATTTCTATCATTAAGACATTCATTGACCTCGTCCGTAAATTTTGACAACAGCTGTGAGCTTGATTTATTTGGTTGAAAACCGTATTGTGTGCTCGACAACACCTCATTTTTTATATAAAAGTCTTGTATCTGGTTAGAAACATATTTTTCAACAATTTTGTCAATAACTGGAAGAATAGTGATCGGTCTGTAGTTTGCATAGTCGGCGAGACTGCCCTTTTTATGTATTGGGCGTACTATACCTGTTTTAAGTACTTCAGGGTATTTGCCTTGTTTTATGCTAGTGTTGATCAGTTTTACGATGACACCTGTCATCTGACTGCAGATGGATTTTATGTCAACACACCTAATATTATCTACCCCAGGAGCTTTATTAGTATTAAGGTTTTTAATTAATTTACTTACACTAGCACTTGTAGCTTTCGTGAAGTACATTGATGTGTTATTAGGAAATACATATTCTGATTCATCCAGTAAACGTTGGTTACATTTAGGAAGAATCTTTATAACACTGCTTCTGAATTCTGTGGCAAAGTTGTCAGCTATTGATTTAATTTTTATATATTTTTTTTTAAAGGCTTTTATGATGGTTTCATCAATTGAATTTTTGTTACGACCAGACAGCTTATTTAGTATTTGCCACAGTATTCTGAGGTTCATTTTGTTATTATTTATCTGTTTCATATAATATTTGTTCCGACATTTTTCTATTGTTTTATGAGTCATATTCCTAATTTTATTATATTCTAATCGCAATATTTTATTCGTATAATCGTTTTTCCATTTAATAAATAACTGATCCTTTTTTTTACACATGTTATCAATTTTATTATTTATCCATGGCTGTTTGTTTCTTTTACTATTATTATTTATTTTTTTAATGTATTTTGATTCCTTGTAACATTTTTGAAATTCATTTTTAATGAAGTCATAAATTGTGTTTGGGCATTCTGTATCGTCTATTTCATTCCAGTTTACGTTATTAAGCAACGATTTAACTTTAGTATTATCAATTTGCTGAGTAATTTTTGTAACAGCCTGTATTGGTTTTTGGTCAAGGTCCACGCACGACAGTATTACCATACGGTGATCTGCCATTACAGTTCCGAGTGCGGCCGAGTACAGCTCTAACGAGCGCGTTCTTGTAAATATGTGATCTATACAACTACGTGTAGTGTTATCTCCGCGTTTTTCAATTCTTGTGTAGTCAGATATCGCGCTCGTTAGACCACACTCGGACATGCTACTAACGTAGTATTCCCGAACGTTGTCGTATGTTTTTAGGTCTATGTTTACGTCTCCTAGCAAATAAGTATCGTATGATTTAATTGTGGAGTTTGACAAAATACTACTTATTTCCTTTACGAATAGATGCTTACTTTCGCTTGGTGGTCTATAAATTGCACAAATATATGCGCGGTAGTTATGAGGAGTAGTGATTTGACCGAGAATACATTCACAGTGCGATGCAGAAAGATTTGTTGTTATAAATTCGTAACCACATCTAACATAAATTATTATTCCACCGCCTTTTCTGTTTGTACGCAATTTACTATGCATTTTATAGCCATCAATGTTGTACATTTGAACAGTGATTTCATTTATATTAACTTCAGTTAGGATAAGAACATCTATAGTTAATTTGGATGAGTTAATTAGTTGTGTTACTAGACAAAAGTTTTTAACTATGGATCTAATATTTATGTGAACTATATTTAGACTACTTTTATAAGTGGAAGGTATAGTTTTACTAAAGTCATTAATATTTGCACAGTCGAATAATTCTTGGTGATCTGAAAAGGAGATCGGAGTGCCTTATTCTAAACTATTACCGATCGAAATTCTGTCCTCCTGTCTGTGTTGTCGTCGTAAGCTTTTCGATGTCCGCTTCACTCCTTACGACTGTAGGCTTATCTCTATCTTCTTTACGCAGCAGCACCTTTCCGTCCTGGAACCATACATATTTATATGCTGGTCGCAGTTTTTGTTGAGCTAGCCACAGCAACGATTTATTAGCTTTGGTCAGGGCACGACGCAGGGTGACTTTTGTCTTGGCTATTTCTACAGGAACTTCTGGTATAATCTTTTCGAGAAGTACTTCTTTCTGTCTTGAAGCCTGTACCCACGAGCGTGCTTGATCGGCTCGTTTCAGCTCCACTTGGAGGTTTCCTTCACGTTCATTTCGACTGTCCATACGTTCAACACTAACTATTTGGGATTTATCTACGTTCAGAGTTTCAGCTAGCTTATATAATATCGAATCAAGGTCTTCCTCTTGAGCTTTAGGGATTCCTATAACCTCTATGGTATTATCTAGACGCTGTTGTTCCATGTTACGTAGATGTTGTTTCAATGAGCTCATTTCGAGCTCAAGATGAGTTTTTTCGTTGCTCAAGTGGGTGTATTTCTTCTCCAACTCCTGTATATGCCTGTTTTGAGCTTCTACGGTTTTTGTTAGGTCGTCTACTTTTTTTCCGCAGAGGCTAATGGATAGCTCAATGGGCTGCAATTCCTTTTTTAGGACCTTTTTTAACTCTGCTGTAATATCCTTCAGAAACTTGTCACTATCTATGTTGCAATTACCCATGATGTTTCTGCTGGAGGTGGTGCCTTCCTCTTCTTCGTCCTCTTCGTCCGGAATAAAGAAGGATGATTTTCTATTAGGCGAGTTTTGAGTACATTCATCACATATCCAGTCCAGACTGTCCGCATTACGAAGAGCAGACAGTTGTTTCGCAGACAGACCAGAGCATGTTTTGCTAGCATGCACAGTCTTGGCACAGCTCCTACACTCCAGTCCAGGGGACCTGTTGGTTATGCCTTTGTTGCAGATGTCACACTTGGTCATTTTAGTTGAAGTAGGGTAGGTTGAAGTACTTAGCGCGACTTTGACAACGAACTTGCACTTACGACAGCGTGATAGTGAATTTATCCCCAGGAAAACAGTTTTGTCGAGAAATTCTAGTTTTTCATCGTTTAGTATTACGTCACAATCACTACTTTTAACATTCGGTAAGGAAAATCTTATGCATTTAGTTTTTTTCCCGTTTAAAACTAGATTATTAGCAGTGAACCAGTTTTGGACCTGCAGTAGGGCGTTATTTTCGTCGTCAAGATTATTAGTCCTTCTATTTATCTTAAAAATCAAAGAAGTGTCGTCGGCAAACAACACCATATTAAGTTTATTTTGCAACAAATAGGGTAAATCATTAATATAAACTAAAAATAAAAAAGGACCTAAAATTGAACCTTGGGGTACCCCCATTTTCACATTTAATCCCGACGAATTGACACCGTTTATTTGAACTTGTTGCTGTCTGTCAATCAAATAAGATTTTAATAAGCTTAAAGCTGTTTTGCCTAGTCCGTAATGCTCAAGTTTCAGGAGTAATGTTTCATGAACCACACAATCAAACGCCTTAGACAGGTCACAGAAGATGCCTATAGCATCCTGTGCCTCTTCCCACGCATTAAAAATGTGTTTTAGTAAGGAGACACCAGCGTCAGTTGTACAACGTCCTTTGGTGAAACCATACTGTTTATCGTGTAAGATGTTATTTGTGTTAAAATGATAAAGCATTTGATTTAACATCACCTTTTCAAATATCTTGCTAAAAACCGGCAACACGGACACCGGCCTATAATTATTAGTGTCTTTACTGTCCCCAGATTTAAAAAGTGGTATCACTTTACTATATTTCATCAGATCCGGAAAAACTCCTTGATCTATACACAAATTAAATATTATAGCTAAGTACGGCGCTATAGTCTCAATAATTGAGGTACAAACTTTGATAGACATACCCCACAAATCTTCTGTCAATTTAACCTTGATTTGTTTAAAAGCTTTTATTACAGATAAAGGGTTTATATGCTTAAAGTAAAATTCAGTCGAACAGGCTGCAACGTTCGCCTGTAATAAACTAAAAGCATGCGATGGCGACGAATTTAGGGCTTCAGTAGTTTTACTTGGTATACTGGCAAAGAAATTTACAAATTCTTCTGCAACTAATTTGTTATCGCTAATAAGACCATGATGTGTCTCCAATGTGTAATCATTGTTATGTATTTTGTTCCTGTTGGTTTCATTATTTATAATTTTCCAAACCGTTTTTATTTTATTATCTGCCGATTTAACTTTGTTGCTAATATACAAGGCCTTAGCTGCCTTACAAGTGTTTTTAAACATTTTTGAATATGTAGCAACATACTTATTAAAAGTTTCAGTGTTAATAATAGGCTTAAGGCCATACAGCTCAAAAAGTCTTTCCCTACTTATTCTGATTCCTTTAGTTGCCCAGTCACTAAACCTAAACTTAGGGCAGATACTTTTAGTTTTTTTCTCAAAAGTCTTATTGAACTCAGTTTGGACTATTGAAAAAAAAAAAAATCGTTATACAAAAAATTACCATTCTTCACTTCAAGATTCCAATCACCTAACTTGCTAATTAAAGTGCTGTTAAATTTATTTAGTTTACCGGATGTTATTGGTCTGGACTGAATCTGCACTTGTTGTATGGGTAAGTTGGATTCAAAAGTTACCATTAGGCCGCTATGATCAGAGGGCAGATAATTTACAATGGCCTTTTCTAAATAGTTGCAGCAACAAAAAACATTATCGATACATGTAGCAGTAGTTGTCGTAGTTCGAGTAGGTTCTATAAACACATTAAATAAATTAAATGATTTGAAGAGATTTATTAATCTACTGCTATCTGAATTATTTTCTAAAATATTGACATTAAAGTCTCCACTGATTATTACTAATTTGTTACTAGTTGCAAGTTTTGCCATAACATCTTCCATGACAGACTCAAAAATAGAGTAGTTTTGATAATTAGGGGGCCTGTAAACGCACACTATGATATACCTATCCAGCTCAACACAAGACAGTTCAATGCTATGTTCAACGGACAATGCAACTATATCTTTACGAGTTTTAAATTTAATACTATTCCTAATTAGGATCAGTGAACCCCCACGTAACATTGTTTTTCGGTTAAAAGAACTGCCCACATTATAATTCTCAAAATTGATTAGCATTTCAAAATCCTTTAACCAATGCTCAGTAAAACAAATGATGTCAAACATAGTTTTTTCTAAAAATAATTCTATTTCCAATTGTTTTGAAGAAAAACCCTGAATGTTTTGAAGAAACAAATTAAACGATTTTTGCTTAGCCCCTTTAGCTTGAATGCTAGAAGATACTTGACCTAAATTGCCAACAGTACCAACTATTGTCTTATTAGCTCGTTTAAAGTATTGGAGTCAGCAAACATAACATTAGTACTATTACTAACGGTGGAATCAATGATTGAGGACTTCGACATACTAACTATGTCTGAGTGAATATTATAAGCTAATAGCTTTGCTATTTGACGTCTAAATATAATAGGTAGGTACACAGTATACCTAGTCGAGAAAAGTTTATCAACAAAATTGTTGATGTCAAAAAATAAAAACTTATCACTATGGTGACTAACTAAAAAATGCATATGCATATTTAGCATGTGAATGTCCTTATTTTGCCTATATGACAAATGCTCAAAGTATGGAAAAGCACACAAGATAATCTTCTTACAATTTATCTTCAATAGTTCTGTGACACTATTTGTGATATCATCTTTATTCACATTTAAGCTATTACCCACAAATACAGTTATAATAGCATTGGGACCATATACTTGTTCATTAACTAATGACATTATGTGATGGTATGAAGCTTGAGGCCTACAATGGTTTTGAGAAGAAAAAGGGAGGTTGTTACTAATTAATTGCCCTAAACCTCTTCCTATACTGTCTGAAAAGATAATTGATTGATAATCCCCGCTGTTGTGGGAGGAATAACTACAATTTACTGGATCAATACCTCCATATGTTCCCGACATAAAGGGTCTTGGCAGACAGACAGACAGACAGGCGGACGGACAACAAAGTGATCCTATAAGGGTTCCGTTTTTTCCTTTTGAGGTACGGAACCCTAAAAAAGATATTTACTGTCCAAGATATCCATAAAGCTCTCAGTCTATGTCCGCAAAACGTTTACGTTTATTGCTGATTGCCAAAAATATGATTGATTGATTGATTTTTCATTTTTTTTCATTTGATTGATTTGCCCTTTGTAGCGGAAAGGGTTGATATGTTCCCTTGGGATAATTTCCTACTTTCACACTAGCGAAGCCTGCTGGCAGAAGCCAGTCGAATTATGATTTGTTATCTGTTTAGCAAGTGTACACTTTACTAGTCATAAGCTGAAACACTTATATTTGTACTTAGTTTTTCTTTTTTTTGGTGAGAAAATCATCTAATGACATCTCACGGCCTTGGGCGAAGCGGGAGGGTTTGTCAGACTTTTACTGACTAAAAACTCACTCCTGTTCCTTCGTTGCTTTTCATACCAGGGCCGAGTTTTCCTTTCAGAAGCAAACCCTTGGCCCCAGTAGGCTTCGACCCAGCTGGGCCCCTACGGTTTGCTGACATCTCCTTGAGGCGCGCGTGGAACAGTACGCGCCGCCGACGACTTGGGCTCGGTCCGGACGGTTACCGGATAGTCGGACGACGAGCTACCCATTGCTCGCTGTCCGCAAGGCCACGCCTACGGTGGCCGGAAATCGGGATCAGGATCCCAGCGGCCGGGGCGTGAGGGCCGCTCCCTCGCGCAGTTAGTTTTACTTAACACATAACAGAACAAGAAAATAACACTTTGATATTTCTGTTTTGTCAAAAGGCCAATCACAGAAGCAAAAAGTGCTTATTAACCTGTTCAGTAACTTCCAATATATTTTTGTATCGAACAGTTTCTCAAGAGCCTTTTACTCTTCACTGCACCCGTCTGAAATGGTTCCCACGTGGCACGGTGTTATACACGTGTACTTTCAAGTACCTTTAATGCTAGATTTCTTTGAAAATTAGTTTTAGGTACTTGAAAATATCGGGACATTACTGAAACTAATAGAATTAATTAACAATGCCGAAAACATACGTAACAGTATCCCATAATTTTTATGTTATCACAAATCTTTACCTGTACCTACTTATACAATCAGGGGTCAAAAGTGCAGTTCCACCTTACCAATGCTAAAATGTCTAAATTTCTTTGTTACAGAGGGTCAATGGTCCATGACTGATTTAATTGGTAGCATAGAATCTAAAGTATATATTGAATAAACTAGTTGTGGGCTATTGAACTTCTACAATAAATAAATTTTAGACACTTTAGCAGTGGTAGAGTGCAACTGCACTTTTGATTCCTAACTGTACATTATACAAAAGAAATATGGTTTCTAATTACTAATCAGAAATTGAAATGTGGTTCTTTGCTATAAATGTGTGAATTGTGCTTCTTTAATTAATGTTGTTGGCAGAAAGCCGTTTTCGTTACAGTAAAACAAATAAATGAATCAGCATTTGTAAACTGTCTTTTTCTTTATGTTATATTCAAAGGTGGGTATTAACCCTCGACGTACACACAAAAACACGTGCATGCGCAGCCAGGTGCATTCGTTTGTGTTTATTTCACCACCACTGGTCTTAAAACGGCGATGGAAAACATCGTGAGAAATCGGCAAGTCCTAAAACAAAACAAAATCATAGACATCCACCAACTCGCACTGGGCCTGATTCTGAAAGGAAGACTCGGCCCTGGTACGAAAGGCAACGAAGGAACAGGAGTGGGTTTTTAGTCAGTAAAAGTCTGACACTATCTCCCGCTCCGCCCAAGATCGGGTGATGTCATAAGATGATTTTCCCACCGAAAAAAAAAACGACCCGCGTGGTGTATTACGGCCAATTCTTCTAGGGAGAGAAAATGAATCCCAGTAGGGGGAAAATAAGGCTGATTATGTCATCTATGTTAACGGAATAATTACTTATTTTAGTTCTTAAAAAAAAGTTGCTACACATTTGGAATTATTACTGTATTGAAAGCGCGTTCACAAACTTGTAAACACACATTATACTGCATTACTATCTGCAGGTCATAATATAAATATTCCCCGCTTGGGCAGAGCACCGCCGTGTCCTCGTGGGGGAGATCGGCGGCAGCGATCTCTCGCGCCGGCTTGGTACAGGCCATGGCCGGAGCGAGGAGGAGTGGCAGGCGGTCGTCTCCTTCTGCGAAGCAGTAATGTTAGCAAAAGTGGAGGCCGCACGTGCACGCGCGAGGGAGTGGCCCTCACGCACCAGCCCGGATCTCGATCCTGATTTTCGGCCACCGTAGGCGCGGGCTTACGGACGGCGAGCAATGGGTAGCTCGCCGTCCGATCGTCCGGTAACCGTCCGGACCGAGTCCAAGTCGTCGACGGCGCGTACTGTTCTACGCGCGCCTCAAGATATCAGCAAACCGTAGGGGCCCAGCAGGGTCGAAGCCTACTGGGGCCAAGGGTCTGCTTCTGAAAGGAAGACTCGGCCCTGGTATGAAAGGCAATGAAGGAACAGGAGTGGGTTTTTAGTCAGTAAAAGTCTGACACGCCCTCACGCTCCGCTCAAATGTGATGTCATTGCATGATTTTCCCACCGAAAAAAAAGGTCATATAAATATTATTTTGTTCTGTGCGGGAGTGGAACCTGCAACACGCAGCAGCCAATGAATCACTGCGCCAACCGTGCCATCAATGCCCATTATGCACGACATATTATGTTATCTACATGTTTAGATACATTCTCGTCATGGATAATAGCTTCGAATGCTAACTGACACACGTACGAGTAGGTGATGATGGAATCGGCCGAAGTGTCGAATAATTGAACCGGAAGCGACGACAGCCATGGCAACTCCATTAGGGAGGAACGTAGATATCTTGTGAATTGATGTGGCTTGTGTTTGTACCGAACTATCTAAATTAAGCCACGAATAAGGTTTACGTTACGTTTCAGGGTTTTCTTTTCAGAAAATCCTTGCGGCCCTGGCGGGCATCGGCTCTGCTGGGTCCCTTCGGTTTTACTAATATCTCTTTGAGTAGTGCGTGGAATCAGACGATTTACTGGACGGCCGGACGACGAGCTACCAATTGCTCTTCGTCAGCAAGCCCGGTAGTTGGGGTTAGGGTCGTGGCGGCTGGGGCGTGAGAATGTCCGTTCCCTTACGCATGCGGCTGTCTTCTTCGCTTGCATTACTACTTCGCAGAAGGAGGCGACCGGCTTCCATTCCTCCTTGCTCCAGACCATGGTCTGTACCAGGCCCCGGCGCGAGAGGTCCGAGCCGTGGGGCAGCCGATCGCCCCCACGGCATACGGCAAGCGGGGCACACCTTCACCAAATGTACCTATTATACATTTTTATACAATATTTTTTATTTATTTGATACATTTTAAGAGGTTTTTGCTAATTCTTAATCAAGCCATGGATTAGCAAAAACCTCTTAAAATGTATCAGGCGTAGGGACTCGCTGCACATCAGAGCTAAGAAAAAAGAAAATCTCGAAAACCCAGTCATACAATTAGAGTACAAAAAGTACCGAAATTATTGCAACAATATTTTAACTAATCTAAAATTAGACTACGAACGAAAACAGCTAAAAGATACCAAGGGGGACTGTAAAAAAATGTGGTCTGAAATTAAGAAAATATGCAATATCAAAGACAAAAAATCTAGTAACATTGAGCTTTTGGAAAGTAACGATAACCCTGTTAGTACTCTAAATAAAGTCAACGGATATTTTACAACAGTCGGCGAAAAACTCGCAGCAAACACACTTGGGAGCTAAAGTCAACCGAAACTGAATTAGCTAACAACATTGGAAAGTACTCCCCTACTAACAACAATCCTAACGCCTTTTTCTTGTCCCCGACAGATGAACACGAAATTAGCAAAATAATTACTAATCTCAAAACGACATCAGCCTCTGGCCCAGATGGTATTAACAACAAAGTACTCAAACACTGCATTCATCTCCTGGTCAAACCCATCACCTTCCTATGCAACTTAAGCCTATCTCAAAGCACGGTTCCTGACTGTTTAAAAGTAGCAAATGTCTGTCCGATCTATAAAAGTGGTGATCCTAAAACTCCAGCCAATTATCGACCAATCTCTCTGCTAACTGCTCTTTCGAAAATTCTCGAAAAAGTAGTTAATAAGAGACTATTGAGCTACCTGGAGAAAAATAAATTACTTTCCGATCAACAATTTGGGTTCCGAGCCGGCAGGTCCACGGAGGATGCAGTCACAAATCTAGTCGATTTTATTACACACAATCTAGATCAAGGTATGGCGTGTACTGGCATCTTCCTGGACCTCGCAAAAGCGTTTGATACAGTCTCGAGAAAAATATTGATCCAAAAAATGTCTTTACTCGGTATTCGTGGCAGTGCTTTGGAATGGTTCAGCTCCTACCTTTCTGCCAGAACACAGAGAGTGGTCATGGGTGACTACTGCAGTGAGCCATCTACTGTACATTTCGGCGTCCCGCAAGGTAGCGTGCTGGGCCCTACTTTATTCATTTTGTACATAAATGGTCTTTGCTCGATGAATCTCCCTCAAGCCAAACTATTCACGTATGCAGACGACACTGCCATAATTTTTTACGGAACATCTTGGGTTGATGTTCAAGTGGCAGTTGAAAACGGCTTAAAAGTTACAGCAAATTGGCTGAAACATAACTTACTGACCCTTAATATCGACAAGACGAAAGCGGTTAACTTTTTTATTTCCAAAAGCTCAGCACCTCGCAAAACAATTACCTTTCGTCTTCATTCCTGCCAAAACTCCGACAGCTGCTCCTGCCCTCAAATAGAAAACACTAACTCCATGAAATATTTAGGTATTTACCTTGACTGCAAAATTGCATGGACAACCCACATAATAACACTGAGTAATAGAGTTTGAAAGCTGCTTCATATATTTAAGCGTTTGGGTAAGGTTGCCGATGAAGCTATCGTAAAGATGGTTTATTTCTCACTTTGCCAATCAATTCTCAGTTACTGCATCGTCTCATGGGGTTCTGCAGCTAAAACTCACATGATGAAAATAGAACGTGCACAGCGTGCTCTCCTCAAAGTTGCATACAGGAGACCGTTTAGGTACCGCACTAATCTACTTTACGCAGACGCAAAGGTCCTGAGAGTTAGGCAGCTATACATTCTTTCAACTACGTTGCGATTTCACAAAACATCACTAAACAGCTGCAGATCTCAGCAACGTTCCAGTCGTCTGGCGAACTGGGATAAACCTCATTTTTGTAAATCTTTTGGAAGGAGATCGTTCGCTTTCATGGGACCTTACTTATACAGTAAATTAAATAAAACTCACAAAATTTTAAAATTAAGAAAAAAAACTTGCTCTAAAGTAATTTCCCTTTGGCTACTCAATTTAGATTACGAAAAAACAGAAGACGTCTTAAAAATAATGTCATAAAAAAATAAAAATAAAGTATAATCAATAAACGCACAGGTATACGAGTATCACACTAACACTTGCAACCACTCTTACCCTTCTCACATGCACTCAGACACTCTCATCTACAACACTACACTCACTACACCAACCACACTACACTTCCCACACTACATTCACTACACCACACTCTACACAAAACACTGAAATTTTGTTATCATATCTTATAGTTTAATTAACTATTGTCTTTGTTATTGTACCTTTCGAATACGGATTGAAAGAGACTGGACCCCACAACACAGGGAATCCTAGTGTGGGGTTCAGGGCTTCATCTAAATTTGTAATAAAAAATTATGAGACAATAAATTATTATTATTATTATTATTATTTTTATATACTTTATTTATCTCAGGACCCTGAGGTCCTGGACCTTTGGGAGGCGTACAAGGAGCCGAAGCCAACTCGCAGAGGCCCTTTAGATAATTATAATGGAACATGATACCAACCGACGATTATCCCTGTACGCGCTATGCTAGTGCACCCAAGGACAACCCCCGGTTATTGAAAAACTGTTGCAACATATGGAGAACAAAGATAATAGGGCTATGGTTTTTGGAATCTTAAGTGGACTGGTAACATGGAACTATGTCAAGACTATGGCCCCTGCCTGAACAACGTTATTAATATGCATCGAAAAAAGGCAGGGGGTGACTTGCACACTCAATAAATGGGCCCCCAAAAACGGCCGCTAGCACGAAGTGACGTAGCAACAAGAGGGCAACATATCCTGAGGTGCTTGAGGAGTGGAGAGGTATACCACGGCTATCAGGACAATCCCGGAAGTACGGTCAAGATCCCTACCAGCACCTTACTGGATTATACATCCTTCTCCCGAGCACGTTTGCTCTTGCGAATCTCCACTCAAGCCAGCCAATAAAGGCAAGAGAGAGGTGGGAGCTCAGTTCCTCGTCAGTGTTCACTACGGCCGGCCAATAAAGGCAAGCCGGAGATGAAGAACAAGAATTCTCCCGGGAGATCGGGTCCGTGGGGTCGCTAATGCCCAACAGTTCGCCACAAAACTGCGCTGCGGATTGTATCTCTCTTAGTCTGGCCCCTCACCCTAGGCATATTACGGCAAAGCATACTTTACCGATACAGACCTAGGGTATATTGGAGCACGCAAGCCCCACCACGACGTCAACGTAGAGATACGGCGATGGGGTTATTATTATTATTATTATTATTATTGATTATATCTCTTCCATATTCCCTAGCTCTGCGCCCATCACTTTCAGCCCGTCCACGCCAATTAGTCAGGAGGGCGACTCGATAAAATAACCAAATTATATCGACGTTCAAACCGTTACAATTTGCTTCTTTCACTTAAATTATGTGACGGAACTTCCGCCGGGGCTGGGGGACATGGACGAGATTGATTTCTTTGATAAAAGGGAGAAGAAAGTGAAATTGGTGTTAAAATATTGTGTTGAATACTGTTGGTGTAACTACTTATTTTTCGCTTTGAATTAGCTAGTACCTACCAACTTGACGTACGGCGAGTATCCACCCTAACGTTGTTGAAACCTCTACGGTCCTGACTGAGCGTTTCGCCTCATTGTTTATACTGAGTACTCGTATATCGAAAGACTGGAACAATTTGCCTGCTGTGATTTTCCCGTCCGATTATAATTTAGGTGTCTTCAAGGCTATAGTGAAGGTTGCATATTAGAAAATCAAAACTTTCCTGAGCAAATTTCAGAAGAACAACGTACAAGTCAACAAAGTTTAGAATAACGATGGTCATTTGATCAAAAGTTCAGCTGACCAAAGTCTGGAATATCAATGTTCAAAATATTTATTACACTCTTGAACAAATCGTTTAAAGGTCAAAATGGATTACTGGATATATTATTAATTATCGTACGTTTGTTTTTGTTGCCCTTTGCAAGTTGCGCTCGTATGACTGTGTTAGTGAAACATTTGGGTTAGGTTAGGTTAAAACTGTGACCATCAACGCGCGAAGGCGAGCAAGCGGAGCGAGCAGATCCCCTTCTAATGTTAGTGAATCATTTGGGTTAGGTTAGGTTAGAACTGTGACCATCAACGCCCCAAATCCCCTTCTAATTTTAAAAGCCATTATGATTTAGGCCCCAAAACGCCCCATAAATCGATGGAAATTAGTGTTCTAACTTAACCTAACCTCAAACTTTAAACACAAATTAACATACTTATATTTACATCTAGCAAAATTCAATCGTCATTTGTGATTATGTAATTTCATTAGTAATGATTTGATATTTTAAAATTACATCTAGCAACTTTTGATCAGTCGTTCATTTGATGTCACATACATTGGGATTCTAAAATTTTTCTAAATAAAACATTTGGTCATTTAAATTTTGTTATTTCGTTTATTGTTCTTTTGAAATTTGCTCGAGAAAGTTTTGATTTTCTAATATGCAACCATAGTGAATGGGCTCCTAATAGTCCAAGATCCCAGAGCGATCTGACATAACTTATTTTCACATGGATGAAACCTTAGGTTCTCAGTAGCGTCTTATGTGTTTTGCATACCTGTGTGCTTGTAGAGCTCCTCCTTGGGGCCCCTGGGTAGGTACGAGGTGAGAAAAGGAACAAAAATAAGAGTTACTTAACTTAAATTTTTATGGCTGATTTTTATACATGTTTTGTAGAATGTTATTCTAAAGTAGTATCATAAGTGTCAGACACTTTCCATGGACCAAAACTTCTGTCAGCCGCTTTAAAGATCCACAAAAAATAAATAAACTTTACTTATTTTTACATGTCTGATTTTTAAATATGTTATTAGGGTAACTATAACAAAGTTATATTTCAGTAGTCAGACAAATTGTAGTGAACAGTGTCAGATTTTTACTAAGACCTGGGTTCCTTCAGTTGCTTTTCGCGTTCCAACGCCATAGTGATTCTTTCTAACAATTCCGCAGTTCGTGCAGTACCTACGAATGTGTTTATAAGTCATTTTGCACATTTTGTTCTTTATATTTAATTTCAGTGAGAGTGCGTCGGAATTATATAGCTTAATTCTGATAAGCCTGTTCCATCATCAGATAGGTCGATAGATAGATATATTCTTTATTGTACACCAATAATAAAATTACAATAGGAACTTAAAATAGGACCACTAAACGTACGGCGAAGCGCCAGCGATACACGATGGACATCCCACCTATACTCACAAAGCGTTTTGCAAACAGATGAATTGTGCGTTCAGCTAAGAAGTAGAATTCGCTTCACCCTCAGTGAAGGACTTTTCTCCTAAAAAAATAACCGATCAAGTGCGATTCGGACTCGGGCACTGAGAGTTACGGACAAAGAACTCAAATAAAAAATCATATCGCAGAAAAGTAATTTTCTTGAGACGTAACTACAAATTTAAAGTTTTCAGACTTTTTCCTATACTCGTGTTATGTGACCTTAGGCGTTATGCCAAATTTCAGGATTCTAAGTCAACGGAAAGTACCCTATAGGTTTTGATTTCCTAGCGAGTGTCTAAATATGCGCCTAAACGGAGCATAAACGGGCTTATCTTTAGATTGCGCTGACTGCAGACTGGCAGCATGCAGTGAAAAAATTAAACTTCTAGTTTCAAACTTCTAGTTTCATTTTTATCTAAATTTCTGCTTGGGATAGAAGATTTCAATATTTGATAGTTCTAGCTTCATACCTCCACGTGTTCTTAAGAAAAAGGGTCTTGACAGACGGACAGAAAGACAGACGGATAACAAAGTGATCCTATAAGGGTTCCGTTTGCTGACTCTTAAAATGGAAGTAGTAACAGCCAGTCTTCTGGCGTACATTTCCGGATGACAGCGAAGTGGAAGAGTACTTCGATGCCTAAGTATATTTTGTGTTTTTTTATTAAATGTCCATAGTTAGGTTTAGTAGAAATACTTAGTTTAGTTAATATTTAAGTTTCAGTAGTTTACAATATAATAACGCGTTCCTGGTAATGCTGGGGTTGCCGCGTTTCTGTAGCGCGTCGAGGATGTTCGTGGACGCGCGTGTTCCGGATTTCGGCTCACCACTGCGGCTGCGAATCGTATCACTGATGCGTCGGATGCGCGACAGCCCCAATAGCCTCGTGGCTACTGTAGCCGGCAGGGTGGATGGCCTAATGATGTCTCACTGGATGGCGGTACACAGACCGTCTTTCAGGTATGTGATGTAGTCTTATTATATGGTTTTTATTTTTATTTTTAGTTAGTAAGTATCAATGTAATGTTTTACTGAAACTATGGATCTCTGGACTGATAATAAAGTTTATTATTATTATTACATTAAAATAGAAACCTTAAACATTTGATCGAGATTCTGAAGGATGAAAATATTATTCAAAAACTGTTAAGGTATTAATTTACTACTTTCCAGTTTCAGTGTAAGGCTCTACATACATATCTATTGACTTATAATATAATCCACCACTACAAACAGCTTTAACCAATTTCCTCTGTTCACCTGAGATACACGACAACGTCGCTATGATCAGCGTATATTATCCCCATGCCAATATCTAAATAGGTCTTTCTATTCAAAACCATGTTTTCGTTCACAAACTAGCGCGATAATAGCTTTGGCTTCGCTCGCGAGTACGATAGCATCGCTGTAAGTGTTTAGTCAGGTTTATTTATAGGTGAAGGTGGTGCACCAATTTATAGTGGCAGATAAGTTTCAGTTCGTTTATTTTGTGTAACACTTGTGTTCACGAGGTCCATAAAGTTGGTTGTTTTTGTGATACGCAAAAACTTAGAGTTTTTACATGATATCTTTTGAAAATAATTTGTTTCAGGAATCTATAGAATAATTAAAAAAAAAATTAACTACAGCATTATTTTTAGGGTTCCGTACCTCAAAAGGAAAAATCGGAATCCTTATAGGATCACTTTGTTGTCTGTCTGTCTGTCTGTTTGTCTGTCGAAACCCTTTATCTCGGGAACACGTGGAGGTATTGAGTTGAAATTAAAACCAAATACTCAGGTCTGCGGACCCTTGAAGCTGTAAGCAAATCAAACTTCTGAGTTTACGAAAAAAGATACGGCTGTTTATGTCGCAAAAAACGTTTATTTCGACACTCTCAAGGGAATCAAAATTCATAGGGTATCTTTTTTCCGTTGACCTAGAATCCTAAAATTTGGCATGAAGCAAGGTCTAATTGCACAAGTATAGGAAAAAATCTGAGAACTGTAAATTTGTAGTTAGGTAGGTACTTAACTCACATTACCAAAAAATTTTTTTTTTTGTGATTCGGATAAATCTTCGTAACTCAATTCGGGAATTGAACTGTTTTCATAGGTAAGTTTGTACGGAACCCTCAGTGCGCGAGTCCGACTAGCACTTGCCCAGTTTTTTTTATTTGATGTCATCAAATAAATCCTCTCGCTCTGGGTGACTGAGAGGAAATGTCAGACTTTTACTGATTAAAACCCACTTATGTTCCTTCAGTGAAGAAAACTAGATTTTTAGTTAAAGTTTGACGAATAAAGAATTTCAGTTTGGTGAAAAATTACCAAACTTAGTGACAGTGGGCAGGGCTCATTTCTCAAGGAACAGATGTTCAATAGGGCCGAAAGGTTCTGGAGTGGCATCCGTGTACCAGAAGACACAGCTTTGGAAGTTCTCCTACTAGGTGGACCAATGACCTGATGAGGATTGCGGAAATCTGATGGATGCGGGACGCACAGTACCGTTTGTTATGGCGACACTTGGTAGAGGTCTATTCTATGTCCAACCGCAGAAATTTTTCAATAATGATAATAAATAATAATAATAATATTCCACAACTTACACACAACGCCATCTAGTCCCAAACTAAGCAGAGCTTGTGATATGAGAACTAGACAACTGATAAATATACTTATATATTTCTAAATACATACATATTATAGATAAATTAAACACAGACACAGAACAAATGATCTTGCTCATCACACAAACATTTGTCCTGGGTGGGTATCGAACCCACGACGTCCAGCATAGCAGTCAGCGCCACTGACAACTAGACCAACAGGCCTGTCAATGATAATGGGAAACAATGAAATAAACATTCTCTGTTTATTATTAAAGAAGGAACGTATTTCTTTATCTAGGTTTACCGGTAAGGAAGAATACTGAACTAAGTACAGTAAGCACCAACTCATCTGTTTCTGTCGCCGTTAGCAACTAAACAGAAATACGCTAGAAGCATTGGCTAAGTAAACTTCAAGTCTTGTTACTTGAAGCTAAGCTATCGAAACTAACGGAGTCCAAGTTGTAGTTTCCTATGCAATGTTAATTCTTATGCTGTTTCTGTAATTCTAAGGTATTTTATGGAAATAGAAATACATTTCTAAAAGGTCTTGTTTCTGGCATGTGAGTATTTAGGGTTGCGTTAAGCGGGCGTCCGTGCGGGTACCCGTCGCGTGACGTCGCGCGTGTGTCCTGTGCAGCGGTCCCCGTAACGGAAACCGGATTATTATTATACCGGTGTCGTTAGTTCAACTTTAACGGTGTGCATGTAGTCGTGTTGATGGAGAACTTTAATGTATTATTACGTAGCAAAACGGGCGCGGGGCGAGGCTGCCCGCAATGGGGGCCCGCGCGGCGAGCCGCTACGGAACACTTTTGTATGGGACCGCGCGGGCGCCCGCTTAACGCGGCGTCGCCCGTTAAGAGTTAGTTTGAATCCTTCTTCCTTACCAATTCTTATAATCAACTAGCGACGAAGTAGACCGCAAAAGCCGAAGCCAAATATCTTTATATTTGACTTCGGCTTTTGCGGTCTACTAGGGTGTATCATGTCCTTCCATGCGAACCAAGTTCGTACCAAATTTCATCAAGATCGGTTTCGTAGTTTAATCGTGAAAGCGTAACATATGGACATAGTTACTTTCATGCTTTCACATTCATAATATTAGTATGGATTGTACACCAAAACAAGTTATAATCTATACATATAATAAAACAGTAAAATTATTTTGCGATGGTATTAATTGGCGCAAAAACGACTGAACCGATCCTGTTCAAATTGTGCATACATAATCCTTATAGGTCAGTGCATCTGTTAGGCTATAAATTATCACGCTATTTGCTATGGGGGGTGAGCAATAATCCAAAACGTCGGTGTTGAACGACATTTGCCGCGAGTTCGATTCCCAGCTACAGTTAAAATTTTTGTCATTATTTTATCTTCTTTTGTAATAAAATAACTTTTACCATTTTTTCAAAATAAAATTGACATTTCTATTCGATATATTCTAAATATATTGTAAAAACTAATCAAAACACATAATAAAATCGAATTAGTAAAATATGGCACCACACGCAATTCAGATACTCGCAACGCCATCTAAAGACTCAAAGTAGAAATAATGATGACAATGACAGTTGAACTTCATATTTGATAGATGGCATTGTGTATTTTACGTAATTTTCTGAATGGCGGAAGAATGACCATCGCCCACGTTTGCAGACAGTTCTATTGTTCAAAATTGGAGGAAAATAGTTATGGTTAAACTGGTGTTAGACGGAGGCATTTTTAACAATCCTACTGCTTTTTTTTCCCATGATTGTAACAAGATAATTGACCATGATTATTCAAGGGATACCAACCAAAAAAGGCGATAAAAGTAAACAAGTATATGTATTTAATTATTGATTTTAAAATAACACGGCCAAATTTTCGGAAGGGTTTGCATGGCACCTTGTGTTGGAAGGCCCCCAGGTAGACCGATGACCTGGTGAGGGTCGCGGGAATCCGATGGATGCGAGACACACAGGACCAGTCATTATGGCGACACTTGGGGAGGCCTATGTCCATGTTAATGATAATGATGATAATGATAATGATGGTACTTTTTTTTCTTTTTTTAAGAGTGGAAATCATCCAATGACTTCTCTGGTTGGGGCGAGAGGGCGTGTCAAACTTTTACTGACTAAAACCACACTTGTGCCCTTCAGTTGCGCTTTGAAACATCTCTTTGAGGAGCGCGTGGATCACTACGTGCTGTTACGACTGGGCTCGGTTCGGTTAATTACCGGACGGCCGGACGGCTAGCTACCCATTGTTCGATGTCTGCAAGCCTGTGTCTACCGTGGCTGGTCGTCAGGGTCGGAATCTCGGCTCGGCGTGAGGACGTTCGTTCCCTCACGCGTGCGGCCTCCTCCTTCGCTAGCATTGCGGCTTTGCAGAAGGAGGCGACCGCCTACCATTCCTCCTCACTCTGGACTATAGCCCAAACCAGGCCCCGGCGCGAGAGGTGACTGACACCGATTACCTCCACGAGGACACGGCGGTGATCCGCCCTTGCGGGACACACCTCTGTATGCTCCACTATGTCCTCCGGGATGGCACCTTGCGGCCTAATAATCGCGTGATTTATTGTTTGCAGTTTCTGCTCCATATAAAACGGGGTCGAAAGTGGTTTACGTTCCTGATCACTGATGTATCTCAGATTCCTGGCAGCCTTACGTCGACATCTGGACGTTACCTCCTTGCAGTGAGTGGTGACCAACACTGGAACAACCCTCTGAGGGAGGCCAGTCTCAGGGATAACACTAATCGGCTGCTACATTTGTTTACCGTAATTTCATTGTTTTATGGATACACAAGCTCAGGACTGTTGAGGATGTTTCGAGCGGTTTCTGTTCCGGATTCGGTTGGAAGTATCCTGATATTACCATTTTGTGAATCGCCCGGAGGACCCGGTGTAACATGCGGTGGAGGTCTATCACATTTGGGAGAACCGCCGTGTCTTCATAGAGGCAATCGGTGACAGTGACCTCTCGGTTTGGCCATCAATATGCGAGTTTGATTGGGCGGGAATACACGCGCTCAAGATTTCGCCGAAATTCATTCAACGGGGACGTCAGTTAAATACACACCAAAAAATCCTAGGTAAATGAACAAGTAATTTTTACGCCCAAAATGATCAAGCTGCAACAATCAATGCAAGCATGCTCTCGCAAATTCTTCATAAGTACTGTTGTGGAGGAAGATAGTTGATGATGATGATGGTAGTTTTTGGATTCACTGACTTTTTGGCTTTGCACTATCAGTGCACTTTATTCAGCTGAAGGTCTGTGTCCATGCTCCTTCATTTACCTCTACCAAAGCTGTCTAACGGCTTAAACTCTTCAGTGAAAAATTATTGAGGCGAAAATTTTACGGGAGGTAACTCTTTCAAACAATCTCGCAGACATCGGCCCTATCCATTTGCTGACATCTCTTTGAGTCCGGTGCAGAATACAGCGCGCCGTCGATTCAGGATTGCTTTGACCAGACGGCCGGACGGCACCACCGCAATCCCGGTTTGCGATGGCTGGTAATCGCCCTGCGGCTTTCAACACCTGGAGAATCACTTGTAGCGACAGCTAAGGAGTCAGAATGTCCTATCCCTCATAGTTTCAGCCACCTTCTTCGATCGTAGTGCTTCACTGAAGGAGGCTACTGGTTGACATTTTCTCCACCAATCGCCTCCATGAGGACACAGCGGTGCTGGCGCTCCGACCAAGCGGGACCGACTTCCACCGTATTCTCCAGGCGATCCGCACAATGGTGATACCCGAGTGTTTCTTCCCGTTGAATTCGATACAGATACCTTCCAAAACACCCACATCTGGTGAGTCCTGCACAAAGATAGGATGCCGTGACGCCTCTGTAGATACTCTTCAAAGACAGGCATTACCGCTGCGATTGTGACGTGCTCACTGTGGCGAGGGGTTAAAATCATACAATGTTGTTTTACCAGAACATAAACCAGAAACATACATAAACTAATTTCTTTTCTTTTGGGGTAGGCAGAAATGCCAACTGCTACGACCCTTACATACTTTTTCTATTCATTGACATTCATACATTTGGATCTGGACGAGTACATAACATGTTTCCTGAAGGTAATTTGCGTTTTTACTTTTAACCGTTTTATGTTAAAGTACAATAAATAATTGCATTGCTTTCAGAATGAATTGCAAGCTCAGAATGATTGTACGTTTTTACAAACTTAACGCAGACGAAGTCGCGGGCAACAGCTAGTATATATATATACAGTTGATACAGTGATGATAAATTTCATGTAGGTCCATTTCTTCCTGTAAACCACTGAGTGAAAGAAAGAAAGAAAAACATTTTATTTAGCCGAACAAGGCGCAAATTTAGAACTAACAAATTATAAGTGGGTATATTATGTGAAAAATATGCGCCACATCCGTGCAAAACGGCTGAACGCGAGTGATGGAGAGAGATCACAATGTCGGTGCAGAATTATAAAATTACACATACTATGAATAAAGTAAATCATAATATACTTATAATAATACAAAAATCCATATACCAATACATGTTATGTAATTGTGAAAGGATAATTATCTCTCTCTTTAATTTTTCTTTCGAAGATAGTCAGAGAAAGGCTGTAGCGTAGGTTATGTGGGTTTCAAAGAAGCATCACAGTTTTAAGAAATTCAAAGTCCCGTTTTGATTCCCAGGGTCCTCTAACATAATCATTCAGTCAAACGCACCATAGATCCATCATCAGCCAGGCTCAGAAATCCAATTATCGCAAACAACATTGCAGCAGCAATCATAGTGACGTTACAATAATTGAAATTCGAAACTCGACATTCAAATCATAAACCGTTCGATCGCAGGGTTGGCACGAAAGGGCTGGGAAAAATAAACAGGGCTGTGCAAATACAGGTTCCAATCGACAGTTGTTTAATCTGTGCGGGGCACTTATTGATTTCACTGGCCCGTCCCTACCGCGGGCTTTATCTGTGGCATCTGATCGGATAGTTCACGGTTTGGGGGTCCGTGGACGTTTTTGAACTGTGATGTTGTTAAATAGATACACGTAAATGAAATATGGTTTATATTTAATAAAAAAATCTGGATTAAACGAAGAGAGAATTCCTGGTTAAGCCCATGCAAATGTAGACGTCTAAGTCTATAAATAATGGCGTGAAGGAGACGGCCTCACGCGTAAGGGGACCGGACATTCTCACGCTCCAGCTGCCGGAACCCCAACCCCGACTACCAGCCACCGTAATCGTGGGCTTGCGGACGACAAGAAATGGGTAGCTAGCCGTCCGGCCGTCCGGTAACCATCCGGACCGAGCCCAAGTTGTCGACAGCGCGTAGTGTTTTCAAGCGCGCTTCAAAGAAATGTCCGCAGGCCGTGGGTCGACTTCCAAGGGGAAACCGTGGTTCTGGGACCAAAGGGCAACTGGAGAAACATAAGTGTTGTTTTAGTAAGTAAAAGTCTGACACGCCCTCTCGTACTGCCCTAGAATGGGAGAAGTCATTAGATGATATCCCAGCTTAAAAAAAAAACAAAGCCGCTGTTTGGAGAAGATTAAACCACATAATTATGTTATTAACACGATACCTTCAGTCACACGATTCAACGACTTGTCCAAACAAGATCACAAATACTAATCAAAATTATGTCTTACCTACGGAACTCTCTCTCTACAGCCACGAACTGTCTTGCCGGCTGCCGTCCACGCCGACCTCATTCCAGGACAGGTAATAAATGTTTGCCGATGTCCAACTGTTTGTAAGTCATCAGTTCTTGTTTGTGCCGCCTCGAACAGTTGAAACATTGCAATTTTCTGCATTTACAGTTGTTCACTTTTTGCAATTTCGTTTAACAAAACATTGAATCGCAAATTGGTGTGGTGCAATTGTGTTTATAATATTTTTTAAACCTACTCGATTTTTTTTTGTGGTTCGCCACCACCTTGCGACCTTCAGATCATCAGACATACGGCGATGAATCACTGTACATGTTGTACTTCCCACCCATATGCCCTAAACGTTTTGGCAACACATTCAATGTGCGTACAGCTAAAGAGTGGAATTCCCTGTCGGAGTTTGTGTTTCTTGATAGCTACATCCGGAGTCTTTAAGTCAAAAGTGCGTAGGTTGCTTCTAGGCAAGCGTGCTCCGACCACATCATCGCTTACCTTGAGGTGAGATAGCAGTCATCGCACTTGACTAATAACAATAATATATATAATAACAATAATTTTAAAAATTGTAAAAAACATTAAAGTAATAAAATTCTGTATTGGTTGACTTCGATATGGGTACTTGTTTACACACAATAAAAATAAAATAAAATAAATTAATTTCAGACTACTTTCTAAACTTAGTGACTAACATAATAATTATGGACTTTCCATAATTATTATGTTAGTGACTGTAACTTAAAACTACTTTATAATAGTGTATATATTGAAATGCATAAATTAATTAAAGTCTTTTAAAGTTATTTAATCATTTTAAGTCATTCCAAAAAATAAAAACAACAATAAAATTGTTAATAAAATATGCAGTTTTATAAACCTTCGAGTATCCCACACTGTCCATTCTGGGCTTTTATCGATCATCTTTAGGATTCTCTTGCCACTACCACTAATTCGACGCATGAGTGAGGCTGGCTTTGCTTGACTGCGGTCCCACCTGATGGTTAGCAGTGATGCAATTTTTGATGGTGAGGCGCACAAGTTTATTAAGAGCCTATTCACTCTAGCCTTGAAGACACCTAAATTATAGTTGGACGGGAAGACCGCAGCAGGCAAATTGTTCCAGTCCTTCGATGTACGCGGTATAAACGACGAAGCGAAACGCTTAGTCCGGACCGCTGAAGTTTCGACAACGTAAGGGTTTAATAAAGGGATAAATGTCTATATGTAATGTCATCCTTTCTTGTTTCTGCTCCAGTTGAAACATTGCACTACCTTTACAGTTGTTCACTTTTTGCGAGATCGTTGAACACAAAATATTGAACTGGAAATTGGTGTGGTCGGGTCGTAGCTTTTGATTGATTGCTCTAGTTTATTTTTTGTTAGTCATGTTTTTTTCACCGTGGGTAGGTTGTGACTATGTTTCAGTTGTAGTTTATAGTGGTCTATGTTTTAAAATAAAATCAACATCTCTATGTTAAGTGATATTACATAGCACTGACGATTTTCAATAGCTTTAATTATTTGTTTAACATTTTTATTTAATATTTATTTAATTACTAGCTGTCCCGGCGAACTTCATGTCGCCTAATAGTCAATGAATGTTGTGATAAATTTTAGCTAAACTGTCAAAGAATAACGCCATCTACTGTCATTACCAGAACTAGCATAATTCATTTTAAAATTACATTTTAATTAGAGATGGTGTTGTATTCGTTTTTTTTTCGTGAATTTCTCCATATTTTCTCACCGTTTAAACCTTCCCTAGACTATCCCGAATATTTCAAGACCAAAATTAGTCAAATCGATCCAGCTGTTCTTGAATTTTAGCGAGACTAACGAACAGTCCTTCATTTTTATATATATAGATTTATTATATACTTTATTGTAGATACAAGAAATATAACAAAGAAAAACTTATATCTAATACACACACAATGGGTGGCCTTATTGCATTCCGCGATTTCTTTCAAGCAACCAGCAATGGACAGTAATTGTCAGAACATGATATGGGGCTGTCGGGAACACCCAAATACTCCGAAATATTTTATTCCGAATTTCGATATTCCGATATTCAAAAGTCCGAATTTCATAATACCTAAAAATTATAATGTCTATTATTAAAAATCACGAAATTTATTTTACCGAAAGTCGTAAATGCGATTTGTTAGTTTTCCGATTTTCATATGTTCGAAGAATCAAATGCTCGAAGGGTTCTCGGTCCGAAAAACGATATTCCGATTTTAAATACTTCGAATAAACTAAAAGTCAACCTGTTGTGCTACAAAATTTAGTGTCAGAAACGAATCGCTGTAAAACCGACTTCACGCAGTCTTGTTTGCCCGTGGCCCTACCCCTAGAGTGTAATTTAAACCCGCGTAGGCGCGGCGGGGTAGGGCGGCCCGAGCTCGCGTGGAGCCGCCCAAACCCCGCAGCGCCGGAGCCGTGACAGAAACAATGCTTGCTGCATTTTGCAAGCCTGCTTGCATGCTGCATGCCTGCTTTCATGCTGCATGCTTGCTTGCATGTTGCATGCCTACTTGCATGTCGCATGCTTGCTTGCATGCTGCATGTCTGCTTGCACGCTGCATGCCTGCTTGCATGCTGCAATAAATCCCCTGCATGCTGGAAAACGCATCTGTCATTAGTTTTTTAATTTTACCCCCTCATACTACGACCTCTGACGGGCATTTATGTGTTTATTTGTCTTGCTATACAGTTTTATGAGGCGTTTTTATTTTGGAATTTTATTAATCGGTATTTTAATAATCGGAATTCGTATTTTTGTTGTTTCGAATTATCATTAAGTCGGACTTTTCGTTATTCGATCTATTGAAACTCGGTATTTTGAGAATAGTAATTATAAAAGTTAGGAAAATTGAAATTTAGGAATTATAAAAATAGGAGTAATGATAAGTCGGAGTTGTTATATTCGGAATTTTGAACCATTCGGAATTATGAAAATCGGTATTTTGAAATTCGTATTTGTGACTGTCGGAATAAAGTTTTTCGTATTTATGTAGTGTACCCGGGGCTGTCATTACTAATAATTTGTTTTAATAACTTTTATTTAGAAAACCTCTAGAAACATATTTTTTTACTTTCTTGTGTGCCAAGCCGCTGGCAGAAAAGCTAGTTTGAAATAAATGGAGTTTGCAACAAAAAGATTTCCTTTAAAGTCAGACGATCTAGAACCGAACACTCCCCCTTCTCATAAACCTATCAGCTCTATATTAAATCGATTCTTCTTAGATATTAAACTCTATAACTCAGTGGTCGATGGTCGATGACCGCAAGCGAGCCATGAATCTCTATAATTGCTTTATGTAACCGCTATCATATGAACTATGTAGTTACTGTTATTGGAGCGTCGTCTATGTTTGGTTTGCAGAAACAGGAACTGATCGATTTAAAGGAGACTTGTGTGGTTTTTAGAGCGCGACAAGTCATTGAATGATTTCACCTCAAAAAGAAGAAAAATACTAGGCTACACCTTGCCATGCCATGCCTTGACCATGCTGGTCCATCGGCAATGTGTAAAATAAATAGCTATAAAATGACAGGCAAATGAAACATGTTCTATTAATTAAAATCAATGTGTATAAAAGACGAGAGCAAGGAAGGAATTGATGTAATTTTGGGGCACACCGACACTGTTTTTAGGGTTCCGTAACTCAAAAGGAAAAAAGGAACCCTTATAGGATCACTTTGTTGTCCGTCCGTCTGTCTGTCTGTCAAGACCCTTTATCTCGGGAACGCGAGGAGGTATCGTGTTGAAATTAAAACCATATACTCAGGTCTGCGGCCCCTTGAAGCTGTTAAAAAAATCAAACTTCTGAGTTAACGAGAAAAAAGATACTTCGGTTTATGTGGCAAAAAACCTACATTTCGACTCACATCGAAGAAATCAAAATTCATAAGGTTGTTCCCGTTGATCCAGAATCCTGAAATTTGGCATAAAGCAAGGTCTTGACAGACCGACAGACAGACAGACAGACGCACAACAAAGTGATCCTATAAGAGTTCCGATTTTCCTTTCGAGGTACGGAACCCTAAAAATAACCAGGAAGGCTAAGGCTCTGCTCCCGCATTATACATTGCCTAGGTTATGTATAAAATACCAAATTATACAGATTGCTGGTAACGTAATAATGATAGTTAATGGCTATTATCACTTGATCACCACTACTCTTAGACAGAAAAAACCTAACCTAACTCTGAGGCACCTACCTAAAATAATCACGATAGCTTTGCGTCCAAACCGGTGTCTATCTATTACTCACAAAATCGTAAAGTTAGGAAAAATTCAAAAGGGTCTTAAAAACATGTAACTTACGGATTTCCCGCAATAATAAGGATAGATGTAGGTCCTTGTACCCTGCCCCGAGCTTTGACCCTATATTGAGTTATAGAGCATAATATAGAAGAGTACGAGGATAAAGAATCATCGTTATTGAAAGGATTCTAGGCGTTGGGTTCTGCTGAGTTGGCCTTGTGAGTCAGGGTGTGTAGATGAGGCTTATTGGCTGTATTTTATTATGAATGAGTTGCTAATAGAGAATGAATGGGTTGGGTGAATTTAAGCCTGATCAGTTTTTTTTAGGTCTATAATAAATATTTAGAAGTTTGCGGAACATGATGGGAGGATCCTCCGATCAGACGGGTGTTGTGTCTGGACCAGGAAATTGCCCGATTGAGAAGATGCAGCGCTGGCAGACATATACTGCCAGCACTGCATCTTCCGGTTCGCAGTCACCATTCCAGCCCCCCTAGCCATGTTACAACCGTTTCGTTTCGATTCCTTTATTCTGACGTCATCTCAACGCTCAGTCAAGTGGTCAGAACAAAGGAATAGGAGGCGTGGCCGACTCGAGGCGATCAACGAAAAGAGAATCGAAACGAAACGGTTGTAACTTGGCTAGGAGGACAATACCTGTCGGCCCTGTCGACCATCTGTTCTGCAATCATATATCACACCGCACACCGGTGTACATCTCTCGCCTAAATTACACCACAAAGGTGGAGAATATCGTCGAATATGTGCGCCAAAAGTTGAAGTATACACTTAGGGTGCAGTTGCTGGAGTCGCACCGGAATGTCAATTTTAAGGCATTTGTGGTGCGAGTACCGAACTGTTTACTGCACCCTGCTATGGAAGAAGACTTTTGGCCACAGGGCGTGGTGTTTCGTCACAAATACCACAGGACAGCACCAAGACAAAATAGTGCGTATTGAAGTGTTACTAACATAGTTTTAAATCATGTTTACTAACAAAATGATTTATTATAAGTAGTTATTTAAGTTAGTCTATAAGGTATTTATGACATGGGTACATGTTGCCTGAAATAAATGGATTATTATTATTTATTATTATATATAAATATATATAATGTTCACTGCCCACTGCTAGTTAAGTTTGGCGATTCTTTGAGCTATGACGGTAACCTTGGTTCTCTTGCGGACATCTTCATTTCCGATTGGAACACGAATGAAAACTTTGAGCATAGCCCTCTTTATTGCTCTTTGGGTGACATTAAGCCTTCTAATACGACTATAGTAGGTACGTTGTATTATATCACGAATGTAAAAGATCTTTCAGCAACCTGATGCAGTTGGTGGAATTTATTTCAGTTGACTTAACTGTTTCAGACTTGTTTAGAAGTCTTAGTCGTATTTTGCGGTCAGGTATTTTGACACTGTGGACTTTTTTAATTCCTACGTTTTAAAGAGTAAGTAATACTTTTAAAAGATGTTTTTTTGATACTATAGTTACAGGGTTCCGTACCTCAAAAGGAAAAAACGGAACTCTTATAAGATCACTTTGTTATCCGTTCGTCTGTCTGTCTGTCTGTCGGTCTAGACCCTTTATCTCGGGGACACGTGGATGTATCGAGTTGAAATAAAAACCATATACTCAGGTCTGCAGTCCTTTGAAGCTGTGAAAAAATCAAACTTTTGAGTTGACAAAAAAGAAGATACGGCAGTTTATGTCGCAAAAAACGTATATTTCGACACTCTCAAGGGAATCAAAATTTATACGGTACTTCCCGTTGGCCTATAATTCTGAAATTTGGCATAAAACAAGGTCTCATAGCACAAGTATAGGAAAAAATATGAAAACTGTAAATATGTAGTTACATCACAAAAAAAAAACTTTTTTTTTCGATTCAGAAAAATCTTCGTAACTCAATTCGGGAATTTAACTGTTTTCATAGGTAAGTTTGTACGGAACCCTCAGTGCGCGAGTCCGACTCGCACTTGGCTGGTTTTTTTTTTGTTTCCTACGTTTTTGTGCGTAATACTTTGGAAATCGCCCCTCGGGCCCTTTATTTTGATACCCTATATGACAGTTCCAGTACCCTACAGACAGTTTAGGCTCTAAAGATTTAGATAAGTAGGTACTCGAAAATCACAACCTCCTTATGGCGCACTACCTAAGTTGGCCAGAATTACGATAAAACTATTTAAGTGTCTCCAAGTCTAGGTGAAGGCGAATATACTACTCTCCCTACCCTTTCAGCGAACAGACGTGACACATAAGAGGTGATCAGTTATGACAATGATTGGCGATTGCAGCTCGAGTGCAAATTATATCAGACGTCGTACTATCAAGGTAGATGTGCTTGAAGCATAAGCTGGAAGGCTTAGTGGAACACGCCGACAGCTGTTGCAGTAATCTGGAGCAATCCAATTACGTGTTGGACATGCGTATAGACATTTCATATAACCTGTTATTAGGTGCCTATTGAAAAGTGGCTGAAGTGGCTCTGGATTGATGACTTAACCCTCTATTTCTGATTTAAGCATTTGAAATTGGGTATTTCTGAAACTCTAGCTTAAAAACGGGTCATTTGGCATTTAAGTAGAGTTTGAGACGTTCTTAACTCAAAATAGTTAATTCAGAAACCTCCCCATACTGAGACTCAAACATATAAGTAATATCTAATACTAACTTTTGCCCGCGGCTTCACCCGCGTAGATAAAATATAGCCTATGTCACTCAGAAATAAAGCAGCTTTCTATCGGTGAAATAAATTTTTCCAGTACTTTCAGATATTACCTCCAACAAACAAAAAAAAAACATAAAAACAAAAAACAAACTTTACTTCTTTTTCTAATATTAGTGTAGATGTAGATATAAAAATCTCGTGTCCCAGTGTTTGTTACCGAACTCCTCCGAAACGGCTTGAACAATTTTTATGATTTTTTTTTTGTGTATACTTGGTAGGTCTGAGAATAGGTCGTAGACTATTTTTTACCCTCCTGCCTCCCCACCCCCTCAGCGTGGTCTGCTACGCAGATGATACGCTGGTCCTGGCGCGAGGAGAGTCGTACCAGGCGGCGGTCGAACTAGTGACACGCGGGGTTGCGACAGTCGTGGAGAGGATCCAAGAGTTGGGACTCGAGGTGGCATTGCACAAGTCAGAGGCCATGTGCTTCCACGGCCCTTGGAATGCGCCACCATCGGGTTCCCAACTAACGGTAGGAGGGGTTCACATCGGCGTCGAGTCGACGATGAAGTACCTTGGACTTGTCCTCGACAGCCGATGGAATTTCGAGGAGCATTTCCGACGTCTGGCCCCCAAACTGGATCGTACTGGGGCTGCCCTCAAGCGGCTCCTGCCCAACCTCGGGGGTCCAGACGCCTCCTGCCGGAGGCTCTATGCAGGAATCGTTCGGTCCATGGCCCTTTATGGGGCGCCGGTATGTGCGCCGTCGCTTCGAAAGCGACCGGCGGCCAAGCTGAACGCAAGTCAGAGGGTCATGGCCATCCGGATGGTGCGGGGATACCGCACGATTTCCCGCGAAGCAGCGAGCCTCCTTGCTGGCCAACCACCGTGGGATTTGCAGGCAAAAGACCTTGCACGCATGCACGATGCAACGCCGGGGTGAAACTCCGCTGCCGCGCCAAGTCGCGGCATGGCGGGAAGACTTCCGGCGAGATCTCATGGTGGAATGGCGACAGCGACTGTTGCAACCCAGTGCTGGGCACGCCATAATTATGGCGATAAGTCCCCTCTTTGAGGAGTGGCTGGAAAGACCTCACGGCGTCCTTACCTACCGCATGACGCAGGTCCTCACCGGACATGGTAAGTTCGGGAGGTTCCTGCACCGGATTCGTGCAGAAGAGACGCCCGGGTGCCACCATAGTGTGGACCGCCCGGAGGACACGGTGGAGCATACGGTAGAGGTATGCCCCGCTTGGGCAGAGCACCGCCGTGTCCTCGTGGGGGCGATCGGCGGCAGCGATCTCTCGCGCCGGGCCTTGGTACAGGCCATGGTCCGGAGCGAGGAGGAGTGGCAGGCGGTTGCCTCCTTCTGCGAAGCAGTAATGCTAGCAAAGGAGGCGGCCGATCGCGTGAGGCAACGGTCCTCACGCCCCAACCGCCGCCAGGATTCCGATCCCGATTTCCGGCCACCGTAGGCGCGGGCTTGCGGACGGCGAGCAATGGGTGGCTCGCCGTCCGATCGTCCGGTAACTGTCCGGACCGAGCCCAAGTCGTCGACGGCGCGTAGTGTTCCACGCGCACCTCAAGGAGATGTCAGCAACCGTAGGGGCCCAGCAGGGTCGAGGCCTACTGGGGCCATGGGTGATGCGAAAGTGACCCCCGGGGCCCTGGAAAAAAATGGCAGAGAAGGAACAGGAGTGGGTTTTTAGTCAGTAAAAGTCTGACACTATCTCCCGCTCCGCCCAAGAGCGGGGGATGTCATTAGATGATTTTCCCACCCGAAAAAAAAAAAAAACCTCCCCACCCTCTATGTTTTCATTGATAATTTATATGGCAGAATAACATTTGCTGGGTCAGCTAGTCTAATAAAAATATGGTGTCGTATCGTTATTTGATATTAAACTCCGCAAATAGGGCTAATGAAAAATTTATTTTATTTGTTTATTACCAATTTACATTAACGGTTTACACCACACATATGAATTATAGGCACGCATTAATTAATAAAGACAAGACAAAAACCAGCACCTACCGACTAGAATCAAAAATTCGAAGACATGTGACATTCACCAACCCGCTCATCCCATTGCCCATCCCCTTTCCTAGAGAGGAGGCTTGAGTCCCAGCAGTGGGAACATTAAAAGGCTGATTATGCTTATGCTTTAATAAAAACACTTAAAAAATACAATAACATAATATAGAAAATAGAAAAGGGAGATAGGAAATGTATTATTTTTCTTTATTAAATAAAGACTCAGTCATTCATTTAAATTTTGGAACGCGAAAATTAAAAAATAAAATTACAATCTGCCAGTCATCATTTCTTAACGTTTTGTAGTGAGTTACCATAACAGTTTTCCACCAAATAATAGAATGGTTCAAAGGATCATTTTCCCAACTATCTAGCATTCCCCAACTATTTCCCAACTATCTAGCCCATTTCCCAACTATCTAGTCCTGTACTTAATATTCTAAAGCTGAATAGTTTTTTTTTATTGATATAAACTAATGCTTGACTGCGATCCCACCTGATGGTAAGCTGTGAAGCAACCATTGTTGTTGATTAGTTTGAACGTGCTAATCAATAAAAAAATCTCTTGTGTTTAATAGCCCATTTACCGAGGAAGGCATTCTAGAAGAAGGCTATTACAAACATCACGTAATAACCAAAAACGTGCATGAAACCGCGGGGGACAACTAGTGAAAAATAAGTATGCCAGTACCAAATAAAAACGCGACGTACGGCGAGTATCCACCCCACCATTGTTAAAACCTCTACGGTCCGGGCTAAACGTTTCGCCTCATCGTTTACACCGCGTACATCGAAGGACTGGAACAATTTGCCTGCTGCGGTCTTCCCGTCCGATTGTAATTTAGGTGTCTTCAAGGCTAGAGTAAATAGGCTCCTTATAAACTAGTGAGCCTCGCCATCAATGATTGCATCACTGCTTACAGTCAGGTTTTTTTTTCCGGTGGGAAAATCATCTAATGACATCCCCCGCTGCCCTGACCCTGCTGGGCCCCTACTGTTGCTGACACTTCCTTCAGGCGCGCGTGGAACAGCACGTGCCGTCTACGACTTGGGCTCGGTCCGGACGGTTACCGGACGGTCGGAAATCGGGATCGGAATCCCGGCGGCGGTTGGGGCGTGAGGATCGCTGCCTCACGCGATCGGCCGCCTCCTTTGCAAGCATTACTGCTTCGCAGAAGGAGGCGACCGCCTGCCACTCCTCCTCGCTCCGGACCATGGCCTGCACCAAGGCCCGGCGCGAGAGATCGCCGCCGCCGATCGCCCCCACCAGGACACGGCGTTGCTCTGCCCTAGCGGGGCACAACACCGTGTGCTCCACCGTGTCCTCCGGGCGGTCCACACAATGTGCTTACAGTCAGGTGGGATCGCAGTCAGGCACTTATAGTTTACATTATTAAAAAAAAATGTCTGAGATGCCGACTGTTCCAAATATAACCTTGTCCATCTTGGGTAATCTTTAGATCGTAGCAATTACGCCTTAAAAAAGGGCCCAAAAACCCTCGATGTCTCAAGTTACAACGATGTAAACGCTTCCATTTTACACTTTCCCTTTTCCCCTACTTTCAGTGAAATAATAAAGAGGGGTTAAATAAAGTCAATCTTCGTTTATATAAGTAATGAACAGGAATTTCGTTGGTAATGAACAAAATAAAAACGTCATCCAGCGTTATGAATTCGCAACGCGCTCCTTGAAATGCGTGATGCTTATTTCTTTTAGTTGGAAACGTACGGGAAAGTATTGTGTGCGGTCGCGATGTTGTTGGAGTTGGTGAAACAAAAAATAAAATAACCTAGAATGCCTTGTTTATGTTGTGACCAATGATCGAAGTAGGTAGAGCTATTTTGTGTGCATTTTAAATATTTTTACAGTATTTGGCTGCACATGTATCGAGTCAATATTCTCAGTTAGCTTCGCTGCCTTTTGTCTTTTTTTGGAATTTTATGACTTGCTAACTACGATCAAGTCAAGTCTTTATTTTAAGTACAGTTACTTTTTTACCATTAGAATATGGATGTAACTCAATGTTTTTCTAGCCTTCTTGGCAAGTTTTATTGAGGTAGTCAACACTACAATAAAGTTTTTAGCGGCCTTACCACGAGCTCTTAACACCATCCATTTTACGACCTAATCTGAACAGTTAAAGGGATGGTGCTATATAGGGTGTATAGCTCCATCCTTCTTTCTCGCTCACACGTCTAACATTTTAAAACTACGTGGTAAGGCCCCAGCTCCATTTTACCAAGATCACGCCAGTTTCAATGAGTCCACATATTTGTCCAGTTGTGCAGACACATGAGATACAAAACTACATCAATATATCCACTAGGAATTAATTTCTTCCCTCCTCCTTGCGTAGTATTCCTCAATGCTGAGGGCCATGACCTCCCTGCTTCATCATTCCTCTCTGTTTCTGTCTCTGGCGGTGTGAAGGGCATTGTATACCGTAGAGTCAAGAGCGGTGCGGATCTGGTCGGACCAACGTATTGAGCTGCGCCCGCGAGGCCTTTTCTCATCCACTTTACCGGTCACATTGAGCCTTTCGAGGTTGCCACCGTCTTTCCTTGTAATGTGACCGAAGTATTGCTGAACCTTGCGAAGGAAGACACTCGGACGACCGCCGTGAGGAGATTTTGAGTTCTTGCAAAATGGATACGTTGATCCGTAATACTGTCCAAGGGATACGGAGCATCCATCTCCAGCACCACATTAATTAATTTAAATTACTTTGCAAATAATTAAATCGGCCACTGAACTTCACTCAAAAAGATCCCGTTAAAAACTCTTATTTTACCCTCTAAGGGCGGTATTCACCTATAAAACTAATCGCGTTTTAACGTTTGGCTCGCATAATCGCGATTAGCCGCTGTCACTAGTGTCATTTGTAAAAATACAAAAAAAGAAAAATACAGACAAGTGACACTAATTACAGCGGCTAAACGCGATTATGCGAGGCAAACGTTAAAACGCGATTAGTTTTTTTGGTGAATTCCGCCCTAAATATTCTAAAGGGTGAGAATAATGTGTAACTATGTGCTATGACCGCACTCACGCGACGCCTAATGCAATGGTTAGAGCCTATTACTGTTAACTGTAGCTCAAAGAACAATTTAATGGATGGTTTGAATGTCGTCATGCATTTGATGGCTAATGTAGCCATTACACGGATCTGATGACACCATTTGATGTTGGTCTGTTGGTCTAGTGGTTAGTGGCCTGGATTGCTATGCCGGAGGTTCGATTCCCACCCAAGACAATGTTTGTGTGATAATCACGATCATTTGTTCTGTGTCTGTGTGTTATTTATCTATAATATCTATGTTATCATCATCTTCCTGCCCTTGTCCCGTTTTTTTTTTTTTTTCGGTGGGAAAATCATCTTATGACATCCCCCGCTCTTGGGCGAGGCGGGAGATAGTGTCAGACTTTTACTGACTAAAAACCCACTCCTGTTCCTTCGTTGCCTTCGTCCCAGGGCCCCGGGTTTCGTTTTCACAGCCCTTGTCCCGTGTTATTTGGGGTCGGCGCAACACGTTTTTTTCTTCCATTCTGCCCTGTCACTCGTCATACTATCACTAACTTCCTTTTCTTTCATATCACTCTTCACACAATCCATCTATAATATGTATGTATTTAGAAATATTCAAGTATGTTTATTAGTTGTCTAGTACTCATAGCACAAACTCTGCTTAGTTTGGGACGAGATGGCGTTGTGTGAAATCCGTAGAATATTATTATTATTATTATACGAATACCAGTGAATTCAAGTGGATGAGAAAAAAATTGCCAGTTAAGGAAGGGAATTCCCTGTCAGAGTCTGTGTTTCCTGATAAATACAACCTGGGAGTTTTGAAGTCAACAGTGAATAGCTTACTTCCAGGCAAGCGTGGTCCAACGTCGATTACATTGTCGCTTATCATCAGGTGAGACAGTGGTCAAATGCTAGCCTATAAATAAAATTAAAATTAAAAAAAACTGGGCAAGTGCGAGTCGGACTCGCGCATTGAGGGTTCCGTACAAATTACAATTCCCGAATTGTGTGTGTGATTTTTTTTTGTGACGGTATCAACAAATTTACTGTTTTCCTATTTATTCCTATGTCTGGCTATAAGACATTACTTTATGCCGAATTTCAAGATTCTGGGTCAACGGGAAGTACCCTATGAATTTTGATTCCCTTGAGAGTGATAAACAGCCGTATATTTTTTATTCGTTAACTTTTTCACAGCTTCAAGGGACCGCAGATTTGAGTATTATGGTTTTAATTTCAACTCGATACCTCCACGCGTTCCCGAGATAAAGAGTCTAGACAGTCAGACAACAGACGGACAACAAAGTGATCCTATAGGGGTTCCGTTTTTTTCCTTTTGAGGTACGGAACCGTAAAAACAGATTTAAGTTCTATATTATAGGTACAAGCTGCTGCCAGTGGCTTCCACTTGATGGCAGAAAATTATCCCAAGTGAACGTACTCCCGGGATTAAGGAGGAGGAGAGGGGAAACGAACTTGTTTCAAACTTAAACAGTCACAAACTTTCGCCTTTAAAATATGGTGTGATATCTACTTGAATAATATTTGAGCTAGCCACTAGTTTCTATTCTCCTGCAGGGCAACAGTCTTCATGATAATTTTTTTCCTGTGCCGTGTGAACTCAGCCCTCATGGTACCAAGACATCTAGCCATCACTTTTTGGGTTAGCCTCGATGGTATCCGAGCATTTTAGGAACTCATAATTAAGACTTCGAATATGAATATTTAAAGTTTAGTAAAACTCAACCATGTAGCACCCACTCCTATCAAGATCGGAGACTCTATACTCGAAGTTGTGGACGATTACGTCTACCTCGGACAGACAGTCCAGTTGGGTAGAAATAATTATGAGAAAGAGGTCAACCCTCGAATCCGACTCGGTTGGGCAGCGTTCGGGAAGCTGAGCGGTATCTTCTCGTCCAACATACCACAGTGTCTCAAGACGAAAGTGTACGACCAGTGCGTGTTGCCAGTGATGACATATGGTTCCGAAACGTGGTCGCTCACAATGGGCTTCATCAGAAGGCTTAAATTCATCCAAAGGGCAATGGAAAGGGCTCGGAGTTTCCTTTCGTGATCGAATCAGAAATGAAGATATACGCAGGAGGACCTTGGTTAGGTTGACGAAGCTTCGAAGTTCGAAGTTGCACGAAGAATCGCCAAACTTAAGTGGCAATGGGCAGGGCACATTGCTCGCAGAACAGATGGCCGTTGGGGCCGAAAGGTTCTGGAGTGGCGACTGCGTACCGGAAGACGCAGCGTTGGTATGCCTTCTACAAGGTGGGCCGATGACCTGGTAAGAGTTGCGGGAATCCGATAGATGCGAGACGCACAGGACCGTTCTTTGTGGCGACACTGGGAGGAGGCCTATGTCCAACAGTGAAATGATGATGATGAATAACTTAAGTTTCGTGGAAGGATGACAGTCTGACACTCCTCGCTCTACCCAGAGCGGGAGAAGTCATTTATAATATAGTATAGTCGGCCTTATAATGTTCCCACTGCTGGGACTCAGGCCTCCTCTCTAGAAGAGGGAATGGGCCGTAATTCACCACGCGGGCCCAGTGCAGGTTGGCGGATGTCACATGTCTTCGAATTTTTGGTTCTAGGACATGCCGGTTTCCTCACAATGTTTTCAGAAGTTATTTAATGATATATAAAAATACATTCAGCCGAATATATAATCCTCCTTTTTGAAGTCGGTTAAAAATGAAAAAATATTTTAGCGTATCCGTACACAATTTGCACCCGTATACTCCCCACCTATTTTATATCGCGAACCGAGTAACGTTTTACATCTGTCAAAAGTTGCGACGTGTTCACCATCTGCTGGTAAGTAGGCACAGAATTTACGCGTACCCTGTTCTGATTCATACGCAGAGGTATATATTATGTAGGTAGGTGCTTGTTTAGGTAAAAGAGTGGAGTGTATATATCAGATGAAATCAATATTGTGTGAAGAATCGATTGCGTTTTGTGGGAGGAGAAACAAATGTTTGGGAGGAGAATGAAATGATGTTTGAGGTAGTTTTTGTGTGAAATGTGTATTGTGTCTTGTAGTGACTAATGTCGTTTGTTTTTTCTTTTTTTGCAGTCTGGAAATCTAGATGGCTTTGTATCGTATCATCTCATTAGATACCGATATTGTTTAGGGATTTTTTTTACTTAAAGTGGTTGCTGGTTTGAATAAAGGTATCTTTACAACAGTATAGTATAGTATAATCAGCCTTTTTAATGTTCCCACTGCTGGGACTCAGGCTTCCTCTATCTAGGAGAGCGAATGGGCCGTAATCCACCACGCGGGTCCATTACGGATTGGTGAATGTCACATGTCTTCGAATTTTTGGTTCTAGGACATGCTGTTTTCCTCACGATGTTTACCTTCACCGTTTTGAGAGCAGTGGTGATGAAATAAATTACACAAAGTAATGCGCCTGGCTGGGTTTGATAACAACAACAGATGTGTATTTATTTTTTTATTCAATTTAAAATTGTCTACTTAGATCTATGTCCATTTATCCCACATTTATCAATACTAATATAGTAGATACGAAAGTAATTCGGTCTGTTACGCTTTCACACTTAAACTACTGAACCGATTTGACGACATTTGGAATGGAGTGAACTTGAAGCTCAAAGAAGGACACAGAGGCCACGTATTGTCTGGCTTCGACTTCATATCGAAGAAAGATAAAAAGACGAAGTCAGGGCACAAGCTAGTAAGGTATAAAGAAGGAGTCTGTTTAATTTTTTGTTCTATGAAAAATTGCCTTCTTAGATTTTATTATGTCTATTTTTTTTTGGAGTGAGAATTCTTGTTATTACTTCTCCCGCTCTGTATGGAGCTGAGGGAGGTGATGTGCTAGACGATTACCGACTAAAACCCACTCGTGTTCCTTCAGTTGCCCTTTGGTTTCCAGAGTCGCGGTAACTCTTTCCACCAATCATTCAACCCTATCTATATTTACTAACTTACTACTGAGTACTTCATCATCATCATCATCATCATTTCAGCCGATAGACGTCCACTGCTGAACATAGGCCTCCCCCAAATGCCGCCACAATGAACGGTCCTGTGCGTCACGCATACATCGGATTCCCGCAACCTTCACCAGGTCATCAGTCCACCTTGTAGGGGGCCTTCCGACACTGCGTCTTCCGGTACGCGGTCGCCACTCCAGAACCTTTCGGCCCCAACGCCCATCTGTTCTGCGAGCAATGTGCCTGCCCATTGCTACTTAAGTCGGCCACCTTGGTTCTCCTGCGGATATCTTCATTTCTGATTCGATCACGCAAGGAAACTCCGAGCATAGCCCTTTCCATTGCCCGTTGGGTGACTTTGAGCCTTCTGATGAGGCCCATTGTGAGCGACCATGTTTCGGAACCATATGTCATCACTGGCAACACGCACTGGTCATAGACTTTCGTCCGTACTGACTTACGTACTGAGTACTCATTTGATATTAATTTTAACTTAATACCTCCACGCATTCCCGAGAAAAAGGGTCTTGGTAAAAGACAGACAGACAGACAGACAGACTGACGGATGACAATTATTTTTAAACTTAGCCCCACACTAGAAATTACTCCTTTATCGTGGGTGCGTTCAAAAACATGTAAATTCACATATGCAAGACACCCAGACCAGCAACTATCCTGTAAGCCATACAAATGTTTGTTCCGTGCGAGAATCGAACCTACGACACGCAACACAGCAGTCAATCGCTCAATTACTGCGTCAATCACTCCGCGTTTTCTATGAGTTCCGTTTTTAATACATACATACATACATACATACATATTCAGCCTTTTAATGTTCCCACTGCTGGGACTCAGGCCTCCTCTCTCTAGGAGAGGGAATGGGCCGTAATCCACCACGCGGGCCCAGTGCGGATTGGTGGATGTCACATGTCTTCGAATTTTTGGTTCTAGGACATGCCGGTTTCCTCACGATGTTTTCCTTCACCGTTTTGAGAGTAGTGGTAATGAAATAAATTACACAAAGTAATGCGCCTGGTTGGGTTTGAACCCGCGACCAACAATTCGTAAGTCGGGGCCGTTACCACTCGGCCACCACTGCTCACTACTCGGCCACCACTGCTCACTCACTCGCTCACGTTTTTAATAATAATAATAGTATCACATTACATTAAAAGTGACTAAAGGGCCTCTGCGAGTTGGTTTCGGCTCCTCGTACGCCTTCCAAAGGTCCGGGTTCCGAGATATACTGATACATAAAATAATAATTATTTATTTATTTGCCTGAATGTAGGTGTACAAAGTAGTGCTGATTCTAAATACAGTATTTTTAAGCAAATAAAGAAAAAAAAATGATAATCTAAATATACTTAAGCATAAAAAATATGTTGAACAAAATAACGTTAAAATACAACCCAGTTTCCCACAGTCCCTAGTTTTAATGAAGACCAAGTATTCCAGAGTTATTTGATCTGTGTCAGTATTGACATTCATTCAGTCGGTCAGTATTGTTATTTTGTGATTGTTAAATATTCTGTTAACAACTTGTTCGGCTTTTTGTTAATATTGCTGTCGCTGCACAATGGTATTTGATTCTCATTGTCTGGTTTCGTGATTCAAATAATTTTGGTAGCTATTTGGTTTGTATCAGTTAATATCTACTTTTGTGTGATTGCGTGTAGCGGCGTTGAGAATGCTGAGATGGATGTGTGGTGTGACCAGAATGCAATGCAATTACATATTAAATTAATTTACAATTGTCACTAAATTAAATGACATAAAATGTTTTTTTTAGTGTCACAAAATTAAATGATTGATTAAACATTGATTAAAAATAAAAAATGTCAATTCAATTTAGATTTATTCAATTCAATTTATTTAATTTACTTGTTTACCTACCTAGGTGAAACTCGCGACAAGCTTTTATATCATGTGTAATGAAGTCCAAGTTAATATTAAATTTTTTATTATTATTATTCAATTATATTTTTTTAGCGCATTCAATTAATTTTTTTTTTTAAAAGGTGTTTTTTAATTTTAGTGATATCTTTTTAAACTCGCAATATACAGAATACGAATTATTCTCAGCAAGCCCTTTCATTTGATACCCATATTGTAGAAGTGCATTTAAAATAACTAGTCCGCCATCTTAGGTTTTCCGCCATGTTGGATTTAAAATGACATCATATAACTAACCATGCATTGTCATCCCAACTAAACGTGTATACAAAATTTCAGTTCAATCTTTTGAAGATATCTGCTTTAAAATTGAGTTGGCAGGATTTGAGCCGAACATACATGGTTACATATTAGATACATTGCAATAATAAAAAGCTTGTAAAATGTCACTAAATTAAATACAAAAATTAAAAATATCTTTAGACTAAATGTCACTGAATAAAAAAAAATAACATTGTCAACAATATACAGAACATCACCACAGATACGATAAAGTAACATGAAATGTGTTTTTTTAGAAAAAAGTCTGATGACCTACCTCTGGGGACTGCCCCGGATACGATCCATCAATAAATACTGTTTGTTCATGTCCAAGTTCCATCACAGTTATTGGAAACCTCGTCGTTTTACAGAAATAATAAAAATCTATCATGGTAAAAAACAAACGGAATATAACGTGGACTACTTATATTTTTTCATTTTATTAAAACGTTACCCCAAACGTTTTTTTTTGTTTTTAGGTGGGAAAATCATCTAATGACAAATCACGGTCTTGGGCGGAGCGGGAGATAGTGTCAGACTTTTACTGACTAAAAACCCACTCCTGTTTCTTCGTAGCCTTCTTCCCAGGGCCCCGGGTTTCGTTTTCATACTACCCATGGCCCCAGTAGGCTTCGACCCTGCTGGGCCCCTACGATTTGCTGACAGCTCCCTGAGGCGTGCGTGGAACAATACGCGCCGTTGACGACTTGGGCTCGGTCCGGACGGTTACCGGACGAACGGACGGCGGGCTACCCATTGCTCGCCGTCCGCAAGCCCGCGCCTACGGTGGCTGGAAATCGGGATCGGAATCCCGGCGGCGGTTGGGGCGTGAGGACCGTTGCCTCACGCGATCGGCCGCCTCCTTTGCTAGCATTACTGCTTCGCAGAAGGAGGCGACCGCCTGCCACTCCTCCTCGCTTCGGACCATGGCCTGTACCAAGGCCCGGCGTGAGAGATCGCCGCCGCCGATAGACGTTGCCCCGTACTAAGAATTACTTCTGTATCATGGATGCGTTTACAAACGTGTAAACTCGCTCAAGACACGCAGACCCCGAAACAACTATCTGTAGGCCTTACGAATTTTTGTTCCGTGCAGGAATCGAACGTGCGACACGGAGTGCAATGGCCAATCAGTCAACCACGGCGCTAAACATTCAAATCGATAGAACTTAAATTAACTTTTCAATGAAACACATATCTGGTATCTCATGGTATTCTGGTGTATCCTTAAAAGTCTAACCTTCATCCAGTTTCGGGTAGTTAGGGCCTATTTTTAGGGTTCCGTACCTCAAAAGGAAAAAAACGGAACCCTTATAGGATCACTTTCTTGTTCAGTATGTCTGTCTGTCTGTCAAGATCCTTTATCTCGGGAATACGTGTAGGTATCGAGCTGAAATTTAAGCTATATACACAAGTCTGCGGTTCCTTGAAGCTGTGAAAAAATTAAACTTCATTAAAAAAGATACGGCCGTTTATGTTGCAAAAAACGCATATTTCGACACTCTCAAGGGAATCAAAATTCATAGGGTACTTCCCGTTAACCTAGAATCTTGAAATTTGGCATGAAGCAAGGTCACATAGCACAAGTATAGGAAAAAATCTGAAAACTGTAAATTTGTAGTTACGTCACAAAATAAACTTTTTTGCGATTCGCTAAAAACTTCGTAACTCAATTCGGGAATTAAACTGTTTTCCTAGGTAAGTTTATACGGAACCCTCAGTGCGCGAGTCCGACTCGCACTTGACCGGTTTTTTTTTGGTGTGCTTATCGACGCCCCAAGAGTCGGGAGTCACCGGGCGGTTATGGACTAAAATTAATGTGTAGCTCGCCGTCCGGCCGTCCGGTAAAGACCGAGGCCGAGTTGTCGACGGCGCGTATTGTTCCACGCGCACCTCAAAGAGATATTGGATGCGCGTATACAACTATAATTTTGTGGACTGTATTTGCGGATCACTGGCAACACGCACTGGTCATAGACTTTCGTCTTGAGACACTGTGGTATGTTGGACGAGAAGATACCGCGCAGCTTCCCGAACGCTACCCAGCCGAGTCGGATTCGACGATTGACCTCTTTCTCAAAGTTAGACCTACCCAACTAGATTGTCTGTCCCAGGTAAACGTAATCGTCAACAACTTCGAGTGTAGAGTCTCCGATCTTGATCGGAGTGGGTGCTACATGGTTATTTACCATGATTTTGGTTTTGTCCATGTTCATTTTAAGACCCACTCTTTCGGAAGCTCTACTAAGGTCATCGAGCATTGTACTGAGCTCCTCCGTAGTTTCAGCCATGACTATATCATCGGCAAACCGAAGGTGAGTGATGTACTCGTCATTGACATTAATGCCTAGTCCACTCCAGTGATGACATATGGCTCTGAAACATGGTCGCTTACAATGGACCTAATCAGAAGGCTTACAGTCACCCAAAGGGCAATGGAAAGGGCTATGCTCGGAGTTTTCTTGCGTGATCGCTCATGCAAGAAAACTTTGAGCATAAGCAAATCAGGAATGAAGATATCCGCAGGAGAACCAAGGTCGCCGACATAGCCCGAAGAATCGCCAAAATAAAGTGGCAGTGAGCAGGGCACATTGCTCGTAAAACGGATGGTCGACGGGGCCGAAAGGTTCTAGAGTGGCGACCGCGCACCGGAAAACGCAGCGTTGGAAGGCCTCCCACAAGGTGGACCGACGACCTGGTGAGGGTCTCGGGAGTGCGGTGGATGCGAGAAGCACAGGATCGGTTGTTGTGGCGACGCTTGGGGGAGGCCTATGTCCAACAGTGGACGTCTTTCGGCTGAAATGATGATGATGATGATGATTTGCGGATTATTGTTAATCAGATCTTGACACCTTACAGTGTATTATGGGTCACAGATGGAGCCGTTTCAGGATTAAGAAACACAGAAAAACAGCTCGAAGTGGAAGGAAATGCTACTAACCTTTGAACTCGGTGACTCCACGTGGTAGCCGGCCGGCGATCTCAGGTTTTACAACTCTTTAGATCCAGTGACGAGTAGATATGGTATTCACTAAACACTGCACGGATCAGAAGAACAAATTGTTAGTGTTTCCTGTCCCTTTAACGGATAAGTTCAATAATAATCAATTATTCCATGTAAAATGCGCGGGTGGCCGTCTTTGCATTGCGGGCGATTCCTAATGAATTTTTCATGTCAAGTCTATCTGCGTTCTCTTTCTCTCGAGGTTGTGCAGGAAAAGGATGTAAGATGGGAAGTGTTGCAAGGTGTCACACAAACAAGACGCGGTACACAATTTACACTAATATTATAAAGACAAACTTTACCAGTTTGTTTTTTTTTTGTTTGTAGGAGGTAATCTCTGGAAGTACTGGTCCGATTGTTAAAATTTTTTCACCGATAGAAAGTTGCTTTATTCCTGAGTGACATAGGCTATATTTTATGTATGCGGGTGAGGGCGCGGGCAAAAGATAGTTATTATATGCGGCTAATTTCGGAACTAATTTTTACGCGGCAATTACCAAGTGCTATCGGCGCTACCAGTCAGTAAAACCATGAGCCCGCTAAGGCCATGGGAATTTTTGGAAAAGTTAACTTGGTAACGCAAGTGGGTGTAAGTCAGTAAAAATCTGACCCACCCTCCCACTCCAGCCAGAGTGGGAGAACTCACAACCTCAAAAAATGACATGTGAGTGACGTGAAAAAAACAAGACTGTTTGTGTATCTACTTAACCTAATATTTTCAGAAGAGTAAACGTACTTACAAACTGTAGGGATCGTATAAAATAAAACATCTCAAACCTAGGCGTTTTTTTTTAGATGGGAAAATCATGCAATGACATCTCCCGCCATTGGGCGGAGCGAGAGGGCATGTCAGACTTTACTGACTAAAAACCCACTCCTGTTTCTTCTTTGCCTTCGTTTCCGGGCCCCGGGGTTCACTTTCGCATCACCCATGGCCCTAGTAGCCTTCGACCCTGCTGGTCCCCTACGGTTGCTGACATTTCCTTGAGGTTCGCGTGGAACACTACGCACCGTCGACGACTTGGGCTCGGTCCGGACGGTTACCGGACAGTCGGACGATGAGCTACCCTTTGCCCGCCGTCCGCAAGCCCGCGCCTACTGTGGCCGGAAATCGGGATCGGAATCCCGGCGGTTGGGGCGTGAGGGCCATTGCCTCGCGCGAGTGACCGCCTCCTTTGCTAGCATTACTGCTTCGCAGAAAGAGACGACCCCCTGCCAATCCTCCTCGCTCCGGGGTTCAGTTTCGCACAACCCACGGTTTGGATGTAGGATTTATTCCTATAAAATTACTGTTTTACATAATTCTAAAGAATCACTCGCGCCCTCCTTCCTGTATTATTTATTTTAAAACTTGAATCAGTGTTCATCATCCTTATATTTGAGCCGAAAGACGTCCTCTGTTGGACCGTGACCCTCACCAGGACGTCGGTCCACCTTGTTGAAGACCTTCCCACGCTGCATCTTCCGGTACGTGGTCGCCACTTCAAAACCTTTCGGCCCCATCGACCGTCTATTCTGCGAGCAATGTACCCTACCTATTTCTACTTAAGTTTGGCGATTCTTCGGGCTGTGTCGGTAACCTTGGTTCTCCTGTGGATATCTCCAGATTCCTGATTTGCTTATGCTCGAAGTTTTCTTGCATGATCGTTCTAGCAAGAAAACGTCAAGCATAGGCTTTTTTAGGGTTCCGTATTCAAAAGTTAAAAACGGGACAATATTTATACTAAGGCTCCGCTGTCCGTCTGTTTGTTTGTCACCAGGTTTTATCTCATGAACCGTGATAGCTAGACAGTTGCAATTTTCACAGATGATGTATTTCTGTTGCCGCTATAACAAGACATACTAAAAACTAAAAAATAAAACCGGACAACTGCGAGTCGGATTCGCGCACTGAGGGTTCCGTACAAACTTACCTATGAAAACAGTTCAATTCCTAAATTGAGTTACGTAGATTTTTTTCAAACAAGTTTTTTTTGTGACGTAACTACAAATTTACAGTTCAGATTGTTTCCTATATTTGTGGTGTGAGACCTTGCTTCATGCTATATTTCAGTACCCCATAAATTTTGATTCCCTTGAGAGTGTCGAAATATACGTTTTTGCGACATAAACGGCCGTATATCTTTTTTCGTTAACTCAGAAGTTTGAGTTTTTCACAGCTTCAAGGGACCGCAGACCTGAGTTTAAGGTTTTAATTTCAACTCGATACCTCCACGCGTTCACAGACAGACAGATAGACACACAGACAGACAGACGGACAACGAAGTGATCCTACAAGGGTTCCGTTTTTTCCTTTTGAGGTACGGAACCCTAATAAAAAGGTTATAGGTAATGCAGTGTCTAATGTTATAAAGATATTGGTATGGAACCCTTCGTGGGCGAGTTCGACCCTTACTTGGCCGGTTTTTTAAACTTATGTTAATTTCTCTCATTTATAATGTGCCGTAAGTTCTAAACTGTCTAGAGAAATCCAGATGAAAGATTCTACAGTACCATAAATTGAAAATTCGGTAATCAATATACTAAATAGATACCTACATAAGGTTGGTACTTGTACTTTTTCATGTTAACCACAGAAAACCAAACATAATATACAACATAGAGCAGTAATGGCCCAGTGGTAACGGCCCAGACTTACGACTTACTGAGGACGCCGTGACGTCTCTCCAGTCACTCCTCAAAGAAGGGGACTTACCGCCATGATTATGGCGTGCCCAACGTTTGAAAGTTTGACATTCAGTACGTAATGAGAAACTTTTGGTTTTCGTTCACGTTGCCATGGAAGTTTTGTCACTGCTGTAACAGTTGTTCCGTATCATGTAAAAGTAAAGTTTTTGTTCGCCAATTGGGACGGGTATACGGTAAACCTCTCTACATCTGATGTAGGGAAGGAAATAACTTACTTATTGGCGTGACTAGAATGGTTAAGCGTTCGGACTTAGACGAGGAGGAAAAAACAATTTTGTAGTTTCTTTTTCGGGTTGAATAAGTAGTTTGTTATTTTGTATGTCTCTGTAAGAAAATCATTGAATTGGGATTAGTAGTACGGACAGCGTCATTAAATGGTTATCCCTCTTTTAAGATATTTTAATATGAGATGGGTGCCCAATTGATGTTGCTGTCTGTACATAGTTAGGTAATCTGAACTAAAATAGGAAGGAGCGGGCTTGCGGACGGCGTGCAATGGGTAGCTCGCCGTCCGACCGTCCGGTAACCGTCCGGACCGAGCCCAAGTTGTCGACGGCGCGTACTGTTCCACGCGCTTCTCAAGGATATGTCAGCAACTGTAGGGGCCCAGCAGGGTCGAAGCCGACTGGGGCCAAGGGTCTGATTCTGAAAGAGAGACTCGGCCCTGGTACGAAAGGCAACGAAGGAACAGGATTTGGTTTTTAGTCAGTAAGAGTCTGACATTATCTAACGCTCCGCCCGAGACAGGGGATGTCATAAGATGATTTTCCCATCGAAAAACAAAACTAAAATAGGAAAAATACTGTTCTTTTTTGTATCACTCCTTCTGTTTTTTTTAATGGGAAATCATCAAGTAACAAGTGTCAGATTTAAGAAACCAAACCACATAAAAACAGTTTTATTACTACAAAATCAACTCAATAATCGTATAAACGATATTCTAAAACTGCGACTGTTTCCACGACAATGGCTACGTGGTGGGTGCTTACGACGTATGTTTACGATTCTCATTTTTTTACTGTCGCCCCCATTCATTTCAGGCTATTGTTGGTTTACTTCGCGTGAAAATCGGCTCGCTAGTTCTCGAGATGTGCACGAGTAAACAGATTTACAGAGACGATTTGTTAATAAATTTTATTGGGTTGGGATTTATTGTTAGAAAAGAAGGTTTTAGGGGAATAATGAACACTACAACTTTAGTAACTTTTTTTTTTCGGTGGGAAAATCACCCAATGACATCCCCCGCTCTTGGGCGGGGCGGGAGAGTGTATCAAACATTTAGAAGAAAGTAATTTCCCTGTTCCTTCGTTGCCTTTCATACCAGGGCCGAATCTTCTTTTCAGAAGCAGACCGTTGGCCCCAGTAGGCTTCGACCCTGCTAGGCCCTTACATTTTGCTGACATCTCCTTGAGGCGCGCGTAGAACAGTACGCGCCGTTGACGACTTGGGCTCGATCCGGACGGTTACCGGACGATCGGACGGCGAGCTACCCATTGCTCGCCCTCGCGCGTACACGTGCGTCCCCCTCCTTTGCTAACATTACTGCTTCGCAGTAGGAGGCGACCGCCTGTCACTCCTCCTTGCTTCGGACCATGGCCTGTACCAAGGCCCAGAGCGAGAGATCGTTGCCGCCGATCTTCCCCACGAGGACACGGCAGTGCTCTGCCCAAACGGGGCACACCTCTACCGTAAGCTGCACCGTGTTCTCCGGGCGGAGGACCACTGTGAGTGCCCGGGTGTCACAACTTTATTAACTGGGAACAGGGCACCCCTTGGCAAGATTGTCATGAGATAAAAAAGAATATTGATCAAAATATCATTTTCGTAATTAAATTAAATATTGAATGCCTTTTTCATGAAACTACGCATTCAATAGGGAAAGATGAACTGAGAGGGTTGTTTCAATGATTTTCAATTATGGTAAACCAAGCATAGGTACATGCCCCAGTCGGTAATGTGCCCCACTTGCAAAACTAAGACATGCATTTAAAATTTGGTGCTTATTTCAGCCGATTTGGTTAGTTTATAAAGGGCCTATTACACTACGCGATATTCAGCACACGATATTCAGATTTATTTTTTGTTCCGAGTAAGACCGGTCTAACCCTTATTACACTACGCGACATCGACTAAGACTATCTGAATATCGAGTAGTGTAATAGGCCCTTTAGTATGATAGCGATGTATAAAACAATGCAAATTTAACTTGCGTTATATAGGTTATGTAATTTTAAATGTGTGTCTTAGTTTTGCAAGTGGGGCTTGTTATCGACTGGGGCACGTATGACTGGTTTTCCCTATTAGAATTCCGTAAATAAATAAGTATTATTATTTATTTATTTATTTATAACAACAAAGGTTTTCCTTAAGTTTAGAAAAAGGCACACAATTAGACCCCTGGGGACTGTCTACGCGCTATAAACTGTCCAGGTCCAATTAACTCGATATAGTACTCCTTCAACTTACGCAGCATTGACCTGCAAAATGTAAAAAAAAAACAACTGAAATCAAACTGAAATCAATGAAAGATTGAAAAAAAAATAATCATTCATTTAGGTTTTCAGTAAAGTTTAGTATCACACTAGTAATCCTCCCGGCTGATTTTCGATCTCGGGGTCTAATCGCATGAGATATTATAGTGCACAAGTGCGTGCGCGCAAACCCAGGTGCACTTTATGTTCCTTTACTCTCATACACCGATGGGACGGCAATCCGACACGACCGGAGAGAGATCAGACCACCAAGTTTCAAACTCCGGGGTGCTATGGAGTAATTCGTAATGGAAAACCCAACAGCACTTTTTGCCCGACCCAGGAATCAAACCCAGGATCTAACGCTCAGCAGTCGTGCCTGCGACCATGAAGGTGCCATTCGAACCTCGGCTGCAGGCTGCGGATGCAGGCAGCACATGCAGCAGCTGCTCGATGCCGCCCGCAGCTGTACGACTGGTTTTGTATAGATTTTTGTTTTGTCGCTGCGGCCGCACGTGCTGCCGTGCTTCGGCTGCGAGTGCTGCCGCGACCTGCAGCTGCAGCTGATCGTTGACCAGTAATGCTGCGGCCGTAAGCCGATGCGCACGTAGTTACGTCACTCCAACCTGTTTAGACAAGTCCAAAATCATCGCTATTCGAAGCCGATAGCGCTCATATTGGATTGAATCGTAGATTTTCGACTGGCAGCATGTGTAGCCAGCCTCGAAATCACTACCAGCTGCGGATGCAGGCAACGGCTGCGTGTCATGCGTGTGCTACCTGCATTCGCAGCCTGCATCCGCAGCTTGCAGCCGAGGTTCAAATGGCACCTTGAGACCAACGAGGCAGTTATGACACAGTTTGTATACCTGAACGGATATGATGAAAATTACCACACGAGACCACCATAAAGACTAAAGATCAAGAATAGGACACACTTTTTTACCCCGGGAGTATGTTCTCTTGGGATATCTTTTTACTTTCACACGGGTGAAACCGCTGGCATAAACTAGTTGAAAATAAAATCATTCATTCAGATTTTTGTAGGTATAGTAAAGTATAGTATTTTATACGAACCTCGCCGTTCACCTAAGTACTTACTCTTCAACATTTGGACTATAAAATTCTAGATCTACAATAACCTCATTCAAGCTTAAAGCTCGGAACACACCCTGTACATAATTTAACCTCCTTCCTTCAATATTTACCCGTATGGATTTACGTGAAAAACATTACCCTCATTCTAGCTTCGCTGAAGTCAGGCAAAAACTTAGTCGACTTGAAGATTTATGACTTAGCAGCAAGATAAACATGCGGGTAGTGTGAAGGTGAGTACAGTACAAAATAAACTTTGTTGTTTCCAGGAATATGTGCCAGCATAGAAGTGTTCTGTTCCATAGAATTTATTTAAAAAAAAACTGGGCAAGTGCGAGTCGAACTCGTGCACTGAGGGTTCCGTACAAACCTACCTATGGAAACAGTTCAATTCCCGAATGGAGTCTCGAAGATTTTTCAGAACAGCAATTTTTTTTTTGTTGTGACGCAACAACAGATGACTGTTTTCAGATTTATTACTATACCTGTTCCATATGACCTTGCTTTATGCCAAATTTCAGGATTCTGTGTCAACGGGAAGTACCCTATGAATTTTGTTTCCTTTGGGAGTGTCGAAATATACGTTTTTTGCGACATAAACAGCCGTATCTTTTTTTTTTCTTAACTTAGAGGTTAGATTTTTTCGCAACTTCAAGGACCGCAGACTTGAGTATATATGGTTTAAATTTTAAATCAATACCTCTACGCGTTCCCAAGATAAAGAGTCTTGACATACAGACAGACGGACGACAAAGTGATCCTATAAGGGTTCCTTTTTCCTTTTCAGGTACGGAACCCTAAAAATATATTATGTCTAAATGAAATCTGTAATGGTGCGTTTACACGTGGGCCCAGCCTCGGCCAATCGCCATTGTTTAAACGGGGTTTCCCCGTTTACACAATGGCTAGGTAAACAACGTACGTTTACCCGTGTAAACATTATATATATCTAATCTAATGTATACAAATCTCTTCTTCTTCTTGTTTTCGTGTTGATCTATTCAAACTATTTTTCTTTTACCAGTATTTATCAAGCTGTAGTTACGGCTCAGCAGGCTTAGCCAAGTTGATAATCTACAATCGTTAACGCTAGTAGAAAACTAAAAAAATTTGGGAATGATGCCATATCAACGTTAAGTCACGTGGTCAGAACAAGGCGGGGCGAGCCGTTACCGATTGTAGAAAGAGATTCGACACGAAACAGTCGTAACTTGGCTACAGGCCTGCTGTTATTGGCCTCTTATAGATCCTGAAAAGTGCAGGTGGTTGTGCAGGATGGACAGCATATCAGGTGACGCATGCCCTGTGCAGCGGCTCCACACTGGCATTGTGTTATATATAAAAATAAATGATACTACAAAACAATACTAATACTACACACTACTACTATACTTAATTTAATGATACTACATTCTACTTGATATATCTGTTATTTATTTATTGTGCACACCTACCACAGTGTTGTTTCTTATAACCCAAAGGTTGACTGGTAGAGAATGCCTTGTTGCATTAAGTCCGCCTATGTACCACTACTGTATCTGAAGTTTAAATAAATAAATAAATAAAAATCTCTTGTCAAAGTGTTTGTCATCGAACTCGTCCACTCCTTTATGAAATTTTTGTTGTATGGTCGAAGGCTATTTTTTACCCATGTACCTTCACACCCCAGCTCGCCGTCCGATCGTCCGGTAATCGTCCGGACCGAGCCCTAGTCGTCCACGATGAGTACTGTTCCACGCGCGCCTCAAGGAGAGGTCAGCAAACCGTAGGGGCCCAGCAGGGTCGAAGCCTACTGGGGCCAATGGTCCGCTTCTGAAAGGAAGACTCGGTCCTGGTATCGATGGAACAGGGTTTTAAACAATAAAGTCACAAAAGAGCAGGGGATGTCATTGAATGATTTTTCCACCGAAAACAAAAACCTCCACACCCCATTTATTTATTTGATTATTGATATGACAAAACTACATTTGCCGGGTCAGTTAGTCTAATGTATAAATAAAAATCTCTTATCAAAGTGTTTCTTATTCCTATACTCCTCTGAAACGGCTTGACCGATTTCTATGAAATTTTTGTGTGTATTTTCTTGTTATGTTTGCTTGTGAGGGTCAGACTTTTACTGTCTAAAACCTGCCTGTGTTCCTCCAATTACCTATCCTTTGCATTCCATAGGGCCGCCGTAACTCTTTCTAATAATTCGGCAGACCTGGTAGTTCCCATCTATACTAGAATCGGCTTCTTTGGAGGTATTCGGAACAGAGAGCAAAACCGAAATCGCGAAAAAAATCAGCTGTTCAGTACATTAGGCAAACATAAATAATAATAATCTAATATATAAAATTCTCGTGTCACGGTGTTCGAACTTGAACTCCTCCGAAACGGCTCGACCGATTCTCATGAAATTTTGTGAGCATATTGAGTAGGTCTGAGAATCGGCCAACATCTATTTTTTTTTTATTTATTTATATGGCAGAACAACGTTTGCCGGCTCAGCTAGTAATAATATATAATATAATATTCCACAACCATCACACAACGCCGTCTAGTCTCAAGCTAAGCAGAGCTTGTGTTATGAGTACTAGACAACTGATAAACATACTTAAGTATATATTTCTAAATAAATGTACTGAACAGCTGATTTTTTTCGCGATTTCAGGTTTGTTCCCATAGTAAAAGTTGTTGGTTATCATGAGCACAATCACGTGTTTAAGTATCGTACACAAATTACCCTATATATGTTCTAATCGCGCGGAGAACTTCAATTGCGCGATGCAGGATTAGTTCTTATGTGACGCCATCACTACAAAACCGTCGTTGTCATCGTCTGTCGTTATTAAAAACCAGAACCATTTTTTAAAGATCGATGCTTTTCAGTAATTTGGTTTTGTTCTCAGAATTAAGATTTTATACTTGATTTTTCAGTAAAATTACATACAATTTCAAAGAACAAAAAATCCTTTTAACGTTGACTCCGATAGTGTTGAAACAAGAGTCTAGTTCAAATGAGATACGGCAAGGAATTATTGAGCAGTGCTGAGTGGGTTTCAATTAGTAACGCGACTATTAAGGCGAATACAATGGTAATAGTGATTGGAAATTAATTTGGGAACAGCTTGTTTCTAGGGTTCCAAACGTCCGAAAGTAAAAACGAACCTCTTGTAGGATCGCGGGCTTGCGGACGGCGAGCAATGGGTAGCTCACCGTCCGACCGCCCGGTAACCGTCCGCACCGAGCCCAAGTCGTCGACGGCGCGTATTGTTCCACGCGCGCCTCAGGGAGATGTCAGCAAATCGTAGGGTCCCAGCAGGGTCGAAGCCTACTGGGGCCACGGGTAGTGTGAAAGTGAAACCCGGGGCCCTGGGACGAAGGCAAAGAAAGAACAGGAGTGGGTTTTTAGTCAGTAAAAGTCTGACACTATCTCCCGCTCCACCCAAGGGCGGGATTTGTCATTAGATGATTTTGCCACAAAAAAAACCCCTTGTAGAATAAATTGTGTATATGTCTGTCTGTAACAGCTAATTTTCTCTGAATCTACTGGATTAATGGATTTAAAATTGTCTATAACTTACAGCAGTAGTCGTATTCTAGTAGTTTTGGTAATTTAAAAATTACAAAACACATTATAATTTACCAGTTCAACAGAAAGAAAGAAAGAAAACATTTATTTGACAGTTAAACTTAGTAACAAAAATAAGTCATAAAAAAGAAAGAAATGGATCTTTGAATAAATATTGAGCAATAAAATAACCAAATGGTTAGCCCATTTAGTTACGTGTGGGTAGTTAGCAAATCGGAATTATTCGGTAATTACTCGGTCACTATTTCTGCCTGCGGGGTTTAACACAACACGAAGAAAATAACGGTGGCTTCGTTTTCATATCCATTTATTGGTTTCCAAGAAAACTTCAACTATACTGACGTACCTGATTGCTTATCTCTTTTGTTGACTGTACATACATAAATATCTATGGCCCAAATACGAATTAGTAACTTAAATAAATGAATTTGGAATATGGGATTCGCTTTTGGGGTGCTAATCGGTACTTTTGTTAAGGGCATTAGTTAGCAATTTTTAGACTATGTCTCAAATGACATTTATAATGCAAATAATTAATTGATTTGCGTCAAAATCGAAGTTAAAAAAACTCAAAAAAAATACATTTATAATGTTAATCATTTAAGTAGTTAGTAATAGTACTTTATTGCATGTGCCTAGGTTAAACACATGCCTTAACAACATGGCGAGCTATTGGTTCCAAATTCAAATATTAGATCGTTCGCAGTCGGGTTCAGACGAAGTTTCTTGAATTTCTGAACCCTGCCCGTTGTTGTGGCAGTGACAAGAAATGTGAACTTCTTTAAATCTAGTGTAACTTGTGGTGTAACTTGTTACTATTCATATTATGAATAGTAACAAGTTACACCTTGTTTAAGTAGAAAAATTAAAATCTGACAGCAGTCTTGCCAAGAGGTATCTTTTACCCAGTCATTGGGTTATTTATTTATGTACAAGCACTTGTACTTAAGTTTGGCGTTCCTTTGGCTATGTCGGCAGGAAACATTCCTCGTAGAACGGATAGTCGATGGGGCTGAAAGGTTCTAGAGTGGCGACCGCGAACCGGAAAACGCAGCGTTGGAAGCCCTCCCACAGGTGGACCGATGACTTGGTGAGAGTCGCGGGAATGCGGTGGACGCGAGACGCACAGGATTGGTCGTTGGGGCGACGCTTGGGAAGGCCTTTGTCCAACAGTAGACGTATTTCGGCTGAAATGATGATGATGATGATAAAGCACTTGCACAACGTTACGGAGGATGTCCAAGGCATTGTACAATAGAAACTTACAAACTAAAAAAATACATTTAATAAAACAATAATTATGTTATGGAGGTCAGATTGGCGCCTATTTCTATTCAGCTGCATCAGTTTAGACTGGAAACCGACCCCTACATATTTGTGAAAAGGCTTGCCCGGTCCTCTTTTGTTGCATGAAAACCTTACTCCTAGTTACAATTTTAGAAGCTTATCGATTGTTCGAAACAGTTACCATAGTTCTGGAACGCGGAGGGCAACTGAACTAAAACACACAGGTGGGTACTTTTGGTCAGTAAAAGACTGATACTTCCTACTCCTGACCAAGCGAGGGTGCTGGAGCCTTCCTCTAGGACGAACATGAACAAGTTTGACTCTTGTCACGCGCCAAAAGAATATTAAACATAATGGCGTATATCTATTTCACTGCAGCCTGCCGAGGTTCACTGAAGTAGCTAAAACTAAAGTGTATTGAAAATATAGGTACAGGTTAATTAACCGGACGGTTTTTTTTTTTTTTTTTTTTTTTCCGGTGGGAAAATCATCTTATGACATCCCCCGCCCTTGGGCGGGGCGGGAGATAGTGTCAGACTTTTACTGACTAAAAACCCACTCCTGTTCCTTCGTTGCCTTTCGTACCAGGGCCGAGTCTTCCTTTCAGAATCAGACCCTTGGCCCCAGTAGGCTTCGACCCTGCTAGGCCCCTACAGTTGCTGACATCACCTTGAGGCGCGCGTGGAACAGCACCCGCCGTCGACGACTTGGGCTCGGTCCGGACGGTTACCGGACGGAATTATCCGGATGGTGCGGGGATACCGCACGGTTTCCTGCGAAGCCTCCTTGCTGGCCTGCCACCATGGGATTTGGAGACAATAGCCCTTGCACGTATGCATGATTAGCGTGTGGAGATGCAACGCCGCGCCCGGGGCGAAACTTCGCTGCCGCGACAAGTTGCAGCATGGCGGGAAGAGTCCGTTCTTTGAGCCCAAGCCATCGACGGCCACGCGCGCCTCAAGGAGACGACAGCACAACCGTAGGGGCCCCAGAAGGGTCGAAGCCTACTGGGGCCATGGGTTGTGCGAAAAAGAACCCCGGGGCCCTGGAACGAAGGCAAAAAAGGAACAGGAGTGGGTTTTAGTCAGTAAAAGTCCACTCCGCACAAGGTGTCATTAGATTATTTCCCATCTAAAAAGAAGGTAGATACAGTTTAATTAATATTATAATTATTGCATTTTATTTTATTTTATTAAGTACAGTGACAGATTACAGATTAAGACAATCAGCACAGTTAAAAATAAAATACAGTACATAAATCTGAAGTCCAATTATTGCTGTACACAGCACTCAAAGTTTAATATACTTCAGAAACAGAAAAGAAACAGTAAAGGTGAAGTATTATGGAGAAGTTAATGAAGTACACTAATGTAATTACATTTTATATAAACAATTTCTAAATTCGTTAAAACTGTTCAAAAACAATTCTACCTTAGGGCATATTATATTATATTCATTGCACATTCTAGATAACTGTATGTTTATGTTATTTCTTTGTATAAATTGAATACAGACGTATAGATGGTATTAGCATCGCATTGAAGCTAAGAGCTGTAATGGTGTTATTTACACAATTTTAAATAAACAAATAATTTCAGCCAAAAGACGTTCACTGTTGGACATAGACCTCCCCCAAGCGTGGCCACAATGACCGGTCCTGTGCGTCTCGCATCCTGGACTAAGGGACGCGGGGATCCGATGGATTCCAGGTCGTCGGTCCACCTTGTGGAAGGCCTTCCAGCGCAAAAAAAACTTTTTTTCAATTTTTTTTTTAAATGTAATCTACCGGTGCATGACTGCGATCCCACCTGATGGTAAACAGTGATGCAATCGTTGATGGTGAAGCACACTAGTTTCTTAAGAGCCTATTCATTGTAGCCTTGAAGACACCTAAATTATAAGCGGACAGGAAGACCGCAGGCAAATTGTTCCAGTCCTTCGATGTACAATGCGTTCCAAATAAGAATAGGATCGATTGACAGGTAGTGACGTCACGTCATACTGTGAAATCGAAGAATTATTAAGGTGAGCAAAACAAGAAAATTTTAAAATTTAATTTATTTACGAACTGTGAACGAAAATAGTTTAATCAGAATACAGTTCTTCAATTTTGCTCATCTCTGAGTTCTTCAATTTTGCCCAATTTCTTGCGATTTGACAGTATGACGTGACGTCACAACATGGCGTCGATCCTATTCTTATTTGGAACGCATTGTACGCGGTATAAACGACGATGCGAAACGCGAACTTTTTTAAATTTCAAAAACCATTTGCCATTCTTCTACTCCTAAGTTCCTAATATCCGCACAAAATATTAAAAGTAAAATAAAATACCAACGCGAGTGTACATCGGTGCTCAAGGGAAATCACCGTTCGTAGCGCAGTAACTACGCGGGGTAGTTAGCGTTGTCATGACGACAAAGTCTGTTTACCGTTTCAGACGCGCCAATATATACGACCTAGACTATGGTTTTGATGTAAAGGTGTGTTAGATTTAGATTTTAGATTTTATTTTGAACAAAAATCTTTGCGCAGTGACTCTTTCAAATAATCCCACAACCATGGTATGTTGGTTTAATAAAAACACATTTATACTAACAGCTGCAGTTCCTTCTATTAATGGCCGCTTCACGAAATTGGTCCTACAACTAACTAAACATCAGTTACGCAAATTGACGGCCGCAAAAACTGGCCACGGAAATACTAAAAAGCATCTCTCTGTCATAGGAGTTACAGACAGCCCACTCTGCAGAGTCTGCATGGAGAAAGACGAGACAGCAGTTCATCTGCTTCTAAGCTGCCCAGTGGTCGCTGAATACAGGGCAAAGTGCTTCTCACCCAGGTACCCTCCGTGAAATGGTCAGTAGCATCAAGGCGCTGATGGCTTTCCTTGAGGAGCTGGTGTGGATCGAATGACGCATTTGTCCCACCCGTACGCAAAATACGCGCTTTGGTCGTGGAGCGGCGGACATCAGTCCGAAATATAAAAAGAAATACAAACAGCTGCCAGCAGCTTCGCCCCAACGATAGTAGAAAATTGTCCCAAGGGAACATATTCTCGAGATAAAAAGTATTCTGTGTGCTATTCCAGGATGTGATGTTACCGTGTACCAAATTTCATCCAAATCCGTACAGAAGTTTGAGCGTGAATGAGTAACAAACATACTCACATACAAACTTTCTCCTTTATAATAGTAAAGTGTGATAATAATAGGTCTCCATGAAATTGCCGTTTTTTAAAACGGGTTGCTTTGAAAAGTTATATCTTTGGATTGACTTTAAATTATAAGTTCAAATAAACTTTATATTAAAGGTACGTTGTTATTTTTTTCGAAATGAGGTATTTATATGGTTTCTATGTGTTTTGTATTTTTTGTAATATCGCTGTATTTATAAACATTTTTGTATGAAATCTAAGAAAACTCGCATTGTTTTGTAATATGAATTCTACTGTGGAAACAATGTGTCTCAAGCGGTATGCAATATAGATGATGTATACGGACTTAAAACTGCTAATTAATGGAATGTCTATTTTTGTTTCAATCACTTTCACGTGGGAAATTTTATCTCACGAATAACTTTTCTTCCTAGAGCGGCTACAAGACAAAATTTCCAAAACGAAAGCTATTAAACCAAGAACACACGAGTTCTTTTGTTAGAAGAAAGTCGTAGGTATACGTCATTGATATTGCTTGCACTTTGAAATGCATAGTTTCTGGAACTCTTAATATGAAGAAACGTTTTTTTTATTAGCGTTCATGGGGTTATAAGTACGGAAAATACAAAACACGAATAATAATAATAATATTCCACAACTTTCACACAACGTCGTCTAGTCCCAAGGTAAGCAGAGCTTGTGTTGTGAGTACTAGACAACTGATAAACATACTTATATATTTCTAAATACATACATATTATAGATAAAATACACCCAGACACAGAACAAATGATCGTGCTTATCACACAAACATTTGTCCTGGGTGGGAATCGAACTCACGACCTCCGGCATAGCAGTCAGGGCCACTAACCACTAGACCAACAGGCCAGTCAAAAATACAAAGAAACCAATAAATACCTAATTTCGAAAACAGAATAACTTACCTTTAATTTAAAGTTTATTTGAACTTATAATTCCAAGTCAATCCAAAGATATAACACTTCAAAGCAACCCGTTTAAAAAAACGGCGATTTCATAGGTAAAGCACCTATTAATAGTCACTGAATAAACAAAACACAAAACCCAATACAATCCTATGTTATACGTACACACAATCAAAATACCTCGCATTCAATTTCACCATACACTGGCAAAAAACCGGAAAAACGTAACATTTTCAATCGGCACCGCATACCAATCAATACACGTGTATCAATCAGTACACAGGTATCAATCAATACAGGTGAATCAATCAGATGGATGGAGATAACGCATTGATGAATGTGTCTGATCGGAACATTCGCAGGGAAAACAATGGAATGGTATGTACGATTACTATACGATATAACGACTAGCCTAGGGGACATTAAAGCGGATACAGGTTTTTTTTAAAAAAATGAATAAAACAAAAGTATAGAATCTGAAAAACTAAATGCTGAAAGGATTGTTACAAGATTTTTGTTGCAGTCTGTGTTTCCTGATTACTACAACCTATACTCCATTCTTGATAGCATTAGACAAAACAGGTTCATAGAAGCAGGTGTGCACAACATTTATTTTTCAAGATAAATTCAAACAATTTTAATAAATAATGGTTTCAATATAAAATCTTAACATTACCTACTTTGATAAATTTGATTATTGTGAGGTAAGTACTAAACACTTAGATAAACCTTAAAAATAACTATATTTAAAAAATTTTTTTTTTTTTAAATGGCTTTCAACAAGTTTCCTCCTTACAAAACATGAATTGGACACAATACAAGGCAACAAGATTATTTAACATTCATACAAGCAGAAATAACTAATACTATACAGTATAATTAAAAACGTCCCAGGTACTGACAACCCTTGTTTCTTTTAGATTTTTAACTATAAGTAACAATTAAATAATGTATTTAATTAAAAGCCTTATAAATTTAGGAGATGGATAGTTCAAATGAATTCATATAAGTATAACAGTTGGTATATAAGTTGATTATAATAAATTCAGCATCAATCTTAACTGTAATAAAGTACAATATACATATTGTACTTTTATTACAAAGTCTACCCTAAAACAACCTTTTTTAACTTCTGTCTAATGCTATCGCGAATAGAGTATACATTAGAGGGTACTTTGAGTAGGGGTGGTCTAGTGGTAATGACTCCGACATACGAAGTAGGTCGCGATTTCAAACCCAATCATCACTGCTCTCAAAACGGTGAAGGAAAACATCTTGAGGAAACCGGCATGTCTTAGAAATAAAAATTCGAAAACATGTGACATCCATCAACCAGCACTGGGCTCACGTGGTGGATTACGGCTCATTCCCTTTCCTAGAGAGGACGTCTGAGTCGCAGCAGTGAGAACCGTATAAGGCTGGTCTTTAGGTCAAGAATGAATACGTTACTTCCAGGCAAGCCTTCTTCAACGTCAATCACATCATTACTTACCATCTGGGGCCCAAGTCTGCTATTTTTATAAATTCGTCATCCCAACACGATCCCATTGTCATTTTGCTAAAATTTCGTAATCTGCTAATTCATAATGATCGATCATTGATCGGTCAATGGTCTCGCAATAGAGTTATGATAGAATGACAATATCGAGCTTATTAAAAGCAATGACTGCACAGTGACGTTCTAAAGGTAGGTCACTGATCAAAGGAACTGTCAACATTTTAGCAGATTATCGCATACGTCAGACATTCATTTGTCAATATGTACGAGATTACCATTCTATGCCACTTCTTTCAATGAAGTGTCAGTGGTTGACCATTGGAAAATCATAACGACGCCATTATATTAGTAGATTACCAAACTTGTCAAAATCAACAATTGTGAAATCAATGATAGACCATTCTGACACTATTGTAATAGCAGACTTGAGGCCCTGGTGAAATTAATGGTCAACCTCGAGAGAGAGAAAAAAATCACGCATTCAGTGCCATAGTACCTACGTATAATAAAAGTCCCAAACACTTCATAAAATACCACATTACTGTCTAGTAACGTATTGCAGGGTCATTTACATTTTTTATTCAGTCCCCAGCGAGACATAAGAATTGCGTTTCACGCAAGTTCCGACAAGCAAATTGTATATCTCGCCGTTCGATATAAAGTTAAGACCGAGTAGTAAGTCTGTCAGAGATCGTAGAAAGAATGGAGATATTCTGTAATTTAAAAGATTGAGTGTGAAAGGAGCAGTGGTGGCCGAGTGGTAACGGCCCCGACTTACTAGTTGTAAGACGCGGGTTCAAACCCAGCCAGGCGCATTACTTTGTGTAATTTATTTCATCACCACTGCTCTCAAAACGGTGAAGGAAAACATCGTGAGGAAACCGGCATGTCCTAGAACCAAAAATTCGAAGACATGTGACATTCACCAACCCGCAATGGGCCCGCGTGGTGGATTATGGCCCATTCCCTCTCCTAGAGAGGAGGCCTGAGTCCCAACAGTGGGAACATTATAAGGCCGACTATGCTATGAATGTGAAAGTGGTAGCGAAATCAAAGGAGACGGGGATTTCTGGGCCAAAATTCTAATAAGTTGAGAGATATGGCTTAAAAAATTTGTTATATTTTTCTTTTTCAAAATACAAAAAAAAACAAGCTCTAGTTTCAGTCAGATATCTAAAAAATAAGTTTTAGTCATGAATAACCTATTCTAGGTTATCTATCAGTTATTACAATCGATAAACAGTTTATTCCAAGGAACTTGTATATCAGCCCCCCTAGCCACGTTACGATCGTTCGTTTGCGTCGAACACCTCGAGTAGGCCACGCCTCCGATTCCTTTGTTCTGACCACGTGATTGAGCGTTGAGATGACGTCAGAACAAAGGAATCGGAGGCGTGGCCTACTCGAGGCGTTCGACGCAAACGAAATGATCATAACTTGGCTAAGGGGGCTGGTTTATTCTAAGGTATTTTTTTAAATTTGTGTTGACACTGACATATATTACTTCTTTCTATCTCTTATGATCAGTCGTAGACATGGGCATTTTTGGCTTTGGCATTTACGGTTTGCTAAGTCTGGTCAGAGTCGATAGTGTCGCGGAGTAACACTTAAACGAATCCTATATATAACATATATGATTTTTTTCTTTTTTCATTGGGATGTGAAATCACTAAATAACTACTAACAACTCCCGCTTCGGGTAGAGCGAGAGGGAGTGTCAGACTTTTACTCACTAAAACCCACCTGTGGTTTTTCAGCTGCCCATACCTTCTATGACCAATTTGAGCATATCGATACGACAAGACGCAAACTATATTTTAACTCTCTCCATTCCACGTTCTACAATCTCCATCCGATATAAAGTTTAGTCGCAGTCGATAAAGGGTCAACGCTAGGCTGACCCTTTTCACGGCGATTGTACCGTGAGGCCCCGAACGGCTTCCAGAGCCTGTAACAATTGTAAGGATAAATACTTAAATTTTGTTAGGTACGCAACGGTCAGCCGTATTGTGAAACTGGATTGGGTTGTACGTTTTATAGTGGGTACTACGTGTAAAGTGATAACGTTTGAAAAATAGAGAAATGGGGGTGCTTTTGTTGGTTTATTATTTGATGTTACTGAAGGTGGCACTTTTCAAGTGATGTTATTGGTAATGTTGTCAGCAGTTAAATAAACGAGACTTTTCAGATGTTTTTTTGCTATCTACATACATGTGTATATAATAGGTCTTTACCTATGAAATTGGAGATTTTTAAAACGGGTTGCTTTGAAGTGTTATATCAGTGGATTGACTTGGAATCATAAGTTCAAATAAATTTTATATTAAAGGTATGTTATTCTTCTTTTGAAATTAGGTATTTATTGGTTTCTTTGTGTTTTTTATTTTCTGTAATATAGCAGTACTTATAACCATTTTTGTATGAAATCTAAGAAAACTCGCATTATTTTGTAAATGAGTTCTACCGTGGAAACAATGGGACTCAAGTGATATGCAATATTGATGATGTATACGGACTTAAAACTGCTAATGAATGAGATGTCTATTTTGGTTTCAATCACTTTCATGTGAGAAATTTTATCTCAGGAATAACTTTATTTCTTAGGGCGGCTACAAGACAAAATTTCCAAAACGAAATCTATTAAACCAATAACACAGAGTTTTTTTGTTAGAAGAAAGTCGTAGGTATGCGACATTGATATTGTTTGCCCTTTGCAATGCATAGTATCTACGTTGAAACTCTTAATATGAAAAAACTTTTTTTTTCAACTTTCATTGTTATAAGTACTGCGATATTACAGAAAATACAAAACACAAAGAAACCAATAAATACCTAATTTCAAAAGAAGAATAACATACTTTTAATATAAAATTTATTTGAACTTATGATTCCAAGTCAATCCAATGATATAACACTTCAAAGCAACCCGTTTTAAAAATCTCCAATTTCATAGGTAAAGACCTATTATATACAATCAGCCTTATAATGTTCTCACTGCTGGGACTCCGGCCTTCTCTCTAGGAGAGGGAATGGGTTGTTATCCATCACGCGGGCCCAGTACGGGTTGACGATGGTCACAATTTCAAAACGGTGAAGGAAAACATCGTGAGGAATCCTGCATGTCCTAGAACCAAAAATTTGTTATCTATACGTAATTATTTGCATAAAAACCAATGCGTACTATGAAAAATTATGTAGCAGGCAAGTATCATGGATATCCATCCATCCTGTGCGTTCTGTGCGTCTCGCATCCATCCGGATGCGAAACGCACAGGACCGTTCATTGTGGCGACATTTGGGGGAGGCCTATGTCCAGCAGTGGATCAGCTGAAATGATGATGATGATGATGAGGCAAGTATTGCCTAGAGTTTTAGTATTCAGGTGCGTCAGTTAAAATTTACAGAAAGCAAAAGGTAATGGGACGAAGTTACTTACTTCTTCCCGCTGGAACTCTACCCATTGTGCCGCCTTTTACTGCGGTAGCGGAGTTTTGTCCCGGCGTTGTACCTCCATGCGCCACTCGGGCGTGTGTGCAAGGATTTCCTATTCACTCCTTTTTGGGGTTCCGTACCTCAAAAGGAAAAAACGCAACCCTTATAGGATCACTTTGTTGTCTGTCTGTCTGTCTGTCAACAACCTTTATTTCAAGAACGCGTGGAGGTATCGAGTTGAAATTAAAATCATATACTCAAGTCTGCGGTCCCTTGAAGCTGTGAAAAAATCAAACTTTTAAGTTAACAAAAAAAAAAGATACGGCCGTTTAGGTCGCAATAAACGTATATTTCGACACTCTCAAGGGAATCAAAATTCATAGGGTACTTCCCGTTGACCCAGATCCTGAAATTTGGCATTAAGCAAGGTTTTATAGCACAGGTATAGGAATAAATCTGAAAACAGTAAATTTATTGTTACGTCACAAAAAAAACTTTTTTTGGGATTCGGAAAAATCTCCGAGACTCCATTCGGGAATTTAACTATTTACATATTATGTATAGGTAAGTATATACAGAACCCTCAGTGCGCGAGTCCGACTCGCACTTGCCTAATTTTTTTACCTGGGGAATCATCATATGACTTCTCTCGCTCTGGGTGGAGCGGCAGGGAGTGTCAGACTTTTACTGACAAAAACTCGCAGTGTTCCTTCAGTTGCTCTTTTGCGAGGGCCACGGTAACTCCTTGGAACAATGCGCAGCCCTGGCAAGTATCGGCCCTAGTTGTCCCTGACAATTTTGCTGACTTCTTTATGACGCGTGGAACACAACGCATCGTCGACCTGCGGACGGCGAGCAATGGGTAGCTCGCCGTCGGACTGTTCACTTAACCGTCAGGACCGAGCCCAAGTCGTCGTAGGCGCATAGGGGCCCAGCAGGGTCGACGCCTACTAGGGCCATGGGTTGTGCAAAAGTGAACCCCGGAGCCCTGGAACGAAGGCAAAGAAGGAACAGGAGTGGGTTTTAGTCAGTAAAAGTCTGACACGCCCTCGTGCTCCGCCCAAGGGCAGGATACGTCATTGGATGATATCCCAGCTAAAAAAAAAATCGACGACCTGAGTTTGATCCTTACCAGACGGCCGGCTACCCATTGCTCGCTGTCTGCTAGCCCGTGCCTGCGGTGACCGATGGCGAGAGTTCCAATTCACCTCGTTTGTAAGTATCCAGATATAATAAAGGCCAGATTAACTCACAGCTAACTTTTCTCCCAATAGACATTGCTCCTTACAGAACCCAACCTTGGTTCGCTTAATATAATTCCAGTCACTAAACAAACCTCGAGCCCCAGCCACCGGGATTCCGATCCCGATTTCGGGCCACCGTAGGCACGGGCTTGCGGCGAGCAATGGGTAGCTCGCCGTTCGACCGTCCGGTAACCATCCGGACCGAGCCCAAGTCGTCGATGGCGCGTACTGTTCCACGCGCGCCTCAGGGAGATGTCAGCAACCGTAGGGGCCAAGGGTCTGATTCTGAAAGGAAGACTATGAAAGGCAACGAAAGAACAGGAGTGGGTTTTTAGTCAGTAAAAGTCTGACACTATCTCCCGCTCCGACCAAGAGCGGGGGATGTTATTTGATGATTATCCCACAGAAAAAAAAGTCACTAAACAAAACCTTTATAAAATGAGTTTAGTACTTGCTCAGCAGTATGGGTGTGTGCTAAACGGACCTCCTAACGGACCCTAATCCAGTGAAGTCAACGACCTAATAATTTGAGGGTCTGCGTACTAAGCTCTTCTGTTATAGGCCTTGTAATACTGTAATAGGTGGAAGGTTCAGCTTTTATGTTAACACGTTCAATGTGGAACGAGGTCTAATAGACCTCGTATATTTCTTCCTTCTGATGCGGCTAAGAAGAACATAGTCTTCTCTGCCACGCAAAGGCCGTAACTTCAATTTGGTTTAGTGTAGGAAAAGGGAATGTAGTGGTATATCTGCTTTAATAAGGGGTCACTTTGACCTTGTATCGCAATAAGCCAAAAAAGCTTTTAGTTTCTTAAACGATACGGGGTCTAATAAGCCCCTTACCGCCGTTCGTAGCGATACTTGAGGAAAGAATGATAATGATGATTAAATTTGATGAAGGATGAAACACCATGCTGGGAGCTGTGCCTATCGTGGAAGTTTTCATGTCAGTAAACGGAGTTAAGGATTTATTTATTTTATTTTTTTACCAATAGACCCGATAGACTTTATTAACTATGAACTGTTAAACGCACGAACTGTCGAAACGCGTGAAATTTATACAGTTATCGTAGATTTCTGTTTTTTTTTTTCGATTTTCTGTGCAATTTTCTAAATTTTTTTTCTGTAAGACTGACGAGAGAATTCTGGTATTTACAACACAAATTAAATCTTTCTTTAAGGGTACCAGAATTCATTACAAATATTTCTAACACTATTTTTTAGTATGTTTTTGTCCTTTGTGTTGTTTGTAAGTGTTTGCTTACTCAAAATATTTTCGTCCAAATATTTTTTTTTTGCTTTAGATAAAATCGTACTTCCTCATCCAACCCACCATTTCACAATTTACAACCGTTATGGTTGATTATACACGTACTAATTCGTTACTAGATTTGCATAGAAATGGCTTTTTTAAAGCCTTTCCAACAGCAGAATGTGCTGCCATAATTTATATTGACATGCACGCGATGTGGGCTGGTAATCAAAACTTCAGCTGTACCGAGATATGCACGACGGCGAGTAATAGGCGTCAAGGAATGTGTAATTGGATGAACTTGTGTTTAGATAGATGAAGTTTAATGGCGACGTTGGCGCAGTCAAATCAAATCAAAGCATTTATTTCAAATAAACCATTTACACGTTTGATTTGTCAAAATGTCAGTCGGTAAAAAAGTGCAGCCGAATTGTACATTTGAAAGCGTACATCTCTACGTATAATATACAGGGTGTTTTGTGCATCGTGTGCCAAATTGAAATGGTCGACGGGAGGGGTCATCTGCTATTCTTTCAGACCCCTAAACACTTCTCATGCCCTGTAGATTTTTTTTCATCGACGTTTTATTGTTTTATGAAAATAAGGCCCAAAGGACAATGCCGGATTTAGTATGGGAAGTGGCGTCTTTTTTTTTTCGGGCGGCGATCGATTAAACCTTGTTTTTTAATTACAGAATAATGTAATAAACCAAACTTACTATGGCATGTATACCTCTAAACTAAGTCTGAACTGACTGTGACTGTCAAATGTTTAACATCACAAATAAGACAAACATGTCTTTCTTACTAGATTTATTACCGTTTAAGTCTGTCATGTAGTCATGACGTGGGCGTGCTGAACACATTTTGGTTTGTTATGTATATATGACTGTAGCAGGTGAAAGTTTAAGAGTTGAAAATAATCGCAAGTTTAAATAAATAATCTAAAAAAAATAAAAACGTAACAGTAAATTGTTAGTAAGTTTCTTACGAACCCCTTTCTAACGTTCCACGGCAAACAGTCATGGCCGCCAAAGTCGTTGACCTCATTTCCCGAGCGATCCATTTCTAATCCTTTCATTGGTCCTCATTATGCTCTCGCCAGTATTATTACTACCAATAATGTTTTAAGAAGCATTTTATGTCCTCGATTGCTGCCTTGAGGACGTTTTGGAGTATGCCTAAGGTTTCAAATGGTAGGGGATTATTTGTAACAAACGTGGTGGCACAGTTTTTATCTTTAGATGGCGATTTTCGTAAAGTTGCCCTTTTAAAATTTACCTTTGATAAGTGACATACAAAGAAATTGGTGGCGGCGATCTCTCGCGCAGAGCCGTGGTTCAGGCCATGGTTTAGAGCGAGTAATAAAAAACTTTTTACAAAAAAAAAATACAACCGACTTCAATGTAAAAAATAACACTGAAAAGTGCAAAATAACTTTAATTTCGGAAGTCGGTGTTTCTATAATAGTTTTATCTCTTCGTTATTTAACACCGACTTCCGAAATTAAAGTTATTTTGCACTTTTGAGTTTTTTTTTTACATTGAAGTCGGTTGAATTTTGTTTGGAAAATGTTTTTTATTTTACACTTTCTAGTTATGGCACCACCCCTAAAAAGTACCCCTCAGCCAAACTTAAATACCTTATAGCCAAAGTGCATCTCATGAAAATTCTAATAATCCCAAACACGGGTAGATTACATTAATTTATTACAGAGTTCCGGTGCCTAACTTCAGGCTTCATCATCAGATCAGTTCAATATATTCCCCCTCTTCTTTCAGTCAGTCATCGACTACACGTATAAACAAAGCAATTTTATTTGTTATGACGGTTCTGCTGTGATCCTATGAGGAGTTCTGTTCCATATCTTCGAAATTCATTATCAGACATGACGATATTTCTATGGGACCAACTCGGAAACATAACCTGTCAAGCAAAAAAAAAAATTTCAAAATCGGTCACACTTTGCAATATACGTCATCACATCTTTGAATAGTAGTGCGTTACCTAGATACACACTCGCAACAGGACTAAGTTCGTTAAAATAACCGTGTTCATATACGCATTTGTAACTTATAGAAATATTTACAAACACTTGACTACTTTAATACCAAAATCACTTCATCATTCATCGTCATTTCAGTTGAAAGATGTCCATTGCTGGACATAGAACTTCTACATGTGTCACCACAATGAACAGTCATGTGCGTCTCGCATCCTTCTGATTCCCGCGACCCTCACCAGGTCATAAGTCCATCGTGTGGGAGGCCTTCCAACGCAGCGTCTTCCAGTGCGTAAATAACTATAATTACACTAAAAAAAAGTTGGAAAGTATATGCACATTTCACGCCCTCAATTTGTGGTTTAAACGCAATGTTTAATATTGTTATCATAAATTAAAATCCTGCAATGGAGTCGAATTTTGAGAACACTACGCCTACGTGGCTACGTGATAATTATGTCATTATAAAGTTATTTTAGTATCTTTAAGCATATTTAGCACTATAATAATCCCAATGCTAGGACTTAGTCCTCCTCTCTATGTGAGGGGATGGGCCGTTGGTTGTCGCATGTCTTCTAATGTTTGGTTCTAGGACATTTTCCTCACGATATTTTCCTTCTACGTTTTGAGAGCTTTGGTGATGAAATATTACACAATGTAAAGCACTTGGCTGGGTTCAATTTGTAATGCTATAATAATAAATAATAATATTCCACAACCATCACACAACGCCATATTTGGACTAGATGGCGTTGTGTGATAGTAAGTAGCTAAGCAGAGCTTGTGCTATGAGTACTAGACAACTGATAAACATTTCTACATACATACATATTATAGATAAATTACACCGAGACACAGAACAAATGATCGTGTTCTTCACACAAATATTTGCCCTGGGTGGGAATCGAACCCACGACCAGCATAGCAGTCAGGACAACTGACCACTAGACCAACAGGCCAGTCGCAGTGCTCCTTTTTTATACCTACATAATAATAATAATATCATAAGTTACTTCTACACCATCGTGCACTATCGGTAACCACATCACTTACATTACGTTGGATCTTTGTCAAACGCCTGCCTATCAGAAAAATGTTGAGCTGCATAGTAGTCCTGAGCTGAGCTACGCGAATACTAACAAATGCTTGCACTGACTGGACAGGTTCCATCGATATATATGTACTTAAGTCGATGACAGGTTCACTCAAATCTGTGTGGTTCTTTCCTCAAAAGACCATCTCAGACATTAATGTGCTGACCTGAAAATTTGACCACTATGTGTTTGCTGTAGAGTCTTTAAAAGAGAATGTCCTCTGAGTTTGTTTCGGTGTTTCTTCTCAGGGTAGTTAACGAGGAAACAGACAGGCCTCATCTAGTTTATATTGAGGTGTAAAAGTGTTTTTAAAATCTATTGGCAAAATAAACATTATTTGTCATTTCCTAAGTTTATCAGAAATTATCAAATGACTTCGCCCGATCTGGGTTTACTTGCCCAGTATTCCTTCAGTTGCCCTTTGCGAGAGCCACGGTAACTCCTTCGAAGCTAGCTGCCCTGGCCAGTTACCATAATTATGATCCCTATACTGGACTACTGGTTGCAGTACTGTCGTATATTGTGGACCTTAAAGTTTTTTATAGTGGGTTACACTTACGTCCTTATCCCAAGATGTCATCTCAATTTGGTGTGTTTTTATTTATCGTTCCTTTCAAAACACCACATACAATTAAAACACCTCTCTATACGATCAAGATTGACGCTACCTCATAATAAAATGGGTTAAGTAGCTTTGGGACTTAACCCAATTATAAGCAGGCTGGTGTATTAGGGCTTTAGCAGACGTGCTACTTTTTGCGTATGCGATTTAGTCGCTTTTTGGTAGCTCGATACAGCGCATAACGTAACGTACGCCGATCTGAGCGCGTCGGTCTCCATACATTTTATAGGAAACTAGATTAGCAGAGCTACATTAGACCCACGACACGCGACGCGACTCTGTGTACAAATTAGTTATTATTAATATTTTCCTCACTGCTGGGACTCAGGCTTCCTCTCTAGGAGGGAGAATGAGCAATAATTCTCTATGCGGGCCCTGTGCGAGTTGGTCTACAAGCATAGCCAAAGTGCATCTCATGACAATTCTAATAAGCCCAAACACGGCTAGGTTACATTGATTAATTACGGAGTTCCATTGCCTACCTTCCGGCTCCATCATCATCATCATCAGATCACTTTGATGATACCATTTTCAACATAGATATTCAGAACCATTTATTTATTTGTATTGTCATAGTTACTTAACTATCTTCATTGTGATATAGTATGTGAGGGTGAAATTCCGTTGGCCATTTCTGGTCTTCTTTATCAGTTCCACTTCATCAAATGTTACTTTTGAGTGTAAATGCGTGTTCTCGATGAAAATACCAAAATCAGTATATAATTGCCTAAAATATTTGAAGAGTTCCCTCGATTCCTCATGGATTCCATCATCAGAACTGAATTTTGAATTGACCAATCTGGAAGCATCTTTTTAGGAGAAAAAAAAATAGCAAATCGGCACATAAACGACGTAGTTCTGAGGTAACAAACATAAAAAATAATAATGATAAAAAATAAAATAGATACATCCGAATTGAGAATCTCCTCCTTATTTTGAAGTCGGTTAAAAAAAGAACATGGTGTAGTCGAAATCGCAAAATAGCCGATCATCATCGATGGCTAATACTAAAAGTTGCAAGTCTATTAACACCCTTATATCCACTTGGGGGATGGCCAAATTGTATCATAGGGATGTCCGTACAAATACTCGTATCTACCTAATGTTATGGCATACCTTTTGGCTTTAAGGGGTATTTTGCTAATACTTACAGATTAGGACAGCCCTTGGGACTAGTTCAGCTTGTTGGTTTTATCCAGGTACTCAAGACAATATAATTATGACAGGGGACAAGATTATAATCAAGTGAAAATGTTTGGGATGTTGGTTTTTAATTAAGTATTGACCTGCATAATAAAGCAAGGAACTGCCTTGTTGATCTTGATGATTACCGGGATGAGCAAAAAGTACCTAAGTTTTTCTAGAGGGTCCTTTTTCGCTCGCTTACCGTCAACATCGACGCGATGTTTGACGAAAAGGCAACGCGAAAAAAAGAGAGATAACGCCTGAAAACTCTGTTAGCTTTCGGTAATTCTGTGAGTTACTCGAATATTTTACAAAACTTGATCCAGGAAATAGTTTATTTTTATACCCTTAAAAGTTTTTGAAAAAAATTGTCGTCATTCTGAATTTTGATTAAATTTGCAAGGCTTCTATTGTTATACTTTTTGACTTTTTAAATTTTTGAGTAAATTGTGAAGAGTCAAAGTTCATGCAAAATAGTAGATTTTCAGAGGTCTTTACTGGATTAGTTTTACACAAATTTATAAATTCATTTCAATAGAAGCCTAGATAATATCCACAAGATACTCTGTTTCCAATTTTCAATGAAAAATGTGTAATAACGTCATAATCGCGTAAGAGCGGTTGTATGAAAAACAGTGAAAATGTATGTCGAGTTGCATCCCTTAAGAATTACACTTGTGTAGCCCGGAGTTTGGAAGTTGGTGACGTTATACATTCATGCTTCGGAAACCACGTAAAGTTATTGTTCCTGTACCTGATTTCTTTCCAGTCGAGTCGGATTGTCGTCCCATCAGGCTATGAGAGTAAAGGAACCCAGAGTGCACCTCTGTTTGCGCACATACTTATGCACTATGATTTCTCGTGCGTTCCTGGCTAATCGCTATTGAAATTGGTCACCGTGTAGACTAGATAGTATCAAGATTTTAAAAACACATTTTTACACGTTTCTTCGTCTGTTTAAACTAGATGAGGCCGGTGTTTCCTAGCTGACTACCCTGAGAGGAAACACCGAAACAAGCCTCCAACCTTTCGGTGTTTTACAGGATGCATTTTGGAGAGTGTGCGCAGGAATTGCATGACTTGATTTCACCATCTCATTTCTACCATCGGACAAAACGACGAACGGCGAGTATCCACCCTTACGTTGTTGAAACCTCTACGGTCCAGACCAAGAGTTTCGCCTCGTCGTTTATACCGCGTACATAGAGGGACTGGAACAACTTGCCTGCTGCGGTCTTCCCGTCCGATTATAATTTATGTGTCTTCAAGGCTAGAGTGAATAGGCTCTTAATAAACTAGTGCACCTCACCATCAACGATTGCATCACTACTTACCATCAGGTGGGATCGCAGTCAAGGATTAGTTTATAACAGTCATAAAAAAAGAAAAAAAAAACCCAGAACTTAAAGTCTATATTGCAGACATGTAATGGTCAAATCATATGAGAGCCATGAAGACTAGTGTCTGGAATGGTCTTTTGAAGAAAGAACCACACGCATTTGAGTGGACCTCTCCAGGCAGTGCAAGCATTTATCAATATCTTAACTCGGAACTAATAAGGAGCTCAACTTATTAGTGTATCTATAAAGGATTCTTTGATGAATTTATTACTATACCTGTGCTATATAAGACCTTGCTTTATGCTAAATTTCAGGATTCTGGGTCAACGGGAAGTACCTTATGAATTTTGATTTCTTCGAGATTGTCGAAATATACGTTTTTTGAGACATAAAAGGTGGTATCTTTTTTTTCGTCAACACAGAAGTTTGTTTTTTTCACAGCTTTTAATTTCAACTCGATACCTCTACGCGTTCCTGAAATAAAGGGTCTTGACAGACAGACAGACAGACGGACAACAAAGTGATCTTATAAGGGTTCCATTTTTGCCTTTTGAGGTATGGTACCCAAAAAAGTCGGTTCTCTGATTAATTAACCGTGAAAACATATCGACTGTTATTGGCTACGTTCAGCAAGTCACGTTGTCCGTACAATAGACGAAAAGGTTGTCCACACGTTTGTATTAGGATCTATGTGTACCTAGTAGAATTTTATATGCTTCGTTAACCGATCATCAAGTTAACGAGCCATGTCCGTAGGTATTTGTTTAGGTAATATTTTGAAAAGGTAAATTATTGTCTTTCTGTCATTTGTTGCTTATTAATTACTAGTTTTTACAGCGGCTTCGCTCGCGTGAAAGAGTAAATTATTCCATGGAAAGTTATTACTCTTACTTACAAGTTGATATGATTTTATCAACTTGCAATGTTAAACAGCTGCGGTTTTCCCGTCCGATTATCATCATCATCATCATCATCATTTCAGCCGAAAGACGTCCACTGTTGGACATAGGCCTCCCCCAAGCGCCGCCACAACGACCGATCCTGTGCTTCTCGCATCCACCGCACTCCCGCGACCCTCACCAGGTCGTCGGTCCACTTTGTGGGAGGCCTTCCAACGCTGCGTTTTCCGGTGTGCGGTCGCCACTCTAGAACCTTTCGGCCCCATCGACCATCCGTTCTACGAGCAATGTGCCCTGCCCACTGCCACTTTAGTTTGGCGATTCTTCGGGCTATGTCGGCGACCTTGGTTCTCCTGCGGATATCTTCATTCTTTATGCGATCACGCAAGGAAACTCCGAGCATAGCCCTTTCCATTGCCCTTTGGGTGACTGTAAGCCTTCTGATGAGGCCCATTGTAAGCGACCATGTTTCAGAGCCATATGTCATCACTGGCAACACGCACTGGTCATAGACTTTCGTCTTGAGACACTGTGGTATGTTGGACGAGAAGATACCGCGCAGCTTCCCGAACGCTGCCCAGCCGAGTCGGATTCGACGATTGACCTCTTTCACAAAGTTAGACCTACCCAACTGGATTGTCTGTCCCAGGTAAACGTAATCGTCTACAACTTCGAGTGCAGAGTCTCCGATCTTGATCGGAGTGGGTGCTACATGGTTATTTACCATGACTTTGGTTTTGTCCATGTTCATTTTAAGACCCACTCTTTCGGAAGCTCTACTAAGGTCATCGAGCATTGTACTGAGCTCTTCCGTAGTTTCAGCCGTTCGGTTATAATTTAGGTGTTTTCAAGGCAAAAGAGTGAAAAGCCTCTTAATAAACTAGTGTGATTCACCATTATCGATTGCATTCACTGCTTCCCATCGGGTGGGATTGCAGTCAAGCAATGGGTTTATATAATTAAAAAAAGAACACCCCACTATTCACCGTGTTAAAAAAAAGTTAGCTCCAATAAAATTATGACCCCCGTTTAACCCTACAACTGCGAAAAGCCTACAAGTATAACGGAAAATCCAAAGTGAGCTTTGATTTGCATGAAAGCTATATAGGGCACTTTTGACCGGCGTAGCGTAGTTTTTCGTCCCTTTGACGAGTCAGCGGGCGTAGGGTTATTTGAGAGTGTTGTGTACTTTAGGCGGCAGAAGAGGACGAAAAGAGAAAATAAAGTTGGTTTGGAAAATGGGATTTCTTTAATGGTGATTGGTGATGTGCATAGTGAAGCAGAACTTTTTACTCTTTATAGGGTTCCGTACTTCAGTGGATCAAAACAGAACCCTTATAGGATCACTTTGTTGCTTGTCTGTCCGTCTGTTAAGATCCTTTTTCTCAGGTACGCGTGTGGAGGTACCCAGCTGAAATAATATCAAATACTTAGGTATGTTACTCCTTCTAGCGGTCCAAAAATCATACTTCTAAGTCAATATATAAAGTGCTAAAGTTTATGGCGCATAAAGTTTAGGCATGTAAGGGAATTAAAACCTATGGGTGACCGTTCCTGTTGACCTATATTCATGAAATTTGGCAACAACCAATGCCACAGAAAAATATCTAGAAACGGTTCAATTCGGGACAATTTACGTAGGCGCATTTGTACAAAATCTTCGGTGCTCGAGTTCGACCTGCACTTGACGTGTTTTTGCCACTGTGAGAGTTTTGCGACTATGTTTTAGATACTATTGTCCAGTTCTTTAATGATAATAATAAATAAATTTATTTCTCATCACAAATGCTATATGGTGAACAAAAATACTTAATCTAAATAGGTTCTCTATTGTGTCACCTAAATTTTTTATCCATAATTTAAAGTGCCATAACTTTTTTTGTCCTAATCATCATTTGTCCGAATGATAACTTACCCGAATTTAAAATCACATAATATCACATGCCATAAAATTGATATCCCTAAATATAATATGTCCTAAATCCGTTTGTCATAAATATTACAATCAATAATATACAAAAGACATAAAACTATGTTTTCAATAAAAGTTATAAGTCAGCAGCATGCAAGCAAGCAGCATGCAAGCAAGCATGCAGCACGCAAGCAAGCATGCAGCATGCAAGCAGGCACGCAGCATGCAAGCAAGCACGCAGCATGCAAGCAAGCACGCAGCATGCAAGCAAGCACGCAGCATGCAAGCAAGCAGCATGCAAGCAAGCATGCAGCACGCAAGCAAGCATGCAGCATGCAAGCAAGCACGCAGCATGCAAGCAAGCACGCAGCATGCAAGCAAGCACGCAGCATGCAAGCAAGCACGCAGCATGCAAGCAAGCACGCAGCATGCAAGCAAGCACGCAGCATGCAAGCAAGCACGCAGCATGCAAGCAAGCACGCAGCATGCAAGCAAGCACGCAGCATGCAAGCAAGCACGCAGCATGCAAGCAAGCATGCAACATGCAGCAGGCATGGTTTCTGTCACGGCTCCGGCGCTGCGGGGCTCTGGCGATCCCACGCGAGTTTATCGTCGCAGATGGGTTTAACGCTCACCACCGCAGCTTCGGCTTGCTGGCCGGCTTCGCCGGCCAACCTCAGCCGCGGCGGCGGGTGTTACAACCACCTGCTCCTCAACTCGCGGGCCGCCTCGCCACTCCGCGCCTACGCGATTTTAAATTACACTCTAGGGGTAGGGCAGACAAGACTGCGTGGAGTCGGATTTACAGCGATTCGTTTCTGTCACTAAAATCTAATTTTTAGCAAATGATTTATGACTAAAAAAATATTATAAATGAACATTCGGAATAATATACACATTATTTAACACAAAACTTAGGACATATGGCTTTAGGTCATGTAAAATTAGGAGATTCAATTATTATAGTACTCGATATTATGACAAAATACTTTTAGAACTAAAGATAATTATGTTAAATAAAATTTCGGGATTTTGAATATTATGGTTATTGATGTTTATAGCAAACGTGTTATGGATAATGATTTTCGGACAAACAATTTTAGGTGAAGAAAGGGAGTACCATCTAAATAACATAAACATTTGTGAGAGACTGGTGCCTGAAATAGGTAAAGAATACCTGTCACTCGGTCATCAGGTCCCCAAAGACTTACAGGTAGACAAATTATATTAAATAATAACATTTTGAATGATTGAAAGTTTAAATACTCTATCAAAAACAAAACAAAAACACATTTATGTTCGATGACACTCATAATTATGTGATCGTGTTTATGACTATGGTAGTATACTAGCTGACAGTTATAACCACGTAACTTTAACGCATCGGAATCAAAAGATTTTCAGTTGCTTGAATCTAGAGTTATCAACCATTTACAAACAGTACGTTTACAATCTAATCTCTGCAGTGGGTATATTGCAAGTGTTGTATTAATTTTGTAATACAAATATATACCAAGACAACAGAAGAATCTTTGCGAGAGATCGGCTTGTTTTTGTAAATCAAAAACTAGCAATCAATTTGTTTTTAAGTCAAGAGTGAATGTTTAAGTCAAGGTTAAGCAAGCGTGCCCCATCGTCGATCATATCATTGCTTACCATCAGATGAGATAGTGGTCTACGCGAGCCGAAAAAAAACTGGGCAAGTGCGAGTCGGACTCGCGCACTGAGGGTTCCGTACAAACTTACCTATGAAAACAGTTCAATTCCCGAATTGAGTTACGAAGATTTTTCCGAATCGCATTTTTTTTTGTGACGTAACTACTAATTTACAGTTTTCAGATTTTTTCCTATACTTGTGCTGTGAGACCTTGCTTCATGCCAAATTTCAGGATTCTAGGTCAACGGGAAGTACCTACCCTATGAATTTTGATTCCCTTGAGAGTGTCGAAATCCACGTTTTTTGCGACATAAACGTATCTTTTTTGTTCGTTTACTCAGAAGTTTGATTTCTTCACAGCTTCAAGGGATCGCAGACTTGAGTATAAGGTTTGAATTTCAACTCGATACCTTAACGAGGTCTGGAGATAAAGGGTTCCTTTGGAGGTACTACCGTACCTCCAAAGGTAAAAACGGAACCCTAAAAACAACTAAAAATATAGCATAGCATAGCATAGTCGGCCTTATAATGTTCCCACTGTTGGGACTCAGGCCTCCTCTCTAGGAGAGGGAATGGGCCGTAATCCACCACGCGGGCCCAGTGCGTGTTGGTGGATGTCACATGTCTTCGAATTTTTGGTTCTAGGACATGACGGTTTCCTCACGATGTTTTCCTTCACCGTTTTGAGAGCAGTGGTGATGAAATAAATTACACAAAGTAATGCGCCTGACTGGGTTTGAACCCGCGACCTACAACTCGTAAGTCGGGGCCGTTACCACTCAGTCAACTAAAAATATACTAGTATTTAATCTTTCGATAAAATGTACCCAATGATACTTGGGAGATAGTGTTAGCTTTCTATCATGGGCAGATTATTTACTTTCAGATCAGCTCGTCTACGAATTATCTCCAACTTATCTTGAGTTATCTCGAACTGTCTACAAACAGACAAATAAATTCCTATTTATATTATTAGATTGGACCACGCGCCACATTTGATTTTTGGTGGGAAATCAAATCATCAAATAAATCCTCCTGTTCTTGGTAAAGCGAGAGGGATTGTCAGACTTTTACTGACTTATACTTTTTTTTTAAAAGTGCGAAATCATCTAATGACATTGCCGCCCTAGGGCGGGGCGGGCGGACGTGTCAGACTTTTACTGACTAAAACTCACTCCTGTTCCTTCTTTGCCTTCGTTCCAGGGTCCCGGGGTTCTCTTTCGCACAACCCATGGCCCCAGTAGGCTTCGACCCTGTTACTGACAGTTCTGCTATGATCCTATAAAGAGTTCCGTTCCATATCTTCAAAGATCCTCATCAGATCATAACGATATTTCTATGGGACCAATTTGGAAGCATAACCTATGACTCAAAATTTTTTTTTCGATATAATATGTCCACAATTGACCGAGAAATCGGTGAGCATACATAAAAAAAATACAGTCAGCCGAACATAGAACTTCCTTCTTTTTGAAGTCGGTTAAAAATAAACAAACGCCTAGATAGCCTCTGGCTGCCTGTATAATACTTGTTAGAAAGCCTCATAAACTCCTTTATGTTTGCATGTAAGAAGCGAGTTATTTATTGGGGCATACCACTGATTTCCCATTGGGCTACACTATTCATTGCTCGCTCCAGGTAGCCATTTTACTTTTATTGTTGACGTGTGCGCTATCCAATTGCTTTTTTTTATTAAACTGCGGTAGGAAACATAAAAATAGTTGTTATGTAGTTGAAAGGTGGTTTGGGAACGCTTTTTCTGGTTTTCGATCGGTTTTTTTGGCTTTAGGGCGAATGTTGTTGATGCCAGCGATCTCTCGCGCCTGGTTCAAGCCATGGTCCGGTGCGAGAGGGAATGGGAAATGGTCACCTCCTTCCGCGAAACAGTAATGCGGGCGAAAAAGATGGCCACAACCGGGTGGGAATAAAAATTCACACGCTTCAGCCGTTGCCACAGGAAACGCCCCGGATGTCGGGAGTCGTAGGGTGATCCTCGGTAATCGTAGGCGTGGGCTTGCTAATTGCGAGCTACCCATTGCTCACCTGCCGTCCGGTAAGAACACTTAGAACCAAGCCCGAGTCGTTGTTGACGCTAAGGGTGGACCAAACTGTTGCATACCAACGTCCCAACCAAGGTGACCTTGCTAGTTTCAATCCGTGTAGACAGCAGTTGTAATCCATGACCTTTAACGACCTTGGTTGGGAGGCGCGTTTTCCCAACCACCGTACGTGTTGGCGCGTGGTTTACATCCATGTAGCCGCAACACACATAAACCAAGGTCTCCTTGGTTGGAGTAGTTTGCAACCGTCTGGTCACCCCTTTCGTATTTCACACGCGCCTCCAAGAGATGTAAGCAAAACTGTAGGGGCCCAGAAGGGCCGATACCTGCTACGGCCGTGAGAGTTTTTTAAAAGGGTCAGGGTCCTGGAACGCAAAGGGTAACTGAAGTACAGGTGGGTTTTAGTCAGTAAAATCGGACATGCGTTCTCGCTTTATATTATCTTGAAATGTCTATAATTGAATAATGATGTACTTTTGACATTTATTATTCTTTTGACTCGATTAATTTTAAATATTTGATAGTTATATGTTAGTATAATCTGTAATATATTATTGTATACCTAATTAGCAGGACATAATGGAACTATTTATTACTAAGTTTTAACATCTGTATATAACCTATGCCCACAATAGACATTCTGATTCTGATCTTCCGCATGCGTTAATATTCATTATTATTTAATCTTCATGCAATACAAAAGTACAAAGGTCTACTTAATGCATTCTGCATTCTTTACCAGTCAACCTACCAGTCTACCAGTCAATTTGGCATGTCTGCAGTTTGATTTTGTTTTTTATTAAAACGTTGTTTCACACTAGAAATTAGTTCGTGGGAGCACATGGTTTTCACAAAAATTAACTCACATAATATGTGTACAGGATCCTCGACACGGAATAACTATCTGTAGACCTTACAAATATTTGTTCTGTGTTGGTATCGGACCAGTGACGCGCAGCACATCAGCCAATCTCTCAACTACTGCGCCAAACGCCATTGTGTCAAAAAATTGCATCGCGTTGCACTTTTTTTTTGTTACCTGGGTTTTTTTTTATTCGTGTTTGATCCTGTTTCCTGTTTGTAACGGAGCGACTGTTGTCTGACTTTTGCAACTGAATCCTAATCCTAAAAGGATATATTCATATCTGTTGCGCGAAACGCGTGTAACTGTAATCCTATTGTTTATAGTTTAATTTAATATAGTATTATCGACAAATGCGAAAGTTCGTGTGTTTACGTGTATTTTTGTTATTCCTTCACGGTCAAACGGCTGAATGGATTTGGATGAAATTTAGGGTTAACTATTTCCTGGGATAGCTTTTTTTTTGGGTTGGAAAATCAACTAATGACATCTCTCGCTCTTGGACAGAGCGGGAAGGCATGTCAGACTTTTACTGACTAAAAACCCACTTCTGTTCATTCTTTGCCATTGTTCCAGGACCCCGGGGATCTCTTTCGCATCACCCATGGCCCCAGTAGGCTTCGACCCTGCTGGGCCCCTACGGTTGCTGACATCTCCTTGAGGCGCGCGTGGAATACTACGTGCCGTCGACGACTTGGGCTCGGTCCGGACGGTTACCGGACGGTCGAACGGCGAGCTACCCATTGCTCGCCGTCCGCAAGCCCGCGCCTACGGTGGTCCTGGAATACCTAAAAGGGTACTTTTTATCCCGGGAAAATTTTCCTTCAGGATAATTTGACGAGGGCAATGTCGCTGGCAGAAGCATTACTGATACACGTAGGTATAACCAATGAATCTAGGCATTATCTCTCATTGTAGTACCTGAAGAAATCCTGATTCAGGATTCCTAAACTGTATACTTAGGTAAGATAGTTTGTGTGAGCATTGGTGGCCGAGTGGTAACGGTCCCGACTTACGAGTTGTAGGTTGCGGGTTCAAAACCAGCCAGGCACATTACTTTGTGTAATTTATTTCATCACCACTGCTCTCAAAACTGTGAAGGAAAACATCGTGAGGAAACCGGCATGTCCTAGAACCAAAAATTCGAAGACATGTAACATTCACCAATCCGCACTGGGCCTGCGTGGTGGATTACGGCCCATTCCCTCTCCTAGAGAGAGGAGGCCTGAGTCCCAGCAGTGGAAACATTAAAAGGCTGATTATGCTTATGCTTCAGACAGATTGCGAGAGATTTCCAAGCCATAAAATGTCAGACATCAGTGATCAACAACAACATTGCGTCGTGTAACCATGAAATTCCCAGTGGGTGGTCCAAGAGGTATTTCTGAAAGGGAAACCATGGTCCTAGAACGCAAAGAGCAACTGAAGGACACAGTTACTGAAGGACACAGGTGGGTTTCAGTCAGTAAACAGTGTTTGACACGCTCTTTCACTCCACCGTGGAGTGCGAGCAGTCATTGAATAATTTCGCAACCAAAAAAATGCAAAATAATTGTAACCAGACCAGGGCCTCAAGTCTGCTATTACAATGGTTTATCATTGATTTTGTAATTGTTGATTTTGACTAGTTTGGTAATCTACTAATATAATGGCGTCATTATGACTTTCCAATGGTCAACCACTGACACTCCATTGAAAGAAGTGACATAGAATGGTAATCTCGTACATATTGACAAATGAATGTCTGACGTATGCGGTAATCTGCTAAAATTTTGACAGTTCCTTTGATCAGTGACCTACCATTAGAACGTCATTGTGCAGTCATTGCTTTTAATAAGCTCGATATAGTCATTCTAACACAACTCTATTACGAGACCATTGACCGATCAATGATCGATCATTATGGATTAGTAGATTACGAACTTTTAGTAAAATGACAATGGGATCGTGTTGGAATGACGAATTTATAAAAATAGCAGACTTGGGCCCCTGAGGACTTACCACGACCTAAGCTGAACTGTATAGGGTGTATAGCTCCATCATTCTTTCTCACTCGCAAGACATTTTAACACGAAATGGTTTGGCCCCAAGCTAGTCACAAGTCTTTTTTCGTTTTGTGCGTTCAATCACCCAGACCCCACAAAGCTAATCAAACGTTTCTTTCATCCGAACTTTCTTACGTGGAAGTCCATGAGATTTAATTCATCTAGTGGGTAGTATAATTAATTTCCCTACCCCTCCCCCATAATTACGAGGCATTCGTCTTCATTAGAGGTCGCGGTGCCATTTCATTAGTTTCTGCCTGTTTAGGCAGGTAGGTTACTGCTGACTTACGAACGGTTGCTTGATTTCTGTGTTTGGGTTTTCAGGTGAGAAATGAGTAAATTAATAATGTTCCACAACTTTCACACAACGCCATCTAGTCCCAAACTAAGCAGAGCTTGTGGTATGAGTTATGAGTTACAACTGATAAACATACTTATATATTTCTATACTCCATTTGTTTAGGTAGTTAACTAAACGTAAACAATCTTGATAATATGTCTTTTTATTAAAAAAAAAATCGTATAAAAGACATACAGAGATTATTTAAATTTAGTTAATTACCAGCAAACATCGGTATAGGTAAATAACAAATTGTAAAACATTTTTAGATAAATGTTTTAGACAGCTTTTGGATAAAAGACATGTCAAGATTTAATTAATTACCTAAACAGATGGAGTATAAATACAGAAAATAAATGATCGTGCTCATCACACAAACATTTGTCCTGGGGGGCTATTGGCTAACTTTTTCAATAACAGTTGACAACTAGCATTCATTGCACACTAAACTTAGTTGTCAACTGACAATTTCATAAAATTGGTATTACGTATCACACAAGTGACTAACAAACTATGGTGGAAATGTGGTGAATTATAAAAATTTACGGTGCCTATTGTGACCACTCTAAAATTTTATCGACTATTATACAGCTTCAAAAGCTTACATAATCGCAATTTTAAAAGTATCGATACAATAACATCTGTCAAAACGTGTTACGGTGGCTATGAAAGGCACCAATGGCTAATGACGTCACTGCAGTTGGTCACTGAAGATAGGCAATACGAAACGAGCTGTTTGACAGTTCAATGATGCACATTGTTAACAAGTGATCATCACTTGAACTGTCAACAGAGTTACGCAATAGCCCCGCTGGTTGGGAATCGAAAACAGGAAAGTCAATCAAAAATCAATTATTAGTTTTATGAAATGCGAATGCATCTTACAGACTTGGGTGAAGATTATTACTAGCTGGATGCGTGATGGAGGAAAAGGCACAAAGACCGCGTCGTTAAGGTCAACCGCGGCGAAGGTTATTTGTTTTTATGGAAGGAAATCACCCAATGACTTCTCACTCTCTAGGCTGGGGCACGAGGGCCTGTCAGATTTTTACTAACTGATTGACGATTAGAGGCCCTACCACGAGCTCTTATCACGATCCAATTGACGACCTAAATTGAATTGTTAAAGGAATATTTAATTGCACGACTTGATTCCGCCTTCTCATTTCTACCATCGGACAACCCGATCTACGGCGAGTATCCACCCTTACGTTGTTGAAATCTCTACGGTCCGGACTAAGCGTTTCACCTCGTTTATACCGCGTACATCGAAGGACTGGAACAATTTGCCTGCTGAGGTTAAGCATTGGATGATTTCTCACCTCAAAAAAAAAATACATCAAACAGTTTTAATTACGTGTGACGGTCTAGCCATACGCTAGAAATGAATGAAACCACTATCAAAGATGGAGAAATGTGAGGGCGATATTTTCCAACATTGTATCATGAGACTTGCTTTGTGAGTCACTGGTAGTAAACTATATTTCCGATATAACTGGCCGCTTGGGAAATTATATAAGAAACGATGCCTCGCTTTATGGTAGCCGATGTCTGAGCCAATCACGTACCTGGGCGGTTCTAGATTTAAAATTATATTTTTATAATCTAGTTGAAGTTGTTGTGGTTTAGACCGAATTTTAAGATCGTAGTTTTTTCCATATAAGCTATCTTCTGGAAGCGGGTTCGCCCACACCTAAGTTGAAAATTATACTAAGAGAACATAGCCATAGTTTCGGGATAAAAAGTATCTCATGTGACCCTAGGACATGGTCTACTCGTGTGCCAAATATATATATAATATCATCCAAATCCGTTCAACCATTTGAGCGTGAAGAAGAAAGAAAGAAGAAAGTAAGAAGAAAGAACGAAGAAAGAAAGAAGAAAGAAAGAAGAAAGAAAGAAAAAGAAAGAAAAAAGAAAAAAAAGAAAGAAAGAAGAAAAAGAAGAAAGAAAGAAGAAAGAACGAATGAGGAAAGAAAGAAGAAAGAAAGAAAAACCCGTGACCCCTGTTTGTGAAGGGTTAGCAAACACACACACACATACTCGTCTTTATAATATTAGTGTGAAGAAAACTATGATACGGATCATCATGATGAAAACACTAGGGGAAAAAAAGAACGTAATTTTTTTAACACACTAATTCAAAAACCACAAACAGTAAATTGCGTGCCTAAAAATTTTATGCCTATCGCGTTTAGGCACGTAATTTACTGTTTTTGGAAAAGTGCGACACGAAACGAAAAATAGTTGGTTAAACTCGTTTCCTATAGACATTATACGAAGAAGTTACAATACAGTGGAACAACATAACATTCTGTTAAAACCTTCAACACTTTTAATAATCTCATATTGCTCAAAATACTTGCACATTGAAATGGAACTATTATTTTATTCGAGACCACACGAACAATTTTCAGGCATTCTCTTTTCGAAATTATAAAATCCGGCCGTTATCTATAACAGAGTCACATGAATGATATTTTTGAAGCGCAAAGGCAACAAAGGGCGGCGAAACGAGCCGTATCTTATTTGAATAAGTCGCGGCATGAAAGCTATCCCGCGCTCACTATGAAACTGGTGGGCCATAGTCAATAGTAAACAGTAGGATTAATGATTAAAATGCTGGGGTCTGTGTACGGGAACTTTAAGTCAAAAATGAATAGGTTACTTCTAGACAAGCGCGCTCCATCGTCGACCACATCGTCACTTTCCATCAGCCAAGTCACAAACGATAAACGTAAACTCTCAGTAGTCTTTAATAGATTTTCAACTTTATGTTATTGGACATAAAGTTGAAAATCTATTGAAGATTATATAGTGTTTTCGTTCGTTCCGGTCGCTAACGCTCAGTAGTCTTTAATAGATTTTCAACTTTATACTCTTAGGTATAAAGTTGAAAATCTATTGGAGATTACTAAGCGTTCACGTTTATCGTTTGCAACTTGGCTAGGGGGGCAGGTGAGATAGTGGTCATGCACTAGCCTATCTACAATAAAAAAAAATAATTAAAGGTGATTTTTAGAGTTCCGTACTCGAAGGTTGTCAACGTCCGTCCGTCTGTCTGCCCGACCGTTTGTCAGCGGGCTGTATCTCATAAACCGTAACCGGTAGAGAGTTGCAATTTTCACGGAATGTGTATTACTATTTTTTTTTTTCTAAGTGCGAAATCATCCATTGACTTCTTCCACCCTAAGGCGGAGCGAGAGGGCGTGATAGACTTTTACTGATTAAAACCTATTCCTATGTTCCATCTTTGCCTTCTTTCTAGGACAACGCGAAGGGTGTCAACGTCCGTCCGTTTGTCTGTCTACCCGTCCTTCTGTCAGCGTGCTGTATCTTATAAACAGTAAGAGGTAGATAGTTGAAATTTTCACAGAATGTGTATTACTGTTGTTGCTAAAATAGGAAATAATGAAATTAAAATAAAATTCAAAACTAACGTTTCTTGAATGGGAACCCTGCCATACTACCTACCTGCCATATTACCTGACTGGCCTGTTGGTATGGTAGTTAATGGCCCTGACTTCTATGCCGGAGGTCGTGGGTTCGATTCCCACCCAGGACCAATGTTGGTGTGATGAGCACGATCATTTGTTCTGTGTCTGGGTGTAATTTATCTGTAATATGTATTTAGAAATATTAAGGTAAGTATGTTTATCAGTTGTCTAGTACTCATAACACAAGCTCTGCTTAGCTTGGGACTAGAAGGCATTGTGAGATAGTTGTAAAAAAAAATACTAGAAACATTATTTTTTTGGTACTTTTTGTTCGTTTTTAATGTGGTAGTACGGAACCCTTCGTGTGTGAGACCGACTGGCAAATAGCCAGTTTTTTAATAAGGATCTGACTTTAGTTTTTTTTTTTTGAGGGTGGAAAAACATCTTCTCTCGCTTTGGGTGGAGTGAAAGGGAGTTTTAGACTTTTACTAATTAATCGCACTCCAAGTGAAACAGCGATCAAACGCGAGTCTATCAAAAAAATGTGGAATAAATTCTACCCAGAAAAAAATATACGCAAAATATAGGTACTGTTGCTTACAACGTGGTTTCCTAATACTTGTAACTTTCTTAACAAAGTAATACTTCTCGCGCCTATCTACAACTCCATGCAACTTCTGGGGCCTTACCATGTTACAATGTCAGTCTTACGAGCAAGAAACAATGATGGAGCTATACACTCTATATAGCTCCATCTCTATATATCCTTGCGTGATCGCATAAAGAATGAAGATATCCGCAGGAGAAGCAAGGTCGCCGACATAGCCCGAAGAATCGCCAAACTAAAGTGGCAGTGGGCAGGGCACATTGCTCGTAGAACGGATGGTCGATGGGGCCGAAAGGTTCTAGAATGGCGACCGCGCACCGGAAGGCGCAGCGTCGGAAGGCCTCCCACAAGGTGGACCAACGACCTGGTGAGAGTCGCGGGAGTGCGGTGGATGCGAGACGCACAGGATCGGTCGTTGTGGAGACGCTTGGGGGAGGCCTATGTCCAGCAGTGGACGTCTTTCGGCTGAAATGATGATGATGATGACTCTATGTAGCTCCGTCCATTATATAACAGTTCAGTTAAGGTCGTAAATTGGATTGCGTTAGGATCTCGTGGTAGGGGCTCATGTCGTATCACAGGCGGAATCTTTGTTTGACGTCCCTTGGTTCGTTTAGCTTAGGGACCACTCCATCACTGTCAAAGTTAAGTTTTCCATGAATTTCCGCAACCTTCTCAGTGCGTATCGCTAAAACAAAGCGACAAAGTCAAACATTTTACTTTTACATGCGTTCTCATAACAAATGAGGATAGTTCGAGACTGATCACTAATTCTTAAAAGATTTACAGATGTTTTTGTTTCAGATATTTTTTTGTTTTGTTTTATATACTACTAGCAGACGTTGTCCTGTCTGAAAACTAGCTTTGTGTTAGAAAAAAACTGGGCAAATGCGAGTCGGACTCGCGCATTGAGGGTTCCGTACAAACTAACCTATGTAATAAATAGTTCAATTCCCAAATGGAGTTTCGAAGATTTATCCGAGTCGCAAAAAAAAGTTTTAAGCTATTGCATAGCTTCTATCGAGGGCCTCGAGCGCGGGGACCGAATCCAGAAATTCCGTAACGAAAAAAAACCTCACGCTCCCCACTCCGATTGGCACGGAGGTGAGGCTTGAAGGCAGTGCATTGTCTAACGTCGTTTCTTTTCGGCAGTCTTCGACACGGTGTTTGTGTGCGTGCAACTAGCCGTATTGTACGACTCTACGAAGCTCGCACGAATCGAGACGAGCTGCTCCGAAATCGGACGAATACATAAGCAGCTGTTTATGAGAAAGTAATTGCATAAGTTGATACAAAATGCTATGCAATAGCTTTACCGCGGCAGTCCCCGAGTGCCACACGTCTTTTTTTTTTAATGACGTAACGTAACAACAACAAATTTACTGTTTTCAGATTTATTGCTATACCTGTGCAATAAGACCTTGCAGCTTGCAGCACTGAGGAGTCAGGCCTAGGCACCTGTCAATGCTCTAATATTTTCAGCTATTAGTTAAATTGGAAATGGGCCACCACTGCTCTAGTGGTGACCCTGTAGTATTAACGGTCCCGATATACGAGTTGCACGTCGTGAGTTCAAACTCGAGCATGCGCCTGCTTGAGTTTGAACTCTCTAAACTGGTGAAGGAAATCCTCGTGAGGAAACCGTCATGTCCAAGAACTTAAAACTCGAAGATATGTGACATCCACCAATAAGCACTGCGCTCGCGTGATGGATTAAACCCATTCTCTCTCCTAGAGAGAACGCCTCAGTCCCAGCAGTGGGAAATATATAAGGCAGATTATGCTGTAATTAAGTTTACGTCATGTGCTCTCAAATGCAAAATAGTAAACTTTGATATATTAAGTGGAGGAAGTTTATCATAGCGACCGAGGTGGAAATCATGTTATGGGGTCAATGTGAGTGCTCCAGTGGCAAATTGCGAATCCACGTGTTTCAAACGACGTTTTTCAATACACTTACGATGAAATAAATGAATGTGCGACTCGTGGGGTCGCTTAGCATCCAGCCTGGTACGATAAATACAATACATTGTGGCGGGAGCAAACTCGCGAACTTTTCCGCACTAGTGCGAAAAACAGCAAATTGCGTGCCTAGAGGCAGTAGGCATATTAGGAGCGGGTTTTCGAGTAAGTGTATTGAAAAAACTATTTCAGTCTTGATCTACCCTTTTCCCTCCACTATGGCGGCTCAACAGTCGTTATTATGAATTTCATTTCACGCTGACCGGGTGTAGCCATGTTTTTACATCACTCTGTAAAAACCGCAAATAGGAACGAGTTATGAGAAAGGCCTTTGCTTCGTGTTTAATCGAATGTCAAAGAGAAATGAGTTCTTTTGATACAGCCCTGATACAAGAATGGATTGGTTTTTGCTTGAATTATTTTTTTTCTGCTTTCTTTTGATATTACTTTGTTGATGTGGCTAGTCCAGTTGCATTTTGAGGTTTTATGACAATGGAACTGTACTTGTTTGTTTTTATTTTGTTAATGAGTGTTGTTCGTCAAAGGTTTCGTCAAAAGGCGTCAAATAGTTTTTAAAGTTTTCAGATGAAATTATGTAAGAATCGATTTTCTTCGGTTCGGCAGCGGATTCTGTGTCAAAAAGAACTTTGTTCCTCTGAGACTAAATCGTGTGTAGCAATTTAATTTTTAACCTAAGGGTTCTAATATATATTATTATTATTTCCTTTATTTATTGTATATACATATAAATTACATTTAAAAATAAAAAAAAATAGTATCCCACCGGTATCGGGAACAGGGCCCAAGCTACCTGCGGCGGTCAGGGCTCCAGAGAAAGAAATGTATTATTATTATTATTATTCCACAGCATTCACACAACGCCATCTAGTCCCAAACTAAGCACAGCTTTTGCTATGAGTACTAGACTACTGATAAACATACTTACATATTTCTAAATTATATAAATTACACCCAGCCACGCACAAATGATCGTGCTCATCACACAAACATTTGTCTTGGGTAGGAATGGAACCCACGACCTCCGGCATAGCAGTCAGGACCACCAACCACTAGACGTACAGGCCAGTCAAACTATGCGTATCGCCAATCGCCATTAAAGAAAGCCCATTTTCGAAACTAACTTTATTTTCTAGTCAACAATATCTTTCTAACGTAATCTAGAACACTACGCAAAATGCGTACGTCGTCATTAAGTACATTATTTCTTTGTTTTCATAATTATATATAACATATATTGTTTGCATAATATGCAATTTATTAGTTTATGTATTGTATATATGTAAATAGTACACCACGAAGTACCTGCGTATCTTTTTTCTCCTCTGTCAAATCTATCCAAAGGTTGTCTGTAAAAAATCGATTTTAGCGATAAGACCACCCATTGTGGCATCCTATTAATTTTAAGTTCCTAATGTAATTTTTATTTTTGGTGGTGTAGAAGAATATATCTAGTAATTATTATAATCTAGAGTGAATAGGCTCTTAATAAACTAGTGCGCCTCACCATCAATGATTGCATCACTGCTTACCATCAGGTGGGATCGCAGTCAAGCGCTGGTTTATATCAAATGAAAAAAAAAACATTCAATATATTTTTCTCCAAATTGACCATAGCATTTCACTAAAACTAATGAAAAACTGTCCCATGAGACCATCACTTATGTAGGTGACTACGTACCCATAACTTTCAGAATTAACATTCCCATAGTTCCAGCATCCTATACTTAAGAGCTATTAACGCTAAACTTCATACAATCCATTACTTGCGGTTGCCACAAAACAATTATTTACACGGTAACGACTTACAATTTTAAATTAAAACTGAGTCGTTTGCAATAAGCGCGCCGTTTTCCATGCTAAGTTTAGTTTACGGGGTTAGGCTGTGGATACACTTGGGGAGAATTTATTTTCCATCTTATTTTATTTATTAAAACTTTATGCACTAGTAAGAAACACTGTACAAAGGCGGACTTATTTATTTATTTATTTATTTATTATATCCTTACTTACTTACTGGACTTAATGCCTTAGGCATTTTCTACCAGTCGACCAGTGGCGGTACCTTCATACAAGCAGAAAAGCCAGGCATGCCTTACTAAAATGCTCGATAGAGAATCAATATCAAACCCGAACTATTTAAAAGTTCGCGCGCTTTAATTCTTATCAAAATAACACAAAGTATCTACCTATGCCACACTACTACACCACAGCGCGCGCAGAGTTTCGCATTAGCAGCATCTACGCGAGAGCTATATCTATCTCGCTTACACGTACCGGCTTTTACCGGGCTTTCAAATACTATCTCTGTCACTTTCGCACTTATAGCGATGTGCCGTATAACGAGTTAGGACCTTATGCGTCTACAAATCGATCAGTATGGAAGATTTAAGCCGGGCATTCGTATGAAGTTGCTCCGGTTGCTCGCGTATGCGTGACCTTGTCACCTTGCCAACTCTGCAGTGTTGCCGTTTTAGCGACGTTGTGAGATCTTGGAGATTTTTAACGAGTTTGGAGACTTTTTTTAAGATTTAGCAACAATAAAAACTAGCGACTTTTTAAAATAACGAAATTAAATATTCAAAAATAAAGGCAATTTTTTAGAACTGGTCTCATTAATTTCAAAATACGATGTCGTTTTAGAAAAGCATAAGCAGCATCAGGAAAGTGACAAACCGGGGCCGAGTTATTTATCTAACAAAATTCAAAACGATATTATTCATTCCGTAGCCGATGTGATGCAAACTTGCATCGATTACGAAGTTAGGCAAACAAAATTTGTTTCAATTATTATTGACGAAACCCCCGATGTTAGTCATAGAAATCAACTGTGCTTGATTCTCAGATATAATTATAAAAATGAAATTCATGACTGTTTTTTGGGCTTTTAATTTATTGTACCTAATCAGTAGTTTATGAGAAAATTGCGATGATACATACGTAGGTACCTACATACTCAGTCGAAAACTGAACTTTCTTTTTTTGAAATCGGTTAAAATTTTATTGGGCTTGCCTTATTTTGAAACCCTAGGCACGCCACTGCAGTCGACCTTAGGGTGGTGCAGAAATATAACATGGTAGGTGCAACATAATGGTAAACTAGATTAGAAATACAATAATAAATATATACTTAGATACATACATACAAATTAACAATGTTATTATAAAAAACGAATCCAACAAATTAACGCTGTGATGATTACACCAACTTCCTGTGAATGTATTCACGTGCCTTCACCTTAAAAGTGAACCAACTGGACGCCGTCCTGATGTTCAGAGGGAGCGCATTCCAAAGATAGATCGCCTGGACAAAGAAGGAGGACTAGATAAACCCAGAGCGATGTGTGGCACATCACACATCACATCATCATCATGTGGTGTATTTTAAATAAATGTGGTGTCATCATCATCATTTCAGCCGAAAGACGTCCACTGCTGGACATAGGCCTCCCCCAAGCGTCTCCACAACGACCGATCCTGTGCGTCTCGCATCCACCGCACTCCCGCGACTCTCACCAGGTCGTCGGTCCACGCCTTCCGACGCTGCGCCTTCCGGTGCGCGGTCGCCACTCTAGAACCTTTCGGCCCCATCGACCATCCGTTCTACGAGCAATGTGCCCTGCCCACTGCCACTTTAGTTCGGCGATTCTTCGGGCTATGTCGGCGACCTTGGTTCTCCTGCGGATTTCTTCATTCTTTGTGCAATTTTTCAAAAAAACTTACCACCTTTTTGGTTTTGGGTAGGAAATCTTTATGTGACTTCTTCTGCTCTGGGTTGAGCGAAAGAGAGTGTCTAATTTATTCTGACTAAAACTCACCCATGTTCTTTACGTTCCTGGCCATCAGTGACTGTTTCGTGTAAAGAAGCGCCTATTACACCACTCGATATTCGGACAGTCTTAGTCTATGTAGCACAAGAAAAAGAGCAACTTACGCCAATGTCGTGTAAAGGAATGAAATAGAACGATGAGACAAATACATAAACATAGATTAAGACTCTGAATATCGAGTGGTATAATAGACGCTTTAATTCCGCAGCCCTCAATACTCCCACTTCACAAAAAAAACTGGGCAAGTGCGAGTCGGACTTGCGCACTGAGGGTTCCGTACAAACTTACCTATGAAAACAGTTCATTTCCTGAATTGAGTTACGAAGATTTTTCCAAATCGATTTTTTTTTATGACGTAACAACAATTTTACTGTTTTCAGATTTATTCCTATACCTGTTCTATAAGAACTTGCTATATGCCAAACAGGATTTTGGCTCTACGGGAAGTACCCTATGAATTTTGATTCCCTTGTCGAAATATACGTTTTTTACGACATAAATGGCCGTATCTTTTTTTTTTGTTAATTTAGAAGTTTCATTTTATCACAGCTTCAAGGGACCGTAGATTTGAGTATATGGTTTTAATTTCAACACGATACCTCCACGCGTTCCCGAGATAAAGGGTCTTGACAAAAAGACAGACGGACGACAAAATGATCCTATAAGGGTTCCATTTTTCCTTTTGAGGTACGGAACCCTAAAAAAGCACTAACAAGTCCGACACACGGACGGATCTCAATATCAAATGGATGGTATGCACGGTACGATTTCAGCAAGGTTTGCTCAAACTTAAAGATCGACCCAAATTCCTTCACTATTGACTATCAACTTAATAGATCGACCCAAAGTTTCTTCACCTGTGGCTAACACTATAGTAATGATGTCATTAAAGCGAATAATTTATATATATATTTAATTGATATAAACCAGTGCTTGACTAGGCTGCGATCCCACCTGATGGTAAGCAGTGATGCAATCATTAATGGTGAGGCGCACTAGTTTATTAAGAGCCTATTCACTCTAGCCTTGAAGACCAAAATTATAATTGGACGGGAAGACCGCAGCAGGCAAATTGTTCCAGTCCTTCGATGTACGCGGTATAAACGACAAAGCGAAACGCTAAGTCCGGGACCTTTGAAGTTTCAACAACGTAAGGGTGGATACTCGCCGTACGTCGGGTTGTTGGATTACTTTCATATTAAAACCAGCAGCTAGTTTACTAAGCAGTCTGGCGTTACCCTTAACAACGTAATTGATCGCCGGCTGTGTGCGTTCACGACAAAGTCTTAGATTAACATAATAATTTGGTTACACTGTTCTAGTGGTGGGGCTGTTTACAAATATTTTAGTTCCGAGTCCAGGTGGAAAAATCCGTAGGCGTGAGCTTGTGGACCATAGGCGTGGGTTTGCGGACGACGAGCGATGGGTAGCTTGCCGTCTGGCCGTTGATAATGCGTAGTGTTCCACGCGCGCCTCAAAGAGAGGTCTGGAAAATCGTAGGGGCCCAGCAGGGTCGAAGCCTACTGGAGCCATGGGTTTTTTTTTGTAGGTGGGAAAATCATTCAATGACATCCCTCGCTCTTGGGCGGGGCGAGAGGGAGTGTCAGACTTTTACTGACAAAAACCCACTCCTGTTCTTTCATGCAATCGTTGATGGTGAATCGCACTAGTTTATTAAGAGCCTATTCACTCTAGCCTTGATTGAAGACCTATATTATAATCGGACGGGAAGATCGCAGCAGGTAAATTGCAGAATGTGGTAATTGCAACTTTTTTCAACCAAAAACAAAACAAAGTTAGACTCGTGTAAAATGTACCTGAATGAATTCAACAGACATTAAAAAAAATGTAACACGTCAGATTTTTTAAAAATTTCCCATCTTTATTTCCTGCTTTGACCACAGCAAAAATAACTTTTTCACATGCTGAATTCGCACAGGAATAATAGGCCATTTAGATATTTCCAATCCTTATTTATGATTCCACCTTTCGCAGGATTAAAAGGGTACCGAATTAAGCTTCATACCGACGATGTACTTAGGTTGAGATTTTTAGACATGACGATACGACGCCGTAGTTGTACTACACTACAATTGCTATAAGATGGTGACAGCTGTCAGATTCATACAATGTCTCTTGTCATGTCTATTTATCATTTTATCTCATCTTAAAGATGCATATTTTCGTCCTGCTGACATTCTACCCAAACGGAACCCTTATAGGATCATTTTGTTGTCCGTCTGTCTGTCTGTCAAGACCCTTTATCTCGGGAACGCGTGGAGGAATCGAGTTGAAATTAAAACCATATACATACTGCTGTCTGCGGTCTCTTGAAGCAGTGAAAAAATCAAACTTCTAAGTAAACGAACAAAAAAGATACGGGTGTTTATGTCGCTAAAACGTATGTTTCGACACTCTCAAGGGAATCAAATTTCATAGGGTACTTCCCTTTGACCAAAAATCCTGAAATTTGACATGAAGCAAGGTCTCATAGCACAAATACAGAAAAAAAAATCTAAAAACGGTGAATTTGTAGATACGTCAAAAAAAAAACTTTTTTTTGCGATTCGGGAAAATCTTTGAGAAAAACTCAATTCGGGAATTAAACTGTTTTCACAGGTAAGTTTCACGGAACCGTCGTTGCGCGAGTCCGACTCGCATTTGGGCGGTTTTTTTTCTAGAAAACATCGTTGATTATAAAAGTCTTCCACATTACGCATAGTAACGCACGTGTTGCGAATGTTAAGTTGCTTTACAACTGCGCCGATATTTATTACCGTTTCACATTTTACTGTTTATTCAAATTGATTGTTTTTTTTTTCAGGAATTTTACCGGTTTCATCTTACAGGTAGGTTATGATGACTGAAATAAAAAAAAAAAAATTGATGTTCGCATAAGTGTTAAGGGGAAGGTGTTCTATTACAAGTTATTCTCGTAAGATTAATTACAATTTTTTCCTTTACATTTATTTTCTATTATTTAAATGTTTGAGCTTGACCACTATATTACCTGATGGTAAGCGATGATGTGGTCAACAATAATCACGCTTGCCTAGAAGTAATTTATTCATTCTGCCTAGAAGTAATTTATTCATTTTTGACTTAAAGACCCCTAGCTTGTAGGTTTCAGGAACCCCGGGGTCCTGGAACGAAGACAGAGAAGGAACATAGGAGCAGGTGTAAGTCAGTAAAAGTCTGACACGCCCTCCCGTTCACCCTAGTCATTAAATGAATTATACAACCTAAAAAAAGCTGTACACAACGAATGACGCATTAGTAATAATTGATACTATATTTCTTGACAGATAAAGCCAACGACCAGATCCGAAAACTTTTCATTCTCTGTCTCGTACAGTCAATGATATATTCTGTTCTGATTTTATACACATGCAAGCCAAACATTCTCAAAATAATCTTACAACCCCACTAATACAGTCTTCTTTCGCTCCACCATCCATAAATTCTGGTAATGTAGTGTCTGGGGTTGATAACGAGATTCAGACGTCGTGCCGACAGACGCGCGACATTATCGCTGAGGACGCGGGACGCGCTACATTTACGTACCGTCTGAAACGTCCTTATATTGACAGGTGTGATTTGTATGCTGTATTTTCTTGGGTTTCCCTTGAAGTCTTCAGGAATGTAAAAAAGAATTGCAAAATCGTAAATCCTTTCGCATTTTTTAGACTTTTTAACTTACAAGTGAGAGGGGTTGCCTAGTGGTTATGACCTCGACGTACGGGTTGTAGGTCGCAGATTCAAACTCAGCCAGGCGCATTATTTTTTGTAATTTGTTTCTATACCACAGCTCTAAAAACGGTAAAGGAAAACATCGTGAGGAAGCCTGCATGCACCGATCTGCACTGGGCCCGTGTGGTGGATTACGGCCCAATCTCTCTCCTAAAGAGGAAGCTTGAGACCCAGCTGTGGGAATATCATCACCATTATTATTTCAGCCGAAAGACGTCCACTGTTAGATATTATAGGCCTCCGGGGGCGCGTGTCGCCATAACGAACGGTCCAATGCGTCTCACATCAACTAGATTCCCGCAACTCTCACCAGGTCATCGGTCCACCTTTTGAGAGACCTTCCAACGCTGCGTATTCCGGTGCGTGGTAACCACTGCAGAACCTTTCGGCCCTATCGATTGTGGTAACATAATAAAGCTTAATTATTTATCCTAATTCTAAGTCCGTTCCATCATCAGACCACTAGACGTACGGCGTTGCGCCATCGGTACATGGTGGACATCCCACCCATACGTACAAAGCGTTTTGGGAACACATTCATAATGCGTACAGCTAAGGAGTGGAATTCCCTGCCGGAGTCTGTGGTTCCTGATAGCTACAAACTAGGGGTCTTTAAGTCAACAGTGAATAGGTTACTTCTAGGCAAGCGTGCTCCTTCGTCGGCCACATCATCGCTTACCATCAGGTGAGATAGTGGTCAAACGCGAGCCTATCAATAATAATAATAAAAAAAATAGTTTTAAATTTACCCAAAAAAAAGAGAGAGAGGCTGCCCACCGTTGACTTGGTGGTCTAACATAGAGAGAGACCTCAAGAAAGCCCAATTGCCAAAATCTATAACCCAGGACAGATTGACCTGGTGTAGGACTGTAAGGACCCCTGATCCTAGATAATGGGAGCAGGGACGGACAAAGAAGAAGAATCTAAGGCATATCATTCATCGATAGAAGGAACCACAGCTCCAAACTCTTTATCATCGGTAAAAATCTGCCGCAATTTTTATCAAGAATTGCAAAAGAAATACATTATTGGTTAATATTGACTTCGACCTTCTCCCTGGTACATTGTCTTTGTATTTCTTAGATGCCTATCGCTTATTTCATCTTGAATCATCGAAGCTAGGGTGATATGCTTATTACGAAGCAAAAGCAGTTTGCAAAATAGCAGAAAGAATTAAGTCTAAAAACCAAGCCTACTGGGGCCATGGGTTCGCTTCTGAAAGGAAAACCCGGGGCCCTGGAATGCAAGGCAACGAAGGAACATAGGAGTAGGTTTTAGTCAGTAAAAGTCTGACAAGGCCCTCCGCTTCGCCCAAGGGCGGGAGATGTCATTGGATTATTTTCCAACTAAAAAAAAAATTGAATGTTATCGTATAAATCAATTGAATGTCAGAATTGAAATCTTCATGGCTGTCTGACGCCTCGTCCCGGAGTTGACGGGATTTGACGGACTCGTACTAACTAAAGTAGCCCGGTTTCCCTCGTACACTTTTGTTGCGGGCTGCAGGTGCGTATGTGACTTTTTTCCGCCACAGTTTTCAGTACCCACTGTAAGCAGGCTTTATGTAGTTGCCAATACACGAGGCCTGACGAATAGGGGAAATACTTCACTCCCTAGTGAGGTATCTTCTATATTCGTCTAAGAGAGGTGCTTGCGGAACACTACGCACAGTCATCTCAGCCGGTCGTTTAATTGAAATAAATCCTCTAAATTTGAGTTTGAGACCTATTGACAATTTAATTAACTTCAACCAATCACACAAATAAATTCCCAGCTGCTGCATACTGAGACCTTCCAGATCTGTATTGCCATGCTTTGCCACCTCTACTTCATATTTCTATGATCGAAGTATTTCACGCTGTTGATAGGTCCTTTGTCTCAGCAAGAATTGGGATTTTTGTGAGAAAAACAAAAGGCTATCGCTACATTGTCTTCGGGACATCATTAGCGGTGATATTTCTTGTGTTTTGCGAGTAACTATGCTGCTAGTTAATTCTTAACTATTGTTTCAATGCGGGTTTCCTGTATTCTGTATTGAACTTACCTACTAATAAAAACCTTTTTTATAAAAAAAAAATACAACCGTTTTCAACCAAAAACAGTAAAAAGGGAAAAAAATAACTCGGTTCGGAAGGCGGGGTTTTTGGTTTTGTTTCTTTGTTATTTATGACAAAAATATTTACTTTTTAGTTGTAGCACCCCACAGCTAAATCTAATTAATGTGCAAGTTCTAATTATTTATGATGACCTCCAAAATATAATTATATAAGCATACCCACAATTTAATATGTTTTATTCTGTAGGTAGAAGCAGGTAGTATTGCATTAGGAAATGTTTTATTTCTTTTTTGGATTTTATTTTTCTATGTAAGTATGCAAAAAAAAAACAGAAAAAGATAATAAAGAATAGAAATTTGTTAATAACTTTGGGACTTAGGAAATAAGCAGTACAAATATACTGCTTATTTCCAAAGAAATTTCTTCCAGTAGACCTGCGAAAGGAGAGATTAAAATAAATGTACTACTCATCATCACTAGTTTATAACATTAAAAAATGTAAACAGTAGAAAGCAAGAGAAGAAGGGTGTGTATCAAATAACACATATAATTAAATATTAATAAATACTGATGACTGATGAATGATGTTGATGATCTCTTCTTAAATTGATATCTAAGAAAAAATACATATAACAGAACCTCAATATTAAAATTCAATATAATACAATTGATTTAATGTTAAAATCATAACGGAGCGAAGAGGTTGAAAGCAAATATTATGTTTGGCAAGTTGTGTGAGCTCGGGTTCGGTCGCCGCTCGACGGATCGCTCTGCACAGGGTTATCTTAACAATTGATCGACAACCTTAGTTCTAGGGTTGGCTCAGAGTAAAACTACGAAATGGTTGTTAACGATTCGGTGGGTCGGTTTTTAAATATGTCAGAATCAGAATCAGAATCAGAATTATTTATTTGCGAGCAATGTAGGTACAATTATAAGATGGTACAGAGTTGGGTGTTTCCGTTACATTCTGCCTTATGGCATGCAAAATCATTATTTTTGGAAGTTACAATACATTCAATATAATCGACTTATTACTATCTTGCTATCACAATTCGTATACATATGTCAATTGTCAAATAAATAGTCAGTTATTAATCAATAAGTTTAACTAGAAATTGTAATAAATTATTATCATTCAAAATGTCAAAAAATAAATAAATTAAAGTACAACATATATCTTTATCATTCAAGAAGTCATTAACAGAATAGTAACATTTTTGCAATAGTAATGTAGTCAACTAAGTTTTAAATATGCGTATGGGGTGTTCTTTTAGACTGTGTGGAATTTTATTATATATGATAGGGCCCATAGACATTATACTCTTTCTTAATAATGCTGTTTTGTATTTTCCTGTATGTAATAATTTATTATATTGTAGTCTCATAGGACCTGAGCGTAATCTAATGTTAACTAGAGACGGAAATAAATTTAAATTTGACCCAACAAAAATGGACACTTCCAATATGTAAAGACACGGGAAGGTTAGTATTTTTAGCGACCTAAACACAGGCTCACAGCTATCAGTAGTTTTTAATTTAGACATTGATCTTATGCATCGTTTTTGGGCCTTGAAAATCTCCTCCCTCTCACTACAGTTGCCCCAGAATATCACTCCGAACCTCAATGTCGATGCAACCAAACCATGGTAAGCTGTTAGAAGTGTAGTATTGTTTACTTTGTGCGATAAGTTGTGAAGTACAAAAGCTAATTTACTCAGTTTTTTACAGACATCCTCAGAATGAAGTTTCCAAGTCAGATTGCTATCAATTAAGATTCCTAGGAATTTTGCTGTATTTGTTGAGTCAACTTTTTGGCCATTATAGCTGACAGTTATATTAGCGGGACTAATCCTTTGATAAAAATGCATTACCTTTGTTTTTTGCAAATTTATAATCAAGTTATTTATACTAAGCCAATTAATAACACTCTTTAATGTGTTATTAATCTCACTTTCATATTTTTTTATGTCCGAACATTTTACTATCACAGTACTGTCGTCAGCAAACAGCACCATAGGATGATGTATTTGACGGGGCAGATCATTAATATATAAGGGAAACAAAGGTGGCCCCAGAACGCTACCTTGTGGTACGCCATGTTTAACCTCTCTACAATCCGAAATATATTTAAGTTCACGTTTAGTTTTAAGGCATACTCTCCTTATTTCTGTGTACTGCAATCGACTTCGTAGGTATGATTCTATTAAATCCAGGATATTTCCCCATAAACCATAGGTGTAAAGCTTCTTTAAAAGTACGTCATGGTTTACATAGTCGAATGCTTTAGTCATATCAGTAAAAATTGCACATACGGGAATTTTATTGTCAACATTTGTCATAATATTATTTAAAAGTTTATATATTGCCATATTAATATTCTTATTTTTTCTAAACCCCATTTGTTCCTCGCATAATATATTATTTACTCAAAAAGCTATCGATTCCTTGATAAATAATCTTTTCAAATACCTTAGACAATATTGGGATCAAGGCTACTGGTCTGTAATTGGACATGTCTTCTCTATTATTTTTTTTGTGTAGAGGTTTTATTACTACGGTTTTTAGGCTATTAGGGAATATACCAGATTCAATACTACAGTTCACAATATGACTTAGAGGCTCAGCAATAACATCTCCAGCAAATTTAACTACACTGGTGGTAATCTCATCGTAACCATAACTTTTTGTATTATTGAGCGATTTAATTGCTCTTATTATGTCATTTGGGATTAAAGGTGACATAAACATTGAATTTGAGTTACTTTCCAGGTCAATAATTCGGTCAGATGTGTCATTAGAATCAATTTGTACTTGGTCAATAAAAAAGTCGTTAAACGATGTAGCTATTTTCCTAGGATCCTTTATTGTCACATTTTGATTGTCAATTTTTAAAATGGGTTCTTTAATATGGTTATTGTTATTGATAATTTGCCACGCTGCCTTGGATTTATTGTGTGCCTTATTAATAATGTTACTATTCTGTGCCTTTTGAGTAAGTTTAATGATCTTTTTTAATCTTTGCGAGTATGTCCTAAATGTTTTTTGATTTTCGCATGACGGATTCAATCTATATTTCCATAGCAAGTTTCTCTGTTTCTTGCTACAGAGTTTAATGCCTTTCGAAATCCATTTAATTCTTTTATCCGATCGAATTCTATTGCATTTTATTGGAAAACACTGATTGTAAAGTAGATGAAAAATTTCCATAAAAATATCATAAGACTTACTAGGGTTACTCTCGCTATAAACGTCAGAAAAGGATAAACTCTTTAAATGATTTTTAAATTTAATCAAATTTTCTTTTGAGAAGTCTCGTTTCTGAGTCCGCCAATACCTTAATTTGCAAATTCTACTGACTTGAATTTTGAGTATTTGAGCTGAGTGATCAGATATTGCAAAATCTATTACTTCAGCAGCACATTTTAGATTTGAGTTCAGAGCAAAATTATCTAAGCAAGTAAGGCTCCTTGGCCGTGTTGGTTGGTTTATTTTTAAGATATGGTTGTAATTTAGGAGTAAAGATTCAAAGTCCAAAGTGCATCTATTACGTTTTAAAATATTAATGTTGAAGTCTCCACATAATACTACCTTTACATTTGATTTATTGCACAATTTTTTCAAAATAGTGTCCAAAGTGTCATAAAAAAGACTAATGTTAGACATATTTGGGATTATTATGTAGGAGTCTTAACCCCTTGACACTTTTAAAAGATATCTGAACTTTTGGAGAAGTGAGGGACTTTTACAACACTGAGACCACCTCAGTGATCACCAGCAGCACAAGTGGGATTTGTGGTTAAGGTGCTCTTAACAGAGTGGTCGTGGTTATGTCTCGGTCAAATTTTGCCCCAACGCTTCTCTCGTGATGCGACGCTATGTAGCTCTGTGTTTGGCGGCTTGGGAGTTGTCACAGATTTGAAGAGGTTCGTCCACCGTGTTGGAGAGCACCTACGGGATTTTTTGCCCTCGACTTAAGATTTTTATTTAAGACTGAAAAAATATCGCTGTAGGAGTGAAATAACGTGCGTTTTCAATTCCATAAAAAATCTGTAATCTAAGTTTACGTTATTCCTATCATCATCATCATCATTTCAGCCAAAAGACGTCCACTGTTGGACATAGGCTTCCCCCAAGCGTCGCCACAACGACCGATCCTGTGCGTCTCGCATCCACCGCATTCCCGCGACTCTCACCAGGTCGTCGGTCCACCTTGTGGGAGGCCTCGTTATTCCTATAAAAATTATTAAATCCAGAAATATAATAATAATAAATACTAACAACTTCAATTACTTTTACCAATCAGACAGAACCTACTTACTATACTTTGAAAATAACAATCCTGTCGGACATAACATATTTTGTAAAAAGAATTAACATATAATTCCTCTAAAACAAAATTTAACAACACAATAATAAAAAGAATTGCCAGCCCTAAAACCTAATATCTCTAGGGTTGACGCGTAACGATATCATAAAATAATTGATTGCTCTCTCCATCGCCGATCGAGTTCGCAATGAATGCTCGATAACAGAATAATACCTCCAAAGTAAGATTTAACAATAGATTAAATTATAGCGATAAATCGAATCGCTTTAGCAATCATTCAGAATCGATTTCATTGCCGCTGTAATGTTAGAATAACGTTAAAGTAGAACATTATGCAAATGAGCTCGATAAATTATATATTATTGAGCAGTGACCGGATTTTATATTCTCTATGAAATCTTGAAACTAGGTCATTTGGTAGAGTACCTATTTATAAAGTCTGATTAGCTGCTAAACCAATATAATGGTTCTGTCTCATGAAGGCCGTTTGGTTTTAGATATGTGCACATGTATGTTTTTCTGTGTGTGTAATCTATTTTCTATTCCTGGGGCTATATTATCGGGATTCAGCGTATTTTTTTTTCATTAATTTGTTTATAAATTTATACAAGTAATAGGTACAATACAGATGATGCAAATCATAAACTCATTAGAGTTTTACCGTGCATCATAATCATCGACAAAAGATTTTGCCTAAATAAAACACAATAAAAATATAAAATCTTAAATCAAACATGATTATATCCGAAGAGGGTATTAGTGTAAAAACGCAAAATGGTCGAGTGAACGTGCGTAACATCGCATCAGAGACCAAGCTAACCGCTTATCTATTCACAAAGTATTTAAGGAATGTATTGAGACTGATACAGGTTGTTATTTTATTTTAAGACCCCTATCGGTGGGCATCCCTCATCGCATAATCGATTTATGGACACAGACGCATATTTTTTTTAGGAGGAGTGGCAGGCGGTCGCCTCCTGCGAAGCAGTAATGCTAGCAAAGGAGGCGGCCGATCGCGTGAGGCAACGGTCCTCACGCCCTAACCGCCGCCGGGATTCCGATCCCGATTTCCGGCCTCCATAGGCGCGGACTTGCGGACGGCGAGTAATGGGTGGCTCGCCGTCCGACCGTCCGGTAACTGTCCGGACCGAGCCCAAGTCGTCGACGGCGCGTTTGGCCCACTCGCGCCTCAGGGAGATGTCAGCAAATCGTAGAGGCCCAGCAGGGCCGAAGCCTACTGGGGCCACGGGTAGTGTGAAAGCGAAGCCCGGGGCCCCGGGATGAAGGCAAAGAAGGAACAGGAGTGGGTTTTTAGTCAGTAAAAGTCTGACACTATCTCTTGCTCCGCCCAAGAGCGAGATTTGTCATTAGATGATTTTCCCACCTAAAAAAAAAAAGATGCATAATTTTAACAGCCAGCGTTATGCATGACAAATTATGTTACCGAGTAGTTAGTTGGCTTACATAGAAATAACGTATTCACTCTTGACTTAAATAACCCTACTTTGTAGCTATCTGGAAACACAGACTCCGGCATGGAATTCCACTCCTTAGCTGTACGTACAATAAATGTGTTCCCAAAACGTTTTTTTACGTAGGCATGGGTGGGATATCCACCACGGTGGTGCAACGTGTCGATCAATCAGTGAGAAATTTACTTGAAAAAATGTTATATACTAATACCTTTTTTTTAAGGTATGTCTTTGAACTAGAGCATGTTTAGATGTTTCAAGTGAGCCTGCTTCCCTAGCCAAGTTACAATCGTATCGTTCGCGCCGAACGCCTCGAGTAGGCCACGCCTCCGATTCCTTTGTTCTGACGTCATCTCAACGCTCAGTCACGTGGTCAGAACAAAGGAATCGGAGGCGTGGCCTACTCGAGGCGTTTGGCGCGAACGATACGATTGTAACTTGGCTAGGGGGGCTGGGGTCAGTAGAGTTCTTAATTGGCAAGTAAATATTAGTTCTTCCTGTTAGTTCTTAGTACAGTTTGTTTTCTATAAATACGAAACTACTAAGTACAAATACAGGTAGAAGAGAACGGTCCTCGCTCCCTAGAGACAGCTGTCTGAACTTTTGTCTATTGAAAGATCATATTTTGCTCTACAGTAAATAAGCTTATATTTATTTGGTTTGTTATGTCCGTAAACTATATAGGGTGACTGGTAACTAGTGTACGATACTTAAACACGTGATTGTGCTCATGATAACCAACAACTTTTACTATGGGAACAAACCAGAAATCGCGAAAAAAAATCAGCTGTTCAGTACATTTATGTTTGCCTAATGTACTGAACAGCTGATATTTTTTTCGCGATTTCGGCTTTGCTCCCATAATAAAAATTGTTTGTTATCATGAGCACAATCACGTGTTTAAGTATCGTACACTAATTGCCAGTCACCCTATATTTACCTGCCTTTTTAGAGTTCCGTACCTCAAAAGGAAAAAAAACGGAACCCTTATAGGATCACTTTGTTGCCCGTCCGTCCCTCTGTCCGTCTGTCGAAGGTATCGATTGAAATTAAAACCATATACTCAAATCTGCGGTCCCTTGAAGCTGTGAAAAAATCAAACTTCTGAGTTAACGAAAAAAAAAGTTACGGCCGTTTATGTTGCAAAAAACGTGTATTTCGACGCTCTCAAGGGAATCAAACTTCAAAGGGTACTTCCCGTTGACCTAGAATCCTGAAATTTGGTATAAAGCAAGGTCATATAGCACAAATATAGGAAAAAAAAATCAGAAAACTGTAAATTTACGTCAATAAAAAAAACTTTTTGCGCTTCGGAAAAATCTTCGTAACTCAATTCGAGAATTGAACAGTTTTCATAGGTAAGTTTGTACGGAACCCTCAGTGCGCGAGTCCGATTCGCATTTGCCCGGTCTTTTTAGCTGGGTAATTATCGAATAACTTTTCTCGCTCTAGTGCGGAGCATGATCGCGTGTCAGACTTTTACTGACAAAAACCACACCTATGTTCCATCAGTTGATCTTCGCGTTCTAGGACCACAGGTTTCCCTTTTAGAAGCTTACCCATAGCCCCAGTAGGTTTCAGCCCAGTTGCGCCCCTACTACGGCTTTGAAGTGTATTAACCTTAAGTGAATCTACTTAGTATTACCCTTAACAAAACGGTGTCATATTAATGCTTAATATATGATAACCAATCATGAGCACAATCACGTGTTTAAGTATCGTACACTAATTACCAGTCACCCTATATGTACTTTACTTAATGCGCATTATTGTAAGTCAACTGTACCTATTTTTTAGTTAGATAATTCAATAAATCCTGTTTAGACCTACTGGTTGTTTGCTTTGTGAACCCCCAACATTACATGGCGACCCTGCCCTCAAAGTCTGCCAAGGGGTTCTAGATTTTTAAAGTGTCGCGTTTTCAAATAAAAGTTAACGGTGTTATTTGAAAACGCGTTTTTGTTATTTGTTGTTTGCTGATATCTTTTGAGGCGCGTGTGGAACACTCCGCACCGTCGACAACTCTGGCTCGATCCGGATGGTTACCGGACGGCCGGACGGCGAGCTACCCTTTGCTTATCGTCCGCAAACCCATGCTTACAGTGGCTGGAAGTCGTGGTCGGAGTCCTGGCGGCTGGGGCGTGAGGATGTTTGTTCCCTCATGCGTGCGGCCACCTCCTTCGCTAGCTTACTGCCTCGTAGAAGAAGGCGATATGTACATCTCACTATCCCTTTAAAATACCTTAAAAAATAGGCAATCAGTTGATGACGCTGTCCGTAGATACAATAATGGTTTTATTGCTAACAGCGATATCTATCAGATAACATTTGGATAGGCTATAAGAAATAAAAATAAAAAAGGCCGTAGTCTACGAACTACTGCTAGCAAATTAATCAAACTTTTTTTATTATTATTGATAGATTTGCGCTTGATTGTTTATGGATTGTGACGGTGGAGCAAGCCTGCCTGGAAGTAAACTATTCACTCTTGACTTGAAGACCCCAAGGTTGTAGCTATCAGGAAACACAGACTCTGGCAGGGAATTCCACTCCTTAGCTGTACGCACAATAAGTGTGTTCCCAAAACGTTTTGTGAAAAAAAATATATAGTTGTATAAAAGACAATTATTACATATGCTTACAAATATTAGTAAATATATATATATACACTAAGGCTATGGGCTATGCTCGGAGTTTTCTTGCGTGATCACATCAGAAATGAAGATATCCGCAGGAGAACCAAGGTTACCGACATAGCCCAAAGAATCGCCAAACTTAAATGCAGAAGCATGCAGTGGGCAGGGCACATTGCTTGCAGAACAGATCGTCGATGGGGACGAAAGGTTTTGGAGTGGTGACCACGTACCGAAAGACGCAGCGTTGGAAGGCCTCCTACAAGTTAGATCGATGACCTGGGGAGGGTCGCGGGAATCCGATGGATGCGAGACGCATAGGACCGGGAGAGACCTATGTCCATCAGTCGGCTGAAATAATGAAATGATGGTATATGTATCTACATCTATATTATCTATTACGCTATTTCATAGAAGGCCTAATCTATAAGCACAATAGCTGCACATTATGTAGATAAATAATAAATAGCCAGTCTGGTCGTTAATATTCCAAGTTTAGCTCAATTAGTGGAGCGATTAGACGGCGGTGGACTAAAGACGCTGTAATTGATGCATGCGAGGTAATCCTGGATTAGGGACTGATCGCACACGAGATTTTTGGTTAGACTAGCTTAGAGTTTAGAAGGGGGCCGTAAATACTCACACTTTAAGGCCGGTACAGACTTACGAAATGTAACATGCAATGTAACAGAATTCCTATAGTATGGACGACTTGTGCGCACGAATCGTGCATACTAATAAATAATAATAGATAATAAAAATAGAACAGATGGCAGTACTACTTGATACGGCTCGCATTGTGAGGAGGTTCCTGTCTCTGGAGCCCTAGCCACCGGTAGCTGGGACCCTGTTCCCGACACCGGCAGACTACTATTTTTTTATATTTTTAAATGTTTTTTTTATACGTGTTTCAAGAAATATTTAAAAATGTATAATATGTATAGAAAATAAATAAAGAAAATAATATTAATAAATAAACTTCTCGGTTTTTTCGCCAAACACAAAGGGGCGCGCAGTGTTGGACGGTTTATGTGTGTCTGTACTGTGGTACGCATGCCGGAAACAGATGCAGTAGGTACATGCTCGGTTCGTGCGCGCGCTACGTCCACACTTACGAAATGTTACATTGCATGTTACATTACAGCAGACTGTACCCGCCTTTAGATATACCTACCTACGTTGTTGCATAATGCTGATGTCTTCTTTTACCAAGAGTCGACCTGTAGTACAGGTCGACTCTTGGTAAAAGAAGACTTTTACTCAATGGTGAGTCTTAAGGGTTACCGATAACCCAGCCTGAGTTAACCTCAGTTAACTGATGAAATAAATTATATTAATATTTAACACGTTAAATCAAAATTTACGTTTACAGGTGATTGATCTCATGCGCATCACGTGACAAATAGTGCGGGGCATCAAAAACGAGCGAGTCCGAAAGTGTAACCAGCGTGACGCTATTGAAATAGTTTTTCGGTTCAGGCTACAGTAAACTCATGACGTGGACACTACGTATCTACTTAAGTATACAAGTTGAAATTCCATTTAAAAGACGATTGTTTATTTTTTGCCTTATCTCTACGTAATAAACCAAATACGGTTAAAGATTTTTTGATATGTTTAAATTTTTTACTTTCGCCACTTACGTATCAAGAGATCACTCATCATCATCTTCCTGTTCTTCCATTCTGTTCTGTCACCGGTGTTTTTCTTCCCGTGCATTTTTTCTTTAGCCTCCCTCTCCCTCTCCATCCACTACGTGTATACTCATAACTCTTTTAGTAACATGCGTTGCAACATGTTTGATCATCAAGAGATCTCTATAAAATAAAAATAGAAAAGTCAACTATTATTTTCCATTGTTTTTCACAAAATATATACAATTATACAAAATAACATAAAATTATATTTAGATAAAGATATTAAATGAAGCGAGGGATATTCAATAACATAAAATAATAGGTTAATTAAAAGCTTTTTGGTACTGTACCATTATGGCCGTGTGTGTAAGAGGTGCCTATATGACCTTTTTTTTTTAATTAGGTACAAACAAAATACCCTTTTATTTTTAAGTCTGACCTTTAAATTAACAACGAAAGTACCTAATTGTGTACAGTAGGAGCCATGTTAATCGAAATATATAAATTATGTTTTAATTTAAAAGGCATTATTGAAACGAAATATCCCAAACGAGAGCGATATTTTGCGATGTGAATAACTTCCATTGGAATTTCATATTATTTTTGAGTAAAAAAAGAAATGTTAAGAAGACAGCCAGAATGACACGATGCTAGTGGAAAATTCTTCAAGTCAAGAGCGGTCTTTAAGTCAAGAGTGAATAGGTTACTTCTAGGCCAGCGCTCTCCATCGTCGACAAGATCAGCCCCCCTAGCCAAGTTACAATCGTTTCGTTCGCGCCGAACGCCTCAAGTAGGCCACGTCTCCGATTCCTTTGTTTTGACCACGTGACTGAGCGTTGAGATGACGTCAGAACAAAGGAATCGGAGGCGTGGCCTACTCGAGGCGTTCGGCGCGAACGATATGATTGTAACTTGGCTAGGGGGGCAGGTGAGATAGTGGACAAGAACAAGGCTATCAATATCTAATAAAGGAAACCTTTCGTCAGCAAAGAATGAGATATTATTCGTAAGTAAATTAAATAACTCCCACAGTACAAAGGTTAGGTACCATAAACGAAACTACTCCAATCTCCACAAAACGAACTACACAGAAACAAAGCCAATCTATCGAGCACTCCACGAATTAGGACTCTTCATTATTTCATTAGCTATCTCCTCTCCATCATTCAAGAAACTTTCCGTTGCTCGAAGGCATACAAAACAGGCTCCTGAACAAATACAATTATGTTCGAGACTACGGAACCCTTTTCATTTGGGATACTTTGCCTAATTCGCGAAAATTTCTTTTTCTTTTTTTTTTCTTTTGTAGCTGTCTTGTTTTGATAGGGTTTCGAGCTGATTAAATCATTATGTTTTGTGTTAGTGTTGGAGTTTATACTCAAGCTGTAGTAAGATTGAAACTGTTGAATATTTTAATCAATTTTCATAATGTATTATATTTTAATTTTATTATTAACTATAAAAGTGCTGTGCACACCTAAATAACCAATTAACTACATTTTTTTCTTTAATTTGCACATTTTTGAAATGTATTGAATTAGTTATTGGTGTGTCAATAAATAAATAAATATGTTTGACTTTCTGAATCAATCAATCAATATTATTTATTATTTGTCATAGGTGTTTTAGTTCTTACAATTGCATGGAGATAGTGTCAGACTTTTACTGACTAAAAACCCACTCTCGTTCCTTCGTTGTCTTTCGTACCAGAGCCGAGTCTCCCTTTCAGAATCAGACCCTTGGCCCCAGTAGGATTCGACCTTGCTGGGTCCCTACAGTCGCTGACGTCTCCGTGAGGCGCGCGTGGACCACTACGCGCCGTCGACGGCTTGGGCTCGGTCCGGACGGTTACCGAACGGTCGGACGGCGAGCTACCCATTGCTCACCGTCCGTGCCTTCGGTGGCCGGAAATCGGGATCGGAATCCCGGCGGCAGATTAATATAGGTAGTCTTTTGGCTCTTTAATAGTTCTATTTTACGATGCTGTTGATAACGGCAATACTTATCATGAAAAAAATTAAACTACTCAAGTTTTTTTGTAACCTAACTATGACGTGTTAAAATATCAAGAGTGCAAGCGAGAAAGAGGGATGGACCTATACACCCTATATAGCTCCATCCCTTTAACAGTTTTTTTTTAAGTGGTAAATCATCCCATGACATCTCCCGCCCTTGGGCGGGGCGAGAGGGCGTGACAGACTTTTACTGGCTAAAACCCACTTCAAGTTCCTTCGTTGCCTTGCATTCCAGGGCCGGGTTTTCCTTTCAGAAGCGAAAACATTCCTTTAACAGTTCAGGTTTTTAAGATACTCTGTTTAAATCGTATAAAATCTTCGTAGTCTCCTTAGCACTAGCAAAAAAACTAGTAGATTGTCGATTAAGAAAGTCAAGACGTTCCTAACGTTTGAATAAAAGTGATTAAAATAATATCTTGCAGCAAGAGGGTGAAATAAAATGTAGGCGAGCGTTAGTGGATTTTTAATTACTCAACTTTATAATTGAAAATTTGATCTTTATAGCAGCTGCTACCGTATCTTTTGTAGTTTTAATTGCTGGCGAAGGTTTCTGGAATGTGCTCAATGTTCTGTTATCTGTCGTTGAGTGCAAAAGGCTTGGTGATAGTGTTGATTTATGATTTGTTTTTGATGATCGATTTGTGAAGTTAAACGGCATAGTGTTTTTTTTTTCGGTGAAAAAATCATCCAATGACATCCCCCGCTCTTGGGCAGAGCGGGATGGTGCGTCAGACTTTTACTGACTAAAAACACAATCCTGTACCTTCGTTGCCTTTCATATTAGGGCCGAGTCTTCCTTTCAGAAGCAGACCCTTAGCCCCAGTAAGCTTCAACCCTCCTGGGCCCCTACGGTTGTTGACATCTCCTTGAGGCGCGTGTGGAACACTACGCGCCGTCAACGATTTGGGCTCGGTCCGGACGGTTACCGGGCGGTCGACGGCGAGCTACCCATTGCTCGCCGTCCGTAAGCCCGCTTTACGGCATAGTGTATGATGAGTTTGAGTAACTGACTGGTGTCCTAGCTAATGTAAAAGAAAAAAAAACGACGCTGAAAAAGTATGAAACAAGATTTTCAGGATGCCGAAATAAACAAGGTTACAGGAGAAACAAGAACAGAACAAAAAGTAAAGCCGTAATAATTCATTATTAAAAAAAAGTGTTACGGTTGGTATATATCATCAGCCTTATAATGTTCCCACTGCTGGGACTCAGGCCTCCTCTCTAGGAGAGGGAATGGGCCGTAATCCACCACGCGGGCCTAGGTTGGTGGATGTCACATGTCTTCGAATTTTTTGTTCAAAGACATGCCGGTTTCCTCTCGATGTTTTTCTTCACCGTTTTGAGAGCAGTGGTGATGATATAAATTACACAAAGTAATGCACCTGGCTGAGATAGTGTCAGACTTTTACTGACTAAAAACCCACTCTCACTTGGTGAATGTCACATGTCTTCGAATTTTTTGGTTCTAGGACATGCTGATTTCCTCAAGATGTTTTCCTTCACCGTTTTGAGAGCAGTGGTGATGATATAAATTACACAAAGTAATGCACCTGGCTGGGTTTTAACCTGCAACCTACGACTTGTAAGTCGGAGCCGTTACCACTCGGCTACCACATTTGGTATATATAAATAATAAACATTTTATTAGCACAAAAGGATTAAGTACAATAATTTGTACATAATGGTGGTATAAATAGCAATTGTTTTTAATACAACAATTAATTAATACAGTTAATGAATCCTGCCACAGTCCTGTACAGTTAATGACATGCCGATTTCCTCACGATGTTTTCCTTCACCGTTTTGAGAGCAGTGGTGATGAAATAAATTACACGAAATAATGCGCCTGGCTGGGTTTGAACCCGCAACCTACAACTCGTAAGTCGGGGCCGTTACCATTGGACAGGTTAGGTTAGAAATAATTTTTTCGTTCGTGGTTATTTTTTTTATAACCACCATGGAGTAAAGTGGAGATAACTACTTTAAGTGAAATTTCGCGCTTTGACGGATTGTACCCGTTAATTTGCAGATTATCTAGTTAAAGCGCATATTAACGTATTCCGCATTCTAACGGTAACATACATACCGTGTACTTATACTTAATCTCAAGTAGGCAGTTATTTCAATTGATCATTCATCATCTGAAATCAAACACAGAATATTTTAGTAGTTGTAGTTTATGAAGATGTACTAATCTTCGTCTCAAGTGCACATGTTACTGTGCGGGCAAGGTTTGGGCAGTCTGTGGTCCACAGAGTACATTATGATATGGTCTGTGGTCGGGCCGGCTGCCATGACAGATATACGTCAGCCTGGAAGCAAGGAGTGGTAATGCGTAGGCGAGCAAAATATAAAGGTATTTATAGTAATACAGCGGTTACACTGGTATAATTCCATTATTATTTTGTACCTATTTTATTCTTTAGTTACTAATGATCCTTGTTAACCGAGTTAAATATTTAAACCATATTAATTTTATACTTAATTGTGAAAGTCGTCGTTCGGAAGTTTGTTAATTAATCATGTCTTGTCAATGGCTCAACGGATTTGAATGAAGCATGACGCTCGGGTAGGTAGAGGCAGAGGCGTAAAGTCGACTAATTCAGATGTGGACGAAGGCGCATAAGTGAGGCCTTTTTATTCATAAATTCGAAAAACATTTCGCGGCACTGTCGACAGAAAACCAGGGCGGGATCTCATGGCGATATGGAGACAGTGACTATCATAAGCCAATGCTGAGTAGATACGCCACAGTCGTGACAGTAAATCCCTTCTTTGAGGAGTGGCTACAGTGGTGCCACGGTGTTATAATTTTCCGCCTGACGCAGGTCAGGAGGCTCGGAAGGTAGGAAGTAACACCCGGTTATTACCATTATACGGATGACCCAGAGGACATGGTGGAGCATACGGTGGAAGTCTGCCCCACTTTGGTGGAGTACCACCGTGTCCTCTTGGAGGTGGCAGCGAACTTTAACGAAACGAGAGGAGTCCTGCTCCGCTCCCACCTTAGCCTTCGTGGTTTTTTTTTATAACCACCCACAAAGTGGCTTACATAGAAGATAACTAGTGGCTAAGCTAGGCTCATTAATTGTGGTTGACTGAATAATTTAGAAGGCAGTGTAGATTTTTAGAGACGAATAATGTTATCAAAAAAAAAGTAAAAAACTAAAACCCGACTACGACAAAAAAAAAATGACGCTGAAAAAGTATGAAACAAGATTTTCAAGATGCTGAAATAGACAAGGTAACTGGAAAAACAAGAATAGAACAAAAAGAAAAGCCGTAGTCACACGTTATAGGTAGGTAATCGGGTAAAAAGAAGTTTTTTTTTTTTTAATTGATATAAACCAGTGCTTGACTGCGATCCCACCTGATGGTAAGCAGTGATGCATCATTGATGGTGAGGCGCACTAGTTTATTAAGAGCCTATTCACTCTAGCCTTGAAGGCACCTAAATTATAGTTGGACGGGAAGACCGCAGCAGGCAAATTGTTCCAGTCCTTCGATGTACGCGGTATAAACGACGAAGCGAAACGCTTAGTCCGGACCGTTGAAGTTTCAACAACGTAAGGGTGGATACTCGCCGTACGTCGGTAAGTTAAGTTAGTTAGGTAAGTTTGTTTAGTTTGCACCCCTTTTGTATGTAGTAAGTTTTTCTTTCAGCATTTATGGTGCTTCTGTGGTACACTGTGACATTCTACAGCCATACAGTAACAATAGGGATTTATGTTAATGTAAGTCGCCTAGTGATGCATATTTGACAATGTGTTTTGTTTTTGTTCATTATTATTATTATATTTTTTTTTGTATCGTATACCTAATGGTTTATTATGTTATTTCTTTAGTTTGTTTATTAAGTTGTTTTTAGTTCATAAGATGAAAACATGCTTGCCATTCAACGTGTCGTCGACGTTGGCTTGCGCTGAAAATCAGCGCTGTGGCCCTGTTCAATACATGAGTCCCAGCATTTTGCTGAGCGCTCCATTTTGCGCGGATGTGTTGCATAATTTACTTTATTGTATAGATTTGTTATAATGTTATATGTTTTTAAGTTATGTGCCATGTTTGTCGTAAATAAACTCTTTTTCTTTCTTTTCTTTCCTTTCTTTGATGTGATATGTGTAATGTGATAGTTACAATCTGGTGATCTTTAAGTCTAGACTGAATAGGTTTTGACTTTCAGGCAAGCATGCTTCATCGTCGATCACTTCGTGAAGTCAAGCGCGCGACTCTATCAGTAATAATAATAAAAAAATATACTTAAACTTGGCAGCTTACTTATAGTGGTGCCACTGTGGATTGGAGCAGTGGTGGCCGATTGGTAACGGCCCCGACTTACGAGTTGTAGGTCGCGGGTTCAAACCCAGCCAGGCGCATTACTTTGAGTAATTTATTTCATCACCGCTGCTCTCAAAACGGTGAAGGAAAACATCGTGAGGAAACCGGCATGTCCTAGAACCAAAAATTCGAAGACATGTGACATTCACCAATCCGCACTGGGCCCGCGTGATGGATTACGGCCCATTCCCTCTCCTAAAGAGAGGAGGCCTGAGTCCCAACAGTGGGAACATTAAAAGGTTGATTATGCTTATGCTTATTATACTTGGCAGCTTATAAAAACCATATGCGCCGTTAAAATAACATAAAGTTTGGCTTGTAGCTCACATGAAGTAAAGTTAACTGACGAGGATGTAGCCGATATAGGGGCTATGGTAAACATATCGGTGACCGCGTTCCAGCTTGTTTATTTTAGAGATCAACAACCCTGCATGGTGCGATGTAGGGGTGGCACGCTGAGTTTTTATTGGAGATTTTTAATTATACCTTCTTGCTTTATTTTGAGTGATAGTTAACATTAACTTGTAAATTGTAAACATTCTCTTACATAATTTTTTTTTCTAATCTATTCAGTTTAGAAAAAAATGATATTAGAAACCTCAGTATCATTTTTGAAGCCCTATCTATAGATCCCACACGTATGGGTTTGATGAAAAAAAAATTTTTGAGTTTCAGTTCTAATTCATTTAATCGTATGGGGAACCCCCAAAATTTATTGTTTTTTTTCTATTTTTGTGTGAAAATCTTAATGCGATTCACAGAATACATCTACTTACCAAGTTTCAATAGTTCTTATAGTTTCGGAAAAAAAGTGGCTGTGACATACGGACGGACAGACAGACAGACATGACGAATCTATAAGGGTTCCGTGTTTTGCCATTTGGCTACGGAACCCTAAAACCTTAAATATTAACTAGACTATACTAAAACCTAACTATGTACATAAATATAATAAAAAAACACAAAGTACAGGCGTCGAAATACTCCTCCACATCGCTGTCGTCCGGAAATGTGCCCAGAAGACTGGCTGCATTGCCACGTTGAATGGCAATGCTGATTCTTTGGGAGAAGAACAAGCCAGCCCTCTGGTCACGCAAAGTGTCGATCAGTCTACGTGAAAATTCCTTAAAAAGGAGACGCGCATTCGGACCCCATGACCCAAGCGTTTTGACCCCAAACGGCTCAAAATTGTAATTACCAATAAGGTTACAGTATTTGCGCCGTTTAGGGGTTTCAGCAGCCGCAGCGGCAGCGCCAGCACAACCCGCCGTACTTGGAACGTGGGAAGGCGCAAGGGTGTCGGTGGGTAGAGGCCTACCCACCTTCCACGGCCACGTTATTTTCCTTTAATTATTATCTAGGTTTATTATTTTTATAGTGACTTTGATGCATAGAATTCGATGGAGAGCCACCGGAATTGTAAAGATGATATCCAAAAGGCCGGAGTTTGCAGTGCTGGGGAGGTCGATTCGGCTGCATGTAAGATGACTTTTTTTCATATTTCTATTGTGTTTTGTTTTATTTCAATTTATGACATTACTTTTATTAATATTTTATCGATTTAATGAGAAAGTGTTAGCCATGAATGCTGCAATACTAACATACCTAGTTTTTAAGACTCTTATTACCTACTAACATTATTATGGGCATTATTTTAGTCTAAAATAAAAGTATTTTATTTATACTTCTCGTGACCCAAGGGCTGGCTTTTACCTCGGTCAGAGATTAAGCATTGCTTGGTTATTGAAATATTGGTTTTAGTGGCTAGTGGATTTTTCTAGTGCTTTAGTAAATTCAATTTCTTACTAAAAATGCGATCACTCGGCTGTAAATCAGCACCATAGAATCCATTGGGCACGCCACAATTATGCTGGTAAGTCCCCTCTTTGAGGCGTAGTTGGAAAGACCTCACGGCGTCCTCACCTTCCGCATGACGCAGGTTCTCACCGAACAAGTAAGTTCGGGAAGTTCCTGCACCGGATTCGTGCGGAAGCGACGCCCGGGTGTCGCCACTGTATGGATCGCCCGGAGGACACGGTGGAGCACACGGTGGAGGTGTGCCCCGCTTGGACAGAGCAACGCCGTGTCCTCGTGAGGGCGATCGACAGCGGCGATCTCTCGCGCCGGGCCTTGGTACAGGCCATGGTCCGAAGCGAGGAGGAGTGGCAGGCGGTCGCCTCCTTCTACGAAGCAGTAAGGCTAGCAAAAGAGGGGTTATTATTAAAGGAAACTAATAACCTATGTACCCACTTTTTTTTATGTGTGGGATAATTTTTTGTTAGTGGTTTTCTGGTGGTTTTAAAAGTTGACTCTAGTGGAAGTTAGAGTAACTTTTGGTAACACTGGACGTCAGTGAAAACACAAAGAAACCCAAAAATACCTAACTTCAAAAAAAGAATAACATACCTTTAATATAAAGTTTATTTGAACTTATAATTCCAAGGCAATCCAAAGATATAACACTTCAACGCAACCCGTTTTAAAAAACGCAATTTCATAGGTAAATACCTATTAAAATGTTTTTCTTTCTATATTTCTTCGACCAGAATATCGTTTACATTGAACTTATATTTCTTTTCAGTATTCACAACACAGTAAGTATTTTATGCTGATTTAGTTTACGAGTTAGGAGAACTGAATAAACGGCTTCGGTAGCTCGAATAGCTATTTCAATTGATTGAATATATTTCTAGTTCGTTTCCCTTGCAGGTGAGTGCAATAAAAGGGACTATGTATACAAAATTTACAATCGTCTTTATCGAGTAAACAAAACCTTATATTTTTGCATTAAAAAAAAAACTATTGATTTTTTTATTGACAGGGTTACCCTTGACCACTGTCTCACCTGATGGTAAGCGATGATGTGGTTGACGGAGCACGCTTACCTAGAACCTAAAGACAATTGACTTAAAAACCCAAGGTTTTAGTTATCAGAGAAACATAGATTTCGGCAGAGAATTTTACTTGATTATTATTTTCGAGCGCCGATTGTACGTACGTCTGTACAACTTGAGTGTCCGAAATAGAACTTTTCAGTAGATTTTTTGTGGTCAGGGTTTTTGATACAGTCAATTTTTTTTTAGCATAGCATAGCATGGCATAATCAGTCTTTTAATGTTCCCACTGCTGGGACTCAGGCCTCCTCTCTCTAGGAGAGGGAATGGGCCGTAATCCACCACGCGGGCCCAGCGCGGATTGGTGAATGTCACATGTCTTCGAATGTTTGGTTCTAGGACATGCCGGTTTCCTCACGATGTTTTCCTTCATCGTTTTGAGAGCAGTGGTGATGGAATAAATTACACAAAGTAATGCGCCTGGCTAGATTTGAACCCGCGACCTACAACTCGTAAGTCGGGTCCGTTACCACTCGGCCACCACTGCTCTCAACTACTCTCAACTTTTTTATTGCCTACATGTAATACTGTTGAAATCGTCCCCTCGAGCTCTTTATTTTGATAACTAACATGACTGTCATGAAAAAAAATAAATCAAATACCTAATTAGGCCAAAAATCCGCCATTTTTTTTTTAATTTTGGTGTACCCCAGTATCACTCTTACTACTAAGATGAATCTTAGCTAAACTACAACAAGCCGTTTAGACCGAAACATACATGTACATATACACTCGAAAAAACAAACCCTCCTTTTGGCGGTCGGGTGATAAAAAAAACAGGTGTGTGGTAACCCTTAGGTACAGCGCAGACGACACACTTTTTGTGCGATCGAGTCTGTGGTGTGTGGAGTGTGTGTTTGCATGGCATATGGCATGCTTATATAAAATAACTAGCTGTTACCCGCGACTTTGTCTGCGTCAAGTTAGTAAAAATGCACAAACGTAATTAATAATTCTGTGCTTGTGATTCGTGCTAAAAACATCTAATTCAAATATCGAAAATTAATTTCAGTAAATATATTATGTAAAATGTATTTCTTATGTCCAGATATATAATTTATTTTATTTATTTGGCTCACCAGTAATAGAATACTCGTTCATGATATACATCAAATAAATTACTTATCATCATCAATAAACAGAAACAGACATGTTGAGGTCGAAGTAGTTGATAAACTGTGGTTCTGCCTACCCCTAAAAGGAAAAGGTAATAGTTTAAGTTTGTTTTTGGTTTATTCTATGATGAAACAACGCTGTATGATTTTAATATGATTGGTTCATTATAATAGACTAAAAGTGTAATAAACCGTTGTTTTCTTTTAACAACACTAAATAAATGTTATTTAACGTAGGCAATAAAAAAATTGGATAAAGTAGTTTTCAAAATGTTAAATGTTGCCAAAATGTATAAAGAGTCTGTACGGATCTTGTTCTGAGGTCAATACCCACAGTTTTTAGTGTCTGCACGTTTTACTTTTAGGAAGAAAATCATCAAATACCTTCCCGCGCTCTGGGTAAACCAAGAGTTTGTGTCAGACTTTTACAGACTGAAACCGACCTGTGTTCCTTTAATTGCCCTTAGTGTTCTAGAGCTACGGTAACTTGCACGCGGCAGCAAATCTTCCTTCTTTGAGGAAAAGAGAGGACGCTGTGGTGTCTTTCTAAAGACACCACAGCATCCTCACTTTTCGCCTGACGAAGATCTCTAGGGCCAATGCCTGCTAGAGCTATGAGATTTTTCGAAAGAATTACCTCCCATAAGAATTTGCCTCGATGATATTTCTCTGCAGACTTTTAGCCGGGTCCGTTATGCAACTTTGGCGGAGGTGAATTTCGAAGGAGCATAATCGGCTTCAGCCCATCTTCAGCTGGATAACGTGCACTGATAGTCCCTGCTGCTAGCGATTATTAAAATACTACAGAGTAACCTACGATGTCATCTTGCTCCACAACTGTACTTATAAAAAATTTGTGAAAAAATTGTTGCAGTTTGATGTTGACTTACATCACGTCGAATTTGAAACAGAAACCTCTCGAAACACCCTAATACCCCCTCATTACTCCGTGTTTGTGACTCCACAAAAGTATAAAATGACAGCGAACAAATGTCGCAACCAATTGGGGCTGTGACTGACTCTGGCATCCGTCAGAATGTTGTCCCAGTGTTGATCACCACTCACTGACCACTCTTAAGGAGGTAACGTCCAGTTGTCGACTTAAGGCTGCAAGTAATGTAGGATACATCATACGTAATCAAACTATCTTCAGGAACGCAAACCACGTCGGGACCTTGTGTGAAATATGTCTTCATGGGTTTTTCATGAAATTCTTAATGATCTTCAATTTTTGGAATCTTTGAAATTAGGTTAGGTTAGGTTAGGTTAGGTTAGGTTAGGTTAGCACGCAAACCACGTCGGGGCCTTGTGTGAAATATGTCTTCATGGGTTTTTCATGAAATTCTTAATGATCTTCAATTTTTGGAATCTTTGAAATTAGGTACTTGTTCCAAACAGTAGGTTGTGGTCAAGTCTGAGGGAGAGACTACTTGAAGTACTGGTAACCTTCACGAACTGCTCAAGAAGCATCTTTCTGTGATTAAATACCTACCTATATTTGCTGGTTTTTTGGGGGTCCTTCCGAAACATCTACGTTCGATGAAGACCTGCGTCAGGCGGAAAGAGAACCTTTTTAGACTTTCCTCAAAGAAGGTATTTGCTGCCGCAATTATGGCGTGCAAGTTACCATAGTCCTGGAACGCTAAGGGCAACTAAAGGAACACAGGTGGGTTTCAGTCAGTAAAAGTCTGGTACTACCTCTCGCTTTACCCAGAGCGGGGGAAGGTATTTGATGATTTCCTACCTAAAAGCAAAGGTGCACACACTAAAAACTGTGGGTATCGACCTCAGTATCAACTTCGTGACTCAGACTATTTATACATTTAGACAACTGAAAACTACTTTATCCACTTTTTTTTGATAGCCTACGTTAAATAACATTTATTTAGTGTTGTAAAAAAGATAATTCTACGGTATAATATACTTTTAGTATATCTAATGAACCAATCATTTTAAAATCATACAGCGTTGTTGTATCATAACATAAACCAGAAAGAAACATACACAAAACCCACTCCTGTTCCTTCTTTGCCATTGTTCCAGGGCCCCGGGAATCTCTTTCGTATCACCCATGGCCCCAATAGGCTTCGACCTTGCTGGGCCCCTACGGTTGCTGACACCTCCTTGAGACGCGCGTGGAACACTACGCGCCGTCAACGACTTGGGCTCGGTCCGGACGGTTACCGGACGGACGGACGGTGAGCTACCCATTGCTCGCCGTCCACAAGCCCGCGCCTACGGTGGCCGGAAATCGGGATCGGAACCCCTCGGTTCGGATCGGCTGGGTCGCGAGGGTTATTGTCTCGCGCGTGCGGCCACCTCCTATGCTATAGCATTACTGCTTCGCAGAAGGAGGCGACCGCGCCCAAGGCCCAGCGCGCTTTACGCTATTACAAATCTTGTTATGATAAAATGACTGGACCTAACTGCGGTTTATTTTCGTAAATATTTTTGGCATTTACGAAGCAATTCATTAGAATTCAATAATTTTTATAAATAGGTCTAGAAACATTTGCTGATTTCGTGATAACGCCATCTATTGCTGAAAAGCTTAACCTTACCTTTATCACACACTGAGGCTCTACCACGAGCTCATAACGTGATCCATTTTACGACCTAAACCGGACTGTTAAAGAGATGGAGCTATATAGGGTGTATAGCTCCATCACTCTTTTTCGCTCGTACGTCTGACATTTTGAAATTATCATGGTAAGGCCCCTGGCCACCTACCGAGCGATATAAGTGAAATAAATAGTTTGACAAATTTAATTCGTGTGTTTGCTATTCAAAGCCAGATGGCGTCACTGAGGCATAGGATGACAGTTTTTCTAAGACATTTTTTCTGATAGCTGCTCTATTGTATCTCTTTAGATCTCTTTGTAGACGTTTGAATGCATAACCGCTGGATTTCTGTCTTGTATAGTGAAGGTCAGTATAATCTGCCAAACTGCTTCGAAAGTGCTGATGTAGAAACCAGACTGTCGATAAAAATAATAGTAAGAACGCAAAAATATGTAAAAATTTCTTGTTTACAGTAAAATAAAACAAAACTATCACAAAAAAGAAACTGAGTTTTGAACCACTATCCCCTTACATGCCTATCTAATCCAGACACGACTGCACTACGGTGTTCGTTGACTTTTGTGTAAAATAGGTGTTCTTATATTATAAACGTCAACATTGTCTGCTTAACCCTTTGTCCATGATAGCGTGATGATTTTCATCTCAGATATTAAATTTGTAGCTAAATGAAAAAAAGAAATATTATTTTCGTTGTTCCACTTAGATTTTATTACATGTTTGATTACTTTTTACAAAAATATGGAGTAAAAATGTCTAAGATGTGTTAAAAATATGCTAAAAGTTCTATTATTATTGTAATCGAAGTACCATCGCATATTATATACCAAAAAGACGACAAAATACTCACAAAAATTATTACTATAACTGGGGATCGAAGTCACGGCAAATCGTTCAATACTGACATTTTGGAATATTGCTCACCCCCCATAGCAAATAGCGTGATAATTTATAGCCTATGTCCTTTCTCAAGCTCTATTCTATCTTTGTACCAAATTTCATCAAAATTGGTTCAGCGGTATAAGCGTGAAAGCGTAACAGACAGACAGACAGACAGACAGACAGACAGAGTTACTTTCGCATTTATAATATTAGTATGGAAGTATGGATTTACTGTCTCTGTACTTGTAAATAATTTACAGTGTCTGTAAAAATAGAACCTAAGCAATTATATGCCTTTCTAGCATCTAAATACTTAGGTTCTATTTTCACAGACTAAAAAGTGCGTCACGGATAGTCTGTCGTCTGCGCTGCCCCTTACTTACACACAGGAGTATTTTCACAATTTTTGACAAACGTTTTGTAACGTATTTTTTATTCTGTTTTCTTTCACAGGCCACTGGTATTTGGACAATAGGTGCTTGAACGGTCTCTCGTGTATTGATTCAGCGATAAATGGCGCTTTTGCGACGGGTACCGTGGTGATAAAACGTTCTGAATGAATGGATGAATGGAATGGTGAATGACTATGTTAGTGAACTTTGATCGGTCAAGCTGGGACTTATAATAACGTGGGACTGGGACTGGGACTTATAAAATATGGTCAATGTTGTTTTAGGCTTTTTGGTGTTTGGCCAATTTGAGACGAACAAAAACAACAAGAACGAAACAAAAAGCAAATAGAGATAAGAGATACGTAATTAAATTAGGTCATAATTATTACTTATTAGCATTTTGCTAGCAACTTCGTCTGCGTGGAATTAGGTTTCTCAATACAATCAAAGTTTGTATGGAGAAGACGAGAAACGGGGGTACCCGTTTCATCCCCTTTCGGGGTGAATTTTGGAAATCTATTCTTATTCTGTGTATATATAAGAAAAGTAACCCCTGTGCAAAATTTCAGAGTTCTAGGTCCAAGGGTTCGGGCTAGGTGATGGATCAGTGACTGAAAATAAAAGGTCTAAAGAAAGTAGGCCAAACGGTGATTGAAACATCATCAAACTTTAAAGTTTAAAACGATCTGGCCAGTTTTACTTGGCCATTTCATGAAATGATCAATTTCTAAGATCTGGCCACGACATATACATTATTTTTAACCGACTTCCAAAAAAAGGAGGAGATTATCAATTCGGTTGTATGTTTTTTAGTATATGCGAAACCTGAATATAGTTTCAGAATCAGTAACTGAATCGATTTCAATAATGTATATACCATGTTATATTTTTTTCCAAAAATATTTAAAAAAGGTCACTAGTTGGACACCACCGACACTAAGTACAACACAGGTCACGGCAGGTTATAGCGGACATTAGACACCAGCGCACAGCTGGATGCGGAAGTAAAACAACCCCTCAGTCGCCTGGGTGGCCCGGTGATCGTGTATTTGTGCGGCCAACCAGGTAACACAACAAACTTATAACTTCGTGATTTTTCATCGTACAGTTATGAAATTTTGTACACAGATTCTTTACATAAAAATACTAGACACGTGCTTCAGGTTTCGCTTAAACTAAAACTAATGTTGTATAAGATTTAGGTAATTACTTCACCTCTAATGCCTACATTACTTGAAAGGGTACGCGATGGTATGGAGGGTATGGTGTATCTGTAGCACAGCTCCATTTCACAAGTTATTACGTACCAATGTGCTTCATCATCATCATCATCATCATTTCAGCCGAAAGACGTCCACTGCTGGACATAGGCCTCCCCGAAGTGTCGCCACAATGAACGGTCATGTGTGTCTCGCATCCATCGGACTCTCGCAACCGTTACCAAGTCATCGGTCCACCTTGTAGGAGGCCTTCCAACGCTACGTTTTCCGATACGTGGTGGCCATTCCAGAACCTTTCGGCCCCAACGGCCATCCGTTCTGCGAGCAATGTGCCCTGCCCGTTGCCACTTAAGTTTGACGATTCTTCGTGCTATGTGCCAATGTACTTAAACATAAAATATGACTTGGACTACACACTCTAGTAAAAAGAACTGGTTAAGTGCGAGTCAGACTCGCGAAACGAGAGTTCCCCATACCACCATAGTCGGCCTTATAACGTTCCCACTGTTGGGACTCAGGCCTCCTCTCTAGGAGAGGGAGAGTTTTAGAGTTCCCTACTAAGCTATAATAGCAAAAAAAAATATTATTTTGTAATGTAATGTTTTTTTTCTTTTACTTGTGTTACGTGACATTACTTTTTTTGTCGATTTTATGACTCTTTTTTTTATTCTTGATAGGTTTGCACTTGACCACTATCTCATCGGATGGAAAGCGACGATGCGGTCGACGATGGAGCGCGCTTAACTAGAAGTAACCTATTCACTCTTGACTTAAAGATTCCTGGGTTGTAGCCATCAGGAAACACAGATTCTGGCAAGGAATTCCACTCCTTAGCTGTACGCACAATGAATGTGTTTCCAAAACATTTTGTGCGTATAGGTGGGATGTCCACCATGTACCGGTGGCGCATTGCCGTACGCCTAGTGGTCCGATGATGGAACGGGCTAGGCGGAATTTGCAATTCCGACGCACACTCCCAGAAATGCAACCAGTAGAAAACCACTGGGTTAATGGGAAGTCCTATATAGGTATCGATTCCCTTTCGAGCGTCAAAATGTGCGCCATAAATAGAGCATAAACGGAATTTTCTTTAGATTGCGTTGTCTTAGAAGTTCGATTTGTTCACAGCTCCAAGAGCTCAAGCTAAAATTAATAACAAAGTATTATTAATTTTATCTTGATACTATTACACGATCTTGAGAAAAATGATCTTTGCAGATGAACAGACGGACAACAAAATGATTTTTAATACACTTACTCGAAAACCCGCTCTTATCCCACCGCTTTTAGGCACGCAATAGACTGTTTTCCGCACTAGTGCAAAAAAGAGAGCGTGCTCTCCCCCGCCTCAATTTTATTACATTTATTGTATCAGGCTGGGCTCACGTCGACCCCCGTTTATTTATTTTTTCGTAAGTGTATTGAAAAAAGTCGTTAATACACGTGCAGATTTGTCACTGTAGCCCTCGGCTCCCCAACACACTCGCCTACGGCTCGTGCGAATTCCGCCTCGGTCGCAATGACAAACTTTCTGCACTTGTATCAAAATGTACTATTTATAACGGTTAAATGCTTTTGCCGATATAAATCAATTCCAAAATCTAACTCACAAATTATTTAAGCTAGAAATCAAACAGCTTCATCCAATATCTCTCAAAATCCTATTACAAAGGGGGATTTAATTAAAAAAAAAAACTCCAGTGTTATCTTTTTTAGAAGCGTCGCGTCGTCTATCGTTGCAGTGTAAATCCAGCTGTTGAGGGTAGACTGAAATTGGATTTAGAAATGGGAATCGAATGGCGAACCTCGTTCAACTCCAGCAATAATAGACGGGGGCTATTGAGTTATTCTATTCAAATCGTAGGCTCGGAGCTGGGAACGTGTTACAGATGATTTTGTTCGGAAATCCAAAAAATAAATTGCGGTTTACGATTTATGACGTATTAAAAAAACTACTTACTAGATCTCGTTCAAACCAATTTTCGGTGGAAGTTTGCATGTACACCATATATTTTTTTTAGTTTTATAATTCTCTTATTTTAGAAGTATGAGGGAACACTCATTTTATCACTTTGGAAGTGTCTCTCGCGCAAACTATTCAGTTTAGAAAAAAATGATATTAGAAACCTCCATATCATTTTTGAAGACCTATCCATAGATACCCCACACGTTTGGGTTTGATGAAAAAAAAATATTTGAGTTTAAGTTCTAAATATGTGAAACCCCCAAAATGTATTGTTTTTTTTTTCTATTTTTGTGTGAATATCTTAATGTGGTTCACAGAAAACATCTACTAACCAAGTTCCAACAGTATAGTTCTTATAGTTTCGGAAAAAAGTGGCTGTGACATACGGACGGACAGACAGACAGGCATGACGAATCCATAAGGGTTCCGTTTTTTGCCATTTGGGTACGGAACCCGGAAATATGTATTTTGGATTATTTTATATACCTACAACTAGTTAAAACTAATATAACTAGAATATGTAGGTACTACTTATAAACAACTAAACACTATTAAAAACTTTAGTAACAATACTATAGTTATATACACTTAAGGGCATGCAACTCGACATACATTTTCACTGTTTTTCATACAACCGCTCTTACGCGACTAAGACGTTATTACACATTTTTCATTAGATATTTTGGAAACACAGTACTTTGTGGATATTATCTAGGCTTCTATTGAAATCAATTTGTAATTTTGTGTAAAACTAATCCAGTAAAGACCTCTGAAAATCTGCTATTTTGTATGAACTTTGACACTTCATAATATACTCAAAAAAATATAACAATAAAAGCCTTGCAAATTTAATCAAAATTCTAAAATACTACAATTTTTTTCAAAAACTTTTAAGGGTTTAATTAAACACGTATTTCCTAGAACAAGTTTTGTGAAATAATTGAGTAAATTACGGAATTACCAATTAGCAGAGTTTCAGGCGTTATCTCTCTTTTATCGCGTTGCCTTTTCGTCAAACATCGCGTTGGATTGCGTTAGATGAAGTAACAAGCTTTGAAACCATGCTCGATGTTGACGATAGGCGAGTGTAAAAGGAGCCTCTTTTAAGACATATACTAGTAACATTTAGCAGTAGTCACGCCATCATCTTCTAGGTCTACCGCATCGCCGGTTCCTGCTGTTCGGGATCCAGTCAGTAGTTTTTTTCACCTTTAGTTTGGCGGTTGAGTTGCCTATGTCTGCAATTTGTGATTTGGAACGAAATATACGACGTGGTCTATTCTTTTGACTCCGAATACTTCGTTCCATTGCTCGCTGGCAGACCCGAGTGCGGCTGTTGACGTTTCGTTAATGACAAAGTTTGCGCTCTGTAGGTGAGGTTGGGAAGGATGCACATGTCTATGAGTTTCCTTTTAAGGGAAAGTGAAAGTGATCCTTTCATCGGATGTTTCATCGACCAATAGCTTTTCTAGGCTTTCTCAGTGCATCTAGCAACTTCTTTATCTTGCCCCGCTTGAAAAGAGACTATTTGGTATTTTTACTGGATATATTCAACCTCCACGATCTCGATGTTTACTTTACGTGTCGTGCTGTTTGTCATTAATTTTATCTTTGTCATATTAATTTTGAGTCCGACCTCGGGGCTGGCATGGCTCAGTTGTTCGAGGATAAGGCTTAATTCAGCCGCTGAAGAAGAGAAACGGACAATGTCATCAGTAAAGCGTAGATTAGCTAATCTTCTTTCTCCGACGACAATGCCTTTGTCTCGCTAGTTGTACTTGGATGAAATTCAACTCACGGCTTCAAAAGACGTCTACTGTTGGAAATAGGCCTCCCCTAAGTGTCGCTATAATGACCAGTCCTGTGTGTCTCGCGTCCATCGGATTCCCGCGACCCTCACCAGGTCATCGGTCCACCCTGTGGGGAAACCTTCCAACGCTGCGTCTTCCATTACGTGGTCGCCATTCCAGAACCTTTCATCCCCATCGACCATCTGTTCTGCGAGCAATGTGCCATTTAAGTTTGGTGATTCTTTGGGCTATGTCTGTAACCTTGGTTCTCCTGCGAGAACCAAAATTCTCGGGAGAAAGTTCCCTTGGAGTAACTTTCTACTTACACACGGGTGAAGCCACAGGCAAAAGCCAGTGTTTTACATAGGTACTACCTAACGTTACCAAGATCCCATCTCCCGATCTATCTTACAATGTAGAACCATTGGCGGCTAGACTCCATAAGAGCCACCTATAGATTATTGACGCACTGCAAAACCCCTTACTGAGTGAGGTGCGAAAGCTTTTCCTACCCACATTTGAATAATGGCGTGATGATTTCATTTTAATGCCTGTGGTTTTGGGTTTAAGCCAAGAGGATTTAATTTTTGATCCTCTTTATCTGTCCAAGGAATGTTTTCATTTTTATTTTTTTATAAAGATGTTTACGTTTATTTATTAGTACTTCATGCATCATAAAAGTACAAAAGAGGATTAGTTAATGCCTTAGGCATTCTCTACCTACTAGTCAATCAAGGGTGGTGGAGAGACAACATGGCAGGTTCATAAAAAAATATAGTGTTACGAACGTGAGTAATTAAATGCCGGTTTACTAGCTGAGAACTTTATTCACCACAAATAATAACAAATTTATCCAATCACCGATAACCAAATCACATTGTATACTGGAGTCCTTTTTCACTGTCTCTTGAGTCGTTAGATAAAATCACTTGACACTTAACGTAGGTAGTTCCCACTTGTCGCTCTTGGAATCAAAACAGACCGGTCGGAGGTACGAGCCCCCGACCAGAAGTGAGTCAGTTTTTATACGCAGAACCAGGAAAATTCTAGATACAGACGTTTCAAGGCCATTCTAGAACAATACAGTCGCATCGCGGGGCAATTAATCACTATTATTATTAACTTGTAATAATAAAGGACATTCGCGACTTCATGCGAATTTCAACTCTATCGTATAGAACGAAAGGAACGAATTCCCTTATCAACTATTATCTAATTATAATAGTGGTTAGCTCATACACGAGGAGATGCAACATGGCGGACAGAGTTCCGGCGCGATCTCATGGTGAAATGGCGACAGCGACTGTCACAATCTAGTACTGGGCACGCCATAATTATGGCGGTAAGTCTCCTCTTTGAGGAGTAGCTGGGAAGACCTGACGGCGTACTCACCTTCTGCACGACGCAGGTTCTCTTCGAAGCCTACTGGGGCCATGGGTTCGCTTCTGAAAGGAAAACCCGGCCCTGGTATGAAAGACAAAGAAGGGACAGGAGAGGGTTTTTAGTCAGTAAAAGTCTGACATACCCTAGCGCTCCACCCAAGGGCGAGAGATGTCATTGGATGATTTTCCCACTTAAAAAAAGTTAGCGCATAAAACCTGGGGGTCTTTATGTCAAGAATGATTGGATTACTTCCAGGCAAGCGTGCTTCATAGTCGACGACAGCACCCTATCAATACAAACATTTTAATTTAACTAAATTTATAGATATTTATTACCTGTCCTGTAGTTGGATGGAGAAACAGTACAAAATGGTAAACAATCCAAAAGTGTATCCTATGTTTGTTGTTCTGATATTCATAGTTTCAAGTTAGCATGCTCTAACATTTAGCTGTGTATCCGACAGCGCTGTTTTAATCGGATTCCCACCAATCGGATTGAAGCGCAGTGACCTCTAGCTCGACATACGTTACCTGTTATTAAAATTAAGGGATTCAGGCTGGTAATTTAGATACTCCTATTCTTATTAGATCCTTTTATTATTGTGAACGTGAGGACTATGTTGATTGCTTTTTTTTTCCTTTTCAGTAATTTTAACGTATGTCTGGCAATTTGAGTATTTTCTGCGGCCTACCCAAATGTCCTTTCCTTGGTATTGTTCGTCAAGTCGTTGAGCTCCTTAGTAGTCCTGAGTTGAGCTTTACGAATACTGACAAATGCTTGCTCTGACTGGACAGGTCCACTCAAATCTGTAAGGTTCTTTCTTCAAAAGACCATTTCAGACAAATATGCATGGTTCTCATGTGATTTGACCATTACATATTTACTGTATGGAATTTAAAAGAGACTTTGACCCCTGAGTTTGTTTCGGTGTTTCTTCTCAGGGTAGTCAGCTAGGAAACACCGGCCTCATCTAGTTTAAAAATGACGAAAAAAAAATTGACGTGTAAAAGTGTTTTTTAAACCTACGAGTATTTACAAAATAAATATCATTTATCATTTATTTAACATACGAGATCAATTATGGGAAAGGTTAAAGAAAATATCTATTTACTTTTTTATTTGTTTATGCACTCCATCGGCTTAGATATCAACGATGACGGTAGAGTTGGCGTAGTGGTTGAATGATTGGCTGCTGTGCTGCGTGTCGTGGGTTCGATTCCCGCACGGGACAAATATTTGTATGGCCTACAGATACGTGTTCCGGGTCTGGGTGTCTTGTATTGTGAGTTTCCATATTTGTGAACCCACGATACAGGAGTTATTCCTAGTGTGGGCAAAGTTTTTTTTTAAGAAAAAAGAAAGTATATAATAATATTTACGAAGAATTCCTGTGTAAAAAAAATCACTTACATTTAAGCACAAAATTCATAGCAGGTCTAATTAATTAAATAAATTAAAAAACCGTTAAATAATAAACATTAAAATACGAGAATAAAAATTAAAATCGATTGTCCTAACTTAAATGAAATTAAATTCGTATTATTATTAACTTAAAATTAAATGTTGAAGGATTGTGTCAGAAACGATATGAAAAACTGGGCAAGTGCGAGTCGGACTCGCGCACTGAGGGTTCCGTACAAACTCACCTATGAAAATAGTTTAATTCCCCTATCTCTCGAAGATTTTCTCGAATCGCAAAAAAAAAATTGAGACGTAACAATAAAGTTACAGTTTTCAGATTTATTCATATACCTATGCTATAAGACCTTGCTTCCTACTTGGGTATATAAGGGTGTGAATTATAACAGTTACATGTTATAATAATTAAGCTTATTCGCACACGTTTTACAACACTTATCTATATAATTATGTACGTAAAACAAAGTCGTTTTAGTTACACTATTTATAACTAAATAACGGCTGGACTGATTTAGATGATCTGTACTTTGTTAGATTCGTATCTACCCTGAATAGCGGAATATTAAATTATCGGAAAAAATCATGTAAAAACAATACTAGAAAAATATCCAAATACATTAAAAAAATAACAGCAACTGTCAAATACATTGGACTTAATCATTCACGTAACGGCTACATTCGACATGACTAGCGGTACGAAGTTCGCCATCAGCTAGTAATAGGTCTTTACCTATGAAATTAGAGATTTTTAAAACGGGCAACCCGTTTTAAAAATCTCCAATTTTCATAGTTTTATGAAAAAACGTTTTTTTATTAGCTTTCATGGTTATAAGTACTGCTATATTACAGAAAATATAAAACACAAAGAAACCAATAAATACCTAATTTCATAAGAAGAATAACATACCTTTATTATAAAATTTATTTGAACTTATGATTCCAAGTCAATCCAATGATATTATAACACTTCAAAGCAACCCGTTTTAAAAATCTCAAATATCATAGGTAAAGACCTATTATTATTTTAAAATCATATCACATAGGTATATATAATCATACTAAGACACATGTCGAAATTCCAACACAAGTTGCGGTGTCATCTCAACATTCCTACCAGCCTGTGGCCTAGCACCTGTACAACTATGTGAAACTGTATGTGGAACTATGTGGAACTATATGTGGAACTATGTTGCACATGTCGGAGGTTGGGCGATCTCGTGGAGCCGCAAGACGCTGAGGTTTGTAGTGTGTGGGCTGAGGTGTTACGTAAGACCGTAATATAGAGATTTATTATAGAGATATTTACCGAGGTGACGTTTCTTCTGCCACCTCGCTAAATACATCTATAATAAAACCGTGCAATCGAATATTGTCACCAGTACATATAAAAAATGTAAATTGAAAAAATACTATATAACTGGTGACATCACATCATAAGATTTATAGTGAATGCTTATTTATTTTTTTATGTAACATGCTGTGAGCGAGCTTGCTATCTACACTTGCTATCTTCACATAAACCTTTTAAGGTTTCATGCAAGTGTGATTGCCTGGTTGGATCCAGTAATTAAACTACCCTGAGACTGAAAAAATCTTAGATGCCTCGGTGTAGTTCTGGTTATAAATAGAGTAAAATTATTTTTCTATTTCAATTATACATACAGCTAAATTCCACATTCTCATTCACTGCATAACAACACACGCCAAACAATACACTCTCAAATATTCCCACATAATACTAACCATACTTACACTATATAAAATTTATAACATAAATATTGCTAATGATTGCGACATCTATTTGTTAGAGCATTAAGTAAATATAAAAATGTTAATAAAACCTAAGGGTGGAGTCCTGGTGTGATATCGTCATCCCGAACCACGCAAACTGTAAGTTTCTTCTTTTTAAACAAAACAAACCTTTTCAAGCGCCATCAAGACTCCTATGATGGATCACTCTCAACATCCCTTACTTGATAATCATCAAAAAGTAATAAAATAGGAACAGATAGCTGAAGAGAACACAACATCGAAGCAAAACGATTTAATTAAATACAATTTCTTCTCATCTGCCTCCAGTGAGTACCAACAATATAATTTTAAAAGAACCCTTGTCCAAATTACACTCAGCAGGCTGCAAAACTTAATAAAACAAACTGAAGGGTTTAATAAACGTTATTTGCCTCTCTCTCTAACGCTGTCAAAAAGGGAAGGAGTGAAAGAGACGATGGTATCACAATGAGTATCTAAGTGTAGGCCATTCGCATAGGGAATTCATATATGTCGGTGCAAAGCACTCGTTATTATCTGTGATTACAAAGGTTCTTGTTTCTGTCCGTTCCAAACTAACGTTTGGTTCATGTAATGGGATAATTTGGGAACAAATAGCAATAAAAAAATAATCAAATTGAAATCATATTCTAATATTTTTATTTTTTCGGTGAAGAATAAGTTATGAACTGTAAGGTTTTTAAACAAATATTGTAATAAAGTAAACTTAAAAGTCATATTATTTTTGAAGTGTAAACTTCTGAAGGCGCGCTAAGCACTTTATTTAGTAGGTAATGAATGATACTATGCCGTCACGCTCGGCTAAGTAACGCTTGTTCGGGTAAGATCGGCTCGAGTCGGCCGATCTTACCCGAAAGATTACGATTTTGTATTATTAACCTCATCTTGATGAAGTTTGCACTTCTATCAGGTGGTTTTATGCACACATAATTTTTTTTTATTGCCGTAACTGAGTTGCGTATTGTGGTGACCCAGTGGTAACGGCCTTAACTTTCGAGTGGTAGGTCACGGGCTCAAACCCAGCCAGGAGCATTACTTTGTGTAATTTATTTCATCACCACTACTCTCAAAACGGTGAAGGAAAACATCGTGAGGAAACTGACATATCCTAGAACCAAAAATCAGAAGGCATGTGACATCCATCAATCCGCACTGGGCCAGCGTGGTGAATTATGAACCATTCTATGGCCCTCCTAGAGAGATGGAATGGGCCATGGTGAGTTGCCGGACTGAGCCCCAGCAGTGGGGGCTGATTCTGTTATGTATGTTACTGTGGAACATTGCCTGCAGAAAGGATGGTCGATGGGGCCGAAAGGTTCTAGAGTGGCGACCGCGCACCGGAAAACACAGCGTTGGAAGTCCTCCCACAAGGTGGACCGATGCCCTAGTGAGAGTCGCGGGAATGCGGTGGATGCGAGACGCACAGGAACATTGGTTGTAGGGAAACTTGGGGGAGGCCTATGTCCAACAGTGGACGTCCTTCGGCTGAAATGATGATGATGATGTTACTGTGGTCAAATTAAATCCGATGTTCTTTTTTCATGCTCCATCGGCCTATCTTATTCGGCTTTCATTTCTGTCATCTCTCAAACTTAGCAGGAGAATATTGTCTGTAATGGTGACGATGCTATTTACTTATTGATATAACTAACTGCTGCCCGCGTGATGGTAGAAAATTATCTCAAGTGAACTGGGATTGGGCACGCCACAATTATGGCGGTAAGTCCCCTCTTTGAGGCGTGGCTGGAAAGACCTCACGGCGTTCTTATCTTCAGCATGTCCTCACCGGACATGGTAAGTTCGGGAGGTTCCTGCAGCAGATTCGTGCGGAAGAAACGCCCGGGTGTCACCATTGCGTGGACTGCCCGGAGGACACGGTGGAGCACACGGTGGAGGTGTGCCCAGCATGGGAAGAGCAACGCCGTGTTCTCGTGGGGGTGATCGGCGGCGGCGATCTCTCGCGCCGGGCCTTGGTACAGGCCATGGTCCGGAGCAAGGAGGAGTGGCAGGCGGTGGCCTCTTTCTGCGAAGCAGTAATGCTGTAACCAGTCAAATCATACATGAAATTCAAAAGCCCCATAAGGCGCCTTCCAATCAGCCGCAAAGTATAATAATAATAATAATAATAATAATAATAATGGTATCATGTTCCATTATAATTATCTAAAGGGCCTCTGCGAGTTGGCTTCGGCTCCTCGTACGCCTCCCAAAGGTCCAGGACCTCAGGGTCCTGAGATAAATAAAATATATAATAATAATATTCCACAACTATCACACAACGCCGTCTAGTCCCAAGCTAAGCAGAGCTTGTGTTATGGGTACTAGACAACTGATAAACATACTTATATATTACTAAATACATACATATATAGATAAATTACACCCAGACACAGAACAAATGATCGTGCTCATCACACAAACATTTGTCCTGGGTGGGAATCGAACCCACGACCTTCGGCATAGCAGGCAGGGCCACTAACCACTAGACCAACAGGCCAGTCAAAAAGTATGCACCAAGTATACACCCGCGCTGCACGCTACTTTGTTATTTACATGGACTAACAAAGCAGCGCGACAGCAGCGCTGCAGCCGCGCTGCCGTCACGCGGCACTTTGTAGCTAATTTGAAGGCGCCCTCATAATTATAGTCGGCCTTATAATGTTCCCACTGTTGGGACTCAGGCCTCCTGTCTAGGAGAGGGAATGGACCGTAATCCATCACGCGGGCCCAGTGCGGGTTGGTGGATGTCACATGTCTTCGAATTTTTGGTTCTAGGACATGCCGGTTTCCTCACGATGTTTTCCTTCACCGTTTTGAAAGCAGTGGTGATGAAATAAATTACACAAAGTAATGCGCCTGGCTGGGTTTGAACCCGCTACCTACAACTCATAAGTCGGGGCCGTTACCACTCGGCCACCACTGCTCGCACGGCCACCACTGCTCTCCCTCATAATTGCTTAACAATAAATGATTTGACCAAATCTTTTCTCTCTCTTTTTCAATACAATTTCGATTAGCTTAGAAATTGAAACCTTTAACTAACCTCTTTTCTTTTTTCTCTTGGACCAACGACGCATAGACGATACTGAATCTGCGGAGCGTGTGTTTAATCAGCACCCTGTGGATATTGCCTAAGCAATAAAACATGCTGTATAAGCCCTTAAACATTTCATGTTCGGCACACGAAGTAATGAATGAAATAGGTTTTGTTTTGCGGACACTATCATTCGTAATTACAGAAAAAAAATAGTTTTATCATAGTTCTCGAGGTCCAGACCAATTAAAAAATAAGTGAGACTTAAAATTATTAATATCACAACAAGTAAAATCGTTTGTTTGTCTCTGGAAGACCGATTTGTTAAACTATTCCTAAGTAGGTATACTCGGCGGCTACCACAAGACCAGATCGTGAAAAATGGTAGTTTTTAAATACTTATAATCAAACATAGTAAGTAAAGTGGCATGTCAAAGAATCAAGACGTGCGACATCCACCAACCCGCACAGAGCTCGCGTGGTGTTTTGCGGCCTATTCCCTTTCCTACAGAGAGGGCCTGAGTCCCAGCAGTGGGAACATTAAAGGCTGATCATCCTGCGCTAAACCAATAATCAGAGAATAATTTAACTACTCTCTGTCTGTCTTTAAAAAAAAAAGAAGAAGTTTGCGTACGGCAATGCGCCACCGGTACATGATGGACATCCCACCTATTATATACGCACAAAAATGTTTTGGGAACACATTCATTGTGCGTATAGCTAAGGAGTGGAATTCCTTGCCGGAATCTGTGTTTCCTGATGGCTACAACCCGGGAATCTTTAAGTCAAGAGTGAATAGGTTACTTCTAGGTAAGCGCGCTCCACCGTCGACCGCATCATCGCTTTCCATCAGGTAAGGTAGCGGTCAAGCGCGAACCTATCAAGAATAAAAAAAAAGAATGTTTTCAATTTGACTGAAAATGTTTTTAATTTTTGTATCTTGTTCAGAGCTATCTTCGTCAAAATAATCTATTTTGATGATTTTTTAGGGTTCCGTACCTCAAAAGGAAAAACTAAACCCATAGAGGATCACTTTGTTGTCCGTCCATCTGTCTGTCTGTCTGCCTTTCTGTCAAGATCCTTTATCTCGGAAACACGTGGAGGTATCGATTTGAAATTAAAACCATAGACTAAAATCTGCGGTTCCTTAAAGCTGTGAAAAAATCAAACTTCCAAGTTAACGAAAAAAAATGATACGGCCGTTTATGTCGCAAAAATTGTGCATTTCGACAATATCAAGGGAATCAAAATTCATAGGGTACTTTCCGTTGACCTAGAATCCTGAAATTCAGCATTAAGCAAGGTCTTATAGCACAGGTATGGGAAAAAAATCTGAAAAATGTAAATTTGTGGTTATGTCACAAAAAAAAATCTTTTTTGTAATTCGGAAAATCTTAGTAACTTAATTCGCGAATTGAACTGTTTTCATAGGTATGTTTGTACGGAACCCTCAGTGCGCGAGTCCGACTCGCACTTGCCCGGTTTTGTTTGCAAGCCGATTGTTTTTTTTTTTTATTTGGTTAAATCAATTTTTCTCAACGCCATGCAGCAATTAATCTGACCATGTTATCTTGTCTTCCATAAAGGTACGTTACAGATGTTAAATTCTTCCACGCTATCTAGAGACAATAAACTTCCTAAATAAAAACCCTGATTTATTTACCGTCTTCTAAGGGCACAACCCACAAGCGACCTGGCCGCAATGCGTCAGGCTCAAAGCAACCTGTCAATTATAACTTCCAACCTTTATTTATTGGGGCACGACTAACAGCTAGTAATTGGAACGCGTTTGCTGAATATTAACGAGTTGTAGCTGGTTACGTGAGGTATGGTCTGCGGGTCAACGGATAGGAGTAATGGTTAAAGGGAGTTCAGCTGGTTTATATGACAGGGAAGATTTGAAGCTTCCACGTTAATCTATCAGGAATTGCCAAGTGAGGTTGTCAATGACTTGAAATATTGACGGCTAGCTTCAGCCGCATGGGCTTTGCTTGTGTGAAAGTAGAAAAATATTCTAAGTGAACATACACACCTTTTTTTAGGTGGGAAAATCATCCAATGACTTCTCCCGCTCTTGGACGGAGCGGCCTTTCTGCTCCGCCCAAGCGAAACCCAAACATTTCTTAGACTCCCAAACTCCCTTTCGATGCAGGGAAAAATGTTGGTGACGGGAAACAACAAATCTTTGAACTTATTCAGTTTCTATGGCGAAGTTCAATGCATCGATACAAGATAGTGGCTCTAGAACTCATTGAGCAACTGAAGGAACCGAAGTGGGTTTTAGTCAGTAAAAGACACTGTTATCTGACACTCTCTCATACCCAAAGCAGGAAAAGTCATTTGATGACTTCCCATCTCAAACGTAAATCACATTGCTTTAGTCTGCCACATATCTCTGCTGGGCTCCTAAAACACACGATCGGTATCCAGAAACAATGATATGGGGCCGCGGCAGCCCTCAAAGGAGATGGTGGGACGATATGGGTGTCTTCTTTAGGAATTGGAAAGAGCGAGGAATTGTGATCATTGTAACCCTTTGCCAAAGCCGTGGCAGGTTAGCAATAATACTCGTAATAAGGAGGTTCTCGTTAGGCGGCTGGAACAAGGGCTTGATTCAGAAAGCGGTATTTCTGGACACGGCTCGTATAGTTAGGAGGTTCCTTTCTCTGTAGCCCTGATCGCCGGTAGCTTGGACCCTATCCCGATACCGGTGGGATAATATTTTTAATATTTTTCAAATACTGTTTATTAAGAAATTAAAAAATATATATATTATATACATTTAATAACGTAAAATAACCAATAAAGAAATAATAATAAAGATTCAAAGCATTTAATTTCAAATAAACCATTTACAGGCACTTTTGAAATGTCAAGAAGCCAGTCAGTCAGAAAAAATGATGCTAATTGCACATTCCAAAGTGTAGATCTCCATGGAGAAGAATGTGCAAGAAACTCCATGGACACTCTTTATAAAAACTAAATAATTATAGGTATTAAAATAGCAACTGGCAGCTAAGAGATGACCGGTCTCAACTGACAGCACCCTTCACGGACATGACGCGAATATTAGCACCACTCAGCTCAACCATTTTGAAGGTTGAGGAATGATCCAACACACGCACCACCATCAGTGAAATATTTGAGTGAGCATAACAAACTCTCAACTGCCATGCTCTAAACTAAGTTCAGTTAAAAATCTCAGTGTCTTCTTCATACTTCCAGCAGGGTACCATGTACTTACATCACTAGAAAAAAGGAACTTATTATGATTTATGATACAAGAAAAATATGGAACAAGTAGTCTCAGCTGCACGAGCTGCTAGTAACAGTCGCCAAGACGAAGGGTTATCGTTGCTGGTACTTAAATAAATTGGCTATAAATTGGACATCTTCGTGGCCGTTTTATTTCGCTCAGAAAACATCTCATGGAACGTAATAGAAATAATTACTGACGGTACGGTTGGCTCCAATGACACCAGCTTTTGGGCGGAGTGGACCTGTTCCTTCGTTGCCTTTCATACTAGAGCCGAGTCTTCCTTTCAGAAGCAGACCCTTGGCCCCAGTAGGATTCGACCCTGCTGGGCTCCTACGGTTTGCTAACATCTCCTTGAGGCACGCGTGGAACAGTACGCGCCGTCGACGACTTGGGCTCGGTCCAGACGGTTACCTCGTTGTCTGCAAGCCCTCGCGTACGGTGGCTGGAAATCGGGATTCCGGTGGCTGGAGCGTGAGGGCCGCTCCCTTGTGCGTGCACGTGCGGCCTCCGCCTGCCGCTCCTCCTCGCTTCGGACCATGGCCTGTACCAAGGCCCGGCGCGAGAAATAGTAGCCGCCGATCATTGAGCGATGGTCTGCTGCGCTGTGGCAGATAGATGTTCCTGCTTTGGGTGTGTTGTATATATGAGTTCAGATGTTTGTGAACGCACCTATGGTACAGGAGTGAATCCTAGTGAGGGGCTACATTTTTTTTAGGGTTCCGTATCTCAAAAGGAAAAATGGAACCCTTATAAAGTTATCCACTTTGTTGTCCGTCTGTCTGTCTGTCTGTCAAGACTCTTTATCTCGGGAACACGAGGAGGTATCGAGTTAACATTAACACCATATACTAAGGTCTGCGGTCCCTTAAAATTGTGGAAAAATCAAACTTTTGAGTGAACGAGAAAAAAAGGTACGGCCATTTATGTCGCAAAAAACGTATATTTCTACACTATCAAGGAAATCAAAATTCATAGGGTACTTCCCGTTGACATAGAGTCCTGAAATTTGGCATGAAGCAAGGTCTCATAGCACAAGTATAGGAAAAAAATCTGAAAACTGTAAATTTGAAGAAACGTCACAAAAAAAAATTGCTTTTCGGAAAAATCTTCGTAACTCAATTCGGAAATTGAGCTGTTTTTATAGGTAAGTTTGTACGAAACCCTCAGTGCGCGAGTCCGACTCGCACTTACCCGGTTTTTAACTGACTTCAAAAAAAGGAGGACGTTATCAATTCGGTTGTTTTTTTCTTCTTTTATATATTTTTTTTTTTTATGTTTGTTACCTCAGAACTCCGTCGTTTATGGACCGATTTGCAAATTTTTTTTCCCTTTATAGGATATGCTTCCAGATTGGTCCCATTTTTTTCAAAATCCAGTTCTTATGATGGAATCCATGAGGAATCGAGGGAACTCCTCAAAAATTATAGGCAACCCTATGGTAATTTTAGTATTTTCATCAAGAACTTAAGCTCAAAAAGCATCAAATGTTACTTTTTGACTGTAAATGTCAAAAAGTAACATTTGATGAAGTGGAACTGATGAAGAAGACCAGAAATGGTCAACGGAACTTCATACTCAAATAGATATCACAATGAAGATATAGTTAAGCGACTATGACAATACAAATAAATGAATGATTCTGAATAGTTACGTTGAAAATGGTATCATCGAAGTGATCTGATGATGATGATGGAGCCGGAAGGTAGGCACTGGAACTCCGTAATTAATCAATGTAACCAAGCCGTGTTTGGACTTATTAGAATTGTCATGAGATGCACTTTGGCTTTAAGGTACTATCGAACTGATCTGATGATGGAGCCGGAAGGCAGGCACAGGAACTCCGTAATTAATCAATGTATCCTAGCCGTGTTTGGGCTTATTAGAATTGTCGTGAGATGCTCTTTGGCTATAAGGTACTATCGAACTGATCTGATGATGGAGCCGGAAGGAGGAAGGTAGACACAGGAACTTTATAATAAAACAATGTAACCTAGCAGTATTTGGGTTAATTGGAATTGTCATGAGAAATAGGCACTCTGTTTATAAGTGTATCGCAACTAAAAAGTGTGAAATAAAAACTTTTTGGAAAAAAAAAATAACTGACTTCATTAAAAAAAAACACTAAAAGGATCAAAATAACTTTAATTTCGGAAGTCGGTGTTAAATAAGAAACAAACAATACCGAGAAACACCGACTTCCGAAATTAAAGTTATTTTGATCCTTTTAGTGTTTTTTTTAAGTGAAGTCGGTTATTTTTTTTTTTCTAATAAGTTTTTTTTAATATTGTGTTTTTGCAGGAATGGGGTTTCTCTTCAAAAGTATTTTATGAAAATATGTTAATAGCAACTATTCTATTAGATCAGTAGTATATAATTATATATTTTTAACGATCACACTATAATATATGAAAGTTTATTCTTTTATAACAGAAGGTAGGCACTGGAACTCCGTAATTAATCAATGTAACCATGCCGTGTTTGGACTTATTATATATGAAAGTTTATTCTTTTATTTCATGTTATAAAAACGGGGAGTATGGACGTAGGAAAAAAGGCTGCCAGGCTAAAATGGGATTGGGCGGGTCACATTAGCCGCATGCTCTCTGACTGGTGGGCGAGAGTCTCCACAAAGTGGGTACCTGAAGATGGACGAAGCCGCCGAGGTCGATCTGGGAAAAGGTGGCGAGACGACTTAGATGCCTACCGCAAGGACTGGTTCGAGGTGGCTCAAGAAAAGAATATCTGGAAGAAGTTGGGGGAGCCTTTGCCCAGCAGTGGGACAGTATAGGCGTTTAAAAAAAAATTTCAAAAGTGAAAGTTTGTCAGTGTGTGTATGTTAGTTGCTCGAAAGGCTGAACGGATTTTGATACACATAGGATTTTTTATGCCGGTAAATATGTTTCCTTGAGACTAATTTCTACATTCGCCATGGCCCACGTACAATGGTCCACATAGGACTAAGTGCGGAAACCAAACATAAATAGATAGATAGATAGATAGATAGAATTTCTACATTCATGCGGGCGAAGCCACTGGCAACAACTACTATTTTAATTAAGAAACTTTTTAATTATGGAAGAAAAAATCCATTCCTGCAAAAACGCAAACTGTGGCTCATGAACTTCTTCTTAAGAGGGGTCGATACATTAAAATGACATAGAATGGAATGACTATTGACCTAACCGCTAATATAGTTGTATGATAGCTGCCTAGCCTTTAAGATGAAAGTCTATGACCAGTGCGTGTTGCCAGTGATGACAATTGCTCTGAAATGTGGTCACTCACAATTGGCCTCATCAAAAGGCTTAAAGTCTCCCAAATGGCAATGGAAAGGGCTATACTCGGAGTTTCCTTGTGTGATCGCATAAAGAGATATCCGCAGGAGAACCAAGGTTACCGATATAACCCGGAGAATCGCAAAACTTAAGGGCTAGTGTGCAGGGCACATTGCTCGCAGAACAGATGGACGTTGGGGCCAAAAGGCTCTGGAATGGCGACCGTGTACCGGAAGAAGCAGTATTGGAATGCCTCCCACAAGGTAGACCGATGACCTGGTGAGGGTCGCGGGAATCCGATGGATGCGAGACGCAAGGGACTGTTCGTTGTGGCGACACTTGGGGTGGCCATGTCCAACAGTGGACGTCTTTAGGCTGAAATGATGATGATAATTATGTAAAGATTGGATTCCAGTCTAACCAGCCCTCCTAGCCAAGTTACGACCGCTTCTTTTCGATTCTCTTGCGTCGAACGCCTCGAGAAGGCCACGCCTCCGATTCCTTTGTTCTGACCACGTGACTGAGCGTCGAGATGACGTCAGAACAAAGTTATCGGAGGCGTGGCCTTCTGTCGAATCGATGCAGCTAGATACCAGTATTTAACATGAAGCGACTGCTCATCTGATCTTTACATCCTAGTAATTGGTTAGCAAACCACCTCTTATAAGGCTGGTGTTAGATTTCCTGTCTTCTAACTACTTGTTACTCGTTACGACTGTCAAAAATCTACAAATAACAGCCGGAACTGATGGCTGAAACCCAGGTATCAGGTAGCAGTAACCAGGTAGGGAGGATCACCATCAGCACAAGACCACCCCAAAACTCAATATACAATGCCTGCTAGGACACATCCTTGAGGAGACTATATAAGGGTCTTCCATCAGCCTGGCTGTGCACATCTGCACGTGATCACTGTGCCACAGTCTCTCTTAGGCAATTATTGTATCTATCAATTTTATAAAACTTCAGCACCCAAGTTTGTATAAGGCATCGTGTCATATGCCTTCTTAAAGTCTATCCAACTAGTCGACAGATCTTTTCGGGAACGCCGAACCAGATGGCTAATGGTATTTTTTTTAAATTGATATAAACCAGTGCTTGACTGCGATCCCACCTGGTGGTAAGCAGTGATGCAATCGTTGATGGTGAAGCGCACTAGTCACGTTAATGAAGAGCAGTTTCTTTGTACTTTGAGATTCGTTCTATAAATCCATTCTGAGAAGGTGACATGATCGAATGTTGGTCGATTGTATCAAAAATCATTGGCTATATTACTTTTAATGACGCGCAATAGTTAAGCATTTTATAAGCGAATCCTGATGACAACAAAATTAAAATCACAAACAAAAACATGATGTCAACGTCCAAAGTCAAAACATTTCATCATTGGACGCAATCCTGCAAAATATGACTGCACGTCTTTGGTATTATTATAATCTAATCACCTTTAATTCTTTATTCTAGTCGTTTCCATACAAATCAGGATTAAAATATTAACTGCTTGCAACATTGCGTCACTTGACCGAAGGATTACGGAATGAAGTAGAAAAGATAATGCTTGTTGGTTTCTAGAAACGTCGGAGAACAGCTGTTGCTAAGGTCAAAATTTCAAGTAACGTTTCCATAATTTTGAGTGGCAAACAAGGCTCATTGGATTTTGATTAAAAGATTCATCTGAAGGAAGAAAGATTCAAGATTCACGAAATTTTATTTTGAATTTTATAAATTTTGCTATTTGGCTACGGAACCCTAAAAATGAAGTTATGTACTTCATTTTTAGGGTTCCGTAGCCAAAAATCATGAGATTGACTTCTGTACCTATCTATTTTGTGGTATTGCTGCCTGTTTGGATTTGAACTCACAACGTACTGTACGTAAGTTGCATCCGTTACCTGGGACACCATTGCTCTATCACTGGACTACCATCATACGCACTCAAGATACCCTGCATGTATAATTTTGAATCAAATGTCTCCGAATCATAAGCATCAGCATTTTTGTTGTATTCTTTAGATTTTGTATAGGCTGAAAGTATTTTAAGTGATAGCGTATTTTCATCTCATGCCAAACAATTTCTTTCCAATGCTTTGTCAAGTTCATTAGCCAGATTCAGTTGTCATAACAATTTTTGTAGATCACTTAAGCCAATCAAGCTGAGATTAGTGCAAAACGTAATCTTATCTATTTCTTAATAATTCGTTCAGACTTTGATATATGTTTTGTATAAATACGCTAAATTGTGTTTTTTGAAATCACAGTTTGACAACAATAACCAACACAACGATTGTTTCTTGAGTGACGACAAATAAATCACAACCTGTGGTAAGTTCCTATATTTGATTTTTAATATTTTTTTAAAATATTTCAATTTCTACATTAATAAAAAAATTAAAATATTGTTTATATTGTTTTTAATAATAAAATTTAAAAAAAAATTATTGTTTTTATTAATTTAATAAAATATAAATAAATAAAAAAAATATAATAATAATTTAATAATATTGTTTTTATAATAATATTTAAAATAACAAATATTATTGTTAATCTCAGTTTTTTCGATTATAATAGTTTCATTATTATTATTTGTTTTTAATACACATTTTTTTTTAAATATTTATTCTGTGCCGATCTATATATTTTATTTCAATAAGCCAATTATTTTTTGGATCAGTGTTTTTATAAAATTTAACCCCTTTATTTTTTATGTTTTTAACCAACTGTAAAATTATAACCTTGAACTACCGCAAATACAAAAATTCTGCATGAAATATTTTACTAAATATTTGATTTATCTTCCAGAAAATGAAATTCCTACTCATTTTCGCATCTGCCGTGGCTTTGGCTATTGCCAGCCCCCAGCCTGGCGTAGTGGACCCCGGCGCGGCCGGGCCAGCTCCAGCCCCAAAGTACGAGCCCATTGCCATAGGACCAGCCGTCTTGGACTTCGAACCGGTCGCCATCGGGCCTGAACTAGTGGAACAGCCTATCGTTCCCGCACCTGCTCCAGTGTTACCTGAAGAAATAGTTCCCCCAGTCGCACCCGCACCTGCTCCTGTTGGAAGCCCTCTGGTTCAGATCATTTTGAACATCAACAGTCCGGTATCAGGTCCCGGTATTGTTGTTCCTCAACCACCCATTGAAGTGGCACCAGCTGATCCTGTCCATATTGTAGACTCTCCTTTTGAACCAGTTGAAATTGGGCCTGCTATTCTTCCGGAGCCTGTGGCTATTGGAGTGCCAATTGTGCCCTATCCTGCACAGAACGTGCCTGAACAGTTGAACTAGATGATGGCAAGATGATGAAGGTGTTTTAATGTTAAGATCTTGGTTAAGTTTAAATTATGTGATATAAATTAATAAATAAGAATCTGCTTTTTTTTAAAACAGTTTTTTTGTTAATCTGTTGTGTTCTAACATACCCCGTCTAATGGTAATGATAAATGGTATTTATGTGTTTGTAAAATAGGTTTAAAAAAACACTTTTTAACATACCATTTTTCGTCAATTTAAACTCTACTAGATGAGATCGGTATTTCCTATATAACTACTCTGAGCAGAAACACCGAAACAAATTCAAAGATTTCTTTTATGCTTATGGGTAATAATAAATTTCACAAACATCCGGCCATTTGACCTGGTCGAGGAATTTCTGGAAAAGTTTCCTTAAAGGTCAAAATTTCAAGTCAAGTCAAGTCAAAAAGTTTTTATTTCACATTGGCCAACATGGGCACCTATAAAACGTCAGAAGCTAGTGCACGGTTCCAAATTGGTCGTTTCCTATGGAGAAGATCCTGCAAGAAACTCCATGGCTACTATGTATCTATCATATGATTTGACTATTACATACAGCAAACATGTAATAGTCAAATCATATGATAACCATGAGATTATCTTTTGAGAAAAGAACTACACACATTTGAGTGAACCTGTCCAGTCAGTGTAACATTTGTCAGTATTCGTGTTACTCAACTCAGTACCACTATAGAGCTCAACGACTTGACGAACAATACAGAAGAAAAGACATTTGAATAGGCCGCAAAAAGTACCCAAACTGCCAGACCTACGTTAAAAATACTGAATAGAAAACTATAACCCGACTACGACAAAAAAAAACGACGCTGAAAAAGTATGAAACAAGATTTTCAGGATGCTGAAATGCTGAAATAAACAAGGTAACTGGAAAAACAGGAACACAATAAAATAAAAAGTAAAGCCGTAGTCACACGTTAGGTGTTGGTAAGCAACTAAGGTGTTTCGGTTGGTACTAATAAAAATAATAATGAAAATAAAAACCAAATAAAAGAAATAATGCAGTTAAAATAAGTACTGGAAGCAGCTGCTGCAGCTTTTATCTTAAAAAGCCACGAGCTCTGTCTGTCTGCTTGTCTGTTACGCTTTCATGGATAAACTACTGAAGCGATTTTGATGAAATTTGGTATGGAGGAGCCTTGAACTCCAAGGATGGACATAGACTACTTTTTATCCGTCTTCAACTTCGACTTCACGTCCGCAATAAACAATATTCACGCGGACGAAGCTGCTGATAGAAACTAGTGTGTATATATTTTTCTGCTGGTGACAATGTTGTGATAATTTCAATCTATCTTAACTTTTGTTATTTAAGAAATATTTAATTTAATCACGTATTCGATGTATAGGTCATTTAGATCCATTTATCCACTTTTGTTTTTCTTCCTGAATTATCTTATTGCTTGTGTCATGGAACATAGGCTGAGATTGCTGCCCCCCTAGCCAAGTTAGGATCGTTTCGTTCGCGTCGAACGCCTCGAGTAGGCCACGCCTCCGATTCCTTTGTTCTGACGTCATCTCAACGCTCAGTCACGTTGTCAGAACAAAGGAATCGGAGACGTGGCCTAATCGAGGCGTTCGACGCAAACGAAACGATCGTAACTTGGCTAGGGGAGCAGGACATAAAAAAAATAACGTTTTGGAGAACCGATTCGATTGATGTCGACGGTTGTAGCATATTTTGCATCTTATTTTGGATCGTTTGGAGTACTAACAAAATTGTGCTTAGTTTATGGTTTAACAAACACTGTGGATGGTTTATAACTAAGATGTAGTGAGTTAGTGTTATCCGATTCCTTAACTCAGATATACAGTATGTTGTGTATGTGTCTCGTAGATGACGCAGAAGTCGTCCACAGTAGTCACTCATCGGGAACGGTCTTAAATTTCACACTTCACCTCGCTCTACATTTCGAGGCTCGTCACTTTACGGAAAAGCTAAGCGTTGGTGGGTACCGAATTACCTAATTAATTTAAAAACCCGACCAAGTGCGTGCCACGTCACGCACTGTGTGAGGTTCCGATGTGGTCCGATAATACATGACATGTGGATTAAGAATGGGACTTTATGTTCACTCAATTAATAGAAAGAAAGAAAGAAAGAACGAAAAACTTTTTATTTGCCGAAAAAGGCGCAAACTTAAAACTAACATATTGCAAACATTTTGCATGACAAACACATAATGCCGTGTCCACACGCAAAATGCGACGTGTCCACAGCGCTGATTTTTAGCGTGGGCCAGTGACGTTATCGACTAGCAGACGTAGGCAACGGTATTGTGTACCAATAGATTTGAGTAAAATAAATATAAATAAATTTTTAGTGTGTGTTTTTTTAATGTGTTCATAATTTTAAACACATTAATTGAGTTTACAGTTTTACTGTCAATAACGTTTAGAAACGGGTCCACATGGGGCAATGGTAACTGAAAAAGAAGTTATAAAATCTGACTTCACATGAAGAGTTTGAAAGAATAGTCATAGTCATAGTAATTTATTAGTAAGGGATTCTTACAAGTCATTTATAGAATCTTACATAAAATTAGTCAACAAATGATTACATAACAATGTCAAATAATAAAAAATGTCAAACAAATAAAAGAAAATACAAGAAAAAAATTAATCGAAGTCAAATCACAAATTAAAATAAAAACAGTCCTATTAAAAGTCAAAATAATTTTAATTCCAAATTAATATTCGCGTCAAAAGTTAAATTAAATTAAATCATAAATTCGTCAAAAGAATAAAAAGCTTGCTCGATAAGCCATTTTTTCAAACGAGCTTTGAAGCTCCCTATAGTTAAATATATATAAAGTTGAATATTATCTATTAGTGGCAAGCGATTGTAAAAAAACTGGCCAAGTGCAAGAGTCGGACTCGCACATGAAGGGTTCCGTACTACAATATTAAAATCGAGCAAGAAATGCCGACAAAAACACGTCTCTTGCATGGGGGTCTCCTTTTAATTTTTAAGTATATTTCAATTATTTGTAGTTGTAGTGGAAATAGAAATTCACATCTGTGAAAATTGCAACTCTCTACCTCTTGCGGTTTATAAGATACAGCCCGCTGACAGACGGATGGACGGACCACGGAGCTTTGTACTTGCTCCGTGGGATGGACGCAATGGACGGGCGGACGGATGCTTTGTACGAGTAATAGGGTCCCGTTGACGCCCTTCAGGTATAGAAAACTTTTCGTATTAATTTGAATACTGCAGTATTATTGTTACAGAGATAGTCTCCGTTAAAATCTCCAAAAATCATTTAAGAGCTTGTAACGCACCAAGCTATACTAAGGGCCTCTTTCACCACCCTCAAGTAAAGTGACGAGTAGGCTAATCGTCAGTTAAAGTCACCCGTAACTTCACGTTCGAGTTTCACGACGTTCGACTAGCACTAATCATAAGATTAACTGACCCGTAACTTACTTGCCACGTGGTCTGCCAATTAGGGTGCTTACTTGACAGTTAACTATAATTTACTGTAGTGTTTGTAGCCTTTCTGTTGTCATTTGTGCATATCACCAACGAAAGTTTTTAAAATATATTAATAAAAATGGGTTTAATTGATTTGTTTGATCATCAATTGGATAAATTTGAATATTCCACGGCGCGGCAAATACCGAGGATTCGATTCTTTAAATTCCGTGTTGATTATTTTCCGGACCTAGATGAAACTGATTTTTTTGCTAGATTTCGTTTATCTAAGTATGCAGTGAGCCAAGTGCATAACTATATAAAACCTAAAACAATACATAAGTAAATCGCAAAGGTGTGTGGTACTTTTTTTTCTAATAGATTTTACTAATGACGTAGCGTACAATACGCGGCATATAAGTTGAACCAAAATAGCGAGCGATTTGAACAAGAGATACCAAAACATCCCTCTCATATGTAGAAAAGTTTGCACTTCTGTCTCTTTTAACATTATCCAATAAGTTTATACAAAATAAAATCACACGCATTATTCTACAACACAACTTTGAAGACGCAACCGACGATACAGATGTATAAAAAAAAAGTCATTGTATCAAATATACAACAGATGACAACTGACAATTCCGTTAGGCGAGTAACTGACGTATTATTGAACGAATGTGTCGAATGATTTGTTACGTCATTCGCTTAACCCGTAAGTAGTTACTCGAAACTTTATTTTCGCTTGTGAAATTGATAGAGGATACTCATAACTTTTACTTGCCAGTTAACTTTAATCGGGAAGTAACTAATCAACACTTTACTTGGAGATGGTGAACGAGGCCCTAAATGTTATAAAGCTGAATAGTTTGTTTGAATGCGTTAATCTCAGGACTTACTGGTCCACATTAAAAAAAATCTTTTATTGTTGGATATCATCGGCACGGTTGGTGCACTGGTTGAGCGTTGCGTGTCGTGGATTCGATTCCTACAAAGAATAAATATTTGCATAGTCTACAGATAGATATTCCAATTCCAGTCTGGGTGTCTTGTCTATGTGAGTTTAAATTATTGTATATGCACCCACGATATAGGAGTAAGTCCTAGTGTTTGGCAATGTTTATTTTTAAATAAAAAATAAGTGTGGCACTCGGGGACTGCCGCGGTAAAGCTTTTGCATAGCATTTTGTATCAACTTATGCAATTATAATTATTTATTTATTTTATTTATGCAGTATTTCTTTTTCTTTGATATTAATTCAAGTTACACTTTTTGAGCGTGGTGACCGATAAGAAAACATTTTTTTTTCTTTTATTAAATAAATAAACGAGCTTCGTAGAGTCGTACAATACGGCTAGTTGCACGCACACAAACACCGTGTCGAAGACTGCCGAAAAGAAACGACGTTAGACAGTGCACGGCCTTCAAGCCACACCTCCGTGCCCGTCGGAGTGGGGAGCGTGAGGTTTTTTTTCGTTACGGAATTTCTGGATTCGGTTCCCGCGCTCAAGGCCCTCGATAGAAGCTATGCAATAGCTTAAAAAAATTATCACGCTATGACCAAAAGGAGTGGAGCAATAATCAAAGACGAGGGTGAAACGGCGGGGGCAGCTATAGTTACATATAAAAATTGCAACGCTGTTGGGGCATTTACGTGATCTCCATCATCATTTTTATTTAGTTGTCAAGCCCAGAGTTTAGCTCGCAGAGGACACACACAGGAGTCCTAAAAAAAAATACTTTAAAATTTAATATCTTGTAAACGGATTATTGAATAGAAAAAAGTCTACATAATTCCACAATCTTTTCCAATGACGAATTTGAAGATATCCCACATTAAAAGAGACAAACAATTGTCGGCGTCATTAATTATTAAAAATATTACAGCTTTCTAGTACTGGTAATCTTTAAATTAATTAAGCCGCGGACGGACGGACGGATGGACGGACCAACTAAAGGCAGCAATACACATGCCTTTTAGCAGGCAAATTATTTATGCAAGTATCTTGAATGCCATAGTGATATACACCAATCAGAACTTGTTATGGTACACTGGCATGCCTATTACTTGCATACTTTTGTGTCAGTTACAGGCAAGTGTATCGCCGCCTTGACCAAATGATGATGGATATGGGCAAACTATAATTTTGGGTTCATAGTTAGGACTACGAAACCCTAAAAACGATGATTAAAATACATATGAACGATTAGTAAGTGCGATTTTATACAATTCAGGATTAAGATCTTAACTGCTTATGGCTGCGCTCCACGGTGGACGCCATCATGCGCGTGCGAGCCCTCACGACGGGGGATGCGGTGGCCCAGGGCAGGTGTGTCGTGGCGGTGTCTCTGGACAACGCCAACGCCTTCAACTCCCTGCCTTGGAGTAGCATTAGGAGGGCACTCCGGTATCACCGGACGCCCGACTACCTCTGTCGTGTGGTCGAGGCGTACCTGTCGGACAGGCACATCATCTACCCTGGTCACCAGGGAGAGTGGGAACGCCGAGAGATGTCGTGCGGTGTTCCGCAGGGATCGGTACTAGGGCCGCCCTTGTGGAACATCGGATACGACTACGTGCTGCGCGGCGACCTCCCTGACGGGGTCAGCGTAGTCTGCTACGCAGACGACACGCTGGTCCTGGCGCGGGGAGAGTCGTACCAGGCGGCGGTTGAACTAGCGACACACGGGGTTGCGACAGTCGTGGGCAGGATCCAGGAGTTGGGACTCGAGGTGGCATTGCACAAGTCCGAGGCCATGTGCTTTCACGGTCCTCGGAACGCGCCACCACCGGGTTCCCAACTAACGGTAGGAGGAGTCCACATCGGCGTCGGGTCGACGATGAAGTACCTGGGACTCGTTCTCGACAGCCGATGGGATTTCGAGGAGCACTTCCGACGTCTGGCTCCCAAACTAAATCGGACTGGGGCTGCCCTCGGGCGGCTCCTGCCCAACCTGGGGGGTCCAGACGCCTCCTGCCGGAGGCTCTACACAGGAATCGTTCGGTCCATGGCCCTTTATGGCGCACCGGTATGGGCGCCGGCGCTGCGGAAGCAGCCGGCGGCCCGGCTGAACGCATGCCAGAGGGTCATGGCCATACGGATGGTGCGAGGATACCGGACGATTTCCCGCGAAGCGGCGAGCCTCCTTGCTGGACAGCCACCATGGGATCTGGTAGCAACAGGCCTTGCTCACATGCACGATCTGCGCATGGAGATGCAACGCCGGGGCGAAACTCCGCTGCCGCGACAAGTCGCAGCATGGCGGACAGAGCTCTGGCGGGTTCTCATGGAGAAATGGCGACAACGACTGTCGCGACCCAGTGCTGGGCACGCCACAATTATGGCGGTAAGTCCCCTCTTTGAGGCGTGGTTGGAAAGACCTCACGGCGTCCTCACCTTCCGCATGACGCAGGTTCTCACCGAACACGGTAAGTTCGGGAAGTTCCTGCACCGAATTCGTGCGGAAGAGACGCCCGGGTGTCGCCACTGTGCGGACCGCCCGGAGGACACGGTGGAGCACACGGTGGAGGTGTGCCCCGCTTGGGCAGAACAACGCCGTGTCCTCGTGGGGGCGATCGGCGGCGGCGATCTCTCGCGCCGGGCCTTGGTACAGGCCATGGTCCGGAGCGAGGAAGAGTGGCAGGCGGTCGCCTCCTTCTGCGAAGCAGTAATGCTAGCAAAGGAGGCGGCCGATCGCGTGAGGCAACGGTCCTCACGCCCCAACCGCCGCCGGGATTCCGATCCCGATTTCCGGCCACCGTAGGCGAGGGCTTGCGGACGGCGAGCAATGGGTGGCTCGCCGTCCGATCGTCCGGTAACCGTCCGGACCGAGCCCAAGTCGTCGACGGCGCGTATTGTTCCACGCGCGCCTCAGGGAGATGTCAGCAAATCGTAGGGGCCCAACAGGGTCGAAGCCTACTGGGGCCACGGGTAGTGTGAAAGCGAAACCCGGGGCCCTGGGACGAAGGCAAAGAAGGAACAGGAGTGGGTTTTTAGTCAGTAAAAGTCTGACACTACTTTCCGCTCCGCCCAAGAGCGGGATTTGTCATAAGATGATTTTCCCACCTAAAAAAAAAAAAAAAAAAAAAAACTGCTTATGGCTAATAATAAATTTCGCAAACATCCGGCCATTTGACCTGGTCGAGGAATTTCTGGAAAAGTTTCCTTAAAGGTCAAAATTGGTGTTAAGGTTTTTCAACTAAGCTTGCTTTTCAAATACTACCACTATCTTGTCTTTTTAAACTTTCGTACCTTAGTCGGCAAAAACGGAGCCCATATAGGATCACTTTTTTGTTCGTCTGTCCATCTGTCTGTCAGTCTGTCAAGATCGTTTTTCTCGAGAACGCGTGGACGTATGAAGCTGAAATAAATATTAAATATTTAGATCTGCTAGTTTTTGAAGCAGTGAAAAAATTAAAATTCTAAGTCAACGTAGTCTAAAGATAAGGCCTAGATTCCATCATCAGAACTGGATTTTAATAAAAATGGGATCAATCTGGAAAGTTATCCTACCGAATAAAAACTATTTTTTTTTAATCATATTTGACGGAATTCTGAGTTAAAGAATATTAAAAAAATATGTACGAACGAATTGAGAACCTCTTTTTTTTTAAAGTCGATTAATGAAAACACCTTAAGTGCATTTAATACACCAGTATTATATTTCATATGTTAAGAAGAGATTTTGTCGAATTAAAATTGACTTACGTCTGATTTTAATCGGATTCCAAAAGATTTGTTCTTAAGGATATATCAAGTTCATTCAGCCAACTTTTCTTTTTTGTTGATCACTTAAGTCATGCTGAGATTAATTCAAAACGTAATCTTATCAATTACTTGCTATTTTGGTCAGACATAAGATATTGTTGTATATAAAAAGGCAAAATTGCATTTTGAAATTACAGTTTAACGAAAATAGCCAACAAAACAATTCTTTCTTGGGTGACGAAGTAAATTACAACCAGTGGTAAGTTCCTTTATCAATTAAGCATTAGTAAAATATTTTAAATTATTTTTTATAATTTTAAATTATTTTTTGTCCACAATTTAATCATATTTGGTTGGTGCCATAAATCATCTCCAATTTCAGAAAAATCTAAAATAAAATATATTTTTATTTTTTCTTTTTTCCACTTTAAAAAATATTTAACTACCTTCAGTATTTACTTTCAAATTTCTTCTGGAATCATTTTTTTTTCTATTCCTTGAAATTGATTCATGGACTTCGCTTTCAGCAAAATGAAATTCATGCTCATTTTCGCATCTGCCGTGGCTTTGGCCGTCGCTGGCCCCCAGCGTGGCATGGTTGACCCCGGCGCTGCTGGACCAGCTCCAGCCCCAGAGCCCATTGCCATAGGACCAGCTGTCTTGGAGTATGAACCCGTCGCTATTGGGCCCGAATTTGTGGACCTTCCTACTCCTGGTTTACCTGCAGAAATAGTTCCTCCAGTTGCACCTGTACCTGTTGGAAACCCTCTGGTTCAGATCATTCTGAACATCAACGGTCAGGTCTCAGGTCCTGGTATCGTTGTTCCTCAACCTCCCATTGAAATAATACCTGCTGAACCTGTCCACATTGTAGACTCCGCCCCTGAACCTGTTGAAATTGGACCTGCTATTCTTCCGGAGCCTGTGGCTATTGGAGTGCCAATTGTGCCCTATCCTGCTGAGACCTTGCCTGAAGAGTTGAACTAGATGATGGCAACATTGTTGGTATTTAAGTGTTCAGAACTAGGTTAAGTTTTGATTACATTGTGAAATAAACGTAAATAATGTTTCTTTTTTTAAAACGAATTCTTTTTTTTTTGTTAATCTGTTGTATTCTACCATACCTAGTCTAGTGAATGTGTATTAAGTTTATGTGGTGCCTAAATCATGGTTTGGTAAAGAAGTAGATTAACTGGTAAAGCCAATAAGATTTCTAAAGCTATACCCGTTGAAACTGACGCGTTCTACGTTTTAGTAATAGTCTGATTTATTTATTAAAAATTTGATACAGTTTAACACCTTTACAGATATAACCTTTATAGCTACAGCTGCAGTTAGTGCTCACAATAATAGTGTATATTGAGAAATTACATTTTCAAAACAAACTATTGAAATGTTTATTTCTTTTCCAGAATATAAGTACAATATAACAACATGGTAAAATAATTTTAGACTCATTATATTCAATTTATCAGTCGTGCAAATATTTTTAGAACATGCACAATAGTAACAATATCATGAAATTTCATTAATATGTGATGAAGGACAAATGCTGATAATGATGCCAAAACCTGCTAACAACCCTAAGAATTACCTGCAATAATCATCAGAATCGAATTCAAGTTCAAATGAAAATGACATAACAAAATTTACAATGTTATGTGCTTAAGGGCATGCAACTCGACATGCATTTTCACTGTTTTTCATACAACCGCTCTTACGCAATTATGACGTTATTACACATCTGTCATTAGATATTTTGGAAACACTTTTTGACTTTTGGATATTATTTAGGCTTCTATTGAAATCAGTATTGAATTAGTTGTAGATCAGTTAGTGGCCCTGACTGCTATGCCGGAGGTCGTGGGTTCGATTCCCACCCAGGACAAATGTTTGTGTGATGAGCACGATCATTTGTTCTGTGTCTGGGTGTAATTTATCTATAATATGTATGTATTTAGAAATATCTAAGTATGTTTATCAGTTGTCTAGTACTCATAACACAAGTTCTGCTTAGCTTGGGGCTAGACGATGTTGTGTGATAGTTGTAGAATATTATTATTATTATTAACTAATCCAGGAAAGACCTCTGAAAATCTGCTATTTTGGACGAAATTTGACACTTCATAATTTACTCAAAAATTAAAAAGTTAAAAAAGTGTAACAAAGAAGCATTGCCAATGTAATCAAGATTCTAAATAACGACAATTTTTTTCAAAAACTTTTAAGGGTTAAAAAAAATCGTATTTCCTGGAACAAGTTTTGTAAAATATTCGAATAAATCACGGAATTACCGAATGCTAACAGAATTTTTAGGCGTTATCACTCTTTTCTCGCGTTGCCTTTTCGTCAATCATCGCGTTGGATTGCGTTAGATGAAGTAACAAGCTTTTAATTTTAACCATGCTCGATGTTGACGACAGGCGAGAGAAAAAGAACCCTCTTAACTAATATTATCGATATAAGATCGATAATATTAGTTAGCCACATAACATTATGAAATATATTAAATTAATTTAGAAGATAATATCTCACAGTTACGACAGACTCGAAGTGTGTGCGCGGAGAACTTTAATTGCGCAATGCAGGATTAGTTCTTATGTGACGCCATAGATGTCGCTACATATTTACCCATTGCTCTACGTCTACAAGCTCGCTGCTACAAGGTTTCCGGAAATTGTCCAGCGACTCCCTACGCTCGGAACGTCTCCATCGGGAGCGGCTAGGGCATGAGTTGTTATGTCTGTTCCCTCACGGTTACTGACACCACGATCGTCACGATATTGACAGTGATTGCGTATTAACGACTGAATTATAATTATTTTCTCCTCATATTAATTGTCTTTTCGTTTAAATTTAAATAATATTAGTCTAAAAAAAAATGGCATTCTTAATAGGATTTACGCTGTCTCTGTACATATTTCAAGAAAATAAATAAATTAAAGTTCTTGAATATTTCAGCATATTTAATTGTATGGAGTAATTTTCTTGATAAAGTTGAACTACGAATGTGGTTTTCGTGATTGTTTAGATTGCAGGTTCAGTTAGATATTAAACAGGAATTGTAATTGGGTGGCTAAGAATCTTTGAGTACCAGCTCCCAGTTTCGATTAAAAGTCTTCCGTTCTAGAGTGGACCGGGAGGGCGTGTCAGAGTTTTACTGACTAAAACCCACTTGTGTTTCTTCGGTTACCCTATGCGGTCTAGGACCACGGGTTTCCTTTTCAGTAATTCCCTCATGTCTCTAGCGGGCATCGGCCCTGCTGGACCGCTGACATCTCTTTGAGGCGAGCATGACCTAATTACACACTAACTTTCGCAGAATACGTTTTACATAATAGGGTACAGAGTGCTTCACTAATACTTGGAAATAAAGTACTTATTCTCTGCGTACGTCACTTGCAAGTCTCTACGAATAATTATCTGCGCATACTTTGAGCAATTTACTGAGTTACAACTGATGTTGAAGCTGATTCCATGAAATAATACTTTGAGTGAGTACACCTCGCAGTAAAATAAATGAACGTTTCGGAGAATCGATTCGATTGATGTCGACAGATGTATGTTTATTGTGCAATCTATAGTGCTATAACCTGTTCTGCTATTTATTATTTTGAAGATGGAGCCAATTATTGATAGACTGGCAAGTTGTTTTTATTTTAATTGGTTATAACGAATTAAGAAATAAAGTCATTTAATTAGTGGTTGCAAATCACCAAAGGCCAAACATAAATTATAAAATATTTTTTTTATAAGAACCTCTCTAAACTAAAATTGATAAATTTTATTTACCAAGAAAGTGGATCTTCAAACATCACAATTATCCTAGACTTATATACTAGATTTCAATTTTTTTCCCTTCTAAATAAATCTAGATAAATGCTTTTCTGTATTGTGGGACAGAAGCAGGGAATATCAATATTATTCGTTTACCCTTAAATGTTAACTGGTAATATTGGGAAAAAATAATCTTCGGTGCATTTTCTGTTGGTAGTAAGGTAATAAAGGATTAAATTATGAAATAAACTTTCCGGAACTGATATATTAACACATAATATGTACATAGCAAGTGGTCGTGTAGATGTTAACGCAGGTGCACAGTTCATTTCCAAGCTTTTACGTCAATTTAGTTGAGGGCTTCAGGCAGTACAACAACGGGGCTGGGGAGCTGAGGTACGCCAATAGCAACAGGCTCGGGAGCAACTTCGACGACATGGACGGGTTCAGGAGCGACTTCGACGACTTGAACGGGTTCAGCAGCATCTTCAACGATGTGTACGGGCTCAGGTACGATAGCCTCAGCGACGGGGCCGACGCTGATTGGGGCATTGATAACTTGAGTGACACCATTGATGTTCAGGATGATCTGGACGAGAGGAGTACTGGGCACGTTTACGGCCTCCTCGACCACTTGGACGGGGCTGACTTCGACGGGCGTCTCAACAATAGCGGGACCAACAGAGATAGGATCGAAGTCGATGATTGCGGGTCCAACTGAGATGGGTTCAGATTCAATGACTGCGGGTCCAATGGCGATGGGTTCAGTGTCGATGGGCTGGGGCACGATAGCAGGGCCAATGGCAACGGGCTCGAAGTCCAATATAGCCGGGCCTGCTATGATGTTGTCACGGTGGACGGGGCTGGCCACGGCCAGGGCGACGAAAGAGGCGATAATGAGCAGAGATCTCATTTTTGCTGAAAAAGAAACAAAGGTATAATTGTATGTAAAATAAAAATAAAGTGAAATTGTATGTTATATGACAGATTTTATGGTTCCTGAAGAGACTTCTTAGAAGTAGTGAAAAGTTTAATATTCCAACTGCTTATTATATTTCTATCATTTCCTATTTAGTAAAGTAACCTCTACCTTGAGGAAATGCTAAATCAGTAAGCAATGTTAGTATATTTCCAAGGAATATTATAACTGAAATAGGAAGCAATTATTTTTCTAGATGTTAAAACCGAAGATGATATTTTTGATAGACCACAAAATAGATTGTGAAATTTGTTTTCTTACTTGCTTTGTGTTTGCTGGGTGTTATACAAACTATGCTTTCCAAGAATTTTTTGAATGTTTTTATACAAAACTCTATCTTTTGCGCGATCCTTTTGATACATAGTAGATAATATTTTATTGTTCTTAATCTCGTTATTAAGATACAATCATGATAAACGTTTGTTTGGATTATCCAAAGTGATTGATCGAATAAAGGCAACATCACGTGTTTCACGTAAAATGATATAAGATAACACTAAATCATTTAAATTTACTTTTATGTAGCTACTCTATAGGGTGTTCCGTGTTTGCGTATACACTTCATCTTTGCCTCGAATCAATAGTTTTTTTTTCCTAAAAGAATTTCGGCCCAGTGGATAACCATGTTTATAAAGATATGAAGTCATGTAAAGAGGAAGGATGAAAAGCATTTTACTAAAAGAGTTATGAGTATACAATCATGAGGACCAATGGAGAGGGAGGCCAAGGTAAAAGTGGATGAATTGTGTGAGGAGTGATATGAAAGAAAAGGGTGTTAGTGATAGTGTGACGGGTGACAGGACAGTATAGAGGGAAAAATGTGTTACGTCGACCCTAAATAACGTGGGACAAGGACAGGTAGATGATGATGAGGTAATTACGTTTATAGTGGCGTCAGTGGCGTTTTTAAGGTCCTCCAAAATGCAGATATAGGGGACACTTTGGGCATTCTAGTAAGTGGGCCATCGTCTGGTGCTCCGCTATTGCACTGGATGTCGGATGGGTCTATAATTCCACGTTGTGTTTGCTACGACCTACTTGGGTGCCCAGTCTATTGATCACTTTCCATATAGGTAGACCACTGCAGATCGCGACCGAGGGGCAGATGCTCCTGAGACTGAACTAAGTGCTGAGTGATGTTCTTCTCACAACTTGCATCTCATAGCGGATAGTCGGTCCCGAACGGCCTGTGCGCAGTGAGGAAAGCTCGTCCAACTTTTAAGTCTAACCGGAGCTGTTGTATGTTTGTAAGGGAGATCGGATTCATGATAATGTTTTTAAATCCATATGCGACATCCCCACTAACTGACGACAGGTGTTATACACAAAATATTTTGGACAGACATCTTGAGGTACGAAGTTAATACGTACCTTTCTGCTTTAAAATTTTGTCATCACGCTAATATTTTCAGAATTTAATTTACGGCACAGGCAATAGACGTACGGTGGTACGCCACCAGTACATGGTGGACATCCTACTCATACACATAAAACGTTTTGGGAACACATCCGTTGTGCGTACACCTAAGGAGTGGAATTCCCTACCAGAGTCTGTGTTTCCTACTAGTTACAACCGGTCTTTAAGTCAAGAGTGTATAGATTACTTCTAGACAAGTGTGTTCCATCGTCGACCACATCGTCGCTTATTATCCGTCTGTTGTCAAATGCTGTCAAACCAATTAGAACCGTGCACTAGCTTCTGACCTTTTATAAGTGTCCATGTAGACATATGTGAAACAAAACATTTGACAATAATAATAATAATATAATATTCCACAACTTTCACACAGCGCCATCTAGTGCCAAACTAAGAGGAGCTTGTGCTATGAGTACTAGGCAACTTATAAACATACTTAGATATTTCTTAATAGATACATATTATATATAACTTACACCCTGAAATAGAAAAAATGATCGTACTCATCACGCAAACATTTTTCTTGGGTGGGAATTGAACCCACCACCTCCGGCATAGCAGTCAGGGGACTGGCCCTGACTGCTATGTGACAAAACAACTCTCTGACTGTGATTGACCTGTTGGTCTAGTGGTTACTGACCACTAGACGAACAGGTTAGTCTCTGTTTGATTTTTTTTTAATTGCACCCACGACTAGCTAAAAAGGATTCATGTTCAATGTGAATTTTGAGTCTGAAGATCTGAAGTACATTTTCTTGAAACATCAATTATTTTCATCTCATGTTACGAGTAGATCGAACAATCTTGTGTAAGAATAGTTTTGCATAAATCCTAAAGGAAAATGACGAAATTCAATGTGCGAATATTCTCGAAATCCAGCTCTAAATCTGCGCGGTCAATTCACACGGTGAGATTGTGCATCTAATGCTAAGATTTATGTTATGCTATGGCAATTTATGTAGTACGGGTGGACCGTTTCGAGCATATCGTCCAAAATTGAAATCGTTCCATTTGTGTTAAATCGATCAGTTATTTTTGGTCACTTACCGCTAAAGATTTTTCAAGACAGTTTCGCGTATACTAAAAATAATGTTGTATAAACTGACGCCGACGGACGGCGAGTATCCTCTCTTACGTTGTTGAAACCTCTACGGTCCGGACTAAGCGTTTCGCCTCGTTTTTTATATTCCTGCGTTTCAAGGCCACGGTAAGTCTTTTACTGACTAAGCCCCACATATGTTCCTGCGTTCCAAAGCCACGGTAAGTCTTTTACTGACTTAGCCCCACTTAGATTTTCCTTACCGAATGTCAAAAGTGATTGTGACGTAATACTAAACGATGAAAAACTAGAATTTGTCGACAAAACTGTTTTCCTGGGGATATCGCTTGACTCTAGGCTACAATGGGGTCCTCATTTAACATCTCTTGCAGGACGGCTTAGCTCAGCTGCATATGCTGTTAGAAAAATCCGCCAATTTACGGATGTTAATACCGCTAGACTAGTCTATTTTAGTTATTTTCATAGTATCATGTCATACGGTATCTTACTATGGGGACGGGCTGCAGACATCGACTCAATCTTTATACTACAGAAAAGAGCCATCAGAGCTATTTACAATCTTCGCCGGTGCGATTCTCTAAGGGAACTGTTTAAGGATATTAATATCATGACGGTGCCTTGTCAATATATTTATGAAAACATCATGTACGTTATAAAAAATCTTCATCTTTTTAGCAAAAGAGGCGATAGACATAATTATGTTACAAGAAATAGGGACCAATTAGTTCAACCAGGTTTCAGACTGGCTAAAGTGGCGTCTTCTTTCATCCCCATGAAAGAAGACGCCACTGTGAAATGTTATGCTGACGTACTGTTTGAAATGTTATAATAAAATATCTCCACAAATATTAGAACTCAATGAAACAAAATTTAAATCTTGTATTAAACGCACACTATGCAGGCAGGCATATTATAAGTTGGAGGATTATATTCAAGATAAAAATGCTTGGCTCAATGCTGGTCCAGCTCCACTACCACCGGGGTGAACAAATTGATTAGTTTGGAAATTATTGTTATTATTTTTAAATGTTTTTTTTTTAATTTTTTAATAATAAAAGTATTGTATAATGTAGAAGCATTTTTTTCAAAGTTTGTAAATGTGAGAACCATGGAGCTATTTTATGGTTTTTTATGTTACTATTGGACTTGTTCAGAGACTTCAGAGTTTATCATGCTCACTCAAATGTCTCACTGATGGTGGCGCATGTGTTGGATCATTCGGTTCCCTTCAAAATGGTTGAGTTGAGTGGTGCTAATATTGGCGTCATGTTCGTGAACGGGCGCTGTCAGTTGAGACTGGTCATCTCTTAGCTGCCAGTTGCTATTTTAATATCTATATTTAGTTTGTATTTTTACTTTATTTACATTGTCCTCACATGATAGCGACAAGAAACATGTAACAGAGATATTTGTAATTACAAAACATGATTGAAAAGAGTGTCCATGGAGTTTCTTGCACATTCTTCTCCATAGAGATCTACGCTTTGGAATGTGCAATTAGCATCATTTTTTTTTTCTGACTGACTGACTTCATGACATTTCAAAAGTGCCTGTAAATGGTTTATTTGAAATAAAATGCTTTGAATCTTTGAATCTTGAATCTATGTTCCTGCCTTTCAAGGCCACGGTAAGTCTTTTACTGACTAAGCCCCACTTATGTTCCTACGTTCTAAGGCCACGGTAAGTCGTTTACGGGCTAATCCCCACTTATGTTCCTGCGTTCGAAGGCCACGGTAAGTTTTTTGAAAATCCTCGCAGAGTCCCGGCAGAGTCCGTTAGACAACATTACTATGAAAAGCACAATTTTATTTTTAAAAAATAACAGAAGGTTTACGTCGTAATATGAATGAATAATATGATAATATAATGATAATAATTATGATGCGTAAATACAATAAAATCATTTAAACACCACCCTGTAGGTAATATCTAGTATTTTTTGCCTCCTCCCCCCGTGGAAAAATATTACAACTTAAAATAATAAAGATTTTATTGCATTTATACAATTATTTATGGTTGATACTGAACAATCTGTTAGCCTCAACTGTAAATGGCTTTCTGTAATAAGAACCCTACGTTTTTATTTGAGGTAGGTTTTCATCAAATAACTTCTCTCGTTCTGGATGGAGCGTGAGGAAGTGTCAGACTTTTACTGACTTATGTTTCTGCGTTCCAAGGACACGGTAAGTTTTTCGAAAATTCTCGCAGAGCCCGTCCCGCTAACCAGCGTTAGACAACAGACTGCTGTGCATAAATCCTGAAGCAACATATACCCGTTTAGGTAGAGTGAGAGTGCGTGTCAGATTTTTACTGATTAAAACCCACTTATATTCCTTCAGTTGCCCTATGCATTTCGGGGTCATAGTAACTCGAACATTCCCGTAACCCAGTAATAACAGTAGATACTTCAAAATTCAAAAAATTCAAATGGTATTTATTTCACATAGGCCTACATGGCTACTTATAAAACGTCAGAAGCTAGCGCACGGTTCCAAATTGGTCGTTTCCTATGGAGAAGAACCGGCAAGAAACTCCATGGTTACTCTTTAAAAAAAAAATGATTCTTCATTCTTTCAGTAGAATGAAGAATCATTTTTTTTTTAAAGGGTCAATACTAAACCTATTTGGTGCACACAATGTTATTGTTTTGAAATTATGATTCTTCTTATGTCCTCTCATTAAGTATTATGTGTGTGACAAATAAATAACTTTTCTTTCCTATTGCCTATTTACCTTAAGACTCAATCTTATACTAATATTATAAAGAGGAAATATTTGTATTTTTATTTGTTATGAATAAACTCAAAATCTACTGGGGCGATTTAAAAAAATCTTTCACCTGTGGAATGCTACTTCATCACTGAGTGACATAGACATATATTTTCTACTTTTACGTGAGTGAAACGGCTGACAGGAAATACTGCCCCCCTAGCCAAGTTACAACTGTTTAGTGTCAAATTAGCCTGTCGGTTTTCTACCGGTTGCATTTCGGGGAGTGTGCGTCGGAATTGCATGACCTAAATCCGCCTAGCCCGTTCCATCATCGGACCACCAGGCGTACGGCAATGCGCTACCGGTACATGGTGGACATCCCACCTATACGCACAAAACGTTTTGGGAACACATTCATTGTGCGTACAGCTAAGGAGTGGAATGCCTTGCCGGAATCTGTGTTTCCTGATGGCTACAACCCGGGAATCTTTAAGTCAAGAGTGAATAGGTTACTTCTAGGTAAACGAGCTCCATCGTCGACCGCATCGTCGCTTTCCATCAGGTGAGATAGCGGTCAAGCGCGAACCTATCAAGAATTAAAAAAAAAACCGTTCTCCAATCGGTAACATCTCGGTGTCAGCAATTATAGAAAACGATAAGTTGGTAGCCATGTTGACGCGCCTGAGTCGGCCGCTCGTTATACAATGTCGTTCTACAATAACAAAGGATGTAGCGTTGAACATTGTAGAAACGATAACAATTAATTCTATCATTTTGAAAGATGTGAATTTAGCTCCGAATTTTCTATTCGTTTGTTCTGACCACGTGACTTAACGTTGAGATGATGTCATTCCCATACATTTGATTAGTTTTCGACTAGCGTTAACGACTGCAGATTATCAACTTGGCTAGGGGTGCTGATGTACATAACTTTGAATATCATATATTTAGGTAAATCTTATTGATTTTCATTTTTGAATTTTTCCAATTTCCATCAGATTTTCAGTTTTGAATCAGTCTATTGACAACTTACTTACACGTGCCAACAAGGCCATTCGTGGTCTAAATCCACAAGGATAGACCACTTTTCATAATCTTAAAATTAAATTAGATTAAGTATTGAGAGATAATATTTGTAATTTATGGCATGAAATTAAAACGTTAAATATCTATCAAATATATATTGTATGATATAACGGCTACTGTATTAATTACTGTAATAACAGCTACCTAAAGTGATGACTAACAATCTTATCTTGTCTTTGCTATGATAATAATTTATCAGTTTAATATTTACAGTGAAGCAACAAACATAATATAACTGCCTGCTGTGAATTTAATTATAGCTAGCCGCAGGAGAACCAAAGCGAAGAATCGTCAAACTTAAGTGGCAGTAGGCAGGGCACATTGCTCGCAGTATAGATGGTCAATGGAACCGAAAGGTTCTGGAGTGGGGACCACGTACTGGAAGACATAGCGTTGGTAGGACATCCAAGAGGATACATCACATAAGGTAGACCGATGATCTGGGGCGAGTCGCGGGGATCCGATAAATGTGAGATGCACAGGACCGATCGTTGTTGCAAAATAGTAAAAGTACCTTAATTTAGTTTTTTATAAAATTAGCTATTTATCAATTGTAATGAAAAATAATTCCAATTGTAATCCCACTTTTCCACCTCTACATCACGCCTACTAATACTCCGCGTTGCTAAAGCTAGGGCAACAAGAATTGCTGGAATTATCCAGCAATTCTTAATTAGTTTAAAAGATGCATAGAACAGTTAGCCGGCATGGCAAAAAGTATGAATACTAAATAGGTACAATAGCAGGGTAATATAGCCGGCAGTGCAAGCTGGCGCAAGCCGCTCTACACGCCTCATTCGTATAGACACAGATCAATGAATATATTCATTAAAGCAGACATGCGATTAGGCAAAAATTATGAATACTAAATAGGCACATAGCACTAGGCTATTGCAGTACAAGCTGCATTGCAAGCTGGCGCAAGCTGCCTCGACAGTAAGGATATAATAGTCTAATATAATCAGCCATAAAACGTCCCCACTGCTGGGACTCAGGCCTTCCATCCCCTCTATGAAAGAGAATGGGCCGTAATTTACAACGCGGGCCCTGTGAAGGTTAGTGGATGTCACGTGTATTCAAAGTTTTAGTTCTAGGGCATGTCGGCTTCTTTACGATGTTTTAGGTGAGAAAATAAATTAGGCAAAGCAAAGCAAAGAAAGAAACGAAACAAACAAAATTAATTTATTAGGCGCGACAAAAGTTACAAAGAAAATAATAAAAAAAACTTAAAAAAAAAAAAAATAACCCACTTCACTAAAAAAAAAAACTAAAAGGATCAAAATAACTTTAATTTCGGAAGTCGGTGTTTCTTGGTATTGTTTGTTTCTTATTAAACACAGACTTCCGAAATTATATTCTTCCGCTATATTATTATAAAGGAAAAAAAAAAATTGCAAATCGGTCCATAAACGACGGAGTTCTGTGGTAACAAACATAAAAAAAAATAATGATGATAACCGAATTGATAAACTCCTCCTTTTTTTTGAAGTCGGTTAAAAAGAGCCTGTTTAGGTTTAAAGCTACGATAGATGATTCGTAAGTCGGGGCGGATACTACCTACTGGTATAGGCACAATATCAGTATTTTATAGCTAACAAGGCAAGCTGGCAAAAGTTGTCTCCACATGCTTCGTTCATTTCCCTGTGTGGACCGCCCGGAGGACACAGTGGAGCACACGGTAGAGGTGTGCCCCGCTTGGGCAGAGCACCGCCGTGTCCTCGTGGGGGAGATCGGCGGCAACAATCTCTCGTGCTGGGTCTTGGTACAGGCCATGGTCCGAAGCAAGGAGGAGTGGCAGGCGGTCGCATCCTTCTGCGAAGCAGTAATGTTAGCAAAGGAAGAGACCGCACGCGCGAGGGAGCGGTCCTCACGCCCCGGTCGCTGGGATCCCGATCCCGATTTCCGGCCACCGTAGGCGCGGGTAGCTTGCCGTCCGACCATCCGGTAACCGTCCGGACCGAGCCAAAGTCGTCGATGGCACGTACTCCACACGTGTTCTACGCGCGCCTCAAGAAGGTGTCAGCAAACCGTAGAAACCCAGTAGGGTCGAAGCCTACTGGGGTCTGCTTCTGAAAGGAAGACTCGGCCCTGGTATGAAAGGCAACGAAGGAACAGGAGCTGGTTTTTAGTCAGTAAAAGTCTGACACACCCTCCCGTTCCGCCCAAGAGCGAGGGATGTCATTGGATGATTTACCCACCGAAAAAAAAACAAGCTTCATTCATTTGAACATAGACCAACAAATCTATCATTAAAGTACACATGAGAATAGACAAAGTATGAGTATGAATACTAAATAAGCACAATAGCTGGGTAATATTATAGCCGGTAGTGTAAGCTGGCGCAAATCGCCTACACACCCGTTCATATGGATATAGATCAAGGAATTATTGAAATAATTATACATTGAGGCAGATACGGAAATAGGTACAGTAATCAACGACTGTAGTCAAACTATTATGTGAAACTACTTTACTTTTTTGTATGCGGAAAAGGGTTTAAAGTCCCGCAAAACCTCCTTTGAAAAGAGAAGATCCTCCGACCAGACTGTATATTTAGCCAAGATCAATGATGAGGTTATGATGGGTGGATGACCAGGTATGACCAGGTAGGCATGCTGGTGGTCAGGATACCCTTTAAAGCGTGTAAAGGATGTATGGCTCACCGCTCAGCATGTAAAGGAAATGGACAATAGGATGACTGGCCTGTTGGTCTATGGTTAGTGGTCCTGACTGCTATGCCGGAGGTCGTGGGTTCGATTTCCACCCACAAATGGGACAAATGTTTGTGTGATGAGCACGATCGTTTGTTCTGTGTCTGGGTGTAATTTATCTATAATATGTATGTATTTAGAAATTTATAGGTATGTTTATCAGTTGTCTAGTACTCATAGCACAAGCTCTGCTTAGTTTGGGGCTAGATGGCGTTGTGTGATAGTTGTGGAATATTATTATTATTATATTATTATTACCGCTCGAGAGCTTGAGGAAGTGATAATGACGTCACGATGTAGTATTTCCTCGAAAACTGCGCTGACGTTCATAGCCGAGGCTCGCCTCCTTAGACGTATATGATGGAACAGGGTGTTAGGGTTCACATACCTCCGTTGAAAAGAGAGGATCCTCCGACCAGACGGGTAAGGTGTCTGGTCCAGGCACCTGATAGTTGATTTTGGACTGTTGTATATGTTCTAATCGCGCGGAGAACTTGAATAACGTGAAGCAGGATTTTGGATTTTAGTTTCGTCATGGATGTCAATGTGGCGTCATGGATGTCACTACACAACAACTGTGCACTAGCTTCTGCCCTCCTAGCCAAGTTACAACTATTTCATTTCGATTCTCTCTTCGTTGATCGCCTCGAGTCGGCCACGCCTCTTTTTCCTTTGTTCTGACCACGTGACTGAGCGTTGAGATGACTTCAGAATAAAGGAATCGGAGGCGTGGCCTACTCGAGGCGGTCGACGAAGAGAGAATCGAAACGAAACGGTTGTAACTTGGCTAGGGGGGCCGATGTTTTATAACTGGAACTTTGTTCCATTGTTGCAACGTTGTATCTATCTCTATGCGTATGTGAAATAAAATAATTTATTGTATAATGTTTATTTTTATTCTGCCAAATAATAATAAAATATAATGTGTGTGTATGTTACGATATTTTTCAAAATCAAAGCCCTAAAGAGGAATTGGGACGGACAAGAACATGTGAGCCACAGGTCAGATGAGGAATGGGAATAAAAAGCCATAGAATGGGTCCCAACGGCCAAATATCATCTTGCGGCGGAAGCGAGAAAAGCGAAGATGACGGACGAACTCGAGTCCTACAGATAAGACAGGGCTGCACAAAAATTATTTTACCAGTGGAATGCTACTTTATTTATTTATTTAACAATTAATGTACACACACAGAAATAAAAGATTAGAAGAAGGAAACAGAAAATAGGTACAAAGGTGGTGCTTATTTCTAATGAAATCTCTTCCAGCACACCTGCGAAAGGAGAGTTGGAAGAAAATAGATATGTAGACACCGTGTGAACACACCGTGCTTTATCAATGATTGACATAAACATAGTAATAAATTCTAGTTTCACGTAAGCAAAGCTGCTGGGAGAACTTAGTTTCAAATGCAGTAAGAACTCTATGCAAGAAAATTTGTATTTTATTTATTTATTTATTTTTTTCGGGTGGGAAAATCATCTAATGACATCCCCCGATCTTGGGCGGAGCGGGAGACTTTTACTGACTAAAAATCCATTCCTGTTCCTTTTTTGCCTTCATCCCGGGGCCCCGGGCTTCGCTTTCACACTACCCGTGGCCCCAGTAGGCTTCGGCTCTGCTGGGCCCCTACGATTTGCTGACATCTCCTTGAGGCGCGCGTGGAACACTACGCGCCGTCGACGACTTGGGCTCGGTCCGGACAGTTACCGGACGATCGGACGGCGAGCCACCCATTGCTCGCCGTCCGCAAGCCCGCGCCTACGGTGGCCGGAAATCGGGATCGGAATCCCGGCGGCCGGCGGTTGGGGCGTGAGGACCGTTGCCTCACGCGATCGGCCGCCTCCTTTGCTAGCATTACTGCTTCGCAGAAGGAGGCAACCGCCTGCCACTCCTCCTCGCTCCGAACCATGGCCTGTACCAAGGCCCGGCGCGAGAGATCGCTGCCGCCGATCGCCCCCACGAGGACACGGCGGTGCTCTGCCCAAGCGGGGCATACCTCTACCGTATGCTCCACCGTGTCCTCCGGGCGGTCCACACAATGGTGGCACCCGGGCGTCTCTTCTGCACGAATCCGGTGCAGGAACCTCCCGAACTTACCATGTCCGGTGAGGACCTGCGTCATGCGGTAGGTAAGGACGCCGTGAGGTCTTTCCAGCCACTCCTCAAAGAGGGGACTTATTGCCATAATTATGGCGTGCCCAGCACTGGGTTGCAACAGTCGCTGTCGCCATTCCACCATGAGATCTCGCCGGAAGTCTTCCCGCCATGCCGCGACTTGGCGCGGCAGCGGAGTTTCACCCCGGCGTTGCATCTCCATGCGTATTTTATTTGTATTATGATGTAATTCTCTCATTTTATGTATTACCAGTTTCAGTTCACGATTTTGTTTGCTTGAATGACGGTTATAGCGGACGCGCAGACAAAGTCAGATAAAAAGTTGTCTATATCTTTCCTTGAGGTTCCAGCTTACTCCGTACCAAATTTCATCAAGATCGGTTCATTCAGGAGTTGAACCGTGAAAACGCAACTGATAGACAGAGACAATTAAATATTTGTTATATTAGTAAGGATTTTTTTTTTCTTAACTTTTATATTTAATATGTACCTAAAATTTTTTGAGATAGAATAAAATCCAGTACTTGTTGTCACGGGTAGTGTGAAAGTGAAACACGGATAGTGTGAAGGCAAAGAAGGAACAAGAGTGGGTTTTTAGTCAGTAAAAGTCTGACACTGTCTCAGGCTCCGCCCAAGAGCGGGATTTGTCATAAGATGAATGATTGATGATTTACCCACCCAATAAAAAAAAACTGCTTGTTGCAAACTGCTTTCAAAATGAATATAAATGGAAGAAGGCACTGTCACCTGAAATACAGGCACCTAACCTGGCTCGAGTGGAGTCAGAATGTCACTTATTTGTTAACCAGTATTGTACGAACAAAATAAAATATTAATTAATGAAAAGCAAATCGACAAAAACTTCTTTTGTCAAAACGACCAACAACCCTGAAATAAATTGTTTTATCAACACCCTTTCCACGACTTTTCCCTTCCAATAAGTGACATAATAGTCGCCTCTATCTTACGTGGTCAACATGGCGTATCTAATAAGAGCACGCGATTGGCTGAGGACTCGTGGGTTGCAGGCCTCCAATGAGAACGTAACGGTTTTCGCTCCGTTAGTTTTTATTAACCATTGGGACAAATTATGATATGGAGGTATTTGGTACATTTTGATATCTCTATAGTAATTGAGGAGGTAAATTAAGGGGGTAATTTAATGGGTAATTTCTTTTTCCCTGTTTTGTTTCAACCGCAATCAGTATTTATGTATCGCGATTTCAGTATCTGCACTGAAAAATATTTGTAAAAAATATTTGGCAGAATTTTATAAATAGGAGTAAGTTTGAGGTTTTTCAAGATACTCGATACATCTTCTTCTCAGAAGCAGGGGATATATATTCGAAACCCATATCACGTGTCTAGTATTTTTATGTAAAGAATCTATTTACAAAATTTCATCATTGTAGTTAGCTTGTAGTTACCTGGTTACCCGCATTAATACATGGGCGGGCACCGGGCCATTCCATCCGGGCGACTGAGGGATTGTTCTGCTCCCGCACCCAACTGTGCGCTGGTGCCTAATTCCTGCTATGACCTGCCGTGACCTGTGTTGTACTAAGTGTCGATGGTGTCCAACTTGTGACCTTTTATAAAAATTTTTGGGAAAAAATATAACATGGTGAAAAAAATATTAGGATCGATTCAGTTACTAATTCTGAACAAACTATATTCAGGTTTTGCATATACTAAAATGATTTTGTCTAAGAGGTTCGTTTTATGATGTACACGAAGAATAAGAAAAGATTTTTCAAAACTCACCCCCTAAGGGAATGAAATGGGGGTTCTAAATTTATATGGAGAAACCTACTTTCATGCAGAAGAAGCTGAGCAAAATCTAGTTAGAACATAAAACAACTCGAGTTCGTTATATTATAATGCTGTTATCTGCAGGAGAACCAAGATTACCGTTATTGCCTCAAAAATTGGCAAACATAAGTGGTAGTTTTCATCACCACTGCTCTCAAAACGGTGAAGGAAAACATCGTGAGGAAACCGGCATGTCCTAGAACCAAAAATTCGAAGACATGTGACATCCACCAACCCGCACTGGGCCCGCGTGGTGGATTACGGCCCATTCCCTCTCCTAGAGAGAGGAGGCCTAAGTCCCAGCAGTGGGAACATTAAAAGGCTGAATATGTATGTATGTAATATGTAAGTGGTAGTGGGCAGGGATCATTGCTCGTAGAACAGATGTTCGATGGAGCTGAAAAGTTCTGAAGTGGCGATCACGTACTGGAAGACGCAGCGTTGGAAGGCCTCCCACAAGGTGAGCCGACGACCTGTTAAGGGTTGCAGGAATCCGATGGATGCGAGACGCATAGGACGACGCGGTTGTTATGTATAACAGTGGACGTCTGCAATGATGTTGATAATTCGGGGAGTTGATACGTTTCCTTAGGATGATTGTCGATATTAGTACAGCGGCTGGCTGAAGCAAATACTTCCTTAAAGATATAATTATTTGAATCATTTAGTTGTCTCATCTGTATTAAGCTAATCTCTGGCAGGTTGCGGCAAGTCGTAGCGTGGATTAAATCGCACGCAAGCGAATGCACCGATGAGCTAATTGCTCACACCGACACATTGACAAACGTTTTCATTATTTTACTAGGTTTCACTGCCAAATTGAGAATGTACGTAGAGGCATGGAATTGCAATTTTAACTGTATTAATTCTGTTTTAATTTTACTTGATATTATAATTGTTGCAGGATCGTTCGAAAGAGCCACCGCAGCTTTTAACGTAAAGTACCATAATCACGGCGGTAAGGCCCCTCTTTGAGGAGTGGTTGGGGAGGTGTCACGGCGTCCTCGGACATGATATGTTAGGAGGCATGGGCTTGCGGACGACAAGCAATGAGTAACTTGCCGTCTGGCCGACCGGTAATCGTTCAGACCGAGACCAAGTCGTCAACAGCTTGTGGTGTTCCACGCACCCTACAAAGAGATGTCAGCATATCTTAGGGGCCCAGCAGATATCGGCATACCCGCTAGTAACGCGGGGGTTGTCCGAAAAGAAAACCCGTGGTCCTAGAACGCAAAGGGCAGCTGAAAGACAGAGATGCGGTTTTTTGTCAGTAAAAGTCTGATACGCCTCCCGCTTCACTTTAGAGCGACAGACGCCATTGGATGATTTCCCATATTAAAAAAAGCCATGCGCAATGTGTAACTTAGGAACACAGCTTCACCAAGAACAGAAGCAGTTATTTAATGATTTCCCACTCCAAAAATAACAGAATTATCATCATCATTTCAGGAATTTTCTGGAATTTCCCAATGTAGGGTATAGACTTTTTTGTCAGCCATGCTTCCCGATGCCGTGCGTCCAACATTCAGATGTTTGCATATTTATTTATTTACTAGCTGTTGCCCGCGACTTCGTCCGCGTTAAGTTCGTAAAACTGTACAAACATTCTGTGCTTGCAATTCATTCCGAAAGGATCGCAATTATTTATTGTACTTTAACATAAAACGGTTAAAGGTAAAAACGCTAATTTCCTTCAGGAAACATGTTATGTAAACGTCCAGATCCAGATGTATGAACGTCAATGAATAGAAAGAGTATGTATGGGTCGTAGCAGTTGGCATTTCTGCCTATCCCAAGGGAAAAGGCATTAGTTTATGTATGTTTCTGGTATATGTTCTGGTAAAACAATATTGTATGATTTTAATCCCTCGCCACAGTGAGCACGCCACAATCGCAGCGGTAATGCCTGTCTTTGAGGTGTCACTACAGAGGCGTCACGGCATCCTCTCTTTGTGCAGGACTCATCGGATGTGGATATTTTTGAAGGTATCTGTATCGAATTCAGCGGGAAGAAACACTCAGATCTCACCATTATGCGGATCGCCCGGAGAATACGGTGGAAGTCGTTCCCGCTTGGTCGGAGCGCCGCCGTGTCCTCATGGAGGCGATTGATGAAGAAAATGACAACCAGTAGCTTCCTTCAGCAAATGTATAGGGCCCTTTAGGACCGATGTCTGCTGGGGCTGCGAGATTGTTTGAAAGAGTTACCTCGTGTAATACATTTCGCCTCAATAATATTTCACTGAAGAGTTTAAGCAGTTAGACAGCTTTAGTAGAGATAAACGAAGGAGCATAATCGGAACACCGACCTTTAGCTGGATAACGTGCACTGATAGTGCAAAGCCTTAAGTGAATCCAAAAACTACCATCATCATCAACTATCTTCCTCCACAACAGTACTTATATAGAATTTTCGAGACCATACTTGCATTGATTGTTGCAGCTTGATCCTTTTGGGCGTGGTGGTTCATTTACCTAGGATTTTTGGTGTGTATTTAACTGACGTCCCCGTATATCAGACAAATGTTTTTTCCATAGTGGGAACTACCCTATAAAGAGTCTATAACTTTTGAATGAATTTCAACGAAATCTTGAGTGCGTGTATCCCCGTCCAATCGAACTCGCATATTGATGACCAAACCTAGAAATCACTGACGCCGATTGCCTCTATGAGGACACGGCGGTTCACCCAAGCTGGATAGACATCCACCGCATGCTACACCGGGAGCTTCGGGCAATTCGCAAAATGGTATTATCAGGGTAATTCCACCGAATCCGGAACAGAAACCGTTCGAAATACCAGTACCAATACCATAATCCAATACCATAATCCAGTGTTGATCACCACTCACTGCAAGGAGGCAATGTCCAGATGTCGACGTAAGGCTGCAAGGAATCTGAGATACATTATACGTTGTCGAACTGTGATCAGAAAAACACATTCGACCTCGTTTTATATGAAGCGGTGACTGCAAATAATAAAACACGCTATTATTAGGCCGCTAGGTGCCATCATCCCGGAGGACACAGTGAAGCATACATTGGAGGTGTGCCACGCAAGAGCGGAGCACCGCTGTGTCCTCGTGGAGGCAATCGGCGTCAGTGGCCTCTCGCGCCGGGCCCTGGTTCGGGCTATGGTCCAAAGCGAGGAAAAATCGCTCCAACCAGAGCGGGCGAAGTCACTGGATAATTTTCACCCTTAAAAAAAGAATAAAAAGGTGCCATCGTCATCATTATAATTTCAGCCGAAAGACGTCCACTTTTGGACATAGGCCTCCCCAAGTGCCATAATGACCGGTCCTGTGAGTCTCGCATCCATCGGATTCCCGCGACCCTCACCAGGTCATCGGTAACGTCCACCTGGGGGCCTTCCAACGCAAGGTACCATGTAACCCCTTCCAAAAATTTGGCCGTGTTATTTTAAAGTCAATAATTAAATACCATATAGGTCAATTAGCTTGTTACAACCACGGGGAAAAAAAATAGAACTGTCTGCAAACGTGGGCGATGATAATTCTTCCGCCACTCAGAAAATTACATAAATTACACAATGCCATCTATCTATCAAATTTAATATGAATTTCAAATGCCATTGTCATCATTATTTCTACTTTGAGTCTTTAGATGGCGTTGCGAGTATCTGAATTGCGTCTAGTGTTACATTTTACTTCTTGAAAACTTTAAATTTATACATATATCTTTCGATATAGTCAACCGATTGCGATGAAACAAAGCCTAAGTAATATTTTAAGCGACACAATTTTAATGTTAAAAGTTATCTACATTTTATATTATTAACATTTTGCGTGATACGCACACAACTAAAAACTTCTACAGATATATTGTGTGTAGATATAAAAAAAAATGTAAGCATGCAAAAATATATAAAAAAAATCTTATTTACGGTGAAAAAATAAAATAAAAATTTCTTATATGAGAGCCATATTATGGGACTCAAACCATCTTTATATTACATGCAAGTCTAGATACGAAACCACTGTGCTGAGGCCTCTGATGATTGTGTTTTAAAATAGACGTTCTTATATAAACGTTATAATAGCCTGGTTGGCTCCTTATGGATGATAGCGTGATGATTTTTCTTTCAGAAGTTAAATTTGCAGGTAAATAGAATAATGTAACAAAATAGTACGTGATTTTACTCGCCGCTTCGATTTTATTATGTGTTTTGATTAGTTTTTACAAAATATTTAGAAGATATCGAATAGAAATGTCAATTTTATTTTGAAAAAATGGTAAAAGTTATTTTATTACAAAAAAAAAATAAGATAAAATAATGACAAAATTTTTAACTGTAGCTGAGGATCGAACTCGCTGCAAAATGTCGTTTTATATCAACATTTTGAATTATTGCTCACCCCCCATAGCAAATAGCGTGATAATTTATAGCCTATGTCCTTTCTCAAGCTCTATTATATCTTTGTACCAAATTTCATCAAAATCGGTTCTGCGGTATAAGCGTGAAAGCGTAACAGACAGACAGACAGACAGACAGAGTTACTTTCGCATTTATAATATTAGTATGGTAGCATGGATTTATTAAATACTTTATGCACAAACGTATAGTGGCGGACTTAATGCCTTAGGCATTTTCTACCAGTCAACCTTAGGGAAAAAGCGAAAGTAACTCTGTCTGTCTGTCTGTCTGTCTGTCTGTCTGTCTGTCTGTCTGTTACGGTTTCACGCTTATACCGCAGAACCGATTTTGATGAAGTTTGGTTTGGTAAAAAAGATAGAATAGAGCTTGAGAAAGGACATATGCTATAAATTATCACGCTATTTGCTATGGGGGGTGAGCAATAATTCAAAATGTTGGTATAAAACGACATTTTGCAGCGAGTTCGATCCTCAGCTACAGTTAAAAATTTTGTCATTATTTTATCTTATTTGTTTTTGTAATAAAATAACTTTTACCATTTTTTCAAAATAAAATTGACATTTCTATTCGATATCTTCTAAATATTTTGTAAAAACTAATCAAAACACATAATAAAATCAAAGCGGCGAGTAAAATCACGTACTATTTTGTTACATTATTATATTTACCTGCAAATTTAACTTCTGAAAGGAAAATCATCACGCTATCATCGATAAGGAGCCAACCAGGCTATTATAACGTTTATTTATGAACGTCTATTTAAAAACACAATCATCAGAGGCCTCAGCACAGTGGTTTCGTATCTAGACTTGCGTGTAATATAAAGATGGTTTGAGTCCCATAATATGGCTCTCATATAAGAAATTTTTATTTTATTTTTTCACTGTAAATAATATTTTTTTTATATATTTTTGCATGCTTAAATTTTTTTGTATATCTACACACAATATATCTGTAGAAGTTTTTAGTTGTGTGCGTATCACGCAAAATGTTAATAATATAAAATGTAGATAACTTTTAACATTAAAATTGTGTCGCTTAAAATATTACTTAGGCTTTGTTTCATCGCAATCGGTTGACTATATCGAAAGATATATGTATAAATTTAAAGTTTTCAAGAAGTAAAATGTAACACTAGACGCAATTCAGATACTCGCAACGCCATCTAAAGACTCAAAGTAGAAATAATGATGACAATGGCATTTGAAATTCATATTAAATTTGATAGATAGATGGCATTGTGTAATTTATGTAATTTTCTGAGTGGCGGAAGAATTATCATCGCCCACGTTTGCAGACAGTTCTATTTTTTTTCCCCGTGGTTGTAACAAGCTAATTGACCTATATGGTATTTAATTATTGACTTTAAAATAACACGGCCAAATTTTTGGAAGGGGTTACATGGTACCTTGCGTTGGAAGGCCCCCAGGTGGACGTTACCGATGACCTGGTGAGGGTCGCGGGAATCCGATGGATGCGAGACTCACAGGACCGGTCATTATGGCACTTGGGGAGGCCTATGTCCAAAAGTGGACGTCTTTCGGCTGAAATTATAATGATGACGATGGCACCTTTTTATTCTTTTTTTAAGGGTGAAAATTATCCAGTGACTTCGCCCGCTCTGGTTGGAGCGATTTTTCCTCGCTTTGGACCATAGCCCGAACCAGGGCCCGGCGCGAGAGGCCACTGACGCCGATTGCCTCCACGAGGACACAGCGGTGCTCCGCTCTTGCGTGGCACACCTCCAATGTATGCTTCACTGTGTCCTCCGGGATGATGGCACCTAGCGGCCTAATAATAGCGTGTTTTATTATTTGCAGTCACTGCTTCATATAAAACGAGGTCGAATGTGTTTTTCTGATCACAGTTCGACAACGTATAATGTATCTCATATTCCTTGCAGCCTAACGTCGACATCTGGACATTGCCTCCTTGCAGTGAGTGGTGACCAACACTGGATTATGGTATTGGATTATGGTATTGGTACTGGTATTTCGAACGGTTTCTGTTCCGGATTCGGTGGAATTACCCTGATAATACCATTTTGCGAATTGCCCGAAGCTCCTGGTGTAGCATGCGGTGGATGTCTATCCAGCTTGGGTGAACCGCCGTGTCCTCAAGGAGGCAATCGGCGTCAGTGATTTCTAGGTTTGGTCATCAATATGCGAGTTCGATTGGACGGGGATACACGCACTCAAGATTTCGTTGAAATTCATTCAAAAGTTATAGACTCTTTATAGGGTAGTTCCCACTATGGAAAAAACATTTGTCTGATATACGGGGACGTCAGTTAAATACACACCAAAAATCCTAGGTAAATGAACCACCACGCCCAAAAGGATCAAGCTGCAACAATCAATGCAAGTATGGTCTCGAAAATTCTTTATAAGTACTGTTGTGGAGGAAGATAGTTGATGATGATGTTAGATTTTGGATTCACTTAAGGCTTTGCACTATTAGTGCACGTTATCCAGCTGAAGGTCGGTGTTCCGATTATGCTCCTTCGTTTATATCTACTAAAGCTGTCTATTACTGCTTAAACTCTTCAGTGAAATATTATTGAGGCGAAATGTATTACACGAGGTAACTCTTTCAAACAATCTCGCAGCCCCAGCAGACATCGGTCCTAAAGGGCCCTATACATTTGCTGAAGGAAGCTACTGGTTGTCATTTTCTCCATCAATCGCCTCCATGAGGACACGGCGGCGCTCCGACCAAGCGGGAACGACTTCCACCGTATTCTCCGGGCGATCCGCATAATGGTGAGATCTGAGTGTTTCTTCCCGCTGAATTCGATACAGATACCTTCAAAAATATCCACATCCGATGAGTCCTGCACAAAGAGAGGATGCCGTGACGCCTCTGTAGTGACACCTCAAAGACAGGCATTACCGCTGCGATTGTGGCGTGCTCACTGTGGCGAGGGATTAAAATCATACAATATTGTTTTACCAGAACATATACCAGAAACATACATAAACTAATGCCTTTTCCCTTGGGATAGGCAGAAATGCCAACTGCTACGACCCATACATACTCTTTCTATTCATTGACGTTCATACATCTGGATCTGGACGTTTACATAACATGTTTCCTGAAGGAAATTAGCGTTTTTACCTTTAACCGTTTTATGTTAAAGTACAATAAATAATTGCGATCCTTTCGGAATGAATTGCAAGCACAGAATGTTTGTACAGTTTTACGAACTTAACGCGGACGAAGTCGCGGGCAACAGCTAGTCTACATATATATCTACACTAATAAAGTCAAACAATTGGTTCAAATCGACAATTTGAAAACATTAACGCTGTGATGACACTACTGCCAACTTCTTACGAATTAGCTTGCGAACTTTGCAATATTTCTCCAAGGATCACATGTTTCAAATTGTATGTGCAGTCTTCAGTGATATAAACAATGCTTCAAAGTCAAGGAGAAGAGAATTCCTAATAAATAACCAACTAATAGAATCTCCAATCGAAACTTCTATAACCCCAATCGTCGATGTAACAACAAAACTACGAAGGAAACCAATAAATCGTATGCATTTCGTAACCGCATTGCAATTCAGAATCCTAGCTAGCCAAACCGAAATCTTTTTCAACTGTTGCCAGTTCTATCACCAAATAAATTGCCACAATTCCAGATATAAATCTAGGAAATTGAAAGTACTGTGAACCACAGAGCACTAAGATGCCACGGAGGCCACTTCTAGAAAGAATGTATTTATTTATTTGAATTGTTAAAACATTCTTGACTGTAATTATAAAACCGCTCACTTCAGTATTAAATAATATGAAAGAAAGAAAGAAAGAAAACATTTATTTGAGACTCGCACAGGACAAACAACAATCAAATAAAAAAAGTAACTACTTAATCTACTTATAAATACTTAACTTAAAAATAATAGAAAACAATATTAAAAGATAAAAATAAAAGACCTGTGCGAGGTAAAAAAGGCTCCTATCTCAGCATAATATATGCTGCGATATTTAACAAAAAAGTAAAAATAATGCAGCGCTGGTATTCTGATAGGGCCTGGTGATGCCACGGACACACTCACGGAACACAGAGACAAATAAGATAATATATAGATAATAAAAAATATACTTATTACTCAATCCATTACCTTTGAATTATCAAGAAGTCAGTCAGTTAAAAAAAAAAATGCTATTGCACATTCACAAGGGAAGATCTCTATGGAGAAAAATATGCAAGAAACTCCATTGACTCTCTTTTTAATCATGTTATGAATTATATATGCCGGTAACATATTTCTTGTTGCTACAATAATGCAAGAGACGAATTGCAAACGAAACTCAACAAGGGCTGTTGCGCGCTTTTATTCTTTACACATTATTCTTGACAGCTTAACTACAGATAATCACAAATACCTTTCGGTGTTGCCAGCACAATTAGTCAATCGACTAGTTGTGCTGGCAATGAATAATCGAATACAAAATAAATTAAATAATATTCTTGGTTACAAAAAAAAACAGAGTAAATAATCTGATTACGTATTGAAACATAACAATACAGATCAAGCTTTTAAAATCCACTGTTTTATATGAAAAAAAAAACATTATTAGAATAAGATGTGCCTCTTTAATGAGTCGTGTCCGTGACAGCACCCATTCTATTACTAGACTGCCCGATCATGTGCATAGTCTACCCGTATGCTAAATTCCATTCAAATCTCTACAGATTTGAGTGTGAAAGAGTAATAAACATGTTTTATACACACACATGATACAAACGTTCCCGTAATATTATTCTGATTATCAGAATCGTGCTAGTACCTAAACTCTGCTTGTAATTCCGGGCTCTATGCCAGAAGCTAAGCGGGAATGCTTAAAAGCATCCTTTCCTGATTGATGCCGGTAGAAGTCGGAACAACCATAACCGCTTTGCAGGACAGTAACAAACTCGCCAAGTTTCATCATTTGGACAACTTTGGTCGCAGTCGCTATTTGTTTTTGTTGTGCAGTCTTTTAGTTTGTAATGAGAAAGCTTTTGGATGGCGACGCTGAGTGATAAGTAGTCGTACTGTGATTTATTTTTGTTAATCAAATTAATTCATAGTATTTCAGTATAAAGTAGCTAGCTTCAAGGAAATAAAATCTTTTTTTTATATGTACCTACAACATTAGTTTTTAGTTCTTGAATATAGTTTGTTCAGAATCAGTAACTGAATCGATTCCAATAATTTTTATACCTTGTTATATTTTTTCCGAAAAATATTTAAAAAAGGTCACATGTTGGAAACCACCGACACTAAATACAGCACATGTCACGGCAGGTCATAGCAGGCATTAGGCACTAGCGTATAGCTGGGTAAAACCTCTCAGTCGCCCGGATGGCCCAGTGACCATGTATTGACTGGCCTGTTGGTCTAGTGGTTAGTGGCCCTGACTGCTATGCCGGAGGTCGTGGGTTCGATTCCCACCCAGGACAAATGTTTGTGTGATGAGCACGATCATTTTTTCTGTGTCTGGGTGTAATTTATCTATAATATGTATGTACCTATTTAGAAATATATAAGTATATTTATCAGTTGTCTAGTACTCATAACACAAGCTCTGCTTAGCTTGAGACTAAACGGCGTTGTGTGATAGTTGTGGAATATTATATTATATTATTATTTTTATACATTTATTTATCTCAGCACCCTAAGGTCCTGGACCTTTGGAAGGCGTACGAGGAGCCGAAACCAACTCGCAGAGGCCCTTTTAGACGCTTTTAATGGAAAGTGGTACGAACCGGTGAATATCCCTGTACGCACTATGCTAGTGCATCCAAGGACAACCCCCGGTTGGTGGGAAACTATTGCGACATATGGAAAACTAAGATATAAGGCTATGGTTTTTGGAGTCTTAAGTGGACTGGTTACCAGGAACTATGTTAAGACTATGGCCCCTGCCTAAACAATGTTATTAATATCTATCGACAAAAGGCAGGGGGTGACTTGTACACACAATAAATGGGCCCCATAAACGATCGCTAGCACGAAGTGACGTAGCAACAAGAGGACAACATATCCTGAGGTGCTTAAGGTGTGGAGAGGTATACCACGGCTATCAGGACAATCCCGGAAGTACGGTCAAGATCCCTACCAGCACCTTACTGGATTATACATCCTTCTCCCGAGCACGTTTGCTCTTGCGAATCTCCACTCAAGCCAGCCAATAAAGGCAAGAGAGAGGTGGGAGCTCTGTTCCTCGTCAGTGTTCACTACGGCCGGCCAATAAAGGCAAGCCGGAGATGAAGAACAAGAATTCTCCCGGGAGATTGGGTCCGTGGGGTCGCTAATGCCCAACAGTTCGCCACAAAACTGCACTGCGGATTGTATCTCTCTTAGTCTGGCCCCTCACCTTAGGCATATTACGGCAAAGCAAACTTCACCGATACAGACCTAGGGTATATTGGAGCACGCAAGCCCCACCACGACGTCAACGTAGAGATACGGCGATGGGGATATTATTATTATTATTATATTTGTACGGACTACCAGGTATCATAATAAACTCATAACTTGGTGATTTTTCATGATACAATTATGAGATTTTGTACATAGATTCTTTAAATAAAAATACTAGACACATGTTTCGGGTTTCGCATATACTAAAACTAAAATAATAAAAACTAGTGCTTGACTGCGATCCCACCTGATGGTAAGCAGGGATGCTATCATTGATGGTGAGGCGCACTTGTTTATAAAGTGCCTATTCACTCTAGCCTTGAAGATCCCTAAATTATAATCGGACGGGAAAACTGCAGCAAGCAAATTGTTCCAGTCCTTCGATATACGCGGAAAAATCCAGATATAAATTATTTATTGAACTATTCATGTACACTCATATTATAGTAAACGAAAAGAAGAAGGAAACAGAATAAAACGGTGCAAACTGTAAGTGTTGTGTGTGTATGATGTATCTGGTACATACTTACCAGATAAAAATAATGTAAATAATGTAACTCTCTGCTACTGGACATGGCACAATCATGGCGGTAACTCATGGGCACTCCTCAAAGACCCTTTGAGGAACGAGATGCCACGGCGTTCTCTCCTTCCACATGACATAGTTCCTCACCGGACATGGCAAGTTAGCGAGGTTCCTGTTCCGGATTTAGGTGGAAGAAACGCCCGGGTGTCACCGTTGCGCGGACCGCCCGAAGGACACGATGCTCCCCAACCAGGTACGAAGTTTCAATACGAAACGATGCTACGAATCTTTGTAAATAGAAATAGCAGAAATTTCAGAAAAAAACATCTATGGAAAAGCGTCGTAGTTGCCTTGTCGCAAAAATATGAAGTTGCCAGTGAAATGCAGGCAAGCGGTATCGTAGACCACAGCTGCGTTGAACTTAAAGCCATGGCGCCGTGTGCGAGTCACGAGTTCACGACTCGCACGTACAACGAGGGAACGGTGTGTGGAATTATTTAGTTTCGTTCCGAAGTTGATGGTTATTGTTTTAAAGCTTGTGTGGAAACACCAACTTTCTGAGTAGCTGTAATAGTGGCGTTTAGAATCTCTGAAACGACAGGACCAATTTTGACAGGACTTTCACTGGTCTGATGTTAGTAAGTAGATATAAAATACTTAATGAAAACGTGAAGCTAAAGCCTTCAACAGCCAGGTACCAAGCTTTACTAACTAGCTTTTGGCAGTGGCTTCGCCTGCGTGATTGTTGGAACATTATCCCAAAATGCGCTATTCTAGTACTCAATAGCACCAACCGTTTGTTTTGAGCGACTTGAACTCCTCACTTCATTCAGGTTTCTATATTAACTGCCCGGCAGTGCTTGGGAGTTAATTATAAAAATCCCTCACTGCGTTCGGGATTAAAACTTAGCAACCTTCGCTTCACTCGGAATTCGTCATACTGCCCGCGACTTGAAGATACTGCTTTATCCCATACTCACATAATTTACTATTATAAGCTGCTGCCAGTGGCTTCGGCCGCGTGATAGTAAAAATGATCCCAAGGGAATATACTCCCGAGATACAAAGTACCTTATATGCTACTCCAGGACATGGTCTACCCGTATGTCTTTCATCCAAATCCATGAAACCGTTTGAGTGTGAAGAAGTACTCCGTAGGCGCGGGCTTGCGGACGGTGAGCAATGGGTGGCTCGCCCTCCGATCGTCAGGTAACCGTCCTGACCGAGCCCAAGTCGTCGACGGCGCGTAGTGTTCCACGCGCGCCTCAAGGAGATGTCAGCAACCGTAGGGGCCCAGCAGGGTCGAAGCCTACTGGGGCCATGGGTGATGCGAAAGAGATCCCCGGGGCCCTGGAAAAAAAAATGGCAAAGAAGGAACAGGAGTGGGTTTTTAGTCAGTAAAAGTCTGACACTATCTCCCGCTCCGCCCAAGAGCGGGGGATGTCATTAGATGATTTTCCCAGACGAAAAAAAGTGTGAAGAAGTAAAACCATACACACACACACACACTCACAAATCTTTACCCTTATAATATTAAGTGTGATTAGTGTGATTACAAATTATTGTGAGTGGAAATATCTACATCATAAACATATGTATATAAATATATTTTCCTTAAGATAATGTAAAAGATAAAGTTGGATAGGTTAGTTTTATTAATTTATTGTTTAATTTGGATTTGGACAGCCGCATATCCATATATAGGTATTTATTGGTTGGGCACGCCGCAATTGCGGCGGTAAGTCCCCTCTTTGACTAGCAACTGGAGCGGCGCCAGGGCTGCCTCACGTACTGCCTGATAACCTCACCGGACGTGACCCGTTCGGGAGATTCCTGTATCGGATTCAGGTGGAAGAAACGCCCGGGTGTCACCATTATGTGGACCGAAAAGGTTACTGTGATCCTGGAACGCTAAGAGCAACTGAGACATAGGAAGGTTTGAGTCAGTAAAAGTCTGACATACACTCTCGCCCCAACCTAAAGCAGAAGAAATCATTTGATGATTTCCTACCTCAAAAATGGTCCGGGGCGAGGAGGAATGGCAGGCGGTCGCCTCCTTCTGCGAAGCAGTAATGCTAGCAAAGGAGGCGGCCGATCGCGTGAGGCAACGGCAACGGTCCTCACGCCCCAACCGCCGCCGGGATTCCGATCCCGATTTCCGGCCACCGTAGGCGCGGGCTTGCGGACGGCGGGCAATGGGTGGCCCGCAGTCCGACCGTCCGGTAACCATCCGGACCGAGCCCAAGTCGTCGACGGCGCGTATTGTTCCGCGCGCGCCTCAGGGAGATGTCAGCAAATCATAGGGGCCCAGCAGGGTCGAAGCCTACCGGGGCCATGTGTAGTGTGAAAACGAAACCGGGGGCCCTGGGACGAAGGCAACGAAGGAAAAGGAGTGGGTTTTAAGTCAGTAAAAGTCTGACACTATCTCTCGCTCCGCCCAAGAGCGGGATTTGTCATAAGATGATTGCAATTTATTGACTGTAAGTAATCACTAAGCGATTAAAATAAGATTACATTTTACTTTCATCAGTTTTATTAAATACTAGCTTCCACCGCGGCGCCTTCACTTGTATAAAAGTAAAATATTATACAGCCTATGTCATTCAATGACTAGATATATAAACTAACGTCTTTTCCCATGAAGAAGGAAAATATTTAGATCGCCAACTGCTGCGACCCTTACATATTCCTTTAGCTTCGTTTACGGTAACAAGGTAATTGGCGTAAAATAAATGAATTGCTTGCTTTCGGTATGAATCGCAAGCACAGAATAATTATTTACTGTTGTGTTTTACGAACCGGACGCGGACGAAGTCGCGGGCAATAGCTAGTTCAATGATAAAGTGGCAATCTACAGGAGAAAAAAATCTTTCCTCTCTTTATATAAATAATATAATAATATTACACAATTTTCACACAACGTCGTCTAGTCCCAAGGTAAGCAGAGCTTGTGTTATGAGTACTAGACAACTGATAAACGTACTTATATATTTCTATATATTATAGATAAATTTCACCCAGACAGAACAAAATATGATCGTGATCATGATACAACCGTTTGTTCTGAGTAGGAATCGAATCCACGATTTCTGGCTTAGTAGTCAGAGCCACTAATCACTAGATCAACAGGCCAGTCAAACGAATACGAACTATAATAATAAGGGTTAAAGTATGAAATTGCCGTTTTTTAAAACGGGTTGCTTTGAAGTGTTATCTTTGGATTGATATTTTCATACTTTTACCCCTAATACAAACTTTCGCCTTTTTAATATAGTGTTATAGAATGTTAAAGGACTTATAGAAACTTACAAATATTTACAGACTTTACAATAACATTTTGAGTAGGATTCGTAACAAGGGGACTCAGTTCAAATACGCGAATAGGGTCTAATTTTGTAAAGCGCTGGAGCGGCTTTATTGAGCCACTTCACGCGTCTCCACGGAAATTTCCAACTAGCTCCTAAAATTAATATATTTTTGTTAGTAAAGCAGAAATGTTTTGTTGAAATTCGCTTATGTCTACTTGATATTAGACGAACACTTACATTAAATGGAACGGAATTTTGCATTAAAAAAATATAGGTGAACAGAATTTTATTTTTGTCTGATTAGATACTGAAGTGGCTGCTGTATATATAATTTTTTATATGACATAGGTATTTGCAACTTAATCAGCATAATGTTTTTATGCCCACAAATGTATTTTTATTTACATTTGCTGTGCAATTACGAATTCATCCAAAACCATTCAACCTTTAATGCGTGAAGTAGTAACAAACTAAACAAACAAAATTACTCCTTATAACCTCGGCTATTTACCAGTGATCCGTTAAAATCGATCCAGCCGTCTTCAAGATTAGCCGGAATTAACGAAATTGCATTTTTGGTGGTGGTGTCATGGTGTATACCTTAAAAAATAAAAACAAATAACAATAATGACTTATAAGTTGTAGGATATGCGTCACATCCGCGCAAAACGGTCAGCGCTCAGCAAAATGCTGGGGCCCGTGTAAGACAGAGTCACAGCGCTGATTTTCAGCACCAGCGACATAAACGGCCATTTTTTCCGTTAACTCAGAAGTTTGATTTTTTTACAACTTCAAGGGACCGCAGACCTGAGTATATGGTTTTAATTTCAACTCGATACCTCTACGCGTTCCCGAGGTAAAGGCTGACAGACAGACAGACAGACGGACAACAAAGTATTTCTATACGGGTTCCGTTTTTTTCCTTTTGAGGTACGGAACCCTAAAAAACATACATTACGAACTCACAGGTTTTTCTAAAATCCGAACTATCGAATCCAAATCCGAGGCGTAAAGGCAGCAGCGGCTCTTAATCAAGTCTAAAGTCAAGCTATGCTTACTGTTGACCACGATTGTACTATCCGTATGGGTTGTAGTAACTGTTAGCTTGTAGCCTTTTGTGGTTAATTCTATAAGTAGGCTTTTTTTTCCGGTGGGAAAATCATCTTATGACATCCCCCGCTCTTGGGCGGGGCGGGAGATAGTGTCAGACTTTTACTGACTAAAAACCCACTCCTGTTCCTTCGTTATCTTTCGTACCAGGCCCGAGTCTTCCTTTCAGAATCAGACCCTTGGCCCCAGTAGGCTTTGACCCTGCTGGGCCCCTACAGTTGCTGACATCTCCTTGAGGCGCGCGTGGAACAGCACGCGCCGTCGATGACTTGGGCTCGCTCCGGACGGTTACCGGACGGTCGGACGGCGAGCCACCCATTGCTCGCCGTCCGCAAGCCCGCGCCTACGGTGGCCGGAAATCGGGTTCGGAATCCCGGCGGCGGTTGGGGCGTGAGGACCGCTGCCTCACGCGATCGGCCGCCTCCTTTGCAAGCATTACTGCTTCGCAGAAGGAGGCGACCGCCTGCCACTCCTCCTCGCTCCGGACCATGGCCTGCACCAAAGCCCGGCGCGAGAAATCGCCACCGCCGATCGCCCCTACCAGAACACGGCGTTGCTCTGCCCAAGCGGGGCACACCTCCACCGTGTGCTCCACCGTGTCCTCCGGGCGGTTCACACAATGGTGACACTCGGGCGTTTCTTCCGCACGAATCCGGTGCAGGAACCTCCCGAACTTACCATGTCCGGTGAGGACCTGCGTCATGCGGAAGGTAAGGACGCCGTGTTGCCTTTCCAGCCACTCCTCAAAGAGGGGAATCACCGCCATAATTATGGCGTTCCCAGCACTGGGTTGCGATAGTCGCTGTCGCCATTCCGCCATGAGACCCCGCCGGAGCTCTGTCCGCCATGCTGCGATTTGTCGTGGTAGCGGAGTTTCGCCCCGACGTTGTATCTCCACGCGCAGATCGTGCATGCGTGCAAGGCCTGTTGCCACCAGATCCTATGGTGGCTGGCCAGCAAGAAGGTTCGCCGCTTCGCGGGAAACCGTGCGGTATCCCCGCACCGGTGGTCAAACGCGAGCCTAACATTAATAAAAAAAAAAAAAAAAAAACATCCGTATGGCCATGACCCTCTGGCACGCGTTCAGCTGGGCCGCCGCCGGTCGCTTTCGCAGTGACGGCGCCCACACCGGCGCCCCATAAAGGGCCATGGACCGGACGATGCCTGCGTAGAGCCCGGCAGGAGGCGTCTGGACCCCCGAGGTTGGGCAGTAACCGCTTGAGGGCAGCCCCAGCCCGATTCAGTTTGGGAGCCAGACGTCGGAAGTGCTCCTCGAAATTCCACCGGCTGTCGAGGACGAGTCCCAGGTACTTCATCGTCGACCCGACGCCGATGTGAACACCTCCTACCGTTAATTGGGAGCGCCGAGGCGGCGCGCTCCGGGGGCCGTGAAAACACATGGCCTCGGACTTGTGCAGCGCCACCTCGAGTCCCAACTGCTGGATCCTATCAACGAATATCGCAACCCCGCTTGTCGCTAATTCGACCGCCGCCTGGTACGACTCTCCCTGCGCCAGGACCAGCGTGTCGTCTGCGTAACAGACCACGCTGACCCCGTCAGGGAGGTCGCCGCGCAGCACGTAGTCGTAGCCGATGTTCCACAAGGGCGGTCCCAGTACCGATCCCTGCGGAACACCGCACGACATCTCTCGCCGTTTCCACTCTCCCTGGTGACCAGGGTAGATGATGTACCTGTCCGACAGGTAGGCCTCGATCACACGACAGAGGTAGTCGGGCACCCGGTGATACCGGAGTGCCCTCCTAATGCTACTCCAGGGCAGGGAATTGAAGGCGTTGGCGATGTCTAATGACACCGCTACGACACACCTGCCCTGGGACACCGCATCCCCCGTCGTGAGAGCTCGCACGCGCATGATGGCGTCCACCGTGGAGCGCCTCCTGCGAAAGCCGAACTAGCCGTCCGCCAGATCTGGCCCCACCCGTGTTAGGTGCGCGACGAGGCGGTCTGCAATTACTCTTTCAAAGAGCTTGCCCACCTCGTCGAGCAGCACAATGGGCCGGTACGCGGACGGAGAGTCCGCAGGGAGTCCTGGCTTCACGATAAGGACCAGTTTCCCCGTCTTCCAGCGAAGTGGGAACTGGCCCCTCTCCATGCATGCGCTGAAGAGCCCTCTTAATCGAGACCCGAGAGCCTCCATGGCCAGGACCCAGGCTTTACCAGGCAAGCCGTCGGGTCCTGGGGCGGTATTCTTGGCACTCTGCCTTCGTACCGCCACACTCTATAAGTAGGTATCTATTTTTAATTTACTTATTAAAATAACGGCCAAGTGCGAGTCGTTCTCGCGCATTAAGGTTCCTTACCGTCCGTAGCAAAAAAAAAAAACGGCAAAAAAATCACGTTTCTTATAGGGGAGTACTTAAATATTTATTTTATTCTGTTTTTTGTATATATTGTTATAGGGGCAACAGAAGTACATCGTCTATGAAAATTTCAACTGTCTAGCTGTTATAGTTCATGAGATACAGCCTGGTGATAGACAGACGGATAGCGGAGTCTTAGTAATAGGGTAATTGGGTACGGAACCATAAAAACTAATGAAACATTTATTGCCAACACAGTTAGTATAAATATCATCATCATTTCAGCTGACAGACGAACACAGTTGGATTTAGGATTCCCTCGAGTGTCGGTACAACGAACGGTCCTGTGCGTCTCACATCTAATGCATTTCCAGGACCCTCACCAGGTCATCGGAATACACAATACTTTTTATTATTATTAATCTATACAAACTAGTTCTTGACTGCGAATATAACAAAATAATAATAATCGGAGTAAATCTATATATATAAAAGAAAGTCGTGTTAGTTACTTCACTTATAACTCAAGAACGGCTGAACCGATTTAGCTGAAAATTGGCAGGGAGGTAGCTTAGAACCAGGAGACGGACATAGGATACTTTACTTTTTTTTTTTTTTTTTTTTTTAGAGTAGGTTAGAGTAGGGTAGAGTAGGGTAGAGTAGGGTAGAGTAGGGTAGAGTAGGGTAGAGTAGGGTAGAGTAGGGTAGAGTAGGGTAGAGTAGGGTAGAGTAGGGTAGAGTAGGGTAGAGTAGGGTAGAGTAGGGTAGAGTAGGGTAGAGTAGGGTAGAGTAGGGTAGAGTAGGGTAGAGTAGGGTAGAGTAGGGTAGAGTAGGGTAGAGTAGGGTAGAGTAGGGTAGAGTAGGGTAGAGTAGGGTAGAGTAGGGTAGAGTAGGGTAGAGTAGGGTAGAGTAGGGTAGAGTAGGGTAGAGTAGGGTAGAGTAGGGTAGAGTAGGGTAGAGTAGGGTAGAGTAGGGTAGAGTAGGGTAGTGTAGGGTAGAGTTGGGTAGAGTTGGATATAGTAGTCAGTTGACGGGAGCGAAGCCGCGGGCAAAAGCTAGTATAACATAGAACAAAGCAAAAGATACGTTATATTGGATTACAGTGTGGAAAAAGGAGCGGGATTAATAAATAATGAGCTCAAGGATAACTGAAAGAACGCAGGTGGGTTTCAGTCGGTAAAGTCTGACGCTTCCTCTCACTCCACCCTGAGCGGGAATCGTGCGTTACACGTCCAGACCGAGTCCAAGTCATCGACGACACACAGTGTTCCACGCACCTCTAAGAGGATTAGGCGCACAATGCCACATTCGCAAAATGACATATTGACGCAAAATGCCACATTCGCAAAATGACATTTCGCAAAATGCCACACTAGCAAAATGCCACATTAGCAAAATGACACATTCGCAAAATGTCTTTTCTCAAAATACCACATTAGCAAAATGCCACATTATCAAAATGACACATTCTCAAAATGACAAATTCTAAAAAAATCAATTATCACATATTGTACGATTTACGTAAATGACAATAAAAATTGTTAAAATGACTTATTTACTTCTTGCAGTGGGTTTTTTATTAAAATTATGAATAAAAAATAATACCAATTTAATCTTTCCAGTATTTAATCACATTTACACATTTTCATTTATTATAACATAAAATAAAAATGCTGTATTTGTAATCTAGCAGTTATTAAGTTTTAGCTAGATGGCTTTCCATAAAAACATACTAACGTCCATCATCTTTCTGCCCTTGTCCCGTGTTATTTGGGGTCGGCGCAACACGTTTTTTTCTTCCATTCTGCCCTGTCACTCGTCATGCTATCACAAACTTCTTTTTCTTTCATATCATTCTTCACACAATCCATCTATCTTTTCTTTGGTCTCTCTCTCCATCTCTCTAATTCCCAACCCTCTTCAGGAGGTTTGGGAATTGTTTGTCTTGGTGGATTAGGCGCACAATCCACATTCGCAAAATGACACATTAGATTTTCGCAAAATGTCATATTCTCAAAATGTCACATTCTCAAAACGCCATATCGCAAATCGTCACATTAGCAAAATGCCATATTCGCAAAATGCCACTTTCGCATAATGACTTTTCGCAAAATGCCACTTTCGCACAATGCCAAAATGTCACTTCGAAATCGGTATTTTTTAAAATTTGGACGTTAGTATGTTTTTGTCCAAGGGGATGGTGAGGTAGACCAGGACGTAACACATTGGATCAACACAGGATGGATGAAATGGCGAAAGGTCACGGGAACAACTTGTGACCCACGGATGCCCCTCAAGTTGAAGGGTAAAATCTACAAGTCCGTGATAAGGCCTGTCATACTGATCAGAATGTTGGGCTGCGAAAAAGAATAATGAAGAAAGATTGCACGTAGTGGAGATGAGAATGTTAAGATGGATGTGTGGTGTGACGAGAATCGATAAAGTGTATACAATCCAATCCAATCCAATCAATCAATCAACCAATCAATCAATCAATCAACCAATCAATCAATCAATCAATAAATCAACCAATCAATAAATCAGTCAATCAATCAGTCTTTCAATCAGTCAATCAATCTATCAGTCAATCTATCAATCTATCAATCTATCAATCTATCAATCTATCAATCTATCAATCTATCAATCTATCAATCTATCAATCTATCAATCTATCAATCTATCAATCTATCAATCTATCAATCTATCAATCTATCAATCAATCAGTCAATCAGTCAATCAGGCTATCCGAGTCGCCAGACCATACCAAGACGGATTAGGCGCACAATGCCACATTCGCAAAATGACATATTGACGCAAAATGCCACAACAATCCATCCATCTTTTCTTTGGTCTCTCTCTCCATCTCTCTAATTCCCAACCCTCCTGAAGAGGGTTGGGAATTGTTTGGTATGGTCATGTGAAGACATGACCATACCAAGACAAACAATTCCCTTTCAACTTTTCAGTCACTGGCGACTCGGATAGCCTGATTGACTGATTGATTGATAGATAGATTGATAGATTGATAGATTGATAGATTGATAGATTGATAGATTGATAGATTGATAGATTGATAGATTGATAGATTGATAGATTGATAGATGGATAGATTGATAGATTGATAGATTGATAGATTGATAGATTGATAGATTGATAGATTGATAGATTGATAGATTGATAGATTGATAGATTGATAGATTGATAGATTGATAGATTGATTGATTGATAGATTGATTGATTGATAGATTGATAGATTGATTGATTGATAGATTGACTGATAGATTGACTGATAGATTGACTGATAGATTGATTAACTGATTGATTGACTGATTGATTGATTGATCGATTGATTGGTTGATTGATTGATTGATTGATTGATTGATTGATTGATTGATTGATTGATTGATTGATTGATTGATTGATTGATTGATTGATTGATTGATTGATTGATTGATTGATTGATTGTTTGGATTGGATTGGATTGTATACACTTTATCGATTCTCGTCACACCACACATCCATCTTAACATTCTCATCTCCACTACGTGCAATCTTTCTTCATCCTTCTTTTTCGCAGCCCAACATTCTGATCAGTATGACAGGCCTTATCACGGACTTGTAGATTTTACCCTTCAACTTGAGGGGCATCCGTGGGTCACAAGTTGTTCCCGTGACCTTTCGCCATTTCATCCATCCTGTGTTGATCCAATGTGTTACGTCCTGGTCTACCTCACCATCCCCTTGGACAAAAACATACTAACGTCCAAATTTTAAAAAATGCCGAGTTCGAAGTGACATTTTGGCATTGTGCGAAAGTGGCATTATGCGAAAAGTCATTTTGCGAAAGTGGCATTTTGCGAATATGGCATTTTGCTAATGTGACGATTTGCGATATGGCGTTTTGAGAATGTGACATTTTGAGAATATGACATTTTGCGAAAATCTAATGTGTCATTTTGCGAATGTGGCATTGTGCGCCTAATCCCTCTAAGATGTCAGCAAAACCGTAGGGGTCCAGCAGGACCGATGCCTATGAAGAATTTCTGAAAAGAAAACCCGTGGTCCTAGAACGCAAAGGGCAACTGAAGAACACACAGGTTTTTATTTTTGGTGGGAAAATCATCTAATGACAAATTCCGCTCTTAGGCGGAGTGGGAGATACTGTCAGACTTTTACTGACTAAAAACCCACTCCTGTTCCTTCGTTACCTTCGTCCAAGGGCCACCGGGTGTGGTTTTAGTCAGTAAAAGACTGACACGCCCTCTCGCCCCACCCTGGAACGTAAGAAGTCATTGGACGACTTCCCATCTCAAAAAAATTGGTGCTTTGAAAGTCAAGGAATTAATTAAATACCATAATAAAGTAATCATTTCAAACAAATCATGACATTACATAGTTGAAATATTTCTAAAACAAAAAACGGATTCCAAAAACAAAATTTAACCTTAAGAATCATGAAAATATTTAATTGAAAACGAAATAACAGGAAAATACCGTTAGTTGCGCCCCAGAAATTGAAATCTCTCCTGTTTCATTTGAAACCCGATGTTTTTTTTTTCATTGCTGTTATTGTAAATCTTTTTAACGGCCAGCACTTTTTGCTTATCACTTATTAGATGGAGGTTATCTGCTTTCCGTTTTGTGTTTTCCGTAATAGATGACTGTCCCAGTTTTTTTCGAGTAAAATTCAGTGGCTTTTTCAATTATTCGTAAATTTACTCTTAATGGATATTGTAATGTAAAATTGGTGTAGTGTTGTATCTCAATAATTGTTTACACAACTGAGCAATGTGTGGAATAATAGAGGTGTAATCTCGGTAAAATTAATGCAGTTTTGTTACTCAAGTATCTACATAACTAGATATTAAATGGAATCATTAAAAGAGACGTGATCTCGGTAAACTGGTTCTGAAAATTTTATTGTAGTTTTTGTCTGTCTCAGTGAAACTTGCCGGGAAGGCCGACTCGATGCAATTGCTGTAAAATGCTACAAAAAATTGGATTGTGTTACTTTCTCATTCAAGGAATACAAAGTGGCTGTATTCTGTAAAAAAAAATTCTACCACACTTGACACTCATTGAATGCACAAAAGAAAGAAAAAGATTGTTTTTTCTTTATTCGTGATAGGTTCGCGCTTGACCGCTATCTCACCTGATGGAAAGCGACGATGCGGTCGACGATGGAACGAGTCTCGAAATTCTCTGAGTGGCCTCAGAGAATTTCGAGACTACCATTTTTATATAAGTATTTCGCCATTTCAAAAGTTCTATTTTAATTTAGGAATCACATCATACTAAACTCGTTAAAATATAGAAGGCCCGGTTTGACATTTGAGAAAAACCCTAGAATATTACTTGGAACGAAACTGAAAGAAACAATAAAATAATAATTAAGGGTCCAGTAGCTATTTTAGTAGTAGTTACACTACAACAGACAAGCCGTTAGGTACTCAAAATACAAATGTCAAAACGGGCCTTTATTTTTTCTCGTACTAATCTTCCAGTTACTTTTCTCGCACTAGGGTAGAGTGGGAGTGCATGTCAAACTTTTACTGACTATACTGACCACAACTTTGTTCTTCTGTTGCCCTTTCTATTCCAGGACCACGACATCCCTTTCAGAAATTCTCCGTGGAAAAATGTTTGTGTGTGTATATTTGTTAGGTACTTCTTTTCGCTTATACGGATTTAGATGAAAGTACCTATACCACGTCTTGGAATAGGTGATAGGATACTTTTATCCTTGGGTATAATTTTCAACTTTCTCGCGGACAAATTCGCTGTCCGAAGCTAGTTTCAGAAAATATTGAGGTAAATTGATACAGTTATTTTAGATAGTTTTAATAATTGACGATTATTTTAATAAGTCTCTTTATCAATTTCATTATTTAACTGTATGAACTAAAATGAAAAGAATGTGGATAAATAAATTACCAAACAACTGATATTTTGACCTCCGGACAAAAAAGACAGGAGTTAGTAGATTAAGTTTTTACCCAGGTATAATTTAGTCTGTCTCATTCCCCTGACTTCTTTGAGTTATTACGAACCAACTCGCAGAAAACTTTTGAGCCCACTTTTTAAATTGTAGAAGGAAAAATTATTTTACTGTGAAGACGAAGTTAAATTGGTTACGTTTACAGCCTATCAAAGTTTTTGAAGATTTTCATGTTACCGGGTCCTTGAGAGGAGTTGAAATGGAAAGCAGGCACTTTCCCATAAGCACCTTCTTATACCGACCTACGTATTACGTAGAATAGAATAGAATAAATTTTATTGTACACTAGATTTTGCCTGCGGCTTAGCTCGCTTACATAAAATATTTGACTGGCCTGTTGGTCTAGTGGTTAGTGACCCTGACTGCTATGCCGGAGGTCGTGGGTTCGATTCCCACCCAGGACAAATGTTTGTGTGATGAGCACGATCATTTGTTCTGTGTCTGGGTGTAACTTATCTATATATGTATGTATTTAGAAATATATAAGTATGTTTATCAGTTGTCTAGTACCCATAACACAAGCTCTGCTTAGCTTGGGACTAGACGGCGTTGTGTGATTATTATTATTATCTTTATTTCATTTACATAAACATATTAGTTACATTTTTAAATATTTCAAAAATAAAAAATAAAACATTTAAAAATATAAAAAACAGTATCCCACCAGTATCGGGAACAGGGTCCAAGCTACCGGCGGTCAGGGCTCCAGAGAAAGGAACCTCCTAACAATGCGAGCCGTGTCCAGGAGTACCGCTTTCTGAATCAAGCCCTTGATCCAGTCGCCTAACGCGAGCCTCCTAAGGTGTTGGTCGAGGCTCTTGGCTATTAAGCCATTGCCCGACACGACTATCGGTACAATGATCGCCGAGTCCACATCCCACATGTCGACAATCTCGCGAGCCAAGTCAATATACTTGATTTGTTTATCTTTCTCGGCTTTCACGAGGTTCTCGTCATGCGGAACGGATATGTCAACAATCATTGCACGCCTCTCGCTTCGGTCCACCACCACTATATCAGGCTTATTGGCTACAATAGTCCTGTCAGTGATGATGGACCGATCCCAGTACAAAGTGATATGACCATTATCAAGAACTGGATCGGGCTCGTACCTATAGTACGGCACTTCCGATTCCACAAGAGAGTATTTCAGAGCAAGTTGCTGATGGATAATCCTGGCTACAAGGTTGTGTCTATGCAAGTACTCTCCGTTCTCGTCTAGCTAAGAACAACCAGAGATAATGTGACGAATTGATTCTCCCGGACGGTGACATGCCCGACATATGTCAACCGTGCCGTCCTTCACAATAAATCTCCGGTAGTTATTCGTCATGATAACTTCGTCCATAATTGCACAGACAAAACCTTCGGTTTCCCCAAAGAGGTCACCGGAACGCAGCCAGGCTACGGACGCCAATTGGTCTACATTGGGCCCGTGAAGGGCCCGGAAGAAGCGTCCGTGAAGTTCCTTGCTCTGCCATACTTCCCTGCGATCGTTAGTGTCAAGCACTACCGGTTTGCGCCAGTTCTCATTAGCCAGGGAGAGCGGGGTAAGTCCCTTGTCCACTGTCACTACATCTCGATGCATACCCACGTCGGCAGCTAGGAAATATTCCCTGAGACTGCATACCTCGCGGTTGTGTAGGGTCTTAGCATTTAAAAAACCTCGACCCCCACACTTCCGCGGGATATACAATCTCATCACTGACGATCGTGGGTCATGCATTCGATATGCAGTCAGCAGTGTGCGGACCTTCCTATCCAGGGCGTCAAGTTCCGTTTGAGTCCATTTGAGTACGCCGAAAGAGTACATCAATACCGGCATGACCCAACCGTTGAAGGCGCGCACCTTGTTTCCGCCTGAAAGAAGGCTATTGAATACCTTCTTCAGGCGTCCAAAGAAACGCTCCTTCAACGATTGCTTCATATCAGTGATATTGATGCCTAGAGCTTCCGACATACCCAAATACTTATAGGTTTCGGTTGGAGAGAGGGATCTCAGGTTTATGAAATCCGTGAGTTGAGTGCCCACGGATTCCACAACCTCCCCTCGCTTTACATGCATGACCGCACATTTGTCCACACCAAACCCCATCCTGATGGCACTACTGAAGGTTTCAGTTACCTTCAGTAGCTCCATCAGTTGCAGATTGTTGGGGGCAAAAAGTTTCAGGTCATCCATGTAAAGTAGGTGAGATATTACCTGACCACCTCTCTTCAACCGATAGCCTAGACCTGAATTCTCCAGCAGTGTGCTTAGAGGATTCAAGGCTAGGCAAAACCAAAGTGGACTCAAACTATCTCCCTGGAATATACCTCGCTCGATCCTTACAGGTTCGCTATTCCTCTGGGTATGTCGACATCCTGGATAGCGGAGGACCGTACTCCATTGCCTCATACACGACATCAAGAAGGTGCGTAGTGTTGTATCAATTTTATACAATTCCAGCACCCTCATGAGCCATGTATGAGGAACAGAGTCATAGGCCTTCTTATAATCTATCCAACATGTCGACAGATCCTTTCGGGAACGTCGAACCTGTTGGCTAATGGTCATATCAATGAGGAGCAGCTCCTTAGTACCGCGGGACCCGTTCCTACATCCATTCTGAGAAGGTGACATGATTAAATTTTTGTCAATATGACTATTAAATTTGCTTCTCAGTATGGATGTAAGAACTTTATAGACCGTCGGCAAACACGTGATCGGTCTATAATTTTTAGGTTCCGCAGTACTACCTGACTTATGGAGCAGGTGGGTTATTCCTGTTGTTAGGAACTGGGGTAGCGACCCTGACTCTAAGGCAGACTGGAACTGATATGCCAAGCGAGCGTGCGATCTTGTAAACCACTTAATCCAGAAATTGTGCAGCCCATCCGGCCCTGGAGATTTCCAGTTTGGCAACGGACGGACTGCACGAGCTACATCTTGGGGGCTGATGTCAATTGCCCCCATTTGTGGTATTGGATCGCACGCACGCTCGACCTCTCGAGTCCAGTCACCCTCGGTGTGACTGACAGGCACCGACCAGATGCTGCGCCAGAATGAACTCATGGCATCATCATCCGGGAGGCACGCATCAGTCACACCTTGGTCCGGTCTCTCCCAAGCCCTATAAACCCACCTTTCATTACTCCGGAATGTGCGATTCTGGGTGTATCGGTCCACTCGCCGCTTATACCTGCGGATACGGTTTGCCCATGCATACACCTTCTGCTTAAGGAAGTCGATGCGCTCCGTGACACGGGACATATAGTCTCGGGGGCTGATGTCAGTCCCCGAAAACGCCCGTCTCACAAAGCGCATCACTCTTGGGCGACTGAAGCAGATTAGTTTGCCGATGAGTGCTCTGGCCCCACCAATACGACGCTCGATCCTGCACTGCCAAGCCGGCACGGCTGGTTTCGGTCGTGTAGCTACGTCACAGTTTGGAAACTTGACGTGAGCTAAACGACATGCCGCAACAGCTGCGCAGTACATTATCGAGTGTGTATCAGTGAGATCTTTGCAGTCGTCAAAATAGTTTGACAACTGCAAATCCAGAGCAGCCACCAGCGCCTTATTCATAGTATGCATGGGCAAACGAGGTAAGCGCGGCCTAAGTTCGAGCGGCATGTTGCGATACTCCCGAATAGCACACTCCAAAGCACTCCTCAATTCATTGTTGCACTGGGTACTTACATGTGTAACCATGTCAGTAATCTCTTCGTCAACATGGCCGGGAAGATGGTAGGACGGTGGTACCATCACTAGTACCACAGACTGCGACGAAGGAGCAATGGCATGGTTACTCATTTCTGTTCGGAGGCGATCAAGTACAGTATCGTCCAACATATGATTACGCTGGATAACCCGCACCTGATCCGACAGTCGTTGGGCCGAAACGTTGACGGCTGGCTCAAGCACCTGAAACAAAGAGAGTTATTATTATTATTATTTTATTTATCTCAGGACCCTGAGGTCCTGGACCTTTGGGAGGCGTACGAGGAGCCGAAGCCAACTCGCAGAGGCCCTTTAGATAATTATAATGGAACATGATACCAACCGACGATTATCTCTGTACGCGCTATGCTAGTGCACCCAAGGACAACCCCCGGTTATTGAAAAACTGTTGCGACATATGGAGAACAAAGATAATAGGGCTATGGTTTTTGGAGTCTTAAGTGGACTGGTAACATGGAACTATGTCAAGACTATGGCCCCTGCCTGAACAACGTTATTAATATGCATCGAAAAAAGGCAGGGGGTGACTTGCACACTCAATAAATGGGCCCCCAAAAACGGCCGCTAGCACGAAGTGACGTAGCAACAAGAGGGCAACATATCCTGAGGTGCTTGAGGAGTGGAGAGGTATACCACGGCTATCAGGACAATCCCGGAAGTACGGTCAAGATCCCTACCAGCACCTTACTGGATTATACATCCTTCTCCCGAGCACGTTTGCTCTTGCGAATCTCCACTCAAGCCAGCCAATAAAGGCAAGAGAGAGGTGGGAGCTCAGTTCCTCGTCAGTGTTCACTACGGCCGGCCTATAAAGGCAAGCCGGAGATGAAGAACAAGAATTCTCCCGGGAGATCGGGTCCGTGGGGTCGCTAATGCCCAACAGTTCGCCACAAAACTGCACTGCGGATTGTTATTATTATTATTATTATTATTATAGCCTATGTCACTCAAGAATAAAGCAGCTTTCTATAGATGAAAAAATTTTAGCAATCGAACCAGTACTTTCAGAGATGACCTCCTACAAACAAAATAAATCAAACTTTACCTCTTAATAATATTAGTGTAGATCAAAATAGTAACAATTTTTTGAAACTTAAATCTATGAGTACAATGGCGGTCTTATCGCTGACAGTAATATCTACCAGAAAACCTTAGGATGGACTATAAGAATTTAAACTAAATAAGACTACCCCAGTCTGCGGTGTACTGCCAAAACTAATTTTATAGCGACACGCCCCGGCTTCGCACGACTACGCACACGATACCACCGCAACTCCGCTATGTCCCTGCATTTTAAATCTGTAATATTTTCGAAAATTTTCATTTAAATTGCTTGTTGTAAAAGGCGATAATAATCTATATTAAATGCAGAATGTATTTAAGGTACTTAATTGGATAAGGAATAATGACGTATTGCTTAAATTCGCTTCGTAAATAAGTCATTATTTCTCTTAAAAAGTAAAGGATAAAAAATGGTTAATATGGGTTATCCCTAAGAGATAGACATATTATTATACCATCGCGGACTTCTTTGTAGACCTTTTAAAGGTGTACAATACTGTACTAGTAGTACATTATTTTGATCTATCTCGTAGGGTTCAGCCAGCGTTTGCAATGTAAGCGCAAAAAAAATGTGTTTATTTACGACATCACATTAGAAACCTCTAAAATTACCAGTGTTTCTCAACTACATTTTGCATGTATTATACATATAAAACTTCCTCTTGAATCATTTTATCTATTAAAAAAAACCACATCAAAATCCGTAGCATAGTTTTAAAGATCTAAGCATACATAGGGACAGACAGAGGGAAGCGACTTTATTTTATACTATGTAGTGATACATACGATATATAGGGTGACTGATAATTAGTGTACGATACTTAAACACGTGATTGTGCTCATGATAACCAACAACTTTTACTATGGGAACAAACCTGAAATCGCGAAAAAAAATCAGCTGTTCAGTACATTTATGTTTGCCTAATGGCAATGGTTTGGAACTCGACCGGTGAACCCTGTACGGAGTGGACGTGTGTCGATCATCTTAAGAAATTTACCGTCTTAATTCTGTGATTGGTTGAAGTTAGTTAAATCCAATTCCTTGTCACTCTTTAAGTGTTTTTACCTGCCGGCTACTCCCACTGGGTGGTCCTAGAAGGGGACGCAACTATTTTTTGTAATTGCTGCTCGAAATAGAATCCCAAATGTGATCGTGAATTGGCTGGATTTGAACCGGCGACGCCCCGGCGCAGTGACGACCAAGACTAGCGCGTAACCAACGCGCCACCGAGCAAGTTGCGGCCGGCTCTCAAATACCGGTGCGCTACGCGCTACTGACGTCACGCTCGCCTACGACGGTTAGTGGTGCTACGAGCCTACGAGTTTGCCTACGAACGCTGCATCGGCTACGAGTTCTACAACACTTGTCCTGTGCGTGCTACAAAGATTGAAGTGGATTGTTGGACGGATTGTTTACCGGTTGCCTTGTGGGCCAAGTGATTCAAGTATTATAAATTTTATTGGCAGCCACCTATTATGGCCGGAGTACAGCATTCACCTCCTAATACGCCTAAATCACAAGTCAATACTCTGGGCCTGACCCAAACCCAATCCGAACCGTCAAGATTAGCGATTATGTAAATGTTAACAGGAACAAGCGGCCACGCTAAGGAAATTCCCCACAAGGTGGGATTAAGTTTAGCCCGCTAGATGCAGATAAGAATAATCAAGATATATCGTGTACCTTGGCTGAACAGACTACCCTAATGGCTACATTATTGAAAGATATCGCAGAAATTAAGAGCCAAAATAATCAAATTAAGGCGTCCAATGCTCAAATTCGAGTGACTAATGCAGAGATCATGAAATCAATGTCCTTCATGAATTCACAATTCGAAGATATGAAAAAAGAGATCGAGGAATTAAGAAAAGATCGCCGGATACAACAAAATTACATTGAGAATCTGGAAAAGAAGATACTTGACCTACAACATAAGTCACGCTCGTCTGCGATTGAAATCCGAAATATCCCGCAGGACAATTCCGAAACCTTTACCAGCCTGATAAAAACGGTGGGCAAGATTGGAAACGTGGTTGGGCTGCCTATCCCGGAATCAGATATTCGTGATATTTATCGGCTGCCTGGTAAATCTACCAGTCCTACCGTTCCGCGCCCGATTATTGCGGAGTTCACAAAGGTGCAAACAAAACAGGCAATTATATCTGCTACTCGATCGTTTAATAAAGTAAAAGGGAAGGAAGAAAAATTAAATACCGCACTCGTCGGTATACCAGGTAAGCCCCAGCCGTTTTACATCGCCGAACAACTCCCCGCTACTACTAAAAAGCTGTTTTATCAAGCTCGAGAGTTCGCTAAAAGTAAAGCCTACAAATACTGCTGGATATCCAACGGTAACATCTTCCTGCGCAAACAAGAAGGAGACAAACAAATTATAATCCATTCGGACAAATGTCTTCAAGATCTTGGAAACACTAACATTTGACTATTTTTATTGTATTTTTCAGTAATGTATAAATTTAAAATAATTATCTTTCTCTACATTATATATATAAGAGATCACCAATTTTCACCTTACATTCTTTCAGACATACTCCACAAAAAAACACGAAACTCAAAACACAATATACTTCTTCACACTCACAACAACATATCTAATCTCCATAGAGCGATGCACCATTCATTTAGGCTCCAAACATATCCCAACTATTCACATACATATATCTAGTCCACTTTTTGGTTATGCTGCTAAGTCCAAATGGCTATCATAAATAATATAAATGACGAGCTTGATCAAATAAATTTTAATTCTTTTGTCTGTAGTCCAGAGGAATGTTTGAAATATTTCAATATTTCTAATGGCAATATTACCCTGTTACATATAAATATACGTAGTGTGAACAAAAACTTTAGCCAGCTCCAAGTACTACTAAGTTCAACTAAAATTGACTTTGACATTGTCGTTTTAACCGAATGTTGGCTTAGTAAAGCTACTTATCTACCAGCATTGGATGGTTTTGTGTCGCACTCGACAGGTGTCAATGCGAATCAAAACGATGGCGTCATAATTTACACAAAACTAAGCCTACATAGCTACGTATGGGAACCGGAATTTAAGGGTGGAAATTGTCTCGTATGTCAAATAGACAAAAACCTTGCCGTGGTTGCTGTGTACCGTTCTCCATCATTCAATTCAAAGGACAATTTCGACAATTTCATAACTAGCCTGAATAATGTCTATGACGGCCTATCTTCATGCCCTAATATCGCCATTGTAGGTGATTTAAATATTGATATTAGACCAGAAAACCGGGATGTCCGTAGTTTTGACTACTTAACTCTAAATGCTTCTCACGGGCTCATGCCAACCCATCTTTTTCCCACTAGGTTAGAACATTGTTTAGACCACATACTGCTAAAGTCTAACCTTTCATCAACTACAATTGTTTTGGATTCGTTTATAACAGATCATAAAGCCGTCCTACTTAATATTGCAAAAGCCAACCCACAACGGAAAACCTGTTACTACAACACTCGCATAAATCACGAAGCTGTTATGTTGGAGTTAGAAGAGGTCGATTTTGCAAGTATTTACCAAATAGATGACGTTAATGCATGCATGAATGAATTTATAAATCTAATAAAATCAGCCATATCAAAACATTCGCAGATAATAAAAATTCCAAGAAAAAAAAGGATTATTAAACCATGGATAACACCTGGTTTGCTAAAATGTATACAAAATCGAGACAAAATGCACATAAATTCAAAAAAGACACCAGACAACCTGATTCTTAAAACTACCTACGTTCGCTACCGAAATTTTTGCAATGATTTACTTAAAAAATTAAAAATTTCGTATGAGCAGAGCGAACTAGAAAAAGCTAGTAAGAACCCGAAAAATTTGTGGAAAACAATAAAATAAATAACTAACACATGTAAAACGCATGTCAGTCCTTCAGAGCTGTTGGAAATACGAGATAATCCGAAATCCTCCGTTAACGAAGTATGTCACTTTTTTAGTACAATGGGGAAAAACCTGGCAGCAGACATTATAACACAGAACCTAGGTCCGTCATCCCCAGCTAGTAATAAGGCCCCCTTTATCGGGAACACCCCTCAATACTCCACATTAAATTCTCCTGCCATTCTGGACGTCGACGAAGCTGAGGTAGAATCAATTATCCTTCAATTACGGAATGACTGTGCAGTGGGTTGGGATGGAATACCATCTTCTATTCTAAAAAGCTGTCGACATGTATTGCTTCAACCACTAACCTACCTCTGCAACCGTTGCCTACAGACTGGAGTTTTTCCCGATGCCCTGAAAAAGGCAATCGTTCACCCTATTTACAAGGGGGGGAGTAGAAATTGTGTCAATAATTACAGGCCAATATCTGTTCTGCCAGCGCTATCGAAAATTCTTGAGAAGATTCTCAATAAGTGTTTACGCAGCTTCCTTAACAAAAACCAGATCATTGCTGACAACCAGTATGGATTCCGACCAGGGCTGTCAACAGAAGATGCTGTACTGGATTTCACGCAAACGGTTGCTAAATGTTTGGACCAAAAGATAAAATGTCTAGGTATTTTCCTAGACCTTTCCAAGGCATTTGACACAGTTTCTATTCCCCTGCTTACCTCTAAGTTGGAGCTTCTTGGTGTACGTGGCATATTACTAGACATTTTTAAAGATTACCTCAGAAATCGTACTCAATGTGTCAAAATTGAAGCGTACCTTAGCGACGAGGAATCAGTGTCATATGGCGTTCCTCAAGGAAGTATCCTGGGTCCAACATTATTCCTTATTTACGTCAATGATCTGTGCAGAATGAGTCTCCCAGACTGTAATATATATACGTATGCAGATGACACTGCTATTCTCGTGCAGGGACTTACGTGGGATATAGTCAAAACAAAAGCAGAAATGGTTCTGGCTGTAGTAATGCAATGGCTGAACTCAAATCTACTTACACTTAACCTACAAAAAACCTCATACATTCCTTTTGCAATACGTCGTAACACCGCACCGACAAATACCTTCAATTTAACTGCTCACACATGCTCAAACACTTTAGGACCCTGTACATGCCCAACACTCACTAGAACTGACAGTGTGAAGTATTTGGGAGTGCAGATAGATGACGGTTTACGATGGGACAAACAAATTGATGCCCTCACTACCAGAACAATGCGCCTGATACACATTTTCAAGTCTCTCAGACAGTCGGCTAATGCTGACACTCTGAAAATCGTGTACTACGCTCTGTGTCAATCGGTCATTGGCTATTGTATCGCTGTTTGGGGCGGTGCAGCAAAGACCATCCTTCTGAGAGTTGAGAGAGCACAGAGAGCGATTCTAAAAGTCATGACGAAAAAGCCCTTTATATACCCAACTACTGAACTCTACTCGGATTGCAAAGCCCTTTCGGTTCGTCAACTCTTTGTGCTTAAATCGATTCTTAGAAAACACACCAGTCTTCCTAAGTCCGACCCAAACAAGCGAACATGTGTTATCCCGGGTACTCAGCACAAAACTTCTTTCGCTAAACGCCAGTTTTATACCCTAAGTGGGCACATTTACAAAAAAAGTTCACAAACATCTAAAAATTATAGATTTAAATTCACACACATTAAAACAAACAGTAACAGAGTGGCTACTACAGAAAGACTACATATACACGGAGTCTTTACTCACTTACATCGCCTAAATGAAAAACGCTCACTTACAAACATATTCACGCATACATCCACACACACTCACCCCTATACTCACACACAAACTCACAACAAGCACGTACCACATCACACCACTACACATACCCTCCACATTTTACTCGTACACGCACAATTATTACTGCTGTGAAGTTTAAACGGTAGATCGACACTGTCCACTGTTGTATAAAAATGGTAAATTTATAAGCTAGACACTGTCTCTTAAAATACAGGATATCCTAGTTTAAGAGGCAGGGTTACTATAAGTATGTACAGGAATTTTTGCAACACACTGTAATGTTTAGAATAAGTCTACCTCCTAATTATATCTACTTGTGTACATTTCTGTAACTATTTTGGTAAATAAACTTTATTATTATTTTGCCAGTGATGACATATGGCTCCGAAACGTGGTCGCTTACAATGGGCCTCATCAGAAGGCTTAAAGTCACTCAAAGGGCAATGGAAAGGGCTATGCTCGAAGTTTCCATGTGTGATCGAGTTAGGAATGAGGATATCTGCAGGAGAACCAAGGTTACCGACATAGCACGAAGAATCGCCAAACTTAAATGTCAATAAGCGGGGCACATTGCTCGCAGAATGGATGGCCGTTGGGGCCGAAAGGTTCTGGAATGGCGACCACGTACCGGAAGACGTAGCGTTGGAAGGCCTCCTACAAGGTGGACCGATTACCTGGTATGGGGTTAATGATGAATGATGATAATACTCCTACGATATACTGATGGTCAGACTTTCTGGCATCTGACTACCTATAACGATTGTCAAAGATCTACGAATGTCAACCGGGATCAACGGCTTCACATGCTACTGCACAGGGTGTCAGGTGATGTCCTAGATAAACTTAAAAAAAGTACCTATGAATACATTTCCCAACATGGTATAAGTATAAAAATAACCCAGATTTCACAGAATCCCCAAATTACCCAACAACAAAATAAAAATTCCTTATATTCCACAGTCTCCACATTTGGCTACAATAAATCTGTGCATCTTAAGTTTTTTCGTGAAAAAAAAGTGTCTAAAAGCAAAATGGGCGGCTTAAGTGCCTAAACAAAGTCATTTAGTATCAAACAAACTCGAATGTACATAATCCTGGACGGTATAAATTTTCTCTATGAATTTCTTTCTTTAGCCGGACAAAGTAAAAAGTTTATACCACTTTTTGCAAAGGCCAATGTGAAAAAAACTTTTTCTGTTAATTTATTTGGTTTATGAGGTCGCATTAGAAAAATGGGGTAGATATAATACCTTTGCCCAATATTAAGAATAATTTAGAGAAAAAATAGGAGAATATTTTCATAATAAATTACAACCGTTTATGAAGTGCGATGAGATACTTAATTGAACATCATCTAGTAATGTTATCTGGGGGATTATTTAGAGGAGTAATTCAAAGAGGAAGTTAATTTTTACTAGCAGATATTATTTCCGTAAATTTAGAGAGGCACGAAAATTTAGAAGAGGTTAGGATAAACAATTGCTTCCCTTTGAATGCTAATATATTCAAAGTGACGTTACGTATCATGTCGTTGGGAAACTAAAGCGAGAACTACACCACGTGGGCGACGCCTGATTTGACGTAATGGCGCGTCGTGTGGCATTGCGTGGCGTGGATCTAATGTAGCTCTATGAGTCTAGTTGCCATATAAAATGTATGGAGACTGACGCGCCCAGATCGGCGTCCCTGGCCCACGTGTACCCAATGTAGTTCTACCTTAATGGATAGGTGATAAAATAATCAGATGTACTTTTCATTCTGGTGGGGGTTCTAATCTAACTGTCGAAGTAAACATTTCCAGAAAATGAAATAATCTTTTAATTACATAAGAATAAAAAAAATGCAATTAATTAATTTGTTGAGAATAATTATAACTTCTGTTTTAATTATTACGAAGCATTAATAAAATTTATGATAGTTTAGTAGTGTCCCAAAAAAGTAAGGAGTTAATACCATAACTTAACACATTGGTTTAGTTAGGAGGTGTTTCCACAATTTAATTTGATGCAGTTGCAACTAAATATCCGCTTCGGAGATTTCACAAAAACATGCAAAACACACTTTAAATTAAAATGATTTTCTATAAAAAATCAGTCAGAAGATATTGGTACTTAACCGTCGTAATATATCTTCAAACCGGGTGAATTGGGACGCAAGGTAAATAGAAATAAAACTTTGAAAGGTATTTTTATTCAATTCAATTCAGTCATTTATTTTCTCTTCGCAATAGGTTTTCTTAGCAATTAACAATGTTGTGACTTAAAAACTATATTCCACCATTGTGAGTCTGTTGCTTGAAGTAGGTTTTTGAATAAAAACAGAGGTACAGCCCCCCTAGCCAAGTTACAATCGTTTCGTTTCGATTCTCTTTTCGTCGATCGTCTCGAGTAAGACACGCCTCCGATTCCTTTATTCTGACGTTATCTCAACGCTCAGTCACGTCGTCAGAACAAAGGAATAGGAGGCGTGGCCGACTCGAGGTGATCAACGAAAAGAGAATCGAAACAAAACGGTTGTAACCAAGTCACCACAGCAAAAAATAAATAAGCATCAGCATAAGCATAAGCATAATCAACCTTTTAATGTTTTCACTCCTGGGACTCAGGCCTCCTCTCTAGAATAGGGAATGGGTCATAAACCATCACGCGGGCCCAGTGCGGGTTGGTGGATGTCACATGTCTTCGAATTTTTGGTTCTAGGACGTGCCCGGTTTCCTCTGGATGTTTTCCTTCACCGTTTTGAGAGCAGTGGTGATGAAATAAATTACACAAAGTTATGCGCTTGGCTGGGTTTGAACCCGCGTCCTACAACTCATAAGTCGGTTACCAATGCTCTAAAAAAAAAAAACAAAAAAAAAATAGTGTTACATTATTGGACGGACTTGATTGTCAGTAACATCATGGTAAAAGGAAAGCAGACCATAATTAGGAGAAAGTGAAATTAAAAATTAGTATTAGTTATAAAAACCGATATTAAATTTTAAAAATTGCAGAAATTACGGTACAAGTGGAATAAATAATTTGTAATGTCTGTGCTTTTCGTACTAGACGTGCTTGTAAGTTTATCGTGTTTAAATACTGATTGCATCATTCAACTAGGTACTCCAAATAAATCATCATCATCAGCATTTCAGTCCAAAGACGTCCACTGTCCGTTGGACGCCACAATGACCGGTCCTGTTCATTTCCCCTTCCCGTGGCTCTCATCTGGTCATAAATAATTAATTGTAAATGAAAACAAAAAATGGTTAAAAACTAAAAACATGGTATCAAAGCGAAAAACCTAATCAAAAGTTTAGGTCCTCTAGTTACCACGCATATCTTTTTACCCCTTTTGTGAAGTTTTTAACTAGCATTTCCTCTTGACTGTTCAGAGTTCCAATCCAAATGACAGTACGCTGTTCGATCAAGATAGCTCCAAATATCACCCAAACAACATTTATCAAGTTTCAAACGGAAACGACTCTGTCTCTCACTGAGGCTTTTGTACAAACTAACAGTGTCCTAGGGCCTTACCATGACATGATAAAATGTCAAGCGTACGAGCAAGAAAGAAGGATGGAGCTGTACACCTTATATAAAAGAAAAGAAAGAAAAATTATAAAAGAAAGAAAAGAAAGAAAAGAAAGAAAAGAAAGAAAAGAAAGAAAAGAAAGAAAAGAAAGAAAAGAAAGAAAAGAAAGAAAAGAAAGAAAAGAAAGAAAAGAAAGAAAAGAAAGAAAAGAAAGAAGAAAGAAAAGAAAGAAAAGAAAGAAAAGAATGAAAAGAAAGAAAAGAAAGAAAAGAAAGAAAAGAAAGAAAAGAAAAGAAAGAAAAGAAAGAAAAGAAAGAAAAGAAAGAAAAGAAAGAAAAGAAAGAAAAGAAAGAAAAGAAAGAAAGAAAGAAAAGAAAGAAAGAAAGAAAAGAAAGAAAAGAAAGAAAAGAAAGAAAAGAAAGAAAAGAAAGAAAAGAAAGAAAAGAATGAAAAGAAAGAAAAGAAAGAAAAGAAAGAAAAGAAAATAATTGCAAAAAAAAAAAAACAACATCAAAACTGATGGAGCTCATTTTTGTTTTTTTCGATCGTGTTAAGAGCTCGTGGTAGGGCCTCTGACTACTAGACATCATTACTCTTGGATTGCAGTTTTTGTACATTGAAAACCTCGGAATAAGACTTTAAGATAAATGATGGACTTCGTTTTGCGCCTTGAATCTTGGTACGAGAGAATGCTTTGATATTCGATTCATCTGAAGAAGGAAGGGATTGATGGTGCGAACTTTATGGATTTTAGTAACAGATTTTTATCAACACTGATTTATTGAATTAATTTTTATGGTTCCGTAACCAAAGAGTAAAAACGGGATCTTATTACTAAGACTCTCCTGTCCGTTTGTCTGTCTGTCACCAGGTTACTCATAAACCGTGATAGCTAGACACTTAAAATTTTCACAGATGAATATGCTGTATTTCTCTTGCCGATATAACTAAAAATACTAAAAACAGAATAAAATTAGGGCTCCCATATCATACAACACACGTGATTTTTTTTGCCTATTTATAGTGTCTAATGTCGGACTAGAGCAGTGGTGGCCGAGTGGTAACAGCCCCGACTTACGAATTGTAGGTCGTGGGTTCAAAACGGCCCCGACTTACGAGTTGTAGGTCGCGGGTTCAAACCCAGCCAGGCGCATTACTTTGTGTAATTTATTTCATCACCACTGCTCTCAAAACGGTGAAGGAAAACATTGTGAGGAAACCAGCATGTTCTAGAACCAAAAATTCGAAAACATGTGACATTCACCAACCCACACTGGGCCCGCGTGGTGGATTACGGCCCATTCCCTCTCCTAGAGAGGAGGCCTGAGTCCCAACAGTGGGAACATTACAAGGCCGACTATGCTATGCTATGCTAATGTCGGATAACGGTACAGAACCCTTCGTACATGAGTCCGACTCGCACTTAGTCGGTTTTTTTATTATTGATAGGCTTGCGTTTGACCACTATCTCTCCTGATGGTAAGCGATGATTTGATTGACGATGGCACACGTTTGGCTAGAAATAACCTATTCACTCTTGACTTAAAGACCCCTAGTTTGTAGCTATTAGGAAACACAGACTCCGGCAAGGAATTCCACTCTTTAGCTGTACGCACAATGAATGTGCTTCCAAAACGTTTTATGCATATGGGTGGGATGTCCACCATATACCAGTGGCACAACGCCGTACGTCTTGTGGTTCGATGATAGAATGGGCTAGGCGGAATGAAATTGTGCAATTCCGGTGCACACTCCCCAAAATGTAAACAAAGCAAAACCGACAGGCTAGCAACTCGGCGTCGACTCAAAACTTTGGAGTGACTTGACGAGTGTATCATCGCCAATGATCTGCTTGGCTCGTTTCTCAATCGACTCAAGTGCATCAAGGTAATATGTCTGGCAATTTGAGTATTTTCTGCGGCCTACCCAAATGTCCTTTCCTTGGTATTGTTCGTCAAGTCGTTGAGCTCTTTAGTAGTCCTGAGTTCAGCTTTGCGAATACTGACAAATGCTTGCACTGACTGGACAGGTCCACTCAAATCTGTATGGTTCTTTCTTTAAAAGACCATCTTAGACAAATCTGCATGGTTCTCACGTGATTTGACCATTACATATTTACTGTATGGACTTTAAAAGAGTCTCCTGAGTTTGTATCGGGGTTTCTTCTCAGGGTACTCAGCTAGGAAATACCAGCCTCATCTAGTGTAAAAGTGTTTTTTTTTGACCTATTTGCAAAATATCATTTATCATTTATGATTTATTATTTGGTAGATCCATTGGTCTTCAACTATTCTTAACGATGAGCTGTGGAATTGTTCGAAAGAGTTAACATGGCTCTGGAACGCAAAAGACAATTGAAGGAACACGGGTGGGTTTAGGTTAGTAAAGCTCTAACACTCCTATAATATATAATCCAATCTTTGAATCTAAATATAAAGTAACGGAAATAGCTACTTCACCCTAAAATTGGATGGCCATTTCGAACGAAATTCATCTAAATATTCTGTTAATCTGACCTTTGGGCTGACCACAATAATTCTGGTCAACCACAAGTACCTACAGAACTTTTCCGAAGTAACCTGAGGAGGGCCCGAATCAAAATGTGTCGAACTCTGTCATGACGTTACGAATAGAATAAGTTGGAAAAAATTCTATTTTTTAGGGTTTGTAGAATTTTATGATGGACTACAAATCTATACTCTTATAATCTAAACTAAGTGGAAAGATTTTTATTTGTAATGAATAAACTCAAAGGCTACTGGAACGATTTTAAAAATTCTGATTACTCATTGAGTGACATATTTTATATAGGTAGGTTATATATATTTTTTACATTCATGTAAGTTAAGCTACTGGTAGAAGCTAGTTCTATATAAAAGTTCAATAACTTCTAGGCAATATATTTTAGCTATGTTGTAAAACTAACTCATTAATTTTTTTACTTCACCCTACTTTTTACTTTACACTCTCATCACCATGCGGTCCGCCAGCGGGTCGTAAGTTTTCAAGTAAGACACGCTGCCTATATGTTGCGTTGAATACGTAAGCAAGCCATACGGGCGGCTGGCGTACCATAACTGTCATGGTAAAATCTATCGAAATTGCACTTCTTAAAACATTTTCACCGTGGCTTGTGCGGATGGGTCATGATGCGTCCGCCAGCGGCCCACATGGGTTGCTGGAATTGTAAATTTCTATATATGAATGGTGTTGAGTGTATGAAAATGATTTATTAAACTAGCTATTGATTGAAATCATCAACCATGAAAGATTACATCACTGCTTACCATTAGGTGGGATCGCAGTTAAGCACTAGTTTATAAAAAAAGTCTTTAACTCCATCAAACGTCACTCAAGGTTCATTGAAAGACCAGCGTCAAGCACCATCTGTCTGACAACATTTTTGGAATGAACCTTTTTGGTGCAGCCAGTGTGTGGCATGCCCTTCTTTTATACCTTAATGACAGTTAATATTTTTCTGTTTGTGTGGAACCGCATAGAGTCAAGTATTTCTTTATTTCTTTCTTTCTTTAAAACGCTTTGTTTTTTAAATAAGAGTGTGTTTTTGTAACTTTTACTTATACATACATGTCATACATAATTATTATTATTATAAATATGATTTAAAAAACAATAATGGTAAAATAAATATTACCATATACGAGTAGGTAATACATGCTAAACCTATATTTTAGGGTCAGCGCAACATTTCTACCTATCCCATATGTGCATTTCGGTTAGTTCTTATATTATTATTTTCTGTTGTGCTTTATTGGAGACACAAACATTAAAGTTTTAGTGCTGAATCGAAAGGCGTCTAAAACAAACTCCATATTGCATTTATTCGCGCGTTTTCGAGTCGAAACATGTAACTTTTGCGCGTTTAATATCAAAAGTAAGTGAGCACGGACTTTGGCGAGGGATCACTACATAATTGTACAAGTTGCTGGTTGAAAACATACGTGTCGTTTGAGCGGCGCGTAGACGTGCGTGTTTTATTTATTTAACCTTTTGAGTGCGTAAGACACAATAGTAAAACAATGGCGCGTGAACGCCGGCGTTAATGCGGGGATCAATAGCTTACGACATTAAAAATAGGTGCTATTTAAACAGACCTCTAAAATATGACTAAGTCAACCACAATTATCGAGCGTCTGAATCTATCGTCTATCTTAGCCACTAGCATCTTCTCTGTAAACCACTTTCTGGGTGGTTTTAACAAAAATAATTACAAAGGCTAAAGCGGGAGCTTCGCTTTACTCCGCTCCTACCTTAGCCATCTAACCTACCCTGTCCTGTCCGTGTTCGAGTGCCCTATAATTCCGAGCCTGCTTCACTCGCTCTTGGAATATTTAGTTGGCGTTGTAAAAAAGACGAATTAAAGCCTTTCTCATTATTCTTTCCGTTAGTTATAAAATGAGAAGCTTGATCACGTGGCCAATAAAGAAAAGTGTGGTTTGAATTATAATTTCACACAAAAAATCTGGCGTTTTATTTATTATTTATTGTGTTTTTTTACCCAAAAGTAAAAAAGCACAATAAATATGACTGGTAGAGAATGCCTTATTGCATTCAGTCCTGTTAACTATTGTTCGTGGGTTAGATTCCTGCAAGGAAAAAAAAAATTGTATGGCCTACAAATGGTTGTTCCGGGTCTGGCTATCTTATGCGTGGGAGTTTACACGTTTGTCAATAGACTCACGATACACAAAATGTAGAAAAATAACCCTTATTGCAGTCGGGTATAAACAATATTGCGCTCGCTAAAATATTGTCTGCCAGGTCAAAAATGTTGATGGTAGTTTCAAGCACATACATACGTTTTTTTTTTAAGGTGAAAAATCTTCTAATGCCTTCTCGCTCTCTAGGTCGAAGCGGGAGGGCGTGTCAGACTTTTACTGACTAAAACAACACCTATGTTCGTAGAACACTACGCGCTGTCGAAATGGCTCGGGCTTGGTTCGGATGGTTACCGGAAGGCCGGACGGCGAGCTATAGATTGCTCGTCGGCCGCAACGCTACGCCTACGGTAGGCACATACATACGTATGACTAAGCAGCATACGGGTTAGTTATATTTTGTTAATTTTTATATGTTTTGACAATAACGTCCTTAATATATTATAGGTTCACTATAATATGTTAAGGAAATGGACAACAGGATGACTGGCCTGTTGGTCTAGTGGTTAGTGGACCTGACTGCTATGCCGGAGGTCGTGGGTTCGAATCCCACCCAGAACAAATGTTTGTGTGATGAGCACAATCATTTGTTCTGTGTCTAGGTGTAATTTATCTATAATATGTACCTATGTATTTAGAAATATTTAAGTATGGCTAGTACTCATAACACAAGCTCTGCTTAGCTTGGGACTAGACGGCGTTGTATGATAGTTGTGTGAATATATTATTATTACATTTATTTATATTTCAATACATATTTTATACATTTTTAAATATTTCCTTAAAAAAACATATTAAAAAAAAAACGCGAGAGCCTCCTTAGATGTTGATCGAGGCTCTTTGATATTAATCCATTGGCCGTCACGACTATCGGTACAATGACTGCTGTATCCACGTCCCACAAGCGCCCGTGAAGCTCCTTACTCTGCCATACTTCCCTGCGGTCATTAGTATCCAGTATTATAGGTTTGCGCCAGTTCCCGTTAGCCAAGGAGAGCGGAGTGAGGCCCTTGTCCACCGCTACCACATCTCGGTGCATACCCACGTCGGTTTCTAGGAAGTATTCCCTGAGACTGCATACCTCGCGGTTGTGTAGGGTCTTAGCATTTAAAAAGCCACGACCCCCACATTTCCGCGGGATATACAGTCTCATCACCGATGACCGTGGGTGATGCATTCGATTTGCGGTAAGCAGTGTGCGGACCCTCCTATCCAGAGCGTCAAGTTCTGTCTGAGTCCATTTGAGTATGCCGAAAGAATACATCAAAACCGGCATGACCCAACCGTTGAAGGCGCGCACCTTATTCCCACCTGATAAGAGACTTTTTAGTACCCTATTCAGGCGGCCAAAGAAGCGCTCCTTCAACGATTGTTTCACGTCAGCAGCATTGATGCCTAACGCTTCCGACATACCCAAATACTTGTAAGTTTCGGTTGAGCAGAGGGATCTAAGGTATATGGAATCCGAGAGCTGAGTTCCCACGGATTCCATAATCTCCCCTCGCTTTACATGCATGACTGCACATTTATCCACACCAAATTCCATCCTGATGGCGTTACTGAAGGTTTCAGTTACCTTCAGTAACTCCATCAGGTGCAAGTTGTTGGGGGCAAAGAGTTTCAGATCATCCATGTAAAGAAGGTGAGATATAACCTGACCACCTCTTTTCAACCGGTAGCCTAAGCCCGACCCCTCCAGTAGTGTGCTAAGAGGGTTCAAGGCTAGACAAAACCACAGTGGACTCAGACTGTCGCCCTGGAATATGCCACGCTCAATCCTTATCGGCTCGCTGTTCTCCCGAATCTGTCGACATCCCGGATAGTGAAGGACTGTTCTCCACTGCCTCATACATGACATCAGGAAGGTGCGCAGAGTGGTATCAACTTTATATTATTATTATTATATAGGTTAGTGAACCAAGGACACACAAACTTTATTGAATTATGACCAAATATTATTTGAAGATTAAGTAATCCACTGATTACCAACTCAATAATAAAGTCATATTTATATGGTTATGTATGCAATTAATATGAATGCTTTACTGAACACTTATTGTGACAAGATATCACTATCTTTTGTGTTATTAATATATCAATTCTAAGACTCTTTGGATAACATCAAAAATAATATAAAATTTGATAACAAAATATGGTCACACAGCTGCTGATCGGCACATAAGCTGACAAAAGTCCCGTTAATAATATTTGTGAACTGTGTTTAGTGATATGGAGTGATACTCGCTTGGATTGCAACCGATCGGCAAATGGTTTCAAATGGCCTTTGGCAGCTTGTTATAAAAGCGTATGCTGTTTACTAAGAATGACTTGCTGGTCTTAGCTAATCTCCATTTGGGTAATACAATTTCGTGTTTACTGACTAAAACCTACTACTATGTTCCTTCTTTGCCTTCTTTCCAGGGCTCTGGGGCTCTCTTTCACACAACCCATGGCCCCATAGGCTTCGACCCTGCTGGGCTTCTATGGTTTTGCTGACATCTCCTTGAGGCGCGCGTGGAATACTACGCGCCGTCCACGACTCGGGAGCGGTCCGAACGGCTGGCGGACAGCCAGACTGTGAGCTACTAATTGCTCGCCGTCCGTAAGCCCACGCATACGGTAGTTAGAAATCGGTGTCGAGATGGCTGGGGCGTGAGAAAGGCCGATCCTTCACGCGTGTGACCGATTCCTTCGCTAGCATTACTGCTTCGTAGAAGGAGGCGACCGCCTGCGATTCCTTCTCACTCCGGACCATAGTCTGTACCAGGGTCATTACCACCGATCGCTCCAACGACGACACGGCGGTACTCCGCACAAGCGGCGCACACCTCCACCGTGTGCTCCACCGTATTCTCCGGGCGGTCCACACGAATCCAACACAGTTGGAAAAAGAAATCACGTAGTTATAATTCATAGAATCGTTCCCGCACATTTTATGCTCCCGCACATTCCATCAGAAGTTGTACTGCCCTTGTTTCGTGGGTCGCTTACAAGGAAAATGCCTTCGTAAGCCCCAAATATTGAGTATTATATAGATTTATTGTACAGCAGAGCTTCTTTCTCTGGTTTCGTGTTACTTATAAGAAATGTATCGTTAGGCTTCGTAATGTTATTAATTGACTATTAACGTCATTTTCGATTATGAGATTTAAGAAGTTCATAATGAATTGAGAGATATTGGTTTTTGCTTTGTAGTGATGCGCAAAATTTTTTCCTCATCAGTACAAGTGCCATTGATCACATTTTTTGATGTTTTGTTATGTTAGTAGATGATACATAAATGTATCATGCATAATCAGAAATCAGAAACGTTTATTTCAAATAAACCATTTACAGGCACTTTTGAATTGTCAAAATGTCGATCAGTCAAAACTGAAGTGTAAAAGTGAAGCTAAAAAAAAAGTATAGTGCACACATAGAGAAGATTAACAAGCATTATTATTATATAATAGCTGCTACGTTTTGACCGCGGGAAAGTAGAGAATTGTCCCAAGGATGTATTATTTCTTTCTCATTCCTATGCTGCTGCATTTGCTGTAAGAAAACCTATAGTAATTGTAGGTTAAGCTCGCCTATGTACAGCCAGGGGTTAAAAGTGCAGTTCCACCTTACCAATGCTAAAATGTCTAAAATTTCTTTGTAGAAGAGGGTCAATGGTTCACGACTGATTTAATTGGTAGCATAGAATCTAAAGTATTGAATAAATTAATTGTGGACTATTTGAACTTCTACAATAAAGAAATTTTAGATACTTTAGCATTGGTAGAGTGCAACTGCACTTTTGATCCCTGACTGTACATCAACTGTCCTATTTTTTTTATTGTCTGTATAAAATTAAGGATAAAGAAAGGAAGAACTCCTGGGATAAAAATCTCATTTCATAAAATCCTATATACTATTCCAAGATATGGTCACCCGTATGCTATTTTTCATCCAAATTCGTTCCGCTGTTCGAGCGTGAAGATATTTCAAACATACACACTCGCAAACTTTCCGAAAATATCAATCAAAATTGGTTACCGTATAACTAGACAATCAGGGAACATACTTATGGATTTTTTTCAATGAGCTTAACATTTATATTCCCTGATTAATCAAACATTTATGTTTATTTTTGAAGTTGAGAAGATATCAAATAACTTCTGCCGCTCTGAGTGGGGTCAGAGGGATTGTGACTTTTACGGACTAAAACCCACCTCTGTTCCTTTCAGTTACCTTTTGCGGTCCAGGGCCTCAGTAACTCTTTCGAACAATCTCGTAGCTTGGAGGTCTATCTTGCTGGCGATCTGTGCTTGGTTCCTACTGGACGGTGAACTACCCATTGCTCGTCTTTCGCAAGACAGCACCCATGGTGGCCAGTCCAAAAAAATGCCCAAATCGCCCTGCGACTCCCGACACTCAGGGTGTGGATTGTCTCGTGCTCACGCTTTCGGACATCTCCTTTGCTCTTGAAATCTTTCACAAAAAAATGCCCAAATCGCCCTGCGACTCCCGACACTCAGGGTGTGGATTGTCTCGTGCTCACGCTTTCGGACATCTCCTTTGCTCTTGAAATCTTTCAAATAATCCCGCATGTCTACCAGATTTATTTATGATTGGGTCAGCAGTATTAAATTAAAGTTACCCAATTAATGCAGCAGTTGAAGGGTTCTTAGAAATTCATGTTCAAATTATTATTAGCATAGTAAGTTGTAATAGATCTGGTGGGTAGATTGATGTAGATGTAGATATGGGTGGATAAATGTGTGGGTGGGTATCAGAATATAGCTTAGTATAATCAGCTTTATAATGTTCCCACTGCTGGGACTCGCTAGTTGAAGCATTCAACCAAGATAAATTAGGTTAAAATTGAAGTGATAAATGATGTTAATTTTGCAAGTAGGTTAACACTTTTACACGTTAATTGTTTAAACTATTTGTTAAAATCTCAGGAAGGATGAAAATATGAAGAAAAAATTAGAATAATTTGCACGGAACCCTGTAAAAAACGCATTTTTCTTGACTAGTTTCGGCCAGCGGCTTCGCCCGCGTAAAAGTAAGTTTCTCCTAACAAACTTTGGACCTCCATTTGATCCCCTTTGGGGGTGAATTTTGGGAAATCCTCTCTTAGTGCTCGCCTAGGCCATAGAAGGAAACCTGCAAAATTTCACACTCCCAGTCCCCGTAGATTTGACTGTGCGTTGATATTCAGTCAGTCAGTTTCTTCTTTTATATATATAGATTACATTCAAACTGTCTTTAGCTGTATCTTTATATTTTAATTCATTTGTAGATTTGACACTTTTTATTTTTACGATAATAACGTTTGACTATGATAGCTAGTGCGTTAATAAATTTGTGAGACAGTAGCATTCCTATATTTTTTGACATAACGACGACGTCATTTGGGACAACTAGTTAAGTATAAAAAACATATCCGTCTAATATCTAAAAGACAGGGAAAAGCAGTGGTGGCCGAGTGGTAACGCTCCCGACTTACGAGTTGTAGGTCGCGGGTTCAAACCCAGCCAGGCGCATTACTTTGTGTAATTTATTTCATCACCACTGCTCTCAAAACGGTGAAGGAAAACATCGTGAGGAAACCGGCATGTCCTAGGACCAAAAATTCGAAGACATGTGATATCCACCAACCCGCACTGGGTCCGCGTGGTGGATTACGGCCCATTCCCTCTCCTGGAGAGGAGGCCTGAGTCCCAACAGTGGGAACATTATAAAGTCGACTATGCTATGCTATGCTATAGGACACTTTTATCCGAAATCAACGTTCCCGTGGAACAAATTCAACGTTTGCACAGGCAAAGTCACCGTCAAAAGACAGTCTGGTATAATTAAAACCTCATCAAGATGCAGAAGCTCCATTTACCCAAAATAAACTAGTTTTAAACACTGAAATCAAACTGCAAATACCAGGGTGACATGGCCGAAAAGAGGTTCGCTCTACCCCGCTCATTTCAGCCTTATTATTCAGTAGATGTACACCATTAACATGCAAATCAGCTCGTTAACGTCGCATGGTGAGACAAAAGAAGATCCCGTCGACGGTAGTATTATGTTTGAGGAACGTCTTTTATAATGGGAATATTGTATCAGGGTTATGGGACGTCTCTACTGTGGGGGTTGAGATTTATGTGAAAAATTAGGTCATGTCGTTGGTAGGTAGGTAGTTAATATAATATTCACATAACTCTCACACAACATAACTCTCACACGCCGTCTAGTCCCAAGCTAAGCAGAGCTTGACAACTGATAAACATACTTAAATATTTCTAAATACATACGTATTATAGATAAAATTACACCCAGACACAGAACAAATGTTTGTGCTCATCACACAAATTTGTCCTGGGTGGGAGTCGAACCCACGACTTCAGGCATAGCAGTCAGGGCCACTAACCACTAGACCAACAGGCCAGTCAAAAGCCAGTTTGTGCAGTAATAAATACACTTGTCTTAAATAGCTCTTGGAAAATTTTAAACGAGTTACTGTGGCTTTGAAAAGTAGAGGGCAACTGAGGGACACAGCCCATCTATGTCTCTCAGTCAGGCATGCCTTTTTCTGTGTTTGTGCCTTTTTCTTTGTCTGACATGCCTTTTTGCTTCACCCTTGAGAGGAAAATCGAAGATCTCACAAAAAAACCAGATACGTACACATCACATCACATATGGACACAAGAGTACATACTCTTCTGTCCATATAGCTCGACAAAATGTAATGTAAAAACTAGTCAAGGGAAGATATAGAGAAAATAACACAGCATAACCAGCCTCAGTTCCCACGGTTGGGACTCAGGAGAGGAAATGGGCCAAAATCCACATGTGGGCTTAGTGTGGATTAGAGGATGTCACATGTCGTCGAATTTTTGGTTCTAAAATATGCTTCCTTACGATGTTTTCCTTCACCGTTTTGAGAGCAGTGATGATGAAATAAATAACACAAAGTAAAGCATCTTTTCGTTTGGGTTTGAACCCACGACCTATGACTTGTAATTCGGAGCTGTTACCACTGGACCAGCACTGCTCGATGTAGAGATAATAATAAGAGAAGAGAACAACCCCAAATAAATAAATATTTTTTTTTAGGTGGGAAAATCATCTAATGACAAATCCCGCTCTTGGGTGGAGCGAAAGATAGTGTCAGAATTGTACTGACTAAAAACCCACTCCTGTTCCTTCGTTGCCTTCATCCCAGGGCCCCGGGTTTCGTTTTCACACTACCCATGGCCCCAGTAGGTTTCGACCCTGCTGGGCCCCTACTATTTGCTGACATCTCCCTGAGGCGCGCGTGGAACAATACGCGCCGTCGACGACTTGGGCTCAGTCTGGACGGTTACCGGACGGTCGGACGGCGGGCTACCCATTGCTCGCCGTCCGCAAGCCCCGCCTACGGTGGCCGGAAATCAGGATTGGAATCCCGGCGGCGGTTGGGGCGTGAGGACCGTTGCCTCACGAGATCGGCCGCCTCCTTTGCTAGCATTACTGCTTCGCAGAAGGAGGCGACCGCCTGCCACAAATAAATTGTGTTAAGAATATCTTATTTACGTAAATGAAACTTCTTAAACTTTTGAAATTAATCTTGAATTTTTAAATAAAAGCTAGTGAAAATATTGTACACCACATTCATTCTTCAAACATCCAACGTACCAACATTTTACATTACGTGAGCAATCAATCACTATCGTCGGTAACTTTAGACCACTTTATAAAGAAACTAAGTATTTGTAAATTCAGAATATTTATTTAGTAAATTTCTAAATTGTATTCGTTCCATGTGGGTTTAAGGTTATCAAAGTTTAAAAAGTTAAAATTAAGGTTATCAAATGTTTCAAGCATAAAATTGAAACAATTTTATGCTTGAAACATTGTCATGATTGAAACATTGTTATGAATGAAACTAGCTGTTTTGTATGAGACTGGATTACCTTTTTTTCTCCCCCATGTAAGTGCTATTATAGCATAATAGGATATTAAGTTTTTCAATAATGTGAAATAGTATTCAATAGCACAAATTAGAGCACTTAAATTATTTAATTATGAGATATTTTGAGTTGTTTATATTGAAGATGTTTTTACATTTATAATTTTTAAAATATTAATGTTACGATGACGGACTTGTCACGATCTCATTATATAATTTAGTGGTATGTTAACTTTTACGATTGGTTAAAAAGCACCAGTAGTTTCTAAAATATTTTCAGTGTTTCAATTACCCCTACATACTGTTTCAACCGTCCTTGGGGTGGGGTCAATAGAACCACCAGGCCCGGTCTTGTAGGTTAACTATTTGAAATAGAGATATAGATTATGTTTAATTTAGGAACTAGATAACAATCCCTTCAACGATATAAATACGAGGGATGTAAGTACTATAGATAGTTCAACTTAAAATGCCAATGCATTCGACTACTTTCCTGGATAAGTCTTTTACTGTCCAGGCCGCTCGTCTATGGAATGCATTGCCTGTGGCAATAAAACATGAGCAAACACTGCCTGTATTTAAAAGTCTTGTGAAGGATCATTACTTGTCACTGTGATCATGTCTTCGTTTCATCACTTATTCTCTTGCTTATATATTTATATTTTGTATGTATGTATATGTGTATCTATTTTAGTATTAAGTATCTATTAAGTTTTTGTTTACTTTTATATTTGCACCATGTGGAAATTGACAGAATGGATAGAAATTGTCCAGGCAATTTCTATCCATTCTGGGTTGCCTGGAAGAAATCGCCGAGTGCGATAAGGCCGCCAATTGTATGTTTTTTGTATTAAAATATCAGATTGTAAATTTGTAATCTTGGTATGCAATAAAGTATATATAAATAAATAAATAGTTTACTGCACACGGTTTAAGTAAAATGGTTTCAATTTTCCCCAGTCTACCCTAAGTACTTTTTTGCATAAGACAGGCTTCCAGTTTAACTGTATCTAGCTGGATACAAGTATTTTACATGCAATGACTGCTTATAATTTTCCTTGAGCAGTGGTGGCCGAGTGGTAATAGCCCCGACTTACGAGTTGTAGGTCGCGGGTTCAAACCCAGCCAGGCACATTACTTTGTGTAATTTATTTCATCAGCACTGCTCTCAAAACGGTGAAGGAAATCATCTTGAGGAAACCGGCATGTCCTAGAACCAAAAATTCGAAGACATGTGATATCCACCAATCAGCCGCACTGGGCCTACGTGGTGGATTACGGCTCTTTCCCTCTCCTAGAGAGGAGGCCTGAGTCCTATCATTGTGAACATTATAAGGCCGACTATGATTGCTTATCTACCCTCAAAACCCTGCAATTGGATTAACGATACCCATTGGCAAGACTAGAGCTAGATTTTCTAGCTTCTGACTACCCGTTACGATTGTCAAAGATCTTGAAAAGACAACCTGGACTAACAACAATGTTTTCCGAGGTTCGGAAGAATCTCGGTTTGCCTGCTGCGGTCTTCCTGACCGATTATAATTTAGCTGTCTTCAAGGAAAGATTGAATAGGCTCTTAATAAACTAGTGCGTCTCACCATCAACGGTTGCATCACTGCTTACCAACAGGTGAGATCGCAGTCAAGAACTAGTTTATTATTATTATAGCTAGCCCATATTGTCCCACTGCTGGGCTAAGGCCTTCCTTAATTCTTTGCAACGATCACGGTTCCTCGCTTTCTCATTCCAATTCTTAAGGAAGCCATCTAGGTCGTTCCACCATCTCCTTCGTGGTCTGCCGTCACTAGTTAACATCAATTAAAAAAAAAAATGTTAAGCTGGTGACCCATCCACACTCCGAGCTCGGCTAGCGATGCTTAACCTAGGAGATCGAGTTATTGATATTTTTTTAGATATAAGTTTTAACCCCTCAAATAACATATTATATCGCCTAGGTCTATATGAGTCAGGGCTCGAAATGCCAGCCGAACGAAGTGGGTTCATAAGCAGTAAGTTCAAAATTTCTTGTTCTATTTTTACGATGGGTGTAAAGATAATTGGCGGTCGAGGGGTTAAGAAAACGTTCGTTTTTTGTTTGAATCAGCTATATTTTTACAATAACATGAGTAGGTATTATTAGTATTTATTTATCTCAGGACCCTGGGGTCCGAGACCTTCGGAAGGCGTACAAGGCCAATTCGCAAAGGCCTTTTAGTCACTTTTATGGAGTCTGGTACTAATCGACGATTATGCCTGTTTGCGCTATGCAAGCGCACCCAAGGGCAACCCCCAGTTGGTGAAAAATTATTACGACATGTAAAAAACAGGGCTACATATAGGGCTATGGTTTTGGGAGGCATGGACTGGTTACCAAGAAGTGTGTGAAAACTGTGGCTCCTGCCTGAACAATGTTATTAATAAACATTAATAAAAAAGGCATGGGGTGACTTGCAAGCTCAATAAATGGGCTCTCAAAAATGGTCACTAGCACGAAGTGACGTAGCAACAACAGAGCGATAAATCCAGAGGTGCTTGAGGAGTGGAGAGGTATATCACAGTTATCAGGACAATCCTGGAAGTGCGGTCAAGATCCCTACCAACACCTTACTGGTTAATATATTCTTCTCCCGAGCACGTTTGTTGTTGCGAAACTCCACTTAAGCCAGTCAACAAAGGTCGGGCAAGGCGGCTAGGGCGGCAAAAAAGCGCGAGAGACGACAGCAGCGCAAAAAGCGGGCCATGGCGGCCAGACTTCGCGCCCCGAATTCCGAGGCTGTGGTTATAACACTACAGCCAGATGCGATAAAGAAGGGCGTGACATATGACGCCGTCATGGCGAAGGCGAAGCAGGCGGTGTTGCCCCACCTTGAGGAGCTCGGAGCCTCTGGGGGCTTCCGTATGAGGCGCACTGTAACCGGGGCCCGAATACTGGAGGTCCCTGGTGCGGCCAGTGGCCCCGCCGCGGATGCCCTGGCCGCAAGGATCAGGGCGTCCCTGGATGCGGAAGAGGCCCGAGTGTCCAGGCCCACCAAGTGCATTGATATGCGCATCATGGGCTTGGACGACTCCGTCAAGGTGGACGAGGTGGTGGCCGCCGTCGTCAGGGCGGGAGGATGCACTGCCGAGCAGGTTCGGACGGGCACAATCCGCGCTGACAGCACGGGCATGCGAGCCATGACGGTTAGCTGCCCCGTGTCGGCGGCCAAGACTATCACCGAGGAGGGCCGACGGCTTTTGGTGGGCTGGGTCTCCGCGCAGGTGAAACTGCTGGAGCCCAGACCTCTGCGGTGCTATCGCTGCCACGTGGGGCACCACGTGGGGGCCTGTTGTGCCGCGGAGGTGGACCGCAGTGACCGCTGCTTCCAGTGCGGTCAGCCCGGTCACAAGGCAGTTGAATGCCGTGCTACGCCGCACTGTTACGCATGTGCGGCGGCAGGCAAGCCAGCCGACCACCGGGCTGGGAGCAGGTCCTGCGACCCCCCCGCCAAGGCCAAGGGCAAGGTCGGGAGGCCCATCCCCACCGATGTCCTCACCACCGCAGCCTCCTCTTTGGCTGCTGCTGCTGTCGCCGCCGCAACCACCGCGGCAGGGCCCTCACGAGGGGCTCGGGAGGAGACTGTAATGGACTGTTAAGTACGGCCCCATTACGTCTCCTCCAGGCGAATATCAACCACTGCGCCCCCGCTCAGGATCTGTTGCTCCAAAGCATGGCGCAGTGGTCGATCAATATCGATTTGGTCTCCGAGCCGTACTATGTCCTGCCCAGGGGAGACTGGGTTCAGGACCTGAACGGCTCGGTGACCCTAATTTCGTCGGCCGCCGCTGGTACTCCGTCCCTCGAGGCCGTCACGAGGGGACGGGGTTGCGTGGCAGCACGGTTCGGGGACATTGCAGTGGTAGGCGTCTACCTGTCCCCGAACAGAACTCTCGCCGATCTCCACATCTCCCTTATGGAGCTGAATGCCGTCGTCGCTGGGTTTGGTTCCCTCCCCGTGGTCGTTTGCGGGGACTTCAATGCCAAGAACTTGGCTTGGGGTTCCCGGTTCACGAACCAGCGGGGTCGGATGGTGGAGGACTGGGCTCTAGAGACAGGCCTGGTCGTCCTAAACCAGGGTTCTGTCCCCACGTGTGTGCGGATGCAGGGCGAGTCAGTGGTGGACATATCGTTCGCCAGCCCTGCTCTGTCACCGCGTGTCGTCGACTGGCGCGTCATGGAGGGGGTGGAGACGTACTCAGACCACCAGTACATTCGGTTTGACGTCTCCACCCAGACCTCGATCGCGCCGGTCCAACAGACCCCGTGTGGTCCGCGTTGGGCGCTGAAGCAGCTGGACCGGGAGCTCCTCCTGGAAGCCGCGATGGTACAGGCCTGGGTGCAAGCACCGGACAGGCCTGTTGACATCGATGTCGAGGCAGAGTGGTTCCGGGAGGCCATGTCGCAAATCTGCGACGCGGCAATGCCCCGAGTCCGGCCAGGACGTGCCCGGCGCCAGGTGTACTGGTGGTCGCCGGAGATTGCGGCACTGCGCAATGCGTGCAATGCTGCGCGGCGCCGGTACGCCAGACACTGCAGTCGCCGCATCCGCCCACCGGATGTGGAGGCCAGAAAGGCGGAGCTGTATGAGGGATACAGAGAAGCGAAGCGCACCCTCAGAGCGGAAATAAAGCGGGCCAAGTTGGAGGCCCGCAACGTGTGGCTGGGGACTCTGAACCGAGACCCGTGGGGACGCCCCTACAAGGTGGTGCGGGAAAAACTCCGCCCCTGGGCTCCCCCACTCACGCAGAGTCTCCGGCCCCAGATTGTGGAGGGTGTGGTGAGCAATCTGTTCCCTGCGCGAGGGGAACACTCCCCCCCGCTCATGGCTCCGCCACCAGCGGTGTCTAACGCGGATCACGATGGCGACGACGACGGCAATGCTCCAGAGGTGACCGAGGTAGAGATGAGTGTGGCGGTACGAAGGCTGAGTGCCAAGAATACCGCCCCAGGACCCGACGGCTTGCCTGGTAAAGCCTGGGTCCTGGCCATGGAGGCTCTCGGGTCTCGATTAAGAGGGCTCTTCAGCGCATGCATGGAGAGGGGCCAATTCCCACTTCGCTGGAAGACGGGGAAACTGGTCCTTATCGCGAAGCCAGGGCGCCCTGCGGACTCTCCGTCCGCGTATCGGCCCATTGTGCTGCTCGACGAGGTGGGCAAGCTCTTTGAAAGAGTAATTGCAGACCGCCTCGTCGCGCACCTAACACGGGTGGGGCCAGATCTGGCGGACGGCCAGTTCGGCTTTCGCAGGAGGCGCTCCACGGTGGACGCCATCATGCGCGTGCGAGCTCTCACGACGGGGGATGCGGTGTCCCAGGGCAGGTGCGTCGTGGCGGTGTCATTGGACATCGCCAACGCCTTCAATTCCCTGCCCTGGAGTAGCATTAGGGGGGCACTCCGGTATCACCGGGTGCCCGACTACCTCTGTCGTGTGATCGAGGCCTACCTGTCGGACAGGTACATCATCTACCCTGGTCACCAGGGAGAGTGGAAACGGCGAGAGATGTCGTGCGGTGTTCCGCAGGGATCGGTACTAGGACCGCCCTTGTGGAACATCGGCTACGACTACGTGCTGCGCGGCGACCTCCCTGACGGGGTCAGCGTGGTCTGTTACGCAGACGACACGCTGGTCCTGGCGCAGGGAGAGTCGTACCAGGCGGCGGTCGAATTAGCGACAAGCGGGGTTGCGATAGTCGTTGATAGGATCCAGCAGTTGGGACTCGAGGTGGCGCTGCACAAGTCCGAGGCCATGTGTTTTCATGGCCCCCGGAGCGCGCCGCCTCGGCGCTCCCAATTAACGGTAGGAGGAGTTCACATCGGCGTCGGGTCGACGATGAAGTACCTGGGACTCGTCCTCGACAGCCGGTGGAATTTCGAGGAGCACTTCCGACGTCTGGCTCCCAAACTGAATCGGGCTGGGGCTGCCCTCAAGCGGTTACTGCCCAACCTCGGGGGTCCAGACGCCTCCTGCCGGAGGCTCTACGCAGGCATCGTCCGGTCCATGGCCCTTTATGGGGCGCCGGTGTGGGCGCCGTCACTGCGAAAGCGACCGGCGGCCCAGCTGAACGCGTGCCAGAGGGTCATGGCCATACGGATGGTGCGGGGATACCGCACGGTTTCCCGTGAAGCGGCGAGCCTCCTTGCTGGCCAGCCACCATGGGATCTGGTGGCAACAGGCCTTGCACTCATGCACGATCTGCGCGTGGAGATGCAACGTCGGGGTGAAACTCCGCTGCCGCGACAAGTCGCGGCATGGCGGACAGAGCTCCGACGGGGTCTCATGGCGGAATGGCGACAGCGACTATCGCAACCCAGTGCTGGGCACGCCATAATTATGGCGATAAGTCCCCTCTTTGAGGAGTGGCTGGAAAGGCAACACGGCGTCCTTACCTTCCGCATGACGCAGGTCCTCACCGGACATGGTAAGTTCGGGAGGTTCCTGCACCGGATTCGTGCGGAAGAAACGCCCGGGTGTCACCATTGTGTGGACCGCCCGGAGGACACGGTGGAGCACACGTTGGAGGTGTGCCCCGCTTGGGTAGAGCAACGCCGTGTCCTCGTGGGGGCGATCGGCGGCGGCGATCTCTCGCGCCGGGCTTTGGTACAGGCCATGGTCCGGAGCGAGGAGGAGTGGCAGGCGGTTGCCTCCTTCTGCGAAGCAGTAATGCTAGCAAAGGAGGCGGCCGATCGCGTGAGGCAACGGTCCTCACGCCCCAATCGCCGCCGGGATTCCGATCCCGATTTCCGGCCATCGTAGGCGCAGGCTTGCGGACGACGAGCAATGGGTGGCTCGCCGTCCGACCGTCCGGTAACCGTCCGGACCGAGCCCAAGTCGTCGACGGCGCGTGCTGTTCCACGCGCGCCTCAAGGAGATGTCAGCAACTGTAGGGGCCTAGCAGGGTCGAAGCCTACCGGGGCCAAGGGTCTGATTCTGAAAGGAAGACTCGGCCCTGGTACGAAAGGCAACGAAGGAACAGGAGTGGGTTTTTAGTCAGTAAAAGTCTGACACTATCTCCCGCCCCGCCCAAGGGCGGGGGATGTCATAAGATGATTTTCCCACCGAAAAAAAAAAAAAAAAAAAAAAAAAGCCAGTCAACAAAGGTAGACCATTTTCCCACGCACTGGCCATGTCTTCTTTGCAATTATTAACATGAGTTACACTAACATAATAATAATGGAATTACAGACCATTATAGCATTTCATTTTCATTTGTTGTAATATATACTTTTTTATTCTTCTTCTAAACATTGCTCTTGCAATATTTTTTATATTATTAGAATCCATCCACCATAAATTCGTTAGTAATTTATTTTTTTAACATGTCATTTATTGATAATTGTAATTATTTATTTTTCTTGCTTTTTTTATATAGCCTTTTTTTATAATGTGAATGTGAGAACACTTTAGACTCCGCGAATTCTTAGGTTACTTCGTAATACGACTCAATTTTTATTATGATTATTTTTATTGTACTTTTTAGTAACAAAATTGACCGGTCTACACTGTCCTTACATAATATCTACTTATACTGTAATATGGAAGTATTGTAAGAACCACAATTTTTTTAAAAGAGTAACCTTGGAGTTTCTTGCCGGTTCTTCTCCATAGGAAACGACCAATTTGGAACCGTGCACTAGCTTCTGACGTTTTACAAGTGCCCATGTAGGCCTATGTAAATTAACAAAACTTTGACTTGACTTGACTTCGGTTACACCGAACCATTTACGGCAATATCAGGATTGTTATGAATTGAAATTGGCAAAAATTGCAAAGTTTCAGTTGAGCGTGCAAACGCATTATTCGATTTTCAAGTCCTAACATTAATATCGACCATGTTTGAATTTACAACATTCGTTGGTGCGCACCAGTGCCTTGTAACATGTAAGTAAGCCATTATAGTGGCGAGCATCGCCGGGCGCTCGTCCATCACCTTAAACGTTCCAACAACACAGCTATTGCGGTGTATTTATATGTCGCAGTCAACTATTTTAATTCGCCGTTCAGTTAATAGCCTAGTCTTTTTACTGAATGACGGTATTCAACTAATAGACTGAATGATATTCAGCCATTCAATCAAAAAGCTCGTCAAAAAACTGGGATCGATATGTTTAATATTGGTTTAGTTACGTCCGCCTTTGTACTTTTGTGTGCATAAAGCATTTAATAAATATATAAATTGCTTGCCCTTACCAGCGATTTAAAAGAAATTAATTGATTTAAGAGAATTGAATCGTACATAATGCATGCTCATGTAGGCGTACATGGGCAGTTATAAAACGTCAGACGTTAGTAGTTTGACTGGCCTGTTGGTCTAGTGGTTAGTGGCCCTGACTGCTATACCGGAGGTCGTGGGTTTGATTCCCATCCAGGACAAATGTTTGTGTGATGAGCACAATCATTTGTTCTGTGTCGGGGTGTTATTTATCTATATATGTATGTATTTAGAAATATATAAGTATGTTTATCAGTTGTCTAGTACCCATAACTCAAGCTCTGCTTAGCTTGGGACTAGACGACGTTGTGTGATAGTTGTGGAATATTATAATATTATTATATATTATATTATATTATATTATATTATATTATATTATATTATATTATATTATATTATATTATATTATATTATATTATATTATATTATATTATATTATATTATATTATATTATATTATATTATATTATATTATATTATATTATATTATATTATATCATATTATATTATATTATATTATAGTATATGATTACAGTTGGTCGTTTCCTATGAAGTAGAACCGGAATAAAACTCTACGGTTACTCTTTCAGAAAAAAACAGTCAAGTGCGAGTTGAACTTATGCAGAGGGTGAAAGTTCGTATCCCGAATTTTTTTTCTGCATCACAAAAAAAAAATTCTGTGTTATAACTACTTTACTGTTTCAGATTTTTTCTTTGCTTGTGCTATGAGACCTCGCTTCTTGCCGAATTTCAGGATTATAGGTCAACGGAAAGTATATAGTTAACAGGCTAGCCTGATAACAAAATAACCAATCAAGTTACTTGTCTGCGACATACACATGGTGAAATAGTTCAGTTTTTAGGTAGACTGTAATCAATATGTGCTGCATTACAGGCAGCACTACACAGTTTCAAATAGTGAGCAAAAATACAGAATATTATTAGTGAGACTTAGAAGGAAAATAATCGAGTAAATAACTTGACGAAAAACCATGAAGTCTTGACTAGTAAAATACAATTAATATAGTTTCTTTAATTATTTTATTCAAAGTTTTAGTCACTAGTGCAGATTAAATAAATAAATATAACTATTTGATTTTTCATTTATCAAATATTGGGCTAAACAATATGGACACAACAGCAACATTCACTAAATTTAATCAAATATTGATTACAAACTTGATTGATTGAGTTTATTGCAAACATGTTGTTGAAATAAAAATAGGTTGGAATAAAAATTAAGAGTTTCAGACATACACCCTGTAAAGGCACTGCAAAGCAAATAATAAATTCTTGCCAGTTCTTAAGTAAGGCATCGAAGTCGTCCCGCCATCTTCTTCTTTGTCTGCCGCGACCCCGTCGTGCGATTTCAGGGCACCAACTTTGTATTTTACAAGCCCATCGCTCGACCGGCATGCGGCAGACATGTCCAGCTCAGTCCCACTTAAGCTGGGCAACCTTCTCAGCCACGTCAATGATCTGCGTTTTGGAGCGTAGTAGTGTTTCGAACGCGATCCGTTAATTTTAGTATGCTACGCTCCATAGCACGTTGGCACGCCTTAAGTTGGTAAGTGGAACTTTGGATGTTAGTCAAAGACTAAGTCTGTGCACCATATGTTAGGATGGGAAGAATACACATGTCTATTAGCTTACGCTTAAGTGACATAGGCATGGTGCCTGCCAAGTAGATCTTTCGTAACAATTACAAAGCAAATAAGTTGTGATAAAATACATTTCATAATTTACCATGTGACATATTACAAAAATATAATAATATTCTAAGTATTAAAATAAAAGAATACCTATGTCAAACCAAATAGGTATATGTCAAAATAAAATTATTTAATTCGAAATATTAAAAATGTACCTACGTCTGTTTAATTATTAATGAGAAGAATAAAAGAGAACCATACCGTGATAATTAGTAACTAAATAATGATCATCATATTTTTGTATTGATTCGAATTTAATAGAGGTCAGCGTACGTTCCCTTTTTTCCATGCTTCGCTGTCGTATTCACCTCGTAGTACCTATTGTCTCTCACACTGACCATCCATCCTAAAATTAAAGAACTCTTACGCAATACAAAATTAAATTAGAGCTTAGAGCCATACGATAAATACAATAAATTGTACCGGGAAGAGCTCGCGCACTTTTCCGCACTACTGTGAGAAACAGTGAATTGCGTGCCTAAAAGCAGTAGGGGTAGGAGGTTTTCCAGTGCGTTGGATAATATTTATATTCAGACCATATACAACTCTAAAATACCGAAAAGTACGAAGCTGTCTACCTACCTCTTTCATCGACAGTACTCTCGCAATGGTACAGTCGTGCATAGTACTAAGCTGGTACAATCGCGTGCATCGGTCCATCGGCGCGGCACCCACAGCACGAGTTTCTCTGATTTATCACTGGTTTACGTGGTTCAATGTAATTTTCGTGCATTTACGGTTTCATACGCGCGCTGTGCGGTCGAATGCTGCAATTGTGTTCAGTTTTATGGTGAGAAAACTCGATTTTAGGTAGATTGTTAAGAATTTATTAGATTACAACTTAAAAAAATATATTTCATAAATTTTTAGGGTTCCGTACCTCATAAGGAAAAAGCGGAACCCTTATAGGATCACTTTGTTGTCCGTCAGTCTGTCTGTAAAGACCCTTTATCTCGGGAACGCGTGGAGGTATCGAGTTGAAATTAAAACCATAAACTCAGGTCTGCGGTCCCTTGAAGCTGTTAAAAAAGTCAAACTTCTGAGTTAACGAAAAAAAGATACGGCCGTTTATGTCACAAAAACGTATATTTCGACACTCTCAAGGGAATCAAAATTCATATATATACTACCCGTTGACCTAGAATCCTAAAATTTGGCATGAAGCAAGGTCTCACAGCACAAGTATAGGAAAAAATCTGAAAACTGTAAATTTATTGTTACGGCACAAAAAAAAAAATATTGCGGAAAAATCTTCGTAACTCAATTCGGGAATTGAACTGTTATCATAGGTAAGTTTGTAAGGAACCATCAGTGCGCAGTCCGACTCGCACTTGCCCGGTTTTTAGTTTTAGTCAGCGGTTTCACCCGAGTGAAAGTCGAATATTATGCAATGGAAATATAATATCGGAATAAAGAAATACTTACATTTATGCGGAACAGGGTTTAAATTCCCGCAAACAAACCTTGATTGAAAAGGGAGGATCCTCAGACGGATATTGTGTCTGGTCCAGGCCACTGCCTGATTTCAAACTGTTGTTTAATTTCTAATCTCTGATATCACGATGCACAATTTTGAATTTTTAGTTCCCATGTGGGGAGATACATGACGCTACAAGTATCATAATCTAGGCTATAGTATAGTCACGTACGTGCTTAATTTCATCCACATCCATTCAGCTATCTTCTTAGCGTATCGATGGCAAAACTGGTTCAATTCCTTGCCTGGCCCAGTATTCGGCCACGGCAGTGCCGTCCGCTAATGCTGTCGTTAGGTCCCTACGTAAACAGGTAACAGGGCATGTGATGCAGGATCGAAGGTGGGACATGGTCTGCGAAGAGACGCCGCACAAACACTGAAGATCGGAACCGTCCGAGAACCCCCATCCGTGGAGATTGTCTTTGCTGCGCCCAACTTGGGTGCGGAGTCTGTTTAAAGTTTTCCAGGTGGGCTATGGCAGCTATTAAGACGTGATTCTGAATAATATCTCAACGGCTATAATCATTTATAGTATTCTTTGGTAGGACGTCTTTATGGCAGTATCTCTGGTCGTTGGATACGGCCTCACTAGATGATGGCGCTCGCTAACAATAGTGGGCTATTACAAGTTGGGAGTGTGCATGAACTGGATTGTATCGTAGGCCTGCAACTCATGGTAGTGGGAGGAACTGTGGGGTTTTTGTGGAGTATCTAACTCCGAAATAACACTCTGTTCTCTCCAAGCAGAGAATATCCATGAAGGTTTTCTCACAAAAAAAGTATGGTATGATTCCTGTCTGAAACATAAATACATGTTATTTTTGTGTTTTAGCACATAAATTATTGTATAAACTTTTATTTATCATTTATTTAAGAATGACAAGGAAATTTTTCTACTTATAAACATCCTAACTAATAAATATTATAGCTTAATAGGTACAAATATAAACTGAAAATAATAACATGTACAAACGGGTAGAAAACGAACGCACCGGGCAACAAAAAGTCCATTCACATAAATTAAAACAAATAAATCCAATAGTTTTATTCACCCATTTTTGTTTCCAAGAAAAACAGGAAACTTCAGTTCTGCTTACATTACACTTACGCTTACATTTTCCAGCAAAAGGAAACAAAAAGTAATCTAGTTAAAAATCTTCAACACATATCAGACTAAAACAGCACCATGTAAACAGAGCTAGCGATTTAAAAATGTCAGAGAAAAACTCTTCGCACTTGTGCTTAAATGAAATTCTGCGGTCAGTGTTCGACTAAGAGCTTGAAAAAATAATTAACTTTTTTGCTGACGATAGTTTTTTTTTTAAGTTGAGGCGTTGAAGAAAAATATTGGGTTAGAAAAGCAATATCGTTCAAAGTGTTGAATAAAGAAGATTTATATTTCACACTTTTTAGTTGTATCCTACAGATAAACCTAAATAGTATGCATGTTATAGAATATAACCGTTAAAACTCCCCCAAGACTTTTACTGACTAAAAACCCACTCCTGTTCCTTCGTTGCCTTTCGTACCAGGGCCGAGTCTTCCTTTCAGAATCAGACCTTTGGCCCCAGTAGGCTTTGACCGTGCTTGGCCCCTACGGTTTGCTGACATCAGTAGTATATTATTGGGTTCTCTGGATCAACGGAAATCAATAAGTCCAGTTATATAGAACTAATACCATTCACCCACAATCTATTCAAATAGATGAAAACAGGGGTTATTGAAAAAAGAGTAACATCGAATTAAAAATCTTCAGATTTTGAAAAGTAAATATACCTTCGCAGAGAAGCGCAGGTAAACTTTTCAAAAACTGAAGATTTTTAATTCGATGTTACTCTTTTTTCAATAACCCCTGTTTTCATCTATTTGAATAGATTGTGGGTGAATGGTATTAGTTCTAAATAACTGGACTTATTGATTTCCGTTGATCCAGAGAACCCAATAATATACAGTTGAAAACTTAATTACTTCTTATCTCTATAAAGGGGGGGAAAAAAAACAACAATTGCTAATCATTAATTTTGTCTTTTATTAATAAAACTATGTCTCTATATGATTTATAAACATCGTCCATAAACATGTTTTTGACAATATATTGCACACATAATTCGGAATGACACTTGCAATTTAACAATTCTGCAGGTAGATTTTCCACATCATATAACTCAATTCGTATCATTTTCGTTCCCCTTGATGGTTTTTTTATACAGATATAAGTCTCTTTGTCTTGATATGCTCTCTTTTTTGATTTGTCTTGATTGTTCGGCAAGAAGTTGAATAGATCCTCACCAGATTCCTGAAACAAACATCGAGTTAATCAACCGGCTTCAATGAAGAAGGAAAGTTCTCAAGTCAACGCATATTTTATATTTAATTTATGTATTTACATTGTTTATTCTATTTAAAAAAAAATTGAACTATGACAAAACTGTTGACGTCGAACCCGTTAAGTATTCATCTTGAAAACATTGTTTATATACTTATTTCATTATTCGATCAACGAAAAAAATAATTTTTTTTTTTTAAATAAAAATAAAAATGTTTTTCAATAACTTACCGACATGTTAGATGTTCAAAGCTGCTCCGGTGTTGATGAAAATCAGAGAAATAATGATGTTGGAAATTGAAGTAAATGATTCTTTATATGTGATTTTAGTATGCTATTAAGGTTTAAAATCGTTAATTAATTTGAACACATGCCACGTTTCCTTAAATGGAAATGAGTACAATAAGACTGGCGCCTGGAGACAGATGATCTGTCTATGTTTACAGTGAGAAATATAATAATATCCTAGGCGTCAATGTTGACGCCTACTATTTTATCTCATAATACGCAGCAGTAACGTCGTATTTTGGTTACGGAATATGTTAAGTTACTATATTGTACCCTTATAAACATATAATAAAAATGAAGAAGTTTGTCTGTTTATTTTAGACTAATTCACACTTATAGTACCTTTATTAAGACTGATTGGTTACCTGAGGAGTAAATTAAAAGAAGTGAAGCCGTTGGATACAGCTAGTGTATTTAATTTGCTGACAAACTGTTTTCTGCATAACACTAGTGTAAAATCTGCATGCACACATTGATGTTTTTCATATTTATTTAAATGACCGTGAAACAATGAGCCACTACAAAATTTTCTTTCTGAGGTGCTACAAGTGATAAAAGTGTTTATAAGTGTGTGTAGTGCGTGCCCCATATGCAGGTTTCGGACAACTAGTCTTCTTAACAATACAAAGTGAGTATCAAGCTTTTCAAATGTAATAACTTTTCAGAATAGTTTATCTTTTTCATCAGTTTCAAAATTTGTTATTTATGTTCTAACAAATATTATGTGATGAATAAGTAATTATTCGATTAATTAAATCTGTTTATCCAATTTGTAAGAACAACATAAACCGACTTCACAAAAAGGCGGAAGGTTCTTAATTCAACCCGTACCTATTTATGAATACAAGCGTTAATATCACTTTTAGATTTCGGGTGTATTATTTTTCTGAATGATTCAACATGAGCTCAATACAAATATTTGCATAGGTATTCTGAAAACATTCCTGAATTAACAAGTCAGCTAGGCACCAGGTACCTGATGTTAATAGCGACAGTGTATTCGAAGGTGTAACTTACCTTATCTGATACGAAAACTTAAAATAATTAAATATGATTTCGATAATTTAAATTAATCAGTTTATTCTATTTTTGTTTTCAGATTTACAACTCCACTGTACAAGTCAAGTCAACAAGTCTTCAAAATCTTCATCATCGTCATCTTACAAAATCTTCAATCAAATTAAACAAAATGTAAGTATCATTATAGATTATTATCAGACTGGCCTGTTGGTCTAGTGGTTAGTGGACCTGACTGCAATGCCGGAGGTCGTGGGTTCGATTCCCACCCAGGACAAATGTTTGTGTGATGAGCACGATCATTTGTTCTGTGTCTGGGTGTAATTTATCTATAATATGTATGTATTTAGAAATATATATGTATGTTTATCAGTTTTCTAGTACTCATAACACAAGCTCTGCTTAGCTTGAGACTAGACGGCGTTGTGTGATAGTTGTGGAATATTATAATTATTATTAATATAAAAAATACCTTTTAACCTTAACCTTTGTAATTGTCACGTAAACGTTGTTTTATTATAGTACTTCTAATATTATCAACATCTGCAAGTTTTGTAAAAAGTATTGAATTTATTAATTTTTATTTTCTAATACAACAGAGCTGTTAGCAGAGAGAGGTAGATAAGTAAAACGTATATATGTAATTATTTATTTATTTTTATTTTCAGGTCAAAAGCTGACGAACTTTTTCCCACATCCTCTGAAGAAGAGGTTGAAGAAATTTGTCCTCAAAAGAAAACGAAACGGAGTAGAGAAGAGTCTCGTCCATCTAGCAGCATGCCAATCTTGGATGACAAGGGGGAAGAGCTGGAGAGAAAGCGAACTAAACGCGAAAAACATTCGTCAACACGTCGAGCTGAGCCAGCAGTGAGCACTGAACATATACGATCATCATTGAAAAAGCCGAAGATTCGTCCAGTTACAAGACCTACGGCTAGGGAACTTTTCGGTACGGACAGTGAAGATGAAGCACAGGAAGCGGCCTGTGCCTCTTCTTCCTCTTCTAAAAAAGTATCAACTTTAGTATCTTCTATCACGAGAAGATTAGCTAACGGTATTTCTCGACAAGGTCATCCTTCTAAAGAGGGATCGCACTACATTGAATTAAAAGTCTATAAAGTTTCGGATATTGAAAATGTTTCTGCAATGAATAGATGGCGTCAGGCAGTGATCAGTTTAAAAAATAAAACAGACGATAATACTGAAGCTTGGGGATATTTAGCAAAATTTATAACTTCAAGTAGGAAGGAATTTAAGGATATCCCACCGACATTTATTTCAAACTATTATTGAATACGAACAAACCATATTTTTGTAATCAAGATGATCTTTTCAAAATATGAATTTAGCTAATATTTGCTTTTCACATAAAAGCCTATATCATATAAAAGCGTAGATCATATGCATATAATCAAAATGTATCCATAGGTTAAGTTGAAAAAGTTAAATAAATTAATATAACATTATTTTATCCTAATGATGTCTTGTTTTTTTTTTATTACAGCTACCGCTACCGGCGATAACGGATCTCATTTTCAAAGTCATGATACTATGATATGCCATGAATGCAAAGTAATTTTACGAAAACCTGATTATAGATACCATGTAAGAAGTAATGTACATAAATCAAATTGTTTATTGAAAACTGAATTTGAAAATGTTGAAATCATTGCAACTGCATTTAAAGACAGGATCCTTACTTATCGATTAAATCCATATGAAGAATGCTTTGAGACCCCTGAAACTTTCTTGCATGATAGTATGAAATATATCATAAAACTAATTACTATGGCTCTGGAAAAAAGTACTTGCTTAAAAGTAAATTTTGAGCTATTTGCAAACTTTATATTACCACATTCAGACTCACAAAATCTAAAGTCGTTTAACACTAAAAATACAATTATTCTTAAAGATACATGTATAAAAGAAAAGTATATGGAGGCAGTGAATACAATTAATAAAAAAATGAGCGAGTTCCAATTTTGTGAGTCAGGCTGGTCTTTTCTCTCAATAAGTCATTTAGAAATAAATCTTAATAAATACTGTCCTATGAGAGGTGGCTCCTATATTGATTTACCACCCATAGTGAAAAATACTAAAAGCTGTATTAATATACAGAATAATGATAACCACTGCTTGTTATGGTCTATAGTAGCAGCTTTACACCCACGCGAACGTAACGCGTGCAGAGTAAACTCTTATCCACACTACAGTAACGTACTGAACGTTCAGGATATGACTTTTCCCCCTACAATAAGCGATGTAAAGGTCTTAGAAAAAAATAATCCAGACTTGAGTGTAAACATCTACGGATTAGATAACAAATTTTATGTAACTGGACCTCTATATAAGTCAGATTCAAGGAAAACAAATCATGTGAACCTACTTTACATTGAAAAAAATGGTAAGTTTCATTATTGTCTGATTAAAGATCTTCTCAAATTAGTACGCAGGCAAATTTCTGAACATAAAGGTAAAATGTATTTATGTGAAAATTGTCTACAATTTTTTTCAAGTGTGTCTAAGTATACTGCGCATTCTTGTTCAGAAATATTATCGGTGTTGCCTCCAAAAAACAGTGTATTGAAATTTGAACACTACGAGAGACAGCAGAAAATCAACTTTGTGATATAAGCAGATTTTGAAAGCATTTTGACACATTGTACAGAAAACCAATCAACTGAAAACACTAAACTTATTCAAAAACACGAGCCTTCTTGTTTCGGCTATTATATATGCTGTTCACATGATTCAGGCTTAAATAAATATGTAACTTATAGAGGTCCAGATTGTGCTAAAGTATTCATTGAGTATTTAATCAGAGATGTGTCACAAATACACGATATGTTGCAATGTAAAAAGCCCATAATGAAATTGTCTAAACATCAGCAGGACAAATATCAAAGAGAAACTACTTGCCATATCTGTAATAATTTACTTTTTGATGATAAAGTAATGGACCATGACCACGTGACTTCTGAATTTAGGGGAGCAGCGCATAATCAATGTAATCTTTTATATAGAGTTTGCCCTTTTGTGCCTGTGATATTTCATAACTTATCTGGCTATGATAGTCATCTGTTTATAAAAGAATTAGCGAAGTATGAGGGTGATTTGAAAATTATACCGCAAACTAAGGAAAAGTACCTATCCATTACTAAATATTTGCCATCAAAAGACTCATCAAAATCAATTCAAATAAAATTTTTAGACTCTTTTCAATTTCTTAGCTCGAGCTTAGATAATTTATGTAAAACTTTATGTGAGAAAGATTTTATTAATTTATCTCATGAGTTCCAAAATCATGAACAGTTTGAGCTTATGCAACTTAAGGGCATTTATCCATATGACTACGTAGATACATGGTCTAAGTACAGTGATACGGCACTGCCGAAAAAAGAATACTTTTTTAATAATTTAAAACAAGAGCATTTATCAGACGAAGAATACTTCAGAGCGCTAAGAGTGTGGGATGTTTTTGACATTCAATCGCTTGGAGAATACACAGACTTGTATTTGAAAAGTGATGTTTTGATTCTTAGTGATATATTTGAAAAGTTTCGAAATACATGCCTTCAATACTATAAGTTAGATCCGGCTTATTATGTCACCTCGCCCGGACTCAGCTGGGATGCAATGTTACTATGTACGGGTGTGCAATTAGAATTAATTAATGATGTAGAGATCTATCAGTTATTGGAAAAAGGTATTCGTGGAGGTTTAGCTCAATGTTCCCTGAGACATGCTAAAGCAAACAATCAATATCTCCCCAATTACGATGATCAAAAAGAAACATCGTTTCTTATATATCTTGACTGTAACGCACTCTACTCTCATGCTATGACAAAACCAATGCCAATTTCCGAGTTTAGGTTTTTAACAGACACAGAAATTTGTAATTTCGATATCATAAATACTGATGAAAATGGTGATTACGGTTATATTCTGGCAGTTGATTTGGAATACAGGGATTATTTACATAATACTCATAGTGATTTACCATTCGCAAGCGAGAAATTCATTCCTCCTGGTGGTAAAAACCCAAAACTTATTGCAAACCTTTATGACAAATATCATTATGTCATACATTATGTTCACTTGAAAGAATGCCTAAAACATGGGTTACGTCTTAAAAAAATCCATAAGATTCTGTGTTTTCGACAAGGTAGCTACCTCAAAAAATATATTGATTTGAATACTCAGTTACGTCAAAAGTCTTCATCAGTTTTTGAAAAAGATTTTTTTAAATTACTTAACAATGCTATTTTCGGGAAAACGATAGAGAATAAAAGGAAACATGTCAATGTTAAACTAGTCTCTAAATGGAGCGATACTAAAAATAAAACTAAAAAAGTTTTGGAGGCCAAAAAACTAATTGCAAAACCAAATTTTCATAGTGCTACTATATTTTCTGAAAACTTAGTAGCAATCCAGCTAAATCCCGAAAAAATCAAGCTGGACAGACCTATATACATAGGGTTCAGCGTGCTAGAATATGCTAAAACTCATCTCTATCAGTTTCACTATGACTTTATTAAAAAGAAGTATAATGAAAACGTAGAACTATGTTATACTGACACAGACAGCTTACTTTATTTGATATACACTGACGATTTTTATAGAGATATGAAGGAGAATATATCTTTGTTTGATACTAGTAATTTTCATTTGAATAATCCGTTTAATATGCCAATAACAAATGCTAAAGTGCCCGGGTTATTCAAGGACGAGTTAGGTGGCGATGTGATTGCCGAATTTGTAGGACTCAGAGCTAAATTGTACTGTATAAAAAGCGTAAAGGTGCAAATAAAAAAAGCAAAAGGTATATCTAAGACTGTCACTAAACAACTAAACTTATCTGACTATTATCAGACTCTCATAACGAATAAGAATTTGCGGTTCAAAATGAATATGCTAAAATCGATAAAGCATACTATATATACTCAGGAAGTCTACAAACTAGTCTTGAACAGAAACGATGATAAAAGACAAATTCTTCCCGATAATTCTCATACGTTACCTTGGGGACATTGTGATACAATATTTTGAATGTACGAGTACCTATATGATAAATTACAATACTTGTATAATAATTGTAACTAGACTGTTAATTAGATAATAAATGATACAATTAATGATTAGATGTACCATCGATAAGATATTTTAATTTACTTATTCAAAATAAATATATCGAGATTATATTTGGTGTTTTATTTATGTTTTTTTACTGAATATTGATATTATAATGGTGTAAAAAGAGTATGCATTATATATTTATTATTAGATCAAATTATGAAAGCATTAAAATTTACTTATGATGCGACACGAAACGATTTACTTATGGAATAGACAGTATCGAAGAGAAGTGATTATAATAAGTACAATCAGCTGTACCTTAGATTAAATATTATGAAAGATGAGAATAGCATCTTTCTTGTACTCAATACAGGATTTGACCTAATTCGACGAAGTATATATATACACGTTAAATAGTTTTTTAATTAATCGGTGAGATGAAGTTGATCAAGCAACCTATATCCCTCAATGTTAATAATATAAGATTAAGTGATTCTGTTCACCACATCAGACATAGCGCTTTATTGCCAAATACCATTCGCTGTATAATATGCGGTCCATCAAGCTGTGGCAAAACGAATGTTATGATTAGTTTACTGCTGCATGAAAATGGACTCAAATTCAGAAATCTTTATCTTTACTCTAAGACTTATTTCCAACCAAAATACCGTTTTTTAAACGAAGTATTAAAAAGAGTGCCACAGATTAATTTCTATGAGTTCAGTGATGATAAAGATGTAATATCTCCGAGTGAAGCTTTAACAAATTCTGTATTTATTTTTGATGATGTTGCGTGTGAAAATCAAGTTAATATCCGCAATTATTTTTGCATGGGCAGGCATAAACAAATCGATTGTTTCTATTTATCTCAAACCTATTCTAAAATTCCGAAGCAATTGTTACGTGACAATGTTAATTTTCTTATTATATTCAAACAAGATGATGTGAATTTAAAACATATTTATGAAGAGCATGTTAGTTCTGATTTACAATGGAAAATGTTCAAAAATATTTGTCAAACTGTTTGGAGTAAACCTTATAATTTTCTACTTATTAATAAAGAATCGCCATTAAATAATGGAAGGTACAGACAGAACTTTGATATTTTTTTAAAGTTTGACTGACTGTTTATACATATAAGTAATTAACATACAAAATCAAATTCAGTATAATTTGATTCTTAGCTGAACGCAGTTGTTAAAATATACCATGGAGAAAAATATTAAAATAGAATTAATGAAGTCAGTAGACTCCATAAAGAATAAAATAAAACAAATGAAGAACCAGGATCACTGTATGAAATTGTCGCTTGATCAAATGCTTAAACCGGTCACAGACCCTCTTAAAACCCTAGCTGATTCCAATACAAATATGAAAAAAATATTGTTGTTACAAAATACAACCCCACCCACATGTTCTGGAGATATTGAAATGGATGATATTAATACTAGCTCGACTACAAAGTTTGAGGACTGTTACGAACCAAAACATAATTCTGCACAATTGGTTAAAAAGTCTCCTAAAATGGAAGATGATTTAGATATTTCATTAGAAGATTATGATATGTATGATGGTGTAAATATACCGTTTGGAATAAGAAGTGAAAACAAAACTTTATTTATGGGTAATTCAAAAGTATCATTTTCTAAAATTGATAGTTTGAATAACGATAGCGTTATTTTGATTAAAATCGGTGATAAATCTTACAATTTAACTCCTGGTCTGAAAGAACTTTTACTTAAAAAAAAACCTGATTTAAAATTAGTATCCCCTAAAGATAAACTTTTCTACAAGGATATATTGCATTACACCAATGCTCACAAAAGAGACTTCAATCCTAAAGGTCAAATAAAAGGTGATAAAGGAATAAAATATCGTGAAATAATCAGACCTTTTTTTTCTGAAACATTAAATGATAACATTCACACTAAACTTGGAGGAAACTTGCCAAAGTTAAAGAAGTACAAAAACAATACTGACTTGGTATATTGGGACGATCCTAACGAGTTGGTTGAGAGATTAAAACTATTAGTCGCTTCAAGAGATGCTGGCAATACAAATCATGATAATGAAATTTTATCGATAATTGAAGAATTAAAAGAAGCTGATATAATTGAAGAATAAATAGTGGAGGTAGTATGATTTTCATTCAGTATCATTGGTAGGTTCAAGACAAATGTTGATATACTGAATTAAAATATGAGTAAAGCCGACGTAGTAAACGAAATTCATAAAAATGCAAGACTAAACTTTCCACGAAGACATGTTATTATGAAAGATATAGATGACCTTTGGCAAGCAGACTTAATCGACATGCAATCAATTTCCAAAGAGAATAAAAATTACAAATTTATTCTTGCTGTTATTGACACATTTTCGAAATACGCCTGGACCTTTCCTTTGAAAAGCAAGACCAAAGATATTGTATGCAATTCTTTCAAGATTTTGTTGGCTAATGGGCGTGTTCCCAAAAATTTGCAAACGGATAATGGAACAGAATTTTATAATAACATGTTTCAAAATCTTATGAAATCTTATTATATAAATCATTATTCAACCTTTTCAACAAAAAAGGCATCAATAGTTGAGCGATTTATTAGAACATTGAAATCGAAACTATACAAGGAATTTAGTTTAAAAGGTAACTATAATTGGATAGATAATACTCTTAATAATGTTATTTATGAATACAATCACACCTATCATCGCACAATTGATGAAATCCCAGCAAACGTGGATAATGTTAATAAAAAACGCATATTACAAAGATATTGTATGTTGATGAAAACCGTTAGCATAAAAAGCAAGTTTAAAGAGGGTGATTATGTACGCATTAGTAAATATAAGGGGACATTTGAAAAAGGATATACTCCCAACTGGTCGACAGAAATATTTAAAATTCGAAAAATACAAAATACATCGCCTATCACCTACTTAATTGATGACGCAATCAGAGGCCAACCCATTTTAGGTGCATTTTATGTACAAGAACTTCAAAAGACAAAAAATGCTAATTTATATCTAGTTGAGAAAGTTCTTAAAAGTAAAGGAGACAGAGTTTTTGTAAAATGGTTAGGTTTGCCTGCTTCTGAAAATAGTTGGATTGATAAATCGAATATTTATTGAGTGTTCAGTCCAAATGTTTCAGTCTTATGATGTGTATTGAAGAGAGTAGTCTTCTCAATTGGATTATAAATCATTTACCATTTGAATTACATTTACCAGGATACAATTATTGCGGGCCTGGCACTAAATTGATGAAAAGGCTTATACGTGGAGATAAAGGTGTTAATAAATTAGACGAATATTGCAAACAGCACGACATTGCCTATCATAAATCTTCAAACTTAAAGGATCGCCACAAGGCAGATTTAGTTTTGTTAAATATGGCTAAAGACCGAGCACTTGCCTCTGATGCGAGTGTAGGGGAAAAACTGGCAGCACGCTTAGTAAGCAGCGCTATGTCAACAAAAATTAAAACTGGTTTTGGCCTACAAAAAGATAGCAAAAAGTGTCCTCCTAAAATTGGAAAAGGATTAAAAAATAAATTTAAAAATGTTATTAGAAAAACCAAGAGACATATGAAAAAATTAAAACCGAAATGCAAGAAAGTGGCAATAGAATTAGCTATGGCCGCTGCCAGAGAATTAGCTGATGATTCATCCATTAAACTTCCTCGTGTTATTCCTATACCAAAAACTGGTGGAGTATTGCCTTTGATTCCGATTTTTGCGGGATTATCTGCAGTGGGAGCTTTAGCAGGCGGTGCAGCTGGTATTGCTAAAACCATAAATGAATTCAAGATTGCGAAAAAGTTATTGACTGAATCGAAGAGACACAATGAAAAGATGGAAGCTCTCTGCATCGGAAAAGGACTACACCTTAAACCACATAAAGATGGACTCGGCATCGGAAAGAAAAAAACTAAGATATCGGCTACCCAAACGAGCCTTGAGTAATTTAGACATTTTGAAGCATGGAAATAATATTCCCTATTTCAGAGGTGTCTTTATGAGAGATAAGCTACCTAAACACCCTTTTAAAAAAGAATGTGGAGTAATAAATTTAGATAGCTCTAAAAATCCTGGTTCTCATTGGGTAGCCTATGCAAAATACAACGATTATATTGAGTATTTTGATAGTTACGGAAATCTTAAGCCTCCAAAGGAATTTATAAAATACTTGGGCTCCAAAATTCACTATAATTATGATAATATTCAGCGTGATCACCCTTTTAATTGTGGACATCTTTGTTTAAACTTTTTGAAGAATTTTTGGTGTAGTGAAGGAATAAAATAAACATGATCTTTCGAAAGAGGTCAGTATAGAAGCATGTCTACTACGGTTACCATCTCTGGGAATAAATCGGAATTGGTTTCATACTTTCAACCACCATTGCATTTGTCAGATCAATATGAGTGCGGTTTGGTATACTTTTCAGTATTAAAATCAAGACCAAATATTCCCATTATTAACAGAGGTCTGTCTGTAATCAGAATCGAATGTGATCTTGTTAACGGTTCGTACTGCAACGGATTACCAACTCATTTTATTCATGAGTTTGTGTCTGATACTACTCCAGGTCATCAGTGCATGAAAATACCACTACATGTTATTTACTTTCCAGTAAACAAAAATATAATTTCATCGGTATCTGTTAAGATTGTAGATCAATTTGGTCACTGTATTAACTTTGGAGAGGAACAAGTTCAGTTACGTCTTCATTTAAGAAAAACAAAATGATAGTATATTATAAAAACACCCAAGCGAATGGAAAATGTCTTAGTCCTTCTGCGATTGCTAAAGTGCAAAGACGCAAGAAATACGTTAAGAAATTGACTAAAGCAAATAAAGATTTTCTTAAAGCCCTAGGGTTCAAAGTATGAATATACTACAGATTACTGAATTACCGCACTTCGACACTTCGATCGAAAGTTATGAAGTCCATTCATACAATCCCTACAATAGCAGCTTTAGAGAAAACGATGAAATCAGAATTCCCATCCACCAGCAAGACATATACGTGCTACCATCAGCCAGTTCAATTTACATCGAAGGACAAGCGAAGCTCTTCGGTAAAGATGGGAATCCAATCAAGAAAACTTTTTCATTCACTAATAACCCTGTTATGTATTTGTTTCAAGACATCAGATACGAAATGAATGGTATTGAAATAGACCGCATAAAAAATTCTGGAATAACATCAACAATAAAATCATACATCTCATTAAATGAAGCAGAAAATAAAGTTGCTGCTCTATGGGGTTGGAATTTAGAGGGATTTCAAAGTGATGGGCATTTTAGTGCTGTTATCCCATTAAATAAGGTTTTAGGTTTTGCAGAGGATTACAATAAAATAGTGATAAATTGTAAACATGAACTTATATTGAACAGAAGCAATACTAACTTAAATAGCGTTATCCTTTCTGATGATATTGTTAATTTTCAAATAGACGTGCAAAGAGTTCAGTGGAGGGTGCCACACATAAAAGTATCAGACCGAGAAAGACTGTCACTTTTAAAACATTTAGAAAGAGATAAACCTATTCAGATGGCGTTTAGAAATTGGGATTTATATGAATATCCGTTACTACCTAAAACCACAAAGCATTCTTGGTCAGTTAAAACTGCTTCACAATTGGAAAAACCCAGATATGTAATTTTTTGTTTACAAACAAATCGAAAAAATAATAAAACTAAAGACAGTTCACTATTCGATCATTGTGAAGTAACAAACGTTACACTCTTTTTGAATTCACAATATTATCCATATGAACCTTTAGGTTTAAAGTTTTCTGAGAACAAATATAGTATATTATATGAAATGTTTGTGAAATTTCGTCAGTCGTATTACAACTGTCCAGTAGACCCGTTGCTTGACCTAAAGGAGTTCAAAGAAAAAGCCCCTCTTTTTATCTTAGACTGCTCAAGACAAAACGATAGCCTGAAAACAGGTCCAGTGGACGTGAGGTTGGAAATTGAATGTTCCACAGCATTACCAGATAAGACGACTGCATATTGTTTGATTATAAACGATCGACTCGTAGAATACAAACCTCTCAGCAACATTGTGCGCAGATTGTCATGATAGCTATTGTGGATATTCAAGGCTTTAAAACAGAAACAAATGAATTTATAATAAAAGAAATCGCTATATTGTATAATAAAACATTACAAGTGTTTTTAATTAAGCCACCATTTCCATTTTCAAAATTAACGAAACATGAAAAAAAACATGTTTGTTGGATTGAACGTAACAGAAAGATACATTGGCGTGAAGGATTTGTACCCTACCCTAATTATCAGAATTTAGTTATAGATATTTTAAGAGATGAATGTATCTACGTTAAAGGTTCAGAAAAAGTGTTGTGGTTAAAGCATATTTTAGAAAACAGTAATTCTAATATATTCAATTTAGAAGATAAAGGATGTTCTAGTTTGATAAGTTTATACGATCTATATAAGTATTCTCAAGATTTATATAACTGTATTTATCATGACTCTGTATGTGCTTTAAAAAATGTATTGTGTTTAAATAAGTGGTGCTTTGATAATAAAATTCTAAAATAAATAGTTTTTTGTTTTATTTCTATAGTTAGGTAAAACGCATCTTAAAGTTTTCTATTCCCCTCCGCCCACCTCTGTCCGGTCTTTATAAGTTATTGACAAACGCTGGACGATACCATTGAACGTTTATAATTGAACTAGAAAGTTAATAGAACATGTCTCAAAATGAATACAAACCTCGATATGACATGTATAACATGTTCAAAATGCGTGAATTTTCATTTAATTATTACTGGAGGACGTTTAATCAAAAGAAAAGATTAGTGAGGGAAATGGCTGACGCGGGATTCTTTTATTATGGAAATGGTATAAATGATATTGCAGCATGTTTCTCATGTGGAGGTGTTATCAAAGATTGGGAGATTTATGATGATCCTTGGATGCAGCATGCTATACATTATCCTGAGTGTTTTTACTTGAACGCTGTGAAAGGAAAGGAATATATAATTAAATACACATATCTCCATCTCAGCATTAAACTCTCAGCATTGTAGTGTGATGGTTCAATTTTAATCAATGCTTGCTTCAACAAGAGAGAGAGAGAATATATTAAATAAATTAAATTAAAATTGACAGAATGCTTCATTCATCGAAATTTGGTTTGGAAGGCAATTCTAAACTTATTTTCAAGAATGCTAGTGGCGAGATTATATTTACTCAAGACCTGACTAACCAGAAAATAATGAACACCAGTTCATCAAAACTTCAGGACAATACAAACGAGACAGAGCAAAACTCAGAAAAATCCTCCTTCGAAAATACACGATATCTCACACTCAAGAATGGTCACAATGAGATCCTTACTTTTGTTCGAGTTGGCAAAGTACCTACATCCTGGTCCTGAAAAATCGGCTGTAAGGTCATCAAATGCTCCGCCTGACATTAAATTAGTAACAAGAAGTATAGTGCGTGATATAGTTTTTCCTGATTCAGAAGACATTCTATGCTATCAGATGCTACCAGAAGATGAAATTTCTTTTCTTTAATAAATTATCTAAATGTAAAATGACTGTGCTCAGTGGTGATATGTATAAGATGCTAATGAAATGAAATTAGAAGTAATATACATTAAAAAAATAAAATAAAAAAATCTAAATTTACTTTCTAGGTAGTACCGCATTGCAATATTTTGATAAGTAAACATATATGTGAATAACAAGGGTAATTAAACATAAGTATCTTATAAATATTTTGTTTTATTTTCTACTACATCCATCACCATCTATTTTTTCTAGATAGAACCTAAGTTTCATTAACATAACCATTGTAATATTTTAATAAGTAATCATATAGGTGAGTAAAAAATTGATCTAATTGATACTTCTGAATACAAACATACATTATGAATCTAAACAAATAAGTAGGTACCTACACGAATCAATAGTAAAGAGGCGTAACATGGGTAGGAATAAGATAGGAATGCAAACAGTTTCCTTAACGGGTACGGTGATGTGTAAACAATCACTCTCAACCGATTCGACACTACATTATGATTGTGTGCTAGGTAAGTACATTGCAAAGGGGTATAGACCTTCAATTTTTGAAAAGTTAGCCTTCGCTTCTCTGCGAGTATAAACAAAAAAAAACAATTAAGTTTTCAACTGTATATTATTGGGTTTTCTGGATCAACGGAAATCAATAAGTCCAGTTATATAGAACTAATACCATTCACCCACAATCTATTCAAATAGATGAAAACAGGGGTTATTGAAAAAGAGTAACATCGAATTAAAAATCTTCAGTTTTTGAAAAGTTTACCTGCGCTTCTCTGCGAAGGTATATCTACTTTTCAAAAACTGAAGATTTTTAATTCGATGTTACTCTTTTTCAATAACCCCTGTTTTCATCTATTTGAATAGATTGTGGGTGAATGGTATTAGTTCTATATAACTGGACTTATTGATTTCCGTTGATCCAGAGAACCCAATAATATACTACTGACATCTCCTTGAGGCGCGCGTGGAACAGTACGCGCCGTCGACGACTTGGACTCGGTCCCGACGGTTACCGAACGGTCGGCCGGCGAGCTACCCATTGTTCGCCGTCCGCAAGCCCGCGCCTACGGTGGCCGGAAATCGGGATCGGAATCCTGGCGGCAGTTGGGGCGTGAGGACCGTTGCCTCACGCAATCGACCACCTCCTTTGCTAGCATTACTGCTTCGCAGAAGGAGGCGACCGCCTGCCACTCCTCCTCGCTCTGGACCATGGCCTGTACCAAGGGCCGGCGCGAGAGATCGCCGCCGCAAACCCTGAGACCTGAGAATTTCTACCAAACACAGCTAGGATACATTATTTTATTACAGAGTTCTAGTTCCTATCTTCTGGCTTCATCATCAGATAAGTTCAATGTTACTGTTTTCATGTGGATGTGAAATCTTTCAAGAAAAAAAATGAATTTTCGAAATTGGTTCATAAATGTTTAGTTCTCAGATAACAAACCTTTAAAAAAATACAACCGAATTGAGATTGGTTCTTTTTTTAATCGGATAAAAAAACGGTTACCTGTACCTATTCATTTTGTCTAAAAGAAAAGAAATATTGAATTATAACTCGGGGCTGGCTGTGGCGACCTGACATGGCGGTACACGTACCAACATGGCGGGCCGTCACGGACCGCCAGGCACTTCTTCTCATGCAACCGAGCGGGTGGGCAGGTTGCGGATAGCCCAGCTCCGGCTTGGGGACCGCTTCCTGACTGCTTGAGGTTGATCCCCTTCCTGGAGTGCCTCGGGTGAGGCTCCGGACAAGAGAAGTTCCCCGAAGCCAAATCCCAGGCTAGGGGTAACCCGATACCCCCTATTTTCCCGTCTTCCTATACCCCAAACTCACTCCCTCCTTTCATCCCGCCATCCTATCGATCCAGAGGACGGGCAACCTCGGTTCCAAAAAAGCCCACCAACTCTTCAAAAATGAAAAAGCAGGTAGATAAAAAAACTACCCAGGTGGGTCCCGGCCAAGCCGGGGAATCCCATGCCGACTCGTCGGTCAGCCCCCATCGTATTCTGGGAGGGGGCACCTCTCTGCTTTTTGAGGTCGCGCCTTCAGCGCGACCGGCTGCTACCTCAGCGCCACTATCCTGCACAGACCAGGCTGCTGTCTCGACAGCGCCCTTAACCCGCACAGACCAGGCTGCTGTTTCGACAGCGCCCCTACCCCGCACAGACCAGGCTGCTATCTCTACAGCGCCAGAGCCGACTCCACCGGACGCTATTTTTGCGCCTACTGACCCTGACATGACTGGTGCGCAAACACCGATCAGACCGACACTGAGCTTACCGTCCACGAGTGCCTGGCAACAGAGCATCGTTAGGAACAGCGTAACGCATAACCCTGACAACGACACGGACAAAGCCCAACTGACCAGCCTCGGTGACGAACTGCGTGCATTAGCACGACAGCGCGCGAAGACCGAGGCTAGACTGAGAGACGCTGACCCAGAACTAGGTTCGGGAAAAGTTGATGGCTCAGGTGGGTTCACCCCAATCCCAGCGGACGAAGTACGCTTGCTTTCCTCTAAGCGCGAAAAAATCCGTATTAGGGAGAGGGAGTTGAGCAACCGCATGCGCAAGATCCGCGCAGGCCTCGGCCAGCGCGATGTGCAGGTGGCTAGCTCAGCAGGAATACGCGACCAGCCCGAATTACGCGAAGGGTTCGCCCAGCGCGGAAAAAGGCCGGACGCGGAAACTGCCGGAGTACGCGACCAGCCCGCAGTACGTGAAGGGGAAACCCAACACGGAAAAAGGCCGGACGCGGAAACACGCGAGCGGGGGCAAGTACGCGACGGGGTCACCCGACGCGAAAAGCCTTCGCTGGCAGCGGAATCCGCCGAAACCACTGACCAGACCCAGGACCGAACTGACAGACAGCACATGAAGAAGAGGGGGAAACGGGCTGGGACTAATCGCCAGTTTCGGATCCCAACTGGGCGCACTACGCCGGGTACCTCTAAGCCACAACCTGGGCCAAGCGGCTCAGGGGCGGCGAAGAGAGATCGCCCGGACGACTCGGCCTCACCGAGCGCACTGCAGGGGGATCCGAAACGGGTGAGGACCCAGACCGCTCAAGGGGAGCAGAGAACATACGCGCGGGCCACGAAGGATATTCCGGCGCGGTTGGCCGTAGCGATCTGCTTCCCTCCCCCCTCGAGAGACCTGACGAGTGACGAGGCGACTTACGTCAAATCGGAACTAGAAAAACTCCTGATCATGTCAGACCCCACGAAACCACTCCCGGCCTTCCGAGGTTACCCTCGGGTGACGGACGGCACCGTGCAGATGTGGTGTGAGGACGACAATGCCCTGACTTGGTTGACACTGAACACACCGTTGCTGAAACTCCCTAACACCGACCAGACACTGACAGTCATGAGACAGTCCGACGTGCCGACCCGTGTCCGAGCGGCGCTCTTTGTTCCCAGGTTCAATGGGGACATTGCGCTGCTCCAGAGCCTTCTGATCCGTCAGAATGCTTGGTACGACATTGGGAGGTGGTCGCTATACAGGGCAACCAAAGTCGGTGGGGATAACTTTGGGACATATCTGACCCTGGGTATACCCACCGATGAAGTTGACAAGGTCTTGGGTCGGGAGCGACGTATATCGTACCTTCTGGGTTCGATATACGTTCGCTTCTACCCCCAGACCCATCCCAAAACTGAAGACAGCACTGAACTGACCAAGACGGAGACAAATGACACCGACAAGGACATGGACACGCTCGAGGAAGAAATGGCCCGAGCAGCCATGGCTGACGCCGATGCCGATAAGGCACCTGCATCCCCCGGATGGACGGCGCAGCTGTTGGCGTCCTCACCCACCGATGACTGGCGAAGGATGGAGGAGGGAGAAACACTTTCCGATGGCTCCACCTCTTCCTAACTCCATTCCGACGCCGTCGTCGACCACACCAAACCCAATCCCGATCATCCAGACCAACCTTCAGCACAGTCAAACTGCCACAGCTACTTTACGCAGGGTGCTGGAGACCAATCCCCGAACCATAGCAATGATCCAAGAGCCGTGGGTCAGAAATGACAAGATATGCGGACTTGGAAACATTGGAGGTAAACTGATATCAAATACATATATTATAGATAAACCTCGAACTTGCATTTACATACCCCAAGATATACCGATCACACCACTAACCCAATTCTGTTCCAGAGACCTGACAGCAATCAGGCTCCAGATTGGTAATGATACCCCGAATCTAGTACTAGCCTCGTCCTACATGCCTGGCGACGACGAAAGCTGCCCACCAAAAGAACTGACTGATCTGGTTCAACACTGCGAAAACGCCAACCTGGACCTGATCATCTGCACCGACTCAAACGCGCATCACCCACTATGGGGTAGTGAAGTATCAAACACCAGGGGTGAGTCACTATCCACATACTTATTCTCCACTAACCTTAACATCGTGAACCGAGGCACGGAACCCACTTGGGTCACGGTCCGCGGACAAACGATCATAGACCTGACTTTAGCTACAGAAAACGCGACAAACTTAATCTCTAACTGGCACGTATCAAATGAACCCTCTTGCTCTGACCACAGAAGAATATGTTTCTCTCTGGCAGCCATTACAAAAAACCCAGAACCACGGCGCAATCCTCGCCGTACAAATGTACCTGAATATAAACACCACTTAACTTCCCTACTAGCCAGGGAACAAAGACCCGTAAATCAAATAACTGACTCCGTAGAATTGGATAACGCCGTGACAAAACTCACAGACAACATAATCAAAGCATACCACACAAACTGTCAACTAAGCTCCCCACACATCAAGGGAAAAGGAAACCCCTGGTGGAACGCAGAGCTTGGCAAACTCAGAAATGCATTACGCAAACAATTTAACAGAGCCAAAAACTCAAGACTTCCAGAGGACTGGGAACAATACAAAGAAACTCAATACAGATATAAGAAAGCAGTTAGGACCGCCAGGAACTCCGCCTGGCGCAATTTCTGCGAAAGCATTGAATCCAACACTGAAGCAGCACGGGTCAGGAAAATCCTGTCAATTGACCAGGAACGTACCCTTGGTGCGCTGAAAAAACCAGACAACAGCTACACACTAACAGACCATGAGACCAGTAAGGTCCTACTGGAAACGCATTTCCCGGACTGCAACCTACTTGAGGACAGGACGTGGTCGAGCGCACCGGAACAGACCCCAACGGATCTTGACTGGTCCAGAGCACATAACATAGTGACAGAAGACCGAATTAAATGGGCCATCAGGACCTTCCAACCGTACAAGTCACCAGGACTAGACGGTGTCTTTCCGGCGCTACTGCAGTGGGGAGAACACTCCTTGGTGCAGTGGCTGCTGGTGATATACCGTGCCTGCATAGCACACAGATATGTACCACACACATGGCGTGAGGTGAAAGTTATTTTCATCCCGAAACCCGGCAAAACTGACTATACACAACCCAAGGCGTACAGGCCCATAAGCTTGACATCCTTCCTACTGAAAACCCTGGAAAGGCTTTGCGACAGATATATCCGGGACGGACCTCTCTTGGAGAGACCGCTCCACAAGCAGCAACATGCCTACTCAATAGGTAAATCAACAGAATCTGCACTACATAGCGTGACCTCAAAGATTGAATGCGCTATAAATCACAAAGGCTCTTCGTTAGCAGTCTTCATAGACATCGAAGGAGCTTTCGATAAGACTATGTTCCGAAGCATCAGCACAGCACTCAAAAGTCACGGTGTTGACCCGACCTTGAGTGGCTGGATCACAAATATGCTCAGACTTAGAGCAGTACAAGCAAATATAAATAACACTACAAGGGCCATGGTGTCGAAGGGTTGTCCCCAAGGGGGTGTCCTCTCGCCTTTACTATGGAACTTAGTTGCAGATGATTTAGTTAAAAGACTTAACACCAAAGGTTACTTCGCCGTAGGATATGCCGACGATATAACCATTATAATAAATGGCACTCACGAAAATACACTATGCAACCTTATGCGACAGGCCTTGAAAATAGTAGAGGACTGGTGTAAGGAACACCAACTGACTGTGAACCCCACTAAAACTGAATTAGTACTTTTCACCAAAAAAAGGAAATTGGCAGCACTACAGCTACCACGTTTCTTTGGAACTACCCTTAGCCTGTCAACTGAAGTCAAGTATCTGGGCGTCTACCTGGACAAACAGCTGAATTGGGCAAAACATACTGAGTACATCACCAAAAAAGCCAGTATATCTATGTGGCAGTGTAAGCGCATGTTAGGCCGCAGCTGGGGCATAGCCCCAAGGATCACTCACTGGCTATACACCTCTGTTATTAGACCAATAATCACATATGGCTCCCTAGTTTGGTGGCCCAGGACCGAACTGAGCACAGCACAAAAAGATCTTGAAAAACTGCAACGACTCGCTTGCGTAGCGATCACTAGCAGCATGAGAACCACACCCACGGCTGCCCTGCAAGCGATGCTGGGACTGCCCCCACTGCACCTAATAGTGCAGGAGGAGGCGGCCTCAGCGGCCTTCAGGCTCAGCGCATCGGGCACCCTGAGTAAAGATTCCAGAATCAAACACGTACGCATAATGGAAGACGCCATCAAACGACAGCCTATGATGGCAGCACCTACCGACAAAGCTCCAAAGGCGTATCATTTCCAAAAGAATTTCAATATTCAACTAACAGAAGAAGAGCACGACTACTCAGGCCCAGCTGAACTGAGAGTCTACACGGATGGATCAAAGACAGATGCTGGCACGGGAGTTGGAGTCTTCTCCAACGACCTCAATATCAGAATATCCAGAACGCTAGGAGAATTCAACACCGTCTACCAGGCGGAATGTGTGGGTATAATCCTAGCGGCCCACGCCATAGAAACTAGGAATGTAACGGACACACACATTCGGATACTCTCTGATAGTGCTTCAGTCATACAATCCCTAGGCAAAAACTCTACCACCTCGAAAATTATACAAGAATGCCACTCAGCACTGGAAAGTGTCACAGTGCCGAAACGCAACACAGTGACACTACAGTGGATTAAAGGACATAGCGGCTCACTGGGCAACGACGCGGCGGACGAACTGGCCAGGAGAGGATCTGGAGCGATGGCCTTCGGGCCCGAACCAATTGTGCCGGTCCCCTTTGGTCAGCTGCGTAGTTGGCTACGTGAACACACGCATATACAAGCAGAACGCTGGTGGTCCTCGACACCGGGATGCAGGCAGGCCAAGGAGGCCCTACCACATCTCAATAAAGCCCTCACCAAAAAACTCATAAGACTGGACAGAGGCGGCCTGCGCCTGGTGACGGGGACCATCACCGGACACTGCACACTGAATAAACACCTTCACACGATAGGCATCACAGACAGTCCCTTGTGCAGAGCATGTTTGGAGGGGGAGGAGACAATTGCACATGTGCTGCTGGACTGCACAAGTGTCACCGAAATACGCACACGAACCTTAGGATCCCCGAACTCCCTTATTGATGCCCTGAAAAACCTAAGAGGCCTTATCTGTTTTTGGAGAGAGGTGGGCTGGTTGGAATAAGCCCACCTAAGGTTGTGGCCGCTATGGCCCACGTACAATGGTCCACACAGGACTAAGTGCGGAAACCGTACATGAATAGATAGATAGATAGATAACTAGAGGCCGACCACAGGTTCGGTTTCGGCCAATACACCAAAAAAAGAACGTAAGATAAGAAATAGAAAGAGGCTCCAGAATTAGAGTGATTTTCTCAAATAGACACTTTCGGATAACCTAAATGACAAACAACAATCAAACTACACGAAACAAAAATTATCAAGGATCACAAAAAAGAACTTCTAAAAGCAATGACTAAAAACTTTTATAATCAAGATAATCTCAGCATCTTAATTTCGGCTTTGTGATTAAAAAGCATATTTGAAGGGACGAAATAAATTATAAGCCGTCAATCTTGTGACGTCACAAGATGGCGCCCACAATTAAGTCATGTCAAAGGTTTTTAATGCGCTTTGGAAACTTTGAAGCGGCGGAGTTTGTAAGTACAGAGACTGTGTGGAAACGACAAGTTTTGGGTTTCATAAAAATATTCTATCTTGTTTTTGCTCCTTTAAAAAGATATGTATAGATATAACAAGATAAATGTTGGTTTTAGATAAATATAACCATACCCATAGGACCCATAGGAAAGTTTTTTTTTTAATTGATGGTAAGCAGTGATGCGATCATTGATGGTGAGGCGCACTAGTTTATTAAGAGCGTATTCACTCTAGCCTTGAAGACACCTAAATTATAGTTGGACGGGAAGACCGCAGCAGGCAATTGTTCGCAAAGTTACCGTGGACCTGGAATGCAAAGGGCAACTGAAGGGCATAAGTGGGTTTTTATATTCAGTATAAGTCTGACACATCCGCTCGCTCTTAATTAGAGTGTGAGAAGTCATTTGATGATTTTTCACCTCAAAAAAAGGTAATAGTAGATAGTTTTATGAAACTGGCATATCCTAGAATCAAAATTTGAATGCATGTGACATACACCAACCCGTAATGGGCCCGCGTAGTTCATTACTGCCCTTTCCTTCTCCAAGAAAGGAGACTTTAGTCCCGACCGTGGGTTTATTATAAGGCTACGCTAGATACTTGTTTTGATAGTTGATAGTTTTGATATTATACATATTGAAATGATGCAAAATTCTGAGTTAATTTTGCAGGAACGGGTTTTAGAAAGGTCAGTTACTCACAAACAGCGTACATGTTTTTTTTTTATTGTTCCATAAATACAGTCTTTTTTACAGTTTTGGTTTCTTTTGTACCATTAAACCAGAATTGGTTAAATGTATGACTATGAATGACCATGTATTGTAGGTAGGTACTACAATTATCAAGGATCGTAGCATACGGTGTTCTGTAATCTCTACATAGGGTACTGTTACAGTTAATAGGAAAGAGGCATATCTACTTATATGTATATATATGTGTACTATGTACGTACCTTTTTGAATGGAACAATATTTTTATAACCATGGTGATCAACAGCTCAAATATCACGATTCATCTTTTGTCAGCAAACCGTGAGAGCTGTGGCCGAGTGGTAACGGCCCCGACTTACGAGTTGTAGGTCGCGGGTGCAAACCCAGCTAGGGGCATAATTTTGTGTAATTTATTTCATCACCACTGCTCTCAAAACGGTGAAGGAAAACATCGTGAGGAAACCGGCATATCCTAGAACCAAAAAATTCGAAGACAAGTGACATTCACCAACCCGCACTGGGCCCGCATGATGGATTACGCCCCATTCCCTCTCCTAGAGAGGAGGCCTGAGTCCCAGCAGTGGGAACATTAAAAGGCTGATTATGTTATGCTTATGCTTATGCAGCAAACCGTAGGGCTATCAACCCAGCAGGGCTGATGCCTGCTAGGGCCATGGTGAAAAGTATGAAAGTACTTATGGTCCTAGAACGCAAAAGGCAACTAAAGGAACATAAGTGTGGTTTTATTCAGTAAAAGTCTAAAACGCCCTCTCACTCCACCTTTGGGCTGGAGAAGAAATGAGATGTTTTCCAACTTAAAAAAAAATGCCAGAAAATATTATTATTTATTTATTTATTATATTCTTTATTGTACACCACATAAACAAAAATACAGGACAAACATAATTAAAAATAAGTGTACAATGGGCGGTCTTATCGCACAGGGCAATTTCTTACAGACAACCTTTGGATGGACTGAAAGAAAGGAGATGGATTTAGGGTTGTCAGTGTACAACATCAGAAAATACTAATAAGACATAATAACACAAATACCTACATACATACAATATAAGAAAAACATATAGGTACTAATAAATATTAAATATATAATTGAGCCAGGAGAAGAAAAAAATCAAAGTGAAAGGTAATGCTCCTTCACCATTATTCAAATGTAACCACCATTAAAATTCTTGACTCTACTGAAAACCCCAAAACGATTTTCGTCTTTACATATCCCAGTTCTCATAATTCGGTTTGCCTGCTTCGGGAATATTCGTTTTTCCGAATTATTCCGAGCGCCAGTCGAATTACGGTGGATTTTTATTCTTTTAAACTAGATTTTAATTCTCCGTTCGAAGCGAGAATAACAAATTGAAATCAGACAATTTAAACACCGTTTTATCGCGTCCATTGTGTTTTTTTGTTTGGGTAGAATTAAGGCCCTTACTCCTATTCAGTGCCATAAAACTAGTGACTTTCTGAAACCTACTCCTTGGTAACGGCTGGTCTAATAGATTTGAAAAAATGTATATTTATTATAGATTGATACGTAACATTATCAACATAAATTTTTTTCGTATGGCTAATATGACTAAACCTTTGCAAAAACAATTATCAACATGATGTTTTTTTGCTTGTTTTCCCTATTCCTTGCAAACGGCTTTAGAAAACATATTTACACAAAAAAATTGCTGATTAAATGTTCTTCAAAATGTACATAGCATATGCAAATCAATCAATATATTGCAACGAAAATAGTTTTAAAGGAGCGCAGGCGGCAGTATGAGTATGTGTGCATTTAACTGCGCCCAGCACCCCTAGCCAAGTTGATAATCTGCAATCGTTAATGCTAGTCGAAAACTAATCAAATTTATGCGAATGACATCATCTCAACGTTGAGTCACGTGGTCAGAACAAACGAATAGAAAATTTGTAGCCAAGTTCACATCGTCCAAAATGATAGAAGAATTGTTATCGTTTCTACAATGTTCAACGCTACATCCTTTGTTATTGTACAATGACATTGTAAACGAGCGGTGACTCAGGCGCGTCTACATGGTTACCAACTTATCGTTTTCTACAATTGCTGACACCGAGGCGTTACCGATTGGAGAAAGGAATTCGACACGAAACGGTTGTAACTTGGCTAGGGGGGCAGAGGTTTAAGAGACTACACGCCTTAAAATAATAGGTGGTCTCTAGAGTGTGGGGTTTACTTGGACGTTTTTAATTAATATTTGTATTAAAAAACCGGGCAAGTGCGACTCGGACTCGCGCACTGGGGGATCCGTATAAACTTATCTATGAAAAGTGTCTAGTTGACACTTCGCGTGACCCAAGGGCTGGCTTTTATCTCGGACAGAGGATAAGCATTGCCATACAGCGTGGCAATGCCGCCAGTCTTTTGGGAACATTACCAGTCGACAGCGATGTGGAAGAGTTTTTTGACGCCATATTTTAGTTTTAGTTAGTTGTAATTAGATTAGGGTTTTTATTATTATTTATTTTATTTTATTGTAATTATAGTTAGTATTTTTAAATGTAAATAATTCAACATTACATAATAATAATAAAATAAAACTCTATGAAAACAGTTCAATTCCCGAATTAAGTTACGAAGATTTTTCCGAATGGCAAATAAGGTTTTTTTTTGTGACGCAACTACAAATTTACATTTTTCAGATTTTTTCCCTATACTTATGCTATGAGACCTTCCTTCATGCCAAATTTCAGAATGCTAGGTCAACGGAAAGTACCCTATGAATTTTGATTTCCTTGAGAGTGTCGAAATATACGTTTTTTGCGACATAAACTGTTGTATCTTTTTGTTTTCGTTAACTCAGAAGTTTGATTTTTTCAAAACTTCAAGGGACCGCAGACCTGAGAATATGGTTTTAATTTCAACTCGATACCTCCACGCGTTCCCGAGATAAAGGGTCTTAAAAGACAGACAGACAGACAGACAGACGGACGGACAACAAAGTGATCCTATAAGGGTTCCGTTTTTCCTTTTGAGGTACGGAAACCTAAAAACCTCATTAATTGCTTCATTACTGCTTGCCATTTCTTTAATGTAACTAGAACTAAGAACAATTTAAAATAGTTACGTTGTTCACAACAGAATTTGCTGTTCCAAAATAAGAAGCTTTTTTTTTTTAATTGATTTAAACTAGTGCTTGACTGCGATCCCACCTGATGGTAAGTAGTGACGCAATCTTTGATGGTGAGGCGCACTAGTTTATTAAAAGCCTATTCACTCTAGCCTTGAAGACACCTAAATTATAATCGAAAGGGAAGACCGCAGCAGGCAAGTTGTTCCAGTCCCTCGATGAACGCGGTATAATCGACGAGGCAAAACGCTTAGTCCGGACCGTAGAGGTTTCAACAACGTAAGGGTGGATACTTGCCGTTCATCGTGTTGTCCGATGGATAGAAATGAGATGGTGGAATCAAGTCATGCAATTCCCCCGCACACTCTCCAAAATGCATCCTCCTTCCTCCAAATGTATGTCTTAACCAGATCTGGATCACCAATTAGCCTCTTCGCACGCCTTTCCACCGAGTCCAAAGCTGATCCAAGCTGTGCTCAAAAGCCGATGTAGCGTAGATGGAGTTGAGTTACATAATTTATGGATTTGAGTTTGTACATTATAAAGGCGAAATTTATGCAAGTGTGTGCGTGTTTATGCGTGTGTTTTTTTGTCACTTCTTCACCCTTGAACGGCTAACAAGATTTGGATGAAAGGCATGTGTCTTTCATCCAAATCTAGGATGGTCTACCCATGTGGGTAGATTCATAGCACATAGAATCCACAGATACCGTAAAACGGGGTGAATAGAAACGCAGGGGTGAATAGAAACAAAACTTTAAGGGGGATTTTCACGTTATTGAAAAATTGTTTGCAGTATTTCCGTACTCAAAATTATAAAAATGGTATATTAAAACACATTACTTTATTGAAACTAAAAATATGATCATGTATCAAAATAAAAATCAGTTTTGTTTCCATTCACCCCCCGTTTATTTTGAAGCCCAGAGCCCTGGGACGAAGGCAAAGAAGGAGCGGGAGTGGGTTTTTAGTCAGTAAAAGTCTGACACGCCCTCTCGCTCTGCCCAAAAGTGAGGGATGTCATTGGATGATTTTCCCACCTAAAAAAAGCTCATAGGATACTTTTTATCCAATTTATGGGTATATCACACTAATAGCAAAAGTGTCTGTGTGTGTATGTTCGTTATTTCTTTACATTCGAACGGCTGAACGGATTTGATTGAAATTGGTACTCGGGTAAGACCATGTCCTGGAGTAGCTCATAAAATACTTTTTATTCCGTGATTATGTTCCCTTGACACCAACTTTCACGTGGACTAAGCCGCAAGCAGCAGCAAGTTGATCATAAAGTCACAGATAATTCTAAAACAGACCTTTTGATTTCTTAGCATTTAATTAAACACATAAAATTTTCTTTTTCTTTGTCACTCTATAATTACCAAGTCTGGCCATAAACGTTACACTTAAAAGTATATTTTTCTTTTCCAAATTTTAAATTTCGAACGACACGCGACGTTAATTCATTTAAATACTGTTTAGTTTTGACACATTTCTGTGTAGCTTTTTGCCACTGTCTAATAAATTAAAATAGAGTGAGTGTTACAGTGGACCATAATAGGTAGATATTGTCTATAATTATGGAACCGAAAAGTAATGAAGCTGCACTGAATATTTTTTTTTGAAATTCATTGACAAAATAAAAAAAAACAAATAAAAATTATTTTATCAGCTTAAAACATTAAGTAGGTACCTATACAAAAGTTTAAATAGTATCATTTACGCCTATTTCGTCGTGTCTCCTATTCGAAAATATATCTCCCTAACTGATCGACACTTTGCGTGACCAGAAGACATGGTCGTTCTTTATCCAAAGAATTAGCATTGTCATTCAATGTGGCAATGTTGTCAGTCTTTTGAGCATATTTCCGGATGATAGCGACGTGGAGGAGTACTTCGACGCCTACGTGTATTTTGTTTTATGCATTACTGGCTAACGCGGCTAACCTCGTACCGCCTAACAGTCAATGACTATATTGATCGAATGATGGAATTATTGAGACAACAGACAACAGTATTTGACAGTTGCTGTAATTTTTTGATAAATTAAAATTGGTCCAGCTGTTCTCAAATTTTAAATGGTGTAACTAACACGACTTTGTTTTATGTATTTAAATGATCAAGTGCACTCACAGAGGAAATAAATTACAGTTAATATATTATTATTTAAAACATAAAAAGTAAATAGACACGTTATTTTTTATTTCATTTTATTTTGCCTTTATAACTATAAAAAGTCATAAAACATCTTGTTCCTTTTACAAAAAATCTACTTTACGAAATAAAAAACTCAAGAATTCGAAATAAGAATATAATTTTTAAATGGGTTCTTTAAATAGTCCGTTTTTTTTTGTAATGATTTTGGCCTGGATACTAAGTCCTTTAAGCCATGTCCGTTTTCCATGTTCAAAACACCAAAGCATAGACTAAACTGTTTAATAAATTAGTGGAGTGCACAGTCCATAAAACTTAATAACATCGACTGTGCCGTTGTATTTTCCTTTTCATAAAGGGTAATTTCATTTTTCCGACATAATCAAGTTTTTCTTCTAGGAAGTAGCAGTTAAAATAAAAAATAAGAAACCATTTTTCTTTTCACATCGTATTATGGGCTAGTGCTTCTTACTTAAGGATTTTATTTTATAGTAAATTGTAATTTTGTTTTTATGCTGCTATTTTTTATGATGTAATTTCCTGTTTCTTTGACTTTATTCATTTACAAAAATGGAATCGAATAGGTAGATTTAAAAATGAAATAAGGATGTGATGATGAAGTCACGATGTAGTAGCGGCAGATGGATACGCTGGTTAATGGTTGAGAGTCACCAGTTTAGATGTATGCGGAATAGGGTGTAAAGTCCAGCATGACTCCATTAAAAAAGGGAGGATCCTCTGACCAGACAGTTATTGTGTCTGGTCCAGGCAACTACCCGATGGTTGATTTCGGACTGTTGTATATGTTCTAATCGCGTGGAGAACTGTGTTATCCACCAAAAAAAAATTGGGCAAGTGCGAGTCGGACTCGCACACTGAGGGTTCCGTGCAAACTTACCTACATATGTGAATAGTTCAATTCCCGAATGGAGTTTCGGAAGGTTTTTCGAATCATAAAAAAAAAAATTGTGACGTAACAACAAATTTTCTGTTTTCAAATTTACTCCTATAAATATACAACAAGTATATGACCTTGCTTTATGCCAAATTACACGATTCTGGATCAACGGGAAGTACCCTATGAATTTTGATTCCTTTGAGAGTGTCAAAATGCACTTTTTTGCGACATAAACGGCCGTATCTTTTTTTCGTTAACTTAGAAGTTTGATTTTTTCACAGCTTCAAGGGACCGCAGATCTTAGGGTATGGTTTTAATTACATTTCGATAATTTTACGCGTTTCCGATATAAAGGTTCTTGACAGACAGAAAGACGAAAAATAAAGTGATCCTATAAGGGTTCCGTTTTTTCGGAACCTTAAAAAAGGTCAAAAATACACTCGTATTAATTTTTTTTTGCTAAGTTAATAAAAAAATACTTGCCAAATTAAAGCGACAGTTGTACCAGTCAATGAACAGACTAAACCTCTTGTGTCCACCATTCAGAGGTCAACAGCATTGACATCGTAAAAACTTGCGTCTGGCGTACCCCAGTTAAATTTAATGGTTCTTTTTAATGTTGTCAAGTTCAGATATAAAATTATGAATGTAATATGGTGGAGTCAGTTAAATTTTACTACCTTGGGGGTTGTAGTTTAATTTGTACAAGGGTTAATTAAAGTTAGATGAGGTCGTGAGGGAAGATTGCAGCTTAATTGAGCAAAGCATGCTATTTCGTTGCGAAAAAGCAATCAGTGATCTATATTATCGTGGTGGGCACTGATGTAGCTGGACCGGGAGCTCTTCCTGGAAGCCGCGATTGTATAGGCTTGGATGCAATCACCGGGTAGGCCGGTCGACATGGATGTCGAAGTTTTTTTAGGTGGGAAATTGTCTGATGACATCTCCCGGGAGGGCGTGTCAGACTTTTACTGACAAAAACCCACTCTTGTTCCTTCTTTGTCTTCGTTCCAGGACCCGGGGGTTCTTTTTCGTATCACCCATGGCCCCAGTAGGCTTCGACTCTGCTGGGCCTCTAAGGCTGCTGACATCTCCTTGAGGTGCGCGTGGAACACTACGCGCTGTCGACGACTTAGGTTTAGTCCGGGTGATTACCAGATGGTCGGACGGCGAGCTACCCATTGCTCGCCGTCCGCAAGCCAGTGCCTACAGTGGCCGGAAATCGGGATCGGGAACCGGCTGGAACGTAAGGGCCGTTGACTTGCGCGTGCAGCCGCCTCCTTTGCTAGCATTACTGCTTCGCAGAAGGAGGCGATCGCCTGCCACTCCTCCTCGCTCCGGACCATGGCCTGTACCAAGGCCTGGTGCGAGAGATCGCTGCCGCCGGGCGCCCCCACAAGGACACGGTGGTGCTCTGCCCAGGCGAGGCACACCACTACTGTATGCTCCACCTTGTCTTCCAGGTGGTCCACACAATGGTGACACCCGAGCGTTTCTTCCGCACGAATCCGGTGCAGGAATCTCCCGAACTGACCATGTCCGGTGAGGACCTGCGTCATGCGGAAGGTAAGGACGCCTTGTTGTCTTTCCAGCCACTCCTTAAAGAGAGACCTTACCGCCATAATTGGGCGTGGCTAAGGCAATGCCCTGAGTCCGGCCAGTATATGCCCGGCTTCAGATATTTTGGTGGTTCCAGGAGATTGCGGATCTGCGCAAAGCGTGCATTGCCGCGCGGTGCCGGTTCACCAGACACAACAGGCGCCGCATCCGCCCGTCGGATGCGGAGGCTAGAGAGGCGGAGCTGTACAAGGGATACAGGGCGGCGAAGCGCACCCTCCGAGCGATAGCAAACAATAGGGGCCCAGCAGGGCTGATGCCCGTTTGGCCACGGGGATTTTCTGTCCGTCAGTACAAAGAGAATACAACTGTGTTTGCGGACACTTCTTCTTCTTAGCGTGTCGATGGCAAAACTCGTTAAATTCCTTGCCTGGCTCAGTATCCGGCCACGGCAATGCCGTCCGCTGATGCTGTTATTAAGTCCCTACATGAACAAGTAACAGGGCACGTGATGCAGGATCGAAGGTGGGACATGGTCTAAACTTGTCATGTCATCCGGACACTTAACATCATTGTACTATAATGTTTTTTACGTACTTGGCAAATCTCTGTTGACATTGGCCACTGTGATCGAAATTCGGTCGGAAGTATTATGTGCCTACTTAATAAGTAATGAGTATTCACATCATCATTCAGCCAATAGACGTCCACTGCTGGACATAGGCCTCCCCCAAATGTCTCCACAATAAACGGTTCTGTGCCTCTCGAATCCAGCGGACTCCCGCAACCTTCACCAGGTCATCGGTCCACCTTGTACGGGGCCTTCCAACACTGCGTCTTCCGGTACGTGGTCGCCACTCCAGAACCTTTTGGCCCCAACGGCCATCTGTTCTGCGAACAATGTGCCCTGCCCATTGGCGATTCTTCGTGCTATGTCGACTACCTTGGTTCTCCTGCAGATAAGTGGTATTCACATACAAAAGAGATAATATTTTACCAGCCAGCCTTTAATGAACGTATCAGCGTTACTAATGACAGTCACCGAGTCTCCGACAACCCGCTGAACTACTTCATTAATTATTATTTTACATAATTAATTCTCGACAAATGGATGTGTTTAAAGTTTAATATATTCAAGTTTCAGCACGAAGCGTTAATGCCTTATTACTTAGTAATATTTAAGTCTTTGGAATTCCTGGTATAGATTACCAGAGATCGCTCTTTGTAGATTTTATGTACAATAAATGATTGATAAGAGGCATTTTTCGCCCATCACACACTAAAAAAAAACGTTTCTGTTTCCAAATATTTTTTAGTGCATAGTTAAAGATATCATCATCATCATCATCATCATTTCAGCCGAAAGACGTCCACTACTGGACATAGGCCTCCCCCAAGTGTCGCCACAATGAACGGTCCTGTGCGTCTCGCATCCATCGGACTCCCGCAACCGTTACCAAGTCATCGGGCCACCTTGTAAGAGGCCTTCCACCGCTACGTCTTCCGGTACGTGGTCGCCATTCCAGAACCTTTCAGCCCCAACGGCCATCCGTTCTACGAGCAATGTGCCCTGTCCATTGACACTTAAGTTTGGCGATTCTTCGTGCTATGTCGGTGATCTTGGTATTGGTCTTGGTTAAAGATATACATATTATATATATTATTGTTTTGCCTTTTTAGGGTTCCGTACCCAAAGGGTAAAACGGAACTCTATTACTAAGATTCCACTGTCCGTATGTCTGTCTGTCTGTCAGTCCGTCTGTCACCAGGCTGTATATCATGAACCATAACGGCTAGACAGGTAAAATTTTCATAGATGATACATTTCTGTTGCCGCTTTAACAAAAAATACTAAAAACAGAATTAAATAAATATTTAAGTAAGGCTTCCATACAGCAAACGTGTTTTTTTTGCTACTGGCGGTACGGAACTTACTCTTCTTGCGCGAGTCCGACTCGCACTTGGCCGCTTATTTTTGTATATTTTTTGTCGGTGATTAAGAGTAGTATCATCGAGACTCAAAATGAATATAGTTCATAGAGCGCTTGTTTCAGAAATAATAACATAGCATAGCATAGCATAGCATAGTCGGCCTTATAATGTTCCCACTGCTGGGACTCAGGCCTCCTCTCTAGGAGAGGGTATGGGCCGTAATCCACTACGCGGGCCCAGTGCGGGTTGGTGAATGTCACATGTCTTCGAATTTTTGGTTCTAGGACGTGCCGGCTTCCTCACGATGTTTTCCTTCACCGTTTTGAGAGCAGTGGTGATGAAATAAATTACACAAATTAATGCGCCTGGCTGGGTTTGAACCCGCAACCTACAACTCGTAAGTCGGGGCCTTTACCACTCGGCCACCACTGCTCTCATAATATAAATATTGAAAAAACGACATAAAATGTACAAAAAAAAATAGGCGAAACACTGTCTGTTCGGGCAATGATTGCAATCCTCAGCTTCAATCAGTAGGTAGGTACCTAAATTCAATCAAAGTCTGCTCCAAATTGAAACGCATACAACATACGACGTCTATACCATGTTAACATTATATACAAGTGTATCCCAACATACAACTTGAATACATTGGCTGTAAAGACTTTACACACGGTGAAACACCAGCACAACTACCAGGGGAGCAGAAACCGCGGAGAGTTCCTTGTTTTTACTTAAGTTCTAAAACAGAAAGCGCAATTCAGCCGCTGAAGTTAGCGGAGAGTTTTCGCAAGCTGACGTTTAAACGTCCTGGCGTTGAGTTTTATATTAAAGCGCTTATTTTGCTTGTCTGTTTGAAACTTTAACGAGAAAGGTTCATATTTCAATGTTATGTGGAACATGTTTTCTGTACGTACTAAATTATCATCATCATCATCATTTCAGCCGAAAGACGTCCTGTTTCTTTTTTTTTAACTTTCACACAACGCCGTCTAGTCTCAAGCTAAGCAGAGCTTGTGTTATGAGTACTAGACAACTGATATACATACTTACGTATTTCTAAATACATACATATCTATATATATACATATAATAAAACAGTAAAATGGTGGAGCGTTGGTATTAGTTGGCGAAAAAACTACTGAACCAATCCTGTTCAAATTTTGCATACATAATCCTTATAGGCCGGGTCAACTGTTAGGCTACATATTATCACGCTATTTGCTATGGGGGGTGAGCAATAATCCAAAATGTCGACATTGAACGACATTTGCCACGTTCGATCCCCAGCTACAGTTAAAAATTTTGTCATTATTTTATCTTCTTTTTTGTAATAAAATAACTTTTACCATTTTTTCAAAATAAAATTGACATTTCTATTCGATATCTTCTAAATATTTTGTAAAAACTAATCAAAACACATAATAAAATCAAAGCGGCGAGTAAAATCACGTACTAAAATGTAAATATGGCACAACGCCATCTAAAGACTGAAAGTAGAAATAATGATGACAATGATAGTTGAACGTCATATTTGATAGATGGCATTGTGTATTTTACGTAATTTTCTGAGTGGCAGAAGAATGACCATCGCCCAAGTTTGCAGACAGTTTTATTGTTTAAAATTGGGCGAAAACCGTTATGATTAAACTGGAGTTAGACGGAGACATTTTTAATCCTACTGCTTTTTTTCCCCGTGGTTGTAACAAACTAATTGACCGTGATTATTCAAGGGATACCAACCAAAGGCGATAACAGTAAATACTTTTATGTATTTAATTATTGACTTTAAAATAACATGGCCAAATTTTCGGAAGGGGTAGCATGGCACCTTGCGTTGGAAGGCCCCCAGGTAAACCTGGTGAGGGTCGCGGGAATCCGATGGATGCGAGACGTACAGGACCGGTAATTATGGTGACACTTGGGGAGGCCTATGTCCAACAGTGGACGTCTTTCGGCTGAAATGATAATGATAATGATGGCACCTTTATTTTTCTTTTTTTAAGGGTGGAAGTCATCCAATGACTTCTCCCACTCTGGTTGGAGCGGGAAGGCGTGTCAAACTTTTACTGACTAAAACCACACCTGTGTCCTTCAGTTGCCCTTTGCGACATCTCTTTGAGGAGCGCGTGGATCACTACGCGCTGTTGACGACTGGGCTCGGTCCGGTCAATTACCGGACGGCCGGACGGCTGTGGACGACCGATTGCTGGATGTCCGCGAGCCCGCGTTTACCGTGGCTGGTCGTCGGGGTCAGAATCTCGGCTCGGCGTGAGGACGTTCGTTCCCTCACGCGTCCTCCTCCTTCACTAGCATTACGGCTTTGCAGAAGGAGGCGACCGCCTGCCATTCCTCCTCGCTCTGGACCATAGCCCAAGGTCACAAGGCCCGGTGCGAGAGGTGACTGACGCCGATTGCCTCCACGAGGACAACACACACCTCTGTGTGCTCCACTGTGTCCTCCGGGATGATGGCACCTTGCGGCCTAATAATGGTGTGTTTTATTATTAGCAGTCACTGCTTCATATAAAACTGGGTCGAAAGGTTTGCGTTCCTGATCACAGTTCGACAACGTATGATGTATCTCAGATTCCTTGCAGCCTTACGTCGACATCCGTACGTTACCTCCTTGCAGTGAGTGGTGACCAACACTGGAACCACCCTCTGAGGGAGGCCAGTCTCAGGGATAACACTAATCGGCTGCTACATTTGTTTACCGGAATTTAATTGTTTTATGGATACACAAGCTCAGGACTGTTGAGGGTGTTTCACGCGGTTTCTGTTCCGGATTCGGTTGGAAGTACTCTGATATTACCATTTTACAAATCGCCCGGAGGACCCGTTGTAGCATGCGGTGGAGGTCTATCCTGCTTGGGTGAACCGCCGTGTCTTCATAGAGGCAATCGGCGTCAGTGACCTCTCGGTTTGGCCATCAATATGCGAGTTCGATTGGACAGGGATACACGCGTTCAAGATTTCACCGAAATTCATCCAAAAGTTGGAGACTCTTCATAGGTTAATTCCCACTATGGAATAACATTTGTCTGATATACGAGGACGTCAGTCAAATACACATAAAAAAATCCTAGATAAATGAACAAGTAATTTTTACGCCCCAAATGATCAAGCTGCAACAATCAATTCAAGCATGCTCTCGCAAATTCTTCATAAGTACTGTTGTGGAGGAAGATAGTTGATGATGATGGTAATTTTTGGATTCACTGGCTTTTTGGCTTTGCACCATCAGTGCAAACGTTATCCAGCTGAAGGTCGGTGTCCCGATTATGTTCCTTCGTTTACCTCTACCAAAGCTGTCTGACGGCTTAAACTCTTCAGTGAAACATTATTGAGGCGAAAATTTTACAGGAGGTAACTCTTTCGAACAATCTCGCAGCCTTAGCAGACATTGGCCCTAGAGGGCCCTATCCATTTGCTGACATCATTATGAGTCGCGCGTAGATTACTACGCGCCGTCGATTCAGAATTGCTTTGACCAGATGACCGGACGGCTCCACCGCAATCGCCCTGCGGCTTTCAACACCTGGAGCATCACTTCCCTCATCATCCCTCATAGTTTCAGCCACCTTCTTCGATCGTAGTGCTTCACTGAAGGAGGCTACTGGTTGGCATTTTTTCCACTAATCGCCTCCATGAGGACGCGGCGGCGCCGGCGCTCCTACCAAGCGGGACTGACTTCCACCGTAAGTTCCATCGTATTCTCCGGGCGATCCGCACAATGGTGAGACTCGAGTGTTTCTTTTTGCTGAATTCGATACAGATACCTCCTGAAACACCCACATCCGGTGAGTCCTGCACAAAGAGAGGATGCCGTGACGCCTCTGTAGCCACTCCTCAAAGACAGGCATTACCGCTGCGATTGTGACGTGCTCACTGTGACAATGTTGTTTTACCGGAACATAAACCAGAAACATACATAAACTAGTGCCTTTTCCCTTGGGGTAGGCAGAAATGCCAACTGCTACGACCCTTACATACTCTTTCTATTCATTGACGTTCATACATCTGGATCTGGACGAGTACATAACATGTATCCTGAAGGTAATTTGCGTTTTTACCTTTAACAGTTTTATGTGAAAGTACAATAAATAATTACGATGCTTTCAGAATAAATTGCAAGCACAGAATGATTGTACAGTTTTACCAACTTAACGTAGACGAAGTCGCGGGCAACAGCTAGTTATAGATAAACTAGCTTCTGCCAGCGGCTTCGCCCGCGTGAATGTAGGTTTCTTTATACAAACTTTGGACCCCCGTTTCATCCCTTTGGGGGGTGAATTTTGGAAAATCCTCTCTTAGTGCTCGCCTACGTCATAAAAGGAAGCCTTGTGCAAAATTTCAAGCTCCTAGTTCCATTAGTTTTGGCTGTGCGTAGATATGTCAGTCAGTTTCTCCTTTTATATATATAGATTACACCCAGACACACAACAAATGATCATGCTCATCACACAAACAGTTGTCCGGGGTGGGAATCGAATCCACGACCTCCGGCATAGCAGTCAGGGCTACTAACCACTAGACCAACAGGCCAGTCAAATATGTTTGATATGTATAAGCCTCCCCCTTAGTGTTGGCACAACGACCGTCTGTGCGTCTCGCATTCATCGGATCCACACGACCCTCACCAGGTCATCGGTCCATCTAGTGGGAGGCCTTTCAATGTTTCGCAGTCGCCACATCAGAACGTTTAAGCTCAATTGACTATTTGTACTGCGAGCAATATGCCCTGCTCACTATCACTTAAGTTTGGCGATTCTTCGGGCTATATCGGTTACCTCGGTACTATAATATGTCAGAGGAAAAAATTATTAATTGCTTGTATATTGACTAAAACTAAGTCATCCCCCACTCTTTTTCCATGCGATTTTTTAAAGGATTTCAAGGGTCTTGGGAGAAAAAAAAATCTATCAGTCTTTTAAGAGGGCCTTTCTCCATCGATCGTCAACTTGAGTATGGTTTAAAAGGGTGTTGGTTGTTGGTGTTGTTTCGTTGCTTGTTGGTTCATCCAATGCGATCCAACGCAATATTTGATAAAGAGGCAATGCGAAAAAAAAATTCCTTCATTCGGTAATTCCGGTACTAGATATATTTTGTTTACTTTTTTTATACGTACACTAGCTTCTGACAGCCGCCTCGCCCGCGTAAAAATAGGTTTCTCCATACAAACTTCCAACCCCCGTTTTACCCCTTTAGGGGTAAGGTTTCGTAAAATCCGTTCTTAGCGGATGTCTACACCCTATAAGAAACCTACCTGCCAAATTTTAAGTTTGTAGGTGTTATAGTTTCTGAGATTTCGTGGTTAATCAGTTAGTGGTGTTTCGCTTTTATATATATAGATTATAAAAGGCCGATCGTCTAACTCCAAGGTTAAGCAATGCTTGCTGCAGTCGGTCTGTAGATGGGGACCATCTTAACATTTGCTGATCCTGGCTATCGTTTGAAAATATATGAAAGTCGTTACGGTATGGTCAGAGGCAAGGGAATTTGACACAAATCTTGCCAAGGGATATTGTGTTACACAATTACTGGATTGTGGAGATCAGATAGTAGCTTCGTATGAAATACTGGTACCCAGATGCATCCGGTTGGACTGGAAGGCGAAACCTGTCAGCAACCGTAGGGGCCCAGCAGGGTCGAGGCCTACTGGGGCCATGGGTGATGCGAAAGTGACCCCGGGGCCCTGGAAAAAAATGGCAAAGAAGGAACAGGAGTGGGTTTTTAGTCAGTAAAAGTCTGACACTATCTCTCGCTCCGCCCAAGAGCGGGGGATGTCATTAGATGATTTTCCCATCCGAAAAAAACACAAAAAAAAACATAGTTAGGAAAAAGTGCCTATCCAAGGTTCAGTACAAACTTACCTATAAAAACAGTCCAATTTCCGAATTGAGTTACGAAGATTTTTCCGAATCGAAAAAAGTTTTTTTAATGTCACGTAACTACAAATTTGCAGTTTTCAGATTTTTTCCAATACTTTTGTTATGAGATCTTGCTTCTTGATCTTGATTCTAGGTCAACGGGAAGTACCCTATGAATTTTCATTCCCTTGAGAATGTCGAAATACACGTTTTTTGTGACATAAACGGCCGGGCGGCCGTATTTGTTTTCCGTTAATTCAGATGTTTAATTTTTTCACAGCTTCAAGGGTCCGCAGACCTGAGTATATGATTTTAATTTCAACTCCATACCTCCACGCGTTCCCGAGATAAAGGGTCTTGACAGACAGACAGACAGACAGACGGACAACAAAGTGATGAAGTTTTTTCCTTTTGAGGAATCGGAACCCAAAAAAAAAATTGATTTAAGCACTGTTACAACTAGCGTGTTACATAGATACGTACACGTCTGCAAAGATCTTTACAAGACTCAAGTCTTAAGCTCACCAAGTTAGTTCCTCATTACAGCAGCAGTTTCTGATAATGAACCCTACTAAAAAGGGAGCGGGTCCAAATATTAATTAGTAGCTTTTCTCGAGGCCGGCTATTCGGAACGACTTTGAAAAAAGGAAATGTAAAATGATGCTGACATAATTACGTAACGTCTAATATAACTCTTGCTGTTTTTTAGGGTTCCGTACCTACCTCAGAAGGAAAAAACGGATCACTTTGTTGTCTGTCCGTCTGTCTGTTTGTCTGTCAAGACCCTTTATCAAGGAAACGCATGGAGGTATCTAGCTGAAATTAAAACCATAATTACTAAGGTCTGCGGTCCCTTGAACCTGTGAAAAAATCATACTTCTAAATTAACTATTAACAAAAAAAATGATACGGCCATTTATGTCACAAAAAACGTATATTTCGACTCTCAAGGGAATCAAAATTCATAGGGTACTTCCCGTTGACTCAGAATCCTGAAATTTGGCATAAACAAGGTCTTATAGCTCAGATATAGGAATAAATCTGAAAACAGTAAATTTGTTGCTACCTACGTCACAAAAAAATACTTTTTTGCGATTCGGAAAAATCTTCGAGACTGCATTCGGGAATTGTAGTTTATACGGAACCCTCAGTGCACGAGTCTGATTCACACTTGCCCAGTATTTTTTTTCTTTGCTTTTGAATCGGGTCGTTTTTAACAAGTAGATTTTTTAATAGAGTTTTGTCGTCTCACTAATATTATAAAGGTAAAAAAAGTTTGTGATATAGTGTGTAAGTGTGTGTATGAATGTATCTTCTTCACTCTCGAATAGTTGAATGGAATTCGATGAAACTTGGTATTTGTATGCAATACTTTCTCACTCTAGCCAGAGTAAGAGATTTGATGTTTTACATACATACATATTCAGCCTTTTTAATGTTACCACTGCTGGGACTCAGGCCTCCTCTCTCTAGGAGAGGGAATGGGCCGTAATCCACCATGCGGGCCAAGTGCGGGTTGGTGGATGTCACAAGAGGCTATGGTAGAGCGTACGAATGTCTCACTTCAGGCAGTCTCCATGTGGGGCGAAACCAATCTGGTAGGATTCAACGCCGCCAAAACACAAGCGTGTCTGTTCACCGCCAAAAGGAGTCCGTTCGCCTTGGCTTCTGCTTTTCAGAATGTATCTCTGGAGTGCACCGACCGCCTTCAGCTCTTGGGAGTTGAAATTTCCTCAGACCTCAATTTTGGGCGGTTCATTGAATCCAAAGCCAAGGTAGCTGCTAGAAAACTAGGCGTTCTTGCAAAGGTCCGACGGTACTTCACACCGGGACAGCTTCTAATGTTATACAAAGCACAGGTCCGATCGTGTGTGGAGTACTGCAGTCACATATGGGCTGGTGCTGCAAAATGCCATCTAGCAGCTTTGGACTCAGTGGAAAGGCGTGCGAAGAGGCTAATTGGGGATCCATATTTGGTTAAGTCCAATCTACAAAGCCTCGAGCACAGGCGCAGGGTAGCCAGCCTGTCGGTATTTTACAGGTTGCATTTTGGAGAGTGTGCGCGGGAATTGCATGACTTGATTCCGCCATCTCCTTTCTACCATCGGACAACCCGACGTACGGCGAGTATCCACCCTTACGTTGTTGAAACTTCAACGGTCCGGACTAAGCGTTTCGCTTCGTCGTTTATACCGCGTACATCGAAGGACTGGAACAATTTGCCTGCTGCGGTCTTCCCGTCCAACTATAATTTAGGTGTCTTCAAGGCTAGAGTGAATAGGCTCTTAATAAACTAGTGCGCCTCACCATCAATGATTGCATCGCTGCTTACCATCAGGTGGGATCGCAGTCAAGCACTGGTTTATATGTATTAAAAAAAAAAAAAAAACAAAAACATGTCTTCGAATTTTTGGTTCTAGGACGTGCCGGTTTCCTCACGATGTTTTCCTTCACCGTTTTGAAAGCAGTGGTGATGAAATAAATTACACAAAATAATGCGCCTGGCTGGGTTTGAACCCGCGACCTACATTTCGTAAGTCGGGACCGTTACCACTCGGCCACCACTGATGTTTTAACACCTCCAAAAAAGATCATTATAAGCCTAAACTGCCTGTCCTAAACATTTAATTTACGTAAACACAACAATTATTAAAAATATTGGAAAGAGTTAGATGGTGATAAAACCTCAAAAACTTTTAATTCATGAAACTTGAGCTTTCTTATGTATCAAACTAGTATTGACGTGCTGTGAATTATATTCTGGGTATTTTTAAAGTATTATGAAAAAATAAAAAAAAAACCATATTGAATAAAAACGTCTGGAAGGGCCAATCTTCCAGAAAAATACTCCCAAGCTACTTAACACAAAATCATTCATCCACACCAATATTATTGCTCCTTCTCTCAAGTACATCCAAACCAGTAAATAGCCAGAACAAATAAGCCGAGTGTCATTGAAGCAGACATCTCGAGGAGAATACACAATATCGACCTGCACATCGTCGTTAAAATTCAAGAGGACGATCTCAAGCCAATCGGAGTAAGGGCGTTGTTATATTAGGTTGTGATAGAAGATTTGAAGCGACATTTTACAGCGCAATAAACTGTCTTAGAAATAAGAATACTGACTGCCAAAAAGTTGGAGATCCTTGCATAGGTGAGACGGGATTTTATTTGAGATTACCTACATTTCGGGGAGTGTGCGTCGGGATTGCATAACTAAATTACGCTAAGACCATTTCATCGTCATGCCGCTAGACATGCCAATATTGGTGATGCGCCACCAGTGGACGTTTCAACGTCTCGAAGGCTTGGCAGATGAGGATCAATAGATGAAGAATCGGTAATTTTTGGGCTCTAGCCACAAAAAGCTATCGCTAGCTATCTTCGCTAGCTTCTGCTGTGTGTGACGAATATACGGATTGCAAAGTAGTGTTATTAATTTATACTGATTTATTTTTGTATTAGAACAGTCATAGTCATAGCTATCTGTAGAATAGAATAAAGTGGATTGTACACCAAAAAACCAGTTCAGTGCGAGTCGGACTCACGCACGCAAAAAAAAGTTTTTTTATTGACGTAACTACAAATTTACAGTTTTCCGATTTTTTCCTATACTTGTGCTATGGAACATTGCTTCGTGACAAATTTCAGGATTCTAGATCAACGGGAAATACCCTATGACTTTTAATTCCCTTGAAAGTATCAAAATATACGTTCTTTGCCACATAAACAGCCGTATCTTTTTTGTTCGTTTACTCAGAAGTTTTATTTTTTTCACAGCTTCAAGGGACCGCAGACTTGAGTTTAAGGTTTTAATTTCAACTCGAAACCTCCACGCGTTCCCGAGACAAAGAGTATTAACAGACAGACATACAGACAAACAGACAACAAAGTGATCCTATAAGGGTTCCGTTTTTTTTTCTTTTGAGGTACGGAACCCCAAGAAGTAGTCTGTAGTCAGGGTTTATCCAAGATTTAAATGGAATTTAAAACTTACTGAAGAAATTTGACAGTTTGACTGGCCTGTTGGTCTAGTGGTTAGTGGCCCTGACTGCTATGCCGGAGGTCGTGGGTTCGATTCCCACCCAAGACAAATGTTCGTGTGATGAGGACGATCATTTGTTCTGTGTCTGGGTGTAATTTATCTATAATATGTATGTATTTAGAAATATATAAGTATGTTTATCAGATATATAGTACTCATAACACAAGCTCTGCTTAGCTTGAGACTAGATGGTGTTGTGTGATAATTGTGGAATATTATTATATTATTATTAAATGTGACTGACTTTAGGTTGTTTGCCAAAGCAGCGAGATTGTTCGAAAGAGTAACCGTGACCCGACCACAAAGGGCAACTGAATAAACACGGGTTAGTTTTAGTCAGTGAACGTCTTACACCCATCTTGCTCCAACTAGAGCGGAAAGAGCTATTGGTGATTTCCCACCTAAAAAACACAACCTACCTACCACTTGGGCACGCCACAATTATGGCGGTAAGTCACCTCTATAAGGCGTGGTTGGAAAGACCTAACGGCGTCCTCACCTTCCGCATGACGCACGTTCTCACGGTAAGTTCGGAAAGTTCCTGCACCGGATTCGTGCGGAAGCGACGCCCGGGTGTCGCCACTGTGTGGACCGCGTGGAGGACTCGGTGGAGGTGTGCCCCGCTTGGGCAGAGCACCGCCGTGTCCTCGTGGGGGCGATCGGCGGTGGGGATCTCTCACGCCGGGATGTTGGGTTGTTGAGGTTGTTATTAGATGATTTTCCAACCTAAAAAAAAAATCCTACCTAACACTGACCCTGTTACCTTCTGCTAACATTTTTGAGAAATACAGGCGTTATGTATCAATGTGTGTAGCTATTAACCACAGTTTTATTTTCACGAAAATGCAGCATGTCCGATGCAATAACTCGGAACGTTCATCAATCAATCTTGCCACTAGATGGATGGGCAGACATCTATCACTAGAAACCCATATTTTTGCCTGATAAAAGGTTTTTTTGATTTTTGGAAAGGGCTCTGAAAATCCAATATTGTTACTGACACATCCTTCTTTTCAAAATTGACAGTTGAAGTTAAAAACTAGTGAAACTTAGTGTAGTCTCACATGGGTCACATTCCACAGCCACAAACGTCGCCACAAGAAGCTAGAAGCGGTCAGAAAGTAAGCTGAAGCTCGCGACAGCCACTTGTGGCCGGTGGCTGCTACTTTTTTAACCCATACGCGCAGTATCATACTGACGAAGAAGGTTTAAATGCGTTAGTGGCGTGCGACGGCATTTTGTATCGGCTTTTAGTAGGCGCTTCGAGCCACAAGAAGCGAGCAGCGTTGTGTAGCGTGTGGCGGTCACCGGCGTCAACCGTGTGCGGCGAATTCATATAAAATGTATGAAACCTACAGGAAATATGCCAGTGGTGGTGTATTTTGGTCGTGGCCGGTGGCACGTGTGCGGCGATCCTTAAATGTTTTAAGCCAAAATTGTAAGCTAAATAGTTTGCCAGTTCTCAACTTCAAACTCTCAAATATCAGAAACGAGATAATAAACCTAGTCTTGTCAAGCCATCCTTCTCACTTCGTGTTTTTTTTTCTCAATTCTGAGGGTCGTGACCTCGACGAATAACTTTGTTGTGGACTATATTTGGCCAAGTTGACCTATCTGTGGCGAAGTGATCGAGATCAGTACCCTCTTATTTTTGTTAATGGATTACGTTCTTGTAAAATAATTAACGTAATAATAATTTCTACCCACCTTGTTGTTTATGTAAAACCAACACAGTACCGTTGAAAAGTTATATAAAAATAAACCCCAGGACCGCATAATGTCCGCACCTCGCCACGGTTCGTAAGACACTGATCGATTCTCATTTACCGTTCCGCCCCGCTCATTTTTGTTTTGACCCGAAATTATTCCCTCGTCGAATTTTCTACGATTTTTATTATGATTTAGTTGATTGTTATTCTGCTTTTCCGGTTTCTTTCTTTGATTGAACCTCGTTATCGATTGTATAAACAAGAATTATCATTATTTAACGTGAATGTGTGGGTGTTTCATGACAATCTTTTTTTGGCAAGAACCGGTTTATTAGATTTAGCTAAAATATATAATAATAAGTTTAGTCCTAACTTTTAAGTGCCAGATCTTGTTTACCAAAACTAACGCCAAAGTTTTTTCAACAGTGTTGTTAATATTGCGTATAATATTAGGTTTATTTTTTGTGGCTTCTCCTTCCAATCTATCTTTTTTTATTAGACTAATTTCTGCCAGCAGTTTTGCCCGCGCGAACGTAGGTTGAATGCAATGTTGGAAGGCCTCCCGCAAGGCGGGGAGATGACGCGGTAAGAGTCGCGGGAATGCGATAGATGCGAGACGCAAAAGACTGTTCGTGGTGGCGACACGGAGTAGGTTTATGTCCAAGAGATGATGATGATGAACGTAAGTTTCTCTATATATCTTTAGATCCACGTTTCAGCTCTTTAGGGGATGAGTTTTGGAAAACCATTTCTTAGAGTATGCCTGCGCTATAATAACTATCTGCGTGCAAAACACCAGCGCAATCCCTTCAGTAGTGTGAGCTACTTTCAGTAGATAGATCAGTCAATCAGTAATTTTAAAAACATTGTATGTAAAGTTTTCACTTTCTTTTTGTCTTTGCTTCTAATGGTTTTCGTTTATTCTTTTACTAAATCTAAGTCTAACCTCTTTCATTGCGCCATAGATCACATCCTTACCTTACAGCCACAATGCACCTCACTCAATACTCTTAACTCAAACTTGCTAGTTTGAAACTACAATCTAAAACTGCTTCAAGTGCACCTGTGCTCCTTGTACCTCTTGCTAGAGGTTACTTCTGAATCTTGTTGAACAAAAAGGTATGTTCGCGTGTGATCTTTAGAATTTCTTCTGAATTGAGTGATGGTGTTCCGTTTAGGAGTGGTTTTGTACGAGGGGTTTTTTATTATTGCATACATGTTACGACTTTTTTTAAGGTGAGAAATTATCTTATGACTTTTACTGACTAACACCAATCCCATGCTCTTTCAGTTGCCCTTTGCGTTCTAGGACCACGGGTATCATTTTCGTATTTTTCCGCATGGCCCTATCAAGCATCAGCTCTACTGGGCCCCTACGGTTTGCTGACATCTCTTTGAGGCGCGCGTGAAACACTATGCGCTGTCGACAACTCAGGCTTGGTCTTCATAGGATGTTTTTTTAATTAATAATTTTCATCGACATTTTAGATAAAACTAATAATGAAAGAAATTGCGAGCAATGTGCTTGGCAATTAATACTCATTAGATTGTTCTTTCGTTGTATGAAAAGAGGTTTATTTCTGCATTTTAGGAAAACAATTCATAGCTATTTTATATTAGGGGTTAAAGTATGAAATTACCGATTCGTACTGAAAGATTGAAATTCGTTTTTTTTTTTTTAATTTATCATATTTATTTAATCAATCAATAATTATCATTATTATCTAAACATTGCTGCCATCTCATAGGAAGATTATGCCTTTGCTATAGAACTCTAGTGAACTAGATTCGACAAACTGTGTGAAAGCATTTTGTACTGTCTCCTAAGAAGAAAACTTTTTATCACGTAGAAAATTGTACAAATCACAAAAAAGTGGTAGTCCGTTGGAGCAAGGTCTGGCAAATACGCAGGGTGACGAATGGTTTCTAATTGCAGTTTCTGCAGAGTTAAAACGGTTTCTCGTGCTGTATGAGGTCTCGCGTTATCATGGAGCAATAATGGTGAAGATCAATTCATGAGTCGGGGCTGTTTCACTGCTAGTTTTGCTATCATTGTTCGGAGTTCGGCACAGTAGACATCTGCCGTTATTGCTTGACTAGATCGGAGAAAGCTATAGTGAATAACACCATGCTGAGACCACCAAACAGTTACCACTACATAATTTTTTATTTTATTGATTTGACGCAAATGAGTCAATATTGTTGGTAAGGTAACGTTAAACCATGCCGTTAATTCTTGGGTAGTTTGGCTCGGATCGGCTTCCACCATCTCTTTCAATTCATTGTTATTCACCTGTGTGGGTGGTCTTCAACGTGGTTCGTTCTTCAAATCAAAGTTTCCATCACGAAAGCGTTTAAACCAAAATCGCACGGTGCGTTCATTAGCAGTCCCCTCTCCAAACGCAACATTGATATTGCAAGCTGTTTCTGCCGCGTTAGTTCCACGTCGAAACTCGTATTCAATAATCACTCGAATTTTCGAAGTATCCAACTTTCTTGTCTAAGCTGAATAAGAAAAAAACAACTGAAAGTCGATAATCAAATGTTGCACATTTTTTAAAAGAATAACTTCATAGGTACCATGTTAAAAAAGTTTCACTCAAAAATCTCAAAACATGAAGGTTCTATGCCAATTCGAAGTACCTATTACAATAAAACGGCAATTTAGGTTCTATGTCAATTCGAAGTACCTATTACAATAAAAAGGCAAATTAGGTTCTATGTCAATTCGAAGTACCTATAACAATAAAAAGGCAAATTAGGTTCTATGTCAATTCGAAGTACCTATTACAATAAAACGGCAATTTCATACTTTAACACCTATTATACATTCATAAATTTTCATTCCCGCAGAGTGAAAAGGCAGATTGGTGGAATAGTTTGATTTACACAAGTTACATCGACTCAGAACGCTTGACTATAGTGAGGAATTAAGCATCACTTTTGTAACAACAATAAATCTCAATAAAATTCTCAAAAATGAACCAATATATTTATGCAACCACTAAAAATAAAATTCGATCACCAATCAATTTATCAGCGCCAAAAATCTTATCGTATCGCTTCCACTATACCCAAACCAGGCGCACAGATCCGACAGCAGATTTATACTTCTGTCTGGCATCGGTCCAGCCATAGCAACAAGTTAGTGTATTTTAATGCCTACATGAACGCTAAACGGCTCTTAAACACTGCCGCAATTACTTTACACGCTTGTTATGTGCGACTAGTACTTCAGCTTTGATCGGCAATTGAATGGATATTAATCGAATGGTTTTTGTAAGGAAGAATGACTGTGTTTGTTTTGTATTGGGCTTTTTTGAAGTCTAGCAGGGCTCTAGGTTCAGTAACAGCAAATTACAGGTACAGCCAAAGAAGGAAACGACGGTGTCCCAAGGGTCACTGTCGTTTCTTTCTGTGAAGTAATGGCGGTCGCAAAAGAGACAGAAGGAAAGGACCGGGAGAAAGCAGGTTGCATACTCCTACTTTTCAGCCACTGTAAAGGGTAACCTGAAGAGTAAAAGGTCTGAAACGGTGACGCACCGTGTTACGAGTGTGTTTTTGTAGAGGGATTGCGGCCGTACGGTGCTGCAGAGTCTGACAGGGTCCACATTGATTTATACGAGCCAATTACCCGGTCGGAAAAGCGTGACCAAATGCGTAAGTACTCCAGATCCCCGTCCAAAGGTAGCTGCAGAAAACCGTGTGGTTCTAATTGGTAAAAGTCTGATAAACCACTCAAACCACCCCGGTGCGAAATCCATACGTATAAAAATAGGTACAGTCTCTTCGTCTTGGTGTTTGCCAGAGAATTATGCAGCACAACGTTCTGGGTGTAAAAAGAAACTTTGGCATTCGTTGCTAAACCTTTGAAAATGAAACTCATTACAACAAAGGCTATCAAATTACTATTGCTTAGTAAATTCATCATCATCATCATTTCAGCCAAAAGACGTCCACTGTTGGACATAGGCCTTCCCCAAGCGTCTCCACAACGACCGATCCTGAGCGACTCTCACCAGGTCGTCCGTCCATCTTGTGGGAGGCCTTCCAACGCTGCGTTTTCCGGTGCGCGGTCGCCACTCTAAAACCTTTCGGCCCTATCGACCATCCGTTCTACGAGCAATGTGCCCTGCCCACTGCCACTTAAATTTGGCTATTCTTCGGGCTATGTCGGCGACTGTGTTTCTCCTGCGCAAATCTGCATTCCTTATGCAATCACGCAGTAAATTATCTACCTATTAATACTGTAAAATCAATAGTTTTTTTTAAAGAGTAGCCATGAACATTGCTATCGGCATTTTCTGTCACATACTATGAAAGCCTGGGAGAAAGTTATTGAAAGGAGGCTAAGAGAAGAGAGTGAAATTTCACAGAACCAATTCGGTTTTATGCCTGGTCGGGGTACAACGGATGCCATTTTTGCTATACGCCAGCTGTGCGAGAAATACAGAGGTGCGCATAAAAACTTGCACATGGTATTCGTTGACCTCGAAAAGGCATATGACCGGGTACCTCGTGAGGTTCTGTGGTGGGCCCTTAAGGAGAAAGGTGTGCCTGGGAAGTATGTGCAGTTGATCCGAGCGATGTACAGCCAATGCAGTACCCAAGTCCGGTCTGCAGTGGGCAACACTGGCAGCTTCAGTGTGGCTGTCGGCTTACATCAAGGGTCGGCCCTCAGCCCTTACCTCTTCCTGATGATAATGGACGCTCTGACGTCGGGCATCCAGGAAGAGGCTCCCTGGTGTATGCTGTTTGCCGATGATATTGTGCTGGTTGCCGAGAGTGGCCTAGAGGTCCAGAGCAAATTGGAGGTGTGGTGGCACAGACTGGAGAGTGTTGGCTTAAAATTGAGCAGAACGAAAACCGAGTACTTGTTCTGTGATTTCGGTGGTCTCTCCGGTCCTATGCCCTTAGCTCTCGCTGGAACGCCCATACCAATCTGCTCCGACTTTCGGTACCTCGGGTCGCTTATCCAAGGAGATGACGAGGTAGACCGAGACGTATCAAATCGGATCAATTCAGGATGGATGAAATGGCGACAGGTCACTGGAACAATTTGTGACCCACGGATGCCCCCCAAGTTGAAGGGTAAAATCTACAAGTCCGTGATAAGACCTGTCATACTGTATGGATCAGAATGTTGGGCTGTGAAAAAGATGGATGAAAAAAGATTGCATGTAGCGGAGATGAGAATGTTGAGATGGATGTGTGGTGTGACGAGAATGGATAAAGTGAGAAATGAGTATATTAGAGGAAGTTTGAAAGTGGCGCCAGTGACTGAAAAGTTGAAAGGGAATCGTTTGTCTTGGTATGGTCATGTAAAGAGGAGAGATGAAACGCATGTTACTAAAAGAGTTATGAGTATACATGTGGATGGGTGGAGAGGGAGAGGGAGGCCAAAGAAAAGATGGATGGATTGTGTGAACAGTGATATGAAAGAAAAGGAAGTTAGTGATAGCATGACGGTTGACAGGATAGAATGGAAGAAAAAAACATGTTGTGCCGACCCCAAATAAGATGGGACAAGGGCAGGAAGATGATGATGATGAGCCATGAACATTGCTATCGGCATTTTCTGAACGGTTTTCTCCATAGGAAACGACCATATTTAGAACTGTGTATTAGCTGCTGACGTTTTATATGTATCAATTAAGGCCTATATGAAATAGATATTTTGAATCGAGTTGTCGAACTGTGTATGATGATGATGATGTAGACACACACCATCTACATTCGTTATTGAGACAACATCAACAAACCCTGAAACACAATTTACTAAGAAACCAATAATAATTATTCTGTTCCTCACTACTATTTCAATCCCCTCTCTTTCTCACACCTAACAAACAATACTTCCTTCCCTTTCTCCCACGATCGTCCCGAAGACATTACAAGCATAATCCTACCTTATTCAATATTTAAATGAAGTATGATAAAATACACAAAGGTTTTAATATCCGAACAGGTGCACCTGGGCGCAGAATGGACAGGTGCAGAAGGTTGGGTTCGTACAAAGAGTCAAAATACACGCACACATAGCCACGCTTTAATAACAGTGAGAACAACCTCACTTGCTATCGGCATTTGTTTTATGTTGCCGTACGTACGCGTGTATTTCTCCGTGTGTCCGTTTACGCATGTTCTATCGAGTTAGCCTTCTGTATTCATCTATTTTGTGTCTTGGGTATTATTAAAAGCGCCGGAGAAGCAATATTGTGCTTTAAAGGTATCTTTAATATCTCTCTAGTCAGTTGAAGATATCACTCTCGGAAAGAATTTTTGTTTTCTTATGAAAAATGGTTTGTCGTAAATGATGAGGTATTTTTTTTAGGATCTAATACTTTTATGTAGATGTATTACTTACTCACATTTAAAATGAATCGCACCAATATTTCAAAAGCGTAAGAGTATAATAAATGTATTTATATGTATATATTTCTTACACACGCTCAAACGACTAAACGGACTTGGATGAAATTTGACACACGGTTAACCCATGTTGTAGTATTTATGTATTTTTAGCACAAAAATGTTTACTACTACTACTTAAGATTTCAAAAGTACCTTGGGTTTGTTTTTTATGGTTCCACACCTCAAAAGGAAAAATGGAACCCTTATAGGATCACTTTGTTTTCCGTCCATCTGTCTGTCTATCTGTCTGCCTGTCTGTCTGTCTGTCTGTCAAGACCCTTTATCTTGGGAACGCGTGTAAGTATCGAGTCGAAATTAAAACCATATACGTCTGCTGGCAGCCTCTTGAAGCTGTAAAAAATCAAACTTGTAAGTTAACGAGAAAAAAGATAATTCGGTTTATGTGGCAAAAAACATGCATTTCGACACACTCAAGGAAATCAAAATTCATAGGGTACTTTCCTTTGACCCAGAATCCCGAAATTTGGCATAAAGCAAGGTCTTATAGCACAAGTATAGGAATAAATCTGAAAACTGTAAATTTGTTGTTACGTCACAATTTTTTATTTTTTTGCGATTTGGAAAAATCTTCCGAGACTCCATTCCGGGGAATTGAACTATTTACACAGGTAAGATTGTACGAAACCCTCAGGGCGCGAGTCCGACTCGCACTTGCCCAGTTTTTATTTTATTTTAAGGCTGGTGAAGCCGCTGACAAAAGCTATGATCTTAAATAACTAAAATTTTCTGAACTTTGTTTTCCTAAAACCCTATAATGTACAACTCAATATCCTATCCCACAGCTGGGCAAATGTACCATTCCACAGAACTGATGGAAAAATCAAATTGTAACTGAAACATGTCATGCTTTCAGGAAAGTTTCAAGTGAAATTGGATTAAAGTTCCAACGGTCGGTGATACGTCAGAATCCTTTTATTTATTGTGAAATGGTGTATTTTTTGTGTGTTAAAGAGCGGATAAACTTTTTGTTGGTAAACCATAGAATGTTTAAGGACCGATTTTACAACAGTCAAACCTCTACGGTCCGGAACAAGCGTTTCACATCGTCTTTTATACCGCGTACATCGAAGGACTGGAACAACTTGTCTGCTGTGGTTTTCCCGTCCGATTATAATTTAGGTGTCTTCAAGGCTAGAGTGAATAGGCTCTTAATAAACTAGTGCGCCTCACCATCAACGATTGCATCACTACTTACCATCAGGTGGGATCGCAGTCAAGCACTAATTTATAACAATTTAAAAAAAAAAGCTAATTGCACATTTCAAAGCGTAGATTTCCGTGGAGAAGAACGTGCAAAAACAACATGGACAACATAAATATTTTGTGTAAGTATATTATGGAGACACGAAAAATCCATAACACAGACTTACTTTACATACGAGTACCGTTAAATTTAAAGGTCCTCCAACACATAAATACAGTACGTTTTACATAACGTAGATAAACATGCGATAACTGAGTAAAATTTATCATTTCAATAAAGCAGCCCACATTATCTGTAACGTATCGGAATTCATCATGGTTTTAATATGGTCGAAATTTTTAATATCTTTACAAAAATATGCGTAAAGGGTGAAGCTGTTTTATTATGATTAAGTTTTCTTTTCTTCTTCGTTTGGCTGACTCTGTTTGTATAGTATATTTCTATACTTATATTAGCTCCTGCCAGTAGCTTCGCTAGCGTGAAAGTCGATTTCTCCACACAAACTTTGGACCCCCGTTTCATCACCTTAGGGGGTGAATTTCAGAAAATCCGTTCTTAGCAGATGTCTACACCCTATAAGGAACTTACTTGCCAAATTTTAAGTTTGTAGGTATTATAGTTTCTGAGATTTTGTGATTAATCAGTGAGTGGTATTTCGCTTTTATATATATAGATTACAAAGAGGAAAGGTTATTTTGTATTTTTGTTTGTAATGAACGAAATCAAAAACTATTGGACAGATTAAAAAAAACAATCTTTCACCAGAAAAATGCTATTTTATCATTGAGTGATAGGTATAGGTTTTATTAATATATTAGGTCTTTACCTATGAAATTGTCGTTTTTAAAACGGGTTGCTTTGAAGTGATCTTTGGATTGACTTGTTCAAATAAACTTTATATAAAGGTACGTTATTTTATTTTTTTAGAAATCAGGTATTTATTGTTTTTTTTTGTGTTTTGTATTTTCTGTAATATATTTAAGAATAACGTACCTTTAATATAAAGTTTATTTGAACTTATAATTCCAAGTCAATCCAAAGATACAATACTTCAAAGCAACCCATTTTAAAAAACGACAATTTCATACTTTAACCCCTATTACTCAGCTATGCGGTCTATTTAAGCTGTGAAAAAAAAAAAAACATAAGTTAACGAAAAATAAGATACGGCCCTTTAGGTTACAAAAAACGTATATTTCCATACTCTCAAGGAAATCAAACTTCATAAGGTACTTCCACCACCCCGAATCCTGAAATTTGCCAAAAAGCAATGTCTAATATCACAGGTAAAAATAAACGAATAAATCTGAAAACAGTAAATTTGTTGTTACGTCACAAATAAAACATACTTTTCTGCGATTCGGAAAAATCATCGAGACTCCATTCGGGAATTGAACTATTTACATAAGTAAGATTGCAGATTGATCGCACTTGCCCAGTTTTTTTTAAGTGGTAATGTGATTACAGAGGTGCCACGGCGTCCTCACTTTCTGCCTAGTGCCTGATACAGGTACTAACAGGATATGGGTGTTTCGGAAGGTTCCTATTTCAGATTTGGTAGAAAGTAACACCCGGGTGTCACCATTAGGCAGATTAACCGGAGGACACGGTGGAAGTCTGAGGAGCATCGTCGTGTCCTCGTGAAGGTGATCAACGACGGCGACCTCATTGAAAAAAAATGACTTACCTAAACCGATCTCCCTATAGTTGTATCAGCTCTCCTTGCATTTGGCAGCCGTCAAAGACTTAAAAATCCTGTACAATTTTGCAACACATCTCAATTCTGATCAGTGACTACAAGGCTATATTATCCGATATAGCACCATAGTCACTCTCGGTCCAATAAACCCTCGCAGGTATTCCTGTCACGTGGTCATGCCGTCACTAATGAACCCTCCTTCCAGCTTTTTAATAGCACCCTACAACGTGTGAAAAATAAGTTTTTAGATAATGGAGGTAGAAAGTTTTGCAGGCAGAAGTTTTTAATACTGGTGCTACGTGTTCAACTTTTAGCCGTTTTTCAAATATACGTTTTCGTATACGTGGTTAGCTTTGGGACATGATTTTATCGAATTTTTCTGTTACAACATTTTATTTAATTTTCCACCTCAGACCAATAAAAAAGTATTCCACATTCTATTGAATGGTGCAATAAAGTAAAATCTTAGCACCCTGTTTTTAGGGTTTCGTACCTCAAAAGGAAAAAAACGGAACCCTTATAGGATCACTTTGTTGTCCATCCGTCTGTGTGTCTGTCTGTTAAGACCCTTTAGCTCGGGAATGAGTGGAGGTATTGAGTTGAAATTAAAACCATATACTCAAATCTGCGGTCCCTTGAAGCTGTAAAAATATCAAACTTCTATGTTAACGAATTAAAAAAGATACGGCCGTTTATGTCGCAAAAAACGTGCATTTTGACACTCTCAAAGGAATCAAAAATCATAGGGTACTTCCCCTTGACCTAGAATCCTAAAATTTGGGCATGAAGCAAGGTCATAAAGCACAAATATAGGAAAAAATCTGAAAACTGTAAATTTGTGATTTTTTTGCGATTCTGAGAAATCTTCGTAACTCAATTCCTATATCACCTGATGGTTAACGATGATGTGTTACACAATGGAACACGCTCGCGTAGACCTAACCTATTCAATCTTAACTTAAAGACCCCTATATTGTAGCTATCAGTAGACACAGACTCCGGCAGGGAATTCCGCTCCTTAGCTGCAAATTCGTTACAGTGACCATTTTGATTACTGAAACAGCGTTATCAGACGTTTTCACGGTTACCTTCTCTGTGAGAAGTGCGGGTTGGTAGTGGATGTCACATGTCTTGGAATTTTTTGTTCTTGGAACAAAAAACTGGTTACTTTAGCTTTTTACCCGACTGCCAAGAAGGGGAACATTATTGACTGCAACAGTCGGGACCTATTAAATAATCTAGACTAAAAATATTCTATCCAATATGGACTGATTGTTGCAGTCAATATGTTCCTTATTATTTATTTTATTTTATTTGTGTATCGATTATGGAAATATTTCAATTTTGTAGTAATTAAATTGCTTTCTACAATTTTGGGCTGAACTTGCTTTTATTCTTTTCAATTTTTTTTTTAAGTTGATTTAGTTGGATATTATTTTTAACAATTACTTCTATCGTACAAACCGTTATTGATTCAAAATAATGATAACGTCCTTACGTTAAATTTTTTAAAGGTATAGTTTTTTCCAAAAACTTAGTTGGCTTTAACTTATAAAGTCTATATGATCCATTTGGTCATTCAATTTTGTTTTAATTTATTTACCCCATTTTGTACGCAGTCAGTGGAAATTCATATTTTTGTTCGAGGAAACAGTGATTAATAAATTCTATTGTGTTTTTATTTAGTGTCCTAATTTATACGTTCTTTTGTACTTTTTTCGCACTTTGCTGTAACAATAAAACCTTTTCGTAAAACATGGGTATCGTAAATACGTATTAGGGTTCTGCTTTTGAAATCATGACAGTAATAAAAATATTGTTACAATACTGGGAGTTACATTTTTGCGAATTTCAATATCCGTTTTAAAAAAATGATTTTTTGAACTCAAACCTTGCATTCATAAATACTAAGCTAAGCTATGCTAAGAATTTACTCTTCTTCTTTTCATGTCGATGGACTCAATTTTTGCGTTACAGCTGAGGGGCTGCATTAACAAGATATATTGTCAGCCAGTCAGTCGTTCTATATCAAATGCTGCCCCCCTAGCCAAGTCACAAACGATAAACGTAAACTCTCAGTAGTCTTTAATAGATTTTCAACTTTATGTTATTGGATATAAAGTTGAAAATCTGTTGAAGATTACATAGTGTTTTCGTTCGTTCCGGTCGCTAACGCTCAGTAGTCTTTAATAGATTTTCAACTTTATGCTCTTAGGTATAAAGTTGAAAATCCATTGGAGATTACTAAGCGTTCACGTTTATCATTTGCAACTTGGCTAGGGGGGCTGGTAAGGCAGGAAGTCAAGCATATAGTTGGGAAAAGACATGGTTATATTTTTGACTACCAGCTCCCATGTTTTCACCCGCGTCTTTGGTTACTGCTCCGCTTCCGTAGCTTGTAGTGTGATGCTATACAGCCTATACTATCCTCATAAACCTATCCTATACAGATTTTTTTTTCCGATCGGATTGGTAGTTCCAGAGATTAAAGCTTCCGTTTAACTATATCAGTAAAGTTTTTACTTTTGATTTATCTAATTTAGAGCGAGCTAATTCGTAAGAAGTTGGCAGTAGTGTCAAAACAGCTTTAATGTTTTCCAAATGTCGGTTTGAACCAACTGTTTGACTTTATTAGTGTAGATATATATGTAGATAGTTTATTAATTTGTGTATGTATTATATAATTATATTATATCGCCTTTTCTCTCTCTTTTATTGCACTTACCACTATTTATCTCTGCATCACCCTAAAGTTGACAGGTAGAAAATGCCTAAGGCATTAAGTCCACCGCTGTAGTTTTGTGCATAAAGTGGTTAATAATAATACTGGCTTAATAGCAAGGAACCTCGAACAACATCTAAGGAGGCTCTCGTTAGGCAGCTGGATCAAGGGCCTAATCCAGAAAGCAGTACTCCTGGACACGGCGCGCATTGTTAGGAGATTCCTCTCTCAGGAGCCCTGACCACCGGTAGCTTGGACCCTGTTCCCGATGCCGGTGGGCTTCTATTTTTTAATGTTTTTTATTTTTATTGTAATATTTAAAAATATAATTTGTATGATATGCTACTGAATAAATGGAATAATAATACTAATAACACTAAAATAGGGGTAAGAAGATAAATTAAGTTACAACATCACACTTGATCTTACGAGTGTACTAGAGCGTAGTTTAGATAATTAAACCAGAGCTTCTAAAACCAAAAGGAAAATGTAACGAACAACATTGAAGGTTAGTGTAGTGCTGTTTTGTTGTTAAAATATAATTAACTTCCTTGTTACAAAAAACCTTTGTTATTCTTGTTCGGTAAGCTGTAGGTATATGTGTGTCTCCTTGCCTTTGTCCCATATCACTTGGAGTCGGTGCAACATATTTTTTCTCCATTCTATCCTGTCATCAGTCACGCTATCTATACTGACTCCCTTTTCTTTCATGTCACTCCTGTACTGACTCCCTTTTCTTTCATGTCACTCCTGACATAATATAGCATAAGCATAGCACAATCAGCCTTTTTAATGTTCTCACTGCTGGGACTCAGGCCTCCTCTCTAGGAGAGGGAATGGGCCGTAAACCACCACGCGGGCCCAGTGCGGGTTGGTGGATGTCACATGTCTTCGAATTTTTGGATCTGGGACATGCCGGTTTCCTCACGATGTTTTCCTTTACCGTTTTGAGAGCAGTGGTGATGAAATAAATTACACAAAGTAATGCACCTGGTTAGGTTTGAACCCGCGACCTACAACACGTAAGTCGGGGCACCGTAGGCGCGGCCTTGCGGACGGTGAGCAATGGGTAGCACCGTAGGCGCGGGCTTGCGCACGGTGAGCAATGGGTAGCTCGTCGTCCGACCGTCCGGTAACCGTCCGGACCGAGCCCAAGTCGTCGACGGCGCGTACTGTTTCACGCGCGCCTCAAGGAGATGTCAGCAACTGTAGGGGCCCATTAGGGTCGAAGCCTACTGGGGCCAAGTGTCTGATTCTGAAAGGAAGACTCGGCCCTGGTACGAAAGGCAACGAAGGAACAGGAGTGGGTTTTTAGTCAGTAAAAGTCTGACACTATCTCCCACTCCGCCCAACCACTGCTCCTCACATAATCCATCCATTTTTCATTTGGCCTCCCTCTGCCTCTACTTCTACGAGTATCTACATGTATACATAGGTACTTATAACTCTTTTAGCAACATACGTTTCATCCCTCCTCTTCACATGACAATACCAAGACAAACGTTTCCATTTCAACTTTTCAGTCACTGGCACCTCATTCAAACTTTCTCAAATGTTGTAATTTCTCATTTTATCAATTCTCGTCTTAACATTCTCACCTCCGCTATATGCCATCTTTTTTTCATATTAGTAAAAATAGATTTTTTGTGTGTACTAATAAATATAGATATGATGATGAACACACGACTACGTGTATCTCGCAAGATTACCATATCGTACCCGGCAGTTGATTTGTTGACAACAAAACAAGGCATGCCATCTAGTGGTAACTAGAAGAACTAGAGTTCGCGCTTTTCGCAGAGTCAGGTGTATCCGTTTGGCTATGCCGTTGCCATGTGGATGTTTTTTTTTTTTTTACACAACTATCACACAACGCCGTCTACTCCCAAGCTAAGCAGAGCTTGTGTTATGAGTATTAGACAACTGATAAACATACTTATATATTTCTAAATACATACATATTATAGATAAATTACACCCAGACACAGAACAAATGATCGTGCTCATCACACAAACATTTGTCCTGGGTGGGAATCGAATCCACGACCTCCAGTATAGCAGTCAGGGCCACTAACCACTAGACCAACAGGCCAGTTTGTTTGTTTGTTTTTGGATGTTTGGTTTGGTTGTGGAGAACCCGCCAGGACGGTGGACACTCTCAACCAGGCCGTCATAGCGTGAAGAAGCACTGGAACTGTGCTACGTTTGGTTGTTTATACTATCTAATAATAGTTCACTGTATCGAATTGTATTAACAAGTAAAGTTTCAATTCCTAGTCATTCTTATTTACGGCACGATACCCATGTAAATTAACCTGACGGCTGATCGTAGCTTGAACTTTTAAAAATTATCTACATTATGCTCACATATTAGAAGCGACAAGAAATATGTAACCAAGATTTATGTAACTCATAATATGGTTTAAAAGAGTGTCCATGGAGTTTCTTGCACGTTCTTCTCCCTGACGATTGTAGCTAAACCGTAGGTTTTAAATTGAAAACGCTGTAATAAAAACGTGGCATACATACACCATCCTCCTACCCTTCTCCCTGGCGGATCGTCAGAATGGTTCAGAAATCAGAAACGTTTATTTCAAATAGACCAATCACAAGCACTTTTGAATTGTCAAAATGTCGGTCAGTCAAAAAAAAAAGTGAAGCTAAATTGTACGTTAAAAAACCAAAACGTAGATCTCTATACAAATTCCATTTTGTATTTTTCTTTAATTAAGTAAGTAATAAATCTTTGAAGTCGGTGACATCTGACAACTTTTAGCGTTACTTTTTAGGGTTCCGTACCTCAAAAGGAAAAAACGGAACCCTTATAGGACCACTTTGTTGTCCGTCCCTCCGTCTGTCTGTATGTCTGTCTGTCTGTAAAGACCCTTTATCTCGGGAACGCATGGAGGTATCGAGTTGAAATTAAAGCCATATACTAAAGTCTGCGGTCCCTTGAGGCTATGAAAAAATCAAATGACTAAGTTAACGAAAAAAAAAGATACGGCCGTTTATGTCGCAAAAAACGTGTATTTTGACACTCTCAAGGGAATCCAAATTCATAAGGTACTTCCCGTTAATCTAGAATCCTGAAATTTGGCAGGAAGTAAGGTCTTATAGCACAAGTATAGGAAAAAATCTAAAAACTGTAAAGTTGTAGTCAAGTCACTTTTTTTTGCGGTTCCTTAAAATCTTCGTAACTCAATTTGGGTATTGAACTGTTTTCATAGGTATATTTGTACGGAACCCTCAGTGTGCGATTCGGACTCGCACTTGCCCAGTTTTTTAGCGTTTGACCAAAACAAAGTCGTAAATCAGTTTCTAACCTTGAACATGAACTGGCATTCCCCTTTTATCGAGATATAGTTGGGAATGTTTCCTGGTTTGTTGTAAGACATATATATCACTATTTCCTGCCAGCGGCTTCGCCCGCGTCTCAGTAAAAAAATATCTTAAGATATGGTAGAGGTAAGTAGACCAATCAGGCAAGAATTCCTTCTGCGAAGCAGTAATGCTAACGAAGGAGGCGGCCGCACGCATGAGGGAATGGCCCTCACGCCCCAGCCACCGGGATCCCGGTCCAGATTTCGAGACGGCGGAGTCCAGACGGCGAGCAATGGGTAGCACGCGGTCCGGTCGTCTGCTAACCGTCCGGACCGAGCCCAAGTCGTCGACGGCGCATAGTGTTCCACCCGCGCCTCAAGGATATGTCAGCAAATCATAGCCATGGGTTAAGTGAACCCCGGGGCCCTGAAACAAAGGCAAAGAAGGAACAGGAGTGGGTTTTTGTCAGTAAAAGTCAGACACGCCCTCTAGCTCCGCCCAAGAGCGGGAGAAGTCATTGGATGATTTCCCACCAAAACAAAAACCAGGTAAAAAATATTATAATTAAAAGCTAAATATTGTGGTTTGGAAGAAAAACAGTGCATTAACAAAGAGAAATACTGTGACAACAATTGACGAAGTGACAATCTTGATTCAATAATTGTTGTCTAGTTTGTCAGAAGGAAATTTTAAAATTAATTAATAAAATTGCACACCTTAATATGTCATAGTACAACGCACCTATTATCTTTTTTATTTTTTTATTTACTGTATGGTGTCGGACGTAAAAATCTTATGCAACACAAAGGTACAAAGAAAGAAAGAAAGAAAGAAAGAAAGAAAGAAAGAAAAATATTTTATTTGGCACACATGGACACACAAAGGTGGACTTAATGCCTTAGGCATTCTCTATCAGTCAAAGAAAAAACATGTCAAGTGCATAAATAAAGAGAAAAGATTAATAAGAAAACAGGAAAAAAATGTTTATTTATAAAATAAACATACATATATATTTAATGTAATATAAACCTACATATATATAAATATAAATTATTTATAGGTATAAGGAAAATGAAAGGATTTTTGAGACTACTCCATTGTGTAAAAATAAAGCTGCAACTTTCGCTTAAATGTCAAGACGAAGCACATTCCACTGAAGTATGAACTGTATAATTATGATGAAAGGAAGAATGAACAAAATCCGAAGTATGAAAAGGACAAAGCAGGCAGATAGATTAAATTATGAATTTACCAATTTGACTGGCCTGTTGGTCTAGTGGTTAGTGACCCTGACTGCTATGCCGGAGGTCGTGAGTTCGATTTCCACCCAGGACAAATGTTTGTGTGATGAGCACAATCATTTGTTCTGTGTCTGGGTGTAATTTATCTATAATATGTATATGTATGTATTTAGAAATATTTAAGTATGTTTATCAGTTGTCTAGTACTCATAACACAAGCTCTGCTTAGCTTGACACTAGACGGCGTTGTGTGATAGTTGTGTGAAAAAAAAAATTATGACAAATTTTCGTGGACAATTTTGGGATTTCGTTTTTTTTACTTTTGACTACACAAATGTGATCAGTAACGGGTACGGATAGAGACCCATTTTTAGGGTTCCGTAGCTAAATGGAAAAAAACGGAATCCTTATGGATTCGTCATGTCTGTCTGTCTGTCCGTCCGTATGTCACAGCCACTTTTTTCCGAAACTATAAGAACTATACTGTTGAAACTTGGTAAGTAGATGTATTCTGTGAACCGCATTAAGATTTTCACACAAAAATAGTAAAAAAAACAATAAATTTTCGGGGCTCCCTATACTTAGAACTGGAACTCAAAAAATTTTTTTCATCAAACCCATACGTGTGGGGTATCTATGGATAGGTCTTCAAAAATGATATCGAGGTTTCTAATATATTTTTTTTCTAAACTGAATAGTTTACGCGAGAGACACTTCTAAAGTGGTAAAATGTCCCCCCCCTTCCCCCCTTGAAACTTCTAAAGTAAGAGAACGATAAAACTAAAAAAAACATATGATTTACTATCATGCAAACTTCCACCGAAAATTTGTTTGAACGAGATCTAGTAAGTTGCTTTTTTTCAATACGTCATAAATCGTAAACCGCAATTTAAGTACCTTTCAAGTTTGTATGTAACCCTCAGTGCGCGAGTCCGACTCGCACTTGCCCAGTTTTTTTTGTACTAATTCAAAAAGGAGAAACTGACTGAGATATAATATAACGCCGAAACTAATGGGACTAGGAACGTGAAATTTCGCACGAGGTTTTCTATTATGATGTAATGTGAATTTTGTATTTGAAATAGTACTTACATTTTGATAAAAGTGCAGAAAGTTTGTCATTGCGACTGAGGTGGAATTCGCACGAGCCGTAGGCGAGTGTGTTATGGAACCGAGGGCTGCAGTGACAAATTTGCACGTGTGTCAAACGACTTTTTCAATACACTTACGAAGAAATGAATAAACGGGGGTTGACCGGCGACTGTTGGGGGTCGACGAGCGCGTCGTAATAACATTGTGGCGGGGGACAGCACGCGCTATTTCAGCACTAGAGCGGAAAACAGTCTATTGCGTGCCTAAAAGCGGTGGGATAAGAGCGGGTTTTCGAGTAAGTGTATTGAAAACCTATTTTCACGCGGGCGAAGCCACTAGTAGAAGCTAGTCATATTATAAAACCACGATCATCACATACATTCGTTTGTTTCAAACTACACAATAAATCATACGAAACGAAATAACTTCATTACAGTAACACGGATATAGCATTAACAGGACGCGTTATCACAAACTGTCATTATCCAATATGGCGTCACCGATTTATTTGAAAATTTTCATTTTCTGCCCCATCCCTGAGGGATCTGTTATAATTTTGTTATGGACAGAGTATAAAATTATTTTATGGTAACGTCATTTTGTTGTTATTAGGCCGTGGGTATGTTTTGTTGTGAAGTGTGAGTGGGTAGGTATGTAATTTAATTAACAGGGTGGTGGAAAAGTAATGTCATAATTGGAATTATATATTTAAAAAACCCGGGCATTTGCGAGTCGGACTCGCGCATTGAGGGTTTCGTACAAACTTATCTATGAAAACAGTTGAATTCTCGAATTGAGTAACGTAGATTAGAGACATAGAACATGTATACTAGATCCCAGACTGATCAGAGACACAGAACATGTATACTAGATCCCAGACTTTTCAATACGTACCATTTTTTTTTTTTGTTTTCGGGGGGAAACCTTCGAAAGGCGCCCGGACTTTGGGGATAAGTCCGAGGAGTGTGGGATTTTTACCTCACTAAAACCACCCCGGTGATCACCATCAGCACATATAGAAGGGGCGCCGTTACCTCTTAAAAGACCATTCCGGAACCCCCTCTGTGCAACGCCTGTTAGGGCACATCCCTGAGGAGACTGTACAACGGTCTCCCCTGAGCCTCTTTGTGCACGGCAGCACGTGATCACTGTGTCACCGTCTTCCTTGGAATCACTTGATGGGCGGGCGGAGTCCCCACTCTGCACACCCGTGGTTCCATTCAATACGTACCTATAATCTTTGTTTCCCTTTTAAATCGATTCGATAATGTACTGTCAACAGTTGACTGTCGTACTAGCTGATGGACACAAAGGCTTGCTAGATTTCGGCAGGGTATTTCGCCAAACGGCTCATTAACCGCATTGGACCTGCGATTGGCGAATGATTGCGCGTTTGGTTAGAAGACTAATGTTGTCGGTAGAGAACGTTTGCTTTTGTAGCTAACAGTACAAATTAGTTTATGCCAGCGGCTTTGATCGCTACAAAACTAGGAAATTATCATAATAAAGGACCATATTCCTGGGATAAATTCTATGTGTAATTTTAGGATATAGACCCTTTTGCTACATTTCATCCAAATTGATTCGGTTTCAGCGTGAAGAAGCAACAAAAGTACACATCATGTACCTATACATGTACACTTTCGACTTTAAAAATTATATGTAAGGTGCTATTCGAACCTCTGCTGTAGGCTGCGGATACAGGCAGCACATGCGGCGGCTGCAGCTGGACTGGTTTTCTATGTAGTAGTATGTATTTTTGTGAAAACCTTCCCGAACGCGGCTGCGTACGCACGTGCTGCCGAGCTTCGGCTGCGAGCGCTGCCTCGACCTGCAGCCGCAGCCGATCGCAGACCAGTAGTGCTGCGGACGCAAGACGATGCGCACGTAGTTACGTCACTCCTACCTGTTTAGACAAATCCGAAAAAATCGGTACTCGGAGCCTATAGCGCTCATATTGGATTGAATTGTAGATTTGCAACTGGCAGCACATACGCACAGCCTCGGACAGACAACAGACAACAGATGCAGACAACGGCTGCGTGTCATGCGTGCTACTTGCATTCGCAGCCTGCATCCTGCAGCCTGCAACTGAGGTTCGAATGGCACCTTTAGGATAATTTTCTACTATCTCACGGGCGAAGCCGCTAAATATTATTTATCGAAGTGTAACATACATAAACATAACATAATTTACCTTACAATGTGGGTCTCAGGCCTCTCCTCTGTCAGAGGTAATGTGGGCCCAGAGCGGATGGGTGAATGTAGCAATATTTTTATTTTTATGGTCCCGTACCTCAAAAGGAAAAATACGGAACCCTTATAGGATCACTTTGTTGTTTATCTGTCTGTCTGTCTGCCAAGACCCTTTATCTCGGGAACGCGTGGAGGTATCGTATTGAAATTAAAACCATATACTGAAATCTAGGGTTCCTGGAAGCTGTGAAAAAATCAAACTTCTAAGTTAACGAAAATAAAAGATACGGCCGTTTATGTCACAAAAAACGTATATTTTGATACTCTGAAAGGAATCAAAATTCATAGGGTACTTGCCGTTGACCTAGAATCCTGAAATTTGGCATGAAGCAAGGTCTCATAACACAAGTGTGTAATATATAAGTATGTTTATCAGTTGTCTAGTACTCATAACACAAGCTCTGCTTAGCTTGAGACTAGACGGCGTTGTGTGATAGTTGTGGAATATTATATTATATTATATTATATTATATTATATTATATTATATTATATTATATTATATTATATTATATTATATTATATTATATTATATTATATTATATTATATTATATTATATTATATTATATTATATTATATTATATTATATTATATTATATTATATTATATTATATTATATTATATTATATTATATTAAGTGTAGGAAAAAATTTGAAAACTGTAAATTAGTAGTTATCACAAAAAAAAATGCAATTGGGAAAAATCTTCGTAAGTCAATTCGGGAATTGAACTGTTTTCGTAGGTAATTATTTACAGAACCCTCAGTGCGCGAGTCCGATCCGCACTTGACGTGCCTGTTTTCTCACGATGTTTTCCTTTACCATTTTGAGAGCTGCCATGGTCCTGGAACGCAATAAGCAACTGAAGAACACAGGACACTGACTAAAACCACACGTTTTAGTCAGTAAAAGTCTGACACGCCCTTCCAGAGAAGCGATTGAATAATTCCCCACCTCAATAAAAATATATTTGAGTAATAAAGTATTTATTAATAAATACATAATAATACTAGCTTCTGCCAGCGGCCTCGCCCGCGTGAAAGTCGGTTTCTCCATACAAACTTTGGACCCCCGTTTCATCCCCTTAAGAGGTGAATTTCGAAAAATCCGTTCTTAGCGGATGTCTACACCCTTTAAGGAACCTACCTGCCAAATTTTAAGTTTGTAGGTTTTACAGTTTCTGAGATTTCGTGATTAATCAGTGAGTGTTATTTCGCTTTTATATATATAGAAGATTTTACACTTTCCTCAAAATAGCAAATCTATTTGCGAGATACCTTCACCTGTCATAGTACGATGACAAACTGCAGCTATTCCTCAAGTCCTGGCCGGTAACTGGGACAAACTAATTTGGGAATCAGCTCACAAACAAACCTTAGCTAAGAAACACGGAGTGTGTTTAAGTAGGGTATTTGTTTCCACTTACTGAAGAAAAGTTTGGATGCTGAGAGTATGGGGTAACATAATAATGTATCAATATGTAAGTTATAGCAGTTATGTGTGTTAAGTTAGTTGAGTTGTGGTGGCCTAGTGTTAGCGGCCCTGATTTAAGAGTGGTAGGTCGCGGATTCAAACCCAACCATTTGTAGAAAAAAAACTGAGTTTTTTAAAAGTATAGTATTCTATCAGTGCTTTTTTTTTTTAAAAAAAAAAGCTATACAAAATAAATGTATTATAAAAGCGAAACACCACTCACTGATTAATCACGAAATCTCAGAAACGATAACACCTACAAACTTAAAATTTGGCAGGTAGGTTCTTTATAGGGTGTAGATATCCGCTAAGAACGGATTTTACGAAACTCCACCCCTAAGAGGGTAAAGCAGGGGTTGGAAGTTTGTATGGGGAAACCTACTTTTGCGTGGGTGAAACCGCTGGCAGAAGCTAGTCTATTTATAATTGACATGATTAAATAACAATAAAAACGCAAAAAAGAGGTAAAACAATGTCATGAATAAAACTGGGCAAGTGAGACTTGCGCATCGAGGATTCCGTACAAACTTACTTTGTAAATTCAGGAATTGAACTACAATCAAATCGAGTCTCGAAGATTTTTCCGAATTGCAACTAAGTTTTTCTTTTGTACATAACTACAAAAACAATTACTTATCAGACTTCCTGTGCTTGTAGAGGCACTTTTGAATTGTCAAGAAATCAGTCAGTCAGAAAAACTTTTTACAAAAAAATACAACCGACTTCAAAGTAAAAAAACACAAAAAAGTGTATATTTTACATTTTTTTTTTGTGTTTTGTTTTTACTTTAATTTCGGAAGTCGGAGTCGGAGTCGGTGTTAAATAACGAAGATATATAACTATTAGATAACTATTATTATAGAAACACCGAATTCCGAAATTAAAGTTATTTTGCACTTCGTGGTGTGTTTTTTTTTACATTGTAGTCAGTTTTTTGTAACAAGTTTTTTATTTCACACTTTTTAGTTATGGTACTACCACTAAAAAGTACTCCTCAGCCAAACTAAAATACCTTATAGCCAGAGTGCATCTCATGACAATTCTAATAATCCCAATTTACGTTCCGATTTCATCGTCAGATCAGTTCATGGAAGCATAACTTTTCAATCAAAAAAAATTTTTTAAAAATCGGTCCACAATTGACCGATTGATATGGGTGAACATACACAAAAAAAATACATTTAGCCGAACATAGAACCTCCTTCTTTTTGAAGTCTGTTAAAAATGATGCTAATTGCACATTTCAGAGCATAGATCTCTATGGAGAAGAATGTGGAAGAAACTTCATGGAGATCTCTTTTCAATCATGTTATGTATTAAAAATATTTCGGTTACATATTTCTTGTCGCTACTATTATGTGAGCAAAGCTGCCTTTTTTAAATCTTTATTTTGGAGCTTTGTCACTAATGACTTGGTCGCTCCATCATAGCCAAATTTCGGATTTTATAAAATTTATATTAAAATATGATTGTAGTATATTTTGTAAAGTAGTCTTGCCTCGTCTGACGTTGGCTCAGCTAATATACTGTTGCAAATACCAATTTCAATCATATGAGTACTAAACAAATTGCCTTAGAACTTTGATTTTTTTATTGCTGCTTGAGGTAGCAGACCTGGCCTTGAACATGACTTGTTAAAATGTCATTCTTGCGAGCGAGAAAGAGGGATGGAATTATACACAATATATAGCTCTATCCCTTTAACAGTTCAGTGTAGGTCGTCAAATACATCGCGTTAAGAGCTCGTGTAAGGGCCTCTTGTGTGACGAGTAACTACGAACAGAATTTCGTAGTAGAACACAATGAATGTGTTCCAAGAAAGTTTTGTACATATGGTTGGGATATCCACCATGTACCGGTGGCGCGTTGCCTTACGCCTGGTGGTCCGATGATTTGATGGGAAAATAATCCTATGACATCCCCCGCTCTTGGGCGGAGCAGGAGATAGTGTCAGACTTTTACTGACTAAAAACCCACTCCTGTTCCTTCGTTGCCTTTCATACCAGGGCCGAGTCTTCCTTTCAGAATCAGACCCTTGGCCCCAGTAGGCTTCGACCCAGCTGGGCCCCTACGGTTTGCTGACATCTCCTTGAGGCGCGCATGGAACATTGCGTGCCGTCGACGACTTGAGCTCGGTCCGAATGGTTATCGGATGGGTAGTGGTCCGATGATGGAAGGGCTTGGTGGAATTAGGCAATGCAATTCCGACGCACACTCCCTGAAATGCAACCGGTAGAAAACCGTCAGGTTAGCAACTCAGCGTCGATGCTGAAAACTTTGAAACTTCGATTCGATTCGCTTGATGATTAATGATCTTCTTGGCTCGCTTCTCAATTGACAATACCTGACGTTTCGAATCTACCACTATCGAAATTACTTTACCTCTAAAATGATGTTAACCTGATTTTCGGTTCTAATTGCAGCTCGACGTAACCTCCACGGATCGTTAGCTTTATATTTCCAGTATATAATGTACAGGAAAATTATATGTATAGAGCCACACATGATATGTACGTATGTAGGTACACAATTTCCGCATTAAGTCTTGCTCCCAACGTATTTCTGTTGGAATTAATAATGATCTTGCTTGGCTAGTATTTTCCTCTGTTTTGCTTGTTATACTGGCCTATTTTCACAAAATGACGCGAGGATTATGCTTAACAATCTGTTTCTATTTACAGTATTGAATAATTTTAGCTTACAGGTAAATTTTCTTCTCGTACGAAGTAGGTAAGAGCATGACAAAAATAATCAATATCCATTTTTAATGTTATTTATTTGTGGTTTGTATTTTTTTGCTTTGTATAATTTTGTTATTGCTATATATTTTTTCAGTTTTAATATTTGAATTGTAATTGATTAATAAATACGTGTTGGTTTCAACTGTTAAGAGGGTCCTTTTTCACTCGCCTATCGTCGTGGTTTAAAAGCTTGTTACTTCATCTAACGCAATCCAACGCGATTTTTGACGTAAAGGCAACGCGAAAAAGAGAGATAACGCCTGAAAACTCCGTTAGCATTCGGTAATTCCGTGATATACTCGAATATTGTACAAAACTGGTCCCAGGCATACGTGTTTTATTAAACCATTAAAAGTTTTTGAAAAAAATTGTTGTCATTCAGAATCTTGATTAGCAAGACTTTTATTGTTATACTTTTTGACTTTTTAAATTTTTGAGTAAATTATGAAGTGTCAAAGTTCATGCAAAATAGCAGATTTTCAGAGCTCTTTACTGGATTAGTTTTACACAAATTTGTAAATTGATTTCAATAGAAGCCTAGATAATATCCACAAGATACTGTGTTTCCAAAATATCTAATAAAAAATGTGTATTATATAACGTCATAATCGCGTAAGTACTGTTGTATAAAAACAATGAAAATGTATGTCGAGTTGCATCCCTTTAATGCAGAAAGTAATCGTAATGATTTTTTTTAATGCAAAAACTCTACGCAACGGCGATGTGTGCAGCCTCAGAGAATATTTTCTTAAATATGTGGATATGCACCTAGATGTATTCGCAGTGGACAAGGGACTTACTCCGTTGTCCATGGCTAAAGAGAACTGGCGCAAACTTATAGTCGTTACTACTGATGACCACAAGGAACTTTGGAAAGGCAAATAGTTCCACGGGCGCTTTTATCAGGCTCTTTATGGGCCTGAAATTTAGATTTCTCGGAGTCCGTGGCCTGGCTACGTTTTAGTTACCTTTTCGGGTAAAACTGAAGGTTTTGTCTGTGTGATTAAGGACAAGTTTAGAGACAAAATGAAGGATGTGACGGTTGACGTGTGTCGGACATGCCATCGCCCCGATGAGGTGAGGTCGCTGAAACCGTGAGTGACAGGACATACTCACGCCCCAGCTGCTGCCACAAGAGACTCCTCGGGCGTCAGGAGTCGCAGAGCGATTCTCGGAAACCCCAGGTGCAGGCTTGTGGACTACGAACAATGGGTAACCGGCTAATCGGCTATCCGGTACTGACCTTACCCGAGTCGACCGCACGTTCTGTTCCACGCCCGCCTTAAGAAGATGTCAGCAAAACTGGGGAGGCCCAGTAAGGCTGATGCTGCGGGAATATTTGAAGGAGTTACCGTGGCCCTGGAATACAAAGGGGAACTGAAAGAAGACCGGTGTGTTTTAGTCACTGAAAGTCTGATACATCCTCTCACTGCAACCAAAGCGAGAGAAACTGTTTGATGATTTCTCGAAAAAAACCCTTAATCATACTGTGGCGCGTCTCGCTCCAGGTCTCTATTAAATCAAGTCTGTCTGTGGGTTGGCCGCAAGTTTGAAGGACATAGATACAGGTTTAATAAGCATTTTTACGTCAAAGTTTATTAAGGAAAGGTGTTCGCCTGCGCCTGGAGCGCGGACGGCCAGACCGGGCTTGGTACATACGAGAACCAAGCTATGCCCACCGCTGCGCTGTGAAGGGAGACATTACTACGGAGAAAATAGTGAAAGTTGCGTCTATGGAAGATTGTGTGCTGGCGTTAAATGACTTTGACGTAAAAATGCTTATTAAACCTCTATCTATCTCATTCAAACTTGCACAGAGTAAACTAGACAGATATATTTACTCTATTCAATTTTTCAAATGAACAAGCGACGCGTTAATTACCTTACCCTTGAACCTGAAGCAAGGGATACATAGTATAAGATATACCGTACCTTATCGACCTCATTCGTATTATGAGCCATAAGGAAAACACCATAAACAAACATGTCTAAATGACGCCTTGAACTCAACTCCATCTTATGAAGATGGCGTTTAACTGTTCCTATGGTTTTAGCACCACATGATGGTAAGTGACGCCGTAAAATAACATGAATGATGCTTGCTACCAGTTGTGTACCAACTGCGCAATGGTTAGTATGATGTTGCGCTGTTTGTTGAAGTATAGTGATATATTTCCTAGGAAATAGTGTGGATAACAATGTGTTAACCCTTTAACCGCTTTCGTCGGATTAATCCAACAAATATTTTTGTCTCCATTTCAGTTCTTCTGTCACCTATAAGAACTGTAGAGGTAACGAAAATATACGATCCTGACGAATTGCAGACTGAGTTCGGTGGCGATAAGTCCTTACTTTGAGGAGTAGCTATAGAGTTGCCAGGGCGTTCTCAACTTCCGCTTGCGCAGGTCCTCACCAGACATTACCAGTCCGGAGGTGGTTCTTGTTTTGGATTCAGGCGGAAGAAACGCCCAGGTGTCACCATTGTGCGAACTGCCCGGAGGATGTGGTGGAAGTTTGCCCCCACTTGAGCAAAGTACCGCCGTGTCCTCGTGGAGGTGATCAGTGGCGGTGACCTCAGGTGATCAGCGGTCCGTAGGCGTGGGCTTGCGGACGGCGAACAATGGGTAGCTCGCCGTCCGATCGTCTGGTAACCGTCCGGACCGAGCCCAAGTCGTCGACGGCGCGTAGTGTTTCACGCGCGCCTCAAGGAGATGTCAGCAACCGTAGGGGCCCAGCAGGGTCGAAGCCTACTGGAGCCATGGGTGATGCGAAAGAGATCCTGGGGGCCCTGGGACGAAGGCAACGAAGGAACAGGAATGGGTTTTTAGTCAGTAAAAGTCTGACACTAACTCCCGCTCCGCCCAAGAGCGAGATTTGTCATTAGGTGATTTTCCCACCTAAAAAAAAGTACCTTTGTACAAATTTTTATAATCTTTTTCAATATGTACATGAATTATGAAATAAATAAATAGGACAAGGCTTTCACTCTTACTAATAATATGCATTGTATAATAGTAGAATAGAATAAGATGGTGGTTTTACTCCTCTCACGAGTTCCTTTACAAAGAAGTTTCATTATTACCTACGAGTGCACTAGTATTTTCAGTATCCATATATCGGACACTTGCCTCGGGTATCTGAGAATAACTGAATTGCCAATATCTATAAAGCAAAGGATATTGGGTATAAAAATATGCAAGGACTTTTCATATTATTCTTTGTTATTGCAGTGACTGCGAAAAATCGCAATTTCTAAGAATTTCGTAGAAATTTTTTGAATTTCGCGAAATGAAACTACGTAGGTACTTGCATATCGTTGGTGCAGTGGTTGAGAGGTTGGCTGCTGCACTATGAGTCGTGGGTTCGATTCCCGCACGAAACCAACATTTGTATAGCCTACAGCCCGCAGCCCTGGCAGGCGTCGGTCCTAGAGAGCCCCGTCCATTTTGCTGACATCTATTTAAGGCGCGCGTGGAACTTGGGCTTGGTTCACATCGGACGACAAGGTACCCATTGCTTGGAAGTCCACAAGCCCTATGGTAGCCATATTTTTTCATTCATTTATTGATTATTAATACAAAAGAATACAGGATCGTCTAAGTTAAAAAGCTACCAAAAACCACTAACGTTTAAACCTGTGCTATCATGAATCCATCTCAACATCGAAACTATACAAAATGAGTTTTTTTTATATTTGTACGTTATTGAATCGTTTGTTGCCAGGAATCGCCTTGCAAACCTCGACACCCATGACCTCTCCTGCGGTAGCTGGGGCATACCACACAATTCTGCACACTTCAAAGCAGCGAAATTCAGGGTCCACCATCAATCTCGCCTCTTCCTTGTAAGTTAGACACATTTTCATTACCTTAAAGAGGTCATCTATGACCAGACTAGGGGGGCTATTGGCTAACTTTTTCAATAACAGTTGACAACTAGCATTCGTTGCACACTAAACTTAGTTGTCAACTGACAATTTCATAAAATTGGTATTACGTATCACACAAGTGACTAACAAACTACGGTGGAAATGTGGTGAATTATAAAAATTTATGGTGCCTATTGTGACCACTCTAAAATGTTATCGACTATTATACAGCTTCAAAAGCTTACACAATCGCAATTTTAAAAGTATCGATACAATATTAACTTGTTGCTGGTTGGACGGTGGCTATCAAAGACACCAGTGGCTAATGACGTCACTGCAGTTGGTCACTGAAGATAGGCAATACGAAACTAGCTGTTTGACAGTTCAATGATGCACATTGTTAACAAGTGATCATCACTTGAACTGTCAACAGAGTTACGCAATAGCCGCGCTGGTTCTTTTTTCAAACTCAAACCATTTATAGGCACTGTTGAATGGTCAGCCTGTCAGTGTCGTCTGTAGCTTGGCACAGAAAAATCTCAACTGAATTGCAACTGGTCATTGTCTCGACCGTTAGTATTCAGGTAGAACATTACACCCACGTGGGCCACGTACGCCGATCTGGGCGCGTGGTCTCCATACATTATATATAGCAACTAGATTAGTAGAGCTACATTAGACCCACGCCACGCGACGCGACTCTACATACGACTCAGGCGTCGCCTGCGTGTGCGTAGGTCTAATGTAGATCCCACTGTACCGTGCCACGTGCAAAGGTGTGGTGTATAAAAGCCTTTACCATTTAATTATGAACGGTAATAACAGATGTAAAAGCAATGGAAAACAAAAATTCCAAAATTGTCAAGCATACATGTAACAAAGTGCAAACCCACGAAAAACAACCAATAATGATACTGCAAAACACAAAACCGTCATCATGTGAACACAGTTCCTTGCTAAAACCGTAAAATTTGAAACATGACGCCCTTTTTGTTGAAACCTTAAATAGCTTGGAATTCAATCAATCATCCCTGACTGAGACTGACGGGGTAGGTTTTTATCTCGTTTAGAATTCAACAAATTCGTTCAGGATCTCTCTTTACATTCACTTTAAAATGTTACATTTTTAAACGGGTTTAAAACTGGCAATGATTGCTGTTACGTACGTCCATAGTTTATAAATAGCACACATTTATTGTACGTACAGCTAAGGAGTGTAATTCACTGCCGGAGTCCGTGTTTCCTGGTAACTACAACGTAGGGTTTTTAAGTCAAGAGTTACTTCTGGGCTAGCGTACTCCATCGCCGATCATAACATCGCTTACCATCAGGTGAGATAATGGTCAAACGTAACTATCTCACCTGATCGTAAGCATTGATATGGTCGAAACGTGAGCCTATCCACATTATGAGGTGTACAATAAAGTATAGACCAGCTTTAAGGCCAAACTTAAAAGCTGGCTCACTCAGAAAGCGTTTTATTCAATAGAGGAAATGCTAGATCATAAAATATTATATAATACATTAACTAATGATAATGACTAATCTATTTTAATCTATTCATTTCAATGACGATCATTTTATTTATTTAAAAAATAATCAATAATTTATTATTTTATATTTTATTATGATTTAATTAATTTCAATGAAATGATGAATCAATAGTTGTAATTTTATATTATTAATTATTGTATTTATTTGATGAATTAATTGTAGCAATAGTTTACACAACTAAGTACTTCATTTAATTAAAATATATTGTGATTTGTAAATGTAATTTTTACCAATAAATATGTTTATCTGTTTATCTATCATATAATAAATAGTTGGTAAATATCCATCATAATCATTTCAGCTGAAAGACGACCACTGTTGGACATAAGCCTCCTTCAAGTATCGCCACAACGAACAATCCTGTGCGTCTCGCATCATCGAATTCCCGCGATCCCCACCAGATCATCGGTCCACCTTGTGAGAGGCTTTCCAACGCTGCATCTTCCTGTACGCGGTCGCCACTCCAGAACCTTTCGACCCCATCAACCATCTGATCTGCGAGCAATGTGCCCTGCCCATTACCACTTAAGTTTGGCGATTCTTGGATTCGGGCGTCATCATATTTTTCATTAGTGTTTTTGTAATAGCAGCCTGGAAGTCTGGGGGTCAGTGGTGTAAGTTGACAGCTACGGGCCTAAACGTGACCTCCTGAAGACCTCCCCTAAGTCCTTCCTGGAATTGATAAGTAAAATATAAACCAAACTGTGTACGAAATCCTGTATTATTGTTCAACTTTCTGAGAGATGTATACAGCATTCGAGTGTTTGCAGATTGCATTCGATTTTGCCATTGGCCAGCGTCAAGCTCTGGTTGACTGGCATTTATGTTGAACAAGGTAGGTTCACCTATTTTGGCGCAGTCGTGAGGTAAACTATTTTATTTATTCTTACTTTTTTTTTCAACTAATTAGTTGGTGTGCCCCGTGTTTCCCCACACCAGGAATTACTTCTCTAATGACTTGTAAGCTTTTCTCGCGGTCATGTCAGTAGCGAATGCCGCTTAGGAGTCTCGTCGATGCGTATGTTTGTGTGAGTGAGCCGTTTCGAACATTTGTAGGTAGTTTCCGTACTGTTCCATATATCTATACTGTGGTAGCAGTCTATTGCTTAACCAATGCGCCAACCTTGCCTTTAATCAAATCTATTTTCTTTCTTTTTTTTGAATATCAGGGAAGAATGATGGAAGACACGTGTAGAGTAGTTATAAAGACATTTATTCTTCAAGGTTACATATAATACATATACATGTATAGATAATTTAGACACATCAACCACTTAAAGTGGCGTAGAAACGAATATTCACATAAATATTTACATTGATCTTTATATTTTATTTATATCCATGTATTCGTACGTTAAATATTTTATAATATTAAATTGCATTACCTACAATTTTTTTTACAGAAATACCTATAGGTACCAAAACGTACCTATGTGCCTACTTACATACTATTACATTGATATCAAAAAATTGATTACTAATAAGAAAAGGAGAATGGGCAAATTTGTATGTTTATCTCTGTGTCACAACTTTTTTTGTGATATTTTCGTTTTTTTTTTTTACATTGCATTTAAAAGTAGTGAACTATTTTTTTAAATAAAAAATACAATTTCACAGGAAGTCCTTTGAATACAAGAGGTTCCTTAAAGTAATAAAAAAGTATTAACACGGGCGTCCCAAATTTGATCCATTTTGATTTTCTATAAATATAAATCACATTTTTTTATGACTTTTTATGAATTGTGATGGTTATTGTTTACACGAAATTTACGCATAACTAGAGCTGGAAGAACATCGAAATGGGTCAAATTTAGGACGCTTGCGCTTCTAGTGTTAAACAAAGTTTGAGCCCACAAAAGTTAGGTTTTGGCTGGGAGAATCCCAATATCACAAATATATAATTTCATATTTGCTAGAAAGTGATGCGAAAAAGCGTACCTAATATTGGCAATTTAAGTAAGTCAATATAAACTGTTTAGCAATAATATTTGTGATGGCCGCTTGCTAATCCAGCCGCGTGAAAACCAAATATTATCTCACGATAGGATACATCATAGAATACTTTTCAAGAGCATCAATGAATTAAAAAAAAAACTTTTTTGGATATTTTTTTTGGTGGGAATTTGTCAAATAACTTTTTCCGCTCTGGGTGGAGTGAGAGAGTGTCATATCAGTCGTGGTAACTCTTTTGAACAATCTCTCACATAAAAGTATCCTATGTCCTAACTTATCATGGTGTACCTGTGTCTTGAAGACCCTTGATTATCCAAATATACAAACTTTTAACCTGAAGAGGACTTTTGACAAAATCTTTGCAAAAATACCTACTTAGAACCGACTTTGAATAAATTAGTTTTCTAGAGACACTTGCGAGGTAAGTGACTATAATTGAATTTTTAATTTGAGTTTTATTTTGGAACAATGAACCGTAAGTAAGTTATCTGTACTATATAAAACGTAATTTAAACAATATATATAATATTTTCCTTTATATTTTAATGCAATCTATCATTATAGACATTTAGTAACATGTTTGATAATGTAACAGTTTTGCACGCAGGTTGTCCATACAGTGACTGCCCCGTTTATTCTTGTAGCCTCCTAAATGAGGTCTTGAAGAATCTTTCTCTTTAGTCTCATAGCGACTGTTTTGGATGTCCATCAGGTTTACTGCTAGCTCGTTTGGATGGTTTGAAATTCATTCTTTGTGCGCTTTTGTCCTTTCTGAAATCTCTTCCATTACAGTTTTGATGCAGAGTTCGTGATGGAGTCAATTATTTGAGACATACCAAAGTGAGTTCTTTATCATTCATAACCTTTGAATTATTTTAACATTTGATTTTGCCACTGAGCCCCACAGTAGCCGTATGTTCATTTAGGCTTTATTATTCATTTGTATAGCAATAATTTATTTTCGATTGAGAGTTGAGATTTGTTACTCCGTAGCCAGTACATTGTGCCTATCTGTTTACCCATACCTAGCCGTTTAGTAATTATATGTGCTTCTTTCAAGTTAGGCGTCTATCCAGACATATTTCAAAATACTTGGCGTAATCTGATCGTGACAGGAGGATAAACATGTCCTCCAAGTCCAACAAGTCTATCCAGGTCACTTGGTTTCGTTGGCTTTGATTCGCCAGTCTTTGAACCATTTGTATATTCGATCAAGACTAGTTTTGGAGGTTTTGTGCTGCAAGGTCTGGTGAAGTATCCAACGAAAATGTTGCTGTGTGGTCCGCAAATGTTCCAGTGACTACGCTCTCGGTCATTGGGAGGTCGGCTGTGAAGAGCAGGAACAGCATTGGGCCCATTACACTGCCCTGTGGTACTTCAGCTTGGACAGTATGTAAGGAAGTTATCTCTTCACCGCTTTCACAAAAAGTGTCTGTCGTTCAGATGAGATTTTATAAGGTTATAAAAATTTATAGCAGGTCCCGTTTTATTTTGAACAGTATTCCATCATGCCACACACGACCAAATGCCTGAGATATATCTAAGAAGACTGCAGCACCGTGTTGTTTTCACTCAAGAGCTTTATTGATATGCTCCACTAATCTGTGCACTTGTTCTGTGGGATCATGCTCCCGGCAAAAGCCAAACTGGTTGTCAGGTAACAGTTTATTCGAAGAGATAATCGGGAACAATCTGCGCAGGATAAGAATCTTCATGATTTTCGATGGTATAGGTAGCAGGCTAACAGGTCTATATGATTGCACCTCTACAGGATTTTTACCCGGTTTGACAGCCATTATAACTTGTGATACTTTCTACTGAAGCGGAACCAAAGCTCTTTGAAGGATAGCGATGATCACGAAAGTTAGAAATTTGATGCCTTCTATTAGTAGTTCTTTTAAAATTTTGCCAGTTATGAGATCGTATCTAGAAGCGTTACTTAGGTCTAGCACCTTAATCTCTGTTTTTACTTCTTTCTTTGTGACCTTGGGAATGCGAGGATCCAGTTGATGGATTTGGTTCAATAATCGGGTGACTTCATGAGTTTTAGAAGTCCCTGTATCTGGATTCGGTATATAACTTGTTTAAGATGCTCAGGGAATGTGTCAGCTTTGGCCGCATCACTGGAAGCCCATTCTGTCATTTTATTAGTACCGCACTTCCTGCATGTGCACAGCCATCGGGGTGCATCGTGTGATGTCTTGTAGTTCTGAATGTTAAAATAGTTAGCTGTTTTTAGTAAAATATGTATCTGTAACTAAGAATATGCATCGTACATCTTTCTAAGACTGTTAATGACTATTTCGAATCTGTTTGTTCGTAGAATACTGGTTTTCTGCTGTAACGCTCTGTTTATTAGGTACGTATATATAGGCTTTTCAACGTTCTGGTGCCTTTAGAAACTTGAGATTTTGGAGGTTTCTGTATATTTGACAACCCTTAAAATTTGCTGGGTGGTTGCAGTCATAGAGAACACATTTTACACTGTCTGATCTTGTTTTCTTTAAGCAATCGGTGGAGAGATGGTCTCCAGCACATTTGATGCATTTATGGCTACGATCACAGTACGTTTTTGTATTTCCATATTATTTGGCACACTGAGGTATTTAAGGTTTCGGGTGAAGAGGTTCGAAAATTGTAATGCAGTTCATTAGATTTCTAACCTCGTAAATGCACTTATTGTTATGATTTGTTTCTAGTTCCATATATTGGTACTGGTATGTCCTATTTCATATAATACCACAATGATTTCCTCAGGGTCTGAAGAGGGGTGCATGTTTTTGGATTTACATTTCGTGTCTGCATTTATATGTAAAGAACTCTGTATTTCTCAGTTCGAGTTGTCTGTATGTCTCTGGATCTTTGGACTGTATTTTAACCTGGTCATTATTGAGAACTTTTAGGTTATACCTGTCATGCGCATGTTCATTTAGAATGTTAAGAAGCGGTTGAATATTTCCCACTTTATCGACAAATATTGGTGGAGGTTTATCTATCTTCTCAATAGTAGCAGTTTGTTCTGCCTCGAGGTTGTCACTTTCTTAACTAGCAAATCGCTTCGTAGTTGGTATTTGTTGGTTTTGGGACAGTCAGTATGTATCTAGTTTGGTTTGTTTTTGGTTCGCATTACATTCTCTGCTTGAATTAGGTCTCTTTTTTCCAGTGACTTAGTGATACAATATATAATAACATTACAAAACCGAAGAGTTAAATTGTTTTGTTGACCGTGTTAAAAAAATGGAAATTTTGTTTAGTTCATTTATCGAGGAGGGCTATAAGTTATATAATATCACGCTACAATCCACGAGAGCGGAACCGCAAGGAACAGTTAATACGAAATAAATGTCATATTACATTACAACCCATAGCCCTTTTAATATAAATGGTCACTTATCTGTTAGCTATTTTATAAACCATTTAAAATAGTTAATTTTATTGAAACAAGTATAACTGAAAAACAATATTTTTCAGTGCTATTATAATGCTTTTTAAAAGTCAGTAACCAGTGTTGAATAAAAATGTTATACTGCATTCGCAAATTAGTTTCTAATTATTCAAATAAAAAGTGTTTTTATACAACTTGATCGTGTTTTCATAGATTTTTATCCTAATCTTCAAATTTAACTTTCTAATACAACCTTTAAATAGCCTAACTATTCAGTTTTTATTCAATTTAAATGTAAAAATAGACAGCCATCATAGAGTTTAAATGTAGTATAATCTATTAATGATAAGGTCTATCTACTTATTCATTAATTAATTGATAAGCTTTAATGATTGTAAATGTTGAATAAAATAAAACCAATTTTTTTATATAACTACCCATCTTATTGTGTTTAATTTTACGGCTGAAACATTTATTGTTACCTACTTTTATGAATTACACTGTTTGTACATTAACATCGATCTAAAAAGAAATGCAGAATTCTTTAATTATAATTATAATATTTATATATAATGAACATTTATGAAGTTTAATATTTTCTTAATGCTAAATACAAGATTTATAACCTTAACAAATTATGTAGATAATAAAGCTATACCTACCCTTAACATTTAATAAAAACACAGACTTAAACATGTCTAGGCTCCCAAAAATTCACTCCCCTTTTTTTGTTCCATCCTTTACATTAAAATTTGTATAACATATTTATACAAAGGCACCTAGTACCTATATATATGTATATAATTATCACACCACTGAGAAGTAACCTTGAGTTTTAGGTACACTTGTATAACACCCTATAGGTACAGTCACCAGACTAAATATGTTACAATTAGGTACTAAAAATTCAAAGATTGGCTTGTGGCAAAAATATGGAACTATATATGTTAAAAGATTATAATTAGTTTTTTTTGACATAACTGTAAGCTTTTGAAAATACTGTATTCTTAATCCTACTAATCTAAACTGATATTATAAAGAAAAAATATTTGTATTGTTGTATTTTGGTTTGTAATTATTAAACTCAAAAACAACTAAACCGATTTTAAAAATAATGTTAATTACTGAGTGACATAGGTATAAATATTTTTGCTTTCACGCGGGCGAAGCCGCTGGCACAAGCTAGTTTAATATATTATTCATTAGTAGGATTAAGAACTCAATATAATTAATATATCTAATATATTCATGATTGTACTTAGACTGCATTTGCAATAATATTAAACATTTAAATAGGGTTTCGTAGCCAAATGGCAAAAAACGGAACCCTTATGGATTCGTCATGTCTGTCTGTCTGTCCGTCCGTATGTCACAGCCACTTTTTTTTCGAAACTATAAGAACTATAATGTTGAAACTTGGTAAGTAGATGTATTCTTTAAACCGCATTAAGATTTTCATACAAAATTAGAAAAAAACAATAAATTTTGGGGGTTCCCCATTCTTAGAACTGAAACTCAAAAAAATTTTTTTTCATCACCTATACGTGTGGGGTATCTATACATATATAGGTCTTCAAAAATGATATTGAGGTTTCTAATATCATTTTTTTTTCTAAACTGAATAGTTTGCGCGAGAGACACTTCCAAAGTGGAAAAAATTGTGTTCCCCGAACACTCACCTCAATCGACTCAGGTAATCCATACCTGCCAATGTAGCGCCGCAGCGAACTTTTGTATTAACTTTTCAGTATTTTGACAAATATTTTCCATGAACGTGCTCTAGAATATAAGTCGATGCCAACAATTATTTCAGACTCAGAACTAGATCAGAATATATACACAAAATATCTCTATAAGTTCAGTTATTATTTAATAAATCTTCTTATGTTGTATAAACATACACTTTCTTAGCGCTTCATAAGTTCTCACATTACGAAAATACATAAAGTATTGTAGTACCCTCCCTGTAGGCTGAGAATCTATTTCTCACAATCTCAATCTCTCAATTATACTATAATGAAGACAATGCAGTCCTTATATCGTATAAAGACTAGGTAATCGCAAAACCTCGGAATGTACTGGAAGCTCAACCTACCGAACAACATAATTAAATTATTATTTTCTAAAATTTGATTCATAAATCTGCACCCAAATCGCAATAATTTTTACTCAAAAACAAATCCCGATTTTATCAAATGGCGTCACTTAAATAAAAGAGTCGAGATTTGAAAATTCAACGTGCACAGATATTTAGGCATTCACTTAAGTGTTTCCTAGACTTATAGGCCACGAGAGTAAACAGGGATAAGTTCAATTTATGGAATGCAATAATATTATTTAATCATAATACACTTTGTTTGTTTACACTTCGAGCACATATCAGGTGAAGCGACGTAAAAAGCTCTATAAATATAGGTCATGTTCGCCGTCAGAGGGGTGAAACACCAAACTTCCCGCGCAAAATACAACCGCCATTGAAATGCATGAGGGAGGTAAGCTCCCCCCACTCCCGTCACACCAGCGCCATAGCTGCGCGGCGGCGGCGCGACCAACTTCACGAAGCTACGACGACTAACACGACTTGATACTTTTCCGGTTTCCCGAATAAAAATAAAACTCAGGAAAAAATTTTTGCAAGTCTTTTGTGCAAAATTGATTCGAAATACTTCAATCAAAAATTATTATTTGGCATGACGCCGTATAGCAGCGTTCTCATCACAGTCAATTCCATGTTCAGTTCACAACTCACGACTATAAACAGAATCGCTTACCAAGATAAATAAATGGAGTCCGCGCGTTTATTTCTTTTTCGGTGGCTTACGTGGGGCTAGTTTGATGGGTCCACCCCACCCTTTTTCATGTTTCTTAGAATGTTTAGCAAGATGATCTGAGCGCGAGAAGCTAGCGTCACAGCGGGTGCATTGGTAGCGTTTGTCAGCGGAGTGTTTGCTGCGGACGTGGCGGCTTAGTTCGTCTGAACGTGCAAACCGCCAATCACAGCCTTCCCACCAGCACAAATACGGCCTTTCGCCAGAGTGCGCATTCTTATGGACCACAAGGTGACTACTCTTCGCGAAGGCCTTTTGGCAGCCCGGGAAATCGCAGCGATGTACAAGGGAGGACTCGATGGAGAGCGCTTCACTTATTTCTTTCGCGTCTTTAAGTGTAATTCCACGCAATTTGCGCGGTTTCACTGACGGTACTATAAATTTGCTCACATTCTTCTTCGATGGCAAAGGCGTTTCGCGTCCATTTAATTGTCTTGATAAATCAGGTATTTTGATTGACAAATCAGGCATATCCATTGAATCTTCAGTTATTTGCGCTTCCGTTACTGGCGGTGCTGGCAGCTTATTCAGAATATTCTTTGGTGGTAGAGGCGTTTCGCGACCATTCAACTGTCGTGACAAATCAGGTATTTGGACTGACAAATCAGGCATTTCCATTGAATCATCAGTTATTTGCAATTCCATCATTGGCAGTACGACCTTACTCAGAACCTTCTTTAGTGGTAGAGGCGTTTCACGACCATTCAATTGTCGTGACAAATCAGGTATTTGGAGGGACAAATCAGGCATTTCTATTGATTCATCAGTTTGTTCCGGTTCAATATCAGTCATTTGTAATGACATAACTGGCATTTGCATTGAAATATCAGTTAACTGCGTATCCGAATCACTCATTTCTGGTGACATTTCGGTAATTTGCGGTGCTATACTAGTTGTTTCCAGTGGCATATCACCCATTTGCAGGGACAAATCGGGCATTTGCAGTGATAAATCAGGCAATTCTGTTGATACTTCAGTCATTTGCAGTGACATATCAGTCATTAGTGGTGACAATCCAGTTATTTGTGCATTAATTTCAGCATACTGCGGTGTCTTATTAGTCAATTGGGCTGGCAAATTTATCACTTGAGTTGTTATATCAATCATTTTAGGTGAAATTTCACTAAATTGCGCTGTCTCATTATTCATTTGCGCTGGTAAACTTATCACTTCAGGTGTTATATCAATCATTTGAGATAGAACTTCAGAAAATTGTGGTGTCAGATCATTCATTTGTGTCCGCAAACTTATCGCATGAGGTGATATGTCAGTTACTTGAGGTGAAAATTCAGTAAATTGCGAGTTTATATCAGTCATTTGTGGCGGGATTTCAGCAAAATGCTGTGTCGTATCAGTCATTTGCGATGAAAAACTGGTCATTTTGGTTGGTATGTCAGTCATTTGTGATGAAAAACTAGTCATTTTGGTTGGTATGTCAGTCATTTGCGATGAATAACTTGTCATTTTAGTTGGTATGTCATTTATTTGCGATGAAAAGCTTGACATTTTAGATGGTATATCAGATTGTTGCATTGAAAAACTTGACATTTTATTTGGTATGTCAGATTGTTGTGATGAGAAACTTGACATTTTATTTGGTATATCAGATTGTTGTGATGAGAAACTTGACATTTTATTTGGTATGTCAGATTGTTGTGATGAGAAACTTGACATTTTATTTGGTATGTCAGATTGTTGCGATGAAAAACTTGACATTTTAGTTGGTATGTCATTCATTTGCAATGAAAAACTTGACATTTTATTTGGTATGTCATTCATTTGCGATGAAAAACTTGACATTTTATTTGGTATGTCCGATTGTTGTGATGAAAAGCTTGACATTTTATTTGGTATTTCAGATTGTTGCGATGAAAAACTTGACATTTTGTTTGGTATTTCAGATTGTTGCGATGAAAAACTTGACATTTTAGTTGGTATGTCATTCATTTGCGATGAAAAACTTGATATGTTAGTTGGTATATCAGTCATTTGCGATGAATAACTTGTCATTTTAGTTGGTATGTCAGTCATCTGTGACGAAAAACTTGTCATTTTATTTGGTATGTCATTCATCTGCGTTGAAAAGCTTGTCAATTTAGTTGGTAGATCAGTTATTTGCGATGAAAAACTTGACACTTTAGTTGGTATATCAGGCATTTGTGACAAATAACTAGTAATTTTAGTTGGTATATCAGTCATTTGCGATGAATAACTAGTCATTTTAGTTGGTATGTCAGCCATCTGTGACGAAAAACTTGTCATTTTATTTGGTATGTCAGTCATCTGTGATGAAAAACTTGACATTTTATTTGGTATGTCAGTCATCTGCGATGAAAAACTTGTCATTTTATTTGGTATGTCAGTCATCTGCGATGAAAAACTTGTCATTTTATTTGGTATGTCAGTCATCTGCGATGAAAAACTTGTCATTTTATTTGGTGTGTCAGTCATCTGTGATGAAAAACTTGACATTTTATTTGGTATGTCAGTCATCTGCGATGAAAAACTTGTCATTTTATTTGGTATGTCAGTCATCTGTGATGAAAAACTTGACATTTTATTTGGTATGTCAGTCATCTGCGATGAAAAACTTGTCATTTTATTTGGTATGTCAGTCATCTGTGATGAAAAACTTGACATTTTATTTGGTATGTCAGTCATCTGCGATGAAAAACTTGTCATTTTATTTGGTATGTCAGTCATCTGCGATGAAAAACTTGTCATTTTATTTGGTATGTCAGTCATCTGCGATGAAAAACTTGTCATTTTATTTGGTGTGTCAGTCATCTGCAATGAAAAACTTGTCATTTTATTTGGTATGTTAGACATTTGTGGCGAAAATTCAGTGAATTCCTGAGTCATTTGGGGAGAAATTTCAGTAAATTCCTGAGTCACAACATTCATTTGTGGTAAAAATTCAGTAAATTCTTGATTTATTTGCGGCGTAATTTCTGTAAATTCCTGGGTCACTTCAGTAATTTGTGGTGAAATTTCAGTGAATTCCTGAGTCATCTGCGGTGAAATTTCACTTAGTTCTTGGGTCGGGGCATTTATTTGTGTTGCCAAATTAATTATTTGCGGTGATATTGCAGTAATTTCCGGAGAAATTTTCTTAAATTTTTGCGGTGAAATTTCAGTAAATTCTTGAGACATTTTAGTAAATTCCTGATTTGTTTGCGGTGACATTTCAATAAATTTCTGATTTGTTTGTGGTGACATTTCAGTAAATTCCTGATTTGTCATATCAGATATTTCCAGTGACATACCAGTGTGTTCATTCGAATTTTTCAGCGGCTCGCACGTTACTGTAAGAACTGTGACTGTGTGATTCCTTGATGATGGCAAGCTCTGTGGTGTTGGAGATCGCGCCCACGCCTCTTCCTCGGAAGGATCACGAAACTCGGGCGGCACTTCCTGGGGAGGATTACTGTCCGGTGGCTCCCGAAGATACATCGTCATTTCTTGGCATGTCTGTCCATCCACGGACATATCATCGATGTATTCCGTTCCATTGAAATCCACTAAATCGCTGAATAAGTTGCCGCTCGGCAGTACGTCAAACGTATTTAAGTCCATTGTGGTATCGATCGGGCGTAGTAACCGCGCGCCGCGACGTGCCCCCACAGCGGCTGGCGAGCGACTGGGGAGCGAGTGGGAGGACACACTCCGTCATTTGGCCGGGTTATAGCCTTTTCATACGACTCACAAAGGCGGTTGTTATTTGAATTAAATAGTAATACAAAAGAAACTCACACACAAATATTTGTTTGAAGATCATAGGTGTATAAATAAGTGCTATAAATAAAGTAGGCACAGAAATCACTGTTTTGTTTACTAGCGCTGAAATATTATGGAAAAATTAATTATGAGCATTTTTATTTTTTAGTAAAAATATTTTTAGTTTTATTTTTTCTTGGTTCTAGGTATCAATTGTTTGGCGAAATATAATATAACTGTTGTGTTTATTTTTTTTAATTTTATTATTAATATACTAAGTGAAAAATATTCAATGAGAACTGATAAAAATACTGATTTTAATTTCGTTAATTTATGCAGTTGAATTAATCAATCAATGTCATCCAAATAAATCTTAAAAATACTCCTCCTACCTACCAAAAATCGTGTAACGAAACCATAGCGCCATCTAATTCGATGCCAACGCCATCTAGTTACGTCATGGACAACTTTGGTTATTTGGCTTTGTGGTTTTAGATTATCATCAGAATAGTTACAAATAATTGTGCAGTTTTAGTTTCTATTTAAATCAGCCTTTGACTATATTTTTTTATAATAACATTGGTACTGAGTGATTTGTTATGATGACCAGGTCAGATCTATTACAACCTTTTTAATTACATAGGTACTGAGTGATATGTCGCATTGCTCGTAGGACGGATGGCCATTGGGACCGAAAGGTTCTGGAATGGCGACCACGTACCGGAAGAGTAGCGTTGAAAGGCCTCCTGACAAGGTGGACCGATGACTTGGTAACGGTTGCGGGAGTCCGATGGACGCGAGACGCACAGGACCGTTCATTGTGGCGACATTTGGTGGAGGCCTATGTCCAGCCCAGTCCATAATGGATTTTTTTCAAGGTGAGAAATCATCTAATGACGTCTCTCTGCCCTGGAGCGAGAGGGGGTGCCAGACTTTTACTGACTAAAACCACACCTATGTTCTTTCGTCGCCCTTTGCGTTCCAAGACCACGGCTTTCCCTTTCGGAAGCCATGGCCAGAGTAGGCTTTGGCCCTGCTTTTAGGGGCTAGTGTAGGGGATCAATCTTTTTTTTTTTTATATATATATTCCACAACTACACAACGCCGTCTAGCCCCAAGCTAAGCAGAGCTTGTGTTATGAGTACTAGACAACTGATAAACATACTTATATATTTCTAAATACATACATATTATAGATAAATTATAATAGATACCTTAGCCCCTAAAAAGTATATAGTTGGAGTTCCTATTACAATTGGATATACAATTTTCTCTTCAGCCTCTTTCGCTCGCTTGCAGAATTCACCCTGTTTATTTACACTACAAGATGCAGTGTTCATGAGATTCCGTATATCGCTCTCACCTGTTGTGTACTACTCGTACAAACATGAGCTTAAATTCAGCACATGTCTTGCATTCCACTTGGTTTTATTTCGTTCAAATCGTTGAGTTTTTATGTAGGACGTAGTTATTGGTCAGGTAGAAAATACCTGAAAAGAAAGAAAGAAAGAAAAGAAAAACATTTTATTTGGCGGAACAAGGCAAACTGTTTGGTTCTCTAAGGCGTTGCTAGAGACTGACCATCGATTATGTATGCACATTATGTGGCCTGCACTAATAGATAGGTGATCAGTTTGTGAGTGGCATCTCTAAGTCCAGCTATTTTGCGACTACAGTTGTTGTTACCTTAGGTTTATACTGGCTACAACCCTGGAATCTTTAAGTCAAGAGTGAATAGGTTACTTCTAGGTAAGCGCGCTCCATCGTCGACCGTATCATCGCTTTCCATCAGGTGAGATAGCGGTCAAGCGCGAACCTATCAAGAATAAAAAAAAAACTTTTTAAAACAATTGTATGTGTTGTATGTTTTACGGTATAGTTTTTTTTTTAAGGGAGGAAATAATCCAATGACTTCTCCCGCTCTGGGTGGAGCGGGAGGACGTGTCAGACTTTTACGGACTAAAACCACATCTGTGTCCTTCAGTTGCCCCTTGCATTCTAAGACTACGGGTTTCCTTTTCAGAAATTCCCCGCGGTTCTAGCTAGCGGGCATCGGCCCTGCTGGGCCCCTACTGTTTGCTGACTATATGTATCTCTTTGAGGAGCGCGTGGTTCACTACGCGCTGTTGACGACTGGGCTCGGTCCGATTAGATACCGGAAGGCCGGACGGCGAGCTACCTAATGCTCGACGTCCGCAAGCCTGCGTCTATCGTGGCTATGGGTTGGAGTTATGGTATTTCTGTTATTGGTAGGTGTTTTTAAACACTGTAGGTTGGACAGGCCTAACAGGCGATTTGGTTTTTAGTTCACGGATTTGAGTGTGGTTTAGAAAATATGTTTGAAATTGGCTTCTACCTAGTGTATTGATTATTGAAATTATAATGGGTCCTATGATTTGAGGTACAATTTGGCGTATATTCCATCTTTTGTACAAAGATAAAATATACGACAATTTCTACTTCAGGTATTATTTTGCGTGTGTATGTTTGGTTAATCCTTCGCGCTGTAACTAAGATAAAATTTCCACTACTGTTCCTTCTTTTGCTTTCAGAAGCGAACCCATGGTCCCAGTAGGCTTTGACCCTGTTGGGCCCCTACGGTTTTCTGACATCTCCTTGAGGCGCACGTGGACCACTACGCGCCGTCGACGACTTGGGCTTGGTCCGGACGGTTACCGGACGGTCGGACGGTGAGCTACCCATTGCTCGCTGACCGCAAACCCGCGGCTAGCCGTGGCTAGCACAAGGGTGGACTTTGTCCTGCAATTCTTTTTTATCTTTGAAAGAAGTTTCTTGACAATTTAAAAGTCTAATTTTTCTTAATTTTTCTGACTGATCTATTCTTGACAGCAAGAACAACTGATCAGTCTGAAAAATTAAGCTGATTGCACTTTCTAAGGCATATGGAGGAAAACGTGCAAGACATTCTTTTAAATCACGTTATGAATTACAAAAATCCTGATTACGTACACAAAAATCTTGCCAATGATACGATACATCACCTACTGAAAATGTCGTAACAAAAAATTCACAGACTAATAATTTTACGAAACAAAATTAATATAGGTACACTATACATTTTACAACAATCAAAATCCTTGATTAACCCTGGCATTTTCATCGTGCAAAATACCCACCTACCTGTGTGTCTATTATACACATTGTAATAATTAATAATCCTTCCTCCTGAATTGCGATCATGGCTGCCAATCTCAACGGAGATTAGCCAGGTACGCAGAATATATTATTATAGTGCTTAGTGTGCGCAAATACAGTGCACTCGCCATTCCTTTACTAACTAAACGGATAGTGTTGTGTATTGTGTGTGATTATGACAATAATCTATTGGAACAGTAATCTGATAAGTCCGGGAAGGATCATCCCCCCCAGCCAAGTTACAACCGTTTCGTTTCGATTCTCTTTTCGTTGATCACCTCGAGTCGGTCACGCCTCCTATTCCTTTGTTCTGACCGCGTAACTGAGCGTTGAGATGACGTCGTAACAAAGGAATCGGAGGCGTGGCTGACTCGATCGACGAAAAGAGAATAGAAACGAAACAGTTGTAACTTGGCTAGGGGGGCAGATATAGGACACACGGCTCTATGTGCTTTCAGAGGCACGGGTGTATCACCCCACCATCTTCAAAACTCCGGGCTGCTACAGAGTAGAAAATCCTCATGGAAAAACCCAATAGAACTTTTTATTCTACCTGGGAATTGAACTACACGCTCAGCAGCCGCCCTTGTGATCGTGAGACGAGCAAGACAGTTGTAACACACAGACTGATACATTGAAATATTCAGAGTTGGAAGTTAAGAATGGCCCTAGGGCAGGTATGGAATCACCAAATAACTCCTGCCACTCTGGGTGAAGCGAGAAGGATTGTCAGCTTTTTATTGGCTAAAACGCCTGTGTTGCTTCAGTTGCCCTTTGCGTTTCAGGGCCATGGTTACTCTTTCGAACAATCGCACAAATCTTTCGCCCTTAGGAACCCTCTACTGGAACCCTAATTAAATGAAGTTTTTGCTAAAAAGTGTAAAAAATTAGGTAAGTAAAAGCTATGCACGATCTCCTTTTAATTAATTGAATAGAACAGAATCAACTTTAATTTTCTTCTTTTCTTTTTGTTTTTTTTTTATTACTTTTTTTGGTTGATTTACAGAGTGGAAGTGTGTAAAGGGATTAAATACTTATGATTGCTCCTTTTGAAACATGTCATAAAAGTTCTTTTGAATAGAACAACTATTCACGTAGGTACTTGCGCCATCCCATCTTTCTAGCTTGTCGCGCTGTGCTGGTGCTGCCGCTGCGGCTGCGGAGAACGTCAAGACAAAACGTCATAACAACCTCGTCAGCAGGCATCTTTTGGGCACACTTCCAGTCGACAGCGATGCGAAGGAATTTTTTGACGCTATATTTTAGTTAGGAGTTATTGTATATATATTATGTAATTTTAAATATGTAGTTAAGTGTTTTTTTTTGTTCAAAATAAATCTGTTTCACGTATTTTAGTTTGTTAGATCCCTGGTTCAAGCAGGCTATTTTTCTTTAATATCTACTTCAGGTCCTTCATCTACAGGCATAGCATAGCATGCATAGCATAGCATAGTCGGCCTTATAATGTTCCCACTGTTGGGACTCAAGCCTCCTCTCTAGGAGAGGGAATGGGCCGTAATCCACCACGCGGGCCCAGTGCGGGTTGGTGGATGTCACATGTTCGAATTTTTGGTTCTAGGACATGCCGGTTTCCTCACGATGTTTTCCTTCACCGTTTTGAGAGCAGTGGTGATGAAATAAATTACACAAAGTAATGCTCCTGGCTGGGTTTGAAACCGCGACCTACAACTCGTAAGTCGGGGCCGTTACCACTCGGCCACCACTGCTCGCATAGCATAGTCGGCCTTATAATGTTCCTACTGTTGGGATTCAGGCCTCCTCTCTAGGAGAGGCATGGGCCTCATCTACAGGGCTCGCTTCAAATTTCCACCCTGCGTATCTTTACATAATACAGTTTGAGATATGTGATAGAAATGCTTACAATATGTATCCATTTTGTAAGCATTTCGCGCTAAATTTCCATGGATCGCATACCTGAATATTGGTCGAGTTATTCTTGAAATTATCTGTATTGAAATCAAACAGTTGAATGAAGCCGTCAAATATGTGGTTAGGGGTGGCTCGACCTCGACCTTTGGCATTTTGTTTTTGAGATTAAAATCTGAATTTATTAACACTGGTAAAATTACAATTGACCAATATAATTCACATTTCGAATGGCTCTTTACAGTGCCACGTATAATGACTGGCTCCCTGCTATCACTACGTTGGTTTTAGTAAGGGCACTCTGAATGTTACATTAGCATAATGATAATGTTCCTACTGCTGGGACTCGGAATTCTCTATGCGAGGAAATAACAGTGATATCGTTAGTTACCCATTCCTAGAGCGTATCCTGTTGATATAGAATAGGCATAAAATGCCGAATCATAAATGTTTTTTGAATTTCAGTACCGGTTTTTTTTTCGTCTTTTTAAACTAGATGAGGTCGGGGTTTCCTAGCTGACTACCCTGAGAAGAAACACTGCAACAAACTCTTTTAATTATTCACAAATTGATTAATAGTAAAGTAAAGTGGGTAGTCTAAGTATAACACCAATTTTATTTCTCTTTATTTATAATTTATATTAAAAATAGAAATATTAGTCAATTATATATATTAATGGTACATATTGAAGGCTAACCATTACTACCTGCCAGTGAAGTGTTTTCAGCTCCAAACTCAAATTAGTTATCACCTCACTATACATCACACCATGGAAGCTATCAACCACAGTATCACCGAAATGAGCAATTTGTTTAACCAAAGGATGGCACAATTTGAGAAAGATTTGCAGAAGAGTCCGTCTGCAACTACAAGCAACACCTCAGGTTTGGCAGCAGAGTATGCATCTTTCCGGTCATTTATTGTACAGGCACTTAGCACTCTGCAGCAGCAAGTAAGCATTTTGGCACAGGGCCTCGATAATCTGGAAATGCGCGGGAGGCGTAAAATCTTGCTGATGCATGGAGTGGCAGAAGAGCAGGGTGAGGAAACTGCACAGGTGGTGATGCAAGTTGTCAAACAGAGTCTCAAGATTGATTTGGCTACTTCTAGTATCAAACGGTGTCACAGGATGGGGCGCAGCACATCTCACAAACCCCGGCCAATCCTGTTCAAGTTGCATGATGTGGCTCTCCGAGACAGGATCTGGTTTAGTAAAACTAAGCTGAAGGGGTCTGGTGTAACTATGTCGGAATTCCTAACGAAAGCCAGGCATAGTGTCTTCATGGCGGCGCGGGACAGATTTGGGGTGACGCAATGCTGGACTTCTGAGGGCACTGTGTTCGTCCTCGATTCCAGGGGATCCCGGCATCGAGTCACTTCCTTCGCCGACCTCAATAAGATTGCGCAGCAACCGGTGCAGTCGGCCGCTCAGCCGGAGCAGAACTCAGGACAGCCGGAACCTAACGTGGTTCAACCAGTCGCAGTGGGGGGGGTTGTTGTAGCTAAAACTAAGCGTGCTGTAGCCAGGAAGTGATTTGTTTATTGTTCTTTTGGGTAGTCCAGGTACAGCGTAGTTTTTTTGTTCTATTAAGGAGGCGTATCGGATATTGCGCATGTTTCAATCCTTCCGCACATTCTCTTGTTTTATATCACGTTTACTTTGGGTACCTTATTTTTCTACAATAGTTTATTTTCGTTTTCGTCAATCAATGCTTTAATGTCAATATTGTCAGTGTCACTGCTGTCTAATCACTATCTGTCACTTCATGTAAATTGCGTTCCATTATACTGCACTGACAACATTAAACATTGACATTATTTTGCTCTGTTACACGTTTCCACTTTTTTTTTTTTTTATATATAATTAAATAGACATTTTTTTTTATTTATTTTTTTTTAGTGAAGTAGACTTATACTTTGTTTTGTATCTGGACTGCTTAAGTAAAAATATGTTTTTTTTTGTTTTTTGTATAATTTTTTTCTTTTTTGTTACTCTCGTGTGAAGCACAACTGGCAGGTGGACGTAAACTTTTTTACCGCCACACATTTATTATTTTGCTGTAAGTATTTTATTATATATATTTAAATATACATTTATTTATTTATGCTCAGCCCTGGCTGTAGCAGTGATACTGACACATTTTATTCTTTGAAAAGTAATGATGAAAGCTTCGTTAGTGTTCCTTCCCTAGCTGACATTCTCGTTTCTTTATTTTCCGATGTATCCAAGAACTTCAATGTAGTCCACATAAACGCCCAGAGTATTCCGGCTCATTTCCCCGATATGCTGGCCACTTTCGACTGTAAGAATATTCATGCAATTCTTGTTTCTGAATCGTGGCTTAAACCTTGTTTGCCCTCTTCCTCTTATTCTCTTCCAGGTTTTCAACTCATACGGAATGATCGAGCTAACGGTGGGGGTGGTGGAGTGGCCATTTATCTTCGTGATCACATTCCTTTTTCTATTATTAACATGTCCTCACAGCCACCTCCGCCGAACGCCGGTGAACATCTATTCCTAGAAGTTGAACTCCACCATTCTAAGATTCTTCTTGGGGTTTACTACTGCCCTTCTCTTCGAATTAACTACTTTTCTTCTTTTGAACGCATTTTAGAAGCTTTAGTTCCCTCTTACAGTCACAGTATCATCATGGGCGACTTTAACACATGTCTTCTTAAAAAAGACTCTCGCTGTTCTTCTCTTTGTAATATTATTGAGTCTTCCAATCTCTCCATTCTGGATCTTGATGCCACTCACCATTTTCCTAACGCTGTCCCATCACTTCTCGATCTTATTTTTGTCTCGTCTCCCGGTCACGTCGCAAAACATGGTCAATGTTCTGCTGACGCCTTTTCCTATCACGATCTTATTTTCACTTCTTATAAAATTCGGCCCCCAAAGCATAAGTCTAAAATTCTTCTGCTTCGCAATTTTGATGGGATGAACCTTGATCGTCTTCGAGAGGACGCCAACAATATTGATTGGACGCCTTTGGTTACATCCACTTCCGTCGACGAACAAGTTGAATTCTTGACTTCAACCTTGATTCGGCTTTATGATACTCATGCACCTATTCGAGCTGTGAAAGTCAAACATCTTCCAGCGCCATGGCTGACTGATGACATTAAACTTTTGCTCCGTAAAAAAGCGGCTGCGAAGTTCAAGTTTAAAATTCGGCCCAATGACATTAATAGGGAGAAATACGTCTCTATTAGAAATCTCAGCAACAAGGTGTGTAGAAACGCAAATCGCCAATATATCCACAGTTCTGTTCAAAATGGTGACCCAGCCAAAGTCTGGAATTTCCTCAAAACATTAGGTATCGGGAAAAAGTCTCATGACAAGATTCCTAAAGACTTAGATTTCAACCTACTTAATAGTCATTTTTCTTCCTCGCCCTTATTGGATAGGGCCACTAAAACTGCTACACTAAGTCATCTTTCAAACCTTTCGATACCTAATTATTCTCCTTTTGTCATTAGTCAATTCACTGCATGTGATGTTAGAAGGAGTATTATGTCGATAACATCTAACGCTGTGGGTAGTGACTGTGTCAGTCGTAAGATGATCATTCCCATCCTTGATATCATCCTTCCTGGCATCCTTCACATCCTCAATTTCTCTGTTTCCAGTAAAGTCTTTCCACAAGCCTGGAAAGACGCCCAAGTTATTCCTTTACCTAAAAAATCTCATCCTGCATCCTTCACTGACTATCGTCCCATTTCTATTCTTCCATTCCTTTCCAAAGTCCTCGAAAAGCTTGTCCACCAACAACTAAGCACGTTCCTTAGCAAGCATAATCTTCTCAATCCTTTCCAATCTGGGTTTCGACCAGGACATAGCACTACCTCAGCACTCGTGCATATTACAGACGATATTAGGTCGGGTATGGAGATGGGGAAGTTGACGGTACTTGCTCTACTTGACTTTAGCAATGCTTTCAATACGGTCGACTTCGACATTTTACTCGGCATCTTGTACTCTTTTAACATATCTCCATCGGTAATTGACTGGTTTCATAGTTACCTGTTTGGCCGCCGGCAGCGTATTTGTATTGAAGAATCTTTCTCGTCTTGGTGTGACACCTCTGCCGGTGTGCCGCAGGGTGGCGTTTTATCTCCTCTACTCTTCGCAATTTTTATAAACGCTATCACTCAACGACTAGTTTCTTTCTACCACCTGTATGCTGATGATCTCCAAATTTATGCTCAAGCCCCTATCGGAAAGTTATCTGAGGCCATTGATACTATCAACTTAGACCTGGCTCGAATAGGTGACTGGAGTGCTGAGTTTGGGTTGAAGATCAATCCAACTAAGACGCAAGTGATTGTTATTGGTAGTTCCCGGAATGTGTCTAAAGTAGATTGGTCGAAGCTTCCCCAAGTTTTTTTCAATAATACCACTATTCCTTTAAGTTACACTGTGAAGAACTTGGGGATCTATATCGACCGCACTCTTTCCTGGACAAAACAACTGCAGGAAGTCAGTCGTAAGCTATTTGCTTCGGCGGGCTCCCTTAGACGTCTTCGTAATTTTCTTCCCATCACTACTAAAATTGCGTTAGCACAATCTCTTCTTCTTCCAATCCTGGACTATGCTGCTGCCAGCTATCTTGATCTCACCCAAGACCAATTGGATAAGCTTGAGCGACTTCAAAATCTCTGTATAAGGTTCATATTTGGCTTGCGTAAGTATGACCACGTTTCTGAATTTCGTACTAAGCTCAAATGGCTTCCTATTCGCCTTCGCCGGAACGCCCACATACTTTCTTTGCTTTATAATGTGCTATTTAATCCTTGTACCCCGTTTTATCTTAAGGAACGCTTTCAGTTTCTCAGTGACACACATAGTAGGTCCTTGAGATCATCGGAAAACCTAAAATTAAGTATTCGCACGCATTCCACTTCTTTCGTTGATAAATCTTTCACAATTCAAGCAGCTCGTTTGTGGAATGCGTTACCCATAGAAGTGAGGCGTGCCCAAACGCTGCCTACGTTTAAAAAAATGGTAAAGGAGCATTACCTTTCACTTTGATTTTTTCTTCTCCTGGCTCAATTATATATTTAATATTTATTAGTATATGTTTTTCTTATATTGTATGTATGTATTTGTGTTATTGTCTTATTAGTATTTTCTGATGTTGTACACTGACAACCCTAAATCCATCTTCTTTCTTTCAGTCCATCCAAAGGTTGTCTGTAAGAAATTGCCCTGTGCGATAAGACCGCCCATTGTACACTTATTTTTAATTATGTTTGTCCTGTATTTTTGTTTATGTGGTGTACAATAAAGAATATAATAATAATAATAATAATAATAGTGAACATTGTGATATAAAATTGGTGTAGTTTTGTACCTCATGTGTCTATACAACAAGACAATAATGTGAAACCATTAAAGCAGGAACTGGGAATTTTATTCCACTATTGACTGCAATAACGAAGCTTGGCGAGAAAGCTGATTCGTTTCGCTACTATGTACTGGAAAAAATAAGATTAGTTACAATCGCATTCGAATAGAAAACATAGTGACTGTATTAGGTGTTTCATCATCATCATCATCATCATTTCAGCCGAAAGACGTCCACTGCTGGACATAGGCCTCCCCCAAGCGTCGCCACAGCGAACGGTCCTGTGCGTCTCGCATCCATCGGACATTAGGTGTTTGATGTTTTTAAAATTATCGATTTTTGACTTTGCTCGAATTCTTGATACCACTCATGCACAGTGTTCTTATACCGAAAATCACCACAATCGGTTAATATTTAAAGGTTGCACAACGCCAACAAAGTTTTCTCATACAACTATAGTACGTCATCAATGTAGGTTAAAATTTTAATATTATTATTTTTTATAATGGAGTTACAAGTGTGTTGTTGTGTCTAGTAAAACTTACTTCCCTCTTCTGTAAAAAATAATAATATTAAAAATTTAATCTTCACTGATGACGTACGTATTGGCGTTGTGCAACCTCTTAATATAATAACCGATTGTGGTGATTTTTGGTATATGAACACTGTGCATGAGTGGTATCAAGAATTTCAGCCAAGTCAAACGCAAATCGAAAATTAAAAAAAACATGAAACACCCGACTGTATGTTGTATGAAAAATTAAGTACGTTTGAACTTTGTTTAGGCGAAATGCACAAACCGTGCGAAGCCATCATCATCTTCTTGTCCTTGTCCCATATTACTTGGAGTCGGTGCAACAGGCTTTTTTTCCATTTTGTCCTGTCACTCGTCGCGCTATCTGCACTAACTACCTTTTCTTTCATAATTATCACTTCTCACATAATCCATCCATTTTTTTTGGTGTCCCTCTCCCTATTCATATATCCACAAGTATACTCATATCTCTTTTAGTAACATGCGTTTCATACTTCCTCTTCACATGATCATATCAGGACAAACGATTCGATTAAAACTTTTCAGTCACTGGCGCCACTTTCAAACTTCCTCTAATATACTAATTTCTCACTTTATCCATTCTCGTCACACCACACATCAATCCCAACATTCTCATCTCCACTAGATGCAATCTTTACAACAAACCGTGTGGAGCCATAGAAAAAAAAATCTATGTTTGACTTTAAAATGTATCTATTTATGTATGTATTTAGAAATATATAAGTATGTTTATCAGTTGTCTAATACTCATAACACAAGCTCTGCTTAGCTTGGGACTAGACGGCGTTGTGTGATAGTTGTGGAATAATATATTATATTATTATTATTATTGTTAGCCACCAACCCTACCCCACATCAATTAAAATGTCTATCGCTCGCGTCATAGTTTTGAATGCATAAATGTTAGATAGCGGCCGCGGTGATAATTGTCGGTCAGATCGGATGCACTGACGTGACGTCACGCATTCACACCTGCATATCATATGCATATTGCATATGGCGCGTTGGTTAGAGCGTAACTGTAAAGCATTGTGTCGTGATTTTCTAGTAATATGTATAGCATTCATAATGGAGTGGAAGCTGGATATGTGTTGCATGTTTTTTTTTTTTTAATAACTGTTGCTCCGCGATATATTGATACATTTCAAGCAGCGTGCACAATTTGTCGTGACGACAGATAATCGTGTACTTTTATATGTCTTGGATTATATATTTAATTATTTTTTAAAGCCTTTTATTAGGACATACGATAACCAATTACGTTCTCCTCCAACCTATTCCATTCTGATCTCTCACTCTACTCCATGATAAGGGAGAAAAAACAAGTGGAGCAAAATAGTTACAATATAGTATCCAAGAGAAGGTAAGAGGAAAAGAGAGAGACAGCGAAAGAAAAAAAAAGATGGGACGATGATATATTTAAATGGAGGTGTTAAAATATAGGGCGACACGATTAACTGTCGTCTACGACTTTATTTGCGGTGACAACGGATTGTCATGATAGTGGGTACGGCTAGCAGGACAGTCTTGAAATGATGTAAATTTGTTAAGTAATCATGTGTCGTTGTGCCGACTGTCTGTCTTGGCCACGACAAACCGTTGTTATAATAAGAACAGCTAGAGACGATAGTCGTCCGACGTAAATTAACCGTTACGACATAGTGTGAACGCGGCCCTATCTATATCAATACTGAGATGGCACAGTGGGCGCAGTGTTTGAGCGATTGGCTGCTGCACTGCACGTAGTGGCTTGACTGCTTGCGTCGACCAGGAGAGGTTCTTCGTGGCTCTTCATGTGACTGGCCGAAGGTGCAGTGTGCTTCGCCAAGGTCGCTGATGAGACTGAGGGTGATGACCAGGTATGACCAGGTAGGCATGCTGGTGGTCAGGATACCCTTTAAAGCCGTGGGTGCTGGCTGTAAGGCTCGCTGCTCGAAAGCTTGAGGAAGTGATGATGACGTCACGAAGTAGTAGCTGCACGAAGGTTGCGCTGACGTTCTTTGTCGAGGGTCACCAGTTTAGGGGTATGTGGAACAGAGAGTAAAGCCCCACATACCTCCGTTGAAAAGGGAGGATCCTCCAACCAGACGGGTGTTATGTCTGGCGGGCTACTGCCCTCAATACTTAGATGGCACAGTGGGCGCAGTGTTTGAGCGATTGGCAGCTGCACTGCATATCCCGGGCTCGAACCCCACACGGAACAAATATTTGTATGACCTACAGATAGGTGTTCTGGGTTCTTATACAACAACAGCATTCTTAGAGTTGTGGCCGGTCGATTAGACTGCCCAATATTGTATACAGATGCATGTCAAAAAGTAATGTGCGTAGTTAATTTTAGCTAACTAACATATTTTTTTAAGTATCTACTAACAAAAATATGGATCTGCTGTATCTCTATGTGAAGGATGTATAATCCAGTAAGGTGCTAGTAGGGATTTTGATCGTACTTCCGGGACTGTCCTGATAGCCGCGGTATATCTCTCCACTCCTCAAGCACTTCAGGATATGTTGCCTTCTTGTTGCTACGTCACTTCGTGCTAGCGGCCATTTTTGGGGACCCATTTGTTGAGTGTGCAAGTCACCCTCTGCCTTTTTATCGACGGATATTAATAACATTGTTCAGGCAGGGGCCATAGTCTTAACATAGTTCCTGGTAACCAGTCCAATTAAGACTCCAAAAACCATAGCCCTATTGTCTTTCTTTTCTATATAACACAATAGTTTTTCACCAACCGGGGGTTGTCTTTGGGTGCCCTTGACTAGCATAGCGCATACAGGGTTAATCGTCGTTTGGTACTACGTTCCATTAAAAGTGTCTAAAGGGTCTCTGCGAGTTGGTTTCGGCCTCTCGTAGGCCTTTCAACGGTCCAGGACCTCAGGGTTCTGAGATATATTGACACATAATAATAATAATGACTTCTGTATAGAGTTATTTCTAGTGAAGTGCATGTTCCTTAAAAAAAGAAACTGACTTGCCTTACTTAGTTCTAAAAAAAATAAAAAAGTCACCTGCATCACCAATAAAGAAATACACCATAAATGACCACCATTAATCCAGTGATAAACGTTTATGTAAAAACCCTCCTAAAAACACACATCAAAAACGCAAGGTCTGATTTTTCTTCCAAAGAATAAATAAACCCAGCCATTGAGTGACCGTGATAGTTCTCGACGGTCCCATTACAAGAGACATAGAGTATTGAAAGCTAATGGTGTACCTAATGTCTCCGGAACCGAGCCGGCTGATGGATCGAGCAGGTTCTTAAACCACGATTAATGTACTGGTCATGGGTGAACATTTGTCTTTTGTGCAAGTTAGGGTACAGTTAGGAAAGGAAATGGCAGCCGAAATGTTTTTTGAGTGAAATTAAATGTGAAACTAAATGGACATAGAAGATAACGAAAAGTTATAGGCTTGCGGACGGCGAACAATGGGTAGCTCGTTGCCCGACTGTTCAGTAACGATCAAGCCTGGGTCGATGCGTGTTGTGTTCAACGGAAAAGAGGTTTTAGCAATATTAACACGACCAGTTAGGACTGACTTCTGAAAGAGCTGCGGATTGTTTCGAAGAGTTGCCGTAACCCTCGCAAAAAGAGCAACTAAAAGAACACTGAGGGTTTTAGCCAGTAAAAGTCTGACACCCCTTTCGCTTCACCCAGAGCTTCACCAAACCAATGGCTTTATGTGCTTTCCAAGGCAAGATGGTTTTACACCACCAACTTACAAACTCGGGACCACTACAGAGAAATTCCTATAGTCCAAGATCCCAGAGCGATCTGACATACTTATATTCACATGGATGAAACCTTAGGTTCTCAATAGCGTCTCATGTGCTTTAAACACCTGTGTGCTTGTGGAGGTCCTCCTTGGGGCCTCTGGGCAGGTACTAGGTGAGAAAAGGAACTAAAAATAAGAGTAAAAATTTCTGGGATCTTAGCAGTGGTAAATATCAATATATTTTGTCCGACCCGGGGATCAAACCCATGACCTCAACAGTCACACTTGCGACCACAAGACCAATGAGGTAACGCGAAGTTAAGTCAATAGAGTTAATAGAAACCGTCCATTATTTCACTCACTGTACCAAATTTTAACTCCAACTAATTTAGTGAAACCGCTTACACACGAAAAAGCTTGATGGCATTAACAGCATTACATAATGAATGTAACAGAACTCGGTAGATCGGTAACTCTCTGCCCGCCACGTCGACCGCAATGCATCGCAAATCGTCGGCAATATGTATGTTATTATTATAATTTTTTAAGTTATGTGTCATGTTTGTGCAAATAAACTGTTTTTCTTTCTTTTTTTTCTTTTCTTTTCGTCATATTTTTCGTTACATTTCATTTGTTAGTCTATAAATATATTGCCAAATGAAATATAATGTAGTACTAATAATTTTTGAGAATAAATTATTATTATTACTCACTCATAATCTTTCGCCTTTAAAGTATTAAGTGTGATTCGTTACCAATTTTGACAGTTTTGTTGAGTCCTTCGGGCTTATCCTCCCTCTATGGATATTTAGGACTAAAGGTTCACTCAGTCGATCCCATAGGAAATGTTCACTATATCCCAGATACCCATTCTATAAAGGTATATTCATAAGATACCCGTAACACAACTCAGGAGAATATAATAATTATTTTTAATCGCCGATTTCTGGATTACAAAGGTTAAATGTGAAACTGTCACCCTTTGGGATTAGTGTTATTTATATAATGATACGAGGGTCGTTTTGTTTATGAATAGTGCGATAGGGTAAACGCTATTTATGTAGGTCAGTAATTGGATGGGTTCCCGACTATCCACGATAATGCTTAGATTAATGGCGAGATAAGATTTGTGAAGATCATGTTTATGAATTTGGCTCGTAAACGGTTAGTTAAAGATAGGTTTATCACATCTCTGCCAAATGATGTTATTATTATTGTCAGTTTATTTAAGCTTATCATAATAATATTATAAAGGTGATAGTTTGTATGTATGTGCGTGTATGTTTGTTATTCTTTCACGCTCAAACGGCTAAACAGATTTGGATGAATATTGGTATACAGATAAACTTATATAACCTATAATGGACCAATGACCGTAAGGCCCGAACCTGACTGAGACGCCAAGGCGGTCACGCAGTCATCCATACATTTTTTAACATCATGACCAGCGGGGCTATTGCGTAACTCTGTTGACAGTTCAAGTGATGATCACTTGTTAACAATGTGCATCATTGAACTGTCAAACAGCTAGTTTCGTATTGGCTATCTTCAGTGACCAACTGCAGTGACGTCATGAGCCACTGGTGCCTTTGATAGCCACCGTAACACGTTTTGACAGATGTTATTGTATCGATAATTTTAAAATTGCGATTGAATAAGCTTTTGAAGCTGTATAATAGTCGATAAAATTTTAGAGTGGTCACAATAGGCACCGTAAATTTTTATAATTCACCACATTTCCACCGTAGTTTGTTAGTCACTTGTGTGATACGTAATACCAATTTTATGAAATTGTCAGTTGACAACTAAGTTTAGTGTGCAACGAATGCTAGTTGTCAACTGTTATTGAAAAAGTTTGCCAATAGCCCCCCAGGCTTGGTGGCGTACCATGGCATCCCATTGAGGCACGGGACTAATATTAGCATTTAAAATCTAGGAATTTGTCGATCTGTGTCTTGGTAGATGTGTTTACATGTTACTTTGCAAATGCCAAATATTTGCATGATAATACTTAGTGAAAAACGGGAGAGCCAAGGTTACCGACATGGCGCGAAGAATCGCCTTACCAGTAGCACATTGCTCGCAGAACAGATGGTTAACTGAAAGACGCAGCGTTGGAAGGCCTTTCACAGGGAGGACCGACGACGGGAACACGATAGATGCGAGACGCACAGGACCGGTCATTGTGACGACACTTGGGGGAAGCCTACATCCAGCACTGGACGTGTTTCGGCTAAAATGATGATTATAAATAAAAGATTTGCCGAAATCTATTATTTTTTTATTCATCAAAACATCTACTTTTATATATTTTGTTTACCCTCGACTGGACTGACTGGAAACCAGCGCTGGGTGTCTGACGCCCAGCAAATGCTGAGGTGGTCACCCTTTCAGTGCGGGCACGCTCGGCGGATTCTGTAATTTTCTCTTTTTACTTTGTTTTTGTAACTCTTGTGCTGTGTCTGTCCCGAATAAAAGTATTTCTATTATAATATCATCATAAATAGTTCTAACATTCAGACCTGGCCTGTTGGATTCCTACCCAAGACAAATGTTTGTGTGATGAGCACAATCATTTGTTCTGTGCCTGGGTGTGCCTGGGTCTAATTTATCTATAATATGTAGGTATTTAGAAATATATACTTAAGTATGTTAGTCAGTTGTCTAGTACTCTAGCATAAACTCTGCTTAGTTTGGGACTAGAGGGCGTTGTGTGAGAGTTGCGGCATATTATTATTATTATTCACACTTCTGCTTATACTAGAACGTTCTATGAAGTTCCCAATTAAAATAAAACAATAAATAAACAAGCTAGCCCAGCTGTTGTTCACTCACGTTTATTTTCGTTGCGACGTTGACAAATACATTTAATTTGCCACTCAAAGGCGCTTAAGATTTAATACTCTGAATCATCAATCATATTTTTTTAAGGGGCCAAATTAATTGTTGGGTATTTTGGTCTTTATACCCAATTTATTGTCCATTGAATGAAAAGTAATTAATTTTGGATTTATTTTTAGATTTTCCTTCAGTGTATGATGCCTAAAATATCTATTATTGAAACCTAAGGTAATTTAATTACTCAGTGTCTTGGTATGGTCATGTAAAGACAAGGGATGAAACGCATGTTGCTAAAAGAGTGGTGAGTAAGAGGACAGAATGGAAGAAAAAACGTGTTTCGCCGATCCCAGTAACATGGGACAAAGACAGGAAGGTAATGATGAGTGGCAAGAGTACCCATCTTGGAAGACGATGCAGATATAGAGCGAGAACGCAGGACGTTGTCTGTATTGGCAAATTCGATTGCTCGCAGGTTTGCTCGTTGTACAAACATTTGTCCCGGATGGGCATCGAACCCACAACCTCCGGTATAGCAGTCAGGGCCACTAACCACTAGACCAACAGGCCAGTCAATTAGAATAGAATTGAATAAACTTTATTGTACCTACACCAAAAAAGTAACACAACTTATACGTAAACTTAAATCTATGGATACAATGGCGGTCTTATCGCTAACAGCGATATCTACCAGACAACCTTAGGATGGATCGTAAGAACTTAAAATAATACAGGGGGTAGTCTGCGGTGTACTGCTAACAAATTAATCTATCTCTATATTATATATATATATAAAACACAAAACATAATTATAAAATTGGACAATAAATACTTTTTATCTCGGGAGTACCTATATTCAGCTAGTAGAACCTATTTTTATAGACGTAAAAGAAGGCGAGAAAGTCGTCATAAAGATAAACAGTACCTAAATGTAATAATAACAAACTGATATTACCAATTCGTTTAGAAGATGAGGTCGTTTTGGCAATCCTCTTCGACCGTCATTGTAACAATCACTGGTCATTAGATATGGCTGAAAGCTAGAGTATGTGAGTAGTTACTATTATCTCCAAAGGTTTGCATCAGATTGGAACGCAAACTCGAAATTAAGCATTTATTCCATTTAAACCATTCAAAGGCACTTTTGAATTTCAAGGTCGGTCAGTTATGGACGACGAGCAATTTGGAACTCACCGTCTGGATGTCCGGTAAGGATTAAGACCGAATCCTTAAAGGCACCTAGTATCTCACGCGCGCCTGGAAGAGATGTCAGTAAAACCGTTTGGGCCCAGCAGGGCCAAAGCCTCTTAGGGCCATGGGTCGACTTCAGAAAAAATTACCCGAGGTCCTGAGACGCCCTCTCGCCCCACCCTAACGCGAGAGAAGTCATTAGACGATTTCCCACCTTCCAAAAAAAAAACCTCTGGCGCTATTCTCATTTTATTTTGGTTCGGCGTATCATGTCTTCATCTTCAGGATTTTCTTGAAACCATATTTAATAGATACCTTTAACAGGTTATATAAAAAACTTTTACAAAAAAATACAACCGACTTCAATGTAAAAAAACACTGAAAAGTGCAAAATAACTTTAATTTCGGAAGTCGGTGTTTCTATAATAGTTTTGTCTCTTCGTTGTTTAACACCGACTAAAAAGTTTTTAGTTATGGTACCACCACTAAAAAGTACCCTTCAGCCATACTTAAATAGCTTATAGCCAGAGTGCATCTCATGACAATTCTAATAGGTAATACCAAACTCGGATAGGTTTATTACAGAGTTCCGGTGCCTAACTTCAGGCTTCATCATCAGATCAGTTCGATGATATATTCCCCCTATTCTTTCAGTCAGTCATCGATAACACGTATAAATAAAGCAATTTTACTTGTTCACACAGTTCTGCTGTGATCCTATGATGATCAGATCATAAAGATATTTCTATGGGACCAACTTAGAACCATAAATTTCAATAAAAAAAAATAATTTCATATCGGTCCACAATAAAAAAAAAACATACATTCAACCGAACATAGAACCTCCTCCTTTTTGAAGTCGGTTAAAAACAGTAAAGAACGATGTGAAATCACTACCTGAAAACTTAAAGCCCATTCTCACACAGCAACTGACAAAATACAAATACTAGGTCATATATTTTTAGCACAAACTAAAGGTTCAAAACTTCAAACTAAACAGCAGCATAGTTTCTAGCGCTTAAGTACTTACAGATAAAGTACTTAGTAAATAACAAACAGTACGTTAGAGAAACTAACATGCTTAAGTGTAGGTACACATTATTGTGAAGAAGTACCGCGCTCAAGAATAAATACTAGCTTTGGATGGCGGTTCCACCCGCATTTTTATTTAAAATGATCCCTCGAGAACTTACTCTAGAGAAAGAGGAGGTCGCACGCGTGAGGGAGCAAACATCCTCACGCTCCAGCCGCCGAGACTCCGACCCAGACGAGTAATAGTAGCTTGGCTTGCGGACGGCGAGCAATGGGTGGCTCGCCGTCCGATCGTCCGGTAACTGTTCGGACCGAGCCCAAGTCGTCGACGGTGCTTAGTGTTCCACGCGCGCCTCAAGGAGATGTCAGCAACCGTAGGGGCCCAGCAGGGTCGAGGCCTACTGGGGCCATGGGTGATGCGAAAGTGACCCCCGGGCCCTGGAAAAAATGGCAAGGAAGGAACAGGAGTGGGTTTTTAGTCAGTAGAAGTCTGACACTATCTCCCGCTCCGCCCAAGAGCGGGGGATGTCATTAGATGATATTCCCACCCGAAAAAAAAAAAGCTCGCCGTCCGGCCGTCCGGTAATCGACCAGACTGAGCCCCAGTCGGCGCGTGGTGCCGCTATCCTCAAAAAGTTGTCAGCAAACCGTAGGGGCCCAGAAGGGCCGATGAGCACTAGGGCCGTGGGGATTTTCGGCAACTGAAAGTCACAGGTGTGGTTTTAGCCAGTAACGCCCTCCCGCCCCAGAGAGGGAGAAGTCATTGGATGATATACCTCCTTAAAAAAAAAAACTGGGCAAGTGCGAGTCGGACTCGCGCCCTGAGGGTTCCGTACAAACTTACCAATGTAAACAGTTTAATTCCCGAATTGAGTCTCGAATTTTTTTCAGAATCTCATTTTTTTTTGTAGTGACGTAAAAACAAATTTACAATTTTCAGATTTATTCCTCTACATGTGATATAAGACCTTGCTTTACACAAAATTTCAGGATTCTGGGTCAACTTGAGTCATCATCATCATCATTATTTCAGCCAAAAGACGTCCACTGTTGGACATAGGCCATAGCGTCGCCACAACGACCGATCCTGTGCGTCTCGCATCCACCGCACTCCCGCGACTCTAACCAGGTCGTCGGTCCACCTTGTGGGAGGCCTGCCAACGCTGCGTTTTCCGGTGTGCGGTCGCCACTCTAAATCCTTTCGGCCCCATCGATCGTCTACGAGCAATGTACACACTGCCACTTTAGTTTGGCGATTCTAAGGTCAACGGTAAGTACCCTATGAATTTTGATTTCCTTGAGAGTGTCGAAATATACGTCCCGTCCAACTATAATTTAGGTGTCTTCAAGGCTAGAGTGAATAGGCTCTTAATAAACTAGTGCGCCTCACCATCAATGATTGCATCGCTGCTTACCATCAGGTGGGATCGCAGTCAAGCACTGGTTTATATGAATTAAAAAAAAAAAACGTTTTTTGCTACATACCTACTCGTATACGGCCCTATCTTTTTTTTTCGTTAACGCGCCTTACATAATACATTCATCTATTCTTTGGCCCTCCCTCTCCAACAAACCACATTTATACGGATAACTCTTTTAGTAACATGCATGTCATCCCTTTTCTTCACGTGACCATATCAGGACAAGTAATGGCCTTTCAACTTTTCATTGGCGCTTTTTAGCCTTCATTCTTATAGAAATATTTGTACGCCATAGTATGGCAAGATATGCTGAAACCAATAGCGTAAGATCTATTGTACCATATACTTTGACAATTGCTACAACCCGGGAATCTTTAAATCAAGAGTTACTTCTAGATAAGCGCGCTCCATGGTCGACCGCATCGTCGCTTTCCATCAGATGAGATAGCGGTTAAGCGCGAATCTATCAAGAATTAAATATATATATATATAATTCTGATTTGCTACTTTCATACTTTCTGCAATATACACTATAAGGATAAAAAGTATATCAAGTTCTGATCATGGCCTAGTTTTATCCGTGTTCCTTTCATTCAAATCTGTTGTATGTTGTTTATTGTGATTATCTGTTGATTGATTGACACACATTCATAGTCACAAACATACAGACAATCAACAGTTGGACTATGAAGATAGAGATCTATTATAGTGAAGAAGTACCTCGCCGAATAAATTGTTGAACTGTTAGAGGGAGATACATTATGGTGAGGAAGTGTGAGCTGTCGGCGGTAACAGGTGCAGCTCAAAGTACCTCAAATGAAGCTGGTTTTGGAGGTTTTAATGTTTGGATGTGGTAGTAAACTTGAAGACTTATTATACTTAAGTATCGCTAAAGAATAGAAAACTGGTTTTGCTGCTGAAAAATTATGTGTATTGTTATTAGCTTCCAAGAATGGGTTCCTTTGGTGAAAATACCTTTTTGAAAGTAAAAAAACGTACATGCAAAAATCAAATCCTTTTACTATGTGTCGATGCTACTTTCATTAGATTACTTATTAATTAACTTCTCCCGCAATATCTAAATCCCGGTTAGTAATGATGACCTTTCCATCATATCTATACATACAATCCCCACTCCTAACATCAAACACACATCTCCCTGCCTTTGGGCATTGGGATTTATTTCAACAGATACTACGTTAAAACTACACAAAAACACAAAGAAAAAAGGTAAATACCAATGATTTATCTAAATGCAAAAAGACTTATCGCCAAAAGAATTCAGCAGCAATTGTTTCACACATAAGATTGATTATCCCAGCAGGACTTGTCCTACGATTTATTTTATTCATTCCGAATCTGCATAAAAGGCTCTTTTCACCCAAAACTAATACAGTAAACTCATCAATCTCTACCGACCTGCACGCAAATCTGTGGGTGGTCCGCAAAAAAAGTCAAAGCTACCATTTTTTTCCTGAAAAGTAATTGCCAACATCACAATGATCATTTTTACTTGTCGGGTGGCTGACCGACTATTTCCTTCGACGACCGTCTGTATCTCGATATTCGTTTCCGTGACTGAGTTAAGAATCGGGTCTCGACGCAAAAAATATTTCCGTTCGTCTGTTTATGAATAAAATCGGCCTTTTTATGTATTGATATTGTTTCTCAAATGTGTCGGTTCTTTGCGGTAAGTGGTGAATGATGGATCGCATTTTGGCAATCGTATTATTTTACAAAAATGCTTGGAACAAAGGCAAAAGGAGACAATTTTTTTTGTTTGGGGAATAGGCCCACCACAAATTGTGGCGTATAGCAATGAAATGCACGTTAGTTTATTCCTTATAATCTCTAAATTTCATTGGTAATATTAGCAAAACTTTATGTAACTGGAGTACCGTGAAATACGACAGTCAAAACATGACTCTCATAATAACCTAAAATCTCACAAGAGCGATTGTCTAATGAGTGGATAGGTCTCCTTGGTATTTTAAGTTAAAATAGTGCACTGTTCAATAATATACAGTATTTTTTTTTTTTCGGGTGGGTAAATCATCTAATGACATCCCCCGCTCTTGGGCGGAGCGCGAGATAGTGTCAGACTTTTACTGACTAAAAACCCACTCCTGTTCCTTCTTTGCCATTTTTTTCCAGGGCCCCGGGGGTCACTTTCGCATCACCCATGGTTTATGCTGGTTGTGTAAGGAGAAAAAAAAAATACATTACAGGTACATCACAAGTATTTATTACTGTTTATCATCATCATTTTCAAAGTCATCTCTTAAAAGCAGTATTTCATCTAAAAAAGATACAGGTGGCTCAACCTCACCTTGATGCCGCGCCCAAGATAAAAACCACACTATACACATCACATATGCACAGCAGCCAACAGTGCGTCTGCCCACTGAACAATTACAACAGTATCCAGCAAGAGCAGTATTCAACATTCCGTTGAAATCGTGCTGCACAATTGATACAACGGCTTTGTGAATTATGCACTGTATCTACAGATGCCATTTTCATAAAATCTTTCGAATAAAAATACGAAAAGAACAGAAGAAACATGCAACTATCTAGTAGTCGGAAACAATAATAATGTTGTCTGTAGCGGTGGGCGTTTCAACGACGAACAGTTTTCAAAGACCGTTTTTTGTTCTGCAACGTAACAACCGTTTTCCATCCTGCGACCAGTCTTCGTTGCACAAACCAGTCTTCGAATTACTGTATGCGAATCGTTATCTTACTGTTAAGAAAATAAGGTCGAAAATCCATTGCTTCAACTATCACACTCGTCGCGTCGTCGTTTTTAAAACCAGTTATTGCAATGAAAAATGAATTTTATGTTTATAGTCATAAAGTTCATTTTTCATTGTAATAACTGGTTTTGAAACGACGACGCGACGAGTACAGAATTTATTACCGTCCTCAAACTAGTTGCGACAACGAACGTTTTCTGCAATTACTTCACTCAACGATAGTTTCGTCTTCAAACCAGTTGCGACGACGACCGTTTTCTGCAACCGTTTTTGTCGTCGCCAAAACGGTTACGTCTCGACCGTCTAAAATTCGACAACGACCCACCACTAGTTGTCTGTCAGTGTCAAACTGATTGAAACTGGACCACAGAGCATCTGCAACGGGCTATTAATTACGTTTCGTTACACGGTGATTTTTAAAGTACGTTACTTGATATTTGTGTTAACAGTTAATAACAGCATTAAAAACAAGTTCGCTGTACCAATTAATTATTATCTCTTGAAACGCATTTAAATCCGATGTCACCGCTGCGCACTGTAGTAACATATTTTTTTTCACGTTAAAATAAACTTGAAAACGCTCCTAAACAAGCATTTTTTGCCGTAACACTTTTTTACTATTATTTCATTATTCCGGTTAGATTTATATAATTTTTGGTCTGTTAATTATAATAAGATGATCGCTTTTTCCACGTGTAATATGATTAATAAACGTAACCGTTTAATAGTGGGCCCAAAAAAAATTGTCTCCTTTGGTTGAGATACTTGGAAATTGTCCGTCGTTCATGTAGATGGATATCACTTATTTACTGTAAGTTCTCAGGTGACGCACTTTAACACACGTCAACGCGCATTCTAAAATCAGTTTGAATGCACGTTGCTAGTGCTGGTCAGTCTATTTTAGTTTCTCATCACTTAGTAGGTGATGTCAATATCTTCTGATTAATTTATTTTTACGAACTGAATGAGAAAATAAACAAAAGTTACAAAAAAAAACACTACGAGCAATCGCGTTGAAAGCGTATACTCAACTGAACAGCACACGGACCTTGTTTAGATATCAAAACGTACGTCAACGCGCGATTACCTGCGTATAGAGACGTTCTCTAAACGCAGGTAATCATAGTAGGTAAATCTTTTTTTTTACCCAGTTCCCCACGACTTTTTCCGTGGGTATAGGCAGACCGCCTACTACATTTCCTTAGTATTTTTTCTAACTACATAAAAACAGCCTATCAAAGAAAGTCGGTGGGTGTCAAGAGGTTTCCATCTCGGCCACACGTACGGCTCTCACCTCCTCAATTCCCTCATTACCGTCCCCCGTGTATTGTTTGCTCTTTGACCAGAATGCTAAGTATAATGAGCCGACTTCAAATCACTGGCAAACGTGTTTGGTTTATAAATCTGTGATAATCTTGCCCTTTTGGGTTTTTATTGAGAATTTTGTGGAATATATATAAGTAACCGTTAGCGGCGCGCAGCGTGAGAAAGTCGGATATTATCCTTAGTGAATGAAGAATCAAAGGTTTTATTTCTAATATACCTACACACATACACATTTAGATAAGCACATTTGAATTGTCAAAAAGTCAGTCTAGAAAAAGAAGACATACATTGAAACATGGGTAAGTATCTAAATACTTGCGAAAAAACCTGATATACGTAATGATGCGTTTCTATTTCAAAAACTGACATCACATTCAAGAACTTAGCCTGAATAAATTCAAATCATTTTTAAATCGTAAACTTTACCAGAAGGCTTTTTATACTGTAAAAGAATATCTTGAGAACAAAACGGCTTCGGATTGACCTGCTCCAGTACTGATTACAGTTGTAGTAATATGTATATAATATATATTTTTTCTAATTATATTTTTTTTTATCGAATTTGACATTGATGATTATTTTTATTTTACATTTTGACTTTGATGTTTTTCTTTTTTTATTTTATCTCAATTTGACTTAGAACTTCGAAGGTCCTTTATTTTATTTTACCAATTGACATTGATATGTTTTTCTTATTGATTTCTTTTATATTTTACGACTTGCAATAAGCTACTTTGTAAAGTGTTACATTTTTGTAAATTTTATTTTATTATTGTGAATGTGGGAACTATGTGGATTGCTTTACCTTTTCAGTAATTTTAACATGATGTCTGGTAGTTTTGAGTATTTGATGCGGCCTACCCAAATGTCCTTTCTTTGGTATTGTTCGTCAAGTCGTTGAGCTCTTTAGTAGTCCTAAGTTTGAGCTACACGAATACTGACAAATGTTTGCACTGACTAGACAGGTCCACTCAAATCTGTGTGGTTCTTTCTTCAAAAGACCATCTGAGACACTAATATGCATGGTTCTCATACGATTCGACCATTACATGTTTGCTGTATGGACTTTAAAAGAGACTTTGACCCCTGAGTTTATTTCGATGTTTCTTCTCAGGGTAGTCAGCTAGGAAACACCGACCTCATCTAGTTTAAACTGACGGAAAAAAAAATTGACGAGTACAAGTGTTTTTTAAAACCTATTTGCAAAATAAATATCATTTATCTATCATTAGCTGCTGTCAGCGGCTTCGCCCGTGTGAACGTAGAAAATTGTCCCAGAGAACACAATTCTGGGACAAACAGTATCCTGTGCTGGTACTCCAATTCCCAGGACATGGTCTACCTATTTGTGCTTAATTTCATCCAAATACATTCAGCTGTTCCACACACGCACACACATACATTCGCCTTTGTAAAATTATGTGAAAGTTGTATGAGATAACTGTTACCAAGCAAGTCACTAACCCTATTTAACTTTAAAACCTAAGTTTTATGTACTAGCTAATCAAAGGCTCCTTAGCACAATACTACCTACCAACCCTCCACCAGAAACCTGACAAGTTACATATCAATAACATCAACCCATAACAATGTCAGAACCTCAAGTAACTCTGGGATAACACGAAAACTGCCAAACATGCCTCCTCCATTAAGACAGCGCACATCAGCAAGAATTAAAATACAAATAGTAAGTGCAGAAGGTGAACTTTATCTTTCTTTCTTATATCCGTGTGCCAACTTACCAAGTTTTATCGAAATCTGTTCAGCCATTCGAGGGTAAAGAAGAAACAAATATACACACACATTCACCTGTGGGGATTTTCTGAAAAGTAAACCCGTGGTCTTAGAACGCAAAGGGCAACTGAAGGACACAGGTATGGTTTTAGTCAGTAAAAGTCTGACACGCCCTCTCGCTCCACCCAGAGCGTAAGAAGTCATTGGATGATTCCTCAATCAATCAAAAAAATCAATCAATCAAAAAAAAAACAACAATCAATAAATCAAACAAAAAAAAACAAACAAAAAAAACCAAACAATCAAAAAAAAAAAATCCAATCAAAAATCCAAACAAAAAAAAACCAAAATCAATCCAATCTTTTCTCAAAGATTATACTGTTTAAATTTGGAAGGTGATAAAAAATCTTGGTCTATATTATAGTATCCTTTCTGGCGCGACTAGGTAAAGAAGTTGCTCGACGCACTGAGAGTGCCTGGAGGAGCTTTTGGTCAATGAAAGATCTTCTCAAAGGAGATATCCCGCTATGCCTGAAACGGAAAATTATGGACATGTTCATTCTCCATATACTTACGTACGGAGCACAAACCTGGGCTTTGACACTTCAGCAGAGTTCCAGGCTCTAGGTTTGTCAGCGAGCTTGGAGCATAGTATCCTTGGGGTTTGAATTTCCGACCGCGTAAGGAACACAATACTGCGCACCAAAACTAAGATAAAAGATATTATATGAAAAGATGCTACTCTAAAGTGGGATTGGGTCGAACATGTCTGCCGCATGTCATATGAGCTGTGGGCTAAAAGAGCCACTTATTGGGTCCCATTAAACGCAAAGTGACATCGCAGCAGACCAAGGCGAAAATGGAGGGATAAGCTTGACAACTACCGGAGGGACTGACAGAGGATATAATAGGCTAACTAACTAATATATATTACGTTTATGTACTCGTATTGTGTGCTATAAGTACACATATTTGTTAGTATGTTTTTAATTTTAAGTTAGATTTCATTATTAATGTGCTTTTTTTTGGTTTTTTTTTTTTTCAGTGGGAATATCATCTTATGACATCCCCCGCTCTTGGGCCGAGCGGGAGATAGTGTCAGACTTTTACTGACTAAAAACCCACTCCTGTTCCCTTGTTGCTTTTCGTACCAGGGCCGAGTCTTCCTTTCAGAATCAGACTCTTGGCCCCAGTAGGCGTCGACCCTGCTGGGCCTCTCCAGTTGCTGACATCTCCTTGAGGCGCGCGTGGAACAGTACGCGCCATCGACGACTTGGGTTTGGTCCGGACCGTTACCGGACGGTCGGACGGCGAGCTACATGGCGCTTGTATATTGTGCATGACTATTGTATAGCTGGTTTTACGATTACGACGCAACATTGCGCTACCACATATAAACACACATCTACATACGTGGTATCCCTATCAGTCATACTCTGCGATTCTTATTCTCATAAAGCAAATTATGAGGGTGCCTCGGTGACGTCTAGTCAGTCAGCTGTGCCATATTATGTTAACACCTACATGCTTGTTTTCAATGATTTTGTTGTGCCCTGTTGTACTGTATCGTAGTAATACGTGATGTTGTAAGCCTATTGTGTCATCATCATCATCATCATCAGGCCTCCCCCAAATGTCACCACAATGAACGGTCCTGTGCGTCTCGCATCCATCGGATTCCCGCAACTTTCACCAGGTCATCGGTCCACCTTGTAGGGGGCCTTCCAACACTGCGTCTTCCGGTATGCGGTCACCACTCTGTTCTGCGAGCAATGTGCCCTGCCCATTGCCACTTAAGTTTGGCGAATCTTCCTATTACCGATTGTGTATTTTATTGTAATTGTACTATAAGGTGCTGCATGCTTCGACATTAGACGACAAATGTTTAACTAAAATTTTAAATCTCATGTAAGTGAACGATTATAATATGTTATGTTCTTATGAGACATAAAGATTGTTTAAACCTATATAATTATCTACAAGTGCAAAATTTCTCTCTCATTCATATAAGGTTTGTTGTAAGAAAACCCAATTGTGGGTTAAGCTCCCCTGTGTTTATTGTTATTTATTATTAACCTTTGAGCACTGGTGGCCGAGTGGTAACGGCTCCGACTTACGAGTTGTAAGTCACGGGTTCAAACCCAGCCAGGCGCATTACTTTGTGTAATTTATTTAATCACCACTGCTCTCAAAACGGTGAAGGAAAACATCGTGAGGAAACCGGCATGTCCTAGAACCAAAAATTCGAAGACATGTGACATTCACCAATCCGCACTGTGCCCGCGTGGTGGATTACGGCCCATTCCCTCTCCTAGAGACCTGAGTCCCAGCAGTGGGAACATTAAAAAGCTGATTATGGTTATGGTATGGTATTATTAACTTATTTTTATTGTTTGATAAAAGTTGTATGTACATTAAAGAATATGAATATGAAGATAAAATATGTACACGCGCGCACAATTTCACCTGTTGTATAGAACCGGCCTTCTGTACCTAGCTCTTTCATACAAAGACTAATGATTCAAGTTTTCCATCGTGTGTAACAAGGATTTGTCAAGGTCTGTCTCCACTTAATCTCGGCTTCAAACACCGTACCCTGGGAATGAGCAAACATAAATAGTGCTTGAAATTAACATGTGAGCTTGAATTGCTTCATATTAAAATGTTTTGTTGTTAATGAAGTGGGCTTTATTCTGTATTAGGGGGGTTTTGAGAAAGTTTCATTTCTCTATATTCTATAATAATATTAAAAGCTTTTATTTGGTTTCAAATTAAATTTGATCCACTTCCTGGTTACCGATTGAGCTGAAATTTCGCATGCATGTGTGTATCAGATGACATTGCAAAATGTTTATGACATGGAGCTGATCTGATGATAGAACCGGAAGGTGGCTATAAGAACACGGTAGTTAAACGACACAGCCCCATCGAGTTTGGCTTCGTTAGATCCGTCTTGACGAGTACTTTGGTGCTAGATGGTAACCAGGGTCTGATGATGGAGCTGGAAGATGGCCATAGGAACTCGGTAATAAGCGCAATAAGATACTATAACCAGTATAGTATAGTGTTTGAGCTTTTTGGAATGGTCTTGATGAGTATTAATTATATAGGCTATAAAAGCTTGCTATGAAAAAATGATTTTCATTGAATACTTCGCCTTCGTATCCTACGAATAGGGGCGTAACTGCATAATAGCAACTTTTCAGGAGACACTTTTTTGTGTTTAATTAAATTACGAGTAAATATTATCAAATATGTATCAGTGATTTCATAATGTGTATTGATATCTTAAGTTTCGGCTAGGATTATTTTCAATAAATTATCTATATATTTTAAACGCATTTTGTCCCTTAAATCCTTATTCTCTGTTGTGTTAATCAATTTTCAATATTGGGTACATAGAAAAAAACCATAATGGTGATTGTGGCCGTGTTCTATGAAATGGCTATATTGCGAGACGAAGCCCTAATTACGTTTGTGTCTTTCTTCTGTTTCAAATTGTTTTTGTCTTTTATTCTTCCGCAGATAAAAGGCATAATGTAACTTATTGCTCAAGTCCAGCACTACTTCGCATTATGTAATTAGAATTACTTAATTAAGTACAAACTCGTTGATGTTATGATATTTAAACTTATTCAATACTACAATTTAACAAAACGCGTTCCGCCGACTAGTGGCCGAGCGGCGCTAGTACGCTCTCTCCGCGCCCGCGCACCCCCACTACTTGCGAAGAAAGAGGGCGCGATGGAGATTGTAGCTTTTTTCTTCGATGGAAACGTAGTGCATAATTGTGGCTTTTTAGAAAACCTAATTATTTGATGACCTGTACCGTTTTTAATTGTTTTGTTGAACTGGTTATATGTGGTAAGTATGATGAGCAGAATTGGATTTTTTTGGATTTGGATTTAGCAGAATAAACTCAAAAACGACTAGACCGCTTTTGGAAACTCTTTTACCAGTAAGATGCTACTTTAATACGGAGTAACCTACATAGGCTATATGTTTTCTTTTTTTTACACGGGCGAAGCCATTGTCATAAGTTAGTACATTATTAAAAGTTGATTATTTTCTACCTTCTTGTCAATAACTAACATGATCAGTTGATATATGAAACTTAGAATGGCCATTTCTAGATAAGGGTATTTTTTTTTCAGGGTGGAATTTCATAAAATAACTTTCCAAGCTCTGGGTGGAGCGAGTGTAAGCGTGAGATTTTTACTGACTAAAACGCACCCGTGTTCCTCTAGTCGCCCTTTAAGGCAAGGTTGTACCCATTTTGAACTTTTTTGAATTTCTTGAAACCCACAAATATAAAAGAGAACAACATAATTTTTTTTTTTTTATTTACCATTTGCCCAAACCGCGCCGGGCAAAAATGAAAACATGTTATAAATTAGTTAGTTCAATAAAAATAATCACGAATCTGTCCCTAACTTTCGAATTCAAACGTGTGTATCTACGAGTTTACGTCAAGGCAATATTTGAATGTTACATAAAACTAATAAAGCTTGTTTTTAAAAGGGTCTGGCAAAAACAAAAATCTTGAATTGTTACTATGATTTTGGATATAAAAATAAAATCGACATAGACCCGGGCGGAGTTGATATAAAATACTCTAAGACTATAACCGGCTCTTAAGAGGGTCCTTTTTCTCTCGCCTATCGTCAACATCCCGCATGGTTTAAAAGCTGGTTACGTCATCTAACGCAATCCAACGCAATGTTTGACAAAAGGGCAACGCGAAAAAAGAGAGATAACGCCTGTAAACTCTGTTAGCATTCGGTAATTCCGTGATTTACTCGAATAATTTACAAACCTTGTTCCAGGGAATACGTGTTTTTTTTTTTAAACTCTTAAAAGTTTTTGAAAAACGTTGTCGTCATTCAGAATCTTGATTAAATTTGCAAGATTTCTATTGTTATATTTTTGTGACTTTTTAAATTTTTGAGTAAATTATGAAGTGTCAAAGTTCATGCAAAATAGCAGTTTTTCCGAGGTCTTTACTGGATTAGTTTTACACAAATTTATAAATTGATTTCAATAGAAGCCTAGATAATATCCATAACATACTGTGTTTCCAAAATATCTAATGAAAAATGTGTAATAACGTCATAATCGCGTAAGAGTGGTTGTATGAAAAACAGTGAAAATGTATGTCGAGTTGCAGCCCCTTAAGTTCACAAGCCTGCGGTGCTCGAACTTGAACAATTCTGCATTCCTAGACAATCTTGTGTTCCATAGTTGACTTTATCTTTTATTCTCAGGTGGTAGTAGCCAAACGCCAGTTTATCAATAACATAGAGTAGGTAAAGAAAACACTAATAAAGATGAAACATTATGTCTTTAATATATAACCCTTCTTGCAGTCGGGTAAAAAAGGGTTTTAATGAGAGTGAATGCAGATTATATTAATTTGAAAGTATTGAATCAAGAGCAAAGAACTTTTGTATTTGAAACTGGAAAAGTTCTCAACAGATAGTAAAAAACAAGAAGCAAGATATTCAAATGATAAACGACATTCCATGGCTTCACTAAACCAGTCAACAAAATCTGCTTTCGAAAAAATTTAAAAATGCACTCCAAAAATGTCTGAGACTAAGTTTCGACAAACGCCACATTCCTATTCTTTATTCCACACTCGGCTACGGTAGTGCTTTTTGCGCAAAAATCGCACGAGCTATGCACCCCGGGCGGATCGGGCGCGGTCGAGGAGAATTTTTATAGCACAATGCACTTTCTGAAATTCGTTTTAAGCCTCGAAGTGTTATGTATGGAGGCTTGTGACGATTCTGTTTTGTGTCAGTGTCAGACTGTGAATTGAGATGTTCACCCATTTTCAAACAATTTTAATATTGAGTTCATAAAAACAATGCCTGTTTACGCCTTGGCAAAATTGCGCTTCAGTATATCGACACCACTAAACCACACTATTAGCGTGTCGTTCACAATTTTTTTTCGATTACCAGACCACCGTAATGAAGTTCTAATACAAAACGTCACACACAAATATGTCAGATTTTAAGAGTGAAACGATTGCAGAAATATTTCTTTTTTGTAGCAAAATTTCTACAATTATTAAGGAATTAGTCATTTTTATGTATTATAGAAATTGATTAATTAGATACTGTGAAGTATTGTACGACCACCGGGGGCCGACGCGATTAAGCCTTTCTTTCAAAGCTATCCTCGATTTCTTGCATATCTGCTTAACATAGAAGCTTCTTTAATATGGTATCAATTTACGAAGAGATACTCGTACCTATTGAAATTTTGAGCAATAATAAATTTCCGATATTTAAATATGAATTCCGTAACTTCTTAATCGATAAAGCCTACACGATCCAGGATTTCTTATAATGTTGTATAATTATGCACTCTGACGTTTATAATTCCCTTAACATACGATAAAAATATTCTGACTCTGATTCATAGCTTTGATACATGTGTATTAAATTTAATTATCAAGCACCTAATTTTCTTACGAAATTTGCCTGTGGCGTGCATTAGGGCTATATACAGACATCAGAGTCGCCACACCATACTGAGACAGTATCAAAATGGACCTAAAGTGCACGTGTCCGAGCTGTTCGCGTAGCCAAATTGGTTGCGCAACCACACGGACACATGGTGAGTAACTCTCTATAGAGCTGTAGGTATATATTTCGTTGGTAACGGCGACTGGTCGCGCCGCCATGGTGTCCCGGTGAAATATAGCCCTTAGTCTCACGGTTTACGAGTGAACCTTGATTTGTCACCTCGTGTGTATGTTTGTTAGTCCTTCACGCTCAAACGGCTGAACGGATTTAAATGGAATTTGGAACATAGATAGACCATGTTCTAAAAAAGCACAAAAGATTTTTTTTGATCCTAGTAAAATATATTTTGATTATATTTTCTACATTTACTCAGGCGAAGTCGCTGTCAGACATCAAACGTTTTATGTTTGCGTCGTATGTTAAATTGTCAAGCGCCTAATTCCCTTGCGGACAGCACATTAGTCTCACAGTTTACGAGTGGCCGTCATTTGTCACCTCGTCTAACAGGTAAGTATCATGCTGTGGAATAGCTGCGTCTGGCGAGAGTTTTTGGTCCGGTTGGGTAAAGTATTGTGTTTATGGGTACTTTTGTAAGTGGTACTGAGTCGATGCTGGGGCAAGTTGTGTTTATAGGTAGGAAAAAGATGGCTGTATGTTTATATTTATTTATTGAAACTTGCACTATTTAAAAAATAATGAGCTAAGATTTTTTTTTGTGAGAAATCATCCAACAATTTCTCCCACTCTAGGGCAGAGTTTGACGGCGTGTCAGACTTTTACTGACTAAAACCACAGGTCTATGTTCTTTCTTTGCTTAGCGTTTCAGGTCCCCGGGGTTAAATTTCGGAAGTCAACCCATGGCCCCAGTAGGCTTTGGCCCTGCTGGACCCCTACAGTTTTGCTGACATCTCATTCAGGCACGAATTAAGTGAGCGACAACGAGAGTATTGAATAAAATACTTTATTTGGGCAGAGTTACAGCTAAACTACACAACTAAACAGTAATTGATTTATCTTACAAGATATTGATTTTATATACTAACTTAATTGCTAGCGTGGTACAATGATTGACGTGATCGACTATGACGCACGTCCTAGATAAATCTTAATGCTAATCATGTTATGGAAAATACTTTTTTTTTCGGGTGGGAAAATCATCTGAGACTAGACTAGACACCCCCGCTTTTGGGCGGGGCGGGATATAGTGTCAGATTTTTACTGACTAAAAACCCACTCCTGTTCCTTCTTTGCCATTTTTCCAGGGCCCCGGGGCTCTCTTTCGCATCACCCATGACCTCAGTAGGCTTCGACCCTGCTGGGCCCCTACGGTTGCTGACATCTGCTTGAGGCGCGCGTGGAACATTACGCGCCGTCGACGCCTTGGGCTCGGTCCGGATGGTTACCGGATGATCGGACGGCGAGGTACCCATTGTTCGCCGTCCGCAAGCCCGCGCCTACGGTGGTCGGAAATCGGAGTCGGAACCCCGGCGGCTGTGGAGCGAGGACCATTGCCTCGCATGTGCACGTGCGGCCTCCTCCTTTACTAGCATTACTTCTTCGCAGAAGGAGGCGACCGCCTGCCACTCTTCCTCGCTCCGGACCATAGTCTGTACCAAGGCCAGGCGCGAGAGATCGCTGCCGCCGATCGGCCCCACGAGTACACAGCGGTGCTCTGCCCAGGCGGGCACACCTTTACAATATGCTCCACCGTGTCCTCCGGGCCGTCCTCACAATGGTGATGGAAAATACTTGAGAAATGCATCTAATATAAAATAATTAATACTTATTTGCTGACGAAGCTAATGTTAGTGGATTGGGGTTCCTTAACTTGTGCGTGGAACACTATGCGCTATTGACGACGAGTTGTGTAGGTAGGAGGGGGATCATGTATTGAAACATTATGCACTTTAAAAAAAAAATTGTAGTTACAAAGGCGGACTTAATGCTTTAGGCATTCTCTACCAGTCAACCTTTAGGTTCTAAAAGACTAAACCGAAGTAGATGTCTACTGAGGTGACTACAATAAATAAACAAGAGATTTTTAAAGGACAATGAAGTATAATTACAAAAGTAAACTTGTCATTTTAAGTGAGTATATGTGCAACAATTTGATAAAAAAAACTTCCATATAAATCCAAAGGTCGATTTTTTTCAAAATCTCCCCTTTAATTGTCCTAATAACTGTTTATTATATATTATTCTATTGTTTTTTCACACTTTTTAGTTTAGTTTTTTTTTTTACATGAAAATCAGTAGTATTTGTCTCCCTGTCAATTCACCAAAATTTAGTTCTTCTCTTTACGAAAACAATAAATCTTCAGAGACAGGATAAAAATCAAAGCTATTGTTGCTATCATTTTCTGTCCAAAACAAGCACAATGGGTACCTTGTGATATCGAAATAAATAACAAAACGGTACTTGAACAATGCTGGACAATTTATCATCGAATTATTTTGAACGAAAGCGATTCGCCATCTTGGGCGACATCCAAAACTTTGTTTGTCCCAACCAGATTTATTGGCGGGGTTCCCTTCACGAGGTAGATAAGTAGCAGAGGGTTCACTTACTGGAGATTCTGAGGTACACCATTTCACTTTCCTTTTCTTTCTTTCTGTTTTTCATTCTTCTTTTATTATTTTCTTTCACATTTTTCATTTGGCTTGAAAAGGATTAGGTACATATAGTATTTAGATATAAGTTATTTAGTAAAGTTTTATATCTATACAGTCATGTAATATTATAAAGATGAAGAGTTTGTTTGAACATGCTTATCTCAAGAACTATTAGTTCGAATTGAAAATAATTAGTTTTGGATAACCCATTTATCCGATGGATGCGAGACGCACAGGACCGGTCATTGTGGCGACATTTGGGGGAGCCCTATGTCCAACAGTGGACGTCTTTCGGCTGAAATGATGATGTCGATACGCATAGGATCGGTAGTTCACCGTGGGCGCGGACTTGCGGACGGCGATCAATGGGTAGCTCGCCGTCCGACCGTCCGGTAACCGTCCGGACCGAGCCCAAGCTGTCGACGGCGCCTACTGATCCACGCGCGCCTCAAGGAGATGTCCGCAACCGTAGGGGCAGGGTCGAAGCCTATTGGAGCCATGGGTGATGCGAAAGAAATCCCCGGGGCCCTGGAACAATGGCAAAGAAAGAACAGGAGTGGGTTTTTAGTCAGTAAAAGTCTGACACGCTCGCTACTCCCAAGAGCGGGGGATGTGATTAGATGATTTCCCCACTTAAAAAAAAAAAAATAGGATCGGTGGTTGTGGCGATATTTGAGGAAAGCCTGGTTCAGCAGTGCGGTTTCCGTCTTTTGGCTGCAATGAGAGAAAGACCAGTATCTTACATGCTGTATATTGTAAACCTGTAAAAGAGAGAAAGTACTTACTCCGACTCTTAAATTAATTTCTCTTAAATTTCTGCTATCATTCAAATTTTTTTAATAAAGCTTTCAAATATGTATAAATCAATGCAGTACGTATTATAAGTGAGGACATAGCAGACGTCTTATTTTTTATAGACAGAGAGCATCTGATAGTTGAAAGCTTTTTACAAATTTGAATCTACTGAAATACAATTTCTACGTAGCATAAGAGTATTGACAGAGAAAGAGGAAACACGATGTGCATTTTGCTATTTTGCAAAGTCTTCAAAACTTTGTAAGACGATGGCATTAAGTGAAAAAGTAAAGTTGTAACTCATCCAAAATTTTATTAGTCTATGTATCTCTCATCTCGTCCCAGCCGCCGAGATTCTGACCCCAACTACCAGCCACGGTAGACGTGGGCTTGCGGACGTCGAGCAATGGGTAGCTTGCCGTCCGGCCGTCTGGTAATTGACCAGTCCGAGCCCAGTCGTCAACAGCGCGTAGTGATCCACGCGCTTCTCAAGGAGATGTCAGCAAACCGTGTCACCAACCAGCAAGCAGGGCTGATGCCCGCTAGCTAGGACTGCGGGAAATTTCTGAAAAGGAAACCCGTAGTCCTAGAACGGAAAGGGCAACTGAAGTACACAGGTGTGGTTTTAGTCAGTAAAAGTCTGATACGTACTCCCGCTCCGCCCAGAGAGGTCATAAGAAGATTTCCACACTTAAAAAAAATGTACATCTGTACAAATGTACATTTTAGCCAAAACGACAGTACGTTATCGGATTACCGCGACCTTCATCAGATAATCGGTCCATCTACTACTTCAATATTATATCCATTTAATAATTTATCAGTATTGCGTTAACCTTCTGTACCTAACTCATTTCGTGGTCCATGCGTCCCTTGATGACGGATCGTTACTAACTATTGGCCATTTGTGGTGACCATAGATATTCGTGAGGTTTGAAGCAGACGTTATTACTTCCCTATCGACTTTCAAGGGGTGATTAAGAAATGGTAACAGGACGTTGGACTATGTTCGCTTTGTTTTGATGATCGGATCTTGATTTAGAGGTTGCTCCTAGTCTCTTAAATACCTACTTTTTAACCGACTTCAAAAAGGAGGAGGTTACATGTTCGGTTGAATGTATGTTTTTTTAGGGTTCCGTAGCCAAATGGCAAAAAACGGAACCCTTATAGATTCGTCATGTCTGTCTGTCTGTCTGTCTGTCTGTCTGTCTGTCTGTCTGTCCGTCTGTCCGTCCGTATGTCACAGCCACTTTTTTCCGAAACTATAAGAGCTATACTGTTGAAACTTTGTAAGTAGATGTATTCTGTGAACCGCATTAAGATTTTCATACAAAAATAGAAAAAAAGCAATAAATTTTGGGGGTCCCCATACTTAGAACTGAAACTCAAAATTTTTTTTTTCATCAAACCCATGCGTGTGGGGTATCTATGGATAGGTCTTCAAAAATGATACTGAGGTTTCTAATATCATTTTTTTCTTTGCGCGAGAGACACTTCCAAAGTGGTAAAATGTGTGTCCCCCCCCCTCTAACTTCTAAAATAAGAGAATGATAAAACTAAAAAAAATATATGATGTACATTACTATAAAAACTGCCAACGAAAATTGGTTTGAACGAGATCTGGTCAGTAGTTTTTTTTTAGTAAGTCATAAATCGTAAACCGAAGTACGAAATTCAGAAACGTGGTCATACTTGCGCAAGCCAAATATGAACCTGATACAAAGATTATTATTATGTTACTTGCTGCTACGGAACCCTCCATGGGCGAGTCCGACTCGCACTTGGCCGGTTTTTTTTTTATGTATGTTCACCGATTTCTCGGTCAATGGTGGACCGATTTTGAAAAAAATTTTTTTTGATTGAATGGTTATGCTTCCGAGTTGGTCCCATAAAAATATTGTTATGATCTGATCATGAACTTCGAAGATATGGAACAGAACTCCTCATAGGATTTCAGCAGAACCGTCGTAACAAGCAAAATTGCTTTGTTTATACGTGTAGTCGATGACTGACTGAAAGTAGAGGGGGAATATATCGAACTGATCTGATGATGAAGCCTGAAGTTAGGCACCGGAACTCTGTAATAAATTAATGTAATCTAACCGTGTTTGGGATTATTAGAATTGTCATGAGATGCACTCTGGCTATAAGGTATTTAAGTTTGGCTGAGGGGTACTTTTTAGTGGTGGTACCATAACTAAAAAGTGTAAAATAAAAAACTTTTTACAAAAAAAAATACAACCGACTTCAAAAAAGTCTTTTTTGTAAAAAGTTTTTTATTGTCTATGGAAATAGAAACGAAAATTTAATTTTGTATCGGCATTTACAACTTCAGACTAACTTCTGCCAGTTGCTTCGCCCGCATTCCTATATCACTCAGTGATAAAGTAGCCTTAGCTAATATTAGTCTAAACGAGCTGACCCGGCGAACTTCGTGCCGCCTAACAGTCAATGAATGTGGTATATCTTTCGATATAGTCAACCGGTTGCGATGAAACAAAGCCTAAGTAATATATCAAGTTACACACAATTTTAGTGTATAAAAGTTATTTACATCGATTTCGTACATTTTACGTGATGCGCGCACAAATAAAAACTTCATATCAATAATTGGCATTACTCATTATACAGGACTTTTAGTATGGGACCAAACCTGAAATCGCTAAAAAAAAAACAACTACCTACCTATCTACCTCATATGTTTTTATGTTAGCATTACTCAACAAAATGTGCTGAACTTCGGCTTCGCCCGCACCCCTGTGTCACTCAGTGATAAAGTAGTATTCTATTGGTGATCGATTTTTTTTTAAATCGTTGCCATAGTTTTTAAGTTTATTCATAAAAAAAACTGGGCAATTGCGAGTCGGACTCGCACACTGAGGGTTCCGCACAAACTAACTTATGTAAATAATTCAATTCCCGAATCGAGTCTCGAAGATTTTTCCGAATACAAAAAAAGTATTTTTATTTGTGATGTAACTACAAATTTTCAGTTTTCAGATTTATTCCTATACTTGTGCTATAAGACCTTGCTTCATGCCAAATTTCAGGTTTCTAGGTCAACGGGAAGTACCCTATCAATTTCGATTTCCTTAGGAGTGTCAAATTTACGATTTTTGCGACATAAACGGCCGTATCTTTTTTTTTCGTTAACTTAGAAGTTTAATTTTTTCACGGCTTCAAAGGACTGCAGACTTGACTATGTCGTTTTAATTTCAACTCGATACCTCCACGCGTTCTTGAGATAAAGGGTCTTGACAGACAGACAGACGGACGGAAAACAAAGTGATCCTATAAGGGATCCGTTTTTTCTTTTTGAGGTACGGAACCCTAAAAATACTCATATTTTCTCTTTATGTTATTGTATAGTACAGACTCATACCCTCCTATCGTTGTCTCATGAAACAAAAGGCCTTTGTCAGTAAAGCAGATCGGTAGTAGAGATGACAGGTTGAGTACTAGAGTAAAATGGTGGATCCCAATTAAGGGACTACTCACACTTATTCAGCTCTATTCAGCTTATGTCCATAGAAAACAACGATTTTGGATGGAGACGCGTACGCATTCATTCAGCTTTCCGAGTTTATTCAGCTTTCGCGGCAAACGAGTATAAAATAAGAACAAATGTGTTTTTATCATGCGAGTGCTTTAGATAGAGTTCAGCGCTGTTCTGCTGCGTTCAGCGCTGTTCTGTCGCGTTCAGCGCTGTTCCACCGCATTCGACGCTGAATGCGGCGGAACAGCGCTGCTCACGTATGGTTCTCAACTCCTTGTCGACAAGTTGCGACCTGCATAGTTCCTGGATAGATTTGATTTATTATTACGTAATCATTATGCACGCAAGGATCGAGAGAGTTTGGACGTGTTTTAAAGTAATTCTAATTACTTTATTTTTACGAAATAAAATAATGGACGAAGAGAAACTTATATTTCTAGTGCAAAAATATTCTTGCTTGTACGATATAATTGAGTAGCTGACCGTCTTCGCAGCATATTCAGCGCCGTAGGTAGTAGATAGAAGAATTTTAGCGGAGATAACACTCTTACGCCGCTGTACGCGGCTGATAGAAGTAGAACTGTATAAGTGTGACCAAAATCGTTCAGCGAAACGCGAATAGAGTTGAATAAATGTGCGCAGTCCATAAATGCAACTCTCTGCAACTAAACCCATATTCTTGTCAAAACAAGCCCGTAAAAAATACTGCCTTGTCTAGCGTTTCAATAACTTACATCAAATATGACTCAATCTGCCTAAAACGACATCTTAGTAAGATTACTCCATAAATCTTTAATTCTACACGCCCAGCAGTTTTACAAAAGGCTTGAAAATCCCGAAAAGTAAGATCCGATCAATATAAAACGCAAAGTAATGTGAAAATTGCGACTTATTTGATAGGGAGGTGATTTTTCGCACCAACTTAGCGTTTTTTCCTTCTAAATTCTTCAGTTTATATTTTATGCGGATTTTGGTATAAAAAGGGTTATAAAGAGCTTTAGTTGATCACGCTTGCTGTTTTCTTTTATGATTTTTTCGCTGTTGTTAAGAACACTTTAAAATAAGTTTAAACTTTTTTGAGTGGGGCTTAAAATTTTGTACATTTGGAGGTGTTCACTGTTCATAGAAAGAAAGTTAGTTGTGAATTTTTGTTCTGCACTTATAGTTTGTAGTCTTCATGTGAAAAAATTCTACCGCAATAAGGTTTGCTGTAAAAAAGAACTCATTGTAGGTTAAGCTCGCCTGTGTCTGTGCCTGGGTCGTGCTCGCATCAGCTGTCCTAAATTGTTTTAAAAGTTTTGTTTACAATAAAGAAAGTCGAAAAATATTTTTATTATATGATAATGGTTAAGCCAGGTTATTAACCGCTAGTTTTTCCAGCGGTATCGCCCGCTCGAAATCAGAAAATCGCCTAGGGTCTATGTCACTTAGTGGATTTTATTGATGAAAAGATTTTTTGAAAACTTTCTACCCCCTTCAGGTCATCAGTCCACCTTTTGAAGTCTTCCAATACTGTGTCTTCCGGTATCCAGTCGCCACTGCAGAACTTTTTGGCCCCATCGACCATCTGTTCTGCGAGCAATGTGCCATGCCATGCCACAGCCACTTAAGTTTGGCGATTCTTCGGACTATGTCGGTAACCTTGGTTCTCCTGCGGATATCTTCATTCCTGATTCAATTTGACATCAAAAACAGTAATAAATAAAAACTGCGACCAATATCACGCCTCACAGTCACAGAATACAATATCAAAAATGTCAGCATCGCACCCCGCGAGATATGTCGAATTGTAAAAATTCAATTTTTATTTGATATCCATAACGAGGTTCGTAAAATTTAACTGTTTCGCTCGCGTATCGGAAGCTGGCATGCGATGTATGCAAATCTGGGTGTTACTGGGCTGTTATAGTGGATGGAGAATTTTAAGAGTAAGTATTTCTAGGTGTTTGTTGTTAGTACGCTATGTAAGTGTTTGATGGTCAATGAGATGTAGAGCTTTGGAAGGGTTTATGACTTTTAGAACTTGACGTATCCTGATTACTAGGTCCTAATGACTAGGTCCTTTAAGGGTTGCCGCACATGGACCACATGTCATGCGACAGCCACAAAGGAAGCTGAAGCGCGCGAAGCGGCCGGTGGCTGGTATTTTTTTTAACCCATGCGCGCAATATCTGGACTCCGACGAAGAAAGTTTAAATGCGCGAGTGGCGTATGGTGTTCAGTGGCCAGTGCGGGCCACAAGAAGCGTGCAGCGGCGATTTGTAGCGTGTGGCAGCCACCGGCGTCAACCGTGCGGCGAACCCATACAAAATGTATGAGAACTATAGGAAATATACTGTGAGGGCGTTTTCTGTGGCCCGTGTGCCGCGACCCAATGAGACTAGTTTTGCATTTTAATAAGGTCACAGAATAAGTAAAAAAAAACTTTTTAGAAAAAGAAAATTACCAACTTCACAAAAAAAAAGGCAAAAAGTGCAAAATAACTTTAATTTTGGAAGTCTGTTTCTATAATAGTTTTGTCTCTTCGTTATTTTACACCGACTTCCGAAATTAAAGTTATTTTGCACGTTTTACTGTTTTTTTTTTACATTGAAGTCGGTTGTATTTTTTTTTGTAAAAAGTTTTTTTGTTTTAATGCACTGCGAAAAAGTCTCATAGCAGGTTTATACCAGTAACTTTAAGTAACATATCCCTTTTAAGCCAAGCTCAACTTTTAAGCCATTTTTGTGTGGGAAATAGAAAGAACTTATGAAAAACTAAGAACTACATACGAAAAAAACTACATACTTCACACCGGGACAGCTTCTAATTTTATACAAAGCACAGGTCCGATCGTGTGTGGAGTACTGCAGTCACAAATGGGCTGGCGCTGCAAAATGCCATCTAGCAGCTTTGAACTCGGTGGAAAGGCATGCAAAGAGGCTAATTGGTGATCCAGATTTTTTTAAGTCCAATCTACAAAGCCTTGAGGACAGGCGTAGGGTAGCCAGCTTTTCGGTATTTTACAGGATGCGTTTTGGAGAGTGTGCGCGGGAATTGCATGACTTGATTCCACCATCTGATTTCTACGGTGAGTATTCACCCTTACGTTGGTAAAACCTCTACGGTCCGGACTAAGCGTTTCGCCTCGTCGTTAATACCGCGCGTACATCGAAGGACTGGAACAATTTGCCTGCTATGGTCTTCCCGTCCGATTATAATTTAGATGTTTTCAAAGCTTTTAATAAACTAGTGCGCCTCACCAACAATGATGCATCACTGCTTACCATCAGGTAAGATCGCAGTCAAGCACTAGTTTATATCAATTAAAAATAAAGCAAACCTAAAATGAAAATCTGTGCGAGGCCACTCCACCTAGAGCAAAAGGGTGTGTCAAGCTTTTACTGAATAAAATCCACCTGTTTTCTTACAGCAACCCAGGGTCTCGGTGACTCCTTTAAACAATTCTACAGCCCTGGCTAGAATATAATCAAATAAACTTTATTATACACCAAAATAGTAACAAAACTTTTACACAAACTTACTCGTAAATATATGGCAAGTCAGACTCGTGCACGAAGGGTTCCGTACCATAAATCATTATCTATTCAACATTAGACAACTTAAAAAAACCACACGTTTGTTTTATGGGAGCCCCTACTTAAATATTTATAATATTCTGTCGTTAGTATTTGTTGTTATAGCGGCAACAGAAATACTGTGAAAATGTTAACTGTCTAGCTGTCACGGTCATACATCGAGGCAAAGGCTCAACTGGCTGCCAAAAAATTGGGGATCTTAGCAAAGGTGAGACGGTACTTCACGCCGGAACAGCTGCTCAACCTGTACGATCGTGTATGGAGTACTGTTCTCATCTTTGTGACGGGTCTGCCAAAGACCAGCTTGATGCGCTAGAGTCGATTGAGAGACGATCCAAGAGAATCATCGGCAATGATGCACTTATTGAGTCGAAGCTCCAAAGCCTTGAGCATCGCCGCCGAGTTGCTAGCCTGTCGATTTTCTATCGTTTACATTTCGGGGAGTGTGCACTGGAATTGCACAATCTAATTCCGCCAAGTCCGTTCCATCATCGGAGCACTAGACGTAAGACGTTGCGCCACCGGTACATGGTAGACATCTCACCCATACGCACAAAGCGTTTTGAGAACACATTTATTGTGCGTACAGCCAAGGAGTGGAATTCCTTGTCGGAGTCTGTGTTTCCTGATAGGTACAACTTAGGGGTCTTTAAATCAAGAGTGAATAGGCTACTTCTAGGCAAGCGTGCTCCATCGTCAACCACATCATCACTTACCATCAGGTGGGATGGTGGTCAAACGCGAGCCTATCATTAATAAAAAAAGCAGCCTGGTGACAGACAGTGGAGTCTTAGTAATAGAGTTCCGTTTATATTCTTTCGTTACGGAACCCTGAAAATCCAACATTTTTCCTAAATAAAAAAGAAAACACCACGCAAAGTTCAGTAAATATTTCCTTACTAATTAAGCTACCCTTCGAAGCTAAAGCTAATTTAATCCTTCCCCGGTATTAAGTTTAAGCGGTCGAGTGAGCCAGCTTCGATGCGACTACTATCGGTTTGCGATTAGTATTGAACTAAGACGTCTTATCGGCTCTGAGTTATCTCATTTACATGATCTGCTGGGATACAGGTGAAGTTGGAAACACTGATAACTTCACGCATAGTACGTGGTATTTAATGTGAAATGGTAACTATTGTTCATGTCTTTAACTACACAGCTGAAGTATAACACTACACTGTCTTGAGCACTATATAGTTAGAGTCATGAACACCCAGAATTAGGTAAATTTTGAGGTAATATTCAAATCCAAAATGCTTTTATTTCACAAAGGCCTTTGATTTGAACTTGGCACTTATAAACTTATAAAACGTCACAGAACTTGGCACTTATAAAACGTCACTGAAATTGGCACTTATAAAATGTCACTGAACTTGGCACTTATAAAACGTCACTGAACTTGGCGCTTATAAAACGTCACTGAACTTGGCACTTATAAAATGTCACTGAACTTGGCACTTATAAAACGTCACTGAACTTGGCACTTATAAAATGTCACTGAACTTGGCACTTATAAAATACACTGAACTTGGCACTTATAAAACGTCAGAAGCTAGTGCACGATTCTAAATTGGTCGTTTCTGTGGGGAAAAAGAACCGGCAAGAGACTCAAAGGTTACTCTTTTAAAAAAAAAAATGTTTTTACAATATTTCCATATTACAATATCAATAGGTATGCGAGAACAGTGTAGACCAGTCATTTTTGTACACAGAAGTACAATAAAAAAAAGTGGGTCAAAATAGTAATCTTTGAATCCAAGGAGTATACAGTGTTCTCACATTCAGAGTCTATATAAAAACAAAAATAATTTGATAACATGACTAAGTTCAATGAAGTGGAATGTTCGATTATAGAAAATACCATTTTTTTGGCGTAAATGTAACTTAACGTAAGTGAGTGTGCAATGTCCATATTACACACTCACTTACGTTAAGTTCACTGGGACCTCAAGCAAGCCCTATTGCCAAAACTGACATAGACTTCGCGGAGAAAAGTGAGGAGACCCAACTCCAAATAATGAACATAGGAGAGGGTTTTAGTCAGTAAAAATCTGACACGCCCTCTCGCTCCGCCCAAGAGAGATGATGGATAATTTCCTACCTAAAAAAAAATATCCAAATAATGGGACCAGGGAAGGAAGAAGAAGAAATTATTCATAAAATATTATTAGTAATTGTTTTTTTTTGGGATAGGAAATCGTCAAATGTCTTCTCCTGCTCTAGGTAGAGCGAGAGGGCGTCAAAATCAAAGTATTTATTGGTGTGATTTTGGTGCTACAGAAGGTCTTATAGTTAAAATAAGGTACCTAACTCAAAATACTACCCAATACACTATTTCCCCATTGCGTGTTAGAATTTTACAGACTAAAACGCGCTTCTCAAAGAGACGTCAGTAAACCGTAGGGGCCCAGCAGGGCCGATGCCCGCTAGGACCACAAGGATTTTCTGAAAACGAAACCCGTAGTCCTAGAACGCAAAGGACAACTGAAGGACACAGGTGTGGTTTTAGTCAGTAAAAGTCTGACTCGTCCTCGCGCTCCACCCAGAGCGAGAGAAGTAATTGTAGGACTTCCCATTTAAAAAAAACCTGTGTTTCTTCAGTTGCTTTTTGCATTTCTGGGCCACGGTAACTCATTCGAACATTCCTACGGTGTTTCTAAGTGTCATAGACACTTTATATTACCAAAATATACACAGTTTCTGGTTGAATAGTCCACGAGTTGTAAACGTTTTGTAATAAGACTATCGCTTCCGTATAAAAGTTACAAGTCTGGCCATAAAATGTTTTACCATTAGATACTCAAAACTCACTCTTAATTTAACGATACTACATTCTATTTCATATATCTGTTATTTATTTATTGTGCACACCTATACCACAGTGTTGTCTTTTTTAACCCAATGGTTGACTGGTAGAGAAAGCCTTGTGGCATCAAGTCCGCTTATGTACCAACACTACCTGAAGTTTAAATAAATAAATAAATACTCTGATTGACTTTTGACAAAGTCTTCTCACAATGCTTTGAAATACAACACCTGGACACGATAAAAAAATCATATCAAATGGTCATGCGTAAATTTACAGCGTGAATACCTTGAAATTCTTAATCGCGCTGAAAACTTTACTAACGGTCAAAAACAACTTGCATAATCATAACAATTTAAAGTTTCTCTTCGCAAACTTAGTAAGAACATGCGAGACTACAAAACAGGTATTTTATAAAACGAAGTCTGAAGCTATAGCAACGAGTCATTGGCACACCTGTGGCTCGCTGATTTTCCACCGACTTGTTCCAACTTATATAAAGTACTCAAACGACTTTAGAGCCTTTTGCGAACGACTTTGGAGTCTGCTACTTACGCTGTCAAAATTTTGTGCATTAAAATGCTCATTGTTAACACAGCTTTGGTTGAATGGAAAATAGTACCTACTAAATTTTAGATTAATATGATTTTGAGAGTGCATTCTTATGTACAGTCAGGAGTCAAAAGTGCAGTTGCACTCCATCAATACTAAAGGGTCTAGAATTCCTTTGTAGAAGATGGTCAATGGTTCATACCTATAAATTCATTAGGAAACTTTACTGACCATTTTCCATTTTTCTGACTGATTTTTTTTTTCCATTTTTCGTGGTCAATATGCTGCTTGTTTGTGAGAGGTATGCGGCGAACCACGGCCTGCAATATAATGTTAGCAAGAGTGAGTATCTGATCTTTGAGGCCCCTGGTAGATATGTACATTACAAACCTGTTGTTTGTCTCAATGGGAGGCCACTTAAGAGGGTTAGCCAGTTTAAGTACTTAGGCCACTATCTCACCGGGGACCTCAGGGATCAGGTTGATATTGAACGGGAACGCAGGGCGCTAGCAGTTAGATGCAATACATTGGCTCACAGGTTTGCTCGTTGTAGTAATGAAGTCAAAATTACTTTATTTAAAGCTTTTTGCCAATCATTTTACACGGGCGGCCTGTGGGTCAATTATACGCGGAAGGCTCTAGATGCCCTGCGGATCCAATATAATAATGGTTTCAGGGTGCTGTTGGGGCTGCCTAGATACTGCAGTGCATCAGGTATGTTCGCTTTAGCGCGTGTGGATGATTTCCACGCTATATTAAGGAAGAAGGCTGCCTCGTTGCTAAGTAGATCTAGGACCAGCTCCAATGGCATTCTTCGAACCTTAGCCGACAAACATGATGCGCCAGTGATCAAGCACTGGTAGCAATAGTTAGTGCGGCATTAGTTTTAAGTTTTTTACTAACCCTTTTAGTTGATAAGTTTTTTACTAACCATTGGACCCATGTAGTCTTTTAAAAATAAATTATTATTATTATTATTATTATTATTATTATTTCTTTTTTCGTTGAATATACATATTAATTAAATTTTTAAATATTTTTTTAACAAAATCATATAAAAAAAAAACATTTAAAAATATAAAAAATAGTAGTCCGCCGGTATCGAGACAGGGTCCAAGCTACCGGTGGTTAGGGCTCCAGAGACAGGAACCTCCTCACGATGCGAGCCGTATCGAGGAGTACTGCCTTCTGTATCAGGCCCTTGATCCAACCGCGCAATGACAGCTTCGACAGATGGTCGTCGAAGCTTTTGGCTATAAGGCCGTTGGCGGTCACGACAATCGGCACAATGACAGCCGAGTCTACATTCCACATGTCAACAACCTCGTGTGCTAAGTCGAGATATTTAATTTGTTTTTCTTTCTCAGCTTTCACGAGATTCTCGTCATGCGGGATGGTGACATCGACTATCATTACGCGGCGCGCTAATCGGTCTATCACTACTATATCCGGCTTATTGGCTACAATAGTCCGGTCAGTAATGATAGACCGATCCCAGTACAAGGTGACATGGTCATTTTCGAGAACTGGGTCGGGCACATACCTGTAATACGGTACCTCATAATCCACTAGGTTGTATTTCAAAGCAAGTTGCTGGTGAATAATCCTGGCTACTTGGTTATGCCTGTGCAAGTACTCGCCGTTAGCCAGACGAGAACAACCAGAGATAATATGTCTGATAGACTCACCCGGACGATGGCATGCCCGACACACGTCAACCGTCCCGTCCTTCATTATATATCTCCGGTAGTTATTCGTCAAGATGACTTCGTCCATAATTGCACAGATAAAACCTTCAGTTTCCCCGAAGAGGTTGCTGAAACGTAGCCAGGCTACGGACGCTGCAAAATCTATATCAGACTCATGAAGAGCCCGATAAAAGCGCCCGTGGAGCTCCTTACTTTTCCATACTTCCTTGCGGTCATCAGTTGTAAGTACCACAGGTTTGCGCCAGTTCTCTTTAGCCATGGACAACGGGGTGAGTCCCTTGTCTACTGCGACCACATCTCGGTGCATACCCACATCGGTTTTGTGAAAGTATTCTCTGAGGCTGCACACCTCGCGGTTGTGCAGGGTCTTCGCGTTTAAAAAACCTCGACCTCCACACTTCCGCGGGATGTACAGTCTCATCACCGACGACCGTGGGTGATGCATCCGGTTTGCGGTCAGCAGTGTACGGACCCGCCTATCCACAGCGTCTAGCTCGGTCTGAGTCCATTTGAGTATGCCGAAAGAGTACATTAAGACCGGCATGACCCAGCCATTGAAGGCGCGCACCTTATTTCCACCTGACAGAAGGCTGTTTAATACCTTCTTCAGGCGGCCAAAGAAGCGCTCCTTCAACGATTGCTTCATGTCAGCAACGTTAATGCCTAACGCTTCCGACATACCCAAATACTTATAGGTTTCGGTCGAGGAGAGGGATCTAAAGTGTATGGAATCTGAGAGTTGAATCCCCTCAGATTCCATAATCTCCCCTCGCTTTACATGCATGACTACACATTTATCCACACCAAATTCCATCCTGATGGCACTACTGAAGGTTTCAGTTACCTTCAGTAGTTCCATCAGTCGTAACTTGTTGGGGGCAATGAGTTTCAGATCATCCATGTAAAGAAGGTGTGATAGAACCTGACCACCTCTTCTCAACCGATAGCCCAAGCCTGATTCCTCCAGCAATGTGCTTAGAGGATTCAGGGCTAAGCAGAACCAAAGTGGACTCAGACTGTCGCCCTGGAATATTCCCCGTTTAATCCATATAGGCTCATCGTCCCTCCGAATCGATCGACATCCTGGATAGCGATGAACTGTGTTCCATTGCCCCATACATGACTCAAGGAAGGTGCGTAGAGTTGCATCTATTTTATACAACTCCAACACCCTCATGAGCCATGTATGTGGCACAGAGTCATAGGCCTTCTTATAATCTATCCAACATGTCGACAGATCCTTGCGAGATCGACGAACCTGTTGGCTTATGGCCATGTCTATGAGGAGTAGCTCCTTAGTACCGCGAGACCCGTTCCTACATCCATTCTGAGAGGCAGACATAATTGAGTTGCTATCAATATGCTTGTTAATTTTCGTTCTCAGAATGGACGTAAGAAGTTTATAGACCGTTGACAAGCATGTCATCGGTCTATAATTCTTGGGTTCCGCAGTACTACCTGTCTTATGGAGCAGATGGGTAACGCCAGTTGTTAGAAACTGAGGTAGCGACCCAGACTCTATTATTATTATTATTAATAAAGAAGAAAGCCAAGAAAGCCGTGGCCATAGCAAAATCAAAAGCCCAGGACAAACTATATGACGCACTGGACAGTCCTGCAGGCCAAAAAGAGCTATACCGGCTTACTAGAATAAGAGAGAGAAAGGCGAGGGATGTTTGTCATGTAAAATGTATAAGAGATGAAACTGGAATGGTCCTATCGGATGATGAAAAAATCAGAAAGAGGTGGAAGAAATATTTTGAAAGATTGATGAATGAAGAAAATAATTGGAGTGGGGTGTTAGAGAATAAACCAGTGAATGTGGGATTAGTGAGAATGGTTAGTATGGATGAAGTCAGAATAGCAGTAAATGGAATGAAGAATGGTAAAGCCATTGGTCCAGATGGAATACCAGTTGAAGTGTGGAAGTTATTGCGAGTGGATGGATGGACGTGGTTAGCTTTGTTCTTCAATAAGTTGTTGCTGGAAGAAGCCATACCTGATGAGTGGTGCAATAGCTCTTTGGTGCCGATTTTTAAAAATAAAGGTGATGTGCTTGAGTGCAACAATTATAGAGGAATAAAGCTAATGTCACATACTATGAAAGCCTGGGAGAAAGTTATTGAAAGGCGACTGAGAGAAGAGAGTGAAATTTCACAGAACCAATTCGGTTTTATGCCGGGTCGGGGTACAGCGGATGCCATTTTTGCTATACGCCAGCTGTGCGAGAAATACAGAGGTGTGCATAAAAACTTGCACATGGTATTCATTGACCTCGAAAAGGCATACGACCGGGTACCTCGTGAGGTTCTGTGGTGGGCCCTTAAGGAGAAAGGTGTGCCTGGGAAGTATGTGCAGTTGATCCGAGCGATGTACAGTCGATGCAGTACCCAAGTCCGGTCTACAGTGGGCACCACTGGCAGCTTCAATGTGGCTGTCGGCTTACATCAAGGGTCGGCTCTCAGCCCTTACCTCTTCCTGATGATAATGGATGCTCTGACGTTGGACATTCAGGAAGAGGCTCCCTGGTGTATGCTGTTTGCCGATGACATTGTGTTGGTTGCCGAGAGTGGCCTAGAGGTCCAGAACAGATTGGAGGTGTGGTGGCACAGACTGGAGAGTGTTGGCCTGAAATTGAGTAGAACCAAAACGGAATACTTGTTCTGCGATTTCGGCGGTCTCTCCAATCCAGTGCCTTTATCTCTTGCTGGAACACCCATACCGATCTGCTCCGACTTTCGGTATCTCGGGTCACTCGTCCAAGGGGATGGTGAGGTAGACCGGGACGTAACACATCGGATCAACGCAGGATGGATGAAATGGCGACAGGTCACGGGAACAACTTGTGACCCACGGATGCCCCTCAAGTTGAAGGGTAAAATCTACAAGTCCGTGATAAGGCCTGTCATACTGTATGGATCAGAATGTTGGGCTGTGAAAAAGACGGATGAAAAAAGATTGCACGTAGCGGAGATGAGAATGTTAAGATGGATGTGTGGTGTGACGAGAATGGATAAAGTGAGAAATGAGTATATTAGGGGAAGTTTGAAAGTGGCGCCAGTGACTGAAAAGTTGAAAGGGAATCGTTTGTCTTGGTATGGTCATGTGAAGAGGAGGGATGAAACGCATGTTACTAAAAGAGTTATGAGTTTACATGTGAATGGATGGAGAGGGAGAGGGAGACCAAAGAAAAGATGGATGGATTGTGTGAAGAGTGATATGAAAGAAAAGGAAGTTAGTGATAGTATGACGAGTTACAGGGCAGAATGGAAGAAAAAAACATGTTGCGCCGACCCCAAATAACACGGGACAAGGGCAAGAAGATGATGATGATGATGATGATTCGTTTTGAATCAAAGTAACAAGCAGACGCATCTGTTCACTTTTCGAGAATCATAAACACAAATATTATAGAAAGAAAGAAAGAAAGAAAACATGTTTATTCTGCCTGAATAGACGCACAATTCGTTACAAAAATACAAAAACCAAGTTCCCTGACAGGCCATGCGTCTATCGGGCATAACTGTGTTACATACTATTACCACTTAAAAACCGCTTCCAATACCAAGAAACAACCTAATACCAAAAAGAAAAATGTATCCCAAAAGTAACTAACCTTGAAAACATGGCTCACTTACCTGAAGACGCTCCATTCACTTAGCAGCTTCACAGTAGCAGGAATTCAACCTCTTATATTTCGCAAAATCCTTTACTTCAAGCAGAAGAATCACAATTTCCTCCCAAAATGAAATCAGCTAGAAAATCCAGCTCCATCTGAAAATAACAATGTCTCAGGTAATAATACTGGCAAGAAATAGATACGTAAGTGTAGAAGGCCAGTTTTTAGCGTGCATTTAGAAAAAAAGAAAAATAAAATCATTTATTTCAGGTTTATAATAAAATTAAAAATAAATAAACACAAAAAATCCATTAAATAAAATCATTACAAAATACACTAGTCATTCCAAATATTCAATACATTAAAATTCCAAAATTCATTAAATTTTATATATAAATATAGGCGATAAGTTGAATTAGCAAAACCGTAGTCTCTTATATGTGACACTGTAGGTAACTTGTCTGTCACACCAGTGCCGCACATAAGGACAGTCCAACCTGCTCGCTATCATTTTCAGAACGGTATTGGAGCTGGCTTAATGCGATCCATTCGATGCCCTAATCTGAACTGTTAAAGGGATGGAGCTATATATGGTGTATAGCTCCATCCTTCTTTCTCACTTGCACGACTGACTTTTGAAACGTTATTGTAAGGCTCCAGGTGTTGGTTTTGCAAGCCCAAACCAGGACAAACCAGGATTACCTCCTACAAAAAAGAAATACAAACTTTACTTCTTTATAATATTAGTGTATGTATTCATATACGTATGTACATATTTATTATTGTATTAGTTTACTATTTGTTTGCCATTAAGTTGCACCTACCATGTTATGTTTCTGTACCACCCTAAGGTCGACTGGTAGAAAATGCCTAAGGCATTAAGTCCGATTTTGTACAGTGTTTACTAGTCCACAAAGTTTTAATAAATATATAAATAAATATTTTAGTTAGCGTGTATTTTTGCTCGTTGTGTGGATTCGACCTTCTGTATATCTTTTAGTTCAACCGCCTTCTCCAACCGAATCTAATTTAATAAAGGAATTAATTAACAAAGGTCTACGTTTAAAACATAATTAAGCATGTTTAATTTTCAACTTGTTTAGTGGCTGTGGATGTCTTGTTAGGTCGATACAATTACAGAATAATAGGATCAATTTCTGTATTGTAATTATTGATAGAGTATTGATAATGATAAGTGGGTTTCCTGAATTTGAATGTCTACAGTTTGATTTGATTGTGTATTTAGTAAAAAAGAAAAAGTATTTAATATTGAATTTAATGGATTAACTTAAACACGTTAAACAGGACTTTCACAAGATATGTTACATCTCTATATACATAAAAATGAATAGCTGTTCGTTAGTCTCGCTAAAACTCAAGGACGGCTAGACCAATTTGGCTAATTTTGATAGTCCAGGAAAGGTTTAAACGGCAAGAAAAAATGGAGAAATTTACAAAATCAAAAATCCGAATAGAATCTCTAATTTAAATGTACCTAATTTTAAAATGAATTATGCTGATTCTGGTATTGCCAGTAGATGGCGTTATCCTTTGACAGTTCAGCTAAAAGGTATCACAACATTCATTGACTATAAGGTGGTACGAAGTTAGCCGGATCAGCTAGTTACAAATAAAATTGTACCTTAGATTAGAGAGTCTACAGTTAAAATCACTAGCTCATTTCTCAAGAGACTCTTGAAAAATGAGCTAGTGTTTTAGTTCAAGTTAATCAATAACTTTTGACAAGAGTTATTGATTAACTTCGACCTTTTATTTTATAACTATTAAAAATGAATAGAATAAATAAACTGCCAAACATTCCATGATTCTATATTCTCGTATAAAAGGAGAAACTGACTGACTGACATATCAACGCACAGTCGAAACTATTAGGACTAGGAGCATGAAATTTTGCACAAGGTTTTTCTTCCTTTTATAACGTAGGCAAGCATTGAGAAAGGATTTTCCGAAATTCACCCTCTCAAGGGGATAAAGCAGGAGTTCAAAGTTTGTATGGAGAAACCTACATTCAGGCGGGCGAAGGCACTGGCTGGAAACTAGTACCTAATAAGCATAAACCCTTCCATGCAGCACCAGCACGCGGGCCTAGCGTAGGTTGGCGGATCTTCGATTTTTTGGTTCTAGGACATGCCGGTTTACTCACTGTATTTTCCTTCACCGCTTTTTAAATAAAAAAAAGTAAATAAAACAATAAATAAATGAATCATTTATTTGGACTGACAATGTTGTACATTTTATAAACCCACCAAACTGCGTGACAGTTTGTCGGCGGGAAAGCGCTAATCCCGCCGACAAACTATCACGCAGTTTGTGGCGGAGTCTGTAACACCAGGTTCAAATGCAATCTAGTTAGGTATTTTATTAAATCTAAAAAAATAAATAAATAAGTTAATTGGTATTTTCACATCTTGCGACCACTGTCTTAAGGAGAACTGTCTTTAATTTATTTTTCAATGTTCGTTTACACATTCTATTATTTGGGATTAGTAGTGATGAAATAAATTGCACCAATTAAACGCCTGGGCTTGAACCCACTACTTACAACTAGTAAGTCAGGGCCGTTACCACTAGACCACCACTGCTCTACAAAAGCTACTCCATTAACTTAATAATCCATTCTTTACATAAAAACAACACGCCATTTCTATAGTTGATAGCCAATACAAAGAAAGATCCTTTCATAATTGCCGACTACAAAATTACAAAACATGGAATATTTATGAGATAATAACTCTCAATGAATTCCGGTTGTGTATTGTGGAGGAGCAAATAATTTGTTGGTACTATGAAACTATTCAAATGAATCTCGGAGCCATTTATCAGGGTGTAACTGTGTCCTGCGGACTGTTATTGGATTATCTTACTGTTTATTCGAGATGTTTAAGTTGATTTATTCATCGTAGTCTTCACATAAAGGCTCGAACAGACAATATAATCTAAAATAGTCTTGTTCATAGTAGAGCGATCAGTCTATTGTGTGGGTCCGTAGCAAACCAGGATGTTCTTTTAGTTTATCAGGTACTGACTCGAATCATATAGGGTGAGTTTCTGAATTAAGTATTTAGAGTTAAGGCCTAGCTCCCAAGCAATGACGTAAAACAGTGAAGCCTACTCCTCGATATATAAAATGTATGTTTATTATTGATTCATGTACCTACAATATTATCAATATATGATTTTTTCGTATGACTGATACTTGGCCAAAAAAAAACTTTTAACGACATGATATTTTTTCGCTTGTTTTCCCTACTCTTTTCAAACGGCTTTGATCTTTAGAAATATGTTTACACAAAAATATTGCTGGTTAAGTGTTCTTCAAAATGTACATTGCATATGTGAATCAATATTTCCCAAAGAAAATGGTTTTAAGGTTACACTAGTCGACACTTTTTCCATACAAATTTTGGGGGGGTATTACTCCACAGTTTCATATTGTACATCCAAAGTAAAACATGATATGGTTTTATCTTATTCTTAATTTTGTCTGTACGGAAACAGAAAAACAAAAATAATTTCCGTTACAAAGTTATGAGCCAACAAAGTTTCTGTTTTTTGATGATTTTAACGTAACTTTAAGTGTAAAAAAGTAACAAAAATCGTATAACATCTCAAAAACGAAGTCGGTACCGACAAACTTTTATTATCGAAGAGTTCTGTACAATTTATTTGTATTAGATTTATGCAGCAGTTTTTTCATAAAACTCGATTTTCCAAAGCACTACTCTCAGATTTTACGCACCGTCTAATTTCATTTCAGTTCGGAACGGTATTTGTGTGCATGCGAACCATACGATGTGCGTATAATTTAGCGTCTAACTGCTCATCTATACATATAATAAAACAGTAAAATTATTTTGCGATGGTATTAATTGGCGCAAAAACTACTGAACCGATCCTGTTCAAATTTTGCATACATAATCCTTATAAGTCAGTGCATCTGTTAGGCTATAAATTATCACGCTATTTGCTATGGGGGGTGAGCAATAATCCAAAACGTCAGTGTTGAACGACATTTGCCGCGAGTTCGATTCCCAGCTACAGTTAAAATTTTTGTCATTATTTTATCTTCTTTTTGTAATAAAATAACTTTTACCATTTTTTCAAAATAAAATTGAAATTTCTATTTGATATCTTCTAAATATATTATTGTAAAAACTAATCAAAACACATAATAAAATCGAATTAGTAAAATATGGCACCACACGCAATTCAGATACTCGCAACGCCATCTAAAGACTCAAAGTAGAAATAATGATGACAATGACAGTTGAACTTCATATTTGATAGATGGCATTGTGTATTTTACGTAATTTTCTGAATTTTTTCAAAATAATATTGACATTTCTATTCGATATCTTCTAAATATATTGTAAAAACTAATCAAAACACATAATAAAATCGAATTAGTAAAATATGGCACCACACGCAATTCAGATACTCGCAACGCCATCTAAAGACTCAAAGTAGAAATAATGATGACAGTGACAGTTGAACTTCATATTTGATAGATGGCATTGTGTATTTTACGTAATTTTCTGAATGGCGGAAGATGTGACCATCGCCCACGTTTGCAGACAGTTTTATTGTTCAAAATTGGAGGAAAATAGTTATGGTTAAACTGGTGTTAGACGGAGGCATTTTTAACAATCCTACTGCTTTTTTTTTCATGATTGTAACAAGATAATTGACCATGATTATTCAAGGGATACTAACCAAAAAAGGCAATAAAAGTAAACTTGCGCTTTGAAACATCTCTTTGAGGAGCGCGTGGATCACTACGTGCTGTTGACGACTGAGCTCGGTTCGGTTAATTACCGGACGGCCGGACGGCTAGCTACCCATTGTTCGATGTCTGCAAGCCTGCGTCTACCGTGGCTGGTCGTCGGGGTCGGAATCTCGGCTCGGCGTGAGGACGTTCGTTCCCTCACACGTGCGGCCTCCTCCTTCGCTAGCATTACGGCTTTGCAGAAGGAGGCGACCGCCTACCATTCCTCCTCGCTCTGGACTATAGCCCAAATCAGGCCCCGGCGCGAGAGGTGACTGACGCCGATTGACTCCACGAGGACACGGCGGTGATCCGCCCTTGCGGGACACCTCTGTATGCTCCACTATGTCCTCCGGGATGGCACCTTGCGGCCTAATAATGGCGTGATTTATTGTTTGCAGTTTCTGCTCCATATAAAACGGGGTCGAAAGTGGTTTACGTTCCCGATCACTGATGTATCTCAGATTCCTGGCAGCCTTACGTCGACATCTGGACGTTACCTCCTTGCAGTGAGTGGTGACCAACACTGGAACAACCCTCTGAGGGAGGCCAGTCTCAGGGATAACACTAATCGGCTGCTACATTTGTTTACCGTAATTTCATTGTTTTATGGATACACAAGCTCAGGACTGTTGAGGGTGTTTCGAGCGGTTTCTGTTCCGGATTCGGTTGGAAGTATCCTGATATTACCATTTTGCGAATCGCCCGGAGGACCCGGTGTAACATGCGGTGGAGGTCTATCACATTTGGGTGAACCGCCGTGTCCTCATAGAGGCAATCGGTGACAGTGACCTCTCGGTTTGGCCATCAATATGCGAGTTTGATTGGGCGATACACGCGCTCAAGATTTCGCCGAAATTCATTCAACGGGGACGTCAGTTAAATACACACCAAAAAATCCTAGGTAAATGAACAAGTAATTTTTATGCCCAAAATGATCAAGCTGCAACAATCAATGCAAGCATGCTCTCGCAAATTCTTCATAAGTACTGTTGTGGAGGAAGATAGTTGATGATGATGATGGTAGTTTTTGGATTCACTGGCTTTTTGGCTTTGCACTATCAGTGCACTTTATTCAGCTGAAGGTCGGTGTCCCGATTATGCTCCTTCATTTACCTCTACCAAAGCTGTCTAACGGCTTAAACTGTTCAGTGAAAAATTATTGAGGCGAAAATTTTACGGGAGGTAACTCTTTCGAACAATCTCGCAGACATCGGCCCTAGAGGGCCCTATCCATTTGCTGACATCTCTTTGAGTCCGGTGTAGAATATAGCGCGCCGTCGATTCAGGATTGCTTTGACCAGACGGCCTGACGGCACCACCGCAATCCCGGTTTGCGATGGCTGGTAATCGCCCTGCGGCTTTCAACACCCGGAGCATCACTTGCAGCGACAGTTAAGGAGTCAGAATGTCCTATCCCTCATAGTTTCAGCCACCTTCTTCGATCGTAGTGCTTCACTGAAGGAGGCTACTGGTTGACATTTTCTCCACCAATCGCCTCCATGAGGACACAGCGGTGCTGGCGCTCCGACCAAGCGGGACCGACTTCCACCGTATGCTCCATGGTATTCTCCAGGCGATCCGCACAATGGTGATACCCGAGTGTTTCTTCCCGTTGAATTCGATACAGATACCTCCCAAAACACCCACATCCGGTGAGTCCTGCACAAAGAGAGGATGCCGTGACGCCTCTGTAGACACTCTTCAAAGACAGGTATTACCGCTGCGATTGTGACGTGCTCACTGTGGCGAGGGGTTAAAATCATACAATGTTGTTTCACCAGAACATAAACCAGAAACATACATAAACTAATTTCTTTTCTTTTGGGGTAGGCAGAAATGCCAACTGCTACGACCCTTACATACTAGGATCTGGACGAATACATAACATGTTTCCTGAAGGTAATTTGCGTTTTTACTTTTAACCGTTTTATGTTAAAGTACAATAAATAATTGCGTTGCTTTCAGAATGAATTGCAAGCTCAGAATGATTGTACGTTTTTACAAACTTAACGCAGACGAAGTCGCGGGCAACAGCTAGTACTTGATATAATCGCTGTCGGATACAATGTCAGATGAGACATCGCAATTTTTGACCTCACTCATCAGCGAGTTCGAGCCCGCGACTAGTTCAGCCTTAGGGGCTCTATGCGGGCGCAAGCGGCAGTACGATTATTTGTGCATTTAATTCCGGCCTGATGTTCAAGGGACTATACGCCTTATGAAAGTCTCAAACCCTACTTAAATGTATATCAAATTTTGACAAGTTTTCAGGCTAAAGTAAAGTTTGAGAAATACTCAAATTCACAATACTTAAATCAGAAATCGGGGCCAGAATCAAGAGATTTTGAAAGGATTTATTTGAATAAAGTTCAGTGACTGTTTTATTATCGTAAATTGTTTCTTAGTACTAATTATAGGACCACGCTTATGGAGCTTTTACGCTCATTCGACGATTCTATGTTTTATTGATACTGAGCTAGTAGTAGCAGTAGTCAAACGGGGTAAATAGGAACGCAGGGGTTTTTTTTTTAGGTGGGTAAATCATCTAATGACATCCCCCGCTCTTGGTCGGAGTGGGAGATAGTGTCAGACTTTTACTGACTAAAAACCCACTCCTGTTCCTTCTTTGCCTTCGTCCCAGGGCCCCGGGTTTCACTTTCACACTACCCGTGGCCCCAGTAGGCTTCGACCCTGCTGGGACCCTACGATTTGCTGACATCTCCCAGAGGCGCGCGTGGAACAGTACGCGCCATCCATGACTTGGGCTCGGTCCGGACGGTCAACGGACGGTCAGACGGCGAGCCACCCATTGCTCGCCGTCCGCAAGCCCGCGCCTACGGTGGCCGGAAATTGGGATCGGAATCCCGGCGGCGGTTGGGGCGTGAGGACCGTTGCCTCACGCGATCGGCCGCCGCCTTTACTAACATTACTGCTTCGCAGAAGGAGGCAACCGCCTGACACTCCTCCTCGCTCCGGACCATGGCCTGTACCAAGGCCCGGCGCGAGAGATCGCCGCCGCCGATCGCCCCCACGAGGACACGGCGTTGCTCTGCCCAAGCGGGGCACACCTCCACTGTGTGCTCCACCGTGTCCTCCGGGCGGTCCACACAGTTGGGACGAATGCACGAATCCGGTGCAGGAACTTCCGTGTTCGGTGAGAACCTTCATGCGGAAGGTGAGGACGCCGTGAGGTCTTTCCAACCACGCTTCAAAGAGGGGACTTACCGCCATAATTGTGGAGGAACGCAGGGGTGAATATAGGAACAAAACTTTGGTATAATAATATATTTATATTATTGATTTCTATCAAAGCATCCGTTTTTATTACAATTAAAGAATAAGCCGGAGTAATTAAATGCTGGGAAAAATTGTCAACGCGAAGATCCCCTTCAAACTTTTATTCCTATTCATCCCTGCGTTCCTATTTGACAGATACCTATTGCCTACCCGCTTCCTAACAACGAGGGCTCTGGTTTGCAGTTTAACCAGGTGCACCTAAAAAAACTTATGTCAAACCACTCCAAAGTAATATGACAGTAAAATATGTTGTAAATAGGTACCTATATCGACCTTCTGTATTGATAGGAAAACTGCAAGTCCTTGTCAAGTTTCAGTTCACCCTTAAAATAAACTTGTACTTTTCGCATTTCTCATAAATTATAGGCTTAAAATAAATAAATTGACATAATTTCCCCATTAAAGAGGAAATTATGTCAATTTATTTATTTTTATTTTTGTTGTTTTTCTTTGTTCAGATTTATGTAATAGGTAGACACTTATCCGACCATTTTTTTAAACTCGAAAACAATTAATTCATGTCATCTTTTTCAGTGGGAACGCCACAATCATGACAGTCCACTCTTTGAGGCAGAGCTCTCCAGCTCTGCCTCAAAGACTTGCGCCACGGAGTTCACCTCCTACATGACACAGGACCCCACCGGACATGGTTAATTCGGGAGGTTCCTGTTCCGGATTCAGACGGCGACCTTTCGTGCTGGGCCCTGCCCTGCACGCGCACCTTAAAGAGATGTCAGCTAAACCGTAGGGACCCAGCAGGGCCGATGCCCGCTAGGGACATGGAGAATTTCTGAAAAGGAAACCCATGGTCCTAGAACGTAAAGGGCAACTGAAGGAACACAGGTGATTTTAAGTCAGTAAAAGTCTGACACGCCCTCTCGCTCCACGCTAAAACGGGAAAATTCATTAGATTTTCCATCTCCAAAAAAATAAACACCTTTTTTTTTTTTTTTTTTAATTCATATAAACCAGTGCTTGACTGCGATCCCACCTGATGGTAAGCAGCGATGCAATCATTGATGGTGAGGCGCACTAGTTTATTAAGAGCCTATTCACTCTAGCCTTGAAGACACCTAAATTATAGTTGGACGGGAAGACCGCAGCAGGCAAATTGTTCCAGTCCTTCGATGTACGCGGTATAAACGACGAAGCGAAATGCTTAGTCCGGACCGTTGAAGTTTCAACAACGTAAGGGTGGATACTCGCCGTACGTCGGGTTGTCCGATGCGATGGTAGAAAGGAGATGGCGGAATCAAGTCATGCAATTCCCGCGCACACTCTCCAAAATGCAACCTGTAAAATACCGATAGGCTGGCTACCCTGCGCCTGTGCTCGAGGCTTTGTAGATTGGACTTAACCAAATCTGGATCCCCAATTAGCCTCTTCGCACGCCTTTCCACTGAGTCCAAAGCTGCTAGATGGCATTTTGCAGCACCAGCCCATATGTGACTGCAGTACTCCACACACGATCGGACCTGTGCTTTGTATAACATTAGAAGCTGTCCCGGTGTGAAGTACCGTCGGACCTTTGCAAGAACACCTAGTTTTCTAGCAGCTACCTTGGCTTTGGACTCAATGAACCGCCCAAAATTGAGGTCTGAAGAAATTTCAACTCCCAAGAGCTGAAGGCGGTCGGTGCACTCCAGAGATACATTCTGAAAAGCAGGAGCCAAGGCGAACGGACTCCTTTTGGCGGTGAACAGACACGCTTGTGTTTTGGCGGCGTTGAATCCTACCAGATTGGTTTCGCCCCACATGGAGACTGCCTGAAGTGAGACATTCGTATGCTCTACCATAGCCTCTCGTTCAGACCGGATTAGCTCCTTACTAGCCCGAGCACCTGGCAGGTATCTCTCTACAACTGTGCTATCATCTGCATACCCATAGATACCGGGCATCAGCAGATCGTTAATATGCAGCAGGAAAAGAGTTGCAGAGAGAACTGACCCCTGAGGAACTCCGGCATTGGTCGTCATGGGATCTGATGAGCATCCATCGACAACAACTCGGAGAGACCGTTCACTCAGGAAGTCTTTTACCCAGTTAATCAGACCAGGGGAAATGCCGTACGCTGGAAGCTTACTCAAAAGGCTGGCATGCCATACCCTGTCGAAGGCCTTCGAGACGTCTAAGGAGACAGCAATCGCTTCTCCATTCTTCTCAAGGGCCTCGCCCCACATGTGAGTGGTATACACTAGTAGGTCCCCAGTAGACCGATTGTGGCGAAACCCGTACTGTCCGGTCACTGAGGAGATCGTTACCTTCCAGGTATGCCATGAGGCGCGAGTTCAATACACGCTCCATAATCTTGCAGAGTATGGAGGTTATTGAAATCGGCCGATAGTTGGCAGGATCGGCACGACTGCCCTTTTTGGGCACGGGTTGCACGTTGGCAAGCTTCCAGGACTTGGGCACTATACCAGTCCTAAATGAGAGGCGATACAAGCGCGTCAATACAGGAGACAACTCGGGCGCACATGCCTTGAGAACTATTGCTGGTATACCATCTGGATCACTAGCTTTATTCACGTCTAGACGACACAGTGCTCTGACAAAACTTCTTTGTTTCTTATGCGAACCTCAAGCATTGAGGTGTTGCAGTGAGGTAGAGTTGGTGGAGTAGCACTGCTAGTGTCAAGACGAGAGTTATGAGCGAAAAGAGATGCAAAGAGACCTGCTTTCTCTCTCGCCGTGTGAGCCAGTGTTCCATCAGGCTTAACCAGCGGAGGCAATGTGGGCCTACAGAAGTTCGCTTCGATCGATTTGGCAAGGGACCAGAACGCTCTGCTACCGGACGGCTGTGCAGAGAGCTTTGTGCCAATATGGGTAATGCGGTCGAACCGAGCCTTCTTTAGTGCCTTTTTGTAGGACTTGGCAGCATGGTTGAAAGCTCTCTTCTTTGAGCTCAGATCCGGAGCTTTGCCAACCCAGGCGAGAAACGCCGAATGCTTACGCTCTTCAGCTTGAACGCAATCGGCGTTGAACCATGGGCGAGCTGAGCCTCCGATGGGTACGTCTCTATAAGGGATGAAAAACTCCATAGCTTGACGTATCACATCGGATATAGCATCCGCACAGCTCGACGGACTTTTAGAAGAGAAGCAGACCTGCTGCCAAGGATAAGACGCAAAGAAGTGCCGCATCTCATCCCATTCTGCTGACCTGTAACGCCATATTCTCCGTTCACCGCGTGAGTCGCAGTCAGGTGGGGAGAAGCACGAAACAGACTTCACCAGACAGTGATCTGAAGTTCCAAGTGGTGAGGAAACTGTTACAATACATCTGTCCGGATCGGTAGTCATCAGAAGGTCTAAACAATTGACAGTATGACCAACTACATCAGGCACCCTAGTCGCTTGCTTAACCAGCTGGGAAAGGCCCATCGATACTGCAAAGTTTCGCGCTTCTCTCCCAGCGTGGTCGGTCTTCTGGTATGGGAAAAGCCAGTCTTGGTGGCAGGCGTTAAAGTCCCCCAGAGCGATGAGCTGCGCATCAGGGTGTCGATGCAGAGCCTTATCGGCGGCCTCACTGAGGTGGTCGAACAGCCGAGTCGTCTCCTGATCACCGCTGTGCGATCGGTAGACACAGGCATAAACAATTTTGTCCATACCAGTGTCCACCAACAGCCATAACGTAGAGAAACTTGGGTCTTCAAGGTGACGGAGACGCTGGCAGCAGATGTCATTACGGACGTACACACGGACCCCGGCACGCTGCAGGAAATGATGCTCCAGTGAGTATCCCGGGTAGTTGAGGTACGCCGTATCTAACGGACATCTACCCTATACCGTATCTAACGGACATCTACCTTTTTCAACGATTGGTTCAATTCCCTATCCTATGATGCACAAGTCCGAGGCCATGTGTTTTCACGGCCCTCAGAGCGCGCCACCATGGCGTTCCCAATTAACGGTAGGAGGAGTTCACATCGGCGTCGGGTCGATGACGAAGTACCTGGGACTCGTCCTCGACAGCCGGTAGAATTTCGAGGAGCACTTACGACGTCTGGCTTCCAAACTGAATCGGACTAGGGCTGCTCTCAAGCGGCTCCTGCCCAACCTTGGGGGCCAGACGCCTCCTGCCGGCGGCTCTACGCAGGCATCGTTCGGTCCATGGGGCGGCGGTGTGGACGCCGTGCGTCGCTACGAAAGCCACCGGATGATTTTCCCACCGAAAAAAAAAATCCTTTGTCTGATTAACGTAAACTAAGTATGTAAAAATTATAACGCAAACAATTTATACGACCTCTGCCATAACTATATAGCTAGGCGCTAGACTAGCTAGGATTGATGATCAATCTAACTAAAATGATATTATATGATGAGATTGTATAGATAAGACTATACAGCCAATGCATTTTAACTTCTTGAGTAGCGTAATTAGAGACACAATAGTAAGACAATAGCGCACGACCGCCGGCGTTCGTGCGGGGATCAACAGCTTAAAGCCAAAATCATGGGCACGCCATAATTATGGCGGTAAGTCCCCTCTTTGAGGAGTGACTGGAAAGACAACACGGCGTTCTTACCTTCTGCATGACGCAGGTCCTCACCGGACATGGTAAGTTCGGGAGGTTCCTGCACTGGATTCGTGCAGAAGAAACGCTTGGGTGCCACCATTGTGTGGACTGCCCGGAGGATACGGTGGAGTATACGGTACAGGTGTGCCCCACCTGGGAAGAAGAACACCACCGTGTCCTCGTGGGGGCGATCGGCGGCAGCGATCTCTCACACCGGGCCTTGGTACAAGCCATGGTCCGGAGCGAGGAGGAATGCAGGCAGGCGGTCTCTTCCTTCTGCGAAGCAGTAATGCTAGCAAAGGAGGAGGCCGCACGTGCACGCGCGAGGCATTGGCCCTCGCGCCCCAGCCGCCGGGATTCCGATCCCGATTTCTGGCCACTGTAGGCGCGGGCTTGCGGACGACGAGCAATAGATAGCTCGCTGTCCGATGATCCGGTAACCGTCTGGACCGAGCCCAAGTCGTCGACGGCGCGTAGTGTTCCACGCGCGCTTCAAGGAGATGTCAGCAACCGTAGGGGCCCAATAGTGTCGAAGTCTACTGGGGCCATTGGTGTTGCGAATCCCTGGGGCCCTGGTACAATGACAAAGAAGGAACAGGAGTGGGTTTTTAGTCGGTAAAAAGTCTGATACGCCCTCCCGCCCCGCCCAAGAGCTGGCCAAAATTATTTCTTCTACGGTAGATATACTGGGGAGGTTGAATTAATTAAATTATGGATTAAAACTTCGTAATAAATAATACTTTCTCCAACTATTTTGAATTACTAACACAAAACAATATCTAGGATCAACAGATAAGCAAAAAGTGTACATTATTATTCAGTTGCCGGTTGGCGCTGTGGTTGAGCAAAAGGCTACTGCTCAATCAAACCCGTGACACGCAGGGTTTGATTCCCGTACGGAACAAAAAATTGTATGATCTACAGGGAGTTCTTCCGGGTCTGGGTGTCTTGAGAATGTAAGTTTAAATGTTTGGGAACGCACAACAAAGGAGTAAGTTGTAGAGTGGGGCATCGTTTTTTTTTTTAAATAAAATTAAATATTCAAATGTTTTTATTTCACACTGACTGGACAGGTCCACTCAAATCTGTATGGTTATTTCTTCAAAAGACCATCTCAGACAAATCTGCATGGTTCTCATGTGATTTAACCATTACATATTTACTGTGGTTGGACTTTAAAAGAGACTTTGACCCCTGAGTTTGTTTCAGTGTTTCTTCTCAGGGTAGTCAGCTAGGAAACACCGGCCTCATCTAGTTTAAAATGACGAAAAAAAAAATTGACGTGTAAGAGTGTTTTTTTAAACCTATTTGCAAAATAAATATCTTTTATCACATAGGCATACATGGGCACTTATAAAACATCAGAAGCTGGTGCACAGTAAACATAAATAAAGCTTTCATACAACTATGAAATATGAAATAAAATAAACAAAAAATAATCGCAGAGGCCAACGCAATGTTCGTATTGCGAGTGAAACGTGAAACGATCATGAGGGGCTTAATTGTGAGCAGTGAAATTTCATTGAAATTAAATTTCCGTGCGCTGAAAATTTTTCATGCCTCAAAAGGTATCGAAAATCGTGCCGTTTTTATTGTTCAAAATAAATATAATGGCTAGTTTCATTGCTGGGGAATACGTGTAATGGCCGGTGAATCTGGGTTATGGGTAGAGTTGAATGCTGTTTTGATTTGAAACGGTTTTATGATAATGGTTTTCAAACTAGTGTTTCGTATTTTTTTCTTTTCGTGCAGTTTGTAGTTTATAATAATTAAAAAAAATTAATAAAACACGACTGCCATGTCAAAAAAATAAAATAAAAATCATACCCACCATATTGGATTTTAATTTTTTTTTTCCATAGCCTATGTTACTCAGGACGATGCAAAGATTTTAACGATACCTTATACATGTAAATCAGACCAGTCGTTTAGAAGTTATGATGGAATAAAGAAACTCACATACATACATACATGAACCCTGAAAACACTCCCTTTTTGGGCAGTCGTGTAAAAATGAAAAATTTGTTCTGTTAATTATAAATTAGCAACGGATGGATGGGTAAAATGGCGACAGGTCACTGGAAAAACTTGCAACCCGCGGCCTTTTAATTGAAAGAGTAAAGTTTACAAGTCCGTGATAAGACCTGTGATGCTGTATGGATCAGAATGTAGGGCTGTGAAAAAAAACAGATGAAGAAAGATTTCACGTAGCGGAGATGAGAATTTTGAGATGGATGTGTGGAGTGACAATAATGGATAAAGTGAGAAATGAGCACATTATAGAAAATCCGAAAGTGGCGCCAGTGACTGTAAAGTTGAAAAGGAATCGTTTATCTTGGTATAGTCGTGTGAAGAGGAGGGATAAAAAGCATGTTACTATTTTTTTATTTATGTCTTATTTGGTATACATACTCGTATATATTTTTTATTTCTTAATATATCAATTAGCGTTGTACGTAAACAAATCGTATTAAGTATAGGAAGGGAACTGTCTACAGAGAACTGGATCACGTCGGGGTCACCAGTTTGGAGATAAGCGGAACAGAGAGTAAAATCCCACAAACCTCCGTTGAAAAGTCATTTACTGCCGGCAATCTTATGCGTCAATATGTGGATAATGCAGTGGGCTGCAATATTGTAAACTAGTTTGTATAGTTTTTTTTTTTCTATATGTATATTCTAGCTGTTTATTGTCCCACAATAAAATAAAATAAAAGGGAAGATCCTCTGGCCAGACGGTTGTTATATCTGGTGGGCAACTGCTCGATAGATGATTTCATGCTGTTCTATATTATGTTCCAATCGCGCAGAGAACTTTAATTGCGCGATGCAGGATTAGTTCTTATGTAACGCCATATATGTTGCTACAATTGTATTAGATACACACAAACTTTTTTCATAAACGATTCTGTATATTGGTGAAAATTGCAAAGAAACGAATTTCTTTATTTATTTATTTCAAATTGACATATACGAGTATTATTAGTCAGCTTTTGAACCCAAATTCCCAATTCAATAGCCGCTTTTACTATTAGCCGGTTATAAGATAGTGCAAACTTTTCTACTTTACTTAACATAATCGGCCTTCTAATGTTGCCACTGCTATCTAGGAGAGGAAATGCAGGGCCGTAATCTACTACGTGGGCCCAGTGTGGATTGGTGGACGTCACATGTCTTCGAATTTCTGATTCTAGATGTTCTAGAACCAGAACCGAAATTGTTTTAGAATTTAGAAATTGTTATAGAACAGAAATTCCCGGTTTACTCACGATGATAATTTTTAAAAAATATATTTTCCGTTCCCTTCACCGTTTTGAGAGCAGTGGTGATGAAATAAATTACACAAAGTACTACTCGTAAGTTGGGTCTGTTATCACTAGGCCACCACTGCTCTATTCTACATAAAAGCAGATAATATAGCGACTCTTTAAGAATATTTAACAGGATATTGTGCTAACCTTACAAATGACGATTGCAGGAATCACGTACGAGTATGATACCGGATCACATCGCCGCCCTCACATACCGGGCGCTGGTATTACTCTATTGCATAGCCGTATTCCAATAAAAATTCTAATAAATTCTGCTTCCTGTTCATAGGAGAGAGAAAGGGAGGGAGGGTGCAATAAAAAGGAAATGAGTTTGTAATACACATATCGATTTAATAATTATAGTGAATAATAATTGAAACACAAAAGGCAACTGAAGGAACACGGGTGGGTTTTAATCAGTTATTTTTTGAGTTCCGTACCTCAAATAGAAAAAAGGAACCCTTGGTTGTCCGTTCGTCTATCTGTCTGTCTGTCAAGACCTTCTATCTCGGGAACGCGTGGATACTTAGGTCTACAGTCCCTTGAAGCTGTGAAAAAATCAAACTTCTAAGTTAACGAAAAAAATATATACGGTCGTTTATGTCGCAAAAAACGTATAATTTTGACACTTTCAAAGGAATCAAAATTCGTTGGGTACTTCCCGTTGACCCAGAAACCTGAAATTTGGCATAAAGCAAGGTCTTTTAGCACAGATATAGGTATAATAAATCTGAAAACAGCGAATTTGTTGTTACATACGTCACCAAAAAATAATCTTTTTTTGCTATTCGGAAAAATCTTCGAGACTCCATTCGGGAGTTGAACTATTTACGTAAGTAAGTTTGTACAAAACCCTTAGTGCGCGAATCCGATTCACACTTGCCCAGTTTTTTATTTATTCAGCGATTTCAACCTTTTAACCTTAAAAGGTTGAAATCGAGAATGGATCGCATTAAGGGCTCTTAATGCGATCCATTTTACGACCTAAACTGAAGCTATATAGAGTGTATAGCTCCGTCCCTCTCTCTCACTCCAATGGCTGACATTTTAACTCGTCATGAGAAGTCTCCAGATCTTGAGTGGCTTTGCTTTTAAATAATAATAATAATAACCTGTTCCCGATACCGGTGAGACACTCTTTCTTATATTTTTAAAGGGTTTTTTTTTTTTATTAAATATTTAAAAATGTACTTAATAAGTTTTAAGATCAAATAAAGAGAGTAATAATAATAATATGTATTAGTTCCATGTTACCAGTCCACTTAAGACTCCAAAAACCATAGCCCTATTATCTTTGTTCTCCATATGTCGCAATAGTTTTTGAACAACCGGGGGTGGTCCTTGGGTGCACTAGCATAGCGCGTACAGGGATAATCGTCGGTTGGTATCATGTTCCATTATAATTATCTAAAGGGCCTCTGCGAGTTGGCTTCGGCTCCTCGTACGCCTTCCAAAGGTCCAGGACCTCAGGGTCCTGAGATAAATATTGAAAATACATAGAATAATATGTATAAAATATGTATTAAAATATAAATAAATGTAATAATAATATTCCACAACTGTCACACAACGCCGTCTAGCCCCAAGTTAAGCAGAGCTTGTGTTATAAGTACTAGACAACTGATAAACATACTTATATCCCTGGCCTGTTGGTCTAGTGGTTAGTGGCCCTGACTGCTATGCCGGAGGTCGTGGGTTCGATTCCCACCCAGGAAAAATGTTTGTGTGATGAGCACAATCATTTGTTCTGTGTCTGGGTGTAATTTATCTATAATATGTATGTATTTAGAAATATTTAAGTATGTTTAACAGTTGTCTAGTACCCGTAACACAAGCTCTGCTTAGCTTGGGACTAGACAGCGTTGTGTGATTGATAGTTGTGGAATATTATTATTATTATTATATTATTATATATTTCTAAATACATACATATTATAGATAAATTACACTCAGACACAGAACAAATGATCGTGCTCATCACACAAACATTTGTCCTGGGTGGGAATCGAACCCACGACCTCCGGCATAGCAGTCAGGGCCAATAACCACTTATCTTTAAAAGTTATTGAAGAACTAGTAACAAAAACTTATCTGCCACTTTTCCACTCACCCTAAAAGCGCAACAACGTGAAGTTAGCTAAATAATCTCGGTCAGAATACAGCCGCGAGACGTGCTTAGAGTAAACAACTTTAAACTTCGAATGCATCTGACGTTTCGTTATTTGCTTTCAATAAACAGATCGGCATTGAGCACGTAGAGCGGATGGGTTAGCTCCGGGTCGTGACGTCGGGGTGCTTTGATGAATTTGTTGTGTTTAGTAAGTGGGTGGTTTGGAAAAAGATCCGTCAAGTTGTCAGATAGATAAGGAGGAGGAGAATAGAATAGAATAGAATAGAATAGAATAGAATAGAATAGAATAGAATAGAATAGAATAGAATAGAATAGAATAGAATAGAATAGAATAGAATAGAATAGAATAGAATAGAATAGAATAGAATAGAATAGAATAGAATAGAATAGAATAGAATAGAATAGAATAGAATAGAATAGAATAGAATAGAATAGAATAGAATAGAATAGAATAGAATAGAATAGAATAGAATAGAATAGAATAGAATAGAATAGAATAGAATAGAATAGAATAGAATAGAATAGAATAGAATAGAATAGAATAGAATAGAATAGAATAGAATAGAATAGAATAGAATAGAATAGAATAGAATAGAATAGAATTTATTCGATGCAGGCGTAATAAAATACTCTTTATTTTACATCGTTTATTTATAAAAGTGGCACATTTAAAGTAAGATACATAAAAACAATTATAACGCATATAGTTGCATTTTTGCCTAAATTAAGTTGGACCTGTATTTCAGGCTAGAAAATACCTATTATAAACCTTAAATAATAAATTAAGAATCAATAAACTCACTATATTAAATAAATTTGTACACTATGTGCTTTTTTTAAGGTGGGATATCATCCAATGACTTTTCTCGCTCTAGGGTGCAGCGGGATTGTATCAGGACTTTTACTGACTAAAACCACATTTATGTTTTTTCTTTGCCATGCGTTTCAGGATCTCGGGATTCCCTTTCGGATTACCCAGAGCTCCAGTAGGTTTATTTTATTTTTATTTTTTATTGTTATAAACTAGTGCTAGACTGCGATCCCACCTGATGGTAAGTAGTGATGCATATGTTGATGATGAGGCGCACTAGTTTATTAAGAGCCTATTCGCCTATTCACTCTAGCCTTGAATACACTTAAATTTATTTAAGTCAAGAGTGAATAGGCTGCTTCTAGGCAAGCGTGCTCCATCGTCGACCACATCATCGCTTACCATCAGGCGAGATGGTGGTCAAACGCTAGCCAAGCAGAGCGCGAGTAGCATAATTAGAGACACAATAGAAAGACAATGGCGCGTGAACGCCGGCGTTCGTGCGGGGATCAACAGCTTAATAAAAAAATAAATAGTAATAATATAATCGGACGGGAAGACCGCAGCAGGCAAGTTGTTCCAGACCCTCGATGTACGCGGTATAAACGACGAGGCGAAACGCCTGGTACGGACCGTAGAGGTTTCAACACGTAAGGGTGGTTAACTCGCCGTTCGTCGGGTTGTCCAATGGTAGAAATGAGATGGAGGAATCAAGTCTTGCAATTCCCGCGCGCACTCTCCAAAATGCATCCTGTAAAGGTTGCGGTCCTGCTGGACCCTACGGTTTTGCTAACATCTCTTTGATGTGCGCGTAGAACACTACGTACCGTCGGTACACTAGGTGTATGCTTGTGAGTTAGTGTCTAAACTCACTATGCTGAAGGTACGCGACCGAAGTTCGGCATGATTATGCCTGCAATGCTATTTAAATTACTGACGACACATTATGCTGAAATTACGTTTCGTTATAGCATACAGCCGAACTTCGGCCCGGAGTAAGTTCAGCGGCAATTCGGCGGCAACGTTCGTACGTTCGTGCGTACAACGATCTGGGGTGGTGAGCAGTGGAAGGCAATTATGCCCACGCCCCGCGTGTCCGCCCGTTGTGTTTATTAAAATAATAACGGAACCCTAACAGGATCACTTTGTTTTGCGTCTGTCTGTACGTCTGTTTATACAACACGACACGACGCCACGACAGCGCTCGAGACACTGAATACACACAAAGTTGCGCAACTGAATTTCTGCCGCGTAAGTTCAACACTTATGGTGTGTCATGTCAGCTGAATACGTCAGAACGTAAAATCAGCCGCGGAACTTAGGTCTCGTATCTTCGGCATTGTGTGTTTAGACACTTAGATATAGATTTTTTTTAGGATCTATTTGACCAGGTGTCATAATAGGTAGCCTATTCACTGAAAGATATTTTTAAAAGACAACCTTTGGATGGATTTGAATTCAAAAATGGGGAGGAAACACAGTAAAACCGTTTTGACGAACATGAAAGATGATTATAACACTGGACTAGTAAACCTAGGGGTTACAATTTTATTGCAGCACAGCAACAGCTATGATTGACGAAAAAAAAAGCGGCGATATCTAAATGTTTTATTTTATCTTGGTTATATTTTCCCTTTGTTATGAATTCAAACTAACCGAATTCAATCCTTAAACACCAAACACGCGTAAGCGATCCTATAATCCAGACCTGAATACCCAAAAACAAAGGAACATCAAGAAAACTGTTTAGAAAATCTTTTTACAGGACTTTATTTTATCCTTACTGATATGAAGCGAATCCACTTGTACCGTCGGCAGCAAAGTCGGTTAATACGCGAGTTTCTGAAGGGTCCATGTACACGGATAAACGACTGGATTCCGTCCCAACGGGGACATATCAATAAAAAGCTAACTTTTTTGAAGGCTGTACCGATTTTCTATTGTTGATGGGCTCTCAGTTTTTTCTTGAGATATTTCAGCGAAGATAAAAAAATTGGTAGTTGTGATCAAGTGTAGGATTTCAGGCCAAGTTGTAGGTATCTATTTTTTAACCGACAAAAGATTATCCTTACATTCGTGTTCTAATAATACGCTATGTGTTTTCCTAGCTTCTAGATAATGCGAATATAATACCAGTAGAAACTTTTCTAAATTCAACAGCTCGTTATTGCACAGAGTAATTATTAGAAACGATTGCAGTCCACAGTGGAACAGATAAATAAAGAAAAACAATAAAATAAATACAACCGACTTCAATGTAAAAAAAAACTGGGTACGTGCGAGTCGGACTCGCGCACTGAGGGTTCCGTACTTATTAACCTATGACACAGTTCAATTCCCGAATTGAGTTACAAAGAATTTCTGAACCGCAAAAAAAAATATTTTTTAATGTGACGTAATCACAAATTCATAGTTTTCAGATTTTTTCTTATACTTGTGCTATGAGACCTTGCTTCGTGCCAAATTTCAGGTTTCTAGGTCAACGGGAAGTACCCAATGAATTTTGATTCCCTTGAGAGTGTCGAAATACACATTTTTTGCGACATAAACGGCCGTATATATATATATTTTTTTGTTAACGTAGAATTTTGATTTTTTTACAGCATCAAGATACCGCAGATTTAAGTATATGGTTTGATTTCAACTCGATATCTACACGCATTCCCGAAATAAAGGGTCTTGACAGACAGACAGACCAACAGACGGACAACAAAGTGATCCTACAAGGGTTCCGTTTTTTCCTTTTGAGGTACCTACTGAACCCTAAAACAGTTAAAAAGAAAGAAAGAATGAAAGAAAAACATTTTATTTGCGGGATATGACGCAATCTTAGGGCCAAAAGTTATTGTGTCACAGATATCTTGTCAAAAATAAATTCTCAATAAATAGTCCTGGGTCTGATACTTTTTGGCACTAAAAAGTTAGTAAATAAAAAGTCATCTTGGCCCCAAAGCTGAACTTTGGAGAATGATGGCATCAATCTAGAACATTAAACTTCATAGTTCAAAGCGATTCTACATGACCCATCTCACATGTCAGACGTAATCGATACCGATTTACTTATAGATTACACGGAGTAGTGAGTAAAATGGATTGTTCAAGTACGTTTCAGATTAAACAACGAAATGATACTATGCACAAACATGGTAAATCTTGAAAAGACTTCTCGATGAGAGTGTTAGAATTTACTGACTAAAACCCTCCCTGTTTCTTTAGTTGGGCTTTGCGTTTCAGCGCCGCGGTGTTGGTTTTACTTTAATTACATTAAACTAAATTAGTTTCTAAAACCATCTTCAAACTAAGAAGAAAATTAATTCTAAAGACTACTCTACTTCTATTTTAGATGTATTAATATCCAACTTGGAACTGTGCCTCAAGAAAGTAGGTAGTAAGTAAGTATTTTGCACATTATTTTTGTTAATTATCATTAGGAAAATCCAGAAAAAATTGCTAAGGTTTATTCCAGGCTACAGATGCCAAATTTGCCGTAACATCAAAATGTTCATAATAGTACATTACCGACTTATTGCTTGGGGGCGTTGATATCATCACGTCCACTGTTCGACATAGAACTCCCCCAAGTGGCGCTGCAACGACTGGTCCTGTGCGTGTCACATCCACTAGATTTCCGTGACTCTCAACAGGTCATCTGTCCACTTTTTGAGAGGCCTTTCAACGCTGTGTCTTCCGGTGCGCGGTCGCCACTTCAGAACCTTTCGGCTCCATCGAATATTAGTACTCCATCCACTCACTACTCAGTGGTTATGAAAGCCAAGCCAGTCATTCTATTCAGAAACTTATTCTTGCGTAATCACATTGTTTGTTCGTGAGGTAGGCAGACTAGTTAATTATTATGATATTGTTTACCTGGCAGACATACTAAATATAATACATATTTGCCTTTATTACACTTTTATCTAGAACTTTGATAATACGGCTCTTAGTTGGTATGCGACGAGTTACCTTGACAGCATTTGCTCATTCCATATAATCATGTTTACCTACCGTTGCCCCCATTGGCCTCCCAAGGAGGACAAATGACCTGGTGAGGGTCGCGGGAATCCGATGGATGCGAGACGCACAAAACCGATCGTTATGGTGACAGTTGGGGGAGGTCTATGTCCAGCAGTAATATAATAATAATTCTGCAGTATTCAAATTAATACATGTCGCTGGTAATTTTTTTAGGAATCCGTGACCTAAGGGTGCTATTCTATTACTAAGCCTTCGCTGTCCGTCTGTACGACTGTCAGCGGGCTGTATCTCATAAACCGTAAGAGATGGAGAGTTAAAATTTTCACCGATTGTGTATTTGTATTGCCGCTACAAGAAGTAATAAAATTAAAATAAACTAAAAAATCAGGGTTCCCATACAAGAAACCTTATTTTGTTGACGTTTTATTCTCGATTTTAGCTTTGAATTAGGTGCGGAACCTTTCATATACGAGTCCGACTCACACTTGATCAGTTTTTACAACCGGTTGCCGCTATTCTAGTAGATAATTTATTTTGACCAGCTGTCTGTGTCAAGTGAGCTTTTATTACATATTTTTAATTGATATAAACTAGTGCTTGACTGAAATCCCACCTGATGGTAAGCAGTGATGCAATCGTTGATGGTTAATCGCACTAGTTTATTAAGAGCCTATTCACTCTAGCCTTGAAGACACTTAAATTATAATAAGGACAGGAAGACCGCATCAAGCAAATTGCTCCAGTCCTTCGATGTACGCGTTATAAAAGAAGAGGCGAAACGCTTAGTCCGGACCGCAGAGATGTCAACAATATAAGGGTGGTTACTCGCCGTAAGTTGGGTTGTCCCATGGTAGAAAGGTTTTTTTTTTTTTTTAGGTGGGTAAATCATCTAATGACAAATCCCGCTCTTGGGCGGGGCGAGAGATAGTGTCAGACTTTTACTGACTAAAAACCCACTCCTGTTCCTTCGTTGCCTTCGTCCCAGGGCCCCGGGTTTCGTTTTCACACTACCCATGGCCCCAGTAGGCTTCGACCCTGCTGGGCCCCTACGATTTGCTGACATCTGCATGAGGCGCGCGTGGAACAATACGCGCCGTCGACGACATGGGCTCGGTCCGGACGGTTACCGGACGGTCGGACGGCGAGCCACCCATTGCTCGCCGTCCGCAAGCCCGCGCCTACGGTGGCCGGAAGTCGGGATCGGAATCCCGGCGGTGGTTAGGGCGTGAGGACCGTTGCCTCACGCGATCGGCCGCCTCCTTTGCTAGCATTACTTCTTCGCAGAAGGAGGCGACCGCCTGCCATTCCTCCTCGCTCCGAACCATGGCCTGTACCAAGGCCCGGCGCGAGAGATCGCCGCCGCCGATCACCCCCACGAGAACACGGCGTTGCTCTGCCCAAGCGGGGCACACCTCCACCGATGGTAGAAAGGTGTATTCTATATGCATTCTATAGAATACTCCTTCAGTTACCTTTATCCTATGATGTGGGCCCGTTTTTAGACGTTATAGACCATTAAACTCTTAACTCAATTAATGTGTTCCCAGTAATAAACATATAACCCCTTCTTAATTCGTACATTGTATCGGGCTACTGAATCGTACACTGCATGTGGCCCGGCACGCACTTAACCGGCTTTTTTTCTGTTGTGTGAACCTGGTGACTGCCCAAAAAAAAAAACTTTCACTTTTTCATGTCAGAAAAAAAATTATGTTTGATAAATTTAACCATCACAAGAGAAAGCAAAATAATTATGACAAAATATCATTAGCCAAGCCTAGGTATTAAGCCCAGCATTGGTGAAACGAGGTTGTCAATAATCATGACGATGATGAATTCAAGTTTTTGATTGATGACGTAAATAATACTTGCATAGTTCTTGCATATCTCATGTAGGCATGATCACACTGGTCTTAATACTGCGAAACGAGAGCTTCATTTAATGAAAATTCATAAACTTGGTAAATAATTGTTACCCTGAAAATTGGTTCGTTTTTAGGGTTCCGTACCTCAAAAGAATAAAACGGAACCCTTATAGTATCACTTTATTGTCCGTCCGTCTGTCTGTCTGTCTGCTAAGACCCTTTATCTCGGGATCGCGTGGAGGTATTGAGTTGAAATTAAAACTGTATACTTAAGTCTAAGGTTCCTTGAAGCAGTGAAAAAATCAAACTTCTAAGTCAACGAAAAAAAAAGATACGGCCGTTTATGTTGCAAAAAACGTATATTTCGGCACTTTCAAGGGAATCAAAATTTATAGGGTACTTCCCGTTGACCTAGAATCCTGAAATTTGGCATAGAGCAAAGTCTCATAACACAAGTATAGGGAAAAATCTGAAAACTGTAAATTTGTAGTTACGTCACCAAAAAAAAAAATTTTTTGCGATTCGGAAATATCTTCGTAACTCAATTCGGGAATTGAACTGTTTTCATAGGTAAGTTGCACTTGCCCAATTTTTTATTAAAGAGGAAAGTATCTGACTGTGTGTTCGTTTGTTACTTTTTCAGGCTCAAACAGCTGAACGGATTTCGATGAAACTCGGTACACTTGTAAACCATAATTTGGAATAGCACATAGAATACTTTTTATCCCAGGAGTAGGTATGTTCTCTTGGGATAGTTTTCTACCTTTCTATATTATATCATTATGTTGAACTGGACCTATTTGGTGCAGCTGTGAGACAGAATGTTGATGTATTTATGTTTCTATAACTGTAATTTCATTGTGTCTTTTTTTAAGTGGGAAATCATCCAATGACTTCTTCCACTCGAGGGCGGGGCGAGAGGGTTTGTCAGACTTTTACTGATTAAAACCCTCTCCTATGTAAGCCCTGGAATGAAGGCAAAGAGGAATCTTTGCCTTCATTCCAGGACCCCGGGGTTCTCTTTCGCATAACCCATGGCCCCAATAGACTTCGACACTGCTGGTCCCCAACGGTTTAACTGACATCTCCTTGAGGCGCACGTGGAACACTACGCACCGTCAATGAGTTGAGCTCGGTCCGGACGGTTACCGGACGACCGTACGGCGAGCTACCCATTGCTCGCCGTCCTCATTGTGTGATCTGTGTGATAGATAAAAGTATTTCTCTTTCATTCCTTTCTTTATCACGCGGGTGAAGCTGCTAATAGCAGCTAGCTAAAACATATTGCAGTTGACTGCCTCTCTCCACGAAATTTTCTCTACACATGAAATAAATCTCTTAAAGCAAACAAAGAATGTGTTGACTGGTATCCTTAAAAATAAACCTTGGATACCGAGACCGATACTTCACGGATTTGCATCGGGGGCGGCTTTGTAAACAATATGCAGGGTTGCAAGCCTGCGGAATTGAAATTGTGCTTTCAATATGCTTTCAACGGACGAAAAAACTACTTCCCTCATTGATTATGTTTTGATGGCCAGTTTTTGGGAATAGGTTCAAAAGAGAAAATTGGTTTTGACTGAATAAAGTGCCAGTGTAAGTGTTCTGTGCTAAAGTGGCAGTGGGCAGGGCACATTGCTCGTAGAACGGATGGTTGATGACGCCGATTGGTTCTAGAGTGGCGACCGCACACCGAAAAACGCAGCGTTGGAAGGCCTCCCACCAGGTCGTCGTGGTGAGAGTCGCGGGAATGCGGTGGATGGGAGACGCACAGGATCGGTCGTTGTGGAGACGCTTGGGGGAGGCCTATGTCCGACGCACAGGATCGGTCGCTGTGGATGACGCTTGGGGGAGGCCTATGTCCAACAGTGAACATCTTTCGCCTGAAATGATGATGATGATGATGATAATGAAGAATAAAACAAAAAAATGTCGTAGGCCTTAGTAAACACGCATCAACTATAAAATTGCACCCTACCCTCATCACTCGAGTTTGTGTGTAACTTACCTTCTGATTTATTTATTTTGTACTAGTTATAAAACGATGTATTTTAAGTGCTATTGAAATGTTAATGTCAGTTTTAAGATAGGCACATATTTGGTTTTGTTCTTTTTTTTATCTACGCATGCTGGTATGTAGAATTGTTTAAAACTACTATGTTTTTCTTTATAAGTGAATGTATATTTTTTCTGAGAAAATGAATATGTATAACCGTTAAAAAGAAATATAAAGTTAAACAAAATTCATTAGTTTATACAAGGAGTAACGAGTTGCCCAGTAACTGAGTTGTGCAGGTCTGATAGGCCGTCGCTCCATGTAAAACACAGGTATATATCCGCATTCAGTTAGACTGGAAAACCCCCAGCTAGTTGAGGAAAGGCTAAGGAGATGATGATAAAGTTAAAAAAAAACTGAGCAGGTGCGAGTCGTACTCGCGCGCTGAGGGTTACGTACAAACTTACTTATGTAAACAGTTCAATTTCCGAACGGAGTTTCGAAGATTTTTCCAAATTGCAAAAAAAGTACTTTTTTTGTGACCTAACAACAGATCTACTGTTTACAGATTTATTCCTATATCTGTTTAATAAGACCTTGCTTTATGCCAAATTTCAGGATTCTAAGTCAACGGGAAGTACCCTATGAATTTTGATTCCCTTGAGAGTGTCGAAATATACGTTTTGTGCGACATAAACGGCCGTATCTTTTTTTTTTCGTTAACTCAGAAGTTTGATTTTTTCACAGCTTCGAGAGACGCAGATTTGAGTATATGGTATAAATTTTAACTCGATACCTCCACGCATTCCTGAGATAAAGGGTCTTGACAGACAGACAGACAGACGGACGGACGGACAACAAAGTGATCCTATAAGGGTTTTTTTTTTTAGGTGGGAAAATCATCTTATGACAAATCCCGCCCTTAGGCGGAGCGGAAAATAGTGTCAGACTTTTACTAACTAAAAATCCACTCCTGTTCCTTCTTTGCCTTCGTCCCAGGGCCCCGGGTTTCACTTTCACACTACCCGTGGCCCCAGTAGGCTTCGACCCTGTTAGGCCCCTACGATTTGCTGACAACTCCCTGAGGCGCGCGTGGAACAATACGTGCCGTCGACGACTTGGGCTCGGTCCCGGACTGGATGATCGGACGGCGAGCCACCCATTGCTCGCCGTCCGCAAGCCCGCGCCTACGGTGGCCGAAAATCGGGATCGGAATCCCGGCGGCGGTTGGGGCGTGAGGACCGTTGCCTCACGCGATCGGCCGCCTCCTTTGCTAGCATTACTGCTTCGCAGAAGGAGGCGACCGCCTGCCACTCCTCCTCCTCGCTACGGACCATGGCCTGTACCAAGGCCCGGCGCGAGAGATCGCCGCCGCCGATCGCCCCCACGAGGATACGGCGTTGCTCTGCCCAAGCGGGGCACACCTCCACCGTGTGCTCCACCGTGTCCTCCAGGCGATCCACACAGTGGCGACACCCGGGCGTCGCTTCCACACGAATCCGGTGCAGGAACTTCCCGAACTTACCGTGTTCGGTGAGAACCTGCGTCATGCGGAAGGTGAGGACGCCGTGAGGTCTTTCCAACCACGCTTCAAAGAGGGGACTTACCGCCATAATTGTGGCGTGCCCAATCCTATATGGGTTCCGTTTTTTCCTTTTGAGGTACGAAACCCTAAAAGTAACTCTGTCTGACTATTACACTTTCATGGTTAAACTACTGAACCTACATCATCTTCGCGTCTGCAATAAGCGACATTCATGGAAATAAGTCGCAAGCCAAGCTAGTGGAAAATCATCATTTTGCCCTTGTCCCCATTACGAGGGGTCGGCGCAACAAGTTTTTTCTTCCATTCTGTCCTTCCAACCGTCACGCTATCACTAACTTCCTTTTCTTTCATATCACTCCTCACACAATCCATCCATATTTTCTTTGGCCTCCTTCTCCCTCAATCTGCATGTTTATTCATAACTATTTTAGTAACATGCATTCCATCCATCTTTTTCACATGACCCTACCAAGATAAACAATTCTCTTTCAACCTTTTAGTCAATGACACCACTTTCAAACTTCCTCTAATATACTGTTTTTTTATAAATTAACAAATTAATTTACCTCTAGTAAAACTATTGACTGGCTTTACCAATCACGGAACTTCGCTTCAGTCAATCACATTCCCGAGAACTGACAAGCAATTCCTGCAGCGAACGCTATTCGCCAAATCAAATGCAGACATGCATGATTCAAAGGAAAATGTCTGAAATACTTGGTTTATATGCAGACTCCCATCTAAATGAATTTATGAACTAACTTCTTTCCACGGATTCACTCAAGTGTTTTGTTTCACACAGTGGTGAATTTTAAGATTTAGCGCTGCACGCCAAATATTTATTATCATCATTTCAGCCGAAAGACGTCCACTATTGGACATAGGCCTCCCCTAAGTGTCGCCAAAACGACTGGTCCTGTGCGTCTCGCATCCATCGGATTCCCGCGACGCTCGCTCACAATGGGCTTCTGACGAGGCCCATTGTGAGCGACCATGTTTCAGAGCCATATGTTGTCACTGGCAACACGCACTTGTCATTGACTTTCGTCTTGAGACACTGTGGACCAGAAAATACCACGCAGCTTCCCGAACGCTGCCCAGCCGATTCGGATTCGACGATTGACCAGTGTTCAAATATTTATCATCATCATCATCATCGTCATTTCAGCCGAAAGACATCCACTGTTGGACACAGGCCTCCCCCAAGAGTCGCCACAACGACCGGTCCTGTGCGTCTCGCATCCATAGGCTTCCCGCGACCCTGACCATTCTGCATGCAATGTGCCCTGCCCATTGCCACTTAAGTTTGGCAATTCTTCGAGCTAAAAAAAAATATTATGCAAATATTTATGCAGGCCCGCAATTAACAAAAGAAGGAAAACTCTTTTTTAATTTACTTATGTTTCAAAACAAAAAGTACATACCTACGTACTCCTGCGTCGTCAGCCGCGACCCCATCGAGAGATTTCATGGGAGCAATTTTATTTATTTATTTATTTATCTATGTTTTGTCATCAAGGCTATAAATCCTGAAAACATGTATTTTTTTTGTGTAATATACCACAAGAATAATCTAGTTCCTTCGTTACCTTTCATACCAGGGCCGAGTTTTCCTTTCAGAAGCAGACCCTTGGCCTTTACCCAAACCCGCGCCTACGATGGCCGGAAATCGGGATCGGGATCCCGGCGATTTGGGCGTGAGGGCCGCTCCCTCGCGCGTGCACGTGCTGCCTTCTCCTTTGCTAACATTACTGCTTCGCAGACGGAGGCGACTGCCTGCCACTCCTCCTTACTTCGGACAATGACCTGTACCAAGGCCCGGTGCGAGAGATCGCTGCCGCCGATCTCCCCTATGAGGACACGGAGATGCTCTGCCGAAGCGGTGCACACCTCTGCTGTGTGCTCCACCGTGACCTCTGGACGGTCCACACAGTGGCGACAAGAAACTGACTGCCTGACATATCAACTCATAACCGAAACTACTGGGACTAGGGGTGTGAAATTTTGCACAGATTTGTTTTTATGAAGTAGGCGAGCGCAAAAAGAGAATTTTTCAAAAAGTCCATAGTTTGTTTGGGAAAACCTACTTTCACATGGTCTTCGCCACTGGAAAAAGCTAGTTTACAATATAACAGTACAACTGAAATACTTGGTTTATATGCAGAGTCCTATTTGCTATATAAAATAGTGGGACGTGTAATGTGTTCGACGTAAACGTAACTAAATATCCAAGGATTCGATCTACGGGATGTAAGAGTATTTGTAGGATGGATAGGCTATGGTATTGAATTGGGATATTGTCGAATTTCAGGCAACTCAAAGATAATCATGTAAAATAAAATCTTTGTATTCGGTTCTTCATTATTAAAGCTAGAACTACACTAGACCGACGCACACGTGTAACACGCCTAATTTGTACGTAGAACGACGTCGCGTGGCGTGGATCAAGCGTAGCTCTACAAGTCTAGTTTCCATATAAAATGTATGGAGACATCACACATCATCGTTGATGAACGTCGTGATAGCCTAGTGGTAAAGGCACCCGCCTCTCATGCATGAGGTTGCGGGTTTGGAATCTAGCAAGTACCATGAATGAGCAACGCCGTGTCCTCGTGGGGGCGATCGGCGGCGGCGATCTCTCACGCCGGGCCTTGGTACAGGCCATGGTCCGAGTGGCAGGCGGTCGCCTCCTTTTGCGAAGCAGTAATGCTAGTAAAGGAGGCGGCCGATCGCGTGAGGCAACGGTCCTCAAGCCCCAACCGCCGCCGGGATTCCAATCCCGATTTCCGGCCACCGTAGGCGCAGGCTTGCGGACGGCGAGCGATGAGTGGCTCGCCGTCTGACCGTCCGGTAACCGTCCGAACCGAGCCCAAGTCGTTGACGGCACGTACTTGTTCTACGCGCGCCTCAGGCAGATTTCAGCAAATCATAGGGGCCCAGCAGGGTCGAAACCTACTGGGGCCACGAGTAGTGTGAAAGTGAAACGCGGGGCCCTGGGACGAAGGCAAAGAAGGAACAGGAGTAGGTTTTTAGTCAGTAAAAGTCTGACACTATCTCGCGCTCCGCCCAAGAGCGGGATTTGTCATTAGATGTTTTTCCACGTAAAAAAATAAAAATAAAAACTAATTGGGAAAAAGCTAGGAAAGCTAGGGAGATGATTATTGCATGAGATATAATTATCAGGTTTATTTTTAAATAGATAGATATACTCTTTATTGTTACTCCATAAAAATACAGCAGGAGTTTAAGATAAATAGATTATAAAATATATAAGTTTGTCGTATAATTAAGGCTGAATATCGAAAATATCAATAAATTAATGTAATCAATTTGTACGAGTCGCTACGTAATTTCTTTCCAGCAGCCAGATGTTACAGTATTTTTTTTACCTAAGTTATTATAACGATTTTATTCATCATCATCATCATCATTTCAGCCGAAAGACGTCCACTGTTGGACAAAGGGCTCAACAAAAACGATTTTATTGCTTGTCTTAAATTAAAAGTTTCAACTAAAATTCTAAAACTTGTGTCTACCATAAACGCTTATGTTTATCGTCAACAACAAGTATGAGCTTATAAAAAAGATTATTTCCTGAAAAAATAACAAATACACACTAAGAAAAATTGTATTGTTCGCGCTCACTACCACGGTGACAAACCACCCGTTATTATCGTCAAACTATGACATCTTAAGGTCCTAACTCCCGAGCAGTGCTTTAATAGGTAAACGGCTAGGTCAATAGGTATGAAAAAAATATATATTTATTATATATTCATGGTGAATGTCACATGGCTTCGATTTTTTTTCCAGCGTGGTGGATTACGGCCCATCCACTCTCCTAGAGAGAGGAGGCCTGAGTCCCAACAGTGGAAACATTAAAAGGCTGATTATGCTATGCTTATGCTATAGATTCATGTACAACGTTATCATCATATGATTTTTTCGTAAGACTAATACTATTTTTCGAGCCCAAGTCGTCGACGGCGCGTGCTGTTCCACGCGCGCCTCAAGATGTCAGCAAATCGTAGGGGCTCAGCAGGGTCGAAGCCTGCTGGGGCCAAGGACAATTCTGAAAGGAAGACTCGGCCCTGATACGAAAGGCAACGAAGGAACAGGAGTGGGTTTTTAGTCAGTAAAAGTCTGACACTATCTCGCGCTCCGCCCAAGAGCGGGGAATGTCATAAGATGATTTTCCCACCGAAAAAAAAAAGTTTTACCAAAAAAAAAATCCTTAACAACATGATATTTTTTCGCTTGTTTTCCCTATTTATTTCAAACGGCTTTGATCTTTAGAAATATGTTTACACAACAAAAATTGCTAGTTAAATGTTCTTTTAGAATGTACATAGCATTATGTAAATCAATCAATATTTCGCAAAGAAAATGGATTAAAAGTTCGGCGGGGTTCTATCCGGCCAGATGTTCACGGGACTATACGGATTACCATACTATTAACCTTATCTGGCCAAGTGTGAATCCAAGTCGCATTTGACCAGTTTTTTTTTTTTAAACGTTTATATATTTTTAACCGACTTCAAAAAAAAGGAGGAGGTTATCAATTCGGTTGTATTTTTTTTTTTTTTTTTTTTTTTTATCATCATTATTTTTTTTTTTTTTTTTTTTATGTTTGTTACCTCAGAACTCCGTCGTTTATGGACCGATTTGCAAAATTTTTTTTTCCCTTTATAGGATATGCTTCCAGATTGGTCCCATTTTTTTCAAAATCCAGTTCTGATGATGGAATCCATGAGGAATCGAGGGAACTCCTCAAAAATTATAGGCAACCCTATGGTAATTTTAGTATTTTCATCAAGAACTTAAGCATTTACAGTCAAAAAGTAACATTTGATGAAGTGGAACTGATGAAGAAGACCAGAAATGGTCAACGGAACTTCATACTCAAATAGATATCACATTGAAGATATAGTTAAGCGACTATGACAATACAAATAAATGAATGATTCTGAATAGTTACGTTGAAAATGGTATCATCGAAGTGATCTGATGATGATGATGGAGCCGGAAGGTAGGCACTGGAACTCCGTAATTAATCAATGTAACCTAGCCGTGTTTGGACTCATTAGAATTGTCATGAGATGCACTTTGGCTATAAGGTACTATCGAACTGATCTGATGATGGAGCCGGAAGGAGGAAGGTAGGCACAGCAACTTTATAATAAAACAATGTAACCTAGCAGTATTTGGGTAAATTGGAATTGTCATTAGAAATAGGCACTCTGTTTATAAGTGTATCGCAACTAAAAATTGTGAAATAAAAACTTTTTAGAAAAAAAAAATAACCGACTTCACTAAAAAAAACACTAAAAGGATCAAAATAACTTTAATTTCGGAAGTCGGTGTTAAATAAGAAACAAACAATACCGAGAAACACCGACATCCGAAATTAAAGTTATTTTGATCCTTTTAGTGTTTTTTTTAGTGAAGTCGGTTATTTTTTTTTTCTAAAAAGTTTTTATTAACAAAAAGTTTTTTTTTTACGTCTGAACCATGATGACATTGGAACGTCATAGTAGAGGCAGGTACCTGTAACCGTGAATCCGTGACGTCGGGACAAATTTTCCGCAAGCATGGACACCCTGCATTTGCGTCGTGTAGCGAAACACTGAGATGTGTCCCGTTTCTCATAAATCACGAGGCCATTCTACATAACGACTGTGCGAGTTGGGGTGGCTAAAATGTTTGTATGGTGGTTTGGTAATTAGATGCTTTAGTATTATAGTAGGTAGGGTTTAGATTCAGGGTTGCGGAATTTTTTGGAAGAGTTACCGCGGCCCTGGAATTCTAAGGGTGTTTTTAATATCGTGTGGATCTCATTACGCATGCGGGATTGCTCAGCACGCGTAGCCCCCGCAAATGTTCTTTTCATACAAGTATTTATTGTAATGTGTGGAATACGCACGCAGGACACGGGGCATGATATCGGGCAGCAGCCCCGCATGCGGAGCAATTCCGCATGCGTGGTGATATCGCTTTTATATATATAGATTATTTTAGCGTTAACTTTTTAGCGTATTTTATTATTATAGTAATCATCATCTTCCTGCCGTTTTTGTCTTGAACTCTATCCTGTCACCCATCACGGTATCACTTACTTCCTTTTGTATTATAACTAGGTGCTGTCAGCGGATTCGCTCGCGTGAAGGTAGGTTTTTGCTTGGAAACTTTGGACCCCCTTTTCATCCCCTTAAAGGGTGAATTTTGGAAAATCCTCTTTTAGTTCTCGCTTACGTCATGAAAGGAAATCTTATGCAAAATTTAACAATCCCAATCCCAGTAGTTTCGGCTGTGCATTGATATATCGGTCAGTAAGTTTCTCCTTTTATTTAACAACATCAGCTCTAATATATGCGAAACCCGAAACACGTGTCTAGTATTTTTTATGTAAAGAATTTGTGTACAAAATTGTATAATTGTATCATGAAAAATCACAAAATTATAAGCTTGTTATGTTATCTAGTTGTCCGCACAAACACATGGTTACCGGGCCATCCGGGCGACTGAGGGGTGTTGCTCCCGCACCTGTGCGCCGACGTCTAATGCCTTCTATGACCTGCCGTGACCTGTGTTGTACTTAGTGTCGGTGCTGTCCAACTTGTGAACTTTTTAAATATTTGGGAAAAAATATTATAACATGGTGTAAAAATTATTGAAATCAATTCAGTTACTGATTCTGAAAAAAAACTATATTCAGGTTTCGCATAATATACTAAAAATAATATTGTATATAGATAGATATTTTTCTAACAAAGTTCGCTAACAAAATCTTCCTATTCCTTCTTGAAAATGACTCAGGTATAATTTAATTTTATAACAACCGCCACAATCGTAAATCTGTGGAAATAAACCAGCGGATATTATGAACTAAAGTAAGATTTCATTAAGCCGAGCTTAACCATGCTCGTAATAGCTAAACTAATCTAAGATAATTAATCTTAGGTAGAAGTTACACTTGAATAAAGTTAAGTCATTACATACATACAGAACTTTCATTATCAATTTCTAATGACTGTTTACAATGGTAAACTATTGGCGCCGGGCCTTGGTACAGGCCATGGTCCGGAGCGAGGAGTGGCAGGCGGTCGCCTCTTTCTGCGAAGCAGTAATGATAGCAAAGGAGGCGGCCGCACGCGCGAGGCAATGGCCCTCGCTCCCCAGCAGCACCGTATGTGCGGGCTTGCGGACGGCGAGCAATGGGTAGCTCGCCGTCCGACCGTCTGGTAACCGTCCGGACCGAGCCCAAGCCGAAAGAGATCTCCGGGGCCCTGGAACAATGGCAAAGAAGGAAAACGAGTGGGTTGTTAGTCAGTAAAAGTCTGACACGCCCTCTCGCTGCGCCCAAGAGCGGGGGATTTCATTAGATGATATTTCCGCCCAAAAAAAAATGGTAAACTATAATTCATCAGATTCGCGCGACCGTCACCATCAGGTTACCAGTCTACATTGTAGGAGGCCTTCCGACGCTGCGTCTTCCAGTACATGATCGCCATGAGCTTTTCGGCCCCATCGACCATCTGTTCTGCAAGCAAAACGACCACGAATGCTAGGCGTAAAGGATCTTACGTTGTAGTGTACCTTGGACCTCTGTCCAACAGTGGACTTTCGGCCGAAATAATGATGATGATGATGAAACTTTAATAAAATAAAAACAATCTAGAGCAAAATGATCACAGTTATCGATAGTTTTATAATGACAACTGCCTGTATCATCATGGTATCATCGCACGGCTGAGCAAAAGCCTCTCTCCATAACTTCCAGATGTAATACATCCATGGCTAGTGTGACCTACACGATCGCTGCTCATAGTTATGAATTTGGCCAAACTCGTCCCATTTTCTACGAGATCTGCTATGATGTCCTTTGACCAACTGTGTCAGGGCTTCACTTAATGGAGTGTGGGAATTTTCCAAAGATGTATCATAGTTCTGGAACTCAAATGGCAGCTGAAGGAACATAGGTGGTTTTAAGTCATTAAAAGTCTGACACACTCTGTCACTCCACCTACAGCGAATGAAGTTATTTGACGATTTTACACCTCTAAAAACTAGGACTTTACATAGTGGTTAGTTTGTCCCACAGCTAAATAAGTAAGTACTTATTTAGCCTATCGCCCAGCAAAGGATCATATAACATCAAGAAGTCCAGCACCCCTAGCCAAGTTGATAATCTGCAATCGTTAACGCTAGTCGAAAACTAATCAAATGTATGGGAATGACATCATATCAACGTTAAGTCACGTGGTCAGAACAAATGAATAGAAAATTCGTAGCCAAGTTCACATCGTTCAAAATGATAATTATATTGAATTGTTATTGTTTCTACAATATTTAACGCTACATCCTTTTTTATTGTAGAACGACATTGTAGAACGAGCGGTTGACTCAGGCGTGTCAACATGGCTACCAACTTATCGTTTTCTACAATTGCTGACACCGAGGCGTTACCGATTGGAGAACGGAATTTGACACGAAACGGTTGTAACTTGGCTAGGGGGGCAGCATTCATCAAAACGCCGTACGTCACCGAGCGTCATTTTAGGCCACCCGATCTCCTGCGACTTTGTTTGACTTTCCTCTGTATATAAATTTCCCCAGACATTTTGTGAATTAAAAAGCTTAATTTAAGTGGTCCGTCAGTTTCTGTATTAACGCCGTTTGAGATGCCACAACGAGTTCTTGCTAATTTCTTGAAAAGTTTCTCATGTATTTCAGTTAAACCGCGGTAAATAATTGTTTCATTTTACTGTATACTTGTGCCGTATTAAGTTTGAGTAAGAGGAGATGAGGATTCTCCTTTAAATTAGGTAGAAAATTGTTTAGTGTGTGCACGTATTTTTTTTTAATGCATAGTGCTATAATATAATATGACGTCACTGTATCGGACTTCATACATTTACTAGTAAGTACCTACTACATATTGCGTGGATAGCGTGAGTTTCGATTATTATTATTATTTTTAAAGGACACTAACATCAATTTTTAAGATTTTACTGACACTAATAAATGGATTAATTGTGGTCTGAAATAAATGCAATTATTACTATTATTACGAAAAACATTAAAACGTTAAAAATAACTCTAATTTCGGAAGTCAGTGTTAAATAACAAAAAAACAATGCCAGAAACACCGACTTCCGAAATTGGAGTTATTTTGAACGTTTTGTGTTTTTTTTCGTAGTGAAGTCGGTTATTTTTTTTTTTTTTTGTAAAACGTTTTTTTTTCATCACTAACTTGATGCTAAAAAAATATACCCGTCGAATTTTGTTCGAGAATCACCCTTTTCACTTCTATCGTGTGGTCTTAAACACAGACCGTTATTAATAACCAGCCTTTTCAAGAAGTACATCGTAAAACAATTTTCGTTTATTGCAGGAATATGTTTTCTCATCGGAATTATGCACGATTACATGTACTTACAGTCTTGTTAAATTTCGTGACATTGTTTTTTTTAATTAAAATGTTAGACTCGCGTTTGACCACCATCTCACCTGATGGTAAGCGATGATGTGGTCGACTATGGAGCACGCTTGCCTAGAAGTAGCCTATTCACTCTTGACTTAAAGACCCCTAAGACGTGGTTTTTTTTTTAGGTGGGAAAATCATCTAATGACAAATCCGGAGCGGGAGATAGTGTCAGACTTTTACTGACTAAAAACCTACTCCTGTTCCTTCTTTGCCTTTATCCCGGGGCCTCGGGTTTCGCTTTCACAGTACCCGTGGCCCCAGTTGTTGTTGAGTTGAAGATTAGATGTGGTTATGTATCTTTTTTTTTTGTTTAGAATGATATTATCATAAGTACTTTTTAATTATGGAAGAAAAAAACTCATTCCTGCAAAAAACGCATAATGTCGCTTATCAGATTCGTGCGACCGTCACCATGTTATCGGTCTACATTGTAGGAGGCCTTCTGATGCTGCGTCTTCCAGTACATGATCACCACGATCCTTACCCAACACAACAACCACCGAACAACAACAACAACCGAGAACAGATGTTCTGCAATTAAAACGACGACGAATGCTAGGCGTTCGTTGTAGTGTAACTAAACAGAAGATATTGACCCTTATAAAGAAGACAATATTCTTCTTTATAAGGGTCAATATCTTCTGTTTATAAGGCCTGACTTACACACTCATCAACGGCATGCCTAAACCCTTGGACTTACAACGCTGAAATTTTGCACAGAGATTTCTTTTATGTCGTATACTAAAGTAAAAGTAAAAAAATAAAAGGAGAATAGGATTTTCCTAAATTCACAATTCAAATGAAACGGGGTTCCAAAGTTGGTATGAAGGGACCTACCTTCACACGGGCAAGGAGACTGGCAGAGGCTCTGGTCTCTAATATGGGAAATGAATGGTCAACAGAACAAAACTATGCAAAATGACCAGGGGTCGGAATTAGGTAGAATTATTCATGTACTTGCAACGAAATGTTGATATTAATATGGATCTTCCCGGGATTTCTAATGAAAAATCCCGTGTGGCCAACAATGTTACAAATAAATAATAATAATAACCTCAGAGATAAATAAGACAAACAAAACAAAGATAATTAACATACAATTTTTCTTAGTATTTTTCATTGAAAAAGATCTCTCTACGTCAACTGAGGTGAGGTTAACAAAATACACTTCTTCCTCCTCGTCATTTTCATCAATTTTTTTCTGCTTTATTTCTGATAGTTTCATAAAAAAAATCTGCCCTTTAAAATTAATCTCAGAATTTCAGGCATATCCACTTTACCCTTTCGCTGTATGAAATCGGTGTAAGTACATGTTTAACTCTACCTAACTCCGACCTCTGAAATGAACTCTCCTCGTTTTCTGACACACTATTGCCGGACCCAAAAAAATCCATCGTAAATTAGATCTCCATTCACAAATCACTCCAAACAAAAAGACCACTTCCCCGTATCAGTATCTAAGGAGCAAACAGTCCATATTTATATGGCACTTAAATTCTCATTTCTTCACTCTGTGGCCATAAATGTGCCGATTTGGTCTCGAAGCCCGAATGCGTTCGGGTGAATATTTCATGTGTTATAGTCGCCATGTCGCTCTCTTGTCGCTGTCGTGTCGTAATGGTGTCGTTGCCTTGTGATTTAGATAAGTACTTATTGTTTATAGTTTGGGAAGTATGTTTTGGTGTGTGAATGGAATGTTTAGTGGGTTCTTACTCTTATTGTCCTCATGTTGTGTTTCTATTATGGTTATTACAACGATTTTTTTTAAATCGTTACCACTATACGAGGAGTTATTGCTGAATCGTGGGTGCGTTGTAAAACATGTAGCATAGCATAGCATAGTCGGTCTTATAATGTTCCCACTGTTGGGACTCAGGTCTACTCTCTAAGAGAGGGAACGGGCTGTAATCCACCACGCGGGCCCAGTGCGGGTTGGTGGATGTCACATGTGTTCGAATTTTTGGTTCTCGGACATGCCGGTTTCCTCACGATGTTTTCCTTCACCGTTTTGAGAGCAGTGGTGATGAAATAAATTACACAAAGTAATGCGCCTGGCTGGGTTTGAACCCGCGACCTACAACTCGTAAGTCGGGGCCGTTACCACTGGGCCACCACTGCTCTGCAAAACATGTAAACTGACATAAACAAGACACCCACATCTGGAACAACGGAACAAATACCTAAAGGCCATACAAAATTTGTACGGTGCGGGAATCGAACATGTAACTTGCAGTGCAGCAGCCAATCGCAGAAGGCCTTAACGCCCGAGCAGTGCCACAAAACAGTGAATTATGAAGTGGCTAGGTCAACAGTAGTTTTGAAAAAAAATATATTATAAACTCATGTACAACATTATCAACATATGAGTCTCTTAGTTACAAAAACCGCAATGTCCGTTGTATGACATCGCGCGTAATTTATGATTTTCGTATTTCGCATTATTGGCCCTGTGGGCTTTAGTGCAACTATAGTAGTTTGATTTAAAATAATATAGTTAATCAAATACTAAACTTAATCATGTAAAATCTTTATGAACTAGAACAATAACCAGAAAAACATTATGGACTTTGCTGACTTTGTAACACTCGGATGGACTTTGCGGTTTTTGTTGCAAAAACAACATGGACTTTGTTGGCTTTGAAACATACCTATCGTGGCCTAGAATGATTGAACCATATTGATACTTCGTACTTGAAATAAAACTATGATTGTTTTATGAGAAGTTTATTAGTTAGACAAAACCGATGTTAAATTATAAGTAATGGTGACTCTTCTTGTTCTTCACATACCGACTCTTCAAGGAAATCGATATCGTCAACCATATTTTCGTCCGGTATTTCCTGTGTTGATGGTACTACTCTGTTATAGTACTCCAAAATCTCTAAATCACGCCATTTATCCCCGAAATGAGTAGATAACAATTTATTAACGTCCCTAAATTTTAACGGTTTTACTTGTGCGCCCTGTGGAATAGCGGTTGGAGAAATCATAGCCGTGTTTTTACCTTTTTTGCACACGCTTTTATATTGACCTGATTCAAATCTGTAGTGGAGTTCTCCTCTAACTCCAACCATGTCATTGCTTTTACTGGCTCGTTTCAAATAAAACCTTTTGCATTTAGAAAAAGGTACATGCCATTTTGTAGTTATCAAAAATATATCTTTAACGACGGTTTTCCAGTTGCATACTTGAACCGTAGTAGCAACGTTTATGGCGGTAGAATGTTTTTCCACTACATCAAAGTATTCTTTCGGTTTGATTATATTTTCAAGTTTCCGTAACTCCTTTTCAATACGAGCAAATACTCTGTCCGGCGGAAGAAATGAGTCTCCCACAACTGGGAAGACTACTTCTACCAGATGTATTTGGGCTGGTGCATCTTTTGTTAGCCAACGTGAGAGCATTGCTATAAGCATAGAATTTTTGTTTTGACCGGTGCACCCGTCGGCCATAAGTCGAACTTGATTACATTCTGGTGGAAAATCTGTATTGCAAAGCCGATGGTAAACTGAAGACACTATGAGATTTGCATCTTTTGCAAATTCATCCTCTGTCCAGCAATAACTGAACACATTTTCTTTTGTTAATGCTGATTTGGAGTTACCTTCCACAATAGTAAAATTGTAAAAGTACAGTTGACGAGAATAGTAGGTACTCTGGTCTGGTATTTTGGGCAGCGGCATGTTTTTCTGGCAGTCAAAACTAATAATCTTTATTTTACGGTTGTCTTCTTTTAACATTTTGAAAAATTCATTAGCTCGACGTTTGTGTACTGTTTTCTCAGCCATCAGCGTAGCTTTGTCACTATCATTTTGAACAATTTTTAGTTTTTCATTAAGCTGAAGACAAGTTGAGCACACGTCAACCCGAGGACTCCCAAAGCCCAAATTAAAACTAGTATTGAAAATGGCTCTAAAATACAACTTTTTCACTTTGAGGTTTTCTTGTGCTTGATCGTTATACATTTTGGCCATTTTATTAATACTTAGCTCTGAAGGCAAGTACATACGTCTCGAATTGCCACGACAGTAATGAGCTTCTGAACACTTAAATGTCTTTATGAATTTAATCACATTTTCTTTTTTGTCCTTGAATTTGTGGGATATACGGTCACCTCCGCGTTTTTCAATAGGAAAATTGCCATGTAGGTGATAATTCTTTATAACATTTTCTACGCGGTATCTTTTAATTTGCAACACCTGAAGGAATGCTTTTTGGCAAACTTGCATCATTTTAAGCTGTGATCTACAATATATCATATATTTCAGCTGCAAGCCTCTAGGTTTGTAATTTCGAGATTCAGATCTTGGACGACGACGTTTTGTTTTTATACCTTTCACATGTTTCAATATAAATGAGTCTTGTTTTAATTTGTCTTTCAATCGGTAAAAAGACTCATGGAGTTTGCGTACATCTTACAGTGGAATTTTAGAGCATTGTAACTTTTTACATTTATGTTCACAAGTCGGCTTAACAGGCAAATGTTTAGCTGCATACCTGAAAAAAAAATTCCTTGTCATTTGGGTTTTTAGTTATTAACAGTGGTCGAACATTCCGGTGTAATCATTCATAAAGTTGCGGAGCTTGCAAAATAGCCCAATAAAACAAATGTTGCTTCCACTATACTAATATAACTGCTATGTAGGATGAAAACAGAAATAAAGTGATATGTTAAGGAATATTATGATTTAAGTGAGATTGAGATTACTCAATCTCACTTAAATCATAATATTCCTTAACTTAACTTTTTATTAAAAATTAAACAAATTCATAAAAGGCTTTTATGAATTTGTTTAATTTTTAATAAAAAGTTGAATAAAAAGATTTCAATCATCATCTCGTACATACATAACTTTTTTGGGCATTAAGGATACAATATTTATGTTTGTAAGACTTTACCCTATAGGTACTTGTAGTATCCGGGCGACATATTATATACAAAATTTCATCACAATCGTTAGAACCGTTTCCGAAATAAATATACAAATAAGATTACTATAATGTTCCAAAAATCCAAAAATATAATAATATGAGGTGGCCCCAAAGGCTTACATTCTTCCTAAAAAAGTGAACAGGTAAAAAGTATCAAGACATAATCATCATAGTATACTCACCTTTGTTCTTTAGCACGATTCTTTGTCCAATTTGCAGCATTTACTCGTCGTTTTCGCGCCTGTTTATTGTCAACAACTTCAGGGTAACACTCCATGTCTCATATTTTAATAAACTTATTCCGAATTAATAACTTTTAGCACGAGAAAACTAAAATAAACCGAGCGCAAACTCACGACTGCACACAATAAACCGCCATATTGAAAAGCGTGACGTGATTGGTGGATAGGGACTATGCGTAATTTGATACAAACAGGAATGGACAATGCTGTTTTTGTAGCAAACTAAAAAGTTTCACAGCCGTTTTCTATTGGACTAAGTGGGTTTAGGTTCATACGACTAATATAAAAATGATTTATTTTGTCTATGGATTTTTGTACAATAGCTAATTCATTTTTACTTTTTTATGGACATTGCGGTTTTTGTAACTAATAGACTCATATTATGATTTTTTCGTATGACTAATATTTTTGCCAAAAAAAAAATTTAACGACATGATATTTTTCACTTGTTTTCCCTACTCCTTTCAAACGGATTTGATCTTTAGAAATATTTAAATCAATCAATATTTCGCAAAAAAAATGTATATAAAAATTAAAACAATTGCGAAAAATAGTGATTAATCGCGAGCTTATCAATTATTTACATGTCATGTTGTCTGTTGATGTGATTTCTCAAATGGTTGTTTAAAACTATAAATTGTTCAACTAGAACTTTTTATATAAGTAAGTCTTTCACAAATTTACTGTTGATTTTTTAGGGCTCCGTACCTCAAAAAGAAAAAACAGAACCCTTATAGGATCACTTTCTTGTCCATCTGTCTATCTGTCAAGACCCTTTATCTCGGGTACGCTGAACGCGTGGAGGTATCGAGTTAAAATTAAAACCATATACTCAGGTATGCAGTCCCTTGAAGCTGTGAAAATATCAAACTTCTGAGTTAACAAAAAAAAAAGATACGGTCGTTTATGTTGCAAAAAACATATATTTCGACACACTCAAGGGAATCAAAATTCATAGGGTACTTCCCGTTGACCTAAAATCCCGAAATTCGGCATGAAGCACAAGTATAGGAAAATATCTGAAAACTGTAAATTTGTAGTTACGTCACAAAAAAGAATTTTTTTGCGATTCGGAAAAATCGTCGTTACAATTTTTTTTTTTAATTCATATAAACCAGTGCTTGACTGCGATCCCACCTGATGGTAAGCAGCGATGCAATCATTGATGGTGAGGCGCACTAGTTTATTAAGAGCCTATTCACAATGCGGGAATTGGACTGTTTTCATAGGTAAGGTTGTACGGAACCCTCAGTGCGCGAGTCCAAGTCGCACTTGACCGGAATTTTTTTAATTAATTCTAAATTGAACAACGTGCATTTAACATGTAAGGAATAAATACCATCCTGCTAAGGCTGCGGAATAACGAGCGAGCGAGCGAACGAGCGAACGAACGAGTTACCGCGGCCCTGGAACGCAAAGGGCAACTGAAGGCACACTGGTGGATTTTAGTCAGTAAATGTTTGACACGCCCTCTCGCTCCAACCGGAGGGGGAGAAGTTATTGGATGATAACATTAACCAACCTAAAAAAAGATAGACATTGATGCAATGTTCCAAACATTTTTGTTTTCAATACACTTGAAAATCCAGCTCTTATTGCTTGTACCCAGCTAGTTGACACTCATGCACCACTCCCAATGTTGATTGACTGGCCTGTTGGTCTAGTAGTGGCCCTGACTGCTATGCCGGAGGTCATGGGTTCGATTTCCACCCAGGACAAATGTTTGTGTGTTAAGCACGATAATTTGTTCTGTCTGGGTGTAATTTATCTATAATATGTATGTATTTAGAAATATATAAGTATGTTTATCAGTTATCTAGCACTAATAACACAAGCTCTGCTTAGCTTGGGACTAGACGACGTTGTGTGATAGTAGCGGAATATTATCATTATTATTAATATCTTGCAATCAGAAATACGCACCTTTACCCAACTTGTAATATCAAAATACACAATTTCAGCTTTGTTATTAAAAAGCATAAACAATCCCAAGTGTGTACCATTCCTTAACTAAGCAGACAGCTAAAACAAATGGCCCTAAAAACGTATATCTCAACATAATCCTGCTGAGGAATTTAATTTGCTCGGTCTATTACGGATCGATAACAAAAGGGGTAGACTAACCCGTCTGTTTTGCGCTAATTTTAAGATTCCTCCACTTTAAGTGACTCAAGCTGTGTCATGTGGTGAGGCTTGGATGTTATTAAATTGGTCCAGAATGTGTGTAGGTTGTGATCGAAAATGTGTACTGGTTATTGAACACTTTAGTTTATGGGATGGGTGTATAACGGTAGTGAAAGACTATAAGTTTCTTCGCAGATATACTGCACCCCTAGCCAAGTTGATAATCTGCAATCGTTAACGCTAGTCGAAAACTAATCAAATGTATGGGAATGACATCATCTCAACGTTAAGTCACTTGGTTCAGAACAAACGAATAGAAATTTTGTAGTCAAGTTATCATCGTTCAAAATGATAGAATGAATTGTTATCGTTTCTACAATGTTCAACGCTACATCCTTTGTTATGATCTGTTTGACGTTTGTAGGAACGCTCGCCATAGACTAAAGAATAGGTCGTTATTCTCGACTCAGGCGTGTCAACATGGCTACCAACTTATCGTTTTCAACAATAGCTGACACCGAGGCGTTACTGATTGGAGAACGGAATTCAACACGAAACGGTTGTAATTTGGGGGGGATGTTACTATAGTCACTTTATATATTTTATTTTTAACCGTTTATTATAACCGTTGTGCTGTCTGTCCCGAATAAAAGTATTTCTATTATATTCTATTCCATTCCATTCCATTCCATTCCATTCCATTCCATTCCATTCCATTCCATTCCAATCCATTCCATTCCATTCCATTCCAATCCATTCCATTCCATTCCATTCCATTCCATTCCATTCCATTCCATTCCATTCCATTCTATTCTATTCTATTCTATTCTATTCTATTCTATTCTATTCTATTCTATTCTATTCTATTCTATTCTAATCTATTCTATTCTATTCTATTAGATTAGCTTCTCGCAGTTTCACCGATGACCTGCCTATGGCGACTTAAAACAAAAAGATACAACCGACTTCAAAAATCAACTGAAATATATTTAATTTCGGAAGTCGGTGTTTCTAAAGTCAAAGTCAAAGTTTTTTATTTCACATAGGCCTACATGGGCACTTGTAAAACGTCAGAAGCTAGTGCTGTAGCTAGTGTAGCAGCCTGGTTTTGTTTCGTCATTTTAGGACAACCGACATTAAAATTATTTTCCATTTTCTAGTTGATTTTTTAAGACGGTTGTATTACTTTCGTCCGACAGATACTGGTCGTGGATCACATCGCTCGCTACTCCAAAACGGAACATCAAAAATAAAGTAATATATATATTTATTTCTAACTGATACTGTCTAGTCTCGCGGATACTACCTTTGTTTCTTTTTAATTTGAAAAACTTTTATAATTAGTGTAACCTACGACTATCGTTGTAAGATTTCAACGGCACACACTTTTTGGCACGTGCAATCCACATAAAACTAACAAAAAACTTGTACAAAAACGAGCTAACAGCCAAACTTCCTAGCATTAGCTAAATGCTTATTTATTTCTTAATTGATTAAAGTCCAGACCTTGGCCCCCTTTATTTTTTCCTTTACCCGCCAATTGGATTGTCCGAAACTTTCCTGAATTTTATTTTAGGCCACTAAAAGCGCGGAACGAGTTCTAAAGACGAAATAATTCTATTTCAAATATCTGTTATTTATTTATAGTGCACACCTACCACAGTGATGTCTTTTTTAACCCAATGGTTGACTGGTAGAGAATGCCTTGTGGCATTAAGTCCGCCTATGAACCACTAATGTACATGAAGTTTTAATAAATAAATAAATAAATATTTCTTAATCTGTTTCGTCTTATCGTACAGGTCAGAAGAAAGAATGTAACCTTAGCATATTAAGGGAAAAATTACGGGTCCCAGCGTAGCCATTATCACACTAGATGGCGTTAAACTCAACTATTTTTGATTATTTTGTTTTTAGTGAGAGCATATAAGTCAAGAAAATGATATTTGTGACAATCGGATTTCAGTTTATTGAATTATGGCCTTAAAATTCACCTAATACTGACTGCCCGGGTGTCAACATTGTGTAGACTGCCTGGAGGACACGGTAGGGCGATACGATGGAGGTGTCCCGCACTTGGGCGGAGTCCTCGTCCCGTGTCCTCGTAGAGATGATTGGCATCGGCGTCCTCTCGTGCCGGGTTACGCTTCAGGCCTTGGTCCGGAGCGAGGAGGAATAACCAGCGGTCGCCTCCTTCTGAACCTAAAGGGCAACTAAAAGACTGGTGGTTTAGGTGTTTTTACTCAATAAACTTCTGACATCCTGCCCCAACAACACCTGAACAGGAGAAGTCATTGTATGACATCCCATAATAAAAAACTGGGCAAGTGCGAGTCGGACTCGCGCACTGACGGTTCCGTACAAAAGTGAAAGGTAAATTGTGGTTTACGATTTATGACGTATTAAAAAAAATACTACTTACTAGATCTCGTTTAAACCAATTTTCGGTGGAAGTTTGCATGGTAATGTACATCATATATTTTTTTTAGTTAAATCATTCTCTTATTTTAGAAGTTACAGGGGGGGGGACACATTTTACCACTTTAGAAGTGTCTCTCGCGCAAACTATTCAGTTTAGAAAAAAATGATATTAAAAACCTCAATATCATTTTTTAAAACCACACGACCATAGATCCCACACGTACGGATTTGATGAAAAAAAAATTTTTGAGTTTCAGTTCTAAGTATGAGGAACCCCCAAAATTTATTGGATTTTTTCTATTTTTGTGTGAAAACCTTAATGCGGTTCACAGAATACATCTAGTTACCAAGTTTCAACAGTATAGTTCTTATAGTTTCGGAAAAAAGTGGCTGTGACATACGGACGGACAGACAGACAGACATGACGAATCTATAAGGGTTCCGTTTTTTGCCATTTGGCTACGGAACCCTAAACAACACTAATAATGACTGTTCATGTATCTATAGGTACTCCATCGGTTTAGGTAGTTAACTAAACGTAAACAATCTTAATATGCCTTTTTATATAAAAAAATCGTATAAAAGACATACAAAGATTATTTAAATTTAGTTAGTGACCAAACATCGGTATCGGTATAGGTAAATAACAAATTGTAAACATTATTAGATAAAAATTATAGACAACTTTTAGATAAAAGACATGTCAAGATTGTTTACCTTTAGTTAATTATCTAAACAGCCCCCCTAGCCAAGTTGCAAACGATAAACGTGAACACTTAGTAATCTCCAATAGATTTTCAACTTTATACCTAAGAGTATAAAGGAGGCGGCCGCACGAGTGAGGGAACGGATCTCCTCACGCCCCAGCCGCCGGTAAGCCAACCTAGGCGTGGGCTTGCGGATGAAGAGTAATGGGTAGCTCGTCGACCAGCAGTCCGATAACAGTCTGGACTAAGCGCGCGCCTCAAATAGATGTCAGCAAAACCGCCCTAGAGCAGAAGTCATTGTATGAGTTCCCACCTAAAAAAAGCCGTCAACCTTCAAACCTCAAGCTCAGTGGCCGTGCAAGCTCGGAGCTCAGTCCTCAATTCCCTAAACATTTTTTTGACCATAATCATATTAATCATCTACTAAATAAATAAAATTCTACTCTTCCAGATTCTTTTTAACTGCGCCGCCTACTTTTTCTCTTCAATAGCTTCGTTCTTCGTACTCAATAATATTAAATCACATGGTGCCAAAAGTTACAAGTTCGCACCTCATTGCCTATGACAACTGCAGTAGTAGCCTTTATTCAAAAGACTGCGATATATTTTATGAATTGGCGGCCAGCCAGAATATCTTTGTCACCGGAGCCGTAAGTGAAACCCAGTTTGAGAGCCAAATTGAGACAACATTTTATCGTAGGTTGTCCTTTTAGTAGGTTTTTCTGCCCGTTTTCAACACACCCATATCCGCGTGGTTTGGTATATCATCAACTAACTAGCTGGTTACATTTGGGTCTGTTGGTCTAGTGGTTAGGGGCCCTGACTGCAAATGTTTGTGTGATAAGCATGATCATTTGTTAATTATGTATATATTTAGAAATATATAATTATGTTTATCAGTTGTCTAGTACTCATAGCACAAGCTCTGCTTAGTTTGGGACTAGATGGCGTTGCGTGATATTATAATAATTGTGTATTTTTTATTATTATTATTTGCTTAAAAAATGAATTAATCATTTAAAGTCGCAAATATAGGGAAAAAAAACTAATCGGGTCAAAATTAAGTAAGTTAGAATCCTTTCAAATCTAGTTGAAGGGCAAACTGTCAAGTAACAGAAAAGAATGCGAAAACTGAAATGTAACATCACTGCCATTAAGTTACGTGCGTACAAAAGATATAGCGAGATGTTCCTACTCATGCCAATATTCCATTTTATTCATAGAAATTCTAATTAAGGGTTACCCGTCACTCGTCGTCCGCAAGCCTGCGAAGTAGGTATCGCTGCAGTCGGGTTAAAAGAAAAGGATTTTCTTATTAATATTATTGCTGAGATCGCGTTTGACCACTATTACGTAATGGTAAGTGATGATGTGATTGATGATAAAGCATGTTTTACTAAAAGTAACCTATTTATCCTTGACTTAAAGGCCACTTTTTTATTGATATAAACCAGAGCTTGACTTTATTGCCCGAAGAATCGCCTAACTTAAGCGGCAGTGGGCAGGGTACATTGCTCGTAGAACGGATGGTCGATGGGGCCGAAAGGTTCTATAGAGTAGCGAACGCGCACCGGAAAACGCAGAGGCCTACCACAAGGTAGACCGACGACCTGGCCCCCTAGCCAAGTTACGATCGTTTCGTTTGCGTCGAACACCTCGAGTAGGCCACGCCTCCGATTCCTTTGTTCTGACGTCATCTCAACGCTCAGTCACGTGGTCAGAACAAAGGAATCGGAGGCGTGGCCTACTCGAAACGTTCGATGCAAACGAAACGATCGTAACTTGTCTAGGAGGCTGGTGAGAGTCGCGGAAATGCGGTGGATGCGAGACGTACAGGATCAGTCGTTGTGGCGACGCTTGGGGGAGGCCTATGTCCAACAGTGTCTTTCGGCTTTTCAGTTGAAAGACGTCCACTGTTGGTACATACGCCTGATGATGATGAGAGCTTGACTGCGATCACTGATGCTATTGTTGTTGGTGAGGCGCGATAGTTTATTCACTCACTTTATACACTCACTAGAGCCTATTCACTCTAGCCTTGAACACACCTAAATTATAATCGAACGGGAAGACCGCAACAGACAAACAGACTTTCCAAGTTTACCGCATTTGTGTGTTTACGTCGCTTATCTTATGGCCCAGAAATGTTCTCAGTATGACCTCACTCCAATTAGGGTGGGTCCGATTTGTGAAATTGACTGAATACTTGAGCGCACAGTCATTACGCTCAAATCAGTTTCACGCTGATTCCGCTCGTTTCAGAATAAAAAAAAAACTTCTCGCTTAAATAAGCGAGAATGATGGAATGAGAAAACGTCCATCCACCTGGCGTTAAATGAAACGTCGCTGTCTAGATATCAAGATTATCTGTCCTTTGAGAAAAACCTAACTAAATCTAACTAGATTTTTTTGGAAAACCGGATTGTTTTTTTTTTAATTGATATAAACCAGTGCTTGACTGCGATCCCACCTGGTGGTAACCAATGATGCAATCATTGATGGTGAGGCGCACTAGTTTATTAAGAGCCTATTCACTCTAGCCTTGAAGGCACCTAAATTATAGTTGGACGGGAAGACCGCAGCAGGTTATTCAATGATTACTTGTTTTACATGTTTAAAAAGTTAACTCGAGCGTCCAACCTGAGATACATTTCCATACAACCGCTTTTACAAGATTATGATGTTATTACTTACACATGTTTTTCTAGATATTTTGGAAACATAAATATCTTGTTTTTTTTTCGGTGGGAAAATCATCCAATGACATCTCCGTCTCGTCTCATCTTGGGCGGAGCGCGAGATAGTGTCAGACTTTTACTGACTAAAAACCCACTCCAGTTCCTTCGTTGCCTTTCGTACCAGGGCCGAGTCTTCCTTCCAGAAGCAGACCCTTGACCCCAGTAGGCTTCGACCCTGCTGGACCCCTACGGTACACAAATATCTTGTGGACATCATGATTTCTATTGAAATGAAAACATTAAATTAATTTGTCTTAATTTGTCTCTAGACCTCTGAAAAATTTGCATGAACTTTGGCCTTTCATGCTGTACTCATAAATCTATACATATAATAATACATATAATAAAACAGAAACGAAAGAAAAACTGTACATTGAGAATTTTCGAGAAAAAATAAGTGGCTTTTGTTAGAAAAACGTAACTGATGACAAAAAGTGACTTTTTAGAATTTTTGTCTGTTTGTCTGTTTTTCTGTGTGTATGGTACGGCTTCACGCCAAAACTACTGGATAGATTGAATTGAAATTCAGCAGAAATGTTCTGTGTTAACCAAGGAAGGCTTTAGGCTACATATTATCACGCCGTATGTTATGGGAGGTAAGCAATATTGATTTTAAAAGGTTTTTGTTCGTTATTGAATGCACAAAATAATTGAATGCATAAAATGACGTTATTTAGTTAATAAAAATTTAACTCTGGGAACATAATAATTACGCTATTTTTATAAAGGAGCGGGGCAGTAATATTGTAAATTGCAAGAGAACAGCTATTCAACAATATGTCAACGGGGAATTTAGCGGTAAGGTCAGGCGACCGTTTACCGCTCTAAATGGTGCGAGTTCAAATAAAAAAATATTGTTTTAAAAAATCGTAAAATCTTTTCATTTAGTTTTTGCATTTTTTTATGTGCATAGAAACGATACTGTTATGAAATCTGAGAACTTTACATGTCCTAAACAGATTGATTGGTGGTACAACAAGCTACACTATCATGATGTCAAGTCAAAGTTTTGGTTCTAAGTTTTAACTTACCAAGCACATTTGTTGTAGGTAATTGATTTAAGTATGTAATTCTTAGTTTTGTCCCTTGCTGCTGTTACCATAATTTTTTTAATGTAAAAATAATGTAGTTGTCTGTTAAATTAACGACAATTTAGTTTTATTCATAATTTAATTTGGGTAAATAATATGTAGTTTCCGTTTTCTAACTAGATGGCGTTGGTCGAGTTAGATCGCGCTATGGTTTCGTTCCCAAAAAGTGATGTTATAGGTGCCGATGTGCCGCTCTCATCCTATAGAAACGGGGGTTACCTTTGTTGTCTGTGTTGGTTGATGTGTTTAATTTTCCTGCGAATAATTATTATTTTTCTACTTACTAGCAATTCTTACGTACCTACTTAATCGATTACTTTTCATTGATTTGAATATCGTTAGTATCGGATTAAGAAGAAATTTTAGCTATGCCTTTTAGAAAAAGATCAAATCTGTCTCGAAACTCAAGGGTTTCTAAGATGCGCAGGTTAGTTCGATCTCCGCTTCTGTTGTGGGAGAAATATCATTCTTGGCATCTTCTGTCCGAAGACTTCCTAAGAGCTCTGAGACGCACTACTGAAGATAATACAGAGGCAACTGATGAGCGTGTTCTAAACAGTAGCCTTAGTTCACTTCAAGACATGGTCATTTCGATCGGCGGCAGTTCTCTGGTGGATTATGGGCTACCGACTCCACAACATCTGGATGTACAAGAGCGTGGAAACAGAGAGTATAACTCTGAAATAAATTATGATCCAAGAGCTATGAGTACCGTCGTCAATGACCATGTCTCTAAGTTTACCTCAGAGCAAAAGCAAATTTTCGACACAATCCTTGAAAGTGTTGGACTCGGCCAAGGCAAAAGGTTTTTCTTGGATGCTCCTGGTGGAACAGGGAAAACATTTGTCACCGCTGGCATTCTCGCAGAGGTCAGGAGGCAAGGCAAGATGGTCATTGTAGTAGCATCGTCAGGAATCGCCGCAACACTGCTTCCTGGCAAAACAGCGTACGCAATGTTTAAGATTCTCATAGATTTAGAGAGTAATGAAACACCTGTTTGTGGAGAGTCACGCAACAGTGACAAAGGGCGCGTGCTTAAAGATTGCTCTTTAATCGTGTAGGATGAATGCACTATGGCGAACAGAAAAGCAGTATAAACAGGACTTTGCAGGACATCCGCAGGAACCATAAAATGATGGGTGGCGATACAGCTCAGTTTAGCGGCGATTTCCGACAAACGCTGCCTGTGGTGACGCGAGGAACTAGGGCTGATGAGGTGAATGCTTCGTTGAAATGCTCTTTCTTATGACCACATATTCATAGGTTGAGCTTAACGATGAATATGAGAGCACAGCTTGGCGGGAATGTACAAGCCCAAGAATTTTCTGATGTTCTCTTAAAATTGGGTGAGGGAAAGCTACCATCTACTGGTAGCGTTTCCTCACAGTGGTCAGGTGGTTCTACCTGAGATACTTGAGAGAGTGGTGTCTACCTTAAAAGATTTGATTCGCCTGGTGTACGGGGACATCAATAGGATACCGCACCAAGATAATTCTTGGGTGTGTGAACGAGCCATTTTAACGCCCAGAAACGACCAAGCTTCAGCGATCAATGAATTCATTCTCGCAGAAATTGAGGGAAATTAAGTGATCTACACTTCAATAAACACTGTTGTCGACCAAAGTGATGCCACACATTACCCCGTAGAATTTCTCAATTCTCTCAGTGCAAGTGGACTACCAGCGCACACCATTAAGCTAAACGTCGGTGTCCCAATTATGCTTCTTCGAAATCTCACTCCGCCGAAACTGTGCAATGGGACCCGGCTCAAAGTTGTCTCGCTACAGAGAAATATCATTGAGACAGAAATTCTAACGGGTTATGGAGTCGGCGAGACAGTGTTTATACCATGTATACCACTAAATCCCCACAATTACCCTTTTCAATTCAAGCGCGTTTTTTTTTTTATAGGTGGGAAAATCATCTTATGACAAATCGCGCTCTTGGGCGGAGCGGGAGATAGTGTCAGACTTTTACTGACTAAAAACCCACTCCTGTTCCTTCGTTGCCTTCGTCCCAGGGCCACGGTTTCGTTTTCACACTACCCATGGCCCCAGTAGGCTTCGACCCTGCTGGGCCCCTACGATTTGCTGACATCGCCGTAATTCAAGCGCGTGCAGTTTCTTGTGAGCGTGTGCTTCGCCATGACAATAAATGAAGACTGCGGGTGTCGACCTCAGGTCGAGCTGCTTCTCACACAGACAACTGTACGTCGCTTGCTCCCGCGTCACCAGCCCTGACTCGCTGTACATATTGAATGAGACCGAGGGAAAAACTACGAACGTTGTTTACACAGAAGTGTTACAGTAAATTATAACACTTCTGTTATTCGACGTCTCCTAAGTTTCCTTATTAACCTGACGTCTCTTGCCAGTACATAAACTACATAACTTTAAAATTTTGAGTTTATTATGCCAAATAGTTTTGAGGGATCTAAGCTAAAGTATAATAAGGGACGCATCTTTGGAGTGTTTCTGTAAATCAACAAACTATCACTAACTATTATTAAAATAAAAATAGAATAAAAATCAATACTTATGTGATACGTGAGCAAAGCCACGGGTACAGCTAGTTAAAAATATATCTATAGAAACTTGCACAATCAATCGAGATTCTGAATGATGAAATTTTTTTCCAAAAACTTTTAAAGTTTATCGAAAAACACGTATTTCGAGTAAATGACGGTATTACCGAATGCCAACAGAGCGTTCAGCACCGTTAACGCTAGTCGAAAACTAATCAAATGTATGGGAATAACATCATCTCAACGTTAAGTCACTTGGTCAGAACAAACGAATAGACAATTCGTAGCCAAGTTCACATCTTTCAAAATGATAGAATGAATTGTTATAGTTTCTACAATGTTCAACGCTACATTCTTTGTTATTGTAGAACGACATTGTAGAACGAGCGGCCGACTCAGGCGCGTCACCATGGCTACCTACTTATCGTTTTCTACAATTGCTGACACCAAGGCGTTACCGATTGGAGAACGGAATTCGACACAAAACGGTTGTAACTTGGCTAGAGGGGCAGACGTTATTTCTCATTTTTCGCGTTGCCTCCTCATCAAAGCGTTGCGTTGGATGAAACAGCAAGCTTACGAGTGGGACCCCTCTTTATGTATATATTTAATAATAATAATTAATATAAGCTTCAAAAGTATCTACAACAATCTTAATTAGTCTATGAACATACAATTCGTTGTTTGGTTGTTCACAGTAAATTATCTACGAGCTCCCAAACTAAGTTGGACTGGTAGGCTATATACCCATCATCATCTTCCTGCCCTTGTCCCATCTTATTTGGGGTCGGCGCAACACGTTTTTTTCTTCCATTCTATCCTGTCAACCATCATGCTATCACTAACTTCCTTTTCTTTCATATCACTGTTCACACTATCCATCCAACTTTTCAATCCATCCATCTTTTAGGCTATACACCCATTAAAGGGAATTAAACCCTCGACCAGCAGCACCGCAGTTGATAGTTCAGCCACTACGCCAACTGTGCTGTCTTTGTTTTAATCGTGTTCATTCAAGCTTTGAGCTAATAACTCATGGCCAGGCTAACAGTAGCCTACTGTCGACGATGCCGTCAGGCTAATCCAGATTACGGCATCGTCGATAAAGGCCTAAGTGAACGGCCCAGCGTACCGACTACTTTTTATTCTTTTATAGCGTTTCAATCGATAGATATAAGAACTAGGTGTCGACAAGTTGGTCGATGGTTTATTATTTTACAATAATATTTACACTATTTTAAATATGTTATATTATATTTAGTTGTTTGATACATATTTATAGAAATTCATGCCATTTTGTTTTCAATTTATTTTCATTTATCTGTTTTGAACTATACAATGTTCCCTGACCGCTTCATTATTGAAAATATACATCTTTTTGACTCGCAGCAAGCTCTTGATCCAATCGCTTAACGAAAACCTCCTATTTTTTGTATTATTATTACTATTTATTATTTGATTATAATAAGTTGTGTGTGTGAGAAACAAAAAAAAAACACTTTTTTTAGACAATAGAAGTTTAAACAAGTTATATAAACAGCCTGACATAGATCCATTCGTAACTAGTGTGTCCTCAGTCATAAAGTGCTTAAGCTGTAATTTTTTAATTTTTTTTTAATTTATTTATTTAAGGAACTTTTAACAAATTGTTATATCAGTTCCATTTCCATTTCAACAAATTGTTATATCAGTTACATCACAATTACAGAGTAACTAGTGAGTAAACTAAAATAGCTTCTGGCGACATTGGTTTGGTTAGAATAACGTTAAATATACCTAAATCTAGCTTATTTATATTTAATTCATTAATTAACGAACTTCTTTCAGACTCATTCAGGAATTTTTTCATTTAGTAATAATAAACATAATGTTACGGCTGTTATGCAATAGGATCAAAATTGTAGCTAAACTGTAGATTACTTGTTAATAAGCAACTATTTGTTCTATTCCTTTGTACCTAGTGTCCATAAAATTCAGTATTATCCTGTACTTTATAAGTGAGGACTTTCTATTGGCTTTCAGTCTAACTTACCTGTACCTACTACCTTACCTGTTTTTGTTTATCTTTAAGTCCTCCATATCATTTAAATAAATAAATAAACATTTTCTCTTCCCACACCAAAAAAGAAAAGCCTTGCTAGCTCTAGCAACTCCAAAACAATCAATTTTCAACCGCACAGTTATCAATTCACGTCCACATTCCTCAGTCACTTACTACCTCATTCCCAGGGTGCAAATCAGCAAATCGTCCGGTTTGCTAACGATCTCAAGCGACGTAAGCGTTGCTCTAATGTGTCGTGTTGCTCTAATGTGGCTGTTGCCGAGATGTTGCCGCTCACTGCGAAATATGGACCGTGATTGTGTTGATAATGTCTCTGTGATCTGGGGTAAATTAGTGTGTTAGTAGGCCGGGAGTGTTGGAAATGATTTAAGTGAATTGTATGGTGCGCGATTAGGTTTTAGTATGCAGTGATTGAACAACTAAATGAGGGTCAATTTTTTTTTTGTTTTGTTAATCGAAACGTTTCTGCCACAAAGCAAAAAATTATATATTTCCCAGTCATTGTTTGTTCACATATATTCAATTAAATAAAAGTCTTCATTTTCATAATGTTGATTAAAAAGAGTTATAATCGTTTAATAAGAACCATCGTTATTTGTTGTTTACTGAACAAGAAAATAATAACATTATAAAAAAATCTTTTGCTGAAACTCGCATGATAATTGGTTATGAAAATAATGAAGCAACAATTAGCATAATATATCAAATATTTGTATGAAAAAGAATGCGTGGGGGAATAATCTATTAATTTTCTATGCGCACAACCTAAACGAGGTGACGTTTGTGCATTGCAGTATGTACATTCTTTTCTGTAACATGACAGTTTTCACTTCCATCAGATTTGAAGGGTTTCTAACCTGCTTAATTTTGATCGGATTTGAAAAAAAATATATTTCTATTTGCAATTTTTTTTTTATTGTCTGTTTGTTTCTGTCAGATTCATTTATTTGTATAATTCAATAATAACACTGAACTAATTAAAACTATATATATACACTAAAGGCAAAAACTACTAGCTAAAATATGGCATCATAAAACTCCACCGCATCGCTGTCGACTGGAAGTGTGTGCAAAAGGCTGGCGGCATTGCTACGTTATATGGCAATGACCGACGTAAAAGCCAGCCCTTGGGTCACGCGAAGTGTTAACTAAGCGTTTGCATAATTCTTTGAAAAGCGTATGAGCACTCGGACCCCACGGCCCAAGAGTTTCAACTTTCAACCCCAAACGGCTCAAAAATATAACTGCCAACGAGGTTGTTATATTACTGCCGCTTGAGGTTATCCGCAGCAGCATCGGTTTGCGATTTTGGATAATGTTACTTTCTGATACAAATAATAAAAAAATGTGTTGAGTACCCAATCACAAAATAGCCTGAGTAACAAAAAAAACATTCTCCCAAATTCTACGAGCTACTCAAGCAAAAAAGGCGCAATATTTTTCCATATTATGACGTTTTATATACGACAAGAGGCGTTCGCAAGTCATAATACTCCCTAATCCCCATCACTTGCACGCCGGGGGTAAGCCAGGGGTAAATCAGGTCGAGGGTGTCGCAACTACAGAAATAGGTACAGAAAGCCAGGTTCGTACAACGAACGAAATATATAGATGCATATATCTCTTTTTTTGCCTTGGCTCTTCATCAAAAATTGCGTTGGATTGCGTTAGATGACGCAACAAGCTTTTAAACCATGCTCGGTGTTGACGAAAGGCGAGTCTGGTTTTCATTGACGTTTTTTCGATTAGTTATTAACTTCTAGTTTTAAGCCGGACTCATTGTAAACTTGCATGGTATTCTATTTATTAATAAAGTATCAGCCCATAAGTTGACCAGACCTATAAGGATTATGTATGCAAAATTTATAATGACATTTATTTATTTCTCTTCCACAAAGGTGCCTTACAAACTAACATTACATACGTAGATACAAGTATTCCTTTGTGGGAGACTGGCATCTGCACTAGGAAATCCTGTCACACAGATTACCAGGCCCCCCCAGACTGGTTGCGCCTATATCGCTTGGTAATTGCCGTGTAAAAATTAGTTCCGTAATTAGCCGCATAGAATTAAATACCGCGTTTTGTTTGTGTGACAACTTGCAACACTTCCCATTTTGCATCCCTTTCCTGCACAACCTCGGGTGAAAGAGATCGCAGATGAACTCGCTCGGTGTCGCTCGCATCGCTAAGACGACGTCCCGCGCATTTTACAAGAAAAATTAGTTATTGTAGAACTTATCCGCTAAAGACACTAAACCGCTAACGCTTTGTGCTTGAGAACTGTGCAGTGTTCAGTGAGTGTTATACCTCCTCGTCACTGGAGCAGGAGTCGCGAAATCCAAAGAACGCCAGCTGATTGACACGTGGAGTTCAAAAGGTTGGTGCAATTTCCTCCCATATACGAGCTGTTTTTCTCTGCATCCTAATCCTAAACGGCTCCAGTAGGATCCATCTGCTGGAAGATGTCAAGTACATTATCTGAGAAACGCTAATCCGCAAAATACAGTCCACTTCCAATATTAGTAGCATATGCGCATGTTTTTTTTAAACAGGATTGGTTCAGTAGTTTTTGCGCCAACTGTAAATATTGCTCCACATTTTTACTGTTTTATTATTACATGTGTATATATCCGAAACCAGTATAATATTATTCCTATATCCGTATATGTGATCCGAAATTTCACATCCACAATATTCCAGCTGTACGTGAACCGTATGTTTGCATGCGTATGACTTTCAATCCATGTATGATGTTGATCTTCTGTTCGTATCTTTTCTGTGATGTTTCGACGGGAAAATGTGTTACCTTGTGACTTAGATTATGTGTAGGTCAAGATAGGGCATTGCTGGGTTTAGTAGGTAACAACGTTTTAATGATTTGGAATAAGGAGTGACAGAATAATTTGTTTTATATGACGTTAATTTGGAAAATAAAGAAGACTTTTGGTGGTTCGATGAAGAAGCTACACTACCTTTTTATTAGTCTAGTGGTCGCAAGTTCTACTGCTGATCATGAGGTCCTTATAGTTAAATTTCCGGATTGGTAAAGTGTGTATTTTCGTCAAGATTGTTTTAATAACAGCCCAAAACACTTATCCCTGTTATTGCCTGTAAGCTCAACTAAGTATGTCAAGAAAAAAGTAAGATTTAAAAAAGCCTATTAATTGAATCTCCGATCTTAGACTATCCCAAACTTCAAGGCGAAAATGCTGAAGAAACTCGTTAAATATTTCAAGTTAATATCGACCTCTAAAATACGGTTAGGGAATCAATATCATGACATCAAAACACTTTGGCTAAATTTTTAAACTCTCCCAGCGGAAAATATTTGAAACTTTTAACAGTTATTAACCTATTTCCTGGACTTGTTGCTTCAGGTTAAGGCTGTTGACACATTTTACATCCAAATACTTTGTGAATTTCTGTTTTGAGGAAAAGCTGTCTAATTTTGGAGGCTACGGTTGTTCTCTAGAAAGGGTATCAAAGGGTCACTATTGATACAAATATACATAATCAGCTTTGTACTGCTGGAACTTAGGCCTCCTCTCTTAGAGAGGGAATGGGCCGTAATCAAACACGCGGGCCCAGTGCGAGTTAGTGAATGTCACATGTTTATGTTTTTTTTTGTTCTAGGACATGCCGGCTTCATACACGTACGTTCATACATGTAACTACCAGTTTTCAGATTTTTCCTGTACTTGTACTTTGAGACCTTGCTTCATGCCAAACAGGATTCTAGGCCAATGGGAGTACCCTATGAATTTTGGTTCCCTTGAGAGTGTCGAAATATACGTTTTTTGTGACATAAACGGCCATATCATTTTTTTTCGTTAACTCAGAAGTTTAATTTTTTTCCAGCTTCAGGGGACCGCAGACTTGAGTATATGGATTTAATTTTATATCGATACTTCCACGCGTTCACGGGATAAAGGGTTTTAACAGACAGACAGTCGGAAAACAAAGTGATTCTATAAGGGTTCCGTGTTTTCCTTTTGAGGTACGGAACCTTAAAAAAAACTTGTTTTAAATGTTCCTACATCAATTCCCAACGGGTCCACGAGATTTGTCCAAAGTATAGTCAGTAAAAACCATTTCTTGTCTGTTATAATCAGTTTGTAAGCCTTGGGAAAAAGAAATAGTTACTACTATGATTATTTTGATTTACTGTGGTAATTCTGAAACTGTGATTTTTTATGATGCAACGTCTATTTTAGTGTAAGATTTAAAAAAAATATTCTCTATTTGGAGACATGCATGTAGAGTAATGTTAACCATTTCATAAATACTGCGTATAAGAAATTAAAATATTCATTATTTTTTATTATACAGAAATAATAAACATATATCCCTTATCAAAGCTTTTACTGCTGACTGTAACAACAATTTTCATGGACTCGTAGGGAAAGAAAATATTTAGTATTTTAAAATGACGTGGGAACTAATGTTCGAACTCATGTTCATTTTTCGAGAACAATAGACTCGTGGACCTTTGGGAACAACGCTAAATCACTTTCAATTCGGTTTCAGTAACCTATCTCTATTGGTTAAATACGAAAAAGCTTTACAACGAATTCTCTTTCCACCAAACGAAAATAAAAAGTATTTTTTACACTGCCATTGCTCAAATAGTGCAGTTTGCTGCTGGAAAGCGCATCGCCTTACCTCCAGTCTGTTGCTGTTAGTCCTTGACGCGTGAAAACGATGCCTAAAGCACTTTAAAGCTGCGAATACTGTAAAATACAAGTTAAGGATATCTATCTACATTTTTTTATCTGGTGTAGTCTTTCTTCTGGTCTTGAAATATCTTGTGGAATGTTACGTGAATGATTGCTTTCATACATGATGGAATTAAGGCTGAACTCCTGAACGAAAGTGAAAATCGGTTCTTAAAGTCCTTCAAAAGCTGTTTGATTCCCTAGGAAAAAAAACACCTCTATTCCACACAGAGGTTTTTTTTTCGGTGGGAAATCATCCAATGATATATAATAATAATGGAACAGAGGTGTGGTGGTACTCTTCTTTAAGAAGGGTGACAATGCCCAGCTTAAGAATCACATACTTATCTCACTTTTGAGTCATGTCTACAAAATGTTTTCCAGAGTCATCATGAACCGTCTCGCGAAAAGGGTTTAGCATCGTAGACCATATACATACGTCACGACAGGCTATACAGAAGACTGAAGAGTATAATCTGTCATTCAGTTTAGAAAGTCTTCGATTTTATTCGTCTTGAGCCTATACAGCAGTCTTCCAAACATAGTGTAACTCTCACAACTAAGACGAATCTAATGAAACGTTACCGTTTAGGCTCTAGGGCACGCCAAAAAGGTATAATACTTGTATATTGAAAAACATAACCCTTCTTCTGGCGCAGCCGGGTAAAAACACAAAATACACAGAGGCGTCAAAGTACTCCACATCACTGTCATCCAGAAATGTGCCCATAAAACTGGTACCATTGCTACGTTGAATGGGAATATTAATTCTTTGGGCACAAAACAAGCCAGCTTTCTGGTCTCGCAAAGTGTCGATCAGTCGGTGTGAAATTTCTTTGACAAAGAGACATTCGGACCCCATGACCCAAGACATTTGATTTGGAGGACTGGAACAATTTGCCTGCTGCGGTCTTCCCGTCCGATTATAGTTTAGGTGTCTTTAAGGCTAGAGTGAATAGGCTCAATAAACTTCTACGTTTTGCCATCAACGATTGCATCATTGCTTACCATCAAGTAGGATCGAAATCAAGCACTAGTTTACATCATAAAAAAGTTGTATTACAATAATTCAGGCTCTTTAGTCAATTAACACATTACCAAACGCAGCTGACCTGCTAATCTTTTCCCCACAGCTTTTTAATTCACATATAACATAAGAGACGTTCTTTCTTAAATCTCAATCTTGCATTTCACTGCCGAGATTTTCTATCCCATTAATCTCCCATAAAAGAAAACCAATTAACTAACGATGCTTCTTGAATGTTCGAGGAAAACATTCTAATTAATCTAAAACGTCTGCCGATCGATTCGTGGCGTCTCCAAGCTTTGTGTTTGTACACTCTTGAAACGAAAAGGTTAAGCATTACTGGGACAAGTTTCTTTTTTCAAATTAAATAGTCATTTAAACGTTTGCAGTATCTAGTCGAAAGGAAGATTCAAGCACAGAACTATTTAAAAATTTACCTAATGTTGCCTAATCTTTTTGTTACTCCACTGTACATGTTTAAATTATTTGGTAAGTATCTTCGTATCCGTCCAATGAAAAGATTTTCTTTCTTTGAAAAAAAGGACGATGCGATATAGGTTTTGTTGGTATAAAGGATTTTTGTGTCTACTTCGCTTATTGTCATAAATCATTTCAAATAATAAAACGCGAGCTCTTATATTTTGTTGTTTTGGCAAAAGCGGAACACCCTTTTATGAGCAGGTAAAAGGGAAATGATGTTGGTAGCAGAATTCTCCCATTTAAGAGCTAGCGCGCACTGGTGACTTTTTGTTTACTGTCACCGTGCTTATGAACCCAACATTGTAGTTCGCGCACTTGAACACGTGACAGTTGGGTAAAAAATGACAAAAAAATTATTGTCACCCTGACAAAAGTCACCAGTACGCACTATATCTTATAGTAACAACGTAATGCCACAGTTTACAGTAACCAGGCCAATTCTTAAGAGGAAAGTCAATGACCAGTGCGTGTTGCTAGTGATGACATGTGGCTCTGAATGGGCTCCGTGGTCGCTCACAATGGGCTTTATCAGAAGACATAAAGTCAAGTAATGGAAAGGGCTATGCTTGGAGTTTCCTCGGGTGATCGCATCAGGAATGATGATATCTGTAGGAGAACCAAGGTTACTGACATAACCCGAAGAATCAAGGGTACATTTCTCGCAAAACAGATGGTCGATGGCGCCGAAAAGTTCTAGAGTGACGACCGCGTACCGAAAGACGCAGCGTTGGAAGGCCTCCACACACCACCGTCCAGAAGGTGGACCGATGACTTGTTGAGGGTCGCAGGAATCCGATGGATGCGAGACGCACAGTACCGGTCGTTATGGTGACACTAAGGGGGGCCTATGTCCAACAGTGGACGTCTATCGGCTGAAATGATGATGATGAGTCCAATCAAGCCTCTGCTGTTTTCCTTAAGTTACAAACAGATTCTCCACCTCCAGGGGATTTCCTTAGATGCACTAGCATATCACCATCACGGATAATCTTCGGTTGGTACCACGTTCCAAGAGGAGTGTCTAAGGGGCCTCAGCCCCTTGTATCCAAAGGTTCAGGTCCTTAGTGTCCTGAGATATATAATATAAAGATAAAAACCATTATGGACTCGGCGATTGTAGACAGATTAAAAAAAACCCGCGTCGATGGCGATAAATCTATGATTGAACTAAAGTTAATTTGATATAACCCGAAGAACGAAACTTAGGTTAAAGTGGTTTTTTGAATCTGTCAATATTTTTTATTACAAGCTTATATTCAACTTCCAACGTTTGTATGTTTAGGCAAATATTACCCCTAACCAATAAATTAAGCTGATAATTGGTATAGCTACTTATACAACTTGTATGACAATACATTAATATGGTTTCATAGAGCTGGTCTGATGATGAAGTCGGATAGTGGTCATAAGAATTACTGAGCGTAACAAGATAATCCCATCGTGTTTGGGCTCTTTAGAATGTTCTTGATGAGAACTAATACCATGCGATAACAACTTGTACTATTTTAATCTTATATGTACGAGTAATATTACTTTCTATAGGCTAACCCATATTAGCCTTAGGTGATATCATAATGTAATAAGTGGAGTATCGGATAGTGTGGTCACACCTGTAAACTGCGCCTAAGTTTACTATGGAAAGGAAATTACAATCTATTAGACTACAACGATGTTTGCACATCAATTAGCGATCAAATGACCACTTAATCGATAAATAATAATTATACGAAAATGTGTATGTTGATCTGGCGAAAGATTCAGGTGACCGCGTACTGGTAGAAGGTCTCCTTTAAAGAGGACCGGGTATACTACACCCTGAGCTTAAATCTTTGGGAAACGACAGCTGTGAATTTATTTATTGTAACACGTAATTGATTTATGGAATCGTGGATTAAAAGCACTTACTTATTCGTTTCGCATCGTACTTTGTATGCTATGGTGTATAAAGTTTCGTAGAGATTATTAAAAAAAGTGAAATCTTAATTAATTATATGTGTTTATTAATTATTGGGCTATCATGTAAACAAAAGATTTTCGTTCAATAGCTGATTATATTTCTTAATTCTTAATTCTTTATTGTACACAAAAACATAATATAATATATTGACATACAAACAGTTCATGTACAAAGGCGAGCTTAACTCAGCAATGAGTTTTCTCCCAGCAAACCTTTGAATTGTAGAGAGAGAACATATTCGAGGGTAGGATCCAGTGCACAATATAAACTTATATACTAAGTCTAATATATAATTAAGTATATTATACATAAGTCCAATATATAATCATATTATACATACTAATACATACTATATATACCAATATTATGTCAATAATGAAAGGAAGTGCTCTTTAAGTTTCCTTTTGAAGACATCTAGAGAAGGGCTATCGCGAAGAGAGTGTGGCAGAGAGTTCCAGAGACGTGCTGCAGTAACAGAAAAGGAGCCATCATAGCGGCTAGAAGTATGACGTGGAGTACGAAGGAGAAGAGAAGAGGTGGTGCGACAGAGTTTACCCCTAGGGACGAGGTACTCAAAGCGTTCACGAAGGTATTGAGGAGCATTAGGATTGTGAAGGATTGTATAGAAAGAAAGAAAGAAAGAAATAATATTTATTGGTACAAACGCAGGGCATAGCACAATGAGATAAATTAAACAGAACAAGTGATAAAAAAAACAATAAAATAAAAAATAACCTAAAACTATATGGTACAAATATTTGTTTGCCCCGCGGCTGCTCCAAACAGGCCCAGTTCAGCATAAATGTCAGGCAACTAAGTGCCTGACGCTGGTTTTCAACTGGACCTGGTTGAGAGGTGTGTACGTCGAACCAGTTATGTGTGATTGTGTGTATACTAATACTTATATAGTTATGTAAAAATATATAATACTATGTGTCACAGTTGAGAAATAATAAATATAATTTAATCATAAATAAATCCATAGTGAGTTTATAATACAAATAATAAGTAGGTACCAACAAAAAATAAATATTTCGCGCGTGCGATGCCGGTGCTTATCTAATTGTTATCAGTGCAATTCCCCTCGGACAATGCGCTGCAAGCAGCGGAGCGCAGCGGACGATCGCACGCTTGACACGTTACATTCCCAGAATTGAATTAAAGGAAATTGTGAAACAGTGACTAGTTAAGATTGAGTTTAACGAGAATGACTTGAAAATTGTGAGTACTAAGGTAGGTAAGTGTATTTTTATACTAATTAGGTTTACAAGATTATATTGTTTTAAATAGATTTTTATCGTGATATAACGTTAAAAAAACTCGAACAGCAAACGGAATACAAAGAACGAAGAAATATGTGGGTATATTTACGTTTTTTATTTTTATTTTATTAAATTTTTTTTTTTTTCTTTTCAGGGCTTAAGCTAAGATGGTACTAAAGCTATACCTATTTTAAATACAGTGAACACTTTCTGCCCATTTTGCAGCGTTGCAGCAAGACACTTTGTAAGTAGACTACATTTATATTTGATTTGCATCTATAGATGTGGCATGATTGGCTGAGCTGTAAATACAGTTTTTTTTTTTTGTTTTGTGTAGATCTCCTATAAACGATGGCTGATCTCAAAAACGGCACCCAAGGCTGGGATGGAAGAGGCATCTAAAGAAGCATGCATCGCCGCGCAAGCGACTGCAATCATCACGAGCTTTTCAAGGGCAACGTATAGTACACATCGGAATTTAATAGGCATGACAACAATTTGTATTATTTTGTGAAGTAGGTTCCAATCATATTATTGAGACATTATGTTGAACTAAATCCAATTTTCGTTGCGCATCTATCAAATACTGCCGCAGACGGGTTCTGAAAGTGTGTACCGTGCCGACCACCCTTATTGGTGGTGGAATATTGTTCCAAACCTTCGATGCAGCGTATCTGAAACTGCCCCTGAAAGCAGCCGTCTTGTGAGACTGTGTTGTCAGTTGCTGTGCACAGAGGCGTGGAGTGCAATCGCGTCTACTGGTCATCCAACACAGCTTATCATATAGGTATTTTGGTTTCTCCTGCTTGATTACACCGAAAAGCAGGCATGCCAGGTGTAATTTTCGCCTTGACTTCATTTTTAGTACGAAGTGCTTATTAAGGAAGGGGGTGATATGACTTCTGGGAGGAACCGAATAACAGAACCGCGCGCACGCGTTTTGGACTCTTTGTATGAGCCGGTCTGTACGAGCCAGCAAGCGAGGGCCGTAAACCGTATCGGTGTAGTTTAATTTCGACAGAACAAGGGTCTCGACCAACTGCTCGCGTAGCTGCTCAGATAAAAAAGGCCTCATTTTGTACAATAGTTTCAACCTATAGAAACAGTTTTGTACCGAACTGGCAATATGTTTCTCAAATCTTAGGTTTTTGTCCATACATAGTCCGAGGTTGCGCGCTTCGTTAACTCGGTCAATAGGTTCTCCCATGAGAGATAGGTTCAATAATGAAGGAACTTTTCTTAACTGCTGTTTTGTACCAAACAACATATATTTGGTCTTTGCCGGGTTTAATGCTAAGCAGTGCTCTTCTGACCAGTTGGCTACTTTATTTAAGTCATTATTTAAACGCTGAACTGCCGAATTGTAGTCTTCTGGTCTAAAAGAAAGATAGACTTGGACATCATCAGCATAGATGTGATATTTGCAATTCTCAAAACACTTAATTATGTCTGCACAGTAAATAATGAACAGAATTGGTCCTAAAATCGAGCCTTGAGGAACTCCCCTTTCCAATATCGCTAGAGCAGAAGTCAAAATAGTACCGTCATCCAAGCGCAATTCAACGAATTGTTTCCTGTCACTGAGGTAGCTGCGGAACCATTGTATAGCATTGTCATCAAATCCGTAGTAGCGAAGCTTAGACAATAACAGCGATATATTCAAACAGTCAAAAGCGCGGGAAAAGTCAAGTAGCACCATCAGTGTACACATGCCTTTGTCTTGGGCTGATAAAATGTTATCAGTGACATCCAATAATGCCGTAGAAGTACTGCGTTGCTTTCTGAAACCGGATTGTAAGTCCGGTAACAGTCCATTTTCTTCCAAATACCGAGTTAGCTGAAGGCACACCACTCTCTCCATTACCTTTGACAGGCAAGGCAGTATGCTTATAGGCCGTAAGTCTTTAATTTCTGTCGGGTTTGAATGTTTTGGTAGGGGTCTAACAGTGGCAATCTTCCACTGGTTGGGAAACGTAGAAGTCCATATTGAAGAGTTAATAATATTTGTGATAATTTCCAATGTTAGTGGCAAAGTTAGATTTAGCATATTTAAAGTAATGTGGTCGCAGCCTTCCGCATTTGATTGTAATTTTGAAATAATTCTCGAGATTTCATCTTGGTCCACTGGGGCAATGGTAAAAATTGCGTCGCTAAATCTATGGGACTCGTAGTACGTTACAAGCGACGCGCTGGCCACCGGGTTGCCAGGAACATTTAAAAAGGTACTATTTATTAGATCTGGGTCTCTAAAGTGTGATGGTAGTTCTTGACCGCGCTTAGAGGAGGAAAAAGTGGATTTAATGTTTTTCCATAATAATTTAGGATTTTTTATTTTGTTATTTATGTTGTACCTAAAGTAAGCAGTTTTTTCATGGTACAAGGCGCTTTCCACTAAAGTTTTTAACTGTTTATAATACTGTTTTTTCTGTTCCGTCTTGGCTTTTCTATACGCAGCCAATGCTTTGTCCCGCAGCCGCATCATGAGCTTAATAGTGTCAGTGATCCAGGGATACGATACTTCCTTTATAGTACAGGTTTTGATAGGTGCATGTTCATCAAATAATGATATAATACGCTCATTTAAACTATAAACCATATCATTTACATTAGAACAGTCAGCAATATTTTCTAAATTCAAATGACACAAATCACTATTAAAACTGTCCCTACAAATGTCTTTGATGGGCCTGTATCTTGCTACAAATGGTTTGAATTTGTCTCGTTTCAAATGGAACTCGCTGACTATGAAGGCATGACCAGTACACGTTCCAAATGATTCCACGTTCGTGTATCTTGCGGTAAGGTCTGTACACAGAAGGTCAATAAGGCTTTCACTCGTATCCGTGAAATGTGTCGGTGACGTGACTAACTGAGACAGGCTCAAGCAATTAAGAAACTCGAGTACCTTTTTAGCTTTGTGCTCGTTGGTATTTAGCATATTTACGTTAAAATCACCGAGCAAAATGTAGTGATCGCAATTTCCTAAAGCAGCAAAAGAGTTCGTAACAGCATCCAAGAATAAATCAATATCAAACCATGGTGGTCGATATGCAGTACCGATGGCAATTCTCTTACCTGCTATGGAATACGTAAGCCACATTTGCTCGACGGATTCGAATCTAGGGTCAATCGGTCCGGTATATGTTCGCGCACTCAAACCTCGTCGCAGGTAGAACCCGACGCCCCCACCGCGGCCCGCGCGCACGCATGCCGGCCGCGGCACGTGTCGCAGGCGATAGCCGGGCACCGCAGGCGCGCGCCCCTCTTCGCCCGAACGCAACCAAGTTTCGTTTATCGCCAACACATCGAAATCGTATTTCCCGACTGCACTAATAAAATCGTCATGGCCTGTACCCAGAGATCCCGCATTTAAAAATCCAACTTTGAGATACTTGTATTTATTAGACATTTCTAAAATATGTTATTTCGAATACGAACATTAAACAAAGTAATATCATTTCCAGTGCAATTAAAAAACTTTCATTCATTGTTATTATAATTTTGGGTTGAATTTTAATTAATATAATTACAAAATTTATGATATAAATACGTAACTTAAGATAAATTGAAAATAATAGCAATGTAAACATTAAGTCAGGTGTAGGTGAATGTATGTGTATGTAAATACTATTAAGTGTGAGGGCGGTATAACTGTGATATAACCGGTTCGAGTCGAGCACTCTAGGACACGCGGCCGTGAGACAAACACAACAGTTGAAAACAAAAAAATAAACAATGACCACGACAGATTTGCAACAGTTAGTGACACAATACTGTTTGTTAAAGACATTTAAACAATAAACTATTGGCTTATAATTATAAAAACACAAGGTAATAATAAAAAAATCAATGAAATTAGGGCAAGCCGTGATTATTATTGGCAGTAGCCTGTATGGGTGCGGCCTCAAAAACCCGAAGTATATCTGCCTCGCAGCGGATCTGGTGAACTGAGTCCCCGGCCTTATAGCGGGCGAGTATACGGCCTCGCTTGGACCACACGAATTGCCACCCGAGGCGCCCACCGGCCTCCCGCGCCTGCCGAAACAACTCGCGATTGATCTTCGTAAGGCGCTCATTAATATAGATGCGCGAGGCCGGACCAGGCAAATCAAGGTCAGCCGAAGTGATACCACGACGCACTCGGGCGGCCTCCACCATCTCGTCGCGTAAGTCTCGGCGCGCGAAACGTACCACGAGGAATCGCGGGCGGGTCTCGACAGGTGCTGGCTGCGTTGCATTAATGCGCCTGCCCCCAACTCGCTCGGCACTCACGATGTCGCGCACTTTGGCTTTCACGCCTAATTTTGACGCAACTATCAAGGCCGTATGTACCGGGTTTTCACCGGGAGCTTCGGGCAGATTCGAGATCTGTATATCGGTCGCTAGGAGCTCCTGATCGCGATCGTTAATATCGCTCCGAAGCTGAGCGATGATCTCGTTCACCCCCGTTGACTCCTGTTCGTGTTGACGGGTCTCCAACACAGCGACCCTCTCTTCCATAGCGCTCATGCGGTCGTTTACTTTTTTGATGGTAGACCTTAATTCGGCCAGGTCATCGCGCATTAACTGGAATTCTTGCTTAATTGTGCTGATGAACTCCTCCTTAAATTTCTTTAGCTCCGCCGTGATATCTGATGGGTGATGAGTCATCTCATGAGTAGCGTCCAAAGCCGTGGTGTTGATGGGACTTGTACTTGTGTCCATCAAGTTAACCAGGCTATCTTCCAACGGTGCCACTGCCTGTCCCCTCACTGGGGTCTCGTTCCGGTTGTCCCGCACTTGGTTCTTACTGCATTCAGGACAGTGCCAGGGGGTCGTTATGATGCCAGTCATGTTAAGCCTAACGCACCGACGGTGGTACGACCTAAGGCAGATGTCGCATTTAGCGCCATCTATCGGTGACAGGAATTTCCCACAGGCGCCACACTTGTGCATATTGACGTTCCAAACGCGAGCTCGGTTCAAACGATCGATCGACAACGCAGTGCGCGTAATTAAGAACAGATGTCGCTATTACTAATTAAGGCGTTGATGGTGTTTATCACGGCGTTAAGTCGGCTATAGACACCATAAGATGGTACACTGCACTCACGTTAGGATGCGTTTGCACTGGGCTATGGGCACGAGTTAGTTCCAGATAATTATTAAACAAATTGTTTAATATTTTAAGAACCGGGTAGATAACTGTTAATCCACAATGGAATTTGTTGTTTATAATGTTTTTGTATGTTTACACTGCACACAATCACTGTATAATATTGTCACTTGTTATTTGCACTTATTGAAGTCTTTTTCTGATAAATGTTTTTGTTTGCAGCTTTTTATTTTATTTTAAATCCCGTTGATAAACACTGAGACTTGCACACGTTAAAGGTTCAGTACCCTCTCTATAGAGAAGAGATAGAATATGTATATCTCGTCGACGCCGAATTGGCAGCCACTTTAATCTGGTCCGAAACTCCGACACGTGGTCGTATTTGCGGAGGCCAAAAATAAAGCGAATGCACAAATTCTGCAGTCGTTCAAGTTTGTTTAGCAGTACCTCCGTAGCATCTAGAAAACAGACATCCGCATAGTCTATGAGCGATAGAAGAAGAGATTGTGCAAGATTAACCTTAGTGTGAAATGGTAGGAATTTTTGGAGACGTTTAAGAGACTGAAAAGAGTAAAAGACCCTCCTACTGACATCAGCAACATGAACCTCCCAGGAAAGGTTAGTGTCCATATGCACGCCAAGGTTTTTAGCGCTTTTAGAGTACAGTATGGGCACAGAATCATACACCACAGGTGGGAGCGACTGGTGATCTAATAAGTTGAGCATGTATCTGCCACCAACAATGAGCGCTTGGGATTTAGTTGGGTTTAGTAAAAGTCCAAAAGATTTAGCCCACTGGTGAATATTTTCAAGATCATTGTTGATGGCAGCCACGGTTTCAGTGATCTCGTCTACTTTACAATGACGATATAACTGCAAGTCGTCTGCATAGAGATGATAATTCGAAGTTAGGACCTTAGTGAGAGCATTTATAAAAATCGAGAAGAGAAGAGGAGAGAGGACGCCACCCTGAGGAACACCCGCAGCCAACTCACACCATTCAGAGGAATCCTCATCGGATCAAACAGACTGCGAGCGACCCCGAAGATAAGATTTGAACCACTCAATTACTGGTGCTGAGACATTAAGAGAGGAAAGGATTCCTAAGAGGATGTCAAAGTCAACTGAGTTAAAAGCACTGCTGAAGTCCAGTAAGACCAATACTGTTAAGCATTTATTATCCATGGCCAGTCTTATATCATCAGTTATTTTGACAAGAGTTGTCACAGTGCTATGACCAGGTCTGAAACCAGATTGGTAAGGACTCAGCAGGCTGTTAGAGGACAGATAATAAGATAGTTGCTTCTGAACAACACTCTCGAGGACTTTGGAGAGGATAGGGAGGATGGATATTGGACGGAACTGGGAAGGTGAAGAGGGGTTTGATACTTTGGGAAGCGGTATGACGTGGGCCTTCTTCCAAGCAGAAGGAAATGAGTTACTGAAGAGGGAAAAATTTATTATATGAGTTACGACAGGAACTATTTCACTCAAAATAGGTAAGAGCATTTGGAATTGAAGGCCATCGTCACCCACCGCCTTAGTGGAAATGGATAGGATACATTTCTTAATGTCTAGTTCAGCAACTGGGTGGAAAGAGAAAGAAGTATTTGTTGGCAAATAAACATTGGAAAGATCAGAGAGAGTGGAAGATTTCACTTGGTCATCAAGTATAATTGGTGACTTAGAAAAGTACGTATTAAGTGCATTGAGGTCCATCTTATCAGGAGAACTCTTGCTAGTGGCATTGCCAATACCAAGAGTCTTTAAAAATTGCCATACTTGTGTTGGGTTGAAGTTCTCAATAGATTTGTGAATGTGGCGCCTTTTCGCATTCCTACACAAACGACTGCAGCGATTCCGCATCTTCTTATACAGATCCCAGTTTTCCTCAGTGGGCCGCTTCCTGTACAACTGCTTGGCCTTGTCACGCTTAGCCATCTGGTTTTTTATGGCTGGAGATAGCCATGGTGCAGGAAGGTGCTTCACTCTCACCTTTTTAAGGGGAGCATGTGCCTCGTACAATTGCAATATTGTCGTGTTGAAGATTGACACCATAGTGTCCACATCCTCGCAGGTGAACACAGAGAACCAGTCGATCCCGTCCACATCAGCTCTCAAACGCTCCAAATTAACGTTTTTAAAACTACGAAGAAAGAGAAATTTGGCCTTGCGTTTTGGAGGTCGAATTTTATAGGAAAGATAAATGAGGTCATGGTAGGAAAAAGGAGCAGGAAGCTGTCCATGTGTGGCTACTTTCTTAGGGTCAGAAACAAGAATGAGATCTAAGAGAGAAGGAGTACTGTGAGGAGCCCTGTGAGTAGCATTAAGTGGAAGTAAGTGCATATTGACAGAAGAGACAAGCGATTGGAATTTACGGCTATGTGAGTCTCCCTTGAGCAAACAAGTATTAAAGTCTCCGAGTATAATTGTATGATCATACATCGTGGAAAGATTTTCTAATTTAGATTCGAAGGAGGCAAAGTAATCAATTTGGCAAGAGGGACTATAAATAGAAGCAACTTTATATGTTGAAAGATTATTTCAACAAAAAGATGCTCAGCAAACCTTGAGTATACACTCGGAGACTGGTCGACAATCCTGTAAGTGATGTCACCGCGGAGATAAATAGCAACCCCTCCACATCCCTTGCCTGTTCTGTCATTGCGTACAACCTTGTATCCTGGTAGAGAATATTGCGTGGAAGGAAGTGCAGGCTTGAGAAATGTTTCGGAAACAAAGACAGCGTGAACAAGATCCGAGTCGAAAGACGACAGCAGATCAGAGTAATGGGAAGGAACGCTTTGAGCATTTATATGAACTACGTTGAAAAATTTGCGACAATTTGAAAATGTAGAAGAAAGATTGTCCCGTAGATTCAGAGAATTGTCGTCGCTGGAAGCACTGGCAAAGCTCTGATCAGACGCACAAGAGGATGAGCACGAGAAGAAACTGTCATCAATGAAATTATTTGACATAATAAATTATAAATAAATAGCTTAAATTTAAAAGAAATCTATAAAACTAAACTAATTAGAGTACAAAAAAAAAAATTTTTAGTATTCAAACCTCGGTGCACTCGCTGACAATATTGTGTTTAAATACATTATTAACAGATAAAAAGCCAATATGCCACATGAAAAAAAAATTACACGTTAGTATGTTTCCGAATGAAACATAAAAGTGACATTAGTGACAATTGCAATAAATAAACGTCAAAGCTTCAAAAGTAGAAGTTGAAAACAACAAAACAAAAATGTCAAAACTAACAAAAAATCGAGTGACCGACATACAAAATAATAATTATAAATACCTATGGACTCAAAACACAAATGGAAGTATTCATTTTGCAGGTTTGCGGGTTCTCTTCTCTGGCATAGGCTTCGAAGGTACGGCGGAGGACTCAGCAACGGGGAACCGGGCAACAAGTTCGCGAAACTCCAAGGCAGACTCGATCTTCTTCCGCGAACCATCGGACTTCTGCACCACAATCTTCCCCTCAGACGTCCAACACTTGTGCATCCCGAAGTGCTTCCGAGCATTCATGAATACCTCATGTCTGGGCTTAGTGAGAAACTCGGAAAGCGTGAGACCAGATCCCTTCAGCTTGGTTTTCCTTCACCACACCTCGCTCCGTACGATGTGACTTTCGAAGCGAACTAAGAGGGGACGAGGCTTGCTGGTATTGCTTCCGAGGCGATGACAAGCCGTTATATCCTTCGAAGTGACATTCTTCAACTCCAGACGCTCCAACAAGATACCACGGAAAGCGGTCCCAGGATCAACTTCTTTGCCCTCAGGCAAACCATGCAATAGAAGCACCTTACCGCGGGATGCCATCTCGTGTCTATCCAGCCCCATCACAAGCCATTCCATTTGGGACTTCAGCATACTCAGCGTCTTCCAAACCAGACTCTTGAAGTCTATGAAATCCTGAGAAAGGCTGGCAATTGTTTTATGTGGGGCTTCAGCACTGGCACTCTTCAGGTCTTCTTCATACTGCGTCATTCGTGAAGCAAATGTAGACGAAAGTTCCTCCACACAGTTTGACAGTTTGGTGTATAGGTCCATGGTAGTAGAAATGCAGTGCTGGTAATTTAGAGGAGTGTTGTGAAGGAAAGTTTATTATATGACTGAGTGCACCAGAGGTTTATGAATAACTTTAACAAGTTTTCTGCATGTAATTATTGTTTTTATTATTTTTCTTAATTAAAAATATAGGAGCTCAAAAATTTGTGTCTAACTTGGGACTACCCTCAGACTAATATTTCATATTTTTTCAACATCTAAAATGTAGAGCATAGGGTAATTACGGAACGACGACAGACTGGTATTACTTATTAAAGCTGCACGACACTGGTGACTGTACTCCACTTTCCAATTTTTTTTTTTTAGGAGGGAAAATCATCTAATGACATCTCCCGCTCTTGGGCAGAGCGTGTCAGGCTTTTACTTGCTAAAAACCCACCCCTGTTCCTTCTTTGCCATTGTTTCAGGGCCCCGGGGATCTCTTTCGCATCACCCATGGCCCCAGTAGGCTTCGACCCTGCTGGGGCCCTACGGTTACTGACATCTCCTTGAGGCGCGCGTGGAACACTACGCGCCGTCGACGGCTTGGGCTCAGTCCGGACGGTTACAGGACGGTCGAACGGCGAGCTACCCATTGCTCGCCGTCGGTTCGGAATCCTGGCTGAGGCGCGAGGGCCATTGGCTCGCGCACTTTCCATGTGGAAATCAGTTGTTATAAAAAAGTGTGATGTTAAAAGATGGGGTATTGTAATCAGTCTGAGTTGCGATATTATTCAAAAGAGTTACTTTCGGCCTTATAAGCTAAAGACAACTAAAGAAACACGGGCGTGTTTAACTCAATAACAAAGTCAGTGGCAGAGAAATTACACTAATATAAAAAAAGGGCAAGTGCGAGTCGGACTCGCACACTTCCGTACAAACTTATGTAAACAGTTCAATTCCCGAATGGAATCTCGAAGATTTTTCCGAATCGCAAAAAAGTTTTTTTTTGTTTGTGATGTATCAACAAATTTACTGTTTTCAGATTTATTCCTATATCTGTGCTATAAAATCTTGCTTTATTCCAAATTTCAAGATTCTGTGTCAACGAGAAGTACCTTATGAATTTTGATTCCCTTGAGAGTGTCGAAATATACGTTTCTTGCGACATAAACGGCCGTATCTTTTTTTTCGTTATGTCAGAAGTTTGATTTTTTCACAACTTCAAGGGATCACAAACCTGAGTATCATCATCATCTTCCTGCCCTTCTCCCATCTTATTTGGGGTCGGCACAACATGTTTTTTTCTTCCATTCTATCCAGTCAACCGTCATGCTATCACTAACTTCCTTATCTTTCATAACACTGTTCACACAATCCATCCATCTTTTCTTTGGCCTCCCTCTCCCTCTCCACCCATCCACATGTATACGCATAACTCTTTTAGTAACATGCGTTTCATCTCTCCTCTTTACATTACAAACACACCACAAACCTGAGTATATGGTTTTAATTTCAACTCTATACCTCCACGCGTTCCCGATATAAAGGGTCTTGACAGACGGACAACAACTACACAACTACTTTTTTTTTCAGGAGTATCTTCCCTTGGGATTTTTTTTTTCATACTATCACGCGGGTGAAGGCGCTGGCAGCAGGTAGTTAAAAATATTTATAACTGTAATAAATAAAAAGTAATAATTTATTGTCTCATTAAACTTATGTACAAACATAGATGAAGCCCTGAACCCCACACTAGGATTCCCTGTGTTGTGGGGTCGTCTCTTTCAATCCGTATTCAGAAGGTGGCTACAGTAACAAAGACAATAGTTAATATATATGTTGAACAATAAAGTAACATGTAAGCTACATGCTCTTTAACTTTTTGTATCCAGCAACTCTTGATCCCCGCATTAACGCCGGCGTTCACGCGCCATTGTCTTTCTATTGTGTCTCTAATGAGGGTACTCAAAAGGTGTACTGTGACTAAGATAGATTCTATTTCCACATATGAAAGAGTTTTCAGTCAATCTAAATTGGGATAAGAATTTGGAGGATAATGAGAAAATATTTCTCTGAAATCTTTTTTCTTTTCTATGATCAAGGAAGTTACTTTAACTCGATTAGAGCGTTCACTCATGAGATAAGAAAGAAATATATACGAAACAGGATAGTGGCCGAAAATCAACCCTAAGAGGTTTATTTTTCATTCGCCTATCGTCAACATCGAGCATGGTTTAAAAGCTTGTTACTCCATCTAACGCAATCCAACGCGATGTTTGACGAAATAGCAATGCGATAAAAGTGAAATAAAGCCTGAAAACTCAGCATTTGGTAATTCCGTGATTTACTCGAATATTTTACAAAATGGAACAAGTTCCAGGAAAAAGTGTTTTTTAAAACAATTAAAAGTTAAAAAAAAATTATCGTCATTCAGAATCTTGATTAAACTTGCAAGGCTTCTAATATTATAATTTTATGACTTTTTAAATTTTCGAGTAAATTATGAAAAGTCAAAGTTCTTGCAAAATAGCAGATTTTCAGAGGTCTTTACTGTATTAATTTTACACAAATTTATAAATTGATTTCAATAGAAGCCTAGATAATATCCACAAGATACTTTTTTTTTCAGTTGGAAAATCTTCCAATGACATACCTCGCTCTAGGGTGGAGCGAGATGGTGTGTCAGACTTTTACGCATTGCCTTTCATACCAGGGCCGAGTCTTCCTTTCAGAAGCACACCCTTGGCAGGGTTGGTAGGCTTCGACCCTGCTGGCCCCCTACGGTTTGTTGACATCTCCTTGAGGCGCGCGTGGAACAGTACGCGCCGTCGTCGACTTGGGCTCGGGATGACCGCCCCATCCGCGAGCCCGCGCCTACGGTGGCCGGAAATCCGGATCAGGATCCCGACGGCTGGGTCGTGAGGGCCACTCCCTCGCGCATGCACGTGAAACCTTTGCTAGCATTATTGCTTCGCAGAAGGAGGCGACTGCCTGCGACTCCTCTTCACTCCGGACCATGGCCTGTACCAAGGCCCGGCGTGAGCGATCGTAGCCACCGATCGCCCCCACGAGGACACGGCGGTGCTCTGCCCAAGCGGGGCACACCTCTACCGTATGCTCCAACGTGTACTCCGGGCGGCCCACACAGTGGTGACATCCGGGCGTCACATCCGCACGCATCCCGAACTGACCATGTTCGGTGAGAATCTGCGTCATGCGAAAGGTGAGGACGCCGTGAGGTCTTTCCAGCCAGTCCTCAAAGAGGGGACTAACCGCCATAATGTTAACAAATTAAATAATGTTGTTGTTGTTAATTGTGGCATTTGGATCAGACATAACACCTGATCGGTTGAAGGATCTTCAGTATACTTCTAAAAGGCACTCTGTAGTAGTTTTAGTATTTCAAAAGCATTTTTAACCTGCAAGCGGGTGCGCGACTATTTGAAACAGTAGCTGTCGCGCGTGACCTAAAAGACCGATGGGAGATATCAGGAACTTAGAAAACTAATTTGATATTTTTTTATATTCAGATATTGCCTATTTTTCAATTAAACAATAATTTGTTTAAATTCAAAATGAAATATTGAAGTTAAACTGGTTTCTTCGGATTAGGAATCAATTCTGCCCGACATAACAAGAGTTCTATTGTAAGTCTTGATTATATCTCCAATTAATTTGTATTTTTTTAATATTCTTCAAGAGATCGAATAATTGGCATCAAAGAGCTTTTCATCTACTTAGGTCTAATTTTCTTCAGAATCAGTATTCTCGTCAATGTAAAAATACAAGGCTGTAGTCTTTTCGACGCCTGCGCTGCAACCTAAACACACACATTCTGTGTCTTTCAGGAGGAGTGTAGTAAGAGGAAATGAAGTTATTTTCGTCAGTAGTGAACTAATGACAAGCTACTAGAGATGATAATATGCTCTTTTGACGAGAAATTTTGAAATTATGATCGTATATATAGGGTGACTGGTAATTAGTGTACGATACTTAAACACGTGATTGTGCTCATGATAACCAACAATTTTTACTATGGGAACAAACCTGAAATCGCGAAAAAAAATCAGCTGTTCAGTACATTCATGTTTGCCTAATGTACTGAACAGCTGATATTTTTTTCGCGATTTCGGCTTTGCTCCCATAAAAAAATTGTTTATTATCATGAGCACAATCACGTGTTTAAGTATCGTACACTAATTGCCAGTCACCCTATATATCGAGTGCGGTCAATTCGACGCCGCTCGACTGCTTGGAGGTCAACGTCGAAAATGCTTATAGGTATGTTTGTACCACTATTTGACATACTCTTTTAGAGTCTAGTTGTTCACAGTGGATCTTCTGATCATTATAATCTAACATCGAGATCGTAACACAGTCTCTAAGGACTTGCGAGAGATATTACTTTCTGTTTCCCCTTTACTTTTTTTAAAATTTAAATTGCTTTTCTCATTTGAATCTGTCACATTGACCATCTTTTAGCAAACTTCGAAAAATGAATGGCTGTGGAATTATCTTAAATGTTCTGTTTACCGACACGTTTTAGGTATTCAATACATTGCCTAGGTATTGTATGGAATACCTGAATTATACAGATTGCCGGTAACATATATTTGATTCTGTGAAATAATAAAATTTTATTTTGATTTGAGCTGAATTTATTTAATATATTCATATTTCAGATCATAATATACTTATACAAAAGTTAATATGTATATTTAGTTATATAAATTCAACTATGCGTTATCAACATCATTTCAGCTGAAAGACGTCCACTGCTACTAAGGCCACCCCCAGGTGTTGCCACAATCACCGATCCTCTGCGTCTTGTATGCATCTGATTCTTGTGACCTTCACCAGGTTATCAGTCTCCCTTGTGGGAGGCTATCCAAAACTGCGTCTTCCGGTACGCGGTCTGCACACCATAACCTTTTGGCTCAATCGACAGCAAAGAATGTGTCCAGCCTCTTAAATTTGGTGAATCTTCGAGTTTTGTCGGTAATATAAATTCTCATTCCTGATTCAATCACGTAAGGAATATATCTCCCAATAAATTTTCACTTCAGGTAGTTATTGTAGCGATTCTCTTCCATCAGGGCCTCTTTAGAGGTTTAGGAACGCTTTCTTTAACGGTGTTTTGATGATTTCAAAGTTAAATATCTTATGACGTGGTGAGAAAGTTTGCTGTGTTACCGAGTGCCAGTCTTTACCAGAGTGTAAAGAGTGTTTTGTTATGGTCTGAACGCCACTGAGGAAGGCTCTTCACTTGCACCTTAAAATAAAAGCTATTTTTTTTAAGGTGGGAAATCATCCAATGACATCTCTTGCCCTTTTCGTGTCAGACTTTTACTGACTAAAACCCACTCCTGTTCCTTCTTTGCCCTCGTTTCAGGGCTCCGGGGTTCTCTTTCGCATTACCCATGGCCCCAGTAGGCTTGGTCCCTACGGCCCTGCTGGCTTCGACCCTGCTGGGCCCCTACGGTTGCTGACATCTCCTTGAGGCGCGCGTGGAACACTACGCGCCGTCGACGACTTGGGCTCGGTCTGGACAATTACAGGACGGTCGGACGGCTAACTACCTATTGGTCGCCGTCCGCAAGCCCGCGTCTACGGTGGCCGGAAATCGGAATCGGAATCCCGGCGGCTGGGGCGTGAGGGCCATTGTCTCGCGCGTGCGACCGCCTCTTTTGCTAGCATTACTGCTTCGCAGAAGGAGGCGACCGCCTGCCACTCCTCCTCGCTCCAGACCATGGCCTGTACCGAGGCCCGGTGCGAGAGATAAAGTAAAAGCTATGGGCTCAAGCTTGGACATGTTTTCACTAGAATATCTAGTAGGTACTGCTTAATTATAGCGCAATACTTAAGTTCTATAGTTAGAGACATGAACAATCTGAATTAAATGGATTTTGGGGGCAATAATTTTACTCAGTTTAATAAACTGGAATGTTCGATTTTCGCAAATACCATTTCCTTAACTTAATAATGCTCCCTTACTAAAAACAAAATAAAATAAAAATATTGCGTTTAGCGCCATCTAGCTAAAATATTGCCACATCACATCACACTATAATACTAATATTATAAAGTCGACAGTTTGTAAGCATAATATATATATATATGTCGGCGCAGGATGCCGATCATCATTGAAGCTCTGTCCAGGTACTCTGTTTTGTGGGCGATGGCTGGGTATCGAGCAATAAACAAACTATTCCAGATCATACAACTGATTTATTATGATGCAAGCTTTAGGTATTCACTTTACACAACGAGCAGTGAGACAGTCCCCGAGACTAGACGTTGTACGCACGGCTGCTGACAGAGGAAAGAGCCACGGACCTCTGCGGTCGGCACTTTTATCTGCTCGGTTCGTGCAAACGTTAGCGCGGATTCTGTCAAAGTGGCATGTGTCACTTTTCACTTAGCTCGTTCATTCGTTCTCAAGCTTCCGTACTATTGATTTCACCGACATATATGTGTATGTTTGTTACTTCATCACGTTCAAACGGCTTTTGATGAAACTATAGGTAGAATTCGGTTCTTAGCGACCACGACGCGCGACCGCGACCCGCAACCACGACAGGGTCGCGGTCGCAACGCCGCTCTCTAGCCACGCCCTGTCGTGCGACGCGATTGCTGGATTTGTTTAGTACTCCAGATAAATCCATACTAAGCAGTGGGTCGCGCGACCTGGTCGTGGTCGCGGGTCGCGGTCGCGCGTCGCTGTCGCTAAGAACCGAATGCTACCTTATGACACCCAGGTAGACCATATCCTGGAAGAGCAAATAGGATACGTTTTAGGGTTCTGTACCTCAAAACGAAAATACTGAACCCTTAAAGGATCACTTTGTTGTTTGTCCATCTGTCTGTCTGTCTGTCAAGACCCTTTATCTCCGGAACGCGTGAAGGTATCAAGTTGAAATTAATTCATTAACGCTCAGGCGGTAGCCGGCGCCCGCAAGCCATTGTCTTACTATTGTGTCTCTAATTACGCACGTCAAAAGGTTAAAACCATATACTCAAGTCTACGGTCCCATGAAGCTGTGAAAAAATTAAACTTCTAAATTAACGAACGAAAACGATACGGCCGTTTATGTCACAAAGAACGTACATTTCGACACTCTCAAGGGAATCAAAATTCATAGGGTACTTCCTGTTGACCCAGAATCCTGAAATTTGGCATGAAGCAAGGTCTTATAGGACAGGTATAGGAATAAATCTGAAAACAGTAAATTTGTAGTTACGTTATAAAATCGAAATCGTCGAATCGCACTTGCCCGGTTTTTATCTCAGTTTGACTACTACCACGCGGGCGAAGCCATTGACAACAGCTAGTTAGTCAACAACCAAGTCAAGTCAAATAATTCTTTATTCATTCGAAAAAACGACTGTTTTATGTTTTTTTAAGATTACTTATGCTTATTTTGAAGTACGGAAAAAAAGAATAAGTAATCTTATTAAAATCAGAACACTCGCAATTCTCATGTGTGTTCTGAGTATTAAGTCTCTTGGGCTTACAGAAATACGACAATGCATTACTGTGATAACGTAATAAAATATTCACAATCGATTTCATAATTCCTGTCTTGAAAGAATCTTTTGGAGCAGCGCAAGCGGCCGCATTCACTATGAATGAAATTAATTTTTAATAATAGTAGGTACAAAGGTACGCTGTCACTTTCGACAGTGTGACAATTAAAAATCAGAAAGTGATAACTTTACTACCTTTGAAAAGTTATTTTTATCTAGAACTTGTGATCCATTAATGATTCTGTGAAGGAAAATCAGACCGTTAGTATGCCTTCGCTGTTTTAAAGTTATCATTTTGAAAGATAAATAAATAAAGGGGGCTGCCCGGCGACTCGTGGGTGCTGCTTGACGATCAGCTCGATCACGATCAGCTCGCGCACTTTTTCGCACTAGTGCGAAAAACAGTAAATTGCGTGCCTAAAGGCGGTAGGATTGGAGCGAGTTTTCAAGTAAGTATTAAAAAATAATTTAAGAAAGAATACAGTCTAAACATGTCTGCACATTATCTACCTTCATTCAAATCAAAGGAGCTACAGCCCAATAAGTTACTAGATTAACTGCGACCCCTACATAACCGGGATCGTGCAACATTATAACTTGTTGCTCCTCGGTGAGTTTGCCAAGTTTCGCTAACTGAGGTCGAGGTTCAGCACCCGGTCGGTGTAATATTTTATGAGATGTGTACGTTACCATCTTGATTTTGATATGTTTTGTCGTGTGGGTTTAGTGTTGGTTGGTCTGCTTGCTCAGACTTGATGTAGCCGTGTTAATTAATACACGACTACATCAAAAATGGGAAATGGAAACACTTATTATGTTTACAGTAGAACTAAAAAATAATAATAAAAACCCTAAACTTATTAAAATAAACTAAAATATGGCGCCAAAAAATTCCTCTAAATCGCTGTCGACAGGCAATGTCCCCAAAAGACTGGCGCCATTGCCAAGCTGTACGGCAATGCTCTTATACTTAAAAAGCAGAGCTTAGGTTAATGAGGAGGAAGAGGCTCAGTGTTGTTTATTTTATAGTATTTAAGGTGAGCTACATGTTTTGAATTTATGATATATATATTTTTTTTTAAATAAACATTTTCAAAAAAAAAAAGTTCTCGTTTTCTGGTCCTTGTAAATAACAAAGATCCTAAAGCAATCTTTTTTGACATGTGAACGTTAAAAAATTATTGAAAACCACTGTTTTAACCCAAATCAATTGATGACCATGAAACTCTGCCGCAAACCTTCGTATACTGCGACCTACATCCAAGTACATATTCATAATATAAACAGTCGGTAGGTATGTACTGCCTGTCTGTAAACATGTCTCCTGTTATCAGCCACCGTGATCTTGAGATGGGCAAGACAGCTTCCTTTTCATGTGCACATACAACAACTAACAGCCGAATGTGTTTGCTATTGTTAACTTTGAGGATTTTTGCTTCAGCATTTTTGAAAGATTGCGTCCAAGAAGTCTGTAATGCCTCTAAGATCGATACAATGTTTTTGTTTTCTTGTTTTTGGCCCAACGCACATTACTCATTTGATTTAATGAATGGGCTACAACAATTATAGGATCAGTGGTATTTTTAGATACAATATATGATCACCACAATCATCATGATCATCGATTGCAATTTGATGATCACACTAATATTATAAAAGTGAAAAATTATAATATGTAAGTATTAGCTTCTGCCCGCGGCTTCTCCATACAAATTTTGGACCCCCGCTTCATCCCCTTAGGGAGAGAATATTGAAAAATCCTTTCTTAGAGCACGCCTATGTCATAAAAAGAAACCTTGTGCAAAATTTCACGCTCCTAGTCCCAGTAGTTTCGGCTGTGCGTTGATATGTCAGTCAGTCAGTTTCCCCTTTTATATACATAGATTACTATGTATGGATTTTTGTTTTAAAGTGGGAAGTCATCAGTCTTATTTACTAACAATAAATTGTATTTACTCTATACACCACTAATTATTAATTAGTACAACATACTTAAAGGGCTTAAAAGGTCTTGTTATTATTTAAGTAAAATTTCAGTAAATAATATTCTTAAACAGCAAAGTAATTAGCGTTTGTTTATATCCCAAAATGTCACTCAATTTATGGAAATATTGTACAGGCTATTTCATTATGAATGAATAAAAGACGATCAAGAAAAACACTGCGCGTAGTATCTTCTAGTAGCAATTGTTATGAATGATTGATTCTATTATGATTTTACCAATTATGACAAATTTTCGTGGTCAATTTTGGGATTTAGTTTTTTTTACTTTTGACTACAAAAATAATTGATCAATAACGAGATAGAGCCCCATTTTTTTTGTAATAATTAAAAAATAAGGGTGTACATATACGTTTGTAAGGTATACATTATCTATGGGCCAAGATGCCTGATAATAAATGATTTATTTTTATTAGATATTATTATTAAATATCTGAACAGATTTTGATGAAACTAGGTACACGGGTAGACTATGGTCCTACAATAGCGTATGGGATACTTTTTAACTCGGTAGTATATTCCACAGCGATAATTTTCTACTACCAGAGCAGCCGGGCAAAGCTGCTAGAAGCAACTAGTTATAAAATAAAAATATTCATACCAAATCTACATATATCTCTTTATACGAAACATACCTAATTATTCAGTTCATTACTCACAAGAACAACTTCACATACTATCTTCAATGTAAAGCAAATAAAATGTAAATTGGGGAGAAAATTAAGCTAATATTGCCCCACGGTAAAGTTCTATTAATAATGTAATGTAGCGTTAGCAAACGTGGAGGTATTCTGCTTCTCTTCTTAGTAATATGTAGGTTAGTTAGGCAGTAATAATAAAACAATAATAGATAAACATTATACACGCCTTTATTCTAATTTAATCTAATTTCTGCCCTTGTCCCGTTTTATTTAGGGATAACATGTTTTTCTCTTCGATTCTGTCCTGTCACCCATCACGTTACCACTAACTCCCTTTTCTTTCATATCACTTTTCATACAATCCATCCATTGCTTTTTGGCCTCCAACTCCCTCTCCATCCATCCACATTCTATTACATTAATGCCCCGAAAAAAAAACCGACCATCTACAATTATTTCTCTACAACCCTAAACCACTCATAAAGCGCTTATTCCCTACAAAAAAAACTAATCAAATCCTATCATTTAAGCGAATATTGTCGAAGGTTGTAGACGAGAGAGGGTGACACGCTCTCCCGGCGTTGCCATGGCAACCGATTCGAGGCTCGTGCCCGGTCGACGGCCCATGCGAGACCTTGGGGCTAAACCAAGGTTGGCTAATCTAATTGAAATGTTTTTCAATTGTTTATATGGCTGAAATTGCAGAGCAGTATCTGAAAATACTAGAATTTTGAGTGAAAATTCTGCAATTTAAAGTAGATTTTTTGTGCTTAGGGACTTTACAGTGTGTAAGTAAAAAGCTGTTTGGTTTATGGACCTGCTTTTTAAGCATTTATGACGCAAAATAATGCGAAATACTTTGAAGAAAAAAATTGTAGAATGAAAGAAAGCTCGACTACAAATGCTTTGAACATGAGTGGTGAAATGCGAGTGTACCTACTAGGTGTTCCTGAGTGACATAGGCTATATTTTATGTACGCGAGCGAAGCCGTGGGCAAAAGCTAGTTATTTATAGTTTTGTCTTGTCTTTAAGGCTAGAGGCTCTTAATAAACAGCAACGATCTCTCACACCGGGCCTTGGTACAGGCCATGGTCCTAAGAGGAGTGGCAGGCGGTCGCCTCTTTCTGCAAAGAAGTAGTGCTAGCAAAGGAGGCGGACGCACGTGCACGCGTGAGAGTACGGCTCTCAAGCCCCAGCCGCCGGGATCCCGATCCCGTCTTCCGACCACCGTAGGCGCGGGCTTGCGGACGGCGAGCAATGGGTAGCTCGCCGTCCGACCGCCTGGTAACCGTCTGGACCGAGCCCAAGTCGTCGACGAATAATACACGCCTTAAGGAGATGTTAGCAAATCGTAGGGGCCCAGCAATTCGAAGCCAACTGGGGCCATGGGTTCGCTTCTGAAATGAAAACCCAGCCCTGGTATGAAAGGTAACGAAAGAACTAGGAGTGAGTTTTAGTCAGTAAAAGTGATCATGCTCATCACACAAACATTTGTCCTGGGTGGGAATCGAACTCACGACCTCTGGCATAGCAGTCAGGGCCACTAACCACTAGACCAACAGGCCAGTCAACTTTAACTTTATAATATATAGGGTGACTGGCAATTAGTGTACGATACTTAAACACGTGATTGTGCTCATGATAACCAACAACTTTTACTATGGGAACAAACCTGAAATCGCGAAAAAAAAATCAGCTGTTCAGTACATTTATGTTTGCCTAATGTACTGAACAGCTGATATTTTTTTCGCGATTTCAGCTTTGCTCCTATAATAAAAATTGTTTGTTATCATGAGCACAATCACGTGTTTAAGTATCGTACACTAATTGCCAGTCACCCTGTATATAATAACTTTATAACAACTTTATTGATAAAATTTACGTTCCATCTCTATATTAAACAGTCTCCTCCTCCTCGAGTTGTATTCCTTATTACTGAGGGTCGTGAAGTTCCCGCTGGATTAGCTTCTTATTGATGGTATCTCGCCATCTGTGACGGTTCTTAGCGTCATGAAGTGCGACGTGCAATTGGGCGTCCTGTGTGGAGCAGACAGGCCCCCCTAGCCAAGTTACAACCGTTTTGTTTCGATTCTCTTTTCGTCGATTGCCTCGAGTCGGCCGCGCCTCCGATTCCTTTATTCTGACGTCATCTCAACGCTCGTGGTCAGAACAAAGGAATAGGAGGCGTGGCCAACTCGAGGCGATCAACGAAAAGAGAATCGAAACGAAACGGTTGTAACTTGGCTAGGGGGGCTGATCTGCCCTTCTTTTTAGGCTGCGGCCTCTTGGTCGTTTGCCATCAACCATGCCAACTACGATGAGCTGTTATAACTCCAACTGCATAAGAACTCCAGTACTTTGCGCATGGAGGTAGTCGACAGTCTGATCTTGATGTTCAGTTCACGTAAAATAGAGAGGTTTGTGTGGAAAACAGTCCAGGGATTTCGAAGCATTTTTCTTTCTATTAAACAACCTAAATAACCATAAATAAATAAAAAAATGTATTAAGTTCGACCGCATAAGTTATTCAGTTGCCCTCATCTATCTTCGCATGGGTCGGCATTTAATATCTTAACAAAAGAAAATCTCCAAACTTAATATATTTTTCGGAAACTTTTGAAAAAGATAAACATAAACGGCACTTTGAAACTGCGATAACGTTAAATAAATCTTACGACCCTGTATAAAAATAATAAACAGAGGACGTAGGTTTTGTAATGTACTTAATTTATTTACTAGGTACATAAAAAAATATTTATTCATTCATTTCATTTATTCAATAATAGTTTTTTACACTGTATCTGAATGTTTCACACAAATAGAAAAATAATAATAAGTTAAAAGTAAAAAACATTTTTCGATAAAATAAAACCACAATATCAAATTAAATTAAATCTCAATATTGGAACAATATCAACACAATAGCTTTTTTAGGTGGGTAAATCATCCAATGACATCTTACGTTCTTGGGCGGAGCGGTGTGTCAGACTTTTACCGACTAGAAACCCACTCTTGTTCTTTCTTTGCCTTCATTTCAGGGCCCCGGGATTCACTTTCACACTACCCATGGCCCCAGTAGGTTTCGACCCTGCTGGGCCCCTACGGTATACTGACAACTCCATAAGGCACGCGTGGAACATTACGCGCCGTCGACGACTTATGCTCGGTCCTACGGTGGCCGGAAACCGGGATCGGGATGCCGGCGGCTGGGGCGTGATTTTAAAAAGGTACCTTAGGTAGATTTTGAAGAGTGAAATCGCTTTGACATCTCGAAAGCAGGGCTATAGTGAGGTATGAACATTTTTTTTTTCTAATGTTTTTGGCCTGGATACAAAGTCATTTAAGCTAATGCAAATGAACATATTTGTATTATTTAAAACAGTGAAACAGTATCTCACCAAAAACACGTCATTAAAATAATATAAGGAATGTCCATTTTATCGGAACATCATTCACCGCAGACAATAAACTCTCGTCGTTCACATTGAATGAATGAGTGAACGAGATCGAATGGAAGTTTATTCACACAATCGTTCAGTTCTGTATAATTAAAATGTAATCCTTTATAATCTGAATATCAGCATCATGAATCATTTCGACGCTTAACACGATATTTCGGTTTTAATTTAATAATGCCGTTTCGTGTTTTTGTGAATGTTGACCGATCATTGGTACTTTGTTTCTGTGATCAAAACTACTAGACCCAGTTGCAGACCAAGAGCTTTTGGTTTGCAACCGGGGCTAGCATTTTAGGATAAGTTAAGCGTACCTAACTGACTATATTTCCTATAATAATAATAAAATAATAATAATCATTTTATTTTCAGGCCCATAGACAAAATACATGCAATAATCTTAAACAATAATAAAGTAATACATATTATAAAAACAAAACTTATTTAACTATTATTGTACACGTAATCTAGTCGGCGTCTTTTTGCGCTGCGTGGTATCGCATAACCGTCCTCGGAAACGTCGGTATACGACACCATTCGGCCAGAAGTCCTCTTTTAAGGTCTGTAGCTGTGGGTTGGAACTCGTACCACGAACGACTTGAAGTTGACGTCGTGGCGCGCTTCCAACCTTACGACCCTCAGAGTCCAGTTGGTCTTCACCTTCAAATACTCCACGACTTCCTCAACCTTCGTGTAGTGATGCAGGAGCGAAATGTATAGCTGCGTCGTAGGCACAGCAGGACGCAGCAGCATGTTCGGACCACTCGGTGCGGTACCGCACTGGTTACGGGAACAGGGCTTCTTCTTCTTCTTTTCTACTCTTGTGAAACACTCTTTATCCACTTGGCCTATTTTTGGCAAGGTGCTCTGGACCGCAGACATGGTAGATTGAGCTATAGCTGAGGTATTTTTTCATACTGACTAGTGTAGTCTCTATCTCTACCTATAGGTAAGCATGCATGTATACCTAAGAGATCTATCGCCCTAGCTTCGCCCTGGTCGAGCGCACTATTCGTTCTACACATAACTTAAAGAATTGATAGCAAAATAGGGCCAATGCTTACTAGGGTTGCGGATTGTTCACCGGTACATTGTGGATATCTCACTCATGTGCACTAAACGTTTTGGGAACACGTACAGCTAAGGGACGGAATTCCCTGCTGGAGTCAGTGTTTCCTGACGGCTACAACCTTGCAGTCTTTAAATCAAGAAAGAATAGGTTAGTTCTAGGCAAGTGTGTTCTATCGTCGATCACATCATCGTTTACCATCAGATGAGATAGCGATCAAACGCGAGCAGAGCATACCAACAGTTAAAAAAATCGTAAGGACATCATGGAATGTCCTGAAGATGTTTTCGTTTAGGCACGCATCGTACACACATATCATAAAATAAGCCTAATCAGATATAGTAATAATAATATTTTATTTAAATCACTTAAAATATAAATATTAGTGTCGCCCTGGCTCTTGTAATAGAATATCCTGAATCACAAGAGCCAGACCTCTCACTATACAGGGATATACAGTAGTGACAATATAAACAAAAAAAAAAAACAGAGAAAAAAAAATAGCATGCAAGATAACAATAGCAATAATACAGAGTGTGTGTAGGGCGAGTTAGAGTGTGTAAGTGTGTAGTGTATAGTATAGGTGATTGGGTGTCAAAATGAGTGAATATAAAAAAAAAATGTTGCCTAGTTGCCTACTAGAAATTACTCCTGTATCGTGGGTGCATTCACAAACATGTAAACTCACATACTCACAAATATTTAAAAAAGGTCACAAGTTGGACTCCAGGTACAACACAGGTCACGGCAGTTCATAGCAGGCATTAGACGCCAGCGCACAGCTGGGAGCAAAACAACCCCTCAGTCGACCGGATGACCCGGTGACCATGTATTTGTACGGATAACCAGGTAACATAACAAGCTTATAACTTTGTAATTTTTCATGATACAATTACAAAATTTTGTACATAGATTCTTTTCATGAAAATAATAGATCCGTGTTTCGGGTTTCGCATATATTAAAACTAATGTTGTATATTGCTTACTTAAATCATTACCAGAAGAATTAATTAAGTTACGAAATACATCATAAAACTGGGTTTTGTTGCTTATAAAGTAACATTTATGACGAAACCGACCATAACGTAATTGTGTGGTTTAATTAACTTTAACTAAATGCCAAAAGTGGTTTCAATCAGTCCATTCGTCACAGCAGCTAAATAATAGTCACAGTTGATTATTAACCGACTTAAAAAAAATTGTTAGCAATTTATCCGAATCTATTTTATTTTGTATGTTTCCCGATTAGTCGAAGACACGAGGATCGATTTGAAAAATTCTTTTTTTGTTTGAAATGATATCCTTCACAAGTGGTTCCATGGTCAGGTCAGAATCTGAAGATGGAACCCTGAAGAAATCGAGGCAACTCTTCAAATTTTATTTGCACACCAAAATTTTTTTATTCGAAAGAGTTTACTTCCGTAAGTGGTCCCGTAGAAATATTGTCATAATCTGATGATGAACTTTGGAAATATGGAACAGAACTCCTCATACGATAATTAAATAGTAGAAGTGTCGTAACAATTTGGGGGATGAACTGCTTGCGTCCGTAGGATTTACTTAGTTATGAACACCCTACACGTGTCCCCTGGGTAGTGCTAAACGAGCAGTAAAGACGGTGGTAGGCCATAGCATCGGCTGCCGGCTTAAAGGTTACCACTCATCAGACAAAGCCATGCCGCCAAGCGATCCGTCGTGTTCCGGCGTGATGTCTGGTGAAGCCGTATGGTGGAAGATGGGTCTGAGCAGTTGTGTTGTGACGTATACCGGGTATGATGCGCCAGCTGTTGTTGTGTCGGACGTTTGATCGTGGAGGGTAGCGGGATCCGAAGCACGGTGCTCCGCTGGCCGACCGTAGGTAGTTGGGGGCCCAAGTAGTGTGCCAGCCACACACGAAAGGCTGCCCCGCCAACTGCGAAAAATCCCAGGGTGGCCCCATCGTGCCGGTTGGCGACCGGGTGAGAGGACCCGATGGCGATCCCTGGGTGGGTTCGGGCGTCCCCGCAGTCTCCAGATCAACCCTCCATTGGCACAGCAGCTCTGGTTGTGTTGTTGGGTTCGACATCGCATCACCTCGCTCAACCGGCATCTTCCATCTCTCCTATTCACTCCACAAAAACCATGAAAGTTAAAAAGAAAGGCAAGTGTCAACAGCGGATGCACGTCCTCTCATTTCAAGTGCAGTTCTCAAATATTAGAGGGCTGCACTCCAATCTCGTTGCGGTCCACCACCATCTTGAGACTGATAAGCCACACTTGCTTTTCTTGACGGAGACCCAAATTAGATGTCCGTCAGATACGGCGTACCTCAACTACCCGGGATACTCACTGGAGCATCATTTCCTGCAGCGTGCCGGGGTCTGTGTGTACGTCCGTAATGACATCTGCTGCCAGCGTCTCCGTCACCTTGAAGACCCTAATTTATCAACGCTGTGGCTGTTGGTGGACACTGGTACGGACAAAATTGTTTATGCCTGTGTCTACCGTTCGCACAGCGGTGATCAGGAGACGACTCGGTTGTTCGACCACCTCAGTGAGGCTGCCGATAAGGCTCTGCAACGGCACCCTGATGCGCAGCTCGTCGCTCTGGGGGACTTTAACGCGTGCCACCAAGACTGGCTGTTCCCATACCAGAGGACCGACCACGCTGGGAGAGAAGCGCGAAACTTTGCAATATCGATGGGCCTTTCCCAGCTGGTCAAGCAAGCGACTAGGGTGCCTGATGTAGTTGGTCATACTGCCAATTGTCTGGACCTTCTGCTGACCACCGATCCGGACAGATGTATCGTAACAGTTTCCTCACCACTTGGAACTTCAGATCACTGTCTGGTGAAGTCTGTTTCGTCCTTCTCCCCACCTGACTGCGACTCACGCGGTGAACGGCGAATGTGGCGTTACAGGTCAGCAGATTGGGATGAGATGCGGCATTTCTTTGTATTATATTCTTGGCAGCAGGTCTGCTTCTCTTCTGAGAGTCCGTCGAGCTGTGCGGATGCTATATCCGATGTGATACGTCAAGCTATGGAGTTTTTCATCCCTTATAGAGACGTACCCGTTGGAGGCTCAGCTCACCCATGGTTCAACGCCGATTGCGTTCAAGCTGAAGAGCGTAAGCATTCGGCGTTTCTCGCCTGGGTTGACGCTCGTGACCGCAAAGCTCCGGATCTGAGCTCAAAGAAGAGAGCTTTCAACCATGCTGCCAAGTCCTACAAAAAGGCACTAAAGAAGGCTCGGTTCGACCGCATTACTCATATTGGCACAAAGCTCTCTGCACAGTCGTCCGGTAGCAGAGCGTTCTGGTCCCTTGCCAAATCGGTCGAAGCGAACTTCTGTAGGCCCACATTGCCTCCGCTGGTTAAGCCTGATGGAACACTGGCTCACTCGGCGAGAAAGAAAGCAGATCTCTTTGCATCTCTCTTCGCCCATAATTCTCGTCTTGATACTAGCAGTGCTACTCCACCGGCTCTACCTCACTGCAACACCTCGATGCCTGAAGTTCGCATAAGAAATAAAGAAGTGTTGAGAGCACTGTGTCGCCTAGATGTGAATAAAGCTAGTGGACCAGATGGTGTACCAGCAATAGTTCTCAAGGCATGTGCGCCCGAGTTGTCTCCTGTGTTGACGCGCTTGTACCGCCTCTCATTTAGGACTGGTATAGTGCCCAAGTCCTGGAAGCTTGCCAACGTGCAACCCGTGCCCAAAAAGGGCAGTCGTGCCGATCCTGCCAACTATCGGCCGATTTCAATAACCTCCATACTCTGCAAGATTATGGAGCGTGTATTGAACTCGCGCCTCATGGCATACCTGGAAGGTAACGATCTCCTCAGTGACCGACAGTACGGGTTTCGCCACAATCAGTCTACTGGGGACCTACTAGTGTATACCACTCACATGTGGGGCGAGGCCCTCGAGAAGAATGGAGAAGCGATTGCTGTCTCCTTAGACGTCTCGAAGGCCTTCGACAGGGTATGGCACGCCAGCCTTCTGAATAAGCTTCCAGCGTACGGTATTTCCCCTGGTCAGATTAAATGGGTAAAAGACTTCCTGAGTGAACGGTCTCTCCGAGTTGTTGTCGATGGATGCTCATCAGAGCCCATGTCTACTAATGCCGGAGTTCCTCAGGGGTCAGTTCTCTCTGCAACTCTTTTCCTGCTGCATATTAACGATCTGCTGATGCCCGGTATCTATGGGTATGCAGATGATAGCACAGTTGTAGAGAGATACCTTCCAGGTGCTCGGGCTAGTAAGGAACTAATCCGGTCCGAACGAGAGGCTATGGTAGAGCGTACGAATGTCTCACTTCAGGCAGTCTCCAAGTGGGGCGAAACCAATCTAGTTGAATTCAACGCCGCCAAAACACAAGCGTGTCTGTTCACCGCCAAAAGGAGCCCGTTCACCTTGGCTCCTGCTTTTCGGAATGTATCCCTGGAGTGCACCGACCGCCTTCAGCTCTTGGGAGTTGAAATTTCCTCAGACCTCAATTTTGGGCGGTTCATTGAGTCCAAAGCCAAGGTAGCTGCTAGAAAACTAGGCGTTCTTGCAAAGGTCCGACGGTACTTCACACCGGGACAGCTTCTAATGTTATACAAAGCACAGGTCCGATCGTGTGTGGAGTACTGCAGTCACATATGGGTTGGTGCTGCAAAATGCCATCTAGCAGCTTTGGACTCAGTAGAAAGGCGTGCGAAGAGGCTAATTGGGGATCCAGATTTGGTTAAGTCCAATCTACAAAGCCTCGAGCAAAGGCGCAGGGTAGCCAGCCTATCGGTATTTTACAGGTTGCATTTTGGAGAGTGTGCGCGGGAATTGCATGACTTGATTCCGCCATCTCCTTTCTACCATCGGACAACCCGACGTACGGCGAGTATCCACCCTTACGTTGTTGAAACTTCAACGGTCCGGACTAAGCGTTTCGCTTCGTCGTTTATACCGCGTACATCGAAGGACTGGAACAATTTGCCTGCTGCGATCTTCCCGTCCAACTATAATTTAGGTGTCTTCAAGGCTAGAGTGAATAGGCTCTTGATAAACTAGTGCGCCTCACCATCAATGATTGCATCACTGCTTACCATCAGGTGGGATCGCAGTCAAGCGCTGGTTTATATCAATTAAAAAAAAAAAAAAAAAAAAACAAGTACAATTGCTTGGTTTATATATGTAGTCAATGACTGACTGAAGGAAGAAAGGAAAGGTATACATCGAACTTACCTGATGATGAAAACGGAAGGTAGGCACCGGAATTCTGTAAAAAATCAATGTATCCTAGCCGTGTTTGGGATTATTAGAATTGTCATGAGATGCGTTTTGGCTATATGGCACCATTCCCACCCACCATTTTAGCTGTTTTTGGGCTTATTGGAATTGTCATGTGATTTAGGTACTTTAGCTTAGAACTTACACACTATTTAGGTTTAGCTGAATTGTATAACTAAAAAGTATGAAATAACACACTCACACTAAAACTTTCGCCTATAGAATATTATAACACACACACACACTAATATCATACATCACACTAATATTAGTGTGATGTGATTGTGCATTAATTAGTTTTTTTTTTTGTTATTTGAAATGTTTTTTCTATCTTTTTTTTTGGTATTGTTTTGTTTAATTTTAATAACTTTTTACAATAATATAATTATTGATTCTCTCTTCGTATTGGTTTTAACTATCAGTGCAGAGAATAATTGTAAAAAGTAGATAAATAATCTATACTAACATTATAAACAGGTAAAATTTATAAGTTTGTTTGTAGAAAGTAGGTAATCTCTAGAACTACTGAACCGATTTTCAAATTTTTTTTTACCTGTAGAAAACTTAATTGTACCTGAGAAATGTGAAATGAATGAAATAGCCTATACTAAGGCTATTTCATTTATATTAATAATATTTTCTACGCCAAAAATATATAACGCCCAGCGCAGTGGGCACGGGTCATCTAATCTATACTATATAATATTATAAAGCTGCAGAGTTTGTTTGTTTGTTTGTTTGTTTGTTTGAACGCGCTAATCTCTGGAACTACTGGTCCGATTTGAATGTTTCTTTCAGTGTTGGGTAGTCCATTTATTGAGAAAGGCTATAGGCTATGTTTTTTTTTTTCAAAATTAGGGATCCGTAATAAAATTGCTATTTTGTAACACAAGGTGTAAAATCGAAAACCTATTTTTGCGTGCGCTGCAAAAACTATTGACAATAGAACAAAATGATGTACTACGGGTTTGTAGATCCCATTAAGACCTACAAAAAAGTCCGCGAGAACATATATCTAGCTATCATGGTTTAATCACAATAACCGATTTTGTGTTCAAAATAATTATTAAATCGTCTGAAGAAAAAAAAAATACGTTAAATATGTATCGTAATATTAATCTTTATCGAAATTAAGCATTTTGTTATCAAGAGTATTTATGTAGAAGTAAAATACTTTTTGTTTCATCTCAATCGGATATTTCGTTTAAAAGTTATCACGTGTGTAAGATGTTAAGAGTTGGTACCTATTAATGAGTTATGTTATGGGCCATAGAGTTTTTTATCAACATAAAATCCTGTAATAATCTTTTTCGAAATATATTTGTTGATGAGATCAAGAAGATGCAGTCCATTATCTACAGGAATTTCTTAATTCTTTAAACCCGAGTGGCCTCCCCCCACATTCTCTCAAGTTAAAAATTGGTGCCCCAATTATTTTACTTAGAAATCTTAAGCCACCAAATTTATGTAACGGGACTCGACTTCAGGTTAAATTTCTTCGCAATAAAGTGATCGTTGCAACAGTTTTGACTGGTCCAGCCAGCGGTTGGTCAAACAGTACTTATACCTCGGATCCCAATGATTCCAAATGATTTGCCTTTTCATTTTAAAAGAGTCCAATTCCCAATTAAATTATCTTTTGCCGTAACGATAAATAAATCACAGGGGCAAACATTTAAATATGTAGTATTAGATTTACGGCAAGACTGTTCTTCGCACGGCCAACTATATGTCGCGTTGTCAAGATCAGGTTGCGGAAACAATCAATATATTCTTCTGCCACAAGAAAATAAAACGAAAAATATAATTTACTCAGAAGTACTTTAAAATAATATTTTAACCCGGTTTAAAGTGGACGGACACTCCCGCCTATAGTCGTAATTCTTATGTGTCTGGCTGAATGTCGAACAGATAGACAGCTATTGCCTGCGACTTATACAATTTAACTTAATCTATATTTTTCTTAATATTATAAAGCTGAAAAGTTTGATTGTTTGTTATGAACGCGGTAATCTCGGGAAATACTGATCTGATATGAAAACTGTTTAAATATTCAATAGTCCATTTATTGAGGGAGGCTATATTTATCTCGGTATTTCCACGGAAACGAGAAAAACGCGGGTGAAACCGCGGGGCACAGCTAGTAAATGATAAAGAGAAAGAAACACTATTAAGCCGATCTTTTTCAAAGTGCTTATCTCCCAATGTTATTCACGTAAAACTTAAGAAACAAAACAAAGTAATTGATTTTTGTAGACCCAACACCCAACTTTCATAAATTCACTTCTAAATGACTGACTCACTCATACTGAAACGAGTTCATATGATAGCAAGCCAGCCTTAATTCCCGCGTTGTCGCCCACAAAATAAACGGCCGATGACCTGTCAGTGTTGATATAAAACTATTTCATAGTCATGGAGACTGAATGTGTAAGCTCGTGACTCGAGTGAGTTATAACACTCGCTGACAGGATTTGTCAAAACAAAAAGTGGTTGAAGAGTAGGGTTAGTATGTGGGTTGGGGAAATTCGGGACAAGGGTGAGCGGAGATAATGTGTGTTTAGTACAGGAGCAATGTGTAGCACAATCATTTAATTTCAATAAAAACTTAATTTTAAAAACTTGAATATACAACATTTCTGACAGAAACTTAAAATCAGTTCGCATCGTTCTTTTTCAGTTGTAAAGTTTGGAATGTTTTGATCTTTCGCGCGACGGCCCCACGTATATTATCGAAATTGTCAGTATATATAGAGCTTTATAGTTCTATATATAAATTATGTACTTATTTTTATATCTCCTACTGTTTTTCAATTGAACATGATCGAAAGTGCATAAAACGAAAATATCATATTTTCAATTTCGATAGTATACGTGGGCCGTCGTGCGGACCATATTTTGACTCTTGTAGTCCACAACTTGGTAACCACTGTATTAAATATCGACTGGTTGAAAATTCCTTGTTGCATCAAGCCAGCTTGTGTAGCACTGTATTATTATAGCACTCATTGCTCTCTCATTGCTCACTCATTTCTGTATTTATTATAGCAAGCACTCCAACGAATAGTTCACAACAATATTTACCAAAAATTAAATTATAATATTCGCAGAGAATTCATCACTTAAAAGTAAAGTTTTTTTACCGAATATTTTTTTATAGACATAAATTCGCGCTTGACCACTGTTTCACCTGATAGAAAGCGACGATAAGATTTTGCCTGTGTAATATTAATTAAATTCTGAATTAATTGTTTTACATTTAATTTATAAAAAAAAATATGTACATAAAATTAAAATAAATCATTAAGTCACAAAGCTGCCATTTCTATTTGCATTACTAGGCACCTATTTCTAAACCAATTTGAAAATTTTTCAATAAGGAGAATGCTAAAATGTGAGTCAGGGATCGTTTTATTTTTCCTGGCAAGTATTAATAACGGCACAGCTGCTGGCTCTAACATCTGAGCCCCGATATCACGAGAAATGTTAGTCTTCTAGGAAAATAAACAAAAACGTTAATTAATGCTAATGTCTGCAATTGTTTGGAAATTTTACGTGGCGTCAAAAATAAAAAATGGCCAAATGCGAGTCTGATTCGCGCACGATGGGTTCCGTCCATTATCTATAGAAATGGCAAAAAAATCACGTTTGTTGCATAGGAAGAGGAGATTTTTTGTATTTTTTGTTATAGCGGCAACAGAAATACATCGTCTGGGAAAATTTAAACTGTCTAACTATCACGGTTCATGAGATACAGCCTGGTGACAAACGGACAAACAGAAAGACAGACGGACGGACAGCGGACTCTTAGTAATAGGGAATAAAAAAAACAGAACCCTAAAAACTGTAATTCTTAAGCCTCAAATACATTACGGGACAAAATGTCCCCCAACATGACGTACAAAGCTGTTAAATTGTCTAATAACAAGTCCCGCATTACGTAAATGCGTTGTAAAATGTTGAAGGGCAAGTTGCAGGACAATCGGCAACATTGCAACGTCATGTAAATTAAGCGTTGCGCGTCATAGCGGACATTTGGTCCTCAAAAGTATCTAAGGCTTCGTACTTACAAAGATGTGGAAAAAAGGCATAAATAAAATTATATTAACTGTATTTTTTTATAATATTAACTAGTGCTCGGCTGCTATCCCACCTGATGGTAAGCAGTGATGCAATCGTTGATAGTGAAGTGCACTAGTTTATTAAGAGCCTATTTACTCTAACCTTGAAGACACCTAAATTGTAATCGGACGGGAAGACCGCCGAACGCAAACGCAGTATTTAAGTAAAATTAGTGCATTTTGAAATGCAACCGCATGGTCTAGGTTTAGAAACACTAGCCAAGGCTGGTTTCTGGATATGTGTACCACATTGACATACCAAAAATAACTTGACATAAAAAATAAGTAACAACATTACAAAGAAAAAAGAAGAATATTACATACATACATACATACATACATACAAGATACGAGCGAAAAACATAACCCTTCTTACAGTCGGGTAAAAAGACCTGTTTGAGGCTAAAAAGTCTCATATCTCAGCATAATATTTATATGCTGCGGTGTTTAAAAAAATAACGATGTCCGATGAAAAAGGATTACCAACCAGTATCGAACCAAAATCTTCAACAGTATACAAATTTGCTGCACCATACATTATCATTTATAATGCATAGGTAGCCGATAATAATTATTATATGTAACCACACATAAGTAAAAAAATATTAATTGTAAACAATTGAATAAACCATTTTAAAATCGTATTAAAAATTATATTTTATAAAACTTTAAATTTTATGAACACGATTTATAAACATAAAATTTACTTATTTCAACGTTTATAAATTATAATACAGTTTGTGCATTTTTTTAAATATACTATAAAGTGGAATAAAACTTAAAACTTATTTAGACAGAACTTATTATATAGAATTACATTAGAATTAAGATAAAAAGGTCAACTACGTATTCAATTAATTATATTATGCAAAGCATCGCACATAATATTATTATGAAAGTTAAATTCTAACTAAACTTCCGCCTACTTGATTGGCTAAAGTTTAAATTGCTAACCTGAATCAAGACAATAAATTGTATGTACCTGTAGTGTCTACCTATATACAGGAACACTATCAGGCTCCTCTAAAATCAAAACAAATTAAACTTATAATTTGGTGTGGTAACCCTACTCACAAAGCAAACCATATCATGAACGACAGAACTGATTTTTTATAAATTTAACTTTATTCCCTAGCAATAAGGTTTAAGTGAACTGCAAAATAAAGTTGGTCGTACCATACATGACTCGAAAACTCATGAATAGATATTGCAATGACAAAACCGCGGAAAATTGGACTTGGTATGACGTGAAATTATTGTTTTATTCGCGTTTAGAGGTGCGTTTAGAACAAACGGCTATCCTTGGGACGGAATGTGCAAATACGATTATGTTACGTACAGTCGTAAAAGCGAAGATGAAAAAGAAAGGTATATGTAGATTTTATATTTTTTATGGTGCCGTATATAATACTGGAAGGAGACTAAGGAAATACGTAATTTGAATCGTTTAGTCGTGTTGCTACGGCGTAGCATGCGCCTACGGCGTAGCAACTACGTAATCTACAAATATATAAAAGGAGTAACGACGTATCAACGCACAGCCCAAACTACTGGGACTAGGAGCGCGAAATTTTGCAAAAGGTTTCCTTTTATGGCGTAAGCGATCACTGAGAGAGGATTTTTCAAAATTCACTCCCTAAAGTAATTAAATAGGGTCCAAAGTTTGAATGGAGAAACCTACTTTTACTATCTACTTTTGAAGCTAGTCTAATATAAATAGTAAGGTAGCAAATGGTTTTATATACGTATCATTTATTTTGTGTCTTAGAATATGTAACACTAAAACTTTTTTACAAAATAAAAATTATTCTAAAAACAAAAAGTTACAAAACGTAGTCTTTATTTTTTGTACAAAAACATCTTTCTATTTTACGTTTTAGTTCCCTACAACTAATGTATATTTTTATTTGCTTCCTTCTTCTTTTCTTTTATTATAATATGTGTGAATATGAATAATGAAATAAAAAAAATAATAAAACAAATTGAGCAAATTCTACGGTAAGGTACATACGAGAATGACAAAATGCCTATAATGGCTCAATCTATATATTAGTGCTGTTTGTGAAATTAATGAGGGTGTACTAAGGTGAACAGTACACATCTGCACACCCCTTCAAACCCTTTAGAGCGTACCGGGGTGACGTTATGAAATGTTGTAAACAATTTATATACATACAATTATAGCATTGGTAGCTTATTCCCTGTCAGTTATTGAGTAGTTCTATTGTCTATCTCTGAAGATAAAAAAAAAGAAAGAAAGAAATATATTTTAATTGGCACACGTACACAGATACACACAATGTAGAAACAACATGTAAACATTTAAGAAAAAAAAAGTAAGAAAAAGAAGAAAAAAAAAGAACCAAGAAGAAAAAGAAAGAAGAAAAAAGAAGAAGAAGATCATCTTTAGATCCTACTTAATTTCTATCTATAAAAGGCAAAGTCCTAACTGATTCACTGAACACCCAGCCCAAATGGACTTAAAATGATAGATTATAATTTACCGAAAAATAATGCGTTAAATTGTAAGCAGTATGTTACGGTTTACAATATTTCGACAGTTTACAATCTCGCAAGATAGATTATAATCTAACTATATTTACAATTTTACTGTGACACATACAATTAATAAGAATTTTTTTCTAAATTCACCCCCTAATAGGATGAAACGGTGGTCCATATCCGTGTGTATGGAGAAACCTACATTCACGTGGGTGAAGCTGCTGGTTCTGTTCTTCCTTATCTATATTATAAAAAAAACCGGGCCAGTGCGAGTCAGACTCGCGCACTGATGATTCCGTACATACTTACCTATGAAAACAGTTCAATTTCCGAAAAGAGTTACGAAGATTTTTCCGAATCGCAAAGTTTGTTTTGTGACATAACTAAAAATTTACAGTTGTCAGATTTATTCCTATATCTGTGCCAAATTTCAGGATTCTAGTTCAACGGGAAGGATCCTATGAATTTTGATTCCCTTGAGAGTGTCGAAATATACGTTTTTGGTGACATAAACGGCCGTATCTTTTTTTTCCTTTAGTTTAAAGTTTGATTTTTTCACAGCTTTAAGAGAGCACAGATTTGAGTATATGGTTCTTAAAATAATTTCAACACGATACCTTCACGCGTTTCCGAGATAAAGGGTCTTGACAGACAGACAGACAGACGCAAAACAAAGTGATCCTATAAGGGTTCCGTTTTTTCCTTTTTAGGTACGGAACCCTAAAAAGAAGGTTTTGTTCTGGACGTTGATGAGTTCAATGACTGAGTCAGGACTTAGCGTTTTTAACCGACTTCATATACAAACGACTCGATGCGATGGTATCACTTCGTGCCGTACGCTATATTTTGAAAACATTCACGGTTCCTGTTTGACTGGACTTCGGAACGAAACTCCGAAAAAAGTTAATATCCAAAAGATAAATCTCCAAGACACTAAAACCTCTCATCCATGCTGTACCTTCAAACACATTCTAATAAACGACAGCTTAGGGATCAGACCATGACATGTAATTACATTGTCTATTCACTTCAATCGATCCCGGGGGATTGATGTTCCTTAATCGTGAACTACGCTATAAACTGTTGGGCACGCCATAATTATGGCAGTAAGTCTCCTCTTTGAAGAGTGACTGAAGAGGCGTCGCATGACGCAGGTACTCACTGGACATGGTAAGTTCGAAAGGGTCATGCACCAGATACAAGTAGAAGCCCCCTGGAAACACCCGAGCGTCACCAATATGCAGACCGCCCGCATGACAAGGCGAAGCATATGGAGGTGTACCCCGCTTGGGCGGAGCACCGCCACGTTCTCGAAGAGGCGGTCGGAGGCGGCGTAATGTCGCGTCGGGCTCTGGTTCAGGCCACGGTCTGGAGCGAGATGGAATCGGAGGCGGTCGCCTCCTCTGAAAAGGAACCCGCTGTCTTAAAATGCAAAGGGTAACTGAAAGACAGGTGTGGTTTTAGTCAGCAAAAGTCTAACGTGCCCTCTCGATTTACCCTAGAGTGGGAGAAGTAATTAGATGATTTCCCATCTCAAAAAAAAAAAACGCTATAAACTGTATACAGATTATAAATATGAAGGTTGGAGTACTAAACCATATCAGACTTGGATAGCAAGTTAAACCGTCCGTTCCGGATCTCATTTATAGATCTTTAACAGTCGTTGCGGACAGTCTAACGCCAGGAAATGTGACATTAGTCTTATCATGGGGGTACCGTGTTATCTAATAACTGGGTTGTGGAGAGATAGATGGTCGCTCCATGTAAAATATTGGCACTCAGCTGGAAGACTAGGTAGATTGATTACGATTCTATGAAAAACCGAACCTAATATACCTACCCATTATACCTTGAAGGAATCAACATGTCGTGGCCAGATTTTAACATTGATTTCTTCATGATATGCCCAATCATTTGAACGTTAACATTTGATGATAAATGTCAATCTTCGTTTAGCCATATCTTTGATGTAGGATTTCAATGATAATAAAGGGTCTGAAATGAAGATATCCGCAGGAGAACCAAGGTTACAGACATAGCCCGAAGAATCGCCAAACTTAAGTGGCAGTGGGCAGGGCACATTGCTCGCAGAACAGATGGTCGATGGGGACGAAAGGTTCTGGAATGGCGACCACGTACCGGAAGACGCAGCGTTGGAAGACCTCCCACAAGGTGGACCGATGATCTGGTGAGGGTCGCGGGAATCCGATGGATGTGAGACGCATAGGACCGGTCATTGTGGCGACATTTGGGGGAGGCCTATGTCCAACAGTGGATGTCTTTCAGCTGAAATGATGATGATGATGAAGAAAGTAGGCCAAACGAAGATTGGAATATCATCAAACTTTAACGTTTAAAACGATCTGGCCAGTTTTACTTGGCTATATCATGAAGTGATCATTTCTAAGATCTGGCCACTAAATATACACCCACATTTCGAGTAAGGTATAAGTTACATACTTAGAGAGCCAGGATCGTTATGGATATGGAGGCGGGTCAATCGCTATTCACCAGGTACAACTCTAACCTCCATGTTGCTACTGAGAAACTCCCAAAGGAAAATCTCATAGATACTACCAAGTAAGAAAATTGAATCCACCTTCTATGTACACGTATATTTGTAGGGATATGCAGCATGTCAGTTATTCATAAGTATTATGTAAATAAAACACTTTTTACAAAACATATACAACCGACTTCTATGTAAAAAAAAACACTGAAAAGTGCAAAATAACTTTAATTTCGGAAGTCGGTGTTTCTATAATAGTTTTGTCTCTTCGTTATTTAACACCGACTTCCGAAATTATAGTTATTTTGCACTTTTCAGTGTTTTTTTTTACTTTGAAGTCGGTTGTATTTTTTTTTGTAAAAATTTTTTATTTAACACTTTTTAGTTACGGTACCACCACTAAAAAGTAACCCTCAGCCATACTCAAATACCTTATAGCCAGAGTGCATCTCATGACAATTTTAACAATCCCAAACACGGTTAGATTACATTAATTTATTACAGAGTTCTGGTGCCTAACTTCAGGCTTCATCATCAGATCAGTTCGATATATTCCCCCTCTTCTTTCAGTCAGTCATCGACTACACGTATAAATAAAGAAATTTTACTTGTTTCGACAATTCTGCTGTGTTGAGGAGTTCTGTTTATAACTTCGAAGTTCATGATCATATCATAACAATATAAAATACATAAAAAAACATACATTCAGCCGAACATAGAACCTCCTCCTTTTTGAAGTCGGTTAAAAATAGATGCCATCAAAATTATACCCACGAAATACTCCTCAAGTTTATCTAAGAGACAGGCAAAGCACCACAAATCCCCAGGTTAATGGGCTGTCTCCTAAAAATTGCAAGTGTCTGTCGTGGTTACTCGACGCTTTAATTTGTCACTTGGGGATGCCTTCCATATTTTCCAGATCATTTAGATATTCGGTTTTTGAACACTGTTATAAGTGCCATTATGATATCAATTTTTATCAGGATGTTGTTCTTGTTATGTTAGGTAGTTTTACAGTCACCAAAGTCGCAGGCAGTTTTAAACTTGGTTAGTCGGAGTTGGAACCAGAATCGGAGTCGTAGGAGATAGAATAGAATAGAATAGAATAGAATAAAACACAGAACACATCAACACAACACAACACAACACAACAACACAAAAAACACATACATCAACACAATACATCTACAGAAACATTAGACAGAATACATCTTCTTCAGCGGTTGCTCAGGCCTAATAAAATAAAATAATACTAAAAGAGTAATATCTGCTCCATGCTAGTCGAGTAGCGGGCCTTTAAAACACAAAATTGGTGCGCTGAAATCGCACGATGGAGTTGCAGCTGACCAATAGGGAGATGAAGGGACGAGTTAGATGCTAAGGATTTGGCAAGTAGTAGCTCAGAGCCGGGAACTAAGGAAGGAATGGAGAGAGGTTTTTGCCCAGTTGTGGGACGGTATAGGCTAAATATCATAATCTTATATAATAACTGAAAGAGTAATCGACGGCAAAACGCACGTGGGGAGAGAAGTTCCCAATACGACATGCAAAAACCCAGTCCGTACACGTTGACCGTAACCACTGCTTATACTTCAACCTCCGATCAAGAATTCTGATTTTAAAGTGTCGGAGTCGAAACCGCAAATCAATTAATCAGAAGTTCAGACTTTTCGGAGTCCAAATCAAAGCCCTGATATTTGTCTTACTTTCTACTAAACTATCTTGCATACCTACTTCGTAATATTATTAAGTAAAATTTTGTGATAAAAAATCGCCATCATCGTCACCGACAGACGTCCACTGCTGGACATGAGCCTCCCCCAAGTGTTGTCACAACGAACTGGTGAATTTGCATGTTTGTTAATAAATCACGCTTTTTTTTAGGTGGGAAAGTCATCTAATGACAAATCCCGCTCTTGGGCTGTGCGGGAGATAGTGTCAGACTTTTACTGACTAAAAACCCACTCCTGTTCCTTCTTTGCTTTCGTCCCAGGGCCCCTGGTTTCACTTTCACACTACCCGTGGCCCCAGTAGGCTTCGAGCCTGATGGGCCCCTACGATTTGCTGACATCTCCCAGAGGTGCGCGTGGAACAGTACGCGCCGTCGACGACTTGGGCTCGGTCGGACGGCGAGCCACCCATTGCTCGCCGTCCGCAAGCCCGCGATAAATCAAGCTTCAAGTTTTAGGATATTCAGTATGATAGACCATGGTCTGGATCCTTAAGTTAACCCATTCTTCAAAAAATATACACTATACTCCGATAATACAGAATGATACCCACACGGACCTAGCTATTGGCAACAGCTAAGATTTTCATATTTATTAAGAATTATTGCTGTTCTCGTGGCCATCTATCACTACACATTCATAAATATTTCCAAGTCTACATCATCCATGCAGTACATGATACACAGTGGCACGGTCTCCTTGTCACCACGCTGGCAATAAGTACGTGTCGCGAATGTACGCCACAAACTTAAGAATCTATAAGTAATTTAGATTCGCAACCTCGCTTTAGAAGCGAAGATATTGACGTTTATAATAGAGAAATTATTTATGATGAATGGAGGCTGTGATCGAGCAACTGGTTTTTTTTTAGGGTTTCGTACCTCAAAAGGAAAAAACGGAACCCTTATAGGATCACTTTGTTGTTCGTCCGTCTGTCTGTCTGTCTTTGACGACCCTTTATCTCGGGAACTCGTGGAGGTATCGAGTTGAAATTAAAACCATATACTCAAGTCTGCGGTTTCTTGAAGCTGTGAAAAAATCAAATAAATAAGATAACGAAAAAAAAAGATACGGCCGTTTATGTTTCAAAACACGTGTATTTCGACCCTCTCGAGAAAATCAAAATTCATAGGGTACTTCCCGTTGACCCAGAATCCTGAAATTTGGCTTAAAGCAAGTTCTTACAGCACAGAAATAAAAAATGGGATTCGGAAAAAATCATCAAAACTCCATTCGGAAATTGAACTGTTTACATAGGTAAGTTTGTACGGAACCCTCAGGGCGCGAGTCCGACTCGCACTTGCCTAGTTTTTTTTTAATTTAAGCAGCATTATAATTTTCTTACAGTCTGCAAGTTGGTCCTAAAATCCAACATCTTCGACTTCTTTGCGTGTCGATAGCCAAAAATAGTTTTTTTTTTTCAGATTAAATCCTAGTCTGACCCAATATTCGGCAACAGCAATGCCGTCCGGTGACGTTGTCATTAGATCCCGAGAAATATAGTCAAAAGATAGTGAATGCATTACAAGTCACTGAGTATTAAGCCATTTGCAAGCCTATTTCTTACTAATTACAAAAACCTCACCTCCAGCTACAAAAGCGCTTTCAACACACTAATCAACGCAGAATAAGGCGCTCAAGATTCATCAAATTCAGCCCTGTTTAAATTGTATGCACGTTTCCAGCTCAAGCAACAGAAAATGCCTGTGAAAACTGAGGACATAATTCATAAATTCTCAAAACGAGACCACGGTTCATCAAGTCGAGCTGAATTAGTTATGGCAGTACCTCGGTGAAGGTCCAATGTCACGTGAATATATAAACAGGGGCTATACGGCACAAGGGCAAAAAGACATGAAATGCAATTTTTAATAAGCTACACGGGGTTAACGGACTAGGAAATAGGCAATTGTTGGAAACACATCACACTAACATTATAAACGTAAAAGTGTGTGTGTTTGTTAATTCTTCACGATTGAACGGCTAAACGGATTTGGATGAAATTTAGGCGCGGGCTTGTGGACGGCGAGCAATTGGTAGCCCGCCGTCCGACCGTCCGGTAACCGTCCGGACCGAGCCCAAGTCGTCGACGGCGCGTTTTGTTCCACGCGCGCCTCAGAGAGATGTCAGCAAATCGTAGAGTCGAAGCCTACTGGGGCCATGGGTAGTGTGAAAACGAAGCCCTGGAACGAAGGCAACGAAGGAACAGGAGTGGGTTTTTAGTCAGTAAAAGTCTGACACTATCTCCCGCTCCGCCCAAGAAAAAAAAGCACACTAGTAAACTATGTTTTGAAAATAGCACATAGCACACTTGAGTATGTTCGCTGGCATCAGCTTGTTCCTTCTAATTGTTTTTTAACCGTTGCATGACACTTGAAATGACTTCTGTATCGTGAGCTCATTCACAAACATGTTTAACTCACATGCACAAGACACTCAGACTTGGAACAACTGTCTGTGGGCTAATCAACTAATATTTGTATGATATTATTTTCATGTGGACATCGAACTATGTCGGCGAGTGTATGACAAGGACAGGAAAGTGAATACTTTACTATAACTGATTACTTTAGTGGTCACTTACTTAAATAAAAACTTGATTTATCAACTTATAGTTATGAGCTGTTTACATGTGGATGGATGGAGAGGGAGAAAGAGGCCAAAGAAAAGATGGATGGATTGTGTGAGAAGTGATATGAAAGAAAAGGGAGTTAGTGATAGGGTGACGATTGACACAACAGTCACTCGTGACGTTACTCGTCAACAGAACGTCCACGACTTTTTTTTGTTGTGACAATGATTGTCATGATAGTGGGAACGGCTGGCTTGACAGTCGTAAAATGACAAAAATTTGTTTAGACTAAACCGTGACGGTTAATCATGTGTCGTTTTTGCGACAAACAGTTGTTATAATGGGAACAGGTAGAGACGATAGTCGTCCGACGATAAATTAACCGTTAAGTGATAATAAACCGTCGGTGCGTAGTGGTCCACGCGCCCCTCAAAGAGATGTCAGCAAATCCGTAAGGGCCCAACAGGCCCGAAGCCTACTGAGGTCATGGGTCGACTTCTGAAAGGGAAACCTATGGTCCTAGAACGCAAAGGGCAACTGAAGGAATATAGGTGTCGTTTTAGTCAGTAAAAGTCTATCATCTCTCGATCTGCCTTAGAGTGGAAGAAGTCATTAGATGATTTCCCAGCTTAAAAAAAAGTGTGATTATGTAGAAGTGTAATCAGTAAATAGTAAAATACAGTCTACTCTCGTTAATTCAAACCTGCGTTAATTCAAACCTCTATAAAATTCAAAGTTATCACGAGTTCCCTAGAAAATCTCTTTACCTCTTTAGATCAATATATTTTTATGCACTTGGTAATTCGAACGAAAAAATCATCGCTACGTGACAAAACGACGCGTTAATCTCATCGGCGTCAAACACTCGACAATTCAAAGTTGCAGAGAGAAAGAAAGAGACAGATTGCAGAACTTGCAGTGTATGTATGTAAGTAGGTACATTTTGAGATAAATTCAAACTTGTATCATCGTACACGAGCCTTTGTTTTTGTAATGGTTAGTTTGACACACACTTCCGCACGAATTGGTTTGTTCAGTTACTGTTACTCTGTTTCGAACCATTTGATATTTCGAACACTCGATAATTCGTAATATTTTAAGAGTCCCTCGAGTTTCGAATTATCGAGAGTCGACTGTAGCTTCATTCCAAATCTGTGAATCTAAAACAGAACTAACACCCACAAGAAGACAACAATTGTTTGTGACATATTTTCACCACCATTTTTCAGGGCCAAAAATCATTAATCATTCCTCGTCCGCATGCAAATTCGTTCAATATCTTGTAAGCTTCGTGGTCTTATAAACCCTAAAGATTTAACAAAAAATCTCTGCGACAATGAACGTGTTAAAGGTACCCAAGTCGCTATAAACTGGTGAATTAATGTTCTCAAAGCAAAGTTTTCTAAAAGATTTTTCAGCCGGTAAACAAAGTATGGGTTAAAAAGAGATTACGTAAGGGTGTTTGGGGTTTTTTAGGGTCCCATTTTTCAGGGGTGAATTTGGAGGAAAGGACCCGGTGGAAAGTTTTGTGAGACAAAGGTACTTACTATAATATTCTTTTTTATGTTTTAAGCTTTTGTTAGTCATTGAATTCAGAATTTATGAGATATTCTTTTTTTTTTAATTTATGCAGTGTTAGCTGCTGCCAGCAGCATTGCCTGTGTGAAAGAAGAAAACGGTCCTGTGCGTCTCGCATCCATCGGATTCCCGCGACTCTAACCAGGTCATCGGTTCACCTTGTGGGCCTTGAGACCTTCTATTGCAGCGTCTTCCGGTACGCGTTTGCCACTATAGAACCTTTCGATCCCACCGACCATCCGTTCGACGAGCCATGTGCCCTGCCCACGGCCACTTAAGTTTAGCGATTCTTCGGGCTATGTCGGTGACTTTGGTTTTTCTGCGGATATCTTTATTCCTGATGCGATCACGCAAGAAAACTAAAAGCATAGCAGGAACATAACTAAGGGAACATACTATCAAGATAAAAAAAAAACCTAAATTATCCAAAGGAAACATATTCCCGAAATAAAAAAAAAAACCTTTCTAAGATATAGTCTACCCGTGTGCCAAATTTCATCTAAATCCGTTCAGCAGCAAGCAATTAGTCGCCTCTTCACGTAACTGCAAGGGTGGCTTTTTTAGTCAAAGAACTAATGTTATACTGTAATGTATTAATCTCTATTTCTGGAAATACTTTACGTAAGTTACTTCTAGGCAAGCGTGCTCCATCGTCGGCCACATCATCGCTTACCATCAGGTGAGATAGTGGTCAAACGCGAGCCTATCAATAATAAAAAATAAAAAAATAAGAAAAAAGGGTATACCTATTTAGCATATCAAATACAATACATTATCCAGAAATATGAGCGAACCTTTAGCATTACAACCTAAACCTATATACATATATATTCTTTTAGGTGCTACAAAAAAGGTTGATCAGATAATAATTAACATGGGCAATTAATCTATATATATAAAAGCAAAATACCACTCACTGACTAATCACGAAATCTCAGAATCTATAACACCTACAAACTTAAAATTTGGCAAGTAGGTTCCTTATAGGGTGTAGACATACGCTAGGAACCAATTTTACGAGAAACCTATTTATACGCGGGCGAAATCGCTGTCAGAGGCTAGTAAAGTAATAAGTATATTAATAAGTTCTCATACAAAACATAGACGAATCACCAGTACTTCCTTCTTACATATTTCTGAACAGACACACAAAGACTCAACATCTTCCTGCCTTTGTCCCGATAAACTTGGGATCCGCCCAACATGTTTTTTTCTTTCATTCTGTCGTGTCACCCGTCATGCTGCTGTCTTCCCGTCCAATTATAATTTAGTCTCCTTCAAGGCTAGAGTGAATAAGCCCTTAATAAACTAGTGCGCTTCACTATCATCGATTGCACTGCATACCATCGGGTAGGATCGCAGTCAAGCACTAGTTTATGTCATTTAAAAACCGGCCAAGTGCGAGTGGGACTCGCGCAAAAAGGGTTCCGTACCGTCCCTAGAAAAAACGAGCAAAAAAAAAAAACGTTTTTTTTTGTATTACCCCCTTAAAAAATTATTTTATTCTGTTTTTTAGTATTGTTGTTATAGCGGCAACAGAATTACATCATCTGTGAACATTTCAACTGTCTAACTATCACGGTTTATGTTATACAACCTGGTTACAGACGGACGGACAGACAGACGGACGGACAGCGGAGTCTTAGCAATAGGGTCCCGTTTTATCCTTTGGGTATTTTTTTTGGAGGGCGTGTCAGACTTTTACTGACTAAAAACCCTCTCCTGTTCCTTCGTTGCCTTTCATACCAGGGCCGAGTCTTCCTTACAGTCCTAACTCTAAAAAATACTGTCACGAACTCCCTTTTCTGTCAATCAGTACATCCTACCTTTGTCCTCCTGCTCCCTCTCCATCCATCCACATGTATAGATTCATACTGAACCCGAACCCACACAGACAAAGAGAAAAAATCCGTCCGACAAAATAGTTCTCTTCGGTATTTGAAACAGATAAGCAACATTTCAATCTGATTACACACTACAAAAGGTTCGGCTAGGGACCCTCCTTTCTTAAGGCTAGCTATTCCTGTGTTATCAACAAGTACACCGAAATCTTTTATTCACTACTACATTGCTCTATTTCGTTTGGAACGTATTGAATTCTTGTAGCTTTGTTTTTTGTGTTCTACTGGCTTTCGAGCACGCTTTTTAAAGTGACCCTTAAATAAGTCAAATTGTTATGCGATCATTAGCAACATTTTTTTTTAAGTTTTAGTGATATGTAGAACTAACAGTGAAGTTCCACCGCTCCGCTGAAAAGGGAGAATCGTTCGATCAGGCCGATGTTGTCTGGTCGGGGTAAGTCCCTGACATGATTTCGGGCAATTGTAATTATGTTTTAGTTGACCGGAGAACTCTAAACGCCGCAACGAGAAGCTAGAAGCGGTCACAAAGGAAGCTTAAGCCCGCGACAGCTACTTGTGACCGCTGGCTGCTACATTTTTAACCCATACGCGCAGTATCATAGTGGACTCAGACGAAGAAAGATAAAATGCACGAGTGGCGTGTGACGGCGTTTTTTATCGGCGTTTAGTGGCCGGTTCGGGCCACAAGAAGCGAGCAGCAGCGATTTGTAGCGTGTGGCGGCCACCAGCGTCAACCGTGTGCGGCGAATCGAAATATACCGGTGGCGGCGTTTTGTCGTTGTGGCCGGTGGCCCGTCTGTGGCGACCCTAATACCACATGTAGAATTTAAAATTTTAGTTCCTTTATGGCTTTATAAATGTCGCTAGGAAGTTTGAATAAAAAATAAATAATATCTTCACTTTCTTCATCTTTAAACATCCTACCAAGCGTTTTTTTACATGTAAAATAAATGGTAATGCTTCAATAATAAATTACTATCTATTCTTACCTAAATCGGATTTACACAGGTGTAGTAACTGCACTAAGAACGACAAGACAAAATCATTTGAACCTTATTTACGATGTCGTATGTCGGATAAAAAAGCCGAAACATATTTCACGCTAGCTGTTCGAATTCGAATACTGCAGTAACTCACTAGATGCATGTTTCACTATTACGAGTAATGAGAAGTGACAAGCTGTTAACACTCTGCCTAATAGCATAACACCGTACATTCCGTCGGATAGAAGGCATGATTAGCTAGATATAGGTAGATACAACCTATATACCTGTATAGTAGGTGCTAGGGATGCGGAATTGTTCGAAAGAGTTACCATGGCCCTGGAACGTATAGGGCAACTGAAGGAACAACACAGGAAGTGTTAGTGTACGAGCACGAAACTTGCGACGGGCGAGCGATAGCGACAGCGGGGCGACGCGACGCGGAACGATCAGGCAGCGATATCTGCCCTGCGTTCAAAAATAACCAGACTAGGGTAGAGTCGCTACTCCAACCGTTCAAAAATGCTTCAAGTTGCAACCCAGGGTCGTTCTTTTATAACTTGAGTAGCTACCCTAGAGTTAACTCAACTAACTCTAACTCCGAGCAGGGTAGGTTGGTGTAAGCGGTCATAAATGACACTTGGTTTACATTGACAGTTGAACTCTACGTTCAAAAATGCCAGCGTAGAGTATCTACCCTGATAGCGTCATTAAAGTTACCTCATTTTTGAACGCAGGGCTGGTGCGGGCACGAAACAAAGTAACGACGGCGGGCGGGAGTTTATTCCACGTCGCTCGTGCGCGTCGCTTTAGTGTGCAATGCATTTATATACGTCTCCGACGCTCCACTATCGCCATCGCTCGGTTGTCGCAAGTTTCGTGCCCGCACACTAAGACTTACTCCACCCAGAGCATCCAAAAATAAGAAATTTACCGTTAAAATGTACCAACTTTTATCCAAACCCGTTCAGATATCCACATTTTTGTGTGCGTTTGTAACTCTGATGTATGTATGTTTATACGTACAAGCTTTATAATATTAGTGTGTTTATTTACACATTTGTATTTTAACAGAAATTCACACCTTATGTCTATTTTATTTTCTTTTATCTAGTTTTTAATTTTTAGTTTGTTCCGTGAGTATGTCCGTGGCATCACAGCGAGCCCTATCACAATAATAGCACCGCATTATTCACCTTTATTAATATCAATAAATAAGCGGAGGTAGGCGCCTTTTTGGACTCGCACAGGTGTTTATTTAACTTTTTATTATTATTATTTCGTATGTATTTTTAGTTTAGATAAGTTATGTGAGGCATTATGAATATATTTTCTTTCTTTATCAACTAAGAAATATTTCATCTTCTGCTTAGCCTAAAAGTTTGATAGTCTTAGCAAAAAAAGTTTTTTTTAATTCTTAATTTCTTTCATTTGTGGAATGTGGAGTGGAATGCCTTGCCAGAATCTGTGTTTCCTGATGGCTACAACCCGGGAATCTTTAAGTCAAGAGTGAATAGGTTACTTCTAGGTAAGCGCGCTCCATCGTCGACCACATCGTCGCTTTCCATCAGGTGAGTTAGTGGTCAAGCGCGAACCTATCAAGAATAAAAAAAAAAAATTCTCCAACATGCGTGCTAATCGATATCCAGCTTTCAATACACGAGAATATTTCTAAAAATACGAACAGTAGGTACACATAAATACACGCAAACTCAGTGAACGATAAAACATTAATATTCCGGGCCACGTCTTCGATATTTCACCAAGTTTAGGAGAACCACGAGAAAATGTGTACCGGGAAATTCCCATTTAATAATGCTCTCGCAAAATTCTTGTTATATTAATGTATTAACGTGATGATATCAATTGTGTTGGTTTGATGTGTGTGAAAATGCATTTGTGATTATTTGAAATAGAAAATGAAGTTATATTTCTTAATAATTAGGGCTTTTTGATTAAAAGCCCTAATCCTAAATCCTAATCCTCTATGAACAAACACAAAGTAATAATGCAACAATTCCAAAAAGTTTTCGACGAAGGACACAGGAACGCAACGAACAATTTACAAAAACTTAATTGGTAAAGTCGAGCAATATATCATAAGAAGCAATCGAAATCCTGTATGATTATCCGCAAACGCAACAACCTCTATTACAAAAACATTTGATTCAGGTGTTACACGCTCATGACAACAAAAACTATACTTGTATTCTAAATTATGGAAAATAAAACACTCGAAATATCGGAATACAATGAACACATATTAAATGTGCAGTGTAAACTTTTATACAGGAAAAAAAATGGGTTCCATTTTAATAATCCAAGCCATATGGCAGATCATAGTTTTTGGATGGTAGTAAATATTCACTACCATCCAAAAACTATGATCTGCAGAGCCTATTCCTATTTTGGTATCAGCTTCCAGACTAACCATATGTAGCTAAATTCCAGTATTTTACATGGAATGTCTATCTGATTTCCACGACGTAGTAACCACGCGAAAACTAACTACTATATTAAACCTTTTTATTTTATTTTGACTACCCAAATATACGTATTTCCGTGCGAAATACTTTTAGACTTGATGACATTCGGAATTTGAAAATTTTCGAATATTCGCTGGACATTTTTATAGCAGACCGACAAAATGCTGGATACATGGCCCCACTGAATATTTTCTGGTTTATTATTTGTGGTTGGGCCATTAATATGGTCGCGTTGTCAGCTCAATGAATCGAAATTAAATATAAAAGTTTTATTGCTAGTTTTGAACCCAATTGGGATTGTGTCTGTATCAGAACAGAGCCGATTTTTGCAGTAAATAAAATAGATGTTTCGGTCGCATCTGTTCAGACTAGATGTCATTCATAAATATTATTGAAGGGTAGATAGACTGATTGATGGTTTATTCAAATGTGTGCACATCAATCGTAAAAGCTTAACACAAAGACAAAAGAGAAAAAAGTTCAATGACATTATAGCCATTTTTTTTCGGTGGGCTATCATCTCATAACTTATTTCTCTCTGGGTGGAACGAGAGAAAGTGTCAGACTTTTACAGACTAAAGCTCGCCCGTGTTTCTTCAGTTGCTCATTGCGTTTCTGAGCCACGGAAACTTTCGAACAATCCTTCATCATGACACTACTAAGTGAAGCAGGTCCTTACTGGATAGGGTAAGTTCAGGAGGATTCTATTTTGGATTCAGGCAGAAGAAACGCCCAGGTGTCACCATAAACGGACCGCCCAAAGGACACTTATGTACAAGCACACCTCAAAGAGATGTCAGCAAAATCGAAGGGGTCGAGTAGGGGCGATACCCGCTAGAGCTATGGGGTATTTCTGAAAAGGATACCAGAGTTCTAGAACGCCAAGGGCAACTGAAGGTTACAGCTGGAGTTTTAGTCTGTAAAAGTCTGACACGCCTGTCTGTCTCGCTGGACCCTAAACCGAGAAAAGTCATTGGATAATTTCCAACCTCAAAATGAAAACAAATAATTTTGTTTGTTTACATTTTTCATTAAATAATTAGGCTCAAATATAATTTGATATTAGGTACTTAGTAGATAGTACCCATTAACGTCTGCAATAGTGCCCCTTCAAGCAGGGTGGGTGCTTAAATTAATTCAAGTTATGCCGGACGAACGCCCGCAGTTCGAGGGCTTGTCATCTCCAGATAGTCCCGGACAGTTGGACGTGACAATCTAACGCCAGTCCGGACACTTACTACCATTTCTTGTCCGGACTTCCTCATTACTGATTATGTCCGGAGTTTTGAAGCCCTTTCTTGCAAGGTTTAAATTTAATACGCGAGATTTGAAGTTGTGAAGTCGTTATGGAGATTTATGTGAATGGGGGTGGATGGAGTAATTTTTGGGCGAATTTCTTAGGATTGTGTGACTTATAAGCTTGCAGAAAAATAATGGCGACCTCAAATCATTTAAAGCGCTGTCTTGAAGGCCATGAATTGTAGATTCCATCGCCGATCCTTTTTATTTTAAATTAAAAACAAGCTTTATAGGGCATAAACTCCAGATATTTGTAACCATAATTAAATTTGAGCGTCATGACCACGCTTGAAAATGAATTTCTTTTTCATGGACTTGCATAATTTTAGTCTGCATATTTTGAATTCGTCACTGTTTTTTGTCGATAGATCAACATAATAACTTACCTAAAGTAAACTTGCACCGCCGTGTCCTCGTGGGGGTGATCGGCGGCAGTGACCTCTCACGCTGGGCCTTGGTCCGGAGCGAGGAGGAGTGGCAGGTGGTCGCCTCCTTCTGCGAAGCAGTAATGCTAGCAAAGGAGACGGCCGCACGCGCGAGTGAACGGTCCTCACGCTCCAGTCGCCGGGATCCCGATCCCGATTTCCAGCCACCGTAGGCGCTGGCTTGCGGATTGCGAGCAATGGTATGTCGTCGTCCGACCGTCCGGTAACCGTCCGGACCGAGCCCAAGTTGTCGACGGCGCGTAGTGTTCCAAGCGCGCCTCAAGGAGATGTCAGCAAAACTGTAGGGGCCCAGCAGGGTCGAAGCCTACTGGGGCCATGGGTGATGCGAAAGAAAACCCCGGGGCCCTGGAACGAAGGTAAAGAAGGAACAGGAGTGGGTTTTTAGTCAGTAAAAGTCTGACACTATATCACACCCGGCCAAGAGCGGGATGTCATAGGATGATTTTCCTACCGAAAAAAAAACCTAAAGTAAACTTATACTTATAATGAACCTGCATTTCAGTGCAAGGAAACACTTCCGCATGGCAGCAGAAACCTGAGTAGTTTGTTTTAAAAGTTATATTACATGCTTCAGGCTCTCAGGGGAAAAACGAACTTACTTAAACTTCATAACACTTTTTCTTTAGAAATTGTATTAGCTTAGCTAGCAATCCCATCAAATCTATAGTCACGATTTCCAATGTGTTAAAGTAATTTTAGATTCATACATCGAGATATAAGTACTAACGTACTAGAGAAGCTACGTCAAATAACTGAATTGTCCTATTTTCGTAATTTGAATCTTTAGTTCACTGCAGCGCTAAAATAATAACAATTCGTCTAAACCATAACTAATTTACCACAGCGCTAGATTTGCTGCGGAAGTGTATTTATTCTCGGCAAAAAGGTCTCAAGCGCCATGTAAATCACGGCACTTACGCGTTTTCTTCGACAAAGTGCGGCGCGATCGCCGCAGTTGTACGAGACAAAGTAGCAATTTAAGGTGTCTTCTCTAGTACGTTAGTACTTATATCTCGATGGATTCATATGTACTTTTCTAAGTTTGTCTAGGTGACTGACCCTGTGCCGTAGCACGTAAAGCCGTTGGTCCCGGTTATCATTCGTAGATCTTTGAGATCGTTACAAGTCAGACGCCAGAAAGTTTGAACATAAGTGTAGTGATCCCTATCACCACGAAGGTGACGGTTATGTTGGACACTGGCTCAACACTACACACTGCCGAGCGGAGGCCCACGTCCGACCGTCACACGTTTATCGCCCCGACGCGACTGACTGGTCGACGCTACCCCCTCTGCTTGTGTATGTGAGACACCTTATTATATCTATTATATAGATACAAATACAAACACTACAATCAGCCTATCCAAGGAGTATCGAGTTGCCCAGTAATTGAGTTGTGGAGGTCTGATAGGCAGCCACTAAATGTAAAACGCGGGTATTCAGCATTATCTGGTTAGACTGGAAACCGAAGCCAAGCCAGTTGGAAAAAGCTCGACGTCCGATCGTCCGGTAACCGTCCGGACCGAGCCCATGTCGTCAACGGTGCGTACTGTTCCACGCGCGCCTGAAAGAGATATCAGCAAACCGTAGGGGCCTAGCAGGGTCGATGCCTACTGGGGACAAGGGTCTGCTTCTGAAAGGAAGACTCGGCCCTGGTATGAAAGGCAACGAAGGAACAGGAGTGGGTTTTTAGTCAGTAAAAGTCTGACACACCCTCGCCCGCCCAAGAGCGGGGGAAGTCATTGGATTTTTTTCCCACCGAAAAAAAAAAATTGCCAGTTGGAAAAAGGCTAGAGAGATGATGAACTTTACAGCCCAGTGTCTCGGAAAATGATACTCCTTGATAAAAACAAACTACCGTTATCATCATTTGCCATAGCTAAAGAAAAAAATCCAATATCCCACGCAACAGTTACAGACACGCAACAGGATAAGGTCGCCAAAAATAAACACCACAAAAATATTATGAGTGTAATAGTTTATTGAACACACAGCCACTTACAAAGTCTTGGCACAGAAATAACACTAAACATAAATGTCTTTATAAACACGTGACCTCTTCACTCGGTCACTTCATATTCAGCTGTCCACACATAAAATTGTCACGTCACTGAAGGGAACATCGTAAAAAAGAAAAAATAAACCCGTTGACAGTTAACTTGTTGCTGGCGCGTCAGCCGTGTCGCTGTCGTCAGGTCACGACATGATTGTCAATGTCAGCTGTGCGCTTTTCAATTTTTTCGTCGTGTTTTCTTTTTTCGATAGTCTTGGCTGCCAGTATTTTAATTTCTATATTTTGAATTGTTATTTTTTTTTACTTTATTTACATTGCTTTTACTTAAATTCTTGTCACCTCTAAAAAGAATTATGTGACAGAGATAATTGTAATGCGTAAAATGATTTAAAATAACCTCCATGGAGTTTCTTGCAAATTTTTCTCCATAGAGATCTACGCTTTGGAATATGCAATTAGCATATTTTTTCCGACTGACTGACTTTTTGACAACGAAAGTGCTTATAAATGGTTTATTTGAAATAAATACTTCGATTCTTTGATTCTGTTTGCCGCAAGATTGATTAATTAAGATAAAGCTTGAAATGTTTTAAAGTGATGTGTAAGGAAAGTGGTTTCGTTAATCTTTAGCAGATCATTACACTAATGTGATAAAGGCAAAAGTTTGTATATTTGTGTTTTTTTGAAAGAAAAACAGTTTATTTGCACAAACATGACACATAACTTAAAAAATAATAATAATAACATACATATATAACAAATTATACAAAATAAATTATGCGACACATTCGTGCAAAACGGCCAGCGCTCAGCAAAATGCTGGGGCTCATGTGCTGGACAGAGCCACAGCGCTGATTTTCAGCGCCAGCTGTTTGTATGTATTTGTTACACCGTCACGCTCAAATTGCTAAATGGATTTAGATGGAATTTTGCGCAAAAGCAGACCATGTCCTCGAATAGGACATATATTTTTTTTTATCCTAACTCTACATTACTTCAAATTATGCCACATTAGTAGTCATTTATAAATACTTCAACCCAACATGATTGTCATGCCATGTATTAGCGGAAAGTACTACGTATATAAAAACTTAAAAAAAAAATAACCGACTTCACTACAAAAAACTGGACAAGTGCGAGTCGGACTCGCGCACTGATGGTTCCGTACAAACTACAATTCCCGAATAGAGTCTCAAAGATTTTTCCGAATTGCAAAAAGTTTTTTTTTTGTGACGTATGTAACAACAAATTTACTGCTTTCGGATTTATTCCTATACCTATGATATAAGACCTTGCTTTATGCCAAATTTTTGGATTCTGAGTCTACGAGAAGCACCCTATGAATTTTGATTCCTTTCAGAGTATCGAAATATGTACGTTTTTTTGCGACATAAACGGCCGTATCTTTTCTTTCGTTAACTTAGAAGTTTGAGTTTTTCACAGCTTCAAGGGACCGCAGACCTTAGTATATGGTTTTAATTACAACTCGATACATCCACGCGTTCCCGAGAGAAAGGGTCTTGACAGACAGACAGAGACAGACAGACAGACAGACAGACAGAGACAGACAGACAGACAGACAGACAGACAGACCGACAGACAGGCAGACAGACAGAGACAGACAGACAGACAGACAGACAGACAGACAGACAGACAGACAGACAGTCAGACAGACAGAGACAGACAGACAGACAGACAGACAGACAGACAGACAGACAGTCAGTCAGACAGACAGAGTGACAGACAGGCAGACAGATGGACTTCAAAGTGATCCTATTAGGATTCCGTTTTTTCCATTTGATGTACGGAACCCTAAAAACACTAAAATGGTTAAAATATTAACTTTAATTTCGGAAGTCGGTGTTTCTGGTATCTATTTATTTGTTTGTTATTTAACTTTGAAGTGTTTTCTCGATTCCTCATGAATCCCTTCATCAGAACTAGTTTAAAGAAAAATGGAACCAATCTGGAAGCATATCCATATAGGTAAAAAAAATGCAAATAGATCCATCAACGACGAAGTTCCGAAGTAACAAAATTGAAAAAAATAAAAAATTCAACGGAATTCAGAACCTCCTCCTTTCTTTGAAGTCGGTTGAAAAGTGGAAACGAATGTTAAGTTTATGATATCCAGTTACATTCGATCAGACTAGAGAACGACCACAATGCATTTGGACGCAGATTTCAACTTAACGCAGATAATGCTACCCATTCACTTTGTTTGTTTGTTTGTTTTGTGTTTTGTCTCTGTTGTAAAATTTGCTTTGTCCAAATATACCTTTCAATACTAACACAAAACCCGAAATAAAATTTAAACTCAGTTGCGGAGTTCCACGTAGCAGCTTACATTCGAATATTTTCCAAAATACCGTACCGTAACAAAACAAACCCATTCAACAATAGTACTTGGAAAATCAGGTCTATATTCAACACTAGTACTCGGAAAATCAGGTCTATGTTCATAAATGGACAGATCGAATATAAAACTGCATTTCTGCTTTCAAGGATTCCCAGAATTCATTTGCATCGATATACTGCGATTTTATTCCTGGCTGTTTATGTATTTCCTCGAAATTAATAATCCTCTTTTAACGTACCAACGTTTTATTTGTAGTTGAAAATAATCCTGAAAAAAACAGGGATTGTATGTAAAATATTGTACAGTCAGAGACAAAAGCGTTTATTATTATAATAAGTACTAGCTGCTGCCAGGGGCTTCACCCAAGTCATCATCATCATTTCAGCCGAAAGAAGTCCACTGTTGGACATAGGCCTCCCCCAAATGTCGCCACAATGACCGGTCCTGTGCGTCTTGCATCCATCGGATTCCCGCGACCCTCACCAGGTCACCGGTCCACCTTGTTAGAGGCCTTCCAACGCAACCCAGTGATAGTAGAAAATTATCCCAAAAGAACGTACTCCCACTCCATAAAAGTGTTGATGTGCTACACCAGGACTTGCTCTATACGTGTACCAAGTTTCATCGAAATCCGTTCAGTGGACACGGTCCGAGAGTGGAGACACCGAGCCGATTCGATGGCGTGTAGTGTTCCACGCGCGCCTCAAAGAGATGTCAGCAAAACTAAATGGGCCTTGTAGGCCGTGGCCCTAGAACGCAAAGGTCTACTGAAGAACACAGGTAGATTTTAGTCAGTAAAAGTCTGATACACCTTCTCTGCCTCTTCCGTCTCTTCCTTCTCTTCTTCTCTTGTCTTCTTCTTCTTGGGAGAAGTGATCGTTGGAGGCTTTTCCACCTCAAAAAAAGCTAGTAAGCTTTCAATCATTAAACTAATAATATATTCAAACTACTCGTAGGAATGATGGGAACCGATTTATGCACCTAACTGTACCTGTACAATATACTGGTTCGCAGTTCAAGCAGCTAATTATAATATTGCAATCATAAGCGGCTTACTTATTGTTCGTGAGACGGTTCTTCTGTAAAAGGCTTATAGGAAATGGAAGACGTATTTGCATTCACCTACATTACATCAGGCTGGAAGCAGTTTAATTTATTATTTCTTTCCTTTTTAGCATTAATGTTCTTTACATTTGTAAATTAATTAATTATCTGTACTAGTCTATACTAATTTTAGAGGAAAGATTTGTATTTTGGTTTGTAATGAATAAACTCAAAAACTACTTGACCGATTTTAAAAATAGGGAATTATAAAACGAGCGAATAAAAAAAAACTTAGCTACTGATGATGAGATACTGTTTTAATAACTTGAGCGGTATGAATTTGAGTAAGCGAAAAATTAACTAAACTAACGACAAATATTGATTAATAATAAAATTCAGAACGAGCATACTAAAAGTGGGTTGTGATTAATCCATTTCAGATATTTAAAATTCTAGCCGTGCGACTAAATTACTAAGTGAGCGACTAAATTAGTAAGTAAGCGACTAGAAATAAAATTGAGGTTTTACATAACGAACTAACTCGTAAAAAGTTTACTTTAAGAAATGTTTTCACCATTGTCTAATTATCTAGTCGCAGGCAGATTCATCATTTTAAACTGGGTGAAATAGGTTAGGTTAGGTTGGAACTGTGACAAACCGCGAGAGTAGCGAGCGGTGCCGCGACAGCGGCCGGCGAACGCTACGTCCAAGTCACTCGCAGATTTTTTTTACCATTTTCTAACTATCCGGGTTTTCGCAATATCCGAATTATCAAATACCCTTGTGACATACATAATACATAAATATCGATATTTAGGACATTCGAAACACTTCATTTAAGATAAAATGCCGCTCAGTATAAATATATCATTTGCAAAATATTTAAAAAAATGCAGGACGTAACGTTGACACTCAATCAAATATTAGGTCGCTCAAATATTATGAAGCTTCTCATTTTGTATTTTATGTAACTCAAATTAATGTTTGTAAGTTTCTGTTCTGTTGATTTCTCGTCACTCGCAGTCAGTCGCTCACTTACTAATACTATAAACTAAATTATTTTTGTCACTGAAAACTTTAATTTACAGTCACTCGTTTAAATACAACCCTTTAAAAATTCTTTCACCAATGGAATGCTTCTTTATCACTGAATGACGTAGAAATGCGGGCGAAGCCGCTGGCAGAAATTAGTTTTAAAACCAAAAATAGTGATCTCAAAAAGCCAACGTCACGCGGTATTCCCAGGCGGTCACCCATCCAAGTACTAACCGCGCCCGATGTTGCTTAACTTCGGTGATCGGAACGAGAACCGGTGTTTTCAACATGGTATGGATGTTGGCGACGATTCAGCTGAAATGACTCTTTACAATCAGTGCATTTTGGCATTTTTCCAAGTTGTATTCGTTTCTGTAATTAGATTGATTGCACTTTCGCTGTCTAGCTATATCATAATTAGTACTAGTTTGTGCCAGCGGTTACACCCGCACGAAGATAGGTGTCTCTCTCCTCTCTTCCTCTTCTCTTAGTGCTCGCTTACGTCATAAAAGGAAACGTTGTGCTATATGTCACACTCCTAGGCCCCGTAGTTTCGGCTGTGCATTGATATGTCAGTCAGTCAGTTTCTTCTTTTATATAATATATATATATAGATATATTTAAATAGATTAGTTGTTTCCTAAATACCATACCAGATATATAGGCTGGCGAAGCCACCCGCTCTTTCGAAACGCAGAAAACGAATAGGTCAGCTTGTAGTGTGTTATAGTGTTGTGGTCACCCATCTGGTCGGAGGATCCTCCCTTTTCAACGGAGGTTTGCAGGACTTTACTCTCTGTTCCGCTTACCCCCAAAAACTTACCGCAGTCCACTATTACTTACTGGATGGACATAGGCCTCTGTCAAGCGGCACCACAGCATCTAGTTCGACCACCTCATCGTACCGAGACTGCTGTTGAAGACCTAAGTTGCCAGAGCAACTCTTGCTGAAGGATTCCTCTACCTACGTTACGATTGCTAATTTACAGAAATGAAAATATTTGCGAATAATTTAGTAATGTGAGTAAATAAAAAATTCAAAACTAAACGAAATTAATTTCTCGTTCCGTACCTCAAAAGGAAAAAAAGGAACCCTTATAGGATCACTTTGTTGTCTGTCTGTCTGTGTCTGTCTATCACGATCCTTTATCTCGAAAACGCGTGGTATCAAGTTGAAATTAAAACCGTATACTAAAGTCTGCAGTCTCTTGAATCTGTGAAAAACTCAAACTTCTAAGTTAACGAAAAAAAGATACGCCCGTTTATGTCGCAATAAACGTACATATTTCGATACTATGAAAGGAAAATTTATATTCATAGGGTACTTGCCGTAGACCCAGAATCCTAAAATTTGGCATAAAGCAAGGTCTTATTGCATAGGTATAGGAATAAATCTGAAAACAGTAAATTTGTTGTTAGCTACGTCACAAAGAAACAGTATTTTTTTGCAATTCGGAAAAATCTTCTAGACTTCACTCGGGAATTGTAGTTTGTGTCGCAATTGCCCAGTTTTCTTGAATACTAAAATGCAACACCATTTTCATTGCCTTACTATGCTATGACATGTTAAAATGTCAAGTGTGCGAACGAGAAGGAGGGATGGAGCTATATGCCCTATATAGCTCCATCCCTTTAACAGTTCAGATTGAGTCGTCAAATCGTGGTACCTCTAGACCACGTTTCAATTGACCAAAAGACGATCACTAAAAGATTTTTCCTTGCACCGCCGGTTAAGAACTCTTAACAATAAATATTAAAGACATTTGTTCAAAAAGCCAACGTCACGCGGTATTCCCAGGCGGTCACCCATCCAAGTACTAACCGCGCCCGATGTTGCTTAACTTCGGTGATCGGAACGAGAACCGGTGTTTTCAACATGGTATGGACGTTGGCGACAGTGCAACTGAAATTACTCTTCACAATCAGTGCATTTGGCAATATTCCAATCCTTCGATGTATTTCTGTAATTAGATTCATTAAACTTTCGTATCAATATAAATATCTTATTGTATTATTTTTGGTTTGACTGCCCTATTGGTCTAATGGTTAGTGGCCCTGGCTGCTGTGCCGGTGGTCGTGGGTTCGATTCCCACCCAGGACAATATTTTAGTAATTTATCTATAATATGTATGTATTTAGAAATATATAAGTATGTTTATCAGTTGTCTAGTACTCATAACACAAGCTCTGCTTAGCTTGGGACTAGACGGCGTTGTGTGGTAGTTGTGGAAATTATTATTATTATACATTTATTTCTCTCAGCACTCTAAGGTTCTGGACCTTTGGAAGGCGTACGAGGAGCCGAAACCAACTCGCAGAGACCCTTTTAGACGCTTTTAATGGAAAGTGGTACGAACCGGTGATTATCCCTGTACGCACTATACTAGTGCATCCAAGGACAACCCCCGGTTGGTGGGAAACTATTGCGACATATGGAAAACTAAGATATAAGGCTATGGTTTTTGGAGTCTTAAGTGGACTGGTTACCAGGAAATATGTTAAGACTATGGCCCCTGCCTAAACAATGTTTTTAATATCCATCGACAAACGGCAGGGGCCATATTATTATTATTCGTTTATTCATAATTATAACATGTAAATTATATTTTTAAATATTTCAATAAAAAAAATAAAAAAACATTTAAAAATATAAAAAACAGTGTCCCACCGGTATCGGGAACAGGGTCCAAGCTACCGGCGGTCAGGGCTCCAGAGAAAGGAACCTCCTGACAATACGAGCCGTGTCCAGGAGTACCGCTTTCTGGATCAAGCCCTTGATCCAGCCGCCTAACGCGAGCCTCCTAAGGCTGGCAACTCTCGATGTCAAAAGTAATCGTTTTGTCGATAAAGCAAATTTTAATTAAAATTAATAGTTCTCGGTACCATACCATTATAGTATTTCAGCAGGAAGCCCAAAAATAAACAATTACATAAAAATCTAAACTTTTCGAAGCATTTATAGACTACAAAATGAAATCAAAAGAAACAAAAATCCGAAAGACAGCTGATGACATTTCATGTCACATCAATATTTACATATAAAATAAATACGACAATGATGAAACAATGTTGACAAGAGCTGCAGCTCGCCGAGCACGCCCACCACCTCCGGCCTCGTCGCTCAGCTCCGCCTCGCCGCCGCCGGAACCCTGCCTCACTGTGAGTGCTGTGACACCGGCCGTGGCAGCTGCGTCGAGCTCGAGCGACGAGTACTACTCGCCGCCAACGACACCACCACCTACGCGTCGTCGGGGAGAACGCCGGCCGCCAGCATGCTTAGGATCTCGAGGCCCACCGGCCTCTGATAGGGTCCCAGCTACCAGCGGATGTGTGTCGCGCATGCGATGGACGCAATCGATTAACGAAAACGTCATGCGCGCATACTATGGGGCTACAGAGGGAGGAAACAACCTGACCGCGTACCGTGTTCGGATGCTCTCTTTGTTTCAGGTGCTTATTATTATTATTATTATTATTATTGGTTTCTCTTTAGCCTCTTTATTACTCACAACTTCATCTTGGTTGACCAAGCTGTTAAATAATGGATCTTTCGATTCTGCACATAGCACTCAATGACGCAAACACAGCCTTGGTTAGATGGTTTATGGAATTATTGTTCGATGTGCGTTTTTTCTTCTATTCTGTCCTATCTTTTGTAAGTTACGAAAGATAGGACAGAATAGAAGAAAAAAAAAACGTTTTGCGCTGACCCCAAATAAAAAGAAACAGGAACAGGAATATGATAATGGTGATGATGATATGGAAATAACAAAAGACTCAAAAATCTACAAGTCCGTGATAAGTCCTGTTATACTGTATGAATCAGAATGTTGGGCTGTGAAAAAGACAGATGAAAAACTATTGCCTGTAGTGGAGATGAGAACGTTGAAATGGATATGTAATGTGATGAGAATGGATAAAGTTTGAAAGTGACCGAAAAGTTGAAAGGGAATCGTTTGTCTTGGTATGGTTGTGTGAAGAAGAGGGATGAAATGCATGTAACTAAAAGAGTTATGTGTATACGTCATGTGGATGGATAGTGATGGATACCAAAATAAAGATGTATGAATTGTGTAAGGAGTGATATGAAAGAAAAGGAAGTTAGTGATAGCGTGAAAGGTGACCAGATAGAATGGAAGAAAAAAACGTGTTGCACTGACCCTAAATAACACGGGTCAGGAAGATGATGGTATGCATTATGCAACCTATAAAAGTGAGGTCTTAGATGTAAAGAGGTAGGAATGGACTGTTTTCTCTTTAAATGGCAGGAGGTGAAGCAGATTGCTCACAGAAAATTCCCATGAAGTCTGAAGTAGCAAAGAATTGGATATAATTTTTATATCTTTCAGCATCTTCCGAAATCTTTGCAAATAACAAAAAGACGATCGCTTAAAAATCTTTTAAATCTGTAAGTTAGCAGGCCGGGAACTCCTTACAAATAAAGAAAAATGCTATCATCAAAAAGCCAACGTCACGCAGTATTCCCAGGCGGTCACCCATCCAAGTACTAACCGCGCCCGATGTTGCTTAACTTCGGTGATCGGAACGAGAACCGGTGTACTCAACATGGTATGGACGTTGGCGACAGTGCAATCGAAACTGCGCTTTATTATCCGTGCATGTTGGCAGCTTACCAAACTAGATTTATTTCTGCAATTAGATCAAACTTTTTTTGACTGTAATCTCGTATCAATGGGTTCTGTCGTTAAAGTCTATATGAACAGATTCGTATTCATTTGAATTCTTAATTTTTTGATCCAATTATAGACTTGATTAACAGCAATTTGAACCTTTTCAACTGCTTCCTCGTGACTGTTTCCTACAATTATGAGTCCTGTGTCGTCAGTGAAGATCGCTATGGTGTTGTTCTCTGATCCTGGAATATTGCAAATGTATATTATGTAGGTACAGGACCGGACCTAATACACTTCCTTGCGGTATGCCGGCTTTTATTTGTTTCAATTCTAAGAAGGTATTTTCTTGCCTTATTTTAAAGACTCTGTTTAGAATGTACGATACCAAGATACCAAGACAAACTGCTCTTCGGTTTATATAGGGTGACTGGTAATTAGTGTACGATACTTAAACACGTGATTGTGCTCATGATAACCAACAACTTTTACTATGGGAACAAACCTGAAATCGCGAAAAAAAAATCAGCTGTTCAGTACATTTATGTTTGCCTAATGTACTGAACAGCTGATATTTTTTTCGCGATTTCGGCTATGCTCCCATAACAAAAATTGTTTGTTATCATGAGCACAATCACGTGTTTAAGTATCGTACACTAATTGCCAGTCACCCTATATACGAGTAGTATGCCTTTATGCCATACTTTATCAAACGCTTGCGCCACATCTAAAAATACAGTAGAACAAACCTTCTTGTGTTCAAAAGCCTTTCTAAATTACGTTAGTGATTCTATGCACTTGATCAATAGTTCAGTGCTTTTTTCGAAAAGATAACTGGTGCTCTGGTATTATATTCTTGCTATATCGTCCGAATCGCGAGTTAGAAAGTAAACAAGGAAATAAATTCCATTCCTTATACAACGATTCTTGAAATGAAATCAAAAATAATGATTTCAAAAAGCCAACGTCACGCGGTATTCCCAGGCGGTCACCCATCCAAGTACTAACCGCGCCCGATGTTGCTTAACTTCGGTGATCGGAACGAGAACCGGTGTTTTCAACATGGTATGGACGTTGGCGACAGTGCAGCAAAAAATATTCTTTACAATCAGTGCATTTGGCAGTATTCCAATCCCTGGATTTACTTTTGTAATTAGTTTGATTAAACACTCATTATCAATGACGGTATATTTACTACAAAATGTGACCATGACAATAATCGTATAGATATTGACAACAAAAGCCTGTTCTATTTCCATCCGATGTACCAATACCAGACTGCAAATTGTACCAATGAACCACATTCCTCTCAAGACGTATGGACGATAGATGAAGTTGAAAAATTCATAATGGTAACCGACTACCAGAAAGCGTATCACGTTCGCCATCAGGACTAACAAAATCAATAAAATCAACGTTTGAACAGAGAAAAAACGATCATTCTAAAAATCTTTCCTTGTACTTACAAAAACTCTTAACAATTAAAACAAGTCACACTTCATCAAAAAGCCAACGTCACGCGGTATTCCCAGGCGGTCACCCATCCAAGTACTAACCGCGCCCGATGTTGCTTAACTTCGGTGATCGGAACGAGAACCGGTGTAATCAACATGGTATGGACGTTGGCGATAGTGCAATCGAAATTGTGTTTTATTATCAGTGCATGTTGGCAGCTTACCAAACTAGATTTATTTCTGCAATTAGATCAAACTCTCTTTTTATATTGATTTACAACTATCAAATTTTATTTGTTTACATGCGTCTACTATATATATGTCACTCTTTACTCTCATCTGGAACGATCATCCAACAATGGATTGTGGAAACTTTGATCGAAAGTCGTTCTATATTGGGTGACTGGTAATTAGTGACCGATACTTAAACACGTGATTGTACTCATGATTACAAACAACTTGCCCAAAGAAACTTTTTTTATATACTCACTAGTTTGTAGGTACATTCACTGATTAGGTACGTACACCTATGGGTTTGCAAGCTGCGCGGGTGTTCTATCACCATTGTAGGCACGACGGCGTCACGCGGCTAACAGCTGAGCGGTCGCTGGTCGCAGGTGGGCGCGCGTATTTAAACAGCTGTTTTATTATTGTGATAAAACTAATGAGAATATAAAAAAAGTTTCTTTTAGAAAGTTGTTTGTAATCATGAGTACAATCATGTGTTTAAGTATCGGTCACTAAATACCAGTCACCCTATATATACCAAGTTTCTTTTTCTCTATAATTGTGTGGTCGAGAAGCTGGATTGCTTCGATGTTCACATGCAGATGAAGTCGCTTTTCGTGAGCTTCTGCAGATTTTTGTATCATTTTGTCGATGAACTCAACTTATACTTAGGTGCGGATAGAGGTTGATCTTTTTTCTTTTTGACGTGGGCTTTCCAGCGTAGCTTAGCATCAAGATTCACACCCAGATATTTGGCTGCATTCTCGTATGGGACAGGTTTATTATTTATATATAAATAGGAAAATACTGGTGTTTCTTGTTGCCAAAGTCTATGTGTACAGATATATATTCATTTAATTTGATAATTCTTTTTTTTTGGTTCAGTCATAGACTTGATTGACTGTCATTTGAACCTTGAATGAATTGTGGAAGTGTTGATGGAAAATCGTTCCATCCCAATCTGGTGGCGGTTCCTGGATGGTTCCAATTTTCAGTGTTTGTGCGGTGGTATCGTCTCTTCGCAAACTATGTACCGCTTTTTATCTAGCGCTACATGCCCAGTTAGGTACTTGTTCTTAAAAGGATCTAATGACAGCGTCAGTGTTAGCGAACGACATCGCGGTGGCCGAGTACTGAATCCGAAGAAAATTCTTTCCTGATGCAACCAAAATATTCTGAATGTATGGCAGTATATACTACTGAACCTTCGTGTATCCTGGCATAATTTCTACCTCATTTTCTGCAATAGCACTCCCGAAGACTTAGAAAATGATAAATTAGGAATCGTTCAAAAATATCCCTTCTTCAGATCAGGTAATAAAATAAAAGATATTTGTAGTCCAAAAAGCCAACGTCACGCGGTATTCCCAGGCGGTCACCCATCCAAGTACTAACCGCGCCCGATGTTGCTTAACTTCGGTGATCGGAACGAGAACCGGTGTTTTCAACATGGTATGGACGTTGGCGACAGTGCAACTGAAATCGTTATTTTCTATCATAGCGTTGCGTTGGCAGTTTTCCAATGACCAGCTGTATTTGTGTCTAAAATAAATTGTTAATTGATCTTTTACAACCAATACGGGAACCGATCACTTTTCCGAAATATTTTTGTTCGAATTTCATTTTACGGAAAACTATTGACCGACGTCTTTTTTGCTATATGCATTATTTGACATATTTTTAGATCATCGAAGATGTGTCTTATGTATTATTTTACCGAACTATATTTCGCCGATTTACAACATAACTTTTTACTATTGACCGAAGCCTCTTTTGAACTTTTTTCATTTGCCAAATGATTTATTTGAACATTTATGCTATAAAATTAACTCTCTGATAGAGCTATAAGAACCTCTACCAACTTTCTGGTCAGCTAATGATTCAGACGTAGATATATTTTTCTTCCGAATATATGTGTGAAGGAAAAGACTTAATACAACGACCCTAAATATCCACTCTGTCTCAAAATGGTGAGTGAAAACATTGTAAGGCAATCGGCATATACTAGATCGAAAAAAAAATCGAAGAGAAGTGACATCCACCAACCCGCACTGGGTCCACGTATTGCATTACAGCCCACACCTTCTCTTTAGAAGGAAGTATTTAAATCAGTAAGCCCCCCTAGCCAAGTTACAACTGTTTCGTTTCTATTCTCTTTTCGTCGACCGCCTCGAGTCGGCCACGCCTCCGATTCCTTTGTTCTGACGTCATCTCAACGCTCAGTCACGTGGTCAGAACAAAGGAATAGGAGGTGTGGCCGACTTGAGGCGATGAACGAAAAGAGAATCGAAACGAAACGGTTGTAACTTGGCTAGGGGGGCTGAACTAGACAGATAAAGGGTTACTCATTGGCGACAAGAGGCTATCAAACCGCCGCTTCACCGATGGCATCCTACTTTTTATTACCCGACTACGGAGGGTTATGATTTTGACAGGCTATGTATGTATGTGAGTTTGTTCATCTGTTCCCTCATAGCTCCTAATCTACTTATCGGAACTTGACGCATGAGGTATCGTTAGAACCGTCTTAATTGTCCGCTGAACATAGGCTACGTGACGTGTCACAAAAATTGATATGGCGCCCTCTAGCGGACAAAACTAATTTGTTAAAAATAAATATGGAGTAAAATACGCCGTGTTTGGTATCATTTGACAGGGCTTCACTTGTACATTTCCAATATATTGCTCAAATTTAAAGTGATGCCCTCTAGCGGACAAAAAGTCATGTTTAAAAAAAAATTAAGATAAATATACCGTGTTTGATATCATTTGAAAGGGCTTCGCTAGTACTTATCAAAATATATCATCAAAATTCAATGTGGCGCCCTCTAGCAGACAAAAAGTATTGTGTTAAAAAAAATACGATAAATTTGTCGTGTTTCGTATCATTTGAAAGGGTTTTACTTGTACATACCAAAATAAACAGTTAAGAAGCACAGTGATTTAACACCAAAATCTTTTAAATAAAAAAAAGTAAAAAACTAAAACCCTTGTTTCATACTTTTTCAGCGTCATTTTTTTTTTTGTCGTAGTCGGGTTTTAGTTTTTTACTGTTTTTTTTATGTATTTTGATCTAGCGGGGCCACTCGAGCTAGACCGAAAAAATTAGTGGTTTTGCTATCTTTGTTCAATGTACCTTACGAATTTACTGACAAGACCAAATAAGTGTACCTCAACTATTTTGATAGATATAACAATTAATCGCCTCATCAATCCAGCAGGGCCCTCGGTTCTTTTTCACTAGAAATACATAAAAATAACACTAATCGTAACTTGTACTAGTACCAATGTACCTCTCGATTCAGTATTAACTCCAAGGGATTTTTAACAGAATAGGAAAAATTCAGCAGGAAAAATTTGTCTATCCAGCAGGGCTCTATGTAATTTGAGTTCATATGTGCAAAAAAATGTTACACCATTGTTATGTATTACCAATGTACCTTTGAGTTCTTTGCTATTACTAAATTTTTCGCGAGTTTTCGATATTGTATTTTTAAATACAAAATAATTGAACTGAGTACCTACCTACGAGTACTTTTCTCTTCTTCGGCAGTGTACTTAGGTAACATGCTCGCAGAGTGCCTTTTAGAAGTATATTGAGGATCCTTCAACCAATCGGGTGTTATGTCTGATCCAGGCAATCGTCCGATAGTTGATTTTGAGCTGTTGATTTTTTTTTTTTCAATGAGAAAATCATCCAATGACATCCCCCGGTCTTGGGCGGAGCGGGAGATAGAGTCAGACTTTTACTGACTAAAAACTCACTCCTGTTCCTTCGTCACCTTTCATACCAGAGCCGAGTCTTCCTTTCAGAATCAGACCCTTGGCCCCAGTAGGCTTCGACCCAGCTGGGCCCCTACGGTTGGTGACATCTCCTTGAGGCGCGCGTGGAACACTACGCGCCGTATTAACTTATTAGGCTGCATCGATATATACATATGTACGGCTGTATTTTCTATTGTTTCAGTAGTACTAAAACATCACAACCGTTAACCAGTTCCAAGATAAACCGATACTGCTCTTGTATTTAATCGGAAACTTATTCATTGGAGCATTAATTTTTCCTTTCAATCATATTCCATCTGATGGCCACTGCCTATTATAAGTGAGAAACGGAGTATAAATAATTTGTTGTACAGGATCATCGGGGCAGAAGTTATGGACGTATTTTATGAAGAAAGATTTTCTTGGAATGGCTGAGGACATTTTTCTTGGATGCTCTATCGTATCTGGGTATTGGCCCAGATAGAATATGTTAAATGGCAGGCATTTCTATTTCTACGAGTAGAATAACTAAATAGCTATTTACGTGATGGTCTAGTGGTCGCAAGAGATAGTCGTTTTTTGAGTTCCGTACCTCAAAAGGAAAAAACGGAACCCTTATAGGATCACTTTGTTGTCCATCTGTCTGTCTGTCCTGACCCGTTATCTCGAGAACGCGTGGAGGTATCAAGTTGAAATTAAAACCGTATACTCAGGTCTGGGGTCCCTTGAAGATGTGAAAAAAATCAAACTTCTGAGTTAACGAAAAATTCACTTGAATTTATATACAACTTGACTCTGAATCGCAAAATGCAAAAAACTCAGAAAATTTGGATTCTTCAGGCTACCCTGCTTAATTAGCGCAATAAAAATAAACGGAGCAAGTGTGAGTCGGACTCGGTTTTTGTACAAACTTACCTATGAAAACAGTTCAATTCCCGAATTGAGTTACGAAGATTTTTCCGAATCACATTTTTTTTTTGTGGTGTAACTACAAAGGATCATGACCAACGATGTATGGAAATCCGTCTTAAGTTGAAGCACAATAAATGTTTATTTAATATAGACTACGCTTTATATACTATTAAATAAAAGTGTTCATTTTCACACAAACACCCGAGTTTTAAAGTAATTAAACAAAAACGGAGATAACCTACAAATTATGTCTAACCAACTCGCAACTTGAAAAATGACCACAGATCACTCATGTAGGTACAAAACAACATTGTTAGTTATCATCCGTCTGTCATCTGGCTTGACAGCTGCATCTGCGTGAGACGAAGCACAAAATAAATATTATATTATCGGAACGATAAAATACATATACAGTACGTTATGGTATTACTAATTACTTAGCTATTTAAGATATTTGGGCACGCCACAATTATGGCGGTAAGTCCCCTCTTTGAGGCGTGGTTGGAAAGACCTCACGGCGTCCTCACCTTTCGCATGACGCAGGTTCTCACCGAACACGGTAAGTTCGGGAAGTTCCTGCACCGGATTCGTGCGGAAGCAACGCCCGGGTGTCGCCACTGTGTGGACCGCCCGGAGGACACGGTGGAGCACACGGTGGAGGTGTGTCCCGCTTGGGCAGAGCAACGCCGTGTCCTCGTGGGGGCGATCGGCGGCGGCGATCTCTCGCGCCGGGCTTTGGTACAGGCCATGGTCCGGAGCGAGGAGGAGTGGCAGGCGGTCGCCTCCTTCTGCGAAGCAGTAATGCTAGCAAAGGAGGCGGCCGATCGCGTGAGGCAACGGTCCTCACGCCCCAACCGCCGTCGGGATTCCGATCCCGATTTCCGGCCACCGTAGGCGCGGGCTTGCGGACGGCGAGCAATGGGTAGCCCGCCGTCCGACCGTCCGGTAACCGTCCGGACCGAGCCCAAGTCGTCGACGGCGCGTATTGTTCCACGCGCGCCTCAGGGAGATGTCAGCAAATCGTAGGGGCCCAGCAGGGTCGAAGCCTACTGGGGCCATGGGTAGTGTGAAAACGAAACCCGGGGCCCTGGGACGAAGGCAACGAAGGAACAGGAGTGGGTTTTTAGTCAGTAAAAGTCTGACACTATCTCCTGCTCCACCCAAGAGCGGGATTTGTCATTTAGATGATTTTCCCATAAAAAAAAAAAAAAAAAGCTATTTAAGATATTGATATCATTTTTGTGATGTTTTTGTCTAAAGGTTCATACTTACGTACAAAGAGTATAGTAATATATAGCTTACGTAACTCGTACAAATGAAGAGAACGAAACGTCAATCATGTCTGGAAATGTACCTAGCAATCGTTAATTTACTGTTTATCTTAAAATCATAATTCCGGATACGAAAACAGAATTCCTGAAGTGAAAAGCTGTAAAAAAATAAGCAAATAATTTCTATATTAATTTGATTTTCGTTCACGCATCTTTGCTAGACTGCTTTTGGTCAATCTCCTTTACAGTTTTCAGTGTTTTTCCCATACTTGTGCTATGAGACCTTGTTTCATGCTAAATTTCAGGATTCTAGGTCAACGAAAAGTGCCCTACGTCATACACGTTTTTTATGACAAAAACGACCGTAACTTTTTTTTTTCGTTAACTCAGAAGTTTCATTTTTTCACAGCTTCAATGGACCGCAGACCTGAGGTTTTAATTTCAACTCAATCCCTTTACGCGTTCTCGAGATAAAGGGTCTTGACAGACAGACATACAAACAGACAGATGGACAACAGTGATCCTTTATGAGCTCCGTTTTTCCTTTTGAGATAAGAAACCCTAAAAATTACAATGCAGTTGTGGTTTAAAATTTATCTGTTTTTTATATATATTTTTTGTGACAACTTAGCGTAGCAATCAGCAAAATACGTAAAATTATAAAAAAAATAAAGAAAGAAAACGAATTTATTTTGTCACAGCGCAAGGCACACAAAAAATAGTTATATAAACACGAAACCAAACAAAAAAGAAGCAAAAAAAAATACAGTTGTGTGCGCACGGCTGCGCCAAAATAGGTCCAGTTCAGCATGAAAGCCTGAAAACTAGTGACAAAGAAACAAAAACAACACACAAACAAAAAAAAAACACATAAAAGACATTAAAACTTGAATCAACATCAATACCTTACAGCATTCAAAGCCAGCAGCTTCGTGTTGTATTTAAATTTACCACTTAGCTCGTAGACGTGAGACTAATTCGATACTTGCCTGGTTAGACACACTACCCGACAGAGTGACCGGAGTCGACTAGAGATGACACTACGAGTAAATGTTTTGATTTACACAAATATTTATAAATTAAGGTCCTAAACTAGAGGTACAGGTACAATTTGATTCTACCTGAATTATTATTAAATATTCGGGCTGCACAGTATCGCGCCTCGGAAAGTACATGAAACCGTTCTTAGTCTTAACTGTTATTGGTTTTTTGCTGAAAAGTTGAAAGGAAATCGTGTCCTGGTATGATCAAGTGAAGAGGAGGCATGTAACGCTGAAACAGATCAGAATATACATTTAACTGGCTGGAGACGGAGAGGGAGGCCAAAAAAAAGATGGACGGTTTATGTGAGGAGTGATATGAAGGAGAAGAGAGGCAGTGATAGTGTGATGGCTGGTAGGATTAAATGTAACAGGACAAAGGCAGGAAAATGATGATTATAGTTTCGGCTACCATTGCCATTTGTAGATCTTAGACAGTTGTAATGGATGGTCAGAAGCTAGATAATCTGACACCAGTCTTGCCAGCACACCAGTCTTGCGTCTTGCTCGCAGTTTCCGGGGTGGCAACCGCGCACTGGAAGACACAGCGTTGGAAAGCTTCCCATAAGGTGGACCGATGACCTGGTAGAGTCGCTAGAATCTGATGAATGCGAGACGCACAGGAAAGTTTATTGTGGTGAAACGTAGGGAGGCCTATGTCCAGCAGAGGACGTCTTTCGGCTGAAATGATGATGATGTCTTGCCAAGAGTATCGTGTTACATAATTATTGGATTATGGAGGTACAGTAGGCTGTCGCTCCATGTAAAATACTGTAATTGTGATTGATTTGTACCCTCGCATGGTGAACTGGATACATGTTTCAGCCATCACAAACGTAGTCAAAACTGTGACGTGACGTTAATTTCTATGAGTAAAAAGTTAGATATTTATTACAAAAAAATACAACCGGCTGCAAAAATAAACTAATAAATGCAAAATAACTGTAATTTCCGAATTCGGTGTCATTTTTGACAAAACAAAACCAGAAAAATCGACTTTCGAAATTAAATTAAAGTTATTTTGAATTTTTAGTTGGTTTTTGAAGCCAGAACTTGTATTTTTTTGTAATTTTTTTTAACATGTAACAAGTTTTCAATGAAAATCATTTTTTCAAGCATTTATAGCGCGATATATACCTATATAAGTAATACTCATCAAGACCATTTCAAAAAACACGACAGGCTTATCTGAGTTCCTAGGGCCACCTTCCAGTCCCATCATCAGATCAGCTCCATGTCATAATAATTTTGCATTGTCATCTGATTTACACATGCATGCAAAATTTCAGCTCGATCGGTAACCGGGAAGTGGATCAAATTTAATTTGCAAAATTTGGTTACACAAGCAAAAAACGGGACAAGTGAAACTGAATAAAAGCTTGTAAAAATAAAATTTGATTCAGGAATATACATATATTTATTAAAAATAAAAAATAAAATATAATAATATATAAAAAATAATATATATAAATATTTCTTTATTTTTTGTCATCATCATCATCATCATTTCAGCCGAAAGACGTCCACTGCTGGACATAGGCCTCCCCCAAGCGTCGCCACAGCGAACGGTCCTGTGCGTCTCGCATCCATCGGACTCCCGCAACCGTTACCAAGTTATTACGAGTTATTAGTTTACGTTATTTTTTGTATTTCTTTTCTATTTCTTTACCATTAAGCTGCACCTACTATGTTTTGTTTCTGCACCACCTTAAGGTCGACTGGTAGAAAATACCTAAGGCATTAAGTCCGCCTTTATACAGTTTTTATTACTAGTGCATAAAGTTTTAATAAATATAATATATATACTTTTTTTTAATATAGATGCCGCTACACCATCCTTAGTAGTAGCCCACCGAGGCGACTCACAACTCTGTGACAGAAGATAATGCTATATGCATAGAAGATGTACTCAGGAACACAATTTGACGGAAGCGTCGGGCACAGTTGCAACGGAGTGCTCGAATGCTGTCCGACACCTTAATGATTGACAATTGGTTTATGTGTCGAATTGTAACACAATTTCACTAGAGATATTAGATAAAGAGCTGATGTTTGGAGTCAATTAGAGCCTATTTACTGTAAACGTTGTTGGCTGCAAGTGACCTTACAGTATGAAAGCTGGCAAAAAAACATTTCTGAGTGTTTTTGAAGGTTCACGTCATTTAAGAACAGATTTTAAATAGAAGAAAGATGTATCCTTCTGTATAGTCCTAGTGGGGACTTAAATATTAACTATAAATACTAATACTAAACCTAACTTTGTACATATAATACAAATACACAAAATACACTCAGGCGTCGAAGTACTCGTCCACATCGCTGTCATTCGGAAATGTGCTCAGAAGGCTGGCAGCATTGCCACCTTGAATGGCAATGCTAATTCTTTGGGCGAAGAACGAGCCAGCCCTTTGGTCACGCAAAGTGTCGATCAGACGGCGTGAAATTTCCTTGAAAAGGAGACGCACACTCGGACCCCATGACCCAAACGTTTTGACCCCAAACGGCTCAAAACTGTAATTACCAATAAGGTACAGTATTTGCGCCGTTTGAGGGTCTCAGCAGAGAAATTTTATTAAGACATTAAGTCCATCTACCGAGGTAAACTTATTGTCTTAGGCACGGTCTATGTACCTTTAGATGATGCCAAGGCAAGTTGTGGTAAGACATTGTCCATAGGTGCGGTTAAGAATGATGTAGATATAAGCGAATTATTAATAAATCCTTTATCAACGCTGACAAGCCTCTTATTTGTTCTGATTTTTCTTTAGATGATTTAAAAATTCATAACGTAAGTTACAAATAAAAGAAATAAACATTTTTAGTATAAAAATAAAGAATATTGACTGAGAAAAGAACGGCATTAAGACCAAAATGCGCGAGTAATTTTTTAACCGACTTCCAAAAAAGGAGGAAATTATCAATTCGGTAGTTTTTATTTTTATGTTTGTTACTTCAGAACTCCATCGTTTATGGACCGATTTGCAAACATTTTTTTTCTCTCTTAAAGGCAATATGCTTTCAGATTGGTCCCATTTTTTTCAAAATCCAGTTCTGATGATTGGATCCATGAGGAATCGAGGGGACTCCTGAAATATTATAGGCAATTATATAGTGATTTTGGTATTTTCATCGAGAACTGAAGCATAAAAATAAATATAGTTGTTAAATATGAAACAAACAATACCGAGAAACACCGACTTTCGAAATTAAAGTTATTTTGATTGTTTTAGTGTTTATTGTTTGAAGTGAAGTCGGTTATTTTTTTTCTTTTTGTAAAAAGTTTTTTATTAAGATTTTAAGATTTCATTGAAATAAATTATATATCTTTACACGTATAAACTTCTTTAATTATTACTAATAAGCGTTCCTCGCACTTTTAAAGTTGCTTTCATGAAATATTAAACTACAGCGCATTTTTACACTTGCAGGTCCAAAATTAGTAAAAACAGAAACGTTGAAACCTGAAGATTAACGGACCCACTTCATCAGCGCCAGGTTTCCAGTTTTAAGCTTGGCATGTATTAATTCGACTATTTCCATCTTCAATTTGCTTTGCAGGTGCATCTTGGAAACTAATACGTACCTACCTGCTAACAGTGAAAAGAAATATGGTGAGGTGCATTTAAAGCGAACCATCTGCAGTAAGAAAATCGTGTCTTAAGTAGTGTACCTACTTAACTAACGACAGAGCCCTGGTTCAGGTCATGATCCTGAGCGGAAAGCGATCGCTTTCTTCTGTGAATTAGTAGTAATGCTAGCGAAGTAGATACGCGTGAGGAAACGGGCATCCTCACGCCCCAGCCACTACCGGCCATCATAGGCGCTTGGATGAATGGGTAGCTCACTGTCCGGCCGTCCAGTAACCGTACAGACCGAGCCCGAGTCGTCAACGGCGCGTAGTGTTCTATGCAATCCTCAAAGAGATGTCGGCAAACCATATGGGCCCAGTGGCTCTGGGGTCGCAAAGGCCGCGGGGAGTTTCTGAATAGGAAACCCTTGATTTTTAGATAAGGTTTTATGGACAAAGGTGTGGTTTTAGTCAGTAAAAGTCTGACACGCTTTCTCACTCCACGGTAACCGGACAGCTGAAGAGCGAGCTACTCAATTCTCGTCGTCCGCAAGCTCGAGCCTACAGTGGTTGTTTTAATATATGGGTGTATTATTATGTGAAGGAAATGCCGTTCGTAAAATTGGACAATGCTTTTTATTGAACTTGTCATTAATCTACGAGTATCACATTTCTATTGCCTCAGAATCCACCATATTCTGATACTTATTTATTTATTATATTCCTTTATTGTACACCAATACAAACATAAAAGGAAACTAAACCACACACATAGGCACATACAATGGGCGGCCTTATCGCATTCCGCGATCTCTTCCAGGCAACCTGGAATGGACAGTAATTGCCTGGACAAAGATTCAAAGATTCAAAGATTCAAAGCATTTTATTTCAAATAAACCAATTACAGGCACTTTTGAAATGTCATGAAGTCAGTCAGTCAGAAAAAAAAAAATTATGCTAATTGCACATTCCAAAGCGTAGATCTCTATGGAGAAGAATGTGCAAGAAACTCCATGGACACTCTTTTCAATCATGTTATACAAGAAATCGCACTTAAGCACTCTAAATTAGAAACACAAGTGCTCACAAGAAAACTCAAACATAAATAGTTAAAAATCCAAAACGTTTAACTGCCTCAAAGGACCAAAGAAACAATATAACAATATCCGTTCCAAGTAACCCTACAAGACCACAAATAAATACTTAACTTCCACCCAATTCGATCACAAAAATACCTTTCACCCTGTGATTTACGAATAAAATGGTGGGTATTTGATAAAACGATACTAACGAGCAACGCCGGGGGAAATTACAACATTACAATAATTTGGGACATTGGTTCCATTTTGTTGGTTCTTAATTTTTGTTACAACTTGATGATTAGGTCATTTACGAATTCCTCGGGTGTGATTGATTGTTTCACTCTTGATTGTAAGGAAGTTGTTGATTGAAAAAGAAATATGGCTTTAACTTTTGAACGGAAAAAGTTTATTGATATTCGAAATAAATATTCACATTTATATATTTCAAAGAACGATTACCTTTGTATGAGACCCATCCCTCCCTCCAACAGATCTTTAGTATATGCAAGTAGGTTTTTAAGGATCTATAAAAAGACTAGCAACTAGTTTTAACTCGAAAATCCATAGGGTTTAGAAATTGTATAAAATAAAATAAAATCCGGGCAAATGCGAGTCAGACTCGCGCACTGAGGGTTCCGTACAAACTTGCCTATGAAAATAGTACAATTCCCGAATTGAGTTACGGAGATTTTACCAAACCGCATTTTTTTTTTATTGTAATGTAATTTCTCCCTTACTCTTCTCCCTTATTTAAAGCAAGCAAGGTTCATATATCTAAATCACACCAAATCATTTCGACACAAAACATTTTGTTTTTGTATTATTTCGATGTCTGTCGAGTTTTGGCACCGAGTTCAAGTCGTCGACGGCGCGTAGTGTTCAACGCGCGTCATAAAGAGATGTCAGCAAAAACGTACTAGCCCAGCTGGGACGAAGCCTACTGAGGCCATAAAAGGGAAACCCGTGGTCCTAGAACGCAAGGGCAATTGAAGGAACAAAGGTGTGGTTTTAGTCAGTAAAAGTCGTCCTTCTCGCTCCGCTCTAGAGCGAAAACTTCTTCCGCTCTTTAAATGATTTCCAACCCTATAAAAAAATGTTTTCATTGTCGTCTATAACAAATCTAGTAATTAAGTAAAGACTGAGTCATCCAGCGAGTCGTTTAGTAATGCAGCTGGAATGTGCTGACTCACGAAGGCTCGTCCATTAGAGCCACTTCTCTAGAACACGTAGCTGTGACCCAAATCTTGATTGGATCTAAAGTTAAGCCGTTACATCGGGATTAGATCAACTAATCTTGAAACTCTTGCTCGTATGTATAGTAAACGTTTTATTACTGCTTTCTTAGTCTACTAGACTAGATTTTAACCCACATCTTCGTTCACATGGACGTGGAACGCAGAAACTATACATTTTTTGGGTGTAAAAAGTAACTTTTTACTATTGCTTGACTCGCGCGTGACTATTACATTATTTTGTTCAGCCTAGCCCGAGCGATACAGTGGGGTGTCAACTGAAAACCAGCACTGGGTGTCTGACGCCCAGCAAATGCTGAGGTGGTCACCCTTTCGGAACAAGCACGCTCAGCGCATTCTGTACTTTTATTCTTTTCTACTTTGTCTTTGATTTTCGATTCTACAATCTCGTCTACTAACTAGTATGTGAATGCTGTAGTCGATTATGGAGCACGCTTGCCTAGAAGTAACTTATGCACTCCTGGCTTAAAAACGCCTAGGTTGTAGTTATCAGAAAATACAGAGTTCAGCAGGAAATTCCACTGCTTAGCTGTACGTACAATGAATGTGTTGTTCCCAAAACGTTTTACGCATAGATATCCACCATGTTCCGATTGTGCATCGCCGCAAGTCCAGTGGTTCGATAACGGAACGGAATTAAATTTTGTCATTACGACACACATTCCCCGAAATACAACCGTTAGAAAACTAACGGTCTTTTAATTTAGCATCGACGCCTGAGACTCATCATCATTTCAGCCGAAAGAAGTTCACTGTTGGACATAGAGCTCCTCAAATGTCGCCACAATGAACGGTCCTGTGCATCTCGCATCAATCGGATTCGCGCAACCTTTACCAGGTCCGGGCCACCTTGTAGGAGGCCTTCCAACGCTGCGTCTTCCGGTACGCGGTCGCCACCTTTCGGCAGGGCCATCTGTTCTGCGAGCAATGTGCCCTGCCCATTGACCCTCAAGTTTGGCGATTCTTCGTGCTATGTCAGCAACCTTGGTTCTCCTGCGCGTAAGACTCACTGAGACAAAACTCCACATTTTGACTCGATGAGTGCATACATTGCTAAAGATGCTCCTGCTCTCTACTCGTTTCTTAATTGACTCAAGTGCAACAAGCTAATGGCAGAGACGTCCCAAAAAAAGTCCAAAGCCTATCGACGATTTCCACCTGCACTTTGGAGGATTTAACGAATGCCATCAATTTAAAAAAATAAAAATCTAAGGAGTCTACCATCGACTCACGAAAAAGAAGTATTTTTAATAACATTATACTTATAATCGTGCCGATACCTAAGTAGATGGTACATTTGGGGTCGCCACACACAGGCCACCGGCAACAACCACATAACGCCGCCATCGGCATATTTCCTGTAGGTTTCATACATTTCATATGGATTCGCCGCACACAGTTGACGCTGGTGGCCACCACACGCTACAAATCGCCGCTGCTCGCTTCTTGTGGCCCGCAATGGCCACTAAACGCCGATACAAAACGTCGTCACACGCCCCTCTCGCATTTAAACCTTCTTCGTCAGAATCCAATGTGATACTGAGCGCATGGGTTAAAAAATGTAGCAGCCACCGATCACAAGTGTCTGTCGCACGCTTCAGCTTCCTTTGTGGCCGCTTCTAGGTTCTCTTCTTGGCGGCGCTTGTCGCTGTGGCATGTGGCCCATGTACGGCTACACTTAGATGCAGAAATTTTCTTTAAAAAATTATAAGCCATACCAGTGAAAATCGTTGTAGCCAAGGCTGCGAGTTTATTCAATTATTCAAAAGAGTTACCGAGGCCCTAGATGGCAAAGGTTAACTGATTGAACACAGGTAGGTTTTAGTCAGACAGAAGAAGAAGGGAGAAGCTATTTGACGATATACCACAAAAAAAAAATGTAGAAATATCTTAAACCCGAAACTTTTTTGGTCCTTCTCTCAACTTCCCGTATGAAAGGACCAGTACACACTTCTCAACAAACAGCAAAGAAAAACCCCAGATATATTGCTAACATTTGCGTTATACCGCCCAGATACAAAACCTTATCTGTGATAATAAATCTCCGCGCATAACTCATTCGCAGGTGCACTGGACTCGACTATAAAGGTTGTGTCTCGAGGGATGGGCAGAATAATATTTTACGTGACTACGCCGTTTGTTGGTAGCGACTTCATTTACTTACTCGAAGTTATTATCATATTTTTGTTAGGTGTATGTTCTGAAGGGGAGGGGGGGACTTTTTATTATAGATACGTGCATTTCTGAGTGTGTGAGCGAGGATCAGTCCGTCCTTTGCTGTCCTCAGCAGCAACGCCCTAAATTGAGATCTGAACCCCTTAGGACGTAGGTAGTAGGTTAGTCTTAAGTTTAGTTTTAGGTTTTCTACAAAACCTGACTGGAGGTTTTAAATTTACTACGATTACCAAAGGTAAGTCTGGTTGAGCAGACGACCATGTCTTAGGTTGATCTGCGAGCATTCATTTACGCCAACCAACGGTCTACGTATATGTATGTATACGTATGGTCTATTGACGTCATCGGATTGAATGGCGCAACAGCCAATCGCTCAATCACTGCACGATCCAAGCCGGCAACTCGTACTCGTATATGTCGTACTTTAGGTGTATTGCAAAAACGATCTCTCGCGCCGGGCCTTGGTACAGGCCATGGTCCGAAGCGAGGAAGAGTGGCAGGCGGTTGCATCCTTCTGCGAAGCATTAATGCTAGCAAAGGAGGAGGCCGCACGTGCATGAACGAGGGTGCGGCTCTCACGCCCCAGCCGCCAGGATCACGATCCCGATTTCCGGCCACCGTTAGCGCAGGCTTGCGGATGGAAAGCAATGTGGAGCTCGCCGTCTTGACCTCGACTCGACTCGACTTGACCTCGGTCCGGGCGGTTACCGGACGGTCGGACGGCAAGCTACCCTTTGCTCGACGTCCGCAAGCCCGCACCTACTGTGGCTTTGATTGTGAGAGTGTGTGTGTATACACACTCGTTTGTTACTTATTCACGCTCGGACGGCTAGACAGATTTGGATGAAAATTGGCACACGGATAGACCATGACCTAGAATAGCACATCATCATCATCTTCCTGCCCTTGTCCCGTGTTATTTGGAGTAGGTGCAACACGTTTTTTTCTTCCATTCTGCCCTGTCACTCGTCATACTATCACTAACTTCCTTTTCTTTCATATCACTCTACACACAATCCATCCATCTTTTCTTTCCTAGAATAGTACATAAGATACTTTTTATCCCGGAAGTAATATATCCTTGGGACAATTTTCTATTGTCACGCAGACGAAGCCACTGGCTGCAACTAGTTAGCTAACCTATTTAAATAAAACAATAATAAATTAATTAAATAAACATACAATTCGTAACAATAACGTTTGCAGATTTTTTATAACTGTGATCTAAACATTTCCATCTCATTTACATTAACCAAATAAATAATTCAGTTAATAATAATTCGTATTTATTAACGTGATTATTACACTTCATTGAATATAATTATTCCCATATGGTTTATAATTATTCACAATAAAATAATTTACATTTAATGGTCTGTTAGTATTTGCGCTAACAAACACGATCGGACCGCTAATAAGCTGTTGATCCCCGCATTAACGCCGGCGTTCACGCGCCATTGTCTTACTATTGTGTCTCTAATTACGCACTCAAAAGGTTAAATCAATATTATTTTACTGTCTAAGCATGTTGTTTTGATACTGTAGTGGATTCATAATGTTGGGTGTCAATGGTTTCATTAAATTCATTAAAATTTTACAGTTTCATATTGAAATGAATTCGGTCGGAAAGTCAGAATTGCATAACTTAATTCCGCCAAGCTCGTACCATTTCGTGGCATTTTCCCAGCAGTGAGAAAGTACAGGTATGTCTTATCCACAGATATCTGTTTTATTTGACATGTGGTCTTGTGAACTGTGTATTTGTGATGTTTATACACTGACAGCTCTAAAGCTAGAACTACACTGCGCACACGTGTGCCACACACGCCGATCTGGGCGCGTCGGTCTCCATACATTTTATATGGAAACTAGACTTGTAGAGCTACATTTGATCCACGCCACGCGACGTCATTCTACGTACAAATCAGGCGTATTACACGTGTGCGTCGGCCTAATGTAAAATCTACCTCCTTTCTTTAAGTATTTCCAGAGGTTGTCTTTAAGAAATTGCCACGTGCGATAAGACTGCCATTGAACACTTGTTTTTTTTTAATGTTTATTCCATGTTTTTATTAGAGGTATGCAATAATGAATATAACTAATAAATAATGGTCAAAATGAAGGTGTTGGTATAGGTATATATACCACTGCCCACTCTTCCGGGAAATAAAAACGAGGTGTTATGTTGTTACTTCCGAATTGTCAAAAGAACACATTCTGCGTCACATAACATTTACACGAAAGTACTTCCTAAGTATTGAAGGTCGTGAATTTCACTTGTTTAAGACCTGATCGCAAAGTTTCGGAAGGGGAACCTTTGCAAATGACTTTAGGTTCGCAGAACATGGTGCGTAATAAAAATGTCAGCCAAGTTAATTTGTTCTTACTTTTACGCTTTCTGATGCTGAGTGTTTTGCCTGTATTTTTATTTATATAACTAGCTAGCTAGCTAAGCAACAGAATCCGCGTACGAAGTCGCGGGTAGAAACCCGCGACTTCGTACGCGGATTCTGTTGCTTATATCAGCGACAACGGGATCGTCAAACTCGAAGATCTGAAACGTCGATGTCGAATTCTAAGAGCCCGGGGACGGGAAAACAACGTGATGTGCGAGACGATTCGAGACGTTCCAGATCTTTCATTTTTGTAAGTCAACAGGAAATGCCCATCAGACTAAACAACTTTTGGTAAGACCTCATTCCTATATATGTTATAGTGTCGCTGGGCTTGGAGTTCCACAACAGGTGTTCCAGATCTTCTTTATTCTCACAGTAGAAAATGCTCTTCACGTAGAACATTTTTTGATATCTGCCGTCCACGGCGTGTCCACGTCGTCGTCGATTAAATACACCTCTTTGCTTGTCGTACGTGTAGTACGACGTCACCTCATCATAGGTGAGTGATCTAGCAAAGTTGTCCCCTTCGCAGAGTCTGAAAAAGATTTTCCAATCTCGCTGCAACGTTATCAGGATCAAAATATGCGAATATGTAAATAATGCGCTGGCCATTCTTTAAATGTACATCTAAATTCATGACTGTTGGATGCCTGTCGTGTATAGAGAAGGCCAGTATTCGCCAAACCACCTCAGAAGTGCTGATGTAGCGACCAGACTGGTATTTGGTCACTTCATCCCTGTCAGTACTCTGTAAAGCAAACGTTGCCTGGTCACCTTTGTTGACGTATTTAAAGATGTATTTAATCGACTGTACGCTTGTGCACGACTCGACGTTAATGTGGGTACTGAACGTCCTGGAAAGTACAGGTGAGTATGGAACTATCCACCTGTTGTAATAATGGAGATGAGAGTTGTCGTTGGAACGGAGCTGAATCATGTAAATGTAAAACTGGAGGGCGGAAGTCTTTTTGTTATAATTTGGGACACCTGTCTGCGGGTCTACATTGTATACGGCAAAGTGGTAGCCATCCTCTCCGCGACAAAACATTAGGGGATACTGTAGGGTATCATAAGCGCGATGTATAAGCTTCAAATGAAGTCATCTGGAAAGCACTGTTAGTTGTAGTGTAGGCTTGAATATTTCTTAAGAAATGGTTGGACTTGGGATGCTCGCCATTCAAAAGAACTCGTAAGATCTCCAGTGGCTCTTGCATAGAGTTTAGTCGTACCTTTCCAGACGCACAACACATTCCCTTGGTCTCTCCCTTCCACTTACGCGCGTGACAGTGTGCACACACCGCAAACATGGTACCAATGTCTTCGTGTTCGATGTAATTAATAAATGGGTTATAGAAAAACGCACTCGTTTCTTTATTGAACCACGGTTGCTTTTCAGGATCATAAACCATAGACTCAGTATCAGATGGGGATGAATTGCGAAGATTGCGACGTAAACGGTCTAGATCAATTTGGGCCACACGCTGTTCGACTGACTGACTTGCCCGAATTTCCTGAATCCGCTCACGTTCTTGCGTGGAATGAACAGACACCTCAACACGCATGTCGCGATATCTTTGCCGAGCAAGTGCCTTACGTTGCTCACGCTGCTCGTCTGTCTCCAAAGACCGACCTAGAGCATGCTGTGAGCGGCCTGCACTAAGGCGCGTCTCATGCTCTTCAGGATTCTCAAGTGATCGAGATGTGGCAGTTCGAATACGCTGAGAGCTTAAACGCGAGTCTCTCTGCGTGTAAGTCTCCAAAGCGCGAGATACTGCGTGGCGCTCGCGATCGCTTGCTTGGCGTGTATCGCGCTCCTGACTGTTCTCGAGCGACCGAACAGTCTCAGTGCGGAAAAGCTGAAGACTTAATCTCTGCTCTCTCTCTGTATCCGTTTCGGAAGCGCGAGATAATGATTGACGCTTTCGGTCACGCGCAAGTCGTATCTCACGCTCTTGACTGCTCTCAAGTGATCGAGCAGTCTCAGAGCAGATATTCTGAAGACTCAACCTCTGATCCCTCTGTGTAACCGTTTCGGATGCGCGAGACAAATAATGACGATCCTGGTCGATAGCTAAACGCATTTCTTGTTGTTCCAAACTTTCCTGAGATCGAGAAGCAGTAGTGCGGACTCGTTTATATTCTAGTCGTAATTGGTGCTGCGTGCTAGTTTCCGCGGAAAAACTTAGTGTATTACGCTCACGGTTAGCACCTAGCCGTTGTTCACGCTTTGCGTCGGTTTCGAGATATCGAACTAACCTGCGCATCTTAGAAACCCTTGAGTTTCGAGACAGATTTGATCTTTTTCTAAAAGGCACAGCTAAAATTCCTTCGTAAGCTGTTGATCCCCGCACGAACGCCGGCGGTCGTGCGCTATTGTCTTACTATTGTGTCTCTAATTACGCTACTCAAGAAGTTAATGCGATACTAACGATATTCAAATCAATAAAAAGTAATCAAATAAGTATGTGAGAATTGCTAGTAAGTAGAAAAATAATAATTATTCGCAGGAAAATTAAACACATCAACCAACACAGACAACAAAGGTAACCCCCGTTTCTATAGGAAGAGAGCGGCACATCGGGACCTATAACATCACTTTTTGGGAACGAAACCATAGCGCGATCTAACTCGACGCCAACGCCATCTAGTTAGAAAACGGAAACTACATATTATTTACCCAAATTAAATTATGAATAAAACTAAATTGTCGTTAATTTAACAGACAACTACCTAATTTTTGCATTTAAAAAAGTGGTAACAGCAGCAAGGAACAAAACTAAGAACTACATACTTAATAAATTTAAATTCCCCGCTAAATTCCCCGTAGTAACTTGCAATTTATAATATTACTGCCCCGCTCCTTTATAAAAATAGCGTGATTATTATGTTCCTTGAGTTAAATTTTTATTAACTAAATAACATGTCATTTTGTGCATTCAATTACGAACAAAAACCTTTTAAAATCAATATTGCTTACCTCCCATAACATACGGCGTAATAATATGTAGCCTAAAGCCTTTCTTGGTTTACAAAGAACAATTTTGCTGAATTTCAATTCAATCTATCCAGTAGTTTTGGTGTGAACCCGTACCATACACACAGACAAAAAGACAAACAGACAAAAATTCAAAAAAGTCACTTTTTGTAATCAGTTACGTTTTTCTAACAAAAGCCACTTATTTTTTCTCGAAAATTCTCAATGTACAGTTTTTCTTTCGTTACTGTTTTATTATATGTATAGATTATATGTATAGATAATCACACTAAAATTATAAAGGCAAAAATTTGTGAGTGTTTTTTTTTTAGATGGGACATCATCTAATGACATCTCCCTTGGGTGGGGCGAGAGGGCGTGTCAGACTTATACTGACTAAAACCCACTCCCAGCAGTGTCCCAGCAGTGGGAACATTATAAGGCCGAATATGCTATGCTATATAAATATATAGCATAGCATATTCGACAGAAATCTGTAACTGCTGTAACAACAAATACTAAATATTTAAGAGAAAAGCTATAATATAGTGTCGAATGTTGTATAGATTGGTACGTAAACCCTTCGTTTGCGAGTCCGTCTCACAGTTGGCCGGTTTTTTTTTCATCTTCATAACTCAAAATCCATTTAATGTTGCGTTTACACGTGGGTACAGCCTCGGCCAATCGCCATTGTTTAAACGGGGTTTCCACGTTTACATAATGGCTAGGGATTGCGATTGGTCGAGGCTGGGCCCACGTGTAAACGGGGCATAACACAATGACAAAAAAATTAAAATAAGTTCCAGGCTGTTATACCTACTGCTCTCTCATACCTAAAAATAAATTCAAATTTTATTTATTATTAACAATCCGAAAATTGCGTGGGCCAATTTACACACACTCTCCAATTAAACAGCGCACAAGCACAAATCTGCTAGCAAAGGAGGCGGCCACACGCGTGAAATAACGGCCCTCACAGACGGCGAGCAATTGGTAGCTCGCCGTCCGGCCGTCCGGTAACCTTCCGGACCAAGCCCGAGTCATCGACGGTGCGTAGTGTTCCACGTGCGCCTCAAGAAGATGACAGCAAAACCGTAGGGGCCCAGCAGGGTCGAAGCCTACTGGGGCATGGGTTCTGAAAGAAAAACCCGGGGTCTTGGAACATTAGGCAAGGAAGGAACATAGGATTGGATTTTAGTCTGTAAAAATCTAACACGCCCTTACGCTCTACCCTAGAGTCATCATTTCAGCCGATAGACGTCCGCTGCTGGACATAGGCCTCCCCCAAATATCGCCACAATGAACGGTCCTGTGCGTCTCGCATTCATCGGATTCCCGCAACCTTCACCAGGTCATCGGTCCACCTTGTAGGGGGCCTTCCAACACTGCGTCTTCCGGTACATGGTCGTCCAACGGCCATCTGTTCTGCGATCAATGTGCCCTGCCCATTGCCACTTAAGTTTGGCGATTCTTCGTTTCCACCCTAGAGTGAGACAAGTTATTGGATGATTTTTCACCTAAAAAAACGCACAAGCCTAAAGTTACAAATCGATCGATCCTTAATCCGAAACGCGTAACAAATGTCATTTGATTCACGGATTTAGGGAGAAAAGAATCTGGTGTGGACCTATCGACAGCCATGTAGGAACATTTTCAATTTCCGGCCATCTTATGACGTCACATTTTGAGGGACTTTGTTGACGAATATTTTGATCTCGTTATTGGCAATTTTCTTTACCAAATGCCTTCCTGTTTGTGAATGGAAATTGTTATTTCGTTACAATATCACTTGTGGTTGATACAATAAAACTCAACAGATCCACTGTTGAGTTTTATTGGAGAGAGTCTGGAATGTTGTATTTTGTTTCTTTTATTAATAAAATAACCCCTTCCCAAGGAACCCTAGAGTTCTAAAGAAACTTGAGTGTTACGTAATCCAGGTAAATCCCCTACAATTGTCTCTGCAAAGAAATCCGATCCCTTGCTACTTTATCCTCGTCGCTTTTTTCCATGGAACAATCTTATAAAGTTTTTATTCTTAAGAAAATTTCATACAGCTTTCGATCTTAAGTTCTTAATCAATTTATCTTAGCTTATTTAATATTTTAACTAGCTGTAAAGATGGGTGATTTCAATCTTTCAAAAGTTATTTTTCTTTAGAAGAAGCCACGTGCCCGGTGAGATTTTCTACCACTAACTTTTCAGGAGCTTTAGAGAGGTAAGTTTCTATAAAAATCAATAATCCGACTAACTTTTATATGTTCACTAGTCTCCAGGGCTAACTTTTAAGTTTCTAACTTAAAAAATACAAACTTCCATATAATCTTCCATCCCTTCTAGAACCCTTAGGAGAAAAACTTTCAAAAACCCTTCCTTAATGCTCACCTTCGTTACAGTGTCACCCTTACGAAAAAAAAACATGAATCGGAAGCCAACGCTTTAGGTTGTGCATTGTTTGTCAGTGAAAGTATTTAATATTTTTTGTTAAACATTATAATGCGCTCCAATACACAAATCGTTGAGCTGGCTCAGTGGGGCTACCCAGCTTAATTGTGACTACTGATTAACTGTGGGATACTTTAATAAAGTCACTAGAATGACTAATGTAAATTAACTTAACTATCGGGCATGATTAAAAACCAGTACAAAGAAAAATAATAAAACAAACATAAATAAGTGGAGAGAAAGAGAGAAAATAGAAAAAAAAAAAACAAAATAAAAGCAAATTTATATAACTTTTGAACTTACGGTGAACATGCAAAAATGTGTTCAAAAGTCTCATTGTAGGCATCAACCATTCTGCAAACAGGCGAACGCAAACCAGAATTGTTAGAAATAACTTAAAATGTTAGATAAATCTATGCAGTCAATATAGTTAATAACCACGATGTGGTTGCGACAGACCACGAACTCGAAGGAGAATGGTGGGACGACTTAGATGCTTAGGAATGTATAAGAAGGGGCAGGTCTGAAGGAAGGCCTTTGTCCAGCTGTGGGATAATATAGGCTAGATATAGAAACTAACTGAATTCAAAGAAAATTAAAGAAAGAAAGAAAAAACGTTTATTCGTACCTCACACATACTGTAGAATTAAGTATAAAGAAAAAAAACTTGAAAATCTGTGCAAGGCCAAAAAGGCGCCTAACTCAGCATATGCTGCGATATTTAAAACGATAAATTACGCAATAATTATCATAAATTACCAATTATCAATCAGAAATTCTACAAAAAAAAAATTGGTAAAATTAGCAGTATTTGTGTCTATTTTCCATAAACGAAGACTATTAAACCACATCAATATTCATTTTATTTTCACACGTAAATCCTTTTCCACAAACTTGCCCTTACTTAGACGAACTATCAAAAATTAGCCTCGTTAGCTTAAAAAAGAATCCTCCAGTAAAACACTTGGGCAAGCGAATTAATCTTCGTGAGTGTGATGCGAAAAAACTTTCGGAAGAGGCAACTTATGTTCCAGCAAAGCGGAAAACTTTTCAATCGTTTATAGGCGAATCCATTAAGATGAATCGTTGAATTTTTAGTTTTCTATCAGACCACAACTTTGTTTGCCAAGTTTTCGAAAGAATATGCAAATGTTTTCAGCATCGGATGGGTTAAACATAAAATCGAGCCCGAAGTCTTTGGTAAGTTTGAACGTGCAATTTAAAGTACAAGTAATAAAAAAAGAATACGTCCCGATGATGGCAGAGAATATCTCAGTAATGAATTCAAAGAATATGTTCAAAATTCAAGATTTATACATGAATCTTCATATAACAATACTCGTTATTGTTTTAATTTTTAGGGTTCCGTACCTCAAAAAAAACGAAACCCTTATAGGATCACTTTGTTGTCCGTCCGTCTGTCTGTCTGTCTGTCTGTCAAGACCCTTTATCTCCGAAACGCGTGGATGCTTCGAGTTGAAATTAAAACCATATACTCAAGTCGGTCCCTTAAAGTTGTGAAAAAATCAAACTTCTCAAGGAAAAAAAAGATACGGCCGTTTATGTCGCAAACAACGTACATTTCAACACTCTTAAAAGGAATCAAAATTCATAGGGTACTTCCCGTTGACCCAGAATCTTGAAATTTGGCATAAAGCAAGATCTTATAGTATAGATATAGGAATAAATCTGAAAACTGTAAATTTATAGTTACGTCACAATTTTTTTTTATAATTTGGAAAAATCTTCATAACTCAATTCGGGAATCGAACTGTTTTCATAGGTAAGTTTGTGCGGAACCCTCAGTGCGCGAGTCCGACTCGCACTTGCCCTGTTTTTTCTTATTTAAAAGCTCGCGTTTAACTACTATCTCACCTGATAGAAAGTGATAATTTGATCGACGATGGATTACACTTGCCTGCATGTAGCTTATCCACTCTTGACTTAAAGACCCCTAGGTTGTACCTATCTAGAAACACAGACTCCAGCAAGGAATTCCACTACTTAGCTATACGCTTAATGCATGTGTTCCCTAAAGTTTTCGTATGTGTTTTTGTAGGTATTAAACCTAACCAAATTGGCATCACCTCATTCGGAGACCACCTACATGGACAAGTTCAAGCGCTCAACCATAGCCTAATGGAGAAACCGGATCTGAGACCCACTAGCTCATGTGTCGGACACGTACCTCTCGGCAGTAGCGCTGTCATCTGTAAACATATATAGCAGATATTTATGTGGAGAAAAATTAAAAATTCAATGTAGTTAATTCGTGCTCATTTACAAAAATAGTATTGGTCATAAGTAGTAGATAATAACAGCAGCTTTTGTAACAATTCGATGGCATAGTTGCATAATCATTCCATATGAATGCGCTGGGCTCCTATTAAAACACTATTAGTATAAATAATATATATAATAATTTAAAGTGTGCTACTTTAAATTATATTAAATTTAAAAAAAAAAAACAGGTTATGCTTTGCAAATGCTTTTCATGTAGATATTTCGCGGAAAATGTTATTAGTTATATTCTTTTTTTATTCTATAAAATGTGATGTACCTATCATCGTTTGTATGCCCTGATAAATAAAATAAATGACATGCTAATAATAATAATTTTAACTTCCAGCTTTGAGTCCCTAAATATGCCATTCGAACCTCGGCTGCAAGCTGTGGATGCAGGCTGCGAATGCAGGTAGCACACGTATGACACGCAGCCGTTGCCTGCATCCGCAGCTGGGAGTGATTCCGAGGCTGGCTGCATGTGTTGCCAGTCGCAAATCTACGATTCAATCCAATATGAGCGTCGAGCGCTATCGGCTCCGAATAGCGATTATTTCGGACTTTACTAAACAGATTGGATTCACGTAACTACGTGCGCATCAACTTACGGCTGCAGCACTACTGGTCTGCGATCGGCTGCGGCTGCAGGTCACGGCAGCACTCGCAGCCGAAGCTTGGCAGCACGTGCGGCCGCAGCCGCATTCGGAATGGTTTTCACAAAAATCCATACTACTGCATAGAAAACCAGTTGTGCAGCTGCAGCCGCCGCATCTGCTGCCTGCATCCGCAACCTGCAGCCGAGGTTCTAATACCACCTTAATAGGAAGAATCAATTTTAATGCAAATTTATCTTATTTTTGTGATCTGGTTTCCACATTTAGTCCTTGGTGGACCATTGTGTGTGGGCCATGGTGGCTTTCATTTCAACCAGCCCACCTCTCTCCAAAAACAGGTGGCCAGCTCATCAGCTGCGGCCCAGAGAAACGTTTTGTCCTGTAATCCACTGCAGCGTCACACTGTTATCGTTGAGCACTGTAGTGTGTTCAAGTGCAGATTGGCATTATTTTTCGATATCACATACAAAATCTTTTTATTTCACATAGGCCTACATGGGCAATTATAAAACGTCAGAAGCTAGTGCATCGTTCCAAATGGTCGTTTCATATGAAGAAGAACCGGCAAGAAACTTTTTTTTTTTTTATTATTGATAGGCTCGCGTTTGACCACCATCTCACCTGATGGTAAGCGATGATGTGGCCGACGATGGAGCACGCTTGCCTAGAAGTAACCTATTCACTCTTGACTTAAAGACCCCAAGGTTGTAGCTATCAGGGAACACAGACTCGGGCAGGGAATTCCACTCCTTAGCTGTACGCATTATGAATGTGTTCCCAAAACGCTTTGTACGTATGGGTGGGATGTCCACCATGTACCGATGGCGCAACGCCGTACGTCTAGTGGTCCGATGATGGAACGGACTTGGTGGAATTAAATTGTGCAATTCCAACGCACACTCCCCGAAGTGTAATCGATAGAAAACCGACAGGCCAGCATGGGTATTCTTTAAAAAATATGTATTATTGTTACAATGCTTCCATATTACAATATAAATAGGTTTATGAGGACAGTGTAGACCAGTCATTATTGTATCCAAAAGTATAATAAAAATAATTATAATAAACAAGTGGGTCAAAATAGAAAGTAATTTATAAATCCGTGGAGTCTACTAAATGTTCTCATATTCACACAATAAAGAGACTATTGAATAAAAATTAAAATCATTAATGCTAATTTAGGATAGTTCTTAAAAAACGTTACACTTTTCTTTCAAAGAAGCCAGCGACATGACGTCAAAGTCCTTCATCAATATTTAATAAACTCCTCCATTGTTGTTAGTAACTACATAAATTACTCGCTTTAATTAAAAACTAAACCAGCATGGGCGCACACGCAGCGAATGTAAATGAGGAACAAACAAAATTGTACACAATTAGACAAGCAAATGAACCCGAGTGAAATGCTAATGTATCTCCCGAAACTCACATTGTTTCACTACAAAACAAATATGGCGTTTAGTTCCTTGAATCTTTGTGGAGACTTATTAGTTTGGCTAGACGAAGAACACTGAACAGTATAGAAGCGAGGATTTGAGAAAAATGTTTTAAGGATATCATTAAAAAATCATAAGGATATTGTTTCCAGCTGAATTGCGGATTATCAGAGCCAATTGTGGATGGGAAATCATCTAATAACTTCTGTCGTTCTAGGGTGGAATGAGAGGGCGTGTCAGGCTTTTACTGACTGTAAACTTATTTTTTTCCTTCGTGTTCTAGGACCACGGGTTCCAGAAATTCCCCATGGCCCTAGTGGGCATCCGCCCTGCTGAGCCCCTATGATTTTACTGACATCTCTTTGAGGCGCGCGTGGAACACTACGTGCCGTCGACGACTAGGGCTCGGTCCTTGCCAGACGGCCGGACAGCAAGCTACCCATTGCTCGTCGTCCAGAAACCCGCGCATATACTGGCCGGACTCCCAACGCCCGGGGCGTTCCTGTCGCGGCAACTATGAATGGACTGCGGGATTGTTCGAAAGAGTCGAAATACAAAGGGCAACTGAAGGAACACAGATGGATTTTAGGCAGTTAAAGTCTGACACTTCTTCTCGTTCCATCAAAAGAAGAACATCGATATTTTTTCTTTAGCACCTGTAATTTCAACCACATTATTTTTACCTTAAATTATTTGTTTCCATATGTATCTAATCTTTGCCACTCTCCCAAGACTGTGTAAATTTCTACAATAAACAAAAATGGGTATGTCAAAGCATTCTAACCTGAACACGACCCTCATAACATCAAAATACTGAAAGATCTCTTAACATTCGCAAAACTAAGAGAAAAAAAAATGAATCTGTTTTTTTTTTCTTGTAATTCAATTATTAATAATTCAAAATCTGAATTTGTTTTTCTTTTTTTTTTCAAACTTATCACCATCCTTACTACTAATATTTTATCTGTTTCAACTAGTTGTAGGCCTGTGGTCTCTCTCTATTAACTGAAGACGAACGTGAAAGAGCCACTTTTACTATTGTGATTGGAGACACATCCATACAAACATCTGTGTAGAATTTGTTGGTGATCCAAATAAATAAATAATCGTAGCGGTTCAAAAGCATAAAGTTGGTTATTCCTCAATTGGCTTAATTCTCCACAGGGATCAAAGCACAAAAATCCAAAAACGGATCAAAAGCTTTCTCAAAATAGTTCACCACCTCGGAAATTCGTCTCAACGCCTTTGAAAAGCTTCTCAGACAAATCGATGTCGTAAATAAAAGAGTTTGTAGAGGATACTTCAGATCAAAGGTGAAAGGTGGATGATTCACCGAACCAACCGTAAGAAAGCCGAGTTTTGACGATTTTTACCGAACAATCCTGACTGTTGGTTTTCGAATTTGGAACTTGTGGGGTCTTCCATTGTTGTCTTGACACAAACGGTTTTGAGGAATTTATCTATTTTATATTAGAAAGGTGGATTAGCTAATGGAACAATGTTTTTTTTTAATCTACTTGTTTTTTCCTGCAGCTTAGCTCCCGTGGATCTGTTGGTTCAATAAAAACTTTTTAGAAAAAAAAAATAACCGACTTCACTAAAAAAACACTAAAAGGATCAAAATAACTTTAATTTCGGAAGTCGGTGTTTCTCGGTATTGTTTGTTTCTTATTTAACAACCGACTTCCGAAATTAAAGTTATTTTGATCCTTTTAGTGTTTTTTTTAGTGAAGTCGGTTATTTTTTTTTTCTAAAAAGTTTTTATTTCACACTTTTTAGTTGTGCGATACACTTATAAACAGAGTGCCTATTTCTAATGACGATTCCAATTAACCCAAATACTGCTAGGTTACATTGTTTTTTTATTATAAAGTTGCTGTGCCTACCTTCCTCCTTCCGGCTCCATCATCAGATCAGTTCGATAGTACCTTATAGCCAAAGAGCATCTCACGACAATTCTAATAAGCCCAAACACGGCTAGGATACATTGATTAATTACGGAGTTCCTGTGCCTACCTTCCGGCTCCATCATCAGATCAGTTCGATAGTACCTTATAGCCAAAGTGCATCTCATGACAATTCTAATGAGTCCAAACACGGCTAGGTTACATTGATTAATTACGGAGTTCCAGTGCCTACCTTCCGGCTCCATCATCATCATCAGATCACTTCGATGATACCATTTTCAACGTAACTATTCAGAATCATTCATTTATTTGTATTGTCATAGTCGCTTAACTATATCTTCAATGTGATATCTATTTGAGTATGAAGTTCCGTTGACCATTTCTGGTCTTCTTCATCAGTTCCACTTCATCAAATGTTACTTTTTGACTGTAAATGCTTAAGTTCTTGATGATAATACTAAAATTAAATGGGACCAATCTGGAAGCATATCCTATAAAGGGAAAAAAAAATTTTGCAAATCGGTCCATAAACTACGGAGTTCTGAGGTAACAAACATAAAAAAAAAAAGATGATAAAAAAAAAAAAAAAAATGCAACCGAATTGATAACCTCCTCCTTTTTTTTGAAGTCGGTTAAAAATAGGTTCTTGCATCCAGCCATAATACCTATATTATAGCAAATTCTAAAAAAAAACTGTTAAAAAAAATTTCGTTGATGGATCCGGCACTTTTACACATTATCTCCTACTATCAAACAATACAATTTACCTTCTTTGTTATTATAATCACACTAATCTATATATTATATAAATAAAAATGAATCGCAAAATGTGTTGGTAAGCGCATAACTCAACAACGCCTGGACCAATTTGGCCAATTCTTTTTTTAAAATGTTCGTTGAAGTTCAAGGATAGTTTTTAAGTAGAGTAGAGTAGGGTAGAGTAGGGTCGAGTAGGGTACAGTAGGGTAGAGTAGGGTACAGTAGGGTAGAGTAGTCAGTTGACGGGAGTAAAGCCGTGGGCAAAAGCTAGTATTATATAAAAGCGAAATACCACCCACTGATTAATCACGAAATCTCAGAAACTATAACTCCTACAAACTTAAAATTTGGCAGGTAGGTTTCTTATAGGGTGTAGACATCCGTTAAGAACGGATTTTACGAAACTCCATCCCTAAGGGGTTAAAACGGGGGTTAAAAGTTTGTATGGAAAAACCTACTATCACGCGGGCGATGCCGCTGGCAAAAACTAGTACTATATAGACGACAGTTTGTAAGTATGTAGGTGTCACATACACACGCATGTAGGTGTGTTTGTAACTTTTCACGCTCAAACGACTAACTGGACTTGGTCCAAGCCAAATTTGATTCAAGTCCTTCCGACCATGGTATGGTAACGGCCTCGACTTACGAGTTGTAGATCGCGGGTTCAAACCCAGCCAGGCGCAGTACTTTGTGTAATTTATTTCATCACCATTGCTCTCAAAACGGTGAAGGAAAACATCGTGAGGAAACCGGCATGTCCTAGTACCAAAAATTCGAAGGCATGTGACAATCACCAATCCGCACAGGGCCCGCGTGGTGGATTACGGCCCATACCCTCTCCTAGAGAGAAGAGGCCTGAGTCCCAATGGTGAACATTAAAAGACTGACTATGCTATGCTATGCTTTCCGACCATGTCTGGAATAACACATGGGATACTTTATATCCAGGGAGAATGTTCCCTTGGGATGATTTTCCGATTACACGAGGGCGAATTTTTAATATAATATTCAAGTTACTTAAACGATTAGTCCAAATCCATTGAGTTAGGTTTTGATACGTAATCAGATTATTTACTGTGTTTTTGTAACCAAGAATATTATTAAATGTATTTTGAATTCGATTATTCATTGCAATCAACTAATAATGCTGGCCATACTGATACGTATTTGTGATTATCTGTGGAACCACGTACCGGAAGACGTAGCGTTGGAAGGCCTCCTACAAGGTGGACCGATGACTTGGTAACGGTTGCGGGAGTCCGATAGATGCGAGACGCACAACCGAACGAACGGTCCGTTCATTGTGGCGACACTTAGGGGAGGCCTATGTCCAGCAGTGGACGTCTTTCGGCTGAAATGATGATGATGATGATGATGATGTGGTAAAGCTGTTGATGTAGTGTAATGGCGGATGACAGCTTTAGTCTTCAATTGGCCGCCGTTCAGGTAAGACGCACAATTTGTCTCTCACATTATTATAACGTTAAGAAATATTGTAACAATATAATTTAAAAAGAGTGTCCATGGAGTTTCTTGCACACTCTTCTCCCTGAGCTCTACACTGTAGAATGTGCAACTAGCATCACTTTTCTGACTGACTTCTTGACAATTCAAACGATTGAGTAATAAATATATTATTTTATACTGAAGTGAGCAGTTTTATTACAATTGGATCCCTTGATATTGCAAACTCTTAAACAAAAATATTTTCCTGATATTTTGGAATACAAATTGTAAAATAAAATGTTTTTAATCTTCACTCTTCTTGTCGATAAAGAGCTACTTAGACTTTCTTGTGTACACCTATTAGCCGGTTAAAGAAAATGTTCTTACATTTTCAGCTTACAGCCGTGTAGGGGTGAAAACTTAAACGCAACTGTCTTTTAAACCGGTTACCTTGTACACTACTTTTCTCAAATGAAACTTCCTTTAAGACATGTAATTCTGAGACGACTTTGCTAAACTTTTATCTCCGTACAAGGCTTGAAACTCTGTAAGGCATATTACTAATTTTACTGTTAACCTTTTCAACTAAACCGAAAGTTAACGAAACTCCAAGCCTCGTGCCAGTGCTAGAAACTTGTAAACTTTAACTTAACTAAAGCGTTTGTACTTATAGTGTAGAAGTGCAAGCTTCAACGGGATGTGATGTGACGTTAGTGCTAGCTGTACGACTTGGTGATTTGCAGTCGATTTTAGAACAATTCAAAATTTTGTTGGCTATTCCATCTTTAAAATTTGGGGTGCGTCTCATTCTTATCCAATTCAGTACTTTAAATACATTGTGCATTTAATATATAGGGTGACTAGTAATTAGTGACCGATACTCAAACACGTGATTGTACTCAAGATTACAAACAACTTTCCCAAAGAAACTTTTTTTATATACTCACTAGTTTGTAGGTACATTCACTGATTAGGTACGTACACTTATGGGTTTGCAAGCTGCGCGGGTGTTCTATCACTATTTTAGGTACGACGGCGTCACGCGGCTAAAAGCTGAGGGCTCTCCGGTCGCAGGCGCGCGCGCGTATTTAAACAGCTGTTTTAATATTGTGATACAACTAATAAGAATATAAAAGTTTCTATAAAAGTCTCTTTGGGAAAGTTGTTTGTAATCATGAGGACAATCACGTGTTTAAATATCGGTCACTAATTACCAGTCACTCTATATATCAATATGGCCCTTTACAGCACGTAATTTAAATGAATATTTTCGAAGATATTACTATTTAAAATGCAGGGACATAGCGGTTACGGTGGTATCAGCATTGCACCCGTGCGAAGCCGGGGCGGGTCGCTAGTATCATATAAAGTTATTTGGTATATTTTCATTTCAATAATATTCACAAGATATAATAAACGTGAGATATACTAACTGTTGATAAAATTTCTCATATAAAATTTTTATACTCTAAAACTTATTTTGTATAACGTTATTGGATATAAAGTTTATTTCATCGAAAATCATTAGGTCTATCGTTTAAAATATATATTGGTCGCAGCTGTATCGTATAACACACTGTTAGTATTTCATTAAAACGTACATGGAATAATCTGTTATAGAACGAATAAAAAAAGAAACTGGTCCCTCGATACCTAATTATCAAACGCCAAGTTCCTTTGAGCAAACTACATGAAAGCGAAGTTGAAGAAGAAAATTAGCTTCCGAATGAAAACACACTGAACGTAACGTGTCTAGAAAATTACTTAATACTTTATAAGGGCCATTCACGAGCTGCACTGCGCCTTGTAGGATTGTAGGCAACTTCGCTTTGATTCGAACTCGTTGTAAGTTTAATGAACTAACGGAACTTCAGTACTTGGAAAAAAGTGCATTTAGGCATACGAAATATTTATAAAATGTGTAATGTTAGATAAATAATCCATTTTTTTTGAGGTGGGCATCGTCCAAAGATGTCTATCGCTCTAGGGTGGAGCGAGAGGGCGAGTCAGACGTTTACTGACTAAAACTACACCTGTATCTTTCACTTGCCCTTTGCGTTTTAAGACCACCAGCTTCCTTTTCAAATCCTAGGTTTTTTTTTAAGGTTGAAAATTATCTAACTACTTCTCCCGCACTAGGACGGAGCGAAAGTTTGAGTCAAACTTTTACTAACTTATACCCTTCAGTTGCCCTTTGCATTCTAGGATTACGGGTTTCCTTCCATTTGAATGAAAATTGGCACAAAAGTAGGTATATCATATTCTGATAGGTCATAGGATAGACTTAGATTTTGATTGGGATCTAGTGTCCGCCATTTGCGGTAAGATTTTGTTGAAAATTTTGATGTGAGTTTTTTCGAAATTTACTAGAGACAGGTGCTTTACTTTCTTTTCTCCAGGATTCAGGCTTAGTCTTGAATTCCAATATTTTTTTATGTAATGTAAAGATGTAGCCCGACTATCCCACTCACACATAAAATATTATGTAGCAAAAGTGGTCTGCACTATTAACAAATTTACGCGACATAATAAAAACTGTAGATTTTTCACTAAAAGTGTTTGAAAAAAAAATTATAATTTCACGTTTTAACTGGTAAACAAAACACAGTCAGCGTAAGACGCAACAAACAAATAATAAATAATAAAATTTCTGCAGGTAATCACTTGGTAAGTACTTTGAATTTAATTTGCTTATTTTATATAATAGCGCATATGGAGGATGTCTTCAAGGTTCTGGAATGGAGAGGGCTAGGCATTAATGTCAATGGCGAGTACATCACTCACCTTCGGTTTGTTGACGATATAGTAGCCATGACTGATACTACGGAAGAAATCAGTACAATGCTCGGTGACCTCAGTAGAACTTCCGAAAGAGTGGGACTTAAAATGAACATGGACAAAACCAAAGTCATGGTAAACATCCATGTAGCACCCACTCCTATCAAGATCGGAGACTCTACACTTGAAATTGTGGACTACTACGTTTACCTGGGACAGATGGGCCAGTTGGGTAGGTCTAATGTCGAGAAAGAGGTCAATAGTCGAATCCGACTCGGCTAGGCAGCGTTCGGGAAGCTGCGCAGTGTCTTCTCGTAAAATATACCACAGTGTCTCAAGACGAAAGTCTATGACCAGTGCGTGTTGTCAGTGATGACATATGGCTCCGAAACGTAGTCGCTTACAATGGGCCTCATCAGAAGGCTTCAGTCACTCAAAGGGCAACGAAAAGGGTTAAACCCAGTTGTGGGTTAAGCTCGCCTGTGTACATCAACTGTCATATTTTATTGTTTATATAAAATTGTATGTACAATAAAGAATAAAGAATAAAGAAAGGGCTATGCTCGGAGTTTCCTTGCGTGATCACATCAGAAACGAAGATATCCGCAGGAGAACCAAGGATTTTGATTGGGATCTAGTGTCCGCCATTTGCGGTAAGATTTTGTTGAAAATTTTGATGTGAGTTTTGGTGAATTGAATAAGTAGTTAAAAGGTTTTTTAACTACTTATTAGTAATTTGGTTTTGTCCATAGCTACGTCCAATTTTGAGTTCATCACGAAAATACGGAAGGAACCGCTGTTAGAAACTAGTCACACTAATTTTCTAAACATCACGAAAATACGGAAGGAACCGCTGTTAGAAACTAGTCACACTAATTTTCTAAACATCACGAAAATACGGAAGGAACCGCTGTTAGAAACTAGTCACACTAATTTTCTAAACATCACGAAAATACGGAAGGAACCGCTGTTAGAAACTAGTCACACTAATTTTCTAAACATCACGAAAATACGGAAGGAACCGCTGTTTGAAACTAGTCACACTAATTTTCTAAACATCACGAAAATACGGAAGGAACCGCTGTTAGAAACTAGCCACACTAATTTTCTAAACATCACGAAAATACGGAAGGAATCGCTGTTTGAAACTAGTCACACTAATTTTCTAAACATCACGAAAATACGGAAGGAACCGCTGTTTGAAACTAGTCACACTAATTTTCTAAACATCACGAAAATACGGAAGGAACCGCTGTTTGAAACTAGTCACACTAATTTTCTAAACATCACGAAAATACGGAAGGAACCGCTGTTTGAAACTAGTCACACTAATTTTCTAAACATCACGAAAATACGGAAGGAACCACTGTTTGAAACTAGTCACACTAACTTTCTAAATCTGAAAGTTTGTATGTTTGTTACTTCCTCACGCTCGAACGGCTGAATGGATTTTGTCGAAACTTTGTATCAAGGTAGACCATGTCCTTGAATAGCACAAAAAAATACTTTTCATCCCATAAATATGTTCCCTTGGGATAATTTTCTTCTATGACGTTAGTGAAACGCTGGCAGCAGCTATTAATAGATAATAATGAGTTTTATCAATTTACAATAACATTCCTGGTACAGTATATATTCTAAATTATCTAAGCAGGCACGTGTCTACACTAGGCGTGTGTAACTCTTTACTGAACCGACTCACTGTTCCGAAACATTTTAGTGTTCCGAAAGATGGAGGAAAGGAACAGTAGTAATGTTTTAAATGCATCAATTGGAACAATTGGAATAATGAAACATTATTTACCTTTAGTGACCTGCAGTCTTTTTAAAATTCAAATTAAAACGTAAATAATGTAAATATGCACTAAAAATATCTACTTAAAATTATTCTTAAATCAAAATTCAATTAAACATATATAATAGTGTATATGAGGCGACGTAACAGATCACAATTCATAACAGTCAGTGTCTGTGTCTGTATCTTTTGATCCGATGTTCCAAATGTTCCATTTGTATCTTTTAGGCCGCTGTTCCAAATGATACATTTCACTGTTCCGGAACATTTCAGTGATACAGATGCAAATGTTCCAATGGCAAAGATGACACACTTTGCCCACGCCTAGTCTACACTTGACCTTCAAAGATTTAGATTCCAATCTCTAATTAGTAAGTAATCAAGTAGTTCAAACATCAGCCACTATGTAATAATTAGTCCAAACAAATTGATAATTACGACAACTACATAATTAATGGACGAAATATTATATTACTTAATTCAAGGAAAGCCTAATCCGCTTTCATTATATAAGTTGGATAAACAAACATCTCACATGATATAGTAATATCAACATCTGTGGCAGTGGCGTAGTTAGGTGATCTCAAATAGGCCTTGCATCAAACATTTTTTTTTTTTAAACAAGCGGCTATTGTCCTAAGATATATTTTTATACAGATACACTTTTTGTTATAACGGAAATATATAACACTGATCTACAAAATTTAACTTTTTTGTGCCTTTCAATTGAATAATATATTTGTGTACTGCTTTGAGGAATAGGAAACACTTTTTTTTTTATTAGCTCTTATTTTGAAAATATACCTAATATGTAAAATTTTACTTTTAATAACATGTTAAAGTACAAAATAATTTATTTAAAAACAACGCTATATTTAATTATTATTATTTTGTATTTTTGGTTGGGTTTTTAATTGGGAATTTCGAAATATAAACAAAATATTTAAACCTGTTTAATTAGATTGTCTCTTCTTTTTCGTTTGTTTAAATTAATAGCTTTCAATGGTATCTCTTCTTAAATAACATTGACGCGTTACATCGACCCTGGTATCTCCTTCCATTGTCGAGATATCTTTGTGGAATCGTGTCAACGATTGCGATGCGATCACCGCAGTTAGAAAGAAAACAATCAAGATGAGAATAAAGAAAATGGTTTTTAGGGACATATTGCAACCCAACTGTTGACACTATTCAAGGAGATTGTTCACAAGTTCTACATAATTTTTATTTCTCATATTGCCGAAATAAACATGAACGACCACTCTAAAAGATTCCCATGCTTCTTTTTCAAACCCATGTAAACCTGAATCTAAGTTTTGGCCCTTTAAAATCTCTCTTATTTCAGGTTCGATAAAGATTCCTTCTTTTATTTTGGCGTCGCTTATAAGAAATTTACTACTAATTTACGTACTTGCAATAGATAGGAGGAGTGGTTCTGTGATTATATAATCCCGGGCTTGAAAATAAGAGTAGGTACTTTGACTGGTAACAAACCTGGATTAAAAATTAGCTTGACTTATGGAGTACTGGATTAGAATAGATTTATTGTAATCTCACGAATGAGTAGAGCAAGTTATAAAATTGGAACTTCCTATCATATAGTCAATATTTTTTTACTACGGGCCCCGCAATAATAAGAGAATTTAAGGTTGTGGATATCATGTTCCCCCATAGCCCTTGTGGCCCGGGGGCCCTATATCACTGATACGGCTGACACGAGTAGCTACGCCCCTGATTTGTAGTTTCTGTGCGTTTCATCACAAAACCGATCAAATTCTGCTCCAGTCCATATTGGTAGGCACAGTGTTTTTTCTATTTTCATTCGAAACGGCTGAATGTCATTTACGGGAGGAAGCAGGCGTTAGACTGTCGAATGCCCGTCCTAACTGTGCAATCAGAATGTCTATTTAGAATTAGGTGCTGCTGAAGTTATAAGTAGTTACTGTGAGGGATCTGGGCAAATAAGAAACATATGAATGAATAGATGACATTGATTTTATAAAAATTTACTTACGTATATTATTTTTTTTACTTTTGCACGCCTTCATAATACGGCCTCTGGACTACTAGGGCTTTTTTTAAGTGGGAAATTATCCAATGATATCTCCGCTCTAGGGTGGAGCGGGAGATGTCATTAGAGGGTATTAGAGGGTGTGTCACACACCCTCTCGCTTTTCAAGTCTGACACACCGTGTGTCAGACTTTTACTAATTACAAACCCACTCCTTTTCTTTCGTTGCCTTTCATACCAGAGCCGAGTTTTCCTTTCAGAAGCAGACCATTGGCTCCAGTAGGCTTCGACACTGCTGGGCCCCTACGGTTTGCTGACATCTCCTTGAGGCGCGCGTGGAACAGTAAGCGCCGTCGACGACTTGGGCTCGGTCCGGACGGTTACCGGACGATCAGGCGGCGAGCTACCCATTGCTCGCCGTTCGCAAGCCTGCGCCTACGGTGGCCGGAAATCGGGATCAGGATCCCGGCGGCTCAGGCTCAAGGGCCGCGCTATGATTTTTTAAGCCAAAAAAAACTTGAAAAATACAATATATTATATTTTAATACTATTTCCAGCTTTTAATATCTATTGCAAGAAGATCATCCTGAGCTTCTTCGTAATCAGGTAAAACAAAATTACTATTGAACAAAGAAAAATCCAATCCTGAGTTTCCATTCAGCGGTATCTAGCACCAAACTAACACACAAAAGCTCTCAGCTTCCAGTCAGTATAACTATGTAGTAACTGTAAAATCTAAAAACTCTTGACTACCCGTTTATTTACTAACTTGTTTTCAGAAAGTAAATTTCCATCAGAATGAAGCACAAAACATGATCAAATTTCATAAACTGTCAACAAACTTTCAACTACAATTTCTAGTAGAGTGTATATAAATACAGGGCTGTAACATCGTAAAGTAGTATTTCTTTTTTGTTGTTGGGAAAATCATCCAATGACATCCCCCGCTCTTGAACGGAGCGCGAGGGTGTGTCAGACTTTTACTGACTAAAAACCCACTCCTGTTCCTTCTTTGCGTTCGTCTCAGGGCCGAGTTTTCCTTTCAGAAACAAACCCTTGGCCCGAGTAGGCTTTGACTCTGCTGGGCCCCTACGGTTTGCTGACATCTCCTTGAGTCGTGCGTGGAACAGTACGCGCCGTCGATGACTTGGGCTTGGTCCGGACGGTTACCGGACAGTCGGACGGCGAGCTACCCATTGCTCGCCGTTCGCAAGCCTGCGCCTACGGTGGCTGGAAATTGGGATCGGGATCCCGGCGGCTGGGGCGTGAGGGCCACTCCCTCGCTCGTGCACGTGCGGCCTCATCCTTTGCTAGCATTACTGCTTCGCAGAAGGAGGCGACCGCCTGCCACTCCTCCTCGCTTCGGACCATGGCCTGCACCAAGGCCCGGTGCGAGAGATCGTTGCCGCCGGTCTACCCCACGAGGACACGGCTGGGCTCTGCCCAAGCGGGGCAAACCTCTACCATGTGCTCCATCGTGTCCTCCGAGCGGTCCACACAGTGGTGATACCCGGGCGTTACTTCCGCACGAATCCAGTGCAGGAACTTCACGAACTGACCATTCTCGGTGAGAATCTGCGTCATGTGGAAGATGAGGACGCCGTGAGGTTTCCAGCCACTCTTTAAAGAGGGGACATATACCGCCATAATTATGGCGTGCCCAGCACTGGGTTGCGACACATCATCATGCATTTTTCTGACTGACTGACTACTTGACAATTCAGAAATGTCTGCAAATAGTTGATTTGAAATAACAACAAATTAAAATCTAATATTTAAAATCGGGGTAAGTAAGATTAGGTAGGTAAGTAAGGAGTTCATATTTTTTATTTCAACACAGGAATAAATCATTAAAAAAAATAAAAAACAATAAATAAGTACTATGATAAATATCAAACATTAACAAAACTCGAAATATGACAACTATCATATGACGAAGCCATAATTGAGTTTGAGAGGTTTATAGGAACAACAATTAATTATTTGGTGTCTTGTATTCACAAAAACCCATATTTTCTACCACAAGGACAAAAAATTAATAATAATAATAATACAAAATCTATTGAATATTGAATGCTGTAAATTTTGAGATCACCATAGTACCTTCCACGACAGGCGATAAGTAATGTCCGGGAACACATTAAAATACGAGTAGATACTATCTGAATTCAAATAAATTACCCGTTTAAGCTCGCACAATTGAATTAGAAGTATTTTAAGAAGGTTGAACTTAAAAAGGTTGGCGCGGCGTCCCTCAAGGTAGACCGATGACCTGGTGAGGGTCGCGAAAATCCGATAGATGCGAGACGCACAGGACCGCTCATTGTGGCGACACTCGGGGGAGGCCTATGTCCAACAGGTCGTCTTTCGGGAATGATGATGATGAACTAAGAAATACTTTATAATTTTTTTGGGTTAGACAATAATGGCTTAATCCGAATAATACAACATTTTCACACGTATAGCATGACTAAATAAATTGGCTTCGTAAGCATGACGCCCGCGGGACTCAAATCCTGAATGTCACATTTATGAATGAGAAATTTAAATTTCATCTAGAAGTCGAGTACACCCGTGTGCATACTGTGTTCAGGATATAATATAGGGTTGACATGCAAAGAGCATTCGATTTCCGATTGATCCTGTATATGCAATGCAAGTCAGCTTTAAAGTCCTTTTTAGTAAAAATTTGTTTTGTTTTTATTTCAAAAATAGTTTGTAAGTCACTACATAGTATAAAACAAAGTCGCTTTTCGTGTCTGTCTGTCCCTATATATGCTTAGATCTTTAAAACTACGCAACGGATTTTGATGCGGTTTATATTAATAGATAGAATGATTCAAGAGGAAGGTTTATGTATATAATGCATGCTTAACAAAGAAGAGAAACACCGATAATTTTAGATGTTTCTAATGCGATGTCGTAAATAAACAAATTTTTTTGTGCTTACATTGCAAACGCTCGCTGGCTGAACTCTACGAGATATATCAAAATAGTGTACTACAGTATTGTCCACCTTAAAAAGGTGTACAAAAAAGTCCGCGATGGTATATGTCCATCTCTTAGGGATAACCCACAATAACCATTTTTTATCCTTTACTTCTTACGAGAAATAATGGCTTATTTACAAAACAATTTTAAGCAATACAGCATTAATCTTTATTCAATTAAGTACCTTAAATAAAATGTGCATTTAATATAGATCAATATAGCCCTGTACAGCGTGTAATTTAAATGAATATTTTCGAAGATATTACAGATTTAAAATGCAGGGAAATAGCGGTTGCGGTAAATAACTTGATTCTACTTTTGTTACCTCAGAACTCCGTCGTTTATGGACCGACTTGCAACATTTTTTTTTCCCCAATAGGCTATGCTTTGAGATTGGTCCTATTTTTTTTCAAAATCCAGTTCTGATGATGGGATCCATAAGGAATCGAGGGAACTCCTCAAATATTCTAGGTAACTATATAATGATTTTAATATTTTCATCGAGAACTTAAGCATTTACAGTCAAAAAGTAACATTTGATGAAGTGGAACTGATGAAAAAGACCAGAAATGGCCAACGGAACTTCACCCCTACATAGATATCACAATGAAGATAGTTAAGTAACTATGACAATGAATATAAATAAATGGTTCAGAATAGTTATGTTGAAAATGGTAGCATCAAAGTGATCTGATGATGATGATGATGGAGCTGGAAGATAGGCACTGGAACTCCGTAATTAATTCATGTAACCTAGCCGTGTTTGGGCTTATTAGAATTGTCATCAGATGCACTTTGGCTATAAGGTACTATCAAACTGACCTGATAATGGGGCTGGGAAGTGGATAGGGACTTCATAATAAAATAATGTATCCTAGCAGTGTTTGGGTTAAATCGAATTGTCATGAGAAATAAGTACTCTGGCTATAAATGTATCACAACTATAAAGTGTGAATTTTTTTTTTTACATTAAAAAAATAACCATCTTCACCACAAAAAACAAAACACTAAAACGATCAAAATAACTTTAATTTCGGAAGTCAGTGTTAAATAAGAAGCAGACAATACCAGAAACACTGACTTCCAAAATTAAAGTTATTTTGATCGTTTTAGTGTTTTGTTTTTAGGGTTCCGTACCTAAAAAGGAAAAAACGGAACCCGTACAGGATCAGTTTGTTTTTAGTCGGTCTGTCTGTCAAGACCCTTTATCTCGGAAACGCATAGAGGTATCGAGTTGAAATTAAAACCATATACTCAAGTCTGCAGTCCCTTGAAGCTGTGAAAAAATCAAACTTCTGAGCTAACGACAAAAAAAAGATACAGACGTCGCAAAAAACGTATATTTCGACACTCTCAAGGGAATCAAAATTCATAGAGTACTTCCCTTTGATCTAGAATCCTGAAATTTGGCATGAAGCAAGGTCTAACAGCACAAATATAGGAAAAAAATTGAAAACTGTAAATTTGTAGTTACGTCACAAAAAAAACTTTTTTTGCGATTCGGAAAAATCTTCGTAACTCAGTTTTGGAATTGAATTGTTTTCATAGCACCCTCAGTGCGTGCCACTTGCCCACTTTTTATAATGAAGTCGGTTATTTTTTTTTTTTGTAAAAAGTTTTTTCCTACAGAATTTGTTAATTCTTTGAACCCGTCTGGACCCTCCCTCCCATAAAATGGTGTTGAAAATAGGTTGTCCTGTTATTTTATAGTTAAAAAACCTGAATCCATCTAAACTTTGCAATAGCACGCGTTTGCTGGTAAAATCACTAAAAACTGTCATAATAGAGTGCACAATACTTACTGGATGTGGTACCGGAGATGTGTTTCCATGGAGTTTCTTGCACATTCTTCTTCATAATGTTTGTTTTAGGTGGGAAAATCGTCTAATGACAAATCTCGCTCTTGGGCGGAGCGCGAGATAGTTTCAGACTTTTACTGACTAAAAACCCACTCCTGTTCCTTCATTGCCTTCGTCCCGGGTTTCACTTTCAAACTACCCGTGGACCCAGTAGGCTTCGACCCTGCTGGGCCCCTCCGATTTGCTGACATCTCCCTGAGGCGCGCGTGGAACAATACGCGCCGTCGACGACTTGGTCTCGGTCCGGACGGTTACCGGACGGTCGCCGTCGGGAAGCCCGCGCCTACAGTGGCCAGAAATCGGGATCGGAATCCCGACGGCGGTTGGGGCGTGAGGACCGTTGCCTCACGCGATCGGCCGCCTCCTTTGCCAGCATTATGCTTCGCAGAAGGAGGCGACCACCTGCCACTCCTCCTCGCTCCGGACCATGGCCTGTACCAATGACCCGGCGCGAGAGATCGCCACCGCCGATTGCCCCCACGAGGACACAGCGTTGCTCTGCCCAAGCGGGGCACACCTCCACCGTGTGCTCCATCGTGTCCTCCGGGCGGTCCCCACAGTGGCAAGTAAAGATATCTTTTGCAATGACCAATAATAAATCGCAGGGTCAAACTTTCAACGTTGCAACGTTATTGATCGTTAAGTGTTTTTCACATGACCAATGATATGTCGGTCCTTCAAGAGTAACCTCAAAAGAAAACATGTTTGTATTATCTAATGACAAAAAAAAGCTGTGAACATTGTACATAAAGACATTCTGTAGTATATTAGTACTGGCGACCCGCCCCGGCTTCGCACGGGTGCAATGCTGATCAAAACCGCATCAAAATCCGTTGCGTATTTTAAAGATCTTCTTTTTCTCAGTCGGTACACTCTTGCCAGTGTGGTCGTGGTCATCACTGTGAATCACGATGAGTGATCACCTTGGTAACACGGCGCAATTCATCGCGGACTGCAGCTTTCCGAGTACATTCATAAACCGAGCACTTAGTTGCGCCTCGATCTGGTCTGTCCATCTCATTAGTGATCTAACACGTGGCCTGATGCCCTCAACTTTGCCCTGCTGCACTACGAGACGCTCTATGGAGTCATTACCACGACGAGATACAAGGCCGAAGAAGTTCAAAATGCGCGACTGCACTGTGGATGATAGGCGCTGTCTGATCTAAGCGTACATAGGGACAAACAGCGGGAAACAATTTTGTTTTATACTATGAAGTGATCAGCATTGCACCCGTGCGAAGCCGGGGCGGGTCGCTAGTAATTTATAAAAAGAAAGCTTTCAATTGACGACACCTGGTACAGTGGTTAAGTAATTGGCTGCTGCACTGCCTATCACGGATTCGATTCCTGCTCGGAACAAATATCTGTATGGTATACAGATTATTGTTCCAGATCTAGGTGTAATAATAATAATAATCGTTTATTTATAAAATTGGACACATTTACAATAAAGAAATATCTTAAATATTGAAAAGAACGCAATCGCTTATTTGCCTGAACTAGGGTAAACCTGTGCTTCAGGTTCATCATCATCATCATTTCAGCCGAAAGACGTCCACTGCTGGACATAGGCCTCCCCCTAGTGTCGCCACAATGAACGGTCCTGTGCGTCTCGCATCCATCGGACTCCCGCAACCGTTACCAAGTCATCGGTCCACCTTGTAGGAGGCCTTCCAAAACTCCGTCTTCCGGTACGTGGTCGCCATTCCAGAACGTTTCGGCCCCAACGGCCATCCGTTCTGCGAGCAATGTGCCCTGCCCATTGCCACTTAAGTTTGGCGATTCATCGTGCTATGTCACGCTTTAGGTTAGAATATGCTTAAATTAAAAACAATAATAATAAATTAACATTCAATATGACTATACTTAAGAACCAAACTGAAAAAATAGATATGGCGTGTTTTATTTACATAAAACAAGTAGGTCTTCAGTGTATTGTGCATGTGAGTTTATATTATGTTTGTGAATGCACTTCTATGTTATGTTTATTTCTTCTATATTATGTTTGTCTTCCGGTACCGGAAGACGCAGCGTTGGAAGGCCTCCAACAAAGTGGACCGATGACCTGGTAAGGGTTGCGGGAATTCGATGGATGCGAGACGCACGGGACCGTTCAATGTGGCGACACTTGGGAGACTATGGGCTATGGGCACTTGGACCTATGTCCAACAGTGAACATCTTTCGGCTGAAATGATGATGATAATGAAAAAAATAATAATAAAAATCCTACGCTAATTACAACTAACTAAAATATGGCGTCAAAAACTCTTCCACATCGTTGTCGACTGGAAATGTTTCCAAAAGACTGGCGGCATTACCACACTGTATGGCAAAGGTTTTTTTTTTATTGATATAAACTAGTGCTTGACTGCGATCTCACTTGATGGTAAGCAGCGATGCAATAGTTGATGGTGAGGTGCACTAGTTTATTAAAAGTCTATTCACTCAAGCCTAAATTATAAACAGACGGGAAGACTGCAGCAGGCAAATTGTTCCAGTACTTCGTTGTACGCTGTATAAACGACGAGGCGAAACGCTTAGTCCGGACCGTAGAAGTCATTAGGTATTTTACTGTAATTATAGTTAGTTAACTATTTTTTTAAATGTAAATTATTCGTGTAAATAAATAAAGTGTTCTCCTTCTGTAATTCGATGCTGCTTGTCAAACCAACTACTAACTTATTTCCTGTCCAACAATCCCAGTTTGGCCAGCCCTGTCCTCATGTAGACTCCAATTACATAACACGGAAGGATTGTTAATTGAGTTGCGACAGCACACGACGCGTGCTGTGACGTCAGCGCCGGCTCTAATCTCGTCACACTTTGTTTTTCTTTGACGGACGGAATAGATATTTGGGCAAGGGATTAATTAGATTGTACAGTATTTCCAAGGGATGCATTGAAATATGAAAATGTTGTATGATTGTAGATGTTGTTTGATATCGTTCACATACCTATATACTACCTACTGAATATATGAATTTATCATCATCAGAGCTATTTTTTAAGGTGGAGTGGGGGGACTGCTCCACTCAGAGCAGTAGAAGATTTTTGTTGATTTTGCACGTAAAAAACCGACGGTCCTAAAAAAATCTACCTTTCAGCTATTCAATTCACCAAAATTTTAAACAATATCTCACCATAAAAGCCGGACACCCCAAAGCCAAAATCTAAGCCTAATAGAATAAAATCCTTTTTAAAACACCATAAATCCGAGGCACCCATTGATAGGGACGCTCCTCAATTGCTTATAAATCCAGTGAAATGGTTATTGGGTGAAAAATGGGCGAAATTGTTAGATACCTCGGTTAATTTAACATTTGGGTTACGGGATGATATCTCCGTGGATTATATCAAGGATCGCGTTTTGAAAGGGTATGGTATAAAGCCCGTCACACACGGTGAAGATACTATAATATTTCATACTAGCTTTTGCCCGCGTACATAAAATATAGCCTATGTCACTCAGGATAAAAGTAGCTTTTTATCGGTGAAAATTTTTCAGCAATCAGACCAGTACTTTCAGAGATTACCTCCTACAAACAAAAAACAATGTCTGTCCCTATATATGCTCAGATCTTTAAAACTACGCAACGGATTTTGATGCGGTTTTTAATAGATAGAGTGGTTCAAGAGGATGGTTTATATGTATTTTAGAGGTTTCTAATGTGATGTCGTAAATAAACACATTTTTTTTTGCGCTAAGATTGCAAACGCTGGCTGAACCCTACGATCAAAGTAATGTATTGTACACCTTAAAAAGGTCTACAAAAAAGTCTCCGATGGTATATGTCTATCTATTAGGGATAACCCACAATAACTATTTTTTATCCTTTACTTTTTACGAGAAATAATGGCTTATATTTATCGAAGCGATTTTAAGCAATACAGCATTAATCATTATTCAATTAAGTACCTTAAATACATTGTGCATATAATATAGATCAATATAGCCCTTTACAGCATGTTATTTAAATGAATATTTTCGAAGATATTACAGATTTAAAATGCAGGGACATAGCAGTTGTGGTGGTATCAGCATTGCACCCGCCAAGTAAGCCAAGCTGGGGCGGGTCGCTACTAAGTATATAAAGATAAATTTTATAAGGACCTTTTCCTGACAATAACAAACACAAGAAAAAAATATAATTAGGGAAATTGGTCCAGCTGTTTACGCGTGATGACGTGACCAAGGGAAATAGGAATTCATTTTTAAATAAAATATATATTATCTTATGTTGCGTCGACCACAAATAAGATGGGACAAGGGCAGGAAGAAGATGATGATGATATATTATCTTCATTGTGTGCGTTCGCTTGATTCAAATATATGGCTGGTGATATTGTAAAATCTACACTAATATTATAAAGAGGTAAAGTTTTTTTTTTTTTTGTAGTAGGTAATCGCTGAAAGTACTGATCCGATTGCTAAAATTTTTCACCGATAGAAAGCTGCTTTATTCCTGAGTGACCTATGCTATATTTTAAGTATTCGGATGAAGCCGCGGGCAAAAGCTATTATGTTATATAGGTATTTTAGCATTATTTATCGTGTGTGACGGTCTTTACGAAAAACGTCACGTTTTATTTTCTATTTGTTTTATATTGGGTGCGATGGTGGAAATTTAATTGTTTTGTTTGGTATAGAAATTAGGGGCTACTGTTTTAGCTCAGGTTACAAAGATAGATAGCAGAGTATATGTTAAGCTCAATCCGTTTTAACTCTTTTCTACGCATTAAAGACATAAGTAGCTTTGTCATCACACCTTGGCTAAGTTAAGACTGGTCATCTCTCAACTGCCACTGGCATATTTATGTTTTGAATGTCTATTTATTTACGTTGTTCTCGTATATCATCATCATCATTTCAGCCGAAAGACATATATTGTTGGACATAGGCTTCTCCTAAGTGTCACCACAATGAATGGTCCTGTGCGTCTCGCATCCATCACAAAAACTGATGTTACAAGGATTTTTGTAATACGTAACATGATTGAAAAGAGTATCCATGGAGTTTCTTGCATGTTCATCTTTATAGAGATCTAGGCTTTGGATTGTGCAATTAGCTTATTTTTTTGACTGACCGACTTTTTGACAATTCAAAAGCGAGTATAAACTGTTTTATTAAAATAAATGAAAAGAAGAAAGGCAAAAGTTTGCTGGGAGGAAACTCATTGTTGTGTTAAGCTCGCCTTTTTACATAAATTGTCAAATCATTGTGTACTATGTGAAGTTTTGTGTACAACAAAGAATTAAGGTTTTATCGTTAAGCGCATTCTAATATTATTGAAAGTAAATTGAATCTTACTGTTTAGATTTCACGATAAAATAATTATTTTCCCTTAATTGAATTGATATAATAACATAAGCAGCCTTTCAATGTTCCCACTGCTGGGACTTAGGCCTCCTCTCTAATAGAGGGAATGGGCCGTAATTTACCGCGCGGGCCCAGTGTGGGTTGGTGAATGTCACATGTCTTCATGCCAGTTTCCTCACGATGTTTTCCTTCACCGTTTTGAGAGCAGTGGTGTTAAAATAAATTACACAAAGTAATGCACCTGGCACAGGACGACGCACAGGATCGGTCGTTGTGGAGACGCTTAGGGGAGGCCTATGTCCAGCAGTGGACGTCTTTCGGCTGAAATGATGATGATGATGCGCCTGGCTTGGTTTGAACCCTCGACCTACAACTCGTAAGTCGGGGCCGTTACCACTCGGCCACCACTGCTCTTCTGAATTGATATAATAATATACCATAATGGTATATTTTTATCTTTTAATCTATCCTTACACCACTTTCTGGTTAACCTAGTTTTATAAATGCCGTGAAACTCTGTAATTGGTTTCAGTGATAATTATCACCGTCTCGCTATCACTGTGCAGCGTGTGTAGGCCTCACTTTTATATGCTAGTAACTTTCACGCAACTGCATTGGGCTGCTCACTGATAGTGGGGTGGGCATTTTTAACTCATGTAACTTAATTAATAAGCTATTGAGTTTCCTAAAATAAATAAATCGTGCAAACGTAGTTTAAACTCAAGTGTGCGAGCAAAACAATAATTCTCAACCTACGTTGAAAAGTAAGTTAAAGTAACTAATTAAAATTGATTGTTTCTGACAGAGCAACGCCCTCCAGTCTATTCTCTAATCTCTACTTTAGGGCATATCACAGGCATTTCACACAGCTGAACATCATTGTTTTTAGTTGGTAAAAGTCTGTCTCTAGATCTCACTCCACCTAAAGCGAGAAAAGTTGCATGATGACTTCCTTCTTAAAAAGGGTCTATCACCTTCGTGATGATCAAAGAGTCGTGACACAAAGGTCGCATCATTAATAAGACACGCATAATGATACCCGACCGTTCACAACCATCGCATGCAAGTTTCGACGGTTAATTAATTTAATTCAAATAGGTAGGTGATACATGCGAGAGTTAACCGCCTCTGCAGGTGCCATCACAACGACCATAGTAAGGGCTTCACAGAGAACTCTAGAGGAGACTGTAATGGACTATCAATAACAGACTCATTACGTCTCCCCCAGGCGAACATCAACCACTGCATCGCCACTCAGGATCTGTTGCTCCCGAGCATAGTGCAGTCGATCAATATGGCCTACTGCCTGTTTTCATATTTATATTGTTGTAGGGCCTATCACTATTATATACCTAGTTTGTAAAACCGTTACTTTGCAAAAAAATAATAATGGAACTTTGAGTCTAATGAATGAATATTTCTTTAATTGATTTTGGTTTATGTTAAACATATAAGCTCTTAAATAAATAACCTGAGATACAGGTTTATACGTAGTTCAGATAGAATGTAATTTTTGTACCTTTATCTATAGTTTGGGTGGCCCAGATACTCTAGTCTTTTGGAGCCTAGTGCTGCGTAGTCGCACAGCAAGTGTAGCATAGTCCTCTGCATCTCCACAGATCCTGCAAGTCGGGTCGCTTGCTAGTCCCATGTTGTGAAACTGTTTGTTGGTGGCATAGTGCCCCGTGAAGACTCCTGTGATTGTTCGGAGCTGTGATCTGCTGTACCTCCATAGTTTTTGGATCTAGGCCTTATCTATGTCATTGAGAAATAGCTTTGCATGCTTCTGACCTGTTGTATTGCGCCAGTGTGTGCTGTGTATCTCTAACGCAGCCCTTTTCAATGCTTGGTTGATGACCCTCGTTGAGAGTCCAATGAAGGGTTCCGGTCCGTATAGGGGTGTCTCGGATCCTTTCCTTGCCAGAGTGTCGGCTCTTTCATTGCCTTTTACTTCTGTATGACCTGGCACCTAGATCAATCTGACCTTGTTGCGTCTTCCTATCCGGTTTAGTATCAGCCCAGAATCCACTCTATTGGACGTGAGTGCCTTAAGTGTTGCTTGGCTGTCGCCTTCAGTGTCCCCTTCGGTGCCACTGTCTAGTATTTCCTGCGCGCATGCGATTGTAGCATAGACCTCTGCTTGGAGGACCTTCGCCAGTTTGCCCATGCTTAGGCTAAGATTGTAGTTGTCGCTGTGTACCCCCCGCTTCTGTACTAGTGTTCATTTTAGAGCCATCCGTGTATCATACCTGGTTGTTCCCTTTGTGGGATAGCGCCATTTACTAAGCCGTGACCAACGTTAATGTTCTATTGAGTAGATAAAGTACAATTGATTCACTAAACTGTCAAACACTAGGCTATAGTTTTTATATAGTTTATGTTATCCATTTTTTTTTTAATCGACAAAGTTGGTTCTTGTTTACATGTACTTAGTGTTCATTGTACAATGGTTCGACTTGTACTTGGCTGATTTTTTATATTAATTAATAATATTAGTTGGGGTTTCGTAACCAAATGTCAAAAATGTTTTTTTTTGTACTCGACAGTTTCGATTAACAGTGTAACATATGTATATTTTTGGAATGTACTCGTCAAATCCTAAACGATAATCACATGCATTAACAGATAAAATTTTTTTAAAAAATTGGGTGGGTGTTCATTTATTTATCATACCCACCACATTGCATTTCTATATTTTTTCAATAGCCTATGTTACTCAGGACGATGCAAGGATTCTAACGATACCTCATACATGTAAATCAGTTCAGGCATTTAGAAGTTATGGTGGAATAAAGAAACTCACATACATACATACATACATACATACATACAAACATACATGAACCCTGAAAACATAACACTCCTTTTTGGGGCAGTCGTGTAAAAAGAGGCTATATAAAAAAAAAAGTAAGAAAAATATGAATAATTACAACTATCAATAAATGAGATGTTAACAAAATAAATTACTAACGAATTTAAGGTAGTTGAAGTCCAAATAATTTATAAAATATTGCAAAAGTAATGTGTTAAAAAAAATGTATATCTAAAAACAAAGATGGAGCAGTTAGACACAATATTAGTGAGTTACTAGGGGACCATCAAGCATTTCTGTTTTATTTTCTTTATCGGGGGAAACATTGAAAAGGCGCCTTGGTTTGTTGATATTAAGCCAGGCACTGTGAAAGTTGTACCACAGTAAATCCACCTCAATGAACATGAGGGCTTGCGGACGACGAGAAATAGGTAGCTCGCCGTCCGACCAACCAGTAACCATCCGGACCGAATCCAAGTCGTCGACGGCGAGTAGTGTTCCACGCGTGCCTCAAGGAGATGTCAGCAAAACTGTAGGGGCCCAGCGGGGTCAAAGCCACTGAGGCCATGGGTTCGCTTCTGAAAGGAATACCCGGGGCCCTGGAATGCAAGGCAACGAAGGAACAGGAGTTAGTTTTAGTCAGTAAAAGTCTGATATGCCCTCGCACCCCGCTCAAGAGCAGAAGATGTCATTGGATGATTTCCCACCTAAACAAAATCCCAATGAACATCATTAGCATGTAGAAAGGGTATTCTAGATGCTACCTAACAAAAATGCAATAAATTTACATATGCTTGTGTTGTAACACAAGGCAGTCAATGTTCTCAACACAGACTGAATCTAATAGAATGACGTCACGTTATAGTCCGTACACAATGATATCTAATTCTCCCTGATTGTATACATGGACGCAACGTTATCTTGATCGGGATACCGTATTGTATTGAAAGTGTACGACTGTGGTACAAGTAAGGGTTTTGAACTTGTATTGATACAGGCATTTCCGTAGATATGTATATATTGGCATATGATGCGTCCAGGGACTTTGTTTTGTGGGCGATGACTGGGTAACGAGCAATAAACAAACTATTCCAGATCACAAAACTGATTTATTATGATGCAAGCTTTAGGTATTCACTTCACACAACGAGCCGTAAGACAGTCGCCAAGACTAGACGTTGTTCGCACGGCTGCCGACAGAGGAAAGAGCACCGCACCTCTGCGGTCGGCACCTTTATCTGCTCGGTTCGTGCAAACGTCAGCCCGAATTCTGTCAGAACGCGTCACTTTTCACCTAGCTCGTTCATTCGTATTCAAGCTTATAATAATATGTAATTTTTACAGTGTGCCGCAAACTCTGTGGATATAAATTACATGTCATGAAAACGTGGGTTTTAGTTAGTAAAAGATTAGCGCGCTCCACCCTAAAGCGAGAAAAGTCATTTCATGAGTTCTCACCTCAAAAAAATACCTTACCGTGCTTATAGCGTACCTAGTAAACATTTGGAATCGTTTTTTCCATTTTCATTATAATAAATATAAAGTCTGTTTTAAAACAATTGGAGTTTGTCATCGTGACTGAGGTGGATTTTGTGTTATGAAGCCGAGTGCTGAAAATTTGAATTGAATTTATATAAATAAGGAAGTTTTATGTATTTAATTTGCACGTGTGAAGCCAGGACGGATCAACAGTAATAACTGAAAATACAAGCAGAAGCAGAGCTAACCCTAAGTGTCGCCGCACATGGGTTACATGCCACAGCCACAAAAGCTGCCACGAGAAGCTAGAAGCGAGCACAAACCACTAGTGACCGGTGGCTTATACTTTTTTAACCCATACGCGTAGTATCATAATGGACTCTGTCGAAGAAGGTTTAAATATGCGAGTGGCGTGTGACGGCGTTTAGTGGCCAGTGCGAAGAAGCGAGCAGCGGCGATTTGAAGCGTATGGCAGCCACCGGCGTCAACCGTGTGTGTCAAACTAATAAAATGTATGAAACCCACAGGAAATATGCCGGTGGCAGCGTTTGGTGGTTGTGGCCGGTAGCCCGTGTGCGGTGAGCCTAAAATAACAAAACATTATTCGTAGAGAAATAATAATAACCCCAGTAACAGATTTCCTAAGCCCAAAGATAAGGAAACCCTCCGTAATTTTTCCTCCTTCCTCCCATTACAAATTCAAATTCAGCCACCAAGTCGCAGATGTAACACAACAAATTATTTCACCTGTCAAACAGCCGGTAGGTACATGTGCCCGGGGTCGTGACGAGACGTGACTGCCGTACCAAGTGGTGAGGCGACCGAAAGGCCGTGACAAGCGCACGAATTGAATAGTAGGAGCGTGTCACCTAGCTATGCTGGCTGTAGCTGGGCCAAGGGGTGTAGACGTGATGGTTTTATGATAAGAGTCAAGTGTTTTTACAAGCTTTTATTGAACTTGCAATATTTAATGTTTGTTTTTGAATAAATCTTGTACATCTTCACCAAGTCATGGTCGCCTCCTTCTGCGGAACAGTAATGCTAGCGAAGGACTAAACGTGTAGCCGCCACACGTGTTAGGGAACTAATATCCTCACACCCCAGCCGCCGGGATCCCGACCCCGATTTCGAGCTACTCTAGGCACAGTATAGATACAGAACAGTACGGAAACTATGTACAAATTTTCGAAACGGCACACTTACACAAACATACGCATCGACGAGACTCCTAAGCGTTTCTAGCTACTGACAGCACCGCGAGAAACGCTTAGGAGTCTTGTCAATGCGTATGTTTGTGTGAGTGTGCCGTTTCGAACATTTGTACATAGTTTCCGTACTGTTCCATATCTATACTGTGCTATAGGCGTGGGCTTGCGGACAACAAGCAATGGGTAGCTCACCGTCCGACGGTCCTGGTAACCACGCTTAATGTTTCACGCATGCCTCGGAGAGATGTCAGTAAAACCGTAGGGGCCCAGCAAGATCGAAGCCTAATGTGGTTATGGGTTGACTTCTGAAAGGGAAACCATTGTCCTACAACTCAAAGGGTGACAGAAGGAACATAGGTGTGGTTTTAGTCAGTAAAAGTCTGACAAGCCCTCTCGCTCGGCCCTAGGGTGAGAGAAGACATTAGGTGATTTCCAACACAAAAAAAAAACGATCTGATGATGGAATCGGATAGTGGCCACAAAAACTGCTGAGCACAAAAAGATAATAGCATCGTATTTGAGCTCTTTGAAATGGTCTTGATGAGTACTATAATACGCGATAAAAACTTGTCATAAAAAATATTTTTTATTGAAAACTTATTTGAGTTAGTTTAGATTATCATCTAGTCATTTTTCTGCTCTTGTTCTATTTCACTTGAAGTCGGTGCAACACGTTTTTAGGGTTCCGTACCTCAAAAGGAAAAACCGAAACCCTTATAGGATCACTTTGACTGGCCTGTTGGTCTAGTGGTTAGCGGCCCTGACTGCTATGCCGGAGGTCGTGGGTTCGCTTCCCACCCAGGACAAATGTTTGTGTGATGAGCACAATCATTTGTTCTGTGTCGGGGTATAATTTATCTATATATGTATGTATTTAGAAATATATAAGTATGTTTATCAGTTGTCTAGTACCCATAACACAAGCTCTGCTTAGCTTGGGACTAGACGGCGTTGTGTGATAGTTGTGGAATATATTATTATCACTTTGTTGTCCGTCTGTCTGTCTGTCGGTTTGTCAAGATCCTTTATCTCGGGAACGCGTGTAGGTATCGAGTTGAAATTAAAACCGTATACTCAAGTCTGTGGTCCCTTGAAGCTGTGAAAAAATAAAACTTCTCAGTTAACGAAAAAAAAGATACGGCCGTTTATGTCTCAAAAAACGTGTATTTCAACACTCTCAAGTGAATCAAAATTCATATGGTACTTCCAGTTGACCTAGAAACCTGAAATTTGGCATGAAGCAAGGTCTCGCAGCATAATTATAAGAAAAAAAACTCTGAAAACTGTAAATTTGTAGTTACGTCAATAAAAAAAAAAATTTGCGATTCGGTAAAATCTTTTTAACTTAACTCGGGATTGAACTGTTTTCATAGGTAAGTTTGTACGGAACCCTCAATGCGCGAGTCCGACTCGCACTTGCCTGGTTTTTGTCTTAGCTTCATAATAAAAAAAAAAATGTTATTAATGAATTTTTTTATCATTGACAACATACTATTAAAAAAAAATAACTATGACTATATAAAGACGTAGTATATGTGTGACACGTATGTAGGTGTTTAGTATAAAAAGAATGGATAAAGTGAAAAATGAGTAGGTATATTAGAAGTACCTAGTTTAAAGTGGCGCCAGTGACCGAAAAGTTGAAAGAGAATCGTTTGCCTTGGTATAGTCATGTGGAGGCATGAAACGCATGTTGCTAATAGAGTTATGAGTTCATGCATGAAGAGGAAGAGGGAGGTCAAGGAAAAGATGGATAGATTGTGTGAGGAGTGATATAAAAGGAAGTCAGTGATAGCGTGACGGATGAAAAAAAAACCGGGCAAGTGCGAATCGGACTCGCGCACTGAGGGTTCCGTACAAACTTACCTATGAAAACAGTTCAATCCCGAGTTAAGTTAAAAAGATTTTTCCGAATCGCAAATTTTTTTTTTTATTTACGTAACTACAAATTTACAGTTTTCAGAGTTTTTTTTTCTTATAATTATGCTGCGAGACCTTGCTTCATGCCAAATTTCAGGTTTCTAGGTCAACTGGAAGTACCATATGAATTTTGATTCACTTGAGAGTGTTGAAATACACGTTTTTTGAGACATAAACGGCCGTATCTTTTTTTTCGTTAACTGAGAAGTTTTATTTTTTCACAGCTTCAAGAGACCGTAGACTTGAGTATGTGGTTTTATTTTCAACTCGATACCTCCACGCATTCCCGAGACAAAGGGTCAAAGACAGACAGACAGACAGACGGACGGACAACAAAGTGATCCTATAAGGGTTCCGTTTTTTCCTTTTGAGGCACGGAACCCTTGGAAATAGAATAAGCGACTAAGTAGGAACTCCAATCGCAATACAACATCTCACTCAGCGAAGTTCAAATGTATAAATTTGCTTATGTGAAAGTACTCATTTTGTATCTTGAAACGTTCGCCGTGTGAACCTTTTCATGCTTCTACAGATATCTGAGGGCCATTGTAAGTAGTGAAGAAGGCTTGACAAGATCTTGATATCAACTAATTAGGGACGCCCGCTAAGAGGTACCTACTTAAATCCTTCTCCTTTCATAGCGACCAAAAGTTTATAGGAGAATATTATGACGAAAATAGCACAGATTTTTTTCGATGACTAACTAAAGTCAATAACGAACTTGCGATGCTTAACTTACTTTCTATTAATTGACTTGTGTGTTCTTTTTATCGATATATTTTTTTATCTTTGTGTGGAGACTTTTAATTAGCGATTTGTTAATGTTACATATATATATAATTTTAATGTTACACACTTCATATATTTTTTTCTTTTTTCAATTAATCTGTAAGCTTTCTGTAAAATAAAATAAATAAATATTAAATAAGATTATTCAGCATAAGTTCAGTTTGCCAGTTTTATAAGAAGTTTTTAGAAGGATGTATAATTCAGTAAGGTGCTGGTGGGGATCTTGATAGTACTTTCGGGATTGTTCTAATAGCCAGGTGATACCTCTCCACTCCTCAAGCACCTCAGGATATGTTACCCTCATGTTGATTTTTTTTTTCGGTGGGAACATCATCCAATGACATCCCCCGCTCTTGGACGGAGCGCGACGGTGTTTCAGACTTTTACTGACTAAAAACCTAGTTCTGTTCCTTCGTCGCCTTTCATACCAGGGCCGAGTTTTCCTTTCGGAAGCAGACCCTTGGCCCCAGTAGACTTCGACCCTGCTGGACCCCTACGGTTTGCTGACATCTCGTTGAGGCGCGCTTGGACTAGGGCTTGGTCCAGACGGTTACCGGACGGTCGGACGGCGAGATACCCATTGCTCGCCGTCCGCAAGCCCGCACCTACGGTGGCCGGAACCCTCTTGTTGACTTAGTCTTATATTATAATAATTCTTGGTATAATAACTAGTTCACCTAAGACTCCCAAAGCCATATCCCTATATCTTGGTTTTCCATATGTCATAATAGTTTCTCATAAACTGGGGGTTGTCCTGGGGTGCACAGCTTATCGCGTACAGGGATAAATGTCACCGTAAAACACTTGTGCTTGTAGCGTACCTTGTGAACATTTTGGTATTATTCTAGAATTAAGTAAGTGTTCTATTTATATTTCGCTCAATCGGTCACGTTAGATTTTTTCAACTAGCATGTACTGAACTGCAGAACTTAGCAAAAGTAAGCATTTTTAGTGAGATTATGTTAACTTTAACATTATATCAATGTAAACTAATAACATTGTTTAGACAGGAGCCATAGTCTTTACATAGTTCTTAGTAACCAGTCCACTTAAGCTTTCCAAAATCATAGTTCTATTATATTTGTTTCCCATGTGTTGGTCATTATGGCGTCACACGGAGGAGGCCTATATCCAACCGTGGACGTCTTTTGGCTGAAACGATGATGATGATGTGTCGTTATAGTTTCCCAACAACCAGGGGTTGTCCTTGGGTGCACTTGATAATCGTGGTTTGATACTACGTTCTATGTAAAATATCCCCGCCTCTCATACGCCTCCTAAAAGGCCAAGACTAAAATGGTTTTTTTTTCAGGCAACGGTGACCTATACATAAAAAAACACAATCTTAAATAACAATAATAGATTAAGACGTCAAACTACGATTACGATACTAATTTACTATACATTTAGTCCGTGAGTTTTCTTGTCTAAGTACCCATTGGTTAGATATGTTATACCATCGATCAAACATAGTCGGTGGCAACACGCTGACCTTTAGTTGACCTAGCGTAGTTTGAAGTTTCAATACAATAGTAGGCAGTTTAAACTGGTTTTAATTGTCCTGACGTGCGTGGCGTGCCTGGCATGCTTCTTTACACAAAGTCTTACGCCAGTATCTGCGAAAATTGTATTGTTCAATTGTACAGACATGTGTGAATTACACAGGTATGTGTTCTGTGCTCTATCACAGCTTAAATATTTATAAAAATATATTTACATCACATGCTACATTTGCAAATCGAAAGGACTAATGAGTTTTTTTTTTCTAGTCTCTATTTTCCCACTGCTAGGCTACGACCGCCAAAGTCCTTCCAGACATCCGCACTGTTTTGAACCAGTCAACTAAGGCCACCTCGTTCTGGGCTTTTTTAACCGACTTCAAAAAGGAGTAGGTTCTATGTTTTTTTTTTTTTTTTTTTATTATTGATAGGCTCGCGTTTGACCACCATCTCACCTGATGGTAAGCGATGATGTGGCCGACGATGGAGCACGCTTGCCTAGAAGTAACCTATTCACTCTTGTGTAAAATAAAAAACTTTTCATGTATGTTCACCGATTTATCGGTCAATTGTAGACCGATTTTGAATTTTTTTTTTTTGATTAACTAATTTTGCTTCCGATTTGGTCCAATAGAAATATTGTAATGATTTGATCATGATCTTTGAAGATATGGAACTGAACTCCTCATAGGATCACAGCAGAACCATCGTAACAAGTAAAATTGCTTTGTTTATACGTGTAGTCGATGACTGACTCAAAGAAGAGGGTGAATATATCGAATTAATCTGATGATGAAGCCTGAAATTAGGCACTGGAACTCTGTAGGTAATAAATTAATGTAATCTAACAGTGTTTGGGATTATTAGAATTGTCATGAGATGCACTCTGGCTATAAGGTATTTAAGTTTGGCTGAGGGGTACTTTTTAGTGGTGGTACCATAACTAAAAAGTGTAAAAAAAAATAGAACCGATTTCAATGTAAAAAAAAACACTGAAAAGTGCAAAATAACTTTAATTTCGGAAGTCGGTGTTAAATAACGAAGAGACAAAACTATTATAGATACACCGACTTCCGATGTTAAAGTTATTTTGCACTTTTCATTTTTTTTTTCCATTGAAGCCGTTTGTATTTTTTTTTGTGAAAAGTTTTTTTTAAACAACAACAAACTTATCAAAACAAAATGACATTCTATCAGCTGCAAGAATGGCACTCTGCTTAGATCCTCTTCAAGAACCCAAACTTAAATGACAGAAGTTTGGTAGCAATAAAACGCGTGGCAAGAGCAGCGACAACGTAATCACGCGTGGAAAAGTGCAGTAAAATATAAAAGGGTCCTTTTATCGGCCGTAAACATGTGTCGAGGGTTTGTTCGGCTTTAAGCCGGACGGTAGGGCCTAATGCTCAAGAGATGCTAATGAAAGTGTGGGTAGCTGGAATAATAATTATGAAAGAAGCCAAGGACTTTTGTTTTGGGGTTAGGGTATGGTTTTAATTGTGGTTTAGGTATGTGGCAGTCAACGACAGGCGTGTTTCCAGTTTTTAGGGTGTTTTTCTTGTATTTTCCTGCAGTTTTCCGGGAAAAAAGCCCTTTAGTCATGAGGAAAATTTTTAACTCCGTTTAGTTAATCGGATCTTCAACAGAAACAAAACAAAATTACCCACTACAAACAACTTTATTCTTTATTATATACAAAAATATTTTTAAGCAGGATAGCTGATGTTGCTGAATTGGGTTTTCTTACAGCAAAACATAATGTGATAGATATTTTGCACATGAGGACAATCATCAACGCATAATAAAGCTTAATTAATGTATAAGCTTTATTAAATCCTTCTTAAAATAGAATTTGGTTGAGTCTGTGGTTATGTAATAACAGACAAATGGGCCAATCCCCAAGGTTAAGCACCATATCGAGATTCCTCTGTCCCTAGGAAAGCTCGTTTAGCCGTTGGTTCCAGTTGTCAATTGTAGATCTTTGACAGTCATTGCTGAAAGTCCAAGAAATCTTATACTAGTCTTATTTTAATTGATTGTTTAATACTTTATGCACATAACGCACGCACGCGCATGCACGCGTGAGGGCGCGGCCCTGACACCCCAGCCACCGGGAACCCGATCCCGATTTCCGGCCAACGTAGGCGCGGGCTTTTGGACGGCGAGCAATGGGTAGCTCGCCTTCCGATCGCCCGGTAACCGTCCGGACCGGGCCCAGCAGTGTCGAAGCCTAATGGGGCCAAGGGTCAGCAGCAGGCTTTCAGCAGGTCAAGGAAAACTCGGCCCTGGTATAAAAGGCAACGAAGGAACAGGAGAGGGTTTTTAGTCAGTAAAAGTCTGACACACCCTCCCGATCCGCCCAAGAGCAGGGGATGTTATTGGATGACTTTCCCACCGGAAAAATTGAAAAAAAATTGCACATAAAGGTACAGAGGCAGACTTAATGCCTTAGAAATTTTCTACCAGAAAGTGTAATAGTGGGTGCAATAAAAGAGAAAAAAAGGTGATTACAAAAACAATATACAAATGAATCGTAGATACAATACAATCATATAATATTTATACACAAATTAATAAACTAAATACACAAATATAAGTGCCTACTCAAACAATTGGTCCATATCCACAAACAGAGAAATATTATCATTATGATAATTACTGCCAACTTCTTACGAATATGCTCGCGAGTCTTGCCAGCGGTATCATTTTGCCCAATTACTGGATAGTGAAGAGCAGACGTTCCATGTAAAATATGCTGATATCCAGTTGCATTGGGTTTGATTGGAAACCGACCCAAAATACAGTCCGACCGACCGTCCGGTAACTGTCCGGACCTAGCCCAAGTCGTCGACGGCGCGTAGTGTTCCACGCGCGCCTCAAGGAGATGTCAGCAACCGTAGGGGCCCAGCAGAGTCGAAGCCTACTGGGGCCATGGGTGATGCGAAAGAGATTCCCGGGGCCCTGGAAAAATGGCAAAGAAGGAAAAGGAGTGGGTTTTTAGTCAGTAAAAGTATGTTTATGTGTTTTTTTTATCTTTCTATATATAATTGTTTTGTATACTGTAAAATTTATTTTATACCTACTAAGTTATTAAATATTAATTTTTTTATTATATAATAATTATTCACTATATTTTTGTTTTTTTATTAAATTTTTATTTTATATTATTATTATTATTATTATTTTGGATTTTGTGGAATGTTGTATGCTTTTTCTTCTTACCATCACTGCAATTGTTTATTTTTTTTACATTTTATTTTCAACACAATGTTCCATTGTTATGAAATTAAATGACTTATGACTTAAGTCTGACACTATCTCACGCTCCGCCCAAGAGCGGGGGATGTCATTAAATGATTTTCCCACCCGAAAAAAAAATACGGTTGGTAAAAGTCTAGGCAGATTGATAACCCTATAGCCCTATATATATACTTTAAGCCCTGTGTCTCCCATACTGTTAAAAAGAAGTATAGCTTATAAGATTGAGCCGTTAGCACGTAGGTAGCATACGAATTTACGAGCGGGGACCGTCGATCCGAACTTTGACTTTCTGATGAATACAGCCCCAGAAATTTATGGCGGAGACATGCCCATTAGGAGGAGGCTTACCCGAATACCCGTACATACGAAAACATTCCGCATTTTTCAACTTTCCGCAGCTTTTTTATTTATTACTCGACTTTGCTTTTTGTTGTACGCTGGTGTGATTCTGTAAATAATAGGAAATATTGACTGTTTATTTTGAACAAAACAGGCAACCGATGAGATTTTCATTCGGGAAAAATTCAACAAACTTCTATAATTTATACTTATTTGATCTCTTTTGTGTAAAATAAAAATTAACAACAAAAAAACCTTTACACAAGAACTCTTAGTGGTGGATTACGGCCCATTCCCTCTCCTAGAGAGGAGGCCTGAGTCCCAGCAGTGGGAACATTATAAGGCCGACTATGCTATGCTATGCTAAGAACTCTTATGCAACCATGCTTCTACTTCTTCTGCCTGAGAGATTGTTCGAAAGAGTGACCACGGCCCTAGAACTCAAAGGGTAACTGAAGGAACACAGATAGGTTTTAGTCAGTAAAAGTCTGATACTCCCTCTTGCGCTACACAGAACGGGAGGAGCTATTTGATGACTTCTCACTTCAAAAAACTAGAAGGCGGTGCACTGTCTGTTAGTGAGTTTAATCTCAGCCAGCTATGCAATACAACACCAAGTTTGAAGTGTATTAACTGTACTGTTGTGCTTTGTCTATCCCGAATAAAAATATTTCTGTTCTATTCTATTCTATTCTATTCTATTCTATTCTATTCTATTCTATTCTATTCTATTCTATTCTATTCTATTCTATTCTATTCTATTCTATTCTATTCTATTCTATTCTATTCTATTCTGTTCTATTCTATTCTATTATATTCTATTCTATTCTATTCGAGATTCATTAGTCTACTTTATCTTATGCTGATCATTGTCCCTACGACAATCTGAAACCTTAAGTCACCGTTCGTATCTAAACTGTTTTTTTTTATCCATCTATCACTTAACAGCTTGAATTTTTGTTTTATTTTTTGTACCTGAAATTTTATCAAAAAAAAAACATTGTGTTTCAAGATTTTTTAATTATTTAAGAATTTTCAAAGAAAATTAAAAAGGATCGAGCCAGATTGAGTCAGGATTGAGCCATATGATTTAAGGGGTATTAACATGGGGCTAAAAAAAATATGTTGTAAGTATTCTGTATAAGTTTTTAAAAAGTTTTAACAGATTATTGAATATTAAACCCCTGTTCTGCTCTCTAAGCAGTTATTTTGCTAATAATTCTAAAATCCCAGTATTTCTAGTCTTAACATTAATCCAGTCTCTATTTAGAGGGCCCAAACAGAGCCCAACATGTCAAGACACGGAGTCGGGTCCACGTCGCGACATGTTTCAGCTAGTTCGACTTTAACGCGACAATTACTGAAAACAAGTTCCTTGTTCCAAAATAAGATCCAACAAGATTCAAGGAATTTACTTGAATATTTAATGTTAAACGGAAGACATGTTTTAAGTAATATGAAGTTTAGAGCTTAAACGAAGCATTTTGTAGACGCTCTTAAACCATTATGAGCTGTGCTTCAAAGCTGAACTTTATGACTGAGATACTGAAATTCTGTGACATTTAAATTCTTATATAATTAGCCTTATAATGTTCCTACTGCTGGGACTCAGGCCTCTACTCTAAGAGAGAGAATAGGCAGTAATCCACCACGCGGGCCCAGTGTGGATTGGTGGATGTCACAAGTCTTCGTATTTTTGGTTCTAGGACATGCCGGTTTTCTCACGACATTTTCCTTCACCATTTTGAGAGTAATCATGATGAAATAAATTACACAAAGTAAAGCCTAGGTTTGAACCTACGTGCAACTTGTAAGTCCGGACCTATCAGCCCTGACCACCTGGCCCTGGCCCAGCGGAAGTGGCCCAATAGTAACCAAAAAATTCATACACTTATCAATATATGTATGTATTACTAGCAGCTGCCAGCGCCTTTAGTGATACAAAAGTAGAAAATTGACCTAAGAAAACATATTACCGGAATAAAAATTATTCTATGTACTACTCCAGGACATGGTCTACCCGTGTGCCAAATTTCTTCAAAATGCGTTCAACCGTTCGAGTGTAAAAAAGGAACAAACACACACACACACACCTTCACAAACTATCACCTTCATAATATTATTGTGATTATTTTTTTATTATACTACACTTATGGTTGTGTACAAGATTCGGTAAATTTACACGTAATAGACGTCCATTTAACGATAGGTTTTGCTGTCAGTTTTGCCACAGTCAATGTTTTGATTGACGAAAAACCTACCGTCTAATGCGATGATTGACGTTTGCATGACGAAAACCTAATGGCGATAAAATTCCGTCATTCAAACATCATTCATGATTGATAAAATTGATTGACGCCTGCATGACCGTGTACTGGACGCCATACACTAAATACGAATAGCGCACCTTGGCGGACGCCTTAGTTCAGCAGTGGTCTGCAATAGTTTCATTATTTTTTTATTGATTAAGGTGCAATCGTCCCATTCAATTTTATTTATATGAGAACCTTTGGCGTTTCTTTGGGCTATGTTGGCAACCTTGGTTCTCCTGTGATATCTTCATTCCTGATGCGAACACACAAGGAAACTCCAAGCATCACCCTTACCAGACAAGATTTCTAAGTCGAATTAGACTATCCAGCACCTTTACCACCGCTGACAAAACCAACCACAGCTCATTATCAAGTTCTTAAACACCAGCTGATACAAGCATAGTGGTAATACCCAGCATATAGTGCCTGTTCCCAGCTCACAGCCAACATCTAACATGCGCTAACTAAGTTTGTACTACGGTCCCGGAGCAACTGAAATCGGTTTACTAAATGCGTGAAGGCTAAGGTGTGAGAGACAGCGGTTAACGTAACTGTAAACTCAGTAATAAAAAATTCACTTACTAAGGGCGGAATTCACCAATAAAACTAATCGCGTTATAACGTTTGGCTCGCATAATCGCGTTTAGCCGCTGTCACTAGTGTCACTTGTAAAAATACAACAAAAGAAAAATACAGACAAGTGACACTAGTGACAGCGGCTAAACGCGATTATGCGAGCCAAACGTTATAACGCGATTAGTTTTATTGGTGAATTCCGTCCTTAAAGTTTGACTTACTTGACTTAAATTCCGGTGTCCTCTATATGGGGCAGAGGGCGTCTACAGTGCGCTGCCGTCCCAATAGGTCTTAAGCTCCATTTCGCTCCAGGTCTGCCCTATGTTCTTCGCCTATGCTTTCCTTGAGGATTCCAGTCTAGAGCTTGCCTTGGTATGTTCAGGCTCCTTTCGGAGCATGTTTCCGAACCAGTTCCACTCCGTGATAAGCTGTGGCGGATTGCTAGTAACCTAATGCCTACTTATTATATTTTTGGGTACAATATTGACTGATTTAGCCTGACCTCTAATACCTTAACTAATATTGTAATATGGAAATATTGTAAGATCAATCATTTTTTTAAAAGCCATGAAGTTTCTTGTCGGTTCTTCTCCATAAGAAACGACCAATTAGAACCGTGCACTAGTTTCTGACGTTTTATAAGTGCCCATGTAGGCCTATATGAAATAAAAACATTTTGATTTTAATAACTTCTACGAAGAGACCTTCAGTCCATCTCACCTAACAGCAACAAAACGCTGCCGTCCACAACTTCCACACAACACAGTATGTGTCAAGCATACGACTTTCCACTCAACTTTGCTTATTGGATTGTTTTGTTTCGTACCTTGTTAATTAAAACAGTCACACACCTAGTTTCGGTAATGCCGCCTTAATTTCACAAGTTTATTATCAAACTGTGCATTGTTGGAACTGATCGTGTTTGGACAAGTTTTTCTTTATGATGGTGCTGGTAAGTTAGGCAGCTTCAGCGGGTACCGTACTGGAGTTGTGAAGTTTCCTGCTGTTTGGTAAGTGTGTGTAGTTTAGGGCTTAGGTATATTGGCGTCTGCCTTGTGAACTATAAGCTTGGTGTTTAAGACTTGATCAAAGGTGTTGATGAAGACTGTTGATGCATAGATTTGTGCAGTAACTTCGTTAGTTTAGTGAGGAGTGGCTTTGAAGTGGCTTGTAAGTATTTCATATTTTCACGTGGACTTGCTTTTCAGAGTGGTATAATATTGACTCTTACCAGAGAGGAGCAGTGGTGGCCGAGTGGTAACGGCCCCGACTTACGAGTTGTAGGTTGCGGGTTCAAATCCAGCCAGGCGTATTACTTTGTGTAATTTATTTCATCACCACTGCTCTCAAAACGGTGAAAGAAAACATCGTGAGGAAACCGGCATGTCTTAGAACCAAAAATTCGAAGACATGCGACAGTCACCAACCTGCACTGGGCCCGCGTGGTGGATTATGGCCCACTCCATCTTCTAGAGAGGAGGCCTGAGTCTCAGCAGTGGGAACATTTAATGGCTGCTTATACTATACTATTATTATACTACCAGAGAGGAGAGAGAAGACTTTGCCCAGCTAAAAAAAAAAGAAAAAAAAAAAGAAGAAAAAAAGAAAAAAAAAAGTGCCAAAAATATAAATAAACAGAAATTTAAACTTTTAAAACTTAAAGAGCTGTGTGTGTATAATACATTTGATAGTTCCGGTAGAAATCGTTCAGGGAAAAAAACTAGGAAGAAAGCACCAGGTAAATTATGTTTATATTCTCATCCAACACTAAATGGAAATATATAATCGGGTCACAAAAACAGTTGGGAAATATGTGTGTTTAATTACTAAGTTTGAGTGTATATAATTACTATCCCCTACCAGTGGCTCGCTTGCGTGATTGTAGGATATATATAGCCTATGGTACTCAGTGATAAACTCACACTTTATAATACCGTGCCCAGCCTCAAAGAGATGTTAATAAAAATGCAGAGGCCTAGTAAAGCCGATGCCCGGTAGTAAATCACGAAAATTTTTGGATAGAGATACAGTCTTGGAACGCAAAAGGTAATTAAATTAAACAGGTGCGTTTTAGTCAGAAAAAGTCTAGCATGCCTTTTCCCTCCTGCCTAAAGCGAGAGAAGTCGTTTGGTCAATTCCCAACTCAAAAAATAAAGGATGAAAACTATTCTATTTTAGGACATTTTCCACCCGTGTGCCAGGTTTAATACAAGTTCATTCAGCTGTTAAGGCGCGACAGCGTAGGTAGTAATAAATTTGTCTATAACTAGATGTCCCTGCAAAAATTAGCATTTTCGTCAGAAAAAAAAATGAGAACTCGATTGTAACGCCATCTGGTGGTCCAATTGTATTTTCAAACCATCCAGGGACAAAAGTTAAATGTTGTCAAGTTGTTTAAGAGGAGCTAAGAGACAAACACACGTACAATACAATTACATATATAGGGTGACTGGCAATTAGTGTACGATACTTAAACACGTGATTGTGCTCATGATAATAAACAATTTTTATTATGGGAGCAAAGCCGAAATCGCGAAAAAAATATCAGCTGTTCAGTACATTAAGCAAACATAAATGTACTGAACAGCTGATTTTTTTTCGCGATTTCAGGTTTGTTCCCATAGTAAAAGTTGTTGGTTATCATGACCACAATCACGTGTTTAAGTATCGTACGCTAATTACCAGTCACCCTATATATAGGAATATATATGTAGGGATTAGGTAAGGTTATGTCTTTGAAACGCCATCACCCTTCACAACTACCTCCAATTCATTTATAAAACCGACTGCGACAGCTCAATTCTTACCATTTACGCACTAGCGCTGTTGCGACTAATCGCAAGTTGTGTGTGACGACACAATTAAATGTACAGGGTGTGCGCTAAATGTGTTGCGGTGAAGTGTGAAGTAGTCTTTAGTGTGGTCGTGTGACAAATGTATGTTTCGAGCACAAATTAAGTTATGATTGTTTATGTAGGTACAATGTTTTATCTAGTTGTACATTGTTATAGCTGTATTTTGACGGATAATCTAATATATAAAAATCTCGTGTCACAGTGTTTCTTATTGAACTCCTCCGGACCTATTGTTTTTATATTTTTTGTGCATATTTAGTAGATCGTAGGCTATTTGCGATAAGAATGACCAGAAATAATTTAGATGGCAAAAAAAACGTTTGCTCAGTCATCTAGTAATAAATTAATAAAAATCTTTGTTTCTTGCTTTACAATTTTATAATAAAATCACTCTGTAGTGTAACTAAAACATGAATGTTGTAAATTGTATGTTAACTCAGAGTCAGATCTCTGATATCCAAGCTAAGATTAAACTTGTGTTAAGGGTGTTAGGGCTCCTTAAAAATTTACTAAGGCTGTGGGTAAACATCATTGGTAATTTCAAAAAGAAAAACATAGATTTTAGATATACAGAAACAAAAGTATTTAAAACATAAGAACGCAAAACCACCATTGCAAGTTTGGTTTTTTCTCAAACCCATATTTAGGTCTAGTATCCTCTCGGATTCCATATTTTAAGGTTGAACTACACTGCGCACACGTGTGCCACACACGCTGGGTGCGTCGGTCTCCATACATTTTATATGGAAACTAGACTTGTAGAGTTACACTTGATCCTTGCCACGCGACGTCGTTCTACGTACAAATCAGGCGTGTTACACGTGTGCGTCGCTCTAATGTAGTTCTAGCTTTAATGTGCGTCTGCCAACGTAATTCACAATAATTTAAATAATACCGTGTGGGTCAGATGACGAATAAGATATTTAGGGAAAATTCAAGTTTTTTGCAAGATAGTGTCAGGTTCCATATTCATTAAAACATGATTTGTGACCGTAACACGTATTTATTTAGAGAATTACAATGATAAAACAAACTTTCTGGTTTGTTGGCTAAAGAAAAACAGTTCGTTTGAATTATACTATTTACATTCATCTTCCACCGCCACTACATGGACCAAACAGCATAAAACAACCACTAGAACGTACACATTAGTTGAATAATGTAAATAGCGACGGACATAAATACACGACGCTCGGTTACATTAGACGTTAAAGTTAATAGGCGTGAGTTGTCACCCAAGTGTGTCTATGAGTGTTACCGATTATGACAATTGAAACTAGCGGTCCACGAATGTTATTAAAGCTTAAGATAAACTGAGCCCACGTATGCTACGCATCATGATATCTAGACTCTTGAATTTGCTTGAAACAGATGACTTAGAAACGTATTTAGTATACGCAACTCTGTCACACGCATCCCTCGTGAGTCGTCAGTTTTGATTGTTTATTTAAAATTGTATGTTCAGTTGTGGTATTTATATGGACTTAATGCAACAAGGCATTCTTAATACTACACTGTGGTAGGTAAAATACTACTCTGTGGTGCTAATTAAACAAATACTATATGTTTAAAATAGAATGAAGTATCCTCATTTGGTAACTTAGATATGCTAAAATTATAAACTAATAAATATTAGGTCTTTAACTATGAAATTGCCGTATTTTAAAACGGGTTGCTTCGAAGCGGAAATCTTTGGATTGACTTGGAATTATAAGTTCAAATAAACTTTATATTAAAGGTACGTTATTCTTTTTTCGAAATTAGGTATTCATTGTTTTTTTAACCACGAATGCTAATAAAAAACGTTTTTTTTTCATATTACTAGTTCCAACGTATAAACTATGCATTTCAAAGGGCAAGCAATATCAATGACGTATACCTACGACTTTCTTCTAACAAAAGAACTCTGTGTTCTTTGCATAATAGCTTTCGTTTTGGAAATTTTGTCTTGTAGCCGCTCTGAGAAGTAAAGTTATTCGGGAGATAAAATTTCCCACGTGTAAGTGATTGAAACAAAACTAGATATCCCATTCATTAACAATTATAAGTCCGTATAGATAATTAATACTTGAGACACATTGTATACACGGTAGAACCCATATTACAAAATAACGCGAGTTTTCTTAGATTTCATACAAAAATGGTTATATTATGGTATTTCTAGGCAAGCGTGCTCCATCGTCGGCCACATCATTGCTTACCATCAGGTGATATGGTGGTCAAACGCGAGCCTATCAATAATAAAAAAATAAAAAAATAAAATGCTGATTAATAATGTCATTGGATGATTTCCCACGTAAAAAAATGAAAACAAAAGATACCCCTAGGAATCAATTTGCGATTAATTAAAACAGTCATTCAACTTCTCTCGAAAAAATTCGCTAAATACAATTTTGACTTTAATTTTTTCTCTGAACATTGTAGCACCTTTTAGAATTAATACGAGGCTAATAACAGAGCTGTACAGGTAGCCAGATACTGGTAAGAAAAAATAATAATTTCAGTCCATCGACATGAAAAGAAGAAGAAAAAATAAAAGAAGGAAAGAAGAAATAATAGAAGTATAGGCGAATTGGTGATCCAGATCTAGTTAAGTCCAATCTACAAAGCCTTGTACACAGGCGTAGGGTAGCCAGCCTAACGGTATTTTACAGGATGCATTTTGGAGAGTTTGCGCGGGAATTGCATGACTTGATTCCACCATCTCATTTCTACCATTGGGCAACTCGACAAATGGCGAGTATCCACCCTTACGTTGTTGAAACCTATACGGTCCGGACCAAGCGTTTCGCTTCATCTTTTATAATAATAATAATAATAATAATTCACCGATGTCAACAGGAGTTGTATTTTTTCCATCACAAAGTTTAAATTTCTAAAAATATTGATTTCTGGACCCATTATAACACAAATTCAACAATAAAAATAACAAGAAACATTCTCCTACATATAAAAACTTTTGTAAACCATCATAAATCAGTAGAATACCAAATAAAAGAGAAAAATGCATACACAAGACAGATGACATATTATGTCACCAGGATGAATGATTTAGCCGAAACGAAATGGAAATAAATAAAACAACATGTTGACGAGAGCCGCAGCTCGAAGAGCACGCCCACCACCTCCGGACTCGTCGCTCAGCTCCGCCTCGCCGCCGCCGGAACCCAGCCCCATCGTGAGTGCTGTGACGTCGGCCGCGGCAGTTGCGTCGAGCTCTAGCGACGAGTACTTCTCTCCGCCGACGACTCCACCACCTGCGCGTCGACGGGGAGGACGCCGGCCGCCGAGCGGCTTAGGACCTCGAGGCCCACCGGCTTCTGATAGGGTCCCAGCTCCCGGCGGAAGTGTGCAGCGCATGCGATGGACGAGATCTATCAATGAAAACGTCATGCGCTCATACTATGGGGCTACAGAGGGAGGAAACAACCTGACCGCGTACCGTGTTCGGATGCTCTCTTTGTTTCAGGTGCTTGAGCCAGCCGTCAACGTTTCGGCCCAACGACTGTCGGATCAGGTGCGGGTCATCCAGCGTAATCATATGTTGGACGATACTGTACTTGATCGCCTCCGAACGGAAATGGGTAGCCATGCCATTGCCTCTTCGTCGCAGACGGTGGCACCTTCACAGGTATCACCGTCCAACCATCTTCCCAACCACGCTGACGAGGAGAGCACTGACATGGTTACACATGTAAGTACCCAGTGTAGCAACGAATTGAGGAGTGCTTTGGAGTGTGCTATTCGGGAGTATCGCAACATGCCGCTTGAACTCAGGCCGCGGTTACCTCGTTTGCCCATGTGTAATAAGAATAAGGCGCTGGTGGCTGCTCTGGATTCGCAGTTGTCAAACTATTTTGATGACTGCGAAGATCTCACTGATACACACTCGATAATGTACTGCGCGGCTGTAGCGGCCTGTCGTGTAGCTCACGTCAAATTTCCAAACAGTGACGTAGCTACACGACCAAAACCAGCTGTGCCGGCCTGGCAGTGCAGGATCGAGCGTCATATTGGTGGGGCCAGAGCACTCATCGGCAAACTAATCTGCTTCAGGGAGGGCAACACTCGCCCACGAGTGATGCGCATTGTGAGACGGGCGTTTTCGGGAACTGATATCAGCCCCCGAGACTATATGTCCTGTGTCACAGAGCGCATCGACTTCCTGAAGCAGAAGGTGTACGCATGGGCAAACCGTATCCGAAGGTATAAGCGGCGGGTTGAGCGGTACACCCAGAATCGCACATTCCGGAGTAATGAAAGGTGGATAAATAGGGCTTGGGAGCAGCCGGACCAAGGTGGGGCTGACACGCGCTTTCCGGATGATGACGCCATGAGTTCGTTCTGGCGTAACATCTGGTCGGTGCCTGTCAGTCATACTGAAGGCGGTTGGACTCGAGAGGTCGAACGAGCGTGCGAACCGATACCAGAAATGGGGGCAATCACAATCAGCCCCCAAGATGTGGCCCGTGCAGCCCGTTCATTGCCTAATTGGAAATCTCCAGGGCCGGACGGACTGCACAACTTTTGGATAAAGTGACTTCAAAGATCGCACGCTCGTTTGGCATCTCAGTATCAGACCGCCTTGGAGTCTGGCTCGCTACCCGAGTTTCTTACAACAGGAGTTACCCACCTGCTCCACAAATCTGGTATCACCGCGGAACCCAAAAACTATCGACCGATTACGTGTCTGCCGACAGTCTATAAGGTTCTTACATCCATTTTGAGAGCAAAGATTAACCACCATGTAGATAATAACGCTATCATGTCTGCCTCTCAAAATGGATGTAGGAATGGGTCCCGCGGTACTAAGGAGCTACTCCTCATCGATATGGAATGGCCAACAGGTTCGGCGTTCCCGAAAGGATCTGTCGACATGTTGGATAGACTATAAGAAGGCCTACGACTCAGTCCCTCATACATGGCTCATGAGGGTGCTAGAATTATACAAAATTGATGCAACATTACGCACCTTCTTGATGTCATGTATGAGGCAATGGAGGACGGTCCTTCGCTATCCAGGATGTCGACATATCCAGAGGAACAGCGAACCGGTAAGGATCGAGCGAGGTATATTCCAGGGTGACAGTTTGAGTCCGCTTTGGTTCTGCCTGGCCTTGAATCCTCTAAGCACACTGCTGGAGAATTCAGGCCTAGGCTATCGGTTGAAGAGAGGTGGTCAGGTTATATCTCACCTCCTCTACATGGATGACCTGAAACTGTTTGCCCCCAACAATCTGCAACTGATGGAGCTACTGAAGGTAACTGAAACCTTCAGTAGTGCCATCAGGATGGAGTTTGGTGTGGATAAATGTGCAGTCATGCATGTAAAGAGAGGAGAGATTGTGGAATCCGTGGGTACCCAACTCTCGGATTCCATTAACTTGAGATCTCTCTCTCCAACCGAAACCTATAAGTATTTGGGTATGTCGGAAGCGTTAGGCATCAATGCTACTGACATGAAGCAAACGTTGAGGGAGCGTTTCTTTGGACGCCTGAAGAAGGTATTCAATAGCCTTCTTTCAGGCGGAAACAAGGTGCGCGCCTTCAACGGTTGGGTCATGCCGGTATTGATGTACTCTTTCGGCGTACTCAAATGGACTCAAACGGAACTTGATGCCCTGGATAGGCGGGTCCGTACACTGCTGACTGCATACCGAATGCATCACCCACGATCGTCGGTCATGAGACTGTATATCCCGCGGAAGTGTGGGGGTCGAGGCTTTTTAAATGCTAAGACCCTGCACTATCGCGAGGTATGCAGTCTCAGGGAATATTTCCTAACCGCCGACGTGGGTATGCATCGTGATGTAGTCCCAGTGGACAAGGGACTCACCCCGCTCTCCTTGGCTAACGAGAGCTGGCGCAAACCTGTAGTGCTTGACACTAACGATCGCAGGGAAGTATGGCAGAGTAAGGAACTCCACGGACGCTTTTTCCGGGCCCTTCATGGGCCCGATGTAGATCAACTAGCGTCCGTAGCCTGGCTGCGCGTCGGTGACCTCTTTGGGGAAACCGAAGGTTTTGTCTGTGCAATTATGGACGAAGTTATCATGACGAATAATTACCGGAGATTTATTGTGAAGGACGGCACGGTTGACATCTGTCGGGCATGTCACCGACCGGGTGAATCAATCCGCCACATTATCTCTGGTTGTTCTCGTCTAGCTAACGGGGAATACTTGCATAGACACAACCTTGTAGCCAGGATTATCCATCAGCAACTTGCTCTGAATTACTCTCTTGTGGAATCGGAGGTGCCATACTACAGGTATGTGCCCGACCCAGTTCTCGATAATGGCGATATCACGCTGTACTGAGACCGGTCCATCATCACTGACAGGACTATTGTAGCCAATAAGCCTGATATAGTGGTGGTGGACCGAAGAGAGAGGCGTACAATGATTGTTGACATATCCGTTCCGCATGACGAGAACCTCGTGAAAGCAGAGAAAGACAAACAAATCAAGTATATTGATTTGGCTCGCGAGGTTGTCGACATGTGGGATGTAGACTCGGCGATCATTGTACCGATAGTCGTGTCAGCCAATGGCTTAATAGCCAAGAGCCTCGACCAACACCTTAGGAGGCTCGCGTTAGGCGGCTGGATCAAGGGCTTGATCCAGAAAGCGGTACTCCTGGACACGGCTCGTATTGTCAGGAGGTTCCTTTCTCTGGAGCCCTGACCGCCGGTAGCTTGGACCCTGTTCCCGATACCGGTGGGACACTGTTTTTTATATTTTTAAATGTTTTTTTTTTATTTTTTTTATTGAAATATTTAAAAATATAATTTACATGTTTTAGTTATGAATAAGCGAATAATAATTCTGTATTATCAGGCAACTAAGGCCCATAGAAAAAATACACAAATAATCTTACAAAATAATAAACTAATACATATGTATAAAAGAAACTATAACAATTATTAAACTATACTATTGCACACGAAGTGACGGCGTCGTGTTCCGCTGCGAGGTCGGTATCCTTCCACGAAATCGTCGATACACGACACCCTTCGGCCAAAACTCTCCTTTGAGGAAGGTGTCCAAATGGTGAGTCGGCACCCGCACCACAAACGACTTGAAATTAGTGTTATGGCGCGGCTTCAACTGCACGACTCTCAAAGTCCAGTTTGTCTTTACGCGTACATACTCCACGATCTCCTCAGCCTTCGTGGTGTGATGTAGCCTCGAAACGTACAGCTGCGTCGTAGGTACTGCTGGACGGACGCAGCAGCATGTTGGGTCCTGCCAGCGCGGTACCGCAATGGTTCTGACAAGAAGGCTTCTTCCTCTTCTTCTTCTCTACCTTAGTGAAGCCATTCTCATCGCTCTGCTTGTCCCCTTTCGTTTTACCTGCTTGTCGCGTTGTTTGCGACACAGCAGGTTTGTTTGCAGCTACAATAGCGGAATAGGCACGTTTAGGGGTCGACGTACATACATGCGTCACCACTTCGACCGGTGACGATACGGCGACGGCAGCGGCGGAGCAAGATGCAACGCAAGCATTATCAGCAGTGGGTGACGCACTGCAGCTCGCCGACTCAAAACTGCCGATGTCATCATCATTTTGTGCTCCGCGACGTATGTTCACGCTGGAGTTATTAGGCGCCCTACTTTCCGAAACAGCGTTGCGCAACAACTCTACTTCAGCACGCAGCGCACCTACGGTGGTATTGGACACCTCCAGCTTGGATTGTACCTCGGCCAAGCTTGCTTTCAGTCCATGTCCTTCAGCAACCTGGTGATATCGACGTGGTCGAACGTGACGGGAGGCAATTTATGCAGCTCCTTCGCCACGAAAGCGGGCACATCGTCCGGGTCGGTGCTCTTCATCATTGTGATGATATCCTGCACTCTTCTCTGGCCGCCATCTCTCCATCGGGATTGCATCTGGTCAACTTTGCCCAGTGCTTTGCACAGCAGCAACTTAGCACTGCTTATCTCCTCCTCGTTAAAACTGGACTTACAGATCTGCAGGATGCTGACCTCGTCCATGTAATCAATGGCATGTTTGATGAATGCCAACAGCTCGTTGGCTATGAGTGGTTGACTCATAGCGACGAAAAACGTGCAACGGCTACTTCCGCGCAACACGCGAATATAAAATTCGTATCGAGCAGCGCAAATACGTACGAACTTGACTGCGCATTGCACTGCACTGATTTTCATTGCACTGCACACTGTTCAATGTTACCTTTGGACATTGACTCAGCACTCGGCCTGGCTCACGCGCGGCCCAGTTAAAATAATGATTTGGTTGCATCTTACACGCATAGAATACATAGAATTAGTATAATAGTGTGTGTTAAGAAAAAGTAGTATATAAGCAGAACATTTTGTAAATAAATCAGATTTGAATTTTATATTCTTGTCTCATTACCCCTCGCTGTGGCCAAGACACCTTTAGCCATCTTCGGATCAGTCCCGTGAGTCTGCGGGATTGGCAGTGAGTTTATCCTTCCCGAACCTGGTATTCCTGTCTACTATCCGTCTGTAACCTTAGGTCGCATGGTGCAGACATCCTGAACTTATTTATATATTTATTTATCACATACTAGGTATATGGTAGGTTAGGGCTGTAGGGCTTATTGGGCTGTAGGGTCATAGGGACTATTAGGCTTGTAGGTCTCTGTAGGTTCCTTTATCTTACCATATATTTCCATGTACCATCACACCCTTGACAGTATTGCGGCCTTACGTGACGTTTGTTAAGGGTGGATGTACATTTTGGTCCTTCGAGCCGGATTACCTGCCGAAATTACATGGTTCCATTCTGCGTTTGGTAATAATTGTTTGATTTGTGATACCCTATTGGCTACGAACGTTTGCCACCGCTCAGGCTCTCCTCGTACCCATCCTAAGGTGATCATAGAATCCGTCCAACAAGATATCGTGATATTTTTGCAGTTAAGCGCTTCCTTTACTTTTTCCATTAAGCCGGCTAGTAGCAGTGCAGCGCATAACTCAAGTCGAGGTAGAGTAGTTTTTTGCTTCTTTGGTGCCACTTTTGATTTTGCTTGTAATAATGTAACGTAGTAGATGTTATTGATTTTTACACGGCTATATACCACCGCTCCGTACGCTTTTTCAGAAGCGTCGCTGAAACCATATAGCTCAATCCCCTCGTTCCTTCCTATTTTTCTTTATCTCTGTTAGGTATTCTTTTGTTGTCTCAAACTTTGTTTTTTCTTCGTTTAAATGGTGATAAAATTCGTTGCAATGCGTTTCATCCATGATGTATTGAGTGTCCTTGCAGAGTTGTTGAAATTGTGTTGTTATTTTTTCGATCTTTTTATGGTCTATTTCCAAGCTTCCTCTCTCGTAATCCGTTTCAATTCTAAACGTTCCTCGATTAATAGTTGTGGTTCCTATATCTTCTACATATAGTCCTGCGTTTAACTTTTTAATGTGTATGTGGGCGTAGTCGACACAGTGCCGATTAATAGAATAATTATTGTGTGAACTAGTAAACCCTTTATCCAACTTTTCGGTGATCGTATACTTTTTTTTTTTATTGTGGCTGTTGATATGTTACATTGCGTAGGTGTTTGCCTGTCTTTGCTCGTTGTATCAATTTCTATGTTTTCGTTCACAGGGAGCGGGATCAACGTGTGGATTGATCTTTTATGACAAGCGCCAGTTGATTTTTGAAGAGTTACCACTCTAACTACACCATCATCTCCCGGGTGTACTTCTGTGATTTTTGCTAATGGCCATTTACTTGGATTTATATTGTCGTCTTTTATTAGTACTACAGTTCCAATTTTTGCATTTTCATGTGCTGTCTGTTATGTAACACCATCGTGGAACTTTAATTTCTTCTATACTTTTAAGTTGGTTTTGTAATTCAACCCATTTTTTCTGGAGTATGTCATCAACAGGTTGATCCCATCCTATGTCGCCGCTTACACCAAGGGACTGGAACAACTTGCTTGCTGCGGTCTTCCCGTCTGATTATAATTTAGGTGTCTTCAAGGCTCGAGTGAATAGGCTCTTAATAAACTAGTGCGCCTCACCATCAACGATTGCATCACTACTTACCATCAGATCGGATCGCAGTCAAGCACTAGTTTATAACAATTAAAAAAAAGAAAGTTAATTATTTACATTCATCTTCCAACACCACACAATCACTGAAGCTGTAATAGCACATTAGCTGAATAATGTAAATAGCGACGGACATAAATACACGATGCTCGGTTACATTAGATATTAAAGCTGATAGGCGTTAGCTGTCACCTGTTGGACGCTGGAAGTGATTGTGGGCAATATTTGTGATATTGGTGCCAATGATTGTGTTTCCAAGGCTTGGTGCTATTGGTGCCAATCTTGGTCTGTTGGGTCACATTTCGTGAGTTTGATCTTTTGTTTTATCAAATATTGATTATTATTATGTTTTATTAATAATGATTTGTTAACGCCAGAAATTTATGCCTTTTAATATTATGTATAGTTCAACTAAGAATTTTTTTTTTTTTTTTCACTTTTGTCTTCCTATAAAAATTGAACTATAACTTATAGTGTAAACTTTAAAAACTTGCAATATTAATCTGCCGAGCTTTTTCCCAACTATATTGGGGTCGGCTACCAACCTAACCAGATGCAGCTGTATAGCCATGTGTTTTAGTTTATAAGGTATTCGTAATATGGGTATTGTTTCCTGAAAAAAAAATGATTTATTTATTTACACATAACAATTCTTTCATAATCCTACTATTTTTTTTTTCGGGTGGGAAAATCATTTGGGCGGAACGGGAGATAGTAACAGACTTTTACTGACTAAAAACCCACTCCTGTTCCTTCTTTGCCATTTTTTTATGGCCCCGAGGATCTCTTTCGCATCACCCATGGCCCCAGTAGGCTTCGACCCTGCTGGGCCCCTACGGTTGCTGACATCTCCTTGAGGCGCGCATGGTACAGTACGTGCCGTCGACGACTTGGGCCCGATCTGGACAGTTACTGGACGATCGGACGGCGAGCCACCCATTGCTTGCCGTCCGCAAGCCCGCGCTTACGGTGGCCGGAAATCGAGATCGGAATCTCGGCGGCGGATGGAGCGTGAGGACCTTTGCCTCACGCGATCAGCCGCCTCCTTTGCTAGCATTACTGCTTCGCAAAAGAAGGTGACCGCCTGCCACTCCTTCTCGCTTCGGACCATGGCCTGTATCAAAGCCCGGCGCGAGAGATTGAGTCATAATCCTACTACACCATGCTTTCTTGGGTAGAGCAACGCCGTGTCCTCGTGGGGGCGATCGGCGGCGGCGATCTCTCGCGCCGGGCTTTGGTACAGGCCATGGTCCGGAGCGAGGAGGAGTGGCAGGCGGTTGCCTCCTTCTGCGAAGCAGTAATGCTAGCAAAGGAGGCGGCCGATCGCGTGAGGCAACGGTCCTCACGCCCCAATCGCCGCCGGGATTCCGATCCCGATTTCCGGCCATCGTAGGCGCAGGCTTGCGGACGACGAGCAATGGGTGGCTCGCCGTCCGACCGTCCGGTAACCGTCCGGACCGAGCCCAAGTCGTCGACGGCGCGTGCTGTTCCACGCGCGCCTCAAGGAGATGTCAGCAACTGTAGGGGCCTAGCAGGGTCGAAGCCTACCGGGGCCAAGGGTCTGATTCTGAAAGGAAGACTCGGCCCTGGTACGAAAGGCAACGAAGGAACAGGAGTGGGTTTTTAGTCAGTAAAAGTCTGACACTATCTCCCGCCGCCGGGGGATGTCATAAGATGATTTTCCCACCGGAAAAAAAAAAAAAAAAAAAAAAAAAAGCTTTAGATTTTAACCATGCGTGTGAACCTTAACGCCACTCTTCACAGGCACTCCCAAAACGTAAGGGTTAACGTAAAGGTAACCTTTCCAATCCCGACTCAACAGATGTTACGTGCGTTATCAAATGTAGCTGTCCCCAATTATTTAGGTACCGACACATTGGAGATAGGCACAGAAGGTCAGCTTTTAATAACCAGTGAAACCTGCGCCATCATCATACATCTGCCCCAGCCCAAGATGGCCAACACTGACCTGCCGTGCTATTCTGTAAATGGTAAATCATTTCGAAACTCATTTCACAAATCATCTCGAATGTCACACTCAGCGAATTGTATTTCAGAATACCAAATCCTTTAGATAAATTTGTAGATAAATGTCAAAATACTCAACCGTTTTAGTTCCTCTCACTTTGATCATCACTCGGTGGCGCCAGTGTCGAATTCACTCCATTTCAGAATACGAAACTTTAATTTCACCATGATTTCACTGCGGATTCAGAAGTGATTTCGCAAATAAACTTTTCAGAATAGCAAGGCTGCAGGTTTAGACAAAATAATGACTTTACTGTTTGCGTTCTCGCCAAACGCTAAGTACAAAATGTATGACAAGTGACGTGACAGGTAATGTCATTGTCTACTGAGGTGTCTGCTCAAGTCTGACGAGATCTCGTCAGACTTCCTGACTTTTTGACTTTTTGTCTTCCTGATCAGGAAAGTCCTGCGCGCGCTCAACAAGTATATAGTCCATTTCACCAGGAAACTAAACACCTAGGCCATGCTGAGGCTGAACTCATACTCGACTGTACTGAGAAGGAAGGCCGTCCTTGATCAGGATAGGAAGAGCAATGTTAAGGCTTTGGCTGAGAAGCGTGAAATCAATCTGTCAGAGGCCGCCCACTCAGTGAAATCTGAGAAGTCGCGCGTGTAGAGTAAAATCCACTAAAGCCATCACTGCGAAGATGCTAAAAAAACTTGTAGCCAATAAAACCACCCTCTCATCGAACAAGGTGAAAGGCGACAAGAAATCTGGTGTAAGCTAAGTAAGAGCAACTAAAAGAATACACACCTACACGCACAAAACGTTTTGGAAACACAATATGCACTGTGCGTACAGCTAAGGAGTGGAATTCTTTACAGGAGTCAGAATGACCAGATAACTATAACCTTGGGGTTAACCAAGTTAAGAATGAATTGGTTACTTCTAGGCAACCGTGCTCCATCGTCAAACACGTCAAAGTCAAGCGCGAGCCTACCTAAAATAAAAAAGCTTTTACAATATTTTTGGGCAACTCAGTGGCACGTTTTTGACTTAAAAGTTTAAGCCAACCTTCTGTATAGTATGTATCTATTCTGTAGTAGAAAGTCTGTCCGCCCAAAGCGTTCTGCTTCATTGAGGTAACGTGACTGCGATGGGGTCCGACCGTTTTGTCCCAACTATAAAACGTGGGGCGAACTGGACAAAAGGTGTGTTTTTCTTTTTATTGAATAGCATTGTTACTGGTTTAAGATTTTGATTGTCCAACATAATCTATAGAGCATTGTTACGTTCGCACAAAAAAATGCACGAATATGGAAAAGTCGCATATACTATGATTGTGCTAATTCATCTCTTTTTATGTACCTGTGATTGATGGGTGAAGGAAGTGATATGAAAGAAAAGGGAGTAAGTGATAGTTTGACGGGTGACAGGACAGAATGGAAGAAAAAAACGTGTTGCGCCGACCCCAAGTAATATAGGATTAGGGCAGGAAGAAGACTCGGGTGAAACTGCTGCAGTAATTGATATTATGATAAAATGTAGGTAACGTCTATACAAAAAGATGAAGAAGTAAAAAAAAGGGGGTGGAATTGCGTGCAAGATTTATACCTTAGATCTTGCACGCAGTTTTGCCTACACGATCATTTGTTCTGTGTCTGGGTGTAATTTATCTATAATATGTATGTATTTAGAAATATATAAGTATGTTTATCAGTTGTCTAGTACTCATAACACAAACTCTGCTTAGGTTGGAGCTAGACAGCGTTGTGTGATAGTTGTTTAAAAAAAACTAACCTAACCAAGATCTATCTGTGAACTTTCCTACCAATTCCATTATGTATGTTGTAAGTTTTGTAGAATATCCTATAATAGTTGGTAGATTTACGCTTGTCGAAGTCTGTCAGAGCCACGCAGTCGTAAACTTATCGAGCAGTCTACTCACGTTGCAATTCGATGTTACAGAATTACATAGGGAGACCTACTGCATGGAATTTTTTAAACAATTCACGTCGGTATTTTATTGATAGTACATTTGTACTATCAATAAAGACTATCTGGGGAAAAATTTGTTACAATTTATTTATAAACTTTTTTTCTTCGGTGGGAAAATCATCCAATGACATCCCCCGTTTTCGGGACGAGCGAGAGGGTGTGTCAGATTTTTACTGACTAAAAACCCACTCCTGTTTCTTCATTGCCTTTCATACCAAGGCCCGGCGCGAGGACACGGCGGTGCTCTGCCCAAGCGAGGCACACCTCTACCGTGTTCTCCGGACGTTCCACACAGTGGTGACACCCGGGCGTCACCTCCGCACGAATCCGGTGCAGGAACTTCTCGAACTGACCATGTTCGGTGAGAACCTGCGTCATGCTGAAGGTGATGACGCCGTGAGATCTTTCCAGCCACTCCTCAAACCGCCATAATTATGGCGTGCCCAGTTTATACACTAGCTTCTTCCCACAGCTTCGTCTGCGTAAATGTTGGATATTGCGGACGCGTACAGGCGCGTAGGCGTAGTAGTAGTTCTTCCGTACTAATTTTAATCAAAATGATTTCTATAAAATTTAACCGTTAAAGCGTAACAGAAAGACAGACAAACAGTTTAATCCTAATCCAGACTAGGTCCCAACTTTATCTGAAGTTCAGTTTGTTTTAAGGCATGATTGATTTTAAAACACCTTAATAATAATAATAATATTTATTCAAAATTCTTTACAGGATAAAGTAATACAGTCTTAAATATAAATCTTAATTCTGAGTCTTACGTGCCTGAACTAGGAAATCCTGTGTTTCAGGCGAGAAGAGCTAAAATAATTTAAAATTAACAAATAATCAAAAGGATTTTATAGTACAATACAAACGTGTAAAAAATCTGTAAAGTAGACAAGTTATCTTATACTAGTAATTTATAATGTTACCAAATCTTAACTTCTAGTTTCTTAACTAACAAGATACTTAACCTAGGTCAAAAATTGTATAAAAACAAAAAAATCACTTTAGCACAATCAGTAAATTCTCTGTATCATCGTAGGACATTCTTTGAAGAGCCTCCTTAAGAATTTTCTTACAGTTAATTTGATTCAAGCTATAAATGTTTGCTTTCGCGTTCAACCTATTGTAGAGGAGAGGACCGAGAAACAGGTAAAATTTTGACGTGAAAGCATGTTTGGTATGATTTTGAGGACAGACTAGGTCTTTACGTCTTTTGTTAGTAAACTCCGTGCTATATGTTAGATCTGCGTGCTGTTTTAATACAATACCCATTATAAATAGCTGTCGGACTGTTAGTACTTCACATTCTTTGTATAGGAGGTTAGTGGTTAGTAGGGAGTTAATAGTTCGGTCTTCGTCATAATTGTTATATTTTAAGTTCTCCTGATTATAATGATTTCATATTTATCATAGTATTTATTAGTTTATTATATTACCATCATCGATATGTATGTACTAGTATTTTATTATTTTATGCAACTTAATTTAACGATACTAGATTCTATTTCAAATATCTGTTTTTTATTTATTGTGCACACCTACCACAGTGTTGTCTTTTTTAACCAAATGGTTGACTGGTAGAGAATGACCTGTGGCATTAAGTCCGCCTATGTACCACCACTGTACATGAAGTTTAAATAAATAAATAACTTACCTAAAATAATACTGTCGCTGCAGCTTGAGGTATTGCAGATATGACCATATTTTTCATATGTCCTCATATCAATCATTCTGCGGTAATGAAAATTAATACGCTGATTTGACAGTTTCCTTATAAAAAAATCGGTCATATACATTCTCATTCACCTTCTATAATCTATGTAATATAAAAGGAGAAACTGATTGATATATCAACGCAAAGCCGAAACTACTGGGTCTTGAAGTATGAAATTTTGCACAAGGTTTTCTTTAATGTCGTAGGCGAGTACTAAGAGAGACTGACATATCAACGCACAGTCGAAACTACAGGGACTAGGAGTGTGAAATTTTGCACAAGGTTTTCTTTTATGACGTAGGCGAGCAATAAGAGAGGATTTTCCAAAATTCACCCCCTAAGATGAAGAAACGGGGGTCCAAAGTTTGTATGGAGAATACTACTTTCACGCGGGCGAAGCCGCTGGCAGAAGCTAGTTTTGTGATAAAACAGCTGCAATTAATTAAATATCAAAGATAATCACAATAAATCTTATTATCATCATCATCATCATCATTTATACCCATAGACGTCCACTGCTGGACATAGGCTTCCCCCAAATGTCGCCACAACGAACAATCCTGTGCGTCTCGCATCCATCGGATTCCCGCAACCTTCACCAGGTCATCGGTCCACCTTGTAGTGGGCCTTCCAACACTGTGTCTTCCGGTACGTGGTCGCCACTCCAGAACCTTTCGGTCCCAATGGCCATCCGTTCTGCGAGCAATGTGCCCTGCCCATTGCCACTTAAGTTTGGCGATTTTTCGTGCTATGTCGGTGACCTTGGTTCTCCTGCGGATATCCTCATTCCTGATTCGATCACGCAAGGAAACTCCGAGCATAGCGCTTTCCATTGCCCTTCGGGTAACTTTAAGTCTTCTGATGAGGCCCATTGTAAGCGACCACGTTTCAGAGCCATATGTCATCACTGTAAAGTAATTCTCAAATGTAAAGTAGTTATTACATTACATAAATTAAAATTGCAATGGAACAAAAACAAATCAAATTATCAATACTAATACATGAACAAAATCAAAATCATACATTGCAATTGAAAAAGAACAAAGCAACAAAACAATTAACATTAATCGAAATATCAAATAGTTAAAATAATAACTAATTCTTGGAGCTTATATTCGTTAAGTTTAATCTAGCACAAAGTAGCTTCTCAGTTGATTTTTAATGGGAAAACTTTTCCAGTCTGCATGGCCGGCACGTCTTGCAATACGCCACTTCCTAATAAAAAGTAAAATATGTTTACATTTTGTCGCTTACTTTTATAGTTTCTAGAGATAAGAAAATATTGAAATATGAGAGTTATGCAAGCTAATAAACGTTATTGCTGCACTGGCAACATTAACACTTATTGCAGAAGTTTCAACATTTTCAACGTGAGACGCGCTCAGGGAATCGATTTCAAAGATACAAGAATGTTTGAATTTATTATCCGCAACAAAATTAACCAGAATCTATGTAAATGGTTCATGTTCCCACTGCTAGGAGTCAAGTCTCCTCTCTAAAAGGGTAACACGTAACTACAAATTTACAGTTTTCAGATTTTTTCCTGTATTTGTGCTATGAAACCTTGCTTCATGCCAAATTTCAGGATTCTAGGTCAATGGGAAGCATCCTGTGAATTTTAATTCCCTTGAGAGTGTCGAAATATACGTTTTTTGCGACATAAACAGCCGTATCTTTTTTTTTTCGTTAACTTAGAAGTTTGATTTTTTACAACTTTAAGGGGCCGCAGACCTGGGTATATAGTTTTAATTTCAACTCGACACCTCTACGCGTTCTCGATATAAAGGGTCTTGACAGACCGACCGACAGACTGATGGTCAGCAAAGTGATCCTATAAGGGTACCGTTTTTTCCTTTTGAGATACGGACCCTAAAAACGGGGAAATGGGAATCGGACTGGCGTACTGAGGGTTTTGTACAAGTTACATATGTAAATAGTTCAATTCCCGAATCGAGTCTCAAAGGTTTTTTTACCAATTTTGTGACGTAACCACATTTTTTTTTCAGGTTTTTTTACTATACTTATCCTATGAGATCTTGCTTCATGCCAAATTTCAGGATTCTAGGTCTAGGGGAAGTACTCTATAGGTTTTGATTTCCTAGCGAGTGTCGAAATATGAGCCTAAACGGAGCATAAATGGCCTTATCTTTAGTCTGTGTTGACTTAGAAGTTTGATTTTTTTACTGGTGCTTGGGGTAGCAGACTTGAGCATTTGATACTAATTTTAGCTTAATACTTCCTCGCGTTCCTGAAAAAAATACGGACAGATATACAACAAAGTGATCCTATAAGGATTCCGTTTTTGCCGACTGACGTACAGAACTCTAAAAATTACGAAGCCACTCATACTTTAGATTCAATTCCTTATTTCCGTTACCTTGATGAGAAGGTTCTATTCATAGCCTAATTAAAGACATTCATTAAACATTATCACACTCAGAACCTTCACAAAAGCTTCCATAAAAATCTTGAGAAACGTCCCAGTAGCACATTCCGAAGAAATCTAAATTAGCTGTTCCCCAACTGAAAACTTTGTGAAAGAAACACAATCGACTTTCTTTCCTTAATTAAGAGCTCTTTCATTCGCTCTTAGGGAATATTTTCAGATATTTTTCCGCTAATGCCTTGGCGCGTGTTTTCTGAATATAAACAAAAGAATATGATATTCAATAGCGATCTCTGTTTTTGTTTTGTTTTGTTACTAAATGACTGTGAATGACAGGAAAATAATGTTGAGAAATCGAGAAATAGGGGAAGATTGAAAGATATTTATTTGCTTCTTTGTAGTTTATGCAAAAACTTCAAACTTATCGGAGTATTGATAAATGATGTTTATTTTAAAAAAATTGTAAGTAAAATAAAATCGGGTCAGTTACAAAATTTGTAACTCAAGAACGGCTGAGTGGATCTTGATGATCTCTGATTTCTTGTATTCGTTTCCATCCTGAATAGCAGAATATAGCAGAATAACTATTAAAATATCGGAAAGGTTCAAGTAAAGAAAAAATAATCAAGAAAGATATCAAAATACATAGAAAAAGGTGTCACTACATTTATATATATATATATATATATATATATAAATGTAGTCTTTGAGATGCTAATTTTAAGTCCAAATGTACGACATGACTTATTAAGTTTCCCCATCAACTCTTGCAGGTCCTCTGAGGACTCTGCCACAAAACACAGATCATCAGCGTACATCACTTCGGTGATAAGGTCGTATGACACTTTGGTGTGAGCTCTTAATCGGGTCAAGTTAAAAAGTTTTCCGTCAGTACGGAAGCGGATATATATTCCTTTTGCATTGCCCTCCAGAACCTCTCCCACAACAACAGCAAAATACAAAGCAAATAGGGTAGGTGCCAACACACATCCCTGCTTTACTCCACAGGTGACAGGGAAGAATTCCGACTGTTCGCCCTTCACTGCGACACAGCAACGCAAATTATCATGTAGGAGACGGATCAATCTAATGAACTTATCCGTACACCCAAGCTTTTGCAATACCATCCAAAGTGCCTCACGGGGCACGCAGTCGAAGGCTTTTTCTAAATCAACAAAACAAAGGACCAGCGGTTGCGACTGTTCTTTGCTCTTCTCCTGAAGTTGCCGAATAGAGAAGATGGCCTCGCTGGTACCTCTGTTTGGACGAAACCCAAATTGGGTCTCAGGTAGCACAATCTCGGACAACTTCAATAGCCGATTTAGGGGGACTCTAGCAAATATCTTGCCCGAGACTGATAGGAGCGAAATACCTCTATACGAATTGCAATCGGCACGATTGCCTTTGCCCTTGAAAAGTGTGCAGATGTTAGACACAGTAAAAGTATCTGGCACCAACTCTTCCTCCCACATACGGCAGAAAAACTTCCAAATAATCTCATGCAAGTCTCTCCCACCATATTTAAGCAGTTCGCCAGGGATTCCATCGCCACCCGCTGCTTTCTTGTTACGCTGCTGGTTTATGGCTTCAATGACTTCTTTAAGAGATAGTGGGTCATCTAATGCCGCGACTTGGGGAAGTGCTGGTATGGCTGATATATAACTAAGATCTGCTGATCGATCAACGTTGAGTAAGGTATTAAAATGTTCGACCCAGCGTTTCAGGACCCCCTCTCTACTCGTGAGCAAACTTCCATCGACGGCCTTTATTGGCACATTCACTTGGTGCTGCGCGCCAATCAACTGACGCAATTCTCCGAAAAAGTCACCGAGTTGATTAGAGTCAGCAAGCCACTGCATACGGTGTGCTCTGTCTTCCCACCACTTGTCTTTTACGCCTCGGACGAAACGCCGCAATTCTGCAGAGCTCTTTTTAATCGCGTCACTTTGAAGAACTGCTGGTGAAGAGTCAGTACGGCGCAAGAGATCTCGATGGTTAGCTATAGCGGCAGTAAGGAGCGTATCATTTTCATCGAACCAATCTTTGTGGTATTTGGGTTTCAGACCTAAGGTATTAAAGGCCTGGTTACTTGCGAAGACAGCTCCCGCCATTTTGGTATCAGATCATCTCCCTCAACGATGAGTTTAGACGAAAAGTCACTAATAGCCAGTTCAACCTGATCTCGGGAATCGCGATTTTGTAATTTTGACAGATTAAGATGAAGGCATTTAGGTTTAACAGATCTACGGGGTCTGAACAGTCGTAGTGTCAATTTGGTGATAACAAGCCTATGATCAGTCCAACCATTAATGGCTCCACGCATCACTCGAGTCACATAAACCTGAGCTAGGTCAGTCTGACGAACTATTGCGTAGTCGATAAGGTGCCAATGCTTGGACCTCGGATGCATCCAGGTGGTCTTGTATTTATTACGGAGTCGAAACATGGTATTTGTTATGCTCAGTTGAAATTGAGCACAGAGACTAAGTAGCAGCTGACCATTGCTGTTCATGTTCCCAACCCCATGCCTACCGAGTACCTTAGGCCACGATTCATGATCACGACCAACTCGTGCATTATTAGCCAGGGTAGTCAACCCTGAAAAAAGACATTTTCTCCAAACAAACTCAGAGATCAATCTCTTTTAAAGTCTATACAGTAAACATGTAATAGTCAAATCATGAGAACCATGCAGATTAGAGTCTGATATGTTCTTTTGAGGAAAGAACCAAACAAATTCGAGTGGACCTGTCCAGTCCGTACAAGCATTTGTCTAAAATTAATTTTGTCAATGTCATGCATCCCTGGTATTTACGAGGTTACTTAAATGCCGATTTTAGACGTAAGTTTATTTAAATTGTGAGTGACAGTGCTGTTGGTGTTCTTTTTATAAATAAATAAATAAAAAAGGCTGTTAAAAATAAGCTAACGCAAGCTTTACTTTAAGCTGAAACTTACCAATTCTTAACATTTCTTACCGTAACTCGTATGTTTTGGTCAAAACTGACAGGGCAAAAATTATTGCCAAACAAATTCTAAGGAAAACAGAGTAAATTAAACCTCAATGCGTCCAGAAATCTGTCAGAGGGTGGCCCAATTAAAGAATATATAGCGGTCGCGTAATCTGGGACCTTTGTGGCATAGATTGATTCAGCGAGGTTGAATTCGTGAATAATTTAGAGAACCCGCCAGAATCGAATGGTTCCTTTGCCAAGCGGCTGAATAAAAAATACATGCGCATTGTCTTTGGTAAATTGTGTCGGTTTTAGCGGGAAAACATTTGTCAAATATTGCGATGTTTTTGGACGGATTTCATATTTGATTTGTACACACATTATGTTTATTTATTTTGAATTATATTTTCAGCCAAAAAGATGTTTTGTTTGTATAAAAAATCGTTAATATGGTTACACAGTACACGTAATGAATTTTGTAAACTTGTTGGTGAAATTACTGGGACATTATTCTGTTTAGTTTAAAAAGTATTTGTGTTAATGTAGACACTAAAAGATGTGACCATTTTAAACAATTGCTGTTGAAATAGTTCAAATCCTTCATTAGTAAAAAAAATGCTATATTAATAGTTTGTAAGCCTCTTATTTCTCGCTTGGACTGTGCAATTATTTGAAAGAGTTACCGCGCTTCTGAAACGCAAAAGGAAGGAACACGGGTGGGGCCTTAATCAGTAAAGTTTGACACTCTTGTCCTCTCTTCTGGAAATCGGTGGACAGAGTGTCGACGGAATCTCATGGTGGCATGACGACAGCGACTGTCGTAACCCAGTGCTGGACACGCCACAATTATGGCTGTATGTCCCCTCTTTGAGGAGTGACTGGAAAGACAACACGGTGTCCTTACCTTCCGCATAACGCTGGTCCTCACCGGACATGATCAGTTCGGGAGGTTCCTGCATCGGATTCGTGTGGAAGAAACTCCCACGTGTCACCATTGTGTAGACCAAACGGAGGACACGGTGGAGCATACGGTAGAGGTGTGCTCCGCCTGGGCAGAGTACCGCCGTGTCACTCACGCCGGGCCTTGGTACAGGCCATGGTTCTGCGAAGCAGTAATGCTAGCAAAGGAGGCATGCTAGCAAAGGAGGCGGCCGCACGTGCGAGGGAACGGCCCTTATGCCTTAGCCACCGGGATCCCGATCCCGATTTCCGGCCACCGTAGGCGCGGGCTTGCGGACAGCTAGCAATGCGTAGCTCGTCGTCCGACCGTCCAGTAACCGTCCGGACCGAGCCCAAGTTGTCGTCGGCGCGTAGTGTTCCACGCGCGCCTCAAGGAGATGTCAGCAAAACCGTAAGGGCCCAGCAGGGTCGAAGCCTACTGGGGTCATGGCTTGTACGAAAGAGAACCCCGGGGCCCTGTAACGAAGGCAAAGAAGGAACAGGAGTGGGTTTTAGTCAGTAAAAGTCTGACACGAAAAGGGCGGGAGATATTATTATATAATTTCCCACTTAATAAAAATTATTCTCGTTTTTCGATCACAATTGGTACGGTATACCAGTAAACAAATAATATAAGTTACTTTTTAACCAATTATTTTCACAAAATTCTAGACAAAATAGTCTACCTACACCCAAGTGAACGCCGGCGGGCGACCGCGTAGATTATAAAATATTATGCGTTCTATTTGTGGGAAATTTACCCAAGAACGTAAGTAATCAAACTTCTTCAAGTAGTCTGTAAATATATCGAAAATAAGGTCTACAAGAAGTGGGTGGAAGCGCCAAAATAGATATATAAAGGTTAAATACAGTACCACTGAGAGCTAGTTTTCTATTTCGCTCTAATTTAATTTCGTATTACTATTGTTTGTTACAATCTGATAGGACGGCCATATTGTTTACTGTATTTAGGTTCAAAAATGATTGTAGTCCTGTTTACGAGCACTGTTATCTTCTTAGTTTATTCAATGGGGTTATCATTTTGGTAACAATACCACTTTTGTTAGCTATAATGAGTTCCTAGTTAGTTAGTATTGTAAAGTCAAATACAAATAGACTGAATTAAGTATATGACACGGAGGAATCTCGATATGATAAGATTGTCCACCCATCCACCGACTGACTTCAGGAAGCGTTGCTTAACTTTGAAGATGCGGCTGTAATTAGTTTTAGCCAAGAGCTGCTCTTGCAATTTTTAATAATAAATGATGGCACGATTAGCGCAGCGGTTGAACAATATAAATAAAAATAAATTTAGATTAGATTCCCGTACGAAAAAATATCTGCCCCCCTAGCCAAGTTACAACCGTTTCGTTTCGATTCTCTTTTCGTTGATCGCCTCGAGTCGGCCACGCCTCCTATTCCTTTGTTCTGACCATATGACTGAGCGTTAAGATGACGTCAGAATAAAGGAAACGGAGGCGTGGCCTAGTCGAGGCGATCGACGAAAAGAGAATCGAAACGAAACGGTTGTAACTTGACTAGGGGTGCTGTATAGCTTATAGATTATAGATAGTTGTTCCAGGTCTGAGTGCTTTGTGTATGTGACTTTATACGTTTTTGAACGCGCCCACGATACAGGCACACAGGGCTGGGCAGGTTACTACCTGCCATGTTGATGAGTGGTTCCCCTTTTTTTGTGGTGAAAAATTATATATTTTGGGACTTTGGGTGGAGTGAGAAGGAGTGTCTGATTTTTAAAGTCAGGTTCGCGGCAAATTTTTAAATTGCCGCGGTAACTTTTTCGATCAATCTCGCAGCCCTGGTAGGCATCGGCCCTACGGGTCCTAGCAACTTATCTAACACCGCTTTGAGGTACGCGAGAAAAGTGATGAGTGATTTCTAAGAGTGATACCCCTTTTTTTTTCATTGAAGTGGGAAATCATCCAATGACTACTCCCGGTCTGGGTGGAGCGAGAGGGCGGGTCAGACTTTTACTGACTAAAACCACACCTGTGTCCTTCAGTTGCCCTTTGCATTCTAGGACTATGGGTTTCCTTTTCCGAAATTCCCTGCGGTCCTAGCGGGCATCTACGGTTTGCTGACATCTCTTTGAGGAGCGCGTAGATCATTACGCGCTGTCGACGACTGGAGCTTGGTCCGGTCGTTTATCGGACTGCCGGACGGTGAGCTACCCATTGCTCGACGTATAAGCCGCAAGCCCGCGTCAGAAATCAGAAACGTTTATTTCAAATAGACCATTTACAGGTACTTTTGAATTGTCAAAATGTCGGTCAGTCAAAAAAAAAAATACAAGTGAAGCTAAATTGCACGTTCCAAAGCGATGATCCATGGGTCCATGGTGGATTCCATGGGTGATGCGAAAGTGACCCCCGGGGCCCTGGAAAAAAATGGCAAAGAAGGAACAGGAGTGGGTTTTTAGTCAGTAAAAGTCTGACACTATCTCGCGCTCCGCCCAAGAGCGGGGGATGTCATTAGATGATTTTCCCACCCGAAAAAAAAAAAAACGTTCCAAAGCGTAGATCTCTATGGAGAAGAACGTGCAAGAAACTCCATGGACACTCTTTTAAATCATATTATGAGTTACATAAATCTTGGTTACATATTTCTTGACGCTTCTAATATGTGAGCACAATGTAAATAAGTAACAATAATTTAAAAAAAAACTAATTAAAAAATATAAATTGAATTAATTCAATTTCTTTTTTCTAATTAGTTTTTTTGCCACTGGCAGCTAAGAAATGACCAGTCTCAACTGACGGCACCCGTTCACGAGCATGACGCGTGCATCAGACCCACTCAGCTCAACCATTTTGAAGTTTTAGTAAGAATTTGAAGTCTAAGTGATGTAGGATAAATTCTCCGATAAACGTGTTACCAATTGGTGCTTATACTTGAGGTATTCAGCTAATACATAAACAATCATATCAAACAAACACACGTACTCACACAATCATTAAAATACCTATCACACAATCAATCCTAAATTAAATTAAATTAATTAAATGTTTCAGTTTCCCGTAGACACGTTACAAAGGTGAAATTGTCAAAATCACATTAACAGCGGAAATTAATATCGAAGGAATGCAAGCCTATACATATGAGCATAACCGAGCCTATAGATATAGACCGTCATAACAGGCAAGGTTGAATGCGGTCGAATTCCTTTTGAAACCTTATTAATCGCAAAGAATTAGCCTATAATATTTTTATAAGGCATCTTGGATTTTATAAAAATGTTTTTAATACCCAAAAGATATTAGAAACAATTTTACGCGTTATTATTTTTAACTGTCTTCCAAAAAGCAGGAGGTTCTCAAGCCATCTGATTTTTTTTGTTCTGGTTTAGTGATATTTTTGCAAATGTAAACCGATTTTACCCCTTTGACCGCTTGGCTTGCGAACGGCGAGCAACGGGTAGCTCGCCGTCCGATCATCTGGTAACCGTCCGGACCGAGCCCAAGTCGTTGACGGCGCGTACTGTTCCACGCGCGCCTCAGAGATGTCAGCAAACCGTAGAGGCCGAGGGTCTGCTTCTGAAAGAAAGACTCGGCCCTGGCATGAAAGGCAACGAAGGAACAGGAGTGGGTTTTTAGTCAATAAAAGTCTGACACTCTCTCTCACTCCTCCCAAGAGCGGGGGATGTCATTGGATGATTTTCCCACCGAAAAAAAAAATCCCTTTGACCACTTGCGTTGGATTAGTCCGACGTTTGTTTTCGTGTCCTATTCGCCAGGGTCGTGTGTTTGCGACTGGGTACTCCATCTCGTTAAGCTCTTCAATCCCCATAGGTGACAAAAGAGCTGACAAGATGGACTTTTTGGTCATGAATAGTGGAATAAAAGAAAGCGATTAATAGAATAAACGGTTATTTTTTTGTTTCGAATAGTTTGTCTGCCAGGTCACATTAAAATATAGTGCACATTTCTCACGCAATCTCCTTCATATTACAGTATCTTATCTGTATGTCAACAGCAACGAGAACTTACCTGTAAGCGTAGTAATATAAATGGTAGTGTAGATAGTTCGAACACGGGTAAGCTGTCAAAATGTAATGCAGTCGTGTGATCGATACACGCGTTCGCTTCTGCCCACTTCATCACTGCTGGCAGGGGCGTAGTGCGAGTAACCACATATCTAGAATATTATGTAGGCTTGATGCTAGATGCTAAAGCAGTGGTAGCCGAGTGGTAACAGCCCCGACTTACGAGTTGTAGGTCGTGGGTTCAAACCCAGCCAGGCACATTACTTTGTGTAATTTATTTCATCACCACTGGTCTTAAAACGGTGAAGGAAAACATCGTGAGGAAACCAGCATGTCCTAGAACCAAAAATTCGAAGACATGTGACATCCACCAACCCGCAATGGGCCCGCGTGGTGGATTACCGGCCCATTCCCTCTCCTAGAGAGGAGGCCTGCGTCCCAGCAGTGGGAACATTATAAGGCCGACTATGCTATATGCTAGGCTTGATGCTTGATATTGTTGTTTTTAAGGGGGTAACTTTATTTAATTCAATAAAGACACTTAACTAATTAAAACTATATATAGGGTGACTGGTAATTAGTGTACGATACTTAAACACGTGATTGTGCTCATGATAACAAATAATTTTTATTATGGAAGCAAAGACGAAATCGCGAAAAAAATATCATCTGTTCACTACATTAGGCAAACATAAATGTACTGAACAGCTGATATTTTTTCGCGATTTCAGGTTTGTTCCCACAGTAAAAGTTGTTTGTTATCATGAGCACAATCACGTGTTTAAGTATCGTACACTAATTGCCAGTCACCCTATATACGCTAAATGCAAAAACTACTAGCTAAAATATGGCGTCATACTTTAGCTAGTAGTATTTAATGAAGTCTCCTCCTCCTGTTTTTAATTAATCTCAAACTAAAAGCATTTGTTACAATTCAGTCAGTCAGTCGGTCAGTCAGAAAGAAGTTTAGGAGAATTGCTCATTTCAAAGTATAGTCTTCCACGGAGAAGAATTTCCGTAGGGGCCAAGCAGGGCCAAAACCTACTGGGGCCATGAGTTGACTTCCAAAAGGGAAAACTGGGGTCCTGGAAAGTAGGGCAAAGAAGGAACATAGGTGTGGTTTTAGTCCTCGCTTCGTTCTAGAGCGGAAGAAGTCATTGGATGATATCCTACCCTAAAAAAAAACTGGTCAAGTGCGAGTCAGACTCGCGCCCTGAGGGTTCCATACAAACTTACCTATGTAAACAGTTCAATTCCCGAATGGAGTCTCGAAGATTTTTCCGATTCGCAAAAAATTACTAATATAAATGCTTTCTTCATTTACATTTGTAATGGTTTGGTTGGTGATACATCAAACAAATACGAATTAATCTAATTTTCTTGTTCTTGCAGCTTGGTATTTTTGCATTTTCTATATTTTTGGTTTACATAGTTTATTTAATTTAATTTACTGTTACTCTTAATTAAGAACGAAGGGGCACAGGTTCATTTCCTCACGATTAAAATTACTAAGACATGAAAGAATGGTCTGTTATCTATATAATTATAAATATTATATGCTATATATATATCTGGATATATAAACAATTTTCACGAAGTAAACGTAGTATGTATTACTCGTAAAATGTTTTCAATTACAAATGTGCTCGTACTTAAAATATTCTGACATCAACATTTTCTATCCGCTCCTTTCGTAAAAGACAACTTCCAAAACCAAATCTAATTCATAACAAAACATAACATAACTTTGCCAAAACTGCCAACTTCACACAACAGGAAAACCGAACAAAATCGCTCACTCAACCGGCTACAGAGGTAAACATTTGTCTCGAGGCATATCTGAAGATATAGCTGATATCTTGCGATATGCCCCGAGGGTCCCTGTCACGGTGAGAAGGGGACAGAATAAGGCCCAAGGTGTACTTGACGGAATGATTAAGAATGTCGGTCAAGCGTGCCTTTTGCTTAAGGGGATGCAATTCGACATACATTTTCACTGTTTTTATACAACCACTCTTACGCGATTAAGACGTTATTACACATTTTTCATTAGATATTTTGGAAACACCGTATTTTATGGATATTATCTAGGCTTCTATTTAAATCTATTTATAAATTTGTGTAAAACTAATCCAGTAAAGACCTCTGAAAATCTACTATTTTGCTTGAACTTTGACACTTCATAATTTACTCAAAAATTTAAAACAAAAAGTATAACAATAAAAGCCTTGCAAATTTAATCAAGATTCTGAATGATGACAATTTTTTTTTAAAACTTTTAAGGGTTTGAAAAAACACGTATTTCGTGGAACAAGTTTTGTAAAATAATCGAATAAATCACGGAATTACCGAATGCTGAGAGTTTTCAGGCGTTATCTCTTTTTTCGCGTTGCCTTTTCGTCAAACATCGCGTTTGATAAAGTAACAAGCTTTTAAACCATGCTCGATGTTGACGATAGACGAGTGAAAAAAGACCCTCTTAACGTGTTTTGGGGACGTGAAGTGAGGGGTTTGTAAGTATTGATGTCGGATTAATGGATGAATTTTTTAGTAGTGCGATTTTATGTGTAGAGCTTCAACCTTTATGTAAAAATTTTGACAATAAAATTGAAAAAAAAAAAACATTTCCCCACACTAGGTATGACTCCTGTATTGTGGATGCGTTCATAAACATGTAAAATCACATACACAAAATATAATATAATATAATATTTCACAACTATCACACAACGCCGTCTAGCCCCAAGAAATCAGAAATCAGAAACGTTTATTTCAAATAGACCAATTACAGGCACTTTTGAATTGTCAAAATGTCGGTCAGTCAAAAAAAGTGAAGCTAAATTGCACGTTCCAAAGCGTAGATCTCTATGGAGAAGAACGTGCAAGAAACTCCATGGCACTCTTTTAAATCATGTTATGAGTTACATAAATATTGGTTACATATTTCTTGTCGCTTCTAATATATGAGCACAATGTAGATAAGTAATAATAATTAAAATAAAAAATAACTAATTAAAAAAAATAGAAATTGAAATAAGTCACTGGCAGCTAAGAGATGACCAGTCTCAACTGACGGTACCCGTTCACGAACATGACGCGTGCATCAGCCCCACTCAGCTCAACCATTTTGAAGGGAACTGAATGACCTAATAACACATGCCACCATCAGCGAGACATTTGAGTGAGCATGAGAAACTCTCGACTGCCATGCTCGTAATGTCAAACAAGTTGTAACCTAATAAAAATGCTCCATGGTACTTCACATTCACAAAAACTTGAAAAACAAAGTGCTTCTACATTATACAATGCTATTGTTTCCAAATACAAAAGGTAATAAATTATCATAAGCTCTATTGAAATAAACAAATAAAATAAAAAATATTTCGAAAACAACAATACAAAAAGGGGAATCTCTTCCAATATTTATAAGTATATTAAAAAAAAATACTAATTTGAAGGTAAAAGTGGCTGTGTCTGCGGAGCAGGATCAGCATTTAGCCAAGCGTTTTTATCAAGGATATAATCTTCCAGTTTATAATACGCTTGTCTACATAGTGTGCATGCTTTAAATTTGGACTCATTTAGTTGTAGAATCTCAACTGGTATTTCATTATAAAATTTTACACAGTACCCCATAAAAGAACTATGTACTTTAGCCAATCTGAATCGAGGTTGATCTAATTTGTTCCTATTCCTAGTATTAAAATTGTGCCTGTCACTTATTTAGTAAAAAGATGAATATTTTTCCGAACGTACATAATGTTTTCATAAATGTATTGACAAGGGACCGTCAGGATGTTTATTTCCTTAAATAGTTCCCTAAGAGAATCGCGTCTGCGAAGATTATATATGGCTCTGATAGCTCTTTTCTGCAGAATAAAAATAGACTCTATGTCTGCAGCCCGTCCCCATAGCAAAATACCGTAAGACATGATACTATGAAAGTAACTAAAATAAACTAGTCGCGCAGTATCCACATCAATAAATTGACGGATTTTTCTGACAGCATATGCTGCTGAACTAAGTCGACCTGCCAGAGATGTTAAATGAGGACCCCATTGTAGCCTCGAGTCAAGCGTGATCCCTAGGAAAACCATATTCTCGACGAATTCGAGTTTCTCCTTGTTTAATACTATGTCGGAGTAATTACTTTTAACATTCGGTAACGCAAATCTTATGCACTTAGTTTTTTTTCCATTTAATACTAAATTATTAACAGTAAACCAGTTTTGGACTTGCTGTAAAGCATTGTTTACGTCATCAAGATTTGTGGAACGTCTATTGATCTTAAAAATTAACGACGTATCGTCAGCAAACAATACAATATGTGGTTGTTTTTTTAATAGATGCGGTAGATCATTTCTATATACTAAAAAGAGGAAAGGACCTATTGAGCCTTGTGGTACACCCATTTTGACTTTCAAACCAGGAGAATTGACACCGTTAATCTGAACTTGCTGTTGCCTGTCAATTAAAAAGATTTCACCAAGCTAAGTGCAAGTTTACCTAGTCCATAATGTTCTAGCTTTAAAAGCAAGGTTTTGTGATTAACACAATCAAAAGCCTTTGAGAGGTCACAAAAAATTCCTATCGCATCTTGGGCTTCTTCCCACGCTGCAAATATATGTTTTAATAAAGTGACACCAGCGTCAGTCGTACAACGACCTTTGGTGAAACCATATTGCTGATCATGAAAGATTTTATTGCTATTAAAATGGTAAAGCATTTGATTAAGCATAACTTTTTCAAACACCTTACTGTCTGTAATTATTAGTGTCATTATGGTCACAGGATTTAAAAAGTGGTAGAACCTTACTGTACTTCATTATATCTGGAAAGACTCCTTGGTCCACACACAAATTAAATACGGTGCTAAAGCTAAGTACGGTGCTATGGTCTCAATTATAGACGTGCATACTTTAACAGACATTCCCCATAGGTCTTCGGTTAATTTGACTTTTATTTGCCGGAAAGCCTTTATGACTGTCAAAAAGTTTATATGTTTGAAATTGAAATTCAACCGGACAGCCTGGCAAGTTTGCTTTCCATAAAGCAACTGAAGCTTCAGGGGAGGAATTTAGAGCTTCCGTTGTCCTCAGAGGTAATATCGGTGAAATAATTCACAAACTCTTGGGCTACTTCTATGTTAGAGGTTTTGGGACCATGTTAAGTCTCCAATAAAAAATCCGTATTGCGTACTTTATTCCTACCAGATTCACTATTAATAACTTTCCACACAGTCTTTATTTTATTGTCTGGCGATTTGATCTTATTGCTAATGTACAGGGCCTTTGCTACCTTGCAAATCTTTCTGAAAAGTTTAGAATATCTATTTACATATTTATTTTTTTAATTTGCCTATTGTAATTGGCCTAAATTGAATTTGCGTTTTTTTCAAGGCTGCTTGAGACTTAAATGCTACCGTTTGTCCACTATGATCAGACGGAAGATAATTCACTATAGCTTTATCTAAATAGTCACAATTGCAGAAAACATTATCAATACAAGTTGCAGAGGTTGGAGTTACTCTAGTTGGTTCTGTAAAAACATTAGTCAAATTAAATGATTTAAAAAGACTTAAAAATCTGCTGCTATTAGAATTATTTTCTAAAATATTAATATTAAAATCTCCACAAATAATTACGGATTTATTACTAGCTGCAAGTTTAGCTAAAATATCTTCCATTGATGATTCAAAAAGACTAAAGTTCTGAGGGTTCGGGGGTCTATACACGCACACTATAACATGCTTATCCAGCTCAACACAGGACAGTTCAACGCAATGTTCCGTTGACAAGTTTACTATGTCATTACGTTGCTTAAATTTTAAGCATTTTTTTAATAAGATCAGGGAACCACCACGCAGCATAGATTTCCGGCTAAAACAACTACCCACACTATAATTTTCATAACTGAGTAGCCCCTGGTAATCCTTCAACCAATGTTCACTAAGACATACAACATCAAACATTGTTTTCTCTAATAACATTTCAATTTCCAATAATTTAGAAGAGATACCTTGAATATTTTGATTAAACAATTTCAATTCATGCTGCTGAGACCCTTTTTGCTGTTTAACTATTTGGGAGCAAGAAGATACCTTATTGATGATTGGTATAACTATGCTGTTACTGGTACCCTCTGTTGTCTTATAAATTAGTTTAAATGATCCGGAGTTTGTCCCAAATCTATATTATCACCTGGCAGTGAGTTACAAGTAATTGTAGCCTCCTCGTTATAAGGTATTTTCCAAAGTGATATGTGGAACCTCCTTCGTACCCTGTATAAAAGTATTCATAGCAATTGTGTAGTATAATAATAAGTATTCATACCAAGCTAAGCAGAGCTTGTGTTAAGAGTACTAGACAATCGATAAACATACTTATATATTTCTAAATACATACATATATAATAATAACAAAATAATAAAATAAAAATAAAACAATAATAATAATAATTTAGATTCCTCTCTCAGGAGCCCTGACCGCCGGCAGCTTGGACTCTGTTCCCGATGCCGGTGGGCTACTATTTTTTATATTTTTAAATGCTTTTTTAATGTGTTTTTTTTTTAAGGAAATATTTAAAAATATAATATGTATGTAATATAATAAATAAATGGAATAATAATTAAAAAAAAAACTATTTAAAAAAAAACAATCAATCATAATCATAATCATAAACAATCAAAATCTTTAATATAAATATAATATTTATATTATAGATAAATTACACCCAGACACAGAACAAATGATCGCGCTCATCACACAAACATTTGTCCTAGGTGGATACGAACCCACGACATCCGGCATAGCAATCAGGGCCACTAACCACTAGACCAACAGGCCAGTCCCAGATACCAAGACCCAGAACACTTATCTGTAGGTCATACAAATATTTGCTCCGTGCAGGAATCGAACGCGCGACTCGCAACGCAGCAGCCTATCGCTCAACTTTTGCGCTGCATTTATAAACACCAAGTTTGTATGTATGTGTGTGTCCTTTTATGACGTAGGCGAACGCTAAAGGATTTTTAGAAATTCGACCTATAGGGGGGTGAATAGGCAGGATTTTCACTGTATGCAGAATCTTATTCCGTGAGCAAAGATACATGAAACTAAGCACAAATAGCAACCGAAGTAAATAATAAAGGTTGTCAATATTTGTTTTACATTAAAACAATATGGAGAATGTTAAAAATTATATGAACAATTCATTTTAATACTTTTTATTTCAATACTCAATTCTTTATAACATTCCACAATGTAGGCTAAGGTGGTAGACATTTGCCAAAAGAAACAATCGTGGACACTGTCGTGAACAGCAAAGAAGGATATAATAACCGGAGAAGAGGACTTATCATTTATACATCATATAATCTAACACGGCATTACTGAATTAAGAAAAGCATTGTTTGTGATTGATTTATGGTCAGCTCCCAATTAGTCATCTTGAAACTAGTCATCATTTTAATTTTTTTTTATTTATCTCTTTGTTTTAATTCTAATTCTATTTTATCACTCACATGAATACAATACAATTAAATTTAATAAATTTTATACTTGTCAAATAATGTATTTCCTGAATCTTATCAAATTATTAATTACTTATTTAATTTATATCCAATAATAATTTATATGTGTTGTCAAATATATAAGCTGTGGACACCTTTAATTGACATATTTGCACAGAATCGAATGTCTATAAAATAACTTAACAGTATAGCATCTTGTTAATATGTCGTTGGCATTCCTCATAATAATAAATAAATAAACACAATCTTGGGTTAATAAACTTGTTTGTTAATCTTTCATGCTCAAACGGCACACGGGTAGATAGTGTTCTGGAATAGAACTTAGGATAATTTTATTCCAGGAGTTTATGTTCCTCTGAGATAATTTTCTTCTTTCACGCAAGCAAAGCCGTTGGCAGAAGTTAAATTGGCTAACTACTAATTGACTAAAGTAGACTTGATAAGCAGATATTTTCTCAAACACCAATTATTCAGTCAAACCATTAACGGACATTTGAACTGTTAATGAGTCAGTCAGTCAGAAAATTAAGCTTATTTATTGGTACAACACTAGCTAAGAAATATTATCAAAAAGGTTTTGACTTACAATTTATTGTAAAATAATTAATTTCATAATATACAATACTAGCTTTTGCCCTCAGCTTCGCCCGCCTATATAAGATTGCCTATGTCACTCAGGAATAAAGCAGCTTTCTATAGGTGCATTTTTTATATCAATCTGACCAATACTTTCAAAGAATACCTTCTATAAACAAAAATAAACTTAAATTTAAATGATACAATCAATTAATATTGCTTAAATAAAAATATAACTTACCTAAATTAATAAAATAGAATTAAATATTAACCTAAAATTTTAAAAAAATATATTAAAAATTGTAAATAATTTGTACCCTTGTTTTCTTATTAATCTTTTCTTTTTTATGCACATAACATGTTTTCTCTTCACTACCCTTGGTAGAGAATACCAAAAGCATTAAGTCCGCCTTTGTACCTTGGTGTTGCATGAAGTTTTAATAAATGAATTGATAAATTAATTAAAAACCAAAAAAATAATCGAAAGATAAACTTCAATTAACATTAAAATAATGAAATGAAGTAGATACAAAGTCAGGCTTTATTAGCGAGATAATAAGTACTTATACCCAACAATCAAACACGTGATCATCTTTTAATAGCAAACAAACAACAAAGATAAACTTATGAAAAGCGGAGTTATATTACAAACCAACACAAACAATGTTTCCCTAATAACAAAGTATCTAAACCCTTTATCAAAAACTTCCAAGTATCAAGATCCATCTCTGCGGCGCTCGGGTACCAATTCATTGATTTACACAAATTTAGAACGGAGGCGCCCTTACACCCATACCATGGCAAGATCAATAGACACCTATACATAGCAACCTATACACAGATATACGTTTGTATAGCTCTGACAGTGCCTTGCGGATATAATGGTAATGTTACAATACATTGGCCTCGATGTTGAGAGACATAAGCTAAAAATATTGGTATTTTCAATAGTCAATTTATGGAAGAGAAATGTTAAAGAAAACTGAAGTTGTAATGAATAAACGGGAACTCAAAAATGTATATCTTCGACATTATATCTATACATCTATACGTTTAAATCAAATTGAAGTGTTTTTTGTAACATTTTTTACTAAATTCATTAATGAAAGTGTATACGATACCTATAAAAAAATTGTACTAGGGTCTGTTTGTTGCGGCTAATCTCCAAAACAGCTGAATAGATTTTGAGGCTTTCACTGGTGTATAGTTGATGTTATAAGAAGGAAATGAGGCTATTTTATTAAAAAAAAAGAATTATGGTTCCGCGTAAAAAAATAAACTTCTTGAATTAAATATGGAGTAGTGGCTAGTATTGTATTTTCTTGTTATTTCACCCAACTGTTACTAATACAAAAGAAAAAAATAAAAAAAATAAAAAAATTATAGTGCATGTTGAAATTAATAAAATAAAAATCAAATAATCGCTTCCCATTTAAAGTTGGATAATTTATATTTCCTTTCTGATAATAAAACATTACTAAAAAATAATACCAATTGGTAATGTACATTTAGTTTTTCATATACTTCAATGATATCATCCGCGAGTATACATACTTTTATTGAACATTTTGTTTTGTTGGTTCGGATAATTCCACTAATGAGTGGTTTTGATCAATTTGCGATTAGTATAACGACTAATCGAGGTACCGTTGAAAAGCTAATTGATTGGCTTGCAATACTAGAAAACGTTATAAAGCTACAATTTTAAACCTTATGCGCTAACAGATTAATCCGACTGTTGTTTTATCGCTATAGCCTTTTAAAAACTATTGTACAAAACAAAAATACAAACACAGAAGAAATTAAGAACAAAAACAAAAAAAGCGAGCCTAGAAACACTGACACTTACAACAATTGTTGCAGCGTAAATGTCACCGCGAGCGGCCCTGCCGCTCCTATATCGAAGCCTTTGCTTAATAAGGCAATGAATAAGGCTGAAAATGAAGATGGCTTCGTTACGGTGCAAAGGAGGAAGCGCTAAAAGCAAGCTAACCAGAATCTCTGTGGCAAAACACCAGCATCGCCAGGTGCAAGTGTGTGTGCCGCTCAGTCGAACACACCAGTGTACATCTATCGCCTGCATACCATACAGGCGTATAACATCGTCGAATATGTGCGCCAAAAGTTGAAGTTCACACTGAGGGTGCAGTTGCTGGAGTCGCACCGGAATGTCAATTTTAAGGCATTTGTGGTACGAGTACCGAACTGTTTTCTACACCGTGCTATGGAAGAAGACTTTTGGCCACTAGGCGTGGTGTTCCGTCGCTTCCACGGACAAATACCACAGGACAGCACTAAAACAAAATAGTGCGTGAAGTGTTACTAACATAGTTTTAAATCATGTTTACTAACAAAATGATTTATTATAAGTAGTTAGTCTAAAAGGTATTAATGATATGGGCACATGTTGCCTGAAATAAATTAATCGGTTAAAAAATTACAAAATTCAAATTCTCAGTTACTATCTTCAGATTACTATTTAATGATACAATTCAGTAAAAGCGCGAATGTTTTAATGTATTCCATGCCAAGTTAGCAGACGTATGGTGTGGTAATGCCATAAACCTGTCTAGGTACGTGTATGTGTTGCCAATTGGCTCTTAACTAGGTTAGTGGGTGTAAACAGGGGTTACTGGGTCTTTAAAATTAGTTTCGATTTTACTGTGGAATTCATAGATTCAAAGCATTTTATTTCAAATAAACCATTTACAGGTACTTTTAAAATGTCAAGAAGTCAGTCAGTTAGAAAAAATGATGCTAATTGCACATTCCAAAGGGTATATCTCTATGGAGAAGAATGTGCAAGAAACTCCATGGACACTCTTTTCAATCATGTTATGTAATTACAAATATCTCTGTTACATGTTTCTTGTCGCCATCATGTGAGAACAATGTAAATAAAGTAAAAATAAAAACTAAATATAGATATTAACATAGCAACAGGCAGCTAAGAGATGACCAGTCTCAACTGACAGCACCCGTTCACGAACATTACGGGAATATTAGCACCACTCAGCTCAACCATTAAGGAGAGAACTGAATGATCCAACACACGCGCCACCATCAGTGAGATATTTGAGTGAGCATGACAAACTCTCAACTGCCATGCAAACAAGTCCAATAGTAACCTAAAAACCATAAAATAGCTCCATGGTGATCACATTTACAAACTTCGAAAAAAATGCTTCTACATTATATAATACTTATAATATTTTCAAATTTCAAAAAAACATTTAAAAAAATAATAATTTCCAAACTAATCAATTTGTACATCCTAGTGGTAGTAGGGCTGGACCAGCATTGAGCCAAGCATTTTTATCTTAAATATAACCCTCTAACTTATAATATAAATGAAGAAGTAAAATAGTCTTTAGCCATTTTTTTTTTATATGCTGAACAGTGAATCGAATGAACTTAAAGAGATGATAAAAACATAACTCAAACTCAACTACATATAAGTTATTTTATTTCCATGTAGTCCATAAGAAACGTCAGAAGCTAGCGCACGTTTCCAATTGATCGTTTCATATGGAGAAGAACCGATAAGAAACTCCATGGTTTCTCTTTTAAAAAAATGATTGATTAGGCAATTTTACCATATTACAATATTAACGCATATGAGAGGACAGTGTATACCGATAACTTTGTACCCATAAGCACAATAAAATTAGTAATCTATGAATCCGCGGAGTTTACAATGTTCTCACATTCACATTATAAAAAGAGGCTATTTCTATATTACAATAATATAGATATGAGAGGACAATGTAGACTAGTAACTATGTACCCATAAGCACAATAAAAATAGTAATCTTTGAATCCACGGTGTCTACAGTGTTCTCACATTCACATTATAAAAAGAGGTTATGCAAAAATAAAAATACTTTTCTTACTCCTCTTACGCACCTGTTTTTCTGTTTGCTTCTTCTTGTTTCTATTATTTTTATAATAGGTCTTTACCTATGAAATTGTTGTTTTTTAAAACAGGTTGCTTTGAAGTGTTATATCTTTAGATTGACTTGGAATTATAAGTTCAAATAAACTTTATATTAAAGGCTCGTTATTATTTTTTCGAAATTCGGTATTTATTGGTTTCTATGGGTTTTGTATTTTCTGTATAATATGTAATATCGCTGTATTATCTAAGAAAACTCGCATTATTTTGTAATATGAGTTCTAGCGTGGAAACAATGTGTCTCAAGCGGTATGCAATATTGATGATGTATACGGACTTAAAACTGCTAATGAATGAGATGTCTATTTTTGTTTCAATCACTTTCACGTGGGAAACTTTTTCTCACGAATTACTATTAAATATTACTAGGTAATACAAAACCACAGCCACTACCTTTCCAAAGAATAAAAAAGAAACACCTTCCTTCCTGTAAAATGTTTCAATCAAGTTAATCAAAGCCTACTTTACAAAGAGGTATCGTTGTGACATTTTATTAAGGCGCCCATAAAACACAAAGGCGGTCCTAGCACTAAGATGAAATGGATTGCTAATCCAGGTTCTACCTTCGCTGCCACAGAGCAAGGTAATGCCTCTGCGGCCACGGTTAACCTTTGTGTAAGCGAGCGCGCTTTCTCCCACTTCTTGTAGACTTTATTTGCGATATTTACAGACTACTTGAAGAAGTTTGATTTTACGTTCTTGGATAAATTTCCTACAAATAGAACGAGTAGTATTTTATAATCTATGCAGACGCGTAGATTATATAAATATCCGATTATTATTCCGCGTTTGCTTGGTGTTTAACTGAATGGCGCGAAATCACATGCGAACGCTGGCAAGCGTCTGGTTTGTAGAGCATTTTCAGAACTAATGAAAATTTGGACAAATCATGCATATTAATGATAGTATTCAGAAAATTTTACGCTACCTGTAGGCACCATTTTGGCAAATGATTCTATCATAATGTAATCCATAACATCAACACCACGTAGACGTCAACTTAACTGGGTTTTATACGCATTTTGATTCTGGTAAATAAACTTTAAATGTTTAAACTAACCAGAAAATAATAATAATAATTTATAATAACTTCAGGTAACATTTAGTAGCGATGTTAGCCTTAACCTGTGTTAGTACTTACTACCAAACTATAATAGACAATATTGTTTTGAATAACATATGTGAGAGAAGCATAATATATTTTGTATAAAAGAAATTAACGCATAAATTTTACGATTAGTTGTAATTTTGCCTCTCAAAAAAATATTTCAGAACGGAATTTTTTCTTAAAGAATTACCGTGAGAGATCGCTGCCGCCGATCACCCCCACGAGGACACGGCGGTGCTCTGCCCAAGCGGGGCACACCTCTACCGTATGCTTCACCGTGTCCTCCAGGCGGTCCACACAATGTGGTGGGCGTTTCTTCCGCACGAATCCGGTGCAGGAACCTCCCGAACTTACCAAGTCCGGTGAGGACCTGCGTCATGCGGAAGTTAAGGACGCCGTCTTGCCTTTCCATCCACTCCTCAAAGAGGGGACTTACCGCCATAACTATGGCGTGCCCAATCTATTCCTAGGTCTATGGTAGGAACACTATTGCAGGCTTTTATCCCCCTGCAGTTGCGAGGTACTTAATTAAACTTACAGTTGTAATATCATTTACCTATTGTTGCAAAGAAAATAGCGGTTTTCTGTACATATAATTCAAAAAGGGCTGTTAAAATTTTTAATGGAAACTGATTGGTGCAGTTAACGGTAGTTCTTGAAGGTAAAAGGTAAAGAAATGCACTAAAGGACAAATTATTTGAATACTCATATCGTAAAACAGATAGACAGACGGACAACAAAGTGATCCCATAAGGGTTCCGTTTTTTCGTTTTGAGGTACGGAACCCTAAAAATTAACTTCAAGGGTTTTTTAATGACTTTTCTCGCTCTAAGGTGGAGTGAGAGGGCCTGTCAGACTTTTACTAACTAGATAAAACCTACGCCTAAGTTCCTTCAGTTGCCCTTTGCGTCTCAGGACCACGCGTAACCCTTTCAGAAGTCGACACATAGCCGCAGTAGGCTGCGGCCCTGCTGGGACACTACGGTTTTGATGACATCTCTTAGAGGCGCGCGTGGAACACTACGCGTTGTTGACGCCTCGGTAACTTCATGGGCTCGCATTAACTATACCTACATATTTTGGTTCAATAGATTAAAACCAGAATCGCCGAAGAGGACTCTTAGTTAAAATAATAACAGCACAAGTAAATCTCCTAGGTTAAGCAACGCCAGCCGAGGTCAATATGTGGATGGGTGACCATCTTGGCATACCGAGATTCCTCCTTGCTTCGGAAAACACGTTAAACCGTCGGTCCCGGCGGCCATTTGTAGATCTTTGACAGTCATTACGAATAGTCTGAAACCAGGAAATCTGAAATCAGTCTTCACAGGGGTATCGTGGTAATCAATTACTAGATTGTAAAGTTCATATAGAAAGTCATCATCATCATTTCAGCCGAAAGACGTCCACTACTGGACATAGACCTCCTCTAGTGTCACCACAATGAACGGTCCTGTGCGTCTCGCATCCATCGCATTCCTGTGACTCTCACCAGGTCATAGACCATTGTATGACTTTGTGGGAGGCTTTCCAATGCTGCTTCTTCCGGTACGCGGTCGCTACTCCAGAACCTTTCGGCTCCATCTGTTCTACGAGTAATGTGCCCTGCCAACTGCCACTTAAGTTTGGTGATTCAACGGGCTATGTCGGCAGCTTGGTCCTCCTGCGTATATATTCATTTCTGATCTTTCGGGCAAAGAAACTCAGAGCATAGCCATCTTTATTGTTATCTACCTCGAAGTAACTGTCATAACCCAGTATACCTCTTCTTATTACTGCATCAGTGAGCCACTAACTGCTCCGAACCCATGCACATAGTTTAAGGAATCATTCCAATTAGTCCGAACAAATACCTAGAATTGAATACAGATTTACGCGGCGTCCTTCTGTCACTGTATGAGCTAGAACAAAAGGTCAATATCTTGCAATGTTCTGAAAAACTTACCTCTCTTTTTGGACGTAAAACTAAGGAGTGGAATTCCTAACTAGAGTCTATGTTTCCTGCCCCCCTAGCCAAGTTACAATCGTATCGTTCGCGCCGAACGCCTCGAGTAGGCCACGCCTCCGATTCCTTTGTTCTGACGTCTTCTCGAGGCTCAGTCACGTGGTCAGAACAAAAGAATCGGAGGCGTGGCCGAGCGATACGATTGTAACATGGCTAGGGGGGCTGATAGCTATAACCTGTGAATCTTTAAGTCAAGAGTGAATAGGTTACTTCTAGGCAAGCGTGCGCCACCGTCGACCACACCAAACAAACACTTAACCTAAATCCTATTGAAACTTTGGTTAAAAGAAAACTAACGGATATGCTAATTATAATCTCTTTATATTCAAGAAAACACTGGTAAACACTGATGGTAAAACACATGTTTTGATTTTAGCCCGTTTTTTTGATATAGCTAGATCAATTATATGTATTTATAAGTCACTTATTCACTTGAAATTTTAAAGTAATTTCACTGCACTCACCTACACTACGTCTTTACTGAATCTCCACAATCTAACGTCGCACTGACCTCCAATTATAATTGTTTGCTATAACTATCTATTGTTACGACCAGCTGAGGTGAATTGTAAATGGATAGTTTGTAGCTCTAGAGGTCAGATGCCGAGTTATTGGGGCTTAAAGTGATAGTTGTCAACTCAAAGGTAGTTCGTAACTCCAAACCAAATTCAAGATCGATTCTAGAGATCTTTGAGTTTGCTACGCCGTAGCTGATGGTGCTACGATTTCGTAGCAAATCTTTGTAATTTGAAATGCATGACAGTGAATAATTTTTCTAAAAAACGGCGGTTGACGCGTGACTCATGGGGTCTGCGTGATTGGCGAGCTCGCGTAGTTTTCCGCACTAGTGTGTATTGAAAAAGTCATTTGCTTATGGAGTGCGTAAAAGGTGTTATGGTAGAAACAAAAAAGTTTTATATGTATTTGGAAAATAATTTAAATCGGATTCCACGATATATAATTGTAGTAAATTTATGTTTATTTTCATTTCAGCACACACTAAAAGTTTCAAATATCATCAATAATAATTAAACATCAATGTAATTTTTTCAACCAACCGCGCGAACGAAACGATGATAACTTGGCTAGGGGGGCAGTTCTGTTAAAATTAAAATACAACGTTACACCAAATACGACGAATCAATAAATATGAAACATAACTGTTTTCACCAATTTTCCAGAAGTTAAATTACATAGGATGTATAATAGGATTCCTGTTAGGATAACGTCGACGACCTGAATTTGATTTTCGAGCGAATAGTTTGATTGAGACACAGTTTCACGTTCGCCAGGATTTTCCTACCACTGATATTTGAGAATTCAACTAAACACTTTTCGGTGGAGTATACGGTGGAGGTGTACCCTCCTGGGTCATCGCCGTATCCTCGAGGAGGCGATCGGTCCGGAGCGAGGAGGAATAGCAGGCAGTCGACTACTTATGCGAAGCAGTAATGCTAGCGAAGGAGACGGCCACACGCATGAGGGAACGGACATCCTTACGCCACAGCCTCCAGGATCCGGACCCCGATTTTCAGCCACAGTAGGCGTGGATCGAGCAATTACCTATTGCTCACCGTCCGGTCGTCCGATAACCGTCCGAATAAAAAAATGTCGCTTAGCGCTCAACTTTGTATCTACTTAATTCATTAGGTGAATGTACCCGCAAAAACTATAAAACTTTTTACAAAAAAATACAACTGACTTCAATGTAAAAAAAAAAAACAAAATAACTTTAATTTCGGAAGCCGGTCTTTCTATAATAGTTTTGTCTTAAAAACCCTGAGAAGATACACCGAAACAAAATTATTACGTATTCGTGCACAATCACCAGGATTTCATGAACCAATCTGTTCCATCTGTTAAAATCTGAACGATTCATGTCAAACACAATTCCTTAGACAAACACACCTATCTACGTTACATCCCAACCGCATTGTACCAGGACCGCAGTAAAGCGAAGAGATCTATTATTCCGAATTTCAATAGAGACAAAGTTCGGTACGTGACCGATGTCCGCTGGGAGAGTCGCGTTGTACTTGTTAGTTAGGGACGACACACACTGGTGCAGATGGCGATTGAAATGATACTGGGGGATTAATTTTGAAATGGTGGCTTTAGGCGGGGATATTTAGATCACAGTTTTTCCATAAGATTATTAATTTTCTATGAGCATAAAGCATAATTTACAACAACATTCATCACACATCCCGATCCCCATTGATTCCCAAAAAGCTTCTAATTCTAAATTTAAATTTATTTTTTATCGGCTGCTTTTCTTACTGGCCTATTCTAAAAACTTTCAGTGTGACCAACGTTTAAACATTACAAAGTTCGTTAATTCTTCACATTATTGTACACATAACATACTTTATAGTAATTTTAATTAGATGATTATTAATTTTGCAAAAAGGTTTTAACCTTTTGAGTGCGTAATTAGAGACACAATAGTAAGACAATGGCGCTTGAACGCCGGCGTTAATGCAGGGATCAACAGCTTAAAAAACGCTTTTACACGTCAATTTTTTCGTCAATTTAAAGTAGATGAGGCCGGCCGGAATTTGACAATTCATGAACAAAGGCGAGCTTAACTCAACAATGAGTTTTCTCCCAGCAAACCTTTAAATGACAAAGAAACATGATATTCGAGAGTAAGATCCAGTATACAATATTACATAAATAAGTCAATATTATATAAAAAATATACGTACATAGTAATAAATACCAATATCATGTCTGTTGTGAGAGCAAGTGCTCTTTCATTTACAAGTTAAATAAATATTTAGAAAAAATAAAGAAAGAAAGAAAAACATTTTATTTGGCGGAACAAGGCGCAAATTTAAAACTAACAAATTATAAGTATATTATGTGAACGAAATATGCGCCACATCCGCGCAAAACGGCCGAACGCTCAGCATGATGCCATGACCACACGCAAAATGCGATGAGTCTACGGCGCTGGTTTTCAGCGTGGGCCGGTAACGGTATCGACATAAAGACGTAGGCACGGTATTGTGTGCTAATAGATTTGAATAAAATAGATAAATATAAATAAATTATAGGGAAAGGAAAAAAAAATAATGAAAAAATAAAGTGGAAATACGAAATCATAATATATATAAAGTGGCAACATTACGTTTCGTCTGTGCCAAAGGACGCGGTTCTATTTTCGTGTACCTATAGTCTATGGACGCGATGACGATTTAAATAGTACAAGCTTGTGAAAATAGATCAATACTAGTTTCTGCCAGTGGCTTCACTCGCGTAAAAGTAGGTTTCTCCATACAAACTTTGGAACCCCGTTTCAATCCTTTAGGGGGAGAATTTTGAAACATCCTCTCAAAGTGTTGATCTACATCATACAAGGAAGTCTAACGCTAAAATTACACGCTTTTAGGCCCTGTACTTTCGACCTTGGGTTGACATGTTAGTCAGTCAGTTTCTCATTTTATTTATATAGATAATTTTATAACTAAACATGCACATACGAGTATAATATATAATTGGATAAATACTTACCAACTAAAATTATTTATTCTTCATTTTCTGCAATATACCCAAATCCATCCGACATTCCAGACATATACATACACTAGGGTGTATCATGTTTTTTTTTTTAATTTTCGATTTTCATTTCAACATCATCATCATCATCATTTCAGGCGTAGGACGTCCACTGCTGGACATAGGCCTCCCCCAAGACTTTAATTTCATTTTGTTCAAATTCTTGATACCACTCATGCACAGTGTTCATATACCAAAAATCACCATAATCTGTTAATATTTAGAGGTTACATAAAGCAAATACGTACGTCATCAGTGAAGATTAAATTTTTAATATTATTATTTTTTACAGAAGAGGGAAGTAAATACAAGACACAACAACACACTAGTAACATTTGATAGCCTCCACTGTAAAAAATAATAATGTTAAAAATTTAACCTACACTGATGACGTACTAGACTAGCTGTATGAGAAAACTTTGTTGGCGTTGTGCAACCTCTAAATATTAACCGATTGTAGTGATTATCAGTATAAGAACACTGTGCATGAGTGGTATCAAGAATTCGAGCAAAGTCAAAAATCGAAAATTTTAAAAACATGAAACACCCTAACATACACGGACCAGAACAAATATGTTTAGCATAATTCCGATAGTTATTAAAATAATATAGGTTCGCTGGTAGGTAATGTTTAAGCAAATAGTTTACATAATTACTGGTACATGTATGCTTTGAAAGCGTACATAAATACACATAATATTTCTATATACATGGAGTTACATAGAATTTTGTTTGAAACAAGCGATTATAAAAATTAGCACACATATTCTATTTACCAGAAAGTTTACTAAGCTAAAAAAAAATCTTTTATCACAGTTTTAATTATATAATTATACTAATAATATACGGCTGAAGAGTTTGTTAGTTTGAACTTACTAATCTCAGGAAGTACTAACAAAATTATTTTAGTGTTGGAAAGCCTATTTACCGAAGAAGGCTGTTTATATAACATCACGCTGTGACCAATAAGAGCAGTGCAGGAACCAAAGACGCGTGTGAAATCGCGGGACAGTTTCTTAAAGATAACTAGCTTCTGGCAGCGACTTTGCTCGCCTAAAAGTAGGTTTCTCCATACAAACTTTGGATCCCCATTTCACCCCTTTAAAATTGAATTACCAAAAATCCTTTCTTAATGCTTGCCTACGTCATTAAAGGAAGCCTTGTGCAAAATTTCACCTTCCTAGTCCCAGTAGTTTCGTCTGTGCGTTGATATGTCAGTCAGTCAGTTTCTCCTTTCATATAGACTAGCTTCTGCGAGCGGCTTCGCCCGCGTGAAAGTCTGTTTCTCCATACAAACTTTGGACCCCCGTTTCATCCCCTTAGGGGGGAATTTTAGGAAATTCTCTCTTAGTGCTCGCCTACGTCATTAAAGGAAACCTTGTGCAAAATTTCACGCTCCAAAGGCCTATAGTTTCAGCCGTGCGTTGATATGTCAGTCAGTCAGTTTCTCCTTTTATCTAAATAGATTATAGATTTCATGGATACAATAACGAGCAGCACATTTGTGAAGTACACTAATAGTGTGGTACCAACCTAGCTGAAGGTTTTTGACAAAACTTAAAGCCTACTTTAGTTAAATCCTTTAGGCACTTTTGAATTACAAAAGTCGCAAAAAGAGATGAAAGCGTGCATATCAATGGAGAAAAACGTACAAGAATCTGTACCGACGCTCTGTTTAATCAATAGAAAGTAAAACAGTTGTGGTCATGTCGTCAGTGTTTAACATATTCGTTTACATGTAAACGAAGGAATCTATTTTATATAAAAGCGAAATACCACTCACTGATTAATCACGAAATCTCAGAAACTATAACACCTACAAACTTAAAATTTGGCAGGTAGGTTCCTTATAGAGTGTAGACATCCGCTAAGAATGGATTTTACGAAACTCCACCCCTAAGTTGGTAAGACGGGGGTTGGAAGTTTGTATGGAGAAACCTATTTTTACGCGGGTGAAACCGCTGGCAAAAGCTAGTATTTTATAAAAACGGTATTAAAAAAAACTACTTACTAGATCTCGTTCAAACCAATTTTCGGTGGAAGTTTGCATGGTAGGTAATGTACATTATATATTTTTTTTAGTTTTATCATTCTCTTATTTTAAAAGTTACAGGGGGGAACACACATTTTACCACTTTGAAAGTGTCTCTCACGCAAACTATTCAGTTTAGAAAAAAATGATATTAGAAACCACAATATCATTTTTAAAGACCTATCTATAGATACCCCACACGTATGGGTTTGATGAAAAATAATTTTTGAATATCAGTTCTAAGTATGGAGAACCCCCAAAATTTATTGTTTTTTTTTTTCTATTATTGTGTGAAAATCTTAATGCGGTTCACAGAATACATCTACTTACCAAGTTTCAACAGTATAGTTCTTATAGTTTCGGAAAAAAGTGGCTGTGACATACGGACGGACAGACAGACAGACATGACGAATCTATAAGGGTTCCGTTTTTTGCCATTTGACTTCGGAACCCTAAAAAGAAAAGGTTTGTATTTTTGTTTTTAATTATTTTTTATTTTTTTATTATTCTTGATAGGTTCGCGCTTGACCGCTAAGTCACCTGATGGAAAGCGACGATGCGGTCGACGATGGAGCGCGCTTACCTAGAAGTAACCTATTCACTCTTGACTTAAAGATTCCCGGGTTGTAGCCATCAGGAAAAACAGATTCCGGCAAGGAATTCCACTCCTTAGCTGTACGCAATATGAATGTGTTCCCAAAACGTTTCGTGCGTATAGGTGGGATGTCCACCATGTACCGGTGGCGCATTGCCGTACGCCTGGTGGTCCGATGATGGAACGGGCTAGGCGGAATTAGGTTATGCAATTCCGACGCACACTCCCCGAAATGCAACCGGTAGAAAACCGACAGGCTAGCAACTCGGCGGCGGCGTCGATGCTCAAGACTTTGTAGCCTCGACTCAACGAGTGCATCATTGCCAATGATCCTCCTGGCTCGCCTCTCAATTGCCTCAAGTGCATCAAGCTGGTATCGGGCAGATCCGTCCCAAAGATGAGAGCAGTACTCCATACACGATCGAACTTGCGCTTGATAAAGTTTGAGCAGCTGTTCCGGCGTGAAGTACTGTCTGACCTTCGCGAGGATTTCCAGCTTTTTTGCAGCCAGTTGAGCCTTTGCTTCGATGTATGGCCCAAAGTTGAGTGTTGACGTCAGCGTAACACCAAGGAGATCAAGATGGTCGGTTATTGGCACGGTTACGCCCCGGAAAGTTGGAGCAGGGCTGAATTGGCTCCTTTTAGCGGAAAATAGACACGCCTGGGTTTTAGCAGCATTGAACTTGACCAAATTGGCATCGCACCATTCAGAGACTGCCTCCAAGGACAAGTTCAAGCGCTCGACCATAGCCTCTCGGAGAGACTGGATCTGTGACCCACTAGCCTGCGCGCTGGATATGTAACTCTCAGCAACAGTGCTGTCGTCTGCATACCCAAAGGTACCGGGCTTAAGCAGATCATTTATGTGCAGCAAGAACAATGTTGCCGAGAGCACTGACCCCTGAGGGACCCCGGCATTAATGGCCATTTGACCGGACGAGCAACCATCGATGACCACTCGGATGGACCGGTCACTCAGGAAGTCTGCAATCCAAGCACACAAACCAGCAGGTAATCCGAAAGAAGGAAGCTTACTAATAAGGTTTTCGTGCCAGACCCTATCGAAAGCCTTCGAGATATCGAGGGAGACGGAAGCGCTTCCCCGTGTTTCTCGATGGCCTCACTCCAGATGTGGATGGCATACGCTAGAAGATCACCAGTTGACCGATTTCGGTGAAAGCCGTATTGTCGGTCACTTAGGATGTCATTAGCTTCTAGGTATGCCAGGAGCTTAGTGTTGAGTATACGTTCCATAGTCTTACAGAGAATGGACGTTACTGAGATTGGCCTGTAGTTAGCTGGGTCAGCCAGACTACCCTTTTTGGGCACGGGCTGTACGTTAGCTTGCTTCCATGCAATCGGCACTTTTCCAGCCTCAAATGAAAGCCTAAATAGGCGTGTCAGGATCGGAGACAGTTCAGGCGCACACGTTCTTAGAACAATTGCCGGTATCCCGTCTGGACCGCTGGCCTTGTTCACGTCAAGGTTACGCAGCACCCTACGGACGTCCTTCTGATGGATGCGGATATCCGACTTACTCGTCTCGCAACCATCAGGATTAGCAGGGGGCCGCGCGTCACCAGAATCTAGACGCGAAGATTCCGCGAAGAGAGAGGCAAACAAATTTGCCTTCTCCACAGCGGTATGGGACAGCGACCCGTCGGGTTTCAGCAGTGGCGGTAGTGAGGGACGGCAGAAGTTCGATTCAACCGACTTAGCCAGGCACCAAAACGCCTTACTACCAGCAGGGTATGATGCGAGTTTGTTCCCGATGCGGCTAATGTGGTCGAACCGAGACCTCCGCATCACCTTCTTGCAAAACTTGGCAGCTCTGTTGAAGGCTCTCTTCTTCTGACTCACGTCACTCGCCTTATGCATACGAGCGTCGGCCCATGCCTGGTATGCCGTGTGCTTAAGCGCGTTAGCGCGATCACACTCCGCACCAAACCAAGGGCGAGCATGGCCAGACATTGTTACGTCAGAGAATGGAATGTAATACTCCATCCCCCGCCGCAACACATCTGTCACAGCATCTGCGCATGACGATGGATCATCCGAAGAAAAGCAAGTAGGCTGCCAAGGATAACATGCGAAGAAAGATCGCATGCCATCCCAATCTGCTGACCTATATCGCCAAACCCGCCTGGTGCCTCTAGGGCAGGAATCGGGCGGAGAGTAGACTGATACAGATTTCACCAGACAGTGGTCGGAACTACCTAACAGTGATGATATCGACACTGAATAGCGGTCTCGATCTGCTGTCAGCAGAAGGTCCAAGCAGTTGGCCGTGTGCGAATCAACATCCGGCACCCTCGTAGCTCCCTGGACCAGCTGGGTGAGATTTAACGCTAGCGCAAGCTTTCGCGTCTCTCGACCAGCATGGTCTATGCACCGGTATGGGAAAAGCCACTCCTGATGGCGGGCATTAAAATCCCCCAGTAACACCAGTTGTGCGGAAGGGTACCTCTGCTGAGCCGCATCCGCCACCTCACTAAGGTACTGTGTGAGCCTGGTCGTCTCCTGATCACCACTGTGCGAACGGTACACACAAGCATAGATAATTTTATCCATGCCTCTGTCCACCAGAGCCCAAAGCGTTGAAAACCTGGTATCTTCAAGGTTACGGAGACGCCGATAGCAGATGTCGTCCCTGACGTACAAACACACACCAGCGTGTGGTTTAAAATTGTGCTCCAGGGTAAACCCTGGGTAAGACAGGTACGACACGTCTGACGGACTTCTTATCTGCGTCTCCGAAAGAAAAAAGAGGGAAGGTTTTTCAGTCTCCAGGTGATGATGGACTGCTGCGAGATTTGAGTGCAGACCTCTAATATTGGATTTATTCATTACATCTTATTATTTGGAGTTTATTCATTACAACTGAACTGATTTAAAAAAATTCTTTCACCATTAGAATGCTATTTTATTACTGAGTGACACATGCATACACTGTCCACTTTCAAGAGGGCGAAGTCGCTAGCAGAAGAGAGCGTCAGCCTCGGATCTGTAACGTGTCAACAACGTTTGTCGAGGCTCGCACTAACAGTTTTAATACTGTGCTTAAAAAAAAGCGGCCTCACTGCTGAACAGGCTACGTGCCAGCCCCAACAACATTCTGCGTGTTGTAGCCGTAAGGCAACATAGCCCTTTTGTAAGGCAAGATAGCCCTTTTATAAGGCAACATAGCCCTTTTGTAAGGCAAGATAGCCCCTTTTGTAAGGGCACTTGTGTTACGTACATTGTCGCTATTTGTAGTTAAGTAAAACAGTATCAAAATATTGTTACTAACCTAATAAATCTTTCTTGTCTACTTAAATAAATTATAAAAACAATTTAGCCAAGCAAAATAGTCGTACAAAACCGCTAAAACTTATAAATGGCTGCAGCCTAAGAATATCTAGCAGCAAAACGCGCCGTGGATTATGGGCTTAAGCGCAAGATTACCGAGCGAGCGGCGATCGAGCGGTTACAACGCTTCAACTATCATTTACTTAACGACTAGGGGACTCATCAATAGTTATAAATGCATGTGGCAGTTAAAAGTTTTAGAGATTGTATGGGTTCAGTTAAATATAACCTTAGGCGATTGTTCGAAAGAGTTCACGCAGCTTTCGAACGTAAGAGAGCCTGCGCGCCCTTTTTGAGCCTTTTAAGCGATACTGATCTCTTAAGGAGAGCAGTGGTGGCCGAGTGGTAACGGCCCCCGAATTACGAGTTGTGGGTCGCGGGTTCAAACCCAGCCAGGCGCATTATTTTGTGTAATTTATTTCATCACCACTGCTCTCAAAACGGTGAAGGAAAACATCGTGAGGAAACCAGCATGTCCTAGAACCAAAAATTCGAAGACACGTGTGACATTCACCAATCCGCACTGGGCCCGCGTGGTGGATTACGGCCCATTCCCTCTCCTAGAGAGAGGAGGCCTGAGTCCCAGCAGTGGGAACATTAAAAGGTTGATTATGCTATATGCTATGATCTCATAAGGTGGGAAAATTATCCAATGACATCTCTCGCACTTGGGCGGAGTGGGAGGGTGTGTCAGATTTTTAATGACTAAAAACCCACTCCTGTTCCTTCTTTGCCTTGGTCCCAGGGCCCTGGTTTCACTTTCACACTACCCGTGGCCCCAGTAGGCATCGACCCTGCAGGGCCCGTATAGTCTGACATATCCTTAAGGCGCGCGTGGAACAGCACGCGCCATTGACGACTTGGGCTCGGTTTGGATGGTTACCGGACGGTCGGACGGCGAGCTACCCATTGCTCGCCGTCCACAAGACCGCGCCTGGGGCGTGAGGGCCGCTCTCTCGCGCGTGCACTTGCGGCCTCCTCCTTTGCTAGCATTACTGCCTCGCAGAAGGAGGCGACCGCCTGCCACTCCTCCTCGCTTCGGACCATGGCCTGAACCAAGGCCCAGGCGCGAGAGATTGATGCCGCCGATCGCCCCCACGAGGACACGGCGGTGCTCAGTCCAAGCGGGACGGTCTTTTAAGGATGTAAATAAGTTTTAAACTTATAGTATAGTATTTTAACCAGCAGGGCCGAAGCCTACTGGGGTCATGGATAAAAGGAACAGGCTCCGGTCCGCCCAAGGGCGGGATTTGATATTAGATGGTTACCCACCTAAAAAAAAATAGCAGTTTAGTTTCTTCTCTTCACCTTTACAAAGTTTATTAAAGGTTTTGTATTAAAGCAGAATTACAATTTTGATGAATTATAAAGCAAATATTTCCGTCTATCGATCTATATCTATAAGGTTAAAAAGTGAGTACCCCGTTCCTTGCATTATAGCCAATCAGGAAAATTTTAACTACATGCCAAACATGCTCCTATTTTACGCAAACTTCATTTTACACAAATACAACATACTAAATTAAAGGCACTCATTTTCATCCCCCTTCTCCGTAATTTCCACTCCCAGCCGCAATTTATCACAAAAATGTGGGTAGATAGGTCGTTTGACGGTTCCAAAATAAGTTTTTGGTCTTTCACGAAACACATCAAAGGATTACTCGGAAGTTTAATCGTAAGAATTCGTGGCGACTTCGAAAGCCTTATTTACGGTTGAAGTGAATTTCGTTAATAATGTACAATTATTATAAACTCTACCTAAGAAATTAGTGGGAGGCAGTCGATTCTTTCTCGTTGAATATTTGGTTCTTTTATGGCTAAGTTAGTGAAGATATTTTGGGCCTAATAGGGAATAAAGTAATCTTTTGTGACTTCCATATACTTTAGCTGGTATATTACAAGTCATCATTCAAATGGATACAATTATGTATATACTTCATTGTACACAATTTTTTCATTTATATGTAGGTACCTACATATAGCACCGTCATCAATTTCGACAGTGGCGAATATGGTGATCTGATTATGTTTACGGGGCAAGCTTGACTAGAGATCGTTCAGAATAGAGAGGTTTGGAAGGAGAACTGAGAAGGGGGAGATAAAATACGGCTAAGAAAAAAATAATTACGTAGTACGTAATAGTAAATCCATGTTAGGTAGTCGAAATATTTCTATACTTATAATGACAATTCAATATAACAGTTATGGTCGATGGAGTCGAAAGGTTCTGAAGTAGCGACTGCGTCTTGTTAGGCCTCCCACAAGGTGGACCGTTGGCCTGGTGAGAGTCGCGGAAATCCAATGGATACGAGATGCACAGGACTGGTAGTTGTGTGTAACACTTAGGAGAGGCTGGTACATGCCATGGTCTGGAGCGACAAGGAATGGAAGGCGGTCGCCTCCTCCCTCTTCCAGTAATGCTAGCGAAGGAAGTGGCTGCATGCGTAAGGGAACGGCCCTCACGCCCCAGCCACCGGATATCTTCAGCCGACCCCGACTTCCAGCCACCGTAGGCATGGACTTGTGGACGGCAAGCAACGGGTAATTCGCCGTCAGGCCGTCCGGTAACCGTCCGGACCCAGCTCGAGTCGTCAACAGCGCGTACTGTTCCACGCGTGCTTCAAAGAGATGTCAGCAAACCGTAGGGGTCCAGCAGGGCCGATGCCAGCTTTCGCGAATTTCTGAAAAGGAAACCTGTAGTCCTAGAACGCAAAGGGCAACTGAAGGTCACAGATAAGGTTTTAATCAGTAAAAGTCTGATATCCCACTCCACCCAGAGCGGGTTAGTCATTGGATGATTTCTAACCTTAAAAAAAGGGGCCTAGCAGGGTTGAAGCCTACTGTGGCCATGGGTTGTGCGAAAGAGAAACCCGGGGCCCTGGAACGAAGGCAAAGAAGGAACAGGAGTGAGTTTCAGTCAGTAAAAGTCTGACACGCCCTCGCGCATCTACCAAAATCACGAGAGAAGTCATCCGATGATTTTCAAACTAAAAATAAAACAATTGGGGAGAGGTCTATGTCCAACAGTGGACGTCTTTTGACTGAAATGACGATTCAATATAACATTTTATTTTGATTATATTGAAACCACAAAAATTCTGTCCTAAGCCTTGTAATAAATAAAAACCATGTCAAAAATCTTTACGATGTATTTTGATAATGAAGAGGAAACTCCCCCTACACATTTTACGAGTCTTAAAATTATAACGGTAGTAAGTACTAACAGAAGTTAATTATAATATTAATGTCATAACTTTTACTGCTTGGCTCGTAAAGTAAATGTTACGATAGATCCGTAATCCGACTGGAAGCAGATGATAAGTAGAACGGTAGCATTTTGTTTTATTGCCAGACCTGCTTCAGTTTTACTCGTAAACGGGTGATACAGTGGTTTCGAAATATTGCTAAGTCATGCTTGGAACGAAAAAAGGTGTTTGGTAATATAATAATCTATATGTATATATGTATAAAAGCGAAATGAGAGCAGTGGTGGCCGAGTGGTAACGGCTCCGACTTACGAGTCGTAGGTTGCGGGTTCAAACCCAGCCAGGCGCATTACTTTGTGTAATTTATTTCATAACCACTGCTCTCAAAAACGGTGAAGGAAAACATCGTGAGGAAACCGGCATGTCCTAGAACCAAAAATTCGAAGACATGTGACATCCACCAACCCGCACTGGGCCCGCGTTGTGGATTACAGCCCATTCCCATTCTCGTAGAGAGAAGGTCTGAGTCCCAGCAGTGGGAACATTATAAGGCCGACTATGCTATATGCTAAAAGCGAAATACCACTCACTGATTAATCACGAAATCTCAGAAAGTATAACACCTACATACTTAAAATTTGGCAGGTAGGTTCCTTATAGGGTGTAGACATCCGCTAAGAACGGATTTTCCGAAATTCACCCCCTAAGGGGATGAAACGGGGGTCCAAAGTTTGTATTTAGAAACCTACTTTCACGCGGGCGATGCCGCTGGCAGAAGCTATACTAATAATATATAGCCAAAAGCTTCGACAACCATCTGTCAAAGGGGTCGTTGCGCGGTTGGATCAAGGGTCAGATACAAAAAGCAGTACTTCTCGACAAGGCTCGCATTGTGAGGAGGTTCCTGTCTCTGGAGCCGTAACCACCAGTAGCTTGGACCCTGCTTCCAACATCTGTGACTACTATTTTCGGGACTACTATTTTTTTATTTTTTTTATTTAAGTGTTAAGAAATATTTAAAAATGTATAAAATATGTACAGAAAATAAATAATGGAAATAATAATATAATATTCCACAATTTTTACACAACGTCATCTAAACAACCGATAAACATACATAAATATTTATCTTTTAAATCAGATCCCAGATGTCTTTCTAACAGACACGCCATAATCCCAGCGGTTTTTTTTTTTTTTTTTCGGTGGGAAAATCATCTTATGACATCCCCCGCCCTTGGGCGGGGCTCGATAGTGTCAGACTTTTACTGACCAAAAACCCACTCCTGTTCCTTCATTGCCTTTCGTACCAGGGCCGAGTCTTCCTTTCAGAATCAGACCCTTGGCCCCAGTAGGCTTCGACCCTGCTAGGCCCCTACAGTTGCTGACATCTCCTTGAGGCGCGCGTGGAACAGCACGCGCCGTCGACGACTTGGGCTCGGTCCGGACGGTTACCGGACGGTCGGAAGGTGAGCCACCCATTGCTCGCCGTCCGCAAGCCCGCGCCTACGATGGCCGGAAATCGGGATCGGAATCCCGGCGGCGATTGGGGCGTGAGGACCGTTGCCTCACGCGATTGGCCGCCTCCTTTGCTAGCATTACTGCTTCGCAGAAGGAGGCGACCGCCTGCCACTCCTCCTCGCTCCGGACCATGGCCTGTACCAAGGCCCGGCGCGAGAGATCGCCGCCACCGAATCGCAGCGGTAAGTTCCTTCTTTGAGAAGTGGTAAGAAACGCCCGGGTGTCACCATTGAGCGGACTACCCGGAGGACACGGTGGGGTATACGATGAAGGTGTGCCTCGCTTAAGTAAAGCACCGCCATGTGGTGAAAGCGATCGGCGGTGGGACCTCTCGCGACGGGCCCTGGTTCAGGCCATGGTATGGAGTGAGAGGGAGTGGGAAGCCGTCGCTTTCTTTGTTCAAAGCAGTATAATGCTAATAAAGGATATGGCCGGCCAAAACCATGAGGGAAAAAATATTATCAAGCCCCAGCCACAGAAGACGCGCCGGGCATTGGGTGCCGCAGGGCGATCTCCGGCGACTTACGGAAAAAGAGTAACGGTTGAGGGTCTGGTAAAAGCCTTAAGCCTAACTTGAGTAGACCCTCCAGCGCCGATTGTAAATACGGTTTTACAACTAGAATGACCTTGAAAAACGCTTAATTGTCGTTTTGTACACACGGACATTCTAAATTTATTCGGCCGAAAATTTTGGTCTCTATGTCTTCGTTTTTCCTAGAAAAAACCTGAAAAAAATTTTTTTTTTCGTTATTTTACGTAAAAACACGCAATTACGTAATAATAATACCCCCGAGGGACGACGCGTGCCTCTATCTGCTGAGCCCCTACGGTTTTCCTAACATGGAAAACCGTAGGGGCTCAGCAGGGCCGATGCCCGATAGGGCCTCCGAATAGTGGACCTGACAGCTGACTTTGCACCGAATTTACTTAACCGAATTTAATTATATGCTTTCCCACCACGTATCCAACCAGATTGACAAATTACTATTTGTTTTTGTCACAACAAGCCCTGTTTTTTGTTTGTCCCAGTGTCCCTGTATCGTCATATAAACGGAAAGATCAAAAACAGGTTGTTCCGGGGACCGGTTCCTGTCTAACATTTGTTTCGTCCGCATCACATCCTTAACCCAATGGTGCAGAAATTCTTTTGATCCGCGAGATACGACCAATGTTTATAGACAAATATATTAGGTAGGTACTCAGATATCTATTGTAAACTTTTTTTTTGTTCGGAATTCATCATACATTCAGTAAAGGATAAGATCTTTGATGAGTTTTACACCAAAAAAGGTCCATGCTTAGCATTATGCAGCGTTTGTGATCACTGGCCACTATCCCACTGCAACTTTCTTCCGTATCCTTACTATTATAAAGCAAATTCCTCAACCACGTCTGTCTATCTGTATGAACACGATCAGCTCAAAAACTACCTCCCCCCCCCCCTAGCCAAGTTACAACCGTTTCGTTTCGACTCTCTTTTCGTCGAACGCCTCGAGTCGGCCACGCCTCCGATTCCTATGTTCCGACGTCATCTCAACGCTCAGTCACGTGGTAAGAACAAAGGAATAGGAGGCGTGGCCGACTCGAGGCCATTAACAAAAAGAGAATCGAACGAAACGGTTGTAACTTGGCTAGGGGGGCTGGACGGATATTCATGCCATTGGATTTTTTTTTAATTTATGTAAACCAGTGCTTGACTGCAATCCCACCTGATGGTAAGCAGTGATGCAATCATCGATAATGAGGCACACTAGTTTATTATGAGCCTATTCACTCTAACCTTGAAGACACCTAAATTATATATGGACGGGAAGACCGCAGCAGGCAAATTGTTCCAGTCCTTCGATGTACGCGGTATAAACGACGAAGCGAAACGTTTAGTCCGGACCGTTGAAGTTTCAACAACGTAAGGGTACTCACCGTACTTTGGGTTGTCCGATAGTGGAAAGGAGATGGCGGAATCAAGTCAAGGAAGTTTAGATGTTGTTTACATACATGTTTTAGTAGAAAAAAACCCGAAAATTTCAAAGATTTCTAAAACTCGTGCTAAGCTGAGGCGGATCGCTATTCACTCTAATATTGTAAAGACAGAATTTTGTGAGTGTGTGTATGTATGTTTGTTACTTCTACACGCTCGAACGGCTGAACGGATTTCGATGAAACCTGGTACACGGATAGACCATGTCCTGGAATAGCAAAAAGGATACTTTCAACTCCTCGAATACGTTCCCTTGGGATAATTTTCAAATATCACCTGGGCGAAGTCAATTGCAGCAGCTACTTTAAACAAGTATGAACCAGGTCTATAATGAGCAAAAAAAAAATATCACTGCAGTACACATTTAGCGCAGTAAATAAAATAAAAAGAAACATAATCAATTCCATGCAATAAACAAACGTCTGGACGCTAAAATCTCAACAATAAAGAAGCATTAAGGTGAGTTTAAACTTGCCACTGAAGGCATGAATTATAAGGGTAGGGTAGGCAGAACAAGCCCGGGCACGCCTCGTAAGACCGGCCAACTTTCCATCTAACCACTTAAAAACTTTTTTGCAAATCTCTACAAGATGTGGGCGTAAATATGACGCATCGAGGTTTGGAAGGAGACTGTCGCGCTGTTCGAGTGACAGGGACAATGCTCCATTAAGTGGGATATTTCCGAAACTCTGTATTTACTTATATAATAAAAATATTTCTAAAAACTGTTAGTTATTTTTGTAAAAGATAATCTGCGGTAAAAAACGAAGTTGGTGGCCCTGAAATACGAAATAGGAGGGACGACTTAGGTGTCTTCCATAGGAATTGGCAAGAGGCTGAGAGCCGGGAACAATGAAAGGAATAGAGGGAGACTGGGACAGTATAGATATAGATATTATAACAATCTCCTTATAATAAAACTAATTACTGACACGATTATGAACATTATTTCGGTCATGGAAATGTACACAAGCTAATTGAGTTTTTTTTTTTTTTTATTCTTGATAGGTTCGCGCTTGACCGCTAACTCACCTGATGGAACGCGACGATGCGTTCGACGATGTCTTTAGGCTCTTACTATTATTATTTTTGGTGTATATTAAAACTATGTATATATTTATCCACACAGTGATATAACCCAAAAAAAAAAACCAAAAAAAGTGAAGCAAAAACCCCAAATGAACCATAAACGGTCTTATCATTAGATTGCGTTAACTTAAAAGTTTGATATTTTCTTTGCGTCAAGGGGTAGCAAACTTGAGTATCTGATATTAATTTCATCTTACAACCTCCACGCGTTCTTGAGAAAAAGGGACATGACTAACGGACAACAAAGTGATCCTATAAGGGTTCCGTTTTTACCGACTGAGGAACCCTAAAGAGTAACTGTTCTGTTAATCTGTCTAATACTAATACTAAAGTAAAAAATCTAAGTTCAGCTTGGAATTAAACCTCTAACATATCAATAGACAAATAATCTTCAAATAAAACCTACGCGACCCAACCACAGACACGTCAACATTTTTAAATTCCATTCCACCGATATTGAAAGATTTCATTTGACATTCAATTTTCCAATCACCCTGTCCAAAATATCAACATGAATATCAAAATTTCTGGTGCACTCAGAAGAATTTACACTGTATGGTAAGCGAAGCATATTATTGAATGCACATTGCAGTGGCATATTAAATCGTATTTTCGTAGTATTTTATTCCAACACGAATTGGATATTTTATTTTGTTTTTTTGATGAGGCCGTAACGTGTTTGTAACAACTAACTTTTACCAGCGGTTTTGGCCGCGTGGAAATAGGTTTCTTTATACAAACTTTGGACCCCCGTTTCATCCCTTTATGGGGTGAATTTTGAAAAATCCTGTAAGTGCTCGCCTACGTCAAAAAAGGAAATCTTGTGCAAAATTTCATGCTCCTAGACCCTGTAGTTTTGGCTGTGCAGTATATGTCAGTCAGTCAGATTCTCCTTTTATACTCCTTTTATTATATAGATATATTTTCGATCGATTATTGAATTTCCAAACACACTATGAGTGATGCAATGGCAGGGTCCTTCTTTTATAATTTAATATTTCTATCAATCTCTATTCATTCTGGGTTGCCTGGAAGAAATCGCAGAGTGCGATAAGGCCGCCAATTGTATGTATCTTTTGTATTAAAATTTCAATTTGTAATTTTGTAATCTTGGTATGCAATAAAGTATATATAAATAAATAAATATTTAGACTCCTATATTCAATGTATGGAAAGCGATCACCCAACGCACCTAAGTAGGCCGTCACAAACACAACCTGGTGAAGTGGGGGATTATAGACCCCTCCGACGCCCAGTATAAGTGTGGTGCTCCTGACCAGACGATGGCTCATGCGTACACAAGCAAGGTATCCCAACATCTGCACTTTGAAGGACTTAAAAACGTGACTGACGCCGCAATAAACGTGGCCACCTACTGCGCCCAAAAACTATGAGGGAAAAGACCCCCCAATCGATCGATTTGAAAAGAAAAAGAGAGTTTCTTGCTTCGATTTGTCATAGTTTAAAGGATATTTCATTACAATACATGTAACATACATATTTACATAGCTCGAACAATCCTTTCCATTACCAATATTGGAGCAACTATATGGTTGGCAGATAATCTTCTCTACCAACAAGCTACTCATCATCATCACCTAATGTTGCTGTTGTTGTTGTTGATTATCATCAGTTACATTGTACCTGATAACAACCGACTTTTCCCACTTCTTAGCGTAGCCAGTCTCATCCGTGATGTCAACAATATTGTCTACCCATCTTGCTCAGCTAATAAATATATAATTCATTTGTACGTGTGTTTGTCACCTAACTCCTCCTAAACGGCTTGACCGATTTAGAAGTTATTTTGTGTGTATATTCGAGTAGGTCTCTGGAAGTACCGCTAGTACCGCTAATTATAATAGTTTTACTACGAGATGAGTTGCCATCTTATACTCGTAGCTTGAGCAGACCCGATAATCAAATCAAAAATATTTTTATTTCTAATAGGCCTACATGGGCACTTATAAAACGTCAGAAGCTAGTGCACGGTTCCAAATTGGCCGTTTCTTATGGAGATGAACCGGCAAGAAACTCCATGGTTACACTTTTAAAAAAAGTGGTGGTTTACAATATTTTCATATTACAGCATTAATAGATACTATGTAAGAACAGTGTAGACCAGTCAATATTGTACCCAAAAGCACAATAAAAATAATCATATTAAAAAAAGTGAGTCGTCATCATCATCATCATCATCATTTCAGCCGAAAGACGTCCACTGCTGGACATAGCCCTCCCCCAAGTGTCTCCACAATGAACGGTCCTGTGCGTCTCGCATCCATCGGACTCCCGCAACCGTTACCAAGTCATCGGTCCAACTTGTAGGAGGCCTTCCAACGCTACGTCTTCCGGTACGTGGTCGCCATTCCAGAACCTTTCGGCCCCAACGGCCATCTGTTCTGCGAGCAATGTGCCCTGCCCATTGCCACTTTAGAATGGCGATTCTTCGTGCTATGTCGATAACCTTGGTTCTCCTGCAGATATCCTCATTCCTGATTCGATGACGCAAGGAAACTCCGAGCATAGCCCTTTCCAGTGCCCTTTGGGTGACTTTAAGTCTTCTGATGAGGCTCATTGGAAGCGACCACGTTTCGGAGCCATATGTCATCACTGGCAACACGCACTGGTCATAGACGAGTATAGTGATTCGTAATAGGAAGTATTCTAAAAATTCGTGGAGTCTACAGTGTTCTCACATTCACATTATAAAAAGAGGCTATATAAAAAAAAAGCAAGAAAAATATGAAAATTACAACTATCAATAAATGAGATATTAACAAAATAAATTACTAACGAAAATAAACACGATACTTATCCTCATCCTGTCCTTATCTCAATTTTATCAGTGTGACAAGGTAATTTGGTAAACTGACTGTATTTAGTGATGAGTATGAGATGAGTATGAGGCACACATTGTAATTGTTTCAAAAAGTTTCTATACATATTTGTTCCTACATTGTGTGTGACAAATAAACATGTTGTATCTTTCTTTATAATATTCAGGGTCTACGCTGCATGTCTTCTTCCTTCAATAATTTCTATTTGCCGTCCCCTCCATAGTCCTCCAGCTTTTCTTTTTTTTATTGAAGATTGAATCATCATTCCAGCCGATAGACGTCCACTGCTGGACATAGGCCTCCCCCAAATGTCGCCACAACGAACGATCCTGTGCGTCTCGCATCCATCGGATTCCCGCAACCTTCACCAGGTCAACGGTCCACCTTGTAGGGGGCCTTCCAACACTGCGTCTTCCGGTACGCGGTCGCCACTCCAGAACCTTTCGGCCCCAACGGCCATCCGTTCTGCGAGCAATGTGCCCTGCCCATTGCCACTTTAGTTTGGCGATTCTTCGTGCTATGTCGGCAACCTTGGTTCTCCTGCGGATGTCTTCATTTCTGATTCGATCACGCAAGGAAACTCCGAGCATAGCCCTTTCCATTGCCCTTTGGGTGACTTTGAGCCTTCTGATGAGGCCCATTGTGAGCGTTCACGTTTCGGAACCATATGTCATCACTGGCAACACGCACTGGTCATAGACTTTCGTCTTGAGACACTGTGGTATATTGGATGAGAAGATACCGCGCAGCTTCCCGAACGCTGCCCAGCCGAGTCGGATTCGACGGTTGACCTCTTTCTCGAAATTAGATCTACCCAACTGCACTGTCTGTCCAAGGTAGACGTAATCGTCTACAACTTCGAGTGCAGAGTCTCCGATCTTGATCCGAATGGGTGCTACATGGTTATTTACCATGACTTTGGTTTTGTCCATGTTCATTTTAAGACCCACTCTTTCGGAAGCTCTACTGAGGTCATTGAGCATTGTGCTGAGCTCTTCCGTAGTCTCAGCCATGACTACTATGTCGTCGGCAAACCGAAGATGAGTGATGTACTCGCCATTGACATTAATGCCGAATCCACTCCAGTCCAGAACTTTGAAGACATCCTCCATTGCGGCCGTGAACAGTTTCGGAGAAATGACGTCTCCCTGCCTCACACCCCGCTGCAGAAGGATAGGTTTCGAGGTCTGGTCCTGCAGTCTGACTGACATAGTGGCGTTTTCGTACAAACACTTCAGCACCTCGATGTACCGATAGTCAATCTGGCACCGTTGGAGAGACTGCAGCACAGCCCAAGTCTCGATCGAATCAAAGGCTTTCTCGTAATCCACAAACGCTAAGCAGAGAGGCAGATTATACTCCTCGGTCTTCTGTATAACTTGCCGTAGCGTGTGTATGTGGTCTATGGTGCTAAAGCCTTTTCGGAATCCGGCTTGTTCGGGAGGCTGGAAGTCGTCGAACCTGCGCGCGAGACGGTTCGTGATGACTCTGGAAAACAGCTTGTAGACATGGCTCAGAAGTGAGATGGGCCTATAATTCTTGAGCAGGGCCTTGTCGCCCTTCTTAATGAAGAGTACCACCACACTTCCGCTCCATGCATGTGGTGTTTTTCCCTCGAATATGACGGAATCAAACAGCTTCTGAAGGACCTTAAGGATCGGTTTACCACCCGCCTTCAGGAGTTCGGCTGTAATTCCGTCATCACCCGGTGCCTTGTTGTTATTAAGCTGCTTCAGAGCCATCCTAATCTCGTACAGGCTGACGTCCGGGATATCTTCGGTATAGTGTCGGGTCAACCTAGCTCTTGGGTCGTTTGCTAGATTCGTCGTGGGTTTTGTGATTGACGTGTATATAAAAAGCCGTGTCCATAAAAAGCCTCGATCTCTCCCAGAAGCTCCGATTTGGCGGATATGACTCTGCCATCTTCGGTCTTCAGTTTCGTGAGCTGGCTCTGCCCAATAGACAGATCTCTTGCAAACACCTTAGAGCCCTTATTTCGCTCAATCGCGTCTTTAATTTTTCCAGTATTAAAGTGACGGAGATCGCGTTTCAAGGACTTAGAGATCCGTTTATTGAGCAGCCGATATGTGCAAGCATCGTCTGAAGACTGCAGAATCATCTCACGCCTTTCCTTCATAAGCTGGAGAGTTCGATCTGTGAGCCTCTTGCTCTTATTTGTACGAGTCTTATAGAATTTAGACCCGACCGTATGGACAGTTTCCACGAACCCATCGTTGTATTCGTCCACAGAGCTTCCTAGGCATTCAAAACGATTTTGAAGTTCGAGCTGAAAGCTCTCGGAGTTTTGGATCTGGATCTGTGCAGGACGGAGCATAGACTTCATCAGTCGAGATCTTTCAAGCTTGACATTGATATTCAATGTGCCTCTTACCATGCGGTGATCACTTCCGGTTTTCACCGCATTGATCACAGAGACATCATTAAATATTTGCTTCTTCGTCGACATGATGAAGTCAATCTCATTTTTTGTTACACCATCAGGGCTTTGCCAGGTCCACTTCCTATGCTCACGCTTTCTGAAGAAGGAGTTCATCATGTAGAGGCCCTCCCTCTCCATAAAGCTGGCCAGTAGGTGTCCCCGGTGGTTCCTACGTCCAAATCTAAATTGCCCCACTCGCAGCTCGTCACCGTCTCGTTTGCCCAGTTTCGCGTTAAAGACATTAAAGACAGGCAAGAGAGAAGATTGAATAAGACTATCAATTAAGAAATTGAATGAGAGTAGGTATCATTCAATTTCTATAACCATCGTCATCACTACAATAACCATTCACATGCATACTCGAAACTTTTCTCACGAACTGCTCCTGATTCTTCTGCACCAATGCTGACGTCTCCTGTCGGGGAGTGCTTGATACCGAGGAGCCTGGTGCCTCCTTCTCCAAGAGAAGTCGGCATGTTGTAGGTAAATAGATCAGCGCTGCGACATTGATTCGATTTCTTATCGCGCTTCACTATTGGGAAAATCCACGAGGACAATTTCTATACAAGTTTTGGGCCCCCGATGCCACTTTCAGACTTTAAACACAGCAACTGGCACGGTGGTTGAGCAATTTGCTGCGGCGCTGCATGTCATGGGTTTCATTCTTTCGAATGTTTGTATGGTTCCGGGTCCACACACCTACGATACAGGAATAATTCTAATTATTAGGGTAGGGAACCGTTTTTTTTTTAAATAGAACACAAAATTAACAACAGTTGTTTTTCAGTTTCAGAGGCAGCCAAAGCAGTCCTCAAAAATGCCAAAGTCCAAAGGTTCCAACGAAGAGCTACCCAAACCAGGACACGATAAAACTGGCAATAGTTCGCATCACTCCTAACCTGAAGATGCTATCCTTCAGAGTCTCGAAGAACTATCTACTATTCAGCTTCGCGAGGCCTGGGACAGACCTGTTAGAGTTCAATGAACTTTGCAACGAGGAGGTGTAGGGTTCAAAGTTTTTAGATGGTAGTGTTATAGTGACAACGAATTGAATGCTATTTTGTTCTTAGGAATAAGTCAACAAAACTGGTTATAAGGAATTCCAAGGCAAAGTGACTTGGAATTATCTAAAGCTACAATTAATTATCGAGAGAAACTCTGGAAAGATCGATTTGTTCATATCGTATTTATAAAGACAAATATCGTCATTTTGACCCTAGAATATCTATTGACGCTGATAAGCAATTATAGTTACTATTTATTAAATTATAATTTTATTCACAGACTCATCAAATACAAAACTATGGTATTTTTTTTGTATGTTCTTCACAAACTGATTTCTTACAGGTATCATGATAGTAAGACATTTTATATCTGTTGTGTTATATATTTATTTGATGTGTTCATCTTTTGTTTGAACATGTTATTGTTACTAGTGGCGTTGTTATTCTTGTTTTCCTGTTTATCTGATATATCTGATAACAATCATTTGTTTCTGATCACCAGTATATAGTCCTTATCATTGAATTTGAAGCGGAATCGGAGACGATAGTGTGTATCAACTTTATCGACACTATCATCTTCATCATTCAGACACCGAATAACATTAATTTCTAAATCTTTATCATTGTTTGTTTATTTCAGTCAGATATGTATATTTTTACGAGAACTTAAATGATTTTTATTCAAATTTAATATAGAACGTGACAAATACAATATTAATCAGTTTACATACCACATACATGAAACTCTCAGTGGTATATAAGCTAGATACTTTTGTATTTGTCCATAGATATATGTTATACACTGTTACACACGTATACTATACTAGTTTCTGGTACCGGCTTCGCCCGCGTGAAAGTAGATAGATAGATATACTCTTTATTGTACACTAAAAATAAAAATTACAATAGCAACTTAAAATTAATAGGTTGTCACAATGGGCGGTCTTATCGCTAAAAGCGATTTTTTACAGACAACCTTTGGATGGATTTGACAGAGAAGGAGAAACAGATACGTATTTAGTTCGTGGTGGGTAGGTAAGTAGGTTTCTCTGTACAAACTTTGAACCCCCGTTTCATCCCTTTAGAGGGTGAATTTTAGAAAATCCTCTCTTAATTCTCACCTACGTTATAAAAGGAAACCTTGTGCAAAATTTCATACTCCTAGGCCCTGTAATTTCGGCTGTGCGTTGATATGTCAGTCAATCAGTTTCTCCATTTATATTTATAGATTGGACCAATGTGAAGACAATGGCCTTTGTAGTTAACTCTATTGTATTTCAAAAACTAATTAAGATAACAACTTAAAATCTGAAAAGGATACCATTAAGCTTCAAAATACATGATAAAAGTCAAAGGCTATCATGATTGAACATGAAGAAGGCGTTACTTTTAAAACTGCAGGTTTGAAGTTCTTAGTCACTATAACATAACCTATCTTCTGTCTACAAACGTTATTAATAAGTTTAATTATGAATGTCTGTGTGTCCATGTAATTGTTCTTGTTTGTCTAACATAAATAAATAAAACATTAATTAAACGAAACTTGGGATCGCCAATAAAATAAAATATGTGTTCGTGTATTGTCTTGTCCGTGTGTAATTGTCCGTACTGTATTGTATTGTTAATGTAAGTGTATTGTAATGTCTGAAAATTAAATAATTTTAAAATACTTACATATGGTTTGAATTTAAATGTAGCCGTTCTGTGACTGTGTTGAACCGATCTGTTCAAGGTGGTCTTCTCTTTAAGAAAATAATATAACTTCTACATCAACCCCGTACTTTACTAGATTGAAACGCAGGGGTTTTATTTCCGATTGTCAGATACAATGAACACTCTAACCACACGCAAATAGAGATTTTGAAATTGCAGTTTTTGTATAGAAAATTAGAAGAAATACAAAGCTGCTGGTGCTTATTTTAAAAGAAATTTCTTCCAGCAAACTTGCGACAGGAAAGTTGGGTTCACGTGGTTTTGAAATGACCGATTCAATTATCTTTGGCGATCAGTAACAACTAGTATTCCAATGTCCCTTCAGCTAACATAACGCAAAATTATGTTGTACACAAATACGACCCCAATATTGCACTTCCAGCTTATGTTGGCTCATTAATCACATAAAGCCACACATGATATTCTCATTCTGCCAAGCTTTGCACATAACAATACAACTCCACACAGCCATTGTACATACAGAAGTTAAATTCTAACTTGGGAGCAAGAACTGACGACGCAAATAATAGTGCCTATACTATGCATACAAATCTCAGAGCTGTAGCAGATGCGATCAGTACATAGATGTCGGGCTGGATGAGAATTTGTGAAAATCGAGATGAATGGCGAGCAATTGGAGAAGATCTATGTCCAACAGTGGACTCCTGTTTATGTAGTCTTTTTTTTTAATTATATAAATTAGTGCTTGACTGCGATCCCACCTGATGATAAGCACTGATACAATCGTTTATGGTGAAGCGCACTAGATTATTAAGAGCCTATTCACTCCAGCCTTGAAGACACCTAAATTATAATTGGACGGGAATCTTGAACCTAATCCCGACACCGGTGACTACTTTATTATAATATTTTTTTATGTATGTTTTAAGAAATATTTAAATATTTATACCTTAAAACCTGGGCAAGTGCGAGTCGGACTCGCGCACTGAGGATTCCGTACAAACTTGAAAAGTAAATTGCGGTTTACGATAGATGACGTATTAAAAAAAAACTACTTACTAGATCTATTCTATATCTATAACTATTCAGTATAGAAAAAAAATGATATTAGAAACCTCAATATCATTTTTGAAGACCTATCCATAGATAGCCCACACGTATGGGTTTGACAAAAAAAAATTTTTTGAGTTTCAGTTCTAAGTATGGGGAACCCCCAAAATTCATTGTTTTTTTTCCTATTTTTGTGTTAAAATCTTAATGCGGTTCACAGAATACATCTACTTACCAATTTTCAATAGTATAAGTAGTTCTTATAGTTTCGGAAAAAAGTCGCTGTGACATACGGACGGACAGACAGACGAATCTATAAGGATTCCGTTTTTTGCCATTTGACTACGGAACCCTAAAAAAGTGGTCACCGTGCACTATGGCGACTAGTGGTGCCGATTTTTAGAAGATCGATGAAGCAGACAATTACACTGCACTCACATTGAATTCCGAAAATATGGACAAACCTAGCATATCACCGACACCTCATTTATCTACCGAAACAATCGCTGATTTAATAAAAATAGCGCACAATTGCAGATAATATCACAAAACCACAATCTCTGACGCGAAATTCAGCATATTATTATCTACTTGGACATTTTTGTGCTTTACCGGTACTAAAATTTATTCGGGGCTTAAACCTTACGGTACTCACAAATACGTACATAGGGCTTCCTGGAAAATCATGCTGCTACTTTAGAGCATTATAGCTTACAAAGCTGTAATACTCCAAAACAAAAGTAGCACTATTTCCTTTGTTGTTTTTAGTTTCTAGTTCAATTTCATATCATCATTTCAGCCGATAGAAGTCCACTGCTGGACATAGGTCTCCACCAAATGTCACAATGAACGGTCCTGTGCGTCTCGCATCCATCGGATTCCCGCAACCTTCACCAGGTCATCGGTCCACCTTGTAGGGGGCCTTCCAACATTTCGTCTTCCGGTACGCGGTCGCCACTCCAGAACTTTTTGACCCCAACGGCCATCTGTTCTGCGAGCAATGTGCCCAGCCCATTGCCAGTTAAGTTTGGCGATTCTTTGTGCTATGTTGGAAAGCTTGGTTCTCCTGCGGATATCTTCATTTCTGATTCGATCACGCAAGGAAACTCCGAGCATAGCCCTTTCCATTGCCCTTTGGGTGACTTTGAGCCTTCTGATGAGAAAATTTTACATATTACTTCCTAAAGGTACCATTATCTAGGTCTTTTGAGCAAAAATTACAACCGACCTTTTTTCGATGGCTGAATGAGTACATATCATTGTAACTATCCCACAAAAACATTAACCAAACACTTATGACTGATGTCATCTTAGAAATAAATTGACAGATATTTTTAAACAAAGAGTATAAATAGTAAATATAGTTTTTAAAAATGTAAGAGACCGGAGCCAAGTTAGACTGAACAAATAAAATTACAAAGATTTATTAGAATAATGGTGGTAAAATAAATAGTGACACAACAATGCCCTAGAACTGTTTCTTAACCCAAACACACATCGTGTGTTAAAGTCACTTCCAAAGCATCCAAACGATATGTTGCACCGATATCAAAACAACTCGAGAATATGGAGGATTTGGAGTTGTCGCAGGAGCTTACCGAGATGTTGGAGGAGATGCAGAACCAGGAAGAAAGAAAACCAAGCTATTGGAAAAGATTGAGAAGATCCTTCAAATGTTGCTACAGGCCCCGTTACGACGATGGTGGCACGGAAAGCTACAGGATCGAAACCCACTCGCTAATGATAATACCGGAACAATCAGCCGAGGAGATTTCAAGCCCGGTATACTTTTGTACTGTTAAAAGTAAAATTTCCGATAACAGTCCACCAAAAACACCAAGCAAAGAAGCACAAAACGACGAAGTTACAGAAGAAACTGAAGAAGAGAAACCGCAATGTTCAAAATCAATTAGAAGAGAAAAGAAATTATTTAGGATTAGTAGACTTAAAAAAGCTAAGGAAAATCCAATTCCAGTTGCTAATAGTGCCGAAAAGTCTTAGAAATAATTACAGTTCCATGCATAATCTTATGTCTTTTCCTGATGTTTGCTTGATAAGTTTAAGAATAGGTACGTTTAACAGGACAAATCAAGGTGTTTCCTTTTTTTTTAGGTGGGAAAATCATCTAATGACAAATCCCGCTCTTGGGCGGAGCGAGAAATAGTGTCAGACTTTTCAGGGCCCCGGGTTTCACTTTCACACTACCCGTGGCCCCAGTAGGCTTCAACCCTGCTGGGGCGCTACGATTTGCTGACATCTCCTTGAGACGCGCGTGGCACATTACGCGCCGTCGACAACTTGGGCTCGGTCCGGACGGTTACCGGACGGTCGGACGGTGGGCTACCCATTGCTCGCCGTCCGCAAGCCTGCGCCTACGGTGGCCGGAAATCGGGATCGGAATCCCGGCGGCGGTTGGGGCGTGAGGACCGTTGCCTCACGCGATAGCATTACTGCTCCGCAGAAGGAGGCGACCGCCTGTCATCCTCGCTCCAGACCATGGCCTGTACCAAGGCCCGACGCAAGAGATCGGGGAAAATCTAAATAGAAGTTTCAGGTAAATAAAAGGTACAAGAACCCACGCACAGCAATCGTGGAAGTGTTATTAGAAAAAGCATTAAGAATATTAAAAAAATAGGTAGGCACACACATCTCTGTATTATTGTTAATGCTGAGATTGATGCAGGAGGCTTTTATTTTATTTATTTATTTTATTTTATTACTATTCGGAAAACTTACAGCTACTTATTACAGTAAAAACTTAGAATAGGTAAAAAACGGCCATTTACAAGTTTTCACATAGTGCGAGTAACTAAAACTAAGACGACAACAGCACAGAGTTAACGCGAGAGCGCTCATACCATACAAAAAAAATAAAATACAAATAATTGTTCAATTTGTAACAAAAAAGCGATCGGCTAAAGCTTTCTTTACTTTTTTAACATTGGTTGTAAACAAATCTAGGTCGACATCCTGACACAGGAGTGACACACCGTATTAAAAGTACGACAAGCTCTTATTAAATTTGAGCTTTTACGATAGTTTGTTAAAACTATATGAACATGAGGGACACGTGTTTTGCGGCGAAGCGCACATGTATTAGGTACCCGAAATCAACCTTGCTCACCAACTCAGGGATATCAGTAGATCCATTCATGACGCTAAATAAGAAAGCGAGATCTGCAATTTGCTCAACTGTAGGAAAAAGTATTCTTTCATTAAATTTTCTTAAGAATATTTTTACATTATTATTCCGTTCCTTAACCACCTCGATCAAGCCTTACGCATCTAGGTCGTCTCGTCAGCTCAACCCAAGTTAGCCTCGGGGGTCTCGTCCACCAGGCATCTATAACCCATCAATCCAATCCTACCTTAGCAGACTTCTTTGGTCACGTCGAAGATGCCCGTTTCGAAGGCCCTCCATGTTCTGTTTATACCATATCGAAAATAATTTTGTCAATTACCAATTTTTTTCAAATACCAGCTCTTATTCTTTCTTCTATCCCAACTTTATAATGATTATATATTTAAAAGGCTCATTTTCCATAAAAACTAGCAACTTTTTTTAGTTTTCGACCTTAATTGCTTATGAATTATGCAAAAACGTAAGTGCGCCGACAAAGTTCGCGTTCGTTAAGGAAAGTTTCATCTGATATGTAACTTTATAGTCGACGGGTGATGGTAGATGCGACTATGTGGATAGACCGCATAATTTCCTCAACTAATTTGCCTAATCTCTTTTTTAATTTTAACGGCTGTAGTTTAATTTGTGATTTTACTTCAATTGAGGTGTTCGAAATGAACGATAGCTTTAACCGTTGTATTAAAGACTTCCTCACTTCTAGTTATAGAGCTGATAGCGAATATCCAAAGATTAAAAGTCTAAACTAATATTATAAAAAGGAAAGATTTGATTTTTTTCGTTTGTTTCTATGTTATGTTTTAACTCAATTGTCCCATTTCAAAAATTTTTTCACCATTAGAAAGCTACATCTGCAATGAGTAACATAAGCTATTTATTTTCTACAATCATGCGGGCAAAGCCGCTGGCAAAAGCTAGTATTTACAAAAAGCAAAATCCTGTGACCCAACTGACTCAAAACCTTTGGACAAAAGAAACCTCTGTGCATAATTTTAGTGTGCCACATGCCACAGCCACAAACACCGCCACGAGAAGCTAGAAGTGGCCACAAATGAAGCTGAAGCGCGCGACAGCCACTTGCGGCCGGTGTTTAACCCATACGCGCAGTATCATAATGGACTCGAAAGAAGAAGGTATAAATGCGTGAGTGGTATGTGACGGCGTTTTGTATCGGCGTTTAGTGGCCAGTTCGGGCCACAAGAAGCGAGCAGCGGTGATTTGTAGCGTGTGGCAGCAACCGGCGTCAACGGTTGACGCCGGTTGCTGCGGCAAATCCATATAAAATGTATGAAACCTACAGGAAACATAGTAGCGGCGTTTTGTGGTTGTGACCGGTGGCCCGTGTGCGGCGACCTTTAGTGGTACGCTAAAATTTTGCAAAAATTTCCTTTTGTAATATAAACAAAGAATAAAACAGATATTTTTTTAAATCACTCCCTATAGGCATGAAACGGGTTTCCAAAGTTTATATGTAGAAACCTACTTTCTTTACTTTTTCTCTACTTTTACGCGGGCAAAGATGCTGACTGAAGCAGCACTACACTCACCTACATAATAATGTAAAAGGAGAAACTAACTGACTGACATATCAACGCACAGCCAAAACTATTGGGACTAGGAGCGTGAATTTTTACACAATGTTTCCTTTTATGACGTATGCGAGCACTAAGCGAGGATTTCCCAAAATTCACCCACTAAAGGGAAGAAATGGGGGTCCAAAGTTTGTATGTAGAAACCTACTTTTACGCGGGCGAAACCGCTGGCAGAAGCTAGTAAGTCCTACGCAAGAAGTTTTATTTAAGAAAATTCTAGTTGACTTTTTTTTAAGAAACTACTAGTTGACTTTTTTTATTTAAGAAACTACTAGTTCACTTTTTTATTTAAGAAACTACTAGTAGTCCGAAAACCTTCGAAACAATTCGTTATTTTTAATTAAACACTTCACCACATCCACGTTGCATGTCATCATCGTATTACTGCTAACTCAAGTCTCAAGTTGCAAGCTTTGCTCGCTCGGAGACAATTTCATAATTAAACTTGTGTTGGCAAATACACATATGTATGTACTCGCTGGGGAAATTATTTGCCTTAGAGCATTTTGTTTTATTTTGGTATACGTGTTTCTAGATTTTGTAATGTAGATTGAGCTACATTGTGAATATTAGATGGAGAGTCACCTTTTCTTTAAAACTATCAAACAACGTCATCAAGTCCCAAATTAAGCAAAGTTTCTGCTGTGAGTACTAGATAACTGATAAACATACTTATATATTTCGAAATACATACATCATCATTATCATTTCAGCCGAAAGACGTCCACTGTTGGACATAGGCCTCCCCCAAGCGTCGCCACAACGACCGATCCTGTGCGTCTCGCATCTACCGCACTCCCACGACTCTCTCCAGGTCGTCGGTCCACTTTGTGGGAGGCCTTCCAATGCGTTTCCCAGTGCACGGTCGCCACTCTAGAACCTTTCGGCCCCATCGACCATCCGTTCCAATTTGCCCTGCCCACTGCCACTTTAATTTGGCGATTCTTCGGGCTATGTCGGCGACCTTGGTTCTCCTGCGGATATCTTCATTCTTTATGCGATCACGCAAGGAAACTCCGATCGTAGCCCTTTCCATTGCCCTTTGGATGGCTGTAAGACTTCTGATGAGGCCCATTGTAAGCGACCATGTTTCAGTGCCATATGTCATCACTGGCATCACGCACTAGTCATAGACTTTCGTCTTGAGACATTGTGGTATGTTGGACGAGAAGATACAGCGCAGCTTCCCGAACGCAAATAAATAGTACGCATAATACATACATATTATGAATAAATTACACCTAGACATAGAACAAATGATCGTGCTCATCACACAAACATTTTTCTTGGATGGGAATCAAACCCATGACCTCCGGCAAAGCAGTCAGGGCCACTAACCACTAGGCCAACAGGCCAACTTTGGAGACCGTTATTCGTTCAGCACTAAGTTATCTTCATTTCAGTCCAAAGACATCCACTGTTGGACTTATGACTCCTCAAGCATCACCACATTATCCAGCCCAGTGTTTTTCGCATTCAATATATTCCTGGTCTCCAGCATGGAGATTTTAGCATAGAGAATTAAACCTGAATAGCTTACGTAGATCCATAAAAAGCGATCTTATAAGATTTGGATACCTGTAAGTTTTACTTATCTATCTATATATATAAAAGGAGAAACTGACTGACTGACATATCAACTCACAGACGAAACTACTGGGACTAGAAGCGTGAAATTTTGCACAATGTTACCTTTTATGACGTAGGCGAGCACTAAGCAAGGATTTTCGAAAATTCACACCCTAATGGGATGAAACGGGAGTCCAAAGTTTGTATGGAGAAACTTTCTTATCCGCGGGTAAAGCCGCTGGCAGAAGCTAGTGTAATATATAATATATCTACACTAATATTATAAAGAGGTAAAGTTTGTTTTTTTTTGTTTGCAGGAGGTAATCTCTGGAAGTAGGTACTGGTCCGATTGCGAAAATTTTTTCACCGATAGAAAGCTGTTTTATTTGGTCTTTTAAGAGGTAACGGTGCCGCTTCTATATGTGCTGATGGTGATCACCGGAGTGGTTTTAGTGAGGTAAAAATCCCACACTCCCCGGACTTATCCCCAAAGTCCGGGCGCCTTTCGAAGGTTTCCTCCCGAAAACAAAAAAAAAAAGGTGTCGACGGCACGTAATGTTCAATGCGCGCCTCAAAGAGATGTCAACAAAACTGAAGGGGCTTAGTAGGGCTGATAGCAGCTACGGAAACTTTTCAAAGAGTGACCGTGGCTCTAGAACACAAAAAGCAACTAAAGGGCACAGGTAGGTTTTAGCCAGTAAAAGTCTGACACGTCCTCTCGTTCGAGGAGAGAGAAATCATTTGATGATTTCCCACCTAAAAAACCGTGTATTGTGTTAAGTTTTTACATAATAATTAGGCTTAGAATGATGATGATAGCATTATCATTATTATTAGTTCCTAATGTAATTTGTATTTTTGGTGTACAATAAAGAATATATCTATCTATTATCCTAATTACCTAAGGAAGGGAATCGTTTATCTTGGTATGGTCATGTGAAGAGGGATGAAGCGCATGTTGCTAAAAGAGTTATGAATTTACATGTGGATGGATGGAGAGGGAGAGGGAGGCCAAAGAAAAGATGGATTGATTGTGTGAGAAGTGATATGAAAGAAAAGGGAGTTAGTGATAGCGTGACGAGTGACAGGACAGAATGGAAGAAAAAAAACGTGTTGTGCCGACCCCAAATAAAACGGGACAAGGGCAGGAACATGATGATGATATCCTAATTACCTATAAAATCGATACATAAGAATTAACATTATTACTCAATCAATTCTATACAACCTAAAGATCTTTCCCATGTCACCACAACATCCCTCCGCCTTCCTCCCAATACCCGGTCATAATTCAGTCATGACACACAACTATACCCGGATTTCGGAATCAATTTATCAAGCAGACATAGTCGACTCCCCGAAACCGGTTGATACCCGGTTGAATAATAAACCGCGGGTAACCGCGCCCCCGGGTGTGTTCCGTTTATCACCAGTCACCACTTTACAAGTTATGGCAGCTTTGAAAATTTTAACTTTATAGCACCTTAGCCAGGATCGTGGAAAGGAAGGAGGCGTGTTTAAATTAAATTAAATAAAATAAATTCATTTATTTCAGACTAGCTTTTGCCCGCGGCTTCGCCCGCCTACATAAAATATAGCCTATGACACTCAAGATTAAAGCAGCTTTCTATCGGTGAAAAAATTTTAGCAATCGGACCAGTACTTCCAGAGATTACCTCCTACAAACAAAAAAAAAACAAACTTTACCTTTTTATAATATTGGTGTAGATTTTATAACCCATAAAACGTACACATCATCATCATCATCATTTCAGCCGAAAGACGTCCACTGCTGGACATAGGCCTCCCCCAAGCGTCTCCACAACGACCGATCCTGTGCGTCTCGCATCCACCGCACTCCCGCGACTCTCACCAGGTCGTCAGTACACCTTGTGGGAGGCCTTCCGACGCTGCGCCTTCCGGTGCGCGGTCGCCACGTACACTACATATAAATATTAATTAAGTACCTACAAAAATTCAATAAATAAATTAAAATCATACAAGACACAATAAAAAGAAATATTAAATGACTGAAAATTATTTTTTGTAATAAGAAATCTACGAGCATCCCATACTTAAAATTCGTTTCTGGAACATAAATTAATTGTGCGTTTCGCTGAGTGAACTAGAATTCTCCACTGAAATCAGTGTTTCCTGATAGCTATAACCTTAGGGTCTTTAAGTCAAGACTGAATAAGTTACTTCTAAGTAAGCATACTTCACCGTCGACCATAACTTCACATACCATGAGGTGAAATAACCACTATCTCAAGCGCGAGTCTATAACTAAAAAACTGGGCAAGTGCGAGTCGAACTCACGCACTGAGGGTTCCGTACACTTATTTATGTAAATAGTTCAGGTAATGTAGGTTGTCTGGTAGATATCGCTGTTAGCGATAAGACCGCCATTGTACCCACAGATTTAAGTTTATGTATAAGTTGTATTACTTTTTTGGTGAACAATAAAGTTTATTCTATTCTATTCTAGTTCAATTCCCAAATGTAGTTTCGAAGATTATATATAATAATAAGCATAATCATCCTTTTAATGTTCCCACTGTTGGGACTCAGGCCTCCTCTCTAGGAGAGGGAATGGGCCGTAATCCACCACGCGGGCCCAGTGCGGGTTGGTGAATGTCACATGTCTTCGAATTTTTTGGTTCTAGGACATGCCGGTTTCCTCACGATGTTTTCCTTCACCGTTTTGAGAGCAGTGGTGATGAAATAAATTACACAAAGTAATGCGCCTGGCTGGGTTTGAACCCGCGACCTACAACTCGTAAGTCGGGGCCGTTACCACTCGGCCACCACTGCTCGAAGATTATACTGAATCGCAATTTTTTTTTGTGACGTAACAATAATTTTACTGTTTTCAATTTTTTTTCTTATACTTGTGTTATGCCTTGCTTCATGCCAAATTTCAGGATTCTAGCTCAACGGGAAGTACCCTATGAATTTTGATTTCCTTGAGAGTGTCGAAATACACGTTTTTTGCGACATAAATGGCAGTATCTTTTTTTTTCGCTATCTCAGAAGTTTTATTTTTTCACGACTGCAAAAAACTGCAGATCTGAGTATAAGGTTTTAATGATACTTCCACGCGTTCCCTAGATAAAGGGTCTTGACAGACAGACAGACGGGCAACAAAGTGATCCTATAAGGGTTCTGTTTTTTTCCTTTTGAGGTACGGAACCCTAAAAAGGAAGCACGACACATTTAAGTAATATTTTGTCCATTATTTTATAAGTCACTGGCCACTCATCATCGTCACTATTTCAGCCAGACGATGCTAACTGCTGGACTAGTGGAGATAGGCTTTCCTTAGACCAAGAGTCATCACACCAACCGTGACTGTGTTTTTGGCTTCCAACGGACTCGTGGCCCTCGTCATGTCTTCGGCTTAAAATGATAAGCTATCCAAATAGATCTACCTATTTTCTTGTACCAACCACGTTCTCAAAGAGTTACGTTAATCATTTCGCATGGTGGACCGATTAACTGATAATAACATCTAAGGAGGCTCTCGTTAGGCAGCTGGATCAAGGGCCTGATTCAGAAAGTAGTACTCCTGGACACGGCGCGCATTGTCAGGAGATTCCTCTCTCAGGAGCCCTGACCGCCGGCAGCTTAAACTCTGTTCCCGATGCCGGTGGGCTACTAATTTTAATATTTTTAATTTTTTTAATGTTTTTTTTTAAGAAATATTTAAAAATATTATGAGTATGTATATGAAATAAATAAATGGTATATAATAATAATATTCCACAACTATTACACAACGCCGTCTAGTCCCAAGCTAAGCAGAGCTTGTGTTATGAGTACTAGACAACTGATAAACATACTTACGAGTATATATTTCTAAATACATACATATTATTGATAAATTACACCCAGACACAGAACAAATGATCATGCTCATCACACAAACATTTGTCCTGGGTGAAAATCGAACCCACGACCTCCGGCATAGCAGTCAGAGCCACTAACCGCTAGACCAACAGGCCAGTCTACAGTCTAACTGGTAAGGGAGTTGTGGGAATCTGGAGGATGTGAGACGCACAGGACCGTTCGTTGTGGCAACACTTAGGTAGGTCTGTGTCCAACAGAGGACGTCTTTTGGCATGTATGATGATGACGAATAATTTTGCAAATGCTATAGTACTCAACGCTCTCCTTATATCCAGTCTAGAACTTGGAGCCTTGTCATAACTTGGTATAATGTCAGGCTTGTGTGCAAGAAAAAGTGATGGAGCTATCTATACATCCTATATAACTTCATCCCATTAACAGTTTTTATTTTTTTCTTTTAATGTGGGAAATCATCCAAAGACATCTCACGCCTTTAGGCGGGGCGGGAGGGCGTGTCTGACTTTTACTGGCTAAAACCCACTCCTGTTCTTTCTTTGCCTTCGTTCTAGGATCCCGGGGTTCTCTTTCGCATCACCCATGGCCTGATATCTCCTTGAGGCGCGCGTGGAACGCTATGCGCCGTCGACGACATGGGCTCGGTCCAAACGGTTACCGGACGGTCGGACGGCGAGCTACCCATTGCTCACCGTCCGCAGGCCCGCGCCTACAGTGGCAGAAAATCGGGATCGGAATCCCGGTGGCTGGAGCGTGAGGGCCATTGCCTCGTATTTGCGACCGCCTCCTTTACTAGCATTACTGCTTCGCAGAAGGAGACGACCGCCTGCCACTCCTCCTCGCTCCGGATCATGCCCTGTACCAAGGCCCGGTGCGAGAGATCGCTGCCGCCGAGCGCCCCCACGAGGACACGATGGTGTTCTGCCCAGGCGGGGCACACTTCTACCGTATGCTCCACCGTGTCCTCCGAGCGGTCCACACAATGGTGACAACCGGGGGTATCTTCCGCACGAATCTGGTGCAGGAATCTCCCGAACTGACCATGTCCGGTGAGGACCTGCGTCATGTGGAAGGTAAGGACGCCGTGTTGTGTCTTTCCAGCCACTGCTCAAAGAGGAGACTATCTCTTTAACAGTTCAGTTCAGTTCGTCAAAGCGGACATTACTAATATTGATACATGAAAACATAGATATTAATACCATTTTTACAGAGCAAAATACGAATTTCTAGTTCATGTTTTCCATCTACAATGCCAGCCTTTCATAATAGGAGAGTCGATATCCTTAAAACATTTAACGTTCAGTCATAACAGTGTAACGTCAGGCTGTTACAATTATCTTTATTAAGATCTAGAAATTATTTTTATAATAAAATTTGAGTGGTTATAAAACTTGAAAGGTACGATGGCCTCTTTTTTGTAGTCCTTTTTAACGTAAAAGGATAAATTGTTAGTATTACATTTTTTGAAACAGAGTTTTGTCGAGGAATTTCATTTTCAATCCTGATATAACCTGGTACAACCAAATCAGCCTTATAATAATTCCATCGCTGGAACTCATCAACATCATTTCAGCCGATAGACATCCACTGCTGGACATAGGCCTCTCCCAAATGTCGCCACAATGAACGGTCCTGTGCGTCTCGCATCCATCGGATTCCCGCAACCTTCACTAGGTCATCGTTCCACCTTGGGGCCTTCCAACACTGCATCTTCCGGTACGCGGAAACTCAAGTCTCTTTATATAAGAGGAAAGGAAATGTACAGTAGTTCTCTTGAAACCACTGTCCATTTCCATTTCGAAAAGATAAATTAGCTGTGTTGTCTCGATCCATGAAAAAAATAGTCCAGACATCCTGATGTCAGAATGTCTGGCCACTTTCTTCACGCGTTTTCTCGCTGTCCATAGAGATATTAATTATTTGTTTTTAAGTTAGGTAACAAATAGTAGCTTAAAGGTAATAAATTTTGTTACTTTCTAAACATCAAATATCGCATTTGGTCCTGGGGTTCTGATGCTTGAAAGGTGTATGTGGGTAAATACACCTTTAATTTTAATTGACAATTAAAATCCATCGGATCAAGCACAAGCTGTTCTTACAGCCCATGAAGCCAAAACTAAGCCGTAGTTTGGACAGTCGCCAATACGCTGAATATCAATACCACTTGGTTTAAGCACCTAATGACGCGGTCGTGAAGATACAGCTTAAAGACTACACAGGAGCACAAGTTGTTGGCTATTGAATAGATTAAGTTTATTAGTACGGTTTCTATTCATTGGCCCAATAAGATAGTAGGGTTCTTGTGGAAAGTCTATGGAGCGTAAGTATTTTATAGTTGTGGTCTTATAACTCTAATATAATCACTATAGACTCTTTAGTATAGAGATATCCATTGCTGATTTTGTCTGACCAAACTTCCTATTAGAAACTTTCTTTGGCCAAAATTTTGGCACGAAAATTTTTAGCTTAGCTTTATTCTCCTTTTTCTTTTGTGTCATGTTTCTCTAGTCTGTGTGATCTGTAGTATGTGTTGGAGTTGCTTGGTCTACCTTCAGAGCGAACTACTAATTTTTTTTTATGGGAAAATTTTTAATGACTTCCCCAGTCTTGGGCGGAGCGAGAGGGCGTGTCAGACTTTTACTGACTAAAAACCCACTCTTATTCCTTCTTTTCCATTGTCCCAGGGCCCCGGAGATCTCTTTCGCATCACCCATGGCCCCAGTAGGCTTGCCTCTCGCGTGCGGCCGCCTCCTTTGCTAGCATTACTGCTTGGCAGAAGGAGACGACCGCCTGTCACTCCTCCTCGCTCCGGACCATGACCTGTACCAAGGCCCGGTGCGAGAGATCGCTGCCGCCGAGATTCCAAATATTTTAGGAATACATTAATTATGTGTACAGCAAAGGAGTAGAATTGCCTGCCAGAATCGGTTTGCTGATAGCTCTACAACCTAAGGGTCAATAAATCAAGAATAAATAGGTTACTTCTAAGCAAGCATGCTCTATCGTCGATCGCTTACCATCAGTTGAGATAATGGTCAAGCGCAAGCCCATCAAATAATAAAAAAGTTACCAGGTCTTGTTCTTCTTGCAACTGCCTACCTTGCAGCTTCTTGAGACGCTTCTTGATGCGTCCTTAAGATAGGAGAGGAATTCATAAAAGAATATCCAAATTATCACTGTTCTGAACACTGATTGCTTCTGTAGTTTGAAATATACCTGGTTCCAAAAACAAATAAATAGTACAAATAATAAATTAAGACACGCATTTAAAATTTATGACTATTCAACGCAAGTTAAACTTGCGTTGAATAATTTGCACCGCCGTCATACCTAAAAAAAGTGAGCTAGGAGCAGTAGTGGCCGAGTGGTAACGGCCCCGACTTACGAGTTGTAGGTCGCGGGTTCAAACCCAGTCAGGCCCATTACTTTGTGTAATTTATTTCATCACCACTGCTCTCAAAACGGTGAAGGAAAACATCGTTAGGAAACCGGCATGTCCTAGAACCAAAAACTCGATGACATTCACCAACCCGCACTGGGCCCGCGTTGTGGGTTACGACCAAGGAGAGGGAATGCCTCTCCTAGAGAGAGGAGGCCTGAGTCCCAGCAGTGGGAACATTAAAAGGCTGATCATGCTATGCTATGCTTATGTAAAAATAGTATAATTACCTAATTACTTTGTTAAATGACGTAAATTCGAATAATCAACCTTATCGTTCTAATAGTTAACCGTATCCTATAAGTCGACCCACGTTTATGGAATTACTCGTAAAGTAACGCAGTACCCATTTCGGTTTAAATTAAACCAAAGGACTAGCTTAGCTCGCGTGATTTCTAGCATTCTGTTTAGACTATAAACTAAGTTAGGGTTTACTAAACGAACTAAATGTATTTGATCGCAACAAAGTGCAACTAAACGATGAAATGACGATTTGAATTCACGACTTTTAACGTAGATTTAGTTAATGTAGATAGTGTTAGTTAAAACGCATAGTTTGAGCTGTGATTAATCATTTCTGTTTAGTCTAGTGTCAGTTTGTATAACATAACACGTTCCGTCGTATTCAGCTTCAGCGTTCAATTTGCAATGGTAAAAAACCTAGCTACTGTTTTTTTTTTTTTCAATTTGCAATTGTAGAAACTGTTGTGTGTGTGCTACTGTTTTTTTTTTTTGAGGTAGGCAATCATCCAATGACTTCTCGCTCTCTAAGGTGAAGCAGGAGTCACTAAAACTCCACCCTACAGCGAAAGAAGTCATTTAATGATTTTCAACCGCCAAAAAGCTCTATGGTTATTGTTTTTAGGGTTCCAAACCTCAAAAGGAAAAAACGGAACCCTAATAGGATCACTTGTTGTTCGTCTGTCTGTCTGTCAAGACCCGTAAGCTGTTGATCCCCGCATTAACGCCGGCGTTCACGCGCCATTGTCTTACTATTGTGTCTCTAATTACGCACTCAAAACTCACTCACTCGGGCATGCGTGGAGGTATCAAATTGAAATTAAAACCATATATTCAAATCTGCGGTCCCTTGAAGCTGCAAAAAATCAAACTTCTATATTAATGAAAAAAAAAGATACGGCTATTTATATCGCAAAAAAACGTGTATTTTGACAGTCTCTAGGGAATCAAAATTCATAGGGTACTTCTCGTTGACCTTGAAACCAGAAATTTGGCATGAACAAAGGTCTTATACCACAAATATAGGGAAAATTTTGAAAACTGTAAATTAGTTGTTACCTCACAAAATTTTTCGATTCGAAAAAATCTTCGTAACTCAATTCGGGAATTGAACTATTTTCATAGGTAAGTTTGTACGGAACCCTCAGTGCGCGAGTCCGACTCGCACTTCTCCTGTTGTTTTTTTTTTTATTGTGGCCATGGCCATGTATTGTATTTTCCAAAAATGTTTCAAAATAGTACACTAAATCAAATCAGATCCATCCAAAGGTTGACTGTAATAATCGTCTTTAGCGATAAGACCGTCCATTACTACACCCCATTAATAAAATGTCCTATAGTAATGTTATATGATATGCAATAAGGAGTCTACCTATGTATCTTTGAATTTCGGATGGCAAAACTCGATATCTCCAACGCATAAAATCGTAACATATTTTTTTAGTAAACTTGTATTAAAAAAATGTAAAATAAATATTATGTCTTATTACATCCAGGGTCTGAAACTGTGATCTTAAACTGATTATTGATTACATAATGCAAATACATCGGTTAAAAGGATTTTCACAAATTACTTACATAATTAACAATTTATTGCAAAAACGGTTCTGAAAAAATGCACTTTTTGCTTACGCCTTATTCATGGGAGATTTTTTTTTATTATTATTGATAAGCTCGCGTTCGACCACTATCTCACCTGATGGTAAGCGATGATGTGGCCGACGATGGAGCACGCTTGCCTAGAAGTAACTTATTCACTCTTACATAAAGTCAAAAGTTAAAAACAAGTTTGCAATCGTGGTGCAGACAGACATAGATTATTTCTAACACTTCCAGCCCGTCTAACTTCAGCTATGAGCTGCAAGTAATGCATTATATCAAGTGCTGGGGCAGCTGCATCTACTCTAAAATGTACCAAAAGTTAAACTTTTTGCATAAACAACAAAAACCACATTGTATATAATGATATTCCGCAGCTAAACGTTAGGAGGAGTGGCGGCCATTGCTGAGAATTTCAGACTATGTTGCAAGTTTTAATGTTTCTCCAGAGGCCACGTAAAGTTGCCAGATCTTTTTGGCAATTGAAATGTTTGGAAATTCGTTTTATTATTTCTACTAAAAATAAGAATCTTATTAAATTGGTATCTCGTGACTCGTTGCTCTGATAGTTACAACCGCAACTGCTGAATTGGAAAGAGATCTTGGGTTTGATGCCAGGGCCCGGCGAAGGACTTCCATGTAGGCTTTCTCAGCAGCAGATCTGTGAGTCTGGCTTTGTACCCGATTTTCAATAAGAGGCTAGCATTTTAGGGTGGGAAATCATCAAACAGCTTCTCCCGCTGTGAATGGAGCGAGAGGGACTATCAGACTTTAACTGACTAAAGCCCAACTATGTTCCTTCAGTTGTTCTTTGCGTTTCAAAGGCGCGGTGACTCTTTCGAACATTCCGCATGCAGAAGCCTGCATCCCAGAGCTTGGAACCTATGTGACATGGTGATGTTCTTTAGGATGGTGACCTTAGAGGAATAAATTCTTGGGCTCTTTATCATACTTACTAGGTTTAGAAACAGCTCTCAGCTACAGAATAGAATAGAATAAACTTTATGCGTACATCAAAATAGTGATATAGCGTTTACTCAAACTTAAATCTCATCATCATCATCATCATCATTTCAGCCGAAAGACGTTCACTGTTGGTAGAAAGATTCTGGAATGGCGACCACGTACCGGAAGGCGTTAGAAGGCCTCCCACAAGGTGGACCGATGACCTGGTGAGGGTCGCGGGAATCCGGTGGATGCGAGACGCACAGGACCAGTCATTATGGCGACATTTAGGGGAGGCCTATGTCCAACAGTGGACGTCTTTCGGCTGAAATGATGATAATGATGATGATGTACCTAGCTGTTACCAGTGTGTTTGCTTGGGTGAAAGTAGTAAATTGTCCCAAGAGAACATAGGAACACAGGAACTCTCAGGAGAAAAGTATTCTATGTGCTATTCAGGACATGGTCTTCCAGTGTGCCAGATGTCATTCAAATCCGTTCAACCACTTGAGAGTGAAGAAGTAACAGACATACACACACTCACAAATTTTCGCCTAAATTATAATATAAGTGTGACTACCGACCCGCCCTAGCTTCTCATGGGTGTTAGGAATCTATGAAATTGTCGACTTTTCTCTATTGAATGTGAATTTCTTGCACATTCTTCTCCATAGACATCTACGCTTTTTAATGTGCAATTAGCATCATTTTTTTTTCTGACTGACTGACTTCATGACATTTCAAAAGTGCCTATAAATGGTTTATTTGAAATAAAATGCTTTGAATCTTTGAATCTTTGATTTATTAAACACCTAAACCTTCCTCATAAATCATTCTATCTACTTGTGAAAACTGCACTAATATCTGTACAGTAGTTTTGAGTTTATCGCGTATACTCACAAACTTTCGCCTTTATAATATAAGTGTAATCTCTATTTCCGATACTGAAATTCTGTCGCATAAATGGCTGGACACAAAAATCCACTTAAAAAATTTTCACAAAAAAAAAAACATTCAGTCTCCTCGCGAACCGTCGAACCTGGCACCACAGCCTAATAAAATACATTGTAAGAACAATATACGATGCTAATACGACGTCATAACGTTTCAATTTGCTGGCACATTTCCTAAATATTCCCGCGGCGGTGAATTTATATGAGACTCGGCGTCGCAGCTGTGCCTCAATGCGCGTATTAGACGTGATATTTGCTTTTTGACAATGTGGTTGTTATTTTGTGATTGTGTTGTTGGTATTAAGTTCTTTTTTTGCGTTTGAATATCAATTGCCTACTACTCCCAACTGTTTGTTGATTTTGGAGCGATTTGTTGCTAACAGTTTGACATTCAATGTTTCAGTTTCTCAGCTACTTTGTATTGCCATTTGAGCTGGGCAGCCTCCTCAGCCACGTCAACGACCTGTGGTTGAGCTATGTTTTGAAGTGCACACAACCTAACCACCCATTATTTTTTTGTCCACCATCTTTGCCAACTCTCACAAGAAAAAGAAAACAAATCAACCTCTTTATAAAATTCGTTTGATTCAGTGTTGCATGAAAGCGACCTTTCACAACACTTTACTTGACACTATCCCCGAACAAAACCCCTATCAGTTGCGTCCTTTTATATATTTTAAACTCTCCATTGTAAGCACGGGAACATTTCTTTGTGCTGTGTTCGTATCAAAGTGGCAGATCACTAGTAAGCTGTTAAAGATGTATTGTGGTGTATTTTAGATCGGGGATTAGTTTATTATGTGCTGTTATATACGGTAAATATATGAGCGTGTAAGGAAATCGTCGTTGAAACATAATACCTAGTTGAAGTGCAGTTCACCAAAGGCCGCCTCCTTTTTGATTCAAAGATCCTTTCAGTCCATCCAAAGGTTTAGGTTTAAGTTCTCATAAATTATTTGTAAGGCGTGCGAAGAGGCTAATTGTGGATCCAGATCTGGTTAAGTCCAATCTACAAAGCCTCGAGCACAGGCGCAGGGTAGCCAGCCTAATGGTATTTTACAGGTTGCATTTTGGTGAGTGTGCGCGGGAATTGCATGACGATTCCGCCATCTCCTTTCTACCATCTGACAACCCGACTTACGGCGAGTATCCACCCTTTCGTTGTTGAAACTTCAACGGTCCGGACTAAGCGTTTCGCTTCGTCATTTATACCGCGTACATCTAAGGATTGGAACAATTTGCCTGCTGCGGTCTTCCCGTCCAACTATAATGTAGGTGCCTTCAAGGCTAGAGTGAATAGGCTCTAAAATAATATATAATAATAAACTAGTGCGCCTCACCATCAATGATTGCATCACTGTTTACCATCAGGTGGGATCGCAGTCAAGCACTGGTTTATATCAATTTTAAAAAAAGAAACTTTTATGATGAACCTACAATACAGTTTTATTTTATTCTATTCGTAATTCATAAGTCGAAGCCGTTACCACTAAGGCAGCTCTGTTCTCTTATCTATAATACGAGTATATATAAAAGGAAGAATCTGACTGACTGACATATCAAAGCATGCAGAAACTACAGGGACTAGGAGCGTGAAATTTTGCACAAGGTTTTCTTTTATGACGTAGGCGAGCACTAAGAGAGGATTTCCCAAAATTCACCCGGGATGAAACGGAGGTCAAGAGTTTGTATGGAGAAACCTAATTTCACGCGGGTGGAGCCGGTAGAAGAAGCTAGTTTATTATAATATGCATGACCGCGATGATGGAGCCAACAAAAGTTGTAGTGAACTGTATAAAAAGTATAATAAAGATAGAAAGGAAATAAATTACAACGGTTGGTTGAACAAGATAAATAAGATGTAAAAGAACGTGCAAGCGCAGTCGTGTGTAGGGGCGTGCAACAGCTAACTCTCATATCTTACGAGAGCCCTCGATAGGCTGTCCGCCGGCTGATCTCCACTCTCCCCGCACCCCTCATTCACTGCTGCCAGCACGCGGCGATGTTGAGGGGAACAGTCTTAATAATGCATGTATTAAACAGGGTGTTTGATGCATCGTGTGCCACATTGAAATAGTCAACGGGAGGGGTCATCTGCTACTTATCCTTTCAGACCCCTAAAAACTTCTCATGCCCTGTAGATGTTTTTTCATCGACTTTTTATTGTTTTATAAAAAAAAGACCCAATTTTTTTATTCAAATACAAATTTTAAAAAATATATAAGGAGTAGACTCTGAATTTTAATTTTATTTAGATAGGTATTGGACTAGAGTACTTTTAAATTTAAAATTAGTGACATTAGCTATCTAATTTTTTTTTATTTTTACTTGCAAAGTTTCGGACTTAAATTAAAGCTGTCCATATCACAGCTATTTACATGGCTATAAAAAAAAAACAAAAGTGACCGGAATCTTCCAACTTCCTCAAAAATTCTCTAGTTTATCCTCTTACTAGTGATGTGCCACATGCCATAAAAATCTAAAAATCTTTTTATAACTTTGTGAATTCGCTAGAATTGTGAATCGAGTCACGTATGACTAATATTCAAAATTATAATTTAAAAAATATTTTTGCTTAAATGATACCTGAAAAACCTATTTAAAATGTTATCTCACTCTTATAATGTAAAATCGGTCTCGTATCTCTCTTTTCGTGGGTTTTATTAGAAAAAAAATATTAAATTGCATTTTTAACATTTCATAATTTTTATAAATCCTGCTCAAATTGTTGGCCTCTGTTGTGAATGCAGGCTCAACATCTGTTTCGTATTTCGACAGTTGTTGTACGAAGTCGTATTTCCTGGATTACGGCCCATTCCTTCTCCTAGAGAGGAGGTCTGAGTCCCAGCAGTGGGAACATTAAAAATCTGATTATTCTATGATTAGCATAGAATAATCAGATTTTTATATATATACATACGTAAAAACTAACCAGATCGGCTCAAAGAAGCACTAAATTTTAAATGCCTGTCTTAATTTTGGTACGCTACCGACTGGGGCATGCATTACCATATCACAAAAAATACAAGTTACAGACCTGCATCTACAATAGAAGATCCTACAATACTTCAGCCTTCTACCAATTCCCACAACTGAATGATTAAAGACCGAAACAGTCCAGCTTATCTAGAGTTGATAAACACAGCCGCCGCACGCGATGCTTTGTCCCTCGATGCGATCTATCAGCGGTTCGTGAGCGTTTATTCAGCGTCGCGTTCTATTGTTTGTTGCTAAGATTATTTTACCGTTTTAGCTGTAGGCGTTTTGGACAAGCACTGTTTAATGTAGTTGCTTTTTCTGCACTATTACTCCTCAAGACTTTATTTAAGAAACCAAATGATCAGCAGTCGATATTTACTCATTTATATGATCGTAATCATCGAATAACTTCTGCTCTGGTGGTTTTCACATAATCGAACATTTTTTTGCCATTATCATAATGACTAACACGAGAGGAGTATAGCAAGTTTCCTTTAAAAGGACTTAGTAGGTACCTATATAAATCTTAAAGTGTCAGCACTATTACCACTCACTAGAACAAGTAAGCCAATTTTTTTTTTTTTTTTTGTTATAACTTCATGCAACACAAAAGTACAACGGCGGATTTAATGCCTTAGGCATTCTCTACCAGTCAACCTAGGGTGTTGAAGAGAAAACATGGCAGGTGCATAAAAAAAATAAAAGTTTTCTAAGAAAATAAGGGTTCAAAGGTATGAAAAAAGAAAAAAAAGAGAAAGTAAAAAAAAAGAGAGAAAATGAGAGAGATATTAAGTTAAATCAATCAGTGGTGACAATTATATATCAGCCCGTCCTTATTGCCTGCACGAGTGAGTTCAAACCCTGACAGGTGCTTTATCATCAGATTAGCTCGATAGTACCTTATAGTCAGAATGCATCTCATAAAAATTCAAATAATACCAAACACTTACATCGATTTATTACAGAGTTCCGATACCTACGTTCCGGCTTCATCATCAGATTAGTTCGATATATCATCTCCTCCTCTTCCTTCAGTCACGTCCTTCAGTCGACTACACGTCTAAACAAAGCAATTTTACTTTTTACGACAGTTCTGCTATGATCCTATAAGGAGTTCTATTCCATATCTTCGAAGTTCATAATCAGATTATAACAATATGTAATTCTATAGGACCAACTCGGAAGTATAACCTTTCATAACTATATTTAAAAAAATACGTACAGTAAAAAAATACATACATGCATTTATTTTTAACCTCCTTTTTGAAGTCTGTTAAAAACTAAGAGTCTTTTGACTAGCACCACCATGGCGTGAGATAACAACAGTGTGTAGAACTTGTCCACAACCGCTTTTAAGATGCTGCTCGAACTCAGGATGCTGTACTTGTGCTTATGTCTCCATCATTGACCAGAATTTGAAAAAACGCAATTATTTATCGTAGTTGTATTTATATCTAAGAATACGTATCTTATAGATAACTCATAGAACCTCATTAGCGATTTGGAATGAAAGACTTTCCATCCAAAAGTTCTGTTAAAATTAATTTAAGAATAGACGTTTTAAAACATAAAAATACGTTATAATCGCCGTTCATCCCCGCATTTACCCTAAGGAGCGAGTTTCACGTAAGTACGTGGTTAGTCAAGTGAACTCAAACTAATTATATCCTAACTACTTATAAGAACAATTTATTAACCGGTCATGCTGCATTAAAATTCTTAATGCAGTTTCTAAGATTATTTTGTAAGTTACTTTCTTGCTGTTTAACTTAGCAGACTAACATCGAAATTACACACAGTAACCCAGTCTATTACAAACATCACCAAGCCGAACAGCTTCTCATGTTCGATAGAACATGTTATTAATAGGCTATTAAAAATGTAGCTTCTCGCATTCACGTGAGAGACTGATGAAAAAGTAATTGAGCTCAGTGCCGCGTTCTGCTGAGAACTGACATTATTATATTTAGCTATTCGAAGTTATAGATATTTATTTTTTAGAAACATCTACCTATATATACCAATTGGACAAACTAGAGCGACTTCAAAATGTCAGTATCAGGTTTATATATAAATAATAAAAGTATAATTTAATAAAAACACTTAAGTAATTAAAACTATATTTATTATTATTATTTATTATTATTTTAAATAGAACGGCCGAAGCCAATTAAAATATACACTAAAGGCAAAAACTACTAGCTAAAATATGGCGTCATAAAATTCCTCCGCATCGTTGTCGACTGGAAGTGTGCCCAAAAGGCTGGCGGCATTGCCACGTTGTATGGCAATGCTTAATCTCTGACCGGGGTAAAAGCCAGCCCTTGGGTCACGCGAAGTGTCAACTAAGCGTTTGGATAATTCTTTGAAAAGCTTATGAGCACTCGGACCCCACGGCCCAAGAGTTTCAACCCCAAACGGCTCAAAAGTATAACTACCGACGAGGTTGTTATATTTCCGCCGTTTGAGGTTCTCCGCAGCCGCAGCGGCAGCACGCGCACAGTTCGAAGAGCTAGGAAGATGGGATGGCTCAAGAGTGTCGACACAGGTAGCGTCCCACACTAAAGGCCTACCCATCTTCCACGGAAATAAAGACATACCGTCCGGTCTCTTACCATCGTCGCGTGCCAGGCCATGAGGTTCCAAAACAGCCGGAACGCACACGGCATTCAAGGCCCAAAAGAGATGTATTAGATCTATGTTTGGATTAAAAACGGTCGATACATGTAAACCATATTTTAAAAAGTACAAAATACTAACTCTTCCATGTATGTACATTCTGGAAACCGCAATGTTTGTTAAAACAAACCCAAAACTGTTTCCACGTCTAGAAGATGCCGTACCGCGTAGCAGAAGAGATATGACGATTCTTCGCATCTATCCAGCAAAAACGGCTCTAATGCGCAAAAGTATCGTCTGCATGGCTCCTACTATATTTAACAGATTGCCTAAACGATGGAAAGAGTTAAATAGTAGTGCATTCAAGCGTCAATTAAAAACGTTCCTTTTGCAAAAAGCATACTATAGTGTCTCCGAATTTCTAGCCGAAAAAAGTTTTTTATAATTAATATTTTTCTTGACACTACTTAATGCTTGTGGTTGTGATTTTGACATGACTCTTGTATTTTTGACATTGTCTTATAATTTTGAAATTTATATTGTAAGTAAATTGGAAATTTATATTGTATTTTTGACATTTATATGATAATGTTGACATTTATATTGTAATTTTGACATTCAAATATGATAATATTGACTTTTATATTGTTATTTTCACATTTATATTATTATTTTGACCTTTATATTATAATTTTGACATTTTTAATCCTATATTTTCACATCTTGTTATTGACATCAATGTTGTAAATTTTGACATAAATCTGTTAATTTTGACTTATAGTGTAACTTTGACATAAATCTTCTAATTTTGACATATATTTTGTATCTTTGACATCTGTTCTTGTATTTGTGTGACATTACTGTTTTTAATTAATTTTGAATGTTGACATGATAAGATATAAATAATTTCGAATTAAATGGTCTCTAAGTTTTATAGTAAGTGAAATCCTAGGTATTTTTATGTGTGAAGATCTATTATTTTTTATTTTTAGTTTTCAATGTTATAAATATTTGTACGCCGACACTTACGGCTAAACATGACTGGACTCAAACAACAAATCTCAATCTTGCATGCTACTGTATGTATACAATGTTTAAACAAATAAAGAATATCTTATCTATCTTATCATATCTCTAACGCCGACGGTGACAAGGGCTCGTCGGATGATGTCGTTAATATTCGCGTGCCGTGCTATTCGTCCCGCGCTTCGACTGCATGACAGGCCGTGATGACCAAGGCTGTTGACAACTTCGCCACAGTGGCAGCGATGAGGAGAACAGCAAGGAGCGCCTAGGCGTAGGGCAACAGCTAGGCGGAAAGTAGTATCGTCGAATAAGGTACCAATATTCGACGACGGCAGTGCGTGAAGCCAAAGACCTGACTCCCAATTTCCCACTGCCAGGAGGCGCGCACGTTCCGCAGTAGTAGCAGATGTTAGGATTAGGTTTTTCTGGACTACTTTGCAGAGCGGTTCATCCCACCGTCTCTGGGAGGTTGGGTTGTCAGGCGGATTTGTATTCGGGCAAGCGATTCTCCAGGCATCCATAGCTTCGGTGAAGCACGGCACTTCAAAAGGAATCAGTGTGGAAGTTAAAATGTTCCTGATTATTTTCAGTGCTGTGAACCGAAGATATGAATGCCGGTAAACTAATACTGGTAATTTTGCGGAATAATAATAAAAAATTAATAAAACCAAATATAAATAATATTAATTTACTAAATTCTGTAAGTGCTGTGCACACCTTTATGTGAAGAATTCGCTGTGATAATTGTTTATTGATAAGATTATTCTTTTGTAAATGTCTTTGCGAACTATTCGTTGAAGTACCGTAATAAATAAATAAATAAAATATATGGCTTGCGCAAGTATGACTAAATTTTCGAACTCGATTCGCTCTTGGGCTGAGCGAGAGGGCGTGATAGACTTTTACTGACTAAAACCTGCTCCTGTTCCTTCTTTGCTTCCGTTTCAGGGCCCCGGAGTTCTCTTTCGTACAACCCATGGCCCCAGCAGACTGCGACCCTGCTGGGCCCCTACTGTTAACATGTGGGATAGAATTATTGATATACTCATTTCTCTTGAACGAGCACCTAAGAGATTATAATAAGAAGATGGGCAGTCGCGTGTGTTTCTGTGTTTTTGTCTTAAATTCCGGTCAAGGTTTGAAAGCTTTTTAGGAGATTGCAATCAAGCAAGAGATACGCGCCATGTTTACTTTACGCGTCGACACATACGAAGTCTAATGTAAATAAAAGGTATACCTATATATATTGTGTAGTAACTACAATGTGTGTTTTTATCATCTCTGTCACTGTAATCAACACAAGATAACAAACAGGAAAAACAATGTATTTGCAGCAATCTAGATAAGAAAACTTATGTAAGAAATCTCTCATGTCGTCATCATCATCATCACCATTTTAGCCAAAAAACCTCCACTGCTGGGCATAGACCTTCCTCAAGTGTCGCCATTGATCAGTCTTGTGTCTTCATCGGATTCCCGTGACCCTCATTAAGAAATCTGTCAGTAAAGAAAATGACTGAGTCTAACATAAATCAATGTTTTTGCATTTACTTAACATATCATATTATTATTCCCTTGGTACAGACCATGGTCCGGAGCGAGGAGGAGTGGCAGGCGGTCGCCTCCTTCTGCGAAGCAGTAATGCTAGTGAAGAAGGAGGCCACACGAGCACGCGCAAAGATGGGCCTCATGCCCCAGTCCCGATCTCGATTTCCAGCCACCATAGGTGCGGGATGCGGACAGCGAGCAATGGGTAGATCTCCGTCCAACCGTCCGGTAACCGTCCGGACCGAGCCCAAGTCGTCGACGGCACGTAGCGTTCCAAGCGCGCCTCAAGATGTCAGCAAAACTGTAGGGGCCCAGCAGGGTCGAAGCCTACTGGGGTCATGGGTTGTGCGAAAGAGAACCCCGGGGCCCTGGAACGAAGGCAAAGAAGGAACAGGAGTGGGTTTTAGTCAGTAAAAGTCTGACACGCTCTCGAGCACCGCCCAAGAGCGCGAGAACTCATTGGGTGATTTTTTTGGAGCACACGGTAGACGTGTGCCCCGCTTGGGCAGAGCACCACCGTGTCCTTGTGGGAGAGCACGGAGGCAGCAATCTGTCACGCCGGGCCTTGGTACAGGCCATGGTCCGAAGCGAGGAGGAGTGGGAGGCGGTCGCCTCCTTCTGCGAAGCAGTAATGTTAGCAAATGAGGAGGCCGCACGTGCACACGCGAGGGGCGGCCCTTACGCCCCAGCCGCCGTAATCCCGTTCCCGATATCCGGCCACGGTAGGCGCGGGCTTGCGGACGGCGAGCAATGGGTAGCTCGCCGTCCGACCGTCCGGTAACCGTCCGGACCGAGCCTAAGTCGTCGACGGTACGTACTGTTCGCGCCTCATGGAGATGTCAGCAAACCGTAGGGGGGCCCCTACGGTTTGCCAGCAGGGACGAAGCCTACTGGGGCCAAGGGTCTGCTTCTAAATGGAAGACTCGGTCCTGGTATGAAAGGCAACGAAGGAACAGGAGTGGATTTTTAGTAAGTAAAAGTCTGACACACGGCGGGGGATGGATGATTTTCCCACCGAAAAAAAAATCTGTATACCCGTCTTTATGTCGATACCGTTACCGGCCCACGCTGAAAACCAGCGTCGTAAACTCATCGCATTTTTCGTGTGGTCACATTATGCTGAGCGTTCGGCCGTTTTGCGGGGATGTGGCGCATATCTTTTCACATAATAAATACTTATAATTTGTTAGTTCTAAATTTGCGCCTTGTTCTGCCAAATAAAATGTTTTCTTCTCTTTTAATAAATGTGTTCCCAAACACACAACAGGTAACTCCCTACTACCAACTACGAGTCTACAACTTCTACCTTCCATTTGCGTTCATTCGGCAAGATAATGGACAACCCTACAATGCGGCTGAAAGCCCCAACTGAACAAGCTCGGAGATTTGCATAACTACCAGTAGGATTTGTTACTGAAGACTGATAGCCATTTCCTGGTGATTTTCGTCTGATATTTGTCGCTGGACATCCTTAATTGCCAGGTTCTAATTGCTGGTGAAAATGGATTTTGGGAATGGATCTACAAAATGTGGTTCTAAAGGCGTATAACGATTAAGGTTGTATAAAAGGGACCATTCCTGTATTTTCTGTATGTGAGTTTAGAGTTATTAATCATGTAATTTTATAATAATAATAAATCATTTCTTTTCAGGCCTCTTGGCCCATAGATAAATACCTTACAGACAATTACAATGTATTGTTAATAAATAAGACTTATGACTGTGTTAGTAACACTTCACACTGCACTTGTTCACTTCGTGCTGTTCTATGGCACTTGCCCGCGGGAGCGACGGAACACCACGCCCTGCGGCCAAAAGTCTTCCTTCAACATGACGGACAAAACTAGCTGACCCGGTGAATTTCGTACCGCCTAACAGTCAATGAATGTAGTATATCTTTCGATGTAGTCTACCAATTGCAATGAGACAAAACCTAAGTAATATACCAAGCTACACACAATTTTAATGTATAAAAGTTATCTACATCGATTCCGTACATTTTACATGATGCGCGCACAACTAAAAACTTCTACAGATTTATTATATGTAGATATAGATTAGTCCTATAATAGAAGAAAAATTTTTCGCTGTCAAGCAGAATAATCTGGCCATGTGGCCGATATATTTTTATTTTGACCTAGTAAGGGGCTATCCATAAAATACGTGAAATGTTAAGGGGAGAGGAGGGGGTTGACGAAATGTGCCATTGTGTGACAAAGGGAAAGTAGTCATAAGTTTTGTGACATCACGTATTTAAATCTAAATTAAAATGCGAAATTTTAAATGTTAACGAGTCTCAAAAATATTTTCAACTGTATGTATGATAATGTGGTTAAATTTTTTTGTTGGTGAGTTCGAATACTACTTTCCGAACGACTGTTTTAATTTATTTTTTTCTAGATGCAATATTTCAAAATGTATCAAAACACGCTAGGGAGGGGCATTCTCAAAAATGTGACCAGTTGTTACCATGAAGAAGATTTTTTTTTAGGTGGGAAATCATCTAATGACTTCTCTTGCTTTAGCGTAGAGCGGAATTCTGTGTCAGACTTTTACTGACTAAACCCACTCCTCCTCTTTTGGCAAGAAAGGCAACCCTACGGTTTTGCAGACATCACTTTGAGACGCGAGTGGAATACTACGCGCCATCGACGACTTAAGAGGGGGTAGGTTAAAAATTATGAAATTCGTATGACGTAATTTATAGATGGCCCCTATACGGCATAGATTTGTTTCATTCGACAACGATTATAATCCATATAGTACACATATATGACCAACAGATACGTATTTATTAAGAATATACAAGCTACTTTCCCTATCAAGATCAACCCAAAACATTTTCCGTCTGTACTCAATTTTATTTAGGTCTCAGAGCGAGATAAGATAATGAAAAACAATACTTTTCCCAGCAATAAAACAGAAAAGCAGGCGGAAGGCGAGCGTTTATCGTCGAAATTGGAACAGAGGCACACCACGGCATAAACAGGGCGTAAAGGCTGGTTGATATCGAAACAAAGTGTCGACATATCTTATTTTTTCTACTTGATACTTGGAGAAAATAACTGTGATAAAAAGGAGGAAAAACAAATAATTATCTAGAGCGAATTTCGACCACGATGGTCGGCGTTGCACCACAGGTGAACATCCCACCCATACGTAGAAAGCGTGGAAAAAATTCATTTTGCGTACAGCTAAAGAGTGGAATTCTCTGCTGGAATCTGTGTTTCCTGATAGTTACAACTTGGTAACTAAGTCAAAAGTGAAAAGGTTACAGTTAGATCTAGGCAAGCCACAACCATCGGACAACCCAACGTATGGCGAGTATACACCCTTACACTCTCACATCAGGACAGATTCTAATGTTATACAAAGCACAGATCCGATCGTGTGTGGAGTACTGTAGCCACATATGGGCTGGTGCGGCAAAATGCCATCTGGCAGCTTTGGACTCAGTGGAAAGGCGTACGAAGAGGCTAATCGGGGATCCGGATTTGGTAAACACCAATCTACAAAGCCCAGGCAGGCACACACAGCACAGGCGTTGGGTAGCCAGCCTTTTGGTATTTTACAGGATACATTTTGGAGAGTGTGCGCAGCAATTACATGACTTGATTCCACCATCACCTTTTTTTCATCAGACAACCCGACGTACGGCGAGTGTTTGTTAACATCTCTACGGCCCGCACTAAGCGTTTCACCTCATCGTTTATACCGCGTATATCGAAGGATTGGAACAATTTGCCTGCTGCGGCCATCCCGTCCCATTATAATTTAGGTGTCTTCAATGCTAGAGTGAATATGCTCTTAATAAACTAGTGCGATTTATCATCAACGATTGTATCACTGCTTACCATCAGGTGGGATCGCGGTCAAGCACTGGTTTATAGAATTTAAAAATAATAATAATATATTGTATGTTATCCTTCACCGTTTTGAGAGCAGTGGTGATGAAATAAATTACACGAAGTAATGCGCCTATTGTAAATATTTTATTGAAACGTATTATATACTGCACGAAATGAATGAATTGGTTATTAGAGAATGTTAAGTATAATTTGTAATATACATTGTTTTATTACGGTAATACAATGTATATTGTTTAATATAAATAATGAATGGTAACTTTTTTTTGCGATTTGGAAAAATCTTCGAAACTCAATTCGGGAATTGGACTGTTTTCATAGGTAAATCTGTACGGAACCCTCAGTGCGCGAGTCTGACTCGCATTTGTCCGGTTTTTTCATTACTTAGAATAGCGTAAGCATAGCATAGCCTTATTATGTTTCCACAACTGGGACTCACGCCTCCTCTCTAGGAGAGGGAATGGCCCGTAATCCACCACGCGGGCCCAGTGCGGGTTGGTGGATGTCACATGTCTTCGAATTTTTGGTTCAAGGACATGACGCTTTTCTCATGATGTTTTCCTTCACCGTTTTAAGAGCAGTGGTGATGAAATAAATTACACAAAGTAATTCGCCTGGCTGATATTCGAACATCTGGCTCTCATCATTCAACTATGTTCTATAATAAGAAATCGTTCTAGTATCGGGTAATAACGGTTAAAGTTTAATTACCGCTATAAGTTGAAAATGAGTTACTGCTTGGAGTGTGGCTCAAGAAAAACAAAGATAGAAAAATATTCGCAAACTTCCAGGATGGAGTTGCTGGAAGCTGTTGCTATTATTTTAATACTAGTATTGAGCTTTTGCGCCACCTGCTTCAAGTTATAATTTTTTGTTATTCACTAGTTATACTCTTGTTGGGGCATGCAAAAATCATGGCGGTAAGTCCCCTGTTTGAGGAGTGGCTGGAGCGTCGTCACGGTGTCTTTACCTTCCGCATGACGCAGGTCCTCATCGGACATGTAAGTTCGGGAGATTCCTAATGTTCCTATACCGGGCGGAAGCATCGCCCGAGTGTCACCATTGCGTCAACCGCATGGAAGACACGGTGGAGCATACAGTGGAGATTTGCCCTGCTTGGGCGGAGCACAGCAAAGAAAAGCATGAGCTCATAAGATTGAAACCACCAAACGTTTTCAATTCCAAATCAATTTCATTTTTTTTTAAATATTGCCTATCCTGAAGCCGCAAATATTTTAAGAATTTCGTACATTTCTTTATGTATTTGCCACAATTATAATGATAATCTTCTAACCAAATGTTAAAATAAGCATTTTAACTAATAAAACCGTGGCGTAACGATCCGGCACGGCCACATAATACGCCTGTAATGGTCTACGTCGAAAACCACACACCATGAACTTTTGAACATACCCATGTGTTAGAGAGAGAAAACACATTCCATTTGACCTTTTATCTCGCTCTAACAGCGTAATGGCTGTGGTTTAATAACTTTACAGGCTGATGTTAAAAGGCATGTTATTATTCCACTGCAGCGTAAAGTCGTACTCTAAAGGGCTGATGTCTGCCAGAACTGCAGGCAACTGAAGAAACAAAGGGGGATTTTAGTTATACTCCCTTTCACTCCACTTAGTGAGAGTGAGAGAGTAGTAATTTGATGACTTCCTACAGAATTAAAACTAAAATGTTACAACAAAAACTTTAATAGATATCCTTTAAACCGTATTTTGAGGTAAGTTTTTAAAAACTTATAATGACAGTCTTTAATATTCATTTTGATTAGAATTTCTCATATTCTCATATTCTCATATTCTTTATTGTACATAAAAATAACACATTATTTAAAAATTGGACAGCTGATGTACAAAGGCGAGCTTAACCCACAATTGGGTTTTCTTACAGCAAACCTAAAATATATTTCTAAGAAATTTTATTTATGAGGATAACTGAAAGAAATGCACAACAAAAATTTAAGTTAAAAAAAAAAAAAAACAGATCAGATCTAAAATAAACTACACAAATACGTACATAGCACACAATACATATAAAAATAATATATACAATAAATAAAACCTATACATATATATATATATATATATGGGTCATGTTGACATGAAATGTTCCCTAATTCTTCCCCTGAAGACCTCCAACGAGGGGCTAGCCCTTAATGTTTGCGGAAGAGAATTCCAAAGGCGCACGGCTTGGACGGTGAATGATCCACTGTACCGACTAGAGGAATGGGGAGGAAAACGAAGGAGAAGAGAGGATGATGAGCGACACGGCCTTCCTCTCGGAACAAGATACTCAAAGCGTTCACGAAGATACAAGGGGGAGTTGGGATTATGAAGAATAGAGAAGAGAAAAGAAAGAATGTGGCAATCCCGACGCTGCCGAATAGGCAACCACTTCAATTGCCCTCGAAATTCCGACACGTGGTCGTACTTTCGAAGGCCAAAAATGAAGCGGATACACAAATTCTGCAGACGCTCCAGCTTGTCAAGAAGTTCCTCAGTCGCATCAAGGAAGCAGACATCAGCGTAGTCTAGAATAGGTAGAAGAAGAGACTGAGCAAGAGTAACTTTAGTTGAGAAAGGCAGGAACTTCTGAAGACGTTTTAGTGACTGAAACGAGCAAAAAACCCTCCTGCTTACTTCCGCAATGTGGACATTCCAGGACAGGTTACAGTCTATGAAGACACCTAAGTTTTTAACTTTTGCAGAGTATTCTATGGCGACGCCATCGTACAAAACTGGAGGGAGAGACTGGCTACTCAACAAATTTATGAAATATCTGCCACCAATAATGAGAGCTTGTGACTTTGTTGGATTTACTAAAAGACCAAAACTTTTAGCCCATTGACAGATATTTTCAAGATCATTATTGATGGCGTCAATAGCATCAGGAAGCTCTTCAGGTTTAAAGTGGCGATAAAGCTGCAAGTCGTCTGCATAGAGATGGTAGTGTGAAGATAAGACCTTTGTGATAACGTTAATAAAAATAGAGAAAAGAAGAGGAGAAAGGACGCCACCCTGAGGAACACCCACAGCCAGATCGCACCAATCAGAGGAGGCCTCTCCTGAGCGAACAGACTGCGAGCGACCACGAAGATAAGAATTAAACCATGCAATTACAGGAGGAGATATATTAAGAGAGGATAAGATTCCCAAGAGGATGTCAAAATCAACTGAATTAAAAGCGCTGCTAAAGTCCAATAGAATCAATACCGTAAGAAGTCTGTTTTCCATGGCCAGTCGGATGTCGTCAGTTATCTTAACTAGTGCCGATACAGTACTGTGACCAGAACGGAAACCAGATTGGTAAGGACTCAGCAGGCCATTAGAGGATAGGAAATGAGACAGTTGATTATTGACAACGCTCTCAAGGACTTTAGACAGGATTGGGAGTATGGAGATTGGACGGAACTGGGAAACCGACGAGGGATTAGGGACTTTGGGTAGAGGTAAGACATGCGCTTTCTTCCACGCTGAAGGAAAACAGCCAGTGAAAAGGGAATAGTTGATAATGTGGAGGATAACAGGAGTGAGTTCATTCAGGATAGGAAGAAGCATCTGGAGTTGAAGACCATCATCACCCACCGCTTTCGTAGATATTGATGTTATGGCCCGTTTAATATCCCCTTCTGTAACCGGGTGAAAAGAGAACGAAGTACAAGTTGGCAGAGGAAGCTTAGAGAGATTGTTAAGAGTGGAAGCCTTAACGTTGTCATCCAGAACAACAGGAGATTTGGAGAAATGAAAATTAATTGCGTTTAGGTCAATATCAGGTGAGCTGTCATCAACAGCTTTACCGATACCAAGTGATTTGAGAAATTGCCATACTTGTGCAGTACTGAAGTTTTGAATAGAATTATGGAATTTGTGCCAAGATTCAAGTTTATAAAAATAAATAGAATTTTTATTTCAAACATATCTGGTCCATACTATTGTTTGTTACATTTTCATTAGTATATTATTATATTATAAATATTATTACTTATTATGTCATCATGACATTGTATAAAAAATATAAAAACCAATATCTAAATTAATATTTATAAAAATTAATATTAACCCAAGAGATAAAAATAATAAAAATAAAAATAATCTTTAAAACTCCTTAAATTGCTCTATTGGGATAGTTCTAAAAAAACAAATAATGACAATCTTTATTTATGTTACTATTTGTGCTAATTTTCAAGTACCTACACAAAATGCAGAGCAGTGGTGGCCCAGTGGTAACGGCCCCGACTTACGAGTTGTAGGTCATGGGTTCAAACCCAGCCAGGCGCATTACTTTGTGTAATTTATTTCATCACCACTGCTCTCAAAACGGTGAAGGAAAACATCGTGATGAAACCGGCATGTCCGAGAACCAAAAATTCGAAGACATGTGACATCCACCAACCCGCACTGGGCCCGCGTAGTGGATTACGGCCCATTCCCTCTCCTAGAGAGGAGGTCTGAGTCCCAGCAGTGGGGACATTATAAGGCCGACTATGCTATGCTACACGAAATGAGTTTTTGCATACAAACAAAATTCACTCTTTTCATCATCTTAAAGATCGAACATTAAAAAACCACTTTTTAATGCTCGCCTACATCATAAAAGAAAGCCGACTGTATTCACGTTCCTAAATCCAGTAGTTTTGGCTGTGCGTTGATATGTCAGTCAGTCAGTTACGCCTTTTATATTATACTAGCTGACCCGGCGAACTTCGTACCGCCTAATAGTAAGGATAACGCCATCTACTGGCATTACCAGAACAGCATAATTAATTTTTAATGACATTTTAATTAGAGATGGCGTTGTATGCCTACGGATTTTTTTCGTGATTTTTTCCATTTTTTCTCACCGTTTAAACCTTCCCTGGACACTGACTACTATATCCTACTCTACCCAACTCTATCATAATCTACCCTACTCTACCCTACTCTACCCTACTCTACCCTACTCTACCCTACTCTACCCTACTCTACCCTACTCTACCCTACTCTACCCTACTCTACCCTACTCTACCCTACTCTACCCTACTCTACCCTACTCTACCCTACTCTACCCTACTCTACCCTACTCTACCCTACTCTACCCTACTCTACCCTACTCTACCCTACTCTACCCTACTCTACCCTACTCTACCCTACTCTACCCTACTCTACCCTACTCTACCCTACTCTACCCTACTCTACCCTACTCTACCCTACCCTACGCACGTCAAAAAAAAAAAAGTATCCTATGTGTTTCTCCTGGTTCTAAGCTACCTCCCCACCAACTTTTAGCCAAATCGGTTCAGCTGTTCTTGAGTTATAAATAGTGTAACTAACACGACTTTCTTTTATATATATACATAGATAATAGATAGATTATAAAAATTCGTCGATTATAATTATTCATCATCATGGTTTGAAGTCAGATTCCGCACCATAGAACCGTCCAGTAAAATAAACAAATAAGTACGTAATAATTAAATACCAATCGTGGTAACGCCGACAGCCAGGTGGAATCATTGCATATATGCTCTGTGACTGACGTGTTGCAGCCGATCGCGTTAAACTCAATTAATTTATTATAAAACTCACACTGATTGGCTTGGCAAGTGAGATGGTGGTTTACTGAAAATGTTAAAGATTGGTGTGCGATGAAAATCATTTTTATTTGAACTTTGGTATTTTTGAGATAGTTGTAAAGATGGATAAAGTACCTATACATAAATCTGTCTGGTCTGAATTAAAGTATTTACCCTTTTTTTATTACATTTAAATACCACATGCACTATTTGTGGTTAAACATATAAATGTAATGTTACTATAAACAATAGTGGTAATTAAATTTATAATAAAAACAAGTTTTAAAAAATCGGTAGCTTGTCTAATCAGTTACCTAAAATGAGTCTTTTGTTATTTAAGATAATAATAATAGAAAAATAAATAAAAAATAGGCCAATATTTCTGTCTCAAATATTTAGGCAACAACGTATTAATATATTCCGCAAAAGGAACTACCGCAAACTATCCTAAAATGTACAACTGCTACATTCTCGATGGCGAATTTACATTCGATGCATTTTTTATTTCTGCCGCGGAAAAGGAACACATTTCAAATTCGACTAGAACTACAGTATCGATTATTTATTCGATTCTCTGGCTCGATATCCAGAATTATTTACGCGTAACCTCTAGTGAGATCGCGTATTTAAATAATGTGACGTCGAAGTCTCTGTTCCAGTAATATAAAATATGAAGTATCGAAGTCCATATTTATGAAGAAGTTTGATGGCTATATCGCACGGATTTTAGCGTCTTCTTTTGTTTCGTGGTATTTCAATATGAAATGAGTTTGTTTTGTTTACTTGTTGTACAGTCTATTTTTCCAACACGGCTGATAACTTTTATTTGTAGAATAAATATGGCATTTTAACTCATTTTTATTTCACTACGAAATAATTTCTGTAGATTAAATAAATTGACCCTTTTTTGAAGTTTGAAATCATCCAATGACTTCTACTGCTCTAGGGTGAAGTGGGAGGGCAGATATCAGACTTTTACTGACTAAAACCATACGTGTCGTTCAGTTGCACTTTACATTCTAGGACCACGGGTTTCCTTTACAGAAATTCTTCAAATCAGTCTTTTTACACTTACCCGTAATAACTTTACTAAACAAAAGTATAATAATAATATAATATTCCACAACTAACACACAACGCCGCCTAGCCCCAAGCTAAGCAGAGCTCGTGTTATAGGTACTAAACAACTGATAAACATACTTATATATTTTTAAATACATACAAGATAAATTACACTCAGCCACAGAACAAATGATCCTGCTCATCACACAAACATTTGTCCTGGGTGGGAATCGACCTCCGGCATAGCTGTCAGGACCACTAACTACTAGATCAACTGCCCCCCTAGCCAAGTTACTATCGTATCGTTCGCGCCGAACTCCTCGAGTAGGCCACGCCTCCGATTCCTTTGTTTTGACGTCATCTCAACGCTCAGTCACGTGGTCAGAACAATGGAATCGGAGGCGTGGCCTACTCGAGGCGTTCGGCGCGAACGAAACGATTGTAACTTGGCTAGAGGGGCAGGCCAGTCATATAGATTGCTAAAAAAATTTACCGATAGAAACCAGCTTTATTCCTGAGTGACATATGCTATATTTTATGTAAACGGTCAAAGCCGCTGGCAAAATCTAGTCAAATATATTCCCGCTCTGGATGGAAACTCTTCGAACAATCACGTACACCTGTCAGATAATTCTTACTTCTAAATTAGTTTTCCAACAATGAATACCACTGATGAATCTTAGCGTTTGTTTTAGGAAAGCCTGTCTGTGTTTCCTGATAACTCCAACCTAGGGGTCTTTATGTCATGAGTGAATAGAATTCTAGGCAAACTTGCACCATCGTCGACCACGTCATCTCTTACCATCAGGTGAGCTAATCACTAGCACACCTAAAACACGAACCTATCAATAATAAAAATAAATCTCAAAATCATTCAGCGGTCACTTCCGTACTTGATTTTCTATAAGGACAACATAACCCAGACGTTGCCGCAATTAAACTAAAATATTGAACTCAACCCAAAGCCATACCTTCCAAATCAATAATTTCGACAAAAAAACTTAAAAACACGACGTAATTTTTCATTGAAAACATCAAAAGCTTAGTGTCGCCTTTACATCACAATCAAAACAACATATTGGTCGTTATTTCCATAACAATGTTACACAAAAAACTCAATCATAACTCGAGTACTCTTGTGGGGGCACAATAAAACGGTATATATGTACTCACTTAGAAAATTCTTCGCTCAAACGTCGTTGAAAATCCCACTTAATCTATATGGTAATAAGATTAAAATTTGGAAGGCAAGCAGGCGACTCTTGAGAGATCTCGGAGCGTTATTAACAAAATACAGCAGGTCGGTATGCTTAATACAAAAATATATTCCTTTGTCTACAGTTTTCGGTGAACTTGCGAGATTACGTGGCTTCGCCTGCGTCTGATATATTGTTTTGTGCTGTATTCAAAGCTTTTCGTTTACACTGTATGGAATAAATGAACTTGGAAGATGTAGTACTTCCGTATTCCATACTTTGGAGGTATTTGGAACAGAGTGTAAAGTACCCACATACCTCCGTTAAAAAGTAAGGAGCTGAGCAACTGCTCGAGAAATGATTTCGGGATGATGTATATGTTCAAATCGCGCAGAAAACTGTAATTGAGCGATGCAGGATTTCGTACTTTAATTCTAATTGTAGCGCTATAGATGTCGCTACAATACCATAGCTTTTTTTTAAAGAAGAAAGAAAAAAAAACAGTTTATTTACGCGAAATGACGCAATCTTTAAACTAGCTAACAAACTTAATCAATAGATAGGGAAGATATGCCCGCGCAAAATGGCCGAACGCTGGCATAAAGCTGCGGCCTCACGCATAATGCGATAATTTTGGTAGGTAGGAAATCATCTAATGACTTCTCCCCACCTATGTTCCTTCAGTTGTCCTTTGCATTCTAGCAGGATTCAATACCTTAGCTACATTTGATTTTCGTCCACAACATTCTTTGTTATAAAATTAAACAGCTTAAGTCGTAAAATAAAATAAAAAGCAGTTTAAGTTAAGCAGTTTAAGCTTCGGTTATTATTAGATGGGTAACAAAACAGCCGATGCAAAAAGGTCAAGATTTCAGTAGAGCATATATTCAAAATCATTTTTTTTTTTAAGGTAGGAAATCATCCAAATGACTTCTCGCGCTCTGGGTGGAGCGGGAGGGCGTGTCAGACTTTTACTGACTAAAACCACACCTGTATTTTTCAATTACCCTTTGCGTACTAGGACTACGGGTTTCCATTTCAGAAATTCTATTTTATTAGCTAGCGGGCATCGGCCCCGCTGGGCCCCTACGGTATTCAAAATCATTTAAGACGGACCGTGAGTATCATACTAATATTATAAAGGCAAAAATGTGTATTTAAGGATATATATTTGTGACTCCTTCACGATCAAACGGCTGTACAGATTTAAATAAACTTTGGCACACGGGTAGGTCATGTCCTGAAATAGGACATAATTGGTATATTTCATTCCGGGAGGATATCTCCTTCAATCAATCAAATAATTTATTACTTAATACAGGTAGACAGATCTCTTGCAGTCTCAGATGCCTTGGGATAGTTGTCGATTTTCATGAGGGCAAGCCGCTGTTAGATTGTAGTTCGTAACATTGATGGTGAGTAAAACGGTTAGACTCTCACGTAAATTTTTTAAAACGAAAACTTTTACAAAAATTAAACTTGATATTTGTCGGAGAAGTCAATAGTACGGAAGCTTGAGAACGAATGAACGAGCTAAGTGAAAAGTGACACATGTCACTTTGACAGAATCCGCGCTGACGTTTGCACAAACCGAGCAGATAAAAGTGCAGACCGCAGAGGTACGGGGCTCTTTCCTCTGTCGGCAGCCGTGCAAACAACGTCGAGTCTCGGAAACTGTTTCACAGCTCGTTGTGTGAAGTAAATACCTAAAGCTTGCATCATAATAGATCAGTTGTGTGATCTGGAATAGTTTGTTTATTGCTCGATACCCAGCCATCGCCCACAAAACAGAGTACCTGGATAGAGCTTCAATGATGATCGGATTCCTGTCCCGACATACTTTTATCCTTCTATTCCAAAACATTCCACCTCAGCTTCCCCAACAATTCAGAACAGACAAACAAACACAATCGTACAGTTCCTTCGTCTCCCGCCTCATATTATGTATTCTTCGAATAAATGTAAATGTTGCTCTACATATTTGCAAGTGTTCTAGAGAACTGTGCTCTTTAATTCCACAGGCTTCGCTCTGCGCCGTATAAAAATTTCATATGTTAAAATAGTGCGTGGGTGAGGCGCTTTGTAAGGAAATCCGATGAGGTTTTGATGTCTGAATTAAAGTTATTACAAGGTTGTGTATTTATGTTTTTTGGAAAGACTAATCACTTAAAGTAGAATAAAGGTATACAAAGGATGACTGGTAGAAAATGGCTAAGGTATTAAGTCCGTATCTATACTTTTGTGTATATAAAAGTGTTAAAAAATAAAGGCAGAGGTGGAACATCTAAATTTTGAGTGGCGTGTCGGTAATCCTAGGTGATGACTTTTGGGCAAATGATATGCCACCGGTATATGCTTGAAATCCCACTAATTGTTTCGAGAACACATTCATCGTGCATACAGTTAAGGAGTGAAATTTTTTGCTGGCGTCTGTATTTCCTGATAGTTACAGCCTAAAGGTCTTCAAGTACAGGGTGGATAGGTTACTTTTAAGCAAGTGTGCGCCATCGTCGCTTAATTGTGGTGAGATAGCGGTCTATGGTGAGCCTATCGATAAAATATTTAGAAATCAGAAATCAGAAATCAGAAACGTTTATTTCAAATAGACCAATTACAGGCACTTTTGAATTGTCAAAATGTCAGTCAGTCAAAAAAAAACAAGTGAAGCTAAATTGCACGTTCTAAAGCGTAGATCTCTATGGAGAAGAACGCTTTGTTTTTAAAATCACGTTAATGGTAAGTTTATTTATTTACATAATGAGATATTTGTATACCGTCGGAATTTTAAAAATAATAAAACTTAAGTTAGCAAAAAAGTAAATACCAAATGGAATTCCTGCTTCAAATCATGACATAACCTGAGCCTTCCCAAAATTATACATTTCTCCTTCAACGCTTTAACACATAACCATAACACTTATGCATTCCGCTAACATTAAGCAAGCTAAGTAAGGGCGGAAGTAACTTCGTAACTGAGTGCTTACCATAAGAACAACCTCTGGGGAGCCACGCTGAAAAACAGATATACCAGGAAAAGTATGCGCTTCGAGAATCATCATTTATCTTCGGAAACACAAATGTGTAATGATGATAATCTGTGAGCTGTCAGATTCCCGCTTGGGCGGAGCACCAAGTGTCCTCGTGGACGCGATCGGCTACAGCGACATTTCGCGCTGGGCCCTGGTTTAGGCCATAATCTGGAACAAGAGAAAGTGAGATGCGGACGCCTCCTTCTGCAAAGCAACAAAGCTAGTGAAGGAAATAACCGCAGGGTGTCCTGCGATAGCTGGGTTTTAGTCTTCCACCCCAAAGCGGGAGAAGTCATTGGATAATTTCACACCTAACTCTATTAATTTCCATAAAAACTTAAAATTTATTAATGAAACAATAAAAACGACCATCAGCGACCGGATACTATAGGGAACCCGAAAAAGATAAATTTCAAACAATTATGCAATGATAATAATTGTGATAAAATATGTACTACAAATCGCGGCTGTACAAAACTTAGAACCACCTTGGCGTAACATTCGTGCTAATTCGGAAACACGAACATTACCGAAGTAGATACCTCTTCTGGTTGGACTTTGTAACAAAGACGCAACAACGCCTACGTCACTTAGCATAGCATACCATAGTCGGCCTTATAATGTTCCCACTGTTGGGACTCAGGCCTCCTCTCTAGGAGAGGGAATGGGCCGTAATCCACCACGCGGGCCCAGTGCGGATTGGTGGATGTCACATGTCTTCGAATTTTTGGTTCTAGGACATGCCGGTTTCCTCACGATGTTTTCCTTCACCGTTTTTAGAGCACTTACGTGCACTTACTTCGTCACTTACGTGTATAACATTATGATTATTAGCAAAGGGGCGTACTAAGTTATAAGTGACAAAGCTTAGAAAGGAACTTAGATCTACGTTCGCGGAAGGCGTTCGTGGAAGCCATAGGCGTGCTGCGGCGTAAGCGTGCTTCGCCGCAGACATAGGGTCGCCGCACAAAACGCCGCCACCGACACATTTCCTGTAGGTTTCATAGATTTTATACGGATTTGCCACACACGGTTGACGCTGGTGGCCGCCACACACTACAAATCGCCGCTGCTCGCTTCTTGTGGCCCCTATTTGTTAATTAATTTGTTATGCTTTGTTCTATTACATTACCTTTACTTATCAAAAAGGTAAAATAAAATATCTATCATCGGATTTTTAGTTGGTCTAAGAAAATATTTTTCACTAAAAGCACAAAAAAAAACCCCAAAAAGGTTTGTAAATTAAAAAAATATGTATTTTTGTTAAACGTTTAAAAATTACAGAGACCATAACATAATTTGTTATGATACATACATAAATAATTATATTTATTTTTTATTGAATTTTAATTAATATTTGAAAGTACAAGTGGAAGATCTACTTGGACTTGGCTGACAGAGTAACCAAAAGCCAATGAACTCTATATTAATGAACTGTTAACACCCACCTACGGACGTGTATCGAACTCTGATTACAATACGATAACAGAGTTTCCGTGTTTATTACTTTAGTTATTACTCGGTTAACAATTCTTTGAAAGGACTTTAGGAGACTATTATACCACTAATGGTATTAAGCCCATGAGTCATGTTCATGAACGGGTACCGTCAGTTAGGACTGGTCATCTCTCACGGCTTTTTTTATTACTTACTAGCTTTCATCAGCGGCACCGCCCGCGTAAAAGTAGGTTTTTCCATACAAACTTTGGACCCCCGTTTCATCACCTCAGGGGTGGAGTTTCGTAAAATCCTTTATTAGTAGATGTCTACACCCTATAAGGAACCTACCTGCCAAATTTTAAGTTGTAGGTGTTATAGTTTCTGAGATTTCGTGATTAATCAGTGAGTGGTACTTCGCTTTTATATATATATATTCTTTAAATGGTTTTTTTTTAATTCTTCCATATTGTTTTCACATATTCTTATAATTTCAACATTAACGATTCCATCATCGGACCACCAGACGTACGGTGCCGCGCCACCGGAACATAGTGAACATCCCACCCATACGCAAAAAACGTTTTGGGAACACACTCATTGTGCGTACAGCGAAGGAGTGGAATTCCCTGCCGGAGTCTGTGTTTCCCAACATAACTATGTGTCTTTTAGTCAGGAGCGAACAGGTTACTTCTAGACAAGCGCAGTCCATCATCAACATCACATCGTCGCTTTCCATCAGTTGAAAAAGTGGTCCAGTCCGAGCTTATCAAATAATACAAAAAAATCTTCATCTTCCTGCCCTTGTCCCATATTACTTAGGGTTTTTTTTCTTACATTCTATGCTGTCAACCGCCACACTATCACTAACTTCCTTTTATTTCATATCACTTCTCACATATCCATTCATCAACATGTATACTCAGAACTGTTTTAGTAACATGAGTTTCTTCCCTCCTCTTCACATGACCACACCAAGACAATCGATTTTCTCTCAACTTTCCAGAAATATCAATAAAGAAATTATTTTTTGTTTTAAAAGAGAGTCCTTGAAGTTACTTGTACTTTCTTGCCCATAGAGATCTCTTCGGATCGGAGAGTCCTCTTTTGATCGTGCAAATAGCTTTATCTTAATTTTTTGTGACTGGCCTTGACAATACGAAAGTGCCTGTAAATGTTTTATTGAAATAAATGGTTTGACTTTGAAGGTTTTTTTTATAGGTTGGAAATCATTCAACGACTTTTACTAAAACCCACTCTTATGTTCCTTCTTTGCTTTGAAAGAAAGAAAGAAATGGCCATGGCCCCAGTAGGCTTCAGCTGGGCTGTGCCCCTACGGTTTTGCGGACATCTATTTCAGGCGCGCGTGGAACACTACGCGCCGCAGACGCATCGGGCTCGGTCCGGACAGTTATCGGATGGGCGGACGGTGAGCTACCCATTGCTCACCGTCCGCAAGCTCACGCCTATAGTGGCTGGAGATCGCGGTCGGGATCCCGGCGACTGGGTTGTGAGGAAGTCTGTTCCCTCACAATTGACTTTTGACTTGGAGTTTAATATTGCAACATATTAGGTACCTCACCTATGAAATCGGCGTTTTAAACCGGATATCTTTATCTTCGGTTTGTACATACTTTGTACTATATTATCTATACATATAATAAAACAGAAACGAAAGAAAAACTGTACATTGAGAATTTTCGAGAAAAAATAAGTGGCTTTTGTTAGAAAAACGTAACTGATCACAAAAAGTGACTTTTTAGAATTTTTGTCTGTTTGTCTGTTTTTCTGTGTGTATGGTACGGCTTCACGCCAAAACTACTGGATAGATTGAACTGAAATTCAGCAAAAATGTTCTTTGTAAACCAAGGAAGGCTTTAGGCTACATATTATCACGCCGTATGTTATGGGAGGTAAGCAATATTGATTTTAAAAGGTTTTTGTTCGTAATTGAATGCACAATATAATTGAATGCATAAAATGACGTTATTTAGTTAATAAAAATTTAACTCTGGGAACATAACAATTACGCTATTTTTATAAAGGAGCGAAGCAGTAATATTGTAAATTGCAAGAGAACAGCTGTTCAACAATATGTCAACGGGGAATTTAGCGGTAAGGTCAGGCGACCGTTTACCGCTCTAAATGGTGCGAGTTCAAATAAAAAAATATTGTTTTCAAAAATCGTAAAATTCTTTTCATTTAGTTTTTGCATTTTTTTATGTGCATAGGAACGATACTGTTATGAAATCTGAGAACTTTACATGTCCTAAACAGATTGATTGGTGGTACAACAAGCAACACTATCATGATGTCAAATCAAAGTGTTGGTTCTAAGTTTTAACTTACCAAGCACATTTGTTGTAGGTAATTGATTTAAGTATGTAATTCTTAGTTTTGTCCCTTGCTGCTGTTACCATAATTTTTTTAATGTAAAAATAATGTAGTTGTCTGTTAAATTAACGACAATTTAGTTTTATTCATAATTTAATTTGGGTAAAATATAATATGTAGTTTCCGTTTTCTAACTAGATGGCGTTGGTCGAGTTAGATCGCGCTATGGTTTCGTTCCCAAAAAGTGATGTTATAGGTGCCGATGTGCCGCTCTCATCCTATAGAAACGGGGGTTACCTTTGTTGTCTGTGTTGGTTGATGTGTTTAATTTTCCTGTGAATAATTATTATTTTTCTACTTACTAGCAATTCTTACGTACTTATTCGATTACTTTTCATTGATTTGAATATCGTTAGTATCGGATTAAGAAGGAATTTTAGCTATGCCTTTTAGAAAAAGATCAAATCTGTCTCGAAACTCAAGGGTTTCTAAGATGCGCAGGTTAGTTCGATCTCCGCTTCTGTTGTGGGAGAAATATCATTCTTAGCATCTTCTGTCCGAAGACTTCCTAAGAGCTCTGAGACGCACTACTGAAGATAATACAGAGGCAACTGATGAGCGCGTTCTAAACAGTAGCCTTAGTTCACTTCAAGACATGCTCATTTCGATCGGCGGCAGTTCTCAGGTGGATTATGGGCTACCGACTCCACAACATCTGGATGTACAAGAGCGTGGAAACAGAGAGTACAACTCTGAAATAAATTATGATCCAAGAGCTATGAGTACCGTCGTCAATGACCATGTCTCTAAGTTTACCTCAGAGCAAAAGCAAAGTTTCGACACCATCCTTGAAAGCGTTGGACTCGGCCAAGGTAAAAGGTTTTTCTTGGATGCTCCTGGTGGAACAGGGAAAACATTTGTCACCAGTGGCATTCTCGCAGAGGTCAGGAGGCAAGGCAAGATTGTCATTGTAGTAGCATCGTCAGGAATCGCCGCAACACTGCTTCTTGGTGGCAAAACAGCGTACGCAATGTTTAAGATTCTCATAGATTTAGAGAGTAATGAAACACCTGTTTGTGGAGAGTCACGCAACAGTGACAAAGGGCGCGTGCTTAAAGATTGCTCTTTAATCGTGTAGGATGAATGCACTATGGCGAACAGAAAAGCAGTAAAGGCGGTAAACAGGACTTTGCAGGACATCCGCAAGAACCATAAAATGATGGGTGGCGTTACAGCTCAGTTTAGCGGCGATTTCCGACAAACGCTGCCTGTGGTGACGCGAGGAACTAGGGCTGATGAGGTTAATGCTTGGTTGAAATGCTCTTTCTTATGACCACATATTCATAGGTTGAGCTTAACGATGAATATGAAAGCACAGCTTGGCGGGAATGTACAAGCCCAAGAATTTTCTGATGTTCTCTTAAAATTGGGTGAGGGAACGCTACCATCTACTGGTAGCGTTTCCTCACAGTGGCCAAGTGGTTCTACCTGAGATACTTGAGAGAGTGGTGTCTACCTTAAAAGATTTGATTCACCTGGTGTACGGGGACATCAATAGGATACCGCACCAAGATAATTCTTGGGTGTGTGAACGAGCCATTTTAACACCCAGAAACGACCAAGCTTCAGCGATCAATGAATTCATTCTCGCAGAAATTGAGGGAAATGAAGTGATCTACACTTCAATAAACATTGTTGTCGACCAAGATGATGCCACACATTACCCCGTAGAATTTCTCAATTCTCTCAGTGCAAGTGGACTACCAGCGCACACCATTAAGCTAAACGTCGGTGTCCCAATTATGCTTCTTCGAAATCTCACTCCGCCGAAACTGTGCAATGGGACCCAGCTCAAAGTTGTCTCGCTACAGAGAAATATCATTGAGACAGAAATTCTAACGGGTTATGGAGTCGGCGAGACAGTGTTTATACCATGTATACCACTAAATCCCCACAATTACCCTTTTCAATTCAAGCGCGTGCAGTTTCTTGTGAGCGTGTGCTTCGCCAATAAATAAGTCACAGGGGCAGACACTGAAGGCTGCGGGTGTCGACTTCAGGTCGAGCTGCTTCTCACACGGACAACTGTACGTCGTTTGCTCCCGCGTCACCAACCCTGACTCGCTGTACATATTGAATGAGACCGAGGGAAAAACTACGAACGTTGTTTACAAAGAAGTGTTACAGTAAATTATAACACTTCTGTTATTCGACGTCTCCTAAATTTCCTTATTAACCTGACGTCTCTTGCCAGTAAATAAACTACATAACTTTAAAATTTTGAGTTTATTATGCCAAATAGTTTTTGAGGGATCTAAGCTAAAGTATAGTATGGGACGCATCTTTTGAGTGTTTTTGTAAATCAACAAACTATCACTAACTATTATTAAAATAAAAATAGAATAAAAAACAATACTTATGTGATACGTGAGCAAAGCCACGGGTACAGCTAGTGTTCAAATAAACTTTATATGAAAGGTTTCTTTGTATTTTATGTATTTTATTTTTATAACGCAAAATTTATAACTATAAAAAAGGTGTCATAGGAGTTTCAACGTGGAAACTAAGCATTACAGAAGACAAGCAATATTATCGGCGCCTACCTACAACTTTTTTCTTACAGACAAACTCTGTATTATTGATTTAATAGCTTTGATTTTGGATGTTAATAAACGTAAAGCGTATACCTTTCTGACAGCTCTGTCGAAAACGTGCTTTTCAAAGCAAGAAGTTCCAGTAATTAATAGATGGTCACCCATCCACAGGCCGACCTCGGCAAATGTTGCTAGCTCCTCAAACTATTGCTCGTAATAATGTAACATTGCATAACGTTTAATTGATTTCGTAGACATGCTACGGCGTAGCTGACGCTCACTACGCCGTAGACGTGCTACGCAATGGAAGTAATATTTTTATTTTTTTAGAAACGGGTATTTAAATAAATCCTTATCCTTCTTTACGTCCTTACCCAAGTCTCCTACTGGGTCAGTCTGTATGTTCACAATAAATTCAAAAAGTACTGAACGGTTTTTCATTCGGTTTTCAAAAGCAGACAGACAGACATATTATAGTAAGGAAAACCAAAAATTTCAAAGATTCCTCAAAAGATTTACACACCCGTGCGAAGGTAGGGCGGGTACAACAGTTTCTTTTTTAATTTTAATAGCGGTTTAGTACAAAAAAAATCTATTGTACCTTCCATAGGAATAACAGTTCACATTAATTACCCTCCAAATTCAGAACTTCTGAAACCTAATAAATCATCTTTATGACCTGCCATCACTGATACTTACTGAATATTTTTTATGACTTGTAACTCGTCGTAAAACATGATCGAACTGAAGGCGAACAAAACCTGACTTTAATGGAGGCTATTAATGTAAATTCTTGGTTAAGTATTAAAAATATTTGTCGGCGGTAATGACAGTTTAGTGATAATAAGACACTCAATTGATTCCATAGTACCGGAGTGGGGTGAAATGTTGTGACGTAGACGTCATATGAGCGGAATCGTTTGGAGGGAAGACGTTTACGGAAGGCAGTCTTGGGCAAGCCGTCGAGTAGTGCGGACGCTCCTAAGGACATCACTAGTTCTTTTGGATAGCGATTCACCTAAGTCTGTAATTATTTGATTATATCTAATGTGAAATAAAAGTAAATTGTTATTTTGATTCTACGCCATGAACCCTCTACCAGAAATCCTTACCGATGGCGACTGTACCGCTAATTTATCTCAGTCGCCTTCATATTATTATTTTTAATTTGTCGTGATGACCTTTCTCTTGTTAGTTAATTAAAGTTTTTTTTTGTTATTATTGATAGGCTCACGCTTGACCACTATCTCACCTAATGGTAAGCGATGTTGTGGTCGACGGTGGAGCATGCTCGCCTAGAAGTAACCTATTCACTCTTGACTTAAAGAAATCTATATTGTAGCTATCAGGAAACACAGTCTCCGGCAGGGTATTCTACTCCTTAGCCGTACGCACAATGAATGTGACTTAAGCCTTGACTTGACAAGGGCATAATTACGAATAATCGTCTTTGGGCTCACCTTAATCATGACGGTAAGTTCCTTCTTTGAGGAGCGGCTGGAGAGACGTCACGGCGTTCCCTCCCTCCACATGATGCAGGTGTTCACCGGACATGGTAAGTTCAGGAGGTTCTTACACCTGATTCTGACAGAAGACACGCCCTGGTGTCACCATTGTGCTGAACACCCGGAGGACACGATGAAGCATAAGGTGGAGGTGAGCCCTGCTTCAGCATGCCTTCAGCCATGTCACCGTTGACAAATTCACATTGGTAATTGCCAGGTTTTGAACCCACAACCTCATGCATGAGAGGTGGATGCGTTAACCACTGGGCCATCACGACTCTAAAACCTCACACAGCACTATTTAAAACCGCATTAATCTAAAGAACAAAAAACTCAAATAAAACGTGACAAAAAAAACATGCATGCCAATATTAAAAACTTTATACTCACACCGTCATTCACCGACGAGTCCCCAGTGCGTCATAAGTGGACTTGCAGGTCTTTTTATCAACCATTACACAGCTTTATATAAGGTAATGAGGGATATAAAATATCCCTTGGGACACAAAATCAATGACGTTTTTTAGGTGTGGGAAATGTTCAAATAATATCTACCCCCTTCGACCCTTTGTCAGCTAGGAATCACCTTTTTTTTTTTGTTGCCGGGGTGGAAAATCCTCATGGATGTCCTTCGCCTGGGGCAGGCGAAAAGGTCTGTCAGACTCTTACTGACTAAAAACCACCTCGGTGTTCCCTCCCACACTTGGACCGGGGATCGTGGGAGCTGATACGCCATCCATGATCCCCGGCTAGTGCAGGCCCGCCTAAGCGAGCCACCTCAGGAGCTAGGAATCACCTGCCTCAAGTTTAAACTGGCGAAAAAATTGACGTGTAAGTGTTTTTTTTTAACCTATTTGCAAAATAAATATAATTTATCTACTGCTCTGATAAGCGAGAGGTGAGTATCAGAATCTTACTGACTAAAACCCACTCTTATGTTCCTTCTTTGCCTTCGATCCAGGACCCCAGGTTTCTATTTCGTAACAACCCATAACCCCAGTAGGCTTCGACCCTACTGGGCCACTACGGTTTTGCTGTCATCTACTTGAGGCGCGAGTGAAACACTACGCGCCGTCAACGACTCAAGATTAGTCCGGCCGGCCGGACGGCGAGCTACCCATTGCTGCTAGCCTGCCATTCCTCCTCGCTCCAGACCATCATCATCATCATTTCAGCCGAAAGACATCCACTGTTGGACATAGGCCTCTCCCAAATGTCGCCATAATGACCGGTCCTGTGCGTCTCGCATCCATCGGATTTCTGCGAGCCTCACCAGGTCATCGGTCCACCTTGTGGGAGGCCTTCCAACGCTGCGTCTTCCGGTACGTGGTCGCCATTCCAGAACCTTTCGTCCCCATCGACCATCTGTTCTGCGAGCAATGTGCCCTGCCCACTGCCACTTAAGTTTGGCAATTCTTCGGGCTATGTCTGTAACCTTGGTTCTCCTGCGGATATCTCCATGGCCACCCCTTTAACCCATGAATTTGTTTCAGTGTTTCTTCTCAGGGTAGTTAGCTAGGAATCACCGTCCTCATATAGTTTAAATTTAAAAAAAAAATTAGACGTGTAAAAGGCTTTTTAAAAACGTATCTTAAATCATTTTTATACCGCTCTGTTAATATAAACGAGACGTGAGTATCAGAATTTTACTAATTAAAACCCACCCGTCTTCTTCCAGCTACGTATCCTTTGCGGTTTAGGCCCCTGATGGTTCTTTCGAATTATCCCGCGGAATAGAAATAGAAGAAGCTCTTCTCAAATCGATAATAACGACAGGTTTTGTGTGATAAGGAAAACCTTCATAGGATACCCGAGTTAGAAAGAGAAAGAGGGATGGAGCTATATAGGGTGTATAGCTCCATCCTTCTTTCTCGCTGACATTTTCACACGTCATTGTAAAGCCTCTGCTCTCCTGTAAAGTCATGCTTTTTGAGTTATGTCATCGTTGTCAAAATGAGCAATGTATTTTTATTACTGACTAGCTGACCCGGCGAACTTCGTAACGCCTAACAGTCAATGAATGTATTGATTACCTTTTAACTAAACTTATTGACCGAATTATAATATCTTAGCCATGTGCAGCGCCCCTTCGTGAACTCCACTGCGGGTGACGTAACCTACGACAAACTTATTATTTGCGGTTGGTACAGTAATCGGGTCTAGGGATGGAACCGCAAAATTAAGTTTGTTTTTTATTGTATATACTTTTCCGAGATAAAAAGTACCCAGTGTGGTGCCCAGGATTAAAGAATAATTATACCAAGTTTCTTCGTAATCGAACCGGAAATTTTTGCGTGATGCCCGAACAAACAGACAGACAGACAAAAATTTTTTTAATCACATTTTTGGGTTCGGTGTCGGTCTAGTAACAAAAAACAAATAAAAATATCAAAAAAAAAAAAAAATGGCAGGGGGCCATTTATTTTTTTGATATTTTCAATGTACAGAATTTTCACTTCTACAGATTTATTATAAGTATAGATTGCGATTTTCCAAGATGGTTGTCATAGGTAAGTAATATATAGTATAACTAGCTTCTGCCAACGGCTTCGCCCGCGTGAAATTCGGTTTCTCCATACAAACTTTGGACTCCCGTTTCATCCCCTTAGTGGGTGAATTTCGGAAAATCCGTTCTTAGTGGATGTCTACACCCTATAAGGAACCTACCTGCAAAATTTTAAGTATGTAAGTGTTATAGTTTCTGAGATTTCGTGATTAATCAGTAAGTGGTATTTCGCTTTTGTATATGTATAGATTACAAAATCTCTAATATTTACAAGATATAACAACTCAATCTATATTTTTATTGGATATAACGATCAGTTAATATAATTAACGATTGAATTTAGCTGCTTTGCAATTTAGCAATTTAGCTTCACTTTTTTTTGACTGACCGACATTTTGACAATTCAAAAGTGCCTGTAATTTTGCCTATTTGAAATAAACGTTTCTGATTTCTGATTGATATAATTTTCAAATAACTAATTTTTATAAGAATAACATACATTAGTTATAAAATCTTTAGATATACCAATAAAAGACGTAAAACTTATTTAGTCTAATATGAAAGAACAAAAGCTTTTTATAAATCATAATGGCTTTTAACTTAACCTAACCCAAATGATTCACTAACATTAGAGGGGGATCTGGCTACCGCGGCACGCTCGCTTCGCTCGCTCACCTTCGCGCTTTAATGGTCACTGTTCTAACCTAGCCTAACCCACATGACTGACAAACGCAAAGTGTGCATACAATGCGGCGTACTTTATTTCAGCCGAATTGAAAGCCACACCTTAATATTATGCGGTTCCGCAGCCTCATTATATTACAGTAACGTTTTTCAATACGCCGCGCCAACTTGTAATACTAACAGTGTGTTATACGATACAGCTGCGACCAATATATATTTTAAACGATAGACCTAATGATTTTCAATGAAATAAACTTTATATCCAATAACATTATACGAAATAAGTATTTGAAGAAATTATATCATAATTATATCTCATATTTGTTATAGCTTGTGAACGTTATTGAAATGAAAATATACCAAATAACTTTATATGATATGAGACGCACCCGGTTGTCATAACCTGAACAAATGCCATGAAAAAACGTGCCGTCCCTAAGAAAATACTACCAGTTTCCAACTTATACTTCAATGCTTAAAATAAAGCCAAATGACCTAAAAAAATACCCTTTATTTTAATAAAAAGAAATTGTAAAACTGCAACGAATCGTTTTTCCATTACCAAGACGTTTCTTAATACAAAATCAATAGCCTTCGATATTGGAGTAGTGAACAAACACGAGCCACTTAACTTCGCATTATTTGGTAGTATCAATGTTACCAAAACTGCCAATTAGCCACTTTAATACTTTAGAGTGCGTTGCTATAATTTGAAAGGTTTTTTCAACTAATATTATGAATAGGAAAGTTCGAATGTTTGTTCGTACCAACCAACACGTGTCAACAGCTGAAAGGATTTAGATGAAACTGACACAAGAGATGTCCGCAAAGCCATAGAAGCCCATCAGCCCCCTAGCCAAGTTACAATCGTATCGTTCGCGCCAAACGACTCGAGTAGGCCACGCCTCTGATTCCTTTGTTTTGACGTCATCTCAACGCTCAGTCACGTGGTCGGAACAAAGGAATCGGAGGCGTGGCCTACTCGAGGCGTTCGGCGCGAACGAAACGATTGTAACTTGGCTAGGGGGGCAGGGCAGAAGCCTACTGGGGGCAGAGGTACGCTTCCGAAAGGGAAATCCTGGGTCCGGGAACTCAAGGCGATAAAGGAACCTAGGAGTAGGTTTTAGTCAGTGAGTCTTACACCCCCTCTCGCGCCACTCTAGAGCGTGAGAAGTCATTGGATGAATACCTACCCAAAAAAAAAATGGCTAAACGAATTTAGATAAAACGACTCAAACACTTATAGATGGTATATATACGGATAGTTAGATGGTGCTGAATCGTATATGATAATAATTTTTTTACCACTATCGAGTGGGTACCTAATTTTCCTTAGGATAGTTTCCGACTTCCACACGAGTGAAGCCGCGCGTAGAAGACAGCAACCATAATTTGAAAGGTTTATAATATTATTATATGGCTATTTGTCCGTGGTTCCATGTCATAATGGAGGATTAATGTAAATGCATTGGATTTTATAGGTTGTCAGCAATTTTATTTGTACATTTTTTATTGCTTTTTTAATTTGCTTGACTTGTAATATTTATTTTTATCATTAATAGCAATCTATTTATTATACTTTCATGTGCAGTAGTGGAAATACACGGCATGATTTCTGTACGACTCAAACTTTTTGTTTAGAAATTCTGAAAAAAAAACGAAAAAAAAAAAATTTTTAGAGAATACACTCATAGAATGTTGAGATATTAAATAAGTGCTCGAACCTACTGGAATCAATACTTGAAAACAAAATTGTAAAAGATATTACTTAAATAAGGTTTTTTTTTTATTTTTACGTGTGGCACGCTGAGACAGACCCCAGGGGTCTAATTGTGTGCCTTTTCTAAATTTAAGGAAAACACTTGTTTTTATAAATAAAAATAAACAATAAAATTTGATATAAACTAGTGCTTGACTGCGATCCCACCTGATGGTAAACAGTGATGCAATCGTTGATGGTGAGGCGCACTAGTTTATTAAGAGCCTATTCACTCTAGCCTTGAAGACACCCAAATTATAATCAAATGGGAAGACCGGCGCAGGCAAATTGTTCCATTCCTTTGATGTACGCGGTATAAACGAAGAGGCAAAACGCTTAGTCCGGACCGTAGAGGTTTCAACAACGTAAGGGTGGATAATCGCCGTACATCGGGTTGTCCGATGGTAGAAATGAGATGGCGGAATCAAGTCATGCAATTCCCGCGCACACTCCCCAAAATCCAAACAGAAAAACACCGAAAGGTTGGTTGACAAATAAGGTTGCAAAATAATAATATTTTATTTAATAAATTCACTACAGTCGTACGTCTGTAGTAATGTTATGGTATGGAGACCGCCCCTTTTGTTTTGGGTGGTAATTCTATACTAATAATAATGTTATAAAGAGACTAGCGGTCCCTACCGGGTCCAACTTTATTTTTAAACTATCCAGGGACCCACTCAAAAATACCTGCAAAATTTGAATTCAATTTCAGTCCAGCCGTTTAGGAGGAGTAAGGTGACAAACACACGTACAGAAGAATTATATATTTAAAGATTTTCTATAATTATTTTAAGATATTAATTACCTAGTATAGTAGACAAGCTTCTTCCAGCGGCTTCGCCCGCGTGAAAGTCGGTTTCTCCATACAAACTTTGGAGCCCCGTTTCATCCCTTTAAGTCCCTGAATTTCCAAAAATCCGTTCTTATCGAATGTACTCTATAAGAAACCTACCTGCCAAATTTTAAGTTTGTAGGTGTTATAAGTCCGCACTCGGGGTCTGCTAGCGAACAATGGAACGAAGTATTCTCGGAGTCAAAAGAACACATCGCATAAGGAACAGTATACTTCGTTCCAAAACACAAATCGCAGACGTAGGTAACTCAGCCGTCAAACTAAAATGGAACTGGGCCGGTCACATCTGACGCATGTCGCAACAAAATTGGGCGAAGGCAACCACTGACTGGATTCCGAACAGCGGGAGCCTGCGACGCGGTAGGCCTAGAAGGAGATGGCGTGACGATTTGGACTCCTACCTTAAGGATTGGCCAGAAGTAGCTAAGGACAGAAAGGAATGGAATAACGGAAGGGAGGCCTTTGCCCTGCAGTGGGACACAACGGGCTCATAATAATAATAATAATAATAGCTGTTATAGTTCACGATATCGGTGTTCACGATTCGTGTTCGGAGATTTCGTGAATAATCAGTATATAAATATAATAATACTAAGCCAGACTAATTAAAATACACTCTGCTCTTGTTTTTTTTCTTCTTCAGATATAAGCAAAAACTCCTTTTAGCGGAAATTTTATCATGGCAACACATAGACTTTGCGACCCTAATCTGCAGAATCAGCCTTTGTGACCGTACACCCGTTTAAGACACTTGATCACAAAGTATTGGCATTTTTTAATTATAAAGCTGCTGTAGAAAGATTTTCTTCAAAGAAATTCTTTTAGAATTACAAATTACGAGTTGAGAAAAGGGTACTTTTGTAGTTGTTAGAGGATCTTAGTAATGGTTCTGTGTTTGTGTTCAAATACAGCAATTAACCATTATTTAGCATTGTATACTTAGTCTTCTTCCTCTTCTTTTCGTGTCAATGGACTCATATCAAATTTTCTCTGATCAGTATAAGGCAACCTGTAGGACAGTTCTGTTCCACGCGCGCCTCAAGGAGATGTCAGCAAACCGTAGGGGCCCAGCAGGGTCGAAGCCTACTGGGGCCATGGACTCGCTGCTGAAAGGAAAGCTCCGCCCAAAAGGGGGAGATGTCATTGGATGATTTTCCCAATTAAAAAAAAAGAGGGTGTCGCGGTAACTCTTTCGAATAATCAACATCCCTGGCAATAATACCGGTACCCTGATATTTTTCTTTCTTTCTTACATTATCAATAATATTATGTCTTGTCAGTTAGCTCACTTTTATATGGAAACTTGATGCTGTCAGCGGCTTCGCACACGTGATAGTAAAAAATTATCCCAAGGGAACATACTCCTAGGGTAGAAAGTAACCTATGTACTATTCCAGGACATGATTAACCCATGTACCAATATTTATATACAATATTATTTTTAGTAAATACGAAATCTGAATATAGTTTGTTCAGAATCAGTAACTGAATCGATTCCAATCATTTTTACACCGTGTTATTTTTTTTCTCAAAAATATATTTAAAAAAGGTCATAAGTTGGACACCACCGAGACTAAGTACAACACAGGTCCTGGCAGGTTATAGCGGGCATTAGGCGCCAACAGCTGGGTGCAAGTGCACAACAACCCCTCAGTCGCCTGGATGGCCCCGTGACTATGTATCTTTGCTGACATAACAAGCTTATAACTTTGTGATTTTTCATGATATAATTAACGACACGTGTTTCGGGTTTCAGATATACTAAAACTGATGTTGTATAGATCCTTTCAGCCGTTCGAGCGCGAAGGTGTAACATACATACATACAAACACACTCACAAATTTTGGCCTTTATAATATTGGTGTGATTATATCTAAACTGAGCCATAACCTGATCGAATATCACTACCAAACAGACAAACTCAGATATCCTCTCCAACTATAACGGTGTTATTGAGTGCACTCTATAACACGACACTCATTGAAACAGTAAAAAGGCTACACACAAATCATTCAACAACACTTGAATTCTCTCAAGCCATTACATCGAGCGCCTTCATCAAAGGTGTTTGATTATGCAGTGTTGTTTGGCCCAGCCTAGCTGTAAATTTAACTAGAGTCGTGAAAAAAAAAACACAGAATCATGAACGGCCTCAAACGGAACTGAAATTGTATAGCGCGGCACAAAAATAGAAGAGTTGTAAAATGTTTTATAACTCAAGACTGGGAAGAGATTAAACTAGGTTTCAATATATGGTGTTTAAGGGCTTTCACCGGGACACCATCGCGTACCGCCATGGTGGCCGTAAGCTACCAAACTAGACCACACTGAGACAGTATCAAAATGGACCTTAAGTGCACGCGTCCGAGTTGGTCGCGCCGCCATATTGGTTGCGCAACCAAACGGACACCAGGTGAGTAACTCTCTATAGAGCTGTATACATTTTGTTGGTAGCGGCGACTGGTTGCGCCGCCATGGTGTCCCGGTGAAATATAGCCCTAAGGGAAATGGGTTAAACCTTTGTTGTAAACTTGGTTTAGTCTGATTGTAACCTTTTGTTATTTAGATATTTCGTCAGCTTCACAAAGCATAATCTTTATTAGCCTATAACTTTCTCACTTTTAGATCTCACATAGCATCATAATAATTATCCTTATTCTTACATTACATAACATATCATAAAATTACATTATTTTTCACTTTATTACATGTTATAAAACAAAGTCTTCCTCCCGTCCGTCTGTTCATGATAAATTCAAAAACTATTGAATAGATTTTCATGCGGTTTTCACCAATAGACAGAATGATTTATGAGAAAGGTTTAGATCTAGGCATAATATAGTAGATAGAAAAGTAAACAATTTTAAAAAATCTGTAACACCCGCCCGATCGCCAGTTTTTGTTATGACTTGAAATGTAGTTAATAACTCCAGACTTGGGGTGCTTTTACACCAGAGATGCGCTAAGCTAGATTAGGAAATTCAGTGACCTCATTGGTGATGGATGTCTTCCACCTGGGGCAAACAAACTGTCAGACTCTCTCTGACTAAAACCACACGATGTTCTGCAAGTATCTTTGGTCGGGACTCCGGAGTACTTACGCATTTCATCACACTCCTCTGGCCAGGTATAACCCCACATCACGCCACAATCACAGCGGTAAAGAGGGTATTAGCCTCTCCGAGGAGTGTCTAGAGAGCGCCACGGCGTCCTCACTTTCGGTCTGACGCAGGCCCTTACCGGTCATGGCCAGTTCAGTTCCAGGAGGTTTTTCTTTCGGATTCAGGTGGTAAAAACGCTCGGACGTCACCGTTGTGCTGACCGCTCGAAGGATACAGTGGAAATCTAAGAGTGACCGTGGCCCTCGAACGAAAAATGCAACTGACGGACGCAGCTGTGCGTTTTAGTCAGTAAGAGGTTTGACACACCCTCTTGTTCCATCTTCATCATCATCATCATCATTTCAGCCGAAAGACGTCCACTGTTGTACATAGGCCTCCCCCAAGTGTGGCAATAATGGCTGGTCCTGTACGTCTCGCATCCATCGGATTCCCGCGACCCTCACCAGGTCATCGGTCCACCTTGTGGGAGGCCTTCCAATGCTGCGTCTTCCGGTACGTGGTCGCCATTGCAGAACCTTTCAGCCCCATCGACCATCTGTTCTGCGAGCAATGTGCCCTGCCCACTGCCACTTAAGTCTCTTGTTCATATTATTAGTACAAATTGATTGCCAATAAAAAAATTAATTCAAAAAATAAAAAACCCTACTGCGTAAAAAATAACTTTAAATAAAAACTGAAAAGAAAAAAAATAAGTTCAATCCAGTGGCGTAGAAACCAATTTAATTGCATTAATTTTAACACATAAAATAAAACAAATAATAAATTCTAATACGGAACATATTGACTGCAACAGTCGGGACCCATATTACAAAACGACAATTTTTTTTCTATTTAAAAAAAGACAGAATAACAGCCCAACTACTCATAACATATTTATCAATCGCAAAAGTCTCAGCGATACACGTACAGTAAATACCCCATAATGGCTGCAATCGACAGTTTAATACTCATATCGCTTAACAGACGTTCTACACTAATACCGGGATTAAATGACACTGTGTGCATTAACGGACTGATGCTATCTCGCTTACTAATGCGGAAGGGATGGGTGTGGGAATGAGATGGTTATACGATAGGGTTTTTACTATTTAGTGTTGTTGTTGTAACTTGTTTCTTTTGAAAAATAGGTGAAGTAGCATCCTTTTCTCATGTTTTCCTTTATATGATAAGGTAGCTAAACCTTTATTATAATTATTATATTAAATAACTCTACTTCAAACCCAGCCTACTTTGTGTGATTTCTTTCATCACCACTGAGGAAACAGGCATATCTAGATCTTCACATCCACCAAACCCGCACTGGGCCCGTGTGATGGGTTACGGCCCATTCCTTCTTCCAGAGAGAAGGCCTAAGTCCCAGCAGTGGAGACATTATAATGAAAATACGTACATACCTACACGTGTAAGGACTTAAATATTAACTAACCACGAATATTTATGACCTATCTGCGTACGTGTTTTATCTCGGAAACGCGTTGCGGTATCGAGTTGAAATTAAAACCATATTCTAAGGTCTGCGGTCTCTTGAAGCTGTGAAAAAATCAAACTTCTAAGTTAACGAAAAAAAGATACGGCTGTTTATGTCGCAAAAAACGTGCATTTCGACACTCTGAAAGGAATCAAAATTCATAGGGTTAATTCCCGTTGACCCAGAATCCTGAAATTATGGCTTAAAGCAAGGTCATATAGTATAAATATAGGAATAAACCAGAAAACAAAAAATTTGTTGTTACGTCACAAAAAAATAACATTTTTGCGATTCGAAAAATCTTCGAAACTCCATTCGGGAATTGAACTATTCACATATGTAGGTAAGTTTGTACGGAACCCTCAGGGCGCGAAACCGACTCGCACTTGCCCAGTTTTTTGTTATCATGTCACTCGACACTTCCAGACTTCTAAAAAACAATTACATCTTAAAAAATGAGCCTAGATTTTCATAACACATATTTCATAGCACATCTCTAGTGTCACCGAACATTCCAGGTAAAATTAAAAACAAAACCAAAAAAATACCGCACACCTCTAAAAAATTCCCTCGATTCGCCATCCACTTTACGCCGCTGAAACCCGGTAACCAGGTCGAGAGGCGAAACTAGCAGCACTCCGTAAAATATTAAATTTAATGACCAGCTTTTGTCACTCGCCGGAGTTCTACCAAACCCTTACAGGCCTGTTTTACTTTTAATTATTAAAACACTAATTTTGTCGCTAGATGACCTCTAAATCTTGACTTTATGGAACTTCGAAGATTTTGTTTTAAAGTTTGTGTTGCCAAGTTTTTTTGATACACTTTGTTGTGATTAATGGTTGAAATGGAAACTGTGTATTAAATTGGTTGTTTAGTCTCTGGGTGACAGATTTTCAGTAACTTATTTCTTCTTTACTGTGTTTTTGGCGAACCAAATAAAGGAGCACTTTTGAGCTCAGCATTCTCTTGTTATGACTATAATATATATATTTTTTTTTTGTCGTGATATTTTCGTGCTTGACCACTATCTCACCTGATGGAAAGCGACGATGCGGTCGACGATGAAGCGCGCTTACCTAGAAGTAACCTATTCACTCTTGACTTAAAGATTCCCGGGTTGTAGCCATCAGGAAACACAGACTCCGGCAAGGAATTCCAGTCCTTGGCTGTACGCACAATGAATGTGTTCCCAAAACGCGTGCGTATAGGTGGGATGTCCACCATGTACCGCTACGCCTGGTGGTCCGATGATGGAACGGGCTAGGCGGAATTAGGTTATGCAATTCCGACGCACACTCCCTGAAATGCAATCGGTAGAAATAATTTTACAGAAGAAACAAGCACAGCACCAGTCTATGTAGTGACTCTTGTAGGTCTATATCCAGCAGTATTATTTTAGATGAAATTGTTATGATCTATCATTCTAGCTCCAGATAAAAAAATATATATTATTTATATTAATATTAATATTAGATAGATATTAGATCATAACAATTTCATCTGAAATGATAGGTACTGCGGGAATATTAATATTAATATAGATATATAATATGTATTTTTGAAAAATAAAAATAAAAAGTCTATTTAAAGAAAAAGATTTGTATTTTTCTTTGTAATGAATAAACTTAAGATATATTGGATCCATTTTCAAAATTCTTTCACCTACTTTATCACTGAGTAACATATTTTCTATTTTCACGCAGACGAAGCCGCTGACGAAAACTAGTTTTATATAAGAATTTATTTTTTATGTCGGTAAATCATTAAATAATTTCTTCTGCTCTAGGTGGAGCGTAAAGGAGTGTCTAACTTTTACTAACTAAAATCTAACCGTGTTTCTTCATTTGCCCTTTGTGTTCCAGAGCATCGGTGACTCTTCGAACAACAAAACAAAAAGCTATTTTAGTATACAACAATAGAATATGGTCTAACTCTCTTCTCAAATGCAGAGGAAAAAATGGGGACAGGTTTTTATGATTTATGCTCATCATCATTTTAGTTGAAAGACGTCTACTGTTGGACATAGGCCTCCCACAAGTGTCACCACGAGCGGTCCTGAGAGTCTCGCATCCATCAGATTCCCACTAGCTCATCGGTTCACCTTATGGGAGGTCTTCGATCGCTGCATCTTCCGGTACGTGGTCGCCACTCCATAACCTATGAACCTACCCTATCTATTTATGCTTATCATTCATCATTTCAGCCGAAATACGTCGACTGATCCTGAGACAATTTAGCATTTCAGTCAATGGGTCATGTGTCGTGTAGGTGTTTCTATACCGACGGAAATAAAGTTATTATTATTCCCTTTATTCAATACTAACTTCTGCCAGCGGCTTCGCCCGCGGGAAAGTAGGTTTCTTCATACAAACTTTGGACCCCCGTTTCATCCCCTTAGGGGGTGAATTTTGGAAAATCCTCTCTTAGTGTTCACCTACGTCGTGAAAGGAAACATTGTGCAAAATTTGACGGTGCTAGTCCCAGTAGTTTCGGCTGTGTGTTGATATGCCAGTCAGTCAGTTTCTCCTTTTATATATATATAGATATGTCGGTGAAGTCAATAGTACGGAAGCTTGAGAACGAATGAACGAGCTAAGTGAAAAGTGACACATGTCACTTTGACAGAATCCGCGCTGACGTTTGCACGAACCGAGCAGATAAAAGGGCCGACCGCAGAGGTCCGTGTCTCATTCCTCTGTCGGCAGCCGTGCGTACAACGTCTAAGTGTCGGGGACTGTCTCACTGCTCGTTGTGTAAAGTGAATACCTAAAGCTTGCATCATAATAAATCAGTTGTGTGATCTAAAATAGTTTGTTTATTGCTCGTTACCCAGCCATAGCCCACAAGACATAGTCTCTGGACAGAGCTTCAATGATGATCGGCATCCTGCGCCGACATCAGAAGTGGGATTCCGAGCAAATAAACAAGAGCAGCACGAAGGTTAAGTAACGCCGGTCACGAAGAAAATAGCAAGAGCCAAGACAAGTAGCGGTCATTATTTAAAATGGAAAATTAGAAAGTGAAGACCTGGAATGAAGCACTGGACCGAATAAGATTCAAAGTTCCGTTAATCAATGTCATTATCAGTTTTGGTCTGATTAGGTTTTTTCAGGGGTTTTTCCCTAATCCTGAGCAACGAATATTGGACCATGATGACATTGTTTCCCCAGAAGAAAATGGGAACTGACTAAATCACCGTGTACTACCCAGATTGTGACCGGGACAAGACCGACGCAAATGCATGTTCACGATGTACCATTTTTCGATACGTGCTTTGCTGATAATCCGAAGTCACCAGTGATTACAGCAAGAATTACAAACTTTCAGTTACCTGAAGTGTAAAATGCAAAGTGCAGTGCGTGTGTGTGTGCATGCCTGAGATGCAGTGTGTCAAGTGCGCTACCAGATCGGAAAATATTTGACACAAAACGTATGAAGACATCTCAAACGTCACCTGTCAAATGTTTCCACTGTGGAAAAATTGAACGGAGCAGGCTGTGTTTTCATAAGCAAGAAACAGTAGGAAACCGACAGAATAACGTGACATTCAAGCTTCAAGACTCAATCCCATGGTCAGCCACATCGTATGCTGCAAATGTGGAGAACAAGGTCGCATCTCCTTCCGGTGTCCTGATGAAAGTGACGCAGCGGTGACGGTGACGCCAAGGCATCACGTAGCGAGCGAGAGGTTGACTGACGGGTGTTGTCGATCCTACACCAGGAAGAGGGTCAGGTATTCACATTCGCTTTTAATTCTGGTGCTGAGTGTTGTCTCTCTTTTACTTTAAAGTCTGTCATCACTATTTCACGGCAAACATAAACACAGTATTGTTACATTGAAGGGTCAGTTTAGTGTGTTCAGATCTATTTGTGAAGTGATATTTTGGCCGTGAAATATTGTTGCAAGGGTTCAGTTCAAATAGTAAAAATTGCTAAAGTTCACGACGTAAACAATTGTAATTACAACTACCCTCATTAGATCCAGTAGATACCGTTTCGATTTTTTTATGACAGTGATAATTCCTCCATAGATAATTATGACGTTATTGACACTGACGTGTGACGTGTGTCGGTATGCTACAAACGCGTGTTGTAAAAAGTAAACTTATCCGTTTGATTGACTCGTATTTGACTGTATAAAGATGACCATAGCGGTCAAGCGCGGAAAAATTAATAATGCGTGAGCGGGTAGATGATTGTTGCTGGCAAATATTATTCGACCGAGTAATTCGGTGTTTGTTAGCTCTTTTGACCTAAAAACTCGACCGGTCAGATATAATGAGCAAAGATTACTGTGAACTAAATAACAATGTGCCTAACCGAGATATCACTTACCTTAGACAAAAAACCGTTTGTGGTAGGGTTCACTAGGCGAAGTCTAACTCGTGATTAATTGTTCAGTTACGAACGCTAAACCAAACGACGAAGGCAGGTGGTCCCTTAGCACTGTTAATTGACAAGGCTGCGTTTTCTCTACCGTTGATGATAAAAGACGATGTAGACTCAGAGTAAAATTTTAGTACAGTGAGAAATGATGCGTTACGCCATATAGAGAGTGCCTAGCAACCTATGAAAAGTGTAAGTTTAATCTGACGAAGGCGGAAGTTGATCAATTTTTGATAAGAAACTTTTTCATATACGAGCAGAGCAAGTAAACTGAGTAAGATCCATTTAAAGATTAATTTGAAGTAATAGAGAGAGAAAGAAAATCAGCGCATAACTGATAAAATTGGGGTAGAGTAAAGTAGTAGAGATAATGAGATTATTAAGTTTACATGATGATCGGACTATACCAGATTTGATTTGTAGCCGTAGCTTAATATAAATCGGTATCTAGTGGTCACAGTAGTCCGTGAGTACGCGGTATTGCGATCAAACCTGGGACGTAATGTGGGAAACCATTAAGTCGTGAGAGACTTGGCAATCCTGGAGGGATGCGCAGGAATGGTTGAGTGACTAGAGGTTACTGGGCTATTAGTAGCCAGAGATCACGTGCAGAGATTAATGATTAGTGTTTTGGATTAGTTTGATTGATTTGGTGGAGAAGTTACCATGATAATTAATTCACGGTTATGCTCTGAATTTTCTGATTATTGATTTTGATATTGAAACGATATAGAAATTTTGATGTTAATTTATTTTCTTTAATTGAACTTAGCAGTACTATGAACAGTAGTGAGAATTAGTAGGTTAGTTAAAAGAAATTTAGAGTTTCGATACATCTCGAGTTTTGTTGAACCTTCATAATTTACGGTTGACGCAGTGGTTGAGCGATTGACTTCTGCGCTGCGCGTTGCGGGTTCGATTCCCGCAGGGGGCAGACGTTGTTATGGCCTACAGAGAGGGGGATAATAGAACATGAGGTTCCGGTTGAATTAGATGTATAGGAAGTAGGTGGGGAAAGTGATCATGGCACTATTTAATCACTGCTGCTTTAGAATTAAGGAACGATTAGTGAGTTATCCTCGTTTACGTTGGTGCGTAAACGAGATGAGTCGTTGTAGCGACGCCTGTCGTGAGTTATCCTCGTTTACGTTGGTGCGTAAACGAGATGAGTCGTTGTAGCGACGCCTGTAGTGAGTTATCCTCGTTTACGTTGGTGCGTAAACGAGATGAGTCGTTGTAGCGACGCCTGTAGTGAGTTATCCTCGTTTACGTTGGTGCGTAAACGAGATGAGTCGTTGTAGCGACGCCTGTAGTGAGTTATCCTCGTTTACGTTGGTGCGTAAACGAGAGGAGTCGTTGGTGCGACGCCTGTAGCGAGTTAACCACGTTTGCGTTGGTGCGTAAACGATTTGGATTTATGGTTGGATTGGGAATTTCATTATACATAGTCACTCATGATCAGGATGTCTAGTGTGTGTGAGAGTTTACATGTTTGGGAGCGCACTCACGGTGCGAGAGTAGTTCCTGATGTTTGTCAGGAGTGACCGAGCTATATGATCCTGCGAGATGTATTTTGTTTCAGATCAACACACAGAGACCGACGCCTTGTTTGGAAGTCTCGTCAGTGGACCGTCTTCTGGCTGAGGTGGTGAACTGGTGATGATGAACACAGCGACGGATGTCTTGTTGGGACGTCTCGTCAATGGATATCTTCCAACTGAGGTGACGATGATGACTAACACACAGGGACGTGTGTTCCGCAGGATGGCCGTGTCGGTGAAGTCAATAGTACGGAAGCTTGAGAACGAATGAACGAGCTAAGTGAAAAGTGACACATGTCACTTTGACAGAATCCGCGCTGACGTTTGCACGAACCGAGCAGATAAAAGGGCCGACCGCAGAGGTCCGTGTCTCTTGATGGTCGGCCAGTAGCTACGAGTTCGCGAAGTAACATACACGTCCACTAGTTCCCGCTGCGCTCCGTGTCGCGCGCGACTTATTCTTCTACCCGCGAACTACCGCACGGACCCGAATTTCAAATCGGGCCAACCGTTTGTGTTGTCGACGGTGCAGAACCTGGTTTTGTACCGGCGACAGCACGAAGGGAAGGCTTCCTCGCGCTCTCCTCGGGTGTCCAGACACCGAAGTGGTCGCGGAGGCTACAACTGATTGATGGAAACATGAAGCCCATGGAGAAAATGAAGCCAGGCGCCCGCAGTCCCTCGGATCGTGGAGGCGCCGGCCGAAACAAAGAAGAGAGACCTGCGCTGAACCGGACGTCGTCTCTCCCGAACGTCCGCGACGCCCAACCAAGACCTGTTCCCGCAAACATTCCTTCAGCTGCCCGAGGAACAAAGAACTTACACGCGGAAGAAAAAGAGGGTAGACTGCAAAAGTCTAGAAAATCTCCGACGGTCGGGAGCTCTCAGAGACCGGCGTGTGCTACACAACCACCGGCACCCGACCCCACCCACCATCACAGGCAGGGGACGACTCGCACGGCGACATACGCGCATGTTACGGCCCCTGTGACGTCAATCGCCCCCAGCATGCCAACAACGGTACCATCAGCGCCCGCTACGCGCCCCGTGGCGCCACCGTCTTCGCGAATGACGGCCACCGCCTCATTCGCCACGGATCGCGCGTCACAACCGCCGCACCCTCTCGCTCCGGCTCCTCGCAACTCGTTGACGAGTAGAGCCGCAAATTCTCGCGACCCGAGACTGCGCACGGCGACCGTGCAGCCCGCGTCGCCCCCCGTTCCCGTCTCGCCCGCGCCGCCCCGCGCTTCGGCTTACGACTCGCCCGCCGTTTATTCGGCTAACTCATCGCGTGCGGGTTCGAGTCTTTCCCTCGCGTCGGTGTGCAGTGAGGTGCGAAGAGACACGGCAGACACGGACACACCCATGTCCCCGACCCCGTCGATGGAGGAACTGGAGATGGTGACCAGGCCCCAGCGACGGCGTAGGAGTTCGGACGAGGCACCGGAAGGAGCGAAGCGCTACTGTGGAACGCGCTCGCCCCTTCAATACACGGAAAGGATTGGTGAGGTAAGTGGCCTACCTACTAATAACCAAAGTGTCGAAAGTGCTACCCCCCCGCCCGCCCCCGCCGATTCGAACTCGGCACCGGCAAAGGGCCCTAGAACCAAGAAGCCGCGCTACCCTCCGTTGGTAGTGGAGAGACTCCCAAACTGGGCGAGCCACTTTAGGGAGATAGCCGCCAAGCTGGGCCGCCCACCCAATGCCCGCCCTTATGGCTCCGGTGTCCGTTTCTCACCGGAGTCGGAGGAAGAATACCGGCTGGTCCAGCGGTACCTGACGGCGCTGGAGAGGGAGAGTGGCGTGAGTTGGTTCGCCTACTCCCTACCTGCGGAGAAGAACTTTAAGATCGCCATACGGGGGTTGCCAGCTGACACCGACCCTCAGGAGATACAGGAGGAGCTCCGCGTACTAGAATACGAGCCGGAGTACGTGCGCCATATTAGAGGGCGCCAAGGAAAACCCGGCTGCGTGTTCCACGCTGTGCTACGGCGCACGGAGGACGTGCGTCGTATTTACGACACCACCGTATTTATGAATATGCGTGGTGTCAGGATAGAGGCATGGCGTGGCAAACGTGGGCCCGCACAGTGCCATAGGTGCCAGAAATTCAGGCATTCGTCGCACCAATGCCACCGCCCGCTCGCCTGCGTACGATGTGGAGAGGGGCACACCGCGAGAGACTGCCCGCGACCGCGAGAGGAGCCGGCCACCTGCGCAAACTGCGGTGGCCCGCATCCGGCGTGCCACGTCAGGTGCCCCGTCTTCCAACGGGAATTACGAAACAGGCGTGCGGGGACTGTCGCCATCACTTCATCCTCGACACGTCGGCAGCAACCTCAACCACCAGCAGAGGTCCAGGAGCATGAGAGGGACCAAGGCGTGTCGCTGATGGCGGCAGCAAACGGGCCCACCGTACGCGGAGGGGCCACATCCTCCCGGCGGAGGAAGAGGAACCGTGGGGGTAAGAAGGGCCAACCCAACCCCCCAGCGACCCAACAGGAGACAGACGTCCCGAAATCTGCCCCCCCCTCGAAGGGGTCGCAGGTCGTGAAGGGGAAGAAGGGCGCACAAGCCGGCGCCGGCATTGCGCAAGAGAAACGCGCCCCCACATCCATCACCACCACCACCACCACCACCACCAACAGGGCCCCCAGGGGGGCCCCCATGAACGAAATCACGACCTGCGCAATTCAACTGCTGATGGACTTAATTAAGGCCATCAGACAGGGGCAGAGCCCGGAGCAGGTCATCCTTGACGGTCTGGCCAAATTACTCACCTTGTGCCATGGCTAGGCCGTTAAGGGTGCTCCACTGGAATGCCCGCGGCCTTCGGGACAAGGTCGCCCCACTCCGCCACCTCCTGAGGGAACAAGATATAGACGTGGCGCTGATAAGCGAGACGCACCTGGGACCTGAAGATAGGGCCAAGTTCCCAGGTTTCCTCGTTTACAGGAAGGACGAAAGGTCGGCTCATAACACCAGATACCGTGGTCTGGCAGTGCTGGTGAAAAGAAGAGTCGTCCATCAGGAGGCCCCCTCGCCGTCGCTACACTCACTGTACGTGCTGGGCGTTCAACTGCACGTTGCCGGCGAGGACATAAGAATCTACGCGTGCTACAAGCCGCCCTCAGTTCAGCTAGACCTAAGTGAGCTGAGGGCCACATTATCTACCAACGAGTCGCCAGCAATCCTCGCCGGCGACATGAACTGCAAGCATCCTGCATGGAACGCCCTGCACATGAACAACGAGGGGAGACGGCTCTTCGATGACGCGGAGGCCCATGGCTACACAGTGTCCGGCCCTGAGACGCCCACACACTACCCGGACAACCCGCTACACATGCCCGACGTGCTGGACATTGTGGTCCATGCTGGGCTACGCTGCCAGATCACGCAACAGGTCATTGACGACGAGCTACAGTCCGATCACCATCCTGTACTCGTCGTCCTCTCGGGGATGCCGACCCGACTGAAGCCACTAGCGCCACGTCGAACAACGGACTGGACTTTGTTCGCTGAAAAGCTTGCGACCACAACACCAACTCGGCCCATTGATACCGCCGCGGACGTCGACGCCCTAGCGAACGACGTCACTGCTTGCGTACAATGCGCCTTAGATGAAGCGACGATAGAGTCGCAGCCGCAGGGGAGAGGGCTACAGCCGCCCCTACCGCCCAGAATCCAGCGCTTGGTCGCCCAGAAGAGGCGCCTACGCAAGCAGTGGCAGCAACTGCGCTGCCCCACCATCAAACTGCAGCTCAACCGTCTTGCGGCGAAGGTAAAGGCCGAGTTGGAGGCCCTGTCCGCCGAGAGCTGGGAGGAACAAATTGACGCCGCTACTTGTGACTGGCAGGCGACACACAGACTGTGCCGCCAGCTCACGAACACCCCAGCTCCGGTGCGCCCCTTACAAGCAGCCGACGGGGCCCTCAGGTACGTAGCTGAGGACCGATCGGAAGTCTTTGCAGAGCACCTGGAGCGTCAGTTTAGCCCGAACCCGACTACTGAACACGACCACGTCGCAGCAGTCGAGCAACACCTTAGAGACTACTTCGCGTCGCCGATAGCCCCCGAAGAGGACCCCATATTCTTCTCGCCTGGCGCAGTTAGACGCGCCATCTTGCGCACGAAGCCTCGTAAGGCCCCCGGTGCTGACGGTATCACCAACACAGCGCTGCGCCACCTGCCGTACCGTACTGTTGCGGCCCTGACGCGCCTGTTTACTTTGGGGGTCTTCCCCACATCCTGGAAGGAAGGGCGCGTCATAATGCTGCCCAAGGCGGGGAAGAATCCACTGAAGCCGGAAAGCTATCGGCCTATAACATTGCTGCCCTCAATCTCTAAGGTGTTCGAGCAACTCCTGCTGCGACACCTCACCCCGCACATCTCTCCGCGGCCGGAACAATTCGGGTTTCGGGCGGAGCACAGTACGACGCTCCAGTTGTCGAGGGTACTGCACCTCCTGTCATCAGCGATGAACAAGAAGGAGTACGGAGTGGCAGTATTCCTCGACATGGAAAAAGCTTTCGATCGTGTGTGGCACGAGGGGCTAGTTTACAAACTCGCCACCTCACCCACGCCCCGTAGAATCGTTAAAGTGGTCCAAGCTTTCCTGTCTAACAGGTGTTTCAGAGTGGTGGTCGACGGGGCGCTCTCCGCCCCCAGACCCATCCGAGCGGGCGTACCACAGGGCAGCTGCGTTTCGCCGGCGTGCTACTCACGTTACACCGACGACATCCCTACCACGGAAGACGCCACGCTCGCGCTGTATGCCGACGACGCCGCGTACATTACCACCTCTATGAACGCGAAGTACGCGGCGGTGAGGATGCAGCGCGCGCTCGACATGATCCCAGAATGGCTCGCCAAATGGCGACTGTCGGTTAACGTGGGTAAAACGCAGGCACTGATCACAGGATCATCGCCCCTCCCACCACGTCTGAAACTCAGCGGAGCCGAAGTCGATTGGACGCCCCGGGCCAAGTACCTGGGTGTGACCATCGACCGGCGGCTCACCATGGGACCGCATGCAAGCAATGTCGTCGCGCAGGGTAGAGTCGTCCGCCACCGGCTCAAACCAGTGCTCTCGTCCCGCCTCCCGGCGCGCGTCAAACTGGGCATATACAAGGCGTATATTCGCCCAGTGCTGACGTACGCCGCTCCAGCATGGTTCGCCCTCACTAGTGAGTCGAGCCGAGAAAGACTCCGCGCGCAACAACATCTTGCGTTGCGTAGAGTCGTCGACGCTCCTCGCTATGTGAGGAACGACATCATTGAACGCGACCTCGGGATTGAGAGCCTGGATGAGTTTGTGCGCCGCCTCGCGAAGGGGATGTTCGCGCGTGCCGACGCCTCAGCTTGGCCTCACGTCAAGCACCTGGCGCCCTGGCATGCGCGCCCCCCTGACGCGAGACGACTCCCCCGCGACCTGATTGCGGGCAGCGAGTCCCCCCCCCCCCCGGACTGACGCCTGAGTAGGCCGTACCAGTCTACACGCGGCCTACTCAAACAACATGACTCTACATTTCACTCGCACCCCGACAAACGTCGTGTGCTAAGTTAATATAGGCACGACGCGAGTCGACCACACATTCGCCACTACACACGCGCTAGACTCACGCACCGAATGGATAGCGCAAGCTAACTATTCGGTGCACGTGCACTGAGCGATGTAACACAATACAATGCCGCTCATACACACACATAAAACGTCCCTGCGGTCTGAACCGTAACCGGCTCGCTCTGGAAGCGGGTTAGACGGGGGTCACATATCCTACTGTAGGTCCGTAACAAGTCGGCATACTCGTCGCAGGTCGTCTCCCGCCGGGCTTCCCCTAGGGGTCTCACCTGGCGGGGACTGACCGCCGGTATGTCGTGAAGAGTCGGCGCTGTGTGCAGCAGCGTCGTGACGTGCCTACAGTACACACATACAAGCATAAACACATAGAGCCATCTGCTCTACAACCGCCGAGCCTAGTTAGGCACCATGACGACGGGTCCGTTGTTACGGGCCCCGGCTGGACTCTGCGGTCAGAGGGCGAAGCCCTGACACCGCTTGCCACGCCCCCTGACGGGGACGTAGCGAAAGCCACGACGTCCGTGTCTCATTCCTCTGTCGGCAGCCGTGCGTACAACGTCTAAGTGTCGGGGACTGTCTCACTGCTCGTTGTGTAAAGTGAATACCTAAAGCTTGCATCATAATAAATCAGTTGTGTGATCTAAAATAGTTTGTTTATTGCTCGTTACCCAGCCATAGCCCACAAGACATAGTCTCTGGACAGAGCTTCAATGATGATCGGCATCCTGCGCCGACAGATAGATTAATACATATAAGTTACAATTTTTTTGCGTGAGAGCGTTTTTGCGTAGAGAAGAACGAAGATATCCGCAGGAGAACCAAGGTCGCCGACATAGCCCGAAGAATCGCCAAACTAAAGTGGCAGTGGGCAGGGCACATTGCTCGTAGAACGGATGGTCGATGGGGCCGAAAGATTCTAGAGTGGCACCGGAAGGCGCAGCGTTGGAAGGCCTCCCACAAGGTGGACCGACGACCTGGTGAGAGTCGCGGGAGTGCGGTGGATGCGAGACGCACAGGATTGGTCGTTATGGAGACGCTTGGGGGAGGCCTATGTCCAGCAGTGGACGTCTTTCGGCTGAAATGATGATGATGATGATGAAGTTACAATTTTTTTTTAACAAAATCATATCAAAAAAAAAAATTAGAAATATTATTATTTCAAACTGTTTAGCGCATTTACACAATATAATACCTTTGTCTTGTGTCAGTACCAAACTATTGGCAAGCTTTAAAAGTATCAAAGTTATAAGCCCCAGATATCATGTTTGTTAACATTTCAAAGGCTGTCTCGGTACTAGTAAGTCTCCAGAAACAATTGTGTGCACTCCATTGAAGTCTAAATGTTCTAATTAGTGAAGACATTGTTTCTGTGAAATGGTATATTCTCTCTGTGTAAAGGTACTACTTATTATAAACTTATTGTGTATATAGATAATGTCACATTATTATCGAAACCAAAAAACATGAAAATTTGACATGACAATCAGTCATGGAAATAAAAGGAACACCGTTAGGCTGTGTTTGGCAAGGTAAGTTGTAAGATGGGTAAACCTTCTTAACATCCTTATTTACTTTAAGAGTGAATAGGTTACTTCTTGGCAAGTGTGTTCCATCGTCGGCCACATCATCGCTTCACCATTTCATCCATCAGGTGAGATAGTGGTCAAACGTGAGCCTATCTAAAACACCCACCCAAACATCAAAAAAAATTGTTTGCTTTCCTCAACAAAAATGCTTTATTTATTTCATGCATAGTTCCATCTCTTTCTTTTTTATATCATTAAACGGGGTAAATAGAAACAAAGCTTTGAAGAGTATTTTCGTATTATTTAAATATTCATTGCAACAATAAACTACTTAAATTTTTTAACGAATTGTAATTTTAAATAACCGATACTTTATTAAAAGCCTATATGGTAACTAAGGTAACTAAAATAAGACTCAGATTGTGCAAATGGAATGCGTGTGCACACATTTAATAAAATAAGGCAAACACAATTGTACAAGATAGTTACGAAGAAAAGAGAAAATGAAATGACAGATGACACTGACAGTTGATTTTGACAGAAGCACTGACATTGTATGTTGACAATACATAAATAAATGTTGCCATCGAAACAAATTTCATTTAAAAATTACTTTTATGTTGCTTCCAAGAGTATGTATCAAGGTTTGTTTCTATTGACTCCTGCATTCCTTCGATTTTTTTTTTCGATATTTACAAATAGGGTCGCCATTTGTAGCTATCGAAAAAGAAAAACGTTCAAGCGTCTCAACAAAATGTATCACCAATTGATTGCATCACTGCTTACCATCAGGTGGGATCGCAGTCAAGCGCTGGTTTATATCAATTAAAAAAAAAAAACCATCTCTGTGCTGCCTAGCCAGGTTCTAGCACGAGAAATAGGAAGCTAAACACAACCACACCCATATTGATGTACTCACGTATCTTGTAAGTCAAACCCAATTCACAAGACGTACCCGGTTGCGGCGCTATATAAATAATTCATACGCCAACTTTGAGAGACGTTGTAGTTTAGAAGACAACTAGCTTGCCATTCATAGTATGGTTTAGATTGCATCGATGTGGCCTCTTGGTCCAAAGTTTCGTTGCCTGAAAATTATAGGTACATAGACCAGCTCTAGTACTACCAGTAGAACTAGAAGTTTGAGGCTAAGTAGCATGTGCTGTCTGTGAGTTAGTTATACGCAAAGGTCATACAACGGCCTGCGTGTGCGGTATAGTCATAGTAGTCATAGTCATAGTAATTTTTCTTACAAGTCATTTATAGAATCTTACATAAAATTAGTCAACAAATGATTACATAATAATGTCAAATAATAAAAAATGTCAAACAAATAAGAAAATACAAGAAAAAAATTAATCGAAGTCAAATCACAAATTAAAATAAAAACAGTCCTATTAAAAGTCAAAATAATTTTCATTCCAAATTAATATTCGCGTCAAAGTTAAATTAAATTAAATCATAAATTCGTCAAAAGAATAAAAAGCTTGCTCGATAAGCCATTTTTTCAAACGAGCTTTGAAGCTCCCTATAGTCGGGGCACCAGAAATAGCTACAGGCAGCTGATTATAAACTGTCGAGCCCATCAACTATCACTGTCGGGCCAATCATATAACAACGCGTTTAGGATGCTGATAGGGCTATCGCGGTTTTGTAGCGCGTTGGCGATGTTTGCTGAGGCTTTCATGCCATCATCCGAAAGTGATCTGCCTCAATCATGAAACGAGTGCTCGCCAGCTTCCACGACATCCTGAGCGTGTTTTGTGGTAGGTGAGTTGTCCAATGCTGCGTCACTGGATCGGACTTCTTATATCTACGAGTACGTATTACATACTGCGTGGATAATGTGAGGTTCGATTCTTCGATTATTATATTTTTAAGGACACTAACATAAATTTTTAAGTTTTGACTAACACATGGATTCATTGTAATCGTTAATGCGCCATTGTCTTACTATTGTGTCTCTAATTACGCACTCAAAGGGTTAATAAATGGTATTATTATTATTAAGTAGTAATAGCCACACGCAAAGAGTATCGTGTTGCCCAGTAATTGGGTTGTGGTCTGATAGAAAAGAAACAAAGAAAGAAAGAAAAAAACGTTTATTCGTACCTCACACATACAGTAAAATTAAAAAATAAAACAGTAGAATACACCGCTCCGCTCTATGAAAAACACCGGTATTTAGCCGCATTCAGTCAGATTACAAGCCGACCGCAAGCTAATTGGGGAAAGGGTAAGAAGATGATGATTATGTTAAAACAAAGATAGAAATCCAACATCGCGCTCACAGACAAAGCAAGTATGAAATGTAAATTTTCTGTTTTATTACAACCAGTAAGCATTCACGCATTACGAAGTATTCCCCCATAAAAAGAAAGTAAAAAAAAAAATGTTTTACAAAATTAAAATAAAAATAACTTTTTATTTCAGAAATATTTGGTCCATACTGTTATAAGTTATATTATTATATGGTTTTCTCCCGGTAGTTTTTCCTTGCTCCCGCCCTGAGACCCTCAATAATAATATTCCACAACTATCACACAACTATCACACAACGTCATCTAGTCCCAAGCTAAGCAGAGCTTGTGTTATGAGTACTAGACAACTGATAAACATACTTATATATTTCTAAATACATACATATTATAGATAAATTACACCCAGACACAGAACAAATGATCGTGCTCATCACACAAACATTTGTCCTGGGTGGGAATCGAACCCACGACCTCCGGCATAGCAGTCAGGGCCACTAACCACTAGACCAACAGGCAGGATTTTGTATTACTTTATATTGTTTATTATTTATTATTGTTTACAGGGTTTCCAGCGACGATTAATGGTTTTTAAATATGTTATGTACATATTTACTTTTAATCAGTATGCAGTTACCAACAGAAATCGGACTAAGGGATTTACGTGTAGTGCATACAGTGTTCTAGGTAACGTACGTTTCAGTAATTAGATATTCTGAACCCGTCCAACATTCAGGGAATCGGGAAATCACAAGAACTGGACGTTTATAACGATTGACAGACCTGTTGGTCTAGTGGTCAGTGGCCCTGACTGCTATGCCGGAGGTCGTGGGTTCGATTCCCACCCAGGACAAATGTTTGTGTGATGAGCAAGATCATTTGTTCTGTGTGTAATTTATCTATAATATGTATGTATTTAGAAATATATAAGTATGTTTATCAGTTGTCTAGTACTCATACCACAAGTTCTGCTTAGTTTGTGGACTAGATGATGTTGTGTCAAAGTTATGGAATATTATATTATAACAAGAGAGTGTTCTGTAACTATTCCGTCCTTCGAAATCGGTGAAAATGTCTCTGAAACACAGTCCAATTTTACTAAACATCACTACCATAACTTAGCCCTTTTGCTAACTAAATTTTCATTTTCATAACGTTTTTTTATAAGGGAAATCATCCAATTACTTCACCCACTCTAGTGTAGAGAGAGAGGGCATGTCACACTTTTAATGACTAAACCCACACCTATGTCATTTACTCGTAGTTAGCCCAGCAGGGTCGAAGCTTACTGGGGCCACGGGTAGTGTGAAAGCGAAACCCGGGGCCCCCGGGATGAAGGCAAAGAAGGAACAGGAGTGGGCTTTTAGTCAGTAAAAGTCTGACACTATCTCTCGCTCCGCCCAAGAGCGCGATTTGTCATTAGGTGATTTTCCCACCAAAAAGAAAAAACACCTGTATATTTTAGTTGCACATTGCGTTCTAGAACCACGAGTTTCCTTTTTAGAAAATCCGGAGATGATTTCTTATCAACATATTTTATTTTAGAGAGAGAGAGTGAGTGTGAGTGAGTGTGTGTGTGTAAGTGAGTGAGTGTGAGTGTGTGGTGTGAGTGTTTAGTGAGTGTGTGTGTTTACCTATCTGACCGTGATTTTTTTATATGTTTAACCTAAATTCAAACCTTAAATGAAACTAAAGTAGACGGTTACAAAAACAACTGAAATATATAAACTCATAAACTATGCTAGATTATATTATTAAACTAGCTCAAAAACACTACAATAAAACATTATGCTTTTATCTATCAGCTGTAGGGTACGAGTATACATTATTATTATTGTACCAGTTTTTACCTAACCAGAATCAGTTTATAACAGGACAAAAAGCACTAAATTGATGTTCCAACTAAACCGTAATAGAATCGAAATGCCACTAAGAACACTATTTATTGCTGGATCCAATCTTGGCATGGCTCGATTGCAAGACTTACGATCGAATCGAGTTCCAATCGAGTTTCTCTCGAGTTATGAGGTTAGACACCCATTCAGCTTAGGGATGGGCAAGAAATGGGTTTAAACACAATATTACCAGCCTTTAACTATATCAGTACAAGTAAAAAACCTTTTTCCGTACAGAGGAGGCAACGATCTCCAAGATCACTTATGTTAGTGTGATGATTCACCCATCGGGCTTACATCTGGTTGAGTACTCATCTACAACAGTCAACATGTAAATGGAATTATTCACACCATTATTATAAACGCCCTTTAAAAATTAAGTTACAATCATAATTCAATCACTGAAATTTTACTTAAATGCATTCAGATAGTGTTAATTGTAGGCAAATAATATGGGAATCAACGCACTACGTTGGTAGCGCATTGGTATTGGTATCCAAGAACACACACACAAACACGCTAGTGATGAATGATGAGAACATTTATCAAAATAGGTAATTAATTAATCTAAAAAAAAAACATTTTGAACGACTTGAGAGAAACTTATTTGTTGGAAGTCTTGGAAGTCGGTAAAAACATAATTATGAACACTCCGTTCACTATCCCGCATTATTTCTGCAGCACTCGCGACCGTAGCAAGGATGAAGGTAACACAATTACACAAGTAAAACCTCTTCACATGTTGTATAATAATATTATTTCTATATAAAAATTAGTTCTGAATAAACATCTGTCATATTATAATATAACTGATGTATATTCAGAACCAATTTCTAATAATACTCATCGCGAACCTAGTCACAGCGCGGAAAATCTTAACATCGCGATTTAGAAATCGGCGCTCATCTAACAGCGCCATCTATTGGTAAAAAATAAACAAAATTTCCAACAAAATAAATCTTGATTATTTAAGGATTTAAAAATACCTATTTTAAAAATAGCCGAATTTGATTCAGTAGTTGATTCTGAATAATTATACTATTTTCAGCACAAGCATAAACAACCTTATAATGTTCTCACTGCTGGGACTCTAACCTCCTCTCTAGAAGAGGGAATGGCTTTCAGGAGGTGCGTTTTTTTTTATATAATAATATAATATTCCACAACTATCACACAACGCCGTCTAGTCCCAAGCTAAGCAGAGCTTGTGTTATGAGTACTAGACAACTAATATACATACTTATATATTTCTAAATACATACATATTATAGATAAATAACACCCAGACACAGAACAAATGATCGTGCTCAACACACAAACATTTGTCCTGGGTGGGAATCGGACCCACGACCTCCGGCATAGCAGTCAGGGCCACTGACAGTGACCACTAGACCAACAGGGCAATATAAACTAGAATTGACTGCGATCCCACCTGATGGTATATTATACGAGTTACATATTGTATACAGTCAAGCAAGAGGTGGGTTAAAAACCCAGTGATCGGGTTTGAACTCGACTGATTTCCCATCTCTAATTCCAACACATTCCTGTCCATTCCTGGTTATATTCGCCCAGTTCTACCCACAGTGACTTTTATAGCCGTTTTTTCGCGGCTTCAATTCGGTAGCTTACGATAGGAACAAAAAATTAGCCGCCAGTTTATTCCCCCAAACTAGTTGAAATGGAGGGCTTTTGCTGTTTTGTTTTGCTCGTAACCGACGCTAAAAAGTAAGTGGCTTCACGCTTGGTGGGTGTTTGGTCTAAATGTTTTCACGGCGGTCGCCGGCTTCATTATAGGGTTAATAAATTGGGTAACTAGACTTGTTTAGTTGGTGTATTCGTTGGTTGGTTATTGAATTAGTTGGAACTAGATAATATGTTCTTGTTAAAAATGTACGAGAATTTTCTTTGTGCTTGACAGTTTTAAATGATTATCTGTTGTCTGGTCTGTTTTAAATGTTAATATTTTTATTAGGGCTCCGTACCCAAAGGGTTAAAACGGGACCTTGTTACTAAGACTCCACTGTCCGTCTGTCTGTCTCCAACCTGTATCTCTGAACCGTAACAGCTAGGCAGTTGAAATTAACACAGATGATGTATTTCTGTTGCCGCTATAACCACTATTACTAAAAACTGAATAAAACTAATATGTATTTATGCGGGGCTCCCATACAACACACGTGATTTTTTTTGCCGTTTCTGCTACGAACGGTACGGTACGTACCCTTAGGGCGCAAGTCCGACTCGCGCTTGACCGGATTTTAAATACGTAGCTCCACTCTTGTATCGTGATTGCGTTCACAATAAAGAAAACTTACATACACAAAACACCCAGACCCAGAATAAATATCTGTACGCCAAACAAATTTTTGTTCCGTGCAGGAATCGAACCCGTGACACGCAGCGTAGAAAGAAAGAAAGAAAAACGTTTATTCGTGAACCACACAATCGTATAAAATAAAGACACAATAAAAAAAAAAAACAGTGCGAGGCCCAAAAGGCATCTACCAGCCAATCGCTTAACCACTGCGCCAACTGTGCCATCAATATATTAAATACAAGTGTAATTAATTATATGGAGAAGTCCTCTTGTGAATCATTTTTAAGTAAGGTACCTACTTAAAAGGAGCTCCAACCAGACTTTGAAACTTATAGCGGTCCCGGCAGACGTTGCCCCGCCCAAAAGCTGGCTTCTGTCAGAAAAAAAAATTGAGAACCATTGTACAAACCATTCAGAGACAGTCAAATATACACACAAAATTTCACCCAAATCGGTCAAGCCATTTAGGAGAAGTTAGGTGACAAACACATACAGAAGAATCCTACTAATATTATAAACGCGAAAGTTGGTTTGTATGTATGTGTGGATGTTTGTTACTCTTTCACGCAAGAACTACTGAACGGATTTCGATTAAACTTGGTATACAGGTAGACTATGCCCTAGGATAGCACATAGAATACTTTTTATCCTGGTATTATGTTACCTTGGGATAATTTTCTACAATCACGTGGGTGGAGTCGGTGGCAGTAGCTAGTTATAAAACCAAGCAAGTGCGAGTCGGACTCGCGCACTGAGGGTTCCGTACAAACTTACCTGTGAAAACAGTTCAATTCCTGAATTGAGTTACGAAGATTTTTTCGAATTGCAAAAAAAGTATTTTTTTTGTGACGTAACTACAAATTTAGTATTTTCAGATTTTTTCCTATACTTGTACTGTGACCTTGCTTCATCAAAAATCAAAATTCACCCTATGAATTTTGATTCCCTTGAGAGTGTCGAAATACACGTTTTTGCGACATAATCGGCATAGAAGTTTGATTTTATCACAGCTTTAAGGGACCGCAGACCTGAGTATATGGCTTTAATTTCAACTCGATACCTCAATGCGTTCCCGAGATAAAGGGTCTTGACAGACAGACAGACAGACGGACGAACAACAAAGTGATCCTATAAGGGTTCCGTTTTTTAATTTTGATGTACGGAACCTTAAAAACACGGTTGTGTTCGTATTTTTCTTTTTTGAGAATTTAATGCAAAATATTTTCCTTCTTGCAAATATAATTTACGAGAAAACGTGAATAATCATCGATCCTTCATTCCGAATCCATCTTCTGACCAAAAATCCATAACATGAGGTTATGGATTGGACAGTACTTGAGCGTTTTTCTGTCAATTTCCCCTAAGTTATTGCTTTCGATATGTTAGTGGAACGGTAGAACTAATGTAAGACCGGGGAGGAAGGGGCGTTCTTTTGAAAAATTACAAGTTTCCATTTCGTTTCACTGAGTTATTGCAACGGTTGCGCTTGTAAAGTTATCGACTGTTCTGGGACGGACTTGAGGACAGTGCATAGATGATTTTTACATATTTATTTTTCTTTAGCACTAAAATTTTTAGATTTTATAGCTAAAAGGGCCACGTATTGGGTTTCATTAAACCCAAGGCGACCTCGCGGCAGACCAAGGTGAAGATGGAGAGATGAGCTGAACAACTACCGGAGGGACTGGCCCGCAATGGCTGAAGACAGACGTGTGTGGAAAAGGGAGAGGGAGGCCTTCGCCCAACAGTGGGACATAAATGGGCTAACTAAGATTTTTATTTTAACATTTTGTCTGTCATCATTATCATGTGCAATGTTGGGAAAATCTTGAAAATGTATTTTGACACCAAACACAGTTACCTCTTACCGATTAAGCTGATTTGGTACACCTGTGAACCTTGGGTGCAATGACAACGCGTTAATATGGTACCATGGAGCTGGTCTGATGATGGAGTTAGATAATGGCTTTGGGAACTACTGAGCACAACGAGATAACCTCATCGTATTTGATCTTTTTGAAATGGTCTTGATCAGTACTATACCACGTAATGAAAGCTTGATTTGAAAAATTAAAGCAGAAGCAAAAAAATTATGCTAGCAGAACATAATTTTTTTTCCACATTCATAATGCAAACAGCTAGTGTGAACTCATTGCCAGTCTTTTTCTTCTTTTTTTATGGTGGGAAAATGATCCGATGACATCCCCCGCCCTTGGGCGGAGCGGGAGGATGTGTCAGGTGTGTCAGACTTTTACTAACTAAAAACCCACTCCCATTCCTTCGTTGCCTTTCATACCAGGGCCGATTCTTCCTTTCAGAAGCAGACCCTTGGCCCAGTAGGCTTCGATTGCCAAAGTCTGTATACCCTACCTATAACCTGGAGCCTCCAAAGCAAGAGTGAAGAGACATCTTCCAGGCTAGCCCGCTCCATCGTAGTCCTCATAGATCGCTTACCATCAGATCAAACTGAGATAAAGAGCTGGCTCAACATGAATCAATAAATAAAATCAGTCTTACTGTTTGTTGAAACTTTAGGAAAACTTTTTTACAAAAAAAAAAAATAATTGAAAAAGAAAATTGAAAGTAACAAATAACTTTGACTTTGGAGGTCGGAACGGACATGCGAATGCAGCAATCCCGGAAGATTTGCAATCATATATGTTTATTTATAGAATTCCGAGGTTTATCTACGAAGTTCTTCATCAGATATTTATCAAAAAATAAAATTAAAAGGATACAAAAGTCTTCCACAAAAATAATCATCAAAATCGATTAATGTTTAACGAAAATGTCGATGAGAAAGATACAAAAAAAAATTCAGTCGAATTAAAAACCTCCTCCATTTTTGAAGTCAGTTATAAATCACCGGATATTTTTTCTGACAACTCTTAAATTGAATTAAGACACATACGCAGTCAAGTGAATACCAACACTTCAAGACCTCACTACATACCTACATTAATTTACATACCCTTACATCACCACGTCTCCTAATTATCCTCTAAACGTATTATCAATTAAACTAATTAGTTGCGAGTTCAGCAGCACCTCGTTACATTATGCTCGAGGGGGGAATATAGACGAAACGGCACTAAACCTACCTTTGAATTGGAGAAATTGTTTCAACAAAGTCACGAATATTATAATAACCTGCTATCGTTTCAGTACAGGTCAAAGAACTCTTCTCCCTCTTGCGTATCAACGCAACATCCGACCAGCAAGCATAATAATGATATGCTAGCTGCAACCAGCTGGAACCACCAAACATGATCAAGGAGACACAGAAAGAGAACAAGTGTGAGAACGTGCATTCTACGGTGAATTCTCCAGGGTTGCAGCAGGCCTAACCAAGTTACGATCGTTTCGTATCAAATCTCTTTCTACAATCGGGAACGCCTCGGCGCGTAAGCGACCTTTGAAAACAATAAGTTGGTAGCCATTTTTACGCGCCTGAGTCGGTCGCTCGTTCTACAAAAATTTTAACTTGGCTACCATTTATACAATAAAACTACAGGATGTAGAGATGAACATTGTAGAAACGATTAAATTTCATTCTATAATTTTGAACTATGTGAACTTTGCTACGAATTTTCTATTCGTTTGTTCTGACCACGTGACTTAACGTTGAGATGATGTCATTCCCATACATTTGATTAGTTTGCTACTAACGTTAACAATTGTAGATTATAAACTTGGCTAAGCCTGCAAGTATTTTCAGCTTGGTATCGGATAGTATGGTAACAAGGATTCTATTTGCGGTAACGACATATATGTACGCCTCCTATTCCTTCGTTCTGACCACGTGACTGAGCGTTAAGATGACGTCAGAACAAAGGAATCGGACCGACTCGAGGCGATCGACAAAAAGAAAATCGAAACGAAACGGTTGTAACTTGGCTAGGGGGGCAGGTTACTAACCCGAAAGCCCGAAACCTATTAAAATCTGTACTGTAAACCGTGCCCCATCAGTTTGAATATCGAACAGCGAACAAATATTTGTTCATGCTAGATTGAAAACGCATAAATTCGAAGCGTTGCAAAAATCGAGAAGCCAATATGAATAGTAGCATAGATACTATCTATATGTGAATGCTATATATCATATTAGATAGTATTGTGATAGAGAGAGTCGCAAATAAAAGGCTTCTGGTTCAATTATACTGATATTATATTGTATGAATCACTTTCCAATACATTTTATATATAAAACTAGCTTCTGCCAGCGGTTTTGCCCGCGTGAAAATAGGTTTTTCTATACAAACTTTGGACCCCCGTTTCATCCCTTTAAGAGGTGAATTTTGGAAAATCCTCTCTTAGTGCTTGCTTACGTCATAAAAGGAAACCTTACGCTGAATTTCATGTTCCTAGTCCCAGTAGTTTCGGCTGTGCGTTGATATGTCAGTCAGACAGTTTCTCCTTATAAATATTTAGAGGTATGTGGAACAGAGAGTAAAGCCCCACATACCTCCGTTGAAAAGGGAGGATCCTCCAACCAGACGGGTGTTATGTCTGGTCGGCTATTGCCCGATAGATGATTTCGGGCTGTCGTATATATTCTAATCGCGCGGAGAACTTTGATTGCGCGATGCAGGATTAGTTCTTATGTGACGCCATAGATGTCGCTACATCACTCCCCTCCGGAGATCGGAGATCGATAGTTCTTGATGTTTCTTGATGCGTGCCAGGCCAGTGGTAGGTTGGTTCCAGTGGGTCGGAACCGAATGCCGCATAGTTCTCGGTGAGTCGGAACTGTCTGCGGTGATGCCCCAGTGAGTCGGGGTGTTGCTATCCCAGTGAGTCGGGATGATGCCCCAGTGAGTCGGGGTAATGATGTCCCAGTGAGTCGGGATGATGCCCCAGTGAGTCGGGGTGATGATGTCCCAGTGAGTCGGGATGATGCTGCAGGCTCCAGTGAGTCGGAGTAGTGCTGCTGGCTCCAGTGAATCGGAGCGGTGCTGTGCGACGTAGTGGCTTGACTGCTGGCGTCGACCAGGAGAGGTTCTTCGTGGCTCTTCAGGTGACTGGCCGAAGGTGCAGTGTGCTTCGCCAAGGTCGCTGATGAGGCTGAGGGTGATGACCAGGTATGACCAGGTAGGCATGCTGGTGGTCAGGATACCCTTTAAAGCCGTGGGTGCTGGTTGTATGGCTCGCTGCTCGAAAGCTTGAGGAAGTGATGATGACGTCACGAAGTAGTGGCTGCACGAAGGCTGCGCTGACGTTCTTTGTCGAGGGTCACCAGTTTAGAGGTATGTGGAACAGAGAGTAAAGCCCCACATACCTCCGTTGAAAAGGGAGGATCCTCCAACCAGACGGGTGTTATGTCTGGTGGGCTATTGCCCGATAGATGATTTCTGGCTGTCGTATATATTCTAATCGCGCGGAGAACTTTGATTGCGCGATGCAGGATTAGTTCTTATGTGACGCCATAGATGTCGCTACAAATATGTAGTCTAGATTTTTATTGACATCCCCCTAACTATATTGTTTTTGTCATCTATTAATCCTAAACTTTTTAAAACATAAACCTTAAAAGTATATCTTGCCAGTTTGCAAGTTAGTAATATTAATGTGACCTCCATGGTCACCACAGTATCTATACTTTTCTACTTTTTATTATTGCAAGGCCTTAGTTTAAAACTCCTAGTTTATTTGTTTGAACGTGCAAATCTCAAGAACTACTGATTCGAAATAAAATAAAAAAATATCGTTGAATATACCATTTATCAGGCAAGGCTATATAACCTATAGGTTATATAAAATCACGCTACGAGTAATAGGAACGGTGCAATAAGCCGCAGGTTCAGTAAAGATTTCGGACGCATAGCTTCATAGACGCGTATTCGTCATTATACGCTTGGTGTACGCCTGCTCAAATCTTACATACAAATCTATGAAACTCTGCCGACGAAGCGGCAAAGAAACGATGGCACGACGTTGCCGCTTCGTCTATGGACAGTAGGCCTAAGTTAGCATACCATAGTCGGCCTTATAATGTTCCCACTGCTGGGACTCAGGCCTCCTCTCTAGGAGAGGGAGTGGCCGTAATCCACCACGCGGGCCAAGTGCGGATTGGTGGGTATCACACGTCTTCGAATTTTTGTTTCTAGGTCATGCCAGTTTCCTCACGATGTTTTCCTTCACCGTTTTGAGAGCGGTGGTGATGAAATAAATTACACAAAGTAATGCGCCTGGCTGGGTTTTGAACCCGCGACCTACAACTCGTAAGTCAGAGCCGTTACCACTCGACCACCACTGCTCTCAGTGACTCTCAGGCCTAAGTTGATGAATAAAAATCCAAATTTTATAATAGTAGATATCTTTATGAAGCAAATCGATTGTAGAAGTATAGTAGGCCGCACGTCAGTGATAAGAAAACTAGTATAAGCCGGCCGAGCATTCTCTAGAAATTCCATCGCGCAAGAATACCTCAAGATCAAATTGTCACCACCAACGTGCGGTCTACTATCTTTCAACATGCAACAGCTTTTAATGTTATACGAAACACAGACAGATCCGATCGTGTGTGGGCTGATGCTACAAAATGCCATCTAGCAGCTTTAGATTCAGTGGAAAGGCGTGCGAAGAGGCTAATCGGTGATTCAGATTTGGTTAACACCAATTTACAAAGCCTGGAGCACAGGCTTAGGGTAGCCAGCCTTTTAGTATTTAACAGGATGCATTTTGGAAAGTGTGCGCAGGAATTACATGACTTTATTCTGCCATCACCGTTCTACCACCGGACAATCCGACGTACGGCGAGTGTCAACCCTTACGATGTTGAAACCTCTACGGTCTGGACTAAGTGTTTCACCTTGTCTTTCACACGGCGTACGTTGATGGACTGGTACAATTAACCTGTCGGTCTTCTCGTCCGATAATAATTGAGGTCTTTTCAGAGATGGAGTGAATAGGCTGTTAATAAACTAGTGCGATTCACCATCATCTATTGCATCACTGCTTACCTGGGATCGCAGTCAAACACTAGTTTATATGTTAAAAAATCCGCTCTCGCTGTGGTTGGAGTAACTAATCGTGTCAGATTTTTACTGACTAAAACCCACCCAGGTTCTTTTAGTTGCTTTTTGCATTCCAGGGCAGCGTTACTCTTTCGAATAATCCAGCAGCCCTGAGAGGCATCGGCCCTGGCCCCGTCAATTCTGCTGACAACTCTGTGCAGCCGCAATACCGTAAGTATTACAAATGATTACAGACCAAAGGGGCCACCACAACCTTCATAAAATAACAAAGAAATAAACTCTCCTACATCTCCAAAGTTTTCAATCCAATTGATTATCTACTTTCTTCTTAGACTATCTTCATACTCGTATTGCACTCATGGGTAGCTTACTCTCAAAAATGCTAAGACAAAGTTGAACGATCTCTGTAAAAGTGGTGGCTTTACCTTATTAGGCCCTGGTGTACAGTTTATATTTTACGCCTCTCGGCGGCCTTTCGAGAGGCATTCAATGACAAGAGTTTGTTTATAAAAGTGGAAATGCAATGTACGGTACTTACTTTTTAAGACACACAGTGGGAATTTTGTATCATTTTTTCTACCGACAGGTATAGGTTTTAATATCGTGTGTAAGAGCGCCTTCAAATTTGCTGCAAAGTGCCATATACAAATAATAAACAACGCGCGGCCGCAGCGTGGATATAGCGGAGCAGTCGCGCGGCGTCGGCGTGAAGTGAAGGCGCCCTATGGAAAACATTTGCTTGAAAAAGGGAGGAAGCCATCATCATCATCCATAGCCCAATTTCGCCTACTGCTGGGTATTGACCTCTTTTTTCTTGTGCCAAAACTCACTCTTCTATGCCACCCTTATCCAGGTTCTTTGGGTAAAGTTGAACTTTGTACCACCTAATAAGACATGCACAGACAGTAAGATGGTGTTGCGACAGGCCATGAAGGTACCTATCTCCTTCATGGCCTGTCGTAGGACAATCTGGACAGATTTCACCAATATTGTAGTAAGTAGGAAAGAGTGGAGGGAGCCCTTGCCTTGGTATAGGACAGAATAGGTTAGCACAAAAGACATCCACAATATCATCATTTCAGCCACAAAACATCCAATATTGGAAATAGGCCAGCATAAGCACCACAACGACCAGTCCAGACGTTCATAACAACTTCATGAAACCCCCAAACTACCAGACGTACGACGTTGCGCCACCGGTTCATGGTGGACATCCCACCCATACCTACGTACAAAGTGTTATGGGAATACATTCATTGTGCGTACAACTAAGGAGTGGAATTCCCTGCCGGACTCTGTTGTTAACTGTGCGAACCAACATTTTTACTTTAAATGCCTTGTTTGTTTGATATTCAACTTACTTATGTATTTTTTTGTAAATTTTGGTTAATAAATAATAATAAACTCATAGACGTTCGAGGAGCTTATGCGTGTGCGCCGGGCAGAGGAGCGCGGGGGGCGTGACGCGGGGACCGCGGGTCCGCGGGGCGATCGGGTAGTCTGATTGATGCAACAAGTCAGCGCATACGTACACCCTCCTTTTCCGTGACATTTTCGAAATTATTTTTACTGTTTTGGTTTCTTCATTTCCTCCCCTACATCTGTGTGTCTACTCTTGACTTAGACTCCTCTTTAAGTCAAGAGTGAATAGGTTAATTCTAGGCAAGCGTGCTTCATCGTCGGCCACATCATCGCTTAGGTCAGATAGATATCAGGCATCGATGAGATAGTAGTCAAATGCGAGCCAATTCAGAATAAATAAAAAAATATTTAAAAAAAATACAACTGGCTTCAATGAAAAAAAAACACTGAAAAGTGCAAAATAACTTTAATTTTGGAAGTCGGTGTTAAATAACGAAGACACGAAACTATTATAGAAACACCGACTTCCGAACATTGAAGTCGGTTGTATTTTTTTTTATTTTACACTTTTTATTTATGGTACCACCACTAAAAATTACCCCAAATCCAAACTTAAATACCTTATAGCCAGAGTGCATCTCATGACAATTGTAATAATCCCAAACACGGTTAGATTACATTAATTTATTACAGAGTTCCGGTGCCTAACTTCAGGCTTCATCATCAGATCAGTTCGATATATTCCCCCTCTTTTTTCAGTCTGTCATCGACCTCACGTGTAAACAAAGCAATTTTACTTGTTACGACGGTTCTGCTGTGATACTATGAGGAGTTCTGTTCCATAACTTCGAAGTTCATGATCAGATCATAACCATATTTATACATAAAAAAACTTACATTCAGCCGAACATAGACCCTCCTCCTTTTTGAAGTCGGTTAAAAACAAAAGACGTAACAACCCACCACGCCTGCGGCTCAAAACTCAGAAAACAAAACATACAAAAGACAAACATACATTATCCAAATTGGTTTAAGTTTAACAAAAATAATTCCGTCGACCCATCCGGAGTGCGGCCCTGCGCTCCCAAGGAAGTCATTAAAGACTTCGCAACTAAGTGAAAAAGTTTAGGACACTTGTTTTCTGGAAGTGCCAAAACATTTTCCTTGTAATGATATAACAGGACCTTTGGTGCTGTAACTGAGATTCTTTGCTGGTACCTTTTTTAAGGTGGTATTCCGTTTTTCTGAAGGTTAAAACGGTGTAAGGTAAGAGATGTCTGCAGCTTGAGTTGGCGTTTAAATCAGTGAAGTATTTGACGTTGGTTGAAAGGTTTTTATTAGAATACTAACTACCTTCTGCCAGCTTCTTCACAGGAACCAAGGGTTGACTTCTGAAAGGGAAAGACGTGATCTTGGAATGCTAAGGGCAACTGAAGGAACATGGGTGTGGTTTTAGTCAGTAAAAATGTGAAACGCCTTCTCGCAGCACCCTAGAGTGGAGAAGTCATCAGATGATTTCCCACCTTAAAAAATAACACGCACACATACAAACAAACGCGCGAGGGAACGACCCTCACGCCCCAGCCATCGCACCCAGGCTTGCGGACGGCGAGCAATGGGTAGCTCGCCGTCCGACTGTCCGGTAACCGTCCGGACTGAGCCCAAGTCGTCGATGGCGCGTAGTGTTCCACGCGCGCCTTAAGGAAATGTCAGCAAACCGTGGGGGCCCAGCAGGGTCGAAGTCTACTGCAGCCAAGGGTTGTGCGAAAGTGAACCGTACTCGTACCATGTACAACAAATCTATTAAAAACTTGATTGTATAAATAATATAATTATCAAAAATTTGCCTACCTTTGTTTTTTTTTAATTTATTTTATTTAACAATTCCTGTACCCACATATAATAATTTATTATTAAATTAATCAAAGTTAAGTTACTTTAAAAACTTTAAAGAAAAGTAATATCTTTATCAATAATCTCCAAAATTATTATTTTTTTAACTTTTCTTTGATTTGAAATTATAAAATTAACTTTTTCCTTTTTATTAAATATAATTTATTTTTATATATTGTTCTTAAATAACCTCTTATCTATAGGATTAATAATTTTAATTCAAACCTTATTAACCTGTTTCATTCCTGTTGTTAATCAGGAATATAGGAGTTTCTTTTTTTGACAAGAAGAAGGAAACAGAAAAATAGTTACAAAGATGATGCTTATTTCTACAAAATTCACTTCCAACTCATTTTTGCAGGTATCGAAAGGAGAGTTAGAAAAAAAATTTTAGCTTTCCAATTTCAATCATTTAATGAAAAAGTTAAAATACTTCTTTTGTATTTCAGTTTCTGACTCATGTAGGTACTAGAGAATCAAACCACATGAAGAAAGATTTTTATATAGGTACTTTGTGAGACAAATGTATCTTTCTTCCTGCAATAGTGGCCCGGATTTGGAATATGTACGTATCTGGCCGAAGTCAATAAGCTTGCCCCTTATTACATGAGACTTAAACATGACTGGCGAGATGTCATTGGTACTGCTTAACCCTTCGCGCAATACAAGCATGATAGTGTGGAGGTGGAGACGCAATTAAACGCTTCTATGTGGTTAATTATTAGCTTATAGTGTTATAAGCAGTATTTATAAAAACTTTTTCTCCGCCTATCGGCTTGGCAGCCGTCCTGACTTCGGTGACATTCCAAAAAAATCTTTTTTTGTTTCTATAAAAATACGAATACCTATGCTATACATTCCTAGTTTTTAAATAATACAAAAAAATGAGGCTCTATCCGTACCAGTCACTGATCATATTTTTGTAGTTTTTTTTTTTTTTTTTTTAAGGTGGGAAATCATCCAAATGACTTCTCGTGCTCTGGGTGGAGCGCGAGGGCGTGTCAGACTTTTACTGACTAAAACCACACCTGTATCCTTCAATTACCCTTTGCGTTCTAGGACTACGGGTTTCCCTTTCAGAAATTCTCCGCGGTCCTAGCTAGCGGGCATCGGCCCTGCTGGGCCCCTACGGTTTGCTGACATCTCTTTGAGGAGCGCGAGTATCACTACGCGCTGTTAACGACTGGGCTCGGTCCGGTCAATTACCGAACAGCCGGACGACGAGCTACCCAGTGCTCGACGTCCGCAAGCCCGCGTCTACCGTGGCTGGTAGTCGGGGTCGGAATTACGGCGGCTAGGACGTGAGAACCTTCGTTCCCTCACGCGTGCAGCCTCCTCCTTCGCTAGCATTACTGCTTCGCAGAAGGAGGCGACCGCCTGCCATTCCTCCTCGCATATTTTTGTAGTTAAACGTATAATCGCTCCACTGACTACTTAGACTTAATCAGCCATCACGGATACTACCCAGGTCACACTTTCCCAACTCGTGGCAATAACTGTCTTGACCACGTTCTGCTCAAAACCCAAAAACCCGCCACAGTCATTGTCTGTGAAACAGGTATAACCGATCACGAAACAGTTTTATTCAGCATACACAGAGAGTTACCCAGGACTCCTATTAACAAAACTCTAACTAAAATAAACTACCAAAACTTAATGGAGGACTTAGAAAATGAAACTTGGAACTGGCTATATGGGTTATCCAGTGTCGCGGGCGCATTTGAGGGTTTTGTTGAGACCTTGACAACCAAAATTAATAATCAAACTACTAAGAGTACTTACCGCAATTCAGATATTTTAATCAAGCCATGGATTAGCAAAAACCTCTTAAAATGTATCAGGCGTAGGGACTCGCTGCACATCAGAGCTAAGAAAAAAGAAAATCTCGAAAACCCAGTCATACAATTAGAGTACAAAAAGTACCGAAATTATTGCAACAATATTTTAACTAATCTAAAATTAGACTACGAACGAAAACAGCTAAAAGATACCAAGGGGGATTGTAAAAAAATGTGGTCTGAAATTAAGAAAATATGCAATATCAAAGACAAAAAATCTAGTAACATTGAGCTTTTGGAAAGTAACGATAACCCTGTTAGTACTCTAAATAAAGTCAACGGATATTTTACAACAGTCGGCGAAAAACTCGCAGCAAACACACTTAGGGAGCTAAAGTCAACCGAAACTGAATTAGCTAAGAACATTGGAAAGTACTCCCCTACTAACAACAATCCTAACGCCTTTTTCTTGTCCCCGACAGATGAACACGAAATTAGCAAAATAATTACTAATCTCAAAACGACATCAGCCTCTGGCCCAGATGGTATTAACAACAAAGTTCTCAAACACTGCATTCATCTCCTGGTCAAACCCATCACCTTCCTATGCAACTTAAGCCTATCTCAAAGCACGGTTCCTGACTGTTTAAAAGTAGCAAATGTCTGTCCGATCTATAAAAGTGGTGATCCTAAAACTCCAGCCAATTATCGACCAATCTCTCTGCTAACTGCTCTTTCGAAAATTCTCGAAAAAGTAGTTAATAAGAGACTATTGAGCTACCTGGAGAAAAATAGATTACTTTCCGATCAACAATTTGGGTTCCGAGCCGGCAGGTCCACGGAGGATGCAGTCACAAATCTAGTCGATTTTATTACACACAATCTAGATCAAGGTATGGCGTGTACTGGCATCTTCCTGGACCTCGCAAAAGCGTTTGATACAGTCTCGAGAAAAATATTGATCCAAAAAATGTCTTTACTCGGTATTCGTGGCAGTGCTTTGGAATGGTTCAGCTCCTACCTTTCTGCCAGAACACAGAGAGTGGTCATGGGTGACTACTGCAGTGAGCCATCTACTGTACATTTCGGCGTCCCGCAAGGTAGCGTGCTGGGCCCTACTTTATTCATTTTGTACATAAATGGTCTTTGCTCGATGAATCTCCCTCAAGCCAAACTATTCACGTATGCAGACGACACTGCCATAATTTTTTACGGAACATCTTGGGTTGATGTTCAAGTGGCAGTTGAAAACGGCTTAAAAGTTACAGCAAATTGGCTGAAACATAACTTACTGACCCTTAATATCGACAAGACGAAAGCGGTTAACTTTTTTATTTCCAAAAGCTCAGCACCTCGCAAAACAATTACCTTTCGTCTTCATTCCTGCCAAAACTCCGACAGCTGCTCCTGCCCTCAAATAGAAAACACTAACTCCATGAAATATTTAGGTATTTACCTTGACTGCAAAATTGCATGGACAACCCACATAATAACACTGAGTAATAGAGTTCGAAAGCTGCTTCATATATTTAAGCGTTTGGGTAAGGTTGCCGATGAAGCTATCGTAAAGATGGTTTATTTCTCACTTTGCCAATCAATTCTCAGTTACTGCATCGTCTCATGGGGTTCTGCAGCTAAAACTCACATGATGAAAATAGAACGTGCACAGCGTGCTCTCCTCAAAGTTGCATACAGGAGACCGTTTAGGTACCGCACTAATCTACTTTACGCAGACGCAAAGGTCCTGAGAGTTAGGCAGCTATACATTCTTTCAACTACGTTGCGATTTCACAAAACATCACTAAACAGCTGCAGATCTCAGCAACGTTCCAGTCGTCTGGCGAACTGGGATAAACCTCATTTTTGTAAATCTTTTGGAAGGAGATCGTTCGCTTTCATGGGACCTTACTTATACAGTAAATTAAATAAAACTCACAAAATTTTAAAATTAAGAAAAAATACTTGCTCTAAAGTAATTTCCCTTTGGCTACTCAATTTAGATTACGAAAAAACAGAAGACGTCTTAAAAATAATGTCATAAAAAAATAAAAATAAAGTATAATCAATAAACGCACAGGTATACGAGTATCACACTAACACTTGCAACCACTCTTACCCTTCTCACATGCACTCAGACACTCTCATCTACAACATTACACTCACTACACCAACCACACTACACTTCCCACACTACATTCACTACACCACACTCTACACAAAACACTGAAATTTTGTTATCATATCTTATAGTTTAGTTAACTATTGTCTTTGTTATTGTACCTTTCGAATACGGATTGAAAGAGACTGGACCCCACAACACAGGGAATCCTAGTGTGGGGTTCAGGGCTTCATCTAAATTTGTAAAAAAAATTTATGAGACAATAAATTATTATTATTATTAAAAAAACGAAATCCTAAAATTGTCCACGAAAATTGGTCATAATTGGTAAATTCATAATAGAACCAATCATTCATAACAATTGCTACTAGAAAATGCTACACGCAGTGTTTTTCCATTTTGATCATCATCGAATATTTCCATAAATTGAGTGACATTTTGGGATATAAACAAACGCTAATAACTTTGCTGTTTGTGAATATTATTTATTGAGACTTTACTTAAATAATAACAAGACCTTTTCTAACCCTATAAGTATTTGTACTAATTAAAAACTAGGGGTGTATAAGGGTTGTTCTCAAAGGTCCACGAGTATTGTTCTCGAAAAAAGAAAGTTCGAACATTAGTTCGAACTTTTACGTATCTCTAAAGAAGAAAAGGCTCAACTGGCAGCAAAAAAGCTGGGAATCCTCGCGAAGGTGAGATAGTACTTCACGCCGGAACAGCTGCTCAAACTTTATCAAGCGCAAGTTCGATCGTGTATGGAGTACTGCTCTCATCTTTGGGACGGATCTGCCCGATACCAGCTTGATGCACTTGAGGCAATTGAGAGGCGAGCCAGGAGGATCATTGGCAATGATGCACTCGTTGAGTCGAGGCTTCAAAGTCTTGAGCATCGACGCCGAGTTGCTAGCCTGTCGGTTTTCTACCGGTTGCATTTCGGGGAGTGTGCGTCGGAATTGCATAACCTAATTCCGCCTAGCCCGTTCCATCATCGGACCACTAGGCGTACGGCAATGCGCCACCGGTACATGGTGGACATCCCACCTATACGCACAAAACGTTTTGGGAACACATTCATAGTGCGTACAGCTAAGGAGTGGAATTCCTTGCTGGAATCTGTTTTTCCTGATGGCTACAACCCGGGAATCTTTAAGTCAAGAGTGAATAGGTTACTTCTAGGTAAGCGCGCTCCATCGTCGACCGCATCGTCGCTTTCCATCAGGTGAGTTAGCGGTCAAGCGCGAACCTATCAAGAATAAAAAAAAAAGAGGTGAATGGTAAAAAATTTTTTTTTTACATTTACAGTACAATTTTAATCTTACACTAAAATAGACTTTGCATTATAAATCACAGCTTCATAATTATCACAGTAAATCAAAATAATCATAGTTAGTAACTATTTCTTTTTCCCAAAGCTTACAAACTGATAACTGAGACAAGAAATGGTTTTTACTGACGGTACTTTGGACAAATCTCGTGGACCCGTTGGGAATTGATGTAGGAACATTTAAAACAAGATTATTATTTTTTTCATGGACTCGGTGGGAAATGAAGGAAATAGAATCATGGACCTCTGAGAACAACCCCTATATAAACCACACACCTTTAATAGTAGATTATGTGACTAGGGGATAAAGCAGTGTCTTTAAGTCGCGGGCGGCATGTTGAATTCCGAACGAAACGAAGGTTGCTAATTTTAATCCCGAACGTCAGTGAGGGATTTATATAATTAACTCCCGAGCACTGCGAGGGAGTTAATAAAGAAACCTGAGTGAAGTGAGGAATTCAAGCCGCCCAAGACAAAGACAGCTTTATCCCCGTGTTGGATACTCTACTTTTTACACCATCTGTGAAATAATTAAAAGACAATTTAGTAAAACAAATCATATAGGTAATAGAGAAATATAAGTATTATTTACTTAATCTTAACTATCACTCAAAATGTTTTGAGATTTGAAACAAACAAAATTCACTACTCAAATATTCTATAGTTTAAATTTTCTATTACGCTCCCGTTTGTTCATTACTTTTTTTTAGACACTTTTTTTCTGTTTTTTTTTTTTGTTAGTGGCCTGTTTGAAATTTGAATAAACTTGTTTGATGCACTACATTTTAATTCACATATTGCTGACGGTTTTTCATGTTCCAAATTCAAATCTCATTATTCCCTAGGGATCGCCCATACTACATTATCTCCCTAGGGACAGAATGACTTGCTTTAAGTGATGGTTGCATGACATATAAAAGGGCATTATCGAGCAGGTGGTGTAAAAAAGTATAAATTATCTTGCCAGTTTGCAAGTTAATACGAGCGATAACAGCATGCGAACTCTTTAGATGCTACAATAGCATGGTTTGTGTATCATATTTATTTATTTTTTTAAATTGTATGCACTAGTAAGTAACACTGTATACGGACTTAATGTTTTAGGCATTTGCAACCAGTTGACCTTAGGCGTGGTTTATCGTGTATTATTTTTCAATACATTTACTCGAAAACCAACTCTTATCTCTGCTGCGTTTAGGCACGCAATTTACTGTTTTCCGCACTAGTGCGGAAAAGTGCACGAGTTCGACCACGCCACAATTTATTGAACTCATCGTATCGCTGATCAACCCCTGTTTATTTATTTCTTCGTAAGTGTATTGATTAAAATTAGTCTATGGAGCACTAGGCTCCATAACAGAATTCCGCCTGGGTCGCAATGACCAACTTTCACCACTTGTATCAAAATGCATTATTTTTTACTAGTAAACAAAGGGGCTAATGGCAGTAAGTACATAATCCTCTCCTAGAATCGACCTAACTCGTTCAAATATAGATTGTTACTTGTTACCAGATCAGTACAACAAAACATCAAATACCTTCAAATCCGACTAAAGTTTATTTTTTCAGCTAAAGCGAGGTCGTATTCCGAATCTAGGCCAGAATAAACCATAGTACTTATAATCCGCTTAGCTCGTAATATCGGCACCGCTTTTTGCTATCGCAGTCAGCTTTGCATAATTCTAACGTTGGACAAGAACGTTGCTTTCCTGGACGCCAAATTGACAGCTTGATAGCTTAATACAGCGGTGTTTTTGCTGGAAGTTATAAAATGTTCGGAATTTTTTGTTTTTGTTCTGGCATTATGCAGTGAAATTTAAATATATTCTAGAACAAATATTTTGATTTATTTTCACATATAGTAGCATAATCGGCCTTATAATTTTCCCACTGCTGAGACTCAGGCCTTTAGAAGCCCTGAATATTGAAGTTTGGTATCCGCACTCAATCCATGATGTAGATGGGCCATGGCGGTTATCATTTGGCGGGCTTTATTCCATCCAGTCCATCTCTCTCCAGAAGCGGACCCCTTTATCGTGTTATTCAGTTACTGAGTTGTTGAAATCACATAACATAAGCAATTATCATTATCATCATCATTTCTGCCGGAAGACGTCCACTGTTAGACATAGGCCTTCCCCAAAGGTCGCCACAATTAACTGTCCTGTGCGTTTCGCATTCATCAGATTCCCGCAATCCTCACCAGGTCATCGGTCCACCTTATAGGAGGCCTTCCAACACTGCGTCTTCTGGTACGCGGTCGCCACTCCAGAACCTGTCGATCGCAATGGCCATCTGTTTTGCAAGCAATGTGTCCTGCATAACATAAGCAACCGCTCAATGTAAAATACTTGTATTCCAGTTAGATTGGAAGCTGACCCCATCCTTGTACCTAATAAGAAAAAACACATAGCAAATAAATGCCCTTCATATCTCTCCGTACACGTTCAGACAGCGCAGTAGGATATATAATAGTAGCATATAACCACTGCTGGGACACAGGCCTCCTCTCTTTGATAGGGAACGGGCCATGATCCACCATGCAGGCCCCATGTAAGTTGGTGGATATCACGTGTCTTCGAATTTAAACATAATATAGTATGTTCTAATATTTATCCACTCCTGCAATATTGAAATTTTTAATCTTGTATTTATGTTCTACTCGATAATATTTTTCACCATTCGAACATTGTAATATTTTGACAATGGAAAAATGTCTTCTAAATTGAATTTTCTTCCAATTCTCATAAAATTCGTTTACCGTAAACAAATTACCCACCAAAAGCTTTTCAAACTCCAAACAACCTTTCAAATACAAATATTTGATTCACAAAAATCCTTAACCTTTCAATAGACCTTAATACTTTAAACACCTGTGACAATTGAAGCCATTGGCAAAGATTCCTAAAACGCCTCGTCATTGAAGTCCCCCTTGGGGTCCGCCCCCCTCTCCGACCCTCCTTGAATTCCCTTCTGCTGTCAGATAAGCAATAACCTGGCACCTGCCGTTTGTCACGTCAAAAGTTGAGCAAATACGGGGAGTGTTAGAGTGTATGGCAGTGGTGAAGCGAAAGGAAATTGGCTCAACTTTGTATACTATAGAGACATAATATAAATAGTTGGAGGGTTAGGTACTTATTGGTCACTGTTTTTACGGGTTTTTGTTACGATTTAACTTGTAGAACAATAAACTAACTCACACTGGTGATCTTATATGGCCGTCTCGTCACACTAATATTACAACGGTGAAAGATGAAGAGTGTTCGTGTGTGTAAGTTTGTTGATAAAAATTACTACATCCATCTTAAAACTATACAAAACAAAATTGCAGCAACTTTTACTAAAACATGGATATAAAAGAAAAGTTAACCGTTGGATTTTAACCAGCCCATATTTGTTAATAATCTTAACAATTCTTGACTGATTCCTGTTTGAAAATGATATAATGTATCTTTTATTTCTTTTGTTGATTAAAAAAACGTCTTGAAAACTTGTGTGTCCTAGAACCTAAACTTCAAAGACACGTGACATCCACTAATCTGCATTGTAGATTATGGTCCATTCGTCTATTGCCTCTCCTAGAGAGGAGGCCTGAGTCCCAGTAGTGGAATGATTTACAAGACTGATTATATAATTATGTTTTACTCAGTTCTATTGCCTTTTTGATTATATTACTGAGTACCTATTTTATTGGCAAGTTTAACAAAACAAAAGTACTTAGACATTCTCACTACTATTAGGGTTTCAATAGTACTCGCCCAGAAGAATGTTGATATAAATTCATCTTCGTCGTAATCTTTGTGAAGAAATTTTCCTTTAATATCTGAATATTCGAGTTATTCTGGAGAATTGGAAACATTGTTTAGAAGCAATGTTTCCAATTCTCCAGAATAACTCGTTCAGGATTTGTTGTTTCAATTAAATTGCAAATCAATTAATATCTTACGTACTGTAGGTACACGGTCTACAACCTTAATTGAAAAAATATCAAAATACAAATCTATTCGCAATTGACTAGATTCAACGAATGGATAGTTTGATGAGGTTTTTGCAGTTATTTAAACTTCGAAAGTAAATTAAAATTTTAATTGAAACAGTATTTGCCAAATAAATATCCATATTTGTTTGAATATTGTATTTCGACTGCTGACTGCTGACTGTTTGTGCGTTTTTTTTTTTTGTAGATATTCATAACATAGTGTTAACAAATAAAGGGTGTTTCAATAAAACGACAAGAATATTATAAATCAGATTGCTTTAATTTATTTTAGTTTTATACAAATCGAATACTACTTACGATAGTCAATTTTAACGAATAAACATTTTACCCGTTGTATTTATTTTTACAAATTTACCTTTGTATTTTATTTTTATTATTTTTCATCTATTATAAAAACCTCCATAGGGGCTTTTCATTATAAACTTACATTACACTCGGCTGTATTTATTCAACTTACTGCAGTCGTATATTTTTTTATTTTAATTTTAATTAATTATTTCGACTATGGTTAAGCCACAGGAACACAATGTGGATTATGTGTGATTTAGGAAAATAAATGTCGAACTATGAATGAGAAGCTCGATAGTTGAAATTAAGTTTGGTCGATGTTTTGTTACGTGTTTCTAAATGTGTGTAGGTTTAACTTCTCATATGCTATTGTGTGTATAAAAGTTTAAAAAAAATAATCATCGTGTAAATTAAATGCAAATGTGACATTATTTTTCCTTGGCAACACAATTGTAGACATTACGTTAAGTATTATAATATCTTAATGATATTCAGTTTCTGAGACATCTTTAGAGAAATTAATTATTAATGAAACATATTTTTTGCTATGGTAAGACTTTGTAAAATTTAAGATTAAAATAAGAGGAACCACGACATGGCTTGAAAAGCTAAACCTAACACTTAGATGAAAATGTGTGAGAAAAATGTGAAAGTAAAATAATTCGTATAATAATAACATTGTTACATAAGTTGATGTTTGAGTAAGCGAGCAACCACCAGGTGTAATGTTTATAGATGTAGCCTAAATAGCGATCGAATGAAACACAGATTTACATTTGTTGGCCTAAGAACATAAGAACCATTTTTTAAAATTAAGTTTTCCAAATATTTTGTTAGAAATATAAGAAAAATTGTACCAATTGTAATTTCTATTCTAAAGTTTATAATAGAAACGCCCCATATACATTTTAGATTATCATAATTATGATTTCAAATAAGAACTAGCAAATTCGTTTTCACTCTTATACTGGTAAATTCGTGTTCGAATTTCAAAATTGTGTGCTAAACATTCTGGCACTAAGTTTATTTCAAGTAGATTTCTTCAACCGCGCTTTTACGCTATCTGCAAATATTAGAGTAGTATGCTAAGTTACAGACATGATATCTGTCAATAGCGCTCGACTCGTATCGAGTTCGAGAATCGCACCAGCACGAGTTGCGGGATTGGGGTACAAGTAAACAAGCGGTCACTTTACACTGTCGTTCACAAGTTACGTGAAAAGGTATACTGTATTTTTTGTTCTTAAAAAAACGATAAAGTTTCGTATCGTATCCTAAAATTGACTTGATGTTTGTGTGTTCTCTCCGAATGCGAGTTTGTAAACAAAGTTTAAACGAGTTGGTGTACGCGTTGAGATAAATTATACAAGATAGGTCCGTCAATATTTTGGGAAATTAAAGAAGACACAGGAATCATTACAAAATTCAGTAGTTTTATTTTTTTATCATTCTCCTAACTTTCATTTACAACGTAACATTTTAGGGACAAATAAACTAAACCACAACTTAGTAGGTTCTTAGGTCCTTGGCAACCAAATTTTGCTAAACAAGATTTTTTTTCAAACCGCTGTAAATTTCCCTTACCGCTATAACTAATAAACGACACAAGAGTAGATGAGACTCGAAATAGTTAAAATCTTAGTTTACAGCGTCAGAAGTAGATTATACATGGAAATCCAAAATACCTGTTTCACGATTAAAGCATTTTGTTTCTGTTGTGCAATATGCAGAGCAGTCTGTATGACATATGAATATATATTCATAATAAAAACTTAGAAATATGTATAACTTTCAAAACAAACACACAATATAAATAAAATATTTTTCTTAGGGAGCCAACATTATTTTTATAAAATGAATAAAATAATATACTTATAAAATGAAATTGACTTGTAAAAATATAAACAAAATTATTTATATTATAATAAATTACATAATTATAAAAATGATTAAATATTTTTATCATAATTTTGTCATATGCCATACAAACATTAAAATTATATATAGATGTATACATATATGTAGTAGTGTAGACATAAATAGACGAGAGTGTGTAAACTGGTTCCTCAGTGTTAAGTGAAATTCGGAAATAGATTAGAGTTAAAATCTACAAAATATTTGAGAAAACTTACGCAACTGACAAGATTAATTTTTGATGTACAATTTTACAGAAATATATTTCAAACTTCAACAGATATAGATTTAAAAATATTGATCGACCGTCTTAAATTTTGATTGTTCAAGGGTTCTAAAAACATTGTTTTATATTATTTAAGTATTTCTTGTTTAAAAATTGTTTTGTCAGTTTCCGTGGTTTCCCCACACAATTTGCATTATTTCTTGAAGTGTGAACAAATTGTCAAAAATATTAGAAGATTAGCTATACCGACGTTGTAAAAGTGAGAGATTAAAATAATGAATACTGCTTGTAAAATGTGTATGCATCGCATATGATGTGGTTACGTCAGTTCATTTGTACGTTTATATTCTAACCCGGTCCCATGCAGGCGTTTTATTATTCCGTTTTATTAAATCGTAGATCGTTTCTACACGTTTTTAAATTTATCAATATTTTTATTATATTTTAACATTGAACCGCTACCACGGGCCTTACATTCGATTTCACAACCTCTCATTTATTTTTTTGAAACAAAATAAGTTTAAAATTGGCTGAACAACCCGTAGCCGCGGCCCAATACAAACATTAACCAGTTAAATTACATGTTAACAAAGACCCTAGTTCGTTTTTTTATTTTTTCTTTACAATAATCTTCTCAACTTCATCGTTTATACCTAAAACCAACTTAACTTCAATATTTATAAACCCTATTTTGGCACTAACAAATCTAATTAAATATATCAATTAATTTTACAAATTTTCATTTTTATCATCACTTTCGAATTGAAATATACACAATCAAATATAATATAACAATAGGGTTTATGAAATTTAAAATTATATTTAACAATTATAAATACGAAATATTAACAAAAAAAACTGACACCTGATATTTTTCAGCACCACACTGTTAAAAATAAATTCTGGAAAACGACAACGTTTATAATCTCAGGAAAGATTAACATAATTAGGATTTAATAATACAATTCTGGTGAATACAATTTATGAACAGCCTGTACTTTTCTCTTGAGTCAATTATTCTTCTGACCCTTTTTACATTCAGAATTCTTAAGATTTCGAGAAAAAGGTACAACTCGTAAAACACATATTTTATGTTTATTCGTTATGAAAAATAGGAAAAAGAAATAATATGCAAAAACACTCAGATCGCATAAATTTTATATCTAGTTTTTAGTGAGCTTCCTTATTGATAGTTATTCCATTATAAGTTTAGCTTAAATCAAGGGACACGACATTCACTAGGCTATCACGACATCTATAAGAGCGAAATTGAGGAACGGACATAGATAAAGACTTTAAATTGTTTATTTTTAAATAATACGACTATTATATAGATGCTACAGTATGTGCTAAAAGGTTCTAATCGAGTAGACACTTGACGAATTGGAATCGATAACAACCAATTTCAATCAGAAAACTTTTTCAATTGAATATTCGTCAGAGCGACATGTTGACGTCTTATTGGGCTCGAAAAATTTCGGATCGCCTCCAATCGATCTACTTTTGAAATTAATCAGATAATACTTTACTTATCGAGATGATATCAATATAAAGACAGTATCTAGTACTTACGAGTAATAGTGTACTATTCCTGCCCAATAAGACTGGTTGTTACAATACTAGAGTGAAAAATGCGATATTTTAGTCTTTTTTCCGATTTTTTTCTAAATTTATATACAAATACATACACACTGCATTATTCTGTATGTACATTTTATTAATATGGTTACGTAGTGGTTAGTGATATTAACAGCATTGTAATATTTCCGCTAAGCATAACATTAACACAATCCGATTCCTAATTAATTACTATTTCTGATTCTAAGGACTTACTCTCATATCGATTTACTAATAGTATAATAATTTTACACTAACGACTGTTCAGTGAGCTTTTATCGATACGAGAGATCAACGATTAGGTTCTCCATTTTATCGATAAAGGTTTTAAAAACTAAAAATTCATGTCTAATCACTCGTTAAGTTCCGTTTTAAGTCGGTCCTAATTATTTTTAATTCAACCTCCTGATGCTCTAGACCTATTCTATCTTTGGTTCCGTATTAATTGTTGAATTCTTATCAATTCCATAACTGTTTAACAATTCCTGGATTAATCTTCGTAGTACACTCATTTAATAATTACAAATTTCCATTCCACTTCCATACCCTTCACCAATGTTCGATCTATCTATATTTATACATATCGATTTCATTCGTTATGTATCGATATAGACGCAGCGATTATCGCTAATCGAATTTTAATATCGAATGGAATAATCTTAAATCGTTAAGCTATTCTTGACTCTACCGATATTTGATCCATTATGTACATTACTTAATACCCTAAGGTTTTATGTCATCGTCTGTGATCCCTCATTACATGTAAAAAGGATACCGATTCAAATCTAATTTTACAAAGGACCTCCTTTCCCTTCAAATTACGAGAGTTTTAATTTAAGCATTCGCGTAGTACTTTCTGTTTTACAAACTGTTTTGATTAAACCTCACTTTTCATTCAAAGAGTTCGATTTAAAGAAAAACTTTTCGTAATTTCTTTTTCCAAATTATGCAACTCTGTGCCAGTTAAGCATTCTTCCGTTAAATCAACCCTCATTAGAATTTCGTTTATGCATATCGTTTATTAATAGTAATTAATATGGTTCTTTAACAAATTATACACGTCAACATTTATCCGTATAACATCCTAGTCAACATCACATTTTTTTAAATTACTGCTAGTGGAAATTTCAGTATGTGCTCAAAGGTTTTTTATAAATTCGAAAATATAAACCGTAGCAAATACGGTTTCTTATAACTGTAAAATAAACTCATATAAATATCAATAATTGCTACATCAATAACAGAACCTAAAGTATAACACAGACTTTTACAACAAAATTCTTCACACATCAGCTAAAATTTCCACTACCACTCGACTTAACTACAATATGTAAATTTATTATAATTTAATGTCTTAAGACTTTGTTATGAAGACGTGTGCGTTTCAACCACGTATTTAATTTAATTACATTATCAATTATAATTACAAATCGGCAATCTAATAATTAGTTCTCTCATACTTGTGCCGGCTCACCGGAGGCACCTAGTAGTTGGTTCATTGCACGATGATATGCGGTGCCGATAATAGGACAGCCACTGTTGCGATGATTGTAAAAAGTGTGAACACGAACAGGCAAAACCTGAGGACAAAAGTAGCATGTCAAGATCAATTAACATCAATTATAAATATAGACTTGGCCACAAGATAGCTCCCTGGAGAACTCCAAAACCATGGCAAGCTTTAAGTTTCCCAGGATCTTGGCTCTGGCTAAATTTTGAAGTATGCATCTTTAAATAAATTTACTAAAATATCCTTCACGCTATAAATATTCCGCATTAGACTATATTTCAGTCAGTTTCCGAATGAAACGTCTAGTACCTACTCAAGATGCAGATCCTAACAATATTATAAAGCAGTACTTATACACATTCTTGTACGTTCAGACTATCCTTCTAAAAATGCTACTTTATTTTATTTCAGCATTTAAAACTGCTTGTTTGAAATTCAAAATGTATACCCGTTGCAGGACTTCATAAATTTTCGTTTGCATTTTAAAATGAAGACTGTATAAAATTGAATTTCAGTTAAAACCCTACTGTATACAAAATGTCAGGATTTTTAAACAACGCACAAGGCTTTGCAGCCAAGCGTTACATCCCATCCGACGGTTGCAGCTAAACCACTTTAGATTTTGTTTCATCGTACGTTGAACCTTAAAATTTTATCCACAAACACAAAAGCCTGCGACAGGGGCTAAACAGGAGGATAACCATTTAACATTACAATGACATGTTTCCATTTTTCATTCTTCCTGTATAAATGGTTCCATATATGCAGCTAACATATAAATTGCTATATGTAGGCACTCAGATCGTGGAAAGGTTGTTAGTCGACCATAAAACTGGTAGGTTACAAGCTTTTTCGCTTCTAATTAAATTTTGTGCGGTTTCTAGAGCTATTTCATTTACTTTATTTATTATTTTATGAACTTCATTATTTATTGCATTACTCTCATACGTGGTGAACTAATAACTTAAAGTAGATTTCTGGTTCCTTTAATTTCGTCTTTTATTGGCTTTCTTTCGTATCGAAGTATATTATCACTTTGTATGATGACATAATTACTTTTCTTGTCAGGTATCTGTACATTTCTTTTTTTTTTCTTACATACATAAATTTTTGTCGATTTTATGTATCTCATAAGTGCTGTGACGTTCCTGGAGACGATAAACTCAACACATTTTATAACCTGTCTCAGAACACAATACTTGAATAATTTATGGTATGTTTATGTACCACCGAGCTATTAAGGAAAAATAGCATTTGTAGTATACCTATATAATTATAGTACATATCATTTAAAAGTATTTTTAAATACGTTCAATTTGTTGTCGCAGCACGTTTTCAAAGTGGGAAAAGCTTATTAAAACCAACGCGTTTTTAAACCAGTTTCTCTCGACCGCTTCTAAATTCATTCTATAATCAAAATTAATCTGATCAAAAATCAATCAATCAATTAGCGATAAATAATGAGAAAAAAGCAATATTTGCCATGTTACATAATTATAAAATATTTGCTGCTAAAAACGTATTGTTTTATACGGAAATGAAATACCAACATCATTCATTTAAGTAGAAACAAAAGCTCGGTGCTGGTTAATCCCCCTTTATTGTGAAAACAATACAGTCATAAATCAATGAATGTAGTTTTACCATATTCATTAATCAATTCGCTGGAGCTTTTCGGATTTGAGTGAAATCCGAATTGAATCGAATGATTTCTTTATCCTCAATATTATAATCACTGCTTGTTCTGTGGTTTCGTATATTATGTATGGTCACGTTTTATGTACTCTTAAAACTTTTCCCTCGTGCGTCTCCTTCATATGCGGCGAGTTTAAATCATGTAACGCTACGCAAGAGCTCTTTATATTTAAAACGTTTTTTATATGCATGTTAGATAGAATTTTAAGAAGATGTAAACTTTTTATTTACAAATTCTTCAACTGTTATTAAAGAACTATGTTAATACCTAGGTGAGAAACTTTGTAAATGTTTCGCGAAACAAAAGGTATGCTGTATAATTAGCACTGGGATTCCATTAAGATATTTTATAAAGTGTATTTTCTCTCACCTGTCAACAACCATCGCCGCGAACTTCCAATCGCTGATCAGCTCAGCTTCTTCGTCTGCTTTCTTCATCCTTGCAGTGATGAACTGCAGTTCCCTCAGGATGAGGTGAAGTTCTCTGTGGTGGCTTCCCAGCCCGCCGCCCACGTCTTCCATAGTGGACGGACGGACGAACGACCGACGGAAATCCGAGCGGAATATCGAACACCTAAATCGATATAGTGAGATTGGAAAAAGTATATTAGCATAGAAATGTTTAATGAGATAGAAAGTAATTTACATCGATTTGGGAAACCAATTCAAGGTTCTAGCTGTTACAAAGATGTTTAATGAAGGGTAGTATTATTTTAGAACTTATGTATTCAAAAAGAAGAAATTATTTTAAAATAAGAACAAAAAAGCAAAGTGTTAGTAATTCCTCGCATACGTTGCAAATAGAGAACTCAATTTAATTTAATGCTTTCAGTTATTTCATTTCAATTTTAAATAACTCACCCTGGCCCCAAATTTCCAGTAGACGCTGTACTATTAGGAGGTACAGGGCCGTGCCTGAAGTCATCATCTATGTCTAACACATTTGCCAGCAGTGACTTGGATGACCGCTCCTTAAGCTCTAGCTCCCTCATTCTTGTGTTCATCATTATAGTCTTTCTTGTTATTTTTTTCCCTGGCCTCGACATACGAAGTATCCATGGCAACCATTGCAGGAACACAGACTTTATCTGTCAATGAAAACAATATTTATGCAATCTTATCAATTACTTAAAATTTCAATGGTGTGCGTGTAAAATATAATTAACTTGATTTTTTTTACAAAAATGGATACAAGGATGGCTTATTGCCAAATACTCACCCACTGTGGCATCTCATGTATGTCTGCTGTTCGATGATGGTAATTGAGTACGACTACTGTCAGTACCACCGACGACGCTACCATAAACATGATGCAGTTGAAGTACGTCCCTGTTACATATAACATTGATTTTACACGTTGAGGGTTACAATTTAGGTAGATGATTTTTTATAATTTACTTTACGTATGGAGGTAAACGTTCACTTATTTTTCTGGATTGAAACAAAAAGAGTAATTTAACACTGAATTTTTTTACTAAGCTGATATATTACTTCAGTAGGGTTCTCAATTTCCTTTTTTGTGTATTCTATAATATTATTTGAAATGTTTACATACTTGAGCAAAGGGATATTTAGGGCAAAACTTCATTTTATATTTACATCTTAAATCTAGGGTGACAAACAAATACAAGAAATAAATGAAAACTGTAAGGAGAAAATTAAGTAAACCAACAAGTTTATCTCACAGATTTATAATTTATTACATTTTTAATTGCAATAACATGTGGTTCAAAGCTATACGTCATATCTAATTAACAATGACACAGAAAGCCATATTCATGCATTTTAATTGTACATGCGATGTTCTAATCTACATTTAGATGAGTTTTAGCTTTTATGCGTTACATTGGCGGTATCCACTTTAGTGAGTCAACGTTTTATGATATTCTGTCGTGTCTATCAACAAAAATAATCTTTTTTAAATTCAAAATGTAATAAACACGACAAATTATAGCTCCTATTTTCTTTATCACCTACTTTTATTATTTTAGGCCAAAGAAAGTGCCTGTCACTTGATTACTTTGAGAATTAAATTGACAATTATCTCGTTGGGACAAGCTCTTTCAGTTTATTATTTAGCGTCCCCTGTAACGAAGTTGTAAATTATCTCCAAGTTATTAACATATTTAAATTGTAACTAACGCTACCAGAGACGCTAGTTTGACAAAGGAATTTGTTATTACTAATTCAATGTCGAAAACATTTCAATAAAGTACTCAAGAACATATAGACCACATCTAAATGATCTTGAGTACTTTATTGAAATGTTTTCGACATTGATCTTTACTCAACAGTAAAGACCAATTGTAACTGTATTGTAGAATATTACAATACAGTGAATGAACAGAATGGTCAAAGTTTTATCTAATCAAATACCTTTGTCAAAAGTTCCAATAAGTTTAATAATTCAATCAATTACAGGGATAGTAACAGACCCGGCGAAAGTTGAAACCCGAAGTTCACCAGATACTTGGAGGCTGGACCCTCACTACCCGCATCCACTTTGGTGCTTTAAATTGTTGTTTAACTTATACTCCTGCTTTTAAACTACAAGCAATTAAGTATTTAGAAGCTCGTTTAGATAAGGAGAGTTGTACGAAAGTTTTTGCCGTTTTAATCATTTTTAACCATTTTAAAATCATGCTCGAAACTAATGTCTGTAGTCGCGTGTCTGTCGGCTGTCTACAGAAAGGCCAATCGAAATAAATCAAAGAAAGTAAAATAGATTCGAAAATGAAATTTGGAATGAATGAATGGACCAAGAAGTATTTGGAAGGAAATTATTTTAATACATTACAAGAAGATCGAGTGCCAGTATATTCAGGAAATTACCTTTAGATATACTCAGTTTAGCTACGTATTTCAACAGCACAAATTTAAAGTGCAATAACTCTATTTCAAGTGTTGAGAGAGCCGCAAGAGCTGTACAAGCATAGATCAGTCTCCAGAGACGGCGAGACTCTAAAATGCAAGTTGAAAACAGAAAAATATAAGAAACTATACGCTCTCCTTCAAAAGTTCAAGCAAAAATTTCTATTTAGATCTTTGTTAAGTTGGTGTTTCACGAACGAGCAGAGGGACATTTCAGGTTAAACACTCCAAAATATACCTCAAGCTTCATTCTTTTTTAAAATAAAATAACTATTCATCATTATTTTTATTTTAGTTATTTAGGAAAAAATAACAAACGCGTGGTATTTTTCTCACCTATTAGGGGGATCGCCTCAGAGGTTTTTGTGATGACGTGTCCCACCAATAGAGAGAAAACAGTTTGCGACAGGAGGATTGTAACACCTGCAAAGATCAATATAAACTATGAAACAAAAATCAAATTAAAATGTTCTATTTACAATGGTTAAACCTATAATACCATCCAGTCTATACGTCGTTGGTTAGATCTCGTCCTGTTTGTGTGCTGAGTCGGTATCAGGGGCTCAAGTAAAATCATAAACGAAACATAAGGACAGTCATGCAAACACTATTATAGAGGGTTTTATCACTGGCGTTTTATCATCATCATTATTATATTTTCTTTTATTTGAAAAGAAGGGTTTTATTTGAAGTTTTCGCTAAAATTACACCACCCTCCAAGTATCCAGAAACCGCGGCTTTAAGCCTATGGATATAAAAATATTTCGAAAAAAAAACAACATTCAAAATAAACACCCAATACAAATCGTACACCATGGAATCGATTACGTAGACAGCGAACTCACATCAATACTTGAAGATAATAAAAATACGAATTTAAACATTTAGAATAAAAATATTACAACTTACCTTCAGCGTCCTTATGTAATTAAAAGCTCTTGTCAAAGTTATAATCACATGCCATGCCACTTAAACCGAAAAGTTAGTATCGTTACAGAAGTGTATCGACCAAATAAACAAAATAAATGAATATTCAATTGACTAAGTTGAAGCAAAGAATCACGGAATCGATTCCAAGATTTTAATCGAAATAATTATAAGAAAATACGTAAAAGAACCTTCACAATTAATCTTGTTGGACTATTACAATTTACTCTCCAAAAGAATGAATTCTCAAATTAAGTATTTTTAAGCAAAAGCATCTATCTGGATTGTTGGTTTCTGCACTTAGTCCATCGTGAACCATTGTGCGTGAAGAAGCAAAAGCATTTAACAACGTCTAGTAAGTCAGTAATCGACGTGGTTTATCAACAGACAATAAAATGAAAGCTTGTAACCACTTAATTGCAACCTTAAGCTCACAACAATTTAAATTAACTTTAAACGAACATAATTTACTCCTTGTAATGTTTTAAAATAATTAATTATTAATTATTCGTTTTTAATAACAAAAATAAATGAGAGCTGAAATAAAATAAAAAACAGTATGAAAGATGAAATAAAAGTACAAGGACAACATGAATATGAAGAGAAAACAAATGTGGGAGACAAGCGGGATGGACAAACGGTGTGGGTTAGGTTTGGGTAGTGTACCTAACAGGGGGATAGCGTCGGAGACCTGTGGCAGGGTCTCGGCTACCAGGTTGAGGAACACCGTCAGCGAGAGAAGAATAGTGACTCCTGTAATCAAACACATGGTTAACACCCCTATGATGTTGATATCGAGTATCAACCCTCAACAGTTTTTGTACCGATCGCAGTTTTACTTATCCTTTTAAGTTGCTCCCTAAACAATATAGTTATGGATGATGATAATATCGTAATGATGTCTACGCCAATAAATACTTACCGTGTCTCGCCGTTATACGTCTGGATCTTTGCGGCAAACTAACCCCGACACAAACAGTCATACCACATTCTAGACAATCTAATATTCATTTCAGTGCACGCTGCTTCCGAACGGCTCTTAAAAGTTTTATTACCCCTTTGGTACGTTCAACAAGCTGTATAGCGTGAATTCTTGGCTTTTACGGTACTCGTTTATTATTTCTGATTAATTCTCGCCTCGACAATGTAATATAAAATGGTTCTTGTTGCTTTTATCGTTGGTTTGGGATGAATATTAAATGCGTTTTCAATTCTTGCTAGATTTTTAAAATTCCGGATCGGTTTTGTTGCGTTGTTTCTTTTGTGAGTTTGATTAATTTTCAGGATTCCAATGGAGAGAAAATCTATTCGAGAATTGTTAGCAGTGTTTTTTAAAGACAAAAAATTGACATTGTATTTGTAGCTGATTATGGTTAAAATAATAAGTATATCATTTTATGTTATAAAATTAATTAAAACCACTGTTAATGTGTAAATATTATTAGCCTTAATATGTAGTCGCCTTGAGGAACCCCTGCACCATTATATTAAAAAAATAACGAAAGCAGCGTGCACTTTTCACCAGCACTATTTCCTACAGTGCGGTACCTATGAGTGGCACTGCATCAGACGTTGACGGCATCTTTTCTGCAACCAGGTTCAGAAACACGGTCAATGACAACAAAATTGTCACACCTGTCAACCGGCCATTATATGAATAAGAAGAATTTCCAAGTGATGAAAACGCTAGAATAAGACGGAAGATACTCGATTATCTCATAGCACTAAATGCGTTATAGTATGCAATCAAAACTTCTACCATTTTTGTGTGGACATTATCTTAAGTAACCAACATATTTTTATTCACATCATCAGTACTGCATTATTTTAAGTTTCATGTGTTGCGATTGTTAAAACATGTGATGCAACAGTTTAAGCAATCAAATCATTAAGTACATCGCTCCTATAAAATACCAAAATATAAGACTGAATTTGAGTCTTACTAAATACAATCACACAAACATAATCACGAACTGAATAATCAAATGTAACATTCTGAGTAATATTTGGAACAAACTCAACCGTGAATGATACTTCAAATCTGACTCTCCGAACAAGGGCAATTTTCTAGTCTGTGCAATAATAATTCTAACGCCTCCTTCAAACGCTCCCCCATTAAATTTAAGTACGTTCTTAGTTCCAGTAGAGCTGCTTTTAAATACTCAAGACTCATCGCTTATAATTAAATTGTAAAACTGTCTTTTATGGACTATGAACGATCTTTAGTTACAAATTATGTAAGCACACTGCTCGTCTGATTGTTTCTTGCCAGTAATCTTTCATTGGATGGTCCATTGAGTTTGGCGTTGGAGACAACTATAGCGAATTATAGCTCGACCAATTTATTATTAGTAAATATGAAAACAAATCTAAAAGGAGCATTGTTTCTATCGACGATCTCAACAAAAACTAGTATAACACCATTAACTTTCATTAGCAGAGTAATTTCAATAATAAAATGCTAACCTACTTACAGACTCCCTCCACTGTTGACACATATAAAATTTACTGCAAACTCGAACGTACATCAGCACTTGTGCCATATACACGAGTGCGATACAAATATGCACATTGTGGCCTTTTCAAGATAAGAAAATGGAACACGATTTCGCTCCGTTCTTCCGTACCTCTTTTGCTTACTATATGTCCCGTGTTATTCACTTGTCAACAAAGCAGATTTTCTTCGGAGAATGCTAAATATTTTAGTGCTAGTGAATTATCTAGTTTCGTAGATGACAGTAAAATATTTGGTTTGGTTGACTGTCTTTATTTTCTGGTAGTCACTGCCACTAAAAATGGACAAATTCTCCGGCCTGGTATAAAAAATCTGATCCCGAATATGTATTTATCTCAATTTCGATAAAAAATTTAGTTGTGACCTTTTTAATAACGACTGCAGTATAACACTATTGGTTATTTTTGAGTCTGATATGTTGACCACTTAGTGCTAATAGACTCGCTTCTAATAAAATATTACGGTCGAATAAAGATGTGCCTGCTATACTCTCCTTTTTTAAGGCGGGAAATCATCAAATGACTTCTCCCGCTTTAAGGTGGGTCTTTCGGATATTTATTGACTAAAATCCACCTAAGCCCTTCAGTTGCCCTTTGCGTTCTTGGGCAACAGTCATTTTTTCAAACTCTCCCGCAGACCTACTATACTCCCCTGCCTAACTCTCTGAGGGAGATACTTGTTATATGAAGAACAGTATACTGACCAAGAGTAAGTTTTTCTCCGGAGTCAGGTGGCAGTGTGAATCCAAGGAGTGCCATCGAGGAGATCAGCACGCACGGAACGATGAGGTTGAAGAAGTAGTATAGAGTTCTTCTCCTGATCATGATGGTGAACGTAACGTCGACATAGGGCTCCGGGCAACACGCGTATGTTATCGTATTCTTTTTGCCTGGCATTCCTGTGGGGTGGCAAGACAATAAATTGGTAATATTGTAAAAAGTTGGTTTTCATGAAAAGAAGAAATGAAGTCGAACCAAATGGTATTCCTGTGAAAGTATTAAAAAGTCGTATATCTATTGATAATGAAATGGAAAAAGATGAACAAAGTGATGTATTAGTTAATGAATCATAATGGTATTATAAATAAGACAATGTTCATGAGTAACGAACGAGGGACACAACTATATTCGACAGTACCTCTCAAGTGACCAAGAAAGATATTGAATGTACCATCATAACTCACCTATTAGATACCACTCCCCATTTGTTATGAAGTCCGAAAGATCACCGCCTGCCTCATCTTTTAGCACCAGATCCAACTGTCAGGGCGAAACACGGTGTAGTTTGACACATTCAAACAAGATGCACTATAATACCCTAACCCATACTAGTAAACATGCCAATTGTACCAAGATAGCAGGACCAAATAGAGGACAAAATTCTTCCATTATTAGCCTCATAATACCGACTTATTCAAGCAATATGACTGCTGTTGAGGAAACAATTTTGTAATGAAATGGCCTGTCATTTCTATTTTCATCGTCTTTTTCTTTCCTTCCCCTTGCATATTTTATTGGATAAAAAACCTCAGCAGATTTCATAAGTAACAAACGTCTTGAAGCTTATTATTCAGTATCGGCTTAAAATTAGTCGACTTACTGAGTGGAATCTTTTGATCCTGCAACCTTTAGGCTTTCGAAGTTTCTTGAAAAATAATTTATATCTTGGACCGAAAGGGAAATGTGAGAACCTCTAAATGCAAGACAAGGAAGGGGATGCAAGAGCATGCTTTAAACAATTTATAATATCGCCGCCATACGGAATTTTGTTGATAAAGATCTAATAGTATACAAAGAGTTCTAATAAGAAGCAAATATGAACAAAAATAATAAGAAAGGAACTACTAATAGAAAAGACAAAATATAATTAAAAGCTAATAAGTATTAGTATGTACAAACATAAATCATGACCAGCAAAAACAGCATTTAAGAAGAAACCTTAAATGCTTTTTTGTTTGAATTATAGAGTAAAACTCGAAACGATTCCAAAAGCTAAAGTTAGCATCGTCAAAGCCACACATTACCAGTAATTATCGAGGTTAATCCAGTTTCCTCAAACCACGCTAGACTTCAAATTCTAAAACTACTCATTATAATGAAAGTTAAAATAATACGAGGACACAAAGGCAAAGTTAGATTAAGTCTATAACGAACACGTGGTACAAACTGGAGTAATGAGCTTCGAGGCGCGTCCCAACTTCGGGATACTACGGAATTATTCAAGAAGTTATCACTCAACGTACATGATATTTATGACAGCTTTTGTATTATTTTTAATTTGAGTTTTAAGAATGAAGAAGATACTTTGTAAAGTAATTTCAAAGGCAAAGATGCTAAATTTTCGAACACATATAATGTAACAACTACAAATACTATGAAAACTACGAATTTAACTATAAATTTAAAAAAACTAACTATAAAAAAGCTACACACTAATAAACATTTAACGTTTGGTGATCGAGTTGAAAATTTCAAAAGGTAGTATTTTCAGTGCAGCGGTCATTTGTATAAACAAAATAGTACAAGTCCAGTCAATCGGATTCAAATTTATTGTACCTACAACGACGCTTCAACATTTGTACCCATCAACCGAATTGCTGTCCGGACAGGAATCAATCGGGTGACAGAACTGAAATACATTTATTTTATAAACGTAGCATTTTATTTTGCAGACGATGTATTTATTCGGTGCAACGGAATCTATTCAGTGAAAACATAACGACACAGCGTGACTGAACTCTTGATTCAAAATCAATACTATACTCAAGACTGTCATAAATTCCGATAACAATGAGCTTTAAAGAATAATATCTATTCTACAAATAATTGTGAATCTACTGCAAACTTTTCAATATCTAAAGAAATAAAGAAAACGTGCATAAACATTATATAAGACTACAGTTTTATTAAAGAAAATGGCTAAGAATGAAAATAAAATTACGTTAATTTAAGTTAGAGAATAGAAAACAAGTTCAAACGTCTGTATGTATGCTAAATTATTCGAAAACATTGTTTCTTTTATTTTAAACATTGCCATAACTATAAAAATACATAGATGTCAATACACTTGAGCATTTGGAGGTGACCGTTTTAGTAGGGTTACAAATATACATGAAGAAGTGTTGGTATTTGCCAATGTATATTTTTCGTATTATGAAATTTGCTTATGATTTATGTTTCGTTTACATATTTTTAGTTCATTGTATTTTATACACAATCTTTCACATATTTTTCGTTCGCTTTAAATGCAAATGATTTTAGTTTAAGTATTTTTTTTTTAAGAGTACGTTTATAAATTGTTGTGATAATATAGCATATTCGCGGATTGATTTACGTAGCTTTTTAAGTTTTTACCCTGATTTTTAAATCCGCAAGTACATTTTCAAGGTGTTCTTTGTGCCATTGCTATTGTTTGTAACAAAGCCGAAGCCTTGCTCGGAGTAGCTTTTCTGGCGGTTATATTTTCATAACAAGTCAAAAGCAATTAATCAACATATCAGATCAGATAAGCCATTGAGAGCATGAGCAACTAATTATTATTATATTATATTTAATTATTTACATTTTATTATTATGAATTCCAAAAATCACAATATTTTGATATAAATTTATTGTTTTTCATGAAACTTTATTGTGGTCAAATTTCCTATAAATATATAATGAAGCTTTTCATAAATATTATTGGTAATTTATTAGTGGTAATAATAATTATAATTTCCCGATAAACTCGAATATATTGGCATGTAATTTACGAAATAATTTACTGCAATGTTACGGTATTAATTTAATATTCATTGTTAACCATTAAATTATAATTAATTATATAGTTTAAACAATAGTTTTTTTATGGACTAAAGCTGTACTTTTTTATTGGATAACGGGAATTGTCATTGGAATTATTTAGCAATTGTTTTGCTTCATCTTTTTTAATTAGCATTTTTTTTCTCAACATTTTTGACATTTGAATTTCTATTTCTAGTTGTTTTTCTTTTAATATCAATATGGCGGGTATTGATTGAAAGTGAATTGAATAAAACATGTCGAAAAAATTAGCAGACAACATTATCAACATTATTTAAATCAAATAAATGAATTAAACTATATACATAGTGTGTACATACTAATGCACGCACTATTTGTATATTTAATATAAATATTATAAGTACTAAAACACACACACATTATAAACACACAGGTTTATAGTGCACACATTTTACAGTCTCTACTGTAAAATGTATAACACTTTAATGTACATTTTGATTAAAACATTTCATTAAAATTCATTCAAACGTGTTTCATAAAAAACAACGCCAGCTATCGGTAATCAAATCTATCATTTCAATCAAAATGTCAATAAATAGGTTGTAATATAATACATATATACACACATATATGCTACAGAATTTTCCGTATGGCGGTTCGTAAACGTTTCATTATTTTGTGACTTTCTTCCATATTTATGTACAGTGCTAATTTTTTGCATCATGCAAAATAGTACATACAAAACTGGATATGGAAATATCCTAGGTTTCTCACATGGTTCCCTTAGATTTCTCCCTAACCTAACTTATCCTAAATGATATAATCCTATGTTCTCATTCGAGTCTAACCTGTACTTTATCTTAACAAGATTAATTCGCGAGATCTTTTAATTTAATTATTCCAGCCACGGCTCTTATTTGTAATGTTATTATGTAATTAAATCTGGTTAATTTAACAGTAATTAATTGTAATGAGGCTTGAATTATCTACTTTGTTAATGAAAAGATGTTTGTTTTAGAACTTGAAGAAAGGGTAACGCTATGTTTGCTGGTTATTTTTTACAGTTTCGAAATCACCTGCCTTGCTTGAGCACTAATTCTAATTTCAATTAATTGACAGTAAATACAATTAAATCTGTCACCAGTCTTGCCAGGGTGTATCGTGTTACCCAATTACTGAATTGTGTAGGTCAGATAAGCAGTTGTTCTATGTTAAATACTGGTACACAGTTGCATCTGGTTAGATTGGAAGCCAAGCCCAACACAGTTGGGGAAAAGTACGGCTTTATTGACAGTTAAAACACTCAGCAAATCAATAAAGACGATAGGACTAAAAAGTTTTCGAAAAGACAAAAAGTAAATTAAATTTCAATCTTTTAGATGAATGACATAGTTAAATTTCTTACGCTGAAGAGCAAAATCATAAATATATGAGTAATTAGACTACAATAACTTTCCAGATACTAAAGTAAGATCTCAAAATATGCGTCCTAATTTGGAAGTCAAAGTACAAGTCTCATGTTAATTACTCTTCCTTTAAAATAAAACAAAACTCGAGTCTAAATCAACGTTAGATACGAGAATACGCTTGAGGGCACACGTGCTGATAAACCCTCAGTTTAAATGTAAAACAGGCAGGTGAATCCGTAACGTGTGTTTAACCAAACTTCGTTCAAGATATTTCTACCTAAAATATAAGCTTTAATGCTATGATTGAGTAAAAGTTACTAATTTCTACGCTAACCTAATCAGAAGTTACGTCATAAGCTTCGAAAACCGCTAGTGAAAAAAACAGACAAAGTTATTGTTTTTCCTTTTATTGAAAACTTGGTGGAATCAAAATTTAATACGAATTTATTGTTTTTATAATTCGAGGCGGATTCGAAATTCAATATTCTTCTTTCTTTTCTAATTTATTTTTTCTTTTGTAAAATAAGAGCCATAGAAACTATATAAAAGTTTGTGAGAGCGAAGTAATATTAGATCTTTAACGTTCTAGGTTTCTACCTGATTGCCATCATATGTCCAGCTACCAAACTTCATATCACAGTGTTGGTCGTCGAAGGGAAACCACGTGATGTCTATCTTGCATGTGCTCTTGAATATGCCAGGAGGCACGTACAGGCAACTGCCGTTGTTTCTGACCACCACGTTGGTCTGGTATGTCCCGTCAAAACCCTCGTCAGCACTAGTATCAATAAGAATTGTGTCATCAACTAACTGTATTTCTTTACACATTTTTGTTTTTAGATAAGTATGTTACTGTTTTAGTAACATTCTTGTAAAAACATTATTATAAATCGTAATAGCTACCACGTCTAATGGTCAGCTAAAAAAATCTAGTCAAAGTCACTTTTATAGATATGAAATATCGCCATGTTTAAAAATTACACGCTACAGTTTTACGCTTTGTTCTTTTTCGATGTTCCAATCATTCAGTAATAATGAATGTAGGAACACAGTCATAAATAAATTATCTACAAAATTTTACAGTAATAAATTAGATGAACAAAGGGACCCTCATCAAACCCCTACAATTAAACACGTATTTTGGGTACTAAGAGCATTCTTTGATTAACTTTTGTAATTTAATTAAAAAATCCTTTGAACACATTGCATGTGAACTCTCTTTTTTGGTAACTTAAATGTGCGTCTTATCATTTACATCATCTAAGGTTAAAAATATACATTCTTGTTTAAGTTATCTTAAAAAGAAAATGAAGTTAGCGAAGCGTCAGTGAAGTCGCATGAAATAAAAATCAATATCAAAGAAAGTTGTTTGTAATAAACGAAGAACTTCGTGTTTATTTTAATTTAAAAGTGAAAGTTTTAATTAGATACAGAATATATTATTTACTTTTTATTAAAGCTATGTCTAAAGCGAAATGTGCTTTTACAATAAAGCGTTTAATATTTTAGTAATTTATTTATTTTTCAGTGCTTCGGATTCCTCTGGGACGCTATTTATTTAAAAAATGTGCTGTCATTGACAAAGGTGAAATTAGAATAGATTTTATCATTGACTGCACTAACATCATCCTCTCGCTCACCAGATTTAGAAAAAAGAAGTTTTTATAAAAAGAATGCAAAAGTAAGAGTTGCCAGTTACGAAAAAAAAATATCTGACAAGCGAGACAATGACAGTGGTGTCTCAAATCAGCGACTAGCGTGCCATGTACGTTAATTTTATTTTTATTTGTGGCAGCACCGAGTAGGAGCTTTCAACCACGCGAACGATCGTTACTTATAAAATAAAATAAAAAATATATAATAAGGGGACAAGTACCGATCGTCACATTCGGGACTATCTCCTACTGTGCTGTCACAATTCTGAAAATTATGTAGTTAAATATATTAATTGTAAAAATAGGAAATAAAGATACACAAAAAATATTTTCGGTAAAGGTCATCTTAGAGCTAAGCAATAGAAAATAGGCAGAATGAAACAAAATGCTTGGTTAATGCATTTTAACTTACGCATTAGCAGTTTGAAATAGATGTTTATTTCACTAATTATATTCACTGGCTGTACAAGTTATATAACAAACCTCCCGCAGGCTTTACACACATCTCCACAAAGGCCTTTATGGGCTAAATAAAGAACGCGGGCCTTATCGCCCACGTCCATTTATCAAGGTGCCTACAATCTGATCATTAGTATTTTTAATTCAACTCCCCCTTAATGAACACAATTGTAATCGGATTTATTATCTGGCATCAACGTAAATGTTAGCTTTGGTGGATTTAAGCTTGCTTTTATAACATCTGGGCCAGATATAAAGCTTTCTTGAATTCTTTTTGTATCTCATTTACAAATAGATCCGTTATCATGCCGGTTTTTGACAAAAGTAGCAGAAGAATGGGTATTATTATAGCGTCTACTACGCACAATGTTTTTTTCTTTCTGTATTTTGTAATATCTTCTGTGCTTTAACAGACAGATACCAACAATTTACTACTAGTTGCCGACTAGAGAGAAACTGAACTCCTTTCTTTGCATGTAGGAGTGCATGTAGCTTCGTCACAAGGTTTAAAATGACAAATTAGGATTTCTATCTTCATTTTCATCAGTTGCTTTAACAAGCCAACATTTTTTGTCATCAACTTGCACATAACAACTTCCTTGTCTTTAAACCAAGATTAACATAAGTAATAGAATGTTAAATCACTAAACCACAAGGCGAACAATCAAGATCTAGTCTGAGCTACAATTTAACTGTAATTTGTCCAAGAGCGCCGCCCTGGGACGCGAGTCGATGAAACTAAGATACTGGTTTATACTGGTTTACACCGGTTTGTACTGGTCGTAACTAGTTTTAACTAACTTTTGATGTTGTCATTAATAAATGAGTTAATTTGAATTCACTTTGAGATTTATTTTTGAAATTAAGTTAGAGTGTTTTATGTGGTGAAATAATTTAATGTCTAACGTAGTGTCAAAAGGTTGCGGCGACCTCCCTGACGAGGTCAGCGTGGTCTGTTACATAGACGATACGCTGGTCCTGGCGCGGGGAGAGTCGTACCGGGCGGCGGTCGAACTAGCGACACGCGTTGTTGATAGGATCCAGCAGTTGCGACTCGAGGTGGCGCTGCACAAGTCCAAGGCTATGTGTTTTTACGGTCCTCGGAGCGCGCCACCACGGCGTTCCCAATTAACGGTAGGAGGAGTTCACATCGGTGTCGGGTCGACGATGGAGTACTTGGGACTCGTCTTGGACACGAATTAGACTGGGGCTGTCCTCAAGCGACTTGTATGATTTTCCTCTTCTTTTGTTTCTTTCTTTTGTATTATTTTGATGAAAAAAAAGGTGTTAAAAGGTTGGAACTGAGTTTAATGTTTGGAGTTCCACACTGACACTCTGTCTCGTTCCACCCAGGGTGGGAAAATCTGCACGACGATTTTCAACCTCAAAAAAAAATGTTGATATGTGGGTACGTACATAGTCATACATATTATGTGGTGCATCGAAGGTTAAAAAAACAATTATTTTCCCTAAAGAAAAAAAAAACGTAGCACCCATAACAGCTCCCACAAACCCGAAAAACAAACAAGATAAAATTCTCAGATAGTGAAAAGCCCAAACGTTCGTGGGCGCTCACTACGACAAAAGTGCTACCATGCTTGCATGTCGTATTCATGTAGTATTCATGGGCCACGGACGTGTGGTGTGTAACCACTCCGTTAGTTGGCGGGCCGCCAGCAAATCCGTATTAACAGGACCCCGTGTCAAACAGTAGTGTAATTCTGTGGATTGAATAAAACATGCGATTGCTGCGAATGAACGAATGAACAGTTTTCTTTTGTGATTTTTTTATTGCGTGTTTTTGGTTCATTTCCTTTGGGATTAGGCTCGATAGTGTGACAACGTTTATTTTTAGCTGTATCGTTGAACGGCCGAATGTGGTTCAGATTTGCTTTATCTATATAAGTCTCTTTATATGCCACAAAAAAACCTTTAAGAGTTCCCAGGTCTTTTTTGAGACTCAAACGCGAGTTTGATGACTTCTTTCACTTCTCACGGCCATAATATCTTGAGCGACAACTTTCAACTACGAAACACAAAGAAAAAATAAAAGAGCAACACCCTCAAATATTTTAAAGTTACGCTTCGGTGTAACACGCATCCTCTGTCTTCAACAGCCATTCACGAAGACGGTAAACAAGGTGCCACCATCACACAGCCCCGTAAGTGATTTAAAAGCTTTCATAATCGAATGCTGGCCCACTGGTCCACTGGCCCAGCGCCAAAAAGCGTCAATGTTGGCGACGTATAGCCAATATCGTAAATGGGTGAATTTTGTTGTTTTGTTTTAAGTGTTGGCTGAAATATTGGACTGGTTTACATTGATTTGCGAAGTGCAATATGAGTGATGGGTGTTTTTAATTAGTACTTGGGTGTATGATTACTTTTGAATTGTATTGGCACTTAAATAAGGGTAGAGAAGTTTGACAGTTGAGATACTCAAGAACAAAGAGGTTTCGTACTGAGAAGAAAATGCTCTTATGGTATGTCATATCTAGTTATTTTAGTTGGTATTGCACTTTTTTCTAGGGGTGCAGTTATAGTAGCTCACACCGGGCGTATAAAAGGCTAGTTACAGCCCTGTAAACCAGTACAGAGCCGATAACTAAATACTAGTCAAATGTCAATTACATTTCCCAGCCCTGCGTTCAAATTTGAGGTTGGAGTTAACTCTAATGACGTCATCAGAGTAGATACTCTGCCTGCTCGGAGTTAGAGTTAGTTGGGTTAACTCTAGGGTAGCTACTCGAGTTATAAAAGAAAGACCCTAGGTTGCAACACGGAGCATTTTTGAACAGTTGGAGTAGCGACTCTACCCTACTCAGGTTATTTATGGACGCGGCCCTGAACATCGACATTTAGGTACAGCCCTATACATAACTCTCCCAAGGTGTGGTAAACCGATTAACTAAGACTAACTAATCTAATGTGATTTGACTAACATAGTCTACCTTGGTTTATGATGCAGCCATACACTAAAGTGTACAGACATGGAGTTACAGTTTGACTTTGTATCTGAAACTGCATGTTGATGATAATTTAATTTTGGAAGATCACAGATAATCAGCATCCGGAAAACCATAGCTAAGGATGAACGTGCTCGAGTGTTGTGACATTTCGTATGTCTAATGATCAATTAGGGAGGTATCTCACAGTTAGTTATCTTGATGGGGCGGAGTGTCCTCAACACAGGGTTATTTTTGAGTCTCGGGAGCTGTTTTTACTGTTTCCTGGCCCTGAGGAGATATCATTTAGAAATAGTATTGTCTTTGAGTGAGTTTATATTTGTTACTAACAACTGTTGGACCATAATTTCCGAGAATAAAAATTTGAATTTAAATAGCGCCTCTGTATGGCTGTTTGTATGAGAAAATACTGAAGAAAACAGAAGCCTGATGAACCTACAAAGCTTTTTTTATCTAATCTTTAATTATTTCAGTCGAAAGACGTCTCCTTTTGGACATAAACCTCCGCCAAGAGTCGTCGCAACGACCGGTCCAATTCATCTCGTATCGATCGGATTCCCGCAACCCTCACCAGGTCATGGGTCCACTTTGTGGGAGGCCTTTCTAGGCTGACGATACGTGGTCGACAGTCAAGAAACTTTCGGCCCCATCGGGCATCTATTCTACGAACAATGTGCCCTGCTCACAGCCAGTTAAATTTGGTGATTCTTCTGATCGTTTATAGACTGAAATTATTTCTGAACTTTTAAATGTATGCTCTCTCTCTCTCTCTCTCTTCAATTTTATAAACTATACCTAATCAAATATCCACTAGAAAATGTTCAACTATCTTAATGCATTGTTTCACTCAGTTTAAATGTATTTTAATTTAAGTAAACTGTAGATAAGTATACAATTTCCTGGCCAGCAAAATCATTATACTGTTCAGTGTGCCAAACATCCCGGCTTTATTTTAGCTCCGGCATCAGAGAGTATGTTAATAGGGCATAAAAAGTCGGATAAGCAAACGCTTACTTGCAAGACCAATTCTTTTGTAAGGAGCGAATTGTATTAATGTAAACGATTTACATAAATACATTGTATTTCTCGCGAGTTGCATGAACACTTTTATTACTTTGACTTGATCGAATGAACTGATAACCTTAATAAATCAACTGTAGTATGTTTTAGTCTTGATGATTTCTAATCTTACTAAGTTTCTACTGTATTTGCGATGGGTCAAGGAAACTCCATTTGGCCAGATTATCTCTGCAAATACAGTGCCAGTGTGGAGCCCCTTCACAGAATATGCGACACCTCCTTTCCTGCCTAGCATGCACAACTACCTGCACCTTCCACGACTTATACGAGGCCAACGACAGAGCTGACCAGGTGGTTAAATTTTTCAGACAAGATTTGAGTCAGATCGATACGAGAAGAAAGAAAAACTAAGGCCCTCGCCCACTGCGACTTTTTATAGCGATGCTGTCGCGCGTTTCGTAAGCGCGCGACAGCATTGCTACTAACGCGCGTTAGTCCCTTTTGCAAGCGCTATAGAAAAGATGCCAACGCGCTACAGCATCGCGACTGTATCGATGCGAACGCGCGACAGCATCGCTATAAAAGACGCCGTGGGCGATAGCCCCAAGTTTCTACTCCTAAACATGTTGAATTTCAAAAACACCTCACAACATGTTCGAACTCCATACACTTTCAATGTATGTTATCATACACACCCATCTTTTTCTCAAACAGTTACTTTGCCGATGTGTACATTTTCTCGATCTTCCAAGGCTATATATTAATTATGTTGCTCCAAGTGAAATTGTGAATCATCCGCGTCACAAATATCATACGCCCACACGTAAGTCGGAGGAAAATGACGCGGAGAATGAGCTTATCCTTTTTGGTGTATTTTGTACACATCGCAAAATAACGCGTACATTTTCTTCTTTGAAGGAAAGAAAAAAAAACATTACTGTATTTTTCAATTAGAGTATTCGATGAACATTTTCGATTGACGTTTTTGTTTTGATAGATAAAGTTTTCGGCAGTTGATCGTACTCTATTTGTTGTGTATTCTACTGTTTTTAGTATTCCGTGCCGAAAAGGGTAAAACGGGCCCATATTACTAAGACACCGCTGTCTGTCTGTCTGTATGTCCGTCTGTCATCATGATAGCTAGACAGTTGTAATTTTCACAGATGATGTATTTCCATAGCTGCTATAACAACAAATACTAAAAACAGAATAAAATAAATATTTAAGTGGGGCTCCCATACAACAACCGTGTTTTTTTTGCCGTTTTTTGCTACGGACGGTACGGAACCCTTTGTGCTCGAGCCCGACTTGCACTTGGCCGGTTTTTTATATCTCTGTTCCTAATTAAACATCCCATAAATAAACCAAGTATACCATAAAAACACCCATAAATTCGGTACATTTAAAACATTCTATTAGCAGATTGCAACTTGCTTCACCGTAATCGCATCAACAAATCACAGATAAAACTGTTATTAAAAAAAGGATAGTTGCCTGGCGAACTTCCAAGCTTAGTTTCCAACTCAGTTTTCGCCATTTAAATCTGCTTTTCTGTTGAAACTTAAAAGCCTGGGAATGTTGAAAACCGGCCAGTCACTAACACCGATGGAGCGTTTATGTCCTCATTACACGAGCCGAGTCTGCAACTCTGCTCCCGACCTTTATTTTAATTCGGATGCCTGTTCAAATCTCATTTAAAAATCTTGGGGATTTTAGAATTTAATGTTCATGTAAGAGCAACAGATAAATTATAACGTGACCGTAATGTATTATCGTTAATGTAATTTTGGTTAATGTCGCAGATTTTCCTTGTATCATTAAGTGATATTTATAGACGCTTCTCTGTGTTTAAGGCCCCATTAAATCATGAAAGAACATCTAAAAGAAAATCAAATTATAGAAAGTTACAAACAAAAGGGAACGTCATTCATAGTCGGAGAGGTCGTTTACCTTTCTAGATACCCATTCTAGGGGGCATTCACACAGTAAATACGGGAGATAGCGACTGAAGAAAAAGTAGCAGAACACTAAATCTGCTATCAGCCCCATAATATCTTATATTCTATGGCATCGTTAAACTAGTTGTGTTGGAACCGTAAGTGCTTATACATGGATGTTCGTAAAAGTTATCGGCCTACGATATACGTCTATAAACGTCTGGCTTCCGGCCAGGTAAGTGCCGATAAACATGAACACACTTACATTAAATCATGTGACACTAGGTTTATATCATTTGCTCCTTAACGGTGTAATGAATAACATGTTTGGCGCGTCGCCAGATGGCGCCAAACTGCGCGGACGTCTATTTGCCGAGAAAATTTGTTTAATGTTAACGACGTTTGAACGACGCGACTGCAGTTGAATTTGAGAATAAATTGTATGATTATATTACTGTGTTCTCGCTCCACAAATTGCATGTTGCACAGTTCATGTCGTGGAATGGGGCACTTATTTCAACATTTGTCGCAGATTGCTTAACTTAAAGTGAACAGTTTGGACAAATTAGAAATACTAAGCTCAAAATGCTCGCCAGTGCTCAGCTGTAATTAAAATCTTCTGGTTTTGAAATGTAAAGTAGTCTGGTAAAATATTTCTTCCCCTCAAACGTAGGGACGGACATTAGGGAAATTTATAATTATTTTGTCCGCATATTTCAGTAAGTTGGACTCTCTGGTGAGGTTTGAGCCCTGTTATTACTTACAGTCACTTTAAAATAATTTTCGCGAACCTATAAAGTAATTAGATCTGAAAAATGGCGGAAACGTGTCCAATTTTACTGTCTGAAAAGATATTACTTTGTTAAAAATATCACTGGCAATTTCAAAGTTTCTTTTCAGAGACTCAAAATAACTTTTACCCAAAAAGAAACATTATTTACTGAGATAATTACCAAAAATATTATACCATCATTTCAGCAATTCTTTCTGGAAGCAGAATATAATTATCTCATTGTTTCATTCGTCGGGATAATAAAAACAAACTCTTTATTTGCCCCTTTCCTTTATAATAATTAAGGCTGCTTTGTTATCAAAAATTACGCAACATTAGAAAAAATTGCTAACCCCATTAAAAACTCTCAAATTTATCTCAGTTCAATTTGAATATGAACTCTAAATCTCAGTGCGTAAGTACTGTTATTTATATCCGTAGTTACAGCAAAAAAATAAGCCATTTACAATTTCTGAAATAGAAAGCATTAAAAAAATTATGTTAGTTAAGGTAGGTATCATACCCGTTTCTAGTACTCTCACCTATTGTACATAAGCACGTCCGGTTTCCACAGCTTGTTGGGTGTGATCCTGAGGTCCTTGACCCCTCCATATTCGCTGTCGTTCCACCTCAGGTTGTAGTCATTCCATTCCTGCACATCATCAACACAATCAGAAATATCATCGCCTCCACAAAAACAGGTGCGAGCAAAAATATTGGAGCATTTCTGATTTCTAAAATGAATGCAAGACCAATTGGGGCGTGTTCTGATTTCAAATAAGGAATGTGATCAGAAAAAAACTTTTTTATTAAAAATAAAACACGTGACGAAAAGGAAGCATTTCTGATTTTTAAAAAAGGAATGTGGTGATAAAATTGAACGGTTATAGATTTAAAAAAAAGTAATGCAATACAAAGGTTGAAGTAAGAAAATGAAGTATTTAATTTGGCAAATGTTAAAACTGTAATAAAAAGGTGCTAGATACCTTCGGAGGTTCAAGAACAACTTTTGAATGTCAACAGAGCAGTTATAAAGTGCGGTGCTGTGAATAGTGAGTGATAAATTGTGTTAAAATAGCGTTCTTAAGTACTGATAGTGGTTTATGAGAGAACATTTAGTTCTATCATATCATAAATGTAATTTAATGCAGAGATTTTGTTGATAGTGACATTAAAACCTGTAATTCTATATTTCTATATTAATGTCGTCTGTAGTCAGAAATGTAGTGAATTATTCGAGAGTTAACAGTGCAATATAACGTAGTACCTATTCAAAGTTTCAATAACTCTCGTCCTCCGTACAACATCGCAGAAAACTACAACAATTCGAAACGCCAAAAATATAACTTTGTCACGAAGCTTCGACTCAAAGAATGGAATTTTACAATGTCATATAAAAATACATATCAAAAATATTCCAGTCATTCTGCTCGCCAGAGTACGGAACAATGGTGGGTGTCGTTTTTACGGCCGATCTCAACGTAAAGATTTCCTTTGACGTAATTTTGTATTGTGCTGCTACACTGTGTGCCAATAGCAACCCACCTTCCACGAACAAAAATGAGCTGCTTTACTTTAATCGTTTAATATGCTCTGGCAATGCAATTACGGTACCTACCATTTATATTTGGTAACTGAAAAATATTGTTCAATACACCTACTCGAAAAACCGCTTCTATCTCTCTTAGACACGCAATTTACTGTTTTCCTCACTAGTGCGGAAAAGTACGCCCGCTTACCCCGCCACAATTGAGTACATTTATCGTATCAGGTTGGGCTCTGAGCGACCCCCACGAGCCAACGGTCAACCCCCGTTTATTTATTTCTTCGAGAGTATATTTAAAAGTGCCTTGTCATTTCATAAGACTTCCACAAATCTGTACTTTAATATTTTATAGCTGAAAAGTTTGTTTGTATGTTTGAACGCGCTAATCTCAGGAACTACAGGTTCGAATTGTCAAATTATTTTAGTGTTGAATAACCCATTTATCTGAATCCACCAATAGGAGAGGAGCAGTATCTCAAGACGTGGGTGAAACCGCGGGGGAGAGCTAGTCTACACATACATATGAAAATTGAGAACAAAACACCCATTCGTCCGTGTACGATCTCTTGTTAATAATAGATTCTATATATTTGTATAGAATCTATTAAGATGATGAATAATATAGTTTGTATCGATACGTACCGGTGCCTACGTATTGAGAATATTTCGATTCTCAGTATCTAAATAGGACTGTTAATTTATTGTGACTTAATTATACTTCAGAGGGAGAAAGTATGTGCTTGTGAAAATTAACTACTTTTACTACTAGATCAATTTGAAACATTTTGCCTTAAGGCAGAATGTAGCGGAAACACAAACCATCAAAAACTTAAATAAAAAAACTGTTTCTGATTATGAAATTCAGCTGATACCTGCGACATCGTCCGCGTGGAGTTCGTAAAACTAACAGGTGTAACTAATAATTATGTGCTTGTGATTCATGCCGAAATAATGTAATTCGATTATTTCAATTTATTTTCACATAAAATGGCGAAACGCAAATTTCTTTCAACGTATGTAAGGGTCGTAACAGTTCTGTTCTGAGTTTGTGCCTACTGCATGATGAAATACGTTACTTGATGTATGATTTTAAAACGGTTTGTTCAACAGAAAAAAAAAGCATATTAACAGTAAATTATATATATCAAGATAACTTATCAAAATAAAGAGAACAGTTGATTTCTTTTGTGATTTTATGGTTTATTTGTGACCTTTTGTGTGATAATTAAAGGGTTTGCCTTTAAAGGCAAACGGGCATTTTGTTCGGACCTGTGACCTATCAGCAACCACTAACGAAACGAGTGGGAGAATGTTAAAGACCATGAATACTACCTAATGAAATGAGACGCATTCCTCAAAAGTATGGGAAAGTTATTTTTTAATGAATTAATTCATTTGAATTTAACTAATTTGTACATACTTATAAATAATTTCAACCCTGAAAGATTACAGATAAATTAAAAGCCATTCATATGTAATGAGAACATGTTGGCACTTTCTAGTTTACGAATGTATTGAACAAGAGGTATCTATATTACTTCTCTGAGGAGATGTTCCAACTTGTTGCTACGTTCATATTTCATATACTAGATGTATCGTACTTCAGAGCACTATATTGGCTTTCATACCCTGCCTTCTATCTTGTTTCTCTACACAGCTTATTCTGAACATCTGCTATCGGTATAATTTACCAAAGAAGTACTTGTATCAGGATAAAATTGACCGTATGTTGCCTATTTTTTGGCGGTGTCGGTGGCCTTTAGTTTTAGGTTATAAATTATTTGAGTTACCTAAATTAAATAAATCATTCTTTTTTATCTAATTGAGTAATTACAATGCTTTAATTATATCTTTATACATATAATTCTAACTCCTCGAATGGTTTGAAAATAAAACTGGACCCAGTAGGTGGCGCAATAATCGGGTTCTCAATTTTTTATTGTGACGTTTAGCCAGCGTTCTGGCAGTACAACATCGGTCTGGACCACTAGTTTATTTTAAATATTCCTATATAATATAAAGCCGAGTTTCCACCTGCAAGCAAATTGTATTCAAGTCGAATAACATTGCGTGGTACGAACGACCGCTTGATCACATCATACCTCGGTATTCCGCAATGATATGTAACTTAATTTGCTAGCAGGTGGAAACACGGCCTAAGAAACACATCACAGTAATTACGCCAAAAAATAACATGAAATCTCTTCTTGTTGAAATCGACCGTCAAAGAAACAAATCAAAAATGGGATCAGTCTTTAGTAATATGTCATATAAAAACATAAGAAGACAATATTGGAAATCACGGCTCAAACCAGCTCATATTCACTCTAACAACACTTCATTCCCCAAAATCAAAACCTCAATATATTCATAGCTTCAACCCAAACTGAAAAAAACACCGAACCCTTGTACACGATTTCCAATATTGTCGTCTGTGATCACTTCCACACCGGTTATGATATCATCTCGCCAACGATAACTACCACCCAGGTCCCGGCAAAACAAAGCGAGCCCTTCAAACTTCACCCTCGCTAGAGGAGTATTACAAAAGTTGGAGCCACAACTTAGCAATATACAAACATAAATAGACACAGCTATATCCTCGTATTTGTACAGTATCATATTAGATTCCCGCCAGCCCGAGGCACTTAGAAATAGGGTCATAACTCCAAAACTACTTTACTGTTTTTCACGAAATATACAACTAAATGTAGCTGAGTAAACGGGCTATTTTTGGGATCAAATTGGAATAAATAAGACTTGTCGTTTTTGAGATATTTGTAAGAATTAGGCGGTGTAATTTAAATTGGGTCATTTGTGAGTGTGGAAGCGAGACAGATGTATACGTAGTGCTCTCTCCTGAAGGGTTGCTGTATCAATTAGATAGTTTAACGGCTTTATTGTTTCCAGGATTATGTTGTAATATGTGGCAAGTCGTAACTTGAGGGTAACTTAAGTGATTAAAGGATAGACGTATGTGTATTGAAATTCCAATCGTTTAGAATTTACAAAGGATTATCGCGCTTATTGTTTTGTCACATATGGTTTAAAATACAGTAAATAAAATTATAATAATAGACGAAAGGGTGATGCCCTATGCTCCAAGTCCCAAGTTCCCCAAAACTTTGATATATTATTAAATAAAATTGTACGACTTTGTCTTGACCGAAATCTGGAATGATACTGTCGCCGAATCAATGCTTATGTACGTATTGTTTAATGTTATTTGTTATTACTTTAGAGAATCAATGGGTTAAAAACATAATATACATATGTATTTTCATCATAATTTACGCTTAATTCATTAAAATCAACAATAATATGCAATTCTGATAAGTGATAGATTACAAACGACTGTTTTGTACTACAATAAAAAATCGGCACTCATCAATAGTGGTGTTAATGAGAGCGAATGAGAGGGAAAATAACAAATATTGTTTTTGCACTCATGCGAATGAGAGGGAAGTATCAAAACTTGTTTCATTCCGTATCCCGGATTCCTGTTTTTAGTTTTTGTGTTTTTCCCCAGAACAACATATTCCTAACTTACTCCCTGAATAAATCCCTGATATATCTCGAAACAATCTCAAAACACAATACAAATTATACATAGAGAAATGTCTAGTATGTAAGGTTAATTTTAACTAGGTACTGATTTTATTTTATTCTAATACTTTATGGTTAAGAGTGAACTTTACAATTAAAGTAATTTTACATTTTAGGGGACGCTGAGAACAAATGTATGAAAAATCATTTAGGGTACTTGGCACTTGAGGAGATAGGGCATCACCCAGACGAAAGTCTGTAAGTTTTAAGTAACTGCTACTTAGTTCTAGGGACCACTAAAAACATTTAATGAATTTATTTTATTTACAAACTTTCAAGAGAGAACACTAACATTGAAATTGGTAGAAGAACATGGTAACTTCGTAAATTGATCGTTAAAATCAAGAACTTTGAAATCTAAACTTTATTTCAAAGTTCTTAAAGTTTATTTTGAAGTGTACAGAGGAATGTACAATGAACTATGATTAGATGTAGAAAAGAGTTTTTGAAGAAATATTAAATTATGAAAATGGCAGTCGAATGTTCGTATATTTTCATACAAAGCTCTTGAAACTTTTTCAATATGATACGAAGACAAAAGATTTATGTATAGGTGATTTTGTACAAAACACTTTAGTTGATTGTACATTTCGCTATCAAGTAATTCTGCAATCAGGTACACAGGTACATACGACACAAGACAATCACGATATGTCTACAATATAATAAATGTATATAAGAATAGATAAAAAGAGAAGTATACATAATATACATCACCTCTAAGAAGCAATAAAACGTGCAAAGGGAAACATGCAATATATAAAAAATACATAATTCCATTATATACAGCACATTTTGTACCTAATAAGCTCGACTTGTCTAATTTCCTTGCAAGAACACATAGGCCACCATAGACCGTTCTCTCAATAACAAGACCAAGGGTTGGGGAACACTACTGTTTTGATAACTAAGCTGCCGTATTGGTAAATGCTAAAATAATTATAGTTTTAATAGCTCAACTACATACCTTTATTGCTGGAAAAGTAAAAAAATAAACATTTTGTCTATAAGAAAGTATTCATAAAAAAAATGTCATCTCCGTTATATACCAAGACAATACGACCAACACCAAAAGTATGTAAATTAAGCGTCATTGTTTAAACTTTTTATTAAAAATAAATAAAATAATAAAACATAAAGTTATTCGTTAAAATCGGGAACTGAAGCATAAATTCTATTTTCCATCAAAACAAAAATAAAACCAAACGGGTCTATAACAATTAATTTATTTTAAAAGTGTGTACATTTAATGTCAATTATGTACACATTGTTTTAAAATTTTACATTTTATGACTCATACAGGTACCAAGACAAAACATTTCAAAGAAGAAAGGATTTAAAATACGTTTTAGAAAATATGTTTTAGATAGTCGTCCCAATGAGTTTTAACTCCGCAGGCAAACTAGATTCGAGCATGGTAACCACACTTCAATTTGAGCGAGGATATATTTCCCATAATAAACATTCCATGGCCATGCATAGTATGAAAAATACTACAATTTCTTGTAGCAAAAACAAAACAAAATCAACAGCGGGTACCCAGGATGTGCATAATCAATTTACAGTGTACATAAAACACATTTCATCTCAATAACAATATTTGTGCATATCAATATACATAAATCTTCACCAATATGTCACTTCCAATTGACCTAACGAGACCCACTTTAACGCATCGTTTAAGTTATTTTTCAATTGAGAAACATGTCTAATTTTATGTTAATATAAATTATTACGTCACACTTAACGTCAACCATTAGCACATATTGTTAAATACATTGCGGCTTACACGGCAGTTGTCCCTGATATACACAAATGTCTGTACATCTCTGTCACGATACTCACCATTACAAGACATACAAGTGTACAGTACCGACTACTTAAAGTTGAAAGTACTAAGGAGCTAACTTATGACAGTTTGTATGAAGGGATGCATGAAAGGGACTACTGACTAGTCTACAGCACGAGCCGGGGTCAGCGATGACGAGGAACTGGACATTTCAAGCAACTCCCATACAAATATCATAAACAGGTAAATACAAAAAAGACTGCCGCATATTCCACAATGCTATGCAATTTTCATAACAGTCATAGATTAGAAGAATAACCCAAACAGATAGACAGAACGAAGGTGTAATATACAAAAACAGAAATAAATAAAAAAAGAGTAGAAACGAAAATAATGATTAGAAATTTTAGTGTTAATTTTAGGTTTGTCTTTTATTCACACTTACCAACGACAGCCATATATTGGTTATAAGTAGTTGATTCTTCTCGTCCTATTGGGTTAGACGATGTCAACAAAAACAGAAAGGGCGCAGTCAGTATGATGATCTAAACAAACTGTTCCACTCCGCCGGACACAATACTCAGGGGCTGGGGCGGCACGCGAAAATGTCTCTTATCATGCGTTCGTTAAAGCTATTTTCGCGTGCCGCCGGACACACAATCTAAATAGATATTATATGCGTAGTTTACAACAATTTAACACTGACTCCATGCGACAGATCTGCCGCGAAGGCGGCGCCCTCTGTCCGCGCCCGCCTCCTGTAACCTCTCCTTCGAAGTGCATTCAATGGTGAATTAAAAAGTGCGGTAAAATAGTGCTGATTGAATGTGGAAAAATATGTTAGTTATCGCTCGTTACCCGGCAGTGTTGGGATTGCGGGGGGCGGGAGGGCGAAGGCGCCATACCCGGCTCCTACCACTTACCAAATTGAGCCAGACGTTTGTGGTCAGGATTTGATTTTTCTCATCCTTATTTTGGAAAAGGTACGCACGCCGACGCAAAAAAGGAACGAAAAAATATGGTGAACAATAGTACCGTGTAGGGGATTAAGCTTTTACCTCTTAATTTGAATTTAGCTGACTTCACGCACATTTAAAAAATTATATAATTTCGTGAACCTTGATGACATAATTACTTTAGTTCTCGACTTTTTCAACAAAGCCTACGAATTAAATCACAAAGATGAAAGGAACATTGCAAAATATTCTTTGAAGTCAGCTAAATATCAATCTAGAAACACAGATGAACCACAAAGTCGTTTTAATCTCTTGGCCTCGATTTAAGTGTTGGATAATCTACTTTTGCATGGGCCAGTCGTTAAGAAGAAGCAATTAAATATTCCAGTGAATAACAGAGAGCAGTTGAGTGATGAGTAATGCGTTTTACGATTCCACTAGACGGTTGTTTTATTCGGCCATTTGTAAAATATGACAGATTTTATTGTGACTAAGTTGAAATATTTGACGGAGCCAGATTTCATTTTGGGGTTTTATGTTGTGATTCTGTATTTTGTTGCTGCAGTCTAAGTTTTATTACAAATTTTGCTCGTTTAGCATTTTCGAGATGTATATTAGGATCATCTAAGCTGGTTGCGATCCGCACTGTCTCAGCTGCGATTTGTAATCAGAGTAAATCCATCATTTATCTACCCAAAAGTTAAGTAAACCAGATTCAGATTAAGTACATCTACACTTACATGTGAACTTGCTCCGTGATTTATAATATAACCCACACAGACCTACTCGTGACCTCCAAAGGTTCGAAACCGGGTAATTACCAATGTGAATTTTTCAATTCATATGTTCTTTTCTAAACGTGTTGCGCCGACCCCAAATAACACGGGACAAGGGCAGGAAGATGATGATGTACTTTTCTAAATTTATATAGGAAAGTATTGACACCCCGTACCTCATAAAGCACGTAAATCCTGTGGTCCCGGTTGTCATTCGTAGATATTTGACAGTCGTTACAGATAGTCAGATGCCAGAAAGTCTGACCATCAGTCTATCCGAAAAGTATCGTGTTGCCAGTTACTGGATTATGGAGGTCAGCCCTAGTGATTTTCACTTGGCTAGAGGGGCTGCCCCCTAGCCAAGTTACAACCGTTTCGTTTCGATTCTCTTTTCGTTGATCCCCTCGAGTCGGCCACGCCTCCTATTCCTTTGTTCTGACCACGTGACTGAGCGTTGAGATGACGTCAGAACAAAGGAATCGGAGGCGTGGCCGACTCGAGGCGATCGACGAAAAGAGAATCGAAACGAAACGGTTGTAACTTGTCTAGGGGGGCTGATCATGACAAATATTCAGCCGCATCCATTTAGACTGGAAGCCAATCCCAACACAGTTGAAAAAATGCTAGGGAGATGACAGACCTACTCGTGATTGTTTTCCTCACAATTCACTCTAATCCGTGTTCACAATCAGATACATCTACACAGAAAACACCTAACACCCATTCAATATTTGACTACAATTTACTCATGCCAATAAATTTAACAGCAACATAATTATGTAGTCCTAAACGGTCCAACATAACTGGCAGGACCCAAATTCTATGACACGTTTGTACCTAAATTTCGGGAAGGATATAAACAGCGATCTGCAGAGGCCAATAAAGTTAAAATACATCTGATAAAACTTTATGACACAAAGATTTATGTACCGGAGGGACGGTCGATTGATTGATTTGGTGGATAACTGCTTTTTAGGGTTCCGTATCCAAAGTAACAAAAAGAGTAGCTCGCCTTTCTATAAGGAGCAGCCCCCCTAGCCAAGTTACAATCGTTTCGTTCGCGCCGAACGCCTCGAGTAGGCCACGCCTCCAATTCCTTTGTTCTGACCACGTGACTGAGCGTTGAGATGACGTCAGAACAAAGGAATCGGAGGCGTGGCCTACTCGAGACGTTCGGCGCGAACGATACGATTGTAACTTGGCTAGGGGGGCTGACCTGGGTCGATGGTGCGTCGTGTTGCACGTGCGCCTCAGATGTCAGTAAACGGACTAGACCAAGTAGGGCCGATGCCGTTTGGGCTGCGGGATTGTTTGGGATAACTGAAGAATCACAGGTGGATTTTAGTAAATGCCTGACACTCACTCCACCCAATGGGAGGGATTATTTATTGATGACCATTAAAAATAAAGTTAAAAAAGAACCCTATTTCTAAGCCTACACTGTCCATCCGTCCTTCTATCTTTCTCTCAGAGGGCTATAATCTCATCATCCATTTTTATGGTCTACCTATTAGTAGACAATTGAAATTATCACAAGTATCTCAACGGGAGCCCACTTTAATCTTTAACTTTTTATTTGTTGTTACCACACAAGAAACTTAATATTTGTATGCTATGAGTCCAACTCGCGCTTGTCCGGATTTCATGAATGTCTGTCATATGTAATAATGTTTTTTTTAGAGATATTGGTGATTCTATAAATGAGGAAGATACTGGTTAAGTAATTGGTTGTGGTATTTGGACTGCTGAAAAGGAAACCGCTATAGAAAAACTTATTGAAAATATAAATGCTGAGTAATCTACAATAATATTATAAAGAGATGAGGTTTGTTTTTGTTTTGTTTGTAGGAGTATATCTCTGAAAGTACTGGCCCGATTGGTAAAATTTTTTCACCGATAAGAAGCTGTTTTAATCTTGAGTAACATAGGCTATAATTTATGTACGCAGGCAAAGGCTAGTTTTATATAATTTTCAAGTAACATGATGCAGCAAATACATGGAAACTAGACAAAACGAGAGCACTCGTAGAATCTAAAACAAGCAGACAACATTCATCAAATTGTGTCATATGAAAAAGAAGGCAATTTATACAAGATAAAATAAACCTTTAAATACTATCTGAATGTTTTGTAGCACAGTACATGACTTAGACAACCATAACTTCAAATATTATAACCAAGGGTTGGAATTAGGTACATGTACTTGCATCGAAATGTTGATGTTAATATGGATCTTCCCGGGATTTCTGCTGAAAAATCCGGTGTGGCCAACAAATATTACAAATAAATAATAATAAAAACCTCAGAGATAGATAAGACCAATAAAACAAAGATAATTAACGTACAATTTTTTTTAGTATTTTCATTGAAAAAGATCTCTCTACGTCAACTGAGGCGAGGTTAACAAATTAATACTTCCTCCTCCTCGTCATTAATGCGGAAAGAAATTTTTTCTGCTATATTTCTGTCTGATAGTGTCATAAAAAAAAATCTGCTCTTTAAAATTAATAAAAAAAATAAGCAGGACCTTTATACTCTTCGATTTGTATTTGTTCTTTTCGATAATAAGTGTCTGTGTGTACATAAATAATAAATTAATTAATCTCGGGATTTGAGGCATATCCACTTTATTCTTTCGCTGTATGAAATCAGTATAAGTACATGAATAACTCTACCTAATTCCGACCTCTGATCATAACACTTGGAAACATGAAAAGGAAAGAGACGATGGGGTAACTATATTTCATGATCCAGTAACTCGACTGTCCCGCGATACTAGCCACAGCTTTCCAAACGGTTCAAATACTAGCGCGAGTGTCAATGTTTATTTAAATAAAGCTCTAGATAATTAAATGTAAATAATTAATTATGTTATTAAAATTTATGTAAATATTAAAATTGAATGTAACGATTTACAATTTAAACAGTTAAGTCCAAATATTTTTGTCCTGTGTTTTCATTTTAGAAACCTAGATAATTTATTATTATATAGGGTAATAACGATATTAACGTTATCGATTGTAATTTTATATTTTGACGGCACGCGTGGCGTAGTAATTGAACGATAGACTGTTGTGCTCCGTGTCGTGGGTTTGATTACTGGTCGGAACAAATATTTGTATGCATAAGCAATAAGCCTTTTAATGTTCCCACTACTGGGACTCGGGCCTCCTCTCTCTAGGAGAGGGAAAGGGCCGTAATCCACCACGCGGGCCCAGGGCGGGTTAGTGAATGTCGCATTTCTTAGAATTTTCGGTTCTTAAATTCTAACTTCCTACAAATAGTTGTTCCGGGTCTCAGTGTCTTGTGAATGTGAGTTTACACGATTGTAAACGCACCGATGATACAGGAATAATTTCTAGGGCATTTTTTTTTCACAAAACAATTTTTTTTTATGTAAATAGACTGTTATCAATTAGCCCAAAATCTTCTTTATATGTTAAGCCTTCTAGACTTAAACCAATTTCTTTACGTATTTAATAATCATAAATAAATAATAATATCTATAATATTCCACAACTTTCACACAACGCCATCTAGTCCTAAACCAAGCTGAGCTTGTGCTATGTTTTTCTACATACATATTATAGATAAATTACACTCACAGAACAAATTATTGTGCTCATCACTCAAAAATTTGTCCTGGGTGGGAATCAAACCTATGACCTCAGGTATAGCAGTCAGAGCCACTAACCACTACACCAATAGGCCAGTAAAAATTAAAAAATCCCATTCCTTTTTTCAATTAACAACCGTTTAACTCCATTAGTAAACTCAAAATCTAAAATTCTTCAACCGGCTCTCACTCATAACACCACGAACGACCGCGACGCTTCAATATGGGCCTACAGAATTATTCAATACAGCACTTAAGGCGACAAGGGCTTGCAAAGAACGCTTCGCTACAAACTCGCGTTCCCGTAGGCGCTTTACGCTTTTGTCCTGCGTCGCTGCAGCGCTCGATTTTTGCGCTTTTTTGTTTGAAGTTGGATGGATGGGTTTGAGGCATTGTGATGGGTAAAAGTTTGATATGTGGAATTGTTGGGACTATCTCATAAGTGTGAAAATCTATATAGTACTTTTGTCTTGTATTTGTTTCATGATCCATTTATTTATTTACTTAAGTACACACTTAAAATCGAAAAGAACAAATACATGGAAACGAAATTAATTTCTCCTTTCGCAGGTCTACTGGAAGAAATTTCTTTGGAAATAAGCAGTACCTTTGTACTAATGTCTATTTAGTATTGTCTTTTTCTGTTTTTTGTGTGTACATAAATAGTAAAATAAATAAATAAATATAAGAGCACAAAAATGCTGCTTATTTTAAACGAAATTTCTTTCAGCATACCTACGACAGGAGAGTTGGATGAGAGAGGTAGACACAGTGCATAAAAATAAGTTAAAAAAGTTACAATGGTCTATTGCAACTTTTTTTTGCCTAAATTAAATCATAAAATACATACACATATCAATGACCATAACTAAGGACATAGGACATCATATAGGATTTTGTATATAATTTATGAATGTACATCCTAAGTGGTCTGACTGAATCTATGATTCTCTTTAGCAATAAACTGTGTCTCTTTAAATCTAGAGCCAGTGGTGGCCCGGTGGTAACCGACTTACAATTTGTATGTAGTGGGTTCAAACTCAGCGCGCAGGCGCATTACTTTGTGTAATTTATATTATCACCACTGCTATCAAAACGGTGAAGGAATTCATCGTGAGGAAACCGGCATGTCCTAGAACCAAAAAATCGAAGACATGTGATATCCAAAAAGCCGCACAGTTCCACCAGTGGGATCAATGAAAGGCTGATTTTAATGTAAATCTAAAATGATTATCTACTTCTAGAGACCACGAACCACCTGCGTATCTTTTTTCTCCTTCTCTGTTAAATCCATCCAAAGGTCTGTAATAAATCGCTTTTAGCGATAAGACCGCCCATTGTGACACCCTATTAATTTTAAGTTCCTAATGTAATTGATATAAATCAGTGATTGAGTGCGATCCCACCACGTGATGCGCACTAGTTTATTAACCTTATATTTAAAAAATAAATGTCTTTTTTAGTCTTCTAATTCTCTACCTTCCTTTTCTCTTTTAATTTCTCCGTTAAAAATTCATTCTCACATTATTACTCAGTAACCTTTGATATGCATGATATGTATTTTTATAATTTAATTTATGTATTGTATCTATTTATGTGTTTTATTTACTGTTATTGTATATGGTTGTATTATGTAATTAAATTTATACATTTTCACTTTTCTAACTTATTTTTAAACACTGTGTCTCCATCTCTCATCCAACTCTCCTGTCGCAGGTCTGCTGGAAGAAATTTCATTTGTAATAAGCAGCACCTTTGTACTCTTCTATCTGTATTTGTTCTTTTCATTTTTAAGTGTTTGTGTACATAAATACTCGTAAATAAATAAATCTTCGCTGATCTTCGTTCTAACTCGGCATCCCTCAAAATGTACATTCATAATAATCATATGCAATCTCTTAGCATGCTCGTGCTTGCTTCGTAAATTGTACCCAGACAGAAATGTTAGCTCCTGCGGTAGTATGCTCTTCATGTTTATAATCTCCTAGTAACCTCTGGGGATAAGTTGTGTTGTATAATGTGAAATTTGTATGATATAGTTGAAACTCAAAAAAAGAATTTTGTTTAAAAAATATATTCTATGAAGAAATTGCTTTTTCAATACACTTATTTGAAAACCTGCTCACTTATCATGTAATTGACTGTTTTTCGCACTACTGCGAAAAAGTGCGCGTGCTCTGCCCCACGAGTCGCACATCAATCACTACAAGTCGCGCGTCAATCCCCGTTTATTTATGTCTTCGTAAGTGTATTGAAAAAGGTCTTTTGATACACGTGGAAATTTATCACTGCAGCAATCGGTTCCATAACACCCTCGCCTGCGGCTTGGGCGAATTCTGCCTCGGTCGCACTAATAAACTTTCTCCACTTGTATCAAAATTGTAACATTAGTAACTAATGCTGTTAAACAAGTACCGGGTACGTGCGGGGCAATCCTGGAAGACGCAGTGTTGGAAGGCCCCCTACAAGGTGGACCGATGACCTGGTAAAGGTTGCGGGAATCCAATGAATGCGAGACGCATAGGACCGTTCATTGTGGCGACATTTGAGGGAGGCCTATGTCCAGCAGAGGACGTCTATCGGCAGAAATGATGATGATAAAGGGGCCATCCCGCATGCGTGATGAAATACGCACGATATTAAAAACACCCTTAATTATATATTGTTCACTCAAGCTCCAAGAAAGCTGCCATGGACTGACGGATTGCTCGAAAGACTTACCGTGCTCCTGGAACGTAAAGAGCAACTGAAGGTACACAGGTGGGTTTTACTAAGTAAAAGTCTAACAAGCCCTCTCGTTCCACCCAGAACGGGACAGCTAAACCGTAGGACTGAAGCCTACTGGAGCCATGGGGGTCAGAAAGGAAACCTCTGGGTCCTGGGATGCAGGACAGAGAAGAAACATAGGAGTGGGTTTTAATTTATTGAATTTTGATTTATTGGATTTTATTTATTGGGTTTTTATTATATTTTTTGGAATTATGAAATGTAATGTAAAACATTGCATTTACATTTATTTAATGTTTTATTTTAAGCTAATTATTTTATATGAATGATTTCTAATACCTACCTATACGATGATTTTTTTTTATCTGTAAAAGTCTGACACGCGCCCTCGCTCCACCCTAGAGCGGTAGAAGTCATTGAATGATATCCCACCTAAAAAATAACCAGAACAGGAGAAGTTAATGAATAGGCTCTTAATAAACTAGTGCGCCTCACCATCAATGATTGCATCGCTGCTTACCATCAGGTGGGATCGCAGTCAAGCACTGGTTTATATGAATTTAAAAAAAAAAAAAAAGTTATTCGATGATTTCCTACCACAAAAAAAACCTATAACTCTTCTACACTCAACACAGACAAAGGACAGACATACAGACGTTTCAATTTCCGCGGTTAACATCGATTTCACCGAATGTTTTCAACCGACATTTTTTAGCGTACAACACGATTTCAACTGTTCAACTTACGTGACGTGATTTTTATAGAATTCACTTGTTGAATTCTGATTGAAATGTTTGTACAAATAACGTGTTTTATAAGGTTGGGAATTTTACTTGTGTGGTGTTCAAAATGTACGAGTATGTTGGAAGATTTATTTGTGATTCAAGTAAAATCAAATTCTAAGAATTTTTTTTTAGGCTTCGACCCTGCTGGGCCCCTACGATTTACTGACATCTCCCTGAGGCGCGCGTGGAACAATACGGCGGTAGGGGCGTGAAGACCGTTGCCTCACGCGATCGGCCGCCTCCTTTGCTAGCATTACTGCTTCGCAAAAGGAGGCGACCGCCTGCCACTCCTCCTCGCTCCGGACCATGGCCTGTACCAAGGCCCGGCGCGAGAGATCGCCGCCGCCAATCGCCCCCACGAGGACACGGCGTTGCTCTGCCCAAGCAGGGCACACCTTCACCGTGTCCTCCGGGCGTTCCACACAGTGGCGACACCCGGGCGTTGCTTCCGCACGAACCCGGTGCAGGAACTTCCCGAACTTACCGTGTTTGGTGAGAACCTGCGTCATGCGGAAGGTGAGGACGCCATGAGGTCTTTCCAACCACACCTCAAAGAGGGGACTTACCGCCATAATTGTGGCGTGCCCAGCACGGGGTCGCGACAGTCGCTGTCGCCATTTCTCCATGAGAACCCGCCGGAGCTCTGTCCGCCAAAATTCTAAGGTGTCTAAATCAATACTTGTAAATACATAAATAGCACACCAATATCATGCAGGCGGATCACAACAATAGCTGGTTGCTGTTTTTATTACTTATTAGTTTTATTGACAAGCTGACCCGGCGAACTTCGTACCGCCTAACAGTCAATGAATGTAGTATATCTTTCTATATAGTCAACCGACCGCGATGAAACAAAACCTAAGTAATAAATAATATATCAAGTTACACACAATTTTAATGTATAAAAGTTATCTCCATCGATTTCGTAAATTTTACGTGATGCGCGCACAACTAAAAACTTCTACAGATTTGAGATATTTCTCTTTTCCGATCCGTTCAGCCGTTCGAGCGTGAAAAAGTAACAAACATACACACACACAATCACAAACTTTCGCTTTTATAATGTTAGTACGCGTTAAATTTCAAAAACCGAAACCGAAAACGTGGCAAAATTACTTTTTGTAAAAAAATCATTATTGAAATGTCGTCCTTTGCAGCTCTGATACTGTTCATGTGTTCTGTACTGCTTGTGTTATGGTTACTATTTTTTTAAATGAAATAAACTAGTGCTTGACTGCAATCCCACCTGATGGTAAGCAGTGATACAATCGTTGATGGTGAAGCACACTAGTTTATTAAAACCCTATTCACTGTAGCCTGGAAGGAAGACACCTAAATAAATCATAATCGGAAGGGAAGACCGCAGCAGGCAAATTGTTCCAGTCCTTCGATATACACGGTATAAAATTTGTAGATTTCTTGTTTAATATTTTTTAGCTACAAGGTTATGGCTATACAAGTACTCTCCGTTAGATAGTTAGCCTAGAATAATATTATTATTAGTCATCTCGATGGGGTTATTGAACCTACAACTCCACAGACAACCAAAACACTATTCTCTCAAAAAGAAAATAAAAAAGAAATAAAGTAGACAACAAGATTTACAGACACTCAGCCCACATTTATAGGGTTCCGCAATAAAACAAGGAAACATTATCTGTAGATACCTCGGTAATAACTTGGTCATTAAGTAGGCTAAGTTAATCAAGGGTGGTAGTTCTAAGGGGCTTAGACATAACAACCCTTTATAGGGTTCTAACGACATGTAGTATAACTTGGGTTAAGTCATAATATGTGTCTTCACAAATATCATAAACACACATAAACTTTTACTGCGGAAATTGAGACCCCGTCGTATACAATGGAGTGGTGAATATATGGCATAATAATTAGGTAGGTATTCTTAATGCGCCTGAATTAATCTAATATTATAAAAGTTAAAGTTTGTATGTGTTCGTGTGTGTTGGTTACACCTTCATGGTTAAAACGGATTTGTTTTAATTTTGGCATATAGGTAAACCATTTTTTGGAATAGGACATATCGTCCCTTCGCTTACAACACCGCTCAAGTCAAAAATTGGCGGTTTTCACATTTGAATGCCTTTAGATGGAGCTGCTCATTACGCGTCTAACCATTGGTCACATGATATAGATTTCAGCCAATCAGAAGCCATAATTCGAAAAGTAGTGATAGCGTGCAAGTCGGCTGGCCTCTCAACACCGCACAGTTTTTTTCGTTTCCTGTAAAGGTGGTAAAAATGACTTGTGCGGTGTTGTTGGTTAAGGGACGATATGGCACTTTTTATTCCTGAAGTAACCCAGTCCGTTCCGTGCCTGAATTATCCCAAGGGATCCCTTGGGATAATTTTCTGTTTTCACACGGGCAAAGTGATCAAAACGCCACTGCCCAACTTTGATCGATCATTCGATTCCCACCCAAGACAAATGTTTGTGTAATGAGCACGATCATTTGTTCGGTGGCTGGGTGTACTTTTATCTACAAAATGTTTGTATTTGTATATAAATAAGTATGTTTATCAGATGTCTAGTACCCATAGCACAAGCTCTGCTTAGTTTGAGACTATATGACGTTGTGTGATTGTGTGATTATTACAAAGAGGTAAAGTTTTTTTTTTATGCAATAATCTCTGAAAGTACTGGTCCAATTGCAAAAAAAATTTCACCAATAGAAAGCTGCTTTATTCCTGAGTGACATAGGTTATATTTTATATATGAGGGCGAAGCTATTTTGGAAATACATAGGTATGTTTATCAGTTGTCTAGTATCCGCCACCGGCCCACGCTGAAAACCAGCGCTATGAGCTTATCGCATAATGCGTGAGGCCACAGCTTTATGCTGAGCGTTAGGCTGTTTTGCGCGGATGTGACGCATATCTTCCCTATCAATTTACAATGTTTGTTTGCTAGTTTTAAGATTGCGTCATTTCGCGCGAATAAACAGTTTTTCTTTCTTTTTCTTTCTTTCTTATCCATAGCAAAAGCTCTGCTTAGTTTGAGACTAGATGACGTTGTGTGATTGTGTGATTATTACAAAGAGGTAAAGTTATTTTTTTTTATGCAATAATCTCTGAAAGTACTGGTCCAATTGCATAAAAATTTTCACCAATAGAAAGCTGCTTTATTCCTGAGTGACATAGGTTATATTTTATATATGAGGGCGAAGCTATTTTGGAAATCAGTTGTCTAGTATCCATAGCAAAAGCTCTGCTTAGTTTGGGACTAGAACACGTTAAAGTTATAGAATAAAAATAAATTAAAACACGTCACAAAAAATATTTAGTATCTTTTTTTGTTTCCGAACTTTGCTATTCAACTCTTATTTTGCTATTCGAAACCCTGAAAACAGAACAGGCAACAAATTCCACGTAGGTATTTTTCTTTCCGTACTCTCTTTTGATAAAAAAACCTATTCGTATGTTAAAAAGTGCATAGCAAAATTGGCAGCTTTGATGTTTTGAGCTCGAACCAAAAAACGGTCGGATCAAAAGTTTTACGAGCGCAGCCGTAAATACCTACGAGTACATTGTAAATACAGATATTTAAAACTAACTAAAGTAGGAATCTGAAATTTCATTCGATATGTTCGTATCGAGGCATTACTCTAAATAACTAAATATCGATCCCGATTTCCGGCCACCGTAGGCGCGGGCTTGCGGACGGCGAGCAATGGGTAGCTCGCCATCCGACCGTCTGATAACCGTCCGGACCGAGCCCAAGTCGTCGACGGCGCGTACTGTTCCACGCGGGCCTCAAGGAGATGTCAACAACTGTAGGGGCCCAGCAGGGTCGAAGCCTACTGGGGCCAAGGGTCTGATTCTGAAAGGAAGACTTGGCCCTGGTATGAGGGGCAACGAAGGAACAGAAGTGGGTTTTTAGTCAGTAAAAGTCTGACACTATCTCGCGCTCCGCCCAAGAGCGGGGGATGTCATAAGATGATTTACACACCGAAAAAAAAAACTCTAAATAACTTATAATTCGAAACTTTCCAAAGAAAGAATTCAAATGCACGTGTTTTCTAAAAAGGTACAGCTGAGAGCATCCAATCCGAGGTACATTTTCATACAACCGCTCTTAGATTGTGATTTACACATTTTTCTCTTGATATTTTGGAAACACTAATGTCTTGTGGATATTATCTAGGTTCCTATTGAAATCAAAACAATAAAAATTTGTGTAAAACTAATCCAGTAAAGACTTCTGAAAATCTACTGACACACTTATAACCTTTACACATACACCTATCACCACACACACCTACATAACTACACACACGTATGTATCACACCTTATACAGGAGGTAGATACACATACCTTTATGCATATGAACTCATTACTTAAAACGAGCCACCAAAACATTGGCTCGTAAGAAATTTTCTTAACACAAAGTGCTTTCAAATTCGAAGTATCATTGAAATTATCGACTTAGCGCAAAATGTAATCATTGCCCCACATTACAGTGTACACCGGCCAGCCATTATAGAAAATGAGCTACAGAAATTGACCACAAGCAAGTACCCAATTACTAGGATGCTGTAATAAGGGTAATCCGCCATTATTTCTTGTGACATTATGTTTTGAGGTCAATAAACTTAGGTGTGATTAGATTTTCGCTGCTAGATATTCTTCTCCTCAAACTAAAGAAAGAAAAGAAAGAAAGAAAGAAAAGAAAGAGCCTGTTGGTCTAGTGGTTAGTGGCCCTGACTGCTATGCCGGAGAGTCGTGGGTTCGATTCCCACCCAGGACAAATGTTTGTGTGATGAACACAATCATTTGTTCTGTGTCTGGGTGTACTTTATCTATAAATATATATGTACCTATTTAGAAATATTTAAGTATGATTATCAGTTGTCTAGTACTCATAACACAAGCTCTGCTTAGCTTGGGACTAGACGGCGTTGTGTGATAGTTGTGTGAAAAAAAAAAGAGTGGATACTTTTTTTAACGTTTCCCAACACTAGAAATAACTCCTGTATCGTGGGTGCTATCACAAAAATATAAACTCACATACACAAGACACCCAGACCCAGAACCTCAGAACACTCTGCATGCCACTCAAATATTTGTTCCATGCAGGAATCAAAACTGTGACACGCGACGCAGCGGCTAATCGCTCAACTTCAGTGGCCAATCGTACCGTCAAAAATTAAAAGAAAACATTTTACAAAATAAGACAAGAAATAAAGACAAGATATAAAGGGATATGGTATAAAACAATCCAAAATGAGCCTCCTCGAACCCCATGGTTTAGTAGTTTTAAAGTTAGTCGAAAAACATTAGTAACTTCTTTCAGGATTCGTTCCGGACATATGCCTTTAAGAGGCTTTGCATTTTTAATGAAAATGGTGGACTCTCCGAATTGTTTAGTTTATCATAATAAAGTAGAAGATGTCCATCACCTTCTGTTGGAGTGTGTCAGGAATGAGTCTTTAGCGTATATTAAACGCGCGCGCGCGATTTGTGTATATTTAACGTTATTCTAACCAAACCAATGTCGCCAGAAGCTATTTTAGTTTACTCACTAGTTACTCCGTAATTGTGATGTATTTGGGTAAGGCTACGATGGAACTGGTATAACAATTTGTTAAAAGTTCCTTAAATAAATAAATTAAAAAATAAGACAAGAAAAAAATATTTCATTCTTAAATGATGATGATAAATGAAACCTAGTGAACATCATCTCCCTAGCGTTTTCCCAACCAGCTTGGGGCCGGCTTCCAGTCTAACCAGATGCGGCTGAATACCCTTGTTTTATATGGAGCGACTGTCTCCACAACCCAGACCACATCACATCAGCCTCCCACAACCCAGTTACTGGGTAACACGATACTCGTTGGATAGACACAACACCAACTCCCCCCTCTTCCCCCCTCTCTCTCTTCTCTCTCTCTCTCTCTCTTTGTGTCTCTCTCTCTCTGTCTTACTCGTTGGTCGTTGGTAAGACTTTCTGGCGTGCAACGACTGTCAAAGATCTACGAATGACAACTGAGACCAACAGCTTTCCGTGCTTTCCATAACGGTGTTAGTAATGTCCTAGATAAACTCAGAAAAGTACATAAGCATAGCATAATCAGCCTTTTAATGTTCCCACTGCTGGGACTCAGGCCTCCTCTCTCTAGGAGAGGGAATAGGCTGTTATCCACTACGCGTGCCCAGTGCGGATTGGTGAATGTCACATTTCATTGAATTTTTGGTTCTAGGACATGCCGGTTTCCTCACAATGTTTTCCTTCACCGTTTTGAGAGCAGTGGTGATGAAATAAATTACACAAAGTAATGCGCCTGGCTGGGTTTGAACCCGCGACCTACAACTCGTAAGTCGAGGCCGTTACCACTCGGCCACCACTGCTCTCTGTGTCTCTCTCATAAGCATAGCATATAAGCATAATCAGCATTATAATATTCTCATTACTGGGATCGCATTCATCCCGGACCGTAATCCATCACGCGGGCCCAGTGTGGATTAGTATATGTCACATGTCTTTAAATTTTTGATTCAAGGACTTGCCAATTTCCTCACGATGCTTTCCTTCACCGTTTCCAAAGCAGTGGTGAAGAAATAAATTACACAAAGTAATATGTCTGGCTGACCTGGGTCACCACTGCGCTCAAAAAACTACATATGAATTGAAAAATTACCCAGAGATGCTCAAGAAATAAACACCATCTGCGCCATCCACTCTGATGTCCCCTTGAAGCCTTATCAAGTCTCAAAATTATGCTGTTCTTCCCCATCACATAAATTGACATGAGATTTTGACAACAGATTACCTTGAATGGCTTTCAACAACGAGGGGTGAATCCGAAACAATCCCTAGCGACTAAACTTCTGCCCTTTACAAATTCAGTATGATATTCCATCTGCTTGTAATTCAGCGAATTGAAACAATCAAAAATATTATTATTTATCCAAAATTTGCAAATGTATTATAATATTATGCTTCCCCAAAAGTTTGGATCTACGCAAATAACGCTGGTTTACTCAAAATTGTGTTCGCAGTAGCAATATGGCCACCTAATCTACTATTCGCTGGAATATTTTATTGATTGAAGTCACAAATCAACATTTTGGCGGAATATTTGTAACACAAAAACATTAGTTAGAGGCGAGGGATTTTGTCACAGACAAAAAGAAAAAAAAAAACAGATCAGATCATTAAAAAAATATCTCGAGCTGGGGATTTGATAACAGATGGCTAAGTAAAAATAATAATTTTTACCAGCCATCTCGAATGTACAGTCGACTTGAGAAAACCTTGATCATACATTTAGAACCTTATAATATATGTGGTGGAGTCAAAATTGATGAGTCATTATTTATATTTGGAAAGTAACAACTTAAACAAAACACTAAGGCCAAAAATGATCAAAGTCTTCAAAAGGCAGTTGTGATTATAAATAATTAAAATTACGTTACATTAAAAGGTACACTTATAAGACACACAAATAATAATATTGTTCACATCAATAATGTAAGCTTCTATTGTGCTGAGGATATTACGGATTAAACTTACAGTCTAAAGTTTCTAACTTGATGTATGTTATCGTGTATGTTACCTAAACAATATACTAAATACAAACACTCTGTACCTAAGTGAAGGAAAGTCTTGAAATATCAACAGTACCCTGACCTAAAGATTTTCTTATAAATAATTATTAGAAGGTCTTACAAAAAACACAGGCTGTGTATTCTAAGTGACGTTAATCGAAATAATCATTTATTTCAACTGCAGTGCAATCTTTCCGTTTGTTGTGAATTGTATGATATCGGTTATAATATAACCAATATGTCGACATCAACGTATGTGAAAAATTATGGATTTACGGTATGAGGATTTGAAGTTCTATGTAAATAATAAAATAGTTTCCGATTGGCTATTTTAATAAATAAAAGAATATTAAACAAAAATACTAGTGCCAAATAGTTTTTAGTATGTAATATACAATACACTTACGTAATAAAATACAATTCGTCTTATTTTTCCATAAAATTTTGATCTCGATGTATGTTAAACCAATATTACCAGCGGTTACCAAATCTGAACAACTTATGATTGAACTATCACATTTGCGAACTTTTTTCTCTGATAAAAACTTCCGCCCTTCTTTACTTATCAAAATATACGAAATTCCTTCCAAAATTAACCAAAAGTACAACGGCAAAAATGGTCATACAAAGCCTTAAATTTGTGACACGGTAACCGAAAAACTGTCACCACCCGTCAGAAGCGCGATGGAAATCCCTTCGACACTTTAATCCCCGTATAAAAGTGCTATTTCACAGAGAAATAGCGGTTTTTACAAAAAATATTACAGCGTGATCGCTCAAGCGAATCGCCCCGGTCCTTATATTAAAATTATGAATGAAACTACCCATTCATTTTTGTAGAATGGAGATAAAACTGTCCTCCTCTCATACTCTGTCCTTTGTGGGAAATATTGCGACGCGTGTGCTTGCTGTCGCGTTTGTAAACAGTATTTTTGTTCTAGAGTGGATAACAGATGTATAAAACTAAGAGCTCTTTGGAGTCTCGATAGTAAACTAAACTCGAATACAAAGGTTTGATCAGAGCAATGGTATTAATAGCTCTTGAGATTCTAATTTCGAAAGTAATTCCTAATTATGACCATTCATGTCTCTATCAAATCAAATAAGTTTATTTGTGCACACAGGTACATATAAGTGTATCCGTGTTTTGCAACAGTAAGTAGCATACAAATATTAGTAAAATATACGTATGTTTAATCTTAAAGCCTAATGAAGCAATATTGGGTTAAATTATTAATTAAAATGGAAAACTTCTTGTCTACTTTTTGATATTACTTTATATTCGAGACATTTCATTTATTCGTAAGTACGATGTTAACTTCTTTATGTGATTTGATTTACCTGTAGTAAGGCGCTTACATAAGAACTGAGACATGAACAGTAAAATTAAGATTTTAGTCAATAATTTGACTAAACTCAATAAAGTGGAATGTCCGATTTAGCGTGTATATACCATTTCCTTGACTTAATAATGCTCCCATTCACTTAAACAAAATAAACTAAAAATATTCAGTTCAGCGACATCTAACGAGAACATAGCCACAAACAGTTAGGTAGAAGCTAACACTCTTAGTAGTCCAAGCTATTCCTTTAGGTTTTACTTAAACTAAACTGGAGCGTATATCAACTGTTGTGGCCGTAATTCTCATTCCACAAAGTCTTTTTGTACTGTACTTGGCTATTGCAGAAACTGATAGCTTCGTGGTCCTCACGACTCACACTTGATCAGGATCACACTGCGTTACTTACAAAACCCAGGTGCTTTTACCTTTCCTAACCGATGAACACCTTAACCAATATTCTAAAGCAACTTATCACCTATCTTCCTCAACACAACAGAAGCCTTCCAATCACAAACAGACTCACCACATCAATGATCTGCTGGAGCGTCAGGCCGAACCTGACTTCGAGCGGCTCGCTCTCGTTGGCGACTGGCCGCTCCAGCGTGTTGTAGTTGGCAAGCAGAGCGTTCAGGAGACGCTTCTCGTGGGGACCTTGCTCCGATACTGTGGGTGGAAGATGATATCATATTAGTTGTAGAAGTTAAACAAAAAGTACAAGTTGGAGAAGATGAAGAACGAAAGAGTAAGGATTGTGGTGTGATCCTAACTAACGAAAAGGAGGATGAATATAATCAATCATGTATAAGAGGGAGGGAGAGGAAGGCCAAAGAAAAGATGGATGGATAGTGTGAGAAGTGATATGAAAGAAAAGAGAGTTTGTGATAGCGTGACGGGTGACAAGACAGTATGGATGCAAAAATAAAACGGTTCAAGGGCAGGAAGATGATGATGAAGTAAAAGAAACGATATAAAAGAAGCATGTGATATTTCTCGTGGAGACCTTTTACATATGTTTGAGAAAGAATTGGTCACGGAACGACGATTGCTTTCAAAGATGGTTTGGTTACAGGTAAGGAACAAAACGATTAAACTGATGAAGATGAAGTATGTAAAGACAGTTTCAAAGACAAAGCATTTAAGGTTTTGAATGGTAAGTTAAGAAATTTTAGTCCGAAGTTGACCATTGTTTAGAATGTCATTGAAAATATAAACTTTAATAATAATTATAATGCTTCCTGTGGGACAGTGCTCATAATTGTTTTTGAAGAAGAAAGTTGAGATGATTTCTTCAAAGAATATCAGTGTTTTTGTAGAAAAGATGAAGTGGGATGAGAAGATAAAATCAAATCGAAAATGAAGATGAAATATGAGAACAATAACAAACGGTTATGGATGCATAAGTAGGAATTGGGTTAGCTGAAGAAAGACATGTCACTAAAAGGAATGGTAAATTCAAGGATGTGGTTGTACTCGTAGGTAAAAAAGGAGTAACGTGTATTGCTTATGGGTTTTATTTTATTTATTTGAGAAAATAAACAGTAACACATAACGTAAAACATGGTATTAATAGTAACAGAAGGTTGCACAATATGTAAACAACACCATTTTCCACAGAATACAAATGAAAAACAAAATTATGATAGATTTGACAAAAGAATCTTTACGCATTTCAATGACGAAGATAAAAAAGTAAAAAAAATAAAGGATTGTGAGGTTAGTGAAATCTAGCTAAATAGTTTGTCAAAATAAAAACCGACTTCAAAACAAGTTAGGCATAATGTGTACATGAGAGAATCTTTGGATTGATAAAACATAATGAGACTCAAACAGAAAAGGAAGAGATTAATTTTGAAATCAAAGAAATCAATAAAAAGGGAAACATCAAAGGCGTTTTAAGTAGGAATGAAATGTAGAAAGGAATTAGCTAAAGGTCGGATATTTTCGTAAATGAACACAAATTATGATTGACTTAAAATATTTTAAGCTGAATGTTTACAGAAACACGATGAAATGGGTTCAAAAACATCAAATAAATGTTATAAGACTTCCATTTTATAATATTTAACATTGAAGAGTAAAATCCGTTGATGAGAGCCGAGGTGTGTTGATACCGTGATCTTTACCTAAAATTCTTCTTTAAAGAATTTATTTTCAATCACACGTTCCTGGAAAAGCATATACATTGAAAGCTAAGTCCAATAATACGACTGAATCTTCTTGAAACTAGAAAACAAACATGTTTATGGAGATATCTTTCACAAAAATATTCAGAACATGTAAATTCGTAGTCACAAATATGTATCAAGAATTCGTCGACACTTCTTACAATAGTTGTATCACAGTCCCGGGAAAACTTCTTATTTCTCATCAATATACGACTCTGCCGCTTCCTGTAATACAGTTGTACAGAATAGGATACGAAGAACTTTTATTTATTGGTAGAAATAATCTTATATCTCCATATTGATCTGAACAAAGCAAGGACATAAAAAGAAACTGCAAAGCGATGCCATAGATACAGCAATCCAATTGTTAGAAAAGAAGAAAGAAATATTATAAAAACCATTGACTCTTCAAGACATTCATCTAGCTTTCACCCCAAATGAAAAAAAGTAAAAAAAATCGAAGAAACGAAGACACCCAATAACTTATGAGACGAAAAGAATTAAGAGCAAAACAGACCATAATTTTTCACAACAAATTGGACAAATCCCTATAGTTCAGCGGCCGAGAACTACGTACATCTGCCACAAGAAAAACGACTGGATAAGCCTGACTACGCACCTGAACCTTTAAAAGCCAGAAAGTAACCTTAACTTCAAGGGTATAAAGTCTATTTTTGCTATACAGAAGAAGCTCACAAGAGTCCGGTTCGAAGGATCAGCAATAAACACTCATTTTAGGGGCTTACAATGCTCTTATACGTGATGTATGAAAGCCAGAGTGTGACAAGTATAACGCTCGCGTACGCCCGGATTAGTGAGTTAGAAAAGGATAGATGTAAGTGCTCGGTTACTCGCAAAATCAGGTAATTTATTTTCTTGGGTATCTTCAGGTCTCGGGAGGATTTCTGAATGGACTAATAGTTTTTTGACCAGTATATATCTTGTTCGTTCTAACATAAGTCTTCTTTAGTATTAGAAATGCTCACGTCAATAGGTATCCTTTTACTTGATTCTTTGTTTGTTGGAAACTATACTAAATGCCTACATATAGATCGATTGATATACGCTTCATTGCACACCATAAGAAATTACTAGTAACAGCCTCAAAATTAATAGGGTGTAACAATGGGTAGTCTTATCTCAAAAGCAATCTTTTACAAGCAACCTTTGGATGGAGTTACTCTATTACAGTTTTATGTGGTTAATTTATTTATTTATTTAGGAAACTCAACAGTTTATTTATAACATGAGTTAAGAAAGGCCCACCCCACTATCAATGAACAGCCCAATGCAGCTGCTTGAAAGATACAGCCCCCCTAGCCAAGTCACAAACGATAAACGTAAACTCTCAGTAGTCTTTAATAGATTTTCAACTTTATCATATTGGATATAAAGTTGAAAATCTATTGAAGATTACATAGTGTTTTCGTTCGTTCCGGTCGCTAACGCTCAATGGTCTTTAATAGACTTTCAACTTTATATTCTTAGTTATAAAGTTCAAAATCTATTGGAGATTACTAAGCGTTCACGTTTATCGTTTGCAACTTGGCTAGGGGGGCTGTACACATGTACACAAAAAACATAAAAGTGAGGCCTACACACGCTGCACAGTGATAGCTAAATAAATGATGACAATTATCACTTAAACCAATTACAGAGTTTCACGGCATTTATAAAACAAGGTGGTTGTTTAACTAGAAAGTGGTGTAAGGAAAGAATATAAAAAAAAGACTGAAAGGGTAAAAATACACCATTAAGGAATACTATTACAATTCAATTAGGTGAAGAACAAAATCGTGAAATCTAAACAGTTACAGTTAAGTATTGTATTCCCGCGACCTTTACCAGCTTATCGGTGCAGGTCTTGCTTCGCTTCGTCTTCTAGCGCGTTCTCGCTACTCTAGAACATTTCAACCCCATCGACTTTTTTTTGTGGGAAATCATCCAATGACTTCTCTCGCACTAGGGCGGAGCGTGAGGGCGTGTCAGACTTTTACTGACTAAATCCACCCCTATGTTCCTTCTTTGCCTTGTGTTGCTCGACCATCTATTCTGTGATCAGTATGCCTTGCCCACTGCCATTAATTAAGTTTTGCGATTCATCGGGCAATGTCAGTAACTTTAATTTTCCTACGGATATCTTCATTAATGATTTGATCACACAAGGAAATACTGAGCTTAGCCCTCTCCATTGCTCTTTAGCCGACTTAAAGTCTTCCAATGAGGCCCACTGTCAGCGACCACGTTTCAGAGCCGTTTGTAATCACTGGCAATACATACAGGTCCTATAGACCTGATGTATCTTGAGACATTATGGTACGTCGGACAAGAAGGTACCGCACAGCTTCCCGAATGCTGCCCATCCGACTCGAATTGGACGTTTGACCTCATTATTACCTCGAAGTTAGACCTACCCAACCGGACCGTTTGTCCATGGTAAATATAAACGTTGTGACGTGAGGCCTTTGTCTAATGATGATGATTATTATATTTGAAGGCCAATATTCAATGAATGAGATTTATATTAGCTTACATATAATATGAGCCTTATAATATTCCCACAACTGGGACTCAGGCCTCCTCTCTAGGAGAGGGAATGAACCATAATCCACCACGCGGGCCCAGTGCGGATTGGTGGATGTCACATGTCTTTGAGTTTTTGATCCTAGGACATGCCAGTTTCCTCACGATGTTTACCTTCATCGTTTTGAGAGAAGTGGTAATGAAATAAATTACACAAAGTAATGCGCCTGACTGAAGTTTGACCACGCGATCTAGAACTCAGAAGTCGGAGCCGTTACCACTGGACCATCACCGATTACTAATTAAAAAAATATTTTATTTACGTTAAAATATTTATTTACAATTTAACCATTCAAGTCTAAGAGGTAAAGTTTGTTTTTATGTTGTTTGTTTGTATGAGTTAATCTCTGAAAGTACTGGTCCGATTGCGAAAAGTTTTTCCCCAATAGAAAGCTGCTTTATTCCTGAGTGACATAGACTATATTTTATGTATGCGGGCGAAACAGTAGGCAAAAGCAAGTTCGAAATAATTAACATTTCTACCTCCGTATTTATCATGAAGTCAACCAAAATAATTAGCACATTGAAGTAAGTCAACTATATAATTGATATAATGAGTAAAATTCAACCGAGTATTTTGTGCTGAATTACTGCGAAATTGTGATGAATCGCAAGTGTTGATTGGTTTCACAGTATTTGGTACGTTTGTTCATTTAGTTAGCGACTTAAAAACATACAGACTGGGTAAAGCATTGTAAAATGCAAAGTTATAACGAATAGTTTACTTAAAATCATAATTATATAACTACTTACAAACATTCACATGAATGATGTCCCATATAAAAAAAGGTATTCAGCCCATAAATAAACTCATTTGTGTCAGTGAACGCAGTGTTTTAAAGAACCCTTGTGTTTCAGAAACCATTCTAGAAATAACAATGGCGCCGATTCTCTTGTGCTCTATCTAAACTTATTTTAAACAACCGCTCTCTCTTACAATAGTAATCTATATATATAAAAGGAGAAACTGACTGATTGACATATCAACGCACAGCCAAAACTGCTGAAACTAGGAGTGTGAATTTTTCCACAAGGGTTTCTTTTATAACTTAGGCGAGTACTAAGAGAGGATTTTCCAAAATTCACACACTAAGGCGATGAAACGGGCGTCTAAAGTTTGTATGGAGAAATGTACTTTTACGTGGGGCAAGCCGCTGGCAGAAGCCAGTCTATAATATTTAATATTATAGCTTAATAGGTATCAAAATAATAAATAATATGTACTAAATGGGTAGAAAAAGAACTCATTAGTCATCAAAAAATTCATCTACATCTATATCAATGAGAAAAGTGTCCAGAACCAGAAGATTCGACCAGCTGTTTACTGATATCACAACGATGGGCGCTCGGACCCCATGGCCCTAGTGATTCTACCCCAAACGGCTCAAATATATAACTTCTAATAAGGTTATTATATTTACGCCGTTTGAGGTTTTCTGCACCTGCAACAGCCTTAATTTGTTAAAAAGTCTAAGGGTACTTTTCCACCAGGAGATGTGCTATGTAGCTATGTTGCGAAGATGAGAAAACTAAGCTACATACACTATATGGCAGTTTCCACTGATACTAAGCTATGTAGCTGAGAGAGTAAAATGTGAGCTATGAAGATGCGCCGTAGCTGTTGTGTAAAGAAGATGTGCAATGTTTAACTCACTTCATTCATTATAATACATTCTACGTAAGAAAATGGTACGTGAACTCGTCTTCTGTAGGTACTAAGTAACTCCCAGCTCTAAATCATTGTTTGATATGTGTTACAATGTAACTGCGTTACATCTCGCCTTGCTGATTACATCACTAACGGTTCGTCTAAAACAAAAGTTTTAGTGTTCTGGCGGTACGAGGAAGTTAGGATTTAGAGTATAATAGTAGCTTCAAATTAATGTAGTTTCCACGAATTTAGATACTGCTAGATGGAATTGTCTGACTGGCGCATTGTTCAGTAGGATCCGCTAACATTTTGACGACGGGCTTGACGTAAGTGAATTATCAAGTTTTATCATTCAACTATTATCATATGATCTCTTATGGAAGACGCAGCGTTGGAAAGCCTCCCATAAAGTGGACTGAAGACATAGTGAGGGTCGCGGAAATCCGATGGATGCGAGACACACAGGACCGGTCGTCTTTTTAAATAACAGCCATGCACAGTTAAATAAAAACGTGCAACAAGAGCGTTTGTTTGTAAAACCCCAAAAAATTCAATAAACAAACCGCACAATAAACTACTTACATCACTAAAAAGCTACAAAAAGTGTTAACAAAAAGCAAAATCCCCACTTTAGGCTCAAAACTAGTACGTAAGCAGTAAGCAGCTAAAATCTCTGTCTACGTGGCACCCGACGTGCGGTTAGGGACGTGTCGTAAGGCAGGCGAATGAGAAGGTCTACTTCAATTATACGTACACAGACATTGATCAAGGCAGCATTTTGCAAGTAATTGACCGATGGGATGGTTTTTCTACGGCTTAATAATAATAGCCAAGAGCCTCGACCAACATCTTAGGAGGCTCTCGTTACGCAGCTGGATCCTCTCTCCTCTCTCAGGAGCCCTGACCACTGGTAGCTTGGACCCTGTTCCCGATGCCGGTGGGCTACTATTTTTATATATTTTTTTTTAATATATTTTTTTTTAATTTTAAAATGTAAATAATATATTTATGTAGAAAATAAATGACATAATAATATTTTTTTTATAATAATAATACTTTTTATTTCCAAAACTTCAAGATTAATGTGGTCTCAACCCCTGAACTAGGACAACCCGTATGACAGGGGTTGAGGCTTCAGTACAAAATTATACATACACAGTGAAAATTAAACTAATGTAACTGTGTAGTACAGCTAGTTAAAAACCTTTTGATGAGATCGCGTATTCTTCAAAGATCGCTAACTCATCCTCAAATAATTTGTTTTCCTGTACGCACTCGCGTTAACGCCACTGTTGATAATATGTGGACTAAACTGAATCGTAGGCATATATGTATGATTAATTATTATTTATACATACGTAAGTTATAAGACATCGGAATTTAATTATAAAACCAACACAACTCCATCGTAGGGGACTAATAATAATAATATTCCACAACTGTCACACAACGCTGTCTAGTTCCAAGCTAAGCAGAGCTTGAGTTATGAGTTTTAGACAACTGATAAACATACTTATATATTTCTAAATACATACATATTATAGATAAATTACAACCAGACACAGAACAAGTAATCGTGCTCATCACACAAACATTTGTCCTGGGTGGGAATCGATCCCACAACCTTCGGCATAGCAGTCAGGGCCACTAACCACTAGACCAACAGGCCAGAGAATATTTTTGACCCTTTTTAAAATCTATTGAGGCTTCTTTAAGACTAGTAAACATAACACGAGCATATCTATCACTTTCTGATTATTACATGCTCTCATTGCAGCACAGCAACAGTGGTGGCCGAGTGGTAATGGCCCTGACTTACGAGTTGTAGGCTGCGGGTTCAAACCCAGCCAGGCACATTATTTTGTGTAATTTATTTCATCACCACTGCTCTCAAAACGGTGAAGGAAAACATCGTGAGGAAACCGGCATGTTCTAGAACCAAAAATTAGAAGACATGTGACGTCCACCAACCCGCACTGGGCCCGCGTGGTGGATTACGGCCCATACCCTCTCCTAGAGAGGAGGCCTGAGTCCCAACAGTGGGAATAATTTAAGGCCCAGTATGCTGTGCTATGCTCATTGCAGCGATTGCCTGCTACATTTCCTGTCACAGATTCGACTCCCGCGCGGAACAAATAATTCTATGGCCTACAGGTAGATGTCTAGGACTTATGTAGGTGAGTTAACATGTTTGTGAATGCTCCTGCAATACAGAAGTACAGGCCTGTTGGTCTAGTGGTTAGTGGCCCTGACTGCTATGCCGGAGGTCGTGGGTTCGATTCCCACCCTGTTTGTTTGATGGGCACGATCGTTTGTTCTGTGTCTGGGTGTAATTTATCTATATAAGTATGTATTTAGCAATATATAAGTATGTTTATCAGTGGTCTAGTACCCATAACACAAGCTCTGCTTAGCTTGGGACTAGACGGCGTTGTGTGATAGTTGTGGAATATTATTATATTATTATTAGTACATATACCGGCACGGATCTTGAGCGCTGACTTCTACAGTTCTACTTGCACAGAAGCACACAGAAGTGAAATATCGGGTCTCTTTAGTGGTATGAAGAGAGATGCGGGGGCAGGGAGTGCAAGTTTTGTACAGTGATTGGCTCGCCGATGTTGTACGATGCGCAAAGCGATCCCCGCTCTTTCGCCTAGCGCTCAAGATTCGGGCCGCTTTCTTTAACAACTAGCGTGGGGAAATGTTTGTTAAAAACACACATAATTTTCGTAATTTATATTTTATTTATTTAAACCACAGCCACCTCAATTTTATTATTCATTTATTATTGTAGACATCACATTTATGAATAGATTTATTTTTGTATAGCCTCTTTTTTATAATGTAAATGTGAGAACACTGTAGCCTCCGCGAATTTATAGATTACTATTTTTATTGTGCTTTTGGGTACAATGTCTACACTGTCCTCTAATATAGTAAAATTGTAACAAAAAAAAATGATTTTACAATATTTATAAAATTGTAAAATCAATTTTTTTTTAAAGAGTAACCATAGAGTTTCTTGCCGACTCTTCTCCATAAGAAACGACCAATTGGACTAGCTTCTGACGTTTTATAAGTGCCCATGTAGGCTTATGTGAAATAAAAACTTTTTGTTTTTATAAAAATTTTGATAAGAAAGAAAGAAAAACGTCAAAGATTATTTGAATGTCACTGCTAAGTAAACCTTCTGCAAACTATGTTACAGTGGTGGTACCTAATCCATTCAGGGATTAGCGCTTCCAGCCGCACTCGTAAAGTTTACCTCTAGTATCGAATAGTTACTGAATTATAGTTGAAGTGACGGCCATATTGGCGCGACCTTTTTAAGGTTATGAGCGATTCTGGGCGATTCTGCGCGGTATCTTCTCGTACAATATACCACAGTGTCTCAAGACGAAAGTCTATGACCAGTGCGTGTTGCCAGTGATGACATATGGCTCCGAAACGTGGTCGCTTACAATGGGCCTCATCAGAAGACTTAAAGTGACGAAAAAAGGGCAATGGAAAGGGCTATGCTAGTTTCCTTGCGTGATCGAATCAGGAATGAGGATATCCGCAGGAGAACCAAGGTTACCGACATAGCACGAAGAATCGCCAAACTAAAGTGGCAATGGGCAGGGCACATAGCTCACAGAACAGATGGCCGTTGGGGCCGAAAGGTTCTGGAATGGCGGCCACGTACCGGAAGACGTAGCGTTGGAAGGCCTCCTACAAGGTGGACCGATGACTTGGTAACGGTTGCGGGAGTCCGATGGATGCGAGACGCACAGGACCGTTCATTGTGGCGACACTTGGGAGAGACCTATGTCCAGCAGTGGACGTCTTTCGGCTGAAATGATGATGATGATGATGATGTTGAGCGATTCTGGGAAGGAGATTAGAGCTCAGTAAATTGTTTTAACCCTCCTAAGGTCTTTTTTACATAACATGGGTAGGATGGCAGCAGGACGAAAATATGCATCTTTAAGATAAGAGAAAATGATAAATAACTATATTGTATGTATCTGACAGCTGTCACCCACACCATCTTATAGCAATTGTTTATAATGTTATAGATACTTTTTGTGCCCTCTTGTTTAGCACTCATATGATTGAAATTGGTATTTGCAATAGTATATTAGCTAAGCCAACGTCAGACGAGGCAAGACTACTTTACAAAATATACTACAATCATATTTTAATAAAAATTTTATAAAGTCCAAAATTTGGCTATGATGGAGCGACATAGTCGTTATTGACAAAGCTCCAAAATAAAGATTAAAAAAAAAACGTTGAAGAAAGATTTTGGCCACAGGCAATTTGTAAGTTGTAAGGATAATTGTCTTATTGGACTGGTGGTTGGTGCAGTGGTTAAGAGTTTTTTTTTAAGGTTTGAAATCATCCAAATAACTTCTCGCGCTCTGGGTGGAGCGGGAGGGCGTGTCAGACTTTTACTGACTAAAACCACACCTGTATCCTTCAGTTACCCTTTGCGTACTAGCACTACGAGTTTCCCTTTCAGAAATTCTCCGCGGTCCTAGCTAGCGGGCATCGGCCCCGCAGGGCCCCTACGGTTTGCTGACATCTCTTTGAGAAGCGCGAGGATCACTACGCGCTGTTGACGACTGGGCTCGGTCCGGTTAATTACCGAACAGCCGGACGGCGAGCTACCCAGTGCTCGACGTCCGCAAGCCCGCGTCTACCGTGACTGGTAGTCGGGGTCGGAATTACGACGGATAGGGCGTGAGGGAACGAAGGTCCTCCTTCGTTCCCTCACGCGTGTAGCCTCTTCCTTCGCTAGCATTACTTTCTAGCATTGCTTCGCAGAAGGAGGCGACCGCCTGCCATTAGTGGTTAAGAGGTTGGCTGCTCCACTGCGTATCGTAGGTTCGATTCCCGCGTGGAATGAATATTTCTATGACCTACAGATTGTTGTTCTGGGTGTGGGTTTTTTGTGTATAGATAAACTACGATAACATGGCGCGCCCCTCCAAATTCCTAGTGTGGGGAAAGGTTTAAAAAAAAATTACAAGGATGACTTTAAATTCTCTGACAAACTTACAGAGGACATATTTCTGAAAAGTATTTTTTATTTAAACATCTTCAATAAAAATTATCCATTTATCATTGTAGTGTACCAACAATTATAAAACCAATAATAAAATATATTATTTGTATTAAAGCCTGCTGCTGTCTCTCCGTCCGATTATAATTTAGGTATCTTAAAGGTTATAGTGAATAGGTTCTTAATTAACTTGTCCGCTTCAACATTAACGATTGCATCACTGCTTAGCATCCAGTGGGATTGCAGTCAAGCACAAAAAAAATATATTAAACATTTTATTCGTATTGGCTTTATATAGTTCTTACAGTCCATCCTAAGGCTGTCTTGTAGATATCGCTGTCAGCGATAAGACCGCCTTTGTACCCATAGATTTAAGTTACCTAGTGTAAAAATTTTTGTTACTATTTTGGTGTACAATAAAGTTTATTCTATTCTATTCTATATTTTTTATCGACTCTGGATAGGTGTGTTGTGGCTTTGCTGATGTGGGCGCTGGTATGACAGCTGTCATAGAGCGCAGACGTATTGCGTAAACTAGTGAGCCGATATTTATTATTATTTAATTATCTAGTATACAGTCACGAGCAATAAGATATATAAATTGTCACATTTTCAATCTATCCTAACTCATGTCATTCAAGAAATAATTTGACAAATGGTTCTAAATTACCCAAACATGAAATAGATAATTTAGAACCTTTTGTCGTACACATGTTTCTTGAATAGCAGAAGTTAAGATAGATAGAAAACGGGACAATATATATAGGTATCTTATTGTTTGTTTGTTTTTTTTATAAAAACGCGGTACATTTTAAGAACAAAATATGTATTAACATCACAAACCATCGATCCAGTTCTAAATTATATTTTTTTGTGTACGCAACGGCATTTCATTTTTTACGCTCCGTTGTATATTGTATTACGCATTTTATTATTCAATTGCCAAGTTTGGTAGGGGTTGGCGACTGACTGAGTGATGTAAAGTACACTTGGGCCAATATAAATGTCGGGCACGAAGCGACATTTTTAAATAATTTCATAAATATTACTGTAAAAAGCGGTGATGTTAATACGCCCGTGGAAATGGAAATGTGTACCGTTTTGTCACCAATGTTCGGTTTTATTACTAGCACGTATTTTTTTCGTGAGTTCGTAATGTTGGTTCCTGACTTTGCCTGTGTTATTTGTTTTATTATCAAGGCAGTTAGTCCTCAAAAATAATTAAATCAATTTTGTTCTTTTTTTTTCGTTTTGCTGTAAGATTGTTCGAAACAGTCCCCGCAGGCCTGAAACGCAAAGGGCAACTGAAGGAACACGGGTGGATTTTAGTCGGTAAAAGTCTGTCACAACCTCTCGCTCTAAGTGGAAGTAGGCAGAAGTTATTTAATGATTTCCTAACCTCAAAAAAAAGAAAATCAAAAAAGGTTACTTTGCTGAAGGAAGGTATATATTGAATGTAAAGAAACTTGACATGGATAAAAAATACTGTTGCCTTAATTCAAATTAAGAATTTATAATAAAACCTCATTACAAATAAACACTTCATTGCATTTAATACTGGCCGTTACTAATAGGAAACATAAAATAAATATTGAGATATGTACCTATTCCATTTTTGAACCTTGATCCACATATCTAACCTCATTCACCCACAAACTTTTTCCTAAAAACAAGATGGCCACCTGTCAAAAATCCATTTCGCGCCAAAACTCCATTACTCCCCAAATAATCACGTTACACAGCTAGTTAGCAACGGTGCTGTAACTAGAAACTCAGTTGGCAGTCATCGTAATCTAATCCCTTCAGAAACAAAGGCTCCGTCTGCGCAATTTATTTGTACCCGACCCTCGGAATTACTTGAAATTTTGAAGACAGTAATAAGATGTCTGTACCGTGGTGTGAATGGGGTTGTATGTTGTGAACAGTAGTGATAAAGCTTAGGAATGTAACTCTGTTCTGTATAGTAGGTTATACTCGTATAGTTCATGATTTTCTCTTTATAGGGACGCGTATTTCGTAGTAAGCTTTTATGTAATAGTCGTCTTAGTTTATTTCTGGATACAATACGTATACGAAAAAGTATTTTACTCTTGCATTACTGTTGACTTTAGCTGGAATAGCAAGATAGTATCTCCATTAGGAAGAGTGGGTCTTACTTCATTGTCAGCGCGTTAGTACACAATCTAGGTTATGTAAAAGTTAAGGGGTGGGAACACTGGGAACCTGGTGTCCTGAATCACAAGCCTAGAGCCTAGCTTAGACACCAGTCTCCTACAATATATTTTAACTGATTTTTTTTGTATACTCATTGATGATAACTGTATATTGTAGTGAGAAAATAAAAATATTATAAAAAAAATATATACACCTATTATTATAAGGAAGAGTGGGTAACATTGTAATAAATAACGAAATTAAGTTGAATTTTATACTATTTCTTTTAATATATTATGCAATTCTTAATTACTAATATTATAATTATAATAATCTAACGCAATTCAATTTCTGTTTTAATAATTTAAATTTTGGGTAATTTAATTTATATTTATTTTTATAGTGCAAATACCTGAAATGAGTCTTTTGTTACTTGAAGTAAATGAATAATAAACCTAAATGAATATCAATTTAATCTTGGAAAAAGTTTTGTACAAGTAATCTAACAATTTAACTTAACATGGCTCAATGAGAAATTCAAAGCAAGCTACTTTCAGACATCAATCAACAATGGATTACAGTTAAACTTTTCAACCGCCAAAGCTCGCTATTCATCCGGAATCAAAGAGTATTACAGCCTCTTAATCCTGATACGATAAGTACCTGGCACCTTGCCCAAGAGGCCCATGTAGCCTCGTTCCTCAGTTGTCTCTTATCCCCCTCTCCGAGCACTCGCGGATGCTTGAGCTACTCGCACGAGGTTTGTTGAGCTAAGTGAGCTCTTTACATTCTTTTCAAGCACTTTGAGATTGAAAAATTGACGCACAGAGGAATGAATCGAACGTTTTGCGGTCTAGATAGTCTTTGAAGAGTTAGGTCTTTGGTTGATAGGGTTTCCTAGGTCAAGAGATAGCTTTATACTTTTAAGAATTTTATATCCTATGGACTGGCCTATTGGTCTAGTGGTTAGTGGCCTTGACTACAATGCTGGAGGTTTTGGGTTCAATTCCCACCCAAGACAAATGTTTGTGTGATGAGCACGATCATTTATTTCGTGTCTGGGTGTAATTTATCTATAATATGTATGTATTTAGAAATATAAGTATGTGTATGTCTAGTACTCATAACACAAGCTCTGCTTAGTCTGGGACTAGATAGCATTGTGTGAAAATTGTGGAATATTACTATTATTTATATCGGTTGTATTAAAGGCGTAGTTACACCCACGAATTAGAAACCTTTAGTTTATCGATAAGACAAGCCGGTCGTAATTTTACTGGAAATCATTTTTTTCTTGAGGCTGACAAGTAAAAATTACAGTATAAATATGTACTGTTTACATATCGACGGTTGAAAGGCTAATTGATCTAAACGAAATTTTTTCCAATAATGAGTTATATACATATTCGGAATCAGCAAATTTTTCTCCGTCGTTTGAGTCAGGTTTCAATTTTTTTTTTTTAATGTCGCTTAGATCAATTAGGCTTTCATCCGTTGATATAGGTACCTACTAATAAATCGATAACACTCAAAGATATCATTAGCTGGTACAGTAAACTAACGGACGGTTTTTTCTTTGATAGATTGAGTACTCTTTATTTTACACCATTACACTAATATTGTAAAGAGGAAAATTCGTATATAATGTTTATTAGTCCTTAAAGCTCAAACGGCTACACGAATTTGGTTGAAATTTTGCACTCGGACAGTCCTTATCCTGGATTTGGACATAGGATATTCACGTGGGTGGAGCCATTGGCTGATCTTAGTCATAAATACTAACAAGATACGCGCGAAAAACATAACCCTTTTTGCAGTCGGGTAAAAAACATAACCATTCTTGCAGTTAGGTTTTGCTGTTTTCAGATTTATTCCCATATCTGTGCTATAAGACCTTGCTTAATGCCAAATTTTAGGATTCTGTGTCAACGGGAAGTACTTACCCTATGAATTTTGATTCCCTTGAGAGCGTTGAAATATACGTTTTTTGCGTCAAAAACGGCCGTATCTTTTTTTTTTCGTTTACTTATAATTTGATTTTTTACAGCTTCAAGGGACCTCAGACCTGAGTACATGGTTTTAATATCAACTCGATACCTGCACGCGTTTCCGAGATAAAGGGTCTTGACAGACAGACAGGCAGACAGACGGATGGACAACAAAGTGATCCTATAAGGGTTCCGATTTTTCCTTTTGAGGTACGAAACCCTAAAAAAATAAGCACAAAACGCGTAAATAAGATGTATATAAACGAACAGTACCTTGCCCTCAAAGCCAACCAAATAACGCACTTAAAAACCAAGTTTCGGTGGTCTATCCCAACCTGACGTGACGTTCTATAAGTCACGCCGCGTCAGCTGAGCTCCCGGCCTAGTCCCGACCAGCCCGCGGCTGTCACTCGCATTGTCTGTTGTAATCGATATTGTTCCTACGTACTGCCACGAATGGCCGTGATTCTAAACTAAAAATGTTTGAAAAAGTACTAAAAAGTTTATCTGTGGCTTTTTCAGGGTTCCGTAGCCAAATGGCAAAAAAACGGAACCCTTATAGATTCGTCATGTGTCTGTCTGTCCGTCCGTATGTCACAGCCACTTTTTTCCGAAACTATAAGAGTTATACTGTTGAAACTTGGTAAATAGATGTATTCTGTGAACCGCATTAAGATTTTCACAAAAAAATAGAAAAAAAAAACAATAAATTTTGGGGGTTCCCCATACTTAGAACTGAAACGCAAATAATAATATAATAATAATAATTAAATTAAAAGTACCGTATCTGTGGTATCTGTGGATAGGTCTTCAAATGATATTGAGGTTTCTAATATCATTTTTTTATATACTGAATAGTTTGCGCGAGAGACACTTCCAAAGTGGTAAAATGTGTGGGGACACACATTTTACCACTTTGGAAGTGTCTCCCCCCCCCCCGTAACTTCTAAAATAAGAGAATGATAAAACTAAAAAAAATATATGATGTACATTACCTTATAAACTTCCACCAAAAATTGGTTTGAACGAGATCTAGTAAGTAGTTTTTTTTTTAATACGTCATAAATCGTAAACCGCAATTTACCTTTCAAGTTTGTACGGAACCCTCAGTGCGCGAGTCCGACTCGCACTTGCCCAGTTTTTTTTAAACTTCGCGATGTTTTTTTTAGCATTTTTGACAAAACACGCCAGATTTTGGTACTGGAAGTCAATCTAGCGTGACGTTCGATTAGTCACGCCATGTCAGCCGGGTTCCCGGCTTACTCCCGACCTGCCCGCGGCTGTCGTTAGCATTGTCTGTTGTAATCGATGTTATTTCTACTAAACTGCAAATGGATAGTGATTCTGAACTTAAACACTCTGGATATGTGTGTAAAAGAATTCTTAGTAACTTTTTCAAATTGCGACGCATTTTCGAAGCATTTCTAAAAGGTTTTTTGTTGAAAACGAAATTCATGAAGTACTTTGATGGTATACAAACCATAGTTTTTTGAAACCAAGAAATCGATTCTACTTCTACGTACCACCGCGAAGCTTAGTAATTCAAAGCTAAAATACTACGACAACATGTGGAAATATGTTCTTGGGGAGTTTTTACCCGTCGTAGCGAGTTTTCAAACCATTTGGAAAATTGCTTGAATTTTTGGTGATACAGACTTTACGATGTATTTTTATGGGACTTGTAAACCATAGCCGTTTGGAAGCCTATTTATTGTTCAACGCCATGTTTTACAAAGATGAAAACATAAAAGATTGTTTACATTCTCATCTCATAGAAGGGAGAGCTCGCGGTTTCATATCCTTTTAAACGTTAAACTCAAGCAGCTTAGAACATTTTTGATGCAACATTTTACGTAAACGCGGGATCTTGAAAGTACAATAAGTTGCAGCTTACCCGCTACTGCTTACATTAGGCGCAATAAAGTAGCATCAGAACGCTAATCTACACCCGTTGTGGCGCTGCACCGCTTGCAGCGCTGATATTAATGCTAGTGTGCAATAATTTAAGCGCTGTTTTCGCTTTATTGACGTTTGTTTTGTATGTGAACTTTTTGGTAATGTTTTGGTAGTCGGAACTTTAACAAATATGTATCCTGTAAATAATCTATATGTATAAAAGGAGAAACTGACTGACTGACATATCAACGCAGAGCCGAAACTACAGGGATTGGAAACGTGAAATTTTGCACAAGATAGATAGATATATTCTTTATTGTACACCAATAATAAAATTACAATATGGTGTCACAATGGGCGGTCTTATCGCTAATAGCGATTTTTTACAGACAACCTTTGGATGGATTTGTCAGAGGAGGAGAAAAAGATACGCAGGTAACCGTAGTGTAATATTTATATGTATACAATACATAACTAATAAAATACATATAATACAAACAACATATAATATATATAAAAGCAGATAAATAATGTACTTAATGACGATTAAGAGGAGAAGTAGTGATCATTAACCATAATTTTGAAAATTGACAGTTTTTGAGCTGGCCTTACTGACATGGGCAAAACATTCTCCAGCCGCACTGCTTGAACTGCAAACGGCTTATCATAGAAATTGGTGGAGTAGCATAGTTTCTTTTTATGACATTGGCTAGCACTAAGAGAGGATTTTCCAATATTCACCCCCTAAGGAGTTGAAACGGGGGTTCAAATTTTGTAGAGAAACCTGCATCCACGCGAGTCAAGTCACTGGCAAAAGCTAGTTAATTTATGTATACCAACAGAGTATTTTTAAGTCGTGCCTTTTAGGCACGCGCTTGGCCATTATTTCACCCGATGGAAAGCGACTATGTGGTCGCTGATGAAGCACGCTTGCCTAGAAGTAATCTATTCACTCTTGATTTAAAGAAACCCAGGTTCTAGCTACCAGGAAACACAGAGACCAGCAGGGAATTCCACTCCTTAGCTGTACGCACAATGAATGTATTTCCAAAACGTTTTGTTTCTTGTTGTCCTTGTCTGATCCCTACTGGATCTATATTTATTCTGCAACACATGATAATTTTCAGACGAAAACACATTTGAAGATTTTGCTTGCATTACCGAAAATCTCAAATGCAATTTCTCTTTTCGCTCATCAAACCAAAAAGACATCGAATGTCACCCAACCGAAAGAGATCACATACTCTTACGTTACTACGAACGCGAAACACATAAACGTACATAATGTGTAGGAAAACACGTAAAAACATACGATTTATATCTTTGTTTACTATCTAGTTCAGAAACTTGAGGCATTCGGGTAACGCATTGCTGTATATAGTTAGCCTTCGAATGGAGTATCAGTAACAAGCATAGTAATGCAAGTGCGTATAAAATGTTATAGGCACATGCATGTTTATATACGAAGTCATGTACATTGTAAATGGTTGGGTTGTTATGACCGTGGAAATAAATAAGGTTCAATAAAAACAGATATGTTATTATTGCACCTTATTTATTTAGAAACAAAGTGAAATGGTACCATCTCAATTACTTAGCAAAACATAACCATATGCAATTAGGAATTTTGCAAATCAATTTTAGCTCTAGTTTTTTTTTTTTATTATTCATGTAAACTAGTGCTAGACTGCAATCCCACCTGATGGTAAGTAGTAATTCAATCGTTGATGGTGAGGCGCACTAGTTTATTAGTTTATTAAGAGCCTATTCACTCTAGCCTTGAAGACACCTAAATTACAAAAGGACGGGAAGACCGCAGCAGGCAAGTTGTTGAATTGTCTAGTAAATAAAATTGAAAGAATTTTTGAAAGAGTAGTCCGATATGGAATTTGACGGAAAATTTACGCTACTAAAATATCAATGTGTACATTTAAACTTTATTCACGACTCACTGTGTCTATTGGCAAAAGCCCCACGAAAATTTGTTTGGTAATTTTTGAGTTTGTCGCGAACAGACAGATAGAAGAACTTTATTTTGTAATATGTAAGGGTTTTAAATTAAAAATAATTATAGTTCATAAAGTCTCTAATATGAAAACAAGAAGACAGTAGCCCAGTAGGGCCGAAGCCCAATGGAGCCATGGGTTTACTTCCGCAAAGAAAACCCATGGTTCTAGAACACAAACGGCAAAGAAGGAACATAGAACATAGTGGGTTTTAGTCAGTAAAAGACACGCCCTCTCGCTCCGCCATAGAACGGGAGAAGTCATTGGATGATTCTTCAGTTTAAAAAATACAACTAAAACAAACAATCCCTAATTCAAAAACCAACTGCAAGTCTTCCAAAATAAAAACGCCAATGTAATTTATTCACTTACCGATAATAGAATACATAATGATAAAAATGGATGGCAGCAAAGGGAAAATATCGGAAATATTGAACGTCGAAGACATTGCTAATCTATTGTGGCAGGCGTCGAATTGACAGATTAAACTGGTTTATCATTGAATTATTTTTCCTCGTGAACTGGTGTAATGGAAAAAATATATAGAAGAAAAAGAGGTTTTTTAAGTTCATAAATGGAGGATGTCTTGCGCTTTTTAATCTCGTGGGATAGTTAACTTTACATTAGTAAAAAATGCTTTGTCTTGAATGACTGATTGATGGATCAACGCTATGCCTACACCGCTGATCGTAAAGACCTGAACCTTGGAGGGTATGTTCTTTGTATGACGTAGGCATTCGTTCGTCTGAGCAGTGGTGGCCGAGTGGTAACGGCCCCGACTTACGAGTTCTAGGTCGCGGGTTCAAACCCAGCCAGGCGCATTACTTTGTGTAATTTATTTCATCACCACTGCTCTCAAAACGGTGATGGAAAACATCGTGAGGAAACCGGCATGTCCTAGAACCATAAATTCGAAGACATGTGACATTCACCAATCCGCACTGGGCCCGCGTGGTGGATTACGGCCCATTCCCTCTCCTAGAGAGGCCTGAGTCCCAGCAGTGGGAACATTAAAAAGGCTGATTATGCTATGCTATGCTAGGCATTCGTTAAGAAAGGATTTTTCGAAATACTACCCCTAAAAGAGTGAAAAAGGGGGCAAAGATTACATGGGACAACGTAATTCCTTGGTCCAATGTACTTCCAATTTTGAATGAACATTCTTTAACAAAATTGATGGAAGACGAGTTACGGATGTAATTGAAAATTAGAAATCCTATTAGAATCATTTTCGACATCTACGCGGACAAAGTCGCGGGCAAAAGCTAGTCTATATATATATAAAAGGAGAAACTGACTGACATATCAACGCACAGCCAAAACTACTACGACTAGGAAAATGAAATTTTGCACAAGGCTTCCTTTTATGACGTAGGCGAGTACTAAGGGAAGATTTTTCAAAATTTGTATGGAGAAGCCTACTATCACGTGGGCAAAGGCGCTTATATATTATATTATATTACATACATTTATTACACTTTTTTTAGGGTTCCGTACCTCAAAAGAAAAAAACGGAACCCTTATAGGATCACTTTGTTGTCCGTCCGTCTGTCTGTCTGTCAAGACCCTTTATCTCAAGAACGCGTGGAGGTATCGAGTTGAAATTAAAACCATATACTCCAGTCTACGGTCCCTTGAAACTGTAAACAAATCAAACTTGTAAGTTAACGAAAAAAAAGAGATACGACCGTTTATGTTGCAAAAAAAGTATATTTCGATACTCTCAAAGGAATCAAAATTCATAGGGTACTTCCATTTGTCCTATAATCCTGGCATGAAGCAAGGTCTCATTGCATAAGTATAGGGAAATATCTGAAAACTGTAAATTTGTAGTTACGTCACAAAAAAAAACCTTTTTTCGATTCGTAAAAATCTTTGAGACTCGATTCGGAAATTGAACTGTTTTCATAGGTACATAAGGTTGTACGGAACCCTCAGTTCGCGAATCCGACTCTCACTTGCCCGGTTTTTTTACCTATATGTTACGTTCTAGTGTCTCGTTCATCTCAATAGAATTAAGGCGGAAAATGTACAACTTCCTGTTCTCTAATATTGATTGCTCCAACACAAAATGGACTCCCTAATTTCCCTCTCCCGATCAAACAGCCAAGCAATCTTAAAACCTGCTCAAATATTCGCGTAACCCCCAAACGCTTCAATATTGGGCTTCACTAAATCAACAACACAACACGCAATAGTGGGGTATATTCGACCCAGCTAACATGGACTAGAAAGGGTTAATTAAAACGTCCGCCACCGCTTTCTAAACTGTTAACAGTGTTAACTGAAGCAAGGGCTGCGTACAGGGACGGCTTTAGGTTTAAGTGGGGCCCAAATTGTACAAAAAAACATGAAAAAGTTCAAGCCAGTTTGAACACGCCTAAATTAATTTTGGTTCCCTTTTAATAAGTGATAATTAGACCGATTTGTCAGTAAGGTTTTAGTTAATTAATTTTAAAGATTACGAAGCCAGGACCCGTAAAAATTTAATGTGGCTGGTTAATATTTTAGTATTTAACACCACAGGAATTCTATATAATTTTAAGCCTGACCACATAAAACAGTCATATAATAAAGATAATGAGTAAAACAATGTTTACTGAGAGGGGAAATGGTTTATGCAAAATCCCTAAAATGATTAATAAGTTCAAATTTCTAAAAAGAAAAATTTCGAGTCATTCAATAAATTTTCAATGTTAATTTTGTATTGTCAAAACTCCTTTTATTTATCTGATAGAGACTACAAATACTACCCATTTCTACAAGTCCAACCCTGTGTTCTAGTTGTCAAATAAGTTGGAGACAAGTTAGTAGTGGAGTGCACCTGTACCCGCCTGGGCCCCACCTGCGCCCCACGGTAAATAGTTTTTAGATTAGTTGGTATTGTTTCACGTGTAGCGCTAGTATTGGGATTGGATGCTGTAGAGTATTTGTTGGTAAAGAGAAAATAGGTGGGGTTTTCTTTTTAGAAAATACCGGAAATACCTATGTTCTTGATAAGAAATTGTTGAGGTATCTATTAAATGAATTGGGAAAATTGTAAGATTTGAAGCTAGACCACACTTTGAAAGAGTTTTTTTTTTAATCCTGAAGCATTGTTAATTCCATATACTCGTACCAAAGTCGTTATCAACCCTTGGTTTTAGACAAAGTGACCTTTCGTAGCATCATCAGCCTTGTAATATTTCTAGTACTGATACTCAGGCCTCCACTCTATGAGAGGGAACGGGCCATAATCCACCACGCGGGCTCTTTGCGGATTAGTGAATGTCACATGTCTTCCAGTTTTTGGTTCTAGGACATGCCATGGTTTCCTCAAGATATTTCCTTTACCCTTTTGAGAGCAGTGGTGATAAAATAAATAACACAAAGTTCCTTAACTGGGTTTGAACCTGCGACCTACAACTCGTAAGCCGGGGCCGTTACCATACCTTCATTGTCCTTTTTTTGTTCAGGCTATTATTCTGTGTAATGCGCTCCTCCAGAAGATCAGGACAGCAAACAATTAATCGGTTATTTGCATACAAAATTAAAGTTTGCCAGTAAATTCATAAAAAGATGGCAGTAGTATCATAACAGCGTTATTATTTCACCATTGTCTATTTGTACCAATTGTTTGAGTATATTCATGTACTTAGTTTAGAATAGAATAGAATTTTATTTTGTTTATTAATTAAAATATAATAGTATTGCATGTATAGTTTATTTGTATATCTTATCTTTGTATTCACCTTTTTTATTTCACCTACCACTATTTTTCTTTGCATATCCCGTAGGTTGACTGTTAGAAAATGCTTAAGGTATTAAGTCCGCCTCTGCACTTTTCTCTATATTTATAGTAACTTATAAAACATTTTATAATATCAGCACTAATCACCAGCCGTACTTTTGAATGAAGCAACACATACGAAGCAATAAACATGGTGATGATGTTAAATGTACCTTCAACTAAAGATATACAGCTGTCCAAAGGATGCGGGAAAATCGACCCTTAATCCCGCAATTGGTAGTGCATGTAACAGTGACACTAGACGATAGAATATAAATTACTTTGAACGTAAACCTACGTCTAGTCTGCGTAGGGCAGGTGGATATGATTCAATATCGACAATAAGTGAGTGATAGTGAGTATTAAGTGATGTAATAGTGATTAAGATTAATAATTTTATTAATAAAAATCTGTGATTTGGTGTAATTGTTTTTATTGAGCATTAATAATAATGGCGCCAGAAGATTACGTCACTACATGACACGGCGCTGTTGTCACAGGTTAATGTACCGATATTTATAAATGGTGTTCTATTTTGTTGACGATTTTATGCTATTTAGTTTTTTTGAAATAAAAACATTTTTTAGATTTCGAATTTAGGTTTTTTTTTGTAGTTTAATAATATTCCTATGGACTAGTACTACGAGTGTTTTAATTTAATGTCGTGTCTTCAGCAACACGTTGTATAGTGAGTGAACGAATGACGACTATCTTAATATATATAAATAAATAGGCCATCTTGTAAGGAAACACAATGTTATCTCAATCTGATTGATGAAGGATTTAGAAAATTTTATGCGTTTGTTAATCGTGTATAAATAAATAAAAATTGAAATATATTTACTTTATGTACCATTAAGTAAGATAGATAAGATAAGATATTCTTTATTTGTTTAAACATTGTATACATACAGTAGCATGCAAGATTGAGATTTGTTGTTGGAGTCCAGTCATAAATAGCTAGCCATAGCCGTAAATATAGTATTTTTATAATACTAAATATTATAGTATCTTCCTTGTGTAAGACGGCCTTATCAGTAGCTATGATTAAAAGAGCCTTTCGTATCTTCTTATCTGCCTGTTTTTCAAAACGAAGAAAAGTTGTTTCAAATAACTGAGATTTTCCAAAATTATTCTCAATTAATCGATTTTTAAAATAACTATCGATTTACTTAAAACACAGATGCTTTCCACGCGATCTATTCAGCCGCCGTGGCACGACACATTCGATACTTCTACATACTACACATTGAACGGCTATCTCGATAATTACAACACACTGTTGGGCTCGAGGCGTCGACTTGAAACAGAGGGAGATACCCCCCTCCCCCCCTCCGCTGCCCTTGTTCAGGGAGACAAGGGAAACGTGTCGCCAGACGTTTGAATGTTCGCCGGACATCCCGGGATCCCGATTTTCGTTGTACTAAGCTCAGGAGAATATAAACGGACATGAGACAAATGTAGAATGGTTTGCTGTTACTTTGGTTTTGTTTCGGGAAAGGTTCAAGTAGGTTTGGTTTATTTACAGCAAGAAATTTCGAGTGCCTAGAAGATAAAAGGCTAGTAAAAAGGGATGAAACGGAAGACGCTGCGTTGGAAGGCCTCCCGCTAGGTGGACCGATGACCTAGTGAGGGTTGCGGGAATCTGATGGAGGCGTGACGCACAGGACCGGTCATTATGGCGACACTTGAGGGAGGCCTAAATCCAACAGTGGACGTCTTTCGGTTGAAATGATAATGAAAAGGGAACTATTAAACAAAACTGAACTAACACTTTGAAATTTACATATAATTTTAAATGAATCCAGCAAAATCTCGCCAACATTTTCTCTGCACTTTTAATCACTGGAGTTAATATTATAAATTGTCCCATATAACGCATCACACCTAGCTATCTTATAGGTCATAGTAGTTAGTGGGAGGGGGAAGGTATGAATGGCATACAACCACGGGCCGCGACCGGGCCGGTACAATTCACACGCACCGCCGGGCCGCACCGGGACAGACCGGGCCCCATGAGCGGTTATTTTTAATGGCCCATCTTTAATGTGGGTTTTATAAAAATAACTGTTGAAAGTGTGGGTTTAATTGTTAATACTTTTATGTTCACACAATGTCGGTTGGACTAGAAGGTACATAGGTGTACGCTGTACGGTTTACAAGCTTAATAATGATCCTCATAATCGCAATAAGGATTATGTCTGGTTATGTTTTTAAGGACTGGTTTTTTAATAGCCAGTAATTTTTTAACTCTTAGATAAATATGGTTGTTTTTCATATTTTGTTTAGAAAATATTTCAAACCGCCATAGGTATTTATTCTTTAGATAACAGTTATATAATCTAACTTTTGAAAAAAAAAACCTGGGCAAATCAGTCGGACTCGCGCACTGAGGGTTCCGTACAAACTTACCTATGTAAATAATTCAATTCCCGAATGGAATCTCAAAAATTCTATCGTATCGCAAATAAGTGTTTATTTTTGTGATGTAACAATAAGTTACTGTTTCCAAATTTATTCCTATACCTGTTCTATAAGACCTTGCTTCATGCCAAATTTTAAGAATCTGGTTCAACGGGAAGTACCCTATGAATTTTGATACCCTTGAGAGTGTCAAAATATACGTTTTTTGCGACATAAACGGCCGTATCTTTTTTTGTCATTAACTTAGAAGTTTGATTTTTTCACAGCTTTGGGACCGTAGACTTGGGTACATGGTTTTAATTTCAACTCGATACCTCCACGCGTTCCGGAGATAAAGGGTCTCGACAGACAGACATATAGACGGACAACAAAGTGATCTTATAAAGGTTCCGTTTTTTTTCCTTTTGAGTTACGGAACCCTAAAACGCAGGCCATATTCTAATAGATAAAAATCTTGTATCACAGTGTTTGTTATTGAACCCTTCAGAAACGGCTTGACCGATTTTTATGAAATTTGTTGTACATATGTGTTAGATTTCAGAATAAGTCGTAGTCTACTTTTTATCCTCATACTCTTACATGTTTATAATATCAAGTGTGATGTAAGTAAGCCACATATTTTGAACATTTCGACCAGTTTCTAAGTCGAGCTATTGTGAAACGCCCCGCTAGATAAGAATCCGAGCAAGCGTGTTTCCAAATAGATTCTGTTGCATAAATTCGTCTCAGCGCCACTCAATGTTAAAAAATGCGCATATCTTCGCTTCGCTTTCCCTCACAAATCGATGGCCAAGCAAACAGACTTAGGGTGATTCTTTTAATCTTCACGAAATTCAAATTTATACAACATGTAACTGGGATAACGCTCACCCTTATACACCACAATTAGATAATTAAGTTACAGTCATAATATAAGCACTGAATTTTAATTCATCATCCTCATCATCATTTCAGCCGAAAGACGTCCACTGCTTGACATAGGCCTCCCCAAGTGTCGTCATAATGACCGATCCTGTGCGTCTCGCATCCATCGGATTCCCGCGACCCTCACCAGGTCATCGGTCCATCTTGTGGGAGGCCTTCCAATGCTGCGTCTTCCGTTACGTGGTCGCCACGTTTGATTATTTAGAGTAATAAACTGAAGATTTTAAGGGTAACAGTTGATTATATTGACACAAGAGCAGTGGTGGCCGATCGTTAATGGCCCCGACTTATGAATTGTAAGTCTACTTTGTGTAATTTATTTCATCACCACTGCTCTCAAAACGGTGAAGGAAAACATCGTGAGGAAACCGGCATGTCCTAGAACCAAAAATTCGAAGACATGTGACATCCACCAATCCGCACTGGGCCCGCGTGATGGGTTTCGGCCAATAGGCCAATCAGGAATCAGGCCTCCTCTCTAGGAGAGGAAACGCCCTCTCTGCAGAGGGAACATCAAAAGACTGATTATGTTATGCTTACATTGACACAAAGTTCCAAACTCCTTACCTCTTTTATTCTCAACAAATGTTGCCCTCTCTTGGAATTACTCCAGTATCGTAGGCACATTTAGAAACGTGTAAACTCACATGCAGTAGACATCGAGACACGAAATAACTATCTATAGGCCCTACAGATATCTGTTCCGTGCGGTAATTGAACCGGTAACCCGCAACGCAGCAGTCAATCGTTTAACAACTGTGCCATCCCTCTCGTGTATTTTGCCAACACGAAACTGTAGTCAAATCACTTGTTGACTTAGGATCTTTGGATCGATGGCCCATATAATTAAGTCGTAAATTGGATAGCTAATAAATATGGGGATGACATCATAAATGAGCAACGTGGGGGTGTTGGTTACCAGAGGTTTTGATGTAAATTGTTTAGTTTTATTTACCGTTGTTTTGTTCTGTCATTTTGGAGGTTCGATCAAAAATCTGAACAGAAAAATACGTTTATTTGGCATAAACACAAAGCTACACAAAGAGACCAAGTTTGAAGGTAAAAATGAAAAGAAATAATTATAAACCATAAATCTATATATAAAAAGGGAGAAACTGACTGATTGATATATCAACGCACTCAATGCATAGCCAAAACTACTGCGACTAGGGAGTGAAATTTTACTCAAAGTTTCTTTTTATGACCTAGGCGAGCACTAAGAGAGGACTTCCAAAAATACACACCCTAAAGTCCATGCATTGGAAGACGCAGCATTGGAAGACCTGGTGAGGGTCGCGGGAATCCGATGGATGCGAGTCGCACAGGACCGGTCGTTACGGCGACTCTTTGGGGAGGTCTATGTCCAACAGCGGACGTCTTTCGGTTGAAATGATGATGATGATGATGATGATGACACCTTAAAGGGATGAAATGGAGGCTTCAAAGTATGAATGAAGAAAACTACTTACATGCGGGCGAAGCCGCTGGCAGAAGCTAGTAATAAAATGGTTCATAAACAAAATACACATAGCGTGCCTCACGGCTGCGCCTAAATAATGATATAATAATAATATTCCACAACTACAACGTAGCGGAGATTAGAATGTTAAGATGGATGCGTGGTGTGACGAGAATGGATAAAGTGAGAAATTAGTATATTAGAGGAAGTTTGAAAGTGGCGCCAGTGACTGAAAACTTGAAAGGGAATCGTTTGTCTTGGTATGGTCATGTGAAGAGGAGGGATGAAACGCATGTTGCTAAAAGAGTTATGAGTTTACATGTGGATGGATAGAGATGGAGAGGGAGGCCAAAGAAAAGACGGATGGATTGTGTGAGTAGTGATTTGAAAGAAAAGGGAGTTAGTGATAGCTTGACGAGTGACAGGCCAGAATGGAAGAAGATTCCACAACTATCACACCACGCCGTCTAGCCCCAAGCTAAGCAGAGCTTGCGTTATGAGTACTAGACAACTGATAAACATACTCATATACTTCAAAATACATACATATTATAGATAAATTATACCCAGACACAGAACGAATGATCGTGCTCATCACACAAACATTTGTCCTGGGTGGGAATCGAACCCACGACCTCCGGCATAGCAGTCAGGGCCACTAACCACTAGACCAACAGGCCAGTCAATATTAATAACCCAGTTCAATATTATTGATTATGTTATATTAAGGATTTATAAAGTACGAAGTAGAAATCTATAATAACAAAGTTTGGCATACTTTCTAAATATTGTTAAGTTTAGAAATAACATTAATTCTAAAAATAAGTTGCTATTGATCATATACCTTTTTTTATTTTGTGGGAAAATCATCCAGTCACATCTTCCGCTCTTGGGCGGAGCAAAGGGTGTCAGACTTTTACTGACTAAAAACCCACTCCTGTTCCTTCTTTGCCTTCGTCCCAGGGCCCCGGGTTTCACTTTCACACCACCCGTTGCCCCAGTAGGCTTCGACCCTGCTGGGCCCCTACAGTTTGCTGACATCTCCTTGAGGCGCGCGTGGAACAATACGCGCCGTCGACGACTTGAGCTAAATCCGGACGGTTACCGGACGGTCGGACGGCGAGCTACCCATTGCTCGCCGTCCGCAAGCCTGCGCCTACGGTGGCCGGAAATTGGGATCGGGATCCCGGCGGCTGGGGCTGGGCAGCTCCCTCGCGCGTGCAAGTGCGGGCTCCTCCTTTGCTAGCATTACTGCTTAGCATAGTGATGTGAATATAATATAATTAAATATAATTATGTGAATTTGCAAATTAGATACTCATTTAATATTTCTATACCGCCAAAGGTAGTATATGCGATCCCGTCTAATATTAAGATCTTCATATAACATGTACTCAGAAATAAACGATTCTATTCTAATAAAATAAACCCTAGATATTCTATTAAATATAATATCTTTAACACCTAAAAAATAAACTCACACCCGTCATTCACTAACCAAGCCCTACATCCCCCCATCAAACCAAATCTCCTACAACACTATACGTACTTAGCTAAGAGCTAAATCTGTCAGCAGAAGCAACAGCCAAGGGGGGCGTAGTCATAGCAACGGTGCGGGCAAGCCACCTCAATTTTTGCCCTAGTTACTGCCCGGCGAACGTCCTGATACAAAGCTCAGTAAAGTGAAGGGCATGCCTGTCAGACTGCATCGATTGGATGTCTTTACGTCGGTCCCGACTGTCGGATTTTGAAGGAGGTTTTGTTTATAAGGTTTGTGTTTTTGGAATAGTTTTTCTATCATACTCTATCTATATTTTCATCTAGTACTGAATAATGGAAGGATATTTTTAGACGCTTGTGCCAAAAGTCATTAATCGGATAGATACCGTCTTCTCTTTTCTTTTAAATACATTTTTAAAAGTTGATAGAATAGAATTGAATAAATTTAATTGTACAACAAATAACTAACTGACTTGGGACTGACATACACTGTGCGTTATAAAATTCCGTAGTAAATCTCTGGGTACAATGGCGGTCTTATCGCTGGCAGTGATATCTACCACACAACCTTAGGATGGATTGTATGAACTTAAAATAATAACGGGAGTAATCTGCGGTGTACTGCTAGCAAATTAATCAAACACTATAGATAAGCATATACAAAATTATTTTTAGTGTATGCGAAACCTGAATATCGTTTGCTCAGAATTAGTAACTGGATCGATTCCAGTAATTTTTACACAAATTGGACACCACCGACACTAAGTACAACACAGGTCACGGTAGGTCATAGTAGGCATTAGGGAAAAACAACACCTTAGTCGCCCGGATAGTCCGGTGACCATGTATTTGTATGGACAACCACGTAGCATAACAAGCTTATAACTTCGTGATTTTTCATGATACTGTCATGAAATTTTGTACATAGATTCTTTACATAAAAATAATAGACACGTATATCGGGTTTCGCATATCGACTGTGAACTGGCAAAGGGTACTATCTCAATTTTAACAACTTTAAAGGATGAAGAAAAGACTTGTATGCGTCAATGATATAGCAACCGGTATATTGAATAAAGATGCATGATTTTTAAACATTTAAACGAAACCGAGATCGGATAAAAATCAACAAATAAAGTTGAAGTTAGTATAAGTTGAATAAAGTCAATTCTACGCCTTTAAAATATTAAAAAGTGAAATTCAAAAAATTGAGATAGGACCGTTTGCCAATTCACAGTCGATATCCTAAAATTAATGCTGTATATGATGCTCGATGTTCTAGACATAAAATCTCATCATTGACATAGATTTTTTTAAAAGAAATATCTAGTGATACGTCTATCTTAGAAGAGACACTCGAGATACTTCAGTCTTTACATTTTAAAGTATTATTATGAGTTAGCTTATCAAAAGAATGACCTACATAGCTCCGCCGTGGTTCACTGAGCCGAGATACAGAATATCTTCTTTAACATTAATGTACAAAAGAAAGTAATTAATCTAATTACCGATGGAGGCAGGGATTCATCCATTAAGAAGAATGAAAACGACTAAGTGCCAAGGATTTACCAATAACTTGGTAAGAAATTAATTATGGCTAATTACAGGTCTAGATTTTTGAACAGAACTTTCTGGAAATCGTAGCAGCTCTATGATTAATTATGAATTCAATACTTTAACATTGGGGCCGATTCTCTTGTACACCAACTAAACTTATTTTAAACTATTGCTCTCTTTTACTAATCGTTAAAACCAGAAAGAGATAGCAATAATTTTACTCTTGTCAAATTCGTTTACGTGATGAACTTCTTTGTATTCTTACCCAGCTGTTAATCTACACGTTCTGAAATCACGTCTAAAGTTGTATGGCAAACGAAATTCTGACTAATTCGAAAGGAGTAAAATTCTTGACCACTCTTTTTTTATACAATAACGTCTGCCCGCGGCGTCACTTGCGTGGAAGTAGGTTTCTCCATACAAACTTTGGACCCACGATTCATCCCGTTAGGGGATGAATTTTGGAAAATCCTCTCTTAGTGCTCGCCTACGTCATAAAAGAAACCCTTGTGGAAAATTTCACACTCCTAGTTTCAGTAGTTTTGGCTGTGCGTTGATATGTCAGTCAGTCAGTTTCTCCTTTTAAATATATAGAGTACTATTGTAAGAGAGAGCGATTGTTTAAAATAAATTTAGATAGAGCACAAGAGAATCGGTGCCATTATCTATTTTTAGAATGGTTTCTGAAACACAAGGGTTCTTTCAAACACTGCGTTCACTGACACAAATGAGTTTATTTATGGGCTGAATACCTTTTTTTTATGTGTGACATTATTTATGTGGAGTGGAAAGGCGTGTCAGACTTTTACTGACTAAAGCCACACTTATGTCCTTCAGTTACCCATTGCGTTCTAGGACCACGAGTTTCCTTTTGAGAAAATCCCTGTGGCTCTAGCGGGCATCGGCCCTTCTGGGTCCCTACGGTTTGCTGACATCGGACGGCCGTACGGCGAGCTACGACACGGCAGTGATCCGCCCAGGCGGGGCACCCTTTTACTAGCAGGGCACATCCCGAACATACACTGGATTCATACGCGCCATGTTAACACAATAATATTATTTTCCCAAACGTTTTTGAAACCAAACTTAATCCATGGAGTAGAAAACGTATTGCACTTTGCTCGCCTCATCTACATATTCAATTAAAAATTGTTGTCCAGTCATAATATAAGAAGCTTAGAGTTGTTTACTTTTCCCAAAAATACAAGGAAAGGAAGCGATAAGGAAAAGACAAATACCAACCAAATGCTTAAACTCTGCAAGACAGTTCAATATTCACAGCTAATTTCCGAAACTACTTCAACCAAAACCGTGCAAATGATCATGGCATATAACAGCAAAGCCTTGCTCAAGGAAATGGCTCAAACTCCACAGAATATGACTCGAAGTAATCCTCCATACTCCAACCCCTACCATTATCCTACCATTAAAAATTCATCTAACAACATTTACAGTCTATTCAGGATTCAACGCTGCTCGAATGCAGTTGACAACGAAAGTACTAGAACAAAACCCGCAATGTACACTGATCGTTTCTACCTAATCGCGTTTGGTAGGAACTAAGCTTAGTGGTAGAAATAAAATTTAATTAGTAGAAGTCGGTGTTCGTGCTCAGTTCAGGTTTTAATGTCGTTAGCCGTGTGTATGAGTTAATATCGTTAGTTGTTCAACAAACTCGTGCGGATTATTCCAGAAAGTTTGGCAGCGCACCAATCAACATTTAATATATGTTTTACTCGATGCTAGTATTTGCTTTGCTTTTGGAACTAAATGGATTAATTTTAGATGCTTGTTTAACTTATTTAGTTTATAGAGTGATGTAACTGTTTGTTTTTTCAAGATAACTGAACAGATTGATTTAAGAAAAAAATATTGCTGAACGAGTGAAAGCTGTGGTGGCCCAGTAGTAACTGCCCCAACTTACAAGCTGTTGGGCGCGGGTTTAAACCCAGCCAGGCCCATTAATTTTTTTTCCTCGCCACTGCTCTCAAAACGGTGAAGGAAAACATCGTGAGGAAACCAGCATGATGAAACAAAAATTTGAATGCATATGGCATCCACCAATCCGCACTGGGTCCGCGTGGTGGTATACGGCCCATTTCTTCTCCCACAGAGGAGGCCGGAGTCCCAGCCGTGGGAAAATTACAACGCCGATTATCTTATATTTATGTAATGAATGCACGAAATACTTTCATTCCAGAAAAACTCGGTTTCTGCGGGAAAAAACCACAGAATCAATACCAAGGAAAAACATTATATTATTTAAATGATTATTTTATATGGTTTTAAATTATTGTGAATGACTAATTCTGCTTAATTTAATTAAAATGCCACTTAACCTATTCAGTTTAAATGTAACGAATAACTGTAGTCAAAACACACATTTTCGCGTACTCACTCCACACACTACGTCTTACTACAAAATACTACGCCGTAGCATTGACTGCTACGCCGTAGCACATTCAACTACGCCGTAGCCGCTACGGGTTTGAACAATGATTGAACTACACAAATTCATTAAGATGAAGTAGAACATCTGTGTAGCTAATACCCTCCCCCCCCCAGCTGAAATGAGAAGGGGGGTGGTTTTAATTAATTATTTTTATTATGGAGCTGATGTATGGCTGTGCTTAATGAAACTCTGTGTTGTTTTATTGAGATTTGTTGGATTAGAGATAAAGTGGCTTTATTTAAATGCTACAAATTAAGCTCTTGTGTAGTCACGGAAGAAGGTCCTGTTCTATATATATACAACATTATTTTTAGTATATGCGAAACCTGAATATAGATTGTTCAAAATCAGTTACTGAATCGATTCCAATAATTTGTATACCATGTTATAATTTTCCCAAAAATATTTAAAACACAACACACACAAGTTGGACACCACCGATGTCACTAAGTACAACACAGGTCACGGCAGGTCATAGCAGGCATTAGGAGCCAGCGCACAGCTGGGTGCGGAAGCAAAACCACCCCTCAGTCGCCCGGATGGCCCGACCATGTATTTGTGGCGGACAACCACGTAACATAACCAGCTTATAACTTTGTTATTTTTCATGATACAGTTATGAAATAATTTTGTACATCGATTCTTTATATAAAAATATTAGACACGTGTTTCGGGTTTCGCTTAGACTAAAACTAAGGTTGGTTAGGTACTTACCATCAGGTTGGATCGCAGTCAAGCACTTGTTTATAACAATTTAAAAAAAAGGTAAAAATAAGGATCGCGAATGAAAAATGTAAGACTTTGACGCAATCGCTCATGTCGCATAGTTGCAATGTAACCGTAGAAACACTAACATAAATCCATACTCAATATTATAAATGTGAAAGTCTCTCTGTCTGTCTGTAACGCTTTCACGGTTAAACTACTGAACTGATTTTGATGAAATTTAGTACAGAGGAACCTTGAACTGCAAGGATCGACATAAGGTACTTTTTATTCGCTTTCGATTTCATGTGCGCAATTTTACTTTACTTTATTTTATTTTCTTACATAGGCCTACATGAGCCCTTATAAAACGTGAGAAGGGTGATTCTTTGAAACCAAAAAGGTGTCTCATTCATCTGACCTACTTTTTCTTTACAATTTCATATTTTTATTTGCATATTAGTTTTCCCCGATCACTAAATGTATCAAAGGCACTCATTTGCGCCCAGTGGCTTACGACACAAAATAGATAGGTACAAAAACTCGGCCAGATGAATGAGACATTCTTTCGGTTTCAAATAATCACCCAGAAATAATAATAACCAACATTCATGCATGAATTTAAAAATAGAGAACACAGCACAAAATATGCAACCCTTTGATACCACCCTACGTTAGTTTCAAAGCACGTCCAAAACACGCAAAACAAAACTAACAAACACTGTTATAAATCCTCAAAGCGAAAAAAACTTCGAACAATCTGAAAGAGAACAATGCGAGCTAAATCCCACAGAACACAATCACAGGAATCGCTTACTATGAACGCAATCAACGAAATAGCGAAACACACGGGGCTGTCAGCTCCCAGCAACATTTTTTTTTATTTTGATTAGTTCGCGCTTGACCGCTATCTCACCTGATGGAAAGCGACGATGGCGTCGACGATGGAGCGCGCTTACAAAGAATAACCTACGCATTCTTGATTTAAAGATCCCCAGGTAGTAACCATCAGAAAACACAGACTCCTGGCATGGAACACTACTCCTTAGCTGTACGCACAATTAATGTGTTCCCAAAACGTTTTGAGGGTGTAGGTGGGATGTCCGCCATGTACCAGAGGCGCATTGCCGTACGTCCGGTGGTCCGATGATGGAACGTGCTTGTTTTTTTTTTTTTTTTTAATTTTTTTATTTAAGGAACTTTTAACAAATTGTTATACCAGTTCCATCGTAGCCTTACCCAAATACATCACAATTACAGAGTAACTAGTGAGTAAACTAAAATAGCTTCTGGCGACATTGGTTTGGTTAGAATAACGTTAAATATACCTAAATCTAGCTTATTTATATTTAATTCATTAATTAACGAACTTCTTTCAGACTCATTCTTGACGTTGGAATTAAACTATGCAATTCAACGGGTAGAAAACCGATAGACTGACAACAGGCTAACACATTGACATTGCACGCAGAACAGATGGTCGATAGGGACGAAAGGTTCTGGAGTGGCGACAAATACCGAAGCGTAGGAAGGCCTCCCACAAAGTGGACTGATGACCTGGTGAGGGGCGCGAATAACCTTATCCAGTTTAGTTTTCAGATATTTTATATTGTTTTTTTTTTGATAAAAATAAAAAACTAATCTCTTCTAAATATTAAACTTGTTTCTTAAAAACTCTTTTAGTTTATACCCTAAATCACCTTCACCTCTAGGGACACCACAAAACTTATTTTACATCAGAACGTTGACAAAGAAAAGATACTTCAAAAAACTTCTCCTTACACAAAGGAAAATATGTATATTTTACGAAGAAAATAATGATTTATGTAAAGTAAGTATTAAAATGCAAATTATTTGAGCTCGGTATAATAGTGATGGTAAAACTTAGGTCACAATATTGCCTATTATTTTCAGATGGTACTCTTTCAGTTCAAACCCAGACACACTTAATTTTATGTAATTTATTTCATCACCACTGCTCTCAAAACGGTGAAAGAAAATGTCGTGCGAAAACATATCCATATAGGCATATCCTAGAACCATTAATTCGAAACGTGTTTTTTTGTGGTGGGAAATTATCCAATGACTTCTCCCGCTTTCGGATTGGGCGGGAGTGAGTCTCAGACCTGTACAGACTAAATCCACACTTGTGTCCTTCAGTTGCACTTGGCATTCTAGGATGTCCAGGTTTCCTTTTCAGAAAATCTCCATGGCCCAAGCGGGCATCGGCCTTGCTGGGCCCCTAGGGTTTGCTGACATTTCTTTGAGTAGCGCGTGGAACACTACACTGCCACATCAAATATTGCTTCTCAACTACATTTGGTTAATTTGGAAGTTGATCCCAACTTAGTTGGTAAACCTAGGCAGATTATATACTGTTTAATAGTTTGGTGTACAGTCATTAGTTTTTAAATTCACGCATAACATATTAAGTGTCATGATCGCCTGGTACATAAAGATGCCTTTAAAGTACTCAGCAATTATGTATACAACGGCTCGCAAAAGCGAAAACAGTTTTTTTTGTCAGAGATGCTGGAAGATTGTATTATTTTAATGAGCGCAAAAGCAAAGTCACGTTCAAGGGGCAAAAAAATAAAAGTAAATAGACTAGGAAGTTGTTATTTTTTCATTCTACAATTGAATATTTAATTAGATTTAAAAGAAATATCGCAAATGAGGCAAAGCTTAGCTACAGCTGTTTAGAATGAATATGACTTAAACGCTTTTTTTCTTTCTAATAGTCGTAGTAATTCACAGATTCATTGTATTATCAAAGTGTTTACCTATTCTAATGTCCAGAAAACAAAAAGCAAGAGATACAAGGAAAGACTGAGAAAACACACAAATGAACTGGCAAAGAATTTACAGCAGTCACAAGAAAACATCAAACACCTAAAAAAATGGGACATACTGGACCTGGACCAGAGAACTTAAACAACAAAAATAATCTAAATATTTCATATATGGTGCCATTTATTAAAATGTCACCTACAAAGCTAAGATTAATGAAACACATCTAAATAAGCATACATAAGCATAATTAGCCTTATAATGTTCCCACTGCTGGGACTCAGGCCTCCTCTCTAGGATAGGAAATGGGCCATAATCCACCACACGGGCCCAGTGCGGATTGGTAGATCTCACATGTCTTCGAATATTTTGGTTCTAAGACATGGTGGTTTCCTCACGATGTTTTCCTTCACAATTTTGAGAGCAGTGGTGATGAAATTAATTAAACAAAGTAATACGCCTGGCTGGGTTTGAACCCGTATCCTACAACTCGTAAGTCGGAGCCGATACTACTATCATGGCCATCACTGCTCTCAAAAAACACATCTGATTATGGCTAAATAGCCGATTGCAGATAACAGACTGGAAAAAAGGTCCAGAATTCAACTACTAAAACATCACAAAAAATAATCCACGCTCCAATTAGTCTTTTGAGTCTCAAACCCCTCTCTATCGACATGTTCCCCGCCGTAACAACCGTGACAAGTGACAAACGCGACGTGACGTGACGGACTCGCTCGCGTCAGCGTGCTCGCTGGAACACGTTAGAACATGTTAGAACATGCCTCTTTTTAGCACAGCCCGCTTAACACGCTTTTTAATAAAACGATAAAAATAGAGAGATCCCTGCGTTCTTTGTGTTGTGATATGGTAGGGTTTTAAGAGGATTTTGCATAGATAAACTTAGGTTTTTTTCACAGGGTGAGCAGAAATTACAGAACGTCTTATGCTGTGCTATTTAGGTGATATTATGACTACTTGCTTTTCAGTAATGATACAATTCATCATCAAGCTTTAACGTTTCTACTACTGAGACTACAACCTCCTCGCTATGAGACATGATCCAAAGCGTGGGTAAGCGGATGTCACATATCTTCGAATTTCGATTCTAGGATATGTCGCAATATTTTCTTGCACCGTTTTAAAAGCAACTGAAATAAATTATACAGAGTAAAATTGCGTGTTTAATTTTCAGCCCACAAGACGAAAGCCTGAGCAAACTATTGAGTTTTCACTGCACAAATAACCACAATCACAAATCACTGACACGATTAACACAGAAAAAGACACAGAGTCAGAAGCATCGACATGAAAAATAACATTAAATTACACAAGAAAAACATAGTGTCACGCGTCAATAGCTCGCTTTTGTGGCGGTTCCTTTGTACCCACTCGTATTCATCGCTAACTAAGATTAATGCGCTGCAATCTGTCTCGCTGATAACTATCTATGACATAGATTATAATCGTAAAGGATGGGTGGCTCGCCGCCATTTTTCAATGAATAAAAAAGCCAAAGATGTTACAGAACACTAAAGAAAATTATGACAAAAAAATGGACTGCTAGAAAATTCATCGCAGGTTTTTTTTAAGTTATAAACTAGTGACTGTGATCCCACCTGATGGTAAGCCATGATGTAATCGTTGATGGTGAATCGCACTTGTTTATTAAGAACCTATTCATCTAGCCTGGTAGACACCTGAAATATTATCGGACGGGAAGATCGCTGCAGGCAAATTTTTCCTACTTTCGATGTACGCGACATAAACGATGAGGCGAAACGCTTAGTCCAGACCATAGAGGTGTCCACCAATATAATAAATTACATAATGAAAACCTTGTACTTAAAATGATACAATGTTAATACTGTATTAGAGCGGTATAGAATGTATTCAATATGGTATTTAAATGGAAGATAAGAGGCACTTGAAAAGTAGTATGGAAATAAGTTACCGAGTTTTTTTTTTTAGATTGTTAAATAAACCATCACATAACTTCTCCCGCTCTGTGTGGAGCGAGAGGGAGTATCAGACTTACTGACTGAAACCCACTTGTATTGCTTCAGTTGCCCTTTGCGTTCTAGGACCGCGGTGATTGTTTTAAACAATCCCGCAACATATGATGTGGAGGAATTAAAAAAAATATCGGCTAAAGACAACTAACAGAAAATTATGAAAAAAAAATACATAGAAGAAGAAAAAAAACCGGGCAAGTGCGAGTCGGACTCTCGCACAGAGGGTTCCGTAAAAGCTTACCTATGAAAACCGTTCAATTACAACGTTAACGGGAAGTACCCTGTGAATTTTGATTCCCTTGAGAGTGTCGAAATATACGTTTTTTGCGATATAAACGGCCGTATCTTTTTTATTCGTTAAGTTAGAAGTTTGATTTTTTCACAGCTTCAAGAGACCGCAGATTTGATTTAATTTCAACTCAATATCTCTTTGCGTTTCCCAGGTAAAGATAAAGGGTCTTGACAGACAGACAGACGGACGGACGGACGGACAACAAAGTGATCCTATAAGGGTTCCGTTTTTTTCCTTTTGAGGTACGGAACCCTAAAAACACGTTTATTTGGCACTACCACACACAATGAAATAACAGTTATATATAAACTTAAAAACATCAACATTGTGTGTCTCAGGTCTAATTCACCCAGGCCACTACGTAGCAGTTACCTGTCGCTGGTTTTCAAATGAACCTTGCTATAAGTCTACAGATGTTAACCATGTCAAATTAATTAGTATGAACTAATTAATAACTAAATTGTCATTTGCACTTACATAAAAAACTTGACTGCAGCGGAACAGTACTGAAGTAAACATAGTAACAAAACGAAGGGCATTTCCAACAAAGAAAATGACAAGTTTCGCTTCAGGCAATTTTCTTCATATTAAAACACTTGCAAAAGTAAAGCAACAAATTAAATCTTAACAGCATTCAAGAAAAAAATAAAAATGAACGTTCAAAAGGAAACGCAATTCATATTTTTATTATACTCTCCATAATTTTTATCACTGGATAAACCACTTCGAATCTCATCATAAGAAAATGTCTATAAAATTAATATGAAAGGAAATAAACTTCTATTGAAAGTTACCCATTCAGAACATACTTGCCAAGATATTCAATATCTTTGGTTATTGGCATAAGTATCCAACATTTGAATTCAATTTCGCATCTATCTCGCTTACGTTCGCGTAAACAGTTTTCTTCATTTGCTTTTTGTATATTCGTATTTCGTGACCGAATTTCATGCTTGTTAAATGGAAAATTGTTTACGTTTGACAATGATATATGATGGCATATTTTCCTTTTCTGGGGAAATAAACGGCCAGGTTGAAGTGGCAGTGGGCTGGCCATGTCGCACGAATGCACCCGGACAGATGGGCGAAGGACGACGTTGCATCTGATCTTGTTCGCGGGACAAACTTGGCCAGAGATTGCCCAAGACAGAGAGATTTGAAAGGGGAGAGCCTTGCCCAGCAGTAGGACACTAACAGGCAATAAAAAAAGTCCTTGCTAAAGTTTAAAAAATAAATGTGGCAATATTTCTCTACCTTGCAGTTATCATCACGGCAAATAATTTTTTTTCTTATGTAAAACGTTGTTCTACGTTATGAATGAATCCTAAACCTATGTAGCCTATACAAAACATCTGTTTGGTTCAATAATCGAACCCGCGATACGCAGCGACATTATCTGTAATGTTTCTATCGTGTTTTATGTATGTTTATATTTTCGTATATTTACAGAACAATTACAACCCGCTCTAACTTCGCATCGGTGTTAGAAATCTTTGAAATTCTCGACTTTACCAAAATATGCATGTTTGTAACTTCCTCATGAATCATTCTGCCTATTCGTAAAATCCACATGGAAATCTGTTCAGTAATTTTTGAGCTTATCGTAAATAGACAGATTGACGCAATTGGGGGCTTTGTTTTACAATATGTGATGATGGATTCTTTGAAACAAGAAATACTTTTTCATGTAAACATTAACTAATTACAATTACTAATGCCAATTATTTCAAGAAGAATAAATATGACAACATGGATGTCAGCCATTTCCATAGACGAAATTTACATTGTATCAACAACCTCTCCCCCACATCTGCCGCAATTATAACTGAAAAGCACTCGACACATACACATTAAAACTCGCTACAAAACACGTGTATATCAAAACATGACAAGTTGAAACACTCCAGTATTTGATCCTTCCAAAAATTCATTTTCCAAAGCCATTTGTGTAAGACCCATACATCATTTTATGACATTAATTATTTCGCAATATCCTTAAGAGCTTGAGAACGAAGCCTCGTGTCAAACACGGCACAGGTCCGACAAATTTTACAATTAAGTCTTTTAATAAGTACATGATTAATGACTTTGAGGCCTTATAATGAAAAGGGGTTCACAAATCCAGGGATAAAATAGGTTTCTTTTTGTACATAATGTAGAATGAGGGAGTGTTGAGTAAGTTGAGAGCGAGGGATTCAATATGATGGGCTTGGGTTTGATTTTCAAGTTAATATAATATTCCACAACTATCACACAACGCCGTCTAGTCTCAGCAGCCCCCCTAGCCAAGTTACAATCGTATCGTTCGCGCCGAACGCCTCGAGTAGGCCACGCCTCCGATTCCTTTGTTCTGACGTCATCTCAACACTCAGTCACGTGGTCAGAACAAAGGAATTGAAGGCGTGACCAACTCGAGGCGTTCGGCGGATACGATTGTAACTTGGCTAGGGAGACAGAGCTGGTGTTATGAGTACTAGACGACTGATAAACTTACTTATATATTTCTAAATACATACATATTATGGATACATTACACCCAGACACAAAACAAATGATCGTGCTCTTCACACAAATATTTGTCCTGAGAGAGATTGACTTTTGATTTAAATTTGATTTTTTGGAGCAGAAAGAAATATAAGTTATTACTACGATAGATTGATTTCTTCAAATACACATCCTGGGAACAATGGCCTACCTACCAAATCTAAATCCCAATAATATTAAACAATAAAATTCCAAAAGACCAGTATTATTTACTGTAAATACCGCTCACAGATATAAACTTAAATATTCAACAATATCTACCTTTCTACAAAACCATATTTTACAAAACATCTCTCTTCTTACTCATTTCATAAACAGACAAAATACGTCTTTTAATAAAGTGAGTAATAATACAATAGAGGTGTGCACCCCACACGTGTGAGGTGGCCGCCCCTACCGCAATTCTCCTGGCATTACACGCTTAGAATTTATTATGAGACGTGTTAGTTTCCTAGCTATTTTCTTCAGCATTTCAAGGTAATAAAGTGCGAATGGAAAGATTGAAAAATGCATCGGTCCATTGAGAAACGTGAGGAGAAGTTGGAGGATGATTATTTGTTGAGAGAAAATGAAATGAAGAAGGTGCCTAAATGAAAAAAATAGGATTTTGTCCACTAGGTTTAAATACTACTAGAAGAGCTCGTGGCAAAGTTATGCAGCACTCAGTATTGAACTCCTGCAGTCAGGCCTGATTTAGGCCATGGCCTGGAGCGAGAGAAAATGCGCAGGAGACCACCAAGGTGTCTGAAGTTGCAGCGATCGCCCTGAGACCTGGCCATCATAAGCGCAAGCTTGCGGATGGCGCGCATTGGATAGGTCGCCGTCTGGCCGTCCAGTATGGATCAAGCCCAAGTAGACAGTGCATTGTGTTCCAAGCACGCGTCAAAGCCGGCGAAACTGAAGGGGCTCAGCAGGACCGATGCTCACTAGGACTACGGGAATGTTTTTAAGACCGTAGCCCTGGAACGCAAACGCTAACAGAAGGAACAAAGATGGGTTTTAGTCAGTGGCTGAACCCAGAGCGGGAGAAGTTATTCGAAGATTTTCAACTTCAAAAAAGTGCGTCAGAGGTATAACAACGCCAACTTCCAAACTCCGGGCAATTCCTAATAAATTTCTTGTTGAAAAATCCAATAACATTTTGCCAGTCAGGCAAAATGTTATTGGATTTTTCAACAAGAAATTTTGCTAATTGATCCTTAGATCTCGCGCTTAGCAGTTGTACTCGTAAGTACAACCGCGAAACCAACAGAGTAATTAAAACACCCCAGAACATTACCATGGCAATAAATATCTAAAGTAAATAAACGAGAAAGTCAATCTCTCTCGGCTCTATGGCTTATCGGTGAATTACCAATGACTAACTCAAATATATACGAGTAAGATCAACAAAGTAATTAGGACAATCTCGAACAAGCTCCCGATGGCAAAGGATTTCTGAGTTTTTGAACAGTACTTATATTCAATGAAATGGGGTTTATGTTACTGTTGTAAGATATTGATTCATATTTTGAAGAATATAAGATTCAGTTTTAACTGTAATACTAAATTTCATTGATATAAAAAATAATGAGTTAGTTTTTGATGGAGGAATCGATGAAAAATTAATTTTAAGCACTAAGTAATAAGACAATTAGTAAAACGTATCATGATTTTTATCAAGGTGGGAAATCATCTAATGTCTTCTCTCGCTATAGGGTGGAGCGAGAGGGCGTGTCAGACTTTTACTGACTAAAACCACACCTATTTATTTATATTACAAGCACTTGTACAACTGTAAGGAGGGTGTCCTTGTATGTTCCTTCTTTGCCCTTTGCGCTCCAAGGGTAACCATGGGTTTTTCCTTCAGAAGTCAATCCATGCTCCAGTAAGGTTAAAGCCCTGCCGGGCCCCTACTCTTTTGCTGACAAAACGTATCATGACGCTATTTGACTATCAGATTTTTTTTTATCGTAAAAACACTTCGAAACATAAGAAATAACCTAGGACCCCTGCAATATAACATCACAATCTTTATCCACGTCAAATTCATTCGTAATGAACCAAAAACAAAGCACTATTAACAACAATATCCTGCTCAGAAAGTAATAAAAAATAACACAGGTCGTAACATGAAAGACCTCAGCCCGTTTACCTCAGACGTTCGACCATAGACACGGGACACTTTATGACCAATAACTGGCAAGATGGCGGCACGCGGGAAAATATTTTCGAGTTACTGACGATTTGGACACAGTGTCCAAATCGACACATTTTATTTTCAATATTATTTCACTGACCATTCGGACACCACCAAATTTATTGAAGCTATTTAGTACAGTCAGATAAAAAAAAGTCCAGCCTAAAATAGTTTTCTAAAATAGTAAAATTATCTGACTGTACTAAACAGTGTGTGTCTGAACCGTCAGTGAAAAAAATATTGAAATAAAAAAGTTTCAATTTGGACACCATGTCCAAATTATACTGTGTCCGAATTATCAGTAAGTCACATTTTCGGGCGACGAATTTGCGAGTTGAAGTGGCCAAGATTTATCGTGTAGTGTTTGTCTTCAAGGAAATCGGCGTCACTTGTCCCCGATGTAAGTTGGGGAAGTATTTATTTATGTTTCGCGAAGTTTTCTGGCGTCGAAAGCAATATTCGTACTTAACCTCACTTTGGTGTGACTGGTTATGTCCTTGTGATATTGTTTTCGCGTTTATTGCTTGTTTTTGATGTCTTTATGGCTATCACCATTGAGAATAACAATGATTATGGCTATAAAAATTTAATCACAGCTAGAATAGGCATCAAAATATCACTAAATCTACATATTAAATCCCGTATCTTCTATAAATAAAAATCAATTGCTTTTCGTTAGTCTCGGTAAAACTCGAAAACGGCTGGACCGATTTTAATCATTCTTTTTTGTTCTATTCACCAGCATACAGGAAAGGTTTAAAAGCAAAAAAAAATAGGAGATAGGGTAGGGTATGGTTTGTAGGTAGAGTAGGTAGAAAGGTAGGGTAAGAAGGTAGCGTAGGGTAGGTAGGTAGGGTAGGTAGTCAGTTGATGGGAGTGTAGCCGCAGACAAAAACTAGTTCAATATAAAAACCAATTTGATCTCAATTTCACAAAAAAAATGGACAAAGACAGCACAGCATTAACATAAGTTTTCTGGAATCAATTCAAAAGAAGTAAGAAACATTTTCAAATTTTCTGTTACAAAAACAGCTATTCGAAGAATACAGAGCGCATAGGTCGCTTTAAATACTTTCAACAAGAATACGACTTCTCAAAATAAACTTCTGATCGAGCGAAGGCAGAAACGTCAATGCTAAATTTAAAAAAACACCAACTTGGCCGATATTCTAGACAGTGAAAAGGCCAAGTCTGTGCTATTGTAAAAGTATCTATGGATCTCGAAACTTTTTTTGAATTAAGAAACTCATTTGGTGAGTTTCATTGTATTGAGTAGATAATTAGTGACACTAGAGCTACCTTTTATCTTGGACAGAGGATAAGCATTGCCTTATGTGGCAATACCTAGGTCCTAATTTTTAGGGTTCCGTACCTCAAAAGGAAAAACGGATCCCTTATAGGATCACTTCGTTGGCCGTCCGTCTATCGGTCTGGCTGTCAAGACCCTTTATCTCAGAAACGCGTGAAGGCATCGAGTTGAAATTAAAACCATATACTCAAGTCTGCGGTCCCTTGAAACTGTGAAAAAATCAAACTTCTAAATTAACGGAAAAAAAAAGTTACGGCCGTTTATGTCGCAAAAAACGTACACTTCAACACCCAAAGAAATCAAAATTCATAGGGTACCTACTTCCCGTTGACCCAGAATCCTGAAATTTGGCATAAAGCAAGATCTTATAGTATAGATATAGGAATTAATCTGAAAACTGTAAATTTGTAGTTATGTTCTCAATTCGGGAATCGAACTGTTTTCATAGGTAAGTTTGTGCGGAACCCTCAGTGTGCGAGTTCGACTCGCACTTACCCTGTTTTTTTAAGAGTCTTCTAAGTTAGCCAGGGTAACATTTTTAAGATTTTTAGCAGGTCACTCAATCCAATTGTGACATTACACCCTCCCTCATATGACATCTATTTCATAACATCATCAAAATCATTTCATCTTTTTACCTTTGTCCCGTGTTTTTTTCTTCCTTTCCGTCCTTTTATGCAATCACTAACTCCCTCTCATTCATATCACTTCTCACACAATCCATTCATCTTTTCTTTGGCCTCCCTCTACCTCTCCATCCATCCACATGTATACTCATAACTCTTTTAATAACATTCATCCTTCATCTTCACATGACCATACCAGGATAAACGATTCTCCTTCAACTTTTGAGTCACTGGCGCCAATTTCAAACTTCCTCTAATATACTCATTTTTCACTTTATCCATCAATTTCATAACAACAGCCTTCGTTTCACAAATACACCTTTTATCTTGCATTCCTTAAATGACCCCTATCCAGAACTCCACTTTTTTCACCTCTATCATGAAACTAATTAACAATATGTGCTGGAACAGAACAATTATTTCAAACTACACACATCTAATTTCATACCTTGAAGGCTTCATACACCGGAGATGAAATTAAGTTATAATTCGATCTAACATAACATACCATATATATGTATGTAGGTACATATAGTGTGGGTTGTTATGCAAGTCGTATCCCTTTCTAATTCGATCGAGAGTAATTAGAACAACCCAGCTCGACCTTCCCTTGCTTTTGGTTCCACTGTTCATGGCTATTTGTGGGCACAATCAAGAGAATTATTTTAAATGGTTTAGTTGTTGATGGTTTACGTCTTTTTTAAAAAAGTGTTAGGAAGTTTATAAACATTCAATTGTAAATTGTAATTTAATTATTATTGAATTGTATAGTTTTTTTTTTGGTTTTATCTCTTTTTAATTTTTATACGACTTCTAATCCACACTAATATTACACACGTAAAAGTAACTTTATCTATATATTACGCTGTCACGGTTAAACTACTGAAGCGACTTTGATAAAATTTGGTAGGAAGTAAGCTTGAATCCCAACAAAGGCCAATTTTATCTGGCGCGTCTGGTGTAACCCACATTCACGCGAACGAAGTCATCAATAGCTAGCTCTATAGAGCTAGCTATTAACGTTATTATAAACGTTTTTCTTTCTTTCTAACATAATCGTTGACTCTGTGTATGTGTTGATTTTAATTATAAGTGCAGAAAAGAGAGTAACAGAGAGAGAGAGAGGGGGTAAGTGTAGAGGAGAGAGTGTGTGTAATGAAGAAATAAAACTTGGTACAGTCCAAATAGTCTTTAATTTTTACGAAAAAAATTCTTACCCTAGTATTTTTATCAAACTGAACTTAACTATTTTAAGCCAAGCCATTTTTATTTGGTAAATTAAAACCTCTAACCTAACCTAACCAATACATATCAACATCACTTCGCCCTTCACCAAAAAGCCCTCAAAATATGTTCACACAATAAAATTATGCATCGTCTCGACCCAATTGCCAGGCAAGCATACAGAATTACTTCCCCCATTCCTAACCTCATATATGTACATTGTACATACATATTTGTTGAACCCTTCATAAGAGCGTAGTCAACAAAAGACGGCGTTTGGGATAAGGGGGGAATTTTCCGGGAAAATGTACCGGAGGTCATGTCTTGAGTTAGATACTCTTTGGTCCTTTCATCGTGCTATAGAGTATGTCTTCATAGACGCTGATGCCTTCACTGCTAGAGCAGTATTGTCGAAACTTTTTATAAAATTGTACCAGTAAGTGTCAAATAAAGTTTGAATTTTTTTTATTATCTCTTATTCGCTTAATACTTTTATAAATTATTTTTTTAAATATTTCAATTGAAATAAAAAAAAGCATTTAAAATTATAATAAAAATCAATATCCCACCAGTATCGGGAACAGGGTTCAAACTACCGGCGATTAGGGCTTCTAAAAATGCCATGTACAGAAGTACCGCTTTCTGGATCAAGCCCTTGATCTAGCCGCCTAACGAGAGCCTCCTAAGTTGTTAGCTGACACGACTATCGGTGCAATGATTGCAGAGTTTTTATTATTATTTTTATGTATTTGTACATCTCAGGACCCTGAGGTCCTGGACCTTTGGAAGGCGTACGAGGGGCCGAAGCCAACTCGCAGAGGCCCTTTAGATAATTATAATGGAACATGATACCAACCGACGATTATCCCTGTACGCGCTATGCTAGTGCAGCCAAGGACAACCCCCGGTTATTGAAAAACTGTTGCGACATATGGAAAACAAAGATAATAGGGCTATGGTTTTTGGAGTCTTAAGTGGCCTGGTAACCTGGAACTATGTTAAGACTATGGCCCCTGCCTGAACAACGTTATTATATCCATCGATAAAAGGCAGGGCGTGACTTGCACACTTAATAAATGGGCCCCCAAAAACGGTCACTAGCACGAAGTGACGTAGCAACAAGAGGGCAACATATCCTGAGGTGCTCATTATTATTATTGTTTGTTGTTTTATAATTTTGATTGATGGACTTGAATGTAACTTTGGTTTTCCATTTTACTTCTAATCTTAATGTTTATATGTAAAATTTTATAGTGTATTTTGTTTAATCGATTTCAATATCAACAAGTATGTTGCTGTGCCTGAACAGAGTCTACAGTAATGCATAGCTTTAACCCTGTTTTGGACCAACTTACCAAAATTGTGGAAGCAAATAAATGACTATGAATAGATATTAACAGCCTGCGACGATTCTGCCAATTACTATGATAACCAAAAAAGCATAGAGTCACGACGAATCAGTAATTTATTTTTTAAAAAGCAGCTATTAAAAGCAGACAAACAAAAAAGGAAAAAATAAACTAATAAATAAAGTACTATGAAAATACCTCTCTTTTCATTACTTTGCATCTCTGTTTTCACTCCATAAAGCAGTTACCTCTCATACTTCAATACTGACACTAAAATTGCTATAGCGTAGCACTCTGGTACGGCGTAGCATACCACTACGGCATAACACTCCGCTACGGCGTAGCCCTCCGCTACGGCGTAGCACTCCGCTATGGTCTACACGCTACTTGAGCAAGCATATACCAAAGAGTATTGAGACACATCTGCGATCACTGCTAGAGACAGCATCGTCACAACTGTCAATGCAAACAAAGCATGTCTATGGCATGATTCTGTTTATGGCTATGACCAAAGTAAGTAGCGCTCAGCGCAGTTACTTAGTCGCTTCGTTCAGTGTTCTATGGGTTCTTTTAGCCGTTTCGTGGCAGGTGATCTAACGAAGGCGTCGGAGCAAGCGTTGATGGAAATTAGCCTAGCTAGTGGCTCGGACAGGTGACTTTGGCACGAACAGGCAGCGGCTTGAAATGGATTTGAGTTTACATCTCTTTGAGACAGTGAGATGAAATTTGATGGGGGCACTAACAGTATCGTAATCGTAATAAAACAGAATAAACTTTATTGTGCCTTATTTGATCTTGAATATTTAATCTTTTTTAACTATTTTCTCTCTATTTATCTTATACTTATCTATCTTTATTATTTCTATTATTTTTTTTCTTTGTCTACCTATCTTTATTCTATATTAGAGATTAACTTAATTACATCTTAGACTGCATTGCCTTCTCCAAATTCTAGAGTTTATAAAGAAATATCCTAAAAATATGATCTACCTACGTAGGTATATATTTTTATCTTTACTTATCTTTCCAGAAAACAAATAAAATAACAGACAACCCGCAGTCCAAAATAAAAAGATTACACATTTTTGCAGAAAAACTCACCCACCCACAATAAAAAACAAGGACCTTTATGAACTTAAAAAATAATTCAATGATGTCTTTAGCAACAAAGTCGTGATCACCCGGGGGTGGCGCGTCACGGTTACTTGCGATTTTACACGATTCAGCCCTAATTTATTAAAGTTCCGACGTTCAGGTAAAACGAATTGGCTCAGGCTTGACAGGAAACCCCTTCTTGCCTTATTTTCCTGGTTCGCGATTTTAATTACGAGAAGAATTGTAGTTTTTTTTCCTGTGTTTTTGTGTATTTTAACGAAATGCAGAACGAAAGCGATGGAAAACTTAATTTTGAATATGAAAAATTCCAAGATATTTATTCTGCAGCAGCGACCTCAGAAGTATTTATTTCTATCATTTTTCATATCTTTTTTTATTGATATAAACTAGTGCTTGACTGCGATCCCACCTGATGGTAAGCAGTGATGCAATCGTTGATAGTGAAGCGAACTAGTTTATTAAGTGTCTATTCACTCTAGCCTTAAAGACACCTAAATTATAATGGGACGGGAAGACTGCAGCAGGCAAAGATAAAAGATATTTTTATTATGCAGAACTTATTTCTCTCTTTTGTCATATTTTATGCAAACCAACATTAACTGGTATACTGACTGCTTAACAATAAAAATTTTAACGTCATGTTGAATAAAAGGCTACCAATCCACGAATAACAACTAAATCAATAGCAACCAACCCTCTATTCAAACCTTATCACAACCATTACCACTCCAGCCGTCTTGCCCGCAATTATTCACCTCCGCCATCTTATAAATAAGCCGAGACATCGGAACCAGGCATATATAAACAAAAGCACGTCATGCAAGATGCATGCCTTCCTCGAATGAATTATTTATACAGGTTAGCAGGCAGTCACTGCATTTCTGTACCTTGAATTTATTTAGCAGTGCATATCTCTGCTGGGTATATTTATTTTGCACCGCAGTGCATCGGATTGCTGTGTTATGTCGCATAAACAAGTTCTTGCAGTTTCCTTTTTGCTATCGCGGCCATATTTTACACTTACGTGCATAATTATGGTGTTTGATAAGGTTCAGCTTTATAATTTCCCTTTGGTTGGCTTCTAGTGGCAGTTTCGTTTTAGTGCAGTTATTCGTGTTTATGATAGTAACGTTAAATATGATTAACTTGGCAGTTGTAAAAGGCTTTTGATAACGGTTAATGAAGGTTTGCCAAAGTTATTTACGAGGCACCTAACTATAATCTAAATTATTATTTATTTTATTATTATTCGTGTTTATGATAATAAAGTTAAATATGATTAACTTGGCAAAAGTAAAAGATTTTGATAATAGATAATGAAGGTTTGCAAAAGTAATTTACGAGACATTAACTTTTATCTAAAATTGTTTTAACAGTAACTTATTTTACAATAGTTTATTAGACAGTATCTAATTAATTACCGTCATTTTATTGCTAAGAATGGATTAACAGTAAAAACATAAATAGTGAAATCCATTTTTTTTTTAATTTTTACTTAAAATAAATCACAACTTTGTCTACAACTTTTTAAGGTGCCACCCATTGCTTGAAAAAAAAAACTTTAGATTTTTATATCAAAGAAAGAAAGTGAAGAGAGATTTCTCCTAAACATATCTTATATAGGGTGACTGGTAATTAGTGTACGATACTTAAACACGTGATTGTGCTCATGATAACCAACAACTTTTACTATGGCAACAAACCTGAAATCGCGAAAAAAAATCAGCTGTTCAGTACATTTATGTTTGCCTAATGTACTGAACAGCTGATATTTTTTTTGCGATTTCGGCTTTGCTCCCATAATAAAAATTGTTTGTTATCATGAGCACAATCACGTGTTTAAATATCGTACACTAATTGCCAGTCACCCTATATACAGGCAAAAAAAAAATACCGACCATATTTTTGAAAAAGCTGCGAATATTTTCAAAACACTTTTAGGAAAACATTTTTACCTTGAAAATGTGAATTCTAGATCTAACTGTGTAAAGAGAAAACCTAGGAAAAATTCCGTTGCTAAACATCTAGTAGGTATATTTCCAACCTGTTGTTCGTAAAGTCTCCTGACGTGGGAAACATCTTATTTCTTTTATTTTCGAGCGCATAACTTGTCTGTACTTGACTGTAAAGGTGTACTAACTTCTAAGTTTTTTAGAACTATGAAATGAGACTTGATTTGTATACTGCTGTTCCACTTCACTACTAGTATTTTTTAACAAATATAAACTAGTGCTTGACTGCGGAGAGCAGTGGTGGCCGAGTGGTAATGGTCCCGACTTACGGAGTTGTAGGTCGTGGGTTCAAACCCAACCAGGCGCATTACTTTGTGTAATTTATTTCATCACCACTGCTCTCAAAACGGTGAAGGAAAACATCGTGAGGAAACCGGCATGTCCTAGAACCAAAAATTCGAAGACATGTGACATCCACCAACCCGCACCGGGCCCGCGTGGTGGATTACGGCCCATTCCCTCTCCTAGGAGGAGGCCTGAGTCCCAGCAGTGGGAACATTATAAGGCCGACTATGCTATGCTATGCTATGCTTGACTGCGATCCCACCTGATGGTAAGCAGTGATACAATCGTTGATAGTAATAAATTATAATCAGACGGGAACACCGTAGCAGGTAAATTAATTAATATTAGATTACTTTACTTTAATTTAATTTAGTCGTTTAATAAACTAATCCTAATAATAATTTTATAATCAATTTAAATGATGTTTTGTGTCTGTTATAATTTGATTATTTCTGGAGCAACATTGACTCCTAAAACACAGGATTTTGGTCCAGAATATGAGGTAGCAGTTCGCATTTTAGAATTTCTATTATGTACAATATGATATTTGTAACTGTGTACTAAATTATTTATATTGCAGTACAAATAAACAAGCTAACAAATTATTAATATTATTATTAAATAAAATGCTTTTTTTTCTAAATTTGACAAAATATATCTGCAAAGTAGTGTATATTTCTTCTGAAACCACGTAACTACCTTCATCAAACAATCCGAATAACTCCCCACAGTAAACATTTCAGCTCATCATCCTATATTCAAATTCACTATCATTCTTACCACTTGTAAAGCAAATTGGCCCACAGTATCTCACCACTTGCCAGCTACGCGGGTCCGATGGGTTTCATCGTCCCCTTAACATCTTCACAGTAAGAGCTATTGTGTCGCGATCGATTCTTTCATCCCCCTCTCTCCTCTCGGGGGTGGGGGTGGCTTAGAATGTTTTTAAATTGAAAATAATTGTTTAGAAATTGTTTATGCTTGAGACAATACTGTCTGGTCGAGATGCCCTTCATTAAGCTGGGAGTGTGCAGCACTAGGCTCCAGGAGACTAGAGTATCTGGGTCAACCATTTCCAAGACCAGAGGACTACAGGCTCAGCCCCATCAAGGCCATACTGGGACTCATGAAAAAGGTGCACGGAAGGCCGGGGGTTGAGTAGAAGGGAGGGGGATTAGCACAAAAGATCCAGAAGGGTCGAAGTGCTCTGGCTTAGGGCCAGCCTCACTATAAGATAAGATAAGATAAGATAAGATAAGCTGGGAGTTCTTAATTTGAGTTGCTTATAAATTTGAATAGATTTGTGTTTGATGGGTCGATCTTATGAGGAAAGTGTATTTATGGGGTTTATTTTCTTGTGAAAACGATAAAATTCTTAATAAGCTTCGGAGAATAGATAAAATGTGGAATCAGACTCAACTTCGGGTAGCGTTCGGAAAGCTGCGCGGTATCTTCTCGTCTCACATGACCAGTACGTGTTGTGAGTGTCCAGTGAGTGATGACAAATGGCACAGAACGTAGTCGCTCACAATGGGCATCAGAAGTCTTTAAATCACCCAAAGGGCAATAAAGAGATGCTTGATGTTTTCTTGCGTGATCGATTAAAACATGAGTATATCGCGCGAGCGTGATGCGAGACACATAAAGCTATAAAATAATAAAATAAAAATAAAAAAGCGGGTCGTTATGGCGAGGCTTGGGGGAGGCTTATGTCCAACAGTGGACGTCCTTCGGCTGAAATAATGATGTTGATAGAAGATTCCTTTATCATACCCTAACTTTTGCCCACAGCAGTGCTTCACCCGTGTGAAAGTTGAAAATTAGCGAACATATTTTTGTATGTAAAGTCTGCTGCAAAAGTGCATAGGAAGTACAGAAATAAAATCGTGTGAAGCGAGAAATGACGCCATCTAGCGTAAAACCAGATTGAAATGTTGCTATCGACAACATTACATTATACTGTTAATAGATGGCGCCGCTGTGCTTCAAATGATTAATGCTTAATCAATGCTTATTTTTGTACTTTCTTTTTCTTTCTTCAAACATTGAAATAATTTATAATTTCTTTTAAAGAGATGAAGATATTAAAATTGAATATCAATTTATAAATATTTGATTATCTATGTGTTAGTTTTCAAACTTGAGAGGGTAGGTTGAATATGGATTTACTTATAAAAAATAACTAGTAGGTAGTATAAATAATACTTAGACCAAAGAGTTATGACTAAGCTCAATTGGTTGTTCGCTAAGTTAATTTCGATTATCTCGTTCCAGCGCCTTTCGTTCAATTTTATTTTTAACCAGGTGTATTGTCTACTTATTTTACCAAAATGAGTAAATATGCATTGTTATATAGATTTAGTAAAAAGAACTCAATTAATTGCTATGCATAATCAAGGTAAAAACTTGTCAGAAGTAACTAGAGAGACCGGTGTAAACGTAAGTAGTTTTTTTAACACTTTTAAACAAAAAACTCCTATATAATAATCATTATTGGATATTATATAGATATTTCTGTTTTATTGTTGCAGAGAAAAACAGTTGTTCTATGGATATGATGATTTGAAGAAGAGGGTTCTTTGAAACACCATCAAAGAGCTGGCAGACTAAAACTAATAAACATATTGCAGCATCAAACCATGATAAGGGAGTACGAAGAAAACGGACGTCGATCGACGAACCAGTATGCTATACTACCACTATACTTATTCTCTGTATTAACTGGAGACCTTGTTATGTGTGTTTAACGTAAGCTGTTGATCCCCGCATTAACGCCGGCGTTCACGCGCCATTGTCTTTCTATTGTGTCTCTAATTACGCACTCAAAAGGTATCCGTATTTAAAACAACTTAAAAAAGTTATGAACACTTGATGTGTTGTTGTGCAATTTTATAGTTTTTAGCCTACATTTTTAATCCTTTTGACTTTTGTGATAAAATTATCTGGTATTTTGTTTGTTTTTGTTAAGGTTACATAAGCTTCAAACCTCTTTCCAATTTTGGAAACGAATACTTAAACTATGGCCTCAATAAGAAATTATATATAATATTATAATCTTATTCGGTGATTAATAAACGGTGATTGTTAAATTTGATTAAGAAATTGTAAGAAATAAACATATTATTTTTTAATAGTGCCTTTTGTCAACTGTTTACCTGCATTTTTTTCATTTTGCTGAGTAACTACCCACTTGAATATTATATTACAAATAAATATCCACTTGTTAGCTTTGATATAATATTCCTTCCAACTTCTTTTGTTACTTACAAAAAGACTTCAAAAAAACTTACAAAAAGTGTGAGTACTACGTGAGATTTGAACTCATGGCTCATTGATTTACGCATCTATCTGCACATGCTAAACCGCTAGGTCAACATGACTCTAATTTGAATGATGAAATTATGAACTACAATCAGTTGTTGACGACAATGATGACGCATGTGTCTATTATTTGTTGAACTAAAAGTCAAGTTTATACTTTGTGAGATTGCCTTTGCTCGCCACATAGCTGTGAAGAAACCAACGCCATCTAGTTTAATTTTCGAAAACTTGAACTCTAACGTGCAAGGGAAAATAGGCGTTGAGGTATCTAAGCACTTTTGATGGGTAACTGTACACAAAAACACTTAAAAATGAAAAGAAACAAATACACATAGAAGAACACAAACGTATAGCTTATTTCAATGAAAACACAGTCCCAGGATCTATAGTAACTTATGTCCTATTCCAGGATATCGTCTACCCGTATATCATCCAAATCCATTCAATCACTTGAGTGTGAAGGAGTAACCAACGCACACACATACAAAATTTCACCTCTATAATATTAGTATGATCTGTACGCACGTAAAACACATCTCATCTTCCTGCCCCTGTCCCGTTTTATTTGAGGTCGGCGCAACACGTTTTTTTCTTCCATTCTGTCCTGTCACTCGTCACGCTATCACTAACTCCCTTTTCTTTCATATCACTTCTCACACAATCCATCCATCTTTCCTTTGGCCTCCCTCTCCTTCTCCATCCATCCACCTGTAAACTCATAACTCTTTTAGTAACATGCGTTACATACCTCCTCTTCACATGACCATACCAAGACAAACGATTCCGTTTCAACTTTTCAGTCACTGTCGCCACTTTCAAACTTGCCCTAATATACTCATTTCTCATATACGGCTACGCAAAACACATGAGTAAAATACATGAGAGAAAATCTAGAACCAGTTCATAAAGCACATTCGTTTTCAATCCATAACTTTTTTCCAGTAATAGCATTAAGTTTATTTTTTTTACTGCAAGATATTCCACATGGTTATGGTAGAAAATCTAAAACACTCAAGCAAAAATCTCCGAGACTTCTTAATTCAAATCAAATCGAATAAAACGAGTCCGCACTGCAAATCTGAAGTACCTTCACGCTACGTTCAACAAAGGGTGTTCAGAGCTCGAATCAAATTCATATGTAAACTTCGCAGTAAAAGTTGAACTTAGCTAAATTCATTTCCATATTTGTGTTGGGAAGCTTTCGTTTCCGTTTGTTTGGGACCAGATAAAAACTAGGATTTACAGTAGGGTATAGATTTGAATAAAACTAAACTGATTTTTAATCACTTAAATGTTGTTTTTGTTCAAATTTGAACAATTTTAAGGAGAAATATAATATTATTTATTAAACTGTTGGCTTTCAGTCGTCTTATTTACTCTCACAAAGTTAAGAACGCAGACTCACCGTGTGCTATTCAGTTTTCGGTTCCAACACACTGGAACCAACCTTCTACTAGCGCAGCAAAAACCGTCGATGAGATGAATTGGTAATTAATAATAATACTAAATAAGTCTACACTGAGGCCTCGAATTTGCTACAGGTCCCGCGCTGGCGGATTAACCGCCACTGCATTTACCTAATCATCTGGGAATACGATACAACTTATGCTATATTAAATCCAGCATAACTTACAGCATAATTTGTTAATGATCTACATAGCAGCTACACGCTTCAATGTTTAGTTACCGTGTTTATTTAGCTGCAGCTGTCTGCATAATATGGACAGTAATTGTCAATCAGTTGCCGGCTGTCACTATCATTTTGAATGTACGAAACAAATTACCAGTACGTTGATTGGCAAGTGGACATTGAAATTGTTGCTAGAACTCTGCTCATTGTTCCTGCCTATTAATTTTTAAGGTCCTAAAAAATAAGGCTTGTGTTTAAACGCCTACCAGAAAAGTACCTATTTTACGACTAAAAAATTCGAAATACCTGCCAGAATTGATAAATGGTCACCAAATTGTGATTAATAAAGTATTGTAGAAATGAACCTATTTTCCTGTTTATTCCATACCATAAAGATTTATAAACGCCTTTAAAGTTAATTTCAGACCAAATATTTTATATCATCGGCTAAATAGATGTTACTAATATGTTAGTCAGTTTTGCTGAGACCAAAAAGCTAACGGTTGATCGTATAATTTTTTTGAATATCAAATATAATATTGCGTATCCCAAACACATGTTACTTACTTCTCTCCGGCGAGAATATTTGGGAGGAGGTTTTGGAATCCAAAGATGTAGAAATAGCCACTCGTAAGTTCTACAATATTATCTATGACTTCTTTGACGCTTCCATGCCTAAAAAGAATAGAGAAAGGTCGGCGAATAAACGATATCCAGTGTGGTATACAAGCGATATCATTCAGGATCTAAAACTCAAGTTGAGGCTCCACAAGAACTGGAGGAGAACTAAGTGCGATATCGCGTATTTGTTATTCTCGAATCTCAGGGCAAGCTTAAAAGCCCGTATTGCGGATGCGTATACCTTATATATGAGAAATATAGAGAGTAGAATCAAGACCAGCCCACGTAATTTCTGGTCACACATTTCCAGCCTCCGCTCCAAAGGTGGGTTTGAGCATAACATTGTGTACAAGGGTATAACTTTTTCGGGATCTAAGGCGGCAGGGGCTTTTGCAGAGTTTTTCTCTGATGTTTTCCTACCTGATGCTCCGCGGCTTGATGCAGATCATATCTCTGCGGCTGTCCATACCAGTAACAGCAATTGCATAAGCATACCTCCCTTGTGTCCAGTAGACCTTATAAAAGCCATAAATAAACTCAAACCTAGCAGCTCCATCGGCCCTGACAATATTCCCCCCTTTATTATTAAAGATTTAAGAAATATTTTCAGTGATCCTCTTTGCCACATTTTTAATTTAGCTTTGCAGGCTGGTACATATCCCTCTCAGTGGAAGGTTTCCAGAGTCACGCCAATTCCTAAAACCCAAAACAAAAGTTCCGTTGAAGATTACCGCCCTATCGCAATTTTATCTTCCCCGGCGAAGGTCTTTGAGAACATCCTTCACAATGCCATCTACCAACAAATAAACACATACTTATGTAATGAGCAGCACGGTTTCAGGGGCAAGAGATCTGTTGACACCAATCTCCTGACTTTGGTTGATTACATATCCTCTAGCTTAGACCGCGGACGTCAGGTAGACGTACTTTACTTTGACTTCCGGAAAGCGTTTGATAGGATTAATAATGACACGCTGCTGATGAAACTAAACAAAATTGGTTTCTCACCCTCTCTCCTCCGTTTTTTCGCAGACTATCTACGTGATCGTCAGCAGTTTGTTAGGCTCGGAATGTACGAATCCGGTGCCTATCACACGCGTTCCGGAGTGAGTCAAGGCTCAATTCTGGGGCCTTTATTATTCCTAATTATGATAAATGATCTTCCCCAAGTTCTGCGTCACGCAAAATGTCTATTGTATGCCGACGACTTGAAACTTTACCTCGAAGTAAACTCCGAGTCTGACTGCTTGGCACTACAGCAAGACATTGACGCAATCTACAAGTGGAGTCTAGATAATAAGATGGATTTTAATACCTCTAAATGCTTTGCTATGACCTTTGGTCGAATGCGGCACCCAGTTGAATTCGAATACCATCTCGATAATAATGCCATCATAAAAACAACTGCTATGAAAGACCTGGGAGTCACATTCGACCGAAAGCTCACATTCCACGACCACATGGTTACAGTAGCAAAGCAATCATACCAAAGGTTGGGTTTCGTTTTACGCAATTGCCGTGATTTTCGCACCGCGCACGTCATTAAGATTTTATTCAATGCGCTCGTGCGCAGTAAGTTAGAATCCAGCTCTAGCGTGTGGAACCCGCACCAAAGTTCTTACGCACTTTTACTGGAAAAAGTGCAAAAAGCGTTCCTTAGGTTCCTGTACAAGCGAAAACACGGCTATTATCCATACCTCTATCCGACAAAATTTCTATTGGGTTGCCTCGGATATAACTCACTAGAGGTAAGACGAGCGCGAGATCAGCTCACCATAGCCTGCAAGACGCTCCGTGGCACTATTGACGCGCCTGATCTGCTTACTGTGCTAGCGCGTTTCTTTGTCCCAGACAATTACTGCCGCGGCAAAAAGCACAGAATGTTTGCTGTGCCTCAGTGTCGCACTGTTGCCCGTGCGCAGTCTCCAATACCTCGCACTTTGGGTGCACTAAATGATCTCTTGGATTCTTATCCAACAAACGATCTGTTTGCGGATGAATGGAAGATGATTTTATTGGTATGTCAGAAGTACTGTGAGAGGAATTGATGAAAGTACATGTTGTTTTTTTTTTTAACTTAAAGTTTTTGTTTAGTTACTGTAATTGGTTGTTTAACCGTTGTAATTAATTAAATAAATAAATAAATAAATAAATAAATTGTTTATTGTTTTATAAATTTGATTAAAATATGATAACATAGCCAAATAAATATTTCACTTTTAATATTATTTCAACAAATGACATGACTAAGGTAACGAAAATAAATCACTAGTAGGAAAATTGAAAATTATTTTCAGATAAATCATTATTCGAGTATACCTAAAAATATACATATGGCTCCGAAACATGGTCGCTTACAATGGGCCTCATCAGAAGGCTTAAAGTCACTCAAAGGGCAATAGAAAGGGCTATGCTCGGAGTTTCCTTGTGATCGCGTCAGAAATGAAGATATCCGCAGGAGAACCAAGATTACAGACTTAGCCCGAAGAATCGCCAAACTTAAGTGGCAGTGGGCAGGGCACATTGTTCGTAGAACGGATGGTCGATGGGGACGAAAGATTCCGGAATGGCGACCACGTACCGGAAGGCGCAGCGTTGGAAGGCAACCCACAAGGTGGACCGATGACCTGGTGAGGGTCGTGGGAATCCGATGGATGCGAGACGCACAGGACCGGTCATTATGGTGACATTTGGGAGAGGCCTATATCCAACAGTGGACGTCTTTCGGCTGAAATGATGATGATACCTAAAAATAGTAAATAAACTCCAATGGTGCCAGAGGACCGGTCGACGAAGCTTGAGCTTGAGGCTTGGCGGGGCTCCTACTTCTGGGTGGGTATTTTAAATGATTGTAATATATTTTATACACAACTCTTGAACTCTCTCTCTCTCTCCCCGTTAGCTTATTCGACCTAATATTCTATGTTCTACAGGTGCACTATATAAGGTTATTTTAAAAACACAATCCATTTTTTAAAGTCCAACGGACAATAGAATTTATATGGAAACCAACCCACAAGCTAACCATAAAACAACCGTTTTAATTATTTATTAAGCTTGCCTTTTTAAACTCGGGCTTATTGGCCGTAAAAATAGTTAACGAACCTGTAAAACTACATTTATTATGCGAGTTAATGCAAAAACAAATATAGAATAATATCTTGCTCCAAAATAGGGTCTTTGGGTAAAATAATAATTAATCTAAAACGGTCATTTTTAGGTTGACTGGTAGAGAATACAACGTTTCATTAAGTCGACTTATGTACCACTACATAAAGTTTAAATAAATAAATACATTTTTAAGGTTTTTTTGGTGGGAAAATCATCCAATGACATACCACGCTCTTGGGTGGAGCGAAAGGATGTGTCAGACTTTTACTGACTAAAAACCCACTCCTGTTTCTTCGTTGCCTTTCATCCCAGGGCCGAGTCATCCTTTCAGAATCAAACTCTTGGCCCCAGTAGGCTTCGACCCTGCTGGGCCCCTACGGTTGACATTTCGATGACTTGGGCTCGCTCCGGACGGTTACTGGACGGTCGGACGGCGAGCTACCCATTGCTCGCCGCCCGCAAGCCCGCGCCTACGGTGGTCGGAAATCGGGATCGGAATCCCGGCGGCTGGGGCGCGAGAGCCATTGCCTCGCGCGTGCATGGGCGGCCTCCTCCTTTGCCAGCATTACTGCTTCGCACAAGGAGGCGACCGCCTGCCACTCCTCCTCGCTCCGGACCATGGCCTGTACGAAGGCCCGGCGCGAAAGATCGCCGCCGCCGATTGCCCCCACGAGGACACGGCGGTGCTCTACCCAGGCGGGGCACACCTCCACCGTATGCTCCACCCTGTCCTCCGGGTGTAGCACTCGGGCGACATTTTTAGGGTTGGGTAGCTGAAATTAATATTAAACACTCAAATCCGAACAATCAAATATCTAAATCAACGCAATCTAAGGATATGACGGTTTATACTCTGTTTAAGACACAGACACAAGGCATATTTTGACACTCACAAGGAAATCAAAACAGGGTACCTACTTCCTGTTGACCTAGAATCCTGAAATTTAACAATAAGCCTGAAATTCAGCAATAAGGTCTCATAACACAAGTACCTAAAGTAAAAGTTTGAAAACTGTAAAGTAGTAACATCACGAAATAATTATCTTTTTGCGATTGTAAAAATTCTTCGAGACTCGATTCGAGAATTGAATTATTTACGTAACTTTTTACGGAACCCTCGGTGCGCGACTCCGACTCACACTTGACCGGTTTTTTTATATACTTGCATTCAGGTTTATTAAGTACTTACGTTAAAACTTAACAAAGAAGAGACAGTAAGTTTGGTACAAGTCAACGTTTGGTACGTGTTAAATCAGTGCTGAAATCTGGGCTAAAGTAACTTACACTCAAAAAATTACCCAATCTATTAATATTGTTCAGCATAAAGCTTCATGGGACTTATAGAACGTCAGAAGCTAAAAATACATATTTAAGAGGACTTGGATGGTGAAAAAAATTTCTTTAGTCAGAACGTTAACTGGCTAAAGAAATATTTTTCACCATCCAAGTCCTGTGGACGGCGAGCAATGGGTGGCTTGCCGTCCGACCGTCCGTTAACCGTCCGGACCGAGCCCAAATCGTTGACGGCGCATACTGTTCCACGCGCGCCTCAGGGAGATGTCAGCAAATCGTAGGGGCCCAGCAGGGTAGAAGCCTACTGGGGCCACGGGTAGTGTGAAAGTGAAACCCGGGGCCCTGGGACGAAGCCAAAGAAGGAACAGGAGTGGGTTTTTAGTCAGTAAAAGTCTGACACTATCTCTCGCTCCACCCAAGAGCGAGATTTGTCATAAGATGACTTTCTCACCTAAAAAAAAATACCATCCAAGTCCTCTTAAATATGTTTTTCGAACTAACTTTTTCCCTTCCAAATTATTTCGTAACACGGTTATTTTCACTAAACTTTCGGCATCAATAGGTTTACGTTTTATAAAGAGGTCACACAGCCGAGTGATGTATGGCGTAAATAAAAAATGTCGGGATTATAAAATGTATCACCCGGTGACAGTTTATATGGCCATCACTCACGACCACCATAGTCGGCCATTTTATTGAACGCTTTTATACCACGAGATGTGGGGCGGTTGCTTTAATACTGCTATTGATAAGCTGTTTATGAGATGGCGATATTTGAATCGCTAAAGGCTGAAATAGCGTGATATTATATCAACTTATAACATGTATTATACTTGCTTAGATTTTCTCACAGTTGTGGGAAAAGGTGTACACTGCTTTTACTTTTCGGAAACGAGAGATATCACAGTAATATTATAAACGCGAAAGTTTGTGTGTGTTTATATGTTTGTTAGTTCTTCACACTCGAACGGCTGAACAGATTTGGATAAAATTTGGCACACAGGTAGACCATGTCTTGGAATAGCACATAGGATATTTTTTTATCGCGGGAGTATGTGCCCTTGGGATAATTTTCTACAATCACGCGGGCGAAGCCGTCGGCAGCCGCCAGTCAAGATTAAATGTACATTTTTTGCTATCGGAAAATTTAATAAAGCGGGCGATAAGAAAAAGGGTAATCGGCATTCTGTTGTTTCTGCCAACAAAAAGCGTTTGTTAATGTAACATAAAGGGTATGTCGTTTATCCCCCAAAATCGCAGGCAAACATCGATGTGTGAAGGGTTCCAAAAAGATAAAATCTACAAAAATATTTGTTTTAACAAAAAATATGTACCCTTCCATACCAGTTGGGAGCCCATAAAATTCCGGAATAGGATCAGATACCAGAAAAAAATCCCGCCAATATCGGGAAAATTTCGGGACCGAGATTATAGAATACGGGATTAATTGAAACCTTTTGTTACATAGCACTAAGAAAAGGTCTTTTTATATCGATGCGTTCTATTTTCTGTTATTATTACAGAAGAGATTACTCGTTTTGGGAATAAAAGGAAGAGACAATAATAATTTATCGGCAATTTCGGTGCTCAACGATGCCGACGGGAATAGTTTGCCGTAGGACAAGATTATTGTTTGTACATTATTATAAACATCTATTATTGCTAAATATGCTAAAGGTTGAAATAAAACTATGCATTTCCAATTTAACCCAAGGACAGTGTGATGACTGATTCAACAGAACATTTAAATATGGCAACTGAATCAAGCACGTAGGTTTTCGTTAGTAAAACTCTGATAATCCCTCTCGCTCCAATCGCAAAGAGCAGGAGAAGTCATTGGATGATTCCAACCTTTAAAAAAATGCTCTAGTAAGAACACTGTACAAATGCGGCAAGTCATTTTCTACCAGTCGACCTAAGGATGGTGCAGAAACATTACATGGCAGGTGCAAATAAATTGAAAGACAAACAGAAAAGAAATAAGTACACTATTAAATACATACACACATATAAATAATCAATGTTATTGTGAAAAAAAACTGGGCAAGTGCGACTCGGGCTCGCACATTGAGGGTTCCGTACGAACTAATTAACTTATGTAAATAGTTCAATTCCCGAATCCAGTCTCGAAGATTTTTCCGAATCAAAAGAAGTTTTTTTTGTGTCGTAATTACAAATTCACAGTTTTCAGATTTATTCCTATATTAATTATGATATGAGAGCTAGCTTTGTGCCGAATTGCTGGGTTCTATGTCAACAGGAAGTACCCTATGAATTTTTATACCCTTGAGAGTGTCGAAATATACGTTTTTTGCGACATAAACGGCCGTACCTTTTGTTTCTTTTTGACCGCAGACTTTATTATATGGTTTCAATTTCAACTCGATACCTCCACGCGTTCCCGAGATAAAGGGTCTTGACAGACAGACAGAGAAACAGACCGACAGACGGACAACAAAGTGATCTTATAAGGGTCTGTATTTTCCTTTTGAGGTACGGAACCCTAAAAACAAATCCAACCAATCAATGCTGTGATAATTCTACCAACGTCTTTAGAATGTGTTCACGTGCCTTTATCTTAGAGGAAAACCGATTGGTAGCCATCGTAAGGTTCAGAAAGAGCGCATTCCAAAGAAATATCGCAAGGACAAAAAAAGGGAACAGTTGTTAAACCGAGCGGTGTGAGAGACATCGTAGAAGACGATTATTTGTGGGCCGAAGATTACTATAATCCTTAAATAAAGTTTGAACAAAAATTATCCAGTTCGACCATCATCATCATCATCATTTCAGCCGATAGACGTCCACTGCTGGACATAGGCCTTTCCCAAATGTCGCCACAATGAACGGTCCTGTGCGTCTCGCATCCATCGGATTCCCGCAACTTTCACCAGGTCATCGGTCCACCTTGTAGGTGGTCTTCCAACATTGCGTCTTCCAGTTCGTGGTCGCCGCTCCAGAACCTTTCGGCCCCAACGGCCATCTGTTCTGCGAGCAATGTGCCCTACCCATTGGCACTTAAGTTTGGCGATTCTTCGTGTTATGTCGGCAACCTTGGTTCTCCTGCGGATATCTTCATTTCTGATTCGATCACGCAAGGAAACTCCGAAGTTCGACCAACTGTTATTATTACCAACAGTTTCTGTATCCAACACTACAAAGTGATCCAACACACAAGAGCCATAAACCATGCAATTTTTCTTTGGTCGCAACAAATTAATTGAATTCCACCCTAACTACTCCTTGGAACGAACCAGAGACAAACAACCAACTTAGAGCTATAGACAATAAGGAAGTCCCGTACAGTCCTCGGTAAAATAAAAATTATTTTTTGCTGAAATTGTGTCATCGTGTCTCTATTGGTGTGTTATAACAAGAGGTAGGGCTGTGTAATTTTAAAAGGTTTAGATCGACTGTTGGACTGAAGACCCAATTCTAAACGCTCAAATTCAAATTGCAAACTCGTTGTCAAAACCATGTCTAATGTCAAAAACTTGTCGAATGTTTAAAAACTTGTCCAAAGTGAAAAATTTGTCAAAATGATTTGTAGAAGTAATAGATTAATGTACATTTTTACAAATAAAGAAATACAGTAGAATTGTCCATGAGCTTGTATGTGTTAACGGCTAAATTGTATACAATACAATTGTATTATATTTTGAATAATAAGTTTGAATACTAAAAATATACAGGTCTCAGAAAATGTCATTAAATAGCACAGAAAATAAAATAAATTAAATGAAACAGATATTTCTTTTTAAATATTTCCACCTCAACAATTTATTAATTTGTTTAAACTTTATGTACAGTAGTGAAACACAATCATTTCAGCTAAAAGACGTCCACTTTTGGACATAGAGCCCCCAAGTGTCGCCACAACGAACAGTCCTGCTTGTTTCCGCAGCCCTAACCAGGTCATCGGGCCACCTTGGTGGTACATAGATAGATTTAATGCAACAATTTATTTTAAAATATTTTTATTTTACTCACGTTTATTTTATACAAAACGATTTTGTTCATATTATTTTTGTACCAGCCAACCCTATTCGCTGGCACACCGTCACCACCATAAAACGCACGTGGTAGAGCAAACGGTAATATAAACTTTACATTACGACAATGTGAAGGAGATTATTACATTTCTTTATTTTACTGCCCCATTGTGTTACGAATAAAATGCCTTTAATGAATAATTTTACCTTACAATTTTTTTTTGCGGTCGTCAAAAAATATGACTGCCTTTTTATATTTTACTCTGGATCATTTTGTTTCAGAATCCTTTGATGTATGTACTTACTAACTTCTACTAACGGCTTCGCCCGCGTGAATGTTGGGTATTGCGGACGTGAAATCGAAGTCGTCGAAAACGGATAAAAAGCCTATGTCCATCCTTGGAGTTCAAGCTTCCTCCGTACCAAATTTCATCAAAATCGGTTCAGTAGTTTAACCGTGAAAGCGAAACAGACAAACAGAGTCACTTTCACATTTATAATATTAGGTACATGGGCTTGTCCAGATATAAAAAAAGTCATTAAAAATCTAACACTACCTCTCGTGTAATTCTTCTAGTCAGATTTTCGTATTTTCAAATCTGTTACGAGAAGAATGTGCAAATTAAACGAATTAAATCATTCCCAATGCTCTTAGAAACCAAACACATACACAACGAATGCTGTCACGTACAGAATCAAATTCAACATATTAGAATTGCATACGTCTAGCATCAAAGTTCGAATAATCATCTTAAACTACAACTATATGCAAATATTAATGCAGTAGATAACTCGTGAACACGAACAATGCTGAAGTTTCCCTCCAGCCCCGCTTCGATTCAATACACACAATGACACATATTCAATACGTAATACCGTTTCGCAACGATTGCGAACAGTTCACACTTCGATACATTTCCTCTTAAATCGAAACAATTGCATTAGTACAAAACCAGTACCTAATATACTGAAAGGAAAAAATAAACACTAACCTAATTCGCTCTGCAGTAGTCCTACAATTTAAAGTATAATAACTTTATTTTTATGTCAAAAATACCAACCAACAAATCGGTTTATCGTCCATACATATCTTTAATGGTACATTAAATAAATATCCCATTACACATTCCATGTAAAAAAGCTACAGCCATATATTTTATCACGAAATTCATCATTAACATAAAAAACTAGATAGCTCTATAAAGTTTTATTTTGCTGATAAACTGATTATTTTAAAGTCATTAGAAAAACAAAGTGATCTTGTACTGATCATTGAAAAGGTTTTATTAGCAGTTCAAGTTTATAATCATTGCGTCTTTTAAAACTGTCAGTACCAGAATAAAGTGCGACAGCATTTAATTTGAATTGACGAAAACAAGGAAAAACAATTTGAAATAATGAATTCACTTCACGAGGACACAATTTCAATCCTACATTTACTGTTTATCTTTGTACAGATAAAAGGAGAAACTGACTGACTGACATATCAACGCACAGCCGCAACTACTGGGCCTAGAACTTGCAATTTTGCACACGGCTTCCTTTTATGACGTAATCGAGCAGTAAGAGAGGATTTTCCAAAATTTACCCCCTAAGGGGATAAAAAGGGGGTTCAAAGTTAGTATGGAGAAACCTTTTTGAAGATATTTATGTTATTACATTTACATTTACAACATTTTAATTAAATGACTATTGTAATTAGTAACTTAAAAAAATAGAATTATTCAATATGTAATTAATTTTATATTCAAGTTAAACAAATAATGTTTTACCTAAATTATTTCTTTAAATTAATTGTATATAACATAACATAGCATAATCAGCCTTTTAATGTTCCCACTGTTGGGACTCAGGCCTCCTCTCTAGGAGAGGGCATGGGCCGTAATCCACCACGCGGGCCCAGTGCGGGTTGGTGAATGTCACATGTCTTCGAATTTTTTGGTTATTGTTATTTTTAGGAGGAAACCGGCATGTCCTAGACATGCCGGTTTCCTCACGATGTTTTCCTTCACCGTTTTGAGAGCAGTGGTGATGAAATAAATTACACAAAGTAATGCGCCTGGCTGGGTTTGAACCCGCGACCTACAACTCGTAAGTCGGGGCCGTTACCACTCGGCCACCACTGCTCTGCGAATTAATGTCTATATTTTATTATTTTGTAGTATAACGAAAATAGAAGAAGTCACTGACTCCTGAAATATAGACAAGAAAGAATTATTATTATTATTTATTATTTCTACACGCGGGCGAAGCCGCTGGCTGAAGCTAGTAATATAAACAGTAAATGTAGAATCATGAAAATCTCCTCTTTATTTACCATAATGCATCTTAACATTATAGTCTCTAAAGAACCTAATTACATGGCAACACAAAAATCTAACACAAAGCCGGCACCCCGGGACAGCACCATCACTATTATCTGCCGCCAGTCCCGGCTAACGACCGAGAGGATCCCGCTAGAGTGTTCAACAATATCCCGGGACCCGGGCTAAAGTATCCCGCTATACTACAACACTAGGTATAGTGGCCTATCTAGCTCACGTTATAATAAAAAATAATGTTTCGTTCTCGATTCTTCAAGAACGATGGCAAGTTACGAGTATAGCTGACCCTTGTGTACAGGTGGTCAGGTTTCGCAACTTATCATAAAATGTGTTTTACGAGCACCTAGCGGCCTTTGGGGTAAGTATGGCGGGCGGTTGTTGGTCGAGACAAATGTTTTGGGACAAAAATGACTGGTAAGGATTGTATCGTGTCGTTGGTGATTTTTATTTTAGGTATTGGGGAGCAATTGGTGCGAAATGTTTTTGGATCAAGTGAAATCTTGTGTTTCTGTATCTGTTTTGTAGTAGCTAATAAAGTGGTTAATCGTCGAATCCGACTCGCCTGGGCAGCAATATACCACAGTGTCTCAAGACGAAAGTCTATGACCAGTGCATGTTGCCAGTGATGACATATGGCTCCGAAACGTGGTCGCTTACAATGGGCCTCATTAGAAGACTTAAAGTCACCCAAAGGGGAATGGAAAGGGCTATGCTCGGAGTTTCCTTACGTGATCGAATCAGGAATGAGGATATGCGCAGGAGAACCAAGGTTACCGACGCATCGCCAAACTTAAGTGGCAATGGAGAGGGCACATTGCCCGCAGAACGGATGGCCGTTGAGGCCGAAAAGTTCTGGAATGGCGACCACGTACCGGAAGACGTAGCGTTGGAAGGCCTCCTACAAGGTGAGCCGATGATCTGGTAAGGGTTGCAGGAATCTGATGGATGCGAGACGCACAGGACCGTTCACTGTGGTGACACTTGGGAGAGGCCTATGTCCAATAGTGGACGTCTTTTGGCTAAAATGATGATGATGATGATAATGAATAAAGTGGTCATGGATAATGGACTCTCTAATCTCATTTTAATTCTAAAAGAAAGACGTATTGAGTTATCAAAACGATTGACTAGCCAGTGAAAGCTAAGACCATGTTTTAACATTTCAGCCTAAACACGTCCGCTGATAGACATAGACCTATTAAGGGATATAAGAATAAAGCTAATAATAAAACACCTCACAAAAACATAATCCACAATATCGCTCAGCTTCCATCAAAAAACTCACAAACATAACCACACTTCGTTATGTGACTGACTAACAAAAACAATAAAGGCAACAAAATTCCAACTTTAAATTGCTCGATACTGCTCTTAAACCGTTGGTATCAAGACAAATGTCCTAACAAAAAGTACGAGGGACTTGTTACAAACGGGGACGGAAAAAAACGAATCCCAAACGACCAATATTGAAACAAGAAGTCGGATCTTTGGAAGAAATAAGTATGGAACTCGCAATTGTTCTGTTATGGGCCGGAGTTGGCAAGGTAGCCGAATTTAGGCAATCCCTAGTCTATGACTGTTAGTTCTCAATTGTGTAGTTGTGCTAATATTGTAAAGAGAAAAGTTTTTAGGGTTCCGTACCTCAAATGGAAAAACGGAACCCTTATACTGATCTACCTTAACTGTTTTTCTTTCTTCCTTATATAGGATCACTTTGTTGTGTCTTTCAAGACTCTTTATTTCAGAAACGCGTGCAGGTATCGAGTTGAAATTAAAACTTTATACTGGAATCAACAGTCCCGTCAAGCTGTGAAAAAATCAAACTTTAAGAAGTTTAAAACGGCCGTATCTTTTTTTTTTCGTTAACTAAGGTTAACGAAAAAAAAAGATACGGCCGTTTATATCGCAAAAAAACTTTTATTTCGGGAATTAAACTATTTACACAGGTAAGTTTGTACGTACGAGTAACCCTCACTGCGCGAGTCCAACTCGCACTTGCCCATTTTGTTTTTCGTTTGTTTTTGTTTCACAGGACACGAGGATAGCAAGCAGTCGTCTGATTATCTCTGATTGATAGAAAAGTTTTTGTATCAGTGAACCCTGGGCAGGATCGTCTGTGAGAAAGGGCCAGACAATTGTTAAGTATTTCATTTATTCGGAAAGCCACTTATGCTTAGGAAATACCTATATCCAGCAGATGACTGGGATGAATAGAGTTGATTTATTTCTTCTACACTACTACACTAGAAAATAATGTGTTACAGACCAAAGATAACTGGGAGCTCAAGGAACCTAGGGTTTTTTATCAGTAATTATTAGCTTTTTATTTCCACAGTTTCCCTTACAGCTAGGTCTAAAATGACGTTGTCTCAATAACAGAGGGCTTCATAAAGAAATTCGAATGTTTGAAACAAACGTGTCGCAGCCTATGTGGCGCAATAATAAATAAATAGCCAGCAGCTTCATCTAACATAGACATGATCTACACATGTACCATATTTCATCGAAATCCGTTCAGCTGTTCAAGCGTAACGAAGTAACAATACACACACACGCCAGCTTTCGCCTCTATAATGTGAATCCTGGATAACTGGGACTTTAAGGGACCTGCAAATTTGTCTCACTTAAAAAGGCATTCCACTTACCCAGTGTCTCAGATATCCGGGTGTAAATAAATATCTGTCTCATTTAAAGAGGGTTCCATTAATAGAGGTGAGAACAGAGGTTATTTCAGTAATAGAGGTGCAATTATTAAATAAAATAACGTATTTAAAACGTTGTACATGAGTAATAAACATATAGTGCGAGTAAGAGAGGTAATAAATTGATGTTATCTTATTTACAGAGGTCAATAACTATAAATTCAAAGAAAATAATTTAGAAAAAGTAATTGTTAAATTAAAGTCTGAGTAAAAGAAGCAAAATACACTCGCTGTCTCAATAATAGAGGTTATTATAACGATAAAATCGAAAGAAAGAATCCCAGATACAGAGGTTCGCTTTGTCTCACTACCAGAGGTAATTCAGTGCTAAAGTGTCTGGACCTCAGCATGAGTTCCAGCTAAGGAGGTTTCTCACTTATTAGAGTTTCATTGTATTAGAATGATTGTCTCACTAGTGAGGCTATTGAGCTAAAAAGTCCCAAGTATAAAGGTAAAAAACTGTAAAATATAGTTAAGTTATTACACTAGTATATTAAAGGAAGTTTGAAAGTGGTGCCAGGGACTAAAAAGTTGAAAGGGAATCGTTTACATGGTATGGTCATGTGAAGAGGAGGGATGAAACGTATATTACTAAAAGAGTTATAAGTATACATGTAGGAGAGGGAGGTCAAGGAAAAGATGGATGGATTGTGTGAGGAGTGATATGAAAGAAAATGTAGTTAGTGATAATGTGATGGGTGACAGGACGAAATAGAAAAAATAATGGGGTATGAAAACTGTTTAATTCCCGAATTGAGTTACGAATATTTTTCCGAATCGCAAAAAAAGTTTTTTTTTGTGACGTAACTACAAATGTACAGTTTTCAGATTTTTTTTATAAGAGACCTGACCATGCCAAATTTCAGTAGGTATTCTAAGTCAACAGGAATTTTGATTCCTTTGAGAGTGTCGAATTACAGGATTTTTGTGACATTTTTTTTTCGTTAACTCTTAAGTATGGTTTTTTCACAGCTTTAAGGGACCGCAGACCTGAGTATATGGTTTTAATTTCAACTCGATACCTCCACGAGTTCTCGTGATAAAGGGTCTTGACAGACAGACGGACGGACAACAAAGTGATCCTATAAGGGTTCCGTTTTTTTCTTTTGAGGTACGGAACCCTAAAAAGTTATATTGGTAGTTATTACTGAAAATAATAATTTTAATATTTATTATTCTCAGTAACAAAACAAAAGTGGGCTTGACTTTAGTTTAGTGTAGCAAGAGTTGGGGATTAAAAAGGGTCAAAGCTGTTAGGGCTTGGGTCCCCGATTATAACGCTACCACTTTTATTACAAGGTAATGCATATTTTTTGAGAAATTAACAAAATAAGTTTCTAACCTCAAATCCGATAAAAGGGAAAGGGTGCCAGGGGGTAGGGGTCAACACCCCCTCCCCCTCCCCAACTACCAAACCTGCGACACCATTCTAAAGTTATACCCAAAAGTGTCGGGAACTCACTGTAATAATCAGTAGCAGAGGTTTTTCACACATCCAGGCACATTTAACCAGATTTCCCTTTACAACATTCGAGTAGTTATCACATTCATAGCGTCTTGAATTAATCCTTACAAACAAACATCAATTTAAGTAATAACATGATCTATCATCACGGCATTGGCACAAAACACAACACACAATTATGTTAATTCAACAGAAAATAAATAACCAATTTACAAGATTATTTAAACAGCAAACATGCGTGAAGCAGCGTTTCAGAACGAAATCAAGTACAAACAGCATAGACAAGGATGTTAATAAAATATGGCGTAGGTAAGGGATTTCAAAAGCGTGTTCTATTTTCAAACCGTCATTTGTTTTTTAAAAATATTTTATGGCAAAATGTGAAAGGTTTTACTCCATAGTCCACGCTTGACCTACTTTTTCCGACTAATAAGTATATTTAACCCTTTTTAAGAGGATTAAAAAACATTGTTTTTCGAAAAGTTAAACTCCCGGTAAAAACAAACCATTTTTTTTTCTTATCCTACAAAAACGTTGTGTTATATCGAAGAAAAATTTCCTTAATATTCTGCGCCACCAAATTCGTTTGACAAAAGTGATGATTATAGGTAATTCAATAATGTACCCAGTCTGTTAGAAAGGCCATGTTCTGTACTAAACATTTATGAGCTGGTGCGCTGAGCTCAATCCCAATAATGTAATGAATATGTGTTCCATCCCACGCGAGTTACAACACTGAACTTAAGTAAATGGGTCAAAGTAGGTCTTAAGTGTCGACTCAGTAAAGTGCGACAATTTATGTGTACTATGTTCTTTATAGAAACAATGTGTGACCGTTGTTAGAGAAGGTATTTGGAAACTATAAAACGTAATTTAATTATTGAAACAGAGAGAAACTTAACACGTTCCGATCAGCAACGTCTTATGACGTCAAATTTGTACGATTTGTTGTTAACACAACGTGTAATCACCTCCAATAAAAATGTCATTATTTGGCACTACGTCTCATAACAACAAGCAGCCATGGTAAATTCTTATAGGTCTTTACCTATCAAATTGCCGTTTTTTAAAACAGGTTGCTTTGAAGTGTTATAATATCTTTGGATTGACTTGGAATTATAAGTTCAAATAAACTTTATATTAAAGGCACGTTATTCTTTTTCGAAATTAGGTATTTATTGGTTTCTTTGTGTTTTATATTTTCTGTAATATCGCAGTACTTATAACCATGAAAGCCCACGCCTACTGTGACTGGAAATCGCGATCAGGATCCTGGCGGCTGGGGCGTGAGGGCCGTTCCCTCACGCGTGCGGCCTCCTCCTTCGCTAGCATTACTGCTTCACAGAAGGAGGCGACAGCCTGCCATTCCTTCTCGCTCCGGACTCCAAACCATGGCCCGCACCAGGGCCCAGCGCGAGAGGTCGTTGCCGCCGATCGCCCCTACGAGGAAGCGTATTTACATTCTGAACATAGCCAAAACGCATCCTTAGGAAACTGCTCGCGTATACATTGTAGTGCAGTTTTTAAATTTACGATTACAATGTATACACGAATTTTGCGTACTACTCGTGTATAGTTTGTAACTTAGACGCGCACATGTGTATTTCCATTGTATACAAGGGCAGAACGCAGCCATAGGAAACTGCTCGCGTATACTTTGTATTGCTATTTTTAAATCTGCAATTACAATGTATAGGTACACGAATTCTGCTCACTGGTCTTCTATAGTTTGTAACGTGTTTCCAAACTATTCTACTGTTAACATCACTTACGCCTGACAAAAGCTGCGATATAGTTTAATAAAATCATTTACGCATATAATGGAATGAAGTTTTAACATGTAATGTAGAATGAGATAAAAAATAATGGCTTTTAACTTTACCAAACCCAAATGATTCACTAACATTAGAAGGGGATCCCCTTCTAATGTTATGTGTGAATCATTTGGGTTAGGTTAAGTTAAAAATCGCGCCTGGATTAGGTCATGTTAGAATAGTGACCATTAGAACACGATGGCGAGCTAACAAAGCGATCATGTGGGTTAGGTTAGGTTAGAACAGTGACCATTAAAGATTCCCTTCTAATGTTAGTGAATCATTTGGGCTCCCACCTTGCACTTGATGATTACTTCAAACTTTTCCGAAGAATCAAATTCAAACAGTTTTTCTTTGAATTCACCACATTTACTCAGTAAAAACTCTTGCAGAGTGTCTTTGAGGACCTGCCTCATGCGGAAGGTGAGCAAGCCGTGACGTCTTTCCAGCCACTCCTCACAGAGGGGACTTACCGCCATAATTATGGCGGCAACACTTGCAGATGTCAAATATCTAGAGCCGTTTGTAGAGCAGAAAGTTTATCAACGTATGTCCATTTTGTATGAAAAAACATCGTGTATTATGACACAATGTTTTATCGCGCACCTCACGAAAGCGGCGCTGGGCCGAACATGTTAATTTCTAAATCCAAAAGACTGCACAATAAATATTAACAACATTTACAGTCTCTGCAATCCTTTTCCAATATTACATCTAAAACAAAATCTAAATTCAAACGGAAAACAAGATGGCGTCCGTCATAAATACATAGATAATATTCCTTTTTTTAAATTATTTCAAATAAACCGACCACAATTTCGTAAGCATACTTAATAGGGCCGTCCCTTAGAATACCCATCTCACAGACTGTCAGCCCTTGGTAGATAGCAGAATTTGCATGAAACACTCAATATAGCAAGGATAGGTACGATACGTATATTTCATATTCTATTAATGTTGCCGACTTCAAAGCGACTTGGTGCTCACACGACGGGTGATGAGCATATATTGTAAGTTGTCGTTGATATCCCTGAGGAGAATTGAGCGAATTAAGACGTAAGCGGTGCAATGTGTTTGCTTTCCGAATTAATATCAGACTTGATTGGTTTAGTAATACTAAGGCAATAAGCTTGTTTGAATTGTAACTACGCCCAGGTTGAGCGCACCAAACACAATCTCCACAGATGGGGGTTCTCGGATAGTTTCAATATTCAGTGTATGTGCGGCGTCTCTCCGCAGACCATGCCCCACCTTCCATCCTGCATCATGTGCCCTGTTACCTGTTCACGTAGGGACCTAATAGCAGCATCAGTAGACAGCATTGCCGTGGCTGAATACTGGGCCGGGCAAGAAATTCAACTATTTTGCCATCGATAAGCTAAGAAAAAGAATTGCAACTCAATAATACTGAAATTTCAACTATTGATAGACCCTTCAAGATACTAAATAGAGTTACCTAGATTAATCCAACAAGTACATGATCATTTGAAAAATAAATTCATACACTCAAGAATTTCAAATAAATTATTACTTTTTTGACACTAAACCATCGCGTACAATAAATCAAACAAGTTTGATATAATTCTACCAGACCGACGAGGCGGCACTCCATCTTTGAAATAGACTTATTTTTTTCTAGATACGGTACCAGTGGGCGTAGAATTGTTCTTTGTGTAGGCGTATAAAGATCGGGTACATAAGTACCCGTAATAAGTACGGGTTTGCTGTTTTTAGGACTTATTTAGTAAAGTAAAATACATATCTGTAATTCAGAAAAGTATTTTTTTACGTAGGTATAATCATGAGTTTTGTTGTAGAAACCTTTAAAATGTTTAACCACTAATTAGAGATACTGTTACTGTACCAACAAAAGTAACCTTCACAGTATATTCACATATTTTTTGTTTCGTGTTTATCTGACTATTGTTTGTGTGCTTTTTATTGTACCAAATAAATTCATTTTCTTTCTTTTTTTTCTCTTTCATTCGTTATTTATTTATTCTCTTTCTTTCTTTCTCTTTCCTTCTTTCTCTTTCTTTCTATCTGTGTTTTTTCTTTCTTTCTTTACATAGCAAGCTACATTTATCGAAAAAAAAATAATTCACTTACCTAATCTAATAAACCAAGAGAATAATAACAAAACTCTTCAATGGCACGACACGCCGAAGACGCGGACAGATTAATTAAGAAAAACAGAGAGAACCGAATTACTTAGCGAGGAATAAATTGCCGGAGGTACTCTGTGGACGGGAATTTATTATCTGACGGATTAACCACTGTCACGTCACGTGTATGAATGTAATTACAGCGCGGAATTGGGGATGCTGGATGAGGTACGTAATATATGTATGTATAATATTTATAGATGATTGTCTTGGTCTCTTCTAGTTATCGTATAGTTTTACGTCGATCATATTGGAAGTTATAGTTAGAAAATTATACGTTTTGAATCAAAATTAGGTATGTCCATGTAATGTGTAGTATTATTTAAACCATGACCATAGTCGAACTCGTTATCTATTCTGTTTGTTTTTTTTTCTCCTATCCCATCGACAGGCTAGCACTCTTGTGCATTCCGTTTGATAGCAAACAATTCAAAAATAGAAGTTGACTGAATGAAAATACATTTTGCACAGCGGATCGAACTGTTCTTTAAATCAATCAAAATCCAAACCGACTTCAGCTGTGTGGAAAATCGAAACTACTGTTGAAACTTAACGACCTAGCAAGCAACAATTCAACGGCACGAAGGTTTGATGAAAATTTACAAAATGTTGCAGCCCGATTGAAACAAAAGAAAAACCTAGAACCGCCAACAGAATATTAAACTTAGTGGCTTCGCTCATTCGGTCCAAAGAGAACCATTCATTCACTCACTCTTTACAGTGAATGCCAAGCTAAATTCAAGATTAACAATTCACTTTGTCGTTCTCCTTTTGTTTCAATTTGTTATTATAATCTTGATACCAGAAATGGATGTTAGAATAATTTTCGCTTTTAGTAACAAGATGGTCGACGGATAGCGTTTACGCAGTCAGAGCAAAACTGAGGTTGTGGGCGTATTTAAATTGGTCGATCTCCTTGAAAATATTATTTGAAACTAATATAGAAATATTCATTATTTAGCCCCTTGGCCTACCTCCTTTTGGACTCAGCCGCAGTCGGGTAAGAAATTCATAAATCATGACTGATATTTATACAGTAATACAGTTATATTAAAAATTTCCTATGAACGAGACGTGATCGATGTTTAGTCAATTAGTCTTAGTGTACAGTTAAAAATTAGTAATATTTTCTATCTCTGTAATCAAACCATAACTAGGGCCCTTCCCGATCAATCTATCGTCAACGTGTGCATAGTTTAAAAGCTTGTCAGTTCCTCCAACCTGACGGTAAGCATTCAATCAATCAATAATTTTATTTGCTTAAATTGTGTTACAAAGATGTTTGCACAGATACAATTTCACTATATAATTGCAGTGATGCAATCGTTGATGTTTAATCGCGCTAGTTTTAAGAGCCCCTAGAGTTAATAAACTACCTAAAAGTATTATTATTTAATTTAATGTTATGATTATTGTGGATTATTGTTTTATGTAATATATATATAAATGAATTTAAAATGTGTTTACCTATTGTGAGATGTGGTAGTAGAATAAAAAGGCTATTTTATTTTATTTTATTTTATTCACTCTAGCCCTGAAGATATCTAAATTATAATCGGACGGGAAGACCGCTGCAGGCAAATTGTTTCAATCCTCCTTTCCACTCCACATTTTACACGTGCTCCTATCCTACACACCTAGCTACCTACACATGCTCTCACAATAAATAGCCGTCCGCACCCCTATGACCTAATAACAGGCTACGCCACAAAGTCCCTGGTTCCCTGGTTAACAGTAATCAGGGCAGTTTTAAAGTTAAACCAGTCAAACGGAACTACTTAACTTTGAGGTGGCCCATCATGTTAACGGTTTTTAGTTATTAGAGATATTTTTTTAAATACCTCGTGACAAAGTCATTGCAATTTATAAAAAAAAATAAAGACAGGTTCATTGACCTGTTTGAATAGTATAGTTTGATTGCGAAACACTGAAAGGCCTTAAGTATGCATTACGACGTACAAAAGCCATGACACGAAATTAATTTTTTTTTCTTTTTTAATTTTTGGCTGAATTATAAAATCTTGATATATGCGTTATGTCATCTTGAATACTTGTCCCCCAACCTTCGACAACGCATTCCCGTGACGCGGGATATGTTTTTGGACAATTTGACAGCGTTGCACGACATGTTGGAGTCATTTTGACCCCTAGTGCATCTGAAGCTCTTTTTTTTGTGGAAAAATCATAAAATGACATCCCCCACTCTTGGGCGGAACGGGAGATAGTGTCAGACTTTTACTGACTAAAAACCTACTCCTGTTCCTTCGCTGCCTTTCGTACCAAGGCCGAGTAGGCTTCAAAATAAGGAAAGAATTTATTCTATTCTACAGTTGTTCTCTAATCTTAGGTACGAAAGTAAAAGAACACACAGTTCAATATAAACTACGCACAGCACAGATACCAGCCCCAGTGAGTCATAAAATTCCTAGGAAGGATAAGGGTTTTATAGTCGAAGATGTATACGCGATCGCGATACGGGCGTCTACTTCAAATATTCAATATATCTACAAAAACAATACCGTACGTTACATAAAACACATTATCTTGATTTAACATTTTTATGGCGCCCTTCTTTACATTATATCGGAAGAGGTCAAAATCTGCATGCTACAGTGCTCTAGGGTCTAACCGGATTTCGTTTGGGGAATGAGATATTTTTTATTCGGACTCCACCATCCTCTCATTATTCTTCATCGCAACTGGACTATATTTTTTCGCCTTTCATGTAACGTCAAAGATACAAAAGGTTTAATCCTCGTAGGTACTTAAAAAACTGGCCAAGTGCGAGTCGGACTCGCACACGAAGAGTTCCGTATTAGTTCTCAATGTTAATGTTGTAGAAAAATCGTAGGAAACCCCTTTGATTTTTAAGTTTATTTTAATTTTAAGTTGTAGCGGTAATAGAAGTACACATGCTGTGAAAATTTTAACTCTCTACCTTTATGAGATACAGGCCGCTAACAGAAGGACGGACAGACAGACAGACGGATGGACATCGGAGGCTTAATACTTACGGAACCCTAAAAATCGTTTCGTCGTAATCTTATCGAAAAGAGAGGGAAATAGAGATTATAAAGCGTGGTAAGTTTTAATTCAGTGGCAATTCTTCGTGATTTCAGGATTAGTCTCAAAGTGAACATGGTTCATATTCATGAGTACCTTCACCACTTATAAGATTGCCTACGAACTAACAGTTACCCTGTAACAGCACAGGGTGACTGCACAAGTATGCTGTATGTACTGTAGGGATTGAAAAGAAAAAAAAAGTCTTACAAGTCGGTCTTAGGTATTTGTACATTTTTATCTGCTATCATATTTATATATTATATATACTAGCTTCTGCCAGCGGCTTCGCCCGCGTGAATGTTGGTTTCTCCATATAAACTTTAGACACCCGTTTCATCCCGTTAGGGGCAGAATTTTGGAAAATCCTCTCTTAGTGCTCGCCTACGTCATAAAAGGAAACCTTGTGCAAAATTTCTCCTAGTCCGAGTAGTTTTGGCTGTGCGTTGATATGTCAGTCAGTCAGTTTCTCCTTTTTAACCGACTTCAAAAAGGAGGAGGTTATATGTTCGGTTGAATGTATGTTTTTTATTTTTATTTTTTATGTATGTTCACCGATTTCTCGGTCAATTGTGGACCGATTTTAAAATTATTTTTTTTTGATTGGAAGGTTATACTTCCGAATTGGTCCCATAGAAATATTGTTATGATCTGATCATGAATTTCGAAGATATGGAACAGAACTCCTCATAGGATCACAGCAAAACCGTCGTAACAAGTAAAATTGCTTTTTGTCGATGATTGACTGAAAGTAGAGGGGGAATATATCGAACTGATCTGATGATGAACCCTGAAGTTAGAAACCGGAACTCTGTAATAAATTAATGTAATCTAACCGTGTTTGGCATTATTAGAATTGTCATGAGATGCACTCTGGCTATAAAGTATTTAAGATTGGCTGAGGGGTACTTTTTAGTGGTGGTACCATAACGAAAAAGTGTAAAATAAAAAACTTTTTACAACAAAAATTAAAACCGACTTCAAAGTAAAAAAAACACTGAAAAGTGCAAAATAACTTTAATTTCGGAAGTCGGTGTTAAATAACGAAGAGACAAAACTATTATAGAAACACCGACTTCCGAAATTAAAGTTATTTTGCACTTTTCAGTGTTTTTTTTTACTTTGAAGTCGGTTGTATTTTTTTTTGTAAAAAGTTTTTTATATATATACAGATTATTTGTATTTTTTAGTTATGAATTGTATATAGTATATATGTATATAAGCAAAATATACACAGGTAGTTCGTGGAACACATCTGTGTATGTTTTGTCCTTCTCTGACAAATCCATCCGAAGGTTATCCGTAAAAAAAACTTTTTACAAAAAAAATACAACCGACTTCAATGTAAAAAAACACTGAAAAGTGCAAAATAACTTTAATTTCGGAAGTCGGTGTTTCTATAATAGTTTTGTCTCTTCTTTATTTAACACCGACTTCCGAAATTAAAGTTATTTTGCACTTTTCAGTGTTTTTTTACATTGAAGTCGGTTGTATTTTTTTTGTAAAAAGTTTTTTATTTTTCACTTTTTAGTTATGGTACCACCACTAAAAAGTACCCCTCAGCCATACTTAAATACCTTATAGCCAGAGTGCATCTTATGACAATTCTAATAATACCAAATACGGTTAGATTAAATTAATTTATTACAGAGTTCCGGTGCCTAATTTCAGGCTTCATCATCAGATCAGTTCGATATATTACCCCTCTTCTTTCAGTCAGTCATCGACTACACGTATAAACAAAGCAATTTTACTTGTTACGACAGTTCTGCTGTGATCCCATGAGGAGTTCTGTTCCATATCTACGAAGTTCATGATCAGATCATAACAATATTTCTATGGGACCAACTTGGAAGCATAACCTTTCAATCAAAAAAAAATTTTCAAAGTCGGTCTACAATTGACCGAGAAATCGGTGAACATACATAAAAAAAAAAAATAAAAAACATACATTCAACCGAACATATAACCTCCTCCTTTTTGAAGTCGGTTAAAAAACGCTTTTAGCGATAAGACCGCCCATTGTAACACCGTATTAATTTTAAGGTCCTACTGCAACTTTTTTAATGTACAATAAAGAGTATATTAATCAATCAATCAATCTTATTTGCGAAGTGTAGAATTTATTCGCATGTAATTATTATTTTACATTATTGTAAAAATATCACTCACATCTTTCGGCCTGAGAGACATCCTAAATCTCTCAGATTTTTTTTAATGATATAAACTGTGCATGACAAAGATCGCCCCTGATGGTAAGCAATGATGCAATCGTTGATGATGAGGTGCACTAGTTTATTAAGACCCTATTCACTGTAGCCTTGAAGATACCTAAATAATAATAAATTTATAATAATAATAAATTTATCGAATCATTGTTACAAACGGTACCTTAAATTAAATAATCTTAATGTATTACAGGTCTGTAACTAATTGCGGGCTTCAGTTGTGTAGTATACGGTGCTCCCAAAACTAGGCGGCGCCTGTATCTTGGGGACCGGAGTTGAATATAGTAAAAATAAAATTGCTTTTTGCCACTGGAGAATGTAACAAAATGTACATAAAAAGAATATAAAAAAAGTTATAAGGAGATAGATCAAAGTAACTTAAAAACTTAAACCTAAAAATTTGAAAAACAAAAAAAAAAATAATCGGACGGGAAGACCGCAACAGGTTAGTATTATTATTTCCGTTTAAAAAAGGAATCAGTGTTTATTTCTTTTGTTTATATTGTGCCATGCGTTCAAAGCGATTTGAAGAGATCCAGATGAAAGAGTCTACAGTACTTACCTTCTTCCTTACTTGATTTACTTTTATGAGGCCTTACTTTACCCTTTGTTTACAGTATTGTATCGCCTTTTATGGCCCATAAAAGCCATAAATTCAAAAGCATAGTTCCCCTCTTAATATAAAATAGCTAAACGACATATTAACCTAATTTCTCCTGTACTCTTCGTATATGTATGAACGAGCCTCTAATTCTCCCTTTAATTAATTTAGAAGCTGGCCTTTCAGTGAGGCAACACGTTTACCTGTGTCGTGCACTAATTTATTATGAAATTTGGCTATTGTTATTGTTTATAAGGGAATAATATGGAGAGTTTATGAGAATGTTAGGCTTAAACTAGAATAATTTTGGAGTATGTTGTTTTTACCTACTGTGATATGTATAGTCATAGGCTTGGCTAAATTCAAAACAGATTTTTCATCATTTGATGTTTTGTTATTTTATGAACGATATAAAGATACACGTGTAGCAAATTGGGTACTGTTTTTCGATAAAGAAAATATTTGAGGAAAAAATATTTATGTAGCAAAAAATATTTTAATATTTTTTTGTAAGCGATCAACTAATTGCTCCGTTCCGATCCATTCGTTATGACGACACTTGGAGGAGGCCTATGTCCAACAGTGGTCTTTCTTCTGAAATGATGATGATAATGATGACCAACTAATACGATAAACCCAAGAACAACTTTCGGCCCAACATGGATAAACGTTAAAAACTCCGTTTGCTATCAAACAGTAATAGAAAAACACAACTGTCCAATAAAAAATCGGACCCCTTTATATTACATCAAAAACTCAATCAATCCACAAAAAAACAAACTACAAACGAGCAGAAAACAATCTACTGCGAAACCATTTCCGTGGCACGACAAAAAAATACACCGCGAAAGGGAAGAAATCTCGCTCATCATTGTACCGAGCAAGTCACTGAAGAGAAAGGAAAACTTTCACAGAGGAATCATCGAAACCGGTCTGAACCTCGACACAATCTCGACGAAACAATGACGTATTTTTTCTTTCCGATATTCATAAAAAGTATGAAAAAGCCTTGAAAATAAACAAAAGAACATGGAAACCGTTACCATTTTTTTCGTAAAAGGATACACTACTTAGCAACGGCTTGTCAAATCGCGAACAAAAGGTTCTTCGATTTAAGATTCTAAGAATATTTACATTGTGAAATGCTTAGATTTTCTTATCTATATATAAAAGGAGAAACTGACTGACTGACATATCAACGCACAACCAAGACTAGGAGCGTGAAATTGCACAAGGTTTCCTTTTATGACGTAGGCGAGCACTAAGAGAGGATTTCCCAAAATTCACCCCCTAAGTGGAGGAAACGGGGGTCCAAAGTTTGTTTGGAGAAACATATTTTCCCGCGTGTGAAGCCGGTGGCAGAAGCTAGGCAGTTTATAATATGGTGAAATCATATTCAATTTATTTATTTTTTGTTTTTCTTGTGCTTGATCTACTATCTCACCTGATGGATAGCGTCGATGTGGTCGACGATGGAGCACGCTTGTCTGGAAGTAACCTCTTGACTTAAGGATTTCCAGGTTATAGTTATCAGGAAATACAGACTCCGGCAGGAAATTCCACTCTTTAGCTGTACGCACAATGAATGTGTTCCTAAAACGTTTTGTGCGTCTAGGTGGAATGTCCACCATGTACCGGTTAATGTTAATACCAAACAAACTACTGATACAGAAAGTATATCTTAAAGTCTTGCAAAGAAAATTATTTTAAGCAAAGGCAAAAAATATTTTATACAATTTAATTTAAAAATTAATGCAATTCTTTTAATGTTTGACTGACTGACATTATAATTATAAAATTCAATTTAATGTAATGATAATCCAATGCAATTTAAATCAATTTAATTTTAATTATACATTTCAATTGTATGTAATTTTATATATAATATATATTGTCTGTATGTGTATGATTATGTAACTAAAATATAATAATAATAATAATTTTTATTCAATAAGTAGTTTGTACAAGGCATACAGAGTAGTCTTAAACACTAGAGAAAAACAGTACACTCAGTATACAGTGGGTCCTAGGACTCCCTTTCATAAACTAGGCAGAAATTCTGTCTGTATCTTAGGAAAGAGTTTCCAATTATAGAGGGTCGTATTACGGTTACAAAATAAAAAAAAACATTGGTACGTGCAGTGGGTGGGTGGGTGTGTGGGTTTTGTGTGTAAGAGAGTGAGTATGTGTGTGTTAGTTTTTAAGCGTATTGTATGTTTAAGCCTATCTCATTTAATGTAGTTAGAAGCTCCTCGGTATCATTATATGTTAGTGTCTGAAACCAGGAATTTAGTTTCTTCTTTACCTCACACTTAGTCAAGACGTATATATTTAGTAGTTTTTGGGCTTTATTATATAGCCTAGCACACAAAATGAGTCTTTAGTACTTGAAATAAATAAATAATAATAACAAAGGCAACCCTGTACCAAGGATATGCATGGTGCAACAACTTGCAAAAAAGCTCCACTAAGGGGAGAAGCAGTGCTCAAAGGCAAAGGGCAGGCTATTATAAGTTATGCATTGCAATCACGCTTTATGCCCCGTGTGAGAGCCCAACATACTTTGCTAATGAAAAGTAAGTGAAAATACGATGTGTGCTGTGTTTACTTAGATGTTAATCTCGGGTAATGAAAGGACTTTAAAGATGTAGGTCAAACGAATGATTTGTAAAGATTTTCATTAAAATGAGAATAGTTCACATTATACAGCTTAAGATAATCCATCTTGCTAGGATTCAAAATTCAAAAGATTCAAAAACATTTTATTTCAAATAAACCATTTACAGGCACACACAGAAAAAAAAATGATGCTAATTGCACATTCCAAAGCATAGATCTCTATGGAGATGAATGTACAAGAAATTATATGGACACTCTTTTCAATCATGTTATATATTACAAATAACTCTGTAACATGTTTCTTGACGCTACTATCATGTGAGAAGAATGTAAATAAAGTAACAATAAAAACTAAATATAGTTATTAAAATAGCAACTGGCAGCTAAGAGATAAACAGGATATTTAGATGTCTATTATTATTATTATTCAAAAAACGCGCGTCATTACAATGTTACGTCGCACAATCCGTCTTGATTTTTTGTTTTAATTATTAATAGGCTTGCGGTACGCGTCCAGATCATCCCGCCACCTCTTCCCTCTGCAGGAACCCACTGCGTGACGACGCCTGTCCAGCGGCGAGGACTGGTTTGAGACGGTGTGGAAGAAGAAGGTATGGAAAGACTTAGGGGAGGTCTATGCCCAGCAGCGGGATAGTAAGGGCTAGAAAAAATAAAATAGCCTTGCGCTTGGCAACTTTCTCACCACTAAGCGATGATGTGGTTAATGATGGAGCACGGTTGCCTTAAAGTAACCTATTCACTCTTTACTCCTTTTGTTTAGTGAATCTATCTGAAATCTACGAGTATATATATATAAAAGCGAAATACCACTCACTGATTAATCACGAAATCTCAGAAACTACAACACCTACAAACTTAAAATTCGGCAGGTAGGTTCCTTATAGGGTGTAAACATTCGCTAAGAACGGTTTTTACGAAACTCCACCCCTGAGGAGATAAAACAGGGGTTCAAAGTTTGTATGAAAAAACCTACTTTCACGCGGGCGAAGCCGTTTGCAGAAGCTAGTCAATGATAAATGCACCCGGTCCGTTTGATGTATCATAATACACTGATGATAAAGCATTACAATAGAAGTAAACTGCTGTATTATCAGGCGTTTGGTTGCATTAACCAAACAGTAACTCTTTCGAAAAATTCCCAACAACTTGCTCAATAAGTTACAAAAGCGTCAACAGTACAACACCTCAATAACCTGATTAACAGCCGTTCAATCTTCGTCTCCGTCTCACCTACTTTCTACTAAACATATTAAGCCTGACGCATATCATTGAGCAGCGCTGATTACTTCAATCTCACGGCCCGAGGCGCAGTAAACCGCTGCTAGTTCGCAGTTTGAAAATGAGGCCGCATTAAGTGAACTAATCATAATAATCTGCGAACATAGCTACGTTTATATTGTGTGAGGAGTTTGAAACTAAAGTGTTATTAAGAGAAAGAGGTCATGCCTCTATTAAGAATCATGGAATTGTATTCTAGACTTGTTCCTTTGACTAAATTAATGACAATGTTGTGACTTGAAAAATAAAAACACTTAACAACTAATTAAAATTACATAATATATACACAATAACTCTTAACTAAAATATGGCGTCAAAAAAATCCTCCGCATCGCTGTCGACTGGAAGTGTGCCCAAAAGACTGGCGGCATTGCCACGTTGTATGGCAATGCTTACGTCACGCGAAGTGTCAACTAGCCGTTTGGATAATTCTTTAAAAAGGGCATGAGCACTCGGACCCCACGGCCCAAGAGTCTCAACCCCAAACGGCTCAAAAATATAACTACCGACGAGGTTGTTATATTTCCGCCGCTTGAGGTTCTCCGCAGCCGCCGCGGCAGCACCAGCACAGCGCGACGAGCTAGGAAGATGGGATGGCGCAAGAGTGTCGACACAGGTAGCGTCCCATACTAAAGGCCTACCCATCTTCCATGGAAATAAAGACATACCGTCCGGTCTCTTACCATCGTCGCGTGCCAGGCCATGAGGTTCCAAAACAGCCGGTTGTTGTAACTTAGAAAACTCATTATCCATAACTACTAATCGCACTAATACTCTAAAGGCGAAAGTTTGTGAGTGTGTATGTTTGAAACTTCTTTACGATTGAATGGCTGAGCAGATTTGGATGAAATTTGGCACACGCGTAGACTATGCTCTTGAATAGCACATAGAATACTTTTTATGCAAGGATTATGTTCCTTTGGGACAATTTTCTACTTCCACGCGAGTGAAGCCGTCGGCAGGAGCTAGTATTATAAATCTTAATGTTACTCGGTCAGTTACCCTTTCACAGTTAATGTACTGAACCGATTTTGATGAAATTTATTACGGAGTAAGCTTGAACCCCAAGGCAGGACATAGAATTTTCATCTAAATTCGATATCGCGTCCGCAATAACTGACATTCACGTGAAAAATTCGCGGGCAAAAGCTAGTTATTATTATTCCGTTTATTAATTAATATTTACATAAAAAATATTATATTTTTAAATATTACAATACAAAATTTAAAAAAAAAAACATTTAAAAATATAAAAAATAGGGGTTATTCCCAAAGGTCAACGCGCCTATTGTTCTCAAAAAATTAAAGTTCGAACATTAGTTCCCAATGAGTCCACGTCATTTTAAAATATTAAATATTTTCTTTCCCTACGAGTCCATGAGAATGTTTGGTACAGTCAGCAGTAAAAGCTGTGATGAGGAATAAATGCTTATTATAAATCACAGTATCAGAATTATCACAGTAAATCAAAATAATCGTAGTTAGTAACTATTTATTTTTCCCAAGGCTAATAAACTGTTTAAGACAGACAAGAAATGGTTTTTACTGACTGTACTTTGGACAAATCTCATGGACCCGTTGAGAATTGATGTAGGAGCATTTAAAACTTAATTTTTTTTTTCATGGAAATAAAAATGGATGAATGGATAGCGGAAAATGAAGAATAAAAGAATCATGGACCTCTGGGAATAACCCAAAATAGTATTCCAACGGTATCGGGAGATTATTTATTTATTTCTTTATTGAACACCTTATCACAGGACAAACACCAGTACCTATATAGGATGGGATATCATCAAATAACCTGTCCCGTTCTGGCTTTAGCGAGAGGGAGAGTCAGATTTTTACTGACAAAAACCCATCCGTGCTTCTTCAGTTGCTCTTTGCGTTCCAGAGCCACTGAGACTCTTTTAAACAGTAACCCTGGCTCTCCTAAATATTCTATTGTATTTCTCAAAATCAAAGCTAATTGAATGACCACGCAGAAAGTGTTGTACAATAAATACCTAGGGGTTTATTATGGCAAGGTTTTTAATCCAAGACTTACGGTGCGTTTCGAGAGTAGAGATGAGCGGAGCTGGGTGGAGTGGAGAGGAGCGGACCGTGAATTGACCAATCACAGTGCTCGAAGTCTCTCTCGAGTGGAGCTGAGCAGACTTTCAAATAAAACATATGAACACGTGGCCCCGAGTTGACCAGAACATCGAGCAGGCTTTGTTGCCGAGTGGAGGGCACGAAGGTAGCTCAACTCTCACCCCGCTCCGCTTACTGGAAACATTTGACACTTTTCACTGCTCCTCTCCACTCCTCTCCAATCCCGCGTTCGCGCTCTTCTGCGCTCTTTTTAGGTGTCTTCAAGGCTCTCAATAAACTAGTGCGCCTCACCATCAACGATAGCATCACAGCTTACCATCAGGTGGGATCGCAGTCAAGCATTAGTTATAAACTAATTAGATCAATTAAAAAGAAAACTCCGCTCAGTTCCGTGGAAACGCACCCTAAAGCTTTTAAAAGTAACTTTACTTAAACTTTTAAAAGCTTGGTGTAAATAAGTCTGTAAGTAGGTTTTAAATCTTAATTTATTTTCGAACAAACGTGCTGAAATCGATCACAAAACGAAACGACATTCAACAATATAAATTGTAAGTAAATATAACGCAAGCCTGCCAAAAAGTTTTCACAATATCTATCTAGTTTTAATGTCATATGACGCCATTCAAAAAGTTATTTTCAAATCTGTTTTCTGGTTGACAATGCACTAAAAGTAATGGCGGAAAATGTTTCATAAACTTTTATATTATGTTCTGAGTTTATATGTGTATAGCCAGACACAGTAGGGAGGCTATAAAAGTCTATATGACAGTATCCATAGACAATTTGTTGTAAGTTTTTGGTTTAAAATGCTTTTGTTGTTGTTAACGACTTAAAATTAATAAAATGTTGCCATCTTAGGTGCTGTGTCTTGGCTTTTATCCAGATTTCGTTTTGGTTTAAAGATTTAGCTACGTTCTTTTTTAAGTGGATTTTTTTTATGATTTACCGTGGCCCTGTAACGCAAAGGGCAACTGAAGAAACACAGTTTTTTTTTTTAATATGGGAAATCATTCAATGATTTCTTTCGCCCTAGGGCGGAGCAGGAGGGTGTGTTAGACTAGATTGACTAACTAAAACCACACCTATAATAATAAATAAAATAATAATATTCCACAACTACCACACAACGCCAACAAACTAAGCAGAGCTTGTCCTATGAGTACTAGATAACTGATAAACATACTTAAATATTTCTAAATAAATACATAATATAGATAAATTACACAGAACAAATGATTGTGCCACCTCCTAGCTTAGCAGTCAGGGCCACTAACAACTAGACCAACAGGCCTACAGACCTATGTTCCATTATTACCCTTTGCGTCCCAGAACTATGGGTTTCCCTTTCGTAAGTAAACCCATGGCCCCAGTCGGCTTCGGTCCTGCTGAACCACTACAGGGGGTTTTAGTCACTAAAAGTCTGACACGCAATATCGTTTTACCAAGAGCAGGAGAAATTATTTGACGATTTCCCGTCATTAAAAAGGTTTTCCTTAAGTGAAAAGTCTGTTGTAAAGTGGTTTAGTACTATGAAAGTCGATAATATTTTAGTATATTTTGTTTGTACATGATTGTAAATTCTTCATTAATTAGCAATCTTTCAAAGGTGAATTCTCAAACTTCATGAACTAGTATAACTGTTTCTATGAAATCAACAGGAAAAATCTGCTGTTCTCTGCGCTTTGTCGAATTACGTCAACATTTAGGTAATACGATTTTTTCTAAATTGTCAAAATCGTTCCTATAGTACAAGTTGATCATATTCATATACAGGTATTTTCACCCCCTTTTGCCAATAAATTAAAGTCACCCATATATTTTTGAGAAAAACAATCACACTTCACTCTATAATATTATAAAGGCGAAAGTTTTTATGTCTGTATGTATGTTTGTGACTCCTTTACACTCAAACGGTTCAACAGATTTAGATGAAATTTACACAAACACATAGGTAGATGGAGGCCATGGGTTGATTTCCGAAAAGGAAACCCGGGGTTCTGGAAGCAAGGCAAAGAAGAAACATAGGTGAGGATTTAGTCAGTAAAAGTCTGACACGACCTTCCACTCCTAGAGCGAGAAAAGTCTGTAGATGATTTTCCACCTTAAAAAAACAGGTAGATGGAATAGCACATAGTATATTTTTTATCTCAATAGCATGTTCCCTTGAGATAATTTTCTACCTTCACACAAGCAAAACCGCTTGTAGATCTAGTAGTTTATATACGTACCTGTGTACGTTGTATGTTACTTCTTTTATTGTATTCAAGACGACTCCAACTCCATTATTATATCTCCTGCTGGCTTCACAAAAGGAGCTCGTCACCAAACCTCACAAACAAGTCTTGTTTATCTCGCACAAAACATTTCTGTTTTCCAATAGAAATAAAACAGAGATTTATCTCTACAAACACGAGAATATATCTCGTACGAGATGTAAGGAGAATGCTAATAAATAAATGATATATGTTTTTTGTTCCGAGGTCCATTATCATTGATTGATCGAGCCTGGTATGATTGTTCACAGGTTAAGCCCCGATTTTTCTTTTATGGCCGTTTCTTGGTATGGAGGTGATTTGTCTTTGATTTTTATATCACTTGGATCTCTTTTGATTTTTTTTTTATATGATCGGTAGGTATTTGAAGTTGTTGAGGTTTTTAGCAGGATTTTTAACCGACTTCCAAAAATGAAACGTCTCAATGTTTCTTTTTATATCTTGTTCAGCGAATGTTAACCGATTTTGGTGATATTTGTTTTGTTTGGAATAGATTTTCCCCCATTTAAATTTGATGGAAATCTGATGAAGAACTTCATCTTGAATAAATAATAGCAAAGCTCCGGAATTGCTGCAATCGTATTTCTATTTATTGTTTACCATTTTATAACATAGTGTCAGACTTCTCGTGTACCCTGGTTTGTAAATATTAACCTAAGCAGAAAATTAGTGGTTACAGCTCACTGACTCAGATCAGGACATTTTTCATGTAACAAATTTGCTTTCTTGATGAAAAAGATAACCTCTCCCAACTGTGAGGTGTGTGGAGTGGTAGAAGATATGCATCATTTGTTAATGGAATGTGTTCAATATGAGGCTGGTAGGAGTAAGTTGTTAAGGGCTTTGAAGTTGAACAAGAACAATATAGGTACATTCCACCAAATATTGAGTAAGCTGACTTTCGATGATGCGAGAAAGTTGTTCGACTTTATGGCCCTCATCCATTGATCTCGTGTAATAATTATTTTAGGGTACGATGGGACTGACATACGCTGTGCGTTATAAAAGTCCCAAAATTTTTAAAGAATTACCGCAGATGTGTAAATTTCACACTGATACACCCTCATTTCACCCATTATGTTCTAATTCAATATTATCATGACGCGCAAACTTTTTTGTTTATGTACCGATTTTGACGATTCTATTTATGTTGAGTGAAGTTATAAATCCATGATCATCTCATTATACTTATATTTAATTCGCCAATTTCAAACCACGGAATACGTCTTCGAAACGGTGCAATATAAAATTTGACGGCACTTTCACTGGGATATTGCTAATGTTATAATGAGTAGCTTAAGAGTCTTTTTATTTTTCCGCGGGAACGGGTCTTAAGTCCCGGGCCGGGGAAGATATCTTAATTCCCGGGGCGGGGAACATCTCAGAAATGGATAACATTTTTTTACACCACTGTCCCAAAAAAGGAGAGTAATGATCTTAAACTCCATGCGAGAACGAGTCGCAGGTAACAGTTAGATCATATCGACGGTTGTAAGGCTAATTGATCTAAGCGACATTTAAAAAAAAAAAATTAAGCCTGACTCAAACGACGGAGAAAAATTAGCTTTGGACAAAAAAAAAACAAAGTGAGTGTCAATGAGTGAGTGTATTCTGTATCAAAAACTACTTATAAAATACTTTCTAACTACTGTTTTATTTGCTAAATGCTTTTGCAAAACCTTTAAAAAATAAACAAAAACAAAATTAATTGTAGACATATCTATAGTAAAAAAGAACGATAGACTTCAACCCTTCAGTCGCAAGAAGAAATTTCATTCGAAATAGCACCTTTGTATTCTTCTATCTGTATTTGTTCTTTTCAGTTTTAAGTCTTTGTGAACATAAATAAATAAAATATATGCTATACCTGCTACGCGAGGCGCCGCTGACAAGGGCGCTCCTCACTCTCAACCTCTTCGCCGATGACGTCGACATAATTATTCTCTTGTGCTTTGAGTACATTCACTAGGATAGCTACATATAAAATTAACTATGGTATTGTAACGAGTCGAAATCGTCTCGCCACATAATTCGCTTTTAGGCGATTTCCGAACCGATAATGTGAAGGCGTTCCTAAAAGGTCGTGTAACCAAGTAAGGAAATCTTTTAAAAAGTGAGCTGTCAGATTTGTTTTTTCACCCGACGATGTGATAGCAAGCCGCTATTTTCTGTTAATTTTTTTAAATAAATCGACAGTAATCGTCGATATTTTGTGCCCCTTATAGGTTACAGTATAAACAGTGGCACTATTTAAAATAAGGAAACTACAATATCGCGTTGGGTCTAGCTTGTAAGGGTATTGTAAATTTTTCGAATAAATAAATAAATATTTGCGACATTATTTTTCTAGTTATTTTTATGTGCCATGCTTTCTTCTTTTAAAATAATCTTTTACAAAAAAAATAACATTTTTAATGTAAATAGGAAGCTCGATCCTTAATTACCCTAACAGTTAATGAGGCGTCGGATGGTCTTGAGGTCAATTTACACCCTTTGCACTAATTGCCATGAAACCACTATCATTACAATTAGCTAATTATGTAATTGGACGAAAATAACAGGAGTTCTAGTAATTGGAATCTAAGTTTTCAATCAGTCTTATTTAGAATATATACTAGCCATGCCGTATTTTTTTGGGTACGTTACAATCGCCGCAATTCCCTCTTCGAGGAGTGTCTAGAGAAGCGCCACGGCATCCTTACTTGTGGCCTGACGCAGGGCCTCGCTGAACATTACGAACGAGAGGTTTCAGATTCAGGCGGAAGAAACGCCCGGGTATTACCATTGTGCGCCCAGAGGATAAGGTAGAGCATATGGTAAAAGTCTGCCCCGCATGAGCAGCGGCGACCTTTTGCGCCCGGCTCTGGTTTAGCCTGGAGCGAGAAGGAGTGGAAAGAGGTCGCTCCCTTCTGCGAAGCAGTAATGCAAACAAAAGAAATGGCCACTAATCGTGAGGGAATGAACGTCCTCACTCCCCAGTCACCGCTGAAGGAAGCGCCATGGGCGTTAGGAGACGCAGGGCGGTTTCCATAAGGACCAAGCACGAATCGACAACATGTAGTGTTCCTCACACCCCTCAAAGATATGTCAGTAAAACTGAAGTAAGCGCGATACCAGGGCTTTTTTTATGTGGAAAATCATCCAATTGTAGCGACATCTATGGCGTCACATAAGAACTAATCCTGCATCGCGCAATCAAAGTTCTCCGCGCGATTAGAACATATAGAACAGCCCGAAATCATCTATCGGGCAGCTGCCCACCAGATATAACACCCGTCTGGCCGGAGGATCCTCCCTTTTCAACGGAGGTTTGCGGAACTTTACACTCTGTTCCGTATACCTCTAAAATGGTAACCCTCGACAATGAACGTCACCGCAGCCTTCGTGCAGCTACTACTTCGTGACGTCATCATCACTTCCTCAAGCTTTCGAGCAGCGAGCCATACAGCCAGCACCCACGGCTATAAAGGGTATCCTGACCACCAGCATGCCTACCTGGTCATACCTGGTCATCACCCTCAGCCTCATCAGCGACCTTGGCGAAACACACTGCACCTTCGGCCAGTCACATGAAGAGCTACGAAGAACCTCTCCTGGTCGACGCCAGCAGTCAAGCCACTACGTTGCACAGCACCGCTCCGACTCACTGGAGCCAGCAGCACTACACCGACTCACTGGGGCATCATCCCGACTCACTGGGACATCATCACCCTGACTCACTGGGGCATCATCTCGACTCACTGGGATAGCACAACCCCGACTCACTGGGGCATCACCGCAGACAGTTCCGACTCACCGAGAACTATGCGGCATTCGGTTCCGACCCACTGGAACCAACCTACCACTGGCCTGACACGCATCAAGAAGCATCAAGAACCATCGATCTCCGATCTCCGAAGGGGAGTGATGCAGCGATATCTATGGCGTCACATAAGAACTAATCCTGCATCGCGCAATCAAAGTTCTCCGCGCGATTAGAACATATAGAACAGGCCGAAATCATCTATCGGGCAGCTGCCCACCAGACATAACACCCGTCTGGCCGGAGGATCCTCCCTTTTCAACGGAGGTTTGCGGAACTTTACACTCTGTTCCGTATACCTCTAAACAATGACATCCCCCGCCCTTGAGCGGAGCGAGACGGCATGTTAGATTTTTACTGACTAATACCCACTCCTGTTCCTTCTTTGCCTTCATTACAGGACCCTGGGGTTCGATACCTAGGGCTGCGAGATCGTTTGAAAAAGTGACCGTGGCTCTAAAACGTGAGGGGCAACTGAAGAACACAGATGGGGTTTAGTCAGTAAAAGTCTACACGCCCTCTCGTTAGATGACTTCCCTGTCAAAAAAAGCTTATTCGGTAAGATATTGATTACACTTTGAACGTCACTCAAATGGTCTTGTACAATTCCAAAGAAACATCATCATATGTTTAAAAAAAAAAGCATAGATTCTGTACCCCAATTTTGAATCCTCAAATATCGTTCTTGAATCCATTTTTTTTTTAATACACGAATTTTTCTGGATTTATTCTTATCACCGTTCGAATTTCGAAATAATGTATACATACATACAGCCAAAAAATACAGGCAGATAATGTATTAAAAACTTTTTTTCATAAAACTTCTATAGAAAACGCTGATTCGTTCGTCTTTATACGCTCGCCGTTCGTTGAAAGGAGAGGGCTAATTAGAGACAACAGGGCATCGGGTATTAATGCCTTTCCTTTGATATAATCTGACGTGATCTGTGAGTATAGCTAATGAACTGTGCGATTTTAATCTGGGAAACTTTGCTCCGGTTATTCGAACTATTCATGGTTAGGAGACTGAATAAATATGACATGGTGATAAGTAGATCCTATCTGTCAGACAAAGAAATTATGAGAAGGTGAGAATTTAAGAGGGTCCTTTTCCACTCGCCTATCGTCAACATCGAGCATCGTTTAAAAGCTTGTTGCTTCATCTAACGCAATCCAATGCGATGTTTGATGAAGAGGCAATTCAAAAAAAGAGAGATAACGCCTGAAAACTCTGTTGGCATTCGGTAATTCCGTGATTTACTCGAATATTTCACAAAACCTGTTCCAGGAAATACGTGAAACAGAAAAATTGTCATCATTCAGAATCTCGATGAAATGTGCAAGGCTTCTATTGATGTACTTTTTATATTTTTATTATATGAGTACATTATGGAGGGCCGTTTATGTTTTGATTTCTATAGAAGCCTAGATAATATCCACAAAATAGCTGTGTATCCAAAATGTCTAGAGAAAGATGTGTAATAACATCATAATCACTTAAGAGCGGTTGTATGAAAATGTACCTCGAAAATTCTTGGCATTTTAGGTTATCAACTGTTTGGGGCCATGGGTTCACCTGGGGCCATGGGTTCGCTTCTGAAAGGAAAACCCGGCCCTGGGATGAAAGGCAACGAAGGAACTAGGAGTGGATTTTAGTCAGTAAAAGTCTGACACGCCCCCAAGGGCGGGAGATGTCATCGGATGATTTCTCATCTAAAAACAAATGTTATCAACTGTTATCATTAGCTAACGAGATGTTATCTGTCTTTGGATCGCTGCTGTCATCACGAGAGAAGACTTTATTATAATACTCGTAATACAGCACTGAATTAACGGCGCTTAATTGATGGCATGGTTGGCGCAGTAGTTGAGCGATTGACTGCTGCGCTGCGAGTCACAGGTTCGATTCTCGCACGGAACAAATATTTGTGTGGTCTACAGACAATTGTTGACAAATTTCAGGATTCTGGGTCAACGGAAAGTACCCTATGAATTTTGATTCTTTTGAGAGTATCGAAATATACGTTTTTTTTTTCGACATAAACGGCCGCATCTTTTTTATTCGATAACTTAGAAGTTTGATTTTTTTTCTCAGCTATAAGCGACCACAGACTTAAATATATGGTTTTTATTTCAACTCGATACCTCCACGCGTTCTCGAGATAAAGGGTCTTGACAGACAGACGGACAGACAACAAAGTGATCCTATAAGGGTTCCGTTTTTTCCTTTTGTACCTCAAAAGGAACCCTAAAAAAGAGCAAAACCACTTACGTTATTGCAATAAGTAATTTATAACTGAAATACAAGACTGAAGGTCAAATCCTTACAAAATGATACTAACGCAAGCACATACAAATACCAAATACCATTTTATGTACAGGATAAGGGTCATAAGACGATTGTACAAAAATCGCAGCGAGATTCCTTTTTTCTATACCTACAAAAGTAAATAAATTGCTAGTGGCCTCGATACAGGCCTTTCAAAAGTACAGAGAACATCTGAAATATTCATAGGTACAAGCTTTCCGCTTTACCTTGTATTTCTTTACTTTCTAAAAGTGATATTGGCAAAGTAATACTATTAGAGGTATTGGTGAGTTCAGAAATGAAATGTAGCTAGGTGGGTCATAGGTACGCAGTCCGTGGTATATTGCTATAATTGGCCTTGCCTTGTATATTATTCTACAGTTCTTCACTGCTTTTCTCTGTTCGACAAATGTATGGCTGCATCTTTAGCAAAACAAAAAGTCCCAGGAGATATGTGAGCATTAAATAAATGAATAAAAACCCAATATTTTAATGAGAAATCTAAATGTAAAATCAACAAATTGGGTTGAAAATGATTGTGTGTCTAAACGGTACATACTTATGTAAATTTTACAGCGACATTTGTCTACACTGCTATGTTGCACAGAGCTCTATAAAAATCTGCATTAGTCTGTGCCGTGTGGATGCATCATAAGTCTGTGCTAAGTCTGTGACGTACGGACACACAATAAATCTGTGCTAAGTCTGTAGCGTATGGACGCACCATAAATCTGTGCTAAGACTGTGCCGTGTGGCACCCCCCCTCTCCTAGAGAGGAGGCCTGAGTCCCAGCAGTGGGAACATTGAAAGGCTGATTATGCTTATGCTTATGTGGAACACCATACGTCTGTGATAATTCGGTGCCGTGTAGTTACACCATAAGTCTGTACTTAGTCTGTATCGTGTGGACGCACCATAAGTCTGTACCGTATGGACGCACCATTAGCCACCATTCAAGTCAATATTGCCAAAGAAATTGAGCTAGACTCCAGAGTCGCGGCAACCTGTTTTCATATTGATTGTTTCATTATATCTTTTAAACATTAATTTGTAAAAAAAAAAATAAGCAACCTTTTTGGCAGGTAAAACCATTGTTTCAGTGTCTTCACAGCGAGTAAACAGGTTTTGGGCTCGTTGCGAAATCCGTACATTTCCATTAACATAATAATATAAGTACACTAATGTTCTCTGTCAGTGCGTCTGGCATTTATTGCGAGGGTAGTCTAGCTGTGCTCAGAGCAAACAGCGCGGGACTTAGTGCTGCTATTTGTGTCTGTCTGCAGAACTTAGCTCGCACTGTTCCTTGAGAATTGCTTAAATGTTATCTAGTTGCTGTTATTTTAAAAAGCCATAAATTGTAACTAAAATCATGTCTTACAAGAATATGATCGGTAAATTTGGATACTGCAGAGATTGTTCTCAGTATTTTATACTTGAAGAAACTCTTTGCAATCCAATACAATTCAGTAAATTCTCAATGTTAGCTTGCCTGCAAGGCTTTTATTTGTAAGTAAGTTCTTTCTCGTAAAAAAAAAAACGTATTTACTCAATGCCCAAAACTCGAATAAAACTTATGTATCTGTTTGTAATAGATTGCCCGTGATTTATGTTTAGCAATATTCTGTTTAAGTTGTCTGAAACGACGCCATTATCATAAAGATCTAATACATCGACGATACGCGAACGATACGCGCACCTAATAAGATTTTGTGGAACGGTTTATCACACTTCCAGTCATAACTTATGATTTAGGACTTTGATACATTTTTTAGACTACGGGTTACTTATTATCTATTATTCTATATAATTTTGTTGCCTATAATATCTATAGACGAGTTAATAACTTTTACTTGACATACTTTATGAAAAAAGCTCATGGACAGCAAATATCGATCTTGAATGATGAAAAGCTATAAATGAGGTCTATGATGGCATAAGCAAGCCAAGAAGATTCCCTTCTGTCTGGAAGGCTTCCTGGTTATAGACTGTAGAAAACCGAGACGCAAGTAAAAAAAATTACACTTTGGCTGTACATTTTTGTTTGTCTAAGCAATATTTTAGTGTTGGATAATAAACAAGAGGTTTACTTATGTGATAGGTGATGTATTGTGATGACGTTATTAGTCGCATTTAAAATGTTATATTTGAAATTAAAAATAAATTACATCAAGTGAAACTAGTAGATGAGTTTGACAATGACAAGTTTTATTTTTCTTCTATAATTATAAATAATATCTAAACAACATCCTCCCCTCAAAACTAATAAATTATATAAAATAAACGTAAATAAATCACTCTTAAGAATAGCCATAAACATTGGGAGGATGTGCGACTCGTCCCGATGAAGTAACGAGCAAACCCTGGTCATTCCCACGCGACCCGGATCGAACCTGAACAGCAGGTGCACTCTGCTCTTGCACTGTACTCTGAGGGGGTTATGACGCTGGCATGGTAACATCATCGTCAGATATATAATATGGGATGAAATTTAATAATTCAGTTGCGAAATTAGTCTTCAATCCACAAAAAAAACAAGCCGAATTCTTTGACCCTTCAATATTACCCACCTAACATCGTTCCGAGTATATATTTGGCTATTTTTTCGAGCGAACGTGACGACCAGGCGTGGGTGGTTTCGTCTGCTTGACCAAACTTCTATATTTGGAGGCAGATATTATTAACAACGGCTTCATATGGCTATAGAAGCTTCTACCAGAACGAAGGGTTTTAAAAGTGCTTCCTAAACATAAAAATCCGAGCTGATTACATGATTTACGATTATGTAGATGTACGAGCAAACCCGTACATATTAATTGTATTATTTGAATGAATAGAAACACACATTTAAGTAAACGTTTTAGTAGTTGCATAGCATCATTGAAAGACTCATTCGCCGCGGGTCGATCATCTATCATTTTCGGGCATTTAAATCAATACACAAATTGACAATAAAATCAGTTTATCATTTTAAATGTACCGTACCCGTACAGGTACTAGATCTTTTGAATGAAATGGGCAATTGGGCGGCTGGGCGCGTCAAGTATGACGAGACCTCTTTGTACTTTGTCAGAAATATTCGTATGAAGGCTTTAGTAGAAGAGTTCATTGTCTGTAGATACATAAAGATCTTTTTTTTTTGAGGTGAAAAAACCATTCAATGACTTTTCCCACTCTAGCGTGGAACGAGAGAGCGTATCATAGTTTTATTGACTAAAACCAACTGTGTCCTTTAGTTACTCTTCGCGTTCTAGGACCACAGATTTTCTTTTCAGAAATTCCCTGTGGCCTTAGAGGGAATAGGTCCACCTTAAACTACACAAAGTAATGCACCTGGCCGGGTTTGAACCCACAACCTCGTAAGTCGGGGCCGTTACAACTGGGCCACCAGTGATCCTGGGCCACCACTGCTTTATACTGGTTAGATAACAAATATATTGTCATGCATATTCACTATCAGAGCTGGTTCGTGTCTCAGACAGCATCTCCAGAATCACAGGCGTCCATCAAATGGTAGCAACACAATTACTTACTTGTACATTGTGCTACACGATCCAGAGATAAGCAAGGAATTTGTCTCGACTGCGGAGATGCGGAACAAAACTTGAAGTGGATGCTAACTGCTGTTAGTTGTTTAACAGTTGCAAGACAAGATGTTAGTATGTATTTGTTAGTATTCTAGAAGACTATATGTTAGTATGTATTTGTTAGTATTTGCATGATTTTTAAGAAGACAATGTAGATGCACATTAGAAATGAAAAACATAAATCACATCAAACTAATATTACAAAGGCGAAAGTTTTGATTATGTTTGTATATCTGTTACTTTTTCACGCTGTAGGAAAATTTAAAAAATGCCGATCAAATTTGATGTACATATGTATGTAAGTCTTAACTTTGTTTATAAGGTTTTAATTGGTTCAATAAAGTTATTATTATTATTATTATTATTAATTCTTTTCCTTTTTTTATTTATTGCACGGTTAGTAATATTTAGCAAGTGTCAAGTTTAAAAAATATACAATAAGTTTTATTTTTTATTACTATGGAATTAGTTTGTGCTAGAATTAGTATTGACTGGCCTGTTGGTCTAGTGGTTAGTGGCCCTGACTGCTATGCCGGTGGTCGTGGGTTCGATTCCCACCCAGGACAAATGATTGTGTGATGAGCACAATCATTTGTTCTGTATCTGGGTGTAATTTATCTATAATATGTATGTATTTAGAAATATATAAGTATGTTTATCAGTTGTCTAGGACTTATAACACAAGCTCTGGTTAGCTTGAGACTAGACCGCGTTGTGTGATAGGAGTGGAAAAAAAAAGTATATTTTATTTACCCATTGCCACATGCCTATTTAGCCCATACACACCGTTTATACGTTGCTTAATCAATCGCATGCCGGCTTTACCTACTGGCGTGTAGTACCTACTTATAATAACAATGGCCGCCGCTGAGAGGCGCCCTTCATGCCCTGAAGCCTGTCTGCGAGGTGTCGCAAGAACAGGCTTGTATTATGGCACATATTCTCAGTTGCACTCTAGTTTTGTAGTAGTAAGGTTTATAACGAGATTTTGTTGTGCAAACGCTTTTAGGTTTGGGCATCGGATCTACCTAGAAGATTTTGTCATAGTAACAATACTTAAAGCCACACAAAGGGCATTGTAAAGGCCTATACTCGGAGTTTCCTTGCGTGAGCACATCAGAAATGAAGATATCCACAGTCAACCAAGGTTACCGACATAGCCCGAAAAATCGCCAAACTTAAGTGGCAGTGGGCAGGGCGCGTTGCTCGCAGAACAAATGGTCGATGAAGACAAAAAGTTCTGGAGTGGCGACCACGTATCGGAAGACGCAGCGTTGGAGGGCCTCCCACAAGGTAAACCGATGACCTGATGGGGGTCGCGGGAATCCGATGGATGTGAGACGCACGACTTGTGGCCCGAATTCAAAATTAAATCATAAAAATTAAAATCGCTTTCGCGAAACATTTATAGCTTCCATTTTTTCAACATTGGCACATAAGAAACAAATGATTGTCTATAAATAAAGTTCCTTTTTCAAATTCACGAGAACACAGCCAACCGAAACGTCAATTTATAAAGCAGAAATGTCACGTCCGCAACTAAGCCACTCGAACAAAGCGCCAAATTAAAACGTTCCCCCACAAATTAATTCTAAGCACATTACTTAAACAAGCATCTTAATTTACCGTAAATATCAATTAAAATTTAAACAACAACCGACATTTTGAAACAAGACCACGGACACTGGAATATTCCACGAAACAATTGTCGAACAGAACGACCATAATTACAAGAACCCAAAGCCTACAATTTGGCTGTCGGTTAAGCATTTCCACATGAGAGGAAGCTTTTGTGGGTAATAGCTGAGAACTGACATAAGCATTATTAGGTCTGAACCATGCGGGCGCTTCCCTCTAGAAGAATACTACTCATGAATAATTCGGTGCTTGAACAGGGTACATCTTAAAGGAGTGCGGAATATTTTTGTGGCTCAAAGCGAGGTTTGCATAAGGAGTTAATTTTTAATATGAATAAGAGATCCACGCTGAAACTGAAGGCAGGATATTGCCCCCAAGCATTTAATTTTTTTTGCCGCCATATCTTGACTACATAAAATAATTTCATCATCACGCGTGACCTATTTACCTATGTGAAAACTGCGTCCATTCCATACCAGCAGGACATACTTGTCGTATTGTAAACCAAGCTTAATTGCGAAATGTGGCAAAGCCCGTATTTTGGCGCGAATCTCGGTGAAAAGTGAATCCGCGCTAATTGAAATTCTCACACCCTCTCACACCACGAAACCTCGGACGCTGCCAGAGGCCTCTCGTTCGCTGCCGAAACTTGTATCGTGAAACGGGCATTTTAAAAAACTAAACCGACTAATTGGCATGTCTATGCTAGTGTTGAAGTTGATTTGAAAAAGGAATGACCTATAAACAATTTTTTTTTTTTTATTAGTTTTGATTGCGATTTGCACGCCATCTTTTATTTTTATTACATGGAAACTGAGCTGTATTCATAGTGTTGTGAGGATATAGTTTTAAATCAAAACAAGGTTAAAGCTTGTTCGCGTAAACATCGTAAAAGAGAATGAAGCGGAAAATAATTCCACAACTTTCCTCTGTTTTATATTCATTAATTGATTCCTACGCTTCGCTGTTCATAATTTATTCGAGTGTTTTTATTGGTGCAGGCTTTCATCGTTTTACATGGGAACATCATACAATTTTTACGTTATTCTATAGACTCTTTTTTTGTTTAATAGCTGCGGATTAATAAACGAACCCTTTTAGGCTGTTATTTATTTTTCATATTTAGTAAAAGTTGAGCGGAACGTAAATGAAAACTATCGAATATTTCTTCACTATTTACCTATTTGTTACACTATTTATCGTATTGCTACGTAGGTACTTGGTGGTTGAATGGTGCCAATATTGGAATGAGCCTTAAAGGTGATCCTTTCTAAGCCGACAATTTACTCCGATAAGAGGCTTTAGAAAAAAAAAATACATTATAATATAGCTCTAACAAATTGTCAAAAATTCAAAATACTTGGAAAAGTATTTTGGCGACATTTTTGTTTTGATTTTAATTATTCGCAAATATATTGTAATATAAAATTGATATATTTTTGTATCTCAAGTGTCTAATATGGAAAATATGTGAAATCCGTGAAACAGGCGCGATATTGGTAAAATAGAGCTGGGAATTTTATTACAGTATTGATTACCTCAGCTAAGATTACCAGGAAGCCTGACTCGATACATTCGATACCAAAACATAAGACTATATTACATCCGCATTCTGATGGAAAACAAAGTGACTTTCATGGCGTATCATAAACAAAATACTTTCGAAACTTGACACTGGCTGAATGCACAAACCGTGCGAAGCCAAAAGAAAAAAAATACAAGGGATCACGTGACATTTCTCTAGATATTACATCAGTGGTAAAATGTTACTATCTACAGCCAAATAGTTCGTTATCTATGTAATTTAATTGCATTTTTAACTTATTCATAAAAGTATTTATAACTGAAAAGGAAACTGCAATAAAGAGGCTATCAACTTAACTCCGCTTTTCAAACAAGCAATTTCTATTGAAACGAACTCAGAGAAAATTACTATCAGTCTAAAGAACTAGGGACGCAGACATTTAATAAATAAGTATCTACTTATTCTTATGTGTGTTTCAGTATAGCATTGCTACATGCTAGTGTAAAAAGTAGTCAAGATCTGTTCCTTCAATTTTTAATCTACAACGTGTTGTTTTTGATATTACATAACTCAAGGTTTATATACTATAAGGAAAAATAATACTAAAAGTCCTAAAATACTCGTATGTTGTCCAAAAATGCATAGTTTCAAAGATATCATCAATCTTATTTAATTTAGATCCAAAATTGCCACCCGTGTGACAAATCTTTACTTTTAAAGAAAAAAAAAAGAAAAAAAGTAAAGTTATAAAAAATGTGATAGCGTAAATAATGACATTACATATTTACGCTGTCATATTTCACATAAGTATTACATTAATTTAAGTCCAAAACTTTGCAAGTAAATTAAAAAAAAAACTAGATAGCTAATGTCACTAATTTTAAAATTTAAAAGTACTCAAATACAATACACATCTAAATAAAATTAAAATTCAGAGTCTACGCCTTATGTATATTTAAAAATTAGTATTTGAATGAAAAATTTGGGCCTTATTTTCATAAAACAATAAAAAGTCGATTAAAAAAAATCCACAGGGCATGAGAAGTGTTTAGGGGTCTGAAAGGATGACCCCTCCCGTCGAATTTCAATTTGGCACACGATGCACCAAACACCCTGTATAATGAATTCACATTTGATCAGTAACCCTTGAGAGTTGTAGCTGAAAAAACACCTGTAAAAACACAAAGAGGTCTTACACTGAGGCCAGCACTAAATATAGAAACGCATGCTTCATACAAACCTTCGACACTCAAAAAACTCAACCACAAAGTTATATAACAACTAGCTGACCCGGCAAACATGGTTTTGCCATATAAATAAAATAAATAAAAAATAGATATTGGCCGATTCTCAGACCTACTCAATATGCTCACAAAATTTCATGAGAATCGGTCAAGCCGTTTCGGAGGAGTACGGGAACGAACATTGTGACACGAGAATCTTATATATAGGATATCCAAGCGAACGCCTCGCTCATTGTCTTTCTATTGTGTCTCTAAATACGGTACTCAAAGGGTTAATAATCTTGAACTTATCGAATTATTTATGTATGGAAAATTAAAACAAAAAAAAAAAGAAGATAATTCAAAAGCCAGTTGATTCCTTGAGATGGTCTCATTCATACCCTAGAGTTATTGGATACCAAAAAAAAAACACGTTGTATATTTGCTAAGCCTTTTAACATTTTGGCGTTGTTCATAAATCCCGGTATTTATTTATTATATTCTTTATTGTACACCACATATACAAAAATAAAGGACAAACATAATTATAAATAAGTGTACAATGGGCAGTCTTATCGCACAGGGCAATTTTTTTTTTTTTTCTTTCTTTTTTTTCAGGGTATTTAATAGTGATTTCGGAATTTTAAAGGAAGTACTATCAACTTTAATATTACTTACTTCCACGAAATTTAGGTAAATATATTCTTCCTATTTCGATCTCTGGTCATTAGTCTCTTAGCAAAGATCAATCTCAATCTTTAATTCTTTATTGTGTACCATAACAACTTATAATATAAGTGGATAACAGACTTCATCTCCATACCCGAGCTTAACTCGAAGTTGAGCTTTTTTTTAAATAATATAAACTACTACTTGACTGCGATCCCACCTGATGATGGTGCTTACCATCAAGTGGGATCGCAGTCAAGCATGTAAGTAATGCAATCGTTGATAGTAAGGCGTACTAGTTTCTTAAGAGCCTATTCTTGCAGCAAACCATTGAGTGATAGAGAGAGAGAGAGATCACGCCCTGCTCCAAAAAAGCCAACCAAACATTCCACAATAGCTTTTCTTTATTACAGTAAAACGGTTGTTTTAACAGCACAGCCGCAGTGACGAACAAGCCCTTAGGTGCTTGTTACTTGGCAAGCCGCACCACATCACAGTCCTTGTTCACAATTCAACGAGCCGCGATTCCACTGCGGTCCCCAATGGCCACTCTTCGAGTTCATTCAGATTGCCGAAAGGTTATTTGTTTGTTTGTATTTAAATATTTGAGCCGCCATAAGCCGGTTTTCGTATTTGCTGATTTAACTTTTTCGGTTTGAGCCCGGTTGAGTTGGCAATCGATTCTTTTGAAGTTGTTTAGGATTTTGTTTTTGTGGTACAAATGTAGGAATGAATGGGTTCTTGGTATTAGTTATATCTATAACATACTTGCTTCTGTCTGTCACTTCGTTCGATTGATAGTAGAAAATTATCCCAAGAGAACATACTCCCGAAATAAAAATGATATCCTATTCTTGGATATGGTCTGTACCCGTATGTTAAATTTTATCTGAATCCGTTCAGCCGTTTGAGTGTGAAGGGGTAAGAAACAACCACACAGGGATATCCAATAAACTTTCATCATTATAATATTAGTGTGTTAAAGAGTGTGCTTCGTGTATCTCGATATTAAGAAAAAAGAAGCCAAAAATTCGAAAACAATGTCAAGGAGTATGGTATTACACAATAACTAAGTTGTGGAGGTCGGATAGGCAGTTACTCCATGTAAAATACTGATATCAAGCTGCATCTGACTTGACTGGAAGCTGACCCAGACACAGATGGGAAAAGACTAAGCATCAGGTGGGATCGCAGTCAAGCGCTGGTTTATATCAATTAAAAAAAAAAAAAAAAAAAAAAAGCAGCTTCAAAGGATCAAACAGTAATAAGTTTCACAAAGCTATCAGAATAACTGCCATAATACTCAAAGCCGCACTTCGAAACCGCGATACCAAGCTATCTCAGAGCACACCAGCAACAGACAAAGTAACAATGGTACCGGTCTGAGAACAGAACATGATAATCCATAACTTATTCTACGAACCACACTCTCTCAGAAACTTAGATCTCTTGCACTTCAAAAGGAACCTGCGGTTACCAACTAGTAATACCATTTAGAAGGTAACGTAGAAGATAAACTTTCAACGCCATTTTCATCAGAACGCTTTTCATTGCGCTCGCTTTGAGAGAGAGATGAAATTGTGTTCTTGTCATCTCAGATTGGAAATAAATTGTTGTGAGAAAAACTAACAGAACCAACTAAGGCCTACTATTCACGGATGTGTAGCTTCATAGACGCGTATTCGTCATTATAAGCTTGGTGCACGTCTGCTGTGTGCAGGCGTACACCAAGCTTATAATGACAATACTTTCGGACAAAACTATGAAACTCTGACGAAGAAGAGTCTTATCTTTTGACTAACATTCGAAAATCCAAAATCAAGGTTTGCCAACGTGCGATAGAGCTCAGCATACAATGTGTACAACAGATAACGTTTGAAACACTACACTGCGCTCCACACTATCTGCCGCATAGCTGACGAGCTGTGGGCCCGTTATACACGGGATTAATACCCAGACACAGAGACACGGGGCCGCGGTAGACCACGAAGGAAATGGTGGACCGACCTAGATATGTTTCTTAAGAATTGGAAAGATTAAACAAAAAATCGTGACCGTTTGAAGGAATAGATAGAGTTTTGCCCTGAACCCACTGCTGGGCAAAAACCCATCTATTCCTTCTTTCTTCCTTATAATATGGGTCATTAATAATAAAAATAAAAGTTGTTGTGCTGTCTGATATATATTGTAACACTAACAAGGTATGTCTATTAATCATAGGGATGGTTCAACATAACATTCACAATATATTTAGTTAATATTTTAACTCAATTTTGCTAAAAATGTATTAAAATATTTTAAAACAGTGCATGAATGAGTTTGTGATGCCCAAAAATATTATGTTTCAATTTAATTTACAACGTAAGTTTGGAAAAAAGGAAGTGAACAGCGCGTAGAAAGATAAGCTAACGTAGCCTAGTATAACGTGTAATTGAAAGTCCAAGCCCCTAAAAAAGCGACCAAATTATGTTCCTGTCCTTCTCCCGAGTTATATGGGGTCGGTACAACACTTTTTTTTCTCCCATCCTGTCCTGTCACCCGTCATGCTATCACTACCTCCCTTTTCATTCATATCACTCTTTACACAATCCATCCATATTTTCTTTGGCCTCCCTCTCCCTCTCCATCCATCCACATGTATGCTCATAACACATTCAGTAACATGCGTTTCATCTGTCCTCTTTACATGATCATACCAAACAAATGATTCCCCTTAAACTTTTCAGACACTAAAAAAGCGCCCTAATTAATACCAATATCCAGCTCCTATACCATTAAAGCCATAACAGTGGACCGCAGGGGGGTCGTTACGGCAGTTCATAATTCACTAGGTTTCAATAAACCAATACCTCTGGCACACACATTTATGTATAATAGATTAGAACCCTCACATTAATTTGATCGGTTCTAAACTTTGCTAGTTAGGATTTGGACCATTGTTCATTAGTTGGCGGAGCATGAAATAGGTGAACAGTTTGACATCAAGAAAGGATTTACAAATTGATTGTCCTTTTTTGCGTCTAGCTTTAGGATTACTGAACCTAATCCTGATTTTAGTATTAGATATGTTTCACGAAATTCGCTCTTAGTTTACAATCATTTCCAGTAATTTGCAAATTTCCTAGGATTTTCGTAAAATAACTATTTTTTCAATATACAGGATTACAATTTGAAGCATTAGAGTAAAAAGCGTAAAAATTAGACGCAAAAAGCTGTTTCTATATAATTTAAGATTGACAGTTTTATGGAAACATTAAAAACGGCGGTCCATCATAGCGATCCATCATCGCTGACCCATGTTTCACAAATAAAATCTACACAAATAATTGATAAAGCAAAACACAGTTTCCCTCTCAACATCTAAATTAACACAAAAAGAAAGAAAGAGAATAATGATAATTAAAATCATTTACCCAGCTCAGAATACACAGCCCGCCTAATGGCGTACACATTAAACGTATACTGACATAGCAATACATTCTGCCAACCGCTCTACCCACAGAGTTGCCATATTGCAAAAATGTGATTCTCCACCCGAATTGCTTTAATAGCAAGCCCTGATCCCACGTCTGGGTAAATTTAAATAATAAATATGGTAATTATTTGTTAGGATAATTAAGTAACTCCGCTCTTTTTGCGTCACATCAAAGGGTTTTTTGAATGCCGGACTTTTTTAAGGTGTCAAAGTGTTTCAAAGGAAAGGGTAAATATTTGCTCTTCAGGTAAAGTTCAAGGGTTCTTTTAGCAAGGACCTTCATCAGAGGTTCAACATCTTATTTACTAAATACTAAGATATACAAAAACGTTGAAAACAAACTTTATAATTTGTATTTTCAAATAGCAACACTGAACACACTGCAATAAATACATTACAGTATTACAGAAATACCTACATCAATCATATCAGCTGTCAGTTATAACAAAATATCTAATTCACAGTTATGTAGAAATCACTGCTTAAATCATAACAGTATTTTTTTCGAATCATAATCCGTTTTGCTTATAAATCACAGCAAAAAAAAACAACACGAAGATACAATCACTCATTCTTTTCACAAACTGTCGAACTCTCGCCACACAATCGGGCAACACTCGCGAAAATGCTTAACAAAACAGAAAACATAAATCTGTGTCAATACCAATTAACTGTGGGCCACAGAGAGAACACAAAAACACGGAGAATAAATCAACTGACGTACAGAAAATGTTATTTTATTGTTAATACTGTTAATTTGGTGGTTTTTGTGGAGCAGACATATGTAGTTTGGCTGTAAGTGCAGATGGACGCTTTTCAAAATGAATGGTTTTGATAAAAACGACTATTCAAAACATACAAAGGTAGCGTTACGCAGATTTTACACGATTTCTATATCTTTCAATATTTTATTAAATAACGTGTTGAAGTACAAATATACTCGGGATACTATTACGGACATGCTGATCTTTCAGGACGGACACATGTATATTATTGAAGACGAGATAGGGTTGGAATAGACCATAAAGGAGATGGCGGGACTAATTAGATGTCTACCTTAAGAATTGGCAAGAAAAGGCTCAGAGCCGGGATCAATGGAAAGAACAGAGAGAGTCATTTGCCAACTAATAGAACAGTATAGGCTATACCCAGTCTGTACTGTTGCACTGCTAAAAATAGCCTACGACCTTCTCAGACTACCAAATATACACAAAAAAAATCTTAAAAATTAGTCAAGCCATTGCGGAGGAGTTCGTAAACAAACAATGTGACACAAGATTTTTATATATTAGAGAACAATTTACTAATTCACTTTTTTGGACTTGCAATTAATATTTAAAGAAGCTCGTTGACACGTAAAAATCTGACACATGATTCATTTTGGCTGAACAAAATTTAAGGATCTCACAATATAGTAAAAAGTGTAGACATATGGATACTATGAAATTGACGTTATGCTTTCAAACAACAGCAACATACACGCAGTTTTAACATCTACAATTTTTTTTAAATACAAAATCAACCTAACACAAGAAATGCCACAAGATGGCGAAGAGATTAGTCGAAAAATAATATGGTTAGTGGTAAAATCAAAATCCACATCAGTAGACATAAAATAACTGTATTGAGGACACACATAAAACACCTTCTTTCTACATGAAAACACTTGCCAGAACCATACATATTGCCCTTAAAAAACAGGCTACAACAAAGAACCTACCATAAATCGCGACATACTTCGTACCCGACTTTTCTAACCGACTACACCGATACAGCATTATCAGGATAAATGACGTAACGTCAGCAAAATTCTGCGCAACGCTGCGAACGCTGGGAAGGCTGGGGAACAGCGTCAAACCACTGAACCCACGAACTCAACTCGCGATGGTAATGGCATGAAAGTGATGGATAGGACTACAACACTGCACTACACTACACTGTTAATCTTTGCTCTGACGGAGTAGGCACCGTTTGAAGTTACTGCAGATAGAATAGGTATAGGTAAACAGCATCTTGAAAACTGTATTTCGGCTGAATTTCGGCTCTCAGATTGTTCAGAAGTTTGTGCGGAGATTGATAATTACTAATACTGGGCAATAAGTTTTTTCTTTGTATGTTACTAACACTCTAAAGATTTTTGTGTCGGAAATTAAATTACTATTATTATTATTTTATACATTTATATATCTCAGGACCCTGAGGTCCTGGACCTTTGGAAGGCGTACGAGGGGCTGAAGCCAACTCGCAGAGGCCCTTTAGATAATTTTAATGGAACGTGATACCAACGTGATTATTTATTATTATAGTGCTTGAGCAGGCAATGCTTATTCGAAGCGATGGCTGACGATCGAAATCAAACGGAAACATGATTGATTACCCTATTTCATTCCAGTTTATCGAAAATTTATGCAAATTGTGATGTTCAGGGGATCGTTTGAAAAAGTCCCAACCGCTTTAAAAAGTAAAGACAAGTGAAAGAACACGTGTGAGTTTTAGTCAGTATAAGTCTGACACTCCTTTTCGCTCCACCCAAAGTGGGAGAAGTTATTTGATGATTTCTTACCCTCAAAAAAAAAGTAACATGATGTAAATGGCCGTTATTTGTACGCCAGATTCATTCGGTGACTAAAAGGCTAGGCTTTTCTTTGGCCAATGAATCAGCATAACTAATCAACGTGATAATGGTAATGCTGACAACGAAGTGGATAAAGTTGATGCCCAATGAGTTTTTTTTTTTGTAAGCGTTTGCACATATTGGCTAGTATATCTCAGAACCCTGGGGTCATGGACCTTTGGAAAGCGTACGAGGAACCAAGACCAACTCGCAGAGGCCCCTTAGACATTTTTATTGGAACGTGGTATCTACCGACGATTATCCCTGTACGCGCTTTGCAAGTTTGCACATATTATTATTCTCATATATTATATTTTTATCAGTTTATATATTAGTAGGGTAGTGGTGGGCCAGTGGTATCGATCCCGACTTGCGAGTTTGTAGGTCGCGTGTTCAAACCCAGCCAGAGCAATTACTTTGTGTACTATTTCATCACCACTGCTCCCAAAACGGTGAAGGAAAACATCGTGAGGAAACCGGCATGTTCTAGAACCAAATAATCGAAGACATGTTACATCCACCAATCTGCACTAGGCCACGGATTACGGCCCATTCCCTCTCTTAGAGAGGAAGTCTGAGTCCCAGCAATGGGAACATTATAAGGTTGATTATGCTATGTTATGTTATATATTAGTAGGCTTGATGAGTCATCAATAAAGCGAGAGTAAGTTGTAATAACAAAAACAACCTATTCACCACAGAAAATGCCGTCAAAATACACTCTAATACCATTAAAATAACAACAACATAACACGAGCACACTATAAATCTAATTGCCACTCATTTCCTAACGGAACACCTACAACTTATTTCCCACTTCAAACTTTATTTCTCTCATTCCGTTTTTCCCCTCTCTCCCCGACCGTAATGGCACAAAAATGATGGATCGTCGCATGCAGTACCACGGCTCACTGTAAATCTCCTTTCCATTTGTTCTGAGAGTAAACTAAGCAATATCGACACGTTCTAGACATTTCAAACTTGAGCTTTCAATAAGGTTTCTTGGTTATGGAAGTTTGCTTTTTTTAATATTTGTAGTATTCGATGGAATGAGAGATCATCATCATCATCACCAGTTGGCACCACTTAGCCGTCAGGTCTTTTCCTTTGACAACGTTTACATGACGTTAAAGTCTAACGTTTGAAGTTGACGTTGATGTCTAACTAATGTTATTGATACAAGCGTTTTGACTTTGTGTTTCAGTCCAATACTAACCCATCAAGTTCAACTGTATCAGTCGAAGAATTTTTGGTCTACAGATACTGTCCCTTTCCATTTTCTGTAATAATAATATACACGCTTGCTTTTCCAATTTACTTTAAACATTTGTAGAAAAATCGACATCGGCTCTACGTGCCATCAATAAAAAATAGAATAGAATAGAATGAGCGTTTTGACAGGTGCTCGGATCTGATGCCTCAGTGCTGCCACCTGGTGAACGTCATTTTAGGGCACCCTCGAAAAGTAATGCAGAATTATTTTGGATACATTTTTATAAGGAAATAAACTCAGTACTTTAAATTTTGGTTAAAGGAAACAATTTTTAACGTGACAAACGATAATTAGACAGAACTATTTTTTTTTTCGTAATTCCAAATTAGATATTCATGGGTGACTAATCTAAGCTAATTATATTTATAAATGAGTTAGTGAAGTTGTTTTATGTGTGGTTAAAAAGTAAAATAAAGCTAGTACCTACAGACCCGATTGCAAAACATATGATAAAAAAATATATGACACTGCCTAGCGGGAATCGTTTTATGTCAATAATCACGAGCAAAAGTTAGCAATGAATAAAACGTTTTCAAGAAACACAAGCTCATTTCTAAGCCACTATTGATTTACGTAAAATTAAAACCGTAAAAGTCATCAATAACTTCAATTCAATACTTAAAAGGGGTTCTTTATACCTACAGACACAAAGTGCTCGTTTCTTGGCCACGTCTGAAATATTATGGAAATAAATTACATCACTTTAGTAATACCTTCGGGAACACAGCCATGATTGTAATAGCGTTAGAATATTGGCACATGTTGCACCCGATATCCCTCACTCGGTATATATTGCATGTATTACTTACTACTTTGTACACCCTAGAGGCAAAACATAGCGCTCTCAATGTATTAAATAAGAACTTGTAATGTATTACAATGAATAAATGAATCTGAATCTATCCAAGCCAAAAAAATTCTTGTTGGTTGTACTAGTTTACTGCTAATTCTGTCTTTTTACACATTTGATGTCGTTTTCACAAAAAACAAAAAATAGCTAATCTTTACTTATAATATTACAAAGAGTTTAAGTTTGTTTGTAGGAAGTAATCTCTACAAATACTGAACCGATTCTTTAGGCCACAAATTATTGACCCCTAGCGAAGTGGGCACGGGTCAGCAATGACTATATTGTAAAAGCTAATATCGTTGCCTTTAAACAAATTGATAAAGCTTACAAAAAGTACTTCGCTAAATCTCCCTCGCTTCGTATAAAACAATCGTAAAACTCTCTGGCCCAACTTAACATTACTTACTTCAATAATAATCTCCCCTAAATTGCGAGAATAGCCATGTCGATTTAAAGATAAGACAAAACAAATTAAAACTTTAGACCTTAATTTCGTTCATGGACCCAGAAACGGATTTCGTTAAGAAAAAGTTTCAGAACTACTTAAAGCCGAACATAAGCAATTAGACAGTCTGTAGCCAGTTCTAAGTGGTAATCGTTTACCAAAATGAGTTTTCCATTTGTGTAATTAAAAGGTATCTCACACACAACTAGATATCGGCGGTATCGGATATTATGAAAAAGCCCCTAACGCGTTTGGATGTAGAATGTTTTCCTATGAAATGACTCTTTATATTATAAAAAAAATTACTCGAGCCTTTCGGCCTAGCAACCGTTCTAAAATCATTCTGACAATATTACTTTTTAGGGTTCCATACCTCAAAAGGAAAAAACGGAACCCTTATAGGATCACTTTGTTGTCCATCCGTCTGTCTGTCTGTCTGTCTGTTAAGACCCTTTATCTCAGGAACGCGTGGAGGTCTCGATGAAATCAAAATTCATAGGGTACTTCCTGTTCACCCAGAATCCTGAAACTTGGCATAAAACAAGGTCTTATAGCACAAGTATAGGAATAAATCTGAAAATTGTAAATTTGTTGTTACATCACAATTTTTTTTGCGATTCGGAGTAATCTTCTGAGGCTCCATCCGGAATTGAACTATTTACATAGGTAAGTTTGTCCGGAACCCTCAGGGCGCGAGTCCGACTCGCACTTGCCCAGTTTTTTTTATACTTGAATTAGTATTTATGTATAATGTGCCATGACTTCCAAACCATCTAAAAAGGTCGTGATGAAAGAATCTGCAAAGACTATCTACTCTATCTGATCCGAGCAAACCAATTCGCTTTGTGTCCTTTGCCCAGTAAGCAGAAAACAGAGAAAACATCTAATTTTGGTCTATGGATTCCTTTGTTTTATCTGTGCTCATTAATCGACTCTTACTTTGTCAGTGGCCAGTAAAATTAGTTGAGTAAGATAAAGATATTTGCTTGTGACTCTAACGTCTGTCATAGCATTGAGATAGTATTGATTTTATTTCAATAATAGAACTAAATTCTCATTGAAATCAGTTGAAAGGGAGAATCATACGTGAAAATCAATAGACCAGTGGCAAGGGCATTGACTACCAATTCAAGGGCCGTAGAACAATACTCTGACGGCATCAAATATCACCCCAGTCCACATTGAACTATTCAACGACTGTCTATAGAACTGAGCAAGCATATTTATACTAGTATACTAGCTTTTGCCCCCGGCTTCGCCTGCGTTCATAAAATATAGCCTATGTTACTCAGGAATAAAGCAGCTTTCTATCGGTGAAAAAATTTTAGCAATCAGACCAGTACTTTCAGAGATTACCTCCTACAAACAAGAAAACAAACTATACCTTTTTATAATATTAGTGTATATTTAATTTAAATTATGTACCTACAATAGAATTTTGAAGAAACCTTCCAACATATAAGACCTTTGTCGATAAAATCTTCAATTCATTCATTATTTCCTTCGGATGGTGTTAGGGCCCTGGCCAATTATACTACTCGGAAACGCTGGAACGTTTACCTTTACCCAAATCGCATTATCCTGCCAACTTGATGGTCTCAAGGGAAACCAAATCTTCCGAGAGAAACCCCTAATTTCATACCGTTTAACCTGCTTCTTAAGTAAGCCATTATGTTTGTATCTATTTAAGCTTTATTTCCAATGTCCCTTCTTTTCCCTCGTCTGTAACAAGCAAGTCCCAGTCCCCAACTTCCCTCCTTTGACAAAACAAAGAATCAGTAATCGTAGCTTTAAATTTATCTCCGTTTTCAGCTTCATCAAATTCTTTTGAATTTAAATCTTACATCAACTTTTTCATGTAATCAAGCGAGAACTTCAAATGATGTTCTATTTTCAAATGAAAATGAAAGAAGATTAGACCAAAAAGGTATGATGCAGGTAGAAAATGTTGCCAGAATTATAATATATGGTTATCTTTGAGAGAGATAGCGTAATCCCTTTCGAGCTGTCCGTCGGGCGGGTGTTCACGGGTCTACGTTGTGTGCATATTTTATCGAGAAAAATGAACGAGCGCCATTCTTTCGTTTTCATAGAATTTGATCTTCATTACGGGTATATTGTGGGCATCTAGGTTGTGGGGTAAACAAGAATATATATACATATTTGAGTTTTTCTTACTTTATGGGTTATTTGAACAAGAATGAAATATTTTTATCTATGTAAGGCACGAAGTGTATCTTTATTGATTGCTGTTTTCTGTCTAACTAATTATCTAACTCTGTATCTTTTACTTACAGCAAGTTAATCTCAATACTACCCTTTGAAAGTTGATCAATATCTTTCTACGCATTCACTTAGGTAATTAATTTAATCCCTTTTAAAACTGGTCGTGTTTCGAATCGAAAGTCCGTGAAGTTGAACTGAATGATTTGAATCCTAAAGTTGGATTTGATCTCTTTGAAAATCTCCTGGACAACAAGACCTTCTGGAATGGTGTTAATTTCTTTTGAGATATTATTTTTTAACTTTTTTAATCAGCATTATGGGCAAACACTGGCACAAGCAATGGATATAGTTAAATGTGTATATGTTGGGTATGTACATGACCCCATTGGCAAGTTAAAAGGGAGATGTAACCCCTAGAACCTTCCCGAACCAACAACTAACCCTTTCACTTAGCCCACGCCCACGTGTTAAACTTTAAACCCGTAACTAGTTCAACCATTGCCTCTTTGTCTGATAGAGACCTTACTTACTGCCGAACAAGAGCTGTTATTTTGAAGTCCTCACTCTTACTGGAGTCATCGTGGTCGTAAGCATCTTACTTTCTTTTTGCAAACCTCTTTTATACCCTTATAGGAACTCCTTTGTTCTTCTAGCCATAGTAACATGTACTGACCTTACTGATGATTGCTATAAGTAAAATATACCCTCTAAGATCTTTTTTATTGTCTTAATAAAAAAACAGCTTCTTTGTCCCTCTACCCAGAATGCCATGATCTAGCAAATCTGCTGACTAATTCTCAGAAAAAAATATACCTTTTCAAATCTCTGAGAAAACTTAGCTTCGTCAGCCCCTAATTTAGGATGCTGCGTAACGCTTCTACACGATAATGTACTAAGATGTTAACTGGAATGAAAGAGAGGCGAGATTGTAACCTGTTGGTAAGTCAACAGGGGCTGTAGTCCCGGGAGACTTTCCAAGTGCTCATGAATTTATTCATCGCGATACCTGCCTCTGGGGCGACTCCTGCTTTTTAAGACTTAATTAACTTTAGACGCGAGATGTGATTTTTTACTTTATGTTTTCATGTACGTAGTTTTAAAAGATGTTTTTTTTTTTTAAACTTGATGCGTAATACTTCAAATAGTCTAAATTCTCGGAGACAGGCTACCTATACGTTTAGCCTATTTCTGGCAAATAGCTCAATGTATATGAGAAAATACACCTTACGTCTAAGACACAATTCCAGAACATAAAACACGGATACCTACTCTAATAAAAACCGTTCGCCGACCGAATTCCTGGCGAAAAAGAAAAGTCTTAAAAAGAAGAGACCTCAAATTCACAGACGAGAACCATAAAGTTGGCACGTCGGCTGCGAGCCGCGGTAACCAAATCATTACCATTACTGTAACTACGTACAGATTCACTCGTAAAACCTGAATTTTTGCGTTTTATTACCTCGTATACCGACCCGAGCTGCGGACTGGAGACTTAGCACTACACGTGCCCGACCAACTTATAAACATAAAACAGACCAAGCCTGCGAATGACTTCCGAATGGCTTCCAAACTCGACATTTTCTTGCAGAGACCTATTTTACCTGGCCGAATTTTGAACCTGATTTTCCGAGCGACATCCGAGCCGCGTTACCTCCGACAGTGATCCCGGTTCCGCTCATGGTATCTATCACACACAACACCTCAGCTCTCACCATCACGCCAATCGATCCCCACAGGGGTAAACAAACGCGGGGGCGCGGCGGACGCCTGTTGCGTCGCGCCGAAGCGGACACTCACCGGGCAGCAAAGCCAGCAGCGCCAAGGCCACCAACATAGGGGCCATAGCGGCGACGCGCGGGCATACCACACCCGCGCACGCTGCGCTAGCACGCCGGCGCGCTCATGCGGCCTGAGAAAACGTGCGGCCGGCCCGAGCGGCGCCCGGCGCGGGACTGGGCGCGCCCGCCCCCGGAGCCCCGCTCCGCGCCCCCGCCCTCACCCCCGCGCCCTCGCGCCCCGCACCGCTGCGCAGCCGCCAGGACAGGTGCGCGAGGCACCCCGCCGACCTGAGCCCTACCCCATGAAAAAGCCTCTATTATCATCTCGAGAATAAAATAATCACTCAATAGTAAACGCCATCTAAACTTCGCACGGCCGTACGGCACACCCTGAAAATCATAGGGGTGATAAAAATGAAGGGCGTTAAGTAGGGCAAGGGCCCAAGGTCGCTGCAGCCCGGGCGGCTGCCGCGGGTGACGCTCCGGTGCTCCGGCGACTCGCCAATCTTTATGCGCCCTTGAAGTGTTTAGGGCACATCCCTACGAGCCAATAAAATATTAAGAGGAGCGCGCCGCAAGATAGACTATTCATTAAGAATTAGTTAATCTCATTCAACTTTGATGTATGGTAACGTGCGGCACCAAGATAGCGAGCTCGAGAAAGTAGGAGAGACTATAGCCGCTATTCAATCTCTTGTATAGATTTAGTACCTGTAGACCGTAATTTAAATCATTATTAAGAAAATTTTCAGGAATTTTTCGGATTCGTTCCACTCTCTACTTTTGCTGTCGGAATAAATCTCATCCGTATTTAAAAGCCAGAGTACTGCAGCTTTTTCATTTTTTCTTCAGCATTTTGAATTATGATAATTTGCATGCCCCCGTGTTGGCAAAATATGGAGAACTTTTTACCATATGACATCTATGTACGAATACCCATGTTTGCAAATAAATTAAATTATTATTATTATTATTATTATTATTCTATAAAGCATCTGAAAGATGCCTTAATTTACTAAACTGTTACTTAATCGTGAATGCAACGTAATAACAAATGAGGAATGTCAAAAAGGCCTTTGACACAATCCTGTTTATTTTTCCTGCTGATTAAAATTTGGGAAAGGCTCTTTTGTAACTTTTGAAATACTTATCGGTTGAGACCGACGAAATATTCGTTTTCAGTTCCGGTTTCGGCCAAAAAAACTAATTTCGACTGAAACTAGCGTCTTTGAGTTACGGTTTCGGTTTCGGCAGCAAGTCGTATTTCGGTCGGTCACTACAGTTGTCTATAAAAGTATTTAGGGTATGGAACGTGTTCAAGATTGACACGAGGAAACCTGTCAAACTTTGACATTAAAGTAGGGTTTGACTGTCATACCCTACTCTAATGCTAAAGAAGGCTAACGCTGAGTTTAACTAATGTAGGGTAGACCTTCAAATTCTTTATTCAGATATCTAGGATATAGCGATAGATAGGAAAGCAAGTAGCATCTTCATACGTTTTCCGTTCAAGAACCTATCATTCATCTTTAATCTTGTATTGTAACGGTCGGTCGGGTACCTTTGAATTTGAAACTGGTTAGTATGGATTAAATGATGTGAGACATAACCAATATGGACAATAGGACCGGGTTTAGGCAAACAATGGCCACCGCGCGGACTTGCAGAAGGCGAGCAATGGATAGCTCGCCATCCGACCGAGCCCGAGTCGTCGACGGCGCGTAGCGTTCCACGCGCTTCTCAAAGAGTTGTCAGCAAATCTTTACGGGGCAGGGCCGATGCCTACAACGCAAAGGGCAACTGAAGGACACAGATGAGTTTTAGTTAGTAAAGGTCTGACACGCCTTTGTAAGCAGTTTGAAAGAAGTCATTAGATGATTTCCACCACTTCAAAAAAAGGATAAACCATAAACATATAAGTACAATAAAACAACAACAAAATATGTTACTAGCTGACCCGTGCTCTTCAAGTATAGCCCCTGTTACTCAACAATAATATAGCTTTCTACTTGGGAAAGAATTTACAAAATCGGTTGAGTACATATTTTCAGATATTACTTCCTACAAAGTCACAAACTTGCAAATTTTACCTCTGCATAATATTATTAGTAATGATAAATGATATTTATTTTGCAAATAGGTTTAAAAAAACACTTTTACACGTCAATTTTTTTTTTCTTCATTTTAAACTAGATGAGGCCGGTGTTTCCTAGCTGACTACCCTGAGAAGAAACACCGAACCAAACTCAGAGGTCAAAGTCTCTTTTAAAGTCCATACAGTAAATATGTAATAGTCAAATCACATGAAAACCATGTAGATTTGTCTGAGATGGTCTTTTGAAGAAAGAACCATACAGATTACAGTGTAGATTGAATATTATTCTAGATATCTATCTTACACAAAGTAAGTATAATTCTCTTGAAAAAAATATGGTATAAATAATAGGTATCGTTAAGTAAGTACACAAGCGATAACTTTTATTTGTTTGTTACGAAATACTTTTTAAATTAAATATCAAAAACACTTTCTAAACATATACTTAATATCGTCCAAAGTTACCTTCAACAGTTTGGGTTGTCTCCTTTATTCGGCAGGTCAACTTGAGATGTAGCGTCACCTTTTGTTAATGCATTTTCGTAATAAAAACTGTTCTAATAATAAAACTATTTTCTGTAGCTTATCCCTTCTAAGTACTTGAGTTTACGAATAAAGAAAAATCGAAGCTTTAATTCTGGTGTACAGACTTGTCTGAATAACATTTATTTATGTATTGGAAAATCGATAGTTTTGATTAACGTTTTGGAAGCTAATACATATTAAAACTTATACAAACTAAAAATAATAATGTTTACAAACGGGTAGAAAAATATCTTATTGGGCATCAAAAATTCATCCACATTGATATATACGTAAATGAGAAAAGTGCCCAGAACGCTGGCAGCATTTCCACGTTGAATAGCAATACTGATTCGTTGACCGAAGAAAAGCCCAGCCGTCTGGTCACGCGAAGAGTCGACCAGTTGCTTGGTGATATCACGAACAACTCAGTGAGCGCTCGGACTCCATGGCCCTAATGTTTCATTTACACCGTAAATAGATTTAAATTCTGGCCAAAATCAAACACTCTAGAATAATCCTCAGTTTAATACTCGTTATATTTTGATCTAATAGTTCACAATCCGAATATTATCTATTTAAACAGAACCTTTTGAAAGTCCCAAAATCTATATTTGTAGAACGCGTTACGTGCGACATGGCTACTTAATATTCTTCAGGGAGAATGCTCGTTTTTCAACCCTGCCTTGCCCATAAATATGACTAAGATCGCCGATGAAAATTGATAAAAATCGACACCCAGCCACGCCTTTACCCAGATTAATATTTTAAAAGCGAACTTATCAGGCTTTTTGTAAAATATCTGTGCTTACTCTGAACGCTTTGTGTGCCAAAACCAAAAAACGTTAAGATGAAAATCAAAAAATGTAGGTAAGTGGCTTTTAGAGAAATTAAGTTGTCTGCGTGCTTTTTTTATTTGCTTAACTAGAACCACTGAGTCATAGTTAAATATATTACACATCGCGTTCACATTTTATAGAATTACATCATCATTTATTAACAGCACCATTGTAAAAAAACTTAACCAAGATATTTTCATCTCTGACTTTCTAGATGTAACCTCGACAAATCTAGTTGTTTGTTCCTCAATCACACCTCGACCGAGTCAATGAACCTTGATAAATGTTTTGCACGAAGAAAATATCTGCGGCCCTAGTGAAAAGGGGTACAAGTCCAATTTTGTCAAAAATGAGTTAAGTATACTAAAATGCTCTATCTTTTGGTGAAAACGGATCTAAGCTATCTCTAAAAATAAGGAAGTTACTTTATGTAAAAAGGTTCAATTGACCCCAAAAAAAACTGCAAAACTTGGTTTTAAGTGCATTTGTATCCTTTTAAACGGAAAAATAAAAATTTGGTTTTGTGTTTTGTTTTTAATCTAAATTACTATACATCACCCACGTTTTAATCTGGTTGATGTTTATCGATACAACAACACTTAGACCTTAAAAATGGTTTAGTTAGTAATGATTTTACTAGACTTATATCCGTTTTCACTAAAATAAAGGGAAAAAATATTTCTTTGCACTAGGAACTTGGTTATTACAAAATAATTCCAAATGTGTATGCCTTATCACTTGCAAGTATGAATTAATATTTTACTTATGGGAGAAGGGGTCTAACTTATTCTATATCCTCAAGGAATTCATTTTGTGCTTGGTATAAGTCACTATCTTAAAAACTCTTAACTTTACATTAAAAAAACTAATAATAATAAAGAGCATTAATCGTTTACCTATAAAAAACATATCATGTATTTCATTAAGTAGCGGTTTAAATGTCACACGAGGTCAAACACGAACTTGAAGCGCGCGGAGTGTTTTTTGCGTTCTCTGTAAAGTTGCATTTTTGGACTTATATCCTTTTTCACTAGGACCACAGATATTAGGTCAAGGAAAAATAGACAACTTTCTATCTTGACTAGCCAGATAGAGATAGTGTCTTTGCTGTTGTGAAGTTGGAGCAATGTTGTTCAGTGTATTTTTATAAAAGAAAATGTATTTCAGAACCCCTGGAGAAGAGGAGAAAATAGCCACGGGAGCATCTTTAAACATTTATTTTATTCTGTTGTATAGTTGCGTTGTTATAGCGGCAACAGAAATACATCATCTGTGCAAAGACTCTATATTTTACATTATTTTATTTTTATTTTTATTCTAAATATAAATTGTTTTTGCATACATGTGAGAATTCTATTTTAATATATTTTTTTTAATTATGTAATATTTAACACTATGTTTTAAATAATTGTTATGAATAAATCAAATCAAAAATTCAACTGTCTAACTATCACGGTTAATGAGATACACTAACTGCCTGGGACAGACAGACAGACAAACAGACAGACGGACGGACAGCGGCGTCATAGTAAAAGGGTCCTATTTTATCCTTTGGGTACGAAACCCTAAAAAAACAATTATTACCATAACCAAAGTAAATTCAAAATAAGAACGAGGTGAATAGCCGTCTGCCCTCTATGACATCATTTAAGCTTGAGCCAGGACTTTGTGCGATCTGTGCCCATATAGACTTTATAGTGATCAGGCACGCACTGATGCCACGTAAAATATATCTCAATCGAGCCTTATCGCACGTTTAGAGGTAAGTACAGCTTATTGGAAACGTGTGGAAAATCAAATTGATAAATTCCTTTTTTATAGTAAGTATTCTGATTTAATTTACGATCCGTCAGTCCATCCTACTAAAATGTTTCATTGATGTGTTTTTTAAGGTTCGGTACCTCAAAAGGAAAAAATGGAACCCTTATAATAGAAAAATAGAATCACTTTGTTGTCCGTCTATCTGTCTGTCCCTTTATCGCGGGAACGCGTATAGGTATCGAGTTAAAATTAAAACCATATACTCAAGTCTGCGGTCCTTTGAAACGGTAAAAAAATGAAACTTATAAGTTAACGAAAAAAAAATATACGGCCGTTAATATCGCAAAAAACGTGTATTTCAACACTCTCAAGCGAATCAAAATTCATAGGGAATTCGTAGGGGTTCCCGTTGACCTAGAATCCTGAAATTTGGAATGATGCAAGGCCCCATAGCACAAATATAGGAATAAAATCTGAAAACTGTAAATTCGTCACAAAAAAGAAATTGTGATTCGGAAAAATCTTCGTAACTCAATTCGGGAATTAAACTGTTTTCATAGGTAAGTTTGTACGGAATCCTCAGTGTGCGAGCCCGACTCACACTTGCCCGGTTTTTTTTAATAAAGCTGAATAGTCCTAAGCCGTCTCGAATTTACATGTAATAAAGTAAATGTAAGTATGTATAAATACGTACTTTGCATTTGTTTTAAGCATTACAGCGTCTTATATTTGCTTAAAGTCACCTTGTAATACACATGAACAGCGTAATATTTAAATAACATGAATAATAAATAATTAATACAAAGTAAGATATTTTAGACAAGCTTCGTTTTTATGTTTCAGAGTTAAACTTTTATTCGCAGACAAGAAAAAGATACTATCTCAAAAACCTAAGGTTATAAAAAGCAGAAGAAAACTCTCCTTGAGTTAAGATTACCTATGTACAAGATCTCCATTAACACTGTATTTATTATAATAATAATAATATCTCTGGAGCCCTAACCGCCGGCAGCTTGGACCCTGTGTCCACGTACGTACGCCACGTACACAATCGATCATCATCCAATGGAGAGACCATTGGATGATGATCGATTGTGTACGTGGCACCATGACCAACTCGTTCCCATAAAACAGAATATCTTATAACTAGATTTTACTTGAATGTCAAGCTGAGCAACCTTCTTTGAAGTAAAGATAGCCTTCGTCCTATATTTTCAGCCTAGCAAAATGTCAGATGAACATGGCTGAATGTAAATTCAAAACGCTAAGTCCCGATAAAACAATATGCTAGTTCCATTTTTAAATGTTACGTTTAAAAATGGAACTTGCTTATGTTGTGTTTTTTTTACGCTTAGTTCCTTAGCGTTTTAAATTTACATTCAGCCATGATACTCGTATTAACCAAAAAGAAAACACACTCGAGAACTATTATGCTTGTAAAACATTATGCCTGCCAGAGCAGATGGCTGCACAAATCCTACACATTTCCATACTTCAGCGAAGCTTCGTCTGTGACTCATATAAAACGCAGGTATACGATCCAGATGGATTCTCATGATGCGCGCTCAGGCAGTGTGTCAGGCATCTTCTAGTGAAAAATTGCATCTGTAAAATGCAATAATACTAGATGAGATTTTTAGAACATTCTATCTATGTTTTTAAGTTCCTTTTGTGGGATTCTCACTTTCTACTAAGCGGGAATCTGACATTATGATTAAATAGTATTTATAATGTGACATTAGCAAACTACCTCTTGTATTATTTTAAATTCTTACGCGCGATAAGACCGCCATTGTACCCATAGATTTAAGTTTATTTATAAGTTGTGTTACTTTTTTGATGTACAATAAAGTTTATTCTATTGTATACGTTTCATGGTAAGTATAAAAATAACGCTTACTTTAAAAAATAGAGCTTTAGAAATAAGCTCTTTGCATACTATTGAACTGGCCGAAGCAACTCAAAGGGATTTTGACATGGAGCTACGAATTTGCTACGGCGTAGCTCAACGGTGCTACGGCGTAGCTAGACAGTGCTACGCCTGCTACGCTGATGTACCATGCCGCCGGCTACGCAAGCATTGATTCTTTTTAACTTTGACATATTTCAACTGTGACTATTGTTTTTTATGAAACACTGGTTGATTTTGTCTTATTAATAACGCACATCATTTTATAACTGAAAATCAGCCTACACAACACAAACTCAAATTTATTTATTTTTTCGCATAGGCCTACATGTGCACTTACAAAACGTCAGAAGCTAGTGCACGGTTGCAAATGGTCGTTTCCTATGGAGAAGAACCGGCAAGAAACTCCATAATAGAAAGTAATCTATGAATCCATGGAGTCTACATATTCACACTATAAAAAAGAGGTTATATAAAAATAAAACTATCACTAATGAAGTCAAGGAGGTTGAATAAAAATAATACGCTCCGTACCGTAGGCATGGGTGGAGCGGTAGGGCGTGTCCAGCTTTTCCTGACTATAACCATACTTGTTCTTCAGTTACCCTTTGCGTTCTCAAACTGCGAATTTCCTTTTCAGAAATTTCCCGTGGCTTTAGCGGGCATCGGCCCTGCTGGGCCCCTATAACTTTGCCGACATCTCTTTGAGGCGCGCGTGGAACACTTTACGCCTAGTTTCCCATTTCTCATCGTCCGCAAACCCGCACCTACGGTTTCCGTCTTGCGACTCCGGACGCCCGCGACGTCTCCTATCACGGTGGATGAAGCGTGAGGAAGTCCGTTCCCTAACAGATGCTGCACTGACCTTCGATGAAACGGGTATAAAACGTATTTAGTCATTGATTTCGTCTAATAACGCAACTCTTTGTACCAAGAGACAGTAATGGAACAGTTTTTTTTTTCCACAACTATCACACAACGCCGTCTAGTCTCAAGCTAAGCAGAGCTTGTGTTATGAGTACTAGATAACTGATAAACCTACTTATATATTTCTAAATACATACATATTATAGATAAATTACACCCAGACACAGAACAAATGATTGTGCTCATCACACAAACATTTGTCCTGGGTGGGAATCGAACCCACGACCCCCGGCATAGCAGTCAGGGCCACTAACCACTAGACCAACAGGTCAGTCAAAATCTAAATGGCTTTACAACTGAAAGTCAAACCAATCAACAAATCTAACACAACTTTCAATCTGATAAATCAACAGCACCAATCAAAAGCCCGTTTCAATTAACTATAATAATCATAACAAAATAAAACAATACTCGGCTCACAAACGCGATCGCTGTATCGTTCACTACAGTACCATAAAAGACGACAAAGGGATTAAACCTGAAGAATGGCGAGCCTGTGATCGCTAACTGCCAATTAACCGAGATGGTTATTACCTTATGGCGCACTCGCATGAGGAGAGAATGTGTTATGTAGTTCAGGTTAGTAGGTGAATATAATGAGCTGCCTTTATCGGATTTTTTGGGGATGATCTGGACCAGTACCTAATAGGACTACCCGAGATAGTGGTGTATAGTGTTCCACGCGCACCTCTCTTAGACATATAGGAGAGCCACTCACAAATACGGGACTTGATTATTATTTATTGATTATTAGTTATTGATTACTAGCTGTTGCCCGCGACTTCGTCTGCGTTAAGTTTGTAAAAACGTACAATCATTCTGAGCTTGCAATTCATTCTGAAAGCAACGCAATTATTTATTGTACTTTAACATAAAACGGTTAAAAGTAAAAACGCAAATTACCTTCAGGAAACATGTTATGTACTCGTCCAGATCCAAATGTATGAATGTCAATGAATAGAAAGAGTATGTATGGGTCGTAGCAGTTGGCATTTCTGCCTACCCCAAAAGAAAAGAAATTAGTTTATGTATGTTTCTGGTTTATGTTCTGGTGAAACAACATTGTATGATTTTAACCCCTCGCCACAGTGAGCACGTCACAATCGCAGCGGTAATGCCTGTCTTTGAAGAGTGTCTACAGAGGCGTCACGGCATCCTCTCTTTGTGCAGGACTCACCGGATGTGGGTGTTTTGGGAGGTATCTGTATCGAATTCAACGGGAAGAAACACTTGGGTATCACCATTGTGCGGATCGCCTGGAGAATACGATGGAGCATACGGTGGTAGTCGGTCCCGCTTGGTCGGAGCGCCAGCACCGCTATGTCCTCATGGAGGCGATTGGTGGAGAAAATGTCAACTAGTAGCCTCCTTTAGTCAAGCACTACGATCGAAGAAGGTGGCTGAAACTATGAGGGATAGGACATTCTGACTCCTTAACTGTCGCTGCAAGTGATGCTCCGGGTGTTGAAAGCCGCAGGGCGATTACCAGCCATCGCAAACCGGGATTGCGGTGGTGCCGTCCGGCCGTCTGGTCAAAGTAATCCTGAATCGACGGCGCGCTGTATTCTGCACCGGACTCAAAGAGATGTCAGCAAATGGATAGGGCCCTCTAGGGCCGATGTCTGCGAGATTGTTCGAAAGAGTTACCTCCCGTAAAATTTTCGCCTCAATAATTTTTCACTGAAGAGTTTAAGCCGTTAGACAGCCTGCTTTGGTAGAGGTAAATGAAGGAGCATAATCGGGACACCGACCTTCAGCTGAATAAAGTGCACTGATAGTGCAAAGCCAAAAAGCCAGTGAATCCAAAAACTACCATCATCATCATCAACTATCTTCCTCCACAACAGTACTTATGAAGAATTTGCGAGAGCATGCTTGCATTGATTGTTGCAGCTTGATCATTTTGGGCGTAAAAATTACTTATTCATTTACCTAGGATTTTTTGGTGTGTATTTAACTGACGTCCCCGTTGAATGAATTTCGGCGAAATCTTGAGCGCGTGTATCCCCGCCCAATCAAACTCGCATATTGATGGCCAAACCGAGAGGTCACTGTCACCGATTGCCTCTATGAGGACACGGCGGTTCACCCAAATGTGATAGACCTCCACCGCATGTTACACCGAATCCTCCGGGTGATTCACAAAATGAAAGAAAAACAGAAAGAAAGAAAAACATTTTATTTGGCGGAACAAGGCGCAAATTTAAAACTAACAAATTATAAGTACATTATGTTGAAGAAATATGCGCCACATCCGCGCAAAACGGCCGAACGCTCAGCATAATGCCGTGACCACACGCAAAATGCGATGAGTCTACGGCGCTGGTTTTCAGCGTAATATACCGACAGGATACTTCCAACCGAATCCGGAACAGAAACCGCTCGAAACACCCTCAACAGCTGAGGGTGTTCCTCCTGAGCTTGTGTATCCATAAAACAATGAAATTACGGTAAACAAATGTAGCAGCCGATTAGTGTTATCCCTGACTGGCCTCCCTCAGAGGGTTGTTCCAGTGTTGGTCACCACTCACTGCAAGGAGGTAACGTCCAGATGTCGACGTAAGGCTGCCAGGAATCTGAGATACATCAGTGATCAGGAACGTAAACCACTTTCGACCCCGTTTTATATGGAGCAGAAACTGCAAACAATAAATCACGCCATTATTAGGCCGCAAGGTGCCATCCCGGAGGACATAGTGGAGCATACAGAGGTGTGTCCCGCAAGGGCGGATCACCGCCGTGTCCTCGTGGAGGCAATCGGCGTCAGTCACCTCTCGCGCCGGGGCCTGGTTTGGGCTATAGTCCAGAGCGAGGAGGAATGGTAGGCGGTCGCCTCCTTCTGCAAAGCCGCAATGCTAGCGAAGGAGGAGGCCGCACGCGTGAGGGAACGAACATCCTCACGCCGAGCCGAGATTCCGACCCCGACGACCAGACGACGCAGGCTTGCAGACATCGAACAATGGGTAGCTAGCCGTCCGGCCGTCCGGTAATTAACCGAACCGAGCCCAGTCGCAACAGCACGTAGTGATCCACGCGCTCCTCAAAGAGATGTTTCAAAGCACAACTGAAGGGCACAAGTGTGGTTTCAGTCAGTAAAAGTTTGACACGCTCTCTCGCTCCAACCAGAGAAGTCATTGGATGATTTCCACTCTTAAAAAAGAAAAAAAAAGTACCATCATTATCATTATCATTATCATGGACATAGGCCTCCCCAAGTGTCGCCATAATGACTGGTCCTGTGTGTCTCGCATCCATCGGATTCCCGCGACCCTCACCAGGTCATCGGTCTACCTGGGGGCCTTCCAACACAAGGTGCCATGCAACCCCTTCCGAAAATTGGGGCGTGTTATTTTAAAATCAATAATTAAATACATATACTTATTTACTTTTATCGCCTTTTTTGGTTGGTATCCCTTGAATAATCATGGTCAATTATCTTGTTACAATCATGGAAAAAAAAAAGCAGTAGGATTGTTAAAAATGCCTCCGTCTAACACCAGTTTAACCATAACTATTTTCCTCCAATTTTGAACAATAGAACTGTCTGCAAACGTGGGCGATGGTCATTCTTCCGCCATTCAGAAAAGTACGTAAAATACACACTGCCATCTATCAAATATGAAGTTCAACTGTCATTGTCATCATTATTTCTACTTTGAGTCTTTAGATGGCGTTGCGAGTATCTGAATTGTGTGTGGTGCCATATTTTACTAATTCGATTTTATTATGTGTTTTGATTAGTTTTTACAATATATTTAGAAGATATCGAATAGAAATGTCAATTTTATTTTGAAAAAATGGTAAAAGTTATTTTATTACAAAAAGAAGATAAAATAATGACAAAAATTTTAACTGTAGCTGGGAATCGAACTCGCGGCAAATGTCGTTCAACACTGACGTTTTGGATTATTGCTGACCCCCCATAGCCAATAGCGTGATAATTTATAGCCTAACAGATGCACTGACCTATAAGGATTATGTATGCAAAATTTGAACAGGATCGGTTCAGTAGTTTTTGCACCAATTAATACCATCGCAAAATAATTTTACTGTTTTATTATATGTATAGATTTTTTAGTGTTTATTACTCTTGATTTACTCAGTGTTTATTTAGTGTAATTTACTGTTTGAAATTCACTTTTTTTTATATATAAATAAATATTAATTAATAATTTTATATAAAAAATATATAAAATCATCTTATGACAAATCCCGCTCTTAGTCGGAGCGAGAAATAGTGTCAGACTTTTACTGACTAAAAACCCACTCCTGTTCCTTGTTTGCCTTCGTCCCAGGGCCCGGGTTTCACTTTCACACTACCCGTGGCCCCAGTAGGCTTCTATTTATTATTTTTAGCTGTTAAAAATTAATTAATTTATGTTAAAATTCAAACACAATGCAAATTGTGACAGCGGAAGTCAAATTGCACCCGCAGCCCCCGACACAAGTGTACGAGGGAATACCGGGGTGGATTTAGTCAGTAAGAGTCTGACTGACCCCTCCAACCACCCCAGGGTGGAGGACATCCATGAGGATTTCCACCCCGAAAATAAACAAAAATAAAGACTAATACTAGCAGTGGCTTAACTCTTTGACCGCCATGTTAAAAAAAAAACAAAAGCGTGCTCTCAACGCCAAGCTACGATTACAAAGTGTTTGTTTTTATGATGTCATGCTAATGTGAATGAAATAAATAGTAAGCAGTACACATAATATAAATTGGGATAAGTCTAGCTATATAATTAACGATACAAATAAGAAAAACAGTACTATTTTATAGTAGCGTGTCATGTAGTCATGACGTGGGCGTGCTGGACACATTTTACTTTGTCATATATACATGACTGTGGCGGAGCAAGCACATTAAGCCGTTGATCCCGGCTGTCATTTGAAATTCTGTGACGATCTTTGGGTAGTCAGAAGTCATAAAATCTGTCCAACAATCTTACCAAGAATTATCGTGTGAATCAGTTACTGGTTGGTGGAATTCAAAGAAAAGTTTCTCCTTGTAAAATACTGGTCTTCAGCTGAATCCAGTGAAACTGCAAGCTGATCCCTACATATAGGTGGGAAAAGGGTTTCATTGTACAAAGGCTTATTTATTTCTCCTGATTAATTATTAGCAGGGGTCGGAATTAGATAGAATTATTCATGTACTTGCATCGAAATGTTGATATTAATATGGACCTTTCCGGGATTTCTAATGAAAAATCCCGTGTGGCCAACAATATTACAAATAATAAAAACCTCAGAGATAGATAAGACAAATAAAACATAGATAATTAACATACAATTTTTATTAGTATTATTCATTGAAAAAGATCTCTCTACGTCAACTGAGGTAAGGTTAATACACTTCCTTAATTTATACACTTCCTCCTCCTCGTCATTAATGCAAAAAGATTTTTTTTCTGCTGTATTTCTAATAGAGTCATAAAAAAAATCTGCTCTTTAAAATTAATCTCGGGATTTGAGGCATATCCACTTTATTCTTTCGCTGTATGAAATCGGTGTAAGTACATGTTTAACTCTACCTAATTCCGACCTCTGATGATTAGTGATGATGTGGTCAACGATGGAGCACGCTTACCTAGACGTAACCTATTCACTCTTGACTCAAAGACCCCTAGATTGTCGCTATCACGAAACTCAGACTCCGGCACTTTCCACTCTTTAGCTGTACGCACAATGAATATGTTCCGAAAACTGGGATGGTACCGGTGGCACAACACTGTATGTCTGGTGGTCCGATGATGGAACGGGCTGAGCGGAATTAAATGTTAATTTGGTTGTAAATATTAAATGTAAGATTAAATTTTTCAAGGCAGCCGTATTATTGTAGTGAGCGCTATGTACGCCTTAATTGTCATGTGTCTTTTTGTTATTAAGATCGTTCTGTGGATGTTAAATGTACGTGATGTGGCTGTACTGTATTTACATTACGTAAATAAATAAGTGCAAGACGCACAGGACCGGTCATTATGGTGACACTTGGGGGAGGCCTATGTCCAACAGTGGACGTCTTTCAGCTGAAATGATGATGATGAAATAAATCCAGAGGATGATGAAGCGAGAACTACACTAGACCGAAGCACACATGGACCACGCCTGATTTGTACGTAGCGGCGCGTTGCGTGGCGTGGATCTAATGTAGCTCTGCAAGTCCAGTTGCCACATAAAATGTATGGAGACCGATCAGCCCAGAGCGCCCAGATCGGCGCACGTGACCCACGTGTGCGCAATGTAGTTCTACCTTAATTCTGTAGTGACCACACTGAAATAATAATAATAATTTCTATAATCAACAATAATCAATGTAATACGTAAGTACTAGCAGAAATAGATGATGACGTTCTTGTACTACATATTGAATATTGTCACCACTATCGAAAACTACTTAAAATCAAAATTTAACAAAAAAAAACTGAACCATGCTTTGACATTAAATTTTGTTTTTTTTTTAATATTCCAAATTTCCTACTGCTAGGGGCCGTTGTAACCCATCATGACCCCATGTCAGGAGCTGTCCGTCTGTCAGTCACATGATTGTTACGTGCCACTCTTGTAATATTCACCATACATAACCCACATTACACAAGGGTTGAGCAGACTCATAATAAATGTCTGGCTGAAAAAAGAATCAATAAAATTATGAATGAGATTTATTTACTACGAAATCTGACACTAATATTTTTTAAGATTAGAATGTACAACTTGAATAACATTTTGATTTTTAAACATTGTTCATCATTTTTATTATTTACTTAGGGCGGATTTCTGAATTGAGTATTTTGAGTTAAGAACGTCTCAAACCATACTTAACTGCCAAATTTTGACAGGTTTTCAGGGCAAAGTAGAGTTTGAGTAATTCTCAACTTCGAATGCTTAAATCAGAAATCGGGGGTTAGTATTAAAGAAATAAGTAAGAAGTAAGTAGAACCAGAATAATGGGGATCGCAGTCAAGCACTAGTAGTACATCGTTAAAAAAAAGAACCAAGGACACTTATGCGTTGAAGTAATCCTCCACATGCGTCGTCGTTATTCAGAAACGTTTTTGACGATTGTCATTATTAATGGCAATGCTAAAACTTTGAACAAGGAACTAGCCAACCGGAGTATTTATTCGTAATGTTCAAATTGTTATTTTTTTTTTCACATTCATCTTCGCATTACAGTTAACGTACAATTATTACCCCTCTCGAGATTTGAAGACACGCACATTAAGTACTACGGCAATATAGTTTTTTATTTTTTTTATATATTCCCAATTCCATATGGAAGCTTTATGCTTACAGATATTCATCAGAAAAATAAACTATACCTTCATATGGACGGTCGTGAAAAGTAGAGCGGAAATATTATATTTTTCACTTTCATTCGATGCTTTTATTTGCATCGGACAGCTTTGGTATGGAATACCTATCTATAGTTACACAGGTGTACTTTTATTTGTATCTATATCATATTGGTCTATATCAAGGTGACCGCTGCAGAAGCAATCTGATCAAATGGGGTATCCTTGACCTATCACAAACACAGTGCTAGTGTAGGGCTCCTTCACAAGATATGCGTCACCTCCTTTCCTGCTCTGCATAAACAACCACCTGCACCTTCCACAATTTAAAAGAGGCCAACGACAGAGCTATGCAGGTGGCTACATATTGGTCGGACCAGATTTGAGTATTTGACTCACACGAAAGAAGAATAGAAATTATTTATTTATTTATTTAAACTTCATGTACAGTAGTGGTACATAGGCGGACTTAATGCAACAAGGCATTCTCTACCAGTCAACCTTTGACCAAAAAAATTATATTAGGTGCAGTGGCTGCATCACCTACTTCTTCTTCTTTTCGGTTCGATGGTAAACTCGTCAAACTGTTTGGGCCCAATAGGTGGCTACATTAATAGCAGCATCGGTAGCACTCATCAAATCCTCCAAAGTGCAGGTGTATGGGCACTTGGGGCATTCTAATATGTGGCTCATGTTTTGAACAGGAGCACCGCACTCACATTGAATATCCGAGGGGTCTATAAAACCCCATTTTGCCAAGTTGTGTTTGCAGCGGCCTACCTGGGTTCGCAACCGATTTAGTGCTTTCCATACAGGCCACTGCAAATCTACTTAAACCTAGTGTACCTAAATATTTAAATAAGTATTCAAAATGAAAAGCTAGGTACTTTTCATTTTGAATACTTATTTTGCACGTGTTGGATCTCCAGTTACCAAAATACCTAAAAACTTTCACACAATAAATACAATATTATCTTCAAATGTAATGTAAATCATAGCCGATTTTTCAGTAGTGATAACATTTACCTGAACCATTTATTCCAGATCGACAGCTTTTGTATAGAACTAACTCAAGCTATCAATAAATGTACTGACCATCTTTCCCCGGCCATTATGATCATCACTCCCAGACACACCGGGATAGAAGGCCAGCCTTATTTTTTTCAAGTTATATTTTATTTTTCTCTTTTGTTTTAGAGTTTTTGATTGTTTTCTTAGAATTCTATTGACAGTTTAGTTTTAGATGTCTTAAATTGTTTTATTTATCGTACCTAATTCCTTCACCTCATTTAATAATTTATTTCTTGACCCTGGATACATCCTTCACCTCAGGAGAACCAGGGTTACCAACATAGTCCGAAGAATCGCCAAACTACTAACAGAACAGATGGTCGATGGGGCCGCAAGGTTCTGGAGTGGCGACCACGTACCGGAAGACACAGCATTGATAGGCCGATGACCTGGTGAGGGTCACGGGAATCCGATGGATACGAGACGCACAGGACCGGTCGTTATGGCGACACTTTTGGGAAGCCTATGTCCAACAGTGAAACGATGATGATGATGAATTCCTTCACAACAGATCAGATCCTTAAAGGTCAATCTGAGGGACAACCAGATAGATGGTCTTAATTTTTTTAATGGCATATTTTTGTTTTCGTTAACCCTACAAGAGTACCTAGAAGCTATCAAATGTTGAATATAATTCGGAATCCTGTAGAAAAAGTTGTGAATCAAATCAAAAGCGAATCTAAACTTTTAGGCGACAGCAAATGTTAATAAAACCGGCTGACAATCCTCGTAACTTTTACAATGCGTATTTGTCGTTATTGTGAGTCAGTTAGCCTAGAATTTTAAATGCGTTTGCTAAAATACAACCGTCGCCGGGCTTCGGAGATTTGAAAGGTTCAGTGTTGCAATATAAAAGGGCTTATTAGCTAATAAAGCATGACAAACAAGATAATGGTGGCCTGATCTTTCAAGTGTAGTCTAATAACTGTTATCTAGAGAATAATTATTTTTCAATACACTTCTCGAAAACCTGCCCTTATTCCTACCGCTTTTAGACGCGTAATTTACTGTTTTCCGCACTAGTGCAGAAAAATGTGCGACTCGTCTCCGCCACAATTTATGACATTTATTGTATCAGGCTGGCCGCTAAGCGACCCCCACGAGTCGCGTGTCAACCCCCGTTTGTTTATATCTTCGTAATTCCGCTTCGGTCACAGTGACAAACTTTTTCCACTTATATCAAAATGTACTATTTGACAAGGTTACACATATTTTCAATACAAAAACTGTCAAACCACCATTTTTTTTTTATGAGTTTACAAATATCCGGCGATTGAAAAATCGACTTTGAAGCATATGAAATTCAAATACACGCTTTTATTTTTACCCGACTACGGAGGGTTATGATTTTGACAGGCTATGTATATATGTGAGTATGTTCATCTGTTCCCTCATAGCTCCTAATCTACTTATCGGAACTCGACGTATGAGGTATCGTTAGAACCGTTGTAATTGTCCGCTAAACATAGGCTACGTGACGTGTCACAAAAATCGATATGGCGCCCTCTAGCGGACAAAAAGTAAATTTAAAGTGACGCCCTCTAGAGGACAAAAAGTCATGTTTAAAAAAAATATAAATACACCGTGTTTCATATCATTTGAAAGGGCTTCACTGGTACTTATAAAAAAAATATCATCAAAATTCAATGTGGCGCCCTCTAGTGGACAAAAAGTATTGTGTTAAAAAAAATAAGATAAATGCGTCGTTTTGGTATCATTTGAAAGGACTTCACTTGTTCATACCAAAATAAATAGTATAGAAGCACAGTGATTTAACACCAAAATCTTTCAATTTAAAAAAAGTAAAAAAACTAAAACCCGACTACGACAAAAAAAAACAAGACACTGAAAAAGTATGAAACAAGATTTTCAAGATGCTGAAATAAACAAAGTAACTGGAAAAACAAGAATAGAACAAAAAGAAAAGCCGTAGTCACACGTTATAGGTAGGTAATAATCAAAACACTTTAATAGCGTGTGACTACGGCTTTTCTTTTTGTTCTATTCTGGTTTTTCCAGTTACTTTGTTTATTTCAGCATCTTGAAAACCTTGTTTCATACTTTTTCAGTGTCTTTAAGTGTGTTTAAGGCAAATCTTGCAAATGGATTTTGAAACAGTTACCCCCAACTGATTGAATTGATATTTAGTATACCTACCTATGCCACTTGAATATCAATGCATAAAAATATGGTAGGTACTATGGAGCTAGTCTGATGATGGAGTCGGATAGTAGCTACTGATTGCAACAAGATAACCCCATTGTGTTTGTGCTGTTTAAAGTGGTCTTGATGAGAAGGTACTATACCGAAAGAATAAAGCTTGTTATGAAAAAATGTTTTTAATTGAAAACTGTCTACGTTGAAAACTTATTTTTCAAATTAGCAGACCCAACAAATATCGTTCTGTCAAAAACTAGGCTTGACAGCTAACCTTAATATTGACCGCTAGGAACAGTTTGAATGCAATAGAGAAAAAATATCTTTTTAGTTTTCAGTGTAATTTTTCCAATTTTCTCTTCATAAAAATCTTCCTGAGACTTCATAAATACTTTTAAGTACAGTATTAAGGTAACTAAAATTATCTTTGTATACATAAACATACTCAAACCGATATACCTACTTACCTCATTTTGCATTGATGAAACATTAATCTATTGGTAATAACGGACGTAAACACAGCCTTAAATGTGAGTTTAATACAAAAATAGGGAAAAACAAACTACTTATCAAAACAGTGTGATCTTTTTATTAAATATAGCCATTTTGAATTCCTAAAAAGCTTAGCGTTAATTCGGGAAGATGGCTGCCGTGAAAATGTTCACATTTGCATACAAAATGTGAAGTTGAGTCGCCCAGTAATGGAAGAACGCATCGGTAGGCAGGGCGTTAAATTGTACAGTTTGCCGCAACAGATACCTAACAGTTTAGCTGAAAATAAAACCAGTAAAACTGATATTAGGATGACGGTTGGTGATTAGGTTTTCTACTTAATTTATTTTCTACGCTGTCGTTTAATATCAATATTATAAAGGTGAAAGTTTGTGTTTACCTATATATGTTTGTTACTTCTTCACGCTCGAATGGCTGAACAGATTGGGATCAAATTTGGTACAAGGGTAAACCATGTCCTGGTGGAGTAACTCGTAGGTTTCTTATCCCCGGAGTATGTTCTCTTGGGAGATTTTTTTTATTTTTAAGCGCTGGCAGCAGCTAGTATCAATACTATAATGAAGAGTCAGAAAAGTTGTTTGTAAAGTGTTTTCCTTTTCGGAGTAAGCTAGATAACTTTCAAATACCCACATATTCCTTTTTTTTATTAATTATTTACAGGCTCGCCTTTGACCACTATCTCACCATCAGATACCAGTTCACCTTTGGATATTTAAAGATTTTGTTATTTGCAGTGCAATGAGTAAAATGGTAAGCAACTCCTAAGAAGTCTCACTGGCTCACTGTATGTAGTTGCATACCCAGCTCTTGGTTGTTGTATGGTGGTGCTCTCTAGTTTAAAAGTCCCCAACTACGTATCTGACCTACATTGAAGCACAACTCGGCAAGAGATGTCGTTGCCCTACAAATCTATGTGAACCTAATATTTTTATGAAATAAAAAAGTAAACAAATAACAGTTGCAGATCCTTCTAAGTCACATGCAAAATCTTGCGCTTACGTATATTGTCGCTACAGGTAACCGAATATCTTTTAGCACGGTTGACATTAATGTCATGGTAACACCGGCGCAATATTTGCCGCGTTCCGAATTTCCGAATCACGTCAATATCGCTAACTAGCCAAAATTGTGAGGTTTAAGTTTAATTTTAAGGTAGTTGAAAAATTTTAAGTACTATAACTTTTTAAAAATTGACAAAGAATATAGTCTTGTCTAAAACTGTTTTGATTTGTACTCCGATAATCGTTACATAAGTCGCTAATGTTTTTATATGTCACTAGCTCTTACGTGATAATAAGGTTATTACTCGTCTTTCTCTAGATATTTTGGAAAAACACAAATATCTTGGAATATTATTAAGGTTTGTATTAAAAATAAAATATTTGTGTAAAACTAGTTCAGTAAAGATCTCTGAAAATCTGATATTTGGCGTGAACCTTGGCCCTTCATAATGCACTCATATATTAAAAAAGTAAAGAAAATATGTTTATAGAAACCTGGCACATTTAATCAAGATTCTGAATGACGAATAAACTGATTATAGAATAACCCATTACCTACTGTACAGTGTAATATTATTGATAATTTATCAGTTGTTACCGCTTTTTTATTACCTCAGAACGATGGCCTGAAAAAGAGGTGGCGCGAGCAGAGGTCCCCTACCTACCCCTCAGTTAGCGTCTTTTGATATTGACACTTGGAACTTTTGAAAACGGCAACACTGGCTGCGCGCTGTCATTCTGTCACTTCTCATCACTTCCGTCAGTGTCACATGGTGTCACAAAATAATATTGACGAATTCGCGTCGGTGTACTTTGACATCAATCTATTTTTATTTTAATTACAATTAATTAAACAGTCTGTAAGATGAATAACACTACGATAAACGTAGACCAATTGAACTCTGCTTTAGGCTCACTCCGAGTACTGCGTTCCAGCGTCAGTCATGTTTTCGAAACACTTTCTAATGGATTACGCGCCGACCACGGAGAAGACGGCAAAGATAAATTCCTTCTAGAGCTTCAAGAACTGCTAAACAATGTGAACATTAACTTACGAGACTTGGAACAAACTGTAAATGGCCTGCCAATACCCACGGCGCCTTTTAACTTAGGCACAACGGCTTATTTGAGCCAGGAAACTACTCAAGATCGGCAAGCATTATATACTCAACTAGTAAACAGCTACAAATGGACTGATAAGATCCACGAGTACAGTTCTTTTGCACACACTCTTCTTAGCCAGAACTCGCTAAAACGCTCATACATAAACTCTGGGAGTACAAAACGACGAGGTAAGCTGCAGAGCAACCATAACGTCGCGCCTCTACAAGTGGACAACGTTATCAACAACATTGACAGGTCATACAGTGACATGAAGATAACCATTTCAAGACCGTTTGCAAGCAATGCAGTTGTACAGATCAACTTGAGCCATGTATTAAAAGCTGTGGTTGCCTTCAAAGGTCTCCTCATGGAATGGGTAATGGTTAAAGGCTACGGTGAATCATTGGATCTTTGGACGGAGTCCCGTCATCATGTGTTTAAAAAAGTAACAGAGAATGCTCATGCAGCTATGTTACACTTCTATTCTCCTACGTTACCCGAACTGGCGGTGCGTTCATTCATGACATGGTTGCACAGCTACGTAAATCTCTTTAGCGATGTATGCAAGAGGTGCGGTTGCCACCTTCATCACACATCGCTACTGCCTCCTGCTTGGCGAGACTTCCGTACCTTGGAGCCATTTCACGATGAATGTAAACAATAGTCAATGTGGTATTGATCGGGAGAGCCCTCCGATTCGTTCGGGGACTCTCCCTTTCAATAAGAATTAAATGTGAAATGGACTTAAGTGAATGAAGTGTATAACAAACTTATGGTTTGTGATTTGCAGTGAATTATATTTCATTAAACAGCTCATGTATTTAATGTTTATTAGATAGTAAGTAGGGTCTTTTGTGTTTATGTATGAATCTATTAATTTTATATTATATTACACAAAAGGTATTCATATTTGTACTAATTGTATTCCTTTTTCATTCAATAACTGTCATGCATTCTCACACTCATATCAGCAATGTCTATCAGATAATGGTAATAAGTAGGAACCATTATTGTAAATTATATAGTACACATTCAATATTAACTGTATCATAATTTATAGTATACCATAGACTAAAATAATACACCCCTCCACCACATCTAAGCATATTTTTCTTTTACTAATCTGTGCATAAATGTGATGAAAGGAAGCATCATTTTAGTTTATATACTTATATATATGTGTAAGGGCCTGGCCACATTACCATGGTATGGTGCCGCATCGCAGAAATACACAACAAGGCAATGCTGTATGGGAAATCAATAGCAAAAAGAATTATGTCTACCAACCTTAACTCGTTGAGTAGTGTAATTAGAGACACAATAGTAAGACAATGGCGCCCGAAAGCCGGCGTTCGTGCGGGGATCAACAGCTTAACCAAACGAACTAAATCCTTTGGTTTAGACTGGAGACTTACCATGACGTGTTAAAATGTCAGTTTTTCAAACGAGAACGAGGGATGAAGCTATATACACTAATACAGCTCCATCCCCTTTTCTCACTTGGAAGACTGACACTGGAACACGTCACGGTACGCCCTCAGATCGCTAAATTTTTGACGACGCCGACGCAGCTTGAACATGGTGTCATGTTGCGATACTGCAATGTGCCGCGGTCAGGCTGGCGCTGTGGAATGTCGTCAGACTCAGTCTTAACACTTTCGCGAGATTTTGGTATTATTTATTCTAAACACTGAAATAACATTTGTAAAACAATACTAATAAATTTCCCGCCCTAGCTTATCCGCTTCCCAACAATTTTTTGGGCTACGGCAATATCTTTGCCAATGCCCGTTTGTGACTTTTTATTTGGCAAAGTAAATGCCAATGCCCAGTTTGAATTTGGCAATTTTTTTTATTGCCAATGCCTTGTTTTCTTCATACATTTTGGCGCAACTTTTAAAAAGTGGTTTGGAAATTATTTTGCCAATGCTCGCGAAAGGGTTAAGTGAAGCTAGTTATCATTTCAATCCTAGTTTGTATGACTTTTATTAGAAACATACTCCTGTAAACACTTTAAATAAAACAACATGAATAACTAATAATAATATATTTATTAACTAACTGTCTTAAAAATACTAATAAATTACGTGAATGGTTTGCAAACAGCCACAGAATGGTCGACACCGCACGTTACTTTCAACACATGTCCGCCAATGGCTACTTTTAATGGGAAAGTTTGATCTTTGCTAGAACCTAGACCGAGGCAGCCTTGTCTGTTCCTTCCCCACATGTATAAATGTCCATCATTGGTAATAGCTGCCAAATGTCCAATGCCACAGGCTACTTGTTCTACACGAGCCTCTGTATTGAATTCGTTGCGTCCAAACAAAGGACTTGGTATCTGTTTTGGCATTTTTGAGTGTTCTACATTTGGTCCGAGTCCCAGCAAGCCGTAGCCCCAAACGAATGCGTCGCCTGCATCTGCGACATAAACAGAAATAAGGTAAAAACTTTTCATTTTGACCAAGGTAAAACATCAATTTGTAAAAAGCATTCTGTTGCTAATGAGCCGCCGAATGCGAGTAAATATTATGAAATTTGCTTTAGGGCCAACGCTGCGTTAAGCAGGCACCCGTCGCGTGACGTCGTGCGTATGTCGTGTGCGACGGTCCCCGTAGCGGAAACCGGATTATTACCTGCGCAGTATCGCTAGGTCAACTTTAACGGTGTGCCTGTAGTCGTGTCGATGAAAAACTTTAATGTATTATTACGTAGCAAAACGGGCGCAGGGCGCGGCGAGCCGCGATGGAGCACTTGTATGGGACCGCGCGGGCGACCGCTTAACGCAGCGTCGGCCCTTATGTTCACACCACGGATATCTATAGACTACATTTACCTACTAGCTCACAGTGAGCTAGCTTACAATAATGAATATGCATGAAAAAAAAAATTTGTAAACTAACCAGTTTATCAATAAATATAGAAAAATAAAATACTAATTGTGAAAACAATATCAAAATTGGTAGGAAAGCAAACGAGGTACCTATAAATAACAATTCTAAAGAAATATTCTAGTAATATTCTTTTAGTCTATTCTGTCTCCCTCGCCAAGACGTCGTTTTCTATGGCGGCCGTACGGGGTTATCTACGTGCGTCATGGCCTTTGACGTTAAAAACCATATTGAACTTCTCTTTCATAATAGCACCTATGAAGCTTTACAACTTCGTTGTTGATGAAGGTATTTGATTTATTTATTTTTTTCATATTTGTTTACCAGAGCGAAAAATCACGCGACGGATGCGCCTGCGCGGGCTTCCGCTTTGCGCAGTTTCAGCTCTTAGTGTATATGCAGGTATGATGTTATACCTAGAATACACGAAACTTACCATTAACAATCAAGCAGAACGATCCACCGGCCGCGATGTCGGTTATCTTTCCTAATCCGCGAGTAAATTCACGAAGAGAGTACGACATGTTGACTTGTTCTTTACCACAGAGCATCGGGATCTGACCGTATTCTGAATTGCCCCAGCCGAATAGTTCGCCATGGTCTATGGAAAATCATATTTGGTAATTTATAACATCATAGAGTTTAATATATATATAGTAAGCTACGCTGTAACGCTGCTGATAATACATTGTACTGGGAGTCTCAGAAAAAACTCACTTTTCTAGATAAAAAGGATATACAAGAAATCAATAACATTCCTACACAACTTCTAAGTGCGTTTTCATGAATATTAGGCCGCTATCCCACTGGCGTTTTACGAGCGTTGGCGCTTCTCTAACGTCTGCGCAGCGCCAACGTTGCGCAGACGCGACGTTAACGTCGCGGTTTAAGATGTACGCAAGAAACTTGCGACATTAACGCCGCGTCTGCTCAACGTTGGCGCTTACCGGTAGAAACTCGCGACGTTAACGCCGCGTCTGCTCAACGTTGGCGCTTACCGCTAAAAACTTGCGACGTTAACAACGCGTCTGCTCAACGTTGGCGCTTACCGCTAGAAACTTGCGACGTTAACAACGCGTCTGCTCAACGTTGGCGCTTACCGCTAGAAACTTGCGACGTTAACAACGCGTCTGCTCAAAGTTGGCGCTTACCGCTAGAAACTTGCGACGTTAACAACGCGTCTGCTCAACGTTGGCGCTTACCGCTAGAAACTTGCGACGTTAACAACGCGTCTGCTCAACGTTGGCGCTGCGCAGACGTTGGAGAAGCGCCAACGCTCGTAAAACGCCAGTGGGATAGCGGCCTTAGATGTCCTACGCTTTCAGTATAATAATGCTGAAAGATGCTGCAGAATGCTGTTGGGGGGTTGCCACGCCACTGTAGTGCGTCACAAATGTTTCCAAATGAGCGCGTTGACGGCTTTTACTTTTTTTCTTATTTAGGGAGGGAGGAGGTCAAAAACTAGTAAAAATCGCGACGTTAACGCCGCGAGTTTCTACCGGTAAGCGCCAACGTTGAGCAGACGCGGCGTTAATGTCGCAAGTTTCTTGCGTACACCTTAAACCGCGACGTTAACAACGCGTCTGCTCAACGTTGGCGCTGCGCAGACGTTGGAGAAGCGCCAACGCTCGTAAAACGCCAGTGGTATAGCGGCCTTAGATGTCCTACGCTTTCAGTATAATAATGCTGAAAGATGCTGCAGAATGCTGTTGGGGGGTTGCCACGCCACTGTAGTGCGTCACAAATGTTTCCAAATGAGCGCGTTGACGGCTTTTACTTTTTTTCTTATTTAGGGAGGGAGGAGGTCAAAAACTAGTAAAAATCGTCATTTACTACGTAACTCAGACCAACATTTGTTGGTCTGAGTTACGTAGTAAATGAATGGCCCCTCACGAAACACTATCAAAGATATCAGTTCATATTCTGTTGACAGAATGACAATGCATCATCATCATCATTTCAGCCGAAAGAAGTCCACTGCTGGACATAGGCCTCCCCCAAGTGTCGCCACAATGAACGATCCTGTGCGTCTCGTTGACAATGCATGTCAACTTTTATTTCATTCAGCATTCAGTAGCCGCGGCTTCTTCATTTAGTTGAATTGCACATGAAAGATTGAGAGATATTAATATGTATATTATAATATTTTTACAGACTTAAAATACTCACCATTTAACGCCAGCACACAATCTCCAGTGGACGCAACTTTCACTATTTTCTCCGTAGTAATATCTCCCTTCACAGCGGCGGGTATCGCTTGGTTCTCGTATGTACCGAGCCCGGTCTGCCCGTCCGCGCCCCAGCCGCAGGCGAACACCTTGCCGCCCTCTGTTACGAATAGACTGTAACATGATAATGTTAAAGAAATGTAGTTATGTCTGTTAAAGCAACATAGTCAAGACTAAGGGCCAACGCTGCGTTAAGCGGGCGTCCGCGCGGGCACCCGTCGCGTGACGTCGCGCATGTTTCTTGTGCGTCGGTTCCCGTCGCGGAAACCGGATTATTACCTGCGCAGTGTCGCTAGTTCAACTTTAACGGTGTGCACATAGTCGTGTCGATGGAGAATTTTAATTTATTATTACGGAGCAAAAAGGGCGCGGCTGCCCGCGACGGAGCACTTTTGTATGAGACCGCGCGAGCGCTCGCTTAACGCAGCGTCGGCCCTAAAGCCTACTGTCCACGGACGCGTAGCTTCATAGACGCGTATTCGTAATTGTGAAACTCTGTCGACGAAGCTGCAACGACACGATGTTGCCGCTTCGTCGACAGAATTTCACAGTTTTTTATGTAAGCGTCACGCAAGCGTACAATGACGAATACGCGTCTATGGAGCTACGCGTCCGTGGATACGTCTAGGCCTAATGATAATTAGGTCGGGACTAGATGCCCAATTGCCATCATCCGTAGACTGACCCGGGAAACAACACAAAATGATGCACACTTTTCCCCACTTAAAAAGGAAAATGATAAGAAAGGAGAGACGTTTTAAAAACGAATTCACTGTTATCGGAATTTACTGTGTTCGAATGCTTTGAAATGTGCAATTTATTAGCCTAATTTTTTAGGCAGACCGACTTTTTGATAATTCAAATGTACCTGCAAATGGTTTAATTGAAATACGCGGTTCGTTTATGCTTTGATTTGATAATTAATATCATTATGGCGCATTTATAGTTATGCACTATTGTTTTTTTTTTCTATAAAAAATTGAATTGTTTTTAGTAAAGACCCAGAAACTTGATTTGCACCCGGTTGATGGCATGACCTATATACGCATGGGACTTTAAAGCTAGAACTACATTAGACCGAGGCACATGTGGACCACGCCTGATTTGTATGTAGAACGACGTCGCGTGGCGTACAAATCAGGCGTGGTCCACGTGTGCGTCAGTCTAATGTAGTTCTAGCTTTATCTGGCTTTACCTTACGAAACAGGCATGATGTTATGTTATCTGTGCTAACTTTAAACATAACAATAACATGGCAAGTGACAAAAATCATCAGTAGAAACAACATACTTACGTATGATCCTGCCCACAGCACACACTGACAATCTTCTCCTTGCCCAATCTCTTAATATTGTAAGACACCATGCTCCCACTGTACTCCTCATTCGGGTTTATCCTACGTCCGCACTGACCATATGCATTGTTGCCCAGTGTGAACACTCCTTCATTGTTTGTCAATATTGCGGTGTGGGCGCGACCCGCGTCTATACCAATGATCTGTAAATTGCCATAGTTATTGAAATCAATAGTGCTATAGTACAATTGCTATAAGATGGTGCGGGTGACAGCTGTCGGATTCATATAATGTAGCAACCTAACCTTTTCTCTCATCTTAAAGATGCATGTTTTCGTCCTGCTGTCATCCTACGCATGCTATGTAAAAAGACCTTAATAGCATTTTTTTTTTTTTTTCAAATAGAATTTATGGTTAAGGGTCAGCTCACACCGAGACATGATGCGACGATGTTTGAAGACGCCAATGTTCCACGCTGCGCTACTCTAAGTCACGGTGTGCCGCGTCTACCGGCGAAGCATCGCTACGTCGACCTGCGTATTCCGAAACCGCAGAGTATATTCAAAATCTCTAAACTGAAATGTATACCTATTTATGGAGTAAATAAAGTTCTATCATAATCATTTCAGCCGATAGACGTCCACTGTTGGACATAGACATCCCCAAGTGTCGCTACAACGAACGGTCCTGTGCGTCTCGCATTCATCGGATTCCCGCGACCTTCACCAGGTCATCGGTTCACCTGCTGTATGCTGCGGGAGGCCTTCTAATGTCTTACTGTCGCCACTCCAGAACCCTTCAGAAAGTTCTATAATATAATGCTATCCATCTTGTTGCAAGCTGACCCTTAAAATTAAAGTTTAAAATTTTAATTGATCACCTTAGTTTCTAAAGACTTGTAAGGCAAGAATATAGGTGCAGGACTGAGCAACAACTCAAGTGGGTGACCCATGCGCGGTGCATGATAGCCAATCTGTGAGTCTGTGTTGATACCCATACCAAACACTTTGTGTTGCTCATCTGTCTTTATTGAGGTCACTGTGAAGCCATACCCTGCTGCTACTTGTTCTACCTGGAATGAAGCAAAAGAAATTATGGTATCTATTCTTTGTTTATTTCAGATATAAATTAAAATACATTGTTTGAAAAATTATTTAGCTGCCAAATTAGTAACTATTGAGATGACTGCAATTTAAGATGTATCAAAGAAAAAGACATGCCAACCTTATATGAATGGGATAAATAAATTATAATAAATGGACGGAGGCAGCCTGCGCCAGGTGGCGGGGACCATCACTGGACACTGCACACATAGTCTAAGATCCAGCTGCAGAATTAGTGCGCTCGTCGAGTATTTGTTAAAAACCAAATTTTTACGCATATTTATAATTAGGAGAATATTATACCTACCAGGCTGTCTTCCAAAATGTGGCCGCTAGTATTTTTAATTAAATTATTGTTTTTTTTTTTTAATAGATTAAGCATTGCCATACGTGGCAATGCCACTAGCCTTTTGGGCACATTTCAGTCGACAGCGATTTTTTTTTTTGTAGGTGGCAAAATCCAATGAAATCCCGCGCTCTTGGGCGGATCGGGACGGCGTGTCAGACTTTTACTGACTAAAAACCCACTCCTGTCCCTTCTTTGTCTTCGTCCCAGGGGGGCCGAGTTTTCCTTACAGAAACAAACCCTTGGCCCCAGTAGGCTTTGACCCTACTGGGCCCCTACGGTTTGCTGAAATCTCGAAACAAAGATTGAAATATCATCAAACTTTAACGTTTAAAACAATCTGGCTAGGATTACTTGGCCATATCATGAATTGATCAATTTCTTAGATCTGGGCACAACATATATGTAGTATCCTAATCATAAATATGCATAAAAATTTGGTTTTTAGCAAATACTCGATTAGCACACTAATTCTGCACCCTGATCTTGTACTAACAGAATAAACACCTCCACACAATAGAAATCATAGACAGTCCCCAGTAAAGAGCATGCTTGGAGAAGGAGGAAAGGATTGTGCATGTGCTCCTTGACTAAAGAGCCTGGGAGGCCTAATCTGGTTTTGGAGACTTCTCTTCAAAAACAGATAGGGCTCCAAAAATAGGCTGGATGAAATAAGCCCACCAAAAGGTGCCGGCCATGGCCTATGCACACTTGTCCACATAGAAGCGGAAATCAGACTCCGATAGATAAATTATAATAAATTAAGCTAAATGTATCTGACTCATAAATGAATTAAAATTAAATTGTGCCTAAACAAATAAAATAATAATAACACTTATATGTTCTGTTATTCAAAACTAGATATTAATTAAAGAACTTAACACTCACGTCAAATCTCTCTGCAAAGGTTGACCTCATAGGGTACCAGCAGAGTGAGAAGTTATTCCTGTACTGTTTCTTGCCCTTATTGCCTCGTGGCATGTGAATTCCTAGAGCCCCAGTCTCTGCAAGACCCCATAAATACATGTTCCGGTCCGAGCTTTTGCTTGTGGGGTACTGAAAGACTGAAAAAGATAATATAATTTATTAGTGAAATACATAGAAACTCTACTTATCAGTAATTTTACTTTCAAAACCAGTAAATAATAAAAAAAATCCAGTGTAGGACGACTGGCATGCTTGCATACATCATAAGCATCGATATTTTTTTAATTATCTTTATCTTTATCTTTATCTTTATTATAATGAACGACGCTAGATATTACGGTTTTAACGTTACTCAGCATTAACCAAAAAAAATAATTTCATTTTTAGCAGGGACCAAACCTTAATGCATTTTCATCAATGAGTTAATAATTAATAAATTTGTTAAAAATAGAGCAGTTACTTGGTAGAGATTCTTCCTCGTTTGGGTCCGGAATTTTCTTCTTTGTCGTAGCATAGTACCGGTTTGCAATAACAATAGGACTCCTGGTCTGGAACAGCAGTTTTACTGCATTCATTTTTGTTATCATTCAATACATTATAAGCTTAAATATTCGAAAGTTTGTAATTTTAGAGGTTATGCTGCAAAAAATAACAACCCATCGACTTTTGTTTTGACGTTTATTTTTTTCTTGTTTTGACGTTCCTTTTTACACAAAGCGTTAGCTTTACATACAGTTTGTTTTACACTAAGCTAAACTGTAAACAAAAACTTTTTACAAAAAAAAAAATAACCGACTTCACTAAAAAAAAACACTAAAAGGGTCAAAATAACTTTAATTTCGGAAGTCGGTGTTTCTCGGTATTGTTTGTTTCTTATTTAACACCGACTTCCGAAATTAAAGTTATTTTGACCCTTTTAGTGTTTTTTTTAGTGAAGTCGGTTATTTTTTTTTTTTGTAAAAAGTTTTTATTTTACACTTTTAAGTTGCGATACACTTATTCAGAGTGCCTATTTCTCATAACGATTCCAATTAACCTAAACACTGCTAGGTTAGGTACATTGTTTTATTATAAAGTTCCTGTGTCTACCTTCCACCTTCCGGCTCCGTCACCAGATCAGTTCGATAGTACCTACCTTATAGCCAAAGTGCATCTCATGACAATTCTAATAAGCCCAAACACGGCTAGGATACATTGATTAATTACGGAGTTCCTGTGCCTACCTTCTGGCTCCATCATCAGATCAAGCCGATAGTACCTTACAGCCAAAGTGCATCTCATGACAATTCTAATAAGTCCAAACACGGCTAGGTTACATTGATTAATTACGGAGTTCCAGTGCCTACCTTCCGGCTCCATCATCATCATCAGATCACTTCGATGATACCATTTTCAACGTAACTATTCAGAATCATTCATTTATTTGTATTGTCATAGTCGCTTAACTATCTCCATTGTGATATCTATTTGAGTATGAAGTTCCGTTGACCATTTCTGGTCTTCTTCATCAGTTCCACTTCATCAAATGTTACTTTTTGACTGTAAATGCTTATGTTCTTGATAAAAATACCAAAATTACCATAGGGTTGCCTATAATTTTTGAGGAGTTCCCTCGATTCCTCATGGATCCCATCATCAGAATTGGATTTTGAAAAAAATGGGACCAATCTGGAAGCATAAATCCTATAAAGGGAAAAAAATATTTTGCAAATCGGCCCATAAATGACGGAGTTCTGAGGTAATAAACATAAAAAGAAAATGATAAAAAAAAAATACAACCGAATTGAATAACCTCCTCCTTTTTTTGAAGTCGGTTAAAAAGTAGTGTCCATGACTACCACTGGATCAATTCGCTCAATCGCTTTTAAAATGAGTAAGGGCCGAAACTGCGTAAAGCAGACGTCCTCGCGGTCCCATACGAAAGTCCTCCGTTGCGGTGACCCACGCGGGCATCCGTCACGGGGACATTAAGCTTTCCATCGACACCACTATCTAGTGAAACTAGCGACACTGCGCAGGTAAGGTAATAACCCGGTTTCCGCTACGGCATGGGACATAGTACTATACTACTACGCACATAGTATCCCTCATTAGTCTGTGCACGCGACGGGTGCCCCCGCCTAACGCAGCGTTGGACCTTACGCAGTTTTAGCCCTTAATAATTACTCATTTATTCAATTAATACTTATTTCTCAATTAATGCTAAGACCTCCCACAAGGTGAACTGATGACTGATGAGGGTCACGGGAACCTGATGGATGCGTGACGCTGGTGGTCAAAATCGTATAGGTATAGCAAATTGTTTTAGCGTCTAAATAGGTGCCTTACACATAATCATTTCAACATTCCGACAAGTTCATGACTAAGTGTCCACCACCACTAAGTCATGTACCTATATGTGACAAAGCTAAATGTGTGTGTGTCACGATTTCGATTAGGTACATGACAGACAACCGCTATAAAATAAGTTATCACTACTTAGTGTAAAACAATGTCGCTTTCCGCTGTCTGTCCGCTACTAAAACGCAAACTACGCAACGGATTTTGATACGGTTTTTTTTAATAGAGAGTGTGATTCAAGAGAAAGGTTTATATGTTTAATACATGCATAATTTACTAGAGAAACACTGGTAATTTTAGAGGTTTCTAATGTGATGTGTACTGTCGCAACTCTCTGTGCGACAGTACCAGGATCTTCAATGAAACGCTTATTTCATTGAATACTTATATTGTTTCACGATAATGACTTCACTTTATAATGGTCGCGTCCGAACTAGACATTATTTTGTTCTATTCAATTTTCAAACCTATTCTAGAACAACAAAATCCTTAGAAATATATTTTACATGCCAGCTCGCTAACTTACCTCATGCGATCTCCTTTCGATATCACATGAGCTACGCCCCAATGAATAGAAATGTGGAGGCAACAAACATTTATATTCTAAAGAAAACTTTCGAAGGATTGAGCATGACCTACCTATTACCTAACACAGATGTCCCTACCTTTGTGCGGATGAAAACTTATATAATGGCGTACGTCTTTATAAAGTGAGCTTAAGTCAGAGCCAACGGCAAATAATTATCATAAAATTCTTACATGATTACTGTGTGTCAATCCACACTCATTAATCAACGTTGGTTTGGTTTGACTTAAGCCCCGCTGCAGCAAAACCGCACTAAAAGCCACAGCGCACCGCCCTTGCTCACCCACGCCAGGCATCGCTGAGCTGGATGGTCTCGGTGTCGAATGGAACCTTTGATTTGCTGTTGGTAGATCAAAATTAACTCGTGGAGGCTGCAATGGTAAGAAGCGCAGGCGACGCAGATACATTCCACACGCCTAGATACAACTTACGACCTAGGCATTATCGTAATAATAGAAATAATCGGTCTCCTATTGCCCCCAGCCGTGAAAGCCCATCATTGCCCAACCACCCAAACGAGCAAGGGCACAGCCATTAGAGGAACGATCGGAGTTGCAAGCTGTGTCCGTGAGGGAGCAACTCCGGACAGAAAATACAAAAAAAATGCGTAATATGAACCCTTTCATTAAAATTTTTATAGCGGAGCAGGCTTAGAGTGCGCTGATAGACACCGGAGCATCCATTTCGTGTATATCAGAGCGAGTAGCGTCGAAACTCGAGTTGAAAAGTACCAGTGACGGGACGAATCATTTTGTAAAATCGATATCGGGATCACTTCTAAAAGTCGTTGGGAAAGTGAAGATCAGCTTTATGGTAGATTCACGCGTTTTTGTTAATGAATTTGTGATAATTAAAGACATTAACCAAGAAGTAGTCCTGGGTCAAGACTTTTTGTATAAATATAAAGCAGTTATAAATTTTTCAAATAATTGTATTAGTTTAAATGGGTCGTTTCATATAAAGTTTTGTGAATATTATGATCGAAATGTCACGTCGATGTCACATCCTATGGTACATCATGACCATTTTGACGAAACAAATAAAAATAATGTCATAAATGGAAATGGTGAGGAAAGAAGGTTAAATTACATTTCCAAGAATGATTATCTTTATTTTTCGAAGCTAGTGACAGAACATGACGAGGATTTTATCTCGAATGTATCTAAAAAATGTAATGATATAAATGAACTTAATATAAACTTGGATTTGAGTGTTGATAAAAAAAATAAACTTAGGGACCTCCTTTCCTCATATCGAGAGAATTTTGCTTTTACGGCCTCCGAGTTAGGTAGATGTAGCTTAGATGAAATAGCTATTAAAACGGTAGATGATATTCCAGTTCATAACCCACCCTATAGGGCTTCTCCAAAGCAGCTTGATATAATAAACTCACAAGTTGAAGAAATGTTGAAGAATGGAGTTATCCGTGAATCTAAGAGCGCGTATGCTTCCCCAGTAGTGTTGGTACAAAAACCTAATAATACGTGGAGATTTTGTGTAGATTATCGAAAATTAAACAAAAAAGTAATTACTGATAGCTATCCGTTGCCAATTATAGAAGATATTATGATATATTTAGCAGGGGCGCGTTACTTCGCAGATTTAGATTTAAATTCTGGCTATTGGCAACATCGTTTGTGCGAGAAAGATAAGCATAAAACGGCATTTATTACGTCTTCAGGGTTATATGAGTTTAATGTATTACCCTTTGGACTCAAGACGAGTCAAGCTGTTTTTCAGAGGGCCATGGATAAAGTATTAGCTGGTATTAAATATAAAAAAGCTATATGCTATGTAGATAATATTTTAGTTTGGGGTAATAATTTCACAGAGTTTATAGATTCACTAGAAGATGTCATGAAGCGATTAAAGAAAGCAAACCTTACATTGAAGCCAAATAAATGCAGTTTCGGCTATAATGCAATTTCGGTGCTGGGACACGAAATTTCGGGAGATGGTGTCAGACCAGACAATAAAAAATTACAATCGTTAAAAACATTGAAAACTCCGACGAATGTGAAACAAGTAAAATCTATAATGGGTTTGTTTTCTTATTATCGTAAATTCATTAATAATTTTGCAGAAATAGTATTGCCCTTAACAAAATTATTAAGGAAAGGTGTCGCGTTCAAATGGACAGCCAAGCAGGAAGAAGCGTTCCAGAGCATAATAAAAATTATGGAGTCACCACCTATTTTGCATTTTTATTCTACTGACCCAAAAATAATTACACGTTTATATGTAGACGCATCTGGTCAGTGACGGATTAACCCTTAATCAAATTAAGCAATTGCCTAGGGCACCACGTCTGGGGGGGCACCAGAAGAAGCACAAAAAAAATCCGTCCTTAGTTAGGGCATCACGTCTCACTCTCATGTCACCAAAAATACACCAAAAAAAGTTTCTAGGACTAATTTGAAAATTCGCGGGTTATAAGTTGACATAGAATCCGACCTAGAGTCATAACCCCGCTCCCGCTTGCCCACTCGCTGCCCGCTAGTGCATTTGGCAATTCAAATGCACCGGAATTGCGATCAGCCAATCACAAACCACCCATACCCCGCGGCCCCCCCGCAAATCTGTGTCAATCAAATGTTTACGTATTAATAGGGGTTAAAGTATGAAATTGCCGTTTTATTGTAATAGGTACTTCGAAGTGACATAAATAAAACCATGGTTCATGGTTTGAGATTTTTAAGTGAAGCTTTTTTCACATAGTAGATACCTATGAAGTTCTTCTTTTAAAAAAACTTTTTACAAAAAAAAAAAATAACCGACTACACTAAAAAAAACACTAAAAGAATCAAAATAACTTTAATTTCGGAAGTCGGTGTCTCTCGGTAGTTTTTGTTTCTTATTTAACACCGACTTCCGAAATTATTTTTTTATTTCACACTTTTTAGTTGCGATACACTTAAAACCAAAGTCATGACAATTCCAATTAACCCAAACACTGCTAGGTAACACTGTTTTATTATGAAGTTCCTGTGTCTACCTTCCGGCTCCATCATCAGATCAGTTCGATAGTACGTTATAGCCACCAAAGTGCATAGTCTCATCAAGTCTCATGACAATTCTAATAAGCCCAAACACGGCTAGGATACATTGATTAATTACGGAGTTCCTGTGCCTACCTTCCGGCTCTATCATCAGATCAGTTCGATAGTACCTTATAGCCAAAGTGCATCTCATGACAATTCCAATAAGCTCAAACGCGGCGAGATTACATTGATTAATTACGGAGTTCCAGTGCCTACCTTCCAGCTCCATTATCATCATCAGTTCACTTCGATGATACCATTTTCAACATAACTATTCAGAACCATTTATTTATTTGTATTGTCATAGCCGCTTAACTATCTTCATTGTGATATATATGTGAGTACGAAGTTCCGTTGGTCATTTCTGGTCTTCTTCAACAAATGTTACTTTTTGACTGTAAATGCTTAAGTTCTCGATGAAAATACCAAAATAACTATATGGTTGCCTATAATATTTGAGGAATTCCCTCGATTCCTCATGAGTTCATCATGAAAACTGGATTTTGAAAAAAATGGGACCACTCTGGAAGCCTCCCTCTCCCTCTCCATCCATCCACATGTAAATTCATAACTCTTTTAGCAACATGCGCTTCATCCCTCCTCTTCACATGACCATAGATCAATCATCATCATCATCATCATGGAGAGGGAGAGGGAGGCCAAAGAAAAGATGGATGGATTGTGTGAGAAGTGATATGAAAGAAAAAGCAGTTAGTGATAGCGTGACGAGTGACAGGACAGAATGGTAGAAAAAAACGTGTTGCGCCGACCCCAGATAAAACGGGACAAGGGCAGGAAGATGATGATGATGATGATGGGAGCAATCCGGAAGCATATCCTCTAAGGAGAAAAAAAAATTTGCCAATCGGTCAATAAACGACGGATTTCTGAGGTAACAAACATAAAAAAAAAAAAAATACAACCGAATTGATAACCTCCTCCTTTTTTGGTAGTCGGTTAAAAAATGTGCAACATTCGATTATCGGCTTTCAGTTGTTTTTTATTCAGCTTAGACAAGAAAGATAGATACTTCGAAAATTCGAGTGATTTTTGAATACGAGTTCCGACGCGGAACTAGCGCGGCAAAAACAGCTCACAATATCAATGTTGCGTTTGGAGACGGGACTGCTAATAAACGCACCGTGCGATTTTGGTTTAAACGCTTTCGTGATGGAAATTTTGATTTGAAGAACGAACCACGTGGAAGACCGCCCACACTGGTGAATAACAATGAATTGAAAGAGATGGTGGAAGCCGATCCGAGCCAAACTACCCAGGAATTAGCGGCATGGTTTAACGTTACCTTACAAACAATAAAAAAATATAAAAACGGGTGCCTCATGATTTGACTGATCTGCAGAAAGAAACGCGTGTTGAAACTTGTGTTGCCTTGTTGAATCGATACAGAAATGAAGGAATATTGGATCGAATTGTGACATGTGATGAAAAGTGGATTCTTTACGATAACCGTAAGGGAAAAATGCAATGGCTGACACCAGGTCAAACGCCGCAAAAGTGTCATAAAGCAAAGCTTACCAATAAAAAGGTAATGGTAACTGTTTGGTGGTCTCAGCATGGTGTTATCTATAGCTATATATGTATATATATATGTATTCACTAAAGCTTTCTCCGATCTGGTCAAGCAATAACGGCAGATGTCTACTGTGCCGAATTTCGAACAATGATAGCAAAACAAGCCCTGACTCATGAATCAATCTTCACCATTATTGCTCCATGATAACGCGAGACCTCATACAGCACGAGAAACCATTTTAACTCTACAAGAACTGCAATTAGAAACCATTCGTCACCCTCCGTATTCGCCAGACCTTGCTCCAACGGACTACCATTTTTTTCGTGATTTAGACAATTTTCTACTTGATATAAAAACTTTTTACAAAATAAAAAATAACCGACTACACTAAAAAAAAAACACTAAAAGGATCAAAATAACTTTAATTTCGGAAGTCGGTGTTAATTAAGAAACAAACAATACCGAGAACAACCGATCCTTTTAGTGTTTTTTTTTTTAGTGAACTCGGTTATTTTTTTTTTGTAAAAAGTTTTTATGTCACACTTTTTAGTTGCGATACACTTATAAACAGAGTGCCTATTTCTCATGACAGTTCCAATTAACCCAAATACTGCTAGGTTACATTGTTTTATTAGAAAGTTCCTGTGTCTACCTTCCTCCTTCCGGCTCCATCATCAGATCAGTTCGATAGTACCTTATAGCCAAAGAGCGCCTCACGACAATTCTAATAAGCCCAAACACGGCAAGGATACATTGATTAATTACGGAGTTCCTGTGCCTATCTTCCGGCTCCATCATCAGATCAGTTCGATAGTACCTTATAGCCAAAGTGCATCTCATGACAATTCTAATAAGTCCAAACACGGCTAGGTTACATTGATTAATTACGGAGTTCCAGTGCCTACCTTCCGGCTCCATCATCATCATCAGATCACTTCGATGATACCATTTTCAACGTAACTATTCAGAATCTTTCATTTATTTGTATTGTCATAGTCGCTTAACTATATCTTCATTGTGATATCTATTTGAGTATGAAGTTCCGTTGACCTTTTCTGGTCTTCTTCATCAGTTCCACTTCATCAAATGTTACTTTTTGACTGTAAATGCTTAAGTTCTTGATGAAAATACTAAAATTACCATAGGGTTGCCTATAATTTTTGAGGAGTTCCCTCGATTCCTCATGGATTCAGAACATCAGAACAGGATTTTGAAAAAAATGGGACCAATCTGGAAGCATATCCTATAAAGGAAAAAAAAAATTGCAAATCGGTCCATAAACGACGCAGTTCTGTGGTAACAAAAATAAAAAATGATAAAAAAAAAATACAGCCGAATTGATAACCTCCTCCTTTTTTTTGAAGTCGGTTAAAAAAGTTTTCTTCTCAGGAGGCAGTACAAGATGCTTTCACACAGTTTGTTGAATCTAGATCACCAAAGTTCTATCGCAAAGGCATAAATGACCTTCCTATTAGATGGCAGCAATGTATAGATAATAATGGTAAAATGAAAAAAAAACCAATTTCAATTTTTCAGTACAAATCGGCAATTTCATACTTTAACCCCTAATAAATAAATTATGCTTTGGTTTTTATTATTGTCGCACCTACTCCACTTCTAAGGTACGTTACATCTCATCACCTTATTTTACAAAAAAAAACTAATGTTTTTAGGCGGTAAAGGTCTAAAGACCGATTCTAGTTGACATACGGATGGGGGGGCCCACAGGCGTAGATTGCTTAGGGCATCAAGTAGTCTTAATCCGTCACTGCATCTGGTGAAGCGGTAGGTTGCTGTTTAATGCAAGGTGAAGAGTTGATGCATCCTGTTTCGTACGCGTCGAGGAAGCTGAGCGATGGAGAGAAGAAATATTCCACTACGGAGAAGGAGTGTCTCGCGTTGGTGTGGGCTCTGAATTATTTCAAGCATTTTCTTTGGGGTCTGAAGTTCCAGGTCATGACGGATCACAAGGCGCTTTGCTGGCTGAGGAAGAGAAAAGATATGAATGGACGTTTAGCTAGGTGGTCGCTGTGCATCCAGGCTTATGATTTCGATATTGTTCATTGTGCAGGGAGAGATAATGTCATTGCTGATTTTTTGAGTAGGAATCCATTATGCCAGGGAGATGAAGAGCAGAGGAGTATAGCAGAGCAGCAGGAAGATGGCATGCAACTATATAAAATAGAAGTTGTAAAGATGCGTGAGGAGCAAGAGAGAGATGATTTTTGTAAATTATGGTTAGATAGGATTGCTGCTAATAGGGGTAATGATACCAAGGGTTTTGGTGTTAAGGAGAATGTGCTGTGTAAGAAAGCCAGGAGATTGACTGGTGTTTGTGAATTAGTAGTGATTCCAAAAGGGCTTCTGTATGAGATTTTGAAAGAATTGCATGATGATCCATGGTCAGGAGGTCATTTAGGATTAGCTAAAACATTAGCTAAGTTTCGAGCAAAGTATTTTATCAGGGACGCGGAGAAAGAGATAGAGCGTTATGTAAATAGTTGTGTGTTGTGTCAGGAACGTAAGAAGTGTAATCGGTTAGCTCAATTGCAGCCTGTCGTAGTAAATGGTTTGATGGAAAAAGTAGGCATCGATATCTTAGGTCCCTTTAGAAAATCATTGAATGGCAATAGATATATTATTGTTAGTTTAGAATATGCTACGAAGTATGCGGTCTGCAAAGCGGTTCCCAGAGCGACAGCCCAGAGGATCAGCGATTTCTTGATAGAGGATATTTTTTGTCGATTTGGTGGTGTCAAGGAAGTGGTGTCTGATAGGGGGTCAGTTTTCACTTAGCTTTAATCCATTAATGGTGCTTTCTATACCCGGCGCCTCCGCCACTTTGTCGCAACTCTCTGTGCGACAGTACCAGGATCTTCAATGAAACGCTTATTTCATTGAATACTTATATTGTTTCACGATAATGACTTCACTTTATAATGGTCGCGTCCGAACAGCTTAAACTAGACATTATTTTGTTCTATTCAATTTTCAAACCTATTCTAGAACAACAAAATCCTTAGAAATATATTTTACATGCCAGCTCGCTAACTTACCTCATGCGATCTCCTTTCGATATCACAGTACCTACACCTTAAAAAGGTCTACAAAAAAGTTCATGATGGTATATGTCTATCTCTTAGGGATAGATAACCCACAATAACCATTTTTTATCCTTTACTTTTTACGAGAAATAATGGCTTATTTACGATGCCTAATACAGCAGTAATCCTTATCCAATTAAGTATCAATATGGCCCTTTACTGCATGTAATCTAAATTAATATTTTCGAAGATTTTAAAGATTTTAAATGAGGGACACAGCGGTTGTGGTAGTATCAGCATTGCACCCATGCGAAGCTGGAGTGGGTCGCTAGAAATCTTATATGAAAAAATCGTTTTTAGGGTTTCGTACCTTAAAAGGAAAAAAGTGACCCTTATAGGATCACTTTGTTGTCCGTCCGTCTGTCTGTCAAGACCCTTTATCTCAAGAACGCGTGGAGGTATCGAGTTGGAAATAAAACCATAATTATACTCAAGTCTGCGGTCCCTTGAAGCTGTGAAAAAATTAAACTTCTAAGTTAACGAAAAAAAAAGATACGGCCGTTTATCACACACTCATATGGAAATCGAAATTCATAGGGTACTTCCCGTTGTCCTAGAACTATGAAAATTGGCATAAAGCAAGGTCTTATGTAAAAGTATATGAAAAAATCTGAAAACTGAAAATTTGTAGTAGTCACAAAAAAAAAACTTTTTTCTATTCCGAAACTCTTCGCAACTCGATTTTGGGAATTGAACTATTTACATAAGTTAGTTTGTACGGAACCCTCAGTGTGCGAGTTCGACTGGCACTTGCCCAGTTTTTTCTTAGGATAAAATCGCAGAATTACCCGTTGGCGATGAGGGCACGCTTTTGCTTTTTTAACAGATTTCAAAAAGGAGGAGGCACTATGCTATCTTATTGTTTGTCTCACAAAACTTTTACTAAGTACCTACCTATGTTTTTGTATTTAATTTTTTAACGTGTTTTTTTTTGTATTTCAATGTAAGTACTTGTAACATTCATGTCTGTGATTGTTTACATTTTTTATTTTTATTTTTTTGTTAATTTAAGTGCTTAGTTTTATGTTTGTAATTTTGGTGTGCTTTTGTGAAGGTACTATTTGTTAATTTTCTGTGTTGCATCAAATAAATGTTTTATCTATCTATCTATCTATCTATCTATGTTCGGTCGAATGCATGTTTTTTTTTTTTATGTATGTTCACCGATTTCTCGGTCAATTGTGGACCGATTTTGAAAATTTTTTTTTTTGACGTTGCTATCAAATTATTATAGTATTTATACGATTGATGTTTATTTATCATGACAAATCTGATATTTTTCCGACATATTTTTTGTCATCAAAATTAACCCCTGATGGTGGCCGTGTCAGTTTCAGTCACACACCTTGGGTACTTTTTTTTACTTCACACCTGTGCACTCAATTCTTTAGTCCACTCAGATGAGATTACTCACTCCCTATAAAAATATATTTCTTAGGAAAAAGGAACGGAGCAATTATATAGAGTTATGACAGCTAAAGGACAAATGGAAATAATTTATAAAAATAAAAACCAAACAAAACAAAGATAAAAATATTTGTTTAGGTCCACAACAAAACAAATGGCTACAGATAATGTTCTGCTATGCTTCTGTAACATTTATTTGGATAATTTATGTTTTACAATGTAACTTATTCAAGTATTTGTGAGTAACATCAATTCTTACACAAATGTTTAAACTGTAAATTAAATGACACATTTATTTAAAAAACATTTAACACCGTATTAATATGATAAGAGATACTGACGTCAAACACTGAGAACAAAGAATTATTTCTATTTTATTTTACTTTATTTTGGATAAAAGGTTGGCTCGCATCTGCGTGTTTTGGAAAAGGGCTTTGATCAGGCTTCGTAGTTCCTCGTTTCTGAAGTGAATGGCTAAGGGGCCGGTGCCATCCTGCCAATGGTTTTCTATGTCCTTGAGCGACCCGCCTAGTATGAAGATCAGCTCTTGGAGCTTGATCCAGGATTGCACGTGTTGTTCTATGTCTTCGGGGGCCTGGAATCACAAAAAAGGTCCAAGTGAAAATATTTTCGATATAATTAGATTTAGTGGCGACTGAGAACTGAGAGGGGGTGGATCTATCAATGTCTGTAGTCAATGTATTGTGTGTGACGGACCACTTTCTAAATAAAGGACATATCTTTTTGTTTCACAGTTCTTGTTTATCTAAAGATAAAACATGTCTATTTTAATTAAGTACGCCTCTGCCAACAACCAAACATAACATCGTGAGGAAATCGACCTGCCGAGAATCAAAAATTCGAAGACATGTGACAATCCACCAGCCCGCACTGGGCCCGCGCGGTTATGGGCGTGGTGGATTAAATTCAAATTCATTATTTTGTTAGAATATGGTACATTATTATGGTCTTGAATTAAATTAATAGTCTCATCACATTCTGCTACGTAGGGCGTGCAAATATTTGGTACATAGATCATTTATAAAACAAAAATATTATGTTAGTACGAATTAAAATTCACAATTTATATATTTTATAATTTATGACAGTTTTAGTGGGACAGTGTTAGTTACAGCGCCTCAGAACGCATCGAGGTACGGTCGCGATCGCTCGTGAGTCAGATTTTTCGCCAACATCGAAAAGGATACTGATAATGTTGTTTTGTTATATCTCAATCAATCAATTCACTCGTATTTGCAGGCCAAGAAGGTGGAAAGAAACAAAGAATTACCTGAAAGAGCTGTGGAGCTTTCTGTACAACAATGGTATACATCTCGGTGAGCTGTGTTGCCATCTCCATGGAGATATCCTCTACGGTACACACGCGGTGGATAAGCTCGTCCAAGAACATATTGACTAGTGTTGCCATAAGTCTGAGGAAAAAGAAAAAAGTAGCTATAGGGCTCTCACACAAAACTGCGATTCAATGCGATACGACGCTGCATCGCAGAGACCTGCGATACAAATTCCTACGATGAGTTTTCATGCGGCAAAGCGTCGGTTCAGGTGACCATACAATATCCGATTGGAATCAATTCGCAAGTTCTTACGATGCGTCGTGCGAGTTCGCGGATTTTTACGATGCGACGTCGCATCACAGTTTTGTGTGCCGAGTACTAAGACATAATATTATTATTTTTATAAAAACTTTTTACAAAAAAAAAATAACCGACTTCACTAAAAAAAACACTAAAAGGATCAAAATAACTTTAATTTCGGAAGTCGGTGTTTCTCGGTATTGTTTGTTTCTTATTTAACACCGACTTCCGAAATTAAAGTTATTTTGATCCTTTGTGTTTTTTTAGTGAAGTCGGTTACTTTTTTTTGTAAAATGTTTTTATTTCACACTTTTTAGTTGCAATACACTTATAAACAGTGCCTATTTCTCATGACAATTCCAATTAACTCAAATACTGCTGGGTTACATTGTTTTATTATAATAATAATATAATAATAATAATATATTTATTTGTGAACATAGGGTATGGTTAAAGATGTTGTACAAAAAATATAATGTCCCAACAATGTCCCGCCAGAAGGCATACAAATATTATCAATATTGTAATGATTCGAATTTGTAATATTTATAAATTGCAAAATGAAAATTAAAATACAATAATTATTAAAAAAATTAAATGTCAACAATTAAAATAAGGTCTAACTAGTCACAGTTTAATTAACAACTAATTGCATGTCACATTCAAATAAATAAAGTAATAGTCAGTCAAAAGAGTAAATAATGTCAATATATAAAATTATAAATTTAAATGTCAAATATTTTTAAAATTTGTCATTAAGAAATTCAATAATGGAATAATATACTTTGTCATTTAATAATTTAAAAAGATTTCTTTTGAACTCATTTACATTTTTGCTGCTTATCACTTGCTCAGGTAACTTAATAACTTGGGAGCCATTGCAAATATGCTTTTGTGATAAAATTTTGTTTTAGTCTGAAGCAGATGCAATTTATGTGAACGTCGTTGACTCTTTACAGGTTTAAATAAATACATATTATTTTTAACAAAAATACAAGCTTCATAAACATAGAGTGATGGTACAGTCAATATCTTTAAATTTTGAAAATGTGATTTACACGAATCCGTTCGCTTTATTTTACATATTGCTCTAATGCATTTTTTCTGTGCTATTAATACCTCTTGAACTTTTGCCGCATTGCCCCAGAATATAATACCATATCTTAAAGTCGATCCGACATAACCATGATACGCTGCTAGGAGTGCGGTTTTATTCGTAATTTTACCCAGCATATAGAGAGCATAAGAACACTTACTGAGCTTTGCACACACATTTTCGATTTGAGTCCTCCATGACATATCATTGTCAATGTGTAGTCCAAGAAACTTTGTTGTACTTGTTTCAAATATTTGGTCTCCTTTATAATTTATTTGCAAGTTTGATAGTATACTCGTATTATGTCTTATTTTAAAATTCATCACTTTAGTTTTGGCTAGATTAATTTGAAGGTTATTAGTTTTTAGCCAGTCAATAATTGTTATAAGACTAGTATTTATGTCATCTACTATATCTTTATTACTACCACTGTTATATATAACTGTGCTGTCATCGGCAAATAAGGACATTTGGTGGCTGATTATATTAGGGAACTCATTAATGTAACAAATAAAAAGCAAGGGACCTAACACGGAGCCCTGCGGAACACCGTAATATAGTACTCTTGAGCTAGACGAGTATATTATCTCAGTTTTGGACCTAATGTCTACTTGACTTATCTGAGTAATTTGTTGTCTGTCCTCTAAATAAGATTTAATGAGGTTAAGTACGTTACCTCTTATACCATATCTGTACAGCTTAGTTAATAGAACTTTATGGTCGACATAATCGAAAGCTCTGGTCATATCCATATACATCGCCATTACTGGTTTTCGATTGTCCATGTTATGACATATTTTTTCTAGAAAATTATAGATAGCCATATTAATCGTTCGATTCTTTCTGAAACCCATCTGTTCCTTGCAAAAAATCTTTTGTTTTTCAAGAAAATTATATATACTATTATAAATTACTTTTTCAAATATTTTTGAGAATATTGGTATTAGTGCTACAGGTCTATAGTTATTGACTTTGGTTTTATCTTCTTTTTTATACATGGGTTTGATAATAGATACTTTTAACTTTTGGGGAAAAGTACCATTTACAATACATTTATTTATAATGTCACTTAATATAGGTGCTATAACAGGAGCCACTGATTTAACTATTTTTGTGTCAATTTCATCATAGCCGGTACTGTTTGTATTTTTAAGATTGCTCATTATGTTACAAATATCCTTTGGTATGGTTGGTTCCATAAACAAAGAGTTAAGTGATCCTGATGTTTGAGGGTTTTGATTTATCTTATAATTATCAGGATTAGGTTGAACTGAGTCTATGAAATAGTTATTAAATTGCTCTGCTATCATTTGAGGATTAGTTATATACGTGTTATTTACATTAATTAGATTTATATTTGCTTTAGGAATGTTAGGTTTCATTCTATTTATTACCTTCCAGGTTGCCTTCGACTTGTTTGTGCTTGTTCCAATAAAATAACTATTTTGAGCTTTTTGTGTCAATTTGATCACTTTTTGATATCGTTTTGAGAATGTTTTAAAAGCAGTTTTTGTCTCACTATTTCGTGTTAGTCTATAATGCCATAATAAAGTCCGTCTCTTTTTACTACATCGCTTTATTCCCTTTGTGATCCATTGTGGTTTAGCTACTGTAGAAATTTTACGTTTAACAATCGGGAAGCAAAGATCGTAGAATAGCTTAAATAGTTCATAAAAGGAATCAAAGCTTTTATTTCCATTCTCTGTTTTGTAGATATCAGAAAAACTAAGGCTACTAATACAATTTTTAAAACGATTAATGTTTTCCTTGCTGTAATCGCGTTTTTTTACATAATAATATTTTAAAATACATGTTCGTTGCACTGGGAATTTCATAAATTGTGCTGTATGATCTGACACACCAAGCTCCAATATCTCACTCTTACATCCTCGTATATTATGAAGAAAATTATCTAAACACGTACCACTAGTAGGACGCGTCGGCTCATTTATTTCTATATTGAGATTAAACTCTTTTAGTAAATTTTTAAATAAAATAGAATTTTTAGTTTTCTGCAAAATGTCAATGTTAAAATCCCCGCAAATAATTATTTTCTGACTATTTTTATAGCAAAACTGTTGTAGTAAACTTGTCAAATTATTAAAGAAAATATTCATCTTATTTTGATTTGGAATTCTGTATATACACAGGATTATAACTTTATGGTCTGTCAACTCTACCGCGCAGCATTCAAAGACGTTCGGAATGTTGACACTCTTTACTGATTCTATTTCTGAGAAACTAATGTGATTGTTTACTAGTATACAAGAGCCACCATTTCGCTTTTGTCTAGTAAAGTATGTGGCCAAAGTATAGTTAGGAATATTTAAGTAGTCCACGTCACTCTGTTTCATATTGTGTTCCGTAAAACAGAGAATATGAACACGTTTTCCATTGCTAGTGAGAGTATCTAAATGTTCAGTTATTATATCACTCTTTGCTAGCAGTCCATTTATATTTTGGTGCAGTATGCATAAGCTATCATAGACGAAAAAAATCTTCATTGATGACATTAGAACTACATATTTGAATTAGACAGATCGTAAAGTAAAGGATTTTCGTTCAGAGGTTTAATGTTTTTCGCATTAGTGTAAACGTATTGTTGTAAATCATTAAAAATACTTGCAATTCCATAATTACTGATTCGTCCACTATGTCTTTGAAACGTGGTATAGTCACAAGATAGGTTTAAATTTGTGTCAAATAATGTGGCATAATTGTAATTCTGAATGTCCTGGTAGAGGAGATTATTAAACATTTCAATTCTAAAGTTATACATAGTTGCGTAATAATTATATTTATATGTTGGAAGACACAGTATTATATTTGTATGTTTAATTGCTGATAAAGTTTTACGTATAGTCAATATTAAGTCGTAGTAGTCAATATTAGTTTGACGGAAGTCTTCCTCACCTATAAATATTATACAGTTATCCATCATTGTATAATTCATTACTTTCGTGTGAATACCATTTAATAACATTTTTATACCAGAATTTGATAGGAGGTAGTGACATATTTGGTGGGAGGGTAAAGTTTTTTCAGCTATAGGTAATATTTTATTATATCGATTGCTACTTATAATACACAGTTGGTTGTTCCCTTCTTGAGTCACCTTCTGTTTAGTGGACAGTTTGCTGTTCTCCTCTTCAGCTATCATCTGTTTAGTAGAACCTACCAAATTGATCTGTGAGGGGGTGAAGAGTTCCGGAGTTGCATATCTTGAGCTATCTTCTTGGTATGATTTATGCGAAGTTTTTCGTAGAGGTGTAGATAACTTTACTTTTTTATTAGGTGTTCTTATTTCGTTTGATAATTTCTTAGTAACTTTTTCTACGAGTTTATGTTTGTTATGCATAATCTCCATCGCTTTCTTTAGTTCTGAGTTTTCTATAGACAAGTTATTTATCTCTTCGTGTGCCGTCTGTAGCTGTGACGTAAGTTCAATGATTTGACGTTTGAGTTCTTGCATTTCTTCGTTCTCGTCATCTATAATGTTAGGTGCGCTGTTATTTATGGCGCCCTCTATTGACGAATTGTTTGAACTACATTCATCTAAAGTTTGTTTTTCTGACTCGGATCGTCGGCGACTCCTAAGTGTAATATTTTCAAAGAAATTCATTTTGAAGATTTTAATAGAAAAAAAAGTCAGGTCAAATATCGTGGGGTTCGAACTCGAGATCAACCGTTTCGTAGCTACAGGCAAGTGCCTTAACCGCTACGCCACGCGGGTATTACGAATAAGGGTGAAATATTGTGACTGGTTAACACTTGATCCTATGAGCTGACATCGATGTTCAAGTCAAGTGGCGAGCAAGTCCAAAGTCCGATTCTTTGTTTGAAGAACGTTCGTACTCAACTGCTGTAATTTGAGTCGTTATTTTCTTTTTCGTCACTTTTTTTTTTTGGGTTCTGTCAGAAATCATGCACTAATTGTTCATTATAGTTTATATTTACACATCATGCACAGTTTCTGTCATTAAAAGTGTGTTAAGTTTTGAGACTTTTACCGGTTTTTCTGAGGTTGATAACTTCACTATTTGATAATGTTCTTTTCTAATAACACTGACACATATGGGCGATTGCGTCCTTTCACTATTTAACTTATTATTAACACTGTAATGCTGTTTGTTTATTTATTGTAGATTTTAAATAACAGAGCAAATGTTTACATGACGTTACGTCTACCCTCCTCCAAATATACTCAATATATAAAGTTCCTGTGTCTACTTTCCTCCTTCCGGCTCCATCATCAGATCAGTTCGATAGTACTTTATAGCCAAAGAGCATCTCACGACAATTCTAATAAGCCCAAACACGGCTAGGATACATTGATTAATTACAGAGTTCCTGTGCCTACCTTCCGGATCCATCATCATCATCAGATCACTTCGATGATACCATTTTCATCGTAACTATTCAGAATCATTCATTTATTTGTATTGTCATAGTCGCTTAACTATATCTTCATTGTGATATCTATTTGAGTATGAAGTTCCGTTGACCATTTCTGGTCTTCTTCATCAGTTCCACTTCATCAAATGTTACTTTTTGACTGTAAATGCTTAAGTTCTTGATGAAAATACTAAAATTACCATAGGGTTGCCTATAATTTTTGAGGAGTTCCCTCGATTCCTCATGGATTCCATCATCAGAACTGGATTTTGAAAAAAATGGGACCAATCTGGAAGCATATCATATAAAGGGAAAAAAAAATTTTTGCAAATCGGTCCATAAACGACGCAGTTCTGTGGTAACAAACATAAAAAAAAAATTATGATAAAAAAAAAAATACAACCGAATTGATAGCCTCCTCCTTTTTTTTTGAAGTCGGTTAAAAATTATCAAACTCTTCATTTTTCCTGTTGGTACAGTAAAATATTGTTATTCCAATACTTTGCCACTTCTACGGTGTCTTTAACGGCAGACACTTCGCAATTTTGGCGCAACTCTCAAATCGCAAAGCAAGTCAACAGCCAACTATTTTTGGTCCTCTTATACCCACAGTTTGTTAAGTAAAAAAGAGAGTTTCCTGAGTTTTTACCTTGTAAAGACATTCTTAGGGAAGACTCCAATCCAGACATTCTTCAGTAAATGCAGCTGTCGCAAGCACTGCCGGATGGCCGCCTCCGCGTTGTCGCTCAACACATCTTTCACGACAATGCAGTTAAGATCTGAAACAAAACGGGAATAAAATAATTCTCATGCATTTCAAAATCCGTCCTGTACAAAGAATAGCCGAGATCTCCAGTCTTACATGGGGAAGAATTTGTTTTAAAGGCGGCTATCTAATGATTTCTCTCGGTCTAGGGCGGAGCGCGAGGGCCTGTCAAACTTTTACTGACTAAAACCCACTCTTATGTTCCTCATTTGCCTTACATAGCAGGACCCCGGGTTTCCCTTTCGGAAGTGAACCCATGGCCCCAGTAGGCTTCGGCCCTGCTGGGACCCTTATACGGTTTTGCTGACATCTCTTTGAGGCGCGCGTGGAACATTACGCGCCATCGACGACTCAGGCTCGGTCCGGACGGTTACCGACTCCTAAGCGGGTTACCCCTCTATCGTATGCCCCACCGTGTCCTCCGGGGGGCGGTCTACAATGGGGAAGAAGCTTGCTGCATCAATCTGCAACAATTCTTAGCCTTGTATCCTCACGTTGTCAACTGAACTAAGAGTCATTGTGGTCTGTGATCAAGACTTGCTTCATTGCTTCATTGGTCCATATAGCTCAGCGCTGGTGAAAAAGCTATATTTTTTATGTGATATTATGTAAGGACAGTGTAGACCGGTCAATATTGTACTAAAAAGTACAATAAAAATAATCATAATAAAAAATGAGTCGTAATAGCAAGTAACCTAAGAATTCGCGGAGTCTACAGTGTTCTCACTTTCACATGGAATAAGAATAAAACAATCTTACTTTAAATGTCATGGTAACCCAGTACAGTACGGCCGTTGTAACTTGACGGCCCTGAACATAGGCTCTGCGAACTTTCGCGCATCTACACTCGTAAAAAAAACTGTTATTGACATTAATTTTTTTAAACCAAATTACGAATAAAAATTTACTAATACAGGGACCAAGTACAAATAAAATAAATATTAAAACACTTTGAGACAGAAAGCTACAAAAATAACTTATGAATTAAAGAAACAAACCTAACACTACACAAAAAACTTAACAATATAATAATAACAACCAACGAAAACTTTTGTCACCGCCTGTGCTCAAGACAGAGACAGCGACACGAAAATAACACCAATGCTAACGTGTGAGTGAGACATATTACTGCGTACCGAACATTGCCGAATTAGTACGAAGCTTTACGAAGTTACCGAAGAGAGATGTCCAATACGCGTGTCTGATGGTGTTATTTTATCAAAAAATTAAAATCGATAAAAATCGATTGCGATATTTGATTGAATAAAGGGTCGATTGTGTTTACATAGTCAATCTCTAGCCTAGACCTCCGCCCCGCGCGCGTCGCCTCATGCCACCATTTTGTTCCTAAAAAACGTTCGTGCGCAGCCTTCTGCGCAAAGTTCGGGCTCGCCAAAATATAACGGCCGTACTGTAAGTCAGTAAAAATCTGACACGTCCTTACACTTCATCCAGAGAAAAAGTTATTTAATGATTATCCACCAAAAAAAAAAAGACAAAAAGAAAAACGTATTATTCCCGAAAGAAAAAACAATAACTTTCGACGGTCACTTGCTTTAGGGCACTAGATGGCAGTACGTTCTTTCGAATCATGATTGGATTTACTTCATACATCGCCCATCAACCTGAATCGATTCTCAATCTAAATTAACGCGAGCGAAGACGCGAGCAAAAGCTAGTTATTTGATCACTAGCTTTAGCCAGCAGCTTCGCCCGCGCGAAAGTTAGTTTCTCCATACAAACTTCCAACCCCCGTTTTACCCCCTTAGGGGTGGAGTTTCGTAAAATCCATGCTTAGCGGATGTCTACACCCTCTGCCAAATTTTAAGTTTGTAGATGTTATAGTTTCGGAGATTTCGTGATCAACCAGTGAGTGGTATTTCGCTTTTAAAATTATATATAAATATATATAGAATTAAAATTTGTTTGTCTAACCTGAAGATCTAATATTATCTAGTATTTGCTTCCTTTGCTGCTGCATGTGTATAGTGAGATGCTTGTAGCCTAGATCGCGGATCTTCTGCACCAGGTCCACGAAATTGATCGGATAGTCTAGCTCACGACCTTCCATGAGGATCAGCCACTTGTCGCCAAATATCTGGAGGTTGTGCGCAAGGTACATACAGTTGTTGTGGAACAGGGCTGCAAATAGACAGAAACGTATTAGGTTGAGAAGAAAAGGAGAATATTGAGTGAAAAGGAACCATAATAAAATTAATAAATTACTGCATCAGCAAGACATAAAACGCCTATTACGATATTGAGACAGTCTTAGTCTATGTTGCGTCACACAAGAAAAAGAGCAACTTACGCCAATGTCGTGTAAAGGAATGAAATAGAACAATGAGATAAATAGATAAACATAGAGACTGTCTGAATATCAAGTGGTGTAATAGGCGCTTAGCAAAAAGTCTAACTTTTGCTTCACTCACTCACTCACTTCAGCCAAAAGACGTCCACTGCTGGACATAGGCCTCCCCCAAGTGTCGCCACAATGAACGGTCCTGTGCGTCTCGCATCCATCGGACTCCCGCAATCGTTACCAAGTCATCGGTCCACCTTGTAGGAGGCCTTCCGACGCTACGTCTTCCGGTACGTGGTCGCCATTCCAGAACCTTTCGGCCCCAACGCCTATCCGTATTGCGAGCAATGTGCCCAGCCCATTGCCACTTAAGTTTGGCGATTCTTCGTGCTATGTCGGCAACTTTTGCTTACATTTGAGTTAAAGTCACAATCAGAATTTCAATCTATACTAATATTATAAAGCTGAAGTCTTTGTTTGAACGTGCTAATCTTAAGATCAACTGATTCAAATTGAAAAATTCTTTGTCCGTTTATCAAGGAAGGCTCTAGACAATATGACATCACTTTTTTACTGGCTTATATTAACTTCAACTTAAGGAACAAGCTTCATCAAAATCGGTTCAGTCGTTTTCAAGATATAGATTAATATGTGAAAGTGTGATGGCCAGTCTTATTAACACATGATATTGATGCTATGGGGGAGCTGTCAAAGTAATTGACATATGGTTTAGACCATACTAACCAAAAAGTGTTTTTTTTTTTTTTTTTTTCGGTGGGAAAATCATCTTATGACATCCCCCGCCCTTGGGCGGGGCGGGAGATAGTGTCAGACTTTTACTGACTAAAAACCCACTCCTGTTCCTTCATTGCCTTTCGTACCAGGGCCGAGTCTTCCTTTCAGAATCAGACCCTTGGCCCCAGTAGGCTTCGACCCTGCTAGGCCCCTGCAGTTGCTGACATCTCCTTGAAGCGCGCGTGGAACAGCACGCGCCGTCGACGACTTGGGCTCGGTCCGGACGGTTACCGGACGGTCGGAAGGCGAGCCACCCATAGCTCGCCGTCCGCAAGCCCGCGCCTACGATGGCCGGAAATCGGGATCGGAATCCCGGCGGCGATTGGGGCGTGAGGACCGTTGCCTCACGCGATCGGCCGCCTCCTTTGCTAGCATTACTGCTTCGCAGAAGGAGGCGACCGCCTGCCACTCCTCCTCGCTCCGGACCATGGCCTGTACCAAGGCCCGGCGCGAGAGATCGCCGCCACCGATAGCCCCCACGAGGACACGGCGTTGCTCTGCCCAAGCGGGACACACCTCCACCGTGTGCTCCACCGTGTCCTCCGGGTGGTCCACACAATGGTGACACCCGGGCGTTTCTTCCGCACGAATCCGGTGCAGGAACCTCCCAAACTTACCATGTCCGGTGAGGACCTGCGTCATGCGGAAGGTAAGGACGCCGTGTTGCCTTTCCAGCCACTCCTCAAAGAGGGGACTTACCGCCATAATTATGGCGTGCCCAGCACTGGGTTGCGATAGTCGCTGTCGCCATTCCACCATGAGACCCCGCCGGAGCTCTGTCCGCCATGCCGCGACTTGTCGTGGCAGCGGAGTTTCGCCCCGACGTTGCATCTCCACGCGCAGATCGTGCATGCGTGCAAGGCCTGTTGCCACCAGGTCCCATGGTGGCTGGCCAGCAAGGAGGCTCGCCGCTTCGCGGGAAACCGTGCGGTATCCCCGCACCATCCGTATGGCCATGACCCTCTGGCACACGTTCAGCTGGGCCGCCGGTCGCTTTCGCAGTGACGGCGCCCACACCGGCGCCCCATAAAGGGCCATGGACTGTACGATGCCAGCGTAGAGCCTCCGGCAGGAGGCGTCTGGACCCCCAAGGTTGGGCAGGAGCCGCTTGAGGGGAGCCCCAGTCCGATTCAGTTTGGGAGCCAGACGTCGGAAGTGCAACCAGAAAGTGAGTAAGATCTGATGTAAGTAAGTAAGATGGACTAGACTGGACTGGATAAGGCATGGAAAGGAACTCCTTAGCAGCAAATAGCACCTATATCAGTTCAGTTTGAGCATTATGTCATACAACAGAACTTGTTGTTGAACTTGCTCATTATTTAGTTTTAGTAGTAATAAAGGTAAATTACTTTTTTACAAAATAATATATTCGCATTTTCAATTTTGTGTTTGATTTCAGAGATAATTTTGTTTCCTTTTTATAAGTTGTTTTAAAAAAACTTACCAACATACTGTGGAATGGTTTGCAGATAGTTTTCATGGTGATATGGTACCACAGCATCATACAGCTCAAACACCAGCCGAGTGGTGCTGTACATCTTCTTGCACACCACATCTGCACACTGCACTGCTTGCTCCATAATCCCATAAGCCAAGTCTAGCAGCTCCTGAGCTGTCTTCGATATCATACACCTTGGGAAGAAGTACATACTCTTTGGAATAGTTTTGTCAAGAATACCTATTGCCTCAGCACCTTCTTGTTCAGGTTTCAATGAAAGCGGGTTGTTTGGTATATGCTCCACCCCAATAGACATTGTGGCACTCAAATCCTTCAGCATAATAGTCCTTGCAGTCTCCAAAAAATGCTGGCTGGACTTATTTGCAAATAGAACATCAAGATTGTTTAGGTAATCCAATATTGAGAAGTCATCAGTAGCGAATTTGTGTTGTAATAGAAACTTCTGAAAATTGTTAATATCTGATGTTATTTTTCCATAGGTTTGTAAATCATTCAAGTTGTTTGGTATGGTATCAATCAGGCAATCTTTGATGAGTATTTCTCTGAATGTTTCACTGGTTTCTTTGCCAATCATTCTCATAATAGTAGTGTCTCTCCTAAAGTCAATGTTTAGCGTATTACTCAAGAAATGGATGAGTATTCTCAAGTTAGCTAGAACAGTATCATAATGTGGCCTAAAATTCTGCCTTTGCATTATAGTAATAGTCAACAATTGTTCAGTTTCAGCATACACAGTAACATCACCATGTATTATAGGCATAAAACAATCCTTTAGAAGAAAAAGAGAAAACTCTTCAACTTTCCTGATCAGCTTTCCACTCCTATCAAGTGCATTAAGGACATCAACCACAACAAGAGGCTCATCAAATTTCAAATTTATAGTGATTATTTTTTTTCTAGTACCAGCCTTTATACTCCAATTTATCATAAGACTCCATTCCCTGTACATATCAACATGCAATCTATCTGAAATAGCGGTAGCTGTCTGTTTAATGTTGTTGTATAACTCTAAGCTTTGGAATCCCTCAGCTGCTGTGTCAGCGTGCTGCATTAGATCATACACAGCTTCTACGGACCTAGAATAGCTCATGGCTTCCCTGCCATCATCAAATTCATTAACGTACTCTCCACAATGCAAGACATCTTCAACTATGTTGAGAGCAAAGTTTATAGATTGTAGCTCTTTTTGTAGTTGGTCGCGATTAGCTAATGATTTGAGCACATCAGCCATAGTCTCTTGCTCTATTTCCAGCTTACACAGCTCCATGTCCTCAGCCAAGTGCTGTGTTTCATTGCATAATTCTGCACTCTCCTCCAGTATTGTTGACATGTCATATTCAGTGGAAGCCAAAAATGACTTAAAGTCGTTTTTTAATTGTTCTAGTTCTTTGGATATAAGAGGAATTTTCTCAGTAGGCTTCCAGTTTGTGTCATTGACATCAAAGATAGTTTTCAGTACATTATCTACATTATATTCCTCCATCTTAATGTTTTCTTTTGGACCTGTCTTTTTTAATTGAAGGTTCTGGATGTTTTTCACGGTTGGGAGATTTGTGCGAATGGCGGCGTTGCCGTGAGTGATACTTATTGGAAGTTACAGCATTCCGTAATGTGTTCACTAAAAAACGCTTATTTGTTTTATTTTGAGGAGCTTTGATCCAACCAGAGGGCCCTACTATTTCAGCCCTTGCAGCTCCTTGAACAGCTTCCCGTAATAATTCTTCAACAGCTAGTCTAAAATAAAATATGATTTCATACAATTTACAAACACGCCAAAATATATACCTTGCTATCAATTGAGCTGAGGAAACTATAGGAACTATCTTGATAGCAAGAAAACATTCGCCCAGGATATGTATACATAAATTTTCTTAAATTAATCATTCAAGAACCACACAGTGTATTGAAAATGAATAGTAACATAGTATGTAAATTTAAACACACTGGCTTTAGCTTAGCACAAATTAATCACAATTTATTAAGTCTTCACATTAACATATGTTTTGTTATAACATTTATGAGGTTTTCGGCGTATAAATAACAGGGAACCAAGGAAAACTCACTTTTCTAGGGCTTCGTCATCTAATGGTTCTTTTTCGGGTTGATTGGTAACATCTTCTTTCTCTGTCATAGTTTAAATTACTACCAGTTTGTATAATACCGCTACACTAATGTATAAATATGAAATAGTAATAATCTATTTCGAATTTCCGCAGAAATCCATTTTCAATAAAATCCTCAACATACGAGAGAGAAAACAAACACGTATTTTTTGACAGTTGTACAAAATGCATTCATGTTTCCTTTCCTTTCCCAAATTCGTTTGTTTTTTATGCTAGTTTAATTCACTGATTTTAATAGTGAGATTACCGCAAGTTACTTTGTTTTAAGTTTTAAATTTAATGCTTTTAAAATACATTTTATAAATAAATTAAAATGAAATCTCATCCATTAGAAACAATGAACGCATCAATAACTGTAATTATAATTTTATTCCTGGCAAGTATTTTGACTGCGTGGAGTGAAACGTCAGCCACGTACAAACGACTGTCACCGATCGTCTTTGCAGCCCTAACCAAATCTGCTTTTAGTTGTTTAATAATAAGCGTAAAATAAGGTAAGTTAAAGTAATTTCACTTTAAAAATTAGAAGCATTACGGTTTCTATCTATACCTGACTAATATCAACAAAGATTGACCTGTTTTCATTCAAAATTATCTTATTGGAATACTTTCAAGCCGTAACCTATTTTAGTGCCAAAATTACAGCCTATACTTTCAATTTCCAGACAAAATGAGTGCTAAGCTGCTATCCCTGATCCTTATCATCGCTACTGCGGTGACCGCAGAAGATGAACCAGCGATTGCGAAGTTGCTTATTTCGAAGCAAGTTCTGAACAAATACTTGGTGGAGAATATGGATATTCTGGTGAAATACACGCTGTTCAACGTCGGTACTGCTCCCGCTGTGGACGTGAAGCTTGTTGACAATGGTTTCCACCCAGAAGTATTCCAAGTTGTCGGCGGTCAGTTGACGGCACACATCGACAGGATACCCCCGCAGACGAACGTTTCGCACGTCGTGACGGTCAGGTCCAGCAAATACGGCTACTTCAACTTCTCATCTGCTGAAGTTTCATACAAGGCCAGTGAAGATGCCACTGAGGTGAGACAGCATTTACTTTCACTTTGTAAAAATATGTTCTAATTTATGAAACTGTAACAAGCCATTAGCATATGGTTTAAGATAAGTTAACAACAGTAATAGTAACTTTAAAATGGTGTAGCAAATAATCAATATCAGTTTACTTTGTCTAATAATGTTAGGTCCTTTCACTCATAATACAAATCTTAGTTGAAGTTTGTCAAAACATACTTATTAAACACCCAAAAGGTTGATTTGCTAGTGTTGTTTCTATAATACAAAACAGCATTTTAGCAACCAATAAAGGGTATGATGTGCAAATGTTGTAAGAAGAAACATCTTTGATTCATCATCCTTGTTATATGCTGTTCGCTGAACGCTTTCATTCTGAATTTCTATATATTTATCAATCATGAACAAATCTGAAATTAAATATAAACAGCTATTTATGAAATGCTGAGGTTCCAACACAAGTACATTTCAACCTTGCCATTAAATTGATGTATTTATTTACCATACACATTACAATTATTGCTATATGTTCATTCACCTACTACTATTGATATGTTCAAAACCAAAAACCTAGAAGCTGGATCTTACAATAATCAAAAAATCTAAGTATACTAGCACCCAATTTCTTATTTAACCTTTTGAGTGCGTAATTAGAGACACAATAGTAAGACAATGGCAATCATCGGACGTTCGTCGATGGAGCCATACACCTAAAAATTGAATTGAATTGAAGACAATGGTGTGTGAACGCCGGCGTTAATGCGGTGATCAACAGCTTAAGCATTTGAAGTTTAGTATTTCTTAAACTCTAATTTAACCTGAAAACCTGTCATTTTAAGACATTCTTAACTCAAGATATTCAATACAGAAAATCACCCAAGCATACTTCAGAGTTGAACTCACTATTTGAGTACTGGGCATGAACGAACACAACAGTTTTGTTCATGCATTGTTGACAGCTGAGGGAGACAGGTTGAGGGCATACAAACTAATTATTGTACATTCCTGGCACTGAAATTGTTAAGTCAAAACTTTTATCAATACATGACTTAGTGGATAAGTAATTTCAGAGGTGATGATGGGAGGTTTTTTAGAAGAAATTAGTTACCATTAACTTTTTGAGTTATCAGACATAATAACCGAAGCTCTCATTTGTTTCTGTCCATTAGTTTGTTTGCAAATTAAGCATGTGACAAATTGCCAACAAATCCTTTTTTCTTTGGATACAGTGTTCACCAGTGAGAGCAAAATATCAAAGGAATATTTTAAAAAGTATTCCAACATGTTCTTCATCACATTAGTAATTAAAAAGTACACTGAGCATTATTTTTGAGTATAAATAATAATATTTACTAGCAGAAATGCATTTAATTAGAGATTCTGCTCAACCCCAGATGAACTAAGATAATGGCAGGAGGATTATGATGATTTGTCTTTTATTTTTCACCGTGCAGCTGTGGGACATAGGTTTTATTCTGCTTTATTTTATCTATCTCTGCCTATGGCCTACCTTAGAGACAAAATTATCCACCATCTCAATGTTTTATTAAAAAATTAAACTAATGAAAAAATTTCTTATTGCAGTTTCAGCAGGCAATCAGCAGTTCCCCTGGAGAGGGAGCCATCGTGGCCTTTAAAGACTACGACCGCAAGTTCTCCTCCCACATCCTGGACTGGGCCGCATTCGCAGTTATGACCCTGCCATCCCTGGCCATCCCCTTCGGCCTATGGTATTCCTCAAAGAGCAAATATGAAAAACTAGCGAAGCCGAAGAAGGCTCATTAGTTTGTATTTGTTGTTAGGTAATGAGGCAATTGCTAATGTTTTGTGCATACAGTAGAATGTGACAAGACTGATTTTTGTTTTATCTATGTCACATCTGTCATCGTCTTTTGTTATCTGTGGTAAGTTGAGAAGTTTTGGAATACTGTTTCATATTTGAATGGTTGTGAATTGTGGAAACTTTAAAATGAAATGAAGAATGATCATAACTGTCTAATCCTAAATTATAAAAGAAACAGTGCAACATCTATGAGTTACTAAATAAGAAAGAAAACTTATGCTCATGTCTGTAAACTTAGATACTATTCAGTTGTTTGAATCAAAATTTAGTTGAAATGTCGGTTCATTTTTGAATCTGTTGCCCAGATTGATGATTCGATAAATCCATTAAACCCCAAGCGAACGCCGGCGTTCGCTCTCTCATTGTCTTTTTATTGTGTCTCTAATTACGGTATTCGAAAGACATGCATTTAACATTAGCAGTGATCAATTTCACTCCATTAGTTATGTACATCAACATCTTGTTAATATTAATTTATATGAACAATAAAAAGTCTTTTATAAGTCTGTATTCTGCTTTTTTCCGCTCTCACTCCGACACAGGAATCTCCCGAAACAACCACGTGTGATAAGGTCCTGCCTGCGTGCTTCAGGCGGAAAGTAAGGACACCGTGGCGCCTCTGTCGCCACTCCTCTCAAAGAGGGGGCCTCATTGCCTCGAAACTGACTTGCCCAGCGCTGGGTTGCGACGAGTCGCTGTCTCCATGCCGTCATGAGATCCCACCGCAGAAAGTTAGTATTCAGTTAGATTGAATGTTGCTACGCATTCATATAAGAGTTCAAACGGGGGATATTCAAGTCATTTTTACCCCCCTTACATGGTCAGCTATAGTAAATAAAACTTCAACCTTCTCCCTTTCCTATATTTATGTACGTACACAATAATTTTTACTTGTCGGGTACTTCCAACGGAGCGGAAGCGAAGCAGTAAACTGATATTTATGTAGGCACATCCCTAACAAATTCCACTTTGCAATAGAGCTCCGACCACGAAGTTACGCCGCTGCTGACGATGACTTAACAGTTAAGAAGTACAAATACCGGCACGAATCTTAAGCGCTCGGCGAAAAAGTGGGGATCGCTTTGCGCATCGTAAACATCGGCGAGCCAATCACTGTACAAGGATTGCATTGCCTGCCCCCGCGTCTCACTTCATACCACTAAAGAGACCCGATATTTCATTTCTGCGCAAGTGGAAGTCAACGCTAAAGATCCATGCCGGTATTTATAATCATACTTGAAATAAATAAAAATATTGGAGGGACCAAGTAAATTCAATCTGCAAGTCGTCGATGCTTACACGGAAACTTACAAGGAAAACATTGGCTGCCGCCCAATGATATTTTATTAAAATATCATTGCGGTTTTTGTATTTTTTTTTACAATGTGGCCTCTCGCAGATCAACCTATGTGGTTGTCGTCTGCTTAAACGGACTAGCAAGTGGCGGCCTTAGTAAATTAAAGAGTCCAGCTAGGGCTTGCAAAACTCTGTGGGGTACGAACCTCGGCTTAGGGCGTTGCTGGGGCCTGCAGCAAGGGACAGGCTGAATCGAACATAAATTGTTTAGAACTACGAGTTCAACGGCGAGGACGGAATTATGATGGTACTTTTTTTCGAAGGGTGCTGATTTCCCTACGGCTCTCCTGAAGCAGAGTAATTGCGTCATCAGGAAGATGCAGGAGGGATCGTAACAGGAAAGCGATGGGATTTACGTGTTTCACAGCAGTGTCAAAGAAACGCTTGGTAAGGCGTTTCATGAATTACTGGATGGTATGGATTTTGAGATCTAAATGTAGGTACACAATATGTTTTGGACATGATAGGGGGCTTCGACAAATTTTTGGGGGAATTGATTTTGGAGCTTTTGTATCCTACGGAGGTGACCGAGCTTTGCGCGTGCGAAGAGTGAAGACAGGACAAGCGTAGGTACGTCATGATTGGGACGGATGGCCGCCGCGAAAATGCGTGATTTGCCCTTCATTCGATCGACAATTTTCTTTGAGTGAGAGCGGCATGTGGAGGTGCCAGTGCTTTATGTGTTCAACGAAGGTCAGATGCTACTTTAGGATCAAACCGTTTTATTCAGCTTGCTTCTCCCAAGAGATCGCTCTGCTTGCCACACAAAGTGATAGGGATGCCTGCTGCTTGCCGAAAAAAAATACTTTCGTTTCTGGCATCAGTTTACGGATCTATTAGATAAATATAATCTGTGACTGGGTACTACTACGATTGTTGTACGTGAAGAGTTGTACCAATATACCGCTAGATGGCGCTGCCGTTTAAATAGTTTCTATGTTTACAAACTTCATGGTAGAGAAGATAATGCCCAAGGCCGATTCTCAATTATAAATTACTTAAACATTGACTTTAATAGCGAAACCTTACCGTACAAGCCGGAAATGTTTCTTAAAGCCAATTCAAAGGAATTTTAACTCTTTTCTCTTGGGTGTAGGTTGGTAGGAATGATCGTGGGTGTATTCTACGCAAGGGCGGATCCAGGGGGGGGGTCATGGGGGTCATGACCCCCCCTGGGCTGGGTCCAGGACCTAGGTGGACCACTGATTAAAATTGTTAAACATAATGTTTTTATGTAATTTTTTGTCACAATATAGATTTTATGTAAGCACCTTCAATATTTAATTAATTTAAGAGCGGCCAACCCGAGGTACTTTTCTTTCTCCAGATATTTTGGATACACTGTTTTCTTGTGGATATTATCTAGGCTTCTATAAAAATCAAAATATAAACTTGTGTAAAACTAATCTAGTAAAGATCTCTGAAAATCTGCTATTTTACGTGAATTTTGGCCCTCCATAATGTACGCTTTTTAATATATAAAAATATAATAAAAACGTACATCTATAGAAGCCATTTTCGTGCTATGATTTTCTATGATTTTAAATGTGGCCTAAAACCTGATGAGTCATTTGATCGACTTTAAATTGCTCTTATGGATGAAAGACCTTCAAAAGTTTCAAAAATCTACCGCTGGTATAGTGAGTTCAAGCGCGGTCGCCTTACTTTGGGGGACGAACAAAGAAGTGGTCGTCCTACGACAGCTGTCACAGAAGAAAGTGTGCTGGCAGTAAAAAAAATAATTCAAGAAAACAGGCGAATTATATACGAAGAGATTCAGCATACACTGCAGATTGGTTCGGAAAGCGTTCACAAGATTCTACACGAGCACCTTCGTGTGAGGAGGATAGTTTGCCACTGGGTTTCTTTTTTCGGTGAGAAAATCATCTTATGACATACCCCGCTCTTGGGCGGAGCGGAAGATAGTGTCAGACTTTTACTGACTAAAAACCCACTCCTGTTCCTTCGTTGCCTTTCGTACCAGGGCCAAGTTCTCCATTCAGAATCAGACCCTTGGCCCCAGTAGGAATCGACCCTGCTGGGCCCCTACAGTTGCTGACATCTCCTTGAGGCGCGCATGGAACAGTACACGCCGTCGACGACTTGGGCTCGGTCCGGACGGTTACCGGACGGTCAGACGGCGAGCTACCCATTGCTCGTCGTCCGCAAGCCCGCGCCTACGGTGGCCGGAAATCGGGATCGGAATCCCGGCGGCGGTTGGGGCGTGAGGACCGTTGCCTCACGCGATCTCCGTTGCCTGCCACTCCTCCTCGCTTCGGACCATGGCCTGCACAACCTCACCGAACCGTGTGGAGTGGTGTCGTGATATGATTAAAAAATTTTAAGCAGTCTCGTCTCGGCGCGTTTACGTCATTGTGACAGGCGACGAATCCTGGACTTATCAATACGATCCAGAAACAAAGCGTCAGTTGACAGTTTGGCGGTTTCAAAACGAAACAACGCCTACGAAAGTGAAGCGATCGAGAAGCGCAGGGAAAATTTTGATCACTGGTTTCTTCACTTTGACGGGGTATCTGATTTCAATTATTACGAGACCAAAGCAGCATCAACGCCGAATGGTATACCACAAAATGCTTGCCAGAAGTTTTGTCTGCGATGAGCAACCAGGGACCGAACACCGGGCTCCGCGGGTTACTGCTTCACCATGACAACGCGTCCGCGCACTTAGCGCTCAAAACGAGGGACTTCCTGGACACCGCACCGGTCAGTCTTGGGGCAGTCCTGATCTGGCACCAAGTGACTTCTTTTTATTCCCTTCTTTTTAGTTTTTTATCGCCGGAAGACACGCTAGCAGCGTTCAAGAAGGCCGTGTAAGAGGTGTCTGCAGCGGACTGGAAAAAATGTTTCGAAAATTGTTCCAGACGCATAAAACTTTGTATGGAGTTTGGTGCAGAGTTCTTTGAAAAGATTTAATAAAAATATTTTATCAATAGAAGTTTTCTGACCTTATTTTAAATTGTGATTTTGAGACGTATCCTAATTTAAGATTTTTTTAATGTATTATCGCTACACTTCATGTTAGTATAGCGACAGCGGTCCATATCCATAAAAACGTAGCGTGTCGTACGTTCTTAGCGTGTCGATGGTAAAACTAATAAATTCCTTGCCTGGCCCAGTATTCGGCCACGGCAATGCCGTCCACTGATACTGTCATAAGATCCCAACATGAACAGGTAACAGGGCACGTCATGCAGAATGGAAGGTAGGACTTGGTTTGTGGAGAGACACTGCACAGACACTGAAGGTCAGAACCGTTCAGGAACCCCCATCTGTGGAGATTGTCTTTGCTGCGCCCAACCTGCGTGCGGAGTCTGTTTAGAGTTTTCCAGATTGGCCATGGCAACTCGTTTCCAGGAGAGAGCATCACTTCCATCTCTAAGTAAAGCCATATGGTTTTACTTTGAGATGGGCTTGGGGCGCTTACAACAAAACTTTTACGACTTTTAAGTCTCAGGGGCACCGAGCTGTAATAGTGCATTGAATGGCGAGGGTTGTTTTGTTGTTTCGTTCTTTCTATGCGGCTAGCCACAGTCCTGCGAATTTCTGGGGGTGCAATGCCGATTAGTGGATACAGCATTCGTACCGGAGTCGGCATAAGGAAACCAGTGGCAATTTGGCACGTCTCATTAAGTGCTGAATCCACTATGTTAGAGTGGGCGGCGGCGGAGCGGCTCCATTCTGGACAGGCATATTGACCAGCGGAGTCCGGAGAAGCGGAGCGCCATTACAGTTGTTCGCAGAACTTGGGAAGACCCCACCATCTAGTGGATGTTAGGCGACGTAGCAGGTTGTTTCTCGTATGCACCTTCCCCTTAACGTTCTCACAATTCTTTCTGTAGTTGAGAGACCTATCCAGAGTGATGAAGAGATATCTTGGATGGGGGTTATGAATGATTGGCACCTCCTGCCATGAGATATTGAGCATTCAACCCGCTTGTCTGTTACTGTAGATCTGAGAAAGCTGTGGTAAGGTTGGCCTCAATCTCCTCAAAATCAGTGGCTTAGCAAGTTAATGCCAGTTCGTTTGTATACAGAAAGCGGGTTGTGTTAGGGCTCACTGGTTGGTCATTGGTGTAAACGTTAAACAGCAAGGGGGCTAGAACACTACCTTGTGGCAGTCCCATTTTTTTGAGTTCGCCACTTGCTTTTTTCGTTGAAGTAGATGTAGCGATAACGTGTTTCGGGAGAAGACTTAAAAGAAAAATTGATTTTGTTACGAGTATTTAAATATAGGTATTTTTAAGTACAGTACATACATCGATAAAATAGTAGGTATTTAATTGATGTATGTATTTTTAACTGTATCTATTATTATCAAAATTAAATCATTTACTTCTTATGACTTGACCATGACTATGTGACCCCCCCCGGCGCCAAAGCTGGATCCGCCCTTGATTCTACGCTTAGGTAGGTAGGTAGGTATGCAAGTTGCTCATTGGCCCCGTCATTAATTTATCTCCTTCCTGCAAGAAGTGACGGTGACACACGCATTTCAATTATATTGAAGTGGGAGTTCACGATTAAGCTAGCAGTTTATAGGCATGACTAACTACGAGTGCATAAACTTTTAAATACAAGTCAACAAACGTCATAACACGATTCGAAACCTAATACTTACACCACTAGTTTTTAATTAGTACAAATGCTTATAGGGCTTATTAGAAAACGTCTTGTGATTATTTAGAAGTCTCAGTAATTAATACCTATTCATAAACAGTAAAGTTATTAGATAGCGTTTGTTTATATCCCAAAATTCCACTCAATTTATGGAAATATTGTATTGGCAGGCAGGGATTATGAATGAAAAACAATGGAAAAACACTGCGCGTAGTATTTCCTAGTAGCAATTGTTATGAATAATTGATTCAATTATGAATTGACTAATTATGACTAAAAATAGTGGTGTATATCTTAGATGAGTATATATATGTACCTATTATGTAACTGGTAAGTCACCCAAAGGTTGACTGGTAGAAAATGCCTTAAGGCATTAAGTCCGCCTCTGTACTTTTGTGTGCATAAAGGATTAATAAATAAATAAATAAATAAGTTGCCTAGGTACTCGAGAAGTCGACAAAAAGTTGATAGGTATTATAACTTCAGGCTACTTCACATCTAAAATTACTTAGCTACCTACTTGTAGAGGTGTGCCCCGCCTGGGCAGAGCACCGCCTTGTCCTCGTGGGGGCGATCGGCGGCAACGATCTCTCGCGCCGGGCCTTGGAACAGGCCATGGTCCGGAGCGAGGAGGAGTGGCAGGCGGTCGCCTCCTTCTGCGAAGCAGTAATGGTAGCAAAGGAGTAGGCCGCACGTGCACGCGCGAGGCAATGGCCCTCGCGCCCCACCCGCCGGGATTCCGATCCCAAAGACTCGGCCCCGGTACGAAAGGCAACAAAGGAACAGGAGTGGGTTTTTTTTAGTCAGTAAAAGTTTCACTATCTCTCGCTCTGCTCAACAGCGGGGGATGTCATTGGATGATTTACCCACCGAAAAAAATAAAATAAAAATTGAGCTACCTACGTACCTACTTACACATAAAAAATAAATCTATAGGATTTTTATTTTTATCAATGAAATTAAAATTTCTGTTCCTATTTATCAAAATAACATTTTTTTATTAAAAATGCATAAGATAATATATTCGAAACCTATAGCAAAAATGCAATTAAAAAAAAAAACTGTCCGTTCCAGTTAATCTCCGAAAAGGCAGGACCGATTTTGACGAGACTTTCACAAGTAGATAGCTGATGTTATAGAGAGCACATACTTAACATATATACTACTTTTAAGAAAGAAAGAAAAAAATTAGAGTTACGCACAAAAAAAAAATCTTGTAATTGAGACTAATTATATTGTGCTATTTTATGACTGGTGTGGACGACGTCGCGGACACTAGCTAGTCTATTCTAATAGAAGATCCTGAAGAGTTTGTTTGTTTGTTTGAACGCGACAATCGTAAGTAAGTAGTTAACTACTGGTTCGAATTGTGAAATTCTTTTAGTGTTGAATTTCCCACTTATCGAATAAGGCTATGCTATTATATAGGCTATACATCATGCTACGACCCACGGAAGCGGAGCAGTAACTAAAGATGTGAGTAAAACCGTAGGGGTATTACGGTATTACGCGAGGAAGCAATGCAAGACACACTTCAATTTATTGTTTTAATTCATTTATGAACACTTACCTATCTAGAATGTATGTGATTATTATGTCATTCTCAGCTGGAATTTACTAGTAAATAGGCAGGTACCTACTTACCTACGTATCTATACACGAACGTAACACACAGGCATAATTTTGTATGTTTTGGAGACGGACGGACGCGGAGGCAACGCACTATTGGCATAAGCATATATATACCTTTTTACACCACCTGCTCGATAATGCCCTTTTATACATCATACAACCATCACTTAAAGCAAGTCATTATGTCCCTAGGGAGATAATGCAGTATGGGCAATCCCTAGGGAATAATGAGATTTGAATTTGGAACGTGAAAAACCGTCAGCATTATGTGAATTAAAATGTAGTGCATCAAACAAGTTTATTCAAATTTCAAACTGGCCAATAACAAAAAAAAAACAGAATAAAACGAGTTTCTAAAAAAAATTTTGTTTGTTTCAAATCTCAAAACATTTTGAGTGATACTTAGTTAAGATTAAATCGTAAATAATACTTACATATATTTCTCTATTTGTTTTACTAAATTGTCTTTTAATTATCTCACAGATGGTGTAAAAAGTAGACTATCCAACACGGGGATAAAGCTGTCTTTGTCTTGGGCGGCTTGAATTCCTCACTTCACTCAGGTTTCTTTATTAACTCCCTCGCAGTGCTCGGGAGTAAATTATATAAATCCCTCACTGACGTTCGGGATTAAAATTAGCAACCTTCGATTCGTTCGGAATTCAACATGCCATCCGCGACTTAAAGACACTGCTTTATCCCCTAGTCACATAATCTACTATTACATACTCTTTGTATATACTGTGGCGTGAGGTCGGCCGTATTGCAGGACCTACCCGACACGTTACGAACTATGTAGGTATTTTAATGAAATTCGAAACAACCTCATAACACATAGGTATTATATATTCATGTACCTATTTTAGAATTGATAACTCTCCACTAAACTATATGTTAAACGAAGTAGATACTATTCAAATAAGAATAGAATCGAATTACCGCCATGTTATGACGTCATAACAGTATATTCAATGTACAGTCAAATCGAATCGGTTAGGCTGAGAAAAACGAGATATTTTTTAAATTAAATTGATATAAGAATTATGAACGAATTTTTAAAATTCTTAATTTCCGCTCATCTTTGCATCACTGAGTGATGTGTCTGAGTCACTACTCAGACGCATCACTCAGTGATGCAAAGATGTGGCAAAGATGAGCCACTGCAAATGCAAGAAGGTGAATTTTTGCCAACAATGAAAATAAGAAAAAAAAAACAGTTTTTTAAACTAATTATATAAGTATTTAGCTAAGAATAACAAATTTTATTTGATCAAACATGAGTGCCTAAAGAAATAAAATAATAAGTGGCTCACTACATGTCTGCCATTTCTCATCATAAGTTCTAATAAATTATTATTATGAAATAATTAATTATTTTGTAAATTTTATACTTGTATATTAAATATCAGTCATAACAGTCATAATTAATTTTTTTTTAATATTCAATTACATATTTACATTATCAAATTATGTATTTTCCTTGTTCAATACTTATTACTGAATATTTTAATGACTTTAATTATATTTAATATCATTCAATGATAATAAAATACATATTATGGGCTCCACTGCTACACAACGTTATACGACGATTGTTAGTTCTAGTTACCTATTTATTTATTAGAATCACGGAGTCGTTTAAAAATTCTGTAATACTATAATGTGCTTTCTGTGCCAAAAACAATTTCATAGTTTAAGTTTAGGAATAGTTAGTTCTTTCAAACTTTTGGGCCATTTATCAGGGCCGTCTTAAGTCTATTCTGCGCCGGGGTGCGGGACTCAGCCTGCGCCCTCGTTTTTTTTTACACTGCAGCGTGGCCCGCGACCGACGACACACTGCAGTATGAAAGGAGTCCTAGTCAACCAAGAAAACAAAATACACATAATTTTGACAATTTATTTATTTATTACTCTAAAAAACAAAATTAAACTTAAAACTTCGATTACTAAATATTATTTGCTTATTACATATACATACACATACATCAAACAAACTCAATTTTTCATGCTTTTGAGTTGGCAAAGATTTTAATTAAATCATTTATTTTTATATCAATTTTGGATTCTATACTTATAATGGCTAAGTTTGTCAGTCTGTCTTGGGTCATGGTTGAACGAAGATAATTTTTTATTAATTTTAATTTTGAAATGGATCTTTCACCTTCTGCTACTGTAACAGGCAGTGTTAAATATATACGCAGAGCTGTTGAGATATTAGGAAATGAGGAAATTAAATTATTAGAATATATATAGCTTGAAATATCAGTGGAAGTACTTGTTGATGCATTGGGAAAAAATATTGGCAACAATTCTAATTCATTACAGTATAAATCCTCCCCGTCAATATCAAATCTATTTTAAAATGTTAGTTTTTCTTAGAGCCGATAACACTGAGATTTTTTTTCATGCATCTTTAATTTATTCCAGCATTCAATGTTTTGGAAGAGTGAAAAAACTGAATTGTGTTCCGTCAGCAAATCGAATCTCTCATTTAATTTCAAGATAGCAGTGTCCAGTAGAAAAAAATAAAAACATACTTTAAATTTGTTGGTTGGGTCTAAAATGGGCTCATATGCAGCTTCGTAATCAAAATGTCTTTTTCGGGGACGTGGACGAGCAGTTTCTTTAAATTCTGTTTCGCATTCTAATTCTTCAGCAATTAATTTTGCATCAGATAACAACTGTTCAAACGCGCTATCGGTGCGGTATTTCTCCAAATCTTTTTTAACCAGATTAATCATTTTGGTAGCTTCTGAAATAATTACGTCCGATTTTTGCAAATTTTTGCTTACAATATTAATCTTTAGTAAAATATTGTACCATATAACTACTGAACATATGACTTTAATTTGGCTATTAATGAACTCGCTATGTTTTTTGTGTCGCTGTCATACTTGTTATTTGTAAAAATATAGTATAATGCATCGTAAATTTTATCCATGTTAAAACGGAGCGCTCTAAGAGAACATCAAATCTACTTTCCCAACGCGTATTTGAAAGAGGTTTTAAATGTCAAAGTAGGTATCTGTTTCATAATTACATCCCAGCGTGATGTGGATGCTGAAAAAAATTCATAGATTTCTTGGACAATACAGAAAAAGTTTGTAATTTCTAACGAGCTTTTAGCGGCGTCATTTACTACTAAGTTAAGGGAATGAGCAGCACACAGTACGTAAAAAGCACGAGGATTCATGTCAAATATTTTTTTTTTGGGGGCCAATATATTTTTCCCCCTCATATTGGCTCTATTATCATATCCTTGGTCTCGCAAATCATCTAATTCAATATCGCATGATTTTAAGACATCTAACAAATATGTCACCAACCCTTGTTCGGTAGTTACAGGTAAAAAACCTAAAAAATGTTCTCGTACCTCAGCGCGTTTTGTCGATGGATTTAAATAAATAAACCTCACACTAACAGTAAGTTGTTCTTGGTGTGAAATATCAGGTGTGCAATCTAGAATTGCAGAGTAGGTAGTATTTACATTGCTTCAGAAGACTAATTATAGTCGTTTTAATTTTGTTCAGCAATTATACTAATCAGTTCATTTTGAATGTTATGACCAAGATAATGTGGTATGCGATGCGGAGTTCTCTTTGAATTCGAGCAATGTGTTCTGATAGTGTGCTATCAAAATTAGTTATACTCTCCACCAACTTTAAAAAATTACCATTATTTGGGTCATACAACTTCTCGGTTGTGCCCCTAAATGCTATATTTTGACCTACCAAAAATTTTATAATTTCGATTATCCTTTCCAAAACTGCCGTCCACCTCTTTCTTTCGCGGTCTATTTCAGTTTGATTTACCGAGTCTACTGTTTGCCCTTTCAATAAGTCATTTTTTAGATCCAAATATTTTTTTAAAGAACATATGTGCCCTGAACTTTTTTCATGTCGTTCTATATTTCTCGACAAATGCCCCCAGTCTTTGTAACCACTGGAGGCATTAAATGCAGTGACATTATTATTAAAAAGCTTACAGTGAAAACAATATACAGAATCAGTAGATGTGGACTATACAAGACAAACTCGATGAATAATTTCGTTGTTTTGTAACTTTTTACTTCAGATGTCTTATTTATGGTACCAACTGACTGAATTTACCAGGTTGAAAGAAAGAGTCAATCGGAGAAGTTAGCTTTTTAATTTTTTCTTCTTTCTCCAGTTTCCTTTTTCTATTTTGAGCACCCGATGGTTTCTTTTTATCCCCTAATCCGGCCATTTACAATAAAATCAAATTTCAATTTAGTATTTAATTACTAACATTAAGAATTTGTATTTTTGCAATTATAAACAAATAAACAAAACAGTCATGACTCTCTCTCATAAACAAATGATGTGATGATGATGATGTGATGATAATGATTGTAATGTACCTAACACTAACACTTAAAAAATAAAATTGACTTACCTTTATATTTTTTTCTCTAAGAACTTCCGTGCTAATTCGCCGGTTGTTACAAATGAAATGAGCTAACGAATTCAATTACTTAAAAGAAGAAATCAGATCAATCACTGACCGACACTTACATAGGCGCCGCGCGCCGTGCTGTAAATTCAAATGAACTTACACCTAATTGTAGTGATTTAGAAATCATTTCTCTTTAAGTGCGAGCGACCGGGCGGCAACGTGACAAACGTACATACATACACTCTCTTTGGATTAGAGATTTTGCCGCGCGCGTGTTGTATTAAATAAAATTGTTATTTGTGTAGTGTAGTAATGCGGTATGACAAGCGCCGAAAGTGTAATAAAAGTAAAAAAAATATTATTGTTGATGACTATTTTTTTTTTTTTGCTTGCGCATACATATTTGTCGTAAGTAACAAGTATATAAAACTGTGCAATGGCGTTAAGTTCAATGAAATATCCAAAAATTCAGCGCACGACAGGCGCCCCCGGGCGCTCCGCGCCCGGATGCACCGCACCCCTTGCACCCCCTGGTAAAGACGGCCCTGCCATTTATTATAGATAATTGGTGCCATGCAAAAAACACTCTTGCGCATAAGTGCAGTTTTTGATGTATGTAAACATAGTTGGCTATCATCACGTCTATTCCTTGGAAATCTGTCTGCCATACGAGGAAAAAAATGTGGATTTGTTTTTACGAACATTGTTATTTCTAATATACACCCCTATTTTTTAATTAGTACAAAAAAAAAATGGGGCTCTATCCGTAGGTACCCGTTACTGATCATATTTGTGTAGTCCAAAGTAAAAAAAAAAGGATATCATTCGATATCATATCGTCATTTATTCATTCATAATCAACAGCCTGTACAATATTTGCATAAATTGAGTGACATTTTGGGATATTTAAAACAAACGCTAATAGCTTTGCTGTTTATAATATTATTATCTATTGAAAGAATAGCAAACAGGGATGGTCCTAGTACACTACCTTGCGGAACTCCATGAGGAACGGTACGCTCACATGACGTGAAATTCTTCACGTTTGGAGCTCATATTTATTCTACTAGTTTGAGTTAAGTACAACTTTCTGTCATGTAGGTATGATTGTATATTTCCCCTTAATTTAGATTAAACAATAACGTTGTTATTCACTTAGGTTTAACTAAGATTCGGTTAAACAAAGTAGAAAATAAGCTGTTATTGATAAATTCGCAAATAAGTTTTCTTTTGAAACTACGCGAGTCTATCAATAATAATAAAAAAAACGTACTTACTTTTTAAGTTACATATTTTAACAGACAGAAGTCATTGACGTTTGAATCGCATTGTAGACCCACCCAGATACGTTTATTTGTTAGAAGGTGTAATCTCTGGACAGCTGATCCGATTATTAAAAATCTTTGCAACTGTTCCTTTTTATTTTTTATCCCAGTCTTCTTTCAATTCAGTTGAGAGTTTGTCATGCTCACTCAAATGTCTCACTGATGGTGGCGCATGTGTTGGATCATTCGGTTCCCTTCGAAATGGTTGAGCTGAGTGGTGCTAACTTATTAGCGTCATGTTCGTGAACGGGCGCTGTCAGTTGAAACTGGTCAGCTAGGAAGATGGGAAGGCGCAAGACTATCGAGTTATCAACACAAGTAGCGTCCCAAACTAAAGGCCTACCCATCTTCCATGGGAATAACGACATGCCGTCCGGTCTCTTATCATCGTCATTGTTTTAGGTAATTCATTTATGAACACTTGCCTATCTAGAATGTATGTGATTACTATATGTCATTCTCAGCAGGAATTTACTAGTAAATAGGCAGGTATGGGTACCTACTTACTTACGTATCTATACACGAACGTAACACATGCTCATCTCTTAGCTGCCAGTTGCTATTTTAATATCTATATTTAGTTTTTATTTTTACTTTATTTAAGTTCATTGTTCTTACATGATAGCGACAAGAAACATGTAACAGAGATATTTGTAATTACAAAACATGATTAAAAAGAGTGTCCATGGAGTTTCTTGCACATTCTTCTCCATAGAGACCTACGCTTTGGAATGTGCAATTAACATATTTTTTTCTGACTGACTGACTTCTTGACATTTCAAAAGTGCCTGTAAATGGTTTATTTGAAATAAAATGCTTTGAATCTTGAATTCCATCTCAAGTTTCTGTGTACCTTTCTTTAATTTAGTTTTGCTGTCGGTCCCGGCCTTCCGACTGAGACTGACTGAGACCCTAGTTCGCATAGTTCGCGACGCAAAGGTACCTACATACTTAGTTTATAAACATAGTCACGTGCGAATGTAGTATCGTCACTACGATCTATTCAACTCGTTGAACACAATTATAATTAATAATGACAATGATCTACTGTTCAAGTGTTTTATAATAACACACTTGACTTGAGTACTTAACTTGGATAACATAGGTACTCTTCACTTGTTGCATAGGTTTACGACTGCCTCATAATAACGCTGATGATTTTTACACGACTGCCCAAAAAAAATCATTATCTCATCATCATTTCACCCGACACTGTAGACTCCGAGAATTCTTAGGTTACTTTCTATTACGACTCACTTTTTATTATGATTACTTTTATTGTACTTTTTAGTACAATATTGACCGGTCTACACTGTCCTTACATAATATCTACCTATACTGTTAGTAGTATGGAAATATTGTAAGAACAACAAATTTTTTAAAAGATTAACCATGGAGTTTCTTGCCGGTTCTTCTCCATAGGAAATTACCAATTTGGAGTCGTGCACTAGCTTTTGACGTTTTATAGGTGCCCATGTAGGCCTATGTTAAATAAGAAACTTCTGACTTTGACTTTGAAAGACGTTCACTGTTGGACATAAGCCCTCCCCAAGTGTCGCCACAACAAACAGTCCTGGGCGTCTCCGTCTTTCCGGGCGTATCCACTTGATTCTCGCGACCCTCATCAGGTCATCGGTCCACCTTGTGGGAGGTCTTTCAACGCTGCGTCTTCCGGTACGCGGTCATCGCTCCAGAACCTTTCGGTCCCATCGAGCACCTGTTCTGCGAGCAATGTGCCCTGCCCACCGTCAGTTAAGCTTTCCGATTCTTCGCGCTATATGTCGGTAAACTTGGTCTCATTTACCTACCTATGTTTTTAGCTTATTAATACTATCCTTATATCTATGATACTATCTTATCGGTACATAAGCTTATCGATTGCTATGGAACCGCTGCGCTGAAAAATCAAACACTGCGACTTAAAACGCGTCAGGTATTGGGAAAGGAACCGAGAACAAGACCTCACACTAGCAAGACCTTACTGGCCCGTATTGTCCCACTGCTGGGCAAAGATGGAGGTTTAAATTCCTTCCAACGATCACGATTTTTTCGCTTTTTTTTAATTTTTTAGGATAGGGAAGCACAGACTTATTGAGACTGGGCCACTTGGGTAAATTATGAACTAATGGCGGGCCACCAGCAAAAAGTAAAAACGAAAATGGCCAAAAATTTAATTTAAAAAATAATATATTAATTTGAAGCGTGGCCTGCATTGTGCTCACAATCTTTTTTATAATTGGCTCAAATTTACTTGTAGCGACACGTAAAATTGCTTCCAAGCTCTCATTTGCATGGCGGTTTCGATTTATTGTTTTGTTATTTTATTCAACACCGAAAAAGTTTGTTCATATAGGTACCTATATAAGTAGAACTAAATAAGCTGGCGCATTTCAGGGCATTTGTACGCAACTCTTTGTACATATTTAGTTTTATGAGTTTTATCAATGCAGCGGTAAAAGTTCAGCAAGAACCCCTTCATTGAATTTGTTGCGAAAATCTTGATCATTTTGAATATCGATTAATTGACTGTGGTGCAGTTTCTGCTGAAATGGTGAAAGGATTCCTAATTTTTTCCAATAGAGGTTTAACTTTTTGATACTTTTTTGAGTTTCACATTTATCGTTCACGAAAAGATTGTAAAATATCTAAGTTTTCGACAAAGCTAAGATTAACCGCAGTTTTATTGAATTTTTCAGTAATTTTCTTGTAATTTGGAAAATGATTGTAATTGCCCGAATTTATTTGTGATCTGAAAAGAGCTAGCTTGCTGGCGAGCCACTGACATATTGCCGGGGGGCCGCATGTGGCCCGCGGACCGCGGTCTGTGCATCTCTGCTCTCTCTTAGGAAGACACCAAGGTAGTCCCACCAAGTTCTTCACAAGCCCTAGGTAGGTATAGGTATATAACTTAGGTACTGTAAACTGCAATGGTAGGTACCTACCTAAATAAATTTTGATTACGGTACAGCTGATGTATATTTCTTTCTTTTCTACTTTTTATGTGTCTTGTCTTGATCAAAATAAAACAACAAAAATAAAAACAACAGTGTTATAATTATTAAAAGTTTAAAATAAAATACTATACAATCACGGATAGCTATGTATACAAAGCAACTTTTTCTAAATAAACAAATAAATAAATAAAACTCCCTATTAATACATAACATTTTCAACACACTCGAAAACTAGCTTTTATTTCTCCTTTTGTTAGTTTATAGTTTTATGAATATTTAAACTGATTATGTTTAAGCAAATAGTATATATCATTAATCAAAAGATTTATTTTTATACACAGATAAATGTTCATTATAAAAAAATAACAGTTTTGTAAGGGCAGCTCTAGTAAAAACGAACACGTGCCCGAAAAAAAAACAAACATAGTCGACCATGGAGTCGACATTATTTTAATACAAATACATAGGTACAATTTGCTAATGTTTTTTTTTCAATTACCTATCTACCTACTATGCTACGACAGTAAATTATTATAATAGGTTTTAATTATATTTTTTTCCGCGCACAAGGCGCTGGGTTTTCCATCAAAATTTTATTAAAACGATAAAACAATTGACTATCATAATTATATATCCGTGTAGGTGTAGGTAATGGTTTTATAAAAGATACATAATGTCTAAAACATGGATAGACACTTGCTGCAACAAAATCTGCATAAAACTTTTCCAATAAGTCAATATTTCTTCCTCTTTCGTTGTTTATATCGAAATAAAATGCATTATGACCAAAGTAAATACCTAAAGTACCTACTTAATAGGTATACTACACGTATACTAGGTATGTAGGTAATTTAATAAATTTGTTTAACAACATAATAATACCTAAGACCTACTTAGAGGTACAGATAAATGTACCTCACATCTATGATAACGATCTCAGAAAATACAGCCGAAACGTCAATATCCTCAGGGTCACACTACCTTACTCGTAGGATAAAAAGATTTTGGCATCGATCGGAAAATGGTGATTAAACAAGCGAAAAGGGACGCGCTTTTTTTTACTCACTACTCACAATAATTTGAACGCTGTAATCGTCCCTTTTACATATTAAGAAGAAAAAATAAAAATACATTCAGTCGAACATAGAACCTCCTCCTTTTTGAAGTCGGTTAAAAAGTAAAACCACTTAGCCTGCATCACATGAAAGAAAAAATATAGAAGTTAGTGTCATCTGCGGCCCTTACGACCTAAAATTAACTGTTAAAGTACCCTTTCTCGCTCTCACGCCTAGCGTTGCCAGGCGTCCGGATAAAGCCGGACATAGTCAGGCTTTTTGGTTACGTGTCCGGCCAAATTTGACGGTGTCGGGCCAGTCCGGCTTTTGTCAGGCTTTTTAAATTGGCCCATTTTTTTTTTACATTTCTTCGTTTCCGTTCCTTCCCCTTATCTTGTATCGTGCAAGCGACCGGACTAGCCCTGTAGTTACAACTAACTATAATTGCAATTAATATTGTAATTAATTATTAATTTATCATATTGATAATAATAAAGAAGACTGATTCATTTAATTTTATTGTTGTTTCATTAGAATTTAAGATTTTATGGTACCTCTACCTATACTAGCGGCCCCTCCGAAAGTTGGCTTGTCGCTTTTCGTCAGAATAAAAATTTGAAAACCCGATGGCAGCGCCACCTATCGGGTCCTATTGTATTTTCAAACCATGCAAGAGCCTATTTAAAATTCAAATATATACACAAAATTTCATCCAAATCGCTCAAGACGTTTCGGAGAAGCTAGGTGACAAACACAAATACTTACAGAAGAATTTAGAGATGGTATGATAAAAAAAAGACTTGTTTTAATTTATAGAAAAATGATATCGTGTTATCCGTGAGACTAAAAAGTAAAGGAGGTCCGGTCTTTTTACCCAAATGTCCGGCTAAACTGACTGGTCTGTTCGGCTTTTCGGTTTTTAAACCTGGCAACCCTACTCACGCCTGACATTTTAATGTCATGGTAAGGCCCCTGGTTAGGTTAGCAATTTTGTATTTTAGCTCATGACTCATCTCATAGAGTTCCAATAATAAAGATGAATAACACTTTTACGAGCTTGAGTCGATCTACACAAACACTCATAATAAATTATAATAAACATTTACAAACTCAAAAGCATTGTTTAATTAATTTATTAATTTTCGTATTAATTGGTCATCTTATTTGTTTAACATACAACAATGTAGGCTAATGATTAATTAGTAAATAATAATATAATCAAACTCTGACGTACATATTATGTACGAAGCAGTTTATCAATCAGTTTGAATAACTCGTCCTGCTGTGTGCTATACTGCTATGCCATTATATCGACAAATCTATGTAAACAAAAATTAATTTATGCAACCTCATAAATAGCGTGCCTGCGTGCATGTTGCATTATAAATGCAGTTGGTACATATGTGGTACCTATATAGTCGAGGATATTGTACTTCAATATCCATAGAATACTTTCATTCTAGACGATTATAGAAGTTCTAAATAAACTGTTATTGTACCTACGTGAATAATATTCCGTAAATATTGGCAGAAGCCCAACCCAGCAAAATGATGACCTCAGCAAATATGCACGTTGAAATTCTTACCTACTACGACGCATAACAGCTGCGGAGATTACCGGAACAAACTAAGCGGCATAAATAAACTATAAAGTAGTAGGTATGGCCGACATAAATAAGCGTTTAGTAAAATGCCGTTTATCTACGCTTTTGTGAACTTCATTATCATGTAAACACGCAATCTCTCACGTAGTAAACGGGATTTTATTTTTCTGTAGCAGTTTTGAATTATTTTTCGACCGCTGTTTTACCAATGCATTGCATATTTAGGGCCGTGAGTGGGGATTTTTGAACCGGGACCGCGGTCCCAACTTCCACCTATAAAAAAACATTTTATTTTTGAGTAGTATTTTGGGACCACCAGGAAAAAGGGTTTAGAGTATAGTTTATGAGTTACCAAAAAAGCTGTATTTATTTTATTTGTGGTCCCATAATTATTTTTATAAAAAACATTATTTTTCTTTTATAAAAAACATTATTTTAATTTTATAAAAAACATTATTTTTATTTTATAAAAAAACATTATTTTTGTTTTATAAAAAACATTATTTTTATTTTATAAAAATCATTATTTTTATAGATGGAAGTTGGGACCACGGTCCCGGTCCTAAAGAGCCCCACGGCCCGAAACTAGCTGATCATAATCTCTCTAAGTTTTTTCCAACCAGCTTGGGATCGGCTTCCAGTCTTACCGGATGCGGTTGAGTACCGCGTTTTACATGGAGCGACTTGAATGAATGAACTGAAAACTTCACATTGTCTTGCCCGGTTTCGAATCCGCAACTTCATACATGAGAAGGGAGTTGCCTTAACCACTGAGCCGTCATGACACCTACGCCAATGTATGTGTTTTATCAAAATGCATCATGGTGTAAGCACAATGTGGTAAGTAAAAGATAGGCTACTTTGTTGTGTTTTAATCGACAAGGGCACTGATCATGCACTGATCTTTTGGAGCCAATGAACTGACTCAGATAAGAGTCTAGCCATGAGCCTAGTCCTTTGGGGACTATGGGCGGAATTCACCAATAACACTAATAGCGTTTTAACGTTTAGCTCGCATAATCGCGTTTAGCCGCTGTCACTAGTGTCACTAGTCTGTATTTTTCTTTTGTTGTATTTTTACAAGTGACACTAGTGACAGCGGCTAAACGCGATTATGCGAGCCAAACGTTAAAACGCGATTAGTTTTATTGGTGAATTCCGCCCTTATTGTTTTTGTGGTAGACAGCTATTCGATATACATCCGGGCATCCGGTTCTTGTGAAATAACACCCAGTTACGCGAACGAAATCCTATGATACTCATGTTGTTCGGTGGAATGCCACCGAACACTTCACGTGTTATGACGCACGCGCCTATAAAGCGATGTACTTACCTAACATCAATTAGTGCATTACACGGACCCATCGCGACCGGGTGCATTCATAACATTCCAAACATTTTAACATTAACATTTCATAGATTTCAACAGAACATTAGTTTTAGTATATCTTTACTTTAAGAACATTTTGGTAACCGTTAAATAGACATTTAGTTTATCTCGCAACATAGACTTTCATTTAACAAACTTTCCAACACTCGAAGCCCTCGCACCGCACATTTTGGTCCTTCGAGCCGGATGCCAAGAGCAACAGGCGTGTTCAACCATAACAGCAGCGGAACGTCAAGTAAGATCTTTCCTTTTTGTTTTGTCTCTTTCGGTATCAAACAAACATTATGACATCCCTTGAAGCTCAGTACCTCCTAGCCGAGGACATTGAGCAGGAGTACAAGAACTACAAGAAAGACGGCGCAAGCAGGAAAAACAACGCTGAATACTTCAAGAGGCGTTGGAACAGGTTAGAAGAGCTGTGGAATGAGTTCCAGTTCAAACATGAGCAACTGTGCTCAGAAGTGAGTCGCATGGATCCTTATTTTCAGGATCAGCGCTACGAAAAACTAAAATCAGTTTATTTAATGTACCAGAACCAAATAAAGGAGGAATTCGAGAGTTTCACGTCACAAGCGAGCACGTCTCAAGAGAAACACGAAGATACCTCTGTAACAAGCAAACCGCTGGAAAAACAAGAAGCAGTAAATAAACCGACTTCTCAACAGATCCAGGGTACATCAGTTGATAAAGGAATATCCAGTAAGATGGATGAAACATTGCGAAAACAACAAGCTAACTTCAAGGCGTTTACACGAACAATGGCAAACATTAATTTAGAAGCGCTTGAGGAGAAATGGGAGTTTGAAGATGCTCTAAAAGCATTGGAAACCCGTTGGTCTGCAATCGACGCTCTACATCTGGAGATTGATAGTGAACTAGATGGTAAACACTTGGAATACGAAGCCAAATTCACCAAGTACGAAATTCAGTATCACACTCTGAAGAAAAACATTAACAAGAAAATGTGGTCGGTCTCATACAGAGCAAAATTCACACCTAAACTCGATATCCCCATATTTAGTGGCAACTTAACACAATGGGTATCGTTTAAAGATCTTTTCTCAGAGGCTATACACAACAACCCAACAATCTCCAACGGCCAGAAAATGCAGTTTTTGAAAAGTAAGGTCAAGGGAGAAGCCGAGCGACTAATCCAACATTTAATTATAAGCTCCGACAACTACTTAACTTGCTGGGAGATATTGAATCATCGCTACAACAACAAACGTCTCATTTTTACATCTCAAATAAACATCTTGTTCAGCCTACCCGTGATTCAACAACAATCGTTAGCACAAATTAAGAAGATGCACGACGTCACAGTCGAAACAATACACGCCATCAGAAATCTGGGTGTAGATATTACAACATGGGATCCTCTATTAGTAGTTATCTTGACCCAAAAGCTAGATTACGAACTGTACACCAACTACATGGAGTCGGTCAAGAACCCCAGAGAACTGCCGGAACTGCAAGAACTTCTAGATTTCCTGGAAAGCAAGTTCACCACTCTAGAAACATCGGCCCGCCGCAAACAAGAAGTCCCTGTTCAAAAAACAAACCATCAACCAACATCATCTTCGAATATAAGAAAATCGAACTTCCACAAACAGAACAACAATAACAAAAACAACAACGAACAACACCTAAAAGTAGGAAAAACATTTCACATGTCGGGACAAATCATATGCCCACTTTGTGAAGAAAGCCATGGGATTTACAAGTGTAGAAATTTCCTACAGATGCCTGACACGCAAAAATTGAATACGGTCAAAAAACTCGAAATATGCACAAATTGTTTGTTTTCGCATAACGGCAAACCGTGCAATTCAACAAAAACATGTCGTAAGTGCCTAAGCCAACATAACACTTTAATCCATGACGCTTTGGAAAATTCAAACAGGCCATCGGTACCGAAGTCCACGGCCGGTGCAACAATTGCAAAATCATCGGAACCCGGGCCATCGAACTCACACGTTTCACAAGTTGAATGCCCTGAAGTCCTACTGGGAACTGCCCAACTGAAAGTACGAGGAGCAGATGGCACCTACCACAACATGAGAGCCTTAATTGACCAAGGTTCTCAAATATCTCTCATAACAGAACATGCAGCGCAAATCCTAGGGATCAAGCGACAGAAATGCAAAGGGGTGATCTACGGAGTGGGTCAGAGAGAAAACAATTGCAAAGGGAAAATAAACATTTCCTGTGTTTCTTTGCACAACAACTACACGTTCAACACGGAAGTAATCATTATGAGCCATCTCATAAAAAACCTACCTAACAAAACATTCACTAAGCCCAATTGGTCAACCTTCCAAAATATACAATTAGCAGACCCAGAGTTTTACATCAGTCGGCCAGTTGACTTACTATTAGGAGCTGATATTTACTCTAACATTATCCTTAGCGGAATAATAAAGGGCGACAGCATAACACAACCGATAGCGCAACAAACACAGCTTGGTTGGCTATTATGTGGAAGCACCCAAACTTTTCACTGCAACGTTGTCCTTAACAACATCGAAGACATGCAACAATTCTGGGAGATTGAAGATGTAACAGAAGATGGAGATTTATCCTCAGAAGATATTCACTGTCTCGATTTTTTCAACAAAACCACTACACGGAACGAAGAAGGGAGGTACTTAGTACGGCTTCCTATGAAACCAAATTTTGAAAACGAACTTGGCACCTCAAAACCAAAGGCCTTAGCTCAATTTAGAAACATCGAACAAAAATTTAGGAAACAAGAAAACTCGGCAATTGCTTACAGAACATTTATGAACGAGTATCAAGATATGAATCATATGACACTCGATACCAGTCAGGGTACGTCACCTGAGTGTTATTTACCTCACCATGGGGTCGAACGTGCTGAATCCACGACTACAAAATACAGAGTGGTATTTAATGCCTCATCTAAAACATCAAAGGGTTGCTCACTAAACGATCTAATGTTTAAGGGCCCCAACTTACAACAAGATCTGCAAACACTACTTTTACAATGGAGACAGTATCCATATGCAATTACTGCTGACATAGAAAAAATGTATCGTCAGATATTAGTCAACGAAACTGACCAGGCGTTACAGAAAATCGTTTGGCGGCAGTCTTCTGAACATCCTATTCAAACATTCAAGCTGAACACGGTAACATATGGCACCAAGGCTGCACCCTTTTTAGCCATGATGACCTTAAGAAAACTGGCATCTGATGAACGTAGTAACCACCCAACTGTGTCGAAAATCTTGGAAGAATCATTTTATATGGATGATCTCGTTTATGGAGCTTACTCTATCGAAGAAGGGAAAACAACAGTTGACGACCTCAACAAACTCTTGAAAATGGGAGGATTTCACTTACGAAAGTGGTCCACGAACAAGCCCGAAATCTTACAAAACTTAACCAATGAACAAAACAGCGATAGCATGATTTTTAATTTTAAAACAGAAAATATTTCAAAAACACTTGGCTTGTGTTGGAACCCCAACAATGACAAATTCACCTTCAAATGTAAAATGTCGTCAGAAATAAGAAGATTAACAAAAAGAACACTTCTCTCCGAGATTTCCAAAATTTTTGACCCCTTAGGATGGCTTGCACCAGTAGTAACCAAAATGAAACTAATGTTTCAAACAGTTTGGAAAACAAACATGCAATGGGACGAACAAGTGTCAGTTGATATTCATAAGGAATGGTCCAAGTTACAAGCCGAAATCAACATACTCAACAAAATTGAAATTCCCAGATGGATATCATGTTACGAGCATGATGTCATAGAGTTACATGGCTTCTGTGATGCCTCACAAAAGGCATACGCAGGAGTAGTGTATGCCCGAATAAGACAACAAAAACAAGTGGTGTTGGTCGCAGCAAAGACCAAACTTGTACCATTGAACAAAACAATAACATTACCCAGGTTGGAACTATGTGGAGCGCACTTACTATCCAAACTTATAAACAAAGTTAAGCTCGCATTAAATCAGCACGAATTAGTGACCTACGGATGGACAGATTCCAAGGTCACTCTGGGATGGCTGCAGGGTGAACCAAGTCGCTGGAAGCCTTTTGTAGCAAACAGGGTACAGAAAATAACAGAAATAATACCACACCAACAATGGCATTATGTGAACACAACAGATAACCCGGCGGATGCTGCGAGTAGAGGCATATACCCATCTCAGTTAAAGGACCACGCACTTTGGTGGTCCGCACCTGCCTGGATACCAACATTCGAGCAAGGGAAGATGATACAACAAATATTCCATACTGATGAGGATAAAAAACTGGGTCAATCAAACTTAGTACAACAACCTCAAGAAGAAAACATTATAAATAACCTACTAATTAGATACAGCAATTTTGCTAAAGTGGCACGAATTGTCGCATGGATACGGCGAGCAGTGACACCTAAACATAAACAGCAAACAACCTACTTAACACTCCACGAACTGCGAAATGCAAAATTAACAATTATTAAAATCACACAGAAAAATGAATTTGGGTCAGAATTTCAACATATTCGTAAACACGGAAAAGTACACTCTAACAGTAAATTATTTAATTTGAACCCGTTCATTGATCAAGATAACATCTTACGTGTCGGCGGTCGTCTTTCACAAGCGAACATAAACATGGAGATGAAACACCCGAAGATTATTTCCCAAGATTCGCGTTTGGCGGAACTGCTGATTGATCAGGCCCACAAGTTAACTTTTCATGGGGGTCCGAGACTTACTCTACCCTACTTGCGACAAGAATATTGGATCACCGGTGGAAGTAACTCCGTGAAAAAACAATTACGGAAATGTGTAACATGCCGTAAACATGAGGGGAGAACACAACACCAGCTGATGGGAGACTTGCCTGCCGCTAGAGTGAACCCTGCTCATCCTTTTCATCACACTGGCGTCGACTATACAGGATTTGTCGATGTCAAATATAACAAAGGAAGAGGTGTGAAAACAACGAAAGGATACGTTGCTATATTCGTGTGTATGGTGACCAAAGCCGTACACTTAGAACTAGTGTCCGAACTCACCAGCTCAGCATTTTTAGCTGCATTGAGACGGATGAGTGCAAGACGAGGAGCGCCACAACATTTATATAGTGACAACGGAACCAACTTCGTTGGCGCGAACAGAATCCTTCAACAGGACTGGCAACAGCTCCAAGAAATATTTAATAACGATTTCCTGGCTGAAATAGCAGAAATGAACATTAACTGGCACTTCAACGCACCTGCGTGGCCCAGCGCCGGCGGACTCTGGGAACGGGCAGTTAGAAGCCTGAAGCATCACTTGCGAAGGGTGGTAGGTGATCAGAAACTAACATTCGAGGAATATTCCACCATCCTGGCCCAACTGGAAGCCTGTCTCAACTCCAGACCTTTATGCGCTCTAACGGAAGACATCGAAGACTTGGATTTCCTGACTCCTGCACACTTCCTAACTGGAAGAGCTGGTGTAACAATAATTGAGACGAACGAAGACGCCCGTACACGATGGCATTTAACCCAGAAGTTGTTACAAGACATCTGGAAACGTTGGAAAACAGAGTACCTCATTCAATTAACAGCCAGACAAAAGTGGCAAACACCCCAAGAAAACGTCAAAATCGATGACATAGTAGTTGTTCACGAGGACAACCTTCCCCCTGGAAAATGGACACTAGCCAGAGTGGTCGAAAATCATCCAGGCAAAGACGGACGCGTTAGGGTTGTGACTCTGAAAACAAAAACCGGTTACATCAAAAGACCGGTCATAAAAATATCCGTGCTACCGTTAGAAAACAGACAAACATCTTTTGTACCAGAAATCAAAAATCCAACAGAAAACAAACAGGCATCATCTCCACCAGAAAACAAAAAGCGAACAAGAAAGCAAACAAAACAAAACTCATCATTTGGGGCTATAGCATTGATGTGCTTGTATCTCCTGAGCCTTTTATCAAGCGGATGGTGCTTTCAAATCGCAAAAGTCGACAAGCAAAAGGGACTATATTTTGACAAATTAGCCAATATGCAATTAGTCTGGGACGAATGGAAAATAATCGCCTATTATGACATGGAACCATATTGGGAAGCAACATCTACTTACCAACAATATTACCTATACTTAGACTCCATTTGTTTGATAATAAAAACATTATCTAATTGCCAGACACTCATGTTACAGTTACGTCATGAGTATAACGAGCTCGAACACAACAATCGAGTCTTGCTGCATCAGCAAAGAAGCGCTCGTGCCCGTAGACGGCGTGGTATTATCAATGGTGTCGGATACCTTGCTAACACATTGTTCGGAGTATTGGACGACCGTTTCGCGGAACAATACGAAAAGGACATAACACTCGTAAAAAACAATCAGAAACACCTTGCAACGTTATGGAAAAACCAAACATCAGTCATTGAGGCCGAGTACAACTTGTTAAAGAGAACAGAGGACACTTTAGCTAAGCTGAAAAATATGACTGAACAACATCTCTTAAATTTGGACAAAGCAACAATTTCACTAGCGAAGCACGTGAATGAACTATCTTACACTACGGAATTCACACTAACTGCTCTGACAGCCAACAATATTTTATCTCAGTTGAGACACATGCAAGATGCATTACTCGATACGATCACCAGTGTTTACAACGGAAAATGTAACCTCCATCTAATTGACCCACAACAGCTACAAGATCAGATGAGCATAATCTCGAGCCAATTAAGAAAGGAAACAACACTCCCTGTCGACAATATACAAACAGACATGCAGAACATCTATCATTTGTTGAAAGTAAAAGCAAAAACAACGAAAAAGTACCTGATCCTGGAAATAACAGTTCCTTTAATCAGCAGGGATAGCTACATGCTATACAACATAATAGACATACCTCAACAAGTCGGCAAAACCATGCTCTCCATCATTCCAATTGAGCAACACGTGGCAATAAATTTACAAAAGGATTCTTATCTACCAGTTTCTCTATCCGACTTAGAACATTGTATATTGAGAGACTCATCCACGTATCTGTGTCAACTGAAAACACCAATTTTTAAGTTCAAAACAGACACCGACCTTTGTGTTAAAAACACAGACAACGCAACACAGTGCAAAACCAGAATCGCCAACTGCCAAAACAGATGGAAAAGTTTAACAAAAGCCAACGAATATTTATATTTCTGTTGCGACCAATGTCAACTGAGAGTCATATGCAACGACCAAGCGATGGCTCCATGGCTCACAGGAATCAATGTGGTAAACATCGAAGAAAACTGCTTAGTAAAAACAGAAGACTTCACAATCCATAGCCACAAAACTCACAGTAACCGAATGGACGTCAAATACAACCTCGACGTCCCGGAAATAGATCCAATCAACCACATCATTAATATCACCGTCGATCACGTAGACCTGAATATAACAGACAAAAACAATCAAAAGCAACTTCAAGAACTGGACGAGAAGATAAGGATTCTGAAACAGAACGAGGCCCTACCAAATAGTATTTCTACGCATGATGTCCACCATTACACTGTGATATGGTGCTTATGCATAGTGGTTAGCATAATCACCGTGGTGATTATATGCCAGCGGAGATGCTTCGGCTGCCAGTTAGCTAGTTCGTCTCCAGCGGAGGCGGAAAGCACGACCAGAGTCGAGCCAGAAGTGCGCCTCAACATTAACAGTGTCAAGTGTGAGTGCAGTGCGCGAAACACAAACGAGTGTAGTGAACGTGCAATAGTGAATGAGCCTAAGTGTAAAAACAAGGGTACAACCCCAGTGCTAAGAAAAATCTCATTTAGTGCCAATTCAGAACTCGCATAGTATAATTAGAGACTTTAAGAATTAATATTGTCAATCATCTTATAAAACCTTCCTCCTCTCATCATCCTCGTCCTTTCTCTTGCCCCTCGGCAAGATGTTCGGTGGAATGCCACCGAACACTTCACGTGTTATGACGCACGCGCCTTTAAAGCGATGTACTTACCTAACATCAATTAGTGCATTACACGGACCCATCGCGACCGGGTGCATTCATAACATTCCAAACATTTTAACATTAACATTTCATAGATTTCAACAGAACATTAGTTTTAGTATATCTTTACTTTAAGAACATTTTGGTAACCGTTAAATAGACATTTAGTTTATCTCGCAACATAGACTTTCATTTAACAAACTTTCCAACACTCGAAGCCCTCGCACCGCACACATGTCGAGTCTGCAAACAGCAGTTGACACGCAATCGACAATTTGTTAGCCAAACGCCGTCAGCTAGACGAATAACGTATAATAATAACATAGCTTAAAGAGTCTTCAAAAGAGGATTGATGGGATTGATCAATCGAAACTTTGTCGATCTGTAAGAAGAATTGAAAATAGTCTGCAAATACACAGAAGCTTCTTCTTCTTTTCGATTCGATGGTAAACTCGTCAAACTGTTTGGGCCCAATAGGTGGCTACATTAATAGCAGCATCGGTAGCACTCATCAAATCCTCCAAAATGCAGGTGTATGAGCACTTGGGGCATTCGAATATGTGGCTCATATTTTGAACAGGAGCACCGCACTCACATTGAGTATTCGACGGGTGTATAAAACCCCATTTTGCCAAGTTGTGTTTGCAGCGGCCTACCTGGGTTCGCAACCGATTTAGTGCTTTCCATATAGGCCACTGCAAATCGCGCCCAGGCGGGAGATGTTCTTGGGGTTTCAAGAAGTCGGATGGTAGTAGGTGATGCTCTTCATAGAAGCATAGTGCGGATATAAACAAGAAAGACAAATAAAGACAAACTAGTCCGTGTCTGATCAATCACAGTAAATAAACAGGCACTTAATCGAACATCAGAATATTAGTGTCGATAAATGGCTAGAGCAGTGGTGGCCGAGTAGAGCAGTGGTGGCCGAGTGGTAACGGCCCCGACTTACGAATTGTTGGTCGCGGGTTCAAACCCAGCCAGGCGCATTACCTACTTTGTGTAATTTATTTCATCACCACTGCTCTCAAAACGGTGAAGGAAAACATCGTGAGGAAACCGGCATGTCCTAGAACCAAAAATTCGAAGACATGTGACATCCACCAGCCCGCACTGGGCCCGCGTGGTGGATTACGGCCCATTCCCTCTCCTAGAGAGAGGAGGCCTGAGTCCCAGCAGTGGGAACATTAAAAGACTGAATATGTATGTATGTATGTAAATGGCTAAATGACCTCACACAGTAAGTATAGGTACCTACTTCCACACCAACCGATGGCCGATGGCGTTTGAGATAACATCAGTCGCAGTTTATGATCCGCGGACCGCGCATTATCGGAACAACACCAGAATGTGCGATAATGGCTATAACGACTAGCCTGATAATTTTGATACTAGAGTCGCTTTCAGTATTTATTTCGCTTATTTTTAAAAGGCATTTTCATCGACTCTTATCTCTAGGTACATATGTTCTGATATAATAGTACATTTTGATACAAGTGCAGAAAGTTTGTCATTGCGACCGAGGCGGAATTCGCACGAGCCGTAGGCGAGTGTGTTATAGAGCCGAGGGCTGCAGTGACAAATTTGCACGTGTGTCAAACGACTTTTTTCAATACACTTACGAAGAAATGAATAAACGGGGGTTGACCGGCGACTCGTGCGCCCAGCCTGATGCGATACATGTAATAATATTGTAGCGGGGAGAGCACGCGCACTTTTCTGCACTAGTGCGGAAAACAGTCTATTGCGTGCCTAAAAGCGGTGCGATAAGAGCGGGTTTTCGTGTATTGAAAAATACATTACCGTGTCTCTGCCTGTCATTCATTAGTACCGTGTTAGTACCTAATCGGTGGTCTAATCAAGTAGAACAACTATTATATTAGCTCTATGTTAATGGACTTTTTTGTATTATAAAACTGTAGCCACACTAGGAATTATTCCTGTCGTACACGAAAAAACGACGAAATTTCGTCGCTGCGGCCAGCGCTGCGCTCAAGGCTGTTTTCTTAGAAAATAGCACTGCTGTAACGTGTGGGTGCGTTCAAAAACATGTAACCTCACATACACAAGACACCCAGACCCGGATTACCTATCTGTGGGCCATACAAATATTTTTTCCGTGCGGAAGTCGAACCCGCGACCCACAACGTAGCAGCCCTCGCTCAGCCACTCCGCCAACTGTGCCGTCGACTAATTCCTTGGCTCAAAAGTGTTTGCTACAAAAAGTAAAGTCGCCATTTTGCTGATCGTTGAGTCATACACCGAATCTCGAAGGTCGGTGCCTGATTAAGTAATTCGTACTGCAGCGGCGATATAAGACTTCACTTCAACGTCACTTTACATCTACTTTCAGATTGTTTTCGACAATACTCGATAAATGATGACGTGTCGGTACAAAATACCTATGTTTGCTCAACTGTTATCATGCCAGTAGGTATGTAATTCGTTTTGGGGCAGGTAAGGAAACGTGACTCGCTAATGATGATAAGTACTTAATGAAATTGCCATCAATTCCATGAATAATTTAGTCCGATAAACTTGACTAGCAAACAAAGATCCTTTTCTGTAAAATCTACTTTCACCTAATTCCAGCGGAGCGTGCAGTGGCTATCTATTCATTCATCATCGTCATATGAATAAAATTGAAGTGTCCTTTTGTAATATGAAAATTATAACTAAATGCATATGAAAGTATATTCAATACCTATAACAAAAATACAATTTCTAATATTTTTGTTCGTCGGTTCGTCTGTCTGTCTATCTTCAAAACGGCTGGACGGACGGGACTTACTGACGGATAGCTGATGTTACAAGTAACTTAGGCTACTTTAATTTTTCCTGCAGGAACGGGATTTCAAATTATGGGATACGTCTTGGAGCGGTTGAACAAATTTTGACGGGTCTTTGATTAGGATATAGCTAATGTAATAATGAGTAACTTAAGCTACTTTTTATTGTTCCGCGGGAACGGGACTTAATTCCCGGGGGACATCTAAATTCTGGTAGATATATTCGAAATGCGCGGTAACATTTTTTTACACGATTGAAGAAGAGAAATGTTCCTAAACTCCACGCGAACGAAGCCGCGGGCAACTAGGTAAGTACTTATTATTATAAAGTTTTATTTGGTAGACTGCTGGGGAACTGTTTTGTATTGAGACATTCACTTGTCTCAAGTTCAATAATTCGCTTTTGTTAGCTAGCTCTACTGGCTCTACCAGACTGCAATGCAACACACTCGCACATAGACAATATTGTCTATCTATAACAAATGGCCACGTATCACGCTACAAAGACGGTAGGTGGACAGCTAAAAGTGCTAAAACTACAGTGTGGAAAGGGCCAGAAGGGAAAAGAAGAGTAGGCAGACCAAAAAGAAGGTGGGCTGACGATATAATTGATACAGTAGGAAACGATTGGCAAAATATAGCAAGTGACAGGAACAAATGGAAGGAACTGGAGGAGGCCTTCACCCGTGGAGGGGCCCATATCCCAACGAACCTACTAACTTAGATAATAAGGAAAAACTACTAACAAATTAGAAATAAACTTTAAAATGTTATGTTAAGGATAATGGGAAGTATAGGCTTTTTTATAACAAATGAACAATGTTCATCACAAAGGAAGAAAAAAACATTTGTTTGAGACAAAGGCCACACTAAAGGACACTAAAAGAAATGGAAGATAGATTTAACTTTATCTATACCTAAGTACTTATAAAATGCTTTGTCCTGAATGACTGACGGATCAACGCACAGCCTAAACCGCTGATCGTAAAGACCTGAACCTTGGAGGACCGGGTATGTTCTTGATAGGCATCCGATAAGAAAGGATTTTTAGAAATTCTACCCCTAAGGGGGTTAAAAAGGCAAAGTTTGAATGGGACAATTTGATTCCTTGGTCTAATCTAATTCAAATTTAGCATGAACATGTTGTTATGTTCAAAAACTTTCCTTCCATCAATTCTGATAAAGAATTTAACGGAATTGTTGGAAAACGGGGTTAAAAATGGGTAGAAGAAAGTCTATTACATAAAAGGAGAATGCTTTGTCCTCATAGATATCCGTTTGTCCTGAATGAATGACAGACATATCAACACACAGCCGAAACTACTGGGACAGAACTAGGACCGTGGAATTTTGCAAGGTTTCCTTTTATGACATAGGCAAGCACTAAGAGAGGATTTTCCAAAATTCACCCCCTAAAGGGATGAAACGGGGGTTCAAAGTTTGTATGGAGAAACCTACTTTTACGCAGGCGAAGCCGCTGGCAGAAGCTAGTAATAATATATGTTCTAAATTCTACTATATTCCCATCTGGATAACGTGTTACGTGTATATGGATAACGGATATGAACAACGTTAGTTAATTCTACTATATTCCCATCTGGATAACGTGTTACGTGTATATGGATAACGGATATGAACAACGTTAGTTAATTCTACTATATCCTATCTGGATAACGTGTTACGTGTATATGGATAACGGATATGAACAACGTTAGTTAATTCTACTATATTCCCACCTGGATAACGTGTTACGTGTATATGGATAACGGATATGAACAACGTTAGTTAATTCTACTATATTCCCATCTGGATAACGTGTTACGTGTATATGGATAACGGATATGAACAACGTTAGTTAATTCTACTTATATTCCCATCTGGATAACGTGTTACGTGTATAAGGATAACGGATATGAACAACGTTAGTTAATTCTACTATATTCCCATCTGGATAACGTGTTACGTGTATATGGATAACGGATATGAACAACGTTAGTTAATTCTACTTATATTCCCATCTGGATAACGTGTTACGTGTGTATGGATAACGGATATGAACAATTTTAGTTAACTTAAAACTAAACCCATTAGTAAAAAATCTGTCTTTCAAATATTATCATTTCAACAATGCATTAGTTAGGCAATCGAGTTTCATGGGAATTTCTAGTAATTATTTTTGAAGTGTCTCTAAAATTGTCTCTGTTTTGCATACAATCTTGATACACGGCGTATTTCATTTCAACTAATGAAACCAGTAGGTACATTGATAAGAAATAAAAGAACAACAAAACAAAAGCCTTATAATTGATGACGTAGGTAACAATGGATCTATAGTAACTATAGATACTTATTTTTTAATAATAAAAAACTGAACAGTTTGATTGTTAGGTTGAACACGCTAATCTCAGGAACTAGGGATTTGAATTGAAAAATTATTTTAGTTGGATAGCCTATTTATTGAAGAAGGCTTGTAACCACTTGTAACGTTATGAGAACGTTAAGAGAGGTAGGAGGGAGAGATAAAAGTAAAAGAAGCGTTAAGTTAAAGAAGAACGAGGTTAGAGAGGTGTAAAGCTAAGAGGGAGAGGTTAGAGCCGGCAGAGGACTGGGCATGCCACAATTATGGCGGTAAGTCCCCTCTTTGAGGCGTGGTTGGAAAGACCTCACGGCGTCCTCACCTTTCGCATGACGCAGGTTCTCACCGAACACGGTAAGTTCAGGAAGTTCCTGCACCGGATTCGTGCGGAAGCGACGCCCGGGTGTCACCACTGTGTGGACCGCCCGGAGGACACGGTGGATGTGTGCCCCGCTTGGGCAGAGCAACGCCGTGTCCTCGTGGGGGCGATCGGCGGCGGCAATCTCTCGCGCCGGGCCTTGGTACAGGCCATGGTCCGGAACGAGGCGAAGTGGCAGGCGGGCGCCTCGTTCTGCGAAGCAGTAATGCTAGCAAAGGAGGCGGCCGATCGCGTGAGGCAACGGTCTTCACGCCCCAACCGCCGCCGTGATTCCGATCCCGATTTCCGGCCGCTGTAGACGCGGGCTTACGGACGGCGAGCAATGGGTAGCTCACCGTCCGGCCGTCCGGTAACCGTCCGGACCGAGCCCAAGTCGTCGACGGCGCGTACTGTTCCACGCGCGCCTCAAGGAGATATCAGCAACTGTACCCAGCAGGGTCGAAGCCTACTGGGGTCACGGGTAGTGTGAAAGTGAAACCCGGGGTCCTGGGACGAAGGCAAAGAACGAACAGGAGTGGGTTTTAGTCAGTATAAGTCTGACACTATCTCGCGCTCAGCCCAAGAGCGGGATTTGTCATAAGATGATTTTCCCACCTAAAAAAAAAACCCTACGGACTGACGTTTTTTATACCTCATATTGTTTTTATATAATCTATTTTTATAATATACCTCACAAGGACACATACCTATTATCTTTATTTATTACCTCTCTCTCTCTCACTCCTCTTTAGCTTCATTCATCTACCTCTTACAACTACCTTTCTAACCTCTCCCTCTTAACTTTACACCTCTCTAACCTCTTCCTTCTTTAACTTAACGTTTCTTTTACTTTTTCCTCTCCCTCCTTCATAACGTGTTATCTACAGTACAGGCTATAGAATATATAAAATCACGCTACGAGTCACGAGAGCGGAGCAGTAACCAACTGGGGACAGCTAACAGATTATAATTTTTTGTCGGTACCTAAGCATATCAATTTTTAAATTTACACTAGGTATCACGAACGCATCGGTCAGTTCAGAAAAAAAGAATGTTAGCTTTAGTTACCACTGTGTTTAACTGGGTTACCTGTTACCTTTTGTGATGGGTCAAGAGTTCACGACCTCGTAGATCGATACTGCCATGGCGGACTATCCGTAAAGCCATTAGTGACTGAACCAACTTTTTTCAATCAAAAAACTTTTCTAGGTGTGGGATTTGTTTTACTGCTTTATTTCAATGTTTTAGAAGCTTTATACTTAGTTCTTTAGACTGGGCTAACGCCTTCGCAACGATTATTACGGAATAATCTCTACTTTTGTTTTATATTCGTACGCCAGTAAGAAGCCATATTGCTGAACGAATGTTAGGTATCATCACTTGTCCTTGAAAAATAAACTCATGATGACATAAAAACACGCGCCTTATCTATAATTATAAGCGTCTAATTCGCACAGGGAGATGTGAAAACAGTCGCAGGTTCATAGTTCACAGTTAAATAACACAGTACAATATGCGCTTACGATAAAGCGACACACTGGTTTGATAATGCTCATGTTTGGAATGAAGAAAATAAACAGGTAGAAAATAAATATTTCTTACTTCACACGGTCAACAAACCAAGTGAAAAGTAAACAATAAGACTTGGCTTTACTACGCAACGCCCTAAATGTTCTACTCTATAGTCTTAAGTAATTCGGATTATTCACAAGCGTGACTAATACCAGAGGTTTGTTATCAATGGACCGTTAATGACAGTCGCAAGGCTTCAATACAGCCAATTAGTATGTATGTAATGTGTGTTCACGTGCACTTGGTATGAGTAGCCCTGTTTTGATTCAAACGTGTTTGTCACGCACAATCATAATCATACACCATTCGTGAACTTTATCGGACAATTGTCTGATACAAAATCGATTACAGCTTTTGTTTGGCTGTTGTTGCCGATGAATTTTGGGGAATAAGCCAAAATAATAAACTACAATTCTGTATTACACAAGCTATCCCCGCCCCCGCGTCTAAGATTATTGCTCCTCTTCCGTGGGTCGTAACGTGACGCTATATAGCCCATACTGACTTTTTTTTTCCAATCCGGCTGGTAGTTCCAGTTTAAACAAACAAAAAACTGCTCCGCTTTATATAGATGGACGAGACATTGCGTCTGAAGCTGAGGGACCTACTACAGAGTTGGTTTATTCTTGAGCTGACAATTATATCCCATCCAATGTAAACTATAACTATCGACAAGAAAAAACTATAACTTGTTACCATTTTACTACAATAATAACTATAATCAATAAAGAAGTAGTAGGTACTAAAACACGTGCGAATTTGAAGCTACATACTTTATTAGATATTACGTATCAATGTCTAAGAACAAGATCTGACCAAGAGCATGAAACCTTGACACACCAAATGTGTTTGTGTCTACGATGTATCGCATTACAAGAAGATATAGACAAGCAAGTCTCATAGACTAACGGACCGGTTGCTGTTATAAAATCAGTGTATAACAAACTCGTTCTTCTTCAATACTGCTTTTTAATGCGTGTTTATTGAAACTAGCACGAGCAATACACGAAATTAATGCACATTCCGAGATATGAACAATTTCCACTGCGTTAAAATGGAATTTTCCAAGTGTACTTACAATTAAAAGTTTTTCTTGGCACGATTCTGAGGTCGTGTACTTTTAGGGTGACAACGACCAAGGACTTTTAAATGTTACTTAAAGTCAACATTTACATGAAACAGTGAACCCTAACAAAAGGTGACTATCCGACAAAATAGTGGCATATAACGTGTAAACTACATAGCTTAAGAAGCAAATTACGTCAGCAGTCCAATTAGATAAGCTCCAAACTCCAATTTTCGCGTCTGTTTAGAAAATTGCACATTTACGAAAAAATGGTACCTACTTGTTGGCTCAGACCAATAAAAAATTTTTTTTGGTCTTTTTATTGGTCTGAGCTTATTGGGTACATTTTCTATTCATGTGCCCTTTTCCAAATTGAAATGTTTAGATATTTTAAACGCCGTAAACTCAAAAGTTACCTAGATTCGGTACAGACAAGAAGTTTTGTCAAGAATGTTGTAAATGCAATTTTCGACAAGCAACACATACCTAAAAACTGGTACTTCCTACTAACTGACTGACGCAAATAAATTTTAGATCCTTGGGTTAGTTACTGATGACAAAATTCCAGGTAGGTATTTTAGGACAGTGTGGTTTAAAGGAAAATCTCAAATAGGAGTTACTTCAGTGTTTATTTGAAAATGAGGATGTTATTTACCTAAATATAACACGAAAGATCTCGTTACATTATGTACAAAAATAAAGCATAATTAACGTCTAATAAGTTACTATATATTAGGGAATATAAAAATGACAGCCATAAAACAATCACAAAATTAAGAGAGTTCTGACATCTTATGTTCTGGGTTCTGGGGTGTTGTCTTATGCTTATCGGAAGAAAATTATGATTATTAGTAATCGTTACGTTTGCCTCTACTAGGCATAACCAATATTATTTAGGAATAGGACCAAATTTTTGATCCAGAATTGCTCTAGTCCTAAAAAGGTGACCTAACAACAATACAGTGCTTGTAGAAGCGTGATCAACACTCAACTTTATTCACAAAAATAAAATACATTTCGTATAAAGTGATTCGTGTAAAAAAGTAAAAGGCTAAATATTTATCATAATCGCTCGTGGGCGATCGTATTCGATCGACCTTTACTATTAGATACTTACTTTAGTTAACAGGACTAAATCATGAAAACTAAAATTACGATCTGAACATAAGATTTCAGGCGACTACCTCTATATCTAGGTACTTCAATATATAAAAATATTGCATTGGTTATTTACATTGATATAAAAATTCTAATCCTCTCTATCGCAAAGAACGATACCCAATCAAGTATTTCGTTTATCACTGATATGAGCGGACCGCAAGTTAAGGCAATTACTTGACAAGGGAAATTCGCTAATTATCAAATTATATATTTATTGGACCGGGGCTGTAAGAGTGCGTCGTTACAGGAGATGAAGCGCCGTAATCCGGGGTCGTAGGCGTCGAACTAGGAGGGGATTCTATGGGCTTCGTTAGTGCTGGCGCCACGTACTCTGGGAACCTAATGCTAGACTCTTCCTGCAACGGAGCCGGGGGCGTGCAACTCGGGAACGGACTTAGTAACAAGAACGTACCGAAAGCAACGATCGATGCCATGATCAGAATAATGGTTCTGGCTTCGAATCCTGCTCTCAGACCAGCCCAAGCGGCCATGTTAATGAGCAGGAGTAGGACCGAAACTCTAATTAGTCTGACGGCAGTCGCGTGGATCCTTCCACCACCGACACCGCTCATATCGCTTGGACCGTAAGCGAAATACAGGTTATGTTTATCGCCCACATGTTTGAGCATCATGTACATCAAGCCGAACGGGGAAATTAACGGACAAGCAAGGCTATAAACCATTGTTATAGAGAAAATTGCTATGCTCCAAGCATAATGAACTCCGAATGGAAACTCGTAAAGAATGGCTCGTTTTACGTAGCTCTTCTCGGCCTTTGACTTAGACTGCAGCAAGTACCACACATACAGGAACAGTTCCGGAAAGCGGATCAGTTCGAGCGCCGTACCGATTAGGCCAGAGGTGATGACGTAGTTGACGAAAAATGCACCTTTGTCAGGCAAAAATACACAATCCCAACGCATGCTATTGTCGTGATCTATAGTCCATCTGAGAAATGCTTCAGCACTAGCAAGACCCAAAGAAGGTAGGATTAGAGTCATTAACAACAGGAAAGATACAGTTTTTGTCATAATGGAATAATTCTGCTGAGACTTGGTCCAATGCGACAGGAATTTATCAGAGAATGCTACAATGGCAGGCATGACTGCAGCCATCGTCCAGAGAAGCAGTGTAGGGAGAAACTCAAAAATCACAGTACTAATTTTACCTAAAGAATCTGGTTTAGCCACCATTGTATTAAAAAGATTGACAATAATTGCAGGGGTTGTTAGGAAGAAAAGAACAATAAATAAGAAAACATTGACAACAATAGCCTTGAGGTACCATACACCAGGTTGTACACTCAGATTTTCCCAAATAATATCAGAGGGATTTGTTGCATGAGACAAAACCCAACCATAATGCAGACTAAAGTTACTAATGACATGTTCAGCAAGCTGGTAAGATGGTAAAGTCAAGAACGCAATGCCTAGAGGATCATTCAGTACCATAGCTCGGCATCTTTTCGTTTCATCTTTCAGCCTCTTCTCTTCATTGCTGTAGTACTCCAAAGCATCAAGTTCAGGTCCACACCATGTCGGCTTTACAGTAATACGCTTCCCAGACTTCTTGAAGTAAGAATCAGTGTAGATGAGAGCTTCCGTCACCATATCCTTCTTCTCTTGAACTTCATTTAGCATGTTGATGTTGTAAGCGAGGCGGAGGTCCACGATTTGAATGTGAGGGAAGTTGTTGGCAAAATAAGCTCTTATAGTATTTTCAGTTCTGTCAGCTTTTGCTATGTTAGTAATCATAATAGTGCCAGTCATTGATGTTGGTGCTGGTTTTCGTCCAGTGCATCTCCTCATAATCAACACCGACACTGGTAGGAAGGAGATGCTTATTAGAGTATGCACCCACAGCCAGCTGGATCTTCCAGTAAGGTTTGATAAAGTGGTTCTACTAAAAGTACTGGAATCCACATTTAAATTAGTACCTTGGAAGTTTATAGGCAGGATCAGGCCAATAGATACTAATGTCACAATGAACATCAAAGTTATTGCATGTCTTTGGAAGGAGAGGTAGTGGACAGCATCAGGACCGCACTTGGCCAGTACTTGCTCTCGGGTCAGACGAAACACAGCCGGCAGCCATGAAAAGAACCCTTCGTCTATATTGTGGACTTCATCGGCGCTGCGTCTTCTGTTTACCAAGGCGTCGCCATCACCGCCACGGTAGAACAAGTTGGTCCACCGACTCTTTGTGCGCTGCACGAGCGCCATTCGGCCATAGTTCCATGCTGTCCGCCGCAGTACAGTGAACAAAGCGATGAGGAATGTCCACGACACCAAGTTGAGTATTAATGTTTGTGGAATACCATTGTAAGCGCCCGTTATTATCACATTTTGCGTAGTGTTCACCAACATACAACCGTCATCATCGGTAGTGTTCGAGGTGTTCGAAATTAAAGAAATTGACAGTATATTTGTGTAAGTCATTTTCGATGGCGCAACGCGGGCAGTCAGGCGATAAAAGAGAAAGTATTTACATAATTAAAGTTCCACAAATCCAAAAAATGCACTGACACTTCACTAAAACTTGGTACACTTGTGTACTAGAATTTCAACACCATCTGGAAATTCTATTGTTGTCAGATAAATTGGATCAAAAGATAACAAATTTTGTGACGTTTCTTCGCTGTACTGCCGTTGTTGAAGGCACAGTAAATGACATTTGGATGACAGAAAAAATTGCCACAGTAAACGAAATATCGAAATGTCAATATGATAAACTTCAAAACCATTGAAAACCGTTCTAGCGCTACGTCTATATTCTTGCTCTTTCACACACTGGTCAGTATTCGTGAGATAAAAAGGGATGTAGAACGAAATGTTTTGGAACTGTCAGTCATTAGAGTGGTGACACCTTTTATACATACAATTACCGCTAGAAAAAACGTTATAGCCGTTACTGATAGTAAAAATTTTCATTTTAACTTAATAGCTTCTTGCAAAATTTTCTTTAGAAGATATTGATACGATTAAACATATTTTTTTTTTTGTAATTGGCTTATCATTGATGATTACAGTAATTGTTTGTGGTTTCTTGAGTGTTTCAGTTATTAATAAGTAAATTATTATTATTTAATTATTAATAACCGAAACAAATTAACGAAACGACCAAACTTACATAGTAATATTGTTGCACACTACATGGATAAAGGTGTTTGGTTGTTTGAACCAGATTCACACTGTCCTCCGTACTAGTATAGTATACACTGTATCACGGTAGGATAGTCTTCCTTAACTCTCATAATTAAGCAAGGTATTGGTATGTTGGTGAGCCGGAATTTACTGCGGCGACATATCCGACTCACTGGGTTCCGGTTTCGATTTCCTGGAACCAATACTCAATGGCCCGTCACGCATTACAAGGTGTGTGGAATGATGTACGCCACATAAGATCTAAAGTCCTGACATCACATAAATCCTACATCGCGGTATCAAACTCCTCTACACGATTTGAACGTATACAACAGTCCGTTAAAATAACCATCAGGCTGTGGTCTAGACCAGACTCAACACCCGTCTCTTAGGAGGATCTTTCATTTTCAAAGGAGATAGCTGGACTTTACACCCTATTGGGCATATTTCCTTCGTTGATCACATTAACATGAATTATATTTTTATTCGATTCAATCTAAACGATATCTGTAAAGTTTGTTTATCGTTACTCAATACCTCCTCGCGCGCCGATTTTTAAGCGTTTTTCAAGGTCATTCAAGTTGACCATGGCTTTGAAAAACGCTTAAGAATCGTACTGTACCTACACACGGATGTACGAAATTCGTTCGGCCGATAATTTTGGTCTCTAAATCTTCGTTTTTCCTAAGGTCTAACAAAAACCACCAACTAAATGCCATTCGGATACAGATCTTGCGGGCGCTAAGGGTGCCACAAAAAAGGTGTCACAGAGGAAAGGGAAACAAAACGAATCCGAGATTGCTGACGCTATTAACAATCTTTCAATGGAAATTAACAAAAAACTCGATTTGTTCCGGAGTGACCTAGATGGGGCTATAAATGCAATATCTGCCAACGTCACTAAAATTCAATCAGATCTCGCTGCCATAACTCTGTTGACATCATAGATAAATTCCGAGCTTATTTCTCTCCGTTCTGATCACTCAACCTTGGAGAAGCGAGTACATGATTTGGACGCTAACTATAAGGTTGCCTTGGTTGACATGTCGCAATTGAAAGCCTAAGTACAGCATACTGCAGACGATCAGGCTGAACTTAAAAGTGCAATTGCTTCAATTCGTACACAAAAAATGCAAGCGGATATTGTAAACAGTGCACTAACAGCTTTAGAATCAAAAATCAATTTATTGGAACAACAGGCGAGATGTTGTAATCTGGAGTTATGTAATGTACCCGAAAAACGCAATGAAAATTTGATTGCGCTAATGGAGAATATCGGTTCCAAGATAAGTTGTTCACTGTCTCATAAAGATATAATTGCCATTCATCGTGTCCCGCATGCGCATCAGGATAATAACAAACCGAAAAATATTATTGTCAAGTTAAGCTCGCGCATACTGAGGGATAATTTACTAAGCTCATTTCGATTGGCAAAAGGCATCAATTCCGATCAGCTGGGATTCTCGAAAAACACGCAACGTGTCTACATGCATGAACATTTGACTTTGAAAAAAAAGCAATTATTTCGTGAAACCCGAGATACAGCCAAAAAATATAACTTTAAGTACGTGTGGATCTAACACGCTACAATTCTCGTCCGTGAAACTGACACCTCTTCAGCGCTGGCTATCCGTTCGTCTGAAGATATCAAAAAGATTAAGCCTGGTACTTGTTCTATCATCGGTAAGAATAATGATCAACAGTCAGAAAATAATATGTCACAGTTACAGTGATTTGATTTCCGATGCTTTTAATTGTAATCATAGTTTATATAATAGCTTAGAAACTTATTATTTATGTATAAAGTTAGTATTTATTAATAAGATTAGGAATGTTGTCAAGTCTTGGGTCTTAGGTCTTTCATGGGTGCAGAAATGTTTGTTATTATACTATCCATTATTTTTATATTTCTTATCTCTCATGTGCAATCATAAAGATGCTTTCATAACCTTTGCGGTAGTAATGCATGTTTTTATTGATTTAGAATATATTTTTTTAAATCAGCGTTTCTTTAGTGTTGGATAACTCAAATTTAACTGTCTATTATCAAAACTGCAGGGGAATACGAACGAAACTAAATATCTTATATATGAATATTTTAAGCAATTGTTATGATATAATTATTCTAATTGAGACCTGGCTCACTCCACATATATTCGATCATGAATATATTGATGAACGTTATGTGGTCTTTAGATGCGATCGTAATCGCATTGCTACAAATAAAAAAGAAGGTGGCGGAGTTCTCATAGCTGTTCGTAAAAATCTGAATGCCATGTGCGTACCATATTCTACAAAGCCCTATATTGAACACGTACTTCTACAAATCCCAGGTCACGGTAACGACAAATATTACATTGGTGCTACATACATTCCACCGAATTCCTCTGAAGAACCTATCTCGTCCACTTCGAAAGTCTTCTTAGCACACTAGACGAGTTAGGTTCCAATAAATTTTATTTATTTGGCGATTATAACCTACCTAACATTGAGTGGCTACCTAGGGAAAACGACACGCCTGAGGCTCTATATTGTAAAGGCAGCTCGTCCATTTCTAGACATTTAACTAATTATATGTCAGTACTCAATGCTTTCCAATTTAATAACTTGAAAAATACTAAAGGTCGTATTCTGGATCTAATAATTAGTAATAATGTTTGCCACGTATGCCTACCATCCTCCATATTACGTGTTTATATGTATGTATGTGAGTGTTATATGTATGCTGATGATTTAAAGTTTTGCAGATTGATTGAATCAGACCTTGATGTTGAGTTGTTGCAGAGAGATATTGACATGTTGGTGAAATGGTGTGATGATAATGATATGAAATTAAACATTAATAAGTGCTACCATGTAAAACTCACCAGGAAAACTAAATTAACGCTATCGAATTATTACATCAGTGGCAACTTGGTTCAGGAAGTGGAACAGATAAGGGACCTGGGAGTTCTATTCGACAGACAGTTGACATTTGTACCCCACATTGAAAATGTTGTTAAAAAAGCCTCAAGAATGCTTGGGTTTGTCTTGAGAAATATTACTTGTTTTCGGCACAATAAAACTAAAACTCTGCTGTATAATTGTTTAGTCCGCAGCTCGTTAGAGTATTGCAGTACTGTGTGGAGACCACACTATGCCACTCACACGCTAAGATTAGAAAGGGTCCAAAAAAGATTTCTGTGGCACTTAGCATACTCTTCTGGGATAGCTAAAAAGAAGAAATCGTACAGAGATAGACTCTCGCATTTTAATATGATTTCACTACAGAAGAGGAGAGATTTACTGGATTTATTGTTTATATTTAAAATCTTGAGGTGTAAAATTGACTGTCCCCAATTGTTGAGCTGCATCCAATTTCCTATAACCTATATATAATAATCCTATAACCCCCTTGCGTCCTCCTCTTCGTAGAACCGTTCTTGGTGCTAATTCTCCCATCCCGCGTCTATGCAAATTATTAAACAACTACAGTGATCTTATCGATGTACACTCTGACTCACTTGGTAGGTTTAAAAGTATTGTATATAAAACAATTAAGAAACCATGCGATGGTCAGGCTGGCTTGTTAACTTAGTTTTTAGTTCAAATAATTTAGTTTTTTAGTTATAAGCGGTAATTATTGTGTTTAGTGAGTAAGTTACTTTTAAGTAGGCAACTAACAGTAAAGTTACGCATGTTGTGCTTACCTGTAAGGAATTGCTGCACTAAGCTATAAGTTTATTCCGTGAATTTCATATCTTTGTATGTGTGTAGTCAATTGTTGGTGAGCCAAATAAATAAAATAAAATAAATAAAATTACTACCAATAGATAATTATCACCCCCCTTTTTGTTCTAATTTTTGTTATAAATCTGAATTAACATTTACACGAGCGAAAATATCAAAATATAATTTCTATAAAGCTGACTACGAATTAATTAACCAGGACTTGAGCAAAATAGATTGGGGCAGTGCTCTAGACCATAGGTCAGCTGATGATTCTGTAAATACTTTTTATGATATTATTTACCGAACTATAAAAGACCATACACCTAAAGCATCCATTTGGTTCTCCAGGTCCTTAATTCGTATTTTCAGGAACAAGAATAGAGCTTGGATAAAATGGAAGGTATATAGTAACATTTCAGACTATGAACAATTTTCTTTCTTAAGGCATAGATTTCAAGTAGAGTGTAAAATCTGATAAAATAAGTATATTGATTCGGTCGAAGAAAATATTAATAAAAATGTTAAATATTTATGGAGTTATATCTCTAATCGAAAAGCACATACTAGCATACCTTCAACAATGTCTTATAAAAATCTGAGCTCGAGTAATTCCACAGAGATTTGTAATTTATTCTCAGATTTTTTTCATTCTGTTTATGAATGTTCTACCTTTGATATAAATAATTGGTTACCTCCGCTGGAGTACAATGAAAATTGTATTCTTATCAATAGTGTTCATTTTAGTTATGAAAAAATTCTTAAAGCATTAAAATCGCTAGATACTACAAAGGGCCCAGGGCCCGATGGTATACCACCGCATTATCTTATAAAAACTGCAGACATTATATGTACACCCCTACATATCATATACAATAAAAGTATTTCAGAAGGCTCATTTCCTGAAATATGGAAAAGTGCTAATATAACGCCCGTTCATAAATCAGGTTCAAAACTAAGCATTGAGAACTATCGTCCTATCTCCATTTTGTCAGCCTTGTCAAAGCTTTTTAAAAGATTGGTTCACGACGAGCTCTATCCTTTGTTACACAACTCGATAATTAAGCAGCAGCATGGTTTTGTTCAAAAAAGGTCCACAGTCACAAATCTTTTGGTTTTCACAGATTTCTTGTTCAATAATATGGACCACCAGTTGCAAGTAGATGCTGTTTATACTGATTTCCAGAAAGCTTTTGACAAGGTGGATCATGAACTGCTTCTGACAAAAATAGCTTTCAATGGTATACGTGGTGATTTGTTGCGCTGGTTTGCATCATACGTCACTAATAGAACTCAAAAAGTTGTGATTAAAGGCTTTGAGTCCAGATCCATACATGTCACATCCGGGGTACCCCAGGGATCAATTTTAGGCCCTCTCCTATTTATTCTTTTTATTAATGACATGAATCAATGTTTTCAATATTCAAAATTTCTACTATTATGCTGATGATCTTAAAATTTTTAGACACATTCAAAATAAGACTGATTGTATTTTATTTCAAGATGATTTGGATAGATTCTCGGCATACTGTAATAAAAATAAGTTAAAGTTAAACATCCTAAAGTGCTCATCTATAACATTCACCAAAAATAAAAATATTACAACTCACACTTACAACCTAAATAACACCTCATTGCATAGAGTTACTGTAATCAGGGACCTTGGGGTACTTCTGGATAGTAAACTTCACCTGGATCAACATATTGATAACATTATTAGTAACGCGTTTCGCATGTATGGATTTGTGATGAGATGCATGACAGATTTTAAGCGTACTCGCACGTATATTCATTTATACAAATCTTTAGTAAGGTCACAGTTGGAGTATGCTGCAATAGTATGGAACCCCCTGTACAAGAAATACATAGGCTTGAAATCGTTCAACATAAATTTCTCAAAGCCACACATTATCGTTGCTTTCGAAAGAAGGCATCATACGTTGATTTATTGAAACATTATAAACTTACTACATTAAGTAATAGACGCATATTTTTGGAAACAAAATTTCTCTATGACCTGTGTAATAACAAATATGATTGCTCAGAGTTAACAAACAAATTATGCTATATAGTACCTAGAACTGTTATGCGGCGTGGGGTGCGCGGGTGCCCGCTATTTGCAGTGTCGTCTTGTCGCACTAACGCGGGTGTACGCCTCTACGACGTTTAGCAAAAAATTATAACGACCTGTTTTCAGATTTAGATTTGTTTTCATTGTCAGCAAACAAAATTCGTATTGATTTACTTAAAATGATCGAAAACGCAGAAAATTAAATTAACTGTATTCTCATAATCAAAAAATTAACTGTATTCTTTAATGGTTTAAATTTTAGTAATATAAGAATTTTTTATTTTTATTTATATGATTAATTAGTTTTTACATACACATGTATTCATCAACATATACATGTTGTACTCATTTTCTTCCAAACAATTTTAAAGTAACACGTGGATGACGTAGTTAGTTATGCACTTATGTACCTAGATTATAAGCTTTTGTTAATCATATGAAGTGTGTAATTGTTAGTTTTCCCTAATAAATAAAATAAAATAAAATAAATAACGGGTTTTTTTTGGCGATTTTAGCGCGCAATTGCGTAGTAATAATACCCCTATACGTCCTCACAGGAGCAAAGTTCGCGCGGACAGACGACGGCGACGGTAACGCAACTAGCTTTCAATACCGTTAACGCATTTTAATTTTGTCGTTGCGTTAGTTAAAATGCGTGATAAGTTATTTCTAAAACAATCAGAAGTTGCAACTCTAGAACTGTAATATAGTCTGTGAACTGTGAACCTGTCAATTTTGAATGGTTTTGAAATACTCAATTTTACGTTTCGTTTTATGATGAAGAAAATAGTTTGTATTTTATTAAAATTATTATGCAGTGATTTATAAAGTTTAGTTTTTTAACTTTACTTTAAAATCTAATTTAATGTTTTGCAGTACATTACTTAAATCTTTTATGATATACAGTCAATATTGGTTCATATATCCCGTTGATTTATTTTCTCTTCCATGTGGTAATTTCAATTCAATAATACTTTCTGTAATGAAAAGCCCTAAGAAAGAGACAACAATCAACAATGTATTGAATAGATGAGACAGATGCACTATACTTGAAATGTAGTTGAGGAGAATGAATTTCTGAAATTCGTAACAAGTTCGACCGTTCGATTAACTTGTTTTGTGATAATTATTTTAATTTGATGACTTCTAACTTAATAGTAAACAAAAAATTATGGCAGACTTCGACTGGAATAATTATTTAGAAGTGAATAAAACTGTCGCTGTTCCTGAAGAATTATTTTCTCATGTAAGTTTCAATTATTTCTTGCATGTTGTATAATATTTTTTTATGATTCTTCTTTTATTTACTCAGTTGTTATAATATTGTTTTGAAATAATTGTGCGGTCTCTACATCGTATTTTTTTAAGAAAACATTGATTGACATTAAAAAACATACATTAATACAGGAAAATAAAAAAATATGTGTACCATCATAATTTATTTCTATTTTTATACCATGAAAATTTTTGCAATCATTTTGTTGTTGTGCTCAGATAATGAAGCAGTTTGTAGGTAAGGGGTATTATCCCGTGACAATAAAATAGGTGTGATGTTGCAAAACATTACAAAAAAAAAACCATATGGTTAAGAACTTATGGTGATTACCAAAATGATTTCCTAACATTATAATGTATATTATTTATATAACTGAAGCAAGTAAACATGAAAGTGTTAAAATGTGGTTTCAATTTATTTATAGAATCATATGAAATTCAAGAAAAAAGTTATAATTTAGAGTTAACAATGTGTGAATGTCTATTTAAGCACTGCTCATGTGCACCATATTTACTTTTCAATGGAAATTACAAGTGATGTTGTTGAAACTAAATTAAAGAAAATGAATTCCATTTTCACAAAATGATAAAATGAAATAAAACTATAGTCTCCACTCCTGTAAAAGCTGTCTGTGAAAATTGCTCATGTGTACAAGGTCAAATTATATTTTAAATATTATTTTTATTCATAATCATCTATTTATTTATGTAATCTATTTATTGATTAATGAGTAAAATCTATGATGTATGTGCTCATTTTAATTTCTTGAGGAAAAAATGGTTAATATGTTAAAAAAATATATCCCACCTTATCAGTGTTTGTGCTCAGTTATACACATCAAATTTATTATTTTTAGTATTCAACAATACCCCGAATTAATGAATTTTCTTCTCTATGTAATGTCCTCAACTAAATTAATTTATGAATCATAATAATGAAGACTTATTTTTTTTTTCTGTAATACTACTAAATAATTTCTGTTTACTCTATACATGATATACCTACCTATATATTGTGTGGAAAAAGGAGAGATAGATTTGCTCTACCCAGATATTAAAAAAAAACATGCTTTTTCCTTAAAAGTAGAAAAGAAAGTACCTACTCCAAAACAGGAAATTTACAGACTTTAAAAATAATATTTGAAATCAAACCTGTTTTTTTTGTCCCAGGTGGAGACTAGTCTTTACAATGGTATCAAACAGGGCATGCTGTTGGAAGTGTGTCACAAGAACAACCCAGACATCTACTGGATAGCCGAGATTACCATGGTCTGCGGACACCTCCTGCGGATCAAGTTTATTGGTGCTGACAATGACTTCTGGTGTGACATATCTACTACAAAGGTCCACCCATTGGGCTGGTGTGGAAAATACGACGAGCTTATAGAACCCCCTGATGAGATTAATGAGAAGTATGGAGATACAATCATAGAAATTATGAAAAAGGCCTTATTAGATGGTCAGTCAGTGTCCATAGAGGCTTTAAACAATAAGGGGTTGTCCCCAATAGATAGGATCAAAGTTGGAATGAAAGTGGAAGTGCAGAATGTTATTGATCCCTACAGATATTGGATTGCTACGGTAAGGCATATTTTTTATTTTCTAAGCTATATTGCACTGTTTTATTACGATTGTTCTCACCTTATTATCTTCAATTAAAACAATAGGATGATTTGAATAGGCTTCTTATTAAGACTACAGAACCTGGTTGCTCTTATTACAATTTTTATTGTGTGAAGATTGAAGCAAAATATAATTTTATTAGGGGTCATAAATAATGGAAATATTAGAGAATATCTAAGTGAATATTACAGAAGTAAATTTTTTGTTTATAATTTTGTAAAAGGAGGACTGACTCATAACTTCGTAAAGGCACATTCTGAGGGTGCATGCCTAAAATCTAATCCTACCTAGCAAAGAGCAGCTGTCGTCCGTATGTGGGAGAACGAGGAAATCAGCGCCATGAGTATAGGATATTATCTATATTATATTATAAATCGAATCCCGCATTACGATCGCGATCTCGCATGCTTGCGCGATAGTAACGAGAAGTTAATTTCAAAGTAATTATGCTATTACTAAGTAATATTTTGATAATATTTTAACTTTTAGATTTGTATTAAAAGTTAAACATATTTATTGATATTTTTTTGAGGCATAAAGATAAGTTTTTTTTTTTTTTTATAATGTGATCCACTTCCGATAAGTACCTACAAGTAATCAATACGAAATATATATATTAAAAATTTATTTAGCTCTAAAACAACAGAAAAAAAATCCGAACAAATTCTACAGAAAAATCCCGAGTTCCATGGAAAGTTGTATAATCACTTATTAATGAGGCTGTGCTCGATATCCGTGGCTGGATCTAATAAAACATCAGATCGGGCGCCTCGTCCGAGTCCAGTTTACTTATAAAAATAAATTATTCTCGCTAACGTGAGTAATCTCTTATTCCCTAAAAACCATCTATGAATGGTTTTATAGATTCTATGAACACTTTTTTCTCTATATTCTGTGCTTTTAATAGTAAGTAGACTTCCAGTCTTTGACCAAATAAAATACCTGATGCGAGAATACTGCCGTTGCCGTCGTAATTAAAAAGGGCACAACTAACATTTTTTTCGTTTTTTTTTTAAATACATATACGGAATCAGTGTTTTTTTTTCTGATTCCGAATATGTATTTAACTTCGTAAAAACAATTTTAGCTGTGCCTTTTTAATTACGACGCGACGGTAGAATATTAATTAAAATGTAAGATTCACCGATTTCGAACGTATTATACCTACTTATGCAAAAATCCCCCACGTGGTTTAATTCTCTTTGCCCACTTTAGTACCTAATAATGAAGTCGGGACTTTTACACCCTTGAGTCACGGTAATATTATTACCGTGCTTGAGTTCAGCCGGCTATAAAATGTGATAATTATGAGTAAATACATTAGGAGCATGTCTCATTAGTCAAAAAAATATTTTTACAAAACATCTACCACCGATGTTTCTATAATAGTTTTGTCTTTTCGTTAGTTGGTGTTTCTATAATAGTTTTGTCTCTTCGTTATTTAACACCGACTTCCGAAATTAAAGTTATTTTGTACTTTTTAGTGTTTTTTTTTTTACGTTGAAGTCAGTGGTATTTTTTTGTAATATTTTTTTTTACATTTTTTAGTTGTGGTAGCACAACTAAAAAGTACCCCTCAGCTAATCATCATCAGATTAGCTCGATGGTACCATATAGCCAGAGTGCATCTCATGACAATTATTATTGTAATAATCCCAAACATGGTCAGGTTACATTGATTTATTACAGAGTTCCGGTGTCTACCTTCCAGTTTCATCATCAGATCAGTTCGATATATCCGCTCCCCTCTTTCAGTCAGTCATCGACTACACGTATAAACAAAGCCATTTTACTTGTTACGACAGTTCTGCTAAGATCCTATGAGGAGTTCCGTTCCATATCTTCGAAGTTCCTCATCAGATCATAACAATATTTCTATGGGACCAACTCAGAAGCATAACCTTTAGATTTAAAAAAAAGTTTTCAAAATCGGTCCACAATTTACCGAGAAATCGGTGAACATACATAAAAAAAAAATACATTCAGCCGAACATAGAACCTTTTTTGGGAGTCGGCTAAAAATGAAAATCGAACTTTCTGTTGCCAAGCAAACCTTGCTTTGATACAATTATAGAGAGTTCGAGAACGAAGCTGAATTTCTACGAATACTATTGAACCAAACTTTCCGAGAATACTTAATTATTGCGAAATGATTTTCATACCCTGAAGCGAAGTTATGAAAACGGGCCTTCGCAGGCTCGCAGCGGCTATGAATAGATTCGCCCTGTTACTGACGGTGTGTGGGTAGTGGAAAAGGCGACTAAGGATTTATTAGTCAGGACTAAGAATATGTAAGTTAAATTGGTACCCATGTGCCATTTGTTCGCAGAGTGCAGCAAATTTTGGATCATAGAACAAAACATGATCTCTGTACCGTACCTATTCTGAGAACCTCTTTTGGGAACAAAAGGGCAGGTTTTAGACAGTTATATCCATACTACGCGTACGTACATACGCGTGGTGGATTACGGCCCAATATCCCTGAAAGGAGGCTTGAGTCCCAGCAGTAGCAACATTCTAAGGCTGATTATGCTAAGTTCCATAATAATATTGTAACTATAAATTTAACGCTTTCAGCTCGCCTAAACCGCTAAACTAATTTTGGCGAATTTTGGTGTATAAATAGATTAAACATTAGAGAAAGACATAATTTTTTTCACATCTGGCTAGTCCGTTATTATACCTAATTAGCTGACGCCCGCGGCTTTCTTGAAATTAACACTTCCCACCTTTATGAGCCAATTATGATTTTTTTCAATTTTTTTTTACTATTTTTTTTCTTCTAAACCAGTATTAAAGTTAGAGCGAACAAAAAAAATAAAATAGGTTAAACTGATTTTCACTTGTAGCGAGATTAACGAACAGTAATTGATTTTTATATTTTTACTAGAGCTGACTCGGCCAACGATGTTCTGCCATATAAATAAACTATCAAAGAAAATAATAGGGGTGGGGGTAGAAGGGTAAAAAATAACCTACGATCTATCCTCAGATCTACTAAATATATATACAAAAATTTCGTAAAAAATCGGTCAAGCCGTTTCAGAAGAGTTCTATAACCAACACGAGATTTTTATATTATTAGATACCTACTTAATTGAAAACAGACTACATTGCATTAAGCCAGTAAAGTTAAAAGGCCGTTGTTGCCGTAACCGGGCGTGATAACATAGTATTGTACTCATGAAGTATATTTTGAGATTGTAGAATTACGTGACTGTCCGCTAGATATCTAATACAATACATTTTATGACGCAAATGCACGTTAAAGTAACCGCTTAATGCGTCACTTATATTAAGTACTAACACTTTGTCAGCGACTTCGTTTACGAGACTGTTTTCTTTTATTGTTTAACTTTTAAGTTTAATAAACCAAGAAATAAAAATCCTTCATACAATCTTTAAAACCCCCTAAATTGTTATATTGGGAGTACTTCTGAAAATAAATAATTACTTAGGTTACTATTTGTGCTAACTTTCAAGTATATTTGGCACACGGAATGAGGTTTTGCAAACAAACGAAATTTCCCCATTTCACCCCCTAAGGTCAAAAACCCCTTCTTAGTGCTCGCCTACGTCATAAAAGAAAGCCTCCTACAAAATTCCACGTTCCTAGTCCCAGTAGTTTCGGCTGCGCGTTGATATGACAGTCAGTTTCTCCTTTTATATTAAACTAGCTTTTGCCCGCGGCTTCGCTCCCGTCAACTGACTACTGTATTCGCTCTACCCTACTCCACCCTACTCTACCCTACTTTATCCTACTCTACCCTACTTTATCCTACTCTACCGGCCTCAGTACTCGGCCTCATCTAGTTTAAAAATGACGAAAAAAAAATTGACGTGTAAAAGTGTTTTTTAAACCTATTTACAAAATAAATATCATTTATCATTTATCTACCCTACTACCAATTTTTTAATTTTTTCTTTCATAAAATTCTTCTCCTGAAAATAGCAAATACAACAAAATAAAAATTAATAAAATCGGTCCAGCCGTTCACGCGTGATGGCGTGACCAAGGGAAATAGGGATTCATTTTTATATTATATTAAATATATTTATGGGATGATAACGTTTTTTAAGGTTTTTTGTTAGAAAAAGAGTAATAACGGGCAATGGATGTCTTTTGACTGAAATTGTAGATGATTGAATAATAAAATGTATGGTGTATGATTTAATCTACAAATACTTCATTTTTAAGTTAGCCTGTTGGTTTTCTGAATTTCGGGAAGTGTGCGTCGAATTCCATAACATAATTCCGCCAAATCCGTTCCATTATCGGATCACCAGACGTACGGTGATGAGGTACCGGTACATGGTGGACATCCCACTTATACACACAAAGAGTTTTGGGAACACGTGCATTGTGCGTACAGCTAAGGAGTGGAATACTTAGCTGGAAGTAGCCTACGTAGGGGTCTTTAGGTCAAGAGTGAATAGGTTATTTCTAAGTAAGCGTGCTTCATCATCGACCACATAGGCGACATGGCGGTAGATTCAAACATAGATCCATAGATGGAAGGACGAATTTGACCCTTACCGGAAGGACTGACCCGCAATGGCAGAGGTCAGACACGCGTGCAGAAGGCAGGGTTTTTGCCCAGCAGTAAGACAACCGGCTAAATATATAGATACTGCCCTGCTACTAGGCTAACACTCCCCCAAGTCCATCCAGAAACTGTTTGCCCGTACCACATCGATTTGGCTTGTTTAAAAGCCTTTTCATGCAAAGTTTTCACAGACAATTTTGCCCCCAGGTGTGTGAGAACGTCGGCGGGCGTCTTCTAGTCCGATACGACGGCGCTGATGAAGACTTGACCCAGTTCTGGATCTTCTTCTCCAACCCTCGACTGAGTAGCTTCGGCTTCGTTACCAATAAGGTAAGTTACTTAATATTTCTTTCATCAATGTTTTTAAACTAGCTGTTTGCGGTAACTGCGCTTCTCGCATGAAAAATGTCCTAAACAATATTTATCAATTTTATGTTCATTTTTTGTGGAACAGCTGCACGGGTTTGTTCTTCAAGGTTAAGTAACGCTTGCTGAGGTCGGTTTGTGGATGGGAGACCATCTCAATATACCGAGATTCCTCTGTGAAAGCATGTTAAGCTTTTTATTCTGACCGTTATTTATATGTAGATATTATTTTGTCAGTCGACGTTACGCTCGTTATGGATCCGAGGCCAGAAATCCTGACACCAGCACTAAGGTGTATCATTGCCCAATTACTGGGTTTTAGAGGTCAGATATTGAGTAGCTCCATGTGGAATTCAGCTGCATCCGGCTAGACTGGAAACCGGTCCAAACATATTTGGGAAAAGGCTTGTTGGACATAATGGTTTTGTGGAAGAATCTAGCAGATATTACGTTAATAGAGGTTTTTTTTTCCGAAGTGGTAAATCATCCGATGATTTTTTCTCGCCCTAGGGTGGGCGGGAAGAAGTGTCAGATTTTTATTAACTAAGACTTCATCTGTGTCCTTTACTTGTCCTTTGCATTTTAGGACTACGGGTCATTCATTTTCAGAAATTCCCCGTGGCCTTTCCGATTCATTTCTTTGAGGCGCGAGTGGGACACTACGTTAGTTAGTCGACGTTGACCATCAGACACTGATAGGTCTACCTTTGTGTGCCAAGTTTTTATCTAAACCCATTCAGCCGTTAAAGCGTTAATGCAATTAAACAAAGGTACACTTTCACATTATAAGAATGCGTCATTCTGGCCATCGCTGTGCTGGTGACCTATATAGAAGATACTATTTTTGAAGTTCTTTTCACAAAAATTTAAGGTATGACTGATAAGATAGTGCCGCCGTTTGCTTTGGTTAGACATTACGTCTAGAACCGTGTTTTCTGGTATAGGAATATTAGGTCATCTGTACGCTATATTTTTTAGGGTTATAGGATCACTTTGTTGTCCGTCCGTCTGTCTGTCTGTCTGTCAAGACCCTTTATCTCGGGAACGCGGTAGGTTTGTAAGGAACCCTCAGGGCGCGAGTCCGACTCGCACTTGCCCAGTTTTTTCTTTTTTAATTAAATTAACTAGTGCATAACTGCGATCCCACCTAATGGTAAGCTGTGATGCAATCGATGATGGTGAATCGAACTAGTTTACTAAGAGCCCATTTACCCTTGAAGACACCTAAATTATAATAATAGGACGGGAAAGACAGCAGCAGGCAAATTGTTCCAGCCCTAGATGTACGTATAATTCTTATGATAAACAATCTGCCAATAAGATCGATTAACTTGATTAAAGTAATCGTCCGTTTTTGTCTCAATGTTCCTACATAAAACGATCCTGCTTCACAGGTTTTATATTTAGAAAGCGATCAATAAGATTATGTCTTCGAAGTTCGCCACGCCTTGCTTGCGTCTGGTCTGATTTCCAAGTATTTTGGTCCAATAATGAAAGCTTGCATTATTGATTGACTCGTGCAACTTTATACACTTGTATTTGTCTTGAAATAGGGATTTTGTAAAATCGTAATATCTTATTTGTGTTTGGTGATTTTCACGGTAGTTTTTATTAATTCAAGCGCTTTGTTTTTCTAAGATTATTAGACTTGAATAGAATAGAAATACGTTTATTCGAGACAGACACAGCACAACGATTACAAACACAAAATAAAAAACCGGCCAAGTGCGATTCGGACTCGCGCATGACGGGTTCCGTACCGTCCGTAGCAAGAAACGGCAAATAAATTACGTTTGTTGTATAGACCCTTGGACCTTGAAGGTCGAAATTTTGCAAAGAGGTTCCTTTTATGAAGAATACAAATATTCAGATAGGATTTTCTAAAATTCACTCTCTAAGAGGATGAAACTGGGGTCCAAAGTTTGTATGGAGAAACCTACCTGTTTAATTAACCTGTTTATTTTCCTAAAAAAGAATTTCACGAAGTATTTGATATGATAAAAAAATAGTTTAAAAAACTAAAAAACACGCTTTTAGCACGCACTAAAAATTACAAAATGCCTGTCCGCCATCTTGGACGTCCGCCATATTGGATTTAAGTCACGTGACTATTTTTTTCGTTTTCCTAACACCAAAACCTTTCATTTGATACCCATATCATGGGGGTGGATTTCAAACAGCCAGTCCGCCATCTTGGGGAGGCAGCCATATTGGATTTGTAACGAAGTTTCTTAGCTAGTCATGTATTGTCATCAGAACTCAGAGCGTGTGCAAAATTTCATCCTAATCGAAGACCGGGAAGTGGGTCAAATTAAGATTCCAAGATTTTCTTACATGGTACTTACATAGTTAGTTACAAGTGAAGCTAATAAAAGCGTGCTAAAAAGACATTATCCAGGTGGATAAATGTCTTTTTATACAATTTTTTTTTTCTGAAATGGGAAGTTCACAGAGGTCTGTGAGCTTCCCATTTCTGTGACTATAGCGATATATTTAAATTCTAAACGAATGTGCTTCATATAAAATTAAAAGCGCTATCGACTTTTAACTTCCTCCCCCACCGGGTCGCTCCGCATAACCTAGATTGGAAGTAATTTTAGCTCTAATCAAAGCTCCATTGTTACTTTATTTGTCTATATTACTTGCTATAGCTGTTGCATTTTGTCATGATAATAGCGGTCATTAACCTTCGATATTCTTAATTTAAATAAGGAAATATTACAAGACGACAGTTGTTGTGTATTCTTTGTTACTTCTTCACGCTCAACGGATTTGGATGGCACATGGATAGACAATGTCCTGCACATAGGGTACTTTTTATTCCAAGGGAACATCCCTTGGGATAATTTTCTACTTTCACGCAGGTGAGGCCGCTGCCTGAAGCTAGTGAAGAAAATCTCTCCTCAATCGACATCTGTCGTGTCCCCGTGATCCCCAACAATTTTATTACTTAGCTACTAGCTGACTCGGCAAAAGTTGTTCTGCTGTATAAATTTATTATCAAAGAAAAAATATGGGAAGTGGGAGTAGGTGGATAAAAAATAGCCCACAACCTACCAAATCTAACTACAAAAAAAAATAACATAAAAATCGGTCAAGCTGTTTCGGAAGAGTTCGATAACAAATACACGAGATTTTTATTTATTAAAAGATTAGCAGAGGTCGGAATAGTTAGAATATATTTACCTAAAGTTCGAGGAAATAGGTAACATAGAATTATAGGCTAAAATACTTTGGTTGCTTGTACTAAAATAGGGGGTGGGTTGAAACTCAAACAGTACGTAGATATTAATTTCATGGATCGTCATGAAAAACAGAAACGTAAAGACGAAACTATTGCATTATTGGTAGATCAGTTATATTTTGGGTTTCTTCGAAGATATATTAGAGAAAAGTTAATGACCGTCTTGCCACGCTAAACCGAAACAACTATACTTAAGTATGTAGGACGAAACCAAAACTAAGAAACCGTAATTCTCGTCACTTGAACTGATCGAACTGGTAGCCTGATTGACCTCGATACTAATACCCGAGTCTTTGACCGGTAATTTGTTAATAATTAATTTTCTGTAGGGCCAATTACAGGACGATCGGAATTATTTACTTGATCATTTTGTCCTTGGAAATGTAGGAATTATTGTAAGTTTTCTCGAAATATTTAACATTCTGTCTGTATCGATTGTTGATTGTTGCCTTCATGACTTGAAACCTTTTCCCTTGTAAGAGCGTTACTTCTTTGTAATTGCCCCTAGGGGCGCTAGTGTAGAGTGAGGTCATCGAAATGTCAAATTTCACGGTTTCCGGGCTTTTACTGTTGGATCATTCGGTTCCCTTCAAAATGGTTGAGCTGAGTGGTGCTAATATTCGCGTCATGTCCGTGAACGGGTGCTGTCAGTGGAGATTGGTCATCTCTTAGCTGCCAGTTGCTATTTTACTGTTGGATCATTCGGTTCCCTTCAAAATGGTTGAGCTGAGTGGTGCTAATATTCGCGTCATGTCCGTGAACGGGTGCTGTCAGTGGAGATTGGTCATCTCTTAGCTGCCAGTTGCTATTTTAATATCTATATTTAGTTTTTATTTTATTTACATTGTTCTTACATGATAGTAGCGACAAGATACATGTAACCGAAATTTTGTAATACATAACATGATTGAAAATAGTGTCCATGGAGTTTCTTGCACATTCTTCTTCATAGAGATCTACGCTTTGGAATGTGCAATTAGCATAATTTTTTTCTGACTGACTGACTTCTTGATATTTCAAAAGTGCTATTACAGGCAGTTTCTATGAAATAAAATGCTTTGAATCTTTAATGCGAGTTGTTTTTTTAATTTGTAATTATTGTTGAGGTGAATATGAACCGATTAATTGTGGCAGATAAGCAGATTTAGATACGGCGTCAACGACTAATGCTTTAGAGATTTTTACCTTTCGGAAACTTTTATTAAATCGTGATTTTACGGCAGAAATTATTTTAATACAAACTTTGCTTTCGTTTCCAAATTGCACTGGTAGCCGCCAGTGACTCCAACTGGTGAGAACAAAAACGGTAGCTCCCATTGTGTAACACATTAGAGGGTTCGTGGCTTTTTTTTTATTCTTGATAGGTTCGCGCTTGACCGCTATCTCACCTGATGGAAAGCGACGATGCGGTCGACGATGAAGCGCGCTTGGCTAAGTAATAACACTAATAACAGCCGTGGATGTGATGTGACCCATCTCTTACATTACATACTGCATCCATTAGTCCTTCCGTGTCTCGGAACGTTGGTCTCGGCTAACACTAGTCTTGCCAAAAGGAAGTATTATACCCAGTTACAGTTGTGCTTGGTTGTGGAGGTCAGATGGGCTGTCACTCATTTTATAATAGGTACTGGTACCTACTCAACTGTGTTCGATTAGACTGCAAGCCGACACCAATATAATAAGGATTATGCTTGGCAGGCATTTCTCCGCAGAATGAAATACAGTCTCGAATGTTGTGAAGAAAGATGAGAAAGAAATAAAGAAAACATGTTTATTTGGCACACAATTAACAAATAAATATGTAGAAACTTAAATATTAAACAGAAAAAACAACAACAATAGTGTTTGTCTCACGGCTGCGCCAGAAACGCCCGTTCAGCATAATGCCAGACAACTAACTACGTAGCAGTTGAAGAACAGAGGCTCTGCTCCACAGCAGCCAAGTGTAATAAGCTTGTAAGACACTAATCAAGTGCTTATGTACAAATTCTCTTGTGAAAAGTTATCTTTTTAAAATGGCACTTGTCATGCTGTCACTCCATAGACATCAATATCCGTGTGTCACACTTAAAAAGTTTTTTTTTCCTTCTTTAGCAACTGAGCCGGTGTCGACTATTCTGCTAGAGTCATGTGATGACGGCAACGCCGTGAGGTGAACCGTCGAACTTTGAACTTTGTGATAGATCTAAGGTGTTAGTGGCTGAAAGGATGATACAATTTTTTTTTGGTTCGTTAACATGGATTTAAAACATATATTATGACAGCACAAATAGACCTTGATATTTACATATTGAAAGTCACTACACACCGGCTCTTAAAAAAAGTTGCACTGCAGGCTTAGACAAATGAATTTTCTGTTAGCGTTCCCGCCAAATGCCAAGTAAAAAATAAATAAATAATAATATTCACACAACTATAAACTAATTTTAAATGAATGGCAATAGCCCCTTTACACAGCAATTCTATCGCGCGTTCTCAGGACTGTCCACTGCTCTTCACCCCGAGGTCCATGGTTTGTCCGAAAGGGAACCCCGGGGTCCTGGGACGCAAGGCAACGACGGAACATAGGAGTGGGTACTAGTCAGTAAACGCCTGACATACCCGCTCCGCTCTAGAGCGTAATGGACATTGGACGATTTCCTACCTAAAAAAAATCCCGAGGTATTTAGAGGAGGTATTGCACATGTTTTGGCCATTACAAGAGAGACCTCTGCAAGACTGAAGTTGGGCTGTGTGTCATGACGATGGTATGCCTAATGTTGTGTGATTTCTTTGCAGGGTTCACCGTGGCAGTTCAAGTACCCCGGCAAAGTGAACAAGTTCTCGTGCAAGAACAAACTCAGCACGCAACTGCGGCAGAGTGCTGAGGAAGCTATCTCGGAGCCTACGCCCGCTGATCTGTTCCAAGTATGTTTTTTGTTAGAAAATGAGTTTACTTGAACACGATTTAGATTTAGCTGTAAACAAGACTGAAATTTAAAAAAATATATAAAAAATACCACCGATTTCTATAATGACAAAAAAAAAAAACAATAAAATACATAATAACTTTAAACTCTTTTTTTTTTAAAGGTGTGTAGTAATACGAAGTTCGATAGTTGTGGAATATTAATATTATTATATCAAAAGACTAGGGGCCTCTTTCATAAGATTAAATTGAAGGGGTTTTCTAACTCGAGGTCAATGGACTTAAGTTGTGTCGAGGAAAAAGGTGGGACTTCATTTACTCGTCCTTCTTTTATTTATATTTTGGGTTATACCTCGCTTATGTTGATTGAAAACATCGTCTGTTATTTTCCTGTTTGTGATATGAAGGGGAAATGGCCTACATTGCGTTTGTTTGTCTCCAATATACAAACAAAAATGTTATGTAGTAGATTGGTTTTGCCGTTATTTATTTCTGTTAAATAAATATACACACACACACATAAAATAAAGCCAGAAGGAAAGGAAATCGAAATATTTGTTAAAAACAAATCATTGTATGAAATAGGAATTTTATAAACTAACTAATGAAGTCTGTCAGGAATTTATATTTCGAGTTAGCCCATAAGTATATTATGGCTTACTTAAATCTTGCAAAAGACATTCTGTTATAATAGGATACCTCTGTTCCACAGCCAAACCAAAACCTGGAATCTCATAACTTCGTAAGCGGTATGAAGGTAGAAGCTTTAAGTCCCCAAGACATGCGCACCGTCCGGCCCGCGACCGTCACCAAAGTTTTCAACAATTTACACTTCCTTGTAGTCATTGACGACCACGCAGAAGATTACGAGGATTCCAAGATGGCGTGGCTGTGCGACTCCATGCACCCATACATATACCCCATAGGATGGGCACAGAAAAACGGCTTCACCTTCAAAACGCCCAAAATCTGGAAAGAAGGACCGTTCGATTGGGACGAGTACCTCACGATTACCTCATCAGTGCCAGCCCCCGATTACTGCTTCGGAAACAAAGTACCACTGAAAGGCGTTGAAGTTAATATGAAACTAGAAGCCGTAAATCCTCAGAATCATGAAGAAATACACGTGGCGAATGTAGATTGTATTGTAGAACACATGTTGTGTGTGGAGCTTTTGCCGATAGGAGAGAAATATTGGTATGCGCAGGACAGTGACTTATTATTCCCCGTTGGTTGGTGCGATAGCAATGATTACGCTTTACACATTCCCGATACGACGATTGAGAAGGAGCAGCCGAAGGTTGAAGAGAAGGTGGTCAAAGAGGACGTGAAGTGTTCAGACGAATGGTGCGATAGGATATTCTTTAACTACAAATGTTACGCGGGGCCATCGATAAGTAGGAACAAATTGTCTCAGCTGCCGAAGCACGTGGGGCCCGGGCCACTGTCGCTCGTGTTGAAGGAGGTGCTCAACAAGATAATCTCGGCGTCGTACAAGCCTGCCAAGTTGCTCAAGGATTGGGAGACTGAAGGTCCCCCGGAAGAAGGCATGAGACTTGAGATGTTGAGGGCAAAGTGAGTATTACAATGTTGATTTTTTTATCTCGATTTTTATGTAACTGATAAGTGTCTCACACATTCACAAACGTATGATTTTTTTATTATCAGTCACTGGCGCCACTTTCAAACTTCCTATAATGTGCTCATTTCTCACTTTATTCGTTCTCGTCACTCCACACATCCATCTTAACATTCTCATCTCTGCTACATGCAATTTTTTTCATCCGTCTTTTTCCCAACCCAGCATTCTGTTCCATACAGCATCACAGGTTATATCATGGACTAGTAAATGTGGTTGTGGTTGTTGTGTTGTCCTGCAACAGAGAAAAGGTCTACCTTTCTTCTTTCACTGCAATAGAAAGTATTGCAATGAACAAAGAAAGGTAAACCTTTAGAACTCAAATTAACTATAACTTATTCTTCATTCCAGACTAAAGTCGAGCACATACCATGCATACGTGCCGATAGCGCGCTCTGCGTCGCAAGTGGCGCCGTTCTGCCGAGAAGTATGCGTCAAGCTGCAGGCGTGCCCGTGTCTGTTCGGGCCCGACGAGATCGTCAGCTGCCCCAACGACTGCCAGCACGTCGACAAGTCCACCTTCCGTGAGTATATGTAGCTCTGTGTAACATATACCTGTAGTGTCGCAAGCTGCAGGCGTGCTTGTGTCTGTTCGAGCCGGACGAGATCGTCAGCTGCCCCAACTGCTGTGTACAGTTGGATATCGTAGGGGACGACAGAGCATCACCGTCAGAATGGCTCTCTGTGCCCTTTCTTGGCGAATGAAGCAGTTTTTATGGCACCTCCCCATATGGGCAGGTAGGCACCTCCCCATAGGACAGACTGACATAATCTGCAACACACTTATATAAGCGAATCATATACAGCAGAATTTCGAAGCTTCCTAAAAGCATAAATCAGTTTTTGAGACCTGAATTCTGTCTGTGTGTGGGTGAAACACAAGTGTACACCTGCAGAGTCAAGGAGTTTAGTGTGCACAATGACCTAATGGTAAAGGGAATTTACACCGTTTTGTCAAGATTTAAAATTACAGGCCAACCAGTTCATTACACTGGAAAGCACAGCTTCGGTACGGCATTATGGTGTGTTTGAACCAGTTCGAACTATCTATTACGAAGGCTATATCGTCGGCATATGTAAAAATCTGTTTTATCTATGGAGGCAGTTTTCATAGCTCATAGCTCATTTATAAAAATAAGAAAGAGGGTAGGCCCTAGAATACTGCCCTGTGGGAAAACATATATGATGGACAGGTCTTCACTTTCGTGTGGTCCGATTATTACCTTTTCGGTACATTTGTTGAGATAGTGTGCAAAGATTTTCAAGGGGTGACCTCAAATTCCGTTACTTTCCGCTTTTTTTAATTAGACTGGGACGGAAGTGGTGTGAAATGCCTTTGTCAGATTAAGGAAAAATTCACAAGCACTTGTGTTTTCCGTCAAGCATCCTAGCTATGTGATCTTACAATGTCCCCTAGCTGGGGACATCGACAGTAGACCCATCGCGACCGGTCTTGAACTTTACGCTTCACCTTGCTCCATGTCAATCCGATGTCCGTCGCTTCTGCCAACACGGTACGTCGCCAGGTTTGCCGAGGACGGCCGCGCTTCCTTTTTCCTTGGGGATTCTCGTCCAAAGCCTGTTTAGGTATGTGATCGAAATCCCTCGTAAGCGTGTAACCAATCCATCTCCACTACGTGATCTAATAAACTTATAACTACGTCTTCGGAACTTCATTTCTGGAACCATATTGGTAATCGGTTAGGAAACTGTTTACTTTGAGAAAACTGGTCAGATCTATTCAGTATGTGTTCCAAAATGTTTGACATAGCTGTTAATATTGAAATTGGACGGCAGTTATTTACGTCTTCTTTGCGCCCTGACTTATAATGAACTGTCGCTTTTTTAAGAGCCTTCAGGGGAACCAAAACACATGGAGAGGCTTTTATTATTTTTAAAGGTATACCGTCCACGCCAGTTGCACATTCAAACCTTTGACTCAAAGTGATAGAATCAACATTTCTTCAGTTACCTCTAGAAGAATCATTAAATTAAAAGTATAATAGTTAGCTTAGTTATAACTTTGTGGCTAACTTGAGTATAATAATAGGGATTAAAATATGAAAATGCCGTTTTTTAAAACGGGTTGCTTTGAAGTGTTATATCTTTGGATTGACTGGGAATTATAAGTTCAAATAAACTTTATAAGCATTAAAGGTACGTTATTCTTTTTTCAAAATTAGGTATTTATTGGTTTCTTTGTGTTTTGTATTTTTGGGTATTTGCTGTATTCAAAGATCAAATCAAAGATAAGAAAAAGATTTGAAGAGATTTGAAGATCACTTCAAAGCAACCCGTTTTAAAAAACGGCAATTTCATAGTTAAAGATCTAATATAATGTATGTGACAAAAGCAAAAAAAAAAAATAAGAGCCGATCGTGCGATCAACCGCCTCAGTTACGAAAAATATGGTCAAGTTTTCACCAACAAATTTTCAGAAGGCCTCTATGGTAAAAATAATACTATTGATAACTTATTATTCGATTGCATAACAAAAAGTAATAATATAATTGCGTATAGATATTCTATTTTCCAAAGGTGGGGTGGTCTTGGATGGATATCGTGCATATTATTTCTCGGTACATGAACCTGTTTTCTATGACAACGAGTGCTCCGAGCTTATGGACACTGAAATAATAGCGTACGTGGACTTGCACACCTGCACCGCCTTGATGAGATAAAACAGCTTTACCAAAATATGAATCGTAACAATAATAGTGTTACGAACATTCATTGAAACGATAATTCATATTTTCAATTTTACAAATTCCAGATCATAACACCGAACGCCGTGGAAGACCAAAAGGCAGTCTGAACGGCCGAAGGAAAAAGAAAAAGGCTGCTCCAGAGAAAAAGGAAAAGGAGTTGCAACCGTCGCAAGAGAGCGAGAGCAACAAGGACGTGGAGTCCGTCGAGAGCGAGCACAGCGCCGGCTCCACGCCGCCCTCCGAGCCCAACACGCGGCCTGCCTCGCGCGCCTCGCGGCCTGCCTCGCGCGCCTCGCGGCCTCCCTCGCGCAGCTCGCGCCCTCCCTCGCGCGGCTCGCGAGCCTCGCGCGACGACTCGCCGCCCGCCAGGCGAGGCAAGCGCGCCAAGCACAACTACCCCAAGCTGGAGATGAAGACCCGCGGCGCCAAACTACCCAACTTTGCCCTCCAAATGAAAGAAGCCCACTGGAACAAAAAAGACGTTCAAACAATTTACAACAACACCTGTGTCAAGAAACAAAACTCCCCAGACAGTGACACCGAAACCAATGAGAGCAGTTCCAACTCTAGAGATGCCAAAAATATTTCCGATGTATCAGACTCAGAGGAACCAGAACTGAAAAAGTTGAAATTCAACACTTACGATCCTCTGCCGTCCGATAACAAAATGTTCGAGAAAGACATGGCGATGTCCTGGATGAAGGGGAAGCTGAAGCTGTCTCCGAACCCGCTGGATTGGTCAGTAGATGACGTATACGCGTACTTAAGCAACACTGACGATTGCAAACTCATAGCAGAGAAGATGAAGCAAGAAGAGATAGACGGCCAAGCTTTCGTGATGCTAGATCTGCCCGTCATTAGGGAATTTTTGCACATGAAGAAGGAATTCGCCCTACAACTTAGTAAACACATAGCTATGATGAGGTGGTATATAATCAATTTTGAAGAATGTGGTGAATCGTGATTTTGTTCCTTGTTCATTCTTTGTCTAGTCCACAATAAAGTATTTGTTGAATAATTACTAGCATTAATTTATTTCGTAAAATGTACATAACATCCCTCTATACTCCATCTGTTTAGGTAATTAACTAAAGGTAAACAATCTTGACATGTCTTTTATCTAAAAGTTGTCTAAAAATTTTATCTAAAAATGTTTACAATTTGTTATTTACCTATACCGATTTACATACTCTTTGATACCGATGTTTGGTAACTAACTAAATTTAAATAATCTTTGTATGTCTTATAAACGATTTTTCTTTAACAAAAAGACATTAAGATTGTTTACGTTTAGTTAACTACCTAAACCGATGGAGTATAGAATCATAACTTCTTCGCACAACGTACGAAGTTGTTTGAAGTGTTATACTACATAATTATGTATTTGGTAAAGGTAACCAAATTACATCAATGGCGATCATAAAAAATACTAGTGGCCACGGAAGGTTTTTCATTTTTTAAAGGCTGATTTAATTTTGGTGTTTTTTTTTAAATGGGAAATCATCCTTCGATCTCCGAATGACTTCTTTCGCTCTAGGGTGGTGTGGGAGAGCGTGTCAGAATTTTACTAACCAGTGGATCTTCGATAGCTGATAATTTGTGCATCACGAAAACTTATCGAGATATTTTTATGATTTTTCAACCGTCTTCAAAAAAAGGAGGAGGATCTCAATTCAGTTATTAAGCAACTATGCTAAATATAAATGATTCGGAATAGATATGTTGAAAATGGTACCATCGAACTGATCTGATGATGATGATGGTGATGATGGAGCTGGAAGGTAGGCACCGGAACTCTGTAATTAATAAACGTATCCTAGCCGTGTTTGGGCTTATTAAAATTGTCATGAGACGCACTTTGGCTACAGGGTGTCATCGAATTGACCTGATGATGATGATGGAGCTGGAAGGTAGGCACCGGAACTCCGTAATTAATCAATGTAACCTAGCCGTACTAGAATTGTCATGAGATGCACTTTAGCTATAGGGTACTATCGAACTGATCTGATGATGGAGCCGGAAGGTGGAAAGTAGGCAAGGAAACTTCATAAAAAAAAAACAATGTATCCTAGCAGTGTTTGGGATAATTGGAATTGGCATGAGGTGCAGTTACTCTGGTTATAAGTGTATTACAACTAAAAAGTGTCAACCATCAGGTGGGATCGCGGACAAGCACTAGTTTATATTCTAAATTATATCCTACTAATATTACGAACGCAAAAGTTTTTATGTGTGGATGTGTGTCACTCTTTTACGCAAAAACTACTGAATGGATTTCGATGCAACTTGGTACACGGGTAGACCATAGCAGAATAATAATCAGCCTTTTTAATGTGCCCACTGCTGGGACTCAGGCCTCCTCTCTAGGTGAGGGAATGGGCCGCAATCCACCACGCGGGCCCAGTGCGGTTTGGTGAATATCACATATCTTCGAACTTTTTGGTTCTAGGACATGCCGGTTTCCTCACGATGTTTTCCTTCACCGTTTTGAGAGTAGTGGTGATGAAATAAATTACACAAAGTAATGCGCCTGGCTGGGTTTGAACCCGCGACCTACAACTCGTAGGTCGGGGCCGTTACCACTCGGCCACCACTGCTCTCAACGGGTAGACCATGTACACATATTTATATGTCGGGAATAAGTCGTTGCAATGACTAATTGGGACGCCAGCGCCACCTAGCGGCGCTCGACAGAATCTAGAACGTCGCGCTCGACCCGAGCCAGTGCAGTTCACCGGTATTGGTAACCAGTGTAAGTGAAGCAGAGTGGAGCTGAGCGGACTTTCAAATACAGGGTGTCTCAAAAGAAAGTTTATATTTGTTTAGCCACTTGCGTGAACGTATCGAGTCTGAGGGGCGCGGGGGGTATGCCAGTTCGTAGCGTGGCTCTTGGGGATTCTGTTCACTATATATAAAAAGGTACTCTGTGGTCGGTCACTATGGAATGTTTCTCAGAAGCGGACAGTGCGCTGTGCGTGCTAGAATTTTACAAAAACGATGATTCGGCGACTATAGTTCGTAGAAGATTCTGTAGTATTCGAGGCTTTCGTCACGTAAACGATGCATTAAGCATCTCTCTCATTCGAAAATGGGTCAAGAAATTTGAAGAGACCGGTTCAACCAAAGCACGGTAATATTATCTATACAGTATTGTAACTCGGCCCTATCTTTGAAATAAATGCCTACAGCCGCGCGGTACGTAAACATGCGATAGGGCTGCCCGCACTGGCTGCCCGCCTCCAGCATTTTAATTACATTTGCCTACTTTGTGTTTCCATTTAGTTTTGTGATTGTAAATATACCTTTTTTATATAAACAAATAAAAGAGTGATTAGGTATTGAATAACTATAAAAAAAAACAAACAAATTAAATACTTTGTGAATTGAATAGGAAGTGTTCAATATTTGTGACCGAAATATATTTGCGCCTCGACTGAGACGTACCTACGAAATGCTTTATTATTAAATTTTAAAGTACAAAAATCCGCATTCTAAAGCTTAATTAAAAATTGTTTTGGGAAACAAGGGCAAGGTGCAGAAAAAGAAATATCTGTTACTTGGTTATAGATACCTGCAGCTACTTTACAATTTATATGTTTGGTTTTAAATGAAGAATTCATGCAACCAAAAACAGCACAATATATCCTACTCGTCATATTAAATATATAAATAATAATATGTACTTGAACTTATTTTTAACCGACTTCAAAAAAAAGGAGGAGGTTATCAATTCGGTTGTATTTTTTTTTATTTTTTTTTTTATCATCATTTTTTTTTTTTTTTTATGTTTGTTACCTCAGAACTCCGTCGTTTATGGACCGATTTGCAAAATTTTTTTTTCCCTTTATAGGATATGCTTCCAAATTGGTCCCATTTTTTTCAAAATCCAGTTCTGATGATGGAATCCATGAGGAATCGAGGGAACTCCTCAAAAATTATAGGCAACCCTATGGTAATTTTAGTATTTTCATCAAGAACTTAAGCATTTACAGTCAAAAAGTAACATTTGATGAAGTGGAACTGATGAAGAAGACCAGAAATGGTCAACGGAACTTCATACTCAAATAGATATCACAGTGAAGATATAGTTAAGCGACTATGACAATACAAATAAATGAATGATTCTGAATAGTTACGTTGAAAATGGTATCATCGAAGTGATCTGATGATGATGATGGAGCCGGAAGGTAGGCACTGGAACTCCGTAATTAATCAATGTAACCTAGCCGTGTTTGGACTTATTAGAATTGTCATGGTTAGCACTTTGGCTATAAGGTACTATCGAACTGATCTGATGATGGAGCCGGAAGGTAGGCACAGGAACTCCGTAATTAATCAATGTATCCTAGCCGTGTTTGGGCTTATTAGAATTGTCGTGAGATGCTCTTAGGCTATAAGGTACTATCGAACTGATCTGATGATGGAGCCGGAAGGAGGAAGGTAGACACAGGAACTTTATAATAAAACAATGTAACCTAGCAGTATTTGGGTTAATTGGAATTGTCATGAGAAATAGGCACTCTGTTTATAAGTGTATCGCAACTAAAAAGTGTGAAATAAAAACTTTTTAGAAAAAAAAAATAACCGACTTCACTAAAAAAAACACTAAAAGGATCAAAATAACTTTAATTTCGGAAGTCGGTGTTAAATAAGAAACAAACAATACCGAGAAACACCGACTTCCAAAATTAAAGTTATTTTGATCCTTTTAGTGTTTTTTTTTAGTGAAGTCGGTTATTTTTTTTTTCTAAAAAGTTTTTATTATTGAAAAAATCGCGCGGCACAGACGCGACTGTCTGCATCCCGAGCGCACCCCGAGATCGAGGCGCGTAGGTATAAGATCGCGTTTCGTCCGTTTGTATGAAGTTGGAATACTGTATAGCTATAGATAATAATTACCGTGACCAAAGGTTGTATAGTCATCGTGTAAACCCCATAAAAAGCAAAATCTGGGCGGTCGAAAACGCGGACAGTGTAAACCATTCTGTTCATGAGGATCCGAATTTTTCAATTCGGAAGTGAGCAAGTGCTTTGAATGTGCAATTGTGCATTGATCACAAACAGAATTAAACCGTTGTATAGTCATTGATAAATCATCATTACACCGCATTTTGCGCAGCAGGACGGTGCAACCTCGCACACATTCAATATGTCTCTGTCAAGAATAAGTGAATTTTTCCCTGGCAAGTTGATCTTGAGAAGTGGCGACATAAATTGGCCTCCATGCAGTCACAGTATAGATATGGAACAGTACGGAAACTACTTACAAATGTTCGAAACGGCACACTCACACAAACATACGCATCGACGAGACTCCTAAGCGCAGTGGCGGATTTACCAGCAGGCTGAGTAGGCTTGAGCCTAGGGCAGCAGATTTTTGGGGCGGCAAATTTGGGGACCGAATTTTTTTTTTGCTACCTCATAGAAATCAAAAAGACTTTTGCATGACGGTTTTCTGATGTCTCACAGATAAAAGTCTGCAACAAATTTTGCTGATGATTTTCCTCTCTCACTTGTCATTGCACATTCCGAGAGTAGATAAATTCAATTGGAATTCTAAAAAAAACTTAAAAAAAACCTTGAACAGTGATAGTGAGGTAGTCAGGATAGTCGTAAGCTGTTGATCCCCGCACGAAAGCCCGCGTTCGTGCGCCATTGTCTTACTATTGTGTCTCTAATTACACTACTCAACCAGTTAAGTCAAGATAATATTTTTTCCCCGAAAGCGGTATTTCTACAATGTTTTCTATGACGTCAATATTGCACGTGCACGTAGCAAGGCCCATTCTCTATATTTCAATATCCAATAACCGTTTGGGTTACCCTGGTTACCCGGGGTACCCGAAGAAATCAAGGCGAAAAACAAAAACAACATCGAAACAAAAGAAAATAAGGCACGAAACGGAAATTTTTGGATTGTAAAAATAATGCAGGAGATGACAATTGTAGAGGCAAGGGCGGCAAAAACTGTATAGCCTATGCCTTGAAAATTTGTAAATCCGCCACTGCCTAAGCGTTTCTCGCGGTGCTGTCAGTAGCCAAAGAGTATGTAAAGAGTATCAGTAGCGAGTCCCGCGTCAAGACGAGTGGTCACGTTTAAGTTTACTTCCGCGATCTTTATAAAAATGCCACAAATTTTTTGTAGTTGCTTTTAAAAGAGAACTGCAAAGTAGCCGATTTATTTTACAAAGAATTTGACAAAATCAGTTTTATAGTACCCTGTCCTTGTTTCCTAATGTTTGTTTAAAAAAGCTGTTCATAAGAATGAGAATTTTCTAAACTACAAAATTTAATAATAAAGAGTTTCGAACGTGTCGTAGCAGACGAAAGTATTTTTAACCGACTTCATAAAAACGAGGAGGTTATCAATTCGGATGCAAGTTTTTTTTTAATTTTTTATGTGTGTTACCTCAGAACTCCGTCGTTTATGGACTGATATGCAAAATTTTTTTCGTCTTAGAGGATATGCTTTCCGATTGGTCTCATTTTTGTCAGAATAATGTTCTGATGATGGGATCCATGAGGAATCGAGGGAACTCCTCAAATATTATAGGCAACTATATAGTGATTTTGGTATTTTCATCGAGACCTTAAGCATTTACAGTCAAAAAGTAACATTTGATGAAGTGGCACTGATGAAGAAGACTAGAAATGGCCAACCGAACTTCATACTCACAAAATATCACAAAGAAGATAGTTACAAATAAATGAATAGTTCTGAATAGTTATGTTGAAAATGGTACCATCGAAGTGATCTGATGATGATGATCGAGCCGGAAGGTAGGCACTGGAACTCCGTAATTAATCAATGTAACCTAGACGTGTTTGGACTTATTAGAATTGTCATGAGATGCACTTTGGCTATAAGGTACTATCGAACTGATCTGATGATGGAGCCGGAAGGTAGGCACAGAAACTCCGTAATTAATCAATGTATCCTAGCCGTGTTTGGGCTTATTAGAATTTTCATGAGATGCACTTTGGCTATAAGGTGAACTTCATAATAATACAATGTAACCTAGCAGTTTTTGGGTTATTTGGAATTGTCATGAGAAATAGGCACTCTGGTTATAAGTGTATCGCAACTAAAAAGTGTTGTGGGGCCTGATCTGGCGGACGGCCAGTTTGGCTTTCGCAGGGGACGCTCCACGGTGGACGGGGGATGCGGTATCCCAGGGCAGGTGTGTCTTGGCGGTGTCTTTGGATATCGCCAACGCCTTCCATTCCCTGCCCTGGAGTAGCATTAGGAGGGCACTCAGGTATCACCGGATGCCCAACTACCTCTGTCGTGTGATCGAGGCCTACCTGACGGACAGGTTCATCATCTACCCCGGTCACCAGGGAGAGTGGAAACGGCGAGAGATGTCGTGCGGTGTTCCGCAGGGATCGGTACTAGGACCGCCCTTGTGGAACATCGGGTACGACTACGTGCTACGCGGCGACCTCCCTGACGGGGTCAGCGTAGTCTGTTATGCAGATGACACGCTGGTTCTGGCGCAGGGAGAGTCGTACCAGGCAGCGGTCAAACTAGCGACACGCGGGGTTGCGATAGTCGTGGAGAAGATTCAGCAGTTGGGACTCGAGGTGGCACTGCACAAGTCCGAGGCCATGTGCTTTCACGGCCCTCGGAATGCGCCACCACCGGGTTCCCAAATAACGGTAGGAGGAGTTCACATCGGCGTCGGGTCGACGATGAAGTACCTGGGACTCGTCCTCGACGGTCGATGGAATTTCGAGGAGCACTTCCGACGGCTCCCAAACTGGATCGGACTGGGGCTGCCCTTAAGCGGCTTCTGCCTAACCTAGGGGGTTCAGACGCCTCCTGCCGGAGGCTCTACGCAGGAATCGTTAGGTCCATGGCCCTTTATGGGGCGCCGACGCTACGAACCGTAGGCGCGAGCTTGCGGACGGCGAGTAATGGGTGGCTCGCCGTCCGACCGTCCGGTAACCGTCCGGACCGAGCCCAAGTCGTCGATGGCGCGTAATGTTCCACGCGCGCCTCAGGGTGATGTCAGCAAATCGTAGGGGCCCAGCAGGGCCGAAGCCTACTGGGGCCACGGGTAGTGTGAAAGCGAAACCCGGGGCCCCGGGATGAAGGCAAAGAAGGAACAGGAGTGGGTTTTTAGTCAGTAAAAGTCTGACACTATCTCTCGTTCCGCCCAAGAGCGGGATTTGTCATTGGATGATTTTCCCAACTAAAAAAAAAACAAACGTGTTAAAAAAAATAACCGACTTCACTAAAAAAAAAACACTAAAAGGATCAAAATAACTTTCATTTCGGCAGTCAGTGTAAAATAAGAAACAAACAATACCGATAAACACCGACTTCCGAAATTAATTAAATTTTTTATTTACATTTAAAAATACTAACTATAATTAAAATAAAATAAAATAAATATTTTTTTGTAAAATATTTTTTGAGACACCCTGTACTTATAACAAATGAACACGCGCGGCCTCAAGCAGGACAGAACGCAGCCGGGTGCCGAACGAAGAATGGTAGCTCAAATCCATTCAGCTCCACTTCGTTTCAATGAACACACTTGCCATTTTTCACTGCTTTTCTCCGCATCACGGTGCGTGAGACATTCGTACGCTCTACCATAGCCTCTCTTTCGGACTGAATTAGGTTCTTACTCCTAGCTACTTTGCACTCGGCAGGTCTCACAACAGCAAGGCAGGTATCTCTCTACAACTGTGCTGTCATCTGCTCTACCAGGCGTCAGCAGATCGTAGATATGCGGCGAGGTGTCGCAGTAAGGCAGAGGCGGTGAAATAGCACTACTAGTACAAGATACTAGATACTAGAATTATGGGTGAAGAGAGATGCAAAATTATGAGTGTAAAACCTTATGTCAAATTAGACCAGCTTTCTCTCTCACCGTATGAGCCACTTATTTAATACTCTTTAGAGCCAGTGTTCCATCAGGTTTAAAAAGCGGAGGCATTTTGGGCCGACCGGAGTTCCCTTTGACCGATTTGGCAAGGGACCAGAATGCTCCGCAACCAGACGGCTGAGAGGTTTGTGCCAATATGAATAATGCGAAACGAGCCTTCTCTTAGTGTCCTCTTGTAGGTCTTGGCAGCATGGTTGAAGGCTCTCTTTTTTGAGCTCAGATCCAGTTTTGCAATCACGAGCTTCACCCCAGGTGAGAAACGCCGAATGCAACTTTTTGAGATTACGGTACGGTATAATAAATTTGTTATATACTTTGTTTAAGAGGCTCCTTTTTCAGTCGCCTATCGTCAACTGTTACTTTATCTAACGTAATCCAACGCGATGTTTGACGAAGAGGCAACGCGAAAAAAGAGAGATAACGCCTAAAAACTCTGTTAGCATTCGAAAATTCCGTGATTTAGGTACTCGAATATTTCACAAAACTTGTTCCAGGAAATACGTGCTTTTTTTAAACCCTTAAAAGTTTTTGAGAAAAAAATTTGTCATTAAGAATCTTGATTAAATTTGCAAGGCTTCTATTGTTATATTTTTTTGACTTAATTTTTGAATATATTATTATAAAGTGTCTGGATTAGTTTTACACAAATTTACAAATTGATTTCAATAGAAGCCTAGATAATATCCACGAGATACTGTGTTCCCAAAATATCTAATGAAAAATGTGTAATAACGTCATAATCGCGAAGAGCGGTTGTATGAAAAACAGTGAAAATGTATGTTGAATTGCATAAGTCGTAATAAAATATACGTTAAATAATTACGAATTCATTTATATATAAAAAAAATATACATAACGTCTCCTCAAGAATTTTTACGGAATTTTTTACACAAAAAGTTACAAAGCTTAGCTATAAATGATTTTTCAGTATCGCGCTCTTGAGAAAAGTCCTCGTTGAGATATATATTCTTCTTCGCGTAGGAAACTTTTACAGGTATTTCTCTATCGGGCACGTTAGAGTCGTGTTCTTGCTCGACATTGACATACTTTTCTAACTCCATCTTCTTGGCAGCCAGCCTCTGCATGTTCTCTGCAGACGCGACGTGTTTACCGCTATCTGGCTCTTCAACCGGTTCCTTTATATTTATTTCAGATAATAGATTACGCTCATTGATTTTAATTTGTACACATGGATTCCCACTTAGAAGAAAAATGTTAAAGATTTCATCCTTGTTAGGAGGTGTCTTGTCTGTCTTGGCTTTTGTGGGATTGTCGTCTAAAGTCGAGTCCGTAAGATAATGATCATTTCTGTATGCTTCTATTACTGAATGTAAATTTTCGACTGCCGAATTGTTTGTATCATAACTTGATTCGTCGTCAAAGTGGCTAACATTTGTTTGTTTGTCTCTGAATGATATAGATGCCAAATCAGTAGATTTCCCGCCATCAGTATCATTCGAAATGTCTTTGTCTCCTAATGACACAGACGCATGATCGTCAGATTTCCTATCTTCAATCGACAACATTTCTTTGCCTCTCACTGACAAAGCAGCTAAGTCATTGGTTATCCTGGCGTCATTAGAAAGTAAAGTCTCAGAAGACATGATATGTTGTATCATATCTTTGATAAAGTCTTCCATGTCGGCAACAGCATCCTCTTTATTTTTTTCAAGAATCTCGTTGAACCTTCGTTTGTAAAGTTCAAAGTCGCGCATACTCGCATAGAAGTTATCGAATATCTCTAAAACAGTCGTTCTGAAAAATTTTATATTTGACTCCAAACTACTTCTCGAGTTGTCCTTATCAGTTTGGAGTTCTTGTGACATGTTTTTAAATATTTTGGACTCCAATTTATCGAGTTCGGAATTAGTTAGAGACCCTTTGTCTCGTATCTTTGAAATATTTTTAAGATTTGAATCTTTAACGGGTACTTCATCATGTTCATATTTCTTGTAGTACTCCCCGTGCCCTTCAAAGGAGTTGTGTAAATCGACGTCGTGTTTTCTAGAGTTGTTTGTCTGTTGTTTTGGGACAATATTCACTTCTGATTTACAAAAGTTTTTTGCGGGTGCTGAATGTCTGGACGCTTGCATGCTGTAACTGTGTCTCGGTCTTAAACTATGGTTGGGTTGGTCACCTGTAAAGGGTAAAAAGCACATAGTGATATAGTCTCAACCTTCAAACATTTTTCTGTCCCACACGACATGTCTTTATTACATAATATTAAAATAATATTAAAATACCTAGCTGTCCCCCGTGGTTTTACCTGCGTCTTTCATTACTACTCTACTCCCGTAGGTCATAGAGGGATGTTATATAGCCTATTGCCTTCCTCGATAAATGGGCTACCCAACACTAAAGGATTTGTTAAATTCGAACTAGACAAAGGGATTTAAAGAGATACAATAGAGCGGCTATCAGGAGAAATGTCTTAGAAAAAGTGTCATCCTACGCCTTGGTCACGCCATCGCCATCTAGCTTTGAATATTGCAATTCAAAGCAATATACACGCGAATTTTTGTCAAAATTTATATAAATTTAACTATTGCTCAGTAGGTGGCCAGGGGCTTTACCATGATAATTATGTTAAAATTTCAGTCATACGAGCGAAAGAGTTGTGGAGCTATATACTCTATAAAGCTCCATCCCTTTAAAAGTTCGGTTTAGGTCGTAAAATGGATCACGTTAAGAGTTCGTGGTAGAGCATCAGTGTGAGCCTGAGGGTTAAGCTTTTCAGCAATAGATGGCGATATCACAAAATCAGTAAATGTTCTAGAATTATTTATGAAAATTATTGAATTATAATTAGGTACTGCGTAAATACCAAGAATATTTACAAAAATAAACTGAAGTTAGGTCCAGTTATTTTACCATAACAAGATTAGCAATAGCGTAATGCGCAACTAGGCATATTTTCTCAGAAAACGATTTTCTTTTCAAACACCGTCCCCCGATTTGGAGCGCTTCAGGTAGGGGCGCAAGTCCCCACCAGAGTCGCCCACAACCTCCTCTACCTCCGAGCCCTCCGAGCTCCTTCCGGATGCCGCGTCGGACTCCGACCGCGCATCACTCTCATTTTTGTTTGCGAAAAATTTACTGTTCATATTAGTTCCCACGAGTATTAAACTTCGGGTACTGGCTCAAATAACGTGGTTCGCACTAGAGACTAATTTAGCTACCCATTACTCAAGCTAACAACCTCCCTCACGGTGCGCCGCCGCTTGGAGGTTTGGGGTGATTTTTTATAGAGGTTGTCTTCCTCGCGGCCCGGGCGGTTAAGCCAAGACCCTCGACCCCCATCAAAAGTCAGAAACATGACCTTGGACAATCTCTGGGGCTACGAGACTAACGGTGGCAGAAGGAGGAGAGCAAGGAGCAAGTCTTCCTCCTGCCTGCCCGGTGGCAGGGTAAGTGCACATCGAGCCCGCTCTTACTTCGCCACTGTGCCCTCTGCTAGGTATAGCAGAGGGACACGCGTTGAAACGATCCTTCGGACAGAATATTCGCAGGCGGACATCGAGACCCTTAGGCAGAAGTACCCAAGGGGAGTCGTTAGCCGCCTCCCAGGGTGCACCGTCCCGCAGACTGGCCTTCACCTCGGACGTATCCGCAAGGGAACTACAGCCCGCGGGCACTCGTGGAAGTTTTCTGTCGTAGCACCCCTGACGAATAGGGGTGTCATACTAGACTGACTGACTGAGCGACTTATGACCACTAGGTAATAAGTATCGGATTACGATATTGTTCACTATGTCCTATCTATCGGTAGTATATATTCAATGTCTTTGGAACTAGAAGATCCTGAATTTAGCGCGTTCAAACAAACAAACTCTTCAGCTTTATAATATTAATAAGGATAAATGTTATCTATATAATTATATAAAAGGAGAAACTGACTGACTGACATATCAACGCACAGCCGAAACTACTAAGACTAGGAGCGTGAAATTTTGCACAAAGCTTTCTTTTATGACGTAGGCGAGCACTAAGAGAGGATTTTTCAGAATTTACACCCTTAAGGGTTGAAACGGGGGTCCAAAGTTTGTATGATGAAAACCTTCTTTCACGCGGGCGAAGCCGCCGGCAGAAGCTAGTCTATATATATATATATAAAAGAAAGTCGTGTTAGTTACACTATTTATAACTCAAGAACGGCTGAACCGATTTGGCTGAAAACTTAGAACCAGGAGACGGACATAGGATACTTTTTTTTTTTTTTTGAGTAGGGTAGAGTAGGGTAGAGTAGTCAGTTGACGGGAGCGAAGCCGCGGGGAAAAGCTAGTTTATAGGAATGCACCGAGCACACCGCACCTATGTATGGTGTTATAAGGATAAAGGTATGTGTCTTTGATGGATCTTGAGGTTCCCGGTTGGAATCCTATAATATACTAGCTTTTGCCCGCGGCTTCGCTTGCGTTAAGTATTATTATTAATTAGGTATACTTTTTGCGGCTTTATTTTTGTTTAGCGTGTGTAAAAAATTAGGGCCTACAAAACTTATCATTCGTTACATTAGGTACTGATAGTTCAAACTAATACATTTACATCCTCCATCATCCCTTATTTTATCCCCATGGGGGTTGAATTTATCAAAATAAAATTCTATTCTATTCTATTCTAAAATCCTATTTAAGCGGACGTCTTCATCATAGTAGCTCCAATCTTTAATTTCATTTCAATCAGTCGAAAATCTAATATAGGTAACTTTCTGCCAAAAAGTTTTATTAATTATAGAAAAATATTTACCCATGATAGACCAGTTCCGTTCCAGTACAGCAATCAGGATTTTAGTTCCTGCGCGAAGAGAACAATTTGTTTTAGTTCTGCTGGTCCTGACAGTATTTCATAAGACCTATAGAGGTTTTACTTCTGTGATAGGAATAAAAGTATAATAAACAAGACTACAATTTTTAAAATTTCTAAAAATTATGCGAGGCTCATGATTACAAAGAACGTCAGATTTTATTAAAAATCAATCACAGTTGACACTCAAACATCCACACAGTTCACCCCACTGTTTTATCCTCTTTCTAATATGAACGAGTAGATGCGAAAAAAGAAATCGTTCCTTATTCAAAATTCGCGGAATAAAGTAGTATCTATAGTGGTGTGGTCCACCACGTTTATATAAGTTTTTTTTTACACACTCATAGAATAGTCAAACTTTATAATAATATTGTTATCTTTATTAGGTGTGAGAAAAGTGTGTCAACTTTGCGATTGGAACATTTGCATTTGAATCACTGAAATGTTCCGAATCAGTGATATGTATCATGGAACATTTGGAACATCGGCTCAAAAGATACAAACGGAACATTTAAAACATCGCCTCACAAGATACAAACGGAACATTTGAAACATCGACTCACAAGATACAAACGGAACATTTGGAACATCGGCTCAAAAGATACAAACGGATCATTTGAAACATAGACTCACAAGATATAAACGGAACATTTGGAACAACGGCTTAAAAGATACAGACATTGACTGTTATGAATCGTGATCTGTTACGTTGCGTCATATACACTAAAAGTTTTATTTAATTAATTGAATTTTGATTTGAGAATAATTTAAAACAGATGTTTTTATTTCAGGTCATTAATATATGTAGTACGCTATTTACGTTATAATTTGAATTTTAAAAAGACTGCTGGTCACTTAAAGTAAAGAGTGTTTCAGTGTTCCAATTGTTCCAAATGATGCATTTAAAACATTACTGATGTTCCAATCTTTTGGAACACTAAAATAATTCGGAACAGTGAGTCGGTTCAGTAAAGAGTTACACACTAGGCGTGGGAAAAGTGTGTCATCTTTGCGATTGGAACATCTGAAACACTGAAATGTTCCGAAACAGTGATATGTATCATGTGGAACAACGGCTCAAAAGATACAGACACTATTTATGACGTCCGTCGCTCCAATTGGCCCGCTCCAAGCTCTTAACAAATCAGAGAGCAAAACGCGGCAAACGTTTCGATCGCGATAACGTAAAAACATAACTCTCACTCAGTTCACTTATATGATTTGTGGTTAAACTACAGTTCGACTGGCAAAAATCTGCCCAAGGTGAAAAACACAGTACTTACATATTTTAATTTGTTTTTATTTGTGTTACTGGTTGTTTGACCACTATTTCACATGATGGTAAGTGATGATTATAATTATGTAGGTATTACATTAAGCTTACCTTTACGTACTTACTTTGAGTCAGTTGTAAGTTTTTGGCAGGCCTATGTTCGTTAGACTTTTACTGCTTTTCTTGAGGCTCCGGCTACTCTTCTGTAGGATATAATAGTAAAGGTCATTGAAATCGTCTCCTTCATCGGTCTGCCAAAACTAGGTGTTTGAAAATTGAATATTTTGGGATAAATGGTCGATGTTTGAAAAAAGTATTAAGGTACGTTATTGTTACGGTAGTGTACGTTCTGTAATACGGGACCCATTTAAAAAAAAACTACGATAACGCTAAGAACTACGGTTGCATTCAAATTGTGTTATTTCTGATATTTAAAAGTACTGGGTGATTTTCGTACTTTATTAGAAACATGATAATTTATCAGAAATAAAAATACATAAAAGTTAAGAACGGTCTCCTTTATTCGTCTCACAAAAAGAAGAACAGTTTCTGTTTCTACAACAGTTAAGGTCCCTTACTGACTTCGTCTGTATCACCAGGACACCAGTGATACTACCATACCAGGCAAGGAAGATGAAATAATAAAAGTACATCCCTTTTATTATTGCAAAAGAGACAGATGTGTTAAGATAAAATGTGAGGTTGTAAAATGCAACAGAAATCGAAATTATTTGTCGAATTTATAATAATAATAATCCCATCACCGCCGCGCCGTATCTCTACGTTGACGTCGTGGTGGGGCTTGCGCGCTCCAATAAACCCTAGGTCCCTAGGTCTGTATCGGTAGCGTTTTCTTTGGCGTAACATGCCTAGGGTGAGGAACCAGACACTAAGAGAGATATAATCCGCAGGGCAGTTTTGTGGTGAACTGTTGGTCATTAGTGACACCGCGGATCCGATCTTTCGGGAGTATTCTTGTTCTTCATCTTCGGCTTGCCTTTATTGACTAGCCGTAGTGAACACTGACGAGGAACCGAGCTTCCACTTTTCTCTTGCCTATGATGGCTGGCTTGAGTGGAGATTCGCAAGAGCAAACGTGCTCGGAAGAAGGATGTATAATCCAGTACGGTGCTGGTAGAGATCTTGACCGTACTTGAGTGATTGTCCTGATAGTCGTGATATACCTCTCCATTCCTCAAGCTCCTCAGGATATGTAGTTCGTCCAGAACCTCAGGGTCCTGAGATAAATAAATTATGCATGTAAATTAATAATAATAAATCTGTATTGCAATTTGCAGACCTTATCCATAGTAGTTATTACAATTTTATATGTCTACACTATTTGGCCCCGAATAAATGTAAATATGTATTTTATGCTTCTTATATAGCAAGTTGTTGGAATGCGGTTATTATTTTCATTTTTTTCTGAATAACGAGAACGACCGCAAACCATACGATACAATAACTTTTTCAAATAATGTATTTTCTTGTGGACCTACCTAAATTTTGAAAACAACTTTATTTCTAAACGCTCAAACAAACTTCTTTTGTCTATGCTCGCGTAAAAAAGAAAGAAGTATATTTTGTTCTCAAGTGCAAAAGAGATAACAAGTAAAACGGTCAGGGACGTAAAAAAAGAACATTTGTCTATGCCAAGCCAGTCATTGAACCGTCAATTGCTGAACGAACGAACGACAGCGAATCTCAGAGGCCCCGCCTTTAAATCCGTAATTTTATTATTTCAGTTGGTTTTCGCGATGATATTATTATAAAAACGAGAATTTTGGTAATAACTTGCACTAATTCAAATGTATAATTATAATCTATGTAAACACATAATCCAGTTAGCATTATCTGAATGCAATTATTGATTTGCCGTGTACGGCAACAAATAGTGAGTTTGTGCGGGTTTTCTAGCGTTAGCCTGTTGTGAAACCGTGTAACTATAAGGGCTTAGGGAATTGCGGTACTTTTTAAGTTTCCGTAACAAGTTTTTGTGTCATAAGAGGTCATCAATTTAGTGTATTTGATCTTGCTATTTTTAGTGGGTGTTGTCATTGTGGTCCAAGCTTTATTCGGATTAGGTCATCGAGTGCGGTGAACATGTGTGCCGGAGAAATGTGTTTTAATAAGTTTTAAAGTGGTTTATTTGATTTCTTGTTAGATACACGAGTACTACAAAGTAGGAGACCTGTAAAGATGGGTACAACAAGAATACTGTGTTTCATCGCGTTAATATCATGTGCGGCGGCGTTATGTGAGTATTATTTACTATTTTATTAATGTTTATTACTCTCTCTCTCTTGGAATATGACTTATTTATCGTATTGCTAGCCATAGTTCATTCAACTTTTTCTCAGATGTATCATCCCCAGGCATATAATTAAGTTATGAAACAGACTTACTGATATGTGCAACTCTCTCTTCTAACTGTTATATTTATTGTCTTCCTGCTTGTATATAACATTACTACACTACATAAAGTTATCATTATTAATTTAATGCAATTAAGTTTTGTTGTGTTCATAACAACCAACATCTTCGCAGTTCCTTTTTCATTATCAAAATCTGATTTAATTTAAAAAAAAAAACTTGAGTTATTGAGCCTCAGCTAGTTACATGACTATTATACATATGCACGGCTATGCCATCAAATTTCGTTAAACATAATACATGAAAAAATAACAAGTTTGTGGTTGTACTCAAATTCTTTGATGACTTAAATGGGTGATATTACTCACAGGCATCATATCATATCTTAATTTGGTAGTCTACATACCAGATTTGTAATTGACAACATTGTTTTGTCCTTGCTCAAACTGTGATCAAGATTTTGATGTCATAGATTGAATTTAACTCTGGGCTACCCACCTTCAGGTATAAAGGTACTAAAATAGATTTTATCAGCCATTGTTATATTGTGTGTTATGAGGAGCATGATTTTGATTTAAAATTTATATTCATGACCTGCATAACATTTTAAATAATATACAATAGACCACATTTATCTTATTATTATATTTAGAGAATAGAATGAAAATAATTCGGTGATTTCTGCATGGTATAAAGTATTTTAGTTTGGTTGGTTATGAAATATCTTTTTCCCGCTCTGGGTGGAGCGAAAGAGAGTGTTGGATATTTACTGACTAAAACCCACCTCTGTTCATTTAGATGCCCTTTGTGTGCTAAACCGCAGTGACTTTTTCTGGTTCCTAGCTACATTCATAAGTTTACATATCATATTAACCCGACGTACGGCGAGTATCCACCCTTACGTTGTTGAAACTTCAACGGTCCGGACTAAGCGTTTCGCTTCGTCGTTTATACCGCGTACATCGAAGGACTGGAACAATTTGCCTGCTGCGATCTTCCCGTCCAACTATAATTTAGGTGTCTTCAAGGCTAGAGTGAATAGGCTCTTGATAAACTAGTGCGCCTCACCATCAATGATTGCATCACTGCTTACCATCAGGTGGGATCACAGTCAAGGTTTATATCAATTAAAAAAAAAAAAAAAAAATTTGGCTAGAACCAATTCAGTGCCAGGTAGATATTGTCACTGATATCCCTAATTTTATTATCCACAACATTAAATGCAAGTCAAAATAAAAGTGACTTGACTAACTAAATTTTTATTGAACCTTCTATAAATCTACACTAATATTATAAAGCTGAAAAGTTAGTTTATATGTTTGAATGTGTCAGAAACTGCTGGTTAGATTTGAATATTTCTTTTAGTGTTGGATTGTCCATTTATCAGGGAAGGCTATAGTATAACATCATGCTACAACCAATAGGAAGTGAGCAGTAATAATAGACATGGGTGAAACTCTGTGGGCGACAGCTAGTAAGTTATGAATAGATAAGTCAGCCAGATTGATATTTTATATTTATTTATTACTTTATTGCACACCTTAACTTACTACAGGACAGACATTTATAAAAAATAAGTGTACAATAGGCGGTTTTATTACACGGGGCAATTTCTACCAGACAACCTTTGCCAATCTTTCTAAAGTTTGTGACCATAAATAATTGCTTTTACCTACTTGATCTGCATAGACTTGCCTGATCAGGAGTTGGGACTCGAGGTGGCATTGCACAAGTCCGAGGCCATGTGCTTTCACGGCCCTCGGAACGCGCCACCACGAGGTTCCCAACTAACGGTAGGAGGAGTCCACATCGGCGTCGGGTCGACGATGAAGTACCTGGGACTCGTTCTCGACAGCCGATGGGATTTCGAGGAGCATTTCCGACGTCTGGCCCCCAAACTAAATCGGACTGGAGCTGCCCTCGGGCGGCTCCTGCCCAACCTGAGGGGTCCAGACGCCTCCTGCCGGAGGCTTTACGCGGGGATCGTTCGGTCCATGGCCCTTTATGGCGCACCGGTATGGGCGCCGACGCTGCGGAAGCAGCCGGCGGCCCGGCTGAACGCATGCCAGAGGGTCATGGCCATACGGATGGTGCGAGGATACCGGACGATTTCCCGCGAAGCGGCGAGCCTCCTTGCTGGCCAGCCACCATGGGATCTGGAGGCAACAGTCCTTGCACACATGCACGATCTGCGCATGGAGATGCAACGCCGGGGCGAAACTCCGCTGCCGCGACAAATCGCAGCATGGCGGACAGAGCTCCGGCGGGTTCTCATGGTGAAATGGCGCCAGCGACTGTCGCAACCCAGTGCTGGGTACGCCACAATTATGGCGGTAAGTCCCTTCTTTGAGGCGTTGTTGGAAAGACCTCACGGCGTCCTCACCTTTCGCATGACGCAGGTTCTCACCGAACACGGTAAGTTCGGGAAGTTCCTGCACCGGATTCGTGCGGAAGCGACGCCCGGGTGTCGCCACTGTGTGGACCGCCCGGAGGACACGGTGGAGCACACGGTGGAGGTGTGCCCCGCTTGGGCAGAGCAACGCCGTGTTCTCGTGGGGGCGATCGGCGGCGGCGATCTCTCGCGCCGGGCTTTGGTACAGGCCATGGTCCGGAGCGAGGAGTGGCAGGCGGTCGCCTCCTTCTGCGAAGCAGTAATGCTAGCAAAGGAGGCGGCCGATCGCGTGAGGCAACGGTCCTCACGCCCCAACCGCCGCCGGGATTCCGATCCCGATTTCCGGCCACCGTAGGCGCGGGCTTGCGAACGGCGAGCAATGGGTAGCCCGCCGTCCGACCGTCCGGTAACCGCCCGGACCGAGCCCAAGTCGTCGACGGCGCGTATTGTTCCACGCGCGCCTCAGGGAGATGTCAGCAAATCGTAGGGGCCCAGCAGGGTCGAAGCCTACTGGGGCCATGGGTAGTGTGAAAACGAAACCCGGGGCCCTGGGACGAAGGCAACGAAGGAACAGGAGTGGGTTTTTAGTCAGTAAAAGTCTGACACTATCTCCTGCTCCACCCAAGAGCGGGATTTGTCATTAGATGATTCCCAACTAAAAAAAAAAAAAATAGACTTGCCTCTTATTCACTTTGAATCACCTTGGCAGTGCAAAATTTTCATATAAGTACTTATGGCTACACATTTTAGAAGCATACAACACAAAGAATACATCTTATTGTATGCAAAGTTTGACTTGGCTATTAGCATAATATGTCATTTTGTATGTATTGTTGACATATTGTTTCTCATTACTATTGGCAGCTGAGCATAGGGCCACTATCAAAGATTGGCAGGTATTTTAGGGCTCTCATTGGAGCAGGTACTGATGCCAACTAGATCATACTGCAATTGGAATTCCTTCTCTATATATCTAATTGACCAATACATTCTTGAACTCAATTTACTTTTGACTCAATTGATAACTAGTTTTTTTCTCACTACCATGTCTTATTCCACAAGATTTCCTTGATAAAGTATTTTATTACACTCAGCAACAGTTTATATTGAAAAAAAATAATTATATATTATAATTGTATTAATACTTCAAGAGATTACCTTTAAAAACAAAAAACACCTTTGAAATTAAGTATAATACCTTTACTTTACAAACTAACTAACACATTAAATTTGAAATAAAATAATTCAAAATTAAGTAAGTTAAATATGGTATTTTGTGATTGACTGGCCTGTTGGTCTAGTGGTTAGTGGCCCTGACTGCTATGCCAAAGGTTGTGGGTTCGATTCCCACCCAGGACAAATGTTTGTGTGATGAGCATGATCATTTGTTCTGTGTCTAGGTGTAATTTATCTATATATGTATGTATTTAGAAATATATAAGTATGTTTATCAGTTGTCTAGTACCCATAACACAAGCTCTGCTTAGCTTGGGACTAGACAGCGTTGTGTTGTGTGATAGTTGTGGAATATTATTATATTATTATTGTATTAACATTATGCCACAGTATGAGATCATAAGCATTAAGCAATAAACTGGCACTGAAACACTGACCTAACCCAATGTTATGTGAATACCTTGACATTTGAGAACAGTTGGGAAAAGTATTTACTGTTTTCAAAGGTGAACTGTCTGACAAATACTTGTTTGCATGCTTTTTAGGGGTCCGTACCCAAAGGGTAAAAAGGGGACCCTATTGCTAAGACTCGACTCCAACACTATCCTATTGTCATTTTGCTAAAAGTATGTAATCTACTAATTCATAATGGTCGATCATTGATCAGTCAATGGTCTTGTGGTAAAATGACAATATCGAGCTGTCTCGTAACAAATTAAAAGCAATGAATGCACAATGACGTTCTAATGGTAGGTCACTGATCAAAGGAGCTGTCAAAATTTTAGCAGATTCCCGCATACGTCAAATATTCATTATATTATTATATTATATTATTACCATTGGAAAGTCATAATGACGCCATTTTATTAGTAGATTACCAAACTTGTCAAAATCAACAATTATGAAGTCAATGATAGACCATTCTGGGACTATTGTAATAGCAGAATTGAGGCCCAGGCTGTATTCCATAAACCGTGATAGCTAGACTATTGAAATCTTTACAGATGATGTAGAATAGAATAGAATAAACTTTATTGTACACCAAAATAGTAACAAAACTTTCACACTAACTTAAATCTATGGGAACAAAGGTATTTATGTATTGATATATTTCTGTTACACACTGTTATACTATAAGAACTAATACTAAGAATAAAAAATATTTAAGTGGGGCTCTCATACAACAAACTTTTTTTTGGTATGGATGGCATGGAACCCAACATGTGCGAGTCCGACTCGCACTTGGCGGGTTTTTATACAATTACTTTTATACAACTTTTATACAATTACTTTTATACAACTTTTATACAATTACTTTTATACAACTTTTTTTAAACTTTAGACATAATTCAATTCTAAAAATTTATCTTGTATTTTTTTATCTAAGTTAAATTAAATGTTGTTTGATTTTTCAAGAAAGGTAATTATTGTTACAAAAACAATGTGATAATGATAACTTTTAGATAAAAAGATCAGGGTTAAGGTCAGAAAGAAAAGATATATTCTAAAATTAGTGGTTATTATACATTTGTTATGATTAAACATTGAGATTATTTTTGTTTAGTTTATGTTGAGAAAAACTTTAGAATAAAATGATAATGTAATATTAGGTCTAGTAATAAGCCTACTGGGGCCAATGGTCTGCTTCTGAAAGGAAGACTCGGCCCTGGTATGAAAGGCAACGAAGGAATAGGAGTGGGTTTTTAGTCAGTAAAAGTCTGGCACACCCTCCCGTCCGCCCAAGAGCGAGGGATGTCACTGGACGATTTTCCCAACGAAAAAAAAAATTCTAGTAATAAAATAAATTATTCTCTTACCAACCTCTAAAAGAATCCAAACCTCCCCTTTTACTAAACCACAAAAGTCTGCCGCATCTTTAGCAAGCATGCTTTTTACAGTGACGTTACCCACATGAAAGTTCAGAATCATCTCATGGGAATGTATGCTCTGTTGTGATCCAGGGCATGGTCTAGCTGTGCTCCAAATTGAATCCAAATCCATTTGGAGTTGAAGTGTAATTTTGAACTAAATATTATGTACTAGAGTCTACTAGCGGCTTCGTCCGCGGACGCGAAGTCGAAGACAGATAAAAAATATCATAACATCCTTGGAGTTCAAGCTTCCTCTGTACCAAATTTCATCAAAATCGGTTCAGTAGTTTAACCGTGAAAACGTAACAGACAGAGTTACTTTTTTTACATTTATAATATTAGTATGAATTAATAGAAAGACGAATCATCACTCAAATCGAAGCATCATCACGAACAAGCTATAGAATTAACATTTTTGTTGTCAGTGACGTCACCGCCGAAGATCGTCAAGCAGCCGACACAAGAGGAGATTCTGTTCCAAGTAGCGCAGCCCGGCGAAGTGGACAAACCATTCATCATCGAGTGTGAGGCTGAAGGCGAACCGGCTCCTAAGTACGTCACCTTGTTTTACCTATTATAACAGTTTTACTTGGGATCTGAGTGCAATGTCAGTTGTTCTAAGTCTTATCATAGATCACCTGTCTTTGCAGTATGTAGCGATTGGAAAGTAGGCGAATAAATAGTATACTAGAGTGTAGAGCGATTCATGTCCGCGGTAACTCTTTCGAACAATCCCATAATCATTACATACTCCGTAATCCTTTAATGTTGAAATTAATTGTCAAGTGTACAGATTAGCATAATAATAGCATAATCAGCCTTATAATGTGCCCACTGTTGGGACTTAGGCCTCCTCTCTAGTAGAGGGAATGGGTCATAAACCATCACGCGGGCCCAGTGCGAATTGGTGGATGTCACGTGTGACGTGTCTTCGAATTTTTGGTTCTAGGACATGCCGATTTCCTCACGATGTTTTCCTTCACCGTTTTGAGAGCAGTGGTGATGAAATAAATTACACAAAGTAATGCGCCTGGCTGGGTTTGAACCCGCGACCTACATCACGTAAGTCGGAGCCATCATCACTGGGCCACCACTGCTCTCAGTGTACAGATTGTTAGATATTGGAGTTTCTGCACAGTCCGTTGACTAATAGGTATGATGCCGAAACCGCACCATGATCTGTGTCAAAGACAGCTTATATTTGAAGTAAAAGAGGCGATTTTCAGTTTTTTTTGCCTAGAAATTCGATGTACTTTTCTGTATCGACCTAGGAATCCAAAATACGTGCAGTAAACAAACAGACGAAGATTGATTTGTAAACTTTCTGAGAGATATTGCTCAAAAACACGCAAAATTCACTTCTCTCCAGACAGCACGGTCAGTCAGTTTGTGAGTCTTGTCTTGTTTTTGGGTTTCCATTTTTTCGACTGTCATTCTGACTCGGAAAAGGTGAAGTGAATTAATTCATCTTTTAAGGGCCTATTACACTACGCGATATTCAGCACACGATATTCAGAATTTCAGACTGTCTTATTTTTTGTTCCGAGTAAGACCGGTCTAACTCTTATTAACTAAAACTGTCTGAATATCGAATGGTGTAATAGGCCCTTTAATATACAAAAGGAGAAACTGACTGAGTGACATATCAACTCACAGCCGAAATTATTGGGACTATGAGTGTGATACTTTGCACAAGGTTTCCTTTTATGACGTAGGCGACCACTATGAGAGGATTTCCCAAAATTCACCCCCTAAGGGATGAAAAGGGGGTTCAAAGTTTGTATGAAAAAAACTACTTGCACGCGGGCGAAGCCGCTTGCAGAAGCTAGTATACTAATTCGTTATCATATTTTTCATCAAAGTTATGCCTACCAAGTTTCTTAGTCTTTCGCAGTAGCACCGTTCGCGTTCTTAACAAATCCTTCAAATAATTAAGATGTACTGCGATGACTCACTCATTCATATAATGTAATTGTGTGGTTTCACAATATGAGGAATTGAGTTATATTTTGTAACTGTTCTTTTAAATACCAAGAAATGCCACCACAATTTTCTTAGAACTAGTACGATTGTAAGGACGATGAATGAACGCTCTGTGTGAAATATACATCTAATTTCCGCTTTTGTATAATTAATGTAAGCAATCTATGAGTACACTAGGCAAAGAAAATAATTAGGCACGAATGGCAGATATCTACTTTCCTGCCAGGGCTGCGGTTTGTCCGAAAGGGTTATCCGTCGTTCAAGCATAGGCTAACTGAAGTAACACTGTGGATTTTAGTCTGTTTTAGTCAGTAAAAGTTTAACACTCTCTCTCGCTCTACCCAGGGCGGGAGAAGTCACTTAATGATTTCTCAAGTAATAAAAAAAATAACTACGTTAAACGTGTCTACTGACTTCCCCAAAACTAAACTACTAGTGTTTCAGACCGACACGAATACTGAATGAATATGATTATAATTTACAGTGTTATGAATGAAAGATGGCTGCCGACACTAAACATTTTTATTAATTCCTCAATGGAAGTGAGCACGCCAACAAAAAATTCATCATGCTGTTTACATTACCGTGTCGCAGTTTGTCGCTTATTTAGTTGGGAAATGGAAGTAAAGTCGTTTGTGAAAATATCTTTCAAATATCTATAGTTTTTTTTACTGGATTCAATGTCCTTGGTCTTATTTAGTTTATGAGCTGACGAATTAAGGATTAAACGTAGCGAAAGGCTAAGGTTCCTATGCGGTCCAGCGGAAATTGAGCTCCACAATAATTTTATTAATCAATTATTTGCGGATGACAGCGGTTTCGCACGTGCTGCTGCTACTTCTAAAATATTTTCAGATAAGCCTTCAATAGATTTTTCCGTATGACAAAAATATAATGATACGGTCGTGTCCGTCATCGTTGAGTCCACTTGACCCGACAGTTTGGCCTTTTCGGTTGTACACACAAAACAAATTGGCAACCTGTCCCAAAACCGGGAGAAAATTACAACCCGTTTGAATTGCTTGTGAAACATTCTCGCTGTATACTGGAGCATTGTAGAATATATCATCTATTACCAAGGACTTGTCGATGGCTTAGAGTGAAAACCTCGGGTATGCAATTTTATGTAATTTTTTTTTTATTATATTTCTGAAAAGTAAAGCTCGTAACGCATAATCTTGTATCATGCAAAATTTTGATTTTATACTCGTAGCGCCATCTACGATGTTGAATGCATACCTACTTTGCTCGAGTCAGTTTGGTGTGATACTTGAACTTGTAAAAAAAAAAGGAAAACAGAGAAACAAGCGTTTGAAATAAATCAATAGTTTTAAATATTTGAATAAAACACGTAGAAGCCCATTATAATTACGTGATAATAAAGGTGTAGTTTGGTTTTTTGTGCCTCCTGAAAAGTTACGTATTTCGCAGTTACGAGGTATTCACTATTTATAAGCCATCGTTGTGGTACTTAGCTCATCATCATCACTATTTTTCCTGACCTCGTTCCATATGACTTAGGGTCGGCCAACATATTCCTTTCACCCATTCTCCTCTGTCAACCGTCACGTAAACTTTTATACTAGATATTGTATTTTTATTTGTAATGAATAAACTCAAAAACTACTGGACCGATTTAAAAAAATCTTTTATGGTACTTTTTCACTGAGTGACATAGGGTTATATATTTTCTACTTTCACGAGGGCGAAACCGCTATCAGAAGCTTGTTATAAGTCATTTCTAGGGATCTCTAAACCTCTATGCAATATAGGGGCTTGTTGCTCCCAACCAGGGAATTTCTAGCGACAAGTGCTACTAGCCCAGATTTCCCGGGGGAACTACATTTCCTTTCGAGATAGTATCTAGTGCATATCCTTAGCGTGACGCCAGCTTCCTGCGTGTTTCAACCTCATCCGCTGCACTGCGATTGAGTGACAAACAAATTGACTCACGTTTTTATTAATAGTTAGATTTATCATAGCATTTTATGGACATCGCTTCATAGCTAAACTATTTAGCCTTTGGCCTTTGTAATGTTCTTTATTATCTGAAACTTGAGTCTGTCGTTATGGGTTTCCTTGGTTGAAACTTTGTTGCACAGTTCTGACTACTTCTGACGGAAATAATCAGAATTGAACGGAGTCTTTTGTTTTCATATTTTGTAATGCCAATAAATCTCTTTGCATATTGCGGTATTAATCGATCCTATTCTCATTTTTATACCTCTCGTACGTTTGGTTTAAAAAACTTATTAAAAATCCCCCGACTTTCAATTTTGTAGTAATCTTATACCCTTTCATTTGATACCCCTACTTGGCCATATTTGCTAACATTTCATTCTCACTTTCACCCTCCCATACTCTGAACTGATTTAGATGTCTATGTACCATCGCTAAAAAACCTGCTCTCAAATAAACTAAATCGCATCCAAATCGGTTTACCCGTTTAAGAGCTACGGTGCCACAAAGAAACAGACGCACACACATGACGGTCAAACTGTATATAACACCGTTCTTTTTGTGACGGAATTTAAAAAGAACGGTCCATAGATAACTGAGGATCTTTTTCAAATCGTGTTGCGTATAAGTAAAGAGGTTTTTATTAATGAGAATGAAAGTAAATACTAGTTAATTATTCTTTGCACGGCTTATGTAAATTGAGTCACTAGACGCCAAATCCTTTTAAATGCTCAGCAGGGCTTAAATCACTTCCTTGTCTTCATTACTTGCGCCCTATGACCAAGAAGCACTAAGTCACTAAGCTCCGAAGGGTGTGACTGGATCTATTCTAGACATTGAAGATAAAGTTTTCTTACCCAACTCTCCTGTTTCAGGTCTGCTAAAAGAAATTTCGTTTAAAATAAGCAGCATCTTTGCACTCTTATATCTGTATTTATTCTTTTCGATTATGAATGTTTGCGTGGACATAAATAAATGAAGTATAAACAAAACTTTTGACACCTATTATGAAGAGATAAAGTTGTTTGTTTATTGAAAATAATCTTTAGAAAAGTTCTTATCCAAATATAGAAATTCTTTCTTTGATAAAAGACTACATCTCTCTGGGTGCCATAAGCTAATTTTTACCCCTGAAAAACATAATATGCTTAGTGTTTACGAGAGAGAAACCGCGGGACAAAGCTATTACAATATACTTTTATAAATATTACTATGTTATCTGTTAGTGGCAATCTACGAAACTACTGAACCAATTGTAATGTTGTTTTTGCCGCTTCGATCACACATTAACTGCCGATGACCTAGCATTTCTATGCGCGGTTTATTCTCGTACAATATTATATTATGTTACTATTTATACCGTAATATAAAGGTTCAAACTACTTTATATCAAATTATGATGATACTTACTATGATATGTGTCGGATGAAATCAATGACCTGCGGCAGATAACGGTCTTATAATGATTATGATGCTCATATCAATTAAATTGAGTTACACTTGGTCTTGAAGTGGTTTGACCTCAAAAGCTATTTTAGAGAGTCAACTTTTTCTTAGACGGTTTTTTTTTAACTTCTGCTCTGGGTGGAGCGAGAGAGTGTCAGCTTTGTACAGTCGGTTTCTCCAGTCGGCCTTTGCGTTACAGGGCCACGGTCCTTACGATCAATCCCCCCTGAAATATTTCCTGTTCAAAATTATGAAATGAATACTGGTGTTTTCTGTGAACTGCGGTGAAACAAAAACATTGGATCACGCTTTCAATTATAGTTCAGCAGGTTCATTAGCACCGAGATGGTATTTACGTAGGTCCTTAAACGCAGTTACAGTATTCTAAAGATTTAATTTTTGCTTCAACTAGTATGAACAGAAAATAAACTGGCCAAGTGAGAGTCGGACTCGCGCACGTAGGGTTCCGTGTGTTTTTTAGTATTTGTTGTTATAGCGGCAACAAAAATACATGTGTGAAAATTTCAACTGTCTAACTATGACGATACATGAGTTACTGCCTGGTGCCAGACGGACAGACAGACGGGTGGACAGCGGAGTCTTAGTAATAGGGTCCTGTTTTACTCTTTGGGTACGGAACCCTAAAAAAGAAACAAAAGTATGCATGTTCTTTGGCATAAAGACTTAAGATTAAACTGCAAAAGTGGCATTCTAAATCTTCATAGAAAAGCTTCAATGTAACAAGAACCAATTAAATTACTGTAGTAGAAAAAAAAATAATGCAACAATAGCATGTTAGCAACCAGTAATTATAAAATTATAATTAATAAATGACATTAAAAAAACTTGGTAAGTTGATACATGTACCTACACTGACATTATCCTTTGTCAATCGACATGGCCATTATAAAAGCTTTTAAAATTAAATTAACAACAAACTTACAAAATACACAATAAACAGGTCCATTCATCGAAGTAAATAGATAAATTAGTTGTAAATAAATGCGGGGACATGAATAATGTATGCCGTGAGTCAGCCTTGGTTCGAATGCAGTCATCTCGAGGCGTCGACTACACACTCGGAAATATTATGTCATGTATGAATAACGCTTATTCGCGTTTATAAAAATAAAATAATAATATGACGGTTAGGAACCTGTTTGTCTTATTTTGTAAAGTTGTTGTTGATCTCATTGCCCTATAACTTTTATCGTGTCTGACTCGTATACTCGTTTTGACGATTGTCAATACAGTACGTTCCAAATAAGAATAGGATCGATTGCCATGTTGTGACGTCACGTTATACTGTCAAATCGAAAGAAATTGGACAAAATTGAAGAACTCAGAGATGAACAAAATTGAAGAACTGGATTCTGATTAAATTTTTTTCGTTCACAGTTCGTAAATAAATTAAATTAAAAAAAAATCTTGTTTTGCTCACCCTATTAATTCTTCGATTTGACAGTATGACGTGACGTCACAACATGGCAATCGATCCTATTCTTATTTGGAACGCATTGTACATAAGTATATTCAATCTTATAATGTTCCCACTGCTGGGACTACGGCCTCCTCTCTAGGAGCAGGAATTGACCGTAATCCATCACGCGGGCCCATTGCGGGTTGATGTATGTCACATGTCTACAAATCTTTGTTTCTAGGACGTGCCCTTAGTTAGTAGTGATGTAATGTAAAAAAAAGGCTTGCCTAGGTTTGAACCCACGACGTACAACTTGGTAATGGCCGTTACTACGGGTTGCGGGTTTGTTCGAAAGAGTTACCGCGGCCCTGAAACGCAAAGGGCAACTAAAGAAACACAAATGGGTTTTAGTCAGCTAAAGTATGATATTCCCTCTCGCTTCACCCAGAGCGGGAGGAGTTATTTAATGATTTCCCACCTAAAAACCCACTAGGTTACCACTGCTCAGTCAATTCACTATAATTTTGCAGTTGAATAGGCCCCAGACTTATTATAAATAAACTTATTCCAGTTGTGTGTACAGGATCGATACATCATGTCTTCTACCATACGTCTTGGTTGTTAGTCGTCATATCAATAGTCACGTCTTTTCACACACACATCATGGCATCATGTTTCTCACTAACCATGTGAAGAAAAGGGATGAAACTAGGGAATCCAATCCCGCATCAAAACCGTGATTCCGCATGCCTTCGGAATTACAGTTGGCAATCCCGCGGATTTTTTTAAATTTCTTTTTTGTTTTAAGTAGTAGATAATAAACATAAAAACCGGTGAAGTGCGAGTCGGACTTGTACACCGAGGGTTTCATAAAAATTTACCTATTGTAAATAGTTCGATTCCCCAATCGAGTTTCGAAGATTTTCCGAATAGCAAAAAGAAAATTATTTTGTAATGTAACTACTTTATAATTTTCCTATAAGATCAGCTGCTTTTATGGAACAATATAATAAAATATTTAAACGGACCTTCGTCTTTTGCGAAAGTAAATTTACGTGCTTTGGGAAATCCCTGATTACAAAGAACGTAAACTGACATTGATTACGTTCTGTTCCAGTTGCGATACAAGACTCAAACAACACAAAATAGAAATTCAAAAATTATTTAGCTGCAAGGTAAAATCGAAAACACAATAATTATTTTCCTTACAAATACTATAAAAAATGTCAAGAGTTCCATGTAAAGTGGTTTCATCACTTTTTAATGAGGATGAGCTGGGCCTAATAAATAATCAAAACGGCGGGAGGTCGTCGGAACCCAATTTTCTTATAAAAAACTTCAATCCCGCAGACGTGCGGGATCCCGCATGAGTAATCCCGCATTTCCGATCCCGCAGAAAATGTGCGGGATATCGCGCTTGCGGGATTGGATTCCGTAGATGAAACGCATGTTTAAATGAGTTATGAGTATTCATGTAGACGGATGGAGAAGGAGAGGCGACAGAAAAGATGCATGGATTGTATGAGGATTGATAGGAACGAAAAGGGAGTTAGTGATAGCGTGACGGGTGACAGGACAGAATGGAAGAGAAAAACGTGCTGCGCCAACCCCAAGTAATGTGGGACAAGGGCAAGAAGACGATAATGTTTCACACTAACCATCCATCGTTTCGTTAACCTTTCTGCATCTATCTTCTCTTCTATAGTCTCCTTTAGCAGTTTAGCATTTTTTCTTTAGCAGTTTGGAATTGGCCAGTCAATCCAGAAGCGACTAAGTACCAGGGCCTTAGTCTGCTATTTTTATAAATTCGTTATTCCAACACGATCCCATTGTAATTTTGCTAAAAGTTCGTAATCTGCTAATTCATAATGATCGATCATTGATCGGTCAATGGTCTCGTTTCTCACTAGAGTTGTGGTAGAATGACAATATCGAGCTTATTACTCGTAAAAGCAATGACTGCACAATGACGTTCTGATGTTAGGTCACTAATCTAAGGAACTGTCAAAATTTTAGCAGATTACCGCATACGTCAGATATTCATTTGTCAATATAATTACGATATTACCATTCTATGCCACTTCTTTCAATGGAGTGTCAGTGGTTGACCATTGGAAAGTCATATGACGCCATTATATTAGTAGATTACGAAACTTGTCAAAATCAACAATTATGAAATCAATGATAGACCATTCTGAAACTATTGACTTGAGGCCCTGTATTATACATGGAGCGAAGTCCTTTAATCCATCATAAGATCCATCAATGAAAAAAGTCTCTAGCAAGTTGCCCGAACCCTCGCCTCGAAACTTCTTCTTTATTTCCTAGCATCCAGCCTGCCATAAATCCACGTTAAGCGTAGTAATTTCCCATTACGTGCTACCTAATAAAGCTATCCCACAATACCTGAGTTTTCGCCCGCCTGATGTGTTATGTGCTCACTAAGCTAATGTGTTTACGTCACAAGTGGGTTAACTGCTGTACCTAGTTCCCTTATGTGACTTGCAAACGGGTCGTTGAACTGGCTATATCTGGAAAATCTGTTATATTTAAACCTCTTTGTTTATGAAAAGTTTGTGTTTTATATGTCCCAAATGGAACAATCACACTAATATTGTAAAGGCGAATGTTTGTGAGTGTGTGTGTATGTTGGTTACTCCTTCACGCTTGAACGGCTGAACGGATCTGATGAAATTTGGAACACCGGTAGACCATGTCCTGTTTGTCCCGGGAATATGTTCCCTTGGGACAATTTTCTACTTTCACGCGGGCAAAGCCGCTGGCAGCAGCTAGTTCATACTTAATATTATAAATGTTTTTTTTTTCCTTTATTATTAAGAACAATTTTTTTATTTATTTTTTTTATTATTGATAGGCTCGCGTTTGACCACCATCTCACCTGATGGTAAGCGATGATGTGGCCGACGATGGAGCACGCTTGCCTAGAAGTAACCTATTCACTCTTGACTTAAATGCCCCTAGGTTGTAGCTATCAGGGAACACAGACTCGGGCAGGGAATTGGGCAAATTTCTTAATAATTGATTACAATCTAGCCTAAAAGACTAATATGTAATTTAACTCGTAACTTAATATTATACGTTTTATTACGTTAAAACTAAGAATAGCGTCCTTTAGTAGTTTTATAGTAGGTAGTCCATAGCACTTTCCTAAAGTCTGATATTGATAAAAACACTTTGTTCATGTGTTATATGCGTAGCACAGCATTGAACACTATTAGACACTAACTTTAAACACTGAACTAACTCAAAAGCTTTAGTTCTCTTTAGTCTACGCACTAGGTCCTGTATTATAAATAATTATGTAAAAGTAACTCTGTCTGTCTGTTACGCTTGCACGGTTAAACTACTGTACCGATTTTGATGAAATTTGGTATGGAGGAAGCTTGAACTCCGTGAATAGACATAGGCTACTTTTTATCCGTCTTTGCGTCCGCGTCCGCAATAACATTAACGTGGACGAAGCCGCTTTTGCAGAAATTAGTATTATATTATAAGTGGTAAAATGTAGGTACGTACTGTGACTAAGTAAAATGAAGGCATGTATTTAAAAGCTAATGAATGCTATCATTATTCTGCACGAAATGGTCGTACTGTTTTAATAATAAATTGTTTAATGTTATGGCAGGAAAACCGCGGATATATTGTTAAATAATACGAAATGTAATTGCTTACTGTTTGTTATAAAATTAACGACATGTTTGTGGCTTTGAATACATTACATTCATATCGTGAAAGCCTTCTTTGAAATATTTATAAGCATATTACTTCAAACACCCCTCCCTTTGCGTCACGTCTATGGTTGGGAACGCATAAGGCTGTAAATAAATAGGTGCTAGGTTTAAGCGTGAAGCTTGAACCTGCGGCCAGACGAAAGCCCTCAGGCACTTTTATTACGTCATAATTTGTTGCATCAAAGTCTTGCAACTTGGAAAAGCAAGATTTTAATAGCGTTTGAGTTAAGTTGGCGTTCAGGATGGTTTTACAGTAACATTTCTGTATGAGCTTGCTATGTAGGTTAGGTTAAATACCTAAGGAGATAGCGGGACGATTTAGATGTCGTCCTTAATTTTCATTAAACCCCCAACCGAACGCCGTTTTTTTTTGTGACGTAACTAGATATTTACAGTTTACAGATTTTTTCCTATTCTTGTGCTATAAGCTTCATGTCAAATTTCAGGATTCGACGTCAGCGGGAAGTACCTTATGAATTTTGATTCCCGTGAGAGTCTCGAAATACACTTTTTTTGCGACATGAACGGCCGTATCTTTTTTTTTCGTTAACGCAGAAGTTTGATTTTTTCACAGCTTCAAGGGACCGCAGACTTGAGTATGGTTTTAATTTCAACTCGTTACCTCAATGTGCAATGCGTTCCCGAGATAAAGGGCCTTGACAGACAGACGGGCGGACAACAAAGTGATCCTATAATATAGATAGTTTGGTAGATATCTATTTATCAAACTCGCAATAAATATAGCAATATCATTGCGCATATATCGCTCATAGTGATATTGTTAGCACTTCCCTAAGGATATGCAAACCGCATACCTATTATGTGCATGATCCATTAAATAAGTAATTAGTTATTGTGTATTTGACGCCAGTTAATTTATTTAACCACTTAATGTTTTGGTCACTATATTTCCTTATAAAGAGTTTACCCTTAACCCATTAAATAATCTAATTACGAATATGAATGGCATCATTTCATAATAACGAGGAAAATGTTATTTTCACTTGTATTTATTTAACAACTAGCCCTACGCACTTTTGCCCGCGGATTCGCTACCATCAACTGACTTCTCTACTCTACTACCTATTCCCTACTCTACTCTACCCTACCCTACTCTACCCAACTCTACCCTACTCCACCCTACTTCACCCTACTCTACCCTACCTAGTTACGGTAGCGTAGGGTAAGTAACTACTTACCTACCGTCGTACCCTAATTGGTAGGCTACCCTGCCCTGCATTCTGGTGAACAAGACAAAAAAGAATTATTAAAATTGGTCTAGCCGTTCTTAAGTTATAGCGTGACCAAGAGAAATAGGGGTTGATTTATACTTATATATTTTTTTAATTAACATAAACTAGTGCTTGACTTCGATGCCACCTGATGGTAAGGTATATATACGTAGATACATGTACTTACACTAATATATTAAAAAGACAAGAAGAAGGAAACAGAAAAATAGGTACAAAGGTGATGCTTATTTCTATAGAAATCTCTTGCAGTATACCTGCGAATGGAGAGTTGGAAAAAAAGATATGTAGACACCGTGTGGTCTTATTAGGAAAATAAGACCAAACAAAACAACTAAATAAATTAACAAGAACAAAAAAAGGGATTTTGCTGATGTTATAAGAAACCACATCGATATAGGAAACGTATATCGGAACGTATAGTACCTACATCATATATTATATACGTAGGTTCTTAAGGCCAATTATCGATCACTGACATAAACGATCAGCAGGAAGATTCGTGATTCTAATACGATATTACTGGGAAGTCCATTCATACACATAACGACACTCCAAGGTTCCATTTATTAACCACACTTTTTGTCCAAACAGGTACAGATGGATCAAGAACGGCAAACCATTCGAGTACACGAGTTACGATAACCGTATCTCCCAACAGTCTGGACGCGGTACACTCGTGATCAGTCAGCCGCGCGACGAGGACCTTGGACAGTACCAGTGCTTTGCCTACAACGAGTGGGGTACTGCCGCATCCAACAGCGTCTTCGTACGACGAGCTGAACTCAACTCGTTCAAGGAAACGGATAGCCAACAAGTTGTCGTGGCAGAGGAAGGAAAACCTTTCAAACTTACTTGCGAACCGCCTGATGGTCACCCCAAACCCAAAGTCTACTGGATGTTGCAAGGCGACCAGGGACAGCTCAAAACCATCAACAACTCACGCATGACCCTAGACCCTGAAGGAAACCTTTGGTTTTCGAACGTAACTCGTAACGACGCGAGTGTAAATTTCGCATACATTTGTACAGCTAATTCCATCTTCAGGAATGAGTACAAGTTCGGCAACAAGATATATTTGCAAGTGACGGAGACGGGTATCGCGTCTACCTTGAACAGGCATGAGCCGGTGCGTCAGTACACTACCAGGAAGGTTGAGAAAGCGCTGAAGGGGAAGAAAGTGGAATTGTACTGTATTTATGGTGGAACGTGAGTATCTTGGATTGTTTTGTTCAGTACTTTGAGGATAAGACAATGTACAAATAACAATGTAGAACTAACCGTGCTCGTAGGAGTCGACTGATCAATAACCATGTCGTTCGTAGACTGTAGACACGCGAACTTTAGAGTTACGCATTGTGTAGATTTTCTAATGATTTTGCCAGGTCATAATGAAAGGTGTTACAGCTAAACTTCAAGGCATGGTTTGCTTAGGAATTTAGTACAATATTTACCTTGGAAATATAGAATATGCGGCGGTGACATTACAGTATTATCGAGCGCGACAATATACATACAGTACGTTGCCCTGTGTTCTGCGAAACAGTTCTATATTCTACATAGGTGCGCGTAATCGACGGAAACACTAAAGGGATGACCGGTGACTAGACTTCTAACTAGTCCATAGAGAGCAACTAACCAACTTTGGTATCGACATTGGGACTGAATTTATTAAGACTGTCCATGTAAAGAATAGTCAAATGGTATACTATTATTATTATTTGGTAAGACAAAATATGCTATTGCTGATGCGCGTGTTTCAAAGAGTTTGGAGACGTTTAGCTAGTTATTAGGGAAGCTTTCACAACACTTTCTGGGAGCATGTTCCATGCTGTTACGACTCGGTTAGGTACAAATTACTTCAAAGGCTTATTTCTGGATGCATTTCTCGATAGCTTGATCACCAGTAAATAGCCAACTGTTCATACGATGATACTGAGAATGATTTCATTCATGCCCAAACCAGTGGGAGTGTAGCATTCTAGATGTGTAACCCGAGATTTTAGGTTAGACGTGCCGATTCTGCGCTTGCGACAAAGTAATTAGGGTTGCTAGACATCATCTGCGGGCTACGCTTCCTTTTATGTTACAATTCACTTTATGTAAAGTGGCCATTCTGAAGTAGGCTTGAAATATCTGTGTATAAATAAATGTTACATTGGAATAGTAGTGCGCTTTACCATACGCAAGTTCTCATCGAAATGCCAGATTTCAGAGCGGCTAATATACTTGGCGCGAACTGTTGGCAGTTTTCTTTCACTGGCTTTATTGGGCTTTGTTAGAAAGACCAACCAAAAATGAAAATAGTTTTAAAGATTACCCATTACACCGTAGCTAAACCATACCATGACCGTGCTAGGTACGTGTCAGACAAAAAATATTCTGTAGGATCCATATTCTAAACCGGTGCACTCAGGTAGCAAAACTGAGCATATAATATATTCGAGTTATAGCCGCGTATGATGACCGTTATGAACGGGTCTGATACACTGTTGATACGTTCTAGCGGGCATAGTAAACTGTGTCGTGTTTCTTTCCGTGCTTGATACGTTCCTAGCGCGGTCATAGTATGATACGGTAAACTAGGCAGATTTTAAACACAACATGTTTTGCCTCTCATGAATGTTCAAACTCAAAAGACTTGTTAAACAAAACTTATGCAAGTTATCGATAGCTTAGAGTGAAAACGTTAAAAATACCTACTAGTTAAAATAACGAACAAATTTTGATAATGTGCGCGTTACCGCTCGCTTCGCTCGCTCGGCTCGCGCGTGGTCTGTCACAGTTTTAACCTAACCTAACCTATTTCACCCAGTTCAAAATGAAGAATCATACCTACAATCTCCCGCAGAAATGTTTTCACCATTGTCTAATTATCTAGTCGCAGGCAGATTGTATGATTCATCATTTTGAACTGGGTGTATACCCGTAGGTATTTTAATTTTTGACATTCAAATATGTAATTATGTACCCCATCTACGAGGTATCCACTATAAGTCATAGTTATATTTTCGCAGTGGTCTGGTAGCCCTACCATATCCAGTGCAGGTACTGACCTATTGCGCCCCCGCTACGCGTGCATGAGTGGCCGCGAGTGGGCTTTTCTCTCCGCTATCGGGTTTCTTACGTGCCGCTAATTCACCGTATACCATTTGGCCTAGCTACGTCTTTACAAAGGATTGTGGCTATATTTAGAACTTTGAAAATGGCCAAACATAGATCAGGTTTATTGGAACAGAAATTGCATAGGTACTGTGGCATTTCGGCGACTGTCGAACCGAACGGTGTTTTTTTTAATTATTAAAAGGTTTTTCACCTGATGGTAAGCGATGATATGATCGTCGATGGAGCACGTTGGACTAAAATTAACCTATTTACTCTTGATAAGGTGAAATTAACTGTCTTCATTTGCGGTTTTTGAGACCCAATTGTTACGGCCAACTGAAAAAATTCTGTCGTTTTTGTAAGATCTGAACATTTTGTTTTCAATAAAAACCTTGAGCATATTTTAAATTGTTACCGTTTCCTCCAGACCATTACCTCAGATTGTTTGGAAGAAGAACGGGCGAAGCATCCTCTCGTCTCAAGGCATCACTCAGGACAACTATGGAAAGACGCTGGTGATCAAGTACCCGACGTACGAAGACCAGGGCACGTATACCTGTGAAGTTAGCAACGGTGTTGGAACTGCACTATCTTACTCCATACTGCTCAATATTGAAGGTGAGTTTTATGTTTATAAAATGGCGAATGGATCCTCGAAAAGTGTGCGGGATGCTGCACTATACAGCACCAACAAGAGTAACGGATTCCTTGGTAGACCCTCGAATGATTCGGGAAATTGTGAATGTTGTTTGTATTTTTTTGAAATTAAGTTTATGCTAGTTTTTTGCTAGTGTTACAGCTGCAAAAAGGTCGTCTTTATTAAAAGTTAGATGCATTAATTCATCGCATTAGGCCATCGAGTATTTCTAGTTGACCTATGCGCAAATCACTCGTGATGTATCTTCGTCCGTGAGATGATGGGCTTCAATATAACTTAATATTAAAGCCGTCTAAAAATATCTACACTACTTCAGTGGCGCTTGCTTGATTATTTATTAAATTCTACCCAAGTCGAGTCAGCTCCTATCATAAGTTATTTGTTATTAGATTTCCTTTGAAACATCTGTTGAAATTACTATAGAAACACAAAAAGGTCTAGCCTGTTCGCACAAAATATAAACGGTCATTTCAGACGACTGCGTACGAAATGGTTAGGGCCGGCAGTACACGTAAATTCGAGCACGCAAATAAACTTTTCGTACTGTGCGTGCGTTAAAAGTTTATGTACATATTTTTATGGCCACATGGTCACTATTATCGTCATAAAGGAAATGCCCTGAATCTTCTATTTTAATGTGCCAATCGCTTTTAATCTCGGTTCTCAGTTATAAAGATAACCGTCCAACACATTTTGAGAGCGTCTTTCCCGAGGTACATCTTCTTACGTGATTATGACGTTATTACAAATCTTACTCTAGATGGAAAACACGGATATCTTGTGGATATTATCTAGGTTTCTATTTAAATCATAAATTCATATAAGACAAATCCATCAAATAACTCTGGAAATCTGCTACTTTGCTTGAACTTTGACTCTTCATAAATGGACTTATAAATTTAAAAAAATAAAGAAAATGTAACTATAGAAATCTTGCACATTTAATCAAGGGAAATCATGAAAAGTATTTTCCATAAAATTAAAGGTTTTCGAAAAAACACGTATTTCTTAGAACAAGTTTGGTGAAATATTCGAGTAAATAAAGGTATTACCGAATGCCAACTGAGTTCTGTGGAGGTGTGCCCCGCTTGGGCAGAGCAACGCCGTGTACTCGCGGGGGCAATCGGCGGCGGCGATCTTTCGTGCCGGGCCTTGGTACAGGCCATGGTCCGGAGCGAGGAGGAGTGGCAGGCGGTCGCCTCCTTCTGCGAAGCAGTAATGCTAGCAAAGGAAGCGGCCAATCGCGTGAGGACCGTGTCCTCGCGCGCCAACCGCCGCCGGGATTTCGATCCCGATTTCCGGCCACCGTAGGCGCGGGCTTGCGGACGGTGAGCAATGGGTAGCTCGCCGTCCGACCGTCCGGTAACGGCCCGGACCGAGACCATGTTCCACGCGCGCCTCAAGGAGATGTCAGCACATCGTAGGGGCCCAGCAGGGTCGAAGCGTACTGGGGCCAAGGGTCTGATTCTGAAAGGAAGACTCGGCCCTGGTACGAAACACAACGAAGAAACAGGAGTGGGTTTTTAGTCAGTAAAAGTCTGACACTATCTCCCGCTCCGCCCAAGAGCGAGGGATGTCATAAGATGATTTTCCCACCGAAAAATAAAAATGCAAACTGAGTTTTCAGGCGTTATCTGCCTTTTTTCGCGTCGCCTCTTTGTCAAATATTGCGTTGGATGAAACAACAAGCTTTAATCTCGCTTAAAACAGACCTTTCCTTTTAAATGTTTCGCACTAATGGTCTTAGAAATATTAAAAGTAAAATTTTTTGAGCTAAAACTGAAGTTTTCAATTCACCTCCAGAAGTGAGGAAAACAGCACCCTGAATCTTCTATGGTGTCTTTATTGATGTCACGGAGGTCGACACCTAATTATTCTGCTATCGTTCACCCAACAATAAAGACGGCGTGCCAAATAAAGCCATCCCTACAAACAGACTACGCCATTTCCTCAATGCTAATTGTAAATGTAAGTATGCAAGGGCCCGGTGCCATAATGATGCTAATAATCGTGCCAGCGTCATTTCCGCTTTCCTCTATAAAGTTTGGCTGCGTTCGTAATTAATATGTAATTGTTTATGGTTCGACTTAAATAGACGTCATTATAGCGCTGTTTGGAGGCTTTGGCGAATTATGCTAATGTTATTGTCGTCAAACGTAAGCTAAATAAATTAATGTTGCAGATGCTATGCATATTGTTGGTTCATCATGGATTTTGAAAATATGCGAACAAAAAGAGACATTTTCTAGCTTTCAAAGCTAAAGGGACCTTTTACATTTCACAGATGTAAAATTCATTTAGAAATTATTGTTCCTTGTAAATAATAAATGAATGGGAAAACGGTGACGGTGCCTTTTTTACGCGAATATGCCGCGAAATATCACGATAAAATTTCTGAAATTATTTTTTTGGGTAAAATAAGGGACGTGATATAGGTTGACATTTTTCTTTGTAATATTCTATTGGATTTATTCAAAATGTCTGGTTTTCATAACATGTGACATTCAACTATACGCGGCGCGGGTTACATTTATTTTTGATCATTTGAGTGTTACACGTCTGTCTATCGCTTTTCATAAAGCGATGAATTTTTATGGAAATCTTTTGAGAACAGAAACAGTAAAAAATTATTCAACAATTTCTCAAACCATTGTTCACATGTCGAACGCGTACTCGACATAATTTCGGATATTTGGCCAGTGACATCATCGTTAAAGTTGTAATGTGAGAAAGCATATGGCACACACATGATATTAGCCGAAAACATTTTAATACAACACATAACGTCCCTTGAGGGAGCCATTCAAATATAACGATTGTTATAAATGGCGGCGAATGTGGATGTAGATGTGTTCGTGTGTGTGTGGTGTGTGATTGCGACCTTTCGCTTCCTTCCGTTTGACTTGTGTCAAGGAAGGCGGGAATCGCAAGCTTCCTTTTGTCGATGGAGAACCTTGTAAGTTTCCGGAATTTGAATTGCTGCTCCAATGCAGAGCCAATTATTCTTCTGAATAGTTACTGCCAGCGTCTTCGCCCGCGTGTAAGTTCAAAATTGTCCCAAGGGACATACTCCCGGGATAAAAAGTGGACTTGGTGTACCCGTGGGCCAAATTTCAGCCAAATTCGTTCAGCCTTTCGAGCGTGAAGAAGTAACAAACATACCCGTGTGTGTAAGTTTGTTATTTCGACACACACACCCACACTCATAAGCTTTCGCTTTTATAATAATTAGTGATGATATCAGAGATGACACAAGCATTGATCTTCACACTTACTGGGAAGGTAACAACTTTAGTCGTCACTTCACGATGGTGTCTTTCATCGTTAGGTCTACTGTCTAAGGACGAGTAGCTTCATAGACGCGTATTCGTCGTTATACGCTTGGTGTACGCCTGCGTGAAACTTACAAGCAAAACTATGAAACTCTGTCGAAGAAGCGGCAACATCGTGCCGTCGTGCCACTTCGTCAACAGTTTCATAGTTGGTTTTCACTAAGCGTATAATGACAGTACGCGTATATGAAACTACGCGTCCGTGGACAATAGGCCAAAGTCATGTTACTCAGGATAAACTGCGTCCTCGCCGTTAAGACCGGTTACACTTGCGGAAGGTTCATATCTATTCCAAATGATTGATCTTCCATATTTTACTTCAATACAGCTCCCCTTTAAGCTTACATCTAACACCGTAAAGATGAATAACGGTTACCCATATTAAGTTGTTAGGTAACAGGTGCCGTCCTCCTATCTCCCTGGTAATCCCTCAATCGATCTATACGACACGTTCGTAAGGAACGATTTCGAGTTCGGCAATTCAAATGATAAATTATCGTGTCCACTCACATAACCGCAGTCAATCCCTTTCCACCCTAAGGGTTTTCCGGATTTTTAGCTGAGTCAGCTTTACTTTATAAATAAGTACATATTTTCATTTATTTACTAAATTTAAATTTTTGGGCGACCGTGGAAAATTCACACGTTCGTCTGTCTGTCTCAACACTTAAATTTTTTGAATGTGATTTATATTAGTTTTGCAGATGCATGAAATCTTTTTGTCATTCTCTTAAGAACCCCCAACCCGAGATACATTCGTTATTACACATCTTTATCTAGATATTTTGGAAACACATATAACTTGTGAATATTATATAGTTTTTTAATTAAATCAAAGATAATTTTGTGTAAAACTAATCCAGTAAAGACCTCAAAGTCTGCTATTTTGAGTGAACTTTGGTCTTTCATATTGTAGGTACTCATAATTTAAAAAAGTAAAGAATTATATTTATAGAAACCTTGCACAAATCAATCGAAATTCAGAATGATGAATTAAGGTTTAAAAAAAAAAGAGTACTTAATTCCTGGAACAAGTTATGTGAAATATTCGAGTGAGAGAGTAACGGAATTACCGAGTGCCAACTGAGCGTTCAGGCGCTGTCTCTGTATAGCCTCTATAACAAACATTGCGTTGGATGAAACAACAAGTTTTTAAACCATGCTCACGTAGAGGATAGAAGGATCGGGAAGGGAAGGGCCCTCCTGATGCAGAGAATCGCAACCACATATTACTCATCTCGTATGAGGTACGAGTAAACTGGTCCCGTAAAAATGCACTTTTTTTCTCATGGTAGTTCAATAAATTCGCCAGCACATTTGATTGTATGTCCAACACGTCAACACGCACGTCGATGACGTAATCACTTGTCATGCACGCAAATAACTCGGTAACCCGGTTCCCGTAGTGCTGGATAAACGTCCGGCCCTTTTCATTGCAGCGTCGTGAGGTTGGAGGCCGGCCTTATAATAGAACGGTTTGTTATTCTTATTATAAATCTGTGCTCGTAGATTTTGATATGATTAGATGTAAAATCATCAAATAACATCTCCCTGTCTGGGCGGAGCGAGTCTGACGTGGCGTGTCAGACTTTTACTGACTAAAACCCACGTGTGTCTCATGCGACTGGACAGAGCCGCTGGGGGGGACCACCACTGGACACTGCACACTGAATAAGCACCTACACAGTAGGCATCAGGGACAGTCCCCTGTGCAGAGCATGCTTGGAGGGGGAGGAGACAATTGTCTCCGCATGTGCTCCTAGACTGCACAGGTGTCACTGAAACACGCGAAACGAACCTTAGGATCCCCGAACTCCTGAGAGGCCTAATCTGTTTTTGGAAAGAGGTGGGCTGGTTGGAATAAGGTCACCAAAGGTTATGGCCGCCATGGCCCACGTACAATGGTCCGCATAGGACTAAGTGCGGAAGTATGGTTTCGGCACTTCACTTCAGACATAACAAAACCCACGTGTGTTCCTTCAGTTGTCCTTTGCGTCCTAGATCCTCGATATCTCTATGGAACATGCTCACATCTCTAAATTAGGCCCTACAAATTACAATATACAAATACAAATACTTTATTTTCCATTCACAAAATTTGTACTACATCTAGTGGTTAAATTGACCTCTTAGACAAAAATTGCCTGTGTTAGGGCACTTCGCTTTTCCGAAACTTAAAATTACGTGATGTACCTACTAACAATTCAATTCAAATCTTACAAAAAAAAAAAAAAAAACAGATAAGTACTGATTTTCGTGCTCCTCCAAATAAAAGTAATTTTCTTAAAATTTTCTCAAAGCTAAAAGACTTCCGTTAACGGAGAAAATTTATTTAATATAAAAGGCCACGTTACCATTTTAAAAGTAATTTCAATTTTAATACTATGTTATTTAAGTACCTAGTTACGATCTCGATCAAGAAACACCAGTAAAGCGATTTCCATTTTAATTTCTGGGCGACAGAATGCATTAAGGAAGCCGACAGGTTTTGCAACTCACCCCCAACCCTTGCTTATTAAAAAAGTTAATTGGATAAAAGATTATATTCAAAATCTCATCAAGGTGCCCACTCGGACCTGTTTTCCTGATCCTCGACAGCTCTGCCGGAACTTTCCAATCATTATATTGGTACTCTGCAGACACGTAGGTATCAAGATAGTGCCTCGTTCAGTACGGCCAAAATATCTGGACCGCTTCGAACTTCGAACAATTGCCTGTGCCGTAATTCTTTTTAATAATCATCAGCATGGACTAATAGTTAAGTTTTTGATGATGAGGGGGCCTGGAGTTCTGAGATACAGGCTTAGGCCTCGTTTAGACTCCAGATCTTCCATAAATTACAAATTCATCTATTTAAGAAAAACATAAGCAGTTTTTCTGCCAAATAACATATCGCATGTTTGAAGTTTATTTGTGGAGATAAATAAACATTTTTTGATTTGTTTTTTTTTTGTATCTATGGCGAATGCGTACCTATTGCGTATTTTTCGAGTATGCGCAATAGTTCGAAACGCCAATTTCAGAGAGGCATGTTGGCCTTACTGTACCTATGTCATCTTATAATCAAGGCGAAGTACAAGCTTCATTGATTATTATTATTTATTTATTTATTAAAACTTTATGCAATAGTAAATAACACTGTACAAAGGCGGACTTAACGCCTTAGGCATTTTCTACCAGTCGATCTTAGGGTGGTGCAGAAACAACAAGTGTGCAACTTAATAAATAGACAAACAGAAAATAAATAAGTACAATAATATATACGTACTTACATACATGCATATAAATTTTTTTTTTTTTTTTTTTTTTATTTATGTTCAAGATCACAGCACTTATACATTTTTTTTTTTAATATTAAAAACCACAAAAGCCTTTACTGGCTTATATATGGCTAGTGAGTTCGGATAAATTACAAATAAGTTCGGTAGTAAGTTTTACATTTTAAAGATATTATAAATAAGTTAGTATGACTAAACTAATTCATTCAGTTGCAAAAAATGCTTTTTTAATTCACATTTTGATTTTTTAGGGTTGCAGAGGTATTTATTTTGTATGTCCACAGGAAGTTCGTTAATTATTTTTGGCAGTATGTACGTGTATGTTCTCATACCATATATGTTGTTCCATCTAGGCAAGGTAAAGGTGTTCATGTTCACTAACGTTCTTAGTTTTGGATGACGTGTATTCTTATTTAAATTATTTATGTTAATTGTTTCGTCTTTTAGTATAGAAAGTTTAACCATGTTGTGAACTGGCAATATGTTGCAATAATGAAATAGTTCTGAGTAATCGTCTTTGTATTTTGTTTTAATTTTAAGTGGTACTATATTTTTGAGGATTCGTTGTTGTAATTTGTAAATTTTGTCTAAATGTGTTTTATAAGTTCTCCCGTAGCTACTGAGACCATAGCCAATTATGGAGTCAGCTAGAGCTAGGTATAATAGCCTTAAGGTTTTATATGGCATTTTATGTTTAAGTACAATTATTCGACCCAGGATAGATCTTAGTCTATCACATAGATAGTTAATGTGGGGGACCCAGTTGAATTTGTCATCAATTATAAGACCAATATACTTGTGTTCTTTGACGAACTCTAATGTTTCACAACTACAACTACTGGCATATACTGCGTGCAGACAGCCATGGTTATGGGCTTTGATGGAAGGTGTGTAGGTGGCTTTATTATGTGAAGAATGTATGTGCATGGCTTTGGTTTTGTCACCATTTATGACGAGACCAACGTCGTGCGACCACTTGCACAGTAAGTCAAGGTTCGTTTGAAGAAGACGCTCGGCCCTTTCAGCATCTTTATCAGCCACCACGATGCAGGTGTCGTCGGCAAACTGGTATACAGAGCCTTCTCCTATGGTATTGCACATATCGTTGACATAGAGTAGGTATTCAGTAGGCCCGAATATTGACCCCTGTGCCGTGCCTTTAGTTGTTAATTTCATGAAATAAGCAATGTTATTGTGAAAAAACAAATCCAGCCAATCAATGCTGTGATGATTCATCCATGTAAAAATATGCTATAAATGAATAGAACGAAACTACATGTTTTCCTTTTCTGATCGTTTCTAAAAACCACTACCCATATTTGCTCATTCAAAGTAAAAATTTCACCGTACTTTTCTTAAAAGTCTCGCAAACTTGTCTAAGGAAAGCACATGAATGCCCGAGGCTTGCTTATGCCTGTAGTCTGTAGTTCTTCTCCATTTTGTTTCGTCAACAATTCGTCTAGATTGCGAGCGTGAGCACTTGTGTGGCGTGCAGTCTGCCGTAATCGCCGCGGGCATTGTTGTACTACCGTCGTTCGAGTACTGTAATTTAAAATACGATACACAATAGAAAATGGAGGAAAAGTCTGCTGACTGAATATGGAATACTTCTGTGCGGTTAGTTATGCTTTTATATTCGGATAGGCAACGATGGAAGGTATAAAATATTCTGCTGTCTTTAAAACACATCGAGCTTACTATCGTTTGTTATCGGGTAACTCAAGAATGTTAAAAGTATTTGATAAGTTGTAAAGTTATAATTAAACGAGATATGTAGTCAGTTTGCATTGAACGGAGCTTGGAATATAAAACCTTATATTAATTTACTTAACTCACCATTGAAATTAAATGTCAGTAAATAAACCTAAAAGGCGCTTGGCCTCTGACATCATCCATTCTCCATTCTATTAACCTACAATATACAATAATACGTAATAAGGGAGAAGTCTACACATTCAAACATGATAGATGATCAAACGAACTTACCTGTGATGTTCGATCATTATTATACGTAGCTTCGTTCGAAGACATATTATATTTAACTATGCAGCTTCCACAGCATGCTAGGCGGACCAATCGCAGCTTTTCAGAGCCTAAAAGCAAAAACAAAACGCACCGTATCCGAGCGAGTATCTGTCAGTAACGTCAAATGTCATTCTTTCAGAGTTGGAGATAAATCTTAAGTTTTGCTGGGTAGGGTAGGGAGGGTTCCCTATGTCTTCGAACGAAGCTACGTATAATAATGATCGAACATCACAGGTAAGTTCGTTTGATCATCTATTATACTGCAAGCTTCGTTCGAAGACATATTATATTTAACTATGCAGATGTTAAGAGTCAACTTAAAGCAAAATTAAGATTTTTAATATCAAACAAATATATTTCAGGAACCAAAATCTCTTAGGCACTTATTAGGCTCTTAATATAATGGTAATATGAGACAATCAGTCTTTTTGTCATACTTATACATTTTATATTATATAAGTATATATGTCTATATTTTTTATAATTATTTTAAACATATTAAGGCATTTATAAGCAAATATTTTGTTCAGCATTAAGCACAGCATGAGCAAATTCAGATGAATTGTTGGAAATAGGTATATTATAAAATTTTGCAAAAGTTGAAGAACTGTTTGTTCAGCCGTTTGCCTAATTACATCTAATGATACTCCCCTAGCTTTAGCAGTCGACATGGATGCATGTCTTGTACTATGCCCTGAAAAAACGCTAATATCTATGCCACACATAGAGAAAGTATATATCTAAATATATTTTATTATTATTATGGTTTTTTAGGAAATTTTTCTCAGGCTAGTACCTGGTGTTCTTTTAAAATCTCACGGGATTATCCATCTACTAATGGTAGACGAAGAAATTGGCTTGTGTGGGTTATTCAAAGAAAGTATTAAATGAGTATTATCTTCCCTAATACTCTTGAGTGTATCTAATGTAATAAAATAAAGTAGTGTAAGGGCAGATTTCAGGTTTTGCCGTGCATTTTCGTTACAGAAAATGGCTCTATTTTTGTATGTTACTAAAAACAATAAAAATAATAAAATAAAAACTAAAATAAAGGTAAATAAGAGGTTCGGTCCGCTGCAACCAGAACCAGATGTTTTTATAGTGTCTAGGATTGAAATGTTTACACCGGTTTCATTAACTATAATATTGGGTATTTTTATAAATGATAAATCTGTGCTACTTGAGCTCTGCTAAGTGCAAACAAATTCACTAACTTTTTAGGCAATTTGATTTTTATAGAAACCTTAACATAATCTCTGGATGTGATCATTACCACCAATTTATAAGTCTATTAATTTATTAATTGGTATAGACTGTGTGAATAAGTGAGATCCTATAAGTAACATTGAATTGAGGCATTATTTGGAAGGTAACCTAATGTAACCTCTATGGCTGATGGAAGAACATCATGTCAATATTCTGGAAATTAGTGTAAGGAGGTGTGTAAGATGACACTCTTTAAAAGAGGAATGCAATAGTTTTTTATTGAGTAGGTACCTATAAAGACTAACAGCTTGAAAAAACTAACATTGTTTTCAATGGTGGACAAGCTTGTGAAGGTCAATATGACATCACCTTTTCATTTTGATTTTTGTAGCCTCCCCAATATTGGGCTAAATGGAGGAAAGAACACATAAAAGAAATAAATTATCATGTCCAAGGGCAGTAAAAAACATCTAATTAAATGTATTTTGAATCTGGTTTCCAGGAAACACAGGCATCACATTTATGCATTACTTGTAGAAGGGAAAAGATCAATCAGTTTGACTAAACTGAGACACAATATACCTACTAAAATGTAGAGATATTCTGTTCCCACTCTATGTTAGATGTATGAGATTGTTAATTGGTCTCTTTGTTGTCTTTTGAATCCATATATGAAGCAAATAGACAAATCTAATTATTTTCACACCATTGCTCCATATTTCTGGCTATATTATTTAATTGTTGATACCGTATTCCTCCCATTCGGTTTAAATAAGATACAGCAAACTATTATCAAACTCACACAAAATGTGTAAGTGCTCATGTTTAACAAAATAGTATTTTTAAAGGTAAAAAATGTGAAGCAGTTCTAAATAATTTATGTGATAATTATAATTTTTTATCCTTTTTCCAGAACCCATAGACTTCTATTATCACTACAATTGCGCCCCCCCCAGTTCTTGTTGCATCATTGTAGGTCTAGTTTGATGATTGGATGAATTTTTATTTTGAATCTTAGTTGCCTTTACTTATAACTAAGTATTTATGTTCTAATTTTAATATAGAGCCAACCAACAACAAATGTTGTTGCAACAAAATAATGCAACAGTTGATGTACATATTAAGTGAGTAATCTCTCATAAGCTAAGAAACTTGTTTCTGTAAATATTTTTAAGGGATTTACAGAAACAACATTTTTTGTATGTGACATCAGTCATTGTATAAGTGTCATATATAAAATCTAAATAATTAACATGATTGGGATGGCGTATTTTGTAAAAAGGAGTAATTGTTCCTTGAATATTTTTCAACCTTTTATTATATAATAGTAGGCTAGTATGAATAGTGTAGTGTGTATAGTAGTAGACTATATAGTCTGAACCAATACACAAAAGGTCATCAAGATGATGTACATACTGATTTGTGAACTTTTGATCATAGATATACATGTAACTACCACTATCAAAAATGCATAATGTGCAAAACAAATCCCATATGGGGCAGCAATAGACTCTTTTTAAATGATCATAATGAAATAATAGGTATCTCCTGTGATCTGGATTCAATTTTTGCCATAAGATCTCCTGGGTACACTAGAGCCACCGCAGTGATCTTACATCTTATAAATTTGGATGTGTGAATCAATTTGTTCAGGGGTTTAAAGGTTTCAATAAACCTCCCTTCTCCATCCCTGTTGGGAAACCAAAAAATATCTTGGATATAAGTTGATTCCCACACGGTTTCCATGGGGAATTTGTGCTCAATGGCAATAAATTATGAATGGTTTTATACATAAATATGCATTCATCTTGGCCCCTGATCTTGAAGATCCTGATTGATCACTTGTAAAACCATTTTGTTTTGAACCGTTGAATTTTGGTTGATAAGTTATGGAAGAAAAAATGCACTTACCGAACATCCACTGATGTGCTTCAAAATTGGGGCATTACCACAAATCCTCTATCAACGAGGTAGGGAATGGGCTAATCTGTAAGCCTGACTAACCTCTAGTTTCAACCATGAGCCTGTGGTGGAACTTTTTGTGTTCTAGCATACACTGGATGTGTTGCGAGAATTGCTTGGTTATAGTTTAATATGAGGACTGCAGTTACTTTCGTCCAGGCCTAGGTATTATTCTTTGCTGGTTGTACCAAGATGGACCATTCCCGTTTCCCAGACGGGTTACAGTTGAAGATTAGGCTGGCTTAAAAGTATTCCCATGCAGGTAGTCGTCTCTATCAACATCTTTGACAATATCTTTGTTTATGTGAAGTGCAAATCTATTAAAACTCTTCCAGTATCAATCAACTGGGAAAATTAGTTTCAGCCTATTTATGCCATCATTGCTGAGAAGCTTAGATAGGGTCTAGTGATTCCCAATCCCAACTGATTCTGTTCTGATTTAATCTTTTTGTATCAGTATATTCTTGTATTATCAATGAATTACTGACTGAGGCAATAATCTCTATATTATTTTAAACAGTTATTACACACATTTTTATCTAGTTTTTGTTCATATTCCTTGAGTATTTCCAAAAATGGTATTCTAGATGTGGGTTAAGTCATTCATTAAGTCAGGCCATTAAATCATTTGGTTTTGTAGATATAAATACTGTAATAATCTGAATACTTCAGGAAATATAGTAACTGGTTCAACGACTAGCTCAGATGCTAGTTCAGGAAATGTTATATACTCAAGTCTGTAACAGTTGGGGTTGTGCCTGTTGGAGCCGATGATGATACAACAGATATCTGGTTTAATGTCCATTTCTTGAGGATCATCCTAAATACAAGGTCTAAAAACCTAAAAATATTGACCCTGTTATGGTACCAAAGTGTACCTAGGCAAAGCCTTTCTGATTTTATCAAAAGGTAATGACCATTGTGCATTCATCTCGTAAACACCACGAGTAAGCGGATCACGTCAATGCATCTCGTACATCACCCGTGTCCATGTACCAAAAGGTAAAGATCATCGTGTGTTCATCTCGTAAACACCACGAGTCAGCGGATCGCGCCAATGTATCTCGTACATCACTCGCGTCCATAGGTACAATATTCAAAATCCATTTCACTTGCACTGTAGATATAATGTACTATAGATAACTTTCCTGACGAAGCTTTTCAGGTTACCCCAAAGGTGTGGGGAAAAAAACAACCACGTATGTTTATCTCGTAAACATCCCGAGTCAGCTGAACGCGTCAATGCATCACGTGCACAACCCGCGTCAATAGGTATATTCATATTTCGAAACCCATTTGATTTACAGTCTTACACTGTTTAATGTACCATGGCAAAGCCTTTAAAGTTATGGAACAAGGAAACAAGCTCGTGTGTTCATCTCGTAAACACCCCGAGAAGTTTGATCGTGTCAATGCATACAATTATTTGGGTTAAGTACGTGAAACTCTTACTTCACTGAATAATCTAATAGATAAATCTATTACTTCACCTGGAATCAAAGAATTAAATAGAGATAGGACAGGTGACGTACTATGTTATCGTCGTTTCATCCTTTTTTCAAACTTTTCATCATATGAAGATAGTATTTCATATCTTTTCGTTCTGGCATACCTCATTACAAATTATACAAGCACTATGCTCTTATTTAATTACTTAAATTGGTAAAAAAGCAAATAAAACACAACGTAAAACGTATTGGTTGCCGCGCAAACGTATGGAATGACATTTGACGTTACTGACAGATACTCGCTCGGATACGGTGCGTTTTGTTTTTGCTTTTAGGCTCTGAAAAGCTGCGATTGGTCCGCCTAGCATGCTGTGGAAGCTGCATAGTTAAATATAATATGTCTTCGAACGAAGCTTGCAGTATAATAAGCTTGACCTGGTTTTATGAGAAATGGACATTTTATGGCACCGACCCAAGATTCCATTTCAAAGATCATATAAAGTTAATTTGTAAAAGATGGAAGATGGTATAACATATTTTATATGATAGATATGTTATTAATTACCGGTATACTGTCTGCTTATTATCAAAATCACGTAAGCTTTGAATAAGAAATATCAACAAACTTCTGGGGAAGTAGAGGATCGCGAGGCATCAATACAACATTATGTCATTGTAATTTATGTTAATTTTGCGCCTCCCAAACGTGCAGGCTTATTTGTTAGTGTAATTTGACACAATTGGAAAGGCGTCGCCTTACGAAGCAGTACTACACAGTACTAGTACAGTAGCCATTCCAGATACAATCCTAATCTAATATAAAATTCCTTTGTCCCCTAGCCGCGCCATTCTTCACGGTGGAGCCAGAGATCTTAAACCTCGCGGAAGGCGAGACAGCTGAGATCAAGTGCGAAGCCTCCGGTACCCCAGTGCCCAAGATCACCTGGATCCACAACGGCAAGCCCATCGAACAGGCTGAACCTAACCCTAGGAGACAAGTGACTGCCAACACCATTGTCATCACTAACTTGGTGAAGAAGGATACTGGAAACTACGGTTGTAACGCAACCAGTTCTATCGGATACGTCTACAAGGATGTCTACGTCAATGTCCAATGTGAGTATTATCTTTAATTAATTTCAATGACTGTTAGATTGACATTATTTTCAGCAATTCATATTTCCGTGAGAGTTACAGTTCTATTTGGCAGTTTAAATTTTGCCTTTAGCACACTGTTACTAAAGTAAACAGAAGGAAATAGTTCAAGTGTTTCTGCTATGTCTTTGAGTGTTGGTTCATCACAACACGCGAACTGGAAGCCGAACTAACACAGAGTTTAGTTTCGATACGCACCTGTATTGCTTTTGCTGTTACCTAGCTGCCCGTTAGCGTCATATATAGGGTGACTGGCAATTAGTGTACGATACTTAAACATGTGATTGTGCTCATGATAACAAACAATTTTTATTATGGGAGCAAAGCCGAAATCGTGAAAAAAATATCAGCTGTTCAGTACATTAGGCAAACATAAATGTACTGAACAGCTGTTTTTTTTTTTGAGATTTCAGGTTTGTTCCCATAGTAAAAGTTGTTGGTTATCATGAGCACAATCACGTGTTTAAGTATCGTACACTAATTACCAGTCACCCTATATAGAGAATGAACTGAGCGATACATATTTGAACTGAATATAGACAGAAGCGTGAGAAAGAGAATGTAATAATGTGGCTAGCGTTGTCTTTTGCTCCTGCTAGAGCTGCGGGAACGTTCGAAAGAGTTACCGTAGGCCAGAAACGTAAAGGGCAACTGAAGGAACACAAGAAGATTTTAGTAAGTAAAAGACACGCCCTTTCGCTCCACCTAGAGAGCCAGAAGATATTTGATGACTTATCACCTCAAAAAATTAAGCGTTGTCTTTTGCTAAAATTTCGATTGGGCCGTGTCTCGAGACTTGCAGGTTACGACAACCTACAGGAATTCAACAGATATTAGTTGAACAGGTTTTTTGTTGCTTTTTGTAGAGCGGTTAAAGTGAAGGTATCGCTCAGTCCATACTCCTATGTCTATGATATGCTTATCGATAGCAAGGAAAAAGCAGTTGTACCCGTACATGACACGAGTCTATATTTGTCAGTAATAAACCAACTACAAGATAAAATTGTTAATCGATGGCTAATCCTCTAACTGTAACTCTCTCACATCTAGTATATCTATATCTATATCACTTGAGTGTCCCACTTGCAGTGTTCCACTTTACTAAAGTCTTAGAAGAAACATGAAATAATTTTAAATGTATGTAGGTATGTGTGTGCTTTCTTCCTGTCGTCGGCGCCTGGCCGTTGTAGGCGCCGCGACGCCCTAGATTTTATACTTCACTTTACTTAAAGCATTGTTTTTAATGTTCTTTGTATTCAGTGAAGCCATTCAAGATGGAAAAGCCTCATAAATTACTAAGGTAGTGATTTTAAACACGATTTTTATTCGAACAGCCACGTGATGAGGCAAATTTCTAATAACATGCTAATTCTTAAGAAAAACAATACGAGTGTCATAAAATTGTGTGAAATTTTATAGCACTACTACTATAAGTTATTCGACACTGTAATTCATTGTGCCGACGACTTTTAAATCACTTTGCACAATTTATTAAGTAACTGTGAAACTCGAAGTTTCACGCGTGTAGCATTTCTGTTGCCAACTTTAATATATGCCGCAGTTTTCAACCCAATATCAATTCATACAACTTGAAGAAACAAGTTCAATAAAGACTACGATTTTATTGCGTTCCGTTTCCTTTGTAACAAGTTCTGTTCTCTCAACTTTTATAAGGAAACGACAAACTGTCAGCCACCATAAACTGTCACTCATAGTTAATAATGACCTTAATATAAGCACACAAACTTGTGCATACAACCCAAATTGAGACTTATGAACTAAAAAATATAGTCCAGATTTATTCATGAATAATTGTGCCACTTGGCATTCGCCCCAGTCATTTCTAGATGAACTCGTAAATACTGGGAATATTATCTTTATTGTGTGGATAAAAAGTTGCTCTCGAAACGTCACAGTTGGTCTGCGATGTATAATGTGGCGGGATCGATATCCCCCTTGAAATATAAGTGTATTTACCGATCCAACCACTCAGTCTATGGCAGTTCGCAGTCCACTGCATCTATAGAATTAAGGGAATATAAAAAGCGTCGATGGAATTAAAGGAATATAAAAATAATAATGAATGAGGGTCCAAAAGTTTTCCTTAACTGTAGTGTGTTAGAGAGTTTCAGGGAAGTTTTCTTCTCGGAATGTTATTCAATTGTTGTTTGTATTATTATTCGTTCAGCTTCATGGCCCGATCTATCTTTGTTACTTTTATATCAATCTAGCTGTAAGTATACAGCGAAATCGTTATCGATTCACTAGACAAGCGGTTTGCGTAGGGGGGGAATAAATCGATTCCTATTTGCAATAGTTGTTTAGGGTCCTGTTTCTGTCCTTATTTTGGGGTTCCTAACTCAATAGTTTGGGATTTTGGGTAATTCCGTTCCCTCAAAGCAAAACTCAGGATTGGTTTTGCTTTGCATTGAAAATGGTTGTGTGGTCCAGTGTTGACAAAACTTTTAATCAAAGACGTGTTTGTGTTTACAACGAACCTTTGTTGATAATACTGTCAATTTTAAGGGATATGAGTCCAATCCAAATACGTACTTCAAAAATTCAACAATTTTCCTCTACTATTCAAACATTAATTGCATCCAGAGGTCATTTTAATTACTAGAATCTCACGGCTAGCAAAAGTATGAGCTGTGGTACAATTTCTTAATTATTTATCTCAGCTTTAACGTGATGTCACGGTCGCAGACTCATTCATTTGAGTCCCGAGTATGATGACACTCGATAAAGTAACCTAAGTATGCGATGTTATAAGAGTACGACATTCGACTTGAATGCTAATGTGACCGTGGCCGTTCAGCTGAATCATGATAGACCTATTAGTCTGTGAAAGTGCCTAACGACAGATTACTTTGTGTATAATATTTTGATCGATTTTGGCCCCGATGTGCCGATTATGAAGGGAACTAGCTGCTACCACAGCGGCTTATAAAAAAATATTTTAAGGGAACAAACTCCCGAGATAAAAAGTATCCTACATGTGCTATAAATGGTCCTGTGCGATAAGACCGCTAATTGTATATAATTAACTAGCTTCTGCCAGCGGTTTGGCCCGCGTGAGAGTAGTTTTCTCCATAAAAACTTTAAACCCCCGTTTCCTCCACTTAGGGGGTGAAATCCTCTCTTAGTGCTCGCCTACGTCATAAAAGAATGCTATGTGCAAAACACGCTCCTTGCCCCAGTAGTTTCGGCTGTGCGTTGATATGTCAGTCAGTCAGTTTCTCCTTTTATATATATAGATAATAATAATAAAGATAAATAATATTCCAGGACATTATAATATTCCCGTGTACGAAGTTTCAATCGAAATCCGTTCAGTCGTTCCAGCATAAAGAAGTAACATACATACACACACACTCGCAAACTTTTGCCTATATAATAATATTAGAGTGATATTCCCGGTGTTTGTGATGTAAATTCTATTTTGATGTTGTTTTATAATACTAGTAACCCGGCTTCGTACGGATGCTAATTATATACATAAACCGTCGCTCGTTTATTGTTCTTTTTATTAGTGAAAACCGCAACAAAATCCGTTGCGTGGTTTAGGGGATAAACAGACAGACGCGGGAAGCGACTTTGTTTTATACTGTGTAATGTAAAAACTAGCTCTATCCTATTGCTTTGCTTCCACGGCCTATATCGCAGAAACCATTTTTTTTTTTTAAATAAAAATCACCGAACAAAACAGTATTTTCTCGATACATAAGTACCTCTTATAAACAAATGAACTATTTCTAATATAAGTTCAAATTACTTTCCCCGGTAATATGGGCAACTTTACGAGCGCGCAGACCGCGTTAAAATACAAACTTCAAAATGAAATATTTCTATTACACTGAAAGCTTTAAACACTTTGACATTCTGTTGCGTGACTCGCCTGCCAGTAATAATGAAAGGGCGGAATTAATTAGATTTACATACTTAATCTTATCGGTGAATTTTACACTACATATTTATAAAGCGCGGCTTATTTAATTCATACTGCTGGGAGCTGTTTACCCAATAAAGGTTTACGATTTACGTAAAATACCCAAAAAAAAAATTCTTTTCTTTCTTCTTTCTTCTTCTGTTATAATAATAACTAGCTCGCTCAGCAAAAGTGGGGAAAAAAGGGGGGTTGGGGGTAGAAGGGTAAAAATGTAAGTCTACGACCTATTGTCAAACTTACTAAATCACACAAAAAAAAATAATTAAAAATCGGTCAAGCCGTTTCTGAGGACTTTGATTAGATAAGTATGTTCTACTTTTTGTTAAAACTTCACCCATTTGTTGTACGTACCTATAGAAATAAACAAATTAAAAGCAAAAAATGTCCTGCCTTCATTTCTTTTCTCATTCAATATAGTCTGATGTTGACCCTAATAAAAAATTCTCATCTCCTGGCACGCAAGTCTAAACTAGATAGAGCACGCTACTCGATAAGATTTCTATTCAGCCTTGGAGGCTCCAAGTCAAGATAACTTTTTGCTTTCAATCAATACGCTATAGTACCTATAATTTCTGAATAATTCTTGTTATGAATCAACGTGAAAAGGATAAACTATCGTCTATTTCATCTGCAGTATACCACCGCCTGTATTTCATTCATTAACACATTGTTTCTCGTACAAGCAAACCCTGATTACGATCAACACGTATTTCAAACAGCCATTTGTATGCTCTCACCACACAAATTACTATAATACGAATAAACCATCTCTGCATACAAAATAGAGGAGTGACGCGGTGCATGATCCCGGGATTACGCAGGCACCAGCCATGACCTAGATCCCGGGATGCCTCGACCCAGCCGCGGCGAGTATTGACATTGTAGAGGACTGCTAGAGAACTAGAAAACCGGGAGTTTTAACTGTCTCAATATAATTGTTGTTTTTGGAAATTATTCTGATTTATGACATAATTACCTTATAAAAGTAATTGCTGATAGGAATATGTCACCTTTTCCGTTTAATTTGGCGTGTGCAAATTGTAACCATTGTACTGTTACCTACTAATAAACTTTCTGAGCATTCAATATGATGAACAGGACGTAACGTGCATGTAATACTTACTTGAAAGAAACGCGAAAAGCACACACAACAAGGAACACAGCGATTTTATCAGTTTTGACAGCTTGACTGGTGTCTATTTGCTTAATATAAGTCCTTAGTCACCACTTTCTCCGTGATGAAAAGAACGGGTTGGGTATTTTTTAGCGGGGTCCACACGCACACGGTATGATCAATTTTTAAATCGTACTAAAGTAATCGTAATGTAATCAGTAAGGATCGAGTAATGATTTAAACTGCGTGAGATCGATTTTCAGAAGTTATTCATGTCCCGTTTTTGCTTAGTGCCATGAGCACAACTCTAAACGGGAGGACGGGTTTTGCAGGTTCGCTTTTAAAGATGCAATTTGTAATGTTTTATGAGACAAAGGAAGAAATTTATTATACAATGCGCATTTCGCCGAAATATTCCCAGGCACTTGAACATTTATAACTGTGCTACATACAGCTAATTCCGATCCTGCAGGGACCTTTTGACGGCAGTTTTAGCAGCTAAATTGTGGGGTCATTTACTCCTCCTAATTTCTAGAGGCCCGCGAAGGCGGTACGACTTGGTTGTCATTCCTATCTCCAATGCATAGAACCGAACTCCCGAACTTGTCGAACTCGATATAAAACGTGTCTAAGGCATCCCAGACGGTACTTGGCTTATCTGCAATGTGATTTAATATCAAGGAGTGTAAATTAATAAGCGAACGGTTCAAAACAACGCAAAGTCACGTTCGATGTCACGGCTTATTCGGAGCGGACCAAATTGATGACAGATTTGTAATAAATAAATATGTATCATTGCAATAAGATACGGATAATTGTTTCGTAGATTTTTGTCTTCTGTAAACATGGGTATACTCAAACAATCATGTTGTATATATTATGCAGTGTTTAGACAAGCACTGAAATGTATTGTTTTAGCGTTGACCTGACTTTCGGTTGCAGTATAATATCCTCTTTATTTTTGTACAAAGTGTTTTTAAGCGACGCATAGCAGTGTGAATACAGAGTTTAATATCATCTTAATTTCTCTAGAAATAGGCTTTACAACGACGCATAGTTATATTCTCAACTGAAAACCGAGTTTCTAGGTTTTAGTAAGGCTCGTGATCACTCAGCATTACCATTAAAATCCCTGTCGCTCGCTGTTGAAGTGTATCTGCCATACCTCCATACTTTACGACTGTATGCAGCTGCACCCCATTAATTGCTAAATAGCGTGAGCTTATGACATTGCTCATGCCTTTTGGGGTTGAAAAAATGTCTGCCTCGCTTTTACTTGATAAACTGTTTGGTTAAATCTTATTTTACGGATTTATTCTGCCAGTATTATTGGCGATTTGTTATGCTTTGCTTACGCTGAAATCCGATTAAATCGTTAATCGATCGTCTTAAAATATTATGCAGCAAATAATGTTTATGTTTAGAGCTTAACAAATTGTGAGATTAAAGGCTGCGTTTGGACTACATTTGATTTGAAATGTCGCACAAATATATCCTTTTATATTTTTGTTGTTCGTAAAAACATAATGATCCTGTACAAGCAGCTGCTGTACAGGATCATCCATATCTACAAAACTCAACAATAACGTATTCTTTATTCGAAACGTATCAAAAAGTTGTATAGAAACGGTAAAAAGTGCAATCTTTCTCGTGCCCGTATCGCGTTTGTTATCTCCTGCCCATTCACGCGCAATACGGTGTTGTAAATTACAGCAGTACACCCCAGTTTACCTGTGAACCTTTGAGTTTAACCCCCAACTACAAAGACGGGTGCGTCAGAGGGTGTGGATGGATTAATATCCGATTTTTTTCCTCTAACCGAGTTCGATAACCTACCTATTGTGTCTGAGTCATCCCCAAAATCCACAATAATGAATACAGAGGATTGTGGCATCGGAAATTCCTATTACGCCGTATTGTCCGCCCTTATTCCCTCCTCATATTGTATTCTATAGGTCTATAAAATACTTCCACGATAAAATTATGCGATTCGATCATTTTTGATGTTATAATATTTGAAATGACGTTGTATAATATTTGCGAACACAATTCGCGAGTACGCAATCGATCGAACCCTCAGAATTTTTCGACATAATGAAATTGTGCTAATTTTAACTTCGTAGCTAACATAGAATTGATCTGTGAACTCTCCGGGGTGTTCCCCAATTTCAAACTCAAGTAATCAGGGGCTTTCAGGCTCACATTAAAGTATCATCTCGCAAGACGTTGCTAAGCACCTTACGTCTTCTCTTTAATAGATTGAATGAAACGAATAAAGAGGACAAAGTAGGAAGTACAGTCCTTCGAGATTAAGATGGACAGTTGCAAAGTACGGGGAATACTACGTTATGTCACCACCGACATTTGTTAGGCGCGTCCTTACAGATAAGCCAGACATAGCCAATGCTGTTCACAATGTTTGTACAACATGCTTGCTACTAAAAAGGTGTGACGCCAATGTTTGCTCAAACATTTTTACCGGTAAGGACGTCGAGGTCGTAGTAATATTTTTGCATCAACAATGTCACATCTATAGAATTTTTGTATTACCTAACTGTTTATTGTAGGTACATATAAATATTCAAACGCCATGTGATATATATTTTTTTAATGGTCTTCAAACATATTAGGTGTAATTATTGAAAAATTTGTGACCAGCGGGGCTATTGCGTAACTCTGTTGACAGTTCAAGTGATGATCACTTGTTAACAATGTGCATCATTGAACTGTCAAACATCTAGTTTCGTATTGCCTAACTTCAGTGACCAACTGCAGTGACGTCATTAGCCACTGCCCACTGGTGCCTTTGATAGCCACCGTAACACGTTTTGACAGATGTTATTGTATCGATACTTTTAAAATTGCGATTGTGTAAGCTTTTGAAGCTGTATAATAGTCGATAAAATTTTAGAGTGGTCACAATAGGCACCGTAAATTTTTATAATTCACCACATTTCCACCGTAGTTTGTTAGTCACCTGTGTGATACGTAATGCCAATTTTATAAAATTGTCAGTTGACAACTAAGTTTAGTGTGCAACGAATGCTAGTTGTCAACTGTTATTGAAAAAGTTAGCCAATAGCCCCCCTGTACATGAAAGACAAGAATTTTAAAATTGTATTAATTAGTTCGTTTTTATCTGAAATCTTGAAAATTTTACCTTCCACGCTACCTTCGGACTAAGTGAGCTCCAGTGTGATAATTTTAGACATTAAACCACGCTTCTGTCTACACCATCACATCGCCGCTAATGCGGTAATCGGTAATCATAACATATCATCATCGTTACAACTCGTTGAAACGTTCGGCCGTATCGAAATAACAAACTTATTTTCGTAATACAATCTTCATAACGATAATTGGTTACTCAACCTGATTTCCCTTTTCATAATATTGGGCTTATTTATACTTGAGAATTATATTTTATCGTCTCCATTTTCTCCCCTATTTTGTTTTACGATGCTTGAGGGCCTCGAAGCAGTATTAGATACTACAAAATATGATTTGTATAGGTACCACCCTGATTGCTTCAGCGGTTTTAACAAATTTTGCTGTGGCGAATACTGGAACTTCGATTTTCCGTGTCCCGTGTCAACATCACACAGAATTCGGCAGTATTCGGAGAAATTATGGTTTTTCACTGACTTGTTACTACTAAACTACGTTTATAAATAGCCGAAACGATCACTGTACATAAATAATTGTATTTGTAAAGCCTTTATTTTAATAGGTGATGTTTGTGTTGTTTTTGTTTTATAGGATTGATATTACATAGTTGTGTATAGACTGTAGCATAACTCAGTAACTTCTATTGTCTATTCTATCATGCTTATTTGATCAGGGTATTCGAAACTGTTAGTACAACCATATTTCCATTTCGATGACGTCAAATATAATACATAATCCGGTGGATGTTTCCGAACGACAGGCCAGGCAGGCGTACAACACACTTATCTATTCATCAAGAGCTCCAAATAATACAGTCTGCTCACAATTTACGAATTCATGTGTAATAACGAGATGGTCTCTAGTAGTCGGCTATTGGACACATCCTCGCGAGACGACACACATTCACACGCCCACCCGCCAACCGCGAGAAATATTGCCCACGGATATTATTATGCACTTAGAATCTCGTATATTGTGATTTATGTACGTGTTTGTTACTCCACGTTGCTGGTAAAACAGTTTTATACACTCTTTTAACGAAAATAGATGAGAAATTCGGTGCAGTATGTTTTAAACAAACATTATGTATTATTCGTTTGCGCATTTAGGGAGATCCTGATAGCGTAATGTTGACTAATAGCACAAAAACGAGAGGCGGGACGTGACCAATTAATCAAAAGAGGGATCTCGAAATTGCCGAACGATGATTTGCTCGAAATTTTAGCCTTGACGCTGTTTAATTTATCCTTTGAGTACTTAGAGCCCTCATTTTCGCCGTAAACGAATTAAATGATGCTTAAAATGAAATCCTTTTTTGGTCTCAAGCGTTAAAATACTTCTTCGTCTGACATTTAAGTCAAGTGGAACACTGCAATGGAACCATAATTTATACGATCTTCATAAACAATGATGATTTATTTCTAATCCTTGTGTTTCTGTACAGCAATCCCGCCAGAAATCAAGGAAGGACCTGAGAACCTCACACGGGTGGACGGTTCCGAAGCTGTGCTCAAGTGCAGAGTGTTCGGAGCGCCGAAGCCCCTCGTCAAATGGATGAAGGATGATGTTGACGTCACTGGTGGGAAGTAAGTATATATATTCAGAAGTATATATTGTTATTTGTGTACATAAAGTAAATTTAGATTTATTGAAGGAACTTTTCAGCTGAATATCATTACAGATACAATATGTGTTCAGAAAATCGTTTATCTATTTTTGTTTCAGCATGATGATGAATCGACATCAACAAGAAATAACATTGTAACTCAAAATTATTTGAGTTCAATACTATTTTTGCTTTACCTATTACACTACGCACACGATATTCAGACTGTCTTATTTTTTGTTCCGAGTAAGACCGGTCTAACCCTTATTACACTAGCGACATCGACTATCTGAATATCGAGTACTGTAATAGGCCCTTTACAAAAAATACAGAATGTAGATATGTTTGTTGTTGTATGTTAGGCAATTTGCTTAAAATTGAGTTACAATGTTATTCCATGCAGGTGTAAGATATTTTAGATACTTATCACGTTTGTGAAGCTTATCCAAGATCAGCATATTAGGCAATGAATTTTAGGTACGGCCCTATGAGACGCCCTTTTATAATAGACATATCTGTGAAAAAGTAGGCTCTTATGGAATTCGTACCTAATTATATTATGGTATTGAACTCAATAATTACCTATTCCCCCCAGGCTACTAATTTTATGGGTTTTCTTTACCTATTTTTACCTGTACACGTAAAAGGTAAAGACCTAGAACGCTGAAATTTTGCACTGAGGTTCCTTTTATGATGTATACAAAGATTAAGAAAAGATGTATACAAAAGCTAGTATATTGGAAAAATTATACTTAATATATTATATATTTTTTAACATATTATTACTTTAACTCGGTACATAGATACTAATCATTGTCGATTGTTAAAACATTTAAATGGCTGTCGAAGTTTGATTTATTAGGGTTTACAAAACTTTATTTCAATGGCCTCAATCGATTAGTCAACGATTTTATATAACACTAGTGACCCGCCCCGGCTTCGCTCAGGTGCAAATCATATACATAAACCTTCCTCGTTTACTGCTCTTTCTTTTAGTGAAAACCGTATCAATATCAGTTGCGTGGTTTAGGTGGAGTTGCGTATAAACAAACCCTGAGTCGTCGACGGCGCGTAGTGTTTCACGTGTGCCTCGACGAGATATCAGCAAACTTTAGGGGCCCAGTTGGACCAAAGAAGTCTACTGGGACCATGGGTTGACTTCCGAAAGGGAAACTCGTGATCCTGCAACGTAAAAGACAACTGAAGGAACTTAGGTGTGGTTTTAGTCAGTAAAAGTCTGACACGACCTCCCACTCCGTCCTAGAGCGACAGAAATCATTAGAGGTTTTCCCTCCTAACAAAAAGAGATCAGACAGACGCTAGACACGAAAATCGACTCTGTTTTATACTATGTGTAGATGAAAAAGTCTCAGACTAACAATTCTCTATGATATTCTTGTAGAGTTCCACTATTAATGATCTTATGAACTTACGCAACATAGGTACTTTTATATCCAACTTTTCATATTCCATTTCTCATGACACACCCGTTGCAAAAAATCTCACAGAGCGCAAACTCAAGTAGATTACCAACTCCTAAGCATCGGATATCAAAACATCCCTAAGAAGTGTTTGCTCAAGAAAATGTTATCGGATTTCATCTCCCTCGGCGCGACATGAAAAAGGGTTTTACAGTTCATTGGACTACTTTAACACTTTAACATCATCACTCAATGTGTACATCGATCAAGGTTTCTTTAAGCGTACTTTTATATGAGCAAGCGAGAAAATAAATTGCTTTATACAAATACTGGTACTACTGATCGATCACGAATAATCTGATTAGTTTCCAATAAGTTTTCTTCATCTTGTTATGGAACTAATGTCTTATGGATCGGGGTTCGAGAAGGGTTTGCACATCGAGATATATGTACTAACGTACTAGAGATGACACCGTAAATTCCTACTTTGTCTCGTTCAACTGCGGCGATCGCGCCGCACTTTGTCGAAGAAAACGCGTAAGTGCCGTGATTTACATGGCGCTTAAGACCTTTTTGCCGAGAATAAATACACTTCCGCAGCAAATCTAGCGCTGTGGTAAATTAGTTACGGTTTAGACGAATTGTTATTATTTTAGCGCTGCAGCGAACTATAGATTCAAATTACGAAAATAGGACAATTCAGTCATTTGACGTAGCTTCTCTAGTACGTTAGTACTTATATCTCGATGGGTTTGCATGATTGAACGATTTACCCTCTCCTAGAGACTCAGGCCTCCTGAGTCCCAACAGTGGGAATATTATAAGGCTGACTATGCTATGCTATGCATCTTTCCAGCTCTCTCTATTTCCCACTAGTTTTTGCTATCGGCTTCGCCTTGGCAAAAGTAGAGGATTATCCCCCTAGGATAAAAAGTATGCTATGAATGTATGGACATGGTCTACCCGCGTGCAAAATTTCATGCAAATCTGTTCAGGCGTTTGAGCGTGAAGAATTAACAAAAATTCACATTTTCTTTTTTTATTATTTATTTATTTTCTTCATCTTACTACTACTATCTATCTTTACAGGGATTTTTTATCCCCAATGCAATAAATGCGCTTATCCTAACTTAATAATACTAGCATCTATAACTAATTATAAATAATGCATTCCTTATGAATTCACCCCGAGTACAACAAAATAAGTCCGTCTCATTAGCTATCAGGTTAAGCGTGTGAAGTGCGCGTAAGATATTTATGTATATACACATTATATACCTATGGGCCTCATCAGAAGGCTCAAAGTCACCCAAAGGGCAATGGAAAGGGCTATGCTCGGAGTTTCCTTGCGTGATCGAATCAGAAATGAAGATATCCGCAGGAGAACCAAGGTTGCCGACATAGCACGAAGAATCGCCAAACTAAAGTGGCAATGGGCAGGGCACATTGCTCGCAGAACGGATGGCCGTTGGTGTCGAAAGGTTCTGGAGTGGCGACCGCGTACCGGAAGACGCAGTGTTGGAAGGCCCCCTACAAGGTGGACCGATGACCTGGTGAAAGTTGCGGGAATCCGATGGATGCGAGATGCACAGGATCGTTCGTTGTGGCGACATTTGGGGGAGGCCTATGTCCAGCAGTGGACGTCTATCGGCTGAAATGATGATGATGACATTATATACGGTGTTTTGACATCGACGCACAAACGAATACCACGGAACTAGTACAAGATTCTGGAGCTTTTTCCTAATTTAAAAAAAAAAATCTATATTTTTTTAAATTTAAACTGTAAAATCGTTATTCTAACCAACCCCGATGATATTTTTAGTAAAAAAAAAATCAAAATAATTAATTAAAAAGTCATCGGGGTGGATAAAATCGTTATTCTAATCTAATCAATCCCGATAACATTTTTGATTTTAAAAGTACATAATTCATTCATTTTTTTTTTCACTATAAATTTAGAATAACGATTTTATACAGTTTAAATTAAAAAACGTAAAGATTAAAAAAAAAAAAAAATTTGTGCGTCGTTGTCAAAGTACCCTGCATAAATAATGTGATTTTTTACCGACTTCAAAAAAAAGGAGGAGGTTATCAATTCGGTTGTATTTTTTTTTTTTTTTTTATCATTTTTTTTTTTTTTTTTTTTTTATGTGTGTTACCTCAGAACTCCGTCGTTTATGGACCGATTTGCAAAATTTTTTTTTCCCTTTATAGGATATGCTTCCAGATTGGTCCCATTTTTTTCAAAATCCAGTTCTGATGATGGAATCCATGAGGAATCGAGGGAACTCCTCAAAAATTATAGGCAACCCTATGGTAATTTTAGTATTTTCATCAAGAACTTAAGCATTTACAGTCAAAAAGTAACATTTGATGAAGTGGAACTGATGAAGAAGACCAGAAATGGTCAACGGAACTTCATACTCAAATAGATATCACATTGAAGATATGCGACTATGACAATACAAATAAATGAATGATTCTGAATAGTTACGTTGAAAATGGTATCATCGAAGTGATCTGATGATGATGATGGAGCCGGAAGGTAGGCACTGGAACTCCGTAATTAATCAATGTAACCTAGCCGTGTTTGGACTCATTAGAATTGTCATGAGATGCACTTTGGCTATAAGGTACTATCGAACTGATTGATGATGGAGCCGGAAGGTAGGCACAGGAACTCCGTAATTAATCAATGTATCCTAGCCGTGTTTGGGCTTATTAGAATTGTCGTGAGATGCTCTTTGGCTATAAGGTACTATCGAACTGATCTGATGATGGAGCCGGAAGGAGGAAGGTAGGCACAGCAACTTTATAATAAAACAATGTAACCTAGCAGTATTTGGGTTAATTGGAATTGTCATTAGAAATAGGCACTCTGTTTATAAGTGTATCGCAACTAAAAAGTGTGAAATAAAAACTTTTTAGAAAAAAAAAAATAACCGACTTCACTAAAAAAAACACTAAAAGGATCAAAATAACTTTAATTTCGGAAGTCGGTGTTAAATAAGAAACAAACAATACCGAGAAACACCGACATCCGAAATTAAAGTTATTTTGATCCTTTTAGTGTTTTTTTTAGTGAAGTCGGTTATTTTTTTTTTTCTAAAAAGTTTTTTGGAAGGTATAATAAAGGTGGAGACCCCCCTATCATTGATACTAAGGACACCATGAGTACATACATAGAATTTTAAGCTTATTTATTTCGGCGACCTTGGTTCTCCTGCTGATATCTTCATTCCTGATGCGATCACGCAAGGAAACTCCGAGCATAGCCCTTTCCATTGCCCTTTGGGTGACTGTAAGCCTTCTGATGAGGCCCATTTTAAGCGATCACGTTTCAGTGCCATATGTCATGACTGGCAACACGCACTGGTCATACCTTTTTGTCTTGACACACTGTGGTATGTTGGACGAGAAGATACCGCCTAGCTTCCCGAAAACTGCCCAGTCAAGACGGATTCGACGATTGACCTCTTACTCAAAGGTCCGCCGACATAGCCCGAAGAATCACCATACTTAAGTGGCAGTGGGCAAGGCACATTGCTCGTAGAACGGATGGTCGATGGGGCCGAAAAGTTCTAGAGTGGCGACCGCGCACCGGAAGACAGCGTTGGGAGACCTCCCACAAGGTGGATCAATGACCTGGTGAGAGTTGCAGAAATGCGATGGATGCGAGACGCACAGGACCGTTCGTTGTGGCGACACTTAAAGAGGCTTATGTCCAACAGTGGACGTCCTCCGGCTGAAATGATTATAACGATGATGATGACTCGATCAGGAAAAATCCATAGTTTTTTGAAAATCTGTTATTGATATTTTATTTTTTACATACCTATAAGGGCACAGGTCAATCTGAGAATATAAACATCATGATCAGATATAAAAGGGAGATTTTATTTATAAGTTAGGGAAGCTTTGTAAAAGGTCGACCCAGGACACGTGTAACGTCATAACATTTCTCCGTCATATTGTGTTACGTGCTTTTAATAGATCGTGTTATTTATTTATTTTTTCCAATGATATCCTATCTTGGGTTTTCGTACATCTCAAGTAAATTGTTTATTATGTCTTTTGCTGTCGATATATGGTATTATATCGGGAGACTGGGTGTTTCGCATTGCCAACAAATCTTTAAGTTTATCAGACCCTGGTAGTCTATTCATCTAAATTCAATGTATGTTTTTTACACTCGCCTCGTATTTATTACCTGACATTTGATAAGAGTACAGGACTTTACATAAGACTTACGATGTGCGAGTACTCTATTTACTACTTGTTTATTATATAAATCTTGACCTGATCAAATATGTGGGTCTATCAAATAACAGGAGCAGTTTATGGAAGATTGCTATTATTCTTTTATTTTATTAACTATTGGTACTTATTAAAAACCATTTGAAAATACCATCCCACCGGTATCTGGAACAGGGTCTAAGCAACCGGCGGTCAGGGCTCCAGAGAAAGGAACTGTTATTCTTTTTCTTTATTGCACACACAAACATATAAATAGAAAAACGATAAAAGGATAATTCAATTCAATATATTTTTATTTCACATGGGATTTCATATGCTATGCTATGCTAGGCCTACATTGGCACATAAAACGCCAGTGCACGGTTCCAATGAGTCGTTTCCTGTTGAGAAGAACCGGCAAGACACCACATAACTCTGAATTTGAGTTTTCTTCCAGCACATATTTAGGCAACAGCTTCTCTCTATTATCTACTCAATATCAAATCCTTTCCCAACTTCTCTAATTAAGCCATTTGTTTATTTTTCTGCCAGATACAACATAACTCCTGAAGGCGACCTGGTGATCCGCGACGTGTCCTACACTGACATGGGGGCGTACCAGTGTTACGCTAAAAACAAGTTCGGAGAGAAGTCTGCTTTCGGTTCCCTCGATGTTAAGAGTAAGTAACTATAGTCATTAATGTGTTTATTGCTTATGGTTAGGTGTCATAGGTAATTAATTTCATAAACATTCAACGGTCAATTGATCAACTGAAACAAAAAAAGTGAAAAATTAAACTCGCACTAATTTTTAAATCTCTGCCTTCAAACTTATAAAATGAGTTAGCTTGATGTTGCCAACGGCAGAGGTAACTGCAGCTGTCGGCACGGGGCGGCGAAAGCCGTCGACACGTCGATGGCAGCTGTTGACGCGTCGACGGCGGTCGTCGACATTCCAACTTGGAAGGTCAGACGTCGTGTGTGTCAATTGTCGCTATAATTTGACGGCTGCAATTACCTCTGGCGTTGGCAACATGCTGCTCGCGTGTATGCGCTCTTAGATGTAGTTTTCAAAATTGAACTCGTGCTTGACGCTTGTATTAAACAAAGCGCACAAACACAAAACTGTGGCGCGACGGCGCATCGTAAAAAACTACGAGCTCGCACGAAGCATCGCAAGAACTTGCGAATTGATTCGCACCACACCCCTGAACCGATGTTTCGGACCTGAATTCTCATCGTATGGGTGTTATGTGTGGGAACAATTATTTGGTGTGTATTGCCACAGTATTGCACAACTGCAAACCTTCTAAAAAAGAAGGGTACGCTGGAGGTATATACGCTCCAGATTTCGTAATCAATTTTTACCAAACCCAAGAGGTACACTTTTTTTATTGGAGGTACTAAATAGAACTATTTCAGGGCTACATCCCCACGAAATTTCAACAAAATCGGTGACTAGGGTACGCTGTAGCGTGTAACGCGTCCACTTTTGGACATAGCCCTTCCCCAAGCGTCACCATAACGACCGGTCCAAAATATTTGAGTTAAAGTAAAAAGTTAAATTACACAAAGAACCTAATCCTCAAATTACAAGCACGATCTGACTCCCCAAAAGAATATGAACTGACAATATTTTATCCCCACAGAACGCACTGTCATCACCGACAAGCCTGAACACTATGAGGTAGCAGCCGGTTCTTCAGCCACATTCCGCTGTAACGCGAACGCTGATGACTCCCTCAAACTGCAGATCATCTGGCTCAACGACGGCCAACAGATAGACTTCGAGAACCAGCCGCGGTTCCGCATGACCAATGACTACTCGCTGCTCATCTCCGATACCTCTGAGCTGGACTCTGGAGAGTACACGTGTATAGCAAAGACTGCCATTGATGAGGCGCGGGCGCAGGCTACGCTTACTGTGCAAGGTAAGGTTATTTAATGTGAAAGCTGTGTTGCATCCTTCAGTTCCCATCAAAATGGCTGAGCTGAGTGGTGCTGATATATGCGTCATGTCAGTGAACAGACGCTGTCATTTCAGACTGGTCATCTCTTATTTTCATTTACATTGTTCTCACATAATAGAAGCGACAAGAAATATTTAACCGAGATATTTGTACACAACATGATTAAAAAGAGTGTCCGAGGAGTTTCTTGCACATTCTTTTCCTTAGAGATCTACGCTTCGGAAATTGTAATTAGCATAATTTTTTTTTAATTCTGACTTTTCATGACTCAAACTACAAGATTTGCTCTAGAATCATTAGCTTTACTAAATCTTGTATACTGTCGTCAGGATGATATAAAAGCCAAACGGCCATACAAAAGTTTATGATGTGTCGTAATGTGAACTGCACTATTCCAAAATCCAATGAACTATTTGGAGAATCGCCAAAACTAACTCTTTTATTACTGCTGTAGTAAGTGTAGTGTAACTTAGTAGTTTATTTATGTGTTTGTTGAAAACAGCAAGTTGAGGGCCCTCTTACATCACTAATCACGATAAACTATTAGCGCTGAAGCTGAAAGTGCCAGGGTAGCTCGCGATTTTTTTTTTTTAAGTTTTTTTTATTTTCTAGGTCAATGTCAGGTTCTGTAATCATTAAAAATGATACGCGACCGTAACAAATGTGGCTTTACTGAGTTTTAATCATTAAAATCATCAACAACCCTCTCAGTTCAGCTAACCCTATTGGTTGACTTTTTCATGAAATAGCCGTTCAAAAAGGTTATACGAAGTGAGGCCGATAAATTAATGATTATAAATTATTATAAATACGTGTTACGATTGCGTATCAATTTTAAAGAACATAGAACTTAACGCTAATCTGAAAAATGCATAAAACTTATGAATATTTGAATTTCGCGGGCTACCCTGGTGCTTTCACCTTAATATATATAAACATCGTTCTATCTCTGTCATATTCTATTAACTAAAGTAGAATGATGTTTTAAATTCGTTTAGCGCTAAATGTAGGATATTTGTAGCAAGTGGATTGGTCCACTTCCCCCACTGGGCCTGCGTGGTAGATTACTGCCCATTCCACCTCCTATAGGAGACCTGAGTCAAAACAGAACTGGACAGTATAAGGCAAGTGGGCCTAAAAGTATCGTCTTCAACCTTACTATGTCCAAAAACAGACTGTCCCGAGCTAATAGCATCTCTATCCATTTACTTTAGAGTCTTCATTCATAAACTTGCTCATCGGTTGACTTAACATTACAAACGTCTAATTTTACGTCTTATTCTCTTCCAGACAAACCGAACCCTCCTGTAATAGAAAGCATTGAATGCCACGAAAAGACAGCCACTCTCCGCTGGCACTCCATGGGAGACAACCGCGCACCCATCCTGCGCTACTCCATACAGTACAACACCACCTTCACGCCTGACTCCTGGGACTTGGCCAGTGATAATGTACCAGCCATTGATACGTCGTGGACCGTACAGCTCAGCCCGTGGGCTAACTATACCTTCAGGTAACTGTTCCACCTTCTTGCTGGCACCTGGGGTCTAGCCACTGGTAATATACGAGCTATTGATACGTCTTGGACCGTGCTGCAGCGCCCTTGGGCTGTTCAAACTTCAATTTCCTACTATTATACTCTGCAAAATAGTGAAATCATATGTTGAAACATCGGGGAGCAAAAAAATATACATATATTACAGAATAAAATAACTTTTGGTTAGACTTCAGTTTGGTGGAATGGGGACAAATTTGTAGCAGAGTATGAATAATTATGAAGTATGGTTCTTCATACCAAATCAATCTTTTTTTTAACGTGTTCATGACGATCTAAATAGACGGCCCCTACGTGTTTGGCGCCTTCAGTAGCTTCCAACAATTCTCTGTAAGGGCTCCCACACAAAACTGCGATGCTATACGATACGACGCCGCATCGCGGGAAGCTGCGATGCGATTTCGTGCAGCAAAACATCGGTTCAGGTGACCAATGACAATGTGCGATGCGAATCAATTCGCAAGTTCTTGCGATCCGTCGTGTGAGCTCGTGGATTTTTACGATGCGACGTCACATCACAGTTTTTAGTTTAGGCCGTAACATATAGTCAAGTTAGTGTACGTAAGATTAACTGACTTCATAGTTGTAATACAGTAGCTTTAGTATAATTGTATATTTCTGCATTGCAGGGTTGCCGCTTGGAACAAGATCGGCCCGTCCACCCCATCGTCCCACTCGGAGGTGTGCACGACGCAGCCCGACGTGCCGGACAAGAACCCCGACAACGTGGTGGGCGAGGGCTCCGACCCCACCAACATGGTCATCTCTTGGTCGGTCAGTGTCCACCGCACTTTTATTTTAAAGTAACGACCTGGCCCGAGTTCGCATGGGCATTTTTATCGAGTTATACAATCCAAGTATCTAATACTATGGCCATGTCTTTGTCGTGTAGTTGTTCAATCTCGTATGAATATTATCATACCGCAGATATCTTGCTTGTCGTGGGTGACACTGATCCTTACTTTTTTCGATTTCTCCCTTATAGAAAATGCCTCAAATCGAGCACAACGGGCCCGGCTTCTACTACCTGGTGTCTTGGCGCCGCAACATCACGGGGCAGCCGTGGCTGGAGGAGCAAGTGCGCGACTGGCAGCAGACTGAGCACGTCGTGGCCAACACCCCAACCTTCGTGCCCTACAAACTCAAGGTAAGCACCGCATACTGACAGCCCAAACCTGGCGGTCAAATGACTAGGAAGTTTTATCTAAAGCTCAATTGAATACAAAATATTCTATTTGTCTTAAGCCTACATGGGTACTTAAAAAACGTCAGAAGCTAGTACACAGTTCGAATTGGTCGTTTTCTATGGAGAAAAACTAGCAAGACCATGGTTAAGGGGTGACCAAACGGTTGCAAACTAGCGTTCCAACCAAGGTGACCTTGGTTTATGAGTTTGGTTTGTGTTGCGGCTACATGGATGTAAACCACGCGCTAACACGTTCGGTGGTTGGGAAAAAGCGCCTCCCAACCAAGGGCGTTGAAGGTGGATTACAACTGCGGTCTACATGGATTGAAACTTGCAAGGTCACCTTGGTTGGAACGTTAGTTTGCAACCGTCTGGTTATCCCTTTACTCTTATAAAAAACACTAACAAGGTTTGTTAGTGTGTGTTAGTGAATAGATATTATTTCCAAAAAGTTATAAAAAATTCAAAAACCCATTAAAAAAAAAGATAAAAATGGAGCACATCTAATTAAGCAATTACACATTCCTATGTTAACAGGTAACCGCAGTCAACTACAAGGGTACATCGAATGTAACTCCCGTGGAAGTCCTCGGCTGGTCTGGAGAAGATATTCCCCTGCAGGCTCCTCAGAACTTCACACTCGTACAAGTCACCACCGGAACCACCGCCCTTCTCAACTGGAACCCAGTCCCACCAGAATCCGTGCGAGGACACTTCAAAGGATACAAAATCCAGACGTGGGTAGATGGTGAAGAGGACAGGCTCAAAGAAATCCTAGTCAAAGCTGATGCTTCCAGCGCTTTAGTCAGTAAATTCAAGCCTTACAAGAAGAACAACGCCAGGATCTTGGTTTACAACGGCCGTTTTAACGGACCTCCTAGCGATACCCTTAGCTTCCACACTCCGGAAGGCAAACCTGGTACTGTTAAATCCTTCGAAGTCTACCCCATCGGTTCCTCAGCTATGCTCCTGAAATGGGACAAGCCTGTAGACGAGAACGGAGTCCTTACCGGCTACAAAATCTACTACCAGAAGGTCACCGGAACTTCTCTTGGTCCCATCCAAGAAAGGAAGAAAGAGATCGATCCTAAGTTCGACCGCGCAAAGTTGGCTGGTTTAGAACCTAACACTAAATACCGCATTGAGATCAGAGCTAAGACAAAGGCTGGTGAGGGAGACAAATACTATGTTGAACAGACTACTAAGACAGTTGTGACTGCAAAGCCTGACATTCCTCTGTTTGAGACGAGTACACTCCCAGCTAAAGAGGGAACTGCACATATTTTGGTCCGTTGGATTCCGTCATTAGAAGGACATGCGGGAACACACTTTGTCGCGTGGTACAAGTTGAAGGGGCATCCTGACTGGTCAAAGACAAACGAGGTGACAGACGATGACTACGTGATCCTGACGGGCTTGGAGCCAGGCCAGGTGTACGAGGTGAGGCTGACGGCGCATGACGGAGAGTACTTCAGTGCTAGTGAAATCAAGGATGTTGACACAACCATTGGTAAGTTTTGCTGCTACAAAGGTGATAATTTTTCCTCGCATGACATGTACGGTCTTATAAACCAATTATATCAACACAAGGTCAAAAAGATACGTTTTAGAATAGCAACAGCAGTATTTGAACTGGAAAAGTAAACAAGTAATTATAAGTTAAAAGTTCAAGAACAAAATAGTGGCCATATATAAAAATACAATTTATTGAGCTCGTAATTTTAGCACTAAAAGCGTTTATAAATTAGAATAGATTTCTATAAAGTCTGAAATCGAAATCAAAGCTTGTTCTTTCTCTGTAAATACAGGTATTTGATCGGCAGTGGGAAGGGTATAATAAAAATACTAGAAAATGTATTTTGCAAGTATACTGGCGACACTAAAATATAATAATAACAACGCCGTACAGGAATAGTTAGTTTGTATCAAAGACCATACGGCCCATAGATGCCTCATGCTTGATCTAGCGCAACAACACAATTCTGTCAACTAGCTGAGTAATTAATAAACTTTAAAAAAAATAACCAAAAAAGATTCCCGTAATCGACAACCGATTCACAATTAAAATCCGTCCTATTACGTAGTCTTGATTGTAGTTAGTAAAAAAAATATTTTCATATTTTGTATAAATAGTAAATAGGTTTTTTGCTTTATCGATAACAGAGGCGGCCGTTGGAAATTGTTGTTTGGCGACCTGTATCAGATCTATAAGTCATGTGCACAGACATGCATTGCCTGTTATTAGACGTCTATGGGCTGTATGGTCGTTGGTTTGCACTGTGATATTATTAATGATATCGCACCACCTCTCCACAGACGGCCCAATAGTAAAGCCTGACGAGGACAAGACGGCGACCGCGGGCTGGTTCATCGGCGTGATGCTCGCGCTCGCCTTCCTGCTGCTCGTGCTGGTGCTGGTGTGCGTGGTGCGCCGCAACCGTGGCGGCAAGTACGACGTGCACGACCGAGAGCTCGCGCACGGCCGCAGGGACTACGCCGAGGGAGGCTTCCACGAGTACACGCATCCGTGAGTTTTTAATAATAAAATGTAATCGTCTAAAAAACCTCTATAGGTTTTTCGAATGCTAAATTATGCCAACTGGACCAGTGGGCTGCGAAGAGTTAAGGTCTTTTTTACGTAGCATAGGTAGGATGACAGCAGGACGAAAATATGCATCTTTAAAATGAGAAAAAAATATAGGTAGCTACAGTACGGCCGTTGTAACTTGACGGCCCTGAACATAGGCTCTGCGAACTTTCGCGCATGTACACTCGTAAAAAAAACTGTTATTGACATTAATTTTTTAAAACCAAATTACGAATAAAAATTTACTAATAGAGGGACCAAGTACAAATAAAATAAATATTAAAACACTTTGAGACAGAAAGCTACAAAATTAACTTATGAATTAAAGAAAAAAACCTAACACTACACAAAAAACTTAACAATATAATAATAACAACCAACGAAAACTTTTGTCACCGCCTGTGCTCAAGACAGAGACAGCGACACGAAAATAACACCAATGCTAACGTGTGAATGAGACATATTACTGCGTAGGTACCGAACATTGCCGAATAAGTACGAAGCTTTACGAAGTTACCGAAGAGAGATGTCCAATACGCGTGTCTGATGGTGTTGTTTAGTCGATTTTTTTTCAAATCGATTTAAATTAAGTTATAAAAATATATTTATATTCAATTTTCTATGGAGGTTTAAAATATTCTCAAACAATCGTTATTCTAGTAGTTGTTTATAAATAACTGATATTTAACTAAATCATGTCTTTCAACCAAGAAAATAAAATTTTATTAGTTTTTTTTTTTTTCATTAAAGTCGAAATCTCGTTTACTAACGACAACATTCACTATGTTTGTAAATCTATTCCGTTCAATATCTCATAGAAACAAAAATTAATAAATTCCAAATCGATAAAAATCGATTGCGATATTTGATTGAATAAAGGGTCGATTGTGTTTACATAGAGTCGAATCTCGTCGCCTAGACCTCCGCCCCGCGCGCGTCGCCTCATGCCACCATTTTGTTCCTAAAAAACGTTCGTGCGCAGCCTTCTACGCAAAGTTCGGGCTCGCCAAAATATAACGGCCGTACTATATATTGTATGAATCCGACAGCTGTCACCCGCACCATCCTATAGCAATTTTAGTGTAATGAACATTATGAAACATTCATATATGAAAAGCAAAGTTTGTAATAGTTTATTATAGTCTATTCGTGTTAAGAAAATAATGACTCATCAATGCAATTGCAAAGTAAAGGCGTATTCATATTGGGGTAAAAATTAAACTATTAATGTTACAGCAAACTTTTTACTACACAGTGTTTTCAAATACAATTATTAGGTAACTATTTCAAAATTTAATCTTAATCGTCCTGACGATATCTCACCTTTTCGTAAAATTAAAAGTGAAAATCAGAATTTTCGAGGTACTTATTAATTTTTAAATTAATAAAATCGCGTCCATATTGTCTGAAAGGCTTACTCGCAAGTAATGAATGTAAACACTGCTCTCTAATTTATTATGATCTAATTGGTCAAGGGGCGTAGCTAAGCCGAGTGACAACGATGAGCCACTATTTTCATAACGTGAATACGCTATAAAATAGACTTAGCTTGAATAAAATTAAAATCCAAAGTACTAGACGATAATTGAATTTTGGTCTACTTTGGCCTAATTGCGTTGCTTTTGAATACAAAAGACTGAGTTATTGAAATTAATTATAATTTTTGCCAGTTATGAAAAATGTTTATGACTGTTGCATATGGCAACTGAATGGGGTCCTTCCATAGTAGAACTTAGCGTCTGACCTCGATAAGAAAAAAATCAGTACTTTTGATGTGTTTTATTATAAAATAGACTTTATTGAAGACATTAACTTTTATATTACAGGCTGGACAACAAGTCTCGCCACTCGATGAGCAGCGGCACGAAGCCTGGGCCCGAGAGCGACACCGACTCTATGGCCGAGTACGGCGAGGGAGAGACAGGTGCGTTTGTGTTGTAGCTACTCTTGTGTGGCTATCCTGTTGTCTTACTGTCGCTCTTGCGCATCATGGCTGACCAACGAACATCGAAATAACACTATTACATCTGCCATTGTAATCGCAGATATATAATTTATATAAACAAAGACGTGACTGGCAAAGTGACGTGAACTTGACGTAAATTTTTTCAGCTAATCCTAAAGAGATTTTCGAAAACAATTTATTTAACAATATATTTACATAGTTACAAACTATTACGGCCCATTTCTTCTCCTAGAGAGGAGGCATGAGTCCCAGCAGTGGGAAAATTATAAGGCCGATTATATTATAGACATGTTGTGTGAATTTACAATTGCATCGATTTCTGAGACTATTATTATCGAGTTTAGAAACAATAATCTCGGATGTTATAGTTGCCAAAGATCAAATTCCTGTACAACAATTTCAAACTAGCTTCTGCCAGCGTCTTCGCCCGTGTAAAAAGTAGGTTTCTTCGTACAAACGTAAAAAACAACGTACGTACGTTATCCCAAAAAGGAAGCCTCGTGCAAAATTTCACCCTCCTAGTCCCAGTAGTTTTGTCTGTACGTTGATATGTCAGTCAGTCAGTTTCTCCTTTCATATATGTATATAGATTACCACAACTGGAAATAATTTAATCTATAGAACTTAGTCCAGATGTAAAGTATTTTTACATAAATCTTAGCGATTTTTGTAAGAACACCACATAAAGATTTGCATCAATATAAATTCAATAAATTCAAATATAATCTATTAAAATTTCTAAGTCAGTAAGTAGTCATTTTTATTACTTTAACATCAGTTAATATTATTATTTTTTATAATTTTCACTTATCATTTTTTTATACATAAAATAAAAACAGCTTAAAATAATGTTAAATCTTTATTTGTTAACTTTGTAGTAGCGTAGGTTTTAGTTTAAAATCGCGTGTTTTGCAAATTTTTGTTTTTGTTTATTCTGTGGAAAACGTTGTTGGTTACTCATTTGACCATATTGTTTTGTATTCTATTTTTCTATAAATAATTGTAATGTGTCACTGTTTGTTTTCCCTTAATAAATAAATATATTAATAACATCATAATACATATATTGCGTTGGTTGGTCATTGTGTTGTGTGCAATCTTCTATGCTCAACTTTTCATGTCTTACTTTTTTTTTACTAGAAGTTAGCTTATTTCATTGGAGATTAGTTATTTTTTTATTTTTATCATTATTTTTATGTAATTATTTTCTTTTACCATTAGTAATCTGCACGCATTTTTATTTTGATTGCACAATAGCTACCAAATCCATTTTAATTACACTGATCATAAAAAGTTTGGTACCACTTATAAACTATATACTTACATATATTTTATCCACAGCATTAAGGTTTGAAAGAGATCTTTTTCTTTAACAGACAGACAAAAAATATTTTTGATATCTCAAGAATTTTGAATGATAGGTACTTCTTAGGGTTCCGTATCCAAAGGGTTAAAACGGGACCCTATTACTAAGAATCCACTGTCCGTCTGTCTGTCAGCAGGCTGTATCTCATGAACCGTGATAGCTAGACAATTGAAATTTTCAATGATGATGTATTTCTGTTGCCGCTATAACAACGAATACTAAAAACAGAATAAAATACATAATGAGGATCAGTCATGATTTTTGTGGAGTATGCAGACTTATAGCGTCAAAAAAAAAACAGTTAATACTGTGAAGCGATTATTTTAATCGGACCAAAAATGACGCAGATACAGCAATTTTAGTGTATTAGTTCCAGAAACGCGCCCGAGAATGAAGTGACTCGCTGTGACGTTATCTGTCATGATCGGTCTCCACCGGCGAATGAATACGATCAAGCCGTTCGTCGCATGGATCATGACAGATGACGTCATTGTAAACAGTCCAGCGAGAGCGCGCGTTTCCAAGTAGCCGTTCAGAAAAACTTTAATTAATCCACCATTTCTTGACGGATTTTAAAAATTTAATGCTCAGTAAATTATTACATATACGATGTACTTAGTAAAAATCGGATTTGCTATTATGTGATTGATCCTCATTTGTGTAAAAAAAAATCTATAGATAAATGGTACGGAACCCTTCGAGCGCGGGTCCGACTCGCACTTGGCCGGTTTTTTAATCTGTTACAAAAGTATCATCAAAAGAAAAAAAACCGCGGCTTTAACATTGATTAAAAGCTACCAGTGCTTTTGTTAGCTTGGGTACGTGCCTGTAAAAACATAGTACAGCAAAACATTTTATGATCAGTGTATGCTCCTATTGATTTTGATGGCGCATGTGTGTCGTGGCTGTAAGCATAAAGAGCATGTGTTTGCAGCGGGTATGAACGAGGACGGCTCGTTCATCGGCCAGTACGGCCGCAAGCGACGGCCGCCGACCACAGGACAGACTGATTCCGCCTCGCAGGCCTTCGCTACGCTCGTCTAGACCCCTGACCCCTCCCTCTACCTTGCACCCCTTCGATACTAGCTTATGTGTACTGAGATGACGATATTATGTAGCTCATAAGTCCAAGATTTTGATTTTCCTTTAAAATTCGACTCTATTTTGTAGTCATTTAGGTCGACAATGCAATTAGTTTTTAATTCGTCATCTGCCTCTTTTTTATATAATGCCGTCGATCTCAGTAAATGTAAAGCTTTTATAAGCCTTTGCAAAATAAGTGCGCTCCAAATATAGCTACGTTTAAAACGCTTGAGTAATGTGACGTAGTGCCATTGCATCACAAAAATAACAGTCCGGTACTGGCAGCCAATCGCCGTAGACAACACCCTTGTTCTTCGTTCTGATTGGTCGACAATTGACGGTGACATCGCCCGCCAAAATTTTGTTCTTTTTTACTTTTTGATCTGTGAATTATGTTGTGAATCTTTTTTTTTATTGATCTGATAGTTTAGGCACCATTTTCATGTACGATTTTGTCGTATTTTTGTTTTTGTGCATGAAAATAGTAGTTTTTAAATTTAAACGAGGGCGTCCTGTCTTTATTGCACTATTTCAGAAATAGTTTAAAATAAAGGCTTATATCACTGAATATTTTATGCAGCATAGGTTAGGTTAGAAGTACAGAATAATTTGTATGTAAGTAACGTTAGGTTGTAAAGAAACAAATGATATTATTTTGGAGTGAATATTTCCTACTTAAATGTTTATTGCGTGCTTTGTTATAAGTTTTGCATTTGTTTTTAATGTTGATATTATTTCCTCGTTCCGTCCCTTTCCTCTTTTCTTTGCCTGCACGAGCGACGTTTTTGTTTCGTTATGTAAGGTATGATTTTATTTTTGCTTCTTTTTTATTTTTGTGTTTTATTTTGCAAGATTTGTCATGTGACTTATTTGATTGCGTCGTTTATTTTTCTTAAACTAACCGGTGTTTTTTTTTTTCATTAATAATTTAGCATCGTGTCCTACGATTGAACCTATGCCTAATCAGCAGATTTGATTTAAAGAGTAATAATTTTGGTATTACTTGTGACGTATGACAAAACATCATTAGTACCTGCTTCATTATTGGCTTCGGCTGTTAAGACGCTATCATTCGCAAAATTCGTAAATGAGTGGTCTTATAACAAAATGTTTAGTCACATCTATTATAGAAAGAAAAATGAATGTTAATATGGGCTATATTTCCGAGAACTTAGTTGTCTCCGGAACACGTTTATAAAAAATTCGGTACCAATTTATTGTAAAACTAATAATATGACATAAAAGGAGATGTTCGGAATCCCAAAGAACAATGGTCATTCTCGTAACATGCTTGGACTATATAAAATTAGTAAAACGTAACTTGATGAAACATATTATTATATAGTTTGATTTGCCCGAATTAACATTACTAAGTACGGCATTCAATATATTTTTAAAAGTACGGAGAAACTAGTAAATAATTAAAATGTTTTTTTAAGGTTACCTTCTGGTTTATTAGTAATCTGTACCATTTCAAAAAGATGTCTAAAATAGTTTTTGGCGGCATATCTTCGGGTGAAGTTACTAAACTACACTCGGAGGCTGTTTTAATTATTCAAAAATGAACTCCTCAGAATGTTTACATCCATATTCAAATTCACACGAAAACATGGCTTAAAGGACTTAGTATCCAAGCCTAAGCAAAATATTACATAAAAAAGATCGATTTACGGCATTTTCAATTTTAAGATGCTAAATACTTTTTTTAATTCATGACTTAATTCAATTAAAGAATAAAAAACAAAAAAAATCTGTTAGTGGCTTATCTTAGAATAAGTAAATAACAAAATTATAAACAGTTGACATAACCTTGGATTTAATTTCGATTTAGAAATTAAATCGATATCGACTTTAGAAAAAGTATGGACTTCTCTAAGAATGTTAACATTACGGATGCGTTCATGAATAAGATATTATCAAGCGTTCTAATAAACAAAAATAATATTTTTTTTAAATGAATATCTATTTTCCTCCTGCTTTTTAAAATAAACTGTTGCCATCCGATAATTACATCGATAATATGTTATGTTATGATGATAGTCTCATTTCGGTAACATCACTTTTTTTTTCCTAGTCCAAATTGACCATCCTTCTTTGTGCTATAGGGCTACCGCTTAACAGAGACGGTATTTTTGGTAGTCGCACGCGCGGAAAAGGTATAGACACCTGTCAGTCATTTACTCAACAACGCACCTCAGCAACTGAAAGCACCGTTTCAGTAAAACATTAGTTCTGTAGTAAGTGAACGTATGCATGTATATTAACAATGTATAATGTAACAGGTCGTTTCACCGAGGACGGATCATTCATCGGGCAGTACGTGCCGGGCGCGCGGGTGCTGCCGCCGCCCCCCGCGCCGCCCGCGCCGCAGCCGCCCACCTACGTGTAGGGGGCGCGGGAGAACATCTACTAGTGCCACTGGGGAATGTCGTGGTACAGCTTTCATGTAACTGTCTATGGCTCAGGGAAATTAATTGTAATATTAAAATTGGCCATAAATTCAATTCTCACTATCAATCTTTGATAGTTGGGGAGTGCAGGAACTATAAGAATGGGTAAATGTCAAGACGAGTTTCGAATTTATGCCGCTAGATGGCAGTCTAAACAATTAATTTTCCTGACTATGTGTTACAGCGCGGGATAAAAGTGACCAGGAATTAAATCTAAAGTTGACAGTTACATCTAGAAGTGATAAAACTGATCACCTTATTTTCCGCGCTGTTGCATGGTTTAGGTCTAACTGTAAGAGCGTTTTGTTGCTGTTTCTTTCACACTAATTTGAAAATGGGTAAGTGTGAAAGAGTAGAGTGACATTCTGTCGTGTTAGACATTAACGTCACGATATCTCAGTGTCTCGCACGCGTCAAAAGTTTTATTTAGAATTCTAATTTCGCAATATTGTGTTGTAAAAAGTATGAAAATACTTTACTAGGTTTCACGATGTCATTAATGTGACTTTTGTTGAAATATCGAAAGTTTATATCGATAGCCACGACCATCTCGATTTCACAAGCTTAACGGCTTCTTTAAAGTGTTTTGAGACACGAAGGTAATAGCTATGGTCTAGAACTGCACTGCCATTCTTCTTACATGTTTTAGAAATGGTCGAGAAATTGTTAGACACATGCAGGTTGCTTTACTGAAGGAAAAGGGGTCAATTATGCGGAAAAATCAACATCTGTGCCTTTAAAACGACGAAAAAGTATCGTCAGTAAAGATTTTCTTCAGTAAAAACCGCGCATGATGTCCAATTATTTTCCCAACGCTTGAAATTAATCAGTGATCTATCGGCAGTATAATTTGACAGTGACTGTATTTAGTTGAAATTTATTAGCGTGTAAGCATTAGTGTAAGCTGATAACGAAGCCTACCTTTCTGTTTCGGCCAACTGTTAGTGTCAATAGACAAGGCTACAGTGCTACAAGGACCTTTAGGCGCTAAATGACAGTGACAGGAGGGCGCTGTCAGTAGACATTTCTAAGATTGTCTATGGAAAAACAAGATGGCGGTTATTAGTTTCTAATTTAGACACGCGCTTAAGGATTCTTGTGCAGCTAAATGAGTTTTATTGACTATCTCCCCTGAGATCGTAGCGATCGTCTCGAAGTCTGTTAAACATTTCGTTATTTATGAGACTGATTTTAAGTAATGAGAAATAGTCAAACTGGCACTAACGTTCGGGTTTTGGGGGCAATTCTAACCGCTGAATACTTTTAGATCACGTATACCCAGTATAAACACACAGGCACCTAATATCTTAATCTAGATGAGATCCTCTATTTTTCACCTCCATAATCTGGAATAGTCTATAATTTTCCTGAGACATTTGAGTAAATTAATTCAACACCACGGTCCATGTTCTGGAAACAGTTGACCAGAGTTAAAGGTCTCCTCAACTGAAACACACATGTCCAATACACCGTGGCTCTCCAAAACCTGACCGTTAAGAAACTCGGCTTGTGTTAGTAAGTAGGCGATGTTACGGCTCGATATCAATTACGTGTAATTAACCATACGGTAGCTGGTGAAGATTTGAGATAAGAAAAGCTATTTTTGTCACAAAAATAAGGTAATTAGCTCTGGACTCCGGTGGTCATATGCGCTCGTTGCGGACTTATCAGGCTTCGTAGGTTTCGTATAAGGATTAAAATGATAGGAGTAAGGTTGGTTTAACATGCAACGAGTCTCGGTTCGGAGTACTATGCGTTTCATATAAGAATAGGATCGGCTTAGCGCCATGTTGTGACGTCATAGCTGTCAAATCGAATCAGGTAGGGTGAGATAACAAGATATTTTTTTAATTACATTTATTTACGAATCATGAGCAAAAACGTTTAATCAGAATCTTGTTTTTCAATTCCACTCATCTCTGCATCACTGAGTGAAGTGTCTGAGTAGTGGCAAATAGAAGAAGAAGGCGAATTGTTGCAAACGAATATAAGAAAGAAATCAGTTTTTTTTAAATTAATTATGACAAATAAAATATTTTGCTAATTTATATTAAAAAAAAAGTTTTTTCCTCACTTAGGTTTTTACTAAAATTCTGTTAAACAAAGTAAAAAAAAACAGTTACGTAAATAAGTTTTATTTGCAAACCGTAATTTTCAAGCAACGTTTGACAGATAGAGGTCATTGACGTTCCTATTCTTATTTGAATCGCATTGTATGTATACGCGATGTAGCGTGGCAGCCAATGGTCAGTTCGCAAGCCAAAATTAATGTATCACTTATTTTTATATCAAATGCATATCTTTCCAATAACTCTTTCAATCAAGCTATGGACCATAAAGAATTTTATTTTACGAATACCTATGACTGTTATTGATATTCAAATATATCTTCGTCGTTCTAAAATGTAGATACATTTAAGCGTTGACCAAGCTTGTTCAATTAATAGATGACGTCTTCCATTGCAGTGCTGTCCAATATTGCAGATGTGCTTAGGAAATCTATTTAATATTTAGTTAAAACATTAAGAACTCTTCTTTATGTTGTACTTTCTAAGACTATTATTCTCTTATGTGTTGAGTATATCTGCAAAATTTTAGAACACAAAAGTAATGGAAACGTCAAATGAGTATCTAAAAAAAAACTATATTTTATTAAGAAAAATTAAATAAAATATTTTTGTATAATTGCGCAGTTTGACCACCGGGGCATATTGTGGTGCTTTGCAGAGTTAAAGAGAGGCGTGGTTCGGTGTTGTGATCGTCATGTAGCGCGGAGACGTCGATGGTTCCCTGTCCCCTCCCTGTCCCCCTCACGTCACGTTATCCCACCTTTGGAGTCAGTTCACGCAACTAAACGCATTGTGGTCTTTGAACGAAACGTGTTCGCTAAATAAAATGCTAGGAAAAGTTTCAAATTTTGTAACAAAGCTAAGATTGAGAGATGACTTTAGAATGGAGTCCAATTGAATGTCATAGTTCAAATCAACCACTTCAAATTTTACCATAGTAATATCACTTATATAAACACATATAGATGTAGATCATCGATATTATCAACTTGTATAAAAGCCGCTTGAAATGTGTGCGTGTTATGTGCTGACGTGTCTGACTGTAACATAGTAGGCGTAATGATATTTCGAAAGAATCTCGATTATTAGGAGTTACAAAAATCTCAATTTATCCCTCAACACTTCGAATTTTATCCGTCGATCAGCGGTACACTAGTATCGTCGTAATCGATAAAGTTATTGTATAAAACGTTTAGAACTCTGATCTTATAGTTATCCGTGACCATCCACTATGGTACATCTCGCAAATCTCGAATGAATTTAAAGTACGGGGCGACCCGTCAGTAATGTCTCTCTTTCGTAGTAATAAGTCCTCGTTATAGGCTTTTTTCGTATTTGAATTTTTCATATTTGACTATTATTGAAGTTTTGCACCGATCACATTGAAGTTAATGCCCAAGTTAATGTTTCTGATTTTGGATAATGCGGGTTCGAGACCATTGCTTCCAGATACCAGTGTTGCATAACGCCAAAAAGTATGATTCGACGTATTTCATGATCGTTGGCAATCGTCTCGAGCCGCATGAACAATCTCTCAATTGTATCGTGTCTAGATTAAGGCTAGGGATTCGTGTTAACTAATGTTAGGTAGCTAACGCGTTCGCTTACTGCATCTCTCCATGTATATTTATTCTTTGCCTTATCTGTACCTATTGTATTCCGGTTTTATTCGTACACTGGCGGACATGTTTTGTGCACACGCGCACTTAGAACCGTCGATTTCTTTTATTGTAATTTATTTATTTGTGTATACATATTTCTCCGCCTGAAAGGTGTCGGGTCTTAATTGAGTACATTCCAGACGGTCTAACCATGTTGATTTTTCGAATCGTTTTATTTAGTCTCCCCAATGACGCGTCGGTCAGATGTAATCTGAACTGTGTTTATAAAACTTTGGACCGGCAGCTGAGACAAGCTACGTAATTTATTAATTATTTAAATAATTAAACCTGTCACATATTTATTTCCCCTCGTTATTATGTATAGTTTCACAAAGGTAACATGTGCGAATGCCAACATTTTGATCGTTCTCATTTAGAGCTTATACTGTAACTAATGGTACCTTATACATTGCATATTTATATTTGATGGCACTGTTATTGTAACCCCTTTAAGTTATTTGTTAAGGAGTCTTTATCATGTCTATTGTCTAGTAAGAATTTAATATATATCTATTAATATTAATTGAGTATAGTAGGAGCCTTGTTCTATTCGCGTCTGTTTTTGTCGCTTTTTATACCCGTTAACGATTTGAAAATTCTTTGTCTTGATGAAAAAAAATACTTGTTACGGTTCGAAATGACAATTTTGATATTAGATTGTTAGCCACCAGTTTACGGTGGATATTCTCACTGCCTTCCCTACTAAATTACACTGTGTTCATTTTATTTTACACGTACCTAGTAAAGAATACTTGCCTTACGTAAAATTACGAATGAAAATGTGATTTTCATTGATCCAGGTTCGAGCTGACAGCACAATGTCTGCATTTATTGAGTGTCACAATGTTTACCGCGAATTGTATCAATGTAGGTCCCCCAATAATATTCGAACATCGCCGTACTCAGAAATAGTAGATGTTAGCAGTTGAATGTAATTGTTGTGTAACTTTATTCGGTCGCAAGTGTAACGAACTTCTGAAACATTTTGGATTAATTATAATTTATGGAAATGTAATAGACCTAATGTTAATAGCTGCCGATTATATTGAAAGCATTGTTCACCACTTAGATGAAATAGAAGAATCACGAACCGTGTTCATAGTGTTCAGTCAGTTTTATGACATCTTTGAGCTTTGGTCATTCCATTCTCCGAGCCTGCTCCTGATCAAAGAACAGTATTGTAATAATCATGCTTTCAAAATGATTGGCCGCTAAATATTTAGTAATAGCCGAAGTATTCGCTAAATACAAACTGGTAGATTCTAATTGTTGTGAGGTACATTCAGTGTTATCTATCATGTTGACGATGCTTGGTTTTCGCCATTATTTGACAGCAGTTTTCATTCAGCACTTACGAATTTTATATTAAAAGACGCTAGTCGTCTCATCATTGTTATTAAGCAGAATGGGAAAATTAAAGCATCAATAACAGTTTAATTATATTTGCTAAGCAAGCTTTTTTATCTACATTGGACTATTTTGTTGGTTAGGTAATAGTTTGCATTTATTATATAAAAAAATGTTTAAAATCATGACAAAAGTGTAGGTAAAGACTTGTGAAAAAACTTCTGATCCGTACGATTCTGTTCACGAATTATCGTAAATTACATTTTAGTTCGCATTAAGTAACTGTAATTTATTGTAACTATGATGAATATTTTTTTATGTTGCATAGAAAATAAATATTAAGAAATTAATTTGGTGCCTTTTATTTCATTTTCTCACACCCTTTGAAATCAAGATTTTAATATGTTAATCAATTTATTTAGGTCTTAAAAACTTCACATTAGCACCTATAAATCATCATTGGAAACTCTTTATAATAGTTATATAGTGCACGTATTTGAAATATAAGGACTGGAGACGTTCCTGGATAGAGATATATATGGACTGTTTTCCAATCTTTGTCATTATCATTTATACGGATGCAGGGGAAAAATCAAGATGAGAATCTAGTATATGTGGAAATTACATGATGTAAAGATTTCATAGGTTCAACAAAAACGGTTACATCGCACAAGCCGTAGTCACGTAAAGGGGAACTTAAAACTAGTGGAAGTGTTGGTGAATATACAATATTTGAGGGTTAAAAAATGTAGTGTTGTAATAATTCACCAAACCTCAATACTAGCAATCAACAAAAGGCGTTTGCCTTTTGTTGATTGCTAGTATTGAGGTTTGATTTATAATAAAACTAGCTCTACCCGTGACTTCATTCGCACAAATTTAGTTAGTCGTTAATAATCTTTATACAGGGTGTTTGGTGCATCGTGTGCCAAATTGAAATGGTCGACGGGAGGGGTCATCTGCTATCCTTCCAGACCCCTAAAAACTTCTCATGTCCTGTGGAATTTTTTTCATCGACTTTTTATTGTTTTATGAAAATAAGACCCAATTTTTTTATTCAAATACAAATTTTAAAAAACATATAAGGCGTAGACTCTAAATTTTAATTTTATTTAGATGTGTATTATATTAGAGTACTTTTAAATTTAAAATGAGTGACATTAGCATCTAGTTTTTTTTTAAAGTTACTTACAAAATTTTGGACTTAAATTAAAGCTTTACATGACTATAAAAAAAAACCAAAAGCGATCGGAATCTTCCAAGTTCCTCAAAAATTCTCTAGTTTATCCTCTTGCTAGTGATGTGCCACATGCCATAAAAATCTTTTTATAACTTTGTGAATTCGCTAGAATTGTGAATCGAGTCACATAAGACTAATATAATAAATTATGATTTAAAAAATTATTTTGCTTAAATGATACCTAAAAAACCTATTAAAAATGTTATCTCACTCTTATAAGATAAAATCTATCTCGTATCTCTCTTTTGACATGACAGCCGGACGAAAATATGCATCTTTTCGATGAGAGAAAAAGATAGGTTACATTGTATGAATCCGACAACTGTCACCCGCACCATCCTATAGCAATTGTAGATTAATGAGGATTTTCATACAAACTTTCCTCCATTGAAGATTTATTTTCGCAAAATCCTTTCCTATATATAGCCTACGTTACACACTATGACTATTGTCCATTGCCCGGAGTCTGGAAGTTGGTGGTGTGACACCCCCGTTCAAAGCTGTTGGTCCGAGCGTTGTTCTGACGTCATCTCAACGCTCAGTCAGGTGGTCAGAACAAAGAAATCGGAGGCGTGGGCTACTCGAGGCGTTCGACGCAAACGAAACGGTTGTAACTTGGCTAGGGGGGCAGATCTCTCTCCGGTCGTGCGTGTCGGATTGCCCTCCCGGATTGTCCTCCTCGGACTACGAGAGTAAAAGGAACATAGAGTGAACCTGTGTTTGCGCACGCACTTAAGCACTATAATATCTTCTGCGTAATTAGCGCGTACTTGGCTAATCTCATTGAGATTGGCCATCGTGATTGCTATTCGGCCGGCGGCCGGGAGGATTATTGTCCAAAATGTATGTATGCCTTTAGCGGCTTGGGCTGTAGTCTAGCTACTTTGTTACATAGAATAACTACTAAACTGACGATTAGGTATCAAGTGTTATGGCCCTTGTAGCGACATCTATGTCAATCATAATAACCATGCTCGATGTTGACGATAGGCGAGTGAAAAAGACCCTCTTATGGCGGTAATTTCGGATATTAAACTTTATATTATATTTGAAGACTTTTATCCGACTGTACTAAACAGCTTTAATAAATTTGGTGGTGTCCAAATCATCAGTGAAAAAATATTAATAAAAAAACGTGTCAATACGGACAGTGTGTCCGAATCGTCAGCAAGTCAATATTATGTAAATGAGTGTAAATTAATTAAATTCAATCTTGATGAGAGTGCAATGTGCAGTCGTACCGTGCAAAAAGAATGAATTTTTTTGGTCTTATAACAAACTAGATAATCTATTATTTTCTTTGCAGTTCCTCTCACTAGCCAAAATAAGTTTATGCTATTCCGGATCCTGTTGAGATGTCGACGACTCTTCTCATCCTGGGTGAGCATCGATGGATAGTGGAGTTCGCTGTTCCAGAAGTGCTGGACCTGGCCAACATTCTTAAGATCCTTGGTAAAAATCAATTATTACCTAGTAAGTAACGTAGTTGTAGTAAACTTATGTAGGCTGAAGAGAATAGTTTTATATTCAAAATAGTTTATCCTCACCATAGACTGTAAACCTTACCTATGAACACTGGAAAGTGGCAGGCGGTCGCCTCCTTCTGCGAAGCAGTAATGCTAGCAAAGGAGGCGGCCGATCGCGTGAGGCAATGGTCCTCACGCCCCAACCGCCGCCAACGGTCACCAGGCGGCGAGCTACCTATTGCTCACCGTCCGACCGTTCGGTAGCCGTCCGAACCGAGCCCAAGTCGTCGACGGCGCGTACTGTTCCACGCGCGCCTCAAAAAGATGTCAGCAACTGTAGGGGCCCAGCAGGGTCGAAGCCTACTGGGGCCACGGGTAGTGTGAAAGTGAAACTCGGGGCCCTGGTACGAAAGGCAACGAAGGAACAGGAGTGGGTTTTTAGTCAGTAAAAGTCTGACACTATTTCCAGCTCCGCCCAAGAGCGGGGGATGTTATAAGATGATTTACCCACCGAAAGAAAAAAGAAAAACCTACGAACACTGGAAAGCGGATTTGCCCCATAGATCTCCACACATTTTGAAGACGTTTAGAGAGAGCTCTTAGGATATTCCTACACATATTTCCTTCCTTAATGATTAAAAACATACCCGTTGAATCAGACTTTAATATTTTATTTAATAGAAAGAGGACCAACAGATATAACAAATGAAAAACACTTGTACAATGCGTTCCAAATAAGAATAGGATCGATTGACAGGTAGTGACGTCACGTCATTCTGTCAAATCGAAGAATTATTATGGTGAGCAAAACAAGAAAATTTTAAAATTTTATTTATTTACGAACTGTGAACGAAAATAATTTAATCAGAATCCAGTTCTTCAATTTTGCTCATCTCTGAGTTCTCCAATTTTGCCCAATTTCTTGCGATTTGACAGTATGACGTGACGTCACAACATGGCGTCGATCCTATTCTTATTTGGAACGCATTGTTTATGCGACATTGAGTCAATTACAAGTTCTCACGGGTAAAAACAGAAAAAGTACCAAGTAGAAAACTTAGGATCACATCACTAACAAGCACGATTAAAATAGATATATAATTATATCACTTAAGTACAATTGAAGAGTTCGATTCCGTCATACTCGAGGGAAAAACGCCACATGCATAGAGCAATGGGGTGGTGGTACTCTTCTTTAAGAAGGGTGACAATACCCTGCTTAAGAATTATAGGCCCATCTCACTTCTGAGCATGTCTACAAGCTATTTTCCAGAGTCATCACGAACCGTCTCGCGCGCAGGTTCGACGACTTCCAGCCTCACGAACAAGCCGGATTCCGAAAAAGCTTCAGCACCGTGGACCACATACATACGCTGCGGCAGGTTATACAGAAGACTGAGGAGTATAATCAGCCTCTCAGCTTAGCGTTTGTGGACTACGAGAAAGCCTTTTATTCGATCGAGACTTTGGCTGTACTGCAGTCTCTCCAACGGAGCCAGATTGACTATCGGTACATCGAAGTGCTGAAGTGTTCATACAAAAACGCCACCATGTCAGTCCGACTTCAGGATCAGACCTATCCTCTTGCAGCGGGGTGTGAGGCAAGGAGACGTCATTTCTCCGAAACTGTTCACGGCCGAGGATGTCTTCAAGGTTCTGGAATGGAGAGGGCTAGGCATTAATGTCAATGGCGAGTACATCACTCACCTTCGGTTTGCCGACGACATAGTAGTCATGACTGATACTACGGAGAAGCTCAGTACAATGATCGGTGACCTCAGTAGAGCTTCCGAAAAAGTGGGGCTTAAAATGACCATGGACAAAACCAAAGTCATGGTAAACATCGTAGCACCCACTCCTATCAAGATCTGAGACACTACACTCGAAGTTGTGGACGACTACGTTTACCTGGGACAGACAGTCTAGTTGGATAGGTCTAACTTCGAGAAAGAGGTCAATCGTCGAATCCGACTCGGCTGGGCAGCGTTCGGGAAGCTGCGCGGTGTCTTCTCATTCATTGTACCACAGTGTCTCAAGACGAAAGTCTATGACCAGTGCGTGTTGCCAGTGATGACATATGGCTCCGAAAAGTGGTCGCTTACAATAGGCATCATCAGAAAACTTAAAGTCACTCAAAGGGCAATGGAAAAAGCCTAAGCTCGGAGTTTCCTTGCGTAATCACATCAGAAATGAAGATATCCGCAGGAGAACCAAGGTTACCGACATAGCCCAAAGAATCGCCAAACTTAAGTGGCAGTGGGCAGGGCACATTGTTTGCAAAATAAATGTTTCAAGATGAATGATGGATGGTTCAAGTGTGTTACACATGAATTATAAAATAAATAAATTAATAAGTGGTCAATGGGGACGAAAGGTTCTGGAGTGGCGACCACGTACCGGAAGACGCAACGTTGAAAAGCCTCCCACAAGGTGGTCTGATGACCTGGTGAGGGTCGCGGGAATCCGATGAATGCGAGACGCACAGGACCGGTCATTTTAGCGACACTTGGGGGAGGCCTATGTCCAACAGTGGACGTCTTTCGGCTGAAATGATGATGATGATGACTTAAGTACAATTAGCACAATGCACTTTTAAAAAAGTCAGCATTCAACAGCTGAGTGAGAATTTATAGATCAACTCAATTAGGTTCGTGCCGATAAATCAATTCTGAATACAAAGGTCTTATTCTCTGACCCAATATCCGAAAACCGTCATATTAGCGCAGTCGGAAACCATGTTTCACATAATATGGTGTACCGATCTTGGTAGCTAGTAAATTACGTTGCGTTCAGACTAAACAATGCGCCAATGGCAGGTAAAATATAAACCTCGGTAATACGCGCCATTCATTCATAAGGTGCCAACAATAGTTACAAAAACAACCTGTGGTTTATGAACGTGATACCTTTTGAATTTATAAGGAGCTTACAAATATCCGTCAGCCAAGAATTGTTATGAATATTCAAATTCATACTTGCAATGAAACTTTTTGCTTCGGGACCCTTCATCCATAATTTACAGTCCCATCATTCCTTTTGCATGTGCTAATCCAGTCAGCGTCGACAAGATTTATTGATAAAACTGCGCCATCAACTTTGAACAGCAGTTAATCTAATCAGCAGATGCTAAATTTGACCGGCCATAGCATTGTATGTAAGCTGATTGTAAAGCATCCCACGTCCCCGAATGATTTGCTATCAATGGAAACATGCAAAATGTTGATCGTAAATTATATCGGCGAGATATCAGACAATCCATATGGGGCTGGCTGCGTCACCTCTATTTTATCAAAAGTTAAGTCCAAAATCCTTTGTGGTGGAACTTCTCGAAGCGCAAAACAAAGCTGTGTGTTGAGTAAAGAGCCAGTATGTAGGCAGTCTGTGTCGGACCGTCGGCAGGGCGGGACATCATCGAGCGATTTATATCTGTTGTCAAACGAGACGATCGAGTTCGCGACTTGTGAAGTGACTTTTAAAATCATGAACGTGCGTGCTGCAATTTTATTTTAATAGGAACACGCCGTTAATTACAGGTAAGATAAGACCGTTCTTACACGCTGTATCATATCGCGAAATTTATCCAGGATGACAGAGGTCGGTAAATAAAAGATCGTTGATCCCACTTAAAACTTAATTGTTTAATCGATTTGGAATTCGAGTGGCGATAGTCTTTAATAATTACCCACATATGTACTAATGTTAACAGATTACTGTATTTTTAATTAGTTAATTGAAATTTCGATGAATTTAATCATGGGATTACTAAAAGATTAAACTCCGGAACATTGTTAATAAAAAGGCGCGTTGAAAAAACGGGAGATTAAAGAAAGCACAAAAAAGTAAACATTGCTATCTGGCAAATGTAAACATCACGGGGTGTTATTAATAGAGCCCTAACTATGGGATCATATGTTAGGAGTACACTGCACATGTACGGAGCACCATGAGCGAGCTAAAGCTGCCCATACACCTGCTACCAGTCGAAGATTCGTGAGAATAAAACCGGCTTTATGATCTATTTACCTGACAACATTGTAATCGTTAAATGAAATGGATAGGTACAAGTTTTTAATAGTCCTGCAATTTACTCGGCAACTGTATGCGATTTTTTTCCCTCAACTTTTTGCATTTGCTTGGTTCGGACTTAACGATGTTTTAATCGTTATGTAGTTACGACGATTAATTGCTTCCAGATGGTGGAGCTTTTACTAAGGATCTTAATTGCATGATCTAGATACAAGAGTGAACGTCGACTTTTAAATTTGTTCATAGACTACTCCCTGGTTTCTGATTTAAGCATTTGAAATTGAGTATTTCTTAAACTCAAAATTTGGCCCTTAAGTACCTAGGGTTCGACACGTTCTTAATTCAGAATACTCAATTCGGAAACCGGCTCGTAGTCCTTAAATATTATTTCAAAAGAATCTATCTCCGCTAAGGAAGGTTCCGACTTAAAATGTCTGTCATTGATATTAACGATATCACCACATATTTGCTGAATCAATTTCGTCGACTTGATGATCATCATCACGATTTAATATTTCTATGTTCAGTAAAAATTAACACAGCAAATCTGCGTCAGTGAGACACGAACAAGATTTGCTAAATTTTCCGAAACATTTCCATGAACAACTTCACCCTTTTTTTGAACTCGATAGACAATTTGATGCGCTACCTTGAAGCGACTTCTCAATCGCACCGTGAACAGTCCGCCTTACTCCTTGGCCGGACGGGGGCGGCCGCGGACCGACAGCCGGACTTTATTTTTTTACTTTTTACGCTGTTACCTGTTCCCTGAACGGGTATCGTATCGACTGGCTCGCTCACCACTGCCGCTGGTTAGCTTAACAAGTGCACGCCAGAGGTGCCCTATCTTTGGGCAACACTCTTTTATTATATCACTTCATATTATCAATGAGATCGGGAACTTGTTTATTTTTCGCACCGTGAAGGATGAGATTTGGTTTAGGAATAATTTCTATTCTGGGTCTGCCAGGAAGCAAGATTCTTTTTAGAAAGAATTTGACCCTCAGCCTATCTTTGCGTAGCCAAAATTATAACACCAATAATTACAAAGTATGCAAATAATGTCGCTATTCGTGCTAAATATTAAGAATATTGGTCCACAGAATAAGATTTTGCATACAAACGAAATCCCCCCTTTTTACCTCCTTCCTTACTGGTTGAATTTCCAAAAACCCTTTCTTACTCATAGTGCTCGCTTACGGCACAAAAGGAAGCCTTGTGCAAAATTTTAGATTCAGTATAGTTTCGGCTGTGCGTTGATATGTCAGTCAGTCAGTTTCTTAGTATAGAAGAAGATTAGAGAATGGTATAACCTACTAAAATTAGAATACAGGGCCGTATTTTTGGAAGAATACATTCCGCAAAAAAAAAACCTCCGTTTGAAAACATTACATTCGGGTGTTTCGCGAACATCCACGGTCATTCGCACGTCTTATCACAGGATGCACCCGTCTCACTCGCTGAAACTGTCCGTCGGAACTAACATGTTACCCTTTTAGCGTTATTTTTATTCCAGATTGGCTTCCAGGCTGAACAAACTTAGCTCCAATTTTAAATCGACCATCCGCCATTTATTCATCGTTATTTTTAGACCTACTTAATGCAAGTCGAGTAACTTAATTACATACATAAAACCTCAACTGTCGTTTGTTCAATAAATAAATGTTCTCTGTACTAGTCATCGCATGATGAGGAGCAATCACACTAAATTGTAGTTACGTAAATCAATAAATTAAAATCTTGACAATAATGGTCAATTCACGAGCGTACCCTACCTATAAACATGCTTTTAGTTATTATGATGGTCGAAAATGACCTAAATGACTGACAATTTGTTAGTCAGTCGAGTCACTAATAAATTCCCACTTGGAGTTAATAATATCTGCGTATATGGTACCTACCTACACCACAAAAGGTATTACTATTCACCGGCTTGCGGTGTCGGTGAGGTATTTAATTTGATGTAAGCTTTATAACATTAGGATACCTACATAACTACGTCAATATTGTATATGTATACTACAATATTAGATTATAAAATAACGACGAGCAATAATTTTAATATTTTTATTTTATTTTAGAGATTTTTCACCTGGACCTATAAGTCAAGTCTTATTATATTTTTTAAAACACTGCAATATATATCACATTAGAGTGCGGGTGCAACACATTCTAATGTTTTTGTAGTATTTGGCAGCAAATGTATCCAGTCAACCTTCTCGGCAAACTTCGCTGACGTAGCCAAAACTACAATAAAATTCTCAGCTCCATTTTACCGAGATCGCGCCAGTCTCAATGATTCCACATATTGTCCAGTTGCGCAGACACTTGAGATACAAAACTACACTACATCACAATAACCACTAGTAATCAATTTGTGAATAATTAAAACAGCACTGAACTTCACTCGAAGAAATCCCGGCAAAAATAATAATGAAGCCCGCAGCGTTGTACGACTTAAAATTGCTAGGACATGACAGTTATATTCTCTTAGTAAAAATAAATGCAAAAGAAAAAATAAAGTAGGTAAGTACAGCACTAAAAAAAAAAAAATTATAACGGTCTGTATTCTCGTAGAGCAGACCAATATGTTGTTTATGCACAGACATGCACCCATAATTCAAGCAAAGCAAATATGTACTTGCGAAAGGTAACCTCGTTGGGTCGTTATGTTTACTGTTATTCCTTCAGAACGTGGGAAAGAGTAATGATGATATTTGAAAAACATTAAATTACTAACATCTGCAAGCCGCTTCGCCCGCATGAAAATAGAAAATTATCTCAAGGCAACATACTCCTACGTCCTATATTCCAGAACGCGTTCTAGCCGTGTGCCGTATTTTATCAAAATCCGTTCAGCCGTTTGAGCGTAAAGTAAGAAACATACACTGGTGTGGATTAACTGCATAAAATTAATCGAATAGACGGATCCTAATTTAGGATTCATACGATTACATCAAATCTAGTGGTAGAATTTCGATCCTCTGTCAGTCACAGACGAATAAAAATATTATATTGTAGCCTTTAAAATGCCCAGATCGCCCTTGGAAAGATGTAGTGTCAACTATAATTTTAAACTTTCACACACTAACATTCTTTAAAGCAGGCCCTAAACAAGATATCCACTTGAACAGTAAACGGACAATGAAAGTGCTACATGCACACTTAGACAAGGAAAGTGTAGTACTTTTTGCAGATAACAGATGATTACGTATCATCTTAGTATCAGATCGTGCACTACGTCGATAACTGACCTGCATCATGCCAAGCACGTGAAAAATTATATTGCAAACTGTAACAAATCAATTAAGTTTAATTATTGATAAGTATCATGTGTTATCGGGCCACGCTAATTTGGGGTTATCAACGTAAATAAGTTACAACACATTTAGATAATTGGCGCCCGAAATATTAGTTTTTTCTTTTTATAATGATGGTAAACATTACTTGACCTTTCGATAAAGATGCTCTATTTAATATAACATTTAAATACACATTTTTTTCTAGAACACGAAATAATAGAAGCGACAAGAAATCCAGAATTTTTGTAATATCACACTATTATTACTAAAGCGAAAGTTTGTGTGTGAGTGTATGTTTATTAGGTACTTCTTTACGCTCGAACGGCTGAATGGATTTCAATTTGGAATAGCACAAGTTATTTTTTATTCCAGGAATATGTTCCATTGGGACAATTTTCTACTTTTACACGGGCGAAGCTGCTGGTAGCAGCTAGTCATACATAACTAAGTAATATGACTAAACAGAGTGTCCATGAGTTTCTTGCCCGTTCTTCTCCATAGAGATCTACGCTTTGGAATATGCAATTAGCTTCATCTTTCTGACAGATGTCGATAACTGATAAGTCAGGATGCACCCGTCTCGCTCGCTGAAACTAGAAGAAGTCGTTTTTGACAATTCGAAATAAATGCTTTGAGTTTGACCTATAGAATTGTTTGGTAAACTATGTACTAAGTATTTAATAAAAATTTAGCCACAAGAGGTCACTCAATGACCCACCCTGTAATCATAATACTTATTGATCCAGGGATAACAACACCCCTGCCTGCCCTAGTAAATTTTAAAACAAAGTTAGACAGGTCATCAACACTTGGTTATATCTACGTTGACTTGATGACTTTTCGATTTTGATTGTGAAATTTTAATTTATTTGGGATACTGATCTGTTAGATTTTTATAGAACTGTACCTAGGTCAAAAAATAAACTTAACGTTTTATAGGCGAAAGTTAGTTTGTAACTGTTTGATTTTTTTTTTGAGGTGGAAAATCATTTAATAACTTCTTTCGCTCTAGGTGGAGCGAGATGGAATGTTAAATCTTTGGTTTTTATTAGCAACCTAACCCAACTGTTTCTTCATTTGCCCTTAGCGTTCCAAGGCTACGGTAACTCCTTCCAACAATTGCAGCCCAGCAGATTCAGCTGGTTTTTAAATGTCAATAGCTCCACAAAATGTAACGTTAAACTAGACAAAATTGTTGTGCACCCCTACACCTAGAGCGATTGGAGTCTTCTTTTTTGTTAACACCTTTTGTACGTATAATTTGACACCGGGAGCGAGTAAAAAAAAAACTAGTAGACATTACTTTTTGACAGGGGATATTTAATGAAGTTGTTGCTTTTTTACGTTCGACGGGCGTTTCTCACGATAATACCATTGTAGGAGCACGTCCCAAACGGTCTCAATCAATTATGTTAACTGTGATAATTTCGTTTTTTTCTCTGTGGACGAGGAGAGGTTTTGTATGGTCGACAAACAAATTATACGCCACTTACACGCTTATTATTGGTCCGCGTTGGACCGCTTTAATGGAATTATGACATATTTTAGGTGATAGCCGTCGTGCTGTTAATTGGACACTCAGGAACGATTCGGTTTTAACGTTCGAACCGGACTCATCCAGAGTTTACGAGTCGGTTTTTTATTGAGTTTTAATCGAGATGATGAAATACGATAACTTGTTGAGTTCACCTTTTATTTTATTGTATTCAAGTTGAAGTAAATCAGGATTGGGAACTTTTAAACTCAGTCATGACATGGAAACCGATTTGGGGTTAATGACCTATCAGTATTCGATTTTGAAAAGGTGTAGCCTGAGACAATAGAGTTCAGGTTTTGCGGTATCGATACCGCTTCAATTCTGAGGTAAACAAATACATTAGAATCGATTCTAATATATTTGTTTACCTCATAATTTAACATAAAGAGATAAATAAAGTCAAGAGTGAATAGGTTACTTCTAGGTAAGCGCGCTCCATCGTCCACCGCATCGTCGCTTTCCATCAGGTGAGATAGCGGTCAAGCGCGAACCTATCAAGAAAAAAAAAAATCCCACGATCGCTAACTTTTACTCTCACTATACTCAAATTAGCATGGCTAGATTCCAAACGGAATTATTTCACGATTTTTTTTATTTACACAATCGAGCATAAAACGCTTGAATTCAGTCGTAGAATTAAACAACTAATATTCTACCTTATGGTGTGACAGAATCAGTTATTGAGCGGTGCTTCTAACTGGTGTAAATCTCTGAATTAGGTCACATTTTGGCCGACAACTGCGTCCTAAAAAAAACTTTTTACAAAAAAAATACAACCGACTTCAAAGTAAAAAAACACTGAAAAGTGCAAAATAACTTTAATTTCGGAAGTCGGTGTTAAATAACGAAGAGACAAAACTATTATAGAAACACCGACTTCCTAAATTAAAGTTATTTTGCACTTTTCAGTGTTTTTTTACTTTGAAGTCGGTTGTATTTTTTTTGTAAAAAGTTTTTTATTTTACACTTTTTAGTTATGGTACCACCACTAAAAAGTACCCCTCGGCCAAACTTAAATACCTTATAGCCAGAGTGCATCTCATGACAATTCTAATAATCCCAAACACAGTTAGATTACATTAATTTATTACAGAGTTCCGGTGCCTAACTTCAGGCTTCATCATCAGATCAGGTCGATATATTCCCGCTCTACTTTCAGTCAGTCATCGACTACACGTATAAACAAAGCAATTTTACTTGTTACGACGGTTCTGCTGTGATCCTATGAGGAGTTCTGTTCCATATCTTCGAAGTTCATAATCAGATCATAACAATATTTCTATGGGACCAACTCGGAAGCATAACCATCCAATCAAAAAAAAAAAATTTCAAAATCGGTCTACAATTGACCGAGAAATCGGTGAACATATCTACATAAAAAATAAAAATAAAAAACATACATTCAATCGAACATATAACCTCCTCCTTTTTGAAGTCGGTTAAAAAGATCTCAAAGACAAAAAACAACCTCTACGAACACCTTATTTTTTAAATGACAACACATACAGAACATCAAGGGGATTTACGATGAGTTGCGAACTTTAAAGAACTTTACTAAACTAACTTTTTTTTGGTACTTGTAATAAGTTTGGCGCATCTAGGGTTATTTATAGTGGGTGCCTGGTCCCTGCCATGCCTTATTTTTGTGTGAAATTATTAGTATTTTGGCGTCTATCATAGAATTTCGAATTGGTAGCCCAACATCCTGGAGTGAGTGCTAGACCATAATGGGGCGGGCTCAAACCCACTTGCTCCCCAATATACGTCTATGACGAAACGAGTGCAAGCTTCTATACCACCTTCCAAAAGTCCTTTCGCCTAACTTCTGCTACAACTAAAAGTCCAGTATTACATCCCCAGCATGTGGCGATCGGCTTCGATGGGCGCTCGACTGTGTGCCGGGCTAGCGCTAGCCATGTCGCTGGCACTCGGCGCCGGTCGCCGCGACTACAAGGACCCAGAGGCGAGGCACCACTCCGACCTGTCGCTGTGGATCGACGAGCGACAAGTCAGGATGTTTAGCGGTAACAATCTTGTCCCTATTTTTCTCCTGGACTCTGGATAGCTCCATCATTTGCTTGAGAGATACAGATCCTGTTACATAGGTCTATGTAATATTACTAATGAAATGTTTACACGTTTTAAACATGTAAGTTTGTAAAAATATACTGTGCAATTAGTAGAATTACGCGTTTAAATATAGTTGTTTACCTAATTAACAAGTGTGAATAAGTTGCGGTCAAATAATTATCACCTATCATTAATTTAGTTTCCTTGTTGTATTTTTTTTATTCACATTGACTGTAACTAGTGACCCTAGGGACCTTTGCCCAGCTGTGGGACAGCATGCATAGCCTTTTAATGTTCCACAGCTGGGACTCAGGCTTCCTCTTTAGGAGACGGAATGGGCCGTAATCTACCACGCGGGCCCAGTGCGGGTTGGTAAAGTAATGGCTAGGAAAAAGAACTAGCAACCAGCGGGGCTATTGCGTAACTCTGTTGACAGTTCAAGTGATGATCACTTGTTAACAATGTGCATCATTGAACTGTCAAACAGCTAGTTTCGTATTGCCTATCTTCAGTGACCAACTGCAGTGACGTCATTAGCCACTGGTGCCTTTGATAGCCACCGTAACACGTTTTGACAGATGTTATTGTATCGATACTTTTAAAATTGCGATTGTGTCAGCTTTTGAAGCTGTATAATAGTCGATAAAATTTTAGAGTGGTCACAATAGGCACCGTAAATTTTTATAATTCACCACATTTCCACCGTAGTTTGTTAGTCACTTGTGTGATACGTAATACCAATTTTATGAAATTGTCAGTTGACAACTAAGTTTAGTGTGCAACGAATGCTAGTTGTCAACTGTTATTGAAAAAGTTAGCCAATAGCCCCCCAGGACCAACTTCGCAGAAATCATTTAAATTCTCGACTTTTCTGTACTATACACACCTTTAACTTCCTCGTGAATTAATCTGTCATTTTGTGAAAACCTCATGAAAATCCGTTCAGTAGTTTTTGAGTTTATCGCGAAGACAGAGACAGGCGCGGTGTGGGACTTTATTTTATATAATAATGTAACTTACATATTACAAAACTACATAATGTAAGGACTTAAGGAGGCTATCCTCCTAATGTACCTACTCGTATACATGATCTCATTTACCGTTTAATGGTAAATGAGATCATGTGAGTCATAGATAGAAAAATCCAATAACTGAAATAAATAACATTCCCATTCATTGGGAATTTCCTTTTACAGTTTTGACCTACGAAACTATTATTTACAGACTATTATTATTTATGTACTTTTGTTAACTAACCGACTAAATTATATTATTTCCAGGTATATCAATGCAAGTGTTTGCAATAATAAACGGTCATGTATCTCCATACGTGTTGGACCCCAACTTCTCCAACAAACTGCCGGTCATACCATCCGAAGTGGGCTATGTGAACTTCACGTGGAAGTCCAAGAAGAGATACTACTATGACTTTGATATTCTGACGTCATCAGACCTGACGATACTGAAGCCGCCTGTACTTTCGATAAAGACAAGAGGACGGGTGCCTAAAACATCTAAAGGTAATTTTGTTATATTTTTTGCACTAATTAGTGTTTCACAGATTTAACTTTTGATCAATGACTAAAGGTAGAACTACACCAGGCACACGTGGGCCACGTAAGCCGATCTGGGTGCGTCAGTCTCCATACATTTTATATGGCAACTAGACTACTGAGATCCACGCCACGCGACGCGACTCTACGTACAAATCAGGTGTGACCAACGTGTGCGTCGGTCTACTGCCATTAGGTTATTTTAATATTTGTGTCGGTCACAAATAATTTGGCCAGGAAATGTACAGTTTAACTTTTTAGCAACACTGCTATCCGGTCATCAAATTGATAAATATTGTGTACCAAAAATAAATAAACAACTTTGTTCCACAGAATTCAGTATAATCCTGCCTTGTGTGGGTAATAACAGCGGCGTGGCCACTTTTGAGATAGGACTAGTTCTAAAAAACGGGCGCGGATTGCCGCTAAAAGGCACCCCCCTAAGGTTACACCTAAAAAAGGAATGCGCACAGAGAGGTGTGTATTTAGAAAGGACAGGTATTGTATCGCCAACGCATTTTTAACACTTACACGCCTGTGATTTTGTGGCTGTCTATCTTTTAATATCGCACGTTTTTGTTTGAAACTAATCAATTGGGTACTTGACTATTTTTTTAAATTCATAACATAATTTAAGAGTGTCCATGGAGTTTCTTGAACTTTCTTCTCCATACAGATCTACGCTTTGGAATGTGCATTTAGCTTTACTTTACTGACTTTTTTTTTTTTTAAATTGATATAAACCAGTGCTTGACTGCGATCCCACCTGATGGTAAGCAGTGATGCAATCATTGATGGTAAGGCGCACTAGTTTGACTGACCGATTTTGACAATTCTAAAGCGTTTATTTAAAATAAATGTTTTGATTTGATTCAATAAACAGAACAATATAGTATCCAAAATCGCAAGTAAAAGATTTTTTTAAATCCGTTCAAAATTATCTAAGTTAGAAATCTTTCAAGTTTGGTGGAAGGGGAAACTGTCAAGTGACAGAAAAAGATGCATAAACTACTAGAAAAGAGATAGCGATATGTTCCCACCACGCGCCCACTCTTCCTCACACAAATATTTAAAATGCTAATTGCTGCTTCATTTTATAACCAATTTTGATGCGGATTTCAGAAAAAGTTTTATCTTTAGTCTTATTTATTGTTTAGTACAAAAATGAACACAGGCAAGTACCCAATAAATCCATGTTTGTGAATTCTAACAGCACCAAAAACTCAGGCGTAACGCTTATACCTTGATTTTAAAAATAACTGACATTTACTTCTTCTATTCAAACATTGCAAAGAATCTATTAGAGTCCCTCAGCTTATTAATTCAATTTCTCATGCTTAGCGTTCGAAAAAACGATGTGTAGCGGATTTGAGAAACAGAACCGGAACATTGCATTTCATCTATTTCCAGCTCTTATTGTTATGCTTACATTACTAATAATACATTTATGGGTGGTTGGTATAAGCGAGTGTACCACAACCTATTATGTACCGTTCGCAGCATAACACGACCTGTGTTTGTGCTCATACGTACGGTCGGAACAATACAGCGATTGACAGTTTTATTAGCGTTTTGTATTCGATTTTATTATGAATTATTCGAGTTTTATGAAGAAACAATCGATAGTTGAGAGGAAACGGTTGTGGGTTTCTTTCATGTGGTTATAATCTAGATTGAATGATGGTCCTGCTACCTAACTTCCATTCTTCTAACTGCTTCTCACGTCAGACTTGTAAAACAGCACAATAATAATATGTGGTCACAATTTCATGAAGTTTTTTTTTGCGCTGAACTCGTCCTTATAGTGTCAGCTATCTAACAGTGATATCCCGTGAAAATCGGAGATTAATCGGAACAAAAACTGTAACTTTAAAACAAGACCCGGCTGGCATTAAAGCCAGACTAGACGTTGTTTTCTCAATTCAGGGACTAAAGACACCACGCTTAGCTCAGCAGTTGCGCTTGTGAAGTTGGGACCACCAGGTCAATAAGGAAATCTCAACAAAATAATTCTGCAATCAATCGCTGTACTGTCTCCATTTTCTTGCTCATCATCCATTAGTACTAATGTAAGCTCATGTGTTTGTCTGTGCGTGAAGACTGCGATACGCGCCAGGCCCTATTAACCGAATGCGTTGTTTTCCGGGCCCCGAGTCGCGGCTGGCTGAATACGGTGCCTCTGCTCACGGCATTTGCGTTTTTTAGGTTCGTATCATATGCTTGCTTTTTCACTAATACATAATTAAAGCCGGTTGCGGACAGGAGCACAGCTTACCTTACATCTTTGTCTGCAACTGGCACTAAGGCATCAACGAAATTAATATATATCTTAGCGAAATTTGCGCATCATTAATTCATTCTCTTTCGTTCTGCTGCCTTCCTTTATCTTAAAAGCCTATTTACACATCACATTTTTGGTACTCGAAAAAGAAGCGTTCACATACATAATAAACTAGTGCGCCTGACCATCAACGATTGCATCGCTGCTTACCATCAGGTGGGATCGCAGTCAAGCACTGATATAAACAATAAAAATAAATGTTTAAAAATGAAATGTGTAAAGAGAGCCCTTTGAAATCTATCTAGTGCTTATTCTAATTTTGAGATTTGATTAATTGTGTACTACCTACTCTTATTTATCAAAATTAAGTTTTAAGTCATGTCATAACACATCTCACCCTCCAGGTCCAGACCCAGAATGTGACAAAAAATGTGCGAACCAAGGATGGTGCAATAATGAGAAAATATGCCAATGCCCTGAAGGGTATATGGGCCAGGACTGTAGGACTGCGCTATGTTACCCGCAGTGTATGAACGGAGGGAACTGTACTGCGCCCGGCGTGTGCTCATGTCCGCCTGGCTACCAGGGACGCAACTGTGAAGGAGGTAGGTTCACACTTTTTGTTATATTAGTCTACATCTGTATGGGACAGAACTGTAGGACTGCGCTATGTTCTAATAAGAATCTTTTATGGCTTTTAAAGTGTATAGTTTGTCATTTTAAGGCGATGTGCCTTAGCTTCTTGAAACCTGCAGGCCTAGCCAAGTTACGACCGTTTCGGTTCGAATCTCTTTCTACAGTCGGTAACGCCTCCGATATCTTTTTTCTGACCACGTGACTTAACGTTGCGATGATGTCATTCTCATACATTTGAAGTTTTCTATTAGCGTTAACGATTGTAGATTATCAACTTGGCTAAGCCCTCTGATCATGAAATAAGCTGAAAACCGCCCGTTATTAGTAATAAACTTGGAAATAAGTAACTATAAAAACGATAACTGTATTTAATACACAATTTATTCAGTTAACAAAAATATAAGCACATTGGTTGGGGCTAACAAGTCCCCCCTCCAAGTCTATTGGACTACTTCCTTTGCATTTGATGGGTAACTATAGAAACAAAGAAATAATACTTATATTTATAGTTTATTCGTGTAAAGAAAATAGTGAAAAAAAAAGTATTGTATTCATACAGAGGCGAAAATTAAACCAATAATATTAAAGCAAGCTTTTTACTACACAGTATAATCAGCTTTTCTTTAAATGTTCCCACTGTTGGGATTCAGGCCTCCTCTCTAGGAGAGGGAATGGGCCGTAATCCACCACTCGGGCTCAGTGCGGGTTGGTAAATGTCACATGTCTTCGAATTTTTGGTTCTAGGACATGCCGGTTTCCTTACGATATTTTACTACAAAGTATTTTCAAATAATTATTAAATAAATATTTTAAAATTGAATCAAAATCGTCAGAATTTTCGCTTTTTTTTTACAAATGGGCGAGGTGAATATTTTTAAAAATTTACTTCAACTGGTTGATGTGAACACGACTTTCTAATTTTCTAAGATCCAATTGGTCAAGGGGCGTGGCTAAGCTGAGTGACAGCGATAAGTCACTATTTTCATAACGCGAATACACTGTAGTATCTATTAATTAGTCTTTGACAGTCAAATACTCAGAAGCCAGAAAACCAGAAATTAGCCTTGCCAAGCAGTATCGTGTTACCCAGGTACCAGGTTGTGGAGGGCAGATAGGCTGTCCATCCATATAAAATACTGGTATCTAGCTGCATTCGTCAGACTAGAATCTAACTCCAACTGTGTTGGGTAGAAGACTAGCCAGATTGATTGTTAGTATGTATTATAGTCCTTGTCTTAATAAATGCTATATAAACACCTTTGATATTGCACATTTTTATTGCTCTGATTTACACAGTAGACATTACCGGCCTACTTTGTACGAAACTAAAAACTCTCTCAGGCTACTTGTTTTATAGTGCCATGGTATTAATGTAAGTACGGTCGGTCATCAGCAATGGAAATTCGTTAACACAGTAATTAAAGTATTACGTAATGTTTATTTTTAAAAACATTCGATACTCTTATTTGTTTAATTTTGATGTTATTCCATTTTTTTATTCAATCGGGTAAAAACTGTAGGGCTCTCGATTTCCCTTGCTGACTGTATTTAATTAGTTACTACTGATATAAACTCTATTCTTTACTCTGTAGCCGTTCCGGGTCAGAGTTAGACTCAAAATTAAACATTTAAAGACTCCTGTCTACAAAGATCCTATTAAAGTTGCAAAAATACATTTTCAGGAATCACTTTTACTGAGTAATATTAATTTTATTGAGTACTCACGTGAACTATTTTCGAAGATATTAGTTTCTTAATACACTTTATAATTCATTAGTGGATATTGCTTCGTATCCAGGAGCCATGACTTCATAAATCTTCTATAATTAACCATCGTAATCTATATAGTTTAAACCTTTTTCGAAATAGCGATAGCAGCCTTACACCCGGCCTTGATAACTTCAGTCATAGCTTTATAGAACGGCGCCTGTTCCGCTCCATGGTCTATGCCCGTGTCGTGGTGTTCCTGCTCCTCATCTCGGAAGTTGGTAATAGTCGCCAGAATCTCCTTGTCTATGTTAGGGTCCTCCATTAGGACTCGGAGCTGATCGTTGTAGTGGTCCACTATTACGGTTTCTACGGCGACTGTGCACGCCATTGCGGCTTCTTTACCTAGGAGTGCTGAACCTGAAAGTAATAAAGGATAGGTTAAATATCTTTGTTGTTTAGTAAATAATAGTGGTGAAGGAATTTACCTCAAATACAGGGATATCAGTTCAAAAAGGTGTGCTGATTAATAATATTAATTATATTGAGATTGACATTCAAAAAGACATAATAGTTGGAGAACCCGCAGTTTAGGCACAAAATATCAGTCTAATAAAGTGGTCATCGTGCTCGAGTGGTCACCTTACTAAAAGATCCAGCTTCTGATAGGTTCTATGAAATATTTTAGGTCGAACTTCTTTTTGTACTTAGATTTGATCGTCCTGCGGTGTTGTGGTTGTTTGAAACCAACGTTTCTGTCACTTCTAAGACATTGTCGGCATCAACAAAGTCTCTTTAGGGTATTTACATTTCGAAGATGCCTATCTGCTTTATCTCTCTTTCGAGGTTTAGATCACTACCTCGATATCACCTTGATGAAAAACAAATGTATGACAAGCACGCGTATGCTGGACGATACCTCACAACGATACATCGCTGTCAACATAGACGTTTATCTACCCTACGTGGAAACAAAATATTTTGTTTTAACGTCGCGGTCGACGGCAAGTATCGATGTGATCTGGCTTGTGATTGGCCAATTTGGTTCGCCTTAGCTCTGCTTCACTCTCGTGCCACTTCCATATGGTTGTTTACTTGTGTGAATTGAATTCTGGATAAGGAGGGGCTTGAGTTGATTCACTGTGTGTGCACTATGCTGCCTATTAGGCGCACTAGCTAATAGCCACCAATTACTGCTTGCTGACATGAATTCATCGTCACTGTCACTATCATGAGATAACATGTTCTTATTGAATAAGTAAAGTACAGCAGAAATACACAACTGAAAAACGGAGGTGCGACTGAATCGATGAATTCGCACTGCCTACTACATGGATATGTAGAAATAGTGACTATCAATGTCAAGGTATCGAAATAGCGTCCGCGAACGCGAGCATGTTCGGCACGTCTTTACCCTTGTACAATCACCAGCGACTAACATTATTCAAGCCATATACCATATCGGCGTCAGCGCTATCGGTCTGACCCTGTCCGTTGATGGGCTCCTCAAACCAGTCAATCCCACATAATACAGGAGGATCGAATCTTTGCAATAACAAATATATCTGAAGAAGTGGCGTCAGAAGGCCTCTCATAAGGTAGACCGATGATCTAAGTAAGGCCGTGGTAATTCACTGAATGAAAGAATCGCAAATTTGGTTGGGGCCAGCCCAAAGGCCTCGAGGACATCTAAAGTATTTCGGTTGAAATTGTGACTATCTCTACATATAATAAAACTGTAAAAATGTACTGCCATGGTTACAGTTGGCGCAAAAACTACTAAACCGATCTTGTAGCAAATATAACAAAAAAAAACCAGCACTCACCAGCCCCCAAGACAAATCCAGCCACATTCCATATCGGCGTCAAGGCCGTCGGTCGAACCCTGTATTCATTGATCAGCTCCTCAAACTTGGCGCGATGCTTCTTCTCCTGGTCCCACATGTGCTGGATGAGCGGGCCCTCCTTTGTCCGGCCGAGCACGGCCATCTGACCAGCGTATATACGGTCCGCGCCCAACTCGCCAGCATGGTCCACGCGGATGATGGAGTCTAACTGAAATGGGAATTGAGTCAATTTATTAATATGGCAAGTCGACCACTACTACACAAAGAAGAGCATTACAGCAGACTAGGGCTACAGACAGAATAGACTACGTTTGAGGTTGTTTTTTTCTAGCTTCTTTTATAATTGTACCTGTAGCGACATCTATGGCGTCACATAAGAACTAATCCTGCATCGCGCAATCAAAGTTCTCCGCGCGATTAGAACATATAGAACAGCCCGAAATCATCTATCGGGCAATAGCCCACCAGACATAACACCCGTCTGGTTGGAGGATCCTCCCTTTTCAACGGCGGTATGTGGGGCTTTACTCTCTGTTCCACATACCCCTAAATACCTATTTAAAAAACTGTAAGGACTGGACGTATGCCTCCTGCAACTATCGATTTCCTGCCCCAACTATTTCATAAATAACACGTTGTAGAGAGGTTAGCTACTAGACATCTTTAGATTAATACATTAAGTACCGTATCAAAACTGCCAACAGACAGCGTAGTCCGCTTGCAGCTGGCGTGTAGCATAGCATAGTCGGCCTTATAATGTTACCACTGTTGGGACTCAGGCCTCCTCTCTAGGAGAGGAAATGGGCCCTAATTCACCACGCGGGCCCAGTGCGGGTTGGTGGATGTCGCATGTCTTCGAATAACATCGCTGGCGCTGGCTAGTTGGCGTGTACTTGACATACAATCGCTAAAAAAATCTAATTTCCAATGAGCGACAGTTTCGGTGCAGTTATGTCAATAGCATCCAACTACATTACAACTTGTAGCTGGTGTCCGAATCCTATGCAGTCCATTTGTTAAAAGGGAGTGTCGAGACTTATACTGACTAAAACCTACCCCTGTTCCTTCAGTTGCTCTTTGTGTTCGAGGGCCGCGGTAAGTCTTTCGATCAATCTCAGCCCGTCTGTTATGACCATTACAGAGCTTACACATAATGTATTTATCTGTCTGTATTACAACACCGTAAATTTTGCAATACTTACATGTGGATTCTTCTTCCAATACGGCCTGCTACTCGAAGACACTGTGCTGTGTGCGCAGCGTATCTGTTGCAGCAACGGTGTTCGCAACATCTTTCTTCACTTCTGAAACGTAACACTACATGTTTTACAAGAGTCTCTTTGTTACAGGTATATGTGCGCAGAAATGTTTGAATGGGGGCAAGTGTATACAGAAGGACACTTGTGAATGTCCTAAAGGGTATTATGGATTGCGCTGTGAATTTTGTAAGTACTTATCATTTTCGAACAACAGTATATACTTGCTTGAATAATAATAATTGTCCTTTATTTTAATAAGCACAAGCATAATCAGCCTTATAATATTCCCACTGCTGGGACTCAGGCAGGCCTCTCTAGTAGAGGGAATGGATTGTAATCCACCATGCAGGCGTCGGGTGAGGACGGAATTACGGCCGAACTCCTGAAGGCGGGTGGAAAACCGGTCCTTAAGGCCCTTCAGAAGCTATTTGATTCCGTCATACTCGAGGGAAAAACGCCACAGGCGTGGAGCAGAGGCGTGGTGGTACTCTTCTTTAAGAAGGGCGATAATGCCCTGCTTAAGAATTATAGGCCCATCTCGCTTCTGAGCCATGTCTACAAGCTGTTTTCCAGAGTCATCACGAATCGTCTCGCGCGCAGGTTCGACGACTTCCAGCCTCCCGAACAAGCCGGATTTCGAAAAGGCTTCAGCACCGTGGACCACATACATACCGCTGCGGCAGGTTATACAGAAGACTGAGGAGTATAATCAGCCTCTCTGCTTAGCGTTTGTGGACTACGAGAAAGCCTTTGATTCGATTGAAACTTGGGCTGTACTGCAGTCTCTCCAACGGTGCCAAATTGACTATCGGTATATCGAAGTGCTGAAGTGTTTGTACAAAAACGCCACTATGTCAGTCCGACTACAAGACCAGACCTCGAAACCTATCCTCTTGCAGGGGGGTGTGAGGCAGGGAGACGTTATTTCTCCGAAACTGTTCACGGCAGCAATGGAGGATGTCTTCAAGGTTTTGGAATGGAGAGGGCTAGGCATTAATGTCAATGGCGAGTACATCACTCACCTTCGGTCCGACGACATAGTAGTCATGGCTGAGACTACGGAGGAGCTCAGTACAATGCTTGGTGACCTCAGTAGAGCTTCCGAAAGAGTGGGACTTAAAATGAACATGGACAAAACCAAAGTCATGGTAAACAGCCATGTAGCACCCACTCCTATCAAGGTCGGGGACTCTACACTCGAAGTTGTAGACGACTACGTTTACCTGGGACAGACGGTCCAGTTGGGAAGGTCTAACTTCGAGAAAGAGATCAATCGTCGAATCCGACTCGGCTGGGCAGCGTTCGGGAAGCTGCGCGGTGTCTTCTCGTCCAATATACCACAGTGTCTCAAGACGAAAGTCTATGACCAGTGCGTGTTGCCAGTGATGACATGTGGCTCCGAAACGTGGTCGCTTACAATGGGCCTCATTAGAAGGCTTAAAGTCACCCAAAGGGCAATGGAGAGGGCTATGCTCGGAGTTTCCTTGCGTGATCGAATCAGGAATGAGGATATCCGCAGGAGAACCAAGGTTGCCGACATAGCACGAAGAATCGCCAAACTAAAGTGGCAATGGGCAGGGCACATTGCTCGCAGAACAGATGGCCGTTGGGGCCGAAAGGTTCTGGAATGGCGACCACGTACCGGAAGACGTAGCGTTGGAAGTCCTCCTACAAGGTGGACCGATGACTTGGTAACGGTTGCGGGAGTCCGATGGATACGAGAGGCACAGGACCGTTCGCTGTGGCGACGCTTGGGGGAGGCCTATGTCCAGCAGTGGACGTCTTTCGGCTGAAATGATGATGATGATGATGATGCAGGCCCAGTGCGGATTGGTGGATGTCACGTGTCTTCGAATTTTTCGTTCTATGACATGCTAGTTTCTTCATGAAGTTTATCTTTACAGTTTTGAGAGCAGTGGTGATGAAATAAATTACACAATGCAATGATTTGGTTTGAACTCACGACTTACAATTCGTAGGTCGGGACCGTTAGCACTGCTCATGCTCATTATAATGTCTAAAAACAACGATTAGCTTTGTCATTTGCCATTGATCTAAACCCCTGACTTGAAAACACTAAACTGGTTAATTTCTTATCTAAGGCCTTCAAAGGCAAAGCCCTACAGAATACTCAAATTCTCTAGGGCTTTGCCTATGTATTCTGCAGTTCTATAAATCTTCTCTTTGAAAACCTTACAGATTTTTTGTCTTTCCAGCAAAATGCGTAATCCCCTGCCTAAATGGCGGCCGTTGTAAAGGCGTGAACAAGTGCCGCTGTCCTGTCGGGTTGGGCGGCAACCACTGCGAGGTGGGGCGCCGGGTGGGCGACTGCACGTGCCGGGGCGAATCGTGCTCCGGGCCGCACACGTGCCGGCACGGCCGCTGCGTGGCGGGCGCTTGTGTGTGTGAGGCGGGTTGGAGGGGACGCTGGTGCCATAGGTCTACAGGTACGTAAATATAGGCACTGCATGTGACGCGGCGAATGTGACGTACGCGTGCCGGCGCGACCCCTGTGAGGAAGGCTGGAGGGGATGATAGTGACCACAGGCAAGCGGGAATATATATAGAGGACTATAAATCCAGTTATCAATTCAGCAATCATTTTTGCATTTGACACTTCTCTTGCTAGAACAGATAATTTTGGTCTAACAAAACAAAGATGAATGATTGAAAACATAGACTAATTTACTGATAGACCAGTATGTCTGTCTTTAGACCTGAGGAGGAATTCTCGTATTTTTAGGGAGTCTCTAATTTCATTTCAGGTTGAATGGAAATAATTTCCTGTAAGCACAATGTAAAGTTTCTTAATTTTTTTATTTTTTACAGGATCATCAGAAGAGTCTGGCGAATACAAAAGGCCACGATGAAATAAAAACAGACAGTTGACAAAACTACTTAATAATGATGTGATTTCTTTAATTTTATGAAAAATAAAATATAAATATTTTGTAACATTGATAAATTAGTCATTTAGATCTTAAGTTCTATGCCACCTAGTTTATGTATTTAGATTTAGTATTATAAAATAATATAAAATATTAGATATATACATTGAAATTGTTTTATTTTTGAGTTGTAACAATTCATTAAAATCCTTTACCCTTCTTATGCCCTTTACTTAATTTAGGTTGGAAAAATGACTTTTTCATCCATACAACTACCATTTTATTATAACAACTAAACTTAATAAAATCAGCATATTATTATTCTGCTTCCATAATTGTAAATCTAAAAATTATAAAAACTAGAAAACAAATGATAACCGTTTGAAGCAAGAGTTTGGGCCAATTAACCAAAGCAAAGAAGACAAAAAATATTTGAAAAACTAGTTCTGGTACTATGATATGGGTTATGGTAGGTATGGACAATATGTTTCATCTCTGTTCTTAGCATCAATAAAATAAACGGACAATTATGGTGTCATGCCTGTAATATTTATGAGCATAATAAGTTTATCATGTTCTGGTTAGGCACCACAAATGCTATTTTAAATTCATAAATTGTTTATAAAGGGACCAGCTCATCACGTGGTGACCACTTGTTGTCCATAGCTGTTGTTGTCAAACAGTGAACGTCAGGTGGTCCATGGGTGGATACCATGTTGTTAACCAGTAAACATTGTGTGGTCAATGAGTGGACATTGTCTTGTCCGCAAATAGATGAGTAGTTTGTCAGGGCTAGGAATAAAGGGAGGGGAGCGACATGCCGTTAATTTATTGAGCGTATACCCATAGTACTCCATACAAAGATTAGGCACTAATCGCTCGAGGCGAGGCGGTGTTGTCGGGGAGGGTCTAATGAACTATGACCTTTAGTTAGCAGGGAAAAGGAGACCAGAAAACACAAAGGGAATAGAAATATTTTTTTATACACATAATATTATTCAATCGCTGTATTGTTTACCCGTTAGTGCGAATTTAGCACAGCACAGCTGACTTCATGGCAATTAAGCTAATAGTTTATGAAGACATGCAACGGCATGAGGGAATATTTTGTAAGGTCAAACTTTGTTCTTAGCTGACTAACCAAATAGTTTTTATTCAACATTTAGTTTTATTTCTTTTTTATTATTAATAGAAAGGATGGATGTCATGTAACCTCAAAAATCAAAACTTCATATTATATTAATCACAAGAAATGCTATAACTCACCTTATTTATTTTATAAATGTGCTGAAATATGCAACACAGTCTGCTAATATTATGAAAATAACAAAATCAACATGCGAATTCACAACACTTGTTTACAATCGTGAAGTGTCAAAAACAGTTACTGAAAAACTCACTAGATGGCACTAGAATATGACGTGAAATGATCAATTTCTAAAATAAACTAGGGATTTTTCCTGAACATCTAACAACTAAGAACGCCTGAAAAAATAAATAGCAATATTTGACTGCCAAAATTGGTGAGTATATTGTACAAAATAAGCTTTTATTTACTTACAAACCTACGAATCCTTTCCCCCCTCAGGCAGAGGGGCGATTTCCCTTTCCACGCGAAAACCACACCGCGCAGACTCGTACAAAATGGCGACCCCTAGATACGAAGTTTATACGGTCCACATACCGCGCTTACCGATCGATACTAATGGAGGACTCGAATTTTTCGGGGACTCTCGTGCACTCCGTAAATTTTGTGAATTCAGTGTCTGGCCGAGTGCAAATGTCTTAAAAAGTGTTGTTTTGGACGGGTTACATCACAGCAAGTTCGCAAGACTTCTAATTGGATTGCAAAATGTGCTTCAAATCACGCAGGTGCGTACGCAGCCGTAGTTTCACCATTCTGTCTGAGCCTGCTCGAACGCGCGGCTCCCCTTCATGATGGCCATTCATTTTGGCTTATCCTTTACGCCGCCGCAAAGAGCTTGCGTCATGTCATGCGTCTTCGAAATTGACCCGTCGCGGGGCACCATGCACCGTATAAACAAAACATCAAACAAAATGCGTCATTGGTGTATGCGACTGCATTTATTCGCGCGTAAAAGGCAGAAAATTGTAAGTTGCAGTTAAAATTATGCATCTGAAAATGAAGATGGATTCCTGAAATCATAATTTGGTCTTCTTTTCTTGTCTGTCCGGGACTTCTACGATAGTCTTTCTAGTTAGATATTCGGGGGATGTGGGAAGCTCGAGTATTGATTTTTCTCAGCTATGTGGCTACACAATACAATAGTCCAACATTTTGTATTCCGCTTTGCTATCTGAGTACATTTAGGTTCGCCAAAAGATGATTCCGCTTTATTTGTGGGTGAAAAAGCAATTTTCCTATACATTTGGCAAAATCTATTCCTATAAGAAAAAGTGATCTGATTCTTCATAGACTCCATTCTGAAAATTTTAATAGGAATTGGCGACATTTTCCTAAGGTCTTACTAATCCCAAAATCAATACAGATGGCCATTCATAGTATTTGAAAAGAAGTCTATTATTTTTTAGAAGATTTATATGTTAGCTCCTAAATCAATAGGTACATATTATTTTTAGTCCAGACAGACATGAAGGCTAAAGTTAAGGTCAGGGTTGGTTTATGAAATATTGAGGGCAGATGGGAGGCTTCTTAATTGAGCTTATAGAACTGGGGATTTGAGATTTGTGTCAGGAGGGGGAGTCAATGACCTCTATTGATTTTCCAGACCAAGCAGTATTGTGTGAGAATTGATAATTAGTACTTAAATATTTTATGATTATGAGTAGTCTGATAGTGGGCCTATATACTGGAATATTGAATTAAACAGAAGATAATATCACTTATCAGGCAGAATGAGACTTGATAGTGAATGGAGACAAGCTCTGGTAAAAAGAATAAGATCAGTCATTAATCTAGGTAGTTCTGTACTTAGCTACATAATATTAGAAATAGTATTTCAGACATGTGCAACCTATTTCATTTCCAAAGTGTGTGTAATATTCCTTGAAGGATATGTTGTTTTATTGTAGATAGCAGTAGGGGCAATTAAAATAATTTTATTAGGTACATCTTGCATCTCAAACTGTGAAGTTCTAAAATTTATACCTACAACCAGTAAAGAACAATTGGGAATGAGTTTTATTTTAAATGTCAAATAAATCATATAAAACAATAATAAATTTATTGTTATGTTTGTAAAGATTTTGAAATAAAACTGCAAGCCAAGTATTGATCTTGTTACTGGCAACTGCCATTTCCAAGGTCATTTAGTGTCTATGTGAACAGAAAATTGTAAGACCATTATACATTGTCATCATTATCATAGTTTAAGCTGTTGATCCCCGCACGAACGCCGGCGGTCGTGCGCTATTGTCTTACTATTGTGTCTCTAATTACGCTACTCAAGAAGTTAAAAAAAAGCAGTAATAATATTAACTTGAACTTTCAATCAATTCAGTTCAATATTTATTATTAAGCATTTTACATAATATGCCTTGTTCTAGCTTCAATAAGTTTCTCTTCATTATCATAGACATTAGGCAAGGAAAACATCTTGAGGAACTCTGCACTTCAGTATAAGACTAACATCATTAAAACCTTGAAGAAGCATTGTGATCAATGCGCTAGCCTTCTCTGTAGAAGAAGACTGCCCTGAAGGCTGTGTTATTGTAATAAGTGGACATTATCAAGTTTGAATCTGTATTAAATTCAAATAATCATAATTTGCATAGATTTTTGTGTATGAACAACCTCTTATCTTAATCATTGAATTTCAAGGAAAACGATTTAAAACAACTAAATTGAAAACTGTCATATTCCTCATTTACATTTAAATCAGTAGACATGGCTACATAGTCTAGAGTAAACTGCATTAAAAGTCAATATGACTCATGAGGAAAGATTGGCAGGAATAGGAATGCAACTTAAATTGCGGGTTACAAAGTTGTAATTAAGCAAAGCTCTCAAGTAAATTTAATATTGTTGAAAGTATACTGTTCTACTTCTCAATGGTTTTATAGTGGCTACCTCTACTACCAAACATTAGATCCAGGGGTTCCAAACCAATTTCATCTGGAACTTTTAACCTGAGAGTCTTTAGACTGCCCCAGTAATCAATATTATCAAGCTTTTTGCAGGAACAACATTGTAAGCTAGAATTTGCGTTTTTTACAGGAATGGGTTTGTCTCTTCCATAATTAAAATTGTTTATGGAAATATTATTAGATCAGATAGGAGGTCTGAGTCCCAGCAGTGGGAACATTATAAGGCTGATTATGCTTATGCTATTAGATCAGTAGCTTGCCTCCCACGAATCTGTAAAGCTAGCGAAGAAGGCGGCCGGACATGTGAGGGAAGGGATATCCTCACGCCCCGGCCGCTGGGACCCCAACCCCGAATTCGAGCCACCGAAGGCGTGGGCTTACAGACAAGCAATGGGTAGCTCGCCGTCCGGATGTCCGGTAATCATCCGGACCGAGTCCGAGTCGTCGACGACGCGTAGTGTTCCACGCGCGCTTCAAAGATGTCATTAAAACCGTACGGGTCCAGCAGGGCCGAAGATAAATGAATCATTATATTTTCTTTAAATTATTTTATCATACAACTTACTTATACTTAAACTTTTTAATTTCATGGAAGAAAAAATCCATTCTTGCAAAAAAACGTAAACTGTCGCTTATGTTCTTCCTGAAAAGGGTGGAATTATCAACAACTTTGTACCTCAGGTCATAAAGCTCATCAGTTGAAGAGCACCGCACTGCGTGGCTGTAGCACTCCGCGACAGAGGCGCACTATCCAATGGTTCGACAGCTAGGAGGGCAGGACGAAGAGGACCCCGACTACGTCATGAATTCCGCCGTCAGCACCGAGTCTATGGATATGGAGGGGGAGGTAAGAACGACGATTTTTTAATTTATTATTTAGGTGAATTATTTTTCTTTTACACGTCGAACTTTATTGTTTCGGCAGTTTTCACGTTGAGAGTTGGCAACATTTGCCGTACGTACGCGTAAGCTTAGATACCACTATGCCAAACCCTGACACAGTTTGAAGGTGTCGCGGCGACAATGCGGAATATGTCATGACCAGCTGGGCGAAATAAACAGGCAATGGTGGTCCACATTAGTATTGAAAAGGAATATGTGGAAGAGAGCATTTACCCAGCAGTCAGGTGACTCAGACTGAAAGTAACTTGCAATATTATGAGAATCAAAAAAGACAACGGCATCGGCATTATAAACTATTTTTTATTCAGAAATCTGAAACGTTTATTTCAAATAGACCAATTACAGGCACTTTTGAATTGTCAAAATGTCGGTCAGTCAAAAAAGAAAAGTGAAGCTAAATTGAAGTCTAGAAGTCTAGTCAAGTCAGAATTTATGTATGGTATGTACAGGCCTATACTCAGCACATTAAGGGTACGTTGGTCCAGGTCCGCGTCATCTCACAAGCTTCGATAGAAAACACTGGGAAATAACTTGAACCAACCCAGACAAGGCCAAACAAACTGGACACGTCTTGTAGAGCGTCCTTGAAAGTCTGTTAGTTCGTATTTAGCGTATGTAAAGTAAGAAAATCGATAGCAAAGATTACATAGTCGCTGTCGCAACTACTCGCCGACTATCTGTTTCTAAAATCGGATTCAAATATGGCTTCAAGTCTTCCCGACTCAACCTGAAGGTAAAAAGCCTACGAGTTGCGAAAACTTACGAGTTGCGAAAACTTATCGTGTTACCTCGACAAAACCTTTTTATGGTATGAACTCGAATGAAAATAGAATCCTGAAGTTATAATGCGTAGGCGTAGTCGTCCGTAAGTAAGACCGTAGTCCGACATTGCGTCATATCCCTGGTATTGATTATGACTTCAGACTCTGGAGCAGAAAGCTGAACTAACGAGTCGAGCAGCAAAACTTGTTAACTTGCAATTTAGAATTACGCTTCTTATATTCGTATAATAATCTTAACGTGCCCGTATTCACCACACGTCTGATATGTCTGTTCAACGAACATTTAGAATTATTATTAACTTTCGGAGAGGCAACAAAATTTCCTACAATAACCTAATTTGTTGTTTTGAATCCCGAGAGGACGAGACTTGCAACAGACAGGGCCACGTGATAGTCTGGCGCGTGAAGTTCAACAAACGTAGTAATATACGGCTATTCCCATTTCCACGAATTTGTGTGCGCATTCTGATAAATCTAGCTAACTTCCAACAGTTCCTACTAAGGATGTACATAAGTACACACGAAAATACAGGTGCAGTTGCGCATTGTAAATTCGACAAACGGCCATGAAACGAATAGGATAGTCTCGAACGTATTTTCTTACAGGACTCGAAATTCGAAACTATCTCAAGATTGATTGATTGATTTGATTTTTTAAGTTCTTTATTTGTACATGTTTACAACAACTGTTTACAAACGATCTTTTTCTATTTGTACACAAATCATAATTTATTTTATCTATCTCAAGATGGTTTAGTCTCACAATGCTCTCATGTTAAAATGTACTAACAGTTCATAAAATTCGTAGGACATGTCACAAGTAGACGGATGCGGGCTGAGCGGGGCCTCGGACGACGAAGACGACTGCGTGTCCTCGCCGGCCGGCTCCAACTACGACGACAGCGCTGATCTCATCAAAAACGCTATGAGCGATGAAGTTACCAAACAGTTGGCCGCCGCTGGTGAGTTTTGTTTGTGATATCATCAGGAAGCAGGAAATAACAGGAGAGGAGTTCTTACTCCAAAATTGCAACTGCTAGATCCAAAACAGTTGAATCGCTTCTTCTGGACTTGTACAACTTAACTGTCTTGGCGCTTCTCTGGCGGTCGGCACTACCATTTCAAGAGTTGCAGTGGTTAGGAACAATTTTGCGTATCGTGGTATCATGTCTGCCTACTTGCCCTTGCCTTTGACAAATTGATCAAATGTAGTTAGGATGCTCCCGCATCAAGAGTTTGCGCAGAGTGCATCACATAAAGCCTGGGGGGCTACTGGCTAACTTTTTCAATAACAGTTGACAACTAGCATTCGTTGCACACTAAACTTAGTTGTCAACTGACAATTTCATAAAATTGGTATTACGTATCACATATGTGACTAACAAACTACGGTGGAAATGTGGTGAATTATAAAAATTTACGGTGCCTATTGTGACTGCCTGATTTTTTTTTTTTAAACTAAGAATGAAATTTAGATTAAACAATAACGTTTATACTTCACCTAGATTTAACTAAGACTCAGTAATTCAAAGCAAAAAAAAAACTGTTATTGATACGCAAATGAGTTTTCTTTGCAAACCGTACTTTTCAATCAACATTTGACAGAACGAGGTTATTGACTTTCCTATTCTTATTTGGAACGCATCGTGCACTAGTGCAATCAACGACCTAAACGATAAACAATTACCGTCGTGTGTTTTATGATACACTTGCTTAGGCACTTTAGCTTTATTTATCTAAGTACCTAGATAAAAAAAAACCGTCAAACTAAAGCTGTCTATTGTCAAAAAATAAATAAAGTCAAAGTTAGCCATTTCATGCATAAATCACAGTCAAAATTTTATTTGGCCTAGTTTTGTATTGGCGCAGCTCGAATTTATACTTCGATCAACCCCTGAAGTAGACACAAAACGTTTGCATCAAGTTGAAACACGCTACACCGTTAACTACGCTAGACAGTTAAGTTGTACAAGTCCAGTTGAATCGCTTCTTCTGGACTTGTACAACTTAACTGTCTTGGCGCTTCTCTGGCGGTCGGCACTACCATTTCAAGAGTTGCAGTGGTTAGGAACAATTTTGCGTATCGTGGTATCATGTCTGCCTACTTGCCCTTGCCTTTGACAAATTGATCAAATGTAGTTAGGATGCTCCCGCATCAAGAGTTTGCGCAGAGTGCATCACATAAAGCCTGGGGGGCTACTGGCTAACTTTTTCAATAACAGTTGACAACTAGCATTCGTTGCACACTAAACTTAGTTGTCAACTGACAATTTCATAAAATTGGTATTACGTATCACATATGTGACTAACAAACTACGGTGGAAATGTGGTGAATTATAAAAATTTACGGTGCCTATTGTGACCACTCTAAAATTTTATCGACTATTATACAGCTTCAAAAGCTTACACAATCGCAATTTTAAAAGTATCGATACAATAACATCTGTCAAAACGTGTTAAGGTGGCTATCAAAAGCACCAGTGGCTAATGACGTCACTGCAGTTGGTCACTGAAGATAGGCAATACGAACTAGCTGTTTGACAGTTCAATGATGCACATTGTTAACAAGTGATCATCACTTGAACTGTCAACAGAGTTACGCAATAGCCCCGCTGGTCACACTACCACGGCGCAGATGCTTATTTGATATGATTTTATTATAAATCTCAAAGACGCGGTAACGTGCCGCAGTCAGGCACCCATCTGATTGTGTTATAATGTGGCCAGGCTACGTGCGATGTTGACGTGTAGCTTGCAGTACCTACGTAAAACGCGGAACCTAAGCGTATGCACGATCGTTCTCCCGTTTTTTTTTTATCAGATTTCTAAAGCCGCTTGATCCAGTGTCTTGATCGAGCCAAAATAACCATGTGTGGATAGAAACTTTGGAAGGATATGCCAAAATTCCTCCCCACACGGTTAGTTTGGCTTAGTCAAGCTCATTAGTTCAAGCCATTGGATTAGGCGGCATGATGGTGAGTAGCCAGCATTACGGTTTATAACCTTGTAGTAGAGTGCTCGTGACTAACTGTCTGAATCAGGAACTAGTCGATAGAATACACGTGAGTAAAGCCATACTGGAGAAGTTATTTAAGTGTCAGTCGCCCTTTGCGGTTCAACTTGTCGTGTATAATATTTTGCTGTAGCGTGTTTCAACTTGATGCAAACGTTTTGTGTCTACTTCAGGGGTTGATCGAAGTATAAATTCGAGCTGCGCCAATACAAAACTAGGCCAAATAAAATTTCGACTGTGATTTTTGCATGAAATGGCTAACTTTGACTTTATTTATTTTTTGACAATAGACAGCTTTAGTTCGACGGTTTTTTTTTATCTAGGTACTTAGATAAATAAAGCTGAAGTGCCTGCAAGTGTATCATAAAACACACGACGGTCATTTTTTATCGTTTAGGTCGTTGATTGCACTAGTGCACGATACGTTCCAAATAAGAATAGGAAAGTCAATAACCTCGTTCTGTCAAATGTTGATTGAAAAGTACGGTTTGCAAAGAAAACTTATTTGCGTATCAATAACAGTTTCTTTTTTGCTTTGAATTACTGAGTCTTAGTTAAATCTAGGTGAAGTAAAAACGTTATTGTTTAATAATCTAAATTTCTTTCTTAGTTTAAAAAAAAAAACTATTTTCTTTTTTATTTTCATTGTTAGGAACAATTCGCCTTCTTCTTCCATTTGCCACTACTCAGACACTTCACACAGTGACGCAGATATAAGCAAAATTGAAGAACTGGATTCTGATTAAACTTATTTCGTTTATGAATCTAAATAGCAAAAATTTTAAAAATTCCTTCTTTTGCTCACTCTACCCGATTTCTTCAATTTAACAGCTATGACGTCACAACATGGCGAAAAATCGATCCTATTTTTATTTGGAACGCATTTTACTGAGCAAACAAAATACGTAATATCTCTTACATAGTAATTCATAGCGGCTTTAGAAATTAGTTATATGAAAAATATGGTACCTACTCGAGTAGATCATGTTAGATCATGTCCTGGAATAGGACAAAAGGGCCTATTACACTACGCGATATTCAGCACACGATATTCAAACTGTCTTATTTTTTGTTCCGAGTAAGACCGGTCTAACCCTTATTGCACTACGCGACATCGACTAAGACTGTCTGAATATCGCGTAGTGTAATAGGCCCTAAAGAATACTTTTTATCCCGACAGAGGGTAGGTATGTTGCCTGGAATAATTTTCTACAATCACGCGGATAAGTCCTGGCAGAAGCTAGTAACAGAATAAACATTACTTCACAAAAAAATCAAAATGTATTATAATATTAATGTGTATCTGCAAAATTCTGCATTATGCGATGCATCCGTCGTTCGAACTTCGACTTTATGAAAGAACGTAATTTTGTGATAACGCCCTGCAATAAATAGCACAAATTGCAAACATTGATAAAATTCGACATCAATTTACTTACGTCTGAGCCCAATAACGAACGTAATCACAATCTCGATCTTCACTGACGCTTGTAATTCATCCTCGTTAAGTTTACAGAATTCAAAGCCTTAACAGGACTAGATTTCGAACTATATAGTGTTGACTTGGTTCGACAGTTTTGGTTGATCGTACCAAGATCATAGTCCGTTCGTACTAAAGTCGTAGTCCGTTCGTACCAAGGTCGAGCATGACTCAGCGTAATTAATATTAACACACGCTCGAACTTCGTACGTTGAACCAAAATTACACTGAGTCACGCTCGACCTTGGTACGGAATGAGACCAAATCCGTCTTACCAAATACGACCGTGTGTTAACGCTATTAGTTCACCAGTTTCAACTAGACTAGGCTAACTAGGCTTGTGGCGTGTTTTCCAAAATATACAAATGTCTTCAACCACCAGGTCCGGTGGGCATGGCCGCGGCTGCCGCTATAGCGTCGTCCAAGAAACGCAAGCGGCCGCACTCCTTCGAAACCAACCCCTCCGTCAGGAAGAGACACCAGAATAGATTACTTAGGAAACTCAGGGTAAGTTCTCTTCATTACCTAGCTACACATACTGGCCTACTGGCTAACTTTACGATTTGTGTACAAGTCCGTGCAAAACCGTTCCCCTTATGTTTGGCACTGCAACTTCAGAGGCCGGAAAATCTAGTAAGTGTAGTACATTCTCGGCGGGAATTTTAACATGGAGCAAATGTATTATGCTTATAGCTGTCCCTCTAGACATAAGCTAAGGTGGTCCCCCTTGATGAATCAATGAACTAGGAATCCTGCTATTTAAGGTGAATCCTCCACCCACGAAATTGAGATAGAGTTAAAATGTGCCATTTTAATAAATACCTGACGTTTTACTGTCTCTAAGTTAGCGAGTTACGTTAATTATTATTATTTCTTTATTGTCAGACAACGAAGGCCTATAAATAAAATACATAATATTACAAACTTATAAAATAATAAACTAATACATATTAAAAATATAATATCGTTACATCGGCGCGCGTCGTGTTCCGCTGAGTGGTGTCACGTAACCGTCCTCGGAAACGTCGATATACGACACCTTTCGGCCAAAAGTCCTCTCAACAAAGTCTGTAGATGGTGGGTTGGAACTTACCACGAACGCCTCGAAGTTGAAGTCGTGGCGTGATTCCAACCTTTCGACTCGTCGATATTCCCTTCACTTGAGTTTAATTGTGTAAATATATACACATAACAATACCGTAAATATATATTTTTTTACCTTACTATTTGATACTGAACTGCAAATTGCAAAAAACGAACGAAACTTTGAATTTCGCGGGTTTCCCTGGAGCATTCACGTTAAATTTGAAGGTTATTAACTTCACTCGACTCCATACAACCAGCAAACCATCGAAGAGTTCGCGACTCGCGTGGGGCAGCAGGCCGTGGTGCTGGTGGCCACTCCGGGCAAGCCCAACACGTCGTACCGCGTGTTCGGCGCCAAGCCGCTCGAGGACGTGGTGCGGAACCTCAGGTGCATGATCATGGAGGAGCTCGAGAATGCTCTCGCCCAGCAGGTAAGTCGGTTTCTTACATATTACCTATCCCAGTTTTGTTATGTAACCTGTAAACTTCTCATTTCGGCAGTCGCCAAAAACTGAATAAAATATAGCTTCTGCTGAAATCTGAACAAACTATACACAAATAATTAGATAGTATAAATAACTTCTACTTTTTTTTTACTAATAAAACTAATTTAATATTGACTATATTACCTCTGAATCAACATCGTCTTATTCGTAAACAATTTTTCCTTTTGAAAACTTTGTAGCATTGGATGCTTTCGAATAATTCTTATTTCACTTATTTACACACTTAACTAAGAACTTGCTATCACTGTTGTCTTTTCTCCCTTTATGCCTCATTTAGATTATCGCCATATACAGCGAAAAAGTTTTCCTTTGCTTCTCGTTCAAACAACTAGGTTTGACTCAGTGGTTAGAGTACCTACTGGTAAATGAAGAGAAGGAAAAAGGAGTTTACTATGAAAAACATTCTTATTACTCAACAAGATTTTCTTGTGCACAACAAATGTGGACTCTGAAAATTAAGATCATATTCATACACAAAGTTCGTCAAGTAATTCATGCGATCATCAAAATTAGGCTTAAACTACACGTTAACTTTTTAGTCGTCCCACAATCTACGTGAGCTTACTCTGTGCAAAAAAATCGCACAAGATCAATATTGAAAAGATTGATGGTCATAGAAACGGATAAAAAATATATATTTGTGTAAATGGTATTTACAATAAGCTTACACATCAAAACTAAATCGTGAACGTGTATTATGTCCCAAATATAATTGCTGCATTCCACGAGCGCTCCTCAGCCGTTAAATCTCTCTAAATTAAAGTAGACATGAACTTTGCTTTATCGAAAGTCATTGAATAAATACGTAAAGAGTGTTCGGGTCGGTGTTCGTGACTTGCGGGTAGTTTGTGGGTGATTCTTTGAAACCGAGAGAATGTCTCATTCATCTGGCCTAGATTTTTTTTCACAATTGGATAATTTTATTAGCATTTTACTTTTCCCCGATCACTAAATGTATCAAAGGCGCTCATTTGCGCCCAGTGGCTTACCACACAAAATAGATAGGTACAATCACTAGGCCAGATGAATGAGACACCCTCTCGGTTTCAAAAAATGATTGTTGTGGCGTGTGGTACGTACGTGTGATATATAACGAGTCAGTTCGGGCTGGGCGGCGGCCCGCAGGCGCCGGCGCCGCCACAGGACGACCCGTCGCTGTTCGAGCTGCCGCCGCTCATCATCGACGGCATCCCCACGCCCGTCGAGAAGATGACGCAGGCGCAGCTGCGCGCCTTCATACCGCTCATGCTCAAGTATTCTATGGGTGAGTTAGCCAGCATTTATTTGAGGCACACATTGTGACAGACCGAGGAAAGGGGAAAGATAGGAGGTAGATCTTTGTCCTACAGTGAGTGACATAGCAGATAATGACAGCTTAGTGTACGTAAAGTTGGATTGCGATGTTCGAAAGAGTTACCGTGGCTCTGGAACGCAAAGGGCAGCTGAAGAAACACGGGTGGGTTTTAATCAGTAAAAGTCTAACACGATCTCTCGCTCCACCCAAAGTGGAAAGATTTATTTGATGATTTCCTACCTCAAAAAAAAAGTACATAAAGTTACCAAACACAAAACAGGTAACTTAAGTATCCTATGAACTATAAATGACTATTTCTTAAAATTATTGTTATTTACACTGACTTCTACTGCTGGATAAAGGCCAAACATCTTTGTAGCTACTGGTTTTTAGGGTTCCGTAGCCAAATGGCAAAAAACGGAACCCCTATAGATTTGTCATGTGTCTGTCTGTCCGTCCGTATGTCACAGCCACTTTTTTCCGAAACTATAAGAGCTATACTGTTGAAACTTGGTAAGTAGATGTATTCTGTGAACCGCATTAAGACTTTCATAAAAAATAGAAAAAAAAAAACAATAAATTTTGGGGGTTCCCCATACTTAGAACTGAAACTCAAAATTTTTTTTTCATCAAACCCATACGTGTGGGGTATCTATGGATGGGTCTTCAAAAATGATATTGAGGTTTCTAATATCATTTTTTTATATACTGAATAGTTTGCGCGAGAGACACTTCCAAAGTGGTAAAATGTGTGTGTATCCCCCCGTACATATATATGATGTACATTACCTTATAAACTTCCACCGAAAATTGGTTTGAACGAGATCTAGTAAGTAGTTTTTTTTTTAATACGTCATAAATCGTAAACCGCAATTTGCCTTTCAAGTTTGTACGGAACCCTCAGTGCGCGAGTCCGACTCGCACTTGCCCAGTTTTTCGTTGTTTACATCACACCGAATCTTGCAACCTGGTTGTCGGAGCCCACCCACTATCTAGAGAGTAAAAACACTGCGAAAATTGACGTGAAGATTTTATAAATAAAACGAGTTGCATTTTGAAAGAGACACCATTAGCTACGTGATTACAAGTAATTAACGAGTGCGTGCGTGTGCAGTGCGCGGCAAGCCGGGCTGGGGCCGCGAGTCCACGCGGCCGCCGTGGTGGCCCAAGGACCTGCCGTGGGCCAACGTGCGCATGGACGCGCGCACGGAGGACGAGAAGCAAAAGGTAAAGGTAACACGACCCATTATACTTACACTTTTCTTCATCAACACCGTGGATGACTTTAGCTGAATTTAAAGGCATCCACTACTGGACAAAGTCCTCACTCTAGCATCACCACGTCGACCAGTCCTATGCTTCACGCTTCCAGCGGATTTCAGAGACCTTCGCATTGGCATCAGATCAACTTGTAGATGCCAATACTGTTTTCACGAAAAAAGGTTTTCTGCAAATAAGGGCTTCCATTTTCAGGGTTTATCAAAAACAATTCCATTCCACAGATTCACAACACCTAAGCAACCCAAAATGATAATGATAAAACTGGAAAGTCCTGTTTATCCACTTATTGTAGACATAAAATGACCAACAAGAGGTTACCGTACCTTCTATAAGAGGGCTTTTTCCTCTACCTTCTACCTCTGTTCACACACAGTCAACTGCATGGTATAAAAAAATATTCAAAATTTGACCTTTGACCGCTATACCAGAGTATTGATTCCGTGTGTGATGTTTGCAGATGTCATGGACGCACGCGCTGCGGCAGATCGTGATCAACTGCTACAAATACCACGGCCGGGAGGACCTGCTGCCCGCGTTCACTGAAGATGATGAGAAGGGACCTCCTACACAGCCTGTAAGTCTACCACTTCATATCGAAAAAAATCAAACCTATCCATATATTATTCAACATGGTTAGAAGAAAGATTTAGGATATATGCTGTCTGGTAACAGTCCGGACCGAGCCCGAGTCGTCTACGGCGCGTAGTGTTCCACGCGCGCCTCAAAGAGATGTCAGCAAAACCGTAGGTCTGAAGCCTACTGGGGCCATGGGTCGACTTTTGAAAGGTTTACTCGTGGTCCTGGTACGCAAAAGGCAACAGAAGGAACGTACGTGTGGTTTTAGTCAGTAAAAGTCTGAACGCCCACCCGTTACGACCTAGAGCGGGAGAGGTACTTAGATGATTTCCCACATTAAATAACAGAAAAAAATTGGATACATAATGTAATAAATAAATAAAATACATTTATTTCAGACTAAAATAATGTCCATATAATGTTAGTAACATGAGGTCTTAAAAACACCCCACACTGCAGACTGGCCATTCCGATATCATCTTTAGGATTCTGTTGGCGCTCCCCCGATTCCTATGCACCAAAGATGCTACTTTTTTACGCATTATGGCATAAAAATCGTTGACCCCTGCGTGAGCAAACATCCCTGAAGCGCTGCAGAAACGTGGGAGTCCCACCAGAACCCTAAAGGCGTTGTTATATTGAATGCGAATAGAATTGTAGGCCCGTTGCGAGTAGTTCGTCCATAGAGCACTGGTGTAAAAGCTTTGGCAGTAGGCCCTAAACAGTGTCACTTTTACATCTACTGTACACTTTGCAAATCTATGAATGCTCCAGCTCGATATCTGTGTCGTCATTTAGGGTCTCAGTTACTATGTGTCGTAGGTACTAAATTGAGAGACACGTTCTAGCGGTAATCCGTTCATACTGACAGGAGGTACATGTTCCGGTGACTTATTCTTACCTCTTATTACCATAAATTCACTTTTCTTCTCGTTATACTTCAGACCATGCGCTTCAGCGTATGACTCACAGATATCGAGAAAGAAAGTAACGCCATATCATCAGCGTAACTGATGTTGTTTACGCACACGTCATCTATATGACAGCCAACATGGCTATTACTGAGCCCCTCAATCAGCTGATTAACATAGAAGTTGAATAGTCTTGGAGAGGAAAGCCCCCCCCCCCCATGCCTGACACCACATTTAAGTGCATACATGTCCGAAAACACATTACCCCACTTTACACGATTTTTCTGATTGTTGTACACAGAAAGACAAGATATTTAATAAGTATTGCCCAAGAGGCGTACAAATGTAGATTAGGCAGTAAATAATACGTTTATGTGTGACTACAAGGCTGTTTTACCTCTAACTTCGTTAACGCTGAAGGTTCTTTTGGGAATAGGGTGTTGAAAACAGTCGACGTCACGCTGTGTCCTCCATTTGTATACCGTTAACGCCTAATTCACTGTTAACAGCTACTGAAAAGGAATTATTATAATGTTCAAGTACTAATAATATTATAATAATTATAAATATAAATGCAAATATTATGGAAAAATTACAACTATAATCTCTAAATTACTCTTAAAAGCTATAAACATTCAATAAAACAAATTATCGCAACGATCATACATATTAACATTATCATGTAAGTCAAATTGATTGTACAATTTGACAAATCGAACTGACGACCTCGTGAATGTCCGATTCTACTAAATTCAAGGCTAGTTTGGTTCACTTGTTACCTAAGTTGATCTAGTAAGCTTATACCCATAGCTTCTTAATTTAATCATAACAATATTATCCTTGGGATCTGAGCGCCTAGCCCTGCGTTCAAATTTGAGGTTGGAGCTAACCCTAACGACGTCATCAGAGTAGATACTCTACACTCGCATTTTTGAACGCAAACTTAGAATTCAACTATCAACGTCAAGTGACATTTATGGCCGCTTACATCAACCTACCCTGCTTGAAGTTAGAGTTAGTTGGGTTAACTCTAGGGGCTACTCGAGTTATAAAAGAACGACCCTGGGTTGCATCTCGAAGCATTTTTGAACGTTTGTGCGAGTTTGTTTTACATTAATGTGATCGACACGTTTTTGACGTTCAGCGCTCCGATTGGCTCGCTCCAAGCTCTTTTAACCAATCAGAGAGCCAAACGCGGTAAACGTTTTGATCGTTTAACGTAAAAACTGTACTCGCACTCAGCAAACTGTTTCGTGGTTATAGACATGTCGTGGACAGATCTTGGAAATTGATCACTTCATGATATGACCAAGTCAAACTGGCCTAACAAGGCAAAGTTTGATGATATTTCAATCTTCGTTTGGCCTACTTTCTTTAAACCTTTTATTATCTATCATTGAAATCCTGTATCAATAATATGGCCAAACAAGGATTGACATATCATCATCATCAATTCTAAGATCTGGCCACGACAGACACATAATAAACATAGGCGAACTGTAGACGAACTACGCATCTGTAGGTTTCGGAGAAAAATGTCGCTCTTTTTTCAGTTGTGAGTCATAAAATAACTTTTCAGAGAAAAGAGGGTGTGTCAGATATTGACTAAAACCTATCTGTGTTTCTTCAGTTGCCCTTTGCGTTCCAGTGCCGCGGTAACTTTCGAATAATCTCGCAGCCCAATTGTCTATAGTAAGAAAGAAATAATTATTTCAAGTTAGAAGTAAAGCACACAACTAGCTAAAGTTAAATTTAAATTTTTAGCACTTTGTAGTACATTATTTTGTACATAAATGAATTAAAACATTTATCATAGCTCTATAAAGGCGTGACGTGCGTCATTGTTACATTCACATGGTCACACAATAAGTTACGCCCACGTTACTTTTTATTAGATTACTTAATACGTCATCCATTTTTATTTCACGTCAATAGCAAGTCTCATGAGACTACGTTGTGACTATTATAGACTTGCTATTGCTCGCTAATAAGTGTATTTAGCCAAGTAGGAATTCTTTGAGGAAAATGAATTGTAAGCAAACACGTATAGAAGTAAAACGATATTTTACAGCTGAAAGGTTTTTTTACTTAATCATAAGTTAAGAAATTTTAAAGAAAGGACAGATATATTGGGTAGCTTTGTTGTGTTACCTATGACATTGTATAAATTTAATGTAGGCAAAATAAATCTAAACCATTTACACTATCCTGAAACTTCCTCGTTATTGTGTTGTTACAGCATTGTTTTTTTGGAATTGTTTCTAAATTTTATTTACTGTTCATTAATGCTATCTCATGTGGAATGCTGCTCGGATATGGTAACCCATTTTTATTATATATAATCTTATTGTACCTAATCGTATTTTACATTGCTGCTTGTAAATACACTTCTGAAAAATTAAATTCGTTTTGAAAACTTGGCGGAACTCCACATGTATTGGTCGTTCCCTTGGCGCTTCGACTCGGTGCGACACAGATATCGGCGTGCATGCCCCAGGCGAGCAGCACGTCGTCCAGCGGCAGCGGGTCAGGCGCGGCGCGCGGCTCCGCGGCGCAGGCGGCCGTGCTGACGTCACAGCAAGTCTGCATCGACCAGATGACGCTCGCTGACGTTGATGTACGCCCTTATCAGATTTGGTCTCAAGCAAGCGTCCTGCCAAGCTTTTCGTTTAATGACGTACTGGTGGTTTTATTCAGTTATATTCCTATTGGATATCAAAAACTGGAAACCTGATTAAAACAGTTTTCTTAGAAAATCCGTTGACATCAAACTATCAAATATTTTGCGTAATTTTGTCAATTAATGTAATATGAAGATTCTTACACATGTACACAACAGTAGTGTACGACATTTTTCGCTGGTTAGACTTTCCACAGTAACTGTGGAAAGTCTAACCAGCGAAAAATGTCGTGCGATGTCCCATGGGGCTCTGTACTGGGGCTGCTCTTGTGGGACATCGGTTAAGACTACGTGCCGCGCAGTGACGCTGTTGTTAGGCTGGTCCTGGCGCAGGGATCGCACCAGGTGGCCGCCGTACTAGCGACACGCGGAGTTACTACAGGCGTGGAGAGGATCCAACAGCTTGAAGTCGATGTCCGAGGCCACGTGCTTCTTCCACCGAATTCCCAAATACCTAACGGTAGGAAGGGTTCACATCGGCGTCGGGTCGACGATGAAGTACCTCAGATGTCCTCGACAGCCACTGGAACATCGAGGAGCATTTCCGAGGTCTGACTCTCATACTGGAGCTTGAGGGGGTTCAAGCCGCTCCTGCCCTATCTAGAGAGGGTCCAGACGCAACCTCCTGGAAAGTCTACGCGGGCATTGTGAGATCCATGGTCCGTTACGAGGAGCCAGTGTGGGCACTGCCGCCGTCGCTGCGAAAGCGACCGGCTAATAAACTGAACGCGTCTTGTCCCTCTAGGTCATGGCCATCCGGATGGTGCGGAGATACCCCACGGTCTACCGTTAAGTGGTAACCCTTCTCGCCGGCCTGCCACCAGGAGGCATGCACGACATGCACATGATGATACAACACCGGGGAGAAACTTTGCGGCTTGGCGGACAGATTTCCGGTGCGATGTCATGATGGTGTGGAGGTAGTTACCGTCGCAACCCAGAACTAGGCATGCAACAATCGCAGCAGTAATTCCCCTCTTTGAGGCCAGAGAGTCGGCACGGCGTCTTCATCTTCTGTTTGACAGGTCCTCACCGGAAATGATCAGTCCGAGAGGGTCCTGTTACGCATTCATTATGCGGGTCGCCCTGAGGACACGGTGGAGCATACGGTGGAAGTGTGTCCGGAGCGAGAGGGGATGGGAAGCAGTTGACTCCTGCAAAAGTAATGTGAGCAAAGGAGATGACCGCAACCGTGAGGGAACGGAGATCCTTACACGCTCCAGCCGCCAACACAAGAGAAGCGTCAGGAGTCGCAGGGTGATTCTCGGCCATCATAGGCGCGGGCTTGTAGAGGACGTGCAATGGGTAGCTCGCTGTCCGGCCGTCCAGTAAGAAGGACCAAGCTCGAGTCGAGGGCGCGTAGTTTTCCAAGCGTGCCTCGTGTTACACACGTCCCTCAAAGACATGCCAGAAAAACAGTAGGGGCCCAGTATGGTCGATGCTCACTAGGGTCACGGAAACGTTGTTTTGTACCTTGGCCCTACTACACAGAGAGCAACTGAAGGACATGTGTAGGTGGATTTTAGTCATTTAAAGTCTGAAATGCCTTCTGGCACCACACTAGAGCGTGAAAGTCATTTGAGATTATCCACCTCAAAAAAAAATATGTTGTGAAATAATTTTCAGAAAAATTACATACGAAAACTTGGCATCTACAAAAACTAAATAATGTTGTTGCATAAAAACTGGGTAAAAGCATTGAACAATCCTCTTTATTGTACCATATTATATTACACTAGTCCACCGATAAATCGATTGATCACCTAATAAAAATGTATTGCTGTAAAGGACGACGGTTGATAAGAGGGATTTTTCGCCCATCACACATTCAAAAAATAAAAGTTTCTATTTCTATTTTTTAATCCATTTGTATAGTTAAAGATAATTATTTTTTTATTCAGTGACATTTACGTGATAAGTAGTATAATAAGTCAAAGCAATTATTGCCCAAACAAATAGTGTATCACCTTTTTTGTTACATTTTTTATTTTCTTCAATCTAAGTATACAATATTTATTTTGAGTCATAATAAACTTTTATGTTAGTACTAATTTATTTTGGTTCACTGTGCGCGTCTATGTTATGCCCATAAATAAACTGTGGCGTATAGTCGCGTGCACCGCGATCGTGAACGTGTATGATTGATTGAATCGAGACTTAGTTTGAATAACGACTCTCTTCTTGAAAGAACTTGTCTTCGATGAAAAATAAAATAAACTAAAAAAAACTATGTATAAAATCCCACAGATGTCCCAGTACGCGCCCGCAATGCTACAGACCATCACGAACCCGGACGGCAGCGTGTCGCTGATCCAGGTGGACCCCAACAACCCCATCATCACGCTACCTGACGGCACCACTGCGCAAGTGGTACGTATGGTAATATACATTATACTATCTTATAGCCGCAAGCTGAGCGTAGATAAGACGATACACTCGTGATGACAATGTTAGCTAATCAAATAAGAGCTTATAAACAACAACTTAAAATATTCATTCTTAAATGGTACAAACACCAAACTGAGGTGTCAATTATAAACAAGCAGCAGGGTAGCAAATATATTATGTATGAAAATAAATGAAAGTTTTATATTTTCCCAATTTTCTCTGAATGAGTTGTCACGATTGTCTTGTCTCGTGTCACGATACCCAGATACCCTTCCTTGAGGAGCTGGAATGTATCGAATGACATACTTTTTTTTTCTTTGGCAACTGAGCTGATGTCGACTATTCTGCCAAGGTCACGTGTTGACGGCAGCGCCGTGAGGTGATCTATAATGTTAGTGGGTATAAGGACAATACAATATGACAGCACGGTCGGCGCAGTGGTGTAGTGATTGGCTGCTGCTTTGCGTGTCACCACGTGGGTTCGATCCCTGCACGAAACGAAGATTTGTGTGGCCTACAGATAGTTGTTCCAGCTCTGGGTGTCTTGTGTATGTGAGTTTACATGATTGTGAACGCATCCACAACATTTATTTATTATTAAATATACACACTATCTTTACAGGCTGAACCTAATACAATAGTGGTTTCCAAACCCAAAAAAAATAATAATTGAAAAAATCATAATCTTACACTAACATTAACCTAAAAAGCTAAAATAACACTAAACTATTACAATACTAATAAGTACTAACTATAAAAAATAAAAGAAGTACATAAAAAATAAACTTAGCATTAACCTATATATAAATACAATATAAAATATGACTTAGTACAGTAACAAATATTTAAATATAACTAACAAAATTTAATAAAACTCTTGCGATTTCACCCTCATGGGTCGAAATTAGGTCAATCCTCTCATGCACTTCATTCAGTATACATATTGTGCGGATGAGGGGTGCTTTTGACAGTAGGTTGGTTCTGGCAACAGTTACGGCCAGCAATGGCGGCCGCCGCCGCCTCCACAAGTAGGAACATAGGAGGTAATATCTAGTCCAGAGAAAAGTTTTTTGAAAAAAAAAATGAAACATTAAAATTACACACTTGTCCCACCTGTACGCAAAATCCGCGCCTTAGACGTGGAGTTAAGGACACCAGCCCGACATGCTTACATACATGAGCCTAAAGGTAGAACACATGCGCGTCGGTCTCCATAGATTTGATATCGCAACTAGACTTGTTGCAACTGCGTTGCACACGTATGCGTCAGTCTAATGTAGTTCCCACTTTAGTAGTGTTGATGGGGCACATAGTGTATACTAGTGTTTGCGTGGCAGATCCACAGCGGCGAGGGCGGCGCGCACCTGCAGTCGCTGGAGGGCGAGGGCGCCGTGGCCGTGGACCTCAACGCCGTCGCGGAGGCTACGCTCAACCACGACGGACAGATCATACTCACCGGCGAGGACGGACATGGTACTACACTACTATACTTATACACTACCAACATCACGTATTTCCTGTCTAACACAACGATACTTTTTCAAGCTGGATTAGTAAATCACACTTCCCATCTAAACACACAACATTTTAGAGAATACTTTTATTGTGTCCCTGCTAAAGTTTGGATTTCTTTATAGTTGCAACCTAAGAGTTTGTAAGTCGATAGTGAATAGGTTACTTCTAAGCAAGCATGCTCTCTATTGTCGACTACATCATCGCTGACCATCAAATGAGATATTGGTCAAATGCAAGCTTATGAATGAATATAAAAATAAAATATTCTAATACATACTAGACCTAGTCTCATGAGGCCAAAATGAGTAATTTACATGCACCTTACTATCCTAGCTTGAAAAACTAACCTTGATTAACAACATTAATAATTCTCTAGGATTAGTATGCCATCAGTGGCAGTAAGATTTGATCCTATGCACACAATGTTTGGTAATATGTTTTCGTTCACATCTGCCGTAGTAGAGATTCCCTAATAAAAATAAGAAAATGATTGAATGAACAATTTGTCTAAAGAATTAGTGTTTATTGTATGTTTAATATAACTGGGCGTGATGTTGTCCGGCAGCGTACCCGGTGTCGGTGTCGGGCGTGATCACGGTGCCGGTGAGCGCGTCGGTGTACCAGTCCATGATCTCCAGCATGCAGGCGCAGGACGGCGTGTGCGTGGCGCCGCTCGTGCAGGTGCGGCCCAAGCGGGAGCGCCCGGATGTCGGGGCCTAGTGCCGCGCTTCCTAGCATTTTTAATTTGCGTTTACCACCTATATTTTTTGCTTGCTCTGCTAAAATAGTTTATTTACAACCTACAATGATAAGTTTTTGTTTGACGGTATCTACCAAAAATAACTTCTTTAGTTTTGCATCTACCAAATAGGTATTCACTTCATTCTCGTTCTTTACTATGAGTAATGCCGATAAGAATTCAGATTTTACTGTTTTGTATCTCTACCGCGTAGATAGCAATCACTGTGTGAACCCTGGTAATGATATTCCTAAATGCAAGCATGTTTTCCAAGATGTATCATCCTGTACAGCCAGTGGTACCACCGACAGGACACGTGATGTGACGCGGACTAAATGGATGCCATAAGTTTTAATTGTCATAAGTAGAACTAATCCACATTAGCAAATACTAATTCCATAGTGCTAAAAAAGTAGAAAACTTGAATTCCTCTGAAAATTAACTCCAAAGAACCTGATAATAAGGCTTAATTTAGAAATTCCAAGCCTAAAGGTACATAGATATAATAAGATAAATAACTTTATCGTGACGATAGTATTAACACAACTGTTGTAGAAAAGCTCTAGATGTAATAGGACATAATAAAATATTTAATTATTAATTTTAAGAGAGCATAACTACGAAATATTCGTCCACGAATGCAATATGTATTTAAGAAAAAAAAACCATGCTGCCAAAATATAATATTTACCCAAAGAAAGAGTATATAAATAAAATGTTAAGTAAATTATAGTAGTTCAAGAACGAGTGCCATTTTAAATTTCGTTGAAAAATAAATGTCCTAGCGACTTGTGATATTTTTGTAAATAAAGGATAGACGAATATGTTTGTCGATCTCGAGTGCTTAAATAGGACCTTATTGTTTATAGTTCAGTCCAATTGTTATTGAAGGCGAATACTTTTTTAATTAAGCCCTTTCAGTAGCAATATTTTAAACTGTAAATATGTGGGCTTCAGTTCCGCCAGCAGTCCGTGATGCAGATTTTAATAGACAATGCTTGCTTAGCTTAGTGGCCAAAAAATGCAAGTACAAAATGTCTTTTTTTTGTATATTTGATCAAGTAAATTGACAATTACTGGCGAATTATGACAGAATCTAGATAAATTTTGCTCATGTCTATAGGCCAATACTTTATAAAATTGGAAGTATTATTATACCTTGCTTATTTTTGTTTTTTTTTTTTATATTACAAACAGTGATTTTATTTATTTTTATGTTGACAAGTAGAAAATTTATGTGTGTTAGATTTGTTACCAAAATGTAATTTTTTAGTGAGCTAGCTACTGCCAAATATGCATGGTTTTTCGTGTAATAGTGTTTTTATTTATTGCCTTACTGCTGTCTGTAAATACGCATTCCAAATTCCTGTCTTGTTTTTGATAGTATCATAGCAATTTATAACATCACTCCTGATATATTTCCCGTTAAGGGTCTATCTATAAATTACGTCCATCACGTCACACGGTGACAAAGGATGGAAGGAGTTGTTTTGTGACGTGACACGTCGCAAAATTGCAAAAAAATTAACAATATTTCAACTCCACAAGGTTTAAATTGTTATGTTGTCAGTTCTAAAACTAATTTGGCAACTGCTGTTGTAATTTAATCATTTCTAGATATATAATTGCAAAATATGTGCTAGGATGAGACGGAGTCTCAAAAATGAAAAACCCTTAAATTCGTGTGACGTAATTTATTAATGGCCCATAAAGCAGATGTGTATTACTCGCAAATGTAGTGCTATAATATTTAATTGGAAAGCGTATTTACGAACTAGCCAGGCCTAGTATTAATTTATTCACATGTTTTTTTCTTTGCACATAGTGCTTGTTTTGTTCCTCCACCTTTACAGCCTAAGATTTTTCTAAGATATCCAACTAAATATGGTGAAAGAAAAAACAGGCTGTGTTTCCCTGCCTGTTTTTTATGCTGACATTGTAAATAAATAGGTCGTGAATTTACAATGTGTATGTGTGAGATTTGTAAAGTTATCACTCAACATAAAGTTTAGCTAGCTGAGCTAGTAATGTTAGAAAATATGTGTTAAGCTACGCGTCCAATGCGTCGGAATTGGAGTGTACGATGCGTCGGTATTTACAAATTACCGATGCAAAAGTGGATTGTGCAGGATAGAGATGAGGATATGATAATCATTAGTTGCTTATTATCAGCAGAGAAGAAAAACAAAAGGAAACGAAACATGTGGGTTCATAAAATAAACTTAACAAGGCCTATTTTCGGAGAATTTCATACATTATATTTTGATTTATTAGAAGATGAAAAAAGATTTTCATATCTTTCCACTAAAGTAATTAAAACTTTTTCGTTCATCGACGCAACAAGCACATCAGAACTCGAAGCTATCGGGATCCGAATGGCGCGTTCATCGACAGAAATACCGATCTCTGGCGCAGTAATCGCCGATCCAGTGCACGCTGTACCACACTAATCAATACAAAGCAACGTATCCTTTCGCTCCGTACGTTCGGATTCCGACGCAGTGGACGCATAGCTTAAAGCAACATTACGCCAATTTAGATAACCATGAAAATATTTTCATCATCACTATATTTTTTAAATAAAAATACGGAATAATTAGTTTTATGTTGTGTAGATGCATGATTGAAAAAAGCAAAATATATTTTATTAATGTCTGGTTACTTTGGCCCAAGCTTATTAACCAATAGGAAAACGATACACTGTTTACTGTGTTTCTATTAGTTAACGAGCTTGGGCCAAAGTTACCTCAGGGCAATAAGTAACCCAGTTCTGTATTATAATATGACTGAAAATATTTCCTTTAGCGTTATTATATGTGTATTTATTGCAATTTGCCATAATAATAGCGTACCAAAGAATACGCAAATACTTTAGTATAGATACATCACATTTTGAAATTTCATGTTATTTTAATTGTTCATATTATAATCTTATTTTGTTATGTTTTGTGCCTCAGAATATGTCTGCATTGGCTTTTACCTTGTGTAAGTTATTGTAGGGTTACATTATTATTACTTATACAGTTTGTATATACAAAAAGAAACAATTTCTGAGGCACAGCTTGTACATTTTATTTAAAAAGTTTTATTTTCAGTTGAAGCTTGTTATGTTTGGTTGAGTATTATTGTTATAGTGTATTCTGATGCAACATGGATAAAGCCATAACTTATTAGATCCAGTATTAAACTATACTAAACGCCAAGATTCGCTGCAGTCGCGGACATGAACGTGAGACCTGGAAGGCGAATATTTATATTAACCCCTCGGGCATTATTATTATTACGGCCCCGGGGTATTATTATTAGGTAATTGCGCGTTTTTACGTACGTAAAAACGCGCAATTCGTAAAAAAGTACATCACCAAAAAAAATAAAAAACACTGGATTTTTCTACAAAAAACAAATATAGAAACCAAAATTTTCGCCTAAAAATTTTTCGTACAAATGTGTGTACAAAACGACAATTAAACGTTTTTCAAGGTCATTCAAGTTGTACAGACGTATGCACAATCGTTCTTCGAGGGGAAGAATCTGTAACGAGCAATTTAACGCGCGAAAGTTTTGAGAAGAAAAAGTGTTCACTTCATCCAACTGAAATAAATAATAGATAGAATTTCAAGCAGTGAGCAAAATCAAAACATCTCAATTTCCGAATCGAGTCTCAAAGATTATATCTCATAAAATTGAAATTTGTTTTAACCAATTGTCTCAAATAGCGGACTGTGGCGGCGCGGGCACGTTACTAATTTGTCACATATATCGGACTGTGGTATTGAAAGGGTTAGCTCCGTCGGGTGAACAGTAACGGCGATATTTTATACCGAGTATTGTTTGATAATATAATTATAATCTTTGATACTAAGTCTTGCTCTCACGTCTTCTGACCGGCTGTCACGAATTTACGTTTTGTATAATCATTAATCAGTGTTGCATCTGAATAGGAATGGTTTTATCTTTTGTTTACGTGTGCCAGTGCCGCCGTAATAAATACGTGAATGTACTGTGTTGTTTTATTTGCACGAGGCGAGGCTTACTCACTGTGTGTCTGCATGACAGGTGTGTATTTTGATTTTTTTTTTTTTTGAGTTGCTGCTTCATTTATTTGAGTAAGGGCTGTATTTCACCGGAATACCATGGCGGCGCGACCATTTGCGCCGCCATGGTGTCCGTAAGCTACCAAACTAGTCACCATACAGACACCAGATTCGCTACACCACACTGAGACAGTATCAAAATGGACCTTAAGTGCACGCGTCCGAGTTGGTCGCGCCGCCAAATTGGTTGCGCAACCAAACGGACACCAGGTGAGTAACGCTCTATAGAGCTGTATACATTTTGTTAGCAGCGGCGACTGGTCGCGCCGCCATGGTGTCCCGGTGAAATATAGCCCTTAGGGTCACCGTAGATACTACTGCAAAGTTTGCTTGAGCAGTTTTCGTTGGTATGATTTGTAATGAACCAAAAATGATACTTATCTAATGAAAAAACACGTGATGAACAGCGCACACCAAGAGTAGAGCATCTCGAGACTACGGGAAAATAAATATTATGTCTATGTCTATACCATACATTGCAAAATGAAATACACGTCCAAACTGGATGCTCGGAGTTGCAAGGCGTGTTTTGTATTTCATTTTGCATCGTATGGTATAGGTACTCATAAGATTTATTTTTCCGTAGTCTCAGAAAGTGCTCTGCTCTGCTCTTGCGCGCTGACGCATAGTCTTGTCGCACTGCTCAGGAATGTACTTGCATTTTGAACTCTATTAGTTGTTTATTTAGTTCATTATCAATAAATCAACGACTGTTGCTGGCACATGTTGCAGTTAGCTGATTTTTATATAATGGAAGCCCAACTGACATAAGTATGAAACAAACGTCTTGTTCTATTATTCACTAAGGGCCGAAACTGTGTAAAGCGGACGCTTACGCGCTCCCATACAAAGGTGTTCCGTTGCGGCTCGCCGCGCAGACATCCGTCGCGGCTCGCGGGCGCCGCGCCCGCTTCTTGCTACGTAATAAATACGACTACATGCATACCGTTAAAATTGAACTAGCTACACGGCGCAGGTAATAATCCGGTTTCCGTGACGGGGACCCGAGCACACCACACGCGCATAGTCACGCGACCCGTGCTCGGACGTCCGATTAACGCAGTTTTGGCCCTAAGATACAATCGATGAGCATAAAGCGCTGTGTAATGTACGTTAAAGTTTGACAAGCAGGTGGAGCAGAACGGCGAGGGGCTGGAGACTATCTCGATGGGCGGCGGAGTCGCACAGGTCATGCTGCAGGGCGGCGGCGAGGCGCAGGTGCTGCAGGTGCTCAGCCTCAAGGACGCCACCGTGCTCAGCAAGGCCATGGTCAGTACGCAAAGCGAAACTGGCAAGGTAGTTGCAACGAATTAACATGTTCATTGCCAAACCAAGATTCTGAATGCTCTTCAAAGTGGTGGCAACTATTTTGCCACTAGGCAATGGGTAACTCGCCGTCCGGCCGTCCGGTAACCGTCCGGACCGAACCCGAATCTTCGACGACGCGTAGTGTAGTAGTTCCACGCGCGCTTCAAAGATCCCGTCCCAACAAGATGTGAGTGTGCTTGCCCATGAGTTCGCTTCTGAAAAGAAAACCCGGGGTCTGGAACGCATGGCAAAGAAAGAACTTAAGAGTGGGTTTTAGTCAGTAAAAATTTGGCAAGCCCTCCCGCACCACTCTAGAACGGGCGTACTTAGTCATTGAAAGATTTTCAAACTAAAAAAAAAACTTGGCTCATCTAAATAGTGCGAGTGTGTTTTAAGACAACTGGTTGCAGACACTTCTGTAACTTTTATTAACCACTAGCATCTGCCCGCGGCTTCGCTCGCGTAAACTTAGGTTTCTCCATACAAACTTTGAACCCCCACTTCATCCCCTTAGGGAGTGAATTTTGGAAAATCCTCTCTTAGTGCCAGCCTACGTCATAAAAGGAAACCTTGTGCAAAATTTCATGCTCCTAATCTCAGTAATTTCGGCTGTGCGTTGATATGTCAGTCAGTCAGTTTCTCCTTTTATATATATAGATAAATACGAGGGTTTACTTATTCAAACAGTATAAGGATTAACAAAACTTCTAAGTTAGAAAAAAATACTTTTTAGGGTTTCGTACCTCAAAAGGAAAAGACAGAACCCTTATAGGATCACTTTGTTGTCCGTTCGTCTGTCTGTATGTCTGTCAAGACCCTTTATCTTGGAAACGCGTGGAGGTATCGAATTGAAATTAAAACCATATATTCAAGTCTGCGGTCCCTTGATGCTGTGAAAAAATTAAACTTCTAAGTTAACTAAAAAAAAAGATACGGTCGTTTATGTCGCAAAAAACGTATATTTCGACACTCTTAAGGAAATCAAAATTCATAGGGTCATCAATCATTCTCGTTGACCCAGAATCCTGAAATTTGGCATAAAGCAAGGTCTTATAGGACACATTTAGGAAAAAATCTCAAATTTTTGTTGCAAAAAAAAAGATTGCTATTCGGAAAAATCTTCGAAACTCCGTTCAGAAATGTATACAGTATACATAGGCAGGTTTGTACGGAACCCTCAGGGCGCGAGTTGCCCAGTTTTTATTTGTTACAAGTGGCAAAAGTTTGGGCACGCCACAATTATGGCGGTAAGTCCCCTCTTTGAGGAGTGGCTGGAAAGACCACATGGCGTCCTTACCTACCGCATGACGCAGGTCCTCACCGGACATGGTAAGTTCGGGAGGTTCCTGCACCGAATTCGTGCGGAAGAAACGCCTGGGTGCCGCCATTGTGTGGACCGTCCGGAGGACACGGTGGAGCATACGGTAGAGGTGTGCCCCGCCTGGGCAGAGCAACGCCGTGTCCTCGTGGGGGCGATCGGCGGCAGTGATCTCTCGCGCCGGGCATTGGTACAGGCCATGGTACAGAGTGAGGAGAAGTGGCAGGCGGTCGCCTCCTTCTGCGAAGCAGTAATGCTAGCAAAAGAGGCGGCCGATCGCGTGAGGCAACGGTCCTCACGCCCTAACCGCCGCCGGGATTCCGATCCCGATTTCCGGCCACCGTAGGCGCGGGCTTGCGGACGGCGAGTAATGGGTGGCTCGCCGTCCGACCGTCCGGTAACTGTCCGGACCGAGCCCAAGTCGTCGACGGCGCGCATTGTTCCACGCGCGCCTCAGGGAGATGTCAGCAAATCGTAGGGGCCCAGTAGGGCCGAAGCCTACTGGGGCCACGGGTAGTGTGAAAGCGAAGCCCGGGGCCCCGGGATGAAGGCAAAGAAGGAACAGGAGTGGGTTTTTAGTCAGTAAAAGTCTGACACTATTTCTCGCTCCGCCCAAGAGCGAGATTTGTCATTAGATGATTTTCCCACCTAAAAAAAAAAAAAAAAGTGGCAAAAGTTATAATTAAAAATTAAAAAAATATTATATCTTTTTTTCACATAGGCCTACATGGACACTTATAAAACGTCAGAAGCTAGTACACGGTTTCAAATTAGTCGTTTCCTATAAAGAAGAACCTGCAAGAAACTCCATGGTTACTCTTTTTAAAACAAGTGGTTGATGTTACAATATTTCCATATTAGAGTCATTAAAAAAAAGTGAGTCGTAATAGGAAGTAGGTAATCTAAGAATTCGTGGAGACTACAGTGTTCTCACATTCACATTATAAAAAAGAGGCTATAAAAAGAGCAAGAAAAATATGAATAATTACAACTATCAATAAATGAGATGTTAACAAAATAAATTACTAACGAATTTAAGTTAGTTAGGACGGTTACCGACCTGTCAGACAACGAGCTACCCATTGCTTGTCGTCCGCAAGCCTACGCCTATATTAAACGATATCAATTTCTATTTTTTAATTAAGTCTAAATAATTTAAAAATTTTGCAAAAGCAATGTGTTAGAAAAAGAAATGTATATATTAAAACAAAGATGGAGCAGTTAATAGACACAATATTAATGAGTTACCAGGGGGCCACATGTGCAGAAGTAGTCATTGCCAAACAAGCGCGTCTTCGACATAGTCTTTAACCTTATTATACGCTCTTTTGGTTAGAACACGCTTAATATAAGTTTAGAATTTTCCCTCGCTAAGTTCAGTTACCGCCTTTGGCAGCTTGTTATAAAAGCGTATGCTGTTTACTAAGAATGACATATTGCAATCGCAACCGAGGCGGATTATACGTCCGAGTCCGAAGTCAACGTAAATCGCCCTCGTCGCCCGGATAAAATTCATTAGCTATATTTATGAAATTTTATCTATTTTCTTTAAGCAAGCCTGATGAAAAACATCGTTTTATACACGGGCATTTGTCATTGCAATCCCTCGGCTCCAACCTTCGGTTAAGGCCGACTCGGGCATATATTTCGCCTCGGCTGCAGTGACAAAGTTTGCCCACTGGAATCAAAATGTTATCTTTTGTCTTTCATTTTATAAAGAGAATCACCTTTTCGGTAAACGATAAAAATAACTGCCTATCCATTTACACGCGCCTATTCTTGATTTTCAACTTATCTATATTTGTCTAGTACATAATTTATTATCACTTATCCAAGTCATGATACCGTATAATGCTATCAGTACATATTCATTCGTGTTATCGATACTGATAAATACTTATCTGCAGTATTTGAACGGCCTTATTTTCTGTTGCTTATTGGTGTTATTGTTGTTACAGCAAGTTAAAGCCGAACGTGACGCGGTCGTCACGGATTCCTAGCTACTAACACTGGTGGCGTCCAGCCCGCCGCCCGACGAAGCCCCAGACTGCCCCGAACTGATGAGCGACGTTGCATAACCCCGACTACACACCCCACTACCCAACCTACGCGAATATTACAAGTATTTGACTTCACACGCAGATCCAAATGCGTTTTATAATAAAGCTAGAACTACATTAGGCCGACGCACACGTGGCCCACGCCTGATTTGTACGTAGAACGACGTCGTGTGGCGTGGATCAAGTGTAGCTCTACAAGTCTAGTTTTCATATAAAATGTATGGAGACCGACACGCCCAGATCGGCGTATGTCGCACACGTGTGCGCAGTGTAGTTCTAGCTTAATTCAAAAAATTGATCATTAATACGCACCGGTGGCGGCTCGAATGCACCACGAGGCTCGGATGGGGAGGCGTGCTCTCAGCTGTTATTGTTATTCTAGAATAATGGACTCTAGTGTTACTGTCAAATAGTGAAGTCCAAAAACAATTTATTAAAGTCGCCTTTGGCGAAGCTACAGCGCGCTACGTAACCAGGCGCTACAAATTGGACGTCAAGTGTGCGGACTGCGGACCCGCCGGAACACCATGTTAACGTATAGCAATGATGTCCAGTGATTTCGGAGTGACTTTGAATTCTAGAAATAAATTTACCATTATTAGGCTTAAAATTTTGCCATGAAATGGGATTTAAATTATTTTAATTATTTCGATGTAACTTATTTATTTATTGATATGAAAAATAAAGACTAATTTATTTTAGATGCAAATCTACGTTAGGTGGGAACAGATTTGTGCAATATATACCAGCCGCGTTTATTTTGTATAGAGAATTTCTTGTGCGGTAGAAGTATTGGAGGCGCGTGCAAGGAGTTTCATATAAATATACGTAACGTAATAATCATATACATTCCTGTAATTTTATTGATGCGAGTTTGTTGTGTACATTTGTTGTTTATGTTTAATTTATCTTATGTTTGTTACACCAACCTATTTATTATTTATTCTAGTCTAAAGCAAGTCAAAGGAAACCTATTCTAGTCCGAGTGAAATATATTTAAGAACTTTACCAAAACTTTTCTAAATGTAAGTTTTTGTAAAATAAATGTAATTTACCTTGTCCTCTGTAATGTAAATTCGTTAAATAAAAGAACAATATTATAATTCCTGCGCAGGGTTACTACATAGATGACGACGTTAGTATTTATCGATGTTTAAAATCTTAGAAATGTAACGACTTTCAGTTTTGTGGTGTCTGTACGAAACTAGCTACTGGATTCTGAAAGGATAACATCGAAATCCTGCAAGAGTATCCTGGGAGCAGTGGCGGAACTATAGGGTGGCAAGCCTGGCAAAATACTACGGGCCCCGGTCTGAGAGGCCGCGAGCTCGAAAGAAATAACCCAACCTATTGTAAAAAAAAAATAAATAAATCACAACATGACCATTTTTCTGGGGCCTCGGACGATGCAGTTACGCCACTGCATGGGAGTCTCAGTCAGCAGATTGAAGCCAAACAAATTTAACACCTATCAATTTGATTCTAAAATATTTTTACTTGGTTAATCCTTTTAATAATACTTGGGTAAAACCAAGATGAAACTGGCACGGAAAAGTGGAGATTGACACAAGAAAAGAGGGGCCTATACACACCAGTGAGCGAACTCGCGCTGCGAATGATGATACTGATACATCCTTTCAGAAACTGGTGTAAACGTAGTGTTTCCTAGTCAATACTGTCCAACATTGAACGTCGGGATTTATTTTAAATATGCCTACAACATAGGTTTTCCAATGTAATTCAAATTAAATGTTAAGATTTATAGTCGGGACTAATAAGTAAGGTAGAGGTCATAGAAAAGTACAAAAGAACTTATTATGATGTGCGGAATTAAATACTTTGTTTATAAGACACGAGCGAATAAATTTATTTATTTAGATTTGTTTGGTTTTCTCCATATTTTATTTTTGTTTAATTTACCAAAGAACGTTTATGTTTTATCCTATATGATAGCATGATATAGCACAATTTTGTTGTTAAGTACAATTTGTGATTGTAAATAATGGTATGACTGTGTGAATATGGCAATCATTAAAGTATTTACGTACATTTTCTTGTTTTTATTTTTACTTGTTTTCCCGGTAGCTAAATGCGCGATGGTTACAATTTGATTTCGACAGCGATTGATTTGATTTTCTTACCAAAGGAACACATTCGTAGAGTGTGCGTGTGGTATGCGGGCTCGTTTGTTAAAACTTTTTGAAAATATGCTTAAGATTTAATGAACATTCCCTAAGAAATGTGGATTGACCTTCCACATTTCTTAAGGAATGATAAGCGAGTTATGGACTGTTGATTTGGGCCCTCAGTTCTCACATAGAGGATTGAGGGCCCACCTGTACTGGATAAACTATGGACACTAGAGAAAAACTCTTCTAAGTTGGTCCCATAGAAATATTGTTATGATCTGATCATGAACCTTGAAGATATGGAACAGAACTCCTTATAGGATCACAGCAGAACTGTCGTAACAAGTAAAATTGCTTTGTTTATATGTTTAGTCGATGTCTGACTGAAAGAAGAGGGCGAATATGTCATGATGAAGCCTGAAGTTAGGCACCGGAACTCTGTAATAAATTAATGTACCTAATCTAACCGTGTTTGGGATTACCTATTAGAATTGTCATGAGATACACTCTGGCTATAAGGTATTTAAGTTTGGCTGAGGGGTACTTTTTAGTGGTGGTACCATAACTAAGAAGTGTAAAATAAAAAACTTTTTACAAAAAAAATATAACCGACTTCCATGTAATTTTTTTTATAAAAAGTTTTTTATTTTAAAAATCTTTTTAATTTCGGAAGTCGAAGTTAAATAACGAAGAGATATAACTATTATAGAAACACCGACTTCGACATTAAAGTTATTTTGCACTTTTTAGTAATTTTTTTTACATGGAAGTCGGTTGTGTTTTTTTTTGGATCAAAAATATCTCTTCTCAATGGATTACACTGATTACCACTAAGTAGAAGCAAGTTTCATTGTGTTTAGAGACTCTAACGTGATTATAATGCCTATGTGATGGTATTTTTCATTGCTGTTAGTCCCGCCTTCAATATCTAGGAGGTTAAAACAAGCAGTACTGCTTGTTTTAACCTCCTAGATATTGAAGAAAGAACCAACAGCCATCTGCTACTTAGCAGATGCCTGTTTGTTCTTTGTGGGCTGGCCCCATAGAAAACAATATGGCTTGGTCGATTTTACAAAACTTGCGAATCTTTCCTGCAAGTCATCAAAGTTATCATTTCTGTCTTCTTGTTTTCGAATCGATGGTAAACTTGTTAAACCGTTGAGGTCTAGCAGGTGGCCACGCTAATTGCAGCATCGGTGGCACTCATCAAATCCTCCACAGTGCAGGTGTATGGGCACTTAGAACATGTGGCTCATGTTTTGAACTGAGGCACCGCACTCGCATTGAGTATCCGACGGGTCTATAAAACCCCATTTCACCAAGTTGTGTCTGCAGCGGCCTCCCCGGGAGCGCACCTAATTTAGTGCTTTCCTTACAGACCAATGCAATTCACGTCCAGGCGGGAGGGTGGTAGGTGATGTTCTTCCCAAAGCTTTATATTCTTTCTTTGGGTGGTGGGTCAAGGATGGCCTGTGTGCTACGAAGAAAGCTCTTTCTGTATGAATGGTGGATGATGGTGTGCATTCCCTTGAAGTTTGGACAACGTGTATTCTGAATATATTTAGTCTTCTATAAATTAGCTTTGTTAGTTTCATAGGTAGGCAATTTATTTTGATCAATCATTGGTGGAGAGGCACACTGCTAAAAATAGAAAACCATTTTTTGGACAAAATGGGAATTAGCCTGATTAAATAAGTGGGCCCACCAATACTGTAAGCCCAGGGCCCACAAATGCACGCATGATCCGCCCATATATATGTATGCTTCGTTGGTTTAATAGTCGCAAGAATTAAATTGCTGAACATGCGGTCGTAGGTTCAGTTCCCGGAACGAGCAATGTTAAGTTTTTCCATTTGAAATTCCTCGCTATTTGTGCCCGATTGTTGCACGCAATACTCGCTGCTTATTCAGAGGTCCAGTGCCGTGACTAGCCTTTTATACGCCCGGTGCGAGAAAAGTTTTAATGTTAACTAGCTCTTAATTTTTTCTCCAGTTCAAGAACCGGAACAAGCGAAGCGAGTTTAAAAAATTGTAACACCCTGTTTAAGATAGGTTACACATACATAATTAATAGTTATGCAACTAATTCCCAAGCATAAAACAAAACTTTGGCCCTGGTTTGATCATTTCTGCGCCCCTCTACCTTCTGAGCCCTGTGCCTGGGTACCACTGGCACCGCCCTAGTTACGGCACTGCATAGGGCCAACACATATACTGCTGAACCAAAGATTTGTAACGACTACCACTTGGCCACCATAAGCTGTCAGCTTGTGGGTGTATACACCTCAGCCTAACTTTAAGCAGACAGCATGCGAAATGCTATTATTATACTAGCATGGAGACAACATATGAGATAAAATAGACATTGGTCTGCTCAGTCAATATTATTATTCTGTTATTACAATTGAACCTTCTAATTACACTTCCGTCTCGCCCAATAACAGTACGTGAGGTCTGGAGAGTAATCTCAAAGCTACAAGACAAAAAAGCTCCCGGGTACGACCTACTTACCAAAGAAATTCTCAAACATCTTCCTCGAAAGGCTATAGTGTTCCTAACGTCACTCTTCAATGGAATTCTGAGGATTCAGTATTTCCCATTGGCGTGGAAAGTATCACAAATCATAATGATACATAAAATAGGTAAACCGCCAACCGAAGTATCCTCATAGCGACCTATAAGCCTGCTGCCTATCTTGTCAAAAGTATTTGAAAAGTTGGTGAAATACCGCATATCGCCAATCCTAAGCGAAAGGAATGTGATTCCTGATCACCAGTTCGGTTTCAGACAGGAGCACTCCACCACAGAACAAGTCCACAGAGTGCGACAAAATTAGAAAAAGCCTGGAGGAAAAACAATACTGTTCTTCGGCTTTTCTCGACATCCAACAGGCTTTCGATAGGGTTTGGCACAAGGGCCTGCTCTGTAAACTGAAGATGAGCCTTCCCCATCAGTATTACTTACTACTGAAATCTTACCTTTCGGAAAGGATCTTTCAAGTAAAAATAGCAGAAACGAAGTCTAGATTCTACGACATAAGAGCTGGAGTCCCTCAGGGCTCAGTTTTGGGACCTATTCTTTACACACTCTACACTGCTGACCTACCACAGGTTGAAGGAGTTACGACAGCAACTTTTGCTGATGACACCGCAATACTAGCAAGCCACACAGACCCTACTATAGCGTCAGTAATGTTGCAGAAAGGTCTCGATAAAATAACAACTTGGCTACATAGGCAAGTGGCGAATAAAATTGAGTGCAAGCAAATCTGTTCACGTCACCTTCACGCTGCGGAAAGGTGATTGCCACACCCCGTGAAATTGGATAACATCACGCTTCCTCACCGAGACACTGTAAGGTACCTTGGATTACATCTCGACCGCCGTCTAACGTGGAAACATCATATAAAGACCAAGAGGCACGAGATCAATTTTCGATACAAAAACCTACACTGGATAATGGGACGCAAAGCATATTGAGTGTTGACAACAAACTCCTATCTACAAAGTAATCCTTAAGCCAGTGTGGCTCTATGGAATTCAACTGTGGGGAAGTGCCTGTAAATCAAGTATTACCATAATACAAAGAATGCAGAACATGATTTTGAGATCTATTTCTGATGTTCCTTGGTTCATTACCAACACCGAAATCCACGACGAACTAAAAATGAATACTGTGTCGGAGGAAATACAAAAACACTCACAAAAATACCAGGAGAGACTGGAAAGACACCCTAATGATCTGGCGGCTGCGCTTAAAACCAGAAGTTACTCGAAAAGACTGAAAAGGAAAGACATAACATAGTCCATTTGCTAAAGTGGACTCAGCAACTGATTGGGTAGATGGCTCACTGGAGTCACGCTCATCCCGCCACGAATTCAAACTCCAACACACCTGCTAAAAGTAAAAACTGATTGCAGATTGAGAGAAAGAAAAGAAAAAAAAAATTTTTTAATTATACAAAGGCCATTTTCATTTTCTGCTATTTTCTTGAACACTAACATGGCGCCGAAGGCGCGTACTAATCCAAATTCATTTTGTTATTTTATTATAATGCAATGATACAAGTTTCTTTTTAAAAAATCCACATCTACTTTATTCATAAAATACTATGCACTTACAAAAAGAAAGTTATGTAATGCTATAATATTTTTTATTGATAATACTAATAAGTACATGTACTACGAACGGACAAGGAAATTGTATAAAAGGGACGACAGATATTGTAGAAAAATGAAACAACATTCATAATTATATTATATCATATTCTTCTAATGTGTGCACATTAGAAAGGTGTAACGATTTTTTAAATGATGGACCAAGAATATTTCTAATTGAAGACACAGCTTCCCACAATTAAAAATAAAATAAAAACTCGGCAACAAAACTATTATACAAATTTTCTACAGCTTAATTTGATATTTAACGGTGACCTTACATGTCATAAACATTCTCTAAAGCTAGTTCTGGTTTGTCGTATCCAAGCTCCTCTGGTGTCTCGATGCCAAGTTCACATAATGTGGGCTTAATTTCCTGGATGATATAAGGGTAAATTTCATTGACTTTGTTGCCGCACTTGTCCTTACAGGCCTCAATGAACCTGACAGCGAGTGCATAGTCATTGACTCTTCTGCATGCATGCAACGCTGCCCTGATGATCCTTGGGTCAGGGACAAGGTCCATACCGCACAGGTCATTCATGCCCTTGCGGATTTCCCATCCATCAATGTCTTTCCTGTTGAAGAAGCACTCGTATCTGAAAACAAAATAAAAGCGTGATATAATCAGAACAATCCATAGAACACTTTTTATGTTTCTGCACCTAAAGGAAAACCCTCCTTTTTCAAAAGACTTATTTAAACTTTGCAGTCAATCTTTTCTTAGTTCTAGAAAATGAGAATTTCAGAAATGGTAGTACTCTAAAACTAAATACTACTTAGTGATGAGACTTCCCATGAATAATCAGAATATAGAACTTTAAACTCTCCTCAAATTGAGGATCATGGAAATGAATTAACAGGTCATTTTAATGATGAGGTGACAAATTTTTCACTTTTTTCCTTAAACATAAATTATTAAAAGATTTTACATTCCAAAAACCAATAACACAATATTTGGAGATGTAGATTACACAAGGACTTTTTCTGTAAGAGGGGAATTTTTAGGTAAGACAATACCTGCCCGGTATAAAAAAGCCCAATATCAGCTAAACAGATTATGTTATTTACACAAAGATTAATCATACATAAAGTCCCAACCATTAGAATAATGATTGAAGTCAGTTATTGGCCAAGGGGTTGTTAACATTGGATGCCATACGACAGACAGACAGGATTTAGAATTGTTTACCGAATGGATGAGAATAGAACAGTGGTGATGTGGCCTAGATAGCAAAAGTCAATAATCAGACATTATTTTCTAACTTTTCAAGTGAATTGCTAAAATGTTAAGCAAAACTTTTCTACGCAACATTTGAATCAAAAACAAGGAAAACAATGTTACTGAACAGAGGTTATAAAAAATACTCGAGAGTGAGTTCTGATCACACCCATTATGAAAATCTGTCGGGATTTCTAATATAAGTAGAGAAAATAACACCAAGTCATTTGTACAATAGAACATCACTCAAACATGTTGAAAGCTGTAAATCACCGACAAGATTACCACAATTTTCAGTTACATAACGTCAAAAGTTCCGACAAGGGACTCACTTGGTATCAAATTCCTCATCGGATTCGACGACAGCGTGCGACCGCCGCAGGGGCACAGCGCTGACCCTAGCCGCCGGTAACAGGGACTTTCTCAAGACATTGAATAGTGCACCAGAAGTTGATTTCAGCATTTTGATCAGACGTTACACGGGAACTTTGGCAAGGATAACAAATGGCTGCTCAACTATAGACTATAAAACCTGAGTGCCAGTTGCGGACGCAGAATGTGACGTTTTTAGTGTTGCGCACAATTATTGATTTTAGTCAAATTCATAGATATTTTATAGATTTTTGTCAATACTAAAATATTTGAATCGATTGTGCATGAAATTCATTATTAATTATAACTTAGTTTAGCTTTTTTTAATAGTAATATGAATTAGAGGCGTACGACAACGACTGTTGCAAGACGGCGACGAGGGAGAAGAATGTCTGGAAGGACTTAGGGATGGCCTTTGCCCAGCGCTGGGATTATAATAGCCATATTTAAAACTAGTTGATATTTTCTCATAAAATTATTTCATGACCACTATTCACGAGGTAATTTACACGTGTTATGAGAGCACTCGCAACCAACCTACTAGAAATGCGTACTAACGTAGAGAGAGAGCTATGTACAACTTTAAAGAGAGCGCTACGTACAATAGTAGAGAGAGAGTGAGACTTACAAGTATAGAGACAAACGTACAATCGTAAATAGTGAACGAGAATTACGTACAGTCGTAGAGACATTTACGTATAATCGTAGAGAGAGAGCTACGTACAATCATAGTGAGAGCTACGTACAATCACAGAGAGAGCTACGTACAATCATAGAGTTACGTATAATCGTAGATATTGCTACGTATAATCATAGAGCGAACTACTTAAAATCATAAAGAGATAAATAATATCTAAGTATATAATATATAAAAGGAGAAACTGACTGACTGACATATCAATGCACAGCCGAAACTACTGGGACTACAAGCGTAAAATTTTGCACATGATTTCCTTTTATGTCGTAGGCGAGCACTGCGTACCAAGCGTTAAAGAGGATTTTCCAAAATTCATCCCCTAAAGGGATGAAATGGGGGTCTAAAGTTTGTATGGAAAAACCTACTATCACGCGGGCGTAGCCCCTGGCATGGTAAACACATTTTATTTTATTCATTTATTAGAGACACATACAGCTATCATTACAGACTAACCCAATGCGATAGTGTAGACAAAAATATATATTACAATAATATTTTCATTATCAAGATAACACAAAAAGTGTAATACAGCTTTGGCGTACACACTCAGTGAACATGAGAATAAATCAATTTTGACAACCACTTGGTTTAGAGTGCGCACTATCCTCGAGAATGGAACATTGGCTATCAGCTTGATGGGACTCCGCGACAGTGCGAACCAATCATATAGAAACTTCGTCCAATTGTAGAGAGCTTACCATCGTAGAGCCGCGTTCACACAAAGACAGCTGCCTACATTCGTTACTGAGCTACGTATACCTACAACATGTAACTGGAATAATGTCAACCCAATCAGAAAATTAAGTTACCTAAATGCACTTAAGTAGTGCCTTTTTTTTTAAAGAAATTAGTTATCCTAATTGCAGGTAAATAATATGGGACCACTCACTACACTGGTAGTAGCACTTCGGTCTCTAAGCACGAACACACAAACAATCTAGTGATCAAGATTTATCAAAATAAGTAAGCAAGTTTTTTATCCTAAAATAATCAAGAATTGATTTAGGGTAGAAAAATTACCTATTTTAAAAATTTGTAGCTGAAATCGATTCATTACATACTACTTTCAGGATAAGCACTTATTATGTTACATGTTGTAGATTTTGATAAATTATTTACCTTTAGGATTTTATTTGACTCTTCCTGGAGGGACTGGGCAACAAGGCCGAGGACAGATGTGTGTAGAAAAGATTTGAGTATGTTACAAAATAGTCTGTGGAAAAGAGACCTTCGCCCAATAGTGGGACACAATGGGCTAATTAGATTAGATTAGGATTTTATGTATATACAATAAATGAAACTATTGTAATATATATGATAATACTTTATTCATAAAGAATGTGTTGTCAGTCAACAAAAGAAATATACTGTTTACTATGAAAACAACAAGTAAAAATTCATTAGTTATTACGTCTAGTAATACAAAACAGGCTTATACTTATGATATAAAATTTCTATTTGATATTACCTCTTTATTAATCTTGGTATTCATGATTACCTATGCAAGATATAAGGCGCTTTGGTCCTTTACATTTTTCTTCGTCTCTTTTTTTTGTGGGCAGTGATGCTTTCCTGCCCACTGTCTTCTTCAGAGCTGTCGGAAGAACTGCTATCACTATCGCTACTAGAAGAACTACTATTAGATGAGCTGTCTGAAGCTACACCAGTGCCTTGGCTTAAGTCCATGCCACTGGCAATCTTGTATAGGTCAGGTTCTTTGGTCTCCAATACTTTGATCCATTTTTTGGAGAGTTTAGGGCGGCCACGCACTGTTTTGTGCCACACGACAGGGAAGTTGGTGCGGCTGCAGAAGTTTTGAGTGACTGCCACCGTATCGTCCAAATTGAGGACTACATGCCACCAGCCTCCCGGCACGAACACCGTTTCACCTGGTTTCTGCAGAATTTCAACCTGAAAGAGAGGTTATACATATGATTTTTTAAAAATCTACACTAATATTAAATGGGTAGTTTGTTTTTTTGTTTGTAGGAGGTAATCTGTAAAAGTACTGGTCAGATTGCTATTGATTTGCTGCTAAAATTTATTCATCGATAGAAAGCTGCTTTATTCCTGAGTGACATAGGCAATATTTTACGTACGCGGCGAAACCGCGGGCAAAAGCTAGTAAGAAATAAGTATAATTTCAGAAGGCATTTTTAATTGTATTATGGAAGAGAACTAAAGTTTGAATGCAGTACAATATCAAAATCTAAATGCATATATTATTGCAAAACAGGAGAAAGAACAATACATACTGGTTTAAATTCTTTGGGCCATGAATCTAATTGAGTCTTAGGATAAATCAGTTTGAACCACGTCACAGCTTCGTCTCTTTGTTTCCCACCCATTGCTCCAGTCACCTTGATCAGTTCTCTAGGAGTCTGAGTTGGGAATAAGCACCATCTCTTATGACCAAAAACCAGAGCATTCCAAGCACTTGTTCCAAGAGGATCTATGTGAATGCCAGTCCCAGAACGCTGTGGTCCCATCACAAACCAGCGGTATGGTGGTCTTCTTTCTTCACCGCAGTACTTGAACAAATCATCCCTAAAATACAAAGGGACTTCATAGTCTTCCAAAATTTTCTTTCTCCTCACATGCTCACCAAAACTGCTATCAAAAATATAAAGCGGACTGTCATCAGTCGTTGTCCTCATGTACTCTACATAATACTTCATCTTCATCTTAACACTGTACCCCTCATTGTCTTCACCACATTTAAATTTCTGGTTTCTATACTTTTTGGCAAGTCTCTCTGTAGTCCACTTATGATTAGCCTTCCAATTTGTCTGTACATTAGTTATAACTACAGGTTTGTATATTTTTTCATATTTCTCTATAAATTCATCAGGTGTCACTTCATTTTCACTTATTCTGTCAACATTGTCATTACATTTGAGAAATTCGTCAAAGTTTGTAGCATATTTCAAGGCAGTCCATTGATACTTGTCTGCTAATTCTGAAACAAAAATAAGGTATAAGATTAGTTTTTGTGTTGTAGAATTATAAAACATTATTCTGTAACACTAAATAAATTGCTTGGCAAAGGTATCATTTCTATTGAAACTTTAATGAGTAAGATCTTTATGACTAGCTTAGTAATAATAATTAGATAAAGTTCTTGCTTTAAATATCTTTGTAAGCCAAAAGTTGATGGTTTTTTTTTTAACATTTCCCCACACTCCTGTATATGTGTATGTGACTTTACATGTTTGTGGTCATACCAGTCACATACACCAAACACACAGACCCAGAATCATTATCTGTAGGCCATACATAGTGAAGCAGTCAATTGCCAAAGTACTGCATCAAACATGCTGTCAAAGCTTAGTTTCAAAATACTAAGTTGAAATCCTCATTTGGAATCTGATACATGCCAATATGTTTAATTAACAATGCAAGGCTTTTGCTTTTGTCAGATTATGTTATTCACCTGAAGTGATTGTAGTCACAGGGCCATGCCAATTTTTGAGAGCCTTTCGTTTCATGTTAGGCGTGGGCAATATGTGTCATCTTTGTGAACATTGGCTCAAAAAATACAAACACAGACACTGACTCTTATGAATCGTGATCTGTTACGTCGCGCCATGTATCATTCGAAACATTTGGAACAACTACTTAATGTAACATTCGGAACAACTGCTCAATGTAACATTCGGAACAACTGCTTAATGTAACATTTGGAACAACTGCTTAATGTAACATTTGGAACAACTGCTTAATGTAACATTCGGAACAACTGCTTAATGTAACATTTGGAACAACTGCTCAATGTAACATTCGGAACAACTGCTTAATGTAACATTTGGAACAACTGCTTAATGTAACATTCGGAACAACTGCTTAATGTAACATTTGGAACTACTGCTTAAATGTAACATTCGGAACAACTGCTTAATGTAACATTCGGAACAACTGCTTAATGTAACATTTGGAACAAAAGTAAAGAGTGTTTCAGTGATTTGATTGTTCCAAATGATGCATTTAAAACATTACTGATGTTCCAATCTTATGGAACACTAAAATGTTTTGGAACAGTGAGTCGGTCCAGTAAAGAGTTACACACGCCTACTTCATGTGGCAGAATCTATCCAAGATTGTGGGAACACAGCAAGCGTGTGGGTACATGCATAAATACTATTATGAGCATTTTCTAACGAATCTAAAACTTGTATACTGTGATGATTGTCATATTTATTGCATAATATTTGTCAATGCTTTTTATTTACATTTTATACTTACAGCAGTATCCATTGCATGAAAAGCTTTTAGTAGTAGTAAATGCAGTGATAGCTTTAATAACCATTTTAATCACTTGATTCAGTAATCAGAACAGAGTTTAACATTATTCAGTACTTTTAGCTCAAAAGTATGGGGCACTGGACAAACTCCGGATGTAAAACAAACCATACAAACACAAGACCAAACAGGGAACTTGAACGGATGATGGACATGGGATGTGGCAAAATACATACCATTCACAATCTGAAAAAGGAGTTCAAGATCTACATTCCGACTAGGAAGGAATGGAAAGGTGGGATAAAGCCCCACAAAGGGAACAACCAGGTATGGTACACGGATGACACTAAAATGAACACCGGTATAGGAGCGGGGGTACATAGCGACAACTGCAATCTCAGCCTAAGTATGGGCAAACTAGCGAAGGTCTTCCAAGCAGAGACCTATGCTATAATCGCATGCGTGCAGGAAATACTAGACGGAGGTACCGAAGGGGACACTGTCTACATTTTAAGCGACAGCCAAGCAACACTTAAGGCACTCACGTCCAATAGAGTGGATTCTGGGCTGATACTAAACTGTATTAAAATACTAAACCAGATAGGAAGGCGCAACAAGGTCAGATTGATCTGGGTGCCAGGTCATACAGGAGTAGAAGGCAACGAAAGAGCCGACACTCTGGCAAGGAAAGGATCCGAGACACCCCTATATGGACCGGAACCCTTCATAGGACTCTCACCAAGGGTCATCAACCAAGCAAAAGGGCAAAAGGGCTGTGTTGGAGATACACAGCACACACTGGCGCAACACAACAGGCCAGAGGCATGCAAAGCTATTTCTCAATGACATAGATAAGGCCTGGACCCAAAAACTATGGAGGTACAGCAGATCACAGCTCCGAACAATCACAGGACTCTTCACGGGGCACTATGCCACCAACAAACAGCTCCAAAACATGGGACTAGCAAGCGACCCGACTTGCAGGATCTGTGGAGATGCAGAGGAGACTATGCTACACTGGCTGTGCGACTGTGCCAACCATTTCCAAGACCAGAGGGCTACAGGCTCAGCCCCATCAAGGCCATACTGGGACTCATGAAGAAGGTGCACAGAGGACTAGGGGTTGAGTAGAAGGGAGGGGAATAGCACAAAAGATCCAGAAGGGTCGAAGTGCCCTGCCCTAGGACCAGCCCCACAACAAGATAAGATAAGATTCAGTACTTAGTGCCCTACTATCTGTTATCTATATTAAAATATTATGAAACAAGGGTCAAAATCAATTGTTCTATCTTCAAGCAACACTGAAAAGGCATGCACCCTAAGTGGTATTAAACCATAGGGATAGAGAAATGAGAAGTCTAGGCAAATCAAGTGTAATAGATATACATAATGCAAATATAACTGGAACATCTGTGTAAGTTCTATAGACTCATTATTTATTCATTACCGTTATGGAAGATGCACATGCTACAAGTTTTATTTACAAGAACTGATAATATATTAATCATGTACGCATGTTTAATTTCTTAAAGGTGCTGCATCAAGTTTTATGATAGTAATCTTTAATGTTTAGTAACTTGTGTGGTTTTGAAATGACTATTGATTAATCTTTAGTTATCTTTTTAGGCTCCAAAGACTAGAGTATCTGGGCCAACCATTTCCAAGACCAGAGGACTACAGGCTCAGCCCCATCAAGGCCATACTGGGACTCATGAAGAAGGTGCACGGAGGGCTGAGGATTGAGTAGAAGGGAGGGGGATTAGCACAAAAGATCCAGAAGGGTCGAAGTGCTCTGGTTTTAGGGCCAGCCCCACTATAAGATAAGATAGTTATCTTTACTTATGCCATGACAAGACACCTACTCTTGATATTTCATCCACTAAATCATAAAAGTTAGCAATTAGCATCAAGGCTACAAGCTCGAAAGCCGTCGTGATAACCAAACGCCACGCTGACGAAGATTATTCTAGAACTCGAGAAATTGTCGGTTTTTGTCACCGGCAGTATTATAGGATTCATGAGTATACTCTATCAAGCAAAGAATCCTCATCAATACGAATATTTTGACTAAAAATACTGTTTTCCGAAAGTGTGCCAATTATCATGAAGCTTGAGTACCGTTCACTTACCGGGTCTCGCTTTCCTTTTAACTTCCTTGATACGCTTTTTAGCTTTATGAGACAATTTGTGCTCACTGTCCATTCTATAAATAATAAACTGTATTTAAAAATCTATCAGAGGCGATACTTAAATTAATAAAATAAACTATTGAACAGCGTTGAATCAAATTGACAAATTGATTGACAGGCAGTGGCAGCTGATGCTGAGGCCAGACTTTAGTTGTCTATGTTTCTAGTGATGTTAAAGTGGTTATACGATAGTCAGTTTTGCAATAAAATAATGAATCGATTGATTAAATTAATGTTTCATATCTCTTAGTTATAGTTATAAAAATGAACTAAATAATGCGATGAACAAAATGCTATGAACAAAATTTTGAAAATTCTTGAATTTTCAACACATGTTTTTTAAACTTATTGGAACCTAAAATTACTGTTCAGTTATTTTTTTACTGCTGGCAATGAAACATTTTCGTTTCGACGCATTGGCAAACTCTCAAACTGATAATTTTAGAATTTCGCGTTTTTAACCGAAATAATTTGAACACGTCTGGTTTTTTCAGTTTTTATTTACTTTATACATTTACAATTTTCAAATCAATCCCGTTCTTTTAAAAACTAATATATTAAAGTGATTGATTTGACTCTTGTAGTGAAACAAATTTCAAACGTTCCAGTCTGAAGTGTGTAGCTAGCTCGATATAACTGTCAATCTGGGTGTAGAAATTTATTTTGTAATTTTCACCGGTTCTCATGTGTAATTTCTCAATGTGTTAGACTATTTTTGAACAAAGGTTCTTTGAGAAATAATGTTATTTAGTGTATGTGGTGTCTAAATTTGTGCGAAAATGGATGACGGTACAGTGAAGATTCAGTCCGGAATTAACATCAACATAAAAAGAACAGATGGTAAGTGCTAACGTACATAAAATATCTACAATTGTTGTGTATTCTCACTTATTTCGTTGTTGGAGTTGTGATTGTCGACGGTGCATCATGCTGCGGTCGATGAATTGAGGATATCTTATGATTCATTTGATGAACTTGAGAGCTGCTTTTCCCTGAAGGCATTGGCACTAAAATGATTCGGTATATCCGTTAACCAATTACCTGGTACAATATTGGTTCATAAAAGTGAAAACGCATCGCATAGGTTTGTTCTTAACCGAATTTGGGAACAAAAAATGATTCTATACTTATAAGATTTTCATAAACTTCTAAGTTCTAATAGTAGAGAACAAGAAATATAATATGAATCATCAACACTTGCAATAGTCATAATCTAACAGAATATTTTAAAATGACATCTGTGACCTAGTCTTGTTATCAATTATTTAAAAACTTGTGTAAATCTTTTAACTCTCTGAAAGGAATTCTGTCAAGCAGCTTATTGAATCAGTCCTGCATACTAAAACTCAAATTTTCTCTTTTAAAACCTTACTTTATTAATAAAAAAAACTAACTCAATCACTTTGTCAACACACACAAGATCACTCATTCATTGACATTACAACTTGTTTATTCACCAGTATTCATTTTGTCAATCCCGGCCAGGATGAGGTACACTATTATTTGTTTGTCCGTAACATTCAGTACTAAGAAACCAAGATAGTTAATTTCCATGTGCTGATTACATATATACTGCTATGTCCCTTATAAAACTGATTTTAAATAATGAGAAGGGCTAGCCTTTTTACACAACTGCCCAAAAAAAGGAGTGTTTACTCTTTAAAATCAGTTTTATAATTTTTTTGGATAACTATGAATTAGAACCTAGAAAAATATATTGACCAGAGCCTTCCAGTCCATTTATTTATTTATAAAATTTTAGTATAAATTCAGTTTCTTATTAGAAATTAAACTTGCTTGAAAGTAATTGATTTGACTGGCCTGTTGGTCTAGTGGTTAGTGGCCCTAACTGCTATGCTGGAGGTTGTGGGTTCGATTCCCACCCAGGACAAATGTTTGTGTGATGAGCATGATCATTTGTTCTGTGTCTGGGTGTAATTTTATCTATAATATGTATGTATTTAGAAATATATAAGTATGTTTATCAGTTGTCTAGTACTCATAACACAAGCTCTGCTTAGCTTGGGACTAGACGGCGTTGTGTGATAGTTGTGAAAAATATTATAAATATTAAATATGTATGAATTAATTGCTAACTGCAGCGGAAATACATTCAGCTGTGGGAATGTTCAAAAGAGTTGCCGTGTCCCTGTAATGCAAAGGGTAACTGTAGAAAAATAGGTGGGTTGTAGTCAGTAAAACTGTATGCAAAAAATGTGCTTTATATGTAGAGAAAATAAGAAAGAGACATGGACTAGCTACAAAACTCAGTGGATGCGGATCGCTACAGCACAAACGTTTAAAAAGACACAGTGTTCCTATGCTCCTGGATAGATTCTGCCACATGAAGTGAAAGGCTCCCACAAATTGGCATGGCTCACTGACTAAAATCACTCCAGATGAATTATATCAGCCAGAAGCAAGGCTTAGACTGCCATGATGCAGAATGAAAAAAAAAAAATGGTTTTGCAGACACCAGTCTGATATACAATAGTTAGTAGAAGTTTGACATACCCTCTCGCTCCACGTACAGTGTGATAAGTTATTTGATGATTTCCCACCTCAAAAAAAAGCAGCAATACATTAAAACAGGAATCCTGTGTTCAGAAGCAAATCACTTTAAGTCAAGAGTGAATAGGTTACTTCTAGGTAAGCGCGCTCCATCGTCGACCGCATCGTCGCTTTCCATCAGGTGAGATAGCGGTCAAGCGCGAACCTATCAAGAATAAAAAAAAAATGAAGCTCAGATTTAAGCTGCTTGCCGCAATGTTCATCAAGCCTTTATCCATATAAAAATAAAAACTGAATATATAAATAAGTACACAAACAAGTATGTACACTTGTTTGTGTACTTATTACACTTACTTATTTTGAAATAAGTACTTATAGGAAAAAAAATACAAAAAAAAACTGAAATTGTCAATATTCCAATGTTGTTTTGAAATAACACACTAACATTAACTATTATACCATAATACTTCAATGCAAATTGCAATGATACAATAAATGATTAATTTATTTTATATATTGTTTAAATTGGTGAATTTATGTTGTGTTTAAATATCAGTTGACTTTTAATAACAAGAGGGCTTTTGTAAAAACTACTGCTAACCAATGTATATTTAAAGTGAGTTTATATATATGTTTGTGAACACACTCACAATACTAGAGTATCTAGTGTGGGGTAGTGTAAAAAAAAATGGTTATGGGTAAAAAAACCATGTGTGGCATTACTGGTAGAGTGTCACCTTTCTAGAGTAAACTATAAATTATTGTGCATAAATGACAAAAACTACAATTTCTTATCATTAATACTTGAAACTATATGGATACCTTCCTGAATTTAAATCTTATGCCTGGCGCCAAAACCTTGACATTAACATCATTCATATAAAAACCAATTTCCGCATTTTAATCCCAAATTCCTTTTAAAAACCTCATTCTTAAAAACCATAGCTAGCGGAGAGGTTTAAAATAATTTTAAATACAATGATGGCGTTGGGGCGGCGACTGTTCGGCCTTGTTGCGTGCCTCCAGCGCCATATACGGCACGACCGGCGCACGCGCCAACCGCAACGACAGCGCGGCACAATTGTGTTGCCATTAATTGCTTATTACGAGTTTAATTTAAAAATAACACAACATATCACCATGCCTGTATTCCGCGAAATGTTGGTGTACATAAAGTACACAGTAAGATACATTTTTAATGATTTTTCATTTGATTTTTTTTATTATTTTGTACCTTGCCACTCATCAGATTCCCACCATGAAAAATATCAAAAATAATTGATTTCCCTGGTAATGCCTTACCAAAACACTTTTGGCAAACCAAAACTCTTGGAATACTTCTTACTAATATTGGTTAAATAAATGTTGTTATTCTATGACCAATCCTAGATGTGGGCGTAAGCGCCAACCGCTATGTCTTGTCTTCCATTTCGGTTGGTTTAGGAACGATTTTATTGGTTTAATTTGTGTATTTGACACACAGAATAATTTAAGTTCTCTATTGCTATTGAATTATATGGCCTACACAGAATAATCGACGATCTCTACATCCTTAATGTTTGATATGTTTTACCATTTCATTGCTGGAAGTCAAGTCTCTAATCGCTCACCACTTAACTTGTTCCTCGCCCATTTTAATAAATGATAAATGATAAATGATAAATGATATTTATTTTGTAAATAGGTTTAAAAAACACTTTTACACGTCAATTTTTTTTTTTTCGTCATTTTTAAACTAGATGAGGCCGGTGTTTCCTAGCTGACTACCCTGAGAAGAAACACCGAAACAAACTCAGGGGTCAAAGTCTCTTTTAAAGTCCATACAGTAAATATGTAATGGTCAAATCACATGAGAACCATGCAGATTTGTCTGAAATGGTCTTTTGAAGAAAGAACCATACAGATTTGAGTGGACCTGTCCAGTCAGTGCAAGCATTTGTCAGTATTCGTAAAGCTCAACTCAGGACTACTAAGGAGCTCAACGACTTGACGAACAATACCAAGGAAAGGACATTTGGTTAGGCCGCAGAAAATACTCAAATTGCCAGACACATCAAAAATTACTGAAAAGGGAAAAAAAAAAACAATCAACATAGTCCTCACGTTCACAATAATAAAAGGAAAAATATAGGTAGTTTACAAAATGTAATACTTTAGCAAAGTAAACATTTTTGTCAAAAATTAATAGAAGAAGAAAAAAAAAAAAAAGTTAAATTGCAAAGTAAAAATAATCTACAATATCGAATTGTAATAAATAATAAAAAGCACAATTGAAATAAAAACAAAAGAAAAAATAATAATAATAATAAGACAACAGTTGCAGTGCGTACCTACTGGAGCAGGTCAATCCCAAGCCTTTTGGTCCTCAACATAGTCCTTTATAGTGTAAAAAGCCTTTTGGCAAAGTTTTCTCTTTACAAATAATTTAAATTTATTAAGGCTTAGTTGTTGAATATGACTAGGAAGTTTATTATAGAAGTGTATACATTGGCATCTAAATGAGCCCCCTATTTTTTTCAGCCTGGTTGTAGGAACCACAAATTTGTGTTTGTTCCTAGTATTAAAATTATGAACATCACTGTATTTTTTAAACATGTTTATATTTTTATGTGCATACACAATATTCTCGTAAATATACTGTGAAGGTACAGTCATTATATTGATTTCTTTAAATTTATCTCTGAGGGAGTATCTGGGACTTAATTTGTAAATAGAACGAATAGCCCTTTTTTGCAATACAAAAATTGACTGTATTTCGGCGGCATTTCCCCACAGTAGAATACCGTACGACATGACACTATGGAAATAGCTAAAGTAAACTAAACGGGCAGTCTCTACATCAGTTAAATTTCGAAATATAATAATCCTGGGACTTTCATCAATCTGCCTTCAAACCGGTCCAACGCTAATTTTACGTAATATAATAAAATTAACGATACTGTTGAGTCTATTCCAATGCGGCGAGCATAATGCACCACAGGAAGCCACCAATATTGCCCGTGTGCCACGCATGGCAATAAATAGGCAAGGTTACGGCCAACTAGCATAACTGGCATTCTGAACGAATTTCTGATGGTGATTTTTGCACTCCTCAAGTTGGAGTTGCAAGATCGTAGCTATGTCGTATTTCAATTTTTAAATAAATTTCGCAATGGAGTGGTTAGAATTATTGTATGCGGAATTGGTTCTGTGGTAGAATGTTACTGAGATAACAAGTGCCCACAATATAATCAGAAGAACAGACAATCGGTCTACAGATATCTTTATGATGCAATCGGTCAGAACCTCGATTGAGATAAGAATTGAATGATCTTACTACAGACTTTTGCATTCTAATATTCACTACAAAGTCTTTCCGCTATTACACAATTTTCAGCTGAAATTCTAAACCTTTAAAAAATTGAAATAGTAGGAAACAATCCTACGGTAACAATTAACGAGAGAACATGTTCATTTTATGCTCACGTTCGTGTCAGGCCATTTCCTGGTCGCCCACGAACCTGTCCAAGGTTGCGCCATTGATCTGAGGGCCTCTGTCCTTTACGAATAAATAATCCGATTCTGTTGATTTTTTTTTTGCCTTTTTTTAGGTACTTGGAAAGAGTACCTACTTATGGTCATCAAGCAAAGTTTAGGAACCTCATAAACAACCTTCAGGCAATTGAGCTATTGGTGTTATTATTTGTTAGCTCTCTTCGGCCCATTAAAAACACTTGTGAAAGCCTAGTTAAACTTAATTAATATTCCTCTAAGTTAAGGATTTCAATCTCGTCCGAGAAAGCAATCGTCGAAAGCAATCGTCAGTGTAAATTACTAAGAGCAAAGAGACTCGTCATTTCTCAGTTTTAAACGCTCAGCGTCAAGAGGTTTCTTTGAAATCGTAGGCTTTACTTGAACATCAAAGTGGAAAGCACTGACCTGTTCTTGAACAGCCTTCTTTTCAAACGATTTTGATTATTTCAACTGCTAGAAAATCTTTTAGGAAATTCTTTTAATGCGTAACTTACAAACTTCTATTTTTATCACAAGAAGCTTTCGTCTTTAAATATTCATTACGTCAGGTAATATTATGCCGTGTTTTTATTATCGGCAACAAATAACGCATCAAGGTCCCCGAATGGTACGCGTGGCAACGTTGCGAACAAGTTGTGAGTCACTCCACAACGGCTTCCCTCGCTCGGCGTCTGACCGACATACGAAACGAGAAACCCGACGTAACAGTACTATCAACGTTTTTATACTTTAATCATAGACATTGATATAATAAATTGAATTTCTACCATGTTTTCTTACAAGACCCAATTTTCTAGAAAGGTTTGTTCAGGATTTCCTGTCAGCCTTTCTATAAAATTTCTGTGAAACTCAACTAGATTGTTTTAGGAGTTTTTAGCTATTAGTTCAATGGCCTGTATGGAAAGCACTAAATCGGTTGCGAACCCAGGTAGGCCGCTGCAAACACAACTTGGCAAAATGGGGTTTTATAGACCCCTCGAATATTCAATGTGAGTGCGGTGTTCTTGTTCAAAACATTAGCCACATATTAGAATGCCCCAAGTGCCCATACACCTGCACTTTGGAGGATTTGATGAGTGCTACCGATGCTGCTATTAATGTAGCCACCTATTGGGCCCAAACAGTTTGACGAGTTTACCATCGAATCGAAAAGAAGAAGAAGCTATTAGTTTTATTTTATGAACTCTCGCTTGTTTCCTATCTGCCAGGAACGAAAGTAACATGATTATGAAGTTAGTTCTTTATCTACATAACGTTTTATGAAGTGCTTTCCGTGTTTCGCATCATCATACCTTCTGATCAAGTTGAAACATTACTACGAGAATATAATTCGCTTTGTTTTCTAAGTGGGCGTCATATTCTAGTCCTGTTCTTATAATGTTATGCGCCAACGCCATTCAATCTATTTTGAAGTGCTAACTTCACGAATCATATTTTATACCAAGTGACTTGTGAATGCGTTCATATTGCTTCACTCTTAGTGAAGAATTAGGTAAATAATTCTTATGCCTGTCAACAAGTTTGCTGTAGCCAATTAAATGTGATAGTAAACGTCTAATATTTTCTGCGAATAGATGTATTTGAGTAATTTGTAGCATAATCTGTCTTTCCATGTGTTTATACATAAGTAATTTTGGTATCAACCTAAGCAGTGTGTCAAATAAATTTTTCGATATAGAAAGGTTTTTCATCGACGATATATCCGTGTCCTACTGTCACATCACACTAATATTATGAAGGCTAAAGTTAGAGTGTGCGTGTGTGTATGTTTGTTATTTCTTCACGTTTAAACAGCTGATTGGATTTGTATGAAATTTGGCACATGGGTAGATCATTCCCTGGAATAGCACATAGAATACCTGTTATCTCGGGAGTATGTTTTCTTGGGACAATTTTCTATTTTAACGCGGGCGAAGCCGCTGGCTTCAGGTAGAGCCTACTAAGATTATGTTTGACAGATAGTCATGATTGCTTTTTCTACTTCTTTGGCCCATGTGTCTTCGAAACACGTAGATAGGCACTGCCTCATTTCTGCCAATGTTTGTACCAACTATGGAATGCCTAAAGCCAATCATCTTCATGAATGAAATTGATTGCGCTCATTGACATTTTAATATGTATTAAGTTGGTCTAGTAACCTTCCATGTGTTGCGTCAATACGTGGGTGATATTGTCCTGGGCTTCAACCAGCTGCCCGCAGCGAACCAAACGAATTGATTACGCACGGTAATTCACGAAGTGGACGCAACTCGGCAAACTTCGGCTGTTGTTGACCTCATTGGTCTTTTTTATTCGTTAATCATCTCTCTAATTATTAGAATCTAGAATAACAACGGTAATTTGTTTGTAGGGTCATTGTTTCGTCGTGTTTCCTTTTTGTCGTTCATGAAAAAATGAAACAAAAACGTTTACGCTTTGAATGGTTGATTTATCTTTGTAGACTGTTAAATTATTTATTTTTAATTGATGAGAAACAACTACATTATGCCATATTAAAAACATAATTACATAAATTTCTCAAATAATAATGTAGCCCACATCGCTGTTCACGGATTACCATTAATGAGTCGAATTTTACTTATTTTCAATTATTATAAATAAATACAAAAAATAGAAAAAGTAAAGAATAACACTATGTACTTCATAAAAAAATAATTAATAATTAAACTAAAAATATGAATTCTAAAAAGTGCTCGAGTGTCTCATACTCGAGTGGCTTTGAAACTTTGTTATGGAGCATGTAATTATATACTTAATACGCCAATTATAATCATTCATTGAACAAGAACAGGGTTTCCAGGGACTCCTCTAGTCGCATGTTACCCGATCAGCTGGTAATTATGTCGGCGTTTCATTCCGTTAATTGCAACCACTGATTCAAATAAAGATAAAAAAGCCCACTTTCGATTGTACTGATGTCATCAGTAACTTATGTAGGCGTAGTTACTATCAACGGATTGTTATAATGAGAGGTAGTCTTAAACCTAGTGGCCTAGAGACGTCAAAGTTATTATAAACTAGCTGATACCCGCGACTTTGTCCGCTACAAACTCGTTACACAGCACAAAACTGGAACAATATCAAGAAGTTTTTTTGCGCAGAAACAATTTTTTTTTAATAAAACTTTTTGAAATTACTACTTAAAACATCAGCACCAGTAAAAAACCGTAACAAACGGTTCAGCCGTTTCGGAGATTAACCGTAATAGACAGAAAGATCAAATTTTAAAAATTGCGTTTTTGTTATAGGTATCGAAAATACTTTCATAAACTTTTAATAAAAAAAAATGTTTTGTTAATACAAATAGACACTTCAATTTTATTATTGTATAGAATGTAAAAAAAAAAAAACAGCCTGTCCAAAACTTTGCTTGTGTTTTTAGACCACCGATAACGAAGTAGAATCTATCTTAGTAGATCTTAATTTGTCACGAAAGCGTTAGAGCCAATTAGCAGACTTTAATTAAGGAAACGATGTCAGAGACTGATTGGAAAAATAACGAGATAACCAAACAAATCCGAAGCTCTTTTAGACAGCTGCCCAACAAATACTTTTTCCAGTAATCGATAAGATATTGGGGGTGGGCGATTCAGGGCGAGTCTATTTCAGGTCAATAGGAAACCAAGTAGAAAATGAAGCTAGTGTGCTATGAACTATTGATGGACTGGTTTTAACAAAATTACAATTATTAGTTAAAGCCATCGACCGTCAAATGTTATCGTTCCTTTTTTAGGACAGCATTTTATTCTGTTAAAACTTTATTTTGTAAATGTTTGAGAATAGTTTCAGTTCTTGGCAGACTACCGCTTTTTAATACTATGAATTACTTCGGCAAATTCTTCGATTCTCAACAGCACTTGACTAAAGTGATTATAATACTTAGCGAACAAAAGATGGAGCCTAGACGTTCATCGACAATAGAGAGACAATTTTGCTTCTTTCTACTTTCTCTCAAACATTGTCGTAATACTAAGTAGTATTATATTGAATAAAAAATATCCAACACGAAGAGCGGTTTGCGGTAATAACTAAGTATTTATTAGATCTTGTAGCTTTCTTCTTACCATATCGTCTGATATTCGATATCTTGTTTCTATTCTAGAATCGTAAGTGTTTTCATTGGTATTGTTATTTGTTTTCTGAAGAATTCCGACTGAATAATCGGTCCCAATTTCAGCTTCTAAACAGATGTTCATATTCTCATGTTCTAGGCTACTTGATACTCTTGGTTAAATTTTACGTCTTTGTAACTAGCCTTCGACACCCACGTACTAAGATGTTCGTCGGTAATTCTATGGTCACCAGAGAGCAGTACTTTGTTGGCATTGCGTTAATATGGTCCCGAATATTCGATTATTTCTTGTGTTGCGACGATGTCTTCAATCAGTTTTTGCATTTTTATGGAGATTTGGTAAGACAATCCATTTTCAACCCCAATCGTAATTTATGTCATCCAAGTACTCTTGTACAATCTACATATTATATTATAAAGCTGAAGAGTTTGAATGCGCTAATCTCAGGAACTACTGGTTCTAGTTGATATTTTTTTTTAAATGTTGGATAGCTCATTTATCAAGGAAAGCTTAAAGGCTATTTAATATCACGCCACAGGAGCCGAGTAGTAACTAAAGACGCGGGTGAAACCGCGCGGGATAACTAGTAATAATTAACTAGAATTGCATGTACCGTATGAATCGTCACTGACCTACAAGGTCGCAAAAACCAACGTTTAGTATGACGATGTTTAAATGGCATTCAGTCATTTCAAATGCTGACTGCCTTTATCTTAAATGGCAGTCTTCGTATTCAAATATTTGTCGATGAACTCATGCGCTGTAGTAATTAATTTTACTTTGTTTTGGACATGACTTTTCTTTGAACGTTCTTGTTCCTTGTTTAGAGAATTAACATGATCGGAGTATCTCCCAGTTTTAGAGTTAACATGTAATTTGATCCTTTTGAGTGTCTTATTTTTAAAGTCACGTTATTAGTCATTCTTATTTATATATTCTCTGGTCTAGATTTGCAAGAGTAAGTTGGTTTCAATCATGTTCTAATATTAAGTCTACGTTCCTAACACATGTGTGGCGTATCTAGACTTCAGTTCATCGACACAAGTCGTTATCCTCAATTGGCTGAAGTCGTTTACAGGAACAATTATCATCTTGTGGACTTCTGTCGTCCTATTTATTGGCGTTGAATCATCGTTTTTCGTCTTGTTAGCAAGATTTGTTTGTTTCTTAATACATTCTGGTTCTACGAGTTCGCGTGTTCCATTCTTGTCACATTGCGATGAGATTTTTCATGAATTGACGACTATTTATGAAATAAAATGTCTTTGGAAACGCTTACGTTGGCTTTGGATTTCCGAACCATATTTCTTACGACTTATCCACACAATCACCAGTCATGTTGATTAAAGTTTATTGAATGGCGTTTGGTTTATCAATCTATTGATTAACGATCAAGTTTATAGCTGTTCTCAGGCAATTGACATCAGTTTCCTTTCTAATTATACGGTTTGTGTTCTCAGAGCTTTTGTTGGACACTAAAATTAATCACAATCAGGAGTCGGTTTTCAGATCGTTATTGATGGTGTTTGAATTCATTAAGTTTCCATTTAATAGACAATTTATATTGATATTGCAGTTGATTTATCCATTTATATTCAAAGTTCTATTCGCTGCAGTGTTATTTCACAAAACCACATAAGCTTGTTTGACGCGGAATGTTTGGACTTACTGCAGACTATTTTTGCAGTAATTGATACCAAACAAATCCTAGACCACTTCTTTCGTATTGCTCAAAGCTCACGCCATCTCGAGCGAGGCAGTCGACCATCTGAGCCAGGGTTTCGCAAGGCTCTGCGTCGTCGTGGGCGGCGTGTGGGTTGCGGAGTGGTTCCGTCTACTGATGTCATCGTGCGGCCTCTCGATTGCAGGACTTGATGCCCATAACTCGCAGTTGACGCTTAATTTAAACCTCTTTCAATTTCGCTTCAGATAATTATGTTATATTAGTATAGTTGTTGCTCGGTGTCATAGTAAATTGTTTACGCACATTGTACACGTGAATCTACACACATTCAAGACTTACCCGCCTTCGTGAAATATAATGTCTTTACTCGTTCCCTATGGTAAACAGCCATGTAGCACCCACTCCTATCAAGGTCGGGGACTCTACACTCGAAGTTGTAGACGAATACGTTTACCTGGGACAGACGGTCCAGTTGGGAAGGTCTAACTTCGAGAAAGAGATCAATCGTCGAATCCGACTCGGCTGGGCAGCGTTCGGGAAGCTGCGCGGTGTCTTCTCGTCCAATATACCACAGTGTCTCAAGACGAAAGTCTATGACCAGTGCGTGTTGCCAGTGATGACATATGGCTCCGAAACGTGGTCGCTTACAATGGGCCTCATTAGAAGGCTTAAAGTCACCCAAAGGGCAATGGAGAGGGCTATGCTCGGAGTTTCCTTGCGTGATCGAATCAGGAATGAGGATATCCGCAGGAGAACCAAGGTTGCCGACATAGCACGAAGAATCGCCAAACTAAAGTGGCAATGGGCAGGGCACATTGCTCGCAGAACAGATGGCCGTTGGGGCCGAAAGGTTCTGGAATGGCGACCACGTACCGGAAGACGTAGCGTTGGAAGGCCTCCTACAAGGTGGACCGATGACTTGGTAACGATTGCGGGAGTCCGATGGATGCGAGACGCACAGGACCGTTCGTTGTGGCGACGCTTGGGGGAGGCCTATGTCCAGCAGTGGACGTCTTTCGGCTGAAATGATGATGATGATGACTCGTTCCCTGCTGTAACACTTGTATTGTTCAATAACATTCAAACTCGATTGAACGTGGTTAAGTAACCTCTTTGACATTCATTCCTATTGCAGTAAAGATGAAAGCTACCGAACGTAGTCACGAATTTGTCAAGTATTTACGCAATTTATTTCATCCTTGCAGAAGTAAACCTGCTGAAAATCAAACAGCGCTTTGGATTCGGTCCAATCCAATGGTCTCGAATATTGCTTTTAAAGCGGATTTTCTTTACCTATCGCGTCTGGATAAAATGGAGAGAAACATAGGCGACTCGATACGGTTGATTTTAAACATTTATCTAAGCTTCAGTTGAATAATGCCCTCCCAAAAAATATTGTAATAATTTTAATACTGATGACCTTTTATTATCTGGTGTACCAAGAAAGCGTTCATAATGTTGAACAGCTGGAACCTATGAACTTAATCCGTACAAGATCTTTAGATTTCGTCATGTTTCGGACGATTTGTTACGACTTATTCGGATAATGGCGTTGTCTCTAACAAAATTGGTGCGATTGCCAAATTAACATATTGTTAACTACGATTTACTGTGATTTCCAGACCTCTATAATTGTATATTATTAGCTCATTATTTTAGTGCAATCCGTATTAGTGGCTTTCTTGAAATGCTCAATTTGTTTATGGCAGTCGAACACAGTTTAAATACATTTCTGTTTTCAATGTTACCGACAAAATTTATGTTCTGCTTCTATAGTCACCTTGCCTTAGAAGTATTAATAAATAATGTTCAAATCTATTTTCCTCCATATCCAGTGCCACCAGTTTCTATTTCATTTCTATGTGCGTGTTAGTGCATGACGTGGGCTATAAGCCGCCTGATATGTTAGTCTATTTGTTTTATTGCTTTTCTAAAGGGTCCGATGTCTAAGCCTTCACGATGCTATTGACATTCCGACCTTGTGTCAATAATTCATGTTTTATTACCTACATTCTGCTTATCTACTCCATCATTTCAATCTTTGTTGCCATCTTTACATGTATATCATATGTTTGTTGTAAATTAACGTGCATAATATTCTGTGTCATGGTCAGCAGAAAAAATGATACGGTATTCACTATTTACCTAGTCTGTAATTGCAGACCTTTTTACACTGTTTGTTTATCGTCATGGCTGTTTTAATTGCGAGGCGAGATCTCCGAGTGTCAATACTAGATTACTGTTATTTGATGTGACTAGAATGAATAATGTTAGGTTTAGTTGGTCATTGGATCTTGTATAAACTACATAACGGACTATTGGCTACCGTTGGCTACATTTCTTCGCATCTATTGATTAATTTATGGAATTCTGACTACTTTAATCGAGGCAACTGTTTCTCCATTCACCAATGTGGATAAGTTATTAAGTTGACAGCTCGTCCTATTGTGTTCAGCAGACATAACAAGAAATGTTTTCAGTGTTTACTGTTTGTCTCGGCCTGTGTGGGAAATAAGCAGTTGATCCATTTCTTCGCGGTTCCCAAAACATTTGGAAACAAACAATGTTGGTGTGTAACCCAATTTAAATAACGATGCTTCTAGCGGTGTGTTCGTTTTACTAAAATGCCCAAGAAAATGATGCTAATCTTAAGATTTATGGACTGTTCAGCCGGTTACCATTTATATGCGACCTTCAGAAGCTAACAATTTTCGAGTCCTTTCGCTTGAGGAACTCCTCGAGTTGGACAACATGAACAAAATAAGTTCTCTGTGATTTAGTAGATGAAATTTATTTGGTTGCTTTTGTTCAGAAGACATTATCGTTGCAATAAAATGTTGAGTTATTTACAGATTTCTCTCAATGTTGCCACTTTTTTGCAACTGTGGGAATTATATGAGAAATTACATTGTTTTGGAATAACGTTGGGTTCTTTGATTATGATTGATGCCTCTAATTCCATGTTACGTCAGTCATTATTTCTACCTTGAGATTCTGTAGGAAATAAGAATAACTTAGTTATGAGAGTCATAGGGAATTTGTTTGTGGCATCTAGGTACTTAATTGAAGAGATTGCTTACCATCTTACAAACAATTGTAAGATGGTAAGCAATCTCTTCACCTACCCACAAAGGTACCTACAATTAATCGCCTAAGGATACAATTTCAACTGTCATCCCAAATTCTTAATTGTATTGACCGAAATTAATGAGACGAATCATTTCCATTAAATAAATGTTCGGAATGTGGTTGGTCTTCATTTCGCTTCTCCAGCTAAAATTAATTTATTCTAGATGTTGTTCAATGAACTTGCTCTACTTACACTAATCTAAGTTTTGCGGTCTGTCATTCATTATCAATTCTCAGAAATTAAATGAACAACTTGTTTATTTTGCTTTAAACTTTTGAGGTTTTTATTTTATGAGTTGTTTTGCAGTTTCCATTTGTCAAAATGATTTGGAAAATAGTAGGTACTTAGTGTATTGCTTATTGGTGTTGCAGCATCAGTATGCACTGACTAGAAGTTCAGTTACTTATTATATGGCAAAACTTTGCAAATAGGAGCTGATAATCTGATATTAAGAAAATGTTACTCGAAAATATTCAATAATAACTATACTTATACTTAATAATATGTCGGCTTACTGCAGGAACTCATTAACTGACAAATACAAAACTTTGTATGAAGCTACTTTTAGTTATTATTAAAAGTTTCACGTATATCTCGGGCAATTTCAGTACCTACCTAAAAGTGGCCTAATTCAAAGTTTTGTATTTGTCAGGTAATGAGCTCATGCAGCAAGCCGACGATATGGAACATCACCACATGCACACAGAACCGATTTTAAGTCAGATAAAACATAACCAGCTTCACTTTTAAAACCAGATCTGCAGTTTCCAGGAATGCTTATCAAGATCGATCGTGTTGTCTATACTAAATTAACCTATACAAAAATGACGTGTTTACGTTGAGTCTTGACTTTTATTTATTAGCTGATCTACAACATCAGCTATCTGTGCAGTGGGCTTGCGCGGGCGCCGGCCGTCTAGCCGGTTTGCGCCGGATCGTCTGACTCACTCTGTCACTATGCAGTTGAAAGGAGACAAGGTGCAGTTTATGTAATTGCGGACCAGATCCATCATTCTTTACGTTAGAGCAAGCCACACTTCTCAAACACTGACACACTTCTCAAAATCAGAACCATCAGTGGTAGTGACTGCCAGAAAGGCGCCGAGTTGATGAAGATCGACGTGTCCTGGAAAAGTAGTATAACTGTCTTAGATCCTACAACGAAGTTACTTAGAAAAAGAGTAGCAGAGGGAAAGAAAAAATAATATTTAACTTCCCTTCGTATCAGACAGGAGACAGAACAGACCTAGACCAATAGACATATACGGATAAGCCCAGTTGCAAAGCACCACGAATCTTTATCTTCTACACATGAGATTTGTTTTGACCTCTTGTGGACCTTCTCTGTCTTCTTGTATTGTGAAGTAACCTTCTAACAAGTACTGCAAAATAAGAACTGAAATATGTGCTTTTGATTAGCGACAGGTTTCCGTTGTATGAATATTTCACGAAGAATGGATAAACAATGTCTTGGATTGTTAAAGATCAACTGCACCGTCTACGTGTCTGTACAATGTGTAGGCATGGTTAGTAACTAATGACGCGTTAAAGCTAAGGTCTTGTAGCGATAAATACTCTGTAACATTTATCTTACCGATTACTTATGCTAATTGAAGTGTTAAAGGGCTTCTAACAAAGGTTATCGTCACGCGGAAAAAGTCTTATTGATTTATTTCAAAATTGTAAAGTTTGACTTGCAGAATTGTAGCCACGATGCTTTTATAAGTCCGTGGTCACCCAAGAATAGTATACGTACTCTTATTTACAATTTGCTTAATAAGAAAATTGAGCTGTTCCATTCTTGCGTATAATTTAATCCAGCGTAACACGGGTCTTCTCAGTTCCACCCACCCTCGGCTCATATAGCAGTTGAACTGGCCACGAGGTCTTTGAACCCCCTGGCATTCGTCAGGGAACATATAGAGTAGCAGCTAGTCTTATGCGGTTACACTAAGTACCAGTTTATGGAAAGCCTATGTCTTCGTATATATTTCTCTTTGTTAGGAGGTTTAGCTGTTTTACTTTAGAAAAATATTCAATTGCATATTATGTATTTGTATTAGTCACGTTGGGTGCGACTGTCAAGACGCGTTTTTCTGGTTTTCTTTTAAAATTTAAATGATCTGCTATAGTTAATGATTTTTAACTTCTGGCTTCTTACACGTTATGATAGGTAAGTTTTGATTCTTTCTTGAGTTCAAGAGAGCCTTACTGCATAATTAATTATCTTTTTCTGACAAGGACAGCTAATCAAACGAAAAAGCCAGCCACTAAAAATTATCGACAGTATGTTTTCTAAAATTTATTAAAAAAAAGGAACTGCGTTTAAAATAAATCGAAGCGTTTAATGAAGCATTCAAAATGTATTGATCACTTTAGATCGAAAGTTTATAGCAGAGCGAAACGTTTGTCTGCAAATATAATCATTTATTAAACATCGTCTTCACTATGTGGGCCACGGTCGACTCGCGAAATTACAACTGAACTCATTACCGCTAGCCGTGATTGTACTTTTACTTTAGTGTTGAACATACGTAAATGTAGACAGATGGCTTTCAAAGTATTTTATATTCATTTCCTTTAAGTTGTCTCTGCTCTAGTCGTGTTTTGATTTCACCTCTTGTAGGTTTTAAAGTCTAAATCTCGCTCTTGATTCCTTTGGCCGTCTTCTTTCTGCATACCTCCGCGTTCAGCCTACTGACGTTTTACTACTTACTCGTAAAATATTTAGTTACACAAATAATCTGCCTTTATTTGTGTAACCGAACCTCATTAAATACTTCTAGTCCGTAATTACAAGGTAAATACTAATTAAGTAAAACAAGAAGCTCATATAGCAACGAATAAATTCGTTAAAGACTAAAGGATCGCTTTGGAATAAGAATATGGCTTTCTGTAGTATCTTCTGGGTCAGTCACTAACTTCGAAACTCGATTAATCCCAACTTTGCTGCTAAGTAATGGTCGCTCTAACAAGTTTTCCAAGTACTCAGTGTTGTTACTTGTTGTTTTGCTAAACAAGAAAATCTTCGATTTGGCAGTTCCCAATGTATTTAACTCGATATATAATTGATATGTTTACACTAAGGAAAGGCACGGCTTGTCACTACTGCTTATGAATTGATTAAACAAACTGATCAAACAACTAAACATTGTTTTTTTTTGTTTTGTATTCAGTTCAAATCGGGTGTTAAATAGTTTCATGACTACTAATGGTTAGGGTAGTATTTAACTATTCTTCAATTTATTCCGGTTTTCTACTGCAAAATATGCCTTTGTTCCACCAAAAATACTAATTGCGCACTAAAATATTCTTCTACCCTTATGGGTGGTTTAAAAAAACCCCAGGGTGCCCAATTCTCTTAATGTAAAAAGTCCATTACTTAATATTTTTTGTATTTTTAGTGAAGAATAATTTTGATTCACTGTTAAAAATATCCCTAATTATTACAGTCATTTTCATCACACTGTTAAATTATATCGTCAAATTTTGTTACATTGCCTCAAACACGGTTTTTCATGTACGAGGTATGTGTAGGTATGGTTAAGTGCGGAAAAAAGGTCAGACTAATAAGGAAAAACAAACGTGGCATAAATATTATACCAGTAATATCAAATGCACATGAAATTCACTTTACCATGTTCGTAAGCATCCAACTTTTATCCTCATACTTAATAGAAGGCTTTTCATGTTCTAGTTTCTTCATTGAAACGGCCCTGACTACAATGTTCTCTAATTTCGAGAACTTATTTCCTTGTATTAGGTTACGATGCCCCAATTCTGTCTTTTAGTAACATAAACCGTACACTGTTAATGTTTTAATCTCCCATCTAAAGTGGAGCTTTACAGAAGCTTCATCTTTGACCTTGTTTTAAAGCTTTGTCGAAACCGATACTGAACCATCTAGATTATGGTTCAATTTGATCGAATTATCTTCTGACGCAGTACACCATAATAAAGTCCTATTTCGATAAAGAATAGCTCTTACTGCTCCAGTTTGTAAACTTTCGTAACACTAATATTTCAATATTTTCTTTACTCCAGAAATTTTGATGCGGAAGTATTGCGGCGAAAGTAGCTTTTGACCCAAGGACTAGGAGGCCAGGAGCCGCTTGGAGTCGGCCCTTATACGGAATAGCTTCGCCTACTGTCGTCAAGATCTTTGACCTGAGTCGCCGGTTCGTCGCTAGTTTGACGCTAATACCTCGTTTGTTCAGCTTGTTAGATCTCGTTAGGAAATTATTTGCGGGTTTTGTATGCAAATTATTGGTTAGGATGTTTGCTTTGAAATAAGATGAGAAAGGAGAATCGTCTTTGATGTCGGATGTGATGACAATATTTTGGGAGTTATGTTGACATTTCTGACTGATGTTGCTAATTCTAAACGGTTTTTAAGTATGAGGACTGGACAAGAGCTCTAGTTTTATGTTTGATACTTTATACAACTTCAGCTTGACAAGTTTATAAAAGTTGTAAACTGAAATCGCTCAACCCTCGCAAAGAAAAGTAGATAAAACTAAAATACTCGGTAAAAGCTTCGAAACTCAACACTTGAGTCACGACTGCCAACTATAGTTTCATTACACGAAGAAATCTCAGCCTTCCAAGTAAAGACACGACGATTGTTCATTGAAACTCAATCTATTAAAATTATACATATGAATGATTGCATTCACGCTTCTCTAGTAATTCCACGCCGCTTCGCCTTCTCTCCCTTGTTGCGATCTTGACCGTGGGAATAAGTACTGCGAGCTGGTTTCTTTTCTACTTTTACCTGTCATGTAATTATGGGTTAGAATGTTACATCGTGCTGCTTTGTGACTGATTGTTGCAGTTTAAGTTGAGTTATGGTTTTTAATATCTAGCTTGATTGTGTTTGTGAAATTTATTTTTTGATAATTATCTATTGTCTCTAGCTTAATACATACTTTCATTCATATACGGTCTGTCTTCATAGGAATGTTCGTTTGCCCTGAACCAAATTATCTTTTTTGAGAACTTTCGCTTTGATTTCAATTTCAAACATCATAATCTAAAATGGTGATTAGTTTTCACACGTGCGATTCGCTTCTGTTATTCTGATTAGTCACACACAAGGTTACAGTAACAAATCCTGCGATAAGCATATTTTCCAAGTACTGATTTCTTTCTCCAAGATTGGACTATTGAGTTTATTCAACCAAATTTTATTGAATTGCCAATTTTTATTTCATTGCGAAAATTTCTCTCGTCATATGCCACATTAACTTCTCAAAATACTTACTCTACAATTTCTTCCGGTTTATCCATTAAGATTTTAATTACTTTTGATAATAAATGTGATGTATTCTTTGTCGGACTTCAGGAAATTGTTTCAATTGAAAGCAAATTCATAACAGGCTACATCAAATGCTCCACTAATTTAACCTTACATAAAATCTAATCCTGGCTCGGATTTTACGAGCATGTTAATAAGCAGGAATGGGCTTAGCAGAAAACCAGAAACTAAAACGAAATATGCTCACATAAGGAAACACATCAGATTTATAATTAGCTAAGCGATGTGTTAACGGGTCAATGACACGCGGCCTGATGCCATACGAAATCGTCACTGGCCATGCAACCAGCGTATAAAGATCTCTCATTTACTCTAACATACAAACAAAGAAAGTGTTTTGTAGTTTGGCGACAGGTACGCTATTGGCACTACGCCACGAATTCCGGTTCAGCTGGTGTTTCCTAGGATTTATTTAAGGATCGATAACTGATCATGGATCTTGGACTAGGTACCGTTAAACACACTTGAGTAATCAGTGCGTAAGGTATGCTAATACTAACTACAAACTTCGGTTACCATGAACATGACGACACGTCCTTAATTTTGACTACAATAGCGGTTTCCAGTTAGCGTAGCGATACTGGTGTTAACCTAACAGAATTGGCACATACTCAACTTATACCTATCTACCTGCCTACGTATTAATTACAATGATTAGTAATATCACCTACGTCATGTGAAGCGTCACGCGTTCTGCGTGCGATGCTATAAACTATACTGGTGAACACATGCTATTCTGTAATAGATACTGCTTTTTTCGGCTCTAGTTCCACAGCACAGTGCTCCGCTATTATTCTAATTAGCTTTTATATGCTTGTTGCCACAATTACACCTGTAAAAGTAACAGCTGTTGATGAGTGGATTCTATTGTGGGATAATCACTTTGTTTTATTGTTGCTTCTTATCTGATTCTTCTTAACTATAGCATTCTCAGCACATGGTTTTGAATTATAGTCTCATTTCGTCATGTCTTAAACGGCTTGGCCGTTAGCAGTAAAAAGGTCTATATCCGTAATACGATGAGTCAAATTATTGATTTTTAAATCCTTTTCATTTTCTTTCGTAGTATCTCACCCAAACAGACACGAATTATCGCCATGACGCAAATCCGACGTAAATCTTCGCGTGACTCATATCTTACAAACAGCTATCACAATTTCTATAACGTCAACCCCAGCTACGGTAGAGCTTATTTTTTCTTTCAGACGTACAGCGTTAACGATTTCTTCTTAAAGAGTTTATGCGACAGGTGAAGAAGGAACAATAGCGCTGTATTAATTACTGTCATCTTCGAACCGAATGCTTTCAGCTAGACATGTTGCGTGCACCATCTCATGCGATCGTAGTCATAACGTCTAGTTTTTGCAATTTCTATAGCCTATGATATGTGTTCAATTGATTTTTGCTTAAATGATGTGTTGTTTATATGCTCAAACTTTTTAATTCATAAGAGCCTAATTATGAAGTTTTACTTAGTAGATTTTTGCAAAACTAAATCGTATTCTGCAAATATGGTGTTTTTGCTATTCATCACTGTCCAGCATGCAATACGTCTCCTGCATCATCAGATATGTCCCTATAGGACTTAGTAAGCGTTCACTATTTCATAAAACAGTTCTTTAGAATCAACTGGGAAAATAAAATGTTCGCAGCACGTTGAGATGCCATCAATCAAATATAAACCATTTGTCCTTGACCCAGTAATCGGGTAACTGCCATACTTCAATTGGGTCAGATGCACAACCGTGATAAATTCAAACTACGCGCTCTCCACTTGACTATTAAATTGATTATGTATTAATTAGCAACTTTACTCCGTTCCCGTACATTAAACCGGAGAGCAATTATTATGTAGATATTTATTACATGAGAGCAACTTGTATTTATTTATCGCTGTAGGAAGTGAAAATCGATTAATGATGCGTATTATATCAGGTTCTTCGATATTATAAAGACCATTTATATTCATGCACTGTCTTATCGCATAAGATAAACTTCAATTATTATAAGTAGCTATGCATAAAATTACTTACGTTTTTTTTTTTTTTTAATTCATATAAACCAGTGCTTGACTGCGATCCCACCTGATGGTAAGCAGCGATGCAGTCATTGATGGTGAGGCGCACTAGTTTATTAAGAGCCTATTCACTCTAGCCTTGAAGACACCTTATTTCTTCTCTATTTATGCTGCGTAATGCCCTGTTGCCAAAAGTTAAAAGGAGTAAAATATTATGGACTTTATTGCAAGTTTCTTTCGGCTTATCATGATGCCCATTCGTGTATGGGCGAATGGGATTGTTGGCGACATCACGAAGATTTTCACTTCTACTAATAGTAGGTAGTCTGACCTAAGAGTATGAAATCGCTAGTGTTCCTTCCCAATCGTTTTCCTGGCAGTTTGCCAGGTTCCCTTTTGCTTAGCAAAGAGGATGCAAGCTTACGACCATTTCCTTAATTAAAGATATGGCTAGTTTTACGTGAAATTGTTATTGGAGTCCTAATTAGTGTGTTAGTGTTTGCTGGTTAACGACTATTGTTTGTTTTTTTTGCACTGTCTTTCAATATCCTGTCTTTTACAACATTCTCACGATATTAGTTTTTTGCCGTGTGTTTGTTTATAGTTGCTCATTACCTTTTTAATTATTTTTTTTCATATTCGTGGTTTTCTATTCTGTTCTCCATCTCCTGTTCTTATAAAAAAATCATATCAGTATTCCCAGTAGTCTGCTGCGGTGGCAAGAAAAATCGAGAACTCGAGAGTTAGAGTTTCCTGGGGCCTTAACATGACGTGTTCAAATGTCAAGCGTGCAAGAGTAAGAGAGGGATGGAGCTATACACCCTATATAGCTCTGTCCCTTTAATCGTTCAGTTTAGGTCGTAAAATGGATCGCGTGGTAAGGCCACTCATCGCAGACTAAAAGATGCGATAAAAAATTATCTCGAGATAAACCGTCTATTAATACCATCGATATCACTTAAACGTTCTGATTTATAGACAACCATTGTTTATTTATTTTTTCTTGTAATGACGACTTGACGTCCTGTCATTTCATCGCGATAGCTGGTCGCCCGCACAGTCGTATGAAAGTCGCCGAGTTGCCGATGTCCGGATGTTCGCACTTTCGCATTACTCCAATGAGCTACGAACTAGTTTTTACAGTTGTACTTTTTTCGTGTTATTGATTGCCATCGTTTAAGATTAAGCCAATTAAGCTTCAGAAAAACTAACCTAGTTTTTATTTGAGTTTGAACTTTTTATTTTTGGCGCATGACATTTTAGACTATCTTATGTTATAGCGATTTCGCGCCGTAGCTATTCTATTTTTTTTTCAAAATCATTATTTAATCTGCTTATATTTAAGGTTGGTTCAATAATTTATTTGGTTCTCATATTCATGTCATTCACAATTAAATATCTAATATAAAAAATATAAAATGACAACATACTACTAAAACACATACTACTACACAACTACTACTTACCTACTACCGTTATAATGACAATATAAAGTAATACATAGATAATATAATAAATTAATAATATAATTATGAAAATGTAACTGATAATATTATGGACCAAAAATGTCTGAAATATTTTTTTTTTAACTCGCATTGGCTTCTGACGTTTTATAGTGCCCTCGTGGGCCTATGTGAAATAAAATTATGTTGAATTTGAACGCCTTTGGGTACTCTGAAATAATGTTAAAATTATTTCAGATCTCTTGTGATTTCTGTCTGTTTTCTACACGGATATCGGTTTTCAACAATTTAAGGCCTCTTCCCCCTGTATTCCATATTCCTTTGATCCTATTACTTTGAAGTAAACACGTGTTTACCTTATATTAACGTCCACAAGGCACAAGCAATTTAGAACTTCATTCTCGAGGTCAATTTTCGCAAGGCACCCCAAAATTGTTAGCCGTTTTGCAACCCAACCCATTTGTGCATAAGCGAAGGTGTTGGCAAATATTTGCATAATTACACCCACTTAATTTTGGGTAATACAATGTTTGTGAACTAATGTCTATATTCCTGATGTTCTGTTTAAGGTCTCGTCTGTTATTCGTGTACTAAGTATATATAGGACAGCACGATTTCGAGGTGTCGTGACCATATCCATTGTAACCGTGGCTATGATTAAAATTAATCGTGGTGTAACAGTATAGGAAACATGACTGCGGCAATTCAGAATGACAATGCAAAGTTTGTTTAGTTATATTTACTGACTAACTGATGTCAGGGGCTTCACCCGCGTGGATAGTAGAAAATAATCCCAAAGGAACATACCTACTCCCGAGATAACACCTGATACACCTGTCTGTGTTTCCTGATAGCTACAACTTAGGGGTCTTTAAGTCAAGAGTGAATAGGCTACTTCTAGGCAAGCGTGCTCCATCGTCGACCACATCATCGCTTACCACCAGGTGAGATGGTGGTCAAACGCAAGCCTATCATTAATAATAATAATAATAAAAAAAGAAAAAGTTGCTATGAGCTATGCTAAGACATGGTCTACCCCGGGTACCAAGTTTCATCCAATTCTCTTCAGCCGTTCAAGCGTGAAGAAGTAGCAAACACACAAACTTTCGCTTTTATAATATAGTATGATTGGGATAGGTGACGCCATCTCTGTCAGTAGATGTGTATTTAAGAAATAAAGGTTCAAAACAATCTGCTCTTTGCATCTTTAATATACAACTATTTTTTTCGATTCGTACCAAAGCACTAATACAAGCATCACTATATTTTACGTTTAATTAGTGGAATTGAAAAACTTATCCTGTTCGTTATGAGACTAATCAGCGTGTAAAACATAAATCAAGCCGTATATTAGATTGGACGTCGCACAAATCACGTTACGCTAATAAAATATTGATGGATTTAACGCAACAAATGAAATTATCACATGTGAGTGAAATCGGTTGGTGTTCAAACTTCTGATCTTCTTGACAACTGCGGTTATCAAGTCACGTTCTATGGGAAATGCGAACGCCATAAGCAATCTACAAGGGTCGTAAAATTCGAACAACTGAAGGTCTAAATTGGATTGCATTGTGTTCCGTATTCAACATTTCGTATGTCTTCGCGCGCCTCAGGAAGATGTCAACAAATTGTAGGGGCATAGCAAGGTCGAAGCCTACTGGGGCCATGGGTAGTGTGAAAACGAAACCCGGGGCCCTGGGACAAAGGAACAGGAGTGGGTTTTTAGTCAGTAAAAGTCTGACACTATCTCTCGCTCCGCCCAAGAGCGAGATTTGTCATTAGATGATTTTACCACCTAAAAAAAATGCCTTGAAATGCGAATATTAGGTGCAATAATGATAATATATTATTATAATACCGTACTATTTTAGTAATTTAGTTAAAATAGTTAGTCTCATCTAGTTTAAATTAACGAAAAAAATTACATGTGTATTTTAAAAACCTATTTGCAAAATAAATATCACACACTATTTTTGATACTTCTTCGAACGGCTGAACGGATTTGGATAAGTTTGACATACGGGTAGACCATGTGTACTCTTTGTACTGGGACTATGATCCTTGGGACAATTTTTTAATTTCACGTGGGCCAAGCCGCTGGCAACTGCTACTTATCATGATAAAAACTACAAGATACTTAAGGAAAATTTGCGATTTCCAAATCAAATTCTGCGATTTCCAAATCAAAATTTGCGATTTCCAAATCAAAATCTGCTATTTTCAAATATAAATTTTCGATTTCCAAATCAAAAGAAAGTTGAATGGATTGGCTTGTAAGGTCAAACTTATTGCTCCTACAGCTTAAGTCCACATGAATATTAACTTCTACTATTAGATGATAGAGAACAGCCATCTCTATCCATCCAGTCGTTTCCATCATGCCATGTTTAGGCAAAATCATAATCATACGATCATTAGAATCCCTCGAAGGCAATCCTTTGAACGTAAGCGTTTTTACCTCTTTAAAGCCTCTGGTTCATAGCCTACTGGCTCCTGCTTAAACCATAATTGAATTCGTTGAACATTATGACCAATGCAGCCGAATTCGAACGTTGTTGTTCACAAACGTGAATGGTGGACGTATCGCAAAGCATATTTCCAATAACGGAGTTTTTTTTGCTTGCTTTATTTCGGCGATTCGTTCCACTTTCGTTGGGTTCGCCGAGCGTAACCATGGTGACGGTAGTGTGTTCAATATTAGAAGCTACCTACTGTGAAATGGGGAAGTGAATGAAGAATGTTTTTTTAAGTATCTGGAGTTTGTAGGAGGCAGTTCGATGTTGCTTTACGCGTGTCGACTGTCAGTTAAATGCTGATAAAAATCTTTTTTCTTTGGCACACATTGAAAGTGACTTCGTCTTTTGACTGACATTTTAATTTTGAGGATGATACTTTTGCATTCTATAATAGAATATTTGTGAAGGTTCTCATTTATTTACTAAATTATCTTATTTTATATCTTATTATATCTACAAGAGTAGAAGATGCTTGTCACACCTTTAGCACGTGCCTTTTGTTTATTGTCTTAATTAACATAACTGGTCGGTGTTATGGTTTTGCGTACCTACTGTACGTTAGTACTGAATGGGTATTCAATACAAAAAAATATTTGAGCGTGTTAATCATCGAATAACTTCACCCGCTCTGGGTGGAGTGAGATGGGAGTGTGAGATTGTTACTGTCTAAAACCCACCCGTGTTCCTTCAGTTGCCCTTTGAGTTCCAGAGCCGTGTGACTCTTTTGAACAATCCCAAGGCTTTGAAAACTCCCAACATATTTGTTAGTTCACCACACCTTTATTTTTAGTGAGCTGTTTAAGAACCTGGGGCCTAGAAGAATCAACTTAATTTATTAATCTCTCTCTCCCTCATCATCATTGATTGTCTTGTTCCAGCTATAACTGACATACCCTTTCGACCACGTAAGCCAGGAACCTTATCATGACCAGAGATCGGAATTAGGTAGAGTTATTCATGTACTTACACTGATTTCATACACGGAAAGAATAAAGTGGATATGCCTCAAATCCTGAGATTAATTTTAAAGAGCAGATTTTTTTTTATGAAACTTTTTTAACGTAGAGAGATCTTTTTCAATGAAAAATACTATTAAATATTGTATGTTAATTATCTTTGTTTTATTTGTCTTGTCTATCTCTGAGGTTATTATTATTATTTGTAATATTGTTGGCCATACCGGATTTTTCATTAGAAGTCCCGGGTAGATCCATATTAATATCAACATTTCGATGCAAGCACATGAATATAAAGCATAAATAATCAGCCTTTTTTTTATGTCCCTGCTGGGACTCAGGCCTCCTCTCTTTAGGAGAGGGAATGGGCACCACCACGCGGGCCCAGTGCGGGTTGATGAATGTCACATGTCTTCGAATTTTTGGTTCTAGGACATGCCGGTTTCCTCACGATGTTTTCCTTCACCGTTTTGAGAGCAGTGGTGATGAAATAAATTAAACAAAGTAATGCGACTGGCTGGGTTTGAACTCGTAAGTCGGGCCGTTACCACGCGGCCACCACTGCTCTCAGCACATGAATAACTCTACCTAATTCCAACCTCTGATCATGACGTGTTAAAATGTCAGTCGTGCGATATGCGTATACACCAATTAACAATTTAGTTTAAGTCGTAAAATGGGAGTTCGTAGCTCTGGTCGGAGCTAGTTTCATCAATGCCTTACGCGTCATTGAACCAGACATGCAAATATCCAATACTAGAGCAGAGTCTATACAATCGCTATTATAAACGCTATGCCCATAGATAAAATACCTATGTGAAAGCATGAATTATTACGATGACAGTGTAGAGCTGGTAGTATAAAAGAAAGATGGGTACAGAAGTCAAACTACGTACAAAGTGCGCTCGAGCAACGCACACATAGGCCCGTATTATAGAACTACAATCAAGACTCAAGCATTACTTAAAACGAGTCTCAGTTGGAGTTTTCATTTTAGAACTTGACTTGAGCAGAGAAACTACAATCAATAATCACCTGAGCAATGTCACTTTAAAATGTCATTTTTTACGTATTATAGAACAGTGCTTGAGTGAGCTCCACTCAATGTGTCCTTATTTTAAAATCACAATCAGCTCAGAATCTCTGCTTGAGGCGAGATTTGATCTTTGTTTTCGCAAGTGTAGTCGAGACCACGCTTGAGCATAGAATCTCATGGAAATTGTGGATTTAAATCAGAGATCAAAATCTCTACTCAAGCGTAGTTTCGTTTGATTTGAATTTGAGGATAGTTCTAAAATAAACTGAACGCTTATGTCGAGATTCTTCGCTCAAGCACTAATCGGTTGAACGCAGTTTAAGTAGTACTTGAGTAAGGTTCTGTAATACGGGCCATAGACTCCGCTCACGGACACGATATCTCGGACTTTTTGGGAACTGTGCGAGCGCGAGTGCCACCCGCTTGAGACACGCGTAATGTGTTTAATTTGTAGAATAAAATAGAATTTTATTTTGCAATATGAAAATAATATTAAATAAAATAGAAATATTTTAGTTATTATTGGTTTATATTTTTGTTCTTTCTTTCCTGCTTAATTCTCAACAATAAATCAAACAACTAGATACGAGTGCGACTGCCACGATAGTATTCTGTGCATAAGCAAAAGTTGACAACCCTAGCGCGACCACCGAGGGTAGGTATGAAAAGTGAAGTACATTCAATTTTTTAAGGTGGGAAATCATCCAATGACTTCTCCCGCTCTAGCGCGAAGCGAGAGCGCGTGTCAGACTTTTACTGACTAAAACCACACCTACGTTCCTTCTTTGCCTTGCGTTCCAGGACCCCGGGGTTCCCTTTCGGACTACCCATAGGAAGTACATACATGAGATTGACTTCTGTACCTATCTGTTTTGTGGCTTTAGTATGTACGTCTGCGGTATTGCGCTCGGATAATTTGTTACTGGCTCAGTTGATGCGTACGACCTTATCACAATGCTCTGCGAACACAATGTAAGCATAATCTGTTCAACGTACATCATCGCTTTTGTTCGATTTTCAAACAAAAATCGCTTTCTAGGTTCTTTTAAAGGTGACTATTGGTTTTTGTGATCAATTTAGCGTTGTTTAGCACTTGTGAATCACGCCAAGTTCAGAACAATTTGTAAATGTAGTCCTACAATAGATAGTTTGACCGTTTTAATCATCAACTCTATGAGCATGCCAAGCTACCAGAGCTTTTAGGTCTCATCAAACTACTTTGAGGTGTCCCACTGGCAAAGTGACTATTATTCGTATATAATTCTACCATAAAAATACCTTTCTGAAACTCCTACTCTGGGTGGAGCGAGAGGGATTGTGATTGTGAGGGACAGACTTTTACTGACTAACACAGTGTCTTAAGTTACCCTTTGCGAAAGCTACGGTAAGTCTTTTGAACAATCCGCAGCCCTAGTAAGCATCGGTCCTAAATGGCCCCGTCAATATTGCTGACATCCCTTTGAGTCGACCAGGCCAATCCTTACCGGACGGCAAGCTGCTCATTGCTCACCGTCCGCAGCCATGAATACTCCCTAACTTATTAATCTGTGGTAAAACCTTTATTGACTCGAAATGTTTCCTCTGTGTTTGTTGATACTGTTTTTATATTATTTCATTCACTCTTTCAATGTTTCCATCATTCAGACAGTCAATATTCAGTAAACTAATCTTAGTCAGTTTGTCATTTCAACGTGTAACGTGTTGAGTCTGTCGTGTAGTGGTATCGGGACAGCCTTGACCCGACAATATTTCAGCGTTTACATCACTGGTCGTTGGCCTATTACGTACTTTAAATAATACCTTGTTAGGTAACTAAATTGTTTTGACTTTCAACGGTCTCTTATTGTTTTTACTAAAATGTCTTAAGAGGCCTTCAGGACCTAAAGCGCGGTCGCTCTTGGATTGTAAACAAAAGAAATGCACAATGCTTAGTAAATATGAAACATTTTAGCGAATTACTAATAATCTACATATTATAAAATTAAAACATATAACGGTAAAACGTTGCTGATAAAATAATCTGACAAACAATCAGAATGATTGCATGTATATTAGTTCGGTTTTTAATCGATAAAACGAATTTTAAAAAATTAAAGGAATCTTCGTACGGCTGTAATATTTATTTATTTATATATACTTTCTTGAACTCCAAGACTACAATTTATAAAAGGAAACCTGTTTATGTTTAGTTAGAACGCTTTATCTATCTAACATTTATCCTGAAGAATAACATATACATATTTTTTTTCTGATTCTGTGTACTGCAGTGAATCATATACTTTTGTGCATTATCCATATTAAATGCCGTGAAACTCTGTAATTGGATTAAGTGATAATTGTCATCATTTTGCTATCACTGTGCAGCGTGTGTGGACCTCACTTTTACATGCTAGTAACTCTCACGCAACTGCATTGGGCTGTTCATTGATAGTGGGGTGGGCCTTCTTAACTCTTGTGACTTTATAAATAAACTGTTGAGTTTCTTAAATAAATAAATAAATTATAAAACTCGCGATTAGCTCTTGAAGCCTTACTATGACGTGGGAAAATGTCAGGCGTACGATCGAAAAAGAAGGGTGGAACTATAAATAATATAATAATCCATTTATTTCAGGCAACAGTGCCCATTATAATAAATACCTTATAGACCAGCATACATAACTACTTATATTAAATCAATTCGTTAGTAAACATGATTTAATACTATGTTAGTAACACTTCACTTCGCACTATTTTGTCTTAGTGCTGTCCTGTGGTACTTGTCCGCGGAAGCGACGGAACACCACGCCCTGTGGCCAAGTCTTGTCCCATAACAAGTTGCAGTAAACAGTTCGGTACTCGTACCACAAATAACTCCATCCCTTTAACAGTTCAGTTTAGGTTGTCAAATGTATCGAGTTAAGATAAGAGCTCGTCGTTAGGTCTCTGTAGTCCTCTTAATGATGGCTTTAGTCTCATAGATAATTATTTATTAATTTTTATCCTCACATCGGAACGCCTTGCAGCAATTACACCAATGGAGCACAATTAGTCCAAAATCTACTTCTTTCCAACATCGTGTGCGCAGTGGAATGGTAGTCATCAAAGGAGCGGCGCGGCGGAGGGTCACGTCGCTTGCTTACACAGCATCAGGCCATCGCTCCTCCAGGATTCCACATGCATCAAATCCCACACGAACACAGTTTGAAATGTCAAAGCTGTTTCGATGAGTTTTTACAAAGAAAATTGATTTAAATTGAAAAATACGGAAAATTTTGATATAAAATTATATTCAGTTCTCGTTAAAACAGGATCGCTGTTTCTCTTGTGTTCATTTGTGTGTACATTTCAATATGATCACAGTTATGAATGCTATAAGAAACTGATTGGTGCTCACTTACTACTTACCCCCGGTACCAGATGACTCAGATCAAACGAATAAGGCAATAACTCGATTCAAAGCGCTTGTAAATTACCATAAGCAATCTGCTGATCGATAAGAAATGGACTAGAGACAGCCATTATGTAGGCAGGGCACTTGTATCTTGGCGTAAGTATAGGTGGACTAAGTTTTTGGCGGGATTTCTTCGAGTGAAGTTCAGTGTTTGTTTTAACTGTTAATTATTCGCAAATTTATTCCTAGTGGATATTGTAATGTAAAATTGATGTAGTTTTGTATCTCAAGTGTCTGGATATTATGTGGAATCATTGAAACAGGCGCGATCTCGGTAAAATGGAGCTGAGAATTTTATTGTAGCGTTGACTACCTCAGCGAAGTTTGCCGAGAAGGTTGACTTAATAAATTTGCTGTCAAATACTACAAAAACATTAGAATGTGTACATCCTTATTCTAATGATAAACAAACTCATTATTCACTCGAAGACATGGCTTAAAGGACTTAGTATCCAAGCCAAAAACATTAACAAAAAGAATCGGATGGACTGATGAACTATTTCTTTTTTTGTAATTTTTTCCGGACAATCTATGATAATGTATGGGGTTTCCATGGAAACGGAAATACTCAGATTACAAAGAAGCACTTGACTCTGAAAAAGGGCCACAAACGAAATGAATCCTCTCTATTGTTTCACCTGATACGTTTTCAAATTGTTGGCCGTTTTGTTTACGCTCACTCTAATAAAGGGGAGCGTCGGGACCGTAGGGAACTGAGGAAGGTCGGCGACCTTGCCCCAACTCTATAATTAGCTCTTTGTTTGCTTTGACTTTTCACTGTCGTTATTGTGTCCGTCGAATTGATGAGGATGCTGGGACGACTCTAACAAGTTACAACTCTATTCTGTCATGTTCTTTTTTTCTGTAACGTACGATGCCAGCTGTCCTTGTATATCCTGCTTTCCTACAAATCACACTCGCATTATAAAAGCGAAAGTTTGTATAATGTTTGTTCCGTCACGTTCAAATGCTGAGCGGATTTGAATGAATTTATATTATAGCACATGGGTAGACCATGTTCTTTTTTTTTTTAGGTTGGAAAATCATCTAATGATAAATCCCGCTCTTGGGCGGAGCGCGAGATAGTGTCAGACTTTTACTGACTAAAAACCCACTCTTATTCCTTCTTTGCCTTCGTCCCAGGGCCCCGGGTTTCACTTTCACACTACCCGTTCTGACATTGATGAGACCATGTTCTGACATTTTCTTCACGCAGGCGAAGCCGTTAGCAGTAGCTAGTTAGAATTATACATGGGATATAGTAGTATAGTAATGTTTTTTAGGATTTATTTGGATGAAACTTGGCCAACGAGTAAACTATGACCTGTATATATAATACAAACTAGTAGTAAGTTTCCGTAAAGTATTTATCAGTTTTTTATGCGGGCCAAGCCGCTGGCATAAGCAAAGTTCATATAATTTTCACAATCGGTTTTCTATCGATTACACTTCGGGGAGTGTGCGTTGGAATTGCACAATTTAATTCCACCAAGTCCGTTCCATCATCGGACCACTAGACGTACGGCGTTGCGCCATCGGTACATGGTGGACATCCCACCCATACGTACAAAGCGTTTTGGGAATACATTCATAATGCGTACAGCTAAGGAGTGGAATTCCCTGCCGGAGTCTGTGTTCCCTGATAACTACAACCTAGGGGTCTTTAAGTCAAGAGTGAATAGGTTACTTCTAGGCTCGCGTTTGACCACCATCTCACCTGATGGTAAGCGATGATGTGGTCGACGATGGAGCACGCTTGCCTAGAAGTAGCCTATTCACTCTTGACTTAAAGACCCCTAAGTTGTAGCTATCTGGAAACACAGACTCCGGCAAGGAATTCCACTCCTTGGCTGTACGCATAATAAATGTGTTCTTAAAACGTTTTGTGCGTATGGGTGGGATGTCTACCATGTACCGGCAAGCGTGCTCCATCGTCGGCCACATCATCGCTTACCATCAGGTGAGATGGTGGTCAAACGCGAGCCTATCAATAATAAAAAAATAAATAAATAATCTTTCTAGCTATATGAAAAACGCAGAAAATTCAGTCAGTAGTCCCATATATCGAGGGTTTCTTTATCGAATTATGTACGTTTATTCGCGTTTTATGTATTATGTGTGCCAGAAATCAGCAGCGAGCGGTGACTGACAGACACGCCGATATTAACTTTCCTTGCTTGGATATAAGGGACTCTAATTTGATATCTTGTGTTTGTTAGAATCAGAATGTTTATTTGTGAGACATAGGTATTTACATAAGGGTCTTAGTTTTATTATACATGGGTGCTATGTTTTGCCGTGACCGGGTACAAATATTGATAATAAAATCATTAAAAAAAATATAAATAAAGAACTAACAGAGAAAACAAAAAACAAAATTAAAATTCTTAAAAGTGATAAATAAATATTTTAAATTAAGTTAAATAACTTGCAGAATTTATAATTAAAACGAAATTAATATAAAAAACAGTCTTAAAAATCTCAAAACAGTCTTAAAAATACCAAAGCAGTCTTTAAAATTATTACTCTTCAAAATTTGTTCTATTGCTAAAGGAATTATTTTTGTATTCGGAAATATTGAACCGTCTGCAGTTTTAGCCACGTTTTATACGAAGCTTTATGAGGAGCTACTTAAAAGTAAAAGTTGGAAAAGTTTTCATGCTAGATAGAGTTCGGCAAGATCTCAAATTTAAATTCTCAATTCGGAATCTGAGTGTAAGGTTTCAAATATTTAAAAAATACAATCTTCAATAGCTTTAGGCCACGGATATTTATTCAGTAAACATAGACTGAAATAATATTAGAAAAAATAACTACAGCGTCCTTCGTTTTTATAAAGCGTGCAGCCGCACAAGGCAGTTTGTTTAATGCGTCTAGTCACCCCCCTTTTTGTCGCAGACGATCCTGTCCCCCATGTGGACATATATACACAGCTACAACGTCATTTGTGTATGCAATTAAACTGTGACTTAACTGTTACCTTATCATGTAGCCTTGGTACATTGCCTTTGTTTTATGAATGATTTTTTGTTTTATAAAGAATACAACCGTGTGGAAGAAGTGGAACGCCAATATCTCCGTCTTAGGAGTTCTTCAGATGAAGGGCATTTGCCTTGCCGAAGTTGTTCCGAACTATCACAAGTTCGAGCTATCTTCCTCAAACGATAATAATAATTCAATTTGAGGCATGATGCTACAGCAGTTTAAACTGCATCCTATCCTTGCTTGTCCAAAACTGATTACAAACTTCCCAAGCGTCCGCTCATAATTTATCGTCGGACGGACTTTGCACCAAAACTGTGGCGCCAGCCATTTTCATAACAGCTTTGGCGTTATATTTTGGACAGTCACGACTACGAGTCGACTGACAAGTCCATATTTTACCCCGAAAATTAATCCTTCTTTCATAAACTTGTTTTTGCCAATTTTTCCAGATTTCTACATCGTATTTAATTTTTTAAAGGAAAATCTTTCCATGGTTTTATTACAGCAACTGTTTAAACTTGCCAATTGCTTTACACTTCTGCATTTGTTTGTACAGCTTTTGCTAGAGGTCATTACTATGCTGCCTTTTGTGATTCAATTTCTTCGGAAAGAATCTTGAATCTTGCGATTTTAAACTGTTGGCAGTCAAGGTTTTTAAGGATGCAGTCAAAATTGTACCATGAATTTGTTTGCAGCAGCGAACTTGCCCATATTAACGTTAATAATGAGATTAACCTTTTCTTAAAGAAACATTGAAAATAGTTACTGTGTCTAGAAGGACCTCGCAATAATTGTTAAATTCTACCATTTTCAGGCCGGATCCATTCGGCGATCGTCTCCGGGGTCAACTTGGAGACGAGGTCAGTCACAGTGGAATGGTACGAGCGTGGCGAGACCAAGGGCAAGGAGGTGGAGATTGACGCTATCCTGGCCCTCAACCCGGAGCTCGCAGTCGGACCCCCCAGGCACCACACACCACACCTACAGCCGATGCCCAACAAACTCGCCAGGGTAAGAGTAACACCTCTTCGAAACGTATGCGAGCCTAGTACTTTGATAAGAAGTAGGTCTATGTTAGAGGTCGTTTTATTGTTTCCTTTTTCGTCAAGCGTGATCGATTAGTGGAAAACATTTTCATATTGCTTGCATTAGTAACCTCAAAGTAAAGACTCCTAGGATTTCATATGTGCCTAGTACAACATTAAAACGATGTTTGTCTTTTTTAGTTTACAGTTTTCGTAAAGCGGGATCGATTAGTAATCATAGTTATCGCTTGAATGAAAATTATAAACAGCTGTTTAGAAACACTGCGCGCCTAGTACTTCGTTCAGAATTGAAACAACAATTTTAGTCTGCGATTCATTTGTACGCAAACCGTGATAAATTAGTTCCATGCTTGAATTAGTTAAATGTTGGTTATATGCTACTTAGAGTATCATCTAAGTCGGTGATATAACAAAATGATTTCATTCAGTCGTACGCCCTACCGTGTAGATACTAATCTTTAAAATAACACATTGCATCATGACTATTTTGAAATTAATATTTATAGCAATGAGTACATTATTATACATAGGTTATGCAGAAACGGTGCAGCCTTGCTTTCATTACAGACCAATTTATTTTAGCCCCGTTAACTCAGTTATAAACTTCAGTGCAATAAATTCTAGTTGTTAAGGTCTGCTCATATTGCTTGCCACGGATCGGTGACTCCAAGTTGCAACACATATCGTAGCTTATTTAATTTGAAGGTGATTGTAATTATTAATCTTCCGAACTGCAGTAGATCCAGAGCATCTTGTAAATTCTTTTCCAATACTATTTAACCTTACTGAATTACTATTTCAATTTAAATATCTGGACATATAGTACGTCGAAAGTAGAAACTTGCCTTAGTAAAGCATAAAAGAAACGCATCGTGTAAAATTCCGATGTGACCAGACCTTAAAGCATTTCCTCACGGCAACAACAAAGGTCAAATCGACCTAATTTTTGCTGAAAGCCGGCAGTCGCCATTTGCTTGCTTTCGCCTACAGTTTGCGCTTCTAATCGATTGTTAACTTTAGCGATAAAGCTAAATGAAAGCTTTAGTTAGTTTTATCGATTAGTAAGGGCGTCCGAATCGCGTACCAAGCCGCGATCACTCTCATTGTTTGGGTTTGGAGAACAGTTGCTAATAGACGCCGCGCCACAGTTGTGCTGACATATCCGCGTAAGGCGAATGTGCCCTCTGCCCATGACGCCACGACACCTCTCACATCTTACCATTATAATATTCATTATGAACTTTTCTAAATCGCTCATTTAGCAAAGCCGGTTTTTGTTGTTCGCGCAGTGTCGAAAAATAAACGAAATACTGTCAATGCGTGACAACAATTGCATCGCTGTCATGGCTGTTGTCGCACAACCGCTGGAGGGAATGTAGAAATGTTCCCATACATCTACAGTTGGCAGGTGACTATTTGCAGCTAGCACGGTAGCGATCATAGCTTGACGAAATGATTTTTTTTTCTTTCTGTAAGATGCACCGTTGCCAAGGCGACGCAGTTGTTAGAGCACGCCGCTGTGATAAAGCTCGAACACTGTTTAGAATTAGGTACAGCGGTAGTCAAGTGACATGTATCTAGGTAATTTCGATGTTTACGAAAACACCAGCTGATCGTCGCGTGCTGAGTAGTGGCCGGCTCTGGGTCCCACGATGATTGATGGTTAGACATATAAACGACCTTCCAACCACTATGGGCACGATTGACGCATGCCGGACACCGGTCGCATCGATTTTCCACCAGTCGTGCAAGCATATCAGTTTCACTTTCAACTCGAACCTTGTCCATTAGGGACGCACCACGTTTGTGACTTGTTTCGAATAAATGACGCAGGCGGAGGGCGAAGCGCCGGAGCGTTCAGTAAGTTGTTGCACCGTGTTCTGTCATGTATCATTGGCACGTGTATGTTTGACATGGCGAAGGACCCGTCCGGCTCGTCGTCGGACGATGGCGGTTTCCTGCGGGAGGGCGCCGAGGGCGACGCCGCTGCAGACTCCGGACACACGCTGCCCGTGCGCAACTCACGATCGGTACAGTTTACGCACTTACTAAACGCATCATTCGCACGCCGGAGCTCGACGCGCACGCACCTCGTGTTGCGACACTCCGAAACCACCTTATTTTTTTTATTTTCACTCTTTTTTCGATTACGTTGCTCCACGATCTATGATTTGCACACGAACGGCTTGTTATGGTGTTTTGTTTGATTGTAATGGATTGTGCTTTTGTCACGCCTGTTATAATTCGGTCGACAATGCGATACGGTTTGTGCAGAGGCTTTGGCGTAACAAAAACTCAGTCCAATCGTTAATACTATAGTAGTTTGTATAATGTCAATGTACTGTATATTTGTTGCACTCATTCTTTGGACTTTTTGACCGACTCGGATTAATTTTGTAAAAAGTTGAATTAGATTTGTGTTGCAGAGATGCAAAAAAAATGTTTGTGGCTCATTAATCAGATGTTTACCTACAATAAGTTTAATTTGGTCATCATCAATGACATCAACGGATGATTCATCTTCCCACGCCGCTCTAACTTGTCGTATCGGCTCTTAACGGAAATTTTCCTATATTTTAAATAATGACCAATTGCATTCGCCTGTTTCGGCGTAATTGGATCAGCTTAAGCTTTTGGTTTTTTTTTATGTTAGAGAGCTTCTACAAAAATTAAATGGTTTGGACTTGCGAAATACTCTTATTTCGTTGGTTTGAATGCTTCTCATTTAACCATATTTTGTTTGATCTTTGAGATTTGTGTTGAAATGATATGATATGTATGAGAACAATTAATTTTCTAAGTACTGTAGTATTTTAAGCCTCATTCCTCAATTAGCTAGTCCTCTAAAACAAGGACTTGCTTGACTGATCGATGAATATATTACATGTACCTATATTAATTTTAACAAATCTTTGTATAGAATCAACTATCTAAGTACCACAACTCCACGTTATACCTAATAGAAATCTTCCACTTGCACTTTTCAAATAAAACCTAATGAATGAAGGACAAATTAATAGGCACCCACATAACTCAACTGACATTGAAGAAAGTCGTACCTTGCAAAGAGAATACGTAATGATCAAGCTAGCACTTATTACGGATTCCTAGCAAGGTTGACGCAGATGGAAAACACACCATGAATAATATTAATTGGGAATCTTCCACACATGATGCTACTTATTTCGATTCTACGAGAATTTTCGCAGATGTACTACAAACCACTGAAGGACCGATCCAGGTGGACTGCACTAGTGTCCATACAACAAAAATTTGTAATGGACATAACTAATCCCTTCTCTACAATTAGGACTTATTCTTACAACTTATTTTAGTGTTAAGTACCTAATTACTAATGTACTATTCAGGTAGCTACAATTTGTGTCACGTTGATAAATTGAAGCGACATAGATTCTAATAAAGGCATTTGAACGTAGTGACGTGTGTAATAAAGTATTACAATGTAAACCTGAATTGGGTTTACTGATTAATCAATAGTCAATCGTGTGGGCTGGTTGGCATGTTAAATTGACTCTTCGGTTTCCAGTGTGAGCTATTTATTGGAAATTGATGTTACGGTTGAAAAGAGCTGTTTAAATGGTAGGAAAACAATTGAGTAGCTAATCCATTGACACGAAAAAGAACTATTGAAGAGAAAGAAAGAAAAAAATTATGAGTATCAAATTTCGAGATGAAAGTATGAGTATACATGTCGATGGATGGAGAGGGAGGCCAAAGAAAAGATGGATGGATTGTGTGAGAAGTGATATGAAAGAAAAGGGAGTTAGTGATAGCGTTACTGGTGATAGAACAAAATGGAAGAAAAAAACGTGTTGCGCCGACCCCAAATAAAACTGGACAAGGGTAGGAAAATGATGATGAAATCCCGAGGAGACAATCCCATGAAATATGAGAGACAAGAACTACAAACGATATCACTAAGAAAAACCTAACTATGATTAAAGTCTCTATACAGCAGCAAACTCAAGACAAAGACCTGTTTACTCATTTATCAATAAAAAAATATAATACTAGGATTAAAGATATAAAGCTATCCACGCTTAGCCACTGCACGTGGAACCATTACTATTCATTGTTCGGAACAATTGTGACAGACATCCCGTTGTTACAGTAATCAGCTTGCGTCCTTATACTTGAACAACGTGGATAAGATGACGCCGGATTTTGTACAGAGATCCCACTTGATCTTCTTTGTGTTTTGATGAATGTCGTATCATTGTTTGTTTAATCTAAGAGTAGCACACGAAATGTAATTTCTCAAATAATGAGTAAAGTGTTTTTATAAATAGTTGACAGATTCGTCTTTCATATTGATGATGACGGTTTCTTCAATTATTTAATTTGAATAATGTAGTTAAAGAATTTATAAAACAAAAAGGTACGGTAGTCATAATATCCATTGATGACACTTCTGAAGACTAAACTAACCACGCAAACTATAAACATGATCCTCGTGTCAGAAATGAAACGTATATAGACTGAGACGTATTTAAAGAATGTAGACAGTAGTGTTTATAGGTGAATGTCGGTTCATTCTCTGAATACCTAGTTTTATGTTTTTATCGGTAGTTCACATTTTATGTGGCTATATTGTTTTATAGTCATGCTAGCACATACCAGTCCGAATAGAAGCCATGTTGCAAGCATAATCTGATTGAAATCCTCTTATGATCCTAACATAACCTTGGATTAATTTCTATATGAACTTGATTAATAAGTTAATCAGGAACAGATAACGAAAAACGGGGAGAAAAAATAAAATGTTTTATGGAATGTTGATACAATGTAATGAAATCATTTACATTCATGAATATCTTATCAATAAGAAGTGTGCTGCATTTAAGATAACATAATTAATTTACTGACTCGGTATGAAAAGTGATAATCACGTATTTTATTTGAAAACATCCAAGTCACTTTAAACATAAATTCAAAGATATGTACAAAAGAGTCAAAATACTTTTTCCACTAACTGAAAAGGTAATGTTGCAAAAATTATTTGATAACCAGAAGATATTTTAAAGACATTTTGGCAGGTAACCAAATACTTGCAAATACCAAAGGACACACACGGATCCCTTGGTAACTGAAAAGTGTTTCTCAATAAGATAGTTTTAGAACTTAGGATTTCAAAATAAATCAAAATTATTAACCTAAACATAAATCGGTATTGATGTTAGCCAAAGACTCGTAAACGACTCTTCGTTAAGATAAGAAAATGTAAAAGTATTGAATCCCAAAGAAACTTTAAGAAGCTTATTCATAAAAATATAGAAAGCTTCGGAACATTATAATTTAGTTCCTTAAACGATAACATTTCAAGATTTAATAAAATCTTGTTACCTTTTCCAGCAACGTTTTTACTTAACGATTAAATGGTCGACCGTCGACTAGGAAATTGCCCGTGCGGTATCCACTCTGCTGGAAGAGATAGTCCTGTCGTTCGCGGTCCCGTGTTGGGCGCCATTCATTGCTTAGTGGCACATTCATTGCCTCGCCTTCCGACCGTGATAAATTACTTTCCCCTACCCTCTAATTGCTTCGCAGGTACTTATTTCCGGAATGGAGATAAATGATATCTGTTGTCGAAGACGTTCAGGAAAAGCGTTGAGTAGGTTCGTCAGATAAAGTAGACCTTGATTGTATTATTCCTTCTTGTATTCACAAAAGGTATAGCAAGCTTACCAATTTCGTATTTTTGCAAGAACTGTCTCTGAACGTTACATTTTAATAACTGTTCAGCGATGAAAATCTCGTTCGACACTTCTATCTCTTATATCGTCAGTATAAACGCCATTTTTTTTATTAATTGCCAGATATGAAACATAAATTCAGACATCCTTTATTTATTCATAGAACTCAAGTTAGTTTATGTCATACACTCTGTCATATTTCATAGAAGTCTAAACTCATAAATAAGAGCAAATAAAGATACAAATCAGCGCTACAGTCAGATAGACAGGAAGAGGGCCATCAAAGTGGGTTTATACTGCATTCGCGAAGGAAGTGCCCGTCAGGTGCCGTGAATAAGGAAGTACGGAGCGTCGTACCATTGGCCTGGATACATTTCTAGGCTCGGCTTAGGTGTGCCCCGATAGTACAAAACGTTGAAGATAAAAAATGTCCTTTATGATAAAGAAAGATAGGGAATACTGTTACGGTTAGAACTTTCTAGATAAGAACATTCATATCATTGATTGGTTAATAATACTCTGGCGATTAGAAGCTCTATAAAGAGAAAAGATTTGTCAATAGAATTTGATAAGCTTGATATTAGAGGGGAACAGTCACATATCGTTAATAAAGCAATATTCATTTATTTATTGGATTTCCAGCAGAGGTGACACAGATTATATGATTACAAAAAATATCTAAGAACTTATTCCTGTGCTTCTCCAATTGTCAAGGTGCGTTTAGATCTGGCGAATGCGCCACTCGCGAGGCGCTCGTGGGCTCGCGAGCGGCGCATTCGCCAGGTCTGGACACACCATAAGAAATCACAACATTTACTAAAAAACTGGTTACAAAAATATTTGACATGACATGAAAAAAGATATAATAATAATTTATTTAAAAAGACAACTTTTGATTCACATTATATGTTATTATCACTTATTTCTATGTTAGTTAGTAATAAAAATATATATTTATTACAGAACAAAATTAAAACAAAACTACATAATTACTATCCGATTAAATAGGTACTTTTTGGTATATTATGTACAATAAACCTTCGATTTCAATATCGAAAACATATAACAAATAGATAAATCAGTTGTAGCTTCAAATTGATTGCATTTAGGTAATCATGACATAAGCATTAAGGAATGTTGCCACAATATCACGTTATTATCTTTCCCTTTCAGCAAGCAATGGTTTTGGTCGATACTCACAAAGTAAGAAGCTTTGCTAGGTTGAATAAAAACTCGGTTAGTGGGCCACAGATTACCATTCATCAAGGGTAGTTGGTTAAGCTATTAGCTGATGGAGAAATGTGTAAAATTGTTTGGCGGACTACCTTGAAATATACTGCTTAGATGTTTTTAAAACCATGGCTTATTCCTAGACTACTAGACTTTTTTAACTTACTGCTAGCACATGGTCCAGGATACCTTAAACCTTGAAAAACAAATGTTCTTATCGTCAATAGATAGCTCATTTGCAACAAGGATGACATACTCGAAAACGCATGATTTTACAGGAGACCATTATTAAGTTTGAATAAATAAATATTACGACTTACGAGTAGTGGGTCGCGGGTGCAAACCCAGCCAGGCGCATTACTTTGTGTAATTTATTTCATCACCACTGCTCTCAAAACCGTGAAGGAAAACATCGTAAGGAAACCGGCGTGTCCTAGAACCAAAAATTCGAAGACATGTGACATTCACCAATCCGCACTGGTCCCGCGTGGTGGATACGGCCCATTCTCTCTCCTAGAGAGGAGGCCTGAGTCCCAGCAGTGGGAACATTAAAAGGCTGATTATGCTTTATGCTAAATAAATATTATCTTCATAATTATTTTCTGTTCATTAAAGGTGTCTATCTTTCTTTCTTTCTTTATTTCATATTTTACAAAAATAGTTACATGTAACAGCCACAAGTAAATCTTAAACAAATAATTATGCTAGTGCCCAAAGAATAACTATAATTAACTTAACAGTATTTAAGAACTAAAGGAAAATTGACTTTATTTAATAATTGTGTTTTTTATGCGAAAAATATGACGCAATTTAGTTAATATAACGAAATATGAATCTAATGCAGCAAAATTATATATTGTTACTAGAGGTACCGACATACGTTGTCCTGCTCGAAAGCTGGCTTTACCACCTTACAAAAACCCTACCGGGTCCAATTGTATTTTCAAACCATCAACCAACTCAAATAATCAACTCAGATAATTACGTCATATATTAACTTTACGATACATTGGCTGCTGCACTGTGTCGCGGAGTTAATTCCGGCATCCAACAAATATTTGTATGGCTTATAGATAGTTCCGGGGTCTGTGTGTGTCTTGTGTATGTGAATTAAAATGCTTGTGAATGCTCCTACGATAGAGGAGTAAATACTAGTGAGTGGAGGGGGGGGGGCAACGTTTAAAAATAGTACATTTTGATGCAAATGCAGAAAGTTTAGCATAGCGACCGAGGCAGTATTCTTTCTAGCTGACGGGTTATAGATCCGAGGGCTGCTTTGACGAATTTCCACGTGTATCAAATGACGTTTTTCAATACACATATGAAGACATAAATAAATGGGGGTTGACGCGCGAATCGTGGGGGTCGCTTAGTGCCCAGCCTTATACGATGAATGTAATAAAATTGTGGTGGGGGGCGAACACGCGCACTTTTTCGCACTAGTGCAAAAAACAGTAAATTGCGTGCCTAAAAGCGTTAAGGATAAGATCGGGTTTTCGAGTAAGTGTATTGAAAAATATATAACATTAGTTTTAGTATATGCGAAACCCAAAACACGTAAATACGTGTTTTTAGTATTTTTATGTAAAGAATCTAGGTACAAAATTTAATAACAGTATCATGAAAAATCAAAATTATAAGCTTGTTATCTGGTGGTCAGCACAAATAAATGGTCACCGGGCCATCCGGGTGGATGAGGGGTTGTTTTACTTCTGCACCCAGCTGGACGCTAGCGCCTAATGCCCGCTGTAACCTGCTGTGATCTGTATTGTACTTATGTCGGTTGTGTCCAACTAATGACCTTTTTATTTATGCATATTTTGAAAAAAATATAACATGGTATAAAAATTATTGAAACCGATTCAGTTACTGATTCTGAACAAAGTATATTCAGGTATCGCACATACTAAACATAATGTTGTATACATACCTTCAGGGTATGTCCTTCTTATCCTAAAAAGTACAACCATTTGTTTCATGTTACTACTCTTCTGTCACCACAAACATTGAATGATGGAAACGAATTACAGAATAACAGGAATGCCCGTATATTAACGTAGGTACAAGATTACGAGAGGCTTTTTCGAAAGCTGCCTTTGTATTTTGTATTGCCAAATGAAAATAGAATGCCAATGCGGGTATAGGAAACTATAACACTATCTTATAAGTCTGCTGTTGTGGTTATTTTGAAAGCTTAATTTAATGTACTTTGGAATGGAATGCTCATTTTAGTTTGTTGTTTTTTTTTATGGTTACGACGTATGTTTTGATATTTAGAGGATATTAAACGTATAAGAAGATTATAATTAGATACGTATTCGTCATTATACGCTTGATGTACACCTGCATAAAGCTTACATAACTGAAACTGTGTCGACGAAGCGGCAACGACACGAAGGCACCACGACGCTTCGTCGACACACGCTTCACGCAGGCGTACACCAAGCGTATAATGACGAATACGCGTCTATGAAGCTACGCGTCCGTGGACAGTACCTAGGCCTTTATTGACATAATTTTCTTTCCGATTATATTATTATATTATTCTTATGTGAATATTTTCTCAAATCTTTCTCACTCTTTGGATTGAGGGCTACAAATTACTCTGTAAATATACAGTACCTTTATTTTTATTTACCCTCTCCTGCAGCTTTTTATTGTTATGTTGCGAGTAAACACAAATTAGTACGAAGATGATTAATGTGTGGTTTCTGTTTTAGGACATGACGCGGCAATCCATACCGGTGGCGACAAAAGGTGAGTCTGAATTTATTTTCTTGGTTATATTAACACCGATAAACTTATTGGAAGGGAATTAGTAAGTGTTAGTCTGTTATTTTAAACATGTTTTAACCCTTTAACCGCATTTGACAAACACTTTCGCGTTTATTCCGCTACGGACGCACATCCACGACCAAATACTCCATCTCGTCAGCTCTTCTGTCACCTATGGGGATTGAAGAGCTAAACGAAATGGAGTACCCGGTTGCAAACATACGATCCTGGCGAATAGGACGCGAAAACATTCGTTGTAGGTTAAAGGGTTAATAGCTTACGAAATCTGTTAATTTCGTTTTTGGTGCTGCGCTGACTACCACCACCATGTACTGGTGGTGGTAGTCACCAGGGAAATCTAATTTCCTGGTATGTCAAACATTCAATTTAGTTGAAGAAATGACATCAACTAAATTGATATTACTATCTTATCTACAAAATAAGTCTTTCATTTGAAAAACGATCAGTGAGTCGTTTTAAAAACAATATTTACAGTGAAACAAACCCGTGTTTACTGGTTTTGCAACACCTTCACCAAAAGGACGAACAAATCTTGTTTGTATTAGTCATGCAACTGTTTTGATGTCTGTGAATCATACTGCAATATGTGCAACTTATCCTATGTATCATTTCTCAAATATAGACCACGTGTTGCTTAAGGATTTTACGCAATCAGAACAAAGAGAGGAATCGTTAAAAGGACATTGCTCTGCGTCCATACATTGTTGGCCCTAGAGCCAAGAGCATCGGAAAATGATGTATTGTATTCTCTATCATTAGTAAACTCCAATAAGATCTTATTTTTATAGCGGACTAGCTGCGGAGTCGATATATTTCAAAAAAAGTATCAGATTTTGAGGTTGTAATCGAACCATGACAACGAATATTAGGTTTGATTTTTCATAGCTCCGAGTGATTTTTAAGAAACTGAAAAAAAAATCGTCGATTGCACAGGGCCATTCTGGACATTTTCTTTTCTTACTCATCCGTTAGTTTTATCTATCTATACAAAAGGGGAAACTGACTGACTGATATATCAACGCACAGCCGAACCAACTAGGATCGTACAATTTTGCACAAAGCCTCCTTTTATAACGTAGGCGAGCACTAAGATAGGATTTTCCAAAATCAACCCCCTTAGGGGATAAACCTACTATCACGCGGGCGAAGCTGCTGGCAGAAGCTAGTTATAATATAATACGGCTGATTGCTTATAACGGAACTTTGACGTCACTTTATAATATTTGTGTCAATAATTCAATATTCCATTTACCTACTGAATAGCTACAACGCGACCTTGAAGTACCTAACGGAAAATAATTTAAGTAATTAATTCACCCAAAGACGGAGTCCCCGTATTATGACGTCACACTTACGTGAATCTCCTTTTAAAGCATTCTAACTGGCATATAACAAAAAAAATGTGACCACGACGAAGTAAAGACGTTCTAATGAGGTGAACGTTGCCCTAACGGTCGGTCTCAATCTTAATAGCGATCTTGAACTGGCATGACGTGTGTCTCGCAAGACAGTATCACATATTTCAGTTCCATTTTAGCTGATGATTCGTATTTGTTCTTGGTTTCTTTGTGAATGTTCCTGGATCACTGTTTTGGGTTATATGTTTGGATCAAGTGTTTAGTTCTTGCGTGGTATGTGACTAGGTGTTGGTATTTCGTGTCGTTTCCGTTTTTATACTCTTGAGGATTTTAAACTATAACTGTGATTTCGGGCAAATTTCGAATTTAGGTTCTTTTTGTTGGTTTTTCAACAGAAGAGGAAGGTCCTTTAAAATTGTTTATCGGACCATTGTTGCTCAACTAAATATATTTTTATATCAAAATTGTCCTTATAAAATTCCGCAAGCATTTATTACAATAACATGTCCACAAATATTGGTAATGTATTGCAATGAAGGTAAAACACCGGCACGTCACGCGATGATTCATTATGTGGTTATCTACTGCATTACGTTAACCCACAGAAGGCCCGACTACTGACTAAATCATAAACTAGATAGTGTTAGGTCCTTTTTAGGGTTCCTGTGTCTATGAATTCTTTGCTCATATAGTCAGAAGGTATTCTTGCCTCACTTTAACAACAGAATATTCAAAATAAAATTTTTAATCTTCAACTGACAAAGAAGAGCGGTTTCACTTGTCTTTGAAATAAACGTGTTGACATGAGTGATCTTTGATAGCTTATCTCTGTCAGAGCAGCTGCGCTGAGGTCAAAGGCGCCTTCTAACAAACGAAATCTTTGGACGCATTCGTTATAAACTTTGTATTTTGTTTTGGTTAGTAAGTCTACGCGACCGGATCGCGGCAAACCACGAAGGAGATAGCGGGACGGCTTAGATGTCTTCCTTGGGAATTGGCAAGGAATGGCTCAGAGCTTAGAACAATGGAAGGAATTGAGGGTCGCCTTTGCCCAGCAGTGGGACAGTACAGTCTAGATATAATAATGTAATAATATTGAGTCAGGAATTCTCTTTACTTCCTTTCATGGAATCCTATTTCTCCTTTAAACCCCCCTAAGATCCTATCCCATCTCAGTAAAACCGTTTCTCTAAATAGTTACCCATGATCCAGCAGTAGTACTCCAACTGTGATCATCAATTTACGTACTCTTGGAAATATTAGTGCCTCTGAACCAACGACCAACTTGCCAGTGATATTTAAATTACTAATTCCCTCTGACGGCCACTAGGCACATCTTTTCGAAGCCTGTCATTTTGTCTGGAAGAAAGACTAGTTGAAACACACTAGTGCATAAAGAACAAATAAATGTCAGTTGTACATACCCACATCCTTATCGTGCTAGAGTGAGACGCGGCTAGCTTGACGTTTGATTCGTTGTTCATGAGCGTCGCTGCGTCTGGCTGGCGGGTTCAACGGTCGCGGGTCATTTAGTGCAGGTGGGGCACGCGAAATTATTGTCACAAAGCTTCCAGTTGTATTGTAGAGTTTATAGATAATTCCTGGATATATTAGTAAGGAAAGTGTCGTGATGGCTCAGTGGTTAAGGCCATGCATGAGGTAGCGGGTTCGATACAGGGCAAGTACCAATATGAATTTTCGTATGTACTTTTCTATGTTTATCCAGGACATTACTGACACCCTGTGTCTCGAAAGGCGCGTAAAACCGTTGGTCCCGGTTGTCATTCATAGATCTTTGACATTGTTACGGGTAGTCAGACACGAAAAACTCTGACCATTAGTCTATCCAAGGATTATCGTGTTGCCCAATAACCGGGTTGTGGAGGTTTGATAGGCAGTTGCTCCTTGTGAAACACGGGTATTCAGCCGAAACCGGTTAAACTGGAAGCTGACCCCAAGCTATTTCGAAAAAGATTAGGGAGATGATGATTAGTAGGTACGGAAAGTTGAAATATGGCAGGTCTTTGCCTAAAAAAACACAGGGTTTTGAAAAAAAATATGTCAAGAGTAGATCACAGTCCTTAAGAGAATCCTTTTCCACTCGCCTATCGTCAACGTCGAGCATGGTTTAAAAGCTTCTTGCTTTATCTAATTCGATCCAACGCGATGTCTGATGAAGAGGCAACGCGAAAGAAGAGAGAGAACAGCCTGAAAACTCGGTTGGCATTCGGTAATTCCGTGATTTAATTAAATATTTCACAAAACTTGTTCCAGGAAATATGTGATTTTTTTAAATTCTTAAAAGTGTTTGAGAAAAATTCTTATGGAGGGCCAAAGACCACGTAAAATAGCTGATTTTCAGAGGTCTTTACTGGATTAGTTTTACATAAATCTATGTTTTGATTTTTAGCGAAGCCTAGATAATATCCACAAGATACATATTTATCTGTGTATCCAAAATATCTGGAGAAAGATGTGTAATAACATCATAATCACGTAAGAGCGATTGTATGAAAATGTACCTCGAGTTGCCCGCTCCGATACTCTCTACCTTTACCTTAAAACGTAATACCGTGGTTTAACACTTAATGGGTTTGTGAAAAAAATATTTCACGTTAAGTAATCTTCTTGATCCCTGAATAGGATATAGGTACCTCTAGAAAGTTACATTGACACTGACACACAGCCTCGGTTAAACCCCTATGTGCCACGGTCCCAAGCTTATCACTATTTATTGGTTACGGCTCCTAAGCCCAAGCTCTAGAGTTGCACTTTGCGATTTATAGACCCCGAGTGGGCTTCATACTAGGGTTTCCAACTCGTCGCGACCATCAGGAATCAAGTCTGGAGTTAATTTAAATAAACGAAGTCGTCGACCCAGAAATAATTGCAGCTAATTAAATAAATTAAAAGAATTGGCACGGGAAAATTGAAGCTTGTAAAATTCAGGAGTGAATTCAGGGAGAGCTGTAAACTTTCATGTAGGTACGTGACTTACAACCCGCACGTATTCAGTTAAATTCTTTTTGGAGTCTCTTCAGCTTTTTTAAGAGTAAGGCCTACTGTCGACGGACGCGTAGCTTCTTAGACGCGTATTCGTCATTATACGCTTGGTGTACCTACCTACGTCTGCTCACAGCTTACATACAAAACTATGAAACTCTGTCGACGAAGCGGCAACGTCGTGCCGTCTTTTCGTTGCCGCATTGTAGATTGTAGGTAAGCTATGAGCTACGCGTCTGTGGACAGTCGGCCTAAATGTTAATTATCAGGATGTTCAGCAATTCATCAAGGACTTGGGGTAAACATAGACCTGGAATAGGACTTGGGATCTTCCGACTTTCTATCCCGGTAGTGTCGACTTGCCCTTTTGACAACTTCCGACTTTCGAGCAACCAAGTCACTGGCAAAGGCTAGTAAATACAAACAAATATAAAAAGCAACAAATAGTCAAATACACAAACAAAAGCAAACTTAAAATAAGAATGTCTTTAAGATGAATGTTTCAGGGGGCTACCCTGAAACATTCATCTTTCAGCAAAACACAATAACTCTAACTTGACAAGAGGTAATAATCATCATAACTCTCTAACTTAGTCTGAGAGTTTCGATGATTAAAATATATGTATATGGTAAAATGTACCATTTTAATAAACACTTAGAATATATTTTTTGAACCGTAGTCCATATCCAAATATCCAATACTCAGCGAATTGCAAAAAACTTTCGAAAATTTAAATTTCGCGGTCTACCAGGAGTATTCACCTAAAGATAGCATTTATTTATCACGTCTCATATCTAGGTTAATTTCAAAATTTAGCCAATCTTCTTTCCTGATACTCACGGTGTCATTGAACTGATAATTGTGTCACCTGGCGGCGCAAGCGCATTTAGTTTTGTTTACATTGTAATATCGCTTTTACTAGGACAAAGTTTTCATTTAAACTGATATGTCTGCTTTGTTTATTATAATTATTTGTCCTGAATTTGTCCATAAATAAAAGTCGTATGTGGAAAAAAAGAAACTAATGAAGACCGAAGACCAGAAAAAATAGGTAAGGAGTTCCGCTAGGTTGAAATTGGTGTATAGAGCAATTAAGACAAGGCCTTCTAAATTGTGACCTAATATTGACCTTTGGTCACCAATTTCAGAACCGAATACTTTTTAAACAAGTGTCGGAAGCCATGTACAATTCAACACTCACCTCTTATCTCTACAACTAAGTTTTTCCGTTCCGTTCTGTTTATTCGCGTATTCCTCCCAAACTGCGCAACAGACGGCGCTGACAGAGTAGCTCAACCCTTACGAGGATGGTTGGCGCGCCGTATTGAAAAACGTCGCCATAATGTAATGCGGCTAGCTCACGTTCAACCGGATTGTGGTGGCAATACGTACTTCAAGGCAGCTTCCAACGTTTAGCTGTATTGTAAATTTTGGGTGACAATAAATTATGAAGAACCGATCCAGAAAAACCCTTGGGTAGGGTATAAAATTTGCACCCACGCAAAGACGGAGCGGGTTGCTAGCCATTTATAAATAGCAGATCTCCACATTTTTATGTAATCCTGATACCTTTCACTACATTGACGTAAAGTATCTTATCTGCTTGCAAGCCGATTATGCTCAAGCTCTTAATGATTCACTTATCTCAATAGGAAGCGAAATATGAATGAAAGAGCAAAATAATATTTTCAAAAACTTGTTACATTTGTATGGGTGTTAGTAACTCTTGCAAGTTTGAAGTTACGTCGGGCACATGAATTGTATTTACATATTTCAGTAATGAGATCAGAACACGTTCAGATTTCGGTCCCGAAGTTTTCTTATTCTCGTCTCGTTCATAATTCACTTTTCCTTAGAGACCCCTGAGGGTTAGTTAGCTCCCCTCAACTTGAGACACATCGTTAGCCTCCTCTTGGCCCAAGGCTGCTGACATTTCGTAATTGTTGCATTTTGATGAGCCGAAAAAGTCTTTAGACGAGTCGTTTTGTTTAGAAGTGCGTCTGCCAGCGGTTTCGTCTGCTTGTAAGTGATGCCATCTAGCCGATTTCGGCCACAGCGACCGCATTCCTTGGCTACTCATGGAGGTTGTGAGCTCAGATGTGCTGCTCTGTTATCTGCCCTCATGTGACTTGCATATCCAACTTTGGCCGAAAAACTCCGAGCACAGAGTGGACATGTCAGAACACCATTAACGATATGATAAATTATAGCTGTTGGTGCTCTAGCTTTGAGGTCGTCGCATTTTTGGTCTAATTCCAACCTCCTTTTATTTCCAAAGGCCTGTACTTGCCGCTGCACACGACGTCTCCACTCAGGCCGATTTTGAGCTTGTTTCTCCCAAGCCGCGGGGTCAATTTCGCATCTCTTCATGTGTCTACTTTGAACTTCCTTGAGACTGTCCACTACGACTTCGTTTTCCTTGCTGGAGTTCGGAATAAAAGATACGCTTCGCTAGTCTCTGTTCGGGCATCCTAGAGACATGTCCACACCACCTGAGCTGCCGCCTCATCAAGTAAGCCTCAATGTCCAGGACTTTGGCTCTCCTTACAACATTTGTGTTTCTAACACGATCCGACCATCTGATGTCCATAATGTTTCGAATGTAATTTAAAGTGGAATTTGTCCAAAGTTCGTATATGCTTTGGATAGAGGTACCACGTCTCTGATGAATACAAAAGATTTGGGAGAACTATAGCCATGTAGACAGAGATCTTTGTTTTCAACTTGAGATCGTGAGAACGAAAAACTTTGGGCTGCAGTTTTGCAAAAGCTGCCACAGCCGCACAAATACTTTGGCTAATCTCAGCGTCGAGGCCTCCGATATGATAAGAAAATATTAGCTGAAGTCGGTCAGTGGTAAAGTAGCATTCTACTGGTGAAAGAATTTTTAAAATCGGTCAAGTCGTTTTTGAGTTTATTCATTACAAGCAAAAATACTAATATTTCCTTTTTATAATATTAACTATTAATATAGATTGCTTTAAATAAGTACCAGCTCTAATACCTGGGCACATTGTGCTATAACAATACCTATTACAATATTCAATACTGTCCTCGTGATTAATGGAACGAAAAATAAATAACTAATGTATGACGCACGAAATTGGATCTTCATTAGACTCCATTCCATACTCGTCGCGTCCTTGCCCAAACCTGACCTACACTCACCACCTGTAAGCCTATTACCTACAGAATAAAATATAAAGTTCATTGGCCGTCTAATAAGTGGAAAATAACGCTCAGTATGGTCACCCCAATTGCGTGCTGGCTCACATACCCTCCAGTTACGTCAATCGATTGCGCAAGATTTATTTGGCAGCTAACGTGTTCTGAAATATCCCAATTGACTGTACCACTTGAAGTGGTCACTGCAGTTTCATGACCGCGAACGATTCGTTATTCAACACCCTCAAATGGATGAAGAGCATGGCTCTGGTTTTCATCCATTTGAGGATGGATTCCATAGCTTAGCTACAAAAGGTTGATAAGGTTACATGCTGACTTTCTTTATTGGTCCTATTTATAAGTTTTCCAAGTTAAGAAAAGTATATTTAAGCTTGTGAACAGGAAGTTAAGTTTCCTAGCTAACAACAGCTAGCTACAAAGCCTCGAGCACAGGCGCAGGGTAGCCAGCCTATCGGTATTTTACAGGTTGCATTTTGGAGAGTGTGCGCAGGAATTGCATGGCTTGATTCCGCCATCTCCTTTCTATCATCGGACAACCCGACGTACGGCGAGTATCCACCCTTACGTTGTTGAAACTTCAACGGTCCGGACTAAGCGTTTCGCTTCGTCGTTTATACCGCGTACATCGAAGGACTGGAACAATTTGCCTGCTGCGATCTTCCCGTCCAACTATAATTTAGGTGTCTTCAAGGCTAGAGTGAATAGGCTCTTGATAAACTAGTGCGCCTCACCATCAATGATTGCATCACTGCTTACCATCAGGTGGGATCGCAGTCAAGCGCTGGTTTATATCAATTAAAAAAAAAAAAAAAAACATGATCTGAATCATCAGAAACAGTATTTTGTCAAAGACAACAACCATCTGAATACTGCATCATGTGCCCGAAATTTCTTTTTGTTATGTCTAAGTTTGTCGACATCATAAACATGTAATTTCTGGTACATCTTTATCCCTTGATTAATTAAACAGCAACACTTCAGCTCAGCTAGGGTCATTGTCAAAATGTTACCGCTCTTGACATTGTACTCCGGCGAAGGTCGTTAATGTAATTGTAACGCGTTGTTGACCGACTTTGTGTACCAGGCTACCAGCTTCGTAATCATGCAGATTGGATCATTCTCATTCAGGCTTTGAGTGGAGTTTGCTATTAAAAACAACTTTGGTAGTCACACCTTTAATGATTTTGTGAGTGATCAGAATACAAAAGTTTTTGGGCGTTATTGATTATATGAATAGCAATTATGTGTCGAGGTATGGGCAGAATAGTCCTATATACCTCTTTTTTTGAGGTGGTATATCATCGAATGACTTGTCCCGCTCTATAGCGGAACGGGAGGGTTAGACTTTTACTAACTAAAACGGGCACACCTCCACCGTATGCTCTACCTTGTCCTCCGCCTGAATCCGGTGCAAGAACCTCCCGAATTTACAATCTCCGTTGAGGACCTGCATCATGCGGAAAGTGAGGACGCCGTGACGTCGCGCCAGCCAGTCCTCAAGGACTGCCATGATTATGGCGTGCTCAGTCCTATACACCTCTAAGAATGTATTATTGTATACTGTCCATAAGTACCCTTACTGGGTAAATGCCTCCCTCTACTCTTCCGACTTCTCCGTTGAAGATCCAGGCAAAGTTAGCGAGGCGAACTATACTCTGCTTCATGTGGGATAGTGCCATACCTAGGTTATTATAAACGTATTCTATACTTCCAACGTTGGTAGATGGCCTGGATAATGCATAATTCACAGAGGTGACATACATTATTAAGCCTGTAGTCCTTCCGCTGCAACGAAGATGTTACATGAGTTGCGAGGTAGGCTAGGAAGGCAATAAAGACGATTGTCGACGCTAGTCTACTGACCTACCGGAAGCCTTGATCAACTCCTTTATAAAAATGTCCTTAATCGTGATGTTACTTGCTTTGTTAATAAGCCTATTATTTTAAATGCAAATATGAGTTTGATTAGCTGTTACGCTTTAATGTCTTAACTACTTTACCGATCATAATGAAGTTTCGCAAACACGACAATCAACAAAATGCACATTAACGCAAGCGAAATCGCAGGCAAAACCTAGTATAAAATTTAAGCTTCAAAGATATGTTAGTCTTTGATTTTAGCTGTTTTGTCTCTCGTGTATCTTCTACTCTTGTCATGCCGCATAATATGCGATACAAAGATAGCCATATCTAAGCTATCTTTGTATTCCATAAAGCAATACTTTCTTCCGACACAAATAAAAACAAGATTTCATTCATCCGATACCACATCAACCACAGCAATATCGTGTGATCGATCTCGGGAAGAAAATCTCTACAGCCAAATTGCATGCAAATGCTCCATTATCGATGTGGTTCAACCGTTTACTGGTAGCAATTCATCTGACAATTTCGATATCGTCACGATTTCGTGACTATAAGTAAAATAGAGCCGTCATTCATCCAAATCTGAGAATTCTTCGTTAATTAATTTCACAATTAGCGTCAGACGTACAATGGCGTGCTGTGCCTATGCAGTTATGTCGGGCGCCGGCGGTGCACGGTGGTTCCCACAATTAGTGGACGTGTTATAATATATTTATCGCTCCCACCTCGCATGTGTCTGCCACTGACAAGTGCATTGCACTGGCTTCTAATGATTTTGTAGATACGGTTTGGTGTCATTGTACGGCTGGTTTGTGTTGGCTTAGTATGTCATTTATCTAGTCTAATATATAAAAGCTCTCGTGTCAGTATTTAGTTATCGAACTCCTCCGAATTGGCTTGACCGATTTCTATGATATTTTGTGTATATTTCGTAGATCGGACAATACCGTCGTAGACTATATTTTACTCTCCTACTCCCTAATTGTTTTCTTTGATAATTTATATGGCAGAACAATGTTTCCCGGGTCAGCTCGAGTATAAATAAAATGTGGAATTGACAAAATCTGTCTGTTAACTACCCCTTCTGAATTGAAAACTGAAACTGTTTACGAAGAGACTTTGCCACCTTTATAAAGAACCAAGCTCATTCAGAAACGGCTAAGAAAACCATAAAGAAAGGTACTGTCCTTTGTAAAAAATTTGGGTCAGGCTAAGCAATAATTGAACTTAGCTGATAAATAGTATTTTTCAATATAAAAACAAAAGTATAAATCCAAACTCTAATCTACATATTTTTTTCGCATCGATTACCAGAGCATGACCTTGAATTAAGAGGGCTCTTAGAATTCGTCGCGTTCTAAAATAGCCTGATGAAATTTGAAGCACGTCTCGAGCCTTAAGCAAACCCTTTTACAGCGGAAAGCTCTCTATACGTCAGATTGAGAGCATCTAGATATCACCCAAGAACGTAAGGTTATTTTTGCAAAGGTCATCCTAACTTTATATCATACAAAGCTATTCTGGACTTGACCTTTGCCTTTTTCAAGTGCTATTTCCCCAGTTTCTTCCGTCGCAAGGAAGTTCAGACCTAACATATGGCTTCCTAAAGCGACGTATATAGCATTTTTCTTTGTTTATCTTTGTAATAACACATGGTGGTGGCGTGTCGTTATTAAGCCACTTTATTTCGGGGTTGTATGAATTTTACATGGGGCGGTCAACGTGACTCCGTTAGTTCCATCGCTATAAGTGTGGGACGGAGCAGTGGCGCGCGGACAGTGCGCGACCGGCCGTGTACCACAACACTGGCTGGCACCGGTGTTCCAAATTTGAATTTAACCAATCACACAAATGGATTACACACAATAGTGCTGTTAACCTGACCTTGGGTTGAAAATTCTACTATTTTTATTATATTTTCATCGATATGCCAGTGTTGTACGAGCGATGCGTTCAGCCGAATCTTCAGGCGCGGCGGGCAACCGTAGGCCGTAAGTTCAACCCCCTTGTCTGTCTGTGATGGTGTTTGTGTAATAATAATACTAAATGCGTTGTGTTAAGGTTGTATTTGGCTGTGAAGTAAGGGGGTGTCCCGGGAATTGATTCTGAGCTGCAAGTGTCGCATACTGATGGTGCTGTAGACGGAAAAGTTTCCCTTTTCGGAAAGTTGTGACTGGAGTATTCTCATGTTAATCGTTGAAGCTGTTGACATTACCAAGTTTGGTTTCTGAACGACCTTCTGGGGGATAAATATATGGCTGAGCTATAAATAAACTTTGCCTTTGTCATGTCGATCGGTTTATGTATACCTATAAACTGATTAATAAATGAGTCTTCTCCTACTTCCGATGTATTGTCCGAATGGCTTCCTTACATTTTTGATGCACGAAGCCTAATAAAACACGAATCAATTATTCAAAGTAACTTTGTTTTGAATTGATCCAATAAAAAAGTTTGTATCTTTTGACATCTTGGAAAATGTATTCTTCAATGTCGGAAATTCCTCAAACTTTCTGAATTTTGATATCGTAAGTATCTTTGTGTAGATAAAGCTCACCCTGCTCATTAAAACTCATTAGGGACGCAATTAAAACTTTGAAGACATTAATGGTGGAATTTGTGTTTGTGCTGCCATGTTCTGAAATACTATTTGTCATACGAACTTCAAATTTTCTTTGTTTGAGTTTTAAATTCAAAATTCGGACATGTATAACGGCAGTTGGTTTGCCAAAAGTTTAGATTTAGACTTACGCCGCAGTTTTACTACAATCAAAACTATTCGAAATGTTTTAAATAGTAGTAATAACTTTAGTACACGCTATAAACCAAAAAGTTTTATCCAACTTTGCTCCACAAATCAGAACTTCCTAATTGCTTCTACAAATGCAATAGTCCTCAAAGTTCATTGAACATTGATGGCCGAATCTTCGCTCCCCGTCCCACGTGCAATGAGTTTTTACCAAGAGACTTTGTTTATGATGTTATTATAAATTAAAGGATATCGCACCGTGATTCATTTGTGTAGGAGCTCTGGGTAACGACCCGTGAGACGGTGTCGCGACCCCAGCCTGCCATGTCGGGCGCGTTCATATTTTATTGACTTCTATGACATTTTTTACGTCGTCATGCACGCGGATGTCCTATGCTTAGCAAATTTTTTAATTCAGTAAACCCCAAGCGAACGCCGGCGTTCGCTCGGTCATTGTCTTTCTATGTGTCTCTGATTACATAGGTACAGTCAGTGGTCAAAAGTGCAGTTCCAACTTACCAATGCTAAAATGTCTAGGGTCAATGGTTCATGACTGATTTAATTGGTAGCATAGAATCTAAAGTATTGAATAAACTAGTTGTGGACTATTGAACTTCTACAATAAAGAAATTTAGACACTTTAGCATTGGTAGAGTGCAACTGCACTTTTGATCCCTGACTGAACATTTGCGATGCTGATGAAGCTGTTTGTTGTGATTTTATTTAGATGATGTCTTGGTCTACCATCATAGGCGAAAAGCAAAGCTCTTTGAAAGTTTTTTCCCTGTTGTCGTTAAAACACTAAGTTTCTGTTGCAAGCTGATCATTTACGGACTTGGCTTGCTAATATTTTTTACTCAAACTGATTTAGCATCAGCTTTGCAGATGGGGAGAGAACATAATCAGCTGGACTGTGTGTTCTCTAATTTACTTTTTGATTAATTTAAGATCGGTGAAAATTTTACCCTCTGCCAGGTCAAGAAAACTGCCAGTACAGTCAACAAAGGTTGTGTGATCCATCACAGGGTTAATCAAAATTTTGCATGCTCGGTCATTCTCTAATGCGATTCGTTGCACCCAGTCTTCATGTCGGCGGCTCATTAGAATTGTGTCGTTTAGAACTACAGGACTTCACTGTAATTGGTTGATATTTATTATGTTGTAAGTGGCCTGTTAGCGTTTCGAATGGCTTCAGCTACACTTGATAAGAGGTTTTCTTGTAGCAACTTTACGACCCATGTAACTGGCATTTGACATTTACGTTCAACATCATCATCTACAGCCCGCCTTCATCCATTGCTGGATCCTTCTTTGCTTGAGCCAATCACCACGCTCCTGCCCATAACACTTGGGCTTTACGAATATTATAAGTTCACTTTATAAAGGGTGTGAATCATTATGATCTGGAAGTCTGTGAGCACAACAATACTTAGTGCAATATTTAATATGAATTCTTCGATCACAATGAACTTAGCTGGTCACTAAATGGCGTATTGGCAGGGCTTGATTAACGCATGAGAGATGGATGGAAAGCTTGGGGTGATCTGTAAAGTCTAGGAAACTAAACCTATCTGATTTTAGGTTAGCTAACCCTAGAAAATCTCCTAAAGAACAAATGATAAATTTAGATGGCCGAAAATTCAAAAAAATGTCATTAGCTAGATGGCGAGATTGACTGAAATGGATCTGGTAAATCTACTTCCGTACGTAGTCTCTACCATCTAGTGAGATATGAATATGAATTTTGGAATAACCGAAATTTGAAAACCTACAATTCCTTAAAATTTTGTTGAATGTGTCCGAAAGCCAACCAATGTTGTATATATAGGATTCGCAGCACCTGTATAGCTTAGTCGCCTCGTCGTTTATACCGCCTAGAGTGAAGGGCTGGAACAATTCGCCTGCAGAAGTATTCCCATCAGAGTATAATTTAGGTGTCTTTAAGGCTATAGTGAATAGGCTCTTAATAAACTAACGCGCTTCACAATCAACGATTGCATCATTGCTTACCATCAAATGGGATAATCGCAGTTAAGCACAATTAGTTTAAAACATAAAAAAAGTGACATTATCTATCAATATTCCAGTAGCGGTTTCTAGAAGAACTCACATTTTTCTACGGCCATTGACAACTGTCATGTTGCAAAGCAATTGCCATCCACTAACGACGTCTACCCACTTCCGTTCTTCCGCAAGTCATTACATAAGAAGTCTTCGTGTTTCATGTAGAAAAACATTACATACATACACGTATACGATGCTAAGTTATCGAACGTAGTATCAGGCACGCTTACTTGATAAACTCGGCTGATAACGTAAACAACGCTGTCGACTAGGAAATCCCGATTATTCAAGGGAATGGAGTGTTTTCAGGGTGCTAGCCTGTTATGTAAGGAACATTTTAAGGCCGGGGGCAAATGATTATCCTAAAAGATCGTGCTGTTTTTCTCCACGTACAATCGGAAGTCAATTGAGAAGTGAACCGAGAGGACCATTGGTAATGAATGTAATGATGCACTCGTCGAGTCGAAGCTTCAAAGTCTTGAGCATCGACGTCGAGTTGCTAGCCTGTCGGTTTTCTACCGGTTGCATTTCGAGGGGTGTTCGTTGAAATAGCATAATTTAATTCCGCCAAGCCCGGTCCATCTTCGGACCACAAGACGTACGGCAGTCCGACACCGGTACGTGGTGGACATCTCACCCTTACGCACAAAACGTTTTAGGAACACATTTATTTTGCGTAAAGCTAGGGAGTGGAATTCCCTGTCGGAATATGTGTTTCCTGATAGCAAAAACCTGGGGGTTTTAAGTCAAGATTGAATAGGTAAGTATATCTAGGCAAGCGTGCTTCATCGTCGACCACATCGTCGCTTTTCATCAAGTGAGATAGTGGCCAAGCTCGAGCCTATCAATAATAAATAATAAAAAAAGAACAATGATCCACCATGGACTAGGGTGCGGCGAATCAAATCCAGGTCGTAATGGACCTGGATATGTCAGAGTTTCTTAAACGTGTCATCATGTGCTTTATGGATCTAGCAAACCTAGACCAGTAATATTGCTTCTTGTTTGTACCTTTCTCTCTGTTCCTACTTACGTTCAAATCATTTCTAAAACTTTATTTCTGGTCTTGAAAGCATTATCGGCTGTGTTAATACTCTCATCAATAGTTTCTCTATGAGTATCATACTTTGGATTTATGTTAGGTTCTGTTTACAAAACAGTAAATATAGCAGTTACAGCTTTCACATGAAAACAAACACGTACTGAGCAAAAATTACTATAATTGTAAATCTTCGTGTTGATAGCAACTTTTATGGTGAGCTGCCGTGAATATTACGCATGCTGGCTCGTAAACTAACAACCACGGGTTATATCTTCTGATGTTAATGCGTTTAATGTTGATTAAATAATATTATAGACTAGCTGTCTCTCGCGGGTTTATCCACGTCTTTAGTTACTGCTTCTATTGGTATTAGTGTGATGTTATAAAGCATTCCTTAATGAATGGGCTATCCAACACTAATCTATATTTTTTTAATTCGAACCTGTAATTGGCCCGTTCAACCAACCAAACAAACAAACTCTTCAGCTTATTAATATTAATTACTTTAGTGTAGATTACACAGTTGTAGATTTTTTTACTTCTGCGCAATGTTGAGTACTGGAACTTGTTGGATGATAAAGGCAAATTTTTGGTCATATTTCATTTAGGAGTTATCAAGTTATCCATTTCCTTAACCTACTCATGTTCTCATATTTTGGGCATCCCATCGGAATTTCAATAGACGTTAGGTATTTCGTTCATAAAGATGTAGATCGTGTTTAAATAATATTTTCGACTCAGTTTCGAGGTTTAAATGCAACAGAAATAGCTGATCTTGATATACATAACAAAATGTCACATTGCAAACTTCGCGAACTGGCCGCGATAGCCGGTCCCAAAATTCAATCAGGCGAATTTGTTGGCAACAGCTGCCTTCAAAATATGCATCGTGGAAGCGAATCCCAATTGATCAATGCATTCGTTGTCAAGAGAACCGTTGTTATGCGCCAGTGTTTTTTTTTTTGCTCTATATTCAGGCAATGGCACCATGTTCTACAGGTTAAGCCATGTGACAGCTGACGTAAGCGTTGTTAGGCGACCGAATTGTCATTTTAACAGCTGTGTAAAATTGGGCCCTGGTTGTAACATTTACGGTAATGATAATATTGTGTGTGGAAAGAGTGAATGTATCTGAAAACTTAGTAACGGTTATAAAAAGATGATGTACAGAAAAGTAGTCGAAAGTAGGTTGATGAAGTTTTTAATAAGGAGGTAATAAGGCTGCTGAGGTTATGCGAATCGATGACCCAGATCATAATATTGATGTACGAAATTTTCGTGAATCAGTTGGGTTTTAGAACGTTGCAAGAGTGCATGGGAGGGTCGCAGTGTTTAATAAAGAAAGGTTTCAGTGTGCTCAAAGTAATAAAAACAAAAATTCTGTAGCAATAAGTTTTAATTAAGTATGCAGCCTACATTTTTGAAGAACATGGCCGAGGTCATAACAATATTTTAGTCAAAACTAAATTTTCTTAAATGTTTAATGAATCTGTTTCATATGCAAAATGTGAAGTTTATGCGAACGTGTAAGGAATTGTTTCGTGTTTTGTAGCCTATTTTAATTCGCGTGTCCTACAGTTGAGCAAAAACACAATTTGTAGCGAAAATCCCAGGTGGACTTTGAGATTGAATTGGTTCATTTAGTTTTCACGGCTAATAACAGTCGTTTTTACTAGATTACTATTCGTAGGCGTTACTTTCAACTACCCATTATTGTGGGCAGTTGGCATATTATTAAGAGAACTAAGTGATGGAGTATAATAGCTGGTATTTTTATTATTGTATGCTTTAATTTGAAACATTTCATTGATCGACTGCTCAGCAGTACCAGCGGAGAAGTCACTTGTCATTGCATTGTAATGTCATAGCTTTATATAATAACTACCATACATAAACATATACTTAGCGTTTGGCAGGAACGCTAACACGAAAATTATTTAGCCTGCTGTTTATTTTTGTCGTCCCTTTGGCGCCCAACTAGGGGAAAAACCACAGCTGATGCAAACAAAATTTCAAGTTCACCCCAAATATGTTCGTTATTATGAAACTTGTCCATCCTTCCCTAACACCCCACTGCCAAGTTCACAAGTCTAAACTGTCACAAGTCACAACTATCGATTAGCTACATAAAAGCTCATGACGTCACAACACAGTAAATGTTTCATTAGTCGTGGGGACAATAATGGGGCCTATTATTATCTAATTTTAGTCGATTGTCCAATGGATTGATAGAAGTAATCGATCTGTGAATATCGGAGTAGCTTTTCAAGCCAGTACACCGTAAGCCGTTGGCTTGCTCAGGTTTTTCTGCGATGTTAGGTGGCTTGTCGCCTAGTTCTTAAGCCAATGTACTGTTAACAGTACATTGGTTTTTGTTGTGGCTGCTTGAGGACGCGTAGGTTTATGTGAATTGCTGGGGTTTGTTTGAAAGTTGTTGTAAGCTCCTCTGTTGCGATTAGATTTGCGGTTTTGTGTTAATCTTCTTTGTGAGTTTTGTTTCAAATTGTCTTTCTTTAGTTGAGCTTTCTAAGCTGTGCTGATGTTTATGGTTGTCAAGACTGCATTGTAAACAATATTCGTATCATTAATATAGTGACCGACCAAACACGTCTTTCAACCGAACGTTCGGCCTCTCTTCAAGTTTCAGCTGTAACTGAAATCGAAACCGACGTGGTTATAGAAAAACTGCTTTAAACACAAAAAATGTCTCGATATAATACCACAGATCATTAAAAATCAGCCCAAACTTTCATATAATATTAAATAAATAAAAAAATCAATGATTACGAACAAAGATGACACGTATAGACGAAAGAGACTATCAGTCTTTAGGTCCCTATCACTTACTGTCAGCTCAATAAAGCTAGTTTCGGTTGAGCCGAATGTTCGGCCACTTTTTGGAAAATCCTTGAGAAATAACTTGAAACTTAACCTTGGGTCAGACCAATCATTGACAATATTTACATTGATAAGAAGTGCCGTAAACTGAATAATTCATCATAAACTGCCGTAATAACTATTGAAAATCGCATCAGTGCTTAATTGATCGGTTTCTGAACAGACGTCAAGGCGCATGTAAATGAAACGAGTCTGTGCGCCCTTTACACCTTACCCGGTCACGGATTACGACCACTTCTGATGCAAATTTCGATTTAAATAGTATGTGAACTATTTCGTTTACCAATAAGGTGGATATGTGCTCTCACCTTCACGCGCGGCCGTGCGCGTGCGTCACGGTTCATTGCCTTGACTACGAAAAGAGATCCTAATATGGCGGGCGGCGCAGGATTGCCTTGCGCCGACGCAAACTGAACTCATTCCGAACAATCAGTCTATCAGAGCTGCACATATCATGTAATACACGAATGAGATAAACAATATCGACAAAAATGTGCTGTTCGTGGTTAAGATGTCGAAGGCGCGTCGCCGATTCGACTGAAAACAATGAACCCATGGAAGCTTTTGAGAAATCTGAAACGCCTGCTGAAGAGGCGTCGCCAGAGGAACAAAAGATGAAGTCACGTAAGGCCTGTTCATATCGCACCTCTATTGCGTTCCTAGTTCCCATTACGTTACGCTTTTTGCACATTTTTGGACATTTCTTTTCCGACTAGTTTTAGCATTACGTCAGTATGATTCACAGATATGTTAGGCATTGTATGAACGAATACAGACAAAGTAATGTCTTTGCATGACGAGTGTTTTTGCTTACGACGTCTTTGTCGAAATTTGCGTGACTCCAAATTTTTATGAGCTACATTTAAGGCTTGAGATATTGGCTGTTAAGTGTTGTTAAATATTAAAGCTTAACAAATCTGATATAAATTTTGGAATTTTTGGAGCAGTTTCTGTTTGGAGCCACGCAAGGTCTTCTTGCGAATAAACCTTTACTAAACATCGAAACAGGCTAAGGATTAACACACATTTCTATAGTTTTGCATATCACAAGCCATTCGATTCGCGAAATATTTGCATACCAATTATGACAACGTGGGCGATAATGCCTTTAGCGCAATATTTCAAGCCTTAAATCATATCGAGGCTTTCTTTTAAGGATAATCCACCTGCAATATTATTTACCTACAACAAAAATGAATATGCGTGGTTAAAAGACCAACACAATCATTGTGTTGCTTCGATCAAGGCAGCGCGTTTGATTCTATGATGTAGTTCTTTGTTTATAGTCTACGTCATGTATGTACGTATTTTCGTTACTGGAGAATCCTAATTCTAAAGTTAGCTTGCTGGCTTGTCCTTTTTAGCCTAGCTTTATTTTGACAAAATATGTGAATACTTAGTACTTTAAATACTTCTGGATCCCTTTTGCTGATGGTTCGCTTGCTCGACTTAAGAGCCTGTCCACACCATGTTTTTTAAACGCGCTGTTCACGCGCGTTTTAGAAACGTGCGTCAACGGCGTACGCTTTTATCCTATTAAAGGTCTACAGGCTGCGTCTGACTCGCGTGCGTATCGCGTCTGTATCGCTACAAACGCGCGTCAACGGCGCGTTTAAAAATCGTGGTGTGCACAGGCCCTTAAACAACACAACATTTTTTTTTTGTCAATTTTATGGGCCTTCATAAGTCTATATTTGCAACAATGTCATGATATTTCCCATGATTGCCAACAGCGCCGTCCCGGGTGACACGCAACAACCAGATGCGGCTGTCGAACGCGCCCGGCGCGTACACCAACGGGCACGGCGGCGACACGACAGGCCGGCGCGGCGCCGAGAACGTGCCGCCGCCCGTGCAGCCGCCACAGGCTACTGTTACCAATACTAGGATTACGCAGCAGGTGAGGAAACAGATTCATAGAGACAGTATGTAAGGGCACACCACCCATCCTGTTACAAACTATCCAGACATAAAGACACTCGTATTAGAAGCACCAGCTATCAGTTGTCTGCCTCTTTAGTATGTCTTATGTTGCCTCAGGGAATTACTCCACGAGAATTAAAAACTCAAGAAGCTTTAGTCAACATTTAAAGGCCAAATTTGTAAATGGGTATCGTTTTCCTAACTTGATCACCTCCACTAGAAATGTCTCCTACCATCCTGCTTTTCCTTAAACAAATTCTTAGAAGAAACATAGTACTTAACACCCCGACCACCTTTGGTCCAATTAGGTATCTGTAGATATGAAATCTCGAATAACTTGCCCGGTTACAACATTGTTATCCTAATCCCATTCATCCATATACCCAATCCCTATCCTAACATTCCCCTATCCTACCTATGTCGTGGTCATTTCCAGCCGCCTCCATCAGGCGGTCGGTCGCGCGCTGGAAGCACACCAAGCGCCGCGTCGGTGCCGCAAGGGTTGCAGCAGCAGTCGCCCTACATGCCGCACCTGCAGCGAAGAATGCACAATGTCAAAGAGGTTCCTTTATCCTGAATCCTTAGGGTTGACCTACACCTGGTCGCACCGATTTGCATTTTCCTATCCTCCTTCTATCTTTTTAGTAGTCGACGAGGCGGTCGGTAAGAGCGTCTTATCGACCGCCTCGTCGAATCCAGAGCGTGCGTTCGAACTCCCGCTCTCTCTCTCTCTCTCGCTCTAGTAAATGTTCAGATGGTTCTAAATATCAGAAAAGGATAGAAGCATAGGAAAATGTGATTTGGTGCTACCAGAGGTAGCTTAATCCTCCTTAACCTTACCTTGTAGCCTAGCTTTTGTTTATAGTGATCGGTTAGTACTTGTAAAAAAAAACTGCATGAGGAAGATTGAAGCCAGTCTTCTAGCCTCATAGGGTGTTTTTAATATCGTGCGAATTTCATCACGTAGAAAATTACAAAATGCAAAAAAACGCGACCCGCGTATGTATTCCATGCATTACAATAAATACTTGTATGAAATGGACATTTGCGGGGCAATTCCGCATGCGTGATCAAAACAGCACGATATTAAAACCACCCATATTCAACGCAGGATGCACAATGTTAAAGAATCCAGAACTACATTTTTTAGCCTAGCTGGTTGAGAAAAGAAAATGCGTCTATTGGCATAATAACTTCACCTTATAACTTAGACCAGAAAGTATGATGTTTGATGAGTATGTCCAAGAAAATTACAGGCTTAAACTTTACTTCAAGGTAGTCCTTCTTCGATCTTTGAAATGGTTGCTTGTTTTTTTACTAAAGTTGGCCCACACCGGGACACGAAAACATGAAACAAATGACCTCTTCAAGCTTCTTCGTGCTGCGTTCCGATGTGAGCTTACCCTAACCGCTGAATCCTTTACCTCGTCTTTGAACATAGTGTGTGTGTTTCCAGTTCACAGCGACCAACGTGGCGGGGTCGGGCGGCGCGGCGCGGCCGGCGGGCGTGTCGTCCACGGTGTCGGTGCCGCACGCCGTGGCCTCGGGCGCCGTGCGACGCTCCAACGTCGTCAAGGAGGTGGAGCGCCTCAAGGAGAACCGCGAGAAGCGGCGGCAGCGCCAAGCCGAGCTCAAGGAAGAGAAGGTAACAGAAATTAATGATGTTAGGTTTTTGGTTTAACGCAGGTCAGGTGCAGTAATGCGCAAATGGTCGTATTGCAGCTCGAGACATTAATTATTGTGTTTGGAATTTCCATGATTTAGGCTCAACTCACACTGGCGTAGAGTCGAAGCGTCGCAACGCGTCTTGTTTTTCAACTACAGCGCACAGCGATGCGCGTTGTCGCACGATTATGCTCGCACTAACGCGCTCGGATCATAGTACTAGACCAGTTCAGAGACTTGAACATTCTTGAATGACGCTCGTGCCCGTCAGCTGACCGCTCGACTCTAATCAAGAGTCGACGCATGAAGGCTCGCGTCGTCGTGCGACGACGCTCGATTGAATATATTAGCTTAACACAAATTTGTACCTTAATAAAGAGATATGTTATTGTCGAAAAACATGACGCGTCGCAACGTTTCGACCTGCTCCACACTGGAGTTAAGCCTTATTGTGAACATTCTGTGTGTCTCAAGCACCTGTAGGAGTATAAGGCAAACGCAAAAAACCTAAAAGCAGTTTGTTGAACCTACTTCTTATGAACTCACGGTGTTCGGCTGGCATTATGAGCGTTGTCCCTTATGAACCTATACAGTATCATGAGACATTTGAGGGGAAGCGATAAAAGCAGAGCAAACTTGAGAGTAAGCTTGTACTAACATTTATCCTTAAGTTTATTTTTTATGTATTTTTACTAACACCAACCACCTAACAACATATAGACACTAGTCTGAAAATAAAAATATTGAATTGAATTGACAAGACCTATCAAGACCAAGTGGAAGAATACTTAGTATAATATAATAATACAACACACACACAGACACACATACATTACATTTGTACATATTATAGATAAATTACACCCAGACGTCTAATATCTAAAACTTATAAAATTACCAAAACTGTCCTGACAAACTATTATCTTCGTTCAACTCCAGGAAGCCCTTATGAACATGGACCCTGGTAACCCGAACTGGGAGTTCCTGGCCATGATTCGCGAGTACCAGAACAGCATCGAGTTCCGGCCGCTCACCGGCAACGAGCCCGTGGAGGACCATCAGATCACCGTCTGCGTGAGGAAGAGGCCGCTCAATAAAAAGGAAAATGGGAAAAAGGAGGTAGGTGGCAAAAATAAACGTTTTTAAGCTGTTGATCCTCGCAATAACGCCGGCGTTAACGCGCTATTGTCTTTCTATTGTGTCTCTAATTACGCTATTAGATAGGTTAATTTATGCGTGTAATGTTTCGGTAACATAAACTTTCAAGCACTTTCTTCACATGTTTGTTAGATATTACCTGTAAATAAAGCTTTGCAGTCCATTTGTTTAGAAACTACTCAAAAATGTAGAATGTTGAGTGATGTGCTTCATACTCATCTATATGTATAATATAAAAGGAGAAACTGACTGATTGACATAATCAACGCACAGCCGAAACTAATGGGATAAGGAGCGTGAAATTTTGCACAAGGTTTCCTTTTATGACGTAGGCGAGCACTAAGAAAGGTTTTTCAAAATTCACGCCCTAATGAGATGAAACGGGGGCTCAAAGTTTGTATAGAAAAACCTATTTTCACGCGAGCGAAGCCGCTGACAGAAGCTAGTATTCTATACTAGTATTAGTTTTAGTAGATCGTATAAACTTATATCGGTTTGCACGCTCTGTTCGAGAGAGTTGCAAGCTGTTTGCTTGAAACAAGTCAGAGACCATAATCAAGTTAGTTTGACAGCACGGTTGGTTAGTGATCGACCGATTTACTGCTGCGCTGCGTCGCAGGTTTGATTCCCGCACGGAATAAATATTTGTTTTGGCCTACAGATAGTTGTTCCGGGTCTTTGTGTATGTGAGTTTTATATGTTTATGAACGCGTTCCAGGAGCAATCCTTAGAGTGGGGCAAAGTTTAGAAAAAAAAAATACACAATGAAAATTCGCAGTTATAACTACGATTGGGGTGTTCACCTTCCAAAACATCAGATTGATTCAATGCTTCACATCATATTGAAACATTAAGTAAATTTGATGAATTAATTTATATTGAATATCTCCATCTTATTTAGTAGGTCCCAAGCCGCTCATTCTCATGGAGAGGAGGACGTATTCCATCAATGAGAAAAGCCTAATTATGCCTATGCTGGGATTGAAACCTATATTCTAGATTAATTAATAATATTCGTGTTGTACTTCCAGGTGGACGTAATCAGCGTGCCGACAAAGGACCAGATGATCGTGCACGAGCCCAAGAACAAAGTGGACCTCACAAAGTACCTCGAGAACCAGAAGTTCCGCTTCGACTACGCCTTCGACGACACCTGCACCAACGAAGTTGTTTATAAGTACGTATTACATAGCACTCGAGCCACACAGAGCGGTCTCATCGGGCCGGGAATGTCATTTGCCGACAACTTGTCTCGCTTTATTCGAATTACGCTGTTGGGGTCGGCTTTCAGTTCAACCGAATGCAGTATTAGTATTTTACATAAAGGTACTGCCTATTTGGTCTTCTCAACCCAGGTAAACACCCCTTGGCACGACTAGTATCAGATTTTTGACTTTCTAATAAGACGATATACAAATGACAATTGGTATAAACGACGTATCTTGCTTTTTATTGCCAAGACGTGGGGGAGCTTTGAGAAATACCTTATAATGTAACCTGGAACGAAACTGAAACAATAAAATAATAATTAATTACATCCGTTTTGACAGATGTCAAAATGGGCCTTTTATTTTTTGACAACTTTAGTTTCTAGTTTCAGAATATTGGTCTAACTGTATTTTTATCTGGTTGATTCTGACACGAGTTTGTTTTGTTAATTGCAGATATACGGCCAAGCCGCTAGTGCAGACGATATTCGAGGGCGGCATGGCGACGTGCTTCGCCTACGGTCAGACCGGCTCGGGCAAGACGCATACCATGGGTGGCGACTTCCAGGTCTAAATATATTCCTTCCTTAGTTGGGGTCGAAGGCTTTCGGCATGCAATCTTAATGTTACACATGAAAGTGAATTAATTTTTTATCATTTGCTGATATTCTAGAGCTGGGTACAGACTGCTGTAACGTAACCAAGGTAACATGAAAGAAGTATTTAATCCGTGTGGAGTGGGCGCGCGCAATCACCTTGCATGTAGCTTCTCACATAGTTGAAATGCTCTGTTCGCGCGCCTAGTGTGCACGGCTCGCGCGCGCAACGCATACACACTATGGGAATTCTGTTACATTGCATGATACATTGCGACAATGTAGACGGCAAATTCTTTCATTGCGTGTTACATTGCATGTTACGCTACAGCAGTCTGTACCCGGTTTAGGAGGATATTATTTAATGTTAACCTGTTTCATTTATTCCTGTCCAGGGTAAAACTCAAGACTGCAAAAAGGGTATCTACGCGATGGCCGCGCGCGACGTGTTCGCGTACCTGAAGTCTCCCAAGTACAAGCCGCTAAACCTCATCGTGTCCGCCTCTTTCTTCGAAATATACTCCGGCAAGGTAGACACACTTCTTTTATTTTTTATTATTGTACTTACGTAAATTCTTGTTTAAGGAGACGTGGGGCGTCGTGCGGCGCGTTGGGCGGCTCGGTCCGCACTAAATTCAAACATAATATATGATGTATTGAGAGTTTTTACGGAGAAGCGTTTCTACACGCGTTTGTTTGAAATATAGGCGGTGTTCTCGCGCAGCGGCGCTTGCGGCCTCGCGAGCCCTAATACGAACATTACGGCGATACCTACTACTTCGTCAATAGCTAATCGAACTTACTAACCTGTATTCTTTACGTTCCTAGGTGTTCGACTTACTAGCGGACAAGGCGAAGTTGCGCGTGCTGGAGGACGGCAAGCAGCAGGTGCAGATCGTGGGGCTCACGGAGAAGGTGGTGGACAATGTGGACGAGGTGCTCAAGCTCATACAGCACGGCAACGCCGCCAGGACCTCGGGACAGGTACGAACTCTTCTGAATTTGTGCGCGTCTGCTACCTAGACGAGAAGACGGATTTTGTAGATATGTAAAGTCAGGTATCAATACTCGTAATGAAGCTGGGTATTAATATTCGTAATGTAATGAGGTATCAATAGTGAGAGATCGCGACACCCCGGCCAGGGGCGTGGCGAGCGGCGTCAGGGCATTTCCCCTCTTGACTGCGGTGGCCTGTCGTGTTCCGTATCGATGGACCTATCTATTGGTTGCCACTAGTTGACATGACGTGCTGAGCGCATGTTGTATCCATATGTTATTGTATTGTTACGGACGTGGGTAATTAAATGCCGGTTTACTATTAGTTAACTTTATTACCACAAACAATAACAATTCATAATGACACTATCGCCTAGGTTGTTAAGTAAGACTGCTTATCATTTTTATCACGGTTCGCGCTTGTGTCACTCTCGAAATTGAATTGACTTATTTTCTTTTTTTTTTGGTCTCTCGCAGGTCAACCTAGGAGGTTGTCGGCTGGGCAGGGCTTACTTAGGACTTACTTTCGGTTAGGAGCTCGTATTTATTCAATTCGCAAAGCCAGGAAAATATATTCAAGATCATTCTAGAATAATGTAGTTGTATCGCTGGGTAATAAATCATTATTATTAGAAACATGTAGTAATAACGATTTCTCGTCACGTGTGAATTTCAACTCTATTGTTTAAGTAGTTATCAACTAATATGAACTAATAATAATAATAGATGTACTTGTGGCAGACTTTTGCTGGAATTCGTTAGACCTTGGTACGTACTTCGATTTTGGAACTTTTGCTCAGCAATGCGTTTTAATTGATCGACATTACTGTTGGTTTCGGCGGAGATATGACTTGTTAAAGTTTGACGGCGTAACAGTATGTATGTGTGTACTGTAGGCACGTCACGACGCTGCTGCACACAGCGCCGACTCTTCCGGTCAGTCCCCGCCAGGAGAGCCCCCTCAGGGCAGCCGGCGGGCACGAGCTGCGACGAGTGTGCCGGCGCGTTACGCAGCTACAGTGGGGCATGTGCCCCGCCTACCCGCGCGCACCGCCACCCGCGATCTTATTGTTGGCAGCAACTCCCCATCCAGCGGACTGATGCCTGAGTAAGCCGTACTAGTCTATACACGCGGCTTACTTAAACAATAAGACTACGTAACCTGCTGCTTGACGTGCGGCCTGGCTGAGGCCTCGGCACAAGCGAACATTCCTTTCGCGAGGCGCCGCACAAACTCATTCAGGCTCTCAAACCCAAAGTTGCGCTCGATAACGTCATTCCTCACAAAGCGAGGGGCGTTCACTATGCTCTGTAGCGCCAGGTCTTGTGCACACAGAGGATCTTCCAGTTTCCCTCGCTTGTGAGGGCGAATCAAGCAGGTGCGGCGTACGTCAAGTTGGGGCGCACGTTCCCCTTGTAGACGCTCAACTTTACGCGCACGTACGCCTTGTATACGCTTAACTTTACGCGCAACGGGAGTCGGGACAAGAGCACTGGTTTAAGGAGATTGCGGGTGACCCAGCCCCGCGCGGCAACTCTATGGACATGCGGTCCCATCATGAGCCGACGGCTCAATAGTCACTTCCCAAAAACTTAACCCGAGACATCCACTCGACGTCGACTCCACTGAGTTTCAGACGTGGTGGGACGCGTAGATCCCGTGATCATTGCCTGCGTCTTACCCATGTTAACCAACAGTCGCCATTTGGTGAGCCAATCCGGGATGCGGTTGAGGGCGCTCTGCATCTTCACCGCTGCGTACTTTTGCGTTCATAGAAGTAGTGATGTACGCGGCGTCGAGCGTACAGCGCGAGCGTCGAGTCTGGCGTCGTTGGGATATCGTCGGTGTAACGTGAGTAACGTGCTGGCGATTCGCAGCTGCCCTGGGACACGCTCGCTGCGATTGTGCGGGAGGCAGGACCACCACGTGGCGTGGTTCAAACATTTTCATACTTTTGTTCTTTCCGCTCGCCGCCCCGCGCTTCGCTGCCGCCCACAGCGGCAAGGTCGTGAACGAGCCGTGAGGCGCGTTGAATGCAAACAGATGGGTCAACGTCCGTGGCGATATTTGATAGGCCGAGTCGTTGTTGTGATCTCGAGCTTTTCAGCGAATTTGGTCCAATCCAAGGATTGACGTGGCGATGGCGGCTTCAGCCGGGTCGGGATACCCGATAAGACGACGAGCACAAGATGGTGGTCCGACTGCAGCTCGTCGTCGATCACCTGTCCGAGTTTAGGTCGGCGGCGAGGATTGCAGGCGACTCGGTAGCGTTTAGTACTGCTCGCAACTCTGACAGGTCTAGGTAGGTTGCGGGCGGTTTATAGCATGTATAGATTCTTAGATCCGCGCCGGCAACGTGCAGCTGGACGCCCAATGCGTACAGCGTGTTGAGTGACGGCGGGGGGGCCTACGTTTTACCAATACTGTCAGGCCACGGTATCGGACGTTGTATGCCGACCTTTCATCTTTTCTATAAATGAGGAAACCTGGGAACCTGATCTTGTCCTCAGGTCCCAGGTGTGTCTCGTTTATCAGCGCCACGTCGATATCTTGTTCCTGCAGGAAATGGCGGAGTGGGGCGATCTTTTCCCGTAGACCGCGGATATTCCGTATTATCCTCGGTAGCCTAGCCATGACACAGGGTTAGTAGTCTGGCCAGGACGTCGAGTATCACCTGTCTGATGGCCTTGATGAGGTTCATCAGTAGTTGGCGTAGGTTGTAAAATCTGTACTAATTATATTTTTCTTGTTTACGTTTTCGTTACATTTCTTATTATCGGTGCTCGTTGTTCTTTGGCGCGGTGTAGGTGGGGTTTCCGAAAAAGCTTCAGCACCGTATACCACATACATACGCTCCGGCAGGTTATACAGAAGACCGAGGAGTATAATCTTTCTCTCTACTAAGCGTTTGTGGACTACGAGAAAGCTTTTGATTCGATCGAGACTTGGGCTGTACTGCAGTCTCTCCAACGGTGCCAGATTGACTATCGGTACATTGAAGTTGTAGTGGACTGTATATTTTTCTCTTCTTTTCTTTGTGTTCTTCTTGAACTTGAAATAAAACAAGGCTTCTTTCTTCCAAGTTTATTTCTTCGCAGGTGTTCTTATTAGAATATTCGGAAAACGACTGTGTCTAGGAACAAAACCGGTTCCAATTTATACATTACGCAGCTGATCGCTGATTGGTCGAACGGTCAGGAGGTGGAGCTTTTCAGCCATTAAGGAACATTCCGGAATGCTCACGAATATTTCAACCAATCAGAATCAAGCACAGAATAATCTCGAAATTACATGCAATAACCTTTAGTATCGCGAAACTTTACCTTAACGAGAGCCTTTACACTTTAAACATGCTTTTTACATAGAAATATCCATAATTCACATATGAAACCTTATATCATTCTACTTAGAATTCACTAATCTATCCTACAAAAATATAAAAATAGTAAAAAGTCACCATAAGAAAACCTTAGTCCTTATCACTACGTAATATAATTACACGTTATCACATCACAATATGGGCTCATTTTATGAGTTCCTCACTAAAAACTAATTAGGTTCACTTAGAAAACACTAATTATTCACATAATCACTCACTGTCCTATCAGTCTATTGTCACTTTGACACTAAATAGATCCGCAGGCTCGGCGTTCATTACAGAAGTGCTAAAGTATTTGTACGAGAACGCCACAATGTCAGTCCGACTTCAGGACCAGACCTCGAAACCTATCCTTCTGTAGCGGGGTGGAAGGTGTAGGCAGGAGTCAACCTTGACCTATCTACTACTATTTTTTTAATTCTTTTATGCTTACCTAATATTCCGAACAAAGAGATTTAAAGATATACAATAGAGCGGCTATCAGGAGAAATGTCTTTTCAGTGACGCCAACTAGCTTTGAATAGCAAACACGCGAATTTTTGTCAAAAATTTATATAAATTTAACTCGCTCGGTAGGTGGCCAGGGGCTTTACCATGATATATTAAAATTTCAGTCATACGAGCGAAAAAGAGTGATGAAACTATACACTCTATATAGCTCCATCCCTTTAAAAGTGATCGTAAAATGGATCACGTTAAAGTTCGCAGTAGAGCCTCAGTGTGAGCCTAGTGAGGGTTAAGCTTTTCAGCAATAGATGGCGTTATCACAAAATCAGCAAATGTTCTAGAACTATTTATGAAAATTATTGAATTCTACTTAATTACTGCGTAAATACCAAGAATATTTACGAAAATAAATCGAAGTTAGGTCCAGTCATTTTACCATAACAAGATTTGCAATAGCTTAATGCGCAACTCGGCGGCATGTTTAGTCAGAAAATGATTTTCTTTTACAAACACGACTTGACGTGCAGGGGTATCATACTAAACTGAGCGACTTATTACCACTAGGTAACAAGTATCGGATTACGATTTTGTTCGCTATGTCCTGTCTATTGGTAGTATTTATATTTAATGTCTGATTCCGAATAAAAAAAACCTCACGTCAATTCGCCGTCACGTATCATCCCTCGCGCCCCAGCCGAACACGAACTATTTCATTTCATTCATACTTTTTCCAAAGCCAGCATAATATTAGAACAAACTCCCGAATGAATACTTACTCACATTATCAAATTTTACACACATTATTAATGTTTTTATAGGGAAAATAGAGGTAGCAGATAAGCCAGGTACAAAAGCCAACACGTCGATTGAGAAAGCATCACATTAGTGTCCATCTCTTTTTTATTAAGTGTTAGAGCGAGATCGGAGATAGCATAAGCTAAAGACTTTTAAGTAGAGCCGTGCAGAGCGGCAACATTATCGTATCTTGTGAATAAATCTTCAGTTAGGTGAGGCGTGCGAAGTTTTTTATTTTATTTAATTCGTTTGCTTTATGATTTAGATTTGTTCTATGATTTAGATGTTAGGTGTCATGGATTTTCATATAAAAGCCGGGTTTACTTACTTTTCTATTGCTCGCACGTCCCTTCTCGCAATGAAGTCGGGTATCAATCAATACGCGCATTAAAGTTGGGTATCAATCAATACGCGCATTGAAGTCGGATATCAATACTCGCAATAAGGTCCCTAACGCCGGTGCTGCAGCTGTCCCGCCGTCGGCGTCACCATCTCCCTCAGCATAGTATGAGCCGCCGCCTGCACCATGTATTATTCGGCTGCGCGAGTTTCTTCTTTCGTCTAGAATTTTGTTTTTTTTAATATTTATTTTGTATTCCAGACGTCAGCGAACTCGAACTCGTCGCGCTCGCACGCGGTGTTCCAGATCGTGGTGCGCTCGCCCGGCATGCACCGCGTGCACGGCAAGTTCTCGCTCATCGACCTCGCCGGCAACGAGCGCGGCGCCGACACCTCCTCCGCCAACCGCCAGACGCGTACGTAGCCAAAACTATGATCCACACTCATTTATGGACTACGATAAAATTCTATAGTGTAATCGCGTTAATGAAATAGTGACCCATCGTTTTCACTCAGTTTAGTCACGCCACCTTGACCAATTAGATCATAGTAAATTAGAAAACCTTGTTCATATTGACCAGTTGAAGTAAGCCCAGACAGTACAAATGCGTTTTTTGTCAATTTTAAAGATTAACTAAGAACCAATTCGTAAATTTAGTAGTGAAAATTCCGACGGTTATGATTAAATTTAAAAATTATAAATATACGTAATAATTGTATTTGAAAATCCTGTGTAATAAATATATTGCTTTATTATTAAGGGTCTAGTTTAGTATGAATCCGCCTTTACTTTTCAGTTGCACTGATGAGTCACTATTTTCTTAACACGAATAGACTATAGATAAAATCCACCATATTGTGCAGCATAGAGCAATTTTGACGTACGTAGAAAGTTTTCTGTAAGCAACGCAGTGTAATAGGCCATTAGGAATCACTTCTGACAAAAATATCGAGACGAAAATCACGCCATGTTATCAAATTGTACTGCTGTGGTATTATGTTGTGTGGAATTCTCATTGAAGTTGGCTTGACGAGACTGCCACGATGTTACGGTTTTCAATTGTTCAACAACGCTGAAAAGATTTCAATGGAAATCTGTATTATCGTCGAAAAATTTGACAGCATAAAATACATTATTTTTCTCTCTCACAGGCATGGAAAGCGCAGAAATCAACAAATCCCTGCTAGCGTTAAAAGAGTGTATCAGAGCGCTCGGCATGAAGGGACAGAATCACTTGCCATTCCGAGTGTCGAAACTGACGCAGGTGCTGCGCGACAGCTTCATCGGCGACAAGTCGCGCACGTGCATGATCGCCATGATCTCGCCCGCCATGTCGTCGTGCGAGCACTCGCTCAACACGCTGCGCTACGCCGACCGCGTCAAGGAGCTGGGCACGGCCGACCCGGCGCGCCGCCCCGACTCGCCCGGCGCCGACGTCGACATGGAGCCCGCGCACGACCTGGCGCAGCTGCGCTCGCTTAACGTAACTATTGTAACTTGTTATATGGAGCCCGCCATGTGCGAGCACTCAACACGCTGCGCTACGCCGACCGCGTCAAGGAGCTGGGCACGGCCGACCCGGCGCGCCGCCCCGACTCGCCCGGCGCCGACGTCGACATGGAGCCCGCGCACGACCTGGCGCAGCTGCGCTCGCTTAACGTAACTATTGTAACTTGTTATATGGAGCCCGCCATGTGCGAGCACTCAACACGCTGCGCTACGCCGACCGCGTCAAGGAGCTGGGCACGGCCGACCCGGCGCGCCGCCCCGACTCGCCCGGCGCCGACGTCGACATGGAGCCCGCGCACGACCTGGCGCAGCTGCGCTCGCTTAACGTAACTATTGTAACTTGTTATATGGAGCCCGCCATGTGCGAGCACTCAACACGCTGCGCTACGCCGACCGCGTCAAGGAGCTGGGCACGGCCGACCCGGCGCGCCGCCCCGACTCGCCCGGCGCCGACGTCGACATGGAGCCCGCGCACGACCTGGCGCAGCTGCGCTCGCTTAACGTAACTATTGTAACTTGTTATATGGAGCCCGCCATGTGCGAGCACTCAACACGCTGCGCTACGCCGACCGCGTCAAGGAGCTGGGCACGGCCGACCCGGCGCGCCGCCCCGACTCGCCCGGCGCCGACGTCGACATGGAGCCCGCGCACGACCTGGCGCAGCTGCGCTCGCTTAACGTAACTATTGTAACTTGTTATATGGAGCCCGCCATGTGCGAGCACTCAACACGCTGCGCTACGCCGACCGCGTCAAGGAGCTGGGCACGGCCGACCCGGCGCGCCGCCCCGACTCGCCCGGCGCCGACGTCGACATGGAGCCCGCGCACGACCTGGCGCAGCTGCGCTCGCTTAACGTAACTATTGTAACTTGTTATATGGAGCCCGCCATGTGCGAGCACTCAACACGCTGCGCTACGCCGACCGCGTCAAGGAGCTGGGCACGGCCGACCCGGCGCGCCGCCCCGACTCGCCCGGCGCCGACGTCGACATGGAGCCCGCGCACGACCTGGCGCAGCTGCGCTCGCTTAACGTAACTATTGTAACTTGTTATATGGAGCCCGCCATGTGCGAGCACTCAACACGCCGACCGCGTCAAGGAGCTGGGCACGGCCGACCGTAGAGTAATCAATAATCATTTGTTTATGAAGTTGATAATATTTAGTAAGTACTCACAATGGAAACAGCCATAGCTCTTCGTTCTTCAGTTCTTTATCACAAATAGATGACAAATAACAAAGCACACAAAAGGCTATTATTTCGGCTTTATTTTAGAAATGTCGTCACCTGCCGAGAAAGAGAAGTTTCTATTCGCGTTTTACCAAAACTAGGTACGAAATGAAATAAATAGCATTAATTTGCATTTGAAATTTCTGATGTCTTTTGTGTCACAAGCGAAGTTATGCGGACCAGGGACGTGCGAGCAATACAAGTAAATAAGCCCGGCTTCATGTGAAAATAATACCTCACATCTAAATCGTAGAACACAACAAATGAATTAAATTAAATAAAATTAAATTAATCTAAACTTTAAACTTAGCGCGCCTACGCGGTTACGCTAAGTTGCCATTTCGTGTTCAATGCGAAATTAGAATTCATTCATAAGATATGACATGCAACCTATGACATGCATTATGCAATGTTGCCGCTGCATAACACACTCTAACACTTAACAAAAAAAAGAGATGAACACTGTGTAGCTGTCTTTTTCTGTCGCAAAGGCTTTCGTATTTGGCTTAATCTGCCATCTCACTTTTTCCTGTAAAACCATAAAAATGTGTCGGTGTGATTAAAATTTGATACTGTGTGCAAGTACTCATCGAACATTTTTCTATTAAAATAGTCCAGGCTTCCAATATGGAATCAATGAATTTTACTATGAGGCGAACTTTTACTACACAAACTAAGAGGCGCCCTCTATGACGCGTAAAACAGTTGTGCAAACTAAAAATTAGTTCAAATTTGCTTTGAGCGGTTATCGTGTTGTACGTCATTGTTTTGATAGATTTATTTTTTTGTTTTCTGTCATTATTTTTTTATGATTAGTTATTGCTGTAACTTACTTGGTTTTGAAGTGATAAAAGTTTATTAACTTTGAAATGAATTCGGAAACGATACTTGTGGTTGTGGTGTATGTGTGGAATGGATATTGACCAGGTAAAGAGTTTGAGTTTCAGAGATAAATATGATCTCGTAACTTCACAAATATTCTAATCAGGGGTAGGTTTACCTACCCCGCATACTACCGCGAATAGAAACAAATTTCTAAGTTGGTACATTCAATTCTTAAGTTGATCAGAATCTTGTGTGATAAAGAAACGAAGAACGAAAAGCTATGGCTGTTTAAATTGTGAGTATTTGCTAATTAAATTACATGTCAATATCGTAAACAAATGATTGATTACTACAATCTTTTGTGCGCCATCTAGCGGATTCCGAAGTAGCCAGCTATAATAGAATGTTGTGAGCGAGCAAGAGTTGCCAAAAAATATCAATAGTTGGCTCTTATATAGTTTACGTCATTTATTATACAGGTATGATGTTTACATAATTTCTATCTTATTATTAACAAATGAAAATGTAGCAATTAAAATCAGCATTACAGCAAGAAATTTTGCACTGATGATACGTGACAGCGGATTATAGCGCGAGTTTTTTTTTATTTGGAATATCAGGTAAGTGAGTAGTACTGTTGATAAGTCAAGGTTCCTTGGCTTGCCCCCCTATAAAGGTATCTGGTACGCCACTGCTGCGGACCTACAAGTTTATGCCACCCACTTGAGAAGAATGGGGAAGCGATTGCTGTCTCTTTAGACGACTCGAATGCCTTCCACAGGATATGGCACACTAACCTTTTGAGTAAGCTTCCAGCGTACGGTATTTCCACTGGTCTGATTAACTGGGCAAAAGACTTCGTAAGTGAACGGTCTCTCTGAGTGGTTATCGACGGATGCTCATCAGAGCCCATGACGACTAATGTCGGAGTTCCTCAGGGGTCTGTTCTCTCTGCAACTCTCTTCCTGCTGCATATCAACGATCTGTTGATGCCCGGTATCAATGGGTATGCAGATGACAGCACAGTTGTAGAGAGATTCCTGCCAAGTGCTCGGGCGAGTAAGGAAATCATCCAGTCCGAAAGAGAGGTAATGGTAGAGTGTACGAATGACTCGCTTCAGGCAATCTTTAAATGGGGCGAAGCCAATCTTGTGGGGTTTAACGCCGCTAATACACAAGCGTGTCTGTTCACACCCAAAATGAGCTTGTTCACCTTGGCTCCTGCTTTTCAGAATGTATCCTTGGAGTGTACCGACCACCTTCAGCTCTTGGGCGTTGAAATTTCCTTAAACCTAATCTTTCAGCGGTTCATTGAGTCCAAAGCCAAGGTAGCTAGAAAACTCGCGGTTATTGCAAAGGTCCGGTGGTACGTCACACCGGGACAGCTTCTAATATTATACAAAGCACAGGTTCGATCGTGTGTGGGGTGCTGCAGTCTCCACATATGGGCTGGTGCTGCAAAATGCCATTTAGCGGCTTTGGATTCGGTAGAGAGGCTTGCGAAGAGGCTAATTGGTGATCCAGATTTGGTTAAGTCCAATTTACAAAGCCTTGAGAATAGGCGTAGGGTAGCCAGCGCCAGCCTTTCGGTGTTCTATAGGATGCATTTTGGAGTGCGCGCGGGAAAGATATGAATTGATTCTGCCATCTTTTTTTTACCATCGGACAACCCGACGTACGGCAAGCGTCTACCCTTACTGTTGACACCTCTACGGTCCGGACTAAGCGTTTCGCTTCGTCGTTTATACCGCGTACATCGAAGGACTGAAACAATTGCTGCGATCTTGCCGTGCGGTTATAATTTTGGTGTCTTCAAAGCTAGAGTGAATAGGTTCTTAATAAACTAGTGCGCTTTACCATCAACGATTGCATTACTGCTTACCATCAGGTGGGATAGCAGTCAAGCAATAGTTTACATCAACTTAATCTTCGTCATGATTTTTTCTTAAAAAAAGAAGGAGGTTTATTGTTAGATGATCTTAATAAAATTTTCAACTTGGTTCACAGGAGGGCGATATGTCAGCAGAAATGTACACGTTCCACGAAGCGATCGACGAGATGCAAAGAGCAGAAGAAGAAGTACTAGACAACCACAAGGCGATCTCCGACTACTTGCAACACGCGCTGCAACGCTGCAACCAGCTGCTCGGCATCACGCGTGACGTGGACTACGACCAGGACGGTGAGTCTTGCACGTCTACTGCACATTGTAACGTTTTCTCTACTATCTGCAACACGCGCTGCAACGCTGCAAATCGGTCATCAATATCAGGATCAATTGGATTGATACCTAATAATGTATTTGAACTTATGATTCCCGCAGTATGCTTTATATTTCGTAGTTTGTATGTATGTTGCATGTGTAGTGCCACGTGCTTGCATTTTGCGTGAGCAAATAAAAACACTGACGCGCATTTGGGCGGGTCGTACACAACGCAATAATACTTCTGCATCACTTTCGTACTATGGCCAGTTATGGTTGTAATGTGTGTCCCTTTACATGTAATGTTGTGTGTTAGCATGTATGCGTGTTGTTTGAATTATGTGTGTACACGCAGGCGTGCACGTCCGTATCAAGCGGCTCCGCTTCCTGCCGAGCGCCGGCGTTGGCTCGCGACGTGTGCGCAGACTGTTAGGTTTGAACGCGTTCCTATTCCAAATCATCTTAGTGCTCGGCCAGACTGGAAGAGCGGGTGCGGGGCGGCTCAAACATAAGAACTTCAATTGGGTGTCCATAGTGGGCACGCGGGCGCGGGAAGCGGCGCGGGTTGCGAGACGTGGGACGCGCGCGGGCTGCTCTCGCCATAGCTCGTGCATACAAGGTGGCCACAGTGAGTGCGCGGGCGGCGAGTGGCAACCGTGTCCCTGAACCCGCGCCGCTCCCCGCACCGCGCTGCCAGTGTGACTAAGCAACACGCGCGCGTTCCCGCACCCGCGCTGCCAGTGTGGCCGAGCACTTACTGTAACACTGGTAGAGGTCGCGTCGCATTCTTTAATTACTACATTTAGGGTCCGTTCATTTCTTTTTTGTTTGAGGCACTGTCCAGTAATGTAATCTTTCAAAATCATACCTTTAACAACAGGCAAAAGATTCGAATAAAAAAAAATACCATTTTGCACAAAGCACAAAAATAAAAATTCAGACACCACACACAATTTTAAGTGCCGTACACGTACAGGGTACTTAGCTCAAAATACACTTTTATACATTTTCGCAACTTGTTATGTCCTTAGAAAGGGCAAATCTCACATAATGCCATATGTGGACGAGACCTGATTTCACTGATAACCTCTGCGCTGATCATCTTGATGCCAATGCTGACGCTCACAGGGCTTATTGGTTTAATTTAACTGCTTCAAAATTTTTAATTAAAACATAAATTATATTTATAGTTTATTTTTTCTTTTGTTAACATTAAAATTCAAACAGACTGATGAATTTGAATAAGGTCTATACCTCACTAGGATGCCAGTGGCAGCTCAATCTGTCGCGTCACCAACAAAATTTATTTAGTTCTATGGAGGGTATCTAATAATTGGTATCTGCAAAACTGGTTATGTTTCGTCGGCAGTACCTATGAGGGGGCGCACCACCACTAGCATCCTAATGAGGTATGGATCTAAAACGACACTGATCTTTTTATGTTTTAAACTGTACGACTTTTTAGGTTATAATTTTAAACTTACTCACATAACTATATTTATTCGCAAAAGTTTTTGCTTTACGCTACTATTACATATTGGTTTTACTGAATTTTAACATTGAACACATTACATCTGCACCCGCACTTAATGTCCATTATGATTGCAGCATACGCGACCCAATGGGAGGAGCTATTGAACGAGCAGCTGGCGGTGCTGGCGCAGTCGCGCGACCTGGTGGCGGAGTTCCGCTCCAAGATGCAGCAGGAGGAGCACATCTCGCGCCGCATCCAGCCGCCGCGCCACCACTAGCCGCGCAGCCTCCCGCACCGCACCCAGCGTCGATATAACATCCTGCTACATGGTTACACACCATCTAATACCCTTTAAATGGATGAAAACATATAGGAACATGTCTGTTGCTCGGAAAGTAACTTGTGACGTGGACGAAAAGGTCTTGGTTATTGATATTGCATGTCTCATTTCATATTTTAACGTAATAGAAAACAAAATGAGTACAAGGACCCGTAGTATGAACGTTTTGAACCTGATTTACGTAACTTCCGCAATACTCATAATAAAAGTTGACACACTGTTTAGTTCTTAATACTTGTTCTCTCAACATTGCCTGGTGCTGTTGCAACTTGTATACATTTTCCCATGACGATATGATAACTATGACTTTGCTATATTATTAGATGTTCACGCTAGGGATACTGACTCAGATAGTCGACGATGAAAGGTACCTCTTATTTTTACCAAAATAAAGATTGCTAACCATTGCTTATTTCAAGTTTGTGTTGATTGCAAGGTACCTCTGTCAGCACAGAACTGACTGACAACTAGTCGTTTCATTGTTCGCCTTAATTACGATAAAACATTAATTGTATAAAGATGCATGTTTTGTAAGTGTATCGAAGAGTAAAAATGTCTTGTATGCTCCGAATAGAAATGTACAAAAATGGATCATTTTGAAAGTCAGTATAAAAATAGGATTTTTTGAGGGCGGAGCTTCAAACGACTGTAATGTAACAATTTTAAAGTTTGATAAATAATTAAGAATCTCGACGTCCGGTTGTTAGAAACCGAATTAGATTCCCTTCGTATCGACGCTGCTGCGCGTGCGCCGCTGGCCGCGGATGGCGTCACAACGCAGTGTATAAAGTAATCAGTATTGAAACTGACTGTGTGTAGCTGGCCTACTGTATAATCGCTTCAATGTTGATTTGCCCGCGTTTCGGAGAAGTGAGCGAGTTGTGACCACTTTGTTCGACATTACTGTAAAGCTTAGTTTACCGAGGTATGTGCCGTCGTGTTGAAACCGAGAGACTGTTTATTAGTAGTGTTTGAAGCACAAAGGATGGCCGTTCGGCCGGCAACTGTCCCACATGACTCGTTGACGCGCTATTTTGACGTGTATTTTTAACTTAATAACGTCCAAAACGGCTTGTAGGTTTCAGTCGTGTTGCCGAGTGCGATGCGGTGTGAGACAAAACGTGCTATTACGAGTATCGATAGTAGAGATGTACCTTTAGTTTCTGTAATAGTTTATATATTATACAGTACTAAAGTCTATGAAGGGCCGAGTTCACTTATCGGCATAATACGTAATTTGTTTTGAGATTTTGCCCTAATACTTAGCTGATACTGTCCACGCTTTTGTCAGTAAGTGAACTCACTCCTTTTCTCATGCTGGAGATACAAACTTATGTTAGACATCGGTAGATAAGTTTATCGATCGATGCCTAACGTGTGATCGAATCATGTAATTGTAAGGTGCGAGACATTACCCTATTAACGTTAAGTCACTTATTCTGGATGCATTTAACTTTCGCTAAAGGCCTATCGTCGAACTGTAGATATTTTTATATACCAGGAGATTTGGAAGTACAAACGTGACAGTGAGACGGTCCCAGTGATTATGAAGTAGTTCCTCATTGGCGTGACTAGAGAGCTGCAGCGGGAATGCGCCGGCCATGATGCGAGGCTAGCTTCGAAAATAAATGCTTTCACTCATCCGCTTGACACTTCCTAGCCTTGATTTAAACTGTCGTGAATCTAACTTCAATTTATTGTGTTAGGGGTCGTTTTTTAGACCAAAGCTACATTTTTTTTTACTGTAAATCTGTTATGTACGCGTTGTAAGGCGCAATCCAAGTTCTTTTTGTTCAATGCCCTAGTTGCGCCAATGTCTATAAACATGATTGTATCTGTCAAAATCCTATCCTTCGTTGACATTATAACTTGGCACCCTCATACTTGGCCATACTTGATTTAAGCCAAGTCTGGTCAAGTATTGCTATCATATTTCGAGTTTTTAAGGATGTTTTAGTTTAACTTGGTCACTTGCCCAATAAGCCAAGTTTGACGGTTTTGACGGATAAATACTGTGTTGCTGTGATTTGTTTTCATGACAAAATTGTTTATAATAAAAATATGTTTGGCGTAACGAAGTACTCGGAATGTTGTGAAATATGTAGTTGTTTTAATAATTAGATATTTTGAATGTAAACTGCGTTATAAAAAACCTTGCGCACCAAATGAAGATTGCTTTTGTCTTGGCCTTAATTGCACTTTTAGTAAGCAAATAAATAAATATTTTTCCAATGTTTTAAAATAATCTTGAGAAGGCTTAATTTTCTTTATAAATAAGAAAATAAACATTTTAAATAGGTCAGGACAAAAGCAATCTTATTATAATATTACCTAATAAGAAAGAAAGTATTGATTGAAAGTGTATAAATGTTGAGTATAATGTGATCGATTAACATATCTGTTGCATATAAAATCGCTTGTTATTCTCTCGTGAACGAAACTATTGACCCGATCCAAGTCATGTGACAATACGATATGTGCTTCAAGTGTGCCTGTTTACTGTGGAGAGGGTACTACGTTCTTATTAAAATCTACATAATTCTAGTGAAAACTGAAATCAATTAAACCTATGTGTGCGATTTTCTTTCCCGATTTCTAATCTCTTTCGTCATGCGTTTCTTCATGTTGTAAAGGTCCGTCGGTGGATAAGTGATCAATTGACCATCCTTTTCGTACTGAGACCCGTCGTGCATCGGGAAGCACGTTCAGTCGTACATCGTGGCTTAGACTTACCAAGGAGTACCGTGTTATCCAGCTACATCTCTGTTAGATTGGAAGCTATTCTTAACATAGTTGGAAATAGGCTAGGCAGATCTTACACGATTTCCTATGTAGACGACACAAAGCGACGGCGAACGCGATGCGATTCGGTGCGAATGGAAAATTGACACTCCATTGCGGTGGCATAAGTGACCAACCGCACGTTGGTGCGGTGCGGCGATGAGCGAAGCGAAGCGGTCGCGATTAGTTTCATATTTTCGCGCGAATTCTTGCCGTGCGGTGACTTGTTTTATATAAATGATGGCTGAAGCGGCGACTTCGCGCGCACTTAGTAGAGAGCCGCCGCGTCGCGTTCAATTCACGTGAACCGCATATGATCGCTTTGCAACCGCAGTCGTGTTCAATCGCCCATGTAGGACGCCGCGTTAATACTATGTATTTACAAACATTTTAACCACGGCAAACAAGCGCACATGAAGCATGAATATTTTTTTCATTGAAAATGTAAATGTTTGAGTATAGTTCGGCTAGAAATTTGAAAATTTGGTTGTTTAAGTCGTCATAGTGGACTGCTGTATGGACAATGTCGAGAGCTGTAAAACATTCCGTGTCTTGAGATTATAACTTATTAATCACTTTTATTGTATTCACGTTAAGAAAATAGTGAATCATCGTTGTCACTCAGCCACGCCCCTGAACGAAATCAAATTAAAAAATGAATACCGCATTCGTAAAAACGAAAGTGAGAATTGTAACGCAGAATCGTTTATTAAATTTTAAAATAAACCCGTAATATTATTATTTCAAAATATTGTGTTGTGAAAAATTGTTATTAATAGACTATTTTTTATCCCAATATGAATACCCTTTTACTTTGCAGTTTCACAGTTGAGTCACAATATTTTTGACGCGAATATACTATAATATTTGAAAATTGTAATTTTGATCGAGATCAAGAGACCGAATTCTTGACGGTGGCATTTACCATGTCTTGATATTATCCTTACAGCTGTCCATTAATATTTCAATTTTGTAATAGATACGCAAATATCTTGTTGATTTTTTGACTTAAAACATTGATAAGACAAAAATGCCGTGTAAAAAATTATCAAGTTATATCATGTCTTGACAAACACAATTTATCTCATATATTTTTAAAATCAGTGTTTAATTTTTTTTCATTAATATATTAACTGATAATTCCTACCAATGGTGCTTAAATTCGTTAGGCCTTTGAAACTGGCATGGTATAACTCGATAAGTGATTGTCTTTAGTTTGTTACCCCAGTTGTAATGCCGCATCTTGTTTTTTATAGACTATCTGATACTAACTGTGAAAGTAGAAAATAGAAACATCTCTTTCTACTTATGCCAATGCTTTTTTTATCTCGGGACTACGCTTACGCTGAGACTTATCTATGAATAAAGTGGGATCGAGCATAGCTCTTTCCCACATTTTTAAAACGTCTCGTTCACATTTTCTTGCGATACTATAGGAAATCAAGACTAAACGTTTTGCATTGTGATTTTAGATAACTTAGTAATGTTGCGTTTAGTTCGATTTTCCGCGGTAATGCTAATATGTGTTTTAACTATGACGTCTGCCAGTCGCACAGGGCTGCTGGTGAGATAAATTTCTATACACAGATATTTTAACTCCTACCATAAATATTGTAATTTATTTTTAAAAACTATCGTCGTCTCTTAAAAATCGTAAAAACTCATTTTTATGTATTGTTAATTACCTAATAAAAATAGTAAAACTACTTAAAGACTATGTAACTATGTAAGTTTTTCAAGTCAGTACATTATATTTTTTCATTTTTTTTTTGTATGGGACTTATTTATTATGTTGTGATAGTACGTGCATATACCTAGTGTTGTGTTCCTGTGACGCTCGCCTGTGAGAGCCAACACTCTCACAAGATGGACACCCGTCGGCTATCTTCCATTCTGTAATGGACTCGTTAAACGTTGCATGAAAAGGACCATAGAATGGAATATAGAACGTTGTCCGCTCTAAATATGCGTAAATTTTTCGTTTGTAACTTAATAACAACGTTTTGTAATGTCTGCGAAATAATAAATAAACATAACCCGAACGTGTTTTGTGGTTTAATATCTGCTCATCTGGTGCTAGGTCTAGACTTTGCTTTAACCTTAACCCCTAGGGTCTGAAGGACTGACAAATATTCGCTTTTGTTTCAAGTAAATAACATTCATTTTGATTTCTTGTCGTATATTGTGGACAGGTCGTGGGTTATCAACTGCTGAAGGAATCACTCGAATATTCGCACAAGGTGTAAACCTGAACTGTTATGTTATTTGGAGCTAGTTACACTTACATTAGAAAATTGTTTCAGTGGCTTCCACTTTCTTATTACAAATTGCAAGTGATTTTCGACCTCTATAATTAGTGTTGTTCGTGTGTACTCCTGTGCGAATGCGCGAGTGCACTTGCGCTGGCGCCCGCGACGCTCCGAGGTAACTATGTATACTGTAGCTTACAACATTATTAGATAGCGCTTATTAATAAATAATTAAAACAAAACGAATCGGCCCTCTGTATCAGAGCGGCTGCTGCGCCGATGTTTGATCGTACTGAACAAAATCTCTCTTACTATAATTATTATTATTATACGATTTTTTTTTTAATAATTGTAATATTATCGAGATTGTAACCGCGTTGGGATGAATTAGTTTTTGTATAGAAGCGTTTGAGTAAATGAACAAGCGTTGAATGCTGGTGCGGCGCATTCCCGCTCTAGTTGTCTAGTTAAATGCTTTATTATAAACTTTATTTTAACATCGCACATTATAATAAATTAATCAAAATTGATTTGATGTTTTATTCTGATCCAAATTACCCTTTTGGTGAGTTAGGTTACCTTTCAAAGAGAGTCAAATGACATCTTTAGGGCTGAAACTGCGTAAGCGGTCCCATACAAATATGCTCCGTAGCGTGGATCAGCGCAGGCATCCGTCACGGGGCCCGGGGCCCCGCGCCCATTTTGCTACGTAATAATTATTATATGAAGATCCCCATCGACACGACTACATGCACACCGGCACACCGTTAAAGTTGAACTAGCGACACTGCATAGCTAATAATACGGTTTCCGCAGCGCGGACCGTCAGCGTGAACACGTGTGACGTCACGCGACCCGTACCCGTCGCGGTATCCGCTTTACGCAGTTTCGACCCTTGGGTTCGTGGCACGGTCGTGTAAACCGTTTCGGGAAATTTAATACCAGTACAGAAAGTCATTGCAACCGATTGGAAATTGTTGTTATGGAGTCGAGTGCTGCAGTGACAAATTTCCAGGTGTATCAAACGACGTTTTTCACTATGCTTAGGTATGAAGAAATACTTTCTCTGAAAATGACTACGCATTTTTGTAGGTACACTTTCCACTAACGAAAATTTTCCGAAGTTGCCATACATTTTAGTTTTAATTTAGATGGCAAGACTATCGCAAGCATTTTCTATCTTAATCACTTCACTTCAAAACTTGGATACGACATTTTTGTTTTTGCATAAAAAGCACAAAACCGGATCCTGTGGATCCTTTGTCACCAGTAGTCCTAGAACCTGTACCCCTTGCAGTTCCAACCATATCGGTAACAGAGGGCCTTGATAGGGACGAAATACCTGTGACGAGATCAAAAAACCCTTGTCATATGAATAAAAAAAACGAGGGTGATTTAAATGGCATGTTGAACCTAATCGTAGTGCGATAAGTCAGTTTTCGAGGAAGTGTATTGAAAAATAAATATGTGGGTCGTTTTTAATTAAGTTGATTATAATGTAATATGTATAGCTACATGGAATGTGGAAGCGTGCACAAGAGGGAGTAGTACCCTACTGATATCGATAGGTAATACAAAAAAAAAAAAAATGAAACATTTCTAATTTTTCAAGCTAGACCATCGAAACACGAACGCGAATATTAAATATTATTTTCGCCCTATAAATATCACTGAAAAACATTTTTATTGGAAACATTTGATTCCATAGTGATAGCACAGAATAAGTAATATTGTGATAGCAACTTATTTGAACAGGTAAATAAAACAAAATAGTAGTCAAAGTACTTAGCATTTATTTAAGAGCAAGTTTGTACTGGTATCATGGAAATGCAAATAAATAGTCTCAGATAAATACTGGAAGACAACACAACTTATAGTCGGTTAGGGAAACTAATTGTTCACCACTTGACAACGACAACCAGAAAACATGTCCGCGACTACCGCCAACCCACCATCGCCAATCACTTCCAAAATCAGTAAATAAATACTTTATTGGTACTAAATAGTACCTCAGTAGTTTTGGACAAATCGGCTTCGTATAATAGGTGGGCCGGTGGTAGCAGCTTGAACGATCAAAAAGTTTTTCTTTTTTTTAACCGTTGAAATTTGAGTCTTAGACTGACGACATTCTTTCAGTCAAAAAGGCCAAGGTCCAAATGTTTGGAATTGATCCGGTATACTGTTCCTGTACAACGATAACATGTTACTATATTTCTGGTTCCCTAGTCGACGATTAATCGAATCTAAGGCCCCTCGCTCACGGCGACTTTTTGTAGCGATGCTGTAGCGCGTTAGTAGCGCTTTGGAATCTTTTCTATAGCGCTTGCAAAGGCGACAAACGCAAATTAGTACGCCATGCTGTCGCGCACTTACGAAATGCGTGACAGCATCACTACAGAAAGTCGCAGTGCGCGAGGGTCTAAGATTATCAACAATTAATATCCCCGACTGTCCAATAACAAATCATTACCTAACACACGTAACATAACATCCCTAAATCCATCTTCTTTCTTTCAGTCCATCCAAAGGTTGTCTGTAAGAAATTGCCCTGTGTGATAAGACCGCCCATTGTACACTTATTTTTAATTATGTTTGTCCTGTATTTTTGTTTATGTGGTGTACAATAAAGAATATAATAAATAAATAAATAAATAACATTACACTGAAATGAAAGTTTTTCGCCAGTGGAATCACGTTGATTATAATCCAATAGGTTTTTTTGTTTATTTACAGTGGTTGCAAAACTAAGTGGACTTTTACTTATCAGACTACCAGTAGACATGCTTTGTATCTCTACACTGTTTATATTTTTTGGCGGTTAACAATTCATAAGAAAATAAACTAACAATAAACACAATTTCATAATATAATTTCGACATAATTTTTAGTATGTAAATGTTCAATTTATAATTATGGCAAAGAACAATAAATACATTAAATTTTTGAATCACGAAAATAGCACACTCTTATTTCAACTTAGAGTTGAAATATTTACTAATTCAACATGATCTACCAACTAGCTAACAATCTTTAGTCTACCACGCCACCCGAAAATTTGTGCCATCCTAATTAGCAACAATAAATAAAATAAATTACAGAATATCACAGTACAATCCTAGTGATGTCTTAGTCAATCGAAAGAATATACAATTTTATACATTTTCGTATCGGTCATTCCAATTTTATTCTTCTTGAAAATTCAATTTGATACTTAACAATGAAATTGGTGTTTTATAAAAAGGTTACTTTCTGCTGTCGCAGCTCGGATCGTCTCGGAATTATATTAATATAATATATTTAACCAGACATATTTATAATCATGAAATCTGAAATTAAATGTGTTTCTTAGATTGTGTTCCAGCGTGGAAACAATGCGTTTCAAAAGATACGCAATATTAATTATATATACCTATCATTACCTATTAACGAACGAACTGTGTTATTGATTTAACAGTTTTCGTTTTGGAAAATTTTATCCCGTAACCGCCTGGTGAAGAAGCGTAACGTCACTAATTTGTGAGGTAAAATTTCCCAAACAAAAGCGATTAACACAAAAATGCATAGCTCATTCGCTAGCTACACCATTTATATTGCGTACCGTTTAAGACGCATTGGTATCAACGGTAGAGCTCATAATCCAAAAAAACACGACTTTTCTTAGATTTCATATAAAAATGGTTCTAAACAATAATATAGTGTTTTTTTTTACAAAAAATACATAATCCAAAGAAATAAATGAATAACTAACTTCGAAAAACTAATGCTTTAAATACAATAATTTATTTGAACTTATTAAATCCTAATCCATCTGTAGTTATGCCAGCTCAAAGTGACCCGTTTTATAAAACACCAATTTCATAAATGTAAGGACCAGCGGGATAATTGCGTAACGCACAGTAAACTGCTAACTCATTCATTCTAACATTTTAACAAAATTAATTGCTTTGCTTAAACATAATTACAAAGCAATGGATTAGGAATTTTCTCTCTATCGCTGCTTTTCTGTAGTTAAATGTCTTACAATAGGCAATATGCATGCAATGTTAATATTTGATCAATTTTATAATTTTTATCTTTAGTAAACAAATATGAAAGAATAAGCTTCAAAGCCAAAAATGAAAAAATAAGAAAGAGAAGTCTGAGATGAACTTTGACATCAAAATACATCACTCCCGTACGGCCGCCATAGAAAAAGGCGTCTTGGCGAGAGAGACAGATATAATTGTTATATCTCGTTTGCTTTTCTGCCAATTTTGATATTGTTTTGAAAGTAAGTATTCTTGTTTTGTATATTTATTGCTAAACTGGTTAGTTTACAAATATTTTTACATGCATATTTCCTACTAATGTTTCTTTGCACGAGTTGAGATTATTTATAGAACTTGATTACCTAAATACAATATGTGATCGAAAGAATCAAATCGATTATTTCCACTTTTGGATAAGCCACGAGGAAAACAATAATTTATTTAATGGATTTTTCGGTTGTTTTTAGAGGTAATATTTTAATCATTGCGGATTATTCGTCAATATTTATGGAAGCTCGCGTGTTTCTTGTGCTTGCCAATCTAATCTCAACTCTATAATCATCAATTCAAGTCCTTTTATCAGTTATCATAAATGCGTCGAACTTATAATGTTAATTCAATGCATTCACAAAAAGTCAATACTAGAAAGTTGTTCTCTTTGGTTTTAGTTAATTTAGCTATTCACATTCAAATAACTTGTCATGGCCCTTGTACTATTGAGCACAATAAATAAAGGTACACAATTACACTATCTTATAGTTCCCGTAAACAATGCCTCATTAGACGTTTTTCAAGATTAAAAGGTTACTATTGAGTCCGAAACCAGTCGGCTATTACCCGGATGACCTTTTGAGTCGGTACTCCAAAGGTCATCCGGGTAATAGCCGACTGGTTGGTAATTAGAGACAAAATAGAAAGACAATGACCGAGTTTTTTTACAAACAACGCTCGCCGAAAGCCACGACCTAAATATGCGGTGTCCAAAAAACCAACACTTACAAGATATCGTTAACTGCGTATGTTGAAAAAAAATTTGTTTTAATCCATTTTTTTTTGTCCCAGGTATCAGTCTGGCGGCGCTTGCACAAAATTGTTTTGTCACATATATATTAGACCGTGGCGTTGAAAGGGTTAATACAAAATTCTCGTCTAATAAGCCATTGTATTTCGTAGACATTATCTACTAATTTCATCTCTTAAAAACAAGAATTTACATAATTTCATACTGTACAAACTGCAACGTCTCCGTGAGCGTATAGAGCCACTACAACCACCTGCCAGCAGGTGTCATAAATAAATTGGAAGAAAACATTCCTACTAACATTATTTACAATTTGAAATGCACCACGAGATTATATTTACAGAAAACGATTATATAATACACAATGGAAACGAGGAAACATTCAATGGAACGTAAGATTCGTCTAAAACCGGAGCAACAAATAGCTTCAAATGTATAAAGATTGCAAGGCGAGGCGGCAAACTGCACGTAGGAGTACAAACTTTGCACATTATGCTCAAATAATACGAGTGCCAAACATAACTACTTTGTACGTATTTGAAGCTATGCGTGCGCCGGGGTAACTCCTTGATATAAAAATCCGATCAATTTACTTTTATGTAACTATAGTCCTTGTTCAAATATAAATTCACCCATACTTTTTCCCCAATGTGGGTAGACGGAAATTGCAGAACGCAACTTGCCTCCACCTGCATCCTTATATGCCTATTTTGTATCGTGTCTAACTATAATATGTATGTATTTAGAAATATATAAATATGTTAATCAGTTATCTAATACTCATAGCACAAGCTCTGCTTAGTTTGGGACTAGATAACGTTGTGTGAAAGTCGTGGAATATTATATTAATAAATTTTGTAATACTAACTAGGTATTTGTTAAACACAAATTGATCAGACTTTTAAACTAGACATAAGACATGTTCTTCTTTTTGTCCGACAATCGATGCGTACAAAAGAGGTTGACGGAAGTGTATTATTATCATAGATCGGAGTAGGTAGATTGAATTGGGGTCATTGATCCGAAACGTTTATTAAAATATGGACATTCCTCCGGAATTGGTGCTTCGATCGGAATTCGATTGTTTTTATTATTCAACAGATAAATAATAAATTAATGTAGTTTTCATACCTTCCTTTAAATTTTGAATTGAGTAGTAATAATATCACTACCAACATTAACAATATTTAATTGAATCCGGAAATACCGGAATTACTTTCCGGAAAAATGGCTTATCCATGTTATTCTTTCTGTGTGCTTTTATGATACAAGTACCAAAAATCAATCTACCTACTCCGATCACTGATTATTATAGTAAAATATTATTATCTAATTTAAAGCCCTTGAATAATGTTATTATGTATTACCAATAACCTTAAGATAACATAAAATTTTAAGTAAATAAAAAAAAATATTTTTAGTAGATTAATTATAGCATCGGTAAAAAAGAAGAACACAATTCCAGCTACCTTAAAAAGGCTACATTACCGTTCCAATTTCTCATTCAATATGTAGAGACACGGCCCGCTCAAAAACAGCCATGATTGGATCCAAAAATGTCCCAAGCATGGTCATTATATGTTGTTACCAACGACGGTGGAGGGTCTTCATCATAGCATGTCGTCTTCGAATCCTTCTCCCGTCAGTATGTGTGGGTCTCCGATGGCGGGGACCATGTGGGAGTACTCGCTCGTCGCCCATAAGTACAGGTTTAATGTACGCTCCGTACATTGCGCTATGAATCTGAAAGGGATAAATGGGATATGTAGATAAGTTGCTTTGCGGCTTACTGTTAAGGGGATGCAACTCGACATACATTTTCACTGTTTTTCATACGCGATTATGAGGTTATTACACATTTTTCATCAGATATTTTGGAAACACAGTATCTTGTGGATATTATCGGGGCTTCTATTAAAATCAATTTATAAATTTGTGTAAAACTAATCCAGTAAAGACCTCTGAAAATCTGCTATTTTGCATGAACTTTGACACTTCATAATTTACTCAAAAATTCAAAAAAGTATAACAATAGAAGCCTTGCAAATTTAACCAAGATTCTGAATGATGACAATTTTTGTCAAAAACTTTTAAGGGTTTTAAAAATAATACGTATTTCCTGGAACAAGTTTTGTTTATATTCGAGTAAATCACAGAATCACCGAATGCTAACAGAGTTTTCAGGCGTTATATATCTCTTTTTTCGCGTTGCCTTTTCGTCAAACATTGCATTGCAAGCTTTTAAACCATGCTCGATGTTGACAATAGGCGAGTGAAAAAGGACCCTCTTAATGCCCATTCTCTTGGCAATTTGTTTGGATCAACTTCCAGTTTAGTGAGATTCTGAATAAAAGAATTTTTACATGGAGCAGTGGGCAGGGCAGACTGCTCGCAGAACAGATGGTTCTAGAGTGGCGGCCGCGTATCGGAAGACGCAGCGTTGGAAAAAAGGTCTCCCACAAGGTAGACCGACGACCTGGTGAGAGTTGCGGTAATCCAATGTATGCAACCGCACGGTACCGGTGGTTGTTGAGTCAATTGGGGGAGGCCCATATCCAGCAGTGGACGGCTTTCGGCTGAAATGTTGATGATGACATGAGTGACGGTGCGGGCACGCTCGGTGCTTTCTGTATTTTTGATATTTTTTTACTTTGTTTTTATTACCGTTGTTTCGTTACCGAATAAAAGTTATTTTTAAAAATCTTATTCTATCTGACGTCCAAAACCCGCTAAACGGCTACTCCTTAGTTAGAATGGCTGTTAAATTCGCCAAGCCTCGATCGATGGATGACTCTGTAGCGTTCGTTTGTGGCGACTTATACGCATACCGCCACATACGAACTAAAGACTTGAAGTCACACAAATCGTACATCGCGGTAATCAATTTCTCGCGCGATTAGAACATATTATTATACCGTAACTGTAGTACGAAAACAATATCGGGTAGTTACCCAGACTAGACTGGTCCGAGGATCCTCCCTTTTTAATTGAGTTTGCGGGTCTACACCCTACTCCGTATCTATAATATAAAAATGAATCGCAAAATGTGTTGGTAAGCGCATAACTCAACAACGCCTGGACCAATTTGGCCAATTCTTTTTTTAAAATGTTCGTTGAAGTTCAAGGATGGTTTTTAAGTAGGGTAGAGTAGGGTAGGGTAGAGTAGAGTAGGGTAGCGTAGAGTAGGGTAGAGTAGGGTAGAGTAGGGTAGAGTAGGGTAGAGTAGTCAGTTGACGGGAGCAAAGCCGCGGGCAAAAGCTAGTACCTCTATAAACACATCTTTTGTTGGCGTTTACAGCAAAAAGTGAAAATGATTTAGGGCCTGTGCACACAACGTTTTTTAAAAGTGCCGTTGCCGCGCGTTTGTAGCGATACAGACGCGATACGCACGCAAGTTAGACGCAGACGCAGATCTTTAATAGGATAAAACAGCGCCGTTGACGCACGTTCCTAAAACGCGCGTCAACGGTCAATTTAATTTTTATCTTCGTTTGTAGCTGATTTATCCGCTTCTGTATTACGCAATCAAGCACACACAATATTACGTATGTTTGAGCATGACGCAATATTTCTCTACACTAACGTCACTAGAACTGCTTCTTTCGTGTCGACTCACTCAAGTTTTGTTTGACTTATACATATGTAGCCACCTGGATAGCTCTGCCGATGGTTTTGTTTAGGTCCTGGAATGTGCAGGTGGTTCATACTGAGCAGGAATTTTAGTGACGCATATCATGTTTTTTTTTAGGTGGGAAAATCATCTAATGACAAATCCCGCTCTTGGGCGGAGCGGGAGATAGTGTCAGACTTTTACTGACTAAAAACCCACTCCTCTTCCTTCGTTGCCTTTCGTACCAGGGCCGAGTCTTCCTTTCAGAATCAGACTCTTTGACCCCAGTAGGCTTCGACCCTGCTGGGCCCCTACGGTTTGCTGACATTTCCTTGAGGCGCGCGTGGAACAGTACGCGCCGTCGACGACTTGGGCTCGGTCCGGACGTTTACCGGACGGTCGGACGGCGAGCTACCCATTGTTCGCCGTCCGCAAGCCCGCGCCTACGGTGGCCGGAAATCGGGTTGGGGCGTGCGGACCGTTGCCTCACGCGATCGGCCGCCTCCTTTGCTAGCATTACTGCTGCGTAGAAGGAGGCGTTGCTGGGGCCAAGCGGGGCACACCTCACGCATATCATGTGAAGGGGCACCACTGGCAGACTGGCACTATGTTTGGCATGGGTCAATGATACCCTATTTAGCCAGATTGTTTCTACAGCGGCCAATTGGGTACTTGGCACATTATTTGTACCTACTAAAAAGTCACTTTATCAAAAATCGCAAATAGATTTTTTTTTATCCGTTCAAAATTAAGTAAGTTAGAAACATTTCAAATCTGGTGGAAGGGGAAGCTGTCAAATGACAATTACGCGCGTAGAATAGAGATGGCGATATGTTCCCACCACGCGCTCGCTCTTACTCACACAAATGTTTGAAATGCTAATTGCAGCTTCATTTTATAACCAATTTTGATTCGGTTTACAGAAAAAGATTTGTTTTTAGTGTTATTTGTTGTTTAGTACAAAATATTGTACAAAAATAGAAACAGGCAAGTCCCAATGGAGCCCACAGTCGGTTCAGAGATTTCCAGATTGGCCACTGCAATTCGTGAGCAGGTGGCATGACTAGTACAGTCATAAAGAAAACTCGACAATACGCTTGTTCATCCTTTTCCATTGCCTGACGTAGGTTAATCTAGATTTAGTCATGTGGCCATGACTAACAAGCGACTGTACTAACAATATTATGATACGTGAGATAACAATGCAATGATTTTGATCGAGATCAGATATAGTAGTCATACATTTTTATATAAATACTAGCTGACTTGGCAAACATTGTTCTGCCATATAAATTTTCAAAGAATAAATAGGGTTTAGGAGAGTGAAAAACACTTTACGACCTATTCTCAAACTTACTCGTACCAAATTTACACAAAAAATTTCATAAAAATCGGTCAAACTGTTTCGGAGGAATTGAATTGAATGAAGAGGAACACATATTGTGACACTAGATTTTAATACATTAAACTGCTGCCGGTGGCTTCGCGCGCGTGAAAGTAGGTTTATCCATACATACTTTGAACCCCCATTTCATCCACTTAGGGGGAAAAATTTTGGAAAACCCTCTCTTAGTGCTCGCCATAAAAGGAAGCCTTGTGCCAAAGTTCTCGCTCCTAGTCCCGGTAGTTTCGGCTGTGCGTTGATATGTCAGTCAGTCAGTTTCTCCTTTTATATAATATAGGTTGGTAAGTCAGCTGACTTGAAATGGCGAGCAGTAAACTCTACGTATTGACTTGAGCATTTATAAGATGATGTAATGGCTACACGTGTATGCATTATCTTTCGTTATGACATTCATAGTACGAAGCCGATTCTTGATTGCTCATTGTATGAGTTTATTATTCTGTTAATCTTCTCAAATATTATGAGATATTGTTTAACTATGTTGCAAGTGATCAATCATACATATTCAACTGGATTAAAAAACTTTGTTACTAAGGACGAATGTTTGAGCATGAAACCGCCGAGTTACCCGTTGGCGCCAAGAGCACGCTTTTGCTTCCATAACCAAAGGGTAAAAACGGAACCTTATTGCTATGAATCTGCTGTCCGTCTGTCTGTCACCAGGCTGTATCTCATGAACCGTGATAGCTAGACCGTTGAAATTTTCGCATATGATTTATTTCTATTGCAGCTATAACAACAAATACTAAAAACAGAATAAAATAAATATTTAAGCAGGGCTCTCATACAACAAACGTGATATTTTTGTCGGTTCTTACTACTTATGATACGGAAGCCTTCGTGCACGAGTCCAGTTCGCACTTAGCCGGTTTTTTGACTTGACGTTCAAAAAAGTTAAAATTCCATTCTCACCTAACAAAAGGCCTGACATCCCCCTCATTGGCAGTCTGCAGGTGTTGATAATACAGATGGCGGTGCTGCTTAGCGATGATCACGGGCGGGAACCCGGCCTGCATCAGCAGCAAGTTCATGAGCAGACGGGAGGTGCGCCCGTTGCCGTCTATGAATGGGTGGATGTGCACCAATTTATAGTGGGCTAGGGCTGCATATCTGGAATTGCAGAAATAAAATTATTAGTAGGTGTTCTTTGTATTTGCTTGATGGTGCCTGCGAGGGCTAATGTCTGCCAGGGCTGCTGGATTATTCGAAAGACTTACTACGGTCCTGGAACTCAAAGGGCAATTAAAGGAACACGGGTGAGTCTCCCTCTCACTCCACACAGAGTGGAAGAAGTTATTTGATGATTTTCCAAACCAAAAAAAAAGGTGTTTTGTTTGAGAGTAGTTTCAAAAAGAGCTCAATGCATGGGCTCTTTTTGTCTCTTGTGATCAAGTATCTATATTAGGTCCAGACTAAGCGTTTCGCTTTGTCCTTTATACCGCATACATCGAAGGACTGGAACAATTTGCCTGCCGCTGTCTTCCTGTCCAACTATAGTTTAGGTATTTTCAAGGTTAGAGTGAATAGGCTCTTAATAAACTAGTGTGCTTCACCATCAATGATTGTATCACTGCTTACCATCAGGTGGGATCACAGTCAAGCACTGGTTTAATTCATTAAACCGCGTTCACTCGCTCATTGTCTTTCTATTGTGTCTCTGATTACAGTACTCAAAAGGTTAAATTAATTTAAAAAAAAATTAAAATCACTTTTACACTTCAATGTAAACTAGATGAGGCCGATCAATCAGTTATCAGTGTATTCACATTGAAGTATAATATATTAATAGTACTTAATGTTATAAAAAAAAATATATATTTATAGTTTTATTTTATGGAGCTAATCTCTAGAACTGCTGATCTAACAACACACAATTTTTCACTAATAGAAAGTTAATTACCTACACTAGAGCACCATTTCTGTGGACAATGCCATGGGATTTAAGCTGCAGCAAAAAAAAAAACAACACAACTGCAACAAATCATAAGATTTAATTCCGAATATTTTAAACTGATACTGAACACCTATTACTTACTTATGTAACAGTAAGATAATAATTATATTTAGGAAATATGCAAAAATAATATTTATGTGGTGTTGAAATTGAAAGTCATATGGAGTACATCCAGTGACTTGCATAACTTTTACTTTCTAATTGTTGAATGAATACTATGCTAGGTTATGAGAATATTTCTAAACAATAATGATGGCTCACCTAACTGGATGCAAGTCCAAGGCATCTTCAGAATTCAACCATTCCAAGAACTGAATCATTAGCCTCTGTATTTCAGACGGTCCGGGTGGAATGTGACCACCAACGTAAACTTGTGTTCTACGAAACTGACCACCCTCAATAGGATCAACATGACCTAACACTCGTTTATGAATCTCTAGTATATCTCCCATCGTGATAGCACGTAAACGGTACAGTAATGTTGAATTAATATACTTCATTGCTGCATCTAAACCTAAGATTTCATTATGCTCATCTATACTTTTTCCTGATACCGCTATTCTGGTTTCTAAGACACTTCTTGTCTGTTGTAGTGTCATGGTGTTTCCTTCAATAGCAACTGTGTGGTAAATGTGTTGGAAGTATGCTTCCTTCTTTGCTCTTCTTAGAGCAGAGTTAGTTTCTGGTATTGATGATAAAGCATCCCTTTTATCGTCTATCTTTCTCAACATTTCTCTGTCTAAGTTCTCCACTATGCTGGCTGTACGTTGTCTGTTCTCTAAGGCACCAGTGTGATGTGGATAATTTGTTAAAGCTAGGGTGTACAGCTGGTCAGCTCTGACCACATCCTTTTTGGTGTCTTCCAAAAACTCTCCATAGTGGTTGAGTATGTCTGCGTGTTTTGGTGACAAGGCAAACGCATGTTGGAACAATTTCAGTGCTTTCTCGTCTTTGCCCACCTTCTTCATTTCCAGCGCAGCGTTTAGAGAAACAACTGCTTCTGCATCGCGAGTCTTATCGAACGATTTGAGTGGGGGCGGATCCGCATTTTGCTCAGGAATAGGCTCTAAATAGTTACCGTACAAACCATCTGGTATGGGCGCAAATGGCTTAGCAAACTTCACTTCGTAATTCACTAATTTGTGAAACGATATCACAACTGCGAACGTACACACTATGCTCGATAATATTAGCACGGTTTTACATCTATCTACAATCATTTTTGTATTAATTTTCAATTTACAACCGCACTTCATGTTTTCACTTTCGTTAGGCCTACCTATAAATAACATGGTTGCGTCTTGCACTAGAGCATAATGTTCACCGATAAAATCTCTGTAATAACTGTAAGAATTTTAGCTTTCATCGTGTATTGCAATAATATTTCTAAACTCTAATAAAATAAAACCACGTAAGGTCACTATTGACATTTTAACTTGGCATTTCGCACAGAATGTGTCAAATTTGTCAAAGTCAAAGAAACTGTCAAAATACATACCCTGCGTTCCGAATTGCGCCAAAAGCGATAAAATCGTGAATCCAACCAACGCGAACGTCACAATTATTTCTCAATAGCCCATAAATTTTGGGACTATTAAATTTGGTCGGTCGCGATATAATCACTTTTATCGCATTTCGGAACACGGGCCTGGTGTTGCAAGGACAAAACGCGGGAAACTACGATTCTTTGATTATGGTTAACCATAATCAAAGAATCGTAGTTTCCCGCGTTTTGGATAAGGGCAAATCTATACATTTAATAAAACAGTAAAATTATTTTGCGATGGTATTAATTGGCGCAAAAACTACTGAACCGATCCTGTTCAAATTTTGCATACATAATCCTTATAGGTCAGTGAATCTGTTAGGCTATAAATTATCACGCTATTTGCTATGGGGGTGAGCAATAATCCAAAACGTCAGTGTTGAACGACATTTGGCGCGAGTTCGATTCCCAGCTACAGTTAAAATTTTTGTCATTATTTTATCTTCTTTTTGTAATAAAATAACTTTTACCATTTTTTCAAAATAAAATTGACATTTCTATTCGATATCTTCTAAATATATTGTAAGAACTAATTAAAACTCATAATAAAATCGAATTAGTAAAATAATGGCACCACACGCAATTCAGATACTCGCAACGCCATCTAAAGACTCAAAGTAGAAATAATGATGACAATGACAGTTGAACTTCATATTTGATAGATGGCATTGTGTATCACAGAGTACTTTGGATGACAGTTGTGTTAGGGCTGAGTGTTTTACACAGGGATTACACATTAGATAATGTTAACGGCATTTATTAATAGAACTGACATTAGTTTTACGAAAAAACATTTGACTTACAAAATCAACAGCTCTGTAGCATAGCAACCCATCTAAGGAGTATTTTTACTGATGTGCTATACAACCTTAACACTTTCCCTCATCAGTTGAAAAAACTATGCAGCCCCAATTTGGCTCTTATCTTGTTGAGCGTTGGCCTTGGAACTGCCTTGGTCATAAGGTCAGCTAATTGGTCAGTAGAACTGGTTTTTTGTACATCTACTAAACCTTCTTGTACAGTCTCACGAACGAAGAAATGTCTCACTCTTATATGTTTCGTTCGCTTGTGAAATTCTGGATTGTGTGCGAGACGTATAGCTGCTTCGTTATCTACCTTCAACGTTAATACGCCCTCTAACATTGTGAGTTGGTCATATAACCTTTGAAGCCATACTAACTCACGTGCGCCTTCGCTCGCTGCAACAATCTCAGCTTCAGTTGTTGAAATTGCAACAGACGCTTGACGTTGGCTTAACCAGGAAACAACTCCTCCGGCGAATAAACATGCTACTCCTGTAGTAGAACGTCCAGTTTGTTCATCTCCAGCATGGTCAGCATCACTATAACCTTCAATAATGGCTCTCGTAGAGTCACATGTGTATTTGATGCCATAGCTAGCTGTTCCCTTCAAGTAGCGAAATATTCTTTTCACTTTCAACCAGTCTGCTTGAGTTGGATTCTCTAATTTTCTTGATACGACCCCGACAGCATAAGCAATATCCGGGCGCGTACCTGTCATGAGATAAGCCAATGCGCCTACAGCTTCTCTATAGGGAAACTTTTCTCCAGATTCTTTCTCCTCAACTTTCCCTGTTTCTGAAGTCCTCTCTATAGGTGTCGAAATAGGATTGCATTCGGACATTCCGAATCGTTCGAGAATTTTCCTGACGTAAGATTGCTGTGTTATTATTACAGAGCCATCTGTTAATCTAGCAATCTCTAATCCTAAGTAGTAGGATGCTGGCTTGACAGTTATTTTAAGCGTATCCCCTAATTCCTTTAAGAATTGGTTCGCCAAAGCTTTATCTGTTGTGGCTACAAGCCCGTCATCCACGTATAAAGCTATTATAATTTTCTTGTCTCCTATCTTTCTCATAAAGAGACAGCAGTCAGCTGCATTCTGAGTAAAACCTTTCTCTAGCAAGATTTCCTCGAAGCAAGAATTCCAGCAACGAGGTGCTTGCTTTAAACCATATAGACTCCTTTGAAGTCGACATACTTTTGAAGTACCATCGTTGAATCCGTCTGGCTGCTCCATGTAAATTTCTTCCTTTAATTTACCGTTTAAGAAGGCTGTCGAAACATCAAATTGAGTCAGGTGCAGCTTTTCCTTTGCACTCACACTTAGTAAGGCTCTTATTGTAGCCATTCGAGCAACCGGACTAAAAGTTTGTTCAAAATCAATCCCTTTCCGTTGCTTGAACCCCTTGACTACAAGTCTCGCTTTATATTTGTCTACGGTACCATCTGGGTTTCGTTTAACCCTGAAAACCCACTTGCATGGCAGCGCTTTTTTGTTGGACGGTAAGTCACACAATGTCCAAACCTTGTTGTCAGCTAGGGATTTTATTTCGCTCGCCATGGCCTTTTGCCATTCGGCACTGTCCTCCCTCTTAATTGCTTCATCATAAGTTTCTGGGAAGTATTCTAAACCCACAAAGCAAACATAGTCTTCGAGTTTCTTTGGTCGGTTAATTGTTGCTCGGTTTCTAAGGTTGTATCGAGGCTCTGTTAAGGGCTCGACTACTTCTAATTGTTCCTGAGCATCCGTGAAATCTTCCTCATCCTCTGTTAGTATAGGAACATTGTCTTGAACTTGGTCCTCTGTTGGTGTAAGAATGTCCTCTTGAACTTGATCTTCAGTAATATCTCCCTCTAGATCAAGTTCTTGACTTTCTCTTATATTTTCAGAAGCGTGATCTTGTATGAGACCATGTTTATCGCTATGATCTCCCTCTAACCTAATAGGGATACTGGTGGAAATCTTGAACTCGACATCAGACTGAAACGTAATGTCTCTAGACCTTAGCGTCTTTTTTCCGTCCCAGATGCGATAGCCATCATCGTTCTCATAGCCTATCAGCAATCCTTTAATGGCTTTCTTATCCATCTTCTTACGGCTTTGTTTTGGAACGTGAGCATAACATTCACTTCCAATAATTTTTAAATGACTAATCTTGGGTTTCCTACCGTGCCACAACTCGAAGGGTACTTTTGTATCTACTCTGGTAGGGCCTGTCCTATTCAAAACATATGCCGCAGTGTTTATGAGCTCTGCCCAGAGCACTTGTGGCATCTCTCCTCTCGCGTGTAGCATCGATCTTGCAGCTTCTACAAGCGTGCGGTTTTCTCGCTCACTACAGCCATTCTGCTCTGGCGTGTAAGGCATTGTCAGTCTATGCTGAATTCCGAACTTTTGTAGAATCTTTTGGATAGCTCCATTATCAAATTCGCCACCATTGTCGCTCAGTAGTGTTTTCACTGTATGACCTGTTGTCTTAACTTCTTGCAACATTTGTAACAGCTTATCCTTAACTTCGGATTTGTGCTTTACGAAGTATACAAAGCGGTAATTTGAAAAGTCATCCTTAAATAAGACAAAATATTTATACTTTGAGATGCTATCAGCAAAAGGTCCGCACACATCAGTGTGAATAAGTTCACCTGGCTCTGTAGCTCTTTCCCTTGTTCCAAACTTTTTCCGTTGGGATTTGCCATATATGCAACCTTCGCACTTTGTATTGTCTGGTTTTAAATCAATTCCAAGCTCCCTTTTAACAATATCGCGAACATGTCGTTTGTCTTGATGTGCGAAACGCTCATGGTAAAGCTGTAGTAGATTAGAACCAGTGATTGCGTTGACCTCAATGGATCTTTTCTTTGCTGGCATGACCGTCTTCATGTCCAACTTATAGAGTCCTCCATAAGGTACTCTCTTGCCAACAACTTTAGTTGAGCCTTCTATATCAAGCTTACATTCTCTTGTTGTCGACGTGAATACGCTATTTTGCATCCTGTCCTGTGCTGCTAGCGTTGAAAAAAGATTTTTCGTAAGTGATGGTACTAGCCACACATCTCGAAGAGTTATTAGTTCCTGCTTATCATTGACATTTGCATTGACCACTACGGTTCCTTTTCCTATTGCTGGAATCACGGTCCCATCTGCGGTTGTTACAGAGTGATCTAACTGAAATTCATGAAATTCGAGGAAGAAATCGCTTCTTACTGCAATGTGTGTTGTTGCGCCATTATCAACAAACCAGTTATTTCTATCTTGGATTTGTTCTTGTGAGCACGCATTCACCATTAATGAAATTTGTTGCACTTGCTTGGATTTTGAATTAGGTGCTGATATGCCTGAAGATGGCTTAGGTGGCCTCCCATCTTTAATCCACTTCTTGCACTTGCGAACTCTATGTCCTTTTCCAGAACAGTAGTTGCAAATCAGCTGTTCGTCCATGCTTTGCTTTAACTCTCTTTTGATTGGTGTAGTCACTAACGCCTCCTGTTTAGAGTTTTCTTGACTGCCTAGCTCTCGTTCGAACGTGCAGAGGTGACTTGTTAAACAATCAATAGTCCTTTCAGTCTGCTTTAGCATCAGCCAGCTTGACTTGAAGTTGAAGTACCTATCATCCAGCGTGTCCAAGACTTTACATATGAGGAACATCTCAGGAAGTTTAGCATTTGCGTCAATTCTGGAAACCTCAATCTTTAAATCATTCCAAACATTCTTCAGCTTTGATATGTGTGTTGGAATATCGTCCACCTTACTTTGTTTAAGTCCAAAGAATTCTAGACACAAGTTGTAGGCTCTGTCCTCTTCCTGTCCATCAAATAGTCTATGTAACTCCTGCCAGACATCACATGCAGTTCTATACCTCATTACCTTTTTTAATGTGTCTTCTGACATATTAGTAGTTAACATGAGCAAAGCGCTCGTTTCAGCCTTCCTATAACTAGCCAATGCTTTATTATAGCTGCTTACTTCAGCATCACCTGCTCCTTCGGCAAGGGTTGGTTTTTGGAGTTTACCTCTCACAGCATCTGTAGCACCTTCTGTGCCATCAAGCATTATAGAGATCTTATACTTCCAAGTTGACCAATTTTCTTTGCCATGTAACTTTCCTATGTCGATTTTTGTACTATAATCCATTTTTATTTACGTACGCTTTTTCCTTTCGTGCGTGGGTCCGTAACCTGTTAGGGCTGAGTGTTTTACACAGGGATTACACATTAGATAATGTTAACGGCATTTATTAATAGAACTGACATTAGTTTTATGAAAAAACATTTGACTTACAAAATCAACAGCTCTGTAGCATAGCAACCCATCTAAGGAGTATTTTTACTGATGTGCTATACAACCTTAACAAGTTGAACTTCATATTTGATAGATGGCATTGTGTATCACAGAGTACTTTGGTTTCTATTGTTCAAAATTGGAGGAAAATAGTTATGGTTAAACTGGTGTTAGACGGAGGCATTTTTAACAATCCTACTGCTTTTTTTTTCCATGATTGTAACAAGATAATTGACCATGATTATTCAAGGGATACCAACCAAACAAGTATATGTATTTAATTATTGATTTTAAAATAACACAGCCAAATTTTCGGAAGGAGTTGCATGGCACCTTGTGTTGGAAGGCCCCCAGGTAGACCGATGACCTGGTGAGGGTCGCGGGAATCCGATGGATGCGAGACACACAGGACCAGTCATTATGGCGACACTTGGGGAGGCCTATGTCCATGATAATGATAATGATAATGATAATGATGGTACTTTTTTATCTTTTTTTAAGAGTGGAAATCATCCAATGACTTCTCTGGTTGGAGCGAGAGGGCGTGTCAAACATTTACTGACTAAAACCACACTTGTGCCCTTCAGTTGCGCTTTGAAACATCTCTTTAAGGAGCGCGTGGATCACTACGTACTGTTGACGACTGGGCTCGGTTCGGTTAATTACCGGACGGCCGGACGGCTAGCTACCCATTGTTCGATGTCTGCAAGCCTGCGTCTACCGTGGCTGGTCATCGGGGTCGGAATCTCGGCTCGGCGTGAAGACGTTCGTTCCCTCACGCGTGCGGCCTCCTCCTTCGCTAGCATTGCGGCTTTCCAGAAGGAGGCGACCGCCTATCATTCCTCCTCGCTCTGGACTATAGCCCAAACCAGGCCCCGGCGCGAGAGGTGACTGACGCCGATTGCCTCCACGAGGACACGGTGGTGATCCGCCCTTGCGGGACACACCTCTGTATGCTCCACTATGTCCTCCGGGATGGCACCTTGCGGCCTAATAATGGCGTGATTTATTGTTTGCAGTTTCTGCTCCATATAAAACGTACGGGGTCGAAAGTGGTTTACGTTCCTGATCACTGATGTATCTCAGATTCCTGGCAGCCTTACGTTGACATCCGTACGTTACCTCCTTGTAGTGAGTGGTGACCAACACTGGAACAACCCTCTGAGGGAGGCCAGTCTCAGGGATAACACTAATCGGCTGCTACATTTGTTTACCGTAATTTATTTATTTATTTATTTAAACTTCATGTACAGTAGTGGTACATAGGCGGACTTAATGCAACAAGGCATTCTCTACCAGTCAACCTTTGGGTTAAAAAAGACAACACTGTGGTAGGTTTGCACAATAAACATATAACAGATACTTTAAACAGAAAATAAAATAAAAAATAAGAAAATAATAATAAAATAATAATAATAATAATAAATGCTAAGACCCTGCACAACCGCGAGGTATGCAGTCTCAGGGAATACTTCCTAAAAACCGACGTGGGTATGCACCGAGATGTGGCAGCGGTGGACAAGGGCCTTACTCCGCTCTCCTTGGCTAACGAGAACTGGCGCAAACCTATAGTACTGGATACTAATGACCGCAGGGAAGTATGGCAGAGCAAGGAGCTTCACGGACGCTTTTACCGGGCCTTACATGGGCCCGATGTAGACCTGTTAGCGTCCGTATCTTGGCTGCGTTTCGGTGACCTCTTCGGGGAAACTGAAGGTTTTGTCTTTGCGATTATGGACGAAGTTATGATGACAAACAACTACCGGAAATATATTGTGAAGGACGGTACGGTTGACATCTGTCGGGCATGCCACCGACCCGGGGAATCAATCCGACACATTATTTCTGGGTGTTCTCATCTAGCTAACGGAGACTATTTGCATAGACACAACCTCGTAGCCAGGATTATCCACCAGCAACTTGCTCTTAAATACAATCTTGTGGAATCAGAGGTACCGTACTATAGGTATGTGCCCGACCCAGTTCTCGACAATGGCAATATCACGTTATATTGGGATCGATCTATCATCACTGACAGGACTATTGTTGCCAATAAACCTGATATAGTGGTGATAGATCGACTAGAGCGTCGCACAATGATTGTTGATATAGCGGTCCCTCATGACGAAAACCTCGTGAAAGCTGAGAAAGATAAGCAAACTAAATATCTTGACTTGGCTCGCGAGGTTGTCGACATGTGGGAAGTGGATAGAGCAATCATTGTGCCGATAGTCGTAACGGCCAATGGCTTAATAGCCAAGAGCCTCGAACAACATCTGAGGAGGCTCTCGTTAGGCAGCTGGATCAAGGGCCTGATCCAGAAAGCAGTACTCCTAGACACGGCGCGTATCGTTAGGAGATTCCTCTCTCAGGAGCCCTGACCGCCGGCAGCTTGGACTCTGTTCCCGATGCCGGTGGGCTACTATTTTTTATATTTTTAAATGTTTTTTTTAATGTTTTTTTTTTTTTAAGGAAATATTTAAAAATATAATAAGTATGTAATATAATAAATAAATGGAATAATAATAATATATATATAATTTCATTGTTTTATGGATACACAAGCTCAGGACTATTGAGGGTGTTTCAAGCGGTTTCTGTTCCGGATTCGGTTGGAAGTATCCTGATATTACCATTTTGCGAATCGCCCGGAGGACCCGGTGTAACATGCGGTGGAGGTCTATCACATTTGGGTGAACCGCCGTGTCCTCATAGAGGCAATCGGTGACAGTGACCTCTCGGTTTGGCTATCAATATGTGAGTTTGATTGGGCCCCCGATACACGCGCTCAAGATTTCGCCGAAATTCATTCAACGGGGACGTCAGTTAAATACACACCAAAAAATCCTAGGTAAATGAACAAGTAATTTTTACGCCCAAACTGATCAAGCTGCAACAATTAATGCAAGCATGCTCTCGCAAATTCTTCATAAGTACTGTTGTGGAGGAAGATAGTTGATGATGATGATGGTAGTTTTTGGATTCACTGGCTTTTTGGCTTTGCACTATCAGTGCACTTAATTCAGCTGAAGGTCGGTGTCCCGATTATGCTCCTTCATTTACCTCTACCAAAGCTGTCTAACGGCTTAAACTCTTCAGTGAAAAATTATTGAGGCGAAAATTTTACGGGAGGTAACTCTTTCGAACAATCTCGCAGACATCGGCCCTAGAGGGCCCTATCCATTTGCTGACATCTCTTTGAGTCCGGTGTAGAATACAACGCGCCGTCGATTCAGGATTGCTTTGACCAGACGGCCGGACGGCACCGCCGCAATCCCGGTTTGCGATGACTGGTAATCGCCCTGCGGCTTTCAACACCCGGAGCATCACTTGCAGTGACAGTTAAGGAGTCAGAATGTCCTATCCCTCATAGTTTCAGCCACCTTCTTCGATCGTAGTGCTTCACTGAAGGAGGCTACTGGTTGACATTTTCTCCACCAATCGCCTCCATGCGGACACAGCGGTGCCGGCGCTCCGACCAAGCGGGACCGATTTCCACCGTATGCTCCATCGTATTCTCCAGGCGATCCGCACAATGGTGATACCCGAGTGTTTCTTCCCGTTGAATTCGATACAGATACCTCCCAAAACACCCACATCCTGAGGTCTGTGAGTCCTGCACAAAGAGAGGATGCCGTGACGCCTCTGTAGACACTCGATTGTGACGTGCTCACTGTGGCGAGGGGTTAAAATCATACAATGTTGTTTCACCAGAACATAAACCAGAAACATACATAAACTAATTTCTTTTCTTTTGGGGTAGGCAGAAATGCCAACTGCTACGACCCTTACATAGTCTTTCTATTCATTGACATTCATACATTTGGATCTGGACGAGTACATAACATGTTTCCTGAAGGTAATTTGCGTTTTTACTTTTAACCGTTTTATGTTAAAGTACAATAAATAATTGCGTTGCTTTCAGAATGAATTGCAAGCTCAGAATGATTGTACGTTTTTACAAACTTAACGCAGACGAAGTCGCGGGCAACAGCTAGTTTCTATATATTTCTTTTATGATTTGTATATATTTTCTTTCTATACCTTGGTTTTCTAGAGTTTTCCAGATATAATTATGACTCAGAGAATCGAAAGCCTTGTTGTAGTCGACGAATGCCATATAATAAAGTTGACCATATTCATTCATTTTTTCTATGATCTGCTTCACGACGTGAATGTGATCGATGGTAGAATAGTCGGCGCGAAATCCGGTTTGTTCTCTAGGTTGGTTTTCTTCTAGGTGTTTCGTTATTCGCCCAAGTATTATTTTTGAAAAAACTTTGTATAGATTGGACATTAGACATATTGGTCTGTAGTTATTTATCTCATTTTTGTCGTCTCCTTTTTTATGTAGTAAGACAATAGTGGATTGTGTCCATTGAATAGGTATTTGTTCTGTAATCATAATTTCATTAAATAGGTTCGTCACAAATTTGGATATCGCAGATAGAGATTCTCTTAGTATTTCATTAGAGATTTTGTCGTCTCCAGGTGATTTCCCACTTTTTTGTGTTTTTATAGCTTTTATGACTTCTGCTTCTAATATACCAGGTTCCTCTTCGTAGACCACTTTTCCTGTCTCTGTTTGTATTGATTCGTTCGACTTCGTGTATAATTTTTTATAAAATTCTGTCGCCACTTTCGCTATTGATGGTCTCTTTATCGTTAGTTTCTCATTTTTCTTTCTATTTTTCGTTTTCATATTAGGTATCCATTGTGTGTATTCTCTTAGTTGTTTTAGACCTTTCTTGATTCCACCTGTTTTTACCCGACTACGGAGGGTTATGATTTTGACAGGCTATGTATGTATGTGAGTTTGTTCATCTGTTCCCTCATAGCTCCTAATCTACTTATCGGAACTTGACGTATGAGGTATCGTTAGAACCGTCTTAATTGTCCGCTGAACATAGGCTACGTGACGTGTCACAAAAATTGATATGGCGCCCTCTAGCGGACAAAAAGTAATGTGTTAAAAATAAATATGGAGTAAAATACGCCGTGTTTAGTATCATTTGAAAGGGCTTCACTTGTACATTTCCAATATATTGCTCAAATTTAAAGTGACGCCCTCTAGCGGACAAAAGGTCATGTTTAAAAAAAAATTAAGATAAATATACCGTGTTTGATATCATTTGAAAGGGCTTCGCTAGTACTTATCAAAAATATCATCAAAATTCAATGTGGCGCCCTCTAGCAGACAAAAAGTATTGTATTAAAAAAATACGATAAATATGTCGTGTTTCGTATCATTTGAAAGGGCTTTACTTGTACATACCAAAATAAATAGTAAAGAAGCACAGTGATTTAACACCAAAATCTTTTAAATAAAAAAAAAAGTAAAAAACTAAAACCCGACTACGACAAAAAAAAATGACGCTGAAAAAGTATGAAACAAGATTTTCAAGATGCTGAAATAGACAAGGTAACTGGAAAAACAAGAATAGAACAAAAAGAAAAGCCGTAGTCACACGTTATTAAAGTGTTTCGATTATTACCTACCTATAACGTGTGACTACGGCTTTTCTTTTTGTTCTATTCTTGTTTTTCCAGTTACCTTGTCTATTTCAGCATCTTGAAAATCTTGTTTCATACTTTTTCAGCGTCATTTTTTTTTTTGTCGTAGTCGGGTTTTAGTTTTTTACTTTTTTTTATGAATATCTATACTTATTATAAAGCTGAAGAGTTTGTTTGGTTGAACGCGCTAATCTCAGGAACTACTGATCCGATTTGAAAAATTCTTTCAGTGTTAGTTAGCCCATTTATCGAGGAAGGCTCGAAGGCTATATCGAGGAAGATTTATATAACATCGCACTATTACCAATAGGAGCGGAGTATCGACGAAAAATGATGCAAAATCGGGGGGAATTTATTCCTTTTGAAAGCTTCCCTTGCGTGCGGCCCCGTAAACGGTTAAAGTTATAGAAAAATTATGTATTATAAAATTGATCCCCTTTAAAAGTTCTAAAAAAAGGTCGCGACAGCATAATGTCTATCTCTTAATGTTGGCTCACAATAACCTTTTTTATGGCAGTCAAATTTGTTCTAAAGTAATGCATTATTTAAGTTTTTTTTTAAGTTTTGTTACTATTTTGGTGTAGGTACAATCAAGTTTATTCTATTGTATTCTATTATTTGCGAAGCTGTTTTTACAAACATATTTATTCTAAGTATTTAATTTTGTACACAATTGCCCTTAACATCATTTGATTTCAATAAATATCTTAGGAGATATCATAGTTTTAAAATAACACGCAACCAAAACCGATTGAAACAAAAAATACATAATTATACCATTAATTAGCAGTTCTAAGTCCGTATACTTTATCAATATTGTAGGTATACCATTTGAGACGCATTGCTTCCACGGTAGAACTCATATATACCTATTACGAGTTTTCTTAGATTTCATACAAAGCTGGTTATAAATATAGCGATATTACAGAAAATACAACGACAAATAGGTAATTAAAAAAAAAGAAAGTTTGAATTTATCATATTTATTAAGTCAATTCGAAAACCACAACACACTCCGACAGTTCAAAATGACCCGTTTTGAAAACGGCAATTTCATAGATAAATATAATATTAAGTATAAGACCCAATACTTTCTTTTAAAATTATATAGTTCCGCTCTTACTTATAACTGCAGGATGTACCAAAAACAGCTTCTTAATCTACCTACTTAGACTTTATAAATATTCTCAACTACTTCGCGAAGTCGCGGGCTAAAGCAAGTCCTTAGTATACATCCTATTCTCTGTAAGCCTTGGGTTTTGACTGACCATCAGTCAGATTGACCGTCTAATGTCGATAAAATTCCATCAGTCACAGTCATTTAAACATAATTCATGATTGATGGAATTGATTGACGCCTGCATGACCATGTAATGCCCACATGACAGTAGGAAAAAGTAAAAAAAAAAAATGATATTTTTTTTCCTATTCGTAGAATCATAATATTGCGTACCTACTTAATATAAAACGCATGTCTCATTACTGTCACTGTAATAAATTGTACTAGAGAATTTATTTTAATATGTACTTTGTTTTTATTTTTCTTGTTAGATCGTATGCTCAAAATAAAATAAATTTTAACCATAGGTAACTCAATAGCGATATTATTTAATGATGGTTTTTAAACAAATTATATATAATAATAATATATAAACGTCAGAACGCTCATGACAGATTACAGACTAGAAGAATTGAAAGAAGCCATAAGACCTGTAAAATGGGATATCATTGGCATTTGTGAGGTAAGAAGAAAAGGAGAAGAGATAAGAGAATACAATGAATATATTTTTTATTTCTATGGAGAAACACAAGGTCTATGTGGCATGGGATTCCTAGTAAAAAAACATCTGAAAGACAAAATAATCAGCTTTCAAGGAGTATTAGACAGAATAGCAGTGCTTAATATACAGCTACCAGAATCCAAACAACCAACGTCGATAATACAAGTACATGCGCCCACTGAACAAGATACAAAATTAGCAAAAGACAAATTCTATAAAGACCTAACAGAGTTGGTACAAAAGAAGAACAAAAATATAACCCTAATGGGAGACTTTAATGCGAAGGTGGGCAGCAAATCGAATAAAGACGAATTTGTCTTAGGCGATTACAGTACTGGTGACAGAAACGACAACGGACGCAGACTTATAGATATCGCTTTCGAAAATAATCTTAAAATAATGAACAGTTTCTTCAAAAAAAGTAAATCAAAAAAATGGACATGGGTGTCCCCAAATGGCAGAGATAAAAATGAAATTGATTTCATACTCACAAGAAAAAAACAAATATTTAATGACGTCGACGTAGTGAATAAGATAAACTTCAACACCGATCATAGAATGGTGAGAGGAGTTATACAATACCGGAATGAAAAATCAAGAAAACATATTATCTATGCAACAAAAAATACAACAATAACACCACCCATACCTCAAAATGCCTTAAACGATTTAGGAAACACATTAGAACAAATTGAAGGAACCAGAACACTGCAAGAAAAGTATAATCTTTTGGAAAAAGAATTAAAGAAATTTAAAAAAAATGAGATCTAAAAAAGAGAAGAAAAACAAGTTAGGAGAAGAAACGTTAAATCTGATGGAAGAGAGGAATAAAATGTTAGACAATAGAAAAGACAACAAACAAAACATCTCAAGCATTAGCAAAAAAATACAAACATCAATAAGAAAACACAGGAAAGCAGAGAGACTGGAAGTACTAAGAGAACAAATAGAGAAAAAAAAAAGTAAAAAACTAAAACCCGACTACGACAAAAAAAAATGACGCTGAAAAAGTATGAAACAAGATTTTCAAGATGCTGAAATAGACAAGGTAACTGGAAAAACAAGAATAGAACAAAAAGAAAAGCCGTAGTCACACGTTATAGGTAGGTAATAATCGAAACACTTTAATAACGTGTGACTACGGCTTTTCTTTTTGTTCTATTCTTGTTTTTCCAGTTACCTTGTCTATTTCAGCATCTTGAAAATCTTGTTTCATACTTTTTCAGCGTCATTTTTTTTTGTCGTAGTCGGGTTTTAGTTTTTTACTTTTTTTTTTATTTAAAAGATTTTGGTGTTAAATCACTGTGCTTCTTTACTATTTATTTTGGTATGTACAAGTAAAGCCCTTTCAAATGATACGAAACACGACATATTTATCGTATTTTTTTAATACAATACTTTTTGTCTGCTAGAGGGCGCCACATTGAATTTTGATGATATTTTTGATAAGTACTAGCGAAGCCCTTTCAAATGATATCAAACACGGTATATTTATCTTAATTTTTTTTTAAACATGACCTTTTGTCCGCTAGAGGGCGTCACTTTAAATTTGAGCAATATATTGGAAATGTACAAGTGAAGCCCTTTCAAATGATACTAAACACGGCGTATTTTACTCCATATTTATTTTTAACACATTACTTTTTGTCCGCTAGAGGGCGCCATATCAATTTTTGTGACACGTCACGTAGCCTATGTTCAGCGGACAATTAAGACGGTTCTAACGATACCTCATACGTCAAGTTCCGATAAGTAGATTAGGAGCTATGAGGGAACAGATGAACAAACTCACATACATACATAGCCTGTCAAAATCATAACCCTCCGTAGTCGGGTAAAAACAGGTGGAATCAAGAAAGGTCTAAAACAACTAAGAGAATACACACAATGGATACCTAATATGAAAACGAAAAATAGAAAGAAAAATGAGAAACTAACGATAAAGAGACCATCAATAGCGAAAGTGGCGACAGAATTTTATAAAAAATTATACACGAAGTCGAACGAATCAATACAAACAGAGACAGGAAAAGTGGTCTACGAAGAGGAACCTGGTATATTAGAAGCAGAAGTCATAAAAGCTATAAAAACACAAAAAAGTGGGAAATCACCTGGAGACGACAAAATCTCTAATGAAATACTAAGAGAATCTCTATCTGCGATATCCAAATTTGTGACGAACCTATTTAATGAAATTATGATTACAGAACAAATACCTATTCAATGGACACAATCCACTATTGTCTTACTACATAAAAAAGGAGACGACAAAAATGAGATAAATAACTACAGACCAATATGTCTAATGTCCAATCTATACAAAGTTTTTTCAAAAATAATACTTGGGCGAATAACGAAACACCTAGAAGAAAACCAACCTAGAGAACAAACCGGATTTCGCGCCGACTATTCTACCATCGATCACATTCACGTCGTGAAGCAGATCATAGAAAAAATGAATGAATATGGTCAACTTTATTATATGGCATTCGTCGACTACAACAAGGCTTTCGATTCTCTGAGTCATAATTATATCTGGAAAACTCTAGAAAACCAAGGTATAGAAAGAAAATATATACAAATCATAAAAGAAATATATAGAAACTAGCTGTTGCCCGCGACTTCGTCTGCGTTAAGTTTGTAAAAACGTACAATCATTCTGAGCTTGCAATTCATTCTGAAAGCAACGCAATTATTTATTGTACTTTAACATAAAACGGTTAAAAGTAAAAACGCAAATTACCTTCAGGAAACATGTTATGTACTCGTCCAGATCCAAATGTATGAATGTCAATGAATAGAAAGACTATGTAAGGGTCGTAGCAGTTGGCATTTCTGCCTACCCCAAAAGAAAAGAAATTAGTTTATGTATGTTTCTGGTTTATGTTCTGGTGAAACAACATTGTATGATTTTAACCCCTCGCCACAGTGAGCACGTCACAATCGAGTGTCTACAGAGGCGTCACGGCATCCTCTCTTTGTGCAGGACTCACAGACCTCAGGATGTGGGTGTTTTGGGAGGTATCTGTATCGAATTCAACGGGAAGAAACACTCGGGTATCACCATTGTGCGGATCGCCTGGAGAATACGATGGAGCATACGGTGGAAATCGGTCCCGCTTGGTCGGAGCGCCGGCACCGCTGTGTCCGCATGGAGGCGATTGGTGGAGAAAATGTCAACCAGTAGCCTCCTTCAGTGAAGCACTACGATCGAAGAAGGTGGCTGAAACTATGAGGGATAGGACATTCTGACTCCTTAACTGTCACTGCAAGTGATGCTCCGGGTGTTGAAAGCCGCAGGGCGATTACCAGTCATCGCAAACCGGGATTGCGGCGGTGCCGTCCGGCCGTCTGGTCAAAGCAATCCTGAATCGACGGCGCGTTGTATTCTACACCGGACTCAAAGAGATGTCAGCAAATGGATAGGGCCCTCTAGGGCCGATGTCTGCGAGATTGTTCGAAAGAGTTACCTCCCGTAAAATTTTCGCCTCAATAATTTTTCACTGAAGAGTTTAAGCCGTTAGACAGCTTTGGTAGAGGTAAATGAAGGAGCATAATCGGGACACCGACCTTCAGCTGAATTAAGTGCACTGATAGTGCAAAGCCAAAAAGCCAGTGAATCCAAAAACTACCATCATCATCATCAACTATCTTCCTCCACAACAGTACTTATGAAGAATTTGCGAGAGCATGCTTGCATTAATTGTTGCAGCTTGATCAGTTTGGGCGTAAAAATTACTTGTTCATTTACCTAGGATTTTTTGGTGTGTATTTAACTGACGTCCCCGTTGAATGAATTTCGGCGAAATCTTGAGCGCGTGTATCGGGGGCCCAATCAAACTCACATATTGATAGCCAAACCGAGAGGTCACTGTCACCGATTGCCTCTATGAGGACACGGCGGTTCACCCAAATGTGATAGACCTCCACCGCATGTTACACCGGGTCCTCCGGGCGATTCGCAAAATGGTAATATCAGGATACTTCCAACCGAATCCGGAACAGAAACCGCTTGAAACACCCTCAATAGTCCTGAGCTTGTGTATCCATAAAACAATGAAATTATATATATATTATTATTATTATTATTATTTTATTATTATTTTCTTATTTTTTATTTTATTTTCTGTTTAAAGTATCTGTTATATGTTTATTGTGCAAACCTACCACAGTGTTGTCTTTTTTAACCCAAAGGTTGACTGGTAGAGAATGCCTTGTTGCATTAAGTCCGCCTATGTACCACTACTGTACATGAAGTTTAAATAAATAAATAAATAAATTACGGTAAACAAATGTAGCAGCCGATTAGTGTTATCCCTGAGACTGGCCTCCCTCAGAGGGTTGTTCCAGTGTTGGTCACCACTCACTACAAGGAGGTAACGTACGGATGTCAACGTAAGGCTGCCAGGAATCTGAGATACATCAGTGATCAGGAACGTAAACCACTTTCGACCCCGTACGTTTTATATGGAGCAGAAACAACAAGTGAAGCCCTTTCAAATGATACTAAACACGGCGTATTTTACTCCATATTTATTTTTAACACATTACTTTTTGTCCGCTAGAGGGCGCCATATCAATTTTTGTGACACGTCACGTAGCCTATGTTCAGCGGACAATTAAGACGGTTCTAACGATACCTCATACGTCAAGTTCCGATAAGTAGATTAGGAGCTATGAGGGAACAGATGAACAAACTCACATACATACATAGCCTGTCAAAATCATAACCCTCCGTAGTCGGGTAAAAAAGGAAAGCATCTACGGGAATTTTGATGCGTTGGGTGAAAGAATGGCTACTAAAAAGGTATTTCTATACCCACATAAATTTATTGGCTGACATACGGCATTCAAACGAAAACAGGGACTTTATTTTAGCATGAAAGATGCATGATGAACCTTTTGGATACATGATAAATGATATTTATCTTGCAAATAGGTTTAAAAAAAAACACTTTTACACGTCAATTTTTTTGTCAGTAAAATTAGATGAGGCCGGTGTTTCCTAGCTGACTACCCTGAGAAGAAACACCGAAACAAACTCAGGGGTTTAGTAACACCGTACCTAAAAAACAAGATACTTGTATGCGAAAAGCTATTACTCCAGAAGAGAAACTAGGAGTAGCATTTCGAAATATTGCAACTGGAAGAAATATTGGAGGCTTGATATTTTTGGTCATCATGTCACCAGCTGCTATACTCGTAGTATATTTCTCTGGCTGTAATACATTAGCCGGGCCGAGCGCTGACTGATAAATGATTGACGAAATGCCATTACACGATCACTCAAAATTCATGATCGATGGTTGTATGACGTAAAAATTAAAATATCTAGATTTTCGTCAATCAGTATCATGCAAACGTCAATCATCGCAAGACGGTAGGTTATTCGTCAATCAAAACATTGACTGTGGCAAAACTGACAGCAAAACGTATGGTGTTATGGACGCCTTCCAAAACGTCAGTCAGAAGCTGCTAGTGCACGGTTTAATGGGTTATTTTGTACGGAAAATAATCGGCAAGAACCTACGGTTAAAATAAAAAAATAATGTATCTAGCGGTAACCTATTAAATATTTTGACTGCCTGGTAAAGTGGACTGTGTTTAACAATGTTAAGTGTTGGAATTAGTTTGCTAATCTAAGTCTTTTCTACGTGTTTTTACCCTTACTAGTCTGTCCTCGTCAGTTTCAAAGTAGTAAATATATTTCTATAAGGTGGATAAAAGTACCAATATGTAAAGTCCAGGTACAGTGAGGATGCCAAGTTCTTTAAAATAGGGGCGACAGCTTTCTTGTTGGGAAATACGGACAATGGTTCTAATTGCTCTTTTCTGAAGAATGAAAATTATAATTGTATATAGCTTATATATCCCAATGCTCATCGCTGCATCTTTGTAGGTTTTGTGTTGTCTACGAGTGGTATTTTAGTTGTACCTATGGGATGCTAAAAATGGATGTTTGGTCGTTGTTCTATTTGGCAATGAAATTATCACGAAATTCTGCTGACTAGAATTTTAAAAATAAAAATACGTGCTAATAGATTGTTATTAAATTAGGCATGTTGTAATAATGAATATATTTGAATCTCTGTTTGGTTTTATAATTCACAAGCCAGAAAGAATTGCGTATAGATTCGTTGTTAATCAATCAATTTTCTGTTTGCCTTTACCATTATATAGGCCTAGGTAATAATTGCGACAAGATTACTATTAATAGCAACACTGTTTACTCATTATACACTATAATTCCTATTTATCAAGTATCTAATTTTAAAATTAACTCATAAAGCTAGTGTATTACGTGAGTCTCGACAAATGGATGTGCGATTCGTTAATCGCACATCTTCAGCGATAAAACTATTTTTTTTTTTTTTTTTATTTACTTTATTCAAAATTTGCTTACATTATGCATTACAAAAATTCTGCCAAACTGTAAAACAGTTTGTCGGCAGTTGTTCTCGTTTCACATTTTTACAATTTTTTATTTTTATTAAGACGTGACAATAAATGTATGCTAAGCCAACAACATGATATAAATATACTAATACACCCTAACTATACTAATACACCGAAATCAAACGATCCCACATTCTACATCCATGGACTATTTTCACTGTTCATACACAATCCTGTTAATCTACGGACACAGTGACAGATAATGTTTTTTTAGTATTTTTTTAAGATGGTGTTTCAATTTAGCACATGATAACAGGTTTGGGGGTAGCTCATTCATAAACATCGGTGTAACATATTTCCTCGTGCGTTTACCAAAATAGTTACTTACTTTAGGAACAGCAAGTATCTTTTGTTTAGATAGACGAGTTGGATACATACGCCTACGTTCCTCTTTGTATTCTTCATTATTAAATTGTTCAGACAATATTGTTAACTTTATTTTTTTATGAATCGGGAGCGTTTTACAAATTTTAAACAGTTTATCATAGTTTTTATTTAAGCTTTTTTTAGTTTTTTTGTCCACAAGTAGTTTTAGTAATCTAATCTGCAAAATTTTAATTTTATTTAAGTGTGTAGGGAACGCAAGACCATATCCACCCAAACCGTAATCAATAACTGAGTCCGCCAGTGCATAATACAGCGTATACATCACTTTTCTGCTGACAACATATTTTAGATTTTTTAATTTACCCAATATAGAACGTAACTTATTACACACATTGTTAACATGCAGATTCCATGTGAATGTGTTATCTATGACTAATCCTAGATACTTGTACGAGGTAACTGTTTCTAAGCACATGCATTGACAGTGTTGCTTGTTGTTATGAAGACATTCGTACGTATGACCTTTCACTTCTACTAACAGATTGTTTTTATCTTTATGATATGGCGAGTGAATCAGCATACACTTAGTTTTACTTATGTTTATTATTATGCCATTATCATGAGCCCACTGAACAATACTGTCAAAATCATCTTGCATTGCCTGCTGTATTGCATTGATATTCTTATGACTATAAACTAAGCATGTATCATCAGCATACATAAATGCTTTAGATACATTTTTTCAATACATTAGACATGCTATTGACATGCATTATGTATCCTAGCGGCCCATATACTGAACCGGTCGGAACACCGAATTTGATGTCGCCCGGTACACTTTCAACTCCATTTCCACGTACGTTAAGTGATCGGTTTTCTAGGTACTTGCCAAACCATGCATTCATGGGGCCCCTTATACCGCATTCAATCATGGCCTGCAGCAAGCCGTCGTGGTCCAGTGTATCAAAGGCTTTTTTGAAATCTATATATATAACCATAACTATCTTTTTCTCTTCTAAACAATTATTGACTTCATCTGTAAATTTCTCCAGTGCAGTAGCAGTACTTCTATTTGGCCTAAAACCGTGTTGAACATCGTTTAAAATATGATTATTTTCCAAGAAAGTGGAGAGCTGTTTGACAATAATTTTTTCGACTATTTTGTTTACTATATTTAAAATTGCTATAGGTCTAGGTATAATTGCCATAATCCTGATGAGATCCCTGCTTATATATTGGCCTAACAATTGATTTTTTAAGTTCATTCGGATACTGAGATTTTTTAACACTAATTTTAATAAAATGTGCTATTACTGGACTAATTTGCTGTTCAATTTGTTTAAGGTCCGTAACTCTAATACCGTCCGACCCCGGTGACTTACTGCAGTCCAATGTATCTATAACACGTTTTATATCCTTTGGTAGCACTTTTTGAAACCTAAAACTTATATTACATTCATTTACATAGCTGTACTGCGACTTACCATAGTTCGTATGCACGCTTGTGCGACACACTGAAGCTTGACAGTACTTTAATGGGACATGAAGAATTAACATATTTTAGGGGGGTTAGGGCTAATTTTTTTTTAATCACCCTGAAGCTAATAATAATAATATAGAGGCTAATTGGTGTTCCAGATTTGGTTAAGTCCAATCTATAAAGCTACCCTACGCCTGTGCTCAAACAGGCGTAGGGTAGCCAGCCTGTCGGTATTTTACAGGATGTAATTTGGAGAGTGTGCGTGGGAATTGCGTGATTTGATTCCGTCATCTCATTTTTACCATCGGACAACCCGACGTACGGCGAGTATTCACCTCTAAGTTGTTGAAACTTCTACGGTTCGGACTAAGCGTTTCACCTCGTCGTTTATACCGCGTACATCGAAGCATAAGCATAAGCATAATTAGCCTTTTAATGTTCCCATTGCTGGGACTCAGGCCTCCTCTTTCTAGGAGAGGGAATGAGCCGTAATCCACCACGCGAGCCCAGTGTGGATTGGTGAATGTCACATGTCTTCGAATTTTTGGTTCTAGGACATGCCCGTTTCCTCGCGATGTTTTCCTTTACCGTTTTGAGAGCAAGGGAGAAAATTAAACAAAGTAATGCGCCTGGTTGGGTTTGAATAAAAAAAAATAATTAGTGTTTTAACCTAACCTAACCTCAAACTTTAAACATGAATATCTCCGTAACCATGGGTTTGCGCGGGTTGGAAATGGTACAGGGGGGTAGCCCTCCAAAAACGATTGCATCACTGCTTACCATCAGGTGGGATCGCAGTCAAGCACTAGTTTATATCAATTTAAAAAAAAAGCACCAGAGGTGTGGATGCGGAACAGAGTGTAAAATCCCGCAAACCTCCGTTCAAAAGGGAGGATCCTCCGGCCAGACGGGTGTTATGTTTGGTGGGCTACTGCCCGATAGATGATTTCGGGCTGTCGTATATATTCAAATCGCGTGGAGAACTTTGATTGCACGAAGCAGGATTAGTTCTTATGTGACGCCATAGATGTCGCTAGCGCTACAGAGCTATCTTGGCAGGTAGGGTAGTGTCAAACTACTGTAATACTGTACCAAATGTACTGTTTGTCGCACTGCTGTAGAGTCGAACTACTGTCGCACAATCGTTTGTCACACCAGCGTGATGTCGAGCTTCACTCGAAATAAGGTGAGTCGCAGTATAGCCGTAGCCAAGTTACAACCGTTTCATCGATCGCCTCGAGTCGGCCACGCTTCTGATTCCTTTGTTCTGACGTCATCTCAAAGCTCTGTCACGTGGTCAGAACAAAGGAATAGGAGGCGTGGCCGACTCGAGGCGATCAACGAAAGAGAATCGAAACGAAACGGTTACAACTTGTCTAGGGGGGGGGGGGCAGTTTTGTCAGACAAGCGTTAATCGCACATCCATTTGTCGAGCTCACGTAGTAGCCCGGGCGCTGGCAGGAGTTGAGTGTGCAAAATATGAGGACCGAATTCTGTGAATAGTTTTGGACTCAGAAAAGCATGCAGCTAGCATATTTTTTTTTAGTTGTCGACCAATAAGTATCTTTAATCATAAGAAATAATTGGCTATTTTCACTGAAACAATCAATTATATGATTCCAAAGCATTTGTTCAGTCCATTTACTTAAAATCCCAGGGGGTGGGCTATAATATATAAATCTGCATGTTTTTTCTGAGTCCAAAACTATTCATAGAATGCGGTCCTCATATTTTGCACACTCAACTTCCTTTGGCGCCTGCACTATAGTACCTACACTCTTTATAGCTCAACCTTGAATAAATCTCAGCAAGTCATTTCGAGTTTATGACAGACAGGGTCCGGGGACCACCTTTTCAGTATATTAATCAACATTTTAACTCGGAATCATAAAGCGAGAAGGTAGGTACTTAGATTCATTACCGGTCATGATTTATAAAGTTGATCAGATGAAACCTAGTTGCTTTCAACGAAGTCTTTCGGAAGATTTCGAATTAGGTAGGTACATAGATCCTTATGAATCTATGGATAGATATCCACGGGTCTTCTCCTGTCTCTCCAAGGCAAGTGTATGCATGGGCAGTCTTTCCCAGTAATTTAGAAGGCTGCAGCCGCATGGATAGCTCAAGGTATCCAGTTATAACAATCGTATTTAATGACCTACTAAAATATGGGTTGGTATCATTTTAAAAAGAGAGAGAGAGGTGCCAGTCCAACATAATCTACTAACAACCAGTAGGTAATAATAATGGCCTTATTATTCTGAATTACCTAACTCTATTTTTCTTTTCTATATACATAATAATAATAATATTCCACAACTATCACACAACGCCGTCTAGTCCCAAGCTAAGCAGAGCTTGTGATAAGGGTACTAGACAACTGATAAACCTACTTATATATTTCTAAATACATACATATATAGGGTGACTGGCAATTAGTGTACGATACTTAAACACGTGATTGTGCTCATGATAACAAACAATTTTTATAATGGGAGCAAAGTCGAAATCGCAAAAAAAATTGCAGCTGTACAGTACATTAGGCAAACATAAATGTACTGTACAGCTGATTTTTTTTCGCGATTTCATGTTTTTTCCCATAGTAAAAGTTGTTGGTTATCATGAGCACAATCACGTGTTTAAGTATCGTACACTAATTACCAGTCACCCTATAAGATAAATTACACCCAGACACAGAACATATGATCGTGCTCATCACACAAACATAATGTCTCTTAATTCAGCATGCCTCCTCTAGCTAAACTGCTAAATACATACAGGTGATAGTGTACAGTGAAAACCTTCTGTACTCGATCACGAGCCACTCTTCTCTAGTTGGGGCCAGCTGTCAGTTTCAACTCATCCTCCCATCTCATCAGTTGTTTCCCCATATTCCGTTTCTCGTCTCTGGGGTATCAATCTGTCACTATTTGGCTCCACTTTCCCTGATTATCTTATTTCTCATCATGTGGCCAGCCCACCACTTTTGCTGGTCAATTCTGGTCAACATGTCCGTAACTTTTGTTTTAAATCTTAGATGTTAGTTTCTTGCGTTGTCCAAACCAATAGGTGCCTACAGGTAAATAACACAGCAAGTTTTCATAATAGGTCATTTATTTTTAATTTTAATACTTTTTTCGTTCTCTTCTTTCAAATAAATTATAATCCCACGTAGACACTCAGATCATTTACGAATAATAAGTAATCACTAACTTGTATTCACATTAATTGATTAAATAAATTTATTTCTAACTAAACTTAGTAAATATAAAATTATATTACTTAAAATTAGCTAAACAAACCCTCTGCCAATAAGGCATAAGCTGCTTGACGGTTAAAAGTAATCATTTAATCACGTTTACAACAATTAACTTGGTTAAATGCAATACTTTTAAGCACAGGTTTCATCAACGCGCGATCCAGTAAAATGCGATTATACGATCGCTGCGTCTGTGGCTGACTAGACAATCGAGTCGTCACAACGATAAAACTTAGCGAGCATCATCGCTAATGGCAAGTTCTGAAGACACATCAAACATTCTTCGAACGAACGTAGCGCTCTGCTACCTACAATCGAATTTGATTGAACAACAAATTCATCGTAAAAGTTGCGTGCTCGTAACTTCCTGCGTTGAAGGAGCATTTTAACGATTACTTGCGACAAAATGCTTTGGCGAGAGTCTATACTACTTATTACTACACTTAGTGCTATACTATGGCAGTATTGCAGGAAATTAGAGAGCATACAACATGAGTTTCATAATATCAAGCAGCTTAGTAATGGGCTCGCTGCCTTCGACGGCTAGTCGATGAACAACTGCTGGCGTTTGGCAAGATTAAGTTTTAATAGACACTGCAATCTATACTGTTAGTTGCTGGCAAGTTAGTGTTAATTTTTCTACAAAATCGATGTTACAATTTCATCTAACAACCTTGATAAAGGCGTGTATTAATTTTAATACTATAATCGTTGCGTTTAGTTGTGTTCTCCCTTCGACCGTCACTTACGAAGTTACGACTAATTATAAAATTTGGAACTATTCTCTCATCACGTTTCTCTGGGAAACAATTCGTGCGACCAGCGCCTGACACACCTAAATCCTTGTCGAGTCACTCTTTACGAAATTAATACTATGTTTTTTTTTTTAATAAGAAACGTACAATCATACTTGGTGAAACAGACCTCACAGCCTGAATGGAACTAAGGAAGTAATGCATTTATATGCTATGTAAACCTTGTTTTAGATTTAAACTATTCTCTAAATACTACATTCACGACGGCTGCCTTTGTGTCTTGAGATAAAAAGTAATTCTTTCAGACAGACTACAATATTTTTCGTACCTATTGATTTGAACCGAGAAAAAAATCATTCCATCAGGCAATCTTTACAAATCTTACTACAAAAAACGTTAGCATTTCCATATTTTTTTTTAATACAAAAAAAAACCTATGAAATTCAAGACATTTCTTAGCGAAAGTTTAAAATTTACACAGCATGCCAGCCTACGGAACATTTTCGTGTGGATTCCTCGCACAGTTCCTCGTTAGTGGATTAACGGCACATGGAGTCAACGATGATCATGGTGGAGTATAATGAGCAGCCGAGGGCTATCATGGTGCCCATGGCTATACTTGAGTGGTATGTCCTGAAGGTCTTCAGGACGCGCAGGTAGCGGGGACAGTGTGCAAGTTCGCCTAGAATTAGGCGACCGACCTGTAACAAGGAAAAAACATGATTTAGTAAGGGTGATAATTAGATTTTTTTTTTAAACAAGTACTTTTTTTAATAGTACATTTTGATACAAGTGGAGAAAATTGTCATTGCGACCGCGGCGGCATTCACCCGAGCCATAGGCGAGGGTGTTATGGAACCGAGGGCTGCAGCGACTTTCCACGTGTATCAAACGACGTTTTTCAATACACTTATGAAGACATAAATAAACGGGGAGTGACCCGCGACTCGTGGCGGTCGACGCCTGAAAAAATTGTGGTGCACTTTTCCGCACTATTGCGAAAAACAGTAAATTACGTGCCTTAATGCGGTAGGGATGGGAGCGGGTTTTCGAGTAAGTATATTGAAAAATGCTTTGTTATTCACTAGGAATCACTCCTGTATCGTGGGTGCGTTCAGAAACATGGAAACTCATAACAAGACCTTCAAACTCTTTGCTAAGGCCTACAAATAGTTGTTCCGTGTATGTGTCAAATATTTGTTTCGTACGGTAATCGAACCCACGACACGCAGTGTCTAATCGCTCAACCACTGCGCCAACCGTGTTGTCAATTGTGAGTCGAATGGTAAATTGCAAAAATTGAATTGAAAATGGATTGAGAATAAGGGAAATATTGTGTTTTTCGATGACAAATGCAACAAACACTTCATGCATTCACGTTTTGATAAATGGATACTAATTAAATTGATAAGCTTGTTGCGGAAGACTATAGGTACCTACTTGTTGCCCATGTCCTTGTAATTCAAGAGCTAGTAAATGCCAGTAATGGTCAAAGTCACGGTAAATATCTATTATTACAGCTATCCCGTATTGACCCACTGCTAGGCAAAGGCATCCCTCCATTCTTTCCAACGATCACGATTTCTCGCTTTGACATCCAGATCTTCCCGGTAAAAATCTACATCTTCTAATATACAATTCTATTTTTTAATTAGTACAAAAAAATGGGGCTCTATCAGTACCAGTTACTGATCATAATTATTTGTAAAGTCAAAAGTAAAAAAAACGATATCCCAAAATTGTCCACGAAAATTTGTCATAATTAGGAAATTCATAATTGAATCAATTATTTATAACAATTGCTACTAGAAAATACTACGCGCAGTGTTTTTCATTCATAATCAATATAGCCTTTATAATATTTCCATAAATTGAGTGACATTTTGGGATATAATCAAACTCAACTTTAACTTTGCTGAACTTTGCTGTTTATGAATATTATTTACTGAGACTACTAAAATAATAATGAGACCTTTTCTAATAAGCCCTTTAAGTATTTGTACTAATTAATAATTTGTGGTGTATATAAAAATCTCGTGTCACAGTTTATTAGCGAACTCCTCCGAAACGGCTTGACTGATTTTTTTTGTTTATTTGGTAGGTCTGAGGTCGCAGGCTATTTTTCACCCTTCTACCTTCACCCCCACTTTCTAATCACGATATTTCTATGGCAGAACAACGATTACCGAGTCAGCTAGCATTTATATATCTAACTAATTCTTGCAACGTATTTTACTGTCAGAAATTTATAACAAATTAGAGGAAAATTAATTTCTAAAAAAACAACCATTGCAAAATGGCGCCATATTGCATCACAATTAATCAATAACATTCCTTACTTTTCACTACGTGTGTATAACTGTCATTTATTTAGAACTACGTAATTTCTGCAACGTTGAAATAAGCACGTGCAATGATTCACGGGCTATTTTGCAATGGCGTCGGTTGGCCGTTCTCAAAGTGAATTCCTTTTTTTATATAGACAGGTACGACTCGCTGTTGCCCGCGACTCCGTCCGCGTCAAAATTGTAAAACTGCACAATGTCATTTGGCCTACAAAAACCTTAGTTACTCCTTATAACATTAGCTGCCTACCAGTGAAAGTCTCATCAAAATCGGTCCGTTCGTTTCAGAGATTAGCCGGAACAAACAGACAGAAAAATGTAAAAATTGTTTTTTTGTTATAGGTATCGAATATACTTATAAATACATAAGTAAAAGTAAAAAATAGCTATGTTCAGACCTAGATACCAAATATACAAAAAAAAACAAATAAAAATCGATCAAGCCGTTTTGGAGGAGTTCTATAGCAAACACTGTGAGATTTTTTTATATTAGATTACATGCGTCATGCGGGTAAAGCAAGTGCCGTTATTAGAGGCCGCCTTGAACTTTGTTCCGGACTCATTAGAAAGTCCTTATGTATGTAAAGAGGTTATATAATATATGACAATGACATGACGTGTTTTTTGTTTATGCTCGTGTCATCACTCTACTATTGTTAAGATAGTAGAATCGTTCTCATTGTTAGATCTGGAAAGATTCTGATCAAATCAACTTAAACCCAATCTAGGCAAGTCGCCCGTCACTCCTTCGAAGTACCTATTTACTTAAAGATAAACTTCTATACTACGTCAGATTACAGGAAATATCTAACCTTTTGACGTGCGTAATTAGAGACACAATAGTAAGACAATGGCTTGCGGGCGCCGGCTACCGCCTGAGCGTTAATGAAACAATAAGGCCTTCTGTCCACTGACGCGTAGCTTCATAAACGCGTATTCGTCATTATACGCTTGGTGTTCGCATGCGTGAAGCTTAGGCGTCCAGTACCTACACGGTCATGCAAGCGTCAATCAATTCCATCAATCATGAATGATGTTTGAATGACAGAACTTTATCGCCATTATATTTTCTTCATGCAAACGTCAATCATCGCATTAGACGGAAGGATTTTTCGTCAATCAAAATATTGACTATGGCAAAACTGACAGCAAAACCTATCGTGTAATAGTTTAGTATGTAAGTTTCACGCAGGCGTACACCAAGCGTATAATGGTGAATACGCGTCTATGAAGCTATGTGTCCGTGGACAGTAGGCCTAAATTTCTTTAAATGTTTACTCACTTCTTGTCCGCCACCAGCAGCTTCTTCCATTTGTGTCTTGACATGCTTGGCGCGCAGCATGGGGCGCACGAGTCGCAGGCGCACGTACGACTCGATGCTGAATACGGCTAGCAGGAGCGCTAGCTGCAACAAACAGAACAGACATGTTTAGTATGACGTTGAATTTAGAACACCAATTTGAATTAGTAGTCAGTACCTATACTTAGTCTTAAAAATAATTGAAACAATCATACTTTAAAAAAACATGGTAGCTGTCAGTTTGACAGTAATGGATATCAGAAACCGGCAACTGTCAAATTGTCAGCAACTTCGTCTGTCTGAATTATTTACTAAAATACTTTTTGGGTCTCAACTTAGCTCTAAATCTGAGTTTAAAATAGTAAGTTCTATTTTATGTTTGAAAAAAATCAATTTTTTCAAAAAGTTAATTTTCTACACGTAAACTGTTTCGTTGAGGGAATGATTGCTAAGATATGAAAACAGCGTTTCTATATAAACGAGCCAATGTGATTTACAGAAACAAGGAATTCAATGCGCGGTGTCGATTGTTTTAGACTGCACCTCTTTTTATCACCTATGCAGTGAATTCCGATGTACTCAAAAGCAGAATTGCAATTAATAAAAATTTAGTTCGATATCTCAGTAGATATTTTAATTAGAAATGAAACAATGTTTGTATGAAGCTAGTCAAGAAAACTTCTCTTTTCACTTTCACTAAAGCTTTGTCAATGCCTAAATAAAGTTCTGTTTCTTTTTATATGACTAACTACAAAACAAGTTACGTACTGACCTAAACTGTCACGCTATCAATTAATTAATTGACAATCTCTTTTATAACCGTTCTTTCCTTGCATCCGGTTCCGACATAACAAAAATGGCTGTTAATTTTTAATCTGTATTTATCCAGAAAGACTTTAAGCGACTTAATCCGACCTTTTGAAATAACCTTGCATTTACTTGAGATTACACAGTATTTTGTATCAATTTGCATGGACGAAAAAATAAAGTATTGGTTTGATACAAAAAATCAAGGTTCTACATTCTCTATGCAATTTATTTGCAATTAACAATTCTTGTGCCTTATGTGTTCGACTCATTGCAATTTAAATATAAGTAATAATCTAACTCAAACGGTTCCACAACAATCCTTATTATGCAACTTATTACATATTTATTCCAATACAAATTCATCAATCATTTGTTAAATTGGTATGTGTAATGCAATCTTTCTATACAGCTCCAAAAACTCTTGTATTTGCTGACAGCATTCCTTATCTGTTTGCATTCTTAATTTAAAATAACATGTCAAAAATTAACCAATGTGAGAAACCTATCAATCATTACCAACCTAAAAATTTGGCATTGGCCAAGAATAAATTGCATGGAGGAATTCAAACAAAATGATGCTTGATATAATGTATACTCAAGTACTACACCCTGACATTTAGATAACAATAAATGTGTTTATTAAACATAAGTAGCACTTAATTTCCAAGACATGGAAGGACGCAAATATAAATTTCCGTGCGCTTTTTATTACCTTGGCCTCTGTTTAAAATTATAATCATCATTAATCAAAGTTATTCGATTAATTAAGTTTACTTTAGATAAGACAGGTCATTAACAGTCTACGCAAAAAAATAAACATTGCAATATGTTAACAACAATAGTCCTGTCTGCGAAGGTACATAAACGATCTATGAAAATAACTAAAAAATACTGAATTTTATGTTATAAAACGCTTACTAACAATTATAGTCAGTATCTAAACATTCTAAAGTTATAATTGCATCAGTATTTTACTCCTTTAATTAAAATATCCAATATATATTAATTTTACAGCCTAATAAATCGTCATAATTGATCGAATGTGTGAAGAAGACCTCTCAGATAGCGGGTCATATTGTGTCTCGAATATTTCATCATTTGATTTAATATCTTCCAAGCAGAAGGGCATAACTCCTTATAGAACTAATTGAGTTCGTTATTAAACTTGATTGCAATGGCCATTGGGGAATAAATTCCGATGTTTAGTGCTAGTAAAACAAGTGGTCAGTTAAGTTGATATTACTAGAAGCTGAAGTTAGTACGTGCTCGAAATTAATATGTCTGCAAGAAGTAGTTAAGTAGACATTGAAAATAATCGACCAAGGGCTTTCTTGTAGGCGATAATATTTAAAAATGCTCGCGGATAGGATGGTTTAATTCCTTTTATCATAATCAATAGATTGCAAGACCCCAGTAATCTTGAAGAAATGAATAAGGAGATCCCTTTTATAAGGATACTAGCTTTTGCCCGCAGCTTCGCTCCCGTCAACTGACTACTCTATTCAGCTCTACCCAACTCTACCCTACTCCACCCTGCTCCACCCTACTTCACCCTACTCCACCCTACTCTACCCTACTCTACCCTACTCTACCCTACTCTACCCTACTCTACCCTACTCTACCCTACTCTAACCTAATCTACCCTACTCTACCCTACTCTACCAGCCATTACATTTGGGAGAAAACACCTTTCCAGTAATTTTCCCTATTTGGAGATATGTGGAACCGAATGTAAAGCCCCACATACCTCCATTGAAAAGGGAGGATCCTCCGACCAGACGGATGTTCGTCTGATCTGGGCAACTGCCCGATAGATGATATCAGGCTGTTGTATATGTTCAAATCGCGCGGAGAACTTTAATTGCGCGATGCAATATTTCGTAGTTTAGTTTATAGGTGGCGCGATAGATGTCGCTAAGTCTACTTGACAAAACTAAAAGATATAGTTTTTTTTTTTATAAATTTCACTCTGTTACAAGATACTTACTTACCTACTTTTACCTCGCATACAAATATTTAATAATCGAAGTGTAATAATTTCAATTAATGCCAATGTCAGTCGATCGAGCATAAACTGCTCTTGGCGCCATTTAATATATGCCTACGTTTTATTTACTTTATTATTTTATGCTTGTAGTTTATTGCAGACCTGTGACCTTATGCTCGTGTGCTATAATAATGTGTTTACAGCACTTGTTTGTTACTATGTGAAGTATGTGCTAATTTTGTTTGCACAGGCTGGTTACAGCTAAACGTTTATCGTACGTTGCTTTACCTGTATAGAAACCTTTTGACGTATTGTCGTCAAGAATTTTGTAATATTGTGGATCGTTGGCTTTGTCGTCAAGTATTCTGTAATACTTTGGGTCGTTGACTTCCTATTGGTCAATGAAGAGTTATTAGGTAATTAGTAACAGGTAGTCTCATATCTCATTTTCAAACAAGCGTCCCTTGCTTTTATGTAGTCTTGAGGCCCTACCACGAGCTCTTAACACGCACCATTATAGGACCTAAACTGAACTGTTAAAGAGATAGAGCTATACATATAAGGGTATCCATCCCTCTTTCTCGCTCGCACGACTGACATTTTAACACGTCATTGTAAAGCCACTTTTCCTTGAGCCGGTAGGGGAATAGGAATGCGAGTAATGGATCGAAATTTGACATATAATATGCTCCTTTCTTTAAGAAGTCTATCAAGAATCAAAGCATTTATTTCTAATAAACGTTTCACAGGTACTTTTGAATTGTTAAGAATTCAGTCAGTCAGAAAAATGATGCTAATTGTACATTCCAAAACGTAGATCTCTATGGAGAAGAATGTGCAAGAGACTCCATGGACGCTCTTTTAAATCATGTCACAAAAATCTTGGTTACATATTTCATCAAAGAATAAACATGTATTGCAACTGTTGAAGATACCATTTAATTAATGAAATTGTGGTGTATTTTACACCACGGTTACATATTTCTTGTTCCTACTGTTAGACTAAATGTCGATAAGTGAGCGCATCCCTACGTCACCGCGTCCCATCGCCCCGCACTAGCATCTTTGACAACCGGGACACAGAGAATTGCGCGCCGTTTTCGTAACGTTATACCTTTTCATAAATAAAAGTAATAATTAATGTTTTGCGAGATAAAACTGCATTTATCATTATCACTACTTATATGTGAGTAGGTACAATGTTAATAAAGTCATTGTGTATGTATTTAATCTCTGATCTACCGTGTTGTATATAACATGATTCTATTGTATTTCTGATTCTATTGTATCATGATTCTATTAATTTCTTTTTTCCAATACAGTTCTTTCAATTTTTTTTTCACTAGGTTTTAAGAGACTTTCTTAATCTTTTACAAAGACCCTCTTTGGATTGGTTGCAAAACAGATTTCAACTCTTAATTTAAACTTTAAAATTGTTACTATTTTGGTGTACAATAAATATTGTTCTATTCTATTCTTTCGACACTCACCTGTACCCAGGAGGTATGCTCGAACTGCGTGAGGCACTGCGTGCGGTAGTAAGCGAGCAAGGCCAGCAGGCTGATGATGGCGTTGAAGGCGTAGTAGACGGGGAACAGCACGGTCTGGACCCGGCCGAACTCGTGCCGCGGCAGGTTGAAGTACAGCACTATACCTGGGGGAAGAAGAGGATTTTGTTAATGATTGAGCCACAGACGCTAAAGAAAAATCTGGATAAAAACCTGGATCAACTTCATCCGACTATATCTATCTGTCTGTGTCTTTCCCAACTACATTGACCTAGGCTTCCACTGCTTTCAGTTTAGCCAAATGAAGCTGAATGCCAGTGTTTTACATTAAGCGATTGCCAACCCATAAAAAATACAGTGTGCCTGGTTAAGTAATTAGTAATTAATCTACATTTGGTTGTTATAAACGGTAGCACGTCCATAAAACTCGTAATCATCAGAAACGTTAGTTTCAAATAAATCATTTACAGTCACTTTTGAATTGTCAAAACGTCGGTCAGTAAATTTTTTGACTGACCGACTTTTTGAAGCTAAATTGCATGTTCCAAAGCGTAGATCTCTATGAAGAAGAACGTGCAAGAAACTCCATGGACACTCTTTTAAATCATGTATGAGTTACAAAAATATTTTATCAAAGAATAAACATGTATTGCGAATGTTGAAGATACCATTTAATTAATGAAATTGTGGTGTGTTAGGTCATTGATAAACCAAAGGTGACCAAAGTTATTTCGGTATGGAAAATCACAGCAGAGCGTGTTCCAAAACAGTAAACAAAGCTATCGAAAACCGTAGAAAATTTACGTCAGCTGTGAATTATAACCGTCCTACAAAACGCATGACTTATCTAGAATGTGTGAAAGCACTCGTAAGTATTTCCTCACCCACTCCATTTATGTCAATATATTTGAGTAGGTACCTTTACACGCCTATACTGCGTGTCACGGCCGGTATAACGCCACGACCAGACAGTGTACAAATGTCTGGAGGTCCCGCAAATATTTGCTCCAATGTGGTTGAACCTTTGTGCGTGACCCTGACAGAGGTTGACGATCCCCATCATTGTGCCCTAGTGGCAGATGAAGCTTGATGGATTTATGGCTTGTGACTGACTGTCATTAACTTTGTAAAAGAAGGGTCATGGATTGAGCGTTGTGTGTTGAGATTTTCAACTGGGTTTTTTTTTTCTCTTTTTGAGGTGGGAAGTCATCCAATGACTTTTCCCACTCTAGATCAGAGCGAGAAGGGAGAAACTTTACTGACTAAAGCCCACCTGTGACCTTCTGTTGCCCTTTGCGTTCTAGGACCATGATAACAGCAGGCTTCGGCCCTACTGGGCCCCTACGGTTTTGATGACATTTTTTTGAGGCGCGCGTGGAACACTACGCGTCGACGACAACGGTTCGAAACTACCTACTGCTCGTCGTCAGCAAGCCCCCTTCGGCCTTTTTACCCGCCTGCGTGACGGTAATGATTGAGTTAGGTTGTATTAGTGTTGTGACGATTATAACTGTAGCTATCTATGATCGATTTGCAAATTCGTTACGTTTTACCGTCTACCGTTGCTGTTGTTACTTCCATAACGTTCCGTTAGTCTTTTGTTTCAAGTATTCAAATTGACTGTCTAGATACCTATCTATATCTCAAAAAATATCCATTAATATTAGTTTAATCTAAGGCAGGAACAAATCAGTAAGGTCACTTCAATGGGCCGTGTCACCCGGAACGAACATAGCCGAGTAATCGTGCTCCGGTCGGTTAGACATTAGTAGGGTTTCCATCTCTAAAATCTGGCAACCAGGACAAGAAGCGTAGAAAGCCCGGATTGTGGAGCTCAGAACTCGGACATGTTACTTTTTTTTAACTTGCTCTTTAATAAAAAAAAAACATTCAAATGGTCATAAATCAACTTTTCAATTATTTTCATACTTTAAATGAAATATGACAATTTTCCCCATTTTGAGTTACAAATCAGAATGTAAGAACTTACAGTTAAAAAAAAACCTTACTTTATTTAATTCTTGAAATAAAACACTGACGCCCAGCGGTGGCTTCTCATAGCTTAAAAAAATTACACCCGGACTACAAATAAGACCCCCTCCCCCCGGACGTTCCCCGGCCGCCCTTCAAACTAGGACAAATCCGCGGAAATCCGCACGGATGGCAACACTAGACATTAGGCACTGCTCCAAATTGTTCGCCAAAGGATGTGGACTGTTTCAATACAGTTGAAGTGGTCTGTTAAATGCGTGAGTAACTGTTTTGATTTATATACCGAATAATTTTATTAAATATCATTTGTGTTTTATGAATAGGTATTTATTTCCTATGAGTTTGAATGGAAACGTGGAAACTATTGTATATTATAATGTATGTATATCATATTTTTACAGACGAAAAATGAAAAAAGAGAATGTGTTGCAATGCAGAAAAATCGTGATGATTATTTTTACTGGCAGATTTACTTTGTAATTTTCTTTTCCTTTGGCTGTGGCTAAATGCACAAACCGTGCGAAACGGTTTATGCATTTTGTCAAGTTTAAAAAGTGTTTAGTTATTGATACTGAACAAAACAGATTATTTTGCATTAGAATGTGCGGAAGTTAGGTAAAATTATTAGCTCTGTTCAGACAAGTTCGCGCCTGATTTAATGATTCTGTTATGTAGGAAGATTATTGAACACAAGCAGACTATTGAAATGCAAGACTATATACACCAATTTGACAATATCCACCAAAACAAATCCCTCCAAAAAACCCCTTAGCTTATTTAATTCATAGAGTAACATTTCAAACGGGCTAGAAAACAAGTTGTCATAGACAGGATGTAAACGACAAAAAAGAATGTAGCTTATTGAACTGTCATCTACATAAAGCTATGGAATGGATGGCTTAAGAAAATCCAATCAGCGAATGTAGACTAGTCTAATTAACTTTTGGAGTAGCGTAATTAGAGACACAATAGTAAGACAATGGCGCACGACCGCCGGCGTTCGTGCGGGGATCAACAGCTTAAATCCAGAAATTAATGGCAAATATACAAAGATTTGTTCAACATAATCAGAATATATCACATCCTTTATGGTGTTAATGTTTTTAATCCAAAAAACATTTATCGTAATGTTATTTTTGTGCAAAAAGCCTTGTAGCGGATTTGTGAAGTGTCAAGAGCGGGTTTTTTTAACTCAAAGTGCCATTGTGCAACGGTAAGTAAGCATTATGTTTATCTTTTTTTCTCTGCCGCTTCAGAGCGGTAAAAATTAAAAGCATTACTTACTTAGTAATCTTGTATTTATTTTCTTTTAATGCTCGATTTTTTTTATACAAAATAAGATTCATCTAGAAAAAGGTTTTAACCTTAAAACATCAAGTATAAAAAGTTGGTTTAAAGAAAAGGATTTAGGTACGCTAAAAAGGAACCATTAAAATCACGGTACTTTAATACATTGAGACATGCAATGTCCAATTAGTTCTCATTACGCAATTACTTAATTATTTATTGTAATGAGCTCCAGAGGATCGCGAGTTCAAAACCAATTTCATGAACTTAAACACTCCGAATCAATGTAATTTCAACTTTAAGTCTACACAACATGGTTTTTTAATCATTTCCGATTTGAGTGGTCGTTTAAAATTCCTGTTTGGACCATTAAAACGTTAAGAAGCATCATTTGTTTCCTGAATGAAATGTGTGGAGTTGGCAGGCGACTCTGCCCATCGATTCGAAGATTGACACCTTTGATTTACACTACCTACAAACGCCAAAAGTCGGTGCACCTTTAAGGGCCTAATACACTACTCGATATTCAGACAGTCTTAGTCGATGTCGCGTAGTGCAATAAGGGTTAGGTACACCGGTCTTACTCGGAACAAAAAATAAGACAGTCTGAATATCGTGTGCTGAATATCGCGTAGTGTAGTTAGGCCATTTATAGTAGTCGTTTAGAGTTTTCGGAACTAATGTAATTTTTTTATTCCGTCATCTTTTTGCTGGTGTAATGTTTTTTTTTTTATGAATATGCTGTTTCATTTGGAATACAAGTCATTTTAATGAGCGGCTACCGTTATTTACCTAATTTCTTGCATTAAAAACTTGGAGAAAACGGATTATATCCATTGACTTCTTACAGCTATAGAAACTGCAATGGATGCTGCCAATTATCGCTTTAAAAATGACTCTTCAAAGTTAAAATATGTAGCTGTGATCTATGAGTAAAATTGATGCTAAATGATCAAGCTACTTTCACAGATAATTTATTTATTGAACATTTTATAATTTTGCTAATAAGTACTTTGAGTTTATTGTACAACGTCGTGAAAAGAGCTTTTTGTTGATTTTCTGCAAATTGTCACAAATAACGGGTGAAGTAATCTTACGTGGGATAAAAAATGTATGAGAAAACATTTGTCTATGGTTTATTTTTATTTTTCTCATAACAATGTTATACCTGTCATACATAATTAAATAAATTACAAGCTTAACACATACCTACTCTGCATTTGCTAAATTAGAAATCAGGGTTTCAATAATGATTGTAATTGCATTTGTTTTATTGTGCTTCATTATATTTGTCCTTGTTTCCACCTTCAGATCTTTGGGTCTGAAGTTATTTTTTGTAGTAAAAAAAACGTGCCTAATTGTTTATTTGGGGACCGTGGTAAAGCTAAAGTTGAGAGTATTTAACTAAATTATAAAATGAATTAAATGTTTATTTATGCTTGTTATGTTTTGTGATCCATTAAGTTTAGGAAAATTAAATATTAAAACGTAAAATGACGACTGACAAAGGAAGATGCATTCAAAACACGTGTAGAACATAAGTGGTAAATCAAAGATAAATAAAATTTGTAAGACTAGACGCTTGGAACATCGAGAAATGATGTTCAATGACATTGATTGATAAATATTCGCTGATGAAATATATTAAGAAACAAAGGCATGCAAACAATGGTTGACATGGAACAATAAACTCTAGGGACATGTGTACCCATAGATATCCGTGTGTACCTAAATAATAAATAGTAGACGGTAGAATGGCCGCCATGGCCGGTGGGAATAACGACACTCGTGACCTGACATTTTATGCATTTTGTTAATACAAAGTACAAAATCATGTAGACTGTAAAGTTTTACGACTGGTTTTTGTCATGTCGTACAGATATGCACTATTTAACAGTAAAATAAAATAATAAAAAAAACTGCTTTACATTATCACTGCTTGAGATAATTTGGTTAATCTTTTTTGGCAGGGAGCGGGAAGTTGAAGTCATTTTAAAATTCTTAAAGAGTTCTCGAATAATACATATTCCAAGTAATTACCAGTTTTCCGCCTTCTTCAAATACAAACTCCTTTAATAAAAACTGGTGTTTCACAACGACAAGACGGTAACTTTTTTTTATATAAAACTTCGTTCTTTCACGTACGTAAGCGCATGCGTGGCTACGTGATAAAGTTCTTCGAAATTCGAACGAGTTTCTGGATGCCGATTTTAAAATAAAAGAAAGTAAAAAATGTCGATTTTGATTTGTGAGAACAATTTGCAATTTTGTAATGTACTTTTACTTATCTAGTATTAATTTGAGACCTAAGCCTAGAGACTAAATTGACAAACATTTTTTGGCACTGTTCGCCTTTTTTTAGCTTCAAATGAGTAAGGCAGGTAATGTTTTTAGAAAACTGAAAAGAATTACAAAAGTTAAGTAACTTTTGGCAATCGTTACTCTTCTTTGGATAACTATGAACGTTCCCACAACATTTCATATTCAATTAAGAGTGTTCCATAATTGAAACTTACCAGAGACAAGTGTCATCCAGACTTGCGCGCCGAAATGCGTAGCAACGGCAACGACATAGAGTGCCCTCCATCCGCGGAGGTTACTGCTGGAGCCGGGGCGACTAAGCCAGGCCAAGAGCACGACTACAGCCAGGGCTACGTGAAGAGGCTGCGAGGTCTTTGTGGCGATTCTGTGGATAAGAGAGAGGAAGATATAGAATGTTATTTTACACATAGGTAACATTTTTTCATCTAGGATGATTGAGTTTAAGAATATTATTGTTTTTTTGCAGAAGTAGTAATTTATTTTTTTCTTGCCTTGATATAAGAATGAGAGTTGAATAGTACTTAATTTGAAGTTTTTCTGTTATAGCTTTAGCAGCTAAAATATTTAGGTGCCAGCTAATGGTAAACGGATTGTTACCTCTCCTAGAGAGGAGGCCTGAGTCCCAACAGTGGGAACATTATAAGGCCGACTATGCTATGCTAATGGTAAACTCTTTAATGGTAATCTACACTAATATGATAAAGAGGTAAAGTTGTTTTTTTTGCGTTTTTGTTTATATGAGGTAATCTCTGAAAGTACTGGTCCGATTGCTAAATTTATTTTTACCAATAGAAAACTGCTTTATTCCTGAGTGCCATAGGCTATATTTTATGTAAGCGAACGAAGCTGCGGGCAAAAGCTAGTCTCTTAATATAACTAAGCTATTAACTAATCGAAGCTAACCTAACCTATGATTCTGCCGCTTAAAATCAAACAAGCATGAAAATTATACCGAAGTGTAAAATGTGCAACAACCGTCTAACCAAACCGCAGTGTTTCATAATCGATTCAAGGTTGTTACCAACTGCCGATAAATACCTACTCGTGGTGCTTATTATACGCTACCTCATTACTGAAGCCTTATTACAGGATGAAGAAATTAAAATAACATGCTGTTTAAAAAATAATAAAATTCTTTACGCACATGCAACGTTTTCGAAGCTGTTTTATTATAAGTTCGAGGTGATGAATGTATATTGCGATTAGATTTTTTTTTTCGATTTTAATACATAAAGTTTTGATTTTTCCAACGGAAAATAAGGTGCCACGTGAACAATTATCAAAAACCAATATACAGCGCTAGGTTAGCGACCGAATGTAATCGATTTTGACACGTGCCTCATGTAAAAACAATGGCGGCATGAAAATCTAATTTGTGCAATTGGTCGCTTTGAATAATAATAAAAACGCGTGTCATTTGTTACTCGTGCCGATTAAAATATTAAGACAAATATTAAAAATATATTAATATCGATAGTGATGTTAATATAAGTATATTTATTTTTAAAATTTCGAATGACTTTATAAGATTTTTCAATCAACTAGCTAGGTCAATAATATTACGCTGTTGATCCCCGCATTAACGCCGGCGTTCACGCGCCATTGTCTTACTATTGTGTCTCTAATTACGCACTCAAAAGGTTAAGCATTTTATTTTATTTTATGCTTTTAAAAGCTTGGGAAATATTAAACCTTGTATAAAACGTTTAGCAAGTTAACGGGTTCCATTAAATTGACACTGACAGTCGATCCAAATTCTTTAACTCATGATAAGTAGTCCTACTTGCTTCATTTTATTAAGAGTAAGTATATTGTGCTTATCATTTATTGCCCTCAGGGCTCATTCAGTTTAGATAACGGTAAAAAAATAAATAAACTTATACTATAGCAAGATATGAGAATAAAACAGATTTGAGTAGCAAACCGGGCTAAGTCCAATTTTATTTTTTTAGGGTTTGTGTGTTTTTTCATGTAAAATTGCTTGTCTATGGTAGTAAAAACTCACTTAAGCATTTTGTGTGCTACAATAATATTATCATATTTGTCCTATTTAACACTTTTGACGATAATATTAAACAATTATGAGCGCCGAATTCGGGTTTCGTGTGAAAAATGATTATTTTGCGAATAAGAAAGTGGAGTACTGTGTGAGTTTAACCAATTAAACTTATTGATAACCACGAGAACCGCAGATGTTAATGAGTCTTATAAATAAAAGTGTCACAGATTTAAGTGCTAACCTAATTTGTTACTGCTGAAATATAAAACGCTAAAACCTCTTAATCCTCTAAATTATTGTGTAATTTATTAATGGTCTTTGAAATGTATCTTGGATTTTAAAGTGTCGTGTTATGTGTTGTGTTTTGTGAGTGTTTTTTGTTGTTTGTCGTACGAAAACCGTGATAGTGCAGCGTCTGATGGCATTATGATGATAGTGACGTTTCAGCTGATAATATCACAAAAAATAATATTTGTTTTAGTATTAATCATCGCGTACGAGTACGAGTGTACAATGCGTTCCAAATAAGAATAGGATCGATTGCCATGTTGTGACGTCACGTCATACTGTCGAATCGCAAGAAATTGGGCAAAATGGAAGAACTCAGAGATGAGCAAAATTGATGAACTGGATTCTGATTAAACTATTTTCGTTCACAGTTCGTAAATAAATTAAATTTTAAAAATTTCTTGTTTTGCTTAACATAATAATTCTTCGCTTTGACAGTATGACGTGACGTCATAACATGGAAATCGATCCTATTCTTATTTGGAACGCATTGTAGGTACGCACTCGTACTACTAGTGCAAATATTTAAAATCAAAAACTAGATTGTACAAGCATGTAACTGCTTTCAACTTGAGATGTAGTGATTTATCTACAATGTCGCCAAGAATACTAAGGTAACAATTATTCCGTTTGAAGCACGTTTCAAGCTATGAATCGACTTGCCTCTTTTTTTTTGCGTGGGATATCATCGAATAACTTTTCCCGCTCTGAGTGGAGCGAAAGGGGAGTCAGACTTTTACCTACTGACTACCCACCTGTGTTCCTTCAGTTACCCTGACTGAATCCTACGTTCCCTCACTTCTCTTTCAGGCGCGCCTGGAAAACAACGCGCAAACTTCACTTAAGTTTTGCTGGTGTAATGTTTACTTGCAGAAGAATAAATCGGCTGACTATATGATTGATTGCCCCATTTATTTTGCTATCAACTGTCAAAGAAACAAAAGATGGTATCTTTGCATTTTTAAAGCACGTGACGTTATTATACCTATGTTTTTATGATTGTAAGATCTTACAGATTAAAGTAATGTTAATGTTAGGAAGTAAATAATTGCAGTGATTGATCTATATCGATTTATTTTCAGAAAAAATACCATCAAGTAGATTAAAGGAAATGCTGAATAACGGGCTTTCTTTAAAACTTAACAAAATCTTATCCCTATTTTAATAAGGCAGCCTGAAAAAATACTATAACTCAGTCTTTAAGTGACGAAATCACACCATAAATAATCTACTCGATAGTTTTTCGAGCCAATATTTAAAGAAAATAAACTTATTTAGTTTATTATTCGTTCCCTTTAAGATAAGATAAACGCTAAATATTTATTTGGGATAACAAAACAAAAATATTTTTGAGATGAATGTGTGCAGAACTCGTGATTTTGGCGATACGCCACGTCACGAGCTGGCTGCGTTATTTTTACTCTAAAATACGTAACAGAGTAAATAATTGTTTGTGTTTATTTTGTATGTTGTAATTGCCTTATAAAAACTGTTTATTTCTTTGTGATTTACGAGTTCAAAAAACTTAAAAGTTATATTATTTACATATTTTAAATTTATTATATATATAAGAGTCTAATGTGAATTCAGTCTTCACTTTTATATTCTGTCTTTAACCCCATTTAACATAAATTAAATACGTACAATAGGTTATTTTTAGATAGTGCAACATTAACATTCATTGCCAAGTTCTTTCACGTGGTTTGATCATAAACTGAAATGACACGAGTACACGACACCTTTATGACCAGACATACAATTCAAAAATTTGCTCATTATTTTCTATTATAACTACAACGGAAGTTTTACCTGCAATTATTTTCTTAGTAATCGGTAATCTAATATTATAATCTATACCTACGTCTATTAATATTATAAATTGTTTGTTTGTTTGAACACGCTAATCTCAAGAACTGCTGGTTTGAATTGAACAAATCTTCAAGCGTTAGATAACCCATATATACCTTTTTTTTTTAAGGTGGGAAATCATCCAAATGACTTCTCGCGCTCTGGGTGGAGCGGGAGGGCGTGTCAGACTTTTACTGACTAAAACCACACCTGTATCCTTCAATTACCCTTTGCGTACTAGGACTACGGGTTTCCCTTTCAGAAATTCTCCGCGGTCCTAGCTAGCGGGCATCGGCCCCGCTGGGCCCCTACGGTTTGCTGACATCTCTTTGAGGAGCGCGAGGTCGTCAACAGCGCGTAGTGATCTACGCGCTGTTGACGACTGGGCTCGGTCCGGTTAATTACCGAACAGCCGGACGGCGAGCTACCCAGTGCTCGACGTCCGCAAGCCCGCGTCTACCCTGGCTGGTGGTCGGGGTCGGAATTACGACGGCTAGGGCGTGACCCATATATACCTAACATTAGGCTACGACCAAAAGGAGCGGAGCAATAACCAAAAACGTGGTAAAACCACGGATGACAGCTCGTGAGAACATAAATCAAAATAATCGTATATTTTATGTAATCGTGAAAATCACGTAGTAAAGATCGTTTTTCAAGTCTATCGCTGTGAATTTACACATTGTAATACCATACCTATCAGCGTGACGTTTATTGCTAATTTATCTCTTATCGATTAGGAATTAACGGTTGCCGACGTGCCTCTACCCACGTGCGACTTTTAATTAGTTCGGAATATGTAGAACTTGTCATTAAGTCGGTGTCGTCAGCGTATTTTTAATGATTTCGAGGTTAGTGCCGTTTGCTTGACGGGTTTGCACGTTTTAGACATTCGAATTTTTATTTGGAAATTCATAAATAAATAAAAGAGGGATTGCTTTATTGTCTGTTTTTAGTGAAATTGGATGTATATTTTTTCATTATGAATTATTATGGGTAGGTGTTTAATAAACCCACTAGGGTTTTTTTTTTCGGTGGGAAAATCATCTCATGACATCCCCCGCTCTTGGGCGGAGCGAGAGATAGTGTCAGACTTTTACTGACTAAAAACCCACTCCTGTTCCTTCGTTGCCTTTCGTACTAGGGCCGAGTTTTCCTTTCAGAATCAGACCCTTGACCCCAGTAGGCTTCGATGATGGGCCCTTACAGTTGCTGACATCTACTTGAGGCGCGCGTGAAATAGTACGCGCCGTCGACGACTTGAGCTCGCTCCGGACGGTTACCGGACGGTCGGACGGCGAGCTACCCATTGCTCACCGTCCGCAAAACCCACTAGGGCTGTGGGTGCGTTTGAAAGGGTTACCATTGCATGGTCCAAGAAGGCAAAGAGAAAATGAAGGAACGTAGGTGGGTTGAAGCCAGTAAAATTCTGACTCGCCCTCTCGCTCCACCCTAGAGCGAGAGAAGACATTTAATGATTCACCACTCAAAAAAAAAAATTAACAAAATTCATAATACTTCCGTAATTTTCATGCTATTTACATTTTGTATAGTCGTCAGATGTCAATACACTTCATTGTTTTGTTTTTAAATTGATTGACGTCACCTTGGAGTGACTACGAAGGACTGGTGACAATTATTCATTAAAAAAATATATTTTAGCAGATTTCCACTTGGCAACAAAACATCTTGTTCCAAGCTGTGTAGCATCTAAGCCGTTGTATATTTATTTTACTATTATCTTCCAGGTTTCAAATTCATCGTTTTTTACAATATAGTGGCTCATAATGGCTCATTCAATTTGATATTTGTCAGAAGAGAAAAAGTTACTTGTGAGTTTTTCTTTACGCATTTTCCGTTATCTCAACGAGACTATTATAAAACAATAATTTCTTTGAAGAGAACTCCTTTTATTATCAATATTATCTGTTAACTTTGTATTTTAAAAGGTTGAAGTCTAAAGTCAATTTGCTATCGAAGGCAAAGTACAATGTTGGAATAATTCTAAAGTCCTCAAGATAAGTTTAAATAAATAAACAACACAATAAAAATAAATTTTCACGGAAAATAACAAATTAATCGAAGTTCGAGTCCCAGGTTTCTAATTGAATCGATTTGAACCAATACATATTGGTCATTGATTCAAAATAAACATGCGGTCAATCCGTGGCTGTTGGATACAAAACATAGTGGCACAAATAAATTCAAAAAAAGAATTCACAGAGATCATCATTGTGAACAGAATGGCTTTTTTGTAAGTTGCCAGTTCTGTTTGTTTCGGCGGGAATCGATTTGTAATGCAATTTTGAAGTTGAACTTGTAAAATCGGACGATGGTCAGACTGGACCGGAAGGTATAAATTTAAAACCGCATTTCATGAATGTATTAAATAATTTGTTTTAGTTTTTTTACTAGAGTTTACAGTCGCATTGGTTCTTTTTTGAAGATGTCGGCAAGTGGGCGGGCTGATGGCTCATAATTTATTTCATTCGGAATGACAGTAGACAGATTATATTTTTATGCAATTTGTATGTTCTTATTTCCGAGTCGGACCAAATTCTTTCAAGACAAGATTTAGGAGACACGGAAGGTGATTCTATTAAGAATAATTAAATATAAATCTTGAATAACTTAAAATACTTACAGCAATTCGTGCTGGAACCGTTGGTTACGCTTTTTGCTAAGATTCAATCATACATATTGATATTCACCGCTTATTACCAATTAGAGATTTATTTCCGCATAACGGAATGCCATTCGAAAGATTCGCCATACACACATTAAAATTGATGATCACAGGATTGCACGGAACATTAAGTACCTACTAAAAAAGTTTGCAGTTGCACACAGGTTGATTGTCAGATATATTTATTCAGTTATGTTATGCTACGTTCTATGTAGGTCAGACATATGTACAGTCTGGCAGTTTATTATTACTATAAGAGATCTCAGAAGTCACGAGCGTGGCGACATACCTAATATTTAGTTTAAGACATGAATTTTGACAAAGCATGAAAATACGTACAATTTTGAAAGCCTTATTCTCTATGGTAAGCTAGCATCTGCCAGCAGCTTCGTGAAAATTATCTCAAGGGAATATACTACCGGCATAATATGTGCCATTCCAGGGGGGCTATTGGCTAACTTTTCCAATAACAGTTGACAACTAGCATTCGTTGCACACTAAACTTAGCTGTCAACTGACAATTTCATAAAATTGGTATTACGTATCACACAAGTGACTAACAAACTACGGTGGAAATGTGGTGAATTATAAAAAATTACGGTGCCTATTGTGACCACTCTAAAATTTTATCGACTATTATACAGCTTCAAAAGCTTACACAATCGCAATTTTAAAAGTATCGATTCAATAACATCTGTCAAAACGTGTTACGGTGGCTATAAAAGGCACCAGTGGCTAATGACGTCACTGCAGTTGGTCACTGAAGATAGGCAATACGAAACTAGCTGTTTGACAGTTCAATGATGCACATTGTTAACAAGTGATCATCACTTGAACTGTCAACAGAGTTACGCAATAGCCCCGCAGGACATTTTCCACCCGTGCCATGTGCCAAATATAAACATACTAGCTTCTGCCAGCGGCTTCGCCCGCATGAAAATAGATTTCTCCATACAAACTTTGAACCTCCGTTTCATCCCGTTAGCAGGTGAATTTTGGAGAACCCTCTCATAGTGCTCGCCTACGTCATAAAAGGAAGCTTTGTGCAAAATTTCACGCTTCGCGCGCTTAGTCACAGTAGTTTCGGCGGTGCGTTGATATGTCAGTCAGTCAGTTTCTCCTTTTATATATATATATATATAGATAAACATTTACCATTATATTATAGTGAAGGTAATCGCAGCAATCTAGTTCTCAGTGGGTCCTTGTATTATACCGATGCACCAAAGGTTTATTTACTGTAGGCAACACCAAATAAACAGTTTAATGGCAACGAACTTCGAGGTGGCTGAATATAGTCATTCATTCACGTTTTAAAAAGTCAAGCGTGGTACGCTATAATGATTTTACACTAAAACAAAATAACCTGAAATATGTAATAATTCAAATTTTTACTTTTACAAATTAAATCCAGTCTTTACTATAGTCATAAATAAAGTATAATCAACTAATAAATAATAATAATAATAAGTATAATCAATCAATACCATCAACGATTGCATCACTGCTTACCATCAGGTGGGATCGCAGTCAAACACTGGATTTAAATATCAATAAAAAACAAAAAATCAAGGCGTTGATAAAGTTTGCCTTTGAATGGCTGAGCAGTGAAGGGAACCTTTGGAGTTTCCAGTCTCGATTTGAAAGCTTGTCCAAATGGGTTTCCGATTCTGAGAATCGTGTCAGATAATTTAGACTTGGTTTCTAAGAACACAAGGAGATAAAATATCGTATGGCCTAAAATTTTAAATAACCATTGTGCTTGACTGTCGAAAATAAGAATGGAAAGAAAAAAAAAACGGTTCAAAACCGTTTTTAAAACTAAGGATCTAAGACGTTAGACGCGGAAGAGTTTTTCGACGCCATAGTTTTAGAATTTTTTTTGTTGTGTTTTAGTTAGGGGTTTTTTTGTTTCATTGCATAATTATATGTATAATTATAGTTTACTGTTTTGTATGTAAATACTGTGAAGGTAACAATTATAAAATAAATTTTATCTCACATACATGGATATACTTTTAATTGTAACACCACAAAAGATTCAGGTATGTACAATAGAAAGCTCAGTAAGATTTTTGACCCATTTATTTGATAAATTTAAATATAATCTTATAGTAATTATAGAAGGTCAAGCAAAGCAAATACTGATCCATAAATAATTATTAACTTTAAACTACAGACACCTATTATTAAAGCGTCTATAATGGCAGCCAGTCATCCGTGGTTAGATGTCACTTTACTGGTTAATCAATTAGCTACCTAATGGCGCTAAGCTGACCACAAGATTATTTGTAGCCATTTTCCATTTTATAGGCTGGTAATACCGGATGTGGTCACCAATACTAATTAAATATTTATTAGTTTCCTTCGCTATTATATTATTAGCAATAAAAGTTCTTTTTTAAGTCCCTACCTATCGTCTTCTCGTATCCCTACGTGACGCACGAAGTAACTTTGAAATGGAGCTCGAAAAGCAGGTTTAGTTTAGTTTAATTTTCACTTATATTATTGCGTGGGTAATAAATATAAAATGAACGATATTAGCCTCTTATTCGCACAAATCTTACTAATTGAAGATAAAAATCTTCGGCTGCTAATCTGACTGGATCAATTTTAAGAAGTTTTTTCGAGATAAAATAGTAATAAATAAAATATATAATGTTTATTTCAATATCATTTTAAGGGGTTAAAGCTTATCGTATTTATTTGGATCAGTGGACCATGATTAATTTTGTAAATTAAAGTTAAATTATAGCAATTGTGCAAAAGTGTATCATATCCGATGGCAAATAACTTTTCTTCTACGTTATTTAGAAAATATTTCTGTTATCGGAAAACCATAACTATTTTAGTGACGCTCATTGTGCGTCAGCCACGTTTCCACGTCTTTAAACATATTTGCCCATAGTCTGATTCCGTATTAATTTAATATTAATGAATAAACAACGTAAATTACCCTCACACGGTATCGCACGTGTATAGCTTTAATTTTCCGAAGATTGCCGATAGTAATATTTATTAAAAGCATTAAGTTTACAAAATAATACAGCAAAAATAAAGTTTATATTAATATACAAATAGATTAACTATCAGCCAATCAGAGATTCCATCTATACATGTAGATAACCTACAGATCCAAAAATACGATAAGTGCAGGGAAAAACATTTTTGCATTGTAAAACTGTGTCAACTTGACGTAGAATACGAGCATCGTATAAAAATAACCAAGACAAAAATAGCTGTCTGCGATGTACTCTCGTACTGATATAATTAATTAGTACACTGCAGCATACTGGTACAAGAATAAAATGCCTGTTAAACCAACTAATGGCATTATTGACCATAATATTTGTCCCTAAATGAAAAAGCCTTAATTACGTATTCTACAAAAGGCAAAGGTAATCAACTGTCATCCTGTGTTGGGTCAAATAACGCGTGCTGCGTTACATGACATTGTAACAGCGCTACGCCAAATGACGTAGACGCTACGTCATCTATCACAATCGTAACTCGTTCGGGACGTGGTCGTGAACGAGCGACTTTCAAAGGTCACTTCGTCGCGTCGTGAAACTTTTGCAGCTGATTCTGTGTATTGAAATACTAATTGAATTAAGTATTTTATCGACTGACCTTTTAAAATCGGAATTAAAGAAAAAGGAAACTGTAAAGTCTGCTGTTTTTTCAAACAGAAACTGTACGAAGTTATTTTTAGAACTTCTAATGACACAGTTCAATGACTTTTCGACTTAGTTATAAAACATTGCTAGAAATATGTAAATGAGATTAACATCAATCAATATTTTCTAGGCGATCCCCTGGCACACCTCACAAGTTCTATTTAAATGTTTGCATTTCATACGTTTATTTGCTTTCTCAGTCATTTTACTCTATAATGAATAGTTTACGAGTAAAATGACGAAGTGTGACGTAAGTATTCGCTGTCGTCAAGAGGTAGCATCGTGATTCACTTCATTACAACTCCTTGAGTTTGACCCTGATATAAAGCAATGGATTGTAAAATTAAATTTGAACAAATACAACTTTTATTTAAATTAATTTAAGTTGCAAAACACATTGCAGCTGATTAATCAACGTGTCATGTCCATTGTGAATTTCAATATCGTAACAAGAAAAAGGTAAGCGGATCTTTCAAAGAACGCTACTTTATATGAACACTTGTACAGGTAGGTACTTCACATGGATTGTCTTACAAGGCGCCTCTGACATTCTTAATTGCACACTGCATTTAATTATACAGCCAATTATAGCTCTTATGACAACCTTGCAATGACTAATATCGTAAATAACATCCGAACCTGAACGGGTGGGCTATGCTTAACTTTTACCAATATGACAACGGTATCGATAAATCATATTTCGAATGCAATTTTAAAAGCTTGCGTTCGGATTCACGTTTAATCCAGTAAGATCTAGGCCGTTGCATGCGTGTTCCAGTCGATTATCGCAACTGCATGGTTAAGATCTGTAACATATGGCCATTTTTTTTTCTACTAAAGTAACCAGTTATAGGAACTTACATGCGCTTCAAACAGTAGCGTTACAGTCAATTGAGTGCACATTAGCGGTTACAACTAGTAATTACGGCTAATAACTCATTTAGTACGACACCGGAGCAATGTTTTTAAGTGCGTTACAAAATGCCACAAAAAGTACCATGATGCATTTCCGATCTTATTTAAAAATCTATAAATTATAGGCTGAAGTAAATAACTCCTTTGTAATTTATGTACGGTATGGCAGGCAGTACTATTTCTACTGCTTAATTTCCACTGTGTACATGCGATAGTATAGATTTCTTGATTACCTATGTAACGAGTTAATGCAGAGTTGTATGTATTTACTTCGCAACTTGTTTAGAAGAGATCTCAATCTCGTCATGTGAGATCTAAAGTAGCGTCTAATTAATTTAAATTAAAACATAAATAGCGTCGTTCTTAGAAAGAAATGTAAAACATTTATCTTCGTTTGAAGACGGTCTAAATGTAGTCATGGCGCCATCACTTCGTCACTTGTAGTTGCTACAGCGCTTAAAATACGGAAAAAAACTCGTCTTATATGGCGTACAGAGAAAATCCTTTCTTGATAAAAATAACTGCTCGTATTGAATCTGTAAACCGGTTAGTAATCACGAGTTGCGCAAGCAGCAAATTATTGTTTTTTTTAGCAATAATGAACACGAGTTACTTATTGGTACGGTATCAAATTCTGAATGGAATTTCTGGGATGTTTTTGGAGAATAGCTCTCGTGAGAAAAAACTCTTTACTGAAAAAATGTAATGTAAGAAGTTGAAGTATGGGTTGCGGGAATTTTTAAAAAAGTTATCGTGGCACGCAAATGGAAACTGAAAGAACACAGGTGAGTTTTAGTCCGTAAAAGTCTGACACGTTCTTCCACTCTGGAGTTATTTGATGATTTCCCACCTAAAAAAAAAGAGTTGCAGTATAGTTACCAGCAAAAATAATGAACCCATGACAAGAAAATAGTTTCTATTCGCACTAGGTTTGAATTTTTTTCTGGATTTTAAACGGGATGTGGTTTTCAGGCCAGACATTCACCCAAATGTATCAAACGCATTTTTAGACGACTCTTTCGAACTATTCATACGTCTTCTGCCAATGTTATGATTTTAGAATGGCTCAGAATAAAATCAATGTATCTTTTAAAAATATTAAAGTGTATCACTACCCTTGTCTTTTATATAATTTGTGTCTTAAATTAGTGTTGGATGCGGAGAATTTTCGTATCTTCTACAATGTATTGTACCGTAGATCACACGGCCTCGTTTTAAATTGTGCTGTTAACAAGCTGCCAGGGCTGTTGCAGTTACTTGCTAAGTATTTACAGTTCGTATCTTTGTATATCGGAGAAAGCAATGTGAAAATTGGTTAACCTAACTTGCAGTATGTACGGCTTAAATGATTGATATTAAAGAGACGATGCATATATCTCGAATGTGAAAGCATAAATTGATTTAGAAATAGCTTGATACCATTTCAGTATAGCCCAGGATTATGGAAATAATGTGCAAGAAAAGGGAGAAGATTAACAAGAAAAAACATAGGAAGGTGACGTTGATGTTACAAAAGTTATAGAAAGCATGGATGAAGAATATTAGGCACTGGATAAAAAAAATACTATCAAAGAAGGGCCAGATGTAACTAGACCAACGATGATACATTCATTTCTAAAAGAGGAAGACCTAGTACAGCGTACACATTTAAGGACAATGTTATTAATAAACACGCCTCCCACTTCAAGTCTGTAGCACGTCTAACCACTAAATGGGATGCAAAGAACCTTACAATCTTATCGGGTTATCGTGGAGTATGAGCAACATTGGTTAGTTCGCACACTCGGTGCAACGTGACTTTCGACTCCAAGAATTCTCGAGGTTGAATCGTGAATATAGGCTGATTATCAATATCGTTACTGTGAATTGAATTGAATTTGAAGTTAAGAACGCGGTAAAGACATATCGTCGGTTAAGTTCTATCACCACGTAAGTCAAAATCGGCAACTTTACAGAGCAAATAAATTGTTTAGTAGCACGTAACTTGATTTTTACAAACTGAGTTACGCACTGTTGTTAGGTATAAGAGTAAAACTGAGTTCCGTGGTTTTGCTGTAGCTTTTCTGTTGAACACTGACATACTTATTGTTTTTAATGTTAAATGACGCGTCACCATTGTTTCAAATCCTCGTGTTTGATTCGTCAAACACTGCGTTGTTAGATTTCCTATCGAATGATATACGTGACGAATTTAGACCAAAAAATAACTTACCTGGTGTTAGAACTTAAGCGACGATATGTCATGTACTCGAGTTCAAATTTTCAATTTAGAAATCGAGGTTCAGTCATCTCTCATGACTGTAAGACTATTGCCATCAGATAATACGGGAAAGCAATTGTTGTGTTTGGCACTATCTACCAGCATGCAGCGTGTTTACCTACCAGTAATTATTTGCGTACGTGGGTGACGGATTGATTAACGAGTCGTTATGTCGACGAACTTATGATTGTTACTTGTAGATCACATGTCGGTGCATGCGGTTTGTCGTTATCCGTTTATCTTGTAGTAATGTCGTTACTTGGTTTGGTATCTTGATAGGCGTTTTTACGTTGTTTCTAATAAATTTGCTGATAGCATCAGTATTAACATGTTTAGGCTAGTGTTCGGTTATTAGATTTGGATCTGGATTGAGATATGCAGCTATAAATTAGTTGTTGTCATTTCATTAGCGTTTTTAACTCCTACTGCTAGCTAAGGGTCTATTTCTTCATAATGTTTAGGTTTTTTTTATTGATATAAACTAGTGCTTGACTGCGATCACATCTGATGATAAGCAGTGATGCAATCGTTGATGGTGATACGCACTAGTTTATTAACCTTTTGAGTGCGTAATTAGAGACACATAGTAAGACAATGGCGCTTGAACGCCGGCGTTAATGCGGGGATCAACAGCTTAAGAGCCTATTCACTATAGGTTTCAAATTCAAGTTGCGTTTATATAATTATTTACTATATAATGTATTGTACAATAATGCAATTTAGCTTCACTTCTTTTCTTTTTTTGACTGACTGACATTTTGACAATTCAAAAGTGCCTGTAATTGGTCTATTTGAAATAAACGTTTCTGATTTCTGAATATGATGCAAAAAAAAACGTACAATTGGCGGCCATATCGCCTTCCACGATACGCTCTTCCAGGTAACCACTTTCCAGTTTATTTGATTTTATTGTAACAATAGCACAGCCCTAATCCACAATTGCATTTGTAAACGCAACAAAACATACATCACCGACACTGTCCTATTCTGGTGCCAACTGTCAGGAGTGGGCCGAAATCACCTTGTTCATACAAGTTGTTTGGTGTATCATTGTTTTAAATGATTATGTTGCTAGTTTATATCGCATTGATACATATTTATGAGCCTAATATTGATTGCTTGTATTTAGGGTATCGGAATATTGCAACTGATTTAATTCTCGGAATAAAACATTTACTTGTGTATTTGTATATTGATGGTTTGTTTATTAGTTGATTTGATTGATTTGGGCTCGTTTGAACTATCTATCTCATCTAATATTGTGTCGTGTGAACTAGATAATAGTAAACTAATTAAGTTCATCCTGATAAGAATACTGTTTATAGTATTAAATGGCTTTTCCATCTGAATAACTATAAGTATATAAAGTAATCGGAAACCGTGTATTTTTTAGAATATTAACGGTCGATAAAATTAAGTGTCTTGCTTGTTATCATAATGATACCTTAATGTTTTTAATTTATTTCTAACTTGGTTAAGCTGTATCTTCTGCTAAAGTGCGTCTTTAGATACTGTTAATTTGTTAGGAGGTTGTTCGTGAGAGAAGGTGTACGTTTATAATGATTGATGATGTGCTCTGATTAGAATATAATTAGCTGCCTCAAGGTGAATGATTTGTGAATAAATTGAACTGAAATGTAGGATAATTAACCACTTATTTTTTTGTAATAAATAAAAGTTTTGGCTGAAATGCATTACAATTAGAACATTTTAATAGTAAGAGCGAAATTATATAATGCTTATTTGAACGTGTCGAACTTTGAAATGGGATCATAAGATTTAGATAGTAATTAAATCTAGTATATCTACATTAATTTATACAAGAGATAAGCCTTAGTTTAAAATAAAGTATTTCCCTATACACTGATCGATTGGGATTCTATTTTTGTTATGACGCGGTCAGCAATAAGATAAACTCGTGCTAATTGTTGATACCATTAATAAAATTGTAGTAGAATAATAAATAACAGACGCATGTTGTTTGTATTCTTATCAAATTAGGACCGAAATACATGTATTACAAACTTTTTTTTTTTAAGTACTATTATAATAGGTACTAGTGGACTTTTCAAGTTGAATAGAATTTGAAGGAAGCATGGGATTTGAACGAACCAAGCATAGCCTTTTACAGCCAGCCAGCTACCTGACCTCCATAACTCAAAAGAACAGAAAAACAAAACAAAAATACTTTATTCTTCGATTCGAATTTCGAAAAGTATTTTAGCAAAACTAAAACATCTGTGCATTGATAAACTTATCGTGTGAGTGAACTCTTCTGTTGCTTGCCAAATTAAATGCAATAATATACTGTTTTATATTTTAAGCGATTTATTACAGGAATAAAAGCTTTATTAGACATTTAGTACCGAACTAACACATTGTAAAAAGTTACACTACTTAGTATTTAAAACTGTATTGACGTGTTCATCTATATATATAAAAATGAAACCCGTTTTCCTTGGTCACGGCATCACGCGTGAATGGCTGGACCGATTTCACTAATTCTTTTTTTGTTGTATTTGTTATTATTAGGAGAAGGTTCTTACGGAAAAAAATATTAAGAAAATCTCTCAGAAATATTGAAAAATATACAACAAAATAAAGTAGTACATCATTGCTACGCTAAGGCGGTACGAAGTTCGCCGGGTCAGCTAGTATTATATATAATACAGTTTTGTTAGATTCGGCTGTTACGTACGTGTATGAAGACAATGGCTGATTGCTAGCTTATCTATCATGTGAAATATGAATGTGGCATTTCATTCGTGTAATGTCAAATGCCAAAGCTATTGGTGCAACTAAAAAGCAAGGAAATATTTCATTAATGGCCTTTTCTTCTGAAAACCTTACGGCCTTACAAAAACATATTTGATCAAAGTATTTTCTGATTACCTGTCTGTGTAATATTTTCAAAATTCGAATGATTATTTTTTTATATGTCTTTGACGGAGGTTTGTCTCACTTTGCTATCAAGTATTGGTTAAATGAACTTCAATAGACTGAATCTATGACTATAGATAAGGAATCAGTCCCTGCGTTTATATTTTTGACTATACAAAACTAACTTCAACTGTTGTAGTCACAACACAAGCTTACTTTTTTATGGCCTCAATGCACTTTGATTCAATTTACGTTATCAAGGATTAGTTTTCTTAAAGTTTATTGTTATTTGCTGATATCAATAATAAATCGATGTCAATTTGAAAAGTGCGACAAGTAAAGCTGATTACAACTTTATGGGATATACCTATGAGTGATAGAGATAAAAGATTTGATTGCGCAAGACCTAAAAGTGTCAATCAAAGCACTGGTTTTTTTTTTCACGTGTTTATTTGTAAAAAAACAGGAAAAAATATGAAAATAATACACTATCTGAGATGATCTTTGATCACGTCCGGGATGTGGATCTAATCAGTCATTTGAGATGAGATACGTTTCAAAATCTTTAGGTAGGTATACCTACTTGATCATATTTTCTTTTTATTTTATATCAAAAGTTTTTAACCTGTATTGAAAAATGTTATGCATGAATGACTGTATCGAATTCTTATTTTGTTAGTACAGCTAGAAATGTTTTTACATTCATCAATTTTTATTTCAATTCAAAGTGACCCGTAAAGTTACTCACAATGGCTTCTCATCCTTTATTACAAAGAATTCGTTCCTCACTTGAAACCGTTAATATATTAACTCGTTAGAATACTTTTCCATGAAATATCGTGAATAATGAAAAATACGACTCTCGTATATGCAAAAATCTTCCATTGTTTCAGCCATGGTTACGTAAGTGTGGATTTTCTGCTGATATCTAATCGATCACTCACAGATTCTGTTAGTAACATACCCTAAAGGCCTTTGCAGAAAGGTGTGGAAAGATAATGCGACAACAATTTTTCATAGAAGTCGTTTCAATCCAAAGGAAAACACGTTGTTATATTGTTAGGAACATCGCACTTGTATTCAAGCCCTTGGCCCATTTTCAAATCATTTTCGTTATAACATTATGAAAGAAAATGGCGAATATATAGGTATTACCAGAAGATGGCAATGAGAAGACTCGCGAAATGTACAATTTTTTACACTGTAAAGTATATTTATTGCTTATTTCTGTACATTGCAAAAGTCTGATTGGAGAAATATGAAACTTATTTTAGTTTTAATATTGTTCTCATGTAAGTGGAATGTACATTTCTTTATAATAATAATAAAAACCTTTATTTCAGACCATATAGATCCAAAAAAGTATAGGTAATAGGTACATCTTTAATCAGAAAAAAAACTATGGTTGATACATGTCAGTTGTAGAGTTGTACTCATGTAGAACATTACCTTACATCCTAATTAATGATCTCAGCAAATTATTAAGAAGCGTTATCTGCTTTGACCTTCACCGCTTTGACTTTGAATTTGAGGTCATTCTTCACAATAGCCATTTGATGGCCATTTACTGGTAATCCGTTAGCCAAATTATTTACTTGTAAAACCTTAGTACATTGATGCAAAAAGTGTGAAGTAAATAATGATGATGGATTTATTATGTTTATTTTAAATTTAAATTTTCTCGAAAAATCTTTCAGTGGTTATTATTATTATTTCTTTATTGCACATCTTAACTTCATCATCATCATCATCATTTCAGCCGAAAGACGTCCACTGTTGGACATAGGCCTCCCCCAAGCGTCGCCACAACGACCGATCCTGTGCTTCTTGCATCCACCGCAGTCCCGCGACCCTCACCAGGTCGTCGGTCCACCTTGTGGGAGGCCTTCCAACGCTGCATCTTAACTTATCACAGGATAAAAATTTATAAAGATAAGTGTACAATAGGCGGTCTTATCGCACAGGGCCATTTCTTACAGACAACCTCTGGATGAATTGCTGCTCTTTAAGATTTTTCACATAGTCCACTAATTTTTTTTTCTCCTTCGGTATTATAATTTAGACAGATTAAATATCTAATTTTACTACTTTAGGTATCATAATGTAATTATCTAATCAGCTACCAAATTAGCATTCAATAATTTCAACCATATATTTTTTCCTCATGTGTTTTTTAAATTTATTATCTTATTAGCGCCAATCAAAATGATTATCACTACGAGAATACCTAATTTTATGCAAATTATACTCACCTCAATAATTTTGTGTTCCTATAAATGATAAATACATCACTTTCTACGGTCATGATTTCATTATCTTGTTTATTGACAATACAGAACAATAGCCTGTGAAGGAGATTTTCCTACGAGGGAAATTTCTTTATTGCATCGAGTTTATTGTTTGTCTTATTGCATCTGATCCGTTTGTGTGTACTGTTTGTTTTGTTCGTGCATTTTTCATCTGTTAGCATAGCATAGTTACTGTTCATCTAGGGCAAGAGAAAATTTAACAACGCTGTATCAAATTTTCTTTAAACATACTGAGATATACTTTTTCTATCTCATCGTGTGTAGGTTCACTTTTCTTTCTGTGTGTACAGAAAATAGATTACGCAGAATCTACACACATATCCAAGACCAACCGTGTTCGTGGTAGAATATCTAGACCACACTAATACTGAGTATTTTGTTATTCGAATGTCCATTCCATTTTCAAAAAAACTGGGCAAGAGCGAGTCGGACTCGCGCCCTGAGGGTGTCGTACAAACTTACCTATGTAAATAGTTTAATTCTTGAATGGAGTCTCGGAAGATTTTTCCGACCGCAAAAAAAAAATGTGACGTAATAAATTTACAGTTTTCAGATTTATTCCTATACTTGTGCTATAACAACAAAATTTAATTACTAGTTTACTAAAATTATTCATACCTGCATTGATAACGTTCATCATTTAGACATATAACTTTTTTAATCGATTATAAATGGGAATGGATGGCATTTGACACTACTTATGCAACAATGAGTAATAGGGCAGAATGCTTTGAGATCTGACATTTGAGCGCGTGTCATAGATAGTAGATCTGGGAAATAGTCCAACTCTAAATACCGTGACTTAATGTTTTTTTTTTACATAGAGTAGTCATTAAATAAGTTTTCACGATCTGGGTGGAGCGAGTATCAGACTTTTACTGAATAAAACGCACCTATGGTCCGTCGGTTGTAGTAGCCCTTTGCGGTTATAGTATTTTAAAAAAATACATACTTTTTTGGCGCGTTAAATAAGATGATGGAATATATTGCGAGTATTCTTTTTGCGTATTTAAGTATTCGTTTTGACAGATGTCAAAACGTGCCTTTTATTTTTTGACAACTTTAATTATGTAAAGTTTTAGTCATTTTGGTCTTAAATCATCTGGTATTTATTTACAAAGTTGTACTCAATAATTTCTTAGATTTCATTCTATATCTGAGCTTATATCGACTGAAATTTTAACATAGTGTTTCTCATTGACAAAAACTACGATGATTTTGTCAAATTGAAGTAACTTACTTACGTACTTCATCGTCAAGAAAACAACAGTTGCCATCGTCACAAGATAAGTTTGATAGATAACTTTGCAGCATTCTGTCGCATTGTTGCGAAATACCTATTTTTAGATTAAACTTTTCTCGAAAAAGGTTATCTGATGTACAATCTAATTTTCAGTAAAACAATTTTTTCTACTGATTTACGGATCAAAAGTTTGTTCATTGTTACCAAAGTTGTAAGAACAGAGTGTAATGTTATTATCAGATAAATACTGACAGCACCATCCATGGATAAGATTTAGAGGGTTTTGGGCAGAGGAATCTAGTGATATCTAGATCTTCTTGCGTTCTAGAAGTTTATTCAAGAGATGTTCTTAGAAACATATGAGTGATTCTGGCGGTAAAATTGGCAAATGACATTGTCACTATCCTAGGCAGAATGAGGGATAGGGATAGGCACAAGAATAGGTACCTATACTCAAGAGTGGGTGAAGTTAGGCTCCAGATGATGAAAAGGAAATTAAATAGCATCTATTTCAAGTGTCACTTGACTTATCAAGTGTAGGTATATGAATCAAGACCAATGAACTTAAAACATGATCGCTAAATATAATCATTGTGAATCACAAGCCATTATGTAACGATGATGACTAAGATTACATCACTTGCATGTGACTGGACACGAGGCCTTTGACATGATCGAATATTGTTTTATTTTACGTATTTACACGTATTGTAAAAGCACCTAGGTATTGGACACTCAAATTACGTTATGTTGAAGACTCACAGCTAAATGATATTTATTTTGGAAATAAGTTAAAAAAAAAACACTTTTACACGTAATTTTTTTTTTCGTCAGTTTAACTAGATGAGCTGATAGAGAAACCAATTCCTGTCATGCAATTTTTTTGTCAGCATGGCATTAGTTAGTTAGGTTCATAAATTGTACCAGGGCTGCGGGAGAAGAATAATTTGCATATGGTAATAATAATAAGTTAATACACAAACCAGTTTCTGTAGACGTCCTTTCACCTAATAGAAAATATCTCTTGTTATTGCAAATTTGCGATTTGCAATTTCACTTTTAAAGTTAGAGTACCTTTATTACCTGTTAGGGTACCTATTTAGATTTTGAAATCAGAGGCCTTATTTGACAACCTAAACTGAACTGTTAAAGGCATCGAGCTTTATAGGGTGTAAGGCTGCTTTTCCACCAGAGATGTGCTATGCTATGTGAGCGTTTCCACTGATACCAAGCTATGTGGCGGTGCGAGTAAGATGTGCTATGAAGATGCGCTGCCGCAAAGTAGCTGCGCGAGGAAGATGCGCAGTTCGAGCTATGCGATGTATCGATAGTACGAAAGCGGCACATAGCTACACCACTCGCGACCATTCATAGCACGCATCCGTGGTAAACATCCATAGCACGCATCCATAGCACACATCTATAGCACGCATCCATAGCACGCATCCGTAGTAAACATCCATAGCACGCATCCATAGCACACATCTATAGCACGCATCCATAGCACGCATCCGTAGTAAACATCCATAGCACGCATCTATAGCACGCATCCATAGCACGCATCCGTAGTAAACATCCATAGCACGCATCCATAGCACGCATCCATAGCACGTATCCTTCCATATAAAAATCACATCTTATTTGAATCAGGATATCTAAGGCTGAATCCATTTCCACCAGTGCTAAGCTATGTGCACTAATGAATATGATTGGTGGATATCAAACGCATCCATAGCAACGTAGCACAGCACATCTCTGGTGGAAAAGCACCTTATAGCTCTATCCCTCTCTCTCGCTCGCACGACTGACAATTTAACATGTCATGATAAGGCCCCTGGACATTTACCAATTAATTTGTGCTGCAATCTACTCAAAGATATATTTAACTAGAGAAGATAAGATGTTATTATCTAAAGTACCTAATTGTATAATTTTGACTCACTAAAATGTAGTTCTATTTATATCCTTATCTTTTTTGACAGCTGAGTCAGCGTATATTTTTAGTTTTATTACTATTACTAGCGACCCGCCCCCGCTTCGCACGGGTGCAATGCTGATACTACCGCAACCGCTATGTCCCTTCATTTCAAAATCTGTAATATCTTCGAAAATATTCATTTAAATTACGTGCTGTAAAGGGCCATATTGATCTATATTAAATGCACAATGTATTTAACGTACTTAATTAGTTATGAATTAATGCTGTATTGCTTAAAATTGCTTATTTAATCAATTATTTCTCGTAAAAAGTAAAGTATAAAAAATGGTTATTGTGGGTTATCCCTAAGAGATAGACATATACCATCGCGGACTTTTTATAGACCTTTATGAGGTGTACAATACTGTAGTACATTATTCTGATCTATCTCGGATTCAGCCAGCGCTTGTAATGTAAGCGCAAAAAAAATATGTTTATTTACGACATCACATTAGAAACCTCTAAAATTATCAGTGTTTCTCTACTATATTATGCATGTATTATACATATAAACCTTCCTCTTGAATCACTCTATCTATTAAACTGCATCAAAATCCGTTGCGTAGGCCTCATAGGCCCCCTACAAGGCATACATAGGCCCCCTTCAAGGTGGACCGATGACCTGGTGAAGGTTGCGGGAATCCGATGGATGCGAGACGCACAGGACCGTTCATTATGGCGATATTAGGGGGAGGCCTATGTCCAGCAGTGGACGTCTATCGGCTGAAATGATGATGATGATAATGAAGCATACGACTTTGTTTTATATTATGTAGTGAAGCTACACTGCAGAGAGTCAATGATAATAATATTGCAGAGTTCATAAATACTAAAAGTTTATGCGTGAAAATAAAACATTTAATTTATGTTTTTTTTTTGACGGAAAAGTAGAACGCATTTATTTTCGCAGATTTTTATTGTAATTTTATATGTTTTACAATCCTGTTTTATAGGTCACATTCCGGAAATTTTATGGTCCAAAGACTATCTCATTTTTACAACATGAAAAATCATACTCTAAATGTTCTGAAAAATTTCGTAAATAATTTCCATTGTCAAGACAACCGTGAGAACTGAAGGCACGAGCTTCTATTCATTGGACATTACCAATTAAACAATGCCATTCATATCGCGTTTATTGTCTGGGTGCAGAGCTGATTTTTCTTTGCAGTTTAGTGGTAATAACTCTGCAGATTGCAATAACATGATCATGAGGGGTATAAACACTGCAGTGGAGTCTTACGTGCCTTCAGACACGTTTTCAGAGCACGTAGGTACGCGATGTTATGTGTATATCAGATCAGTTTCATCCGTCACAATATTGCTATTAGGTTCAAAATGGTGCGGGCTATAAAACTCTGCATACTTACTTATGGTTTGTTCATTTTACGGTTTGAATGTTCTATTTTGTGTTTTTACGAGGTTCTTAATCATGTAGTAAATTACATTGTTTCGTGGAAGATGGCCCATTTTACCTTTAATTTTCAGTTTTGCTTACATGTAGATTGTTATAAAGTTTAACTTTGGCTTGGCTCCCAACTGTCAAGCAAGCTACTTTCTTATTTCATCTATCATGAAATCTGACTATTGTTTTATCTATCATTATTGTCTAAACTATTTCCGTGACATTTTATTCGTTGACCTCGTTGGTCCTGCCTGGGCATAGTCCAATAGTTTCTTCCGTGTTATCATTTAAATAAACCGGAACACTATGTTTTGTTTTCCTGTTTGCTTTATTATTACCTACTGTAGTATAAATAATAGTAACTACTGTTTATTACCGTACATTGTTTGCATATTTTCTTGTAAAAAAATTATCGTTTATTGAAGTGGTTGTCGATTTGTCATCGTCTTACAGAAATAGATCGAAAATATTGTTATTATTATATTGTTCTTTATTTATTTTAAAGATTAATGAGTAAATATTAAAGGCTAATTTTGTTGTGATAAAAAGAACATTAACACATTAATAAAATTAACCTTTGAATTGTTTATTCAAAGGATTTGATACAAGTAATAAATTCAAGGTAATGTTACCAGTCATAGCAATCTAGCTGCTTCAGCTATTAAAGAAAGTGGCCTATATATCACAAACTCATATTAAATTGAAACTAAGTAATGCATCTGCCCTCCACGCGCGGCCAATTAATACCATTTAACAGCTATATTTTACAGTCTCATAGACTGTAAACTGTAGCCAGAATAGTTGCAACATACAGTGACATTCTTTAGTAGTTGACTGTGCACATGATTTAATTGTTATTTTAAGCTTTAAAAAATAATTGATGGCTGAATTCAGGGCTAACTGAAGTTTTAATAGATACGTATCTGCCGAAAACTAGACTATGCAAGGCTTCATCTATTTGTGTGATTGCCTTCTTGACAGTTAAAAAGTGCTGGTAATTGGTTGAAAATGAAAAAAAAAACCATAAACTCAAAGTTAGTTTCATTTACATAATATAAATATATATTAATAATTAAGTAAGCGGTTTAAAACAATTATCATATTCCACAAAATATTTAAAATTATAGGTTTATTATGTATTATACTGATTTCTTTTGTATTAGATTGAAATCCATCGATAATTTAATTAGCAGTGACTCTAACGTTTTTACTATTTATGTAAAGAATGGTCAATTTGCTACCGTTGTGAAATCAACCCGTGACAAACAATAATTCAAGGCTAAAACTGATCTAAATCAAACAAGACACTGATCAAATTGAATGGTGTAAGAGAAACTAGGGCTGACTGTATTTGAAAAATAAGTAGGATTATAAAACTTACAATAAGTTAAAATAAATACTCTCTTTATAGGAAATTTGTAAGTTATGGCAGTCTATTGAAATTACTGTAATCATAAAACATTACTTGTATTTTTAATCCTACAATAAGTAGCCAATGAATTATGCATTAATTTTATGGGCTAAAAATAAAAAATAAAAACTGATCTTATATGATATTATGATACATTCATGCATTCCAGCCCAAAATTTCGCCATTGTGTTGTGGCAGCCCTTTTTTTTCGAGGTGGTAAATCATCAAGTAACTTCTCCCACTCTGAGTGGAGCGAGGGGAGACTGAGTGGAGCGAGGGAAGTATCAGACTTTTACTGAGTAAAATCGTGTTCAATCAATCTTTTTGAATCATCCCGCAACCCATGTTAGTAGCAACCCTGTAATATCAGTGACACACAGACAGTTTGACCTCGATTTTAGGCTAGACATCTAGATACCTAGAATTCCATTCTAATTGATACCTATTATTAGGTAAGTACTTCGAGACTAAGTTTACTTTGAGAGACTTTCTTGAAGCAATTTTTTTTTTGTCCAAAAGCAAAAACGAGATCACCTTATAAGGTAGTAAACGTGGAAATCGTTGATATATTTTCATTTGATGTTCTAGTTCTGAGTTTAAATCTATTTTATTTTGTTTTTGTTTATTCTTGTTAGGTTGTTCCAATTTTAAATCTATTTCCAATTTTTTAAATTATTTTTGGTCGGTTGTTCCAATTTTAAACGTATTTTCAATTAATCTATCTATCATGTACAAGGCCTTTTAAGGCAAAGTCTTCCTGGATAAGAGATTATCTATCAACAGTGAATGATTTAAAGAGTAATTTAATTTAACTGTGTATAATAAAGGCGTTTGTAACTTAAAAGTTTTAATAAATTTAATGAAAGAAGTTTTCGTTCTGATTAATGTATTTTCAATTCATAGCGTATTCATTCAAAAACTCTTTGCAGTTTGTTCACACCAAAAAACAAGCTATTGACACTAGTCTCAATTCTCGGTAAACGATCTATTTTTGGAAGTGTACTGACCTCATATAACTTGGTTGAACTGGATAAATACTATCAGTGTATCAATCGATCAAAGTCCAATCTGAACTGCCAATATAACACTTTCTTACACTGATAAGGATGACGTTATCCTGTATCAACTAGACACGCGTCTAGAGGAGAGTGTCGATGGTCGATGTTTTATCTCACCAAGGAGGTTAGGCAATCATCTAATTACTTCTCCAGCTCTAGGGTGAAGTGGAAGGGTGTGTCAAACTTTTTCTGAGTAAACCACGCCTATGTTCCTTTAGTTGCCTTTTGCGTTCTAGGACCACGAGTATCCTTTTCTGAAGTTTTCCCATGGCCCTATCAGGCATCGGCCCTGCTAGGTCCCTACGGTTTTGCTGACATCTCTTTGAAGCGCGCGTGGAACACCGCGCCGTCGAGGACTCGAGCTCAGTCCTAGTAAGATGAACGGACTGCGAGCTACCCGTTGGTCTTCAATATGTGAAGAAGAATACGACCGTTCGCTCTCGTGGTTTAAAACCAAGTCTCTCTTCTAGTGTTACTTTAATCTCACCCAAAACCATGAGCATGGACTCAGCCCCCACTGTTCCATAAGAGTCTTGATAGTTTAGAAAAACTTTTTTGTTTTCACATACATTTTTTTTTTGTGTGTGGTGTCATTGCAAACAGAATCAATGGGTACGTGAATTGATACACATCCAAGACTTCCCGCCTTCGTGAAATAAAATATCTACACGTAGGTATGGTTTTAAGAAATACTTGCTATGTTTACGTAATTTGCCCACAAGACACTTCCCTGTTTTGTGGTTCCAGCGGGTCACGTTGTTGTTGAAATCACGTTCGCTTATGTGCGTATGGGAACCACTAAATTCTACCTTTAAATGAATGTCTAGAACTAGTCCTCCCTATACTACTTTCCACATTTAGATTAAAGGCGGGACGTTTATTTCATTTATTTTCACTCCAAAGCGAGTGTGTTAGTAATGGCGTCTTATTAGGTTAAAATAAACTAGGGATGTTAGAAATTTTTGAAATTCTCGGTTTATCTCTACCATAATATGTATGTAATATACACTTAAATGCTCCTCTAGAATCACTCTGTCTATTAGTGAAAACCCCATAAAAATTCGTTCCGCAGTTTTTGAGTTTATCGTGAACAGAAAGACAGACGCGGTTGGTGACTTTGTTCTATAATGTCTGTAAGGATCTCCTTTTTTTTTGTTTTCGAGGTGAAACCTTCAAAAGGCGCCCGGACTTTTGGGATAAGTCCGGGTAGTGTGGGATTTTTACCTCACTAAAACCACCCCAGCGATCACCATCAGCACATATAGAAGGGGCGGCGCCTTACCTCTTAAAAGGCCATTCCGGAACCCCCTCTGTGCAACGCCTGTTAGTATCCCTATATAATTGAAAAGTCTGATCAATTTCAATAGAGGCATTGTCCGCGCTTACATATCTCTAATGGTAGTTGGGTAAATCTTGTTTTAAAATGTACTTAGCTGGGTTTCAAGTGATTATCAGATATAAATCTAAGAAGATAGACAGGATTATCCATCATAGCTGTCAGTATGATGTGATGTTAGATGCATTATCGTTTATAACAAAGGATTAAGCTCACTAGGCATTATCTCAGATTGACAAAGCGAATTTCAGGTATGTTTAGTAGGAGCTCATATGTCACAAGATTGGAGAAAAATAAAACTTAGACCATCAGAGCAGTCGGTTTCTACTTTACAAACTAACAAATCTGCTGTTATTTTTAATCAAGTGGTGTGCTTAACTAGGTAAAGAAATAAAAATGAAGATTTGATTCCGTTTGCGGTAAAATTCTGTAGGTTTTCTATTCCAAGAAAGTCTTTCCATATTGAATTGTGCTTCCCCTTGACATCAGAAAAACTGAAAGTAAATTTTCCTTCAAGCGTAAAATTCAGAACTACTATTTGAAGTCCTCTCAACCTTAGTTCGGTCTTCGTCAGAATTATTATTAAGTTCTCTTAATGATTTGATATTTTTCATAGTATTTATTAGTTTATAATTTTGGCATATATATGTATTTTATTATTATAAATAACAATTTTTATTATTATTTTTTCTGTTTGAAGTATCTGTTATTTGTTTATTGTGCAAACCTGGATCAGTGTTGTCTTTTTTAACCCAAAGGTTGACTGGTAGAGAATGCCTTGTTGCATTAAGTCCGCCTATGTATCACTACTGTACATGAAGTTTAAATAAATAAATGGTTTTGTAATAAACTATAGCGATCCGCTCCAGCTTTGCAAGGGTGTCAGAAATCTTTGAAATTCACGGTTTTTATCTACTGTAATATACCAGTATTATACCGTCCAACCTTTATAACTGCATGAAGATACGTTCAGTAGTTTTGAAGTTTTTCGCGATCATATAGACAGAGAGACGCGGTGTGCGAATTTATGTTTTATACTATGTGAGAATGTAAGGATACCTAGCGTTTGTAAGTTAGTCTATAGTAGGTATTTATGGCGTTTGTCCTTGTGACTAATGATTCGGTAACATCACGATGACATTCCTGGGGAAGTCGCTAGCGAAAATAAATTAAATATTTCTATAGTGGCGGCAAAAGGAAATAAGTATTATTTTTTTTATTTTGCAATTAGGTTTTATAAAAACACTTTTACACGTCAATTTTTTTGTCAATTTAAACTTGATGAGGCGGGTGTTTCTTAAGTGACTACCCTGAGAAGAAACACCGAAACAAACTCAGGGGTCAAAGTCTCTTTTAAAGTCCATACAGCAAACATGTAATAGTCATATCATATGAGAACCATGCAGGTTGGAGTCTGAGATGGTCTTCTGAAGAAAGAACCACAAAGTTCTGAGCGGACCTGTTCAGTCTGTGCAAGCATTTGTCAGTATTCGTGTAGCTCAACTCAGAACTACTAAGGAGACAATAATATACAAAATGGACTGGTATGATGTAACAAGTAAATGATTATTATTAATAATATTTTTACGTCTTTATATCATCAACCGACCATTTTGCCTGTACGCGATATGCAAGTGTACCCAAGGACAACCCCCGGTTGGTGGGGACTATTGCGACATATGGAAAACATGCTATGGTTTTAAGGTTTTAGGAGGTTTAAGTGGACTGGTTACCAAGAAGTATGTGAAGACTATGGCCCCTGCCTGAACAATGTTATTAATACACATCGATAAAAACGGCAGTTTATTAATTGTTATTAACTGTATTATAACAAGCGCTTTTGAATAGTCACCAGTATTCGTTAGAAAATTTGGAAACAAAAAACTTCCAGTCCGTTATAATTTAGGCGTTTTCAAGGCTAGAGTGAATAGGCTCAATGCGCCTCATCTTCAACGATTGTATCAAGTCAAGCTCTAGTTTATTTCAATTAAAAAATAAAATTAAGCTATTTGCTATAGAAATGAATGCCGAAAAATAATCGTATTTACCTATTTTGTGCTATTATCATCGTTATAATCGTTAACAAATAAAAGTCTGGGGCATGAAAAAAAATCCAGTTCCAACTGATTAAAGATAGGGACTTTGCTCCGATCCCGACACATGAGATAATGGTGATCACGTCGAGCTGAAATCCTTTGTGATAGTATCACGAGTTACTGATAACATACGAAACGCTGCGCTGAAGGGCCGTTCTTATCGATAGCATGCCGTGAGCGAATGACTCTCAGCAAAGGGAATTTCTAATTTAGATTACGCTATTGGCTTTTGAATAATTTATGATTGATTCCTGAAATATAGGCTCGTGAGGAGTCTATGATTTTTTATTTTATTTAGTTGGCCTCTGTAACTGTTTTATAGGACAGAACAAAATTCTTTTAGGTACTTATATTATTTAAAAAAAAATACATGAGCGATAGCATCACTGCGTACCATCAGGTGGGATTGCAGTCAAGCACTAGATTATATTATTAAAAAAGAAAATAAGTTCCAAAAATATTTGTAAGTAATGATAGAGTAATATATGTTAAAGGGGTAAAATAGAGCCGGTAAAATTAAAAAACAAAACTGTAAATCGGAAGTAATGAAAGATTTTCACACTAGGAAAATTGTATCGACAGTCGCGATCGCACGTCACTCACGACAATCGGAAACTCTACACGTAATCATTTTCCAATCGCTGTCACATCAGAACTCGGCTGAATTTTAGCATTGCCACCTCAAAGTGACTATTGCCACCACACCGAATAAGTGATGAAATACTTTTAGCCACCGTTGTTCTAGAAGAGAATGTAACGAGCAAAAAAAGAAAATCTACTCACACGTATGCTTTCGTCTCCTGCAGGCGAACGAGGCCCTGCTTGAACAGGTCGTACGCAACCTTTGAGTACTTGGTGGACACAGCCAGCAAGTCTGGCTGGTACTCCACCTCCTTCTGCTTCTCCGAACTGTTAGGATCGGTTACGATGTTGTGCTTTTTCTTCATTCTTTCTAAGGTACGCGAGGGCTTGGGCGGTGGAGGCGCCGCCGGGACGGTTTCGGTCACATCACGGGTACACATGTTACACATTTTTCTCAACAATCACGCTCTACGTTCACTGACGGTTTGGCGTGCGCGCGCGCCGTTCACGTATATAAGTCGATGATTTCGTACCCCCACCACCACGGGCTCGTGACGCGACGCAAGGTGCGCGCGGCACACGCCCCTGACAATTCGTTGAATCAAAACGCATAGTTGCATTGCGAATGAAAATAGTAGATATCAACTCTTGGAAAAAAGTTATATAAAAAAACATTTTCCGTGGATAAAAGCATGTTTCCAGGTATACCTAGTAACTTACTAGCTATGATGATATGAATCTCAATTAAATGAAATATTGACTTGACTGGCCTGTTGGTCTAGTGGTCAGTGGCCCTGACTGCTATGCCGGAGGTCGTGGGTTCGATTCCCACCCAGAACAAATGTTTGTGTGATGAGCACGATCATTTGTTCTATGTCTGGGTGTAATTTATCTATAATATGTATGTATTTAGACACATATAAGTATGTTTATCAGTTGTCTAGTACTCATACCACAAGCTCTGCTTAGTTTGGGACTAGATGGCGTTGTGTGAAATTTGTAAAATATTAAAAAAAAAAAAAATGTTTTTTCTTGTTCCGGTTTTCAGTGCAGTCATTATTCGGGTTTTAAATAAGTAACTTGTTTTATCCTCTCTCGTTATTTAAAAAAAAAAAAATACAAAATATTTTCAAAGAAAATTCTGCATGAAACAGCTTCAATGATTGGAACTGTAAGCATCAAATCCATGAATTTAAGATTTAGAATTGGTCCATATTGGACCGAGTCTAAAAATTCGCATTGGCAACATTATTGCTAGTTGCAAACATTTTGTTTTTCGATAGAATTTTCATTTACTCGTATGATCAACGTCCGCTTGAAAGTAGATAATTATCCCAAGGGGACATCTAGGAATCTATGGCATGGCCTACCCGTGTGCCAAATTTCATCCAAATCACTTTAGCCGTTTGAGCGTGAGGGAGTAACAGACATACACACAAACCAGAGCCTTCACAATATTAGTATGACTAACGTATGTATATTATAACAATGTAAATATATGCACTTACTTGTGGAATATTTGATGAAATTTCTTTACACTTATAACACACATTTTGAATAACTTTTTGTGTGCAGTTCTGTTTACGACGACGAGACGTTAAGCAATGACTAACTCGCTTATTTCTCAGCCATATATCTATTACCAAAATTCACAAGTATAATTATTTGTATAAACGATGACTTAATCTGTACGACTGTGTTTCCCGATAGCTACAACCTATGGGCACTTAGGTGTTTTTAAATCAAGAGTGAATAGGTTACTTCTAGGCAAGCGTGCTCCATCGTCGACGATATCACTCCTTAGCTCCTTACCGTCAGGTGAGATAGTGAACAAACATGAGCGTATCAATAACAAACAAAAAAAAAACTACTAACTTCTTTAAAATGAATGCTGGAGCGAGGAGGAATGGCAGGCGGTCGACTCCTTCTGCGAAGAAATAATGCTAGTGAAGAAGGCGGCCGCACGCGTGAGGGAACGGACTTTCTCACACCCCAGGAAGAAACATAAGAGTGGGAGATGTCATTGGATGATTTCCCACTAAAAAAAAGGATAGCTCGCGAAATCCATATTCCGAAAGTTTTTTGCAATTTGTATCAGTATGGTTTTTTTTTATTCAGACTTTTACTGACTAAAACCCACTCCTGTTCCTTCTTTGCCTTTGTCCCAGGGCCGCGGGTTTCACTTTCATACTACCAGTGGCCCCAGTAGGCTTCGACCCTGCCGGGCCCCTACGATTTGCTGACATCTCCTTGAGGCGCGCGTGGAACAATACGCGCCGTCGACGACTTGGGCTCGGTCCGGACGGTTACCGGACGGTCGGACAGTGAGCTACCCATTGCTCGCTGTCCGCAAGCCCGCATCGGTTGGTATGGTAACAAAAATTATATTTGCCTTACTATCCATAGATTCATAGTTTTTTTATTTAATCATAAATAGACTAGTGCTTAACTGCGGTCCCACCTAATGGTAAGCAGTGATGTAATCGTTGATGGTGAACCACACTAGTCTATTAAGTGTCTATTCACTCTAGCCTTGAAGACACTTGAATTATAATTTAACAGGAAGATCGCAGCAGGCAAATTGTTCCAGTCCTTCTGCCGCGTACATGCATAAACGACGCGGCGAAACGCTTAGTCCGAACTGTGGAGATCCGTTGTCCGATTATAGAATGATGATGGCGAAATTAAGCCATGTAATTCTCGCGCACACTCTCCTTACTGAATTGCAAAAAACGAAAATGTGAATTTCGTGAGTTTTTTTTTTTTTAATAAGTACAGTGACAGACTACAGATTAAGACAATCACTACAGTTAAAAATAACATACAATACATAAATCTGAAGTCCAATTATTGTTACCCTGGATCATTCATTTTCACTTTTTTATAAACAGGTCGCGAGGCCCTTAGGTAGCGATGGGTCCATATGCAGTTGCCTACATTGGTAATATGCAGGGATCGTAAAATCCGAAATTGATTAGATTTCATATGGTAGTGGTGGCCCAGTGGTTACTTTCCGGTCGTTCCGGAGTTACGAGTTGTAGGTCGCGGGTCCAAACCCAGCTAGGCGCATTACTTGGTGTAATTTATATCATCACCACTGCTCTCAAAACGGTGAAGAAAAACATCTTGAGGAAACCGGCATGTCCTAGAACCAAAAATTGGAAGACATGCGATATCTTTCATACCGCACTGGGCCCACGTGATATATTACGGACCATTCCTTCTCCTAAAGAAGAGGCCTGAGTCCCAGTAATGGGAACATTATCAGGCTGATTACGCTATATGCATATAGCACAGATATCTTGACTTGTATTTGTGCGTCACGTCCACATCCAAGCGGGGCTCGGCTCAATGCGCGGGACCCTTAGCATTTGCTACTCTTGTCACGTGACTGATCAGGCTCTGATCTCTGATTGGGCAACAGCACTTCCCTAGACAGACTATCTACTTGATATCAATTAATCTATCTAACTTTCCTGCGGTCGGCTTCCAGTCTTTTTTTTTATTGATATGAACCAGTGCTTGACTGCGATCCCACCTGATGGTTAGCAGAGATGCAATCATTGATGGTGAGGCGCACTAGTTTATTAAGAGCCTATTCAGTCTAACTGAATGTAGCTGAATATCAGTATTTTACCAGTTCCTATATACTGCTGACCAGAAAATTAGATGGGAAAAGGCCCAAAGGCAGATGTCCGATACGTTATTCAGACCAAATCCGTGCTACACTGGACACCACAGTCTGCGACGCCATCCACATCGCCGAAGATAGGACAACATGACGAAATATAGTCCACAAGAAATTTACTCATCGAGGTCACGACTCTCATTGTTGAGGATAAACGACGCAAGGAGGACGGTCTACCCGTGTGTGAACCCAATGTGTAGGTGTGTATAACAGGTTAACATGATGCTCCTGGGTAAGACTGGTTTTCGGGCTCTGATTCTGATTATTCGACACCTAACGACTGTCAATCTCAAATCAAATCTGTGCGCTAAATGCGCCTTGTTTTTACGTAAACAAAATGGAAACGTTTACCGCGTTAACTCTCTGATTGGTTAAGTGCTTGAACGGGCCAATCGGAGCGCCGAACGTCATAAACGTGTCGATGGCGTTAATGTTTACTGCGTTTAGCTCTCTGATTGGCTAAGAGCTGAGAGTGGGTCAATCAGAGTGCCAAACGTCATAAACGTGTCGATGGCGTTAATGTTTACTGCGTTTGGCTCTCTGATTGGCTAAGAGATTAGAGTGGGCCAATCAGAGCGCCGACCGTCATAAACGTGTCGATCGCGTTAACTTTTCTGCGTTTGGCTCTCTGATTGGCTAAGAGATTAGATGGGGCCAATCAGAGCGCCGAACGTCATAAACGTGTCGATCGCGTTAACGTTTACTGCGTTTGGATCTCTGATTGGCTAAGAGCTGAGAGTGGGCCAATCACAGTGCCGACCGTCATAAACGTATCAATCACGTTAACGTTTACTGCGTTTGGCTCTCTGATTGGCTAGTAGTTTAAAGTGGGCCAATCAGAGCTCCGAACGTCATAAACGTGGCGATCGCGTTAACGTTTACTGCGTTTGGCTCTCTGATTGGCTAGTAGCTTGGAGTGGGCCAATCAGAGTGCCGAATGTCACTATCGTGTCGATCGCGTTAACGTTTACTGCGTTTGGCACTCTGATTGGCTAGTAGCTTGGAGTGGGCCAATCAGAGTGCCGAATATCACTATCGTGTCGATCGCGTTAACGTTTACTGCGTTTGGCTCTCTGATTGGCTAGTAGCTTGGAGAGGGCCAATCAGAGTGCCGAACGTCTTAAACGTGTCGATTGCGTTAACTTAAAATAAAGCACGAAGCACTCAGCACTGAATCAGTGCATTATAAACTTACTTCAAATCATTCTCTGCGTGAAAACGTAACCTAACCTACGTTATCGCGAGTTTGTTATCCATCAGACACAAATAGAAATCGTGTAACAAGTCACATGCACAGCTATCCACATATAAAACCTGTTTGTTTATATTTTTGTCGTCACATGACACAAGACGTCACCAGTAACCTGTGGGTGTGCTACCAGGCATGTTGTCACGTACACGGAGTCAATCTAAATATACAAAAAGAGTTATATGACTGGCTGTATGACTATTACCATAATAGTCATGTAGCCAGATCATATGATGAAAAATGATCCAAGCAAATAGGAAAGTAGACGGGTCCAAAAGGCAAACGTAGACAAGGAAGAACTCAAGATAGGCCGATGAGGAGGTTTTTTTTTTCCTCATTGGGACCCGCTTCGGTGGAGCACCGCAATGTCCTCGTGGGAGCGATCGGTGACAACGACCTCTCGCGCCGGGCCCTGGTACAGGCCATGGTCCAGAGCGAGGACACCCCTAAACCGTATGCTCCACTGTGTCCTCCGGGCGTTATGCACAATGGTGATACACTTGCTATACAAAAAAAATACAACCGACTTCAAAGTAAAAAAAAAACACTGAAAAGTGCAAAATAATTTAATTTCGGAAGTCGGTGTTTCTATAATAGTTATATCTCTTCGTTATTTGACACCGACTTCCGAAATTAAATTATTTTGCACTTTCAGTGTTTTTTTTTTAACTTTGAAGTCGGTTGTATTTTTTTTTGTAATTTTTATTTTATTTTACTCTTTTTAGTTATGGTACCACCTCTAAAAAGTACCCCTCAACCAAACTTAAATACCTTATAGCCAGAGTGCATCTCATGACAATTCTAATAATCCCAAACACGGTTAGATTATATTCATTTATTACAGAGTTCTTTTTGTATAGTTCTCTATAAAAAAAGACCCCGTGAAGACGTACCGGTAGATAGAGTTTCTCAAATACTGAAGGCTGAAACCGAAGTGAAAGACTTCTCCCTGATGGAAATAGTATTGGGTATCAGACACCTAAATAATCGAAAAAGCCCAGGTCCCGACTCTATTATTAATGAAGCACTGAAAATTGGCAAGAAACTTATTTCAGGTCTAATTACCATATTATTCAACAAAATCCTGAAAGACCGGAAAGTGCCAGAACAATGGACTGTATCTGAAATCATTCTTATTTACAAGAAAGGAGATCCATCAGACGTCTCAAATTATAGACCGATTAGTCTCATGGCCAGTTTATACAAATTGTTCTCCCAGTGTCTGCTAAAAAGAATTGGACCAAAGATTGATGCGAAACAACCCATAGAGCAGGCTGGGTTTAGATCTAAATACTCTACAATAGACCACATACACGTTCTCAGCCAAGTGATCGAAAAGTATAAAGAGTTTAATTCCCCACTCTACATAGCTTTCGTGGACTACCGAAAAGCCTTTGACTCTATTTCACACGCGTCAGTCAAAGAGGCTCTACAATACCACGAAATAGAAACAACGTACATAGACATCATAACTAACATATACGAAAACTGTAAAAGTATGGTCAGACTGGAGAGAACCGGACCAACTTTCAAAATAGAACGAGGCGTCCGCCAGGGAGATTCTTTGTCACCGAAGATTTTCATAGCCGTTCTGCAACTCATTCTCAAGGATTCGACCTGGAAAAATAAGGGCATAAAAATAGATGGTCAGTATCTGAGCCATCTGCGATTCGCGGATGATATTGCACTACTAGCTAGCACCGCTGAGGAACTCAATGACATGCTAACAACTCTACATTTACGAAGCATTAAAGTCGGATTAGAAATAAATTTTGACAAAACAAAAATCATGACTAACAACATCTTAACACCAATTCTAATAAACGGCGAAAATGTAGAGTATGTTAATGACTACATATACCTGGGTAAGCAGTTATCCTTTAAAGAGATAGATAAAGAAGAGGTGGAGAGAAGGATCGGCTCAGCATGGAAACGATATTGGTCATTAAAACACATAATGAAATCTAAATTGTCTACCAAACTAAAACAGAAAGTACTAGATTCTTGTGTGCTGCCCTGCCTCACATAATGGCTGCCAGACATGGTGCTTAACAGAAAAAACGGCTAACAAAATTTCAATCTGTCAAAGAGCGATGGAAAGGAGTATACTGAACCTTAAACTTTCGGATAAGGTGAGGAATACTGAAATTCGCAAGCGAACACAGGTCACAGACGCAATATAATGGTATATTGCGTCTGTGACCTGTGTTCGCTTGCGAATTTAGTAGTAAGAAAATTGAAATGGAAATGGGCGGGTCACCTGTCTCGCTGTGAGGATGGAAGATGGACAAAGAGAGTAACAAGGTGGAGAGGGCCCAGCACTGGCAAGCGACGTGTGGGCCGCCCGCTAAAGCGCTGGGCGGATGACATCCGTGCTGTCGCTGGTGGGAGCTGGATGAGGGAAGCTCAAGACAGAGAAAAATGGTCTAGTCTGGAGGAGGCCTTTACCCGCACCGCACAGGGGTTCCCTTTAATTTAATGCTATACATATATAAGATAAAAAAGTCAAAGTCAATTACATGAAACATTTTTATTTAATTAAAATTACAAGTGCATGTTTCAATAATTAATTAATTAATTAGGTTCTGGAGTGGCGACCGCGTACCGGAAGACGCAGTGTCGGAAGGCCCCCTACAAGGTGGACCGATGACCTGGTGAAGGTTGCGGGAATCCGATGGATACGAGACGCACAGGATCGTTCGTTGTGGCGACGTTTGGGGGAGGCCTATGTCCAGCAGTGGACGTCTATCGGCTGAAATGATGATGATGATGATGAATGAATTAATTAATAGAATTCATATATATTATCAACTATAATCAATTGTAATTTATTGCTAATTGGAATGTATTATTATTAAGGGAATGAAATAAAAGGCTTAGGTATTTATTTATTTATTTATTATTACAGAGTTCCGGTACCTAACTTCAGGCTTCATCATCAGATCAGTTCGATATATTCCCCCTCTTCTTTCAGTCAGACATCGACTACACGTACAAACAAAGCAATTTTACTTGTTATGACGGTTCTGCTGTGTTCCTATGAGGAGTTCTGTTCCATATCTTCGAAGTTCATGATCAGATCATAACAATATTTCTATGGGACCAACTCGGAAGCATAACCTTTCAATCAAAAAATAATAATTTCAGAATCGGTCCACAATTGACCGAGAAATCGGTGAACATACATAAAAAAAAAACATTCAGCCGAACATAGAACCTCCTTCTTTTTGAAGTCGGTTAAAAAGCACTACCTATGTATTTTTCAATACGAAAACTGTCAGGTGGTTTCCCAAAAATAGTTTAAGAATGTCTATGACGAAAACAAAGTTGGGATGAAAGATAAGTTTCTGAAATTTATGTCCATTTAAAATTGCTAAAATTGTTTAGCGCTTACAATCTTAAAATCAAGACACATATCTAAAGTCCTTTTAAAATAAGTGGTATTTAAGGCAGTGGTCTTGCCATTGTTGCGAATGAAGACTGTACTTTTATCATCCATATCTCCATGTCTGGAGATAACTGGCTGTTAGTCGTTACATGTTCATAGAATTAATATTTCTTCACTTTTGTTGGTACATTAAGTAATGTTAGTTTTAGAATACGATTATCTATTTCTATTGGCACCATAATTTGGTAATGTTAACTGATTAGTGTAATCAATTTCTCAATGTCTGTTTTTCTAATCTTCTTTCTGGTCATCTAAGGTCTTTTGTTGGGTATTGAACCGAACAACCATCTGCGATGCGGTCTGCACGCGCGGGCGGCGTGCGCATACGTCAACAGCAGCGGTGAACGGAGACGCGGGCCACACTCGCTTCCACACCGGCGCGACGGATGACGCCTCTCGAATCTTATAAATTGTTGTTTGTCCGGGATCGTAGTATTTCTTGAGCATTGATTAAAATATACCAGCACTTATAGAATACAGTCCACTTCATTTACAACCAACCCCAACATTGCTTCAACAACAGCTTCTGGTCCTTTCATAACACGTTAGGTTGTTTCTTGGCCTGTCTGCTGACATTAATGTTATGAATGTGAAAGTTTGTGTATATGTTTAGGTTTATTGTTTCTTCACGCTTTAGGGGCTGAATGGAATTCGATCGACTTTTTGTCCCGGGAGTAAGTATATTCCTTTGGGATTATTGTTTACTACCACGCGGGCGATGACGCCGACAGCAGCTAGTTCCAGGCCCCCCTAGCCAAGTCACAAACGATAAACGTAAACTCTCAGTAGTCTTTAATAGATTTTCAACTTTATGTAATTGGATATAAAGTTGAAAATCTATTGAAGATTACATAGTGTTTTCGTTCGTTCCGGTCGCTAACGCTCAGTAGTCTTTAATAGATTTTCAACTTTATGCTCTTAGGTATAAAGTTGAAAATCTATTGGAGATTACTAAGCGTTCACCTTTATCGTTTGCAACTTGGCTAGGGGGGCTGTACCGTTACCACTCTATTACTGGGTAAGGCGTTATCTCTTAATAATACTTGGGTTGATTCAAAGTCAAAGTCTAAAGTTTTTTATTTCACATAGGCCTACATGGGCACTTATAAAACGTCAGAAGCTAGTGCACGGTTCCAAATTGGAACTTGGATTGGATTCATCTTAGTTTCATAAATTGCGAAGTCTTCCTAAGTATCTGTTGAAGTTCGAAAGAATCACGGTGACTGAAGGAACACGGGTGGATTTTAGTTAGTAAAAGTCTGACACTCCCTCCTGCTCTACTCAGAGCGGGAGTATTCATTTGATAATGTCCTACCAAAACAAAAAGCTTCGGATGATACGATTTCATATTGCCAGACTCCCTTGCTTACTTACTTATGATTCTAAAGAAATATTTATATATTTTTTACCTAAGACCAAATCTTGACGTCAAAAACATTGAAGTTGATTGACCACTTAACTAGGGAATCACATAATTGATCAACACCTGCATACATTTCATGAATCAGATTGATTCATTCATTGTTTGTTTTTAAAATTAGCAGAAAATATATTGATCATACAGCGTTATCTTAATGGTTGTAAATTATTTATTTTATAAAACTTATTTCAGAGATAATGAAGATTACATAATCTATTTTGCACACACAGTTGGCGCAGTGGTTGAGTAATTGATTGCTACGATGCGTGTCGCGGATTCGATTCGTCCCCGAGCTGAGGGAGAGGGCGTCGAGAGTAGACCCATCGCGACCGGTCTTGAGCTCTACGCTTCACCTCGCTCCGTGTCAGTCCGATGGCCGTCGCTTCTGCCAACACGGTGGGTCGCCAGATTTGCCGAGGACGGCCGCGCCTCCTTTTCCCTTGAGGATTCCAGTCCAATCTCCTCTCAAATCTATTTTGCACACACAGTTGGCGCAGTGGTTGAGTAATTGACTGCTATGCTGCATGTCGCGGGTTCGATTCCCGTACGGAACAAATATTTGTGTAGCTTATAGATAGGTGTTCCGGATCTGTGTGATATGTGTGTGTGAGTTTATATGTTTGTGAATGCACCCACGATACAGAAGTAATCCCTTAAAGGGGGACAAAGTTCAAAAAAAAAATCCCGAAAACACTAAGTAAATGTAGATTCCCTTATGGCTTTTCTTTTGTGGTGAGGAATCATCAAATATTATAACTTCTCCCGCTTCATGGGGCGAGAGGGGGTGTCAGATTTTTACTGACTAAAACCCGCCTGTTTTCCTTCATTCGGCCTTTGTGTATGTATTTTGTAATTAGTGGACATCACTAACTATTCATTATTCAATGGAATCATTCTAAGTAGCATTTAAGACACAAAAATAAAGTTTTTTGTGTGGACACTTCATTGGTAAATGGTTCTTACATACACTGTTCTTACATAATAACTATTAATACTGTAAAATGAAAATATTGTAAACAACCACTTTTTTTAAAAGAGTAACCATGGAGTTTCTTAGCGGTTCTTCTCCATAGGAAACGACCAATTTGGAACCGTGCACTAGCTTCTTACGTTTTATAAGTGCCAATGTAGGCCTATGTGAAATAAAAATATTTTTGATTTTGATTTTGGTAGATATAATTGGTTAAGCAGTAAAATGTTTACTGTTCATTGCATTTCACATCAACACCAATACTGCCTGACAGAATTGAGTACATTCTCTTCACTCAATTCTTAGTAAACATCTTAGAAATGGTTAAAAAAAGACTAGTAGAAACTACCACTAGGTTTTTTTTTTAGGTGGGACAATCATCTTATGGCAAATCCCGCTCTTGGGCGGAGCGCGAGATAGTGTCAGACTTTTACCGAGTAAAAACACACTCCTGTTCCTTCGTCCCAGGGCCCTAGGTTTCGTTTTCACACTACCCATGGCCCCAGTAGGCTTCGACCCTGCTGGGCCACTACGATTTGCTGACATCTCCCAGCTGAGGCACGCGTGGAAAAACTACCAAGGTTGGCCCTTTCCGCCGTTGGAGTACAAATATTTCCTAAGAAATATGTCAACTATTTATATCTACATTGAACGACCCATTACGAAGGACAGTGATGACGCAAATCATGGAAAACTTGACCTGCGAGGCCTCTGAAATATCTCGAAATACTTATCTACAAGATAAACTATCGGAAAAAAACTGCCAATATTATGGGCTTGGCAAGCCGTATATGTAACACAAGGTTATGGGTTTTCAGGAAATATGTATTACTAATATGATTCTTGATTATAGAGAAAAACAAGAATCTGTTAACTACACTCACCGATGCAAAAGATACCATTTTCTGCCGCTTGACCAGAGACGTGATATTAATGATGTATGCTACCTGATTAATATCGCAAATGGTTCAATTGAGTGTCCTTGTCCTGAACTTGTCTCAAAATTATCAAAACGCACTAACCAGATGGGGCTAAGACAGCGGCCACTTCTGCATGTACCTAGTGCAAACACTAATTATAGGCGTAATACATTTTTTTTGAGAGCCAGTCGCAGTTTTAACAGGATTTCATGTGAACCCGGCTTGACCTATTTTGCACCAACGCGAGCACAGTTAGGAAGCTCTTAGCAAAGCGATTTTTTGAGCAACTAGCACCTATTTGCCCTTGAAACATATATTATTATTGTTTAATGACAAAAAAAAAAATTAAAGTTGGTCCCACAATGCCTTAAACTGTTAGTAACTTTAAACATATATAATTAGCAATTTAGTTATTTACTACTGTCATTATGTTGTTATTAGTCTGTGAGCTTTCCTAAAATGTGTAAAATAAATAAAATATATTGTTAGGTTTGGGTACCAATCCTGTGTTTAACGGGCCCACAGCTCGTTAGATATGCGGCAGACATGTCCTGCCCAGTCCCATTTAAGTTGGGCAGCTTTTTGAGCTCAGACACAGCGACACGGAGCCGCGACAGACCACGATGGAGATGGAGGGACGACCTGGATGTCTTCCTTGGGAATTGGCAAGGAATCGTGATCGTTGGAGGGAAATCATTGCCCAGCTGTGGGAAAATACGGGCTAGCTATAATAATAATCACAGAATAGATGAAAGAGGTTTTTAATAAATTGAAATATGACTAGGGTGTGTTTTCTCCGAGTTACGCCTACTACACAGAACAGTACTGATAAATAATAAATAAAATGTTTGTCAATGAGGTTCGTCATCTGTATTGAAATACAATATTGAAATATAAGACATAGGCCTCCCCCAAGTGTCGCCACAATGAACGGTTCTGTGCGTCTCGCTTCCATCGGATTCCCATAACCCTTACGAGGTCATCGGTCCACCTAGTAGGAGGCCTTCCAACACTACGTCTTCCGATACGTGGTCGCCATTCCAGAACCTTTCGGCCCCAACGGCCATCCGATCTGCGAGCAATGTGCTCAGCCCATTGCCACTTAAGTTTGGCGATTCTTCGTGCTATGTCGGTAACCTTGGAGTTACTGCGGATATCCTCATTCCTGATTCGATCTCGCTAGGAAACTCCGAGCATAACCCTTTCCATTACCCTTTGGGTGACTTTAAGTTTGATGAGGCCCATTGTAAGCGACCACGTTTCGGAGCCATATGTCATCACTGGCAACACGCACTGGTCATAGACTTTCGTCTTGAGACACTATGGTATGTTGGACGAGAAGAAACCGCACAGCTTCCCGAACGCTGCCCATTGCAGCCGTGTCGGATTGGCAACATTATAAAAACATATTAAGTATCTACGTAGTAACAGCTCATCCATTGGAATTTACATTATAACAAGTAGCACCATTACGTCACCCTCTTAGAAGGGACCCCCGCTAAGCAAACACTCTATTTTTATTATCTCCGGTCTTAAAGTGATAAATATCGTATCATTATGACGCTCTAGGTGGCCGCAGGTGACCGTAGCATGTATCGGTTATTTTTTTGTTGTTCCAGGATGGAAACAGACCAGAGACACGTGTAAAGTATCTTGATTTGCATCTGTATATTGGTTAAGAAAAGTTGGCATCCAGCTATCAAATTCATACACAAAATCATTACTATGATTGGGAGAAACCGAAAAGATAACTTTGACTCTGGTCTAAATCGAGAGTTGATATAATTCGTCACCATCTGAAGATGAAGAGGCGTCTGTCGGCTATCTAGGCGTAGCGTAGAGGCCTCCCCAATGCATCACCAATAACCGGTTGGTGTCTTCAGCATCTAGCGATGTCCTGCGTCTTTCACAAAAACGTCGAAACACCTTACAATTTCCCGAGACGTCGACGGGGGCGCGGCGCAGTGTTCCATGCGCGCCTCAAAGAGATGTCAGTAAACAGTACAAACCGTGGGGCCCGACGTTCGCTAGGGCCACAGGGAATTTCTGAAAAGGAAACCCGTGGTCCTAGATAGCAAACGGCAACAGAGGGACACAAGTGTGGTTTTAGTCAGTAAGCCTGACACGCCCACTGGCTCCACCCTAGAGCAAGAGTCGTTGGATGATTTCCCACTTCAAAAAAAAACCTTACAATTTTTACTATGTAGATAAATCTATTTATTTTTTATAGTCATCATTTAGTCCCACTTTCTGACCCTTTAAACTGTTACAATATTAATGTGATAATTTGTAAAATAACCAAGAGCCAATATCTAATATCCATCGTAGCCACTAGCATCACTTGATTGGTGTTTACCTGGTGAGACGTCGATGGTTTCTTTGCAGAAAACGGAAATAAATTAAAGGAAAGTAAAATTTAACACTTCAATAATTTGCAGTACACCGCAGACTACGCCCTTTATATAATATTATGTTCTTACAGTCCATCCTAAGGTTGTCTGGTAGATATCGCTGTTAGCGATAAGTCCGCCATTGTACCCATAGATTAAGTTAGTTTAAAAGTTTTGTTACTATTTTGGGGTACAATAAAGTTTTATTCTAGTCTATTCTATTCTAAAACGGTGCGGGGTTAGCCATTTTAATAATCGTCATTTGTTTACATGCTCTATGGTCTGTAAGAACATAAAAAGCAAGATTGTAACGAGATGTGACGAGTAAACTGTAGTCGTCATGATAACCGGTGCACGGCAACCAAGTGGCAACTAAGACGCTATCTGGTGCAGTAACAGCTACACAGTGAGACAATTTGTATACATAATGTTACATAATGTCTGTTAATACTCTAATATGAAAATATTGTAAACAGCCACTTTTTTAAAAGAGTAACCATGGAGTTTCATGCCGGTTCTTCTCCATAGGAAACGACCAATTTGGAACCGTGCACTAGCTTCTGACGTTTTATAAGTGCCCATGTAGGCCTATGTGAAAAAAAACTTTTTGACTTTGACTTTGATACCCGATTTATCTAAAAGATATTAGGTCAGTATATTATATTCTTCGGAATTTATTTTTTTGACATCTGAACCCATTAACTTGATACCTGAATTAGCTGATGCCATCAACTTCACCTGCGTGGTAAACTTATCTCCTAGGAGTTATAACAAATAGCCTACGACGTATCCTCAGACCTACCAAATACAAAATAAATATGTGTAAAAATATGTATGTGTGTGTATATGTGTGTATTTTTGTATATTTGAGTGTATATTGTATAATTGTATTTTATATGGTTTATTAGTACTTATAATTATATTCTCGTATTCGACTTCTCTCTCTCGTTTATTGCACCTACCACTATTTTTCTCTGCATCGCCCAAAGGTAGGAACTGCCTAAGGCATTAAGTCCGCCTCTGTACTTTTGTGTGCATCTCTAGCATTTAATAAGCAAATAAATACACACAACACATTTCATAAAAGTCGGTCAAGCCGTTTCTGAGAATATTGTGTAATCATACACTGAGACACGAAATTTTTAAATTAATATTAGATTATGGTAATGGATAAAGTGAGAAATGAGTTTATTAGAGGAAGTTTGAAAGTGGCGCCAGTGACTGAAAAGTTGAAAGGGAATCGTTTGTCTTGGTATGGTCATGTGAAGAGGAGGGATGAAACGCATGTTGCTAAAAGAGTTATGAATTTACATGTGGATGGATGGAGAGGGAGAGGGAGGCCAAAGAAAAGATGGATGGATTGTGTGAGAAGTGGTATGAAAGAAAAGGGAGTTAGTGATAGCGTGACGAGTGACAGGACAGAATGGAAGAAAAAAACGTGTTGCGCCGACCCCAAATAAAACGGGACAAGGGCAGGAAGATGATGATTAAATTATGGTAACGAAACTGAACGTGGACATTTTGTAGTCCAAATTCTGAATTTATGCCTCATCTGGCTCGACAAGAAGATAATTCTAATTTTATTGGACGAAGCTATATCGACAATTTTGCCACCATTTCTGTAATAAATTGAGATCAAGACAATAAAGATTAAACAATAATCTTGTTTGTCAAGGGTATTGATAGATCAGAAGATATCTATGGGCCAGATACAAACGATAATTGTATAAGTAGTATAGTTTGGAAACCCGAAACAATCAGTTTTAAACATTCTTAATTTAGGTACCTAAGATAAAAAAAACTGGCCAAGTGCAAGTCGATCTCGCATAGGTACTGAGGTCTGAGGGTTACGTAAAAACATACCTATGTAAATAAATATTCAATTTCCGAATCTTCAGGATTTTTCCGAATCGTAAAAAAAGTTTTTTTCTGACGTCATGTCAACGGGAAGTACCCTATGAATTGTGATTCCCTTGAGAGTGTCGAAATATATGTATTTTGCGACATAAACGGCTGTATCTTTTTTTTTTCGGTAACTTAGAAGTTTGATTTTTTAACAGCTTCCAAGTGACTGCAGACCTGAATATATACGAATACAGACAGACGGACAACAAATTGATCCTATAAGGGTTCCGTTTTTTCCTTTTGAGGTACGGAACCCTAAAAAGCACGTAATCAGTCATACTCACTCTTTGGTAAACAACAAAGATAAAACCAAGAACCCGAAGTTGCGATCATTTATTTCATTGAAAAACAAACTTGACGGCATTAAATTCCGCTAAAACGATAAGTCCCCTATTTCTTGAGTTAATTCATCAATCTTATGGAATATCCAGCATCTACTCATTCTAAGATATTATCTTACCACGGCAGATGACTCGTCGTCGATACGTAGATAAACATTTAAGAGTATCAATCAATTTGTTATCAGTCGCTAATAAGTCACGTACTGATTAACACTTTCTATTATCTGTGGATTGCCCTAGTGCCCTGGATGATACATAGATAGCCGTAGTCCCGTGGACCTTGGTTTAAAGCCAAAGTCAAACATTTTTGTGGCTTGTTGATTCACAAATTAATTCCGCTAAATGAATCTCGCTTATAATCTTTTAAAATAATTGGTAGGGTCGGTTGGATGTGTCGTGATAGCCGAGTGATGTATGAGGTTGCGGGTTCGAAACTGAACAAGTACCAATGTGAATTTATCAATTCATATGTACAGTCGGGGGTCAAAAGTCCAGTTGCACTCTATCAATGCTAAAGTGTCTAAAATTTCTTTGTTGTAGAAGTTTCATAGTCCACAAATAGTTTAATCAATACTATAGATTCTATGCTATAAATAAAATCAGGCATGAACCATTGACCCTCTTCTTCAAAGGCATTTTAGACCCTTTAGCATTGATGGAGTGCAACTGCATTTTTGACCCCTGACTGTACTTTTCTAACCATATCTAGAACACCACTGACTCCCTGTGCTTCGGAAAGCACTTAACTCCGTTGATCCCGGTTTGTCATTCATAGATCTTTGCCAGTTGTTACAGGTGTCAGATGCGAGCAATTCTGATTATTGTAATCCATAATTATGTGTACATAAATGGTGTTGAAAACTGACATACCTAGATAGCCCTTACCACAGTTAATACACTAACCTTAAAGTAAGTTTATTATCGGGTAGAATGAGGATCAGTCATGATTTTTGTGGAGTATGCAGACTTATAGCGTCAAAAAAAAAAACAGTAAACACTGAAGAAATTATTTAAATCGGACCAAAAATGATGAAGATACAGCAATTTTAGTGTATTAGTTCCAGAAACGCGCCGGTGAGATGACGTCATCGTAAACAGTCCATCGAGAGCGCGCGTTTCCAAGTAGCCGTTCAGAAAACCTCTAATAAATCCAGACCTTACGGCGTCCTCACCTTCCGTATGAGGCAGGTTCTCATCGAACACGGTAAGTTCGGGAAGTTTCTGCACCGGATTCGTGCGGAAGCAACGCCCGGGTATCGCCACTGTGTGGAGCGCCCGGAGGACACGGTGGAGCACACGGTGGTGCCCGCTTGGGCAGAGCAACGCCGTGTCCTTGTGGGGGCGATCGGCGGCGGCGATCTCTCGCGCCGGGCCTTGGTACAGGCCATGGTCTTAAGCGAGGAAGAGTGGCAGGCGGTCGCCTCCTTCTGCGAAGCAGTAATGCTAGCAAAGGAGGCGGCCGGTCGCGTGAGGCAACGATCCTCACGCCCTTACCGCCGCCGGGATTCCGATCCCGATTTCCAGCCACCGTAGGCGCGGGCTTGCGGACGGCGAGCAATGGTTGGCTCGCCGTCCGACCGTCCGGTAACCATCCTGACCGAGGCCAAGTCGTCGACGGCGCGTATTGTTCCACGCGCGCCTCAGGGAGATGTCAGCAAATCGTAGGGGCCCAGCAGGGTCAAAGCCTACTGGGGCCATGGGTAGTGTGAAAACGAAACCCGGGGCCCTGGGACGAAGGCAACGAAGGAACAGGAGTGTGTTTTTAGTCAGTAAAAGTCTGACACTATCTCTCGCTCCGCCCAAGAGCGGGATTTGTCATTAGATGATTTTCCCACCTAAAAAAAAAAACCATTTCTTGACGGGATTTCATAATTTAAAAAATTAAATGCTCAGTAAATTATTACACATTCGATGTACTTAGTAAAACTTGGATTTGCTATTATGTGATTGATCCTCATTACTAGCGTGCAATGGATTCACATATTTATGCAACAACTATGGTGGAGGCCATCCTGTTCTATTAAAAAACATACATTTCTGCTAGAGGAGACAGCAGTGCTACCACGAGGTGTTAACGCGATCCATTTACGAGATTATAGTATAGTATTGTCGGCCTTATAATGTTTTCACTGTTGGGACTCAGGCCTCCTCTCTAGGAGAGGGCACGGGCCGAAATCCACCATGCGGACCCAGTGCGGGTTGGTGGATGTCACATGTCTTCGAATTTTTGGTTCTAGAACATGCCGGTTTCCTAACGATTTTTTCCTTCACCGTTTTGAGAGCAGTGGTGATGAAATAAATTACACAAAGTAATGGGCCTGGCTGGACCTACAACTCGTTAGTCGGGGCCGTTACCACTCGGCCACCACTGTTCTCAATTTTACGAGATTACATTTTACTAAACTGAACTGTTGAAGGGATGGAGCTTTAAAGGGTGTTTACCTCCATCCCTCTTTATCGCTCACACAACTGACATTTTAACACATGGTAAGTCCACTAGTTAGGCTTTACAGGTCAGGAGAAGAGAAAGTTTTCTTTGGTTATATTGGAGACTATAGCAAAATCATTTGCAGATCAAAACAGTTCCGAAGCGAGGAGGAGTGGCAGGCAGTCGCCTCCTTTAGCGAAGCAGTAATGCTAGCAAAGAAGGCGGTCGCACGCGCGAGGGAACGGCCCTCACGCACTTGTTCGCCGGGATCCCGATCCCGATTTCCGGCCACCGTAGGGGCGGACCTGCGGACGGCGAGCAATAGGTAGCTCGACCGTCCGGTAACCGTCCGGACCGAGCCCAAATCGTTGACGGCGCGTACTGTTCCACACGCGCCTCAACGAGATGTCAGTAAACTATAGGAGCCCAGCAGGGTCGAAGCCTACTGGGGTCAAGGGTTTGTTCCTAAAAGGAAAACTCGGCCCTGGTATGAAAGGCAACGAAGGAACAGGAGTGGGTTTTTAGTCAGTCAACGTCTGACACCTCCTCTCTCTCCGCCCAAGAACGGGAGATATCACTGAATGATTTTCCCACCTAAAAAAAAAGGTCTAAACAGTTATTCTTCTACTTCTAAACAAATCATCATCAATAAACAAAGACATACCACGTGTTACATTATAGTAACTGACCTCATAACATGGTAAACGATTTCACATACTGACACTTCTTCAAGTAATGACGATGATAACCTTTGGGGTCGTAGATAAAGGCCCTCCTATGCGTTTGGCTTTGTAATTATTCAATTAGTAGTTACTTGCGATAGATTAATTACGAGAAGTGGATTCCAGGACTGAAGTATGAACACAGTTGCGTAGATAGGCGTGGGTGAAGTGGGCCCTCGCCCACGGCCTCGCACCCAAAGAGGCGTCGAGTGTCTTTAACGACGAGGGTTTCGTTTTATAATTTACGGGTTCGCATTTGACCACTATTTCACCTGATGGTAAGCGACAATGTGGTCGAGCACTGGGTTCCGACAGTCACTGTCTCGTTTTCAAATTTATAAAAGAAAAAGGCTTCGCTGATGCGCCTTCGCCCACGTCTTAATTAGTCCACGCTACGCCTCTGTGTGATCAGAAAACTTTTTTTGTGAGGTGGGAAATCATCTAACGTCTTCTTCTGTTCTACGTGTCAGACTTTAAGGTTACACTAGTCGACACTTTTTCCATACAAATTTTGGGGGGGTATTACTTCACAGTTTCACATTGTACATCCAAAGTAAAACATGATATGGTTTTATCTTATTCTTAATTTTGTCTGTACGGAAACAGAAAAACAAAAATAATTTCCGTTACAAAGTTATGAGCCAACAAATTTCTGTTTTTTGATGATTTTAACGCAACTTTAAGCTGTTGATCCCCGCACGAACGCCGGCGGTCGTGCGCCATTGTCTTACTATTGTGTCTCTAATTACGCTACTCAAGAAGTTAAGTGTAAAAAAGTAACAAAAATCGTATAAAATCTCAAAAACGAAGTCGGTACCGACAAACTTTTATTATCGAAGAGTTCTGTACAATTCATTTGTATAAGATTTATGCAGCAGTATTTTCATAAAACTCGATTTTCCAAAGCACTACTCTCAGATTTTACGCACCGTCTAATTTCATCCTCACGCCCCAACCGCCGCCGGGATTCCGATCCCGATTTCCGGCCACCGTAGGCGAGGGCTTGCGGACGGCGAGCAATGGGTGGCTCGCCGTCCGATCGTCCGGTAACCGTCCGGACCGAGCCCAAGTCTTCGACGGCGCGTATTGTTCCACGCGCGCCTCAGGGAGATGTCAGCAAATCGTAGGGGCCCAACAGGGTCGAAGCCTACTGGGGCCACGGGTAGTGTGAACGTGAAACCCGGGGCCCTGGGACAAAGGCAAAGAAGGAACAGGAGTGGGTTTTTAGTCAGTAATAGTCTGACACTATTTTGCGCTCGGCCCAAGAGCGTGATTTGTCATAAGATGATTTTCCCACCTAAAAAAAAAAAAAAAAACCGTCTAACATCGCAATTTTTGGCCTCGCCCATCAGCGAGTTCGAGCCCGCGACTAGTTCAGCCTTAACTGACTAAAACCACATCTGTGTTTGTTACACAATTGCCCTTTGCGTACCCCTTGCTTTTTGTCCGCAAGCCCGCACCTGAGTGATTCTTTGAAACCGAGAGGGTGTCTCATTCGTCTGGCCAGTTTTTTCTTGCCGTGTTGCGGAGGCTGGGGCGTGAGGATGTCCGCTCCGTATAAACAGAGGGCTGCGGGATTATTCGAAAGACTTGGCCATTGGCCCTTCGAAAGCAAAGGGTAACTAAAGGAACACAAGTGGGTTTAAGTCAGTAAAAGTCTGACACTAGCTATCTATCGTTGTACCCAGAAGAGAAGTTATGATGATTACCCATCTCAAAAAGACAAAAAAAACAGAAATATAATCAGACACTAGAGTTTGTTGGCCAAAACAAAATAGATATCTAAGGAAAACAGTCTGATTAGAGGAGTAGAGGTACAATGCGTTCCAAATAAGAATATGATCGATTGCCATGTTGTGACGTCACGTCATGCTGTCAAATCGCTGGAAATTGGGCAAAATTGAAGAACTCAGAGATGAGCAAAATTGAAGAACTGGATTCTGATTAAGGAGTGGAATTCATTGCCGGAATCTGTGTTTCCTGATCGCTACAACCCGGGAATCTTTAAGTCGAGAGTGAATAGGTTATTTCTAGGTAAGTGCGCGCCATCGTCGACCGCATCGTCGCTTTCCATCAGGTGAGATAGTGGTCAAGCGCGAACCTATCAAGAATAAAAAAAAAACTTTTTTCGTTCACAGTTCGTAAATAAATTAAATTTTAAAAATTTCTTGTTTTGCTCACCATAACAATTCATCGATTTGACAGTATGACGTGACGTCACAACATGGCAATCGATCTTATTTTTATTTGGAACGCACTGTATAAAGCTCTTCTAAAATAATACATTGAGTTGATGAGTTTATTGACCCAAAACAGTAACAGAGGGTCATAGGCGCATGATAGGAGGTGAAACATTGTAAGCGACACAGCTCCGCATCCGCGATCTGCTGGCGTTCTATCGGAGTAGGTATAACATTTACTACACCATGCACCTCTCTGTATGGTTTCTTCTTTCAGATAGTGCCTAGTTCCCTGGCAAAGTGACCCCAGTACTTTCTTGCCCCCTGGCCTCCAGGCCCCCAGGTACATCCATGATTACATCTTGCTAGAAAAATAAATAAATACTGTTATAAAGCTGAAGAGTTTGTTTGAACGCGCTTATCTCAGGAACTACTGGTTTGAATTGAAAAAATATTTTAGTGTCGAAAAGCCCATTTGTCGAGAAACGCTATATAACATAAAACTACGACCGATAGGAGTGGAGCAGCCCCCCTAGCCAAGTTACGATCGTGACTGAGCGTTGAGATGACGTCAGAACAAAGGAATCGGAGGCGTGGCCTACTCGAGGCGTTCGATGCAAACGAAACGATTGTAACTTGGCTAGGGGGTAGTACCCAAAAACGCGAGTGAAACCGCAGGGGACAGTTAGTTTTCTAAAAGCAATGGCTTGTATGTTATTGCATTGCCGACTTTTCAAGATAAAATTGAGATTGTTTCACAACTAAAGTGATCACTGCAAATTCAAAAATATCTTGGGAAATCTGCAAAATATGTGACGTCACATAATTTATCAGACATGAATGTTAATGTCATGATATCGATAATGGATTGGGAGATGAATGGTTATAGAGGACTTAACTCTCTGTCTATAGCCTGGGGGCCCGTGAAGGTTTCGGTCAAGGAGTTTATTTAAGGCTCTGGATGCTGTAAGTCGAGTCACAGATAAGTGTTTACAAATCATATTCTCTTGTATACTTTCTCAAAACATTAAATAGCTTCGCTTTCTATCTGTGTGAAGTAAGAAGGACTATCAGACTTTTAATTTGATTGAACTTTTAATTGGTCCGATGAATGTTTTCGTGTCCCATTCGCAAGGGTCGTGTGTTTGCGACTGCGTACTCTATCTCGTTTAGCTCTTCAATCCCCATAGGTGACAGAAGAGCTGACGAGATGGAGTATTTGGTTGTGGATGTGCGTCGGTAGCGGAATAAACGCAAGTGTGTTTGTCGGATATATTCGATGTAGGCGCTTAAAAGGACTAAACCCACCAGTGTTTCTTCAATTGATCCAGGCCCGTGGTAACTCTTTCGAACAATCCCCTCCCTCCTTCAGACCAATACAAAATATATAAAAGCTATTCCTAAGACTCCCACTGAACAATGACTGACAACTGACTTTCGAAGAAACGACCGAGGGGTGCTGCCCCCCTAGCCAAGTTACAACCGTTTCGTCTCGATTCTCTTTTCGTCGATCGCCTCCGATTTCCTTGTTCTGACGTCATCTCAACACTCAGTCACGTGGTTAGAACAAAGGAATAGGAGGCGTGGCCGACTCGAGGCGATCAACGAAAAGAGAATCGAAACGAAATGGTTGTAACTTGGCTAGGGGGGCTGGTGTTTCATCTGCAGCCTTCGCTAGCATTACTGCTTCGCAGAAGGAGGTAACCGCATCCCATTCTCTCTCGCTACGGACCATGGCCTGAACCAGGGCCTGGCGTGAGAGGTCTCCGCCGCCGATCGCCTCCACGAGGACACGGCGGTGCTACACCCAAGCGGCCCGCACATATGTGTACCGTACACTCCTCCATTTCCTCCGGGACGACTGAGATGTGCAGGTGTGGACCTGCATTGCAGAACTGTTCCCCATATCTGTGTCTAAAAAACTAATGCCGAAGCGACCTACCTACGTGCTGCTTGGCTTTGACAGCGTCATCGTCAATAGCGGCACGTCGGTCACGAAGTATTGTATTTTATTGTATATCGGGCTGGTATACGCAACTCCACGACTAAAGCGCGTATTTTGCGTTTGGGTAGAACAAATATGTCATTCGACCCACCCCAGCTCCTCAAGGAAGGCTAGCACCGTCTTGGTTATACTGACCGTTTCACGGAGGGTTTCCGAAGTACTTTGCCCTGTATCCAGCGACCACTGGGCAGCTTAGTAGAAGCAGATGTGTTGCTGTCTTGTCCTCCTCCATGCAGGCTCTGCAGAGTGAGCTGTCTGTAACTCCTATGACAGAGAGGTGCTTATTAAAGGTCCCATGGCCAGTTGTAACGGCCGTCACTTTGCGTAACTGAGGTTTAGTCAATCGTAGGGCCTGTTTCGTGGAGCGGCCATCATTTGAGGGAAGTACCCCCTTGGCCTGCTTGTTCTCACTTTTGTCGTGAAGTATTAGGCTTACAATTTTTAATTTTGCTATGAAGAATGACTGATGTGGGAAGGGAAGGAAAGGAGTGTAATTGTTAAATGAGTATCGGTTATCAAACAACGTGTGTTGTCCAAATTGAGACAATGTAAACAAGGGGATGGGTTGCACGTGAACCATTATCATTTATTTGTAAATCTTTGGTCACGTTGCTTCTGATCATTTCCTGATTGTGATTGTCTTACTAACCGGATTAGGTACGTATATGTTTCAAATGAGTTTAGTTGAAAATATAAAAAAGGCTATAAAGGAGAAAATAAACCTTTTTTAGGGGGGAAATCATCAAGTCCGCTTTGGATGCAGCGAGAAGGAGTGTCTGACTTTTACTCATTAAAACCCACTTGTGTTCCTTCAGTTGCCTTTTGCGGTACAGGACCTCGTTAACTCTTTTGAATAATTCACCCAGGGCGGGAGCATAAATATGACGATTTTACGGAAATAATATTATATTTTATATTTATTATATTATATTATTATCTCCTTTATTTATTTTCTATACATATTTTATGCATTTTTAAATATTTCTTAAAACACATATAAAAAAAACATTTAAAAATATAAAAAAAATAGTAGTAAGATGTCGGGAGCAGGGTCCAAGCTACCGGTGGTTAGGGCTCCAGAGACAGGAACCTCCTCACAATGCGAGCTGTATCAAGGAGTACTGTATTATTATTATTATATATATTTTTTTAGGAAAGAAAGAAACAGGAAATAAAGACATAAACATATTTACAACATGTAATATAATAAACGCACATCCAGAAAGTAATAGGTTCAGAATCCGCAAAAGAATCGATTTCAGCTATTTTTAAAGTAATTTTTTATCGTAAAATAATTCTCGATTATTCTACGATAAAAAATTACCTATTTTGACAAATTGCGTCACTGGGGTGTTTATGCGAGCGCAGCGTGCTTAGATACAATACGGATGCGCTGCCAGAGTAGTGCTTCGTGTTCATTTATTTATTTATAGTAGGATAATTAATTTTGATTTTCTTAGAAAAAAAACACTACCCTTTTTTGTTTTCGGGGCGAAACCTTCAAAAACGCATGGAATTTTGGGGTGTGTGGGATTCTTACCTCACTAAACCTACCCCGGTGATCCCCATCAGCACATAGAAGAGGGCTCGTGGCCTCTTTAAAGATCACCACACTACCTAAGTGCATGTTCCTTCTTTGCCTTCGTTCCAGGGCCCTGGGGTTCTCATTCACACAACCCAAGGAACATAAGAGTGGGTTTTAGTAAAAGTCTGACACGTAAGAGCAGGAGAATTCATTGGTTGATTTCCAAACTAAAAAAAAAACTACCTAAGTCCATTTAAGTAAAATTTCTGTGTTTGAATTATCATTGCAACTTAATTTTCTAAGTGCGTGCATTTTTTTTATTATTATTGATAGGCTCGCGTTTGACCACTATCTCACCTGATGGTAAGCGATGATGAGGTCGACGATGGAGCACGCTTGCCTAGAAGTATCTATCAGGAAACATTATTTCGGTTACATGTTGTATAACTACTTTAACATTCTCAAATATACGTAAACTTTAAACACAGCTCCCAATTGAGATACTGTATGTCTATACACTACAACATTGTCGTCAGTATAATCTAGAATCGCGCACGTTCTCAGAAGATGTCGTTATCTCCATTAAGTAGGTACTTTGGGAAGTACAGGCTCTATCTGCGTTTGCACTTACATTGAGTGTAATGTGTGTGATCACTTAGAAGCTGGATTTCTACGAAAGAAATTAATATCTTGGTGATGGCGACGTGGTGATCTTTATTTGTGAAAATTTATAATTGGAATAGGACTTTTATTGTATGATTATCATTAATTTGTCTGTATATCTTCGATTAAATAAATAAAGAAAGATGGTTGGTGTTTGGAAACCTCCAGTTTGTGATGTATAGTCTGGATTGAAGATTGTATTGTCTGAAATGTGAGAACAATACACAGAGATTATTTTCTATTTAAATTCACTTTTTATTTTACTTATTTGGTAATATAATATTGACTGGTATACGGTATCCTCTTATATTTATTTGGTAATATAATAATAGTTTAATGGTTTATTGTTCAAGAAAAAAAACACTTTTACATCAAATACTTCACTGGTCTTCAAACTAGGATTCCCTGTCTCGTGAAGACCAGTCTCTTTCATCTTGGTTCAAGAAGAAATAAAATAAAAAATAAAAATACAATGTAACACATAGATTATGTAGAACATAGGGCATGTTAGAACTAATAAATCAACATTTATAAGAGGTGTACATGGCATCCAACAGAGTGCTTAGAAAAGTAAGTTGTATGGTGTTGGTGCGTGTATGTGTAAGTGTGTGTGTGTGTGGTTGTGTGTGTGTGAGGTATAGAGGACGAGACGGAAAGGTTTTATTTTATGCTAGTTTTCTTGCACGTGTTAATTATTAGATCAATATAAATCATAATTAATGACCTGGATCACTTACTGTCACTTGGCTTGTCATAAAAACTAGCGTGGGCCTCGAATTCTTAGACCGGTTGAACTTTTAGCTCTACAACTATTGATTAGGATTATGTATAAGAGTTTTATTGTAATAATCGGCCTAAAAACATAAATAATAATTATGAAAACGAGTTCTATATGCTTTTGAGAAATGTGTGGATGACAGCATCTCCTAAGATTTTGTAAATGACAGCTTAGTTAAGACCATTGAACTTAGTATATTAGATTAGCAATATTATCGGAAAATAAGATACTTACAAAATATTTTTTACCATGTTCGCCTTGGGCTATAATGCTATAGAATGAAATATCTGTAACAAAAAAAAAATCAGTAGTTTCCAACTTATATCATTGTCATTCTTCTGCTCGTCCTATGTTACCGTTTTCTTTATTGTATTATTATTGACAGTCTCCCGTTTGATCACTATATATCTCGCCTTATGGTAAGCGATAAGGCGAAGTATGTTTGCCTAGAAGTAAGCTATTCAGTCTTGATTTAATCACCCCTAAATTGTAGCTATCATTTTTATATTCTCCCTGTCTACAGCTACGCTATCTTGCAATCTCATTTCTTTAATATCATACCTCATACCAATGGAATAGATAAGTGCCCATATTACTTTTCATTGTACTCGCCATGGGTCTAATTGCGTTTACTATAGAATGAAATATCTTTAACAAAGAAGATTTATGTCGGTAGTTACCAACTTATATCATGATCATTCTCTACTTGTCCTATGTTACCATTTTTTTATTATTGATATCATCGTATATTATGTACAAAAAAAAATCACCAAAATAGTCACAAAAATATTAACTGTAGCTGGGGATCGAACTCACGGCCAATGTCGTTCAATACCAACATTTTGGAATATTGCTCACCCCCCATAGCAAGTAGCGTGATAATTTATAGCCTAACAGTTGACCTATAAGGATTATGTATGCAAAATTTGAACAGGATCGGTTCAGTTAAAAAGTTACGCTACATTGCAGACCCAAAAATAGTTAGACAAGTCTACTTTGCTTTATGTCAATCGATAGTAACATACTGTATTACCACATGGGGTGGAGCGGGTAAAACATTGTTACTAACCATCGAGAGAGTCCAGAGGGCAATTCTCAAAGTGGCTACTTTTCGCCCATTCCTTTTTCCCACTAACCTCCTATACAAAGAATGTGAAGTACTAACAGTCCGACAGCTATTTATAATGGGTATTGTATTAAAACAGCACGCAGATCTAACATATAGCACGGAGTTTACTAACAAAAGACGTAAAGATCTAGTCTGTCCTCAAAATCATACCAAACATGCTTTCACGTCAAAATTTTACCTGTTTCTCGGTCCTCTCCTCTACAATAGGTTGAACGCGAAAGCAAACATTTATAGCTTGAATCAAATTAACTGTAAGAAAATTCTTAAGGAGGCTCTTCAAAGAATGTCCTACGATGATACAGAGAATTTACTGATTGTGCTAAAGTGATTTTTTTGTTTTTATACAATTTTTGACCTAGGTTAAGTATCTTGTTAGTTAAGAAACTAGAAGTTAAGATTTGGTAACATTATAAATTAATAGTATAAGATAACTTGTCTACTTTACAGATTTTTTACACGTTTGTATTGTACTATAAAATCCTTTTGATTATTTGTTAATTTTAAATTATTTTAGCTCTTCTCGCCTGAAACACAGGATTTCCTAGTTCAGGCACGTAAGACTCAGAATTAAGATTTATATTTAAGACTGTATTACTTTATCCTGTAAAGAATTTTGAATAAATATTATTATTATTATTATTTTTATACATTCATTTATCTCAGGACCCTGAGGTCCTGGACCTTTGGAAGGCGTACGAGGAGCCGAAACCAACTCGCAGAGGCCCTTTTAGACGCTTTAATGGAAAGTGGTACAAACCGGTGATTATCCCTGTACGTACTATGCCAGTTGCATCCAAGGACAACCCCCGGTTGGTGGGAAACTATTGCGACATTTGGAAAATTAAGATATAAGGCTATGGTTTATGGAGTCTTAAGTGGACTGGTTTACCAGGAACTATGTTAAGACTATGGCCCCTGCTTAAACAATATTATATATATCCATCGACAAAAGGCAGGGGGTGACTTGCACACTCAATAAATGGGCCCCCATAAACGGTCGCTAGCACGAAGTGACGTAGCAACAAGAGGGCAACATATCCTGAGGTGCTTAAGGAGTGGAGAGGTATACCACGGCTATCAGGACAATCCCGGAAGTACGGTCAAGATTATTATTATTATTATTATAGTTGTTTTTGCGCCAATTAATACCATCGGTCCACAATTTTACTGTTTAATTATATGTATAGATAGTCTTACTTTTGATCATTTTATATCTCATCTTTAGCAATGATGTGGTCGGTGAAGCATGCTTGCCCTAGAAATAACCTATTCAGTTTTGTCTAAAACCCCCCCTATCTTGTAGCTATCATTTTTATATTCTCCCTGTCAACAGCCACGATTTCATTCAATTCATTTCTTTACATCATTCATTCTTCAAAATTCAATTCATTTTCATTTTTTTTTAATCATTCCTCGGTGGGTCAATGGGATCCACCAATTCTTAGAATCATCTCACTCTCTATCCAACCACATTTATAATATTTCTTACCTCTTCTATCCTCATGTCTTTCAAATTTCCAACTTTCTATTCGTTGATCATACTTTCCTCTTACACTGTACGTTAGTACTATAGGTTTACTAAGTTTTTAGAATCTGCACCAAGGGTTAAACCAACACCAGGCCTTCCCCTTTCCTCATACGCACAGGTTCGAGATATTAAATTTATAAAATCTCAAATCTCTGTGGTTTAAGACTAATAAAAGTTGTACTGTGTCCATGATTTATATCTATTAACACATATTATTTAGTGTTTACATTTTTTGCTGTGAATTCATGAGATATCTGGGACGTTCTTCTTTTTTGCCGATCATCGCTTGACTTCTAAAAAAGATAATGTACCTAAATATCGTATTTACGCTTAAAATTATGGAGATTCCCTTAGTAATTGTAAAAGTCTTTAAATAATAATATTATATTTAATTTGCATGACAGATGAGACTAAAATAAAAATCTGTCGATAAAAAAGATGAAAAGGATATATACCGATTGTTCATAGGATTAAATAATTATTTTATAGGATTATATCATGAGGATACAATTTACTATAGCTTTCTTTGAGATAATTATAGTAATCGTTTTAGTACTTTCAATGCTATCTCCTACAAAAAAAAATAAATAAATAAGTCTACCTCTTTTTAAAATTAAAGTGAGACCAAGGAATTATTCATAAATAAACATGAATAATAATTATAAAATGTTGACTGGGCCACAAAATTTCGAAACATGACTAAGACTTCATAGATACCTCACCTCAACAATTATTGCTCTAAACTAAAAAAAAATGTAACCAAAATGCCTTCACATCACAGTGGCTTCTACAAAGTTGACGTGGTATCAATTGGAAGTAATAAAGTAAACCATTAAATAAGCAATGGTCCGTTAAGCAGAGTAAGTTCATGGTCAATATGAGTGATGACGTCAAACGTACCTGTACCTACTCTTAAGAGCGTCCTTTTCGAGGTATATTTTCATAAAACCGCTCTTACGTGATCGGTGATTATGATGTTATTACACATCTTTTTCTAGATATTTTTGATACACAGCTATCTTGTGGATTTTATCTAGGCTTCTATAGAAATCAAAACATAAATTTGTGTAAAACTAATCTAGTAAAGACCTTCGAAAATGTGCTATTTTACGTGAACTTTGGCCCTCCATAATGTATTCATATATTAAAAAAGTACATCAATAGAAGCCTTGCACATTTGATCGAGATTCTGAAAGACGACAATTTTTCTAAAAAACTTTTAAGGGTTTAAAAAAACACGTATTTCCTTGAACAAGTTTTGTGAAATATTCGAGTAAATCACGGAATTACCGAATGCCAACAGAGTTTTCAGGCGTTATCTCTCTTTTTTTGCATTGCCTCTTCATCAAACATTGCGTTGGATTGCGCAACAAGCTTTTAAACCATGCTCGATGTTGACGATAGGTGAGTGGAAAAGTACCCTCTTAATATCTCAGGTTCTCCTTTTGCATCCGTTTCTTGCGTACTTTCCAATATCTTTAGTTTTAGTCACAGAGGGTCTGGGGTTTCCTTAAACCCCAAATATTGCGGTTGCATTCACTGACGCAGCTTTAGTTAAACAGTTCAGGGAAAAATATCGGTTCCTATTTCTAGTTAATTACCACCGTTATAGTTTGAACAAATTAGAAATCGTTCAGCTTGACGTAGAATATCTTATGAGATTTTTTATTTCCTTATTTACTTATCTTCGTAGAGCTACTGGCGTAGAGCAGTGGTGGCCGAGTGGTAACGGCCCCGACTTACGAGTTGTAGGTCGCGGGTTCAAACCCAGCCAGGCGCATTACTTTGTGTAATTTATTTCATCACCACTGCTCTCAAAACGGTGAAGGAAAACATCGTGAGGAAACCGGCATGTCCTAGAACCGAAAATTCAAAGACATGTGACATTCACCAATCCGCACTGGGCCTGCGTGGTGGATTACGGCCCATTCCTTCTCCTAGAGAGAGGAGGCTTGAGTCCCAGCAGTGGGAACATTAAAAGGCTGATTATGCTATTATGCTTATCTTCGTAGCTTCGTAAGTACCTATAAGTTTCAGGAAACTGTCCAAGTTAGCCTCAGTGTTAGTTAGGACTATCGGGAATAAAAATATCCGTAGGAGAACCAAGTTTACCTAATAATTGCCCAACTTAAGTGATAGTGGACAGGGCTCATTGCTCGCAGGTGGTGGTCAACAAAGCAGATAAAAGTGGTCGACAGGGCCGAAAATATCTAAAGTGGCGACTGCAACGTTGGAAGGCCGCCCTATAGGTGGACCGATGACCTGGTCAGGGTCGCAGGAATCCGATGGATACAAGACTCACATTAGCGTCCATTCTGGCGATACTTGGATGATTTGTAATATATCTCTAGCTTCTTCACATGCTAGGTCAGATAGGCAATAAAGGCCGTATAAATATTTGTTGTCACTTCTGTGAGAAAATATGGGCGCAACGTGCTATATTATAGTGTCTTTCGAGATGTCGTGTTGTTTGCACACAATGCATTGTCATGCAGATAACAATGATGATTGTTGTCAGATACCATCTGGGTTTAGGAACTCGTCTAGGTAAGAACTGTACTGTGCATGATCCCGAAAATATTGTGCATTTATAAGACATTTCAATTGACGATGTTGCTCGGTAGAACATTGGCCGAGGATGAACTTTCAGTTGAAATAAGGATAAGAATAAGAAAAAGAAAAAGAAAAAGAAAAAGAAAAAGAAAAAGAAAAAGAAAAAGAAAAAGAAAAAGAAAAAGAAAGATTAATTTTACTGTCTAAGAAACTACATTAAGATTATAGGACATAGGATGATGAGGCATTTCATTTTTATCTCTTATAAGGCAGCATTGAACAGACTACAGGTGCTACAGTCCTGCGTCAACTTTTGTATGGGATGTATGGGCAGCTTACTTGTTTGTTCTATCATTATCTCTACTTACAATGCTCTTGCCTTTCAGTGAAAGTAATGTTTCTCTAAAATCACTCATAGAATCTTGATTTTTATTTACTTCACCGTTTTAATGGTGTCCTAGAATTTATTGGACAGTGCACATGCCACACCTACTACTTAACTACAATACATGCATTTGTTCGTTTTGTAATAATTTCTCCGAAGTTAAAAAATAAATCACGTGTAAATCCCCAGTAGGTAAGTACGTTGCACGATAATATTATCTTATCAATCACTGCATCATGTGATCAGATTTTATTGTTATTGATTAAGGTGTAAGAAGATTTAAGTGTGTTTCAGTTCCAGTCTGATGATATCCAATGTCATGATGATTCGGAATATTTGTGAATATTTTTTTTTGTTTTTTTTTTTTTTTTATTATTGATAGGCTCGCGTTTGACCACTATCTCACCTGATGGTAAGCGATGATGTGGCCGACGAATATTGTATCAATTGTGTTATGTCACGGTGCATTAGCATAGTTAGATATGTGTTTTATTATTGGCTAGCTTTGGCAGCTTTAGCGGTTTAGCCCGCGTGAAAGCAGATTTTTCCATACAAACTTTGGACACCCGTTTTATCCCCTTAAGGGGTGAATTTTGGAAAATCCTCTGTCAGTGCTCGCCTACGTCACAAAAAAAACCTTGTGCAAAATGTTATGCTCGTAATTCCAGTAGTTTCAGCTGTGCGTTGATATGTCAGTCAGTCAGTTTCTCCTTTTATATAAATAGACACATACAACACACATATACATTAAGACGTTTGGGGTTGACACGCTTGGGTTATGGGGTCCGAATACACGTTATAAATCAAAGATATTTCTCGCCGAATAATTGACACTCTTCTTGACCAGAAGCCTGCCCCCCTAGCCAAGTTACAATCGTTTCGTTCGGCGCGAATGCCTCGAGTAGGCCACGCCTCCGAATCCTTTGTTCTGACCACGTGACTGAGCGTTGAGATGACGTCAGAACAAAGGAATCGGAGGCGTGGCCTACCCGAGGCTTTCGCGCCAAACGATACGATTGTAACTTGGCTAGAGGGGCTGGTCTGGATTTTCATGAAATAGCCATTCAATAGAAGACATATTGAGTGGGTTGTATTAATGATCTTAATGATTATAATTCTACTAATAAATACGTATTACGGCTGCCAATTAAACAACTTGACACTGACCTGCACAATGCAAAAAAACTTAAGAAAATTTGAATTTCGCGGGTTACTTTGGAGCATCGTCTTTAAGATCATTTAGTTTGTTTTCTGTCTGTTTACACTCTGTGTCTACGTTTCTCGTTCTAATCTTCTGTCGCAGGACTGCTAGAAAAAATTGCTGTTCAAATAATCTTTGCCCTTGTGCTTCTTTACTAATAAATGGTTGTCTCATCATCATCATCATTTAAGCCGAAAGCCGTCCACTGCTGGACATAGGCCTCTCCCAAGTGTCACCACAACGAAAGGTCCTGTGCATCTCACATCCATCGCATTCCCGCGACTCTCACCATCGGTCCACCTTGTGGGATAGGCCTTCCAACATCAGGAGACGCATCTCCCGGTGCGCGGTCACCACTCCAGAACATTTCGGCCCCATCGACCATCCAACGTCATCCGTTGACTTCATTCAAATTTAGAAAATTACAGATGATAGACATTGGCAATGTCTAGAAAGGGTCAATGATTCCCCATTTAGACAGATTGTTTCTACAGCGGCCAACCTGGTCCCGTGATCAAAGATTATATTGGGGCGGACGTGCCGGTTTCCATGTTTTAAAATCGTCTGAGATTACAAATTGAGGCCACCAGAGTATTGCTTTAATAAGGCTAACTAATGAAGGCTATAAACGGCTAGTGGAATGTACTCGTTTGAAAACATATGCGAATGTATTTTGGGCATGACTGCTGGTTTGAAAGCAGTTCATGTTGTAATGTCTTATGCGACTGGAAGTTCACTAGAATTCAGTTTTTATAAGTTTAAGAGCCATATGACTTGCGTAGATAAAGCCTCGAGCACAGGCGCAGGGTAGCCAGCCCATCGGTATTTTACAGGTTGCATTTTGGAGTGTGCGCGGGAATTGCATGACTTGATTCCGCCATCTCCTTTCTACCATCGGATAACCCGACGTACGGCGAGTATCCACCCTTACGTTGTTGAAACTTTAACGGTCTGGACTAAGCGTTTTGCTTTGTCGTTTATACCGCGTACATCAAAGGACTGGAACAATTTGCCTGCTGCGGTCTTCCCGTCCAACTACAATTTAGGTGTCTTCAAGGCTAGAGTGAATAGGCTCTTAATAAACTAGTGCGCCTCACCATCAATGATTGCATCATTGCTTACCGTCAGGTGGGATCGCAGTCAAGCACTGGTTTATATCAATTAAAAAAATATATTGGTGATGGTGAAGGTAGCGAGAATTTGATGGATGCGAGACGCTCAGGACTGCTCATTGTGGCGACATTTGGGGCAGGCCTGTGATCAGCAGTGGACGTTTGTCGGCTGAAATGATGATGATATCAATAGCGCTTTGAAGGAGACCGTTACCTAGACGTTCTACAAGCTAAGCAGCAACTGTGCATCACAAGTTACAGTTAGAGTGTGCTAACTAAAATCTTATGATAGACGGAATAATCAGCCAATCACATCGCTTCTACTGAATTGGCTAAGTTTTCAATCTATCACATTCATGAGATGAGAATTAGCCGAAGATTTTGTTTTAAATTTCGGTGTTGGTAACAATATTATGGCTGTTTTGAGAAAAGTATCTCTCATCTCTGCATATGCTAAAGTGTCTACATTTTACACCACCTGCTCGATAATGCTCTTTTCTATGTCATACGACCATCACCTAAAGCAAGTCATTCTGTCCCTAAGGATTTAATTTAATATGGGCGTTCCCAAGGGAATAATGAGATTTGAATTTGGAATGTCAAAACCATTATTTTGAAAAGAAAAAAAAACATATTAGGTGAAATAAAACGTTCGTGCATCAAATGAGTTTATACAAAAATCAAACTGGCCACTAACAAAAAAAAAAGAATATAATGTTACTGACGATTCTCTAAAAAAAAGCAATGAAACAACGGTAGCGATAAAGAAAATTAAAACTATAAAATGTTGAATTTTGTTTGTTTTAAATCTCAGAACATGTCGAGTGATAGTTGACATTAACTTGTAAATTATATTTCTTTAACATACAACTTTTTACAGTATAATTATTGTCTTTTAATTATCTCAGATACGGTGTAAAAAGTAGAGTATCCAACACGGGGCTAAAGCTGCCTTTGTCTTGGGCTGCTTGAATTCCTCACTTGTTTCTACATTAACGTTACATAAAAGTTAATTATATAGATCCCTCACTGGCGTTTGGGATTAGAAGTTAGGAACCTTCATTTCGTTTGGAATTTAACATGCCGCCCGCGACTTAAAGACACTGCTTTATCCCCTAGTCACATAATCTACTATTGTACCTAGAAGAGGGTCAATGGTTCATGACTGATTTAATTTGTAACTAGTTTGTTCTAAACTAGTTGTTAGGCATTAGTAGAATGCAACTGCACTTTTGATCCCTGACTGTGGGTACATGCTACGTATAAGATCGAAGAAGCGTTGCTTATTTTTCCCCTACTTTGTTACATTTTGAATGATTGCTCTACGTACATTGACTTACCGATAAAATTTATGACTCAAGTACAATTTAAACGTGTAACTTAACGTGCGTACAACAATCTATTTGTGACTGGAATGCAAATAACTCACCATGACTGCAGTGCAGCTGATATTGTTTGTGATACGTTTTTATCCAATTTTAGTACATTTTACACAAACATGTTTATTTTAAACACTTTAACGGGTTTGTGGCTTATTCTTGTCTACAACGCAGTAAGCGTTGTAGACAAGAATAAGCCACAAACACTCCCCCAGGAAATCAGGATGGCAACCAGCCGATTGATCTTCAAAGTGAAGGTTCGTGAGTACATTCGTAAGAAGTTAGCAGTTAGTATAGTATCGCCACAGCGCTAATTTCTTTTCTTAATATTCGTCTGCACCAATTGTTTCACTAGATTCTTTTTTTTCCTTCTTTCTAGTTTGAGTACATATAGATATATTATGTATATTGTATTTATAGTTTAAAGGTGTTTGTATAAAATATAGTTTGTTATAATATTGCACCTACCACAATTTGTCCCTGCATCACCCAAAGGTTGACTGGTAGAAAATGCCTTATGAGGGTCCTTTTTCATTCGCCTATCGTCAACATCGAGCAAGGTTTACAAGCTTGTTACTTCATCTAACACAATACAACGCGATGTTTGACGAAAGGCAACGCGAGAAAAGAGACATAACGCCTGAAAACTCTGTTAGTAGTGTGTTAATTCTTTGAATTCGGAATAATTTACAAAACTTGTTCCAGGTGATACGTGTTTTTTTTTAAATCCTTAAAAGTTTTTTGAAAAAAATTGTCGTCATTCAGAATCTAGGTTAAATTTGCAAGGCTTCTATTTTTATACTTTTTTTAATTTTTGAGTAAATTATGAAGTGTCAAAATTCATGCAAAATGGCAGATTTTCAGAGGTCATTACTGGATTAGGTTTACACAAATTTATAAATTAATTTCAGTAGAAACCTAGATAATATCCACAAGATACTGTGTTTCCAAAATATCTAACGAAAAATGTGCAATAACGTCACAATCATGTAAGAGCGGTTGTATGAAAAACAGTAAAAATGTATGTCGAGTGGCGTCCCCTCCGCCTCTGTACTTTTGTGTGCATAGAGAATTAAATAAATGATTAAGATTGGATTTTTTAAATTTGCTTGTCAGGTTGATGTTAGAGCCGGTCTAACATCAATAAAACAACTTTTACTGAACAACACCCACCTCCACCACTCTTTCAGTTGCCCTTCGTTGCGTTCCAGGGCTTTTTTTTTTTAGGTGGGACAATCAACTAATGACAAATCCCGCTCTTGAGTGGAGCGGGAGATAGTGTCAGACTTTTACTGACTAAAAACCCACTCCTGTTCCTTCGTTGCCTTCGTCCCAGGGCCTAAATTATAATCGAACAGGAAGACCGCTGCAGGCAAATTGTTTCTATCCTTCGATGTATGATTTGATTTGATTATGATAATTTTCTGTTTAGAGCACACATACAGATCAATTGCCGGTCGGTTAGTAGGTTACAGACCACTTGAAGCAATCATTGATTTATCGTCTTCTTGTATGCCCCATTTATTGAGCACACAGCTAATTTTATTGACCCATTGATTGCAAAGTAGCAGTTTCAAAAATATCGTTATTAGAAACTATTCATAATTTAATTAAGCTTACAAACATGCAGAGGTTAACAATGCGATTCGTTTTGCAGTTAAACTTTACTGTGTACAATAAGATTTATGTTAGTCGTAAACTTTTGATTTCCATCGCGTCGTTTGGCGTGTAAACTTTGTTTAGCTTAGTATTTTCCACATGATCTTACCAAAGTTAGATGTGTGTGATCTATGTATATGTATGTAGTAGGGTGTTTTATGTTTTTAAAATTATCGATTTTTGACTTTGCTCGAATTCTTGATACCACTCATGCACAGTATTCTTATACCAAAAATCACCACAATCGGTTTATATTTTGAGGTTGCACAACGCCAATAAAGTTTTCTCATACAGATTGTACGTCATCAGTGTGGGTTAAATTTTTAATATTATTATTTTTTACAGTGGAGGGTAGAGAGGGAGAGGGAGGCCACAGAAAAGATGGATGGATTGTGTGAGGAGTGATTTGAAAGAAAAGGGAGTTTTTTTTATTCTTGATTGGTTCGCGCTTGACCACTATCTCACCTGATGGAAAGCGATGATGCGGTCGACGATGGAGCGCGCTTACCTAGAAGTAACCTATTCACTCTTGACTTAAAGATTCCCGGGTTGTATCCATCATGAAACACAGATTCCGGCAAGGAATTCCTTTCCTTAGCTGTACGCACAATGGATGTGTTCCCAAAACGTTTTGTGTGTATAGGTGGGATGTCCACCATGTACCGGTGGACATCCCATGTGTGGACATGGTTAGTCATAGTTTGACGGGTGACAGGACAGAATAGAAGAAAAATACGTGTTGCGCCGACCCCAAGTAATATGGGATAAGGGCAGGAAGAAGAAGAAGACAGTGGAGGGTAGCAAGTGTTACTAATGTGTCCGATGCAAATTCCGATTAAAATTTATCGGAACCGAAATCGAAGGTGCAAAAGCAATCGGAAGTTCCGAACTTTCGGAATCGAAATCGAACCTCCGTAACATCTTTGCTTCAAATACAGTTGTTAGTTACAAAAGCAGACAGAAGAGTACCTTTGTGCTCTTCTGTCTGCTTTTGTTATTTTCATTTTTAAGTGTTTGTGTGTACATAAATAAATAAATAAATACAGTTCAATCAATTGCAGTTCCAATGAATGGAATGACCAGCCTCTGAGAGGAAACACATGTAACTTTGACCTATAATGTTGTTTACTGCGATTCGTGGATGTTTAATCAATTCTGTTTAAAATAAACATATGGTTTTGACAAATTAATACGGTAAACATTTATCAGAAATGATCCTTGAAGTTCACCGTCTTGGCTAGCAGATTTCTGAATCCGCTACTATGTTAAACTGTGGTCTGTCCATGCCTCGCAAAGCAACTCATGCAATTGGATATTTTAATATTTTATACTAGCTTTTGCCCGCAGCTTCACCCACGTACATAAAATATAGTGTTACTCAGGAATAAAGCAGCTTTCTATCGGTGAAAAAATTTTACCAATCGGACCGGTACTTCCAGAGATTACCTCCTACAAACAAAAAAAAAAAACAAAATTTGCCTCTTTATAATATTAATGTAGACTAAACAACAAATAACACTAAAAATACATCTCTTTCTGAAAACAGCATCAAAATTGGTTATTAAATGAAACAGCAATTAACATTTTAAATGTTGGCGTGTATAAAAGTGAGGAAGTGGTCAGAATATCTTACTATCTCTTTGGTATGCTCGTAACCCAATGGTTTTAGTATGTGCACCGAATCGCACTTTCCGCTTATACGCTTTTCTGTCACCGTCTTTTACTCTTGTCTACTCTCTATAAATGACGGTTTTTTTTGATTCCGATAAACCAAATTTAAAAACTCCGGTTCTGAATTTGGTCCCGATATAATCACTTCCGTTACATCTCTAATTTGAAGCTACTGGTGTTTTTTTTTTTTTTTTTTTTTTTTCGGTGGGAAAATCATCTAATGACAAATCTCGCTCTTGGGCGGAGCGAGAGATAGTGTCAGACTTTTACTGACTAAAAACCCACTCCTGTTCCTTCGTTGCCTTCGTCCCAGGGCCCCGGGTTTCGTTTTCACACTACCCATGGCCCCAGTAGGCTTCGACCCTGCTGGGCCCCTACGATTTGCTGACATCTCCCTGAGGCGCGCGTGGAACAATACGCGCCGTCGACGACTTGGCTCGGTCCGGACGGTTACCGGACGGTCCGACGGCGAGCCACCCATTGCTCGCCGTCCGCAAGCCCGCGCCTACGGTGGCCGGAAATCGGGATCGGAATCCCGGCGGCGGTAAGGGCGTGAGGACCGTTGCCTCACGCGATCGGCCGCCTCCTTTGCTAGCATTACTGCTTCACAGAAGGAGGCGACCGCCTGCCACTCTTCCTCGCTCCGGACCATGGCCTGTACCAGGGCCCGGCGCGAGAGATCGCCGCCGCCGATCGCCCCCACAAGGACACGGCGTTGCTCTGCCCAAGCGGGGCACACCTCAACCGTGTGCTCCACCGTGTCCTCCGGGCGGTCCACACAGTGGCGACACCCGGGCGTTGCTTCCGCACGAATCCGGTGCAGGAACTTCCCGAACTTACCGTGTTCGGTGAGAACCTGCGTCATGCGAAAGGTGAGGACGCCGTGAGGTCTTTCCAACCACGCCTCAAAGAGGGGACTTACCGCCATAATTGTGGCGTGCCCAGCACTGGGTTGCGACAGTCGCTGTCGCCATTTCACCATGAGAACCCGCCGGAGCTCTGTCCGCCATGCTGCGACTTGTCGCGGCAGCGGAGTTTCGCCCCGGCGTTGCATCTCCATGCGCAGGTCGTGCATGTGTGCAAGGACTGTTGCCTCCAGATCCCATGGTGGCTGGCCAGCAAGGAGGCTCGCCGCTTCGCGGGAAATCGTCCGGTATCCTCGCACCATCCGTATGGCCATGACCCTCTGGCATGCGTTCAGCCGGGCCGCCGGCTGCTTCCGCAGCGTCGGCGCCCATACCGGTGCGCCATAAAGGGCCATGGACCGAACGATCCCCGCGTAAAGCCTCCGGCAGGAGGCGTCTGGACCTCCCAGGTTGGGCAGGAGCCGCCCGAGGGCAGCCCCAGTCCGATTTAGTTTGGGAGCCAGACGTCGGAAATGCTCCTCGAAATCCCATCGGTTGTCGAGAACGAGTCCCAGGTACTTCATCGTCGACCCGACGCCGATGTGGACTCCTCCTACCGTTAGTTGGGAACCCCGTGGCGGCGCGTTCCGAGGGCCGTGAAAGCACATGGCCTCGGACTTGTGCAATGCCACCTCGAGTCCCAACTCCTGGATCCTGCCCACGACTGTCGCAACCCCGCGTGTCGCTAGTTCGACCGCCGCCTGGTACGACTCTCCCCGCGCCAGGACCAGCGTGTCGTCTGCGTAGCAGACCACGCTGACCCCGTCAGGGAGGTCGCCGCGCAGCACGTAGTCGTATCCGATGTTCCACAAGGGCGGCCCTAGTACCGATCCCTGCGGAACACCGCACGACATCTCTCGACGTTCCCACTCTCCCTGGTGACCAGGGTAGATGATGTACCTGTCCGACAGGTACGCCTCGACCACACGACAGAGGTAGTCGGGCGTCCGGTGATACCGGAGTGCCCTCCTAATGCTACTCCAAGGCAGGGAGTTGAAGGCGTTGGCGATGTCCAGAGACACCGCCACGACACACCTGCCCTGGGCCACCGCATCCCCCGTCGTGAGAGCTCGCACGCGCATGATGGCGTCCACCGTGGAGCGCCTCCTGCGAAAACCGAACTGGCCGTCTGCTAGATCCGGCCCCACCCGTGTTAAGTGCGCGACGAGGCGGTCTGCAATTACTCTTTCAAAGAGCTTGCCCACCTCGTCGAGCAGCGCAATGGGCCGGTACGCGGACGGAGAGTCCGCAGGGCGTCCCGGCTTCGCGATGAGGACCAGTTTCCCCGTCTTCCAGCGAATTGGGAACTGGCCCCTCTCCATGCATGCGCTGAAGAGCCCTCTTAGTCGAGGCCCGAGAGCCTCCATGGCCAGGACCCAGGCCTTCCCAGGCAAACCGTCGGGTCCTGGGGCGGTATTTTTGGCACTCAGCCTCCGTACCGCCACTCTCAACTCTACCTCGGTCACCTCTGGAGCATTTTCGTCGTCGTCGCCATCGTGGTCCACGTCGGATACCGCTGGTGGCGGAGCCATGGGCGGGGAAGAGTGTTCCCCTCGCACGGGGAACAGAGTGCTCACCACACCCTCCACAAGCTGGGGCCGGAGACTCTGCGTCAGCGGGGGAGCCCAGGGGCGGATTTTGTCCCGCACCACCTTATAGGGGCGTCCCCATGGGTCCCCATTCAGAGTCCCCAGCCACACGTTGCGGGCCTCGAGTTTAGCCCGCCTTATCTCCGCTCGGAGGGTGCGCTTTGCCTCTCTGTATCCCTCGTACAGCTCCGCCTCTCTGGCCTCCGCATCCGGAGGACGGATGCGGCGCCTTACCGCAGGCGCCGCATCCGTCCTCCGGCATACCGGCGTCGCGCGGCATTGCACGCATTGCGCAGTGCCGCAATCTCCGGCGACCACCAGTATACCTGGCGCTGAGCACGTCCTGGATGGACTCGGGGCATTGCCGCGTCGCAGATTTGCGACATGGCCTCCCGGAACCACTCTGCCTCGACGTCGATGTCGACAGGCCTGTCCGGTGCTTGCACCCAGGCCTGTACCGTCGCGGCTTCCAGGAGGAGCTCCCGGTCCATCTGCCTCAGCGCCCAACGCGGACCACAAGGGTTCCGTCGGACCGGCGCGGTCGAGGTTTGGGCGGAGACGTCAAACCGGATGTACCGGTGGTCTGAGTACGTCTCCACCTCCTCCATAACGCGCCAGTCGACGACACGTGGCGACAGAGCGGGGCTGGCAAACGAGATGTCCACCACTGAGTCACCCCGCATCCGCACACACGTGGGGACAGAACCCCGGTTTAGGACGACCAGGCCTGTCTCCAGAGCCCAGTCCTCCACCATCCGACCCCGCTGGTTCGTGAACCGGGAACCCCAAGCCAAGTTCTTGGCATTGAAGTCCCCGCACACGACCACAGGGAGGGAACCAAACCCAGCGACGACGGCTTTCAGCTCCATTAGGGAGATGTGAAGATCGCCGAGAGATCTGTTCGGGGACAGGTAGACTCCTACCACTGCAATGTCCCCGAACCGTGCTGCCACGCAACCCCGCCCCCTCGTGACGGCCTCGAGGGTCGGGGTACCGGCGGCGGCCGACGAAATTAGGGTCACCGAGCCGTCAAGGTCCCGCACCCAGTCTCCCCTGGGCAGGACATAGTACGGCTCGGAGACCACGGCGATATTGATCGACCACTGCGCCATGCTCTGGAGCAACAGATCCTGAGCGGAGGCGCAGTGGTTGATGTTCGCCTGGAGGAGACGTAATGGAGTAATTATTGACAGTCCATTACAGTCTCCTCCCGTGCCCCCCGTGAGGGCCCTGCCGCGTTAGGTGCGGCGGCGACAGCGGCAGCAGCCAAGGAGGCGGCTGCGGCGGTGAGTACGTCCGGGTGGATGGGCCTCCGTACCTTGCCCTTGGCCTTGGCGGGGGGGTCGCAGGACCTGCCCCCAGCCCGGTGGTCGGCCGGCTTGCCTGCCGCCGCACATGCGTAGCAGTGCGGCGTTGCACGGCATTCGACGGCCTTGTGACCAGCCTGACCGCACTGGTAGCAGCGGTCACTGCGGTCCACCTCTGCGGCGCAATGGGCCCCCACGTGGTGCCCCACGTGGCAGCGGTAGCACCGCAGAGGTCTGGGCTCCAACAGTTTTACCTGTGCGGAGACCCAGCCAACCAAGAGCCTTCGGCCTTCGCCCGTGATGGCTTTGGCCGCCGACACGGGGCAGCTAACCGTAACGGCTCGCATGCCCGTGCTGTCAGCACGGATGGTGCCCGCCCGCACTTGATCGGCCTGGCACCCTCCCGTCCTGACGACGGCGGCCACCACCTCATCCACCCTAACGGAGTCATCCAGGCCCATGATGCGCATGTCTATGCACTTTGTGGGCCTGGACACTCTGACCTCCTCGACGTCCAGGGACGCCCTGATCCTTGCGGCCAGGGCGTCTGCGGCAGAGCCGCTGTCCGCACCAGGGACCTCCAATATTCGGGCCCCGGTTGCGGTGCGCCTCATTCGGAAGCCTTCAGAGGCTCCGAACTCGTCGAGGTGATCTACCACCGCCTGCTTCGCCTTCGCCATGACCATGTCATAGTTCACGCCCCTCTTTTCCGCAGCTGGCTGTAGTGTAATCACTACAGCTGCGGAATTCGGGGCGCGAAGTCTGGCTGCCATGGCCCGCTTCTTGCGCCGCTGTCGCCGCTCGCGCTTTTTCGCCGCTCTAGCCGCCTTGCCCGCCTTCCTGCTGGCGCCGACAACTGTCCATTCGGCACCAGCCGAGGGTTCTTCGGGCAGGCGTGGCCTAGTCGCCGCCACTGCACGAGGTCCCGACGGTTTAGCGGCAGGCATCACTCTGCCTTTTGGGGAAGGAGTAGGCTTCCCCTGCCGTTGCTGCTGCTTGGCCGCCGGGACCGGCCTCGCAGGCTCCGACACCACGGCTTCACGCCCAGTTTGCCCCAACTGGCCCGCCTTGGGCGCAGCAGCCGTGGCCGCGGCGGCGGCGGCGTAGGAGACCGTCTTTTTCTGGCCGGAGGCCGCAAGCGGGGGGCGCAGCACAATGCCCTCCAGGACAGCGAACTGCCGCTGGACCCGCTCCTGGAACTGCTGCTGCTGCTCCTGCTGCTGCTGCCGGAAGGCAGCCAGCTCTTGCCGCAGCAGGGTCAGAACCGCACTCTCCGGCTTTGACAGGGGCTGCGACTGGCTTTGCCCTTGCATGCATCCCCCGTTTGTCGCCACCTCGGGACCAGTTTCACGGAGACCGGCCAGGTCCGCCTCGAGCCGTTCAATCCTCTTGTTGAGGGATTTCTTGAACGGCTCCAGGACGATCCCCAGTGCCTCGGTTATTGAGGTCATGGCCTGGGTTATGGATCGCCTCTTGGCGGCCTTCTCCCTCTTCTTGGCCACGCCTGCTATGGCAGCTGCCACGATCTCCGTGAACTTGGTCAGCGCCTCCTTCATGCCTTCTGGCTCACTGCCAGAAGGCTCCGGCTCCGAGGGGCTGGCCTGGGCACTGCTTGCCCCGGGGTGGCGCCCCTCCCTGGCAATCTTTAGGGACCGCTGGTTCACCTCCTCGGCGGTGGGCTTCCTCCCTTTTCTCGCCATTCGGCCCGCACCTCGTCCAGCAGTGGAGATTTTGCGAGCCGAAGCTCCACGCCCATCGTCGGAGGATGTCCTCCGGCCGTCCCTGGACATGGGGCGCTTGAGGAATGAGTTCCTCTTCTTTCTAGAGGTGGCCTCATCCACCTCCATTCTCTCCGAGTTGAGCGAAGACGCGGCATCGGAGTCCGACGCCGTGTCTTCACTCACCTCCCTGAGGCCGAAGCGCCTGCCGACCTTTGTAGTACCCACCGGTGCAGTGGAAGTGCTGGGAACGGGTCCCAGGGACTCCACGCTACCGGTGGGTGAGCCACCCTGGCTCCTAGCGTCCACGGAGGACGGTAACAGGTCCCTAGGGGACCTGACGCGCTCTTTGCCCCCCCCAGAATACGAGGGGCAGCCCGAGCTCTGCTCGGGGAGGGATTCTCCTCCTGCGGTGCAGGCGGTACCCTCCTGGGGTAATAATTTCTTTAGAGTCGCGTCCATTATGTGCTGAACTCAGCTTTGCCTTTTTTTGTGGGGTGGGGTCCCCAATAACCACGTTCGCCATCTTGGTCACGTCTGATAAGCAGACGCGTACCAGAAGCGAACCCACTCTCAAATAAAACCACTGTCCAAAAACACCAACAGCTGTTGGTGCCGATGCTTCTGGACAGTGCACCCTCCGTGGCGGTCCATCTGGACTCCGCCTGTGTGTGTTCCTCTTGGTCTGGTCTCTCACTTGAGGCCTTCCGGCATGAGTAGCTCTACCGGCATAGCCCTCAAGATCACAGAGACACGCAAGCCCCACCACGACGACAACGTGGGAACACGGTTGGTGGGGAAGCTACTGGTGTTGGTTATTGGTAGCTTTGGTTAATTTCATGGCCAAGGTCTTGGTCATGAAATACAACACCGTACAATACGAATACATCTACTTAGATATACTACTACTACTACGACTATTAAAAATTACAGTATGAGCTTAAAATTAATGGGACGTTACAATGGGCGGTCTTATCGCTGTTATAGACTATTACAAACAACCTGATTTAATTAATATATAAATAATACATATAAATGAATGCAGAGAAATATGTACATATACTTAATGACAATCAAGGTGAGAGGTGGTGACCCTTAACCATATTTTTTTAAATCGTAAAAGGAGACAATTTTTTTTTGTTTGGGGAATAGGCCCACCACAAATTGTGGCGTATAGCAATGAAATGCACGTTAGTTTATTCCTTATAATCTCTAGATTACATTGGTAATATTAGCAAAACTTTATGTAACTGGAGTACCGTGAAATACGATAGTCAAAACATGACTCTCATAATAACCTAAAATCTCACAAGAGCGATTGTCTAATGAGTGGATAGGTCTCCTTGGTATTTTAAGTTAAAATAGTGCATTGTTCAATAATATACAGTATAAAACAAAGTCACGTCTGTACTACGTGACAGACTTTGATGTGATTTACACGATTTGATAGACTTATTCATGAAAATGCGTAGATGTATTCATTTTGAAATAGCGCAGCTTTTGCCGGCCATTAACTGTAGATCTAAAATAATAAGGTGATTGTGTAAGGAGAAAAAAAAACACATTATAGGTACATCACAAGAAGTATTTATTACTGTTCATCATTATCATTTTCAAAGTCATCTCTTAAAAGCAGTACTTCATCTAAAAAAGATGCAGGTGGCTCAACCTCAACTTGATGCCGCGCCCAAGATAAAAACCACACTATACACATCACACATCACATATGCACAGCAGCCAACAGTGCGTCTGCCCACTACACAATTACAACAGTATCCAGCAAGAGCAGTATTCAACATTCCGTTGAAATCGTGCTGCACAATTGATATTTTGGCTTGTTATTGATATATTGGCTTTGTGGATTATGCACTGTATCTACAGATGCCATTTTCATAAAATCTTTCGAATAAAAATACGTAAAGAACAGAAGAAACATGCAACTATCTAGTAATCGGAAACAATACTAATGATGTCTGTCAGTGTCAAACTGATTGAAACTGGACCACAGAGCATCTGCAACGGGCTATTAATTACGTTTCGTTCCATGGTGATTTTTAAAGTACGTTACTTGATATTTGTATTAACCGTTAATAACAGCATTAAAAACAAGTTGTACCAATTAATTATTATCTCTTGAAACGCATTTAAATCCGATGTCACCGCTGCGCACTGTAGTAACATTTTTTTTTTCACGTTAAAATAAACCAGAAAACGCTCCTAAACAAGCATTTTTTGCCGTAACACTTTTTTACTATTATTTCATTATTCCGGTTAGATTTCTATATAATTTTTGGTCTGTTAATTATAATAAGATGATCGCTTTATTCATGTGTAATATGATTAATAAACGTAACCGTTTAATAGTGGGCCAAAAAAAATTGTCTCCTTTATGCATGTGTTACTCTGACACGGGTAAAGCTTTCCATTAGTCCATTTTTTATAGGTGAATACAATTTTAATTGTAACTATTTAATTTGGAATGATTTATTAATCGTTTATAATATAATTTCAGGCTAACTTAGCAATTCCCGTGGAACTAAATGTTTCCTCATTAGTCTAAGAATAGACTGATTCGCATAAATTATGAAGTGAAGAAGGAAAAACATGCATTTATTATGAGCTAATGAACTTTGTGGTTTGTTTGGGTCAATGGATTTTATTGTGAATGGAATGCTGAGCGTGAATTTGTTGATTAAGTTTATGTGAAGTGGGAGCGGTACCGTCCCTATATCTTTAGCTGCAGTGGTCTGAAAATGATTCAGATTTACTTAGAATCACCATAAATATTACGACAATGTTGTTTTATTCTCGAATTCTGAAAATAATCATGACCAAAAATAGTCGTGACTTGTGCTTTACTATCACGTTTAGCGCAGTGGTTGAGCAATTGGCTGCTAGACCGTGGGTTCGATTCCCAATCAAAACCAATATTTCTGTCACTGGCATTCGGATCTGGGTGTCTTGTGTATTATAGTTTACATGTTTGTGAACGAAGGAGGCTGCCACACGTGTGAGGCAACGGACGTCCTCACGCCCCAGCCACCGGGGTCCCGACTCCGTTTCCCAGCCACTGTAGGCGTGGGCTTGCGGACGATGAGCAATGGGTAGCTCGCCGTCCTGCCGTCCGGTAACCTTCCAGACTTGTTTCGAGTCGGCGTGTAGTGTTCCACGCGCGCCTCAAAGAGATTTCTGCAAAGCCGTAGGGGCCCGGCAGGGCTGAAGCCTACTAGGGCTGTGGGTTGACTTCCGAAAGAGAAACCCGGTTTTTTAAAAGTGGATAGGCTGAAAAATTTTGAAACAGAACAATGTCTGTAAAAAATTAGTTATCTATATTTTTAATCTGTCGATGTTATAAAAGGTCTCTTACGGTAGAGTAAAGCATCCTTCGATCAACGGCATGGTTGACACTTTGAAAGTGGTTGAGCGATTGCGCACGATTGCAACGCACCCACAATACAGAGCCATGGGTTGTGCGAAAGAAAACCCCGGGGCCCTGGAACGAAAGCAAAGAAGGAACAGGAGTGGGTTTTAGTCAGTAAAAGTCTGACACGCCCTCTCGCTCCGCCTTTTTTTAAAAAAAAAACAAAAACGTTAAATTTTAAGAGTGCATTCAAAAGATAAGGGGTGGTGTAACCTTTGAACTCCGGCAACTGAAGTTTCTTAAATTGATCGTGTATACAATCAACCAATCAAACAGAAGCTGTCGAAATCCTTGGAATGCCTTCTGACGTAGACAACAAGGAGCCAATTGGGAAAATAGGTCGATGTATGTTCGAACACAATTTATTGATCCACCAGCCGGTAATGTAGACCATGGTAACAGTGTTTTAGTTAGTAATTTGTAAAAGTAAACATCTTGGGAATTATGTGCTCATTGTTATAAATATGATTTAGATACCTCTACGGACCGGACTAAGCGTTTCGCCTCGCCGTTTATACCGCGTAAGTACATCGAAGGACTGGAACAATTTGCCTGCTGCGGTCTTCCCGTTCGATTATAATTTAGGTGTAAAGACACCTAAATTAACCTTAAAGAAGGCAAGAGTGAATGGGTTCTTAATAAACTAGTGAGCCTCACCATCAACGATTGAATCACTGCTCACCATCAGGTGGAATTGTAGCACTAGTATATATAAATTAAAAAAAAAAAACAATATACGAGATACTACATGATTTCAAGTGATCTCTAATGTATTTCTGGATTTTTGGCTCGTTTTTGAAGAGATTGTGGACATCAAATTTTAATAATGATCAAAGAACTTGGTTTCAATTGAATCAACGTCATTCACCTGGACGTTGATTCAATTGAAACGAAGTTAGCTTTTCTAGTTAGTGACAACGACAAGTTGTAACAGGTATTAAGCATCCTAAGGGTTTTAACAGGTATTTAGATAGTTTTAGATGATAGTGATATGATTGTTTTTACCTGTGGTTTTTACATATTTGTACGTACGTAGTATAGAAGTTATAAATATTCGTAATTAATTGATATTTCAGTCATGTACCTATGTAAATAAATATATTTTGTTATTTCCAGAAATAATTTAAGTATGTTTATAATTTTTTTATTTAATATTAATCTAATAATAAGTTTTTCTAAGAGTCTTTCGTTTTCAAATCCACCAAGAAAGAACAAGTAGATTCATATCGAAGCGTTTTCAATGCACAAACGTTTTTAACGTTAGTGCATTGTGCGTTCGTAACTTGACTGTAGATTTAGTGATCTGTATGTTTCCAAACTTTCAAGTTACGCACTCCTGCGCACGTAGACATAAAAATATCTCCAAATATAATACTAATACGTGTGCTATGGGTTGGTTCATTTATCGCCGCCAACTGTTGGTTTAACGATAAAGTAACCAATTAACTCTTGAAAGATTTTGATAATAATTATGTTACTATGTCGCCGGCCCTGTCTACTTAGGAACTTTCCTATCAGGAAATATGACGGGACTTTATCGTTACTTTAAAAAAGTGAAGAACTTATAGAATTCCACCAGATTAGTAATTAAGAAGAGAGACAAAAGGTGAAAGCTTTTAAGAAGTGACATTAAAAATGTTATCTTTGACCCACTTTTAATGAAAAATATTATTTTCTATCTCTAACTCAAAGTATTTAGGTCTATTTCAATTGAACCATTTACAGGCACTTTCGAATTGTTTTTCGTTTGACCCCCTATCTCACCTGATGGTAAGTGAAGATGTGGCCGACGATGGAGCATGCTTGCCTTAAAGTAATCTATTCACTCTTGACTTAAAGACTCCTAGGATATCAGGAAAAACAGACTCCGGCAGGGAATTCCACTCCATAGCTGTACGCACAATTAATGTATGTCAAGGTCAGACAAACAAAAAGGTATTCTGTAACCATATGGACCGAGTTATAGACATTGCTTAGTGTGTACCACGCGCGCCTCAAAGAGATGTCAGCAAGGCCATGGGTTGATTCCTGAAAGGGAAACCCGGGGTCCTGGAACGCAAGGTAAAAAAGGAACATAGGCGTGGTTTTAGTCAGTAAAAATATGACACGCCCCTCGCCCCGCCCTGGAGCGAAAGAAGTCATTGGATGATTTTTCGCCATAAAAAAGTCGCAAAAAAGGTGAAGCCCACGTAGATCAGAGAAACATAGCGATTAAAAATGGGGAGTAAGGGTAGGAGTGTAAAAAATAGCCTATCATAATCTCAGCCTTTTAATGTTCCCACTGCTGGGACTCAGGCCTCCTCTCTAGGAAAGGGAATGGGCCGTAATCCACCACGCGGGCCCAGTGCGGGTTGGTGGATGTCACATGTCTTGTAATTTTTGGTTCTAGGACATGTCGGTTTCCTCACGATGTTTTCCTTCACCGTTTTGAGAGTAGTAGTGATGAAATAAATTACACAAAGTCATGCGCCTGGCTGGGTTTGAACCCGCGACAACTCGTAAGTCGGGGCCGTTACCATTCGGCTACCACTGCTCTCCAAAAAATAACCTAATCTCACTTATTCTCAGACCTACTACAAAACATTTCATAAAACTCGGTAAAGACGACCGGTAAACACGAGATTTTTATTTATGTGTTTAAAAATAGAATAAATACTTGCCTAATTAACTTGAGAGCACGCTACTGACTTTTTGATGTCACAAGACTTTTAACTAGCCTACCTAGAAAAAATTTCATGTCTTGATGAGTACCGAGAGTTACGTAAAATCTGTCAACGATTGGATCTGTGCCAGTTTGAATGTAGACTTGTGTTGATACGGTAAAGGAGATAGGGAGGTTCTTCATTGAACTAACAATTTTGTAAAAAGTAGATATGGATACATTGTGGAGAATTTGCGTGAGGTAGATCTACATAAATAAAAGGAGAAACTAAGTCAGTCTGTCAATGACATATCAAAGCACAGCCGAAACTACTAGGACTAGAAGTGTGAAATTTTGAACAAAGTTTCCTTTTAGAATGCTCATTAAAGAGATGAAACTGGGGTCTAAAATTTGTATGGAAAAACCTACTTTTACGCAGGCGAAGCCGCTGGCAGAAGCTAGTTCAAAATAAATAAATACAATGCGTTCCAAATAAGAATAGGATCGATTGACAGGTAGTGACGTCACGTCATACTGTCAAATCGAAGAATTATTATGGTGAGCAAAACAAGAAAATTTTAAAATTTAATTTATTTACGAACTGTGAACGAAAATAGTTTAATCAGAATCCAGTTCTTCAATTTTGCTCATCTCTGAGTTCTTCAATTTTGCCGAATTTCTTGCGATTTGACAGTATGACTTGACGTCACAACATGGCGTCGATCCTATTCTGATTTGGAACGCATAGTAAATAAAATTGATCCACTTCTCGGTCACCGATTGAGCTGAAATTTTGCATACTTGTGTAAATCAGATGACAACGCAAAATTATTATGACATGGAGCTGATCTGATGATAAAACCGGAAGGTGGAAATAGGAACTCGGATAACCCTGTCGTGTTTGAGCTTTTTGGAATGATCTTGATAAATATTAATTATATAGGTATATACCGCCGTGTATTAAGTTTCACTTTAAATCTACTACTACGAGGTCATTTTCAATTGTAGTATTTTTAACCGACTTCAAAAAGAAGGAGGTTCTATGTTCGGCTAGTCATTTTATAAGTTGGTGCCATTCTGGTTAAGGTCAGGTCGAAGATTAGTTTTTATGAGTATTTGAGATATACAACATTATTTTTAGTATATGCGAAATCTGAATATAGTCTGTTCAGAATTAGTAACTGAATCGAATCCAATAATTTGAACACCATTTTTTCCCAAAAATATTAAAAAAAATGTCACAAGTTGGACACCCCCGAGGCACCGACACTAAGTACAAAACAAGTTACGGCAGGTCATAGCGGGCATTAAACGCCAGCGCACAGCTGGGTGCAGGAGCAAAACAACCCCTCAGTCGCCCGGGTGGTCCGGTGACCATGTATTTATGTCGCCAATCAGGTACCATAACTTATAACTTTGTGATTTTTCATAATAATAATAATAATACTAAACTACACACACACCCAACATCTTCGGGTTCGTCGCTCAGCTCCGCCTCGCAGCCGCCGGGACCAGCGCCAACCGTGAGTCCAGAGATTCCGGTCGCTGCAGTTGCGTCGAGCTCGAGCGACGAATACTTCTCGCCGCCGACGACACCACCACCTGCGCGTCGACGGGGAAGAGGCCGACCCCCGGCCAGCTTGGGACCTCGAGGCCCGCCGGCCTCTGATAGGGTCCCCGCTGCCGGTGGAAGTGTGCAGCGCATGCGATGGACATCATCCATTAATGAAAACGTCATGCGCTCATACTTTGGGGCTACAGAGGGGGGAATTAACCTGACTGCGTATCGTAGTCGGATGCTCTCTCTGTTTCAGGTGCTTGAGCCAGCTGTCAATGTTTCGGTCCAACGACTATCGGATCAGGTGCGGGTCATTCAGCGTAATCGTATGTTGGATGACGCCGTACTTGATAGACTGCGCCTGGAATCACAGAGTAGCCGTGTTTCACCTGCTACAACACCGGCCGCGGTGCAACGTCTGCCCACTGCTTCACCGCGACCCGTCCAGGTTGGTGACGCCGATGATGACGCGGCTATATCTGTGAGTACCCAATGTAATGATCGATTGAGGGGCGCTTTGGAGGACGCATTTCGAGAGTACCGTTCCACACCGCCGGGGCTTAGACCTCGTCTACCTCGTTTGCCCATGCACAAGAGAAATAGGGCGCTGGTGTGTGCTCTAGATTCACAGCTATCAAATTGCTTTGATAGCAGCAAAGACCTCACTGATACCCACTCAATCTTGTATTGTGCGGCTGTAGCGGCATGTCGTGTAGCTCATGTTAAATTTCCTAATTGTGACAGAGCTACACGACCAGCTGTGCCAGCTTGGCAGTGCAGGATAGAGCACCGTATCGGTGAGGCTAGAGCACTCATCGGTAAGCTTATCTGCTTCAGGGAGGGCAACACTCGCCCTAGGGTGATGCGCTTTGTGAGGCGGGCATTCTCGGGGACTGATATTAGTCCTCGAGATTATCTGCCCTGCGTCACAGAGCGTATCGACTTCCTGAAGCAGAAAATCTATGCATGGGCAAACCGTATTCGTCGGTACAAGCGGCGAGTGGAGCGGTACACTCGGAATCGTACATTCCAAAGCAACGAAAGGTGGGTTTACAGGGATTGGGAGCGATCGGACCAAGGTGTGACTGATACGCGCCTGCCGGATGATGACGCCATGTGTTCATTTTGGCGCAGCATTTGGTCGGCGCCTGTCAGTCACACCGAGGGTGATTGGATTCGAGAGGTCGAGCGCGCATGCGATCTTTTACCAGAAATGGGGGCAATTACCATCAGCCCCCAAGATGTAGCCCGTGCAGTCCGTCCATTGCCTAACTGGAAATCTCCTGGGCCGGACGGGCTGCACAATTTCTGGGTTAAATGGTTCCAAAGGTCGCACGCTCGCTTGGCATCTCAGTTCCAGTCTGCCTTAGAGTCAGGGTCGCTGCCCCAGTTTCTAACGACAGGAATAACCCACCTGCTCCATAAATCAGGTAGTACTGCGGAACCCAAAAATTATAGACCGATCACGTGTTTGCCGACGGTCTATAAAGTTCTTACATCCATTCTGAGAGCTAAAATCAATAGTCATATTGAGACAAATTCTATCATGTCTGCCTCTCAGAATGGATGTAGGAACGGGTCCCGCGGTACTAAGGAGCTGCTCCTCATCGATATTGCCATTAGCCAACAGGTTCGACGTTCTCGGAAGAATCTGTCGGCATGTTGGATAGATTATAAGAAGGCATATGACTCTGTTCCTCATACATGGCTCATGAGGGTGCTAGAACTGTATAAAGTTGATGCAACTCTGCGCACCTTCCTGATGTCATGTATGGGGCAGTGGAGAACAGTCCTTCACTATCCGGGATGTCGACAAATTCAGGAGAACAACGAACCGATAAGGATTGAGCGTGGCATATTCCAGGGTGATAGTCTGAGTCCACTGTGGTTTTGCCTAGCCTTGAACCCGCTCAGCACACTGCTGGAGGGTTCTGGCTTAGGTTACCGGTTGAAAAGAGGCGGTCAGGTCATATCTCACCTTCTTTACATGGACGATCTGAAACTCTTTGCCCCCAACAACTTGCAGCTGGTGGAGCTACTGAAGGTAACTGAAACCTTTAGTAGTGCCATCAGGATGGAATTTGGTGTGGACAAATGTGCAGTCATACATGTAAAGAGAGGTGAGATTATGGAATCCGTGGGAATTCAACTCTCGGATTCCATACACCTTAGATCCCTCTGCTCAACCGAAACTTACAAGTATTTGGGTATGTCGGAATCGTTAGGCATCAATACTGATGACGTGAAACAATCGTTGAAAGAGCGCTTCTTTGGACGCCTGAATAAAGTACTCAATAGTCTTTTATCAGGCGGAAACAAGGTGCGCGCTTTCAACGGTTGGGTCATGCCGGTATTGATGTATTCTTTCGGCATACTCAAATGGACTCAGACAGAACTTGACGCCCTGGATAGGAGGGTCCGCACACTACTTACCGCAAATCGGATGCATCACCCACGGTCATCGGTGATGAGACTGTATATCCCGCGGAAGTGCGGGGGTCGTGGCTTCTTAAATGCTAAGACCCTGCACAACCGCGAGGTATGCAGCCTCAGGGAATACTTCCTAAAAACCGACGTGGGTATGCACCGAGATGTGGTAGCGGTGGACAAGGGCCTCACTCCGCTCTCCTTGGCTAACGAGAACTGGCGCAAACCTATAGTACTGGATACTAATGACCGCAGGGAAGTATGGCAGAGCAAGGAGCTTCACGGACGCTTTTACCGGGCCTTACATGGGCCCGATGTAGACCTGTTAGCGTCCGTATCTTGGCTGCGTTTCGGTGACCTCTTCGGGGAAACTGAAGGTTTTGTCTTTGCGATTATGGACGAAGTTATGATGACGAACAACTACCGGAAATATATTGTGAAGGACGGTACGGTTGACATCTGTCGGGCATGCCACCGACCCGGGGAATCAATCCGACACATTATTTCTGGGTGTTCTCATCTAGCTAACGGAGACTATTTGCATAGACACAACCTCGTAGCCAGGATTATCCACCAGCAACTTGCTCTTAAATACAATCTTGTGGAATCAGAGGTACCGTACTATAGGTATGTGCCCGACCCAGTTCTCGACAATGGCAATATAACGTTATATTGGGATCGATCTATCATCACTGACAGGACTATTGTTGCCAATAAACCTGATATAGTGGTGATAGATCGACTAGAGCGTCGCACAATGATTGTTGATATAGCGGTCCCTCATGACGAGAACCTCGTGAAAGCTGAGAAAGATAAGCAAACTAAGTATCTTGACTTGGCTCGCGAGGTTGTCGACATGTGGGAAGTGGATAATGCAATCATTGTGCCGATAGTCGTAACGGCCAATGGCTTAATAGCCAAGAGCCTCGAACAACATCTGAGGAGGCTCTCGTTAGGCAGCTGGATCAAGGGCCTGATCCAGAAAGCAGTACTCCTAGACACGGCGCGTATAGTTAGGAGATTCCTCTCTCAGGAGCCCTGACCGCCGGCAGCTTGGACTCTGTTCCCGATGCCGGTGGGCTACTATTTTTTATATTTTTAAATGTTTTTTTTAATGTGTTTTTTTTTTAAGGAAATATTTAAAAATATAATAAGTATGTAATATAATAAATAAATGGAATAATAATAATAATAATAACCCCATCGCCGTATCTCTACGTTGACGTCGTGGTGGGGCTTGCGTGCTCCAATATATCCTAGGTCTGTATCGGTAAAGTTTGCTTTGCCGTAATATGCCTAGGGTGAGGGGCCAGACTAAGAGAGATACAATCCGCAGTGCAGTTTTGTGGCGAACTGTTGGGCATTAGCGACCCCACGGACCCTATCTCCCGGGAGAATTCTTGTTCTTCATCTCCGGCTTGCCTTTATTGGCCGGCCGTAGTGAACACTGACGAGGAACTGAGCTCCCACCTCTCTCTTGCCTTTATTGGCTGGCTTGAGTGGAGATTCGCAAGAGCAAACGTGCTCGGGAGAAGGATGTATAATCCAGTAAGGTGCTGGTAGGGATCTTGACCGTACTTCCGGGATTGTCCTGATAGCCGTGGTATACCTCTCCACTCCTTAAGCACCTCAGGATATGTTGCCCTCTTGTTGCTACGTCACTTCGTGCTAGCGGCCGTTTTTGGGGGCCCATTTATTGAGTGTGCAAGTCACCCCCTGCCTTTTTTCGATGCATATTAATAACGTTGTTCAGGCAGGGGCCATAGTCTTGACATAGTTCCATGTTACCAGTCCACTTAAGATCCAAAAACCATAGCCCTATTATCTTTGTTCTCCATATGTCGCAACAGTTTTTCAATAACCGGGGGTTGTCCTTGGGTGCACTAGCATAGCGCGTACAGGGATAATCGTCGGTTGGTATCATGTTCCATTATAATTGTCTAAAGGGCCTCTGCGAGTTGGCTTCGGCTCCTCGTACGCCTCCCAAAGGTCCAGGACCTCAGGGTCCTGAGATAAATAAAATATATAAAAATAATAATAATAATAATAACCCCATCGCCGTATCTCTACGTTGACGTCGTGGTGGGGCTTGCGTGCTCCAATATACCCTAGGTCTGTATCGGTAAAGTTTGCTTTGCCGTAATATGCCTAGGGTGAGGGGCCAGACTAAGAGAGATACAATCCGCAGTGCAGTTTTGTGGCGAACTGTTGGGCATTAGCGACCCCACGGACCCGATCTCCCGGGAGAATTCTTGTTCTTCATCTCCGGCTTGCCTTTATTGGCCGGCCGTAGTGAACACTGACGAGGAACTGAGCTCCCACCTCTCTCTTGCCTTTATTAGCTGGCTTGAGTGGAGATTCGCAAGAGCAAACGTGCTCGGGAGAAGGATGTATAATCCAGTAAGGTGCTGGTAGGGATCTTGACCGTACTTCCGGGATTGTCCTGATAGCCGTGGTATACCTCTCCACTCCTCAAGCACCTCAGGATATGTTGCCCTCTTGTTGCTACGTCACTTCGTGCTAGCGGCCGTTTTTGGGGGCCCATTTATTGAGTGTGCAAGTCACCCCCTGCCTTTTTTCGATGCATATTAATAACGTTTTCAGGCAGGGGCCATAGTCTTGACATAGTTCCATGTTACCAGTCCACTTATGACTCCAAAAACCATAGCCCTATTATCTTTGTTCTCCATATGTCACAACAGTTTTTCAATAACCGGAGGTTGTCCTTGGGTGCACTAGCATAGCGCGTACAGGGATAATCGTCGGTTGGTATCTATCATGTTCCATTATAATTATCTAAAGGGCCTCTGCGAGTTGGCTTCGGCTCCTCGTACGCCTCCCAAAGGTCCAGGACCTCAGGGTCCTGAGATAAATATTGAAAATACATATAATAATAATAATAAAACATTTATTTAAGTCGAGGTCCATATTATTGTTAGTAACAATTATCTTAAAAACTAATAAAGACACAAATTGCACAACTATGATATAATATCTTTGCAGCATGGGGGACTCCCACCTATCTCCAAAAACACTCAGTATAGTATACAGAAATAAAACAGTTAATAAATATAATACAGTTTTGAAATTTTGTACATAGATTCTTTACATAAAAATACTAGACACGTGTTTCAGGTTTCTAGCTTAAAATAACATGTATATCAACATAACCTGATTGGCAACTGTGTTTGTAAAGTTGATTTTCAGACGTAATTATTATTTACTAGCTAGCGGTTGCGCCCATTGTGAAGTTTGTAAATTAATAATAAATACCTATTCTATGCGCTATTCATCCTAATCCGTTTAGCAGTTTGATCGTGAAGGAGTAACAAACACACACACACATACTTATAAATATAATATTACTAGCTGCTGCCCGCGACTTTGCCCGCGTGGTAGTAGAAAATTATCCCAAGGGAACATACTCCCGGGATAAAAACTATTTTAGGACATGGTCTACCCGTATACAAAGTTACATCGAAATCCGTTCAGCCGTTCGAGCGTAACAAACCTAAAAATATACACACTCACTTTTTACCTTTACGAGTAGGTACAATATTAATGTGATTGTGAATAGTTTTCTAATAGACACCAATTACATTATAACTATTCCTATGTCACCACTAAATACGGCATCGTTATATCATATTTCAAGTTAATATATCGCGATAACCTTGGAAGCAGCGCGTCAGGACTTCTTGACACCGGTTTCCTAAAAAAGAAAATGTTTACATCAAATAAATCGTCACTTCACAAACGTTTACGTCATGATCGTCGTGTGCTATTGTTAACTAAACGGTACCGTGTGTTTAAGGGGGAGGTGTGAAGACGTGGCTAACTGCGCTGCTCTTAAAACTGCCTTGGTTTTAGTAGTGTCATTCTGAACTTCGACAATTAATTACTTCGACACAGTCTCAAATTCGAAAACCAGTAGTTCGACTATTGCTTCGACAGAACATATATTCGACTAGCATTAGTCCGACAGAACAAACTTCGACAACACACCCCTTCGAAGAACACTACTTCGACAGAACCCTCTTCGATATGCACTTGTTCGACGGTTCTCTATTGCGACGGAACATACGATCGACATAATACTACTCTGAAATGTGACGATAATAATTGAATCTTATGCATTTACTCGTATATACTTATGGTTTAGTCCAGCCCCGACAAAGTGTTGACAGAGCGTCCAATGTTGTTCTAAAGTACTATTTTATTTATATCAATAAAATTTAAATAAAATAGAACTTTAGAACACGCAGTCGCATTACATTGGTGACCACGACGTGGTCCTGCCCAGCCACTTATGCGTATGATTTTTCTGAGAACTACTGGATGCTTAAAAATGTAAATGCTCAGTCAGTAGGTGACACTGAAGTCTTGATTATACAATATGGAAGCTATTCTTCTATTCTTTTTATTAGAAAACCTATTCGGAGTTTGGTAACGTTAACGTTACCTTGTTTAAAAAAAATAAATCATCCCAAGGTCGTCATTATCAATGAGGAAAATCAATTGTTTAGCTGTAGGTACTAGGTACTAACTATAACCTACCTACTGAACAGTATGGTAGAACCGTTGAACTGATAAGACTAATACCTATACCACATAATACCTATTAGATAGCTCGCTTGGACGTAACAAGGAAGTGGAATTTGGATTATTTATTTACCTCACTGGTATCTCACTTTTATCATTAAGGAAGTAGTTTTATCTTAACTGGAGTCAGGAAATGGGATCGGAATGTCTTTGTTTTGTTACGTTGTTGCAAAAAAGAATTTGGCTTATCTGATACAGTCAAGAGTCCACCATCATCTTCCTATCCTTATCTCGTATTACTTGGGGTCGGCGCAACACGTTTTTTTTTCTTCCATTCTGTCCTGTCACCAGTCACGCTATCACTAACTCCCTTTTCTTTCATATCACTCCTCACACAATCGATCCATCTTTTCTTTGGCCTCCCTCTCCATCCGTCTATATTTATTCTCATAATTCTTCTAGATCCCTCCTCTTTTCCACCATCACCGAAAAATATGTGCAATACCAGAAGCAATGCACGTGTAGGCAGAGGCAAGCTGATAGATCTCATGTGAAATATCTCAACCATCTTTCCAAATATAGGTAATCTGCATTTTAACCGATACCTTTTGAAGGTTTCCAATTAGGCTTCAAAATCAAAGGTCATTGTGATAATCATTAAACGCTTAATTCTCAGTCATTCTATGTCAGTTGATAAAACTACAGAAGCGAATGACACAGCAATGCAGTATCAATGACAAGTGGCAAGCATGAATTAACTTTGAAGACCGACCAGTTTCTATTTTTTTCTCCAACTCTGGTAGGAGGCGAGACGGAGAGTCAGACATACTGACTAAAACCCACCAGTGCTCCTTTAGTTGCCGCGGTAACTCTTTCGATTCACCCCGCAGTCCACCGGCTAGTAAGAAGGAGTGGCAGGCCGTCGCCACCTTTTGCGAAGCAGTACTGCTAGCAAAAGAGGCGGCCGCACGCATGAGGGAACGGCCCTCACGCCCCAGCTGTCGGAATCCCGATCCCGATTTCCAGCTTCCATAGGCGCGGGTTTGCGGACTACCGACGAGCTACCCATTGCTCGCCGTCCGACCGTCCGGTAACCGTCCGGACCGAGCCCAAGTCGTCGACGGCGCGTAGTGTTCCACGCGCGGCTCAAGGAGATGTCAGCTAAACCGTAGGGGCCCAGCAGGGTCGAAGCCTACTGGGCCCATGGGTTGTGCGAAAGAGAACCCCGGGGCCCTGAAACGAAGGCAAGGAAGGAACAGGATTGGGTTTTAGTCAGTAAAAGTCTGATACGCCCTCCTGCTCCGCCCAAGGGCGGGAGATGTCATTGGATGATTTCAAACCTTAGCTTTTCACCAAGGTATGCATGATAAATTGCTCTCGTAGAACAAGAAGAACCTTCAACCGCCAATCTTCGCTTTACGAGTGTCAAATTTTTAAATAATTATACCTACTGTGCTAGGCGTCCTGTAAAGGAGTACCTATAACTTATTATTTAGGAACTACATAATAAGGAATCGATATTTATTTTGTGACTAGGTAATCCATACTTCCATACTAATATTATAAATGCGAAAGTAACTCTGTCTGTCTGTCTGTCTGTCTGTCTGTCTGTTACGCTTTCACGCTTATACCGCTGAACCAATTTTGATGAAATTTGGTACAAAGATAGAATATAGCTTGAGAAAGGACATAGGCTATAAATTATCACGCTATTTGCTATGGGGGGTGAGCAATATTCCAAAATTTCAGTATTGAACGATTTGCCGTGACTTCGATCCCCAGTTATAGTAATAATTTTTGTGAGTATTTTGTCGTCTTTTTTGTATATAATATGCGATGGTAATTCGATTACAATAATAATAGGACTTTTAGCATATTTTTTACACATCTTAGACATTTTTACTCCATATTTTTGTAAAAAGTAATCAAACATGTAATAAATTCTAAGTGGAAAAACGAATATAATATTTCTTTTTTTCATTTAGCTACAAATTTAATATCTGAGGTGAAAATCATCACGCTATCATCGACAAAGGGTTAAGCAGACAATGATGACGTTTATATAAGAACACCTATTTTACACAAAAGTCAACGAACACCGTAGTGCAGTCGTGTCTGGATTAGATTGGCACGTAAGGGGATAGTGGTTTTAAAATCAGTTTCTTTTTTGTGATAGTTTTGTTTTATTTTACTGTAAACAAGAAATTTTTACATATTTTTGCCTTCTTACTATTATTTTTATCGACAGTCTGGTTTCTACATCAGCACTTTCGAAGCAGTTTGGCAGATTATACTGACCTTCACTATACAAGACAGAAATCCAGCGGTTATGCATTCAAACGTCTACAAAGAGATCTAGAGATACAATAGAGCGGCTATCAGAAAAAATGTCTTAGAAAAACTGTCATCCAATGCCTCAGTGACGCCATCTGGCTTTGAATAGCAAACACACGAATTAAATTTGTCAAACTACTTATTTATTTAACTATCGCTCGGTAGGTGGCCAGGGGCCTTACCATGATAATGTCAAAATGTCAGACGTACGAGCGAAAAAGAGTGATGGAGCTATACACCCTATATAGCTCCATCCCTTTAACAGTCCGGTTTAGGTCGTAAAATGGATCACGTTATGAGCTCGTGGTAGAGCCTCAGTGTGTGATAAAGGTAAGGTTAAGCTTTTCAGCAATAGATGGCGTTATCACGAAATCAGCAAATGTTTCTAGACCTATTTATAAAAATTATTGAATTCTAATTAATTGCTTCGTAAATGCCAAAAATATTTACGAAAATAAACCGCAGTTAGGTCCAGGCATTTTATCATAACAAGATTTGTAATAGCGTAAAGCGCGGTGGGCCTTGGCGCGGTCGCCTCCTTCTGCGAAGCAGTAATGCTAGCAAAGGAGGCGGCCGCACGCGCGAGACAATAACCCTCGCGACCCAGCCGATCCTAACCGAGGGGTTCCGATCCCGATTTCCGGCCACCGTTGGCGCGGGCTTGTGGACGGCGAGCAATGGGTAGCTCACCGTCCGTCCGTCCGGTAACCGTCCGAACCGAGCCCAAGTCGTTGACGGCGCGTAGTGTTCCACGCGCGCCTCAAGGAGGTGTCAGCAACCGTAGGGGCCCAGCAAGGTCGAAGCCTATTGGGGCCATGGGTAATACGAAAGAGATTCCCGGGGCCCTGGAACAATGGCAAAGAAGGAACAGGAGTGGGTTTTATGTATGTTTCTTACTGGTTTATGTTACGATAAAACAACGCTGTATGATTTTAAAATTATTGGTTCATTAGATATACTAAAAGTATAATATACCGTAGAATTATCTTTTTTACAACACTAAATAAATGTTATTTAACGTAGGCTATCAAAAAAAAAGTGGAGAAAGTAGTTTTCAGTTGCTAAAATGTATAAATAGTCTGAGTCACGGAGTTGATACTGAGGTCGATACCCACAGTTTTTAGTGTGTGCACCTTTTGCTTTTAGGTAGGAAATCATCAAATACCTTCCCCCGCTCTGGGTAAAGCGAGAGGTAGTACCAGACTTTTACTGACCGAAACCCACCTGTGTTCCTTTAGTTGCCCTTAGCGTTCCAGGGCTATGGTAACTTGCACGCCACAATTGCGGCAGCAAATACCTTCTTTGAGAAAAGTCTTAAAAGGCTCTCTTTCCGCCTGACGCAGGTCTTCATCGAACGCAGATGTTTCGGAAGGACCCCCAAAAAACCAGCAAATATAGGTAGGTACTTAATCACAGAAAGATGCTTCTTGAGCAGTTCGTGAAGGTTACCAGTACTTCAAGTAGTCTCTCCCCCGGACTTGACCACAACCTACTGTTTGGAACAAGTACCTAATTTCAAAGATTCCAAAAATTGAAGATCATTAAGAATTTCATGAAAAACCCATGAAGACATATTTCACACAAGGCCCCGACGTTTGCGTTCCTGAAGATAGTTTGATTACGTATGATGTATCCTACATTACTTGCAGCCTTAAGTCGACAACTGGACGTTACCTCCTTAAGAGTGGTCAGTGAGTGGTGATCAACACTGGGACAACATTCTGACGGATGCCAGAGTCAGTCACAGCCCCAATTGGTTGCGACATTTGTTCGCTGTCATTTTATAGTTTTGTGGAGTCACAAACACGGAGTAATGAGGGGGTATTAGGGTGTTTCGAGAGGTTTCTGTTTCAAACTCGACGTGATGTAAGTCAACATCAAACTGCAACAATTTTTTCACAAATTCTTTATAAGTACAGTTGTGGAGCAAGATGACATCGTAGGTTACTCTGTAGTATTTTAATAATCGCTAGCAGCAGTGGACTATCAGTGCACGTTATCCAGCTGACGATGGGCTGAAGCCGATTATGCTCCTTTGAAATTCACTTCCGCCAAAGTTGCATAACGGACCCGGCTAAAAGTCTGCAGAGAAATATCATCGAGGCAAATTCTTATGGGAGGTAATTCTTTCGAAAAATCTCATAGCTCTAGCAGGCATTGGACCTAGAGATCTTAGTCAGGCGAAAAGAGAGGACGCGTCCTCTCTTTTCCTCAAAGAAGGAAGATTTGCTGCCGCGTGCAAGTTACCGTAGCTCTAGAAAACTAAGGGAAATTAAAGGAACACAGGTTGGTTTCAGTCTGTAAAAGTCTGACACAAACTCTCGCTTTACCCAGAGCGGGGGAAGGTATTTGATGATTTTCTACCTAAAAGTAAAACGTGCAGACACTAAAAACTGTGGGTATTGACCTCAGAACAAGATCCGTACAGACTCTTTATACATTTTGGCAACATTTAACATTTTGAAAACTACTTTATCCACTTTTTTATAGCCTACGTTAAATAACATTTATTTAGTGTTGTTAAAAGAAAACAACGGTTTAATACACTTTTTGTCTATTATAATGAACCAATCATATTAAAATCATACAGCGTTGTTTCATCATAGAATAAACCAAAAACAAACTTAAACTATCACCTTTTCCTTTTAGGGGTAGGCAGAACCACAGTTTATCAACTACTTCGACCTCAACATGTCTGTTTCTGTTTATTGATGATGATAAGTAATTTATTTGATGTATATCATGAACGAGTATTCTATTACTGGTGAGCCAAATAAATAAAATAAATTATATATCTGGACATAAGAAATACATTTTACATAATATATTTACTGAAATTAATTTCCGTTATTTGAATTATATGTTTTCAGCACGAATCACAAGCACAGAATTATTAATTACGTTTGTGCATTTTTACTAACTTGACGCAGACAAAGTCGCGGGTAACAGCTAGTTAAATACTAAAACAAGAAAAACAAAACCACTTGACTAATTAAAACTTAATTAGTAAACTATGTGCAGGAACCTGCGGTGGCTTATCCTGTGTTTTACCAACAATATTGGATAGCCTTATATGGAATATAAGGAAATAGGATGTTATTCAAAAATAATACCATCCATTTCTATGACACATGCAAAAATACTTGTTACCATTGTTGTTGTTGCCATTTTATCAATGTATATGCAAAAAATTTAATAAATTTAAATTGATCAAAAAACAATTACAATTTTTAACAAAGTATCTGTCTCAATAACGCCGTGGTCTGTGGCATATGAGCGTGATAGACTTTGAAATCAGAGTTCAAATCGGACTTTTCTTTCTAATCAGTTTTGAAGCTTTATAACTTCGTCGTTTATAAAGATATTTCTCAATATACTTACTCGAAAACCCGTACACAATTGACTGTTTATCGCACTAGTGCGGAAAAGTGCGCGTACCCGCCCCGCCATAATTTTATTACATTTATCGTATCAGCCTTGGCGCGCGTCGACCCCCACGATTCGCGCGTCAACCCCCGTTTATTTATGTCTCCGTAAGTGTATTGAAAAACGTCGTTTGATACACGTGGAAATTTGTTACTGCAGCTCTCGGCTCCATAACAAACTTTCTCCACTTGTTTAAAAATGTACTATTTAAATTCATTCATATTAGTGTATCTACTAGAGATAATAAGTTTTATCATTAGCTCATAAGAAATACGTGCATATTGCCTTCTTCCTTAGCATTCAATGGAATAAAACTTAATCAGTCACTTGAGCCAATTAGCTCTTATCAGTTCAAGTACCCTGTTACTAAGCAACATTGTTAGTAGGTAAGTATTGTTGTAAATATAGCGGAAACTATTTGACATAAATGATAAGAAAAATGATACCAGTGTAACAATCTTACCAGTGAATAGGCTCTTAATAAACTAGTGCGCCTCACCATCAATGATTGCATCTCTGCTTACCATCAGGTGGGATCGCAGTCAAGCACTGGTTTATAAGATTTAAAAAAAAAAAAAACTACTAAAAAAACTCGTGTCACAGTGTTTGTTAGCGATCTCTTCCAAAACGGCTTGACTGATTTTTAGGGTTCCGTATCCAAAAGGGTAAAGGGGCCCTATTACTAAGGCTCCGCTGTCCATCCGTCTGTCTGTCGGCCTGTCTGTCCGTCCGTCACCAGGCTGTATCTCATGAACCGTGATAGCTGTAATAGACAGTTGAAATTTTCACACGGCGCGTATTGTTCCACGCGCGCCTCAGGGAGATGTCAGCAAATCGTAGGGGCCCAGCAGGGCCGAAGCCTACTGGGGCCACGGGTAGTGTGAAAGCGAAGCCCGGGGCCCTGGGACGAAGGCAACGAAGGAACAGGAGTGGGTTTTTGGTCAGTAAAAGTCTGACACTATCTCCCGCTCCGCCCAAGAGCGCGATTTGTCATAAGATGATTTTCCCACCTAAAAAAAAAACACTTCAGCTGTGAAAATTTCAACTGTCTAGCTACTAACGTGATTTTTTGTTTTTTTGCTACGAACGGTACGGAACCCTGTGTGCGCGAGTCTGACTCGCACTTGTCGGTTTTTATGATAATTTGTTGTATATTTGGTCGGTCTTATTGTTAGACCTACCAAATATACAACAATCAAGTCATCCCCCATACCTTCATCCCCTCATTTTTCTTTGGTAATTTAAATGGCAGAACGATGTTTGCCGAATCACCTAGTAAAAAACTGGGAAAGTGCGAGTCGGACTCGCGCACTGAGGGTTCCGTAAAAACTTAAAAGGTAAATTGCGGTTTACGATTTATGACGTATTAAAAAAAAAATACTTCCTTGATCTCGTTCAAACCAATTTTCGGTGGAAGTTTATAAGGTAATGTACATCATATATTTTTTTTAGTTTTATCATTCTCTTTTTTTAGAAGTTACGGGGGGACGACGACACATTTTACCACTTTGGAAGTATCTCTCGCGCAAACTATTCAGTATATAAATTATATTAGAAACCTCAATATCAGTTTTGAAGACCTATCCATAGATACCCCACACGTATGTGTTTGATGAAAAAAAAAAAATGTTGAGTTTCAGTTCTAAGTATGGGGAACCACCAAAATTTATTGTTTTTTTTCTATTTTTTGTGAAAATCTTAATGCGGTTTACAGAATACATCTACTTACCAAGTTTCAACAGTATAGCTCTTATAGTTTCGGAAAAAAGTGGCTGTGACATACGGACGGACAGACACATGACGAATTTATAAGGGTTCCGTTTTTTGCCATTTGGCTACGGAACCCTAATTAATAACAAAATTGATAGTAATATTATATCATGTAAACTAATTAACGACTTCTTTAATTGACAATCACAACGGTAAATAATATTATGCAATCGCATTTAGTTTGTTTAATAAAGAAGGCATAAAATGAGATAAGATGTAACAAATTACTTGGAAACTGTATATGTCTGTTGTAGATTATATATATAGACTAATCTCTGTTGTGCAGACCTATTTATTAGTTTATTTTATTTTACTAGGTACGTCATTTTGTAATGTTCTATATTTTAAAATGTTTGTATTGAATAGTTACTTGCTTATAAACACTTATGACAGTAACATATTTTCTCTTATTTATTTATAAATCCTTTATATTTATGAGCCTTCATCCTATTATTCTAACAGTGTATAAGACTCCAAATATGTAAAAAAAATCAATTACTGCATTTTTGTCTTAAGCTCACTAAACTATTCGAGCTGGTTAAAAACTTTGAAAATACTTTATTTCACAAGGCAGTATTCTGGGCCCTATAATTTTTGCAATTTACTATGGTAAATACTTTTCAGTCTGAGATTTGACTCAAGACTGAGATCTCTTACGTAGGAATTTACCTCAAAAAGTTTTTGTTTTTTCACAACTTTTACACAACGCCATCTAGTCCCAAACTAAGCAGAGCTTGTGGTATGAGAACTAGACAACTGATAAACATACATAAATATTTCTATACTCCATTTGTTTAGGTAGTTAACTAAACTTTAACCAACCTTGATATGTTTTTTTGTTAAAAAAAGAATCGTATATAAGACATACAAAGATTATTTAAATTTAGTTAATTACCAAACATCGGTATAAGTAAGTAACAAATTGTAAACATTTTTAGATAAAATGTTTAGACCACTTTTAGTTAAAAAACATGTCAAGATTGTTTACATTTAGTTAATTACCTAAACAGATGGAGTTTAAATACATACATTTATAGATAAATTACACCAAGACACAGAAAAAATGATCGTGCTCATCACACAAACATTTGTCCTGAGTGGAAATCGAAACCACGGCCTCCGGAATAGCAGTCAGGGCCACTGACCACTAGACCAACAGGCCAGTCAGTCAAAAGATCGAGCAAGATTGATAGCGTACAACAAAGAAAGGAGGCTATTTTTCCTCATTACTAATTTGACAGCAGCTGCTTATAGCAAATATGTAGATGCTACGTTGAAACACAAGATGGACCGAGGACCTGGTGAGGATTGCGGGAATCCGCTGGGTGCGAGACGCATAGAACCAGTCGCTGTGGTGATACTTGGAGGAAGACTATATTCACTAGTGGACACGTCTTTTGGCTGAAATGATGATGGTGATGACATACAGAAAGTAGTCTTTTGTAGCAAATTGTTCTTCTGGTATACTCTAGGGAGGTTCCTTTCTGTAGAGCCCGGGCCGCCAGTATCTTGGGCCCTGTTCCCGATACCGATGGGATACAATTTTTATATTTTTAAGTGTCTCTTAAACATGGAAGGAAATTCTTCAAAAATGGCAATCGTAAATGATGTTTTATTTTGCAAATTGATTATATAATTATCTAAATGACACTTTTAACTAAACGAGGCCGGTGTTTCCTAACTATATTGAGAACAAAAGCTGAAACAAATCCCAGAGGAAAGTCTATACAGCAAACATGGCACTAATGATAAAAATTCGACTGGCCTGTTGGTCTAGTGGTTTGTGGCCCTGACTGCTATGCTGGAGGTCGTGGGTTCGATTCCCACCCAGGACAAATGTTTGTGTGATGAGCACGATCATTTGTTCTGTGTCTGGGTGTAATTTATCTATATATGTATGTATTTAGAAATATATAAGTAGGTTTATCAGTTGTCTAGTACCCATAACACAAGCTCTGCTTAGCTTGGGACTAGACGGCGTTGTGTGATAGTTAAAAAAAAAAAAAAAAAATGGTCAAATCATATGAGAACCATGCAGTACGCAGATTAATGTTTGAGATGGCCTTTTGAGGAAAGAACGACTCAGTGATAACAGCCCCCATTTACGAGTGATCTTAACGTGGGCTCAAACCCAGCCAGGTATTACTTTGTGTAATTTATTTCATTACCACTGCTCTCAAAAAGGTTGAAGGAAAACATCGTGAGGAATCAGGCATGTCTTAGAACCATGCTGTATGGACTTTAAAAGAGACTTTGACCCTGCGTTTGTTTCGGTGTTTCTTCTCAGGGTAGTCAGCTAGGGACCACCAGCCTCATCTAGTTTAAAACTATTTGTAAAATAAATATCATTTATCATATAACCAAAAATTCGAAGACATGTTGCATCCACCAATCCGCACTGGGACCCCGCGTGGTGAATTATATCCATTCCCACTACTAGAGAGGAGGGCTGATTATGCTATACTATGTCCAGTAAATTCAAGCATTTTTGTTTTATAGTCTGTAAATATCCTTAAGGCACCAAAGATTTGTTCCCTTGTTACTGACCAACCTTTAGTACCTAACCCTTACCTTGTAAATCACAACGGGACAGCCGGACAGGTCAGAAGCCCCCACGGGCGTCAAATTAATACCATCTATATATAAACAATTATTTCTGTCCGTCAGTCGGTCTCGTCGTCTTGCCGGTCATGTGAGGTTGTCACGTGGGCCATTCAATACAGGCCACAATGAAAATAAACTTCTAGACAGGTATTGTTATAACAAACGATATGTGTACGTGGGTACGTGCTCGTCGGTTGTGATAGTCATTATGTGTGAAGAAAATGAAAGATATTTTAAGATTTGCACTCAGCAGAAAGGGTGTTATAATGATACCAACGAGAAAGCACGAACATGAGCAGAACTAGATAGAGCGGGGTAGAGAGGAACAAGTTCTAAATAAAAAGTTTTTTTAGAATTTGTAATTTATTTCTAAACATTCAATATGTAGAAAGTAAATAAAAAAAAACTGGGCAAGTGCGAGTCAGACTCGCGCACTGAGGGTTCCGTACAAACTTACCTATGTAAATAATTCAATTCCCGAATGGAGTCTCGAAAATTTTTCCGAATCGCAAAAAATGTTCTTTTTTTGTGACTTAACAACAAATTTTCTGTTTTCAGATTTATTCCTATACCTGTGCTAGACTAGGTGTTAAATAAGAAACAAACAATACCGAGAAACACCAACTTCCGAAATTAAAGTTATTTTGATCCTTTGAGTGTTTTTTTTTAGTGAAATCGTTTTTTTTTTTTGTAAAAAGTTTTTTATTTCACACTTTTTAGTTGCGATACACTTAAAAACAGAGTGCCTATTTCTCATGACAATTCCAATTAACCCAAACACTGCTAGGTTACGTTGTTTTATTATGAAGTTCCTGTGTCTACCTTCCAACTTCCGGGCCCATCATCAGATCAGTTCGATAGTACCTTATAGCCAAAGTGCATCTCATACAATTCTAAGAAGCCCAAACAGGGCTATGATACATTGATTAATTACGGAGTTCCTGTGCCTACCTTCCGGCTCCATCATCATCATCAGTTCGATAGTACCTTATAGCCAAAGTGCATCTCATGACAATTCTAATAAGTCCAAACACGGCTAGGTTACATTGATTAATTACGGAGTTCCAGTCTTCCTACGTCCTACTTTCCACCTCCACCACCTCCATCATCATCATCAGATCACTTCGATGATATCATTTACAACGTAACTATTCAGAACCATTCATTTATTTGTATTGTCATAGTCGCTTAACTATCTTCATTGTGATATCTATGTGAGTATGAAGTTCCGTTGGCCATTTCTGGTCTTCTTCATCAGTTCCACTTCATAAAATGTTACTTTTTGACTGTACATGCTTAAGTTCTCGATGAAAATACCAAAATCACTACATATATGGTTCCCTATAATATTTGAGGAGTTCCCTCGATTCCTCATGGATCCCATCATCAGAAATGGATTTTGAAAAAAATGGGACCAATCTGGAAGCAGGATATGCCAATCTGGAAAGATTGGCCCCATTCTTTTCAAAATCGATTCAGGGGAAAAGAAATTGCAAATCGGTCCATAAACGACAAAGTTCTGAGGTTACAAACATAAAAAAAAAATTATGATTATAATAAAAAAAAAACCAACCGAATTGATAACCTTTTTTTGAAGTCGGTTAAAAATATTTCTAAAGATCAAAGTTGTTTGAAAGGAGTAGGGAAAACAAGCGAAAAAATATCATGTCAGTAATTTTTTTTTTTTTCGCAGAATTATTAGTCATAAGAAAAAATCATATGTTGATAATATTGTACATGCATCTATAATAAATGTATATTTTTTTATAACTTATTGACATAGTTGTTACCGAAGGGCTTTAGAAAGTCATTGTTTTATGGCACTGTTCAAGAGATAGGGTCTTAAAATTCGATCGGTGAGGCTGTTGAAACTTAGTCACGAGCTTTTTATCATGTTTTTTGTGGCTTCGCGAAAGCATTAGCTAATTAAAAAGTTATGATCTTCGTATGAATAGTTAATTTGTTTACCGTTAGAATATGGATGTACTCAATCTAATGTTTTTTGTAGTATTGGCAACAAAGGTATCACGTAAAGCTTCTGAGCAAACTTCGTTGAGGTAGCTAAAACTACAATTAAATTCCCATCAACATTTCACCGAGATCGCGCCTGTTTCAATGATTCCACATATTGTCCAGTTGCACAGACAGTTGACATACAAAACTACACCAATTTTACATCACAATATCAAAACCGTCACTGAACTTCACTCGAAGAAATCCCTCCATTATACATACATACACAATAAATAACAAAAAAAGGAAATTTAGAGTTGACAACTAGCTCGATAGATGGTGTTGTACCGTTCAGGCTCAATCCTGAATCGCGCTATGGTTTGGTTACACGGCGGGTATATGCCACAGAGTTCTTTTTCTACTAAGTACTCATTCAATTCTGGTTAATAATAAAAATCCACTAATTTTTGATAAAGTCATTTCCTTTACGAATGACTTTTGGAACAGTGTAAAGAGAAAATTCGGGAAAAAAACTTTATCAGATTTCTTAGCAACGCTTTTTCAAATCTGAAATCACACAGTCAATATTGTGGAGATGTGACGTTTCAGAAATGAATGGACTGACTTGCAAAAGCATGAGAAGGCTGAAAAAATTTAATTTTGAAACTTTTTTTTCATTGTTTTTAGTAATTACCAAAGTACCTACATAAGTAGTTATTTGCCATGCCATGGCCCACCTGGAAAACTCTAAACAGACTCCGCACCCAAGTTGGGCGCAACAAAGACAATCTCCACAGATGGGGGTTCTCGGACGGTTCCGATCTTCAGTGTTTGTGCGGCATCTTTCGGCAGACCATGTGCCACCTTCGATCCTGCATCACGTGCCCTGTTACCTGTTCACGTAGGGACCTAATGACAGCATCAGCGGACGGCATTGCCGTGGCCGAATACTGGGCCAGGCAAGGAATTTAACTAGTTTTGCCATATACGCTAAGAAGAAGTAGTTATATTGCCTAGATTCACACTTTTTTAGGTTTAATATGTACCGGTACAGGGAACGCTCGCAATATTTTTTTTAAGATGATTAATTTTTCGTAAAGAGATATTGAGCGATACCAAAGCTAAACCTTTGATAATAGTCATCCTTATAAAAGACGTGAATTTCGGGCCCTTCCAATTTCACGAACATGTTCTCTCTTGAATAATAGACAGAGACCAGCTTAAAGGGCCTATTACACTTCTCGATATTCAGACAGTCTTAGTCGATGTCGCGTAGTGTAATAAGGGTTAGACCGATCTTACTCGGAACAAAACATAAGACGTAAATAAGTCTGAATATCATGTGCTGAATATCGCCAGGAAAAACTGACTTCAGCAGGGAATTATGCTAATAGCTGTACGCACAATTAAAAACAAGGTATTCCTAAAGCGTGGTGTTTGGGATTACTTCCATTTACCGATGTTACATAGCGGTAAGTCTTATCTAGAATTATATAATCTACTACTACTACTACTAACACTAATACTAAAATAATCTACTTATTCTTATATTATCTACTATACTAATATAGGAGGTAAAGTTGGTTCTTTCGTTTTTCTGTTTGTAGGAGGTAATCTTTAAAAGTACTGGTCCGATTGCAAATTTTTTCCACCGATAGAAAGCTGCTTTGTTCCTGAGTGACTTATGTAGGCTATTTTTTATGTACACGGACGAAGCCGCGGGCAAAAGCTAGTTTTATATAATAAAGCTGTAGAGTTTGATTGATTGAACGCGCTAATCTCAGGAACTGCTGGTTCGAATTGAATTTTTTTTCGTGGATAGTCTATTTGTTGAGGAAGACTTTAAGCTTTATAAAATAACACTACACACCACGGGAATGGAGCAGTAACAATCACGCTACACCCCACGGTAGTGGAGCAGTAACAATCACGCTACACGCCACGGGAGTGGACCAGTAACACTCACGCTACACCCCACGGTAGTGGAGCAGTAACAATCACGCTGCACCCCACGGGAGTGGAGCAGTAACAATCACGCTACACCCCACGGTAGTGGAGCAGTAACAATCACGCTACACCCCACGGGAGTGGAGCAGTAACAATCACGCTACACCCCACGGGAGTGGAGCAGTATCAATCACGCTACACCCCACGGGAGTGGAGCAGTAACAATCACGCTACACCCCACGGGAGTGGAGCAGTAACAATCACGCTACACCCCACGGGAGTGGAGCAGTAACAATCACGCTACACCCCACGGGAGTGGAGCAGTAACAATCACGCTACACCCCACGGGAGTGGAGCAGTAACAATCACGCTACACCCCACGGGAGTGGAGCAGTAACAATCACGCTACACCCCACGGGAGTGGAGCAGTAACAATCACGCTACACCCCACGGGAGTGGAGCAGTAACAATCACGCTACACCCCACGGTAGTGGAGCAGTAACAATCACGCTACACCCCACGGGAGTGGAGCAGTAACAATCACGCTACACCCCACGGGAGTGGAGCAGTAACAATCACGCTACACCCCACGGGAGTGGAGCAGTAACAATCACGCTACACCCCACGGGAGTGGAGCAGTAACAATCACGCTACACCCCACGGTATTGGAGCAGTAACAATCACGCTACACCCCACGGGAGTGGAGCAGTAACAATCACGCTACACCCCACGGTATTGGAGCAGTAACAATCACGCTACACCCCACGGGAGTGGAGCAGTAACAATCACGCTACACCCCACGGGAGTGGAGCAGTAACAATCACGCTACACCCCACGGGAGTGGAGCAGTAACAATCACGCTACACCCCACGGGAGTGGAGCAGTAACAATCACGCTACACCCCACGGGAGTGGAGCAGTAACAATCACGCTACACCCCACGGTAGTGGAGCAGTAACAATCACGCTACACTCCACGGTAGTGGACAGAAACAATCACGCTGCACCCCACGGGAGTGGAGCAGTAACAATCACGCTACACCCCACGGTAGTGGAGCAGTAACAGTCACGCTACACCCCACGGGAGTGGAGCAGTAACAATCACGCTACACTCCACGGTATTGGAGCAGAAACAATCACGCTGCACCCCACGGGACTGGAGCAGTAACAATCACGCTACACCCCACGGCAGTGGAGCAGTAACAATCACGCTACACCCCACGGGAGTGGAGCAGTAACAATCACGCTACACCCCACGGCAGTGGAGCAGTAACAATCACGCTACACCCCACGGCAGTGGAGCAGTAACAATCACGCTACACCCCACGGGAGTGGAGCAGTAACAATCACGCTACACCCCACGGGAGTGGAGCAGTAACAATCACGCTACACCCCACGGGAGTGGAGCAGTTACAATCACGCTACACCCCACGGCAGTGGAGCAGTAACAATCACGCTACACCCCACGGGAGTGGAGCAGTAACAATCACGCTACACCCCACGGGAGTGGAGCAGTAACAATCACGCTACACCCCACGGGAGTGGAGCAGTAACAATCACGCTACACCCCACGGGAGTGGAGCAGTAACAATCACGCTACACCCCACGGCAGTGGAGCAGTAACAATCACGCTACACCCCACGGGAGCGGAGCAGTAACAATCACGCTACACCCCACGGCAGTGGAGCAGTAACAATCACGCTACACCCCACGGGAGTGGAGCAGTAACAATCACGCTACACCCCACGGCAGTGGAGCAGTAACAATCACGCTACACCCCACGGGAGTGGAGCAGTAACAATCACGCTACACCCCACGGCAGTGGAGCAGTAACAATCACGCTACACCCCACGGGAGTGGAGCAGTAACCAAAGACGCAGATAAAACCGCGGAGGACTGTTAGTCGTCTATATACCTGGAGTAAACTCATAAATATATAATCATTACTATAATATCAACAAGGTTCGATGACATAAACGCCTCGTAAACTCGACAAAGTCATCAAAAAAAAGGTAAAAAAATAGTTTCTCACATAAAGGTGGTCGCGTGCCAAAACCGGTTTCTTTTACAAATCATGTGAGCTTTTGTAAAAACCGAGATTTTGGCGTTCCGTACGTGAACATGAATGGCGTGTCTTCTTATGTCTGATTCCTATTACATGGTCTACTGACTGGTAGGTATTTTTTAGCGTTCGAGAGGAGAATCGGAGATTAATTTGAATAATTACATTGCACTAGCTTCTGACGTTTTATAAGTGCCCATGTAGGCCTATGTGAAATAAAAAGATTTTGAATTGAATTTATGTTTATCTGTTAGATGACGGGACGCAGATCTACGCGAGACACAAAGGGTTTTTAATTGTTTTTTTTTTTTTCTAATATTGATATAATTATGTACATGAAAGCAGTGACATGTAGACCAGTAGTGGCCGAGTGATAACTTACGAGTTGTAGTTCGCAGGTTCGAACCTAGCCAGGCGCATTACTTTGTGTAATTTATTTCATCACCACTGCTCTCAAAACGGTGAAGGATAACATCGTGAGGAAACCGGCATGTCCTAGAACCAAAAAATTCGAAGACATGTGACATTCACCAACCCGCACTGGGCCCGCGTGGTGGATTACGGCCCATTCCCTCTCCTAGAGAGAGGAGGTCTGAGTCCCAGCAGCAGGAACATTAAAAGGCTGATTATATAATATATTATATATACATGAAACAAATTTGTTATTTAACCAGATTATCAATAAACATACAAAAATAGAATACTAAATTTGATAACAATATTAAAACTGGGTGGCCATAAGGCTTCACCGTTTTAGAGCAGTGGTGATGAAATAAAATACACAAAATAATGCGCCTGGCTGGGTTTGAACCCGCAACCTACAACTCGTAAGTCGGGGCCTAACGGCCCACGGTAACCCACTCGGCCACCACTGCTCTAAAAAGTAGAAACGCTCTGTCTGATATAATCAAACTGCAGTCACGTATGCTTAGCGTGACTATTTCGGTGTCCCTTGATGATAGCAGGTATTGAGACGCCTATTACAGCAGACGAGAGACGTGTAAAGGCTGATATGTGTACGTGTTCCAGACGTAGATAATGTAATATCGATACGCGTGTATAAAACAAAGTCTACCATCGTGTCTGTCTGTCTGTATCAACGCGAGTAACTCAAAAACTACCGAACGGATTTTAATGCAGTTTTCACCAATAGACAGAGCGATACTTAATTTTTTCTTTAAGTTATGGAACAGTTGTAAAATTTATTTTTAAGCATTCAATTATTATTTACATATTAAAAAAAACCACTTAACTAACTATCATCATTATACACTAAATAAAAAATAAAATAAGAAGTAACTAAAAGTTATCTAAAATATGGCGTCGAAAAACTCCTCCGCATCACTGTCGACTGGTAATGTACCATAAAGACTGGCGGCATTGCCCCGTTGGTTGTATGACAATCTTTTGTCCGAGGTGAAAAGTGTATAAATTAATGCATGTTAAAGTAGAGAAAAGCCGACAATTTGCCAATTAGCTTGCAGCGGTCTTCGCATCCGATTATCATTTAGGAGTCTTTAAGGCTAGGGCGAATTGGCTCATAAGGGGATGCAACTCGACATACATTTTCACTGTTTTTCATACAACCGCTCTTACGCTATTATGACGTTATTACACATTTTTATTAGATATTTTGGAAACACAGTATCTTGTGGATATTATCTAGGCTTCTATTTAAATCAATTTATAAATTTGTGTAAAACTAATCCAGTAAAGACCTCTGAAAATCTGCTATTTTGCATGAAATTTGACACTTCATAATTTACTCAAGAAAGTATAACAATAGAAGCCTTGCAAATTTAATCAAGATTTGGAATAACGAAATTTTTTTTCAAAAACTTTTAAGTGTTTAAAAAAAACACGTATTTCCTGGAACAAGTTTTGTAAAATATTCGATTAAATCACGGAATTACCGAATGCTAAATGCTAACAGAGTTTTCAGGCGTTATCTCTCTTTTTTCGCTTTTCGCGTCGCCTTTTTGTCAAACATCGCGTTGAATTACATTAGATGAAGTAACAAACTTTTAAACTATGCTCGATGTTGACGATAGGCGAATGAAAAAGGGCCCTCTTAATAAACTAGTGCAGTTCACGATCATCGATTGCATCACTGTTAGACATCAGGTGGGATCGCAGTCAAGGACTAGTTTATTACCTAATTTAAAAAATAAAATGTTTCCCCTGGAAGCTGGGACGGGTGGCTAGTAAACAATTTGACATGACGTCAGGAACACAATCACTGGAATACTGAATACATAGTTCGAGTCATATAGCCTACAAACCTGTGTACAAGAAAAATGATAGTGTCATCAATATTGAGCCAAAACATGTTTATGACTGATTGAAAACAGGTAAAATCTAGATTCTGATAAGATATTTAGGTGATTCAGTCACGTACGCTATTGTAGGTTTTACAACAGGTTACACATTTTGAAGTAACATATCTACAAAAGGAGAAACTGACTGATAATTATATAAAAGATGACACTGACTGACTGATATATCAACGCACAGCCGAAGCTACAGGGACTAGGAATGTGACATTTCGCACAAGGTTTCCTTTTATGACGTAGGCGAGTACTAAGAGAGGATTTTTCGAAATTTACCCCATAAGGAGATGAATACCGGGTCCAAAGTTTGTATGGATAAACTTACTTTCACGTAGGATAAGCCGCTGGCAAAAGCTAGTCATAAATAAGATGGAATAGAAGCTGGGAGTGTTTGTGAGTATGTTCAGAAAAACAAGTTTATAGTTAAGCAGGTTTTTTTTTCAGTGGGAAAATCATCCAATGACATCCCCCGCTCTTGGGCGGATCCTGCTCCGCCCAAGAGCCCGATAGTGTCAGACTTTTACTGACTAAAAACCCACTCACGTTCCTTCGTTGCCTTTCATACCAGGGCCGAGTCTTCTTTTCAGAATCAGACCCTTGGCCCCAGTAGGCTTCGACCCAACTAGGCCCCTACGGTTGCTGACATCTCCTTGAGTGGGCTCAGTCCGAACGATTACCGGACGGTCGGACGGTAAGCTACCCATTGCTCGCCGTCCGCAAGCGTACGGTGGCCGGAAATCGGGATCGGAATCCCGGCGACTGGGGCGCGGGGGCCATTGCCTCGCGCGTGCACGTGCGGCCTCCTCTTTTACTAGCATTTAGTTAAGCAGGTACGACTTGCTGATCTTTCGAAACGGTCACCACGGTCCTGGAATGTAAAGGGTAACAGAAGGAAACCAAACCGATAAAAATCTGACACGAAACTCGAGGGCTACTTTCAGGTTTCAGGTCACAAGTTACTGGGACTTGTGAAAAATTGTTCATCAATTGTTAAAAATTACAAAAACTTTACTTTCCTTGTCGGCCTGCCGCCATGGGATCTGGAAGCTACAGTCCTTGCACGCATGCACGATTTGCGTATGGGCATGCAACGCCGGGGCGAAACTCGGTGATGAGGACACCTCCACCGCATGCTGTCCGGGTGGTCCACACAATGGTGACAGCCGTGCGCTTCACGAATCCGGTGCAGGAACTTCCCAAACTTACCATGTCCGGTGAGGACCTTCGTCATGCGGAAGGTGAGGATACACACTAGTCACGTACAATTCATTAGTCGAGCCTGTTGCCACTACCTCACCGCTGCTCCATACCGAACAAACAAAGCTGTTCAACGGAACCACCATTTGAGACGCTCAGCGTTCTTGACTGCTGTCAATCACTGCTATTGAGGTAATTATGTACTTAAAGTTTGGTAATGTGGATGTAATTATATGCTATGCTGCATGTGAATAATTTGCCTTCCTCGAGTTCGCCCAACATTACTGTCTCCACCTAAACCCCATGTTCCCAAGAAGACTTGGTTGAAGGACTCACCATCATTATCACAATCACACTATTATCACACTAATATTAAGGCGAAAGTTCGTGAGTGTGTTTGTGTATGTGTGTGTGTATGTTTGTTATCTCTTCGCGCTCGAACGGCTGAACGGATTTTAATGAAATTTGGCACATTGGTAGACCACCTTTGATTCTTTATTGTATACCATAACAACTTATGAAATAAGTGGATAACAAAGTTCTTGTACATTGGCGAGCTTAAGTCAAAGTTGAGCTTTCTTCCAGCTACCCATTGAGTGATATAGAGTGATGACCATCAATCAATCAATCAATCAATCAATACGTTTATTTGCATAATACAGGTAAGTGTAAAAAGGTGTTACATACAGGTATAATAGGTGTACCATGTTCTGGAATAGTACCTGTATAGGATACTTTTTTATCCAGGGTGTAGGTTTCTTCGGGATAACTTTCTACTGTTATGCAGGCGAAGTAGCTTTTTATTTCTTAAAAAACTGGGCAAGTGCGAGTCGGACTCGCGCACTGAGGGTTCCGTACAAACTTGAAAGGTAAATTGCGGTTTACGATTTATGACGTATTAAAAAAACTACTTACTAACGTTCAAACCAATTTTCGGTGGAATTTTGCATGATAATGTACATCATAATTTTTTTTTTAGTTTTATCATTCTCTTATTTTAGAAGTTACAGGGGGGAAGGACGGACGGACACACATTTTACCACTTTGGAAGTGTCTCTTGCGCAAACTGTTCAGTTTAGAAAAAAATGATATTTGAAACCTCAATATCATTTTTGAAGACCTATCCATAGATACAAGTATGGGTTTGATGGAAAAAAAATTTTTGAGTTTCAGTTCTAAGTATGGGGAACCCCAAAATTTATTGTTTTTTTTTTCTATTTTTGTGTGAAAATCTTAATGCGGTTCACAGAATACACCTACTTACCAAGTTTCAACAGTATAGTTCTTATTGTTTCGGAAAAAAGTGGCTGTGAAATACGGACAGACAGACAGACAGACATGACGAATTTTTTTGACGGTTCCGTTTTTTGCCATTTAGCTACGGAACCCTAAAAAATAATCACATTAGCCACAAAAAAATCTTAATTTAAAAAGGCATTGATTTGTCCTCAAAATTATTTAAGCCACCCGCTTAAGAAATATAGTTTGTATTCTCTTCAAGAAATCACAAACTTCCTATTCAAAATCCCCGGTGTCCCCTGACCAAAGTTACTTCGTCATATCGTATTTATTTCAATGTTTATTTTCCCTTTCAGGTATTACAACACTGCATACCGATACACATTGCATACCTGACTTCAAGTACATATTATTTTCCTGTACAGACGAAATTCATTGTAACCCATGAACATTCCAAGAAAATTGATACTAGATTAATAAACATACTACGACTAACAATCATGAGCATGTAGGAAATAACAAACAGTACTAAAAATATTAGTGACTCACGAAGTGTAAGTTATGACTAAATTAAGAAATCATAGTCACTATCTGTGATTACAAATATAGGTACCTACACTGTGGAGGCTTGAATTCTGAAGTTAAATTTCTGAGTAGTTAAAAGCGTTAATGCGTTAAACTATCAAAACTATTCTCGGTATAAACAGACGTAATCGTATAATAATATTTTTAGCTTGACCTCCTATCGTGGTGACCATTTTTTGGAGTTGTGATGCTAGCAGCTTCAGGATTCCTGTAAATGGTAACTGAGTATCTTAGTCGGACAGCGTCATCAATTAGTTAGGTACTCTCTTTTTTAAGGTATTTTAATATGAGAGAAGGGGTATCCTATTGAGGCAGCAGTCTGTGTGTACCTAGTTTTCTATACTTCTAGATACTACTAATAATTTTATAAATTGGAAGGATTTGTATGTTTCTATATTTGTATTTTTGTTTGTATGAATAAATTCAAAAACTACTGGACCGGTTTTAAAAATTCTTTCTCCAGTAGAATGCTATTTTAACACTGAGTGACAAAGGCTATATATTTTCTACTTTTACGTGGGTGAAGCCGCTGGCAGAAGCTACCTTGGTCACGCCATGATTATGTCGGTAAGTCCCCTCTTTCAGGAGTGGCTGGAAAGACGTCACGGCGTCCTCACTCCTCACCTTCCTCAAGACGCAGGTCCTCACCGGGAATGGTAAGTTCGGGAGGTTCCTGTACCGGATATGTGCGAAAGAAACTCCCGCGTGTCACCATTGTGTGAACCGCCCGGAGGACACGATGGAGCATATGGTAAAGATTTGCTCCACTTGGGTGGAGTACTGCCGTGTCCTCGTGGGGGCGATCGGCGGCAACGACCTCTCGCGCCAGGACCTGCTACATTCCAAGGTCCGGAACGAGGAGGAATGGCAGGCGGTCGCCACCTTCTGCGAAGCATTAATGCTAACGAAGGAGGAAGCCGCACGCGTGAGGGAACGGACTTCTTCACGCCCCAGCCGCCGTGACCCAGATTCCGATTTCCAGCCACCGTAGGCGTGAGCTTGCGTATGGTTTGCCGTCCGGCCGTCCGGTAGCCGTCCGGACCGAGCCAGAGTCGTCGACGGCGTGTGGTGTTCCACGCGCGCTTTAAGGAGATGTCAGCAAAACCGTAGGGGCCCAGCAGGGCCGAAGCCTCCCCAGTAGCCTCGTGGGACCCATGGCCCCATGGGTTCACTTCTCCAAGGAAAACCCAGGGTCCTGGGAAGCAAGGCAAAGAAGGAAGATAGGAGTGGGTTTTAGTCAGTAAAAGTCTGACACGCCCTCTCGCTCCGCCCTAGAGCGAGAGAAATCATTAGATGGAAACCGACATTTGTATTTACTTTTTTTAATTAATTGTTTTAATGGTCTAAAACCATCGTCGCATGGTTGCCTTTTTAACGAAACTAGTTTATGGCGCATCGGTTGGATGCTTTCCAATTTTCAATATCTATAACAGATATAGGTAGTACCATTTTAAATGTATATACATACAATATAGATAAAGCTAAATTTTCCTAGGGTATTAATTAAAAAAATATTATAAACTTGTATATATGTTGGATGGCTTTAACATGACTTCTGGTGTCCAAGGTTAGGGTTCATTTTATTATTATATAAATAAGTCAGTGATGACATTATCATGTTTTATCACATTTCAATTTATCTGTCTCAGAGGTCGTCGTGTCAAATCTCGCAATATTTGAGAAAGGAACAGTTTTTTTGGAACATTCCATCGAATTAGCGACTGTATGATGTTATGTCTACATTTTTATCTTATATTTGTAATTACATAACATGATTGAAAAGAGTGTCCATGGAGTTTCTTGCACATTCTTCTCCATAGAGATCTACGCTTTGGAATGTGTAATTAGCATCATTATTTCTGACAGACTGACTTCTTGACATTTCAAAAGTGCCTGTAAATGGTTTATTTGAAATAAAATGCTTTGAATCTTTGCCTTGAACTTCTTCTTCTTCTCTCTGGTTTTCTTTTCCCTCAAAGTTTTTGAGCCCAGTAGGTTGCCACGTGTTAGCGGCGTCAGAGGCGTTTTTTAGGTCCTCCAGAGTGCAGATGTAGGGATATTTATGGCACTCTAATAAATGGGCCATCATCTGGTCAGGAGCACCGCACTCGCACTGGGTGTTCGAGGAGTCTATAATCCTCCATTTTACCAGGTTGTGTTTGCCTTGAACTGGTGACCAGGTGAAAGCCGCAGGATTTAATAAAATAAAAATAAAAAGCATTTATTTCAGGCAACTTAGCACCCATACAACAATCACAAAACAGAACACACACACATAAAGAAATACACATTTTACACTATCGGACGTAGCCAGTAACATGTCTGCTACAGCAATGTCCGATATAAGGGCAATCAAATCTGCCGGCAATCATCGCCAGAACTGTATTGGAGCTGCCCCGCACCCTGCGCACCAAGGACGCGCACCGCGTAATTTAATTTTTTAATGGCTGGATACAAAAAGCACAGTACGAGCAACGTTAGTGGGAGACCTATATACAGCAGTTTACGTCTACGTGCCTCAGCTGAAAAATCGCTCGATCTACACCAAGCTTTTACTATTAAGTAACGGAGCTCGACGTCTAGAAACTAGCTGGTTAATGACCTACAAACCCCGTTCTAATAATATTTGCAACACCTTCCGAGCCCGACCTTCCATTCATACGCATAAACATAACTCTATTTGTTCATACGTCACTCGCTGTGCCTACGTGATCGGCAGAGGTCGGTGCACCCAGTGCAAATATCAAATCTATTCCGTCGTAGTATAATCTTAAGTAACTAATCCTGCCATGCGAAAACTTACTCTATCTTGATGTGGTAAAGTTGATTTTCGCGTGTGACGGTTGTGTTTCTCACCTGTTTTGGCATGAAAAGAGTTTTGCATCATTTGTAATGGGTGTCTTCCCGGATCGCAGTATGTCAACTGATCACATTTCTTAACTGGCAACAGTTGGGGTGCTTCGGATTGTGAGGCCGACTATTTTGATTGTTATGACTAACCGATGAATTGAGATTAATGTTTGTTAGTCACAGGTATGTGTGGTTTAATGGATTTTTAGATAAGATATGGAAGCTGCTGACGTCTTTGCAGCAAAGTTATCATCTCAACTATGTCATGTATCTATCGGGATTAACTTGTCGTGACGAAAAAAGGGGAAAATGGAACGCACTACATGATAACACAAAAGTCGGATGGGCTGATGAATCTATAAAATACAACGTACACAATTTGATGCTTTTTTCTTCACTGTTGAAAATAAAGATAATCGTGAATATAATTTCAATTCACCATCACCACTTTCCTGTCGTGGTCCCATATTATTTGGGGTATGTAGAACGAATTCTCGCCAAATACATATTTATTTATGTATACAAACACTTAAAAATGAATAGAACAATACAGATAGAAGAGCACAAAGGAACTGCTTATTTGAAATGAAATTTCTTCTAACAGACCTGCGACAGCAGAGTTAGATGAGAGATGAAACTTCTCCTATTGCAGAAATTAAGAGTCAGGCACTGAGCCAGGGCGTGTTACTAGGCAATGAGATCACAACGACTTATAGTTCACTATGGTATAGTATACTATAGGGAAAGATATCTAGTATAGTACGTAACAGTACTATTGCGATTACTAAACAATTGCGACCGCAACCGCAGTGATTTAACTTTTGAGTACCTACAAACCAATTGTTTGTACCTACGCGAAACCACCGAGGTTTATTCCTACAAGGAAACCAATTGTGAGGGATTCCTTGACATAGGTACCTACATTACTTTGTAAGCAAAGCGACACAGGTCTATATGTCGTGGTTAGCCCCCCTAGCCAAGTTACAATCGCATCGTTCGCGCTGAACGCCTCGAGTAGGCCACGCCTCCGATTCCTTTGTTCTGACGTCATCTCAACGCTCAGTCACGTGGTCAGAACAAAGGAATTGGAGGCGTGGCCACCTCGAGGCGTTCAGCGCGAACGAAACGATTGTAACTTGGCTAGGAGGGCAGATCTTTGAATTGATCACTTCATGATATGACTGAAATGGTGGCATTTCGAAAAATTCGAAGACATGTGACATCTACCAACCCGCACTGGGCCCGCGTGGTGGATTACGGCCCATTCCCTTTGAGAGGAGGCCTGTGTCCCAGCAGTGGGAAAATTAAAAGGCTGAATATGTATGTATGTATGTATGTATGGTGGCATTTCATGATATAGAACCTTGCCCGCTGGGCACATCATGATATGGGCAAGACAAATCAATCAACATTCTGCGTTTAACGATATGAACAGTTAAACGCATGATTATTTTATGATATTATTATGGTCAAATATGGCTGATCATATCGTAAAGTATTTATGTTTTTCATCGGTAGAGGTGCTGATTTCGATTTGATTTCGTGACGTAAGTAATAAGGAAGCAGACCTTTACTATTTTCAATTACTGATTTGTAAAGCTACAGTGCAAATCCTGGAAGAAATTTCTTTTATTTTTAGGGTTCCTTGCCTCAAAAGGAAAAACGGAACCCTTATAGGATCACTTTGTTGTCCGTCCGTCTGTCTGTCTGTCTGTTTGTCTGTCAAGACCCTTTATCTCGGGAACGCGTGGAGATATCGAGTTGAAATTAATACTCAAGTCTGCGGTCTCTTGAAGCTTGAAAAAATAAGTTAACAAAAAAAAAAGATACGGCAGTTTATGTCTCAAAAACGTAAGTACGTACTTCCCGTTGACATAGAATTCGTAAATTTTGCGTAAAGCAAGGTCTTATAGTACAGGTATAGGAATAAATCTGAAAACTGTAAATTTGTTGTTGCGTCACAACAACAAATAAAATTGCGATTCGGAAAATCTTCGAGACTCCATTCGAAAATTGAACTGTTTACATAGGTAAGTTTGTACGGAACCCTTAGGGCGCGAGTCCGACTCGCACTTGCCCAGTTTTTTCGTATACACAATGCATTTTGCCAGGAAAGGGAATCCTTTGTCTTGGTATAGTCATATGAAAGGAGTGTGAAACACTTGTTACCAAAAGAGTTCTATAGAATATACATGTGTGTGAAAAATAAACAATTTTTTTTCTAAATAAGACACGATTATGTTGGAAGCTAATTAATTTGGACATGATTTATCGTGTATAAAACGATTTTTTTCCTAATGAATCGAGAAATATAATTTAATAAAAATTTATTACAATCATACAGAGTCAGAAATTTTCCGGTGACAGATGGATGGAGAGGGAGAGTGAGGCCAAAGAAAAGATGGAAGGTGCTCTGTTATGGTGAAAGATAGATACTATACCGCGATTAAATTTGTTAGACAATTAATAAAAAGTAAGGGATTTTTTATTGTTCCTACTGAGCAAGTTTAAATAAAGTTTTTATATTATGTCTGGATTGTTAGCTCCAAAATACGGGGTAAATACCCCGTATTTCTTCGCTTCCTGTCCTGGTTGACAAATCTTAAAAATGGCAACCATACTGATATAGGGGGCATTGTTATACAACTGTCGACCCCTGAAAAAAAAACAATCTCCTAAATTATTATAAAAGTAGGAAGTATAATCAAACAGAACAAGCTGTGAGATTTCAGATCATAATCCGAAATATCAGCCACCTTCCGCATTCCATATCTTTGATTACAAAGAAAAATGGCTGCCATTTCAGTTGGACAACGCAGAAATATTAACAGCAAAAGTTCCGATATAATAATATATTATTTGTAAATGTCTTTTATTAAATAAACGGCATCGTAAAGGGCTGGCCAGCATTACGTGTCGATACGATCTTTAAGAGTTGTTTAATGTGACTTGTGTACTGTATATGGAACTTTTTCTTGGAATCACATGTATGGGTGTCGTCAGAAATAAATAATGAGGTGAAGGTGTAGTGTCTTTAGTATTATAGTTATTGCAATATGATGACTTTTTCTTTGAAAGTTTTTTTTTTCATACTAATAATAATAAATTTATTTGATCCAATCACATCCAATTAACACACAAGAGCTAAACAATCTCGGGTTATAGGTAGGTACATAGTAAATATAGACTGTGAACAGAATCTTGTGTACAAAATTGTTGTAGTTATCTTTTAGTCAGTACATATATTTAGTTGAGACCATTTGGACCCCAAACTAGGCAAGAAATGCCTGTATTTTGGAAGTCCATTGATTCCTCCTAAATCACAACTTACTTATACTAATGTATAACAAAAATATATATTTTTACATGTTGGCTCTTATACTTTGAACTAATACTATCCATATAGTAGGTATTCTTTGAAACCGTAAAACAACGATGAAGCTACTTTACAACAGCTATATTTAAATGTAGTACAGCAGTTTGCGGTTAAGGAGGCTAACCTGAAAACTTCTCTATCTAGCACGTGGTGAACTGTATCGATGACTTCGAGAAGGTTCTCAATTCGGGTAAGTTATATATTTTGTGATCCGCATCAACCGACTTTAAAAACAGGGGAAGGTTCTCAATTCGGCTAAATGGTTTTTCTTTATATTTGTATCTGTCCAGCGATAACTTCCCCCAAAAAATGACCGCCTACCGAAATGAAAGTTAGTTATTTTTTGTGCTTTTTCTTTTGTGGAATTCGGTTATATTTTTTTTTTAATTTAAGGGATTTGATTCCCAGTTAGACTTAAAAATCAATTTCCTTGTTTTGTAACGTCAATTGTTGCAAACATGTTCATTCAAATTATACAAAACTAGCTTTTGCCCGTAGTTTCGCCCGCGTACATAACATACAGCCTATGTCACTCAGGAATAAAGCAGCTTTCTATCGGTGAAAAAAATTTAGTAATTGGACTAGCCCCCCTAGCCAAGTTACAACCGTTTCATTTCGATTCTCTTTTTGTTGATCGCGTCGAGTCGGCCACGCCTCATATGCCTTTGTTCTGACCACGTGACAGCGTTGAGATGACGCCAGAACAAAGGAATCGGAGGCGTGGCCGACTCGAGGCGATCGACGAAAAGAGAATCGAAACGAAACGGTTGTAACTTGGCTAGGGTGGCTGTACTTTCAGAGATTACCTTCTACAAACAAAAAAACAAACTTTACCCCTTTATAATATTAGTGTAGATAGTGTAGATTTTCTTTCTAAACACCAAACACACCCCTTTACTCCTTCAAACAAAAACATGTTTTTCACAATACCATCTTATTACATAGGTAAAATACTGTAACACGCCTATTTGTTGCACGCGTCACGACACACGATAGTAATAAATAACATCATAGTGGTGATAATATAATCATCATATTATTATCATAGTGAGCACAATATTGACGGACCGCTTTATTTAGAGCCACTGTGATGACAATGATAACATGTGCTGTGACGTCACTCGCGTGTGATAGCTCTGTTGGTGTTTACACGAGTAGATATGTGTGTTTGTACATCATAAAAATTAAATACACATGAATAACGCGTCACTTAGCGACATAGCTCGAAGAATCGCCAAACTTAGTGGCCAGGGCCGTAACTAGCCTTTAATATGCCCGGTGCAAGCTTATAGAACTGCGTTACTGCGCCCCTTGAAAAAAGCTTTAACCTTCCCCAGCTCGGACAATAAAAATAACTAAATATTTTAAAAATACAAGTGACCTTTGATGGGTTTTTTTTTTATACGTGGGAAAATCATCTTATGACAAATCGCGCTCTTGGGCGGAGCGGGAGATAGTGTCAGACTTTTACTGACTAAAAACCCACTCCTGTTCCTTCGTTGCCTTCGTCCTAGGGCCACGGTTTCGTTTTCACACTACCCATGGCCCCAGTAGGCTTCGACCCTGCTGGGCCCCTACGATTTGCTGACATCTCCCTGAGGCGCGCGCGGAACAATACGCGCCGTCGACGACTTGGGCTCGGTCCGGAAGGTTACCGGACGGTCGGACGGCGGGCCACCCATTGCCCGGGCGTCGCTTCCGCACGAATCCGGTGCAGGAACTTCCCGAACTTCCCGTGTTCGGTGAGAACCTGCGTCATGCGGAAGGTGAGGACGCCGTGAGGTCTTTCCAAACACGCCTCAAAGAAGGGACTTACCGGACCTTTGATGGGTGTATTTTATCTATATATATATATGTATTTAGAAATATATAAGTGTAGCGACATCTATGACGTCACATAAGAACTAATCCTGCATCGCGCAATCAAAGTTCTCCGCGCGATTAGAACATATAGAACAGCCCGAAATCATCTATCGAGCAGTAGCCCACCAGACATAACACCCGTCTGGTCGGAGGATCCTCCCTTTTCAGATTTGGAGATCCAAAAGTCAATTAACCATTGTTTTTGCTAGATCACTATCTCACCTGATGGTAATCGATGATATGGTTGACGATGGGGCACGCTTGACTAGAAGTAGCATTATTCTCTCTTGACTTAAATACCCCTAGGTTGTAGTTATCGGGAAATACAGACTTCGCCTAGGAATTCCACTCCTTAGCTGTACGCACAATGAATGTGTTCAAACCCTAAGAAAATAATAACTACGTAATACTGGTAAGTTCAGATGCTTCTTCATTCTCACCGTATAATAAGAAATCAGAAAATTTTATTTCAAATAAACCATTTACAGGCACTTTTAAATTGTCAAAAGGTCGGTCAGTGAAAAAAGTGAAGCTAAATTGCAGGTTTCAAAGAGTAGATCTCTATGAAAAAGAACGTGCAAGGAACTCCATGGACACTCTTTTAAATCATGTTATGAGTTACATAAATCTTGGTTAGGTACATATTTCTTTTCGCTTCTATTATGTCAGCACAATATAAAAAAAGAATGAAAAATAAAGAGTAATTAAAAAAATATAAATTGTAATGTGCCACTGGCAGATATGAGGTGACCACTTAACCAGTCTCAACTGACGGCGCCCGTTCACGAGCATGACGCGTGCATCAGAACCACTTAGCTCAACCATTTTGAAGGGAATGTGCCAACAACACGTGCCACTATCAGCGAGTCATTTGAGTGAGCATGACGAACTCTCAACTACTATGCTCGTGGATGTCAAAAAGTCAAAACAAGTTGTAACCTAATAAAATAAATTGCTCAATACATCTACTGCAAATTTCTTTGATCTTGATTCGTCCTATTACCTAACGGCTCCATGACCTGAGATCATTCGCGATTGTCGTCACAATGTTAACGAATGTCAATCAGTACCGGGGCTCGTGTGGCTACGTGACACGGGGGCTATCTGACGCTAAACGTAGTGACGTAGTGGGAATCAGGAAGACGACCATTGTGACTGGGATCTATTTTGATTGTTGCCTGGGAATTCTAGAAATTAGACAGTGGCTACGTGACACAGGACCTGTCTCACCCAGGTGCTGTGATGTAATAGGAAAAAGGAACTGAGTTATTGTATCTGCGAACTGATTTGGTGTAGATCAGGGGTGAAAGAAAGATGAGGAAATAATATTTTTTCAGGTACCTATACGACTTCTCCCGGTCTTCACGTCAGACTTTAACTGACTAAAACCTGTCCTTGAGTTACCCTATGGTTTGCTGACATCTCTTTGAGGAGCGCGTGGAAGACTACGCACTGTCGATGACTTGAGCTCGGTCAGGACGTTTACCGGACAGCAAGCCACCCGTTGCTCGTCGTACACAAACCCGCATTTACCGTAGCTGGTAGTCGGGGTCGAAGTCTCGGCGGCTGAGGCGTGTCCGTTCCCTCGTGAGGCCGTCTCCTTCGCTAACATTACTGCTTCGGAGAAGGAGGCAACCGCCTTCCATTCTTCCTCGCTCCCGACCAGTCTGAACCAGGGGACCGATTCATCTATAGTGTGGAAGTGCATATAAATGGTAAAATAAACTGAATTGCCAATTATAATATAAGACTTACAGAATGAATACGGAATGACACGCTGTGCTCCAAAACGGGCATAATAGACGTGGGCAAAAAGGCTGCCAGGTTCAAATGTGATTGGGCACAGTGACCGCTGTGCAAGTGGGTTTCTGCAGAGGGAAAGCGCCGTCGCGGCCGGTCTAGAAATATGTGAAGGGATGATCTGGACGCGTACCGCGAGGACTGGTTTGAGCTGGCAGGAGAACAATGTCTGGAAGAACTTGGGGGAGGCCTTTGCACAGTGGGATATCGAGGGCAAATACAAGGGGGAATAGTGTGATAAAAGCACCAGTAAAGCTTTTATGTTAGTTTGTCTTCACGTTCAAACAGCTAAACGGATTTTGATGAAATTTGACACACGGTTACATCACAACACAGGATTTTTCGCCTTTATTTCCAGAGAGTACATTCCCTTAGAATAATTCTCTACTTTAACGAGGGCAAAGCCGAAACTGATAGAAGCTACTTTTTTTATTACTTTGGGCATGCTGAAAGTTTCAGGATTCTGATAAATAAGACTAGATATAAGACTGACGACACATTTATTGTTTTTCAATATTCCATCGATTAATGCATTTTTACATTCGCTGAAACCACTGTACAAAGCAGTTGGACCAGTCTTCTTTAGGGACCTTTTCAATGGCTATATGGAACGCATACACCGCCGATTCACGGCTCGTAAATCGTGTGCCTCTAAGTTTGTCTTTAAGTTTTGGAAACCAATAGAAGTCGCATGGTGCGAGGTCCGGGCTGTAAGGCAGATGCGTCATCAGTTCCACATTTGAAGCCTTAAAATAGGCTTCTATTACCTTAGCGGAATGTGAGGATGCGTTATCGTGATGGAGGAGCACATTGCTTCGAGCACGCTTTTCGCGAACTTTTTCTAAGACTTTGGGCAAACAAGTGTTGACGTACCAATCTGCAGTCACTGTCCTTTGATCTTCAAGCAATACCCCTGTCCCCTGTCCTGATTTGCTGAAAAAAGAAGCTACCATTTTTTTACCAACACTTCGACTTTTCTTAACTTTCGTTGGCAAATCTTCAAAAGGAAAGACCAACTCTGCCGACTGGCTTTTTCTTTCGGGTCCTAAGCAGTACACTCAGGTTTCATCACCTGTCACAATATTATACACAGCCATTTTACAGCACCACTGGACACGCAGTCATTTCTGGTTCTCCGTTAAATCATGTGGTATCCATCGATTGCAAAGCTTCCGAACCTTCAGATGCACAAGTAAAATGTTTTGCACTTGGCTCATTCCAATGCCTAACAAAGCACAAACTCGCTGGCATGTAATTTTTTTGTCACTTTCAATAAGTTGTCGTACAGTGTCAATATTCGAGTCTGTAACCGCAGTCACCGGCCGACCTTCACGTACCTCGTCATAGAGATGATCACGTCCGCGTCTAAATTCTCCAAAGCACGACTGCGACATGGTGCTTCATCACCAAATGCCAATTGAAGTCTCTGGCAACTCTCTTGTTGACTTAAACCACAACAAAAATCATGAAAAAAATCATTGAACGAAAATGTTCATGAGTTAAATTCATTTTGGTAGCGACACACAATCTACGAAAGGACGCTACAATGAAAAAACAAATGACAGTCTCGCAAAGAGTTCCATTTTCGAATTCTATATTTGATTTTTCATTCTTTTATTGTAAGTGGCCAGATCCAGAGACTTTCAGTATGCCCCACGTATTATCTTGTTTTTAAATAATAATAGTCTTTATTCAACAACCATAAATAGTACATTATGTTTCTTACATGCTAAGTTTTATTATTGGACACCAGATTCGCTAAGATTGTGTTGCTTTCCAGCATAGGCCACCTCTAAAGCTTGCCATAGAGTGCGGTCATGTACCTTCCTCTACCACGTAATGTTTATGTTCCATCTCATTAATTTATTTATTTAAACTTCATATACAGTACATAGGCGGACTTACTACAACAAGGCATTCTCTACCAGTCAACCTTTACGTCATCCAATGTACCATCTTGTTTTTACTCAATCCCAAATCTTTTAGTCCCATACCACACCTCGTCATACTCATCGGTGCCCTCCTGAATTCAATCACGTACACCTCTTTCGATTCAGTCACCAGCAGTTTATGTTTACGATGAAACGGAATTCTTTTGGCCATTCGAACGACTGGAGACAAAACATTGCGTTTGTTTACAAGCCGCCTGTCAACATGGCTGCGGCGTAACTCTTGCAAGTGACAAAGCAATAAGATGGTGATAATGTGTTCATGTGTTTTGGGGAGTCGGTTTACGTTAGAATAAAGAGGGCATATTATGACTTGTACCTAGCAGATCGAGAATAAAATGACAATGTTACACAAACACGCCTTAGAACTTATTTTTAACCTTCCATTCTTTGGAACACACCATAATCATGTTGTACAAAACAACAAAACATGACATTAAAATAAATGGTGAAAACACATCAGCATATCTACAGTATTTCCCGAGATAAGACAAATATGGACACATACGTGCCTGAGAACGTTATAAGACAATGCTTGTACGTAATGATGTTATTAGATGCAGTGATATTAGAGATTTAGATAGGTACAACTGTTCCACATGTATTTGCACAGGATTTACTGCTTCTTGTTTGCTTGACGTGGGGCTGACACAGACAGAAGACAACACATAAGTCGTGTTTGCTAGAACATACATTCGGGACGAGCTATTCGAGATAGTGTGACTGCTCATGCTTTGTTAAAAGATTTAAAAAAAAACTTGAAAGGTGTCAAGGGACACCCGGATGAAACGAAGTTCTTTTAATTAGTGAAGGAATTGTAATATTTTAAGTTATAATAATATTAAAAAAAAAAAAAATATGTAATTTAAAAAAAATAATATTATAAATAAATTATTATCATCATCATCATCATCATCATCATCATCATCACCATCATCGTCGTCGTCGTCATCATCATCATCATCATTATAAATAAAAATATATAATAGAAACTAGCTGAGCCGGCAAACGTTGTTCTGCCATATAAATAATAAAAAAAAAAAATAGATGTTGGCCGATTCTCAGACCTACTCAATATGCTCACAAAATTTCATGAGAATCGGTCGAGCCGTTTCGGAGGAGTTCAAGTTCGAACACCGTGACACGAGAATTTTATATATTAGATATATAGTACTAGCTTCTGCCCGCGACTTCGTACGCGGATTCTGTTGCTTATATCAGCGACAACGGGATCGTCAAAATCGAAGATCTGAAACGTCGATGTCGAATTTTAAGAGCCCAGGGACGGGAAAACAACGTGATGCGCGATCTTTCATTTTTGTAAGTCAACAAGAAATGCCCATCAGACTAAACAACTTTTGGTAAGATGTCATTCCTATATATGTTATAGTGTCGCTGGGCTTTGGAGTTCCACAACAGTTGTTCCAGATCTTCTTTATTCTCACAGTAGAAAATGCTCTTCACGTGGAACATTTTTTGCTATCTGCCGTCCACGGCGTGTCCCGCGTCGTCGTCGATTACATAATACCTCTTTGCTTGTCGTACGTGTAGTACGACGGCACCTCATCATAGGTGAGTGATTTAGCAAAGTTGTCCCCTTCGTAGAGTCTGAAAAAGGCCAACAGAGTGGTTTGGCGCGGATTTTCCAATCTCGCTGCAACGTTATCAGGATCAAAATATGCGAATATGTAAATAATGCGCTGGCCATTCTTTAAATGAGCATCTAAATGCATGACTGTTGGATGCCTGTCGTGTATAGAGAAGGCCAGTATTCGCCAAACCGCCTCAGAAGTGCTGATGTAGTGACCAGACTGGTATTTGGTCACTTCATCCCTGTCAGTACTCTGTAAAGTAAACGTTGCCTGGTCACTACCTTTGTTGACGTATTTACAAATGTATTTAATCGACTGCACGCTTGTGCACGACTCGACGTTAATGTGGGTACTGAACGTCCTGGAAAGTGCAGGTGAGTATGGAACTATCCACCTGTTGTAATAATGGAGATGAGAGTTGTCGTTGGAACGGAGCTGAATCATGTAAATGTAAAACTGGAGGGCGGAAGTCTTTTTGTTATAATTTGGGGCACCTGTCTGAAGGTCTACATTGTATACGGCAAAGTGGTAGCCATCCTCTTCGCGACAAAACATTAGGGGATACTGTAGGGTATCATAAGCGCGATGTCTCGCTGATACGCTGTAGGCGATCATCACGTGTGCGTAAAACAACGTCTCTTTTGTCGCATTCCTGGTCAACCAAGAGGACGGCTACCTCGTTTGACGTTGGTGCGTTATATCGTCTTGGATGGGCTGCGGTCGGTCTTTTTTCTGCGCAAATAACGAATTTAAAATTATCGCGCTTGTGTCCATCCACCGATTCCAGAGCGGTTTTGAAATCGGTAACGTATGGGTTGACGCTGTGCAGTGTTTTGTAATCCGCTTATAAGGCTCAAGTCTAAATTACGAATGTGCAAAATCTGAATCAAATATATTTGCAATAATTTCGGCGTTTTGGTGGGAAGCATCCTATCCGATGGTAGATTTGCCCCTGAATTTTAAAATTCGACATGAATCCAAAGATTTGCTCCTGAATTTTAAAATGTATGACTTGAAGAGCTCCAAATGAAGTCATCTGGAAAGCACTGTTGTAGGCTTGAATATTTCTTAAGAAATGGTTGGACTTGGGATGCTCGCCATTCAAAAGAACTCGTAAGATCTCCGGTGGCTCTTGCATAGAGTTTAGTCGTACCTTTCCAGACGCACAACACATTCCCTTGGTCTCTCCCTTCCACTTACGCGCGTGACAGTGTGCACACACCGCAAACATGGTACGAATGTCTTTGTGTTCGATGTAATTAATAAATGGGTTATAGAAAAACGCACTCCTTTCTTTATTGAACCACGGTTGCTTTTCAGGATCATAAACCATAGACTCAGTATCAGATGGGGATGAATTGCGAAGATTGCGACGTAAACGGTCTAGATCAATTTGGGCCACACGCTGTTCGACTGACTGACTTGCCCGAATTTCCTGAATCCGCTCACGTTCTTGCGTGGAATGAACAGACACCTCAACACGCATGTCGCGATATCTTTGCCGAGCAAGTGCCTTACGTTGCTCACGCTGCTCGTCTGTCTCCAAAGACCGAGCATGCTGTGAGCGGCCTGCACTAAGGCGCGTCTCATGCTCTTTAGGATTCTCAAGTGATCGAGATGTGGCAGTGCGAATACGCTGAGAGCTTAAACGCGAGTCTCTCTGCGTGTAAGTCTCCGAAGCGCGAGATACTGCGTGACGCTCGCGATCGCTTGCTTGGCGTGTATCGCGCTCCTGACTGTTCTCGAGCGACCGAGCAGTCTCAGTGCGGAAAAGCTGAAGACTTAATCCCTGCTCTCTCTCTGTATCCGTTTCGAAAGCGCGAGATAAAGAATGACGTTTTCGGTCACGCGCAAGTCGTATCTCACGCTCCTGACTGCTCTCAAGTGATCGAGCAGTCTCAGAGCGGATATTCTGAAGACTCAACCTCTAATCCCTCTGTGTAACCGTTTCGGATGCGCGAGACAAATAATGACGATCCTGGTCCATAGCTAAACGCATTTCTTGTTGTTCCACACTTTCCTGAGATCGAGAAGCAGTAGTGCGGACTCTTTTATATTCTAGTCGTAATTGGTGCTGCGTGCTAGTTTCTGCGGAAAAAGTTAGTGTATTACGCTCACGGTTAGCACCTAGCCGTTGTTCACGCTCTGCGTCGGTTTCGAGATATCGAACTAACCTGCGCATCTTAAAAACCCTTGAGTTTCGAGACAGATTTGATCTTTTTCTAAAAGGCACAGCTAAAATTCCTTCTTAATGCGATACTAACGATATTCAACGCAATAAAAAGTAATCAAATAAGTATGTGAGAATTGCTAGTAAGTAGAAAAATAATAATTATTCGCAGGAAAATTAAACACATCAACCAACACAGTCAACAAAGGTAATCCCCGTTTCTATAGGAAGGGAGCGGCACATCGGGACCTATAATATCACTTTTTGGGAACGAAACCATAGCGCGATCTAACTCGACGCCAACGCCATCTAGTTAGAAAACGGAAACTACATATTATTTACCCAAATTAAATTATGAATAAAACTAAATTATCGTTAATTTAACAGACAACTACCTAATTTTTGCATTAAAAAAAATGGTAACAGCAGCAAGGAACAAAACTAAGAATTACATACTTAATAAATTTAAATTCCCCGCTAAATTCCCCGTAGTAACTTGCAATTTATAATATTACTGCCCCGCTCCTTTATAAAAATAGCGTGATTATTATGTTCCCTGAGTTAAATTTTTATTAACTAAATAACATGTCATTTTGTGCATTCAATTAAGTACAAAAACCTTTTAAAATCAATATTGCTTACCTCCCATAACATACGGCGTGATAATATGTAACCTAAAGCCTTCCTTGGTTTACAAAGAACATTTTTGCTGAATTTCAATTTAATCTATCCAGTAGTTTTGGCGTGAAGCCGTACCATACACACAGACAAAAAGACAAACAGACAAAAATTCTAAAAAGTCACTTTTTGTCATCAGTTACGTTTTTCTAACAAAAGCCACTTATTTTTTCTCGAAAATTCTCAATGTACAGTTTTTCTTTCGTTACTGTTTTATTATATGTATAGATAAATTAAGACCAAAAGTTGTAACGACACTTTTTTTTCCGTCTAGCCACCTTTCGCATCGCGCGATAAGGAACTTCGTTCCAAAAACATTATGTAGGTGCTCCATATAAGGAATTAATCGAGTGTCATGTGTTCGTTCAGCCGGAACAACTATCTACTTAGGCCATAGATACAAATAAATTTATTTCGTGCAAGAATGGAATCAGCACCACGCAGCGCACCTCCCTTTCATACATTTAGGGGAAGAATTTTGTATAATCATTGCTTATGTCATAAAAGGAAACCTTGTGCAAAATTTCACGCTCCTAGTCCCAGTAGTTTCGGCTGTGCTTTAAAAATGTCAGTCAGATAGTTTCTCCTTTTATATATGTAGATATAAATACACTTAAGCATCAAAGCACTCATCTACATCGCTGCCATTAGGGCACGACGGAAACGCGCCCAGAAGACTGGTAGTATTACCACGTTAAAGCGAAATGTTACGTGTCCTCTGGTCACGTAGAGTCGATCAGTCGGTGAGAAATGCGTGCACTCGGACCCATGACCCAAGCATCTGGACTTCAAATGGCTCAATACCGTTATGATCGACAAGGTTAGCCGCAGTAGTGGCATCACCTGAACTGAAAATCGTTGTTCTGAACTCTTATAATAACATTATTTATTAATTGAAGCAACAAGACTCATAATTAAACAAAAAACATGTAAAAATTACAAAATAAAATTCAAATAAAGTACTTAAACAGTTAAATTGACAGCCAATGACTGTAGGTGACGTGCAAGTTACTGTAGCGTCTTAGGTACGGACAGTGGAACCTATCGGCTATCATCATCAGCGCTCTGTTGGAGCTGCCGCGTACCTTGCGCACCAGATAGGCGCTCCATTTACACATTGTTTCCATAGAAGCAGTCGAGGCTAATGCCGCGGCAAACCCAAATACCAGTTAAAAAATTACTAGAATTCAAATCCAATTTCCAGCTAGCTACAGCCAAACTTATAAAAAATCAAAATTATGACGAGTTTCTATTCATTTCCAATATCCATTAGCTTCTTCAAGGTGTGCGAGTTGCGACCTCTGGTTGTCTAACATTTAATAAGACTTGCATAATCACATCGACTGGTTGCTTCTAAACGCTTGTCCAACTCCTTAATATGCAAGTCGATAGATAAACTATTATAGGCTGTAATTTCAGTCAGTTCCAATGGTTTTTAATAAGCGCTTGATAGTGTTAGCTTGAATAATAACGGAAGTTTAGGTGTAAGGTGAGAGTGTCCATTATCAGCATTAAAATAGATGAAATTTTGATTCGACGACGTCTAAAACAGCTAACAGAATACGATATGATGGATACCTAATCTGAAAGGAGAAAGAAAAATGAGAAATTGATAATATAGAATTAGAGTATAAGTAACAACGACCGATCCTGTGCGTCTCGCATCCACCGCATTCCCGCGACTCTCACCAGGTCGGTCCACCTTGTGGGAGGCCTTCCAACGCAGCGTTTTCCGGACGCACAAAATCGGTCGTTGTGGAGACGCTTGGGGGAGGCCTATGTCCTACAGTAGACGTCTTTCAGCTGAAATGATGATGATGATGATGAGAAGTAACAATAGTTAAACGGCTCTTTAGCAAAGAAGGCACTGTGGGAACATTTGAAAGAGTTACCATGGCCCTGGAACACGAAAAACAACAGGGTTTGTAGTCACTTTTTTATTTTTATTTTATTAATGATAGACTAGCGTTGGACCACCATCTCACCTGATGGTAAGCGATGATGTGGTCGACGATAGAGCACGCTTGCCCAGAAGTAGCCTATTCACTCTTGACTTAAATTCTCACAAGCCCTCTCGCTCCAGCCTAAATGATTTCCCATCTCAAAGAAATGCTCATTCCAGCCGTGCTCTGGCAGAGTACGACTAGATTGAGCATTTCATTTATTTCTTTTTTTATTATTGGCACACCAACCGCAGTACATACAAGGTTAAATATTATGGAAAATAAAATTAAAATTTGGACATTGGTATGCATGCCTAATCGGTATGTGCATGCGGTATTTTATGCACTGATATGCATGTCTATTACTGGTATACGCATGTGGTCCTATCATTATGCAGCCATTTAGTATTGTGCTGGATTTATTCGTGGTTTATGTTCATCTCGCAGAAGGCAAGGTTATCAAGAAAATAGTTAAGAAACTAACAACAATCTCATAACTTTTCTAAAATGTTTTACAATGTATCTACACTGAAACACATTTTCCGGATTATTCCCAAATTATTCACCAAAAAAGATTTTTTTTTTTTAAATATGGTTTTCTGTAAAAATATATTTGGGGACAAGTGAAGAGAGATGTTTCTCAAGTTGGTTACAAGGTAAATTGTAACAAATTTAAACCTATTGTTTATGAGGAAATCCCGTGACTATGATATGTTACGCAATAAAAACATACTATTTTTATGTACACACTATATGTCATCTTGAATATCCCAGGTTTGAACCTGTCTTTTAGCACGTCCACTATCCGATACAATACGATATAATGGCAGAATATAAAATTTTATGTACCAATCTCAATAGAATAGAATGTGGAATGGAATGGAATAGAATACAACAGAAATAGAACGGAACACAGTAGAATAGAATACAATACAATAGAAACAGAGCGGAACAGAAAATAATCGATGCACGAACCAGGATACCTCGGGCGACCTAAGACCTTTGATAAAATATAATTTAGTTCAATAGTTAGTTAAGTGTTTTCTTATGTAATTATTTGATAGCTCCAAAATAAATTATATTCTTAATTAAAAAAAATATATAGTTCTGCAGTGAAATCATAATATAACATGCATAATTGCATATGCAACCGTGCATAGCAACCTATAATACCGCATCTAATTTTGCTGTATAATCTATAACTATGAGTAGTATTATGATTGGCACGCATTACATAATGCGCTAGAGTTGAAGGATTTGTAGTATTTTTCTTGATTGTTTACTTTTTATGGTGTACAGATGTCATAACAAAAGGTTGGCTGTTCCTGCAGACATGTGACAGACATAGTTGACATAATAATCCAACACTCGCACACGATATTATTGTTTCTTCAATAGTTAGAAGTCACGAGTTCTACATGTAGAATTGAAAGTATTTGAGAAAAAAATTGAATTAGGAGAACTATGGCCCGAGTGGGCACCACAAGACACAATAAATACCTACATTATCAGCGCTAAACACATTATTAATTAACTAGATTCTGTCAGTGGATTCACGCGTGGTAAAGCATAAAATATAATTAGCCTATGTCACTCAGTGATTGCATAAGGAATGAAGATATCCGCAGGAGATCCAAGGTAACCGACATAGCCCCAAGAATCGCCAAACTTAAGTGGTAGTGGGTAGGGCTATTGTGAACATATGGTCATTGGGGCCGAAAGGTTCTGGAGTGGCGAGCACATACCGGAAGACGCAGCGTTGGAAGGCCTCCTACAAGGTGGACCGATGACCTGGTAAGGGTCGCGGGAATAGGGACGGGCGACATTTGGGGGTGGCCTATGTGCAACAATGGACGTCTTTCGGCTGAAGTGATGATGATGATTACTTAGTGATAAAGTTGCATTCTACTGGAGAATGAGTTTTTAAAATTGGTCTAGTAGTTTTTGAATTTAATCATTACAAACAAAAACGAAATTTCTCCTCTTTATAAAGTAACTGGTGGATTATGGCCTTCTGCTAGAGAGGAGGCCTGAGTCGCAGCAGTGGAAAATTTATATGGCTATTATACTAAACGAATTTAAATCTATACATGTAATAAATCTAATATAGTTGTGCGAGCATCACGTAAAATGTACGAAATCAATGTAGATAACTTTTATATATATAAATTGTATGCAACTTGATATATTACTGAGGCTTTGCTTCATCGCAATCGGTTGACTATATCGACAGATATACTACATTCATTGACTGTTAGGTGGTACGAGTTCGCCTGGTCAGCTAGTCATTATTAAATTCTCTGGACCAACAGCTTTGCGTGTTTCCCGAAGCACAAGATGTCAGTTATATCCTAGAAAAGTCTATGTGAAATCAAAAGATCTCATTGGTAGTAGTATTCAGCCCCCCTAGCCAAGTTACAATCGTTTCGTTCGGCGCGAACGCCTCGAGTAGGCCACGCCTCCGAATCCTTTGTTCTGACCACGTGACTGAGCGTTAAGATGACGTCAGAACAAAGGAATCGGAGGCGTGGCCTACTCGAGGCGTTCGCGCCGAACGATACGATTGTAACTTGGCTAGGGGGGCAGTTTCGAATCTGCAACCATAGGCGTCCATTACACGATAGGTTTTGATATCAGTTTTGCCACAGTCAAATATTTTGATTGACGAAAAACCTACCGTCTAATGCGATGACTGACGTTTGCATGACAAAAACATAATGGCAATAACATTCCGTCATTCAAACATCATTGATGGTTTTGATTGACGCTTGCATGACCGTGTGATGGACGCCTAAAAGTTTGTAAAACCGTAAATAAAATAAATATTCTCTGAACCATTAACCGGTGTTTCCACCTTACATTCTTAATCGCCCTGATAGGCGTGAAATTGTCACCTTGTTATTAGAGAAAATGATTTAGATTGAAGCGCCTATTAACCAGGCTTAGAAATGGATGGGTTGCCGCCTCCTTCCGTGATCGAGTTATTAAACCGTCAGTTCTATTTGATGTGTATTTGTAGCATTTGTTTTGCAAATGAGGACTGATTGCGATTGGCCGGCGACCTTATATGGGGGGAGTTATAAATAGCTAGCAACAGCCTACCGGCTTTCCCTGCATGATGGGTAGTAGAAAATCATCCCAAGTGAATATACTCGCGAGATAAAAAGTATCCTGTGGTATTCCAGGACTTCGACGGATTCCGATGAAACTTGGTACATGGATAGATGGTCTATCCGTGTACCAAGTTTCATCGAAATCCGTACAGCTGTTCGAGCGTGAAAAAGTAACAAACATATGAACTTTCAGCTTCATAATATTAGTGTGATGAGAACAAGGACATTACGAAATAGCGTAAATGAAAAAATATACCTATTGCGTAAGTTTGGTAAATGTTAGAAAATACCAACGCATCTAAGATAACTTCAAAACTATCGAAATCATTATGTGAACAAGATAACAAAATGGTTAATAACGATTCCTAGGCTGTAAACAATCTGACATACTGGCATTTATATAAGGAACTCCTATAGCGTAAGCAGTGCGAACTGATTGGTACGTAATCATCAAAAATATAATTACAAGATACCACAGCAAAATAAAAGAACTGGCTAAGCGCGAGTCGGACTCGCTCATGAGCGAGAAAAAAGGAAAAAAAAAGGTTATAATATAAAGTGTAATGTTGAGATTATATTATTACCTTTTTTTTCTTCAGTTTTTGTATTTTTTTTTTTTTAAGTAACGTTTATTATATGGAAGTCCCTCTTATATATTTATTTTACTTATTCAGTTTTTAGTGTTTGCTGTTATAGCGGCAACAGAAATACATCATCTGTGAAAATTTTAACTATCTATCTATCACGGTTCATGAAATACAGCTTGGTGATAGACAGATGGACCGTGGAGTCTTAGTAATATGGTCCCGTTTTTACCCTTTGGGTACCGAACCCTAAAAAGCTATAATATTTGGGAATTAAGAGTTCTGGTCTGATTGAGTAAATTTCTTCACTAAAAAAACTACGCTGTCAAGAGAGCCAGAAGCGCGCGAAAGTTTGTATGAGTCTTTATGTATGTATGTTTGTTACTCCTTTTCGCTCAAACGGCGTAACGGTAGACAAAAGTCCTGGAATATGACAAAGAATACTTTTTATTCCGGGAATAAGAATATCCCTTGGGATAATTTTCGGCTTTTGCTGGCAGAAGCTTGTAAATAATTAAAATCTTACTATCACGTCTTTCAGTGAACAACGAACCGAATTTATTGGACGCTCTCTGAATATTAAGTGCGCAGATATCCTACTTATATCAAGTAAGTAAATGGTAAAGTCTTCTTCTCTTGTGAGATTTATGAGAATAGCTCATGATGAGGTGATGAGATAGTCAGTCCACAAGGTCAAACTGCCCAGGGTTCATAGACAGTAGACACACCAACAAATCTTTGTGGAAACTTTTCTGATGCACTCCAAAAACATTTATGACATAAGCGTAATATAGCATATTTAATCTAATCAGCCTTATAATGTTCCCACTGATGGGACGTAGGACTCCTTTGTAGATGAGGGAATGGAATACACCACGCGGGCCAAGTGCTGATTGGTGGATGTCACATGTCTTATGCTGGTTTCCTCACGATGTTTTCCTTCACCGTTTTGAGAGCAGTATTGATGAAATAAATTACATAAAGTAATGCACCTGGCAGAAAGAGCAGTGGTAGCCGAGTGGTAACGGCCCCGACTTACGAGTTGTAGGTCGCGAGTTCAAACCCAGCCAGGCGCATTATTTTGTGTAATTTATTACATCACCACTGCTCTAAAAACGGTGAAGGAAAACATCGTGAGGAAACCGGCATGTCCTAGAACCAAAAATTCGAAGACATGTGACATCCACCAACCCGCACTGGGCCCGCGTGGTGGATTACGGCCCATTCCCTCTCCTAGAGAGGAGGCCTGAGTCCCAACAATGGGAACATTATAAGGCCGACTATGCTATGCTATGCTAATGCACCTGGCTGGGTTTTAACCCGCTACCTACAACTCGTAAGTCGGGGCCATTACCACTAGGCCACCACTGCTCATGTAAGATGCATTTGCCGTAACACAAAACTGCAAGTTTCAAGCTTGCTTCAAGTTTTATCGTTTCATTGACAACTGCATACCCGGAGGAGGAGATTATGGCGGAATTTTTTTCAGTGGTTATATTTATTGTTCGCTATTTGAATCTTAATGAATATTGTGATGTAAAATGGTAGTTTGCATTCGCAAGTGTTTACACAACTGTATAATTATGTGAAATCTGAAAATTTGAAACAGGCGGGATCCTTGTAAAATAGAGCTAAGTTTTTTATCGCAGTAAAGACTATCTCAGCGCAGCTTGCCAAGAAGATGGACTCGATATATTTGCTGCCAAATTCTGCAAAAATATTGGAATATGTTACGGCCCTATTGTAATGGAAAACAAAACGACTGTATTCCGTGTCAAAAACTATATTCTTTTTAAACTTTGCATTGGCTAAATGCATAAACCGTGAGAAGTCATGAAAAAGAAATGCGTACCTTTATATAAAGTGGCTAATAGGCTGTAGGTATATAATAGGTCTTTCCTTTGAATTTGCCGTTTTTTAAAACGCAACCCGTTTTAAAAAACGGCGAATTAAAAAACTTAAAAATTAAAAAAAAAACTTTAAAGTGTTTGGATTGACTTGGAATTATAAATTCAAATAAACTTTATATTAAAGATACGTTATTCTTTTTCGAAATTAGGTATTTATTAGTTCCTTTGAGTTTTGTATTTTCTGTAATATCGCAGTACTTATAACCATGAAAGCTAATAAAAAAACGTATTTTCATATTAAGAGTTCCAGCGTAAAAACTATGCATTTTAAAGGGCAAGCAATATCAATGACGTATACCTACGACTTTCTTCTAACAAAAGAACTCTGTGTTCTTAGTTTAATAGCTTTCGTTTTTGAAATTTTGTCTTGTAGCCGCCCTGAGAAGAAAAGTTATTCTTGAGATAAAATTTCCCACGTGAAACTGATTGATACAAAAATAGACATCCCATTCATTAGCAGTTTTAAGTCCGTCATCATCATCATCATCATTTCAGCCGAAAGACGTCCACTGCTGGACATAGGCCTCCCCCAAGCGTCGCCACAGCGAACGGTCCTGTGCGTCTCGCATCCATCGGACCCCCGCAACCGTTACCAAGTCATCGGTCCACCTTGTAGGAGGCCTTCCAACGCTACGTCTTCCGGTACGTGGTCGCCATTCCAGAACCTTTCGGCCCCAACGGCCATCTGTTCTGCGAGCAATGTGCCCTGCCCATTGCCACTTTAGTTTGGCGATTCTTCGTGCTATGTCGGCAACCTTGGTTCTCCTGCGGATATCCTCATTCCTGATTCGATCACGCAAGGAAACTCCGAGCATAGCCCTCTCCATTGCCCTTTGGGTGACTTTAAGCCTTCTAATGAGGCTCATTGTAAGCGACCACGTTTCGGAGCCATATGTCATCACTGGCAACACGCACTGGTCATAGACTTTCGTCTTGAGACACTGTGGTATATTGAACGAGAAGACACCGCGCAGCTTCCCGAACGCTGCCCAGCCGAGTCGGATTCGACGATTGATCTCTTTCTCGAAGTTAGACCTTCCCAACTGGACCGTCTGTCCCAGGTAAACGTAGTCGTCTACAACTTCGAGTGTAGAGTCCCCGACCTTGATAGGAGTGGGTGCTACATGGCTGTTTACCATGACTTTGGTTTTGTCCATGTTCATTTTAAGTCCCACTCTTTCGGAAGCTCTACTGAGGTCACCAAGCATTGTACTGAGCTCCTCCGTAGTCTCAGCCATGACTACTATGTCGTCGGCAAACCGAAGGTGAGTGATGTACTCGCCATTGACATTAATGCCTAGCCCTCTCCATTCCAAAACCTTGAAGACATCCTCCATTGCTGCCGTGAACAGTTTCGGAGAAATAACGTCTCCCTGCCTCACACCCCGCTGCAAGAGGATAGGTTTCGAGGTCTGGTCTTGTAGTCGGACTGACATAGTGACGTTTTTGTACAAACACTTCAGCACTTCGATATACCGATAGTCAATTTGGCACCGTTGGAGAGACTGCAGTACAGCCCAAGTTTCAATCGAATCAAAGGCTTTCTCGTAGTCCACAAACGCTAAGCAGAGAGGCTGGTTATACTCCTCAGTCTTCTGTATAACCTGCCGCAGCGTATGTATGTGGTCCACGGTGCTGAAGCCTTTTCGAAATCCGGCTTGTTCGGGAGGCTGGAAGTCGTCGAACCTGCGCGCGAGACGATTCGTGATGACTCTGGAAAACAGCTTGTAGACATGGCTCAGAAGCGAGATGGGCCTATAATTCTTAAGCAGGGCATTATCGCCCTTCTTAAAGAAGAGTACCACCACGCCTCTGCTCCACGCCTGTGGCGCCTGTGGCGTGTTTAAGTCCGTATACTTCATCAATATTGCATACCGCTTGAGACACATTGTTTCCACGGTAGAACTAATATTGCAAAATAATGCGAGTTTTCTTAGATTTCATACAAAAATGGTTATAAGTACTGCGATATTACACGATATTTGACTGACCTGTTGGTCTAGTGGTTAGTGGCTCTGACTGCTATGCCGGTGGTCGTGGTTTCGATTCCCACCTAGGACAAATGTTTGTGTGATCAGCACGATCATTTGTTCTGTGTCTGGGTGTAATTTATCTATAATATGTATGTTTTTATAAATATTTAAGTATGTTTATCAGTTGTCTAGTACTCATAACACAAGCTCTGCATAGCTTGGGACTAGACGGCGTTGTGTGATAGTTGTGGAATATATTATCATTATTAGTTACCAAAAAAACTGTATTTATTTTAAATAATACCTAATATCTGATTTTGCCACATAAAAAAATCTTCTTTTTTTTCGCTATCATTTCTCACACAATCCATCCATCTTTTCTTTGGCCTCCGTCTCCCTCTCCATCTACCCACATGTATACTCATAACTCTTTTAGTAACATGCGTTTCATCCCTCCTTTTCACATGGCTATATAAAATTTTAAAATAAGAAGTGAAAACAATAAAAAAGTAAGTTACGCAGCATCAGCAGTTTTATTAATTTTCTACACGGACACAATCCACAAACACAACATATATTTATCAGTAATTATGACACAATGAGCAGAGAAGTATACGATCAGCACAGAATGTTCTACAGGAGTCTTATAGAATATCACCATTTTTAATTAGTTAAGATAATCTCTCCAGAAACTAATACTATGTTCATACATTTTAGTGGGATTCAGTAACATATTTGCTGACTGTACTTTAGATCCTTGAATTAGTTGAAACAATGGTATCCATTTGGAATAAAAATAAACACGGGTTCAAAGAAATACCAGTGGTATTAGTTAAGTGGTATAAAAACGAAATAAATCTTAACAAACAAACCCCGATACCACATCAATCATATTGGAATATCCTGATGACAGCCAAAAGGGGGCGTACGGGCTGGGCACATCATGTACCGCGTAGGTTATGAGTTAAGCACGTGATGGTTTAGTTGGCCTCATAATTTAGAGATATTTCTATGGTCAACAGTTACAAGTGGGTGTAGAGATTTGTGACCGTAAAACGCAGCAAACAATAGTCGATAAATTTTCTATTGAGGTATGCTAGAGAGTCGAGTAAGTTAGTAGGTAAATCATTACCTTATCCTACTGCAGACAGTATTGTCAACACTGTAACTCTTAGAAACTGATGACTCGTGATAATTCTGTTAACTTAAGACGTCCACGGCTGGACACACAACGACCAGTCCTATGCATCCATCGGATTCCCGCGACCCTCACCAGGTCATCGGTCCACCCTGTGGGAGCCCTTCCAACGCTGCGTTTTCGAGGTTGTCACTGTAGAACCTTTCGGCGCCATCGACCTTCTGTTCTGCGAGCAATGATGGCCGAGTGAGAAAGGCGACTACGTACCGGAAGACGTAGCGTTGAAAGGCCTCCCACAAGTTGGACCGATGACCTGGTGAGACATGGACACTTGGGGGAGGCCTATGTCCAACAGTGGACGTCTTTCGGCTGAAATGATGATGATGAGATATTTCAAATAGAATTAAGTATCATTAAATTAAGTTGATAGTAATAAAATACATATAAATATGCTAAAATTATAAACTAATAAATACCATGATAAATAAAACATCATTATAATTAAGTAAATCATCAAAAATGATGATGATGATGATGATAATGATTTATGTGACAGTGAGGTACTGCGTAGAGAAAAGTGAACATCACCAAGGTCATTCAGTTTCAACCGACCTACAATAGTTCTACCGCCTACTCCATGCTCAGTGATTCCCACGATATAACTCAAATAATCCATACTTCCATACTTATTGACTGGCCTGTTGGTCTAGTGGTCAGTGGTCCTGACTGCTATGCCGGAGGTTGTGGGTTCGATTCCCACCAAGGACAAATGTTTGGTGATGAGCACGATCATTTGTTCTGTGTCTGGGTGCAATTTATCTATAATATGTATGAATTTAAAAATATATAAGTATGTTTATCAGTTGTCTAGTACTCATAACACAAGCTCTGCTTAGCTTGCGACTAGACGGTGTTGTGTGATAGTTGTAGAATATTATTATTATTATATTACTTAATTTTATAAATGTAAAAGTAACTCTGTTTGTCTGTTACGCTTTCACGGATAGACTGCTGAACTGATTTTGATGGTACGCTTTGGTACGATTGGTTACGATTTGATTTGGTTACGATTGGTACGCGACGGTAAGTTTGAACCCTAAGGGTGTTTTTAATATCGTGCGGATTTCATCACACATGCGGTGTTGCTCCGCATGCGGGGCTGCTGCTCAATATAACGCCCCGCATCCCGCTTGCGTATTCCACGCATCACAATAAATACTTGTATGAAAAGGACATTTGCGGGGGCTACGCGTGCGGAGCAATCACGCATGCGTGATGAAATCGGCACGATATAAAAAATACCGTATGGACATAGGCTACTTTTTATCTGGCGTTCGTAATAACCGAGATTCATGCAGACGAAGACGTTGGCGGGAGCTGATTTTATATATTTGCTCAACTACTCGTATCAATGTCGAATGAAAGTAAAATCCTTAGAACGTCATTTGTTTGTTATTCTAAACTGAGAGTCAACCAACGAAGCTAGGCAAACATTATATACAAACGTTTATTTCTTTGAGAAAGTTATTTACTTACATGATGTCTAAAACAGTAATAGTCAGACTTGATCCAGAAAAGGTAGATGGATTGTGTGGAGAATATAATACTCAACAAAAACTTTCTTTGATATAGAAGAAAAGGGAGTTAGTGATAGCGTGACAGGACAGAATAGAAAAAAAAACCAGGCAAGTGCGAGCTGGACTCGCGTACTGAGGATTCCGTACAAACTACAATCCCCGAATGGAATCTCGAACACTTTTCCGAATTGCAAAAAAAGTATTGTTTTTTTGTGACATAAGTAACAACAAATTTACTGTTTTCAGATTTATTCCTATACCTGTGCTATAAGACCTTTCTTTATTCCAAATTTAATTATTCTGGGCCAAAGGAAAGTACCCTATGAATTTTGATTCCTTTGAGAGTATTGAAATATACGTTTTTTACGATATAAACGGCCGTATCTTTTTTATTCGTTAACTTAGAAGTTTGATTTTTTTCACAGCTTCAAGGGACCGCAGAATTTAGTACATAGTTTTAATTTCAACTCGATACCTCCACGCGTTCTCGAGATAAAGGGTCTTGACAGACTCGAACAACAAAGTGATTCTATTAGGGTTTGTTCCTATTGAGGTACGAAACCCTAAAAACGTGTTGAGCTGACCCCAAAAAACACGGGACTAGGGCAGAAAAATGATGATGATGGTCAGATGTGATCCATTGAAGTTACAAGGTTAAGAAGTCTATCAGTATAAATGACCCAAAATAACTCCTTCAGACTTTTACCGAGTAAACCCACATGTGTTCCTTCAGTTGCGCTTTGTATTCCGGGCAGGTCAGTGACACCAGGACATATCGAAGAATATGAAGAAACTACTGACAATGCTAGTAGAATGAAGCTGACGCAATATCGCCAACTCTGTCGTATGTGGATCAATGACCATTAGAACACGAAAACCATTGGCGAGCATTCAAAACATGGAACACTCTCTTTACTTGACAAGTCCTTTTTTCTCGACTGCCGTAGAAGAGCCATATTACAGACTACAATCACAACTTTTATAAAACAAAAGGATAATGTTGTAGCCATCGATCACCAATGGTGGTGGGCTACTTTATTTTATTTAAATGCCATAAAAAATTAAGATGATGCATGATAATTTATAAAAGTAAAATAATGATTAGCTCTGGTCGTTAAGTTATAACATTAGCTCTGGTCAAGAAATATGACGAAATTATAACATGTCTGACATGGACCCTGACGTCATAGTCCACCATGTCCACAAGACCATCATAGAAGACGAAGATTTTATGAGAGATAACGAAATCAAAATTAGTAGAAAAGCAAATCGTCGTTGTGACTTTAAGACCTCTTAAGTGTCACTTTTAGAAAAAAAAAACACTTTTTTCCGCCAGCCTTTATCGAATGCAAAAACTCTCATGTCTTATCTTTATCTATGTATACGACGATTTAATCGTTATTTGTTTACCAAGATCAACATAGACGCTCACAACATGTTAATTTAATACCTTGCATGTCTGATTAGACAGATTATGGAAACGCATGTTTGACAAATAAATTATCTTTCTTTCTTTCATCAATGTGCTTCCTAATAAAATACTGTTTTTACATCTAAACTACTTTTACATGTAAACTGTTTTTTTACTATCAAACTCAAACACTACTTAACTTTTAAATTCAACTAACAATAGCAAAATTAAAAGCAGGAAATCATAATTATGGCTGATACCTATATTTTTTGTTGTAGTTGGTTTCATTATTTATCGATTTTGTCATAAAGTTGAATTTTACACACAAGAGGTCTTAAAGTTGCAACGACAAAATGCTTTTCTACCAATTTTGATTTCGTTTTAACAGCAAGTATTCTATTTTTGTGTATTTGTTATATAAAGTGGTTAGAATTTTTTGCATGCATATTTCAAAAGTATTTCATTTATTTCGTATATATTTATAATGACTGAGCAATAAAATAAAATCCCTGCTATAAACTTAACCGCCAATTAAAGTCCCAACAGTATCTACTATCATTAAATCTTCATTTGGCTTCCATTGAACATAACATTTTCAATAATACGACCTCACGTTATAAACACCAGTAATTGAATACTTTCACAACTAGGTAGTCTAACTAGCCAGTCGTGTAATGCTTTGTAACTGTCTATTAACTATACATAAGAAGTGTTAGCATATTTTCTAAACTCATTCTCCTAAAGTGACGAGTGTCTGAAAAAGAAATAACAATCAAATTATACTAAACGCTTCATTTGACTATCTAATTGATGCAATAGCTGTACTAACAATAGCCTCATTCTTCACTTTCTCTCATATACTACCAGAAAAGGACAGCAATACCTCAATAGTTAACTTACAGCAATATGAATAGACTCAATTACATAAATATTTTTCAATTCAAAACAAAACGCGTTGAAGTCTTTTCTTAGACAGCAGGTTCCCAAGCAAATTGTACTTTTTATGTGCGGCAATGTGTTTTATACGGCTGGTGGATATAATCGCGAATTTTATTGCGAATCATCACTAATCGAGTCGTCCGGCTAGAATGGGAACGCGCTCGTTTCGCGTTGTATTCGAGATAAACGTGCGTGTCCACAGTTTGGCACGGTACGGGAAATTGTAAGATTGATTTGTGAAAGTTGGTTGTGCTGTTTGGGAGTTAGTTTAGAAGTAGTTTTTGAAGCGTATGTCAAACAGATCCACGTTTTGTATTTCAAAACATTTACGAAACTTATTTTATGAGCAGTCGTGGCCGAGTGGTAACGGCCCCGACTTACGAGTTGTAGGTCGCGGGTTCAAACCCAGGCAGGCGCATTACTTTGTGTAATTTATTTCATTACCACCGCTCTCAAAACGGTGAAGGAAAACATCGTGAGGAAGCCGACATGTCCTAGAACCAAAAATTTGAAGACATGTGACATCCACCAACCCGCACTGGGCCCGCGTGATGGGTTACGGCCCGTTCCCTCTCCTAGAGAGGAGGCTTAAGTCCCAACAGTAGGAACATTATAAGGCCGACTATGCTGTGCTATGCTATTATATGGGACCTAGTATTGGGTCTCTGTAAAATTATATTACGTACTTCTGAAATAATGTTTTCTTTTTTAATGAAAATTAAATAAAACGTTGAAAGAAGGCTTATTAAGAAAATACTCTTTTTAAAAAAAAAACTCGGACATGTGCGAATCCGACTCGTACACCATAGGTTTCATAAACTGTACTGAGGGACAAACATAACTTTACCGTCGGAAAACTATTATACCCATACATCGAAAAGGTCATAAGTTTTCGATGTTATGGTATTCAGATTTTTTTAGGTTTCGATTACTTTACGAGCTTCAAGATATACGCTATTAAACGGCCATATATTTAGATAGCCATGACTTAGGAGTTTATTTTTGTCACTACTATAAGGGGTGCAAAACTGAGTTGTTCGTATTATCAACTCGATGCCTAGCTTCGCTGAGAACCCTGTCAGACAGACAACAAAGTGATCAAAATAGGTAATGAATCCGTTTTTGCCGACTGAGGTACGGAACCCTAAATATAGAGCAAAGAAAGATACAACTGGTAGGTATCAGATAGCCATACATTTTTCAACGTTTTCAGTTATATAATCCTTTACTGGGTAACCGCACGCATTAGTAGAACCCAACAACATTATTGCAAGTTAATTTTTTAAAATACTCATTTCTTATTCCTTCGCTTGACTAATCAGTAATATTATACTAAAACTTAGAAAGCCAACTAGCTCCATCTTAATTATAAACTAAAACCGTGATATGTTGAAAGGTTATCAGTAAAAAATCGTGATAATACCGCCCATTGTGACTAGAGTGTCACAATGGGCGGTATTATCACGATTTTTGTAAGTTCCTACTGTAATTTTATTTATGGTATACTATAGAGATCATGTACATCAAATGATAAATGATATTGTCTTTTGCAAATAGGTTTTAAAAAACACTTTTGCACGCCAATTTTTTTCATCAGTTTAAGCTAGACGAGGCCGCGTTGTTTCCTAGCTGACTACCCTGAGACGAAACACCGAAACAAACACAGAGTCAAAGTCTGATGACGCTTTTTCCGGGCCTTTCACGGGCCCGATGTAGACCAATTGGCGTCCGTAGCCTGGCTGCGTTTCGGTGACCTCTTTGGGGAAACCGAAGGTTTTGTCTGTGCAATTATGGACGAAGTTATCATGACGAATAACTACCGGAGATTTATTGTGAAGGACGGCACGGTTGACATCTGTCGGGCATGTCACCGTCCGGGAGAATCAATTCGTCACATTATCTCTGGTTGTTCTCGTCTAGCTAACGGAGAGTACTTGCATAGACACAACCTTGTAGCCAGGATTATCCATCAGCAACTTGCTCTGAAATACTCTCTTGTGGAATCGGAAGTGCCGTACTACAGGTATGAACCCGACCCAGTTCTTGATAATGGTCATATCACTTTGTACTGGGATCGGTCCATCATCACTGACAGGACTATTGTAGCCAATAAGCCTGATATAGTGGTGGTGGACCGAAGCGAGAGGCGTGCAATGATTGTTGACATATCCGTTCCGCATGACGAGAACCTCGTGAAAGCCGAGAAAGATAAACAAATCAAGTATATTGACTTGGCTCGCGAGGTTGTCGACATGTGGGATGTGGACTCAGCGATCATTGTACCGATAGTCGTGTCAGCCAATGGCTTAATAGCCAAGAGCCTCGACCAACACCTTAGGAGGCTCGCGTTAGGCGGCTGGATCAAGGCCTTGATTCAGAAAGCGGTACTCCTGGACACGGCTCGTATCGTTAGGAGGTTCCTTTCTCTGGAGCCCTGACCGCCGGTAGCTTGGACCCTGTTCCCGATACCGGTGGGGTACTATTTTTTATATTTTTAAATGTTTTTTTTTTTTATTTATGTTTTAAGAAATATTTAAAAATGTACAAAATATGTATATACAGTAAATAAAGGTAATAAATAATATAATAATATAATAATAAAGCTGGCAACACCCAATGTCAACAAGTTGTTTTTTCATTGACGAAAATTTTTAAATATTAATTTCTGATCCCAGTTTTACATATTTTTCACAGCAATAGCTAACAAAAAACAACACCCATTAAATACTCATCAAAACCAAAGAAAATAAAACGACAATAATCAAGAAAAGAAAAAATATGCATATCTACCAGACAGATGACAGATGTCATCAATATAAATATAATGAAATAATGAAACAAAGAATGAAAAAACATTTATGATCATGTTGACGAGAGCAGCTATCCGACGCGCACGCCCTTCACCCCTGGGCTCGTCGCTCAGTTCCGCCTCGCCGCCGCCGGACCTCGGATCACCAGTGTCACCGACGGCTGCAGTTGCGTCGAGCTCGAGCGACGAGTATTTCTCCCCGCCGACGTCGCCAACACCTGTACGTCGGCCGGGGAGAGGCCGGCCACCGAAGAGCTTAGGACCTAGGGGCCAACCGGCCCCGAGCCGGGTCCCCGCTACCGGTGGTTGTGTGCAGCGCATGAAATGGACTCAGTCCATGAACGAAAATGTCATGCGCGCATATTATGGGTGTACAGAGGGGGGAACTAACCTCACTGCGTACCGTGTTAGGATGCTGTCTCTGTTTCAGGAACTGGAACCAACCGTCAATGTCACGGCTCAACGATTGTCGGATCAGGTGCGGGTTATCCAACGAAATCACAGATTGGACGGCGCCGCACTTGATAGGTTGCGCTCAGAGGTACTGAGCAACCGTATCATCTCGACTCCATCACAGACACAGACTGAGGCACCACAGGCTACAGATGCAACCCTGCCGCGGTCCAATCATATTGATGATGAAACAGATGATAGGGTTGTCACAGTAAGTAGCCAGTGCAACGATCGACTGAGGAGCGCACTGGAGGATGCACTCCGCGAGTACAGATCGACTCCGATCGCTCTTAGACCTCGTCTACCCCGGTTACCTATGCACAAAAAAAATAGGGCGCTAGTGTGTGCTCTGGACTCGCTGCTTGAGAATGTGTTCGAGAGCAGCGTAAACCTCGCTGATACGCACTCAATCCTCTATTGCGGGGCTATTGCGGCATGTCGTTTAGCCAACGTCAAACTACCAAGTTGTGACGGAGCTACTCGACCAAAGCCTGCCGCACCTGCCTGGCAATGTAGGATTGAGAGGCGTATTGATGAGGCCAGAGCGCTCATTGGTAAACTATACTGCTTCAGGGAGGGCAATACACGACCACGTGTGATGCGCTACGTGAGGCGAGCGTTTTCGGGGACTGAAATCAGCCCTCGAGAATACTTATCTCGTGTCACGGAGCGCATCGACTTCCTGAAGCAGAAAGTTTGTGCATGGGCCAACCGTATTCGACGGTATAAGCGGCGAGTCGACCGGTACTTGCAGAATCGCATGTTCCAGAGCGATGAGAGATGGGTATACAGAGCTTGGGAGCGACCTGAACAAAATGTGACTGACGTGACCCGCCCAGATGCTGTCGCCACGTATACTTTCTGGCGCAATATTTGGTCGGTGCCCGTCTGTCACACTGAGGATGGCTGGATGCGTGAAGTTGAGCGCGTGTGCGAAGCTATACCAGAAATGGAAAAAATAGTCATTAGCCCAATAGATGTAGCCAGAGCAGTCCGTCCGTTACCGAATTGGAAGTCTCCAGGACCGGACGGACTTCAAAATTTCTGGCTAAAATGGTATAGCAGCTCACACGCGCTCCTGGCATCTCAATTCCAGTCATCCTTAGAGTCTGGGTCGCTACCTCAGTTTCTAACAACTGGCGTTACCCATCTGCTCCATAAGACAGGTAGTACTGCGGAACCCAAGAATTATAGACCGATAACATGCTTGTCAACGGTCTATAAACTTCTTACGTCCATTCTGAGAACGAAAATTAACAAGCACATTGATAGCAATTCAATTATGTCTGCCTCTCAGAATGGATGTAGGAACGGGTCTCGCGGTACTAAGGAGCTACTCCTCATAGACATGGCCATAAGCCAACAGGTTCGTCGATCTCGCAAGGATCTGTCGACATGTTGGATAGATTATAAAAAGGCCTATGACTCTGTGCCACATACATGGCTCATGAGGGTGTTGGAGTTGTATAAAATAGATGCAACTCTACGCACCTTCCTTGAGTCATGTATGGGGCAATGGAACACAGTTCTTCGCTATCCAGGATGTCGATCGATTCGAAGGGACGATGAGCCTATATGGATTAAACGGGGAATATTCCAGGGCGACAGTCTGAGTCCACTTTGGTTCTGCTTAGCCCTGAATCCTCTAAGCACATTGCTGGAGGAATCAGGCTTGGGCTATCGGTTGAGAAGAGGTGGTCAGGTTCTATCACACCTTCTTTACATGGATGATCTGAAACTCATTGCCCCCAACAAGTTACGACTGATGGAACTACTGAAGGTAACTGAAACCTTCAGTAGTGCCATCAGGATGGAATTTGGTGTGGATAAATGTGCAGTCATGCATGTAAAGCGAGGGGAGATTATGGAATCTGAGGGGATTCAACTCTCAGATTCCATACACTTTAGATCCCTCTCCTCGACCGAAACCTATAAGTATTTGGGTATGTCGGAAGCGTTAGGCATTAACGTTGCTGACATGAAGCAATCGTTGAAGGAGCGCTTCTTTGGCCGCCTGAAGAAGGTATTAAACAGCCTTCTGTCAGGTGGAAATAAGGTGCGCGCCTTCAATGGCTGGGTCATGCCGGTCTTAATGTACTCTTTCGGCATACTCAAATGGACTCAGACCGAGCTAGACGCTGTGGATAGGCGGGTCCGTACACTGCTGACCGCAAACCGGATGCATCACCCACGGTCGTCGGTGATGAGACTGTACATCCCGCGGAAGTGTGGAGGTCGAGGTTTTTTAAACGCGAAGACCCTGCACAACCGCGAGGTGTGCAGCCTCAGAGAATACTTTCACTAAACCGATGTGGGTATGCACCGAGATGTGGTCGCAGTGGACAAGGGACTCACCCCGTTGTCCATGGCTAAAGAGAACTGGCGCAAACCTGTGGTACTTACAACTGATGACCGCAAGGAAGTATGGAAAAGTAAGGAGCTCCACGGGCGCTTTTATCGGGCTCTTCATGAGTCTGATATAGATTTGGCAGCGTCCGTAGCCTGGCTACGTTTCAGCAACCTCTTCGGGGAAACTGAAGGTTTTATCTGTGCAATTATGGACGAAGTCATCTTGACGAATAACCTCCGGAGATATATAATGAAGGACGGGACGGTTGACGTGTGTCGGGCATGCCATCGTCCGGGTGAGTCTATCAGACATTATCTCTGGTTGTTCTCGTCTGGCTAACGGCGAGTACTTGCACAGGCATAACCAAGTAGCCAGGATTATTCACCAGCAACTTGCTTTGAAATACAACCTAGTGGATTATGAGGTACCGTATTACAGGTATGTGCCCGACCCAGTTCTCGAAAATGACCATGTCACCTTGTACTGGGATCGGTCTATCATTACTGACCGGACTATTGTAGCCAATAAGCCGGATATAGTAGTGATAGACCGATTAGCGCGCCGCGTAATGATAGTCGATGTCACCATCCCACATGACGAGAATCTCGTGAAAGCTGAGAAAGAGAAACAAATTAAATATCTCGACTTAGCACACGAGGTTGTTGACATGTGGAATGTAGACTCGGCTGTCATTGTGCCGATTGTCGTGACCGCCAACGGCCTTATAGCCAAAAGCTTCGACGACCATCTGTCGAAGCTGTCATTGCGCGGTTGGATCAAGGGCCTGATACAGAAGGCAGTACTCCTCGATACGGCTCGCATCGTGAGGAGGTTCCTGTCTCTGGAGCCCTAACCACCGGTAGCTTGGACCCTGTCTCGATACCGGCGGACTACTATTTTTTATATTTTTAAATGTTTTTTTTTTTTATATGATTTTGTTAAAAAAAATATTTAAAAATTTAATTAATATGTATATTGAACGAATAAAGAAATAATAATATAATAATAATAATATAATATAATATTCACACTACTATCACACAACGCCGTCTAGTCCCAAGCTAAGCAGAGCTTGTGTTATGAGTACTAGACAACCGATAAACATACTTAAATATTTCTAAATACATACATATTATAGATAAATTACACCCAGACACAGAATAAATGATTGTGCTCATCACACAAACATTTGTCCTGGGTAGGAATCGAACCCACGACCTCCGGCATAGCAGTCAGGGCCACTAACCACTAGACCAACAGGCCAGTCAAAACTAATAATGGTCAAATCATATGAGAATAATGCAGATTAGTATCAGAGATGGTTTTTTGAAGAAAAAACCACGCAAATTTGAGTGGACTTGTCCAGCCAGTACAAGCATTTGTCAGTATTCGTGTAGCTCAAACATAGGACTACTAAGGAGCTCAACGACTTGACGAACAATACCAAAGAAAGGACATTTGGGTAGACCGTATTAAATACTCAAAACTGCCAGACATTATGTTAAAATTACAGAAAAGGAATTAGTAATCCACATAGTATCAATCAATCAATCATGTTTCTCAAATTCCCGTACCGTACAACAACGCACACAGTCTCCGAGGGTGGCGTACGTGCTCGGGCGCACGTCTGTAGCGCCGTCTCCTATTCCACGTCGCCGGGAGCAAAGTAAGGCGACGTTATCTGACACCACTACCACGCTTTAATGCCCACTTATCACCACTACATAAGCAACTAATTCGCATGGCAACTAATTGCAAATCATCTCGAAGAATTTCGTTGTTTTTCTGACACTGACTTTGGTTGCTAACGACGCGGCGACGCAGCGTAACTAGATCTCAATTTTAATAAATTGTTTCAAAAGGGTCAATGACTGGTGGCATGTTAAGTGGGGAGGGAAAGGGATCATAGAGCACGGACGCGACTAGAGAAGGTATTGGTTGCGTAATTGCGCTGAGCATAAATTTTGGCTGTCGTAACCATAGATGAAATTGTCACAGACCATCCATTCGTATTTTATTATTATTAATAGTCTTGCCACTCTTGACCACTTTCTCATCTGATGGAAAGCGACGATGTCGTCGATGATGGAGCACGCTGGCTTAGAAGTAACCTATTCACTGTTGACTTAAAGACCCCCAGGTTGTGAGCTATCAGAAAACACAGACTCTGGCAGGGAATTCAATTCCATAGCTGTACGCACAATTAATGTGTTCCCAAAAAATATTTTACGTGGAACAGACTTAGCTTAAATTATGCAATTCCGACACACACTCCGCAAAATGTAACAGCAAGAAACCGACAGGCTAGCAACTCGATAATAAAAGTAAAATAATTAGTAAGATCGATAAATAATTGAGAGAAGTAAGAGTCTGGCTACATTACCACGATGCGTCGTCATGCAAGTATACGGTGCCGAGACAGGTTGAGCGCATGCAAGGCACGGCGCCCTATCGTGTAAATAGACGACAAGGCAACGTCACAAAGCCCTTCAGGTTAAAGCCTGATGATGCAGCGCCTAGAAAACTGGGTGTCGTGGTGTGGTATGACAACACGGCATGACGCAGCAACGTGCTCTATCCGGTGACACTAACACTCTTGGTTCGTATGAAAAGTTATAACAATTCCGTCTCCAGCAATTGCCGAAGAGGTATTACCGTAGTCTGTGGAAAGGGATCGAGTTGAATGCCATGACAGGAACTCGTGCGCAGATTGATTAAGATCAGTACCTATGTGCTGTTGCTATGCAGGCAGCAACGGGACAAGTAGCTCGCTTGGCAATTACTGTGATACTACTGTGGACACTTTACTTAATTTAAAATGATATGCAGAACTTTGATATCTCATAAAAGATAAAAACATAGATAGTATAACAATATACAATATGGACAATGGTTTTTTTTAGGGTTCCGTAGCCAAATGGCAAAAAACGGAACCCTTATAGATTCGTCATGTCTGTCTGTCTGTCTGTCTGTCTGTCTGTCTGTCTGTCTGTCTGTCTGTCCGTCTGTCCGTCCGTATGTCACAGCCACTTTTTTCCGAAACTATAAGAGCTATACTGTTGAAACTTTGTAAGTAGATGTATTTTGTGAACCGCATTAAGATTTTCATACAAAAATAGAAAAAAAGCAATAAATTTTGGGGGTCCCCATACTTAGAACTGAAACTCAAAATTTTTTTTTTCATCAAACCCATGCGTGTGGGGTATCTATGGATAGGTCTTCAAAAATGATACTGAGGTTTCTAATATCATTTTTTTCTAAACTGAATAGTTTGCGCGAGAGACACTTCCAAAGTGGTAAAATGTGTGTCCCCCCCCCTCTAACTTCTAAAATAAGAGAATGATAAAACTAAAAAAAATATATGATGTACATTACTATAAAAACTGCCAACGAAAATTAGTTTGAACGAGATCTGGTCAGTAGTTTTTTTTTAGTACGTCATAAATCGTAAACCACATTTTACCTTTCATTCAATCAACTCAAATATAAAAAAAAAAACATTTAATTTCATAAACATAAACCTTATAATTATGTACATACACCGTGAACCATTATTATGTTACTTGCTGCTACGGAACCCTCCATGGGCGAGTCCGACTCGCACTTGGCCGGTTTTTTTTTCGATTTCATTTGGTTGTATGTTACCGAGTGTAATTGCAGCATTTCACTCGGTAACATACTACAACCAAATATGATGATACTTAGAAATATAAGGATGTTTTAATTATTCGCAAATTGATTTCTATGAGATGTTGTAAAGTAATTTTGTATAAGTGTCTACTCAACTGAACAATATTTAGAATCAAATAAATCTTATTGGAATGAAACAGTCGCGACTTTGGCAAAATGTTGCTGAGAATTTTACCGTATACTAGCTAAATCGGCAAACGTTGTTCTGCCATATAAATAATTATCAAAGAAAAAACGGGGGTGGAGGTAGGAGGATGAAAAAATAGCCTACGACCTATTCTCTGACACTAAAACACAAAAAAAAAAAAAAAAAAACGGTCAAGCCGTTTCGAAGGAGTTCGACACACATTGTGACACAAGAGTTTTTGTATATCAGATTAAGTTTTTCAGTAACTCGGAGAAGTTTGCCGAAAAAGTCAAAACATCAACAACATCCTTTGGTTTGTGTAATATTTTAATGTTTTACATTGGCATTCTAAACAAAAAGTAAGTGACTATATTCCGTATTGATAAATTTAATACAATCTAAACTCGACACTGGTTAATCGCAGAAATCATAAGAAACCAGAAGAAAAAAAATTAGAGTTAATCACCAGTCATTAATTAATCATGATGATGAATTTAACATTGACTGATTTTGTCATGGCCTTCGTTCGGTCATTTGTATTAACTAAATGGCTAAAAGTAATGAACGGAATTGTTGCAATCGACTCTCGGTGCGCGCTGTGGCTAATGCACAGCGGACGGAGTCAATTTACAATAATGTTAAGTGTGTATAAAAATACGACTTCATGTGAGTTCTCCTATGTGTAACCGGAAGGTTACACATAGGAGAAAAAGATTATATCAGTGCAAGTAACTATTCTCGTATAATTTAATTATAACAGTAACATTAACTTGTACAATAATCAGATCAACAATCAGAATGATTGTTTTGGCTCAGCGCCGCTCTCATGAGATGCGCACAATATGACACAATATTTTCTCATACAAAATGCGCATACGTTGATAAACGTTCTGCTTTACAAGCAGCTCTAGATATTTGATATTTGCAAGTGTTGCAGCGAAAAGGTGTGCTTGGCGTTATGAGACGTAGTGCAAATAATGACATATTTTTATTGGACGTGATTAGACGTTGTGTTATCAAAAAAATTTACAATGTTGACGTCATAGGACATTGCTGGTGCGAAAGTGTTAATAGATAGAAGTAATTTTTAGAGCCATCTTCGTGATTTTTTCTATCTAAATTAACTGTACCTGTTTTGTTTTGAACACGCTATATATCTAGCATTTATCTTGAAGAATAATACATAATTCCTATACTATTTTAACCGACTTCAAAAAAAGGAGGAGGTTATCTATTCGGTTGTATTTTTTTTATTTTTTTTTTTATTTGAGTTACCTCAGAAATCCGTCGTTTATGGACCGATATGCAAATTTTTTTTTTTCCTCTTAGAGGTTATGCTTTCCGATTGGTGTCATTTTATTCAGAATCCAGTTTTGATGATTGGATCCATGAGGAATCGAGGGAACTCCTCAAATATTATAGGCAACCTTATAGTGATTTTGGTATTTTCATCGATAACTTAAGTATTTACAGTCACAAAGTAACATTTTATGAAGAGGAACTGATGAAGAAGACCAGAAATGGTCAACGGAACTTCATACTCACATAGATATCACAATGAAGATAGTTAAGCGACTATGACAATACAAATAAATAAATGGTTCTGAATGATGAGAATGTTGAAAATGGTATCATCGAAGTGACCTGATGATGATGATGGAGCCGGAAGATAGGCACCGGAACTCCGTAATTAATCAATGTATCCTAGCCGTGTTTGGGCTTATTAGAATTGTCATGAGATGCACTTTGGCTATAAGGTCTTGTCGAACTGATCTGATCATGGAGCTGGAAGGTTAGACACAGGAACTTCATAATAAACCAATGTAACCTAGCAGTGTTATTGTCATGAGAAATAGGCACTCTGGTTATAAGTGTGTCGCAACTAAAAAGTGTGAAATAAGAAACAAACAATACCGAGAAACACCGACTTCCGAAATTAAAGTTATTTTGATCCTTTTAGTGTATTTTTTAGTGAAGTCGGTTATTTTTTTTTATAAAAAGTTTTTTATTTTTAATTGTAAAAACTAGACAGCGATGGTAATGTATGCCACCTGATGGTAAGCAGTGATGCAGTTGTTGATGGTGAAGCGCACTAGTTTATTAAGAACCTATTCACTCTAACCTTGATTGATTCGGTTACTGCAGTGGTTTACATTATAAAACTCCTGAGCAGTCATCCTATAGTACCCTTAACATTCAGTCAGGACCAGTATCCTATTCTCATTTGATTTATCTTAATTAACTTGCTACTCACTCGAGTTATGTTCGCAGATAAAAATAATCGTTTAGAGCTCTCAAGATTTTATGTCCGAGGGCGCTGAAATAGCTTGTTGCTGTATAATAAATATCTTAATTAGCTTGTAGGTTACCAATTAAACATATTACTTGCTCAGTTACTACTGGTTTTCAATACGTCCAATCTAATTCCTGGTCAAAGACCTTCTACAACACCACTAATTTTTAATGAGTACAAATGCGTAAAGGGTTTATTAGAAAAGGTCTTGTTATTATTCTCAATAAATAATATTTATAAACAGCAAAGTTATTAGCGTTTGTTTATATTCTAAAATGTCGCTCAATTTATGGAAATATTGTACAGGCGGTGATTATGAATGAATGAATGACGATGAAAATGGAAAAACACTGCGCGTTATGAATGATTGATTCAATTATGAATTTACCAATTATGACAAATTTTAGGGGACAATTTTGGGATTACGTTTTTTTTACTGACTACAAACTTTTGACTACAAAAATGTGATCAGTAACGGGTGCGGATTTTTTTTTGTACTAATTAAAATATAGTGGTGGATAAAGCAAAAACTAGCTAGAGACTCTAAGAGTAGGATTCACCAAGATTAATTTTTAACATTTGAATTTTATCAACTGCTGAATATTTAAATGATAGTTTTTTGTCACAAAGTGTGTGTTTACAAACATAAGTATAGGGATAATCGTCGGTTGGTACCACGCTCCACGAAAAGTGTAGGTATATGGCGCTTCTACGAGTTGACTTCGGCCTCTCGTATGTCTTCCAAAGGTCCAGGAACCTAGGTTCCTGATATATACAAACACATAGTAACAATAACTTTATTTCGAACCAATAAATCTATATAGTGTTAGTAGCATATACCTAAACATAAAGTTTTGTCCAAAAACTTCATTACATTTATTTATTTATATTTATAATATGTGTAAACAAAGTGCGTGACACTTCATTTAGTTTGTACAGTTTGAATTTGCCGCGTAATAACTTTGATGTATAATTTATCTGTGAACTTGTTTGATACCATGGAGCGGGCTGCCATATTGAATGATGGAGACAGCATGTAAAAGATGGAGGATAAGTCAATTTAGACAAGAGAGAATTATATTGTAATTTGAATATTTAAATAATAGTGATTAATAAGAACTGATAAAACAATAGCTTTAAATGTTGTTTCTCTTTGCAGGTAAAATTTGAGTGTGTATTAATTAACGTCAAATAATGTTTTGTAAAAGTGTTAATACTAGTTAATAGTAGTTTGGTTAGAGTTTTACTGTTCCCATAATATCCAAGGATAATTATAAAATAACACATTATATATGTACACTCACACACACACACACACACACATGTCATCTACTTAACCATAACTTTAGCCCTTAACCGACCGTATATCGTCATTTATGACGTCATTTTAACCATTACTAAATTGGTGCAACCCATATTTCGCTTAACCAGAGATTTGACAGCTAATGATGTACTGGTTACCGTTAACGTTACTTCGTGCAATTCAATCAAACAAGTGTCAATCTGATCGGCTTTCAATCTCGGTTTACATGAGATAAGAGATTGTTAGTATTTCAGAAAATGGTGTTAATCGTTACTAAAACAGGCAGTGTTGGCAGGTCAAAGTCGATCTTCTGAGGGCCGCGAGATTCCTCTAGACGCGAGAAGTATAGATCACATCTTTGTGGCAACGAGGAACCTATGTCCAACAGTAGACGTCAGCCATCTCAATAATCTTGACGATAGTTTCAGAAATCTTTCGACAAGAAAGGATTTTTTAAAGATAAAACATTCGAGGTTTTCTGCAATTACTAGATAATTTTTATTTAATAATTACTTTAGAAATAAACATTCTCCTCGGTAATAAGGAATATTCTTAATAGATAATGTTTAAGCTTTAAAAACTTTATGTTTATGCAGATGCTCCTGCGCAATTACTGCGGCACGCAATGAGAGAGATACGTTCTATATCTATGTAAACGTATCTGTAATATTTATATATTAATTAAGGAAGCCCTTAAAATAATAACGGACTTGTCTCGCAAATAGAATGAAAAATAAGGTAAGTTCCACGAGCAATGTGCACATAAGTGATTTAAATAGGTACTAATTAACTATTTGTAAGAAACATTACTATATTACTTTTTCATGTAAAATTTAATTTAAAGTGTAATTTTAAAATTTAATTCTTTGTACAATTTTAATTTAATGTAATTAATCATTTTAATTTAATATAATTAATAATTTTAATGCATGTTTTTGCTTGTTTTAATAATTTTATATGTAATTTTCGACAAATTGTAATAGTAATGATTTGATATACAGGGTGTTTGGTACTGCATCGTGTGCCAAATTGAAATGGTCGACGGGAAGGGTCATCAACACTTTTCATGCCCTGTGGATGTTTTTTCATCGACTTTTTATTGTTTTATGAAAATAAGACCCGAATTTTTCATTCAAATACAAATTTTAAAAAATATGTAAGGCGTAGTCTCTGAATTTTAATATAGTACTTTTAAATTTTAAATCAGTGACATTAGCTATCTAGTTTATTTTTTTAATTTACTCGCAAAGTTTTGGACTTAAAGCTGTCCATGTTACAGCTATTTACATGGCTATAAAAAAAACCAAAAGCGACCGGAATCTTCCAACTCCCTCAAAAATTCTCTAGTTTATCCTCTTGCCAGTGATGTGCCACATGCCAATAAAATCTTTTTACAACTTTGTGAATTCGATAGAATTGTAAATCGAGTCACTAATGTTCAAAATTATGATTTAAAAAATATTTTTGCTTAAATGATACCTGAAAAACCTATTAAAAATTTTATTTCACTCTTATAAGGTAAAATCTGTCTTGTATCTCTCTTTTTGTGGGTTTTAATAGAAAAAAAATTGAAATTGCATTTTTAACATTTATTTCATAATTTTTACAAATCCTGCTCAAATTGTTGGCCTCTGTTGTGAATGGCAGGCCCGACATCTGTTCCGTATTTTGACAGTTGTTGTACGAAGTCGTATTTCCTCCTTAATTGTATTGAAAGCCGTTTCGCCTCCACATCGCTGACATCCTGAAATGTGACCAGAAGACATACTCATATTATACCTACTGCTTTAAATAGAACCATTCCTAACGATAACAGGAACCCTCCCTCGAGCTCTGAATAAGATCCATTCGACGACCTACACTGAACTGTTAAAGAGATCCCTCTTTTTCGCACGCACACACGTCATGGTACAGCCCCAGTACCAAATAAACTATCTTTGATTTAGAACTGTCAAAGGGTAATGGAAAGGGCTACGCTCGGAGTTTCCTTGTGTGATCGAATCATTAATGAAAATATCTGCAGGAGAACCAAGGTTCGAAGCATTCATAGCACGAAGAATCGTCAAACTTAATTGGCAATGGGTAGGGCACATTGCTCGCAGAACAGATGGCCGTTGGGACCGCAAGGTTCTGGAGTGGCGACCGCGTACCAGAAGACGCAGCGTTGGAAGGCCTCCCACAAGGTGGACCGATGACCTGGTAAGGGTTGCGGGAATCCGATGAATGCGAGACGCACGGGACCGTTCATTGTGGCGACACTTGGGAGAGGCCTATGTCCAACAATAGACGTCTTATGATTTAGAACTGTCAAAGGTGTGTCCAATAAAATTGGCTAATTTATAAACATGTCCCAGTAAATGGCAGCAAATAACATTGATAGACTTTACAATATCTTTTGACATAACGAGTTCATGAAATTCTGAGAGCAAATTAAGATACGCGATATCTGCCAAATTAATTGTAACAGTTTGAAGTAAATATTGAATGGTGATAACAGTGTCAGTCATTATCAGTAAGTTATTCCCCTTCTCTTTAACGACGTAAAGGCCGAAGTAGATAGCTGTCTGGCTAAGAGAATGAATGATAAGTAATTGTAGAAACTACCTACTGGTATCTATCTACCTATGTATTTTCTGAAGATTTTTTAATTCTTGTCGAAATCCTGGTTAATATGATGAATCATTATGATTTAAAACTAATTGATGTGGTTACCAATATATTGGTCAAATGTTTGTTTAGTGCAAACGCAATTATGGTTGAAGAAACGAAATAAATATACGAAACAATGTGTAAGGGAACTGAAGACAAAATGGTATATTTAAAGAAAAAAATGGTCATAATAAACGTTTACTTTAAGAATTTTCATGCAACATTTTTATAAGCAATACAATTCTTAATAATCGTCACTCTTCAATCAAATCACAGAATTTGAAGATATTAAATGAGTTTCAAAATTAGCTTTTTGGTTCATATAGCCTGCACGGGAAGGTAAAATGGACCACGCTAAAGGGCAAAATGGACCTTTCACACTAATCTGAGAAACACACAAATCTCGTGTTGGCATCGTCGTCGTCATCACCGGCACAACTACAATGTGTCAGAGGAGAAAAATTAGGTATTCCACCCATCCTTCGTTTGATGTGGGAAAAAGATGATAGCAGTAAAAGCACTTTGTGCTATTCTCTTCTCCATCATAATTTGATGAGAGAGAAAAGCAAACTGTTTTATTTAATGTTAAATAAATCAGTTTATTTAACATTTAATGTTAAATAAAACAATTTTCTTTTCCAGTTTTCAGTTTCTTCTTTTATGTTGCTTATTTCGCCTTTTTTTCCTTTTGTGTTATTTTTGTCAACTTTCAGGTTAAGATCCATTTTGATCCATTTTGCCCGGGACCGTTTTATTTTGAGGTTAAATATCCAGTTGTTTTAATTCTTTAGATACTATTACAATTATGAAATGATGCAAATGACTATTAATTTCATTTCAATAATAATTTGACTATACTAAATACAACCAAAGTGCAGACTGATTAAAAGTGTCATTTTTTACATCAAAACACAAAAATATATCTTACCGCGATAGAAATCCGCCATCACACATGCCAGGTTCTCCGACACTGACCAAGAGGTGGGAAGGCAGGAGTCATTATTTGCGATACTCACCAAAAGATGGCTCTAGTAGTTTCAAAGTAATCTGTCTGTTCCATTTTACCTGCATGATCCGTTTTGCCTTCAGTTCCCCTAAGTACTGTGGTTTTATGTCCAATAAAATGTTCTGACCTTCTGAACGACTTATTAAGTACTGGAAATACATTGCGGTTTTGAAGGACATTGACAATTAGATATGTGGTCATTTATTTATTTATGGCTTGATAAATATAACTTGATAAATATGTGGAATTACGTTTAGGTAATGCAGACGGATGCCTTAAAAGTACGATATTACTCGTATTATCTACTTAGATTTAATTTTTCTAGATTCACAGGTTTTGTATTGATCGTAAGCTGTTGATCCCCGCACGAACGCCGGCGGTCGTGCGCTATTGTCTTACTATTGTGTCTCTAATTACGCTACTCAAGAAGTTAAAGGCCTAAATAAGGTGTTAACAAAAGTGAATGGTGTCCTGCTCGCGATTAACTAATAACAGCCGCAAGTGTCGAATTTCGAGGGTTAAGCTACGCTTGCCGAGGTTACTCGATGAATGGGTGACCATCCATCCATTTTGAGTTTCTTCCATGCCACGGAAAGCACCTCAAGCTGGTACCGGCTGTCATTTAAACATCTTTGTCAGCTGTTATGGAGATTTGGCTTCTGGCCAAGAAATCTGACACCAGGTTGACTAAGGGGTATCGTGTTACCCAATTATTGGGTTGTGGAAGTCAGGTAAGCAGTCGCTTCATGTAGAATACATTTGGTAAGTCTGAAAGCCGAACCCAATATAGTTCATGTGTCTCAATCTCTCATCCAACTCTCCTGTCGCAGGCCTGCTGGAAGAAATTTCGTTTGAAATATAAGCAGTACCTTTGTGCTCTTCTATCTGTATTTGTTGTTTTCGATTTTAAGTGTTTCATCATCATCATCATTTCGGCCGAAAGACGTCCACTGTTGGACATAGGGTTTCCCCAAGTGTCGTCATAATGACCGGTTCTGTGCGTCTCGCATCCATCAGATTCCCGCGACCCTCACCAGGTCATCAGTCCACCTTGTGATAGGCCTTGCAACGCTGCGTCTTCCGGTACGCGGTCGCCGCTCCAAAACCTTTCGTCCCCATCGACCACCTGTTCTGTGAGCAATGTGCCCTGTCCACTGCCACTTAAGTTTGGCGATTCTTCGGGCTATATCGGTAACCTTGGTTCTCCTGCGGATATTTTCATTTTTGATGTGATCACGCAAGGAAACTCCGAGCCCCTTTCCATCCATTTACCCTTTGGGTGAGTTTAAGTCTTCTGATGAGGCCCATTGTCAGCGACCACATTTCGCAGCCATAGGTCACTGGCAACATGCACTGGTCATAGATTTTCGTCTTATGACACTGTGGTATATTAGAAGAACATACCGAGCAGCTTCCCGAACGCTGCCCAGCCGAGTCAGATTCGACGATTGATCTGTTTCTCAAAGATAGACCTACCCAACTAGACAGTCTGTCCCAGGTTTAAACGTATTCGTCCACAACTTCGAGTGTAGAGGTTCCGATCTTGATAGGAGTGGGTGCTACATGGATGTTTACCATGACATTTAAGTGTTTGTGTGTACATAAATAAATAAAATAGTTGTGAAAAAGCTAAGCAGACAAACGCAGACAGCCTTGGCCAACGTCATCGGTAACTGATAGATAGTGATCGTCAAATAGGCGTCATACACTATCTCGTATGTTTAACAACAATCGGTTAGTAACAGTAAACAGTTAGTAACCGTGTCTCGTGAGCCTAGCTGATAATAGTGTTTGTTCTATTAATTAATAAATCCTTGACTTGGATTTACCTACGAGGAGTTACTAAGTGGCTTCGTGTTTTTTTTTTATAGTTTTGTTAACTCAGTATTTACTTCTTTTAAAATAATTAAGTTAATAATAATAACAATAATATTTTTTTTTTATATTTTTAAATGTTTTATTTTTTATTTTTGAATTATTTAAAAATGTAGCTAATATGTTTATGTAAATGAAATAAAGAAAATAATAATAATAATCATTGTACCGATAGTCGTGTCAGCCAATGGTTTAATAGCCAAGAGCCTCGACCAACACCTTAGGAGGCTCGCGTTAGGCGGCTGGATCAAGGGCTTGATCCAGAAAGCGGTACTCCTGGACACGGCTCGTATTGTTAGGAGGTTCCTTTCTCTGGAGCCCTGACCGCCGGTAGCTTGGACCCTGTTCCCGATACCGGTGGGACACTATTTTTTATGTTTTTAAATGTTTTTTTTATTTTTTTATTGAAATATTTAAAAAATTAATTTGTATAATAAAATGATGAATAAACGAAATAATAATAATAATAATGATTTGATACAAAACCGAACAAATAAAAAAATAGTAACAACAGAATACAGAACAATAGATAAGAAAGTTAAAAGGAGCATTAGGAGAGATTTGAGAAATCTAAATACACATTTTGGTTAAAACAGCTTTAGAAAACCATACATCGCTAAGAGTTTTGAAACAAGGAGTCACAAAAGGAAAGTCTTGAATTACCAGTTTGGTAGACAACGACGGCAAAAAACATTACAAAAGAGAAAAAAATCATGGAATAGCAACAAAATTCTATAAATCATTATACTCCGACCATCCCCCATCTGATATTAACACCGAATACAGTCCTTCAGATTCTATTCCCCCAATCAACGGCTATGAAGTGCATAAAGCCCTCAGGACTATGCGCTACAATAGAAGTCCGGGAGAAGATGGTATTTATACCATATAGAAGCGCTTAAAATTGGCTCAAATACTTTATTGCCTTACCTTACTAACCTATTTAACACCATATTATAACCATTAAAAGTACCAAAAATGATGTGCCATTCCAATATAGTTCTTTTGAAAAAAAAAAGGCGACAAAAGTGACATCGGCAATTACCGTCCAATCAGTTTAAAATCTCACATATACAAGACCTTTATTAAAGTGATACACAATTGCATAGACGGGAAACTGGATAAATATCAGCCACCAGAACAAGCCGGATTTTGACCTAGCTTTTCAACTACCGACTACCTACAAACCTTGAACAAAATTTTTGAAAAATATTATACGAAGGCCTTCGATAGTATCAAACACTCCGAAATATTTAAATCTCTAGAAAATCAGGAACTAGAACAGCAATATCTATCACTTTTAAAAAATGTCTGCCATAACAGCACCGCAGAAATCAAATTAAATTTTACAGGAACTTCGTTTGGGATACAAAAAGGTGTTAAACAGGGTGACCCCGAAATCACCGAAATTATTTACAAGCACTCTCGAGGAGATCTTTAGAACACTGGCAGCGTCAGGGATGAACAGGGGCATCGAAGTTAGTAGTAAGAGACTAACAAACCTTCCTGCCGACGATATTGTCCTTTTCGCCCCTACTGATCTGGAACTACAGTCCATGCTTCAAGACCTAACCACGGCCAAGCCTCAAGGTGGGGCTCGCGGTGTATCGTTCCAAAACTAAAAGTATGATCAACAGAACTAAACGTAAGGTCGAGGTAGATGGGCAGGATATAAATTATGTCGATGAGTCTAACTACTTGGGCCAGTTAGTTTCTTTCTTCTTCGAAAACGCCTAGAAAAGCTACTGGTCCATGAAGACGCTAATGAACGGAGACCTCCCGATCTCGCTGAAGCGAAAACTTATCGATATTTGTATCCTGCCCATCCTAACCTACGGTGCTCAGACGTGGTCGCTCACTGAGTCGCAAAAGTTTCGCCTTGGGGGGTTTGCCAACGAGCAATGGAGCGCAGCATTCTGGGTGTCAAAAGAGCCGACAGAATGAGGAAAACCACATTGCGCCAAAAGACTGAGATCATAGAAGTAGGAAAAAAGGCTGCCAGGCTAAAATGGGATTGGGTGGGTTATATCAGCCGCATACACACTGACCACGTTTCATTAGAAGCGTCAAAGGGGCTTCTGCGAGTTGGTTTCGGCTCCTCGTATACCTACATTGCAAAGTTCCAGGACCCTAGAGTTCTGCCCATAATAATAATAATAGACTTTGCGATAAAAGAATGGTCGTGGTGTAAAGTAAAACTAGCATTAAAGTTTTTATATGGTAACCCCTGAGGGTAACCCAACCAAGCCATCCGTTAAATGCTAAACGTCATTTCGTGATGACACTTTGTTTATCATGTTATTTTATTGAGATTTTTATTCGAAATCATGTAAAACAATGATAAAATTTGACACAGTTCCACAAGGGAAATAATATTTAATATAATACAGTGTTGCCAAAGAGAAAAAGTGGTAAATTACGGAACGTTGCAACACGTTAGCACGTTAGCTGTGACCGGTAAAAAACTGTTATTTTAATGTTTATAGACTTGTAAGATAAACTTTGGTCCCTGACATCTCCAAATATATATAAATTAAAAAGAAATTCATTTCAATATGATAATATTTGTTTATTTTGTTTCGGTCAATGTTTTCGTAAGCAGGTATAAAGAGTGTTGATACTTTTAATTTATAATGCTTTTCGACTAATTTAAAATATTTATTTTCAGGTTTGAGTAAAGATACAGTAACTAAAATAAAAAAAATCAGACAAGTGCGAATCGGACTCGCGCACTGAGGGTTCCGTACAAACTTACCTATAAAAACAGTTCAATTCCTAACGAAGATTTTTCCGAATCACAAAAAAAGATTTTTTCCTATACTTGTGCTATGAGACCTTTCCCCTATGAATTTTGATTCCTTTGAGAGTGTCGAAATATACGTTTTTTATACGCAACATAAACGGCCGTATCTTTTTTTTTCGTTAACTCAGAAGTCTGATTTTTTCACTGCTTCATTGGGCCGCAGATTTGAGTATATGGTTTTAATTTCAACTCGATATCCTTATGTGTTCCCGAGATAAAGGGTATTGACAGACAGAAAGACAGACGGACTACAAAGTGATCCTATAAGGGTTCTGTTCTGTTTATCTTTTGAGGGAAACCCTAAAAAGAAGGTTCCACAAACGACCATTTTAACTAGTACAAGCTTAATAAATAAATAAATCGTGCATTAAAAAATAATATTTTTTCTTTGTTGTAACTATGCAACCTCATTAGTTACAAAAAAATCACATCTACTTATTTCACAGTTGAAGTACAACAGTTAAATAAATTATTTTTCTTTACAAGTGTATTGAAAAACATTGTATTATGCACGTGAGTATTGATGATTACTGTACCGGCTCTCATAAGACTAAACAACTAAACACCGCCTCAGTGGTAACCAACTTTACACACTTATATCATAATGTACTGTTATTTTCAAATAATTTTTTAATCATATTCTTTATATCTAACTTTGATTTAAACTGCACATTGCATATATCCTGCTAATACGTGGGACACTCAGAAAGTTTTGAAAAACTAAAAAACTAACTTCTATGGTTAAAATATTATTATTAAATATTTTTAAAGAACTCTCCACCAGCCTCTATACAAAGTTTCATGTGTCTGAACCAATTTTCGAAACATTTTTTTCAGTCCGCCGCAGACATCTCTTCCACGGTCTTCTCGAACGCTGCTAGCGCGTCTTCCGGCGATGAAAACTGTATCCCTTTCAGCTGATAGTTTATTTTAGGGAATATTAAGAGGTCACACGTTGCCAGATCCACCCCAAGAGATCTGGCTACCCCTTTAAATAAATCCGAAACGTGGCCGCTAACAATGGGCCTCATCAGAAGACTTAAAGTCACAAAGTTTATTTCTGAATTCGTTTTCTTGAGTAAATAAGATTTTATATTATCATTCTCAAAAGTCTCTTTCGATACATTGTAAACATAAATCGGAACTTGAGTACTCGCAGCCTTGAAATTATTATCTGACTCAACAATAGCTTTTCCTGTATTTCCCACTAAGCGGTTTCTCAATCTATGTTTCTTTTTCTGTACTAACGTCCATTCCTCACTAGACATTGACTTTTTGGACTGTAATTTAGACACTCCATCCTGGACAATAACAGAAAAACTCTTTCTATTTTCGACGTATATTTGTTGACTGGTTGGCTGATAAGAACTTTGCGTACAGTTTACCGCAGAGTCACCATCGCACTAGACAGAGTGCGATCAGCTGATAACTTCCCACAAGCAGGCGACGTGCGACGTTCCGTTCACTCTTACGCGCAGTGCTTTTTCCGCGCTACCCACATCTTACGAATTGTTAAACGGTTTTTTCAAGGGCCTTGTCGTATGCAGTTTTTCAGTCGATTTATCCACGCCACATAAGGGTGATAAACCCATTGGCCCACTTTCGTGCTCAAAGCTCGACAATGCACAAGCACCCCGTTTCATGTTAATGTTTCGAGAAACATGGTTTACAATAGACGCATTCTTAAGGGCTTCCAATTCTACTGCTAGATCCTTAACTTGGGTCACTGTAGCGTACTCGTCAGAGATACGATCCATCTCGCTTCGCAACTGCAACGGATCTTTGAGAAGTCTTGTCACATCAACATAGTCAAACAAAACGGGGGGTAGTTTCTGTAAATCCCTTGCGACAAAAATAGGGATTTCTTCGGGATCTGTTTCCTTTAAAAAGCAGACAATATCGTCTATGTCACGCAACGTATTGTTGTTGGAATAGATTCATACAGCGAGTTTTTAGCGTTCAAAATTTCATTTTCCGAAAATGCACTGACACAAATGCGGGCAATACTTTGCTCGTCCGTCACGTCCAGTTTATTGCAGAGATATCACTATTTATTTATTTATTTATTTAATCTTCATGCAACATTATTGTACAAAGGCGGACTTAATGCCTGAGGCATTCTCTACCAGCCAACCTAGGGTGGTGAAGAGACAATATGGTATGTGCATAAAAAGAAAATTATATGCGAAAAACAGGAGTAAAACAAAAAGGTACTTATACATATAATTAAAATACACATACATATATATTTAATATAATATATATATATATACATATATATTAATATAAATTAACGAAAGAAGTTTTGAGACGATTCTGCTATTGGTGGAGCAAATGATTCCGCAACCTCCGCTTAAATGCATATCGACTTTCGGCCGTCTTGATATCGAGAGGAAGCGCATTCCACAGAAGGATGGACTGTATATAGAAGGAAGAATGGAGAAAATCAGAAGTATGAGAAGGACAGAGCAGTAGGAGATTGTTAAAAGAACGCAGATTCCTTGCGTGTGAAGAACATAGGTATTGAAAGTGAGTAATGAGATAGGATGGAGGCGTGGGAGAGTTGAGTAGAGAGAAAAGTGTAGTCAAAGCGCGCAAAGTTCTTCTCTGGCGAATTGGCAACCATTTGAGATCAGACCTGAAGTTCGACACATGATCATACTTCCTCAGATTAAATATAAAGCGGATGCAGTTGTTCAGGAGTCTATGGAGCTTATCCAGCAAGACCGAGTTCAGGTCAAAGTAACACACGTCACCATAGTCTATGATAGGGAAAATCAAAGTCTGCACAAGCATTGTCTTCGTCTTTGCAGGTAAAAAGTTTCTCAGACGATACAGACACCGCAAAGTCCCGTTGACTTTTTGACAAACACTAGAAACTTGACTTTGCCAGCCAAGCATCGAGTCCAGTAGCAAACCGAGATCCTTTACACTAGGGCTGATAGGAATGACGGCACCATTGAAAACAATAGGAGGTGGAGAGCTAACCGTTACTCTACCCATCATGCGTGAGCTACCAATAACAATGGCCTGACATTTTGAGGGGTTTACAGACACCCCAAACCTATCAGACCAGCTACTGATAGTATCCAGATCCCGGTTTATATCCTCTATAGCGTACGACAAACCTTCCACCCGCGCAGACGTATACAACTGAAGATCATCGGCATAAAGATGATACGAACACCGAAGACAGTGAGTAATAAAATTTATGAAGATGGAAAATAACAATGGAGAAAGAATACCGCCTTGTGGAACTCCAGCATCCAGATCACGCCAACTCGACGAGGTCTCATCAACGCGAACTGACTGCCGGCGTCCCTGAAGATAGGATGAGAACCAATCCAGCGCCTCGGGAGAAACCATAAGATGGGAAAGGATCGATAGGAGTATATCGTGACTGACAGCGTTAAAGGCATTGGAGAAATCAATCAGTACCAATACAGAAACCTTGGTATCTTCCATTGCCTCTCTAACGTCGCCAGTCACTTTAAGAAGAGCGGAGGTTGTACTGTGCCCAGGTCTAAATCCAGACTGGAAGGAGCTTATGAGGTTGTGTCAGTGAACAAACCCCGTAAACTGCTTGTGCACGCAGGCCTCGAGCACTTTAGACAGGAAAGGAAGAATGGAAATTGGACGAAAATGATTAGGCAGGGAGGGATTCGAGATTTTAGGAAGTGGCCGGACATAGGCTATGCGCCACAGGGATGGGAATTGTCCAGAATCAAGAGAAAAATTTATTATGTGAGTAATCGGTGGGAGAAGATAGTCGAGGATCAGGGTGACCATATAACGACTAATGTCGTCATGGCCCACAGCCTTGGATTTTATAGACAGGATAATCTTTTTGATTTCATCCAAGGTGGCTGGAGAAAAGCAAAACGGTTCTATGTTTGGAGCAGGTAGGCCAGAAATGAAATCCACCGTCTGTGATAACATTTGTGTATCCAAATGAGAAGTGGTTGTGAAGTGACGGTTGATATCATCCAGGCCAATGGTTTTAGGGAAATCCACATGACGTGCCCTACCGATACCAAGAGTTCCTAAGAATTTCCAGGTGTCAGCAGGAGAAGAAGATGAAATGTTGTCAAGAATGTGGCGGCGTTTGGCGTTTCGTATCACCTGATTACACCGATTTCTTGCAGTTTTGAAGAGGTTCTTATTATGTTCGGAGCGATCCCTTCTATATTTTCTAAATGCCCTATCCCGACACTTCATGGCAATACGAACCCCTGTCGTCATCCAAGGAGCAAGAGGACGCCTAAGTTTAACCCTCTTTACAGGCTCATGTTTATCATAAAGAGCTAAGACTGTTTCATTAAATATGCGCAGTTTATCGTCTACGGTTATTGCTGCTCCTAGGCGTCCCCAGTCCAGTTCCGACGCATCCTCACGTAGCCTTTCAACATCCATACGGGCAAAACAACGCTTGTGCAGAATTCTAGGGAGAGGTTTAGGTGGTTTTAGGACATACGAAAGGAAAATTAGGTCATGATGGGAAAAGCCAGGGGCAGGATACTGACCATGAGAGGAAACAAGGGAGGGATTGGACGTTAGGATCAAATCGAGCCACGTGTCATCACCAGAAGCATTAAGATGAGTGGGCTGCAGTGGTAGAACTTCAGGACTTACGGACTCAATTATGTGAAGGCACTATGATGATGTAAAAATGTTCTCAACATAACAAAAACATATATGAGATATTTATATACAGCAGCGCCCTCAAATCTTACAACTGTTTTCATTCCGCATAGACTCTACCAGCTTCCAGCGAGCCAGTCAACCAGTCATGCCAGCTTCTTACTATTTTTAGGGCCATTTTTTTTTCTCTTATATTCGCACTGTTTGTGTATAATTTTATAATTTTGTAAAATTGGTCAACTCTTTAACCGACTTCAAAAAAAAAAAGGAAGGTTGTATTTTTTTTATGTGTGTTACCTCAGAACTCCGTCGTTTATGGCCCGATTTGCAATTTTTTTTTCCTTTTAGAGGATATGGTTTCCAATTGGTGCATTTTTATCAGAATCCAGTTTTGATGATTGGATCTATGAGGAATCGAGGGAACTCTTCAAATATTATAGGCAACCATATAGTGATTTTGGTATTTTCATCGAGAACTTAAGCACTTACAGTCAAAAAGTAACATTTGATGAAGTGGAACTGATGAAAAAGACCAGAAATTGCCAACGGAACTTCATACGCACATAGATATCACAATGAAGATAGTTAAGCGACTATGACAATACAAATAAATAAATGGTTCTGAATAATTATGTTGAAAATGGTATCATCGAAGTGACCTGATGATGATGATGGAGCCGGATAGACACCGGAACTCTGTAATTAATCAATGTATCCTAGCCGTGTTTGGGCTTATTAGAAATGTCACGAAATGCAGTTTGGCTATAAGGTTTCTACCGAACTGATCTGATGATAGAGCCGGAAGGTGGAAGGTAGACACAGGAACTTCATAATAAAACAATGTAACCTAGCAGTGTTTGGGTTAATTGGAGTTGTCATGAGAAATATGCACTCTGGTTTGTATATAAGTGTATCGCAACTAAAAAGTGTGAAATAATAAACATTTTACCAAAAAAGAAATAACTGACGTCATTAAAAAAAAAACCATAGTAGACATCCCACCCATACGCACAAAACGTTTTAAGAACACATTTATTATGCGTACAGCCAAGGAGTGGAATTCCTTGCCGGAGTCTGTGTTTCCAGATAGCTACAACTTAGGGGTCTTTAAGTCAAGAGTGAATAGGCTACTTCTAGGCAAGCGTGCTCCATCGTCGACCACATCATCGCTTACCATCAGGTGAGATGGTGGTCAAACGCGAGCCTATCATTAATAAAAAAAAAAAAAACATAAAAGGATCAAAATAACTTTAATTTCGGAAGTCGGTTATTTTTTTTGTAAAAAGTTTTTTATATGGTCGATTGTACATAATTATTTACTTAGGAGGTTCTAGTAAACCAACAACCATACAGCGTTATAGTAAACTTATTTAATCCATAGATTTTACAGATAGGTTCATGTCAACGTGATTTACCTCATGCTGGCTGTCATGCATGACTGCCACTGTCCCATTATCACAGAGTACTTTGGTAATATACACCCATTATACAAGTAATTATTATAACAATAAAAATAAGCACATTCGAAATTTTCTAATGGTCAAGAGATTTGGCATAGGCGGCAAAACAAGTATAGAGGCTGACGTCATCGTCCTAGGATGTACTCTGCCAGGCATGGTGGCGGCGCACAAACTGATGAGGAAGTTCGGCGACACCATGGACATCGTGCTGCTCGACCTGCACTCAGGTGCCCCCAGGACGCGCTCCAGAGGCAATGTGGCTTTCATGGATATCGCTCACGACGATTCCGACTCAGACACTGCACATCATCGACGTGATCGTGATGACTATACCGCTAGACAAATACTTGACAACGTAGCCAGAATGTACCTTCAACAATACGCCAAAGATTTAAGAGTACCTCTACCTGACTCAATCATTTATCCAGAAGGAGTAGAAGAAACATTAACTCTATATGAAGATCAAGACTCAGACCAAAGTCTAGACGAAAGTCAAGACCAAGACGACCAAAGCCAAAACCAAGACAAAGGCCGGAGCGAAAACCAATTGGATCCAAAAGTATCACCAATACGGTCACTCGAAACAATTCCATTGCAGAAGCTCTTCCAGTATCCCAACGGAAGTAAGGTAGTGTTCCTTAACAACGTGCACGACTTTGAATACTTGAACTTATTCGAAAAATTTGAATTAAATCAGTATCAAACGTATTTAGACAGAAGCATGGCAGATCTGTTCCAAACCAGCAATATAGATTTAGAGCAGGAGAGAAAACTTTTGTTGTACTATGACCAGACCACCATGGAGGAAAATATATGCGCCACTCTTCTGTTCTCTACTTCGAGGGAAATAATGAGGATAATCGTAAGATTAGTCTGTGGGGCTCCAGCTAACAGTGTATCACTCCTGTTCTATCTCCATCAATGTTATAGAACGAGCAGTACCAAAAACCACCTCGGTGGATTAAACACAAGGTTTCGTGAAAAGCTTTTAGGACACTGTAGGAAACGCCTTACAAGCAAACTTCATAAAAGCGTAGCTGACATCACGTTGAAAGCAAAAACCATCATAGGCATTCGCAAATATTCTCAGCAGGTCATCTTAGAAACTATAAAAGGTGAGACTACTTACATTTGCAATTTGCTAGCAATGGCTCTGAAACCGGAGGAACTACACAATATTGAAGTAGAGGATAAATTAATGTCAGTAGAAACGGAGCAAATAACTAAAGATATGAAACCTGGTCGCGCAAAAAAATTTACCATCCAATACAATGAAAACTTTTGGAGTAGACAGGGATTTAGTGGTGATATATTCAGTATGCGAGGCCCGATCATTTGGGCAATGGAGAAGCCGAAACTATCGACGACAGGTAGCTCGTCGAAATATTCAACTTTGGTTGGTTATCTGAAGGTACGGGAAGATGATGACGATTGTAAAGAAGCTGTGTTGGAGCAGCTAGTGAACATGTTTGGTGAAGCAGCCGCTACTCCCGTCAGTTACAGAGAGACAACTATAACTGACGTGTACGTGCCGCGCTGCGGGGATTACGTTGCTCTGCGAAGGTTGACGACTAAAGGAAGTCCTAAGTTTTTAGAATGGGGAGCTCTGGATATTTTTGGTGAAGGGGACGTGGCGTCTGCGTTGGAAGCTGGACATACAGCGTATTTGAGCCTGATGGGATGTTTGCGGCCTCAAGCTCAAACTTTTGATGATGTGATCGCCTGCGACTGGCCGATGTTCTTAAGCGAAGTTCCAACGAAACGATGGATATCCCAGGTCAACATGTACAGTGGTATCAAGTTGACCATATTCGCTACGGCTCTGTGCGTCGGTATATATTTCCTTCGCTCGTACATGAGAAAGTGACAGTTGATTTTCATGCCTTTTGAAATAATTTTAGTAGTTATTTTGTTTGAATAAATGAGTATTGTAATTCATTTGTGTGTTTATTTGAAATTGTGGATTGGTTAATCTTCTTCTACCCATCTCGTGTGAGGTGTTTGTTATCGAACACCTCTGAAACAGCTTGTCCGATTTTTACAAAAAACTAAATCAAAAATGTATATGTATTTTTAACCGACTTCAAAAAGGAGGAGGTTATATGTTCGGTTGAATGTATGTTTTTTATTTTTATTTTTTATGTATGTTCACCGATTTCTCGGTCAATTGTGGACCGATTTTGAAATTATTTTTTTTGTTTGAAAGGTTATGCTTCCAAGTTGGTCCCATAGAAATATTGTTATGATCTGATCATGAACTTCGAAGATATGGAACAGAACTCCTCATAGGATCACAGCAGAACCGTCGTAACAAGTAAAATTGCTTTGTTTATACGTGTAGTCAATGACTGACTGAAAGTAGAGGGGCAATATATCGAACTGATCTGATGATGAAGCCTGAAGTTAGGCACCGGGACTCTGTAATAAATTAATGTAATCTAACCATGTTTGGGATTATTAGAATTGTCATGAGATGCACTCTGGCTATAAGGTATTTAAGTTTGGCTGAGGGGTACTTTTTAGTGGTGGTACCAAAACTAAAAAGTGTAAAATAAAAAACTTTTTACAAAAAAAAAATACAACCGACTTCAAAGTAAAAAAAAACACTGAAAAGTGCAAAATAACTTTAATTTCGGAAGTCGGTGTTAAATAACGAAGAGACGAAACAATTATAGAAACACCGACTTCCGAAATTAAAGTTATTTTGCACTTTTCAGTGTTTTTTTTTACTTTGAAGTCGGTTGTATTTTTTTTTTTTGTAAAAAGTTTTTTTGTAAGTATGAGAATAGGCCTACGACCTACTCTCAAACCTATCAAATATATTCTATACCCACGTGCAAAAGCGCTAGTACCAGCTAGAATCTGAGAGTGGTTTATTCATCTTCCTTCTGGCATAGTTGCTAGGTAGCTTCTACGACATTTGACTATAGGAATAATAAAGAAGCATATACCGCTAGCTTCTGCCTGCTGCTTCACCCGCGTGAAAGTCGGTTTGTCCACACAAACTATAGTTTCATCCCCTCAGGGGCTGAATTTTGAAAAATGTTTTCTTGCTCGCCCACGTCATAAAAGGAACCTTTTGCAAAATTTCACACTCCTATTCACAGTAGTCGGCTGTGAGTTGATATGTCAGTCAGTCAGTCAATTTCTCCTTCTATGCAACATTATTTTGAGTACCTATATGTGAAACCTGAATATAGTTTGTTTAGAATCAGTAACTGAATCGATTCTAATAATTTTTTCACCATGTTAGATATTTTCCCAAAAATATTTAAAAAAGGTCACAAGTTGGACACCGCCGATACTAAATACAACACAGGTCTCGGCAGGTCATAGCGGGCATTAGGAGCCAGTGCAAAGTTGGGTGCGGGAGCAAAACAACCCCTCAGTCGCTCGGATGGCTCGGTGACCATATATTTATGTAGACAATCAGGTAACATAATAAGACTATTATACTACTTTATGATTTTTCATGATACAGTTATGAAATTTTGTACTTAGATTCTTTACATAAAAATACTAGACACATGTTTCGGGTTTCGCATGTACTAAAAAAAACTTTTTACAAAAAAAAAATACAACCGACTTCAAAGTAAAAAAAAAAACACTGAAAACTGCAAAATAACTTTAATTTCGGAAGTCGGTGTTAAATAACGAAGAGACAAAACTATTATAGAAACACCGACTTCCGAAATTAAAGTTATTTTGCAGTTTTCAGTGTTTTTTTTTTTACTTTGAAGTCGGTTGTATTTTTTTTTTGTAAAAAGTTTTTTATTTTACACTTTTTAGTTATGGTACCACCACTAAAAAGTACCCCTCAGCCAAACTTAAATACCTTATAGCCAGAGTGCATCTCATGACAATTCTAATAATCCCAAACACGGTTATATTACATTAATTTATTACAGAGTTCCGGTGCCTAACTTCAGGCTTCATCATCAGATCAGTTCGATATATTCCCCCTCTACTTTCAGTCATTCATCGACTACACGTATAAACAAAGCAATTTTACTTGTTACGACGGTTCTGCTGTGATCCTATGAAGAGTTCTGTTCCATATCTTCGAAGTTCATGATCAGATCATAACAATATTTTTATGGGACCAATTCGGAAGCATAACCTTACAATAAAAAAAAAAATTCAAAATCGGTCCACAATTGACCGAGAAATCGGTGAACATACATAAAAATAAAAAATAAAAAACATACATTCAACCGAACATATAACCTCCTCCTTTTTGAAGTCGGTTAAAAAGACACGTGATCTTAGGCAGACTAATTTCAAGGAATTGTTTTACTGCTTCATTACATGCTTTATCTGCTTGTCATTTCCGCCATGTCTAGTCTTTAGAGGTGAACGACACTTACCGTATGTGATGCCAATACTAGATTTTTTTTTGTTTCAAGGCTATAGTGGATCGATGTGCAGTTTTTTTTTTTTTGTTTCTTTACATCAGTTATGTCTGGTGATTACATAGGTAGAATATTAGAGTAATACAAAGTCTAATAACATCCACTAGCAAACCAAAAACCCCTTGAGCCCCTTCGATGTATGAGGAGATTCCTTTACGGGGTGTTAGTCACCACGCTTGCTCGAGATGGATTGATGATTTGACACTTAGGTACATCAATTATACATTCGGTTTAAAGAATTTATTCTCATAAGAACAATACATAGGTTCACTTACAATGAGATACAAAGTAATTGTTTATATCTAAATAAATACATTCATTCAGGTTTCCTCGTAATGTTTTCTTTCACAGATGTCACTGACGTATAAGATTAACTAAGAGAACCGCAAACATGTGACGAACGGGTGGCTCGCCGTCCGATGGTCCGGTAACTGCAATCGGACCGAGCCCAAGTCGTCGACGGCGCGTAGTGTTCCACGCGCGCCTCAATGAGATGTCAGCAACCGTAGGGGCCCAGGATGATTTTCCCACCCGAAAAAAAAAACGTGACGAAACCATCATTACTTATTGGCCACTGACAACTGGGCTATAGTTAGATATAGTCACTACATAGCATAATCAATCTTAAAATGTTCCCACTGCTGGGACTCAGGCCTCTTCTCAAGGATAGGGAATGAGCCATGTACCATGTATGTGCAAATAAATTGTCGTCAGGCAGAACATGCCTAACTGTGAGACGTGTAAAGGTGTCAGCTAAATAGGAGCGGAAGCAAAAAGAGAATCTCCTCAAAGCATGTTTTTTTTTAGAGAGTTTAATAAATCCGAAACGGGAGAATTGAAAAAGCAATGCATCAGATTATCTTCAATTACCTGATTTTGTCGGGGTTCGCCAAGCAGTTTTATTTCACTAATACATAGTCGGCCTTATAATGTTCCCACTGTTGGGATGCAGGCCTCCTCTCTAGGAGAGGGAATGGGCCGTAATCCACCACACGGGCACAGTGCGGGTTGGTGGATGTCACACGCCTTCGAACTTTTAGTTCTAAGACATTCCAGTTTTCTCACGATGCACGATGTGAACCCGCGACCAATAACTGGTAAGTCGGGACCTTTACCATTGGGCGACCACTGCTCTCACTAGTCATCAATAAAAATACAAAATTTCGACTTATTGTGATCTTGCAAACCCATTGCCACAATGCCGGTCAACCCAAGTAATTACGAGAAACCCATCTATTTAATTCCTCCTGTCAACAACTTAAAGATATCTATATTCAAACCGCGTCCTGTGGTCTGTGCCCGTGGGCTATATAAGGGCCTGTATAGAATTCAATGAATAGTCATCCGACAGTCTGGCCATGCCCTTGTCCGTAGAGACAAGGACATGGTCATACAATCGGGTCAAGTTCGATCATGGTGTGAGTCAAAAAGACTCTTCCTTCCTTCTTAGTCTACGCTAGAGGAGCAGAGTTAAGCCTTGCTTACACCTACCGAGTAGAGTGGCGAGACAGTAAAATCCTTCTCGGCCGAGACAGTGAAGCGAGGCGAGGCAGTATTCGGCTATGTGTTTACAAATACCGAGCGCTCGGCCGGGAGCACTGTCTCGCTACTCTACTCGGTAGGTGTAATCAAGGCTTTAGAATGGAGCACGAGCCGAGCATAAATTCGTGTTGTGTGGACCAGTATGGACCGACCCTAGAGGTCCGAACACGAACGACATTACACGATTTGAGCTCGGCTCTTCTAACACAAGCCCACTTTTAAAATTTTGACTGATACGGCAACTAAATAAACGGTACTTATTAATTGGCGAGAAAGCAAGAAAAAAATCTTAGTTTATCCAGGTGTGGGACGAGAAAGTAGTCATAAATATTTATTTGACTTTCTCAACTTTGTTGTTTTAGAATACTTAGCATATTTTAGTGAGCAACTTGTTTTCATTGAAAAAATCAATGCTAAACATAAAACTGTAGGCGCTTTCTATTTTATTATCCTTCGTCATATATATTCCTTTTATTTAATTACCTGTTGTATTTTTGTGACTTGAATACTAATAATAATTATACTAACCTTAGTGCCGTATTTCTACGCTTCCGTCGTGGTGGGGCTTGCGTGCACATTGCAGATTGTATGTCCCTTAATCTAGCTCCACATCACAGACTGACTGACAGACTGTATGTGTAGACTTAACTTTGCCGTAGGTAACGTGCCTAGGATGAGAGGCCAGATTAAGAAACACACAATCTGCAGGGTAGTTGAGTGGTGGGGCAGTAGTGACCCCACGGACCCGATCTTCCGGAAGAATTCTTGTTCCTCCAGCAGAAGTGAACTATGACGAGGTTGCCTTTATTAACTGGGATATCTATGTCCTAATGGCTAATAGGACAATCGTGGAACTACAGTAAGTCCAGCCAGTTTAACACGGCTGTGTAGCTCTCCACTCCTCCATCACCTCAGGACATGTCATCATTTTGTTGTGCATTTAGCACGTAAGTGCTACCAACCGTTTTTGGGAGCTCATATGTTAAGTGGACAGGTCACCCTCTGCCTTTTTTATCGAGAATATTTTAACAGCATTATTCAAGCAGGAGCCAGGGTGCAATGAGGTGTATTGAGGCATAAAAATAATAATAATAAAGAAAAGTAATCTTAATTAGTCTGTAGCGACATTTATGGCGTCACATAAGAACTAATCCTGCATCGCGCGATTAGAACATGCAGAACAGCCCGAAATCATGTATTGGGCAGCTGCCCACCAGACATAACACCCGTCTGGTAGGAGGATCCTCCCTTTTCAACGGAGGTATGTGGGACTTTACTCTCTGTTCCGCATACCTCCAAACTGGTGACCCTCGACAATGAACGTCAGCGCAGCCTTCGTGCAGCCACTATTTCGTGACGTCATCATCACTTCTCTCAAGCTTTCGAGCAGCGATCCATACAGCCAGCACCCACGGCTTTAAAGGGTATCCTGACCACCAGCATGCCTACCTGGTCATACCTGGTCATCCCCCTCAGCCTCATCAGCGACCTTGGCGAAGCACACTGCACCTTCGGCCAGTCACATAAAGAGCCACGAAGAACCTCTCCTAGTCGACGCAAGCAGTCAAGCCACTACGTCGCACAGCACCGCTCCGACTCACTGGAGCCAGCAGCACTACTCCGACTCACTGGAGCCTGCAGCATAATCCCGACTCACTGGGACATCATCACCCCGACTCACTGCGGCATCATCCCGACTCACTGGGATAGCATCACCCCGACTCACTGGGGCATCACCGCAGACAGTTCCGACTCACCGAGAACTATGCGGCATTCGGTTCTGACCCACTGGAACCAACCTACCACTGGCCTGGCACGCATCAAGAAGCATCAAGAACCATCGATCTCCGATCTCCGGAGGGGAGTGATGTAGCGACATCTATTGCGTCACATAAGAACTAATCCTACATCACGCGATTAGAACATCTAGAACAGCCCGAAATCATCTATCGGGCAGTAGCCCACCAGACATAACACCCGTCTGGTCGGAGGATCCTCCCTTTTCAACGGAGGTTTGCGGGACTTTACTCTCTGTTCCGCACACAGCTAAAAGTCAGTCGTTTTCCACCCTTGCTTTTATCATGTATTGAAAGGAATTAGATTTTACACTGTGATCTCTAATCGGTTTGAAGTGGAAAATAAAGCACTTTTAAATATTTATTCAAGTTTTTTTTTATAATCTTTTAAGCGTCATAGGACTGAGCGCGTGTTGAGGCGTAATGTGATGCGCCTGCATGAAGTATGGAAACAACTGTAGTAATGGATACTTTTTGCTAAAAGGTTTTTCTCAGGCACTTTATAATTCCTGAAAATTACTCGTATTACAGACTAGGACTAGATTTGAATTTCACTTAGTGATTTGTGCAAAACAACGGCTTATTTCTTCCGCAAATCTATTATCATGTTTTATAGTATGTGTGTACCTACAAGTTTTTGCTTGAGACCCACGTATGCCTCTCTATTTGAAGGGTAAAATCTACAATACCGTGTTAAGACCTATCATACCGTGTTGATCAAAATTTCGGGCTGTAAAAAAGACGGATGAAAAAAAATGCATGTAGCGGAGATGAGAATGTTGAGATGGATGTGTGGTGACTGGTGTGACGAGAATGGAAAAAGTGAGTAATGGGTAGGTGGTTAGGTAGGTATTAGAGGAAGTTGAAAGTGGTGCCATTGACTTGTTAAAAGTTGAAAGAGAATCGTTGGTCTTGGTAGGTGCCGTCATGTGAAGAGTCTGGATGAAGCGGATTACTAAAAGAGCTATAAGTATACATAATGTATCCATCCGGATGGAGAAAAAGAGAGAGACCAAATGAAAGATGGATGGATTTTGTGAGGAGTGATATGAAAGACAGGACACAACGGGAGAAAAAAACGTGTTGCGCCGACCCCAAATAACACGGAGGAAATGATGATATAAAATGTCAAAGTAAAATATTTTGTTGCAATTTCTGTTAAATATTTTTTACAATTCAAGTTTCAACGCTAAAATAAATCTAATATTGAATTCTTTCCAACCTAAGACATGTTAATTTTACTTTAATTATTTTTTTTTTAATCAATTGTCCAACCTCTAAACACCGGAAGAACTTCCGTGACAAAAACACGAAATGGCGCAGTCGGAAGAGGAACCGTTTTGTTTTTATTTATTAGACACGCTTCGACGATCTCTAACGAGACAAATATAGAAGATTACCTTGTTAATTCTTGTGTAAGATACTAGATTAGTGCTGCTTCTATTTTCACTTGGTAACTGTTACCATTTGTTTTTGTGGTAAATCAACAAATTATTTCTCCCGATTTCGGTGCAGCGGTGTCAGACTTTTTCTGAATAAAATCCATAGGTACGTGTCCCATCAGTTACCCATTGCCTGGTGGAGCTGTGGTCACATAGTGCCTAAATTAAAAAGTTAAGTAATTTGGTGGAATATTTCAACAGCGGCTCAGCTTGAAAAATGGTTATTCGCAAATTAGGTACATTAGTTAAAGAATACCTAAATTAATATACTCAAAATTCATTCATCTCACAGAACTCCTGACATACTGACATGATCGTCTTCCATTCGTCCGCAAACACATCACAGTCAGGCTGCGTGTCCTAAAGAGTGTTGAGCGCAAAGAGTGTGACTCGCAGGCACAGCGAACAAGCTATGTCTCCAGCCCCTCTAACCAAGTTACAACCGTTTCGTTTCGATACTCTTTTCGTCGATCGCCCGAGTAGGCCACGCCTCCTATTTCTTTGTTCTGACCACGTGACTGAGCGTTGAGATGACGTCAGAATAAAGGAATCGGAGGTGTAGCTTACTCGAGGCGATCGACGAAAAGAGAATCGAAACGAAACGGTTGTAATTTGGCTAGGAGGGCTGATGCGGTTATATTTACCTGGGGCACAAAGTTGAGATACCTCGGCATGAAGCTCTGGAGTATCAGATTTTCCATGAAGGATTTTACACATTGTTAATATTTGGTCATTTTTCTTCTGACCTCAAGAGAGTTATACCCGATACCACCTAAAAGAAACTTAGTAGAGTACTTAAAAGGATAGTATCCATAGATACGCTAATAGAGATATCTAAGATAGGCTTTTTGCACTTTCTCTAATATCGAAGCATATTTTTTCTCATGTGGGTTTCAGACGCATGCGCTAGACTCAAGCTTACTTCGAACAAGCACGTTAAAAATAGACTTGATAGCGCTTGTGTTCTTGAAATCTTTAGCATTTCCCAAAATGAAAGCCAAATGCCTAAATGCATCTTTTACAACTGCTAATATGTGGTCGTGGAAGGTCAAAAGTTACACCTACATCCTTAATTGCGACTGTTCTGGTAATTGAGCTGTCATTGATTTTATGGTTAAAGGAGATCATGTATTCCAATGGTCTTGTTGTGTATGGAATGTCAGGATTTGTTTGTCTTGTTATCTATCTTTAGAGTGAATACTGCAAGGTGAAGTAGATTAACATTAATTTATTATTACATGGACTTTTGGGGCTCGTGACTCTGCTCCTAACTTGGTCTTTATTCAGGCCAATCGTTATTTACTTCACCTCCGGAACTAATTAATTGCTATAGTGCCCTTGACACCAAATAATTGTATCAGTACAAACTACTGATCACACAGGTTGAATAAATTTTTATTTTCCATTAAACTCCATATTTCAAACATCTCACATAGAACTGTCACAAAATAATCAAAATGCCTACATTCCATCACGTAACAATATAGTCTGACCATTATAAACTGACATTTCATGGTAGCGCTGCTTACTATGATAGCTGTCGAACGTAACGTCAGATTTAATACAGTAAACTTTAGTTCAGATTCTCGCCACCGTCCAAATTGTTCTTGGTGTATAAAATGTATTACAGTCAGTGGGTCAGAATCAACACGCGATCCACAATAGGCCAGGCATTACAATTAGGCACAGTGACCCAGGTTACGCAAATACTTTCCTTTCGACACAACCAAATAGATCATATTGTATAACAATTAGATATGGCACACATTATAATTATTGTCTGTATTATTTAATATTAAGAGTGATTTCTCTTGCAGTGAGGTCCCCGATTAGGAGGATGCAACTCGACATGCATTTTCACTGTTTTTCATACAACCGCTCTTACGCGATTATGACGTTATTACACATTTTTCATTAGATATTTTGGAAACACTTGTGGATATTATCTAGGCTTCTATTGAAATCAATTTATAAATTTGTGTAAAACAAATCCAGTAAAGTCCTCTGAAAATCTGCTATTTTGCATGAACTTTAACACTTTATAATTTACTCAAAAATTTAAAAAGTCAAAAAAGTATAACAATGCCTTGCAAATTTGATTACGATTATAAATGACGACAATTTTTTTCAAAAAGTTTTAACGGTTTAAAAAAAACACGTATTTCCTGGGACAAGTTTTGTAAAATATTCGAATAAATCAAGGAATCACCGAATGCAAACTGAGTTTTCAGGCGCTATCTCTCATTTTTCGCCTTGCCTTTTCGTCAAACATCGCGTTGGATTGCGTTAGATGAAGTAGCAAGCTTTTTTAAACTATCCTCGATATTGACTATAGGCGAGTGAAAACGGACCCTCGATTATACCTGCATCTACTAGTCTGTAGGCTCCTCTAACTTAGAAGAAACACAGATCATAGAAAACATTACCTAAATAATGACTAAAATTTTCTTCCTATTTACTTGACGCTCACTGAAATAATCATCATAATCATCATTTCAGCCGAAAGACGTTCATTGTAAGAAATGGGCTTGCCCTAACTGCAACTGATGACCGATCTTGTGTGTCCCTCATCCATCGGATCCCCGCGACCCTCACCAGGTCATCGGTCCACCTTGTGGGAGGCCTTCCAACGCTGTGTCTTTCGATACGTGGTCGCTACTCCGGAACCTTTCGGGGCCCCATCGATCATCTGTTCTGCGAGCAATATTATGTATCCTGCCCACTGCCACTTAAGTTTGGAGATTCTTTGGACTATGTCGGCAACGTTGGTTCTCCTGAAATAATACGATATAACTACTCTGGTAAATACTGTGAACTTGGTGGACCCTAAATAAAATTCTTCAGCGCAACCAGCGTTCTGTGTGCTGTTGAGTCACTCAACAGCGCACTCAAACTGAGTGTGCTGAATCATTTTTGTAATTGTTATTATAATAATAACCTTATTAACAATCTAGTACATCATTTAGAAAATAAAATAAAAATATTCTTTGACATCAGTTTCAGAAGGTTGTTTTGCTTTATCAATAGCGTAGGCCTCCCCACATCCTCCACAGTTCCCGGTCATAGGTTTTCCTTTCCCACATTGGCCTCGCTACCGCCTTGACAACGTCGTCCCACCGGCGTATCGAGCATCCTCTCTTTCTTTTGCCTTCTCTGAGGTACCATTCTAGGCTAGGCTACTAATTTGTAATTGTTAAGCCCCCTAGCCAAGTTACGACCGTTTTTCGCTCAGTCACCTGGTCAGAACAAAGGAATCGGAGGCGTGGCCTACTCGAGGCTTTCGACGCAAGGGAATAGAAACGAAACAGTCGTCAGGCCTAGCCAAGTTACGACCCTTTCGTGTCGAGTCTCTTTCTACAATTGGTAACGCCTCGGTGAGTCGATCGCTCGTTCTACAAAAATTGTAATTTGACTAACATTTATACAATTAAACTATGTTGCGATGAACATTGTTGAAACGATTACATTTTTTTTTTCGTGTTTATTTATTTATTTATTATTGGGATCGTCAACATTACATGCACTGGGAATTTACACGATCAATTATAAAACTATATTCAAGTGCTGCAACACTTAGAGACAATCACAACATTAACACAAAACATTTGATATTTAAAACACATAAGATTTGTTAATTAGTAGTTAATTATCAATAGTAATAATTAGAATTAACATTATAGAAATACATGAATTTCAAATTGAATTAAATAAAATTAAAATTTAATTACAAAAAAAGAATACAAAAATAAAATAAAATTAAAATTAAATCAAAAATTAAAAAATTAAATCAAATGGATTTACATGCTTGGGATTGGTAAGTCAAGATAGATTTCTTAAACTTTTGTTTTTTATCATGCAGAATGTCGATAGAGCAAACTTTAGCAATAACATTGTAATCGGCCGTTATTCTGTTCAGAGGCGAGTATTTGCCTAGATTAGTTTTACTTTGTCGAGAGCGAAACAGGTTGTACTTGCTTGGCCGGGGGTTCTTTGCGGGGACATCTATTAGAACTTTTGACACCAACTCTGAACAATCAACTTCTCCATTAACTAGTTTGTACAAAAACATTTGGTCAAGAAGTTGCCGCCTATCGCACAAGGAAGTCAATTTAAAAATTTCATTCTACATGGAATTTATTGCCGGTTCTTCTCCATAGGAAACGACCAATTTGGAACCGTGCACTAGCTTCTGACGTTTTATAAGTGCCTATGTAGGAAATATTTTTTTTTGAATTTTTATCATTTTGAACGATGTGAAGTTGGCTACGAATTTTCTATTCGTTTGATCTGACCACGTGACTTAACGTTAAGACGGTCCCATTCCCATACATTTGATTAGTTTTCTACTAGCGTTAACGATTGTATATTATCAACTTGGCTAAGCCTGCTGACCTGTATTCCATTTTCCTATCAACAATTACGGAAGTCATTGTGAGACCATGGTCTATTCATAGCATGATGATTTATATTATCATAGTAATACTATATGTATTCGTCTATTAAAAAACAATTTACGTACAATAGCACATAGGCATATGCTGTAAATTGTCGTAACAATTGTCATCAGGATGCCGTGCTTACCAGCAGCGGTTGTTATGTGAATACTAGACATTCTTCCGGGTAAGTATGATAGAATAATAATATGATAGATTATCGGTAAGTACTGTAATATGAAAATATTGTAAACAACCACTTTTTTAAAAGAGTAACCATGGAGTTTCTTGCCGGTTCTTCTCCATAGGAAACGACCAATTTGGAACCGTGCACTAGCTTCTGACGTTTTATAAGTGCCCATGTAGGCCTATGTGAAATAAAAACTTTTGACTTGACTTGAATCATTTGTTTACACTAAGTTCTGCCTGTGGAGTCGACTATACTATATACACAAAAGGTACTTACACAAGGCAGATGGTAACCGAAGGTAGCCAAGTCCGTGAAATGAATTTGGTTCTAGCAGTGCATTGGTTTAGTAAACTAGAGTATTCTGACAAATAAACATGTTTTCTTTAGTCTTATTCAATTTTAGCTGTTCACGAATGGACTGATGGACGTGATTATAACAACCATACCACACCATGACCACCTTCACACAACACGGGTTTCCGTGTCGTGTGTGTGTTGTAAAAACGTGGTGTGGAGATCGTTTGATCTCGTTTTTACACCACTTATTAAAACTTCATGCAACACAAAAGTACAAAGGCGGACTTAATGCCTTAGGCATTATCTACCAGTCAACCTAGGGTGGTGAAGAGAAAATTTGTGTGAAAATTTTAGTTTTTGACTATTTTCTTTTTCTGCTTTTTTTATTTTTCTCCAAAGGGCCATATTTTAAAATAATAACACGGCTTCTACTCAAACCAGTCTCCCACAAAGGAGTAAATGGATCGTCTTAAGCTGTTGATCCCCGCATTAACGCCGGCGTTCACGCGCCATTGTCTTTCTATTGTGTCTCTAATTACGCACTCAAAAGGTTAAAGTTAGTTTGTAAGGCTTTTGGAAGAGGAATTAATATTATGAAAAAAAAACACAAATCGCAGACGTAGGTAACTCAGCCGCCAAACTAAAATGGAACTGGGCCGGTCACATCTGCCGTATGTCGCAACAAAATTGGGCGAAGGCAACCACTGACTGCATTCCGAACAGCAGGAGCCGGCGACGCGGTAGGCCCAGAAGGAGATGGCGTGACGATTTGGACTCCTACCTTAAGGATTGGCCAGAAGTAGCTAAGGACAGAAAGGAATGGAATAACGGAAGGGAGGCCTTTGCCCTGCAGTGGGACACAACGGGCTCATAATAATAATAATATGTGGTAAGGGCACTTAGGCACCTAACATAACTCAGCAACGTTACACTATTTTAGAGTTCTAAAAATATATTTACCTAAAACAGAAATTATAGCTACTTCAAGTCATTAGAATATATCTTTAAAGAGGCCGCGTAGCAGCGTAGTGGTCTGAAAACTACAATCCTCGTCTTCATCTTTTGGCATCTATGGTTTTCTTTTTCATCAAAGCATGTGGGCTCAGTAGGTGGACACGTTTTTAGCGGCGTCAGTGGTGCTTTTAAGGTTCTCCAAAGTGCAGGTGTAGGTAAAGCTTGGGCACTCTAGTAAGTGGTCCATCGTCTGGTCAGGAGCACTGCACAAGGTGTCGGAGGGGTCTATTTATATAATCGGGTATTTGCCAGGTTGTATATATTTTTTTTTTATTCTTGATACGTTCGCGCTTGACCGCTAACTCACCTGATGGAAAGCGACGATGCGGTCGACGATGGAGCGCGCTTACCTAGAAGTAACCTATTCACTCTTGACTTAAAGATTCCCGGGTTGTAGCCATCAGGAAAAACAGATTTTAACGGCCTACTTCTACAATCGCCTTATCTAGAAGATCATATTTCTGATTCTGATAAACTGCAGGCAATATCAAACAAGCATAACAAATGTAATGTCTTATTAACTCCGTCTATGTACGCACGTATACAGGGCCAGCTCTAACCACCTAAGCGCACCGGGTGAGTGATTTCTTTGGCGCCCTTTTTACGTGGATACCTTTATGTAGCCTTTATACAGCAGGAGCTGTATAATACCATATAAAACATCTTTATACAGCTGTATTTTATACTATTGTACAGCCCTTGTACTACTATAAGCTGTTATTGAGCTGGTTTATTGATGTTTGAAACGCTTGCATACTGCTTAGAGTGGCGCCTTGTAAGACCCGGCGCCCCGGGCGATCGCTTGGGTCGCCCCTCCCTGAAGCCGGCACTGCACGCATGCATGATAAACTATTATGTAAGCGTGTTATAAACACACGATTTCGAGACAAGAGCGAGTGTAATGCTTATATTTCAGTTCAGGGAAACTGTGCTGCCCTGGCGCCGCTGGCTATTATATCAAACACATGGTAACAGTCAACAATGCTGAGGAATGATAACATTCTGGCGTAACCTGGCGTCATGTAAAATGAGTTTGCGTAGTATTGTAATGGGTACTACACTACCAGTCATCATTACCTGCCTAACTTTTTCCAGATAAGTTTTGGAAGAGCTGTCAACGGCGCGCTTCAAAGAGATGTTATAAACCCTAGGGGCACAACAGGCACACAAGGGGCCTGCTAGGGCTATAGCATCGGTTTTGAAAAGGATATACCTACTCATGGTCCTGGAACGCAAAACGCAGCTGAAGGAACATAGGTGATGTTTTAGTCAGTAAAAGTCAGACACGCCCTCCAATCAACGAAAAGTTAATGGCAACGAAACGGTTGTAACTTGGCTAGGGGGGCTGATTTATACGTAGAACGACGTCGCGTGGCGTAGATCAAGTGTAGCTCTACAAGTGTAGTTTCCATATAAATTGTATAAAGACCGACGGGCCCCAGATCGGCGTGTGTGGCACACGTGTGCGACGTGTAGTTCTAGCATTACTATCGGCCTTACCATGACTTGTTAAAATTGTATGCGTGCGAGCGAAATAGAACGATGGAGCTGTACAGACTATATAGCTCCATCTTTTTAACAGTTCAGTTTAGGTTGCCAAATGCATCGCGTTAAGAGCTAGCTCAAATAAGTTAGTGTTCTAGCGCGAGCTTATCAATAATAAAAAAAACTGGGCATGTGCGAGACGGACTCGCGTACTGAAGGTTCCGTACAAACTTACCTATGTAAATAGTTCAATTCCCAAATGGATTCTCGAAGATATTTCCGAATCGCAAAAAAAAAAATTGTGACTTAAAAACAAAACTATTTACAGATTTATTCCTATATCTGTGCTATAAGATCTTGCTTTGTGCCGAATTTCAGGATTCTGCGTCAACGGGAAGACCCTATGAATTTTGATTTCCTTGAGAGTAGCGAAGTGTACGTTTTTTGCAACATAAACGGCCGTATCTTTTTTTTTTTTGTTAAATTTAACGAAAAAAAAAACAAAAAACAACAAAAAAAAACAAACTAAATCAAACTAAAACAAATCAAACTTCTAAGTAGAAGTTTGATTTTTTCACAGCTTCAAGGGACCGCAGACCTGAATACATGTATTTAATTAACAAGTCTATAACTCCACGCATTCTCGAGATAAAGGGTCTTGTCAGATAGACAGACAGACTAGAGACAAAGTCTATCAGTTATGCTTTCACATCCTTTAAGGTTTCCATTTTTTCCTTTTGAGGTACGGAACCCTAAAACATACGGAACCATACTGCTAAATTAGTACCAAAATACACCATTTTCCTTTCCCCATTCTCATCAAGTGAAAAAAATTGACCGTCTACATTTTTGCCACGTGATTACACCTAACCTAATAACAGTGGTAATCAAGTTTTGCGGCTGTTATTCAATTAATTGTTACGAATAAATACTTACGTGAGCGAGCGATCGTGCAGTTGCGTTCTGTAGTGGCGTGCGGTGTACAAGAAAAAGACGATGGAATGATTTCAGAAGATCAACTGTGTTGACAAGACAATCTTCAAGCACTTGTGAAATATGTAAAATTCAGGCGGCAAACCACAAACTTCATCGGCAAACTGTCTACTTGACCATCAACTGTTAATTGATATTAACGAAAAGGCCCATTAGAAACACTAAGGGCTGATTTTTCAATAGCTAATAAGCTAAGATAGGTTTTGCTTGAGGAATAAATATGGTGGGGCCTGAGAGGTGTTCTGTTTGTTTTATTCCTAATGGTTTATTTCTTTTTGTGTGTGTGTGTGTGTGTGTGTGTCAATAACAAAAAATAATATTATTATTAATTCTTGCCGATTGAAAAATCAGCTCTAAATAGTGCAAAAAAATCTTTAATTTCGGGAGTCGATATTTCTGGTTTTGGAACAGGCCATCATCTATTTTGGAGAGGGATTACTAAATAAATTGTTGTGCTGATTTCCTAAATTGCTATTGAAGAGTTGTTACACTGCATTGATTGTTCAAGGATGGATCGAAGTAATAGTGACTGCAGGAAAAGAATGAAGAAGTAAAACAAAGAATAGGGAAACATGGAATACGCCGGAGGAGGCGGAGGAGGAGGATATACATCCAAAGCGGGGTTCCAATAAAAGAATGAGATTATAAACGTAATAAACGTAGTTTTAACAAAAACATATTTTGTAATGTTATCTATCTATGTATCTACGAGTATATATATAAAAATGAATAGCTGTTTGTTAGTCTCGTTAAAACTCGAGAACGGCTGGACCGATTTGGCTAATTTTGGTCTTGAAATATTCGTGATAGTCCAGGGAAGGTTTAAACGGTGAGAAAAAATAGAAAAAAATCACGAAAAAAAAAAAACCCCGAATACAACGCCATTATAAAATGAATTATGCAGTTCTGGTAATGCCAGTAGATAGCGTTATCCTTACTATTAGGCGGTACAAAGTTCGCCGGGTCAACTAGTTGGAAATAAAAAAAGAAACGCATATTACTATTACATTGCGTACCTAGTACGACGGTAGACACGGTACCCTCTATGTGACGACCATCACGCAACACGTGAATGTAGGTGGTCCTTCTGTAGTATCTCTTTGACTAATTGCACTAAGTATGGAGTAGATGTGTGAGGACGTGCGCTTCATACAGAGGTCAGAGGCGTGACGGTGACGTGACGACCGATTTGATTACAGGGACTTGTATGGCGATGGCGGTAGAATTGTCCAAGGATTTGACGATATTGAATCTAGTCGCTTACTGGGGCCACGGGTAGTGTTACTGGGGCCACGGGTAGTATGAAAGTGAAACCCGGGGCCCTAGGACGAAGGCAAAAAAAGAACAAGAGTAGGTTTTTAATCAGTAAAAGTCTGACACTATCTCCCGCTCCGCCCAAGAACGGGATTTGTCATAAGATGATTTTCCCACCCAATAAAAAAAAGTGTTTCGCTGAAGAAGTAAATATCATATTAAATTAACCGCTCCGCTATAATATAGCCAAGGAGAGCCAAGGTTACCGACATAGCCCGGAGAATCGGTGGCAGTGAGCAGGACCTGTACCATGACGCTTAAAGTAAGATTGTTTCATTCTTATTTCCAGTGTGGGTAAGAGATGGCGCTAGACAACCTGTATAGCTCTGTCTGGTAAACAAATGGTCGATGGGCCAAAAGGTTCTGGAGTGGCGACCACGTACCGGAAGACGCAGCGTTAGAAGGCCTCCCACAAGGTGGACCGATGACCTGTTGAGGGTCGCGGGAATCCGATGGATGCGAGGCACGCAGAACCTGTCGCTATGGCGACACTTGGGGGAGGCCTATGTCCAGCAGAGGACGTCTTCCAGCTGAAATGATATTTATATTAACTCCTCAACTTTTTAGTGAAACCTAGCCACCAATCCAGCCAATTTTTTTATCACATCTTTTACCTAGTATCATGTATTTTAGTAGTATGTGCAGACCGCAGACTTTGAGTACATATATGGTTTTAATTTCAACTCGATACCTCCACGCGTTCCCGAAATAAAGGGTCTTGACAGACAGACAGTCGGACAACAAAGTAATCCTATAAGGGTTCCGTTTTTTATTTTGAAGTACGGAACCCTAAAAATGACTTGGTTAAAGAACCAATAATGAAGTAAACAAAGAGATAAAAATAACTTGACCCATAAATCCCATAACTATAATGACCGGCAACTAAAACCGCGCCAGGGTCATGAGGGCAGATATGATATGGTGAACACCAATGAAGTATATAATTTGTAGTAGGAAAATCATTGACCACCATGGAAGGAACATTACGTAGAAGAAGGAAAAGGTTACGGTCCGTTGACCGCGACCTCGACACTCCACATCAACTGAAGTTACAACAGTGAATGAATGGAGAAAGATCTAGAAATATTGAGCTCTATGTAAGTGTAGAAAAGTTATAAGGTTATCGTAGTAACGCCTTACGTGACTGTCATTGAGAATATTTTTAGTAGTTTATTATTTTTGTAGCATAGCATAGCACAGTCGGCCTTATAATGTTCCCACTGTTGGGACTCAGGCCTCCTCTCTAGGAGAGGGAATGGGCCGTAATCCACCACGCGGGCCCAGTGCAGGTTGGTGGAAGTCACATGTCTTCGAATTTTTGGTTCTAGGACATGCCGGTTTCCTCACGATGTTTTCCTTCACCGTTTTGAGAGCAGTGGTGATGAAATAAATTACACAAAGTAATGCGCGTGGCTGGGTTTGAACCGGCGACCTAGGGTACAACTCGTAAGTCGGGGCCGTTACCACTCGGCCACCACTGCTCCAGTCGGGGCCGTTATTATTTTTGTGGTTAGTATATAATATTGGTTAAAAATAACATTATTTATTTTTTTAATGTCGTGATGGCCCTGAGGGTAAAGCACTCGCCTCTCATGCATGAGGTTACGTGTTCAAGACCGAGAAAATACCATTGCGAATTTTTCAATTCATAATTATGAACTTTTATTTATTTATATATACCTACTTTATTGCATAACAAGATTACAAATTTACAAATTGAAATTATAATACAAAAAAAACATACAATTGGCGGCCCTAACGCACTCGGCGATTTCTTCCAGGCAACCCAGAATGGATAGAGACTGCCTGGACACATAAGTGTATCGCAACTAAAAAGTGTGAAATAAAAACTTTTTACAAAAAAAAATAACCGACTTCACTAAAAAAAAACACTAAAAGGATCAAAATAACTTTAATTTCGGAAGTCGGTGTTTCTCGGTATTGTTTGTTTCTTATTTAACACCGACTTCCGAAATTAAAGTTATTTTGATCCTTTTAGTGTTTTTTTTTTAGTGAAGTAGGTTATTTTTTTTTTTTGTAAAAAGTTTTTATTTCACACTTTTTAGTTGCGATAGACTTATAAACAGAGTGCCTATTTCTCATGACAATTCCAATTAACCCAAATACTGCTAGGTTACATTGTTTTTTTATAAAGTTCCTGTGTCGACCTTCCTCCTTCCGGCTCCATCATCAGATCAGTTCGATAGTACCTTATAGCCAAAGAGCATCTCACGACAATTCTAATAAGTCCAAACACGGCTAGGATACATTAATTAATTACGGAGTTCCTGTGCCTACCTTCCGGCTCCATCATCAGATCAGTTCGATAGTACCTTATAGCCAAAGTGCATCTCATGACAATTTTAATAAGTCCAAACACGGCTAGGTTACATTGATTAATTACGGAGTTCCAGTGCCTACCTTCCGGCTCCATCATCATCATCAGATCACTTCGATGATACCATTTTCAACGTAACTATTCAGAATCATTCATTTATTTGTATTGTCATAGTCGCTTAACTATCTTCATTGTGATATCTATTTGAGTATGAAGTTCCGTTGACCATTTCTGGTCTTCTTCATCAGTTCCACTTCATCAAATGTTACTTTTTGACTGTAAATGCTTAAGTTCTTGATGAAAATACCAAAATTACCATAGGGTTGCCTATAATTTTTGAGGAGTTCCCTCGATTCCTCATGGATTCCATCATCAGAACTGGATTTTGAAAAAAATGGGACCAAACTGGAAGCATATCCTATGAAGGGAAAAAAAATTTTGCAAATCGGTCCATAAACGACGGAGTTCTGAGGTAACAAACATAAAAAAAAAAAAAATGTAAAAAAAAAAAAAATACAACCGAATTGATAACCTCCTCCTTTTTTTGAAGTCGGTTAAAAATGGGGTTGCACTTGGTGCAAATATAAAAGTAAACAAAACTTGATAGATACAATACTAAAATAGATACACATATGTATACACACACACACATGCACACACACATACACACATATACATTTTCTAAGTTTATCATCCTAGATAAACTACGAGAGCAGGTAAATCCCAATTGTCATTCGTAGATCTTTGGCTGTCGTTACAGGTATTCAGACGCCAGAAAGTCTGACTATCAGTCTATCCAAGGAGTATCGTGTTGCCATGTAACTGGATTGTGGAGGTTTGATCGGCAGTTGCTGCATGTAAAACATGGATATTCAGCCGCATCCAGTTAGACTGGAAGCCGACTCTATGCTACATGTGTGTGTGTGTACTCTATGCTACACGTGGGCGCCGACTCCGTGGGGTGCTCGGGGGCTCGAGCACCCATGAGCAATAAACAGTGGGTGCCGAGCACCCCTGAGAATAGACATCAAGAAACAGATCAGTAATCGCCTTTTAGAGATGGGCGTTTTTTCATTACTCAACGAACTGTTTAGCGCAGTTGTTTAGAGCGCCGGTTGAGACGCCAGGGTCACGGGTTCGATTCCCGAACCAACACAAATGTTTGTTGATGAAACAGATATTTGTGTTGGGTCTGGGTGTTTGTGGTACCTTCGTTGTTTCTGATTTCTATAGTACAAGGGAATACCTTAGTTAGGTACCAAGACAATGAATTATTATTATTACGCATTATAAGTAGGTACGCAGTATCTAAGAAAGATATTTATTTATTTGTCAGTCGATCAGTGTGCATTTCTCTTCTCACACTTCACCACTTTTTCGAGTCATTAAATGAGCATGAGCACCCACGAGGTTTTCTAAAAGCCGGCGCCCCTGATAGTAAGTATAATTTTTTTCACACATTTTCTACTTTACTAAACAGGATATGTTGCAGAAATTATATAACTACGATTTTTAAAGTAAAATGTCGCATTATCAGCTTTTATCTAAAATCTCTTGCTTATGACATCTGCAATACAAATGCCTTTATAATACAAAATCTAATCCTCCCAAAGGAACCACAAATTGTGAATGTGCTAATTAATTCGTTCTAATAACTTTTATAGTAACCACAACCGATAAAAACGGTTGACAACTAAAAACGTCACCTTGTCATGACCATGGTTTTTACTATCTGTGGTTCGTCAATCAACTGAAACTATGGGACTGTAGATAACAATACAATTGTATACCTGGAATAAGTAGTACCTACTCGTAAGACGTACTTTTCCTAAGCAACATTCTCATTTTTTTTGCGCGGGAAGTCATCAAATCATTTCTCCCGCTCTGGGTGGAGCGGGACGGAGTTTCAGACTTTTCAGTAAAAGTATTGACCAAGTCAATACTTCATCTTTACCGGCCAGTCGAACGGAGAGCTACCCATGGTTCGTCGATTTATTTATGGAGCCTAATAAAATATAATGGGAACATATAAATTTGCCGTTTTTTTATATTATATATTTGTAGCTGTGGGATATCACAACTATTAAATGAAAAATAAAAAGTTTTTACACAAAAATACAACCGGCTAAAAAGAAATCCGACGATGATTTTTCTTTTTCACTTTTTAGTGTTTTTTATATTGAAATCGTTGTATTTTTTCCTTACTTGTGTCACCTATACAGTTCCTACTGGTTCCTACTTACCATAACGCCGTGCTGAAACAAAATTGCCTGCAACCTGCCAGTTAGAACTGTTGTGGTACAGTTTAGGCACCCAAGTAGGTTACTAGTTAACCATAGTATTTCTGTCAAGGTTGTCCTATCCCGCATTGGAATTCATGTTAGTGATATCTAAACCCATAAACAACATTACTGATAGCAATGATTACCAAATTCATTAAAAAAACAAGAACACATAATATAAATTATACCTATGTAGGTATTGTGCACAGCGTACCAAGCGTACTTGAGAAATTATTGTAAAACATAAATTGAGGTTATAAATAGGTATATAAACGGACACAGCGTTCATATAATTATTCCGTTTATTCATTTATATATACATATAAATTATATTTTTAAATATTTCAGTAAAAAATAAAAAATAAACATTAAAACACTACTAAAACTACCGGCGGTCAGGGCTCCAGATAGAGGAACCTCCTAACTATACGAACCGTGTCCTGCGGGGCTATTGCGTAACTCTGTTGACAGTTGAAGTGATGATCACTTGTTAACAATGTGCATCATTGAACTGTCAAACAGCTAGTTTCGTATTGCCTATCTTCAGTGACCAACTGCAGTGACGTCATTAGCCACTGGTGCCTTTGACAGCCACCGTAACACGTTTTGACAGATGTTATTGTATCGATACTTTTAAAATTGCGATTGTGTAAGCTTTTGAAGCTGTATAATAGTCGATAAAATTTTAGAGTGGTCACAATAGGCACCGTAAATTTTTATAATTCACCACATTTCCACGTCCACCGTAGTTTGTTAGTCACTTGTGTGATACTTAATACCAATTTTATGAAATTGTCAGTTGACAACTAAGTTTAGTGTGCAACGAATGCTAGTTGTCAACTGTTATTGAAAAAGTTAGCCAATAGCCCCCCAGGGGTACCACCATAGATATCCGTGAGTACCACTTTCTGAATCAAGTCCTTGATCCAGTCGCCTAACGCGAGCCTCCTAAGGTGTTGGTCCATTATATTAACATTAATCATTAAAATAAAATAAAATCTATACATATAACTGTGCCCGCTTTACACTGCACCAGATCTGCAGCTGTGCATACGAATCCAGTGCCCCAGGAAGGGGCAATCCGGCTTATCAGCTTTAACCCTCAAAATGCTGTTGGTGCTCCCCCTAATCCTTCGCATCAGGGATGCTAATTTCTTTCGCATAATAGCTTGAAAGCTATTTATATGCTTCAGCAAACATGCCCGATGCCCCAACAGCACCCTAAAGGCGTTATTATACTGAATTCGGAGAACGTTGTAGGCCCTCTGCGTACGTCTAACCCATAGGCATTTGACTGGCCTGTTGGTCTAGTGGTTAGTGGCTCTGACTGCTATGCCGGAGGTCGTGGGTTCGATTCCCACCCAGGACAAATGTTTGTGTGATGAGCACGGTCATTTGTTCTGTGTCTGGGTGTAATTTATCTTTATTATGTATGTATTTAGAAATATTTAAGTATGTTTATCAGTTGTCTAGTACTCATAACACAAGCTCTGCTTAGCTTGGGACTAGACGGCGTTGTGTGAATATTATTATAATAAATTATAGGCTGTAGTATAGAAAGACTGGTAAAACGCCTTGAACAGAGTGAGTTTCACTTCTCTAGTACATTATCTAGTATAGTAAGGAGAAGTATATTAGTGATATTTTTTTTCAGTTTCCTATGCATAATATGTTACTCGTATGAAGATATTTATCCTACTCACGCTCGTAACACTCGCTAGCGCTGTCTCATGAATGTGTTTGCTTGGAACTGTGTGGTATACTGTTTTTAAAAAAATATCACCAAATCACTTATATCACCAATACATCTCCCTTTACCCTACATAATAATGACTAGCATTATAATACGTCTTCGCTCTTGTATCATACCTATTATCTTACTGGAACTGGAGACATTTTCTGGGACACGTAGGAGCCTATTCGAAACTTTCAATGATAAAAAGTTACAGTTTCCAGAACTTCGGGACTGTTTGAAAGAGTCACCGCACCCTGGAACATAAAGGGCAACTGAAGGAACAGAGAAAGCAAAAAGAAAGAAAAACATTTTATTTGGCGGAAAAAGGCGCAAATTTAGGACTAAAAAATTTTAAGTAAGTATACAAAACAAAAAAAAAACAATATAAAAAGAAAGAAAGAAATAAGAAAGGTTTTAGCCAGTAAGTACAAGTCTGATACTTCCTCTCGCTTCACCCAGAGCAGCAAATCCCGGTCTGGATAACTCTTTCGAACAACCCCGCATCCCTGGCACGCAGTTTTAATGGAATGACACATTATTTAAATATTTTATGTAATTATGTCATTACTTCATTTACATCACTGACCTCGCCTTAGCTAGGTTGAATAGTTCTGACAATAGGCAAATATAGAAGTAGGCCGATGTCTCTCGATAAATAATAAAATTGCTTATATTGACGTTGTAAATAAATACCTACGATTTTTTAATTATTACCTACCAGAAAACGCGTTTCTTTAATTTCAAACCCAGTTTCCGAAACTATTATAAGGAGCTCAACGACTTGACGAACAATACAAACAAATTGTCAGACATATTAGAAAGAAAAAACAATCCACATAGTCTTCACATTCACAATAATAAAACGAAATATTATTATATAAAATAAAGTTTACAAAAATATAATACCTACATAACAAAGTAAATATTTAAGTCAAACATTTAAAAAAAGAATGTCAAATTGTAAAACAAAAATAATCAATAATGTCAAATGCAAAAAAAGAAGTAAAAAGTAAAACCTCAATGTCAAATTGTAAAAATGAAAAAAAAAAACAATTGAAAATAATATCAGAAAGGAGTTGTTGAACTGTTATTTTTTTATTTCTATGCTATCATGGTTACCGCCACTTCCGTCATTTTACTTGCGTTTTTGTAACGCGTTGATATAATAATTTCTCAGCTAAACAACTTCAGATAGTTTACTAACAAAAGATTTCAAATAAAAGTTATTTTCTTTTCTGCGTCATTCTGTCTTTCTTATGACTATGACCAATGAACTGAATCTTTGATTTGATTAAAACGTCATCAATAGTAGCTTTACGTCTGAGCAAATTTTAGTAAATCGTAATTACTAATTAGTGATGCTTTAATCTCTGTTTCTAATTAATATTAAACTATAATAAATTATACATTCTCGTCGCAACCATTGGTAACACGTAGATAAGCAACTTAGTACAATCAGTCTGCCCTTTTCCCAATTATATTGGGGTCAACAAGCAATGGATAACTCGTCGTCCTCTAAGGATTGAGCACGAGTCCTCGTTCTACGCGCGCCTCAAAAGAGATGTCAAAAAAACCGTAGGGGCTCCGCAGAGCTGATGCCTTCTAGTGTCGTGGTAAAACTTCTGGAAGGAACATATAGGTCCTGTGTGGGGCGGCCAGGAATGGTCCGTATGTATTCTTGCGGAACCTGTCACCCTCTGCGGCCGCATGCGGCCACAATTCCTTCAGAGAGGCGCGCGCGGTACCCGGCACGCTGCCGTTTCGGACCTAAAGGCTAGACTACACTCTATGGCGGTCGGAGATCGTTTCGTGCCCTCCGACACCCTGCCCTGTGCGTCTACTACGGATAGGGTGGGAGATTGTATTCTCCCACTCCCTTTCCGTCGCCTGCTTTAGGCACGACCATGACTTCACGTCCTTGCAGGATGCCTCCTGCAAGGAAGTGACGATCAGACCTAAAGGATGTCGTCGTTGGATGCCATGGCCATGGCATCCATCGCTCGTCTGAAATTTTAATACGCCATGGTAAGGCCCAACATTCATGAATAGAAAATAGTTAACAACCTATAATAAATTTGGTGAATGAATGAGAGCACCTTCGGAATAGAATTAGTGCCTACTTAGGTTTATTATATTTTTACCCTAGACAAATAGGTTGACGGAAAAAAGGTTTAAAAAAAAGCTGACCTATTTAGGTGTAGATCAAATGACCTCTTCTGATATATAGCAAAGGGGTCGGTCATCGATATGTAAATAAATCTATACATATAAAAGCAAAATACCACTCACTGATTAATCACGAAATCTCAGAAACTATAACATTTACAAACTTAAAATTTGGCAGGTAGGTTCCTTATAGAGTGTAGACATCCGCTAAGATTTTACGAAACTCTATCCCAAAGGGGATGAAACGGGGGTTGGAAGTTTGTATGGAGTAACCTATTTTCACGCGGACGAAGGCGATGGTAGAAGCTAGCTACCTGTTGTTACCAAACTTCTCGAAAAAATGTACTGACACAGTACTTTATAAATAAAACACCGTTCCACTTAATGTCCTTAGTAACTTATAGAAAACGTACTATGATAAGAAAACAACGCATTGAACTACTTCTGAAAAACTGTTTATTTAATTCTTCAACACAATTTTATTTAACTTTATACCTACCTATTCGTTTTCTTTTTTAATATGGAGGAATCGTAAATAAAAATGTGGCACAAACAGACGTATAAAAGGATAGAATTTTATGGTTTTAATTCTAAGTAAATAGAATAAAAATATAAACGTACAAACAATATTCTTATAAAAATACATGTTTGGTTGTTGTACCTAATACTAGGAAAATTAGTCATAATAAAGACAGAGTTATACAAGTGTTTGAAACCAGTGCACGTATTTTTGAGGTCAAGTGTCCAGCCTCGGTGTAACGTGTTACAGCATTTCAATTCAGACAAACCACGTAATGTAAAAAAAAAAACCATTGCCAGACACCTTTTAAAAATAGAATTAAAACAGCCCTTTACTTCACGACATCACGACTGATTTATAATACAGGAGCATGTAAGTTTGGTTTATTGCATTTTCTTAAATTATCACATCAGCATAATTTTGAAGATAGAAATTGAAAAACAGTGAAAAACGCTATAGCTATATGAAAAATATCAACAATTTTAATAAAACGGTGGCTTACAGATAAATAAAAAAATGGGCAAGTGCGAGTCGGACTCGCGCACTGAGGGTTCCGTACAAGCTTACCAATGAAAACAGTTCAATTCTCAAATTGAGTTAGAAAGATTTTTCTGAATCGCAAAAAAAGTTTTAATTTCAACTCGATACCTCCACTCGTTTCCGTAATAAAGGGTCATGACAGACAGACGGACGGACAACAAAGTGATCCTATAATGGTTCCATTTTTTCATTTTGAGGTGCGGAACCCTAAAGTCATCATGCAAGAAATAAAAACGGTAAAGATTAATTATATTATTACTTACTACGGAAAAAGCCGACACAATAAGAAAATTAACACCATTCCACCATTCTATATTATTTTTAACAATAACCGCCAACCGGAAGTAGTCACGTTCCCGCCACTAAAAACGTTCCGATTTCGATATCCAGAGATAGTCAAGTTTTTTGTTTCTAAAATTATAAATTATTCATCTGGCTTCCTTATTTCTTCTTTTCAGAAGAAATAACTTCCTGTCTAGTCTTTATTGTTATATTGTTTAAGATGAGCTCTGGTGACTGCGCTGCGCGGTGGATAGCACAATGCACCTCGCCTTCACCCTAGCTATCGTTCCGATTCCGACATTGAAACAAAACGTTTTTTCACGTTGCGGATCTGTCGCTATAATTCAACCGATTTAAATATCCCACTTGCAGTTCCAAGTATAATAAAGTGCAATGCACTCTCGTAGTGGGCCGTATGCCATTGTTTTGTCCGGCAAAACGTTGGGTTTACTTCGCGGAACGTCAGTCGTATAGTGCCGGAGCTGAGATTGACAACCAGTGTTGACGTGCGCGCATAGTTTATTACGGCTACGAAATGTCATCTAATATAATTAGCGATAAATATGCAAACGATACAAAATTGAATAGTTTTAGTGCGTTTACTGATAAGAATTTGGCGCCAATAAACGGGAGGTATAGATCGAAAAGTTTATCGAGTGATAAGTTGAACAAAACGAATGCGGATCGAGCGGCGATATTGGAAGACGTTGAGGACAATCATATTACAGAAAAGTCTGAGACTCCAGGCTGTCTAGTCGGGCACAGAGTTTCGGAGCAAGGAGGTCAAATTATCATGAACGGGTGAGTTTATGTTACAAAATACTAGTGACAGATATTCGAATTTCAAAACTGGTCTTGATGACCCCCCTCTGACTGACACTACTTTGACATACGATGTTTGTTTGTTTATTTACAAAGAGCCGAAAGTTATTTTTTTAAATTTAAATATAAAATATAGGCAATTTACATTTCAAATTCATATTGGCTAAGTCATATCGTTTTTTACTGAAGAGGTAAGTACCTACCTGATAACTTATTTTTATAATGTAAGTACTTAATATTAATCCCTTTACATGAAAATCTGAGTTCATATTAGAAACATTCAATAAAATACCTATTTAATAACCACCTACTTAGAGTTTCTATTAATTGCATCAGGTTAAACTACTTTAAAAATATATTTTTAAATCTTTGTATCATTTAATTTTTCTACCCACATAACATAAGAATTAGACCAAGTTTGATAAGTTAAACCTTAATAACTACCGGTACAAAATTAATGAAAATACCATAAATAAATGGTCAACATAAATATAATGTTTTCTCCAACAGCTACTAAGTAAGAAACTTACTTCAATTTTATTTTATTGTAAAATTTATCAGACTAACACATTATTCATTTTTATTAGTTTGTTCAACTAATCACCCATTGACAATGCATACTCAGGAGAGAAATAAAACAATAATAATAGTAAGTAATCCACAAAAACAATAATAATAAAAATTTATTATTGGTTTGGTCTAAGATAAACTATAGTTGTGTAGATGAGAATGTTATTTAAAATAACTTATTATAGAATGTTATACCAAATAGAAACCCATGTAATGCTAGCTAATTCAACAGACCACATAACCATATTTTTTGGCCAACTTTACTCTAATAAAAACTTTAACTTTAATCGAACTAAATTCATACTTTAAAATAAAATTCTCAAATCAGTCCTGCAGTTCTCAAGTGATGCACTTACCAACAAACAGCATTTATTTTTATTAATGTAGATTATTGATATGAAAAAAAAAATGCAACAGAAACACAATTGAGATAAATGGGATTCCGTTAATCTTTTTCTCTACGGAGCTGCATTCTGTCTGCATGTATTGTGCATTATCTAAAACCATAAAAAAATATCAGTACACTTGACAACACCTACTCATTTTTGCATTACGTACATGTCAATGTATTACTCATACCTGTCAATCAATATTATATAAACGATTGTTTACAAAACTATCTATTAACAATACATTACTGTAACTTTATTTTAAAGGAAAATCATGAATGCTTGTTGGTAACAGACACAAGTCCTATGAATAAATATCAATTAATTATTTTAATAGTCAGTAGGTGGTGGGTAGAAAACTACTTGTAATGAAAAATCATTATCTTAGTTATTTGTCTTTTAAACATGTGACTTAAATGAGGTAAAATTCGGTACCCATCCATAGTAAATAAAATTGAACTGTCTATTTGTAATATCAAAATTATATTTTTTTAGTTAATGCATATTATTCAGTATCTTTAACAAAAATGATTTTTTTAATATTTTGCTGATCTGTCTGTTTATTCCGGTTAATCTTTGAAACGGCTGGACAGATTTTGACTGGATTTAGCTAATAATGTAAGATAGTAAATTTATAAGGAGTAACTTTGGTCACCTTTCTCTACATAAAGAAAAAGGTTCCACGCAAAAAAAAAGTCTTGAAATGATTTTATGAGTCTCACTCGGATGAAGGTGCGGGCACCAGCTAGTAATTTATATAAATCGCAATTTAGGATAGGTGACCTTTTTGAGTAATGCCAATGCACCTAGCAGTGTCACTCAAGGTATATTCACCTTGTCAAAGCAGACAAGCATATTTGTAGATAAATACTGCCATAATTTTGTATCGTAAAAAATAATCTGACATTCAAGTGAGCTGTTCAAACCCATCAAATAGATAATTTACTTCGCATTTATATAGATGCACTCATATGTTCCAAATAATCATTGAAATAAAGTGGTTGCATTTATCAAACAATTCAAATCAATTAAGTACACTTAATTAGTGGTAATTGACAGATAGACGATTTACTATTCTGTTATCTTTTACTTACAAGTGTTATTGTTACTATAGATTAAGTACTTTTATGACCTCTGGGTAGGCCTTCACTGGTTTATTCTTTTTTCTATCTGTCAAATTGTTTAATTGCAGATACTAAAAAGGTTTTTCAAATAAAAACTGTATTGTTATTGTTTTTAGGGTTCTGTACCTCAAAAGGAAAAATCGGAACCCCTTATAAGGATCACTTTGTTGTCCGTCTGTCTGTCTAATAAGACCCTTTATCTCGGGAACGTGTGGAGGTATTGAGTTGAAATTAAAACCATATACCTACTCAGGTCTGCGGTCCCTTGAAGCTGTGAAAGAGGCACAACAAAAAGATACAGACGTTTATGTCGCAAAAAGCGTATATTTCGATACACTCAAAGGAATCAAAATTCATAGGTTACTTCCCGTTTATTCAGAATTCTGTAATTTGGCATAAAGCAAGGTCTTATAGTACTACAGGTATAGGAATAAATTTGAGAACAGTAAATTTAATGGTAGGTATGTCAGTCGGAAAAATTTTCGAGACTCCATTCGGGAATAATTGAACTAATTATTTCGGTAAGTTTGTACGGAACCCTCAGTGCTCGAGCTGACTCGCACTTGCAGAGTTTTTTTATTGTGTTTGTTATCAGCCAATTGATTGGAAAACAAATTGCAGGTACATTCTTATTTACGGTTGCATATTGCATCAAGCCAGGACACATGAAAATTAGAATTGCATTTAATGATAATTAGTAACGGCAAGAAATAATAAATACTTAAGTAACATGAAAATTTATAAACACAGTATTTATTTTGTTTGAAGCAATACTTAATAATAGTTTAATGGGAAGTATTGAGTAGTGTATTGGGTCTGAAGTAACTAATTGTTACAAGTCTATTGAACTAGCTCGGTTACAAGGCCAGTTCAACTAAAGAACATTGACCAATGTCTGCATTGCTTGGTGGCAAGGCTCATTTAAGATAGATAGCTCATTTAGAAGATATGTGACATCCACCAACCCGCACTGGGCCCGCGTGGTGGATTACGGCCCATTCCCTCTCCTAGAGAGGAGGCCTGAGTCCCAACAGTGGGAAAATTATAAGGCCGACTATGCTATGCTATGCTAAGGCTCATTTAAAGAACACTGATCATTATCCCTCTGGTGGATGCCTATTCAACATTTATTCATTTATTTGAGCATAAAATTATTTTTTTAAGTAAATCATTTGTCAATTTGCTTTCAATTTGTTTGAAAAGTTTTAAGTTAAAAATTAAAAATATCTGAATTTTATACGGTTGTGAAACCACATTTCTCGGCTATAAAAAAAAAAAAACTAATGTAACTTTCTTCATCAGTTCATAAAAAGATAAGTATTTTTAACAATGAGTCCATAAATAACTTACAATAATGACACTGTAACTTTTATATTATATTTGATACTGGATCAGAATCGTAACTCAGTTTCATTTTCATCTTGTTTCATTGACATCAAAATAAAGACAGATTGTATTCAAGATATTTTATTAGACTATAAATTGTGTAAATCAGTGTGTTTTATTGCTTAGTTTATGAAAAGGATAGATGTTCTCACAGACAGGGACAACGCGACATTACGACAAAACATCGCTCCTGTCCGTGGCCGGCACGGTTGTCGCAGTTGTAGAGCGATTGGCTGCAGCCCTGCGTGTCGAACGTTCGATTCCCGCACGAAAATAGTACATTTTGATACAAGTGCAGAAAGTTTGTCATTGCGACCGAGGTGGAATTCGCACGAGCCGTAGGCGAGTGTGTTATGGAGCCAAGGGCTGCAGTGACTTTGCACGTGTGTCAAAAGACTTTTTTCAATACACTTACGATGAAATGAATAAACGGGGGTTGACCGGCGACTGGTGGGGGTCGACGCGCGCCCAGCCCTATGCGATACATGTAATAACATTGTGGCGGGGGACAGCACGCGCTATTTCTGCACTAGAGCGGAAAGCAGTCTATTGCGTGCTTAAAAGCGGTGGGATAAGAGCGGGTTTTCGAGTAAGTGTATTGAAAAAATATTTGTAAGGCCTGCGGATAGTGATTTCGGGTCTGGGTGTCTTGTGTATGTGAGTTTGTGTTATAACGCACTCATGATACAAGAGTAATTCCTACTGTGGGGCAACATTAAATAAACCGGTTCCGTACAAACTTACCTATGAAAACAGTTCAATTTCCGAATTGAGTTAAGATTATTCCGAATCGCAAAAAAAACTTTTTTTTGTTACGTAACCATAAATTTACAGTTCTCAGATTTTTTCCTATACTTGTGCTATGAGACCTTGCTTCATGCCAAATTTCAGGATTCTAAGTCAACGGGAAATACCCTATGAATTTTGGTTCCCTTGAGAGTGTCGAAATATACGTTTTCTTCGACATAAACGGCCGTATCTTTTTTTCCGCTAACTCAGAGGTTTGATTTTTTTCACAGTTTTAAGGGATCGATCGCAGACTTGAGTACTTATATGGTTTTAATTTTAATTCGATACCTCCACTCGTTCCCGAGATAAAGGGTCTTGACAGACAAACAGATGGACAACAAAGTGATCCTCTATGGGTTCCGTTTTTCCTTTTGAATGTACGAAACCCTAAAAAGAACTTGAGACACGTACGTGGGTACCCATTTACTTTAATTAAGGATTCTATGTCAGTGAAACATTTTTATTATGTACCTAACAAGTAATTAACGCCATTAAAGTATCAAATTTTCAAAACAACATAAATTTTATGCTTATCTCTGACCTAGTTCGAATTGTAAATGTGTTTATTTTATAATTTAAAACTACTTACCCACCTACATTAGAATAGAAGTGAACACAACCACAACCCTACCGAAATTGGACCGTAGGGCTGTTCCTGCCTATGATTAAAGGCATCTGTATCCTTTAAGAGAGGTTAGGTAACATCGACTCGTTTTTGTTTCTTTTTAGGATTCGCAAAATTAGTTTTAATCTACAATGAACAACAATTATGTACAACGTTCCTAAGGTACCAAAGCGTGAACTAAACATATTTTGAAGTAACTAATATGACGTACGTAGTATTGATACCAGGCTCCTAAGTCTTTTTAACGATATTATTGCATATATCGGTACCTACTTAAACAATGCTACACTGAAGTAAAATGAAGAAGCTATACCGTCTTTTTTTTTTTTTTTTTTTCGGGTGGGAAAATCATCTAATGACATCCCCCGCTCTTGGGCGGAGCGAGAGATAGTGTCAGACTTTTACTGACTAAAAACCCACTCCTGTTCCTTCTTTGCCATTTTTCCAGGGCCCCGGGGATCACTTTCGCATCACCCATGGCCCCAGTAGGCCTCGACCCTGCTGGGCTCCTACGGTTGCTGACATCTCCCTGAGGCGCGCGTGGAACACTACGCGCCGTCGACGACTTGGGCTCGGTCCGGACAGTTATCGGACGATCGGACGACGAGCCACCCATTGCTCGCCGTCCGCAAGCCCGAAGCTATACCGTCTAAGAGGCAAACTGACTAGTTAAGTAGTCAAAGTAGGACCCAGTATAGTACCTTGAAGAAGGCCATACCGTCGTCTGTATATCTATCTATCTGTGTATCTATCCAGAATTATGACTTTTTTTTTTCGGTGGGAAAATCATCTTATGACATCCCCCGCTCTTGGGCGGTGCGGGAGATAGTGTCAGACTTTTACTGACTAAAAACCCACTCCTGTTCCTTCGTTGCCTTTCGTACCAGGGCCAAGTCTTCCTTTCAGAATCAGACCCTTGGCCCCAGTAGGCTTCGACCCTGATGGCCCCTACAGTTGCTGTCATCTCCTTGAGGCGCGCGTGAAACAGTACGCGCCATCAACGACTTGAGCTCGGTCCGGACGGTTACCGGACGGTCGGACGGCGACCCACCCATTGCTCGCCGTCCGCAAGCCCGCGCCTACGGTGGCCGGAAATCGGGATCAGAATCCCGGCGGCGGTTGGGGCGTGAGGACCGTTGCCTCACGCGATCGGCCGCCTCCGTTGCTAGCATTACTGATTCGCAGAAGGAGGCGACCGCCTGCCACTCCTCCTCGCTCCGGACCATGGCCTGTACCAAGGCCCGGCGCGAGAGATCACCGCCGCCGATCGCCTCCACGAGGACACGGCGTTGCTCTTCCCAAGCGGGGCACACCTCCACCGTGTCCGTGACCGTGTGCTCCACCGTGTCCTCCGGGCGGTCCACGCAATGGTGACACCCGGGCGTTTCTTCCGCACGAATCCGGTGCAGGAACCTACCAAACTTACCATGTCCAGTGAGGACCTGCGTCATGCGGAAGGTATGGACGCCGTGTTGCCTATCCAGCCACTCCTCAAAGAATGAGGACTTACCGCCATAATCCAGAATTATGACTGAATTCCCCCTTCATTATTTCTAAGAAATTAATCAAAAAAGCTTTTCACATGTATCATTCAATCAAATGGAATCCTAAACCTAAAAATCTTTGTACGACTAATAGTAGAGTTCAATAACTCGTAAGCATTATTTAAAACTATGTTGCGTTTCAATATTATGTTTCAACACCACTCTTCTAATCTGTAGTAAACGATCGCTGTGTTAATCTCCGAAAAATCTCATAATATTGACGAACGCAGTCCTTAATATTATGTTAAAGAACGATAATATTGATATAATTTACGGTTTGATTGTGTGTGAATCATCGTTTGTTCCTGACTCAATATGTACAGTACTAAATTACTGATATATATATATATATATTATGTCGACTGGGGTAATACGAAGAGTAGAGGCTATGGTTATAGTTAATTGAAATCACTTTGCTGATATCCTATTGTTGAATTAACCATTATCAGTAACTGTTTATTGTCATTATTAGCTACGTCAGCAGAATCAATGGATGTAACAAATAACATAAAGCTTTCAGTTAAAAAGAAAGAATTAGCGATGAAACGGTAATCTAGCAGTAGGCAGTGACTACTAGCCTTCACGATCTCGAAGTTTTGATCTCAAACTGATAAGAAAAAAATGCCAATAGAACTCTGGCAATCCTACTGCTTTTTACCGTACCGGGAGGAACAGTTGTCCGATTTCTTTTTCCTGAAATTCTACAGATGTAGCCAAAAACTGTGCCTGGTCATAATATTAAATTGCCAATGCTTCTCAATGCTATAACTTACATGACCTTTATCAAAAATACGTCGTCGCGTTTATGTGATGTACGAGTAGCATCGTCCTATGTCGTATCGAAACAATCATTTTTGCACGTCTGGTGTGAATTCCGATTTGACTCACAACACAATAGCCATGTGACCGATACGCTAAAACAGTTTCAATGATGATAGATCTATCGTATCTGCTTTGATCGTTATGTCGCATTGTTTCACACAACACTTTATTTGTTTTCAGATTAAGTCTGTGTCTTAATCAATGTTTGTTAGTGTTTTCTAATAGGTATTGCTAGATGGTGCATCTCCAATTTTAAAATCTCTTGATTCTCTTTGCGTACCTATCTAAATTCTCTTGTCTTATTTGGATAGGCCGACCAACACTTCTTCTTCAAAACTTCTTTAGTAGCAATTTAAGTATACCTGCCATGGCCAGATTTGACTGGCCTGTTGGTCTAGTGGTTAGTGGCCCTGTCTGCTATGCTGGAGGTCGTGGGTTCGATTCCCACCCATGACAAATGTTTGTGTGACGAGCATGATCATTGGTTCTGTGTCTGGGTGTAATTTGTCTATAATATGTAGGTATGTATTTAGAAATATAAGTATGTTTATCAGTTTTCTAGTACTCATAACACAAGCTCTGCTTAGCTTGGGACTAGACGGCGATGTGTGAAATGTGATAGTAAGATCTTAGAATTGATCACTTTATGATGTGACCGGCCATTTCATGGAATGGTGCTCAGTCAATTTCAGTTAAAGATATGGTCAAAAATGACTGATTATAATCGTAAAATAGTTACGTTGTTCACCGATAGAGTCCACTGTTCCTCAATGCACGTATTCCTGTTTTTTATATTGACAAAATGTGCCTTTGTTCCATCAAAAATACTAATTGTACACTGTGTATTATATTATAATACATATTCTTCTGGCTGGTTTAAAAAAAAATAACCACGAAGGAGATAGCGGGGTCTAACGTTTAAACGATCTGGCCAGTTTTAGTTGGCCATATCATGAAATGATCAATTCTAAGATCTGGTTACGATATGCACATTGTCTAGTTATATCGTCTTGTTTCTCATTGCAAGTTTAGTTAAAGAAAAAAAAAACCGGTATGAGCCAACTAATCTAACATATTAATTTATTCTTCTATTCCTAATGGTAAATGGAAACTCATTTAGTAGAGGATGTAAAAAGTTATTATGAATCTCGATTTCTATGTAAAGTAGAAAGTTTGCCATCGGAAGTAAGTAATACTGCTCATCTCATGCTCATTCTATATGTGTATGTGCCGTGAATTGTGCTAGTATCAGTACATATGTATGTTATGTGGTTGGTCTGACCGCAATGCTTGAATGTTGTCAATATCTGCACTATAATAGCTAACATAAGGATAGGAAGCACTTCATGATTTATGATGAACTATTAATGACTTCAAATGGCCAAAAATAAAGTAAAAATCCCATTTATTCAGTAAGCAGCCCCCCTAGCCAAGTTACAATCGTATCGTTCGCGCCGAACGCCTCGAGTAGGCCACGCCTCCGATTCCTTTGTTCTGACGTCATCTCAACGCTCAGTCACGTAGTCAAAACAATGGAATCGGAGGCGTGGCCTACTCGAGGCGTACAGCGCGAACGAAACGATTGAACTTGGCTAGGGGGGAAGGTCCTTCAATTGGTTTTCGAATATACATAGGTAGGTAACTATACGAGTCAATTTTACTTCGCGCCGAAACTGAAATGCAATTCTATTATTGTTCACATAATGTAGTAATATTTTCATTACGGGTCAAAGGATTCGCAAGTTTAGATATATATAAAAAAATACAATCAATGTATCCTGGCAACACCATCGCGTCTAGATGTCACTTATTTTTTTTGCGGTAAAAGTTTCGCATGGAAAAAACTTTATCCTATCTAATTATTCATTTAAGATACATGGAATAGTATTTTTTTAGCAATTTAACAAAATCCCAAGTGATACATCTTACTATTCATTTATAATACATGAAATAGTTCCTTCTTTAGCAAAATAACAAAATTTCAAGTGATAACCTATAAAGTGTATTGTGCAATAACGAATTTCAGTGTCGAATTTAAGCCTTGAATCTACAATCACACAGGATGAAGAACCGATATCCAGCAAAAGCCAAAGCAATAAGTGATCAAATCTTCAATCAGGGTACGAGATACCATTAGCGAAGTTGTTTTTGCACGCTAACTGATTGGAAGCTGCCAGACTGGTACGTGATGCTCTTAGCGGCTTATTCTACGTTGCTAGTCTGAAAAGGCCCAAACCTGTCATCGAGGACGCGATCCTCATCGGGCAATGGCGGAGGCACTAAGTGATCATAGCGAGTGCTGTTTTTCGGACTTGCGAGTCCGAGGCCTTGTTCAATCTTCAATCAGGGTACGAGATACCATTGGCGACGTTAATTTTTACGCGCCAACTGATTGTAAGCTACCAGACTAGTACGCGATACTCTTGGCTTCGTTACTCTACGTTGCTAATCTGGTATGCATCTGTTATAGCAGGTGAGTCCCATTCATTTATAATCCAAAGAACAAAAATGGCAAAAAGACTAAGTTCGACGTGCTCCACTTTATCAGTGCCTATAAAGGTCACGAGAAGGCCAAGTTCATACTACCCATCTGTGTATTATTAATTCGTGTAAAAACAGTACACCACCTATGTGTAGATCGCTACAAAACATTCAAACTCCTTTAGTGAATACGAGATATTCCAAACCACCATAAGGTGGCAAGTTATACTGCCTAATATGTAAATTATAAACTTTCCAAAGTAATGCTAAAGAATACGAGATATTCCAAACTGTCATAAGTTAATCCAATGTACCTAGCCGGATTGCCGGTAGATACCCACCTGTGTCCAGTTGTTGGACTAGAAGCCAACCCAAAACCATGGGAGAAGGCAAGGCAGAATTATTGACACCCTCACCGGCTACAATGCTGGTGGAAAATACTGCCATAGTGCGAGCATAACGGTGGCCGATTATCAAACCTATTTTTTGCTGAGTTAAATAGTAAAGACCTATTCAATAGAAATATTATTATTTCCTTATGGTTATGTTGTACACTGACCTGCAATATATTCAAAATAATAAAAACAAAAACAAACCATGGAACACGAGATGTTCACAATGATATATATCTAAGCACTAAGTGACATGAATACTTCATCAACAATTTACAAATGATATGTTCACTTATAGCAACAAATATCAGTAAGTGTTGATTATGATATGACTCCATGTAATAATATCTATGGAAAATCTTGATATAATTTAAACGGATTAAATTCATAGGTACAGCATATCATTCCACATCCTCAGTATTTAAGCTTATAGTAAAAACCTTGCTCAAAGAGCATGTAAGCTAACTTTTAAGGAACCAAAACCTAAGGAAATCGCAGGTTAAGTCCTCTGCTGATACCAGCAGTCCTGAATAAAATTATAAGGTTCTAAAGTTTCAATACCAGAATTACAGGAACTCCTCACAGGCTCGAAGAACCCGTGCACCAGCACCTTGGAATACTTGATGTATGACACCAATGCCACAATTGGTGTGGCCACCCGCTGGGCTGAGCGGTTTGAGGAAGCTACCATTGATTTTAAGAAGAAGTAACTTCTCACTGTTGAAAGCAGAAGGGAATAATATTGACGGGCAAAACCACCAGCCCTACTTACTTATAATCACCCCAAGGGAGTAAGTCAGCAATAAACTTATAATGATATACAACAACTAAATAATGAAATATGTGCTGATATATTTGTAAATAGTTGTTAGAACAAAATGGTATGAGGTATCTACCTTACTCGTACTTAATGTCTAAATCACTCAATAAACTAAAAATTCAATATAAATGAATGTCAAATTACACAAACCGTGTACGCCTGCTATTGACATAATTGCACAGAACTAAACCTAAATTCAAATCTTTTGTAAAAACTTACCTGGTTGGTGCTCCTAATAAATTAATAAACAGGGAAATCTTTGTTGTAACAAAACAGAAATAACAAGATTCAGATTTAATTTGATCTGCTCTGGTATAACATTTCCAGTAGCAATTGTCTTATATTGACAATATTTTCTGTGTTCAAAGCAAATATTGTATGGAGGGAAATTGCCTTATTATAGGGAATACCTAGGAACAAGCTTCCCATGACTAGACAACTGGCCTTGTCATGGAAACATTACTTCTGATGCATTTGGCACATAAGAGCTCTCATGCCACGGGACACAAAAAGTGTGCACCAAAGCAACTTGTTTCACAAAGGACTCACTTCTATGACAATCAAAAAATCTCACTGCGCTTAATAGAAAAATTACTTTGCAGTATACATGACTCCTGAACTTAAAAATTTAACATAAAAGTAGACAACTATCTACCACTTGGTAAAGAAATGTAATGTTAGATTTTATGTTAGATCATTCAGACATTCCCAAAACATGCATGGCATACCCACCAATTTTGGAACAGGGATGGTTTGCTGAACACAGTTTAATATCATGCCTATAAGCCTATATGTACCTATCCTATAAGTCATATGGTGAAATTATGGCTTCTCTCTACTTTGTTAGGTTGTCACTGTCAAACAGTGTCAGAAATGCAATAGACAACTTTGTCTACGGTGCAGCTAAAACCCGGTCCACACATGACCTACAGTAAAACTAGTCTTTTCTTTGGCTGATACTTTTAAATTTATTTCATGTTTATCCAGGTAGAATAAACATATCTTATCTCCTCTTTATTCTCTAAAATAGCTAAGTGGGACTGAATGTTCAAAATACACTTACTTAATTGAGGCAATGAATTACCCCATTTGAATTACTAGTATCATCAAAACTATAAGTACTTAACTTACCAATACAAAAGTAAAATTGCATTGAAACAAAAAGGGGGGGGGGGGTGTATGCTGGGGACCAACTAGTGCAACAGGTCCTCGTGAAAAGTCAGTGACCATACAACTTCTCTAGGTATCTAGTCCCTAGCAGGAAGTTCATTCCATCGACATGACATAAACCCCTCCCTCAAGAAACAAAGTTTCTCGTTACATATAACATAAACTGTGACACAAAAATACTACTATAATGACAGAGAAAGACAATCGCATTAACTTCCATTTCGGGAGGCACAAAAAAATGACATAAAATGGTCTTCATAAGTATAAAATAATTGTATTTATATATATTTAGATAGACCCATATGCATATACATACAGGTATATACAAGTATACACATACATGCTGAAATAAACGTTAGTATACTAGCTGTATCATGCAGTAGAAAAAAAAAAAAAAAAAAAAAATTGTAATAATAATAATTTAATATAATAAAATATAATTTATATGTTATGTTAAATGAACAAACGGAATAATAATAATAAAATCGATAAGCTAGACTTCCATACCAGTCACCTACAATGTCAACACAAATATAACTTAGATGTGAATAGATACTTATCGTTTGAAACGAAAATGATGAATGTGATAATATATAATGCATGTACCTAATTGCATTGCCTAATGCAAGGCTAATTATATGATGCATGTAATGTAATAACATTACCCCCAGTGACATTTAAAACATCACTATGGTATGATAAAAACAACTAATGAGATTATTCTGCTTCAATAGATTTCAACAAATTGTCTTTGTGTTAAGTGGGAACAGCAGTATTATAAAACCAAAGTAACTTTTTGTCTGATTACATTTAGTAATAATGACCTTGTAATATAGCCGACATCAACGGCTAGGTACAGGGGCGCTGGCTTTTAGAAAACCCCATGGGTGCTCATGCTCATTTGATGGACTCGAAAAAGTGGCGAAGTGTGAGGAGAAAAATGCACACTGATCAACCGACAAATAAATAAATGTCCTACTTACATACTGCGTACCTAATTACTAATTATGTTCGATAAAAATATAAAATGAAATCATTTTATAAAAATGAAACTAGTTTTTAGTATCAAGAAATATTATAATGTAACCGTAACCTAAAAGGCGATTACTTATCTGTTTCTTGATGTCTATTCTCAGGGGTGCTCGGCACCCACTGTTTATTTCTCATAATCGGCGCCCCTGGCTAGGTACATATAACGATGATGTACAAATAACCAAGTAAGTACTAAAATATACTGAGAGTAATGATATAATATTTCTAAAATAAGCTAGTAAGTCATAAGTGACTTTCATTAAGAATAATCCAATTAATTACAATACACGTCTCACACCGTGGTATTATAACTGCCCCTGTTGAAGATAACATGCTTCTCATCTAAATCAGTTGCCTATCAATGAATCAAATATATTTTTACAATACGAGAATACTTGTCACACAATACTTTAAAAAAAAAAAAAATGAACGGATAGTCTAGTCAACACCTTGGGACACTCCCAGCAAGAACGTATGACTGTAGCGACAAAAAAAAAAAAAACCTTAGGGAAAACTGAAATCAACTCATATCTTACTATAAAAAGAAACCGCACTTGAGTTGATAGTACCAGTACTAACAATAGCGTAACAATTAATTATTGCAGCAAACTCTAAACATCTACATTATGTGAACAATAATAGAATTGCATTTCAGTTTCGGCGCGAAGTAAAATTGGGAATCAAACGAGCTTACCTGTTAAGCGAAGTCTTGATTCTAATTTTATGAGCGCCGAAACTGAAATGCAATCACCCACCCACCACTAGTTAATAGCCCCAAAGCTGCAATAATTAACCTACCTAACTCACAGTTATCCTTACAGGGAAATAGTGAATGTAAGTATGCGGTAACAAGTCTGTCCAAAAGACAGCTTGTTCCTTGTCCTATAATCTCTAAAGTAAGTGACATCTAGACGCGATGGTGTTGCCAGGATACATTGATTGTATTTTTTTATATATATCTAAACTTGCGAATCCTTTGACCCGTAATGAAAATATTACTACATTATGTGAACAATAATAGAATTGCATTTCAGTTTCGGCGCTCATAAAATTAGAATCAAGACTTCGCTTAACAGGTAAGCTCGTTTGATTCCCAATCTTACTCATGCGAGTAAAATTGATCGTTTGAGAGTATAGAATAGAATAAAACTTTATTGTATACCAAAATAGTAACAAAACTTTTAAACTACCTTAATCTATGGGTACAATGGCGGTCTTATCGCTAACAACGAATCTACCAGACAACCGGATGGACTGTAAGAACTTAACATAAAAGTCTGCGATGTACTGCGAATTATTGATGTGTTTTTTACATAAAAATATATATTAGACTACACATAGATATAAAATTATATTACTTATATACTTAGCTATTATATATATAAAAGCCAAAAAACAAACTTATGAATAATAAATATATCACTCATGATTATGAGAGGTTATAAATTAGGCTTAAATTCTACTACAAAATTTGCTATGATTGAGTTACTCGGAGTTTCCTTGCGTAAAGATTTGATGATTTTACCTGGCTGTCTTTCTTTTTCTTTTTTTTTATAAAACTTTGCCGAACACTAGGAATTACTTCTGTATCGTGGGTGCATTCACAACCATGTCACATACATAAGACATTCAGACCCTGAACACCTATCTGTAGGCCATACATATAAATATTTTTTCCGCACGGGAATCAAACCCACAGCGCAGCAGCCAATCGCCTAATCACTGCGCCAACCGTGTCAAAAATGGCTTCTTTAAAATGGCCTTTGTTCCATTTCAATATCTTAACAGTATCAGATACAACTTTATTTTTAAATCAACTGAGAATACGATTATGTACAGTGACAAACAGATTTTCACATGTTTTACGCACGTACTGAGGTGAGATCATAAAGCAGCTGTTTTGTCGCCTTTTGTTCTTTAACAATGACAAACACACAACATACGTTCTCGAATAGGGTTTGTTTACTTTAAAAACTATATTAATATTCAATTTAAAAACTTTAAAAATAAATAATACATGTTGCGTTTTACATTTCACGCCAATACGTCTTTGGTGTGAAAAATATCGTCCATAAGCAGTTCTGCATATTACCACCAACAGTCTAAACGGCTGAACTAATAATACGTAAGTAATAGGAATCATCTTATATGGAAATCTAAAATAAAATGATGGAACGCCTTTTTCGGCATGGTTACTAACTTGTTTCGGCAAATACCTAATTCTCTATTGGTTCATTCGTATACACAATAAAAATTTGAACTGTCTTCAGTTCGGTCTTTTTTTGTTAATGTTTTTGGCTTGGATACTAAGTCCTTTAACCCATGTCTTCGTATGAATAGTTTTTGTAGTATTTGGCAGTCAATCTTCTCGGCAAACTTCGCTGAGGTAGCCAAAACTACAATAAAAATCTCAGCTCCAGTTTATCGATATTGCGCCTGTTTCAATAATTCCAATATTGTCTAGTTCCGCAGACACTTGAGATACAAAACTACGAATTAATTACAATATCCACTAGGAATTAATTTGCGTACAATTTAAATAGTCACTTAACTTCACTCGAAGAAATCCCGCCAAAAACTCTCAGTTCGGCCTTAGTCTCATTAACTCCAGATTCATGTATCTCGCGCTCCTTACTCGTCCTAGGGACACAAAGTTATTTCTCCCAAAATTTACGCCGTGGCCATCAGCAACTTATTGGAAGTTAAAGATGATGTTATCGTTTAGGGATTTCGGTCTCGGAAGCATTTTCAGTCCCGGGACCAGTCTCGAACCTCGGAAGCTAGTCCCGGGACTCCCGGGAAATTCGACCCCACGTGTTTTTTATATTAGAATGGTTTTTTACGGATACGTTACGTTATGGATGGAGGTATTGCAGGTGTGCAAGAAAATGGTGATTTTAATATTGTTTTGGAAGGTAAACTAGACTTATTTTGGTAAAAATAAAAGAAATGGCAATGACATAGTTTGACTTAGTAAATGATAAACTATAAGAGGGTGAGGGTAGTAGTGAAACTGACTGAAGTGAGTGGTGGTGAACTGTGAAGTAAATGATAATTACGATTGTAACTGTTTATAAATCACATTTATTACAAATTTACTCTTTGATCAATCTGACCAAACCAAACATTACAATAGAATATTATAACAAATAGAAAAAAATAAGATAGCAATATTTGAAGTACCTAATTCAGACTTTCAGGTTATTACTTAATTCTTTATTCTTAATTCTAATGTTTAGTCTTTTTTAATTAGGAACTTTGGTAAAAAAGCTTATATCTAAGTAGTCGTTTTATCTAGTAAAATATAAAAAATATACCCTTTCCTTAAGTTTCGGTAATTTAGGTATAAATAAACTTATAAATGTCGATTGACCTGACCAAACATTTAAACAAAACAAAACGAAAACTCTATAATTCTTGCACTAGAATCTTATGACTTATTAATAATAATAATTACTCTGTTTATACAAAACAAGATTCAAATTAAAACAAAACTTCTCATAAAAATCAACCAATCGAAAAGTTACATTCAAACAAAAAAAAATATTATTATATTATTAATTTATAAGTATAAAATGTACAAATAAATTCTGGTGTTAAGAATATTTTAATGTTTTTCTACCGAAACATTTGGTCTCGAAATTCCCGGGAATTTTTATTAAGTCTCGGTCTCGGTCTCGATGATAAAAGTGGCGAGACTCCCGGGATTTCGAGAATCGAGACTCCCGGGGCGAAATCCCTATTATCGTTATTGTCAAAAGAAGTCTTTACCTGACTCACTCACTCACTGATTCATTATCGCCTCGGCTTTGTAAACTGAAACTTTGCTCAGCCCTTCATCATCATAATTTCAGTCTATATATAGTCCACTGTTGGACATAGGTCTCCCTCAAGAGTCGACACAACGACCGGTCCTGTGCGTCTCGCATCTCACCAGCCCCCCTAGCCTAGTCACAAACGATAAACGTAAACTCTCAGTAGTCTTTAATAGATTTTCAACTTTATGATATTGGATATCCCCCGAACTGTCGGACGCTCCCGCGGCGCTAACTTTATGCTCTTAGGTATAAAGTTGAAAATCTATTGGAGATTACTAAGCGTTCACGTTTATCGTTTGCAACTTGGCTAAGGGGGCAGGTTATCGGGCTATCTTATGGGAGGCCTTCCAACGCTGCGTTTTGCGAAACATGGTGGCCACTTAAGAACCTTTCGGCCCTATCGACCACTTGTTCTGCGAGTAATGTGCCCTACCCACGGCAGTGGCAACCGCTCAGCCCTAAATGATGTAAAAAAAAGCCTGTAAATCCTACGGTTTAATTAAATAAGGGCGGACGAAGTCGCTAGCAAAGTGGTAGTTCTCGCCGTCCGACCGTCCGGTAACCGTCCGGACCGAGCCCAAATCGTCGACGGCGCGTGCTGTTCCACGCGCGCCTCAAGGAGATGTCAGCAACTGTAGGGGCCTAGCAGGGTCGAAGCCTACTGGGGCCAAGGGTCTGATTCTGAAAGGAAGACTTGGCCCTGGTACGAAAGGCAACGAAGGAACTGGAGTAGGTTTTTAGTCAGTAAAAGTCTGACACTATCTCCCGGGGATGTCATAAGATGATTTTCCAACCGAAAAAAAAAAAGTTGTAGTTGGTTATCAACGATTTTTTTACAATAAGGGTTTTTTTAATGATATAAACTAGTGCTTGACTGCGATCCCACCCGATGGTAAGCAGTGATGCAATCGTTGAGCCTATTCACTCTAGCATTGGAAGACACCTAAATTATAATCGGACGGAAAGACCGCTGCAGACAAATTAAAAAACTGGGCAAGTGCGAGTCGGACTCGCGCCCTGAGGGTTCCGTACAAACAAACATAAGTAAACAGTTCAATTCCCGAATGGAGTCTTGCAGAGTTTTCGAACAGCAAAATTTTTTTTGTTGTTAACAACAATTTTACAGTTTTCAGATTTATTCCCATATCTGTGCTATAAAGACCTTACTTTATGCCAAATTTCAGGATTCTGGGTCAACAGGACCCTATGAATTTTGATTCCCTCGTGTGTCAAAATGTACGTTTTTTGCGACATAAACTACCGTATCTTTTTTTTTTTCAGTTAACTTAGAAATCTGATTTTTTTACAGCTTCAAGAGACCGCAGACTTGAGTATATGGTTTTAATTTCAACTCGATACCTCCATGCGTTCCCGAGATAAAGAGTCTTGACAGTCAGACAGACAGACGGACGGACAACAAAGTGATCCTATAAGGGTTTCGTTTTTTTCTTTTGAGGTACGGAACCCTAAAAAAGTTCTAGTCCTTCGATGTACGCGATATAAACGACGAGGCGAAACGCCAGTGCGTCGGGTTGTCTGATCGTAGAAAGTTGATGACAGAATCAAGTGTTTTAAATAATTAAGTTGATCTCCTCACTTCACGGCAGCCTAGTACATTAACAACTATTACAATCCATAATATCGTAGTAATTATTTTCAACGAGGTCAACAACAGACCCTTAAATTATCAGTTCTAATGGTTAATTAAATACTCGGGCTATCGTGATGAGTACTTTGTACTTCATTGAGGACATTACTATTCTATGTGACAAGAACATGATAATGGATACTTACATAGCCTTTATCACATAGTTATATATATACATACTGTATGTTTCTGCTGAGAAATTAGTCAGTAGTAGTTAAATAGTTCATTTGTCAAGTCTTGAAATGGATGATGACGCCGAGTTGCTAGCCTGTCGGTTTTTTACCGGTTGCATTTCGGGGAGTGTGCGTCGGAATTGCATAACCTAATTCCGCCTAGCCCGTTCCATCATCGGACCACCAGGCGTACGGTAATGCGCCACCGGTACATGGTGGACATCCCACCTATACGCTCAAAACGTTTTGGGAACACATTCATAGTGAGTACAGCTAAGGAGTGGAATTCCTTGCCGGAATCTGTTTTTCCTGATGGCTACAACCCGGGAATCTTTAAGTCAAGAGTGAATAGGTTACTTCTAGGTAAGCGCGCTCCATCGTCGACCGCATCGTCGCTTTCCATCAGGTGAGTTAGCGGTCAAGCGCGAACCTATCAAGAATAAAAAAATAAATAAATGATTCTGTGTAGATCAACGTATAGGTCGACAAGGGAAAATGGAAGTAAAAAAAAACCCCAGGTAACATGATACAAATTAAGATAAGTTTGGGGTAAGTATTTTTTTTAACTTCCGTTCCAGACAAGTGCAAACGAAGATAATATAGGAATATCATTTGATTTTTTATTGAATTATAAATTATCCATTTTTTATTGTTCCTGATGAAAAAGATTTTAAAGATCTTTATGGTAAATTACCTTTTTTTTTCAACCAGAAAGCAAGATAGACTCCACCTTTGTACAATGTTTCATTAGTGCATAAAGTTTTTTTTTTATTAGTGCGTACATCTAAGGAATGGAATTCCCTGCCGGAGTATGTTTATCCATAGCTGCAAACTAGGGATCTTTAAGTCAAGAGTGAATGGGTTACTTCTAGGCGTGCTCCGCCGTCGACCAAATCATCGCTTACCATCAGGTGATATAGTCATCACACGCAAGCCTACTAATAATAATTAAAAAAAAAATATGCTTTACATCTGATCCAGAACCTTCAATCTAATTAAGCTAGTTAAGCAGCAATATTTGCATAAGTAGATGTCTGAAAAGCTGTAAGTGTTATAGCATAAGCATAGCATAATCAGCCTTTTAATGTTCCCACTGCTGGGACTCAGGCCTCCTCTCTAAGAGAGGGAATGGGCCGTAATCCACCACGCGGCCCAGTGCGGGTTGGTGAATGTCACATGTCTTCGAATTTTTGGTTCTAGGACGTGCCGGTTTCCTCACGATGTTTTCCTTCACTGTTTTGAGAGCAGTGGTGATGAAATAAATTACACAAAGTAATGCGCCTGGCTGGGTTTGAACCGCGTCCCGGCCACCACTGCTCTCTCCTGTAAGTGTTATGCAGTTACTTTATTAGGTAATGAATGTTTACAAGCTAGAATATGGTCACGATCACGCCTCATCAATTAAAATAGCATACGTTTCACACAATTAGTCAGATAAACGTGCAAACTGTGATAGGCGTTAATTATACACTGATTACGATTCCACACGATTACTACGAGCCTACACCTTGAGGAATAGTTTTATCTTAGAATAATTTCATCACGTAGTTTTTTACCAAAACTATACATAAATTCAACCTTCTGTAATTACGCAGGAGAACCAAGGCTACTGATAATTATAGTCCGAAGAATCGTAAAACTAAAGCTGCAATGGACTGGGCATATTGCTCGCAGAAGAAATGGTAGATGGGGCCGAAAGGTTCTGAAGTGACCACCGCGTTGCGGAAAACGCAGGTTGGCAGGCCTCTCACAAGTCGGAGCGGTGACCTGGTGAGGGTCGCGGGGACTAGTCGTTGTGGCGATTATTATGTGGTGTTTAATTGATTAACTTTGCTTGACAGCACTTTATTTAAGGCTGTAAACTTATTTATCAAAATTCATGCACAATGATACAAAGGCGGACTTAGCATTAAGCGGCTTGCCTTGGCATTCGCTACCAATCGACCAAGTAAGGTAAAAAGATAACATGGCATGTGCAGCGCAATAGCGACAGAGAAATATGTGACAGAACCTGTAAACAATGCAAAATTGAGATTCTGAAGAAATGAATTGTACATACAATCAAACAATCAACATCTATTGTTAGTGTTACCAATAAATGTTATGTAAAATACGATTCCCCTCGACCCTGAACGTACTCAAATCATAATATGCATCATACTGATATACTTAATATGTTTTTTCTTTATCGACTTTTTTTCTTTCCTCAACCGCCAAGCTTTGACAAACAAGGCTCCCCTTCGTAACCTGTTCGAATAGTCGGTAGATAAACTAAATATAATCGTCGATTATTTGTATAATCCGGACATTTTAGTGATAAGATAAGAAACATTGTAAGATAAAATATGGTTCTGTACTTTATAGACAGACTGAAAACCACGCCGCTTGATATGAAATCCTAGTGAATGGTTACCGCTTAAATATTGAAAAGGACGCCAAACAACCTAATTCACTAGCCAGAACAAATTGACAATCGGTTTTGGCGATGTGGCTAACGAATGTTAGATAATTCAATTCATCATCATCATCATCATCATTTCAGCCGATAGACGTCCACTGCTGGACATATGCCTCCCCCAAATATCGCCACAACGAACGGTCCTGTGCGTCTCGCATCCATCGGATTCCCGCAACCTTCACCAGGTCATCGGTCCACCTTATAGGGGGCCTTCCAACACTGCGTCTTCCGTATGTTGCCGACATAGCACGAAGAATCGCCAAACTTAAGTGGCAATGGGCAGGGCACATTGCTCGTAGAACGGATGGCCGTTGGGGCCGAAAGGTTCTGGATAATTCAATTAGTTGCCTAAAATATAGGTACCTGAGGTACCTGGCAATTAGCATACATCCCTAACGACCTGTTTTACTGCCTAGTATTAGCGAAAACGGACAAAAATTTGCGTAATATTATGTGTGTTGCTATTACTGTTAGTAGGTTAGCCGTTGACCACTTATTCAGTACACGGGATGCACGGAACCATGCCGTAGATAAACAAAAACAATTACATAAGGTCACTTTCACATTTTACGCTACAATTACATAAAGAAATGCGTGCTACACCGTTTCTATCAATACGACATAATCTGTACGATAAATGATAATAAAAGATACTAAATTAGTAAATTTATTTCAGCAGTGTAATCTTTCTACAAACAATTTTTAAATTATCTAGCTCATGATGAATAAAAAATGTTGTAGGTAACAATTATAACCTGAATGTGCTTAGTCAAACAATTTCTGCTAATTCAGAGAATTTCATGCCATACAAATTCGCAAGTAAACGCGTATGGATATTGTGTCTTGTAACTGTACCCACAGCTAAAATCAGTTAGAATACGACAATATTGACATAGTACGGTTCCCGCCGTAATACTGACGCTATCAGTCGGTAGTTGCACTTATCTACCTACGATTTGTGCAGGGAGTGGCTCATTCGATGTTTCTGATAACGAGGCGATAGCTTTAATGGCTATTAGATTTAAATTAGTTTAGTTCTCACTCGGTAACGCTTCTAATATGACATCTTGAAGTATCTCTGACTCTTCTTCGTAAAATATTTGGAATAGTGTTTGAAAGTGCATTTAAGTGATTTCTTTGGAGCAAAATGACGGACTCGAAGCCTTTGCTGCAGTAAGTTTTTGATTTTTATTTTATCAATTCATTAAACCCCAAGCGAATGCCGGCTTTCGCTCTCTCATTGTCTTTCTATTGTGTCTCTAATTACGGTATTCGAAAGGAAAACATGATAGAATTCTGTTTCATAAATTTAATACGCATGATGATCGATGATTTCATTTGCAATAGTCATAGCACATTTCCACGATGCTCAGAGACAATCAGTCTAATTGTTTCAAGTTTTTGTACAGATTAATTTATCATTATCGATTTATAGAAGTTTTCATAGAATAAGCAAATTAAATCAGACGGCTTTCTTTGAATCGATGTCATCGCTAAGCTGAGAAATTGTTTGCTTTTCAATATTCTCAGTATTGAAAGTATCACCAACTCAATTTTCCAGTACGCGTTGCTTCATTGCTTCTGGTGTACCTGATACAATAGCTTTGCGTCACATCAACGTCCACCAGGTATACTTCTGTAAAAGAAAAGTCATTGTTTAACATCATCAATGGATGCCATGCCACCACAGCCATACATTTCGTTGTTTACCTGTCTAATGACCTCGCCTAGTTTACTTTTCAATCCTTGTTTATAATGTCTATTAGATAATTATATTTACTCTACACTATAATATATCTAAATGGTTGGAATTGCTGTAAGTATTTAGTTGTTAATGTTAACGTCTTGTTGGCCGCTGAATTAATTTCAGTTTTGATTTTGGGTTTTGTTGTCTTTACATGGGTAGCAAATAGGCCGTTTTTGTTAGGTAGATAATAGTGTACATTAATAAGCTATGCTTTAATTAGATGAATAACGTCACGCGACCTTAGAGTAAGCTTAGTTTTGACAACGTTTTTGATAACAGTATCTTGTGTTAAGATTAGTGTTATTTTGCTAATTTTATTTCCTTGTCATGCCTACCTATAGACATTGTTTTATTTGGTCACAAGAACAATAATAAACGAAAGGTGTATATAAGCAATCACACATATTTTAAGACTGATCTGACTGGCATCTTCTTGCCATTTCTACAGCTATGTAGCCGACGCAGCATGCATGCATTTCATATGAATAATTGCATATTTTACCAAAGACTTCTCCCGTACCTACTTCCTATTCATATATATTCTCAGTATTCATATATCCTATTTTGGCAAAATTAGCACGGTGACAATTTGAATAATTTTTCCTTTAGAATTCAGATCATCTCGCTATCTCGCTCGACCACAATGAAGTCAATGAATGCGATAGTTGGTAGAACTGTCAAAAATGGAGTGATTGTCTTATGTACAATGCCAACAATACCGTACTGTTATAATTTGTGACTAATGTCTGGCATGTGGAGGTGACAATGGCCATTCATTGGAACGCGAGTTTACAATATATGGAAATTGGTAATTGTATCCTGCAGACATCATCTTGACCAGGGTATCGAATTATCCAGTAGTTGGATAGTGGACGTTAGATGGTAGTATAGATACTGCTACTGATAGATGGATGCTAGCATTCAGCTGACTCCGGTTACACTGGTATTCGATGAAAAGGCTAGGTAAATGATGAAGTATTGATTTACGGAAAAACGTGATCTAAAAAGTTATATTTGCATGTTATGTGAATTGACGGTTGTTTACGAAGCTTGTTAGCTCTTCTGCTTTAGACTAGCGAGTCAATATTAGACATCAGTAGACTGTTTCTCTTGGATTTTTTCCTTCGGTTTCATTTTTGTAAATACGCATTGTCCTTAGACTACACCTGTTCTGCACTTTCGTCCTACCTACTGGGCCCACACAATCTAAGGAGTCCACCATCAACTCGAAAGAAAAAATAACCTAAAAAATTGACTTGTGTCAACTAAACTTTATTTATTTACATTGCTTTGTTGCATTGAGATATTTATAACATATAGCATGGTTTAATTTATTAAACCCCATTGTCTTTCTATAGTGTCTCTAATTACGGTATTCGAAAGGTTAAAAGAGTATCCATGGGGTTTCTTGCACATTCTTCTCCATAGAGATCTACGCTTTGGAATTGACAATTAGCATCATTTTTCTGACTGATTGACTTCAACAATTCAAAAGTGCTTGTCAATGCTTTATTTAAAATCAATGCTTTGATTGAATATTTTAACACCAATTATAATGCTTGTCGATCACTACACAAAGCTGATTCAGCAACATTCCTCCAGACATAAATTCGCATTACTTAATAATACTTGCTACAATAATAATATCTCGATTACTATGATAATAGCAATTACTTCTATTGTCTGTAAAATAGGACAATTTGTAGCCACGTGTTCATGTTACTCACATGTAAGAGTTGTAAGTTTTTGACCTTGAGCTGGTCTAGCGTCGTATGGAGTTCCAAGGCTTTCTGCCAGCTTATATTGGTTACGCCCGCGCCGACATGTCAAACTGTCAGTCGTGCGAGCGAGAAACGGGGATGGAATTATACATCCTATATAGCTCTATCCCTTTAACAGTTCAGTTTAGGTCGTAAACTGAATCGCGTTATGAGCTCGTGGTAGCGCTGCAAGGCGTCGGCAGTCGCAGTATCGACGCGGGTTTGCGGACGGCGAGCAATGGGTAGCTCGCTGTCTGACAAGGACTAGGCTCGTGTCGACGGGTGGAACATAACGATATTCCACACGCGCGTTATAAAGATGTCTACTTAATTGATGATTTGATGGAGACGGCTAGTGCCGATTCTTGCCAAGGCTGCTTGATTGTTCGAAAGAGAAGTCGCAGCCCTAGAAATGCTAAGGGTAATTGAAAAAGCTTGGGCACGATTTTTGGCTAAGATTTTCTACAATAATAAAAGTGTTTATACCTACCTACTGGTTTTATTAGCTATTCACGTAAGTATGGCTTACTGTACATAGAATAGATATAATTTAGCTAGAACTACACTGCGCACACATGTGCCACACACACGTGTGTGTCTAATGTAGTTCTAGCTTTATACTCCCACGGTGCATGTGACATTATTTATGCATCTCTTAATTTTTTATATAACACGAATGCATGTTACTTCTTTTCATTGCATAATACTAAAAGAGTTATGAGTATACATGTGGATGGGTGGAGAGGGAAAGGGGGACCAAAGAAAGGATGGATAGATTGTGTGAAGAGTGATAAATGAAGGAGAAAGTGACTAAACCAGATTTACGGCTCAAAGTTGACGATAGAATTATAATTGATCCTGAAGATATATCTGACATTCTCGTAAAACAATTTGACTACAAATGCAGCTCTAGTGTAGATGAAGTTGATCAGTCAAAAATATTTTTACATAAATATTGTGGCGAAATTAGCAGTGGTATGGAAATTTCTCCTACCACTCCTAACGAGTTGCTAACTATAGTAAAAAAAATGGAAAACAAATATTCATGCGGATATGATGAGATTCCTATAACCATAATTAAAGAACACATTAGAATATTAGCAGGGCCTCTAAGTGATTTTTTCAATAAATGTATTGAGGAATCTATCTTTCCAGATCAATTAAAAATTGCTAAGGTTATACCTGTTTATAAAAAAGGTAGCAGGACTGATGCAAAAAATTACAGGCCTATCTCCTTATTACCTGTCCTGTCAAAAATATTTGAAAACATTATTAAAAAGCGACTTCTAGCTCACTTACGTGTTAATAAAATTTTGAACAAAAGACAGTTTGGTTATCAAAAAGGTGTTGGCACTTCAGATGCCATATACACTTTAATGGATGTTGTGACAAGAAAAATTAATCTTAAAATGAAAATTGCAGGGATTTTTCTAGACCTAAGCTCTGCATTTGACACTATAGATCATAAGATGCTTCTCACAAAAATGAGTCATTATGGCATAAGAGGTAAGGCCTTGCAACTGTTCAGTTCGTATTTAAAAAATAGAAAAATGTTTGTAGAAATTGACAAAATTCAAAATGGCTGCAAAAAGTCTCATAGATCACGAATTGTAAACTTGACCTCGGGTGTCCCACAGGGATCTATACTTGGACCTATTCTATTTATTATATTTATAAATGATTTAATTAATTATATAAATTCAATTTTACCTGACCTTGAACTAGTAATTTTTGCTGATGACACAAATGCCATAGTAGCAGAAAATGACATAACTAAACTGACTAATTTAATTAATGTTGCATTACAAGCCTTCCATGTGTGGTTTACTATAAATAAATTATTAATCAATACTTCAAAGACCAAGATTATGTTATTTAGAACCACTGCCCGAAATAAGGACAATTTAGATATAACTTTGAACAATGAGAAAATTGAACTCGTCAATGAAGTTAAATTTTTAGGTTTTCATATAGACGAACGACTGAATTGGAAACCAGAATTGAAGGCAATTGATGCGTCGATATCATCTGCATGTTATGCTCTGAGAGCCTTAAGAAATCAAATCAGTATAGAACAACTGAAAGTGGTTTATTTTGCGTTAGTAGAATCTAAAATTAGATATAGTGTACTTCTTTGGGGTAATAGCTACGACTATAATAGTAAAAGAGCCTTCGTATTACAAAAACGCGCAATCCGGACCATGGTACGAATACCACAAACTGAGAGTTGCCGACAGCATTTTAGAAATCTAGGTATCCTTACAGTGCCGAGCATTTATGTCTTCGTTCTTTTGAGTAACATGGCCAAGTACATTCATGAATATGAGACTACAGAACAACGACAAATTAGGGAAAGTACACGTAGAAAAGATATTAAATATAACAAAATACAACCAAATTTCAATATCGTTGAACACAGTCCACAATATCAATCAGTCAAGCTATTTAATAAGTTGCCTTTAGATTTAAAAAGCATAATCTACACTAGTACTTTTAAAACCCAGCTTAGGGATTTCCTGTTGAATAGGTCTCTATATTCTGTTGATGAATTATAAATTTCTCTTAATTATATATATTATTAGTATTTATTATTATTGAATTTGTTTGGTTAAATTATTATTATGGAATTGAAAATGTTTAAATTATAAATTAATTATGTAATTCAGATACAAGCTTCTTGTTATTGAATAAATGACTATGACTATGACTATGATATGAAAGAAAAGGAAGTTAGTGATAGCATGACGGGTGACAAGATAGAATATAAGAAAAAAACGTGTTGCGATGACCCCAAATAAGACGAGATAAGGGCAGGAAGGTGATGATGATGGTTTCATCTCGATTTCCTGTCGTTGATTTTGTAAAATGATCTTTTTACCAATACACTTTTGTCTTGTCAATTCATTTGTGTCTAGATGAAGCCTATTCTGGCTGTTCTTTGTGCAGTTATTCTGTGATCTGATTTACATGTTATTTTCGTTCCAACTTCTTATTTTTTTTTTATGTGTGGCCTCTCGCAGGTCAACGTGTGAGGTTGTCGTCTGCTTAGCCGGACTTGCCTGTGTCGGCCTTAATAGATTAAAACCTCCAGTCAGGACTACGTCTTGACGTGGTTCCAAAGTCCCGCCTGCATTGGATGATGCAAGCGGGGTTTCGGCGTGTTAGGCATCGAGGCGAGGTGTAGAGTGTGGACTGTGTCTGCCCGCCCATCGAGTGATTCCAAGGAAGACGGTGACACAGTGATCACGTGCTGCCGTGCACAAAGAGGCTCAGGGGAGACCGTTGTACAGTCTCCTCAGGGATGCGCCCTAACAGGCGTTGCACAGACGGGGTCCCGGAATGGTCTTTTAAGAGGTAATGGCGCCCCTTTTTTAAGTGCTGATGGTGATCACCGGGGTGGTTTTAGTGAGGTAAAAATCCCACACTCCCCGGACTTATCCCCAAAGTCCGGGTGCCTTTTGAAGTTTTCTCCTCGAAAACAAAAAAAAGGACTACTTCTTGAAGTTATGTTTTTTTATTACCCTACATTGTATTCTACTGTTTGGGGAAAAGACTCCGCCTTTGCCTTCCAAACCTCTCTATCTTGGGCGATCTGTAGTCAAATTTAAATTACAAAAAAAAAACTCGCGAACATGATCAGAGGCCCAACCACGAGCTCATATTGCAATCCATTTGACGAACTGAACTGTAGGGATAGAACTATACACCATATTTTTTTAATTAGTACAAATACTTAAAGGGCTTATTAGAAAAGATCTTGTTATTATTTAAGTAGTCTCAATAAATAATATTCATAAACAGCAAAGTTATTAGCGTTTGTTTATATCCCAAAATGTCACTCAATTTATGGAAATGTTGTATAAGGCTATTGATTATGAATGAATAAATGTCGATCTAAATTGAAAATGCGTGTAGTATTTTCTAATAACAATTATTATGAATGATTGATTCTATTATTATTTATTTATTTATTTTTATATACTTTATTACTTTATATTTACTTTTTTTATTTTTTTATTTTTTACTTAATTAATAAACAGGGGTGTATAGCTTCATCCTTATTCTCGCTCGCTCTTGACATTTTAACACGTCATGGTAATTAATGCCCGAGATCATCAAACAGCTTCGCTACGGTCGACCTCGACAGTGATGTCCTCCTTGAGGCGTCCAGTAAGTGTCGATCTTTGTCTATCTGGTCGGTCGCGATATTTAACTAGCCAGAATTTATAGTTCATCTGCATGGTAAATCTAATGCCTCGCTCTTTCCGTTCCTGTACTTAGATAGACGGGATAATATATGGAACTGTTAAATATTGTTGGTCTAACACTTCGCTACTTCCCCATTATCGTCTGTAGCAATGCTAGGTCAACTAAAATTTGAAAGAATTTTAGAAAACATCACTAATGCTCTTCTTTTTTGGTAGTAGTTTCACTTGTCAACTTATCAATTGCATGTCAAGGAGCTGTCTAGATACGTATTACAATAAGTATGACAAACATGTAATTTGCTCGCTGATGTGCTTGACAAAAAAATTATGCACTGCGGTTTCTGTCATCGTGTTAGCTAACAATTACTGACAAACTGTCTCAAATACACTTCCAATCACGATAATAATTCTTTTTAGAGTTCCGTACGCAAAGGGTAAAACGGGACCCTATTACTAAGACGCCGATGTCATCAGCAGAAGTCGGAATTAGGTAGAGTTATTCATGTACTAGTATCGAAAATGGATCTTCCCGGGATTTCTAATAAAAAATCCCGTGTTGGCAACAATATTACAAATAAATAATAAAAACTTCAGAGATAGATAAGACAAATACTTAATACAAAGATAATTAACATACAATTTTTATTAATATTTTTCATTGAAAAAGATCTCTTAACGTCAACTGAGGCACGGTAATATTATCTATACAGTATTGTAACTCGGCCGTATCTTTGAAATAAATGCCTACAGCCGCGCGGTACGTAAACATGCGATAGGGCTGCCCGCACTATGGCTGCCCGCCTCCACCATTTTAATTACATTTGCCTACTTTGTGTTTCCATTTAGTTTTGTGATTGTAAATATACTTTTTTTTTATATAAACAAATAAAATACTTTGTGAATTGCATAGGAAGTGCTCAATATTTGCGACCGAAAAATATTTGCGCCTCGACTGAGACGTACCTACGAAATGCTTATTAAATTTTAAAGTATAAAAATCCGCATTCTAAAGCTTAATTAAAAATTGTTCTGGGAAACATGGACAAGGTGCAGAAAAAGGAATATCTTTTACTTGGTTATACTGCAGCTACTTTACAATTTATATGTTTGGTTTTAAATGAAGAATTCATGCAACCAAAAACAGCACAATATATCCTACTCGTCATATTAAATATATAAATATGTACTTGAACTTATTTTTATTGAAAAAATCGCGCGGCACAGACGCGACTGTCTGCATCCCGAGCGCACCTCGAGATTGAGGCGCGTAGGTATAGCTCGCGTTTCGACCGTTTGTATGAAGTTGGAATACTGTATAGATAATATTACCGTGACTGAGGTGAGGTTAACTTTATACACTTCCTCCTTCTCGTCAATAATGCAGGAAGAATTTTTTTCTGCTATATTTCCGAGTGTCATAAAAAAAATCTGCTCTTTAAAATTAATCTCGGGATTTGAGACATATCCACTTTATTCTTTCGCTGTATGAAATCGGTATAAGTACTTAAATAACTCTACCTAATTCCGACCTGTGGTTATCAGGCTGTATTTCATGAACCGTGATAGTTAGCCAGTTAAAATTTTTACAGATGATGTATTTCTGTTGCCGCTATAACAACAAATACTAAAAAACAGAATAAAATAAATATTTAAGAGGCTAGGGGCTCCCATACAACAAAAGTGATTTTTTGCCGTTTTTTGCAACGGACGGTACGGAACACAGTATAGATATATGGAACAGTACGGAAACTACCTACAAATATTCGAAACGGCACACTCACACAAACATACGCATCGACGAGACTCCTAAGCGTTTCTCGCGGTCCTGTCAGTAGCGAATGCCGCTTAGGAGTCTCGTCGATGCGTATGTTTGTGTGAGTGAGCAGTTTCGAACATTTGTAGGTAGTTTCCGTACTGTTCCATATATCTATACTGTGCCTTAAGGTTGAACTAGTCGCGGGCTCGAACTCGCTTATAGGTGAGGCCAAAAAGTGCGCTGTCTCATCTGACATCGTGTCCGACAGCTATAGTATCAAGTAGGGAATCCAATTCCGCAACTGCGGCATTGGATTTTTTTCTAGGAAAAATGTGTTTAGACGACAAGCAGTTCGGATTACCTATAAGTTAGACCACGGAACAGAAGAGTTAGACCCAGCCATAGATATTCCCATCACAGCCTCTTTAACATGTGATTTAATAACTATCTATGGAACTCGTGTCTTTTTTGTAGAATTTTTACCTAAGGAAATTATTTTGTTTTCAATTTTTAATTTTACAGCTAATAATTAATTGAAAAATTAATTTTGAATTTCTATTTTGTGTTGTGCGAGTCCTAAATCGCAAATGGAAAGGAATTTTATTAATTTATACGAGTAACATTTTTAAATTAGTGTTAAGCTTTGTCGGTACCACGGATATCGGTTGGTACCGACTTCGTTTTGGAGATTTTATACGATTTTTGTTACTTTTTTACACCTCAAGTTGCGTTAAAATCATCAAAAAAACAGAAACTTTGTTGGCTCATAACTTTTTAATGAAATATTTTATGTTTTTCTGTTTCCGCACAGACAAAATTAACAAAAATTGTACACGACAGTTAATCGTGTCGTCCTATATGTGAACACCTCCATTTAAATATAATATAAGCCTTGACAATCTGTCGTCACGACAACGTGGGAACGCGGTCTTAGTCTGCAGTCGCAGAAGCCTTGTTATCTAAACCACGTGAACGAATCGTTTCCCTGTTCTGCCCCGAACAAGGTCACAAGTGGCGTTTTGTTAATAGGTCGTTAAACTCGACTGCCCTTAAGAATCAGTAATCTATCGATAGCTACCTAACATTAGCGCCGATTACGATAACCGATTGATAAAAAGGTGGAATACGACGAATCGTACAGGTACCTGGTAGCTTACATTTTAAAATTGATTTTTTAATTGCTGATTGCATGATATTCGATGTTTATTCAGTTTTTTGATTGGCCAAAAGTTTCCACAGAAAAACTGGCATTTATATCCTAATCCTTCCTATAAAGTTGACAAACAATACAAGGTCCGTTTTGACATTTGTCAAAACGAATAATTACGTACTTAAATACGCAAAAAGAATACTCGAAATATATTTCATTATATTATTTAACGCGCCAAAAAAAAGTATGTACATATTTTTTTAAACACTGTAACTAATTCCGCAAAATTACCAGTATTAGTTTACCGGCATTCATATCTTCGGTTCACAGCACTGATAAATTAATCAGGAACATTCTAACTTCCACACTGATTCCTTTTGAAGTGCCGTGCTTCACCGAGGCTATGGATGCCTGGAGAATCGCTTGCCCGAATACAAATCCGCCTGACAACCCAACCTCCCAGAGACGGTGGGATGAACCGCTCTGCAAAGTAGTCCAGAAAAACCTAATCCATACATCTGCTACTACTGCGGAGCGTGCGCGCCTCCTGGCTGTGGGAAATTGGGAGTCAGGTCTTTGGCTTCACGCACTGCCGTCGTCGAATATTGGCACCTTATTCGACGATACTACTTTCCGCCTAGCTGTTGCCCTACGCCTAGGCGCTCCTTGCTGTTCTCCTCATCGCTGCCACTGTGGCGAAGTTGTCAACAGCCTTGGTCACCACGGCCTGTCATGCAGTCGAAGCGCGGGACGGATAGCACGGCACGCGAATATTAACGACATCATCCGACGAGCCCTTGTCACCGTCGGCGTTCCAGCTGTTTTGGAACCTCATGGCCTGGCACGCGACGATGGTAAGAGACCGGACGGTATGTCTTTATTTCCATGGAAGATGGGTAGGCCTTTAGTGTGGGACGCTACCTGTGTCGACACTCTTGCGCCATCCCATCTTCCTAGCTCCTCGTGCTGTGCTGGTGCTGCCGCTGCGGCTGCGGAGAACCTCAAGCGGCGGAAATATAACAACCTCGTCGGTAGTTATATTTTTGAGCCGTTTGGGGTTGAAACTCTTGGGCCGTGGGGTCCGAGTGCTCATAAGCTTTTCAAAGAATTATCCAAACGCTTAGTTGACACTTCGCGTGACCCAAGGGCTGGCTTTTACCTCGGTCAGAGATTAAGCATTGCCATACAACGTGGCAATGCTGCCAGCCTTTTGGGCACACTTCCAGTCGACAGCGATGCGGAGGAATTTTATGACGCCATATTTTAGCTAGTAGTTTTTGCCTTTAGTGTATATATAGTTTTAATTAGTTAAGTGTTTTTATCTGTAACTAATTAATTATTATTTTTTTTTCAGTTTCGTTCCAACGTACATTCTAGGGTATTTCTCAAATGTCAAAACGTGCCTTTTATTTTTTAACGAGTTTAATACCTATAATATCCTACAGATAGTAAGATAGTTCTTTTTTTCCACACTAGTATTTACTCCTGTATCGTGTACCTCACATATACATATATACACGAGACTCCCAGACTCGAAATAGCTATTTGTAGGCCATAAAACCCGCGACACGTAGCGCAGGCAGTAGCCAATCGCTCGAGCACTGCGCCAAACGTTATTATTACTCATTAGAAATATGAAAATATTTGGATGTTTATTAATCAACAGTCAGCCCACAGCCGCTGAACAGATTTGGATGAAAGAAACATAGGACTATGACCAGCAGGCTCAGTACAAAATGTATGGCAATGATATTACCTACCCCTGTCACGCCATTTGTCACGTGACTTCTCCGCAGGAAGAAAAAAGGGCAGAAAAGTACTTAGCGTTTGCCGGGAAGAACAAAAAAAATCATTCGTCTAAGCTTGCTGGATTTAATAATAATAATAAATTGTTTAATTTTCGGACAACAATGGAACCATTTTTGTTAGTAATTTACATGCTAAAACTTAAACACTAGGATTAGTAATTATTTACAACAGACAACAAATTATATTAGTGAGTTACATGCATAGATATCCGTGGTCACATGAGTCACTAATATAATTGACTGCCTGAAGTGCCTCGTAAGTACATACTTACGAGGCACTTCAGGCGGACAATGATTCCTCATGAGATGCCTCAGCACAGGAGCTCTCAGATCCTCAGCAACAACTTTCAGGATGCTATTGTCACTCCCCGGAATCCTCCTCACAAGCGATGCCACCTTTTTTCTGATGATCGCATGAAAACCATCTATACGCGATTGGGCAAACATCCCCGAGGCACTACAGCAACGAGGGAGTTTCAACATCATCCTGAAAACATTATTATATTGGAGGCGCAAGGCGCTTAGCGTCCCACGTGAACAGTTGAACCACAGACTTCCCCTAAACAGGCCTTGGCAGTACGCTTTAAACAAAGTTATTTTGACCTGATCGGAACAACGAAAAAATCTGCGCGTCAACATGTTCCCGCGAACCGCCAACGCCCGGCGCTCCCTCTCCACGTCCTCATCGTCCTTACGGTCGTTATTTAGGCCATGAGATATTTTTATACCGGCAGAATGCTGAAACTTAGTACTTTATAATATACCTCCAAAGTTGAGGAGAAAATGCAGTCCTCTCACTCAGCATTTTCTAAACCTTTTAGCTGATATTGGAGGAAAACAAAAAGATAAAAATGCTATCATATGTGCCAGTAAAGCGGCATTACGTGCTTTTAGAAATAATAACATGAACAGTAATCAAAAAACGTGGTATCTTCTTATCAACGAGTTGTAAATACACAAGAAAATGGGTCACACTTAGGAGAAACTTGTACTTTTTAGCCAATTTTTATTTTAACACCAAGTTCTGGGTAGCAATTGGAGAATGCAAAATTCCTACGAGCTGTCCCCAGTCCATCTGCGAGAGGGAGTGTCAGTCTTTTACTGACTACAACCCATCCGTGTTCCTACAGTTGCCTTTGACATTCCAGAGCCGCGGTGACTACTTTTTGTAAAACCAACTTATAACCAAAATTTACAATCTAGACAACAGAAAGAAAGATGGAACAGAGAGAAGAAATTAATCGCCAGATTTCACACAAATGAACTCTAATAGGCTCGTATACCTAATGTTCCGATAGTGCTATTGGCAAACGATAAGGTATATTGTTTATAATATGTATTATATCGCGTATGTTAGCCACGATAACACATACTTTGCATGTAAATACATAGCTTCACATTGAGAATTAATTCTAATTATCTACAGATATACAAACAGATAGAGATATATGCAAGGCAGTTATGTAATGTACAAAGACAAATCGTGTTTGCTCCACTAACCCAGATTGATCAAATTGTAAAAGTGAAGAAACTGTAGAAAGTATTTGAAAACTTAGCAAATGGTAACAACACAAATGCTAATATATTATTCGCATAGCCATAATCAGCCTTTTAATGTTCCCACTGCTGGGACTCAGGCCTCCTCTCTAGGAGAGAGAATAGACCGTAATCCACCACGCGGGCCCAGTGCGGGTTGGTGAATGTCACATGTCTTCGAATTTTTGGTTCTAGGACATGCCGGTTTTCTCCCGATGTTTTCCTTCACCGTTTTGAGAGCAGTGGTGATGAAATAAATTACACAAATAATGCGCCTGGCTGGGTTTTAACCCGCGACCTATAAACTCGTAAGTCGGGGCCGCTACCACTTGACCACCACTGCTCTCATATATTCTCATATATTATTCGTCATAACTATATTAAGCCGGATATGTCTACCGCAAGTCAGTTGAACTGAAGGCTCAAAGAACCATTTGTTGGGTCCCATTAAACGCCAGGCGACACCGCGGCAGGCCAAGATGAAGGTGGAGAGATGAACTTGACTCTTACTGGCAAGATTGGCCCGCAATGACAGAGGACATAAGTCATAAGTCATTTATTTCATAACAATGGAACATTGGGTTGAAAATAAAATAAAATAAAATATAAAAAATAAACAATAAAAAATAAATAATAAACAATTGCAGTGGTGGTAAAGAAGACAAAAAACATACAACATTCTTACAAAATCCTAATAAACAAAAATATGGACAGACGTGTTTGGAAAAGGGAGAGGGAGGCCTTCGCCCAGTTGGGGGACATAGTGGGCTAATTAGATTAGATATCTATCTATATCTGTACTAATATTAAAGAGGGAAGATATGAATTTTTTGTTTGTAATTAATAAATTCAAAACCTACTGGACCGATTTTCTGAATTCTTTCATCAAAAGAATGTTCCTTTATTACTAAATGACATAGCCATAATATTTTAAATAATAATAATAAACTTTATTATCAGACCAGAGATCCATGTTTCAGTTACATTAAATTGATACTTACTAAATAAAAACAAAAAGACATACAATAAGCCTACTTCACATACCTAAAAGACGGTTTGCGTACCGCCATCCAGTGAGACACCATTAGGCCATCCACCCTGCCGGCTACAGTAGCCACGAGGCTATTGGGGCTGTCGCGCATCCAACGCATCAGTGATGTGATTCGCAGCCGCAGTAGTGAGCTGAAATCCGGAACAGGCGCGTCCGCGAACATCTCCGACGCGCTACAGTAACGCGGCCACCCTCCCTCCACCCGACCACCTGGAACGCGTTATAATATAGGACTCGTAGAGCATTGTACGAGCCCTGTGTATAACTGACCCACAGGGCGCACGTGTACAGCGACTGGCAGTAGGCCCTGAACAGTGTTATTTTAACCTCTCGCGTACACCGTGCGAACCTGCGAGCCAGCATGTTACACCTGACAGCCAATGCTCTACGTTCCCTCTCTAAGTCACCATGCTCCGACAGACTATCGGAAAAGCAAAGCAATATATTATCCCAATACACACAGGCTAGAGAGCTTGTGCATCTCTTTCTTCAAGATGAAGACACACCTCTTCTGAATGGAAAAAGTTTTGATACAAATGGGTATAGATTGGAAATCAGAACAACACATGAGATCAAGGCAAGGTTTAACAGATAAATAGTTGGTAATGTTGATAGAAAAACGGTGAGAAACTATCTGAAGATCTTGCAGTAAAATTGACAGTTCAAAAGAGGTCCTGTTTTTTATGGTATCGAACCGAAAAATTCAATATCAGTTCCGCTTGATAAAAAAACCAAAACCACATAATGATAAGCAGTGCCTAAACATATATTTTGCACCACAGCTATCACAGTGGGTATTAATAGTGACGAACATACCAGTCGGCCTGATGATTTAATAGCCAGCAATGATAGTAACCGCGTTGTTGTACCTTGTACCTACGATGATTGGCCAGATGCACAAATGGGATAATATACTTGTTTGCCAGCCATCACTGATTCAATATTGTCCGTGCACTCAAAATTGGACGTTTACGGAAATATTCCATCGTGTTGTGGAAGTAAGCATGAATATCGAAATCTTACGTGATTATGACGTCATTGGACATCTTTCTCTAGATGTTTTGGAAACACAAAGATCTTGTTTGTATTGAAATCAAAACGTAAAGTGTAAAACTAATCCAGTAAATACTTACCTCTGAAAAGATGCTATTTTGCGTGAACTTTGGCCCTTGATAATGTACTCATAAATTAAAAAAATAAAGAAAATGTATTTATAGAAACCTAGCAAATTTAATTGAGATTCTAAAAGGCGATTTTTTTTTCCAAAAACTTTCAAGGTTCTAGATGAAATTTCGAGTGAATGACGAAAGTTTCCGAACGCCAATAGAGCGTTCAGGCGTTATCTTTTTTCACGTTGCCTCTTTAACAAGCAATGTCTTAGATGAAACTACAAGCTTTTAAACCATGTTCATGTTGACGATAGGCAGATATTTTTTCGTTCTGTGGAATTCTAAATTGACTTCGTGTAGTTTAGTCTTTTATTCACATTGATCCGACACTTAAGTGAAATCTCCTAAGAATCAATGGGATCCTTCATCTGTATTATTACTGGAGCTTATTATAATGTAATCCAATGTTCTGAGACCTATAATTTTACCATAAACAACACCGACTATTCTATTGCTCCTCTAACTATATTCAAATGGAGTTTCTGAAAGAGTAGATATGACAGTAAACATAGTTTGTTATGTATTCAGACTCGAGATAATGGATTTGTTTACACTGTAGTCTATTTTACCGTATCTACTATAATTTGGTCTGTAAATGTTTGTTTACGTTATCATTAAGTTCGATCGTCTGGATCACAATTGTGTCAATACACTCGCTAGTCTGCTTTTATTTATTGTGATCGGTTCGGTTTTGTCATGTTCTACAAATTGGTTTGACTTCAGGGTTAACTAAGTCACCAAACCTTCCTCTGTTATTATTCACTTTGCAAAAGTAATAAAACGGATGTTAGTTTTATTTTAAAGGTGGTAATGGCTTTAAAAATTGAAACTTGTTAGAATGGAGATAAACTGTGGAATTCACAAATTGGAACGACTGTGGCAGAAAATTAACCAATTTTTAACCGTAATAAATTCCTAAAATAGACGCAATTTGTTGTTTGGGAGACAATTTGATCCACGACGACAATTGATACAAAATGCTTTACGGGTCAAAGCATAATAATATCAACAATGCAAAAAAAGCATGAAGCGGAACCAATTTAATTCCGTTTTTCCGTATATAGCTGACTATAGTTCCCGGGTTTTTCAATTAAATGCTCTTCACCTTCAGATAATTGACCTCAAGTCCCACGTCCTGCATCAGATCTAATTCAATTTATTTAAGCTATATTATCGTAGGTGTAAATATATCAATGTTTAGTGGAATATTGAAATCTAGAATTGTTATTTTAACCCTGATCAGTTTTTTTTTGTGATGGCATATTAAAAAAAGTCATAATCTTCAATCTTAACAGTGCTATAAAAGACTAGAACAACATTATTGCTAGGATGGAAGTCATCTACATTATCAATTATAAGAACAGTTTCTTCATTATTGATATAGCTATTGTTTGAGACATTCTTATAATGGTTTTCGGTACCGTATACGCCTTTGGCTGTTTTGGTGGAGATCCCTCAACTCATGCTTTCCTTTCTTCCAAGTTACTCAAATGATTCTCCTTCTTTTCCAGGTTCAAAGGGGATAAAGTATCGTACGGCACAGACAGCCCAGCTCGGGGTCGCCGTGTCATCTTCTGTGTGCACGGCAACCCATCCACTGGCTGCTGTGCAGTTATAGAAACCAGCGCTGATGGAGAAAACGGGGACGGACAAAATGGAAGCATATCTGAAGTTGAAAGTGAGTATAAAGGATTTGATTGAATTAGAACCTTAAATTGAAGTGCAGAGATCGTAGATTAGCTTGCTAAAACTGTTAAAGCTGTAGAGTAGATGTTCAGCTTCATATCAGAGGTTGAAAGTGAGTATGAGAATGGGGGTGATTGAATTGCAACCATGAAACCTTAAATTGTAGGGAACAGATGGTAGATTTCATTTGTGAAATAGTAAAAAACTGTAAGGTGATCATGTCTGATAGATAAACTGTAATCGTAAGCTAATTATTCTATGCAACAATGTGAATTTTTATTTTGAGTAGGTATTCGGACAGATAATGTAGTTTTTTTGTTGAAACAGTTGAAACTGCCAAAGGAGATAGATGATATAATGTACACTTAGATATAAATTTTTGGTTTAGTCTTTAGCTAACTTTACAACGAATTATGAAAACCGTGATTTCTTTAGCTGCAGTTTTTTAATCTACCTTAAAGTATATTGTTTATGTTATTAAACTGAGATAAATGTCAACTGTTACAAAGCAATGTCATGGTCGGAAAAATATGATAAGATTTAAGATAAAAATCCATTAAAGTTTCTGAGGTATACTTGTATTTTGTTCGATAACATACATAATGATTTCCACTCGATTACCTACTTAAAGATTATGGTAATATAATATTTCTTTCTCAAGGTGGCTTCAAATCTTCAGAATAATTATGGTTCATCGAGTCTGGAACCCGTATACTTGTTAATTCCACTTCACTTAGTCTTAGTAAATCTTCAAAGGTCCGATTACTTCTCTTAAATATCGGTTTACTTAAGAGCATTCATCCGTTAAAACTACGCAGAAGCCAAAATCAATGATTTCCGACGGACAATATAACAATAATGTGTTTAATTTCTAGATAAGATATTGACGTCATATTATTGGGAATTTCATAATCGTGTATGGTCCAAAAACATTTTGAAATGATCGTATAGTTTTCCCATTAGAACAGTTCTTATCCAAGCCGTTTTTAAAACTAGCGGTCGACGGTCTACGCAGATGCGAGATAGTAGTTAAACCGTGTATAGTAAACTTACAACATTTTACTTAAAAAAAAAAAATGATAACATTGACTAGTTCATGGCCCAAAAAAAAATACGATTGCTGTAAGTTTTCATTCAAGAAAAGTAATCTCAAAACTATCATTTTTAGCCGTTTTTGGAGATATTAAACGTGTTAGTTTAGGATAATATATGAGGCATTTTTGTTTTTTTTTAGACTTATTAACTGAACGCATTTACGATCTATGACATGGTACAATATTTTTTTTAATAATTTATTTGTTTACACTACAATTAATTATTTAATATCACTATATAATAGACGCGAAATCGCGTCAGCGCTTTGTACCGGCCGAGGTCTTTCAGATTTTTAGTCTTTCTATTCTACAGTGATACTAAATAATTAATTGTATTGTAGTGCACATTATTGTTATATTTTCCGTCGGAAATCATTGATTTTGGCTTCTGCGTGGTTTTAACGGATGAATGCTCTTAACATCTTGCTTATCTGGGCCACCCATGTGCTTCGCACATACGTATTTAGATGACAATACATTTTTGTTGTGCAGTATGATTAACGGAGAATTAACTTCTAGACATTTTTCTTTTTGGTAGCATTTTATCTTTTTCCCAAAAGTAGCTAAGTGACACCTTGTTGTGTAATCCCGCCTACTGGGTATACGCAAAAATATTATCGGCTTTAGATTGTCTGTGTGTAACAGAGATATTTGTAATTACAAAACATGATTGAAAAGAGTGTCCATGGAGTTTCTTGCACATTCTTCTCCATAGAGATCTACGCTTTGGTATGTGCAATTAGCATCTTTTTTTTTCTGACTGACTGACTTCTTGACATTTCAAAAGTGCCTGTCAATGGTTTATTTGAAATAAATGCTTTTGAATCTTTTGAATCTTTGAATCTTTGTGGGAGCCTGGAGTTTCCTTTCTTCGATTCTCATAGTTACTTCAACAATACCATCACTGACGTATGTTTAAACAGTGTTAGTTTACTTAGTCTAATCTCTCATTTGATAAGGTGTTAGTAATAATAATAATGTTGATTGTTTCAGGACATTGCCACAGATCGAGGAACGAAGAGATAGACAAGCGGGCGCGAAGAAAGCTGATCATAGCCAGTATACTATGTGTAGTGTTTATGATAGGTGAAATCGTAGGTGAGTAAGAAATACTTGAATAAAAAAAATTCGAAATCCTGCAATGGTACATATGTAACCTAGATGAAAGGAATAACGAGGTCCTTGCGGAAAAACTGTCGAGAAAACTGCTTAAGCCGCCAATCATCGCCTTGTTTCACGTGAGGGATTTGAGTACCTAGTAATTCTCTAGGTTGGCTTCAGCTCTAGCAACTGCCTGACTGATAGTCTACCCTTATTCCAATGTACTCTTCGCTCCTATTGATTGTTGCATGATATTATACGCTATAGCCTTTCTCGAGTAATGGGCTATCCAACACTAAAATATATTTTTAATTCAAACTAGTATTTCCTGAGATCAGCGCGTTCAGCCAAACAAACTCTTCAACTCAATACTTTATTGCATTCCGTACAGTCATGGATCAAAAGTGCAGTTTCACCTTACCAATGCTAAAATATCTAAAATTTCTTTGTTGTAAAAGTTCAATAGTCCACAACTAGTTTAATCAGTACTTTAGATTCTATGCTACCAATTAAATCAGTCATGAACTATTGACCCTCTCAGACATTTTTGCATTGCTAAGGTGGAACTGCACTTTTGACCCCTGACTGTACATAGATAGTATAATAATATTCTAAGATCAATATCACAGTATAGATATATGTAACAGTAGAAACGGCACACTCACACAAACATACGCATCGACGAGACTCCTAAAGGGCCTATTACACCATTCGATATTCAGACAGCTTTAGTCTATGATTCGACATATCGCGTGTAATAAGAGTTAGACCGGTCTTACTCGGAACAAAAAATAAGTCTGAATATCGTGTGCTGAATATCGCGTAGTGTAATAGGCCCTTAAGCGTTTCTCGCGGTCCTGTCAGTAGCGAATGCCGCTTAGGAGTCTCGTCGATGCGTATGTTTGTGTGAGTGAGCCGTTTCGAACATTTGACGGGTTGTTTCCGTACTGTTCCATATTACACGGCACGGCAAAATTAGGAGAGAGAAAGAGGGCTAAGTAACAATTCAAGGAATTTAATATAATTATAGGATTAATAGGTGTATAATTATGTATGTATATTGCTATATTATTATGTCTGTGTATAATATTGGTATAGATATAACCCGTCATAAGTTTTGACTTATGGTAAAGTGATCGTTTTATTGGCACACATACGACGTATATATACGTAGTAACAATGCTAACGTCCAATATATTGCAATAAAAATACGTTTTCGATAACAATGGCTTGCATAATCTGAGTCGATACTTACGTTAAAAGAATTTAAAAGAAGCGGCCGCAAATGTGGATTATTGAAAATGGCGCGTGTCCAATTTTCTTATTGTTTACATGAAACATGATTACAATATTGAAGGGTCTTATGTCATTATTTTATTTAGTCGTGTGGAATACTAATAGTCCGATGTCGGCAGATATCGGTCATATAAATGCACAAAGCATGGACCAATAGTTACATTTTGATGATGGGGGGGCCTTGAGTTCTAAGATACAGGCTTAGGTCTAGTTTAGACTCCAGATCTCCCACAAGTTACAAATTATTCCTAACGTTTTTTTTTTTTGCCAAGTAACAAAGTGGATGTTTGAAGTGTAATTTGTGGAGAGAAATAAACTTTTTTTTAATTTAATTTTGATAAATGTTTGCAACACAAAATTACAAAGGCGGGGTAGAAGCGCAGGGTAACCCGCTATTTCTGAAAACGTCATTTAGCAGCTGAACTGAGAGGGTTTTATTGATGATTTTAATTATTATAATTCCGTAAATAAAATACGTGTTAAATTATTTTTTAAATATTATTTTATTTATTATATTCAAATTTGAAATTTAGGATTTATTTCCTTTTATTACCAAAAACTAATAAGTAGGTACCACGTGTATTTGTTTCAAATCATATTTATTTTCCACTCCGAACGAATACCAACAACTTGAATTTAGTACAGTCAGCTCAGTCAAACCTAATCAAAATAAAATTGTTTTCTGATATTTTTACGTGATCGTATTATAATGCTAATTAAATCATTTATTTTTCGAATTTAATTTTTCAATTAAAGCTAGAAGTACATTAGACCGACGCACACGTGTAACACACCTGATTTGTACGTAGAGCGACGTCTCGTGGCGTGGATCAAATGTAGCTCTACAAGTCTAGTTTCCACATAAAATGTATGGAGACCGACGCGCCCAAATCGGCGTGTGTGGCACACGTGTGCGCAGTGTAGTTCTACCTTGAATTTTCCTTCGATTTTCGACTACACACAAAAAATGTTTACTGAGTGTATTTTATATCTTTACACATGTTTTTAAATATAAGTTGAAACAAATACCAATAGTATTATTTGTTAGTATTAAAACGGAATAAATCGAATTTCGCAGGCTACCTTAAGGCATCCAACTTAACATATCTCTTTCAATTTGCAGGTGGTTACTTATCAAACAGTTTAGCGATAGCCACGGACGCTGCTCACCTCCTCACAGACTTCGCTAGTTTTATGATATCGCTGTTCTCACTATGGGTGTCCAGCAGGCCTGCTACGAGACGGTAAGACCGTTGTTACTAAGCTTAAAATTAATATTTTAATTATTTAGTTAAGTCTCAAATAACTGCAGAGGTGGAAGGAATATTTAGGCCTTTTCCCTACTGTACGTAATTCTGGGCTAAAAATAATAGTCATAGCCAATGGTTTAGCAACGAGCGTCGACTAACATCTTAGCTGGCTCTCGTTAGGCGGCTGGATCAAGCGCTTGATTCAGCAAACGATAGTCCTGGACGACGACACGTAATGTTAGAGGCTATATAAAAAAGCAAGAAAAATAAATAATTACAACTATCAATAAATGAGAAGTTAACAAAATAAATTACTTACGAATTTATGTTGGTTGGAGTCTAATAATATAAAAAAATATTGCAAAAGCAGTGTGTTGGAAGAAAAAAAAGTATATATTACAACAAATGTGGAGCAGTTAATAGACACATTTACACAATATTATGAGTTACCAGGGGGCCACATGTGCAAAAGCAGTCATTGCCAAACAAGCGTGTCTTCGACATAGTCTTTAACCTTGTAATACGCTTTTTTGGTTAGGACACGCTACACAGGCAAACTTCTTTACCAGTCAATTTTCTTCAGAATAATCTAAATTATTATCTTCTGTTTCCAGGATGCCATTCGGCTGGTACCGTGCCGAAGTGATAGGCGCCCTAACATCAGTCCTTCTGATCTGGGTGGTGACAGGCATCCTGGTGTACATGGCGGTGCAGAGAGTCATCTACAAGGAGTTCGAGATCAACGCCACGGTCATGTTGATCACCTCTGCTGTGGGAGTGGCAGTTAACCTTGTGTAAGTATAGAAACTGAATACTGTAATAAGCGATTATATTATTGCAGAGTATATTTAACTAAAGTTCGTAGAAGTAGATAGATAGATTTATACTCTTTATTCTACACTAATAATAAAATTACAATAGGAACTTAAAATTAATAGGGTGTCACAATGGGCGGCTTTTACTATGATTGTTACTAACTAGCTTCTGCCAGCAGCTTCGTTCGCGTGATAGTAGGTCTCCATACAATTTTAGGACCTCCATATCTTATCTTATAAGTTGAATTTTCATAAATCCCTTCTTAGTGCTCGCTTACATCATAAAAGGAAGCCTTGTGCAAAATTTCACGCTCCTGGGTCCAGTAGTTTCGGCTGTGCGTTGATATGTCAGTCAGTCAATTTCTCCTTTTATATATATTATGTAGATGAGAGCAGTGGTGGCCGAGTGGTAACGGCCCCGACTTACGAGTTGTTGGTTGCGGGTTCAAACCCAGCCAGGCGCATTACTTTGTGTAATTTATTTCATCACCACTGCTCTCAAAACGGTGAAGAAAAATATCATGAGGAAACCGACATGTCCTAGAACCAAAAATTCGAAGACGTGTGACTTCCACCAACCCGCACTGGGCCCACGTGGTGGATTACGGCCCACGAAGCCGGTTGTTGCCAAGACATCCTACATAGTCGCCAGAGGACCGAGTTGACGACCAGTACCATTAATAAGCTTAAGGTGAAGTTTGCGGTCATGCTCCATAAAACTTCCGAAAATTTGAATTTCGCGAGCTACTCTGGAGCATTTATCTCAATGAATGTGCGCGCCAACTATCGGCTCTTCGACTGACAAGTCTGTCTGCAAGCTATGCCTATGACTAGCTCAGGTGATGTACGATCATTCTGACTGGCGTGTTGGTCTAGTGCTTAGTGGCCCTGACTGCTATGCCGGAGGTCGTAGGTTCGATTCTCATTCAAGACAAATGTTTGTGTGATCGATTTGTTCTGTGTTTGGGTGTAATTTATCTATATATGTATTTAGAAATATTTAATTATGTTTATCAGTTGTCAAAATGCTCGTAGCACAAGCTCTACTTAGTTTGGGTCTTGAAGTTGTGGAATATTATTATCAAACACAACATACGAATTCTTAAGACTCTTCGGTCGTTGGTCTATCACCTCAGACTGTATAGCAGTAGACATAAGAACCATTTTTGTTTCCACGCTCTCTACATAATACGTTCTTCAATCCAGCATGGGGCTGACGCTGCACCAGCACGGACACAGCCACGGCGGCGGCGGACACGGACACTCGCACGGCGGGAACAACCCCGTGCTCAATAACAAGGTAAAGGCCAGTAAAGGCTAATATTTGACTACTATAAAAAATATACAAGGAAAATACCCATCTGAAAGATGTAACCTAAATAATCCAGATCAAAAACATCTGGTTAGACTGCACTTTGACTCTGACTGGACTGACTTTGCTCGAATTCTTGATATACCACTCATGCACAGTGTTCTTATACCAAACATCGCCATAATCGATTAATATTTAGAGGTTGCACAACGCGAATACGTACATCATCAGCAACAAATTCCCCAGCAACACTAATTTTAAACAATACGCACCTTTAATCCAATACCGTCACTAAACGAAATTCTTCAAATAACTGTTTTTAACGCAATCTGTAAAGTTAGCGCTCAGCAAACAGATGGCGTTAAAAACAGTTTTTTTGAAAAATTTCGTTTAGTGTCGCTATTGAATTAAAGGTGCGAATAGTAAGTACGCGAACTTAATAAAATTAGAAAACAAAGGCGAACTAAACACGATAACAGCCGAGATGGTCATGCGTTTCGTGTAATGCGTCACATTGACCCGTTTATTGTGTTTTTTACATACAGAATATTTTTAACTGTGTATCTAAAATCTTATTCTTCACCAAAAATACTAATTGTACGTCAAATATGAACGAACTTTTTACAATTATTAAGAGGCTTCGGGCACCCGACTCAGACAAGTTAGCTTAGAAGGGGATGGCGGGGTCTAGTGAGCGAGCGAAGCGAACGAAAACGGACTCCGCCATCCTCTTCGTGGTTATTTTTTGTACTAGTCAGAAAAGTATGTTAGTACACAATTAGTATTTTTAGTGGAACAAAGTCAGTTTTTTTTTAACAAACGGATATACTGAGGAACAGTTAAATACTACCTACTTAATATTACAAAATATGTTTAGTGCAAACATATGTTTCGCATTATATTTTTTTTAACCGACTTCAAAAAGAAGGAGGTTCTATGTTCGGCTGTATGTAGTTTTTTTTATGTATATTCACCGATTTCTTGGTCGATTGTGGACAGATCTTAAAAAATATTTTTTTTAATGAAAGGTAGGTAGTAGGACATGTGTCTGTCTGTCAAGACCCTTTATCTCGGGAACGCGTGGAGGTATGTATCGAGTTGAAATTAAAACCATATACTTAGGTTTGCGGTCCCTTGAAGCTGTAATAAAATGAAACATCTGAGTTAACGGAAAAAAAAGATAACAGCCGTTTATGTCGAAAAAAACGTGTGTTTCGACAGTCTCAAAATTCATAGGGTACTTCCCGTTGACCTAGAATCCCGAAATTTGGCATGAAACAAAGTCTCACAACGCAGGTAAAGGAAATAATCTGAAAACTGTAAATTTGTAGTTACTTCACAAAAAAAATTTTGTTTTTGATTTTTTTCCAAATCAAAAACAAAATTTAACTCAATTCGAGAATTGAACTGTTTTCATAAGTAAGTTAATACGGAACCCTCAGTGCGTGAGTCCGACTCGCACTTGCTCAGATTTTTTATATTGAATTCGGTTGTATTTTTTTTTTTGTACAAAGTTTTTTTAAAAAAACCTCGTTCAAACAGAAATCAAATCTGAAGCATGTCAAACTTCAAAGTACTGACAAAAACATTCTTCTTTCAGAAGGAACGCGGTGACTCAGATGCAGAAAGCTCAAACTCCCACTCGCATGAACACCACCAAGAAGAGAACATCAACGTCAGGGCAGCATTCATACACGTGCTCGGTGACTTCCTGCAGAGCTTCGGCGTGCTGATAGCGGCCATTGTTATTTACTTTGAGGTAACATCATTATACATGTCACTTATATCCGTCAGCGCAGCGCTCATACACGTGCTCGGTGACTTCCTTCAGAGCTTCAGAGTGCTGATAGCGGCCATTGTTATTTACTTTGAGGTAACATCACACATGTCATTTATATCCGTCAGCGCAGCGTTCATACACGTGCTCGGAGACTTCCTGCAGCGCTTCGGAGTGCAGATAGCAGCCATTGTTATTTACTTTTATCTAATATTATTATGAAAACAAAAATACTTATTTGTTTCATCAATTAATTTGTGACCCGTACGAATTGAGGAAGTTCCAGAATAATTTTACAACATATACGTTGGCGTTTAAGACATACTCGTATAAACAAACCTTATTTACTATCCGTTCAACCGATTTTGACGTCTATTCCGTAGGCATAAGGATGGCATTGAAAGCAAAAAAAAAAATGGTTGCAATACCAACTATTTACTGCAGCCACCATTTATCATGCCACCAACGCAATAAAAATCAAAATCGGTTGAACGGACAGTAGTAAAGGTTGTTCAAATGTCTAATCTTATTTCGAACTAGCTTCTGCCAGCGGCTTCGCTCGCGGAAAAATAGATTTCTCCATATAAGCTTTGGACCCCCGTTTCTTCCCCGTTTTGCCATCGATGCGCTAAGAAGAAGAAGGGGGTGAATTTTGGAAAATCCTCCTTAGTGTTCGCCTATGTCATAAAAGGAAACCTTGTGCAAAATTTCACGCTCCTAGTCCCTGTAGTTTCGGCTGTGCGTTGATGTCAGTCAGTCAGTTTCTCCTTTTATATATATAGATGGAGTATGTATGCATTAGGACAATAAAAAAAAGTCACGTTTTAAATAATGATGTTCGTTTTCACAGCCGAGCTGGAACCTCGTGGACCCGATCTGCACGTTCCTGTTCTCCGTGTTGGTGCTGATCACCACATTCAACATCATCAAGGATACCCTCTTAGTTCTTATGGAAGGATCGCCCAGGGGTGTTGATTTCCAGGTAATATTTATTTATTTCTTAGTTTATAGGGGTCAAACATACAGTTACTAAAGTAAATACTAAAAATTCCTGTAGTTTTGTTTTTCCCGGTTTTGTTTTTAGTATGGAAAATTTCTGACCTGAACTTAATTATCTTCAAACTTCAAAGAATATAATAGGAATACTTTTATTCGGGATAGACAGCACAACGGTTACAGACACGTTCGATAACGTAACGATACCAAGGAGTGGAATTCCCTGCCGGAGTCTGTGTTTCCAGATAGCTACAACTTAGGGGTCTTTAAGTCAAGAGTGAATAGGCACTTCTAGGCAAGCGTGCTCCATCGTCGACCACATCATCGCTTACCATCAGGTGGGATGGTGGTCAAATGCGAGCCTATCATTAATAAAAAAAAGACAAGGTAAAAAAGAACAAAAGTTCAGAATGTACCGAAAGGGGCCAGTCAACATTTGCTGGGCGTCAGATACCCAGCGCTGGTTTTCGGACTTTAAAACCTACAAGTGACCGGTTACAAATTATACATTAGTTTTATTTATTTATTTAATGCTTTATGCACACAAAAAGTACAGAGGCGGACTTAATGCCTTAGGCATTTTCTACCAGTCAACCTTTTAGTTTATGCGAAAAACCTTTTAGTTTATGCGAAACCCGAAACACGTGTCTAGTATTTATATGTAAAGAATCTGTGTACAAAATTTCATAACTGTACGATGAAAAATCACGAAGTTATAAACTTGTTATGTTACCTGGTTGGCCGCACAAATACACGATCACCGGGCCACCCAGGCGACTGAGGGGTTGTTTTACTCCCGCATCCAGCTGTGCGCTAGTGTCTAATGTCCGCTATAACCTGCCGTGACCTGTGTTTAGTGTCGGTGGTGTCCAACTTGTGACCTTTTTTTAAATGTTTTTGGAAAAAAATATAACATGGTGTAAAAATTATTGGAATCGATTCAGTTACTGATTCTGAACAAACTATATTCAGATTTCGCATAAACTAAAAATAATGTAAAAATTACGTCGAAATCCGTCGCATGGTTAATGAAGAGTTAGCGGCTAGATAGAGACGCGGATTGCCATTTTGTTTTATACTATGCAAAAATGCTGTTTGGTTACCAATATTAATCACTACCCTTGGTTTATGTCGAGCAATGGGTAGCCCGCCGTCCGGTCATCCGGTAGCCATCCAGACTGAGCCCAAGTTGTCGACCGCGTGTAGTGTTCCATGCGATTCTCAAGGAAATGTCAGAAAACCGTAGGGTGTCCTGCTGTCCTATGCCCGCTAAGACCGCAGGGATTGTCTGAAAAGGAAACTCGTGGTTCTAGAGCGCAAACGACAATTGAAGGAAAAATCTGACACGTCTTCCCTCCGGCTCCATCTTAGAAAAAGTTATTGAATGATTACCCCCACCTCAAAAAAACCCTTGGGTTATGTATAGGTTTTGCAAAAGGTATTTTCGCAGTTTTAATAATCAACTTATGAATCCTTAGGAGGTAGCGAACACGTTCCTGTCGCTGGCGGGCGTGGTGCGCGTGCACAACCTGCGCATGTGGGCGCTGTCGCTCGACAAGACGGCGCTGTCGGCGCACCTGGCCATCCGTGAGTATATCCTTAGGAGGTAGCGAACACGTTCCTGTCGCTGGCGGGCGTGGTGCGCGTGCACAACCTGCGCATGTGGGCGCTGTCGCTCGACAAGACGGCGCTGTCGGCACACCTGGCCATCCGTGAGTACATCATCGACATTTCAGCCGAAACACATCCACTATTGGACATATAGGCCTCCCCCAAGCGTCGCCCCAACGACCGGTCCTGTGCGCGAGGCATCCATCGGATTCCCACGACCCTCACCTTGTGTGAGGCCAACGCTGCGCGCACCGGTACTCAATCGCCACTCCAAAACCTTTCGGCCACATCGACCATCTTTTCCGCGAGCAATATGCTCACTGCCACTTATGTCTAACGATTCTTCGGGCTATGTCTATATGTAACCTTGGTTCTGCGGATATTTTCATTACTCATACCTACATTTTATCATGACATTATCAAGTTTCGTATTTAATTAATTAATAGCTGCTTTTAATGATTTTGAAATATTTTTTGATAATTTATTCGGTCGTCATATTTTACGACAGACTGTATTTTTTTTGTATTACGCAGGGGAGGTATGCAGATCCACTATTTAACAAAACTTATTAACAGTATATAGCAATGACATGGGGAAATAAAATAATATAAAACCAAAACCCATTCATAGAAGAAAATGACTTGCAAATGACGTTTTCGATTTCTAAATATTTTTTTTAATATCCACAGGTACCGGAGTAAGTCCCCAGAAAGTCCTGGAAGAGGCAACAAGATTAGTCCACGACAAATACAACTTCTTCGAGATGACGCTGCAGATTGAAGAGTTCAACGATGGCATGGAGGACTGCAGCCAGTGCAAGATGCCGCAAGCCTGATGCTCCACACCACTTGCTTCGCACTCACATCCTGTCACGTTGGCGTGCTTGGGTTACTACTGGACTACCAGCGCAGAAGTTGGCAATACTGAAAGTTTTTGGTGCTATAACGGTGCTATTGAGTAAGCTGTATTTTACTGCTAAACATAATAAGAAAATTTGTATTCTTGCTATAAATTATCTAATGAATAAGAACAACTAAGGCCACGGTTCCTAACCTGAGGGTAATTATCCCTGCGAGGGTAAACAGACCATTGGGTACGACCGAATCTAACTCATCAGTGCATTTCATGCCTTAGATTGTTTTTAATATCTTGCGGATTTCATAACGCATGCGGATTGCTCCGCGTACGAGCTGCTGCCCGATATAACGCCCCGCATCCCGCGTGCGTATTCCACGCCTTACAATAAATACTTGTATGAAAAGGACATTTACGAGGGCTACGCGTGCGGAGCAATCCCGCATGCGTGATAAAATCCGCACGATATTAAAAACACCCTTTACAGTGTAATCAAATGACAAGTCGGAGCCTCGCTTTTAACCAAACTACCATCCCACACTGAAAATGTAATGCAACTATTAGTAGGTATAAAGTCTGTAAAGATTATAATTGTAAAGAAGTAAGGTAATGCAATTGTAAGAACTTACTCAATATTTTTATGCAATTTTTATAATATGTCTAATGAAGTCGATTTGTATTTATATTCATTGGTAGCATGAGGGAGATGAGGGGGAGAACCCCTCCCCCCTCAGTTTCCCAAGCTAACAAGATCGAAAGGTTAGGAACCACATCAGCTAAGGAGTGGAATTGCCTACTGTCTAAGTCTGTTTCCTGATAGCTACAACATACGGGGGTATTTGAGTCAGTATTGAATTGGTTGCTTCTAGGTCAGCATCGCTTACCATCTTGTGAATTAGTGGTCAAGAGCGAACTTACCTATAATTAAAACCCCTGTTTCAGTGATAAAATATGTCCTTATAGACATAAAGTCTTATTTTGTACTGCTCACCGCCCATACCAAATAGCGTAATAATTTATAGCATAATGTTGACCAGACCTGGGGGGCTATTGGCTAACTTTTTCAATAACAGTTGACAACTAGAATTCGTTGCACACTAAACTTAGTTGTCAACTGACAATTTCATAAAATTGGTATTACGTATCACACAAGTGACTAACAAACTACGGTGGAAATGTGGTGAATTATAAAAATTTACGGTGCCTATTGTGACCACTCTAAAATTTTATCGACTATTATACAGCTTCAAAAGCTTACACAATCGCAATTTTAACAGTATCGATACAATAACATCTGTCAAAACGTGTTACGGTGGCTATCAAAGGCACCAGTAGCTAATGACGTCACTGCAGTTGGTCACTGAAGATAGGCAATACGAAACTAGCTGTTTGACAGTTCAATGATACACATTGTTAACAAGTGATCATCACTTGAACTGTCAGCAGAGTTACGCAATAGCCAGCCCCCCTGTAAGGATTATGTATGCAAAGTTTGAACAGGATCGGTTCAGTAGTTTTTGCACACACACTTTTACTGTTTTATTATATGTGTAGATGATTTTAAGATTTAAGAGCGATAATCAAAAACCAGTCACGCCAACTTCATGAAGTTCCATCTAGTTGATATTAAGAGCCGCCGCTAACTGCGCGACACTATTTATTATAGTTGCGCTCGTTTTCATGAACACCTGCTTCCTGGTCTTCACAGGCCCAGTAGCTGGCGGCCAATCAAGGACAGTTACTGTCTGACAGCTACTGGGTCCTGACAGGTACTGCTTGTGAACACCAGGCTTAAGTGACACTAAAAGAAATGCTTAAAGAATAGTGAGCTGTTGGATTATCGACCCTTGGCAAGTTGAGAATCCATGGAAGCGTTTGATTGTGAAAACGGGCTTTAAGACACAACCACCTCGTGCATTGTATCTTAGATTTAGCATAGGTTTGTTGAAAATGTATAAGAAGAGCGTTTTTAAACGTGTTATCGTTTTTATTGCACTCAAAAACGTCGTAATTTTGCAAATTAGGCATATTTCAATGCATACAAATGCGGCACGAATCTTGAGCGCTCGGCGAAAGAGTGGGGATCGCTTTGTGCATCGTAGGTACACATCGGCGAGACAATCACTGTACAAGGATTACACTTGCGCTCCCCCTCCCCCCGCGGTGATTCATACCACTAAAGAGACCCGATATTTCACTTCTGCGCAAGTGAAAGTCAGCGCTCAAGATCCGTGCTGATATTTGTACTTTTAAGTGATTTTATGAAAAGACATTGTTTTTTTAAGCCTAAGAATAGCCTACCAGGTTTTTGTTTTATACATTGATCAAAATAAAAAATTGTTTGTACTTTAAAACTGCAAAGCAATAAATATGTTATTTTTATGTATGATGATTAGTGAGGCTACAGCCAAAAATATTATCAAAATGAGAGGCTATGAGTAATTTTAATTGTTCAAAGATATATTAACGATGATATTAAGATTAGATATTACTCGAAGACAATAAAGAACAGAGAGCATTGTAGAATTTTAAAATATGAATAAAAGAACTGTTTAAAAAAATAGTTTTATTTGGTTTTTAAATGTACAAAAAACAAAGATATTTTTTAAATTAACATTATCCGTCGAGTTCGTTCAACATAATCCGAATTTATAAGTAAGTTTTATGAAACTATACTTATTTATAGGAAATACAATGATATTTGTATATAGCGTAATATTTATTAGTAAGTCAACTTCAAACTTTAGCCTAATTGTCATGGTTCGATTGTGTCAACAGTTAAATGTTAATTAATTTTAAGTTACTCCAGTAAGGATAAAGAAAAATAAATGAATACATTTTAGACGCACTTTTTATTTATTTTCAAAGATTTCTTAGGATATTTATTTGTATTGCAAATCATTATCTTAGGGCCGACGCTGCGTGTGCTTGTGCACCCGCTTGGACACGGAAACCGTATTATTAACTGTGCAGTGTCGCTAGTTTAACTTTAACGGTGTGCATGTAGTCGAGTCGATGGAGAACTTTAATTTACGTAGCTGTTCGGGGCTACTGCAGCGCTCACCAAGACGAGTGTCTTGGGGAGCACTGCAGTATGGGACCGCACGCCCGACCAAGTAACGCAGTTTCGGCCCTTAGATTCACAACAAAAAACCGAATCGTTATTTCTCACAAAATATAAAAACAGATGTTTCAAGTGACCTAACTCAAAAACAGCAATTTCTGTAAAATAAGCAAGAAAGTATTTTTAAATATATATATAGTGTTGATACGAATAAATTTAAATGTGTATCCAGGAGATATACATTTAAATAGTTTCTTTCTCAGGTACATTTCGGTTTCTATTCCATCGTAAAGTCATAGGGTCGACTTTTTTGGGTCAGTTTATAGCAAAAACAGAATTTACAATAGTTTTGAGTTAGGTGACTTTCATTCTAAGGGTGTGATATGCAGCATCCACATTAAAATCACCATTCATTGCAAAAACTTAGATTTATATTATTATTTTATTATTCATATGCTACAAAAGCGTTATTCAAACTGAGGCGATCCCGCACTAAATGCGACATTGTGGTGAAAAAGAATTTCCTCACCACAAGGGCCCCACTCTTTCTCGTATCGCTAAAAATGTAGGGTAGTTGTCCGGACTAGACACAACACCCGTCTATCCTCCCTGTTCCGCATACCCCCCAAATCAATTAGACTGTTTTATCTCTTTGAACGTCAAAAACCGTCAATATTAAGTGAATTAAAATGTACGTGCATCAAACAAGTTTATTCAAAATTCAAACAGCCACTAACAAAAAAAGTAATTAAAGAGTGGAAGCAATTAAAACTATAGAATAGTGAATTTTGTTTGTTTCAATTCTCAAAACATGTTGAGTGATAGTTAAGATTAACTTGTAAATAATACTTAGATTTCTCTAGTACCTATATGATTTGTTTTACTAAAATGTCTTTCAATTATCTCACAGATGGTGTAAAAAGTGGAGTATCCGACACGGGGATAAAGCTGTCTTTGTCTTGGGCGGCTTGAATTCCTCACTTCACTCAGGTTTCTTTGTTAACTCTTCGCAATGCTCGGGAGTTAATTATATAAATCCCTCACTGACGTTCGGGATTAAAATTAGCAACCTTCGTTTCGTTCGATTCAACATGCCGCCCCAGACTTTAAAGATACAGCTTTATCTACTATTAAATATTCTATCATATTTGTTTACTAGAACTAAAAACGATTATTTCGCAAATTAAAAATTACATGCATATTCCCGACTGCTTTGGGTCGGCTTTGTAGTTCGGGAAATACTGCCGAACCGAGGATGCCAGCCCGCTTATATGTGTGTAACAACCCTCAGCACGGTATACGCCTCAGTTCGAACAGGATGCACGCAACACTAATCTGTACTATAAACTATTACTTATTCTGTGCTATAAGTGTAGTCAGCGAAGTTATTCGGCAGGCATCCAGTCTTGGCTACGTTGGTGAAGTATTTCGCAGAAAGGCGCGGCGTTCGAGTCAGGTTCGGCGAATCGAAGTCCACTTCGTACAGGCCGAAACGCTCCCTAAAAAAAAAACGTAAATGCAAACCAGTTGGATCTCATTCTTCGGGCTGTCTTGAATAACCTGTTGTTATTGTACCGTGGGTGTAACATGGGAAAATGAGATACAGTCGTTCCCAACTTGCATGTCTTTAAAACTATAGGTATAGATGAGAAAGACCCCTGAGACTGCAATTAATTTAGTTTTATTAGACCCAGTTTTTGGAAGGATATCTTTTTGTTAGCCTGTTTTGTCTCACTCTTGGATAAAGGACTTTTTCCATCTTTTGTGAGCTCGCATGGTCATATCTGTCTAAAATTCACCAATTTTAAAAACTTTCACCGTAAAATGAATGTGACAAGTTGTTATACGTGCATGAGCCGATAAATTATTATGGCTGGTTGAATGATTTTTAAAACGTCAATAATTTATTTCTAGAAACATGGGGCAATACTTTTAAAATATTTATTTGTATAAAATAAATAATTAATAAGGATTGTTCAACAGCCAGATAATAGGTTTCACGGAAATTGCCATTTTTTAAAACGGGTTGCTTTGAAGTGTTATATCTTTGGATTGACTTGGACTTATAAGTTTAAATAAGCTTTACATTAAAGGTACGTTATTCTTTTTTCGAAATTAGGTAGGTATTTATTGGTTGCTTTGTGTTTTGTATTTTCTGTAATATCGCAGTACTTAATAACCATGAAAGCGAATAAAAAAAACGTTTTTTCATATTACGAGTTCCAACGTAGAAACTATGCATTTCAAAGGGCAAGCAAAATCAATCCAAAGATATAACACTTCAAAACAACTAGTTTTAAAAAACCGCAATTTCATAGGTAAAGACCTATTAAGTATTTGTTATAACTCAGGAATAAAAATGGCGGTTGACAGTTACTGTTCTTGTGAAGAAAATATCATGTCAAACCGCTATAACAGTAATGTAACAGTTCTTTAGATAACTGTTATTTGACTATTGAAATATCAGGCCTAAATCAAGTTTAAAACAATTGTCTCTATAACCTCTTAAAAACAGATAAGTATTTCACTTACGAAAATCCTCTGGTCCATTCAAAGTTATCCATCAGACTCCAGTAGGTATACCCAATGACCGTGCAGCCGTCTTTATACACAGCTGCATGTAAAGAACGCAGGTACGCGTCTATGTAGTTGACTCTCTTGGTGTCGCGAAGACCCGGCTCGAAGGACACGCCGTTCTCGGTCACGAGGATCTTCGGGTTCCTGTAGTTAAGTCTCACATAGTTCAAGGTTTTCCTGAAGCCCCAGGGCACTACCTGCGGAAAGGAAGAGTTTTTAGTACATTGAGCTGAAAGTTGAACGTTGAAATGAAATGACAACGCGGAACGCCCAGAACAAGAGCGAGCTGGAAGTCTGGTTCTATCCTTTTCTGTCACTTAGAACCGTCGTTTATTAGAGCGAGAAAGAGAGAGGGAGTGCCATCGCACGCGCCGGTATCGGGCAGTCGGTAGCTCAACCCCACAGAAATCTTAATAATAAGATTTCTGTGCTCAACCCTAAGAGGTGAGATTATACTGGTTACCAATTAATATATATATTCTTTACTGTTCGTTCAATCGATTTTGACTTCTATTCCGTAGACATAAGGTTGACATTAAAAGCAAAAAAAGTGGTTACAATACCTACCAACTATTTATCTACTGCAGCCGCCATTTATCATGCCACCAACACCATAAAAGTAAAAAAGATTTGTTAAAATGTCTAATCTCATTGCGAATGGAGTATAACTGTCAGAAAAATTCGCAGTTGAACTCTTTTCAACCTTATTTCTAAGGCAGAAAGAAACAGTCAAACAGCAACTTCTTAGAAAGTCTGGGGCCTATAAGAATCGGTCGACTTCTTAAGATAACTAAAGTCTTGCATGAAGGGTCACGACTGCCTTACCCTCAACCACGATGAATTAGTCTTAGGCCAATCATCCTTCTGGTGAATTTTGACATTAACATCATCTTCGTAGGACGGCTGACTCCGAATCTTCCTGGATCCTTGCTGAACAAGATACGTCGTATAATGGTTTAGGCCCAGAAAGTCGTATGCTCCTCTCATCATTCTCACTTCTTGATGAGTGAAGTAGGGAAGTCTTGATCGAGGGAACCCTTGCCTCTTGGAGTTGGCGTCAATAACGCTTCGCATTATTGGAGGGTAGTCACCGGCTTTAGAGAATATCGGGTTCGCGAACCAGCCGAACTGGAAAATAAGGATAGCAGTGTTATTACGCGATTTTTTCATAACATAGAGTGACATACAAGCAGGTGGTCCGCATAATAGTAAGTGGTCACCGCCAGCTATAGTTATCTGCAATATTTACGAATTTAAATGTAAGTTTAACGGTGAAGTCAATAGTACGGAAGGTTGAAGAACGAGTTGAAGCGATATTGACGTAAAATCACTTTGACAGAATCTGAGCTGGCGTTCGCGTGAGGCGAACAGATAAAAGTTCTATAAACCGCAGGAACGTGGTCCTCTTATCTCTGTCGGCAGCCGTGTGTACAACAACGTCTAGGGACTGTCTCACGGCTCATTAATAATAATAATTATTATTATATTTTATTGACCAAAGAAAGAAAATACATGACATGTTACTTAATATGTCTACGAGTTCTTTTTTATATTTTATTTTATGTATAATGTCCCCTATGCTAGGAAAGCCCTGTGTTATAGGGGACATCAATTCGTCCATTATTGCAATTTACAAGAATTCAGTGAACCAAACGTGTAAATGTATGTGTAAGCACGCATGCGTGAGTGTTATATGTGAAAGAGTGTGTGTGTGTTTGTGAGAGAGAGAGTGTGATGTGTTAGAACCAAATGTGTAAATGTATGTGCGAGCACGGATGCGTGAGTGTTATGTGTAAAGAGTGTAGGTACTCTAAAAACCTAGATTACTTACGTTGAATTGCCTGGCAGTTTCAGCTGCCTTCTGATCCTCTGCAGACGTTGTAGCTGGTTCCAACCAACTAAACGATAACGTGATACCCATATGACCTGGAACACGTAAAGGACAGCTGCAAATTCTGTGGTGATCCCGTCATAGCATAAAGTATAATCACCCTACAACATTCCCACTGACGGGGCACTGCCCACTGCACTGCTTTCGGTGAGAGGATGTGAGCTGCAATCTACCACGCAGACCCAGTGCGGGTTGGTAGATAACACATATCTTCGAATTTATAAAAAATGCCATTTTCCTCATGTTCTTCTTAACCGTTTTAGGTTTATGTCCCATCATCATTCGTTAAATTTTGAGTCTGAGAACTTAAATTTTCATTGTCACTGTCAAACAACCTGGCAAAATTATAGACCCCTCCGATACACAGTGCGATTACGGTGCTCCTGACTAGACGATAGCCCGCTTACTAGAGTACCCAAAATATCTACATGAAGTGGCATTTTTAAGGTCGTCCAAAGTGCAGACTTTGGAGGACCTTAAAAACGCCACTGACACCGCTATTAACTTGGCCACCTATTGGGTCCAAATCCTTTCAGGGAAAGAAAACCATTGATTCGAGAAGAATGTCACCGTGTTGGTATATTAGCCCCAATACGAGGGTAATCATAGGGTCCTGGACCCAGGCTGGACAAAATAGTGCTGTTGTTTTTCCTTCACAAAAATTTCAGTAATTGTATTTCTCAGCAACATGATTTTTTACCAAATTTTTAGTAATGCCACTTAGATATAGATAAATGAGAGTACACACTACCTCCGAATTTCTGCCGATACTCCTTGTCGAACATACGGTACACCATGCCGTGAGCTCGGAGCACGTTGTGGCCACACATATAGTCCTCGAGGCCACTGGACCTGCCTCCCGGCGCGTCGTTACCACCGTACCCGCCTTCACAGAATGAAACCGGCTCGTTGAACGTGATCCAAATCTTGACTTGCTCGCCGAAATTGTCGAGGAGAACCTGCGAAGAATTAAGGTAAAAAGTAGGTGTACAACCTTTAAAACTCAAGTTCAAGGATGTAGTGTCTGATCCGGGTAACTACCCGTTAGTTGATTTCGGTCTGTTTTATAATTCTCACCCTCAGTTGGGATCGCAGTCAAGCACTGGTTTATATTAAATTTAAAAAAAAAGTGGATGGTATTCACATGGAGCGATTACTCATGTATGTATGTAGATATATTTTTAGGTAATAAATGCACTAAATGACGATTAAAAATAAAAAATTGGAACGCGGTTTCACCCGCGTCTTTAGGTACTCTTCCACTCATATTGGTCGCAGCGCGATAATATGTAGCCTATAACCTTCCTTGATAAATGGGCTAAAATAAAAGTATTTTTCAATACATTTACCTACTCGAAAACCCGCTTTTAGGTACGTAATTGACTGTTTTTCGCACTAATGCAGAAAAGTGCGCGTGCTCGCCCCCGCCAAAATTTTATTACATTTATGGCTGAACGCGTGTCGACCCCCACGAGTCGCGCGTCAAACCCCGTTTATTTATATCTTCGTAAGTGTATTGAAAAACGTCGTTTGATACAAGTGAAAAACTCACTGCAGCCCATGACAAATTTACTCCACTTATATCAAATCCTGTAGTTGTAGTTCCTGAGACAGATTACAAAAAAAGGATGTTTACCTTAGCATAATCGACGAAGTATTCAGCCATAATGGGGTTTGTCCACCCGCCGAGGTCCTGCAGACACTGTGGCAGATCCCAGTGGTACATTGTCACGACGGGCGTGATATGGTTGCGTTTCAGCTCGTCCAGTAACTCCTTGTAGTATCTGATGCCGTCCTCATTCACGTAACTGGAGAAAAAAGAGACGAGTCTAATAAAATTGAACGCTGTAGAAATCCTGGGTATGCCACTCCTGTTCTGGGATACTAACTCTTCTATACATCTATATGTCGGTGAAGTCAATAGTACGGAAGCTTGACAACGAATGAACGAGCTAAGTGAAAAGTGACACATGTCACTTTGACAGAATTCGCGCTGACGTGTGCACGAACCGAGCAGATAAATGTGCCGACCGCAGAGGTCCGGGACTCTTTCCTCTGTCGGCAGCCGTGCGAATAACGTCTAGTCTCGGGGACTGTCTCACGGCTCGTTGTGTGAAGTCAATACTTAAAGCTTGCATCATAATGAAATCAGTTGTGTGATCTGGAATAGTTTGTTTATTGCTCAATGGCTCATGTTTTTGTAGGCGATGGTTGGGTGCCATCGCCCACAAAACAGAGTCCCTAGACAGAGCTTCAATGATGATCGGCATCCTCAGCCGACATTATACATATAAATAACATTGAAGTGTCTGTTTGTAATATCAAAATATTTTTTTTTTTTACTAAATTCATACGAAAGTACTAAGTAGTAAATATTTTAAATTTATGTCTGTGTGTATGTTTGTTTGTTCCGGCTAATCTCCGAAACGGTTGGAGTGATTTTGACGAAACTTCCACTAATAGATAGTTCAGGCTATAAGGAGTTTTATAGGCTAATTTATTTCAGAAAAAAAATAGGTTACCACGCAAAAAAAAAAAAAAAAACTTCTTGAAACTGTGACCAAATGGTTGTTGTTTGGAGACTCGCAAAACAGCACAATCCCATTTAATCACAATTTCCGCGGTACCCTATTTTTTTTTTACTAAAATGAAAGTAACCTAAGTTAGGTAACCCTAATCCACCTGTGAAAGTCCTGTCAAAATTGGTCCAGCCGTTACGGAACAAGAGATCAAGCGGAACAATCAGACAAACAGAACGCGACAAAAATGTTAAAAATTTGCATTTTTGTTATGGGTATCGAATAAGTAACTTCCATATGCATTTAGTAAGTTATTTTTATATAATTAACAGATACTTCCATTCCATTTAATATTTATGTATGTATAGAAAATATAAATCTATCGTAACTGCTAAAAGTGACAAATACCAAGGTAATCAAATAAATCGTAGACAATTTGGACAACTCACTTGGCCAATCCATCAGGCAGTATCCTTGGCCAGGATATGGAGAACCGGTAGAAGCTGAGCCCTAGCTGCGTCATGAGCTGAACATCTTTCTTCACCTTGTAGTAGGAACCACAAGCGATGTCTCCATTATGGTGATCGAATATCCGGTCCGGGTACGCGTGGGTGTACCTGTCCCAAATGCTCTCGCTTTTACCTGGAAAATGAAGGTAAGTGTACGAGTCATGTGTCGTACATGGCCCTCGCGTATGGGCGTACCCAGGGTAGGGTAGGGGGGTGCAATTGCCCCCCCTGAATTTTGTTTACGTCCCTACTAACTATCTACTTTTGTCGATAAAGGTTAAGAAAAATTTACAATACAATAGGCATGCAACTTTAAAAAATCATGCGATGCGCCCGCATTTAGGTGGGTTAGGCATATGCTCAATTTTAATGGAAGATTTGTTAACGCTATGGGCGATTCTTTCAAGGAAAACGTTATAAACCGTTTTGCTGAAGACTTTCGAAAGTTACTTTTAAAATAGATATTGAATAAGTATCTACTTAATATAATAGTTTAACTTTATAATAAAAAATACCTATTTTAATTTACATTTGAATAAGTGCATTTAAAAATCTGTTTTCCCCCCCTCCCCTGGTCCAGGACCTGGGTACGCCCATGCCCTCGCGTATTGCAGTTCAGCACTATTTCGCACCAATTATATTGTAAAGCGACAGTACACAATTAGCATTCACAGACGGCTGTACTCATTAGCGATCATTCATATATGATAAGTTACGCAATAAATCAGATCTTCTTCGGATATCAGTGACTATCATTTCAAAGTAACATCCAAGGTGTGTGCGACCCATTTAGCAGCGCATATTCCTGACTGTATGTATAATATACACAAACACAATAACTTGAATTGTAATAAGTATAAGTAATGACTTGATTCCACCATCACCTTTTTACCATCGGACAACCCTACGTACGGCTAGTGTCCACCCTTCTACGGTCCGGACTAAGCGTTTCGCCTCGTTGTTTATACCGCGTACATCGAAGGACTGGAATAATTTGCCTGCTGCGGCCTTCCGGCGGATTTTAATGTAGTTGTCTTCAAGGCTAGAGTGAATAGGTAAACTAATGCACTTTACCATCAACGATTGCATCACTGCTTACCATCAGGGATCGCAGTCAAGCACTGGTTTATATCATAGTCATAGTCATAGTAATTTATTGGTAAGGGATTCTTACAAGTCATTTATAGAATGTTATATAAAATATGAAAACAAATGATTATGTACCTACATAACAATGTCAAATAATAAAAAATAAAAAAAATATAATTATATTCATTTAAAAAAATATATATTTTATACTGAACAACAAATAATACTAAAAATAAATCGATATTTCTAGAAACTACATCAAAATTGGTTATTAAATGAAGTAACAATTCGAATTTCAAATATTGGTGTAAGGAAGAGTGGAGGTGTAGAAGGAACATCTCGCCATCTCTTTTGTACACATATAACCTAACCGCAGTGACGTCACATTTCAGTGCGTGCCTCCGTATTCTGTTACTTGACACTTTGACAGTTTCCATTTCCACTTTTGAAAGGTTTCTAACTTACTTAATAGGTACAGAATAGATTTGAAAATTTATTTTTATTTACGATTTTGGATAGAGTTCTTACATTTTGATACTACATTACAATACTACAGTTCCTTACATTTTGATACAAATAATTTAAAAAACCAGCCAAGTGCGAGTCAGGACTCGTGAACGAAGGGTTCGGTACGTGTTGTATGGGAGCCCCACTTAAGTATTTATTTTATTCTGTTTTTAATATTTTTTGCTATAGCGGCAACAGAAATACATCATCTGTGAAAATGTCAACTGTCTATATTACGTTGATGACAAAAATAAAAATTTGAAAAATAAAAAAATATTATTATTATAGTAATAGGTTCGTTTTTACCTTTTAGGTAAACACGAACGAGGTGAAGCTCTATAATATAAAAATAAGTCAAGTACCAAATTTCCCGAATAATTGCCATTTATTCGGTATATGTGAGGTTATAGTGTCTGGACAAGGTCTGGACTCAGTGAAAGATGACAATGGAGAATGTTTGGAGTAATAGCAGGTCAGTGATGTTGTTATTGGCGTAAAGGGTGACAGCTTTTCAGCTAAACCTCCGCTGACCGTCCGTTCGACTGTTTGTCTGTCTGGCCGTCCGTCTGTCAGTGAGCTGTATCTCAAAAACCATTCACAATATCTATATTTCTTTTGCCGATACAGCAACAAAAAGACGATAGAGTAAGTATACTTGAACTTGAAATAAAGTATTGATTTTAGTAAGTAGTTGATTTTAAAGTGACCATATTAAAATATGGGTTCAAAAAAATTTGAACTATGCTGCTATGGAACAGTGCAATCTTTATCATTACCAACATAATTATTATAAAATAAATGCCCCCATCTGCACCGCGTCGGCCTGTCTATGTGTCTGTTCGCGATAAACTCAAAAACTTCTGAACGGATTTTCATGCGATTTTGACCAATATACAGAGTGATTCACAAAGACATTAAATACATACTACCAATAGACAGGATATAGCGAAAAAAAAAAGAATTCAATAATTTTCATAAATAATTCTAGAACATTTGCTGATTTTGTGATAACGCCATCTATTGCTGAAAAGCTTAACCTTCCCTAGGCTCACACTGAGGCTCTACCACGAACTCTTAACGTGATCCATTTTACGACCTAAACCGAACTTTTAAAGGGATGGAGCTAAATAGAGTGTATAGCTCCATCACTCTTTTTCGCTCGTATGACTGAAATTTTAACATATCATGGTAAGGGCCCTGGCCACCTACCGAGCGATAGTTAAATTTATATAATTTATTTTGACAAAAATTCGCGGTTTTGCTATTCAAAGCTAGATGGCGTCACTGAGGCAAAGGATGACAGTTTTTCTTTAGGCATTACTCCTGATAGCTACTATTGTATCTCTTTTAAATCTCTTTGGTGATTCATGAGGAAAGTTTAGTAGAAAAATGTTCAAAGATATGTAGCATCCGTGTGAAGCTAGGGCGGGAAGCTAGTTTTAAATGAACTGCCATTACCTGACACATTCCAAGCCCCTTCGATCTGGTAAGAAGCTGTAGCTACTCCGAACGCGAATCCATTGGTGAAGCACACTTGCGAATCTAACACATTGTTAGAGACGGGATTGCCTGAACTCAGTCTGAAAAAAAAATACAATCGCGTGAGTCATCAGTTTGCAATGATAATGATGAATAGGCAACGTATTCACATTGTATTTTATGAACAATAAGAATACAAATACAGGGTGTCTTTAACATCGACGCACACTAACGAATACCATGGATCCAGTACATGATTCTGGACCCTGACCATGGTGGTGGAATTTATTGTCGCCTTTTCCTAATTAAAAAAAAAAAATCTTTACTTTTTTTTAAATTTAAACTGTATAAAATCGTTATTGTAACATTTTTAGTGAAAAAAATGAATGATAGTTACTTTTAAAATTAAAAATGTCATCGGGATTTATTAGAATAACGATTTTTTCTACCCCGATGACTTTTTAATTATATTTTTTTTTCTTTTTACTAAAAATATCATCGGGGTTGGTTAGTATAAGGATTTTACACAGTTTAAATTTAAAAAAAGTACAGATTTTTTTTTTAATTAGAAAAAAGCCGACGAAAATTCCACCACTGGGGGGTCCAGAATCATGTACCTACTGGATCCGTGGTATTAGTTTGTGTCTCGATGTCACCGTGTATATGCCTATTTACTACCTACTACTTCTACGGGTAGCACCTTGTATCTATGTAAATTACGATTTGGTAGCATTGAATCAGAAATGTTTATTTATTCACAAAGTATCACTAAATATTTTGTGATCAATCTTAGATCTATTTTAGCAACAGATGAGTCTCTATTTTGATATTTATTGCAATATTGGTTTTCTTATCGCTTCTGTAACCTACTACCAACTTACCTACTTATCAACTACTAAAACTTAAAACTAACGAATAATAAATTGAACTACTTATAACTTAAAAATACAAATTTTCGGTGTCGAAAACTAGCTGAAACTTAGAACAGAAAATAATTCGGTACAGATTACAAGTAATATATTAATTATTCAACGATTAAAGTCGCATGCATAAAAAAAAATTAAAGAAAAAGTTGAACACCAATCATAATATTGGCACCAAACGAGATTACCTACTTACTAAAACAATCAAATCAAACTCCGAAAAAAAACCAAACAAAAAAAAAAAGCTACATACCCATAAAACAAAGCGAAGCACATAAAACAGTGCAAATACATAGAATTCATGTTGCTGTTATCACAACGCGCCGGTCAGAGGCGCGCGACTATTGTCCGGGACAGCTCATAGATAGCGCGTCGGCATTGCACTTATTATAAACAGGAGAGATACAGGGGGCGACTAAACGGTACGATACAGTAGCAGTATGTGTTCTGCCTCTGATTAAGTAAAGTCTTCTCACTTTACATAATCAGAGGCAGAACACATGACACGTACAATGCGTTCCAAATAAGAATAGGATCGATTGTCAGGTAGTGACGTCACGTCATACTGTCAAATCGAAGAATTGTTATGGTGAGCAAAACAAGAAATTTTTAAAATTTAATTTATTTACGAACTGTGAACGAAAATAGTTTAATCAGAATCCATTTCTTCAATTTTGCTCATCTCCGAGTTCTTCAATTTTGCCGAATTTCTTGCGATTTGACAGTATTACGTGACGTCACAACATGGCAATCGATCCTATTCTTATTTGAAACGCATTGTATTAACATAATTTCACGCTTTTTACCAATGTTATGTATTTATTAATTTTCCAATGTTTGTTTTGTCAATGTTTGTATTTATAATTTTGTTTCGATACCTACATAGTTTTATTAACCTTCGTGAGTGTGACCGTGGCATCAACGCGGGCCCTAGCAGACTACCAGCGCTGCGTTATTTATCGTTTTAAATATCGCAGCATATGCTGAGTTAGGCGCCTTTTTGGCCTTGTACAGATTTTAAAGTTATTCTTTTCATACTTTCATACTTTTTGTAATTCTGCTGTATGTATGAGGTACGAATAAACGTATTTTCTTTCTTTCTTTAACTACAGTCTACAGAACTACACAATGCAACATTTAAAGTGAGGTATCGTGTGCATTAATCGTTCTAACTTCCAAGTATCGAAACAAAGGAATGTTCGAAAGAGTAACCGCGGCCCTGGAACGCTAAAGAAGTAACCAGACGGTTGCAAACCAACGTTCCACCGACTGACGACTTTACTAGTTTCAATCCCTGTAGACAGCAGTTGTAATCCATGACCTTCAACGCCCTTGGTTGGGAGGCGCGTTTTCCCAACCACCGAACGTGTTGGCGCGTTGTTTACCTACATCTACGTAGCCGCAACACAAACCAAACTCATAAACCAAGGTCACCTTGGTTGGAACGCTAGTTTGCAACCATTTGGTCACCCCTTTACGGCAACCGAAGGAACACGACCAAAAATATATCGAAACAATATAAACCTACTATAATTAGTTAGGGACCTAACATTGCAAGCTGCTACAAAGTCTGTAGGTAGTAGGTATGTGAGCAAGATATGGTTTTAGGCTGGCCTTCTACATCCGAAACGGCTCTCTGGATTCATAATCTAATATTAAATATTTATTTTCTATTCTATATTCCCGACCTTGTCTCGCACATATCTTAAAAATTCTGATTAATTAGTAGTCTCGTGATTCCCGGCACGTGCAAACGTCCTTATGGAGGAGGAATTTCAGGAATTAGTAATCTAACTAATCGAAATAATTCATAATCTGATTCTAGTATGTAATACGAGCATTATGAAATCATAATCTTGAATATTCCGATCCAGAACGCGGAAGAATTCAGAACGCTCGTCAATATAATTCTTACAGATGGATCTGAGAAAATCAGAATGTGTGTACAATATCAGTATATTATATGGTATTCCGATCTTTCCGCATTAATAATATGAAATCAGATTATGAATCCAGAGAGCTATTCCCATAGATATAAGATTTCTATGGGTATTCCGGATGTATGAGGCCAAGTTTAAAGAAGTTATGACTGAGCCATTGACATAAAAATATACTTAGCACTGTAGTTTACTAAGAGGGTTGTGAGATTGTCATGCTATGGATATCCATCTGTTCCTTCGTAGCACCTAAACTACTCAACAGATTTGGACAAACGAGGTGTCGTTTGATTTGTACTAGTGCTCCTCGTGAAATAGGCTATAAGATGTTTTGTTAAATTGAATATAATGCGCCTAAGAAATAAGAAAAACCAGGCGAAAAAATTAAGTACCAAGCACGGTTCACTCAGTCTAACTTAGCAAAGTAGTTATAATATATTCTATCGTTAGTATAATTTTACAAAAACAGTTATGAGTATACATGTGGATGGAGAGGTAGAGGGAGGCCAAAGAAAAGATGGATGGATTGTGTGAGGAGTGATATGAAAGAAAAGGAAGTTAGTGATAGCATGACGGGTGATAGGACAGAATGGAAGAATAAAACATGTTGCGCCGACCGGCGACCCCAAATAACACGAGACAAGGGCAGGATGTTGATGATGATGATGATGGTAGGTATAATTTTAACCATCATGCGCATGGTGGAGAGCGTTGTATCTTACGTTCAGCTAAAGGTACAGACACATTACTGTGTCGTGTTGTGATGTGTTGTGACTGCTTACCATCAGGTGGGATCGCAGTCAAGCACTGGTTTATAACAATTAAAAAAAAATGTGGCGCGGGATGCACCAATCAAACGACTCTGTTCAAGATTACGTCATATCATAATGAGTTTTGCAGCCAATCAAGTACATCATAAGGCGCCACGATACGACACAACACAATAATGTAAACCCGGCTTTACTCTGAAAATTTTGCACATACCTATATCAGGGCTGTCGACACAAATTTCGTTTTACCGCCCCGAATTAATCCTTCATAAACTTACAACTATGATCCATTCTAAGCTGATACTTCTACAAGTTACGGTACCTACAATGCGTTCCAAATAAGAATAGGATCGATTGCCATGTGGTGACGTCACGTCATACTGTCAAATCAAAGAATTATTATGGTGAGCAAAACAAGAAATTTTTAAAATTTAATTTATTTACAAACTGTGAACGAAAAAAGTTTAATCAGAATGCAGTTCTTCAATTTTGCTCATCTCTGAGTCCTTCAATTTTGCCCAATTTCTTGCGATGTGACAGTATGACGTGACGTCACAACATGGCAACCGATCCTATTCTTATTTGGAACGCATTGTACAATATTTTTTTCAAACACGATAATACAGCATCCTGTACACAATTTATCAGTAGCTCACAAAGTCAACGACTGTTTTAATTCATACCTAATAATTACTAATAAGCTATTATTGATACTTTAATACTGGCACAATGCATTCTTATTTTAAAATATTGTAATTATGTTATTATTTTTTTTAGCAGAAATAGGTATCTATAAAAACCAATGTAGCCACCTACACGTCTATACCTCACCACCACCTCGTCACCACCTCGTCGTCACCTTATATGTCTAGGTACCTGTGTTGCTTTTGGTCTTATTATGTTATGTAAGGTATGCCAAATGCATATAGGGAATATGCTTTAGATGAGAGGTAAAAGGGAATATGCATGCAATATTCTATTTACAAAATTAAAAAAAAATAAGCTATAAACATGTATGTACAGTGGAAAAGCGTGTGAAGAAGCTAATTGGGGATCCAGATTTATTTAAGTCCAATCTACAAAGCCTCGAGCACAGGCGCAGGGTAACCAGCCTATCGGTATTTTACAGGTTGCATTTTGGAGAGTGTGCGCGGGAACTGCATGACTTGATTCCGCCATCTCCTTTCTACCATCGGACAACCCGACGTACGGTGATCCACCCTTACGTTGTTGAAACTTTAACAGTCCGGACTAAGCGTTTCACTTCGTCGTTTATTATACCGCGTACATCGAAGGACTGGAACAATTTGCCTGCTGCGGTCTTCCCATACAACTATAATTTAGGTGTCTTCAAGGCTACAGTGAATAGGCTCTTAATAAACGAGTGCGCCTCACCATCAATGATTGCATCACTGCTTACCATCAGGTGGGATCGCAGTCAAAAACTGGATTATATCAATTAAAAAAAAAAAAAAAATATCATAATCAACAACTTAGTAACAAAGCTTCAAAGTTGCTGATAAGAAAGAGAAGTCCAACGTGGTCTTTGACGTCACAGTTCATCACGCCCATACGGCCGCCACTGAAAAAGGCGTTTTGACGAGAGGGACAGATAAAAAATAATAGGTAAGTACCTACTTAAATATTTAAAATTGTTGTACTTATCTGGTTTGTTTTTCTACCTTTTTAGGGTTCCGTAGCCAAATGGCAAAAAACGGAACCCTTATAGATTCGTCATGTCTGTCTGTCTGTCTGTCTGTCTGTCTGTCTGTCTGTCTGTCCGTCTGTCCGTCCGTATGTCACAGCCACTTTTTTCCGAAACTATAAGAGCTATACTGTTGAAACTTTGTAAGTAGATGTATTCTGTGAACCGCATTAAGATTTTCATACAAAAATAGAAAAAAAGCAATAAATTTTGGGGGTCCCCATACTTAGAACTGAAACTCAAAATTTTTTTTTTCATCAAACCCATGCGTGTGGGGTATCTATGGATAGGTCTTCAAAAATGATACTGAGGTTTCTAATATCATTTTTTTCTAAACTGAATAGTTTGCGCGAGAGACACTTCCAAAGTGGTAAAATGTGTGTCCCCCCCCCTCTAACTTCTAAAATAAGAGAATGATAAAACTAAAAAAAATATATGATGTACATTACTATAAAAACTGCCAACGAAAATTGGTTTGAACGAGATCTGGTCAGTAGTTTTTTTTTAGTAAGTACGTCATAAATCGTAAACCGCATTTTACCTTTCATTCAATCAACTCAAATATAAAAAAAAAAATCTTCGTAACTCAATTCGGGCATTGAACTGTTTTCATGGGTAAGTTTGCACGGAACCCTCAGTGCGAGAGTCCGACTCGCACTTGCCCGGTTTTTAGGGTTCCGTAGCCAAATGGCAAAAAACGGAACCCTTATAGATTCGTCATGTCTGTCTGTCTGTCTGTCTGTCTGTCTGTCTGTCTGTCTGTCTGTCCGTCTGTCCGTCCGTATGTCACAGCCACTTTTTTCCGAAACTATAAGAGCTATACTGTTGAAACTTTGTAAGTAGATGTATTCTGTGAACCGCATTAAGATTTTCATACAAAAATAGAAAAAAAGCAATAAATTTTGGGGGTCCCCATACTTAGAACTGAAACTCAAAATTATTTTTTTCATCAAACCCATGCGTGTGGGGTATCTATGGATAGGTCTTCAAAAATGATACTGAGGTTTCTAATATCATTTTTTTCTAAACTGAATAGTTTGCGCGAGAGACACTTCCAAAGTGGTAAAATGTGTGTCCCCCCCCCCCTCTAACTTCTAAAATAAGAGAATGATAAAACTAAAAAAAATATATGATGTACATTACTATAAAAACTGCCAACGAAAATTGGTTTGAACGAGATCTGGTCAGTAGTTTTTTTTTAGTACGTCATAAATCGTAAACCGCAATTTACCTTTCAAGTTTGTACGGAACCCTCAGTGCGCGAGTCCGACTCGCACTTGCCCAGTTTTTTTTATATTGTTTTCACTGTTAATATTGATAAATTTGATAGATAACAAATATTTTATTCATGCATATTCCTTACATTATTACTATAAAACAAAGTCTCTCCACCGCGTCTGTCTGTTTGTATGAACGCGATAAAATCAAAAACTACTGAATGTATTTTCAAGCATGAGGAAGGTTGAATTGCATATTACAGTAGAAAAAACCGAGAATCTCAAAGATTTGTAATACCCGTGTGAAGGGGAAGGGGGTTGGTGCTAGTAAGTAGGTAGTGTATAAAGTTCCCACAGCTGGGATACAGGCCTGCTCTCTGTAAAAAAAAAATCCTGCGAATTTGTAAGGACCTAATTCCTAATGTGGCACCAACCAGCTGATTGGTACCTGGTAGGCAAACTTTTTGAAACTAAAAAGAATCGTCAAAATCGGCCTACATTTGGCCTCAGATCAATTAGAAAAGAATTAAAAAAAAATTGATCTGTGAGCATTTGGCGGATAATCATTGTCCGCCAAACGCTCACAGATCAATTTTTTCCTTTTTTAACCGACTTCAAAAAAAGGAGGAGGTTATCAATTCGGTTGTATTTTTTTTTATCATTTTTTTTTTTATGTTTATTACCTCAGAACTCCGTCGTTTATGGACCAATTTGCAAATTTTTTTTTTCCCTTTATAGGATATGCTTCCAGATTAGTCCCATTTTTTTCAAAATCCAGTTCTGATGATGGAATCCATGAGGAATCGAGGGAACTCCTCAAAAATTATAGGTAACCCTATGGTAATTTTAGTATTTTCATCAAGAACTTTAGGATTTACAGTCAAAAAGTAACATTTGATGAAGTGGAACTGATGAAGAAGACCAGAAATGGTCAACGGAACTTCATACTCAAATAGGTATCACAATGAAGATATACATAGTTAAGCGACTATGACAATACAAATAAATGAATGATTCTGAATAGTTACGTTGAAAATGGTATCATCGAAGTGATCTAATGATGATGATGGAGCCGGAAGGTAGGCACTGGAACTCCGTAATTAATCAATGTAACCTAGCCGTGTTTGGGCTTATTAGAATTGTCGTGAGATGCTCTTTGGCTATAAGGTAATATCGAACTGATCTGATGATGGAGCCGGAAGGAGGAAGGTAGACACAGGATCTTTATAATAAAACAATGTAACCTAGCAGTATTTGGGTTAATTGGAATTGTCATGAGAAATAGGCACTCTGTTTATAAGGGTATCGCAACTAAAAAGTGTGAAATAAAAACTTTTTAGAAAAAAAAAAATAACCGACTTTACTAAAAAAAAAACACTAAAAGGATCAAAATAACTTTAATTTCAGAAGTCGGTTATTTTTTTTTTCTAAAAAGTTTTTTTTCTATCTTGTTCAGCGTTTGTCCGACAATCGCTGAACAAGATAAAAAAATAGATAAAATACAGTCACCACCAAAAATAACTTTGTGACCAATAACATATTATACCTACCTACCTAAAATATGTATAATAGGTAGGTAGGTACCAATTAGCCATAGCCATAGTGGCCATAGGATGTAGGTTAATAGGGGTCATATGATATTTAGGTACCTACTATAGGTACTCTTTGGTCATCATAGGGTAGGCAGGTAATCTAGCGAAACTAAACAGTGTGTCGATGTGAAATTAGGTACCTAAGTACCTACCTATTCAAATTATGCAGTCGAATTAAATTAACAAATTATTTACCTATTTATAGGTACATAAACATGAATATTAATAACAACGTCGCTATCTTTCTGCCCTAACAATGTTCACATTGAATAGGTACCATTTATTGAATACCTACTTAATATTTATCTACCTACCTACTTACTGATAATAACACACTTGTTGTTACGATGATGATATTATTGTCGTGTTGACTAATTTAGTTTTACTACTCGCCACAAGATGTCGCTGTTTTAAATAACGGTACCGCTCGTCCCACAACTCGGTCATAAATTCTAGAAACGAAACCGACGAGATACATCGCGCGTATTCCACAACGTTCGAATTGGAGAGCGACGGAAAGTACCTTCTCGAAACAACTCGCCCCACCCGATAACAGGTGGCGTTGACGTCGCCGGGAATATAAATACGGAGATCGGACGGGAACGCGGCAGTTGATTACGAAGAAAGTGAACTGTTGAAAATTAAAATAAACAAACAAGCAAATAGTTTAAAAATGTCGCTGATTCCTTACTTCTACGATCTTGAAAGGCCGTTCCGCTTGATGGAGAGGGATTTCTACAGACCTGAGAATTTCTTTGGCTATTCACCATTCAATCAGCTGATGCCTCGTGACTTCGGCCCATCGTTCGTCAACCCCCTCCGACAATTGGAGAACTTCATGAAGCCAATGGAGCAGCTCTCATCAGCAATGAATCAGCTTGCACTGAACAGCGTCGGCAAGATCACTTCAGACAACGAAAAATTCCAGGTTAACGTGGATGTCCAGCATTTTGCACCTGAAGAAATAAACGTGAAAGTGGTGAATGGACAGGTGATCATTGAAGGGAAGCACGAGGAGAGGCAAGATGAACATGGTTATATTTCACGACAGTTTGTGAGGAGATATGCTCTCCCGCAAGGATGTTTACCTGACACCGTGGAGTCAAAGTTGTCTTCGGATGGTGTTTTAACAGTCACAGCGCCGAAAGTCCTGGCCATGCCTTCGACCGGAGAGAAGATAGTGCCAATCACACACACAGGCCCCGTCAAGAAGCAGATTGGATCTCCAGAACCTATTGCGAAGGACGAAAAGTGAATTTGTAAATAATGTAAATAATCAGGTATTATTTTCCTCGTAAGACTGAATTGAATCTGTGCTATAGTTCGCCTATTTTTAATTTAAGTTTTTTAAATAAATGTGTTCAGTATCGATATTCCTTGTGTTTTATTTTAGCATCTACCTACTGAATCAATAATTCGACATGATTCCAACACATCGCAATAAATTCAAGCAAGTAGGTACTTATCAACTTTAGCTTTGTGTAATTTAAATTATTTTCTAAGCAACCATTAGTAGCATAGCATAGTCGGCCTTATAATTTTCCCACTGTTGGGACTCAGGCCTCCTCTCTAGGAGAGGGAATAGGCCATAATCGACCACGCGGGCCCAGTGCGGGTTGGTGAATGTCACATGTCTTTGAATTTTTGGTTCAAGCAACCATAAATTTTAATAAAAAGGTCCTCTTTACAAGAATGGGTTTTGCTATGGTTTTGCTTGTGGTTTTACTGTTTTTAGTCTGTTATGTCATTTATGACTCGAGTTTATCGTATTGAATGAAATTGAAGTGTCAGTTTGTAATATGAAAATATTTTGTTATTACAAAGTGCGTATGAAAGATCCTATTTCAATAACTATTCGATACCTACCTATTATAACAATTATGTATTTTTTAAATTTTTTTTTGTCTGTCAGTCTTTCATTTGTTCCAGCTAATCTTCTAAACAGCTGGACCGATTTTGACGGAATTTTCAATTTCGGATAGCTGATATTACAAAGATTAACTTGTGCTACTTTTCATTTTCCAGTGGGTACGGGATTTTGGATTACGATTTCAAAACTGTTGAACAAAATTAGACGGGGCTTTCACTGGGGTTTAGCTACAAGTTGTTTTGCCGAAATTAAAGTGACTTCATTCTCTGGGGCAATATTTAAGATTCGGAACAGAGAACAGATTTCGGCACAGTGGCTAACAGCGAAGACTTTTACTGTGAAATAAACAAAATAGATCTAGGTATATACTTAAAAGACTAGAATAAAAAAAGTACATGAAGGGCGCGCGCACAGCTGATTGCGGTACCGCGAGTTACCATCCATGGATAAATAAGCAGTGTAATTTTTGTGTCTACCTACGTAAGGCTTATATGCACTTATGTGATTAAAACAAATTCTTTGTAAAAAGAAGCTAGTTTATTTAGCATGTTTCGTACACGCAATCACAAAGTTATTATTGGAATGCAAATAAATCACACAAGAAGAAGAATAAACCCATAGAAGGTAAACATCTAACGAAGTAAATATTTTGGACAACAGCTGCAACTATATTTACTGTCCGTTTTCCTCTTTTAATGGACTTTCTCCATCTCCTAACTCTTCAGCTTTTAACCCATCAGGCTGAGTCCTCACTGGTCCCGTTTGAATGATCGGTACTACGCGTTCATTCAAAGTTTGAGAGCGCTCTAGAGGCGCGGTGACGGTCAGCACTCCATCTGATGACAGACGAGACTGCACGGCATTAACACTACAGCCCTCAGGTAAGGCGTATCTTCTTGTAAACTGACGAGACACCCATCCATGTTCATCTCTCTTTTCACCGTGACGAGCCTCGATTATGACGAATCCATCAGCAGCTCTCACCGAAATGTCTTCAGGCGCAAAGTGCTGCACGTCTAAATTGATCTGGAACTTCGCCCTATCGGATTTGATTGTTGATCCAGTGTCTCTCAGCATAGTTGACAGTTGTCTCCATGGCCGGTAGTACTCGTTCGAAATTTGAGGATGCGGGGCTACCATCGTCAAAATATCTTCAGGCGTTAGTGCCAATGCAAAATGTTGGTCCGATAAGCGCCTAGGCCGATCCATGTCGAGAAGAAAAGGGAACATAGACATATTTTCAGATTAATTTCAAAGTCAATGCGAAAAAAAAATGCCGGTCAACAGCACCTTCTGACGCGTATCAATTTACACTGCGCATGACGTGATGCACAGAATATATGGCTTTTCTGTTTCTGGCCAGCATTTACACATAATTGTCATCAAAAAGTTTGCATTCAAATATTCGAAAGTGAGCCAATCTATTCAAATAATTCTTACTTATACTTACTTAAACATTAAACTGGCCCAAAATATGAACGTGATTTTAAAGATTGGACATCTTTAAAATCACGTTCATATTGTTCATATTACGTCATAAATCAATGTATCATTTTACTTCAAAATTCTGAAAGCGAGAAAAACTAACAATTCGTTTGATCTTTGATGAATAATCTTAGGTCCATACCGCGTTAATAGTAAATCTACGAGCGGCGAATCCACTAGATGGACTTGCTTGCGGGTTCATCTGTGGGCCCAGTCCGACTCGCCGTTCAGCTTATTCGAAGTTGCAAACAAAATAAAAAAAAAACCGACTCAATATAAAAAAAAATACACAATGTGCAAATTAATTGAAATTTTGGTTATTGTTAAATAACGCCATAAAAAACCTAGACTACCACTTATAGCCAGAGTCATGACAACTCCAATAAGCCAAAACACGGCTAGGTTACAATATTTTATTACAGAGTTCCCGTTCCGGCTTCATTTCGACAGTACCTTATAGCCCCACGGGTAGTGTGAAAGCGAAACCCGGGGCCCTGGGACGAAGGCAAAGAAGGAACAGGAGTGGGTTTTTAGTCAGTAAAAGTCTGACACTACTTTCCGCTCCGCCCAAGAGCGGGATTTGTCATAAGATGATTTTCCCACCTAAAAAAAAAAAAAATGACAATAGGGAAATAATTATGCATAAAAAATGTTTTTTATCTAACATAGTTTACACAAAAAACACAAAAAAAAAAGAAATAGGAACTGACTGACTGTAAAAATAATATCAAAATTAGTCGAAAAACAAACAATATTATAACAATTACAAACAAACATATCTGTCTCTCTCGCCAAGATGCCGTTTTCTATGACGAGCGTGATGAACTTTGACGTCATAGACCATATCGGACTTCTCTTTCTTATTAGTTTTGAAGCTTTATAACTTCGTTGGTGATGAAGATATTATAAAAATTATTTCATAATTATATGTGTACCCATGAAATATACGAGTATATGAAAACTATCGATAATTACAGCGACTCCCTAACGAGTCTTATAAATACAGGCCACTTTTAATAGGGTCTGGCAATTCATTCCATAGATGAGTAGCCTGAACAGTAAATTATTAATCAAAGAAAATCGTGGAATGTATTGGCATTTTAAGTCGCAAGTTCTCTGATGACCTTAGACAGTGTAAACTGCAGAGAAACTCAAAACGATTTTTAAGGTAAAGAGGGGTGAAAGGGGAAAAAGAGAAAATAATATAAAAGGGAAAGAATATGAGCATTCTGGCGAAGGCGAATTGGAATTCGTAACTTCACATGGCATTCATAGTCATATTTGCGCAAACCTGTGGCGCAAATCAAATATGATAGGTCTTCCCGTCCGATTATAATTTAGGCGTTTTTAAGGCTAGAGTGAATGGGCTCTTAATAAACTAGTGCTTACCATCAGGTGCGATCGCAGTCAAGCACTAGTTTACATCAATTTAAAAAAATATGTTAATCAAAATTGTTGAAGTCGTTTAAGTTTATTCAGTTGTTTCTGAGTAAGGTCACGATAGCTGCATTAGCAAGTATCAAGAATGGGTAGAAGAAGTTCCTATTGTAATAATAAACACGATGATACATTGTTTTACAGAAATACAGTACCCAAAAAAAAATCAAAATGTTTCAGCATTTTGATTTATGACATAAAATATTACAAATATTATTTTACTGCATTGGATTATTAAATATATCTCGTTATAAATTGAGTCAATTTTTTGTATACAAATCTAGGTACTGAAAATGATTGTGAGGATATACTTAAAAATGTTCAGTTGTAAAATCATGTCTTGAGTTATATCATCATTGTAGTAATGGATTTTAAGGTAATAAACATAAAAAATACATCCAATTTGATAACCACCTCCTTTTTTGATTTAGTTTAAAAGACAAATAAAATTACCATAATTTTTTTTTTAATGTACCTAACATATCAGTTTCGTCTTTGAAGACTTCTTAGTTAAAATTTAATGGTGGATAAATTCCAGCACGTCTAAATTTTCAGTTGCATCTCAGTAAAGTTTCCTTGGAAAAATGTAAGATCACTTTTAGGGCACGCTCTTGATCCCCGCAAGAACGCCTGCGTTAACGGCTCTTGCGGGGTTACCATAAAGTTCAAAGTAAGATTGTTTCAATCTTATTTCAGTGTGGGTAAGAGACAGAACTATACAGGTTGTCTAGCGCCATCTCTTATCCACACTGGAAATAAGAATGAAACAATCTTACTTTAAACGTTATGGTACAGGTCTTGATCCCCGCACGAACGCCGGCGTTAACGCGCCATTGTCTTTCTATTGTGTCTCTAATTACGCTACTCAAAAGGAACTCTAAATTGTGTTCATTTTATTTTTTAATTTCAAAGTAACAATATGTACATGTAACTAATGTAATTGTATTGTAGCCTTTTCATAAAACAGTAGCAGCCTCTTGATCCACTCAGGATAGCTGAAATAGTGGAATTATACTAATTTAGTTTATTTTAGGCAACTTTTTAGCATGATGAATACGAGCCAAAAACGTAAAAAAATAGTCTGATGACGTACTTATTTTAACAACGTTGTAAATGTGTACTTATTGCATTTTTATGTTTTATAAGGTCATAAATAGTACGAGTTATTAGGCATTAATAAATATAAAAACTCCAATAGCTCTCTGTTGCATTTGGCTGTAGACTAGGGTTATTTTTTATTTGTGCATATTTGCTTTAGTGATAAGGTTATCCGATAGATAATTATCCATTTGTGTGAGAACAGCTGTTTTGACAGTAAATTCCAGAATTTAGATAATACGCTGATAGCTTTTAGATTCCTACTTACTGTAAAATATTTTTATATTTTTTGTTAGATTTGTTTCTGGAAATTATGATGAAACAATACTGAAATCATTGTGCAAAAAGCTAACTTAAGCTTATAACTTTTTCTCAAAAGATAAATTTTGATCGAAACTATTAATGGTAAATATGAAATGGGTTGAAATAAAGGTTGAAATAAAGACCCACTGCCTTTATTAAAATAACAACTTAAAGCTTGTCAAACCGCTGCCGGCCGCGCTGTTCTGAAAAGAAACAAATCAATGCGGAGATCGTATTCATTCAAACGAAGTAGTTACGTACTAGAAGAACCTAAGCACTTACTTAAAATATAACAGCTGACTTTTTGTCGTATAGAATTTGCACCCCTGTTAAAACTGTTCTGCATTAGGGTGCGGAAGAAAGGACTGAGAATTGTAAACTTTGGATATGGGTTAATATCCCTAATCCAATATGATTTAGCCCGAATCTAGCTACATTTGTAAATAAGTTACAAAAGAGCTCAAAACTGTGAAATGAGACACACAAGAGTGTTGATGTGACATGCGGCCCTGTTACTAGAAAATTATAAACGCCGTAAGATTGTAAAATATGGCGAGAAATTGTTGTAAACTATTTTTCTAAATAAGACACGGTTATGTTGGAAACTAATGAATATGTATGCGATTTATTGGAAACAAAACGATTTTTTCATAATATATCGGGAAAATATAATCTAACAAAGCTTTATTACAATCATAGGAACGGGGTCTGCAATATTCCGGTGACACCCCAGTTTCGGGAACGAAGTAACGTAGGTTGAATATGATTATAAAATCAGCGACTACCATGAAGCAAGGCGACTACACACACGATGGTAGGTAGGTATGCTTTTTCCCGACTACCTACGGCAAAGTCAAAATGAAAAAATAAACTTATTAAGTAGGTAGGTACTTTAGAGCAATTCTTTCAAATCTATGTCCGTGATACTTTGAATAGGTCATCGACTTATTAAGTTATTACATATATATCGATGGAATAGGTAAACATTTGAAAAATACAGCATTAAATGAGGAAGTTCACAAGTTAAATACTTAGGTACCTATAACCTGATTAATTTGTGAGAAATCTTCTGTTTTGTGAAAAATAACTCCAACAAATAGGTACCGACTTACATAAAAAGTATTTTCAATTGGGTTCTTATAGTGATGTTTTTATCAGGCACATCCTATGGTATCAATGTTAAAGCAATGTTTAGGTACATTAGGCACAATATATGTAGGTACGGTACCTACCTGAACCTATTATTTTGTAACTAAGTACCTATGTACCTATATATAATTCTTAATTATCCATAGGTCCATATAAATCATAGAAGAAAAAAGAAAATAAATAGGTTCCTAGTTCCTACACAATTAGCTATTAGCAACGATATCTTAGGCTCATGTTCTTCTAATTATGTAAGTAATTTGTTTCAACTTTCACTTCAACCTACATCTATATATGGCCATCAGCTTATTTTTCCTTAAAAACTCTTTTTTAATTACCCACAGTTTACTAGATGTGTTCCCGTGATGTTCTACTGCTATCTAGAAAAATCTTTTTCGAGAAATGTCTGCTCCCGAACGGATGCTTAGTAAAATTTCTAGAAGTTGAATGTACGCTACTCGACACCAGGTGGCGCTCTGATCCAGAGGTAAAGAACATTTGGCGGTGGAGCAGTTGGCGCCCGGTAGCGAGTGTTGAGTTACGACATTTTATATTAATTTCAATAATTATGTTCATAATTATAACAATGTTATTAATAAACTTTTTTGTTAAATCTTCAGATAGTTTTTTCACATTACTTTATACATGATTCATATCAAGCGTTGTTTAACGAGTTTATTATTGCCTTTATTCATCATTTATATCACAATAATAAAACCACATTCAATTTTATACTTAACATTAATTAGTGTGAATTGGGTACTTGACTAAATCTTTTGTATTTTTTGTATTGTTGTTTGAATAAAAAAGTAACTTTACCAAAAATCGCAAATTATGAAAGTTTTATAACCGTTCATTTTTATAAAGTTTTAAATTTGGTAGAAGGAAATACCAATATTTAAAATGCTTATTGCTGTATTCAGAAAAACATTTCTTTCAGTGTTATTTCTTGTTTAGTTTATAACTATTGTATATGAAAATAACCAAATTTTAATATTACCCAATGCCGAGACTGAACATGAGTCATAACAAAATGTTTTAAACATCTGCCTCATTGACGCATGCGCGAGTCATCGTGCACATTCTAGACTAGCTTTCTAGAAAATTCTATTTGCTACTAGATGGCGCTGTCGTATATAAATATGAAGCCGGCTTTAAACCGGCATTCAGTCAGACGACAACATTGAAACGAGTGAACGCTACAAGTTTCCAAGCGATTTCCAAGTGAATTATCAATCAGTGAAGTTTTGTATTGATCCAGTGAAGACTACTAATCCAGTGAAAATGTCGTTGTACCCATTCTTCTTCGATTACGAGCGCCCAAGGGTCAGGCAGTGCCCTCGCCGTTTGCTAGATCAACACTTCGGCTTGGGTTTGACACCGCAAGACGAACTAACCATTATCGCAGTTCCTCAAGCCAGCCGGGACTACTACAGACCCTGGAGAAACCTTCAAGCTGCAGCCCAGGACACCGGCTCCACAATTAAAGAAGACAAGGACAAATTCCAGGTGAATTTAGACGTTCAGCACTTCGCACCGGAGGAAATCTCAGTGAAAACAGTTGACGGATATCTAGTGGTTGAAGCAAAGCATGAAGAAAGGCAGGATGAACATGGATTTATTTCTAGAAGCTTCAGCAGGCGGTATGCGTTACCTGAAGGTATCGATGCAGACTCAGTGATATCCAAATTGTCGTCCGATGGTGTTTTGTCGATTACTGCCCCATTGAAGCTTAAACCGAAGGAGTCTAATGAGAGGGTCGTGCCTATTGTTCACACCGGTCCCGTGAAGAAACAAGAAGGCAACAAGTTGGAAGGAAATAAGGAAGAACAGGGTTAAAATACTCAAGTGTTTACTAGTGTTCTAGTGTTTATCTTTATTCATTCCTAGCTCCGCATTTCTTGTGTTGTGATTGTTGTGAATCTGCGATGATTTTTGTACCTAAGTGATGTTTAAGTTAATTAAATGGCGTTCTAGTCATTAAACGCTACTTGATTGTATTATTTCCCCAATTTAGGTAAACTGTACCTACTTTACAAAGTCAAGGCACTAATTAGGTTTTTCAATCAAGAATCCTATAGGCCTACTAAGTAGAAGTCTACTGTTCAGCGAACTGCAGACATATTTTACCAATTTAGCATACAACACTATCATAGTATCTTAACAACATCAATACAATGCGTTCCAAATATGTATAGGATCGATTGCCAGGTAGTGACGTCACGTCATACTGTCAAATCGTAGAATTATTATGGTGAGAAAAACAAGAAATTTTTAAAATTTAATTTATTTACGAACTGTGAACGAAAATAGTTTAATCAGAATCCAGTTCTTCAATTTTGCTTGTAACAGCTACCCGCCAGCAGTGTTGCCGTAGGCCCAGGGAGCTCCAAACCCCAACTCACCAGCTGCCTCCGTCGCAGCCTCAACAAGTATAAACGCCATCTACCGGCTAATCAAGACAACTAGTGTAATAGTAACTCGCTCTAATTAGACAATCCTTATAAAACTGACACTAGCGCCACCTATCAATTGATTGGGAATCTAATACGATAATTGTACATTGATGTTAATTAATTAAATCCTTATTTGTCTTTGTATTAATTCCTTACTTTGAAAATATCACTGTTAATTATACTTAATTATAATATTTTAGTTTGTACACCAGTAGCTTTTGTTATTGTAACTAATTGTAATAAGTTTGTCAATTTAGGTGACTTATTGGATATTTGTTAATAATAAAGAAAGGGGATATTTCGGACTTCCGGGTGAGGGCGCTCTCTCTTGCGCTGATCGAACGCTAACGTGGCTGTATTTGGTAGAATTTTGTTGTAAGAATATACGTGAAAGTAATTTGAACTATTGGACATTTTTGTTTTTCCCACACGCCTACTATCACAGTTCAGAAGTGGGATGGAAGAATTCCACGGCCCATATATGCGCGGATTAGGGAGGTCACAAAGCGTGGAGTCAGAAGAAAATGGCGGACAAAACGAAGAGAAAAGCCCAGATTTTTTTTTCTCTTCAATCCTCCGAATCCTGCTTAATCCAGCCACCTACTACCAAAAGACCAAGAATAACCTACCTGGATACAGAAATCATCCCGAAATTTGATCCATCGAAGAAAAATGTTAATGTGCAAGGCTGGGTCCAGAAAATTGACCAACTTGGTGATATATACAATTGGGAACAAAAGGACCGGGTTTTCGTCATGCAGACGCGCCTACGCGGCGCGGCGCGCGACTGGTATGATGATCTTGAGGACTACAGTGCCACGTGGGATACGTGGAAGGAGTGGCTGTCGAAGGCATTTCCGCGTACTACCGATTTCGTCGATCGATTGGAGGAGATGCTGGCGCGACATAAGGAGAGTAATGAAACCATGACTCATTATTATCATGACAAAATCTCATTAATGAAAAAGTGTGGGCTGGATGGAGAAAAGGCTATGTCATGCCTTATTAGAGGATTACCGGCCGAATTACGTGCGAACGCGAAGGCCTGTGGCTACAAGACGCTCGAAGAGCTATACTACGGATTCCTTTCCTCGCTCGAAAACTACAAAATGGAACCGAAGGTTGAAAAGTCAAGACGCCCCAACGACCAAAAGCCGAGCAGGTCGACTTGGCAACGAGGCTCTGCAGGGAACTTGGCACCGAAGGTGTGCTACAACTGTCGGCGACCGGGCCATGAGGCGCGGGATTGCAGAGGTCCAGCAGCTGCACGCTGCCAGGTCTGCCAGCGCCTGGGACACGCTGCCAACAGCTGCTGGTATGCGGCCGGGAGTAGCTCACGGGATACGCCGGCGCCGCCACAAAGAAATCAGGTACAGGTACAGCACATTTATCATGTCACCACGGAGATTATTCCAGATCTGTACCGAAAACGTCTAATATTTAATGGGTTGGAGGCAATCGGATATATTGATACGGGTAGCAAAGTAAATATAATTACATTACGAGTAATCGAAAAATCGCAATTAAATATCTTACCATCAAATATAATAATGAGAGGATTTGGCGGGTTGCTTATAAACTCGGTTGGGAAAAGTGTTCTTAGATCTAGTTATCGACGATGTACGGTTAAAAACGTGGGCCGAGATAACGAACATAAATCTCGACGATATAGATTTAATTGTAGGGCAACCTATTATCAATCAGTCTGACATAAACCTGATAATAACCGCTAAATCCGTAAAACTAATTGCAACCGATGAACAAGCGTGTCCTTTATCACCTATCCGTCTATCTGGTCAAGACTTTGTATCAAAAGTGCCTTTATTCTTGGCAGAAAATGTCGAAGTTCAGCCTTGCTCGAGCGCAGAGGTACGCGTCTACACATCATATGATTTAACATCAGCTGACCTACTAGTTACCCATCCACGATTGTATTGTATGGCTAATGAATCGTATTACGTACCACAAATCATCTTAGAAAATACACTGAATTTACGGGTACGCATAATTAATCTAGGGGATTATTGTTTGAAGTGGCCTGCTGGCCGACTAATTGCTCGCGCAGACAGGGTTACGCAAAGTGACGTATCTTTCATTACACAAAGTAGAACGACAAACAGTTCACAAAAGTACATTCACCCAAACACGACATTTTTGTTGTCTGATTTAGATATTGGCGACGTAGAAGAAAACCATTCTAAGTTATTGTTAGACTTACTAAATAGGTATTCTAGTTGTTTTGCTGAGTGTAGCAATGAACTTGGTTGTACTGATTTAATTGAAATGCATATTACAACCACATCAGAAACACCTGTATTTTCTAAACCGTATCGATTATCTTACAAAGAAAATGAAATCGTACAAGAAAAGGTGAATGACCTTTTGTCCGCGGGGATAGTACGAGAATCGAACTCTGACTACGCAAGTCCCGTAATTCTAGTAAAGAAAAAGGGGGGCGATTATCGATTATGTATCGACTACCGCGCACTCAACATACGTACAGTAAAAGATCGTTTCCCTCTTCCACATATTGATGAACAGATCAATCGACTTTCGGGCAAAGTATATTTCACGGTTCTAGACATGGCGCAAAGTTATTACCAAGTTAGAATGGCGGAAAATTCAATTCATAAAACCGCTTTCATAACGTCTACCGGGCAGTACGAATTCACGAAGATGCCTTTTGGTTTGGCTAACGCTCCGGCTGTTTTCTCACGACTAATCCGGAAAGCTTTAGGATCCTTAGACAATAAAATAGCAACATATCTTGACGATGTCACATTACCAAGTGTTACGATAGAAGAAGGTATAAAGTTACTTGAAGATGTGTTGATACTTTTTTCTCGTGCCAATTTAAAGCTCAATTTAAAAAAATGCTCCTTTTTGAAAAGCAGCGTAAATTACTTAGGTCACGAGATCACTGAAGGGTCTGTACGACCGGGGCAAGCTAAGATAAGCAGTGTTACTAATTTCAGACAACCGCGTAGTGTACATGAACTGCGTCAATTCATCGGTTTAACGTCGTATTTCCGTAAATTTGTAAGAGGTTTTGCTGAAATAGCTCGACCATTGACAAGCTTAACGAAAAAGGATGTACCCTGGATATGGGGTTCAGAACAAGAATATTCTTTCAACCTTTTAAAAACCATATTGACTGAACGCCCAGTTCTGGCAATTTATGACCCCCATGCTAAAACTGAAATTCATTCTGACGCTAGCAGTTTAGGGTTAGGCGGTATTCTGCTTCAATATCAAAGTAATGGTGATTTAAAACCCGTTGCATATTTTAGTCGCGTTACGAGTAGGGAAGAAATGCACTATCACAGTTATGAGCTAGAAACACTTGCCGTGGTTGAATCTCTAAAACGTTTTCGTATTTACGTGACTGGTATACCAGTTAAGGTAATCACTGACTGCGCGGCACTCAGAACCACACTAACTAAAAAAGATTTGATCCCGCGTATAGCCCGATGGTGGTTGACAATCCAGGATTTTGATATAGAAATCGAATATCGTCCCGGCGACCGTATGAAACACGTTGACGCACTCAGTCGCAATCCGGTTGAAAGCGTTCCCATCCTTCGAATCGATGAAGCTGACTGGCGCCTCACGCTGCAGTTGCAAGACGATACGGTACAAAGTATTATTCGACAGATTCATGAGGGTACGGATAATCCGGATATAAATAAAAACCAAAGACATTAAATATATACTACCAATAGACAGGACATAGCGAACAAAATCGTGCTCCGATACTTATTACCTAGTGGTCATAAGTCGCTCAGTCTAGTATGACGCCCCTACACGTCAAGTCGTGTTTGTATCCGCTCTATGCATTAAAAGAAAATCATTTTCTGAGAAAATATGCCGAACTGCGCATTACGCTATTGCAAATCTTGAATGAATGACTGGACCTAACTTCGGTTTATTTTCGTAAATATTTTTTGGTATTTACGAAGTAATTAATTAAAATTCAATAATTTTGAGAAATACTTCTAGAACATTTGCTGGTTTTGTGATAACGCCATCTATTGCTGAAAAGCTTAACCTTACCTTTATTACACACTGAGGCTATACCACGAGCTCATAATGTGATCCATTTTACGACCTAAACCGAACTGTTAAAGGGACGGAGCTATATAGGGTGTATAGCTCCATCACTCTTTTTCTCTCGTACAACTGACATTTTAACATTATCATGGTAAGGCCCCTGGCCACCTACCGAGCGATAGTTAAATAATTATAAATTTTGACAAAATTTAATTCGCGTGTTTGCTATTCAAAGCCAGATGGCGTCACTGAGACATAGGATGACAGTTTTTCTTAAGACATTTGTTCTGATAGCCGCTCTATTGTATCTCTTAATCTCTTTGATAAAAACTATACAATTATTAACGAATGTCTATTTCGCAAAACATTATACGGGGATAGATTTGTAATACCTAAACTTTCAAAGTGGTCATTATTACAAAAATATCATGACCAAGTAGGGCATATAGGGTTCGACAAGTGTGAAAAGACAATAAAATCTTAATGTCTTTGATAAAATCAAAGTTTTGGTTTGCAGGCATGACTCGGTTCATTCGAAAATATATAAATGCTTGTTTACACTGTGCCTATGCTAAAGGAAATTATGGGAAACCAGAGGGAGAGCTACATCCCATTGAAAAAGCGGCAATACCAATGCATACTTTACACGTAGATCATTTGGGTCCATTTTTGAAAACACGCCGTGGCTATTCCTACATATTAGTGATAATCGACTCCTTTACGAAATTTGTGTTTGCCCGGGCTGTTAAAGGCACTGGTTCCATAGAAACTATTCAAAATTTAAAAGAAATAATATCTACATTTGGCAACCCTCACAGAATAATTACAGATAGAGGTGTAGCATTCACAAGCCGGTATTTCAAAGAGTTTTCCATACATAAACAGTTTAAACATGTATTAAATGCCATTGCTTGTCCTCGTTCTAACGGTCAAGTTGAACGAGTAAACAGAACTATTATAAACGGCCTCAACACTACCACCGAAAGTGAATGCACATGGGATGAGAAACTTTCAGATGTAGTCTGGGGTATAAACAACAGTCCTCATGCTGTTACAGGATTTTCCCCATTCAGCCTCATGTTCTCTCATGACAATTCTCTATTTCCTGCATACCCTGCAAACGTCCCTATGAACACCAATCCACAAGAGCAGTTACATGAGCGTAGACGCAAAGCGAAATCACGCATATATAATAATATGGCGATAATGAAAAGCCGTTATGACAAAAGACATAAGAAATGTAGGAAATATAATTTAGGAGAATTGGTTTTGTGGAAAGGAGGTTTATCTCGAGATAATACGGTTGGAGTCACTAAAAAGTTAGGGAGTGTATTTACTGGACCATACAAGATCACGAAGATAGACCATACTATCGACCGATATACAATAAATAGTATTCAAGGGGTCAAAGGATATAAAAAGTTCAGTGCAGTAGTTTCTGGTGATTCACTTCGCCCTTATAAACCATCAGTAACAGACAGTTCCTCAGATTCTGATCATGAGGTAGCCAGGGATGATTTAATAGATCTATTAGAGAGTTAAAATGATTGGTATTTGTAGAATTAAGTATACTATACCTGTTAATGATACCTATGTAAGTTCATACCTTGTTTCCAAAAGTTTCCATACTTTACCATTATTCTTAGTTATGATTACTCAAGTGTAATTTCTGATAAGTTGTTGTATGTAAAAATCTACTTTGTATAAATAATGGTTTTATTTCAATTCCACCTTCTATCTTACAATTAAAACTCATAAAGAAACCAGAAAATATGTTGCTATCAGTAGAAAAAAAAACCACTAAATTAAAAAAATATATATATAAAAAAAAGGGTTAATTAATAATTATACCTACACATATGGATTATAATGGGTATCTAAGTAAAGTTAACTACTATAGGTAGACTAGCTCCTGCCAGCGGCTTCGCTCGCGTGAAAGTCGGTTTCTGCATACAAACTTTGGACCTCCGTTTTATTCCCTTGAGGGTGAATTTTTAGAAATCCTCTCTTAGTGCTCGCCTACGTCATAAGAGGAAGCTTTGTGCAATATTTCACGCTCCTAGTTCCAGTAGTTTCGGCTGTATGTTGATATGTCAATCAGTCAGTTTCTCCTTTTATATATATATATATATAGATAAATCAGTGTGGTCTGCCCTGCTATACCTACTGTTGTAGATAGATCTGTGTGAAATCTATATTACTATATCAATACACATGAAATGTGAGATAGATCTTTGTGAATAACTATTCTGCTGTAGGTACTGTACTGTGTGATATGGCAGATAGATCTGGGTGGATAACTATCCTGCTGTACTGTACTGTGTGATATGGCAGATAGATCTGGGTGGATAACTATCCTGCTGTACTGTACTGTGTGATATGGCGCATAGATCTGGGTGGATAACTATCCTGCTGTACTGTACTGTGTGATTCACCAGAGAATACATATATATGTTCTTAATATCAGGCCAGAGCAATCAATGTGAATAGTTTTCCCACCTTGCTGTGTGATAAGGGCAGTTACATTAGTAATTGTAAGTAATCCAAGCAAGCAATAGTAGATCTGTGTGTCTATATAACCTGCTGTGTTACAACTGAGTGAGTTTGAGTGAATATAATCTTGCTTGTTGTGTTTTATGAACACAGAACACACCTAGGGGAGATGTTTAATAAAACGTGTGCGTACGCGCAGCGGAATGTTGTTGAATTTAAAGATTTTAATTATGCAGATATTTAGTGTATGACGTCGTATAATTGTGTATGGTAAAAAAAAAATTGTGCACGCAACCATTGTGGAGAAATTCACCAAAAACTGATTCCGCTGGGCGAACGTTGTCCTGGCGGAACTTTTTTTAATCCATAGACTTTAGAAGAAAAGAGATGTGTCCAAAAATTAGTGTGTATTTGTGTGTAATTGTGTATGTATGAATAAAACTAGTGCATGCATAAACTTCGGAGAAATTCAAGTTTCCGCTACGCGAACGTTTGGCCATTAGCTAGTTTTCATATAAAGCGCTTACATAGAGAGCTGTAGATTTTTACATACGTTGTTTTGAATTTGTTTATATTTGTTTAAAAAACAGATTTAGAAAAAATCGTAGGGCTTAAAAGATAAAAATATAAACGTAAAATACGCTTATTAAGTCTTAGTTCTTAAAGTATGCACTTTGGGGTCTAGATTTTCACGTTTATACAAACCTTGTAAGTGTCTGCAACATGTTGCCAAGTATCAATGATGTTCCGTTAGTAACTAAAGAGTTATAGGACAAATTTACCATGAACAGATCACTGTTTACAAAGCAGTCAAATATCACGACGTTCTGAAGGAATTGCATGGTAATATGTATGTCAATAATTAGTGTATTCATTCAACTATTCTTATGCAAAATTTCATGTCATTAAATTCAGTAATTAAAGAAAAACAATTATAATACTGACGAAGCATCGAAAACCTACATAACCCGACCAAGTTCGGATGGCTACAAAAAAGCGGCCGTGCAATATATTTAGGTAACATCCCAAAATTTACAGTATAATACCGGTATTGAATTGGTATAGGTGATAACACAATTGTTGTTTCGATATAATTTATAGGTCATTTATTTTTGTACACCTACTTTTTTAAATGTACAGACACTATGACAGTCACTATGTGTGACTATGACAGAAAGTAGGTACTATTTACGTAGGTACTTTATTTAAGTATGCGCTTGAGACTTGAGATATAATCTAAATATATTATTTAAGACAAATGAAATTCATACAGCTAATTTCTATTGAAGATTTCACGGATCAGGATTCTAACTATAGACCCCTTAGGGAAATTAAATATTTACCACATGTAAGTATGTACTACTGTTTAGGTAAATATTTATCATATTGTAGCTTATTACACTATTTAACCAATAGACTAGGCATGCACGAGCGTTCCCCTTTGGATATTTAAATAGAGAAGTACTTGTTAATTGAAGATTTGTTTTTATCGTTGATAGTGGCGTTATTATTAAAAAAATATTTTTCATTCAAGAAATGCAATTGTTTTATTTTTTCCTAACGCTTGTGTACGCAACTGTACCATATTAATAAATACTATATTGGAAGGTTAAGAACGTTTCTTAGATATATGGCACGGCCGCTTTTTGGTAGCCATCCGAACTTGGTCGGGTTATGTAGGTTTTCGATGCTTCGTCAGTATTATAATTGTTTTTCTTTAATTACTGAATTTAATGACATGAAATTTTGCATAAGAATAGTTGAATGAATACACTAATTATTGACATACATATTACCATACAATTCCTTCAGAACGTCGTGATATTTGACTGCTTTGTAAACAGTGATCTGTTCATGGTAAATTTGTCCTATAACTCTTTAGTTACTAACGGAACATCATTGATACTTGGCAACATGTTGCAGACACTTACAAGGTCTGTATAAACGTGAAAATCTAGACCCCAAAGTGCATACTTTAAGAACTAAGACCTAATAAGCGTATTTTACGTTTATATTTTTATCTTTTAAGCCCTACGATTTTTTCTAAATCTGTTTTTTAAACAAATATAAACAAATTCAAAACAACGTATGTAAAAATCTACAGTTCTCTATGTAAGCGCTTTATATGAAAACTAGCTAATGGCCAAACGTTCGCGTAGCGGAAACTTGAATTTCTCCGAAGTTTATGCATGCACTAGTTTTATTCATACATACACAATTACACACAAATACACACTAATTTTTGGACACATCTCTTTTCTTCTAAAGTCTATGGATTAAAAAAAGTTCCGCCAGGACAACGTTCGCCCAGCGGAATCAGTTTTTGGTGAATTTCTCAACAATGGTTGCCTGCACAAATTTTTTTTTACCATACACAATTATACGACGTCATACACTAAATATCTGCATAATTAAAATCTTTAAATTCAACAACATTCCGCTGCGCGTACGCACACAATAAAACTGTTTCTAAGCAAGTTATTTAATCTGGAGTTGTTGTAATAGGAAAGATCTATGTGAGTGATGACTATGCAAAAAAAAAAAAAAAACAAGCTGATACTTTAAATTTATATCAATATACTGTGGGCTTGTTCCTTTCCAGGTATCAGCGAAAATCGATTCGGGTGCCATTGCCGCTGCTGAGGGGGCAGGAGCTCAATTACGTGGGGGGCCACGAAAATAACAGGATGGCCGAGTGTAACAGCTACCCGCCAGCAGTGTTGCCGTAGGCCCAGGGAGCTCCAAACCCCAACTCACTAGCTGCCTCCGTCGCAGCCTCAACAAGTATAAACGCCATCTACCGGCTAATCAAGACAACTAGTGTAATAGTAACTCGCTCTAATTAGACAATCCTTATAAAACTGACACTAGCGCCACCTATCAATTGATTGGGAATCTAATACGATAATTGTACATTGATGTTAATTAATTAAATCCTTATTTGTCTTTGTATTAATTCCTTACTTTGAAAATATCACTGTTAATTATACTTAATTATAATATTTTAGTTTGTACACCAGTAGCTTTTGTTATTGTAACTAATTGTAATAAGTTTGTCAATTTAGGTGACTTATTGGATATTTGTTAATAATAAAGAAAGGGGATATTTCGGACTTCCGGGTGAGGGCGCTCTCTCTTGCGCTGATCGAAGGCTAACGTGGCTGTATTTGGTAGAATTTTGTTGTAAGAATATACGTGAAAGTAATTTGAACTATTGGACATTTTTGTTTTTCCCACCTGAACGCCTACTATCACATGCTCATCTCTGAGTTCTTCAATTTTGCCCAATTTCTTGCGATTTGACAGTATGACGTGACGTCACAACATGGCATCGATCCTATTCTTATTTGGAACGCATTGTACTCAAAATTATTGTAACAACCAGTGGCGTAGCGTGGGTTTTTGCCGCTTGGGGCCGACCGGAAATACGCCGGCCCCTTTGTTTTTTTATTATTAACGGACTAAACATTTTAATTTTTAACCGAGGCTCAATTTATATACCGCTGTGGACTGGACTGGAATCGAAAGGAAGCGTCAATTTCGTCTCATGACGCGTGAATTCGCTGGAATTCTCGTGCATACCAGTGAATTCGCGCGACTGCGACTTGAGGGAGGTTCAGTTGTTAGTCATTTCACGCGCCATTTCCCGAGGATGAAGGGCGCCGACAGTAGCTAGGGGAATTCTCGAGAATGCGCGAGGATTCCGCGGTGGTTTTTTTTAGATGCGGTAGGTAGCTGTGGATACCCTGGGCAGTTGGAGAACGGAGGCAAAAGTGTTTTGTGGGGGATTATACTTAATTATAATATTTTAGTTTGTACACCAGTAGCTTTTGTTATTGTAACTAATTGTAATAAGTTTGTCAATTTAGGTGACTTATTGGATATTTGTTAATAATAAAGAAAGGGGATATTTCGGACTTCCGGGTGAGGGCGCTCTCTCTTGCGCTGATCGAACGCTAACGTGGCTGTATTTGGTAGAATTTTGTTGTAAGAATATACGTGAAAGTAATTTGAACTATTGGACATTTTTGTTTTTCCCACCTGAACGCCTACTATCACATGCTCATCTCTGAGTTCTTCAATTTTGCCCAATTTCTTGCGATTTGACAGTATGACGTGACGTCACAACATGGCATCGATCCTATTCTTATTTGGAACGCATTGTACTCAAAATTATTGTAACAACCAGTGGCGTAGCGTGGGTTTTTGCCGCTTGGGGCCGACCGGAAATACGCCGGCCCCTTTGTTTTTTTATTATTAACGGACTAAACATTTTAATTTTTAACCGAGGCTCAATTTATATACCGCTGTGGACTGGACTGGAATCGAAAGGAAGCGTCAATTTCGTCTCATGACGCGTGAATTCGCTGGAATTCTCGTGCATACCAGTGAATTCGCGCGACTGCGACTTGAGGGAGGTTCAGTTGTTAGTCATTTCACGCGCCATTTCCCGAGGATGAAGGGCGCCGACAGTAGCTAGGGGAATTCTCGAGAATGCGCGAGGATTCCGCGGTGGTTTTTTTTAGATGCGGTAGGTAGCTGTGGATACCCTGGGCAGTTGGAGAACGGAGGCAAAAGTGTTTTGTGGGGGATTTGGGCCGTAGGCTCGGGGAGGCAACGAGTGACTCCCGATCTAGGTCGTTCGTGGTGCAAAGGTTGGCCATCGCAATTCAGCGATATAATGCGGCGAATGTTATGATATGGACCGGGAACGATCAGGGGCGGGTTATTTAATTAATGACGTTTGACATTTTTATTTTTTTATTTAATGTAAAATGATAATAATAAAGTGTATATACGTTTGTGTTAAGCATTGAAACAAGATTTAATAAAGTTAAACAACAAATTGAAAAAAAAGTAAATTTCAAACCGGTTTCACCGTAAACTGGGTTTTTTGTAGGAAACCCGAAAAAAACCGGGTTTTAATTTTGGCCGGTTTTGTATTCCCTAGTGCGGTTTTCACCACTTTCACTGCACTTTTTACATTTTTTAAATTAATAAATTGGCGTTTCCTGCCGCCCCCTTTCGTAAGCCGCCTAGGGCCTTAGTCCCTACCAAGTCCCCAAGGCTCACCTACGCCACTACTTACAAATTATAATCCGTCCGTTATACAGTTTTAATTGAAAATAAAGATAATAGACTAAATAGGTACCCATCATTCCATCTAATATAGACCCGACGGCTGCAGTCAATCGTTCAACAAACAGGAAGACAATTTTTCCAGACCTTTTATTATCAAAGAATTCCTACATCAATGCAATGATATGGCCAAACGAGGATTAAGATATCCAAACGTTAACGTTTAAACTATCTGGCCAGTTTTAGTTGGCCATATCATGAAGTGATCAATTCGGCCACGATATGTACATGGCTTCGTACCTATATGTTTAGTTCGAAGACTTACAAGTACCTACAAGTAATTTCTTTTTTAACCGACTTCAAAGAGCTGAACAAAGCTAACTTGATTTAACTTCCTCGGTTAAATCAAGTTAGCTTTGTTGGCAAGCATCGCTGATCAATAGATTAATTTGTCTTTTCTGTTTGTAATACAAAATACCTATTACATTTTTAATAATAATAATAATAATATTTAAATAATTACTATTATAATATTAAGTAGGTAGTACTAACTTCTAAAAAGATTGATACTAGATAAATGCATAATGAATGCAATTTAAAAAAAAAATGTCTGTCTCTTTGTCCGCTAATCTCCGAAACGGCTAAGCTGATATTAATGGGACTTTTACTGACGGATAGCTGATGTCACAAGGAATAACTTAGGTTACTTTTTATTTTATTTCAAACTACGGAATATGTACCTATTCGAAATGATTGAAAAAAAATTGATGGGACTTTCATTGGAATAAAGCTAATAAGTAGGTAGGTATAATAATGAGTAACTTATGCTCCTTTTTATTTTTTAATGTTCGAAGTCACAGGTAACTGTGAAGCTAATACTACAATATAATTCTTAACTCCATTTTACCAAGACCTCCTGTTTAAATTATTCCACATAATAATATTCAATAGTGTACACGCTTGAGATATAAAACGCTTCAATTTTACATAACGATATATCCACTACTAGGAATGAAATTACGAATAATTAATACAGGCATAGCACTTTAATAAAAAAAAATACTTTCCAAGAAAACGAAAGATGTTTTCAGTAGGTTTGTATCACGAAGTACAGAAAGTTGTATTTATTTCTAGTCATTTGTTATTGTGGTTAGCGCCATCTCTTGTCTTCTTGTGTAACTACGTCGAAACAGCATATTTTGTTCGGATAACTAAGTAGAAGAAGTACGTACTACATTCTTATTAGTTTACCATTCTAGCGATAGAGGGCGTTGAAAAAAACATGAATAGGTGAACGGAATAAAGGAGCGACTAGCGAAAAGCGTAACTGCTGGGACGTGAGATCGATTCCCAGATCAAGTGTCATAGGGTTTTCTGCCAGGTATTGTTGATCTAGCGCTTCAATTACCTACCATTCCATCGAAATATGATAGCCAAGAAAGACGGAGCTCCTGCAAGGGTTTCGAATTTTATTGTTCTATCTTTAGATGGAGTTCTTTTAGTAACTAAAATAACACAGGTGGGTACTAGCTAGTAGGAGAGAGGAAGATATATCTATCTTATCTCCACAACCCATTAATTGGATAACACGATACCTCTTGGCAAGACTGGTCTCTGATTTCTTGGCTTCAAACTGTCCGTAACGATTGTCAAAGATATGCAAATGACAGCCGGGTCCACTGGCGTAGTTACCGAGGGCTAGACGGGTCAGTACCGCCCCGAGCTCGGGGAGTGCCCAAACCTGATTAACAAACCTCTTATTGAACTAGCAAAAAAATCTCCTACCCTTGAAATCTAAATAAAATAGACAGCAACATTAATTTTATTCAGTAAAAGTCTGACCTCCTTGCCCGCTCCACCCCGAGTAAAACAAGTTATTTGATGATGATAATAATTATCCCACGTAAAAAAGGGGCCCCAGTTTTTTTTTTGCACCTGGGCCGTTGATCATCTAACTACGCCACTAGCCGGGACCAACGGGTTTGCGTGCTTTTCGTCACCCGAAGACGAAGTCAGTCTGTGGATACAGAGGTCTAGGTCAAGTATTGCTTAACCTAGGGGATAGGCCCGTGTTTTTTTTTGAGGTGGGTGATTATCAGATGCCTTCTTCTGGTTAAGGGTGGAGCGAGAGGGCGTGTATGATTTTACTGACTACAACCCACCTGTGTTCCTTCAGTTGTCATTTGCGTTCTAGGGCCGCGGTAATTCTTTCAAACATTCCAGCAAGAAGGAGACCAGGCTCGTATGTCTTAGGTATTACTTTAGCCATAAAAAGAGAGTAAATAAATGGTTACATATTTGTATATCGGGCTGGGGTCCGCAACTCCACGTCTACAGCGCGTATTTCGCGTACGGGTGGGACAAATGTGTCATTTGATCCACTCCAGTTTTTCAAGGAAGGCCAGTGGGTACCTGGGTTTTCGAAGTACTTTGCCCTGTATCCATGAGTTGCTGTCTCGAGAGTGAATGATGTCGAAACAGTTATCAGAGGATGATGGTAGAAAACGTGTAGGACAGGTCACTTGTAGTAACACTGAACAAGAGCAGGAAGATATATGAAGATGCAACAAATAGTTCAGTGGTGCAACCTAGGTTTTTGCCACAGAAAAATTTCAATATTATTAAGATCTTAATATTATTAAGATTTCTGTGGTTTTTCCCTGGAGCTATCTTTATATTCGGACGGTTATCGTACCGGGGAAAATCCATTTTACCAAATTATTGTTAACCATACCACCTTAAACCGTCTAGTGGTTAGTTGCCCTGACTGCTACGCCGGAGGTCGTGGGTTCGATTCCCACTCAGGACAAATGTTTGTGTGATGAGCACGATCATTTGTTCTGTGTCTGGGTGTAATTCATTTATAATATGTATGCATTTAGAAATATATATGTTTATCAGTTGTCTAGTACGCATAGCACAAGCTCTGCTTAGTTTAGGACTAGATGGCGTTGTGTGATAGTTGTGGAATATTATATTATATTATTATTAAACCAGACAGGTGCGTTACTTTGTGTAATTTATTTCATAACTGATAAAATGCTCTCGCAACAGAAAAGAAAAACATCGTGAGGTAGCGTGTGTCCAAGGACCAAAAATTCGATGACAATGTGACATTTACCAACCCGCACTGGGCGTGATGGATTACGGCCTATTCCTTCTGCTAGAGAGGAGAACTGAGTCCCTGTAGTGGGAACAATATATTGGAACATAGGCTGATCATGCTTATGCTATGCTTTTAACCCTACCGAATATGATATGTCCCCAGTGTGTATTATAACTGGACCAGGGAAAAAAAGGTATCACATTTCATAAGAAATGTCTAGAACTGGATGGAAAACACATAATATGTAAATATTTGTAGCCAATATTATCCGTATTCTCGTAGAGAAAATGTGTCATTATTAATGATTTCATCGTAATTTTATGATTCATAAGGAAACAGATGTCTTTTAATTAAATGCAAACAATTCATTTTGTTTTTGTTAACGGTTGGGTTTAAGGCAGTGTTCACACCATAGAAATATAAAAAACAGTATATCTATGCTTTCATCCCTTTTTTATAACATCTACATGTACTTCCAGCAGGACTGCTTGGGCTGATGATGTCTGCTAAGGCTGCGGGATTGCACGACAGAGTGACCGCGGCGGCCATGTTAATCGAAGGGCAACTGAATAGGCGTGGGCAAAGTGTGTCAACTTTGCGATTGGAACATTTGCATCTGAATGACTGAAATGTTCCGGAACACTGATATGTCATGTGGAACATTTGGAACATCGGCTCGAAAGATACAAACACAGACACTGACTGTTATGAATCGTGATCTGTTACGACGCGTCATTGTCACACGAGACAGAGAAATGTATTGTTAGATTTACATTAACAGTTTTGTTTCATTGATTTTTTTATTTAAGAATAATTTTAAGTAGATATTTTTAGTTCAGCTCATTAATTATTTACACTATTTACGTTTTAATTTGAATTTTAAAAAGACTGCAGGTCACTTAAAGTAAAGAGTGTTCTAGTGTTCCAATGGTTCCTAATGATGCATTTAAAACATTACTCTGTGTCACACAACATTAACTATAATAATAAAGAAATCGCAGTAAGGAACCTTAGACTTGGCACGATTTTGTCCAGATTTCATTACTTTTTAGAGATAAACAAGCAGCTTCATCGAGACTTGGCTAGTTTTTTACAAAATGCTTTTGGTGGAATTTCACTTCTTTTTGTAGAAACGTGGGCATATTGATTTTTGCAATGACAGTCGATTTTTTTATGTAACAATAGTAGAAGAGTCATTACCATATCTCTAATACAGCTGAGACCAGCTGAGGGTTCTTCACCAGATACTTCAGACCTTCGATTTTTGACATCAAATGAAGCGGCCCACCAAGTTGAATAATTTTTGTAAAGGCGGTATGTCGATCTCTAATAGTTTGGTTGTGCTCTTATGTTTTCTAATCAGGGTCACCCAGGTACTCCAGATCTTCGATTATCCTAGTTTTTATAGTTTTCCCTTTATGTGGTCATTAAACTCTAACTCTGTACCAAATTTCAGCTCTCTGAGTTTATGGGAAGTACTAGTTCTATTCTGATGATCATGAGTGAGTGAGTGTCATAAATGCGAAACTTTGCTTTCGCATAACTTCGGAACTGAATGACCTACAGACTTGAAATTTTAGATTTGAAGTATGTGATTATAGCTTACTGGATGACGAAAATTTCTGCGTTCTGGTCTTATCCAGAGGTTCTCTAATAGGGGCCTGAAAATGCGGCGAAATGGTTCCAGTAAAGGATGGTACGGCAGTGTTTGCTTCGCGCTCGGCTTGGCGGGGGCACTGCCGTGCCCCCCGATCTGACTCTCCCTGTCTTTCCATCCAAAGCTGAAGAAGTAATTAGATGAAATTATACCCTTAAACAAACGCGTAAATATATTGTATTTTACAAAGGTGGAATAGGTCTTAGGTGTGTGTGTGTATAGTCTGTGGATTTATGTGCTCATAGTTCATGTGTACATAATATTATTATATGTTACATAGGTTTCTGGGTTGCTCCTTTGGTGATGTTAAATGCTTCATCATCATCATCATCATTTCAGCCGAAAGACGTCCACTGTTGGATATAGGCTTCCCCCAAGTGTGGGCCATAATGACCGATCCTGTGCATCTCGCATCCATCGGATTCCCGCGACCCTCACCAGGTCATCGGTCCTCCTTGTGGGAGGTCTTCCAACGCTGCGTCTTCCGGTACGTGATCGTAAATCCAGAACCTTTCGTGCCCATTGACCATCTATTCTGCGTGCAATGTGCCCTGCCCACTGCCACTTAAGTTTGGCGATTCTAAATGCTTATTATAGTTAATTAGTTGGTACATTTTTCGTTCGTGTCAATTCTGGGTATTTTGTCTATACTATTTGGGACATTTCCTTTTAATAATATCTCAAAAGTCGGTTGATCTCATGGCAGTGTGTGCTCGATGTCATAGAAAAATGAATAGCTTACTTACGCAACCGAGACCAAGTTTCGTGAGATAGCACAACTATATCTAACTTATTTTATACTAGCTTTTGCCCGCAGCTTCGCCCGCATACATAAAATATAGCCTGTTATTCAGAAATAAAGCAGCTTTCTATCGGTGAAAAAATTTTAGGAATCGGACCAGCCCCCCTAGCCAAGTTACAACTGTTTCGTTTCGATTCTCTTTTCGTTGATCGCCTCGAGTCGGCCACGCCTCCTATTCTTTGTTCTGACCACGTGACTGAGCGTTGAGATGACGTCAGAATAAAGGAATCGGAGGCGTGGCCTACTCGAGGCGATCGACGAAAAAATAATAGAAACGAAACGGTTTTAACTTGGTTAGGGAGGCAGTACTTTCAGAGATTACCTCCTACAAACAAAAAATCAAACTATACATCTTCATAATATTAGTGTAGATACGGTGTTTGAACATGGTTCCGCCCAGCAGCAACTCTCCAAAAAAAAGTACAAGAGTTACCGTGGCCCTAGAACGCAAAAAACAATTGAAGGAAAACAGGCGGGTTTTAGACAGTAAAGTCTGATAAGTTTGTTGATTCGCCACCTCAAAAAAAAAAGTATATTGAGTATACTTTTTTTTTTGGTACTTGAATCTACACAGACACACACATCCAAAACAAACCCTTGATGAAATAGAATAAATTCATGTTGGTGTATTTATTTATTACTCAATAGCAGTGTTGAGAATTAGTAAAAAAAATATAGTATCTATTTAAAATTACTGCGTAATAATTTCGGATTAATATTTCCAACTGTCGATACATAACCTAATACACCAATACCGACAAAAACACCAAAACAATTAAGTGAAAAGATACATTAAGTCATAGAAAATACAGTCGTAAATGAGTAGACAAAGCAATTGTGTTTCTAAGAAGCCACCACCAGTTGTTCAGAGCAGACAAAATTGTTTGCACAGTCCAGAATGTGTTGATAAGGATGATAACCTATGAACTGAACGTCCGGGCATATAAAACGCAGTGATCAGTCCCGGGCACTAGTGATTCACGAACATTGAGACAAAATGATCGCCTTACTACTGTGTGGACTTATTGCAGGGGCGTGTGCAGCCCCACAGTTTGAGTTCTCGTTTGGGCCCCCGCAAAGCAGGCAGCCATTTTTCTCCAACTACCACACGAGGCTGCACCCTTACGCCGACGATAATGTCTTCGACACCGGAAGGTTCTGGTCAGACTTGTCTAAGGAACTTAAAGAGCTGGACGACATGCTAGCTGACTTCTCTCGCCGCTTCCCCACCAGCGTGTCCCAAGAAGGAGTTGAAGGTACCGAGTACAAAATAATCATCTCTCTGCCAGATTTTGAGGAGAAAGACATCGTTGTGAAGGCCCGCGAAGGACTGCTGATGATCCAAGCGAATCACAAGTACGCGGAAGGCAGCGAGAGGAACTACTTGGACGTAAGGACCCTGCCTAACACTGTGAACGTTACTGGAAACTGGATCTTCGAACATGGAGTTTTGAAGATAACGTTCCCGTTGAACGATGGAGTGGTAGTGAAGCCGACGACGGAGGTGGTCTCGGCAACGGAACAACAGCCTGAGCATGACACCACTGTAATGCCGTACTTCGAAGGGAGCCGGGAGGAGATTGAGACAAACGTAAACGATGTTCAAGACGCTGATATCGGAGTAGGTAGAGGAGACTTAGACAAAGAAAACGAAGTGAGGACTAATGAGATCTCCGACTCCACCGTAGAAGCCACTACTTACGCTGTTGATCTGAAAGATGAAATAGAATTTGTTCCCGTTAGGTATTAGAAAGTGTTTTTTTTTAAATAAAGTTTTTGAAACTATATTTTGTTTTTTTCCATTACCACAGTGATAAGAAATTGTTCTTTGTGTAGTGACGTGTTGTTTATAATCAGAAAGCGAAACATATTTATATTGGAACATTGGTTTATTAATGTATAGAATGACTAATTAAGCCCTATTCTCTAAGTTTAACACGCAGATTTATAGCCTCTAATCACGTTCTAGAACATTGCTTTCTGTTATCTATATATATAAAAATGAATCCCTATTTCCCTTGGTCACGCCATCACGCATGAACGGCTGGACCGATTTCACTATTTTTTTTTGTTGTGTTTGTTATTGTCAGGAGAAGGTTCTTATGAAAGAAAAATAAAATGGTAGTAGGGTAGAGTAGGGTGGAGTCGGGTAGAGTTGGGTAGAGCAGAATAGAGTAGTCAGTTGACGGGAGCGAAGCTGCGGGCAAAACCTAGTCTATATATATATAAAAGGAGAAACTGACTGGCTGACTGACATATCAAGCCGAAACTACTGGGACTAGGAGCGTGAAATTTTGCACAAGGGTTCCTTTTATGACGTAGGATTGCACTAAGAGCGAATTTTCCAATATTCACCCCCTAAGGGGATGAAATGGGGCCCCAAAGTTTGCATGGAAAAATCAACTTTCACGTGGGGGAAGCCGCTGCCAGAAGCTAGTTTAATAATACTTTAGACAAAAAACTGTTTTTTGTTTTGCCTGTATCTTACAGAATATATGTTCGACAGATTGGAGTTGTCGTTCGTAGGATTTGACCGTTATTTATTATTTATTTATTTATTTAATCTTCATGCAACATTATTGTACAAAGGCAGACTTAATGCCTGAGGCATTCTCTACCAGTCAACCTAGGGTGGTGAAGAGACAATATGGTAGGTGCATAAAAAGAAAATTATATGCGAAAAACAAAAGTAAAACAAAAAGGTATACATATAATTAAAACCGTTGTAGTCAGAGAAATAAATTACACAAAGTAATGCGCCTGGCTGGGTTTGAATGGTTTTATTTCATCACCACTGCTCTCAAAACGGCGAAGGAAAACATCGTGAGGAAACCGGCAAGTCCTAGAACCAAAATATTCGAAGACATGTGACGTTCACCAACCCGCACTGGGCTCGCGTGGTGGATTACGGCCCATTCCCTCTCCTAGAGAGAGGAGGCCTGAGTCCCAGCAGTGGGAACATTAAAAGGCTGATTATGCTATGCTATGCTAGTCAGAGAAAGTCTGACCAATCAGTCTATACAAGGAGTATCGTGTTGCCCAGTAACTGGGTTGTAGAGGTTTGATAAAGAGTCGCTTCATATAAAACACGAGTGTTCAGTCAGCCGCATCTGGTTAGACTGGAAGCCGACCCCAGGCTTGTTGGGAAAAGATTAGGGAGAAGATGATGCGTTTAAAAACATTAAATCATGTCCCTATTAAAAAATAATAATGTCATTCTGTCGTCAGTTGATGCACCAAGTTGAAGAATGATTCATTTTTAGGGTTCCGTACCTCAAATGAAAAAAAAACGGAACCCTTATAGGATTACTTTGTTGTCCGTCTGTCTGTCTGTCTGTCAAGACCCTTTATCTCAGGAACGCGTGAAGGTATTGAGTTGAAATTAAAACCAAATACTCAAGTTTGCGGTCTCTTGAAGCTGTGAAAAAATCAAATTTTTAAATTGAAGAATAAAAAAAGATACGGCCATTTATGTGATATGTCTCAAAAAACGTATATTTCGACACTCTCGAGGAAATCAAGATTCATAGGTACTTCCCGTTGACCCAGAATCCTGAAATTTTTATAAAGCAATGTGTTATAGCACAGGTATAACGGAACCCTAAAAACAAAAAAAAAAAAACAAATAAACAAAGATCTAGTTATGAGTATTGTAGTTGGTTTATAGATTCGTAGAAGAGGTGATAGGTCAGCGTTGTGTTCGTTCTTTGTTATTAAACATAGCTCTGTGACGTCACGTCTAGTCATCTGTGCGCTGAGTGCAAGTTGTTTTTACTTTAATACGATCGAATCGTTTGACTCTCTGATTGGTCAAGAGTTTGGAGAGGGTCAATCGTAGCGCCGAACGTCATACACGCGAAAACAAACTAGCAGTAATTATAATATAACAATAATATAATATTCCAGAACTATCACACAACGCCATCTAGTCCTAAACTAAGCAGAGCTTGTGCTATGAGTACTAGACAACTGATAAACATACATAAATATTTCTAAATGCATACATATTATAAATGAATTACACCCAGACACAGAACAAATGATCGTGCTCATCACACAAACATTTGTCCTGGGTGGGAATCGAACCCACAACCTCCGGCATAGCAGACAGGGCCACTGACCACTAGACCAACAGGCCTGTAATTGCGCACTAGCCACTCAGTGCGCCTGTGTGCGAGTTGCGTTTACCACGTTTGACTCCCTGATTGGTTAAGAGCTTGGAGCGGGCCAATCGGAGCGCCGACGAACATCATAAACGTGTTGATCGAACTCACACTAGGTACTCTGGCTAGACGATAGTTTTCATTTGATTGTTGTCACCAAATGGTGTGTTTTGGGGAATACTTTTGGTGCGCTGTTTTTGGTGCGGTTCAAAATAGGTGCACTTTGAGAAATGGCCCAAAATAGGAGGATGAACTCTTAATATTTTACAGTAATATGAGAATTTGTTAGTGTTATTTTAGTCCGAGAGCTGATAAGGTTGGTTTAATGCTCTTAGCTGATAAGCCATAATTAGGTATAACTTTTTATTTAACGGGTCATCGTGTTTCGACACTATTTTGGGATGCCGTTTTGATGATTTTATTCAATCAATCACCATCATTAGCACTTTTAAGAGGCAATTGGCCTTTGTAAAATTACCGATTTAAAATTTTTCAACTGTCTTTGTGGGCTTTCCTATTTTTTTTTATTTCTTGTAAACCACCTGTGTTAGTACGAACCAAACCAAATAAAAATTGTTTAAGTCGTTCAGGCTGTGCAATTCATTTTTATATCCTTACATAATATCATCATCCTGCCCATGTCCCGTGTTATTTGGGGTCGGCGCAACACGTTTTTCTTCCATTCTGTCCTGTCACCCGCCACGCTATCACTCACTCCCTTTTCTTTCATATCACTCCTCAGACAACCCATCCATCTTTTCTTTGGTCTCCCTTTCCCTCTCCATCCATCTATATGTATATTCAGAACTCTTTTAGTAATATGCGCTTCATCCCTCCTCTTCACATGACCATACCAAAACAAACGATTTCTTTTCAACTTCTTTCTTTTATACCTCTTTTCACACAATCCATCCATTTTTCTTTGACCTCCCTCTCCATTCACATGTATACCTACTCATAACTTTTTAGTGACATGCGTTTCATCTCTCCTTTTCACATGACCATACCAAGACAAACGACTCCCTTTCAACTTTCCATTCACTGGCGCCATTTTCAAACTTCCTCTAATATACTCATTTCTCACTGTCTTTATTTATTCTCGTCACACTACACACCCATCTCAACATTCTCATCTCCGCTACATGGAGTCTTATTTTTTCTTTGACCTCCCTCTCCATTTACATGTATACCTACTCATAACTTTTTAGTGACATGCGTTTCATCTCTCCTTTTCACATGACCATACCAAGACAAACGACTCCCTTTCAACTTTCCATTCACTGGCGCCATTTTCAAACTTCCTCTAATATACTCATTTCTCACTGTCTTTATCTATTCTCGTCACACTACACACCCATCTCAACATTCTCATCTCCGCTACATGGAATCTTATTTTTTCTTTGACCTCCCTCTCCATTTACATGTATACCTACTCATAACTTTTTAGTGACATGCGTTTCATCTCTCCTTTTCACATGACCATACCAAGACAAACGACTCCCTTTCAACTTTCCATTCACTGGCGCCATTTTCAAACTTCCTCTAATATACTCATTTCTCACTGTCTTTATCTATTCTCGTCACACTACACACCCATCTCAACATTCTCATCTCCGCTACATGGAGTCTTTTTCACAGCCCAACATTCTCTGTATTAGGATTGAAGTCATTCAAACCCAAAGCAAGCAGACACAAATAAGCCCCAGTACTAACAGACCATTTGCCCAAATAACAGCGTGTATCACGCCTAAGATAACGCATAATGCTTGATGTTCCGCCATTAATTAGCGACATTAGTGCTAATTATGATAACCTGATATATCGCTCTAATGTGTTGGCTAAGACGACTTACTGTCTGCAACTATGATATAGTGACATATAACTATATATGTCTGGTTGGTTCATGGTTTGCTTGAAGCATATTTATTTATCTGCTGACAATTTCAGGACACAGTATTAAGACATGCACCCTGTAGAAGTCATTGGATGATTTCCCAACTAATGAAGAAAGGGCACTGCAAAGGGGAATGAAACTTTTGCCATCCATAGCTGGCATGATTTTTTTTTCGCCAATAGTGAAACCTAGGCCATATCTTATGAGAAATCAAAAGCAAAAAGAATTATGTCTACCAACCGTAACCGAAAGAAGTTAGAGACTATTTAGTAGATCGCTATTGCTTTTTATCAGGAGTTATTTTTCTTAAATTAAAATACTCCGTGTTTGATATTTTAAGTTTCTCATTGTTAAATATACTACACGGTTTCTCTAATGAGTTATTCTGCGTCCCTCGCTTCGGCATATAACGCCGGGTGTGGTAGAAGGCGTTTAGTGTTGTAAAGAACTCGAGTCCTCAAGTCGTTTTAATTATAATATAAGAAAAACAGGTAACGCCTGACAAAAAAGTAGTAGCAATGCTTCTATAGGTAGCTTCGTTCGGTTACGGTTTAAAGACTTGGTTCTTTTTGCTATTGCTTCCTCGTATTGTCCTCTAACTTATAACCTGGGTTTCATTTCTGGCGAAAAGGAAAAAGTTAATCATGGCAATATTTTGCATTGGCTTTTACATATAAAGTTATTAAATTACATTTTATATCGATTCTAATTATTATTATTATTACAGTTCATTATGCTAATCATTAATTAATTACATCTATTTATTTATTTATGTGCACACAAACACTTAAAAATGAAGAAGAGCACAAAGGTGCTGCTTATTTCAAATGAAATTTCCTCCAGCAGACTTGCGACAGGAGAGTTGGATGAGAGTTGTAGACACAGTGTCACAAATAAGTTAGAAAATTATAAATATACTATGAGTATATTATTTAAATTAAATTTCTAGTTTTAATATCAAAAATATGTGAACGTAATTGTCAAAACTAGGGTTAGTTGTCCATCTGTCAGCAGATGGACAACAAAGTGATCTTTTAAGGTTTTCGTTTTAGAGTAAGATCCCATGTACTGCTACTGCATGCGTAGTGCTCTCGCGCTCATACTCTCGGCTGAAAAATTTTGTGTTTAGGGGATGTTTGGTCACTACAAATTGTCTGACTACGTACTTTGTAATAGTTACCTTAATAACATATTTAAAAATCAGACATGTAAAAATAAGTAAAGTTCATTTATTTATTTGTGGAGCTTTAAAGCGTCTGACAAAAGTTTTGATCCATCGAAAGTGTATGACACTTATGATACTACTTAAATAACTACTACTACTACTACTTACTTATATTCTACAAAACATATATGAAATCAGCCATACAAATTTCAGTTAAGTAACTCTTATATAACCTTTCTCCCCTGGTATCTGTCTAGGTGTCACAAGCACACAGGTATTCAAAGTCACACAAAGACGCTACAGAGAGCCTAAGGTTTCATCCATGTGAAAATAAGTTATGTCTGATTCTGATCGCTCTAGGATCTTGGACTATTTTGATCGACTGAGGTATGGATCCCTAAAATATAGTCTACACCTTGGTTAGATAAACCAACCATATTCCGCTTATTGTAAGATTATTGTCTAAAAAACTATTTTTCAATACTCTTATTTGATAACCTGCTCTTATCCCTACCGCTTTTAGGCTCTGCGCATGGAGATGCAACGTCAGGGCGAAACTCCGCTGCCGCGACAAGTCGCAGCATGGCGGACAGAGCTCCGGCGGGTTCTCATGGAGAAATGGCGACAGCGACTGTCGCGACCCAGTGCTGGGCACGCTACAATTATGGCGGTAAGTCATTTATCTCAGGTCTTGGCGGTGAGATAAATTTTAAAGAGCAGAATTTTTTAATGACACTATCAGAAATATAGCAGAAAAAATTATTTCTGCATTAATGACGAGGAGGAGGAAGTGTATAAATTTGTTAACCTCACCTTAGTTGACGTAGAAAGATCTTTTTCAATGAAAAATACTAATAAAAATTGTATGTTAACTATCTTTGTTTTATTTGTCTTATCTATCACTGAGGTTTTGATTATTATTTATTTGTGATATTGTTGGCCACACGGGATTATTCATTAGAAACCCCGGGAAGATCCATATTAACATCAACATTTCGATGTAAGTACATGAATAACTCTACCTAATTCCGACCCCTGATTATTACTGAGTGAGTTGTGAAGCCAAAAGCAGAAGTCACAAAATAGATAGGTACAGAAGTCAATCTCATGTATGTACTTCACTTTTCATACCTACGTTCGACGATCGCGCTAGGGTCAGCGCGTGGCGCCGAACTGTTCGAGTGCGACCGGGTGCGGTGATAAATGCCTACCTAATCTGAATTGTAAAAATATTACATGGCCACAAAATCATCTTCTCTTTCTCGGTGCGGGGCCTGTTCTGTGTTACGTTAAAACAAACCATCAAAATACAAGCAAATATCTACTTACCTCTCTGAATCAATTGGTAGCTTAAAATACGTCAATTCACTGTTTAATGTTGAATTTAAACCACCGTCCACTGAACAGTTAGAATAATGTTTTTTTTTGTTTGTCAATTTTTTCACAAAAAAGTTCACAGACGCGTGTCTCAAACGGATAGCACTCGAGCTCGCATTGAGCTGAACTGAGCCGAGATATCATGTCCATGAGTGGTGTCTATGTGTGCGTTGCTCGAGCGCGCTTTGTGTGTAGATTAACTTCTATACCTATCTATTTTGTGCAGAAGTTGTGAAAAAATTAACTAAAGCTTAGTTACTTAAATGGGTGGGTTGCAGGGTTATTCGGAAGAGTTACTGCGGCCCTCTGGAATGTAAAGGGCAACTGAAGTGAAACAGGTGGGTTTTAGGCTAGTCTAGATCTACTCTGAAATATGATAAAATCAACTGCTAGTGCACGTATGTTCACATCATCATCATCTTTCTGCCCTTGTCCCGTGCTATTTGGGGTCGGCGCAACACGTTTTTTTCTTCCATTCTGCCCTGTCACTCGTCGTGCTATCACTAACTTCCTTTTCTTTCATATCACTCTTCGCACAATCCATCCATCTTTTCTTTGGTCTCCCTCTCCCTCTCCATCCATCCACATGTAAACTCATAACTTTTTAACGTATGTTCACATAATGCATTGAAAAATTGATTTCATATTCTTGATTTAAGAGGCTCCTTCTTCACTCGCCTATCGTCAACATCGAGCATGGTTTCAAAGCTTGTTACTTCATCTAACGCAATCCAACGCGAATTTTGACGAAGAGGCAACGCAAAAAAGAGAGATAACGCCTGAAAACTCTGTTAATGTTAATTCCGTGATTTACTCGAATATTTCACAAAACTTGTTCAGGAAATACGTGATTTTTTAAACCCTTAAAAGTTTTTGAATAAAATTGTTGTCATTCAGAATCTTGATTAAATTTGCAAGGCTTCTATTGTTACATTTTTTAGACTTTTTAAATTTTTGAGTAGGTATATTATGAAGTGTCAAAGTTCATGTAAAATAGCAGATTTTCAGAGGTCTTTAATGGATTAGTTTTACACAAATTTACAAATTGGTTTCAATAGAAGCCCAGATAATATTCACAAGACACTGTGTTTCCAAAATATCTAATGAAAAATGTGTAATAACGTCATAATCGCGTAAGAGCGGTTGAATGAAAAACAGTGAACATTTATGTCGAATTACATGCCCTTTTGGGTTTGTTTCAGAGTTATGCCGCGCAGATCAATTTAATAAAAGGTCAGAGCTTTCGAGCAATATTTTTCTAATATACAACTAACATAAAACTCAACAAATATGATTTACTTTGATATTAGTTTCTAGTAGTTGGCTATCAATATTGATACTCAGCTTACTTTGTTGGAAACCAGGGATGTAATGCACATGAAGTTTCGGATCTGAATACGGATAATCAACCTCTATAATGTTCCCACTGCTGGGTTTCCTCTCTAGGAGAGGGAATGAGGCATAATTCACCACGCGGGCCCAGTGCGGGTCGGTAGATGTGAAAAATTATCGAATTTTTAGTTCTACCACATTCCAGCTTCCTCACGATGTTTTTCTTCACCATTTTGAGAGCAGTGGGAGTGAAAAAAATTACACAAAGTAAAGCATCTGCCTGGTTTTGAACTCAAGGCCTACAAATTATAAGTTGAGTCCTGTTGAGGCCACTGGGCCACTACTGCTCTCCAAATAAAAAAGTTTACGGATATTTTATGTTTCGAACTAGCTTTTGCCCGCGGCTTTGCCTGTGCACAAAACATATGGCCTATATCACTCAGGAATAAAGCAGTACTTTCAGAGATTACCTCCTAAAAACAAAAAAACAAACTTTACCTCTTTGTAATATTAGTGTAGATATCCAATAGTTTCGATTGTAAGTAGTTACAGAGCTTAAAGTATTCAGAAATCAGAAACGTTTATTTCAAATAGACCAATTACAGACACTTTTGAATGGTCAAAATGTCGGTCAGTCAAAAAAAGTGAAGCTAAAAATATTAGAAACCACATAAAGTAAAGAAATATAAAAGTAATTTTATAACTTAGATAAGTTGTAGGACACAAACAATATAAACTGAAAACTTACTTAATTTTAACTTAGATGGTACGAGTATCCGAATAAAGTACATGTCTAAATTAACATAAGGTTGCGAAAGAGGATTAAGTTACGTTTAAGTTACCGCTAACTTGGAGAGTATGCAGGTTTCTGTTAATTACTTAATTAGCCAAACTTTAACCTAAGTTCAGTTACCTGCTCCAAGCAGGATATATGTTCCAAACTTTGTTGACTTTGCAATGAATACGGGTTCTGCACCAACTAGAATATTTAAAAAAAAAATGTTTTTAATGGCATAGTGTTTCTAGGGGTCGGAATAAAAAAACGGTCAAGTGCGAGTCGCACTCGCGCACGAAGGGTTTCTTACCATTTTCTATACAATATTAGACAAACTTAAGTGGCAATGAAACTAGAAAATCTAACAAATAGGTAGGTATTATTTGTCTAGATTTAATGCTAGAAAAAATCTGCTTTTGATCAATTATCTTACTTCCATGTAACGTAAAATCGTATCGTAGTAAAATCTACTCAATTTTCTGTCTATCTACTTAATATTACACACACACACACACACACACACACACACACACACACACACACACACACACACACACACCATCACACACACACATCCCACAAACACTCACACTAAGTGAACTAGAGCACCTGGATCTCACTTTTGTTTTAAATTATTAAATGATTTTAATTAATTAATTGTAATAATATAAATAAATTGTGATTATAATTCAAATTAATAGGTAGTTGCTTAACCAATTCTAATTCTAGATTAAGAGTAATTAAGTCTAACTACGAATATAAATTAATTGTAAATTTATTATCATAAATTTTAGAACGCCGACGTCTCCCTCTTGGAGGTGGGCGCTAATGGCTACAACACAGTTTTAAACTAATGTAGTTGTTAACGAACACATAAAATTTTGTAAACATGTTTATTGTTCCAATAAAAATATTATTATTATTATATTATTAATGGGCAGGGCACATTGCTCGCAGAACAGATGGCCGTTCGGGCCGAAAGGTTCTGGAGTGGCGACCGCGTACCGGAAGACGCAGTGTTGGAAGGCCCCCTACAAGGTGGACAGATGACCTGGTGAAGGTTGCGGGAGTCCGATGGATGCGAGACGCACAGGACCGTTCATTGTGGCGACATTTGGGGGAGGCCTATGTCCAGCAGTGGACGTCTAACGGCTGAAATGATGATGATGATTAGACAATATATTATTACCTTTTTTTAGTTTTTAGTACTTGTTGTTAAAGCGGCAACAGAAATACTTAGATCTTAGATAATTTCAATTGTCTAGCTATCACGGTTATTTAGATACAGCTTGGTGACAGACAGACGGACAGTGGAGTCTTAGTAATAGGGTCCCGTTTTTACCTTTGGGGTACGGAAGCTTAAAAAAGGAACCCTTATAGGATCGCTCGTGTATCTGTCTGTCCGTCAGTCACAGCCATTTTGCTTCGAATCTACTGGACATATTGAATTTACACACAATGATGTGTAAGTTATCATCAGTGTCCCATTGTCTAGTACTCTTAACACAAGCTCTGCTTAGCTTGGGACTAGATGGCGTTGTGTGATTGTTGTGGATTATTATATTATTATATAATGGTTTTTTGAGAAGTGTTTTCTACTCGGGTTTTTTCCCGGTGGTTTTTCCTTGCTCCCGCCCTGAGACCCTCAGGGAAAAGGAGGTTCGGATCCCCTGCTAAAAAGTTACAAATACTGTGTCCCCCAGTACTTTACTTAAAATATTAACTGTATGGATTGCTGCTTGCTTTTGTATTATATGAATGTTTATACCTGAATCTAATTTATCACAATATCTATGTATGCTCTTTGCTACTATTCCTGTCGTTCCTATTACTATCGGTATATATATTATATTATATTATATTATATTATATTATATTATATTATATTATATTATATTATATTATATTATATTATATTATATTATATTATATTATATTATATTATATTATATTATATTATATTATATTATATTATATTATATTATATTATATTATATCTTATATATAAAATTCTCGTGTCACGGTGTTCGAACTTGAACTCCTCCGAAACGGCTCGACCGATTCTCATGAAATTTTGTGAGCATATTGAGTAGGTCTGAGAATCGGCCAACATCTATTTTTTTTTTTTTTTTTTTTATTTATATGGCAGAACAACGTTTGCCGGCTCAGCTAGTTATATTATATTATAGTATACTCGGACGTGTATTGTGAATACTTAAATAAATTTGAAATATGGGGGTTATTTTTGGAGTGCAAATCGGAAAACTACAAAATATATTTTTTTAAACTGTGTAATGAATGAATATTGTGATGGTATCAAATTTTTTTTTTCCTAATCGTTCGGGTGCGGTCGGCTCGAGTCGACTATGGGAGTATTGAATGAGACTGCGCCGTCACGCTCGGCTGTGTAACGCTCGCTCGGGTGCGGTCGGCTCAATAATTTTTTTGAAAATAGATGGTTGTTTACTGTCTCCCCCCCCTTAAAGTACCGAGTCTAAGATATTGAAAAAAATAAATAAAGGTACCCAGTTTTACGAGTACTGAAAGATTACAGGAAAACTTGCAAGAAGTTTTTGATAAAGAAAACGTATTAAAAAAATATGATTTGTACTTTCATCATCATCATCATCATCATCATTTCAGCCGAAAGACGTCCACTGTTGGACATAGGCCTCCCCCAAATGTCGCCACAATGACCGGTCCTGTGCGTCTCGCATTCATCGGATTCCCGCGACCCTCACCAGGTCATCGGTCCACCTTGTGGGAGGCCTTCCAACGCTGCGTCTTCCGGTACGTGGTCGCCATTCCAGAACTTTTCGTCCCCATCGACCATCTGTTCTGCGAGCAATGTGCCCTGCCTACTGCCACTTAAGTTTGGCGATTCTTCGTATTCGTATTTGTACTTTACCGATTTTTTTTTGTATTTACGTAAAGCTAATAAAAGCTTGTTTTATTTGACTCTCAACTACTTACTCGAGGGCAATTATAGTAAAATCAATGAGACAATTTTTTTTTGAGGCTTTTTAGTATGCAGTTCTATAATTGTTGTATTGCAGAGATGGTGATTACAAAAATTTTCTGACGCCAACGTAGATGACTTTTATGCAATTATGCGCAAAAAAGTGGGGTCGGTGGTGCGACGAGTACGCGGGAGCCTGAACAGCGTCTTGAGGATGATTGGTGTGAGAACCAACACTGTTCAGGGCCTCAAGTCTGCTATATTACAATAGTGTTAGAATGGTCTATCATTGATTTCATAATTGTTGATTTTGACCAGTTTGGTAATCTACTAATATAACTTTAATTGACTGGCCTGTTGGTCTAGCGGTTAGTGGCCCTGACTGCTATACCGGAGGTCGTGGGTTCGATTCCCACCCAGGACAAATGTTTGTGTGATGAGCACGATCATTTGTTCTGTGTCTGGGTGTAATTTATCTATATATGTATGTATTTAGAAATATGTAAGTATGTTTATCAGTTGTCTAGGACTCATAACACAAGCTCTGCTTAGCTTGGGACTAGACGGCGTTGTGTGATAGTTGTGAAATATTATTATTATTATTATTATTAATTATCATTATGACTTTCAAATGGTCAACCACTGACACTCCATTGAAAGAAATGGCATAGAATGGTAATCTCGTACATATTGACAAATGAATGTCTGACGTATGCGGGAAACTGCTAAAATTTTGACAGTTCCTTTCATCAGTGATCTACCATTAGAACGTCATTGTGCAGTCATTGCTTTTAATAAGCTCGATATTGTCATTCTACCACAACTCTATTACCAGACCATTGACCGATCAATGATTGATCATTATGAATTAGCAGATTACGAACTTTTATCAAAATGACAATGGGGTCGTGTTGGAATGAAGAATTTATAAAAATAGCAGATTTGGGCCCCTGCTCAGTAGGTTCACTGAACTCCATGCGTTGCGAGACCGTTGAGCCTACTGTGCAGGGGTAGATGTGTCTCTAACTTTATAATTACTGGAATTTTACTAACATTAGTTATAATTTAATTTCTTGTTACTAATAACTTTTATGGACTGTTTTGTCTTTATTTTTATTTTTATTAAAAAGTCTGGTACAGGCACTTTTTTTTTTTCGGTGGGACAGTCATCCTATGACATCCCTCGCTCTTGGGCGGAGCGCGAGATAGTGTCAGACCTTTACTGACTAAAAACCCAGTCCTATTCTTTCATAGCCTTTCGTACCAGGGCCGAGTCTTCCTTTTAGAATCAGACCCTTGGCTTCAGTAGGTTTCGACCCTGCTGGGCCTCTACAGTTGCTGACATCTCCTTGAGGCGCGCGTGGAACAGTACGCACCGTTGACGACTTGGGCTCGATCCGGACAGTTACCGGACGGTCAGACGGCGAGCTACCCATTGCTCGCCGTCCGCAAGCACGCGCCTACGGTGGACGGAAATCGGGATCGGAATTCCGGCGGCGGTTGGGGCGTGAGGACCGTTGCCTCATGCGATCAGCGGCCACCTTTGCTAGCTGGTCCAGGCATTAAGAATTTCTTTTACGACTTTTACAAAATCTAGTGCTCAAATAAGATCTATTATTCAAACAAATGTTCCTCATATGACCTGCTAGCGTTTTTTTTTTGGAAGTTCTAAGTTATGGCTTGATACGGCGGCCTTTAGCCGGTCCTTACGACACCCTTGGGACAGATTATATTGGCACGTTTTTTCCTACAGTTACCGGCTGTTTAATTATTCATTTTATTACTTATTACTTTTTGAGTACTTACGAAAGGAATCTATTACTCTAAAAACCTATTAAATATCGTCGAATCCAATTTCAACTTTTACGGTTTTAGTTATATTGGTAACTTAATCAGAAGTTCTGAGCAGTTTCGGATATGTCGATTGCTTTTCTTTTAAATGTAATTAAAAGGCTTTAATCTATTAATGATATCCGCAGGAGAACCAAGGTTACAGACATAGCCCGAAGAATCGCCAAACTTAAGTGGCAGTGGGCAGGGCACATTGCTCGCAGAATAGATGGTCGATGAGGACAAAAGGTTCTGGAATGGCGACCACGTACCGGAAGACGCAGCGTTGGAAGGCCTCCCACAAGGTGGACCGATGACCTGGTGAGGGTCGCGGGAATCCGATGGATGCGAGACGCACAGGACCGGTCATTGTGGCGACATTTGGGGGAGGCCTATGTCCAACAGACGTCTTTCGGCTGGAATGATGATGAATGAATAATGATGATGAATCTATTAATGGAACATACTTCGAAATCTTACATTGGTTCTTGCGTTTAAGAATGGCAATCGGGTTTTATTTTGTGTTTATTCTTTTACAATATTAACAACTAGCTTCTCCCAACGACTTCGCCCGCGCGAACGTTGGTTTCTCCATACAAACTTCCAACCCCCTTTTTACCCCCTTAGGGGTGGAGTTTCGTAAAATCCGTTCTTAGCGGATGTCTACACCTTATAAGGAACCTACCTGCCGAATATTAAGTTTGTAGGTGTTACAGTTTCGGAGATTTCGTGATTAATCAGTGAGTGGTATTTCGCTTATAAATATATAGGGTGACTGGTAATTAGTGTACGATACTTAAACACGTGATTGTGCTCATAATAACCAACAACTTTTACTATGGGAACAAACCTGAAATCGCGAAAAAAAATCAGATGTTCAGTACATTTATGTTTGCCTAATGTACTGAACAGCTGATATTTTTTTCGCGATTTCGGCTTTGCTCCCATAATAAAAATTGTTAGTTATCATGAGCACAATCACGTGTTTAAGTATCGTACACTAATTACCAGTCACACTATAAAGATAGATAAATAACAGATAACACAAATAAAAATCTTTTCCGAAAACTGTGTCCAAATAGGTTATTAAATTAAGCAGCATCTAAAATTTTAAAGATTTATATGAGGAGGAGTGGGGGTGTGGTAGGAACATCTTGCTATCTCTTTTGTACACATGTAATTGCGGTGACGTCACATTTCAGTGTGTGTATCCTTATTCTCTTTCTTGATAGTTTTTCCTTCATATTTAACGGATTTAAAAATTCATTTCGTTTGCGATTTTGGATAAAGTCACTTTTTGATACAAGTAATCGAAAAAATTTAGTTAATAATTACGGTAGTTGTCCTATCTATATTTTTTGACATTCTTCATTTAATAAACGGTTATAGTCCGTTGAAGAACTTGAACATTTTTATTGATGAAAAACTATTTATTTATGAAAACTTCATGCAACATAAAGGTACAAAGGCGGACTTAATGCTTTAGGCAATCTCTACCAGTCAGCCAAGGGTAGTGAAGAGAAAACATGGTAGGTGCATAATAGTACATTATGATATAAGTGTGTAATGTTAGTGATTACCGTCGAGTCGGTATTTAGACCCGAGCCGTGGCGAGGGTCTTAAGAGAGCCAAGAACGGTAATCATTTATTACTCACGTGTGTCATACGACGTTTTTCAATACACTTGTAAAGAAAACAACAGTAAAACTAGTAAAATTTTCTGTGACATGGCGGTAAAAATCTGTTATAAGCGCGCGTTTTTTTTATTTACCCCTAGAGGAAGGCTAAGGTATTTTGATCATACTGCCTAGTCTTACGTTTATGTTTTCTTGCGTGACAAGTTTTTACGATAATGTCTTTCGTAGTGAGTAGAATAAGGATGTAACATTTTCTAATGATTTTGTAGTATTTAATTTTATTTAATTAATACAGCCACTGAACTTCACTGAAATAAAAAAAATCACCGCGCGCATCTTAAAATGGCGGCCCTAGACCACAAAAAAAAACAAATTTTATTTGAATGTACGATTTATTTACTAAATGTTTTTTATTAAATAAATCGTTTGTACAAGTTAAATTTGTCCATTTTAACTTGTAAATTGGATGAAAGTAAGTAAAACACTAATTTATATACTATTGAACGCAATAACTTAATGGGAATTTTATTCTTCTAATTCAAAATTTGTTTTGCGAACAAAGAGGTTGAACAAAAAGGTTTGAACTACATTATAGCACTAGTGCGTAATGGTAATCAAAATGTCGCAGTTTGGTAACGAGTGCCATTATATACCTAAGTGCAGTGCAATAAGAGTCACTTTCTGAGCAAGTGTGTTGAAAAAAAAGGAAAAGATTAATAAGAAAACAAAGGAACAAATGTATAAGTTGTTGAATATTATTATTATTATATATATACTATTCATAGTCGTATCTAGTTTCTATAAAGAGACAAAGAATAGGGCAATGACCACTACCGCTATACCAAAACGCGACACCTATACTTACAAAAAACCTTTAAACAATAAACGTTACCTTACACAAAAAGGTTTTAGACATTTTCCAAAATAAAAACGCATTTGTAAATCGAATTTGGAACGTAGTCGCTTTCAAAAATAAACAGCATTATTTTGTGATTCCGACAAAGACTTTTATCTCAATCGACTGTTCATTGAAGGGGATGACGCTATTCAAGATTGTATCTTTTTTCAGCGAATTTACACAATAACAGATATCCGGTTCCGTCAGCGAGCGCCCCAGGTGAATGCGATACCATTGAAAGTGCTTACAAATTTTATTTTATAATATTGTGTTGTTATTTATATATCAAATAGTTATTTATGTATTTTATTTCAATAAAATTATACACCAGTAGGTACACAACATCAATATTTATTTCAATTACATACGAGTATTATATACATATATGTTTACCCTAGTCCGTGCGTCACTGCGGGGTGCCAACTGAAAACCAGCGCTCGGTGTCTAACGCCCAGCAAATGCTGAGGTGGTCACCCTTTCGGTGCGGACACGCTCGGCGCACTTTGTACTTTTGTTCTTTTTTACTTTGTGTTTATAACCGTTGTGCTGTGTCTGTCCCGAATAAAAGTATTTCTATTCTATTCTCAATAATGTATGCTATATTCTTATTATTTTATGTTTTAAATGATGGTATTTAAAATGGGCACCAAGGAGCTATTGCACCACTCATCAGGAATGGCTTCTTCCCGCAACAACTTATTGAAGAACAAAGCTAACCACGTCCATCCATCCACTCGCAATAACTTCTACACTTCAACTGGTATTCCATCTGGACCAATGGCTTTACCATTCTTCAATCCATTTACTGCTATTCTAACTTCATCCATACTAACCATTCTCACTATCCTCACATTCACTGGTTTATTCTCTAATACCCTACTCCATTTATTTTCCTCATTCATCAGTCTTTCAAAATATTCTTTCCACCTCTTTGGGGCCATGGATTGAGCGAAAGAGAACCCTGGAATCGGGGACCGGGAGAAGTTATTGGATGATTTCCCACCTAAAAATAAGCCTTGAAGCACATTCTGTCGGTCTGCGTAGAGCCAATCATTCAGTGATGGTGTTTGGATAAGATCTAATCAGTGTTATAGGCCATAAATATAAAACCGTAAAAGCAACTCTGAGAGTTTGCCAGGAAGCACAGTTTCCTAAGAAAACCTCAGTACCGACCATCTGTAAGTGCTAGCAGGTTACCTGTTTTCCACACAAAGATCCTAGTTCTACATTCCTTTTAGTTTGCAATACTTATGCTTGCGATCGACTACATATGGCCTATAATGCCGTGAACACTATGCTAGATTAAAGCTCTTACAGTTTTTAAAATAAAAGAAACAAAAAGTGCACCAGCTGGTCATTTTGGAACTCTTGGAAGGCAAAGTTTGAGGCGAAAGCATAAACTGAGTTTCAAGTTTGTGATGCTTTGCTGTTTCCGTCTGTTTTAAGAATGGAATCTTAACACTTGCCTTATACATTCGGAATGGCTCTCTAGATTCATAATCTAAAATGTGTAATCTGGGTACATTCCGGCACCTTGCCTCACACTAGATATAAGCATTTTCTAGAGAAGCAGGCCACGTGGGCGGCGCGCGGGTCACATATATTTTTATGTATTGAGATGGATGTGTGGTGTGACGAGAATGGATAAAGTGAGAAATGAGTATATTAGAGGAAGTTTGAAACTGGCGCCTGTGACTGAAAAGAGTTCTGAATATACATGTAGATGGATGGAGAGGGAGAGGGAAGCCAAAGAAAAGATGGATGGATTGTTTGAGGAGTGATATGAAAGAAAAGGGAGTTAGTGATAATGTGACGGGTGACAGGACAGAATGGTAGAAAAAAACGAGTTGACAGACCGCAAGTAATATGGGATAAGGGCAGGAAGAAGAAGAATACCCTTCGTGAGCTTTAGTCTGAATTTAGTAAGTTTTTTTCATGACACTTGTAGCGGCACAAACTGTTGCAAATAAACCAGGCATTCATCTACCACTGAATTAAAAAACAAACACCTCCAATTGCAACTTTTTATCGCAGCTTGTATATCTCTTGGAGTAACATAAAATATTTTTTATACAAAGGTCGCAAACTTCTGGTAATGCCTCACTAACTTGAGCCATAAACCTGATTTATGGTGTTCCCTCTTTTATTTCCTTCTATGGAGACAAGGAATTGGTCGTGCTGTTTACTATTTTCGCGAATCATTAGGTGATAACACCACAGTCTATATGTTATGTTATTTTGTACGGAAATCTTGTGTTAAGAGCGGCCAACTCGAGGTACATTTCCATACAACCGCTCTTAAGTGACTATGATGTTATTACTTATCTTTTTAGCGATAAGACCGCCCATTGTGGCACCCTATTAATTTTAAGTCTCTAATGTAATTTGTATTTTGGTGTACAATAAAGAATATATCTATCTATCTATCTTTCTTTCTTTAATAATAATAATATTTATTTATTTTAAGACAACTTTTGGTCCACATTATATGTTAGTACTTATTTCTATGTTAGTTCATACATTACATCACACTGTTTTTGTATTCTTCCCATTACAAATTACGTAATTATTAAATTCAATTAGAATTGTCACTAAATTAATTAAATGTCTTAGAATAAAAATTAGTAATGTCAATAAATAAAATATCATTGATTAAAACTTAAAAATGTCAATAAATTAAATAGCATGGATACAAAAACATTAAATGTCATAGAATAATAAAAATAAAATGACAGTAAATAAAATTTCATGGAATAAAGATAAAAATTTCAATAAATTAAATTTCATGGAATAAAAAGGCACAAATATTTTGTAGATCTAGGTTTCTATTGAAATGTAAACATAGTCTAAAACTAATCCAGTAAAGAACTTTGAAAATCTGCTTTTTTAAGTGGACTTTGACCCTTCATAATCTATACTAATATTATAAAGCTGCAGAGTTTGTTTGTTTGTTTGTTTGTTTGTTTGTTTGTTTGTTTGAACGCGCTAATCTCTGGAACTACTGGTCCGATTTGAATGATTCTTTCAGTGTTGGGTAGTCCATTTATCGAGGAAGGCTATAGGCTATGTTTTTTTTCAAAATTAGGGATCCGTAATAAAATTGCTATTTTGTAACACAAGGTGTAAAATCGAAAACCTATTTTTGCGTGCGCTGCAAAAACTATTGACAATAGAACAAAATGATGTAGTACGGGTTTGTAGATCCCATTAAAACCTACAAAAAAGTCCGCGAGAACATGTATCTAGCTATCATGGTTTAATCACAATAACCGATTTTGTGTTCAAAATAATTATTAAATCGTCTGAAGAAAAAAAACTACGTTAAATATGTACCGTAATATTAATCTTTATCGAAATTAAGCATTATGTTACCAAGAGTATTTATGTAGAAGTAAAATACTTTTTGTTTCATCTCAATCGGATATTTCGTTTAAAAGTTATCACGTGTGTAAGATGTTAAGAGTTGGTACCTATTAATGAGTTATGGGCCATAGAGTTTTTTATCAACATAAAATCCTGTAATAATCTTTTTCAAAATATATTTGTTGATGAGATCAAGAAGATGCAGTCCATTATCCACAGGAATTTCTTAATTCTTTAAACCCGAGTGGCCTCCCCCCACATTCTCTCAAGTTAAAAATTGGTGGCCCAATTATTTTACTTAGAAATCTTAAGCCACCAAATTTATGTAACGGGACTCGACTTCAGGTTAAATTTCTTCGCAATAACGTGATCGTTGCAACAGTTTTGACTGGTCCAGCGGTTGGTCAAACAGTACTTATACCTCGGATCCCAATGATTCCAAATGGTTTGCCTTTTCATTATATAAGAGTCCAATTCCCAATTAAATTATCTTTTGCCGTAACGATAAATAAATCACAGGGGCAAACATTTAAATATGTAGGATTAGATTTACGGCAAAACTGTTTTTCGCACGGCCAACTATATGTCGCGTTGTCAAGATCAGGTTGCGGAAACAATCAATATATTCTTCTGCCACAAGAAAATAAAACGAAAAATATAATTTACTCAGAAGTACTTTAAAATAATATTTTAACCCGGTTTAAAGTGGACGGACACCCCGCCTATAGTCGTCATTCTTATGTGTCTGGCTGAATGTCGAACAGATAGACAGCTATTGCCTGCGACATATACAATTTAACTTAATCTATATTTTTCTTAATATTATAAAGCTGAAAAGTTTGGTTGTTTGTTATGAACGCGGTAATCTCGGGAAATACTGATCTGATATGAAAACTGTTTAAATATTCAATAGTCCATTTATTGAGGGAGGCTATATTTATCTCGGTATTTCCACGGAAACGAGAAAAACGCGGGTGAAACCGCGGGGCACAGCTAGTGTAATCATAAATTAAAAATATATCTATACAAACCACATTTAGTCGAAATTCTGAATGATGGAAAATTATCGATTTTTAAAAACTTTTGAGGTATTAAAAAAAACACGTATTTCCTGCAACAAGTTCTTTGAAATAATTGAGTAAATGGCGGAATTACCGAATGCCAGCCAACAGAGCTTTTAGGCGTTACCACTATCGCGTTGCTTCTTGGCTTGGGAAGAGCCCTCTTAACATAACATAAAACGATAAGATTCTAATAAGCAGTGCCGCATCAATCACATGGCAAGGGTAGCAATTGCTACGGGCATCGCGCATTAGGGTGGGCCCCGCTTGGATGTACAGTGACCCATCAAAAGTGCTTAGATGCCTTAACGCCTATTTTCCCTTGCACGTTAGAGTTCAAGTTTTCGAAAATTAAACTAGATGGCGTTGGTTTCTTCACAGCTAAGTGGCGAGCAAAGGCAATCTCACAAAGTATAAACTTGACTTTTAGTTCAACAAATAATAGACACATGCGTCATCATTGTCGTCAACAACTGATTGTAGTTCATAATTTCATTATTCAAATTAGAGTCATGTTGACCTAGCGGTTTAGCATGTGCAGATAGATGCGTAAATCAATGAGCCATGAGTTCAAATCTCACGTAGTACTCACACTTTTTGTAAGTTTTTTTGAAGTCTTTTTGTAAGTAACAAAAGAAGTTGGAAGGAATATTTTAACAAAGCTAACAAGTGGATATTTATTTGTAATATAATATTCAAGTGGGTAGTTACTCAGCAAAATGAAAAAAATGCAGGTAAACAGTTGACAAAAGGCACTATTAAAAAATAATATGTTTATTTCTTACAATTTCTTAATCAAATTTAACAATCACCGTTTATTAATCACCGAATAAGATTATAATCTAATATATAAAATTCTCGTGTCACGGTGTTCGAACTTGAACTCCTCCGAAACGGCTCGACCGATTCTCATGAAATTTTGTGAGCATATTGAGTAGGTCTGAGAATCGGCCAACATCTATTTTTTTTTTTTTTATTTATATATTTTTTTTTTTATTTATATGGCAGAACAACGTTTGCCGGCTCAGCTAGTATTATATATAACTAGCTGTGCCCCGCGGTTTCACCCGCGTTTTTCTCGTTTCCGTGGAAATACCGAGATAAATATAGCCTCCCTCAATAAATGGACTATTGAATATTTAAACAGTTTTCATATCAGATCAGTATTTCCCGAGATTACCGCGTTCATAACAAACAACCAAACTTTTCAGCTTTATAATATTAAGAAAAATATAGATTAAGTTAAATTGTATATGTCGCAGGCAATAGCTGTCTATCTGTTCGACATTCAGCCAGACACATAAGAATGACGACTATAGGCGGGGTGTCCGTCCACTTTAAACCGGGTTAAAATATTATTTTAAAGTACTTCTGAGTAAATTATATTTTTCGTTTTATTTTCTTGTGGCAGAAGAATATATTGATTGTTTCCGCAACCTGATCTTGACAACGCGACATATAGTTGGCCGTGCGAAAAACAGTTTTGCCGTAAATCTAATCCTACATATTTAAATGTTTGCCCCTGTGATTTATTTATCGTTACGGCAAAAGATAATTTAATTGGGAATTGGACTCTTATATAATGAAAAGGCAAACCATTTGGAATCATTGGGATCCGAGGTATAAGTACTGTTTGACCAACCGCTGGACCAGTCAAAACTGTTGCAACGATCACGTTATTGCGAAGAAATTTAACCTGAAGTCGAGTCCCGTTACATAAATTTGGTGGCTTAAGATTTCTAAGTAAAATAATTGGGCCACCAATTTTTAACTTGAGAGAATGTGGGGGGAGGCCACTCGGGTTTAAAGAATTAAGAAATTCCTGTGGATAATGGACTGCATCTTCTTGATCTCATCAACAAATATATTTTGAAAAAGATTATTACAGGATTTTATGTTGATAAAAAACTCTATGGCCCATAACTCATTAATAGGTACCAACTCTTAACATCTTACACACGTGATAACTTTTAAACGAAATATCCGATTGAGATGAAACAAAAAGTATTTTACTTCTACATAAATACTCTTGGTAACATAATGCTTAATTTCGATAAAGATTAATATTACGGTACATATTTAACGTAGTTTTTTTTCTTCAGACGATTTAATAATTATTTTGAACACAAAATCGGTTATTGTGATTAAACCATGATAGCTAGATACATGTTCTCGCGGACTTTTTTGTAGGTTTTAATGGGATCTACAAACCCGTACTACATCATTTTGTTCTATTGTCAATAGTTTTTGCAGCGCACGCAAAAATAGGTTTTCGATTTTACACCTTGTGTTACAAAATAGCAATTTTATTACGGATCCCTAATTTTGAAAAAAAAACATAGCCTATAGCCTTCCTCGATAAATGGACTACCCAACACTGAAAGAATCATTCAAATCGGACCAGTAGTTCCAGAGATTAGCGCGTTCAAACAAACAAACAAACAAACAAACAAACAAACAAACAAACTCTGCAGCTTTATAATATTAGTATAGATTTCTTATTGAGGCCATAGCTTAAGTATTCGTTTCCAAAATTGGAAAGAGGTTTGAAGCTTATGTAACCTTAACAAAAACAAACAAAATACCAGATAATTTTATCACAAAGGTCAAAAGGATTAAAAATGTAGGCTAAAAACTATAAAATTTCACAACAACACATCAAGTGTTCATAACTTTTTTAAGTTGTTTTAAATACGGATACCTTTTGAGTGCGTAATTAGAGACACAATAGAAAGACAATGGCGCGTGAACGCCGGCGTTAATGCGGGGATCAACAGCTTACGTTAAACACACATAACAAGGTCTCCAGTTAATACAGAGAATAAGTATATATATAGCATAGTGGTTCGTCGACCGACGTCCGTTTTCTTCGTACTCCCTTATCATGGTTTGATGCTGCAACATGTTTATTAGGTTTAGTCTGCCAGCTCTTTGATGGTGTTTCAAAGAACCCTCTTCTTCAAATCATCATATCCATAGAACAACTGTTTTTCTCTGCAACAATAAAACAGAAATATCTATATAATATCCAATAATGATTATTATATAGGAGTTTTTTGTTTAAAAGCGTTAAAAAAAACTACTTACATTTACACCGATCTCTCTGGTTACTTCTGACAAGTTTTTACCTTGATTATGCATAGCAATTAATTGAGTTCTTTTTACTAAATCTATATAACAATGCATATTTACTCATTTTGGTAAAATAAGTAGACAATACACCTGGTTAAAAATAAAATTGAACGAAAGGCGCTGGAACGAGATAATCGAAATTAACTTAGCGAACAACCAATTGAGCTTAGTCATAACTCTTTGGTCTAAGTATTATTTATACTACCTACTAGTTATTTTTTATAAGTAAATCCATATTCAACCTACCCTCTCAAGTTTGAAAACTAACACATAGATAATCAAATATTTATAAATTGATATTCAATTTTAATATCTTCATCTCTTTAAAAGAAATTATAAATTATTTCAATGTTTGAAGAAACAAAAAGAAAGTACAAAAATAAGCATTAATTAAGCATTAATCATTTGAAGCACAGCGGCGCCATCTATTAACAGTATAATGTAATGTTGTCGATAGCAACATTTCAATCTGGTTTTACGCTAGATGGCGTCATTTCTCGCTTCACACGATTTTATTTCTGTACTTCCTATGCACTTTTGCAGCAGACTTTACAAAAACAAGTCAAAATACCATATATAAACAATTCTAGTTTTCCCATAAAGACAATGTAGGCAACTGCATATAGACCCATGAGTACTCAAGGGCCCCAATAAGTTAAAGAAGCTTAGAGTCGTTATCACCAGAGGTCGGAATTAGGTAGAGTTATTTAAGTACTTATACTGATTTCATACAGCGAAAGAATAAAGTGGATATGCCTCAAATCCTGAGATTAATTTTAAAGAGCAGATTTTTTTTTAATGGCACTATCAGAAATATAGCAGATAAACATTCTTCCTGCATTAATGACGAGGAGGAGGAAGTGTATAAATTTGTTAATCTCACATCAGTTGACGTAGATCTCTTCAATCTACTACTATAAGTCGTGATCTTTTTCAATAAAAATACTACTAAAAATTGTATGTTAATTATCTTTGTTTTATTTGTCTTATCTATCTCTGAGGTTTTTATTATTATTTATTTGTTCGTTGTTTTATTTTTTTGTTGGCCACACGGGATTTTTAATTAGAAATCCCGGAAAGATCCATATTAATATCAACATTTCGATGCAAGTACATGAATAACTCTACCTAATTCCGACCTCTGGTTATCACATATTATAAAGGCGAAAGTTTGTGAGTGTGTGTATGTTTGTTTCTTCTTCACGCTCGAATGTCTATACGGATTTCGACGAAATTGGCTACACGGATAGATCATGTCATGGAATAGCATATAGGATACTTTTTATCCCGGGAGTATATGTGGGATTATTTTCTACCGTCATGCGGGCAAAGCTCTGACAGCAGTTAGTTATTTGTACAAATTTCCAGGCCTCTTGATAGAATTTACTACAGGCCCCATGCTGGCTTGATCTAGAAAAAGAAAGCAAGAAAGAAAGAAAGAAAGAAAGAAAGAGAGAGAGAAAGACAGAAAGAAAGAAAAACAGTTTATTTACGCGAAATGACGCAATCTTAAAACTAGCTAACAAACATAACCAATAGATAGGGAAGATATGCGTAACATCCGCGCAAAACGGCCGAACGCTCAGTATAAAGCTGCGGTCTCACGCATAATGCGATAAGCTCACAGCGTGCAGCGCTAGATTTCAGCGTAGGCCGGTGGCGATCTCGCTGTACTTACGATGTTTTCTTGGATTTGGCTGGTTAGTCAATGGCGTAGGTGCACTCATGTTTGTTCTTTTGGTATTTTAAGGTTATATTGGTGATCTACATTTTTTATTTATTTTTTAGATGGGAAAATCATCAAATGACATCCCCTGCTCTTGGGCAGGGCGGGAGGGTGTGTCCGACTTTTACTGACTAAAAACCCACTTCTGTTCCTTTATTGCCTTTCATACCAGGGCCGAGTCTACCTTTTAGAAGTAGACCCTTGGCTCCAGTAGGCTTCGACCCTGCTGGGCCCCTACGGTTTGCTAATCTATCTGGCGCCCGAATTCATTATCCTTTTCTCATTTTTTACTTACGATATTGTCTTGGATTTGGCTGGTTAGTCAGAGGCGTAGGTGCCTAACTGCAGTCATGTAGGTTCTTTTGGTATTGTAAGTCGGTTATATTGGTGATCTACCTGGCGCCCGAATTCATTATCCTTTTCTAATTTTTTTTTTGTTTTATTCTGTGGATCATCAACCCCTCATCACCACTGCTAATAAGACAATCATAGTTTCAATCAGCGCTGTGGCTCTGTCTTATACACGAGTTCCAGCATTTTGCTGAGCGCTGGCTGTTTTGCACGGATGTGACGCATGTCTTCCTAATGTATTATAGAGTTGTTATTGTTATTTTTTAAAGATAAGCGTCATGTTTGACGCAAATAAACTCTTTTTTTTCTTTTTTTCTTTCAGTTTGCTTCGTGAGAGGAACCAGGACTGGAACCAGTTTGTTTGGTGGTCATGAGATTTAATGGTTAAAAAAATGTTGGATGAGAACGACGACTCGGGCTCGGTGTGGATGCTCTCCGGACGGCCAGAAGACGAGCTACTCATCGTCGTCCGCAAGCCCGTTCCCTCACGCGTGCAGGTGTCTTCTTCTATAGCATGACTGCTTCGGAGAAGGAAGTCTCCTGTTCCCTCTCACTCCGTAACATAGCTTGTACTAGAGCCAGGCGCGGAAGGTCGTTGCCACCGATCGCCCCCACGAGGACAGGCGGTGCTCTGCCAAAGCGAGGCACACCTCTACCGTATGCTCCACAGTGTCCTCCAGGCGATCCACACAATGGTGACACCCGGGCATTTCTTCCGCCGGAATCCGGTGAAGAAACCTTGCGAACTTACCATGTCCGGTGAGCTTTTGTGTCATGCGCAAGGTGAGGACGCCGTGACGGCTCTTCCACCATTACACCATGATTACGGCGCGCCCAGCGCTGCGTTGCAACAGTACGCTAGATGCGATAAGATCTGGTATCACTACAAAAATGAACCATCATTTTGTCAAACCCAATGACTACTGCAAAGATCACCACCATCACTTACATCTCGCGTCATACGCCATAAAACTAAAAATCCACCAACATGGCACCGCAATGAAATTCCGAACATTTTTTTCAGCGAAATCCATTTAAAACGCAGCAGCTTTGGAACGGATTCAGTTATGGAATTCCGACAGTTTGTTACAAACGAGCTCCGGTAGTTGTATCTACGTGGTTCGAGTTAGGATGCGGTTTCTGGGCCGGAGTTAGCGAGTTTGCGCCAGGAATGCGGCACGTGGGTGGAGTTAACTATGAATATGATTGTCAAATGTTCTTTAGGTTCGTCATTGTGGAGCCCGAGTGCTCATAAATTTCATAAAGACTTATTTTACGGACATGAAAACAATCCTTATTTATTTTTCATCACTGACGAAGTCATAAGTTGCGCGCGGTTATCCATTGGTCGACGAGCACACCAATTAGAACTGTTAACATTCAAAAAGAAAACGCGTTCATGGCTGCCTCGTGTTCGTAAATTAAAATAAAATCTTTTCCCATGTGACAGTATAATGCTTCGCTAGAAGTTGACTGACTGATTAGCAATTGATCAATCCTGCCTGACTTGATGGATGGTAGTGCAATCCTGTGAGTTCTTGATAACGACTGGCTGATCTGCAGCGTGGTACCGCAGTACTTAACTCCTGATTAACGTCCAAGTTAGTGTTTGTGCTCTTTCTACAGTTGAGAATCACAGGGTTTCGTCTAGGCTAGCATCAGGGAAATGTAGTGGATTCTCCAGTGAGGCCCGTCCACTTATCTAAACGCCTTTTTGATACTTTTTGTGACTCAAGGGCTGGCCTTTAACTTGATTAGAGGATAAGCATAGCCATACAGTGTGGCAATGCCGTCTGTCTTATTGGTATATTGTAGTTGTGTGCGAGCGTCGATTCCCGTATAACGTGCCTAGTACTAAGATAAACAACACTAAGTACATTTATGCACTTCTAGGCAAGAGAGATCTAGTGTGGGTCTAGGGTGAGATGGCGGTCAAACGCGAGCCTATCATTAATAAAAAAAAAAGATTGAAGAAATTTGGATAAAGGTCAAAGAATGATGGATGACCTTGATTTACGAATGACAAGTTTTTAAACTGCTATTACTAAGGATTATAGAAAAAACAAGACTGACAAAAAAAGAATAAATGAAAAGAATAGAAAATATAATATGTAATGTTATGAAGATTACTATTTACGTACACATAAGAGTACAATGGCCAGTAAAATAGTATTTCAGCATCATCATTTCAGCCGAAAGATGCCCACTGCTGGACATAGGTCTTCCCCAAGTGTCGTCACAATGACCGGTCTTATGCGTCTCGCATCCATCACCTCACCAGGCCGTCTGCGCTTATCTATTCTGCGAGCATTGTACCCTGGCGATTCTGACAAAATACAGCTCGCTTATGAGAAGTTTAAAGTTGGAAGCATCAGCCATTTTGCTATAAAACAAACGGCCATCGTCAAGAAAGCTGAACAAAGAGAAAATATACACCGTTAACTTCTACAATCCACAACAATTCAAAGTTGAAAGTTGCTCTTTATATATTCCTATAAATATTCAAGATTTTAAAACATTAACTTGTGAAGTATTTCTGGGAGAGTGAGCTCAAATCGGTTGCTCTTCATAATTGTATAATTTTAGACCATTCGTCTGGATTTATTGTTTTATTTTCTTTAGAAAGTTTTATTGCTAGACGTCGTCGGTCAAGTGGGATTGTTCTTGCATTATCGGTTCTGTCTGAGAACTTTAGAATACATTTGTTGGTATGCACTATTGAAAAGCATTCATCCAGACTTTTGCATTTTGTCAGATAGTTTTAACTTGGTGTAGTGATATGTAAATTTTAAGTTGCAATAGAGCTAGTCTAAATTTAACATGTTCTGATCTGGTGAATCGCCATATCTGGCCATAGATTGAAATCTGCGTACAACTTCTCACACTTCAATACCATCTATGGACAGAATAAGAATTAATTTAATATGATTCCTTAGTTAATTCGAAGTTGTTTAGTTATCGCTACGCTACGCTAATAGTATTTATTTTATCAACAATGCGAAACTATAAACAAACAGTATTTTAACATGGTTTTTCTTAATAAAATAATAATAAATAATAAAATTTTATTCAATTAACGTTTACAAAAAATTAACATTAAGCCAACAATAACAAACACAAATGTACACTAATGTACACACACACAATGTACACTAATGTACTATGTTAATGTACATAAAAAGGGCCCTACCTTAAAATATCATTGTTCTAATGATATTTTAAGTCCCCCCCTAGAACGGCCCTGTAGAGCTCAGATTGTGCAACGAAAACTATTGCAATATTTGTGATGATATATGAGAAAATGAAAAACACGTATTAACTAGGGTTGTAACGGAACTTCGCTTCCGCTTCCGTTACTGCGGAAGTTCCAAAAGAAATTGTATCTTCGCCTCCACCAATATAATATCATCCAATCACATCCCTCGCTCTTGGGCGGAGCGTGAGAGTGTCAGACTTTTACTGACTAAAAACCTACTCCTGTTCTTTCGTTGCCTTTCGTAACGGGGCCGAACCTTCCTTTCAGAAACAGATCCTTGGCCCCAGTAGGCTTCGACCCTGCTGGGCCCCTACACGGTTTGTTGACAACTCCTTGAGGAACGCGTGGAACAATACGCGCCGTTGACCTGCTGGGCCCCTACGGTTTTGCTGACATTTCTTTAAGGCGAGCGTGAAACACTACGAGCCGTCGACCACTTGGGTTCGGTCTGGACGGTTACCGGACGGCCGGACGGCGAGCTACTCATTGCTCACCGTCCGCAAACCCACGACTACGTCGGCTACGGCTGGAAATCGGGGTCGGGATCCCGGCGACTGGGGCGTGAGGAAGTCCGTTTCTTATCGTATACGGCCGCTTCTTTTGCTAGAATCAGGCGGTCGCCTCCTTCTGTAAAACAGTAATGTTTTACAGAAGGAGGCGACCGCCTGATTTTCCTCCTCGCTCCGGACCATGGCCTGTACCAGGATCCGGCAGTGACGTAACCAGTGACGTGTCAGAAAATGCCGTTTGCCATATATTTTATACTTAATAGTTTGCGGCAAATTTGTGAATTAACGTAGGGGAAGGCGCCTATGTCTGTAACACAGTTTATACTAGCACAGACACACACGACACGACGACGACGAGACGTTCACTCTATCTCAATTAATGCATAGCGTTGTATTGTACTGAATTGTTTATATGTTCGATTGAGATGGACAAATTGTATTTGGTTATTATTATTATTAACCTTTTGCGGGAACGCTGACAAAAAAGTCATTTCGCTCTGCAGAACAGAGTAACGCTAATACGTCGTGCCGTACGTGCCGTCCTAGGGTTATGTACATTTACCAAGTTAACCCTAAAAAAATCTTCAGTCTTTCAACAATTAACATAAATTCTCAACGCTTTCATCGACACCTCCTCCTCTACTTTAAGACTTAAAAAAAAACTATCATTTCTATAATTTTACTTTGGTCTGCGCAAAAATTTTTCAGCATTCTCGTTAAATTTATTAAATACAACGAAGCATTAAAGGAGAGAGATGTATTAAACATTTTAGCTTTGAAACAAGGATTGGTTTTGTTCTTTTTATTAGTGTTGTGTTGTTAGTGTGATTAGGTTTTTCTTTTATTTGAGTACAGTTGGAGAAATTAAAAGGCTAAGTACCTTTGAGTTTGGACAAGGTTATTATTTTGTTTGGTCTACTGTCAACATTGGGAATGAAAGTGACAGGTATGAGATAGACAACATTTTTTTTCGTGCTGGAAACCCTTATAAATCTTTTCTTTTTTTCTTCTTTTTTTTAACACAACTATCACACAACGCCGTCTAGTCCCAAGCTAAGCAGAGCTTGTGTTATGAGTACTAGACAACTGGTAAACATACTTAAATATTTCTGAATACATATTTCTGGACACATCTATTGGCCCACCTTGTATTTTCAGTTTCGTTTGGTCCTAGCTAAAATTTTATATTAGGTCGAGCAAAAAGTTTTTATGCAGTTTTGAACCTGGCACATTCACAATTTCATTCAATAGTCTTTTTTTGAATTTCGAACACAGAATTTAAAGAAACAAAAGACAATTTGGAGCCTGTTTGTTGATATCAAACAATCGAATACTAAGAAAACTTGGTTTTATTGGTTTAGTATAGTCGGCTTTATAATGTTCCCACTGTTGGGACTCAGGCCTCCTCTCTAGGAGAGGGAAGGGAATTTATTGGTTTACTTGGATTTAATTCTTGAAAAAGTGATTGATATCTTTGGTTTTGCAACAAACATTACTTATTCTTAACATTAAGGTGAGGTTCTATCAATAATCTATGGATATTTCACCTGAAGTCGCCGCCCAAGCTGTGGCACTTATTCAGGCCGGACACAGCCAAAGAAACGTGAGTGCTCAACTTAATTTAAGTCGATCTGCGGTCCGAAATGTTTATCGGAGGTACCTAGAGACTGGCGGCTTTGTTCGTCGCCAAGGAAGGCCACGATCTCGGGTCACAACTGAAAGGCAGGATCGATTCATCGTGACGACCAGCTTGAGAAATCGTCACCTTACCTCCATTAAGATACAAAACCAACTTCGCGACTTCCACGGAGTATCTGTGAGCGCTCGAACTGTTCGGAGAAGGTTAAAAGAACGCGATATGGTACCACACAAGCCAGCTAATGGGCCCAAACTAACGCGAGCCCACCGAACAGCGCGCCTTCATTTCGCACGCAGTCATTTAAATTGGACACAGCAAGATTGGAGCCGTGTACTCTTTTCTGATGAGTCTAAAATTGTGTTACATGGCAATGATGGAAGGAAGAAGGTCTACCGACGTAAGGGAGAGCGTTTCGCACAATGCTGCTTTGAAGAGAGGGTTGCTTATGGCGGTGGCTCATGGACTGTCTGGGGTGGTATATCCGCGAGCGGCAAAACTCAACTTGAGGTTGTTACAGGACCACGGCTGCCAACATTAAATGCTGAAAGGTACATTCGTGAGTGCTTAGAACCTCACGTGATACCATACGCGGACTATGTGGGCCCAAATTTCCTTTTTATGCATGATAATGCAAGAGCCCATGCGGCCGGCATCGTCAGGGAATATCTTCGGGATGTGAACATCACAGTTATGGACTGGCCAGTCAGAAGCCCAGACATGAACCCCATTGAGCACATATGGGACGAGCTAAAAAGACGTGTTAGGGCTCGTCAGCCAGTTGCCCAGACGATGCAGGAGTTGAAAACTGCCATAGAAGAGGAATGGGAGATGATACCTCAAAATTTCATAGAGCGGTTGATAAACTCTATGCCTAATCGTATGAGAGCTGTGGTAGATGCCCATGGAGGCAACACGCGTTATTAAATTAAACCTTTATTTGATAAAACATGTTTTTTATTCAAAAATCAATTGCCTTTAACAAGGCGCATATCCGACTTGTTAGGCGTAGCTCCATGTCGTATGGTATTCTGAATTCAAATTTAAAACAATACGATCGAAAAAGATGGTAAAATGTATCAGGTTTAAAACTGCATCAACAGTTTTTGTTCAATCTAACAATCATATTTCGGTAGGGGCCATCGAAACCTAAACTCTAAGGTGGGCCAATAGATGTGTCCAGAAGTGTATATTATAGATAAATTACACCCAGACACAGAACAAATGATTGTGCTCATCACACAAGCATTTGTCTTGGGTGGGTATCGAACCCACGACCGGCATAGCAGTCAGGACCACTAACCACTAGACTAACAGGCCAGTCAAAATGACAAAATGTCCTCGCCTTGGAGTAGGTGGAGGGTCTGTCCGACTTATTTGCGTCGGGGGTTGTGGATGCGTTTTTGACTTTTATAAACTCACCTTTATGTTTAAGAGAGGTTTGCGTGGAACAGTCCTCATCACAGCCTTGGGTCTGATTGATGGGGCGAAGAATATCTCTGAACCCGTCGACTTTGGCCACTTTCAGGGGGGCAGGAATACGGCATTATCCACACTTCTCTGACAACGGGTCCGCCTAATGCGAAAAGGGAGAGCACTTTTAATCTCCCTCTTTCCACAGCCTCCTTCCGCTAGATGAAATTCTCACAGAAGGAGATCACCACATCCCAGGACTGCTGGATGTGTTGCTGACCATGGAACGAACCAGGGTCGGCAGCGACTGGTCACTTCCGATTTTTTTTTATCCAAACAGCTTAGCCTTTTACTACCATGGGTGTATACTGTTCACTGATATGGCGCATAAACTTTGTGCGACAAAAACAGTATATAAGTAATAAATATTTCTTCGTTTTCATTGGGACCATAAAAAAAAATCTGTCATAGAAATTCGACAGCGAACGCAATACGAACAATTCTACGGCTTACTCTAAACACAGTCTTTAGCATAAATTGCATTGTATTCAATGGGAGACTTGGTTCAACAACTTCCGACCATTCCCAAAGACTCGGCTGTTACGTCACGTATTTCAAGAATATCCTCCAAGGAGGAGACACGAGATACAATCACGGGAAACCTCCCTATCACCCAGAGACACGTACGCCCATAAGTTACGGGGTTTAAAGATTGAAGTATAGCTCTCCTAGTTAACGCGGCATGACGCTGCTGGCTGGTCGCCAACCATCTTGTTATTGAAGCTAAGTTTTGTTTCTTGCGACCTTTTGTAAGGGTTTTAGGATGAGCCACCTGTGTGCTGTCGTTAATGATGCCGTGACTGTTTTTGGTAGAAATATTTTTTCTAGAAATCTAGAAGGGTGTCCGCGGCTAAAGTCGGCTTCATTTTTTCTTCGTCACCAAAAGAAAATTCAAATAATTCAAACTACCTAGTAACCAAAGGAATTAATTAAGGGGCTCCTATCTTTCCCCTAAATTATTAGGTAGGTACACTTGAACGATAAATCTACGTAAATACGGGAGTGTTTTGGCGAGAAAAATGACGCACGTCCACCCATCAAAGTATGATTTGACATATTGACGTCGTGATTTACAAAATTTGTTACAGAGAATTGAAAAAATGCTAATACCTCAAAAAAAAAAAATGTACTGTTAGTAAAAATAGTCTCTGTACAATATTTACAATCATTATAATCTATATAGACAGGTATAAATTTCCTATTGGTAATTGCTTAGGTAAAAAAGTTGAAACACAAACAATAAACACAAATAGACATCTTTTTTATTGTTTGTAGAACAATAAATGAAAAAAAAAAATACTTATACAAAATTGAAGACCATGCATGAATCAAAGTATTGCAATTTTTTTTTGAATTTTATGATGCCCTATAAGGTACTTTATACAAGTTGAAAAACGTATATTTTAAAAGGGAGCCCCTTAAAACTTAGATTTGAATTTCCTTGAAGGGCTAGGGCCGCAAGGGAAAGAACCCGTAAACGTCTTTCGGCTAAAATAATGATGATGGTGATGAAATTTAAAAAAAGAACCGCCGATTAAATTTGCGTGAAAACAGCCAATTAGATTAGATAAAGAAGGGATTACTTATATTGTGGTTAGCATTTGATACTTTTTGCAAAGTCTTTTAAACAGCAGGAGAAAAAATCTGTGCAAAAAATGAGTACCTCGGTTATTAGAATTTTAAAAGTTAAATAACAAATAACTATTTTTAACCGACTTCTAAAAAAGGAGGAGGTATATGTGTGTATTTTTTTTTTATGTTTGTTCTCGCATAACTTCGTCGCTTGTCCATCGATTTGGAAAATTCTTTTTTTGTTGGAAAGGGTATACTTCCCAAATAGTCCCATAGTCACCAAATCGGAATCTGATGATGGAATCTTGGCGAAATCGAGGGAACTCCTCAAATATTATAGGCAATCATATAGTGATTTATGTATTTTCATCGAAAATTTAAGCATTTACAGTCAAAAAGTAACATTTGATGAAGTGGAACTGACGAAGAAAACCAGAAATGGTCAACGGAACTTCATACTCGTATAGATATCACAATGAAGATACTTAAGCGACTATGACAATACAAATAAATGAATAGTTCTGAATAGTTAGGTTGAAAATGGTATCATTGAAGTGATCTGATGATGATGATGGAGCCGGAAGGTAGGCACTGGAACTCCGTAATTAATCAATGTATCCTAGCCGTGTTTGTGCTTATTAGAATTATCATGAGATGCACTTTGGCTATAAGGTACTATCGAACTGATTTGATGATGGAGCCGGAAGGTGGAAGGTAGACACAGGAACTTCATAATAAAACAATGTAACCTAGCAGTGTTTGGGTTAATTGGAATTGTCATGAGAAATAGGCACTCTGCTTATAAGTGTATCGCAACTAAAAAGTGTGAAATAAAAAACTTTTTACAAAAAAAAAAACTTTTTAGAAAAAAAAAATAACCGACTTCACTAAAAAAAACACTAAAAGGATCAAAATAACTTTAATTTCGGATGTCGGTGTTTCTCGGTATTGTTTGTTTCTTATTTAACACCGACTTCCGAAATTAAAGTTATTTTGATCCTTTTAGTGTTTTTTTTAGTGAAGTCGGTTATTTTTTTTTTTCTAAAAAGTTTTTATTTCACACTTTTTAGTTGCGATACACTTATAAACAGAGTGCCTATTTCTAATGACAATTCCAATTTACCCAAATACTGCTAGGTTACATTGTTTTATTATAAAGTTGCTGTGCCTACCTTCCTCCTTCCGGCTCCATCATCAGATCAGTTCGATAGCACCTTATAGCCAAAGAGCATCTCACGACAATTCTAATAAGCCCAAACACGGCTAGGATACATTGATTAATTACGGAGTTCCTGTGCCTACCTTCCGGCTCCATCATCAGATCAGTTCGATAGTACCTTATAGCCAAAGTGCATCTCATGACAATTCTAATGAGTCCAAACACGGCTAGGTTACATTGATTAATTACGGAGTTCCAGTGCCTACCTTCCGGCTCCATCATCATCATCAGATCACTTCGATGATACCATTTTCAACGTAACTATTCAGAATCATTCATTTATTTGTATTGTCATAGTCGCTTAACTATATCTTCAATGTGATATCTATTTGAGTATGAAGTTCCGTTGACCATTTCTGGTCTTCTTCATCAGTTCCACTTCATCAAATGTTACTTTTTGACTGTAAATGCTTAAGTTCTTGATGAAAATACTAAAATTACCATAGGGTTGCCTATAATTTTTGAGGAGTTCCCTCGATTCCTCATGGATTCCATCATCAGAACTGGATTTTGAAAAAAATGGGACCAATCTGGAAGCATATCCTATAAAGGGAAAAAAAAATTTTGCAAATCGGTCCATAAACGACGGAGTTCTGAGGTAACAAACATAAAAAAAAAAAAAAAAATAATGATGATAAAAAAAAAAAAATACAACCGAATTGATAACCTCCTCCTTTTTTTTGAAGTCGGTTAAAAATAACCGACTTCACTAAAAAAACACTAAAAGGATCAAAATAACTTTAATTTCGGAAGTCGGTGTTAAATAAGATACAAATAATACCGAGAAACACCAACATCCGAAATTAAAGTTATTTTGATCCTTTTAGTGTTTTTTTAGTGAAGTCGGTTATTTTTTTTTTGTAAAAAGTTTTTTATATACCTATTAAGGCAATGGAGGCCCATAGATAAAATACATAAAATAATTGTAAACAATAATAAATTAATACATATTATCATTGGGCACATTGCTCGCAGAACAGATGGTCGATGGGGACGAAAAGTTCTGGAATGGCGACCACGTACCGGAAGACGCAGCGTTGGAAGGCCTCCCACAAGGTGGACCGAAGACCTGGTGAGGGTCGCGGGAATTCGATGGATGCGAGACGCACAGGACCGGTCATTGTGGCGACATTTGGGGGAGGCCTATGTCCAACAGTGGACGTCTTTCGGCTGAAATGATGATGATGATGATGACATATTATCAAATACCTAACTTATTTAACTATAACTATACACGTAATGTATTATGTCTCGCTGATGGTGACACGTGTTATTGGGTCATTCAGTTCCCTTCAAAATGATTGAGCTGAGTGGGGCTGATGCACGCGTCATGCTCGTAAACGGGTGCCGTCAGTTGAGATTGATCATCTCTTAGCTGCCAGTGGCTAAATTCAATTTCTATTTTTTATTAGTTTTTTTTTTTAATTATTATTATTAGTACTTGTCTACATTGTGCTCACATATTAGAAGCGACCAGAAATATGTAACCAATATTTTTGTAACTCATAATATGATTTAAAAGAGTGTCCATGGAGTTTCTTGCACGTTCTTCTCCATAGAGATCTACGCTTTGGAACGTGCAATTTAGCTTCACTTTTTTTGACTGACTGACTGACATTTTGACAATTCAGAAGTGCCTGTAATTGGTCTATTTGAAATAAACGTTTCTGTTTTCTGAGTAGATATACGACACCTTTCGGCGAGAAGTCCTCTTTTAAGAAGGTCTGTAGCTGGTGAGTTGGATCTCGTACCACGAACGACTTGAAGTTGATGTCGTGGCGCGCTTTCAATCTTCCTATATTTTAAAAGTTAAGATTGAACCCTTTTTTTTAGTACTCCCATAAGATTAAATAAACCAATTTCCTCCACCAGTACAAAATAAGGAAATAAAGTGTGAAATCACTTAAAATTCAGCGCGCTCTGGTCGCAGGAACGTGAAGATGCATGCACCAGTGGACCGTAAGGACTATAAACCACCGCAGACATCCCATGAGCCACAAATCACGGTATGCACTGTGCTAGAAACCTAGGATGAAGACCAGAAGGTCCAAACATGTTCAGCCTATAACGTTTTAACTATATTCTAATGTTTTATTAACTGGACTAAACTGACAGCAGTGGACAATGCCCAGCTATCAATGAACAATGCACAGCTGTCAATGAATAATGCCCAGCTGTCAATGAACTATGCCCAGCTTGCTGTCAATAAAAAATGCCCAGCTGTCAATGGATAATGCCCTGCTGTCGTTAAACCATTTTTATAGCTGTCACTTTAGTCCATATAATTAATGGTATAGTTGGAGACAGGCTTCCTATCAATTGTTTTAGGAGCTAGGAGACACCGAATTAGCTTTATCTGGCTCAACATCAATACCCGATCACCTACCAACTATTTTTTCTTCTATTTCTCGCTTTTTCTGTTCTTTTCCTTTTTGTTCTATTATTATTGATAAGCTCGCGCTTGATCACCTGATCGTAAGCGATGATGTAGTCGACGGTAGAGCACGTTTGCCTAGAAGTAACCTATTCACTCTCGATTTAAAAACCCCTAAGTTTTACCAAGAAATACAGACTCCAGCAAGGAATTCGAATCCTTAGCTGTACGTACTCGATTCAAGATTCAAAGCATTTTATTTCAAATAAACCATTTACAGGTACTTTTGAAAAGCCAAAAAGTCAGATAGTCAGAAAAAAAAAGATGCAAATTGCACATTCCAAAGCGTAGATCTCTGGTGGAGATGAATGTGCAAGAAACTCCATGGACACTCTTTTCAATCATGTTATATATTACAAATATCTCGGTTACATGTTTCTTGTCACTACTATCATGTGAGAACAATATAGATAAAGTAAAAATAAAAACTAAATATAGATATTAAAATAGCAACTGGCAGCTAGGAGATGACTAGTCTCAACTGACACTGACAGCACCCGTTCACGGACATGACACGAAAATTAGCACCACTCAGCTCAACCATTTTGAAGGGAACCGAATGATCCAACACACGCGCCACCATCAGTGAGACATTTAAGTGAGCATGATAAACTCTCAACTGCCATGCTGATTTATGTCAAACAAGTCCAATAGTAACATAAAAAACCATAAAATAGCTCCATGGTACTCACATTTACAAACTGAAAAAAAAAGCTTCTACATTATATACCTAATACTTTATTATTTTCAAATTTCAAAAACATTAAACTAAAAAAAAAATCCAAGCTAATCAATATGTACAACCTAGTGGTAGTGGAGCTGGAGTAGCATTGAGCCAAGCATTTTTATCTTGAATATAATCCTCCAACTTATAATATGCTTGCCTGCAAAAGTACTAACATGATATTATAACAACATTGTTAACACTTAGTTCGCAATAAACGCTTTAACTTTGACTTTGCATAGTGTGCGTTTAATACAAGATTTAAATTTCGTTTCAAACAGTACCCCATGAAAGAAGAGGCGACTTTAGACAGTCTGAAACCTGGTTGAACCAATTGGTCCCTATTTCTTGTAACATAATTTTGTCAATCACCTCTTTTGCTAAAAAGATGAAGATTTCTTCTAACGTACATGATGTCTTCATAGATATATTGACAAGGCACCGTCATGATGTTAATATCTTTAAACAGTTCCCTTAGAGAATCGCAACAAAAGTTATTCCCTGAGATATTATTTGATGGTTTCTCTAGCCTTATAAAAAAGGCTTGAAAAAGGAGAGGTTTTGTAGATTTTTGTGTGGAGCTGAACTTCTGTAGCCACATTCTAGTTGTTCAGGAAAAATAAAGTGCAGCAATGGTGTGAAAGTAAATTGAGATCGGGCGAGTGCCGTGCGGTGGCCATTCGTCACCATTGAATGGGACAGTCCGGATCGGTTTTTATGGAAGCTGCGAAAATGTAGCCTTCGGGTTCACCGGGCTTTGGACTCGGTGTTGTCCTAATAAGTCGGACAGAACCGAAATAAAATGTGATATGGGACCATTTGGTGATACTGAAGATAAGTGCGGAATAGTGTTTGATTTTAAAGAATAAGATGCCATTCGCAATCTTTTAGGCGCTTCTATTGACGTGTATAAATGCCATTACTATCATTATTTTAAAAACTGGTACCACTTACATAAAATTTGTAAAAAAAGGAAATGAATTTCAGCTTCTGACGTCACAAATAGGTTTTTACTTACTACATAAATGCCAATTATTATATACGTATTATATAGTTATGTTATATAGTTTTTGATTACGCTAATCGATTTTATGCTACTGCATTACCTGAAAAGGATGATTTTAATATTTCTGAATACGTAATTGTATCAAATTAATTATTATTGACATTTAATTTTGATGACATTATTAGTGATAAATGATTTTGACATAACCATAATTCCTCAATTTAATTGTACTAATACAAAATACTAATTTAGGATGATAAAGGCAGGCGAAAGATAATTGTAATATTTTAAAAAGGCTGCTAAATCATAAGTACTACAATAATATAATATCAACATTGTACCTTTGGTTTGCAATAATTGTTTTGACTTTTTGCGTATGTCAGATAATTAACAGTAAGGGTCAGTTCACACCGAGACGCGACGCGACGCGACACTGCGTGAAGAGTGACTCAAAATATAACTTTATTGACTACACGAAAAGATACACATTTCAGAGTGAGATGCCTCGCGGCGCAGCGCTGCGTGGTGCAACGTATTCTGAATTCTCACAATGAAATGTGTGTCATTTGTGTAGTAAATAAAGTTATATTTTGTATCGCACTTCGCGCAGTGGCGCGTCGCGTCGCGTCTCGGTGTGAGCTGACCTTAAATATAATAAATAAAGCAGCCGTTTTATTTTGATAATCATTCCCAATTTGTTTTGAAGCCGGAGAGCATGGTAATAAACCAAACATATAAATCTGTTGTCTTTATAGATTTAGTAAAAATTTTTAAAAAAATGCTGTAGTAAAATTACACTGTACAAAATGACTTAATGTTTTATGCGTAATGATTTATTTTAATCATTTTTATTTTATTTATCGGAGTCACCTAACACAAGCATATTCTCGCTTAAAAGGTGATCTCCAAATCATATAAATATTAGCAATATAATATGTAATTGTTTATACATTGAATGTAATAAATACGAGTATATACATCTTAACTAATAAATATTATAGCTTTAGAAGTGTATATACAAACCAAAAATATATAATATGTACAAACGGGTAGAAAAAAAAAACACATTGGGCATCAAAAACTTAACTCACATTGTTTATTTATTTATTGTACACCATTACACATATTATAAATAAAAAAGGAAACTAAAACACATACATACAATGGGCGGCCTTGTCGCATTCCGCGATCTCTTCCAGGTAACTTGGAATGGACAGTAATTGCCTGGACAAGAAATGGGGCTTTCATTGGTGTTACAATACCAGTATTATACATTATGTTATAATATATACACAGATACATATACATATATGCTATATAATAGAAACATATTGAAAACTATAGATAGAAACATAAATTACAACTTTTTTTACTTTTTAGGGTACCGTACCTCAAAAGGAAGAATTGAAACCCTTATAGGATCACTTTGTTGTCAGTCCGTCTGTCTGTCTGTCTGTCTGTCAAGACCCTTTATCTCGGGAACGCGTGAAGGTATCGAGTTGAAATTAAAACCATATACTCAAATCTGCGATCCCTTGAAGCTGTGAAAAAATCAAACTTGTAAGTTAACTGATTAAAAAGATACAGCCGTTTATGTCGCATAAAACACTCAAGGGAATCAAAATTATATATATATACTCTACTTCCCGTTGACCCAGGATCCTGAAATTTGGTACAAAGCAAGGTCTTATAGCACAAATATAGGAATAAATCTGAAAACAGTAAATTTGTTGACAGGTCATAAAAAAATGTTATTCGGAAAAATCTTCGAGACTCCATTCGGGAATTGAACTATTTACATAAGTTTGTACGAAACCCTCACAAACAAGTGCGAGTCCGACTCGTACTTGCCCAGTTTTTTATTATAACGACATCGAAATAAGTACTTAAGCTTAATTTAACCCGAAGCGGTATACGACTACAATAATAAAATTATGAAGCGTAAATGTTCCGGGGCACAGTATGAATATTTATTTACTTTAAATCTGCATCATTTACCGAAAAATTCACTGAAAACATTTTATTTACAAAATTTTCTCTGTTAACAATAATTTTTGTTTCATCAGTTATTGATATAAATCATGTTTCGTGTTACAATAATTTACATTTTGACGAATTGAATACAATCATAATAGTCATTATTTTGTTATTGAAAATTCTCGTTTTTCCAATGGTTTTGTTTAAGAGCGTCCTTTTCGAGGTACATTTTCATACAACCGCTCTTACGTGATTATGATGTTATAACCCATCTTTCTCTAGATATTTTGAATGCACAGCTATCTTGTGGATATTATCTAGGCTTCTATAGAAATCAAAACATAAATTTGTGTAAAACTAATCTAGTAAAGACCTCTGAAAATCTGCTGTTTACCGTAAACTTTGGCCCTCCATAATGAAAATATATTAAAAATATAAAAAAGTACGTCAGTAGAAGCTTTGGAAATTTAATCGAGATTCGAATAATTTATAGAGAATATTCCATGATTTACTTTCACAAAATTTGTTACAGGAAATACGTGTTTTTTAAAAAATATCTGGAGAAAGATGTGTAATAACATCATAATCACGTAAGAGCGTTTATATGAAAGAAAATGCACTTCGACTTGGCCGCTCTTATGAGCATTGTCCGAGTTTCTTGACTGGAAAGAAAATTAAAAACAAAAATATCACGTGGGCTTTGTCAGTCTAGCTTTGCCCCGTGGTTTTCCTGTTGTTGTTTTCCAATGACTTTGTGTTTTTTTACAATGTAGCTTCCTATCTGTGAAAAAAAATCGTAAATGGTTCAGACCTTTAGAGAATAACTGTTATAAACAAACAAACATTACTGCACACGTGCAAAATCGGGGCGGGCCACTAGTTTATTATATCAGTTTAGATTTGAATCTGCAAAACAGTTTTAAAAATGTTACTCGTTCAGAAATGATCTGATATATTGATTCGTTTCGCTTGCTTTGCCCAGTTACTAAAAAAAACAACAATTATTTTTTCCTGTGCGCATGGTCACACTAGTCTCCACATCTGAGCCCTGCAAAGACTTGAGCATTCTATTTTGAGTGCGAGAAAAAAGCTCAGTATTGAATGTCTGCCGATAGATCTGAACTTTTAGATAGCAGTTTAAACTTACGACAATGGGTCTCTTAAGAGGGCACTTCCCGATTCGTCTGTCGTCAACGTGAGCATGGATTAAGAGCTTGTTTCATACAACGCAATGTTTGATAAAGAGGCAACGCGAAAAAAAGAGAGATAACGCCAGAACGCTCGGTTGTCATTCGGTAATTCTGTCACTCATTCGAATATTTCACAATACTTGTTCCAGGAAATAAGTTTTTTTTTTTTTAAATCGTCTTTCATAATCTTGTTTAAATGTGCAAGGCTTCTATTTTTAATTTTTTTTTAATTATGAGTATATTATAAAGGACCAAAGTTCCTGCAAAATAGTATAAATTTATATTTTGTTTTTATACAAACATGTGTAATAAATAACGTTATAATCACGTAAGAGCGGTTGAATGGAAATCTGTCTCGGGTAGGTCGCTCTTGACGTGCGTAATTAGAGACACAATAGTAAGACAATGGCTTGCGGACGCCGGCTACCGCCTGAGCGTTAATGAATTAATAGTCAGTTTTAAAGGGTACTGATTGTTCGCTACATTCTATGGGTAAATAGATTTTTGTTTATCATAGGACCGATAGCTGATGAGTCTAAGAGTAGAGGTTGCGAAGGAGACGCCTCGGGCGTTGGGACAAACGCAGGGCGATTTCCGGCCACCATAGGAAGGACGACGAGTAATGAGTAGCTCGTTGTCCGCCAATCCAGTAAGGACCAGGGAGCTTACCATGGCATCTTAAAATGTCAGTCGTGCGAGCGATAAAGACACCCTATATAGCTCCATCGCTTTAACAGTTCAGTTTAGGTCGTAAAATGGATCGTGTTAAGAGCTCGTGGCAGCACTACAGGGCCAAATCGGACGGCGTGTAGTGTTCTATGCGCGCCTCGAAGATCAGCAAAACTGGAGGGGCCCATTAGGGGCGATGCCGCAATGCCTGCTAGGGCTGCGGTTAAAAATAAAAGAAATTGTGTTCACATCTATACATATAATAAAACAGTAAAATGGTGGAGCGTTGGTATTCATCATCATCATCATCATCATTTCAGCCGAAAGACGTCCACTGCTGGACATAGGCCTCCCCCAAGCGTCGCCACAGCGAACGGTCCCGTGCGTCTTGCATCCATCGGACCCCCGCAACCGTTACCAAGTCATCGGTCCACCTTGTAGGAGGCCTTCCAACGCTACGTCTTCCGGTACGTGGTCGCCATTCCAGAACCTTTCGGCCCCAACGGCCATCTGTCCTGCGAGCAATGTGCCCTGCCCATTGCCACTTTAGTTTGGCGATTCTTCGTGCTATGTCGGCAACCTTGGTTCTCCTGCGGATATCCTCATTCCTGATTCGATCACGCAAGGAAACTCCGAGCATAGCCCTCTCCATTGCCCTTTGGGTGACTTTAAGCCTTCTAATGAGGCCCATTGTAAGCGACCACGTTTCGGAGCCATATGTCATCACTGGCAACACGCACTGGTCATAGACTTTCGTCTTGAGACACTGTGGTATATTGGACGAGAAGACACCGCGCAGCTTCCCGAACGCTGCCCAGCCGAGTCGGATTCGACGATTGGTATTAGTTGGCGCAAAAACTACTGAACCAATCCTGTTCAAATTTTGCATACATAATCCTTATAGGCCGGGTCAACTGTTAGGCTACATATTATCACGCTTTTTGCTATGGGGGGTGAGCAATATTCCAAAATGTTCCAATTGAACGACAATCGCTCTAAGTTCGATCCTCAGGTACAGTTAATATTTTTGTGATTGTTTTAGTGTTTTTTTGTACATAATATGGAATGATATTTCCAGAACAATAATAAAATGGCTTTTTATGTATTTTTAAATTGCCATCGACATTTTTATTCGATATTTTTCCAAATATTTCAGTAAAAACCCATCAAAACTCATATTAAAATGGAACCGGAGATAAAAACTACACTTTTTTTTAAATTTGGTTAGGAATTTAAGGTCAAAAATGAAAATCATCACGCTATTTTGTACAATGAGTCAAGCAGACAAGCAATGACGTGTATTTAAGAACGGCTATTTAGAACTAGATTCTGCAAGGACCGTGGCGCAGTAGTATAGTGACGGATCCGCGTTTGCTATGTTGCAAGTTCGAACCTCGCGTAATTTTTGTGATTGTTTTCTTTTATTTTTTATTTATATTATTGCTTTTTTTTAGTACTTTAGGGCTTTTATTTTTATTTTGTAAGTTAGTTTTAATTACGTTATTATTAGATTTAAATGTATATAAAATGAATAAATACAATTCATCTGTGAAGTAAGTTTTTATACGTATTATTTGTATCTCTAGAAATTAATCAATTCGTATTAATATCAAAGCGAATTAAAAACTTCATTGATTTCTTTTACAGTACTACATCTTATTATTTTTAAATTTAACTTCAGAACTTCTATCATCACTTTAAAGACAGCGCATTGGCAAGGGTTTACACCGTTCATCCCAATAATGGATAGTGTCATTATTTGCGATGATTGCTTCACACTGTACGGGCCCCAACGTCATCACGATCAATACTGGGACGACACTGACAGTGACGGAGGCCAGCATCACCGATAGCCCCAGACAACTGCGACATTTGTTTGCCATTATTTTAGTATTTTGTGGAGTCACAAACCCAGGTCAGTTGTGGGTCTCATGGTGAAATGGCAACAGCGACTGTCGCAACCCAGTGCTGGGCACGCCACAATTATGGCGGTAAGTCCCCTCTTTGAGGAGTGGCTGGAAAGACCACATGGCGTCCTTACCTTCCACATGACGCAGGTCCTCACCGGACATGAAAAAAAAAAAACTCCTGTTCCTTCTTAGGGTTGACGAGGTGAATGCTTCGTTGAAACGATTGAATCTATGGTCACGAGTTTACAGACTGCGCTTGACCATTAACATGCGAGCTCAGTTGGGCGGATATACTCAAGAATTCTTGGATGTTCTTTTAAAAGTTTGGTGAAGGCAACTTACCAGAAGAGAGCTCTGAAGTGCGCCTACCAGAGACTCTAAGCAAAGTGGTTCCCACTATTGAAGAACTAATTTGTCTGGTGTACGGGGACGTCGGTCGAATACCGCTACAAGAGAATTATTGGGTGTGTGAACGGGCCATTTTAACACCCAAAAATGATCAAGCTGCAGCAATTAACGAAAGCGTTCTCTCGCAAATTGATGCGAACGAAGTGGTATTTCTATACCTCTATAAATACTGTTGTAGAGCAAGATGACGCTATATATTATCCCGTAGAGTTTCTGTATTGGAACGGCAAGTGGACTCCCGGCGCACACTATCCAGCTGAAGGTCGGTGTCCCGATCATGCTGCTACGGAATTTAATTCCACCTAAACTATGTAACTGGGCCTAACTCAAAGTCATCTCTCAAATATTATTGAGGTAGAAATTCTAAAGGGTTGTGGCGTCGAGGAAACAGTGTTTATACCCCGAATACCACTAATCTCTCACAATTACCCCTTCTAATTCAAGCGTGTGCAGTTCCCTGTAAGCGTATGCTTCGCAATAATAATAATCTAAAGGCTGCAGGTGTTGATCTCAGGACAGCTGCTTCTCACACGGATAGCTGTATATCGCTCGCTCCCGCGTCACCAGTCCTGAATCTCTGTACATTTCGGCTCCTGAAAGTAGGACTAGAAATTTGGTTTACAGAGAAGTTTTATAAGAAAAGTAAAGTTTTGGTTTATGATTTATCAAATTGTGTTAGAAATATAATGGTTATTTGCGGACGAAGTCGCGGGCAACAGCTAGTTTTAAATATAATATATATAAAGTATATTTTATCTTAAAGTTGACGGTCTATACAATATTCTAGTGATTTTTATATGGAGCGTTTGTCTAAACATTTCTGAAGTATGCCTTGTTTTGGAAATTATTAGTTAAATCATTTATTAAGTTTTATATTAAACTTGCGGTTCCGACAGACGTTGTCCTGTCCAAAAACTGGCTAAATGTCAGAAAAAAATTTAGAACTTGATGTCAGCGCCACCTACCGGGTCCAATTGTATTTTTAACCCTTCCAGGGTAAACTTAAATATACACACAATATTTCATCCAAATCGGCCAAGCCGTTTGGGAGGAGTTAGGTGACAAACACACGTACATAAGAATTATATAGATAAAGATTAAGTTATTAACAATTTAGTTAAATATTAATGATTGAACTTGTTGTTTGTCTTGTGCGAATCACAAATAAACGTTTTTTATCTTTCTTTTACCGAGATATTTGGCCTTTTTATGGGGGGGTTCGATTGATTTGAGGCCCTACCACGAGCTCTCAATGCGACCTAAACTGAACTCATATAGGGATGGAGCTATGTAGGGGCGGGAGATAGTGTCAGACTTTTACTGACTAAAAACCCACTCCTGTTCCTTCGTTGCCTTTCGTACCAGGGCCGAGTCTTCCTTTCAGAATCAGACCCTTGGCCCCAGTAGGCTTCGACCCTGCTGGGCCCTTACAGTTGCTGACATCTCCTTTAGGCGCGCGCCGTCGACGACTTGGGTTCGGTCCGGATGGTTACCGGACGGTTGGACGGCGAGCCACCCATTGTTCGCCGTCCGCAAGCCCGCGCCTACGGTGACCGGAAATCGGGATCGGAATCCCGGCGGCGGCGGTTGGGGCGTGAGCGCGTTGCCTCACGCGATCGGCCGCCTCCTTTGCTAGCATTAAGCTATATAGGGTGTATGGGTCCATCCCTCTTTCTCGCCCCCACGCATTTGATCACATCATGGTACGGCCCTTCGACTATACATCTTGCAGTAGGACATTATCCCCGTTATTAATAAATACATAGAGTTAGAAATCTGTATCTCTACTATAATTATAACCTCTGATATAATTGAAATTGATTTAGAACGAGGACATTACCAACTCATATTTATTATACTAAATACCCTGCTCCTAGGTCAGGGATGGGTAACTTGTGGCATGCGGGAAAATAAATCTGGCACGCCAGTGTAAAGGTTCCCCGAAACGGTCAATTGCTATTGACAATATTTACCTACCTGATTGACGCTAATAGATGCAAAAATTGATTGTTTACTTTAAACGATGAAGCATTATCAATACATTGTCATTAAATTGTCATTCACGTAAACATTGTCAATCGCAAATGAATGTTTCGGGGATCCTTTAAAAGTTTATTATTTAGGTAATCTGAAACAGCAGTAGTCGTACTAACTTGACTTTTTCGTCAACTCGCTATTGTGAAACTCACGAGTGCACGCGAGTTGGCACCTTCCGATTTTGCTTACTTTTTTTGTCGTCAACTCGCTCGCACATTCCCCGAAATGTAAACGATAGGAATTTAGCAAGTAGTCGATGCTCAAGAATAGAGTTTTGACTTGACAAATGCATAATTGCCGATGATAAAAACAGAAGGTGCCAACTCGCGATCACTCGCGAGTTTCACAGTCGCGAGTTGACGAACAAGTCATTTTTTCTTTACCAACCTTTGTTGACTGGTAGAGAATGCCTAAGGCTATAAATCCGCCTTTGTACCCTTGTAATCATGTTACTTCTAGGCAAGTGTGCTCCATCATTGACCAAAACATCGTTTACGCTACTGTATGAATTCTACAACTCCCTTTTCGCAGTTATCATCATCATCATTTCAGACAAAATATGTCCACTGTAGGACATAGGCCTCCCCTAAGCGTCGCTACAACGACCGATTCTGTGCGTCTCGCATCCACCGCACTCCCGCAACTCTCACCAGGTCGTCGGTCCACCTTGTGGGAGGCCTTCCAACGCTGCGTTTTCCGGTGCGCGATCGCCACTCTAGAACCTTTCGGCCCCATCGACCATCTGTTCTACGAGCAATGTGCCCTGCCCACTGCCACTTTAGTTTGGCGATTCTTCGGGCTATGTCGGCGACCTTGGTTCTCCTGCGGATGTCTTCATTCCTTATGCGATCGCGCAAGGAAACTCCGAGCATAGCCCTTTCCATTGCCTTTTGGGTGACTGTAAGCCTTCTGATGAGGCCAATTGTAAGCGACCATGTTTCGCAGTTATACTGGAAGAGATTACTTCAAAAATAAGCATGGCCTGTTGTACCAATTTTTCTGATTCCTTCTTCTTGTCTGTTTTACAATGTGTACATCAATTGTTAAATAAATCTTCTTTATGAATAAATCAAATTATACCAAGTAACGAAACCGTTTCTTTTACATAAAGCCATCATAGTAGCCAATAGTTACCATTTAGTAGGCCGTAAAACAGTTTTACTCGGCAGTTACTTACTCACACTTCATTGCCTCAGTTTGCTCCGTAATTCAAAGATAATAGCTCCGGGCTATTAATGGGCTATCTCGGCTACTTCCGAGTCGTAGGAGACGACTCCAAGATTGCATCAGCTATAGGTACCTACTACCTAGGACAGGGATAGCGAACCTTTATTGGAGAACGGGCCAATAAATATGTGAAAAAAAAAATGTGGTCACATGACGTACCGCTAAAGTTTTTTTTTCTTTATTATTGATAGGCTCGCGTTTGACCACTATCTCACCTGATGGTAAGCGATGATGTGGCCGACGATGGAGCACGCTTGCCTAGAAGTAACCTATTCACTCTTGACTTAAAGACCCCTAGGTTGTAGCTATCAGGAAACACAGACTCCGGCAGGGAATTCCACTCCTTAGCTGTACGCATTATAAATGTGTTCCCAAAACGCTTTGTACGTATGGGTGGGATGTCCATTATGTACCGATGGCGCAACGCCGTACGTCTAGTGGTCCGATGATGGAACGGACTTGGTGGAATTAAATTGTGCAATTCCAACGCACACTCCCCGAAATGATTCTTGATTTTATGATTAAACTAGCTTCTGCAAATGGCTTCTCCCGCGTGAAAATAGGTTTCTCCATACAAACTTTGAAACCCCATTTCGTCCCCTAAAGCCAAGTATCCACTGTGTTCACGAACTAACTGTGCTCCGCGCATCTGCAATCGCACTGATAGAGACGGTACGCGCATCTCCGAAACACGCATGCACCACAGTTCCCTTGTGAACATTTTTCATCCGACCATTTCATTTATAAAAGCGTAGAGCGTGACGACACGACAAGTGTGCATTAAACGTGGTGTTTGCTAGCATTCACAAACAGACTGAGCCTTTGTGTTCGCCCAAAAATCACCACCGATCGGAGCAGTGAACGTGGAGCGCGCACCCTTGCACGCTCCAGGAGTGCGGACGTATCCACTATGTTGAACAGTTGGTGGAACGCAAGATCTTCGCGAATATAGTAGATATTCGGCTTTAAAGAGTGAATTTTTGAAACCCTTTCTTAGTGCTCGCCTACGTCATAAAAGGAAACCTTGTGCAAAATTTCCGATCTCTGTTAATTTAAACTTGTGTTTCAGGCCAAAATATTTAGCAATCGTAAAATAAGTGAAGTATTTGTTCAAAAGTTGAAAGTTAGTAGTTGTTGTGAAGTGTTGGTAATTGGCCTTCTTTCAATATTTTTCAACTATCTGTATCCTAGTTGTAAGTTTTCCGAAAATAATAAAATAAAATAATAAATAAAAATAAAATAATGTCCTGAAATAATAATAAGTAAATAATGTCCTGAAATAAGCTTACTGTGTGTCGGCCATTGTTCCATATTCACCTCAACACACAACCGCAGAGAAAAATGATGAAAATGAAATGCGTTAAAAATGTTCAACATAATAAAAATTGATAGGTACGCTACCATTTTATTTTTTTCGCTACCAATTATTAGTTTTCTACGCTACCAATGAAAAAAAAGAAATGTGAAAAATAGTTTTAAAAACTATTTTTCACATTTCTCTTTTTAACTTTTATTTTTTATAAACAAGAAAAAAAAAAACGGTGCTGCCAGCTTTTCTTTTTCCTTAGAATTTTCCAAGCCACTTGTTTCGTATATGTGACATCACGAACTTGTAAAATGTATTACCTTTTTACCTCCAGCGCAGTCGGGTAAATTTTGAACCTGTCACCAAACAAAGAGACTGCAATTTCGTTTAGTGAAAAATTCTCGAGAAATCGCGCGATATGTGACTTTTGGTAAAGTTTTCTATTCAGTTTTGTGCTTTGAAATATTCTTGATTTTGTTTATTTATTTGATTCTGAACGCTACAAAGGGCTCAAAACTATGCTAAAATGCCACTGCATTTCATTTTCACGGTGGAATCACAGGGGTCAGTGGAATATTTATTGTATTTTCACGGTGCTTTCGTATAACTTTGTCTGAATAGTTTTGTCTGGTTGTTCAGAAAATGGCAGTCTTTTACTTTGAGTAAATTTTTTGTTTTCTCATTTTATTTTCTAAGATCTTTACCATCATTATTTCAGCCGAAAGACGACCATTGTTGGACATAGGTCTCCTCCAAGTGTTGCCACAATGCACGGTCCTGTGTATCTTGTATCCTTTAGATTTCCGCGACCCTCACCATGTCATCGATTTCTAAGACACACGTTTTTTTATTTGCATACAAAGTGTCAACGTAAAATGTGTGAATTATTACTAACTGGAGAAAGCATTTTTACCGTTTATCTATAAACTAGCTGTTACCCGCGACTTTGTCTGCGTCAAGTTAGTAAAAATGCACAAACGTAATTAATAATTCTGTGCTTGTGATTCGTGCTAAAAACATCTAATTCAAATAACGGAAATTAATTTTAGTAAATATATTATGTAAAATGTATTTCTTATGTCCAGATATATAATTTATTTTATTTATTTGGCTCACCAGTAATAGAATACTCGTTCATGATATACATCAAATAAATTACTTATCATCATCAATAAACAGAAACAGACATGTTGAGGTCGAAGTAGTTGATAAACTGTGGTTCTGCCTGCCCCTAAAAGGAAAAGGTGATAGTTTAAGTTTGTTTTTGGTTTATTCTATGATGAAACAACGCTGTATGATTTTAATATGATTGGTTCATTATAATAGACAAAAAGTGTATTAAACCGTTGTTTTCTTTTAACAACACTAAATAAATGTTATTTAACGTAGGCTATAAAAAAAGTGGATAAAGTAGTTTTCAAAATGTTAAATGTTGCCAAAATGTATAAAGAGTCTGTACGGTGTTCTGAGGTCAATACCCACAGTTTTTAGTGTCTGCACGTTTTACTTTTAGGAAGAAAATCATCAAATACTTTCCCCCGCTCTGGGTAAAGCGAGAGTTTGTGTCAGACTTTTACAGACTGAAACCAACCTGTGTTCCTTTAATTTCCCTTAGTGTTCTAGAGCTACGGTAACTTGCACGCGGCAGCAAATCTTCCTTCTTTGAGGAAAAGAGAGGACGCTGTGGTGTCTTTCTAAAGACACCACAGCGTCCTCTCTTTTCGCCTGACGAAGATCTCTAGGTCCAATGCCTGCTAGAGCTATGAGATTTTTCGAAAGAATTACCTCCCATAAGAATTTGCCTCGATGATATTTCTCTGCAGACTTTTAGCCGGGTCCGTTATGCAACTTTGGCGGAGGTGAATTTCAAAGGAGCATAATCGGCTTCAGCCCATCTTCAGCTGGATAACGTGCACTGATAGTCCAGTGCTGCTAGCGATTATTAAAATACTACAGAGTAACCTACGATGTCATCTTGCTCCACAACTGTACTTATAAAGAATTTGTGAAAAAATTGTTGCAGTTTGATGTTGACTTACATCACGTCGAGTTTGAAACAGAAACCTCTCGAAACACCCTAATACCCCCTCATTACTCCGTGTTTGTGACTCCACAAAACTATAAAATGACAGCGAACAAATGTCGCAACCAATTGGGGCTGTGACTGACTCTGGCATCCGTCAGAATGTTGTCCCAGTATTGATCACCACTCACTGACCACTCTTAAGGAGGTAACGTCCAGTTGTCGATTTAAGGCTGCAAGTAATGTAGGATACATCATACGTAATCAAACTATCTTCAGGAACGCAAACCACGTCGGGGCCTTGTGTGAAATATGTCTTCATGGGTTTTTCATGAAATTCTTAATGATCTTCAATTTTTGGAATCTTTGAAATTAGGTACTTGTTCCAAACAGTAGGTTGTGGTCAAGTCCGGGGGAGAGACTACTTGAAGTACTGGTAACCTTCACGAACTGCTCAAGAAGCATCTTTCTGAGATTAAAGTACCTACCTATATTTGCTGGTTTTTTGGGGGTCCTTCCGAAACATCTGCGTTCGATGAAGACCTGCGTCAGGCGGAAAGAGAGCCTTTTTAGACTTTCCTCAAAGAAGGTATTTGCTGCCGCAATTGTGGCGTGCAAGTTATCATAGCCCTAGAACGCTAAGGGCAACTAAAGGAACACAGGTGGGTTTCGGTCAGTAAAAGTCTGGTCCTACCTCTCGCTTTACCCAGAGCGGGGGAAGGTATTTGATGATTTCCTACCTAAAAGCAAAAGGTGCACACACTTAAAACTGTGGGTATCGACCTCAGTATCAACTCCGTGACTCAGACTATTTATACATTTTAGCAACTGAAAACTACTTTCTCCACTTTTTTTTTGATAGCCTACGAATAACATTTATTTAGTGTTGTAAAAAAGATAATTCTACGGTATAATATACTTTTAGTATATCTAATGAACCAATAATTTTAAAATCATACAGCGTTGTTTTATCATAACATAAACCAGAAAGAAACATACATAAAACCCACTCCTGTTCCTTCTTTGCCATTGTTCCAGGGCCTCGGGAATCTCTTTCGTATTACCCATGGCCCCAATAGGCTTCGACCTTGCTGGGCCCCTACGGTTGCTGACACCTCCTTGAGGCGCGCGTGGAACACTACGCGACGTCAACGACTTGGGCTCGGTTCGGACGGTTACCGGACGGACGGACGGTGAGCTACCCATTGCTCGCCGTCCACAAGCCCGCGCCAACGGTGGCCGGAAATCGGGATCGGAACCCCTCGGTTAGGATCGGCTTGGTCGCGAGGGTTATTGTCTCGCGCGTGCGGCCGCCTCCTTTGCTAGCATTACTGCTTCGCAGAAGGAGGCGACCACGCCCAAGGCCCACCGCGCTTTACGCTATTACAAATCTTGTTATGATAAAATGCCTGGACCTAACTGCGGTTTATTTTCGTAAATATTTTTGGCATTTACGAAGCAATTAATTAGAATTCAATAATTTTTATAAATAGGTCTAGAAACATTTGCTGATTTCGTGATAACGCCATCTATTGCTGAAAAGCTTAACCTTACCTTTATCACACACTGAGGCTCTACCACGAGCTCATAACGTGATCCATTTTACGACCTAAACCGGACTGTTAAAGGGATGGAGCTATATAGGGTGTATAGCTCCATCACTCTTTTTCGCTCGTACGTCTGACATTTTGACATTATCATGGTAAGGCCCCTGGCCACCTACCCAGCGATAGTTAAATAAATAGTTTGACAAATTTAATTCGTGTGTTTGCTATTCAAAGCCAGATGGCGTCACTGAGGCATAGGATGACAGTTTTTCTAAGACATTTTTTCTGATAGCCGCTCTATTGTATCTCTTTAGATCTCTTTGTAGACGTTTGAATGCATAACCGCTGGATTTCTGTCTTGTATAGTGAAGGTCAGTATAATCTGCCAAACTGCTTCGAAAGTGCAGATGTAGAAACCAGACTGTCGATAAAAATAATACTAAGAACGCAAAAATATGTAAAAAATTCTTGTTTACAGTAAAATAAAAGAAAACTATCACAAAAAAGAAACTGAGTTTTGAACCACTATCCCCTTACGTGCCGATCTAATCCAGACGCGACTGCACTACGGTGTTCGTTGACTTTTGTGTAAAAAAGGTGTTCTTATATAAACGTCATCATTGTCTGCTTAACCCTTTGTCGATGATAGCGTGATGATTTTCATCTCAGATATTAAATTTGTTGCTAAATGAAAAAAAGAAATATTATTTTCGTTTTGCCACTTGGATTTTATTACATGTTTGATTACTTTTTACAAAAATATGGAGTAAAAATGTCTAAGATGTGTAAAAAATATGCTAAAAGTCCTATTATTATTGTAATCGAAGTACCATCGCATATTATATACAAAAAAGACGACAAAATACTCACAAAAATTATTACTATAACTGGGGATCGAAGTCACGGCAAATCGTTCAATACTGACATTTTGGAATATTGCTCACCCCCCATAGCAAATAGCGTGATAATATATAGCCTATGTCCTTTCTCAAGTTCTATTCTATCTTTGTACCAAATTTCATCAAAATTGGTTCAGCGGTATAAGCGTGAAAGCGTAACAGACAGACAGACAGACAGACAGATAGACAGAGTTACTTTCGCATTTATAATATTAGTATGGATAAACACTTTTCAATATATGCTACAGTTCTTTGTAAGACTAAACAATCTTCCTTTTTCGGATTCCCAAGAATTGATAGGAATAATAGCATTATTTGAAGACTATCATTGAGGTGGCAACACAATAGAAAAAAAATATCCAATAAGATTCTGTTATGGTTTATTCTGTCCTATTGTACGAGATCCTGGTATTGTACTACTGAGTTAACAAGTTGTGACTGTGCGGTTTCCTGTTTTTTTTACATGATACTTGGTCTGAGCATTATACAAAAAAACCGGGCAAGTGCGAGTCGGACTCGCGCACTGAGGGTTCCATACAAACTTGAAAGGTAAATTGCGGTTTTCGATTTATGACGTATTAAAAATAACTACCTACTAGATGTCATTCAAATCAATTTTCGGTGGAAGTTTGCATGGTAATTAATGTACATTACACGTGACTCAAAAAAAGAGAGCCTATAATAGGGCTGCCAAATCCTGCAAGAAGGTGATGCGGAGGTCTCGGTTTGACCACATTAGCCGAATTGGGAACAAACTTGCTTCATACCCAGCATCTCGGGAACGCGTGGAGGTATCGAGTTGAAATTGAAACCATGTGCTCAAATCTGCGGACCCTTGAAGCTGTGAAAAAATCAAACCTCTGAGTTAACAAAAAAAAAGATACGGCCGTTTATGTCGTGTATTTCGACACTCTCAAGGGAATCAAAGTTCATAGGATGCTTTCCGTTGACCTAAAATCCTGAAATTTGGCATGAAGCAAGGTCTTACAGCACAAGTATAGGAAAAAATCTAAAAACTGTTAATTTGTAGTTACGTCACGAAAAAAAAACTTTTTTTTGCGATTCAAAAAAATCTTCGTAACTCAATTCGGGAATTGAACTGTTTGTATAGATAACTTTGTACGGAACCCTCAGTGCGCGATTCCGACACGAACTTGCCCGGTTTTTTTTTATTAGTGTCTCTGAAAGTACTGGTCCGATTGCTAAAATTTTTTTCACCGATAGAAAGCTGATTTATTCCTGAGTGACATAGTCTATATTTTATGTACGCGAGCTAAGCCGCGGGCAAAATCTAGGAAGAAAAAAAACTAGGTACATAAAACTCTTGTTAATCCAGTTCTTGCTATTATGAGTTCTGTAAAATATAAATAACGAGATTATAAATAACGATGTGCATAAAAGGATCCATCAGTTCCAGTTATATTTATTGTGTCGTGAAATGTGAAGCCATTTGTTAAAAGCTCCCTGTCATGTGGATGTTCCTTACTCTGCGGAAAGGCACGGGGTGTTTGCATACGAGTGTGTTTTAATGGATCGTTTAAAATGTGAGATACCAACTGTCATGGCGGTAATGATAGTCTTTTAGGTTGGTAGGTGTACGAGAAATATTTTGATGGTGGAAAGGATTTTAACCCATACATATCCTTGCATGATCGCATCAGGAATGAAGATATCCGTAAAAGAACCAGGGTTGAACAAAGTTATTCTCAAAGTTACTTCAATCATCTGTTATTTATTTATTGTGTACACCTACCACAGTTTAGTCTTTTTTAACCCAAAGGCTAACTGGTAGAGAATGCCCTGTAGCATCATCTTCAGCATCGTTTTAAGTATGATAGCCAGTAGAGTGGACCGTCTGTACATGAATCGTTGTATTAGTGCTCACATGAGTATTGATACCTCGACTCATGGGTCAGGCAGGGGTCGAGTAGATTAAGGTAGTATTACTAACACTAGTTTTAAGTTTTTATACTACTAACAAATTGGATCCAAGTTATCTTTAATAAACGTTTATTATTATTATATTAAGTCCATTTATGTACTGATCATTTCAGCCGAAAGACGTCCACTGTTGGACTATTTATCATTTATGGGTGTTAACGCGTTCCTTGATATATTAAGTAGTTTCTTCCACAATGGTACGAGGATAGAATAAGTAAATTGGGATAAAATGGGACCTATTTTGGCCCAGTTACTAGGACGAAAATAATGTGTAAAATTGTCAAATGCGCGCTAGCTTCGGTGATTGGATGAATGCATGTTTAAATCGACCGTCGATAATTTTAAGAAACCCTGTAGTAAATTCTTCAACTTTGCAAAAAGATTTTGAGAATTTTACTATAATTAAGTGTTTTTTTTTTTTAACTAGAGACCCACTTTTACACGATTGGACTCCATTTTGACACATTGCGAAAATTTTGCAAAAGTATATTAATAAAACCCCTATAACTTTGTTTTATACTTTGTAAAGAAGATAAAGATTATTTTAAAGAAGATAAAGATCATTTAAAGAAGATAACGATCATTTAAAGATGCTGGATCTCCCCAAATTTTCAAGCATTCAAAGGCAAAACCAGTTATAAACTTCCATACCCGAGCTAACTCATGCCCGACGTTAAAACACACTTACTGTTCCCGATACAATAAACCAGCCTCAACCGACCCAGACTAGTGAGGATATCAACTGAGAGCACAGAACATGGAATCGGCTAGAGACGCCCCACTTATTACATTACAAATATAATACTATACCATACTTATTATTATTATTAATAATAATAATACATGTCGCATTGTCAGAAAGTTTTTACAGATAGACGAACACGAAATAGGTCCACTTCATAACGCATCCTCGACATAACTCACCACATGCTACATTTACTTGGCTTGGCCCGTAAATGTAATTAAACACCAGCCTAAGAGCTGAGAAAAAAAAAACAAATATAATAATAATATTTTTATAGCAATTAATACACACAGCATATACACAGACAGAAAAATATTTTATATATTTCAAGTGCTAATTTTGTAATTATATTAATTACTAGCGCTTTGCCCGCGACTACGTCCGCGCGCATCGCCGTTTTAAGCGTTTGGCCCTGTGATTTGTTTATTGTCATTGCAAAGCAAACTTTCAAAGGAAATTGTAGTCTTTTGAATTCGAAAGGAAGATCGTTCGGGATTAATGGAATACGCGGTATGAACTCTGTTTCTCCCTAGACAGACTCGGTTAAAATAACAACCTCAACCATACTGCGGTGCAATGCTTTTACTTGCATCCTGATACCGTTACATAACTTCGGAGGATTCAAGTTCCTAAGCAACATCACGGGTGTGCCCACATGCAGTTCACGTTTATGGTATGCAAGGCCGCCTGGAGTAATAGTATTCAGAAACTCAACCGGATAGTGGAGTGCTTCGTCTGCATTTACCACAGTGTCTATAGAATTAAACACTATTTCTTCAGCTTCAATTGATGTCAGCAAAATATTGCTGATAACTGCTGCTCGGTCGTTCTTAGACGTCAATATAGCTCTTTCTCTTAGCCATTCTAATGGTTTGTCCTTTATTTGAGCCACACCTGAATAATTTCTTCCTATCGTCTCTTTGACTGTACTTACTACCGTACATAATTTTTCTGGTATGACTATAACCCCATCTAATTGTTGGTACTTGCCGTTACCTAATTGAAGTAATAGGTCTGAAAATTCACCTGCAAAGACGTCCCCTTTGAGATGTACTCTCATGTTTTTGGTTAATTTAAGGATTTTAGTTAAACGCAGCGTTGACGGCCTCCCACAAGGTGGACCGATATCCTGGTAAGAGTCGCGGGAATGTGGTGAATGCGAGATGCACAGGATCGTTCGTTATGGCAACATTTGGGGGAGGCCAATGTTGAACAGTGGACGTCCTTCGGCTGAAATGATGATGATGATGATAATGTTGAAGGACTTTAGTACAGTATCTTTTAATATATGCTTTATTTCATTCACTCGTGTCCCTTTTGGTACAACTGGTAACCTTTGCTGAAAATCTCCTGCCAGCAATAAAGAAAAGAAGAAAGAAAGAAAGAAAAACAATTTATTCACGTCAAATATGGCGCAATATTGTCAAACCACTCATTAAGCTGTCATTGCTTCTTATGTCCCGTTATCCAGTACAGTTCTGTTTAATGCTTCAATAGCTCTTTTGTTTGCCATTGTACTTTCATCCCAGACTATTATTTTTGCTTTACGTAACAATTGGGCCAGATTACTATGCTTGAAAATGTTGCACATTGGCGTCTAATCATTGGCGCAAAATCTGATCTATAAAATGTTATAGTTCGTTATTTACCTGCCTCTCCATATGTCGTTTAAAATCTTCTGAAAGAAATGGTTTGAATTCATCCCACAGGCTGAATGGAATCGCTAGTTGACAAAAAACTAACATTATAATGAAAAGCTCTCTCATCATGAACGGCTATTGATACATGGCTGCCTCTCCTAGGACTGTACGTCAGTGTTGATCATCTTCAAGTAACCCTAAAGCCTTGCATGCTGATTTGAAAGTCGTATGTTCTATGATTCTGGACCTCGAACTTCATAAAAAAGCAAACGAAGGTGGTTACACTCTGTATTATTTGGATATACCGTATATTCCCTGCCTAAAGCGTTGTATTTTTTTAATGTGTAGCCAACCATCTACATTTACTCCGCTTTTCCTTCTTTCGAACCGATTACTGTTCCAAACATAGAATGCACAGATTTCACAATACAGGAAGGTCTTTGCAAAGTCATCTACTTGACATAGTTAAAAAAAAAGACGTGAGAGTCGTTTTTGGTGGACAGGAAACCTTTATTAGCTAAGTTTTCTTGATTAAAAAATACTCTTTGACCATTTTTCTAAGTGCACGGCAAGATGAAACACCGTGGGAAAATTCTCATGAATAGAAAACCCGAAAATTTACCACGCTGCCTCTGAACTACTGGTATACTTTCCACTTTCTTTTTTTTAAATTGTTTAAAGAAAGAATACCTTTGTCAGACCCTTTATTCACATGTTTACAAACATATTTAATCGATTGTACCGAGTTAAAGTATTCCACATTGATGTGAAAGAACTGGATTACCAACGATTATCAAGCGGTACTCCATTTATGGTCACAGTAAATCCGCCATTATCTGAAGGATGTCTCCTGCAGTTTGAGTATCCGTCATCGCCGGTCAGTGTTTTTGTAAGCATTGTTCGAGGATAGCGTTTAGTGCACAGCTGGTCTCTTATGCATGGCGAGTTGGCGTTGAAATTTCCACAGGGCACATGTATCATATTAGATTTCACTATCTCATAGAGCTTTGGATCTAGATGGGATCAGCTATTTCGGCACAAATAAAATTGTCAGTAATGTCAGAAGGAATGTGTCTTTTTAGCCATATCAGAATATGAATGTGCCGAAGTCTGGAAAATGTTGGTATTCTAAGTTGGTAATGTTGGTATACACAGTAGAAAACCAACATTTTACGTACATGTATCACGGAACTTCACCAAATATTTTTCCTTTAGTTATCAAGTCAACATTTTTTTTTTACTTTGATGCGAAATATTTGTGCGATGATATCGTAGCGATCGTGAGTTTTTTAGCCTGGAAACAAATTTTCTTTAATTTCTTTCCACTGAGGGTTGCACGTGAAGGTGAAAAATAAGTCTGCGCGACCATAATGACGTACGTAAGTCATGACGTATTGAGTGTGCTCGTGCATGTATCTCGGCCCACCGGTGAAGGAGGACGGTAATCCACTATTTGACCCAACTGATGAGCATCAACATCTTGCCTACCACCGATGGTGTCCTTAAGTACTACTGAACTAATCAATCAAAGCTTTTAGACTTTTAAAATATTAAATTAGCATAATAATTTCTATCGAAGAAGACGCTAACTGTGACACACCAACTTGTTTTGTAATTAATTTTATGTTTTCGTTTGTATCAATTTGGGTCAGTAGATATCGTTGGACGTATATAAATAACGTGATTGATACGTTATTATAGGATTAGGTTATCACATGGTTGCGTTGCAAAGAAAATCTATTAGCACATTTAAAAAAGAGATATTTCATACAAACATGGAGGAATCCATTTCACCAACATACATGTATGTACTTGGACTTTTTTGTTGTTATTGAACTATTTTTGAGAAATAAATAATCGCTATTTGCTCTATTAGGGCTTGTTTTTCTAATTTCTAATACCGAGTTGCGAGTAAATTAGGCCGCGCAGTAAGACTTCAAAAAATCTTGAACACGACCTAAACCGTAATTTGAGGGTAGTTTTGAAAAACGAATAATGGGAATCTTTATTAATTATTTAAACATGTATTCGTGCCAAGTTTCAAGTTTATTAACCCAAGAAATAAGATTCTCCCATACAAACTTTAACACCCCCTAAATCTTGCACTGAGGGTAGTACTGAAAAACTAAATACGGAAAACTTTAAAACTAATTTAGGTTAATATTTGTACAAAGTTTGGAGTCAATTGGCCCACGGAAAAAAAATTTGCACACTTACGAAATCCCCCCTTTTTACCCCCTTAGAGGATGAATTTCCAAAAATCCCTTCTTAGTGCTCACTTACGACATATAATTAATCTTTATGCAAAATTTCAAGCTTCTAGCCCCAGCGGTTTCGGCTGTGCGTTGATATGTCAGTCAGTCAGTTTCTCCTTTTATATATATAGATTTATTATAGAGTAGAGCAGTAGTGGCCGAGTGGTAACGGCTCCGACTTACGATTTGTAGGTCGCGGGTTCAAACCCAGACAGGCGCATTACGTTGTGTAATTTATTTCATCACCACTGCTCTCAAAAAGGTGAAGGAAAACATCGTGAGGAAACCAGCATGTCCTAGAACCAAAAATTCGAAGACATGTGACATTCACCAATCCGCATTGGGCCCGCGTGGTGGATTATGGCCCATTCCCTCTCCTAGAGAGAGGAGGCCTGAGTCCCAGCAGTGGGAACATTAAAAAAGACTGATTATGCTATGCTTATATGCTATTTATTATATTATGTACTAGTTGCTGTTGCTCGGCCGTCTGGTAAGGACTCCAGCTCAAGTCGTTGATGGCGCGTAGTGTTCCAGCGCGTCTCGAAGAGATGCCAGCAAAATGATAGGAGCCTAGTAGGGCCGATGCTCGTTAGAAATACGGTGAATTTCTGAAAGGTAAACCGTGGTAATAGAACGCAATGGGCAACTAAAAAAAGGTTTACGCCTTCTCGCTCCACCCTGTAGCGAGAGAAGTGTATTTGTGCGTACAGCTAAGGAGTGGAATTCTCTGCCGGAGTCCGTGTTTCCTGATTGGTACAACCTGGGGATCTTTAACTTAAGAGTGTATAGAATAAAGCAAGCGCGCTCCATCATCGACCACGTCACCGCGTTGTCGCTTTCCATCAGGTGAGATAGTAGTAAAGCGCAACCCTATCAACAACAAAAAAAACCGTTCCAACTTACCTATGTAAATAGTTCAATTCCCAAGTGGAGTCTTTTTTTGGTGACGTAATAACAAATTTGCTGTTTTCAGGTTTAACTCTATATCTGTTCTATGAGACCTTGCTTTATGCCAAACTTCAGGATTCTGGGTCAACGGGAAGTACCCTATGAATTTTGATTCCCGTGAGAGTGTCGAAATATACGTTTTTTGAAACATAAACGGCCGCATCTTTTTTCTTCGTTAACTTAGAAGTTTGATTTTTTCACAACTTAAAGGCGATGCAGACCTGAGTATATGATTTACCTGAGTTTTTAATTTCAACTCAATACCTCCATGCGTTCTCGAGATAAAGCGTCTTGACAGACAGACAGACAGACAGACGGATGGACAACAAAGTGGTTCTATAAGGGTTCCGTTTTTTCCTTTACGGTGAGGTACGGAACCCTAAAAAGAAGTCATTGGATGCTTTCCTACCTCAAAAAAAAAACTTATCATTATGTTATGTATGTAAAAATGTGATTGCGAAATGTTCTCACCTCTCCTCACTCTTTCTTATATTAATTAACCCATTATGAGGCATTCACAGAAAAAGAAGTTGTGTTGTTTATTTTTTTATACCTTTAAAATATTGTACAAAACTAAACACAAGAAATTACCCAACTGACAATTTTTGTTTGTAATGGATGATACTCCCTGACATGCTTCGTTATTCAAAAGTTTTGACAATTCTACCTATGCAATGGCCGCCGAGGCGTCTCTCTGCTCTGTGGCAGCGAGCTTATAACAAATGGATTCACATTTCACGTTACGATAAATATGTTTATTGCGACCTTTTATCCGCTCGCTTAGAAAAGCGTCTCGCAGCATCCGGGACCCTGGAGGGACTGTCTTCACGCTTCTGCGATACAACGGGGGTGAGCAGAATGGGTGGCGATTGTGTTTTGAGTGGAGCTGTTTAGCAGTTTTTAAAGAGTTTTGTTTACGCTGTTAAACGTATCGTCAAAATTGGGTTAGCGATTATTTCGTGACGATTTCAGACGCTCCGTAAATGGGTTCGGTAAACTTCTGTGGAAAAATACTTTTGCGTTTACCGTTTTGAGTATAGCAAAATGATGGGCTGTGAAAAAGACACGAAAAAGAATTACATGTAGCGGTGATGAGAATGTTGAGATGTATGTTTGGTGTGACGAGAATAGATACAGTAAGAAATGAGTATATTAGAGGAAGTTTGAAAGTGGCGAAGATATTCGTTGGTCTTGGTATGATCATGGTGAAGAGGAGGGATGAAACACATGTGGGCGACTCACATATATTTACACAGTTTACACACTACACGTAAACAATAAATATATAAATCACCTACATCTATCTATTTATATATATTTATACATACATATTTATTTATATATATATTTCCAAGATGTCAACACACATATACACTGACACTAAACACAACGTATGGAGTGACGTGACGCATTGGACACACGCATTGTCGATGACGCGCCGGCGACAGATTTTCTTCTACCGCCACGTTATTGATATATTCGTTTCTCACCAGTCACGACCTACGTTGCTAGAAACACATACGTGCGCTCGCGCCGGTAAAAAGTTGTCGACACCTACCCGTGCTAACTTATCGCTGTAATTGCAAGGACTTTTTCTATCCTCTTACTGTGTACTATCCTGCTTGTGCCTAGCTTTTGCGCCTTCTAATCTACAGTGTTGTAGTGTTGTGTGTCAGGAATATACCTGGAGATTGAGCAAGGACTTTTACTTATTCATCCACCTACCCAGTGAGTACCTACACCACACACACACCATCCATACAACCAAACACATGTTACAAAAATTTTTTTTTTTGAGTATTCATGTCGGCGGGTGGAGATGAAGATGGAGGCCAAAGAAAAGATGGATGGATTGTGTAAGGAGAGATATATTATTATATGAAAGAAAAAGGAGTAAGTGATAGCGTGACAGCAGCAGGAGTGCAGAGCAGTGGTGGCCGAGTGGTAACGGCCCCGACTTACGAGTTGTAGGTCGCGGGTTCAAACCCAGCCAAGCGCATTACTTTGTGTAATTTATTTCATCACCACTGCTCTCAAAACGGTAAAGGAAAACATCAGGAGGAAACCGGCATGACCTAGAACCAAAAAATTCGAAGACATGAGACATTCACCAACCCGCACTGCGCCTGCGTGGTGAATTACGGCCCACTCCCTCTCCTAGAGAGGAGGCCTGAGTCCCAGCAGTGGGAACATTAAAAAAGGCTGTTTATGCTATGCTATGCTATGACAGCGTGACGGGTGTCAGGACAAAATGGAAGAAAAAAACGTGTTGCTTGGACTCCCGTTATTACGAGACATAAATGATGATGAATTGTGGCAGCCAGTGCAAAAATCAATTTGCATAGCATTTTCCAATTTTTTTTTTGTTTTGCTCACCATAATAATTCTTCGATTTGACAGTATGACGTGACGTTACAACATGGCAATCGGTCCTATTCTCATTTGGAACGCGTTGATATACAAAATCGCTGCTTCTCATTCTGAACTTTGTGAATTCCCTTAAGTAAGAAAGCCATACGCGCTTCTATAATCATGTAACCAAAAGAAAATTGGACATAAGGAAAACGGTAAAAAAAAACGAGACCCTTTGGTCTCATTTTTTTATATAAGTATGTCGCATCAAGGGTGGCCGAGATGCGAAACATCGGGTCTTCATACGTTCCGACATAGTTCTTGGTAGGTGTGGGCACTGACATGGGTACTCGAACGAAAGATAATTTGAATCAGAATAATTTTATTTTGATAACGGTTTTACAAAAGGAAACAAACACGTGCGTTGGTACTGAGCGCATGCCGAGACTGTCCGAGGTAGAATGCCGCACTTCTCAGGCTTCCCTCCAGTCCTCGCTGCATCCCCTCTACCGACGATCGTGTCCAAGCGGTAGGGCGCCGCTTGCGTTTCCGGTGACGGTATTATTAGTTTACGGAACTAATTGTTAGATGGCGCTGTCCGTCGCACCCTTGCGCCATCAATCCACGACACGGCCATCCCTGACTAGCACCCGTCCTCGGGTGTAGTACCTGGGGACAAAATATGCTCAGAGAGTAAACTAGCTCGGCTATCCTGCCAATACACACAAAGGTGGCTGATTCTCATTAGTACTTTATTTCTTCTAAATCTAAGTACAATAATCAACTTTCACACCTTAAAATGCCTCGTAATTAAGCTTACGTACACAGTGCTCCCTGCACAATATAATTCACTAGAAATGATCCGACCACTAAGTTAAAAGGAATAAACAAGGTAATTCTAACAATTCTGTTTCTTTACCATAATTCATAAGCAAAGCATACTCAACTCATTAACTTTCCCTACATTCTATGCACCAACACAGACCCGAATCGCACCAACGATTCGTTACAGACCCATCGCCTCATGTCACTCATGAGGTGCGGTCTAAACACACATTGAAATCGCACCAACGATTCCTTTCAGACCCATCGCCGCATGTTACTCGTGAGGTGCGGTCTAGAGTTTCGAGTATGAGTATACAAGCCATTCTTAATCAGATTTGGTTTCACTACCACTGTCATCAACTATGACATCCAATTCTCGAGAAACTTGGTGATCGGGGATCTTCCTCACACGATCATGGGGGTTTTTGTAAGTTCGCTTAGAGTCAAGCGCCCTTGGTAGGTATCTATCCCCGTCTAACAAGTCAATAATCTTAAATGGACCTTTGAATTTAGGATCTAATTTTGTTTGATTTCTTTCCTCATTTTCAATCAAACCATAATCATTAATAGCCAACTTAGAAACCTGAGACTTTTTTGATCAAATCGATTTTTATCATAATTTGCATTTTTCTCAATATTCTGTGTCGCTTGCTCTCTAAATTAACTCTCATCTAAATTAACCTCTGTCACATCATCATCGGCGGTCACTCATCTCGTTTACGCACCAACGTAAACGAGGATAACACACTACAGGCGTCGCTACAACGACTCATCTCGTTTACGCACCAACGTAAACGAGGGTAACTCACTACAGGCGTCGCTACAACGACTCATCTCGTTTACGCACCAACGTAAACGAGGATAACTCACTACAGGCGTCGCTACAACGACTCATCTCGTTTACGCACCAACGTAAACGAGGATAACTCACTACAGGTGTCGCTACAACGACTCATCTCGTTTACGCACCAACGTAAACGAGGATAACTCACTACAGGCGTCGCTACAACGACTCATCTCGTTTACGCACCAACGTAAACGAGGATAACTCACTACAGGCGTCGCTACAACGACTCATTTCATTTACGCACCAACGTAAACGAGGATAACTCACTAATCGTTCCTTAATTCTAAAGCAGCAGTGATTAAATAGTGCCATGATCACTTTCCCCACCTACTTCCTATACATCTAATTCAACCGGAACCTCATGTTTTAGTATCCCTATCTCTATAGGCCATAAGAACTTCTGCCCCCTGCGGGAATCGAACCCGCAACGCGCAGCGCAGCAGTCAATCGCTCAACCACTGCGCCAACCGTAAATTATGAAGGTTCAACAAAACTCGAGATGTATCGAAACTCTAAATTTCTTTTAACTAACCTACTAATTCTCACTACTGTTCATAGTACTGCTAAGTAAGTTCAATTAAAGAAAATAAATTAACATCAAAATTTCTATATCGTTTCAATATCAAGATCAGAAAATTCAAAGCATAACCGTGAATTAATTATCATGGTAACTTCACCACGAAATCAATCAATCAAACTAATCCAAAACACTAAACATTAATCTCTGCACGTGATCTCTGGCTACTAATAGCCCAGTAACCTCTAGTCACTCAACCATTCCTGCGCATCCCTCCAGGATTGCCAAGTCTCTCACGACTTAATGGTTTCCCCACATTACGTCCCAGGTTTGATCGCAATACCGCGTACTCACGGACTACTGTGACCACTAGATACCGATTTCTATTAAGCTACGGCTACAAATCATATCTGGTATAGTTCGATCATCATGTAAACTTAATAATCTCATTATCTCTACTACTTTACTCTACCCACATTGTTATTTAGTTCACAGTAATCTTTGCTCATTATATCTGACCGGTCGAGTTTTTAAGTCAAAAGAGCTAAACTAACAAACACCGAATTACTCGGTCGAATAATATTTGCACGCAACCATTCATCTACCCGCTCACGCATTATTTTTAATTTTTCCGCGCCAGGCCGCTATGGTCGTCTTTATACAGTCAATTAAACGGATAAGTTTACTTTTTGCAACACGCGTTTGTACGAGTAGCATACCGACACACGTCACAAGTCAGTGTCAATAACGTCAAAATTATCTATGGAGGAATTATCACTGTCATAAAAAAAATCGAAACGGTACAGCATCTAATGAGGGTAGTTGTGATTACAATTGTTTACGTCGTGAACTTTAGCAATTTTTACTATTTGAACTGAACCCTTGCACCAATATTCCACGGCCTAAATATCACTTCGCAAATAGATCTGATGTTGGGCAAAGCATGAAATAAAATCTCAATTAAACTACGCAAGTAATCTGAACACACAAAACCTATCCCTTCAATGTAATAACAGTGTTTACGTTTGCCGTGAAATAGTGATTACAGACTTTAAAGTTAAAGAGAGACAACACAACACTCAGCCTTAGTCGTTAATCATAACTTCAGATAAAATTTGTAGGGTACTTTGCAAACTAATATGGTCGATAGTTCGATACCTATCACAATGTTATTTACACTAAGCTTGCCACTAAGTTTTGACGCAACAAAATCTTTGATGAGAGCCTATTCGACACCAAAATCATAATAAAATGGATATGACTCACCAGATTCATCAGCGTACTGCTGGGATTACCAACATAGCAAACTTCAACACGTCTCGTTGCGCTTTGCTGCCGCAGACGCTGCCCCAGAACTCCTCGGGCCTCCAGCTGTACCTCCATTGTTGCTTTATGGCATCAGGAACAGACGACGTCCGAAGGCTGCTTTGGTCTTGAAGAACTTCTTCCTTGGTCTCAAGTGGTAACATTGGTTGCCTTGCCCAAGGTGATGATCAAGGCACTTCCTTGAAGCGGTACCTCAGATAGGTACAGATCCGCTGTCGTATGCCGGGCACGTGCGTCTGCATCCGGCTTATCTGGATCAAATTCAGGCAAAGAAATACGCTTGGTACTTGCCGGGCCCTTGATAGATTCTATCAGGGACATCATATTCTGGTTTTGAGCAGCCAGCAGCGTGCGGAGTAAATTCTCGTTGCACCGTGACGTCATGGCTTCATTCTGCAATATTTCTTGAGTTTCTTTAGTTCGAGTGTATCCCACTTCTGATGTCGCATCAAGGGTGGCCGAGATGCGAAACATCGGGTCTTCATACGTTCCGACATAGTTCTTGGTAGGTGTGGGCACTGACATGGGTACTCGAACGAAAGATAATTTGAATCAGAATAATTTTATTTTGATAACGGTTTTACAAAAGGAAACAAACACGTGCGTTGGTACTGAGCGCATGCCGAGACTGTCCGAGGTAGAATGCCGCACTTCTCAGGCTTCCCTCCAGTCCTCGCTGCATCCCCTCTACCGACGATCGTGTCCAAGCGGTAGGGCGCCGCTTGCGTTTCCGGTGACGGTATTATTAGTTTACGGAACTAATTGTTAGATGGCGCTGTCCGTCGCACCCTTGCGCCATCAATCCACGACAAGTATATAATGTTTCCTAGAATTTTATTAGGTACAAAGGTACGTTAAATATATATATGGTTATTTCTGAACATTCTAGTCACTAAGAAAATTTTATTACACGTCCGTTTTTGGACATGAGCCTCCTGTAAGTGTCGCCACAACACGACCGGTCCTTTGCGTCTCGCATCCATCAGATTCTCGCGACTCTTACCAGGGGCCCAAATCTGCTATTTTTATAAATTCGTCATTCCGACACGATTCCATTAATATTTTGCTAAAAGTTCGTAATCTGCTAATTTATAATGGTCGATCATTGATCGGTCAATGGTCTTGTGGTAGAATGACAATAACGAGCTGTCTCGTAACAAATTAAAAGCAATTACTGCACAATGACGTTCTAATGGTAGTTCAATGATAAAAGGAACTGTTAAAATTTTAGCAGATTCCCGCGTACGTCAAACATTCATTTGTAATTATGTACGAGATTACCATTCTATGCCATTTCTTTCAATAGAGTCTCAGTCGTTGACCATTGGAAAGTCATAATGACGCCATTATATTAGTAGACTACCAAAATCAGCAATTATGAAGTCAATGATAGACCTTTCTGACACTATTGTAATAGCAGACTTGAGGCCCTGGTCATCGTTCCACCTTACGATTACCCATAGGAGAACCACAGTTACGTAACAGATGGTAGATGGGGCCGTAATGTTTTGGAGTGGCGATCGCGTACTGGTAGATGCAGCGTTGGTACCTGCGTACAACAATCAAAAGTATCTTCTTACAAAATTACATTTTTTCCAAGGTCTGATTGTAATACTCATATAAGTTTTTCAAGGTTGCCAGCATTCATTGTGGAGTTGTATGTTTCTTATTCTTTTCAATAAAAGTTTCTTGGCAACCCTTACCGACAAGATTTTTTTTTGTAAATCATTTAGGTATTTGTGGTCATTTAGGAGGTGTATTTAGAAGGTTCACTTTAATTTTAAATATGGTTGCTATGCTTCAATGTGGTTGTCGGCTTACATCAAGGGTCGGCTCTCAGAACTTACGTCTTCCTGATGATAATGAACGCTCTGACGTCGGACATCCAGGAAGAGGCTCCCTGGTGTACGCTGTTTGCCGATGACATTGTGCTGGTTGCCGAGTGGCCTGGAGGTCCAGAGCAAATTGGAGGGAGTGGTGGCACAGACTGGAGAGTGTTAGCTTAAAATTGAGCAGAACGAAAACCGAATACTTGTTTTGCGATTTCAGTGGTCACTCCGGTTCTATGCCCTTAGCTCTCGCTAGAAAGCCCATACCAATCTGCTCCGACTTTCGGTACCTCGGGTCGCTTATCCAAGGAAATGGCGAGGTAGTTCGAAACGTATCACATCGGATCAATTCAATCCATCCTGGATGAAATGGCGACAGGTCACTGGAATAACTTGTGACCCACGGATGCCCCCCAAGTTGAAGGGTAAAATCTAAGTCCGTGATAAGACCTGTCATACTGTATGGAACAGAATGTTGGGCTGTGAAAAAGACGGATGAAAAAAGATTGCATGTAGCGGCGATGAGAATGTTGAGATAGATATGTGGTGTGACGAGAATGGATAAAGTGAGAAATGAGTATAATAGAGGAAGTTTGAAAGTGGCGCCAGTGACTGAAATGTTAAAGGGGAATCGTTTGTCTTGGTATGGTCATGTAAAGAGGAGAGTATTAGTATTTTTAATTGAAAAATATCTTTCTACGTCAACTGAGGTGAAGTTAACAAAATACACTTCCTCCTCCTCGTCATCAATGCAGGCAGAAAATTTTTCTGCTATATTTCTGATAATGTCTTAAAAAAACCTGCTCTTTAAAATTAATCTCGGGATTTCAGGCATATCCACTTTATTCTTTCGCTGTATGAAATCAGTGTAAGTACATGAATAACTCTACCTAATTCCGACCTCTGATGATCATAAATATTATTTGCCTAAAATAATGAAACTAATGAACCATTGAACTGTTCGTACAATGGTTCATTGGTTATTTATTATTATTATAATTTAATTTAACACTAACATTAGGCTAAGTTGTATCACTACTAACACATATGGATGTTTATCTGAAATAAATATTTTGAACTTGAATTTGAATTTGAAAATGAGAATACCTAATTTCTTAAAAAAAAAACTACCTAATTAGGTAGTTTTTTTTTACAGTTCATAAATAACAGCTGAAGTCTTAGAAAAAAGCAATTCAAGCAACATCAAACTCTTTACTTCATAAATTGGATAAATAACAATTCAAAGTTCATTTCTATCATAGAACCAGTGTTTAAATTATGATTGCAACAATTTTTAATTTGGGTATGTCGTGGCTAGATCTTAGAATTGATCATGATATGGAAAACTAAAGCTGGCCAGCCCCCCTAGCCAAGTTACGACCGTTTCGTTTCAATTCTCTTGCGTCGAACGCCTCGAGTAGGCCAAGCCTCCGATTCCTTTGTTCTGACCACGTGACTGAGCGTTGAAATAACGTCGGTCATCTAGGGGGCAGATTTGATGATATATCAATCCTCGTTTGACCATGTCATTGATGTAGGATTTCTATGATAATAAAAGGTCTAAAGAAAGTAGGCCAAACGAGGATTGACATATCGTCAAACTTTAACATTTAAAACGAGTTTTACTTGGCCATATCATGAAGTGATAAATTTTTAAGATCAGGCTTTGACAAATATATAAAGGTGTGCATTATTCCAGTTATATGTTCTATAGCACATGCTTTTGAAGTGGTAAATCATGCAATAGCTTCTCACGCTCTGGGTGGACTTTTCCTGACTAAAACCCACCTGTTTTCATTCGGTTGCCTTTTGCGCTTCAGGAACGCAGTGACTCTATGAAAGAAAGAAATTAGGTAAATGAGTTTATTAAAGTTAGAACTACATTGCGCACATGTGGGTACGCCGTTCTGGGCGCGTCGGTCTCCTTACATTTTATATGGCAACTAGACTTGTAGAGCTATATTAGATCCACACCACGTGACGCCACACGACGCGACTCTACCTACAAATCAGGCGTGGCCCACGTGTGCGTAGGTCTAATGTTTCCTTATAAATTAACCACTATAGCAGCGATTATTTTCAGATGAAACCAACCACACATAATAATTATTATTCTAACAAAAAAAGAAATAAATAAGACGATTTCCTAAAACGAGGATAAACGGTGTCGTCAGTCCCAAGATATTAGTAGGATCGTAGATCAGGTACGACGTTGACGTCATCACTCATTCCTGCCTGAGTTGCCATACCTATTTATCATAACCACGGTATATGAGATCATATATTTTGTTGCTGGCAATTCTTCGAATATTATGCATGAGGTAAAAAAATAATACTACAAAAGTAACAGCTAGGTTACCGGAAAGAAAGTACACTTAATTTACGATTAAAAACACTTACCCTCGGTTTCTGATTTAAGCATTCGAAGTTGAGAATTACTCAAACTCTACTCTGCCCTGAAAACCTGTCAAAATTTGGCAGTTAAGAATGGTTTGAGACGTTCTTAAGTCAAAATACTCAATTCAGAAATCCGCCCTTAACTAAGGAGGTTTAAGCTGATTTGGTTGTTAAAATATATGGGGTATTTATTTATTTAAAAAAAAACTTGTAGAAATTAATGTATTTATTTTTCCCTACATTTACTATTAGTCATCTATTATGATCAAGCAGGTGCATCAAAATTTATGTGTCTCCGTAACCCCCCCATGTACCATAAAATGGACATTATGTGCGCACAACTTAGTTCAGGTTAGGTTAGTTTAGGTTAAAATAAAAAACCTAAACTCCAGTCTATTGAGGTATGTCGCCGTAATAAAAGAAAACTCTATGTAACTAGACGCTTCGAATAACACCTAATCTAAATCTATTGATACCCACCAATTGATTGATACAGATTTGAAAGAAGTGTCATTTTTGGGGTTAGTTTTACGCAGTACCCTTTGACAAATATTTTTGTAGAATCGTACAGGACTCGCCGAGCCGAATTCAAAAATGTATAACAGTACTATGTTATGAGTAAGGTCTAAAATATTTAGGTTAGGTTAAAATATAATGTTTTATATAACCTAAACCTATACTTTTGAAATAGATCGCCATTACAAAAAATATTTAATTCAACTAGACGCTTCGAATGACATCTGTTTTAAACATCGACTTTCGATGGTTTTAAACATCGACTTATATTCTAGCGATAGACAAGCACGTTCATGGAAACTATTTGTCAAAATACTGAAAAGTTAAAAAAAAAGTTCGCTGCAGCGCTTTATTGCCATTATGTCGTCTAATAAAACTATTAAAACATACAGCGCTTAGATGGCTTTTAGAGGATACTTTTTCGTGACAAAAACGTCTTAAGCGCCATGAATTTCGTAGCACTTACGCGTTTCGTTCAACATAGTGTAATGACATGTTATCCATATAGATTTTTATACCGCAGAAGCGACACAGCTTTTTGCCTACAATACTTTATTACAATAACACTCTATTTCAAAATTTAACAATAGTCCTCGGTGTAAATTATAATACCCGATGATTTGCTGACATTTCTTGCTGAGTTTTTACAGTATCGAAAAACGCACGTCGTCATAATTTCTGAAATTGACGGAATTCATTGATATTATTTATACAAAAAAGAAAAACATTAATTAAAATATTCAAAAAAAACAAACGGAATAAAATACCATGCAAAGTCTGTGTTCATTAAACCAGTTGTAGGTAAAAATCGGGTTTTTATGGGAGGGAAAATCTGCATGTTTAGTCTATGATTACAAAATGGAAAGGCTTTAAAATCAAATAATATATTTTCTAACATACTATTACGATATTAGAAGCTATTAAATTGTTCGAACAACCAGTAATTTTACTTACATGAGTACAGAATTATTATTTACGTTCAGATTACCTTTGATTTTAATTTATTAGCGCCGCTCTCACACTGCATGAACGTCAAAACTACACTAATGTCATCAAAATCAAGGTGCATAGAAGACACTGCACCTGAGTCGGTTAAAGTGAGTGTACGGCACGCGTAATCTAGTGCGTAGTACATATATATCGATGGTTTTAAATCTGTTGGTGGGTGGGGCACTTTTACGCAATGCCCTTTATTCCTATGGAACATAGCTTTATGTGCTTTCAGAGACACGGGGTGTCAGTAATATCCTAGATAAACTTAAGAAAGTTCATATCATCCGCCCTTATAATATTATTGTAAAAAATAAATAAAGAATACGATAATCTTTTGACCCTTGTTTCCTTAATAATTATCTTTTCGTTTCACAACCCTTGGTGGACTGGTAGAGTACCTTTGTGTTGCATGAAGTTTTAATAAATAAATAAAATTTACCTTCCGCTTTCCTCCATTAGAACTCAATTATTGTTACAATAACACTACAAGTATTAACAATAGCAGAAGATTGTATATTTAAGAATTTCGGGAGAAGGTAACAAGTTACTCTATTCTTGTAATTGTCCTGAGGGAATGATAATATTATTTCTACACGTTTTCCTTGAGGAGGAATATTGTGTCGTATACAACTTTTTGGGGCACACACATACTAACCTAATTTGTTGGGAACAGGTGGAAAAACATATACACACCAAATACAGGCATATGTACACGGTTCACAAGAAAAGGGGAAGGCCATAGACACGATGGATGGATGTATTTGAAAGATTATTTATGGATCTGTAGGTCTAAGTACATCAGTAAATACATAAAAGAAAAATATCATTCTGCACCGACACCAAATGTTGGATAGAATGATTATTGTTTCAATAAATAGGATGATTATTTCAATTTATATATTTTAATTGAATTGTAAATATTAATACTTATATTGTTATTTTCATTTTAATTGTGTTTTGTAATTGTAATTATATTTAAATTATGTTAGTAAGTAAAATCTGTGAATGATGTACACGCCTGTTGCAGAAACTAGTAAAACATGTATTTAATAAAGAAATATGTTGTTTTAATGATTTTTTATGAGCGTCTTCTACACGATGTGTTGCTCATGTTTTTAACACAGGCGCTAACTTGTTTTTTACGATTATTAATTACGATTCACAAAAAATGCATGAGGCGATGATTCCAAAAAAGTATAGAAAAAAAAAAAATTATAGATAAGTGTAGCCTAAAAATAATACTTGGCTGGTAGAAAAGTAACAAAAAAAATCTCGTCTTTAAAACCGAAAAAAAAGACATTAATGCCAAGATTATCCCATGATCCATTAAGATTCGATGATTGCATTTCTTCTCAACTTCCCCGAAAGATTTTCCCGCATTCCCGAACCATCTATCAATGTTTTTACAAGTTATACCATTAGCTGTATCCGTGGAAACGCCCATTTCCTTGAATTCCCTCACTTTGCCACGGGAACGGATATTACCGTAGGAAAACAAAGTTGCGTGTTCGTCAAAATCTGTTACTTGTTTATTTGAAACAATTCTGAGAAACTTGTCAGCAGAAATCCTTCCTGTTTGTCTTGTTTATTATTATTTTCCCAATAAACCACAATAATGCGGATCGAGATAATAATCGGAAACATAGTATTTAGATATGAAAACTAATAGAACACCCCTATTTTAGTGAGGTCGGCCCTTTTTAGGAAAAATATCGAGTGTTTGTTATTTGAGGTGGAGATTTGCTCTAGGGTGGAGTGGGAGGGCGTTTCAGACTTTTACTAACTAAAACTACTCCTTTATCCTTCAGTTGCCTTTGGCGTTCTAGGATCATGAGTTTCCTTTGCAGAAGTTCCCCGTGGCCATAACGTGCCGTGGAACATGCGCCGTCAACGACGTGGACTTGACCCGGAAAGTTACTGGACGGCCGGACGGCGTTAGATTCAGTTTGTCGTAGAAAAAAATAATCAAATATTCTAAAAAAAACATCATCAGATATTTTGAGGTACGGAGTTGGGTGCTCCTCCTCCTTGCGTCGTTTATCCTCAATGCTGAGGGTCGTGACCTCGACGAATAACTTTTTTGTGGACTATATTTCGCCATGTTGTCCTATCTTCGGCGATGTGAATGGCGTCGCAGACTGTGGTCTCCGAGAAAGCACGGATTTGGTCTGACCAACACATCTGACGCCTGCCCCTTTTTTTTTTGGTCTGGACGGAGTTGCGTAACTAACAAATAACACTAAAAATAAATATTTTTCTGAAGACCGCGATGTTAATGAAGCAGCTATTATTAGCATTTCGAATATTTGTATGAGGAAGAGCGGGAGCATGGTGGGAACATCTTGCTCTCAAATCTACGCGCGTAACCTAATGGCAGTGACGTCATATTGTGGTTTGTGGCTCCTTTTCCTGTTACTTGATAATGAAAGGTTCAAACTTACTAATTTAATTTAGAACTATCTACTTAATTTAAAAAAAAAATCGTTCTATTTCCGATTTTGAATAAAATTGATATTTTGATAAAAAAAAACCGGTCAAGTGCGAAACGGACTCAAGCACGAAGGTCGGAACCCTTCGTATTAAGTAGCTTCCGTAGCAAAATAATCATGTCTCTTGTATGGGAGCCCTCTTAAATATTTGTTTTATTCTGTTTTTTAGTACTTGTTGTTTTAGTGGCAACAGAAATACATTATCTGTGAAAATTTCAACTGTCTAACTGTCACGGTTCATGAGATACACATACAGCCTGGTGACAGACAGACGGATATCAAAGTCTTAGTAATAGGGTCTTTGGGTACGGAACCCTAAAAATATATTGATGACCTAAGTTCAGATCAATATAGATTAATAAATAATAAAAATAAAATAAAAATATTTTATTTCAGACAAAACAGTCCATAAAATTGTTAGTAACAAGAAATTAACTTATAACTAATGTTAGTAATATTCCGGTATTGAGACACTATCTACCAGTATTGAGACACTATCTACCCCTACACAGTAGGCTCACCGGTCTCGCAACACATGGAGTTCAGTGAACCTACTGAGCAGAACAGTGTCGGTTCTCTCGCCAATCATCCTCAAGATGCTGTTCGGGCTCCCCCGTACTCGTCGCACCACCGACGCTACTTTTTTGCGCATAATTGCATAAAAGTTAATACTATAATTGCCACATCACAGTTTCTCTCCCTGGTGACCGAAACCAAAACCGTAGGGGCCCAGCAGGGTCGAAGCCCATGCGCCATGAGTTATATGAAAGTGAACCCCGTGGCCCTGAAACGAAGGCAAAGAAGGACACGCCCTCTCGCTCCGCCCAAGAGCAAGAGGAGTCATTGGATGACTTCCCACTAAAAAAAAAACCACATCAAAGTTTATTTCAAAACCTCCCTTCTCAATGCATACAAACCAAGAGCACACGTTTGTGTAAAAACTCGCGGAGAACACAATAACCTCCTTCATTGTTGAAGTCGGCTACAAAGATACGCGTTCTGTCAACCGCAGAGGTCTTTTGTAAGCGAGCTGAGATTAGGGCGACCGTATTACTAGGCGCGGCCAAGTGTGAGTCGGGTCTTGTGTGATTGTTCTACCGTGGGTGATAGTTGTCACCGTAGCGTTATGTTGAAATTAGACCTTTGTGGTTAAATTGAAACCTATTTTGTAATGATTAAAGAAATCACTGGCTGGCAGTAAAACATGGTCGCTTACGATCATAATGGGCCTCATCAGAAGGCTTACAGTCACCCAAAGGGCAATGGAAAGGGCTATGCTCGGAGTTTCCTTGCGTGATCGCATCAGGAATGAAGATATCCACAGGAGAACCAAGGTCGCCGACATAGCCCGAAGAATCGCCAAACTTAAGTGGCAGTGGGCAGGGCACATTGCTCGTAGAACGGATGGTCGATGGGGCCGATAGGTTCTAGAGTGGCGACAGCGCACCGAAAAACGCAGCGTTGGAAGGCCTCCCACAAGGTAGACCTGGTGAGGGTCGCGGGAATGCGCTGGATGCGAGACGCACGGGATCGGTCGTTGTGGCGACGCTTGGGGTAGGCCTATGTCCAACAGTGGACGTTTTTCGGCTGAAATGATGATGATAATGATGAAAAAATCTGAAAGCTAGATCGTAGGTACTTAGTACCTTTACTTATTTACCTGTTACAGACCTATTGGTCTAGTTGTTAGTGGCCCTGACTGCTATGCCGGCGGTCGTGGTTTCGATTCCCATCCAGGACAAATATTTGTGTGATGAGCACGATCATTTATTTATTTATTATATACTACACTAGCGACCCGCCCCGGCTTCGCACGGGTGCAATGCTGATCACTTCATAGTATAAAACAAAGTGTCTTCCCGCTGTCTGTCCCTATGCACGCTTAGATCTTTAAAACTACGTAACGGATTTTGATGCGGTTTTGTCCAGCATTGCACCAGGGCAAGTCGCTAGTATTAAATATACTACAGAATGTCTTTATACACAACGTTCATAGATTTTTTGTCATTAGATAATACAAACATGTTTTCTTTTTAGGTTACTATTGAAAGAGTGACATATAAATTGGCCATGTGAAAAACATTCAACGCTCAAATCTAAGCCTGCAACGTTGAAAGTTTGACCCTGCGATTTTCATTGCAAAAGATATCTTTAGCGGAAATTGTAGGCGTTTATATTGGAACGGTAAATTGGATGGTATTAGAATTCAATTACAATTAACCCAAACACGGCTAGGTTACATTGTTTTATTATGAAGTTCCTGAGTCTACTTTCCACTTTCCTCCATCATCAGATCAGTTAGATAGTACCTTATAGCCAAAGTGCATCTCATGACAATTCTAATAAGCCCAAACACGGCTAGGATACATTGATTAATTAGAGTTTCGGTGCCTATCTTCCGGCTCCATCATCATCATCAGGTCACTTCGATGATACTTTGGAGGTAGGCGGAACAGAGAGTAAGGTCCCGAAAACCGCCTTTGAAAAGGGAGGATCCTCCGGTCAGACGGGTGTTATGTTTGGTGGGCTACTGCCCGATAGATGATTTCGGGCTGTTCAGATATGTTCCAATCGCGCGGAGAACTTTGATTGCGCGATGCAGGATTAGTTCTTATGTGACGCCATAGATGTCGCTACATCAGTCCCCTCCAGAGATCGGAGATCGCATGGTTCTTGATGCTTCTTGATGCGTGCCAGGCTAGTGGCAGGTTGGTTCCAGTGGGTCGGAACTGTCTGCGGTGATGCCCCAGTGAGTCGGGGTGGTGCTATCCCAGTGAGTCGGGATGATGCCCCAGTGAGTCGGGGTGATGATGTCCCAGTGAGTCGGGATGATGCCCCAGTGAGTCGGGGTGGTGGTTTCCCAGTGAGTCGGGATGATGCTGCAGGCTCCAGTGAATCGGAGTAGTGCCGCTAACTCTAGTGAGTCGGAGCGGTGCTGTGCGACGTAGTGGCTTGACTGCTTGCGTCGACCTGGAGAGGTTCTTCGTGGCTCTTCATGTGACTGGCCGAAGGTGAAGTGTGCTTCGCCAAGGTCGCTGATGAGGCTGAGGGTGATGACAATGAACAGGTATGCAAGCTGGTGGTCAGGACACCCTTTATAGCCGTGGGTGCTGGCTGTATGGCTCGCTGCGCGAAAGCTTGAGGAAGTGATGATGACGTCACGAAGTAGTGGCTGCACAAAGGCTGAGCTGACGTTCTTTGTCGAGGGTCACCAGTTTGGAGGTAGGCGGAACAGAGTGTAAAGTCCCGCAAACCTCCGTTGAAAAGGGAGGATCCTCCGACCAGACGGGTGTTATGTCTGGTGGGCATCTGCCCGATAGATGATTTCGGGCTGTTCTAAAAGTTCTAATCGAGCGGAGAACTTTGATTGCGTGATGCAGGATGTTGACGCATCACGTCAATTCGTCATCAATTCGTCAGCACTAGTCACTTTCAAGTTTGCAATAATTAGATTAGTTGTAAGTATTAGCTATAAGATTTTTATCAGGCGTTAACTATTAACGACCTCCATGATTTTTGAATGTCATGACTGGCAAAAAAAAACTGGTACACTGCAAGCTACGATCCTGATTTTTTAATTTCCAAAATTCCTGAGAAGTCCCTACAATTTTATCCATGGTCCATACGAACCGGATAGTATATTATCTACAACTAGCAAAGTGGAATAAGCTGAATTTTGGATATTTTGGAAATTATATTGAAAATTACCGGAGTGACGAGGTGACGAACACGTTTTGGAAGAAAAGTGAAGTGAAGATCGAGTGAAATAAAACTTTAAGTGTTATAGCCAAAACATTATAATATTAATTAAATTCACCCAACACTCATTAATATTAAATCAGGTAATATAAAAAATATAGGTATTAAGTAGCAATTATAAGAACTTAAATAAGGTTAGTAACATAATTTATACATATTTACAAATTATTTACATATTTTTATACATTTTATTTACAAGGTATTATTTACAGAGTATTAGGTTAAATTATATTTGTAAATCATAGTTAACCGGTGCTTATAATACAGTACAGTAGTGTTAGTGTTAACCTACATTAGTTAGCTATTTAATTTTTCTTTTTACAAATATTATTTCTTAATTATAACCTTTACAATTAATTGTCGCTTTGTAAACCTTTTATAATATAGATTAGTAATTAATTTGTTTGTTACATTACTCCATTATAATAGTAAACCTTACCTACCTACTTAACTACGGTAGTTCTTTATAATTTGCAGTGACCAAAGGTCAACATTGTAAAATTAATTAATAACTCAGACCAATAGTTGCTTAGTCTCATTATTTATTACGCTAGGTATTTTTGTTACGTATAGTTTCGTTATTTAACATTATAACTGTATAATTTCAGGTCTACGACATCCTCCTTTCGAAATGACTGATATTAAAGATCTTAAAAAGAAGCGAAGCAGTTATAGGGGAAGATTAACCGTCTTTGAAACATATTTAAACAAATTACAAGATTCTTCGGTAAACCCGTCTCAGGTAATGGAGTTGCAGTTGCGAGTCAACAAATTAGATAATCTTTATGACGAATTTAACGACGTTCAATTAAAGTTAGAATGTATGTGTGACATTGACTCTGAAATACTCGAACGAACTACAATTGAATCGCAATACTATGGGTTGATGGCTCAAGCTAAAGTATTATTAAATAAGTTTTCAAAATCTGAGCAAGAGGAAGCAAAGTCTACAACTAGTAGTAAGCGTCAGTTCGTCAAGTTACCCACCATACAGTTACCTAAATTTACAGGCTCGTATGATAACTGGCTCGAATTTCGAGATACTTTCACTAGTCTCATTCACGGCAATGACGATATAGACGAGGTAAATAAATTCCATTATTTGAGGTCATCATTAACTGAATCTGCTGCCATTGTTATTCAGTCTATCGAGTTTTCAGCTCGAAACTACAATATGGCATGGGAACTTCTTTGTGAGCGATTCGATAACGAAAGAATATTGATTGACAATCACGTTACAGCGTTGTTCAATATCGAGTCAATCACCAAGGAGTCCTCAACTGCATTAAAAGGCATCGTAGACAATGTAAACAAAAATATCAGAGCATTAAAAACATTAGGTGAACCTGTTCACAATTGGGACACATTACTTATTTACATTATTAGACAAAAACTAGACACAAAAACATTCCGAGAATGGGAAGAATACAAAGGGCGTATTGATAAATCGAAAAGAATCACTTTTGATCAGTTCATCGAATTTATGCGTAATCGCGCTGAGTTGATAGAAACACTGGAAAAGTCACGTCCTTCCACAACTAACGTTAAACACAACACAAAAATAAAATCCTTTCTAACGACAGACAACACCAGTAGTTCCTCATCACAAAACTGTCCTAAGTGTAAAGGTGATCATAAACTCAATTCATGCCCACAGTTTCTATCACTAACGGTCAACGAGAGAATGTCATTACTACCTAGTTATAAGTTATGTTATAACTGTTTGCGTCACGGTCACTATCCCAGTAATTGCAAGAAATCGGGATGCAAAATATGTAAGCGCAAACACCATACGCTTATTCACAACGCAGATTATAAACCAAAACCCGTTTCGAGCAAATCAGCTGGGACGACTGATAAGATTAGCAGTGAGTCATCCTCCACTACCGACACAAACAATCACGTTGCGCTTTCAGCCAATATCTCCGCACACTCGCATACGACTAGCACAGGTAACATTTTGTTGTCAACTGCACTAATCAGATGTTACGATGTAAATAACAAAGAACACATCGCTCGAGCGCTTCTCGATTCAGGTAGTTCGGCTTGTATAATGACGGAGAATTTATTTAACAAGTTAAAGTTGCCTTATTTAAACACCGAAAGATCGATACAAGGTATAAACAATTCTCTGTCTCATGTTAATAAAATGTGTCGTGTGCACATTAGATCGTTGCACGAATCGTACTCAAATGATTTAACTTGTTTTGTCTTACCCACAATTACTGATAATGTTCCCGCTAGACAGGTACATGTAAATATACCCTCAAATATTCATTTAGCTGATCCATATTTCCACACACCGGCTTCTATTGATATGATTATAGGGGCTGACGTATTCTGGAGTTTATTAGGATCTGATAAGATTTTATTAGGTGATGGGAAACCAACACTTCATCAAACTAGACTAGGTTGGCTAGTTTGTGGCCCAATTAACGGCGGCTATAATTATAATATTAATTCTTCTCAACTTTCTTCAATTAAATGTAATTTCGTTAGTGACTATTACGAAAGTTCTTCCAGTTCGAATGAGTTAGATGACATTCGAAACCAATTGACGCGTTTCTGGCAGCTCGAGGAAGTTAGCCATGATGCATCGACTTATTCAGCTGAGGAGAATATGTGTGAGGAACACTTTATAAAAAACACGACGCGTTTGTCAGATGGCCGTTTTAGTGTTAAGATTCCGTTGAAAGAATCTCCGGAGAGTTTAGGCGATTCATATCATCGTGCAAAACGATGCTTTCTGTCAATAGAGCGCAGAAACCTCAGCCAACCTCCGCTTGACAAAATGTACAAAGAGTTCATGACTGAGTACATTTCTTTAGGCCATATGTCGGAGTGTCATGTTAATGAAGATTTGCGGTCATATTTTATTCCTCATCACGGAATCCTGCGTGAAAGTAGTAGCACAACAAAATTACGGGTAGTATTTAATGCTAGTGCACCCACTACCTCTGGACTTTCTTTAAATGCAATACAGATGGTGGGGCCAACCGTTCAGGACGATTTGACTGCAATTCTTCTGAGATTTAGAACTCATAAGTACGTCCTCTCTGCTGACGTAGAGAAGATGTACAGGCAGGTGTCTGTAGATCCTTCAGATAGGCACCTGCAGCAAATAATTTGGCGTGATGATGTTACTAGTACTCTGAAAACGTACCAATTAAATACAGTAACGTACGGTACGGCTAGTGCACCTTTTCTCGCGACTAGATGCATCAAACAAATAGGTCTGGAATGCCAGGATCAAAAGGTCGCTGAAGTCATTCTTCATGATTTTTATGTAGACGACCTGTTGACCGGTGAAGACGTGTATGAGGAAGCTCTCATGTTGCGCCATAAGGTGACTGATGCTCTTGCGTCTGCTTGCATGCCATTAAGGAAGTGGAAATCGAACGAGCCCACTTTAATTTCAGAACCATCTGACGAGTCTTGTTTCGAGTTCCACAAGGAAGGTGATGTCTGTAGTAAAACACTGGGTCTTAGTTGGCGAACAGACACAGATGACCTCATTTTCCCTATAAAGGTTCCTGACTGCATTGAAAACACTAAGCGTGGCATGTTAGCAATAATTGCACGAATATACGATCCTTTAGGGTTGTTGGCACCGTGTGTCGTGAGTATGAAGATGCTGCTTCAAAAACTTTGGCTAGACAAGTTAAAATGGGATGATCAGTTACCACCTGAAATTGCAATAATATGGGCGAACACAATTAAATTATTACCTTGCATTCACAATTTACGGGTTTCACGTCGTGTTCTCTGTGACGCATACAAACAGTTCGAATTTCACATTTTCACCGACGCTTCTGAGCAAGCCTATGGCGCTTGTTTGTATATCCGCAGTATCAATGAGCAGGGTGACGTCGACGTGCGATTATTAACAGCCAAAAGTCGCGTCGCTCCTATAAAACCACTAACTATACCGCGACTGGAGCTCTGTGCTGCTGTACTTGGCGTACGCCTATATCAAAAGGTTGCTAATTCTCTTCAAATTAAACCGTCTAGTATTGTTTTTTGGACCGATTCCATGATAGTGTTGGGTTGGTTGAAAATGTTGCCAATAAAATTAAATACTTTCGTTCGTAACCGTGTTGCCGAAGTGTTAGAAACATCCGGTACATGTACCTGGAGACATGTGTCGACCCACGACAATCCAGCCGATTTAATAACTCGCGGAGTGGAACCTACCGCTATGCAATCACTGGATTTGTGGTGGTTCGGTCCATGGTTCTTAAAACACGATAGTACTACATGGCCACCCACTGCTATAAATACAGAAATCTTACCAGACATTAAAACTACTATTCTAGTTAATTTAGCCCAAGATCATCATGCTACTGAAGATTTACGAATGTTTAAAGGAATAATCGAGTTTAATCGATTTTCCAATTTTAATCGATTACAGCGTTCCATTTGTTATGTTTTCCGTTTTATTAATACTTGCAAAGGACGCTCAACAATAAATACATCTTCTTTTAGAACTCAAGAATTACAAGATGCGCTAAATTTTATTATTATTCAGTCGCAAAAGGAATCTTTCCCTGAATATAATTTATTAATAAATAATAAAAAGTTACCACTTAAAAATAGATTATTAGGTTTGAATGTGTTTCTAGATAACAATAAAATTATTCGTATAGGGGGTAGGTTACACAATTCCGAATACTCATACACAAAGAAACACCCAATATTAATACAGTCCACTCATCATTTTGTTAAACTTTTATTTAAATCTGAGCATATTAGGTTAATGCATGCAGGTCCTCAATTATTGTTAAGTACAATTAGAGAGACCTACTGGCCACTCGGTGGTCGCAACTTAGCCAGAGCCTGTTACCGTCAGTGCGTTCGGTGTCAGCGACTAAAGCCACAGACAGTCACTCCTCAAATGGGTAATCTCCCACTGAACAGACTCTCACCAGCTGACTTTCCTTTCCAAAGCGTAGGGGTTGACTACGCAGGCCCTATAACCGCGGCTAGTCGTCAAGGTCGTGGATGTAGATTGGTGAAGGTATACATCGTTATTTTCGTGTGCTTCACCACGAAGGCCATTCATTTAGAGTTGGTTGGTGACTTGACGAGCAGCAATTATTTACAGGCTTTACGCAGGTTTATGTCTCGGAGAGGAAAACCTCTCAACATTTACTCCGATAACGGAACTTCATTTGTAGGAGCCTACAATGAAATATCTCATTTTTTGAAACGCAACTGTGACTCCTTAACTGATAGTGCAGCTCAAGACGGTATAACCTTCCACTTTATACCTGCATACGCTCCACATTTTGGTGGTCTTTGGGAGGCGGGTGTCAAATCGACCAAATTTCATTTGTTCCGAGTGTTGGGCAATTGTAACTTAACGTACGAGGAGCTTAACTCCGTTTTGGTACAAATCGAGGGAATCTTAAATTCTCGACCGCTCACACCGCTATCGTCGAACCCAGAAGACCTGTTGCCTCTCACTCCTGGTCATTTCTTGATCGGCCGACCTATTACGTCTCTGCCTGTAAAGGACATCCGGGACCACTCCACTCCTCACTTGACGCGCCATCAACGTGTCGAGCAGCTGCGGCAGCATTTTTGGACGAGATGGAGCAAGGAGTACGTCTCCGAACTTCAGCAGCGTGTAAAATGGCGGACCGGCAACGACAGCCTAAACCTGGACTCGCTCGTTGTTATCAAGGAGGATAACCAGCCACCCTTGAAGTGGAAGTTGGGTCGAATTATTGCTCTTCATCCTGGCACAGACGGCATAAGCAGAGTTGCTGATATCAGGACTTCAACCAGAACTATCAGAAGAGCATTCTCCAAGATATGTCCGTTATTGGAAGACAGCTGTTGAAAGGCAAGCTTTCAACGGCCGGCGGCATGTTGACGCATCACGTCAATTCGTCATCAATTCGTCAGCACTAGTCACTTTCAAGTTTGCAATAATTAGATTAGTTGTAAGTATTAGCTATAAGATTTTTATCAGGCGTTAACTATTAACGACCTCCATGATTTTTGAATGTCATGACTGGCAAAAAAAAACTGGTACACTGCAAGCTACGATCCTGATTTTTTAATTTCCAAAATTCCTGAGAAGTCCCTACAATTTTATCCACAGGATTAGTTCTTATGTGACGCCATAGATGTCGCTACAATACCATTTTCAACATAACTATTCAGAACCATTTATTTATTTCTATTGTCATAGTCGCTTAACTGTCTTCATTGTGATATCTATGTGAGTATAAAGTTCCGTTGGCCATTCCTGGTCTTCTTCATCAGTTCCACTTCATCAAATGTTACTTTTTGACTGTAAATACTTATGTTCTCGATGAAAATACCAAAATCACTATATGGATGCCTATAATATTTGAGGAGTTCCCACGATTTCTCATGGATCCCATCATAAGAACAGGATTTTGAAAAAAATGGGACCTTTAATACTTGGGGAGTTCTCTCGATTCATCATGGATCCCAAAAAAAATTTGGAAATCGGTCCATATACGACGGAGTTCAGAGATAACACACAAAAAAATAAATAAAACATACAACCAAATCGATAACTCTCCTCCTTTTTTTGAAGTCGGTTAAAAACACTAAAACGTTCAAAATAACTTTAATTTCGGAAGTCGGTGTTTCTGGTACTGTTTGCTTGTTATTTAACACCGAGTTCCAAAATTAAAGTTATTGTGATCGTTTAATGTTTGTTTGTTTTTTTGTAGTGAAGTCGGTTATTTATTTTTTGTAAAAAGTTTTTTATTTCACACTTTTTAGTTGTGATGCACATTTCTCATGACTATCCGAATTAACCCAAACACTGCTAGGATACATTATTTTATTATGAAGTCCCCATCCACCTCCCGGCTCCATCATCAGGTTAGTTCGATAGTACCTTATAGCCAACTTGTGCTCCTAGACTGCACAGGTGTCACTAAAATACGGACACGAACCTTAGGATCCCCGAACTCCCTTATGATGCCCTGAAAAACCTAAGAGGCCTAATCTATTTTTTGGAAAGAGGTGGGCTGGTTGGAATGAGCCCACCAAAGGTTATGACCGCCATGGCCCACGTACAATGGTCCACATAGGACTAAGTGCGGAAACCATACCATAACCATAAATAGATAGATAGATAGCCAAAGTGCATATCATGACAATTCTAATAAGTCCAAACACGGCTAATCAATGTAATTGATTAATTACGGAGTTCCAATGCCTACCTTCCGGCTCCATCATCATCATCAGATCACTTCTATGATACCATTTTCAACATAACCATTCAGAACCATTTATTTATTTATATTGTCATAGTTACTTAACTATCTTCATTGTGATATCTATGTGAGGGTGAAGTTCCGTTGGCCAATTCTGGTATTTTTCATCAGTTCCACTTCATCAAATGTTACTTTTTGACTGTAAATGCTTTAGTTCTCGATTAAAATACCAAAATCACTATATAGTGCCTAGAATATTTGAGGAGTTCCGTCGATTCCTCATGGATTCCATTATCAGAACTGGATTTGAAAAAAATGGGACCAATCTGGAAGTAACCGAGTATCAATCTTTGAAAGAATCAAGTTATTTACCGCAACCGCTATGTCCCAGCATTTTAAATCTTTAATATCTTCGAAAATATTCACTTAAATTACACTCTGTAAAAGACCATATTGATCTATATTAAATGCACAATGTATTTAAGGTACTTAATTGGATAAAGATTAATGCTGTATTGCTTAAAATCGCTTCGTAAATAAGCCATTATTTATCGTAAAAAGTAAAGGATAAAAAATGGTTGTTGTGGGTTATACCTAAAAGATAGACATATCCCATCGCGGACTTTTTTGTAGATCTTTTTAAGGTGTACAATACTGTAGTACATTATTTTGATCTATCTCTTAGGGTTCAGCCAGCGTTTGCAATGTAAGCGCAAAAAAATGTGTTTATTTACGACATCACATTAAAAACCTCTAAAATCATCAGTGTTTCTCTACTATAATGTGCGTGTATTATACTTATAAACCTTCCTCTTGAATTACTCTATCTATTAAAAAAAACTGCATCAGAATTCGTTGCGTAGTATTAAAGATCTAAGCATACATAGGGACAGACAGACACGAAAAGTGACTTTGTTTTATACTATGTAGTGATTTGTTCTGTGTCTGGGTATAATTTATCTATAAAATATCTATTTAGAAATATATAAGTATGTTTATCAGTTGTCTAGTACATAATATATCCGTTTTAGAAGTTGAGGATCTGAGACGTTTTTTTTTTTTTAGGTGGGAAAATCATCTTATGACAAATCGCGCTCTTAGCATAGTCGGCCTTATAATGTTCCCACTGCTGGGACTCAGGCCTCCTCTCTAGGAGAGGGAATGGGCCGTAATCCACCACGCGGGCCCAGTGCGGGTTGGTGGATCTCACAAGTCTTCGAATATTTGGTTCTAGGACATGCCGGTTTCCTCACGATGTTTTCCTTCACCGTTTTGAGAGCAGTGGTGATGAAATAAATTACACAAAGTAATGCACCTGGCTGGGTTTGAACCCGCAACCTATAACTCGTAAGTCGGAGCCGTTACCACTCGGCCACCACTGCTCACTCGACTGACAAATCGAGCGGAAAATAGTGTCAGACTTTTACTGACTAAAAACCCACTCCTGTTCCTTTTTTGCCTTCGTCCCAGGGCCCCGGGTTCACTTTCACACTACCCGTGGCCCCAGTAGGCTTCGACCCTGTTGGGCCCCTACGATTTGCTGACATCTCCCTGAGGCTCGCGTGGAACAATACGCGCCGTCGACGACTTGGGCTCGGTCCGGACGGTTACCGGACGATCGGACGGCGAGCCACCCATTGCTCGCCGTCCGCAAGCCCGCGCCTACGGTGGCCGGAAATCGGGATCGGAATCTCGGCGGCGGTTGGGGCGTGAGGACCGTTGCCTCACGCGATCGGCCGCCTCCTTTGCTAGCATTACTGCTTCGCAGAAGGAGGCGACCGCCTGCCACTCCTCCTCGCTCCGGACCATGGCCTGTACCAGGGCCCGGCGCGAGAGATCGCCGCCGCCGATCGCCCCCACGAGGACACGGCGTTGCTCTGCCCAAGCGGGGCACACCTCCACCGTGTGCTCCACCGTGTCCTCCGGGCGGTCCACACAGTGGTGACACGCGGGCGTCGCTTCCGCACGAATTCTGTGCAGGAACTTCCCGAATTTACCGTGTTCGGTGAGAACCTGCGTCATGCGGAAGGTGAGGACGCCATGAGGTCTTTCCAACCACGCCTCAAAGAGGGGACTTACCGCCATAATTGTGGCGTGCCCAAGGAGCTGAGACGTGCGTTAGTACTCATAGCACATACTCTGCTTAGTTTAGGACTTGATGGCGTTGTGTGAAAAGTTGTAGAATAATATTATGTGGAATATTATTACCTTATAGATTTCATTGTTTATTGTATCGTGTTTATGTAATATTTATCAGTATTTTTTATTTGTTTTGGGAAATCATCAAAGGACCTCTCCCGCTCTGGTTTTAGTGAGAGGGAGTGTCAAACTTTTACTGACTAAAACCCACCAGAGCCCTTCAGTGGCCCTTTGCTGAGACACGGTAAACTCTTCAGTGGCCCTTTGCTGGGACACGGTAAACTCTTCTGTGGCCCTTTGCTGGGACACGGTAAACTCTTCAGTGGCGCTTTGTTGGGACACGGTAAACTCTTCAGTGGCGCTTTACTGGGACACGGTAAACTCTTCAGTGGCGCTTTGTTGGGACACGGTAAACTCTTGGTAAACCATTAAATTCCACGGTGCAAATTAATAAAACAAGAAACACAAATATAAATATACACGGACTTTTGTGTATTTTTTTTTTCTAAGATGTATTTAATATGTCATGATCATCACTTCAGCTGAAAGACGTCCACTCCTAGATACGGGCTTCCTCCAAACGGGACATCCACCTACCACCGGGGTACTATGCTTGAATAAAATAATATTATACTTTTATATAGTAAAAAGTATGGCATTTAAAGTATGATTCAAAGATTCAAAGCATTTTATTTCAACTATACCATTTACAGGCACTTTTGAAATGTCAAGAAGTCAGTCAGTCAGAAAAAAATGATGCTAATTGCACATTCCAAAGCGTAGATCTCTATGGAGAAGAATGTTCAAGAAACTCCATGGACACTCTTTTCAATTTCTTATATTTCCTGGTTACTGGAGAATGTCACATATAGTTTTAAATCTTGAAATAACAAAAAATATCTATCAATAATAATAAAAAAAAAAAACTTCATTCGTTTCTTATATCACTGAGGCGTCACAATTTTTCCGATAGCTAAAATACAGCGCTTGCACATAAGCTAGTTTGATTGTTCAATAAGTTAGTATGGAATTTAAAGCAATGCGTAAACGAATGCATAAACGAATCAGTCCGTGGTCGTACGTGACACTGCACGGTTGTGGCATTACGGTTACTGGTGACTCATCGCGGAGGACAATGACCTCGAATACTGTGAAGTGCATAAGCTGCAATATTGTGATTAATGAAGTTCTGGCATTCCTGCGAAATGTCCTGGGCTTCATGGATGAACAGAGCATACACCAGTTGTGTACTACGTCTTTCTCGGCGGATGATATTCTGAAGGCTAAAACCTTGTTATTTGAATCAGTACCTAGTTCGAAGAAGATGCCCATTCGACGAAAAGATGGAAAGAAAAAAGTATTACGTGACCTGGAAGATATGATCTGTCATATGAAAAGCACAGATCAAGATTTATTTCCAATTTTCGTAGCGAAGGAACTACACAAGGTCCCACCGGTCACCTTTGATCATGTCGATGTGACTAGACTACTAAAGGACATACTAAAGCTGCAAAACCAACTCAGTGCACTAGAAGAAAAAACCGTTACCACAGAAAAGTTTGATTTACTCAAGCTGGAGGTAGATAATATGAAACATGCTTCAATATTGGATCACTTTTCTTCTCATGTCAATGTAAATAGAAGAAGAGGGGCCTGTTTACAAAATAGTCAACTTGACAGTGGTCCCATAGGTCTACAATATGTGCCCATAACAACGTCACAATTAACAGCTGAGCCCAGGGTCATTGACCGTCCGGCCTACGTGACTCACTCATCTACGTTAACTTCGAATGGTGAAGATGATTTTGTCTCTTTTCTACGCACGCAAAAAGATGTAACAGATACTCAAGGACACGTGGAGGCGCAATCTTGCACTGCGGTTTCGAAGCGAGGGAGGGAGAGAGTATGCGAACATATCCAAGGACGCGGTGACGGCGAGGGTTCGAGCGGGACAGCGCAACAAATGGAGAGGGTCGAGGCCGCGACAAATACCGCGGTTTCGCACAAACCAGGTAGCACACCGATCGTCCCTGCGCAAGCGCACACCGCAGTCGAACTAGCGTCCAGTGATGAACGGTCGTTGGATGCCGCTGCAGTTTTACGTTTGAATACAACGAATGAGCCAAAAACATCTAAAGCAAGTATGTGTATGCGAGAGTTGAGTACAAAATGTGAACAAGTGGTAAACGAGTGTAATTCGGAGTGGACGTTAGTGCAGCGTAAAGCTTCAAAACGGTACAAACTAATTGGTCAGAAAGGGTGTGCAGTTATTGCACCTAATAGTAAGTTTAAAGCGGCGGACGTTAAAGTACCCTTGTTTATTTCGAATGTTAGCAAGGAAACGAGTGAGCAGGACATAATTAATTATATAAAAGAAAAAACGAATGAGAGTGTTACCCTTAGTATGATAAATATTAAAGATACAAAAAAATATAATGCTTATAAGTTATACGTTTCTAAAACGAAACTTAACTTATTTTTAAATAATGAACTGTGGCCAGATGGCATAACTTTTAGGCGTTTCGTTCGTTTTACGTATCGAAAAAATATGGAGGTAAACAAGTTATAGTCGTTAAATAATGTACAGAATGAACAATAACCATAACAAATGTTGTAAATTAGTTAGTTTTAATTGTAAGTCTGTTAAACGGTCAATTGACAGTGTTAGGAACATTTGTGAGAAGTCTGACATAGTAGCCCTCCAAGAGACCTGGCTTCTCCCATATGATATTCCATTTTTGGGAACCATTTCCGATAAATTTGAATATACCGGTAAGTCGGCTGTTGATACGTCTGCGGGTCTGCTCGTAGGAAGGCCGTATGGGGGAGTAGCCATTCTCTGGAGGAAGGGAATATTTGAGGCCGTGTCCGTAATAGAATGTACTAGTCCTCGCCTGGCTGCTATAAGAGCCATTATTGGCGGGCGTTCCATTATTATAATTACCGTCTACATGCCAACTGATTCACTCGACAATTTGCCTATGTTCACAGAAGTCCTAGGTGAGATCAGTGCAATTGTTGAGAGTGGTGGTGTTGAGAGTGTTTTTATTCTGGGTGACTTTAATGCGCATCCTCATGAGCTGTTTTTTAAGGAACTAACAAATTTCTGTACTGATCAATCCTGGATTTGTGCCGATATTGAGAAACTGGGCTTTGCGACCGATAACTACACTTTTGTTAGCGAGGCACACGGGTGTAAAAGATGGTTGGATCACTGTGTTGTGTCGTTATCAGCGTGGCAAACTGTTGTCGGCGTAGGAATAGAAGAGGATGTATTTTTATCTGACCACTTACCACTATTCATTGAGTGTGATTTAAATCTAGTGAGGCCTAAGTTATCGATGCAAAATGTTCGACGCTGTGACGTAACTTGGGGTGAGAGGGACGAGTCACAAATTGCTAGATATCGTAATCTGTGCAATGAAGGATTGCGAAACATTGATCTCCCTCAAGAATTTCAAAAGTGTAGTTATGGGTCCTGTAGCATAGTCGAACATAAAAATGTGTTGGATGGTTTGTATGGGAGTATTGTGGATATTTTGAGTGACGCGGCTGTAATGACCAGTGTGAGAGTAAGATCCAAGCCTAAGGGTGGTAGAATGTTGTGTGGCTGGAACAATCATGTTCGGGACGCTTACCGAGAGGCCAGGCTCAAATTCAGGGCGTGGGTATTACATAACAGACCGACCTCGGGAGTAATATACGAAGAAATGTGTGAGGCTCGAAAAGTTTTTAAAGGCCGTCATAAATGGTGCCAAAAAAATAGGGAACAAATAAAAATGGATTTTTTAGCAAAGCAAAGATCAACAAATAATTTTGCTAAATTCTGGGAAGCTACGGGTAGACTGGATACTAAGCCTGGACTACCGGTAAGCGTCAGTGGAATGAACGATCCAGAGCATATTGTAAATATGTTCCGGGAGCATTTTATAGTGCGATCACCTCTCGGCTCTTCAAGTACGATGATTGATGCTGAGTCCTCTCGTGACGGAGCGGAGCCGGTAATGTATTTTTCAACTAAGCAGGTGAGAGAGGTTGTTAAAAATATGAGTAGGGGTAAATCACCCGGACACGATGGACTCAGCATCGAGCATTTTAAGTATGCTGGTGGTCACCTGCCAAGGGTCCTGTCCTTATTTTATTCAATGTGCATTAGTCATTCATACCTACCTGCGGAACTAATGAAAACTATTGTCATACCGATAGTTAAAAACAGGACAGGAGATATCTCTGACAAGGGTAACTACCGGCCAATCTCTCTTGCAACTACCATTGCTAAAATATTGGACAGTATGCTTGATTCATGCTTGGAAAAATATCTGTGCTTGCACGACTCACAGTTTGGGTTTCAACCTGGACTATCAACAGAAAGTGCAATCCTAAGTCTCAAGAATACTGTACAATATTATACACATCGTAAAACGCCTGTATATGCCTGTTTCCTGGATCTTTCCAGGGCTTTTGATCTCGTGTCTTATGATGTGCTCTGGAAGAAGCTGGGGGACAGGAATGTACCGGCTGAAGTTGTTAAGGTCCTGCAATATTGGTATGCGAACCAATCAAATCAGGTTAAGTGGTCCAACATTCTCTCTGAGGCTTATGGGTTGGAGTGCGGTGTGAGACAGGGAGGGTTGACGTCTCCCAGGCTCTTCAGCCTATATGTGAATGACCTCATAGTCGAGCTCAGCAGCATGCGTGTGGGCTGTCGGGTTGGTGGTGTTAATATTAACAGCATCAGCTATGCCGATGACATGGTGCTGCTGGGACCGACTGCGGGATCTATTGGAGAGATGTTGAAGGTTTGTGAGGATTATGCGGCTGCACATGGGCTCGTATACAATGTCAGAAAGTGTGAGTACATGATCTTTAAGGCCGCCGGTAAATGCCCAGATTACACACCTAATCTTACCTTAAATGGCATGAACATAGTGAGATCATACCAGTTCAAATATCTTGGGCATATACTTACCGACGACCTTAAGGATAATGCAGATATTGAGAGGGAGCGCAGGGCATTGGCGGTCCGCGGTAATATGTTGACCCGTAGATTCTCCCGCTGTACTGACCAGGTCAAAATAACGCTTTTCAAAGCGTATTGTCAGAGTCTGTACACGGGGGGTCTGTGGATTAGCTACACCAAAAGGTCGCTGGATGTCCTGCGCGTCCAATACAATAATATTTTTAGAATGTTGTTGAGGCTGCCCCGATTCTGTAGTGCGTCAGAGATGTTTACACAGAATCGAACTGACAGCTTTCATGCGATCGTTCGGAAGAAGCTAGCATCTTTGGCGGCTAGAACCCGGGCCAGTAGCAACAGCATTCTAAAAACAGTCGCGGAGAGTGTGCTTTCTCCCTTTTTTAGGCATTTTGTGGAGAAGATGAAATTGGAGTCATCTTCTGTGCTGAATGCTTATAATAGTATAAAATAGTATAAGTAGATAATTATAATATAAAACTAACACTAGGTTTAAGGCAATTGTTTACTAACACTATGGATCTTTTGTTGTCCGTGGAATAAATAAATTATTATTATTATATTATAAAACTTTTTTGAAGAAAATCTTCCAAAGATGTCAACTTTCAAGTTTCCACAGCCTTCTAAGCAAGGAACTAAAACATTCGGTTGAAGATGTCATTCTTATAATAACTTTGCCAAAGTCACGACCATAACCGAAACTTGACGATGTGGCTGATATTATAATTGAGAACTCTAAAACTTTGAAATACTAAACTTCAGAAAACATTTGAGAAGTTATTATAAAGGACCAGAGTCTGGTTAATGCGACCTTTTAACTAACTTGGGCCCTTTTGATAGCTTTTCAACTGTTTAATGCTTTTCATGATGTTAACATCAGTAATTATTTATTTAGGTAGCTACAACCTTTAGATCTGGAGTGAATAGGTTAGTTTTAGGTAAGTGTGCTTCACCGGCGACAAAAGCACGCCATAATCATGGCGGTAAATCCCTGTTTTGAGGAGTGGCTGAAGAGGCGTCACGGTTTTCACACGTTCCACATGAGGCAGCCACACAGGCCCTTATGGATGAAACGGGGGTCCAGAGATAAATAGATATATATATTCTTTATTGAGCAGTGGTGGCCGAGTGGTAACGGCCCCGACTTACGAGTTGTAGGTTGCGGATTTAAACCCAGCCAGGCGCATTACTTTGTGTAATTTATTTCATCACCACTGCTCTCAAAACGGTGAAGGAAAACATCGTGAGGAAACCGGCATGTCCTAGAACCAAAAATTCGAAGACATGTGACATCCACCAACCCGCACTGGGGTCGCGTGGTGGATTACGGCCCATTCCTTCTCCTAGAGAGGAGGCCTGAGTCCCAACAGTGGGAACATTATAAGGCCGACTATGCTATGCTATGCTATTCTTTATTGTACACTAATAATAAAATTACTATAGGAACTTAAAATTAATGGGGTGTCACAATGGGTGAACTTATCGCTAAAAGCGATTTTTACTGACAACCTTTGGACGGATTTGTCAGAGAAGGAGAAAAAGATACGCAGGTAGTGCGTGGTGTAGGTAGTATTTATAAATATACAATACATAACTAATAAAACACATATAATACAAACAATATATATGAAAGCAGAGATATAATGTACTTAATGACGTTAAAGAGGAGAGGTAGTTATCCTTAACCATATTTTTGAAAATTGTCAGTGTTTGAGCTTGCCTTACTGACACGGGCAAAGCATTCCACAGCCGCACTGCTTGAACTGTAAACGACTTGTCATAGAAATTTGTGGAGTGGCTTGGCATCTCTAGCTTCAAGTTTTCCGATGACCGTATGTGTGTGTAAACTTGAAACGTTCTTTAAAATAAGCGGGTGTTTTAGGATTGAACAGAACAAGAGAGTTTGTATGAAGAAACCTATTTTTACGTGAGCGAATCCGCTCGCATAAGCTAGTCTTATATAGGTAGTTTCAACACAATAACAAAATCCAGCGGAGGTACGGTGACCATTATTGTAAAAGTTAGAGCGTCGAACTTTGAGTAATATGTTATAAGAATTTCTCAAATAAAGGAAATAAGGGCTGGGAAACTGTACCAAGTATTTGAGGTCGCTCTCATATTAAATTCTAAGGCATAATTAAAATCTCTGACAATAAGACGACGCCTAAATCTCGCCAGTAATGAGAATGTGATATTAATTTTGTGGAATTATTATTTGAGTACGGTGAATTGTTCTCGGAATACAGTGACATAATTTACATACTTTTCAGGAAAATATAAATATATTGCAATAATATATATATTTTTATTTTTGCTTATTTTTGCGGCCCATCCCCTCTCCTAGAGAGAGGAGGCCTGAGTCCCAGCAGTGGGAACATTAAAAGGCTGAATATGTATGTATGTATGTATGTATATATAAATCCACCTCATAACATATAAAACGTAATCAGCCTTATAATGTTCTCACTGCTGTCTTCTTTCTCGGAGAGGAAATGGGCCGTTGGTGGATCCAAGCGGGCCCAGTGTGGATGTCACACACGGATTTTTGTTACACCATCGTTTTTTAGTTTGTTAGCCTTTTTTTACAAGTTTGCGTTAAACTCAAAATTATTTATTTCACATAGGCCTACATGGGCAACTATAAAACTTAAGAAGCTAGCGTACTGTCGCCGTGTCGCAATATTTTCCAAAAATAAAACTACTTTCTTTTTGAAACCGAGGGAAAAAAAAATTGGCTCGATGAATGAGTCCAATAGGACTCATTCATCTGGCCATTTTTTTTTTTACATTTTGATATTTTTATGTGCATATTAGTTTTTCCCGGTCACTAAATGTAAAAACATATATCAAAGGCAATCATTTGCACCCAGTAGCTTACGACACAAAATAGATACGAAAAATATAGGCCAGGTGAATGAGTCGTATTCCCTCGGTTTCAAAGAATGACCCCATAGAGGCACGTGAAAAGAAAAAAAAAGGAAACCCGTGATCCTGGAACACAAAGGACAACTAGAGAAACTCATATGAGTTTCATCAGAGATTTTTTTTTAAGAATCTGAAAATCTCCAGGAAACCATCAAAAAAAAAAATAGTAAAAATAAGTTGCCTATTTGTGAGTGTTTGACATGCTAACCCAATCGGTAATGGTACCACAGCCAAAGTTGGTAGTGTTCGCCAAAATTAATTACATAGCCAACGTAATTAATCGGTCCATTATTTAACCGGACACGGCCAGTTAAAACCGGTTATGATCGCTTGAAACTGGATAGTAATTGATTTATTATGGAGTTGCGGTTTTGAAACTTGGCGTTCGATTTTCGAACGGATTGATGAAGAGCACGTGGGACGCAAACAATTTAAAACTTATTGTTTTAATAAAATTCCTCATGTAAAATGTCCAAATATTGTAACAGCACAGCTTGACCTTGGGAAATTTGCGAATGTTTATCAGGTCGCTACTTCAGAACCTTTCGGCCTTACTGACCATTTGTTCTAAGAGCATTGTGCCCTGCTCATGCCGCGTCCGTGTTCTGGTTGCTAATGAAACCTGAAAAAACGAAACTTAAAAAAAATACGCTATTATTATTAATACATTTATTTCAGACACAGTTTATACAGCAGATACAAAACTAAAATTGAAATCAAATAAAACATTAAAATAATAAAAAATACCAGTGCTGATATTGATACCAATATATTCAGTATATTTTCAACATGTTGAATATACGAACGGATATCGGATGCTGTTCAAAAATAACAACAATATCTATTGAAAATAAAACAAGCTTTCAATGAAAATCCTTTTTTCATAGCATGCTTTTATAGCGCGATATATATACACTTCTGGACACATCTATTGGCCCACCTTAGAGTTTAGGTTTCGATGGCCCCTACCGAAATATGATTGCTAGATTGAACAAAAACTGTTGATGCAGTTTTAAACCTGATACATTTTACCATCTTTTTCGATCGTATTGTTTTAAATTTGAATTCAGAATACCATACGACATGGAGCTACGCCTAACAAGTCGGATATGCGCCTTGTTAAAGGCAATTGATTTTTTAATAAAAAACATGTTTTATCAAATAAAGGTTTAATTTAATAACGCGTGTTGCCTCCATGGCCATCTACCACAGCTCTCATACGATTAGGCATAGAGTTTATCAACCGCTCTATGAAATTTTGAGGGATTATCTCCCATTCCTCTTCTATGGCAGTTTTCAACTCCTGCATCGTCTGGGAAACTGGCTGACGAGCCCTAACACGTCTTTTTAGCTCGTCCCACATGTGCTCAATGGGGTTCATGTCTGGGCTTCTGGCTGGCCAGTCCATAACTGTGATGTTCACATCCCGAAGATATTCCCTGACGATGCCGGCCGCATGGGCTCTTGCATTATCATGCATAAAAAGGAAATTTGGGCCCACATAGTCCGCGTATGGTATTACGTGAGGTTCTAAGCACTCACGAATGTACCTTTCAGCATTTAATGTTGGCAGCCGTGGTCCTGTAACAACCTCAAGTTGAGTTTTGCCGCTCGCGGATATACCGCCCCAGACATTCCATGAGCCACCGCCATAAGCAACCCTCTCTTCAAAGCAGCATTGTACGAAACGCTCTCCCTTACGTCGGTAGACCTTCTTCCTTCCATCATTGCCATGTAACACAATTTTAGACTCATCAGAAAAGAGTACACGGCTCCAATCTTGCTGTGTCCAATTTAAATGACTGCGTGCGAAATGAAGGCGCGCTGTTCGGTGGGCTCGCGTTCGTTTGGGCCCATTAGCTGGCTTGTGTGGTACCATATCGCGTTCTTTTAACCTTCTCCGAACAGTTCGAGCGCTGACAGATACTCCGTGGAAGTCGCGAAGTTGGTTTTGTATCTCAATGGAGGTAAGGTGACGATTTCTCAAGCTGGTCGTCACGATGAATCGATCCTGCCTTTCAGTTGTGACCCGAGATCGTGGCCTTCCTTGGCGACGAACAAAGCCGCCAGTCTCTAGGTACCTCCGATAAACATTTCGGACCGCAGATGGACTTAAATTAAGTTGAGCACTCACGTTTCTTTGGCTGTGTCCGGCCTGAATAAGTGCCACAGCTTGGGCGGCGACTTCAGGTGAAGTATCCATAGATTATTGATAGAACCTCACCTTAATGTTAAGAATAAGTAATGTTTGTTGCAAAACCAAAGATATCAATCACTTTTTCAAGAATTAAATCCAAGTAAACCAATAAAACCAAGTTTTCTTAGTATTCGATTGTTTGATATCAACAAACAGGCTCCAAATTGTCTTTTGTTTCTTTAAATTCTGTGTTCGAAATTCAAAAAAAGACTATTGAATGAAATTGTGAATGTGCCAGGTTCAAAACTGCATAAAAACTTTTTGCTCGACCTAATATAAAATTTTAGCTAGGACCAATCGAAACTGAAAATACAAGGTGGGCCAATAGATGTGTCCAGAAGTGTATATCTAAGTATATAATTTAATACTTATCAAGACCGTTCCAAAAAGGATATCTTATTGAGCTTATTACCGAGTTTCTATGGCCACCTTCTAGTTCCATCATCAGATCAGCTCCATCTCATAATAATTTTGCATTGTCATCTGATTTACACATGCGTGGAAAATTTCAGCTCAATCGGTAGCCGGGAAGTGGATCAAATTTAATTTGCAAGATGCAAACAAACATCGGGACAGGTTTTTTTTTTAGGTTCGAAAATCATCTAATGACAAATCCCGCTCTTGGGCGGTGCGCGAGATATTGTCAGACTTTTACTGACTAAAAACCCACTCCTGTTCCTTCTTTGCCTTCATCCCGGGACGGGTTTCGCTTTCACACTACCCGTGGACATCGGGACAGGAAAAACTAAATGCTTGTAAAAACATTTCTAACGAATCTGTTCTATCTCCATTCTGTATTCATAATGGAACAAACACGTATGTGGCATAGTTTAAAAACCCTGTTGCACTTATAGAAATAGTTGTGTGCCTGTTATTGATTCGGGGAAATAGTACGTTTCGTATGCGGAGTATTTGTTTCCCTATGAAATATTGAAGAGGTGCAGAGCAGAAAATTACAGAAGGTCAACTACATATATTGATTATTTAAACTCTATTAGGTACCTAAGATCAAAACTAATTTATAGGTATGCGGAATAGGGTGTAATTCCACATACCTTCGTTAAAAAGGGAGGATTCTACGACCAGATGGGTGTTGCGTCTGGTCCGGGCAGCTGCCTGATTTATCTTTGACTTTTTTTTTTATTGATATAAAGCAGTGCTTGACTGCGATCCCACCTGATGGTAAGCAGTGATGCAATCATTGATGGTGAGGCGCACTAGTTTATTAAGAGCCTATTCACTCTAGCATTGAAGACACCTGAATTATAGTTGGACGGGAAGACCGCAGCAGGCAAATTGTTCCAGTCTTTGACTGTTGATTATATTATGATCTAATCGCGTAGTGAACTCAGATACCACGAGATCCAGGATTGTATATTTTTAGTTCCTATGTGGCGACATTTACGAGTATGTCGCTACACTAATATAATTAACACTTTCGGTGTCAAGAACGTAGCATCTGGGTAGAACAGCTCGCCGTCCGACCTTCCGGTAATTGTCCGGACTCCAAGCGCGCCTCAAGGAGATGTCAGCAAAACCGTAGGGGCCCAGCAGGGTCGAAGCCTACTGGGGCCATGGGTCGAGGCCCTGGAACGAAGGCAAAGAAGGAACAGGAGTGAGTTTTTAGTCAGTAAAAGTCTGACACTATCTCAAGCTCCGCCCAGGAGCGGGGGATGTCATTGGATGATTTTCCTACCGAAAAAAAATGGGTAGAACAATAATTGAAAAGTTACTAATCTCGCTAGTCGGGTTCTGGCTATGATCACAAGTCAATAATAGCAGCTTATGACAACGACGCGGGATGTGGGTTATGGGTACACAACCTGATTATTGTATGCTCGTAGCGCCAAAAGCCTGTGATAATGCCACGGGAGAATGTTAGTGTTGGATATTTTTATTATTGATCTGTCAAATTTTAATTATTAGCTGAGACCATGAAGAAGTGCAGTACGGCATTTTGATTATGCCTGCCTAGAACCAGACAAAGACGTTGCTTACTGCTCTTAGTAACGTTTCTGTATAAAGTTGGGTAAGTTGATTGTGTCTGTTTAAAATAATGAGTTGTGTTGTTATTATGTTGTTTGTGTGTTGTATAATCGGCATTTGTGGGTAGATGAGATGTGTTGACAGAATCACTTCGTCTGGTTTGTAGTCCCTAGAAATTAAATATTGAATGACTACATAGAATTACTAACTACTACTACTGACTAAATAGGCAAGTACACATAGGTTGGGCACGCCACAATTATGGCGGAAAGTCCCCTCTTTGAGGCGTGTTTGGAAAGACCTCACGGCGTCCTCACCTTCCACATGACGCTGGTTCTCCTGCACCGGATTCGTGCGGAAGCGACGCCCGGGTGTGATTCTCGTGACGCATGGTTCTCATGTGATTTGACCATTACATATTTACTGTATGGACTTTAAAAGAGACTTTGACCCCTGAGTTTGTGTTGTAGCTAGGAAACACCTGCCTCATCTAGTTTAAAAATGACGAAAAAAAAAATTACGTGTAAAAGTGTTTTTTAAACCTATTTTCAAAATATCATTTATCATGTAGTCGATAACAATTTTTGCACTGTGTTTTAATGCAATAAAAAAATGGAATAATTAAAAATAAGTTAAAAACATTTTTCAATAAATAAAACCTTCACAATATACAATTAAATAAAACAACAATTACAGTAATAAAACAATGTCAATACAATATAAAATAATATCACAACTTCATTACATCAATGTAACTTAAAAAATAATAAATAACAAAAATCAATAATAATATAAGAATTATAATTCTTATAAAAATATAATTATACACGCGTCATGTACAGCGAATGCAAGTGCACTCTTCGTCTGTATCTGTGTACCTGTTTTCGCTCGTTGTATGGAGTTGACCTTCTGCACGGCACCACTTTGTTGTTGCAGTATTAGTGTGATCTAAATTCAATGCGTGATGCTGCGGCCGCAAACAGTTAGTGTATAATAATGTATTGTTTAATTATGTATGTAACGGTTAGGGATCCATAATTTATGACTACCGTAGTGTACCGAGTTTATAGATGGTCAACGATAATGATTAGGCATAATTGAATTTGTTTGAATTATTTGACCAATGAAATGTTACGTCAACTATTTGTAAGTGTCTAAACACACTATGCCGAAGGTACGCGACCGAAGTTCCGGGGCTGATTTTACGTTCCGACGTATTCAGCTGACATTACACACCATAGGTGCCGAACTTACGCGGCAGAAATTCAGTTGCGCAACTTTGTGTGTACTTGAAGGTACGCAACCGAACTTCCGCGGCAAAATTGGGCTGCCGGATTGTTCAAAAGAGTCACTGTGACTCTAGAATACAAAGGACCACTTAATTAGTCAGAAAAAGTCTGACAATCCCTCTCGCTCCACCTAGAGGTGGCTTATTTGATGATATAAAAAAAAGGTTACTTAAACCTAGACTTTTATTATACTTTTGATACTAATGTTAGCTTGCATCAGGGCTTGAAGATAACAAATGTAAAGAAAGGAATCAAGCACGCAGTCAGAGTTTACAAGAATAGAATCACGATCCATTCTAATAAACTGGCATCAAACTTGATGAAAACCAAGACTTTCCTAACCCATAACACTTGATACTGTGACAGCAGAATATCATAAAATGGATTGATGTAGGTGCACCAGTAAGTACATACCAGGCATGACAACATTTATTTGAACACAACAGATGCTTATCTTCAATGAGTGGACAGATTGTAACAGAGAGAGACAGAAAAAAAAATACATTTGCTTGTACCTATCAAAAAGCATTTTAAAGTTATTTTATTTCAAGTTTCCAGGATAAAAGGAAATTACAAAAAAATAATGATGAACAAAATCAAGCAAGAAGCAGGAATATTCGAATACCTGTCTATTATATCAGCGTCCAATGACCACAATATTCCATTAAAGTAACAATTGGAAATATCATTGGTTCTGATAACTAAGCTTGATAGTCGTGTTGATTATAATATAATTCAATTAAATTGGTTAACTAATTCAGTTTGCCAGTGTTTAGTTAGGCTAGTGGGATAATTGGCATTTTAGGTTTATTGTAATTTTTTTTTAAGGGTTGAAATCATCCAATGACTTCGACAGCGTGTCAGATTTTACTGAATAAAACCAAACCTGTGTCCTTCAGTTGACCTTTGCGTTCTAGGACTACTTTAGGTTTCCTTTTCAGAAATTTCCCGCGGTGCTGGGCCCCTACGGTTTGGTGACATCTCTTTGAGGAGCGTGTGGATCACTACGCACTGCATGTTGACGACTGGACTCGGTCCGGATGATTACCGGACGGCCGGATGGCGAGCCACCCATTGCTCGACGTCCGCAAGCCCGCGTCACATTGCTCGCAGTGTAGATGGTGGATGGAGCCGAAAGGTAAGGGGGAAAGACGCAGAGTTGGAAGGCCTCCCACAAGGCGAACCGGGGACATGTTGAGGGTTGCGGGAATCGGATGGATGCAAGACGTACAGGACTTTTCGTTGTGGCGACACTTGGGGGAGGCCTATTCTATGTCCGACAGTGGATGTCGTCTTTCGGCTGAAATGATGATAATGATCACAGATAATGAATGCAGAAATTACATTAAAAAATATAATACTTATAATTTTTTGGTTATAAGGAAGAACAAAGGTTGAGCTGCATCTGGCCGCAACGAATCGCTTTTTCCTTTGCTTCTATCCGATTCTGTCACTTATAAGTGTCATTTACCTACTAGAGAGACCACAAGAGCGACAAAGAGAGCGGGGGAGTGCAATCGCACGCGGCGGAATCGATGAGGCAGTCGGGAATACGCTGATAACTGTTCTACGTGACAAACACATACCTATCTAACTTGTTTAAGGAATTTAATTTTGAAATTTTTTTTTTTTATTATTTATTCCAGGGCATGGTGTACCCGTTTGCTATCCAAACATACATAGTACCTATAAACAATATTAGTTTTTGTATATGCGAAACCCGAAACACGTGTCTAATATTTTTATGTAAAGTCTATGTACAAAATTTCATAAATGTATCATGAAAAATCACAAAGTTATAAACATGTTATGTTACTTGGTAGTTCGCACAAATACATGGTCACCGGGCCATATGGGCGACAAGGACTGAGGGATCGTTTTCTCCCGCACCCAGCTGTGCGCTGGCGCCTCATGCCCGCTATGACATGCCGTGATCTGTGTTGTACTTAGTGTCGGTGTTGTCCATTTTTAAATATTTTTGGTAAAAGATATTTAAAACATGGAGTAAAAATTATTGGAATCGATTCAGTTACTGATTCTGACAAACTAAAAATAATGTAGTATTCGCCCTTTGTTTTTTGATTTTTTGATGATTTCACGAAAAGTTCATTAAGTGTCATTGAATTATAGTAACCTGTTCTATAGATGTTTGTTGTTCTTATTTTGTTTAATTTTTTTATCCCCGACTAATAAACTGTAGTCAGAGCTCGCGAACACGATTCTTTGACGGTACTAATGGGCCCGATCGCATCGATTTCAACGTACACACCCATAGTGCAGACCCAACAGTCGTTTTTGTACAAACTGCACTTGCACGGTCATATTGACTGTAGTCGAACGCTTGCCTTGTCGGCGCTCCTCAAAAAATCTGAAAATAACAGAGCATCTGTCAAATATCTCGACGGTCGACTATTGAAAAGGTACTTTATTTCAGCGTGTTTTAAGGTGGGTTTCAGCTAGATGTGTTTTTTCCATAGCTGTTGGAGTAGGTGTGTAAATCGTTTGATGTTTGGGTGTTGGCAAAACGAGGAAGTGTCTGCTTGGTTGAAATAAGTTTACACTTTTAGAGTTCCGAGGTACGGAACTCTAAAAGGAAAAAACGGAAACCTTATAGGATCACTTTGTTGTCCATCTGTCTGTCTGTCAAGACCTTTTATCTCGGATATGCGTAGAGAGAGGTATCCAGTTGAAATTAAAACCATGTACTTATTCATGTCTTTTAAAGTAGTGAAAAAATTAAACTTTCAAAGTCAACAAAAAAAAAAAGATACATCCGTTTATGTTGCAAAAAACGTATATTTCGACACTCTTAAGGGAATTAAAATTCATAGGATACTTCACGTTGACCCAGAATTCTGAAATTTGGCATAAAGCAAGATCTTATAGCACAAGTATAGGAATAAATCTGAAAACGGCAAATTTGTTGTTACGTCACCAAAAAAACTTTTTTGCGATTCGGAAAAATCTTCTGGACTCCATTCGGGGATTGAACTATTTACATAGGTAAGTTTGTACGGAACCCTCAGTGCACGAGTCTGACTTGAACTTGCCCAGTTTTTCTTTCATAAATTCGAAAACGAGACGGCGACTGTCGCAACCCAGTGTTCGATTACATCGTTACTTACTATTAGATAAAATAGTGGTCAAACGCGAGCATAAAAATTATAAAAAAACCCTCGTTCATAGAGAGCCCTCACTTGTGCGAGGCCTCTTCGGTTGCGAGGCCGTGGGCGAGGGCCTACTAGCTACACTATATTCAACTTCAGTATGAACAAATAAAAGTATGTTGCCTGTAAATATAGTCAGATGTATTCGTTGTTTATTAACTAGTATTCACTAAAGTTAGAAGTTCTAAATTTCACAGGCAAACTGAATATACAATTTCAATTAAAAGTCAACAGAACTTACTTACAAAAGCAAGTCAATAGACTTCCACATTGATTGTACACCTACCTACTTAAAACCTAGCATCAAATAAAAGTAAGCTTGCCAATACTTTTCAATAGCAAATTGCGACGTTTTACGAAAGAAAAGCTAAGCCCCATTCACTATTTTGGTTCAAAACATGTTTAAATGCACTCGGCCAAAACATTTTAATGCTATTCACTTCACATCGTACCTACAAAATGGATGAAAACACGTAAATCGCGGGTTCAATACAATGGGGCTCATAGCCGCGGTTAAAATTGTCATGTAATTGCCCCTGCGCCAAACAATTGGTACAAAACAAAAGAATGCGAGTAATTTGGGCTAAGCTTTGTAAATGTGCTGAAAAACGTTCTGTATAATAACTTACTAGCGGCTCGCCCCGGCTTTGCTCGGGTACATAACATAACAGAGCATAGCATAGTCGGCCTTATAATGTTCCCACTGTTGGGACTCAGGCCTCCTCTCCAGGAGAGGGAATGGGCTGTATCCACCACGCGGGCCCAGTGCGGGTTGGTGGATGTCACATGTCTTCGAATTTTTGGTTCTCGGACATGCCGGTTTCCTCACGATGTTTTCCTTCACCGTTTTTGAGAGCAGTGGTGATGAAATAAATTACACAAAGTAATGCGCCTGGCTGGGTTTGAACCCGCGACCTACAACTCGTAAGTCGGGGCCGTTACCACTGGGCCACCACTTATCTCATAACACGTGTATGTAAATAATGCTTTCATATAGTGAAAGATTTTTTAAACAGGTGCAGTGTTCCCTTAAAAAACTGGCACTGGGTATCTATCTCTTCGAATGACACGGCTGGCGCAGTGGTTGAGCAATTGACAACTGCGCTACATGTCTCAAGTTTAATTCCCTTACGATTCAAATAAACGTATGGCCTATATTTGATACCTATAACAAAAATGCATTTGCAGTTTTTGAAATTTTTGTCAGTCTGTTCTGGCTAATCTCGATATATATGGAGTTTTACTGGGATAGTCGATGTTATAAGGAGTAACTTTTATTTCAGAAATAGAATTAGGGCTCCGCGAGAAACCTTAAAGTTGTGACCCAATGTCATTGTGCTGTTTTAAGACACTGTGGTGAACGAAGTCGCGGGCACCAGCTTGTGGTATTTGCGATCAATGTAAAAAGTTATTGCTTTCTCACAATTTACGTCGCGTCACGAATAATGGACAACCCAAATTTTCCAAGCATATTAATTATATGTGCAAGATATCACATCATCATTTCAGCCGAAAGACTTCCACTGTTGGACATATGCCTCCCCCAAGTGTCGCCATAATGACCAGTCCTGATTTTAGATTTTTTGAATGAAAAGGACTTTTCTATTCTGACTTCTAATATATATGGTTAAGAATAACAATTTAATAATGTGAATTTTAAATCAATTGATTTTTGAATGATACCTACTATTTGACTGCATAATTATGAATATACTGGACAAATTTAATTTATTTTTGACTATAATATGCTTATACTATAATATATTGACATCAATTATTATTAATTTCTTTTGTATTTTGTAATGAAATTTAAAATGACTTTCAGTAAATGCAATTAAATGTAATTTTTATACCTACGAAATTTGTACGCCGTTATAGGCAAAACATGGACGCTCACAACATATTAATTTAAACCTTGCATGTCTGATTAGCCAGTTTATGTAAACGCATGTTTGACAAATAAATTATCTTTCTTTCTTTCTTTCCTGTAGGTCTCGCATTCATTGGGTTCCCGCGACCCTCACCAGGGCCTCAAGTCTGCTATTACAATAGTGTCAGAATGGTCTATCATTGATTTCATAATTGTTGATTTTGACAAGTTTGGTAATCTACTAATATAATGGCGTCATTATGACTTTCCAATGGTCAACCATTGACACTCCATTGAAAGAAGTGGCATAGAATGGTAATCTCGTACATATTGACAAACGAATATCTGACTTATGCGGTAATCTGCTAAAATTTTGACAGTTCCTTTGATCAGTGACCTACCATTAGAACGTCATAGAACAGTCATTGCTTTTAATAAGCTCGATATTGTAATTCTACCATAACTCTAGTACGAGACCATTGACCGATCAATGATTGATCATTATGAATTAGCAGATTACGAACTTTTAGCAAAATGACAATGGGATCGTGTTGGAATGACGAATTTATAAAAATAGCAGACTTGGGCCCCTGGTCATCGGTCCACCTTGTGGGAGGCCTTCCAACGCTACGTCTTCCTGTGCGTGGTCGTCACTCTAGAACCTTTTGTTCCCATCGACCACTGCCACTTAAGTCTGGCCATTCTTCGGGTAAGATATCACAATACAAATCAATTAACTAAGGGTCCAATCAACTAGTCTCCCCTCTACAGATTAATCGTAACCCATGACATGCCATAATGAAAGCAAAGAGTTGTTTTTATTATCACATTCAATTAACTACTAAAGTGATCGCTTATACGACTGAAAGAAATGTTCTGAACTTCTGATTAAAACAGTTTTAACAACCAAAGAACCATTTTTCAAAATTCAACTCTTAATCTATGGTTTTAGGGTTGAAATATGTTTGGAGGGTGATCGCTATAGGGTGAAAGAAACAATAGACGTCATTCGCAAGGAATTCGGAAGGCTTGTCTCTCTCCGGGACGATTGTGTTCATTAGGCTCAAAATACAAGCTTTTTCGCTTCTCATTCGATACTCTTACCTTATTACGTTTGGGATATGGTTGGAAAATTCCGGGAAAAATCCCGAAGTTATTTACTTATATTGATTGTAACGGGAATTGAGGAGCTCGTTGCTGAAATAGTAACAGTCGCTCGGATCGATCTCGAGCGGCGCTCGAGGGGAGGAAGCATTTTTCAAGGTTACCTTAATTGTCGTATTTTCGTCGGTCGGAAATTTTCGTCTCTATAATTATCTTCGTTTTTCCTGGTAAAAACCTGAAAAAGTTTTTTTTTTTAAATACCCCCCGTCGCGCGAGGTGTTATGAGTAAGCACCGTTTACCGAGTTTCCTCCTTGCCACGGAAAGCATGTTAAGGTATCGGTCTCTTCTGTCATATTTTGAACATCTTTATTGGCAATCGTTATGGATAGTCAGAAGGCTGAAAATTTTACACCAGTTTAGAGGTATGCGGAACAGAGTGCAAAGCCCCGCAAACCTCCACTGAAAAGTGAGGATCCTCCAACCAGACGAGTGTTTTTTTTTTCGGTTGGGAAAATCATCTAATGACATCCCCCGCTCTTGGGATAGTGATCTCTCTGATAGTGTCAGACTTTTACTGACTAAAACCCACTCCTGTTCCTTCTTTGCCATTGTTCCAGGGCCCCGGGGATCTCTTTCACATCACCCATGGCCCCAGTAGGCTTCGACCCTGCTGGGCCCCTACGGTTGCTAACATCTCCTTGAGGCGCGCGTGGAACACTACGCGCCGTCGACGACTTGGGCTCGGTCCGGATGGTTACCAGACGATCGGACGGCGAGCTACCCATTGCTTCGCAGAACGAGGCGATGACCTGCCACTCCTTCTCACTACGGACCATGGCCTGTACCAAGGCCCGGCGCAAGAGATCGCTGCCGCCGATCCACGTGTCCACGAAGACACGGCGGTGCTCACCTCTGCTGTATGCTTCAACGTGTTTTCCGGGCGGTCCACACAATGATGGCACCCGGGCGTTTCTTCCGCACGAATCCGGTGCATGAACCTCTCGAAATTACCATGTCCGGTGAGGACCTGCGTCATGCGGAAGGTAAGGACGCCGTGTTGTCTTTCCAGTCACTCCTCAAAGAGGGAACTTACCGCCAGAATTATGGCGTGCCCAGCACTGGGTTGTGACAGTCGCTGTCGCCATTCCATCATGAGATCCCGCCGGAACTCTGTTCACCATGCCACAAATTGGCGCGGCAGCGACGTGGCAATGCCCCACGTGGTGCCCGTACGTGGCAGCGATAGCACCGTAGAGGTCTGGGCTTCAGCCCACCAGAAGCCGTCGGCCCTCTGCTATAGCAGAGGGACACGCGTTGAAGCGTTCCTTCAGACAGAATATTCACAGGCGGACATCGAGACCTTAGGCAGAAGTACCCAAGGGGAGTCGTTAGCCGCCTCCCACGGTGCACCGTCCCGCAGACTGGCCTTCACTTCGGACGTATCCGTGAGGGAACTACAGCCCGCGGGCACTCGTGGAAGTTTTCTGTCGTAGCACCCCAACCAGACGGGTGTTAGTCTGGTTTGGGCAACTGCCTGGGAGATGATTTCGGGCTGTTGTATGTGTTCAAATCGCGTGGAGAACTCTTATGTTCATTTCTTATGTTCTCTAATAAGAGTTTTATTTTTATACTGGCTGTTTTTTCGTAGGCCAACTCCCGTGACCTGCCTCACAAAATCAATCGAGCATTTTTTGTCGACTTGCAATTGACTTTTTTTTTGTTTTATATTTTTATTTAACTATTTATGTACACACATAAAATAAAAGACAAGAAGAAGGGAACAGAGAAATAGGTACAAAGGTGATGCTTATTTCTAAAGATATCTTTTTCAGCATGCCTGCGAAAGGATGGTTACTTATAAGAAATAGAGATGTAGACACCGTGTGTAACAGTCCCCTGGGCTCCCCCACTCACGCAGAGTCTCCGGCCCCAGATTGTGGAGGGTGTGGTGAGCAATCTGTTCCCTGCGCGAGGGGAACACTCCCCCCCGCTCATGGCTCCGCCACCAGCGGTGTCTAACGCGGATCACGATGGCGACGACGACGGCAATGCTCCAGAGGTGACGGAGGTAGAGATGAGTGTGGCGGTACGAAGGCTGAGTGCCAAGAATACCGCCCCAGGACCCGACGGCTTGCCTGGTAAAGCCTGGGTCCTGGCTATGGAGGCTCTCGGGTCTCGATTAAGAGGGCTCTTCAGCGCATGCATGGAGAGGGGCCAGTTCCCACTTCGCTGGAAGACGGGGAGACTGGTCCTTATCGCGAAGCCAGGGCGCCCTGCGGACTCTCCGTCCGCGTACCGGCCCATTGTGCTGCTCGACGAGGTGGGCAAGCTCTTTGAAAGAGTAATTGCAGACCGACTCGTCACGCACCTAACACGGGTGGGGCCAGATCTGGCGGACGGCCAGTTCGGCTTTCGCAGGAGGCGCTCTACGGTGGACGCCATCATGCGCGTGCGAGCTCTCACGACGGGGGATGCGGTGTCCCAGGGCAGGTGTGTCGTGGCGGTGTCATTGGACATCGCCAACGCTTTCAATTCCCTGCCCTGGAGTAGCATTAGGAGGGCACTCCGGTATCACCGGGTGCCCGACTACCTCTGTCGTGTGATCGAGGCCTACCTGTCGGACAGGTACATCATCTACCCTGGTCACCAGGGAGAGTGGAAACGGCGAGAGATGTCGTGCGGTGTTCCGCAGGGATCGGTACTAGGACCGCCCTTATGGAACATCGGCTACGACTACGTGCTGCGCGGCGACCTCCCTGACGGGGTCAGCGTGGTCTGTTACGCAGACGACACGCTGGTCCTGGCGCAGGGAGAGTCGTACCAGGCGGCGGTCGAATTAGCGACACGCGGGGTTGCGATAGTCGTTGATAGGATCCAGCAGTTGGACTCGAGGTGGCGCTGCAAAAGTCCGAGGCCATGTGTTTTCACGGCCCTCGGAGCGCGCCGCCTCGGCGCTCCCAATTAACGGTAGGAGGAGTTCACATCGGCGTCGGGTCGACGATGAAGTACCTGGGACTCGTCCTCGACAGCCGGTGGAATTTCGAGGAGCACTTCCGACGTCTGGCTCCCAAACTGAATCGGACTGGGGCTGCCCTCAAGCGGCTCCTGCCCAACCTTGGGGGTCCAGACGCCTCCTGCCGGAGGCTCTACGCTGGCATCGTACAGTCCATGGCCCTTTATGGGGCGCCGGTGTGGGCGCCGTCACTGCGAAAGCGACCGGCGGCCCAGCTGAACGCGTGCCAAAGGGTCATGGCCATACGGATGGTGCGGGGTTACCGCACGGTTTCCCGCGAAGCTGCGAGCCTCCTTGCTGGCCAACCACCATGGGACCTGGTGGCAACAGGCCTTGCACGCATGCACGATCTGCGCGTGGAGATGCAACGTCGGGGCGAAAAAGTCGCGGCATGGCGGACAGAGCTCCGGCGGGGTCTCATGGTGGAATGGCGACAGCGACTATCGCAACCCAGTGCTGGGCACGCCATAATTATGGCGGTAAGTCCCCTCTTTGAGGAGTGGCTGGAAAGGCAACACGGCGTCCTTACCTTCCGTATGACGCAGGTCCTCACCGGACATGGTAAGTTCGGGAGGTTCCTGCACCGGATTCGTACGGAAGAAACGCCCGGGTGTCATCATTGTGTGGACCACCCGGAGGACACGGTGGAGCACACGGTGGAGGTGTGTCCCGCTTGGGCAGAGCAACGCCGTGTCCTCGTGGGGGCTATCGGTGGCGGCGATCTCTCGCGCCGGGCCTTGGTACAGGCCATGGTCCGGAGCGAGGAGGAGAGGCAGGCGGTCGCCTCCTTCTGCGAAGCAGTAATGCTAGCAAAGGAGGCGGCCGATCGCGTGAGGCAACGGTCCTCACGCCCCAATCGCCGCCAGGATTCCGATCCCGATTTCCGGCCATCGTAGGCGCGGGCTTGCGGACGGCGAGCAATGGGTGGCTCGCCTTCCGACCGTCCGGTAACCGTCCGGACCGAGCCCAAGTCGTCGACGGCGCGTGCTGTTCCACGCGCGCCTCAAGGAGATGTCAGCAACTGTAGGGGCCTAGCAGGGTCGAAGCCTACTGGGGCCAAGGGTCTGATTCTGAAAGGAAGACTCGACCCTGGTACGAAAGGCAATGAAGGAACAGGAGTGGGTTTTTAGTCAGTAAAAGTCTGACACTATCTCCCGCCCCGCCCAAGGGCGGGGGATGTCATAAGATAATTTTCCCACCGAAAAAAAAAAAAAAAACCGTGTGTAACAGTAATAGGAAAATAAGTACACAAAAAATATCAATAAATTAATATAACGTACAAATAAAGATAAGCCATTATTTTTTAACTAACCTGTCTATCTACGGAAAAAAATAGACCATGTAAACAAACAATATTCCTCGTAGTTCAAAAAGGCGTCATAAAAACGAACTGTAAATAACGGTCCGCCATAATGGTGAAACCGATGTACTAGAAAACTGTTATTGCAATCTTTAAATACGTTCTGTTGCACATTCGAACGGGACCCGGTGTGTAGGTAGTGGTATTATGTAGGTACTGTCGGCATGTTTTTTAGGGTTCCGTAACTCAATAAGAAAAAAAAACGGAACCCTTATACGATCACTCTGTTGTCCGTCTGTCTGTCAAAACCCTTTATCTCACGAATGCTTTTAGGTATCGAGTTCAAATTAAAACCATATAATCAGATCTGCGGTCCCTTGAAGCTGTGAAAAAATCAAACTTCTAAGTTAACGGAAAAAAAAGATATGGCCGTTTATGTCGCAAAAAACTTATATTTAGATACTCAAGGGAACCAAAATTCTAGAGTACTTCCCGTTGATCTAGAATCCTGAAATTTGGCAAAAAGCAAGGTCTTATAGCACAAGAATAAATCTGAAAACAGCAATTTGTTGTTACGTCCCAAAACTTTTTTTGCGATTTGGAAAAATCTACAAGATTCGGGAATTGAACTATTTACATGGGTAAGTTTATACGTAACTCTCAGTCAGCGAGTCCGACTCGCACTGGCCCAGTTTTTTTAAATAAAATCCTTATGTGAGTGACAAGGGTCCCCTTTGCGTTTTCAAATGAAAAAATAGTATGTTTTATAAGGTAAAGACAATTGGGGTTTCTTGAGAGTTCCTTACTTTTATGTTTTGATCCATCAAACTGTACACAATATTTTTTGCAAGGTAAAATGTATTGATAGTCATTATAGACGGACAGGGCAGGGCACATTGCTCGCAGAATAGATGGCCGTTGTGACCGAACGGTTCTGGAGTGACGACAGCGTACCGGAAGACGCAGCGTTGGAAGACCTCCTACAAGGTGGACCGATGACCTGGTAAAGGTTACGGAAATCCGATGATTCTAGGCCATGCCGGTTTCCTCACGATGCTTTCCTTCACCGATTTTGAGAGCAGTGGTGATGAAATAAATTACACAAAGTAATGCGCCAGGTTGTTTGAACCCGCGACCTAACAAGTAAGTCGAGGCAGTTACCACTCGGCCACCACCAGCTCTTGGGTAGTGTCTATTTAGCCCTGTGTGAAAAAAAAAGGATAGTCATCCAGGCGTGTCCAGTTTAAAACATACCGGTGAACTTAAGGAGTCTTGGAAACTCCTGAGTTCACTGCAAGTATTCATCTTGGTTGAGAGTTTGGGCGAATTCGAAAGTTTGGCGGAAATACCGTGAGTAGGAGCTTCAAAATTATACGGGTTATATCGGGCCTTTTACAGGGTTGTGTGTTTTTAGTGTGAACGAATGTGATTTTGTGAATAGCGGTCTTTTTTGAATCACAATTTTTTACTGGCATTCCTTTTATACAGTAATCCTAATTTGTATCCTTAATCCTCGGACTCGGTCCTGACTGAATGGCCGTACTGTGGTATTTTTTTTTCAATAAACAACATTGGGATTAAAAAAAAAATACCAAAAGGAATAAAATAAAAACTTAAAGGTGAACAATGCAAAGCTAACTGGTTAACGCCGGTTAAAAAATTTAACGATTGGTTTATGTAGTGACGACATAATGTGAAATTCTTCACTCAATTTAAACCGATTCTATAAGCCACTTGACACCAGTTACTTTACTACTTTGTTCAAAATTCGAGTTTTATATTTATTTTATTTTATTTATTTGGGAAAAATAAAAGTTATACATCAAAATCAACTACTACATATTTTCCACAACATACTTTTTTTTTTGTAGGTAGTAAAATTATCTAATGACATCCCCCGCTTTTGGGCGGAGTGGAAGGGCGTGTCAGACTTTTACTGACTAAAAACTCACTCCTGTTCCTTCTTTGCCTTCGTCCCAGGGCCGAGTTTTCCTTTCAGAAACAAACCCTTGGCCCCAGTAGGCTTCGACCCTGCTGGGCCCCTACGGTTTGCTGACATCTCCTTCAGGCACGCGTGGAACAGTACGCGCCGTTGATGACTTGGGCTCGGTCCGGACGGTTACCGGACGATCAGACTGCGAGCAATGGGTGCAGCGAGCTACCCATTGCTCGCCGTCCGCTTCCACAACATACTAAGAGTTATATTTAACAATGCGCTATTCTATGCTGTTAAAACAGAAAAGTAGTAAATAGTAAAAATAAACATAGACAGGCATGCAAGTAAGAGAGAAAGATTGAGGGAGGGAGAATGTGTAAGTATTAAACGAACTAGTTTAAATTTGTTTATAAAAAAGCCTTTTAAATTTTTGAGCAGGAACAAGAAAGAAGTCAATAATGTAACATTCACACAATTATCACACAACGCCGTCTAGTCCCAAGCTAAGCAGAGCTTGTGTTATTTTTATTTTATTTATTAGGGACAAAAAACAGTTACATGTTAAGGAAATACAAAAGAATTATTAGATAAATAGGTAAAAATATAATCCACACTATAGTCCACGGATTAATCAAATATATGAAAAACGGGGACTGATTTTAAGAACGAATTTTGTTTTTAATAAGCAATTTAGTTAATTAATATTAATTTGGAATTTAGATGCTAAAGAGCTGACAACGAGAGATTTAAATTTATTATTAGAATGATTGGAAATGTCTATGTCCATGAAGTGTGCGTTATAAGTTTCCACCAGGCGACGAAGAGGAACTCGTGCCCCGGCGTTGGTCTTACTTGAGTCGACGTGGAACAGGCGGGGCACGCGAGCCCCGCGTCTTATAACAGTTCTGGGTACCGTGTAGCAAATTTTGTTTGCAATATCCGTACGGTCAAATCTATTGTGGCACAGACCATGCAACATCATTACATCCAAAAGTAATCGTCTGGATTTCAAACTAAGAATGTTTGAGTATTAGACAACCGATTAACATACTTAAATATTTCTAAATACATACATATTTTAGATAAATTACACCCTGATACAGAACAAATGATTGTGCTCACCACATCAATCATCATGTTTTAACAGATCTTATTATATGTATTGATTTGTAGTAAGACGGCGAAGGGGTCCTCGCAAGCCTGCTACCTCTCTGTGTAGTCTAAAGGCTCCCGCAGAGAGGTCACAAGCCAATGCGACCCTCTTTAAAGAAATTGTCATCTTCATCTTTCTGCCCTTGTCCCGCGTTATTTGGGGTCGGCGCAACATGATTTTTTTCTACCATTCTGTCTTGTCACTCGTGTCACGTTTGTAAAGAATATTTATAAATAAAAACGCGTTGTCAGTTAAAATATTTTTATTTAAACTTAAAAATGTTTTGATATGAAATCATACTTTATAACCGACTTAAAAAAAGGAGGAGGTTATTTTATATGTTTGTTACCTCAGAACTCCGTTGTTTATGGTCCGATTTGCAAAAAAAAATCCCCTTAAAGGATATGCTTCCAGATTCATCCCATTTTTTTTTCAAAATCCAATTCTGATGATGGGGTCCATGAGGAATCGAGGGAACTCCTCAAATATTATAGGCTACCTATAAAAGAAAGCGTGGAGCGTTTATGTAATCTTTACTCTTTTTGGACAAAATGCTCCACGCTTTCTTTCATAATAAATGATAGTAAAATTCAATAAAGATGATTACCTACTTATAACCATTTCGCATAGGTAATTATTTATCGTTCATCAAGAACTGAAATTGTTTATGTTTACCTGCGATCTAAAGATTTGGCAAAGGGAAAACTCTTGAGTCATCAAACTAAATGTCCGAATTATTTTGTTATTTTTTAGTGCGTGCTAAAAGCGTGTTTTTTAGTTTTTTAAACTATTATTTTTATTTTATACTTTTTAGTCTTCTTATTATTTAAATAGTTAATCCGCCACCTTGGGACGGCCGCCATGTTGGATTTAGGTCACGTGATTATTTTTTTCGTATCCTATTCAGCAAACCCTTTCATTTAATACCCATATCATGGGGGTGCATTTCAAATAGCCAGTCCGCCATCTTGGATGTCCGCCATGTTGGATTTAAGTCACGTGACATTTTTTTTCGTATTCCTGACAGCATACCCTTTCATTTGATACCCATATCATGGGGGTGCATTTCAAATAGCCTGTCCGCCATCTTGGACGTCCGCCATATTGGATTTAAGTCACGTGACTATTTTTTTCGTTTTTCTGACAGCAAACCCTTTCATTTGATACCCATATAATGGAGGTGGATTTCAAACAGCCAGTCCGCCATCTTAGGGAGGCCGCCATATTGGATTTGTAATGACGTTTTTTAGCTAGTCATGTATTGTCATCAGAACTCAGAGCGTGTGCAAAATTTCATCTTAATCGAAGACCGGGAAGTGGGTCAAATTAAGATTCCAAGATTTTCTTACATACTTAATTACAAGTGAAGCTAATAAAAGCGTGTTAATGAAGTTACTAAAAATAAGAGCCTCATAAAACGCAACTCTACGTTTCATAATTCGTCCTTTAGGTATACATCCTTTGGGTATCTCTAACGCGTGAGTTATACGCTTATTAATCCTTGTTTTTCTTTCCCCCATCTGCGGAACGAACTTCATAAAACAATTTATTTGTCGAGACAAAGCGTTTCTCGGGATTACGCGAACATCCCGGGACTGCCCACCCCTAGCTCCTTGTTTACGCCTATCAGTCTTATTACTATTTACTGAAGCATGTGGAGTTTCTGTCAACAGTTTTCTCCCAATATACTCTCTTTTTACGTTAACCTCTGCATTATTTAGGCTTTTATACGATTCGCTTTTTAACTCCAACGTAAGAAGGGTGTTATACTCATTTCTGTATGCTAGAATTGCGATTTGCACTCTGACTGAAAGCCGAAATAGGAATTATTTTTCTGGTTGAAATATTACTAGAGGTAGAAAAAAGGAAAAATACTTTGTGTTTCACCATTATTTCGGTAAAACCAAACTTGATTATTTTCTGTCGGTCGCAGTAAATTTGAATCGGGCCATTTATTTGTTAAATGAATTGAATAGTCTTTTATTTCATCCGCTTAGTTGAAAGTCCTTGTTATTTTCGCTCATTAGCCCGCAGTTGCAATTCCTTGTCTTCCTTACTTCCTGGTTCTATATTTTATTTCTGCCCCGAGGTCTTGCGTCCACTATTCCTAATTAAATTTTGCTTTATTTGCTGTGTGGTAAGTCTTTAGACGTTGCAACTACTTATATCAATACTCCGAGCCTGCAATGCAATATTCTCTTTGTGGACTTCAAATTTATTGAATTTGATTCAAGACGGTTTTCATTATGGTCCTAACGAAGCATCAAGCTGGGCCTCAGTCTGCTATTACAATAGTGTCAGAATGGTCTATAATTGATTTCATAATTGTTGATTTTGACAATTTTGGTAGTCTACTAATATAATGGCGTCATTATGACTTTCCAATGGTCAACTACTGACACTTCATTGAAAGAAGTGGCATAGAATGGTAATCTCGTACATATTGACAAATGAATGTCTGACATATGCGGTAATCTGTTAAATTTTTACTGTTCCTTTGCCAAAGTTTGACAAATTGTTAGGATGAGTTAAAGTGCAGTTTGTTAAATATGTGGAACTAAATATGGTTGCTTTGCCCTTGTAGTGATGCAACTTGGGTTGCGTCTTTGTATCGTCAGGGGCACTCATTGATTTTTTGACACAATCCCACTGTTTGGCGACTTAATTTCTGAACATCTAAGTCCTTCTTCTTCGACGTTGCCTTAGTAGACGTGATCATCAGTAGGGGATCTCGTCCACATACGACGCGTCTACAAGAAGATCGCATTCTTCTCCGCTCCTTCCGATTGAATTTCAATCATGGTGACCAATCTCAACGGAGATGAGCCAGGTACACAGGAGATTGGAACCTGAGTTTTCTGATAGCTACAACCTAGGGGTCTTTAATTCATAAAGGTCAAGCGCAAGCCTACCGATAAAAAATTTTGTTATTGATTTGATGATACAAAATATGGGTGTTCAATATTTTTTGATAATTTAACGAACAGGCTGAATAGAATTATCATTTTTATTCCCAGGAATCATCCCAACTGCTCCATTTCGCCCCTTCCCGAACAGAAAAATCCCGTTCTTCCAACAATGCCTTTGAAAATAAAAGTTATATAGAGCGTCTAATTAACGTGCAAATGGTATTTAGGGAGGCTAAGAGCCGAACTTCTAAATAAAGTATTGTTCTGGAAGCCAGCGTTAAAAACTTTTATCCTAAATCATCTGTGAATGTCCAATGCTTGTTGTAAAGTATTCCGGAACTTTTGTTTAAGGTTTATTCTGTGAGGAAGGAGGAGTTTTTGCTACGGGTTCTTATTGAAAGCTGGAATAGTTTAGAGACATTATGGTGACCCCGAAATTGGAAAATGATGCTGAAAACCAAAGTTTTCAGCTTTAATACTTCGGTTTTGAAATCCTTTTTTATGCGAAAGTATATTATGACAAGGACAGTGAGAATTTTCGATAGATTTTTCGTGGTCTTGGAACACAAAGGGCAATTAAAGGACAGGTGGGTTTTAGTCAGTAAATGTCTGACATGCCCTCTTGCTCGACCTTAGAGCAGGAGAAGTCATTTGACAATTTCCGGCTTAAAAAAAGTATTTCATGAAAGCATGGCACAAAATGATCATCTTACGCTTACTGGTACGTTACGTTATGCTGGCCCCAAAATATGATCAAAGAAATCGTATGACAATCGCGCACACTGCGACTTATTGAATTTTGACCATAAAAGAAAGAAAGAAAGAAAAACTGTTTATTCGCGTGAAATGACGCAATCTTAAAACTAGCAAACAAACATGATCAATTGATAGGGAAGATATGCGTCACATCCGCGCAAAACGGCCGAACGCTCAGCATAAAGCTGTGGCGTCACGCACTATGTGATGAGCTCACAGGGCTGGTTTTCAGCGTGGGCCGGTGGCGGTGTCGACATAAAGACGCTCGAACGGTCCGGACCATCGGTTCAGGTATCGCTTTGTATCCAAGTCTTCAAAAGAATGAATCATTTTAGTATCTATTAGGGTCGATTCACACAGAAGTGGTAGCGGCCAGCAGTGACGCGAGGATGCCGGCAGAGCCGACCGCGGCAGACTTGCGTCAATGTTCACGGCCGCTGGCAGTTACGCACGGCCGCCCGATAGTACGCGCCTAGGCTCCTCTTGACCAGTTTACTTTCTACATTCGGCAAGGAAAATTGTGTGTTTGAAGGAGTGAACGTTTTATTTTATTCCACAACTATCACACAACGCCATCTAGTCCCTAACTAAGCAGAGATTCTGCTATAAGTACTAGACAACTGATAAACATACTTACATATTTCTACATACATACAATTCCTTGCCGAAATCTGTGTTTCCTAATGGCTACAACCCGGGAATCCTTAAGTCAAGAGTGAATAGGTTACTTCTAGGTAAGCGCGCTCCATCGTCGACCGCATCGTCGCTTTCCATCAGGTGAGATAGCGGTCAAGCGCGAACCTATCAAGAATAAAAAAAAAACATACATACATATTATCCAAAAATTACATCCAGACACAGAACAAACGATCGTGCTCTTCCCACAAACATTTGTCTTGGGTAGAAATCGAACCCACGACCTCCGACATAGCAGTCAGGAGGGCCACTAATTACTAGATCAACAGCCCAACTAGCAAAATATCTCTTATAACACACTTCTAAACGACTGTAAGTATGGAATTGGGCGCACCTTGTAAGATTATTTGCCCGTATAGTAGTTGTATGATGGTTTCATTAAGTGCTTTTTCATCTTACATTATTCTTGATAATGCTTTTGTAAGAACAAATACACTTACAAGTGTCTTTTAGCACAATACGTCCTATAAGGTGCCTTTATAAGTTACACAATCTTTTGCCAAGACAGATATAAACCTTTTATAAGGTTTAAGCTCTTATTACGGATTATTCTTATGGCTATTTTGCTAGTTGGGAGGCTAGTATATAAAGTTTAAAATTATTTCACACTAGAAGTGCACACCGCATCGCTGCCGGCCGCTGCCATTTTGGTGTGAATCGGCCCTAACTGTCTTGAATCCAAGTCATAAAGGCTTGATATCAGCACTCCCTACCCTTTAAAAATATGACAGTACAGGTGAATCGGTCCATAAATTCTGCCAATAGGTTACCGTGTACGGCCTCCAAAAATATAAGACGCAAGAATGAAGCCGTAAATTGTAAAGGCATCCTCAAAAAGTGATTATTATTTTTTCCCGATACTTTTACGCGTCGTCGTTTGAAACATTAAAGTTTGATGTGCGGGAAGCTGCTGTATACTTAGCTGTATGAATGTGATGTAGATAATGTTATCGTAAAACTTCAGTGCGTATATCAAGATACGATAAACTTAACTGACGTATACATTTACGAGTATCTAGCTGCTGTGGAATTGTTCGAGATGCGGGGCTGTTCGAAGGTGTTAGTAGCCCTGGGACCTTGCGTCGCAACGGGACCATGCGTCGCAACGGGATCATGCGTCGCAACGGGACCATGCTTCGCAACGGGACCATGCGTCGCAACGGGACCATGCGTCGCAACGGGACAATGCTTCGCAACGGGACCATGCGTCGCTAAGGGACCATGCGTCGCTAAGGGACCATGCGTCGCAACGGGACCATGCGTCGTAACGTGACTATGCATCGCAACGGGACCATGCGTCGCAACGGGACCATGCGTCGCAACGGGACCATGCGTCGCAACGGGACCATGCATCGCAACGGGACCATGCGTCGCAACGGGACCATGCGTAGCAACGGGACCATGCGTCGCAACGGGACCATGCGTCGCAACGGGACCATGCGTCGCAACGGGACCATGCGTTGCAACGGGACCATGCGTAGGCATCCGAGCGACAAAGAGGGATGGAGCTATACACCCTATATTGCTCCATCTCTTTAACAGTTCAGTTTAGATCGTCAAATGAAGGAAAACATGTCTGATTTAGTCAGCAAAAGTCTGACACTCCCTCAGGCTCCACTCTGAGCAGGAGAAGTCTTTTGATAATTTCTTACCACAATAAATGACAAACCTATGTATTATAGCTCTCGCACCACAGGTGTGCGCAAACACATTTGCACTCTCTGTTTCTTTACTATCTTAATCCAATGGGTCAGCAATCTGACACGAGCAGGGAGAGAGGCGTAGAAACAAAGGCTTTACAAGCTTTCAGAGGCATGGGGGTATCACACCCTCAACTGCCGGATTCCGGGTAGCCACAAAGTAATTCCTGAAAAAATTTTTTGCTCGACCGAGAAATCGAACCCAGGACCCAAAACTCAGCAGTTGCGCTTGTGGCCACGTGAATAACGAGGCAGTTATATTTTATTTTCCACGAGACACTTACTTTTTTTTTCACAAGTCAGTTTATTTTTTTTAACAAGGCTGTTAATTATTACTATTTTTTTCACAGGGTGGTTATTTTTTTTTTTTCGAAAAAGACAGTAAGTTATTATGTAGGTATATTAATTTTTCACGAGGCAGTTATTTTTTTTTGCACGAGACTGTTAATTATTAATTGTAATATAGTGATAAAAGTTCAGGGTATATTTCGCCAATTTTATCGGTAGAGACCTTTGACCGCCGCCACACATATTATTAAATCTCCGACTTACAAACTGAACATACCATTACAAAATAGTTCGACAAATCTCGGTAACCGCGCTCGTGTGTCGATAACTTAACGGCTTGAAACAGTCTACAACATCACTGTACCTTGCCAAATGACTCGGAAATCTTACGAACATGTTGCCATGGAATTTATGAGGTCAGACACCGAAATATGGTTATGGTTCTGTCGCAAGGGGTGTGGAATAGAGGGGAAGTTTGTAACGCAAGGATTTTGGAAGTAAAAACTGGAAGGTAGCTTATCCTAGTATGTCCTATTCCAAGACATGGTCTGACTCGTGTGCCAAGTATCATCAAAATCCGTTCACACAACCCGACGAACGGCGAGCATCCACCCTTACGTTGTTGAAACCTCTACGGTCCGGACTAAGCGTTTCGCTTCGTCGTTTATACCGCGCACATCGAGGGACTGGAACAACTTGCCTGCTGCGGTCTTCCCGTCCGTTTATAATTTAGGTGTCTTCAAGGCTAGAGTGAATAGGCTCTTAATAAACTAGTGCGCCTCACCATCAACGATTGCATCACTACTTACCATCAGGTGGGATCGCAGTCAAGCACTAGTTTATAACATTAAAAAAAAAAACACATTTGAGCGTAAAAGAATCAAGAATTTCAAATAAACAATTTACAGGCACTTTTGAATTCTGGGGGCCATGGGTTGACTTCCGAAAGGGAAACCTGTGGTTCTGGAACGCAAGGGCAAACAAAGAAGAATTATATGTGTGGATTTAGTCAGTAAAAGTCTGACAAGCCTTCTCTCTCCGCCGTGGTGAGAGAAGTCATGAATGATTTTACACCTTAAAAAAATATATTTTTGAATAATTGTTAAGAAGCCAGTCAGTCAGAAAAACTGATGCTCATTGCTCATTTCCAAAGCGTAGATCTCTATAGAGAAGAATGTGCAAGAAACTCATGTGACCATGGACACTCTTTTAAATTATTTAGTAAATAATGCAAATATTGGTTAGGTATATCATCGTCTTTAATGAGGATCAGTCATGATTTTTGTGGAGTATGCACAAAAATCATGTAACTGTGGAGTGGAGTTTGTATGGAGTATATAGCGTAAAAAAACCAGTAAATACTGTGAAGAAATTATTTAAATCGGACCAAAAATGATGAAGATACAGGAATTTTAGTATATTAGTTCCAGATATGCGCCCGAGAATGAAGCGACTCGCTGTGACGTCATCTGTCATGATCGGTCTCCACCCACCGGCTAATGAATACGATCAAGCCGTTCGTTGCACGGATCATGACAGATGACGTCATCGTAAACAGGCCAGCGAGAGCGCGCGTTTCCAAGTAGCCATTCAGAAAAACTTTAATAAATCCACCATTTCTAGACGGATTTTAATAATTTAAAAAATTAATTGCTCAGTAAATGGTTACACATATGTAATAATTAACTATCTATCACATCTTCGGAATTTCGCCAGTTAATTTGTAATCTGACTATGTGCTCCAAAAAAAAAAATCGGGCAAGTGTGAGTCGGACTCGCGCACTGAGGGTTCCGTACAAACTTACCTATAAAAACAGTTCAATTCCCGAATTGAGTTACGAAGATTTTTCCGAAACACAATTTTTTTTTTGTGACAAAGCTACAAATTTACAGTTTTCAGATTTTTTCTTATGCTTGTGCTATGAGACCTTGCTTCATGCCAAATTTCGCTCCGCCCAAAAGCGGGTGATGTCATTGGATGATTTTCCCACCGAAAAAAAAGGCCTCCCCAAGTGTCGCCAAAACGAACGGCCTTGTGCGTCTCGCATCCACCAGATTCCCCTGACCATCGCCAGGTCATCGGTCAAACTTTTGGGAGGCCTTCCAACGCTCCATCTCTCAGTGCGCGGTCGCCACTCCAGAACCTTTCGGCCCCATCGTCATCGATTAATTTGTAATAAAGATGTGGCATTCACATAATCATCAGCCGCAACTTTGTTCTACACGTCTGCTCTGGAGTCCGTTGGTCACTGTACTGCGGGTCCGCGCGGGGCACGGAAGACTTTATAGTGTGCGAACAGGCCACGCTAAGATGGACGCGAGCGTGCGAGCGAAAGAGACAGGATGTTTTCCCGTGCACATTCATTGCCGCCGACCTCAAGTTTTGGATGTAATTTTGGTTTTGCATTTTGGGTAGTTTCTATTGGTTAATAAAATATTGTATGTAGGGAGAACTTCCACAACTCTTACAACTAGCTAAACTAGGTAAGCAGGCCCATTTTGGGAAATAAAGGTTGAAAGCTATCATCAGTTGTTTTATTCACTCCTAACCCTAACATTGGTGACCCCGGAAAAAATGTCGCAAGAGAACACAGGAGAAGGAAGCAAAACAGTGAAGTCAGAACCCGACTTATCTGCAATTTCCGTCCAATCCAGATTATTACCATTCTGGAGAGAGATTCCACGAGCCTGGTTCATCCAGTTCGAAGCCGTCGTGGATCCTCTGAAGACTTCGGATGACCAAAAATTCCGTTACGTCCTGCAACAACTACAAACCGCCGACTTACAGCACATTACGGACATTTTGTATAACCCGCCGGCAACAGACAAATATATCGCTGTAAAGAATCGCCTACTCACCGTGTACGACAAGTCAGACGTAAAAAACTTCCAGAAGCTTATCAGTGGTCTGGAATTAGGTGACCAAAAACCCACACAGCTGCTGCGAAAAATGCGAGAATTGGGAAGTGGCATGATAACAGACGAAGGATTGAAGATAGAATGGCTCAACCACCTACCCACACAAGTGCGCGTTGTGTTATCAGTAAACACCGAATCTTCACTAGATACCCTCGCCGCGATGGCCGATAAGATGGTGGAGTATTCCGAACCGGCGACAGTTGCTGCAGTAACCACAACTTCGCAGGACCCAATAATGTCTGCACATTTGGAAGTGCTTTCAAAACAAATGGAAAAGTTATCCCTAGAAGTGGCCGAGCTACGCGGACGAACAATGCTGCGTCGCAGACCCCCGTTCCGGTCACACTCGCGCTCACAATCACGGCGTCGGCAGAATAACAAGCCTTCAGTAAAACCCGGTGATCCAAAATGGGAGTGTAGATATCATTTTCGTTTCGGTGATAAGGCAAAACGTTGCGAATCACCGTGCTGTAGAAGGAAGAACCAAACGTCGTTAAACTAGCTACAACATCGACGGCGGCGGACGTCGATGTTCCCTGCACCACCAACCGCCTTTGTGTCTTCGATCGCGACACCAGGGAGCGTTTCCTCGTCGACACGGGCGCAGACATATCAGTGTTAGCCGCCACATACAAAAGAAAAGGAACGACCGCAAGCGCCTACCGTTTATATGCCGCAAACAATACACCAATCAACACTTACGGTGAAAAAACGATAAGGCTAAATCTTGGTTTACGTCGCAGTTTTCTATGGAGATTCGTCGTGGCGGACGTGAAGACCTCAATACTGGGAGCAGACTTCATACGACATTTCAAACTTCTCGTTGACCTTCACAAAAGGAAGCTCGTCGACCATGTCACCGACTTATCAATTGACGCCTTCGAAGTAGCTACAAGCGAAGAAACAGTACATGTCATCAGTACCAATCAAGTGTATTATGACATCTTGAAACTATACCCAGAAGTGCTCCGCCCGATGACCCTCAAGGAACCACCGAAACACGACGTCGTGCATCGCATAGACACTACAAAGACCCCTCCACTTTTCGCCCGAGCCCGTCCCTTACCACCGGATAAATATAAGGCTGCAAGGGAAGAATTCGAGCACATGATGGAACTGGGCATATGCAGACCGTCAAAGAGTCCGTGGGCGAGTCCGCTACATATAGTCAAAAAGAAAGATGGAGGACTACGAGTTTGCGGCGACTATCGAAGATTGAACGCAGTCACTCAGCCAGATCGTTACCCCATACCCCGCATACAAGATTTCGCATATCAGCTACACAATATGAATATATACTCGAAGCTAGACCTCAAAATGGCATATTACTGGATCCCAATAGCAGATGAAGACGCCCAAAAAACAGCCATTACAACACCTTTCGGGCTGTTCGAATTTAAGTGCATGACGTTCGGCTTGCGAAATGCTAGCCAAACATTTCAACGATTTATGCATCGAGTGCTACGCGGGATAGACAATTGCTTTTGTTACGTCGACGACATACTGTTATATACAGAAAATGAGGAAGCACACAAACAACTCCTACGTCAAGTTTTGGAGCGCCTAAAACAATACGGTGTCATGCTGAACATAGAAAAATGCGAGTTTGGGAAGAACAAGATTAATTTCCTCGGTTACGAAGTATCGGAAAACGGCATCAAACCTACAGACGAACGAACGAAAGCCATATACAACTATCCGAAACCTAAAACGACGAGGCGGAGTTGCGCCGTTTCCTCGGCATGCTCAATTTTTATCGCAGCTGCTTATCCCGCCAAGCCAACTTACAAAACGAGTTAAACAAATATCTGCATAACCAGAAACGTAACGATAAAACGCCCATCGAATGGACACCGCAGGCCGAATTAGCTTTTGAGAAATGCCGACAAAGCATCCTAGCAGCGACAGACCTGGCGCATCCGATTCCTGGAAGCCCCCTCGCCTTGATGACAGACGCTTCAGATGTCAGCATCGGAGCAGTATTACAACAGAAAATACAAAACGAGTGGAGACCTCTGGCATATTTCTCAAAAAACATGAGTGAAACTCAACGCCGCTACAGTGTATATGACCGCGAACTATTAGCGGTATATACGGCGGTCAAACACTTTCGACGACTAATAGAAGGAGGTGATGTAACAGTGTTTACTGATCACAAGCCACTGGCTTGCGCCCTGTCACGCCCACCGAGTACTACCGACACACCACGTCGGGAACGGCAGTTGCACTTTATCAGTAAATTTTGCACGAGTATTAAATACATACAAGGAGAAGCCAACCCGGTGGCTGACGCACTGTCTCGCATTGAAGATATACAGTGCCCATCAAACATCGATTACACCGAGCTAGCCAGTGATCAAGAAAAGGACCCAGTTTTGAAACAGTTAAGGCAGCAATCGAACTTGACCTTCACTGACGTCACAATGCCTGGTATCAGCCGGCCAATTACGTGTGAGACGTCTACTGGAACACCACGACCATACTTACCAACTACGTACCGTTTTGCTGCATTCAAAGCACAACACGGTTTATATCATCCTGGCGTCAAATGTACAAGAAAACAGATGTGTTCGAAATTCTTTTGGCCAAATATGAATAAAGAAGTCATCCACTGGACCCGAGCATGCATCGACTGTCAGCGGTCAAAGATTCATCGCCACGTCGTAACCCCGCTCAGTGATTTTCCACGGTCGGCACGATTTGAGCATGCACATATTGATATAATTGGGCCAATGCGACTGTCTAATGGTTTTCGTTACTGTGTGACCATGATCGATCGTTGCACCAAATGGCCAGAAGTTGTACCCGTGTATGAGATCACCGCCGAGATCATCGCTAAAGTATTTTATGAAAACTGGATCGCCCACTTCGGATGCCCCCTAAGAATATCTACAGATCAAGGACGCCAGTTTGAATCATCATTATTCAGATCATTAATGATGAAGTTCGGGATTACAAGAATACGGACCACGGCTTACCACGCACAATCGAACGGGCAGATTGAGAGACTTCATCGCACTTTGAAGGCAGCACTTATGGCCCGTGGGGCTACAACACAATGGGCAGAGGAGTTACCAAGTGTTTTATTGGGTTTACGAACAGCATTACGCACCAATAACAATTTAAGCCCAGCAATGATGACGTATGGAACCACTCTTCGCTTACCGTCGGATTTCATCTTACCCGCAAAGACGAATATTAATGATAACGACTACGTGCGCCGCCTCGCAGAAACAATGGCATCAATAAAAACCGCACCACAATCGCACAATTGTCGCACACAGCCGTTCATTCACAAGGACCTCGCAACATACACACATGTTTTCATGCGAAACGATGCAGTACGTCCCCCGCTAACACCGCCGTATGATGGACCTTACGAGGTGATTAAGCGCTACGATAAATACTACAAGATCAAATTACCGCTACGAACATCAGTGATATCCCTGGACAGGCTCAAACCCGCATACATTCTTAACGAGTCAGAAGAAACTGCGGATCTCGCCACTCTTGATAAAACCACACGTCCATGCACACATCCAAGCCAGACATACACCACAAGATCTGGAAGAAACGTGAAGCCCGTTGTTCGCTTTGCTTAGGAGGGAGTGATGTGGCATTCACATAATCATCAGCCGCAACTTTGTTCTACACGTCTGCTCTGGAGTCCGTTGGTCACTGTACTGCGGGTCCGCACACCGTGGAAGTCGCTGCGTCCCCGCAAGGGGGCGCGGCAGGCGGGTTGTAGGCATAGCCTTTATCCCGCGGTTGCGGGTTAGGTGCCCGTAACGACGGGCACAGCGTTGGGGGGGCCATATAGCCGTGGTCTATGGCAAACGCGTGCTATGCTGTTTGCCCATGTGTAGCTGCATTTTGTACAGTGGGAAGCGCCACGGCACTGTTCTCATACAGTGCCGCTATTTCACGACACCTCGGCGGTCGGCCGCCGCCAGGTGAGACCTCCAGTTGCCCGGAGGAGGCCCGGCGGGCGGCGACCAGCGACAGAGGTGCCGACTTGGGGGGCGCTACCACTGTGGATGATGACCCCCGTCTGTCACGTTTCCAGGTCTAGCCGGTTGCGTTCCAGACTAAGGGGCCGTAGTGAAAGTGTGGGCGGTATTGTATTGTGTAACACCGCCCATGTGGCCATTTGGAACACGCGATCCGCCCCGCGCGCCCAAATGCGTGAGTACTACGAATGTAGAGTCATGCGTGTGTGAATTAGGTGAACGTCGCGCCTATATTAACTTAGCACGCGACGTTCGCCGGGTGCATATTATGTATGTAGAGTGTTTCTGTGTGAGTGAGTCGCGTGTAGGTGTAAGCGACTCACTCAGGCGTCATACACTTGGGCTAGGGCTAGGCCCTCCTCCTTACTTCTTCTTCCCGTAGACGAGGTCCATCAGACGGGCCATGCTGGTAATTATTGGCTCCGTCGGGTCCCCTCCACCTTGGCGGCGCGTTGCTTGGATGTTCTCCGTAAGCTCGTTGATGAAGGCGAAGAGTATCCTCCGCTCTTCCAGGGAAAGCTCCTGTTGCTGCTGGGCGGGCGCAGCATCGGTTGCTTTGGCTTCTAGGGGTGCTCCTTTGGGAGCTTCGGTCTCGGTAGCGGGGAGGGGACGCAACGACTGCACCGGAGCTGGGGCAGTGTCCGTCTCCTTGGTTATCTGGGGGGGGAGGGGCTTCTTCCCCTTCTTCCAGCCTCTCTTCTTCCTCCGTGTAGGGGGGGCGTCTCCTCTCTCCGTAGGCCTGTTGGCCGCCGCCATCAATGATGCGCTGGGCGCCTCAGAGGCGTCGGCCACTACAGGCCCACGGGTGGGTTCTGTACGTGGGTTCTGTCGCCGGGAGATCGTGACAGTTCCCACTCTCCTCCTCTGAGCTTCCTGAATAAAGGTGGGACACTTTCTATGACACGCCGAGTGGTCACCTCCGCAATTGACGCAGGTGGCCGGCTCGTCCCTAGGGCGTGGGCAATCTTTGGCGGCGTGGCTCTCCCCGCATCTCACGCAGGCCAGCGGCCGGTGGCACCGGTGCGAACTGTGCCTAAACTGTTGGCACCGATGGCACTGCGCAGGCCCGCGCCTGCCCCTCCACGCCTCAATTTTGACACCACGCATGAGCAGGAACTGCGTGATGTCGTAGATCTTGAAGACCCCTGGCGTCCTCTTCAGGACAGCATGGAAGATGCAGCCGGGTCTCCCACCGCGCGCCTTTATATTGCGCACGTACTCCGGCTGAAATTCCAGCTGCCTGAGCTCCTCCTCGATCTCGGATGGGTCCGTGTCCGCAGGCAGGCCACGGATTGCCACCTTGAGGCTCCTCTCCGCTGGTAGGGAGTACGCAAACCATGATAGGCCGGTCTCCCTCTCCTGGTCGGCCAGGTACCTCTGGACCACCCTGTATTCCTCCTCGGATTCCGGGAGGAACCGAATACCGCCCTGGAATGGGCGGGCATTCGGGGGGCGGCCCAGTAGGCCGTTCAACGCCCTGAAGTGGGCGGCCCAGTCCGGTAGCCGCTCCACCACCAGCGGAGGGTAGCGGGAGGGTTTCTTCTTGAGCGTTGCGGGGGGGGGGCCCCGCAGGCGGCGTCTCTTCCTTGCGTTCTCGAACTGTGGGAGGGGGGGGCGGAGAGCACACCGTGTCGGCATAAGTGGGCGAGCCCGCCCCTACCCGCCCCCGCGGCGCACGCTGCGGTCTGGGCGGGTCGAGGCAGTATCGCTTGGCCTCCTCGGTCGCGTCGTCATCCGGGCTTCTGGGTCTCCGTTGGGCTCTAGCATCGAGCTGGGACTCGTAGCCAAAGCCCAAGGACTCTCTGGATGTGGCCGGGTACTCCACGTCTCTGCGTTCCGGTCGGGAGGGCGTATCGAATGACACGTCCTCGACCCCAGCGTAAGAGTCCCCTGAGTAGGCCGACATGTCCGAGCCTTGTCGGGACGAACAGGCGGACAGTACAGCAGGGGAGTCCTGGGCGGAGCCCCGGAGAGGGGGGGGAGAAAAGATGGGTGCATCTGACCTGATAATCTTCCCCGTTGTGGTTGGTCTTGACGGATCCGTCAGCAAGCGGCGGGGAGCGGGCGATGTCGTGCGGCGTGCTGTCGCTACGAGCAAAGCGGCTGCATCTCTTCTACTGGTTCCCGGGCGCGCGGGTTGTGCGGCGGGAGAAGCCAGCAACGGTTGGCGCACAGGAACGTTTGCAGCGGCACTAGTAGACGCGGTAGCGGTGGAGCGCATCGTATGCTGTGCCTCGGGGCGCGCGGGTTTACCGGCGCGAACTGTAGGTGGCGCCACCGGGCGCGCCGGTGGCTCCACGGTGCGGATTTTCGGCGCAACGGGGCGTGCCGAGGGAGCGGTGAGTCGCGCGGCTTGCGTTCGGCTGCTTGAAGTAGCTGGCCCCGGGGCCTGAATTGGCACGGGGCGGAAAGCCGGCGGGCGAACTGGGACGGCAGGCTGGCGGCCCGACGACGACGACGGCGAAACGCGCGCAGTCGCCGGTGACGTCGGTGGGCCGGCAGTAGGCTTTCTGGGGCTGGAGCGGAAGGTGGTGGGCCAGGCATCGAACTCCCGAGGTACGGGAGCGACGTCGTCCGGCTTCCCATCTGACGATCCAGAGGCAGGCTGGTGTCGGGCTCTAGGGAGCTACGCACACCCTGCTTCTTCTTCGGCATCTTATTTAAAATTAAAAGTTTTTAAAATAAAAATAAAAACTGGATTAAAATGAGGCACGTTGCCTGCGGGTCCGCGCGGGGCACGGAAGACTTTATAGTGTGCGAACAGGCCACGCTACGATGGGCGCGAGCGAGCGAGCGAAAGAGACAGGATGTTTTCCCGTGCACATTCATTGCCGCCGACCTCAAGTTTTGGATGTAATTTTGGTTTTGCATTTTGGGTAGTTTCTATTGGTTAATAAAATATTGTATGTAGGGAGAACTTCCACAACTCGTACAACTAGCTAAACTAGGTAAGCAGGCCCATTTTGGGAAATAAAGGTTGAAAGCTATCATCAGTTGTTTTATTCACTCCTAACCCTAACAAAGATAAATAATAAATATGATTATTATTAGTGCTAGATTTCTATTGAATACAAAAATACTAAGACTAAAAGAAAAAATGTCATCAAATTCAACAAAACCAAGCAAATCCAATCTTACATTCCGTGCGGCTAACAGAAACCTATCTAGAGCGATCCAACCGCGTATTAAACGTAATGGTCCGTTCTTTCTCTCTTTTCACACCTTTTCCATGCATGAGCATTGATGCTGACTATGCACCTTGCAGGACGCAAGATCACGTCAACTAAAGACGATCACGTTTCAGAGTTACGACACTCGTGTGACGTGTTGTTGCTTCTAGTCCAAGTATCATACACGTCACGTACGTGTTTTGACAAGATGCTTGCACGAAAAAGGTATTCTTAAAGTTTTGCAGGCGGTATTGGCAACAGTTGCACTCGAGGCAGTGTTACAGAAGAAAAATCATGCAGTAAAATGTAACATATTGAAATCCGTACGTATTTTTAGAGGTATGCGTGAGAGGGAAGAGATGATCCTCCGCCTGGTCGGAGGTTTGTCGTGTTGTGTCTGTTCCGGGCAACTACCCAATAGTTATTTTCAGACTGTTGTATTTATTTATTTATTAAATCTTTATGCACTAGTAATAAACACTGTACAAAGGTGGACTTAATGCCTTAGGCATTTTCTACTAGTCGACCTTAGGGTGGTGCAAAAACAAAACTGCATTCGATTTGTCTTTAACCTTCGTAAGTCGAAGACAAATCGAATGCAGTTCAGAAGGCGGTCAACTTTATTGAGGAGTTCTGCATTCAGGTCATAGTAGCACAGTCAGTGCCTTAATGTGAGCTGGAAGAAGATTTTTTAGTCGATAGAGCGACCGTAACTTTCCGGTTACTTTCTGACTGACACTGGCGACCTGCTTCCGCCAGTTGAGACAGGTGTCGACATGCAGACCCAGATCCTTAACGTTGGAGCTAAATGGAGTCACTGTGTTATCAAATAATACAGGTGGAACGGTTAGGTCATCAAGCTTTCTCAAACTATGGGGGCTCCCTACAAAGATAGCCTGATATTTTGAAGGGTTAACTGCCACCCCAAAACGGTCAGACCAGCTTTTTATTGTTCTTAAATCCTGGTTTATTCTAATCCCTGACTGTTGTATTTAATTTGAACTCTAATACCGTGTTGCAGGATTTTGTATTTTAGTTCTTATGTGGCGGCACAATCCCAGATTAATAACTTCTAGTCACTTTGTTTGCTTGTTTTTTTTTTGGCGTATTATGTGTAATGTAATCTGATGCAGTAACCTCCTAAATGTTCTTTGAAGAGAATGCGGCTAGCATTAAAACCTGAGTAAAACGTCGTAGATATGAATAGCCAGTACAGTCAGCCGTGGAAAACTGTTTCAAGAAAACACGCCCAAATACACAAACAATAAATTTCATAATAGTATATTTTATTTTATTATTTTCGGAAAACTTAGGTACAGCTGCTAGGATACAGATAGTTGAAAAATTTTGAAAGAAGGCCAATTACAAGTTTTCACAGATAGTATTAGAGCAAGACAAGAGACAGTAGACAGATAAAAAAAGAAAGAAGTAAAGACGCTCGGAGCAAGTATATAGGTATAATATTATTGACTGTTTTAGTGATCTTAGAAAAATCTAGTACACATAATTTTGTTAAGTTTAGTGACGCTGGTGGAGAATAGGTCTAGATCATCAACACTTACACACATTGCGTTGTATGCTTTGCTAGCTCTTATCATGTAAGAGTTTTGCCCGTAAATACACCGCACTGAGGGAACATATAGAGGTCGATGATTCCTTAAAGTAAAGGATAGAACACGCAACCCAATTTTGCCAATCATCTTTAAATTGCTTTGATTTGATTGATTTATTCAAAGAACAATTAAAATTGTACGCGAATATTCAGTGCTGGAACAAAACAGTAAACTAATACTTGAGTTGCATTACAATAAAAGTATTAGTAAAAAAAATTAAAATGTTAAAAAGATTTGAGTTACACCATTAAAACACCATAAAACTACATAACATCAAAAAAGATGAATAAAAATAAACAATGTCAAAAATATTACAATAACCATTAATAATGTCAAAAAATTAGTAATAACAATTTAAAAAAAAAATACAATTACCATTAATTTATTATTATTTTAGTTTTAGTTAGTTGTAATTAGTGTAGGGTTTTTATTATTATTTATTTTATTTTATTGTAATTCTAGTTAGTATTTTGAAATGTAAATAAATTTGCTGTCTAACTAAATTACCAATAATGTCAATAAATACTACTGCTTACATTTATAGTATTGTGTCGATTTCAATATTTCAATACAAATATTTGCATTGCTACGCCAGTAAATTCCTATTCAAACCGTATTCAATATTATCCTCTATCGAAATACATTAATTTATGCCGCGACTGCATTTGTGTCTGCTGTACACTATATTTGATACTTTACGTGTTTTACAAATGTGTTTAAATAACTTCGTGGACTGAACAGGGATAAACTGAGTTTTATTGTGGATCGCGAAACGAATTGAAAACGTCATACTACTTTTTTTTTTTAAATTGATTTAAACCAGTGCTTGACTGCGATCCCACCTGATGGTAAGCAGTGATGCAATCATTGATGGTGAGGCGCACTAGTTTATTAAGAGCCTATTCACTCTAGCCTTGAAGACACCTAAATTATAGTTGGACGGGAAGACCGCAGCAGGCAAATTGTTCCAGTCCTTCGATGTACGTGGTATAAACGACGAAGCGAAACGCTTATTCTGGACCGTTGAAGTTTCAACAACGTAAGGGTGGATCACCGTACGTCGGGTTGTCCGATGGTACAAAGGAGATGGCGGAATCAAGTTATGTAATTCCCGCGCACACTTTCCAAAATGCAACCTGTAAAATACCGAAACTGCGCCTGTGCTCGAAGCTTTGTAGATTGGACTTAACCAAATCTGGATCCCCAATTAGCCCGTTTGCACGCCTATCCACTGAGTCAAAAGCTGTTAGATGGCATTTTGCACTAGTCCATATGTAACTGCAGCACTCCACACACGATCGGACCTGTGCTTTGTATAAAATTAGAAGCTGTCCCGGTGTGAAGTAGTTCGTCTTTTTGAATCGATGGTAAATTTGGTAAACTGTTTGGGCCCAGTAGTGCCCCCTGTTTAGAACATTAGCCACACGTTCGAGTGCCCTAAGTATTTTATTACTATGATATTTATGCCTATACAGCCCCACTGTTAGGTAAAGGCCTCTCTCAATTCTTTCCACCACTCTTTCGGATCTGAGTCACTTCTTGCCAATTTTTAAGACATATAAGTCGTCCCGTTATCACCTTCTTGGTCTGCCGCGACCCCGTCGTGCGATCTTAGGGCACCAACTTTGTGTTTTACCGGCCTACCGCTTGATCATGCGGCAGACATGTCCAGCCCAGTCCCACATAAGCTGAGCAGCATTCTAATCCACGTCAATTATCTGTATCTTGGAGCCAGGTATATTTAATTTGTTCTCCAGGTTCCCATACCCCTGCACTTTGGAGGACTTAATGTGACTTAGTGCCACCACTACTGCGGTTGACGTCATGCTTCTATTGTTGGTCGAGTGTTAGGAATAGGTAAGCGTGCCCCATCGTCGGCCACATCATCGCTTACCATCAGGGGAAAGCGGTCAAACGCAAGCCTATCAATTAGAAGAAAAGGTGTTTACGAGTACGTGGATTCAAACCAAGACAGGTACTTTATTTTGTGAAATTCATTTCTTCTGAATTACTTCTAATACTGACTTCTTCTTTTATTCTGAATAAACATTGCCAAGCATTGTGTGCGTCATTCTTTAACAATAAAATTCCCTGCTCGATTCACGTACCTACGTACGACATAAATTCCATTAAAGTCTGACATTTTACAAAGTTCGCATTTTTATTGAAGTAACTGCTAATGCGATAAAATTTACTTAGGTTTAATAAAAATAGCGAAAAATATATTATTTTGACTTGAAGGCTCAAAAATGAAAGTGAACTAACTTTGTTTTCAGATTTCACATTCTCAAGTACTTCGTTGGAAAAACTTCGTTCAAAATTACGAGACTGTTTAGAAAACTGTTTATTCGATTTTTGTAAACTTGGAACATTTTAGTTATAATAAATCTTTTTAGGAATAATAAAGTGTTTGGTGACCCTAGCGTTTTTTTTTAGGTTGGAAAATCATCTAATAACTGATCTCGCTCCTGGGCGAAGCGGGAGATAGTGTCAGACTTTTACTGACTAAAACCCACCCTTGTTCCTTCTTTGCCTTCGTTCCAGGGCCCCGGATTTCACTTTCACACTACCAGTGGCCCCAGTAGGCTTCGACCCTGCTGGGCCCCTATAATTGCTGACATCTCCTTGAGGCGCGCGTGGAACAGTACTGTCGCAACTCTCTGTGCGACAGTACCAGGATCTTCAAGTAGGGGCTGTAGCAATGAAACGCTTATTTCATTGAATACTTATATTGCTTCACGATAATGACTTCACTTTACAAGGGTCGCGTCCGAACTGCTTAAACTAGACATTATTTTGTTCTATTCAATTTTCAAACCTATTCTAGAACAACAAAATCCTTAGAAATATATTTTACATGCCAGTTCGCTAACTTACCTCATGCGATCTCCTTTCGATATCACATGAGCTACGCCCCAATGAATAGAAATGTGGAGGTAACAAACATTTATATTCTAAAGAAAACTTTCGAAGGATTAAGCATGACCTACCTATTACCTAACACAGATGTCCCTACCTTTGTGCGGATGAAAACTTATATAATGGCGTACGTCTTTATAAAGCGAGCTTAAGTCAGAGCCAACGGTAAATAATTATCATAAAATTCTTACATGATTACTGTGTGTCAATCCACACTCATTAATCAACGTTGGTTTGGTTTGACTTAAGCCCCGCTGCAGCAAAACCGCACTAAAAGCCACAGCGCACCGCCCTTGCTCACCTAGGATGCCAAAGTGACAACCTCCCAGACCGGGAGGTCTGACTTGAAGATCCTGGTACTGTCGCACAGAGAGTTGCGACAAAGTGGTGGAGGCGCCGGGTAGGGGCTGTAGCAATGAAACGCTTATTTCATTGAATACTTATATTGCTTCAGGATAATGACTTCACTTTACAAGGGTCGCGTCCGAACTGCTTAAACTAGACATTATTTTGTTCTATTCAATTTTCAAACCTATTCTAGAACAACAAAATCCTTAGAAATATATTTTACATGCCAGTTCGCTAACTTACCTCATGCGATCTCCTTTCGATATCACAGTACGTACCGTCGCGACTTGGGCTCGGTCCGGACGGTTACCGGACGGTCGGACGGCGAGCCACATTGGTGACCCTAGCGTAAGCACTATATTTTGATTATGGACAATGAAAATATTGTGGCAACACAAGTATCACACTATTATTATAAAGCCGAAAGTTGTATATGCCTGTGTAACTTTTTTTTTTGTGCGTATTTTCTCCTTAACACTCAAACGGCTTTACGGATGTTGATCAAAATTTACAGTAACATACCTTATACAACAGACTAACAATATGGGCTATAGTTTATAATGGCGAGAAGTATAAATAACATAAATAAGCATGGCAGTTGAGAGTTTGTCATGCTCACTCAAATGTCTCACTGATGGTGGCGCATGTGTTGGATCATTCGGTTCCTCCTTCGGATCCTTCAAAATAGTTGAGCTGAGTGGTGCTAATATTAGCGTCATGTTCGTGAACGGGCGTTGTCAGTTGAGACTGGTCGTCTCTTAGCTGCCAGTTGCTATTTTAATATCTATATTTAGTTTTTATTTTTACTTTATTTACATTGTTCTCACATGATAGCGACAAGAAACATGTAACAGAGATATTTGTAATTACAAAACATGATTGAAAAGAGTGTCCATGGAGTTTCTTGCACATTCTTCTCCATAGAGATCTACGCTTTGGAATGTGCAATTAGCATCATTTTTTTTTTTCTGACTGACTGACTTCATGACATTTCAAAAGTGCCTGTAAATGGTTTATTTGAAATAAAATGCTTTGAATCTTTGAATCTTTGAATTTGCCTGCTGCGGTCTTCCCGTCCGATTATAATTTAAGTGTCTTCAAGGCTAGAGTGATTAGGTTCTTAATAAACTCGTGCGCCTCACCATCAACGATTGCATCACTGCTTACCATCAGGTGAGATCGCAGTCAAGCAATAGTTTATATCATTACAAAAAAGTTCAGGTATTGTCTTTTATATAGAATGGCTAAATAATATAATTTTATGTATAGTTTTTAATATAAAATTTGATATTTAATTATTTTGCTAGCATTACACTGGAGACTACCCCTTTTTTATTTTAAATTCTTGCAGTCCATCTTAAAGTAGTCTGCTAGAAATATCGCTGTCAGCGATAAGACCGCCATTGTACCCATAATTGTATGTTAATTATTATTTTCTATTGTAGAAACAACTACAAGAACTGGGCAAAACAGTGCACCTAATATATGATTCGGTCACACAGATATTATTATTCAGATGATACCAACAATTTGCATGTAGTATGCGGAATTCAAACCCTCTGGCATACCATGAACGTTTGTACGCATTAACATTCTATGGCCAGGAATTCAACTTATCCTCGTGAAGAGCGAGTGAAGCTAATTCGTAAACACCAAACCTATTGAAACTCTGAACAAATGTGCCTTTATCCCTATGACATATTAAGTTCGACGGGTGCAAAGTAAATAAAGCCATTTTGCGATTTTCTGATAGTTGCAGAAACTTAATAAATATTCATATTCTAAGACATGGAAAATAATCTTTCAAGTGTCAAAAATGCAGAAATTATAGTTGTTTTTTCAACAATATTTTTGGAAAAAAAAGTACTAAATAACTGCTTATTATTTAAGTGAATAATAAGCAGTAAGTTAGTATTTTTTTAATACTAATTATCAGAAAATCGCAAAATTACAGATAACTTTATTTACTTTGTACCCGTCAAATTTTTTATAAAATATTTTTATTCTTTTAGAAGATAGATAATTATCATTATTATTTCAGCCGAAAGACGTCCACTGTTGGACATAGGCCTTCCGTCGCCACAATGAACGGTCCTGTGCGTTGAAATCTAAGAATCGCCAAACTTAAGTGGCAATGGGCAGGGCACATTGCTTGCAGAACGGATGGCCGTTGGGGCCGAAAGGTTCTGGAATGGCTACCACGTACCGGAAGACGTAGCGTTGGAAGGCCTCCTACAAGGTGGACCGATGACCTGGTAAGGGTTGCGGGCATCCGATAGATGCGAGATAGATAAATGAAATATTAATTCGATGTTGTTGTTATCCTATTATGTTCCACTGTTGGGTGAAGGCCTCCCTCTCCCTTTTACACACACGTCTGTCTTCAGGCATTGCAGGCCAATCCCTTCAGTAGTTGTCAAGCTCATCTCTCCACCTTCACCTTGGTCTGCCGCGATATCGCCTTGCGTTTGATATGGCCCAATAAGTGGCTCTTCTAGCCCACAGCTCATTTGACATGCGGCAGACATGTCCGACCCAATCCCACTTTAGAAAGAAGAAAAAATGCATTAGTAAAAGAGTTTTTTTGTAAAAAAACGTGGCCCCATACTAGGAATTACTTCTTTATTGTGGATGCGTTAACAAACGTGTAAATCAACATACACAATACTCCAGACTTGGAACAACTACTTCTAAGTCATACTAATGTCTCTTGACTGGCCTGTTGGTCTAGTGGTTAGTGGCCCTGACTGCTATGCCGGAGGTCGTGGGTTCGATTCCCACCCAGGACAAATGTTTGTGTTATGAGTACAATCATTTGTTCTGTGTCTGGGTGTAATTTATCTATAATATGTATGTATTTAGAAATATTTAAGTATGTTTATCAGTTGTCTAGTACTCATAATACAAGCTCTGCTTAGCTTGGGACTAGACGGCGTTGTGTGATAGTTGTGTAAAAAAAATGTCTGTTCCGTACGGGAGTCGAACCTGGGACACGCAGTGCAGCAGCCAGTCACTCTACCAATGTGCTAATCGTGTCATCCGAATTCCAAAGATTCCTGAAGAGTATATATATGAAACCAGCTTGCTCAGATCTGTGAATTCCAAAAAAAAAGAAAAAATCCTTTGTGTCACAAAAATATGAAAACAGAATGGGGTAATGTTGATTCAGTGACAAAGACTGTTCCTTTCTGCATTTCATTTTCGTGTTATTTCATTTCGAACATTTTTGTTCAGTTCTCGAAACTTTCACGTTGTACTCCCAGTTATTAAAAGAGTAAATACAGTTTTGGCACTCAACTTTTGAAATTGGGGGTTTTATTTTTATTGTTAACTTGCGAGAGATATATTATTTCTTAATTTTGGTAAATTACAAATTATATTTATTATGTCGCAAATAGGTTACTACTTTGACATGTAAATAAGTTAATTTAAACTAGATGAGCCTGGTGTTCCCTAGCTGACTAACCTGCCCTGCGTTCAAAAATGAGATTAGAGTTAACTCTAATGACGTCATTGGGTAGATACTCTAAGCTCGCATTTTTGAACGCGAACGTAGAGTTCAACTGTCAATGCCAAGCAACTGTCATTCCTACCGCTTACACCAGCTTACACCAACCTACCCTGCTCGGAGTTAGAGTTAGTTGGGTTAACTCTAGGGTAGCTACTCGAGTTATAAAAGAACGACTCTGGGTTGCAACTTGAAGCTACTCTTGTTATTTTTGAACGCAGGGCTGAGTAGAAACACCGAAAAAAGTCAGTCTCTTTTAAAGTCCATACAGCAAACAAGTATTGGTCAAATTCAATGATAGCCATACAGATTAGTGTATGGTCTTTTGAGGAAGCAACCACACAGATTTGAGTGAACCTGTCCAGTCAGTGCAAGACTTTGTCAGTATTCGTGTAGCTTAAACTGAGGACTACTAAGGAGCTGCTCATTCTAAACATAACACCTTACACAAAGTACACTTTTACTATATTTATTAAGTCAGTAATTTTAGTAGACTTTCCTCAAACACATTCTAAAAGTTTCTAATTACACTCGACGTTACACTTCGCTGCTGCAAAGGCCACTTCAAGGTTGTGTTCGTCCGACACTGAAAATTACATTTTAAACTGGAGAAAAACATTTTTTTTTAAACTAAAAGAACATTTATCCTGGAAATGCTTCTCTCCTGAAGTTTGAATGGCTCGAAATAATACGTGTTGGTGTGTTCTCAAGCCAAAGAGTTGGTTATCTCGGAATTTATGTTCTTCATTCGTTTTATGCTTTGGAAAATCACTTATAACTGTTTATAGTGGCTTTTAGGGGGTTAGAAGCAAAAATTTATCTTTGAATGTTTCCGAATGTTTCTTCCGCATTTGAAATGAAAGACGAAGTGATGAAATGGGGTTATTGTGTCAAATAATGTTTGTAGGTGAAAAGTATTTGCTTGAATAGTGGAAATGGAAGGTGAGTTTGTCGTCTTTTAGAAAAATAAGTGCATCTACTAAAGCTGTTTTCTAAACCTTCAAAGCTAAATGCATAAATGGTTGTTTGTGCTGTTTAACTTTAGTTAATTTTAGAATTTAATTTAAACAACTTTCCGTTGGTGTCAGTCAGTCAGTGTCTCAAGACGAAAGTTTATGACCAGTGCGTGTTGCCAGTGATGACATATGGCCCTAAAACGTGGTCAGTCGCGATGTGCCTCATCAGAAGCCTTAAAGTCATCCAAAGGGCAAGGCTTGCAGTTTTCTTGCGTGATCGCATCAATCGTGAATGATGATATCCGCAAGAGAATTAAGGTTACCGATGATCAGTCAAATTAAGAACCATCTTTTAGAAGTCGGTTAAAAATATTAAGCAACTCTTCCGCAAGTCCAACAAATAAGTGATCAATGAAAAGTCTAACTATGTGTTTTTAGAAATACCAAAAAATTGCTACAGTAATCATTTTTCTGACTTTTTTCTATATGTTTTTACAATAAGAAAATTTATTTCTATTGCTTTTTCCAGCGGCTTCGCCCGCGTGGTGATAGAAAATTATCCCAAGGGAACATATTTCCAGGATAAAAAGTATTCTACGAGTAGGTATGCTATTTCTGGACATGGTCTATCCATGTACCAAATTTAATGGAAATCTATTTTACCATTTGAGCGCGCACAAGTAACAAACACACACACCTATAAAGTTATATTAGTGTGATACTTAAAGCGAGAACTACACAAGACCGACGCACACGTGGACCACGCCTGATTTGTATGTAGCGGCGCGTTGCGTGGCGTCGCGTGGCGTGGATCTAATGTAGCTCTGCAAGTCTAGTTGCCATAAATAAATATAAAATATATGGAGACCGACGCGCCCAGATCGGCGTACGTGGCCCATGTGTGAGTTTCACTGCACGTAACACTATTTATTTGTGTGAATTGAACTACACTGCGCATACTTGTGCGTCACACGCCGTACACTTGATCCACGCCACGCGACGTCGTTCTACGTACAAATCAGGCGTGTTACACGTGTGCGTCGGTCTAATGTAGTTGTAGCTTTAGTCATCTCAATCTACATATTGTTAGTTTTGAAACCAGGCCATGTATACAATCATGAACGTGTCACAGTGTTATCGAAATCCTCCAAAACGGTTCGATCGATTGTTATTAAAAAAATTGTGTAAATTTGGTAGGTCTAAGAATAGGACGTAGGCTATTTTTAACCCTCCTACCACCACCTCCCATTTTTTTCTTTGATAACTTAATTGGCAGAATAACGTTTGCCGAGTCAGTTAGTAATAATATATGAAAAATCTTCGATAAAGATCTGGCACAATATCTGACGTGATCACAAAATGGTTCTATTTTCGGAAATCCCTTGTTTCCATGCTAAACACGAGCGTCTCCTTGATTAAGCTCATGCGTTGTTATCATAAAGGCAATTTCATAATATGGAAGATCCATATTATGAAATTGCCCTTCCATTCATTCATTCTTCCATTTCTTTTAAGTTAGCAAATCATGTTAGTTTATAAGATTTTGTTACTATTTTGGTGTACAATAAAGTTTTATTCTATTCTATTCTATTCTATTCTATTCTATTCTATTCTATTCTATTCTATTCTATTCTATTCTATTCTATTCTATTCTATTCTATTCTATTCTATTCTATTCTATTCTATTCTATTCTATTCTATTCTATCATGGAATAACTTCACCTGGTCTACGTGGACGTGGAGTGAGACAGAGTGTCAGATTTTTAATGACTAAAACCCATCTGTTTCCTTCAGTTGCGGGCGATGAGCAATGGGTTGCTTGCTGTCCGGATCGTACATGATTCGTCGACGGCGCGTGTAGTTCCTTGCACACCTCAAAGTGATGTCAGTTAAACCATAGGGGTCCAGCAGTACCGAAACCCGTTAAGGACACAGAGAATTTCTGAAAGAGAAGTCGTGGTCCTGGTACGTAAAGGGCAACTGTGTATCCTCTGATGTGTATTTGTTGTGACTCTTTCGAACAACTCTTCAGCCCTAACGATGTGTCTACATCTGGCCAGTGCGCCGCTTGCGACCCACTCCCGTGCTGCTCGGGTATTGCACGCGTGCAGTTACGGTAATTGTTTGGCTTTTTGGTGCAACTCAGGCTAGGCATGCACAGTGAGCGCGCGCGGTACACGCGGTGTTTGCTTTTACACTATCTGTCATCGTCGGGAGGAAATATGAGCAGCGTGCGGGGCGCTCGTGTAGGGACTTCGAGCGCGACTATTGCGTCATCAGATAACATCTTTTTCTACGCAAAGAGAAATTCTATCAGACATCCCACCTCAGCACCCCTGGTTTCACCTGTGAAAGGGTTAATTAATCATTGGAAATCCTACTGAAACCTCGTCTGAAATATTTACCTGTAAACTATACGACGCGACAGCCAAAATATTCAGTGTGTACGTTCATTTACTGTATCTTACTTGATAAATCTTTTGATTAATTCTCTTATGAAGCCTGTAAAGAGAGCGTCTAATAAGTTTTACAACTTATCTCAATAAACCGTCACAGATGTTATGTATTTTTAGGTTTCCGTACCTCAAAAGGAAAAAAACGGAACCCTTATACGATCACTTTGTTGTCCGTCTGTCTGTCTGTCTGTCAGTCTGTCTGTCAAGACCCTTTATCTAGGGAATGCGTGGAGGTAGCGAGTTGAAATTAAAAAAAACATATACTCAGATCTGCAGACTCTTGAAGCTGTAAAAAAATCAAACTTCTGAGTTAACGAAAAAAAAAGTAAAAAAAGTAAAACCCGACTACGACAAAAAAACGACGAAACTAAAAGTATGAAACAAGATTTCCAGGATGCTGAAATAAACAAGGTAAAAAGAAAAGCCGCAGTCACACGTTATAGGTAACAACCGAAACACTTTAATAACGTGTGACTACGGCTTTTCTTTTTACCTTGTTTATTTCAGCATCCTGGAAATCTTGTTTCATACTTTTAGTTTCGTCGTTTTTTTGTCGTAGTCGGGTTTTAGTTTTTTTACTTTTTTTTATTTAAATTATTTTGGTGTTAAATCACTGTGCTTCTTTAAGTACCATTTGCAAAAGCTAAATTTAAAATTTCTAATTAATAATGGTAAATTAATTTTTGTCCACCAGAGGGCGCCACATTGAATTTTGATGATATATTTTGATAAGTACCAGTGAAGCCCTTTCAAATGATATCAAACACGGTGTATTTATCTTAACATTTTTTTTAACACATGACTTCTTGTCCGCTAGAGGGCGTCACTTTAAATTTTAGCAATATATTGGAAATGTACAAGTAAAGCCCTTTCAAATGATACCAAACACGGCGTATTTATCTCCATTTTTATTTTTTACACATTACTTTTTGTTCGCTAGAGGGCGCCATATCAAGTTTTGTGACACGTCACGTAACCTATGTTCAGCGGACAATTAAGACGGTTCTAACGATACCTCATACGTCGAGTTACGATAAGTAGATTAGGAGCTATGTGGGAACAGATGAACAAACTCACATACATACATAGCCTGTCAAAATCATAACCCTCCGTAGTCGGGTAAAAAAAAAAAGATATGGCCTTTTATGTCGCAAAAAACGTGTATTTCGACACTCTCAAGGGAATTAAAATTCATATCATATTGTACTGACTAAAACCCACATGTGTCTTTACTGACTAAGACCCACCTGTGTCTTTCACTGACTAAGACCAACCTGTGTCTTTCACTGACTAAGACCAACCTGTGTCTTTCACTGACTAAGACCAACCTGTGTCTTTCACTGACTAAAACCCACATGTGTCTTTACTGACTAAGACCCACCTGTGTCTTTCACTGACTAAGACCCACCTATGTCTTTCACTGACTAAAACCCACATGTGTCTTTACTGACTAAGACCCACCTGTGTCTTTTACTGACTAAGACCCACCTGTGTCTTTTACTGACTAAGACCCACCTGTGTCTTTCACTGACTAAGACCAACCTGTGTCTTTTACTGACTAAGACCCACCTGTGTCTTTCACTGACTAAGACCCACCTGTGTCTTTCACTGACTAAGACCAACCTGTGTCTTTCACTGACTAAGACCCACCTGTGTCTTTCACTGACTAAGACCAACCTGTGTCTTTTACTGACTATGACCCACCTGTGTCTTTCACTAAATAAGACCCATCTGTGTCTTTCACTGAATAAGACCCACCTGTGTCTTTCACTGAATAAGACCCACCTGTGTCTTTTACTGACTAAGACCCACCTGTGTCTTTCACTGAATAAGACCCATCTGTGTCTTTCACTGAATAAGACCCACCTGTGTCTTTCACTGAATAAGACCCACCTGTGTCTTTTACTGACTAAGACCCACCTGTGTCTTTTACTGACTATGACCCACCTGTGTCTTTCACTGAATAAGACCCACCTGTGTCTTTCACTGAATAAGACCCACCTGTGTCTTTCACTGAATAAGACCCATCTGTGTCTTTCACTGAATAAGACCCACCTGTGTCTTTCACTGAATAAGACCCACCTGTGTCTTTTACTGACTAAGACCCACCTGTGTCTTTCACTGACTAAGACCCACCTGTGTCTTTTACTGACTAAAACCCACCTGAGTCTTTTGCCCCGGTTTGGGTGTATGGTTGTCTGTTTCCTTGCGGTTGCGTCCATCTCCTTTGCTCGCATTACTACTCCTGCGTTAAAAAATGAGGTTAGAGTTAACTCTAATAACGTCATCAGGGTAGATATTCTCCGCTCGCATTTTTGAACACGAACGTAGAGATCAACTGTCAATGCCAAGTAACTGTCATTCCTGCTGTTTACACCAACCTACCCTGCTCGGAGTTACAGTTAGTTGGGTTATCTCTAGGGTAGCTACTCGAGTTATGAAAGAACGACTCTGGGTTGCAACTCAAAGCAATTTTGAACGGTTAGAGTAACGACCCTACCCTACTCTGGTTATTTTTGAACGCATTGCAGAAGGAAGCGAGAGCTTCCTATTCTCTGTCAATCTTGACCATGGCTTAAACCAGAGCCGGACACGAGAGGTCGCTCCCGGCGATCGCCTCCACGAGGACGCCACGATAAACCGCCTAAGTGAGACAGACTTCCACCACATATTATTATGTTCCACCATACAGATGTCTTCTATGGTTTTAATAATATCTGAACTGGATCTACAGTAAGTAACACCCTTATCCAGCTATTCTTACGCTCAAAGTTTAAATAAAACGCGATTTCTCCAAATAAATTCGATGAAAAAGACAGTTACGCGCCCTTATAATAATTCCCATTCTTATTTAAAAGAAATTTGGTTACAAGAGAAGCAATCACGCGATTTCACGGGAGGAATGATTGATTCAAATCGTGCAATCTGCGTATGTTTGAGTATGTAGATATTAGTATGTGCCTACAAATTAGGATGAGTTATTAAATTTATTTACTTAATAAGAGTGAATAGGTTACTTCTAGGCAAGCGTAATTCATCGTCGGTAACATCATCGCTTTCCATCAGGTGAGATAGTGGTAGGGTTGCCAATTTTCGAAAGGACTAACCCAGGAGAGTTTAAAGAAATAGGGAGGGTTAGGTTAGGATATAAATGTATGCGAGTTTTCTTATATTTCATACAAAAATAGTTACAAGTACTGCGATATTACAGAATATACAAAACACAAAGAAACCAATAAATATCTAATTTTGAAAAAGGAACAACGTACCTTTAATATAAAGTTTATTTGAAGTTATAATTCCAAGTCAATTCAAAGATATAACACTTCAAAGCAACCCGTTTTAAAAAACGGCAATTTCATACTTTAACTCCTAAGACTAGCTGACACACTTCTTTTGTTTGGAAATTGTTGAAGCCTCTTTAGTAATGGCTGTGACGAGGTGTATTGGTGACCTACGATAGCGCAGTTTAATATGTAATTAGGAACCAACAATACTATCTACTACAGTAATTAAGACAAGATAAGCAAAGGCAACGGACAGAGTACATAAGCCATGAAATTACACCAAACACAGAAGTTCGAACTGATGTTTACAAAGATAATATTGATACTCTAAGTGATATCAGGTTTCGTGCGGAAGTAACACCCGGGTGTCAGCAGTAGGTGGACCGCCCGGAGGATACGGTGAAGCATACGGTAGAGGTATGCCCCGCTTGGGCAGAGCACCGCTGTGTCCTCGTGGAGGCGAACGGCGGCACCGATCTCTCGCGCAGGGCCTTGGTACAGGTCATGGTCCGGAGCGAGGAGGAGTGGCAGTCGGTTGCCTCCTTATGTGAAGCAGTAATGCTAGCAAAGGAGGAGACCGCACGTGCACGCGCGAGGGAGCGGCCCTCACGACCCAGGCGCCGGGTCCCGATCCGGATTTCGGGCCACCAAAGGCGCGGGCTTGCGGACGACGAGCAATGGGTAGCTCGCTTGGCCCCAGTAGGCTTCGACCCTGCTGGGCTTCTGCAGTTTGCTGACAATTCCTTGAGGCGCGCGTGGAACACTACGCGCCGTCGACGACTTGGGCTCGGTCCGGACGGTTACCGGATGGTCCGTGTTTAAGGGTGTGCAGCATTCTATAGTTACATGTTGTATGTATAGGTATAATAATATTTATAATTTTTATATTAGAATTACAATTTTATAATTATATGTACATATTATAAAGAGGAAAGATTGATATGTTTGCCGAGCTGTGGGACCAAATAGACTGGTTGGATTATAGATAACTACTATCTACAACGGCGGCTACAAGAAAATAGCTGAGACAATGCTCGGAAACACACGTAGCTACATATTTAAAAAAGAAAAAAATTGAAACACCGGGCTATCAAAAAAAAAAACTGACTGCAAATTAGGTACTCTCAACAACCATTTAAGTCTAGACCACAATTTTAATGTTATCACTTCTATAACATTTTCAAAAATCACCTCAATCATGTTGATCGCTGAGACAGCTAAGATGTAATGCAGACACAAGTGTCTGTCTACACCTCGACAACCTGACATCAGCGTCTTTATGTCGCTCGAGAAAGTTCCAAGCTCAAGGGGGCTAGTGGCTAGGGGGCTAGGTGGCTAGGGGGCTAGGTGACTAGGATAGTATATCGGATGCTAATGAAGAGGGAAAAAAGGGCGTGCTGAAGCTAACCAGACAGTTTTTCATGTGATTTAAGGCCTTAGCGCCCGAGCTGTGTCATAAAACAGTGACTTTCTGAAGCCTCAGTAACGGTTAAGTCAATAGGTTTGAAAAAAATATATGTTTGTTATAAACTCATGTGCAACATTATCAACATGATTTTTTTGTATGAATAATATTATTGCCAAAAAAAAAAATTAACGACATGATATTTTTTCACTAGTTTTCTTCTATCTCAAAAAAAAAAAAAAATAAGTGTGGCACTCGGGGACTGCCGCGGTAAAGCTATTGCATAGCATTTTGTATCAACTTATGCAATTATAATTATTAAGCTATTGCATAGCTTCTATCGCGGGCCTTGAGCGCGGGGACCGAATCCAGAAATTCCGTAACGAAAAATATACCTCACGCTCCCCACTCCGACGGGCACGGAGGTGTGGTTTGAAGGCCGACAGAGACCGAACACCTATTTTAGAAAAGTCGTTAACGACCTGTGTGGCGCATTGGTACAGCGTTCTACCTATGTTATCATCGTGCCTCGAGTTCAAATCTCGGTCAAACAAAATAGTCTTTTTGTATTATAATAGATTATAGTAATGTTCTATGACAACAACTGAACATACTTGTAGCAATTTATGAAGTAAACAAGAAAGAAAAAAATTTGTTTTCTTATCGGTCACCACGCTCAAAAAGTGTAACTTGAATTAATATCAAAGAAAAAGAAATACTGCATAAATAAAATAGGTAAATAAATTAGAAAAGTCGTTAACGACCTGTGTGGCGCATTGGTACAGCGTTCTACCTATGTTATCATCGTGCCTCGAGTTCAAATCTCGGTCAAACAAAATAGTCTTTTTGTATTATAATAGATTATAGTAATGCTCTATGATAACAACTGAACATACTTGTAGCAATTTATGAAGTAAACAAGAAAGAAAAAAAATTGTTTTCTTATCGGTCACCACGCTCAAAAAGTGTAACTTGAATTCATATCAAAGAAAAAGAAATACTGCATAAATAAAATAAATATATAATTATAATTGCATAAGTTGATACAAAATGCTATGCAATAGCTTTACCGCGGCAGTCCCCGAGTGCCACACTTATTTTTTTTTAATTTATTTTATTTATGCAGTATTTCTTTTTCTTTGATATTAATTTAAGTTACACTTTTTGAGCGTGGTGACCGATAAGAAAACAATTTTTTTTCTACCTTGTTTACTTCATAAATTGCTACAAGTATGTTCAGTTGTTATCATAGAACATTACTATAATCTATTATAATACAAAAAGACTATTTTGTTTGACCGAGATTTGAACTCGAGGCACGATGATAACATAGGTAGAACGCTGTACCAATGCGCCACACAGGTCGTTAACGACTTTTCTAAAATAGGTGTTCGGTCTCTGTCGGCCTTCAGCCACACCTCCGTGCCCGTCGGAGTGGGGAGCGTGAGGTATATTTTTCGTTACGGAATTTCTGGACTCGGTCCCCGCGCTCAAGGCCCGCGATAGAAGCTATGCAATAGCTTAAAAAAAATGCTGGTTAAGTGTTCTTCAGAATGTACATAGCATATTTAATTCAAGCAATATTTCGCAAAGAAAATGGATTTAAAGGTCAGCGGAGCTCTATCAGGGCGCAGTTGGCCGGAATTAAATACACACATACTCGTACCGCCAGGCGGCAGTAGTATGTCCACCTTTTACCAAACAAAAAAACCAGAAAAAAAAGTGGATTCCTTAACTCCGGCCAGATGTTCAAGGGACTATACGCCTTATTAATAAAATAATGTAAAATGTTTTTTTTGTTTGGTAAAAGGTGGACATACTACCCATACGCATAAAACGTTTTGGGAATAAATTCCTTGTGTGTACAAATAAGAAGAGGGTTTTTTTTACAACTATCACACAACGCCGTCTAGTCCCAAGCTAAGCAGAGCTTGTGTTATGAGTACTAGACAACTGATAAACATACTTATATATACTTGAGAGTGTCGAAATATAGGTACGTTTTTTGCGACATATACGGCCGTATCTTTTTTTTCGTTAACTCAGAAGATTGATTTTTTCACAGCTTCAAGGGCCCGCAGACCAGAGTATATGGTTATAATTTCAACTCGACGCCTCCACGCATTCCCGTGATAAAGGGTCTTGACAGACAGACAGACAGACGGACGGATAACAAAGTGATCCTTTAAGAGTTCCGTTTTTTCCTTTTGAGGTATGGAACCCTAAAAATATCTTCAAAACTTATAAATGACCGAAATTAATTTTACAATTGTACCAAAAATAATCATGTCAAAGTCACAGTGAAATAGAATTCAGTTTCTAAATTTTAAATTAATTAATAAGAGTCAATTCAAATTTTAGTAAAGTTACAGGAATGAAGATATCCGCAGGAGAACTTATGTTACTGACATAGCCTGAAGAATCGCCAAACTTAAGTGGCAGTGGGCAGGGCCAGAACAAAACAAACAAACACAACAAATGCAGAACAAATGGTCAATGAGGCCTAAGGTTCCTAGAGTGACGACCGCGTACTGGAAGATGCGGCGTTGGTAGGCCTCGGACAAGGTGGACCGATGACCTAGGTGTGATGACCACGGTGAACGTCTTTCGGTTGAAATGATAATGATGATGTACCTACCTAAACTTGCAGCATGCAAGTCACAACATATAATTTTATAAATTTTACCTGTTACTCATAATCCATCATTGCTACTACAGTCAAACTGGGTGATGAGGAACGCAGGGGTGAATAGAAACAAAAGTTTGGGATTTTCGCGTTATTTAACAGTTTTTTCTCCAATTTATTGAATAAATCAAAAATAAATATGAATAAACTGGAGAACTTACTCGTAAACTCCAATTTATTCATTAATTGTAACAAAAGCCGATGCTTTGATAGAAATCAAGAATATAAAAATATACCAAGGTCAGAATCCTAATTAAAGTTTTGTTTCTATTCACCCTCGCGTTCCTATTCACCCCGCTTGACGGTACTTCATCAGACACACCAATGTACAAGAATATCAATCCGAGCTCGCATATGGCGTAGAAGGAAGAATGAGAGAAATCAATGATTGATTACATTTGTATGTACCGAATGTAATTTTCTTTTAGATTTCTTTGGAATTCTGATTACTGGAGTTAGCTTGATTGTGAGCATTCATGACTTCTTGCGTATTAGGGTAATATGAGAAATGCGAGACCTTTTAAGAGAGGCTTTTTATAAGGTAGATAATAAAAAAAAAATCCACAACTATCACACAACGCCATCTAGTCTCAAGCGAAGCAGAGCTTGTGCTATGGGTACTAGACAACTGATAAACATATTATTATAAGTACTAGCTGTTGCCAAATAGAAAATATAGACCTATGTTACTCAGTTATACAATTGCTTTTTACTGGTGAAAGAATTTTGAAAATCGGTTCAGTAGTTTTTGAGTTAAATCTTAACATACCAACAAACAAACAAAAATTTTATAGATAAATAATTACACCCAGACACAGAACAAATGATCGTGCTCATCACACAAACATTTGTCTTGGATTTTTTTATTTCGGTGGGAAAATCATCTTATGACATCTTGCGCTCTTGGGCGCGGGAGATAGTGTCAGACTTTTACTGAATAAAAACCCACTCCTGTTCCTTAGTTGCCTTTCATACCAGGGCCGAGTCTTCCTTTCAGAATAAGACCCTTGGCCCCAGTAGGCTTTGACCCTGCTGGGCCCCTACAGTTGCTGACATTTCCTTGAGGCGCGCGTGGAACAATACACGCCGTCGACGACTTGGGCTCGGTCCGGACGGCTACCGGACGGTCGGACGGCGAGCTACCCAAACATTTGTCTTGGGTGCGAATTGAACCCACGACCTCCAGTATAGCAGTCAAGGCCACTAGACCAAAAGGCGAGTCAAAAGTCAGATTACGCATCATTCCCATTCGAGCGAAGGCCAGAGTTCCAGTAGTGGGAACAGTATAAGGCATACTGTACCAAGAAAATAATAATGCGCAAAAGCACCCCATTCTTTACTTTAATAGGTTTGTACTATGTTCACAATCACCATGTTTATCCACAATCTCTTTGGGCACAAATAAACGAGCCGTGAACGAACAGTAAATAATAAATTCCATTTCCTGCATACAATCACATTACGTTGCCAACGATATTGGATGCAGCAATATTCCAAATTGGAAGCAGAACCATGGCGAATAGTATAAAAGCTGTGTTGCAAATACTGTTCGTTGGGTATTGCTGCTAATTATTATTAGGTATTGGTCGAACTAAACCAACTAATTTCGCATTAGTTGTGTTAAAAATACCTTCATTGCGAAAATTGGATAAAACGCATATTCAAATGTACTTATCAATATCAAGTTTGTTTCTTTTTAGGATACCGAATTTCCCGAGGCCTTGGAACAATGGCAAAGAAGGAACAGGAGTGGGTTTTTAGTCAGTTAAAGTCTGACACTATCTCCCGCTGCGCCCAAGGGCAGGGGATGTCATTAGATGATTTTCCTACCCGAAAAAAAAACCTTAAAAGGTAAAAACTGAACTCTTATAGGATCACTTTGTTGTCCATTTGTCTGTTTGTCAAGACCCTTTATCTCGGGAACGAGTGGAGATATCGAGTTAAAATTAAACCCAAAAAAAAAGATACGGCCGTTTATGTCGTAAAAAACGTGTATTTCGACACTCTCAAGGGAAACAAAATTCATAGAGTGCAAAACTGGGCAAGTGCGAGTCGGACTCGCGCACTGAGGGTTCCGTACAAACTTACCTATGAAAACAGTTTCTTTCCCTAATTGAGTTACGATGATTTTTCCGAATCGCAAAAGTTTTTTTCTATACTTGTGTTATAAGACCCTTATTCATGCCAAATTTCAGGATTCTAGGTCAACGGGAAGTAACCCTATGAATTTTGATTCCCTTGAGAGTGTCGAAATACACGTTTTTGCGACATAAACTAATCTTTTTTTTCCGTTAACTCAGATGTTTGATTTTTTCACAGATTCAAGGGACCGCAGACTGAGAAAGAAAGAAAGAAAAACTGTTTATTCGCGCGAAATGACGCAATCTTAAAACTAGCTAACAAACATCATCAATTGATAGGGAAGATATGCGTCACATCCGCGCAAAACGGCCGAACACTCAGCATAAAGCTGCGGCCTCACGCATTATGCGATGAGCTCACAGCGCTGGTTTTCAGCGTGAGCCGTGCAGTGTACAACAAGATTTGGATAGAAAAAGGAAATAAAAATACATATGAATTATAAATTAAAAAGAAAAGAAAATTAAAAAAATAAACTTGAGTATATAGTTTTAATGTCAACTCGATACCTCCACGCGTTCCCGATATAGAGGGTCTTGACAGACAGACAGACAGCCGGATGGACAACAAAGTGATTCTATAAGGGTTCCGTTTTTAGCTTTTGAGGTACGGAACCCTAAAAAGAACCATAATAGTAAAAATTAGCATTTTTAACAATACGTAGGTACGATTATACGAAGCCGGCTGTTCGTGCTAGCGTCGTTTTGAATAAAATAAGAGGCTATAGTGTTATTGCGAGTCGCATGTGCGCAGAAGTAATTAAACCTCCGTATCTCGTTAGTAACACGCGGGGAGGCGTGGTTCCATTGATACATGGCACCTTTTTTCTGTTTTTAAGTTTAATATAAATATATACAAAATTATTTTTAGTATATGCAAAACCCGAAACACGTGTCTAGTATTTTTATGTAAAGAATCTATGTACAAAATTTCATTACTGTATCATGAAAAATCACAATGTTATAAGCTTGTTATGTTACCTGGTTTTCCGCACAAATACATGGTTACTGGGCCATCCAGGTGACTGAGGGGTTGTTTTGCTCCCACACCCAGCTGTTCGCTAGTGCCTAATGCCCGCTATGACCTGCCGTGACCTGTGTTGTACTTAGTGTCGGTGGTATCCAACTTGTGAACGTTTTTTAAATATTTTTGGGAAAAATATAACGTAAAAATTATTGGAATCGATTCAGTTACTCATTCTGAACAAACTATATTCAGACTTCGATACTAAAAATAACATTGCATGTTACTTTGAAAGTTACTATATTTTTGTAAATTTTATTTTATTACTAGCTGACTCGGCTCACGTTTTTCTGCCATTTATATGAATTACATTAAAGAAAAAAAAAAAGGGGGATGGGAGTATGAGAGTAAAAAATACCTACCAAATTAGAAAGCAAAGAAAGAAAAAATTTTAAGTGCCCCCAACATTTTCCTAGGCATTCACATTTTTGTTTTTATTATTGATAGCCCGAAGAATGGCCAGACTAAAGTGGCAGTGGGCAGGGCAAATTGCTCGTAGAACGGATGGTCGATGGGACCGAAAAGTTCTAGAGTGGCGACCACGCACCGGAAAACGCAGCGTCGGAAGGCCTCCCACAAGGTGGACCGACGACCAGGTGAGAGTCGCGGGAGTGCGGTGGATGCGAGACGCACAGGATCGGTCGTTGTGGCGACGCTAGGGGAGGCCTATGTCCAACAGTGGACGTCTTTCAGCTGAAATGATGATGATGATGATGATTGATAGGCTCGCGATGATGATGATTCCAAGATGATGCGAAACATGATGTTGGATCATTTGACAGCGTTGGAAGACATGTTTTCCCTGCGTATCTGTCTCACAACTTTGACGTTTCATTATTCTTACAGAAGCAAAGCAAAGCAAAAGAAAAATTACTACTAATTTGAAAAGTAAATAATTTAACGTCAATACGTATGTCAATAAACATCGACATTTGTTTTTACTCCAAATGTCCAACTAGCTATTTAAGTAAATGTAAATAAAAAGAAAATAGAGTTTTTCTATATATTAAGTCCGTTGGCCTTACTGAGGGCACGTTTTCTTAGAACGTGATTGTGCCAGTAACTGACATCTAAGATCAAAACTGACTTAAATATCTACTTTGAGGCTTATAGCGTAAAGACCATATTTTTTAGATGTTTGTAAGAGCAGTTTGGTCCAGAGGTACCGACTTCTTGACTGTAGGCACTTTTATTAAGAGGACTATAGGAACTAATTGCGTTCTATAATGCGCAAAGTATATAATCCACTGCAGTAAATAGAATCAGAAAAATATACGTTATTCTTCAGGATAAATGTTAGATATATAATTTGTTCATAACATAGACATAACACAGTAACAACACAACAACAACATAAAACTGCTGTAACATAATACAGCACTCAAGACATAATACGACGATGACAAAAAGCGGACTAATATCATATCATTCTGATTGTTTGTCAGTTTTTTTTCTAATTGATATAAACCAGTGCTTGACTGCGATCCCACTTGATGGTAAGCAGTGATGCAATCATTGATGGTGAGGCGCACTAGTTTATTAAGAGCCTATTCACTCTAGCGTTGAAGACAGCTAGTTATAGTTGGACGGGAAGACCGCAGCAGGCAAATTGTTCCAGTCCTTCGATGTACGCGGTATGAACGACGAAGCAAAACGCTTAGTCCGGACCGTTAAAGTTTCGACAACGTAAGGGTGGGTAGGGTACGTCAGATTATTCTACAAGTAACGTTTTATCGTTATAGTATTTTAATTTTATAATGAAATATGTAGATATATGCAATTATTCTGATTGTTTGTCAGATTATTCTACAATTATCGTTTTACCATATTAATTTACCGTATAAAATAGCTAAAATGCTTGATATTTGCAAGCATTGTGTTTTTGTGCGTCTCTCATTTTGTCTGTAGTCCAAGAGTGACCACGCTTTAGGTCCTGTAGTCCTCTTAAGATGAAAGAAAAAGAGAAGAGTTTATTTTTAGATACATAAATAAACATAACAAAAAAAAACTTATATCTAAAACACATACAATGGGCGGCCTTCTCGCATTCCGCGATCTCTTCCAGGCAACCACGAATGGACCGTAATTGTCAGAACATGATATGGGGCTGTCATAAGTTTGACAATAAGCACCAACATTAATTGCAATATATTACAATAGATACCATATACAATATAATAGATACATAAATACATACATACCAAATGTATAGGTAATGGCGACTTTCGATAATCACAGCGAAAGGTAGTGTTCCTTAAAAAGTCTCTTGAGGACAGGAAACGATTGAGTTTGTTTCTTTTATTTTTATAAATCTTGTACCTTCGGCGAGTGACTTCACCCGCGAAGACTTCGTACTGTCCTTCATTACAAATTATAGCCTGTATGTTATTATGACGCCTGAGCTTTATTGAAAGCTCAGTTGGCGCAGTGATAGAGCGACTAACTGCTGCGCCACGTGTCGCGGATTCGATTCCCGTACGGAACAAATATTTGTATGACCTACGGATAGGTGTTCTGGATCTGGTGTCTTATGTATGTGAGTTTACATGTCTGGGAATCCACCCACGATACAGGAGTTATTCGGGAGTTGTCGGGGAAAGATTAAAAAAAAAAACAACTGTAAATTTACCTGCTACTTACCATCAGGCGGGATCGCAATAAAGCACTAGTTTATGTCATATAAAAAAATTGGGCAAGTGCGAGTCGGACTCGCGGACTGAGGGTTCCGTACAAACTTACATAATATGAAAACAGTTCAATTCCCGAATTGAGTAAAGAAGATTTTTTCGAATCGCAAAAAAAATTGCTTGTGACGTAACAACAAATTAACAGTTTTCAGATTTTTTCCTATACTTGTGCTATGAGATCTTGCTTCATGCAAAATTTCAGGATTCTAGGTCAACGGAAAGTACCCTATGAATTTTGATTCCCTTAAGAGTGTCGAAATACACGTTTTTTGCGACATAAACGGCAGTATCTTTTTTATTCGTTAACTTAGAAGTTTGATTTTTTCACAGCTTCAGGGGACTGTAGCACGGTAATATTATCTATACAGTATTGTAACTCGGCCGTATCTTTGAAATAAATGCCTACAGCCACGCGGTACGTAAACATGCGATAGGGCTGCCCGCACTATGGCTGCCCGCCTCCAGCATTTTAATTACATTTGCCTACTTTGTGTTTCCATTTAGTTTTGTGATTGTAAATATACTTTTTTATATAAACAAATAAAATACTTTGTGAATTGAATAGGAAGTGTTCAATATTTGCGACCGAAAAATATTTGCGCCTCGACTGAGACGTACCTACGAAATGCTTTATTATTAAATTTTAAAGTACAAAAATCCGCATTCTAAAGCTTAATTAAAAATTGTTTTGGGAAACATGGATAAGGTGGAGAAAAAGGAATATCTTTTACTTGGTTATAGATACCTGCAGCTACTTTACAATTATATGTTTGGTTTTAAATGAAGAATCCATGCAACCAAAAACAGCACAATATATCCTACTCGTCATATTAAATATGTAAATATGTATTTGAACTTATTTTTATTGAAAAAATCGCGCGGCACAGACGCGACTGTCTGCATCCCGAGCGCACCTCGAGATCGAGGCGCGTAGGTATAGCTCGCGTTTCGTCCGTTTGTATGAAGTTGGAATACTGTATAGATAATATTACCGTGACTGTAGACTTGAGTATATGGTTTTAATTTCAACTCGTTACCTCCACGCGTTCCCGAGATAAAGGGTCTTGACAGACAGACAGACGGACAACAAAGTGATCCTATAAGGGTTCCGGTTTTTCCTTTTGAGGTATGGAACCCTAAAAATAAAACTCTTTTATTATTATTGATAGGCTCACGTCTGACCACCATCTCACCTGATGGTAAGCGATGATGTGGCCGACGATGGAGCACGCTTGGCTAGAAGTAACCTATTCACTCTTGACTTAAAGACCCTTATGTTGTAGCTATCAGGAAACATATGTAGCTCAACTATGGGTATATTATGTGTAATACCTAGAAAAAAAACAGAAAGAAAACACTTTTTATTTGCCGGAAAAGGCGCAAACTTAAGACTAACATATTGCAAACATTTTCCATGACAGAAAAAATAAAATATATGCGCCACGTCCGAGCAAAACGGCCGTACGCTCAGCATAATGCGGTGTCCACACGCAAAATGCGACGAGTCCACAGCGCTGGTTTTCAGCGTGGGACGGTGACGGTTGTAATCGACTAACAGACGTCAGCAACGGTATTATGTACCAATAGATTTGAGTAAAATAAATAAAAAATAAATTTTAGGTCAAAGTCATAAATGGAAATAATAATAATAAATAATAAAGAGGATTATACAATTATCTACATACTTATAAACTGGCAACATTATGCCACGTCTTTACCAAGGGCGATGGCTACTATTTCTATAAAAATGGTCGTAGTATCGCAGCATTGGGCATGTCTGGAGGCACTTTTATTAAAAAGTAATGACTCCGACGGTGCACACCTCACCAAAAAGCCGTGCCAAAAACCGTACGACAGTGAAAACATTCCCCTGAAGTCACACATCACCGGGTGTAACTTAAAATCCAATTATGTTTTCTCAAAACGGTCTTATGTTATTACCGACAAACTTGTGTGTTGCCCTGGCGCGCGCCATTTTTTGACTCAAATTAGTTTATAGCTAATTAAGGGCGGAATTCACCAATAAAACTAAACGCGTTTTAACGTTTGGCTCGCATAATCGCGTTTAGCCGCTGTCACTAGTGTCACTAGTAAAAATACAACAAAAGAAAAATACAGACTAGTGAAACGTTAAAACGCGATTAGTTTTATTGGTGAATTCCACCTTAAGAATCAAACGAACTTACCATGTGAAGTTTGGTATCTTATTATACGATTGTCTTGACCGAAGATGATTACAATTTAAAGCCCGCGAAATTAAAATATCAGATAGTATGGTAACAAAAAAAATATTTACGGTAACAAACGGTAACAACATATGTGTATTTACAGAACTTTACTCATCAAAACTCTCTAACATAAACGTCAAGGCAAGGCAAAACGTCAAGTTCCGAATCTCAAAAGGAAAAAACGGAACCCATAAAGGAACACTTTGTTGGCCGTCCGTCTGTCTGTCTGTCAGGATCCTTTATCTCGGAAACGCGGGGAGGTATTGAGTTAAAATTATAACCATATGCTCAGGTCTGCGGTCCCTTGAAGCTGTAAAAAACAATCAAACTTCAAAGTTAACGAAAAAAAAGATACGGCCGTTTATATCGCAAAAAACGTGTTTTTCGACACGTTCAAGGGAGTCATAATTCATAGGGTACTTCCTGTTAACCCAGAATCCTGAAATTTGGCATGAAGCAAGGTCTAATAGCACAAGTAGGTATAGGAAAAATTCCGAAAACTGTAAATTTGTAGGTAGTTACGAACATTTTACCGAATCGCAATAAAAAAATTGCGATTCGGTAAAATGTTCGTAACTTGTTTTCATAGGTAAGTTTGTACGGAACCGTGCGCGAGTCCGACTCGCACTTGGTCGGTATTTTTTTTAAATGAAAATGTCTCATTTTAGCTCTTCGATATTTTAAACAAAACCCTGACGTGTGGACAACACTAAATCACGAAATGAGTCAAGGAGGGTGGGAAAAATAAGAATGGGCATTCTTTTTTTTCCCACCCTCCTAAATCTATTAAAAGCTAAAAAAGTGTGAGCACACTTTTTTAGTTTTTAATAGATTTAGAATAGCATCTAAATTATAATTATCTTCGGGAGCGATATAAAGTTGAATTAATATTGATACTATTACTAGGAAACCGCTCCGACACTGCACGGGTTCAAATTATATATGTTGTGGCCAGACCATAGAAATTGCTCACTTCATGAAATGGCCAAGTAAAACTGGCCAGATCGTTTTAAAAGTTAAACTTTGATGATATTTCAATCTTCGTTTGGCTTATTTTCTTTAGCCTTTTATTATCATCAAAATCCTACATCAATGATTTGGCCAAACGAGAATTGACATATCATCAAATGTTTATACGATCTGGCCATATCATGAAGTGATCAATTTCTATGATCTGGCTATGACGTAATATACCTTTATTGATCGCTCTTTCAATTAGTGAAAATCCTATGAAAAACAATTTTGAGGTTTAGAGGCGGAAAGAGGAAAGGAAAGAGTTGGCAGAATAATAAAAAGACAGATGCAGAAAGTTACTTCATTTAAAAGTATAATATACCTTCAAACCTACTCCATGTAAAATGTACTAATTTAGGTATTTAGGCTTACAAACAACTTTAGAAAACACCTATTTTTGGCTTTTTCCAGTCTAGGGTGGCGCGAGAGGGCGTGTCAGACTTTTATTGACTTATAATACAACCATCTGTTTCTTTATTTGCCCTATGCGTTTTAGGGTCAGGTAAATCTTTCAAATGTTCCCGCACTAAGAAATGACAACAAAAAAACCACTACTAAGTTTTTCTTTTCATAATCCACCCCAAGACAAAATTACCATAATATAAAGACACTCTAATAACGTAGTACTAGAAAGGAGATCGTCGATACGCAGACGCGGCCGCTTTCTTGTTTATCTCTGATACACTAATTAATCTAGCTTCCCAGAGAGAAGCCGCGTCTTCAAAGAGATCGGGTTCTTTTGAAACACTATCGGATATTACAATTTTATAAGGATATTTAATTATTTGTGATGGTATTAGTAGAAGCGGCGATCTCTCGCGCCGGGTCTTGGTACAGGCCATGGTCCGGAGCGAGGATGAGTGACAGGCGGTCGTCTCCTTCTGCGAAGCAGTAATGCCAGCAAAGGAGGAGGCCGCACGCGTGTGGCAACGGTCCTCACGCCCCAACCGCCGCTGGAATTCCAATCCCAATTTCCGGCCACCGTAGGCGCGGGCTTGCGCATGGCGAGCAATGGATAGCTTGCCGTCCGACCATCTGGTAACCGTCCGGACCGAGCCCAAGTCTTTGACGGCGCGTACTGTTCCACGCGCGCCTCAAGGAGATGTCAGCAAACCTTAGGGGCCCAGCAAGGTCGAAGCCTACTGGGGCCAAGGGTCTGCTTCTGAAAGGAAGACTCGGCCCTTTTAAGAAAGGCAACGAAGGAACAGGAGTAGGTTTTTAGTCAGTAAAAGTCTGACACTAACTTCCGCTTCGCCCAAGTGCGGGGGATGTCATTAGATGATTTTCCCATCGAAAAAAAAAATATATATGCATATGCTTATATGCTAATAAGATATCCAATTCGGTTGGGCAGCGTTCAGGAGGCTGCACGGTATTGCGTCGTCCATCATACGACAGTGTCTCAAGACGAAAGTCTATGACCAGTGCGTGTTGCCAGTGATGACATACGGCTCTGAAACGTGGTTGCTTACAATGGGCCTCATACGAAGATTTAAAGTCACCCAAAGGACAATGGAAAGGACTATCCTCTAAGTTTGCTTGCATGATCACATTAGAAATGAAGATTTCCGCAAGAGAACCAAGATTACCGATATAACTCGAAGAGTAGCTAAACTTAAGTGGCAGTGGGCAGGGCACATTGCTTGCAGAACAGATGGTCGATTGGGCCGAAAGGTACTGGAGTGGCGACCACGTACCGGAAGACGTAGCGTTAAAAGCCAATAAGGTGGACCGATGACCTGGTGAGGGTCGTGAGATAGCGATGGATGAGAAACGCATAGGACCGGTCATTGTAGCAACACGCTTGGGAAGGCTTAGATATATCCAACAGTGGGCACTGTGGGCAGTGGGTCAAACTGTCCATTTTAAGGGCTAACGGTAGATAATACGTACGGGTACATAATTCCCAAAGGATTATTAGAATAGTCTTTTGATGAAATGCCCTCTCATCTTGTCAGTGTAATTTAGAACTAATTTTTTCCATGGTTTTGTTTCCGTAGCCTGTTCGTCGGGAAGGTTTTTTTTTCAGGACTAAATGTAATATGGTACTCGGTAAATGTTAAGTTATATTTTATGTAATTTGAGTACCTTCTAAAATTACCTCGTATAAATATGCAAGTTCTCGTATGTCAGACTAAGATTTTACAAAGATTTTAGTCAGAGTTCACAAGTTTATAAGACACTTGCTTCTGGTAGCAGTTACGCCTGCGTGAAAGTAAAAAAATATATGCCTGTGTCACTCAGCGATAAAGTAGCAATCTATTGGTGAAAAAAATAAAAAATATAGGTCCAGCCTTTAAAAAAAAAACACTGAAAAGTGCAAAATAACTTTAATTTCGGAAATCGGTGTTTCTACAATAGTTTTGTCTCTTCGTTATTTAACACCGACTTCCGAAATTAAAGTTATTTTGCACTTTACAGTGTTTTTTTTTTTACATTGAAGTCGGTTGTATTTTTTTTTTGTGAAAAGATTTTTATTTTACACTTTTTAGTTATGGCACCACCACTAAAAAATACCCCTCAGCCAAACTTAAATACCTTATAGCCAGAGTCATTCTAATAATCCCAAAGACGGTTAAATTACACTAATTCATCAAGTCATCGACTACACGTATAAACAAAGCAATTTTACTTGTTACGACGGCTCTGCTGTGATCTTATGAGGAGTTCTGTTCCATATCTTCGAAGTTCATGATCAGATCATAACAATATTTCTATGGGACCAATTCGGAAGCATAACCGTTCAAGCAAAAAAATAATAATTTCATAATCGGTCCACAATTGACCGAGAAATCGGTGAACATACATAAAAAAATAAAAATACATTCAGCCGAACATAGAACCTCCTCCTTTTTGAAGTCGGTTAAAAATACAAATCTTTCTTCTTCTCTTCATTTCAATACTAACTGCTCTCAGCGGCTTCACTCGCATGAAAGTAGAAAATTGCCCCAGGGAACATACTCCTAGGTCTATCCGTGTGCCAAATTGTATCTAAATTTGTTCTGTCGTTGTAGCGTGAAGAAGTAATAAACATAAAGACACACACTCACGCCCTTATAATATTAGTGTGATTACTATTAGTAAACTAGCTTTTGCCCATCGGCTTTGCTCCCTTCAACTGACTACTCTACTCTACCTCTACCCTACTCTACCTCACTCTTTCCCACTCTACCCTACTCTACCCTACTCGATAAAAATAAAAACTATCCTATGTCCGTCCCCTGGTTCTAAGCTACCTCCCCACCAACTTTCATCCAAATCGGTTCAGCCGTTCTTGAGTTATAAATAGTGTAACTAACACGACTTTCTTCTATATATATATATATATACAAAAAAGGCAGATTTCAAGCCTCAATTTCTTAGTTTAATGAACGGGTCCATAATCCACTAAAAAGTGATTCATATTCACGCTAGCTTTTACCCCATAACGTACCCACGCTTCGAACCTAGACTGGCATCCCATTACACCCTTCCCGGTGTATATATATCTATTAAACGGGCATCACTAAGCTGGCCAGTAGTAAAACACACTCGGTGTACGCAATATTACTATTCTATAGCCAATCTATATTCGTAGAGCTGACAGCCAATATTAGGAAATATGGGCCCCGTTGACCGGCAAACGGGAGAAAAATAGGCCCCGTTCTACATGTAAGATTGATTTATTTTTATAGATGTACTGATTTGCGTTTATCGAGAAAGATAAGGCTATATTCTGATTTAAATATATTGTTATGTTACCATACCAATATAAGTATCATACAACGATTTCAGAACAAGGTACTAAGGGAGATTGTAAATGCGCCTTGGTACATACGTAATGATGACCTCCATCGGGACCTAAAAGTTGAGTTCATCGAAAAAGGGATTCAATAAAAAAATCTGCAGCAGCTCACGAAAAGCGTCTTCATCAGCATGTGAACATCGAGGCAATCCAGCTTCTCGACCACACAAATATAGTGAGAAGATTAAAAAGAACAAAACCGTTCGAGTTAGTGTTTAGTGATAGTGAATAATGTTATGTAGCATAATTGCTGCCTAATAAATACAAGAACGAAGTGCCTTACTAGAGACAATAAGAAAAGTGTTATTGCACACATTCTTAGTAAAGACAATTTTTGTTAGTTTAGGATATAATTAAATTACTTATTAGTCTGTATATACGGCTAGATTGTAATAAAATTAGGGTCCATCCTTTGGATATACTCTAGGAACAGGTAAAAAAAAAATGTTTCCATAGGAAAGTAAAGTTGAAAGTTAACTCAAAGATTATTTAATGCCGTTACGCTGTTGATCACACTTTGATGGTCAAAGCATGAGCCACACGGATGTAATCCAACGATCCGACAAACCGATAGTCAACACTTGGTTAGTTTGGTTTACAATGCGCTAGTTCCTCCCACCAAGATGACCTCTGTTGGGACGCTGGATTGCATTCGTGTGGCCTATGCTTAACTGATCAGCTATTGTAGAGGATAAAGGAAACCATCGAGGGTAAACTGGCAATATGGCCAATAATTCAAAGAAATCGTGATATCCACATTTATACCAGGTCCGCGTGGAGGCCAGAGTCTTGGAAACATCAGAAGCCGATTCTGGTGATCCATCTAAGTTATTATTTTTATCTTAATGACTGTAATACTGTAAGCCTGCAACTCAGGTTGACCTGTAGCTCAAGCTCAAAGTGTGGGCTTCTTTGATCTGGTGTGTATGAAGACTGTACTAGTAACGATATTTCCAATTTTCCAAGGTGACACCGTGCCGATAACCGACCATCTTGATTTTTTTTGTATCACGCTAACATCTACTCTCAATTTTGGGCCAAACATCTAGGTAAAAGCTCAGATGGCGTCCGAAAATTTGGGAATCCTAGCAAAGGTGAGACAGTACTTCATGTTGGAACAGCTGTTCAAACTTAATCAAGCGTAAGTCCGATCGGGTATAGAGTACTGCCCCCCTAGCCAAGTTACAATCGTTTCGTTCGGCGCGAACGCCTCGAGTAGGCCACGCCTCCGAATCCTTTGTTCTGACCACGTGACTGAGCGTTGAGATGACGTCAGAACAAAAGGAATCGGAGGCCTGGCCTACTCGAGGCGTTCGCGCCGAACGATACGATTGTAACTTGGCTAGGGGGGCTGCTCTCGTTTTTGGGACGGATCTGCCAGATATCAGCTCGATGCGTTTGAGTCAATTGAGATACGAGCCAAAAGCAATCGTCGAGTCGAAGCATCAAAGTCTTGAGCACCGACGTCGAGTTGCTTACACTTTTTTTGTTTTTTTTTTTCTTATTCAGTGGGAAATCATCAAATGGCTCCCCTCGCTCTAGGCGGAGTAAGAGGAAATGTTAGACTTCACCATAGCATTCGCGGTGAGATTTTTACAGAATAGCAATTTTTTGGTGGGATAAAATCAGAATGCTTCTCTCACTCTAGATGGAGCGAAAGAGAGTATCAGAATTTAACTGAATAAAACTCTCCTGTTTTCCTTCAATGACCCTTTACGTTCCAGGACCACGTTAGCTTTTCGAAAAATCCAGCACAGCTGGTTTCATATCTAACAGAATACAAAACTGCGAGCAGAAATTTCTGCGAGAATGTTCTATTAGTGCATACTTTGCGAGCTTTCAAATAGTTTCGGGCTCAAAGCCTTGGTCTATACAAGCTTCAGAAGTTTTCGGGCTTCCCAAAATATGTAGTTACCTGAGCACATATATACCTACGTGTAGAAACGATGGTAGTTTTAGAATTGGGTCTTCGTATCTGCTATATAGGGTGACTGGCAATTAGTGTACGATACTTAAACACGTGATTGTGCTCATGATAACCAACAACTTTTACTATGGAAAAAAATCAGCTGTTCAGTACATTTATGTGTGCCTAATGTACTGAACAGCTGATATTGTTTCGCGATTTCGGCTTTGCTCCCATAATAAAAATTGTTTGTTATCATGAGCACAATCACGTGTTTAAGTATCGTACACTAATTACCAGTCACCCTATATATATGCAACCGCAAGTCGGTGGTAACAACGCTTTGACCTTGAGCAGGTCTAATACGGTTTCAATAGGTTATTATTATTTATAATTTATTTCAGACTAGGTTGGGTTAAAGTGTTAGTAATGAAATGAAATACTTAAGAACTATGTTAGTAAATACATACGTATCAAACACATCAAAAACTATAACTATGTAGAAAGTGCAGGTGGTTATGCAAGCTGAACAGGAAAGGAGGTGACGCATATCTTGTGAAGGGGCTCCAGATTGACCACTGCAGTTCCTGTCCAAGTGGCCAGTTGTCCAGGTGGATCTTCTTCTGGAGAAATGAAGTTTGGAGGAGTGGGATATCTGTCCCTCCACCGTTCGCGTCTCTAGTCTGATGCACTGTTCTCTGAGGAGGTCGTCTTAGGAAACTTTTGCGAATCTTCAAGCGTGCAGGTAGGAGTTGGTGCCCGTATAGGGGGTGACGGTTATCTCGTTCCTGTTTTAGTACTAACTTAGATGAAATTTAGAACAAGGGCTTATAGTTGAATGTTGATTGTAATGTTTCCAAAGCTGGGATTCACGCCTCTTTTTTAGGAGACCGAATGAGCACTAAACCATTAGAGCCAGGCGACACGATGCATCGTGTGGCCCGGATATCGCCGATTTTTTTGTTCTAGGACTTGCCAAACCGGCTCTGTATCTCACGATGTTTTCCTTCACCGTTTTGAGAGTAGTGGTGATAAATAAATTACACACAGTAATGCGCCTGGCTGAGTTCGAACCTGCGACCTACAACTCGTAAGTCGGGGCACTTACCACTGGGCTAGCACTGTTAGATCGTATCCTGGAATATGATATAGGATAGATTTTGTTCCGGGAGTTTGTAGCCTTAGCATAAATTTCTACTTTTACCCGAGCAAAGCCTGGCAGAAAGTGATTGTATAATATAAAGTAGGTAGTATTTCAAAGTTTTACTTATTAAAACTGCTACAAAATTTATCGCATGTATTTTTTAAAGTGTCTCATAAAAGCCTCGTTTAAGTGCGTAAAGCCGCTGCCAGTACAGTAGCACTCGCTCGTTACTCTCCCGCGTCAGAGACAAGTGCCATGTGTTATGCAAACCACGCCATTTGCGAACTTAATGCCTGTACGGAACCACTGGTTGTAATACTGGGCTTAGGTTATCACGGTGCAACTAATACGTGGGACACTCAGAAAGTTTTAAGAAACTAAAAAACTAACTTCTATGGATAAAATATTATTATTAAATCTATTCAAAGAACTCTCCACCAACCCCTATACAAAGTTTCATGCGTCTGAACCAATATTCGAAGCATTTTTTCCATTTCGCCGCATACACTTCTTCCACGGCCTTTCTGGAACGCTGCTAGCGCGTCTTCCAGTGATGAAAATTTTCAGCAGATTTTTTATTTTATGAAGCAGTACCCCGCAGAGTCCGGTGTTCGGTCGCTTGTTGCTCATTGCAGACAAAACTTCTGGCAGGCATTTTGTGGTATACCATTCGGCGTTAATGCTGCTTTGGTCTCGTAATAGAATTGAAATCAGATACCCCGTCAAAGTGCAGAAACTAGCGATCAAAATTTTCCCTGCGTTTCTCAATCGCTTCACTTTCGTAGGCGTTAGTTCGTTTTGAAACAGCCAAACTGTCGACTGACGCTTTGTTTCTGGATCATATTGATAAATCCAGGATTCGTTACCTGTCACAATGTCGTAAACGCGTCGATATGAGCCTGCTTCAAATCTTTGAATCATATCACGGCAACTCTCCTCACGCGAAGATGCTCGTGTAGAATCTTGTGAACGCTTCCCGAACCAATCTGCAGTGTATGTTGAATCTCTTCGTATGTAATTCGCCTGTTTTCTTGAATTAATATTTTTTACTGCCAACACACTTTTTTCCGTGACAGCCGTCGTAGGACGACCACTCCTTTGTTCATCCCCCAAAGTAAGACGACCGCGCTTGAACTTGCTATACCAGTGGTAGATCGTTATTTTTGAAGGTCCTTCAAGAATAAAAGCAATTCGAAGTCGATCAAATGACTCATCAGGTTTTAGGCCACATTTAAAATCGTAGAAAATCATCGCACGAAAATGTTCTCGATGCAGATCCATTTTTAAATGATACACGATAACTTGATTTGGCTGTCGAAGAGTGGAGTGTTTGGATGTGGAGGGAAATTCAAAATTCGAACAATGGCATTTTACTTTTAAATAACCAAAGTTTTCAAAATAATTACAAGTGGCCAGTGCCTTATACATAAAAACTTCCTGAGTGGCCTGGTATGGTTTGCTTTTAAAGTAAACTGTTTAGAAAAAGGATCGATTAAGTAGATTATTTCTTTTAACAATACTTTTAAAAAAAATTGACTGGCCTGTTAGTCCATTGTGGCCCTGACTGTTATGCCGGAGGTCGTGGGTTCGATTCCCACCCAGGACAAATGTTTGTGTGATGAGCACAATCATTTGTTCTGTGTCTGGGTGTAATTTATCTATAATATGTATGTATTTAGAAATATATAAGTATGTTTATCAGTTGTCTAGTACTCATAACACAAGCTCTGCATAGCTTGGGACTAGACGGCGTTGTGTGATAGTTGAGGAATATTATTATTATTAAAAAAATAAGGAACGTATGTGTGTGTGGTGGTGTGTGCGTGTGGGGTATACATGAGTGTAACGGACGCCGAGACATAACGAGAAATATACTCATATGAGTACATAGAGATCGTACAGAAACATGCCCTACACTCCAAAACTCGTTGCACATAAAGTAGCGCCGCTCACATGGAACTAGCATGTCGATTCAAACAGGTCGCTACAGGTCACTACAGGTTCCTGCGGGTTTTGGATCTCGATCGAGCTGCTCATCATCCATTGGACGAGTCAAGGAAATTCGGAAAATGTCAGGGTTAACCCGAGCACGACTTGCACCTACGAAAATGTAGTATAAATATAGTCAGAATTCATACTGTCGACACAGTTCGTCGGATCCTCAAGAATAAGTGAATAAGAATAATTAGATTTAAATATCTCTAAATGCAATGTGTGTTCCTTTACTCGCAAACCGAACCTGAACCTGATCTATTTTGCTTATAAAATATTAGATACCCCAATAACCCGAGTGAAATTTATTAGGGACCTGGGAGTGACCTTTGACTCAAAGCTTGTCTTTGACATGCACGTCGATAATATAGTCAAAAAGGCTTCTAAGGCACTTGGTTTTATCCTTAGAATCTCGTCAGGTTTCAGGAGCATCAAGACTATTAAAATACTGTACTGTTCTTTCGTTCGCAGTCACTTAGAGTATGGTTCTCAAGTTTGAAACCCAAAATATAACGTTTATATCAATCGCTTGGAAAGCATTCAACGAAACTTTTTAAGGTACGGCCAAAAGCAAAAATGCATAGGTACTACAGAAATAAAATCGTGTGAAGCGAGAAATGACGCCATCTAGCGTAAAACCAGATTGAAATGTTGCTATCGACAACATTACATTATACTGTTAATAGATGGCGCCGCTGTGCTTCAAATGATTAATGCTTAATTAATGCTTATTTTTGTACTTTCTTTTTGTTTCTTCAAACATTGAAATAATTTATAATTTCTTTTAAAGAGATGAAGATATTAAAATTGAATATCAATTTATAAATAATTGATTATCTATGTGTTAGTTTTCAAACTTGAGAGGGTAGGTTGAATATGGATTTACTTATAAAAAATAACTAGTAGGTAGTATAAATAATACTTAGACCAAAGAGTTATAACTAAGCTCAATTGGTTGTTCGCTAAGTTAATTTCGATTATCTCGTTCCAGCGCCTTTCGTTCAAATTTATTTTTAACCAGGTGTATTGTCTACTTATTTTACCAAAATGAGTAAATATGCATTGTTATATAGATTTAGTATAAAGAACTCAAATAATTGCTATGCATAATCAAGGTAAAAACTTGTCAGAAGTAGCCAGAGAGACCGGTGTAAACGTAAGTACTTTTTTTAACGCTTTTAAACAAAAAACTCCTATATAATAATCATTATTGGATATTATATATTTCTGTTTTATTGTTGCAGAGAAAAACAGTTGTTCTATGGATATGATGATTTGAAGAAGAGGGTTCTTTGAAACACCATCAAAGAGCTGGCAGACTAAAACTAATAAACATGTTGCAGCATCAAACCATGATAAGGGAGTACGAAGAAAACGCACGTCGGTCGACGAACCACTATGCTATATATATACTTATTCTCTGTATTAACTGGAGACCTTGTTATGTGTGTTTAACTTAATATCCGTATTTAAAACAACTTAAAAAAGTTATGAACACTTGATGTGTTGTTGTGCAATTTTATAGTTTTTAGCCTACATTTTTAATCCTTTTGACCCTTGTGATAAAATTATCTGGTCTTTTGTTTGTTTTTGTTAAGGTTACATAAGCTTTAATCCCCTTTCCAATTTTGGAAACGAATACTTAAGCTATGGCCTCAATAAGAAATTATATATAATATTATAATCTTATTCGGTGATTAATAAACGGTGATTGTTAAATTTGATTAAGAAATTGTAAGAAATAAACATTATTTTTTAATAGTGCCTTTGAGCCTGTTTACCTGCATTTTTTCGTTTTGCTGAGTAACTACCCACTTGAATATTATATTACAAATAAATATCCACTTGTTAGCTTTGATATAATATTCCTTCCAACTTCTTTTGTTTGTTATTCATAACTTACAAAAAGTGTGAGTACTACGTGAGATTTGAACTCATGGCTCATTGATTTACGCATCTATCTGCACATGCTAAACCGCTAGGTCAACATGACTCTAATTTAAACGATGAAATTATGAACTACAATCAGTTGTTGACGACAATGATGACGCATGTGTCTATTATTTGTTAAACTAAAAGTCAAGTTTATACTTTGTGAGATTGCCTTTGCTCGCCACTTAGCTGTGAAGAAACCAACGCCATCTAGTTTAATTTTCGAAAACTTGAACTCTAACGTGCAAGGGAAAATAGGCGTTAAGGTATCTAAGCACTTTTGCTGGGTCACTGTACATTCAATTCCTCTCAAAAGTATACATATTTACCCAATTACGAGTATGTAACTCGCTGCAAGAAATTTCATATTCTTCCTCTCATGAGCGTTTTTGTTCGGAATCATGAACGGATCGGTAGACGTACCTGATTTGGTAAATAAGATAGGACCACGTGTGCCTTGTGCATATCTATGCAGACCCCACCTATTGGTCACACCAGTGGTGAGAACTTGCTACAGGCAAAACTCGTACCTGATTAGAGTGAGTCGTGATTTTAATATAGCCTGCCGGGAAGTTGACATCGATCTTTTTAACACTGGCATACGTAAATTGAAAACTTTTTCCAAAAAAAAAAAAATAACCGACTTCATTAAAATTTCGGAAGTCGGTGTTTCTCGGTATTGTTTGTTTCTTATTTAACACCGACTTCCGAAATTAAAGTTATTTTGATCTTTTTAGTGTTTTTTTTAGTGAAGTCGGTTATTTTTTTTTTTGCTCAAAGTTTTTTATTTCACACTTTTTAGCTGCGATATAACCAGAGTTCCTATTTCTCTTGACAATTCCAATGAACCCAAACACTGCTAGGTAACATTGTTTTATTGTGAAGTTCCTGTATCTACCTTCCACCTTCCAGCTCCATCAACAAATCAGTTCGATAGTACCTTATAGCCAAAGTGCATCTTATTATCATCTCATCTCATATCTTATTTTTTCATTGCTGATCCTATTTATTTAGTATAGTAGTGTTGTAATCGTTGCAATTGTAACGGCATCGATTTGTTCAGAAATATTAATTTAGTTTTTAAGCTGTGTATTTATATCGTGTAATGTACCGATTGTTTCAACACATGTACTCATTTATTGTAAGTGAAAACTTGTAATTGGCCTTAAGCTTTATTATAATAAGTTAACATGTTTTTATTAGTTGTAAGTTTTCCAAAAAAAATAAAATAATAAATAAATGATGAATGAATGAATGATGTGAGCAGTGGTGGCCGATTGGTAACGGCTCCGACTTACGAGTCGTAGGTTGCGAGTGCAAACCCAGCCAAGCGCATTACTTTGTGTAATTTATTTCATCACCACTGCTCTGAAAACATCGTGAGGAATCCGGCATGTCCTAGAACCAAAAAAAGATGCATGAATTGTGAAAAGAAGTGGAGGAGTGTATATCTGATCCGAGGTTCACCTTTCCCAACTCACGGTATGCTGGTGGACTTAAATAAAAATGTATTAAAAACTAACTGAACAACATTCTTGTTCGAAAGCTTTTGACCCACATTCCAATATTACTTACCTACACCAATGTGAGCAAACATACATTTTGTCAAAGTTAAACATAAACAGTGCACTTAAACGTTACAATCTAGAGTTAACTAAACAATACAAAGTTAGAAACTTTGTAGATATATGTACTTACACTGTAAGATTTATTTGGACTGTTTAGTCTGGGGTGTGAGAAGGTACTTCAGTGTTTAGTTGTTTAAAGGCTTGTTAAAGCAATTACTTATTCTGTACTTTAAGCTACCGTAACTTTATATCTACTTCGAATTCTAAATTCAAATCACCATCTTCCTGCTCTAGTTCCGTGTGAAAGGAAAACACTGGAACTTGTTATAAATACTTTTATTTCAATAGTAATACTTGTACATGTACCCTCAGTTTACACCTTACAGTTCAACCGCCAACGATAGATTGACCGCACGACAACATTCTGTCAGTCAATAGCTCTGCATCTACGTCATATAAAGTGGGGGAGAGGCGCGCGTATAAAGTCAATGGATAGACTAATTTACAAATTGTGTCTGTTTAAAATTGTGTTATAAATATCTCGTAAATGTTTTTGAGCCAACTTTTCAAACTATCAGCAATTTATTGAACCAAATTATCGTTACTAGTCAAATTGCATAGTGTTGAAATCTTTAAAAGTCCGTGTTTACTTTAATAAATAAGATGGGATTATTCGATTTATTTGTAATTGCTTACATTCGTCCATCCTGACCACACAGTCGCGCCCTCGCGAAATATTAGGTAATAAAAAAAAATCTTATCAATTTATACATAACAAATACAAAAGAAAAAATCCAAAATCTACTAGTTACATATTGATTAACATTGTATCATACATATTGTACAGACAGCATTTCAGACAAATGTAATGTAGCTAACAAACAAATTATAATTTTACACATTTTACATCGATTAATACATAATCTGAACCAACGCAACATTAAGGTATTTATTGTACTATAAACAATTCAATATTATCATTAATAAATCATTTTTAACTAATATACAAACAAACAAATAACATATTAAACAATGACTATTTCATTGTAATTGCTCACAATAATCCTATTAGAAAACAATACAGGACTAAAACTATTTATCTATAGCATTTGTATTTTAACAAGTCTTTACCTTTAATTGTAACAATTCATATTGGTCTTGGCAATCGTAATTCACACTTTTACGTTATCTTTAGACTTTTACTTTAACCTTTCACTTTAACCTTTTACTTTGACTTTCACTTTTATTTTCGCTGAAACCATACTAACCATACTGACCATACTAACCATACTAACAATACTAACCATACTAACCATACTAACCATACTATTTTATGGAAATTGCTGAGCTAAGCTAAGCTACGTTAAATAAAAGCTAAGCTAAATTTTGAAATCTAATAAGCGAAACTAATCTTTTCTTAGAATCCTTATTATGTCTGCATGTTTGTTGAATCTTTATTCATTAAACCACTTAGGCTTATCGTGGCTTGTTCACAGGTGACCATTTTATACACAATTCATTGATTCATTTCTTTAACCATTTTCAATTTTATCATCATCGTTACTCTCATCTTCCGACTGATACTCTAGTCAGGAGTAGATTACATCTATGAAAAAAATGGCGAAATACCTTTGTTTACCCTTTTATTGGCAATAGGCGTATCTTACACTCACTATCTGTCACTATGTAATATTTTGAATTAGCAATACGGGCCTAGACAATACAAAACTAATATCCTATCTTTCGTTCGATTGGCTTCTCTTTCTACGCTAACCAATTGTCCTACATTTTACTGATGCAGGGGAATTCTAGCTTTATCAAACATTTGCTTTTGTTTTTCCTAAACACTTTCTATTGTATCTAAACCTCCGTTTAGTCACAATTCCTAGGCTAGCAAGCGTCTTAAATAAGTCGCCAAGTTCTAATTCTTATGTGTAAATACGATTACATTAAACCAAACAAAATGTACACTAAAAAGTAAGTACTATTTTAAAGCATAAATGTCACTGCATTTCGCTTTCTTAACAACAACAAGTAACAAAAAAAAACAATAAAACTTACGTGAATCATCCCACTTCTGAACTGAAAGGAAAACACTGGAACTTGTTATAAATACTTTTATTTCAATAGTAATACTTGTACATGTACCCTCAGTTTACACCTTACAGTTCAACCGCCAACGATAGATTGACCGCACGACAACATTCTGTCAGTCAATAGCTCTGCATCTACGTCATATAAAGTGGGGGAGAGGCGCGCGTATAAAGTCAATGGATAGACTAATTTACAAATTGTGTCTGTTTAAAATTGTGTTATAAATATCTCGTAAATGTTTTTGAGCCAACTTTTCAAACTATCAGCAATTTATTGAACCAAATTATCGTTACTAGTCAAATTGCATAGTGTTGAAATCTTTAAAAGTCCGTGTTTACTTTAATAAATAAGATGGGATTATTCGATTTATTTGTAATTGCTTACACGTGTTATTCAGATCGACTTCGAATTCTAAATTCAAATCATCATCTTCCTGCCCTAGTCCCGTGTTATTCAGATCGGCTTCGAATTCTAAATCCAAATCATCATCTTCTGGGTCTGCACAATACGTATTTTTCTTCCATTCTGTAATGTTACCCGTCACGCGTGACAGAATTTAACTTTCTAAGTTTATTTTCTTTTATCTAACTATCTTTTATACTTCTATCTCAACCTACCTAGTCTATTTTATTTTCTTTTCAATTCCTTATAATCATGCCTACGACTCGTAGCGCCTATGCTCGTCAGGAGGAGTCCAAACTCAGTCTGGCTTTGAGCCAATTAAAGGCGTCAAAAGAGTACTGTGACCAACTGATTAAGGAAATGGATGACAATGAAAAGATACTCTTTGAAGCCAATGAAAATAATCGAAAGTTAAAAAATGAAATGGCTCAGGTATACATTCAATTCACTGAGGCCATAGAAGACCGGGATAGGCTCCAACTTGTTGTGGACGGGTTCAGCCAATGTAGCACAGAGTATGAACATGCTCTAAGTCACAAATATTTATTGCAACAACAGCTGCAAGAGGCAAAAAGTCATATATCACAACTAGAGACAACAAATCTAAACATCACTGCCTCGATGAATCAAAGTCTATTCAGCGAGTTGGTGCCTATTGCCCCATCACTAGTTTCAGAAATTAACCCCTCTTATTCTATTGATTTGACAAGTGATGATGACTCAAAATCAAGTAAAACAGTGAGGGTAGTCACTAGTAAAAATAAACTTAAAAAATATATAAAAATTAACAAATATATAGTGAAAACCAAAAAAATGGTTAAAAAACAAAAGTTTTTTATAAAAAATGTTAAATTAAATAGGGAAAGATTACATTTACTGAAACAATTAGATGTGTATTCTTCAAACTTAGAAAAAAGTACAAGGAAATACCAAACTGACACTGAGGACTTGCAGAGTGAACTAAACCATCTACAACACAAATTAGATTCAATGACCATCAAATATACAGCCTCTGAAAACCAAATGAGGGAATATGTATTGGCAATGAATGAGCTGGTGAGCTCACAAAAAACCAACTGTGAGCATTGTCAACCAACATCTATTGCATCTGCGCCGGATCATTCATTGTCAATATGTGACACCCCCTTACCCCAGTCTAGTGTCAGTTTGCCAGTAGAAATTACTGATTGTTTTTCACAACAGTTCATAAATAAGGAAATAGTTATTTTTTGTGATGAAATTGGAAAAGATTTAGGCCACTTTTTGACAAATGAATATCCGGGCCACTCGATAATAAATAACTGTATGCCTGGCTGTTCTTTATTTGATATAATGAAAAAAATAATTAAATGTAATTTTAACCAGGATGCCATACTTTTAATTTTTGTTGGAAATAGGGGAAATGTGAACAAAGGAGAATTACTCCAATATTATAGGACTTTGAATAACTTGTGTGTAAGAAAAATTGTGATGTTCACATTCCCATACAGCCAGAGTTTGCCACAGGAAGAAAATCGTATTAGATATAAGATTAATATGACATTGTACAATGTGATATTAAATAATGATCTGTTTCATTTAATTGACATCAACAATTATGTTGGCACTAATTTTTATTTGACAAAAGATAGGTATCTTGTAGATAGATACTATCTTTCAAACTTTTATAGGAGACAGATAGCTGTGTCGCTATCATATTATTTTTTTATTTCAGCCAAGAACTTGGCTAAACAAATTGCTCCTGTTGAGCAATGCAATGACATGTTAAATGATTTTGCCAATAAATTGGCACCAAATGTTGACATAGATATTCGTTTAAATTAGAAATTAAGACAACAGAGACAATCTCTAGCATGAATGTACTAACGAACAAAAATATTTCCAATCAAGTTTTAAAATCATTAAATAGTATCAACCTGGTACATCAAAATATTCAAGGACTTATGAACAAGGATTTAGAAGTAGACTTATTCCTTAATTGCAATAATATTGATATTCTATGCTTAACGGAACATTGGCTTAAGAGCCATCAGTTCATTTTCAATTTTAGTAATCACCAGGTTGGTAGTTCGTTTAGTAGAATTAATGCCATACGTGGTGGCTCATTAATTTTAGTAAGCAACAACCTTAAGTTCAAAGAACGAAAGGATATTGTGAGCCTATCTGTTGAGCGGTCAGTTGAAATAGCCTGTATTGAATTGGAGCAGTTTATTATATTAAGTGTGTACAAACCCCCTTCTGGATTGTATGACTGCTTTGAAAAGGTAATGGATGAAGTTTTCCACAAGATTTCCAATTCAAACAAGTACATAATCACTTGTGGTGATTTTAATGTTAATTTATTAGAAAACTCAGGTTTACGTAGTAAAATTTTAAGTCTATTTCAGTCCTACAATCTTGTAAACTTATTTTTGGAGCCCACGAGATTAACTCCTACTAGTGCCACATGCATAGATAATATTTATACGGATGTTGTACCAACTCACAAAGAAATTATAAATTTATTAGATTCTGATCATTGTGGACAGTTAATTACTTTTCAAAACCAAAAAAACATAGTGGCTAAAAAGAATATCACTGTTAACCCTAAAACTGCAAGTCGTTTAGAAACTTTTAAAACTAAACTCATTAATAATTTACCAGACTTGTCTACATATGATGATCTCAATAACCAATATGAAGGTTTCTTTAACATGTACTGTAATCAATTTAATTCTACTTTTATACCTAAGACTATTTCGGTCAATAGTAACGTTTCGTTCTGTGAATGGGCTACCACTGGTATTCATAAAAGTAGAACTCGGCTTTACGAATTGTATGATGAAAGGGTTCTTGTTAATACTGCTGAATTTAGTTCATATGTGCGAAATTATTCAAAATTATTTAAAAAAGTTTGTTCTATAGCGAAATCGCGTTATTTGAGTTCCAAAATTAAAAACAGTAATAATATAATTAAAACTACTTGGAATGTTATAAATAGTGAAACAGGAAAGTCTACAAGACCATCTAGTGACTATAAACTTGTAATTAATGACAATGTGATCACATCGGACTCACAGGTTGCCGCGGCTTTTGAGAACTTCTTTTCAGAGATCCCCATATCAACAACAAAATCTCTGAACTCGTCACCCACTGCTGCAGAGTCTCTGCTTAAAGAAAATGTTAAAGTTTGCGATTTTGATTTTAATTTCGAACATGTGACTTATGTAGATATTATTAAGACGTTTAACTCCTTGAATGTAAAAAAGACTGCAGATTTATGGGGTAATTCTGTGGACGTTGTTAAGTCTATAATCCACATTATAGCTCCTTCTTTAGCTTTTATTTTTAATAATTGTATTGATCGCGGTGAGTTTCCTGATCTAATGAAGAATAGTAAAATAATTCCATTGTTCAAAACGGGTAGTACATCTGACCCCACGAATTACAGACCCATTTCAGTGCTACCCACTTTTAGTAAAATATTTGAGAAACTTATTTTAGAGCAACTACAAAGATTTTTTAACAGACATAAATTATTGCATACCAAACAATTTGGTTTTACAAGGGGTCGTTCAACAACCGATGCCGGTGTTGAACTTTTAGGACATATTTATAATGCATGGGAAGACAAATGCGATGCCCTGGGCATTTTTTGCGATTTGTCAAAGGCCTTCGATTGCGTTCTCCATGAAACATTAATCAGGAAACTACACCATTACGGAATCCGGAACTCTTCCCTGGATCTTCTTACATCTTATCTGAGTGAAAGGATTCAGAGAGTTGATGTAAACGGAAAAAGATCTCCTGGATCTGTAGTTAAAATGGGTGTCCCTCAGGGTTCAATTCTTGGCCCATTTTTGTTTCTTATATATATAAACGATTTACCTTACCTCATAAAGGATAACCATAACATAGTGTTGTTTGCAGATGACACTTCACTTTTGTTTAAACTTAAACGTCAGCAGCCGGTTACTGACGATATAAATATAGCACTTTCAAAAATAGTACACTGGTTTGATGTAAATAACCTTCTTCTTAATGAAAAAAAAACTAAATGTATAAAGTTTACCATGCCTCATGTTAGGCAAGTAGAAACTAGTGTGCTAATAAAAGGTAAAGAGTTGAGTCCTGAAGATAATACAGTGTTCTTGGGCATAACTCTAGATGCTAAGCTGCAGTGGGGCCCACATATAGACAAATTATCAAAAAAACTTAGCTCTGCAGCATACGCTGTTAGACAGATTCGAAATTTAACTGATGTAGAGACTGCCCGTTTAGTTTACTTTAGCTATTTCCATAGTGTCATGTCGTACGGTATTCTACTGTGGGGAAATGCCGCCGAAATACAGTCAATTTTTGTATTGCAAAAAAGGGCTATTCGTTCAATTTATAAATTAAGTCCCAGATACTCCCTCAGAGATAAATTTAAAGAAATCAATATAATGACTGTACCTTCACAGTATATTTACGAGAACATTTTGTATGTACATAAAAATATAAACATGTTTAAAAAATACAGTGATGTTCATAATTTTAATACTAGGAACAAACACAAATTTGTGGTTCCTACAACCAGGCTGAAAAAAATAGGTGGCTCATTTAGATGCCAATGTATACACTTCTATAATAAACTTCCTAGTCATATTCAACAACTAAGCCTTAATAAATTCAAATTATTTGTAAAGCGAAAACTTTGCCAAAAGGCTTTTTACACTATAAAGGACTATGTTGAGGACCAAAAGGCTTGGGATTGACCTGCTCCAGTACGCACTGCAACTGTTGTCTTATTATTATTATTTTTTTCTTTTGTTTTTATTTTTAATTGTGTTTTTTATTATTTATTACAATTCGATATTGTAGATTATTTTTATTTTGCAATTGGACTTTTTTTTTCTATTAATTTTTGACAAAAATGTTTACTTTGCTAAAGTATTACATTTTGTAAACTATATTTTTCATTTATTATTGTGAACGTGAGGACTATGTTGATTGTTTTTTTTTTTTTTTCCTTTTCAGTAATTTTAATGTATGTCTGGCAATTTGAGTATTTTCTGCGGCCTACCCAAATGTCCTTTCCTTGGTATTGTTCGTCAAGTCGTTGAGCTCCTTAGTAGTCCTGAGTTGAGCTTTACGAATACTGACAAATGCTTGCACTGACTGGACAGGTCCACTCAAATCTGTATGGTTCTTTCTTCAAAAGACCATTTCAGACAAATCTGCATGGTTCTCATGTGATTTGACCATTACATATTTACTGTATGGACTTTAAAAGAGACTTTGACCCCTGAGTTTGTTTCGGTGTTTCTTCTCAGGGTAGTCAGCTAGGAAACACCGGCCTCATCTAGTTTAAAAATGACGAAAAAAAAATTGACGTGTAAAAGTGTTTTTTAAACCTATTTACAAAATAAATATCATTTATCATTTATCATTTATCATTTACGCTACTACCAACTCCCTTTTATTTCACATCACTACTCACACAATCCATCCTAAATTCAAATAAATTTTATTTTTATTTACGAGGTTTGTTTTTCAAAAACTGAAAGTGAAATGGATGGGTCATATTGTATGGACAAGGACCACATACGCAAAAGACATGTGTAAATACTTGGCAAAGACCAAGAAATTAATATAAGGAAAAGAAGTAAATTGAGTGACAAAAAAGGTTGATAAAATAATAAGAAAAGCCGGTGAATATTGGATCACAAAAGTAAAGAACAGACAGACGTAGAGCAAAATAGAGAAGGCCTTTTACCATTCCGTTCCATACCGTTGAGGGATCCATAATAAATTGTATAAATGAATTCTGAAAATATAACTGAACTAATATTTAGATTTTTTTTTATAAATTTAAAAATAATTACTTATATATTTAGAAAATTTGTTAAATGTTATCATCATGATATTCAGAGTTGTAATATTATATAACTCTACGATTATCCCACATGGTAAGCGATGATGAATTCGACGACGGAGCACGCTTGCCTAGAAGTAATTTATTCACTTTTTACTTAAAGACCTAGGTTGTAGCTATCAGGAAACACAGACTCTGGCAAGGAATTCTATTCCTTAGCTGTACGCACGATGAATAAGAATTGCAAGCAAAGACAATTATCGGTTCTTGAAAAATACCTATATCAACTCTAAAACATTCTATTAGCTTCACCAACTATATATATACAGCGTCTCTCATTCGCCCAACCTAACCAGTGTTCCAAAAAAAACCGAGAACAAGAAAATTTCATCAGGTTATCCATAAAGGGCATTTTCATTCATTATGCCCACCGCACGGTCATAACCGAAGCCAAGATAAAAGGTACAACATCTTTTGTTTTGTTTCCCGCCAAGTGAACGGATTTGGCTGAAACATAGTGCAGGGAATCGACTAGAGGCACCAGTCTATTGGTAAAAATTATGCACAAGTTTCAGCTATAGTCAGAATTATCACGGTTCTTAATATTGGCCATTTCTATGAGTAAACGGTGATGCATAAATCATTTTGTAAGTTACCACAGCTGGGACACCGACTTCCTCTCTGTGAGAGGAAGTCTATTTTACTACTATTTGGTAATTCATCGCAGGTTGGGAAGGGAGATTGTTGGGTGTCATTATTTTATTCTGTTTTCTTGCACACAAAAGGTTTAAAAACAATTTTCATTATTATAATTACAGCTTATGTACAGTTAACAAAGGCGTAAAGTGACCAGGGTCGACAGATATAGTTGAAGTTTTCATGAATCTGATCTTTGGATATCCCTTCCCCCTCTTCTTTCAGTCAATTATCGACTACACGTATAATCAAAGCAATTTTGCTTGTTACGCCAGTTATTCTCTCATCCTATGAGGAGTTCCGTTCCATATCTTCGAAGTTCATAATCAGATCATAACATTATTTATATAAGACCAACTCGGAAGTCCAACCTTTCAACAGAAAAAAATAATTTTTGAAATCGGTTTACTATTGACTGAAAAATTGGTGAACATACATAGAATATACATTCAGCTGAACATAAAACCTCCTGCTTTTTAAAGTCGGTTAAAAAATACTTAATCTATTATTATGGTGAATTTGTCACTTTAAGAAGTACTTACTTATAAATAAAACAAAAAAATCATATTTATGAGATTTATTTTAGAGTCATTTAAATAAAATAATGGCACACGTTTGATTTATATGTCAAGTTTATACCATGATACATACCTAGATAGATATATTGTTTATTGTACACCAGTAATAAAATTACAATAGGAACTTAAATTAATAGGGTGTCACAATGGGCGGTCTTATCGCTAAAAGCGATTTTTTACAGACAACCTTTTCTAGTAATGCCCGCTAAGGCGGATCTGTACTCTGTGGTCTAAAGTTACAGGCTTATGCAGCCAACCGCAAATCCCGTGAGGTTCAAAGTAAAAACGTATGAAAGTTGCGGATAAAACGTACGTAATGCCGGTGATTTGATTTGTTGAACTTTGACGTATGAGTTCTTAGAATGTTAAGGATTCGTATAAACACTCCGACTTAAAAGCTAAAAAACATAAATTTGAAACCTCACCAGAATTGTTAGCTTGGAAAATGGAATGTTGATCATTATAACCGCTGAAAGATATTATACTGGGCACACAACAATTGCAGCGGTTTGTCTTATCTTTGAGGATTGGCTGCAGAGGCGCTGCGGCGTCTTCACCTTCCTACGCCCGACGCAGGTACTCCACTGGACATGTTCAGTTCGAGAGTTCCCTATTTCGGATTCAGGCGGAAGAAACGCCCGGGTGTCATTATTGTGCGGACCACCCGGAGGACACGGTGGAGCATACGGTGGAGGTGTGCCCCGCTTGGGCGTCTCATGTAACTCACCTCAAAAAAAAAGTGGAAAGATATACGAAAGCACGGTTGGTGCAGTGGTAGAGCAATTGACAGCTGCGCTGTGTGTCGCGGGTTCGATTCCCGCACGTAACAAATATTTGTATGGCCGGCTCAAAACCGGCTGTGGGAATTTTCGAATTATTTACCGCGGCCCAGAAAGGCAAAGGGCAACCGAAGGTACACGGGTTGGTTTTGATCTGACACGCCCTTTCGCTCTATCTAGAGCGGAATAAGTTATTTAATGACTTCTCCCCCTGATCATCATCATCAGACGTCCACTAATGGACATAGGCCTCCCCCAATTGTCACCACAAATGTCTTTCGGTGCGTGGCCACTATCTAAAGAAAGAAAGAAAGAAAGAAAGAAAAGAAAGAAAGAAAACATTTATTTGAGACTCGCACAGGACAAACAACAATAAAATAAAAAGTAACTACTTAATCTATAAATACTTAACTTAAAAATAATAGAAAAAACAATATTAAAAAATAAAAATTAAAGACCTGTTCGAGGCCAAAAAGGCTCCTATCTCAGCATATGCTGCGATATTAAACTAAAAAGTAAAATAACGCAGCGCTGGTATTCTGATAGGGCCTGGTGATGCCACGGACACACTCACTCTCAGAAAAAGAATTTATTTGGTACAGCACAAGTCTATTTCTCCTTCTACTCCAGAAACTACGTTAATACCGCGTACATCGAAGGACTGGAACAATTTGCCTGCTACGGTCTTCCCGTCTGATTATAATTTAGGTGTCTTCAAGGTTATAATGACTAGGCTCCTATTAAACTAGAGCGCCTCACCATCAACGATTGCATCATCGCTTATCATCAGGTGGAAAAAAACCTTTGCGTACAGCTAAGGAGTGGATTCCCTGCCGGAGTCTGTATTTCCTGATAACTATAACCTAGGAGTCTTTAAGTCAAGAGTGAATAGGTTACTTCTAGGCAGGCGTGCACCATCAGGTGAAATAGTGGTCAAACACAAGCCTATACATAATTAAAAAAAAAATACTTTTCCCCCTCAAACAAAGGTATTTCGAAATCGCTCTAACAACTACATACAAGTACAGCTTTTGAGAGCCATATTTACAGTAACTACATTAGACCGACGCATACGTATAACACGCCTACCCCCCTAGCCAAGTTACGATAGTTTCATTTGCGTCGAACGCCTCGAGTAGGTCACGCCTCCGATTCCTTTGTTCTGACCACATGACTGAGCGTCGAGATGACGTCAGAACAAAGGAATCGGAGGCGTGGCCTACTCGAGGCGTTCGACGCAAACGAAACGATCGTAATTTGGCTAGGGGGGCAGATTTGTACGTAGAACGACGTCGCGTAGCATCCCTTGGCGTAGATCAAGTGGAGCTCTATAAGTCTAGTTTCCATATAAAATGTATGGAGACCGACGCGCCCAAATCGGCGTGTGTGTCACACGTGTGCGCAGTGTAGACAGTAGTAGTAGCTTTAAAATGCCTCTTAACTCATACTTGAGCCAAAATAAGTCAGGTGCCATAATATATTCTGCATGAGTAAGTACACACGCGCCACTAAAAGCCGTATATAGTTTCAATACTGTATGAAAATGGTTACTGATCATTTTCCGGCAGGAGGTTGCCAGAAAAGTTGAGAAAAAAATTGAGAATCCATTGCAGCGCCACTTACCGGGTTGAATTTTATTTTCAAACCATCCAGAAAGCCAGCCAGCGTAAAGAAGTAAGAAACATACACACATACTTACAAAATTTTCGCCAAAATATTTGACACATAAATAAGGAAGTTTGTACGGATTTTGTAAAAATGTTCATAATATATTATTTCTACCCAGTAACTGATAAAAGTTTAAGAATAGTGAAAAGATGTGTAGATGGTCCGCTTCCATTTAGTAATACACATCGCAGAACCTTACAAGGAAATACTCAACAAATAAGATCAAGGAAAGCTCTTTATACTAACATTAAAGCTTTTGGCATTTAGCAACAAATTCAAAATGGCATGTTTCGCGGAAGGTATAAACCTCCGTCTATTTCCGTCGCTGATGTAAAGTTGATTACGGAATTACATTTGGGGTATGCGTAGTGATGTCCTCCTATACAGAATGGTACAGAAAGTCGGTACTATTGTACGGAATTGATGGTCTAGGACTCATAATCGTAAGTGCTAAGAAATCGTAAGTCCTTCAATCGATTTTCGAACCTATATTAGTGAGTGAATAAATGAGTAAGTGCGAAAGTGAGTAAGTGAGTGAGTGAGGAAGTGAGTAAGTGAGCAAGTGAGCAAGTGAGCAAGTGAACAAGTGAGCACGTGAGCACGTGAGCAAGTGAGAAAGTGAGCAAGTGAGCAAGCGAGCAAGTGAGCCAGTGAGCAAGTGAGCAAGTAAGCAAGTGAGAAAGTGAGCAAGTGAGCAAGTGAGCAAGTGGTTAATTGAGTAAGTAAGTGAGTATGTGAGTAAGTGCACAAGTGAGTAAGTAAAAATTTATTTTTTTAAACATGGTGTACACGATAAATTCCATGGAAAATAATAATAAAATATAAGTTCTAGAACATGCTAGAACTTATATTTATATTTAGCCGCATATCGTGGCGTACTTTGTCGACTTGGTCGATTGGGCCAAAAGGTTCTGGAGCAGTGACTGTGTACCGGAAAACGCAACGTTGGAGGGCCTAGCACACTGGTGACTGGGTACCACGTATACGTGTACTTTTGCTTGTGAGTTATGTGGAGTCAGCCTTCTGTTCTTTTTGTGTACAGATCAGAGTACAAATACTTGTTGTCTTCTTGTTTATTCATAACAGCCTTATGTGTTAACTTTTCAGCAAATGTTGCTTTTGTGGAGGATATGCCCGTTATCGTATGATTCTAGTTCAGTAAGTGTACTGGTATGAATTAGATTTTTTTTAATCATAAAATAACTTCTACTGCTCTGCGTGGAACGAGATAGCCTTAGACTTTCACCGACTACAGCTCACCGGTGTTTCTTCAGTTCCTCTTTGTGTTCGACCTTTTTAGGGCCACGGGAACTCTCTTTCAAACATTCTCACACCAGTTGCCAGTTATAATCAGAACAAATGAACAAGTTACCTACTAATAAATAAACAAAATAATAATAAATAAACTAGTTACTAATACATAAACAAAATAATAATAAATAAACTAGTTACTAATAAATAAAATAAATAATAATAAATAAAATAGTTACTAATAAATAAACAAAATAATAATTAATAAAATAGTAACTAATAAATAAACAAAATAATAGTAAATAAACTAGTCACTAATAAATAAACAAAATAACAATAAATAAACTAGATACTAATAAATAAACAAAATAATAATAAATAAACTAGTTATTCTCATCACAATTTCAACACTGATATCAATACTGAAAGTTCATTATATAACTTTCAAATATTGACATTGTTGCGTTATACATTGCTGGTCGGGCATGTAAGCTCATAAAATTCCCTGCAGTAAGTGTTTACTACGACGGTTACAAACTGTAGTGGCCGTTTGTGTGATATTACTTGGTAGGCTGCTGTATACGTTAAGTGAGATAGATAGTGGATGGGTTGGCATCTTGAGGTGCCATAGCTGATAGACGCTATTGTCCTCCCAAGTGAAAATTAATACAGCGGACAAAGTTTCTGCTTACTATTGTTTGTTTAGTTTATCAGATGTATAAATCTTCATTCCCCCTTGCTCCAGACCATGGCTTGTACCAACGCCCAGCGCGAGAGGTCGCTGCCGCCGATCGCCCCCACGAGGACACGGCGGTGCTCTGCCTAAGCGGAGCACACCTCTACCGTGTGCTCCACTGTATCCTCCGGGCGGTCCGCACAATGGTGACACCCGGGCGTTTCTTCCGCCTGAATCAGCTGCAGGAAACAGTCAGTCCAGTAAGGATCTGGGTCATGTGGAAGGTGAGGACTCCGTGATAGAGGTATCACGGAGTCCTCACCTTCCACATGACACTCCTCAAAGAGAGGACTTACCGCCATGGTTATTGCGTGCCTGTAATATCTTGTGTCTAAGAGACTTCACATAGTTTTTTAGTTTCATACAGATAACACAAGTACCCTTGAAACTTTCCAAAATGACAAACTACCAAAAAACTTTTTCTACGAAAATGTCGCTGATAGAAGTATTCCATTTGTCCTTCGAACTAGAGATTCATATCAACAACTTACAAGATAAGGAGTCGAACCCAAACTTATGCGCATTACGGGCGGATTACTGCTCTTTGATTTACCGGGCCTAACTTCGACATTGGGATATTAACTAAGTAGTTTGAACCCGGTTTAGGAGATAACTGTAACTAACTGAGAATGTATTATACTTCTGATCTAATGGTGATGTATTATCTTGATCTTTGGGTTTCTTAGTTATTGTTAAGGACTTATATAGATTTATTGGGGGGAGGGTTATCTCTGTTCTAAGAACAAACTGTAGATGTGATCGGTGTAAGATATATCAAGGATTTTTGGGCTTATCTGGAGGAAAACTACTTGAACCGAAGCTTATATACAAGACGTATGTTTTTTGATAGTTGTATAGAAGAGCTGTAAGCCCTTAAAACACAAGACTGATGACCTCGGTGATTTGTTGGCAGTGGCAGATAATAATAATAATCCTTTATTGTCCAGAAAAACATGACATAATGTAATAAAATACACTATCCCCCACACTAGGATTCCCTGTGTCTTGGAGGGTAGTTTCTTTCGTCATAACATACATTGTACAATAACCGGAATAAAAAAGAGTAAAGTAAAAAATAAAACAAAACAAAAAAGTGCGAGTGGTACATGCGTGATGAGTTTGTGTGAGTAAGTTTGAGAGTGTGTGTATAAATATATGTGACGGTGTGTGTGTATTGGGGGCGAATGCGGGTGTGAGCATACATGTGAGAGTGAGTGTGTGTGTATTTCAGTTTGTATGAGTTTGTGAGTACGCGGGTATGGGTGTGTGTGTCTATGTTTGTGATGTACATGAGTGGGAGTTCGTAAACAGAAATAAACAATTATATAATAATAGTAATAATAGATAAGTGTGTGGTTTGTTATTTATACGAATTTTTTAAAAAACGATTCTGTTGTGTCATAATTCAGATTTTTGAGAAATTTTATTGCATGTGTCTTACATTTATGCTTTGTCATTTTTATTTGTGTGTATGTTCCAGAGAAGTGAATAATCTCAACCGTTCGAAGAAATAGACGGAACCAACCAACCAAACACATAAACTCGTCAGTTTTATAATATTAATATGGGTATTATTGGATACTGATAAATGATATTTATTTTTCTGATAGGTTTAAAAAAAACACGTTTACACGTCAAGTTTTCGTTAGTTTAAACTAGATGAGGCTGGTGTTTCCTAGCTGACCACCCTCAGAAACAACACCGAAACAAACTCAGAGGTCAGTCATGCAGATTAGTGTCTGGGATAGTTTTTTAAGGAAAGATCCACACAGATTTGAGTGGAACTGTTCTTATATTATTTCAGGAGGCAGCATTATCATTTTCCTGGGGATTGAAGCGTATGCAATGAGTGCCTAAGCGTATCAGCCATTTTGTTTGTTGTAAAGACTTACAAAGAAACGGTAAAAGTACGCGTTAACCAAGGTTCGGTTCACACGTTTCAATTAAATAAATTACTCGTGCTAAAAGGAAGGAAGATATAAAAACGTTTTATTTGAGGGAAATGAAGAAATCGTAGGACTAGATTACAAACTATAAACATTCTACAGGAAAAACATGCGCCACGTTCGCGCAAAATGGCCGAACGCTCAGTATAATGCCGTAGCCACACGCATAATGTGACGAGTCCACAGCGCTGATTTTCAGCGTGAACTGATGACGTGACGGTGTTGACATCGAAACGGTACTATATTCGATCGACTATATCAATCGATTACGTCAATGCTTATTTGCCAACTGTGTTTTCTTGTTTTTATTTATTATTATTTTGGTACCCCTTTACGTACTTATAATGGTTTTTTTTTAATTCTTGATAGGTTCGCGCTTGGTTTATTACTATTTTCATTTTCAAATATCTTTATTAATAAAAACATAAAAGTTAACAAAAGAATGTACTTACCCCAAGATACATAGACACATACATCTCAACACTTTCTAAGGCTAAGAATTCGCCTTTCAAAGTTCATTTTTGGTGTGGTGAGGAGGTGTGACAATAAAAAACAATTATAATCATAAACAGAGTTAACTGATCGCACGGGATACTGTACAAACTAGTAGGTAGCCGTGCGACATTGTATCATTGTATCATACATCATCATCATCATCATCATCATCATTGTGCCGATTAACGTCTCTCCGTCGACGACAACTGGTTCTGAAATCAGCGTTGTGACTCTGTCTTGCACACGAACCCCAGTATTTTGCTGAGCGCTGGCTGTTTTGCGCGGATGTGATGCATATCTTACTATTATCTTATTATGTTATTGTTTTTTTTTTTAAGGTTGCGCCATGTTTGACGCAAATAAACTCTTTTTCTTTCTTTTTTCTTTACTGAAATCTATTTAATGTCAGTAAAATAAGAGAAAAAAAATCTGGATAGAAAAAAATTGTAACAAATAGGTAAATAAAAAGGAAATATAATTAGATTTATATAAAGTGGCAACATTACGTCGCGTACATACAATGCTAATTAAATTTCAATTGAAACAACCTCTAATAATTAATTAATGCTGCATTTGATGACTGACTAATTATTTAACACCAGTTAATTAAGCCTAGTGCTGCACTAATAGTTACGCAAAACTAGTTTCACACCACACATTAGATAATTAGAAAGGCTTTTCAACTCTGTAACCGGTTTTGGCTGGTTCAGAGCTGGTTTTATCCGGATTAATCGGGGTCGGCAGTGAAGTCTGGCAAGCCGAGCGGGCAGACCGCTAATCTTACTAGGATTATTCTGGCCATTGTGGTTTGGCTTTTCGAGTCGAGTTCGACTCTTAACACCGACTTCCGAAATTAAAGTTATTTTGATCTTTTTAGTGTTTTTTTTTTTAGTGAAGTCGGTTATTTTTTTGTAATAAGTTTTTTATGTACACTAATAATAAAAAGAGGTAAAGTTTGTTTTTATTTTTGTTTGTAGGAGGTAATCTCTGGAAGTACTGGTCCGATTGCTAAAATTTTTTCAACGACAGAAAGCTGCTTTATTCCTGAGTGACATAGGCTATATTTTATGTACGCGGGCGAAGCCGCGGGCAAAAGCTAGTAACAGATAAGAAGGTAACTTCGGCTGGTTAGAAGATCTTAGTAGTACCTACTTGCCTTAAAACAGCGGGAATTCTAACAATTTTATGGCGTGAGAATGGGGTGATAATGTCTAAACTTTATCTTTAGGGTCTCTCTTTATCAGTTATGGTGAAGGTGGCAGAGGTTTCATATTTCTACGCAGCGTGCGGATGATTCTTGATTAGATATTGACCTACTGCAATAAGGCAAGGCAGGCGGTCGCCTCCTTCTGCGAAGCAGTAATGCTAGCAAAGGAGACGGCCGCACGCGTAACAGAACGGAAATCCACACGCCCCAGCCGCCGCGACCGCGTCCCCAACTAAAAGTCACAGTAGGCGCGGGCTTGTGAACGAGGAGCAATGAGTTGTTCGCCGTCCGGCTGTCTGGTAACCGTCCGGACCGAGCCCAAGTCATCGAAAGCGCGTAGTGTTCCACGCGCTCCTCCAAAGAGATGTCAGCAAACCATAGGGGTCGAGCAGGGCTGATACGTGCTAGGGCCATGGAGATTTTCTAAAAAAAAACTTGTGGTCCTAAAACCAGTAAAAGTTTAAAATATAATATAATAATATAATATAATATTCCACAACTATCACACAACGCCGTCTAGTCCCAAGCTAAGCAGAGCTTGTGTTATGGGTACTAGACAACTGATAAACATACTTATATATTTCTAAATACACTATATTATAGATAAATTACACCCAGACACAGAACAAATGATCGTGCTCATCACACAAACGTTTGTCCTTGGTGGGAATCGAACCCACGACCTCAGGCATAGCAGTCAGGGCCACTAACTACTAGACCAACAGGCTAGTCAAAAAATACCCTCTCGTTCCATCCTAATGCGGGAGAAGTTATTGGATGATTTATTCACGCGGTATAAATACATAGTACCTATATACGATGTATGGTTTTAATCCCAAGGTCATCATTATGCATGACCAGCTCCGCTCTAATTGATGTAGTTAGCTCTTTGGCGCTCCAGCGTTTAGTTTAAGCTGAGTTACAGCCAGCTGCTTTATTATTCAAATCATGATTATGATCCGTGACGGGGACGAGCGGAGTCACGAGTAATGTCAAAGGCACCAATTGAAATTATTTAAGGTATTAAGTAAAGGACAGGAGGTTGACGGGTAGGTTGAAACTAGTTTGTAGCCTAGGGTGGAATTTATACCTAAATTAAACTGAATTAAAAAAAAATAGTTTAATTTAATTCAATTCAATTTCAAGTGGGGGATTTGGGCCGTAGGCTCGGGAAAGCAACGGGTGACTCCCGGTCCGGGTCGTTCTTGGTGCAAAGAATGGCCATCGCTATTCAGCGAGGTAATGCGGCCAGTGTTATGGGCACTTTTGCACTGGGAACGATCAGGGGCGGGTTATTTATTGACATTTGACATGTTATATAATTGTAAAATGATAATTTATTTGTATTGTTAATTAATATATTAATAATTAGATACTAGTAATCTGATTATCAAATCAATATAAGTTTATTATGTCAAAATGAAATAAATTAATGATGAGTCATAATTAAAAAATAAACTTTTTTTTTCTTATTTTCATTGTTAGGAACAATTCGCTTTCTTCCTCCATTGGCCACTACTCAGACACTTCAAGCAGTGACGCACAGATAAGAAAAATTCAATTTCATTATATTTAATTCAATTCAATTTCATTATATTACACTCAATTCAATTCCATTCAATTCGATAGCGAAAGCGATGGCCGCAAACGTCTGGGAACGGACATCCTCACGCCCCTGGCCTCCGTAGGCACGGGCTTGCGGGTGATGAGCAAAGAGTAGCTCGCCATCCACCTATTTGGCAAGGAAAGAAAGAAAGAAAGAAAAAGAATTTATTTGGTACAGCACAAGACACAAACACAATATAGGTAAACACGAAACAAAAATAAAAACAAGAAGCAAAAAAATGTAGGTGTGTGCCTCACGGCTGCACCAAAAGGAAAGGACTGAGCCCAAGTCACCGATGGCGCATATTGTTCCACTTACGCCTCAAAGACATGTCAGCAAAACCGTAAGGGGAGCAGAGCCCATGCTCGCTAAGGTCAAGAGGAATTTCTGACATGAAACCCGTGGTCTTAGAATGCAAAAGCCAACTGAAGAACACAGGTGTGGTTTTAGATAGTAAAAATCTGACACGCCCTCTAGCTCCTCATCATCATCATCATTTCAGCCGAAAGACGTCCACTGTTGGACTTAGGCCTACCACAAATGTCGCCATAATTACCGGTCCTGTGCGTCTCGCATCCATCGGATTCCCGCGACCCTCACCAGGTCATCGGTCCACCTTGTGGGAGGCCTTCCAACGCTGCGTCTTCCGGTACGTGGTCGCCATTTCAGAACCTTCCGTCCCCATCGACGATCTGTTCTGCGAGCAATATGCCCTGCCCATTGCCACTTAAGTTTGGCGATTCTTCGGGCTATGTCTGTAACCTTGGTTTTCCCGCGGATATCTTCATTTCTGATGCGATCACGCAAGGAAACTCCGAGCGTAGCCCTTTCCATTGCCCTTTGAGTGACTTTAAGCCTTCTTCTCTAGCTCCTGCCTAGGACGAAAGAAGTAATTAGATGATTGCCAACATCAAAAAAAAAAGTTTCAACAAATCGGCTAAATTTACATGAGTTGTTTTTCTTCAAAAGAAGGATGTTTCAAAAACGGTAACCTCCATGTTTTAAAGATCCTTCTTTTGCGCTAAAGTGCTGAGAAAATGCGATAATGGTAACTTCGGGCAGAGAATGACACTCACGGGAAAAATGAGATATTAGCATTGTAAAAAAATGATAGCGTGAAGACCAGAAGGACAAGTTATTACAACTCCCCAATAAAACAAAATCATTGTGTCTGAAACCATGATTGCATGATGCAACTCAAACTCTGCGCCAAAATGGAAAACAGTTGTGCCAATCTACCAACAACAAAAAAAAGAAAAATTTGAATTTGGAACCATAAACAAATCATCCATTCCCGATACTTTTCTGACTGAATGTATGTCACTCTTTCGAGAGTAACCTCTAAAGAAAACATGTTTGTAGTGTCTAATGACAAAAAAGCTGTGAACGACATTCTGTAGTATATTTAGTATCAACATTGCACCCGTTCGAAGCCGGGACATGTCGCTAGACTTGCTAGGTAAAAAATTATGCAATTGGGCTCAAAACCAGTTCAATATTCTTTGAAGAAAATATCTGCAAGTACCTATGCACTTGTACATTGAGTCGACTTGGTTGCTCACGAGTGTAGTCGGGAAAAGCGTTTTTTATTTCTTCGTCCTTTAAAAACTGTGGTCCTTCGGTACACACCTATTGCGTGACACAAACTTGGTAATGAGTCCCATAACGCCGTTGCCTGTGTTCCGATCGCGCCCAGGAGAGCCGGCCATTCACAAATTTTATGGCTCTTCCATGTTGTTGGAAACAAAAATATAGGTACAGCCGGAGGACAAAGATTACTTACAATGAATACTAATAAAAGTGTCAGGGGAGTTAAAAAAAGTTTCGATAGTTGAATGATGATGGAGGATTTCGATGCACTAGAAAAACTTTTTTTACGATAGGTACTTTAGGACCCAATTCGTCATAGGGTGAATAATTTTTTCCATGTGACTAATAGTCAAAGTTAGGGGTTCAGTTGAAACAACTGATAAATGGGTGTGAATTGTTTGTTAGAACTAATTTAAAACTCTTAACCAAAAGGTATAATAACAAAGTAAACTATTTTGGTAGGTAGTCTAAATTAAAAAAAATGTTTCATTTATAAAAATGTTTCAACTATAAAAGCACTTTTTTTTTCTTTTAAAACTGGCTTTATTTGCTTATAAACATCAAAAGTAATAAATATTAATAACTTAATATAGGTATGTATAGGAACAAACGGATAGAAAAAGAAATTATTGGGCTTCAAAAAATTCATCCACATCGATATCAATTGGAAAAGTGCCCAGAACTCTGACAGCATTGCCACATTGGATAGCAATGCTGATTTATTGTCCGAAGAAAAGCCCAGTCACGCGAAGAGTCGACCAGTTGTTTGCTAATATCACGAACAACTCGATGAGCGCACGGTCCCCATGGCCCTAGTGTTTCAACCCTAAACGGCTCAAACATATAACTTCCGATACGGTTATTATTTTTTCTCAAAGGTATTTTAATCACAATCATAAAAATATTTGAAAAAGTATTTCACTCATAAAACTATATAATTCATAAAAGTATTTTACTCATATAAGTATTTCGCTAATAAAAAACCACTCTGTCACTGAGTGCTCTACGTGCACAGTTCATATATTATGTAAAACCCCACGGGAACAGCAATCTTTTATGTTAGAAACCATTTATCTTAATACATGAAGGATTGTTAAATTCATGATTAATATCTTGCTGCGGTCAGTCCCGGCATGCCAAAACGAGGATATAATCCTACATTGTAGGCATTCATTATTAAACAGTGGAAATTTATTTATTTATTTAATGCTTTATGCACACAAAAAGTACAGAGGCGGACTTAATGCCTTAGGCATTTTCTACCAGTCAACCTTTGGGTGATGCAGAGAAAAGTAGTGGTTGGTGCAATAAAAGAGAGAGAAAAAGCCGATTAAAGGAATAGATTTACTTATAGACCATAGAATAGATATACTAATAAACCATAGAATAAATATAATACAATTATACAATATATACTCAAATTAATACACTAAAATACTTAAACAATTGGTCCAAATCGACAATGGGAAAACATTAACGCTGTGATGATACTACTGCCAACTTTTTACGAATTAGCTCGCGAACTTTGGTTTTGAATGATAATTGGGTGGATAAGTACCACCTCTATATAATAAATCTCTACAGTAATTATTAATAAGGATTGCAGAAATGGGTTCATTTTATCATATTGGCAGTGCATTTCTGGCCTAGTAACGAAATTAATTAATAATTAACGTTTAGAAGTTTGATATCCGGAGGAGTACCTAAATATTACTACTAATAATTCTGTATATGCACAGAATTATTACTAGTAATATTTACATCGGCGTAAATCGCAGGTAACGGAACTAATTGCAATAACATTAACTAAAAAACAAACAAACGTGATTAGTATAAACATTGACTTGAGTATACTGATCACTTTTTTTTATTGTTAATAGACTCACGCTGATCACTGTCTCATCTGATGGAAAGCGACAATGTGGTCGATGATGGACCACGCTTGCCTAGAAGTAACCTCTTCACTCTTGACTGAAAGATCCCTAGGTTGTCTAGAAAACGCAGACTCCGGCAAAGAATTCCACTTCCTAGCTGTTTGCACAATGAATGTGTTCCCAAAACGGTTTTGTGCATATTTCTGGTCCATTTAGGATTCTATCTAACAAAAACATCAACTCTGCCATTATCATATCTTTTTATACTTCACTGCGCATTATGATTAAAAATAATATTGAAACAGATGTGACCACAGTGCATGAAACGTATAAAACTACCAAAGTAATGGAAAAACTTTATCCGGCGGTTATTTAGATGGCCAGTATCAGCTGCAGTGAAGAATAGAACTGTTTTTACCGCAAAACTTTGACAGAAAGAAGGGGAAAGATGGTCGTTTACGTCTTAACAGCCCCAGCTTACTAATAAATTGGCAGAAGGAGTAAAATTGTAAAAAGTTTGGGGGTGGCTGCAATTGGCGGTGCATTTTGAAGATATATGTGATTTTGGAATTGTTTTAATTCAGAAAGTTTTTGTACAAGGTAGAACTTTGTTTGGTTTTTTAAATTAATAATAATAATAATAATAATCGCGTCCTGCTTGGTTTCAAGCCATGGTCCAGAACAAAAGGGAATGGGAAGCAGTCGACTCCTTCTGTGAAGCAGTAATACGAGTGAAGGAAATTGCACATCCTAATTATTCCACCGGGCCCTAGTTCAAGCCATGGTCCGGAGCGAGAGGGAATGGAATGCGGTCACCGAGCAGAAGAAGATGGCAGCAAACTTGAGGAAACGGACATTCTCCCGCCCTAACCGCCACGACAGGAGACGCCGTGCGTCGAAAGTTGCACGGTGATTTCTGGTCACCATAGGCGCGGGCTGCAGACGACGAGCAATGGGTAGCTCTCTGTCCGGCCGTCTGGTTAGGACCAAGCCCGAATTGACGACGCGTAGTCTACCTCGCGCGCCCCAAAAGGATGCCAGCATAACTAAAGGGGCCCAGTACGGCCGATGTTTGCTAGTGCTGTGGGAACTTTTAAAAGACCGAGCCTGAGTTGATGGCGCGTAGTCTACCTCGCGCGCCCCAAAAGGATGCCAGCATAACTAAAGGGGCCCAGTACGGGCGACGCTTGCTAGTGCTGCGTGAACTTTTGAAAGGGTTTCAAACGCAAAGAGCAAATGGGAATAAAGATGAGTTTTATTCAGTAAAATTCTGATGCGTCCTCTTGCTCCACTCTAGAACGAAGGGAGAAGCCATTTGATGAAGACCCACTTCAAAAAAAAAAAACATAATATGGTAACTTCTTCACTATGATAAAATAATATCCAAACCCAACAACAAGGTTTTCATTTACAAAATTTGTCTATTATGAGTTTACGACGAAGGTATTTTTTCTGTTAAATTATATTAAACTAGCTTCTGCCCGCGACTTCGTACGCGGATCCTGTTGCTTATGCCAGCGACAACGGGATCGTCAAAATCGAAGATCTGAAACGTCTGATGTCGAATTCTAAGAGCCCGGGGACGGGAAAACAACGTGATGCGCGAGACGATTCGAGACGTTCCAGATCTTTCATTTTTGTATGTCAACAGGAAATGCCCATCAGACTAAAAAACTTTTGCTAAGACGTCATTCCTATATATGTTATAGTGTCGCTGGGCTTTGGAGTTCCACAACAGGTGTTCCTGATCTTCTTTATTCTCACAGCAGAAAATGCTCTTCACGTGGAACATTTTTTGCTATCTGCCCGTCCACGGCGTGTCCGCGTCGTCGTTGATTAAATACACCTCTTTGCTTGTCGTACGTGTAGTACGACGGCACCTCATCATAAGTGAGTGATCTAGCAAAATTGTCCCCTTCACAGAGTCTAAAAAAAGGCCAACAGAGTGGTTTGGCGTGGATTTTCCAATCTCGCTGCAACGTTATCAGGATCAAAATATGCGAATATATAAATAATGCACTGGCCAATCTCTAAACGGACATCTAAATGCATGACTGTTGGATGCCTGTCGTGTATAGAGAAGGCCAGTATCCGCCAAACCACCTCAGAAATGCTGATGTAGCGACCAGACTGGTACTTGGTCACTTCATCCCTGTCAGTACTCTGTAAAGCGAACGTTGCCTGGCCACTACCTCTGTTGACGTATTTACAGATGTATTTAATCGACTGTACGCTTGTGCACGACTCGACGTTAATGTGGGTACTGAACGTCCTGGAAAGTACAGGTAAGTATGGAACTATCCACCTGTTGTAATAATGGAGATGAGAGTTGTCGTTGGAACGGAGCTGAATCATGGAACTGTAAAACTGGAGGGCGGAAGTCTTTTTGTTATAATTTGGGGCACCTGTCTGCGGGTCTACATTGTATACGGCAAAGTGGTAGCCATCCTCTTCGCAACAAAACATTAGGGGATACTGTAGGGTATAAGTGCGATGTGTCTCGCAGATACGCTGTAGGCGATCATCACGTGTGCGTAAAACAATGTCCCTTTTGTCGCATTCCTGGTCAACCAAGAGGACGGCTACCTCATTTGACGTTGGTGCGTTATATCGTCCTGGATGAGCTGCGGTTGGTCTTTTGTCTGCGCTAATAACGAATTTAAAATTATCGCGCTCGTGTTCAGGCACCGATTCCAGAGCGGTTTTGAAATCGGTAACGTATGCGTTGACACTGTGCAGCGCTTTGTAATCCCCTTAATTAAGGCTCAAGTCTAAATTAGGAATTTGCAAAATCTGCAACGAAATATATTTGTAAAAATTGCGGTATTTCGGTGGGAAGCATCCTATCCGATGGTAGACTTACCCCTGAATTTTAAAAGTCGGCATGAATCCAGATTTAGTGACTTGAAGAGCTCCAAATGAAGTCCTGGAAAGCACTGTTGTAGGCTCGAATATTACTTAAGAAATGGCTGGACTTGGGATGCTCGCCATTCAAAAGAACTCGTAAGATCTCCGGTGGCTCTTGCATAGACTTTAGTCGTACCTTTCCAGACGCGTGACAGTGTGCACACACCTCAAACATGGTGCCAATGTCTTCGTGTTCGATGTAATTAATAAATGCGTTATATGAAAACGCGCTCCTTTCTTTATTGAACCACGGTTGCTCTTCAGGATCATAAACCATAGACTCAGTATCAGATGAGGATGAATTGCGAAGATTGCGACGTATACGATCTAGATCTATTTAGGCCACATACTGTTCGACTGACTGACTTGCCCGAATTTTCTGAATCCGCTCACGTTCTTGCGTGGAATGAACACACCTCAACACGCATGTCGTGATATCTTTGCCGAGCAAGCGCGTTACGTTGCTCACGCTGCTCGTCTGTCTTCAAAGACCGAGCTAGAGCATGCTGTGAGCGGTCTGCACTAAGGCGCGTCTCATGCTCTTCAGGATTCTCAAGTGATTGAGATGTGGCACTGCGAATAGGCTGAAAGCTTAAACGCGAGTCTCTCTGCGTGTAAGTCTCCGAAGCGCGAGATACTGCGTGGCGCTCGCGATCGCTTGCTTGGCGTGTATCGCACTCCTGACTGTTCTCGAGCGACCGAGCAGTCTCAGTGCGGAAAAGCTGAAGACTTAATCTCTGCTCTCTCTCTGTATCCGTTTCGGAAGCGCGAGATAAAGAATGACGCTCTCGGTCACGCGCAAGTCGTATCTCACGCTCCTGACTGCTCTCAAGTGATCGAGCAGTCTCAGAGCGGATATTCTGAAAACTCAACCTCTGATCTCTCTGTGTAACCGTTTCGGATGCGCGAGACAAAGAATGACGATCCCGGTTGATAGCTAAACGCATTTCTCGTTGTTCCACAGTTTCCTGATATCGAGAAGCAGTAGTGCGGACTCGTTTAAATTTGTAGTCGTAATTGGCGCTGCGTGCTAGTTTCTGCGGACAAACATTACGCTCACGGTTAGCACCTAGCCGTTGTTCACGCTCTGCGTCGGTTTCGAGAGATCGAACTAACCTGCGCATCTTAGAAACCCTTGAGTTTCGAGACAGATTTGATCTTTTTCTAAAAGGCACAGCTAAAGTTCCTTCTTAATGCGATACTAACGATATTCAAATCAATGAAAAGTAATTGAATAAGTATGTGAGAATTGCCTAGTAAGTACAAAAATAATTATTATTCGCAGGAAAATTAAACACATCAACCAACACAGACAACAAAGGTAACCCCCGTTTCTATAGGATGAGAGCGGCACATCGGGACCTATAACATCACTTTTTGGGAACGAAACCATAGCGCGATCTAACTCGACGCCAACGCCATCTAGTTAGAAAACGGAAACTACATATTATTTACCCAAATTAAATTATGAATAAAACTAAATTGTCGTTAATTTAATAGACAACTACATTATTTTTGCATTAAAAAAAAAATATAACAGCAGCAAGGAACAAAACTAAGAACTACATACTTAATAAATTCAAATCCCCCGCTAAATTCCCCGTTGTAACTTGCAATTTATAATATTACTGCCCCGCTCCTTTATAAAAATAGCATGATTATTATGTTCCCAGAGTTAAATTTTTATTAACCAAATAACATGTCATTTTGTGCACTCAATTACGAACAAAAACCTTTTAAAATCAATATTGCTTACCTCCCATAACATACGGCGTGATAATATGTAGCCTAAAGCCTTCCTTGGTTTACAAAGAACATTTTTGCTGAATCTCAATTCAATCTATCCAGTAGTTTTGGCGTGAAGCCGTACCATACACACAGACAAAAAGACAAACAGACAAAAATTCTAAAAAGTCACTTTTTGTCATCAGTTACGTTTTTCTAACAAAAGCCACTTATTTTTTCTCAATAATTCTCAATGTACAGTTTTTCTTTCGTTACTGTTTTATTATATGTATAGATATAGATGTATAGATGTATAGAAGATGTATAGATTCTAACAACATAACTTTACTCATAAAGTACTCGTATATTATTATTACAATCTTAAAACCACAATGTAATAACGTTTGATGTTTATCGCACAAATTATTCTATTTAACCGACTTCAAAAAGGAGGAGGTTATATGTTTGGTTGAATGTATGTTTTTTATTTTTATTTTTTATGTATGTTCACCGATTTCTCGGTCAATTGTGGACCGATTTTGAAATTTTTTTTTTGATTGGATGGTTATACTTCCGAGTTGGTCCCATAGAAATATTGTTATAATAATAATAATAATAAATGTTTATTTCGGACCTTTCCGTCCATATGTAACAATTACAGCATTTTTACAACACACACAATATTACAAACAACACACAACAGAAAAAAAGAAACAGTTTACAATACACAATAAACAAAAAGAAACACATACAAAACAAAAAAAAAACTACACACATTAAGTGCGGTGAGGGGGAACCGTCCAGTACTCACCGTACAGCGTGCAAGCATATCCAGTGGTGCAGCAGTGGAGAGTCCCACCTGTCCGCAAACACGTTCACAATATTGTTGCTACTGGTTCTAACACGGCTCATCAGTGAAGCACATTGCTTCCTAATAAGGGCATGAAAGCCATCAGTGTGCACTTCAGCGAACATGGTGGAGGCACTGCAGAACCGTGGTAGCCCCAGCAGCATCCTAAACGCGTTATTGTATTGAACACGTAAGGCGCTATATGCTCCCAGTGTGTAGTTAGCCCACAGGCTACACGTGTAAAGTGTTTGACAGTAAGACTTAAAAAGCGTAACTTTCACTTGATTACTGCTATGTGCGAACCTGCGGGCCAACATATTACACCGGACAGCCAACGCCCTACGTGCTCTCTCAATGTCTGTGTTGTCTCTAAGGTCTTCGGAAACCCAGTGGCCCAGATACTTAAACTGCGTGACTCTGTTTAAAGCAGTACCAGCTAAGGTGACTGTGGGTACCGTTACATAACTTTTACCAAGCCCCTTAAAAACTAGCAGTTCACTTTTCTTAGCGTTGTATCTGAGCCCATGGGCTTCCGCATAAGACTCACACATTCGAACCAACTTACGCAATCCACCTATCGATGAACTCAGCAGTACCATGTCATCTGCGTAGCTGATATTGTTGACACATACACCATCTATATAGCACCCGACATTGGCACTGCTGAGCTCACCGACGAGTCGGTTTATGTATAGATTGAAGAGCTTAGGTGAGGTCAGACCACCCTGCCTCACCCCGCACTGCAACCTATACTCATCCGAGAAAGAGCCTGCCCATCTGACACAATTTTTCTGATTGTTGTACCAATATCTAAAAATAGAAATAACTTCCGGACTGCAATCAGTCTCAGTCTGCAGCTTCTCTCATAGCTTGTCATACGACACCAGGTCGAAAGCTTTTGAGAGATCTAGGAAGCATGCATAGATAGGAGTCTTTCGATCACTGTAATATTGTACAGTCTGCTTGAGACACATGATGGCACTTTCCGTAGATAAACCAGATCTAAATCCGAATTGCGCGTCATGGAGCTTGATATGCCTGCTCAGTTGTTGGTCAAGCAGACTGTCCAGTACTTTTGCTATAACCGAGGCTAATGAGATTGGTCTATAATTTAACACATCAGAAGTATCTCCAATTTTATTCTTAGCTATTGGTACCACAACAGTGTACATCAAACTATCAGGTAAGTAAGAGTGGCTAACACAAAGATTAAAAAACATGGCCAAAACCCTCGGCAAGTGACAGCCTGCATTTTGCAGATGCTCGATGCTGAGACTGTCGTAACCAAGAGATTTACCTCTTACCATACCTTTAATAATGTGCGCCACATTTTTGGCTGTAAACCTAACTTTAAGGTCTCCAGCACTGCAGTCAACATCGATCATCTGCGACGTCGTACCTAAAGGAGACTCCACTTTAAATTGCTGTTGAAAAAGATTGGCAATCCTTTGTGGTTCATGTACGCCAGCAACACTCACAGGATGACCAGGCTTCGGATTCAACTGATTCGTCTTTTTCCAGAAACCTTTGAAATCCTTCTTACAGTGGTGGTCTGCAATGATTACAGACCACCACCAGTTATGATCTGATCATGAACTTCGAAGATATGGAAGAGAACTCTTCATAAGATCACAGCAGAACCGCCGAAATAAGTAAAATTGATTTGTTTATAAGTGTAGTCGATGACTGACTGAAAGTAAAGGGGGAATATATCGAACTGATCTCATAATGAAGCCTGAAGTTAAGCACCGGAACTCTGTAATAAATTAATGTAATCTAACCGTGTTTGGGATTATTAGAATTGTCATGAGATGCACTCTGGCTATAAGGTATTTAAGTTTTGTCTGAGGGCTACTTTTTAGTGGTGGTACCATAACTAAAAAGTGTAAAATAAAAATCTTTTTACAAAAAAAAAATACAACCGACTTCAAAGAAACACTGAAAAGTGCAAAATAACTTTAATTTCGGAAGTTGATGTTAAATAACGAAGAGACAAAACTATTATAGAAACACCGACTTCCGAAATTAAAGTTATTTTGCACTTTTCAGTGTATCTTTGAAGTCGGTTGTATTTTTTTTTTGTAAAAAGTTTTTTTTCTGGTTCAAAGTTACGCAACCAACTACGTCTGTCTTAAATACCTTAACTAAAAGTCATATGTTTAGACACCATTCAGTATTATAGAACCAAGAATGGAGATGGGGCGAAAATTCAGCTCTGTCCAATTGGCGAAAACAGGCGCATGCATATATGGACGCGTATGTACGTACGGCGGCGGCAATCTTAAATCAGAGGCTCACCATCGCTCTTTTTGTAAACGCAATCCATAAATCATCTAATGACAAATCCCGCTCTTGGGCGGAACGGGAGATAGTGTCAGACTTTTACTGACTAAAAACCCACTCCTGTTCCTTCGTTGCCTTCGTCCCGGGGCCCCGGGCTTCGTTTTCACACTACCCATGACCCCATGGTCCCAGTAGGCTTCGACCCTACAGTTGCTGACATCTCCTTGAGGCGCGCGTGGAACAGTACGCGCCGTCGACGACTAGGGCTCGGTCTGGACGGTTACCGGACGATCGGACGATCTAAACAAAACTATTAAAAGGATGGAGCTGGAGCTGTATATGGTGTATATAGCTCCATCCCTCTTTCTCGCTCAGCACGTTTGACATTGAAACACATCATAGTAAGGCTCCAGGGATGTTATGAAGCTCCCTAACAGTAATAGAAACATTCGGATATCCGAAATCAAAATAATATCCGTAACCGTAACCGATAGAAAAGTTTCGAATAAAGGCGGAGTCTACGGGCTAAATTTCACCGTGACACCATGGCGGTGCGACCAGTTTGGCCGCCATGGTGTCCGTAATCTACACCATAAACACCATACAGACACCAGAGTCGCTACAGCACACTGAGACAGTATAAAAATGGACCTTAAGTGCACGCGTCCGAGCTGGTCGCGCCTTCAAATTGGTTTCCCAATCACACAGACACCAGGTGAGTAACTCTCTACAGAGTTATATACATTTTGCTGGTAGCGGCGACTGGTCGCGCTGCCATAGTATACCGGTGAAAAATAGCCCTTAATTATAGGTTACGGCAGGTTTTGGTTTATTTTGGCCGGTCAAATAAATGATAATCTAGACTGGATATAAAAGTCAAGTCTTGTTATTTGTATTTAACTTTTATAATTTAAAAATTCTTGTATCTGTAACCGAAGCTAGCAGATAATTCGAAATAATTTTACATCTGTAACCGTATACCGATAGAGAATTTTTAGCGTAGCAAGATCGGAGACAGATTTAGAAATATTTAAGTATGTTTAACAGTTGTCTAGTACTCGTATCACAAGCTTTGCTTAGTTTGGAACTAGATGGCGTTGTGTGATAGTTGTGAAAAAACAAATGCCGGTCACAGCGAGTGCCCTTGTACTCGTTGAATGTGAAATATGTGTCCACTAGCTTCTCTCAGCAGCTAGGTCGCGTAAAAGTAGGTTATTTTTTTATTGTTGATAGGTTCGCGCTTGACCACTATCTCACCTGATGGAAAGCGACGATGCGGTCGACGATGGAGCGCGCTTACCTAGAAATAAACTATTCACTCTCGACTTAAAGATTCCCGGGTTGTAGCCATCAGGAAACACAGATTCCGGCAAGGAATTCCACTCCTTAGCTGTACGCACAATTAATGTGTTCCCTTTGGACCCCTGTTTCTTATCCCTAAGGAGTGAATTTTGGAAAATCCTCTCTTAATTCTCGCCTACGTCATAAAAGGAAACCTTGTGCAAAATTTCACGCTCCTAGCCCCAGTAGTTTTTGCTGTACGTTGATATGTCAGTCAGTCAGTCAGTTTCTCCTTTTATAGGTACTCGTATATATAGAAGAAGATATAGATATGCGTGAATTCTCGCTCCTTGTATTAAACCAACCTTCTGTACTTATCTATTCTGTGGTACTGAGTGGAATTAAGGATATTCAATGTAGCGAAATCAGTGTAAATTGTTTTGAAATTAAATGAGATGGGACAAATACGTTTGTTTATATCGTAGGTATTATCGTTAGATAGTTCGAGTAGTTGAGTTTAAATGGAAACCAAATTAATATTAGGTACTTACTACGGTTGGGTTGGTAGTTTTGTCAGTTTAAGTCAAAGACATTAAATATATACGTTTAAGTCGAATAATTTAGCAATTACAATGAATTTGAACATATTCCGACCTTAATCAAATTTTATAATTGGTGAGCATTGAATATATTATAAGGAAAGATACGTTACGTGCTAACATCGCAATCAGAAACCCTGGACTCGGTTCACGACTACATGCACCGAAACTCACACATTTATGATCAATGTCATCACAGTCGCAAACTTACAGTCACTGATAAACAAGGACAGAGATAAGAGCCGACGCTGTCGTGTGAGAAATCGCGTTAGCCGCCGAATGTTTACGAAAAACAGCTCTATCTCGCTTCGCAAAATGGCGACCAAAACAATAAGTGAAATTCGAAATATCATAAGAAATTTTAAGTTTTCATGTACGTACGAGTGAAATGTGATTTTTTTTCTGTTTGAATAATTTGTACAACACATAAATGCACACGAAAGCATTTTGATAAACTTTATCTCACTGAAAACAAAAAAATAATATTTTTGCCTAACACGCCCGTTTATATCACTCGCCGATTGCGACTGAGTGAAATTCACCCACGGGGGCTTAATTTCAGCAGTCCACGCGCTAGAGGAGAGTCACCTATCTTCCGTTATTTTGATTTAATCTAAATTCATGAAAATGTTTTTTTTTTATTTATTTGACCTATATTTTCCCACAGCTGGGCGAAGGTCTCATTCAACTTCCTCCAGGTATTCTTTTCTTGAGCCACCTTGAACTAGCCCTTATGGTAGGCGTCAAGGTCATATCGCCACCTCTTCCCAGGTCGATCTCGGTGGCGTCGTCCATTCTCAGATACCCATTTAGTGGAGACTCTAGCCCAGCGGTCACTGTGCGTGCAGCTGATGTGACACGCCCATTCCCATTTTAGCCTGGCTGCTATTTTCTTACGTCCATGATCCCCGTCTCCAAGCGCAGTGTGGTGTTCCTCATTCTGTCGGCTTTTTTGACACCCAGAATGCTGTATGTTAATTGAAGTAAAACTAACGAGCATGTAAGGACTTTAATGTTCTTTGTAAAGAGTTCTCTTTTGACCCGTTTACTACTAAAATCTATTCGGCACGCACTTAGCTGAATGCGGACTTTTTCAAAAGTGCATAGTGCTGATTATGTTCTTTTTTTATCGTACTTATTAGTGATCGTAATTTTACTATTACTTCACCTGTTTCTAGCCGTGATAACCTGTAATTGGCTCAATATACTATTGTTATTCTTTATTTATAGCTGTTGGTTCTCCTATGATTAAATAAATAAATATATAAAAAAAGTGTTATATTTTTCAGTCGAGTGAATTTGAATAAGTTTTTGAATCTAACCAGGAGTAACCACATTTTTACGAATAAACCTGGGTACCTGACTTATAAAGAGGCTTCGAAGGCCAAGGGTCTTAAATCTGTGTCGTTTAGCGTGTCGTGGACTGGGCCGTCCCTCGGGAGAGCCCGGATCGCCACTTTTATGCACGCGGGCTATTTGCGCGCAGAGGGCCAGGAAAACAGCGGGGTTTTAAAATATTTTCTGTTCCGATTGTAAACGATGCTTTTTTTAAGGTGGGTTTTTAAATCATTCAATGACTTCTCCCGCTCTGGGCGGAGCGGTAAGGCTTATTAGACTTTTACTGACTAAAACCACACCTGTGTCCTTCAGTTGCCCTTGCGTTCTAGGACTACGGGTTTCCTTTTCAGATTATCCTCGCGGTCCTAGCTAGCGGGCATCGGCCCTGCTGGGCCCCTACGGTTTGCTGACATCTCTTTGACGAGCGCTCATGTTATTTGGGTAGGCAGGTACATTACCTGGTTGTCCGCACAAATACATGGTTACCGGGCCATCCGAGCGACTGAGGGGTTGTTTTGCTCTCGCAACTAACTGAGCGCTGGCACTTAATACCCGCTATGACTTGCCGTGACATTTGTTGTATTTAGTGTCGGTGGTGTCACATTTTTTAAATATTTTTGGGAAAAAATATAACATGGTGTAAAAATTATTTGAATCGAATCAGTAACTGATTCTGAACAAACTATATTCAGGTTTCGCAAATACTAAAAATAATGTTGTATAGTTTTAATTAGATAAGTGTTTTTTTTGGTACTCCCTTTCTTCACCTAAAATTGTTTGTCCGAAAATCATTATCCATAACACGTTTTCTATAAACATCAATAACCATAATGTTCAAAATCCCGAAATTTTATTTAACATAACTATCTTTAGTTCTAAAAGTATTTTGTCATAATATCGAGTACTATAATAAGTGAATCTCCTAATTTTACATGACCTAAAGTCATATGTCCTAAGTTTTGTGTTAAATAATGTTTGGGGGTATGTGGAACAGAGAGTAAAGCCCCACATACCTCCGTTGAAAAGGGAGGATCCTCCGGCCAGACGGGTGTTATGTCTGGCGGGCTACTGCCCGATAGATGATTTCGGGCTGTCGTATATATTCTAATCGCGCGGAGAACTTTGATTGCGCGATGCAGGATTAGTTATTATGTGATGCCATAGATGTCGCTACATCACTCCCCTCCGGAGATCGGAGATCGATGGTTCTTGATGCTTCTTGATGCGTGCCAGGCTAGTGGTAGGTTGGTTCCAGTGGGTCGGAACCGAATGCCACATAGTTCTCGGTGAGTCGGAACTGTCTGCGGTGATGCCCCAGTGAGTCGGGGTGGTGCTGTCCCAGTGAGTCGGGATGATGCTGCAGGCTCCAGTGAGTCGGAGTAGTGCTGCTGGCTCCAGTGAGTAGGAGCGGTGCTGTGCGACGTAGTGGCTTGACTGCTTGCGTCGACCAGGAGAGGTTCTTCGTGGCTCTTCATGTGACTGGCCGAAGGTGTAGTGTGCTTCGCCAAGGTCGCTGATGAGGCTGAGGGTGATGACCAGGTATGACCAGGTAGGCATGCTGGTGGTCAGGATACCCTTTAAAGCCGTGGGTGCTGGCTGTAAGGCTCGCTACTCGAAAGCTTGAGGAAGTGATGATGACGTCACGAAGTAGTAGCTGCACGAAGGCTGCGCTGACGTTCTTTGTCGAGGGTCACCATTTTGGGGGTATGTGGAATAGAGAGTAAAGTCCCGCAAACCTCCGATGAAAAGGGAGGATCCTTCAACCAGACGGGTGTTATGTCTGGTGGGCAGCTGCCCGATAGATGATTTCGGGCTGTCGTATATATTCTAATCGCGCGGAGAACTTTGATTGCGCGATGCAGGATTAGTTCTTATGTGATGCCATAGATGTCGCTACAAATGTGTATATTATTCCGAATGTTCATTTGTAATATTTTTTTAGTCATAAATCATTTGCTAAAAATTAGATTTTAGTGACAGAAACGAATCGCTGTAAATCCGACTCCACGCAGTCTTGTCTGCCCTTCCCCTAGAGTGTAATTTAAAATCGCGTAGGCGCGGAGGGGCGAGGCGGCCCGCGAGTTGAGGAGCAGGTGGTTGTAACACCCGCCGCCGCGGCTGAGGTTGGCCGGCGAAGCCGGCCAGCAAGCCGAAGCTGCGGTGGTGAGCGTTAAACCCATCTGCGACGATAAACTCGCGTGGGATCGCCGGAGCCCCGCAGCGCCGGAGCCGTGACAGAAACCATGCCTGCTGCATGTTGCATGCTTGCTTGCATGCTGCATGCTGCGTGCTTGCTTGCATGCTGCGTGCTTGCTTGCATGCTGCGTGCTTGCTTGCGTGCTGCATGCTTGCTTGCATGCTGCTTGCTTGCATGCTGCTGACTTATAACTTTTATTGAAAACATAGTTTTATGTCTACAGTTTTATGTCTTTTGTATATTATTGATTGTAATATTTATGAAAAACGGATTTAGGACATATTATATTTAGGGATTTCAATTTTATGGCATGTGATATTATGTGATTTTAAATTCGGGTAAGTTATCATTCGGACAAATGATGATTAGGACAAAAAAAGTTATGGCACTTTAAATTATGGATAAAAAATTTAGGTGACACAATAGAGAACCGTTTTTTTTTATTTTTCTTGTTTTATTAAAAGAAGAAAAATAAATAGAATCATTATCTTATTTAATTTAATGACTATAGACTTTGCGTAAATACATACATGAGCATCTTAGTTATTTTAAAATTACTTTTCAATAAATTTTCAATGAAAATATTTTTTTCATAGCAAGCTTTTATAGCGCGGTTTATACATTCAGTCAGAAAAGTATCGGGAATGGATGATTTGTTTATGGTTCTAAATTAAATTTTTTGTTGTTGGTAGATTGGCACAACTGTTTTCCATTTTGGCGCGGAGTTTGAGTTGCATCTGTTATTTATATTAAATACAGTGCTGTTTTAGTTATATCATATCTAGTGTGTATTGCGATTTCATAATGGACAAAAACATCGAACAAAGAGTTTGTCTTAAATTTTGCATCGCCAATGGAATTTCGTGTTCGGAGTCACTGAAAATGTTACACAAGGCTTACGGTGAATCGATTTTATCAAAAACACGTGCTTAATAAGAGTGGTACAAAGCGTTCAAAAGCGGTCGAGATATGATGGAAGATTTGCCTCGCTCTGGTAGGCCATCAACGTCTTCAACTGGAGTTAACATCGCAAAAGGGAAGGAAATAGTGAATGAAAATCCTCATTCAACTTTGAGAGAGATAGCCGCCGTACTTTCTGTATCTCAAGAGTAGATCCGTACCATTTAAACTAATCATTTGAGTATGAAACATGTTACCGCTCGGCTAGTCCCAAAAGACCTGAATTTTCTCCAAAAACTCAATCACATGAGAGTCGCTGAGGACATGCTAGAACGAGTCAATTCCAACCCAATATTCGTGAAACGCATTGTTACTGATGACGAGACGTGGGTTTACGAGTTTGACATGCAAACTAGTCAACAAGCTTTGGAGTGGCGCCTTCCAACTGAACCGAAACCGAAAAAACCACGCCAAAGTCGATCAAAAGTCAAAGTCATGTTGACTGTTTTCTTTGATTATCGCAAAAATTCGTTCACAATAACAGCCTTGAGCGTTATGCGGCATTTAAGAGAGCAAATTCGACGAAAAAGGCCAGATTTGTGGAAAGAAAATTCTTGGATTTAGCACCACGATAATGCTCCTTCGCACAAGGCTATTATTGTGAACGAATTTTTGACCAAACACTCAACAAATACCATCGAGCAACCACCATATTTACCAGATATGACTCCAGCCGACTTCTTTCTTTTTCCTAAACTCAAATTACCATTTCGTGGCACCCGTTTTCAATCGGTAGAAGACATAAAGGAGAATTCGCGGCGAGAACTGAACTCAGTTCCGGAAACACCATTTAAAAAATGTTTTGTTGATTGTATTATTCGTTGTATCGTTACTGAAGGAGCATACTTTGAAGGTGATAAAATAAATTTGGATGAATAACAATCATTTTGTGTATTATAGGTCTACTCCAGGTACTATCTTGACAGAGTAGTACCTATATCATTAATACTTATCAAGAAAAAAAAGCTTAATCACGATAGGGTTAAGTGAGTTCCTATTTCCACCTTCCGGTTTCATCATCAAATTAGCTCCATGTCATAATAATTTTGCATTGTCATCTGATTTACACATGCAAAATTTCAGATCAATCGGTAACCGGGAAGTAGATCAATTTTATTTATTTATTTATTTTGAACTAGCTTCTGCCAGCGGCTTCCCCCGCGGATAAGTAGGTTACTCCATACAAACTTTGGACCCCCGTTTCATCCCTTTAGGGGGTGAATTATGGAAAATTCTCTCTTAGTGCTCACCTACGTCATAAAAGGAAACCTTGTGCAAAATTTCACGATCCTAGTCCGAGTAGTTTCGGCTGTGCGTTGATATGTCAGTCAGTCAGTTTCTCCTTTTATATACCTATATAGATTTACGAGATTTGATTACAGACAAACATTGGGATACGTGAAAGTAAATAAAAGCTTGTAAAAATCGCCATTTTCCAAGCCCAAATAATAATGCCTGAATCTACCCAAAAATACGTTTGGGTTTTATTTAGTGTGAAATATATATGGGTGTCGGAGGCAGTCCGTATGGTAGACCCACGGATATGGCGGCCTGGTTATAACTAGAAGGATCAAGATTATGAGATCCAATAACTTGCTGAAAAGATTGGAAAGGCAATGATTTTTATTTTCGTGAGAGAGGAAATGGATTTTGACTGTGCGAAAAAAACGTAAGAATGAGACTGTAAACATTGGTAGGACTAAAACGGTATTTTTTTGAGGCGGGAAATCATCCAAAGATTGTTCCCGCTCTAGGGTTTTTTTTAGGTGGGAAAATCATCTAATGACAAAACCCGCTCTTGGGCGGAGCGGGAGATAGTGTCAGACTTTTACTGACTAAAAACCCACTCCTGTTCCTTCGTTGCCTTCGTCCCAGGGCCCCTGGTTTCGTTTTCATACTACCCATGGCACCAGTAGGCTTCGACCCTGCTGGGCCTACGATTTGCTAACATCTCCCAGAGGCGCGCGTGGGAAAATACGCGCCGTCGTCGACTTGGGCTCGGTCCGGACGGAGTGTGTGTTTAGTGATTAAAACCACATTTGTATCGTTCAGTTGCCTTTTGTGTTTCAGGACCGCTTGTTTTCTTTTCAGTAATTCTACGCAGCCCTAGCGGGTATCGGCCTTGCTGGGCCCCTACGGTTTTGCTGACATCTCTTTGAGACGCGTGTGCAACACTACATACCGTCGAAGACTCGGGCTCGGTCCAGATGGTAACCAAACGGCTGGACGGCAAGCTACCCATTTCTCGTCGTCCGCAAGCGCGTGCCTACGGAGGACCAGGGTGGTGTGTTGTCTAAATGTAACTTGTTCCAACATATTCACAACTAGCGACACGTCCCAGCTTCGCACGAGTGAAATAAATCATTTAAATTTACAGCTTTTCATATGCATATAATTATGTTCGTAAACCTAAACTTTTCTAATGAATCACTTTATCTATTGGTAAAAATCGCATAAAAAATCGTTTCGTAGTTTTTGTGTTTATCGCGAAAGAGAGACAGACGCTTTGGAGGACTATGTTTTATCCTAATCCCCCACCGCATCTGTCTGTCTGTATGAACGCGATAAAATCAAAAACTGTTAAACGGATTTTCATGCAGTTTTTATCAATATATGGAATGATTCATGAAGATGGTTCATGAGATGGTAATACATACATGCATATTATTATAGTAGATAATTTAAAAGATTTGTAACACTCGCACCCGTTTGAATCTGGGGCGAATTGCTTGTAATATCTAATGTAAGAAAGTTTTTTGTTCAGTGGCGGATTAGCCATGTAGCAAGAGTAGGAAATGCTACAGGCTCTGCGCATTTGGAGGCCCCGCACGTTTGGGGATCCTGCACTTGAACACAAAAAAAATCTAGTCAAAGTATATATATTGAAATTCGAATACAGCTGATTTTTTCATTGAATATGATAGTCAATCTCTTAGATTTCCCTCATTACCGTACTTTCCACGTACCTTACCCAATCTTAAAATCACGGGGTTATTGGTGATTGAGAATAAGAATAATAGTACTATATACTTAATTTGTTTAGGTAGTTAACTAAACGTAAACAATATTGGTATGTCTTTTTATTTAACAAAAATCGTATAAAAGACATACAAAGATTATTTAAATTTAGTTAATTACCAAACATCGGGATAGGTAAATAACAAATTGTAAATATTTTTAGATGAAATTTTTAGACAACTTTTACATAAAAGACATGTCAAGAATATTTACATTTAGTTAATTACCTAAACAGATGGAGTATAAATAGGTCTAGACAGGAGCCCCTTGGTCGAATTTGCAACAGGCCCCGCGCTGGCTTAATCCGCCACTGTTTTTGTTAAAGCAAACGTTTTCTAAGAGCACAAAAGAATTTCGAACATTTTCTTTGTAGAGAAACGTAATGCAAAGGCATGAACAGAAAACTAAACCTCTCCAGTTTTAACGAGTGAACTTAGGCTAATTTAAATGCTACTTCCGTCTAACAAAAACAAAAGGAAACTTATGTTACATCTAAAGTTTCCAAATAAAGCTGTGTGTGTGGTCCTCGCCTTAGCTTGGTACTGCTTATAATTCTGCCCACACCATAAGGAAAAGCGAGCGTTTAATTTCACTGACGTGAAAGTGAAAGACGGCTGTAAGGATAATGATTCCATCTCACGTTTCCATTCCACTTATGGGTTTGTTTTCTTTGTCGTACGAAGTCCTCGGCTTTTTAGATGTCTTATTTATTTATCTGAATTCCAGAGTGGAAATATTAAGAAGGACATCCCTTAGGGGCGTGCACTGACCTCATTAGTGATGTTCTCACAAAGGTCAGCGCACAAACGTTGACCTTTTTGAGAAAAGTCAGCTACAAATTGGCACGCATGAACTATTTGTGAGATGCATGAATAAATATTTGGGAAGAAGAATTAGTGTAGCAGCAGTTAGGACTTAAGTTTCGTTCTCGTATCTACAAAAAAGATTTTGACATTTCTACGGTAGTTGTGTTAATTTTTATTATATTTTATTTATGTAACAAAATAAAATAAAAAGTTACATAGAAAGTGCTTTACAGTATTCTATAGCTAATAATAGGTTTTCCTTCCTAACTGCGATAATTATATTATTATAACATGCGAACGGACTAATAAGAAAAAATTCAATAGTAAAAACGTACAATAAATTTGCTTTCATTTATAGTTTTTATAATTAGTTTCCTATAAGTGATGAAATTTTATTATTACAGATTTGCAACATTTATTAAACCCACATAGGTATTTAAACAAACTGAAAATAATAATATGTACAAAGGGGTAGAAAAAGAACTCGTAGGGCATCAAAAAATTCGTCCACATCGATGTCAATGGGAAAAGTGCCCAGAACGCTGTAAGAAATTTAAATAAATTAAGTAAAATTAAGTATTTATACTAAAATAAACTATGTACATATAATACAAAAACACAAAGTACTCCTCCACATCGCTGTCATCCGGAAATGTGCCCAGAAGAGTTTCTGTAAGTCGGTTTATTGGAGTTAATTATATCTATTTGAGAGAAATCTGTGATACAAAGTCTCTTCTAATAGTGATTTAGTTTACTGTCTCAACAAGACCTAAGGTAAAGTTAATACTAGATAGTTATTATAATTACCATTATTATACTTCTTGGAATTCTAATTAACTGCCTAATTTATTAAAAGATCTTGTGCTTAGTCCGGTTAATGTGTAAAAAACTTTTTAGAAAAAAAAAATAACCGACTTCACTAAAAAAAACACTAAAAGGATCAAAATAACTTTAATTTCGGATGTCGGTGTTTCTCGGTATTGTTTGTTTCTTATTTAACACCGACTTCCGAAATTAAAGTTATTTTGATCCTTTTAGTGTTTTTTTTAGTGAAGTCGGTTATTTTTTTTTTCTAAAAAGTTTTTATTTCACACTTTTTAGTTGCGATACACTTATAAACAGAGTGCCTATTTCTAATGACAATTCCAATTAACCCAAATACTGCTAGGTTACATTGTTTTATTATAAAGTTGCTGTGCCTACCTTCCTCCTTCCGGCTCCATCATCAGATCAGTTCGATAGTACCTTATAGCCAAAGAGCATCTCACGACAATTCTAATAAGCCCAAACACGGCTAGGATACATTGATTAATTACGGAGTTCCTGTGCCTACCTTCCGGCTCCATCATCAGATCAGTTCGATAGTACCTTATAGCCAAAGTGCATCTCATGACAATTCTAATGAGTCCAAACACGGCTAGGTTACATTGATTAATTACGGAGTTCCAGTGCCTACCTTCCGGCTCCATCATCATCATCAGATCACTTCGATGATACCATTTTCAACGTAACTATTCAGAATCATTCATTTATTTGTATTGTCATAGTCGCTTAACTATATCTTCAATGTGATATCTATTTGAGTATGAAGTTCCGTTGACCATTTCTGGTCTTCTTCATCAGTTCCACTTCATCAAATGTTACTTTTTGACTGTAAATGCTTAAGTTCTTGATGAAAATACTAAAATTACCATAGGGTTGCCTATAATTTTTGAGGAGTTCCCTCGATTCCTCATGGATTCCATCATCAGAACTGGATTTTGAAAAAAATGGGACCAATCTGGAAGCATATCCTATAAAGGGAAAAAAAAATTTTGCAAATCGGTCCATAAACGACGGAGTTCTGAGGTAACAAACATAAAAAAAAAAAAAAAAATAATGATGATAAAAAAAAAAAAAAAAAAAAAAAATACAACCGAATTGATAACCTCCTCCTTTTTTTTGAAGTCGGTTAAAAAAGTCCTCCGAAATAGTGACCCATTGGTCAGAGACCCGCCTACCAGCACTCTCAGTTAACGGTGATGAAATGATCTCTTAGGGCCCTAATACTCGAGCAGTATAACTATAAAGTGCTATTAATTTTAATTCTTGTTACTAACAACTTTTATGGACAGTTTTGTCTGAAATAAAATATTTTTATTTTTATTTATTTATTTACTTTTATTTTTAAATAGTGACTTTCTGAAGCCTACTCCTTGGTAACGATTAAGTCAATAGGTTTGAAAATAATATATGTTTATTATAAATTCACGTACAACATTATCAACATATGATTTTTTCGTAAGACTAATACATTATCCAAAAAAAAAGACATTTTTTCGCTTGTTTTCCCTATTCCTTTTTTGGCTTTGATCCTTAGAAATATGTTTACAAAAAAAATTGTTAGTTAAGTTTTCTTCAGAATGTACATAGTATACGTAAATCAATCAATATTTCACAAAGAAAATTTATTTAAAGGTCAGCGGGGCTCTATCCGGACAGAAGTTCGAGGGACTATACGCCTTAAGCACAGCCCATAAGCAAACACAAAGTGAATTACAGTGGAATTACAATTAATTAGGGCATTAGACGTGACGCGATGGATGACGTGGACGTGGAGCGCTGCAACGGTTAGAAATGGTACAAGAAGGATTGGTAAGGTATGTCCCAAGAATTGTTGAAATACTTTGAGTGTGTACTTTTCTTCTTTTTTTCTTTTGTTATTTTTTTTATTTTTATTTTTTTATTTCTTATTTTTCTTTTTACTTTTTGGGTAGGCGCGGTGGTTGAGCAATTGGCTGCAGCGCTGTGTGTCGAAGGTTCGATTCCCGTACTGAACAAATATTTGTATGGCCTACAGATAAGTGTTCTGGGTCTGGTGTCTTATGTATGTGAGTTTACATGTTTGTGAACGCACCCATTATACACGAGTAATTCCCAGTGTGTGGCAATTTTTAATTCCCAGTGTGTGGCAATATTTAATTAACAAAAAAAAAAACAATCAGGTTTTCCTGAAGGATTTTTTCAATGACTTTCTCCGAAAGCTTCTTCCTTTTCCCATCTCTCAAACTACCTAAAATTGGAGTAGTACGTTTTACATAGACCCCTGTTTTTAAATTCTCCTCTTGTTGTTTCTTTTTTATGGCATTACTCATACAACCAATCCATCTTTTTTGTGACCTTCAAATCAAATCACATGTTTGTTACTTCATCACGCTCGAATAGCTGAACGGATTTAGATGATGTACACGGGTAGACCATATCCCGGAATAGCATATAAAGGGTACTTTTAAGCCCGGGAACATGTTCCCTTGGGATAATTTCAACTATCTTTCGGGCGAAGCCACTGGCGGCAGCTAGGGAAAAATAGTTTCAATATTTTTTATTATAACTAAAAAAATATTTCAATAATATAAATTCTATATAATTTTTCCTATGACTAAAAATATTTCAATAATATAAATTGTAAGTATATAATTTTTCTTATGACTAAAAAATTTTTCAATAATATAAATCCTGTAATAATTTTTCTTATGATTAAAAAATGTTTCAATAATGTAAATCCTGTATTTAATTTTTTCATAAGACTAAAAAAATGTTTCAATAATATAAATCCTGTATAATTTTTCTTGTGACTAAAAAAATGTTTCAATAATATAAATCCTGTATAATTTTTCTTGTGACTAAAAAATGTTTCAATAATATAAATTCTGTATAATTTTTCTTAACTCTGAAAGGTTTCAATAATATAAATCCTGTATTATTTTTCTTATGACTAAAAAATATTTCAATGATATAAATCCTGTATAATTTTCATGGTTTCAGTAAAAGGGTCTTTCTATTACAGTTTTGTCAGCAAACTTTCACCACCAAACACCATTCATCCCGGAAATCCGGTTCAGCCAGCCCTACTCCCCGAGGGACGCGAGCGCGGGAAAATCCGCCATTACTAAAATGGGGACGTAATAGTTCTGTCCCCGGGAGTTTATGTGACAACAGATTATGTTCGTTTTTCCGCCTTCCGCAGTTTATAGGATAAGCCACAGAGTATCAAGACGTCTCAGCGGCAGTAACTGCTGGTGCTTCAGCAAAAAATCAGTATTAGGTAGCAATATCAAGTGTTGCTATCTATCATTATTTTGAGTTGCAACCTTTTGGCAATGCACCTGATTCAAGCGGAAGAAATGCCACGGTAGAGCATACGGTTGAGGTATGCCCCGCTTGGGAAGAGCACCGTATCCTCGTGGAGGCGATCGGTGGCAGCTACCTCTCACGCCAGGCCCTTGTACAGGCCATGGTCTGGAGCGAGGAGGAATGGCTGAAGGCCGCCTTCTTCTGCGAAGCAGTATGCTAGCGAACGGACTTCCTCACGCCGTAGCCGCCGGGATCCCGACTCCGATTTCCAGCCACCGTATGCGTGGGCTTGTGGACGACGAGCAATGGGCAGTTCACCGTCTGGCCGTCTGGTAACCATCTGGTCTGAGCCCGAGTCATCGATGGTGCGTCGGGTCTCCACGCACGCCTCGAAGAGATATCAGAAAAACCGTAGGGGCTCAGCAGGGCCGAAGCCTACTGGAGCATGGATTAACTTCTGAAAGAGAAACCCATAGTCTTAGAACGCAAAGGGCAACTGAAGGAACATGTTTAGTTAGTAAAAGTCTGACGCCGCTCCGCCCTAGAGTGCGAAAAGTCATTAGATAATTTCTCACCTTAAAAAAAAGCATCAGTACTTTTTTATATGCCAATTAGCACAATGGAAGAATAGTTGAAACTGGCTCCATTGCTATAAAATAACTATCGCACTTTTCTTTTTAGGGTTCCGTACCTCAAAAGGAATAAAAACGAAACCCTTATAGGATCAATTTGTTGTCCGTCTGTCTGTCCGTCTGTCTGTCAAGACCATTTATCTCGAGAGCGCGTGGAGGTATCGAGTTGAAATTAAAACCATAAGTCTGCGGTCCCTTGAAGGTGTGAAAAAATAAAACTCCTGTTTTAACGAAAAAAAAAAGATACGATTGTTTATGTCGCAAAAAACGGAAGGGAAGGGAAGGGATCTTAAGGGAATCAAATTTTATAGGGTACTTCCCGTTGACTTAGAATCCTGAAATTTGGTATGAAGCAAGGTCTTATAGCACAAGTGTAGGAAACAATCTTACAACTGTAAATTTGTAGTTACGTCTCAGAAAAAAACTTTTTTGCAATTCGGAAAATCTGCGTAACTCAATTCTGGAATTGAACTGTTTTCATTGGGAAGTTTGTACGGACCCCTCAGTACGCGAGTCCGACTCGCACTTGCCCGGTTATTTCTTCTTTATAGAGCTTTAGTCTTTGATAATATCATTCATACTGATGAATACCAGGATAGCAATGATAAATAAATGATAAATGATATTTATTTTGTAAATAGGTTTAAAAAAACACTTTTAAACGTCAATTTTTTTTTCGTCATTTTTAAACTAGATGAGGCCGGTGTTTCCTAGCTGACTACCCTGAGAAGAAACACCGAATGAAACCACAATTGAGCTGCGGGGTCTAATCTAATGCGTACACAGAAAAAGAATAAAACAAAAGTATTTATAATTTACAAATATCACACATATAATACAAACATGTGATGGCTGTGACAAGTCTGAAAGATTTATGACTGATACTTTGTGCATAGGACAACTCCGTGACGTTGCTAGTCGCTGGTAGCGCGGCGTTCTATGCTCTGTGGGTAAAGCTGTGTATAGTACCCCACAGCAGTGGTTCTCAATCTATGGTTTGTGGACTACCTACTGTATGACATGCGTCAAAATGGCAAACTTTACAATTGAAAACAATAATAATAACGTTTGATTCGGATAAAATCTATAGAACTTTTTTGTGGGTAATCTAATGACATCTCTCGCCCTTGGTCGGAGCGCGAGGGCGTATCAGACTTTTAGTGACTAAAACCCACTCCTGTTCCTTCTTTGCCTTCGTGCCAGGGCCCCAGGGTTCACTTTCGCACAACCCATGGCCATATTAGGCTTGGACCCTGCTGGCTTGGATCTCCATGAGGCGCGCGTGGAACACTACGTGCCATCGACGGAAGAAGAACGATCGTCCGGACCGAGCCCAAGTGGCTCGGTTCGGATGGTTACTGGATGGCATGGCAAGCCCGCGCCTACGGTGGCTGGAAATCGGGATCGGAATCCCGGCGGCTGGGGCGTGAGGGTCGTTACCTCGCGCGTGCAGCCGCCTCCTTTGCTAACATTACTGCTTCGCAGAAGCTCTAACAAGCATAATAATAATCAAATAACGAGCATAGAAAAATAGTCAAAATACATTGTCAATTACAATGAGGGTGTTCTAAAATGACGATCACCAGGTGGCAGCACTGAGGCATCAGATCCAGGCACCTGTCAAAACGCTAATGTTAATGACATTAGAGACATCTACGTCAACGTCAAACGCAAGACGACAACGTCATGTATACGTTTTCAAAGGAAAAAAAACCTGATGGCTAAGTGGCGCCAACTGGTGGTGTGAATTTTCCTGACACTCTTATTAAAATAAAATAAAATTAGAGTTATTAATATTCATGAAACAAATTAGATTATTGCAATAAATAAAATTTAATAAATTTTCACGCAGTCAACATAAAAACAACATTATATTAGTTGTTTGTTAATAATTACAATTGGGTCATAATATTTCTTTCTTCCTTTTTGAATGAATACAGATATCATCATAGACGATCATATTGTAGCACTCCAAATATAGACAAAACAAAAAATTATAGTTTAGGTATTTGATCTTACCATACTTGAATATTATATTTCTAAAATTTATTTTTAATGTACTTTGGGGTCAATTAAAAACTTACACAATGCATAGACACTATATTTAAGACGAAACTTACATTCATGTTACAAGAAATGTTGTGTTTTTTTTATGAAAATGTCAAATATTTTTTTTTTAGTTTAATAATTACATAGATTTCTAGCCTCTGTTAACAGCAAAAAAATCCGAAGTGGTCGCAGGTTAAGAAAGGTTGGAAATCATCGCTTCTCAGTATAATAGTTCTGGACTTATGAATGGCCATGTTTTGATGGCGTTTCCGGGAAGGGTAACTGGAAACCTTGTGGTCAAGGTACGAGCCATGTGGGGGAATAATTTGGTGATAATGAGGTTGGGCAGTTTGTTTTTGTTTGAAGTTTACGATTCTGACCGCTGTTGTTAACATTACACACTCGATTAAGTGGTTGATTAGTAGTGTGTGAATGCGCTGAATGATTAATGTAATTTTTTTAATGTGTTTTAGGAATATTATTAGGTTATAAAATTTCTGTTTGTTTGTAAGAAATTTTGGTGCACTGGAAATTCTGATACGGTTACGCCAAATTCTTTCCTTAATCCACACACAAAACACACACATCTCACACCACATCACATTCCTATGCGATAGTACTATTGAATCAAAGACTTGAAAAAAAGTTATTAACATTGTGTAATCGACCATAATTTATACAAAAATCTAATGTATCATTCTATAATTAAAACAAAAATAATTTCAGGACACCTGTAGCTTCCATGGCACAATAAAGGAAACCAGGTGAGATTTTCCCCCATTGCATTAAACATGTTAATATATTTATTTATCTTTGTTTCAGGTATATAACCTATAATTTCGTGTTATGTTAGTGTATGTTAGTATAATCTACTTCTTCTTCTTCCTGCCCTTATCCCGTATTACTTGGGGTCGGTGCAACACATGTTTTTCTTCCATTTTGTCCTGTTACCCGTCACACTATCACTAACTCTCTTTTCTTTCATATCACACCTCACACAATCCATCTATCTACATGTATACTCAGAACTCTTTAAGTAATATGCGCTTCATCCCTCCTCTTCACATGACCATACCAAGACAACCGATTTCCTTTCAACTACTCAGTTACTGGGGCCACTTTCAAACTTCCTCTAATATACTCATTTCTCACTTTATCCATTCCCGTCACACCACACATTCATCTCAACATTCTCATCTCCACTACATGCAATCTTTTTTCATCCATCTTTTTCAGGTTACAGTACAATCTCTACAAAAAACTTTAAAAAAAATAATAATGCTGAATTACGCTACTATCCTAAAACACCTGGCAACAGTACATGGACAGTACACAGGTGCCTCATGAGGTTGCCTAAAAAAAAAATTGTTAAAATAATTACCTTCATCATCATCATCATTTCAGCCAAAACACGTCCACTGTTGGACATAGGCCTCCCACAAGCGTCGCCACAACGACCAGTCCTATGAGTCTCGCATCCATCGGTTTCCCGCGACCCTCACCAGGTCATCGGTCCACCTTGTGGAAGGCCTTCCAACACTGCGTCTTCCGGTACGCAGTCGCTACTCTAGAACGTTTCGTCCCCATCGACCATCTGTTCTGCGTGCAATGTGCCCTGCCCATTGTAACTTAAGTTTGGCGATTCTTTCTGTATTCCGTACGTATTTGGTAACCTTGGTTCTCCTGCGGATAGGTATCTTCATTTCTGATGTGATCACAAAATTACCTTTAGCAATTGAACATTAAATTAATTTTTCAGCAATATTATAATTGGTTATTAAAATTACTCAATACGTGACCCAAAGCTCAACGAAAACGAATAATTTAAAATAAAATGGAACCAGAAAAAGAAATTTTTTGCAAGGGAATTCACGCTAACAATGTTTCAGTTTTATTTCGTACAGAAAAAAATATTTTTGGAGTTGTTAAATACTTTTTGTTAACGCAACTTTTTGTGAACTGAAAAACGGGACTGAAATAACTCGAACAAAAAATTTAAAAAATAAAACGGTGACTGGAAATAAACATAAAAAATTGGGCAAGTGCGAGTCGGATTCGCGCGCTGAGCGTTCCGTACAAACTTACCTATGTAAATAGTTGAAGATTTTTCCGAAACGTAAAAAAAAAATGTAACGTAACAACAAGTTTACTTACTGTTTTCAGATTATTCCTATATCTGTGCTATAAGACCTTGCTTTATGCCAAATTGTCCCTATGAATTTTGATACCTTTGAGAGTATCGAAATATATGTTTTTTGCGACATGAACTGCCGTATCTTTTTTTTTTTTCGTAAACTTAGAAGTTTGTTTTTTTCACAACTTTAAGGGACCGCAGACCTGAGTATATGATTTTAATTTCAACTCGATAACTCGACGCGTTTCCGAGATAAAGGGTCTTGACAGACCGACTGACAGACCGACAGACCGACAACAAAGTGATCCTACAAGGGTTCCGTTTTTCGATTTTGAGGTAGGGAACCATAAAAATTACGATCACTTTTGAAATCCCAGCATCTCTGCAATTACGTTCAGTACCTCCCAAAAAAGCGATAAAATACAAAGGTTTAAAAACAAGCTAACAAACCACTTCACCTAATAAATCTCTAAAGCGGTTTCAAAACAAAAAGCTCCTAGAATCGCATCCCATTAAGTAGTTTTTAGATCAAATAAAAAGACTATCTAAATGGCGCAGAAAGTTACAAACTTTAGCATAATGCACAGCGTCGTTAGTGGCCAGGGAAATGGAAAATAACTGTAGAAAGAAATGTTACTATTTAGTGTATAATGCTCCAATGGTTTTACACGTCTTCTGACAAGTTTCAGAGTTAAATAAAATTTTACGATCGCCTCTGAATGTGGGAGACACGGGTGTGTAGGATTGAAAGCATGTTTCACTGTTCAGCAAGACCGCGTTTGTGTTTAAAAACCGTTTCGTGTCGATGTCGTCATCATAATTACAGCCGAAAGACGTCCACTGCTGGACATAGGCCTCCCCCAAGTGTCCCCACAATGAACGGTCCTGTGCGTCTCGCATTTTTTCATGACCAGTATTTGGCAACCTCTACGGCTCTGAAAACTGCAGGTGGTTGTGCAGGATGGACAGTATAGCAAATGACGCATGTCCTGTGCAGCGGCTCCACACTGGCACTGTGTTAGGGTCGAGGAAGCCCAATTTGGCCTAATTGTTTTTACAGGGAAATATTGTTTGTCATTGAATGCAGGTTGCAAATTTAATCTTGCTTTTCTATTTACAATAAAGTTGAGTTTATTCAATTCAGCAGAGGAGCAGTTGTGGCCTTGTGGTAACGGCCTCGACTCATAAGTTGTAGTTCATGAGTTCAAACCCAGGCAGGCGTTTTACCACTGCTCTCAAAACGGTGAAGGAAAACATCGTGAGGAAACCAGCATGTCCAACCCGCACTGGATTCACGTGGTGGATTACGGCCTATTCCTTCTCCTAGAGAGTAGATTTGAGTCCCAGCAGTAGGAGGGTGATTCTTTGAAACCGAGAGAATATCTCATTCATGTGGCCTAGTTTTTTCTTTACAATTTGATATTTTTATTTGCATATTAGTTTTCCCCGATCACTAAATTTGCGCCCAGTGGCTTACGACACAAAATAGATAGGTACTAAAACTAGGCCAGATGAATGAGACACTCTTACAATTTCAAAGAAATTACCAGGAACATTATGAGACTGATTATGCTTATACTTGAATCAATTCAAAATATTTAATTTCACATAATGCGTGTGAAATGGAAGAAAAGGGAGTTAATGATAGCGTGACGGGAGACAGGACAGAATGGAAGAAAAAAACATGTTGCGCCGACCCCAAGTAACATGGAACAAGCGTTCCGTTCTAGGGTGGAACGAGAGAGCGTGTCAGACTTTTACTGACTGAAACCCACCGTCATTTGCCCTTTGCGTTATTGGGCCACAGTTACTCTTTCAAACGTTCTCGTAACCCTAGCAGGCATTGGCCATACTGAACCCTTTTAGTTTTGCAAACATCTCTTTGAGGCGCGCGTGGAGCACTACGCGCCGTTGACTCAGGCTTGGTTCTTTCCAGACAGCCAGTTTGTTCGGGCGCCCTCGACCACTCGGCATTCTTCGGCTGCTTTCGTGAGACATCGGAGACGGCGAGCGGTGGCGGCAGCGCGGCGTGACTTCGCTACCGATCTCCGAATACGACGCGCGCGCACTCCAAACGTTTCCCAACATCAAAATTGTACCTATTCGGGAATTATAATCTTTTAAATTACAGTCCATTTGCCTTTCAATAACAGTCCTTAGATAGGTCCCTAACACAGTCAGCAAACTATTACCCACTGCTAGTCGCTTTACTAGACATTTAAGAGTATCGGAAAAGAGACTTTTGATCGCCTCGTATTATTCCGAATTCTCATCAAATCATTATAACAGTCCATGTTTGTCGATCATGGAACGCGTTACCATAAATAGTTAGACAAACCCAGATCCTAACACCTTTAAGAATTTTTGTTAAAGACCACTTTCTTATCCTTGTGTCTCTACCCAATTCTTTAATCAATTTTTATTTTATTTTTTACAAAACCATCATAATATTTTAGACTAACTTATGCCCGCAGCTTCGCTCGCGTACATGAAATGTAACCTATGTCACCCAGGAATAAACCAGCTTTCTATCGGTTAAAAAATTTTAGCAATCAGACCAGTTCTTTCAGAGATTCTACAAACTTTACCTCTTTATAATATTAGTGTAGATTTAAGTATTGTTTCTATATGTAGCTATTGCATATGGAATTATATGTAATTATTGCCATAATAATGAGGAGTGGTGGCCAAGTGGTAACGGCCCCGACTTACGAGTTGTAGGTCACAGGTTCAAACCCAGCCAGGCGTGCATTACTTTGTGTAATTTATTTCATCACCACTGCTCTCAAAACGGTGAAGGAAAACATCGTGAGAAAACCGGCATGTCCTAGAACCAAAAATTCGAAGACATGTGACATCCACCAATCCGCACTGGGCCCGCGTGGTGGATTACGGCCCATTCCCTCTCCTAGAGAGGAGGCCTGAGTCCCAACAGTGGGAACATTATAAGGCCGACTATGCTATGCTATGCTATGCTATTGCCATAATATGGAATTATATTAACTAGCAGTACACCACTGGCTACCCCCAATTTTATTTTTTGGTTGTTTCAGTTAATTCAAAGCTAGTCCGGTAGATAATGCTGTCAGCAATAAAACCGCTATTGTAATGTCATAGATTTAAGATCAATTAAAAAGTGGTATAGCCTTTTTGATGTTCATTGAAGTTAAATTATATTCTATCTCAATATATAGGTGTCGATTTCAACCCACTACAAGCGGGGGGCTATGTTTGAGCTCAGTATACACGGAAATAATATTGATGAATTTTATTATCACTTACAGCAACATCAATAAAATAAAATACACAACAACGCTTAGCGCGTGTCGTTGTCAGTCGTTTGTCCCGCACTAAGTCGAAAAGAGAAGCCGGGCCTCCAAGATGTACGAGATCAATTTACTTCAAGCTCCTGTCTTGTAATTACGTCACGCCCCCGGGAAGTCGCGAGATGTGCGCGTTTTCCATTAGCCGCGTTATCTGCGTCGAGTACAAATGCGTTTAGCGACGCATTTCTGTTTATCACAAGGATAATAGGATAAATGACGTCATCTGGCTTCTGTAGGATACGTTTTGTTGGTTTTGGTAGACGTTTTGTAGTATTTAGGGAGATCTTTTGCGTACCAACAAATGTAGGTAATGTGAAATATAAAAATTAAATAACAACATAACCCAAAGAGTCGCCAAAGTTAAGTGGCAGTGGGCAGGGGACATTGTTCGCAAAACAGATGGTCGATGGAGCCGAAAGGTTCTGGAATGGCGACTACGTACCGGAAGACCCAGCGTTGGAAGGCCTCTCTTAAGGTGGACCGATGACCTGAGGGTCGCGGGAAAGGACCGGTCGTTAAGTTAACAGGTACAGTTGAAAACCAGCGTCAGGCACTAGTTGTCTGACATTCATGCTGAACTGGACCTATTTTGGTGCAGCCGTGAGGCACACAACTACATATTTTTGCTTCTTGTTTTTATTTTTGTTTCGTGTTTACCTATATTGTGTTTGTGCCTTGTGCTGTACCAAATAAATTCTTTTTCTTTCTTTCGTTATGGCGACACATGGAGGTCTATGTCCAACAGTGGACGTCTTTCGGCTGACATGATGATGAATTATAAAATTATGTTACAAATATTTATCACACTTATATTATAAAGGCGAAAGTTTGTTAGTGAGTGTATGCATGTGTGTTAGTGTGTTAGTTAGGTACTTCTTCACGCTCGAACGGTTTAACGGATTTAGATGTAACTAGCAGAGCTCGGAATTAGGTACAGTTATTCATGTACTTATACTAGGAAGTTAGTGATTGCATGACAGGGCAGAATGGAAAAAAAAACGTGTTGCACCGACTCCAAATAACACGGGACAAGGGCAGGAAGATGATGATTCATGTACTTACAATGCGTTCCAAATAAGAATAGGATCGATTGCCATGTTGTGACGTCACGTCATACTGTCAAATCGCAAGAAATTGTGCAAAATTGAAGAACTTAGAGATGAGAAAAATTGAAGAACTGGATTCTGATTAAACTATTTTCGTTCACAGTTCGTAAATAAATTTAATTTTAAAAATTTATTATTTTGCTCACCATAAAATTCTTCGATTTGACAGTATGACGTGACGTCAATACCTGGCAATCGATCCTATTCTTATTTGGAACGCATTGTTTACTGATTTCATACAGCGAAAACATAAAGTAGATATGCCTTAAATTCCGAGATAAACTTTAAAGAGCAGATTTTTTTTATGACACTATCAGAAATATAGTATTTGAAGAAATGTATAAATTTGTTAACCTCAAGTAAGGTCTTATAGCATAAGTATAGGAAAAAATCTGAAAACTGTAAACTTGTAGTTACGTCATAAAAAAAAAAATGTGATTCGTAAAAATCTTTGAGACTCGATTCGGAAATTGAACTGTTTTCATACGTAAGTTTGTACGAAACCCTCAGTGCGCGAGTCCGACTCGCACTTGCCCAGTTTTTTTAAATGACAGAGTAATTAAAAAAACAAATTTAGTTTTACGTATAGTACCACATTTCATTGGTAGGTGGAACAGTAGAACGGTTAACTGGTATTTCAATCAATAGTTATAGTACTTGTCCGCAGAACATATAGTCAATGGGGCCGAAAGGTTCTGGAGTGGCAACTGCGCACCGGAAGACGCAGCGCTGAAATGCCTCTCACAAGATAGACCGATGATCTGGTGGGGGTCGCGGTAATCTGATGGATGAGAGACGCACAGAACTATTCGTTCTGGCGATGTTTGGGGGAAACCTATGTCCAACACTGGATGTTTTTCAGCAGAAATGATGGCGATGAGATTTAATAACTGTTAGAAAAAAAGCTCGCCATCCACCCCACCCGTATACCCCAGCAAAAACTTAGCGGTGATCACATTATGACTCTAATACTGTAGATTTTAGCCCCGCCATCTTCTAACGTAAGATTATTGGCTGAAACTGTAAACGTGGTCTGAAGTTGTGTCCAAGGCTTCTAGTGGGATGCCTTTGTTTGTTGTTATTATTATTGTTATTCTTCTTTTGTTGTTAAAAGGTCTATTACCAGCTTAATGTTGCGTGTGCATTAGCTGATTTAGGGTATGAAAAAGGTTGACTGTAAAAATATACTTCAGCTGAATTTGTCCTGATGTTTTGACGAAAATAAAAAAAATGGGAATGAATGCTAGATTGTGGATTTGAAGTAAGGAAGTTATTGTTTTTTTTTTTGTTGATTGTTTCACTTTTGACCTCTATCTCAGCTGATCAGCCGCTGGGAGTCTGATCTTGATTTCCGGCCACCGTAGGCGCGGGATTGCAGCCGGCGAGCAATTGGTAGCTTGCCGTCCGACCGTCCAGTAACCGCCCGGACCGACCCCAAGTCGTCGACGGCGCGTACTGTTCCACGCGCGCCTCAAGGAGATGTCAGCAAATCGTAGTGCCCAGCAGGGTCGAAGCTTACTGGGGCCTGCTTCTGAAAGGAAGACTTGGCCCTGGTACGAAAGGCAACGAAGGAACAGGAGTGGTTTTTTAGTCAGTAAAAGTCTGACACACACTCCCACTCCGCCCAAGAGCCCCGCTTTTGGGCGGGGTGCGAGGGTGTGTCAGAATGTCATTGGATGATTTTCCAACCGAAAAAAAAACTCAGCTGATGGTAAGCTATGATGTGGTGGACGATGGAGCCGCTGATTAGCTGTTCGACGCGGTTTCATCCACTTCTTTAATTAATGCTCGGCTCCTATTGTTCGTAGCGAGATGTTTTAATGGGCAAACACAAATTTTTATTGTAAAGAACCTATGTACAAAAGTTCATAACTGTATCATGAAAAATCACAAAGTTATAAGCATATTATGTTACCTGATTGTCCGCAAAAATACAGGGTCACCGGGCCATCCGGGCGACTGAGGGGTTGTTTTGCTTCCGCACCCAATTGTACGCTGGCAACTAATACTCGCTATGGCCTGCCGTGACCTGTGTTGAACATAGTGTCGGCAGTGTCCAACTTGTGACCTTTTTTAAATATTTCTGGGTAAATATATAACATGGTTTAAAAATTATTGGAATCGATTCAGTTACTAAATCTGAAAAAACTATATCCAGGTTTCGCATATCTAAAAATAATGTTGTATAAATAGAGGGATAAACTGACTGACTGACATATCAACACAGCCAAACCTACTGAGAATAGGAGCGTGAAATTTTGCACAAGGTTTCCATTTATGACGAAGGAAGGAAGGAAGGAAAGGAAGTTAGTGATAGTATGACGAGTGACAGGGCAGAATGGAAGAAAAAAAACGTGTTGCGCCGACCCCAAATAACACGGGACAAGGGCAGGAAGATGATGATGATGTTTCCATTTATGACGTAGTCAGCCCTAAGAAAGGAATCTCCTACTTTCGCGCGGGCAAAGCTGCTCTCAGAGGCTAGATTATTTACAGTAGGTAGATACGTAACGTAAGAGGTTTTGTGCCTATTAAAACCTGCCGTATTTCATGCTTCAATAAATAGTTTACCTGCCGCTCTCCGTAAGGAACTATAAGACGAAGACTACTTACCAGTTCCAAGGAATAGAAGTTAGTGATAAGCACAAACAGCATGCATTCACTGAACTTGTCAGCACTTCAAATACAAATAGAATATTCAATATAGCGGGACATCGGTACCGTTCGCAGAACAGATGTTATTAAAAATTAGCTTCGGTTATCGGCTTCACACACCTGAAAACGTTTTCTTTTAGGGTAAAAACGGGACCTTATTACTCCACAGTCCGTCTGTCTGTGACCAGGCTGTATCTTCTGAACCCTGATTGCTAGAGTTGCCCACCCACAGTAACAGATACACACATACAAGATACAGATAGAGGTTGATACAGGAGTTACTCCTAGTGTGGGGTAATGCTTAAAAAAAAGATATCTGGTCCGTCCGTAGACGGGTGAGCTTCTAGCCAAGTCAAGATTCCTCCATGCGTCGAACAGCACGTCAAATGTTTGTGGCTGTCGTTTATAGCTTATACATTTAAGTAAAGTCGAATATTGGTTTCAGATTTGTTCCTATACCTGTGCTATAAGATCTTGCATTATGCCAAATTTCAGGATTCTGGGTCAACGGGACGTACTCTATGAATTTTGATTCCTTTGAGAGTATCGAAATATACGTTTTTTGCGATATAAACGGCCGTATCTTTTTTATTCGTTAGCTTAGAAGTTTGATTTTTTCACAGCGCAGTTTTTCAAATTTGTAGTTACGTCACAAAAAAAAATTTTTTTTTGCGCTTCGGAAAAATCTTCGTAACTCAATTCGAGAATTAAACTGTTTTCATAGGTAAGTTTGTATGGAACCCTAAGTGCGCGAGTCCGACTCGCACTTGCCCGGTTTTTTTTCTATTTATTTACATTATTCTCACATAATAGTGGTACAAAACATGATTTAAAAGAGTGGTCATGGAGTTTCTTGCACATTCTTCTCCATAGAGATCTACGCTTTGGAATGTGCAATTAACATAATTTTTCTGACTGACTGACTTCTTGAAAATGAAAAAGTGCCTGTAAATGGTTTACTTTAAATAAACCATTTGAATCTTAATCAATATACCACAGTGTCTCAAGATGAATCTCTATGACCAGTGCATGTTGCCAGTGATGACATATGACTCCGAAACGTGGTCGCTTACAATGGGCCTCATCAGAAGGCTTAAAGTCATCCAAAGGGCAGTGGAAAGGATAGCCCTTTCTCTCTTTTAGCTCGGAGTTTCCTTGCGTGATCGAATCAGGAATGAGGATATCCGCAGGAGAACCAAGTTTGCCGACATAGCACGAAGAATCGCCAAACTTAAGTAGCAATGGGCAGGGCACATTGCTCGCAGAACGGATGGCCGTTGGGGCCGAAAAGTTCTGGAATGGCGACCACGTACCGGAAGACATAGCGTTGGAAGGCTTCCTACAAGGTGGACCGATGACTTGGTAACGGTTGCGGGAGTCCGATGGATGCGAGACGCACAGGACCGTTCATTGTGGCGACACTTGGGGGAGGCCTATGTCCAGCAGTGGACGTCTTTCGGCTGAAATGATGATGATGATGATTTGAATCTTTAATGCACCGCACCGTAGTCAATTGCTTACCATTGCGCAAAAGTTTTTCGTAACATTTTTTTCTGGTGACCCTACAACAGCATACAGCGCAATATGAACGACGGGCTCGGAAATTACTTGTGAAAGTTTGGGCGCTGTTTAAATACCTCTCGAACGGTAGGATCAAAGATTCATATGTACTTCATGGGTACCTACTGTCAGCAGTTTGAACGATGTACGGGTTCCGTAGTTCTGAACACGTTTCAATGGTTTAGTTCGCAAGACTTGATTTGGTTTTGCGATGTGTACACTGGGGTTTGTTATACAGGGTGTTTGGTGCATCGTGTGCCAAATTGAAATGGTCAAAGGGAGGGGTCATCTGCTATCATTTCAGACCCCTAAAAACTTCTCATGCCCTTTGGATTTTTTTTCATCGACTTTTTATTTTTTTTTATGAAAATAAGTCCCAAATTTTTCATTCAAATACAAATTTAAAAAAATATATAAGTCGTAGACTCTGAATTTAAATTTTATTGCTTATATGATACCTGAAAAACTTATTAAAAATATTATCTCACTCTTATAGGGTAAACTCTGTTTCGTATCTCTCTTTTCGAGGGGTTTACCATAATAAAAAAATGACATTGCATTTTTTAACATTTATTTCATAATTTTTACAAACCCTGCCCAAATTGTTGGCCTCTGTTGTAAATGCAGGCCCAACATCTGATTCGAATGTCGACAGTTGTTGTACGAAGTCGTATTTCCTCCTTAATTTTAATGATAGCCGTAAAGTATTTGAATGAAAAATTTGGGTCTTATTTTCATAAAACAATAAAAAGTCGATGAAAAAAAATCCACAGGGCATAAGAAGATTTTAGGGGTCTGAAATGATAGCAGATGACCCCTCCTGTCGGCCATTTCAATTTGGCACACGATGTACCAAACACCCTGTACATTATTTTATTTTACACCAATTCCTTGTTTAGAGGTAAGCGGAACAGAGTGTAAAGTCCCACATACCTACCTCCATTGAAAAGGGAGGATCCTCCGACCAGACGGGTGTTATGTCTGGTGGGCAACTGCCCGATAGATGATTTCGGGCTGTTCTATATGTTCTAATAGCGCGGAGAACTTTAATTGCGCGAAGCAGGATTAGTTCTTATGTGACGCCATAGATGTCGCTACACTTGTAATATGTTTAGACAAGCTGATTTTTTTATTGATGCCTTCGCCCGTGTGAAAGTAGATAATTATTCCAATTGGACATATTCCCAGGATAAAAAGAATCCTATGTATTAATCCAGGACATGATCTATCCATGTACTAAGTTTCATCGAAATCTATTCAGCAGTTTGAGCGTGAAGAAGTAACAAACATACATACTTGACTGGCCTGTTGGTCTAGTGGTTAGTGCCCCTGACTGCTATGCCGGAGGTCGTGGGTTCAATTCCCACCCAGGACAAATGTTTGTGTGATGAGCACGATCATTTGTTCTGTGTCTGGGTGTAATTTATCTATAATATGTATGTATTTAGTAATATATAAGTATGTTTATCAGTTGTCTAGTGCTCATAACACAAGCTCTGCATAGTTTGGGACTAGACGGCGTTGTGTGATAGTTGTGGAATATTATTATTATTAGGTATATATTATACACACACTCACAAACTTTCGCCTTTATAATATTTTTAGTGTGATTATTATCTATGTTATGTCAAGTTGTACAGCCCTAGAACGCAAAGGGCAACTGGAAGAACACAGGTGGGTTTTAGTCAGTTAGACTTTTACTGATTAAAACGCAGTTCCATGTTCCTTCTTTGCCTTGCATTCCAGGAACTCGAGTTTTCCTTTCAGAAGCGAACCCATGGCCCCAGTAGGCTTCGACCCTGCTGTGCCCCTACGGTTTTGCTGACATCTCATCGAGGCACGCGTAGAACACTACACGCCGTAGACGACTTGAGTTCACCCGGACGGTTACTGGACCGCCTTTTTTTCATTTCACCAAATTACATTAAAAAAAAAATACAAATATGCCGACAGACTTCTCTATAATCTAGATACTGAAACTACTAAATGACAAATGGTAACTTATTTCAACAAAACGAATATCTTACGAGTATTTTACGGCACTGAAAAATTAATCAAGAATATCCTATGTTCCTCACTGATTGATTTTGATGTGCCGTGTTTCACCGAGGTTATAGACGCTTGAAGACTCGCTTGCCCGAATTCCAAACAGCCCGAAGACCTTTCTTCCCTAAGAGGACGTAATGAGCCGATATGCTAAGTAGTTCAAGAAAACCTGATGGCATTGACATCTGTGACAACTGCGGAGCGTGCGCGCCTTCTAGCTGTGGGGAAGTGACGACACTACCTTCGGCCTCGCTGCTTCCCTACGTCTTGGCGCTCCTTGTTACTCTCCTCATCACTGCCACTGTGACGAAGTTGTCAACAGCCTCGGACACCATTCTTTCATGCAGCCGAAGTGCGGGTTGCATGGCACGGCACGCGAATATCAACGACATCATCCGATGCACTCTTGTCACCGTCGGCGTTCCGGCCGTATTGGAACCTCATGACATGACACGCGACGATGGCAAAAGACCGGACGGTATGTCTTTATTTCCATGGAAGATGGGTAGGCCTTTAGTGTGGGACGCTATTTGTGTCGATACTCTTGCGCCATCTCTTGTGTCGGTGCTGCCGCAGCGGCTGCAGAGAACCTCAACGGCGGAAATGTAATAACCTTGTTGGTAGTTATATTTTTGAGCCGCTTGGAGTTGAAACTCTTGGATCGTGGGGTCATACATTACCAGTCGACAGCGATGCGGAGGAGTTTTTCGTCGCCGTACTTTAAATTACTTTTTTAGTGCTTTAGGCTTTTATTTTTATTTTGTAAGTTAGTTTTAAGTAGGTTAAGTTAAGCAATGTATTAGTTGTATGTATTTAATTTCAATTTCAATAAACTACAGATAAATAAGTACAAAACGAATCTTTGAAGATTTCTTGTAAAAAATTAATTAAATGTCTAATTTTTTTACGATGATATTATTACTGAAGGTCCCAGATAGTGTCCATGATTTCCAACACACGTTTTTGAACTTTATCAGTTTTGTTATGGGTTGTTTAAAACTTTAAAATTAAATACGATATAAGCGTGGGGTACCTAAATAATGAAAAATGGTACAAAATTGTGCTAAAAACTCGTAATATGGCTCGTTTTATTCTCTCCGCTTAACTGGCTCTAAGACAGCCAGTTTAACAAAGTAAACGTACATCATGCGGGCCGTCTGTCTGAATTTACCCTAACTTATTGTATGAATATTTTTGATGAAGTTCAAAACAGACGTAGGAGAGGTGTCTGAAGTTTGTACGCATATAAGTAATAAAACACATTTGCACATACATCTAGCTTAGAAGTACTTTGAGTACTTTTTGAATAAATCAGTACCTATTTATGTAAGTGAATAAAATATTATGTTAAAGAGTTGTTTTTGGGTATTTTAAGTCTTATTCTACTAAGTTGTGTTCATAACTCCCACATTTACAATTTTGATGATCGGGTTTATGTCACCTTGTGTCGTACTTAGCAAAGACAAGTGCGTGTTGGGCTACATGTAGTTTAAGGTTCCGTAGTGGCTGATTACAACAAGCGAATTTAGTAGAGGGGCGTTATGTTTATTACTATGAAAACGTTTGTTGATTTAACGGTTGAATTGAGGAGTTATAAATTCTGACTTCACAAAATAGAGTAACACTGCATGTAGAAGGCTAAGCGTTAAAAAATAGAAAAGAGATAACCGTCACGTATTAATTTAAATAAAACCCTAGTTTTGGCGTTACTGAGATACCTAGTCTTCGTTAAAATCTCTAAATTTTATGCAGGGTCTGTTATGCGATAAAAAAATAATTACAAAACGAAACGTTTGACATATACAACGGATAACCGTTATGCAGGGTGTCTTTGATATCGACGGACAAACGAATACCACGGATCCAGTACATGATTCTGGACACCCCAGTGGTGGAAATTTTCGTCGGTTTTTTTCTAATTAAAAAAAAGTCCTTACGTTTTTTTAATTTAAATTGTATAAAATCTTCATACAAAAAATATTAGTTTTTTTGTGAAAAAAATGAATTAATTACTTTTAAAATTAAAAATGTCATCGGGATTGAATAGAATAACGATTTTATCTACCCCGATGACTTTTTAATTAATTATTTTTTTATTCTTTTTACTAAAAATATCATCGGGGTTGGTTAGAATAACGATTTTACACAGTTTAAGTTTAAAAAAAGTAGAGATTTTTTATGACTACGGAACACCTCGTTATGACTACGGTACCCTAAAACTGGAGTAGACTCACAACTCATTGGATTATTTTTGTTTATATTTCTTTAAGAAAACGCAATAAAAGTACTTGGATGAAAAAAGGGTGAATTGGCACATACAAATCCCACATACACTAATCTGACACTAACATTGAGGCGTGAAAAAAAAACATTAGCTATAATAAACCATGACAATATTTATCTCATGAGAAAGCTGAATACACAATTCACTTGTTCTTTATCAAAGGTGAGGTAGACCGAGACGTAACACATAGAATCAACGCAGGATGGATGAAATGGCGACAGGTCACGGGAACAACTTGTGACCCACGGATGCCCCTCAAGTTGAAGGGTAAAATCTACAAGTCCGTGATAAGGCCTGTCATACTGTATGGATCAGAATGTTGGGCTGTGAAAAAGACGGATGAAAAAAGATTGCACGTAGCGGAGATGAGAATGTTAAGATGGATGTGTGGTGTGACAAGAATGGATAAAGTGAGAAATGAGTATATTAGGGGAAGTTTGAAAGTGGCGCCAGTGACTGAAAAGTTGAAAGGGAATCGTTTATCTTGGTATGGTCATGTGAAGAGGAGGGATGAAGCGCATGTTGCTAAAAGAGTTATGAATTTACATATGGATGGATGGAGAGGGAGAGGGAGGCCAAAGAAAAGATGGATGGATTGTGTGAGAAGTGATATGAAAGAATAGGGACTTAGTGATAGCGTGACGAGTGACAGGACAGAATGGAAGAAAAAAACGTGTTGCGCTGACCCCAAATAAAACGGGACAAGGGCAGGAAGACCTGTTCTTTATCAAAATTATATAATAATTTGAGCTTAAAGAAGCCTACTGCTGGACTAAAGCCTTCCTCAGGATTCGCCACATCGATCAGTCATGTTTTTATCATCCAACGGACTCTCGCAGCCCTTATTGGTTAACCCTTTAGGTCACCTTACAATGTTTTTCAGTAATTTTAATTCTTTAAACAAACACACTATCTTACACCTATTTATCACAATTAACATATTTCAATAATTATTAAAACCGTATTTTGAATACGTATTACCGCTATATGTTTTGCACTCCAAAACTGTTTTACGTCCGTTGCGTCACAACCACAAGTTCAGTTGAAAACCAGCGTCAGGCACTAGTTGTCTGGCATTCATGCTAAACTGGACCTATTTTGGTGCAGCCGTGAGGCACACAAATTTTTTTTTTGCTTTAGGGTTCCGTACCTCAAAAGGAAAAAAACGGAACTTTTATAGGATCACTTTGTTGTCTGTCTGTCTGTCAAGACCAAAATCAAGTGAAGTCCTTTGAAGCTATGAAAAAAACAAACTTATAAATTAACGAAAAAAAAGATACGGCCTTTTTTGATGCAAAAAACGTGTATTTCGACACTCTCAAGGGAATCAAAATTCATAGGGTACTTCCCGTTTACTCAGAATCCTGAAATTCGGCGTAAAGCAAGGTCTTATAGCACAGGTATAGGAATAAATCTGAAAATAGTACCTAAATTTGTTGTTACGTCACAAACAAAAACTTTTATGCGTTTCGGAAAAATCGTCGAGACTCCATTGAACGATTTACATAGGTAAGTTTGTACGGAACCCTCTGTGCGCGAATCCGGCTCGCACTTGCCCAGTTTTTTTATTTTTGTTTCGTGTTACAAGGCATGGGACAAGGCAAAAATACAATATTTATGATATTGTATTTTTGCCTTGTCCCCAAATAAATTATTTTTCTTTCTTTCTTTATCAACTTTACAGTCAAGCGGCCATACGTTCCTCATTCCATCTTGAGGCAATGTCCTTTTCTTTCACTGCTGTTCAAAAAATATTCGTCTACACATCAAGCCTAAATGCGAACACAAAGACTTCCGCTCGTCATACTTTTACAGATAAGCCTAAAATAACTTTTCTTTTTACTCCGAAGTGGGCTAAAAGTATTTGATTTAATGATAACATCATAACCTCGCATAGAGGTCTTTTTCCCAGAGCTCAAAAGTAATAAATCACTCAGACAAAACTCGGTGAAGTTAATTTTCCTCTTATTTGCCCCAGAAAAAGTCAAGGCATTAAAAAAAGTTTCATAATCGTAACAATTTTTTAAAGTCGTGACAAGTTTAGGGAAATGTATCAAGTTACTGAGTGGTGCCACGGTTCTGTTCCATTTGTTTAATGTTAAATTTATACAGATGATTGTTTCGTTGGTGAAGACTAACTGGACTTGAGGGTTGAAAGGTTGGAAGCGCGCCACAACATCAACTTCAAGTCATTCGTAGTATAAGTTCCAGCCCACCACCTTCTTGAGAGAGGACTTTTGGCCCGAATGTGTCATCCACCCCCTACGAGACTCCCCGACGACCCAGAAGACCAGATCTGTTTTTCTGTTTTTTTTTTTTATATTGATATGCTCGTATGACGGTGGTCATCTAACCTGATGGAAAGCGATGTTATCTATGGTCAACGATAGCGCGCGCTGCCTAGCCGCGTGCCTAGAACTAGCCTATTCAATTTTGACTCAAAGACAAGGAATTCCACTCCTCCTTCTCATGTATGTAGATATTTTTAGTTTTAATAAGTTTAGTGAGGCACAAAAGAAAATAAACAGTTTTCGTTTCTTTCTTTATACACAGCGTAGTTACAAAACCTTTTCTTTTGAGGTGTAAAATAATCAAATGAATTCTCCCGCACTAGGGTAGAGTAACAAGGCATTTAGACTTTTATTGACTAAAATCCACCAGTATTTTTTTTGTTTCGGGTGGGAACATCATCTAATGACATCCCCCGCTCTTGGGCGGAGCGGGAGATAGTGTCAGACTTTTACTGACTAAAAACCCACTCCTTTTCCTTCTTTGCCATTTTTCCAGGGCCCCGGGGATCTCTTTCGCATCACCCATGGCCCCAGTAGGCTTCGACCCTGCTGGGCCCCTACGGTTGCTGACATCTCCTTGAGGCACTTGTGGAACAGTACAGGCCACCGATCGCCCCCACGAGGACACGGCGGTGCTCTGCCCAAGCGGGGCACACCTCTACCGTATGCTCCACCGTGTCCTCCGGGCGGTCCACACAATGGTGGCACCCGGGCGTCTCTTCTGCACGAATCTGGTGCAGGAACCTCCCGAACTTACCATATCCGGTGAGGACCTGCGTCATGCGGTAGGTAAGGACGCCGTGAGGTCTTTCCAGCCACTCCTCAAAGAGGGGACTTATCGCCATAATTATGGCGTGCCCAGCACTCGGTTGCGACAGTCGTTGTCGCCATTCCACCATGAGATCCCGCCGGGAGTCTTTCCGCCATGCCGCGACTTGGCGCGGCAGCGTTTCACCCCGGCGTTAAAATCCACCAGTGTCCTTCACTTGCCCTTTGCGCTAGAGCCACAGTAACTCTTTAAAAATTCCCGCAGCTCTAGTTACTATATCACTACATAGTATAAAACAAAGTCGCTTCCCGCTGTCTGTCTCTATGTACGCTTAGATCTTTAAAACTACGCAACGGATTTTGATGCGGTTTTTTTTATAGATAGAGTGATTCAAGAGGAAGGTTTACATTATGTATAAAATATGCATAATATAGTAGAGAAACACTGGTAATTTTAGAGGTTCTTAGTGTGATGTCGTAAAAACACATTTTTTATCCCTACGAGATAGATCAAAATAATGTACTACAGTATTGTACGCCTTAATAAGGTCTACAAAACAGTCCGCAATGGTAAAATATACCATATTATGTCTATCTCTTGGAGATAAACCACAATAACCATTTTTTATCCTTTACTTTTTACGAGAAATAATGGCTTATATAGGGTGACTGGCAATTAGTGTACGATCTTTGTGCTCATGATAACAAACAATTTTTATTATGGGAGCAAAGCCGAAATCGCGAAATAATATCAGCTGTTCAGTACATTAGGCAAACATAAATGTACTGAACAGCTGTTTTTTTTTCGCGATGTCAGGTTTGTTCCCATAGTAAAAGTTGTTGGTTGTCATGAGCACAATCACGTGTTTAAGTATCGTACACTAATTACCAGTCACCCTATATACGAAGCGATTTTAAGCAATACAGCATTAATCCTTATCCAATTAAGTACCTTAAATGCACAATGTATTTACGGTACTTAATTGGATAATCAATATGGTCCTTTACAGCATGTAATTTAAATGAATATTTTCGAAGATATTACAGATTAAAAATGCAGGACATAGCGGTTGTGGTGGTATCAGCATTGCACCCGTGCGAAGCCGGGGCGGGTCGCTAGTCTTAGTATATAAAAACATTTTAAACATTCATTTGATACTAAGCGTATAAAATGTGCTTTGTACATGAGTGTTACACCCCTTTTCCTTTTTCCAAAGCAAGACGCAGTGCTGTCGCTTAAAAGAAATATTAATACACGAGATAAAAATCTCAGTTGCAGTGAATTTACAGACGTCTGTAGCAGAGCGCAGATGACATAGCTCTGAATGGTTTGTACTTTATTATTTTCAGAGATAAGGATGTCTGTGACTGTGTAACGTTATTCTTGCTTTTGTGAAATGTATGCGGTTTCTTTTGTCCAGAATTTTGTGGAGTTTTATGCACTAAGGTCTCAAGTGAAATGTTCGGTTTTTGCTTAAAATTTTAACTCTGTTATTGTGTTTTCCTATGAATTAAGCAGTTGGTTTTTTCTGTCGTTATGGTGTATTTTGAGGTGGTTATCAAAAACTTTTTGGTGTTTATTTATTTATTTATTAAAACTTCATGCAACACAAAAATACAAAGGTGGACTTAATGCCTTAGGCATTCTCTACCAGTCAACCTAGGGTCGGGTAGGGTAGAGGTAGGGGTAGGGTAGGTAGGGTGGGTGGGTAGGGTGTTATACCACTTTTTTTTGAGTTAGATAATCATCAAACAACTAGGGTGGAGTGACAGGGAGTATCAGATTTTTACTGACTGAGACCATTCTTTGTTCTTATTTATTTACTTATTTATTTATTTATTTATTTATTTTAGGAAACTCAACAGTTTATTTGTAAAGTTACATGGGTTAAGAAGGCCCACCCACTTTCAATGAACAGCCCAATGTAGCTGCGTGAAAGATCATGTAAAAGTGAGGTCTACACACGCTGCACATTGATAGCGGAATGATGACAATTATCACTTAAACCAATTACAGAGTTTCACGGTATTTATAAAACTAGGTTAACTAGAAAGTGGTGTAAGGAAAGAATAAAAAAATAAATAAAAAGATTGAAAGGGTAAAAATAGACAATTAAGGAATCAAGTGAAGAACAATCTTCCACTTGCCATTTGCGTTCTAGGGCCACACTTTAAAACTTTTCCGCAACCCGTTATACCACGGTTGTTACTCCTTCACGCTCAAACAGTTGAAAGGATTTGGATAAAATTTAGCACACGGGTAGATAAACAATGTTCTATCACTACGCTGTCCGTATGTCTGTCACCAGCTGTATCTCATGAACCGTGATAGGTAGATAGTTGAAATTTTTACAGATGATGTATTTCTAATGCCGCTATAACAACAAATACTAAAAACAGAATAAAATAAATATTTAAGTCGAGCTCCCATACAACAAACGTGTTTTTTTTTTTGCCGTTTTTTGTTACAGTCGGTACGGAACCCTTAGTGCACGAGTCCGACTCGCATTTGGCCGGTTTCTATCCCAGGTGTAGTAGGTATGTTCTTCAATGAGCCACTACCCGAAACTAGTACAACTCCTTATATAGTAACACAGTCAACCCACCAAAACGCCGATTATAGAAAATTATTTAAAATCTGCAAAATTCTACCGATCACTTTCAAACATAAATATCTTTTATTAGTTAACCACCACAGTATCCAAGAGCATAGCTTAACTCACGTATACAATAATCATAATACACGATCACCAGAGTCACCAGTTACTTTGGTGACAGAACACTAAATAAAAAACTTTTTACAAAAAAATACAACCGACTTCAAAATAAAAAAAATAATAGTTTTGTCTCTTCGTTATTTAACACCGACTTCCGAAATTAAAGTTATTTTGCACTTTTCAGTGTTTTTTTATTATTTTGAAGTCGGTTGTATTTTTTTGTAAAAAGTTTTTTTATTTTACACTTTTTAGTATTGGTACAACCACTAAAAAGTACCCCTCAGCCAAACTTAAATACCTTATAGCCAGAGTGCATCTCATGACAATTCTAATAATCCCAAACACGGTTAGATTACATTAATTTATTACAGAGTTCCGGTGCCTAACTTCAGGCTTCATCATCAGATCAGTTCGATATATTCCCCCTCTACTTTCAGTCAGTCATCGACTACACGTATAAACAAAGCAATTTTACTTGTTAGAACGGTTCTGCTGTGATCCTATGAGGAGTTCTGTTCCATATCTTCGAAGTTCATGATTAGATCATAACAATATTTCTATGGGACCAACTCGGAAGCATAACCTCTCAATCAAAAAAAAATTTTTCAAAATCGGACCGAGAAATCGGTGAACATACATAAAAAAAAAAAAACATACATTCAACCGAACATATAACCTCCTCCTTTTTGAAGTCGGTTAAAAAGAGAATACCATACCTATTGAAAAGTCTGCCGGCAGACATAAGCAATGAAACTTATATAAATAGATTTAGACGTAAATTAGAAAGAAAGAAAGAAAAATATTTCATTTGGCACACGTACACAGATACACACAATGCAGAAACAACATGTAAACACTTAAGATAAAAAGAAAACTAAAATAACTAACATTGTGTGTCTCGCGCTTGCACCAAATAGGTCCAGGTCAGCAAAAATGCCAGACAACTTCGTGGTAGTTGCCTGACGCTGGTTTTCAACTGAACCTTATTCAGAGTGTACGGTAGAAAAGTTAGATTATTTATAATAGTTGTTTAATGTTAGGTTATTTACCTTACATACATATATACATGTTTAATAAGTGGTGTAATTAAAATTAAATTATTTAGAAATGTTTTAAGTTTTAGTTATTTATGTGTAAGTTTAAATAATATTTAGTTTTAAGTACTTACATTTAAGTATGTCTAGAGACTCACCGACTCTACAGTCAAACCATTGCAACGGTTTTGTGGAGCTTAGCTTATAAGTTACTTACGTTTTTGGTATAAAGACAAATAAATAAAATTAAAATAACCACTTTTGTTATTCAGTCTAGTTACCACATAGTCAGTAAAGAGTTCTTGTATACCGAAGCATCATCAAAAAACCCTCTCGCACATTTAAAATGTAAAACAGACCCAAGAGCTTGACAAAGTCTAGATAGAGTTTAAATATTCAGTAATTCTGGGTTGCTAAGACATTTTATTCTGGAATGGAAATGGGACAAAAGGTCCACTCTGCATATGTTACTGAGGTAATAAAACCCAGTACAATTTTTTTTTTTGAAGATGGGAAGTTATTAATTGTTTTTCCCAACTCTCAATGGAGCGAGAAAGAATGTCAGACTTTTATTGAATAAAATCCACTGGTGTTTCTTCAGTTGGGCTTTGCAATCCAGGGCCGCGGAGACTCGTAGAACAGATGGTCGATGGCCGAAAGTTTCTGGAGTGGCAACCGCGTACCGGAAGACGCAGCGTTGGAAGGCCTTTTACAAGGTGGACCGAAGACCTGGTGAAAGTCGTGGGTATCCGATGGATGCGAGACGCACAGGACTATTCGTTGTGGTGACACTTGAGGGAGACCTATGTCCAACAGTGGACGTCTTTCGGTTCAATTTTTTTTCCCTTATCCCAGAGTGCATCCAAAGGATGGACCCTATTTTTATTACAATCTAGGCTTATATATAGACTAATAAGTAATTTAATTAGTTTAGGATATAATAAGAAATATATAAAGACATTTTTTTAGTTTAGGATATACTCCTAAACTAAAAAAATGTCTTTACTAAGAATGTGTCCAATAGCACTTTTCTTAGAGCTATATTTCACCGGGACACCATGGCGGTGCGACCAGTTGCGCCGCCATGGTGTCTGTAAGCTACCAAACTAGACACCATACAGACACCAGAGTCACTACACCACACTGAGACAGTATCAAAATGAACTTTAAGTGCACGCGTCCGAGTTGGTCGCGCCGCCAAATTGGTTGCGCAACCAAACGGACACCAGGTGGGTAACTCTCTATATAGCTGTATACATTTGTTGGTAGCGGCGACTGGTCGCGCCGCCATGGTGTCCCGGTGAAATATAGCCCTTAGTGTCTCTATTAAGACGAATACTTCGTCTTCACTTCGTTCTTGTATTTATTAGGTAGCAATTATGCTACATCACACTATTCACTATCACTAAGCACTAACTCGAACGGTTTTGTTCTTTTTAGTCTTCTCACTATATTCTTGTGGCCGAGTAGCTGGATTGCCTCGATGTTCACGTCGCTTTTCGTGAGCTTCTGAAGATTTTTTTATCACTTTGTCGATGAACTAAACTTTTAGGTCCCGATGGAGGTCATTATTTCGTATGTAGCAAGGTGAAAATAATGATGATGATGATGTCACCTAGATGGTTAATCATTTAAGAAGGTACAAAAACCTCTGACATTATAATACCTTAGAAAAAGGGGTTACCAGTTGATGACGCTGTTCGTACGACACTTTGTTTCCTACCGAACGCGGTAAAAACAACGACTCACCTTAAAGTGTAATGGGATGTAGCTGACTACCAGTATCCTACATGGAGCGACTGTCTAGATCTGACAATCGTCACGACTGTTGGACTATGAAGGTCTGATAGGCAGTCACTTCAGGTAGACTGCAGCATGAACTTTGCACTGTGTCCTGGCGTCCCTTGTTAACTACACTTATTCTTTTCCCACACACAGTGAAAGAAGAACAGGAAGAATGATAAAAACACAACCAAAATATTTGCGTCATACTAATATTATAAAGGCGAAAATTTGCGTCACACAAATATTAGAAAGGCGAAAATTCGCGTCACACAAATATTATAAAGGCGATAATTTGCGTCACACTTATATTATAAAGGCGATAATTTGCGTCACACAAATATTATAAAGGCGAAAATTTGTGAGTGTGTGTATGTTTCTTACTTCTTCATTCTCAAAAAATTAAACGGATTTCGATAAAATTTGGTAGACGGGCACGTAGGATACTTTTATGACCCCGAAGTATATTTTCTTGCGACGATTTTCTATTTTCAAGCAGGAAAAGCCGCTGAAAGCAGCTAGTTTTCAATAAATACTTACAGATTTATGAACAAACCACCTATATGCATAAGCATAATAAGGCTTTGTAATGTTCCCACTGCTGGGACTCAGGCGTCTTCTCTAGGAGAGGGACCAACACCTAACTTTACTAAACCTTCTGTTGTCACATATTCTGTACCCATTTATTTTAGAAGGCTCTCGTCTAAAACTGTACGATGTGCTGAAATGAGTCGACACTTCATTTAGCGCAAGTTACAGACGTGTCACTGTTTACATGTGTCTCTGTTGCAAGTGCTCGTCGAGACGTGTGAACGTGTAGTTGGCTCAGCTGATTATTAATAAGCTTATTTTTTGGAGAGAGTTTTTTTTATTGAGATGGGAAATTAGCAAGTAACTCCTCCTACGCTAGATTGAGTGAGAGACACTGTCAGACTTTTACTGACTAAAATTCATCCATGTTCTTTCAGTTGTCCTTTGGATTTCAGGACCGCGGTGACTATCGAAGGAATGCTAGCAATGGAGGAGGCCGCACGTGGACGCGCGAGGGAGTGTCCCTCACGCCCCAGCCGTCGGCGTCGGGATCTCGATCCCGATTTCCGGTCACTGTAAGTGCGGGCTTGCGGACGGCGTGCAATGGGTAGCTCGCCGTCCGACCGTCCGGTAACCGTCCAGACTGAGCCCCAGTCATCGACGGCGCGTACTGTGCCACACCCGCCTCAAGGAGATGTCAGCAAACCGTAGGGGCCCAGTAGGGTCGAAGCCTACTGGGGCCAAGGGTTTGTTTCAGGAACAAACAAAGGAACAGGAGTGGATTTTAGTCAGTAAAAGTCTGACACGCCCTCTCGCTCCGCCCAAGAGCGGGAGATGTCATTAGACGATTTTCCCACCTAAAAAAACTATTCCAGGCATTATATGCTACCAATCAAAGAAATGATTTCTAATAAAAAAATAAACACTGTTGCTCTCCGGGGTGGAGATAAAATCAGAAATATAAAAATGTTCTCGAAGCGAGTAAGTTACGAAGTAGTTGAACATTGCAAAATAAAAATAGGCCTCTGTCTTCAAAATTCCACTCTTTGGCAATATCTCAAGAAAAAGTAGACAAATAAAAGATAACAAAACATTAAATCTTAATGAAATAGTGTCAGGTCAGCAGAAAGCCGAACATAATCCAAGTCTTAATGTCTGGCAGGCGACACGGGCGCGTACTAGTCTAAATAAAAATAATATGGCGGCCGCGGCAGATGTCACGACCATGCTAAGCCTTAATTTATCACTTCGCTTAGGGTAGGGGAGCAATGGGTTCAAGATTCTGCGGGAATTTTAAATGTAGCTACGAGAAAGATTTATTGGAAATGGTAATATTACACAAATATTGTGTGTCGTGTTTTCGACAGAAGGAACCCGTATCAATCTCTTGCATGTTACAGTAGTCAGCAAAAGGATCAGTCCGGGAGGTTCTTGTTTCGAAAACGCCCGGTGGTCAACATTGTGCGGACTGCCCGGGGAAAACGGTGGAGCATACGGTAGAGGTGTGCCCCTTGGGCGGAGCGCTTCCGAATCCTCGTGGTGGCAATCGGTGGCGGCCACTCTCAGGTCTGGCTTTGATTCAGGCATCCAGGATGGTCTGGACTAAGAGTCACAAGGACATGGCTCCTCACGCTGGGGACTTTCTCACGCCCCAGCCGCAACAAAAAGATGATATTATTTTTAACCGACTTCAAAAAAAAGGAGGAGGTTATCAATTCGTTTGTATTATTATTATTTTTTTATCTTCATTATTTTTTTTTTGTTACCACAGAACTGCGTCATTATGGACCGATTTGAAAAATTTTTTTTTCCCTTTATAGGATATGCTTCCAGATTAGTCCCATTTTTTTTCAAAATCCGGTTCTGATGATGAAATCCATGAGGAATCGAGGAAACTCCTCAAAAATTATAGGCAACCCTATGGTAATTTTAGTATTTTCATCAAGAACTTAAGCATTTACAGTCAAAAAGTAACATTTGATGAAGTGGAACTGATGAAGAAGACCAGAAATGGTCAACGGAACTTCATACTCAAATAGATATCACAATGAAGATATAGTTAAGCGACTATGACAATACAAATAAATGAATGATTCTGAATAGTTACGTTGAAAATGGTATCATCGAAGTGATCTGATGATGATCATGGAACCGGAAGGTAGGCACTGGAACTCCGTAATTAATCAATGTAACCTAGTCGTGTTTGGACTTATTAGAATTGTCATGAGATGCACTTTGGCTATAAAGTACTATCGAACTGATCTGATGATGGAGCCGGAAGGTAGGTACAGGAACTCCGTAATTAATCAATGTATCCTAGCCGTGTTTGGGCTTATTAGAATTGTCGTGGGATGCTCTTTGGCTATAAGGTACTATCGAACTGATCTGATGATGGAGCCGGAAGGAGGAAGGTAGACACAGGAACTTTATAATAAAACAATGTAACCTAGCAGTATTTGGGTTAATTGGAATTGTCATGAGAAATAGGCACTCTGTTTATAAGTGTATCGCAACTAAAAAGTTTTTCTTCTTTTCGTGTCGATTGACACAACTTCTCAAAGTTTGACCGACCAGTATGCTGATAAATTTTTGTAAAAACGTATCATCAAATTTCCGCGATAAAAAAAGAAAGACTGCGCAGATATTGCTCTACGGGTATCACCTGTACAGGTCATAAAATTTTATTTCAATAACCGTTCACTTGAACATAATAAAACACCACTCTGAAAATAAAAAAAAAACGAAAAAAATCTGGTCCAAAATTAATATCCAACATGGCTGCCATAGCTTGCACTACATTGTGTGTCCGAACATAACATCATGACAAAATTTAGTGCAGCCCGCGGCCCGTTGATTTAATCAAATAAAATACTCTTCTCACCCCACTGGGTTTTTGCAAAAATAAAATTAGGATGGTATCACATTGAGAGTATCGTTGTAGAGATTTTGATATCGTTTCTGGCGCAAAGAAATTTCTAGCAAAAATATTTTCTGAGCTTGTAATGGAAAATGATAAAGTAGGAATTTAATTAATGGGAAAATTGCCTTTTTTCTTGTACACAGCGGAGCCGACGAGGTCAGGTAGAAAGGTGTGAGATTTTTGTGAACTTAGTTATGAAATTGTTCACATTGCACGAGAAGAATGTACGGTAGGTAGGTAATTCAAATACTCAAACTTGGCTCGGCTCGGTAGGTGGATTTATTTTTATATTAATAATAAGCATATTCAGCTTTTTTAATGTTCCCACTTCTGGGATTCAGGCCTCCTCTCTAGAAGAGGGAATGGGCCGTAATCCACCACGCGGGCCCAGTGCGGGTTGGTGGATGTCACATGTCTTCAATTTTTTGGTTCTAGGACATGCCGGTTTCCTCACGATGTTTTCCTTCACCGTTTTGAGAGCAGTGGTGATGTAATAAATTACACAAAGTAACCCGCGACCTACAACTCGTAAGTCGGGGTCATTACCACTCGGCCACCACTGCTCTATTTTTACATTACTATATTATAATATCTATTCTTGATATTATAGTATAGTAATGTAAAAATAAACTGGGTAGACCAGGGCAAGGATAGGAAGAGGTGGAAAAGGTTGGGAGAGGCCTATACCCAAAATGGGGTCCATATCCTAAATTAAGTAAGAGTTATGAATTTACATGTGGATGGATGGAGAGGGAGAGCGAGACCAAAGAAAAGATGGATGGATTGTGTGAGCAGTGATATGAAACAAAAGGGAGTTAGTGATAGCATGACGAGTGACAGGACAGAATGGAAGAAAAAAACGTGTTGCGCCGACCCCAAATAAAACGGGACAAGGGCAGGAAGATGATGATGATGATTCTAAATTAAGTAGATTTAATTCAACCATAATTAAAATTAATTGATTTTATTCATTCATATTGAGATAGTTAATTAATTGATTTTATTCATTCATATTAAGACTAGCTTTTGCCCGCGGCTTCGCTCCCGTCAACTGACTACTATATCTTACTCTACCCAACTCTATCCTACTCTATCTTACTTTACCCTACTCTACCCTACTCTACTCTACTCTACCCTACTCTACCCTACTCTACCCTACTCTACCCTACTCTACCCTACTCTACCCTACTCTACCCTACTCTACCCTACTCTACCCTACTCTACCCTACTCTACCCTACTCTACCCTACTCTACCCTACTCTACCCTACTCTACCCTACTCTACCCTACTCTACCCTACTCTACCCTACTCTACCCTACTCTACCCTACTCTACCCTACTCTACCCTACTCTACCCTACTCTAGCCTACTCAATAAAAAAAAAGTATCCTTTGTCTGTCTCCTGGTTCTAAGCTACCTCCCCACCAACTTTCAGCCAAATCGGTTCAGCCGCTCTTGAATTATAAATAGTGTAACTAACACGACTTTCGTTTATATATATAGATCATCTATATAAAAAAAAATTGCTTCTGCCAGCGGCTTGACTCGCGTGAATATAGGTATCTCGACACAAACTTTAGACCCCTGTTTCATCCCCTTAAGGGCCGAATTTTGGAAAATCCTTTCTTTAGCTCGCCGACACCATAATAGGAAGCTTTGTGCAAAATTTCACGCTCCTAGTTCTAGTAGTTTCGGCTGTGCGTTGATATGTCACAATGTCAGTCAGTCAATTTCTGTTTAAATTATGTTATATAGATACTAACAACATTTGAAATGCATAATTTAAGGGCTAAGGAATAAACGGCATTATTATTATAGGTATATTATTAGTGCATAAAGTTTAATAAATAAAAGTTAAAATTAATATGAAGTTTTCACTGGAAGCCACAAAGATTAAAGCTTGATGTTCAAAACTGTATGAATATTTTTTAGAAAGGAGTGTTTTTCTAATTTTTTTTTTCTGTTTTCTTGATACTTGATGACCTTGAAAAACGAACTGGCAGGCATCGACCCTAGCGGGCACCGTTTCTTGTTGACATCTCTTTAAGACGTGCGTTAAACATTACGGGCCGTCGAGCTAAGCCTGGTCCATATTAGACTTAATATGGACTAGGCTTAGCTCGACGGCGCGTAATGTAATAGACTGCGAGCTACCCATTGCTCGCCGTCTGCTCTATATTATACTTATATTTCACAAACTAAGATTTTTCTTCTCCTTTCTCTATCGTATATTTTAATATTTATTAGTTTATTATTTGTTAATATACCTATTTATGTATTATATGTATATATATTTTATTATCTTTTTAAGTTGTTTTACACTGACAGCCCCAAATCTTTTCCTTTCGTTACAGTTCATCCAAAGTTTGTCTGGTAGAAATTGCCCTGTGCTATAAGACCGCCTATTGTACACTTATTTTTTATAAATATCTGTCCTGTAATAAGTTATATAAAGATGTGCAATAAAGTAATAAATAAATTAAACCTAGAAAATTAAGTAATCATTTTGCATTCACACATTCATCTTACATAATAATTAACAAAACGTACGAGATTCAAAATAAGATAATAAATCTACTCCAAAACTCCTGACTAACAGAATTCAGATTCAAATGAAACAATAAATATTATGATGCTGATGTCGCTTCACGTCGACAGCAACGTTGACATTGTGACGCTAATCCTAACAAAGTAACTTTATGTGGTGATTTCGTGATATGGTGTATTAAAATGTTTAATTTACGGAAATTCAGTGGCATGAAAACGTTGTTTACCTACTTGATAAATTGAGGCAAGAATGTTGTGGGGAATTGTAGGTGAAATTTCATTTTTATAATGCTACTGGCTACTGCCTGTGACTTGGCCCGTGTGAAAGTATAAAATTGACGCAAGGGAACATACTCCCGGGATAAAAAGTATCAGAAATCAGAAACGTTTATTTCAAATAGACAAATCACAGGTACTTTTGAATTGACAAAATGTCGGTAAGTCAAAACAAAGTGAAGCTAAATTGCACGTTCCAAAGCGTAGATCTCTATGGAGAAGAACGTACAAGAAACTCCATGGACACTCTTACAAATCATATTATGAGTTACATAAATCTTGGTTACCTAATTCTTGTCGCTTCTATTATGTGAGCACAATTTAGATAAAATTTTCTTTATTTATTGAAATCTAGTTACTACCACTGGCTTCGCACGCGTGAAAGCAAAACATTATCTCAAAGGAACATACTCCAGGGATAAAAAGAATCATATATTTTGGCGATCGCTGTGCTGTTTAAGGGTGATGCCACCGGATTGGCATCACAGTCAGCGACGACGTTGGAGTGCTGGGTGAAGTCACGGCATCGGCATGGTGATCGCCGTGGCGACGGCTACTCAAGTGTTTATACTGCTACACCCTGAGCCTAGACGTAAACATCCAATAACCTCTGGGTTTATTTTTATTAATATAGGGATTGTTCATGACCAAAGTCGTTTCAATTAAGTAAAGTAACATTTGCTTAAATATGTCCTATTCCAGGATATGGTCTATCTATGTACCGGCCTCGGTTCAGTTCATTGTTGGCAACAATTCGCCTTCTTCTTCCATCACCACTACTCAGACACTTCACACAGTGATGCAGAGATGACAAGAATTGAAAAACTACATTCTGATTAATCTTTTTTCGTTCGTATTGCGTAAATAAAATTGATTTAAAAAATATCTGGTTTTGCTCACCCTGCCTGAATAGATTTGATAGCTATGACGTCACAACATGGCGCTAAGTCAATCCTATTCTCACTTGAATTGCATAGTACACTATCGGCTGTATAATATTAACGTGATGTTAAAAATTCGATTAGAATTTAGTAAGAATGATGAAGATGGATGACAGAATGGCTCTGACCTCAAAATTAGAATAAAAGATAATGTTGATTATTATCTGGGTCGACACTAATTAACGTGGACTTTTCTGGTTAGTCATTTTCTCCAACGAAATCCCTCGTGTACGCCTTGTACGTCACTCGGCTTTCTAAAAAGAACAGCGATAAATTATGTTGATTTTTTCTTGGTATATTTAGGTATTTTTTAGTTAAATTTTTGTTATTAAGCACGGGTATTTTGTATTTTGGGTATTAAAAAGAGTTATGGGTAAGGTAATCAAGGTGATCGGTCGCGCCGGGCCCTGGTTCAGATCATGGTCCTGAACGAGATGGAACAAGATGCGATCGCTTTCTTCTGTAAAGCAGTAATGCTAGCGAATGAGACGGCAGCACGCGTGAGGGAACGGACATCCTCAAGACACAGGCGCCGCGACAGGAGATGTAGCTCGTCATCCGATTGTCCGATAACCATCCCGAGTCGTTCAAGGGGTAGTGTTCAACGTGCGCCACAAAAATATGTCAGCAAAATTGTTGGAGCCCAGCAAGGCCGATGATCGCTAAGGCCACGGCGAATTTCCGTCGAAGACTTGGGCTCGGTCTGGACGGTTACTGGACGGTCGGACAGCGAGCTACCCATTGCTCACCGTATGCAAGTCCGCGCCTACGGTGGCTGGAAATTGGGATCGGGATCCCAGCGGCTGGGGCGTGAGAGTCACTGCCTCGCGAGTGCACGTACGGCCTCCTCCTTTACTAGCATTACTGCTTCTCAGAAAGAGACGACCACCTGCCACTCCTCTTCGCTTCGGACCATGACCTGGACCAAGGCCCGGCGCGAGAGATCGCTGCCACCGATCGCCTCTATGAGGACACGGTGGCGGTGCTCTGCCCAGACGGGGCACACCTCTACCGTAAGCTCCACCGTGTCCTCCGGGTGGTTCACATAATGGTGATTTTTCGACCCGGGTGTTTCTTCAGCACGAATGCGGTGCAGGACCCTCCCGAACTTACCATGTCCGGTGAGGACCTGCATCATGCGGAAGATAAGGACGCCGTGTTGTCTTTCCAGCCACTCCTCAAAGAGGAGACTTACCGCCATAATTGTGCCGTGCCCAGCACTGGGTTGCGACAGTCGCTGTCGCCATTCCATCATGAGATGCCGTCGAAAGGTGTGAGGATAATTAGCATTAAGAATAAATACTTTTTTCTTTTGTCTATTTTTATTTAAAAACAAGAAATTCTGACTTCACATTGACAAAGTCATGGTTTAAATCAAAAATAAAAGTCTTTAAAAATAACAATTTTTATAAAAACAAACATGTTTTAACGACTATTGTTCATTTTGTGCATTTATTTACTCATTACTGAAAATGGGTGATGAATGTGATCGAAAATGGCCTCCTGGTTTACGAGGTCTGGTGAGTAAGATTTTTACTTTTATTTATTGAAGTCTTAGCCAACGAGACTTTAGACTCGTGTAGTTTTTTTACCCAAATTATATTTTTTTATAATTTCTTTTGTCTTTTAAATTATGAGTACCTTGTTCAATTCATCACTGCTTTCAAAGGGTATACAGAAGACACTTTGATGAAGATAAGTAGATAATGTATTCCAGTGATAAAATACAGCAAAGTATTGCTTCAGTTTTGTATGCTCTATAGTCGTGAGAAATTGCGAAGAATTTAGAAATTAATCGTCTAGTTTTCTTCAAGAAGAAATATTTTAACAGTGCATTCCCACCCAGACTCAGCCACACTTTCTGGTTTAAGCATTCGAAGTTGAGTATTTTTCAAACTCTAGTTTAGCCTAAAAACCTATCAAAATTTAGCATTTAGTTGGTGTTTCATACGTTCTTAACTATAAATACTCAATTCAGAAGACCGCCCACAAACGTAAATAAATCTGCAGTATTACCATAGCATTCTACGTCCTTAATACCAAGTTTACCTTCTGCGATTACTTTACAGCGTTAAATTTAAGATAATGTGGTATGTGACACAGATCGGTGTGTGAGGAAATTACAGGGACACATTAATGAGGCGTTTTTCTCTACAAGTAGGAAGAAGGTGGGCGGGCTCCGTAGCAAATTGCGTTCTCGTGCGAAACGGAACGGTGATGCTTCGTTAGATTTAAGCCGTTAATTGTTTATATTAGGTTTGTTTTGAGTTTCAAGAGTGTGAACGTGTTCGTGTTGTTTTATGGATGTGGTTTTCCGCAACAATATGTGTAGAAAGGAAGACTTTACTTGGTGTGTGTCTTTATACTGAAATAATGATTATTTTGGTACAGTAAAACGTTTAGAGCGGCCCTTTATGTGGATTAAGTTTTATCTTATGTAATTTGTGAATTAAGTTTAGCATAGCATAGCATAGCATAATCAGCCTTTTAATGTTCCCACTGCTGGGACTCAGGCCTCCTCTCTATTAGAGAGAATGAGCCGTAATCCACCAAGCGGGCCCAGTGCGGGTAGGTAAATGCCACACGTCTTCGAATTTTTTCGTTCTAGGACATGCCGGTTTCCTCATGATGTTTTCCTTCACCGTTTTGAGAGCTGTGGTGATGAAATAAATTACACAAAGTAATGCGTCTGGCTGGGTTTGAACCCGCGATCTACACGCGGGTTTGGATCAAGTTTATGATGATAGTATTATCATTATCTCACTAGCATTTTTCTAACTTGCTCGAGGTCGGTATCCAGTCTAACCGAATGCGGTTGAATACCTGTGGTTTACATGTAGCAACTGCCTATCAGACCTCTAAAACCCAGTTTAGTAATCGGCCATTGATTGCTGATTGCCCAGTGTCAACACGATATTTCCTTGGATACACTGATGGTTAGACTTTCTGGAGTCTGACTACCTGTAACGACTGTTAGAAACACTCGTCACAAATCACAGAATGGCGTAGCGTCATAGCAATAGCATAGCATGCATCATATCCTTTTCACGCACGTCATCGCGTTCATAGACTATAGCTACACGAAAACAGAACCGCGTCCTTTGGCACAGACGAAACGTAATGTTGCCACTTTATATATATTATGATTTCGTATTTCGTCTTTATTTATTCATTGTTTTTTTTTCCTTTCCCTATAATTTGTTTATATTTATCTATTTTATTCAAATCTATTAGCACACAATACCGTGCCGACGTCTTTATGTCGATACCGTTAGTTAGTTTGCTTATAATTTGTTAGTTTTAAAGTTGCGCCTTGTTCCGCCAAATAAAATGTTTTTCTTTCTTTTCTTTCTTCTTTCTGTCAAAGATTTACGAATGACAACCGGGACCAACGGCTTTACGTGCTTTCCGAGGCACAAGTAGACCAGTGAAAGATACATATGAATTGAAAAATTCTCATTGGTACTTGCCCGGTTTTGGACCCACAAAACCTCATGCGTACGACGATAATATTGACAATAATAATTGCGAAAGTTTGTGTACATATGTATATGTTTGTAACTAGTGACTGGCCTGTTGGTCTAGTGGTTAGTGGCCCTGACCGGTATGCCGGAGGTCGTGGGTATATGAGCACGATCATTTGTTCTGTGTCTGGGGTGTAATCTATATATATAAAAATGAAACCCGTTTTCCTTGGTCACGGCATCACGCGTGAATGGCTGGACCGATTTCACTAATTCTTTTTTTGTTGTATTTGTTATTATTAGGAGAAGGTTCTTACGGAAAAAAATATTAAGAAAATCTCTCAGAAATATTGAAAAATATAAATTTAATTTTGCATATTTAAAAAAACGCGCGTAACGAATGTCAATGTCATTCACAGCCATAGACTATATTGAAAGAGCATTGTTTGTCCTAAGATAGGTCAGCTATACAAAATAAAGTAGTGCATCATTGCTACGCGGCGGTACGAAGTTCGCCGGGTCAGCTAGTTTATCTATAATAAATAAAAAATAAAAAATAGCTTTATTGCATATCATTTTGGCTTAGATTACATGTCGAGGAGTCTCAATTTAGGCATAGAAATGCCTGTAGTTGAAGGCTTCACTCTTCCCTTACATTATAAATATTCAACTAGGCAGATGACATAAAGGAAAAAAATAAAATAAAAAGTAACAAGGAAAAAAAAAATTATAATATAATATACAATCTAAGTATTTAGAAATATTTAAATATGTTTATCAGTTGTCTAGTACTCATAACACAAGCTCTGCTTAGCTTGGGGTTGGGACTAGACGATGTTGTGTGATAGTTGTGGAATATTATATTATTATATTGTGGAATATTATTAACTCCTTCACGCTCAAACAGCTTTGAATGAAAGCGGCTTATAATGTAGTATAATACGGAAGTGAGAATATTTTATGAAGATAAGCAACATTAAGTACATGCAAGGTTTCTGTGGTTGATGGCTGTTTGCTGCCATACCTTACATTATATTTATGAAGAATTAACGTTTATACATAGTTGAGTGTCGTACTCAATTATTAAGGAGAACCTGAAAGTGTATAGTAGTAGTATACTATATAGCTGTTGGCGTTTTAAAGGTGTCCATGTAGCCCAATGTGAAATAAAATATTTTGAAATGAATTGATTTCATCAGGTTATCGGTCAATCGTGTGGGAGGCCTTTAGAAAGAAAAGAAAGAAAATGGCTTTTATTGGCATTACAAAAACGGAAACACCTTAAAATTAAACATATAGTACATTGAGTAATGCCAAAAGGGCCTCAGCTCAGCATAAATGGTAACACAAGGCCACCCCCTGATGCTGATTTTCAGCTGCAGCCCTTGGTTGCCATATGCTTGAAAATAGAAAATATTCATTTAAAATCTAAAAGGTTCTGTGCAGAAACCAACTAAAAGAAAATGTTGCAATTCTTATGTATTAAACAGTCCAAAAAGATTTATGTGCCCATTTAAAACAAATAATAAAACTGAGATGTCATTTAACAATATTAGTTCGAAGCAGTTAAGAGTGTAAACAATTAATAACTTAGATAAAACTTAAAAAGAAAACTTAAACTTTAAACGCTGCGTCTTTCAGTGCGTGGTCGCAACTCCATAACGTTTCGGCTCCATCGACCATCTGTTCTGCGAGCAATGTGTCCTGCCCACTGCCGCACGGGAATCCCATGGATGCGACCATTCGTTGTAGCGACATTTGGGGGAGACCTATGTCCAACAGTGGACGTCTTTCGGCTGAAATGATGAAATTTCATGTATGATTTTTATGTTAAATGTTCCCAAATGCTATAGCTTTATGGGAAAGAGAAATATAAGTTTTGTTGGTTGTCATAGTTTTTACATGAGTTCCTGAATGTTTGTTTTATTGAGTTTGTATATTAGTACATGGAGGACTTACAGCTAATTAAACCAGACAAAAAAAAAGGAAACCATAATCATTGGGAAGCCAATTAAAAGTCCTCACGTATAGACATTATAATACATTAAAAATGGTATAAGCACAAAAACAAAAAAGCTTCCCTTTTAATTAACTAGAATACACTATAAATACTTGGTTTTCACTTAAATAACTATATCAATAATCTATTAAACCTAATGCTACTTGAAAAATTTGAGGCTTAAGCACCTTCTGGCCGAGTTCACACTAATTGTGCGATCCAAATCACAGTCCTTGCATATGTCATTGAAATTACTGCTTGCACTCACGATACAACTATTCCTCCTACAATTTGAAGACGTGTGAGGAACACGTATGGGTGGATTAAAACGAAATGTATTGTTTGGCACATTAAAAAAAAAATTTGGACAAAAGGTCAGGGCTATCAATATTGTTATTGAGGATTTTGAGCAAAAACAGACAGTCAGCAATTCTACGACGATCAACCAGTGGAAAAGATGTTACTTCTTACAGAGTTCAAGATAATTAGTTGACTGATATGGAATCTTTTGATGGAAGCAAAGATATTTAATGAAACGTCTTTGGATGTTTTCATGATATTTCTACTACTCTTGGATTCCTTATTCTGTATTATATCTGTCTAATATATAAATGCTAGTCTTTCTAATATTTAAATGCTAGTCTGTCTAGTATTTAAATGCTAGTCTGTCTAGTATTTAAATGCTAGTCTGTCTAATATTTAAATGCTAGTCTGTCTAGTATTAAAATGCTAGTCTTTCTAATATATAAATGCTAGTCTTTCTAATATTTAAATGCTAGTCTGTCTAGTATTTAAATGCTAGTCTGTCTAATATTTAAATGCTAGTCTGTCTAGTATTTAAATGCTAGTCTGTCTAATATTTAAATGCTAGTCTGTCTAGTATTAAAATGCTAGTCTTTCTAATATTTAAATGCTAGTCTGTCTAGTATTTAAATGCTAGTCTGTCTAGTATTTAAATGCTAGTCTGTCTAATATTTAAATGCTAGTCTGTCTAGTATTTAAATGCTAGTCTGTCTAATATTTAAATGCTAGTCTGTCTAGTATTAAAATGCTAGTCTGTCTAATATTTAAATGCTAGTCTGTCTAATATTTAAATGCTAGTCTGTCTAATATTTAAATGCTAGTCTGTCTAATATTTAAATGCTAGTCTGTCTAGTATTTAAATGCTAGTCTGTCTAGTATTTAAATGCTAGTCTGTCTAATTTTTAAATGCTAGTCTGTCTAGTATTTAAATACTAGTCTGTCTAGTATTTAAATGCTAGTCTTTCTAATATTTAAATGCTAGTCTGTCCAATATATAAATACTAGTCTGTCTAGTATTTAAATGCTAGTCTTTCTAATATTTAAATGCTAGTCTGTCCAATATATAAATGCTAGTCTGTCTAATATTTCAAGGCTAGTCTGTCTAATATTTAAATACTAGTCTGTCTAATATTTAAATGCTAGTCTGTCTAATATTTAAATGCTAGTCTGTCTAATATTTAAATGCTAGTCTGTCTAATATTTAAATACTAGTCTGTCTAATATTTAAATGCTAGTCTGTCTAATATTTAAATGCTAGTCTGTCTAGTATTTAAATGCTAGTCTGTCTAATATTTAAATGCTAGTCTGTCTAATTTTTAAATGCTAGTCTGTCTAGTATTTAAATGCTAGTCTGTCTAATATTTAAATGCTAGTCTGTCTAGTATTTAAATACTAGTCTGTCTAGTATTTAAATGCTAGTCTTTCTAATATTTAAATGCTAGTCTGTCCAATATATAAATACTAGTCTGTCTAGTATTTAAATGCTAGTCTTTCTAATATTTAAATGCTAGTCTGTCTAGTATTTAAATGCTAGTCTGTCTAATATTTAAATGCTAGTCTGTCCAATATATAAATACTAGTCTGTCTAGTATTTAAATGCTAGTCTTTCTAATATTTAAATACTAGTCTGTCTAGTATTTAAATGCTAGTCTTTCTAATATTTAAATGCTAGTCTGTCCAATATATAAATACTAGTCTGTCTAGTATTTAAATGCTTGTCTTTCTAATATTTAAATGCTAGTCTGTCTAGTATTTAAATGCTAGTCTGTCTAATATTTAAATGCTAGTCTGTCCAATATATAAATACTAGTCTGTCTAGTATTTAAATGCTAGTCTTTCTAATATTTAAATGCTAGTCTGTCTAGTATTTAAATACTAGTCTGTCTAATATTTAAATGCTAGTCTGTCTAATATTTAAATGCTAGTCTGTCTAATATTTAAATGCTAGTCTGTCTAATATTTAAATACTAGTCTGTCTAATATTTAAATGCTAGTCTGTCTAATATTTAAATGCTAGTCTGTCTAGTATTTAAATGCTAGTCTGTCTAATATTTAAATGCTAGTCTGTCTAATTTTTAAATGCTAGTCTGTCTAGTATTTAAATGCTAGTCTGTCTAATATTTAAATGCTAGTCTGTCTAGTATTTAAATGCTAGTCTTTCTAATATTTAAATGCTAGTCTGTCCAATATATAAATACTAGTCTGTCTAGTATTTAAATGCTAGTCTTTCTAATATTTAAATGCTAGTCTGTCCAATATATAAATGCTAGTCTGTCTAATATTTCAAGGCTAGTCTGTCTAGTATTTAAATGCTAGTCTGTCTAATATTTAAATGCTAGTCTGTCTAGTATTTAAATGCTAGTCTGTCTAGTATTTAAATGCTAGTCTGTCTAATATTTAAATACTAGTCTGTCTAGTATTTAAATGCCAGTCTGTCTAGTATTTAAATGCTAGTCTGTCTAATATTTAAATACTAGTCTGTCTAGTATTTAAATGCTAGTCTGTCTAATATTTAAATGCTAGTCTGTCTAATATTTAAATGCTAGTCTGTCTAATATTTAAACACTAGCCGCTGCTAGCGGATTCGCTCGCGTGATAGTACAGAATTATACCAAGGAAATATATTCTTGGGATAAAAAGTATCCCATATGCTACTCGGACATAATCTAAATGTGTTCTAAGTTTAGTCGAAATTCGTTCAGTCGTTCAGACACTCACAAACTTTTACCTTTGAAATTTTAAGTGTGATGTGATGTGATCAATCCTATAGTTATTCTGTTAATAACCCTGAAAGTAAGTTTTGGATTAGCTAAAGCTAAATCACCTTTGTTCACAACAAAAGACTGTTCTGACTAAAAAGCAGAGTAGTGGTGGTCCAGTGGTTAGGCTAGTTTTAGAGGAACGTTGACCATCGGCGCTGATAGCTCAGCGCGTAGCTTGTCAGTGCTCAGGCTCAACGCGTTTCAGTTTCGTGCTGGCACATAGTCAGCGCTGACCAACGCACGTGCTGATAGCTACGCGTTATTCGAAAACACTTTCTAGAAGTTCATACGTTTCGGCTGTCAGCGCCGACGGTCATCGTGCGGTCAGTGCGATTCTAAAACCAGCCTAGTGGCCCCAATTTACTAGTTGTATGTCATGGGTTCAAACCCAGGCAAGTGCTTCACTTTGTGTAATTTATTTCATCATTCAGTAGTGATGATTATTTTCTTTTACCGTTTTGGGAGCAGTCTCTCAAAATAGTGAAAGAAAATATTTTGAGGAAACCGACTTGTCCTAGAACCAAAAATTCAAGTACATTCTTCAACCACGCTGTTTGCTTTCTCAACCATTTCTCTCTAGAAAGGAGGCCAGAGTCCCACCAGTGGAGGAATATTATAAAGAGCTGATTATGCTTGTATTAAAAATCGATGAGAGCTGTTAGTACTTATTAAATTAGCGACATCTTGAAACAAACATTATAATTATAAAGAAACCCATTAAGTAATTACAATACAAATAAACAGCTGTTGTTGGCTAATTACTTTTGTTTACGATTCATTCTCACGTAAACAAAACTTTATGTTAATTAAACTACAATATTATGGAAATGTTACAAAAGTTACAAGCAAACACAACAAATTATGTTCTTAAACTTAATTTATGGATAGATTTATAATGAAAATTATGTAAAAACACGGAAAAGTCATATTTTCGACATGCTAGTTGAAACTCTTTAATTTTAAAGTTATATCAAAATGTAGAGATAAGTGATATTGCAGAGTTTTGTACAAAGTCTGCAAACTGACTTTTATTTTGTTTGCAGACTCACGCCTAGACAGAAATCTACACGACTTGCTGTTGGGCGCTACTGACGTCATTGGAAACTTGGCCACCAACATGTACACTAATCACTTGCAGTGGCAGGGGGATATGTTTGGCAATGGTGTATGTAATATATTATTTAAATAATTGTAAATTTGCTTAAATTTTAAACCTCTTTAACATTAGTAACTAAAACTCTGCAATGTCACTTCGTCATTATCATCTTCCTGCCTTTATCCCATATTACTTGGGGTCGACGGAACACGTTTTTTTTCTTCCATTCTATTCTGTCAGCAGTCACGTTATCATTTGCTCTCTTTTCTTTCATATCACTCTTCACACAATTTATCCACCTTTTTTTAAGGCTGCAATTTATTTTACAACTCTGCAGAACTACCCTCTTATAATTTAAGTCTTCATTTTAGACGTATTGCTTTTTAAACGAATTTATATTAATTAATTTTTACAAGATATAGATAGCTTTTTAAATGAATCGATTAATATTTACCTGTTTACTTTAACCTGTATTTTACTCAGCATGTTGACTTTTATCCTGCAGAGTTTTTTTTTAAGTTTTTTAATTTTTTCAGTTCTGTTTTTCTCGGGCATCATGTGGGGGGGAGGGTCGTGGAGAAAGCCGCAATATCGTGCATTATGTCAAGAACTGGCTGCAAACCCACGAAGAGGCACAGGTATGGTTAATTTATTAAGCTTTATGTGGAGTATACACAACAGCAGCGTATTTACGAATAATCTCTATTAATTTAGTATTTAAAGGCGCGGGTGGTGCAGTAGTTGAGCGATTTGCTGCTGTACTGCATGTCACAGGTTCGATTCCCGCACGGGACAAATATTTGTATGGCCAGTTTTTTTTAAAGGAGAAGAGAAAAGAGTTTTCTAGAGCATATAGTCTTGGGTTCGATGCCCAGGTTGAGCGAGTATCAGAAATACCAATCAGCTGATTCATTAACAGACATAGAAACACGCAGACTTTTATAATGTTTGTAGGATATTCTCTGCTTATTCCAGGTGATGCTAGCCAGTATCATGGTGGTGGTGGGCCTGTGGTGGCTGGTACGAGCTGTTCTCACCCTGCTCATAAACCTGGTCTGTCCCTTGTTGGTCGTCATTCTGGCAGTGGTTAGTACATTCTTCTGTAAATTGGTGTTAGGTTACTGTGTTAACTTATCTTTTTAGGGTTCCGTACCTCAAAAGGAAAAACAGGCTACTAACCACTAGACCTACAAAAAAAAAATGGTCCAGTCCTTCGATGTACACGGTATAAACGACGACGTTGTTTTTATCAAGCGTGTTTCATCGTTGACCACATCACCTAACATCAGGTGAGATAATGGTCAAACGCGAGCCTATCCATAATAAAAAAAATTACAAGGATTAGCAATGAGTACAACAATAATGTATTAAGCATGGGCGAACTAGATATATTTAATGACAAGGTACCGAAAACATCGTGAGGAAACCGGCATGTCCTAGAACCAAAAATTCGAAGACATGTGACATCCACCAACACGCACTGGGCCCGCATTACGGCCCATTCCCTCTCCTAGAGAGGAGGCCTGAGTCCCAACAGTGGGAACATTATAAGGCCGACTATGCTATGCTATGCTACCGAGATTTAGGAGAAAATTAATACAATCTTTAAAATCCTTGCCAGGTAATTTTTAATGTTTTTAATTTAACTTATTTTTTAATTTAATTGATTGTTTGTTTATTTAATTTTTATTTATAATTTATTCGACTTTAATTTGTAATTTATTTTATTTTTAATTATTTTTGACTTCAAATTATTTGCAATATTTCAATCTATTTAATTCATTTTTTATATTTTCAATTCATTTTAATGTGTAGTGATAATAATCTTAATGTGTTTGACTTATTTGAATCTATTTTTGTGTTATATTATTGTTTTATTATTCATTATACCCCGAGCGAACGCCGGCTTCGAACGTCATTGTCTTTCTATTTTGTCTCTAATTACGCTACTCAATAGGTTAAATTGATTATACTTTAAAATTATATAATGACAAATTATAATTTTCAAGGCAGCAATATTATTATGGTGATCGCTATGTACGCCTTAATTGTCATGTGCATTAGCCCCTATTTAATTGTTATTAAGTTTTTCCTTTTATGTAAAATGTATGTGATGTGGCTGTACTACATTAAATAAACAAATAAAATAAAAATCAATCCTGCTAGACATTTTTGTGATTTCAATTTTAGACTCGTATACACAGGGACCCAGTAGAATACCAGCGTCAGGTATATTTGCCTGACAGATGCTGAGTTGAGCTCCCATTTGATGCAGCCTTAAAGCGCACACCGCACTATGCTATCTTATTGTTTATCTCACAAAACTTACTAAGTACCTACCTATGTTTTTGTGTTTAATTTTTTAACGTGTTTTTTTATGTACATAATTCAATGTACTCGTAACATTGATGTCTCTGATTGTTTACATTTTTTATTTTTTTGTTAATTTATATGCTTAGTTTTATGTTTTTTAATTTTGTTGTGCTTTTGTGAAGGTACTATTTGTTCATTTTCTGTGTTGCATCAAATAAATATTTTATCTATCTATCTATCTATCTAAATAACTCTTTCTTCATATACACGAGTGATTGTAGAGGACATAGTATTTAATGTTTATCATGGCGTAAGATTTCTCCAAACAGTTTTACACCTGTTAAATTCTGTACTACGTGAACTAAACAATGTTTGTTTTCCACAGGTATGCGTGCCCCAGCTGCGAGCGCCGCTATTAGGTCAAAATTACCCCCTGCTAGCTAACTTACTCAGAAACATATTGTTGAAAATGGCGGAGAACATCAGAGGATGTTAACAACGAAATTATGTTGACTTGAATAGTTTGAAGTAAAAAAAAAAAAATGGTATTTGGTTTTTTCTTCTAGTATCCTATTCCTGGTTGGCAACATAATATGTTGTACTTTTAGAATGGAAGTGACCTAAAACAAAAATTGCAATTTGTGGAAAACGAGGAAGAAAGTCTTCGAAATGTATAGTGTTAACCTTCGTGTTTTTTTTTTGCTAGAGCAAATTATTGGGTCATGAGACCAATGATAAACGCAAGATAACATAGCAGCATACGACCGATGGGATAGTGGAGAGACGTGTTTGACAATTCCGGAAGGACTGGTCCACAATGAGGACAGACGAGTAAAGAAAGAAAAACTGTTTATTCGCGCGAAATGACGCAATCTTAAAACTAGCAAACAAACATTGTAAATTGATAGGGAAGATATGCGTCACATCCACGCAAAACGGTCTGACGCTCAGCATAAAGCTGTGGCCTCACGCATTATGCGATAAGCTCACAGCGCTGGATACTTGGTGCTGGATTGTGGGATTGGTCCACAATGAGGACAGACGAGCGTGGAACTTCCGGAGGGGCTGGTCCACAATGAGGATAGACGAGTGTGGAACTTCCGGAGGGATTGGTCCACAATGAGGGCAGACGAGTGTGGAACTTCCGGAGGGATTGGTCCACAACGAGGACAGATAAGTGTGGAACTTCCGGAGGAATTGGTCCACAATGAGGTCAGACGAGTGTGGAACTTCCGGAGGGATTGGTACACAATGAGGACAGACGAGTGTGGAACTTCCGGAGGGATTGGTCCACAATGAGGGCAGACGAGTGTGGAACGTTCGGAGGGATTAGTCCACAATGAGGGCAAACGAGTGTGGAACTTTCAAAGGGACTGGTCTACAATGAGGACAGACCTGTGTGGAAAAGGCAGAGAGAGGCCTTCGCCCAGCAGTAGGACATAATCGGCTAACAACAACCAGATAAGTCGGGCTTTTCTTCACTGCAAGTTTGTAAAGTAGGGTGTTCATTTTAGAATCAGGATTTATAAGAAGTTTTAGGTAGTTCACTTTAAAAAAAATGTGTCGAATTTAGGTTCCTGAGCAACTAGGGCGTTCAGATTGAGCGCCTGGGCTGTAGGAGCATATCGAGCCGTTAGAGTACGTGACGGAGGAGCAACGAACAGGCACCGTATGATACAGGTGCGCGATTTGTATTTTCGAGACCATTTAGAACAGCAAACTCGTATCTTGTACAAAAAAATATTCAAATTCCATTGCAGCCTATTAGATTTGCACCAATATCCTATGCACACAAATCTTGATCTACATGTAAACTGCCATTATGATGAAAAAGGTGATTTGCTTTGAAGCAAGTAAACCTTACTACCGTCCTCAGTCTACAGCAGTCTTACTGGATGCCCCTCTCGAATCGCTTACTATGCTTCTCGATGAACCCACGCCCCAGCCACCGCGTCAGGAGACGCCCCAGTCATCGGGAGTGGCAGGGCGACCCCCAGCCATCGTAGGCGTAGGTTTACGGACAACGAACAATGGGTACACGTGCCTCAAAGAGATATTAGCAAATCTGAAGGGGCTTAGTAGGGCCGATACCTGCAAGGGCTGCGGAAACGTTTAAAAGAATTTCTGAAAAAGAAAGACGTCGTCCTAGAATGCAAAGGGCAAAGACACAGGTACCTATAGTTTCAGTCAGTAAAAGTCTGACACGTCCTCCTGCTCAACCCCTAGAGTGAGAGAAGTCATTGGATGTTTTCTCACCACAAAAAAAAGTATCAATGAAGATTTTCACGATATCGGTGTAGGTACCTAAGTTCCTGTAATAGCTTCTTCCATTTGTCAAAAGAGTGGAGTGGCGACCACTTACTGGAAGACGTAGCGTTGGAAGACCTGGTGAGTGTTGCGGGAATCCGATAGATTGTTAATTTGTATGTATCTAAGTATATAGGGTGACTGGTAATTAGTGTACGATACTTAAACACGTGATTGTGCTCATGATAACCAACCACTTTTACTATAGGAGCAAAGCCGAAATCACGAAAAAAATATCAGCTGTTCAGTACATTAGGCAAACATAAATGTACTGAACAGCTGATTTTTTTTCGCGATTTCAGGTTTGTTCCCATAGTAAAAGTTGTTGGTTATCATGAGCACAATCGCGTGTTTAAGTATCGTACACTAATTCCCAGTCACCCTATATATTTATTATTGTATTTCTTTACCATTAAGCTGCACCTACCATGTTTTGTTTCTGCACCACCTTAAGGTCGACTGGTAGAAAATGCCTAAGGCATTAAGTCAGTCTTTGTACAGTGTTTATTACTAGTGCATAAAGTTTTAATAAATAAATAGATGCGAGATGCACAAGATCATTCATTGTGGCGACACTAGGGAGAGACCCATGTCCAACAGTGGACGTTTTTCGGCTGAAATGATGATGATTTGTCAAGCAAATCATCGGTTCTTACAAGCTTGATCGAGACTCAATTCTAATGTTTAATCTCACGTTAGCAAAACATTGATTTTAAACCCACCAAATAATATTTTTTTGAGCTTCACCGCAGTCAAGTAAAACAGTGGTTTATACATTTTGTTTTAACGCCACTTACCTGAAAAATGATGTAAAAATCCTAGAACTTTATAGCTCCAATGAAATAAAAGCAGTACCTACCTGGTGAACTGGCATTTCTCAGTGCCAGTTGTAAAACGCCACCTCGCAAAATAAAACTTAAATAAGACGCCTTAAAGTTAGTTTTATTGGAGATTTTAGAATCATTTGCAGTTTTATGTACTGGCACTGTAGGAGTTATGGGATGAGGGTGCTAAATGTACTGAGTTGGTACTTCAAGCACGAATGTCGTGGATTCTATTAACTTTAAATTGCGACTTGCACTTGGCCTGTTTTTGGGGTTCCGTACCTCAAAAGGAAAATACGGAACCCTTATAGGATCACTTTGTTGTCCGTCTGTCTGTTTGTCTGTCAAGACCCTTTATCACGGGAACACGTGGAGGCATAGAGTTGAAATTAAAACTATTACTCATGTCTACGGTCTCTTGAACCTGTGAAAAAATCAAACTTCTGAGCTAATGAAAAAAAAAGATACGGCCGTTTATGTCGCAAAAAACGTATATTTCGACACTCTCAAGGGAATAAAAATTCATAGGGTTCTTTCCGTAGACTTAGAATCCTACAATTTGGCATAAAGCAAGGTCTCATAGCACAAGTAAGTATAGGAAGAATCAGAAAACTGAAAGTTTGTGGTTACGTCACAAAAAAAACCATTTTTTACGATTCGGAAAAATCTTCGTAAATCAATTCGGGAATGGAACTGTTTACGTAGGTAAGTTTATATAATACGGAACCCTCAGTGCGCGAGTCCGACTAGCTCTTCCCCGATTTTGGTGTTGCTATTCCTTTGGCAAGCTGATTGCTTACGTAGATTGTTGGTTCTACTTTCCAACTAACTTCTTCCTGTGGTTTATAAACTTAATCCGTGTGATGAATTGCGGCCGTAAAAAGGGTGACGGTGTCCGCATGAGTTCATGCAGACTATCTGGCTGGAGAAGTGTAACAAAACGTACAAGGATTTTTGTGCCCCGGCTATAGATAGCTGCAAAACACCGTATGCTTTTGGTCGAAGGACATCCATGAACATAGGACATCCATGAACATTTCCACACGTAAGAAAAATGAATTTAAAGTAGAAAATATACTACAGAGGGCAAGGGGAGCAATACAACGTGTGGCAATAAACACACATATTAAAAGAAATACTTAGCTGTGTTCAGAATCAATCGATTTCAGCTATTTTTTTAAATTGGCAATTTTTTGTCCTAAAATAATCAAAAATTACTTTAGAATAAAAAAAATACTAGCTTTGATAACCTCTTGATATTTATCTTGATTGCATCACTAGCTTGTTTGTGACTACTAATTTCTTACTAGGAAACAAATTTATTAAAAAAACACTACTAGTTTAGTCCGGTCAGTTTAGACATCCGAGGTCACAAAAATTGTTCAAAACACCATCATAAATGAAATCTGAAAAGTTCTCATCGATCCGACACCTAGAAAAAAATACTCGGAGTCAAAGGTCACAAAAACGAGTTTTTCGCGATTTTCAACAAAACTAAGTTTTATCATAAAATTAGCCCAGAGAAGAATTATAGATCAGATAATTATCTACAAAAACGTCTAATTCGTTTTCTCCCTAAGAGCCACCGTTTTTGAGATATAATTCAAAAAGTTGAAAGAGGTAATCGTCATAATATGCACACGTTTTCACTCCACCTTTGAGGTAGTGTACTTATCTCGTTTTTAGGGTTCCGTACCTCAAAGAAAAAAAACAGAACCCTTATAGGATCACTTTGTTGTCCTATTTCTTGGTCTAATATGACTGGACTGATTTAAGTAAAAATGTAGTGCTTGTTGTATTGAACCTAATTTTCTAATTGGGGGGGTATAAGGGTGTGTAATATTCCTGCCTGTAGCTATGATCCGGAGCGACGAGGGAATGTCAGGCGGTCGCCTTCTTTTGCGAAGCAGAAGGAGGCGGCCGCACGCGTGGACTTCCTAACATTCCAGCCGCCGGGATCCCGACCCCGATTTTCTAGTCGTTGACGGCGCGTAATGTTCCACGCGCGCTTCAAAGCAAAACAAGCAGGGCCATAGCCTATTGAAGCCATGGGTTCGCTTCTGAAGGAGAAACCCGTGGTCCTGGAATGCAAGCTAAAGAAGAGACATGGGAGTGGGTTTTAGTCCGTAAAAGTCAGACATGCCCTTGCACTTCGCCCTAGAGCACGAGAAGTCATAGGCTGATTTCCCACCTAAAAAAAAAACCAGTTAGATGTTGTATATTATCACCAAAGTTGGATTATTTCCCAGCAACCGCACCTGTTCCCGCTTTATGACCGCTGTTACTTTTGATCCAATACTGAATATAACTTTGCAACAATCCGCTAGAAATAAAGCCGCGTTGTCTACAGGATTTAATTCAGCTGATCCTCACGAGACACCTTGACGATCGCAGCTCTGACTGTACATCGTAAACTGGGAATTTGTTGTAGGGTTGGCAAAAGAACTGAACAAAGCTGAAGTAGTGTTCACTGTTCATATCGATTGTGTGTGAACTAAGTTTTGGCATTCTTGAAAGTAGAATTATGGAGAAGCATTTACCAGAGAGGGTTATCTCGGATCGGCCATACCTGAGGGCAAATTCAGCGTATAACATTCCCATTTTTTTTTAAGGTGAGATATTACCCAATGACACGCTCTCTCGCTCCGCCCTAGAGCGAGAGAGCGTGTCAAACTTTTACTTACTAAAAACCACACCTATCTTATCTTTGTGGTCTGGTTTCCGCACTTAGTCCTTATCGGACCATTGTCCGTGAAAAACCACACCTATTTCCTTCTTTGAGTAGCGTTCAAGGACTTCGGTTTTCCTTTTTGGAAGTTAACCCATGGCCCCAGTTGACTTCGGGCCAACCCAGTTGATTCCCATTGCTGGGGCTCAGGCCTCTCTATGAAAGGAAGTTGTGTAAAATTTGTTTATCACTAACTTCTACCTGCAGCTTCGCCTGAGTGAAAGTAAAAAAAATATCCCAAAGGAACATACCCCCGAGATAAAAGTATAGCATAGCATAGCATAGTCGCCCTTATCATGTTCCCACTGTTGGGACTCAGGCCTCCTCTCTAGGAGAGGGAATGGGCCGTAATCCACCACGCGGGCCCAGTGCGAGTTGGTGGATGTCACATGTCTTCGAATTTTTGGTTCTAGGACATGGCGGTTTCCTCACGATGTTTTCCTTCACCGTTTTGAGAGCAGTGGTGATGAAATAAATTACACAAAGTAATGCGCCTGGCTGGGTTTGAACCCGCGACGTACAACTCGTAAGTCGGGGCCGTTACCACTCGGCCACCACTGCTCTACATTATAATATAAAAAGTATCCTTTGTGCTATTACAGGATATGGTGTCCCCGTGTGTCAAATTTCATCTAAGTCTGACATTGCCTTTTGCTCAGTTATATGATGATTTCCCACGTTAAAAAAACCGTGCAAGTGCGAGTCCAACTCACGCACTGAGGGTTCCCTACAAACTTACCTGCAGAACAGAGAGTAAAGTCCCGCAAATCTCCGTTGAAAAGAGAGGATCCTCCGACCAGACGGGTGTTATGTCTGGTGGGCAACTACCCGATAGATGATTTCGGGCCGTTCAATATGTTCAAATCGCGTGGAGAACTGTAAGCGTTGATCTCCGCATTAACGCCGGCGTTCACGCGCCATTGTCTTACTATTGTGTCTCTAATTACGCACTTAAAAGGCGCAATACAGGATTAGTTCTTATGTGACGCCATAGATGTCGCTACGTATTACTTCTCTCCGCAGATCGTAGATCGATGGTTCTTGAATTCTCGAATTGAGTTACGAAAATTTTACCGAATCGCAAAAAAAAATTTTTTTATTACGTAATAAACAAATTTACAGTTTTTAGATTTTTTCTATACATGAATAGCTATGAGACCTTGCTTCATGCCAAACAGGATTCTAAGAAAACGGTTTTTTACGACATAAACGGCCGTATCTTTTTTTTTTCGTTAACTCTGAAGTTTTTTTCACAGCTTCAAGGGTCTGCAGACCTGAGCATATGGTTTTAATTTCAACTCGATACCTCCGCGCGGTCCTTAGATAAAGGGTCTTGACAGACAGACGGACAACAAAGTGATCCTATAAGGGTTCCGTTTTTTCCTTTAGAGGTACGAAACCCTAAAAGGGACACAAAATAACCTTAAACTAAAAGTGACACCCTAGATAAAATAAAAGTAATTCTTCTTATCAAAAGATAATATAAACTGAATACATTTAGGAGCACTTATATCTGAAGATACCTCACCATCTGTCACACAGGCCCGCACGTGACGAGGGTCTGGATATTGTACACGGTTCGATCTAAGTACGTTCTACCTTCTTTTAGAGCTGACTTAGGGATGGACACTACTTAAGTCTTTACGTAGAAGAATTGTCCTTTGTGTCACTAAACTGAAATAAAATATTTTTTTTCGTCGTAAGAACATAATAATAATATTTATTTATTTTCTCCCATACTTAGGAAGATTTATACAATTTATAAGAAACAGTTTACAGACGGGAGACAGGAGCCCATACTAGGTGAAACCGCACAGGTTTTTACGACTCTCCTTGTTTTCCTAATATCGAAAACATTATAAAAAGCCAAAGTTGGAGGATACATTACAGTAATAGGAAGTTCTTATAACTCATGAAAATAAGAATTAAATTATGACATTCAATTTAAATTATGACATTATTTAAATTAAATTAAATTATTATATGAGATTAAAATAAGACATCAAATTAAATTAAATTATATAAAGTCATAGTAATTAATGTTTTGGTTAGTTTGTGAATTGTTGATGAGTGTTTAATCTGTTTATAGTGTTGTGTGAGTGTTTATTCTGTATATAGTGTTGTGTGAGTGTCTTTTACGAGTTGTGCTTATGTGGTTTTGGGGGTGTGTGTAGTGCATGTGTGTTATATTTCTCTGTAACTGAGTATATATGTACATATATACATTTTTTAATTGACGATCATAAATAATTCTGGTGTGTCTCTATCTCATCTGATAAATGTAATAAATTGAGGCAGGGGCGAGAGCGTGTACTTTTCCGCACTCGTGCGCAAAACAGTAAATTGCGTGGTAAGTATTGAAAAGTTATTTGATGAAGTCCCACCTAAAAATGGCTATACAGGTTGGCACTTTCTATAAACCATTTAAAACTCACCCACGAAACAAAAAACTAGATTCCCCAAAGTATTTAAGCAAACAATTCTTCCAAGACCACTTTTACAAGGCAAACAAACAAGAGTGCGACACCTAACGCTCGAGTGCAGTCCACAAATGCTTGCCAGACGACGAGCACCGACGAGAACAGGTGAGTACTCTAGCACCTGAACAAGAGCGATTGGCTCGAGCACCTGCGCTAAGCTCGTATTTGCTCTTTTTGTGCTCGAGTTTGTAAATATGGAAATAATAGAATCTCGCATGAGATATTCAATACTGGTGGGATGCTTTATCAGTTTGTCACTTTTAAAAGGTACCTTTTAATGGCTGAAAATGATGAAAAATAATCGTGTTAATAATTCTTTAAAGAAAAAGCATTATTATAAAAAAGAAGTTTTCGCAATAACGTAGAAAATATTCATATATATCATCAACATCATTTCAGCCGAAAGACGTCCACTGTTGGACATAGGCCTCCCCCAAGTGACGCCACAATGAACGGTCCTGTGCGGCTCGCATCCATCGCACTCCCGCGACTCTCACCTGGTCGTCGGTCCACCTTTTAGGAGGCTTTCCAACGCTGCGTTTTTCGGTGCGCATTCGCCACTCTAAAACAATTATTTTTCGTATATAGTGTAGAAAATATATGCCTATGTCACTTAGTAATAAGTAGTATTCTACTGGTGAAATGTCATCTAGCAGCTTTAGACCACTAACTGGTGATCCAGATTTGGGTAAGTCCAAGGCTGGCTACCGTACGCCTGAACACCAGGCTTTGTGCCTGGAGTACAGGCGTACGGTAGCCAGCCTTTCAGTATATTACCGGATGCATTTTGGAGAGTGTGCTCGGGAATTGCATGACTTGATTCCGCCGTCTCCTTTCTACCATCGGACAACGACGTACAAGTATCCACCCTTACGTTGTTGAAACCTCTACGGTCGGGTCGCGTCGTGTGCAGTATGGCGTCTCACGGTGCATCAGGCGTTTTTACTGTTTACAGAGAAGCGGCGCGTGCAGCCGCCCGCAACATCACAATCGTTAACACAAACATATTTGGCAATGTACGATTTTGTTTATGGAGACGCGGGGCGTGCAGAGTAGCGTTGCACGCTGCAGCGTCTACGGCGGCGAACGCAGCGGGCGCAGTTGTTTGGGTTTTCGGCTCGTTTTGGGCTCGTATTGGGGCGTGCGACGCCACGGGCACCGCCGTGGGTTTCGCTAGGTTTTATTCTGAACGGAGAAAGCCACTTGCGCCGCCGCGGTGCCATCCACGAGCACCACCTATATTTTAAGCAAACGCGTATAAAGAGGCTATACCGTAAACACTTTCATACAACGTCTTATGTTTGAATTTAGGCGCGACCCGCAGGTCGCGCCGTTCAACGCGCCGCGCCACGCCCCGCTTCTTTGTAAACAGGCACTAAGCGTTACGCCTCATCGTTTATACCGCGTACATCGAAGGACTGGAACAATTTGCCTGCTGCGGTCTTCCCGTCCGATTATAATGTAGGTGTCTTCAAGGCTAGAGTGAATAGGTTTAATGCATTACAAACGAAATACAAATCTTTCATCTTTATGATCTATAATAATAGGTATCTAAAAATCTCGTGTCTCATTGTTTGTTATCGAACTCCTTCAAAGTTAAATACTTTGGTCTAAGAATGGGCCGTAGGCTATTTTTTATACCCCTTGGTGATTTTTTTTTTTTTTTTTTCATTGGAAAAATCATCAAATGACAAATCCCGCTCTTGGGCGGAGCGAGAGATAGTGTCAGACTTTTACTGACTAAAAACCCGCTCCTGTTCCTTCGTTGCCTTCGTCCCAGGGCCCCGGGTTTCGTTTTCACACTACCCATGGCCCCAGTAGGCTTCGACCCTGCTGGGCCCCTACGATTTGCTGACATCTCCCTGAGGCGCGCGTGGAACAATACGCGCCGTCGACGACTTGGCTCGGTCCGGACGGTTACCGACCCCTTGGTGATAAGAGTGGCCCAAAATAATGTATATTGCAAAACAGCGTTTGCTGGGTCATCTAGTAATAATAAATAATATACTCGTAGATCAAACCACTTTTAAGCATCCCTAAGGTACTTTAAAAAATGCTAACTCCATAACAATTGTCACCATTTCACAAGTTTTTTTCCACGTCGCCTTTGTGACATCCTTAGAGAACAATATCATATCTATGACCGAGACAGATGTTTCCAAAGGTGATGGGATTTTGATGGCACACTTTTGTACTAACATTGCTACAGAGTATTTCGTCTGGAACGCCTGGGAAATCACGTGTGTATGTCATTGTTGGAAACCGTTTTGTGCCTCTGAAAAGGTCAGGTGGGCGAGTAATTGTGGGTAGGTGTGGATTTATTTCGTTTTTTTAATGTTGGTTTTTGAACTGTTTATGTAGTACGTTTTAATTTTTTAAGGAGAAAAAATTTAATTCAAATAAGAAGAGAATAGGTACAAGCTATTAAATAAAAGTTTACTAAAATTTATTCGGTGTTGTATTATCACCATATTCAAAGTCGAATCATTCATTTCAACTAGATGTCAAGAACCTTAATTCATACTTGTATAACATGTGTCTAGTTAACCATTTGCAAAAGTATTTTATCTTATGGAGAAATTTACTTTATCTATTTTTGTTTTATGTTATTTGAAGTCGGCCTGTCATTTAGGAGCAGTGGTGGCCAAGCGGTAACAGCTCCGACTTACGAGTTGTAGGTCGCGGGTTCAAACCCAGCCAGGCGCATTAATTTGTGTAATTTATTTCATCACCACTGCTCTCAAAACGGTGAAGAAAAACATCGTGAGAAAACCGACATGTCCTAGAACCAAAAATTCAAAGACATGTGACATTCACCAACCCGCACTGGACCCGCGTGGTGTATTACGGCCCATTCCCTCTCCTAGAGAGGAGGCATGAGTCCCAACAGTGGGAACATTAAAAGGCTGATTAAGCTATTATTATGCTGTCACTTAGGTACACTTACTGGGATGTGGGAAAAAGAAATAAAGAAAAAAGGAAAGGAAAAAAGCAATCTATTTCTTTAGCCTCAAATTTGATAAAAAATATCAGATCAGTAGATATATTTTAATTAACATAATTGATTCACGTTACCTGTAACTAGATATACTATCTTTTAACAATAATTTATATCGAAAAGAAGCAGGAGCTATAAAAGATTGCTCATAATGGTATGGGTTATGGGAAAAAATATTAATTATTTATCGCGACAACTGTAATTTATGTTTCTATTGATTAGTGATTCCATAGGAACCTGGTTGAGGTTATGATGTACCTACATCATTTAAAGCCTTGTGATACATTAATATATCTTCATTGCAAAGAATAGTTACACAAAAGATAGTTTATAAGTCTGTCAGAACTTTCGTTGGATGAGTTGTGTGAAACCTTGAATGTAAAAACTGAGAGAACTGGTGATCTCTATTAACAAAGATATTTTTACCATCGGACAACCCAACCTACGGCGAATATCCACCCTTACTTTGAAACTTCAACGGTCCGTACTAAGCATTTCGATTCGTCGTTTATACCGCGTACATCGAAGGACTGGAACAATTGCCTGCTGCGGTCTTCGCGTCCAACTATAATTTAGGTGTTTTCAAGGCTATAGTAAATAAGCTCTTAATAAACTAGTGCGCCTCACCATCAACGATTGCATCACTGCTTACCATCAGGTGGGATCGCAGTCAAGCACTTGTTTAAATCAATTTAAAAAAAAATAAGGTAGGCGAAGTCGATCGCTTCTGGAGTGGCGTCCATTTAAGAGACGAAGCAGCGTTGAAAGGTCGTTATCATCATTTCAGCCGAATGACATCCATTGTTGGACATAGGCCTTCCCCAAGTGTCACCACAACGACAGGTCTTGTGCGTCCATCCACCAAATTAATCGATCCTCACTAGGTCATCAGTCCGGGAACCGATCACTTTTCCGATTTTTTTTTGTTAGAATTACCGAAATCTATTGTCCGACGTCTTTTTTGCTATATGCATTATTTGACATATTTTTAGATCATCGAAATATCATGTGTCACAGGTATTATTTTCATCATCATCATCATTTCAGCCGAAAGACGTCCACTGTTGGACATAGGCCTCCCCCAAATGTCGCCACAATGACCGGTCCTGTGCGTCTCGCATCCATCGGATTCCCGCGACCCTCACCAGGTCATCGGTCCACCTTGTGGTAGGTATTATTTTACCGAACTATATTTCACTGATTTACAAAATATTTTTTTGCTATTGGCCGAAGCCTCATCAATAATCAAACATCATCAGAGTAACGAAAAAAACTCGAATAGGTCAACTGATACAGTGGCAAACGTGACTTCGATGAAATGAAAAAAAAAAGAAACGATAATAGTTGAAAAGTTTTAGGTGAAATGAAATTCGGTCAAATATTTTTCCAACTTATGATAGGTAACCCATCGGTCCACGTTGTGGGAGGCCTACCAACGCTACATCTGCCAGTACGCGGTTTGTTCTGCTAGCAATAAGCTCTGCCCACTGCCACTTATGTTTGGCGATTGCTCAGGCTATTTCAGTAACCTTGGGTAACCCTATGCAGATATCTTTATCCTGATTCAATCACGTAAAAAAAATCCGAGCCGCCCTTATAGCTTAGAGCTAGCCCTTTCCATTGCCCGTGGAAAGTGTTGAAAGCTTAATCTATCCAAGATAGAATAGAATAGAATAGAATAAACTTTATTGTACACCAAATTAGTAACAAAACTTTTACACTAACTTAAATCTACGGGTACAAAGGCGGTCTTATCGCTGAGAGCGATATCTACCAGACAACCTTAGGATGGAATGGAAGAACTTGAAATAGAAAAAGGGGGTAGTCTGCGGTGTACTGCAAATTAATAACGTAAATATTATATTAAAATGATATACTAATCATATAAAAGACAATATATAAATATATAAATATTATGAGTTACACAATTTCATACAAAGAGATGGAAAAAGAAAAGAACAATAAGGTGGGTTAGTGACGGAAGAACTGAATTTAGGTAGAGGCAGGACAGCAATTAGAGTGAAAGGAAATGATCTTTGACTAGATTTTTGAAAGAAGCCAGTGACTGTGCTTGCCTAATTGGTACCGGCAACGCGTTCCACAATCGCACCGCTTGGACCGTGAACGATTTATCACTGAACCTAGTAGAATGCGAGGGCATTAAAAGTTTCAAATTCTCCGATGATCTTAAGTGTCTTGAATGTGTGTCATGAAGGAACTTGAAACGTTCTTTAACGTTTAACGTTCCAAGATGTTTGTACCCTTCATTAAATTGTGACTTCGATTCAACCCTTAACCGAAGATCAGTTCTCGAGGATAAGACAACAGTATTTTATCACTCGTAGTGTCGTAAGTCGAAACAGCGGTGGGGTTAGTTTATAGTTTACAATATCATTACTACGGGATAGCGCGTAATGAAATACTAAACTTGATCGTAAACTGTTAAATTGTTGCCTTTAAACCTGGTACTGTCCGGATTGTTTTCCAGTAGAAGATATACAGTATACATAAATAAGATCTATATAAATACAGTAAATTAGTCTGGCCCTGGAGGGAAACTACCTTAAATCCTTAAGTTGACTCATTTTACTTAAAAGAGACATTCCTTTATTTTTAAAAAGAAACAATAAAACTGCATTCAATGATTTTTTTAAACTCGCTTGCCTCGCCCGGGACTTGAACCAACAAAAATTAATAAAAAAAAAAACATAAGCTCGCTATTTTAATATAGTACTAATCCTTAGGATTATTATTCAAGATAAAATTTCTCTGACAAATATTTGGTCTTAAAAATAAAAATGATCGTAAAATCTAACATTAACTTTATTTTATTATCAATTTGTTACGCATAAATTAGTCTTTTATACGCCCAGTGCCAGTTTCTGAAACTGGGCCCCTAAAAAAAATCTGAGTTGGGTAAGTTTAATCCACCCGACGCAGGTGCTCACCGTACATGACAGTTTTGGGAGATACCTTTTTCGGATCTCGCGGGATGAAACGTTCAGTTGTCACCATTATGCGGATCGCCCAAAGCTCATGGTGAAGTATATGGTGGAAGTATGCTCCACTGATGAATAAAACTTGGCCTTAGTTTGATCATTTCTGCGCCCTATCAGGGTCTGCGCCCTGTGCTTGGGCATTTTTTTTTTGCTAGCACCGCCCTACTTACGGCACTACTTGGTAAACATGTGGGTGATAATTTATGCTTATAAGGGTTCCGTACCTCGAAAGGAAAAAACGGAACCCTTATATGATCACTTTGTTGTCCGTCCGTCTGTCTGTCTGTCTGCGTCTCTCTGTCTGTCTGTCAAGACCCTTTATCTCGGGAACGCGTGAAGGTATCGAGTTGAAATTAAAACCATATACTCAAGTTTGCGGTTCCTTGAAGCTGTGAAAAAATCAAACTTCTAAGTTAAGGAGAAAAAAGACACGGCCGTTTATGTCACAAAAAACGTGTATTTCGACACCCTCAAAGGAATCAAAATTCATAGGGTACTTCCCATTGACCTAGAATCCTGAAATTTGGCATGAAGCAAGGTCTCATAGCACAAGTAAAGGGAAAAATCTAAAAACTGTAAATTTGTAGTTATATCACAAAAAAAAAAAATCTATTAGGAAAAATCTTCGTAACTCGTTTCGGGAATTGAATTGGTTTCATAGGTAAGTTTGTACGGAACCCTCAGTGTGCGAGTCCGACTCGCACTTGCCCAGTTTTTTTAAGATCCCACCGCAACAAATTAGTCCTCCCGCTCTGAGTACAGCGAGAGGAAGTGTCAAACGTTTACTAACTAAAACTCATCTGTGTTCCTTCAGTTTTCCTTTTCGTTACAGGGCCGCGGTAACTTTTTCGAACAATTCTACAGCCCTGGCAGGTCCTAGTGAGTCACGTTTATTTTGCTGACCACTCTCTGAGGTCCGTGTGGAACACAACGCGTCCTCAATTCCTCCTCTTCCTCGTGGTCCTTTCCTGACGTCGAGCTACGCTTTGCTCGCCGTCCGCAAGAAACAGTCGTCACAGCATTTTTGCTTCTACGAGTACATTTCAATATAGTTAGGGAAAGGCTAGGCATACAGAGCCAGAACTCTGAGGAGAGAGGGGGAGGATCTATTAGGCCACTTATCTTTCTACCAGTTACAGTACAGCTCATGCTGATGGGAGATAATGTGAACAAAGATTCTATACAGTTGCGGCTTGTGTTGTTGTGTAGCTATTTAAAAAAAAAACAGAACTTTCAGAAAACGCCATCTAGTTGCAAACTAAGCAGAGTTTGTGTTATGAGTACTAGACAGCTGATAAACATACTTAAAATTTCTAAATACATACATAATATAGATAAATTGTAATTTATCTATATTATGTATGTACACCCAGACAGAACAAAATAATCACTCACAAATCGATTATTTTCTATCAAAACAAAGTTATTTTCAAAACAAATGAGTTCTATAAATTGACGTCATTCATCGCCAACGTTTTTGGCAACGTGCGACTTAATTATAGACTCCCAATCATAAACAGGCCTCTGCTAGAATTAGGCCTCCCTCAATAACAGGAGGTTTATTAACATTAGGCCTCACGCTGGCATTCAAACAGTTTGCTGCCCGAAGCAATGATTTTCTCGCATCAATGAAACACTGTCAGTGACAGCATATTTAACGCCGGTCTTAATTTTGATCAGCAAAATGTTATTTAGATTTTAAGAATTTAGATAATGTTAAGTTTGTGACATTGGCTTTTGAGTTGAGTAACCTTTAGAGGGCAAAGCCCTGAAATGTTTTTATTGTAATACTAGGAACATGAAGATTGTGTTGTATGTAGTGCCTTTAGTGCTCTTTGAGGAGTGGCTGGAAAGACAACAAGGCGTACCTACCTTCCGCATGACGCAGGTCCTCCCCGAACATGGTCACTTCGGGAGGTTCCTGCACCGGATTTGTGTGGAAGAAACGTCCGGGTATCACCATTGTTTGGATCGCCCAGAGGACACTGTGGAGCATATGGAAGAGGTGTGCCCCGTCTGGACAGAGCACCGCCGTGTCCTCGTTGGGGCGATCGGCGGCAGAGATCTCTCGCGCCGGGCCTTGGTACAGGCCATGGTCCGGACCGAGGAGGAGTGGCAGGCGGTCGCTCCAGCCGCCGGGATCCCGATCCCGATTTCCGACCACCGTAGGCGCGGGCTTACGGACGGCAAGCAATGGGTAGCTCGCCGTCCGGTAACCGTCCGGACCGAGCCCAAGTCGTCGACGGCGCGTAGTGTTCGTAGTGTGCTCAGGGAGATGTCAGCAAAACCGTAGGAGCCCAGCAGGGTCGAAGCTTACTGGGGCTTTGGGTTGTGCGAACGAAAACCCCGGAGCCCTGGACCAAAGGCAAAAAATGAACAGTATAGGGTTTTAGTCAGTAAAAGTCTGACACGCCCTCCCGACCCGCCCCAGGGCGGGAGATTTCACTAGATTATTTCCTACCTAAAAAAAAGTTACCTTTAGTTATTGTTGGCAGTAGTTTTACCAAGGTAAGTTTGTAGTGACATTTATAACGCCGAATAGGAACTAAAAATTCAAAATCCTGCATCGCGGTACCAGAGCTCGTAATTTGATTTATTTACCTGGCAAGTTACTGTTCCAGCATTAATATAAATTGATTTGTATATTTTAATTCTTAGTATTGTGGGTTTTGAATGTTGTGTCACTTATTATATTGTTAAATTTTCAACCATTCGACACAAATGTAAATTTGTTGATGAAATGAATGAATGAATAAATGAACAAGCTCGCTAAGTAGGTACCCATTACATTAGATTTAGCGTTTGATTTTTTTCGCCGATTGTTTCTGCACCTGCCCCCCTAGCCAAGTTACAACCGTTTCGTGTCGAATTCCGTTCTCCAATCGGTAACGCCTCGGTATCAGCAATTGTAGAAAACGATAAGTTGGTAGCCATGTTGACGCGCCTGACTCGGCCGCTCGTTCTACAATGTCGTTCTAGAATAATAAAGGATGTAGCGTTGAATATTGTAGAAACGATAACAATTCACTCTATCATTTTGCATGATGTGAACTTGTCTACGAATTTTCTATTTGTTTGTTCTGACCACGTGACTTAACGTTGAGATGATGTCATTCCCATACATTTGATTAGTTTTCGACTAGCGTTAACGATTGCAGATTCTCAACTTGGCTATGGGTGCTGATCTCTCTCCCGTCGTCTCGGATTGCCCACCCATCGGACTATGAGAGTAAAGGAACAGACAGTGCACCTGTGTTGCGCGCACATTCAAGCACTATTATAATATCACATACACACTTGGCTAATACCTGTTTAATTTGGCCGCCGTGATTGAATTTTGGTCTGGAGTGTTGTTATATAGAATTGAAATACAATTAGTGAAAAAAAAAATCCTCTTACAGGTTCCAATTACTGATTAATTTCAGTCCTATCTTGCTATCATCATCTCCATTCTTCAGGTTATAGTCTCCAGTCTATTACTATCAGAATTATGAACTCCTAACTTCAGAATATTACCAATTCACGATACTATTATCATAATTGCATTAGTGAGACAGTATTACCAACTTCCAAACAAAATTATATTATTATCATCAGAACTCGATTCCTTACGAGCGTTCTCTCCCACGGGGATGCAAACTATAGCCACAGAATAAATAGTTACAGAAGGTCACCTTTATACAACGAGTTAAAAATCGCACACACAGCGCCTCAAAGAGACGACAGCATAACTGAATGAACCCATTTAAGGGCCAATGCCTGCTATAGCTGTGGGGACGGTTGAAAGAATAACTGTGGCCTTAGAACGCGAAGGGCAACTAAAGGACATGGGTGGGTTTTAATCAGTAAAAGTGTGACACACCCTTTCGTGCCACCTTATAGTGGGAGAAGTCTATGGATAGGTAATATATACGACCTCAGAAAAAAAAAATAACGCACGCAAAGACGTGATTCACACACTCGCGATTGTCATTTGTTTGTTTAAGATTGCGCCGTGAGTAGTCGAATAGCTGTGATGTGTGTAGGAAGTTCACTTGCAATCACTTTTATTCAATGCTGTTTAATGTTTCCAAAACCATATCATTATCTTTCTCCTAAAATACTTCTTTGAAGAGCTTAAGCTTAAAAATTGTATTACCTGTATTCCAAATATTTTTTTCGAAGAGAGGAACCTCCACCGGCCTCAAAGAAAAGACGGATGTATTGTGTAAGGATACGGAAGATAAGATGCGAGACGCACAGGAAAGTTCGTTGTGGATGTTGGGGGAGGCCTATGTTTGGACGTATTTCGGTTAAAATGATGATGATGATGATGACGAAAGATAAGACTCCTGAGAAGGCAGTGTAAAAAAAGGGAAAAATAACATTCCACAACTTTCATACAACAGCATCTAGTCCCAAAATAAGCAGAGCTTGTGCGATGAGTACTTGACAACTGATAAACATACTTATATTTTTCTAAATACACACATAAATTACACCCAGACACAGAACAAATGTTAAATGATCGTGATCATCACAAAAAAAATTGTCTTGAGTGAGAATCGAACCCACGACCCCCACAATAGCAGTCAGGGCCACTAACCACTAAACCAACAACCCAGATAAGAAGACCTATGTAGATACGTTGGGTAAAGGCAAGAGATTGATGATAATATTGTGAGGAGTTGGCCTTCTGTCAGACCTGTTTATTCCGTGCAATCGGACGGCAGCAAACCGATCCGAATTCCGATTGGGAAGCAATTGAATCGGTTGCTGCGTTAGTTCCGGCTATTATCTATTCATAGCATCGCACTGGACGACGCACCTAAAACATTCGTTTTATGGCCTACGTAATCTCTTGCAGCCTCAGCTATTTCAGATGTGCGATAGATGGAATTTTTAAAAAGGTTTCGAAAGAGGTTTCCGTACTTGAGTTCTAATGGTTATTTTACTCACCGAATTTATTTGATTTTAGAGTGTTACCTTAAAGCTGCGGGAACCCAACAAACATTTGATAGGTCACCAGAACGTGCTGATCCTAACTTTTAGTTCTATACGCTGGTCATAATTACATCGCTGTCACGTTGACACGAAAATAGGCCTATTTTATATGAATTGTCTTATTAGAGTTACACAGCAGTCGTATAAATCACTTTTTGGTCATGCAGTGGTCGTATAGATGTCATGTGATCCACTTTTTGTCGATTTATGATGTTTATTAGTGCTGGTTTGCGGCATTCTATCACATCGCGACTTTTACAAAGGATTTTGTTGTAAAGTGATTATTTAATGTTCGGAATGGCAACCGAAGGAGCACAGGTGGGTTTTTGTCAGTAAAAAAAATCTGACACTTGACACACCCTCTCGCCCTGCCCAGAGACGTAATTTGATGATTTCCCACCTTTAAAAAAAGTTTACCTGAGTGTTGTGAATAATTTAAACATGTGGAATTTATTTTATGATGTAGGTTTATTTCGACTGAAAAAAACCTTCTTATTAAGAATAAACGACTAGTAATAAAACGGTTTTATTCGGAAAAAATAAAAATAAAAACCACACTTTCTCTAACAATTGTTTTGCTCAATCTCTAAAGTGAGTGCTTATATAAGATTTTATTATATAAGGCGGCAGTCGTAAATAAGAATAATATAGAATATCGTACATTTCCACAAGTTAGTGTTGGGGCATAAATATTTACGCGGGATGCCTATCTATTGCTCAGTCAATGGAATTTCATATAGGAAAGGTGTCATGTGGTAGGTAGGAGTAACGATGCATTTTATTGATTGGCCTTTTTTAACCGACTTCAAAAAGGAGAAGGTTATATGTTCAGCTGTACGCATTTCTTTTTGTTTACCGATTTCTCGGTCAATTTTTCTTGAAAGATTATAGTCCCAAATTGGTCTCTTAGAAAAATTGTTATGATCTGATGATGAACTTCAAATATATGGAATGGAACTCCTTATAGGATCATAGCAGAAATGTCGTAACAAGTAAAATTGCTTTGTTTATGTGTGGGAATCCCCTGTATTCCCACACTTAAACAAAGCAAATGGTCTGTCGATGAAGCCAGAAGCCTGCCAACCCTCCACCAACCTGCACTGGGCTCGAGTGGTGGATTGTTTTCTAGAGTTCCAGCAGCTAGAGTATTATAAGGCTAATTACGCAAATGTACGTAGTTGGCGTGATTTAATATATTTTACCCATATTGACAATTAGGAAGTAGTGAAAATAAATAAAATAAACTATTAGCAACCATATGAATCGGGTGCCTCCGGTACGGAGCCCTCGGGAATCAGGGTTGTCAAGGTCGTCACCATTATGCATACAGCCTGGAGGACACGGTGAAGCATACGGTGGAGGTGTGCCCCGCTTGGGCGGAACACCGCTGTGTCCTCGTGGAGGCGATCGCCGGTGGCAACCTCTCACGCCCAGCTCTGGTTCAAGCCATGGTCCGAAGCGAGAGGGAATGGCAGGTGGTCACCTCTTTCGCACGCGTGAGGCTGCCGCAATACCTGCTAGGGCCATGGGAAAACGTATGAAAGGGAAACTTGAACATAGGTTTGTTTTAAGTCAGTAGAAGTCTGACACGCCCTCTCGCTCCGCCCTAAAGCAGGAGTTTCTTACCTCAAAAAAGAGGTAGTCGGGTTAAACAAACTACAACCTCATAAGTGGTCCTGCGGAAGGCCACTCACATAAAAAAAACAGCTTTGTTATGAATTAAAGGTCAGCATAAATTGAAATAGAAACTGACCTTTAGCCTCCAGAGTTAGTATTGGAAAAGAAATAAGTGCACTTTATCATTATAATATTTTCTTTATACGAGTATGATTTCTAAGGCTTTCAAAGTACATGAAATATTTCGGGTTCAACGAATTTTATGTGTATAAAAAAGAAACTGTTTTTTCAAATAAGCTTAGGCCCACTTTGCATGGATGCGTAGCTTCATAGACATGTATTCGTCATTATATGCTTTTTTTTTCGGTGCGAAAATCATCCAATGACATCCCACGCTCTTGGGCGGAGTGGGAGATAGTGTCAGACTTTTACTGACTAAAAACCCACTCCTGTTCCTTCGTTGACTTTATACCAGGGCCGAGTCTTCCTTTCAGAAGCAGACCCTTGGCCCCAGTAGGCTTCGACCCTGCTGGACCCCTACGGTTTGCTGACATCTCCTTGAGTAGCGCGTGGAACAGTACGCGCCTTCGAGGACTTGGGCTCGGTCCGGACGGTTACCGGACGGTTGGACGGCGTGCTACCCATTGCTCCTTGGTGTACGCCTGCGTGATGCTTACATACAAAATTATGAAACTCTATCGACGAAGCGGCAACGTTGTGTCGTCATATCGTTACACCAAGCGTATAATGACAAATAGGTACGCGTCTATGAAGCTACGCGTTCGTGGACTTGTTATGTTATGTTATGTCTGAGTATGGTTTCCGCACTTAGTCCTATGCGGACCATTGTAGGTGGGCCATGGCGGCCATAACTTTAGGTGGGCTTATTCCAACCAGCCCACCTCTCTCCAAAAACAGATTAAGCCTCTCAGGTTTTTCAGGGCATCACTGAGTTCGGGAATCCTAAGGTTCGTGTGCGTATTTCAGTTACACCTGTGCAGTCTAGAAGCACGTGTGCAATTATCTCCTCCCCCTCCAAGCATGCTCTGCGCAGGGGACTGACAGTAGAACTTATATTCTCGTTTGTATTTTACGTCACTTCGTTCTCAGTATCTATTAGATGAAGGGTTTTTTTTTACTTCTCTGTGTGAATATCTGTGCTTACAGTCTCTTTGCAAAGAGACTGTAAGTGACCTACTTTTGTTACTCCATTTTCTGAATTTAAATCATGCTTTATCTTTAAGACAAAGTTTGTTAATTTATTCTTAGAATTTTAATTTCACATAATATATAGGTAATTAATGTCTTATAAGTTTTGGAATAATTTCATCCTATTTTCGTAAATTAATACGCCTTCGGCCATAACCTTCATTCGTTTCTGCTGTTTTGGCCTTAATTTAACATATTTTCTTGATTTCCTTCACGCTTCGCATTTACTAAAACAGCCAGTATTACCTAAATTCAATTTAACCGTTTTCAGTTACGACATTTCGACAAAATTTGTTCAAATAATTTACTGTGTCCTTCTAAAGTAACCCCATCCAAATACTTCCGCGCCCAATATTGCTCTCCGAACATAGGGGCGGCCTTACTTTTTCAAGTACAACCCATATTAGACCCTTACTTGTCCCATTGTGCATACCAAGCCGTCCCACCGTGACTTGTGTTCTGTCATTCAGTGACTTGGTAGTTTCTGCTGGTTTTATTGTTGGTCCTATTTATTATTATTGGTCTTTTGGGGTCTTCTGCAAGTCATGAACATGTGAAGGTATGTGTTTCTTTTCAGTTTTGTTGTCAAATAAAGGTTTTCCTTAAGTGTTTAAAGATGAGACCTCTGTATGTCGTTTTGTACGTTTGTGTAGGAATCTCTATTGTGTTTTGGACTTAGTTGAGACCTTTATTGCGATTAAAAAGAATGAGACCTTTATCTTAGAGTAACCATGGAGTTTCTTGCCGGTTCTTCTTCATAGGAGACGATTAATTGGAAACATGCACTAGCTTCGGATGGTTTATTTGTACCTAGGCTTTTGTGTAAAAAAATATTTTGGTCTTTTTTTGGTGTTCTGATTCTTATTGAACGAAGAAATTAGGGCTGTGAAATTGTTCTGAAGAGACAACACGGTTAAGGCCCTGGAACGCAAACGGTAACTGAAGAATCTCTTAACCGACTGCGGACTCAGGTTGGCCGCTGTAAAAATAATTTGACCAAATGGGGCTTCCTCGACCCATCTCTAACACAGTGCCAGTGTGGAGCAGCTGCACAGGACATGCAACATTTGCTATACTGTCCATCCTGCACAACCACCTGCAGTTTTCAGGATCTATACGAGGCCAATAAGAGCAGTGGTGGCCGAGTGGTATCGGCCTCGACTTACGAGTTGTAGGTCGCGGGTTCAAACCCAGCCAGGCGCATTACTTTGTGTAATTTATTTCATCACCACTGCTCTCAAAACGGTGAAGGAAAACATCGTGAGGAAACCGGCATGTCCTAGAATCAAAAATTCGAAGACATGTGACATCCACCAACCCGCTCTGGGCCCGCGTGGTGGATTACGGCCCATTCCCTCGCCTAGAGAGGAGGCCTGAGTCCCAGCAGTGGGAACATTATAAGGCCGACTATGCTATGCTATACGAGGCCAATAACAGAGCCGTAGAGGTTGCGAAATACTGGTCAGATCAAATTTAGTTAGAGTACATCGACACGAAAAGAAGAAGAAGAAGACTGAAGAAACGCGGCTGGGTTTAGTTCGTAAAAGTCTGACACTCCTTCTTGTTCTACCCAAAGCAGAAAAAGTTATTTGATTATTGCCTTCCCCAAAAAAAGGTTCCTACCAATTTGGGTAACTTATAATTACTTTGAATTTTATGCACCCTTACATTGTTAACACCTTACGGTCTGGAATAAGTTTCGTCTCGTCGCGCGTCGTTTATATCGCGTACATCGAAGGACTGGAACAATTTGCCTGCTGCGGTCTTCCCGTCCGATTATAATTTATGTGTCTTCAAGGCTAGAGTGAATAGGCTCTTAATAAACTAGTGCTCCTCACCATCAATGATTGCATCACTGCTTACCATCAGGGGCCCAAGTCTGCTATTTTTATAAATTCGTCATTCCAACACGATCCCATAGTCATTTTACTAAAAGTTCGTAACCTGCAAATTCATAATGATCGTTCATTGATCGGTCGTAATAGTGTTGTGGTAGAATGATAATATCGAACTGTCTCGAAATAAATTAAAAGCAATGACTGACAATGACGTTCACTGATCAAAGGAACTATCAAAACTTTAGCAGACTACCGCATACGTCAGACATTCATTTGCCATTATGTACGAGATTACTATCTATGCCATTTCTTTCAATGGAGTGTCAGTGATTGACCATTGGAAAGTCATAATGACGCCATAATATTAGTAGATTAACAAAAAACAACAAAAATCAACAATTATGAAATCAATGATAGACCATTCTGACACTATTGCAATAGCAGACTTGATGTCCAGGTGGGATCGCAGTCAAGCACTAGTTTATATTATTAAAAAAATATAGCTTTGTAGTGAAATTAGTCAGTATTTGAGAAGTTATTGCCATCAAAAATGCTCAAACCTTCAAAATAATTGTCCAACATTTTCTTCAGTTATCTACACCATTCAATTCAGGTTCTGTAAAATTTCTTTGTATAACTAGCACGAGCCCTGCATATCACAAACCAGGTAAATCCCTCAACACGAGGAAATTACAAAAGCTCTTCTAAACAGGTAAAGCAACCATTTACGATTCACAAAATTAGCTTTTTAACCGTCATGAGCACATAATGTATTTACTTTAGATTGTTCAAGAAAGAGGGATAAGTGTATAATTGACTTTGTTAATTTTAATTGCCGAGACCCTTGAAGAATATTTTCCTTATAATTTTTGAGCGAAGTAACAGGAAATTTTATTTTAATGGTTGTATTTTAGCTTTTCCACGATTATTAAATTAATTGAAATTGCAATAAGATTTTTTTTTGGTTGAGAAATCATTAAAAAACCTTTTTTTTAAATTACATAAAGATTTGTTTCACCTAACACCTATCTATTATTTATCATTTGCTACATACTAATGTATACCTATATATAATAATAATAAACATATATTTATTTACTTCACACCTAACAAACTTATTAACATCCGTAGACACATAGTAAGGTTCAGTTGAAAACTAGCGTCAGGCAACATAGTGGCCTGGCATTATACCGAACTGGACCAATTTGGCACAGCCGTGAGACACACAATGTTAATGTATTTAAATTTTTATATAATTGTTATTTTATTGTGTGTAAAATTGTGTGCCGAATACACGTGTCTTCTTTCTTTCTTTCTTTAAACTTGTGTTTGACTAAGATCCCACTGGATAGTATACTGTGATGGAATCGGGTTGATGGTGAAGCAAACTAGTTTATTAATAAGAGCCTATTGACTTTGGCCTTGAAGACACTAAAATTATAATCGGATGGGAAAACCGCATCAGGCAAATTCTTCCACTCAGTTTAGACCGTTGGAGCAAGGAGCATCAGAATTTTTCTGAGTCACAATCACTCGTATTCCTTTTGGAGGCGGTAGCGATCTCTCGCGCCGGGCCCTGGTTCAATCCATGGTCTGGAGTGAAGCAAGCAGAAAGGACAGCCTCACGCCCCAACCATCGTGACAGAGGACGCCCCGGGCGTTGGGAGTCGCTGGGTGATCCCCGGCCACTGAAGACGAGGGCTTCTGGACAACTAGCAATGGGTAGATCACCGTCCAGCCATCCGGTAAGGACCGAGCCTGAATCCCGCTCCTCAAAGCGATGTCAGAAAACTGTGCTCCTATGGTTAAGGCGTATCGTCTCTTGAACATCTGGCTGGAGTTCCTATTCCGTCTAGCTGCGCCCGGATATATAAAGAAAAGAAAGAAAGAAAGAAAATGAATTTATTTTGTCACAACGCGTAATATAGAGCCCCGCTGACCTTTAAATTCATTTTCATAGCTAAATATTGATTGATTTACATTATGCTGTGTACATTTTGAAGAACACTTAACCAGCAATTTATTTGTGTAAACATGTTTCTAAAGATCAAAACCGTTTGAAAGGAGGAGGGAAAATAAATGAAAAAATATGATGTCGTTAAATTTTTTTTTTTGCCAAAGTAGACAGCCCTAAATCCATCTCCTCTCTTTCAGTCCATCCAAAGGTTGTCTGTAAGAAATTGCCCTGTGCGATAAGACCGCCCATTGTACACTTATTTTTAATTATGTTTATCCTTATTTTTGTTTATGTGGTGTACAATAAAGAATATAATAAATAATAATAAATATTAGTCATACAAAAAATCATATGTTGATAATGTTGCACATAGAATTATAATAAACATATATTTTTTCAAACCTATTGACCTAGCCGTTACCAAGGAGTAGGCTTCAGAAAGTCACTGTTTTATGGCAGTGCTCGGGCGCTAGGGCCTTAAGCAGGGCCAAAGAAAGACCATGATCCTAGAACACAAAGGGCAACTGAAAGACATAGTTGTAGTTTTAGTAAGTAAAAGTCTACGCCCACCAGCTCCACCCTTGAGCGGAAAAAGTCATTGGACGATTTCCCAGCTTAGAAAAACCCGTGTTTCTTTAGTTGCCCTACTTTCCAGGGCCACGGTACCTCTTTTGAACAATTCCGTAGTCCTGGCACAATAAGATCCCCTAGCCTATTGTTATGTGGGTACGAATGTCGCGTCATCGTAATTTCAGCAACGTTCGTACCGCAACCGCAACACAATTCGGGGAGGCCGCCAATCCAAGCCACGGTTCGATTTATCGGTCGCTGTCATGCGTATTGGTATGTACGCTAACACCTTCGTCACTGACGTACCTAACTGTAGATATACTAAGCATTTAGAATGTTAGCAGCTGACTTGTGTTCCTTTAATTACCCTTTGATTTTCAGGTCCAGTAAATTTTACCCCTAATTTCTTTTTTAGGATTCCGTACCTCAAAAGGAAAAAACGTAACTCTTATAGGATCACTTTGTTGTCCGTTTGTCTGTCTATCTTATCTCTGAAACGCGCAAAGGTAACGAGTTGAAATTAAAACCATTATACTCAGGTCTGTGTTCTCTTGAAGCTGTGAAAAAATTAAATTTGTGAGTGAATGAAAAAAAAAGATACGGCCGTTTATGTCGCAGAAAGGATGCATTTCGACACTCTCAAGGGAATAAAAATTCATAGGGTACTTCCCATTGACATAGAATCTTAAAATTTGGCAATAAGCATGTTTTCATAGCACAAGTATGAAAAAAGTTCTGAAAACTGTAAATTTGTAGTTACGTCACAAAAAAAAACTTTTTTTGCGATTCGGAAAAATCTTCGTAACTCAATTCGGGAATCGAACTGTTTTCATAGGTAAGTTTGTACGGAACCCTTAGGGCAAGAGTCCGACTCGTACTTGCCCTATTTTTTTTTCAACGTGGAAATCATCAAAATACGTCTCAAACTTTTAGCAAATAAAACCACACCTGTGTCTTTCAATTTCTCCTTGTTGTTTAGGTGGTATAAACCCTGGTGGTTTCTTTTCCAGAAATTCCCAGTGGGCATCGGGCTTCCGGGCCCTTACGGTTTTACTGACATCTATTTGATTCGCACGTGAAATACCAAACCCCGGCGACGAATCGAGCTGTATGGCGAGCTACCCATTGCTCAATGTCCGCAAGCTTACGCTTACGGTAGACGGGGATTGCCCTGCGGCTCCCGATGCTCGGGGCGTAGGGTGTGCAAAATTTCATGATTTCATGGTTCAGTGGTTTAGATGTGTACCAAACTCTAGCAATTATAATATTACTAGCTTTTGCCAGCGGCTCTGCCCACGTGAAAGTAGGTTTCTCCATATAAATTTTGGACCCCCATTTCATCCTCCTAGGAAGTGAATTTTGAAAAATCCTTTCTTAGTGCTCGCCTACGCTCATCATCATCATCATCATCATTTCAGCCAAAAGACGTCCACTGTTGGACATAGGCCTACCCCAAGCGTCGCCTGTGCTTCTCGCATCCACCGCACTCCTGCGACCCTCACCAGGTCGTCGGTCCACCTTGTGGGAGGCCTTCCAATGCTGCGTTTTCCGGTGCGCGGTCGCCACTCTAGAACCTTTCGGCCCCATCGACCATCCGTTCTACGTGGAACGTGCCCTGCCCACTGCCACTTTAGTTTGGCGATTCTTCGGGATATGTCGGCGACCTTGGTTCTCCTGCGGATATCTTCATTCTTTATGCGATCACGCAAGGAAACTCCGAGCATAGCCCTTTCCATTGCCCTTTGGGTGACTGTAAGCCTTCTGATGAGGCACATTGTAAGCGACCATGTTTCAGAGCCATATGTCATCACTGGCAACACGCACTGGTCATAGACTTTCGTCTTGAGACACTGTGGTATGTTGGACGAGAAGATACCGCGCAGCTTCCCGAACGCTGCCCAGCCGAGTCGGATTCGACGATTGACCTCTTTCTCAAAGTTAGACCTACCCAACAGGATTGTCTGTCCCAGGTAAACGTAATCGTCTACAACTTCGAGTGCAGAGTCTCCGATCTTGATCGGAGTGGGTGCTACATGGTTACTTACCATGACTTTGGTTTTGTCCATATTCATTTTAAGACCCACTCTTTCTCGCCTACGCTATAAAAAGAAAAATTGTGCAAAATTTCACGCTCCTAGTCTCAGTAGTTTCGGCTGTGTGTTGATATGTCAGTCAGTCAGTTTCTCCTTTTATATATGTCGGTGAAGTCAATAGTACGGAAGCTTGAGAACGAATGAACGAGCTAAGTGAAAAGTGACACATGTCACTTTGACAGAATCCGCGCTGACGTTTGCACGAACCGAGCAGATAAAAGGGCCGACCGCAGAGGTCCGTGGCTCATTCCTCTGTCGGCAGCCGTGCGTACAACGTCTAAGTGTCGGGGACTGTCTCACTGCTCGTTGTGTAAAGTGAATACCTAAAGCTTACCTCATAATAAATCAGTTGTGTGATCTAAAATAGTTTGATTATTGCTCGTTACCCAGCCATTGCCCACAAGACATAGTCTCTGGACAGAGCTTCAATGATGATCGGCATCCTGCGCCGACATCAGAAGTGGGATTCCGAGCAAATAAACAAGAGCAGCACGAAGGTTACGTAACGCCGGTCACGAAGAAAATAGCAAGAGCCAAGACAAGTAGCGGTCATTATTTGAAATGGAAAATTAGAAAGTGAAGACCTGGAATGAAGCACTGGACCGAATAAGATTCAAAGTTCCGTTAATCAATGTCATTATCAGTTTTGGTCTGATTAGGTTTTTTCTGGGGTTTTTCCCTAATCCTGAGCAACGAATGTTGGACCATGATGACATTGTTTCCCCAGAAAGAAATAGGAACTGACTAAATCACCGTGTACTACCCAGATTGTGACCGGGACAAGACCGACGCAAATGCATGTTCACGATGTACCATTTTCCGATACGTGCTTTGCTGATAATCCAAATGTGTGTGTGAGAGTTTACATGTTTGGGAGCGCACTCACGGTGCGAGAGTAGTTCCTGATGTTTGTCAGGAGTGACCGAGTTAAATGATACTGCGAGATGTATTTTGTTTCAGATCAACACACAGAGACCGACGCCTTGTTTGGAAGTCTCGTCAGTGGACCGTCTTCTGCCTGAGGTGGTGAACTGGTGATGATGAACACAGCGACGGATGTCTTGTTGGGACGTCTCGTCAATGGATATCTTCCAGCTGAGGTGACGATGATGACTAACACACAGGGACGTGTGTTCCGTAGGATGGCCGTGTCGGTGAAGTCAATAGTACGGAAGCTTGAGAACGAATGAACGAGCTAAGTGAAAAGTGACACATGTCACTTTGACAGAATCCGCGCTGACGTTTGCACGAACCGAGCAGATAAAAGGGCCGACCACAGAGGTCCGTGGCTCATTCCTCTGTCGGCAGCCGTGCGTACAACGTCTAAGTTTCGGGGACTGTCTCACTGCTCGTTGTGTAAAGTGAATACCTAAAGCTTACCTCATAATAAATCAGTTGTGTGATCTAAAATAGTTTGATTATTGCTCGTTACCCAGCCATTGCCCACAAGACATAGTCTCTGGACAGAGCTTCAATGATGATCGGCATCCTGCGCCGACATATACATAGATTCGTTAAGATATACCGTGACAAATTGTAGTCATTCTCGCGTGTCTGCTGTGATAGGTTCAATGAATTTTCTGCAGTCAATGACACCCCTTGACACGTGTCTAATTTGAAACACGGCGGTAATTTATTTCCAGAAACCAGGTGTTTTATCTGTCTGGGATGTTTCTCAGAAATATTGTACAAAGTCTGTGGAAATTAGCTCTGAAATAACTTATTTATAGGAATTCTAGCTTCTGCCAGCGGCAAAAGTATTGAGAACATACTCCCAGTATAATTAGTGTATTCTATGTTCTTATTAGAAGTATTTTTACACGACTGCCTCAAAAAGGAGTGTTATTTGTTATTTTCCAGGAGATGATCTACCTACTCGTGTACTAAATATTATAGAGATGTATTTGAGTGTAAACGAAGGAATTAACAAACATACAAACTTTGGCTTCTGTAGCATTACTATACGTATACGTCCAAATTAAAATACCTGTCTTCAAGATAAGCATTTTCTTGGAATGTGGATCGTTTTGATACTTTTAGATTGAAAAAAAAATAGTAGGCCTATGTGAAATAAATAATTTTGAGTTTCAGAGTTTGTGTGTCTGTTTATTACTTTTTCTTGCTCGATCGGCTGAACGGATTTCTATGTAACTTGGTACACCATGGTAGGCCATGTTCTAGAATAGTACTTTTTATCCCGGGAGTATGTTCCCTTAAAATGAATTTTTACTATCTATTTATTTATTTATTTATTTGCTGACATGTAAAACACTGGATATTAAGCATGCATTAAAGTTTCATGACACAGTATTAAAACATGCACCCTGTAAGGGCACTGCAAATTTTTCATATAAAATTATTAAATTACATTATATCATATCGACTCTAATTAATATTATTATTACAATTTATTAAATTAAGCTAAACATTAGTCAATAATTAATTACATCTTGTTTTAAAATTAAACTAAATTAAATAATTATCAATTAATTAATTCATTTATTAATTTAATTTAATTTATTAATTTTAATCATATAGGAAATGTAGTATTAGTCATTTATTTGTTTCATATTTACGTTGAGGTATATTAATAAAAGGTCGATCAATTTACAATTTGTCAGTTTTAAATTCCTCAACGGTATAGTCACCATATCACCGGTATCACCCGGGTAAAGCCACTGGCGGCAGCTAGTTGGTGTCATAGGAATAATTTAGTGTAAGTAGCAGTTTTTCGTCAAAAAACCTATCTTAAAAGTATCTACAGTTAAAGGTTTATGGTGGTTTATTATTACAAAAATAACTTAATATTCTATTAGCTTTTCAAAAACTTCACTAAAATACAACGGACTTTGAAACTTCCGCATTCAGTCTTCCCATAAGATTACACGAATCCGGATATCAATATTAATAACATAATCTTCGAACAAACTTCGCCAAGACAGTGCCAAATATAGTTCCAGAAAAAAGTTATAATTACTTAGTTGTGATACCAAGACCGATGCTCCCCGAAGTTTGCCGAAGTTTCCCGAACAAATTAGTATTCTTTCTGCATAGACCTTGAGTCGTATTTAATTTTTTACGAAGAATGCTTTTCATTATTCGGAGATCAGATCCTGTCGTGGTATTTATATGCTAATTTAGAAAAAGATTGTTGATTTTATTTTTAAATAAAAATAAGTATTTTCTTGGTAAAGTAATTTGCAAATATGAGTAAAATAGAAGTAGTTTTAATTAGGAAAGTTTAAGTTGATTTTCAGAATATTGAATTCATAAGAGTTCGTGAGTTCTAATTTTCCTTTCAGAGTTTTCTTTAGGGATTTGTTGTTCAACAAATCCTTTCCGTTCCAATTGTATGTTTTGAAATAAAACGTAATGAAAAAGTCCTCATAACAATGCCTCTATGACCTTTTCCTCTCAGATTCTTATTTCGTCGAGAACTTTTCTCATTGAAAAGTACAATAGATTTCAAATCAATTAAAAGTTATGTATTATAAACAGATTCTGACTCAATAAAGCCAAGCATAAATAAGCATAATCAGCCTTTTAATGTTCCCACTGCTGGGACTCAGGCCTCCTCTCTAGGAGAGGGAATGGGCCGTAATCCACCACGCATGCCCAGTGCGGGTTGGAGAATGTCACATGTCTTCGAATTTTTAGTTCTAGGACATGCCGGTTTCCTCACGATGTTTTCCTTCACCGTTTTGAGAGCAGTGGTGATGAAATAAATTACACAAAGTAATGCACCTGGCTGGGTTTGGACCCGCGATCTACAACTCGTAAGTCGGGGCCATTAACACTCGGTCACCACTGCTCCAAAGCCAAACAAAAAATAATATCCAGGTAGATATCACAGGACTTGGTTAGCAGAAGCGAAGGAGGCGGCCGCAAGAGTGAGAGAACGTACATCCTCATGCCCCAGTCGCCACGACAGGAGACGCTCCGGACATCGGGAATCGCAGAGCAATATCCAGCTACCGTAGGCGCAGGCTTGCGGACGACGAGCAATAAGTAGTTCGCCGTCCGCTCGTCCTATAAAGACCGAGCCCGTAGTGTTCCACGCGCGAGTTATAGAGATGTCAGCAAACCGTAGGGGCCCAGCAGGGTCATTGCCTGATAGGGCCATGGTAAAACGTATAAACGGGATACTAGAACACAAAAGGCAACTAAAGAAACATGTGAGTGGTTTTAGAAGTCATTAGATGAACATCTAAAAAAAAAACTTATGACATCTTTTCCGACGCATCATTTTCAAGCGTCAGTGTTTTCATTCCTCATCAGTTTCTATTTTCTGCAACTTTCAGCTGACCTCAATCCAAAGAAGGCTTTTTGATTAAAGAGGATCTAAGTGGTATAACCCCATAACGGGCAAACAGGAAAAGACCCACAAATCATGTTCCCGGCCCTTTCTACGTACGTGACTAAAAAAATCTATTTTTATCCCGTCTCCTGAGGGTATAAGCTGACATGGAGCCGCTCTTACGGATTTTAGAGAACACATAGGATTTGGTAAATGGAGTGCTATTACGAACACATATTACGTTTGTAGATGGATGGAGTGTGAAAATTAGGCCAAAGAAAAGAGGACGAACTAAAAGGGAAGGCTGTGGTAGTAGAACGGTAGAGGGAATGGAAAGGAAGACGATACAGACATGGGACATGAGTAAAAAAAAAAGCGATAAGGAAGCAATGATCGTTTATCTTTAAAGTTTCGCTAATCGGTAAAAATACTAAGGTCTATAATAACTTAATATAACTTAATGTGCAAAAAAAGTGTAGCAAGTGAAACATTATCCCTTTCACTGATATTATAAAGGTGATAATTTAATTGTGTGTTTATCGGTGTATGGTTGCTATTTCTTTACGCTCGAGCGGCTGAACGGATTTCGATAAAATACAGTACACGGGTAGACCGTATCCTAGAATAGCATATTACTGTGGAACGTACCCGCTCCGATTCCGTCGAAATGTTTGTCGACTGTGGGAGGACCGCTGCGGTCCCCTGAGTCTTACGTCAAAATATAAGAGAGAGAGAGAGAGAGAGAGAGAAGATCCTCCCCCACAGACAGACATTGGTCGATGGTCGGTCGACGGACCCAGAGCGGGTACGCTCCCACAGTTGAGTTGATCACATTAATTATGCGTATAGCTAAGGAGTGGAATTTCCTACCAGAGTCTGTGTTTCCTGATAGCTAAACCCTAGGGGTCTTTAAGTCAAGAGTTAATAAGTTACTTCTAGGCAAAGATGCTCCATCGTCGGCTACATCATCGCTTACTATTATGTGAGATAGTGGTCAAACGCGAGCCTAACAATAACAAAAAATAATAATATAGGATACTTTCTGTTACATTGACACATACATACAAACATTGTTACATTTACGCGGGCGAAATCGTTGGCAGTAGCTAGTATGTAATAACTTAATGTATGTTCTTAGTGAAACGTTAACCCTTACTTAATTTAAATTAAAAAAAAAAAATGAAAGAATAGTCGCTCCATTTCCTCTTTACTCCGTGTCACAAAATAACTCGGTCTCACTTCTCCGTATCTTATACGTGTAGTATCATCGCGCGTTGACAAAGGGTCCGGCTACACTTTGATTTGGGCAAACACGGCTATGGTATAAGTTGCTTTCACACTGTTTAAAAAAAGAACCTTGGAATTTAGTGTAAACAAGCGTAAGTGGTTTATTTTGGGGTGAACCGGTTTACAAGCTTTAGGTTTTGTGTTTTCAGGATGATACAAGATTATTTTATAAAATATTTTCTTTTCTTTACTGATGTTGTTTTTACAAGAGAATTTTATTTTCTTTAGGTTACGTGTCGTCGTTATAGGTCGTAATGCCAAACCTTTATTTTTTGTTGGAATTTGGACGACCAATTTCCAAAACAAAATAAAAAAGGTTTGGATCCTGGCGAAGCTGACACCTTTGCAACGATGTGGACCACCACATCGTTGCACAGGTGTCAGCTTCGCCGTAGCAACTGCGTAGCAGTGGTGTCAACCACATTGTAGCAACGGTGTCCACCACATCGTTGCAACGGTGTCAGCTACGCCGTAGCAACGATATCAACTACACCACCGCAGCAACGATATCAGCTACACCGTAGCAACTACGTGCCAAATAAACGTGTTTTCTTTCTTTTTCTTTACGTAGTATTGTTGTCAGGTACACCGTAGCAACTACGTAGTATTGTTGACAGGTATACCGTAGCAACTATGTAGCATCGGTATCAGCTACACCCTAGCAACGGTGGCAGCTACGCCGTAGCAACGGTGTCAACTACACCGCAGCAACAATATCAGCTACACCGTAGCAACTACGTAGTATTATTGTCAGGTATACTGTAGCAACTACGTAGAATCGGTATCAGCTACACCCTAGCAACGGTGTCAGCTACACCGTAGCAACTTACCGCACCGTAGCTACGTGTAGCATCGTTGTCAATTATACGTATACCGTAGTAACTACGAAACATAGGTAACAACTACAGCTACACCGTAGCAACTACGTAGAAGCGGTGTCAACTGTATCGTAACCAAAATGTAGCAGTGGCTGGAAAGACCTCACGGTGTCTTCACCTTCCGCATGACGCAGGTCCTCACCGGACATGGTAAGTTTGGGACGTTCCTGCACCAGATTCGTGTGGAAGAAACGTTCGAGTGACACCATTGTGTGGACCGTCCGGAAAACACGGTGGAGCATACGGTAGAGGTGTGCACCGCCTGGGCAGAGCACCACCGTGTCACACCTTGGTACAGGCCATGGTCCGGAGTGAGGAAGAGTGGCAGGCGGTCGCTACCTGCGAAGCAGTAATGCTAGCAAAGGAGGAGGCCGCACGTGCACGAGCGAGGCAATGGCCCTCGCGCCCCAGCCGCCGGAATTCCGATCAAGGTTTCCGGCCGCCGTAGGCGCGGGCTTGCGGACGGCGAGCAATGGGTAGCTCGCCGTCCGACCGTCCGGTAACCGTCCGGACCGAGCCCAAGTCGTCGAAGGCGCGTACTGTTCCACGCGCTACTCAAGGAGATGTCAGTAAACCGTAGGGGTCCAGCAGGGTCAAAGCCTACTGGGGCCAAAGTTCTGCGTCTGAAAGGAAGACTCGGCCCTGGTATGAAAAGCAACGAAGGAACAGAAGTGGGTTTTTAGTCAGTAAAAGTATGACACACCCTCACGCTCCGCCCAAGATCGTATGTAATTGGATGATTTTAAAATCAAATTTTTTTTGAAACCAGAACGTAGCAGGCTGTTTTAAAACCACATTTTTCTCTCAATCTTGTCTTTTATTACATTATAATGGATAGCTTAATTTTCAGAAAATCATTTAAATTTCAAAAGTAGCCAATTTATTCAAAACCATAAATACAAGTAACATTAAATTGGCTGCAAGCCGCATCGTCCATTAAATCATTTTTCATCTGAATTCATTTTGCTCGCAACACTGGACATGAAAAGGCACTTCAGATTAATTTATACAAAGCATGGAGGAATCATGGGGATATCCCGTTGAAAATTAATGCGTGAAAAAAATACTAATGACAGTAACAGAATGACGAATGATGAGATATGATGATGATGATGTGATAATGTGGTATGGTGAGGATGATGTGATGAGTGTGGCAGTTTGTTTTTATTTTTGTTTCGTGTTTACCTATATTGTGTTTGTGCCTTGTGCTGTACCAAATGAATTCTTTTTCTTTCTTTTTTCTTTTCCTTTTCTTTAAGAGCATATCTCTCTTTAAATGTTTTTTTTTACTAGCTGTTGCCGGCGGCTTCGCCCGCGTGAATCTACAAAATTGTCCCAAGGGAACATACTCCCGGGATAAAAGTAGTCTATGAGCTATTTCAAGACATTGTCTATCCGTGTGTTAAATTTTATCCAAATCGCTTCAGCCGATCGAGCGTGAAGAAGTAAAAACATAAACACACTCCCGAGAACCCCGAGGCCTTCGAACGAAGGCAAAGAAGGAACAGGAGTGGGTTTTAGTCAGTGAAAGTAGTCAGTGAAAGTCACACACATACACAATTTGTGATAGTGTTGAGTAACGTAGAAATAGGTAAAACTGCCGACTGAGAGCAGTGGTGGCCGAGTGGTAACGGCCCCGACTTACGAGTTGTAGGTCGCAGGTTCAAACCCAGCCAGGCGCATTACATTGTATAATTTATTTCATCACCACTGCTCTCAAAACGGTGAAGGAAAACATTGTGAGGAAACCGGCATGTCCTAGAACCAAAAATTCGAAGACATGTGACATCCACCAACCCGCACTAGGCCCGCGTGGTGGATTATGGCCCATTCCCTCTCCTAGAGAGGAGGCCTGAGTCCCCTCATGTGGGAACATTATAAGGCCGGCTATACTATACTAGGTAAAACTGTTTAAACCCTTAAATAGCATACTTTAGACCTACCTAGGTCTAAAGTTATAGCTCAAATTTCACTTCTCCAACCAAGTGGTATTGAGTTTTAATGGTATGTAGTAAGTAACTCAATATCCCCTACGTACTTAATAAATTCACTTCACATGTATATCCGTACATCTGAGATCTCTTGGGAATATCAGCGTCAGGTATTTTTTTTCACATTTTAGGAAAGCTTGCAAACTAATAACAACATAACGACAATAGCAGATAACTTATTGGCTAATTACATGTTTGCACATATTATATAATGACGGAAGAAAGATTAAAGATTATAATAAAGAATGACAAAAATATTCAACGCGTAAACTATTAATAACTTTAATTAAACAATAATAATAATAGGTCTTTACCTATGAAATTGGAGATTTTTAAAACGGGTTGCTTTGAAGTGTTATATCATTGGATTGACTTGGAATCATAAGTTCAAATAAATTTTATACTAAAGGTATGTTATTCTTCTTTTGAAATTAGGTATTTATTGGTTTCTTTGTGTTTTGTATTTTCTGTAATATCGCAGTACTTATAACCATGAAAGCTAATAAAAAAACGTTTTTTCATATTAAGAGTTTCAACGTAGATACTATGCATTGCAAAGGGCAAACAATATCAATGTCGCATACCTACGACTTTCTTCTAACAAAAAAACTCTGTGTTCTTGGTTTAATAGATTTCGTTTTGGAAATTTTGTCTTGTAGCCGCCCTAAGAAATAAAGTTATTCCTGAGATAAAATTTCTCACATGAAAGTGATTGAAACCAAAATAGACATCTCATTCATTAGCAGTTTTAAGTCCGTATACATCATCAATATTGCATATCACTTGAGTCCCATTGTTTCCACGGTAGAACTCATATTACAAAATAATGCGAGTTTTCTTAGATTTCATACAAAAATGGTTATAAGTACTGCTATATTACAGAAAATATAAAACACAAAGAAACCAATAAATACCTAATTTCAAAAGAAGAATAACATACCTTTAATATAAAATGTATTTGAACTTATGATTCCAAGTCAATCCAATGATATAACACTTCAAAGCAACCCGTTTTAAAAATCTCCAATTTCATAGGTTAAGACCTATTAAATAAGGTTCAAGTGCAAATAGTTGTTGTTCAAAAAATGGCTTTGCTAAGAGTTTCCTAACTATGCCTACTTTGCTACAAAAGATGTCAATGCCTATTTGCCTGACACATGGTAAGCCGGACTACCACTTGGTGCAATATTACGATCATGCTCACTGTACTATGGCCTCAAGTCTGTTATTACAATAGTGTTAGAATGGCGTCATTATGACTTTCCAATGGTCAACCACTGACACTCCATTAAAAGAAATGGCATAGAAACGTAATCTCTTACATAATGACAAGTGAATGTCTGATGTACTTATGCGGTAATCTGCAAAAATTTTGACAGTTCCATTGACCAGTGACCTACCATTAGAACGTCGTTATGCAGTCGTTGCTTTTAATTGGTTACGATACAGCTCGATATTGTCATTCTACCACAACTCTACGACTCTACATTGACACATACATACATACATTGTTACATTCACGCGGGTGAAATCGTTGGCGGTAGCTAGTATGAAATAACTTAATGTATGTTAAAACGTTAACCCTTACTTAATTAACATTTAAAAAAAAATCAAAGAATAGTCACTCCATTTCCTCTTTACTCCATGTCACAAAATAACTCTGTCTCACTTCTTCGTATCTTATACGTGTAGTATCACCGCGCGTTGACAAAGGGTCCGGCTACACTTTGATTTGGGCAAACACGGCTATGGTATAAGTTGCTTTCACACTGTTTAAAAAAAAGAACCTTGGAATTTAGTGTAAACAAGCGTAAGTGGTTTATTTTGGGGTGAACCGGTTTACAAGCTTTAGGTTTTGTGTTTTCAGAATGATACAAGATTATTTTATAAAATATTTTCTTTTCTTTACTGATGTTGTTTTTACAAGAGAATTTTATTTTCTTTAGGTTACGTGTCGTCGTTATAGTTCGTGGTTCCAAACCTTTATTTTTTTGTTGGAATTTGGACGACCAAAGGAGACAATTTTTTTTGGGCCCACTATTAAACGGTTACGTTTATTAATCATATTACACATGGAAAAAGCGATCATCTTATTATAATTAACAGACCAAAAATTATATAGAAATCTAACCGGAATAATGAAATAATAGTAAAAAAGTGTTACGGCAAAAAATGCTTGTTTAGGAGCATTTTCAAGTTTATTTTAACGTGAAAAAAAAAATGTTACTACAGTGCGCAGCGGTGTCATCGGATTTAAATGCGTTTCAAGAGATAATAATTAATTGGTACAGCGAACTTGTTTTTAATGCTGTTATTAACGGTTAACACAAATATCAAGTAACGTACTTTAAAAATCACCGTGGAATGAAACGTAATTAATAGCCCGTTGCAGATGCTCTGTGGTCCAGTTTCAATCAGTTTGACACTGACAGACAACTAGTGGTGGGTCGTTGTCGAATTTTAGATGGACGAGACGTAACCGTTTTGGCGACGACAAAAACGGTTGCAGAAAACGGTCGTCGTCGCAACTGGTTTGAAGACGAAACTATCGTTGAGTGAAGTAGTTGCAGAAAACGTTCGTAGTCGCAACTAGTTTGAGGACGGTAATAAATTCTGTACTAGTCGCGTCGTCGTTTCAAAACCAGTTATTACAATGAAAAATGAACTTTATAACTATAAACATAAAATTCATTTTTCATTGCAATAACTGGTTTTAAAAACGACGACGCGACGAGTGTGATAGTTGAAGCAATGGATTTTCGACCTTATTTTCTTAACAGTAAGATAACAATTCACATACAGTAATTCGAAGACTGGTTTGTGCAACGAAGACTGTTTGGTCGCAGGATGGAAAACGGTTGTTACGTTGCAGAACAAAAAACGGTCTTTGAAAACTGTTCGTCGTTGAAACGCCCACCGCTACAGACAACATTATTATTGTTTCCGATTACTAGATTGTTGCATGTTTCTTCTGTTCTTTTCGTATTTTTATTCGAAAGATTTTATGAAAATGGCATCTGTAGATACATGCATAATCCACAAAGCCGTTGTATCAATTGTGCAGCACGATTTCAACGGAATGTTGAATACTGCTCTTGCTGGATACTGTTGTAATTGTTTAGTGGGCAGACGCACTGTTGGCTGCTGTGCATATGTGATGTGTACAGTGTGGTTTTTATCTTGGGCGCGGCATCAAGGTGAGGTTGAGCCACCTGCATCTTTTTAGATGAAATACTGCTTTTAAGAGATGACTTTGAAAATGATGATGATGAACAGTAATAAATACTTGTGATGTACCTATAATGTGGTTTTGTTTTCTCCTTACATAACCAGCATAAAACACATCACCTTATTATTTTATATCTACAGTCTATGGCCGGCAAAAGCCGCGCTATTTCGAAATGAATAAATCTACGCATTTTCATGAATAAGTCTATCAAATCGTGTAAATCACATCAAAGTCTGTCACGTAGTACAGACGTGACTATGTTTTATACTGTATATTATTGAACAGTGCACTATTTTAACTTAAAATACCAAGGAGACCTATCCACTCATTAGACAATCGCTCTTGTGAGATTTTAGGTTATTATGAGAGTCATGTTTTGACTGTCGTATTTCACGGTACTCCAGTTACATAAAGTTTTGCTAATATTACCAATGTAATCTGGAGATTATAAGGAATAAACTAACGTGCATTTCATTGCTATACGCCACAATTTGTGGTGGGCCTATTCCCCAAACAAAAAAAATTGTCTCCTTTAGCTGACACCAAATCATTTTTTTTTTTAAACCAAAACGTAGCAGGCTGTGTACGAAACCACATTTTTCTCTCAATCTTGTCTTTTATTACATTATAATAGATCTCATCAGAAAATCATTTAAATTTCAAAAGTAGCCAATTTTTTCAAAACCATAAAAACAATTAACATTAAATTGGCCGCAAGCCGCATCGTCCATTAAATCATTTTTCATCTGAATTCATTTTGCTCGCAACACTGGACATGAAAAGGCACTTCAGATTAATTTATACAAAGCATGGAGGAATCATGGGGATATCCCGTTGAAAATTAATGCGTGAAAAAAATACTAATGACAGTAACAGAATGACGAATGATGAGATATGATGATGATGTGATAATGTGGTATGGTGAGGATGATGTGATGAGTGTGGTAGTTTGTTTTTATTTTTGTTTCGTGTTTACCTATATTGTGTTTGTGCCTTGTGCTGTACCAAATAAATTATTTTTCTTTCTTTTTTCTTTTTCTTTAAGAGCATATCTCTCTTTAAATGTTTTTTTTTTACTAGCTGTTGCCCGGCGGCTTCGCCCGCGTGAATCTACAAAATTGTCCCAAGGGAACATACTCCCGGGATAAAAGTAGTCTATGAGCTATTTCAAGACATTGTCTATCCGTGTGTTAAATTTTATCCAAATCGCTTCAGCCGATCGAGCGTGAAGAAGTAAAAACATAAACACACTCCCGAGAACCCCGAGGCCTTCGAACGAAGGCAAAGAAGGAACAGGAGTGGGTTTTAGTCAGTGAAAGTAGTCAGTGAAAGTCACACACATACACAATTTGTGATAGTGTTGAGTAACGTAGAAATAGGTAAAACTGCCGACTGAGAGCAGTGGTGGCCGAGTGGTAACGGCCCCGACTTACGAGTTGTAGGTCGCAGGTTCAAACCCAGCCAGGCGCATTACATTGTGTAATTTATTTCATCACCACCGCTCTCAAAACGGTGAAGGAAAACATTGTGAGGAAACCGGCATGTCCTAGAACCAAAAATTCGAAGGCATGTGACATCCACCAACCCGCACTGGGCCCGCGTGGTGGATTACGGCCCATTCCCTCTCCTAGAGAGTAGGCCTGAGTCTCAACAGTGGGAACATTATGAGGCCGGCTATACTATACTAGGTAAAACTGTTTAAACCTTTAAATAGCATGCTTTAGACCTACCTAGGTCTAAAGTTATAGCTCAAATTTCACTTCTCCAACCAAGTGGTATTGAGTTTTAATGGTATGTAGTAAGTAACTCAATATCCCCTACGTACTTAATAAATTCACTTCACATGTATATCCGTACATCTGAGATCTCTTGGGAATATCAGCGTCAGGTATTTTTTTTCACATTTTAGGAAAGCTTGCAAACTAATAACAGCATAATGACAATAGCAGATAACTTATTGGCTAATTACAAGTTTGCACATATTATATAATGACGAAAGAAAGATTAAAGATTATAATAAAGAATGACAAAAATATTCAACGCGTAAACTATTAATAACTTTAATTAAACAATAATAATAATAGGTCTTTACCTATGAAATTGGAGATTTTTAAAACGGGTTGCTTTGAAGTGTTATATCATTGGATTGACTTGGAATCATAAGTACAAATAAATTTTATATTAAAGGTATGTTATTCTTCTTTTGAAATTAGGTATTTATTGGTTTCTTTGTGTTTTGTATTTTCTGTAATATCGCAGTACTTAATATATAATATATACATACACAGAAAAAAGCGCCGATCTCAAATAAGATTGGACAAGGGCAGGAAGATGATGATGACGTGCACACTAATCTCATTGAGATTTTGCTGTCCATACACCTTCAACCTAACAACGTTCATCTAAGTATCACCAACTTAGATTATGACAACTGGCTGCCCTAGGGAGACGAACCCCTATGTTTATTTATTTTTTTCGGTTAACATGGAAATTATTGTAGGTACTTAGTTTTTTAATAGTTTAATTATGCTTTGGTATGTTTTTGGTGTTACAAAAACTAAATATTTTATCTTTATATTTGTAGGATTTAACTAGTGCTACTAAGGACGAGCAGCGTTCACACCCCAGCCACCGGGATCCCGATCCCGATTTCCGGCCACCGTAGGTGCGGGTTTGCGGAAGGCGAGCAATGGGTAGCTCGCCGTCCGATCGTCCGGTAACCGTTCGGACCGAGCTCAAGTCGTCGACGGCGCGTACTGTTCGCCACGCATCACGCGCACCTCATTGAGATGTCAGCAAACCGTAGGGGTCCAGCAGGGTCGAAGCCTACTGGGGTCAAGGGTCTGCTTCTGAAAGGAAGACTCTACCCAACGGAAGGCAACGAAGGAACAGGAGTGAATATTTAGTCAGTAAAAGTCTGACACACCCTCACGCTCCGCCCAAGAGCGCGGGATATCATTGGATGATATTCCCACCGAAAAAAAAAATGCCACTAAGGTCAACTTAACCCAAACTCTCTCAAACCTGCATGGTTATCATATGATTTGACCATTACATGTTTACTGTATGGACATTAAAAGAGACTTTGACCCCTGAGTTTGTTTCGGTGTTTCTTCTCAGGGTAGTCAGCTAGGAAACACCAGCTTCATCTATATTAAATTGACAAAAAAAAAATTGATATATAAAAGTTTTTTTATCAAAATATTATTTATCATTAAACCATAACATCTGACATCGAAATGTAAAGATTCACAACTAAACTCCCGTCTTAAAAGTTATCACACAAAAACCAGAGAAGCTTATGAAAACTAAATCGCAGTAATCACCTATAAGTATTTTCATTTCACCGAAATTATTCGCTCGAGGCTGGCAAACGTTCGACATTCCCAAAACTCGATTTAACTCCAGAACTTTCCACGAAGTATGAAATTATTTTAGACTCCGCGATGCTTCGATCCCTTTTGCTTCGCTCTTTCAGGGTGTGTTCACTGAAACGGAGCTAAGCGAAGTGGAGCGGAGTAGAGCGGTGAAAAGTGGCAAGTGTTTCATTTGTAGTACTCGTACTAACACACACACACACACACACACACACACACACATTTTTTCGTTTCGTCACCAGGAGCCAAGGTCAACACGTGTGCTACCGTCAAAGAATTCGCACGTAAATGTCTACTTTCACTACTCGTGCACCCGAGACAAGTGTACAAACACTCCACATTTAATTCGGAGCGGGGCAGAGTGGAATTGAACTATCCCTTTAAAAAACTTTCGAAACGCCTTGTTGACACTTCACATGACCCAAGGGCTGGCTTTTACCTTGGATAAAGGACAAGCATTGCCATACGGCGTGGCAATGCCGCCAGTTTTTTGGGTATATTACTAGTCGACAGCGATGCGGAGGAGTTTTTCGACTCCATATTTTAGATTACTTTTATTTAGTTATGGGTTTTTTTTTTTAGTTAGTGTATTTATAATAATAGCTAAGTGTTTTTTTAAACAGGTATAGTGCTAGTTTATGGAAAACTAGCTTCTGCCAGCGGCTTTGCCCGCTTGAAAATAGGTTTTTCTATACAAACTTTGCAACCCCGTTTCATCCCCTTAGGGAGTGAATTTTGAAAAATCCTCTCTTAGTACTCGCCTACGTCATAAAAGGAAGCCTTGTGCAGAATTTCATGTTCCTAGTCCCAGTAGTTTCGGCTGTGCGTTGATATGTCAGTCAGTCAGTTTCTCCTTTTATATATATAGATAAATTCCTACTCTCCGCTTCGCGCTCTCCACTCAACTCCGTTCTGCCTGGCTCGGAGCCCCGTGTTCATTTGTTTTATTTGCTCTCCACTCCACTTACACTATCTCCACTGATGCGGAGTGGAGATTTCGAACACTGTGATTGGCCAATTCACAGTCCGCTCCTCTCCACTCCATCCAGCTCCACGTCCGTGGAAACGCAACCTCATACTTTGCTTCCGTGAAATGTTTTGTATTAAATCTCATATTGGCTGTGACGATCTCAAAGGAGGTTTTAGTCTGGCGTGTGTGTGTTTCGTACGATATGATGTGGAATAAAAATATTGTGATATTAGTCTTTGCATAAGAGATTTTATGAAAAGCAAACTAGAACGATCACATTATAAGAAGATTGCACTGATTTTTCTTCATAGATGCACTAGTGTGGGATATACAAACTTATTTGTGTCTTGTATAAAATTTGACAGGTAGTTTGTTCGGAATACGTTTTTATTTTTGATTTTTGTACACCGTTACATGTTTTAATACCGTAAAATAGTTATAATATACTGTGTATTCTCCAACTCAAATTTGGTTTATCTTCTCCTGCCATAAATTTCTTACCCTAAGGGCTATATTCCACTGGGACACCATGGCGGCGCGACCAGTTGCGCCACCATGGTGTCCATAAGCTATCAAACTAGACACCATATAAACAGCAGAGCCGCTACACCACACTGAGACAGTATCAAAATGGACCTTAAGTGCACGCGTCTAAATTGGTCGCGCCGCCAAATTGCTTGCGCAATCAAACGGACACCAGGTGAGTAACTGTCTATAGAGCTGAATACATTTTGATGGTAGCGGCGACTGGTCGCGCCGCCATGGTGTCCCGGTGAAATATAGCCCTTCGAGGCCTTCATCGTATTTTTAATTATTAAAAGTTCTTGGAAAATATTTGCTTTTTAATGTTGCAAGCATGCTCCGTTGTCGATCACATCATCGTTTACCGTCTACCGGTGAGATAGTGGCCTTGTGTCTATCAATGGTAAAAAAGTGATATTCGATTTGCATCGTCTTCATCATTTCAAACGAAAGACGTCCACTAATGGGTAGTTAATGTTTTAATCTATATTCTTCGTTCCGTGTGCTCACAGGGAATTCCCATCATTGAAAAGCATGAACTTTCGTTGCTTATTAAAACCCTTTTTTCCTCTTTACTAAAACCGTTGCCCTACATTAGGAATACTCCAACGCACGCCACGGCGCCCACACGTGGCCTACTCCACGCGGGCCCAGTGCGGATTGGTGGATGTCACATGTCTTCATTAGGATCCTCAATCCTGGATGTGTTCACAAACATGTGTTCACACACACACTACGATTACGCGACACGATGCGGCGGCGGGCGGCGCGGGGTCCAAGCACGCAGTACATCGGGCATTGCATCGTCCAACACGACCGCGCGTAGATGTACTTTTGAACTATAACCTACTTTTGCTAAGATTAGAATAAACCCCTATACAGTCCACTTGCTTTTAATTTAATATAATATCTGAGCATAAAAACAACATATACAGGACACCTATACCCGGAAAAACAATTTGTAGGCCATACACATATTTGTTCGGTGCGACAATCACAGCAGCGACACGCAACCACGGCCAACAGTGCAGTCAGAGCCTTTCAGGGGACGAACTTTCAAAAACTCTTCTTCAGTGTATTTAATCATCCACTTTCGTATTAGAGCATAAACAGCCTTATAATGTCCCCACTGCTGGGACTTAGGCCTCCTCTCTAGGAGACGGAATGGGCCGTAATCCACCACGCGGGCCCAGTGCGGATTGGTGGATGTCACATGTCTTCGAATGTTTGGTTCTAGGATATGCCAGTTTCCTCACGATGTTTTCCTTCACCGTTTTGTGAGCAGTGGTGATGAAAATTAATTACACAAAGTATTGCGCCTGGCTGGGTTTGAACACGCGACTTACAACACATAAGATGGGGCCATTACTTCTCGGCCACCACTGCTCACAGATACTTTCGTAGTATAAAACACTTATGTTTGTCTGTCCGTCGATGAATGACTGGCCGGTTGGTCTAGTGGTTAGTGGCCCTGACTGCTATGCCGGAGGTCGTGGGTTCGATTCCCACCCAGCACAAAAGTTTGTGTGATGAGCACGATCATTTGTTCTGTGTCTAGGTGTAAGTTATATAAGGTGTAAAAAAATTAACTTTAAGAATTTCGAGGGGACATTGTACTCCTCATTATGAACAACTTTTACTATGGGACCAAACCTGAAATCGCGAAAAAAAAGTCAGCTGTTCCCTACGTTTATGTTCGCATAACTCGTCAAAACGTATGGAACAGCTGATTTTTTTTTCGCTATTTCAGGTTTGGTCCCATAGTAAAAGTTGTTCATAATGAGGAGTACAATGTCCCCTCGAAATTCTTAAAGTTAATTTTTTTACACCTTATATATAATATTTATGTATTTAGAAATATATAAGTATGTTTATCAATTGTCTAGTACTAATAACACAAGTTCTGCTTAACTTGGGACTAGACGGCGTTGTGTGATAGTTGTGGAATATTATATTATTATTATAGTATAATGAATTTAAGAATTTAAGTGGGCCCTTCTCAATCCGTCTATCGTCAACGTGAGCATTGTATAAAAGCTTGTGTTTCATGCAATGCAATGTCTGATAAAGAGGCAACGTGAAAAATAGAAATGACGCCTGACCGCTCTGTTAACATACGGTAATTCCGTCACTCACTCGAATATTTCATAAAACTTGTTCCAGGAAATACGTGTTTAAAAAAAAATAATAACCTTTGAACTTTTTGAAAAAAAAAAATCCTTTATTCAGAATTTAGGTCAAGGTTTCTTTAAATATAATTTATTTTCTTTTTAAATTTACGAGTTCGATAAGAAGTTTACGAAAATAATTAATTTTCACGGGATTTTTTTTCATTGGATTAGTTTTACACAAAATATTTTGATTTTAATACAAACAGATAATATCCACACGATCTGATATCTGTGTATCCAAAATATCTAGAGAAAGACGTGTAATAACGTCATACATGTTTACATTACATGTTTGCTGTAAGGACTTTAAAAGAGACTTTGACCCCTGAGTTTGTTTCGGTGTTTCTTCTCAGGGTTGTCAGCTAGGAAACACCGGCCTCATCTGGTTTAAATTGACAAAAAAATTGAGGTGTTAAAGTGTTTTTAAAAACTTATACCTATGCAAAATAAATATCATTTGTCTTATTAATGCTTTTTAGTGTGTTGATGGAGCTACCTTGCTTCTGTAGTGCATCAGGGCTGTTTGCGAAAATGCGTGTGGATTGCTTTTATGGATTAATGCGTAAAAGATGTGTTGCACACGGTGCAAGCCGATTCCAGCGGCATCCTAGGCATAATTGCTGATAGGCTGGACTGCTATGTTTTGAATCGGTGCTCCATTATCTCAGCTTAGAGAGAAGCAATTATTTATTTAGTTGTGTGTGTCAAGTTGATGTCACTTGTGGTTGTAATTGTGTCACTATCAGAGGTGTAAGTGAATTAATATTATTATAATTGTAATCACGTAAGAGCGGTTTTGTGGATATGTATCTTAGGTTGGGCACTCTTAATAAAGTGTTGTTCTAAACCTAACAAAATCGTGCGCCCTCTTAATGATTTTCATTATTCAACTTTTATCTTAATCCTTGCCTTACTTAAGCCTTGACCTACAAAATCCTACTAATGTAAATACTCAATATATTCACCGATAACCCACCACCACGGCGGCTTATATCATGTCCCTGCCCTAAATAAGCCCTTGCCTACATAGAGTCACTGGCGTAGCTAACAAAGGGCTAGGCGGGCCAGTACCCCACGGCCCCCAAACACGGGGGCCCCCAAACACGGGGGCCCCAAACACGTCGCCCCCAAACACGGGGGCCCCCAAACCTGATTAACAAACTTATTATTGAACTAACAAAAAAAATTCCCACTTTCAAATTTTAAATAAATGAAGTTGCAACACTACTTTAATTATGGCAACTCGTTTTAGTGAGTTAAAGTCAGACAACTCCTGCTTCACCCAGAGCAGGAGAAGTTATTTTATGATTTCCCACGTAAGAAATGGGGCCCCAGTTTTTTCTTGCCACAGGGCAGTTCGTCACCTAGCTACGCTACTGCATGGAGCCAATATATTCGGTATCACGAGAACTGTTGGCAGCCGATTTGATACGGTCATTATTTTTATTTATTGTTTTTTATGTGGCCTGACCTTTTGTATGTTCGGAACAGGTTTGGAATTTTAATGTGTGTCAACAAGGCATGTTTTGATTTTATTTGGTTTTTTGGACATTGATCAGAGTTTGAGTGAAGTATTTTGTTACTTGACAATCAAATTCATCATCATCATCATCTCAGCCGAAAGACGTCCACTGTTGGACATAGACCTCTCCTAAGAGTCGCCATAACGACCGGTTCTGTGCGTGTCACATCTATAGGATTCCTGCAACCCTTACCAGGGGGGCTAAAAAGGTCACTTTAGCAGAATCATAATATGATAATAATATGAATCATATTACAAATCACAAAATGGTCACAATTTGGCAATTCATATTATGATCCGTAAACAATTCATATTCTGCAATTCATCTGTTTGACAGTTTTGTATGGGGATTCGTAAAATGGTTCACATAATATGAATTGCTTTTATGTCATTTAGCAGAATCATAAAAAGTTACTGACAAGCAACATATTTCAATTCATTTCGCAGATTTTATTTATCAAAATTTAAATAATGGCAGATTTAGGACTTTACGAAAACTTCTTAGAACACACGCGTATTACGGAGAGCCTATTATATTGCCGACGAAGTGATGCTCTTCGCAAAATGGAATTGGCATTTGAAATGCCGGACCCCGAGTTTATCGGGCTTTATAGATTTAAATAAAAGTGTAGATTAAATATGTCGTGACCTCATAAATAAGCTGGAGCCCTACTTATGTTCACGTCGTGGTGGAATAAGTACTGTCTCCAAGGTAAGCTAAAATATTAGGTACCTAGGTACTATTATGACATAGTAGCTAGATACCTACTAGTTTATCTCCTTGTTTAAAGGAGCTAGCGCACATCATAAGATGCACTTCAAGTATACACTTTTCAATGTCAAACATTGTTTATTGTTTAAAAAAGCTTGTTAATACGTAACGTCCTTGCTTGACAGACAGGCAACGCACAAATCACCTGCGTTTGACAGCGCTTTCGCCGCGAGAGCGCCACACACAGAGTACTTTGGTAGCGCCACATTTCGAGACGAGCGCGCGGCGGGCCCGCTGCCCGCTGTCGGTAGCGACAGGCGCGCGGCTATACGATGACTTTTCGCTCGCACTCAGCCACTCGTCGCATCCCCGCGATAACATCGCCATGTGTTGACACTTTATAAGAGAGTATAGAAATACGTAGCACGACGATTATATCGCCGCGATATGGCCCCTATTTTACCAAATTTTAACTCTGAATAAATATATTATTAACTTTTTTTTTATTTGTTTAAATAAAATAAAATTAACATGTTTTCTGAATAGAGGTGTTTTAATAACACTATTTCAGGTGACTCCCGTTATCCCCTGAGACCTACACTGATGACTCCAGTAGTGGACACAGAACCTGAGACACCTAAACGATTCTATAGGTACGGAACTGCATTGTCGGGTACGAAATACAGTAGAGCGAACCATCGGCATACTTAAATCTCGTTGGAGGTGTTTGTTAGTAGATCGGAAACTACATTACCATCCTACCATGGCCGGTTCTTTAGCAAATGCTTGTGTGGTATTACACAACATCGCTAATAGCGCAAGGATACCAATAATGGCACTATCAACACAGGAAGAGCATAATGAAACGAATTTGTAGGTAAGATATTTCAGTAAGAAATGCAATTTAATTGATGTAAGTAATAGATAAATTTTACAATTGCTCCAATCATCAAAAATGAATGTGTAAAAACACTTACAATAATACAAAACTATTGTTTGATTTCTTTATACTTATTACATTAAAAGATTTTGAAATTATAGGCCTATCAAAATTCCCAATGAACAGCAAAAAAAATGTTCCAGATAACAAACACACAAATTGAAACTGTATCACGAAGAAATCACCATCTTGTTGTTGGTGAAGCGATACGAAATGCACTTATACACCGGCTTTGGTCAGCACGATGATATTATATTAGGTTTATTTTGCTTCTAAGCTTTTATGCTGATTAAATGTTCAAATATAGTTTAATTTCCTTATTGCTGTACTTTACTTTTCTTATTGCATAGTTTATTACATTTATTAATTATTTATTTAAACTTCATGTACAGTAGTGGTACATAGGCAGACTTAATGCAACAATGCATTATCTAAAAGTCAACCTATGTATTAAAAAAGACAACACTGTGGTAGGTGTGCACAATAAATAAATGGACGTGTCCCAAAGACAAAATTGTATATGACAAATTATCGATTTACGGTATGAGGTTTTGAAGGTGGTGAGCACGAGTACTATCAGCATCAGCTGCAGCATGTTGCATCTTCACCTGAGAAAGTATTCTCCAAGCCTCATCTAATGGCGCCAGAGGGCGGCCTGAAACAATTCAATTATCATTAAGGTTTATAACCTTACGAAAACATTATGGGGTGTAACAACAAATAACATTTACTGTTGTGGTACCTTCTTTGCCGAGTTTGATGAGGTATGTGGCTTGTGGCTGTGGTATTTGTCGCTTGGGTTGGTTCAACACTTACAGGGCTCCCAGCCGCACTTGCTACTACTTCTGTAAAAGGCACAAACATGAATTAGAATAAAATTAAATTTAGAATGAGCATTCTTTATCAATATTTATTTATTTTATTTAAACAGTGGATATTACTCTATTTTTCCAAGTATTTTTTTTCATAGGGTATTGAAAATAGTAAGATTTGACAGTCTACAAAGTATTACTTACTAAACAATTATTTAGGTATAAGGAGACCATATTCCACCACTAAATATAGGGACTTTTTTCACTTCAAGTTAACTTTGCTCTTGACCTAATTCATTATTAAGAGTTAAATAGGAAAATTTACTCACTGTACTTCTTCAGCACTGGAACAAACCATCAGAGACATGAGCAGAGATATTGGCTCTGGCACTTCCTATAAAAATTAAATGGTTGAATATTCATAACACTTTGTTGTTTAGGCAGAGGTCTGCACAAATGTAATGTAATAAAACAAAATATTACCATATCTGGGAAAGGATTGACACTCACTCGAGGCGCAGTTAGTCCAAATCCTTGTCCCATGAGCGCCAGAAACCTACTCTCTGTGTTGGACAAGGTGTTTGCCCGGAAAGGTCCTCCACCGGTACCATTCAAGTCAGCGTTTATGTTAGCAACAATCTTTTTAATTTTACTTTTGTAGTTGTTGACATACTGTAAAAAACAAAGACAAAGTTGGAATAACACTTAGAATAAAAAAATTCATTCTTTATAATACATACAATAGACCATTCCTTTGGGGTTTTTGTTGTGCCAATTCCTTCAGCATTGAGCAATGCAGCCACCTCTAGCCACAATCGAGAGGATTCTGCTCTTCCTTGGGCATTATTATTATAACCCCGAGCCCTACTCTTTTTTTCATTCATTTTATACAGGCTAAGTTTACCTTGACCTGCCCAAATGGGATCTGACCATACCGCCGCTGAATAATGTAATACGGGTGCAAAAGACTTCTCGGCAAGCTTCGCTAAGGTAGTCAATACTACAATAAATTTCTCAGCTTCATTTTGCCACTGGGAATGAAGTTCACTCTAAAAACCCATAAGACGTCCCACTGACCAAAATCACGCCAAAAATCTTTCACCTTTTTACATACAATAACTCATGTACAAAATCATAGGATTAGCGACCACAGAAAGTTCATTTACCTATAAACTTTGAGAATAAAATTAATAGTAGGCACTTACTTTGTTAAAGGTAAACAGTCCAACTCACAAGTTAGACACAAATAAAATCACAGAGTACTTTGTAATATACTGAGTAAAATGCGGGAATGGTACCACTTATTGGTACCTAAAAGGTTTGCTTCAGTGTATTTAAAAAAAAACACGCATTTTTGGGCCGCTGCACTTGTAGAAATCCATTTGAAATCACGATTTATTGTTTGCAAACATTTTATTATTACTTTGCGCAAATTCGCAATGTTGATCTAAAACTTTTGTTTTTAATTTATTTCTTGACCATGGATACAAAGTCCTTTAGGTTGTAAATTTAAACAAAAATGCAGGTGTTGTCAGCATAACAAGTTGATACCTCGTTTTTATGGGCTTAATTGCTGATTATTTTTATCAATTATTATTATATAATACAGAAGTTATATTTTGATACAATACGTTATTACAAAATAATTAACCGATGAATAAAAACTGCAAAGAAAAAAAACCGGTAAAGATTTATATAACCGGTAAAGATATAAGATTTAATTTTTTTTCATGCGGCAATATTTACACGGAATATGATTCAGATATGAAATGAATTGAGTATGATTCTGCTAATTTGTGCGACCATTTTACGAAAATTAGAGGAATTGCTTATGATCTGCTAGGAATTCAGGAAATGATTTGCTTTTAGATGAATTGCCCAATGTGACCTTTTTAGGCCCGCAGGTCATCGGTCTGACAAAGTATTGTAGGAGAACCAAGGTTACCGACATAGCCTGAAGAAACGCCAAACTTAAGTGGCAGTGGGCAGGGTACATTGCTCGCAGAACAGATAGCCGATGGGGGCGAAGTTTCTGGAGTGGCGACCACGTCCCGCAAGACGCAGCGTTGGAAGGCCTCCCACTTGACTATCAATTATTTATTATTAAGATATATTATGATTATTGACTGGCCTGTTTGCCTAGTGGTTAGCGGCACTGACTGCTATGCCGGAGGTCATGAGTTCGATTCCCATCCGAGACAATTGTTTCTGTGATGAGCACGATCATTTATTCTGTGTCTGGGTGCAATTTATCTGTAATATGTATGAATTTATAAATATACTAGCTGTTGCCCGCGACTTTGTCCGCGTTAAGTTCGTAAAACTGTATAATCATTCTGTGCTTGCAATTCATTCCGAAAGTATCGCAATTATTTATTGTACTTTAACATGAAACGGATAAAGGTAAAAACGCAAGTTACCTTCAAGTAACATGTTATGTACTCGTCCAGATCCAGATGTATGAACGTCAATGAATAGAAAGAGTATATATGGGTCGTAGCAGTTGGTATTTCTGCCTACCCCAAGGGAAAAGGCATTAGTTTATGTTTATGTTTCTGGTTTATGTTCTGGTAAAACAACATTGTATGATTTTAACACCTCGCTACAGTGAGCACGTCACAATCGCAGCGGTAATACCTGTCTTTGAGGAGTGACTACAGAGGCGTCACGGCATCCTCTCTTTTTACATGACTTACCGGATGTGGGTGGAGGTATTTGTATCGAATTCAGCGGGAAGAAACACTCGGGTCTCACGGGAGAATACGATGGAGCATACGGTGGAAGTCAGTCCTGTTTGGTCGGAGCGCCGGTGCCGCCGTGTCCTCGTGGAGGCGGTTGGTGGAGATAATGTCAACCAGTCCTTCAGTGAAGCACTACGATCGAAGAAGGTGGCTGAAACTATGAGGGATAGTTCATCCTGACTCCTCAGCTGTCGTTGCAAGTGACGCTCCGGGTGTTGAAAGCTGCAGGAAGATTACCAGCTATCGCAAACATGGGATTTCGGTAGTGCCGTCCGGCCGTCTGGTCAAAGCAATCCTGAATCGATGGCGCGTTGTTTTCTACACGCGACTCAAAGAGATGTCAGCAAATGGATAGGGCCCTCTAGGGCCGATATCTGCTAGGGCTGCGAGATTGTTCGAAAGAGTTACCTCCCGTAAAATTTTGCCTCAATAACGTTTCACTGAAGAGTTTAAGTCGTCAGACAGTTTTGGTAGAGGTAAACGAAGGAGCATAATCGGGACACCGACCTTCAGCTGGATAACGTGCGCTGATAGTGCAAAGCCAATAAGCCAGTGAATCCAAAAACTACCATCATCATCATCAACTATATTCCTCCACAACAGTACTTATGAAGAATTTGCGAGAGCATGCTTGCATTGATTGTTGCAGTTTGATCATTTTGGGCGTAAAAAATACTTGTTCATTTACCTAGGATTTTTTGGTGTGTATTTGACTGACGTCCCCGTATATCAGACTAATGTTTTTCCGGAGTGGGAACTACCCTATAAAGAGTCTCCAACTTTTGAATGAATTTCGGCGAAATTTTGAGCGCGTGTATCCCCCCCAAATCGAACTCGCATATTGATGGCCAAAACAGACCAGGCAATCGGTGACAGAGGTCACTGTCACCGATTGCCTCTATGAGGACACGGCGGTTCACCCAAGTGGGATAGACTTCCACCGCATACTACACCGGGTGATTCGAAAAATGGTACTTCCAACCGAATCCGGAACAGAAACCGCTCCTTCAACAGTCCTTAAACACCCTCAGCAGTCCTGAGCTTGTGTATCCATAAAACAATGAAATTATGGTAAACAAATGTAGCAGCCGATTAGTGTTATCCCTGAGACTGGCCTCCTTCAGAGGGTTGTTCGAGTGTTGGTCACCACTCACTGGAAGGAGGTAACGTCCAGATGTCGACGTAAGGCTGCAAGGAATCTGAGATACATCATACGTTGTTGAACTGTGATCAGAAACGCAAACCACGTTCGACCCCGTTTTATATGAAGCAGTGACAGCAAATAATAAAACACGCCATTATTAGACTGAAAGGTGCCATTCCGGAGGACACAGTGGAGCATACAAATGTGTATCCCGCAAGGGCGGAGCACCGGCGGTCGCCTCCTTCTGCAAAGCCGTAATGCTAGCGAAGGAGCAGGCCGTACGCGTGAGGGAACGAACATCCTCACGCCGAGCCGAGATTTCGACCCCGACGACCAGCCACGGTAGACGCGGGCTCGCGAACATCAAGCAATGGGTAGCTAACCGCCCGGCCGTCCGGTAATTGACCGGACTGAGCCCAGTCGTCAACAGCGTGTAGTGATCCACGCGCTCCTCAAAGAGTTGTTGCAAAGGGCAACGGAAGGACTCAGGTGCGGTTTTAGTCAGTAAAAGTTTGAAACGCCCTCCCGCTCCAACCAGAGAAGTCATTGGATAATTACCACCCTTAAAAAAAGAAAAAAGATACCATCATTATCATTATCATTTCAGCCGAAAGACGTCCACTGTTGGACATAGGCCTCCCCAAGTGTCGCCATAATGACCGGTCCGGTGTGCGTCTGGCATCCATCTGATTCCTGCGACCCTCACCAGGTCTTCGGTCCACCTGGGGGCCTTCCAACACAAGGGCCATGCAATCCCTTCCGAAAATTTGGCCGTGTTATTTTAAAGTCAATAATTAAATACATATAAGTATTTACTTTTATCGCCTTTGGTTGGTATCCCTTGAATAATCACGGTCAATTAGCTTGTTACAACCACGGGGAAAAAAAAGCAGGAGGATTGTTGAAAATGCCTCCGTCTAACACCAGTTTAACCATTATTTTCGTCCAATTTTAAAGAATAAAACTGTCTGCAAACGTGGGCGATGGTCATTTTTTCGCCATTCAGAAAATTACGTAAAATACATAATGCCATCTATCAAATATGAAGTTCAACTGTCATTGTCATCATTATTTCTACTTTGAGCCTTTAGATGGCGTTGCGAGTATCTGAATAATGTAACATTATAGTACATGGTTTTTGTCGCCGCTTTGATTTTATTATGTGTTTTGATTAGTTTTTACAAAATATTTAGAAGATATCGATTAGAAATGTCGATTTTATTTTGAAAAAATGGTAAAAGTTATTTTATTACAAAAAAGAAGATAAAATAATGACATTTTTTTTTAACTGTAGCTGGGGATCGAACTCGCAAATGTCGTTCAATATCGACATTTTGGATTATTGCTCACCCCCCATAGCAAATAGCGTGATAATATGTAGCCTAACAGTTGACGCGGCCTATAAGGATTATGTATGCAAAATTTGAACAGGATTGGTTCAGTAGTTTTTGCGCCAATTAATACCAACGCTCCACCATTTTACTGTTTTATTATATGTATAGATAAGTCGGTTTATCAGTTTTATTTACAACACAAAGCCATACTTTTCAACGCACTTTGAAAATTGCACATAGTTACGCCTATCATCATCATCATCTTCCTGCCCTTGTCCCGTGTTATTTGGGGTCGGCGCAACACGTTTTTTTCTTCCATTCTGCCCTGTCACTCGTCATACTATCACTAACTTCCTTTTCTTTCATATCACTCTTCACACAATCCATCCATCTTTTCTTTGGTCTCCCTCTCCCTCTCCATCCATCCACATGTAAACTCATAACTCTTTTAGTAACATGCGTTTCATCTCTCCTCTATGACCATACCAAGACAAACGATTCCCTTTCTACTTTTCAGTCACTGGCGCCACTTTCAAAGTTCCCCTAATATACTCATTTCTCACTTTATCCATTCTCGTCACATCACACATCCATCTTAACATTCTCATCTCTGCTACGTGCAATTTTTTTTCATCCGTCTTTTTCATAGCCCAACATAGGTACGCCTAGATACGGTTAAATTCAATTCAAAAGTCAAATTTTGCAGACGCTCCCACAGACAGATGACCCAAAGTATCCAAGGCATCCGATATATGCGAGATGTACAGGAACAGTCCTTGTGCCGCCACTTGGCAGAGGCCTATGTCCAACAGTGGATGTCTTTCGGCTGATCACATCCGCTAGAGTACCCTTTTTTTATAGGCTCGTGTTTGACCACGATCTCACCTGATGGAAAGCGATGATGTGGTCTACGATGAAGCACGCTTGCCTAGAAGTAACCTATTCACTCTTGACTTAAAGACCTCTAGGTTATAGTTAATTGGAAACACAGACTCCGGCAGGGAATTCCACTCCTTAGCTGTACGCACAATAAATGTGTTCCCAAAATGTTTTATACGTTTAATTTATTTATTTAAAAATCGTATTTTAACATTAAATTGACAATAATATTGCATCAAGAAACAATCCCTTTTCGATCGGTCTCCACGTAAACTAAAAGTAATTGGAAATTGCTATTACATATTTGAAATTGTTACCGACTATTGAAACAGTGGAATTTAATAATCCAGTCTGGAAATTGTGTCTATCGATTTCTTTTATGCCTTTGTGCTAGAGAGTAATTTTATTTTTTGTAAATATTGCGCCAGTTTTACCAATAAATTTTTTATATTTCTTACACCATTTTGTTTGAAATTGAAACCATATACTCAGGTCTGCGGTCTCTTGAAGCTGTAAATCAATTCGAACTTCTAAGTTAACAAAAAAAAAAGATATGGCAATTTATGTCGCAAAAAACGGATATTTTGATACTCTCAAAGGAATCAAAATTCGGTAGGTATTTCCCGTTGAACCAGAATCCTGAAATTTTGCATAAAGCAAGGTCTTATAGCACAGGTAAAGGAATAAATCTGAAAACTGTAAATTTATTGTTACGACGCAACAAAAAAAAATGCGATTCGGAAAAATCTTCGAGACTCCATTCGGGAATGGAATTAATTACATAGGTAAGTTTGCACGGAACCCTCAGTGCGCGATTCCGACTCACACTTGTCCAGTTTTTTTTATTTGAGAATCATCCAATGACTTCTTCTGCTCTAGGGTGGAACAAGAGGGCGTGTCAGGCTTTTACTGACTAAAACCCACTTGTGTCCTTGTTGATAGGGGCGGATAACATAATACCTATGTATATAACATTTTGTAATAGAATATTTTCCGAAACTAAACAATTATATTACCTCCGAAACTGTATCCCTTGTTATGCCCTCAAGCGGTGTCCGATTAATTTCTAAGGGCTATGCGATATTTCTTTCGTAACCTTGGTTAAGTTATTTGACGTTCTTCTTCGTTAAATTAAAAATTATAGTTAGAATAATAAGTTTTATTTTATTTTTATTTTATTTTATTCGGGAAAAATAACAGTTATACATTAAAATCAGAAATGAAATGAAATGAAATGCAGAAATTATAAATTAATAACCTATGACATTTTCCACAACATACTATGAGTTATATTTAACAATGCGCTATTCTAAGCTCTGAAAACAGAAAAGTAATTAATAGTAAACATAAACTTAAGCATGCAAGTAAGAAAAAAAGACGGAGGGAGAAAGAATGTGTAGATATTAAACGAACTAGTTTAAATTTGTTTATAAATAAGATTTTTAAATTTTTGAGCAGAAAAAAAAAGAAGTCGATGTCTACACAGAACTTATTATATTGATTAGTAAGACGGGGCAGGGGTGCTCGCAAGCCTGCGTTTGTTAAGTTAAAACTAGTAATAGGTAATAAGTTATTATAAAGGGTGAAACAGAAAGAAATGCTCATATTTTAGATACCGCAGTTACAGCAAATTTAAAAAAAAATATAGACCATCTATACAAAGTAACCCAAAGCTGATTAAAATTACATACATACATACATAATCAGCCTTTTAATGTTCCCACTGCTGGGACTCAGGCTTCCTCTCTCTAGGAGAAGGAATGGGCCGTAATCCACCACGCGGGCACAGTGCGGATTGGTGAATGTCACATTTCTTCGAATTTTTGGTTCTAGGACATGCTGGTTTCCTCACGATGTTTTCATTCACCGTTTTGAGAGCAGTGGTGATGAAATAAATTACTCAAAGTAATGCGCCTGCCTGGGTTTGAACCCGCGACCTACAACTCGTAAGTCGGGGCCGTTACCACGATTAAAATTATCATGAAAAATATTATTTACAAGCGCAATTTCGATCGTGTATGGCTCTCATCTTTGGGATGGATCTGCCAAATATCAGCTTTAGTGCATCGAACCAAGAAGATCATCGGCGATGATTCACTTGTTGAGTCAAAACTACGTCTTACAAGTCTTTAGCAACAACGCCGAGTTGCTGTCGGTTTTCTATTGTTTACATTTCGGGGAGTGTGCATAGCAGTTGCACAATTTAATTCTGCCCAGCCCGTTCCATCGTCGGACCACCAGACGTACGGCGTTGCACCACCGATATATGGTGGACATTAGCAGCAATAGTCGCTGCCCGATAACACTATGAGTTCTAAAAAACTCATAGTCAATGAATTGCTGGCTTTCCTAGTCCATGCTATTGACTACATGGATGAGGTGAGCATCCTGCAGATATGCCGGTCCAATTTCAAGGAGGACGAGATCAGCAATGGAAAACTGTTACTGTTCCAGTCCCTTGGAAAACTAGACGAGATGCCGTCACGCCGCAGAGATGGAACTGGAAAGAGTCTTCAGGATATCATCGATATGTTGAAAAAGACTGACCCGGACGACGTGCCAGATTTCGTGGCGAAGGAGCTGAGTAAGCTGCCCCCTGTCACGTTCGATCACGTCGATGTCACACGGCTGCTAAAGGACATCACTACATTGAAAGCGGAGATGACCAGAATGCAGTCCAGAATGGAGGTATCAGAAAAGTCCAATGCTGAGCTGCGTGCGGAAATAGCATTATTGCGCAACGTTGGTTCAGTAAGTGGGTCACCTGAGGCCTTAAAGGTGAACACACGTCGAGTGGCGCAAAATGAATCAGTCGGCAGTTTTGAATCGACGAATCCAAGTGCGTCACCAGCTGCCGAAAATGCAGACCAAGCGCCGCCCGCCGTCGCCGTCGCCCGCACCTCAACACCGGCTGCGGAAACGTCACATGTAGGTACGTTGACCCCTAAACGTGCCTACGCTGCTATTGTCACCGTCGGCAAATCAGGTGCGTCGCAACCAAAGCGACAAACGAAAATAGGGGAAAAGCAGAAAACGGGTACTCAACCCACCCTGTCTACGGTCCAGAGCACCTTGCCAAAAACAGGCCAAGTGGATGAAGAGGGTTTCACAAGAGTAGAAAAGAAGAAGAAGAAGCCCTGTTCCCGTAACCAGTGCGGTACCGCACCGAGTGGTCCGAACATGCTGCTACGTCCTGCTGTGCCTACGACGCAGCTATACATTTCGCGCCTGCATCACTACACGAAGATTGAGGAAGTCGTGGAGTATTTGAAGGTGAAGACCAACTGGACTCTGAGGGTCGTAAGGTTGGAAGCGCGCCACGACGTCAACTTCAAGTCGTTCGTGGTACGAGTTCCAACCCAACAGCTACAGACCTTCTTGAAAGAGGACTTCTGGCCGAAAGGTGTCGTATACCGACGTTTCCGAGGACGGTTATGCGATACCACGCAGCGCAACACGACGCCGACTACATTACGTGTTTAATAATAGTTAAATAAGTTTTGTTTTTATTATATGTATTAGTTTATTATTGTTTAAGATTATTGTATGTATTTTGTCTATGGGCCTCTGATGCCTGAAAATAAAATGATTATTATTATTATTATTAGACCGTTACGCACAAAATGTGGAATGCGGAAATTGGAAACACATTCATTGTGCATACAGCTAAGGTGTAAAATGCCCTGAGTCTGTGTTTCTTGATAACTACAACTTAGTCATAAGTCATTTATTCATTTTCCTAACATAGGTACAATAATAATGATGTAGCATGGTAATAACGCTATGTTATGCCAGAGGGCGTACAAATATTTGAGAGAAATAACAATCAAGCCGGCCAAGTATTAATAATCAACTAAAATAAGCCTGAAAAAAAAAAACTATTTTCTCCTTTATTCCATAATTGTAATTGAAATAAACATTAAAAATAATAATCATAATAGTACAAATTAATTAATAATAAATAGCAATATAACACACAAGTACTACTAGCGGTCCGCCCCGACTTCGCACGGGTGCAATGCTGATACTAATTAAACTACAGAATGTCTTTATATACAACGTTCACAGCTTTAATAAAGGCAAAATGTATTTATGGTGTTTTAATTGGATCAGGATTAATGCTGTATTGCTTAAAATCGCTTCGTATTTAGGTAATTATTCTCGTAAACAGTAAAAGATGAAGAATGCTTATTGTGAGTTATCCCTAAGAGACAGACATATACCATTGCGAACATTTTTGTAGACCTTTTCAAAGTGTACGGTACCGTAGTATATTATTTTGATCTGTCTCGTAGGGTTCAGCCAGCGTTTGCAATGTAAGCGCAAAAAATGTGTTTATTTACGACATCACATTGGAAACCTCTAAAATTATCAGTGTTTCTCTACTATATTATATATGTATTATACATATAAACCTTCCTCTTAAAAAAAACCGCATCAAAATCCGTTACGTAGTTTTAAAGATCTAAGCATGTATAGGGACAGACAGGAGGAAGCGACTTTGTTTTATACTATGTAGTGATGCCAAGGCAACTAATGTCAATTTACAATAGGTACCTACTAATGTCATCAGGTGAGATGGTGGTCAAACGCGAGCCTATCATTAATAATAAATAAAAAAAATACTAATGTCAATATACAATAATAATGTCAGTTAGCACTGGTTCGAGGTGGCTTAAGAAAAGAATACCTGGAAGAAGTTCGGGGAGGCTTTTGCTTGTAATATATTGTGATGTGGGTACACGAATAATAAACCTGTCTCGCATGAACTGTCGTTTTATTTACATCGATATTCTACAGTGGCGACGAGTAATCTTAAAAAACAGTAAAATATCAAGATGCCAATCGGGAAAATACACGTATTTGATCTGGATGGAGGAGAAAACTGGCCAGCATATGTGCGTTTAGTGGAACAATTTATTTTGTTGAACGACATAAAAGATAACCTACGCGTGACCACGCTGGCGACGCATGTCGGAGCGCCGACTTACCGATTGATGTGTGACCTGTGTGCTCCAGACAACCCAGAGGATAAAACCTTTACGACATTAGTGGATCTACTGAAAAATCATCTGGAACCCAAACGATCTGAAATAGCAGAGCGCCATGTGTTTCGCCAGCGGCGGCAAGGGGAAGGTGAAAGTATCAAAGTGTTCTTACAGAATTTGAAACACCTACCACACCTACCTACTGTAACAAAAAAATGAGAGTGCGGGCAGATCTGGTTCTAAATATCAAAACTTTATGGAAACGGATTCATCGGAGTCTGGAGGTGAGGAGCTCGAAGGACTGTATGTTATAAAAGGTCAGTCAGTTAATAATGTAAAAGACGGTCCATATCATTGCGAACTAATAGTTGAAAATCAAAAAGTGCTTTTTGAGATCGACACGGGGAGCAAAATATCGGCGGTATCAAAATCATTCTATGATCAACATTTTCCTACCTTACCGATTGAAAAAGATAACATTAAATTACTATCATACACAGGTGACTCAATCGTACCGTTAGGCCGGGTCTCAGTGCGAGTCAGCTGTGCAGGTGCAGAGGACGCCATATTATTGCCATTATTTATTATTCATCGTGGCGGTCCTCCGCTTATTGGGCGCACATGGATGCGTGAACTAAAAGTAAAGTCAATAAATTTATTTCAACTAAAAGAAGATGTTGATCCTGTTGTTTTGAAATTGAAAGAAGAATTTCCAGAAGTGTTTACAGAAAAAATCGGAACTTATAAACATAAGTTATCACTGTACTTGACAGATAACACGCCGGTATTTTGCAAGTCTCGCCCCCTTCCACTTGCATTGCGCGTGCCAGTGGAAAATGAACTTAATCGCTTACAGGACGAAGGTATAATTTATAAAGTAGACAGATCGGATTATGGTACTCCTATTGTGCCAATTATTAAACCGGACGGTTCTATTCGTTTATGCGGTGATTATAAAGTGACCGTGAATAAATTATTAAAAGATTTTCATTTTCCATTGCCGAAAATAGAAGAGTTATTTGCAACGCTAAGTGGTGGGGAGCAATACAGTAAATTAGATTTTAAAAATGCATTTATGCAACTTGAATTATCAGACGATTCACAACCGCTTACAGCGATTACAACACATGTAGGGACGTTTGTTTATCGCAGGGCTCCTTTCGGACTGAAGTGCCTACCTGAAAAGTTTCAAAAAATTGTTTTCGATACGTTAAATGGTCTTGAATATGTTGTAGCCTTTATTGATGACATTTGTGTGAGTGGCAGGAACAAATCTCATCATTTAGAAAACTTAAGGGCGGTGCTCACTAGACTAAGAGAAGCCGGTTTAACAATAAAGTTTTCAAAATGTGAGTTTTTAAAAGATGAGGTTTGTTACTTGGGCTACCGAATTAACAAGTACGGTCTTCATACGGATACATCAAAAGTTAATGCTATAAGGAAAATGCCAATCCCCGAAGATGTTTCTCAGTTAAGAGCTTTATTGGGGTTCATAAATTACTATGCACGTTTTATACCCATACAATTTTACACCCCCTTCACACTCTTTTAAAAAAGGGAGTAAAATGGTCGTGGTCGGAGAGCTGCAATGCCACTTTTGAAGAGATCAAGGTAAGACTGACAAGTGACCCGGTGCTGGCTCACTACTCGCCAGCGCTGCCGCTGGTGCTAGCCGTGGACAGCAGCGCGTACGGCCTGGGCGCGGTGCTGGCGCAGCGCCACCCAGACGGCAGCGAGCGCCTCGTCTGCTGCGCCTCACGCACGCTTAACGACGCCGAGCGCCGCTATAGCCAGGTAGACAAGGAAGCGCTGGCCATTGTGTACGGAGTTACGAGACACCATCAGTATCTCTTTGGAAGGCATTTCACGTTACGAAGTGATCACAAAGCATTAAGTTACATATTCGGACCTAAAAAGGGTATACCGCAAACTGCAGGCAGCCGCCTACAGAGATATGCAGTGCGCTTGGCAGCTTATACTTTTAACATCGTGTATGTGAAATCACAAATGAATAGCAATGCAGATGGGTTATCACGGTTACCCTTAGCGAAAACCAAGGTGGAGGACCAAGACGACGCGGCATATCTACATTTTGTTGAGGACAGTTTCCCTCTAAGTCACAAAGACGTTGCACAGGCGACAAAAAAAGATAAAATTTTATGTAAAGTGTTCGGTGGAATGCCACCGAACACTTCACGTGTTATGACGCACGCGCCTATAAAGCGATGTACTTACCTAACATCAATTAGTGCATTACACGGACCCATCGCGACCGGGTGCATTCATAACATTCCAAACATTTTAACATTAACATTTCATAGATTTTAACAGAACATTAGTTTTAGTATATCTTTACTTTAAGAACATTTTGGTAACCGTTAAATAGACATTTAGTTTATCTCGCAACATAGACTTTCATTTAACAAACTTTCCAACACTCGAAGCCCTCGCACCGCACATTTTGGTCCTTCGAGCCGGATCTCGCGCATCTTGATCGGAAATAGTTTACGTGATAGTTACGTGAGTGAAGTGTATGAACTAGTAACATTGGTGAAGGATTTCAATGTTGGGAATCAACAAGAGCAACAGGCGTGTTCACTGGTTGTGTTCAACCATAACAGCAGCGGAACGTCAAGTAAGATCTTTCCTTTTTGTTTTGTCTCTTTCGGTATCAAACAAACATTATGACATCCCTTGAAGCTCAGTACCTCCTAGCAGAGGACATTGAGCAGGAGTACAAGAAATACAAGAAAGACGGCGCAAGCAGGAAAAACAACGCTGAATACTTCAAGAGGCGTTGGAACAGGTTAGAAGAGCTGTGGAATGAGTTCCAGTTCAAACATGAGCAACTGTGCTCAGAAGTGAGTCGCATGGATCCTTATTTTCAGGATCAGCGCTACGAAAAACTAAAATCAGTTTATTTAATGTACCAGAACCAAATAAAGGAGGAATTCGAGAGTTTCACGTCACAAGCGAGCACGTCTCAAGAGAAACACGAAGATACCTCTGTAACAAGCAAACCGCTGGAAAAACAAGAAGCAGTAAATAAACCGACTTCTCAACAGATCCAGGGTACATCAGTTGATAAAGGAATATCCAGTAAGATGGATGAAACATTGCGAAAACAACAAGCTAACTTCAAGGCGTTTACACGAACAATGGCAAACATTAATTTAGAAGCGCTTGAGGAGAAATGGGAGTTTGAAGATGCTCTAAAAGCATTGGAAACCCGTTGGTCTGCAATCGACGCTCTACATCTGGAGATTGATAGTGAACTAGATGGTAAACACTTGGAATACGAAGCCAAATTCACCAAGTACGAAATTCAGTACCACACTCTGAAGAAAAACATTAACAAGAAAATGTGGTCGGTCTCATACAGAGCAAAATTCACACCTAAACTCGATATCCCCATATTTAGTGGCAACTTAACACAATGGGTATCGTTTAAAGATCTTTTCTCAGAGGCTATACACAACAACCCAACAATCTCCAACGGCCAGAAAATGCAGTTTTTGAAAAGTAAGGTCAAGAGAGAAGCCGAGCGACTAATCCAACATTTAATTATAAGCTCCGACAACTACTTAACTTGCTGGGAGATATTGAATCATCGCTACAACAACAAACGTCTCATTTTTACATCTCAAATAAACATCTTGTTCAGCCTACCCGTGATTCAACAACAATCGTTAGCACAAATTAAGAAGATGCACGACGTCACAGTCGAAACAATACACGCCATCAGAAATCTGGGTGTAGATATTACAACATGGGATCCTCTATTAGTAGTTATCTTGACCCAAAAGCTAGATTACGAACTGTACACCAACTACATGGAGTCGGTCAAGAACCCCAGAGAACTGCCGGAACTGCAAGAACTTCTAGATTTCCTGGAAAGCAAGTTCACCACTCTAGAAACATCGGCCCGCCGCAAACAAGAAGTCCCTGTTCAAAAAACAAACCATCAACCAACATCATCTTCGAATATAAGAAAATCGAACTTCCACAAACAGAACAACAATAACAAGAACAACAACGAACAACACCTAAAAGTAGGAAAAACATTTCACATGTCGGGACAAATCATATGCCCACTTTGTGAAGAAAGCCATGGGATTTACAAGTGTAGAAATTTCCTACAGATGCCTGACACGCAAAAATTGAATACGGTCAAAAAACTCGAAATATGCACAAATTGTTTGTTTTCGCATAACGGCAAACCGTGCAATTCAACAAAAACATGTCGTAAGTGCCTAAGCCAACATAACACTTTAATCCATGACGCTTTGGAAAATTCAAACAGGCCATCGGTACCGAAGTCCACGGCCGGTGCAACAATTGCAAAAACATCGGAACCCGGGCCATCGAACTCACACGTTTCACAAGTTGAATGCCCTGAAGTCCTACTGGGAACTGCCCAACTGAAAGTACGAGGAGCAGATGGCACCTACCACAACATGAGAGCCTTAATTGACCAAGGTTCTCAAATATCTCTCATAACAGAACATGCAGCGCAAATCCTAGGGATCAAGCGACAGAAATGCAAAGGAGTGATCTACGGAGTGGGTCAGAGAGAAAACAATTGCAAAGGGAAAATAAACATTTCCTGTGTTTCTTTGCACAACAACTACACGTTCAACACGGAAGTAATCATTATGAGCCATCTCATAAAAAACCTACCTAACAAAACATTCACTAAGCCCAATTGGTCAACCTTCCAAAATATACAATTAGCAGACCCAGAGTTTTACATCAGTCGGCCAGTTGACTTACTATTAGGAGCTGATATTTACTCTAACATTATCCTTAGCGGAATAATAAAGGGCGACAGCATAACACAACCGATAGCGCAACAAACACAGCTTGGTTGGCTATTATGTGGAAGCACCCAAACTTTTCACTGCAACGTTGTCCTTAACAACATCGAAGACATGCAACAATTCTGGGAGATTGAAGATGTAACAGAAGATGGAGAGTTATCCTCAGAAGATATTCACTGTCTCGATTTTTTCAACAAAACCACTACACGGAACGAAGAAGGGAGGTACATAGTACGGCTTCCTATGAAACCAAATTTTGAAAACGAACTTGGCACCTCAAAACCAAAGGCCTTAGCTCAATTTAGAAACATCGAACAAAAATTTAGGAAACAAGAAAACTTGGCAATTGCTTACAGAACATTTATGAACGAGTATCAAGATATGAATCATATGACACTCGATACCAGTCAGAGTACGTCACCTGAGTGTTATTTACCTCACCATGGGGTCGAACGTGCTGAATCCACGACTACAAAATACAGAGTGGTATTTAATGCCTCATCTAAAACATCAAAGGGTTGCTCACTAAACGATCTAATGTTTAAGGGCCCCAACTTACAACAAGATCTGCAAACACTACTTTTACAATGGAGACAGTATCCATATGCAATTACTGCTGACATAGAAAAAATGTATCGTCAGATATTAGTCAACGAAACTGACCAGGCGTTACAGAAAATCGTTTGGCGGCAGTCTTCTGAACATCCTATTCAAACATTCAAGCTGAACACGGTAACATATGGCACCAAGGCTGCACCCTTTTTAGCCATGATGACCTTAAGAAAACTGGCATCTGATGAACGTAGTAACCACCCAACTGTGTCGAAAATCTTGGAAGAATCATTTTATATGGATGATCTCGTTTATGGAGCTTACTCTATCGAAGAAGGGAAAACAACAGTTGACGACCTCAACAAACTCTTGAAAATGGGAGGATTTCACTTACGAAAGTGGTCCACGAACAAGCCCGAAATCTTACAAAACTTAACCAATGAACAAAACAGCGATAGCATGATTTTTAATTTTAAAACAGAAAATATTTCAAAAACACTTGGCTTGTGTTGGAACCCCAACAATGACAAATTCACCTACAAATGTAAAATGTCGTCAGAAATAAGAAGATTAACAAAAAGAACACTTCTCTCCGAGATTTCCAAAATTTTTGACCCCTTAGGATGGCTTGCACCAGTAGTAACCAAAATGAAACTAATGTTTCAAATAGTTTGGAAAACAAACATGCAATGGGACGAACAAGTGTCAGTTGATATTCATAAGGAATGGTCCAAGTTACAAGCCGAAATCAACATACTCAACAAAATTGAAATTCCCAGATGGATATCATGTTACGAGCATGATGTCATAGAGTTACATGGCTTCTGTGATGCCTCACAAAAGGCATACGCAGGAGTAGTGTATGCCCGAATAAGATAACAAAAACAAGTAGTGTTGGTCGCAGCAAAGACCAAACTTGTACCATTGAACAAAACAATAACATTACCCAGGTTGGAACTATGTGGAGCGCACTTACTATCCAAACTTATAAACAAAGTTAAGCTCGCATTAAATCAGCACGAATTAGTGACCTACGGATGGACAGATTCCAAGGTCACTCTGGGATGGCTGCAGGGTGAACCAAGTCGCTGGAAGCCTTTTGTAGCAAACAGGGTACAGAAAATAACAGAAATAATACCACACCAACAATGGCATTATGTGAACACAACAGATAACCCTGCGGATGCTGCGAGTAGAGGCATATACCCATCTCAGTTAAAGGACCACGCACTTTGGTGGTCCGCACCTGCCTGGATACCAACATTCGAGCAAGGGAAGATGATACAACAAATATTCCATACTGATGAGGATAAAAAACTGGGTCAATCAAACTTAGTACAACAACCTCAAGAAGAAAACATTATAAATAACCTACTAATTAGATACAGCAATTTTGCTAAAGTGGCACGAATTGTCGCATGGATACGGCGAGCAGTGACACCTAAACATAAACAGCAAACAACCTACTTAACACTCCACGAACTGCGAAATGCAAAATTAACAATTATTAAAATCACACAGAAAAATGAATTTGGGTCAGAATTTCAACATATTCGTAAACACGGAAAAGTACACTCTAACAGTAAATTATTTAATTTGAACCCGTTCATTGATCAAGATAACATCTTACGTGTCGGCGGTCGTCTTTCACAAGCGAACATAAACATGGAGATGAAACACCCGAAGATTATTTCCCAAGATTCGCGTTTGGCGGAACTGCTGATTGATCAGGCCCACAAGTTAACTTTTCATGGGGGTCCGAGACTTACTCTAGCCTACTTGCGACAAGAATATTGGATCACCGGTGGAAGTAACTCCGTGAAAAAACAATTACGGAAATGTGTAACATGCCGTAAACATGAGGGGAGAACACAACACCAGCTGATGGGAGACTTGCCTGCCGCTAGAGTGAACCCTGCTCATCCTTTTCATCACACTGGCGTCGACTATACAGGATTTGTCGATGTCAAATATAACAAAGGAAGAGGTGTGAAAACAACGAAAGGATACGTTGCTATATTCGTGTGTATGGTGACCAAAGCCGTACACTTAGAACTAGTGTCCGAACTCACCAGCTCAGCATTTTTAGCTGCATTGAGACGGATGAGTGCAAGACGAGGAGCGCCACAACATTTATATAGTGACAACGGAACCAACTTCGTTGGCGCGAACAGAATCCTTCAACAGGACTGGCAACAGCTCCAAGAAATATTTAATAACGATTTCCTGGCTGAAATAGCAGAAATGAACATTAACTGGCACTTCAACGCACCTGCGTGGCCCAGCGCCGGCGGACTCTGGGAACGGGCAGTTAGAAGCCTGAAGCATCACTTGCGAAGGGTGGTAGGTGATCAGAAACTAACATTCGAGGAATATTCCACCATCCTGGCCCAACTGGAAGCCTGTCTCAACTCCAGACCTTTATGCGCTCTAACGGAAGACATCGAAGACTTGGATTTCCTGACTCCTGCACACTTCCTAACTGGAAGAGCTGGTGTAACAATAATTGAGACGAACGAAGACGCCCGTACACGATGGCATTTAACCCAGAAGTTGTTACAAGACATCTGGAAACGTTGGAAAACAGAGTACCTCACTCAATTAACAGCCAGACAAAAGTGGCAAACACCCCAAGAAAACGTCAAAATCGATGACATAGTAGTTGTTCACGAGGACAACCTTCCCCCTGGAAAATGGACACTAGCCAGAGTGGTCGAAAATCATCCAGGCAAAGACGGACGCGTTAGGGTTGTGACTCTGAAAACAAAAACCGGTTACATCAAAAGACCGGTCATAAAAATATCCGTGCTACCGTTAGAAAACAGACAAACATCTTTTGTACCAGAAATCAAAAATCCAACAGAAAACAAACAGGCATCATCTCCACCAGAAAACAAAAAGCGAACAAGAAAGCAAACAAAACAAAACTAAACATCAGTCATTGAGGCCGAGTACAACTTGTTAAAGAGAACAGAGGACACTTTAGCTAAGCTGAAAAATATGACTGAACAACATCTCTTAAATTTGGACAAAGCAACAATTTCACTAGCGAAGCACGTGAATGAACTATCTTACACTACGGAATTCACACTAACTGCTCTGACAGCCAACAATATTTTATCTCAGTTGAGACACATGCAAGATGCATTACTCGATACGATCACCAGTGTTTACAACGGAAAATTTAACCTCCATCTAATTGACCCACAACAGCTACAAGATCAGATGAGCATAATCTCGAGCCAATTAAGAAAGGAAACAACACTCCCTGTCGACAATATACAAACAGACATGCAGAACATCTATCATTTGTTGAAAATAAAAGCAAAAACAACGAAAAAGTACCTGATCCTGGAAATAACAGTTCCTTTAATCAGCAGGGATAGCTACATGCTATACAACATAATAGACATACCTCAACAAGTCGGCAAAACCATGCTCTCCATCATTCCAATTGAGCAACACGTGGCAATAAATTTACAAAAGGATTCTTATCTACCAGTTTCTCTATCCGACTTAGAACATTGTATATTGAGAGACTCATCCACGTATCTGTGTCAACTGAAAACACCAATTTTTAAGTTCAAAACAGACACCGACCTTTGTGTTAAAAACACAGACAACGCAACACAGTGCAAAACCAGAATCGCCAATTGCCAAAACAGATGGAAAAGTTTAACAAAAGCCAACGAATATTTATATTTCTGTTGCGACCAATGTCAACTGAGAGTCATATGCAACGACCAAGCGATGGCTCCATGGCTCACAGGAATCAATGTGGTAAACATCGAAGAAAACTGCTTAGTAAAAACAGAAGACTTCACAATCCATAGCCACAAAACTCACAGTAACCGAATGGACGTCAAATACAACCTCGACGTCCCGGAAATAGATCCAATCAACCACATCATTAATATCACCGTCGATCACGTAGACCTGAATATAACAGACAAAAACAATCAAAAGCAACTTCAAGAACTGGACGAGAAGATAAGGATTCTGAAACAGAACGAGGCCCTACCAAATAGTATTTCTACGCATGATGTCCACCATTACACTGTGATATGGTGCTTATGCATAGTGGTTAGCATAATCACCGTGGTGATTATATGCCAGCGGAGATGCTTCGGCTGCCAGTTAGCTAGTTCGTCTCCAGCGGAGGCGGAAAGCACGACCAGAGTCGAGCCAGAAGTGCGCCTCAACATTAACAGTGTCAAGTGTGAGTGCAGTGCGCGAAACACAAACGAGTGTAGTGAACGTGCAATAGTGAATGAGCCTAAGTGTAAAAACAAGGGTACAACCCCAGTGCTAAGAAAAATCTCATTTAGTGCCAATTCAGAACTCGCATAGTATAATTAGAGACTTTAAGAATTAATATTGTCAATCATCTTATAAAACCTTCCTCCTCTCATCATCCTCGTCCTTTCTCTTGCCCCTCGGCAAGATGTTCGGTGGAATGCCACCGAACACTTCACGTGTTATGACGCACGCGCCTATAAAGCGATGTACTTACCTAACATCAATTAGTGCATTACACGGACCCATCGCGACCGGGTGCATTCATAACATTCCAAACATTTTAACATTAACATTTCATAGATTTTAACAGAACATTAGTTTTAGTATATCTTTACTTTAAGAACATTTTGGTAACCGTTAAATAGACATTTAGTTTATCTCGCAACATAGACTTTCATTTAACAAACTTTCCAACACTCGAAGCCCTCGCACCGCACATAAAGTGTACGGTTACATAATGAGTGAATGGCCTCTCATAGGTGATACTGATGATGAGAAGGCACATTTTCATCGACGTGAAACTTTACATATAGATCACGGGTGCATAGTTTGGGAATACAGGATAGTGGTGCCTGAGCAGCTGCGGGCGCAGATCCTGGAGGAAGTGCACGCAGGGCACGTAGGCGTTGTGCGCATGAAGAGCATCGCGCGCAGCTACGTGTGGTGGCCACGCCTGGACGCCGACATCGACTTTTTTAATTACTTTCTTTGCCGTTACAACGGTAAAGAAAGTAATTAAAAAAGCGGCTTCAGAAGGTGAGAATATCAAGCGAGCAATAAACAACTTTCTTTTAGTATATAGAAACAGTACACACTCAAGCACACACCGCGAGCCAGCTGTGGCGCTACTGGGACGTAGGCTGCGTATGCGCTTGGACTTGCTGCGCGGCAGCACTGTGGACGCGGTTGAAGCGGCACAATCCAAGCAGGTTGAACAAGCTCAAGGTACAAACAGAGAGGTTCAACTTGGTGATCGAGTGCTGTTTCGAGACTACTCGAGAAACAATCCCAAGTGGGTGGAAGGAGAAGTCTCGGAGCGCACCGGAGCAGTGACTTTTAAGGTAAAATCAGACCAGGGGGAACATCGTAAACATATAGATCAAATAATGCCATTACGAAGACACACACGGTACTCAAATCCAATTATTACAGACACAACTAATCAAAAAGTAAACACTGAAAAAGAAACATGGGTGTCTGCACCAAATTCACCGGTTACGTCATCACTCCAGATCTCACACGACTCACCCGTCATACATGAGACTCAAAGCGATTACGCAGTAGAACCGTCCACCTCCGGGGATTGGGTTAATAATAAACCTAGAAACAGAAGCATTATCAATATTGACTAATTTAAGTCGTAAAAAAAAGGGCCATGCTGGTAATTCAGTACCTACTATAGGTATGTACTTACTTTTAATTTATAAAAAAGGCAGTAAGATTCTTTTATTTATTTTTATAAGTTAACCTTCTGTTTTAGTTGTAATGGTAGTAAAAGAACACACCAAACATAAAAGGCAAGAGGCAGGAAGATAGTGCCTAATTATGTCAAAGTATGTAAACGTTATGCACAACTACATTGTAACAAAGTACATAGGTAACACTACCTTAATTGTGTTAAAGTTTTTTGAGTTTGGTTAAGTTTAAGAAAAAAATAATTGTCATTAAGTTAAATAAGTACATATTGATTTCTTGTGAGGGAGGAAATGTAATATATTGTGATGTGGGTACACGAATAATAAACCAGTCTCGCATGAACTGTCGTTTTATTTACATCGATATTCTACATTGCCCAGCAGTGGGACAGTATAGGCTAAAAAAAATGACAGTTTATTATGCTAATATCAATATACAATACTAATGTCAATATACAATACTAATGTCAATTTATAAAACTAATGGCATAGCATAATCAGCCTTTTAATGTTCCCACTGCTGGGACTCAGGCCTCTTCTTTAGGAGAGGGAATGGACCGTAAATCCACAGTGCGGGTTGTTAGATGTCACATGTCTTCGAATTTTTTGTTCTAGGACATGCCGGTTTCCTCACGATATTTTCCTTCCCCGTCTTAAGAGCAGTGTGGTATGAAATAAATTACACAAAGTAATGCGTCTAGCTAGGTTTGAACCCACGACCTACATCTTGTAAGTCCCAATTACCACTGGGCCACCACTGCTCTAACAATACTAATGTTAACTTACAATACTAATGTCAATTTATAAAACTAATGTCAAATTACAAAACTAATGTCAATTTACAAAACGAATGTCTAGGGGTCTTTAAGTCAAGAGTGTCGATATATCATCGTTTACCATCAGGTGAGATAAGTAGTGGTCAAACGCGAGTCATTCAATAATACAAAAAAAAAGTAGAATTGACTATGAATTTCTTGAAGAAAGATGATCATTTTTATAAACAGAAGCAGTATTTGAAATATGACCACCTGATCCCGTTAAGGCCAGCATGTTAATCAGCCTCGAACATTGCAGCTACGTTGGGGTCGGCATTCAGTCTAATCGAATGCAGCTGAATATCAGTGTTTGAAATGGAGCGACTGCCTATCTGGCCACTATCATCATCATCATTTCAGCCGAAAGACGTCCACTGTTAGACCTAGGCCTCCCCCAAGCGTCGCCACAACGCCCGTCGCCACGAGACGCACGGGTCTCGCATCCACCGCATTCCCGCGACTCTCACCAGGTCGTCGGTCCACCTTGTGGGAGGCGTTCCAACGCTGCGTTTTTCGGTGCGCGGTTGCCACTCTAGTACCATTCGGCCCCATCGACCATTCATTTTACTAGCAATGTGCCCTGCCGACTGCGACTTAAGTTTGGCAATATTTTCATTCCTGATGCGATCACGCAAGGAAACTCCGAGTATAGCCCTTTCCATTGCTCTTTGGGTGACTGTAAGCTTTCTGATGAAGCCCATTGTAAGCGACCATGTTTCAGTGCCATAATTATGTCATCACTGGCATCACGCACTGGTCATAGACTTTCGTCTTGAGACACTGTGGTATTTTGGACGAGAAGATACCGCGCAGCTTCCTGAACTGGCCTCTGGGAATATGCCTTTTACAACCCAGTAATTGGGTAACACGATACCACTTGACTCTGGTATCAGATTTTCTGCTTAAGCTCTAATAACTGTCAGAGTTCTACAAATAATAGCTTAGACCAAAGGATTTACGTATTTTCCGAGACACAGTTTTTATTTATGGTGGGAAATCATCTAATGACTTCTCCTGCTCTAAGGCAGAGCGCGAAGACGTGTCAGACTTCTACTGACTAAAACCACACCTGTGTTCCTTCTTTGCTCTTTGCTTTCGAAGACCACGGGTTTCCCTTTCGGAAGTCAACCCATAACCTCATTAGACCTCGACCCTGCTGGCTAGCTACAGTTTTGCTGACATCTCTTTGAGGCGCGCGTGGAATACTACGCATCGTTGACGACTCGGGCTCAGTCCGGACGGTTACTGGACGGCCAGGTGGCGAGTTACCCATTGCTTGTCGTCCACAAGTCCACGCCTACGGTGGCTGGAAGTCAAGGTCAACGGCTGGGGCATGAGGGCATCCGTTGCCTCACGTGTGTGGCCGCTTCCTTTGCTAGCTTTACTGCTTCGCCTCACCAGGCCATGCGGTCCACCTTGTAGAAGGCCCTCCAACGCTGCGTCTTCCGGTAGGCGGTAGCAACTCCTTTTGGTTCCAACAGTCATCTGTTCTGGAGACAGCCGCTTGCCATTCCTTGTTACTCCGGACCATGGGCTGAACCATGCATGGTGTGAGAGGTCGTCGTCGCCCCTACGAGGACAAGGCGGTGGCAGTATTCAATCCAAGCGGGGCACCTCCATCGTATGCTCCACCGTGTCCTCCGGGTGGTTCACATTATAGTACAATAGTGCCACCCGGGCGTTTCATCTGCATTAATCTAGTGCAGGAACCTCCTGAACTAAGTATGTCCTGTGTGGACCTGCGTCATGCGGAAGGTGAGGATGCCGTGCTGTCTCTCCAGTGTGCCAATATTATGGTGTGCCCAGCAGACTAGATTCTGACAGTGGTTTCGCCCCCTGATAAAGTAGTATTTTAGTTGATAGAATTTTACAAATCGGTCCTTTAGTTTTTAAGTTTATTCATTGCAAGCAAAAATACAAATCTTTCCGATTGATAGTTAAGTTAAAAAAAAATAAAAAATTAAAAGCACTTATTGTAAATAAAGCAATTATTGGCACTTTTTAATTATAAAGAAGTCAATCAGTAAGAAAAACTGATGCTAATTGCACATTCACAAAATAAAATAAAATAAAATTCCAAAGCGTAAATCTCTATAGAGAAGAATGCGCAAAAAACTCCATAGACACTATTTTAAATCATGTTATTTCTAACAATATGTCGGTTACATATTTCTTGTAGCTTTTAATAAGTGAGATTAATGTAAATAAATAAAGTAAAAGAAAAACGATTCAAAATATAGAAACTAAAACTGATTCACAGGCAGCCAAGAGATGACTAGTCTCAACTGACAGCGTCAGTTCACGAACATGACGTGTATATCAGCACCTTTCAGCTCAACTATTTGGAAGGGAACTGAATGATTCAACACAGGCGCCACCATCAGTGAGACATTTGAGTAAGCAAGACATGAATTGTAATAATAATAGTTTCTGAAACTATATCAATTGTTACACCCTCAAGCGGTGTCCGATTAAATTGTAAGGACCATACAATGTTGCGCACCTTATCTCGTCTAACTTATGTTGACGGGCCCCTTTGTTGCAGGTAAATTCAGTTGCTAACGATGCTTCGATCGCAGTCGCACAGCTGTGCTCTATTGTGTTACTAATTTATCGGGCACGTTGTCATGTGGGCGATACTGTAGGGTTCCTAGTGCTACTGGCATGCAGTTTGCACAATGGGTTAGTAGTATATAAGATGAGTTCTGATCATACAAAGGAACATTTTAATTATAAGGCTGATTATGCTTAAGCTATGCTATGCTATATTAATTTCCTATCGATCGATACAAGATATAAATATCTATCAGCCTAACCTTTTCAAAAAAAATAAAAAAAAAGTTGTAGACTTCCAGACTCACTAGATACAGCTGAACAACATTATTTTACATGGAGCTTTGGTTATATGGATGGTGTGTGTGGTGTAGGTACTCACTGGGTAGTGGTGAATAAATAAAAGTCCTTGCTGAATCTCCAGGTATATTCCTCACACACAACACTACAACACTGTTAGTTAGAAGGCGCAAGCAAGCTAAGCACAAGCAGGATAATATACAGCTAGAACAGTCTTTGCAAGTCAGCTAGGAGTTAGCGCCGGTAGGTGTCGACAACTTTTTACCGGCGCGAGCGCACGTGTATCTTTCTAGCACCGTAGGTCGTCACTGGTGAGAAACAAATTATCACAACGTGGCGGTAGATGAAAAACTGTCGCTGGCGCGTCATCGACAATGCGTGTGTCCAATGCGTCACGTCATTTCATACGTAGTGTTTAGTGTTAGTGTATATGTGTGTTGATATCTTGGAAATATATATATAAATAAGTATGTATGTGTAAATATATATAAATAGATGGATGTAGGTGATTTATATATTTATTGTTTACATGTAGTGTGTAAACTGAGTAAATATATGTGAGTCGCCCACAGAGCAACAGCCTATTTGACCAACACAACTGAATTATTCGGTAACTCTAAACCCTTTGGCAAGACTTTTGTCACATTTCGCAATTTCTGATTATCCGTTATTACTGTCAAATGACGAGACACCATCAGTAAGAGGCTGATCCGACGGGAACTTCACGACCTTCAGTAATGAGGAATAGGTACGACGTGAGGAAAATATTATAATCAATAAAAATGAATAAAAATGAATAAAAATGAATAAAAATGAATAAAAATGAATAAAAATGAATAAAAATGAATAAAAATGAATAAAAATGAATAAAAATGAATAAAAATGAATAAAAATGAATAAAAATGAATAAAAATGAATAAAAATGAATAAAAATGAATAAAAATGAATAAAAATGAATAAAAATGAATACAAATGAACAAAAATCAATAATAATCAATAATAATGATTTATTATTTGTTTAACATAGGTAGTGAATACAGATTTTAAATTAAAGTTCATAAGTCGCTATGTTATGCCTAGAGGCGTAAAAATCATCATGCAAAGAGAAAAAAATACATCATGCGAGAAACAAACACGAATTATTATTTGCTAAGTATGTCAACATTAATTTGATGATGATAAATTAATAAAATAAAAGATTATAAATGTCACATTATGGAGTAAATAAATAATCATAAAATTACTATTAGTCACAACTTTCAATATAAGAATTTAAAAAGAGAAGTGGACGAAGAATAACTGTCGAAGATATACAAATGACCAACCGTCCAAAACCGGGACCAAACTCTTAACCAGCCTCATCTAGTTTTTATAAAAACCTATTTGCAAAGCAAATGTCATTTATCATTTAAAGTGATTTCCGGAGCACGGAGGTATCCCGGTATTTTAGGATGGTCACCCATCTACAGAATGGCCTCGCCAGGGGTTGCTTAACCATCGAAATTGACTCAAGAACTATTATTTTACTAGCCACAAGCTTTTTTCTCTGAATCCAATCAGAAATGAGAATGGGTCTTCGCAATCATTGTGGCAAAGCTTAAACCTCGTTTTCATGCCACCTTTATCCTAATGTTCAAATCTCACAAGTTTACGAGCTGGTCCGAACATTACCGGGATGATATTTTATTATAATCTTCTTAATAACCTAAGCTGTGATTTTAAATTCAGCCAAATTCGTTCCAAGGGCTGACATACATTGATGAATTCGGCTGTTTTTAATTTTAAATTTAATTCATTGAGTGCATGCCACACTAGCCCGAAGAATCGCCAAACTTAAGTGGCAGTGGGCAGGGCGCATTGCTCGCAGAACAGATGGTCGATGGGGACGAAAGGTTCTGGAATGGCGACCACGTACCGGAAGACGTCGCAGCGTTGGAAGGCCTCCCACAAGGTGGACCGATGACCTGGTGAGAGTCGCGGGAATCCGATGGATGCGAGACGCACAGGACCGGTCATTGTGGCGACATTTGGGGGAGGCCTATGTCCAACAGTGGACGTCTTTCGGCTGAAATGATGATGATGATGATGATGCCATACTAATATTATTAAATGTGAAAGTTTGTACTTATGTATGTGTGTGTGTAATTGTTACTCATTCTTAAACGACTGAACGAGTTTGGCACCCGAGTAGACCGTGTCTTCGAATACGACGTAAGTAGGATATTTATCCCGGAAGTATGTTCCCTTGAAATAGTTTTTTACCTTGACGCGGGCGGAGTCGCTGACAGAAACTAGTCTTACTGATATTTTAAAGGCTATAGTTTGTGAGTGTATATTTGTATGTTTGTTACTTCTACACACTTGAAAGGCTGAATGGATTTCGATAAAACTTGGTACGTGTATCCATGGGTAAACCATGTCCTAGAACAGCACATAGGATCCTGGAAGTTTATTCCCTAGGAACAATTTTCTACTATCTCACAGGCAAAGCCACTGGCAGCAGTTATTGTCGTTATATGAAGTCAATCTAATTAGATTGACAGAAATGCCACAGTGAAGGTAGAACTACATTGGGCACACGTGGGCCACGTACGCCGATTTTGGCGTGTCGGTCTCCATACATTTTATATGGCAACTAGATTAGAGCTACATTCGATCCACGTCACGCGACGCGATTCTACATACAAACCAGGCATGGCCCACGTGTACGTCGATCTAATGTAGTTCTCGCTTGATGGTATACACGAATTTGATTACACCCTGATCGCAGCCAAAAACATGGCAGGTGTAGTCTGGACCTAAGGCCCGCAGGAAAATAGCCTCCCGGTATTACGAAGTAAAAGAATTCTAAAGTACGTTTCATTGTCATTTCGACTTAACACCTTGTCTCCCTACTCTTTTCGGTCATTGTATGGCAAAATGAAGCGAGCTTTCAGGACTGTCGTTTCTTGGGTATTACAAATTTTAGTATAATTAACCATTTCGGGATTTTTTTTTAGAAAGGTTGCTAATGTGCTAGTCTTGATCCACTTTAATGAAAAATTGTGTAGGCAGTGGTATTCTATTGATAGTTCATAAAATACCTACTGTGTTTTTTTGGTTAAAGATATTTATTGCTCATAAAAAAGTTGACATTTTACTTAACCTTTCGAATACCGTAATTAGAGACGCTTGACTGGCCGGTTGGTCTAGTGGTTAGTGGCCCTGACTGCTATGCCGGAGGTCGTGAGTTCGATTCCCACCCAGGACAAATGTTTGTTTTTTTTTTTTTTTATAGGTGGGAAAATCATCTTATGACAAATCCCGCTCTTGGGCGGAGCGGGAGATAGTGTCAGACTTTTACTGACTAAAAACCCACTCCTGTTCCTTCGTTGCCTTCGTCCCAGGGCCACGGTTTCGTTTTCACACTACCCATGAGGACAAATGTTTGTGAGCACAATCATTTGTTCTGTGTCTGGGTGTAATTTATCGCTATAATATGTATCTATTTAGAAATATATCAGTGGTCTAGTACTCATAACACAAGCCCTGCTTAGCTTGAGACTAGACGGTGTAGTGTGATAGATGTGAAAAAAAAAAACAATGAGAGAGCGAACGCTTTGCTTGGGGTTTAATGGATTAAATGAGAATATGAAACTGAGGTAAACTAATCATACTTCGACAATCGGACTAACAAATTATTGTAACTCAGTGTTACTATTAAAGTGACTACTAACACGTGGGTCACGTACGCCGATCTGGGCACGTCGGTCTCCATACATTTTGATATGACAACTAGACTTGCAGAACTATATTAGATCCACCCCAGGATCCGAGGGCCAATGGTGGCCCGCAAGAGTTAATAAATATTTCTAATAGACGTTGTGTTTTCTGTGACACTGTTTGCTTCACAAGTTTTTAATGTAAGTTATAAGTTTCTTTTAGGCTAATACAGCAAAATTTCCTTTTAGACTTCTGGTTCCTGCTAACAAAACAGAAACCAAAGTAGTTTCAAAAATGTCGGAAACAACTGCTGTAGACTCGCAGCTCCCATCAGGCCACCAGTCCTAGTGGGAAGCCTTCCTACGTCGCCTCTTTTAAATAGTGTAACCAAACAAATTCTTGGTAAGTACTGTTCCTAATTTGACCCTGTACCAGCCACCCTCGTTAACCGACATGTGATCGCAAGTCAGTGACAGGCGAATATGTTCGACCAAGTTAAATTAACTTAGGGCCGTGTAACCGCACTGGTAATTAACTTAACGGTAATAAGTACGCTTTAATGTGAGTCAGTCATTCGTATTAATATTTGAAAGGGGTTTTGCTTCGGGTATAAGGACCGCTAAATTATGCATGATTTATTAATGTTATATTAATATTAATTAGCTGCTACGCTTTGCCCACGTCTGATTTGTACTTATTTATTTATTAAAACTTCATGCAACACAAAGGTACAAATAAACTTTTTTGTCCGAAAATTTTGGTTCAGGATCTTTGTTTTTCTTAGAAAAATCTAGAAAAAGATTTTTCTTTAAGTGTTTTACGTAAAAACGCGCAATTACGTAATAATAATAACCCGGGGCGCCCGAGGGGTTAACGCCTTAGGCATTCTCTACCAGTCAACCAAGGGTAGTGAAGAGAAAACATGGCAGGTGCATAAAAAACAAAAGTAAAATAGATCTATTACGCAAAACAAGAGTACAAATGTATATATGTTGCAGTCAAAACTCTTAACCAGTCAAAAGTACTATTGACTAGCAAAATCAGTCAAAAGTACTTTTGACTGAACAGGTTGGTCAAAAGTGGTTTTGACTGAAAATTATTGGTTATTAGTACTTTTGACTGCAAATTTGCGGTTAAAAGTACTTTTGACTGACGCTCTTCGTCAAAAGTAGTTTTAACTGCAATAAAGCATCAGTCAAAAGCACTACTAACTCTAATGTTTACTGTACTGTAATGGTGTTTTCTTTTCATCAAATTTCACGTCTTCCACATCCATTGCAAACTTTTCAAATTTTTATTTTATCATCACATTGAAATGACTATCTTTCATATCTTCTATCGCTAAAATTCTTTGCAAAAAGCGTTCTTTCTTTTCGTAGTCACTCATTGTTTTTCTAATATCAGCACGTTCTCCACTAATAATGAGTAATATAAAAGTTTTTTAGTGCGTTTGTCGTTTTTTTTTTTATCGACAACCTTAACTTTTTAAGAGTTTTGACTTATACGACCAGTCAAAACCACTTTTGACGGAATCACTTAGTCAAAAGTACTTTTAACCAGCTCCATTGGGCAAAAGTACTTTTAACTGTTATTTTAGTCAAAAGTATTATTGACTAAAGCATACGGTCAAAAGTACTTTTGACTGATTTTTTTAGTCAATAGTACTTTTGACTGGTTAAGAGTTTTGACTGCAACATATATATATAGGGTGACTGGTAATTAGTGTACGATACTTAAACACGTGATTGTGCTCATGATAACCAACAACTTTTACTACGGGAACAAACCTGAAATCGCGAAAAAAAATCAGCTGTTCAGTACATTTATGTTTGCCTAATGTACTGAACAGCTGATATTTTTTTCGCGATTTCTGCATTGCTCCCATAATAAAAATTGTTTGTTATCATGAGCACAATCACGTGTTAAGGTATCGTACACTAATCACAGTCACCAAAATAAACTTACATATATATTAATAATACCACTCACTACTTTTTTATATGATAGCCTATGTATTAATCCATGATTAAAGCTATCCTGACATAAAATTTCATCCTAATCCATTCAATCATCGAAACTGAACGAATAACATATATACACACACATATGAAGTTTTGTTCGCACAATATTACTGTAATATATTTAGATATCCATCTACTTAATAAGGAAAGCGAAGTGTATTTTATTTTCACGAAAAAGATACGCATTTTTTATGGGGTAGGCCACTATGGAAAAGAGGTCGTTCATAAAGTACTCGTAAGTAGCTCAAACTGTAATACAAAAAGCCTTCTTTAGCTCTGAATAAATAAAATAACAATAGATTTTTGTTAATAAGACATAATATAGGTATTCTCTTATATTTTTATAAACAAAAAAATCTTAGTTATATTTTTTATGACGATAAGTTACAATATCCATACAAGGAACCTAAATAAAATTTTAAAAAAGTTGCCATATGCTAGAACTACATTAGACCGACGCACACTTCGACCATGCCTGATTTGTACGTAGAACGACGTCGCGCAGCGTGGATCTAGTGTAGCTCTATAAGTCTAGTTTCCATATGAAATGTATGGAGACCGACGCGCCCAGATCGGCGTACGTGGCACACGTGTGCGTAGTGAAGCTCTACCTTAACCCTAAGTTACCTTTAAGAGGGTCCTTTTTTACTCGCCTATCGTCAACATCGAGCACGATTTAAAAGCTTGTCACTTCATCTAACGCAATACAACGCAATGTTTGACGAAAAGGCAACGTGAAAAAAGAGAGATGAAAACTTTGTTAGCATTCGGAAGTTCCGTGATTTAGGTACTCGAATTTTTTACAAAACTTGTTCCAGGAAACACGTGTTTTTTTAAAACCTTTAAAAGTTATTGAAAAAAATGGTCGTCATTTAGAATCTTGATTACATTTGCAAGGCTTCTATTGTTATACTTTATTGCCTTTTTGAGTAAATTATGAAGTGTCAAAGTTCATGCAAAATAGCACATTTTCAGAGGTCTTTACTGTTCAACATTTTTTCGTGTACATCAGTTTTTTTAATAATTCAAAAATTTATAAATTGATTTCAATAGAAGCCTAGATAATATCCACAAGATACTGTGTTTCTAAAATATCTAATATAAAATGTGTAATAACGTCATAATCGCGTAAGAGCGGTTGTATGAAAAACAGTGAAAATGTATGTCGAGTTGCTTAGGCCCTTAGGCTCTACCTTAGTAGGCCCTAAGTTACCTACTTCACAAACATGCAATCTCACATATACAAGATATCTGAGTTTCTTGTGTTTCTTTACATGTTGTATGACTATTTAAAGATATATATTTAGAAACACTGTCCCTTAAGACACAGGATAACCTAGTTTAAGGGACAGAGTTTAATTTATTGTGTACAGATTTACATCTATCAACTGTCTGTAGGCCATACAAATTTTTGTTTCGAACGGAAATCGAACCTGCGACACGCTGCACAGCAGCAAATTGCTCAACCATTGCGCCAACGGTGCCGTTAAATTGATGGATGGCTGAATATAAGCTTGTGGGACCAAAGTGTTGCGCTCAAGCAAAGTGCTTTTTATGTCAAAGAATAATAAAGTTCCTCATTTACATTTCGTATCCATGAAAATGATCATTTTCCCCGTTTTTGTTTTTTGGTTATGGAATCACCTAATGACGTCTCCCGCCCTTGGTTGGGGCGGGAGGGCGTGTCAGACTTTTACTGACTAAAACTCACTCCTGTTCATTCTTTGCCTTCCTTCCATGGCCCCGGTGTTCTCTTTCGCATCACCCATGGCCCCAGTAGGCTTCGACCCTGCTGGGCCCCTACGGTTAAGCTGACATCTCGTTGAGGCGCGCGTGGAACACTACGCGCCGTCGATGACTTGGGCTCGGTCCGGACGGTTACCGGACGGTCGGACGGAGAGCTACCCATTTCTCGCCGTCCGCAAGCCAGCGCCTACGGTGGCTGGAAATCGGGACGGAACGCTTGCAGACGGCGAGCAATGGGTAGCACGCTGTCCGGTCGTCCGCTAACCGTCCGGACTGAGCCCAAGTCGTCGACGGCGTGTAGTGTTTAGGTCCAAAACGCTCATTCTCTTATCTTAAATTAATTGAACTGTCTTAATAAAACGTTTTTCGTGATTTGGCAAGGAATTTGGTATCACTTGATAACTTTATTTAGAAAGTTAAGTGAACTTTGTCGAATTATTTCATTAGGTTTAAAGTTTAATCAGTTCAACTTAAATCTGGCGCTAGGTTGGATATTAAGGTAGCCAAAATGAATTAAGATGAAACTTTCAACATTTATTTTTTATTAGCAGCTGCCAGCGGCTTTACTCTCGTAAATTCACCCAAGGGGACATATTATTCCTGACATAAAAATCCAATGTGCTCTGCCAGGTCATGGTCTACCTGTTATTCCAAATTTCATCTAAATCCGTTTCGCTGTTCAAACGTGAAAAAGAAACAAACAGACATACACAATCACAACCTTTCGCCTTTATAATTTTGGTGTTATGTAAATATTTTGGTTGTTTTTAGGGTTCCGTACCTCAAAAGGAAAAAACGGAACCCTTTTAGGATCACTTTGTTGTCGGTCTGTGTGTCTGTCTGTCATGACCCTTTATCTCGGGGATACGTAGAGATATCGAGTTGAGATTAAAAACCATATACTCAGGTCTGCGGTATCTTGAAGCTGTGAATCAAATCAAATTTCTTATTCAACGAAAAAAAAAGATACGGCCGTTTATGACGCAAAAAACGTATATTTTGACACTCTCAAAGGAATCAAAATTCATAGGATACTTCCTGTTAACTCCAGAATCCTGAAATTTTGCATAAAGCAAGATCTTATAGCACAGGTGTAGAAATAAATCTGAAAACAGTAAATTTGTTGGTACGTCACAAAAAAAAAACTTTTCTTGTGATTCGAAAAAAATCTTCGAGACTCCATTCGGGAATTGAATTAATTATATACGTAAGTTTGCATGGAACCCTCATTGCGCGAGTCCGACTCGCATTTGTCCAGATTTTCTGTTGTTTTCTGGCTGTGGGAGAAAAATAACTGTAGACACACTGCAAAGTTCACGCTGCAGTTAAACTGAAGCAACGCCAATCATACCTTCACAATCCAGTGGTCGTGATGATTATCAGATCTAGGCAGTCACTCCATGTAAACTACTGGTATTCAGTCAGCTTTTTTTTAGGTGGGAAATCATCTGATGATATCTACCAACCTTTTGTGTCAGACTTTTACTGGCTAAAACCCACTCGTTTGTTCCTTCTTTGCCTAGCGTTCCAGGGCCCCGGGGTTCATTTTCACTTAACCCATGGCCCCATTAGGCTTTGACCCTGCTGGGCCCTTACGATTTGCTGACATCTCCTTGTGGCCCACGTGGAACACTACGCGCCATCGCCGACTTGGGCTCGGTCCGGACGGTTACCGGTCGACCGGACGGCGTGCTACCCATTGCTCGCCATCCGCAAGCCTGCGCCTACGGTGGCTGGAAATCGGGATCGGGATCCCGGCGGCTGGGTCGTGAGGGCCATTCCCTCGCATGTGCGGCCGCCACCTTTGCTAACATTACTGTTTTGCAGATGAGGCGACTGCCTGCCACTCCTCCTCGCTCCGGACCATGGCCTGTACCAAGGCCCGGCGCGTGAGGTCGTTGCCGCCGATCGCTCCTACGAGGACACGATGGTGCGTCATGTAGAAGGTGAGGACGCCGTGAGGTTTTCCAGCCACTCCTTAAAGACCACCTACCACCATAATTATGGCGTGCCTGAGCTGTTACCACTGGACCACCAATGCTCTACACCCTTTTACTTAGAAATGATTCTGAAATTGTTTTATAAATAGTTTTTTTTTTGATGCAATAGAGTTTTTTTGCAATCTTTAATAGCCTTAACCCAGCATGTAAACATACCCCCTTAAAAAGGCTACACCAGAATTCAGCTCGGATTATCTTGGTCAAGTAATACTGCCCTAATCTGATGTTTAGCAAGGCCTTAAAATATAAAAGGAATAAGTTTTTTAAACGCTCGTCGCTTACAAGCCACAAAGGCAAATCGGCTCAATTTCCTTAGTAACTTAATAATAAAAATGTAAATACATTTTTAAGATTTCAGCCCACAAATAGCCGAGAGATGATCTACTCACTGATATTATTCGGACCGCTTTGGTCCTTTTTTCACAAAACGTCGAACAAAAGGACCAGAGAAAAGGAATACATTTTGACTTTTTAAAATAACTAGGGTTGTAACGAAACTTCGCCTTCACCTCCGTATTTGCAGAACTCTCACAAGAGATCGTAGTTTATCTCCGCAACTTACTTACTTAGTAACAAACGGGTATATTAGGTCTAAAAGTGAAAGGGTTTGGTTGTTGCGCTTTGTGGCTCGGGTTCGATTACCGCACATAACAAATAGTCATAGTCATAGTAGTCATAGTAATTTATTGGTAAGGGATTCTTACAAGTCATTTATAGAACGTTACATAAAATTTGTCAACAAATGATTAGGTACATAACAATGTCAAATAATAAAAAATGTCAAACAAATTAAAGAAAATACAAGGAATAAAAAAAAACATAATCATAATCGAAGTCAAATTAAAATAAAAGTCAAAATAATTTTCATTCAAAATTAACATTCGCGTCAAAGTTAAATTAAATTAAATCATAAATTCGTCAAAAGAATAAAAAGCTTGCTCGATAAGCCATTTTTTTCAAACGAGCTTTGAAGCTCCCTATAGTTGGGGCACCAGAAATAGCTACAGGCAGCTGATTATATTCGGGCCCATAACATGAGTCGTCTTGGAAGATTTGGTGAGCGTTCTTGAGACCGACGATAACTGACCCCTGCTTCTGGTGCAATATGAATTTGTGTGGCCTGCAGATAGTAGTTCCAGGTTAGAGTGTCTTGTGTACTATGTGAGTTATCATGTTTGTAAACGTAAGATACAGGAGTAAATCCTAGTGACAAGATATAAAAAAGCGGTGGAGATACAACTTGAAGGTCATGCTCGTGAACGGGTGCCATCAGTTGAGACTGGTCATCTCTTAGCTGCCAGCTAGCTTAATTCAATTTCTATCTATATTGTGTTCACATATTAGAAGCGACAAGAAATATGTAACCAAGATTTATGCAACTCATAATATGATTTAAAAGAGTGTCCATGGAGTTTCTTACACGTTCTTCTCCATAGAGATCTACGCTTTGGAACGTGAAATTTAGCTTCATTTTTTTTTTGACTTACCGCCATTTTGACAATTCAAAAGTGCCTTTAATTGGTCTATTTGAAATAAACGTTTCTGATTTCTAAAGGTTCAAAATTTTCTGATTTCTGAATTTCATACCAGGGCCGACTTTTCCTTTCAGAAGCAGACCCTTGGCCCCAGTAGGCTTCGACCCTGCTGAGCTCCTACGGTTTGCTGAAAGCTCCATGAGGCGCGCGTGGAACAGTACGCGCCGTCGAAAACTTGGGCTCGGTCCGGACGGTTACCAGACAGTCGGACGGCGAGCCACCCATTGCTTGCCGTCCGCAAGCCCGCGCCAACGGTGACAGGAAATCGGGATCGGGATCCCGGCGGCAAAAATGTGGAACGCTTCACGATTTTGCGTGTCATCATTGCTCAGGGCCCATTCTTATCTTCTCTGTATCGTTCCAATTTTAGTATATGTACTGACTAAAGTCAGTACATATACCAGTGCGTATTGCCAGTGATGACATATGGCACCGAAACGTGGTCGCTTACAATGGGCCTCATCAGAAGACTTAAAGTCACCCAAAGGGCAATGGAAAGGGCTATGCTCGGAGTTTCCTTGCGTGATCGAATCAGGAATGAGGATATCCGCAGGAGAACCAAGGTTACCGACATAGCACGAAGAATCGCCAAACTAAAGTGGCAATGGGCAGGGCACATTGCTCGCAGAACAGATGGCCGTTGGGGCCGAAAGGTTCTGGAATGGCGGCCACGTACTGGAAGACGTAGCGTTGGAAGGCCTCCTACAAGGTGGACCGATGACTTGGTAACGGTTGCGGGAGTCCGATGGATGCGAGACGCACAGGACCGTTCATTGTGGCGACACTTGGGGGAGGCCTATGTCCAGCAGTGGACGTCTTTCGGCTGAAATGATGATGATGATGATGATGACTGCCGAAGCAAGTTCACGTTAAGCTGTTGGTCCCATTTGTCATTCGTAGATCTTTGACAGTTGTTACCGGTTGTCAGACACCAGAAAGTCTGACCATCAGTCTATCCAAGGAGTCTTGTGTTGCCCAGTAATTGTGTTGTGGAAGTCTGAGAGGCAGTTGCTCCATGTAAAACACGGGTATTCAGCCGCCTCCGGTTAGACTGGAAACCGATGCCAGGCTAGTTGGAATAAAGCTTGGGAGATGATGAAATTTCTCGGTCGAATTTTTCTTTGAAAAAAATGTTTATTAATATCCTTTTCTTTACTTTTTCACGTCCGCCTCTCATTCAACAAAATGACTGTCCTTACATCCCTTCTCAACAATAAGTAATGGTGGGCCTTCATGGAGGTATTGTGAACAAAAGACATCGTTCAGCCGCAGATAACTTCTTTTTACTCTGATTGGCCGTTTATTTTTGTTATGGCAGTTTGATGGGGGCGTAGAAATGTAATGTGCACTTACTTTTTGTGATATTTTTGCTGTAAAATGACGCCCACTACAAATGGCGTTGGTTACTTTTTACGACAAGAATTTTCGCCTTAACTTCGCTTTTTATGTGAGCAAACCGTAGGGGCACAGCAGTGTCGAAGCCTACAGGGGCCAAGGGTTTGTTTCTGAAAGGAAAACTCGGCCCTGAGACGAAGGCAAAGAAGGAACTAGAGTGGGTTTTTATTCAGTAAAAGTCTGACACGCCCTCACGCTCCGCTCAAGAGCGGGGGAGGTCATTGGATGATTTTCCCACGTACAAAAAAAAATACAGAAGCTGTGAACCTACAGTTGCCACTCTTTGTGATTATGCGATTACGGATAAAAAGTATTAAAAAAAAAACCGTTCCTGTAATAATAGGTACCTACTCGCAGATAATTTCTTTACAAAATATGTAGTTCAGATACATCAGAAAATGCCAAGATAATTTCGAAGTCGTTGCAATGCAATTGTAATGATTTGAGGAACGTGCACAGAACTGGGTCGCTAACTTTTATGTGACATGAATATTTTATTTCAAATACTCTACCTTCACGATCACGACGTCCGCTGCCTCATATCATAATGTTAAGGCAAATGGATAATGCTGGGTCATTCGTGTTACCCAGTAACTGGGTTTTTCAGGTCAGATAGTTTTTTTTTTTTTAGGTGGGAAAATCATCTTATGACAAATCCTGCTCTTGGGCGGAGCGGAAAATAGTGTCAGACTTTTACTGACTAAAAACCCACTCCTGTTCCTTCCTTGCCATCGTCCCAGGGCCCCGGGTTTCACTTTCACACTACCCGTGGCCCCAGTAGGCTTCGACCCTGTTGGGCCCCTACGATTTGCTGTCATCTCCCTGAGGCGCGCGTGGAACAATACGCGCCGTCGACGACTTGGGCTCGGTCCGGACGGTAACCGGACGATCGGACGGCGAGCCACCCATTGCTCGCCGTCCGCAAGCCCGCGCCTACGGTGGCCGGAAATCGGGATCGGAATCCCGGCGGCGGTTGGGGCGTGAGGACCGTTGCCTCACGCGATCGGCCGCCTCCTTTGCTAGCATTACTGCTTCGCAGAAGGAGGCGACCGCCTGCCACTCCTCCTCGCTCCGGACCTTGGCCTGTACCAAGGCCCGGCGCGAGAGATCGCCGCCGCCGATCGCCCCCACGAGAACACGGCGTTGCTCTACCCAAGCGGGGCACACCTCCACCGTGTCCTCCGGGCGTTCCACACAGTGGCGACACCCGGGCGTCGCTTCCGCACGAATCCGGTGCAGGAACTTCCCGAACTTACCATGTTCGGTGAGAACCTGCGTCATGTGGAAGGTGAGGACGCCGTGAGGTCTTTCCAACCACGCCTCAAAGAGGGGACTTACCGCCATAATTGTGGCGTGCCCAGCACTGGGTCGCGACAGTCGTTGTCGCCATTTCTCCATGAGATCCCGCCGGAGCTCTGTCCGCCATGCTGCGACTTGTCGCGGCAGCGGAGTTTCACCCCGGCGTTGCATCTCCATGCGCAGATCGTGCATGTGTGCAAGGACTGTTGCCTCCAGATCCCATGGTGGCTGGCCAGCAAGGAGGCTCGCCGCTTCGCGGGAAATCGTCCGGTATCCTCGCACCATCCGTATGGCCATGACCCTCTGGTATGCGTTCAGCCGGGCCACCGGCTGCTTCCGCAGCGCCGGTGCCCATTTCGGTGCACCATAAAGGGCCATGGACCGAACGATTCCTGCGTAGAGCCTCCATTCCTGCGTAGAGCCTCCAGGTCAGATAGTTAGCAAATTTGTTAGATCACTGATAAAAAAACTAGTGTTGCGACATCTATGGCGTCACGTAAGAACTAATCCTGCATCGCGCGATTTGAACATATAGTGTTCTATATGTTCAAATCGCGCCTAGAACTTTGATGGGATGAGATGATTTCGGGATGTTTCCCGAAATCATCTGCGGGGCAGTTGCCCACCAGACATAACACCCGTCTGGTCGGAGGGTCCTCCCTTTTCAACGGAGGTTTGCGGGACTTTACTCTCCGTTTCGCTTACCTCCAAACTAGTATTCAGCTAACTGTGGTTAGATTGAAACTTTAATTTGATTTTACACTAATATTTCTTTCACTTATTCTATATATTTTGTAATATTGTTGCTGTACCAGACAGGCTCTATGTAATTTTTTTTTTAATCTTGGTATACATATGGGATGGCAATAAAAATAAAAAAAGAGTAACCATTGAGTTTTTGCTGGTTTTTCTCCATAGCAAACGACCAATCGGAAATGAATCGGTTTTATTAGAAATTTAATTCGGTTGGATGGTTTAGAAGTCTGTAATGCATGTAGAAACATTTTTTAATCGACTTCAAAAAGGAGGAGGGTGTTGCGTTTTATATATAGTATATATAGGTAGACATGTTCATATTTGACACATTGTTGGTAGAACAGATAGTCTATGGGGTCGAAAGGTTCTGGAGTAGAGAACGCGCACCGGAAGCGCAGCGTTGAAAGGCTTCCCACAAACTATCTTACACGAGCCCCAGCATTTTGCTGAGCGTTGGCCGTTTTGCGCGGATGTGACGCATATCCTACCACTTATAATATAAGTCGTTGTTGTTTTTTGTTTTTATTTTTTAAGGTGTGCGCCATGTTTGACGTAAATAAACTCTTTTTCTTTCTTTTCTTTCTAAACTGGATCGATGACCTGGTGAGAGTCGCGAGAATGCGATGGATGCGAGACGCATAGGACCATTCATTGTGGTACTTAAGGGAGGCCTATGTCCAACAGTGGACGTCTTTTGGCTGAAATGATGATGACGATGACGTTTGACCACTATCTCCCCAGCGACAACTAAGCAATGGTAATGTTGACACTGAAATACGTTTAAGTAGAAATAACCTATACTTAATAGAATGAAAAAAAATATATATTTTTCCGGATCGAAAACGTAATTTCCTTCTTCAGGCATTAAGGTTCCAATCTCTTCTTGAATCTAAATGGCTTCGGTGGCTCGATGTGAAAAGGAAGCCAGTGGATGGAGAAACTCATCTTCATGAGGTTTATTTAATATGGATTCATCCTCATTGAATTCAGATTATGGAAAGCAACTCGTAAGTTCATCTGAAGGTATTTTTCAAGAGAGATTGTTATCATTTCAACCAATTGTGTTTATTGGTACAAGATATTATTAGTAGATTGGTTGAGCTCCTTAGTAATCTTGCGTTGAGCTACACGAATACCTACTGACAAATGCTTGCACTGACTGGACAGGTCCACACAAATCTGTGTGGTTCTCATATGATTTGACCATTACATGTTTACTGTATGGACTTTAAAAGAGACTTTGACTTCTGAGTATGTTTCGGTGTTTCTTCTTAGGGTAGTCAGCTTGGAAACACCGGCCTCATCTAGTTTAAATTGAAGAAAAAATTGACATGTAAAAGTCATTTTTAGGGTTTTGTACCTCAAAAGGAAAAGACAATGAGCGAGCGAACGCGTTCCCTTGAGGTTTAATGAATTAAAACTCAAGTCTACGGTCGCTTGAAGCTGTGAAAAAAATCAAACTTCTAAGTTGACGAAAAAAAAGATACGGCCGTTTATATCGCAAAAAACGTGTATTTCCACGCTCTCAAGGAAATCAAAATTCTTATGGTACTTCCTGTTGACCTAGAATCCTGAAATTTGGCATTAAGCAAGGTCTCATAGCACAAGTATAGGAAAAAATCTGAAAACTGTACATTTATAGTTACATCACAAAAATAACACTTTTTTTGCGATTCAGAAAAATTTTCGAGACTCCATTCGGAAATTGAACTGTTTTCATAGGTAAGTTTGTGCGGTACCCTCAGTGCGCGAGTCCGACTCGCACTTGACCGGTTTTTTTTCGAATAGTAACATTCAACTCGCATGTGTAGGATTACGGGCGGGATTGTTCTATATGGACATGATAGGCCCTGAATTGCAAAGAAAAACTGAAGGTTCAAGGTTGGGTTTTAGCCTGTAAAAGTCTACTTGCTCCACCTAGAGTGGGAAAAGTTTTTCTTTATTAATTGTTGTTTATTAAACTTTATTAAAAGTTGCCTCTCACTAGGAATTACTTATGTATCGTGAGTGCGTTCACAAATGCGTAAATTCACATACACAAGACACCCAGACCCAAAACACGTAGGCCATACAAATATTTATTCCGTGTAGGAATCGAATCCGCAACTCCCAGCACGGCAGTCAATCGCTCAGCCAGTACACCTACCATGCCGTCAAAAAGTTATTAGATGATTTTCCTTCTCAAACCAAAAAAAAAGGTGTTATTATATCGTATCATCAACTTACGTACAATGTGCTCCAAATAAGAATAGAATCGATTTTTACACCATATTGTGACGTCATAGCTGTCAAATCGAAAAATTGGGTAAGGTGAGCAAACACAAGAAATTTTTAAATAATATTTATTTACGAATCATGAACAAAACAAGTTTAATCTTCTGACGAAACTTTTTTTTACGATTAAAACGTTTTTTTTAAGAACTGGATTCTTCCAGTTCTTCAATTTAGCATCTCTGCGTCACTGTGTCTGAGTAGTGACAAACGGAAGAAGAAGGCGAATTGTTCCTAATAATGAAAATAAGATAGAAAGTAGTTTTTTTTTTAACTAATTAGGTACGACTTAAATAATATACTTAGCTAATTTATATTAAACAATAATGTTTTCACTTCACCCAGATTTAACTAATACTCAGTAATACAAAGCAAAAAAAAAACCGTTATTAATACGCCAATAAGTTTTCTTTGCAAACTTTTCAATCAACATTTGACAGATCGAGGTTATTAACTTTCCTATTCTTATTTGGAACGCATTTTTTTTTATTCCTGATAGGTTCGCGCTTGACCACTATCTCACCTGATGGAAAGCGACGATTCGGTCGACGATGGAGTGCGCTTACCTAAAAATAACCTATTCATTCTCGACTTAAAGATTCCCGGGTTGTAGCCATCAGGAAACACACTCCGGCAAGGAATTCCACTCCTTAGCTGTAAGCACAATGAATGTGTTTCCAAAACTTTTTGTGCGTATAGGTGGGATGTCCACCATGTATAGGTGGTCCGATGATGGAACGGGCTCGGCGGAATTAGGTTATGCAATTCCGACGCACACTCCCTGAAATACAACCGGTAGAAAACCGACAGGTATAAGTACATCAAAACACAAACTAAAACAAAACTATACCTAAAAGTAAACATCGCGTATAATATGAAACTGACAACAATTACACACATCTCATAACATTTCATCATCACACATATTATCGTCTTGTCTTCACTTTTCGTACGTAATAATATAAGTGTCTCATAACAATCTGAAGAGAACATAAAGGTGTGCCACGTAACACGTTTACGTGTCTCGACCATAGCGCGTTAGGAACGCTTGAAGAGCCTGCAAAAGAGCCTTTTAAGATATAATGCCTCCTTTTTATATAAGTATTATCAAAGTGTCACCTGAACTATAAGTAATGGTAAGAAAAATATACCTATTGCACAAATATCATGTATAGAAATAGACAATTATTTATGTACAGTGTGAACGGAATCAGGATAATTTATTTTCATTTCATTTAATTTTTTTAGAAGTAATAATTAATTACTCTCACTTATACAAGACTTTGAGACACAGAAGACTATCTGTAGGCTCTACATATAGTATATTTCAACAAGTGCACAGTGAAAAGAAGTTGTATCTGCAATTTTGCGATTTTTTGATAATTGGAGTACTTAAAAAAAGAACTTCAATGGGCCTCATCAGAAGGCTTAACGTCACGCAAAGGGCAATGGAAATGGCTATGCTCGGAGTTTCCTTGCGTGATCGAATGAGAGAAATAAAGATATCCGCAGGAGAACCAAGGTTGCCGACATAGCGCGAAGAATCACCAAACTTAAGTGGCAATGGGCAGGGCACATTGCTCCCAAATCAGATGCTCGTTGGGGCTGAAAGGTTCTGGAGTGGCGACCGCGTACCAGAAGACGCAGCGTTGTAAGGCCTCCTATAAGGGGCAGGACCGATGACATGGTAAAGGTTGCGGAAATCCGATGGATGCGAGACGCACAGGACCGTTCATTGTGGCGACACTTGGGGGAGGCCTAAGTCCAACAGTGTCCACTGTCGGACATAGGCCTCCCCAAGTGTTAATACATCAACCAGTCTTGTGCGTCTTGCATGCATTGGAATCCCACCACACCGCGTCATCGGTTCACCTTGTAGCAGGCCTTCCACCGCTGCGTCTTCCAGTACGCGGTCGCCACTCCAGAACTTTTTGGCCCCATCGACCATCTGTTCTGCGAGCAATGTGCCCTGCCCATTGCCACATACGTTTGGCGATTCTTCGGGCTGTGTAACCTTTGTTCTACTGCGGATATCTTTATTCATAGCTCTATTTTACCGAGGTCGCGTCTGTTTCAGTGTTTTCACATATTATCCAATTGTCTACACACTGGAGATAAAAACTACAGCAATTTTACATCACAATATTCACGAGGAATCAATTTAAAACAGCCAATGAACTTCACTCGAAAAATATCCCGCCAAAAACCAGTTAATGACCTGGCAAACAGGCTAATTTGACAACCTAGACGTTTGGAATAGCTAAATTAGCCCATAGAGAATTTATTGTAAGGCCTTGTTTTTGATCTGGTTCGTTTTATACTGAGATACTTCTGGTAAAATTATTGCTACAATATTTTAGGGCCGTCTCTTGGGCATATAATAATTGAATTTCCGTCCTTTGATCCTTCGGTCCTGATTTGATCCTGACGGGTAATAACAAACCGTTATTCAAACCTCAAAGTAGCACTTGTTAAATGATCCATAATATATAGGTACACTTTTAATTTTCATCAACCAGCCTTTATATTTTGCAAAAATAAATATTAGTACTAAAATTCTTTCAAAAATCACTCATAATGGACGTCAAAGTAACTCCGAAAAACAATTGTCCCGGCTGAGAAACAAATTTTCATTGGATCTGTATATTAATCAACAAGATGTCAAACGAATTACTTCAGAAGCGGGTCAATTAAAAAACTTTTGATTAATGGTGGGCCTAAGAAACTGTAGTTAATGGCCAAAAGTATCGGATTTTATGACTTGTGAGGGGATTTTGTTTCAGTTAAAATTGAATTTTGGAATAAGTAAATTAATATCCCAAGCGGGAGTTATAAGGAATGGTGAAGTTTATCGCTACGGCCCTCAGGCGGTGAGCAAATCATTGTTAAGCGCTAAAATGCGGAATTTAATTATTTTGTTTGGTTTCCCATCGCCTCGTTGGGGGGTCATGATATGCCATGTTTCTGCGGAACGGGGCATTGTCGGGCAAAAGACATTCCTTCTTGTTGTTACTCCTAAAATTTACACCCCAATCTACGTATGCAGATCAAAGTTGATAAACAGGTAGTAATCACAATTTGTAGTCACGTCATGTATGAAGCGGAAATAATGCTTTAAGCATTTTCCACAAGTTGATTTGTCCAAAAGAATTCGACACACTTAAATGTTTCAAACCTTGCACCGTCTTATTACCAAAAAATGAGAGTTTTGTTCTTTGATCGAACTTTGTTTTCTTGAACTTCTAACTAATATTATCTCTTATGTTAACGTGCAAGAAACTCCATGAACACTCTTTTAAATCATATTATATGATTTACATAAATCTTGGTTACATATTTCTTGTCGCTTCTAATATGTGAGCACAGTGTAGATAAGTAATAAAATAAAAATAAAACTAATTAAAAAATAGAAATTGAATTAAGCCACTGGCAGCTAAGAGATGACTAGTCTCAACTGATGGCACCCGTTCACGAGCATGACGCGTGCATCAGCCCCACTCAGCTCAACGATTTTGGAGGAAATAGAATGACCCAATATCACGTGCCACCATCAGCGAGACCTTTGAGTGAGCATGACAAACTCTCAACTGCCATGCTCGTAATGTCAAACAAGTTGTAACCTAATAAAAATGCTCCATGCTACTTCACATTCACAAAACTTGAAGGTAAAAGTGGCTATGGCTGTGGAGCAGGACCGGCATTTAGCCAAGCGTTTTTATCAAGGATATAATCTTTCAGTTTATAATACGCTTGTCTACATAGTGTTCGTTTAATGTATGGTCGACGGAGGAGCATGCTTGCCCGTCTGATACGATGATTTCCCACTTTAAAAAAAGATTCCGAAATATATTTTGCGAAAACAAAAAAAAAAAGTAGACAGCCAGACGCTCTTTTAACCAGTAACACAAGAAAATAGTGTTTACCGACACCATCTACATACGCAAACCATATTTATCCTCAAATATCTTTACTTATATAAACTCTACACATAATACTTAAGTCAAGGCCATGAGAGAGCTCTCTCCGAGCCATTACTTTTATTTGCTTGTTTACTTATGTATTGCTTACCCTATGTACTGTGTATTTAGTCAATGTAGAGTAACTGTTTGTCTGTTGGCACAACAGTTGTTTTATGTTGCTACTAAATGAGAGAGACATAAAAGTCTTTATGCGTCTACTAGCTTTTGCCAGCGGCTTTGGTTTCGTGAAAGTAGTGTAGCGATATCTGTGCCGACACATACGAATTATAAACTACGAAATCCTGCGTCGTGCAATAAGAGTTCACCGTTCATATACAACAGCCCGAAATCATCTATCAGGCAGTTGCCTAAATCTATATATATAAAAGCGAAATACCACTCACTGATTAATCACGAAATCTCAGAAACTATAACACCTAAAAACTTAAAATTTGGCAGGTATGATCCTTAAAGGGCGTAAAAATGCGCTAAGAACAGATTGATTTTAAGCTGTTGATCCCCGCACGAACGCCGGCGTTAAAGCGCCATTGTCTTTCTATTGTGTCTCTAATTACGCTACTCAAATGGTTAAAATTAATCCGTTCATTTTTTTCTCTATATTTATAGAGAAAAAAATGAACGAATTAATTTTAAAATAAAGTTAGAATAATGATTTTATACAGTTTAAATTAAAAAAAAAACGTAAAGATTAAAAAAAACGTAAAGATAAAAAAAATAGGAAAAAACCAATAAAAAAGCAACAATTCAAGCAGCTCGTTTGTGGAATGCGTTACCCTTAGAAGTGAGGCGTGCTCAAACGCTACCTACGTTTAAAAAATGGTGAAAGAGCATTACCTTTCACTTTGATTTTTTCTTCTCCTGGCTCAATTATATATTTAATATTTATTAGTATATTATCTTTTTTCTTATATTGTATGTATGTATTTGTGTTATTCTGTCTTATTGTTTTCTTTTGTGTTATTTTTCTGATGTTGTACACCTACAGCCCTAAATTCATCTCCTCTCTTTCAGTCCATCCAAAGGTTGTCTGTAAGACATTGCCCTTTTAATTATGTTTGTCCTTATTTTTGTTTATGTGGTGTACAATAAAGAATATAAGAAATAATAAATAAAAAATTCCACCATTGGGCGATCCAGAATCATGTATTGGATCCATGGTACTTATTCGTTTGTGCGTCAATGTCAAAGACACCCTGTATACAGATACGATGAGTTCAGTGGCTGCAAGTTGGTGGCTGGTGGGTGGCTGGGTGCTGGGTGGTTCAGACTGAATGAGTGATAGGACTGAGTGGTCATGGAGTAGCAACAGCAAACCAGAAGACACCGCGTTCACGAGTATTTGGACCGATGACCTGGTGGAGATCGCAGGAGTCAGTTGAAAGCGAGACACAGGACCGGTTAATGTAGCGATACTTCGGGGAGACTGTTGTCCAGCTGTGAACATGTGCAGTTGAACTGAAGATGATGAAGCAACTCTACTTGTTGTCAATTTGCGGAACCGACTACCACCTTCTTTAGCCACGCTGCATTTCTGAGATACAAAAGGTGAGCTTGGTGTATGTCAACGAAGATTACTACGATTTTATCCTAGACATTAGGAATTAGCTACTGCCATTTCTGTTTTCTAAATATCGGCCCAGATGTTGGTATCATCGCCGTTGCAGCCAAAGGACAACATTTGCTAAAAATAGGTCTTTTCTTAGCAATTCCATATCGAAACCCCATTCCAAGGGGTAAACCCACTTGGGCTGCTGCATTATTTGAAAGACTTACCGTAGTCCTGGAATGCAAAGAAGTGTGAAAGAACACACGTAAGTTTGAGATAATGAGATTCTGAGACTCCCTCTTACATCGCTGGAGTGACAGAAGTTATTTGATGATTTACCACCACAATAAAAAGGGTAAAACCCAACTGAACACGCGGTCTTCAAATAGATACCAGTAAAACGTAAGGCCCCGGCACGGCCGATGTCTGCTAGAGTCGCGATTTTCTGAAAAGAAAACCTAAATCCTAGAATACAAAAGGCGACCGAGACAAAAATACATACATGTTATAGATAAATTACACCCAGACACAGAACAAATGATCGTGCTCATCACACAAACATTTGTCCTGGGTGGGAATCGAACCCACGACCTCCGGCATAGAAGTCAGGGCCACTAACCATTAGACCAACAGGCAAGTCAAGACTGATACGCCTTCCCACTCTACATTAGAGGAAGATAAGTCTTTGGATGATATTCCACCTCAAAAAAAAAAAACAGCAGTCGCGGCACGACCAATGAAGCAGTCGACTCCACTTATCATTTACAGAAAAAAAAAAACTTACTGAAAGATTCAATCAAATAATAAGAAAATCTCCACGCGTCGCTCAGTCATATAACCGCACCCTTATATCTGTAGGGTGGCAAGTTTAGTTCAGGTAAGTGCTCGGGCTCTGTGCTGAGTTCTTGTAAGTTAGCGCTAAACAACTCCAGACTTTAGCTTTAACGGATCAAGGAGTTGTGGTAACAATTTAAGTCTTCCTCACTTGTATCGATGAAAGTTTTACTTGGTAAGAAAGTTATGTAGTGGGTCAAGGATTTATGTATGTTGGTGGCGTTAATACCATTAAAAAAATGTAAATAACTAATAACTTTTAACTTTCACCATCATCATCACTATTTCAGCTGAAAGAGGTCCACTGTAGGACATAGGCCTCCCCCAAGTGTAGCCACAACGAACGGTCCTGTGCGTCTCACATCCACCGCATTCCCGCGACTCTCACCAGGTCATCGGTCCACCTTGTGGGAGGCCTTCCAACGCTGCGTTTTTCGGTGCCTTCGGACCTTTCAGTCCCATCGACCTCCGTTCTATGAACCAATGTGCCCTGCCCACTGCCACTTAAGTTTGGCGATTCTTCGTGCTATGTCGGTGACCTTCGTTCTCCTGCGGATATCTTCATTCCTAATGCGATCACGCAAGGAAACTCCAATTATAGCCCTTTCCATTGCTCTTTGGGTGACCACGTTTCAGTTTCAAGTTTCACGTTTCGTTTCGTTTATTTTGTTTATTTAAGGAAAAACAATAGCATATTAATTAACCTTATAATGTTCCCAGTGCCAGGACTAAGGCTTCTTTTCTAGGAAAGAGGGCAGGCGTTCCGGAGTCACGGTAACTCTTTCGGACAATTCCGTAACCCTGGCAAGGGGCTTTAGTTCCACGGCATAGGATACGAGGAGTTACCCACCGGGTAACATCTTCTACCGTGGTCACTTGAGACAAACCGTAAATATTCTTCCATAAAATTTATGGAAGTATATTTATCGTTTGTCTAGGGTATCATTTTGAGGTGGTCAATATTAATATTTACCATACTCTCATTATACCCTTGTTTTCGTTCTTCAAGTGTCTTCAAGACGGACTAGACTAAGGAGTATAATCTAATTCGACGATCATTCCTTAACGTGTAAAGGCGTGGCGACTTGGTTATATTGTTAGTCATTCAATGTTAAATACTGATAGAGTATCAGTCTCCCTATTACACGGTTTAAACCAATCGTTTAATTATTATTATTTTACTAGCTTACCTGACAAACGTTGTCCTGCCATATAAATTATCAAAGAAAAAAATGAGGGTGGGGTAGGAGGATGAAACGCCTACGATCTATTCTCAGATCTACAAAATATACACAATAAAACATAAGAATCGGTTAAGCCGTTTCGGAGGACTTGGATAAAAAACACTATGACACTAGTAAGTTTTTTATACACCACTATTTTTTAATTAGTACCTACAAATAAAATGGGGCTCTATCCTTACCCGTTATTAATCATATTTGTGTAGTCAAGTCAAAAGTAAAAAGAAAACAAAATCCCAAAATTGTCCAAGAAAGTTTGTCATAATTGGTAAATTCATAATTAAGTCAAAAATATTGTTTGCTACTAGAAAATGCTACGCACAGTTTTTTTTTTCCATTTTGGTTGCCATTTATTCATTCACTAGCTGTACCCGTGGCTTTGCTCACGTATCACATAAGTATTGTTTTTTATTCTATTTTTATTTTAATAATAGTTAGTGATAGTTTGTTGATTAACAGAAACACTCCAAAGATGCGTCCCTTATTATACTTTAGCTTAGATCCCTCAAAAACTATTTGGCATAATAAACTCAAAAATTTTAAAGTTATGTAGTTTATGTACGTCGAATAACAGAAGTCTTATAATTTACTGTAACACTTCTGTGTAAACAACGTTCGTAGTTTTTCCCTCGGTCTCATTCAATATGTACAGCGAGTCAGGGCTGGTGACGCGGGAGCAAGCGACGTACAGTTGTCCGTGTGAGAAGCAGCTCGACCTGAGGTCGACACCCGCAGCCTTCAGTGTCTGCCCCTGTGACTTATTTATTGTCATGGCGAAGCACACGCTCACAAGAAACTGCACGCGCTTGAATTACGGCGCGTATTGTTCCGCGCGCGCCTCAGGGAGATGTCAGCAAATAGTAGGGGCCCAGCAGGGTCGAAGCCTACTGGGGCCATGGGTAGTGTGAAAACGAAACCGTGGCCCTGGGACGAAGGCAACGAAGGAACAGGAGTGGGTTTTTAGTCAGTAAAAGTCTGACACTATCCCCCGCTCCGCCCAAGAGCGCCATTTGTCATAAGATGATTTTCCCACCTATAAAAAAAAAAAAAACGCGCTTGAATTGAAAAGGGTAATTGTGGGGATTTAGTGGTATACATGGTATAAACACTGTCTCGCCGACTCCATAACCCGTTAGAATTTCTGTCTCAATGATATTTCTCTGTAGCGAGACAACTTTGAGCCGGGTCCCATTGCACAGTTTCGGCGGAGTGAGATTTCGAAGAAGCATAATTGGGACACCGACGTTTAGCTTAATGGTGTGCGCTGGTAGTCCACTTGCACTGAGAGAATTGAGAAATTCTACGGGGTAATGTGTGGCATCACTTTGGTCGACAACAGTGTTTATTGAAGTGTAGATCACTTCATTTCCCTCAATTTCTGCGAGAATGAATTCATTGATCCCTGAAGCTTGGTCGTTTCTGGGCGTTAAAATGGCTCGTTCACACACCCAAGAATTATCTTGGTGCGGTATCCTATTGATGTCCCCGTACGCCAGGCGAATCAAATCTTTTAAGGTAGACACCACTCTCTCAAGTATCTCAGGTAGAACCACCTGGCCACTGTGAGGAAACGCTACCAGTAGATGGTAGCTTTCCCTCACCCAATTTTAAGAGAACATCAGAAAATTCTTGGGCTTGTACATTCCCGCCAAGCTGTGCTCTCATATTCATCGTTAAGCTCAACCTATGAATATGTGGTTATAAGAAAGAGCATTTCAACGAAGCATTCACCTCATCAGCCCTAGTTCCTCGCGTCACCACAGGCAGCGTTTGTCGGAAATCGCCGCTAAACTGAGCTGTATCGCCACCCATCATTTTATGGTTCCTGCGGATGTCCTGCAAAGTCCTGTTTATACTGCTTTTCTGTTCGCCATAGTGCATTCATCCTACACGATTAAAGAGCAATCTTTAAGCACGCGCCCTTTGTCACTGTTGCGTGACTCTCCACAAACAGGTGTTTCATTACTCTCTAAATCTATGAGAATCTTAAACATTGCGTACGCTGTTTTGCCAGGAAGCAGTGTTGCGGCGATTCCTGACGATGCTACTACAATGACCATCTTGCCTTGCCTCCTGACCTCTGCGAGAATGCCAGCGGTGACAAATGTTTTCCCTGTTCCACCAGGAGCATCCAAGAAAAACCTTTTACCTTGGCCGAGTCCAACGCTTTCAAGGATTGTGTCGAAAATTTGCTTTTGCTCTGAGGTAAACTTAGAGACATGGTCATTGACGACGGTACTCATAGCTCTTGGATCATAATTTATTTCAGAGTTATACTCTCTGTTTCCACGCTCTTGTACATCCAGATGTTGTGGAGTCGGTAGCCCATAAACCACCAGAGAACTGCCGCCGATCGAAATGACCATGTCTTGAAGTGAACTAAGGCTACTGTTTAGAACACGCTCATCAGTTGCCTCTGTATTATCTTCAGTAGTGCGTCTCAGAGCTCTTAGGAAGTCTTCGGACAGAAGATGCCAATAATGATATTTCTCCCACAACAGAAGCGGATATCGAACTAACCTGCGCATCTTAGAAACCCTTGAGTTTCGAGACAGATTTGATCTTTTTGTAAAAGGCATAGCTAAAATTTCTTCTTAATCCGATACTAACGATATTCAAATCAATGAAAAGTAATCGATTAAGTAGGTACGTAAGAATTGCTAGTAAGTAGAAAAATAATAATTATTCGCAGGAAAATTAAACACATCAACCAACACAGACAACAAAGGTAACCCCCGTTTCTATAGGATGAGAGCGGCACATCGGCACCTATAACATCACTTTTTGGGAACGAAACCATAGCGCGATCTAACTCGACCAACGCCATCTAGTTAGAAAACGGAAACTACATATTATTTACCCAAATTAAATTATGAATAAAACTAAATTGTCGTTAATTTAACAGACAACTATATTATTTTTACATTAAAAAAAATTATGGTAACAGCAGCAAGGGACAAAACTAAGAATTACATACTTAAATCAATTACCTACAACAAATGTGCTTGGTAAGTTAAAACTTAGAACCAAAACTTTGACTTGACATCATGATAGTGTAGCTTGTTGTACCACCAATCAATCTGTTTAGGACATGTAAAGTTCTCAGATTTCATAACAGTATCGTTCCTATGCACATAAAAAAATGCAAAAACTAAATGAAAAGATTTTACGATTTTTTAAAACAATATTTTTTTATTTGAACTCGCACCATTTAGAGCGGTAAACGGTCGCCTGACCTTACCGCTAAATTCCCCGTTGACATATTGTTGAATAGCTGTTCTCTTGCAATTTACAATATTACTGCCCCGCTCCTTTATAAAAATAGCGTAATTATTATGTTCCCAGAGTTAAATTTTTATTAACTAAATAACGTCATTTTATGCATTCAATTATTTTGTGCATTCAATTACGAACAAAAACCTTTTAAAATCAATATTGCTTACCTCCCATAACATATGGCGTGATAATATGTAGCCTAAAGCCTTCCTTGGTTTACACAGAACATTTCTGCTGAATTTCAATTCAATCTATCCAGTAGTTTTGGCGTGAAGCCGTACCATACACACAGAAAAACAGACAAACAGACAAAAATTCTAAAAAGTCACTTTTTGTCATCAGTTACGTTTTTCTAACAAAAGCCACTTATTTTTTCTCGAAAATTCTCAATGTACAGTTTTTCTTTTGTTTCTGTTTTATTATATGTATAGATGTATAGATGTATAGATATGTATAGATGTATAGATAATCAATAGCTTGTACAATATTTCCATAAATTGAGTGACATTTTGGGATATAAACAAACGCTAATAACTTTGCTGTTTATGAATATTATTTATTGAGACTTTACTTATATAATAACAAGGTTTTCTTTTAATAAGTCCTTTAAGTATTTTTACTAATTAAAAATTAGTGGTGTATATTAGACTAACCAGTATTTCCAGTGATGACATATGGCTCCGAAACGTTGTCGCTTAAAATGGGCCTCATCAGAAGACTTAAAGTCACCCAAAGGGCAATGGAAAGGGTTATGCTCGAAATTTCCTTGCGTGATCGAATCAGGAATAAAGATATATCCGCAGGAAAATCAAGTTCACCGACATAGCACGAAGAATCGCCAAACTTAAGTGGCAATGGGCAGGGCACATTGCTCACAGAACGGATGGCCGTTGGGGTCGAAAGGTTCTGGAATGGCGACCACGTACCGGAAGACGTAGCGTTGGAAGGCCTCCTACAAGGTGGACCGATGACTTGGTAACGGTTGCGGGAGTCCGATGGATGCGAGACGCACAGGACCGTTCCTCGTGGCCACACTTGGGGGAGGCCTATGTCCAGCAGTGGACGTATTTTGGCTGAAAGGATGATGATGATGATGATTAGACTAACTCACCCGGCAAACTTTGTTCTGCCATATAAATTATCAAAGAGAAAAAAGGGGGATAGGGGTAGGAGGGCACGTAAAAACTACGACCTATTCTCAGACTTACCAAATTAATATATTGTTTCGGATTAGTTCGATAACAAACACTTAGACACGAGATTGCCAATAAGTCTACTCATTAATATGAAAATTTTCAGAATTTACCTTCGTTACATGAAGCTCAACACACTTCCTTTGAACACCGAGCAATGCTATGAAGTAAATTGAAACAACTGAATAACCCTGACTCCCTCGACACAAGTAGTGCTAACAGTAAACAGCATCAAAACTAGTTGAACCGAGAATAACTTGCACTGGAAGTACTTCATCGAGTTCAGAGGTAACTATAATACTGTCATGTAAGTCTTCATCTTCGTCGAAAGTTATTGAACATGAATTAAATATTTTTTTGGATTATTATATCTCTATATATTATTATATCTTAGAAATCGTAACGAAATTAATTAAAAAACAAAAGAATTGGGCAAGTGCGAGTCGGATTCGCGCCCTGAGGGTTCTGTCCAAACTTGCCTTTGTAAACAGTTCAATTCCCGAATGGAGTATCGAAGATTTTTTTGTTGTGACTTTCAGATTTATTCCTACATCTGTGCTATAAGACCTTGCTTTATGCAAAATTTCAGGATTCTGGGTCAACGGGAAGTACCCTATGAATTTTGATTTTCTCGACAGTGTCGTAATATACGTTTTCAGAGACATAAACGGCCGTATCTTTTTTTTTATTAACTTAGAAATTTGATTTTTTCACAGCTTTAAGGGACCGCAAACTTGAGTCATCATCATCTTCCTGCCCTTGTCCCGTGTTATTTGGGGTCGGCGCAACACGTTTTTTTCTTCCATTCTGCCCTGTCACTCGTCATACTATCACTAACTTCCTTTTCTTTCATATCACTCTTCACACAATCCATCCATCTTTTCTTTGGTTTCCCTCTCCCTCTCCATCGCAAACTTGAGTATATGGTTTTAATTTCAACTCGATACCTCTACGCGTTCCCGAGATAAAGGGTCTTGACAGACAGACAGACGGACAACAAAGTGATCCTATAAGGTTTGCGTTTTTTCCTTTTGAAGTACGGAACTCTAAAAACAGCGCAGGAGTAGGAAAATCATAATTTCCACTTCCCTTTTTATGAAATAGGAGACACATAGTATCAGTGAAAGATTTCCAGTATGCACTGCATACAGGTTCTCCCCTAGCGTTGCTACATGTACTGATCCATAGCCTTCTAGACCAACAGATGCGGCGACTGTCACCCTTACCAGGCTATAGGTCTAATCTAGAACCTAACTAGAAAGAGGACAGAAATGAAAAATAATTTTAGTAGAATAAAACACTCGTATACGTTCGAAAGGCATCTTATACAATGCCTCTTAGTATTTTTTATTGCCAAATAAACCGTTTTTCAACCTACCTTTTGCAGCTTTAGGCACATTACATTACATAACATACACATGTAAGTTTGTAGCGCGTAATATTTCAGAAAACATATTTTTATTACTTTTATTACCTCACGCACGGAGCCTTTTATTTGTTGAGAGGTCAAGATTCCCGTTTTATGTTGTACTTCACACTTAATACCCAGCCAGGTACGACGCGAAGTCGTTTGGCCCGTCATAAAGTGATTTAACACACATTAATGAACACTTGCCAAGCTATTTTCTGATATAATGTTGTTCTCCTAACTAAGTAATAGCTGACTTAGGTGGGAGAAAAATGTCTGAGCAATTTTGGTTTTAATAGAGTCACTCCATGGAAAATACTGTTGTTCAGATGCACCCTATTCGACTCGTAGGGGCCCAGTAGGGCCGAAGCCTATTGGGGCCATGGATTGATTTCCGAAAGGGAAACCAGTGGTTCTGGAACACAAAAAGGCAAAGAAAGAAAATGGAGGTGATTTTGGTCAGTAAATATCTGACACGTCCTTGCGCTCCGCTCTAAAGCGGGAGAAGACATTGGATGATTTCCCCCTAAAAAAATCCTGTTGGACTAAAAGCCGACTCCAATATTCTATGCTATGCTGGGTGAGGTGGCACTAAACAGGGTCAGCCAGTTTGTGGCATGTGATAAACGAGGACTTGGCAGATAATCTTGTTGTGGAGTGGGAACGCTATGGGCGGACGGGCCGGCTTAACATGCTGGCCCACGGAGTGGCGTGTCCATGGAGTTTCTTGCACGTTCTTCTGCATAGAGACCTACGCTTTGGAATGTGCAATCAGCATCATTTTTTCTGACTGACTGACTTCTTGACATATCAAAAGTGTCTGTAACTAGTTTATTTGAAATAAAATGCTTGGAATCTTTGAATCCTCATGGATAAATAATATTTAGTCTTTTTTATGTATTTACTAATACTATGGGCACACTATCTTCTGTCAGCGGCTTCGCCCGCGTCAAAGCAGGTTTCTTCTTACAAGCTTTGGATCCCCGTTTCGTCCCTTTAGGAGGTGGATTTTCGATAATCTTGCCAACGTCATAAAAGGAAAAGTTGTGCAAAATTTCACGCTCTTATGGTCATATGTCATTCAGTCAGTTTCTCCTTTTATAATATACAGGGTTAATTGTAAAACTCTGGTAACCTCTCAGGACTATGTTACTAACATCATAAATAACAACTTTTGTTCTATGACTTTTAAAAAATTATTATATTTTAGTTCATCAGATTTTAATAAAAAAAAATATATTTAAATTGAACGTTCTAAATATTACGAAGTCTATGCGAAGCAAGCGATAGTACAATAGCGGAGGGGAGTGGGAATCAGGCGGCGGGGGTGCTTGATGCGCTTGCGTCGCGTCATACAGACGTAGGTAGGTATAGCAAAATACAGAGTTTAAATGTGTTAGATAGAACAACGAAATCTTGAAGGTTTGGTTTTGGTAAATGAATTATGTTTTGTAAAAGTCATAGAACAAAAGTTGTTGTTTATGATGTTAGTAATGCAAAAAAGAAATCAAATTGAATTTAAAATTGAACATAGTAGGAAAAAAAAACTACTTGCTAGATCTCGTTCAAACCAACATCATCATCATATATTTTTTTTTTAGTTTTATCATTCTCTTATTTTAGAAGTTACAGGGACACACACACGCACATTTTACCACTTTGGAAGTGTCTCTCGCGCAAACTGTTCAGTTAAGAAAAAAAATATATTAAAAACCTCAATATCATTTTTGAAGACCTATCCATAGATACCGACACACAAAAAAAAATTTGAGTTTCAGTTCTAAGTATGGGGAACCCCCAAAATTATAGTATTATTAGTTTTTTTTCTATTTTTGTGTGAAAATTTTAAGGAGGTTCACAGAATACATCTACTTACCAAGTTTCATCAATATAGTTCTTATAGTTTCGGAAAAAAGTGGCTGTGACAAACGGACGGACAGACAGACAGACATACATGACGAATCCATAAGGGTTCCGTTTTTTGCCATTTGGCTACGGAACTCTAAAAAGGCTTGAGCAGTTGGTCATGAACGACATAAAAATCAGTGCTATAAAGTGCTCAAGTGGTCCAGATATTCGAAAACGTAAGGGAAGAAGCCTAAAAAATCAAGACGGATTATATTTGTACAAGAAAAGTCTACAGTGAAAATCAGATATATTGCTTCAATACGCAATCTATAGAAACCCTAGACCCTCTTCACCATTCAAAAAGTAACAAATCGATGCTGGAATCTGACGCGGGCATCATAAAATGTATCCTAGAAATCTATACAAGTTTCTTTAATATCATGTAACGTGGCACCTATTTCAAATATATAGTCCTACTAATATTTTTAGTGTGAATGTCTGTATGATTCGATTTTTAGAAGTTGGTTAAGCAATCAAGCCTTTTTAGAGTGGGAAATCATCAAACAACTTCTTCTCTCCTCTAGGTGGAGCGAGGGGATGGTTCAAACTTTTGCCGACTCAATCCCATCCTCTCTTCAGTTGACCTTTAGAGAGGTATGCGCAGCTGGGTGTTTTTTTTCGGTGGTAAAATTATCCAATGACATCTCCTGCTCTCTCTCTCGGGCGGAGCGCAAGGGTGTGTCAGACTTTTACTGGCTAAAAACCCACGCCTGTTCCTTCTTTGCCTTTTATACCAGGGACGGTTTTTCCTTTCAGAAGCGAACCCATGGTCTCAGTAGTTCCTGCTGGGCCCCTACGGTTTGCTAACATCTCCTTGAGGCGCGCGTGAAACACTACACGCCGTCGATGACTTGGGCTTGGTCCGGACGGTTACCAGACGGTCGGACGGCGAGCTACCCATTGCTTGCCATCCGCGCCTACGGTGGTCGGAAATCGGGATCGGTATCCCAGCGGCTGGGACGTGCTGGTGCCCTCGCACGTGCTGGTGCGGCCTCCTCCTTTGCTAGCATTATTGCTTCGCAGAAGGAGACGACCACCTGCCACTCCTCCTCGCTTCGGATCATGGCCTGTACCAAGGCCCAGCGTGAAAGATCGTTGCCGCCGATCCCCCCCAGGATATAAAGTCCCACATACCTCCGTTGAAGAGGGAGGATCCTCCGACCAGACGTATGTTATGTCTGGTATGGCAGCTGCCTAATAGTTGATTTCGTGCTGTTTTATATGTTCTAATTGCGCGAAGAACTGTAATACCATGAGGCTGGATTTTGAGTTTTAGTTCCTGCGTGGCTTCATTGATGTCGCTATAGTCCTTTCTGATCCAGGGCCATGGTGCACCTTTCGAACAATCTCGCAGCATAATCTACACTAATATTATAAAGAGGTAAAGTTTATTTTTTTTTGTTTATAGGAGGTAATCTCTGAAAGTACTGGTCCGATTGCTAAAATTTTTTCACCGATAGGAAGCCGCTATATTCCTGAGTTTCAAAGGCTATGTTTTATGTATGCGGGCAAAGCTGCGGGCAAAAGCTAGTCATCAATAAATCATCAGCGGCTGACCGGATTTCAATATAATTTGGCATATGGGACCATGACCCATATGCCAAACCTGACACGGTATGACCTGGGTTATTATATTTTATCCCGGTTATACATCACCGTGATGAAAGTGATGCTAATTTTGACCTCCACGTGGGTGAAACCGGGGCTTAAGGCTAGTTCAAGTATATAAATCGTTGATGTATTGACGGAGGAGGAAGGGTCACGAAAGCCGGAGATATTTACGTAACACTATGTTAGCCGGCCGGTTTTTTCTAAGCTTTCCATCGAAAGGTCAGACAAATGTACGGAAATCTTATAAAATATTTTGTACTATGCAAAGGTATTTATCGAGTATGTTTTTTTAAACTGAACTGGGTCTTGTACGTATCTTAAAACTTCTCAAGAGTTGATTCCTAAATTTTTTTTTACATAGGAAATGATTAAATGATTTCAGCTCTGGATGAAGTGAGAGGAGTGTCAGACTTCTCACTGATCCTTCGTGTAGTGGACGCTCTGTTCAACACGTCCGTCTTCGTAAACGGCCCGTATATGACTGTCAACTGTCACCCGTGAACTCGAGACAAGTATACAAACACTACGCTTCAGTTATCCTTTGCGAGGGCCACGGCAACTTTTTTGAACAATACCGCAACGGGCGCGTTGTATTCCACGCGCGCCTCAAAGAGATGTCAACAAAATTGATGGAAACAGTTAGGGTCGACGCCTGCCAGAACTGCAGATTGTTTGAAGGAGTTTCCGCAACCCTCACAATAAAGGAAAACTGAAGGAACAGCCCCCCTAGTTAAGTTACAACCGTTCCGTTTCGATTCTCTTTTCGTTGATCGCCTCGAGTCGGCCAATCCTCCTATTCCTTTGTTCTGACCATGTGACTGAGTGTTGAGATGACGTCAGAACAAAGGAATCGGAGGCGGGGCCTACTCGAGGCGATCGACGAAAAGAGAATCGAAACGAAACGGTTGTAACTTGTTGTTGGTTTTAGTCAGCAAAAGTTTGAAGCTCCCTCTCGCTCCACTCTGAGCGGGAGAAGTTAATTGATGATTCCCCATGTAAAAAAAAACCGGGGAAGTGCGAGTCGGACTAGTAAACTGAGGGTTCCGTACAAACTTACCTATGAAAATCGTTCAATTCCCGAATTGAGTTACAAAGATTTTCCCGAATCGCCAAAAAAGTTTTTATTTGAGATGAAACTACAAATTCACAGATTTCAGTTTTTTTTTTCTATATTTGTGCTATGAGACCTTGCTTTATGTCAAATTTCAGGATTCTAGGTCAACGGGAAGTACCCTATGAATTTTGATTCCCTCGAGTGTCGAAATACACGTTTTTTGCGACATAAACGGCCGTATCTATTTTATTCGTTTGTTTTTTTTCACAGCTTCAAGGGACCGCAGACCTAAGTATATGGTATTAATTTCAACTCGACATTTTCAACCCTAAAAATGACCAGTAGTTCTAATTAACCGACTTCAAAAAGGAGGAGGTTATATATTCGGTTGAATGTATGTTTTTTTTTTATGTATGTTAACCGATTTCTCCGTCAATTGTGGACCGATTTTGAAAAAAAAAATTTTATATAAAGGTTATGCTTCCGAGTTGGTCCCATATAAATATTGTTATGATCTGATCATGAACTTCGAAGATATGGAACAGAACTCCTCATAGGATCATAGCAGAACCGTCATAAAAAGTAAAATGGCTTTGTTTATACGTGTAGTCGATGACTGACTGAAAGTAGAGGGGGAATATATCGAACTGATCTGATGATGAAGCCTGAAGTTAGGCACCGGAACTCTGTAATAAATTAATGTAATCTAACCGTGTTTGGGATTATTAGAATTGTCATGAGATGCACTCTGGCTATAAGGTATTTAAGTTTGACTGAGGGGTACTTTTTAGTGGTGGTACCATAACTAAAAAGTGTAAAATAAAAAAAACTTTTTACAAAAAAATACAACTGACTTCAAAGTAAAAAAAAAACACTGAAAAGTGCAAAATAACTAGTTTCGGAAGTCGGTGTTAAATAACGAAGCGACAAAACTATTATAGAAACACCGACTTCCGAAATTAGTTATTTTGCACTTTTCAGTGTTTTTTTTTTTACTTTGAAGTCGGTTGTATTTTTTTGTAAAAAGTTTTTTTTTATACTAAGAGAGGTTTTGTTATCTCTAGCAATCAACCTCAGTCGTACCATTAAGGAATACCTACAGGCCTGATTTTATAGTACAATGCCGAACGTCTTACAAACAAAAGAAAAGAGTAGTAGAGCTAAGTGAGACGAAATTATTTTCCCCGTAAAATAAGAACGGCAAGAAGTATTTATTTCATCCTCGATATTAAAAACAAAGAAAGAGCGAAGATCCAAAATACGAAGCTAATTCGGCACAGTTACACACTTAGTTGCTCAGGACGTCGCAAACATAATAAATTTTGGGATATTTGTGAACTTATTAGGTTTTTTGTATGAAGTGGCATCACTCTTTGTTAACAAAATACCCATTATTATAAATCAAGTATTGGGGTATGTCCACAACAGGTGAAAGCGCTGCTTGCGATTTTTCTCGCATGCGGTTTTTGTGCCGTTCCTGTGCCGCTCGTGCGTCATGCGCGAACTCCCCTACCCGCAAATATGCGAGCAGCGGATTTGCCAGGTCTAGACATACTTTCACGTATCCCGAAGTTTTTTTCATTAATTGGTTACTTTCACGTTCAAAATGGTTTCCATATAGCTTTCCTGCTTTCAATATAATTTGTGGACTTCATGTAATTCAGTTTGCCACGTTTACTGAAACAGATCGCGTTTCTTTACTTACTAAAACAAAGTTTCAGTCACACCCGGGTGGACTCTTCAAAATGCATCCTGTAAAATGCATACTGTAAAATGCATCCTGTAAAATACCGAAAGGCTGGCTTCTCCTGCTCTGGGAGGAACGAGATGGAGTGTCAGATTTTTACATCCATCCATTGCCATCCAGGAACGTGGTAACACTTTCGAACATTCCTGCAGGCGGGACTTCTATTGGCTGAGTTCATTGATTGAAGTAGGCAGTAAAAAATTCAAAATTCAGAGAATTTGTTAACCAAAAAACCTTTCTCGGAAGGTCATTTTCTGTCCCTTCAATCACCAAACTAAAGTGGCACAGACAGTCGATAGCGCCGCAAGGTTCTGGAGTGGCGATCGTGTACCAAAAGACGCAGCGTCAGAACGCCTTCCACAAAGTGAACCGATGATCAGGTGAGTGTCGTAGAAGTCAGATGGATAAGAGACGCACAAGGCCAGTCGTTGTGGTTCACTTGGGGAGACTTTTGTCCAACAGTGGACGTCTTTTGGCTGAAATGATGATTAGCATAGCATAGCATAAGCAGCCTTTTAATGTTCCCACTGCTGGGACTCAGGCCTCATCTCAAGGAGAGGGAATGGGCCATACATAATCCACCATGCGGGCCCAGTGCGGGTTGGTGAATGTGTGGTTTCGAATTTTTGGTTCTACGACATGCCGGTCTCCTTACGATGTTTTCCTTCACCGTTTTGAGAGCAGTGATTTGTCCAAATGATGATTATGATACAAAGAATGGCTCTAAGCGCCCCGTAAGGGTAATGATCGCAAACTTTACTGATGAGAATGAGGTCCTCGGATTGATTGCCCCATTGACCCCTTTGGAGCTTTTTCAGTAACTCATGGTCCGGATAATTGCAGTGTGCTACTATTAACCGGACAATCATCCAGTGCATGAACCCTCTATTAGCGAAATGAGGGTGTATAGGAACACTTGTGCTTAAGAGGCTCCTTTTTCACTCGCCGATCGTCAACATCGAGCATCGTTTATAAGATTGTTACTTTATCTAACGTAATCCAACGCGATGTGTGACGAAAAGGCAATGCGAAAAAAGAGAGATAATGCCTGAAAACTCTATAATTCCGTGATTTACTCGAATATTTTACAAAACTTGTTCTAGGAAATACGTGTTTTTTTTTTAAATCCCTAAAAGTTTTTGAAAAAATTGTCGTCATTTAGAATCATGATTAAATTTGCATGGCTTCTATAGTTATACTTTTTTGACTTTTTTAATTTTTGAGTAAATTATGAAGTTTCAAAGTTCACGCGAAATAGCAGATTTTCGGAGGTCTTTACTGGATTAGTTTTACACAAATTGATAAATTGATTCCAGTGACATGCAACCGTATGAAAAACAGTGAAAATGTATGTCGAGTTGCTTCCCATAACACTCTCATTACATTATGTTGTGTATATAATTTAGCAGCATTTCTTTACATTTTATTTATTAATGTTATTATAGTACCTACTAGGTAGAGAAGCTACTATATTTTTGTTATTAGATAATAATAATTGTTTTGATATTGAACAAGCTGATCATTCAGTTCCTTTCAGACTGATAGAGCAGAGTGGTGTTGATACACTGGTCATGTTCGTGAACGGGCACCGCCAGTCAAAAGTGGTCATCTCTTAACCGAAATTTTAATTTTGAATTGTTTTTTTTTTTACATTGTTCTCACATATAAAAGCAACAAGAATAATGAAACTAGGATTTTTTATAATACGTTATATATCACTACATAGTATAAAACAAAGTCGCTTTTCGTGTCTGTCTGTCCCTATGTATGCTTAGATCTTTAAAAATGCGCAACGGATTTTGATGCAGTTTGTTGTAATAGATAGAGTGATTCAAGAGGAAGGTTTATAAGTATAATACACGCACATTAAAGTAGAGGAACACTGATGATTTTAGAGGTTTCCAATGTGATGTCGTAAATAAACACATTTTTTTGCGCTTACATTGCAAACGCTGGCTGAACCCTATGAGATAGATCAAAATAATGTACTACAGTATTATACAACTTAAAAAGAACTACAAAAAAGTCCGCGATGGTATATGTCTATCTTTTAGGTATAACCCACAATAACCATTTTTTATCCTTTACTTTTTACGAGAAATAATGGCTTATTTACGAAACCATTTTAAGCAATACAGCATTAATCTTTATCCAATTAAGTACCTTAAATACATTCTGCATTTAATATAGATCAATATGGCCCTTTACAGCGTGTAATTTAAGTGAAAATTTTCGAAGATATTACAGATTTAAAATGCAGGGACATTAGCGGTTGCGGTAAATAACTTGATTCTTTCAAAGATTGATACTCGACTACATCCAGATTGGTCCCATTTTTTTCAAAATCCAGTTCTGATGACGGGATCCATGAGGAATCGAAAGAACTCCTCAAATATTATAGGCAACCATATACTGATTTTGGTATACCTATTCATCGAGAACATAAACATTTACAGTCAAAAAGTAACATTTGATGAAGTGGAACTGATGAAGAAGACCTGGAATGGCCAACGGAACTTCATACTCACATAGATATCACAATGAAGACAGTTATGCGACTATGACAATACAAATAAATAAATGGTTCTGAATAGTTATGTTGAAAATGGTATCATCGAACTGACCTGATGATGGAGCCGGGAGGTGGATGGGGACTTCATAATAAAATAATGTATCCTAGCAGTGTTTGGGTTAATTCGTATTGTCATGAGAAACAGGTAATCTGGCTATAAGTGCATCACAACCAAAAAGTGTGAAAAAAAAATTACAAACAAAAATAACCGACTTCACTACAAAAAAAAAAAAAAACAAAACACCAAAACGATCACAATAACTATAATTTCGGAACTCGGTATTAAATAACAAGCAAACAATACCAAAAACACTGACTTCCGAAATTAAAGTTATTTTGATCGTTTTAGTGTTTTTAACCGACTTCAAAAAAAGAAGGAGGTTATCAATTCGGTTGTATGTTTTTTTTATTTTTTTTTTTATGCGTGTTACCTCAGAACTCCGTCGTTTATGGACCGATATGCAAAGTTTTTTTTTTCTCTTAAAGGATATGCTTCCAGATTGCTCCCATTTTTTTTCAAAATCAGGATCTGAGGAGAATCTGATTACAGGATCCATGAGGAATCGAGGGAACTCTTCGTATATTATAGGCAACCATATAGTGATTTTGGTATTTTCATCGAGAACTTAAGCATTTAAAGTCAAAAAGTAACATTTGATGAAGTGAAACTGATGAAGAAGACCAGGAATGGCCAACAGAACTTCATACTCACATAGATATCACAATGAAGACAGTTAAGCGACTATGACAATACAAATAAATAAATGGTTCTGAATAGTTATGTTGAAAATGGTATCATCGAAGTGACCTGATGATGATGATGGAGCCGGAAGATAGGCACCGAAACTCTAATTAATCAATGTATCCTAGCCGTGTTTCGGCTTAGAATTGTCATGAGATGCACTTTGGCTATAAGGTACTATCGAACTAATCTGATGATGGAGGACCTAGCAGTGTTTGGTTTAATTGAAATTGAATTCTAACACCATCGAATTTACCGTTCCAATATTAACGCCTACAATTTCCGCTAAAGATATCTTTTGCAATGACCATCAATAAATTGCAGTGTCAAACTTTCAACGTTGCAGGCTTAGATTTGAGCGTTGAATGTTTTTCACATGGCCAATTATATGTTGCTTTTTCAAGAGTAACCTCAAAAGAAAACATGTTTGTATTGTCTAATGACAAAAAAATTGTGAACGTTGTGTATAAAGACATTCTGTAGTATATTTAGTACTAGCGACCCGCCCTGGTGCAATGCTGGACAAAACCGCATCAAAATCCGTTGCGTAGATTTAAAGATCTAAGCGTACATAGGGACAGACAGCGGGAAGCGACTTTGTTTTGTACTATGAATTAATCAGCATTGCACCCGTGCGAAGCCGGGGCGGGTCGCTAGTTAATAATATAATATAATATTCCACAACTATCACACAATGCCGTCTAGTCCCAAGCTAAGCAGAGCTTGTGTTATGGGTACCTACTAGACAACTGATAAACATACTTATATATTCCTAAATACATACATATATAGATAAATTACACCCAGACACAGAACAAATTAATAATTATGCTCATCACACAAACATTTGTCCTGGGTGGGAATCGAACCCACGACCTCCGGCATAGCAGTCAGGGCCACTATCCACTAGACCAACAGGTCAGTCAAGTCACGTTACATGAAGGGTGTTCATGGATTTTCTTGAACTTTCTTCTCATAGACATTTATGCTTTATAATGACAATTTAATTGGTTTATTTGAATTTTATGCTGTAAAGTTTGAATTTTGAGCCCACCACTCAAAAATTGGTCCTCCAAATCGGAACCCACACAACTCAGTACCCAAATCACACATCGCCAATCGTACTATTACTTGCACACAGTAAACTTTTACGTCTTTCCTTCATAAGTACCTACATAGTTCGGCACACAACGCCGTATGAAGCAATTAGTGTGAAAGCATTGGGCTCATTTACACCGATCGCTCTGATGGCCTGAGGTCGTAAAATTTCGTGCTCGAAGAGTTTCGCTCATGCGTTCTGGCGTAAGGATACGTAAAGTCTCTCTACGTTTATATTTTTTGGGGCCAAGAGCTGTTATTGGGTGTTAAGTTGTTATTCTATCAGCGGAATATTTGATCAGTAATCGGATTGGCTGCGTGACAGTTCAGTGGTGCTTGTCAATCCCATGCGTTATGGAGTTCTTTGATAATCGTTGCAAGAATGGCAATTTGTTGGGGACCTCTTTGTAGAGCGATGATATAGACATTGGATAATAAGATAAATCCTAGGATATTAGGATTTATCTTATTATCCAATGTCTATATCAATCTCTATACTACTTCCCACTAATATTATAATTCTATGTGAGGATTAATATTTGTCTTTTTCACGCTAAAACTACTTAACGAATTTTGATTTGATTGATCAATAATATGTTATGTTACATCAATAACACGTGAAGATGTTTATTTTTATTCGTTTAAAAAATATACAAAATTATTTTTATTATACTTCATTCGTTCGAAGATATATTATAATTAACCATGCAGCTAACGCTTGCGCTAGGCGACCCAATTCGCAGCTTTTCAGAGCCTAAAAGCAGAAACAAAACGCACCGTATCCGAGCGAGTATCTGTCAGTAACGTCAAATGTCATTCCATACGTTTGCGCGGCAACCAATACGTTTTACGTTGTGTTTTATTTGCTTTTTTACCAATTTAAGTAATTAAATAAGAGCATAGTGCTTGTATAATTTGTAATGAAGTATGCCAAAACGAAAAGATATGAAATACTATCTTCATATGATGAAAAGTTTGAAAAAAGGACGAAACGACGATAACATAGTACGTCACCTGTCCTATCTCTATTTAATTCTTTGATTCCAGGTGAAGTAATAGATTTATCTATTAGATTATTCAGTGAAGTAAGAGTTTCACGTACTTAACCCAAATAATTGTATGCATTGACACGATCAAACTCCTCGCGGTGTTTACGAGATGAACACACGAGCTGGTTTCCTTGTTCCATAACTTTAAAGGCTTTGCCATGGTACATTATACAGTGTAAGACTGTAAATCAAATGGGTTTCGAAATATGAATATACCTACAGACGCGGGTTGTGCACGTGATGCATTGACGCGTTTAGCTGACTCGGGATGTTTACGAGATAAACATACGAGATTGTTTTTTGCCCCACACCTTTGGGTAACCTGAAAAGCTTCGTCAGGAAAGTTATCTACAGTGCAAGTAAAATGGATTTTGAATATTGTACCTATGGACGCGAGTGATGTACGAGATACATTGGCGCGATCCGCTGACTCGTGGTGTTTACGAGATGAACACACGATGATCTTTACCCTTTGGTACATGGACACGGGTGATGTACGAGATGCATTGACGTGATCCGCTTACTCGTGGTGTTTACGAGATGAATGCACAATGGTCATTACCTTTTGATAAAATCCGAAAGGCTTTGCCTAGGTACACTTTGGTACCATAACAGGGTCAATAGTTTTAGGTTTTTAGACCTTATATTTAGGATGATCCTCAAGAAGTGGACATTAAACTAGATATCTGTTGTATCATCATCGGCTCCAACAGGCACAACCCTAACTGTTACAGACTTGAGTATAACATTTCCTGAACTAGCATCTGAGCTAGTCGTTGAACCAGTTACTATATTTCCTGAAGTATTACAGTATTTATATCTACAAAACCAAATGATTTAATGGCCTGACTTAATGAATGACTTAACCCACATCTAGAATACCATTTTTGAAAATACTCAAGGAATATGAACAAAAACTAGATAAAAATGTGTGTAATAACTGTTTAAAATAATATAGAGATTATTGCCTCAGTCAGTAATTCACTGATAATACAAGAATATACTGATACAAAAAGATTAAATCAGAACAGAATCAGTTGGGATTGGGAATCAGACCCTATCTAAGCTTCACAGCAATGATGGCATAAATAGGCTGAAACTAATTTTCCCAGTTGATTGATACTGGAAGAGTTTTAATAGATTTGCACTTCACATAAACAAAGATATTGTCAAAGATGTTGATAGAGACGACTACCTGCATGGGAATACTTCAACAGAGAACATTTTAAGTCCTAAAGACATGCCACAGAAGCGGCAAGCTTATTATGAAGCCAGCCTAATCTTCAACTGTAACCCGTCAGGGAAACGGGAATGGTCCATCTTGGTACAACCAGCAAAGAATAATACCTAGGCCTGGACGAAAGTATCTGCAGTCCTCATATTAAACTATAACCAAGCAATTCTCGCAACACATCCAGTGTATGCTAGAACACAAAAAGTTTCACCACAGGCTCATGGTTGAAATTAGAGGTTAGTCATGCTTACAGATTAGCCCATTCCCTTCCTCGTTGATAGAGGATTTGTGGTAATGCCCCAATTTTGAAACACATCTGTGGATGTTCGGTAAGTGCATTTTTTCTTCCATAACTTATCAACCAAAATTCAACGGTTCAAAACAAAAATGGTTTTACAAGTGATCAATCAGGATCTTCAAGATCAGGGGCCAAGATGAATGCATATTTATGTATAAAACCATTCATAATTTACTGCCATTGAGCACAAATTCCCCATGGAAACCGTGTGGGAATCAACTTATATCCAAGATATTTTTTGGTTTCCCAACAGGGATGGAGAAGGGAGGTTTATTGAAACCTTTATACCCCTGAACAAATTGGTTCACACATCCAAATTTATAAGATGTAAGATCACTGCGGTAGCTCTAGTGTACCCAGGAGATCTTTTGGCAAAATTTGAATCCAGATCACAGGAGATACCTATTATTTCATTATGATCATTTAAAAAGAGTCTATTGCTGTCCCAAATGGGATTTGTTTTACACATTATGCATTTTTGATAGTGGTAGTTACATGTATATCTATGATCAAAAGTTCACAAATCAGTATGTACATCATCATCTTGATGACCTTTTGTGTATTGGTTCAGACTATATAGTCTACTACTATACACACTACACTATTCATACTAGCCTACTATTATATAATAAAAGGTTGAAAAATATTCAAGGAACAATTACTCCTTTTACAAAATACGCCATCCCAATCATGTTAATTATTTAGATTTTATATATGACACACAATGACTGATGTCACATACAAAAAATGTTGTTTCTGTAAATCCCTTAAAAATATTTACAGAAACAAATTTCTTAGCATATGAGAGATTACTCACTTAATAGGTACATCAACTGTTGCATTATTTTGTTGCAACAACATTTGTTGTTGGTTGGTTCTATACTAAAATTAGAACATAAATACTTAGTTATAAGTAAAGGCAACTAAGATTCAAAATAAAAATTCATCCAATCATCAAACTAGACCTACAATGATGCAACAAGAACTGGGGGGGGGCGCAATTGTAGTGATAACAGAAGTCCATGGATTCTGGAAAAAGGATAAAAAATTATAATTATCACATAAATTATTTAGAACTGCTTCAAATTTTTTACCTTTAAAAATTCTATTTTGTTAAACATGAGCACTTACACATTTTGTGTGAGATTGATAATAGTTTGCTGTATCTTATATAAACCGAATGGGAGGAATACGGTATCAACAATTAAATAATATAGCCAGAAATATGGAGCAAATATGGTGTGAAAATAATTAGATTTGTCTATTTGCTTCATATATGGATTCAAAAGACAACAAAGAGAGCAATTAACAATCTCATACATCTAACATAGAGTGGGAACAGAATATCTCTACATTTTAGTAGGTATATTGTGTCTCAGTTTGGTCAAACTGATTGATCTTTTCCCTTCTACAAGTAATACATAAATGTGATGCCTGTGTTTCCTGGATACCAGATTCAAAATACATTTAATTAGATGTTTTTTACTGCCTTTGAACATGATAATTTATTTCTTTTATGTGTTCTTTCCTCCATTTAGCCCAATATTGGGAAGGCAAAAATGAAAAGGTAATGTCATATTGACCTTCACAAGCTTGTCCACCATTGAAAACAATGTTAGTTTTTTCAAGCTGTTAGTCTTTATAGGTACTCAATAAAAAAAAAAAACTATTGCATTCCTTTTTTAAAGAGTGTCATCTTACACACCTCCTTACACTAATTTCCAGAATATTGACATGATGTTCTTCCATCAGCCATAGAGGTTACATTAGGTTACCTTCCAAATAATGCCTCAATTCAATGTTACTTATAGGATCTCACTTATTCACACAGTCTATACCAATTAATAAATTAATAGACTCATAAATTGGTCGTAATGATCACATCCAGAGATTATGTTAAGGTTTCTATAAAAATGAAATTGTCTAAAAAGTTAGTGAATTGGTTTGCACTTAGCAGAGCCCAAGTAGCACAGATTTATGATTTATAAAAATACCCAATATTATAGTTAATGAAACCGGTGTAAACATTTCTATCCTAGACACTATAAAAACATCTGGTTCTGGTTGCAGCGGACCGAACCTCTTATTTACCTTTATTTTAGTTTTTATTTTATTATTTTTATTGTTTTAGTCAACATACAAAAATAGAGCCATTTTCTGTAACGAAAATGCACGGCAATACCTGAAATCTTCCCTGACACTACTTTATTTTATTACATTAGATACAATCAAGAGTATTAGGGAAGATAATACTCATTTAATACTCTCTTTGAATAACCCACACAAGCCAATTTCTTCGTCTACCATTAGTAGATGGATAATAATAATAATAATATATATATAATATATACTTTCTCTATGTGTGGCATAGATATTAGCGTTTTTTCAGGGCATAGTACAAGACATGCATCCACGTCGACTGCTAAAGCTAGGGGAGTATCATTAGATGTAATTAGGCAAACGGCTGAACAAACAGTTCTTCAACTTTTGCAAAATTTTATAATATACCTATTTCCAACAATTCATCTGAATTTGCTCATGCTGTGCTTAATGCTGAACAAAATATTTGCTTATAAATGCCTTAATATGTTTAAAATAATTATATATAAAAAAAAAAATAGACATATATACTTATATAATATAAAATGTATAAGTATGTCAAAAAAGACTGATTGTCTCATATTACCATTATATTAAGAGCCTAATAAGTGCCTAAGAGATTTTGGTTCCTGAAATATATTTGTTGATATTAAAAATCTTAATTTTGCTTTAAGTTGACTCTTAACATCTGCATGGTTAATTATAATATATCTTCGAACGAATGAAGTATAATAGATGATCAAACGAACTTACCTGTGATGTTCGATCATTATTATACGTAGCTTCGTTCGAAGATATAGGGAACCCTCCCTACCCTACCCAGCAAAACTTAAGATTTATCTCTAACTCTGAAATAATGACATTTGACGTTACTGACAGATACTCGCTCGGATACGGTGCGTTTTGTTTCTGCTTTTAGGCTCTGAAAAGCTGCGAATTGGGTCGCCTAGCGCAAGCGTTAGCTGCATGGTTAATTATAATATATCTTCGAACGAAGCTACGTATAATAATGATCGAACATCACAGGTAAGTTCGTTTGATCATCTAGTATATGCGAAACCCGAAATACGTGTCTAGTATTTTTATATAAAGATTCTATGTACAAAATTTCATATCTGTATCATGAAAGATCACAAAGTTGTAAACTTTTTATGTTACCTGGTTGTCCGCACAAATACATGGTCACCGGGTTATCCGGGCGACTGAGGGATTGATTGACTTCCGCACCCAGCGCAGGCGCTTAAAGCCCGCTATGACCTGCCGTGATCTGTGTTGTACTTAGTTACGGTAGGTACTGTCCAACTTGTGACCTTTTTTAAATAGTTTTGGGAAAAAATCTAACATGGTGTAAAAATTATTGGAATCGTTTCAGTTACTGTTTCTGAACAAACTATATTCAGGTTTCGCATACCTATACTAAAAATAATGTTGTATAATCTAATTACTAACAGAAAAAAAAGCAATGAGAAATTCACTATTCTATAAAAAAAATACTGACCAACTATAAATACATCCCAAAATTATAAGCCTCAATCATCCCTACCCTCCCGAGCGCCTTCACATATTAGGGTCGGCATCCAATGCCATTTGACAACCGCATATCCGGGACCCTACTGCAAGTGACACCGAGAAATTAAACTAGTCCTCCAAAGTCCAAATTGTACTAGGAAGGGCCCCAGTTCATTACCTAAGTACGTTTGAGCAATTTATCCCCTCACAAGGCAATATAACTTAATAGGAGGGAGTCACGAAAGTACACGAAAAGTTAAGTAGTCCGGGCTCTATGGATGACCTTTGTGTCCCGGGCGTAGATCAAAGAAAAAAGAAATTTGCTCCGAGACTGGTGCATTACTTAGGAATATTATATCCTAAGTTATTCATAAGTTTTTCTGGTCTTTTTATTATTCCAGGGAAGGTTTATTTGGGGTTATTCGAGACATTATGAAATAGGTGTCAGTGATGATTGATCGCCGTGATTCAAATCTCAGGCAAGCGCTTTATTTTGTGTAATTATTTCACCACCACTGTTCAAATGATGAAGGTGAACATTGTGGGGAAAACGGCAAATAAATACTACGAACACGTGTCACTGTGACATCTACCAACCCACACTAAGACCATGTGGTGTATTACTGCGCATTCCTTCTACCAGAGAGGAGCCTCAAGTCCTAGCATTGGGAACATTATAAGGCTAATTATGTTTATGATGACCGATACAAATAATTTTGCAGTCTTTATTACAAGAAAGAGTTAAAACGTACTTGACTTATTTCATTAAATTATTCAAACTTAACTTTACCCAAAATTACAAATAAAAGTTTATTTTTAAAATCAATTTTAAATTCAGAACCTTTCAAATCTGTTAGAAGGGGGAATCACCGCCACGCGCATACAAAAATGAATGCGAGATGTACCCACCACGCCACCACTTTTCCTCATACCAATATTTGAAACGTTAATTACTGCTTCATTTTATAACCAATTATGATAGTAAAAATGTTTTCTGATGTTAGGAAAATATGAGTATTCATTCCCTGTGGCATGTTTTTTTGTTTTTGCGTAATTTCATTTGTTGTTTTGTTTAGGTGAAAATTTATTGATACCATATTCTATTTGAAATATCTGTTATTTATTTATTGTGCACACCTACCACAGTGTTATCTTTTTTAATACAAAGGTTGACTGGTAGAGAATGCCTTGTTGCATTAAGTCCGCCTATGTACCACTACTGTACATGAAGTTCAAATAAACAAATAAATAAAACTATACAAAGGAGCAGTGGTGGCCGAGTGGTAACGGCCCCGACTTACGAGTTGTATGTCGCGGCTTCAAACCCAGCCAGGTGCATTACTTTGTGTGATTTATTTCATCACCACTGCTCTCAAAACGGTGAAGGAAAACATCGTGAGAAAACCGGCATGTCCTAGAACCAAAAATTCGAAGACATGTGACATCCACTAACCCGCACTGGGCCCGCGTGGTGGATTACGGCCCATTCCCTCTCCTAGAGAGGAGGCCTGAGTCCCAACAGTGGGGAAATTATAAGGCCGACTACGCTATGCTCTATGCAAAGGGCGACTGAAGGACACATGAGAGGTGTATGTATCCTTCAGTTATCCTTTGCGTTCTAGGATCACGGGTTTCCTTTTCAGAAAGGGGTCCTGCTGAGTCCCAACGGATTATCGATGATTCGGGTACAGTCCGGTGAGCAAGCTATCGTTCGCAAGCCCGCGCCTACGGTAGCTGGTAGTGAGGATCGGGGTCGCGGTCGCTATGGCTTGAGGATGTCCGTTCCCTCACGCGTGTGCCCGTCTTCTTCGCTAGCATTACTGCTTCGCAGAAGGAGACGTCCGCCTCCCATTCCCTTTCTGTGCGGACCGTCGCACGGCTCTGTAGAACCGAAGCCTACCTGGGCCATGGCAGTCAAAGAAGGAACATAATTATGTGTGGTTTCAGTCAGTAAAAGTCTTACACGCCCTCCCACACCGCCCTAGAGCGAGAGAAGTCATTAGATGATTTCTCACCTTAAAAGAAAATGTTATCTTTTGTATACCAGAATAATATTTATGTACATTCCACGATTATGACGATCATGTCCCAGTTTTCTATTGGTCGTAAAAAGGTTATACAAGCAGTCTGTAAATGAATTTATTTTAATTATGTAAATTCTGAAAATTACTTTGAAAATTATCACCTTTAATACGCAAAATATTTTCCTTATTTCTATAATAAAGAGAAAGAAGTTAAAATGGCTGCTCATTATCGGTACCCATGCCTTTTTTACAAATAAAATTCTTCGCAATGAAATGTAGGTGGGCTCCAAAATGGTTTCAGTGTTCCGTTTTGGGGGCCAGGACAATTGTGAATTACTCGTAAAATACCCGTAATAGAGTCAGGAAAATTCCTACAATTTTCTTTGTGGTTTCTATTTGGACCGAAAATGGATCAAACAAGCTACTTAGTCTTTTCCCATTTATGTAGGGGTCGGATTCCAATGTAACCAGATGCAGATGAAAACCAGTATTTATTCTGACCTACACAACTTAGTAATTGTATATAATATTGTATTGTATCTGCGATTCATTTGTATATCTTTTTCATATTCACTTTTTTTCTCTCTTTTATTACACCTACCACTATTTTTCTCTGCACCACCCAAAGGTTGACTGGTTTTTTTTTTTTTTTCAGTGGGAAAATCATCTTATGACATCCCCCGCTCTTGGGCGAGGCGGGAGATAGGGTCAGACTTTTACTGACTAAAAACCCACTCCTGTTCCTTCGTTGCCTTCGTCCCAGGGCCCCGGGTTTCGTTTTCACACTACCCATGGCCCCAGTAGGCTTCGACCCTGCTGGGCTCCTACGATTTGCTGACATCTCCCTGAGGCGCGCGTGGAACAATACGCGCCGTTGACGACTTGGGCTCGGTCCGGACGGTTACCGGACGGTCGGACGGCGGGCTACCCATTGCTCGCCGTCCGCAAGCCCGCGCCTACGGTGGCCGGAAATCGGGATCGGAATCCCGGCGGCGGTTGGGGCGTGAGGACCGTTGCCTCACGCGATCGGCCGCCTCCTTTGCTAGCATTACTGCTTCGCAGAAGGAGGCGACCGCCTGCCACTCCTCCTCGCTCCGGACCATGGCCTGTACCAAAGCCCGGCGCGAGAGATCGCCGCCGCCGATCGCCCCCACGAGGAAAAGGTTGACTGGTAGAAAATGCCTAAGGCATCAAGTCCGCCTCTGTACGTTTATGTGCATAAAGTATGAAATAAATGAATAAATAACTTTTGGCAAGACTGGAGTCGGATTTCCTTCTGACAATTCCGAACGACTGTCAAAGATCTACAAATGGCAACCGAGACCAACGGCTTAGCGTATATTCCGAGGCATGAAGGAGTCTCGGTATAATAAGTTGGTCACCCATCCATATATTGACCTAGGCAAGCGTTGCTTAACCTCGGAGATTAATCCGTATATGATACCATAATAAAGTAAAGTACTAATATATAGTATTACTAATAATAAAGTAACCTAAATTATTGAATTTTTATAAGTATACAATAAAATTGACCCTTTAGAAAACTAAAAATCCTTTTGCTTCAAAATCCTATATCTGAATGCTAGCGAGTAAACACGAATAAAACGGAGCGGCGAACATTTTCTGAGCCCATTTAAAATTCGTAGTTTTATTAGCCAAATGTAGATAAAACAATGATGTTCATGGAAATTTCCAACTTGTTCTTATTTACATACTGAGACTTAGTTTACTTTTGTCTGAGAAATCACACTTACCTTAATAACGGGAATTTCAATTAGCTTAAAACAACTACTTAAGAGGGCCCTTGCTGACCCGTCTATCGTCAACCTGAGCATGGTTTAAAAGCTTGTTGGTTCATTCAACGCTATCCAACGGAATTTTTGATAAAGAGGCGTCGTGAAAAAAGAGAGATAACACCTGAGCGCTCTGTTGGCGTTCGGCAATTCCATCATTCACTGGAATATTTCACAAAACTGGTTTCAGGAAATGCATGATTTTTTTTTAATCTTAAAAAAATTTGTTTGAAAAATTTCGTGATTCAGAATGTTCAAGGTTTTTTATGGTTACATTTTCTTTATTTTTGAGTACAAGAAGGACATGGTTCACTTAAAATAGCAGATTTTCAGAGTTCTTTACTGGATTAGTTATACACAAATTTATGATTTGTTTTTAATAGATAACTAGAATTATCTAGTTAATCCACAAGATATCTATGATTCCAAAATATAGAGAAAGACGTGTAAAATACCGCACCGTGGCACGTAAGAGCGGTTGTTTGAAAAATAATGAAAATATTGTATTTTGTGGTTGGATGCTCTTAATGCGATTTTTTTTCCGTTTGTTTTCCGCTTAGGGAAATACTTTCTCTAGCTTTTTTTTTCCTTTCTCTTGCTATTCGTCCACTCTTCTTTCCTTTCGTCAGTTTAATTGAAATGAGGAAGCAGGGACACACTGTTTTACACCATTGTCAACCCTATTTTAACACGATGAAGTATCATTTTCATTCGAGACAAATATTCGATGCTGATGGTACTGCGATTATTTATTTCATTTTCAACCAACTAAAGGAACGAAATAAAAATTAATGCCTTAGGCATTCTCTACCAGTCAATTCTTTTCGATCAAATTAACCCCTTAATCGTCTCTAGCAAAGGAGGCGGCCGATCGCGTGAGGCAACGGTCCTCACGCCCTAACCGCCGCCGGGATTCCGATCCCGATTTCCGGCCACCGTAGGCTTGCGGATGGCGAGCAATGGGTGGCTCACCGTCCGACCGTCCGGTAACCGTCCGGACCGAGCCCAAGTCATCGACGGCGCGTATTGTTCCACGCGCGCCTCAGGGAGATGTCAGCAAATCGTAGGGGATCAGCAGAGTCGAAAACTACTGGGGCCATTTGTAGGAACAGGAGTGGGTTTTTAGTCAGTAAAAGTCTGACACTATCTCTCGCTCCGCCCAAGAGCGGGATTTGTCATTAGATGATTTTCACACCTAAAAAAACCTCTTAATCGCGTATGTCGTATATATCCGACAAACACTCTCGCGTATGTTCCACCAGGTTCGCACATCCGCGACCAAATACTTCATCTCCTCAGCTTTTTTGTCACCTAAGGGGATTGAAGAGCTAAACAAGATGGACTGTTTATTCAGTAATTATAAGTATATATTCTGTAATCCTTGCTGGCCGATCAACGTCTCTCCGTCGACGACGGCTGGTGCTGAAAATCAGCGCTGAGGCTCTATTTTATACGAGCCCCAGCATTTTTACTGAGCGCTGGCCGTTTTACGCGGATGTGACACATAACCTACCAATTAAGGTGTGAAAAGAAAAACAGTTTATTTACGTCAAATATGGCATTTGACGTAAATAAACTGTTTTTCTTTCTTTCTTTCTATGGAGTACTCAGTCGCAAAAACACGACCCTGGCGAATAGTACACAAAAACACCCGTCGGACGAATCCGATGCAGGTGGTTAAAGGGTAATACTATCGTATTCAAGTGTTTTTTTCGAGAATATGTGTGTGGTTTTGGTGTAATGTGAGAAAGTTAAAGGTTATGTGTAAGAAAATTTGCAAAATGCCAATTTATCTCGTCGCTACGAAGTCAGGTCAGTTTCATTTATTTATAATCTTACACAGTTCGATAGGAAAACTAATGGGCTTTCCGGGAAGGTATAATTTATTGCATATAATTATCAATATAACCACGAAATTTGCGTTTTTCTCAAGGTCAAACCAAAAAAAAAGAATAATCGAAAAATCCTCGACGCGTGGGGCATTTCGGGGAATGTTCGCGAACGTTCGAGAGGTTAATACTGAGCAGTTTCGCACATAAATCAAAGTGAAATGAAATTGCTACCAAAGCAAACTCTAAGAATTTCATGTACACCGCTGGACGTTTGCTGGTTCTCAAGAAGTGTTGATATAACGTAACTACCTCAACGCTTTTACTACGGTGCATATTCATAGTGAGCCTGATTCTGTTTGGTTGGCTCATGAATATTGCCTTCAGCTGAGTCCAAAGCTAGCTGGAATACTCAGAATTCGGAAGTCAGTTAAGTTTTCGACTGGCCTGTTGGTCTAGTGGTTAGTGGCCCTGACTGCTACGCCGGAGGTCGTTTTTTTTTCATCATCTTATGACATCCCCCGCCCTTGGGCTGGGCGGGAGATAGTGTCAGACTTTTACTGACTAAAAGCCCACTCCTGTTCCTTCGTTGTCTTTCGTACCAGGGCCGAGTCTTCCTTTCAGAATCAGACCCTTGGCCCCAGTAGGCTTCGACCCTGCTAGGCCCCTACAGTTGCTGACATCTCCCTGAGGCACGCGTGGAACAGCACGCGCCGTCGACGACTTGGGCTCGGTCCGGACGGTTACCGGACTGTCGGACGGCGAGCCACCCATTGCTCGCCGTCCGCAAGCCTGCGCCTACGATGGCCGGAAATCGGGATCGGAACCCCGGCGGCGATTGGGGCGTGAGGACCCTTGCCTTACGCGATCGGCCGCCTCCTTTGCTAGCATTACTGCTTCGCAGAAGGAGGCGACCGCCTGCCACTCCTCCTCGCTCCGGACCATGGCCTGTACCAAGGCCCGGCGCGAGAGATCGCCGCCGCCGATCGCCCCCATGAGGACACGGCGTTGCTCTGCCCAAGCGGGACACACCTCCACCGTGTGCTCCACCGTGTCCTCCGGGTGGTCCACACAATGGTGACACCCGGGCGTTTCCATGCCGGAGGTCGTGGGTTTGATTCGACAAATGTTTGTGTGACGAGCACGATCATTTATTCTGTGTCTGGGTGTAATTTATCTATAATATGTATGTATTTAGAAATATATAAGTATGTTTATTAGTTGTCTAGTACTCATAACACAAGCTCTGCTTAGCTTGGGACTAGACGGCGTTGTGTCATAGTTGTGGAATATTATAGTTAAATCAAATAGCATATTGTCGAAAATGCTTTAATGTTGTTAATTATGTTTGTACGTCTGTACCTAATTATTGTGTACTAACAAGGTTTTTAAGTTATTTGTAATGCTGACACGATATGGGTTCGATGTTTGAGTATGTATACACCACTAATTTTTAATTAGTACAAATATTTCAAGGTCTTATTAGAAATGGTCTTGTTTTATTATTTAAGTAAAGTCTCAATAAATAATATTCATAAACAGCAAAATTATGAGCGTTGGTTTATGTCCCAAAAAGTCACTCAATTTATGGAATTATGGGTTATTTATTTATGGGTCCAGGCTATTGAGTATGAATAAATGGAGATAAAAATGGAAAAACACTGCGCGTAGTATTTTCTAGTAGCAATTGTTATGAATTTATCAATTATGACCAATTTTCGTTATTTTTTTACTTTTTACTACATAAATATGATCAGTAACGGGTACGGAGAGAGCCCCATTTTTTGTACTAATTAAAATATAGGGGTGTATATTTTTATGTAGCCTTGGACTACTGGATATAGCCTCCCCCCGCCAAGCACATCAACTGGTCCTCTGTGTCTCACATTCAGTGGATTCCCGTCGCTTTCAGCAGATTCATTTTGTGGAATGACTTCTAATGCTACATTTTTCGGTACTCGGTCGTCAATATGCTAATGGGAACCCTTCAGCTTCATCGATCATCTATTCTGCGAGCAATGGCTTTCTGCCTTTTAAGTTTGGTTATGATTTGATCTATATCAGTAACATGGTGAGATCTGGGGATATGTTCATTGCTGATAAAATAAATAGATACCCTTTAGGAACATCAAAACAGAAGATATGACCAAACACTTATTTATAGATAATAAAGATAGTGCAGCCGAAAGTAGTGCTGCCCCGACTGGCGGTGGTGGCTCAGTCATAACTACCCCGACTTACGAGTTGTAGTTCATTGATTCATATCCAGGCAGGCTCTTTACTTTGTGTCATTTATTTCAATGACATCTATCAAACCCCAATTTTTTTTTAAGGTGGGAAATCATTCAATGACATCTGCCGCCCTTGGGCGGGGCAGGAGGTCGTGTCAGACTTTTACTGACTAAAAATCCACTCCTGTTCCTTCTTTGCCTTCATCCCGGGGCCCCGGGTTTCACTTTCACACTACCCGTGGTCCCAGTAGGCTTCGACCCTGCTGGGCCCCTACAGTTGCTGACATCTCCTTGAGGCGCGCGAAACACTACGCGTCGTCGACGACGCGTTTGGGCTCGGTCCGGACGGTCGGACGGTGAGCTACCCATTGCTCACCGTCTGCAGGCCCGCGCCTACGGTGGCCAGAAATCGGGATCGGAATCCCGGGGGCTGGGGTGTGAGGGTCATTGCCTCGCGCGTGCGGCCGCTGCCTATGCTAGCATTACTGCTTCGCAGAAGAAAGCGACCGCTTGCCACTCCTCCTCGCTTGAGATCGCTGCCGCTGAGCGCCTCCATGAGAACACGGCGGTGCTCTGCCCAAGCGGGGTACACCTCTACCGTATGCTCCATTGTGTCCTCCGGGTAGTCCACACAATGGTGACACCAGGGCGTTTCTTCCGCACGAATCCTGTGCAGGAATCTCCCGAACTGGCCGTGTCCGGTGAGGACCTGCGTCATGCGGAAGATAAGGAAGCCGTGTTATCTTTCCAGCCACTCCTCAAAGAGGGGACTTACCGCCATAATTGTGGCGTGCCCAATCTGTCAAACTGCACTGTGCTCGCGTGTTAGATTACAGCCCATTCCTATCCTAGAGAGATGGCCTGCGTCCCAGCAGTGAGAACATTATAAGTTTGGTTATTCTATTTAACATATGCTATGCCAAAATTGACCCTCAAGATCGAAACTCAATTCAAAACAGTTCAACGCTCCATCTTAGTTGGTATTATGTTAATAACATATTGTCAATATTACTTATGTCGGTATTATACCACTGGAAGATTTATTGCAGGGCACAAAGTACAGACGTTTTAGACCACGATAAGGGTCTCAGACCGAAGCTTATGGATCGATACGATACTTCTGTTTCGTGTGGTACAAGTTGTTGGTTATTTTGTGTAAAATAGTAAGAACGAAAGTAAGAAAAACTTTTTATTTTCCGGAAAAGGCGCAAACTTAAAACTTACATATTGCAAACATTTTCCATTTCAAAAATATAATAAAAAAAATAAAATAAAATATATATGCGCCACGTCCGAGAAAAACGGCCGTACGCTCAGCATAATGCCGTGTCCAAACGCACAATGCGACGAGTCCATAGTTTTGGTTAGCGCTGGTTTTCAGCGTGGGCCGGTGACGTTATCGACTAACAGACGTCGGCAACGGTATTTTGTACCAATGGATTTGAGTAAAATAAATAAAAATAAATTTTAAGACAAATTCATAAATGGAAATAACAATAAAGAGGCAACATTACGCTATGTCTTCAACAAGGGCGGTGGCTTAAAGAACGTAAAACGGTGGGGTGATTTAATATGAACTGAAAAAACACCAGTTTTCTGGAGTACTCATTGCATTCAGGGTGCTGATGGGGCTGCCCCGATTCTGTAGCGCATCAGGGATGTTCGCCGAGTCGCGAGTAGACTGTTTCTATTCTACCATGCGAAAACGGTGCACATCCCTGGTGCGCAGGGTTCGGGCTAGCCTCAATGGCATCCTGAGGGCATTCGCGCAGAGGTTCGATTGTCAGTAACTGAACCATTACTGTATGGTTCACTTACTGAACAATCGGAATCTTTAAATACATATTACCTGTCTGATTATTTTGTGTATGTGGTTTTTGTAATTGTAATTGTGTATGTTTTTGTTGTTATTTTATTGTGTGTGTGTGCTATGATCCTGTGATGATCGAAATAAATGTATTATTATTATTATGGCCTAGTGCGAGTTTATTTTATATTAACGCGATCGACACTTCTTGTATGAGTAATTTTTTTACTGTTTGTCAATTAGTTGGCAGTTGAAGATTATGTGAAAATATTTATGTAAATTTTCTTGAATAAAACATTATGTTAGGTTTTAATAAAAGCCTAGTATTTAATTTAATTTTCAAGTTTTTTATGTGGCAACATTTATATTGATTTGAGTGCTTGACCGGTTTAAATAACGGCTTTAAAATATTAAAGAGGGGAGGCAATAAGCCCTAGGACGGGGAATAGACAGTCTGACCAGAGCACTGGTAGCGTTTGGACGTAAATTCTAGTGGCGACTACGATAAGTTTACCTACTTAACATTTTGTACTAATAATTATTAAGAAACAGTGTGATTATCTGAAGAAATAAACAGGTGCATTATTTTAAAGTGTGTAGGTATTATTCCTTGAATAAGTTGTCTTACCGCTATCCTTTCAACCCAATTGGCTTACTTTATATTTCCTAGCCATGTGGCTAGGAAATATAAAGTACAAACAAAGCAAGCAAGTATTTTATCAGAGTATATTAAAGTATACTGTGAGTGGTGATACTCGGATAAAATACTACAATTATTAATAAAAACATGTTTATGACGTTCGGCGCTTGACCCACTCCAAGTTCTTAACCAATCAGGGAGCCGAAACGCGGTAAACGTTTCAATAGCGCTGACGTAACAACATCTCGCTCTCAGCGCACTCACAAGAAAGAGCTAGATTAGATTTATAAGCAAGAACTGCGCCCAACATCAGCTAATATTATACATCATCATCATTTCAGCCGATAGACGTCCACTGCTGGACATAGGCCTCCCCCAAATGTCGCCACAATGAACGGTCCTGTGCGTCTCACATCCATCGGATTCCCGCAACCTTCACCAGGTCATAGCACGAAGAATCGCCAAACTTAAGTGGCAATGGGCAGGGGACATTGCTCGCAGAACAGATTTCCGTTGGGGCCGAAAAGTTCTGGAGTGGCGGCCGCGTACTGGAAGACACAGTGTTAGAAGACTCACTTACGAGGTGGAATATTATACTCTATATGAAAATATTCGCCCACTTCTTTGGACCACTAGCCAACCCTAATAAGTCGTTTATAATGAAGCCCAAAGGGACCGCTCGGCTGCTTAGAAATAGCGCTTATTGCCATAAGAATAAACAATACATTTACCGCAATTATTATACGCACATTAGACATTCAATCTCTAAAATTTTATTTAAAGCCTAGTTTCAACGTAGTCAAAAAATATTTATTGTTTTGATCTGTTAGAACTTTAGAATAACTGTTCAAATTAATTTTAATTAACCAACTTCAAAAACGGAGGAGGTTATCAATTCAGTAGAATTAAAAAAAAAAAAATATGTTTTTTACTTCAGAACTCCGTCGTTTATTGACCGATTTGCAAAAAAGGTTTTTACTTATAGGATGTGCTTCCAGATCGGTCCCATTTGTTTCAAAGTCCAGTTCTGATAATGGGATCCATGAGGAATCGAGGGAACTCCTCAAATATTAAAATGTTAAATAAAAAAAAACAATACCGAGAAACACTGACTTCCGAAATTAAAGTTATTTTGATCATTTTAGTGTATTTTTTAATGGTCGGTTATTTTTTTTTGTCAAAAGTTTTTTTGTAATTTGGGAGACCGATTTTTGGACAGTATATTTTTTAAGGAAATTGTTGGTGTATATTGTTAAGAACAAGAATCAGAATCATTTATTTTGCAAGCAATTTTGGTACAATTTTAAGATGGTACAGAAATCGGGGACGACACCGCTGGTTATAAAATAGGTAGCATAACTGCGCTTAAACAAAATCATATATTTTTTTGTTGATATAAACTAGTGTTTGACTGCGATCCCATTTGATGGTAAGCAGTGATGCAATCGTTGATGGTGAGGCGCACTAGTTTATTAGGAGCATATTCACTCTAACCTTGAAGACACCTAAATTATAATCGGACGGGAAGATAGCAGCAGGTAAATTGTTCCAGTCCATTATGCTAAACAAACATTCGAGAATCCTTGTACTGCTCTGCCATAAAACATTTGAACTTTTTATCCAGTAGCTCTTTAATTTTTGGTTGGAAAATCATCTTATGACATCCCCAGCTCTTGGGCGGGGCGAGAGATAGTGTCAGAATTTTACTGACTAAAAACCCACTCCTGTTCCTTCGTTGCCTTTCGTACCAGGGCCGAGTCTTTCTTTCAGAATCAGACCCTTGGCCCCAGTAGGCTCCGACCCTGCTGGGCCCCTACAGTTGCTGACATCTCCTTAAGGCGCGCGTGAAACAGTACGCGCCGTCGACGACTTGGGCTCGGTCCGGACGGTTACCGGACGGTCGGACGGCGAGCTACCCATTGCTCGCCGCCCGCAAGCCTGCGCCTACGGTGACAGCTTCTGCCATGACCTATTATTGGCCCTCTTTTCACCTCCCCGAGTATTTCACTCGCTGCTAGCGCCGCTGGTAGCCAAAATTTTCACTTTCTTTTTTCCAGTAGCTCTTAAGAATCTATTTATATTATAAGTACTAGACACAACAACGAAATTATTACTAGAATAATATTAATAGGGCAAACAAAATAAATCTTTCAAGAACTCTCATAACGTCTTTCTCATTAACACGGTATTAGGAAAAGGCCTTGAAGATATTTCTGTTAAAAAATGAAATTAATATCTACAGTGTAGCGGACGAAATTGGGTTTGGTCTGACCATAATCTCATTTTAATTGCCGTCAACGTGGATTGGGTGTTTTACAAGGCTTTGAATTGAATAGGAGGTTTGTTCGGTGTAGACATCAGCCCAGAAAAATATATTTTTTTTTTAGTAGCCTATACTGTCCCACTGCTGGGCAAAGGCGGGAGGCCTTTGCCAACTTCTTCCAGGTATTTTTTTCTTGAGCCACCTCAAACCAGTCCTTGCGGTAGGCATCTAGGTCGTCTCGCCACCTCTTCCCAGGTCAACCTCGGCAGCGTCGTCCATCTTCAGGTAGGTATCCACTTTGTGGAGACTCTTACCCACCGGTCATGCATGTGGCTGATGTGACCCTCCCAAACCCATTTTAGCCTGGCAGCCTTTTTTCCTACGTCCATAATTCCTGTCAGAAAAATATATTAAAAAAAAATAGTGCCACAGTGTTTTGCATAGTTTTTAGTTTGGTCCAGTAGCCACAAGTGCTACTAGCTCGATTCTTAAATTCTTGGTGACTCTCGGGACGGAATGTTTAAATTTTTTGGGTTTTTCATTAGAAGACTTTTTATTTCATACTTAAAAGACGTTTAAAGTCGCAATAATATTTCACCGATAGTCAATATTAAAAACAAGAAGAAAATGGTGGGAAAATTAGAAATAATAATAATCTTTTTTTTTCACAAAATTATTTGTATATTTTGTGAAAAAAATAATTATTTATATATACTTAACAAATAAATGTTGCGAACAATTTATGTAGCAGTTTGTGTTTATTTAGCCCACATAGATACTCACAGTGTAGAAATAACATAAAAGTAGTGTAGCATCGTGTGTCTCACGGCTGCGTCAGATAGTTGCAGTTTAGCAAAAATGCTAATTTTTGAAAGAATACAAATTCGTTGCAAATTGCGCACTTGGGCGGAGTGGGAGGGCGTGTCAGACTTTTACTGACTAAAACCCACTTCTATTCCTTCTTTGCCTTCGTTCCAGGGCCCCGAGGTTCTCTTTCGCACAACCCTTGGACTCTGCCGGTCCCCTACGGTTTTACTGTTCCTTGAGGCTTGCGTGGTATACTGCCATGGCCAATACCAGGGCCCGGATTTCAGCGCTTGAGATCAATATTTTAGAGAAGGTACGCTTTGATATCTAAAATCAAAGACCAAAGTGTTGAAACACTAACTATTTTGACACCTGGCAACTTGACTCTTGGAATCTATTTATACACAACCTAAAAGATCACTGACCTCCCACCCTTTCAGCAAACTTCCAAGGATTGAAATCTTAAACACGCTTTAAAAGCAATATTAATGTACGTTTTACCGTTTCATTGGAACGTTTAACGGCCTTTGACGGAGTAACGTTTCTTTGAAGCGGGAATGAGAGGGCACGAGAGGCTTTTGAGAGTACGATCAAATAAGCGTTGCGAGTTGAGAGGCGCTCTATAGGATTTAGTCTGATTATAAGTTTTGTTAATAGTAATTTATGTAATCTTTGTTACATTTAAGGGCATGCAATTCGATATACATTTTCACTGTTTTTCATACAACCGCTCTTACGCGATTATGACGTAATTACACATTTTTCATTAAATATTTTGGAAACACAGTATCTTGTGGATATTATCTAGGCTTCTATTGAAATCAATTTGTAAATTTGTGTAAAACTACTCCAGTAGAGACCTCTAAAAATCTGTAATTTTGCATGAACTTTGACACTTCATATTTACTCAAAAAATAATAACAATAGAAGCCGTGCAAATTTAATCAAGATTCTAAATGACTACAATTTTTTTCAAAAACTTAAAAATAAATAAAAAGAAAATACATATACATAACCACTAAAATAATATATCCCAGTAAAGTATATAAGATATTGCTTTGTACGAGTGAATTTGGTAAATGGAACGCTTAGATAACTTCTCGTTAGAATAAACGAGAATAATGTTTAAGCGTGTTCTCGAGAATTAGGTACATATTTGCTTAAAACTATTTGAAGTCGGGGCTTATGACTTATCTTGTTGGTTAAAGAGACTTAGAATGAACAGAATAGTTCAAGAATTAACGCTAAATATTATATGAAGTATTATGAGAATGTTGAGATTGGTGTGTGGTGTGACGAGAAAGGATAAAGTGAGAAATGAGTATATTAGAGGAAGTTTGAAATTGGCGCCAGTGACTGAAAAGTTGAAAGGAAATCGTTTATCTTGGTATGGTCATGTGAAGAGGAGGGATGAAACGTATGCTACTAAAAGAGGTCTGAGTATACATGTAGATGGATGGAGAGGGAGAGGGAGGCCAAAGTAAAGATGGATGGATTGTGTGATATGAAAGAAAAGGGAGTTAGTGATAGTGTGACGGGTGACAGGACAAAATGGAAGAAAAAAAGTGTGGCTCCGACCCCAAGTAATATGGGTTAAGGGCAGGAAGAAGAAGAAGATTATATGTAGTCTTTATTTAATTATACTGACACATGTCAGCAAAACCGTAGGGGCCCAGCAGAGCCGATGCCTACTGGGGCTGTGGGTTGGCTTCGTAACAGGATACCCGAGGTCCTGGAAAGCAAGGCAAAGAAGAAACAGGAGCGAGTTTTAGTCAGTTAAAGTCGAAGTCGCTCCCCCGCTCCGCTTTACAGAGGGTGAAATCATTGGATGATTAAATTTACCAACTTAAAAAAAAAGACAAATAAATAAAAAATAATGAAAAACTAATACGGTATAGGGTGTAAGGTCCCGCATACATCTTTTTTTTATTCTTGATAGGTTCGCGCTTGACCGCTAACTCACCTGATGGAAAGCGACGATGCGGTCGACGATGGAGCGCGCTTACCTAGAAGTAACCTATTCACTCTCGATTTAAAGATTCCCGGGTTGTAGCCATCAGGAAACACAGATTCCGGTAAGGAATTCCACTCCACACATCCATTGAAAAGGGAAAATCCTCCGACTAGAAGGGCGTTGTGTCTGGTCCGGACAACTGTGTGAAAGTTGTTTTTAGGGTTCCGTCCTCAAAAGGAAAAAACGGAACCCTTATAGGATCACTTTGTTTTCCGTCTGTCTGTCTGTCTGTCTATATGTCTGTCAAGACCCTTTATCTCGGGAACGCGCGGAGGTATCGAATTGAAATTAAAACCATATACTCAAGTCTGCGGTCCCTTGAAGCTGTGATCTGAGTTAACGAAAAAAACAGTTACGGCAGTTTATGTCGCAAAAAACGTATATTTCGACACTCTCAAGGGAATCAAAATTCATAGGGTACTTCCCGTTGAACTAGAATCCGGAAATTTGGTGTGAAGCAAGGTCTCATAGCACAAGTATAGGAAAATATCTGAAAACTGTAAATTTTAAAGTTACGTCACAAAAAAAAATCTTTTTTGGTGATTCGGAAAAATCTTCGTAACTCAATTCGGGAATTGAACTGTTTTCATAGGTAAGGTTTGTACGGAACCCTCATTGCGCGAGTCTGACACGCACTTGCCCGGTTTTTTTAAACTGTTGTATACGTTCTAATCGTGTGGAGTACTCTAATACCGCGATGCAGAATTTGTGTGACGATTCCGATCCCGATTTCCGGCCACCGTAAGCGCAGGCTTGAGGGCGGCGAGCAATGGGTAGCTCACCGTCCGACCGTCCGGTAACCGTCCGGACCGAGCCCAAGTCGTCGACGGCGCGTAGTGTTTCACGCGTGCCTCAAGGAGATGTCAGTAACCGTGGGAGCCCAGCTGGGCCGAAGCCTACTGGGGCCAAGGGTCTGATTCTGAAAAGGAAGACTCGGTCCTGGTATGAAAGGCAACGAAGTTTTACGCTCCGCCCAAGAGCGGGGGATGCCATTGGATGATATTTCCACCGAAAAAAAAAAAACAAGGCGACACTGAAACTTCCCATTAATAAAAATATGTAATTGGTTTAGTACTTCAAGAAATTATCTACTCTACTCATGGATTATACGAGTACCATCAAGGTGCTTATCTAAATAATATTTAGTCATTTTTTTTTTTTTTAAGTAACGAAGTCTTCAATATCTTCGATTTTTTTTTCTCAATGACAGCAACTACGTATAGGCTATTGATGATATTCAAGTTCCATTACAATTTATAAATGAGAATTTCTTAAATTATGTTCCAAAAAATTTCAAAAGCAAATAATTGATATTGTAAAGTATATTTACTGAAACTCAATGTTCTTATGTCTGATAGGACATCAAAAGGTATATAAAATATTATTTATTTTTACAGATAATAATATCAATATAATTTTCTAAAAATTCCTTCATATTGCTGTCTGGCCAAAAGACTGGCGACATAGAAAATTATATTGAAACAAGGCATCAGGCAAACAAAAAACAAACAACATCAAAATTCAACGCTATCTCGACTACGAAAAGTTCAAAATTAGTTTTTGGGGCTAGAAATTATTTTGTAAGTGGAAAAAGGCCCCGGAAATTAAAACCGGTAAATTAAGAGGGGACAAAAAAATATGACGGCATCACAGTTCACAGGTCACAAGGAAAATCAATTCTTAAAATGGGGGAAATTAACAATTATTTTTGAGATTTTCTTGTTCTTTTCTTAATCATGATCATCCACAGTTCGGTTTTGCCTACAAAACGCCTGGGCCCAGTGCTCGGGCATAGGCCTGTCTTTTATTGTGCCAGTCGCAATATTTCTGTACCAACCTCATCCCGGACAAATAGGTGTAGTTTTAAAGATTTCTTCTTTTATAGGTCGTCTGCAAACTGACTGCACTTGTAATGTAAAAAAAGAAAGAGAAAGAAGAAGCAAGCTACTGTGCTACATTATCCTACGTTTCACCGTGTATCTGTTTTTTTAAAATGATAGGTATAAACTTGTGCTTGACTGCATGTGTGTGATGCAATCGTTGATGGTGAAGTACATTATTTTATTAAGAGCCATTCAATCTAGCCATGAAAACAGCTATCAAATGGAAAGAGCGCAGCAAGTAAATTGTTTCAGTCCTTTGGTGTACGTCATGCAATCCCCATGCATACTCTCCAAAGTTTATCCCATAGAATATTGAAAGACCTACCCTACGCCTGTGCTCCAGGCTTTGTACATTGGTCTCTTCGCAAGCCTCTCCACTGAGTCTAACGCTGTTAGATGGCATTTTGCAGCACCATCTCAAATATAGCTGCAGTACTCCACACACGATTGGACCTGTGCTTTGTATGAATGAAGTACCGCAGGACTTTGCAAGAACACTGAGTTTACTAGCAGCTACCTTGCATAGTATTGAAAATAATAGCGTTTGATTACTAAGGGTGGCAAAATGCTCAAATCGTGAGCATGGTGTGTCCAGCCCCTGCGCCGCGCGCGCTTCGTACGAACATGAAATGCACGCGCGCAGTTCGCAAGCGGCTCGCGAACGGCACATTCGTCAGATCTGGACGCATCTAGGGTTAACAATTTGCTATTTTTGATTTTGTAATGTATGTCTATCTCTTATTTTGTATTCTTCCCTTAAAAATACATCGTTCAGAAAATTTTACACAAAAAATAAAAGAAAGCTCTTATATCAAAGTAGGATTTGAGCAAAAAAAATCAAAGCACCTTATGAATTTAAACAAAAGCCACTTTTCATATGCATGGAATAAGCTCATGTTTCATTCAGCAGTATGAAGGATGACGTCACGTCACCTGTCATGGCTGACGCTCCTTACAAAACATTTGATGGGAGACGAGTGTCTGATTGTTATACGTGTCTCCGATTCTTTTCGTTTTATGTGGATAGAATATACCAGGGATCTTATGGAAATTTCGGAACTAGATACAGATACGAATAATGAAATTAAAATATGAAATGGATTGACTCCGTTCGTAATTTTAGGATGTAGCACCCTCATCGAAATGTTTATCTGGGTTTGATTCCCTATAGAATTAATAAGTGGCGCCTGCAATACATTGTAACGGTTTTACAATCTTACAGCTCAAGTACACGAGTCGCATGTTGCCAACGGCAAAGGTGCAACTGCAGCCGTCGACACGTCGACGGCAGCTGTTGACGCGTCGTCGGCGGCCGTCGACAGTCCAACTTTGAAGATCACCGGTAGCCGTCGTGTGCGTCAAGTATTTGTTTTTTTTTTAATTTATGTAAACCATTGCTTGACTGCGATCCCACCTGATGGTAAGCAGTGATGCAATCATTGATGGTGAGGCTCACTAGTTTATTAAGAGCCTATTCACTCTAGCCTTGAAGACGCCTAAATTATGGTTGTACGGGAAGACTGCACCAGGCAAATTGTCCCGGTCCTTCGATGTACGCAGTATAAACGATGGAGCGAAACGCTTAGTCCGGACCGTTGAAGTTTCAACAACGTAAGGGTGGATACCCGTCGTACGTCGGATTGTCCGATGGTACTAAAGCAGATGGTGGAATCAAGTCATGCAATTCCCGCGCACACTCCAAAATGCAACCACAAAGTGTCACTATAGGTCGGCGGCTGAAGTTAACTCTGCCGTTTGCAGCATGCCGTTCCTGTGTATGAGCTCTTAGAAGGATCCTTAGCACGTTACCGCCCTCAACGCCTGTGCATCACAATATTTAACATCATCATCATCATCATTTCAGCCGAACGACGTCCACTGTTGGACATAGGCCTCCCCCAAATGTCGCCACAATGACCGGTCCTGTGCGTCTCGCATCCATCGAATTCCCGCGACCCTCACCAGGTCATCGGTCCACCTTGTGGGAGGCCTACCAACGTTGCGCCTTCCGGTACGTGGTCCCCACTCCAGAACCTTTCGTCTCCATCGACCATCTGTTCTGCGAGCAATGTGCCCTGCCCACTGCCAGTTAAGTTTGGCGATTCTTCGGGCTATGTCTGTAACCTTGGTTCTCCTGCGGATATCTTCATTTCTAACGCGATCACGCAAGGAATCTCCGAGCATAGCCCTTTCCATTGCCCTTTGAGTGACTTTAAGCCTTCTGATGAGGCTCATTGTAAGCGACCACGTTTCGGAGCCATATGTCATCACTGGCAACACGCGCATATTTAGCATCGCCACCAAAATATTCCCTTTGTTGTGAATTTCTGAAAATATTGTCTACCCCCTTTTTGATGTCAAGTTCTTACTGTCCATCCTAAGGTTGTCTGGTAGATATCGCTGTTAACGATAAGACCGCCACTGTACCCATAGATTAAGTTTGTTTATAAGTTTTTGTTACTATTTTGGTGTACAATAAAGTTTTATTCTATTCTATTCTAATTGATGGACCAGAGGCTGTTTCTTGTACTAATCGAGGGCAGTGCTGAAAATCCGAGTGTTTGGACAGACGATTTGCTGGAAATCAGAAATCAGAAACGTTTATTTCAAATAGACCAATTACAGGCACTTTTGAATTGTCAAAATGTCGGTCAGTCAAAAAAAAAATGAAGCTAAATTTCACGTTCCGAAGCGTAGATCTCTATGGAGAAGAAAGTGCAAGAAACTGCATGGATACTCTTTTAAATCATTATGAATTACATAAATCTTGGTTACATATTTATTGTTGCTTTTATTATGTGAGCACTATGCAGATGTAATAATAATTTAAAAAAAAAGGAAGAGATGACCAGTCTCAACTGACAGCACCCGTTCACGAGCATGACGCATGCATAAGCCCCACTCAGCTCAACCATTTTGAAGGGAAATGAATGACCCAATAATACGTGTCACCATCAGCGAGACATTTGAGTGAGCATGACAAACTCTCAACCGCCATGCTCGTAATGTCAAAATAGTAGTAACCTAATAAAAATGCTCCATGGTACTTCACATTCACAAAACTTGAAAAAAGTGCTTCTACATTATACACTGCTGTTGTTTGAAAATACAAAAGGTAATCAATTATCATAAGCTCTATTGAAATATACAAATAAAATTAAAAAAAAAAAAAACATTTTGAAAACAACAATAAATCCAATATTTATAAATATGTATATAAAAATATTAAAAAAAAAACTAATTTGTAGGGAAAAGTGGCTGTGGCTGTGGAGCAGGACCGGTATTTAGCCAAGCGTTTTTATCAAGGATATAATCTTCCAGTTTATAATACGCTTGTCTACATAGTGTGTTTAATGCATGTTTTAAATTTGGACTCATTTAGTTGTAGAATCTCAAGTGGTATTTTATTATAAAATTATAAAAACACAGTACCCCATAAAAGAACTATGTACTTTAGCCAATCTGAGTCGAGGTTGATCTAATTTGTTCCTATTCCTAGTATTTAATGTAATTATGCCAGTCACTTATCTTAGTAAAAAGATGAATATTTTTCCAAACATACAAAATGCTTTCTTATTGCTAGGCAAAATTTCTGAATCTTATAAAACCACAAATAATCTTCACCAACGCTACTTTCAAAGTTGTTTGTCATGTTGTAGAACGAGATGCATATCATTATCCATAAACTAGTGTAAGTCGCAAAAAACGTGTATTTCGACACTCTCAAGGGAATCAAAATTCGTAGGGTAGTTTCCATTGACCGAGAATTCTGAAATTTGGCATGAAGTAAGGTCTCATAATCATCGCACAAGTATAGGAAAAAATCTGAAAACTGTAAATTGGTAGTTACGTCACAAGAAAAAAAACTTATTTTGCTATTTCTTCGTTACTCAATTCGGGATTGAACTGTTTTCATAGGTAAGTTTGTACGGAACCCTCAGTGCGCGAGTCCAACTCGCACTTACCCAGTTTTTTAATATATACCTACCTAAATAGGGACCAAAACAATTAACTATGTATCGATCGTCATTAGTAAATTTTAAGTACTACGACAGCCGTTGTCGATTCATCGATCAGACGGCTTCAAGTTTTTAATTCAGTTGCCTTTTAAATTAAGAATTTCAAATGTGGCTTGAAAACCACTATGCCATGTTAAATCGTAAAACCTGTAAAAGATTCATCGGTTTTCAATTTGATTGATGGGTTGGGTTGCTAAGTAGGAAACAACATGGTACAAACCAAACAACAGGGATTACAAGAACTCGAACTCTTCGAAAAACACAAATATCCCGAAGTTTTCCGAAAACGTGCGAACATAAAAACTCTTCCTTTACCCTCGAGGATTAACTCCAATAACCTTACAAACTTCATACATATCAAAGCGTCGTAGACTTTGGCCTTTAGAACTAGTTTTCCTTATACATTTGGATATTACTTCGAACGCGTCTAATTTGAATAGCACGTGATTCTAACTCTTATTGCCTACTATTGTAGTGAACCCCTTTGAGGTATTTTTGGTCAAAGTTATTAGGTCTTAGATCAAACATTATCAATTCCATCGAACCATCGCCTTTCATCTGGGCACACGTTTTCCTGGCCGTCATTCAAAACTCTAAATATTAAGATTCTGTACTCAGTCACAACTTTCAAAGATGTTGTTTGGGCTGTAGTTTTCTGTAGGCCCACCTTTCATTTTGTTAATCTGTTTTTTTTTTAATGACATAAACAAGAGTTTGACTGCGATCCCACCTAATAGTAAGCAGTGATGCAATAGTTGATGGTAAAACGTACCAGTTTATTAAGAGCCTATTCACTTTAGTTTGCTTTATCAGTACTTTTTTTTTCTTATTCTACATAAATCTATTGGCACACTATACCGTTCTCGACGTCTTTGTATCAGCGCTGGGGTTCGTCACATTATGCATGGGCCACGGCTTTATGCTGAGGATTCGGCCATTTTGCGCGGATGTGACGCATATTTTCCCTATATAATGATTATGATTGTAAGCTAGTCTTAACATTGCATCATTTTGCGTAAATAAATTGTTATTGTTTTTTTCTTTTAAGTCGCGGGTCTTGTCGCCAGTAGACCACCTCCCACCACTACATACACACGCTCCTGTAATTTAATGACTATGTATGTCTTTATAGCTAGGTACATATATATGTATATATATGTTTTTTCTAGGCATTAATTCCGCCTTTATACTTTTGTGTTGCATAAAGTTTTAATAAATAAATAGCTTGCTCTAATTGAACGTGCTTTTTAAACTTCACATTTTTTTTTCTGTCTCTCTTTCTACTAATTTCAACAATACACCATTGGGAGGACCTTTTATTTTGGACCGTATAAGCTGCATCAGTTGTCATTCTGTGCGGCGTCTCTTCGCAGACCATGTCCCACCTTCCATTCTGCATGACGTGTTCCTGTTCACGTAGGGACCTGATGACATCATCAGTGGACGGCATTGCCGTGGTCACTATACTAAAAACTTTTTTTAAAACTTAATTTGTCATCGGCGCTAAAAAGAAGAAGGTCAAACAAACAATAATAAGTCGTTTGACTCAATCAATTCACCACTGCCTGGATATTAAGCCTCTGTCTTAGGTGCCTTTTTAAAGTAGGTAGTATATTTACCTAGCTGGAGGGTGTCTCATGCCATGCTTACCGATATTCGATCTCCAACTGCTTTCAAGTGCGGTCGCCTCCTTCTGCGAAGCAGGAATGCTAGCGAAGGAGGAGGCCGCACGCGTGAGGGAACGAAGGTCTTCACGCCCCAGCCGCCGTAATTCCGACCTCGACTCCCAGCTGGTAATTAACCGGAGCGAGCCCAGTCGTCAATAGAGTTCGTAGTGATCCACGCGCTTCTCAAATAGATATCAGCAAACCGTAGGGGCCAAGCAGGGCCGATGCCCGCTAGCTAAGACCACGGGGAATTTCGCAAAGAATAACGCAAAGGGTAATTGAAGGACACAGGTATGGTTTTAGTCTCTGACACGCTCTCTCGCTCCACCCAGAGCGCGAGAAGTCAATAGATAATTTCCAATATTAAAAAAAAAACTGCTTTCACTGTTCCACCGGCTATCGGCTATCGGTTCTTCGACAAACATGGCCGGCTCACTGCCACTTCAGCTAACCCTTTTTTTACGTGGGAAATCATCAATTGGATTCTCGCGCTCTTTGTAGAGCGAGAGAGAGTTTCAGACATTTACTGACAAAAACCCGCAGTGTTCCTTCGGTTGCCTTTTGTGAGGGCCACAGTAACTCTATCTAATAATCTGTAGCCTTGGCAGACATCGGCTCTGACAGGCCCCCGTCAATCTTGCTGGCATCTTTTTGAGGTACGCGTGGAATACAACGCTCCGTCGTCCTCATCGCACTGCAAGCTACCCATTGCTTGCCGTCTTCCAACACTCATCATTCACTCCTAAACTTCAGCTAACCCTGCTAGCAATGTCAGCGACTCTAGTTGTTATCCCGACAGTAACCAGAGTAAACTATCTTACAAAATTAATTACTAAAATTGAGTAGGCTAAGCAGTCGGACGACGAGCAGTATCGGTAGCTCGCCGCTCGGCCGTCGGAGCCCGTGTCGTCGACAGCGCATAGAGTTCCACGCCCGCTTCAAAGAGGTGTCCGCAAAACCATAGGGTCCAGCAGGGCCGAAGCCTCGCTACCAAAAGGGAAACCCGGGGCCCTGAAACGCAAGGCAAAGACCCTTCTTTGCCTAGGACCCCGGGTACCCTACATAGGAGTGGGTTTTAGTCAGTTAAACTCTGACACGCTTTTGCGCTCTGCCCTAGAGCGTCAGAAGTCAATGGATGATTTCCCACCCAAAAAAATGTAGGGTAGCAGTAATTGTGCCAATCCCTATGTTATTAAAATTTCATCACTGAATTTCTTTTGTTCAATGACTTTATCTCGAGCGAGATCTTTTGTCGAATATTAGAAGAGGAATTCGCCATTGTATAATGGTACAGGTTATTTGTAGAATAAAAAAATACGAAAATAATTTTCTCAACTTGTTTATTTAGATAGTCAACATATTTCCTTCTATCATCGACGACATAGTACATTATATTACAATAATGCAGTAACTCAATCACAATGCCTTATTCGTTATTATTGCAAATAACTAGAAATATCAGTTTCATTGGTTATCGTAAACATATTGTAATTATTTTTCAGTAAATTTAGAATACACATTTTTTTTTTTTTTTTAATGATATCCAGTGTTTGACTGCGATCCCAGTGATGGTAAGCTGTGATGCAATCGTTGATGGTGAATCGCACTAGTATATTAACAACCTATTCACTCTAGTATTGAAGAAACTGAAATAAGAAACACACTTAAAAAAGAAAAAAGAAATACACTAGTTGAGTGGAAAATAGCAATAGAATAATGTCAACATGATTTCTTGTGTACATTGTGTACTTTGTATTTTATTTAAACAGCATGAAAAAGGAAATTGGAGAAATCGTTTTTTAAAAACTATACTTATGTATTTATTATTATTTTTTATTATTATTATTTTTTTTTTATGATTTCTCCAATAGATGTCTGAAAACCTTTCTCCGAAGCCTAAACAGAAAGTTTCTAGACAGCCACCTTTATTTATATGTAGTTTTTAAAAAAAAAAAACAAAATTCAAAAGTTTTTATTTCACAGAGGCCTTTATAGACACTTATAAAACGTCAGAAGCTAGTTGGTCGTTTCCTATGGAGAAGAACCGGCAAGAAACTCCATGGTTACTCTTTAAAAAAAATGTTGTTCTTACAATATTCCATATTACAGTATTAGTAGATATTATATGTAAGGACAGTGTAGACCAGTCAATATTGTACCCAAAGGTACAATAACAATAATTATAATAAAAACTGAGTCGTAATAGGAAGTCATCTAAAAATTCTTGGAGTCTACAGTGTTCTCACATTCCTATTATAAAAAAGAGGCTATTATAAATGAGACGCTAACAAAATAAATTACTAACGAATTTATGATAACTGGGGTCTAATAATATAAAAAAAGTGTTTATGTTCGTAAAGCCTAAACTAAGCCCTCATTTTTCTGCAAGTTAGCAAGTCGACACGTGGTTTTTAACATCTTTCAATCATAAAACAATCTGTTCGTAATATTTTACTCGCTTGGAATTATAATAAGATTTTGATAACCGTAATATGACTAGAGGGTTAAACACATGAATAATATATTTATCGCCCTCACCCTACCTCTCCCATGCCTCACCTAATTTCCACATATTCGATATTATTGATTAGTGCGAGTCACGCCTAAGGATGACAGCTACCTGTCTCACACAACCTACCCTTGGGGATGAGGGTAATGAGTAGACAACCTGTTACACTATTTAACTATGGAGTAATGTTTTTTTTTCTGTTTTGGCTACGCACTGTTTGTGCACTTAGCCAGTGTCAAATCTGAGAGTATTTAGTTTTCAGTTACTTTTATTTTGAGTTCCAATAAAATGCGGGTAAAACACATTCTAATTAATAAAAGAAAAACTTCGCTGAGGTAGTTAGTAATACTACAATAACACTCTCAGCATTTTGCCAAAATTGCGCTTATTTCAATGATTCCACACATTGCATCCAGGTAAGCAGACACTTAGATACACAACCATACCAATTTTAAATCGCAATATATCAATTTGCGAATAATTAAAACAGGCATTAACTTCACTCGTAAAAACCTGCCAAAAACTGTGGAGCAGCTTTATTCTATTTTATGCAAAAGCGGAAATGTCTAATATTTTGGAGACCACGTGACTGAGCGTTGAGATGACGTCAGAACAAAGGAATCGGAGGCGTGGCCTACTCGAGGCGTTCGGCGCGAACGTTACGATTTTAACTTGGCTAGGGGGGCTGTTGGTCTAGTGGTTAGTGGCCCTGACTGCTACGCCGGAGGTCGTGGGTTCGATTCCCACCCAGGACAAATGTTTGTGTTATGAGCACAATCATTTGTTCTGTGTCTGGGTGTAATTTATCTACAATATGTATGTATTTAGAAATATTTAAGTATTTTTATCAGTTGTCTAGTTCTCATAACACAAGCTCTGCTTAGCTTGGGACTAGATGGCGCTGTGTGATAGTTGTGTAAAAGAAGAAAAGTAAGAAAAATTAAAATTTGGTGATTTCCCGGCACAGGAAAAGGTTTTCATTATCCAAATACCAAACATTGAATTTAGAACTTAAGTGCCGAATCATTGGATTTATTGCCAAACAGAAAATTACTGGCCCAAGAGGTTCGCCCTGTTGACAGCCAACAGCTGATTCCAAAGGGTTTTCCTTGTAACGCAATTTAGAAGAGTGTATTCATCTTACCTACACACCTTTAACATTGATATAGAAAACAGTAAATTTTTGTCAGCAAGATGTCCCTATTCAACAAATTGAAGGTATATCTAATGTCAACCTTAAAAATGACCCCATCTTCATTGCTATTGAAGTAGGTTGGTGGAACATGTAATTTGTTAATGTGGTCAGTACTCTGGAATTAATTTATAGCAGGAACCATATAAAGAGACATAAAACACAACTAAAAATAAAAGGAATGGAGCTTGCTTGACTGCGATCCTACTTGATGGTAAGCAGTGATGCAATCGTTGATGGTGAGGCGCACTAGTTAGAGCCTATTCAGTCACTAGCCTTGAAGACATCCAAATTATAATCGGATGGAAAGATCTCAGCAGGCAAATTGTTTCAGTCCTTCGATGTACGCGGTATAAGCGACGAGGCGAAACGCTTAGTCCGGACCGTAGAGGTTTCAACAACGTAAGGGTGGATGCTTGCCGTAGGTACGTCGGGTTGTCTGATGGTAGAAATGAGATGGCGGAATCAAGTCTTGCAATTCCCGCGCACACTCTCCAATATGCAATCTCTAAAACACGAAAGGCTGACTACCCTACGCCTGTGCTCAAGGCTTTGAAGACTGGACTTAACCAAATCTGCATCACCAATTGGCCTCTTCGCACGCCTTTCCACCGTATAACATGCTTTGTATAACATTAAAAGCAGTCCCGGTGTAAAGTACCGCCGGACCTTTGCAAGAATGCCGAGTTTCTTAGCAGCTACCTTGGCTTTGGACTCAAATAAAAACTTTTTGGGCTAAAAAAAAGCTTTTTATACATTAAATTTTCCAAAACTTCTTATAGCATATTACCGGACTGGTATTGAGACATAATAATAATTAACCGTTTATTCCACAATTTCTTAAGCTTACATTTGAAATGTTGTTAGTAATTGGTTAGTAAGTTTGCTTAAATTATGTTAGTAATATTTTTGCCTGATTTATATTGAAATATGGACCCCTGTAAGGGTAAAGGCCTCCTTATCTTCTTACACAACTCTCTGTCTTTGCCAGTATTTAGCCAGTCGTTTCCTATTATCTGAATGATATCATCAGCCCACCGTCTCATTGGTCTTCCAACATTTCTTTTCTCTATTGCCCCCTTTTTATCGTGTGGTTTCAATGATCCATCTTTTGTCTGTACATCGTGAGATGTGTCCAGCTCACTCCCATTTAAGTGTGAGTGCATGGATAAGAGCGTCGGTAACTTTCGTTTTTTGTCTGATGGTCACATTCTTAACTTTTTGAATTCTTCTAATCTTCAACATGCTCCTTTCCATTGCTGTTTGAGTACATTTAATTTGTTGCTTTACTATACTGAGACATGAAACATGATAACTAGAACAAGCAACGTTTTGCTGACGATGTGCACAGTGTGCACACAACTTTTTTTTTCAGCACACTTAATCTAAAATATATCTTCCTGCCCTTGTCCCATATTACTTGAGGTCAGCGAAACACCTTTTTTTTCCATTCTGTCCTGTCACCGTCATGCTATCATTAACTCGCTTTTCTTTCATATCACTCCTCACAGAACCCATCCATCTTTTCTTGCTCTCGAAAATATGTAATGACAATAAAATAAAGACATATACTCACTCGCCTATCGTCAACATCGAGCATGGTTTAAAAGCTTGTTACTTCATCTAACGCAATCCAACGCGATGTTTAACGAGAAGGCAACGCGAAAAAAAAAGATAACGCCTGAAAACTCTGTTAGCATTCGGTAATTCCGTGATTTACTCGAATATTTTACAAAACGTGTTCCAGGAAATACGTGTTTTCATTAAACCCTTAAAAGTTTTTGAAAAAAATTGTCGTCATTTAGAATCTTGATTAAAATTTGCAAGGCTTCTGTTGTTATACTTTTTAGACCTTTTTATTTTTTGAGTAAATTATGAAGTGTCTAAGTTCATGCATAATAGCAGATTTTCAGAGATCTTTACTGGATTAGTTTTACAGAAATTAATAAATTGATTTTAATAGAAGCCTAGATAATATCCACAAGATATTGTGTTTCCAAAATATCTAATAAAAAATTTGTAATAACGTCAAAATCGCGTAAGAGCGGTTGTATGAAAAACAGTGAAAATGTCTGTCGAGTTGCATCCCTTTAAGTAAGACTTAAATGACTACTAAATAACACTATAATATGTTGGTATAGGTTAAGTCTCACTATTAGGTAGTAGTACAGTACAGGATAATGCTACAAACTTCAGCAGGAAACACGTCAGACTACCAACAATTCCTTTGTCATAAAATTCCAAGTAATTTCACCGAGTTCAAACGGGTTGGTAACAAATTCGAGCGTGTGTCAACACTATAACCTACATAGCTATACCCTACTACTATTATATACTATTTGACCTGTAATCAAGTTCTAGGAATCGACCCTGAAACGTCAAACAGATTAATCTTTGAGCTAATTAAACTCGTTAAAAAATTAACTAGTGCGATTCACTATCAACGATTACATTACTGCTTACCATTAGGTGGTATCGTAGTCAAGCACTAGTTTAATATCTATTTTTTTAAAGTTTTTTATTCATTTAAACAATAAAAAAGTATCAAATTCGTGAGCCAAAGTAAAACTAAAATAAAAAGAACGACTGATCAATTTACTAAATAGCTAAGTGATTGGTGTACCGAAACATTTTCTAGCGATTGATAAAAGTAATAAAAATGATTGATTGGGAAAGCTGTCTAATCTCAATGAATCAAGCCTTGCCTTTTTGAACGGTTCAATGAAAATAATTATTATTTGTGACGATTGAATGAAAAAAGTGTTGCTACCCGGGTATATTATTTTTTTATCCTTTTATTATTTTAATTTTGTTTTACATATAAGAATATGTTGATTATTGTTGTTTGACTTTTATTTATTATCATTTGACCTATTATTGACCTTATATACAAATATTTTAACCTTTTGAGTGCGTAATTAGAAACACAATAGTAAGACAATGGCGCGTGAACGCCGGCGTTAATGCGGGGATCAACAGCTTAATCTATTTTCCGTTGTTATTATTAAATCTACACTGATATTATAAAGAGGTAAAGTTTGTTTTTATTTTTGTGTTTTTTTTTGTTTGTAGGGGGTAGTCTCTGAAAGTATTGGTCCGATTGCTAAATTTTTTTTCACCGATAGAAAGCTGCTTTATTCTTGAGTATCATAGGCTATATTTTATATACGCGGGCGAAGCCGTGAACAAAAGCTAGCTATTCATAAATTAAGTTATTGTTATTTTATTTGTTCGATGTATCGATTTGTTGATTGTATCGATGACATTAAGAGAGGCCAACTCGAGATACATTTTCATACAACCGCTCTTACGTGATTATGATGTTATTACACATCTTTCTCTAGATATTTTGAATACACAGCTATCTTGTGGATATTATATAGGCTTCTATAGAAATCAAAACATAAATTTGTGTAAAACTAATCTAGTAAATACCTCTGAAAATGTGCTATTTTACATGAACTTTGGCCCTTCATAATCTACTTATATATTAAAAATATAAAAAAGTACATCCATAGAAGCTTTGCGCATTTAATCGAGACTCTGAATAAAGATATTTCTGAAAAACTTTTAAGGATTTAAAAAAAAATACGTTTTCCTGGAACAAGTTTTATGAAACAATCGAGTAAATTATAGAATTACCGAATGCGAAATAGACTTTTCAGGCGTTATCTCTCTTTTTTTCGCATTGCCTTTTCATCGAACATCGCGTTGGATTGCATTAGATGAAGCAACAAGCTTTTAAACCATGCTCGACGTTGACGATAGGCGAGTGGAAAAGGGCCCTCTTAAAAGTAATTGTTGTTTTGTTCCAAAATCATTTTGGGTCATTTTAGTTGGTGATACAATTCTGAATGATTTTTGTAAGTATTAATTAGGCACTGTCACTCCTATATTGTATATGGGCGATTCATCCATCGGATTCCCGTGACCCTCACCATCACTCGTCAACTCACATCCAACAACGGAACTGTAAGTAGCTACCTACCTCTGAGCCATACATCATTGGTTCACCTTGTAGGAGCTCTTCCAATGCTGTGTCTTCCAATGCGCGGTCGCCACTCCAGATTCTTTAGGCACCATCGATCAACTTTTTGCGAGCAATCTACCCTGCCCACAAATGTTTGGTGATTCTTTGGGCTATGTCGGCAACCTTAGTTCTCCTGCGGATGTCTTCATTACTGATGGGATCACGCAACAAAATCCAGTATAGACGTTTATATTGCCTTTTGGGTGACGAGGCCCATTTTACAATAGCGACCACGTTTCAGAGCCATATGTCATCACTGGCAACACGCATTGGTTACTTATAAACTTTCGTCTTGAGATACCGGCGGCGTTGCTGTGTTATGTTTATTTATTTCTGCGTAGCACATTATAGTTGTCATCTCATAAAACCACACCACAAAACTTTTCTCCACCAATAAGACCGGACATTTACCAGACCTGACCTACATTTTGACCAAAGCTACCGAAAACTTCGTTATGTAACGCTCAATGTTGTCTCAACGACTCCATGTTGCAGTGTCCAGGTGCAAGATAATCTTTATCAAAATGTCACAACGCTTTCCAAAGATGAATCGCGACTGGAAACCGCGAATAGGGCTGTAACGCCAAGCGTTTTCAATTTTAAAAGTGTTTGGTATCATTTCATGTAGCTAGTTAGGTAGCTATGCTTGCCAAGGTCGGTTTCTTCTGTATCCTGGAAAGCTCATCAAGCTGTTGGTCATCATCATCATCATCATTTCAGCCGACAGACGTCCACTGCTGGACATAGGCCTCCCCCAAACGTCGCCACAACGAACGATCCTGTGCTTCTCGCATCCATCGGATTCCCCCAACCTTCACCAGGTCATCGGTCCACCTTGTAGGGGGCCTTCCGACACTGCGTCTTCCGGTACGCGGTCGCCACTCCAGAACCTTTCGGCCCCAACGGCCATCCGTTCTGCGAGCAATGTGCCCTGCCCATTGCCACTTTAGTTTGGCGATTCTTCGCGCTATGTCGGCAACCTTGGTTCTCCTGCGGATATCTTCATTTCTGATTCGATCACGCAAGGAAACTCCGAGCATAGCCCTTTCCATTGCCCTTTGGGTGACTTTGAGCCTTCTGATGAGGCCCATTGTGAGCGTCCACGTTTCGGAACCATATGTCATCACTGGCAACACGCACTGGTCATAGACTTTCGTCTTGAGACACTGTGGTATATTGGATGAGAAGATACCGCGCAGCTTCCCGAACGCTGCCCAGCCGAGTTGGATTCGACGGTTGACCTCTTTCTCAAAATTAGATCTACCCAACTGGACTGTCTGTCCAAGGTAGACGTAATCGTCTACAACTTCGAGTGCAGAGTCTCCGATCTTGATCGGAGTGGGTGCTACATGGTTATTTACCATGACTTTGGTTTTGTCCATGTTCATTTTAAGACCAACTCTTTCGGAAGCTCTACTGAGGTCATTGAGCATTGTGCTGAGCTCTTCCGTAGTCTCAGCCATGACTACTATGTCGTCGGCAAACCGAAGATGAGTGATGTACTCGCCATTGACATTAATGCCCAATCCACTCCAGTCCAGAACCTTGAAGACATCTTCCATTGCGGCCGTGAACAGTTTCGGAGAAATGACGTCTCCCTGCCTCACACCCCGCTGCAGGAGGATAGGTTTCGAGGTCTGGTCTTGTAGTCTGACTGACATAGTGGCGTTTTCGTACAAACACTTCAGCACCTCGATGTACCGATAGTCAATCTGGCACCGTTGCAGAGACTGCAGCACAGCCCAAGTCTCGATCGAATCAAAGGCTTTCTCGTAATCCACAAACGCTAAGCAGAGAGCTGCTCATGCAAGCTGTTGGTGCTGGCTGTCAATTGAACATCGTTGACAGTTGTTACGGATAATCAGAAGTCAGAAAATCTGCCACCAGCTTAGCCAAGGGGTATCATATTACTCAGTTATTGAGTTGTGGATGTCAGATATGTGGTTACTCAAGTTGCTCAGTCAGAAAATGCTAGACAGATTAATTGGTTACAATTTTAGAGAGGAAATAAAATAACAAGTTTTCGTTATAGAAATTCTAAAGTAATACGTACGGCGAGTATCCACCCTTACGTTGTTGAAACTTCAACGGTCCGGACTAAGCATTTCGCTTCGTCGTTTATACCGCGTACCTACATCGAAGGACTGGAACAATTTGCCTGCTGCGGTCTTCCCGTCCAACTATAATTTAGGTGCCTTCAAGGCTAGAGCTAATAGGCTCTTAATAAACTAGTGCGCCTCACCATCAATAATTGCATCACTGCTTACCATCAGGTGGGATCGCAGTCAAGCACCGGTTCATATCAATTAAAAAAAAAAAAAACTTAGAAAAACGGTAATTTAACTAGTGTTTGATAGTCAATGTTTTATTCACTTGAATCAAGCGAGAACGAGACACTATTATTTATTTATTTTAAGACGTCTCGTGCTTTAAATAAACATAGCAGTACTTACTGTAAGATGTTCTTACTGATCTGCATAAATAATTTATCTTAGTTTATATTGGAGCTTATATTTTCTGTATGAACTACTTGATCGTATTTTACTCTTAAACCCGTTTTGAGTGACTTTACCCATAGGCTATTTTTAACCGACTTCGAAAAGGAGAAGGATATATGTTTTGGCTGTATGTATTTTTTATGTATATTCACTGATTTCTCGGTCAATTGTGGACCGATTTTGAAACACAAACTTTTGCCTTTATAATATTTTTATGTGATTATTAGCTTCTGTCAACGGCTTCGTGAAAGTCGAAAATTATCATAAGAGAATATACTCCTTAGATAAAAACGGAGCCTTTGTTCTATTCCAGGACATGGTCAACCCATATGCCAAATTCCATCCAAATCCGTTCAGCCATTTGAGTGTAACAAACATACACTCATAAAAATTTTCACTTTTATAATATTGGTATGATGTGACGTGACAGCCCTACAATGAAATGACTAAGATTTAAAAAGTCGAGTTCTCACGGCCGACGGTGGAAAGTTATGTCTCCAGTAAAACTGTCCAGTTTAGTTTCTGCTGTATATTTTTCTGCGAAATGGAATTTTCTGATTTAGTTACGTACCGGCTACTTGTTACGATGACGCCTTCTCTTTCGAGAGAAAATTTTAAAGTGTTTACTGTAATATTGTAGAAATAAGATTGACTGTAAACAAATTGACACTTACGTATACTTTTTTGCCCGTGTTAAGACCTGTCATATTATATGGATCAGAATGTTGGGCTGTGAAAAAGACGGATGAAAAAAGACTGTATGTAGCGGAGATGAGAATGTTGAGATGGATGTGTGGTAGGACGAAAATGGATAAAGTGAGAAATGAGTATATTAGAGGAAGTTTGAAAGTGGCGCCAGTGACTAAAAAGTTGAAAAGCGGAATGAAACGCATGTTACTAAAAAGTTCTAATTATACATATATATGTAGATGGATAGAGAGGGAGAGGGAGGCCAAAGAATAGATGGATGGATTGTGTGAGGAATGATATGAAAGAAAAGGAAGTTGGTGAAAGTGTGTCGGGTGACAGGACAGGATGGAAGAAAAAAACGTGTTGCAACGACCCCAAGTAATATGGGATAAGGGTTTGGAGGTAGGTGGAACAGAGAGTAAAGTCCCGCAAACCTCCTTTGAAAAGGGAGGATCCTCCAACCAGACGGGTGTTATGTCTGGTGGGCTACTGCCCGATAGATGATTTCGGGCTGTTCTATATGTTCTAATTGCGCGGAGAACTTTGATTGCGCGATGCAGGATTAGTTCCTATGTGACGCCATAGATGTCGCTACATCACTCCCCTCCGGAGATCGGAGATCGATGGTTCTTGATGCTTCTTGATACGTGCCAGGCCAGTGGTAGGATGGTTCCAGTGGGTCGGAACCGAATGCCGCATAGTTCTCGGTGAGTCGGAACTGTCTGCGGTGATGCCCCAGTGAGTCGGGGTGTTGCTATCCCAGTGAGTCGGGATGATGCCCCAGTGAGTCGGGGTGATGATGTCCCAGTGAGTCGGGATGATGCTGCAGGCTCCAGTGAGTCGGAGTAGTGCTGCTGGCTCCGGTGAGTCGGAGCGGTGCTGTGCGACGTAGTGGCTTGACTGCTGGCGTCGATCAGGAGAGGTTCTTCGTGGCTCTTCATATGACTGGCCGAAGATGCAGTGTGATTCGCCAAGGTCGCTGATGAGGCTGAGGGTGATGACCAGGTATGACCAGGTAGGCTTGCTGGTGGCCAGGATACCTTTTATAGCCGTGGGTGCTGGCTGTATGGCTCGCTGCTCGAAAGCTTGAGGAAGTGATGATGACGTCACGAAGTAGTAGCTGCACGAAGGCTGCGCTGACGTTCTTTGTCGAGGGTCACCAGTGTGGAGGTATGCGGAACAGAGAGTAAAGTCCCGCAAACCTCCGTTGAAAAGGGAGGATCCTCCAACCAGACGGGTGTTATGTCTGGTGGGCTACTGCCCGATAGATGATTTCGGGTTGTTCTATATGTTCTAATTGCGCGGAGAACTTTGATTGCGCGATGCAGCATTAGTTCCTATGTGACGCTATAGATGTCGCTACAAGGGCAAGTAGAAGAAGAAGATATTTTTTTTTGGGCTGCAGGGTTCTTTGAAACAGTTATCGTGACCTTTGCACACAAAGAGAAAGTGAAGAATTTTGGTGGGATTTAGACTCCATTCGTCATAAGATTTATATAAACAAAGCTTTTTACTGTCCGTTTAACCTGTATAAAATATTATTGTAGAAGATTTTGGTCAAATTAGCAATTTGGCCAAAATGTAAACCAAACACGAACTAGTAAATGTATACTAAGTAAATTGTTGCCAAGCCTTCGGGGAATAGGAGACCGACTTTAAATAAACAAGCTTCTGTAATAATTAATTTTCAGACCATCGCGATTAATAATTTTGCATGTAATGCATAATACAAGATGCTTAATAATCTAGGTTTTTTTGTTTGTTTGAACGCAGAAATTTTTAGTGTTGGATAGGTCATTTATTGACCAATAGGCCGCAGCCTAAAAAGATGGACAGATCTGGTCCGCTCTACACTGGATACCCAATTGCATGTCGCACTTCATGACGCTAAAAACCATCACAGATGACGAGACACCATCAGTAAGAAGCTAATCCAGCCGGAACTTCACGGTCCTCAGTAATGAGGATCCTCCTCCTCGAGTCCTATTGACTCGAGGAGAAGGATAATCAATATATAACATCACGCTGTGATCAAAAGGAGGGGAGCAGTAACCAAAGATCCGGGTGAAACTACCGGGGTCAGCTGGTTTTAGATACAAATAAGTCCTGAAATTGATAACATTAGTTTAATTGTACGACTTAATTTTTGCTTACGATAACCAATAAAACTATACATAATATCATTAAAAGCTTTACAATTTTTATCTATTTACAATATTTACATAGTTTAAATATTCACTTAATATTAGAATGGAATGTTCGATAAAATGGCCACTTAGTGACATATATTGCAATATTTTCTAGTTAAAACCCGGATTATCCAGTCAATTTATAGATCAACTATTTGATTACCCGGACTGTTAAGACATTGACCAGATACGGTTTGATGTATGTGCAGATTAATATGTTAAATGAACTAGGAGTTATTTATGTACAGTATATTTTGTGGTTTAACATTAGTGTCTACTAATTTTGAATTACATGTTATTTTTATATTTTAAATAAAATACATTGTTCCGCTAATATACAGTGGCAGACTGTAACCAAGTCTAGTTTGACGTTAGATTGAAACATCTTTCACGGATGGGATATATTGGCTGTCAATATTGATGAAATATTGATTGTTATCAGTGTGACTGGGTTGCAAGTCATCAAAACTACAGAAGATTGATTGACATACCAACGTACCAGTCTGTATAAAGTAAAAATTGAAGAATTGAAATAATGCCTGACTACTTAATTTTAGATGGGAAAAATTTCTATAATTAAAAAAATCCACATAAATTTTGTGTTATTTTTTTATTGTGTGATGACAATAATTAATAAAGCAATGGTATTATAAATAGTGGGAAGACGTGATAATAGTGGCAACACTGTTTTATTTACAACTTTTCATATTTAATTATGAAGGTCTATGCTCAGAATTGTGTTCAAATGGAATTACTTTATTGATATTGACTACGGGTAAGTGTTAAAAATTGATTTAATGACTATTTAAACAAATGTAGCACGCTTTTATTTAAAATTATTTTAGATTTATTATTAAAAACGCTATTCTTTCGAATTCTCATAAGTGATAGATATTTTTAACATTGACCAGTGGATGTTACAAATATTTTGCACAAAGTTATTAGAGACGATAATGATAGTAACCAGATTTATTTGATACATTTTTCTTTCTGGAAAATGATAAAAGTATTTAAATACGTATTACAAATATGATTAAATACAATCCGTATTAGCGTAAATGGCACATCGTTACTATTATATGTACAGTCGTGATGCTTACATATACATACTTAGTTATACATGTTTACTTATTTACAAAAAATACATTCACTAGTTGTCTTTCATCGTGGCTCGAATATTTACAATTTTTTAAGATGAGATTCAGAATTTTCTAAGACTAAAAAATAAACACAGTTTCTTGTGAAAAATGTGCTCGGAAACGTTGCGTTAGTTCTTGGAAAGAAAATGTGTAGAATATATTTGCAGGGCCGTAATTCAACATAATACAGGGTTATGAAATCAAATTTTCAGAAAAGCTGTCTTAAAATAGACGGCTTAAGCAGACCAAAAGTTAGCAATCAATTGTAAGTTAAAGACTACTTTTCAATAAATTGCAGAATCAATTTCTACTGGAGTCTATGTTTACTTCTAGGCAAGCGTGCTCCATCGTCGGCCACATCATCGCTTACCATCAGGTGAGATAGTGGTCAAACGCGAGCCTATACATAATTTAAAAAAAAACCACGGAGCAACCTAAGCGTAAAGAAGCTAGATTTGTTTGAAAAATTCTGACTTTCACCTCTCTTAATCAGTAATGTTATATCTAATACAACATTAAATATTACTTCACGTTAAAGCGTTTCATTGAGCGCTAATTGCAAACAAAGTATCTAATATACGTTTATTTTTATAGCTTGAATTTATTACGAACTAAAATCTTTGGCATAGATTCTTAAAATTTGGATGCGTCTGTTTAGCAATCTGTTAAAAAGTCCTTTCCAATGGTATGGTGATACGTGACTTTGGGTCCCCAATTAACATGATGGATCGTTTGAAATAGACGACCAGGGACTTTAACAAGACGTGTTAAATATCAAGCGTGCGAGCGAGAAACAGGGATGGAGTTATACACTCTGTATACCTCCATCGCTTTGACAGTTCAATTTAGGTCGTAAAATAGATAGTGTTAAGAGTGGTAGGGGTCTCTGTCCCTTATGATTTGTCTGACTCTCGCATTTTATAAAATAAAACTGTGTTTTAATGTTTATATAATATGCAACCAACAATAACATTGTAATAGATATTTAGAAATATGACATAAAAAACAATAATTTGCTTTTACATCATCAACTTATGCTAAAATATTGCAAAATTTTAACAAAAACTATAATAATTCTTAAGAATAGGTACCTACTACATAAAGTACTGAATACTAGCAACAATATCTTCGATAAATATAACCAAATATGCCATTAATCAAGGAAATTCTTACCAGTAAAAAATATTATTGCACTTTATTTCAAAGATTCTTGCATAATACCGAATTTAACAACTATTTTAGAAACATACCAAAATGAAATTATCCCTGAGAATGTCTGACTTGGATGCGTGCACGTTCGGAATACTACATTATTCGGGTAATGAGACTTCTAGTCATTTCGCATAATGTCGTTAAAGTATGAAGCTGTAAATGTTGGTAGACTTATGACTTTTGAATTTGTTTTAGAGGTTAAAGGTGTAACGGAAAGGCGTGGCCAACGTATTAAACCTATTTCTCCAAAGAGGTCATAGTGAATTCTCGAACAAAAATTCCCATCTCCTATACTTTTGATCAGCTGACGTGTGAAATTTTATTTGGAAAATTTATTAAAAAGAATATACATTTTAAAAAGACAGACAAACATAATTAATAAAATACTTTTTTTTCCTATTGCAGTAGATAGTGAGCAATTATTATCTACTAGAAATAATATTTAACCGTAACATTGGCAATTATTGCTTAAACTGGACAGTTGGACAAACCCTACAACTCAATTGTGTGTAAAGGTTGCCCAGTGTACATACATTTTGTCTGCTATAAAGAATAAATTAATATCTTACACAGAAATCACAGAGCATGAAATCGCAATAAATAGTGACTATAATATTTACTAAAATTTACTAAAAGAATATTACCGTGCTAAAAGTATTACATAATTGCCTGCGAAGTACGGTGACCACAAGTTTTGTCTTGTCCATAAATCCAATATTATCATAGGTGTCCGTCATAATTATATCTTTGATTTCTTTAAGTATACGGTACGGAGCAGCAGTGATTCAGTGGTAATAGACCAGACTCACGAGTTTGTACATCGTAGGTTCAATCCCAGGTAGGCACTTTACTTTGTGTAATTTATATTTATAACCACTGTTTTCAAAACGAAAAACGAAAACATCGTTAGGAAAGTGGCATGTCTTAGAACCAAAAACTTTGAAGGCATGAGACATCCGCCAATCCGGACTTGGTCCACGTGGTGGATTACGTGCCATTTCCTGTCCTTGAAAGGAGGTTTGAGTCCCAAAAGTGGGAATATTATAAGTTTTAACGGTGTTGGTGCAGTGATCTGTGATAAAAATATATATGACAGAAGATAAACTCAAACATTCAAGCATCCAACAATCTATAGGTTCCTTTAAAAAGTTAACAACACACGAACACGGAAGTACTTTGATATGCATCTTGGAAACTATTAATAAACGAACATACATATTACTAAGAATCACAGTAAGGACTAGCTTTCACAATATATTACTAGAAGTAAGGATGTACCAAAGATAGAATCCATATTTTTTTTCTAAAATCAGAATACAACCTCTCCAGACTCGCAGGAAAATTTACTCACACATTGCAAAATTGTGGTCATCACACACAATTATTTTTACGCAATCGTTTCAAGTACATGAAAAATGTGGAATGCGGTTTTCTCCTTGATGCCTCCCACCAGCTTTTTTTTGTGTGACTTTGATAAAACTTACATTTTTGCGTTGCCAATAAACGTAGCAATAAAAACAACTTAAGGAGTTTACCAATGACTCAAAAAGTAGAAGAAGAAGAAGCTGCATACTAGGATTATCAGGACTTAAGCCAGGACTAAGCCCCGCAATTATTCTACAAAATTTTTATTGCTCATCTGAATAGATCATAGTTTCAATATTAATCCTATAATATTAGTTTACCTACTATTAGTTTAAACTTCAAATTGTAAGCGATTATTGCCTGAACGAGCGATAGATTAACCATTGATCTAAAATTCTGCCTGCAATACCATTTTTAAGTAACATGGCTCAGAGTTCCCAGTAATTTGTCCTATTCATTCATGGTTTATTTACCTATCATATTTACAAGGTTTACTTCATCTAGAGCCATATTTACAAGAAAGTATTCTCTCTCATCTGGTTGCAAGTTTTATGACCAAAGAAAAATGTGCAGAAAATTGAAGTGACGCTAAAAGCGATCAATGTCTTGGCGGGAGCTATCTCGCCAAATACCAGCTTTAATGACAAACTTCAATTGCCTTGGTATTGGGTATTGGCTTGGCAGGCAATATGGGCACAGAATAAAAAAATGGTACAGAAGGTCCATAATCTGTAATTAAAGGTTCTTAACATAACATTAGTCCTTACTTCATTATTATTCTTGTCCATATCCCAATTTATATGAAATCAGTGCAGCATTTTTTTCTACATTTCATTATTGAGTCCTTGTCCTATCCATAAAATTTTTTGATTTATAAATTCCTACTAGCTCATTTTAAGTAACATCAATCCGATGCAATCAGTTTTGTTATTTGGTGTAAATAATTTTGTGTAGACAATATTTTCTAAGCGTATCAAAAGTAACAGTCATACAATACAATTTTTCCATATGTTTCCTTAAATTTTTTCACAATCTTGAATCACTATACAGTAATAAAAGAGCGTTATGCATAAGTAACCATATGCATTATGAAAACCTCATACATAACAAACAGTCCACGAAAAAGGTCTGGACGAAAAGTTCCATCTATATCTTAATGTCAATCACATAAATTGTTGTTCTTTTATCGCTTCAAGAGAGAGTCAACTTTATGGGCCTCAGTCACGAAATATACTCGAATCACTGCAGTCTAAGATTGCAAGCGGTTCAGCTATATTTTCATTTTCTTCGATAACTATGTCATCAGTATGAAATAGACCTTCTGTTTTGTAATAAAAGTGTAGTTTCCCAAAGAGTAACCTCTATTATAATAGTGGTGGGAATTCGATAATGGAAGCCATGAGGTAATGTGTTGAAAAGGTTAGGGTTTCAAGTTTAATCCCATTGAAACGTTGCGGTAAATCCACTTCCTACGTAAAAGCATTTTCAGGTGAAGTAACTTGTTTTTGAGTTTTGTTTATGGGATTATCGCGTCTGACTTTAATCTTTGGGAGGTTAAACAAAGTAAATTTTTGAACCGAAAAAATATGTTTGTGGCCTCTACGAATTATTTCGCTCAGGGTTGTTCTCTTTATCAAAATTCATTTTCAGTCTTTGGTACATCCACACTCGACTTAACAAAAACATAAGTACAGTCTTTATTTAGACAGTGACTTCTTCAGTAAAGCGACTCTTATCATCTAAATTAATAACTATAGCATGAGTCCTTGCGTGTCCTGATCTAACACCTTTCACTGTTTCCGTACTACTGGGACTCGACTTTAGTTCACTGGTTTTCTCACTCTTATTATTGTAACCGTTACGACTTACTTCTGGTGGTCGAATATCACTACAGTTGGCTTCACCAGAAATTTTGAACACTCCATTTTGCTTATCTTCTTTTGATTCTTCGTTTAGGTCAGTTCGTTTCTTAGGAGAATCAGTTGTGACATCGGTCTGGCTTTGTTCTGCATTGCTGTTTTCCGTGCTTTTGGTTGGACTGAAGGTTTTATGTTTGTAAGCCGGTGGGGCTTCGAAAGGTAAATCTCTACCGCTACTTGAAGACTCTTCAGCAGGTGTAACAGTACACATTAACCTGTCTGCTACTGCACTAAACACTGTGTTCAGTTTCAAAGGTGCTGAATGTTCAGATGGAGGAGGTTTTCTATCGTAAACTGCTGCAGCATCCTGCATGGCACCTATTCTTCGAGATATTACTGCTCCAGCTCCACATCTTTCTCGGAGTTTTTCTAACTGGTTGCAGATTTTTCTGAACTCCTCCTTTTGAACAGAAAAAAAAGTATAATTATTATATTTTGTTTCTATCTACACGGTGATTTATTGCTAGTTCGTATAGTAGGTATACAATATTGTTGTACTATATTTTGCAAAGGCTGTTTTAATAAGTCAGACACTTGATTTATAGCCAAATTTCAGCGTACAATGTCAGACCTTTTAGGTTTAGTTAAAATAATTAAGTTCTCGTCTAACCTGTCTGGAAGATTCTGGAAATTTAAATCAATTTAACTCGACTAAATAAATACCATGAAACATTATATAAGATGAACAATCAAGTAGTATACTGAAAGTAATTAGAATATTTTTGTATTTAGAATTATCTAAGTTTAACCAAGAAATAATTTAATCAATATAGTATGTAGCAATTTAATAAACATCTATATATAGACAAACCAATCTTTCTTATGGATCTGCAATCTGATTTTGTAACATACAATCATACTCTCAGTTATTTTGACCAATCAACAATGTCAATTCATTACGTTGTCGAGAATACAGATTTTAAATATAATAATTTAAGGATTATGAATATCTTAAATTTAGGAAATGATTGTGAGCAAATTACCCAATCGGGGTGCAGGATCTCTAAATTCAAATTTATAGACGATTTACGATAACATGTAATATACATGGCCTGCTTACTTACCTTGAAAAATTTAAACACCAAACAAAAACCACAATGCTCACCTCAAGTTCTCTCTCAGTCATATTGTCACAGAATCTGGCACTGCGATTAGTCGTCATAGTATAGGTAGACTCTGCAGGTCTCGATCTGAACTTGCCTGTCTTCTCTCGCTCGTCTTTACCGTGCCCCTTGTAAACCATGTAGGCCTGGTAACAAAAATATCTATATAAACAAAATGATATCAACTTGAAGTTCTCGCTAATGAACCATTTGTTTAAATTGCAAATAATCTTGAATGAACAGGTGTTATAGAAACGACGATTATTTCTTGTGTTACATTGAAATCAAAAAACAAGTTAATAACAAGCAACTACTAGGCTGACGTAAGAAAATAATTTATCCTTCTAGCTTCGACATATGATCAATGTTCACATAACCTAGATTTTATCAGTTAGGAATAATTCTGGAAACATTGCATATATCATAAAACGTTGATAAAGGAAAAAAAACAAGTACCTCTGATAGCACATGCATAAAAGATGTTCGCTAATGAAAAATCGTATTTTACTTTTAAATTTTGACATGTTTGATTTCTTTGATGTAGAATATATGGTGGATCGTTGGAGGCACGTAAAGATTTCCGGATTCTCAAAGCATTGAGACGCATAGTGCCTCAACTTTTGGAAACAAATGTTCAGAAGAAGAGTTTTTTAATAAACGATGTTGGGCTGGATTTTAGGGTCCCGTTAGAAAAAAAGTATACAAAATAAAACATACAGTGTAAATTCAGTCTCTGTTCAAGAATACATCCTAAAAGTGTTTTGACTGTAACTGCCGCTGAAATGAGATTGCAATGTGAATATGAAAGATTTTGAGTACAAGAATTGCCTTTCAGTTGTAAAGTTTCAAAAAAGATGCAAGTGAATATTCAAACTCTCCACAACTGTGCTTGAACCAACGGACAAAAAATAAAGAAAACATAATAAACAACTCGATAACATTTTCTTCTTAACTTAGCCACAAGATAAAACAGCATCATATATATACGTTATAACGCATAACGAGCGGGATGTAGCTGCTCTTGCCAGCTATTTTGGGATCACGGCCAAATTAACAGTCATAACTGCTGCGACAGCTTACTTACTACTTAGCTGGTCAGCTACTTATGCTATTTAGAGTAAACTACAAAGTTTTATGCTGATTAGCATCAGAGAGGTGGAACTAGCCAGAAGAATTAAAAGCGGAGTGTGGAGCGTACCAGCTGGAAATTATAGGGAGAGGATTATGCCCCATTATGTTGGCTGATATTACCTACTCTTCGTAACGATGATTCTGACGTTTTGACTATATCAACAGTGTATTTGCCTCGTATAGGTCTTTATGAGTGCAAAAGTTGTTGCCTCAAGGTGACGACAGAGGTGAGGTATTGTTTGTGACGTAGCTCCGTAATCGCTTTGTAGCTCATTGAAGTTCCCCTCATCTGAATAGGTTATGCCTACAGCGGCCTACCGGGATTGGTAGCCGGTTTAGAGGTTTTCAGATGGGCCATGGCAGTTGATGGATAGTAGGAAACTTTTTTGCAGGTTCAACGAAGTCAGTTGGAGAGGGATGTTTGAGAAGCTATAGTTTTTTCTTTGTTTTGTTAGACCTATTTATCTTTAATTAGCTTTATCGACATCTTAAAACTATGCCGAGTCTTCAGTCTGCTCCTTAGTTTCTGCACATTGTACGAAGAGTGCCATAAGAGATACTCTTTGCACATCTGGAGAGGCTATTCCTGCAAGGACTTGTAAAAGGAAAAATGTTCATCCAGCAACAAGAAGGGTAGACGACATTATTGTTATCAAGTGTAGCACTTGGACTAGGGTGACACAGGAGCTTAGGGAATGGCATAAAAAGAGACGCTCATAAATGAAAAAAGGTCTATAGGCCCGACCAAAAATCAAAATCGGTCTGTAGACGCGTAGTAAACTAAAGAAGTTCCCTGATATTCGTGTTAAGTTGATGGTGCTGACATCACCATTGTTGGTCTGATGCATCAGACTTGGACTATCCTGCGAAATATCCTGCACATTCTCCTTTTTGTAAACTAATCGTCTTATAAAGACATCGTCATCAATTTGTATCCCCTTTCTTTAAGATATTTTAATGTGTTATGGGTTCCCAGCTGATGGCACTGATTTTAAATATAAATATTTAACGTTTTATTGAAGCTTGTGCTTGGCCTTCTCAAAGTTTTAAGAGGTCAAACTCATTTCATTAGTTATTTACCGGTAAACTTTCTTCATCCAAAATGTGGAGAGAAATATCAATACGCAAGACGTCAAAAAAAGTGATCCAAAGTTGATTTTTAATTTTGGGGAAATAAACGAATTCGTACTTCCGAACTCAATCAGAGATTGACGGAATCTTGTAAAGGTAGGTAGGTATTTTGTACGAATAAATATTTAATCCCCAAAGCGTAATTAGAGTCTAAAACCGGATAAGATAGGATCAATATTGAGCTTATGGCCGAATAACTTGGGGTTATTTGGGATAAATTTTAAGGTACCTGTCGTTATGCGTAATATTAAAGCCACCTGATGAAATGAAGTGTATTAAGTTGATATTTAAAGGCTATTTATAAAAAGATTTTCAGAGCTTTCATTAATATTATTATTTTGTAAATATTTGATATTATATAAAGCTATGACCTAAATACGCTTTGAAGTATATTACGATCACAGGGTATCTAATTTTTATAGACTCTTCTTTATCTTTATTAGGTATACAGTTGAAGAGCTTGTTTGTTTGAACGCGCTATTCTCAGGAAGGTTAAGTGTCAAAATCCCGAAAGTTCATAATACCTATGATTGAAATACCGACGTCCAAAACGCCGAAATTCAAAATACCGAAAGTTTTAAATGCCGATAGTCGTTATATCGAAACATAAAATACACCGATGTTCAGCCGATCCCGATTTCCGGCCACCGTAGGCGCGCGCTTGCGGATGGCGAGCAATGGGTAGCTCGCCGTCCGACCGTCCGGACCGAGCCCAAGTCGTCGACGGCGTGTACTGTTTTACGCGCACCTCAAGGAGATGTCAGCAACTGTAGGGGCCCAGCAGGGTCGAAGCCTACTGGGGCCAAGGGTCTGATTCTGAAAGGAAGACTCGGCCCTGATACGAAAGGCAACGAAGAAACAGGAGTGGGTTTTTGGTCAGTAAAAGTCTGACACTATCTCTCGCTCCACCCAAGAGCAGGATTTGTCATTAGATGATTTTCCCACTGAAAAAAAAACACACCTTCCCGGTCTGCCCTAGGGTAAGAGAAGTCATTAGATGATTTTCCCTCCTTAAAAAAGAGTCAAATTTCTAGGATGCTATAATATCATATTACAAATTATAATACAAGTCTTATGCATAGCTGACTGCAAAGATGCTCTCCAACAGCCGAAAGACATCCACTGTTGGACATAGGGCTACCCCAAGTGTCGCCATAACGACCGATCCTGTGCGTCTCGCATCTATCGGATTCCCACGACCCTCACCAGGTCATCGGTCCACCTTGTGGGAGGCCTTTCAACGCAGCATCTTCCGGTAATTGGTCGCCACTCTAGAACCTTCCCTCCCCATTGACCATCTGTTCTGCGAGCAATGCGCCCTGCCCACGATTCTTCCTCAAAATCTTACTATGCAATATAAATTATCTACCTATCCATAAAGAAAAGTACTATCCACAAGATACACAGCATCTGTACTCCCATCACGGTATCCTTTCAAACGAGACTCTGATGAAACAACTTATACGCTTAACAGTTTACCTGTCAATTGAAATTCTGTAGCGCAACTAATTTCGTTGTGAACTCCTGAACAATCGGTTTAAAACTTCGTCCACTTTCATGATTCAATATAAAGTTTATCAGGTTTTTTTTCCATTAGCCGTTCCCCCGTACGTGGGTACTTATGGAGGGAGAAAGTTGGAAGTGTTAAGAGTTTAGAACTACTTTCAGAATAAAGACATACACTTGTTGAAGAAAATTAATTTTGAATTTTTCTTGTTTAGCTCTTTATTAAAAGTAGCGAGCTAGTTCGTGCTGCAATCTGGTGCAACATTATTTGTTGACAAAGTCACTTTATTGCCGTCTACGTTTTAGCTACTTTGATGACTAAAAAATGTTGAGTGAACAAATTAATAAAAATCACCCAAAGGGCAATAAAAAGGGGCTATGTTCGGAGAACCTAGGTTGATATAGAGACATAGCCCGAATTACCGCCTAACTTAAGTGGCTTGCAGAACAGATGGCCGATGGGACTGAAAGAATCTGGAGCGGTGACTGTACACAGGAAGACGCAGTGTTGGAAGGCCTCCCACAAAGTGAACCGATGACCTGGTGAGGGTTGCGGGAATCCGATGGATGCGAGGCGCACAGGACCGTTCGTTGTGGTGTCGCTTGGGCGAGGCCTATATCCAGCAGCGGACGTCTTTCTAAAATGATGATGATGATGATGAACAAATGAGAAGTTATCACTCTCTATCACAGTAATATTATAAAGGCGAAAGTTGGTAAGTGTATGTTTGTCCGGTACTTCGTCACGGTTCAAAACCTGTGATGTGGTTGACGATGGAGCACGATTGCAAGTAGGTGTAACCTATTCACTGTTTATACTACCCTGGTACTTTTACTATTCGGTCAAGACAAGACTGTCTTAGACAGACTTGTCTACGACGTCGCAGACTAGTCCGCAAAATGACTGCTTTGTCTACGACACGGCGCACATCATCAAGACAAAACAGTCTAGCGGCGTACGGCCAATATTGCCATTTTTAGTTACGTCACATAACAAAAAACTTTTTTTGCGATTCGGAAAAATCTTCATAACTCAATTCAGGAATTGAATTGTTTTCAGTAAGTTTGTACGGAACCCTCAATGCACGAGTCCGACTCGCACTTGCCTAGTTTCATATTTTCCTCTTAAAAGGACACCATATGGGCACCGCATATTCCATCTGGGAACGAATTAGAGTTTTCTATAGGAAGATAAAAGTAGAAGGTTTTTTGAATTCCCTGCATGACCACATAATAAAACCATACATCTGTAAGGCTTTGTTAATTCTGTTGTCGACATGGGTATCCAAATGTAATTTGCAGTCTAGTAATACGCCAAGATCACGACGTGTGCACTCAGTTTTATTTAATTTTATGTCATTCAGAGTATACTGGTAATTAATAGTTTTTTTTTTTTTTTGTAAATGATGTAAAATAACATTTAGGAAGACTAAGATGAAGTTTATTATCAAAACAATATTGCGAAAGCCTGCATATAAGTCCTCTTGCAGTAGCATGGCTTACAGATAGTTGTTCCAGATCAAAGTGTGTGTCTCAACCTTAGTTTGGTCTTCGTCATAATTGTTATTTTTAAGTTCTCCTAGTTATAATGTATTTATTAGTTTATAATATTATCATATATAAGTATTTAATTATTGTTACTTATACTACTTTTCATTTGATATTTATCTGTTATTTATTTATTGTGCACACCTACCACAGTGTTGTCTCTTTTAACCCAAAGGTTCACTGGTAGAGAATGCCTTGTTGCATTAAGTCCGCCTATGTACCACTACTGTACATGAAGTTTAAATAAATAAATAAAGTGTCTCGTATAGTTATGTCAGTTTATATTTTCGTGAACGCAACTACGATGCAGGAGCTATGCCTAATGTGGGGCAATTTAAAAATAAAAATATTTTTGTAAACATTCTTAGGAAGTTAAGATAAACTATCACAACCTGAGACACTACCACGAGCTCTTAACGCTCTTAATCCATTCGACGACCTAATCTGAACTGTTAAAAGAATGGAGCTATACACCCCTATTTTTTAATTAGTACAAAAAATGGGGCTCTATCTGTATCCGTTACTGATCATATTTTTGTAGTCAAAAGTAAAAAAAAAAAACGAAATCCCAAAATTGTCCACGAAAATTTGTCATAATCGGTAAATTCATAATAGAATCAATCATTCATAACAATTGCTGCTAGAAAATACTACGCACAGTGTTTTTCCATTTTGATCGTCATTTATTCATTCATAATCAATAGTCTGTACAATATTTCCATAAATTGAGTGACATTTTGGGATATAAATAAACGCGAATAACTTTGCTGTTTATGAACATTATTTATTGAGACTTTACTTAAATAATAAAAAGACCTTTTCTAATAGGCCCTTTAAGTATTAGTATTAAATGAAAATTAGTGGTGTTTATGGTGTACAACCAGCATTATTTAACGTTTTAGACCACAATATAAAAGCCAAACAGCTATTTGTTAACTGTCTCTAAATAAACATTAAAACCAAAGTGAATTCAATTGAATTTTCACGCAAATTTAAACTGGCTCGTAATTAGTGCACGCCGATAATAAATTTCATCACTTATCTGTTAATGTACTTGTTTGAATTCCACATACAAAAATTACATGTGTTTGATTTTGGTACGTTTCCAGATTATTTACTTTTTTTAAATTAACCATGAATATTATATAATTTTTGTATTCGATTATGTGATGGCAAATTGCTAATTGTGATAAGGTGCAATCATATATTTAGGTAGTCTTAATCACGAATAACGGTGGATGTATCGACGAATTGAAGAGGCGTATGGCAATTTCCAGGTCTGCGATGGACAAGTTGAGGAAAATATGGAGGTTTAAAGAGCCATAAAAATCCGGCTAGTTAGGGCACTAGTATTCCCCATATTTTTGTACGCCGCAAAAACGTGAAATTACGGGAAATAACGAAAAAGAAGATAGACGCCCTAGAGATGTGGTGCTGGAGGAGAATGCTCGGAATTTCGTGGACTGAATTCCGTACCAACAAGTCTATACCTCGAGAACTCGGCATCAAGTAGCGTTTATCATCTTTGGGTATGCTGACGAGGGGAAGTGGCTATTGAGTGACTTGTAGTCCAGGGAAAGGCTGAGGGTGCCAGGCCACGAGGAAGATCGCCTATGCGGTGGACTGACTAGATAAAAGCGGCAGTAAATGGCTCATCGTCACTGCACGAATGCACGAGGAAGTCTTTTTTCTTTCCATCAGAGAAGAGTGGCACCGTGTTGTGAAGCTTGCCACCAACACCTGAAGTGATGACCACGACTACTCTGTCAAGAGTGATACCGACAAGGAAGAACATTCGATTATTCATTGCAATCGACTAATTGTGCTGGTAACACCGAAATGTATTTATGATTATTTGTAGTGAAACTGTCAATGTTTTTTTCTTTAATTGATATAAACTAGTGCTTGACTGCAATCCCACCTGATGGTAAGCAGTGATGCAATCGTTGTTGATGAAGGACACTAGTTTATTAAGAGCCTATCCACTCTATCCTTGAAGACATCTAAATTATAAATTGGACGGAAAAACCGCAGCAGGCAAATTGTTCCACTTCTTTGATGTACGCGGTATAAACGAAGAGGCGAAACGCTTAGTCCGGACCGTAGGGGTTTTATCAACGTTAGGGTAGATATAGCATAATGGCGGGTGACAGCTCTCTTGTTCTATTGACGATCATTGAGATCGGACGCACAATTTGTCTCTTGCATTATCATAGCGACACGAAATATGTAACCGAGATGTTTGTTATACATAACATGATTTAAAAGAATGTCCGTGTAGTTTCTTGCACATTCTTCTCCATAGAGATCTATGCATTATTATATGCAATTAGCGTAATTTTTGTAACTGAATTCTTAATAATTTAAGGCTGCCTGTATCTGGTTTATTTGAAATAAATATATTGTTTTTTATTGAAGTGAGTGGTTTTATTACTCACGTTATGCGAAAGAGAATTTATGTTTAAATGTTTTCGTTCCCAAACATTTTAATAAAATCAGTCTTAATGATATTCTAGAATGATGCCCTATTTAAATTTCGTTTAAGTAGATTATGAAAATAAATCTGCTGAAAGTTTTGGCCGAGTAATGCTCAAACTTTTTATTTAGAACTAGCGACCCACCCTGGTTTCGCTTAAGTATTACCTAATTATATATGCCACCGTAAAATTGTAAGTACCGTTAGATCATAATCAGACAGATTGTAAACTATCGAAATATTATTATGAACCGTACAGTTGAACGCATTATTCTTCCATAGATTATAATCGGCGTGTGTGGGACACGCGTGCGCAGTGTAGTTCTAGCATTATTCTTATACCTTTACTTGCGAAAATTATGTTGTAAGGTTTTTAGAGCCAGGTGTGCATTGTGGTTTGCATTGCAAGTGAACAAGTGCAGTGAAGTGTTACTAACTTAGTCATAAGTCATATTTATTAACAATAAATTGTATTTAATTTACTTTATATATATGTTAGTCTATAAGGAATTTATCTATGGGCCAAGATGCTTGAAAATAAATGATTTATTATTATTATTGTATCCTATTTTACTTATGCAAAAAAAAAACGTAGTGGCCATGCTATTTGTTTTCAGTATAACTAGTAGTAATCCGTTTTTAGATCAAACTCTTTAAAAATGCAAGCCATTCAACGCTGCAGCTTGATAAATATTTGAACTATAGTGTAATCACTAATCAACCAAACCAAGCTATTAAGGTAGGTAAATACACTACTCCAAAGAGACATAAAAATAGTTTAATATCTACTTAATTAAATCTTTTAATAATATATAGTTACATTTTTAACACTGTCAGCGCCATGTGGTCCGCCGGCCGCCTACATAAATTATTTTATTGAAAGCCAATACGATATTGGAGAGCAGTGGTGGCCGAGTTGTAATGGTCCCGACTTACGAGTTGTAGGTCGCGAGTTCCAAACCCTGCCAGGCGCATTATTTTGTGTAATTTATTTCTTCACCACTGCTCTCAAAAACGGTGAAGGAAAACATCGTGAGGAAACCGGCATGTCTTAGAACCAAAAATTCGAAAACAAGTGACATTCACCAACCCGCACTGGGCCCGCGTGGTGGATTACAGTCCATTCCCTCTCCTAGGAGGAGTATAGGAGAGGGAATGGGCCGTAATCCTATAAAAATGGGCATGAGTCCCAGCAGTGGGAACATTAAAAAAGGCTGATTATGCTATGCAAGTCAATATGATTTTTTATAACTTATCTCCGCAGGCCATGTGGGCGGCTGTCATTTTAAATGCATTGACTTACCATTCCTTATCTAGCAAGCCAATGACAAAAAAAACTATGAATTTGTGGGATCACAGCGGATCACACGGCCTGCTGGAACCTGCTGGGCGGCTGAGCGGATGCATATCCCGCCGGCCGCCCAAATGGCTTGCTACAAAAGTTAGATCAATTGTAGTGTGACTAGGTGCATAAAAATATATGTGAACCGCGCGCCGCCCACATGGCCTCCTTCGCTAGAAAATGCTTATATATACATGACGCTGAGAGTGTCATTAAATAAAACAAACAGCTATCCCTGGCCGAAACAGGATTATTCACGCATGACGGCACGTTGCCGCTATACCAAGCGCATAATGACGAATACGCGTCTAAGAAGCTATGCGTCCGTGAACAGTAGGCCTAAAAAGTGCAAGAAGCACGAATAAGCACGTTACACCGTACCCACCGTGTCGTGACATTGTTCTAACCATAGGAAGACTGTAGATTTTTACTGTTCCCACTGTGCCATGACAAAATAGTATCACGTAATAACAAATTAACAGTTGTAAATGAACAGTAACAACATAACAATATAACATTCCAAAACTATCACACAACGCCGTCTAGTCCCAAGCTGGTACAGGCTGCATCTAACTCGCGTGCGTATCGCGTCTGTATGTCTACAAACGCGCATCAAAGGCGCGTTTAAAAGACGTGGTGTCAAAAACAGGATCGAAATATAAAATAATTTATGGGTCTGCAGACTAACACATCATACTTTTTGATGACGTAAGCTCAGATGAAAATCATGATACCGTGATGTAGATATTTGAAGTAGTACCAAGAAAAACGGCCACAATCGGCTGTCACGACACAATGGGAACCATGGAGACTGAAAAGTCAAGTGCAGAACCAACACAAAGGTACATACATACAGTCTGACCGCAATCTTACCGTGCCTACCTTGCTCCCAAAGATGAAGCAGAGAAGAAGCGTCACCGTCAGCTGCGTGTGACAGAAGAAGATGATGTACAGGAGATCTGGGTTTGCTGGTGATTGGAGGAACAACCTGAAAAGAAGGAGTGGTGTTAGAAAACTTACTACAATAAATTTTTATCACGATTTACTTCTGGTAAAAGTGTTCGTAGATGAGCGTTTGAACAAGTAATAGGACTAACAGTTTTGTTTTTTGTAATAATATGAAGCTCAATATTTTTTCTAGAACCCCACCAGAGCCGCCCCGGGTTTCGGGAATCGCAGGGCAATTTTCGGTCATCGTAGGCGCGGGCTTGCAGACTGTGAGCAAATGGGTAGCTTGCTCTCCGGCCGTTTGGTCAAGACCAAGCCCGGGCCAACGGCGTGTTGTTGTTCACGCGTGTCTTTAAGATTCGTCAGCAAGATTGATGGGGTCCGTTAAAGCCGATGCTATGATGTTGATTATGATTAAAGAGTTACCGTGGCCCTTGCAAAAGGTAACTGAGAGAATAATGTGGGTTTCAATCGTCTTGAGCGGGAGAAGTCATTTGATTTCCTATCATCATCATCACAGGCTTGCGGACGGCGAGCAATGGGTAGCTCGCCGACCGACCATCCGGTAACCGTCTGGACCGACCAAAAGTCGTCGATGGTGCGTATTGTTCCATGCACGCCTCAAGGAGATGTCAGCAAACCGTAGGGGCCCAGCAGGGTCGAAGCCAACTGGGGCACGGGTAGTGAGAAAGTGAAACTCGGGGCCCTGGTACGAAGGCAAAGAAGGAACAGGAGTGAGTTTTTAGTCAGTAAAAACCTGACACACCTTCACATTCTGCCCAAGAGCGCGGAATGTCACTGGATGATTTTCTCACCGAAAAAAAAAGTAAGGCTTTGGAATGTATTTGGCTTTATTTTTCTCTTCCTACAGAAATCAAGGAACAATCAAAGAATAGGAGTGGGTTTTTAGTCAGTAAAAGTCTGACACATCCTCACGCTCCGCTTAAGAGCGAAATATGTCATTGGATGATTTTCATTGTTCCAGCCGAAAGACGTCCACCGTTGGCAATAGGCCTCTCCCAATTGTCGCCACAACGACCGGTCCTGTGCGTCTCGAATTTCCTATGTAAAAGAAAAATAACGTATTTTGACTAACGTAGCTTAAATACTTAGATCACTATTTTTAAATAAAAGTGTCTAAAAAGAAAGATAAAACGTCCATTCGTGCTTCACACAATCGTTTAGGCTAAAAATAAATAAAAACTAGAAAATTGTAATTAAAAATGAGACACCAAGAAGGCGCTCAACTCAGCATAAGTCTAATAATTAGGTAAGTAGTACTATACATATATATAGGAATGTTTTTTGGACGAGACACGTTGAGTTAAAAATCAGTGTGTTAAAAATAATAAGTTAACTTAATAATCTATATATATAAAAATGAAACCCGTTTTCCTTGGTCACGGCATCACGCGTGAATGGCTGGACCGATTTCACTAATTCTTTTTTTGTTGTATTTGTTATTATTAGGAGAAGGTTCTTACGGAAAAAAATATTAAGAAAATCTCTCAGAAATATTGTTAAATATACATTTAATTTTGCTACGCTAAGGCGGTACGAAGTTCGCCGGGTCAGCTAGTAGTTCTTAAAAACGAAGCGAAAGTTAATATTACTTATAATATGATATAAGTTTTCAAAGGCCAAAGTTCGTCACTTACTAGAACCGTGGCGAAGGTGATATAATGATCTGACCACGTGTTCGGATCAAGCTCACACAGAGATCACGCAAGATAGAGATGTTTGAAAGGAAAATGGAGAAGCCTTTGCCTGGGCAAAGGCTTCTGAGCAGAGGCACTAAGGGCACTGAGGCACTGAGTCATAAATTAAGCTAGAAGAACTGGAACAATTTGCCTGCTGCAGTCTTCCTGTCAATTATAATTTTGGTGCCTTCAAGGATAGAGTGAACACTGAACAGGCTCTTAATAGACTAGTGCGCTTCACCATCAACGATTGAATCACTGCCCATTATTCCCACTTGATGGTAAATAGTGTCAGTCAAGCACTAGTGCTTCGAAAACAATTTAAAAAAAATCAAGGATAAATAATGGGTTTCCGACATGAGAGAGAACAAGTAACAGAACAAAACTAAGATCTAATCTATACAACATTATTTTAAGTTTATGCGAAACCTGTCTATAGTTTGTTCCGAATCAGTAACTGAATCGATTCCAGTATTTTTTACACCATGTTACATTTTTCCCAAAAATATTTAAAAAAGGTCACAAGTTGGACATCACCGATACTAAGGACAACGTAGGTCACGGTAGGTTATAGCGGGCATTAGGCGCCAACGCACAGCTGAGTGCGGGAGCAAAACTTCACCTCAGTCGCCCGGATGGCCCGGTAACCATATATTTGTGTGGACAACCAGGTAACATAACAAGCTTATAACTTTATGATTTTTCATGATACAGTTATGAAATTTTGTACATAGGTTCTTTACATAAAAATACTAGACACGTGTTTCGGGTTTCGCATATACTAAAACTGATGTTGTATAAATAAAAAAATAAAAAATAAAAATACAACCGAATTGAATAACCTCCTCCTTTTTTTGAAGTCGGTTAAAAAGGAGTCAGGCCCAGTAGTTTCGGTCAGTCAGTTACTGACCGAAACTACTGGGACTAGGAGCATGAAATTTTGCACAAAGCTTCCTTTTATGACGTAGGCGACAAGTAAGAGAATTTTTCAAAATTGACCCTCTAAAGGGATGAAACGTGGGTCGAAAGTTTGTATAGAGAATCCTTCTTTTACGTGAGCAAAGCCAGTGGCAGAAGTTAGCATAACATCTCAAGAATCCTAGAAAAATACTGTATCACAATACACAATGACTGTCTTCAACAACATCGCAATAACCTACTTCCTATTCTCCTTGACGATAAGCAGTTGACACTAAAACTTTACCCATTCCTAGATTGCTGGGAAAAATTCCAAACTGCACTGACATTTCAAACTATGCGCTGGAACTTGGCAAGAAATTGTTTCGCACAACACAATCATTGTTTCACTCGACTCTTCTACAATGTCAAAAACTTTCTGAACTTTTCTCCAAGCTGATTTACTCGAGTTCTAGTTTCAAAACTAATATTTTAATATTACTTCTTTTTTGTTACAACTGCAGTTTTAATCGAGGTTTCTTGTGATTGAATCTTATCAAGTTCTCTAAGTCCTTTATGGCTTGAGAGCAGGGATGACAAGGATCTATCGCTTGCTCTCGGAGAATTTTTATTTCATTTTTATTGCGGGGTTTTACCTATCTCGGAAGAGAGGATTTTTCGAGTGATGAATTGATCCGAAAGTTTTTCTTTTTTTCAGTTTAGATAATTAGTGACTAGTGAAGTGTATTTCTTTTGCACTAGTTGTCTGGCATTTATGCTGAACTAGACCTATTTTTTTGTGCCTTGCGTTGCCTTGCGTTGGGCCAAGTAAATCCATTTTCTTTTTTTCTTTCTATTACTCAGGAAAAAATATGAAAACACAATCTCCTTATTTTTTAATAAAGCATTTGCTGACATTGATTTCTCAAACATTTTTCAAAATACTTATTTGTGATTTTAACTGAAAGAAAAGTCTGTTTACATCGTTACTGAAAAACTCATGAAATAGAAAATTAATATCCGACGAAAATAAAATGTCGTTAGTGACCAATGAGAACATTAATCAAAGTCAATAAAAGACCTAGCCCATTTCAAGACCTGGCCTTAAGGTCTACAACAATCTAAATTGTTCCAATAAAGTCTAAACCCAGAAAAAAGAGTCAATTATCCAAGAAATCAAGTCCGTTCTAAAAGTACTAAATCTTTTTCGTCTTTACTCGAACATAAATTGCCACCGTTACAGAATTGGATTTGTCTGGAGACAGTTAGATGGTTCATAAAAGTTGCTATAAAATTGTCTCGAAGTAAAACCCCTGTGACATGCAAATTGTTCCTAACGACCGACTATTTTGTGGAATATTGTTGAAAGTTAAAGTGATTGACGATTGAATTTTTAAGATAATTTTAATTTCGGAGACATTCTGAATGGTATTGTTTTAATTTCATTGATTTCTCCTGTTTAAATATAAAATTACTCTATGCGTAAGTAGAAATTTGCTAGATAGAATTTAATAAAGAGCCTGTAAAAGCTGTAAGCTGTAAAATATCTGACGAATATGGTAAATGTGATTATCTCTTAGCCCCCGTCGTCTTCTTCATGTTGGGTAATTAAAACACTGCAGACAGAAATAGGCCGACATGAAGCGCGGCTCCGTCGGTTTATTTTAATTTATTTTCGAACTTCGGCAGCACATTACCGGCTGAACGCAAAATCAAAAGGAATATTACGTCTTGCCTCAGCCTTATACAAATATCTGGGGTAAGCAAGTAATTAAACATTTACGATCCAAGTCCTTTGCCTAGCTGTTTGATTGAATGGCTGAATATCATTCGGGTGGTTAGATTAATGGCGACATTTAGCAAAAAAAGCTGGGCTGTTAATGCTTGTTGGCAGGGCTGTGGCACTATGAACAATAGTTCGAAAGAGTTACCTACTAAAGCCCTGTAATATAAAGAGTACTTGAAGGGATACGGGTGGGTTCTAGTCAGTAAAAATCTAACAGTATCTCTCGCGGAAGTTGACTGCGATACTGCAACAACTATAAAATCATTATTTTTTCTCTTTTGGATGGTGTACGAGGGGCCGAAATCAACTCGCAGAGGCCCTTTAGATAATTTTTGTGGAATGTGATACATACCAATCGATGATTATCCCTGAATGCGCTATGCTAGCACACCCAAGGCCAACCCCCGGTTGGTGTAAAACTGTTGTGACATACGATGTTGGTGTAATACACGTTTTTGGAGTCTTAAGTGGACTGGTAACCTGGAACCATGTCAAGACTATGGCCCCTGCCTGAACAATGTTATTAATATCCATCGATAAAATTATTATTACACCATAAAGGCACCACTTCATAATCAAATAACATTCATTTGATTTATTACAAATTTCTTTCAAAATTTTCATGAAATCAGTTTTAATACAAAATGTCTGCGAAGGATTTAAAAATAATTGATTACTGTGCCGGATTATTAGAAAGTAAATGAAGAATTAGATTGAAATATGAATAGATCGTTTTAAACACCGCTAATTGTTTTACTTTTCAATAGACTTTAAGGATGCCTAAGTAATGTAGAGGGAGGCCAGGGAGGCAATTTTCCAGCAGTACAAATGTTTATATATATCTATAAATAAAATTGAAGTGTATGTTCATAATATCAAAGTAACATTTTTTCTACTTTTACATGAAAGTACCTACTATCACCCAGTATCAGGCTTACAGTCACCCAAAGGGTAATGGAAAGGGCTATGCTCGGAATTGCCTTGCGTGATCGCATTAGGAATGAAGATATTCGCATACCGCAACCAAGGTCACCGACATAGCCCGAAGAATCGCCAAACTAAAGTAGCAGTGGGCAGGGCACATTGCTCGTAGAACGGATGGTCGATGGGGCCGAAAGGTTCTAGAGTGGCGACCGCGCACCGGAAAGGCTCCCACAAGGTGGACCGACGACCTGGTGATAGTCGCGGGAATGCGGTGGATGCGAGACGCACAGGATCGGTCGTTGTAGCGACGCTTGGGAGAGGCCTATGTCCAACAGTAGACGTTTTTCGGCTGAAATGATGATGATGATGATGATGACCTACTATATTCGGTACCTAAAAATGCATTTTTTAATATCTGTCTATATGTCTGTCGGTCTGTTTGTTCCGGCTTACTTCTGAAACAGCTGGACTGGAATTTGATGGGTTAGCTGATGTTGCAAGGAGTAACTTAGGCCACTATACATTTTCCCACAGAAACGGGATTTCAAACTACGATATACGTTTTCGAAACGGTTGAACAAAATTTGATGAGTTTTACACTGAGATGTAGCTGTTATGATCGAATAACTTAAACTAGCAATTTTTTTTTCTCGAGGAAATGGAATTTAATTCCAAATTAAAGGAGAGTGCCTCTCCAAAATGGATAAACAGATTTTGGTAGAACTTTCACTAACGGATAGCTTACATGTGTTACTATGTTATAAGAACTAATAATTCAGGGTACTTTACCTGAAGGCTATTGGCGTTTTGAAAAGCTGTTTAATGTGAAAGTATAATAAATTAATCAGATCCTTATGGAATTAAATAACCACGAAATTATTAGTGACGAGGACGAAAGTGCGAACAACAGCTATAGAATAAAATAAATCTCACATTCCCACTGTTGGGCCTTAGGCCTTCTCTATTGGAGCACGCGGGCCCAGTGTGTATTGATGGGTGTCCCAATAGCCGGTTTGCTCACAATGTGTTCCTTCACTATTTGATTGTAAGAGCATTAGCTATAATGGTCTTTTTTATGAGTTGGGATATCATCTAATGACTTCTTTCACTCTAGGGTGGAGCGCGAGGGCGTATCAGAGTTTTATTGACTAAAACCACAACTATGTTCCTTCAGTTACCTTGTGTTCTAGCTAGGACCACGGGTTTCTCTTTCAGAAATCGACCTATGGCCCCAGTAGGCTTCGGAGCTCAGCTGGGTCACTTCAGTTTTGCTGAAATCTCTTTGATGCGCGCGTGGAACACTACGCGTCGTTGACGATTCGGGCTCGGTCCGGACGGTGAGCTTAGCTACAATGGTAGCATACATTTTTTTACTTTGAACATAAATTATAAACTTTTTATGTCACCAAAGACACGCAACATATTAATCAGTTATTTGCATATTACGTTAAAGTGTGACCTCTGTGAAACAAATAGCTTGTGCGAGTCTGCCACATCTGTTTAATGAGTTCCGCTCGAAACTTTCTGTCGTTAGCTCTCCCTAACCTTCGCAAACTATCTCATTTCGAAATTTTCAACGAATTTGTAGGAGCTGTGTTTATGTGAGATTTTAAAACGCTTTAAATACCGATTCACTTGCAAAATAATACGAAGAGCTTACTGAAATGTATTAAAGAAAACAACAATATGAATTACCATTTTTATTTTATCAATTAACTCGGATGAATAATGTACTTAGACTTGGTCTCTGGAAATATTTTCGTAAAATAAATACGACAAACATTAAAATACGCATTAGCCGTTGTGATTGGCTGAATAAATTCTTAATAGCCACTTGTCATTCATTCAAGCACTTATTATTTTTAATGACTTTTTCACTGGACTTTATTTTTTGACGTGTCATTATTTTTTTGACACCCATTCATAATTCACCGTCTATCGTAAATACACTTCTCATCAGAAAAATCGAAACGTTTCCGTTTTTATGCGTTCTGTCCTAATATAACACAAAAGAGTTTTTATTCCATGAAAAAAATGACATGATTGTATAACTGGCAGTTTGGCCATTACAGTGATAAGCGAAAATTCAAAATTCGAAATTAGAATTTCATTTGTTTATCCTATAAATGAAATGATTCACTGTTTTGAGACAAATGTATGTTTAGAGTTGGAGTACATTTCATCTTTGAAAACTAAATATTAGCGCTTATCTTGAAACTTTTTGTTATTTCTTTGTTTACTGTGCGGTGCGTATTGTTCCACGCGCGCCTCAAGGAGATGTCAGCAAACAGTAGGGGCCCAGCAGGGTCAAAGCCTACTGGGGCCATGGGTTCTTTTCTGAAAGGAAAACCCGGCCTGAAAGGCAACGAAAGAACTAGGAGTGGGTTTTAGTCAGTAAAGTCTGACACGCCCTCCCGCTCCGCCCTAGGGCGGGAGATGTCATTGGATGATTTCCCAACTAAAATAATAAAAAAATAAAAAACATGGCCCTACATCTGATACATATAAAGACAGACTTACATGGAAATATTGAGGAAGACTGAGAGCAGGAACTCGTTGTAGATGGCCATGGAGATGAACCGGCTCTCGTTGAACTCTGAGGGCGCTTTCCGCACCATGATGCACAGTCGGATGCCCCACATCAGGAATATCACCTCCACTGTTAAAGAAATACAGAAACGCATGTTACTAAAAGAGTTATAATAATAATAAGAGATTCCTGAGGAGATTCCTCGCTCGGGAGCCCTGACCACCGGTAGCTTGAACCCTGTTCCTGATGGCTAATAGTAGTTTTTTTTTGTTAGATTTATAAAAATAAATAAATGGAATAATAATAATAATAAATCATTTATTATCAAGCATCTTGACCCATAGATAAATACCTTACAGACTAACATATATGTACACGTAGTAAATAAAACTTATCATAAGTAAATAAGAGTGTGCAAGTGTGTGCTATGAGTATACATGTGGAAGGATGGAGAGGGAGAGGGGGTGTCTTGAGTCTGACTCAGACTTTGGATGAATTGTGTAAGGACTGATTTGAATGAAAAGGGAGTTCGTTATAGCGTGACGGGTTATAGGACAGAATGAAAGAAAAAAACGTGTTGCAGATGAAGATGATGATGTTAAAGAAATTTGGGTTAATCAAGGATCAGACATGTAAATATATTCAGATAGAAACAGCTTACACAAATCACTACTTATATAGATTTCTGTTGTATCTCCTGATACAAATACTATTTTTACCCGACTACGGCAAAGCCAAAGGAGGGTTATGATTTTGACAGGCTATGGATGTATGTATGTATAATTATGTATGTGAGTATGTTCATCTGTTTCCTCGTAGCTCTTAATCTACTTATCGGAACTCGACATATGAGGTATCGTTAGAACCGTTTTAATTGTCCGCTGAACATAGGATGATAACACGTGACGTGTCACAAAACTCGATATGGTGCCCTCTAGCGGACAAAAAGTAATGTGTTAAAAAATAAAAATGGAGATAAATACGCCGTGTTTGGTATCATTTGAAAGGGCTTGTACATTTCCAAAATATTGCTCAAATTTAAAGTGACGCCCTCTAGCGGACAAACAGTCATGTGTTAAATTTAACATCAAAATTGTTTAAATAAAAAAATGTAAAAAACTAAAACCCGACTACGACAAAAAAAGCCGGCGCTGAAAAGTATGAAACAAGATTTTCATACTTCGAACAGAACTTTAAAACAAGAATTTTAAAATGAATACAAAAGAATTTTAAAACAACCTCTATGAAAATGCTTTGTCAATTTTTTCAGCACAGTCATTTTGAAACTGTATGTACAATTTTAGGTTGTACATACAGTTTATTAACATTTGACGAGAATATTTGTAGAAAGAATGGTTTGTTAACACTCAATATGACGTATCGAACTAGTCAATATGTACTGTAGGTTTGTACCAAATATTCTTTCGCTGCTGTAACGCAGTGTAGGTAATCTGGGAAGTTTATTTCAATGAAACATTTGTTAGGGTTCCGTACCCAAAGGGTAAAAACAGGAAGGGTCTGTCTTAATTATAGGGATAAATAAGACTCCATTGTCCATTCCATCTGTCTGTCACTTGGCTGTATTTCATGAACCGTGAAAGTTAGACAGTTTTTTTTTAGGTGGGAAAATCATCTAATGACATATCCCGCTCTTGGCGGAGCGGGAGATAGTGTCAGACTTTTACTGACTAAAAACCCACTCCTGTTCCTTCGTTGCCTTCGTCCCAGGGCCCCGGGTTTCGATAGTTAGACAGTTGTAGTTTTCACAGATGATGTATTTCTGTTGCCGCTAAAAAATGTTTAAGTGGGACTCTCATACAACAAACGCGACGTTTCTGACTTTTTTTGCTTGATATTAATAATAGTTATAATTATAATGTCTAATATTGCATAGATAACTTCTGACAAAAGATTTGCCAACGTGAAAGTTAGTTTCTCCATACAAACTTTGGACTCCCGTTTCATGCCTTTAAGGGATAAATTTTAGAAAATCCTCATTTAGTGCTCGCCTACGTCATAAATGGAAACCTTGTGCAAAATTTCACGCTCCTAGGAAGTCTCAGTAGTTTCTCCTTTTATATATAAGTATAGGTGGTACGGAACCTTCGTGTGCGAGTTCGACTCGCATTTGGTCAGTTTTTTTTTAAAGTATCATTCTGAAAATATTGTTAAGAGAACATTAAACTCAACAAAACAACAACAAACTGAAACCCTTTGAGCTGTACAAACTCGATAATTTCACACAATCATTTCTCACCGACTAACTCAGTCTGACATGTTGAACCGCAGACCAATTCCTCCCACCCCAATTGTTACGTAAGGCACTTGGTACCTCAAATTGCAAATTTCCGATTTGATTTTCTCCATAGCCGTTAGAAAAAGGAAATGTTAGAAAATATTTTAGTTCAGAATATTTTCTTTTGATCAAAAAGCCATTCCAAACTGATTCGCTTTTCGCATCTTCGGAATAACAAGGGTATAAGTATTGGTACTCACATGGTTTTTTTTTTTTTTTTAATTCATATAAACCAGGGCTTGACTGCGATCCCACCTGATGGTAAGCAGCGATGCAATCATTGATGGTGAGGCGCACTAGTTTATTAAGAGCCTATTCACTCTAGCCTTGAAGACACCTAAATTATAGTTGGACGGGAAGACCGCAGCAGGCAAATTGTTCCAGTCCTTCGATGTACGCGGTATAAACGACGAAGCGAAACGCTTAGTCCGGACCGTTGAAGTTTCAACAACATAAGGGTGGATACTCGCCGTACGTCGGGTTGTCCGATGGTAGAAAGGAGATGGCGGAATCAAGTCATGCAAATCCCGCGCACACTCTCCAAAATGCAACCTGTAAAATACCGATGGGCTGGCTACCCTGTGCCTGTGCTCGAGGCTTTGTAAATTGGACTTAACCAAATCTGGATCCCCAATTAGCCTCTTCGCACGCCTTTCCACTGAGTCCAAGGTGTATAATAAAGAGTATATCTATCTATCTATCTATCTAGTGAGGGTCGTGGGAATGCAGCCGATGCGAGATGCAGAGGACTGGTGGTTGTGGCGACATTTACATGGAATGGAGAGTGTCCACGATAGTTATTTTAAGCACCTTGTCAACGAGAAAGGTGCGTTTTTTCTTTGATTGTACATTCGATTAATATATATAATATACAAGCGACACGCTACCTTTACTTTTAAAGTCTTTTTTTATTTATTTTATTAATTCGCTAGTCGCGTCACCTAACGCCTTAATTTGGGACAATCCTAAGAGAATTCAAAGATTACCTAATTGATATTTAACCCACTTCACTTTAATTTATGTTAATTAAATCAGAAGGTTGTATGAAAATTTTGGAACCCAACGATTTCTCATTTCAGTTTTGGCAAGATCTAGTCAGTTCGTCCCGTATCTAAGGAGAACCACAAAGGCGTGGTTCACCACTGCCCCTTCTCACTGTTTCAGGTCACTCAGATATTCTCTGTGCTACTCAGATATTATCAGAACTCGAAGGAGGAAACGTGGGCTTGCAAAAGATGGAATTAGTGGAGGGAGGCCTTTGCCTAAGAGTGGGATAGGGTAAGCAAGCAAAAAAAAACCGGGCAAATGCAAGTCGGACTCACGCACTGAGGGTTCCGTTCAAACTTACCTATAAGATTTTTCCGAATCGCAATAAAAGTTTTTTTTTATGACGAAACTATAACTTTATAGTTTTCACATTTTTTATTATATTTGTGCTATGAGACCTTGCTTCATGCCAAATTTCAGGATTCTAGGTCATCGGGAAGTACCCTATGAATTTTGATTACTTTGAGAGTGTCGAACTACACGTTTTTTTGCGACATAAAAGGCCGTATCTTGTTTTTTTCTTTAAATCAGAAGTTTGATTTTTTCACAGCTTCAAGGGTCCGTAGACTTGAATATATGGTTATAATTTCAACTCGATACCTCCACGTGTTCCCGAGATAAAGGGTCTTGACAGACAAACAGACGGACGGACAACAAAGTGATCCTATAAGGGTTCCGTTTTTTCCTTTTGAGGTACGGAACCCTAAAAAAACATTCAGACAACTTCCTTACAGTTCATAGTTTTAGTTCCGGCTTTAAAGGCTGATCTAGTTGCTAAACCGAATTCCAAAACATGTCTGCCAAAGTTTACGTCAAATATTTATCAAAACATTTATTCGAAAACCGCTCGTATCCCTATCACTTTCAGGCATGCAATTTACTGTTTTTCGCACTGGTGCAGAAAAGTGCGTGAGCTTGCCCCCGTCACCATTTATTGTTTTTATCGTATTTGACTGGGCGCTACGCGACCCCCACGAGTCGCACGTTAGCCTCCGTTTACTTATTTCTTCATAAGTGTATTCAAAAACGTCGTTTGATACACGTGGTTTGTCACTGTCGAATTCCATCTCAGTCATCATGACAAACTTTCTCCTCTTGTATCAAAATGTACTATTATTTGTTTATACGTCTTTCTATCAAAATATGTTTGTGGATCGCGTCTGTGTAGGAATAATGATGATTTTTTCTTATTTTAAGACATAATTACTTCTTACTTTTGTCACTCACGTTCAAAACTCGGCATCTATGCTATGCCCCTTTCATACCCTTCCTTTTCTCGCTCTCACATCTTAACGCTTCATTTCACACATCACTCATGCGTTTCTATTATCCATCCTACCTATATTTAGTCACTAAATCGCATGTAAGATTTATCAAGAGAATTACTCGTAGTTACTAGGAATTCAGAAACCAGACACAATCGTTAACTACTTTATTGAGTAAATACTCGTAGCTGCTTTATGTGATAGGTGCTTTATGTAATTTTCTTGTGTAGCTACAAATATTTTCATAACCGATAGACGTGTTGACGATACACGAGATCGATCTATTGTCGGTACTATATTTGCCGTCTGAATCATGATCGTCTTCCCTTGTACCGTATAATTTGGGATCGGCGCAACACGTTCTTTTCTTCCGTTCTGTCCTGTCCCCCGCCACGCTATCACTAACTCCCGTATAGGATCACTTTGTTATCCGTCTGTCTGTCTGTCAAGACCGTTTATCTCGGGAATGCGTAGAGGTAATAAGTTGAAAATAAAACCATATACTCAAATCTGCGGTCCCTTGAAGCTGTGAAAAAATCATACTTCTAAATTAACTAAAAAAAAAGATACGGGTGTTTATATTGCGAAAAATGTACCTTTATTTTGACACTCAAAGGAATCAAAATTCATAAGGTACTTCCCGTTGACTGAGAATCCTGAAATTTGGCATAAAGCATGGTCTTATAGCACAGATATAAGAATAAATCTGAAAACAGTAAATTTATTGTTACGTCACAAAAATAAAATTTTTTTAGCGATTCGGAAAAACCTTCGAGACTCCATTCGGGTATTGAACTATTTACATAGGTAAGTTTGTACGGAACCCTCAGTAATAATAATAAAAAAACTAATTAAAAATATAAATTAAATTAAGCCATTATTATAGCTAAAGGAACACATCAAAGAAACGAATGAAGGCCATAAATAAACAATTACTTACGTGTTGTAAAAGAATGGTCCCACCAATCAGTATTACATAGGTACGCCTTGAGATCATCCTTGGTTCTGCCAACGATGACAGCGGGTGGAGCGACCAGCGTACGTATGGCCAGCAGGACACACGCCACGCCCACTATGATGCCAATCCGACGGAGCAGGTACATGTCCGATATCTTCACTGCTTTTGCTGATCGTACTTGAAATATTACTGATATCCTGTTGGAAAGATTTATAGGTTAATGTTTATGACAGCGATGTGGAGGAGCTTTTCGACGCCGTACTTTAAATTGCTTTTTTAGTTCTTTAGGGCTTTTATTTTTATTTTGTAAGTTAGTTTTAATTAGGTTACGTTAAGCATATTAATGTATTAGTTATTTGATAAATAAATATATTACCCATAACATTTTTATCAAAAATCATTGTTCTCCTTCCTAACTTTTTTTTGAGATGGAAAATCTTGATAAAAAGGAAAAAAAAATAAAAATAGAAAATGAAATGAAAGGCGTGCGAAAAGGCTAATTGTGGATCCAGATTTGGTTAAGTTCAATATACAAAGCCTCGAGCGCAGGCGCAGGGTAGACAGCCTTTCGGTATTTTATAAGATGCATTTTGGAAGAGTGTACGCAAGAATTGCATGACTTGATTCTGCTATCGCCTTTCATATTTTTCTCCTTTTCCTTTTTCTTTTCCTTTTCCTTTTTTAGGTGTCTTCAAAAGCTAGAGTAAATAGATTCTTAATAAACTAGTGCGCCTCACCATCAATGATTAAATACTACACCAAAAATAATGAAGTCAATTAATTTTGTATAGCTAAAGTAAACTGACTTGACCTAATTTATTGTAAGATCTTATTAAACAATTTCTCTCAATATCTAACAAATCAGATAAATAATTTAGCTTACTAAAGCGTACTTAAGAGGGTCTTTTTCCACTCGCCTATCGTCAACATCGAGCATGGTTTAAAAGCTTGTTACTTCATATAACGCAATCCAACGCGATGTTTGACGAAAAGGCAACTCGATAAAAGAGAGATAACGCCTGAAAACTCTGTTAGCATTCGATAATTCCGTTATTTACTCGAATATTTTACAAAACTTGTTCCAGGAAATACGTGTTTTTTTAAAACCCTTAAAAGTGTTTGAAAAACTTTCCGTCATTCAGAATCTTGATTACATTACATTTGCAAGGCTTCTATTGTAATACTTTTTTGACTTTTTAAATTTTTGAATAAATTATGAAGTGTCAAAGTTCATGCAAAATAGCAGATTTTAGAGGTCTGTACTGGATTAGTTTTACAGAAATTTGTAAATTGATTTCAATTGAAGCCTAGATAATATCCACAAGATACTGTGTTTCCAAAATATCTAAAATGTGTAATAACGTCATAATCGCGTAAGAGCGGTTGTATGAAAAACAGTGAAAATGTATGTCGAGTTGCATCCCCTTAATCCCATTCACAAAAAATAAAAAAATAAATGCACAATCAGTCTTCATATACAAAACAGATCCTGTTATGCAAACGATAGACTCAAGTAGATTATCATAAATTTGGCCGGTAAACAGATTCCCTTTATTTACGCATTTCTAAAGAGGGGAAATTTAAAAGACAACTTGATTCTTATCTCGACAAGAGGACAATTTAATTCCATCGTCATCTAATTAAAAGAAACTTGATCGTAATCTAAAAGTTCAAGCCCAATTATATACTTGAAATGAAACCCGGCTAGAAGATTTAGAAAAAGTTGTTGATGTCAAATATATTAGGGAGGCTTATAATGTTTCCAGAGGATAATAAATTGGTTCTGAGGAAAGTGGCCGTCGGCTGGTTTGCAGTAAGAAAAGAAAAGATATTAAAAAGTTTGTTCAGGACGTAAACACTCATTCAACCAATGAGCAATAAAGTGTTCGTTAATACAATTACGATAAGAGTCCTAGACCTTTGGAAGACGTATGACTTACGAGGGGCTGAAGTCAACTTACAGAGGCCCATTATACACTTTTCGTGGAACATAGTAAGCCACGTTCCATGAAAAGTGTCTAAGGTTTAGTTTAGTAACGTTTTTTTTTATTACCTATCTTTCATGGTTATATGTAAATACAAAACACGAAGAAACCAATAAATACCTTATTTCGAAAAAAGAATAACGTACCTTTAATATAAAGTTTATTTGAATTTATAATTCCAAGACAATCCAAAAATATAACACTTCAAAGCAACACGTTTTAAAAAACGGCAATTTCATATTAAAAGACCTATTATTATCCTCCAGTAATTTTCTCAATATATTTGATGTCAGAGCAGCATGTTTTCCATTTATCTGTATCTTCTATTGTTTACAGGCACCTTATTTCAAACAATATCATCACGGTTCAATGTTTATTAAAATAGTTGAAGTAGTTTTATGTCTTTCTATTTACATACCTTCAACATATACTTCCAAGTTCTTCTCTGCTTAGAAAATTATCTTAGACTAGCTTTTGCCCATGGCGTCGCCCGCGTACATAAAATATAGCCTATGTCACTCAGGAATAAAGTAGCTTTCTATCAGTGAAAAAATTTCAGCAATCGGACCAGTAGGTACTTACAGAGATTACCTTCTACAAACAAAAAAAAAACTAACTTTACGTCTTAATAATAATAGTGTAGTGTGTATGTAGTGTAAAGATACACCTACTCAATAACATAAGCACATGGTACCCAAATTAAATACAAAGTTATTCAATTTAAATTAAACAAATTAACAACTTTATTCGCTTTAAACTGATGGAAAAACAAAATTGAATTTTGAACTCGAAATTGAAATTTCCATCGTAGAGGCAGGTAGGTATGCTTTGTATGACGGGTTTAGAGGTACTATTCCAAGGCTCGCTCCTAATTCCGGGCTTAATAACGGTCCGCTGGATTTTTGTGATACCTGAATAAATAATTAGCTCTGTGCAAAGTTTTGACCTTGAAATCGGCTTAACATTCATATTTTGATATTAAACTTCGACAAATAAATTACGTACTATGTCTGTGTTGATAAAATCAAAGACCGTAGATTGTTTGCCAAATATCTTCAAAGCTTTGCAAACTTTGTGACCTTTATTTTAAAGTTTACACGGTGTGGGATGTTTTAGTTTCAATTAGTTAGAATTATTAGTTTTAGCAATATCTATGATTAAGATGGATGGATTGTGTGAAGAGGGATATGAAAGAAAAGGAAGTTAGTGATAGCATGACGAGTGACAGGGCAGAATGGAAGAAAAAACGTGTTGCACCGACCCTAAATAACACGGGACAAGGGCAGGAAGATGATGATGATGATGCAATATCTATGATTATTTTGTGTTTTTTTTGTAGATACTTATACATATACGCACAAAACGTTTTGCGAACACATTCATAGTGCGTACAGCTAAGGAGTGGAATTCCTTGCCGGAATCTGTTTTTCCTGATGGCTACAACCCGGGAATCTTTAAGTCAAGAGTGAATAGGTTACTTCTAGGTAAGCGCGTTCCATCGTCGACCGCATCGTCGCTTTCCATCAGGTGAGTTAGCGGTCAAGCGCGAACCTATCAAGAATAATAAAAAAAAAAAAAAAACTTTCAGAAATCAATAAATGTATGACAATTATAAATAATTGAACTTGTAACTTGGCTAAGAGTGATACTACAATTTTTTTACCATATTAACTATTGCTCCAAATGTTAATTCTTATACCTACGTATAATTATATATATTTAGTTTATTAAGGCCGTGGTTATAAGCTTTGGATAATTGTGACAAATTTTGTAATTTTTGCTTGTATCAGATTTTAGCACCGGGACAACGATTTAAATGCGCTTAAGAATGATCCAATAGCGAAATTTTTTTGCAAAAATTCTGATAGTCACTTTGCATCGCTTACCTCCAAGTTTTCAGCATAAGAGCTCCATACGTAAGACAAAACCCAACTTCCCGCAGCCAGACCCTGGCAGTGCAGGTCAGGACCGTGGGCCTTCCATACATGACCAGAGTAGTGCAGTAGATGAGGAGAGCTCCCAAGACTATGACCCTCAGGAGTGCGGGACTTGCTGCTCTTACGACCTGGGAACAAAGGATAGACCGTGTTTAAAAACAATTTGAGCCAAAGTACAGGCGTAGTCAACGTTAAGCTGCGAATGTTGACAACATTTAATTTTACCTAAATATTACATTGTCGGCACTATAGGTCTATAATTGTAAGGAAACAATTATTTTAAGAATTGTATTTTTTTGTTTAATAATATGACTGTATGATGCCAAAAAAAAAAACATTTTTCAAGTAGGTATAAAATCCCGAGTTTGCATAAGTAATATTAACACGTAATATCCCTAGTATATTTAAAAGCTCCTTATTATGAATTTGAGAATTCCATCATGTCTAGATTTTCAATTGTATCTTAATAAAGTTTCACAAAAATTGGAAAACGAATTCCCTTACATGGTACTGATAGTATTACAATTTTGAATTGATCGTGTTTGTCTTATTTTTTATGTTTATTTTTTTATGTCAGATTTTTTTTTTCAAAATTAGCAGCTCAGAATTCTGATGGTGATTAACTCAGGATATATGAAATAGTTAAAATATACTAATTTTGTTGATTTTTTTTTCACATCATCCATCATCCCCGACCCATCGACATCCCCCGCTCTTTGGCGGAGCGAGAGATAGTTTCAGACTTCTACTGACTAAAAACCCACCCCTGTTCCTTCGTTGCCTTTCATACCAGGGCCGAGTCTTCCTTTCAGAATCAGACCAAGCCCCAGTAGGCTTCGACCCTGCTGGGTCCCTACGGTTGCTGACGAATTTTAACAACGTTATAGATTCTATGTGAATTTTTGGTTCTTTATGATTTTTGAGGTTAAAAATCTCAAAAATTGTACGTGATACGGACTTTTAAAATACGGAATCACATTCAATATGCATTAATTAATACGAAAACCCTAATGGCCATTCTGTTGCATTTTGGCTGTAGACTATTGTATTTTTTCACCTTTCATGAGTCTTATAGTGCCCGAAACTTTCGAAAATGCTAAAAGTTATTCGCAATAAGCGAGTTCTGAACAATTTCTGCCATTAATTTGGTTTGGGAAGCATCTGTAGTGTCTCAGTTTCTGTTGACACCGCAGCATTTGATCGATAGTCCGTTATGATGGATGGTTCCGGAAATAAAATAGTGGCGATACGGAACAAAGCCGCTTGTTTTAATGATTTCTTTTATTATTTTTTTGCACCTATATCTTAACAAAACGTAAACTAAAGAGTGATGATATATAACGAATCAAACGAATATAACGCAAAATTTGACGGTTGTCCATGTTTCTTGGAGTGACAAAATAAAATTTGGTCACACAAGAAACAAAATATGCTTGCAGACAGCGAGCAAAGAGTAGCTCGGCGTCCGATCGTCCGGTAACCGTCCGGACCGAGCCCATGTCGTCGACGGCGCGTACTGTTCAGCAGAGGTTTTTTTTTGGTAGGAAAATCATCCAATAACAAATCACGCTTTTGGGCGGAGCGAGAATAGTGAAAGACTTTTACTTTCGTACCAAGGCCGAGTCTTCCTTTCAGAATCAGACCCTTTCGGCTCCGACCCTGCTGGGCCCCTACGGATTGCTGACATCTCCCTGAGGCGCGCGTCGAACAGTACGCGCCGTCGATGACTTGGGGTTTTTTTTTTCGGGTGGGAAAATCATCTAATGACATCCCCCGCTCTTGGGCGGAGCGCGAGATAGTGTCAGACTTTTACTGACTAAAAACCCACTCCTGTTCCTTCTTTGCCATTTTTCCAGGGCCCCTGGGATCTCTTTCGCATCACCCATGGCCCCAGTAGGCTTCGACCCTGCTGGGCCCCTACGGTTTGCTGACATCTCTTTGAGGCGCGCATGGACGGTTACCGGACGATGGGACGGCGAGCCACCCATTGCTCGCCGTCCGCAAGCCCGCGCCTACGGTGGCCGGAAATCGGGATTGGAATCCCGGTGGCGGTGGGGGCGTGAGGACCGTTGCCTCACGCGATCGGCTGCCTCCTTTGCTAGCATTACTGCTTCGTAGAAGGAGGCGACCGCCTGCTACTCCTCCTCGCTCCGGATCATGGCCTGGACCAAGGCCTGGCGCGAGAGATCGATGCCGCCGATTGCCCCCACGAGGACACGGCGGTGCTCTGCCCAGGCGGGGCACACCTCTACTGTATGCTGTACCGTGTCCTCCGGGCGATTCACACGATGTTGGGTACCGGGCGTTTCTTCCGCACGAATCCGGTGCATGAATCTCCTGAACTTACCATGTCCGGTGAGGACCTGCGTCATGCGGTAGGTGAGGCCGCCGTGAGGTCTTTCCAGCCACTACTCAAAGAGGGGACTTATCGCCATAATTATGGCGTGCCCGCGATGCCTTGCGGATGAAGCCCACATATGGGCTGGTGCTGTAAAATGCCATTTTTGGCTTTGGATTTGGTGGAGAGACATGTGAAGAGGCTAATTAGTGGTCCAGATTCGGCACTGGTGTAGGGTTGCCAACCTGTCGGTATTCCATAATATGAATTTTGGAGAGTGTGCGCGGGAATTACATGACTTGATTCCGTCATACCTTTTTACCATCGGACAAACCGAAGTACGGCGAGTGTCCACCCTTACTGGTGTCTTCAAGGTTAGAGTAAATAGACTCTTAATAAAGTAGTGCGCTTCACTATCAACGATAACTGCTTACCATTAGGTGGAATTGCAGTCAAGCACTAGTTCACATCAATAAAAAAAACTAAAATTGAATTTATTCTAATCTACGATTCAGGATATCGGATTTTAGTTCCTAAGTGATGTCATGGATGTCACAACAGATCTCTAAGGAAAAAAACGTGCAAGAAACTCTTTGCATACTCTTTTAAAACTAATCTCTTTTTTTAACAAAAAAAAAACCAGATCTACAAATTATAATAAGCTACTGGCAACGCTTCCTTTACAACTCGAAAGCCACATTCTATTCAGACTTCACAGCTTCTCAAGATACCCAAACAAAGTCTTTATCTAGCAAAAATTTCAATAGCTACCTTTTAAATTCACCATCAAAAATTGTTATCCCAAGACATGCAAGGACACCACTAACGTGCTTCAACTAGTATCTACATAGGAATTCGCCAAGATTTTGGATAGCCGTGCGAAATATGACGTGGAAACTTTGCAAGACTCTCATAATTTTTGCCTAGCTTTTGTTTTTGGCGTTAGAAAACACAACTGCGGCTGTAAAAGTCGCTGCGAATGTGCTAAATGGGCGCGCGAATTTCAACATTTAGTACAGCGGTCACGGAAACCTTTTGGTGTTTAATAGTTTGGCTTTTCCTGTTTAAAACTGTATGGAGATACTAGGTTTTAGAGCTTTTACTGGGTGCAACATTGTAAATTGCAATGTTAACAAGCAATGTTGCAATTAACATTGCAATGTTTGTCCTGTATTATGTTAAGGTGTGCAATAAAGTTATATAATAATAGTATTTTTATAAATTTTTAAATGTTTTTTATTTTTTAAAGGAATATTTAAAAATATAATTTATATGTTGTAGTAAATGAATAAACGGAATAATAATAACATTTTTATTTTCTGGTGCCAAAAGGTTCTTTATTTAAAGTTTTAATTGCCAAATTACTAAGCTATTTTATTCAAAGGATTATTAGAAATCTTTTTAGTGTTCCATTCCCAAAGGAAAACGGGACCCTATTACTAAGACTGCACTGTCCGTCTGTCTGTGACCAAGTTATACATATCTCATGAACCGTTATAGCTAGACTGATGATGTATTTCTTTTACCGCTATATCAAAAAATACTAAAAACAGAATAAAACGAATATTTAAGGTGGGCTCTCATACTACAAACGTGACTTTTTTGCCGTTTTTAGGGTTCTGTAGCTCAAAAAAAAAACGGAATCGGAACGGAACGGTTCCGGTTTTTTTTTCAGGTTCGGAACCTTAATAATCTGAAAGCTGTAAATTTGTAGTACGTCACAATTGCGATTTGAAAAAATCTTCGTAACTCAATTTGGGAATTGAACTGTTTTCATAGGTAAGTTTGTATGGAACCCTCAGTGCGCGAGTACTGTGTGTACTTGTTTTTTATAGACTTGCGCTTGGCTACTACCTCATTTGATGGTAAGCGACGATGTGGTCGACGATGGAGCACGCTTGCCTAGAAGTAACCTATTCACTCTTAACTTAAAGACCCCTAGGTTTTAGCTATCAGAAAGTACAGACATCGGCAAAAATTGTCTGTTTATTGTCATTTCATAATAAAACATACATACACGCTGGTATGCTGTATTGAAAGTGGAATGCCGTGTGTCAAGTAGCAACTCAAAACTGTACATTCGTTAGTAACTGGATGAGCTAAAATCGAATTTACCACGTGGCATTGTCGAAATTATATAACTCTGTAACGAACACGCAAGGAATTAATAGACGGTATGTAATAGACTTCAATTTCAAGATATTGGTTGAGCAGGTTGGCAAACAGAATGAATACTAATTAAGTACTCGTAGGTAGATATTTTATAAGTTGCTATGTTACCGTTTTAAGGCACCTTTGAGGTTTCTGTAATACGAGTGTGGAGTTGCTTAGAAGATATTTCGCATAAATGCTCCTTTTTGGATGAAATAGCTAATTTATAAGCTACTAGTTTACCGGCGGCTTTACCTACGTAAAAGTGTTTTCTTTTTTACATGATATTAACCTGTGCTTGACTGCGATCCCACCTGATAGTAAGCTGATGGTGAAGTTTACTAGTTTATTAAGAGCACTCTTGCTTTCAAAGCTCTTAAATTATAATCCGACGAAAAGACCGTAGCATGCTAATATAATTATGCCTATACATATATATTACTAAATCACACTCTAATCTTTTATTTTCATATATTGCTAAATCATAAAGTAGTTAAAGTAGATTTTTTAAAGTTAGCCAATAGTTTTGAATTTATTAATTACAAACAAAAATACAATTTTTTATTCTTTATAATATTAGTATTATTACGTAATTGCGCGTTTTTTAGTAAAATCACAAAAATAAATAAATAAAAAACTGTTTTTTCCAGAAAAAGCAAAGATACTAGGTCACAAAAGTTTTTATGTATAAGGCACTGGCCACTTGTAATTATTTTGAAAACAAAAGTTATTTAAAAGTAAAAATACCATAGTTCGAATTTTGAATTTCCCTGCACATTTTTTCTAGAGCCAAATCAAATTATCGGTGTCTCATTTAAAAATGGATCTGCATCCAGAACATTTTTGTGCGATGATTTTCTACGATTTTAAATGTGGCCTAAAACCTGATGTGTCGTTTGATCGACTTCAAATTGCTTTTATAAATAAAGGACCTTCAAAAGCAACCATCTACCGCTCAATCATCTATCGTTCAAGCGCGGTCACCTTACTTTGGGTGATGCTGTCACGGAAAAAAATGTGCTGGCAGTAAAAAAAAAATTCAAGAAAACAGACGTATTACATACGAAAAGATTCAGCATACACTGCAGATTGGTTCGGGAAGCATTCACAAGATTCTGCACGAGCACTTTTACGTGAGGAGGATAGTTTGCCACTGGGTGCCGCACAACCTCACCGAAGCTTAGAAGCAGGCCCGTGTGGAGTGGTGCCGTGATATGATTCAAAAATTAGAAGCAGGCTCGTCTCGGCACGTTGACGACATTGTGACAGGTAACGAATCCTGGATTTATCAATCTAGAACAAAGATCTAGAAACAAAGCGTCAGTCTACAGTTTGGCTGTTTCAAAACAAATCAACGCCTACGAAAGTGAAGAGATCGAGAAGCGCAGGGAAAATTTTGAGCGCTAGTTTCTTAACTTTGACGGGGTATCTGATTTCAATTCCATTACGATACCAAAGCAGCATCAACGCCGAATGGCCACAAAAAAAAAAATAACCCAAAATGCCTACCAGAAATTTTGTCTGCAATGAGCAACAAGTGACTGAACACCGGGCTCCACGGTGTACTGCTTCACCATGACAACACGCCCGCGCACTCAGCGCTCAAACCAAGGGACTTCCTGGACACCACACTAGTCAGAGTCTTAGGGCATCCTCCTTACAGTCCTGATCTAGCACTGTGTGACTTTCTTTTATTCCCTAAAATAAAAAATCAGCTGAAAGGGATACAGTTTTCATCGCCGGAAAACGCAAAAGCAGCGTTCGAGAAGGCCGTGGAAAAGGTGTTTGCGGCGGACTGGAAAAATTGTATAGAAAATTGGCTCCGACGCATGAAACTTTGTATAGAGGCTGGTGGAGAGTTCTTTGAAAAGATTTAATTAAAAAAATATATCCACAGAAGATAGTTTTTTAGTTTTTCAAAACTTTCTAAGTGTCCCACGTAAAGAGACCAAAATTTTCGGCCGAACAAATTTCTTACACCCGTGTGTACAGTACTACAATTAAGCATTTTTCAAATTCATTCAAGTGTACAACCGTATGTACAATCGGCGCTCGAGAGGATAAGTATACAAGTATAGGCTAGCTTCTGTTAGTGGCTTCACCTGCATAAAAGTAGATAATTATCTCAAATAAACGTATTCCTAAGATAAAAAGTATAATAAAGTTACGCCAGTCAAATCGTTCGTCAGATAATCATCAATACTGTCTTATCCTCTTACTTCTTCAAGTTTGAAGAGAAGGGGAGGCGGTGGGACAGTACATCAATCATGGAAGCCATAAGCCGAAGCTATCCGTCACTGCCAAAATAATAATAAGTTTTTCCTTTTGACGTGATTTCTTGAGTAACGCGTTGTGCAATTAGTGATGGCTGAGAAGAAATTATGGATTACACGAGTACTAGTATTAGCCTTGGTCTTGAGGGAGTTGAGGAAAAAGGAATTCTTTTGATTAGAATTATTTATCTTTCTTATACGGATTCTTAGATTACACATAATACTATAAAACCTTTTACTAAGTCAAAGGAAGTACGTAAAAGAAAATTAGTGTTTTAAGAGTTGGTAGTCTTTGAGGTTCTTTCTGTCTCATGTCTATAGTGAACCTAGCTGACTAGCTCCTTATATTTTTAGCACTTGCGTAGTTTTATGAACATCATAATGATCCACGATCCGACTATCGTCGCAATCCCGCGGCTACGGTGACCGGGAATCACTCTGCGATTCCCGACGCCCGGGGTGTCATTGGCGAAGGCTGGGGCGTGATGCATAGACGCCCCACCAACCAATCACCAACTATGGAGACCCATAGTTTTGGCCTCCTTCTTCGCTTGAGATACTGCTTCACAGAAGGACATAAACGCCTCTCATTCTAACTCGCTTCATACCATAGCCTGAACCAGGGCCAGATGCGATGTAATCGCTTCCACGAGGACACAGCGGTGCTCCGCTTAAGCGGGCTGGATATTCACTGTGTCCTCCGAACGTTCCGCATAATGGTGACAGCTGGACAACCGTGTTCGGTGAGGACCTGCGTTTGGCGGAAAGTGAGGACGCCGTGGCGCCTCTGTTATAGCCACTCCTCAGAAAGGAGCTTTAACGCCGCGATATTATCGCGCCCAATCAAAGTTCTGTCTGCGATGAAAACAAAATCGTTTGCCCCTCTCACTGCTCATTAATATGCAATACAATATTTGAATTTACTTCTTGCTACTAACAACTGTATGTATTATGATCGAAAAAAGATCAGAAGTAATAGTATCTAAACTAATGACTGCGTTGAAGACAACATGTTATATAACAAGAACAGACTAAGTAGGTGATTATTTTAACTGACTGAGTATAAAAGTTCTATCTAACAAATAACTAAACATCTGATACACAACAGACAGAATTCAGAGGAGCCGCTTGTTTTCAACACACAAATATAACATAACAAAATAAAAAAACCAGTTATAAAATTATACTTACCCTTACATGTCCATACTTTATAGTGAAATACACGATGAACGGGAGACAGGATATCACCAGGCAGGCCAGTGCGAAGATAGTGGTTCTAACAACCCAGTTGAGGGCTGCCACGCATGGGGAGCCGTCCAGGCAGGCTTCGCAACCTTCGGCGCAGGGGAGGCACTCGAAGGCATCGGTGATGGAGTATAAACTGCGTTGGAGCTGATGGAGAGAAAGATGTGGTTAGATGTGGTAGTTACTAGCTTCTGCGAACAGTTTCAACCGCATGAAAGTCGTAAATTATTGCACAAAAACGTTTTGCTGAGATAAAAGTATCTTGTGTTCTCATCAAGGCCATGGTTTACACGTGTTCCTTTCATAATCCATTCTACCGCTGAGGAGAAATATTTTATTTACCAGGATTCGGACTGTCACTATCATAGTGTTTGGATGTGGTCCATTGCAACTGAGAGCATCTTGTTATGACACTTGGGCAGAATTTATAACCCAAAGTATTGTTTTTTTTTTTTTTTTTTTTTTTTATTGTATTTATTACTAATTTGCTTCGAATTTTCTAAAAATAACTTCTGAAAAATGCTGTTGCTTTATTAGCTTTCTTCTCAGAAGTGTCTTGCACTAAATAATATCATACTATCTAGAATTCTAGAAGATGAGAAGCATTATAATTGATTACGGCAAAATAACTCTTAGGATCACTTTTTAGGGTTCCGTAGCCAAATGGAAAAAACGGAACCCTTATAGATTCGTCATGTCTGTCTGTCTGTCCGTCAGTATGTCACAGTTACTTTTTTCCGAAACTATAAGAACTATACTGTGGAAGTTTCACACCTGGTAAGTAGATGTATTCTGTGAACCGCATTAAGATTTTTACACAAAAATAGAAAAAAAAAACAATAAATTTTGGGGGTTCCCATATTTAGAACTGAAAGTCAAATTTTTTTTTTCATCAAACCCATACGTGTGTTGTATCTATGGATAGGTCTTTAAAAATAATATAGAGGTAGAAATATCATTTTTTTCTAAACTGAATAGTTTGCGCGAGAGACACTTCCAAAGTGATAAAATGTGTGCCCCCTAAAACTACTAAAATAAGAGAATGATAAAACAAAAAAAAAACAAACTTCCACCAGGTTTGAACGAGATCTACGAGTAGGGTAGGTAGTTTTTTTTAATACGTCATAAATCATAAACCGTAATTTACCTTTTGTGTTTGTACGGAACCCTCAGTGCGCGAGTCCGACTCACACTTGCCCAGTTTTTATTTGTATAGCTGTAGCTATATTTAGCCTGTAGCTATATAGCCAGGACCATTTATTTCAGTACATAAATGTAGCAGTATAAGTGCGTAAATCTGGCTTAAAACAAGGCCCATTTAAACTAATCACCTGAGCAATTTGTCCCAGTATCTCTCTAACTTAATACTTCGTAAGCAAGTCGTTGACACATTTATTTTCCTCAAAGAAAACGTATGCGAAGTATTTCTTCTAACATTGCAAACGATGAGAGTAGACGTGTAAAAGATAGCTTCAGGGGATTTATTATTATTTTAATGTCGAGACGAAGCTGTCATGATAAAATACAATTTTATAAAGGTTTCTGTAGAATAATAACAAATTTTAATAAACTTGTTTGCGTAAATTATAATAGTGTTCAATGGAATAAAATATTTCATACGAATATGAAGATAACATTAAATTATTTATTCAACGAATTTTTCGTTTGTTGAGCGTAACTATAATAAGGTTTTTATGACTGCTGTTTTTTGTCGCTTGACGAGTATAATTTTACAATTTTTCGCAGAAACTGGTGTTTATAAGGTAATTTGCAGAATATTTTAATTAATTATATTAAATTTAATCTCTATACAGACGTTGTTATTAAAGATTGATATATTTTTTTTAGTGTGATGGTAAGCGATGATGACCCCTAGGTTGTAGCTATCAGGAAACACAGACTCCGGTAGGGAATTCCACTGCTTAGCAGTACGCACAAGGAATGTGTGTGTATAAACCTATGTGTGTTGTCAATATATGTATGTGTGTGTATGATATACAAAACTTGGCTGACAATACGAGAGCGAGGGCTATTGTCAGTTTCCTAAGACTAAATGCTTGTACTAGTTTACAGTGATTGCTCAGAACGTATCAGGAACTTTGACACACATCAAATATCATATATCAGTCAATACATGTGTCTGTATCTCTATCACTGGACTGTTGGTCTAATGGTTAGGTTATGGCCCTAATTGCTATGCCGGAGGTGGTAGGTTCGATTCCCATCCAAGACAAATGCGTATGTGATGAGCACAATGTCATCATGATCATTTGTTCTGTGTCTGAGTGTAATTTATCTATAATGTGTATGTACTAAGAAATATATAAGTAGGTATATGTTTATCAGTTGTCTAGTAGTCATAGCACCAGCTCTGCTTAGTTTGGGACTAGATGGCGTTGTGCGAAAGTTGTGGAATATTATATTATAACTTTGACACACATCGAATAAGAATATATCAGCCAACACAATATTTCTCTATCATCAGTTTCTTCTTTTACCAACTCTTAATTAATATTATAAAAATTGTTTGTAGTAGGTAGGTAATCTTTGAACGTTCTGATGTTCTGATTGACTGATTTAGAAAACTTTGACACTGATATCACACTAATAATGTATTATAAAGGCAGAAGTGTGATGTGTGTGTACATAATTATGTGTGTGTATGTTTGTTACTTCTTCACTCTCAAACAGCTGAACGGTTTTAGATAAAAGTCACATGGTTAGACCAAGTTCTGGAATAGCAGAACAGAATCTATAGAAAACTAAAAATTATCCCCAGGGAACATACCTCCGAGATAAACTCGGAAATATGTTCCCTGGGGATAATTTTTTGCTTTCACGTGGTGAAGCCGCTGGCAGAAGCTACCATAGAATAATCAGCTTTAAATAATAATTCTTAAATATTTTTTCTGCTGGGACTCAGGCCTCTTCTCTAGGAGAAGGAAATGGTTCATAATCCATCACGCGGGCTCATTGCGGATTGGTGAATGACACACGTCTTTAAATTTTTGTTTCTAGGACATGCCGGTTTCGCCACGATGTTTTCCATCACCGTTTTGAGAGTAGTGGTGATGAAACAAATTATACAAAGTAATGCGCCTGGCCAGGTTTGTACCTATAACTCGTAAGTTGGGGAAGCTCGAACATCTATACTATAGCTTAGTATCCATCATATCTTTGATCCAAAAAAAATTACATGGTTACTGTAGAAAAAACGACTGAAGCGGAACCGTGGGAAAACTCTAGTCTATCAATAAAGCAGTAAAAACCAACTTACCAGCAAATGCTTCTCATATTCTTCCTCAATATCACTGCCATTGTAGTACCGGTTGTCAGCTGTGGTGTTGGGGAAGTAGAATCCTCTTCGGCAGACGCAGCGGTAGGATCCTCGACGGAACCCCAATCCAGGCACTGGGACACACTGAAACAAGGATGGAGTTTTAGTACCGTGATCAATGTCCGGAAGACACGGTGGAGCATACAGTAGAGGTGTGCCCCGCTTGGGCAGAGCACCGCCGTGTCCTCGTGGGGCCGATCGGCGGCAATGATCTCTCGAACCGGGTCTTGGTACAGGCCATGGTTCGGAGCGAGGAGGAGCGGCAGGCAGTCGCCTCCTTCTGGAAAGCAGTAATGCTAGTAAAGGAGGCAGCCACACGCGCGAGGGAACGGTCCTCACGCCACAGCCGCCGGGATCCCGATCGCGATTTCCAGCCACCGTAGGCGCGGGCTTGCGGACGGTAAGCAATGGGTTGCTCGCCGTTCGACCGTCAGGTAGCCGTCTGGACCGAGCCCAAGTAGTAGTGCTCCACGCACGCCTCAAAGAAATATCAGCAAAACCGTAGCAGGGTCGAGGCCTAATGGGGTCATGGGTTGTGCGAAGGAGAACCCCGGGGCCCTGGAACGAAGGCAAAGAAGGAACAGAAGTAGGTTTTAGTCAGTAAAAGTCTGACACTCGCGCTCCGCCTAAGAGCGGGTGATATCATTGGATGATTTAACTTATGTTCCTCCAGTTGCCTTTTGCGTTCCAGGGCTCTCTCAAATAATTTCGCAGCCCTACACCACACAATCTTAGAAGTGAATGTTCCTAAATCTTATTCGGGCTATCTGAAACCAAGTTTTGGACCATCTATTGAAACCGGGAAGGTTAAGTTCAGCCCCGAATTTATGACACACTAGCTTTTGCCCGCAGCTTCGCCCGCATACATAAAATATAGCCTATGTCACTCAGGAATAAAGTAGCTTTCGATCAGTGAAAAAATTTTAGCAATCGGACCAGTACTTTCAGAGATTACCTCCTACAAACAAAAAAACCAACTTTCCCTCTTTATAATATTAGTGTAGATATCGAAAGGTTTGACAATTATATAAAGCATTCATTTTTCAAAGTTTTTCTACAAGGAATTAATTTGTAGCAGCCTGGAGTTTATAAATTGGCAGTGTGACGACTCCGAGCCTCGGAAAACATAATTAAAGTCATTGGCCTATCGCCTGATCTCTCCCCGGTCATGTTGGATTGTCGTCCCATCGGGTGTTTTTAATATCGTGTGGATTTCATCACGCATGCGGGATTCCTTCGCACGTGTAGCCCCCGCAAATGTACTTTTCATACAAGTATTTATTGTAATTCGTGGAATACGCACGTGGGATGCGGAGCGTGATAACGGACATCAGCCCCGCATGTGAAGCAATTCCGCATGCGTGATGAAATCCGCACGATATTAAAACACCCATCGGATTATTAGAGTAAATAAATAAAGAGTGCACATGTGTTTGCGCACACTCTTAAATAATATATATATATTGCGTAAGCTTACTATTTTTAAAAGTTTTACTATTTTTCAAGCCCTTTATCGCTCTGAGCTAATAAATTATAACATTGATCTTTCCCTATCGTAGAAACCAGATAAATTAGCTATTTATCTTATTAGATTTAGGACGACTTTATATATTTAAATATTTACATATATTATACTTACTTTATATATTTACATTTGTTTAAATCACCAACGTCCATAAGCTTAAATAGGTCAATGACCGATATTGCCATGATAAAATAATAATAATAATAAGCTGAGAAAGATAAACAAACTCAATATCTTGACTTAGCTCGCGAGGTTGTCGACATGTGGGAAGTGGATAGAGCAGTCATTGTGCCGATAGTCGTAACGGCGAATGGCTTAATAGCTAAGAGCCTCGAACAACATCTGAGGAAGCTCTCGTTGGGCAGCTGGATTAAGGGCTTGACCCAGAAAGCGGTACTCCTGGACACGGCGCGCATTGTTAGGAGATTCCTCTCTCAGGAGCCCTGACCACCGGTAGCTTGGACCCTGTTCCCGATGCCGGTGGGCTACTATTTTTTATATTTTTAAATGTTTTTTTATTATGTTTGTTTTTAAGAAATATTTAAAAATGTAAATAATATGTATATATAGAAAATAAATGTAATAATAATAATATTCCACAACTATCACACAACGCCATCTAGTCTCAAACTAAGCAGAGCTTGTGCTATGAGTATTAGACAAATGATAAACATACTTATATATTTCTAAATACATAAATACTATACATAATTTACACCCAGACGCAGAACAAATGATCATGCTCATCACACAAACACTTGTCCTGGTTGGGAATTGAACCCACGACCTCTAGCTTAGCTGTCAGGGCCACTAACCACTAGACCAGCAGGCTTGTCGAAATGAAACGACTATATCTTTACCATTTCGAAAACCCTTTTTTGCTCGGTAGAAGCTGTGTATTTATCTTAAACCCCCGTCAATCTTCCTTTCAAGAAATTGATATCGTACAAAACATTCTGTATTTCCTATAGAACAAATAACAGTTTGTCCGTCCGTCTCGAAGGAACAATAGACAAATGATATAAACCTAAGCTAACGTCACGAAATGGGGGGGAGGCACTTTTTGTATCAACGAGATGGACCCCAAGAGGTTCAAAAGGAAATATTGTTTCATCTTGCCACCCAATCACGTCTAAGATAGATTTTTGGAATTTCATGGTTTTGGGCTAGTCAATTTTGTAGATGCAATTTTTATATTGGTAATTGGGGTTGAGAGCACCATTGGCTGAGCAAGCGTTGCTTCTGCGCTATTTCAGTTCTCAAATGAAACGACAATCCTTCTATAAAAATTACCTAAAGAAAAATAAATAAGCGAAAGTTAACTAAACGTAACCAAATAGGGCAGACTTCTACCCTATGCTCCACCATGTCATCCTGACAATCGCACAATGGTGACAGCCGTGCATTTCTTCTTACCGAATCCGAAACAGGAACCTCCCAAAATACCCATGCCCGGTGAGGCCTTTTTTTGAGGTGGGAAGTTGATCTAATTACATCTCTCGCTCTAGGGTTGAGCGTGACGGCGTGTTAGACTTTTACAGATTAAAACCACACCAGAGTCTTTTATTTGCCCTTTGCGTTCTAGGACCACGGGTTTCCTTTTCTGAAATTCCCTGTGGCCCCGCGTCAGGTGGAGAGTGAGGATGCCATAGCGCCTCCCTAACCACTCCTCAAAGAGGGAAAGAGATGAGTCTACTCTACTATAACGTTTTAAAATCATCATTCATGATGAGAAACAAGCTATTGCACAGCATTATTTCTTTCTCGCGACGGATTCAAGATGGAATTAGCACTTAAATTGGTCTTTGTATTGTTTGTTTCATCATCATAATTCATCATTTCAGCCGAAAGATTGCCACTGTTGGGCATAGGCCTCCCCCAAGTGTAGACATAATTACCGGTCCTGTGCGTCTCGCATCCATCCTCACCAGGTCATCGGCCCACCTGGTGAGAGGCCTTCCAACGTTGCGTCTTCCGGTACGTGGTCGCCATTTAAGAACCTTTCGTCCCCATCGACCATCTTTTCTGCAAGCAATGTGCCCTGCACACTGCTGCTTAAGTTTGGTGATTCTTTGGGCTATGTAACTGTGGTTCTCCTGCGGATATCTTCATTTCTGATTTTTGATTACGCAAGGAAACTCCGAGTATAGCCTTTTCCATTGCCCTTTGAGTGACTTTAAGCCTTCTGATGAGGCCCTTTGTAAGCGACCACGTTTCGGAGCCATATGCCATTACTGGCAACACGCACTGGTCATAGACTTTCGTCTTTAGACACTTTGTTTAGTGCAGGCATTTCAGGCAGCTTAATATTTGTCACCTATTATTATATTAAAACCTTTCTTTGTACCCTTCGTCTATTAGCTTACATAATATACATTAATAAGTACTATAATGAATATACCTACTAATAGTTATTACAAAATTCAAAGCACTGAATACCTAAAGTTTAAACAGTATTAAATTTTAACATTATTCAGCAGTAAACTTGATTTTGATTCAATATTTCATTGTGAAGCGATTCCAAATATTCTCACTTATAAATTCTGATATAGTTTAATGAGAATACTCAGAATGTAACCAACTAATTCATTCACATGAATTAGTTGGTTACATTCTGGTATTCTGGTATTCCTTGTGGTCACCATGGAATGGTGACCACAAGGAATACCAGTTTACATAAAGCTTGGTTTAAAAGTAAATTTCATAGGAATATCTACTTGTTGCATCAAAATCGAGGGTTTAATTTAATAAAATCAAACAACTATTTTGCCCAATTTAATGCAATTTTTCCGTTTTTTTAACGACTACTACTTTATAATTCTAGTAAACCCTGAGCATTAATCTAATTTACAGCTTCAATTTTTGGAATTCACAAGAAGAGGCTTGCAAATCATCGTAATGATCTAGCAGTCCAGCTTATACGTACCAAGCATGACGCCCGCATTAATTTCTCAGTGCCGTGAACCGGGGATATAAAAGCCGGTAAACTAATACTAGTAATTTTACGGACGCCGAAGCCACCCTTAAGGATAGGAAGGGTAGCTTGAGCCCAAGCTCGGCCGTCCATGGGCACATTTAAAATTGATAAAATAAATATAAATATATACAACATTATTTTAATATATTCGAAATCTGAATATAGTTTGTTCAGAATCAGTAACTAAATCGATTCCAATAATTTTTACACCATGTTATATTTTTCCCAAAAATAATAAAAAAATGTCACAAATTGGACACCACCGACACTAAGTACAACACAGGTCCCGGCAGGTCATAGCGGGCATTTGGAGCCAGCGCACAGCTGGGTGCGGGAGCAAAACAACCCCTCAATCGCCCGGATGACCCGGTTACCATGTATTTGTGTGGAGAACTAGGTAACATAACAAGCTTATTACATTGCCATTTTTCATGATACTGTTATGAAATTTTGTACATAGATTCTTTACATAAAAATACTAGACACGTGTTTCGAGTTTCGCAAATACCAAAACTGATGTTGTTTATCGGTTAATTTTTCCAAAAGATGGATATGTTTCCACAAACGAGAAGGTCAATGGAAATATGTTAATTTGGGGTCCTAGAACACGAGGCAAAGAAGAAACTGATAGTTGTAGACCCTTCTTTAATAAATATAAGCTACTTACTTTACCTTGTATGTACATTTACGAGACAGCAGTATTCGCAAAATCAAACTTGCATTTGTTTCCTACACTGAAGTCGAAAAGACGATATAGAGAGATATGTGCCATTCCACACAAGACTGCACTATACTCAAAGAGCTTTTTGAGAATGGCACCCAAGTTATATAATAAATTGCCAAATACATTAAAAGATCTTGACAGCATACACCATTTTAAAAGAGCTCTTCTTAATCTATTGTGCGAGAAAACTTACTATACAGTCAATGAGTACTTGGAAGACAAATTGATGTAAGGACATAATCATCTTAATTATTTTATTTAATCTAATTTAATTTTAATTTTATTATTTGGTTGAATTTATAATTGATTTTATTAATGATGCTTTTGTACTGTATTTTATTTTGTTTTTAATTATTATTTTTGAATTTGTTTTGATTATTTTTGAATGTTTTTTTAAGAATTATTTTTCCAATTCTTTAATACAATTGTAATATTTGTACGCCGTTGACGGCAAGACATAGTGTTCATTTATATTGACATCACATCTGTACTTTTTGTTTACCCACCTATGTTCTACAAATAAAAATATCTGAATCTGAATCTGAATCTGTGGTTTTAATTAGTAAAAGTCTGACACCCTAGACTCTCGCTCCACCTTAGACTGAAAGAAGTCATTGGATGATTTTCCACTTTAAAAAAGGGGCAAGGAAACAGTAAAACCGAATTAAGGTGATGGCCGAACGCATGTTACTTTATAAAATAATATTCTATAAAACTAAAAATAAAATCAGAAGTCCCATCCTACGTTCCAGAAGCAGTATTTTCCTACTTCACTTGCAGTATAAGGTCCACTTCTTTTTTAAAATTGGTCGACCAGTCTTTCTTTAATTTATTAAAGAAAGACTGGTCTGCTGTCCCCTGGGCTGCTGGTAGCTTTCACAGCGACGGCGCCCACACCGGTGCCCCATAAAGGGCCATGGACCGAACGATGCCTATGTAGAGCCTCCGGCAGGAGGCGTCTGGACCCCCTAGGTTGGGCAGGAGCTGCTTGAGGGCAGCCCCAGTCCGATTCAGTTTGGGAGCCAGACGTCGGAAGTGCTCCTCAAAATTCCACCGGCTGTCGAGAACAAGTCCCAGGTACTTGACCGCCGATGTGAACTCCTCCTACTGTTAATTGGGAACGCCGTGGTGGCGCGCTCCGAGGGCCGTGAAAATACATGGCCTCGGACTTGTGCAGCGCCTCCTCGAGTCCCAACTGCTGGATCCTCTCAACGACTGTCACAACCTGATGTGATGAAGCAGATGGAAGCCAGTTTTCTTCTCTACGGTCTACCTGCACAAACTGTATCCACTTTTCCCGTTTTTCACTAATTAAATTCGGAAATCTAAAATGGCAGAAACCTACTTGAACATGAAGACCTTGTTTCTTTATTGAAATTTAAATTAAATCCGAAGTATGTTTAATTATTTACTGCTCTTAAAATTTTATCGATATCAAAATCGATAAATAACATTTCTTCTCTTACAAGGTAAGGTTAAGCTTTTCAGCAATATAGATGGTGTTAACACAAAATCAGCAAATGTTCGAGAATTATATATGGAAATTATTGCATAGCATAGCATAGCATAATCAGCTTTTTAATGTTCCCCTTGCTGGGACTCAGGCCTCCTCTTTCTAGGAGAGGGAATGGGCCGTAATCCACCACGCGGGCCCAGAGCGGATTGGTGAATGTCTCATGTCTTCGAATTTTTGGTTCTAGGACATGCCGGTTTCCTCACGATGTTTTCCTTCACCGTTTTTGAGAGCAGTGGTGATGAAATAAATTACAAAGTAATGCGTTTGGCTGGGTTTGAACCCGCGACCTACAACTTGTAACTCGGGGCCGTTACCACTCGGCCACCACTGCTCTTGGAAATTCTTATTAATTACTGCGTAAATACCAAAAATATTTACGAAAATAAACCGAAGTTAGGTTCAGTCACTTTACCAACCAACAAGATTTGCAATTGCGTAATGCGCAACTCGCTATATTTTCTTAGAAAATGATTTTCTTTTAGTGCATAGAGCCGATAGAAACCAGACTTGATATATAGGGGTGTCATACTAGACTGAGCGACTTATGACCACTAGGGTATCGGATTACGATTTCGTACGCTGCTATGTCCTGTCTATTGGTAGTACCTATATAAGTATTTATAAAATAATGTCTTTGGGTTTAACCGATTCCATTGAGCAGCTGTCTCCGCTGGGAGGCACACTCGGCTTGAGACAACGCACTTCACAAAGCTTATCGTCAATGACTAATTGCAAATGAACACAAAGAAAAAAAAAGCAACGAAAAATACTCGATACTTTTCACTGTTCCATAAAAAATAACACTTAATCTCAAATTCCCTGTTTACTTAGTAACAGTTACAAATACCTACGTATCTGTGACTTTAATCACATTGACAGCAAGTGGGCACTCCGCATTATGTAGATCACATGACAAAGGTACGGTCCGATATGCTATTTCAATTTAAAATGAGGATAAGAATCGAATCAATTTCGGATCGAGATAATGAGATTTTGCCGATTTAAAAGAAACAGGAACTCTGATGCTAAATACGATGGACTGTGACTGTTTATTTCCGGTATTTTCTATTGTTTACTTAATCTCTTAAGACGGTATTTTTTTAATGAATCCTTATAGGACTGAGTTATTTGAAAAAAGAAAAACGGATTTATTTGTAAGATTACTCATGTTAAAGCTTTGTTTTAGGATTTCATTATTTTGTAAATATAAAACCAACCATTGTTTGCAATAAAATGTATATTGTTCCTGAATAAAATGGAATGTCGTCATTCAAAAAGTGTTTTTTTTTTTCAGGAGAAGCGTTTTTGTAATTTTATTGTTAATTATGTATTTAAACTTTTTATACTACTAGATTACTCAATAAATATTTTATGACTTTATGCATTGTAGTATAGATTTATTTTTCTTCACGCGTGTTTCTTTTAGCTGCGCTGTTTTTCTAAGTCGTAGTTTTGGGGCAAGACGCGTCTCGTCTATACAATAATATGTAATGACGTACTATCCTATAGACGAAGTATTCCTCTTTCAGCACCAATTTTTTCGGTTCCAATGGTTTCCGCACTAAAGCTATTCCTCTTTCGGCACCAATAGGTATTTTAGCTTGGTGCCGAATATGGAATAAAAATAAAAATAAAAAATTTCATTCCTCATTCGGCACCTACGGTGCGGTAGCTTCTAGTGATGGGATGTCTAATAAACTTATCGATTAAATTTGCAACTTTATTTATCCCTCGCACTTTTCCATCGACTTCTTTCGCGAGAATGGTTTCACAAAAACATTCATCATCATCATCATCATTTCAGCCAAAAGACGTCCACTGCTGGACATAGGCCTCCCCCAAGTGTCGCCACAATGAACGGTCTTGTGCGTCTCGCATCCATAGGACTCCCGCAACCGTTACCAAGTCATCGGTCCATCTTGTAGGAGGCCTTCCAACGCTACGTCTTCCGGTAAGGGTCGCCATGCCATCTGTATAAAAACATTAGCACCCCTTAAACCGTATTTATTTTATTAAACAAATAAGGATAAGATTTATTGTTTACTTTGATTACTATTTCTGTTAACTTTCAAGTACCCATAAACATTGCACTAGAGGTAAAAACACTTGTGAAATTTTTGAAGGGTGGAAAAACACTAGAGGTAAAAACGCGTCATGTCAGTATCAAATGTCAACTAAAAACAAATTAAGATAAGGACAAGATATTGATGATGTAGAAGGAAAAACGTTAGGCAGATAATGGTGTGTCACAAATAAAAACTTAAGACACTCAAACTCAAGTTCGGATCAACTGCTTTTATCTATGACAAGAAGTTTTGTTAGAAACTTAACTAAAAGTTTAGTTCCCTCAAGAATCTGCCCACATTTTCTTGATTCGTACCGTTTGACATAACGTTTTTAACGTCTGTCTGGCAGTTTGAATACTTTGTGCGGCCTACTCAAATGTCGTTTCTTTGGTATTGTTCGTCGAGTCGTTGAACTCATTACTAAATATGAGTTGAGCTACACGAATACAGACATATGGTTGCACTGACTGGTCAGGTCCACTCAAATTTGTGTAGTGCTTTCCTTAAAAACTCACCTCTAATCAGGATAATTTTCATTGTTCTCGTATGATTTGACCATTACATGTTTTAGGTACTGTACGGGTTTTAAAAGAAACTTTGACCTCTGAGTTTGTTTCGCTGTTTCTTCTCAGGGTAATCAACCAGCTGGGAAACATCGGCCTCACCTATATTGAATTGACGTTCCCATCTTATTTGGGGTTGGCACAACATGTTTTTTTCTTCCATTCTATCCTGTCAACGGTCATGCTATCACTAACTTCCTTTTCTTTCATATCACTGTTCACACAATCCATCCATCTTTTCTTTGGCCTCCCTCTCCCTCTCCACCCATCCACATGTATACTCATAACTCTTTTAGTAACATGCGTTTCATCTCTCCTCTTTACATGACCATACCAGGACAAACGATTCCCTTTCAACTTTTCAGTCACTGGCGCCACCATCAATGACATTTGTATTTTGGCAAACATAGCACACGGATCAATTGATTGTCCTGAACTACTTGGCAAAATTCTTCTTCGTACTAATCAGAACAACCTACTTAAGCGGCCTCTATTACAGGCACCGTGCACATCGACAAAGTACAGGCGTAACGCGTTCTCCATAATAGTGTTATAGCCTTCAATAATTTACCATCACACCTAGAAGTCGATCTGTTTTGAATCAGTGTACAAAATATAAGAAAGATCTTAACCGCTCCAACGCCGTTGATCGCTCCCGTCAGACGCTCAGTCGCATCGTCATCAATTAGCACTGGCGCCACGCTGCGCCGATAAGTGCCTACGTAAACAAATGTTTTTTGCGTCGACTCGTTCGGAACGTGAGTCACTTCAAGTAATGTTTTTGTTTAAGCTTATTAATGACTCTTTCAAGTCGTCTCAAGTGTTTATTATTATTTGGTTTCAATTTTTGTATATAGAGCTGTAAACATTGACTATAGTTGACTATAGTTGATATTTGAACTTTAAAGAATATTAGTTTTAAAAGTAAAGCGGTAACATATAGATTTTATGACTTTAATAGGTGGATGGGTTCTATCTACATACGTTATAATAAAAAAACATACTTCATAGTAAATAAATATTTATTTTAGAGGCATATGACTAGCATGTGACATTTGCTCACGGTGAATAATTTTTCACCCAAATGAATAATTTACTACAAATAAATGCTTTCACGTAAACTAAAAATATTGTTACTGTCTGAAAGCTAAGTTTCTGCTGTAACATATATGTAAATATTATGTTGATAGGTTTATCTAATACAGAAAAATATGGAATTGATTGAAGGCATTCCCACTTACGTGAAAATACTCTTAACATTTCTGGTTATTTTTTGTTATTTTTTTTTTCAGTGAAATTTGAGTAAAGAAAGATGAATAAAAAATGTAACTATTTTCTACAATAAATACCCTTTCCAATGAGGTATCACACTTGTTATTCAATAATACAATATAATTTAATATTAATATTTATTATATCTCTAAATTAGGTCGGCCGCCATTATGAAGTTTAATGACATTTATTTTTCGACTCCACTTGAAACGAAAAATCTAATCTGACCTTAAATTATTAGCGTTTGTATATTCTTTGGCTGAAAACTATTGACGAATAAACATTCAACACGATAATAATATCTTTTAACACAGAACTGGTCTCAAAATATAATAAATTGCGATAGCAATAAGACAAAATTCTAGGTATCAAACGGATGCCGTGATAGCCACACATAAATACAAATATACGTATTTTAAACTTACCCAGGTTAAAATCCTGTTGCACACACATAAACTATATTCTAATTATTCACTAAATCAACACTTTACACAGAAACACTCACTCAAAACCGAAAATATTATTTTTTACCGTAAACCGCTACTAGAATCAGCTGGCGTTCGCGCGCGAAATGCAACGACTGAATTTGGCATTTATTTTTTTAAACTCGAATGAACCATATTAGTGGTGTGGTAATTTTTGTAGCATGACAAATTGTATCGAGAATCGACTAAAACACAGACTACAAAGATAAGTTCGCGTATCAGACTGTAAGAAATATAATAATGAGGTCGTGTCGTACATGAACGAATCAAGTGACTGTAGTCACTTGGGGCGATTGAGCGCTCAAAATTTAAGTGACTGTAGTCACTTGGGGCGATGACATTTGTATTTTGGCAAACATAGCACACGGATCAATTGATTGTCCTGAACTACTTGGCAAAATTCTTCTTCGTACTAATCAGAACAACCTACTTAAGCGGCCTCTATTACAGGCACCGTGCACATCGACAAAGTACAGGCGTAACGCGTTCTCCATAATAGTGTTATAGCCTTCAATAATTTACCATCACACCTAGAAGTCGATCTGTTTTGAATCAGTGTACAAAATATAAGAAAGATCTTAAGCAAGGAATTTTTTGGAGACAATCATAGATAACTTAATTAGTTGTTATATATTTATTAAGATAACGCTATGTAGTCTTTTTCTTCATCTTTGATATTACATGATTCGATTCAATTCTTAATATACCTACTGAAATTATTTTTTAACTTAATCATAAACCTAAAAATATCAACGCAATCTGTAGCTAGATATACATATGTGGAGCCTTGTTATTAGCCATTTTTTTACCTGCTTTCTTTGAAAATAAATAAATAAAAATATTATTTGTAACTTGCAAAATAAATATAATTTATCACATCTAAAACGTAAAGCCTGTATTTGATATCGGACGGCACGTGTCAACCCGATTTATTGTAGTATAAGTTATAGGTTTTCTATAAATAGACGAAAACTTGCGGGTACGAACATCTGACGCACGTTTTTGTCTCCGAGCGAAAATAATACAATGTCTTTTCTAACATAGGACATTATATGCTCACAATGTCTAACTTCACAAACATAGCACATATATTATATTCTCATACGCAAAATATCTATGTCTAATACGTACAAGTTCAACTAAGTCTAAAATTAATGTGTGTTCATTTTTACAACAGTATTTTATTACAATTTCTAGTAGCGACTACATAGTAAATAAATCATTCCCATTTTTTAAATTTTATTAAAATTTTATTTTGAACTTACGATATAACAATAAAAATAAAAACACTTAACTAATTAAAATTACATAATATATAACACCTTAACACCTATTTAACACCAACAACAAAATATGGCGTCATTTTTTTCAAACATATCATCAGGTAGTATCAAAATCTTGCGCACTGCAAAAACAATGCTAACTCTAGATAAAATAAAAAAACTGGGCAAGTGCGAGACGGACTCGCGTACAAACCTACCTATGTGAACAGTTCAATTCCTGAATGGCGTTACGACGATTTTTCCGAATCGCAAAATACATATTTTTTTGTGACGTAACAACAAGTTTACTGTTTTCAGATTTATTCCTGTAAGACCTTGCTTTATGCCAAATTTCAGGATTCTGGAACAACGGGAACAACCCTATGAATTTTGATTTCCTTGAGATTGTCGAAATATAAGTTTTTTGCGACATAAATTACCGTATCTTTTTTTTTCGTTAACTGTGTTTGATTTTTTCACAGCATTAAGTGACCGCAGACTTGATAATAATAGTGTCTTGACAGACAGCCAGACAGCCAGACAGATAGACGGACAACAAAGAGATTCTATAATAATAGGGGTTCTGCTTTTTTCTTTTGAGGTACGGAACCCTAAAAATAAAATAAAAATCTTTTATTTTTGGGATGGGGTTGGCGTATCCATGTGGATAAAAAACCCCGAATTCAATTTTTTTCAATCCAAATTTCAAATTGAAAAAAAATATATTCCTTACAACAAATAGTTAAGGGTTAGTGTATTAGTAGTATAATAAAAGACTTAAACCCATAGTTGTTAGTGTTGTGTGTTAGTATCTTTCGTCTTCGTTGCTCTCGTGTTTAATGTAAGGACCGCCTGTGACTAAAAATAGACGTAACTGTATTATGTACATACGAGTACTTGCACTTCTAACTATTTTATAAGTAAGGACTTTTATAAAACGCCAGAAACTAGTGCAAGTAGGATTATGTCTTAACTAAGTCGAAATATTATTAGGTAATACAAACTGAAAAAAAACACAATTATTAATTAATAAAAACGAATACTCATAAATTGACCTAAATATTTTACTAATTTAATGTTAATGTATTGTGTGACAATTTGTTGTAATTATTGTATTTTAACTTAACTATGTAAATTTGCCATAATAAAAATTTTGTAAGCCTCAATGGCGGGATATAGTAGAACCTGTAACTGTAACACAACAATTCTGAAATACTGAAAGTATGAACTAATAAACGATTTAAATTAAAATAAAAACTCTTTAATAAATAAGTTCATATTTTCAGTATTCATTTGGGTTTAAGGAAAGCCTTTAAAAAATATAAAAATACTTTCCGCTTACTCTGTTTCACGTTGTATATCTTGTATTCTCCAAAACCGAGGAGGCACAAATCATCGGTACTTCGGCAGCCATCCAAAGTGTTAGAACGTGACTTCTGACAGTTCTAACCATGGCCTTCGATTGTATTCGAGTGTTTCTATAAACGGTTAGACATAGGATTCCAGTGTCGTGGCAGCACGTCAAAAAACCAAAAAAGTACTCTTGGCGCCGAGCTACGAGCGCCGATTGTACATAAGGTTGTACCACTTGAATGACCTTGACAAAACGCTTAATTATCGTATTGTACACACGGGTGTACGAAATTTATTCGGCCGAAAAATTTGGTCTATATATTTTCGTTTTTCCTGGAAAAAACCGGAAAAAGTTTTTTTTATTTTTTTTGGTATTTTACTAAAAAAACGCGCAATTACGTAATAATAACACCCCCTGGCGCTCGAGGGGTTAATTTGTCATGTAGTTGAGACAGCGAGCGGTGCGCAGGACAAATTTTTCTTGGTATTGTATTATGTCGCCGGAAAATTGCAGACTATGTATGATTGTAATAAATCTCTATTAGATTATAATTTCTCGTTATATTATAAAAAAATGCCTACACGATAAATCACATTCAAATCCATTAGTTTCCAACATAACCGGTTTTTTTTAGAAAAAAATATTTTACTATTTCTCGCGGGATTTTACAATCTTACAGCGTTTGCAATTTCCCGTTGACATACAGACTGTGGTGGTTCAAAGGTTGAGAAACTAGGCAAATAACATGATCTGCCTAACCTTTTGCCTAAGATTTTTTTTTCGGAAAATCATCCATTGACATCCGGGAGCGTGAGGGTATTTCAGACTTTTACTGACTAAAAATCCACTCCTGTTCCTTCGTTGCCTTTCATACCAGGGTCCAATCTTCCTTTCAGAAGTAAACCCTTGGCCTCAGTAGGCTTCGACCCTGCTGGGCCCCTACGGTTTGCTGACATTTCCTTGAGGCGCGCGTAAAACAGTACGTGCCGTTGACGACTTGGGCTCAGTCCGGACGGTTACCGGACGATTGGACGGCGAGCTAGCCTAACTAAGATAGGGTCTGGATACCGTAGGAGTAGCTGGACACCCAGTATATGGTGCAACTGTCTGTCTGAATGCCCACACCCAGTAACAGGGTAACACAATACCCCTTAGCAAGAAGTGCCCATTAGGCCTATGTAAAATAAAATATTTAGAATTGGATTGCATTACTTAAACATTCACAAGATATTGGTATAATAAATAATCGCACTGATAAAACTAGACAAGAAGGTGCTCTTATCAAAATCAATGATCATTTGTGGTTTTTTAGGTTTCCGTACCTCGAAAGGAAAAAAAACGACACCCTTATAGGATCACTTTGTTGTCTGTCTGTCGGTCTGTCTGTTGTAAATTCCGTTTATCTCGGGAACGCGTGGAAGTATCAAAATAAAATTAAAATCATATACTCCAGTCTGCGGTCCCTTGAAGCTGTGAAAAAATCAAACTTATGAGTTCATGAAAAAAAAAAGAAAACGGTCGTTTATTCGCAAAAAACGTATATTTAACACTCTCAAAGGAATCAAAATTCATAGGGTACTTCCTATTGACCCAGAATCCTGAAATTTGGCATGAAGCAAGGTCTCACAGCACAAATATAGGAAAAAATATGAACACTGCAAATTTGTAGATACGACACAGAAAAAAATTGCGAGTTGGAGAATTGAAATGTTTTCATAGGTAAGTTTGTACGGAACCCTCAGTGCACGAGTCCTACTCGCACTTGCCTAGTTTTTTTTTAAATAATACTCCTTATTCAGGGGCTATGACGTGTTAAAGTGTCAGGCGTGTGAGTGTAAAAGAGGGATGGAGCTATATAGTTATACACCCTATACAACCCTATTTTTTATATAGTACAAAAAAAAATGGCCTCTATCCGTAGCCATTACTGATCATATTTTTGTAGTCAAAAGTAAAAAAAAAGAAATCCCAAAATTGTCCACGAAAATTTGTCATAATTGGTAAATTCATAATAGAATCAATAATTCGTAACAATTGCTTCTAGAAAATACTACGCGCAGTGTTTTTCCATTTTGATCGTCATTTATTCATTCATAACCAACAGTCTGTACAATATTTCCATAAATTGAGTGACATTTTGGGATATTAACAAACGCTAATAACTTTACTGTTTATGAATATTATTTATTTAGACTTTACTTAAATAATAATAAGACCTTTTATAATAAACCCCTATATGTATTTGTACTAATTAAAAACTAGTAGTGTATAGGTCCATCCCTTTAAGAGTTCAGAGGTCGTTAAATGAATCGCATTAAGAGCTCGTGGTTGGACCTCAGAATATATGTAGAATAAAAAGATGTCACTAGAGTCTTATCTTATCTTTGTGGTCTGGTTTCCGCAGTTAGTCCTTATCGGACCATTGTACGTGGGCCATGGCGGCCTTTACTCCAACCAGCCCACCTTATTCCAGAAACAGATGAGTCTCTTCAGTTTGCTCAGGGCGTCCATCAGTGAATTCGGTGCTCCCAAGGTCCGAGTTCTTATCTCGCTGACGGCTGTGCACTCGAGGAGCACAAGCTATACTGCCCCCCTAGCCAAGTTACAATCGTTTCGTTCGCGCCGAACGCCTCGATTAAGCCACGCCTCCGATTCCTTTGTTCTGACGTCATCTCAACGCTCAGTCACGTGGTCAGAACAAAGGAATCGGAGGCGTGGCCTACTCCAGGCGTTCGGCGCGAACGAAACGATTTTAACTTGGCTAGGGGGCCTGTTATACACCCTATATAGCGCCATCCCTTTAAGACTTCTGTTTAGGGCATAAAATGGATCACGTTATGAGCTCGTGGTTGGACCTCAGAATATATGTAAAATAAAAAGATGTCACTAGAGTTTTTCTCTCCCAACGAATGAGTTTCAAGGATGAAAAAGCTTAGTACATGTTATTTTGGGGCTAAAGAAAAAATGTTGAAATCATTCATGTTTTGCTTACGATTTGACCTTAAGGAAGGGTTCAGTAGCAACATTTGAAGCTTTACGTAAAATCCAAGAGGGATTGGGTAATATATCTACGGTTGCAAATCGGATAACTATTGGTGATCCTTATTTCCTTATCCGACCGATTTTTCGATTGACAGAAAATGGTTTAGAGAATATTGTTGTTTTTAGGATTAAAGTAATAATAAAATGTTCATGTTCTTATTTTTACATTTTTAAAATATGTTGACGGAACAATATTCTTAACGTTGTAATTTTTTGTGCAAAAAGCCTACGCCGATCAAGGAGATGTCAGCAAAACTCGTATGGACCCAGCAGGGTCGTAGCCTGCTGAGGCCATGGGTGATGCGAAAGAGAACCCTGGGGCCCTGGAACTAAGGCAAAGAAGGAACTGGAGTGGGTTTTAGTCAGTAAAAGTCTGACATGCCCTCACCACCCAAGGGCAGGAGATGTGATTAGATGTCTTCCCACCTAAAAAAAACTCAATATAATAATTTAAAAAAACATATATTTTTTTTACATAGACCTGTATGTGCACTTACTACTGGGGCCATGGGTTAAGTGAAAATGAACCCCTGGGGCCCTGGGATGCAAGGCAAAGAAGGAACAAACGAGTGGGTTTTAGTCAGTAAAAGTCTGACATTCCGCTCCGCCCAAGAGTGGGAGAAGTCATTGGATGATTTCGCACCTTAAAAAAACATGGGCACTTATAAAACGTCAGAAGATAGTGTTGTCACTTTGTTGTCTAATATAATGCGAAGCTGTTTTCTAGTACCACCGATTATTCAGCTTTTAGGTCCCGTTTAACAAGCTACGATATTCTTTAAACACTTTTTACTATAAAAGTAGTTTTCGAGGATAAGCGAAGTGCCTGAAAATCATACATACATAATGCAGAAGATGCCAGAATTCACAAAGAAAGAATGATTTTTTTGGCGGAATTTTATAGAATTAAGATTAGTGGTTGTTTTAATTATTCGCAAATGAATTCCTAGTAAGATCTTGTGGTATAAAATTGGTATAGTTTTGTATCGTAAATGTCTGTACAACTGGTAACAATATGTGGCATCATTGAAACAGGCACGATTTCGTAAAAATAGAGCTGAGAATTTTATTGTTGACTACAGTCAATCTGTGAAGTTTTCTGAAAATGCAGACTTTATCCGCTGATTTGCTGCCAAATACTGCAGTGACAGTTGTGACATCCTCATTCTAACGTAAAACAAAACGACTACTTCACCCGAAGACATAGCTTAAAGGACTTAATATCCAAGCCAAAAACACTAAACATAAAAAAGAGAAACAAAAGAAGATCGGCGTCTAGAGGCTGTATAGTTGACGCGCGACGAATACCTACGAGTTAAACACAATTTGCTAGAAGCACTAACACAAAGTTATTGGCAGAGTATACCATCTAAAAGGAATCAAAGAGCAGTGCTACTATTCTCAGAGTAAAACTTTTTGTCTAATCAGCTCCCGCAAATATTTATTCCTTGGTACAAAAAAAAAAACAAAATGTTTGACAAACTTAGCTCAGTCTAAGGTCTGTAACTTTTGATCTGATCAATCAGGTTGAGTAGTACCTACTAGAGCTTCGCTTTACTCTCTTTTTTTTTCTGAAAATATCCTGAAAACTCGCCAAGTGCGATCCAGACGGAGGATAAACACGATGGGTTCCGAATACAATATTGAAATAGAGCAAAAAAAAATGCCAACAAAATATATGTGTTGCAGCGGCAAAAAAAAATACACATTCTGTGAAAATTTTAACTCAAATTAATAAAAATCAAATACAAAATCATTTATTTCACATAGGCCTACATGGGCACTTATAAAACGTGAGAAACTAGTGCAGAGTTCCAATTGGTCTTTTACTATGGAGAAGAACCAGCATTTTTGGTTTTACAATATTTCAATATTTTCCGCGGAGTCTAGTGTTCTCACATTCACACTATAAAAAAGCCTCTTACGTTTTATGAGATACAGCTTGCTGACAGACCGATGGACGGATAGTGAAGGCTTAGTATAAGGGTCCCGTTACGTCGGGTACGGAACCTTAAAAAAAAAACAAAAGTTTTAAGCTGACGTAATGTGGATTACTCAGCCACGAAATGTCTTTATTTTCGAACTTAGAAAAGATACGAAAAAGCTTGTGTGATACTTTTGTCAATATATAAAAGTTCAGACGACACCTAAATCATTCATAAGTAATATTATAAAGAGGAAAAATTTTTTGTTTGTACATAGGCACATTTGCGATGCGGTTTATTTGCACCCATGTTTTTTGTTTTTTTTTTAGGTACGAATATCATCTAATGACAAATCTCGCTCTCGGGCGGAGCGAGAGATAGTTTCAGACTTTTACTGACTAAAAACCCACTCCTGTTCCTTCTTTGCCTTCTTCCCGGGGCCCCGGGTTTCGCTTTCACACTACCCGTGGATTTGCACCCATGTGAAGTTCGGTTGTGTCACTAGTAATACCTAATATTTGTTTATGAAACGGTTATATCACGATTATTTGCCGTTTCTGACTGATTTAAGTAAATTCATGCAGCTTTATCAAACAAAAGTTACATCACACTCATTAGTGTGATGTAACTTTCACTAACATCACACTAATATTAGAAAGGCGAAAGTTTGTGTGTGTGCGTATGTTTGTAACTTCTTAACGCTCGAACGGCTGAACGAATTTTGATGAAACTTAGTACGCGAGTAGACCATGTCCTAAAATAGCATATACGACATTTTTTATCTCGGGAGTATAATAATAATAATAATCTTTATTTTGTACGTTTAACACACACAGTAACAGTATATAATGACATGAACAGATATAATAGTTGTACAAACACTGATCAGTGGAAATAAAATGAACATTTGTCTCCTAAACTAAGTAAAATAAATACTTGTATCTCAGGAGCCAGTTCCTCCTTAGAGATGATCAAAAATTTGATGTTAGGTACAATTAAGATAGCCTTTGTATAGACGTGTAACAGTATAGGGGAATAGTTATACGATGATCGTTAGTAATGATTCGGTATAATCATAAGACAGTTTTTGCAACCAATTAGATAGCTTAGTTTTAAGTGAATATTTGTTTAATGTATAAATATTGATCAGATGGTGAATCTTATTATAAATGCGAGCGCTTAAGATAAGTATGTTTCTTTGAAACAATTTAAAATTTTTACACGGGCGGATCCGCTGCGAGCAGCTAGTTTAATATAAATTCGAAAGAATAGTTTTTCACAATACAGCCATTTTCAAAGCATTACTTTATGAAACATAAATCATTACAAAGCCTTGGAAAAGTTTAGAAATAATCTAGGCTTTTTGTAGCTACACACACAATTGTTGCTAGATAATATGTTTTATACAAATAAATCTACCATTGGTAGAAAAAATATCTACCAAAAATTTTGTATTATTATGTTTGAGAACATATTGAGAAAAGTTTTAGATATCAAAATGAATTGCAGACGCAGGTCCGCCATTTGTTGACACCGACACGATATCATACTGAGCAAATAGTAATAAGAGATTACGTGTTACTTAGCAATAATGAATTTGGTGTTTATTAACCCTAGAAAGATAACGTGCGCCTCGAAGGCGCCCGCGAAACGGATATATCGCTGTCTTTTGTCATCCAACGCGTTTACAAGCTTGTTTTTTTAAGCCAACTCAGTCGTTGGTCAATACTGCCGAGGGACGACTGCTGCTGTTCGGTAAGTACCATGTTTTCGTTGCTATGACGACGTGTTGCGCTCGAGAGGCGCATGTTTATCTTCTGTGTAACTTTTATGCATTTCTATGTGATTTAGTTTTTGGTACTTTTTATTTATTTCTACGTAAATAAAGTAAATATACAGTTAGGTTATTGTTTTAGTAACAACAACTTAGTTTTAATTGTTATTAGGAACAAATTTACATAATGGCGAGCAGAAGAGTGTTGGAAGAAAGAGAAATAATTTCCTTTTTGAGTCAAGAAGATGAAAGCCCAGATGATCGCAATGATATCGAAGATGGTGTATATGTTGTCCTCATGCGATGAAGGCGCTGTTATAAATCCTACAACTGGTGAACCTGAGATTATTATGGTCTACACAAGACAAAAGGCGGTGTCGTCCTATTTGACCAGATGCGTTCTTAGATGGTTTGTTCTATAAAGTGTAACAGATGGTCAATGACAATGTTTTATAATTATTATTATAATTTACACACACAATGTTTTTTCAAAACAAGAGAAACCACCAAACCGAAGAGAATATATGAAAAAACTAAGTACTGAACTGTCTACACCGTGGATGAGATCTATATTGGAAATCCCTATTTTATCAAGGCGTTTGAGAGAAAATATTGAGAATATTCTGCCACAAACTAGTCAAGAGGCTTCTCAAGAAGCTGAAGAGGAACTTCTGGCTAAAGTTCGGCGTTACTGTAGCTTACATGCAAATAAAAAGAAAAGAATGTCTAAGATGACATGTACAAAATGTAATAAAAACTTTTTAGAAAAAAAAAATAACCGACTTCACTAAAAATAGTGTTTAGTGTTTCTAAAAGGATCAAAATAACTTTAATTTCGGATGTCGGTGTTTCTCGGTATTGTTTGTTTCTTATTTAACACCGACTTCCGAAATTAAAGTTATTTTGATCCATTTAGTGTTTTTTTTAGTGAAGTCGGTTATTTTTTTTTTCTAAAAAGTTTTTATTTCACACTTTTTAGTTGCGATACACTTATAAACAGAGTGCCTATTTCTAATGACAATTCCAATTAACCCAAATACTGCTAGGTTACATTGTTTTATTATAAAGTTGCTGTGCCTACCTTCCTCCTTCCGGCTCCATCATCAGATCAGTTCGATAGTACCTTATAGCCAAAGAGCATCTCACGACAATTCTAATAAGCCCAAACACGGCTAGGATACATTGATTAATTACGGAGTTCCTGTGCCTACCTTCCGGCTCCATCATCAGATCAGTTCGATAGTACCTTATAGCCAAAGTGCATCTCATGACAATTCTAATGAGTCCAAACACGGCTAGGTTACATTGATTAATTACGGAGTTCCAGTGCCTACCTTCCGGCTCCATCATCATCATCAGATCACTTCGATGATACCATTTTCAACGTAACTATTCAGAATCATTCATTTATTTGTATTGTCATAGTCGCTTAACTATATCTTCAATGTGATATCTATTTGAGTATGAAGTTCCGTTGACCATTTCTGGTCTTCTTCATCAGTTCCACTTCATCAAATGTTACTTTTTGACTGTAAATGCTTAAGTTCTTGATGAAAATACTAAAATTACCATAGGGTTGCCTATAATTTTTGAGGAGTTCCCTCGATTCCTCATGGATTCCATCATCAGAACTGGATTTTGAAAAAAATGGGACCAATCTGGAAGCATATCCTATAAAGGGAAAAAAAAATTTTGCAAATCGGTCCATAAACGACGGAGTTCTGAGGTAACACAAATAAAAAAAAAAAAAAAAAAAAAAATACAACCGAATTGATAACCTCCTCCTTTTTTTTGAAGTCGGTTAAAAAGACAGTGTGTGGTGAACATAAAAAAGATGTTTGCAACAATTGTCTATAACTATAATTTTTTTCAGTATTACTTGTAACTTGAGATTGAACATATAGTAATTCATTAGTTAGTAAGAAAAAAAAACTTTAAATGTTACTTATTTTAAAAAAAAATCGACGTAAAAATAATTACTTCTATTTTTTGTTAAGATTTTATAAAACCCTACATAATTTACTTAATGATTAAAATAATAATATATATTTGTGTTTAATTAACTTCTTAATAATGTAATACTTCATTGAAATTACAATAAAAAGAATAATTATTTCAATTTGTAAATAAATATTTTTTAATATTGTGCGGCGCCTCTCAGGCGCATGTTTATCTTTTCAGTACTATAAAATATGGTTATCTTTCTAGGGTTAAAAACGTCTAGTTTTCGGGACATCCAGACAGCCGACTGAGATTAATGTTCATAGTATAATGAATTTTTGAATGTCAAAATTAGTTTTGATGTTGTTAAAAGGTGTTGTTAAATTTGTTTTTGCCTTGAATTTTGATGAAATATGGAAAGTTACTAGACACGGCGTTGTTGGAAGGTGCTCTTTGATGAGATTTAATTTTAAAATTCAAGCTCAATTCAGATAAAATTTATAAACCCAGTGAACAGACTTGAAAACGGTACTTTTTAACGGTACTTGGAAACGAGGTCTAATACCCCTCGCACGTGTCTTTCTTGCGGTGTGGCTAAGAAAAACATTAATTTATTTATTGTTTCCCTTGCAACTACCATAAAAACATAGCAACAAACAACACTTTAATTTGGTTTTATTTAGAAAAGAGATGAATATAATGCTCTATTCAAACAAAATTCAATAGTGTATCAGCTTTAATACGGGGTCACTTTGACCTCGTACCGCACTGAGTCAAAAAAAAGCTTTTAGTTTCTTAAACGTTACGGGGTCTAATAAGCCCCTTACTGTCATAATTTTAGTTTTCAATCGAGGGCTTAAACGCCCCAAACCGGAGGAATATAATTAAAACAAAAATTAGTGCCACTGTCAGCGTGTTAAATATTTCTCGTTACTCAAAATTTTCCATATTAGCAACCAAACACAAAACGACAGGCATTTTTCAAGAGTTCACAATGCACTGGCATGACACTCGAATGCCGGTGGCTTCTCGATGATTGATTTATTGAATCTGGCAATATTGGATGCCGGTATGAAATTCTACGTGTCGGACCATCAATTTACGAGTCTTTGTGCCAAGTTATACCGGAATGGATCCTCCAATTTCAGGGTTATGGATGACTATAAAAACATCCTCATTTTGATATCTTTATTCGATATTGATTTTGTATTAAGGAGACACATTGAATTTGTGTCAGGTTTCTATGGATCCAGTTTCAAGTTCAGAAACTTTTTATGCGCTTTATATATCTTCTCTTTGTACTGACTTCTGCCAGATGCTTCGTCCGCATGTAAATTGAAAATTACGCCAAAGGAAAAAAAGTATTTTATGTACTATTTTGGGATATAACCTAGCTGTATGCCAAGTTTCATCCAAACCAATTTAGTTCATAAGACGTGAAGAAGTAGGTAACAAACAGACAGTTACTTTTTAACCGACTTCAAAAAAAAGGAGGAGGTTATCAATTCGGTTGTATTTTTTTTATCATTTTTTTTTTACGTTTGTTACCTCAGAACTCCGTCGTTTATGGACCGATTTGCAAAATTTTTTTTTTCCTATACAGGATATGCTTCCAGATTAGTCCCATTTTTTTCAATATCCAGTTCTGATGATGGAATCCATGAGGAATCGAGTGAACTCCTCAAAAATTATAGGCAACCCTATGGTAATTTTAGTATTTTCATCAAGAACTTAAGCATTTACAGTCAAAAAGTAACATTTGATGAAGTGGAACTGATGAAGAAGACCAGAAATGGTCAACGGAACTTCATACTCAAATAGATATCACAAATACATAGTTAAGCGACTATGACAATACAAATAAATGAATGATTCTGAATAGTTACGTTGAAAATGGTATCATCGAAGTGATCTGATGATGATGATGGAGCCGGAAGGTAGGCACTGGAACTCCGTAATTAATCAATGTAACCTAGCCGTGTTTGGACTTATTAGAATTGTCATGAGATGCACTTTGGCTATAAGGTACTATCGAACTGATCTGATGATGGAGCCGGAAGGTAGGCACAGGAACTCCGTAATTAATCAATGTATCCTAGCCGTGTTTGGGCTTATTAGAATTGTCGTGAGATGCTCTTTGTCTATAAGGTACTATCGAACTGATCTGATGATGGAGCCGGAAGGAGGAAGGTAGACACAGGAACTTTATAATAAAACAATGTAACCTAGCAGTATTTGGGTTAATTGGAATTGTCATGAGAAATAGGCACTCTGTTTATAAGTGTATCGCAACTAAAAAGTGTGAAATAAAAACTTTTTAGAAAAAAAAATAACCGACTTCACTAAAAAAACACTAAAAGGATCAAAATAACTTTAATTTCGGAAGTCGGTGTTAAATAAGAAACAAACAATACCGAGAAACACCGACTTCCGAAATTAAAGTTATTTTGATCCTTTTAGTGTTTTTTTTAGTGAAGTCGGTTATTTTTTTTTTTCTAAAAAGTTTTTATAATATTAAATATTAGATTATATTATTACATTAGTATAGTTTTGACTGGCCTGTTGGTCTAGTGGTTAGTGGCCCTGACTGCTAAGTCAGAGGGTTCGATACCCACCCAATAGAAATGTTTGTGTAATGAGCATGATCATTTGTTCTGTGTCTGGGTGTAATTCACCTATAATTATGTATGTATTTAGAAATACATAAGTATGTTTATCAGTTGTCTAGTACTCATAATAGTAGTTGTGAAAAAACATATTATATATAGTAGGTATAATAAATGTGAAAGTAACTCTGTTTGTCTGTTACGCTTTCATGGCTTAAATACTGAACCAAATTTAATGAAATTTGGTACGGAGTAAGCTTGAACTCCAAAAAACGTAGCCTTTTTATATGGCTTATATTTAGCGTTCGCAATAACCGATATTCACGCGAACAAAACTGCTTGTAAAAGCTAGTACTCAATATTCTAAGTGCATTTAGTAATTTCCATAAAAAACCTAATAAACAAAATTGCTACAATATTTACAAAATGTGAGTTTGCTCGCAAATAGTTTGCGCTGTGTTGGGTAACAATATATAAGGGAAATTGGCGGAGGAGACGTCAAGGTTTGACTGGATAAGACTAGAAATCGTTTTTATGGCCTGAAGACCCGACGCGGATCAGTAAACGTGAGAAAAAGACAATATATTTTGTGAAGCTTTTCGTTTTATTCGAGTTTATCGAACCTATAGTTTCTGCTAGCTCGATTCTAGAGAAAGATCATTCGAGCTGATGTAATTATTAAGTCATGAATATTTTAATACATATATTCGAACGTATTTATTGGGGTTCCGTTCTCAAAGATTCCTAAGCCTCCGCTGCCTATCCGTCTGTTGCCAAGCACGTTATATTATTATCTCAAATTGTAAGAAGTAGAGAGAGAGTTTTTACAGAATATCTATTCGCCTATTGCTACTACAACAACAAAAATCTATTCTGTTTCAAATATCTGTTATTTATTTATTGTGCACACCTACCACAGTGTTGTCTTTTTTAACCCAATGGTTGACTGGTAGAGAATGCATTGTGGCATTAAGTCCGCCTATGTACCACCACTGTACATGAAGTTTAAATAAATAAATAAATAAAAATGAAATGAAGTTAAAAATAAAAGAAGAAGAAGAAAACATGTTTATTTAGCACACAACTTAAATTAAACATAAACATAAGGTTCATGGGGTTCATATACAAGAAACGTTATTTTGTAGGCGTTTTTTGCTCAATTTTAATATATAGCACGGGGTCGTTTGCGGGTCTGAGTCGCACTTGGTCAGTTTTTGCAGTAAAGAAAGACAAAGAAAGAACACAAAGACAAGGAGAACTGACCACAAATAAATGGGTCGAGTCCTAATCAAAAGATAAAGAAGATATGTAAATGTATGTGTATGTGTATGATATGTAATTGGCTTATTATTCATAATGGGTGGCTCGCCGTCCGACCGCCCGGTAACCGTCCGGATCGAGCCCAAGTCGTCGATGACGCGTACTGTTCCACGCGCGCTCAGGGAGATGTCAGCAAATCGTAGGGGCCCAGCAGGGTCGAAGCCTACTGGGGCCACGGGTAGTGTGAAAGTGAAACCCGGGGCCCTGGGACGAAAGCAAAGAAGGAACAAGGCTGGGTTTTTAAAAAAAAAAAATCTTCTACAAAAACTTTTCAGCTACTCATTTCAGTTAACAGCAACTGATAACAGTACTCAATCAACCTTATATAAGCTTTTTAAAACATTGTCGAGAAAGTGTCGTGATCGTAAACACTCTGTATATAAAATGCATGATCGTGCAAACATGCATGATAGATAGGGCTATGAACCCACCGTTTTACCTCAAGCAATTTCAGTTTCTTTCAGAGTAACAAGCATCAAACATTGACTGTTAAGGTCTTATGACAAACATAACCGTGGAAGTGTACCCTAACCCATATGCGACCCTTGTACCCTCAAAAAACCTGGTCACGTAGAAAATAAACAAAATGAAGAGAATTCCGACTCCCGATACATTATCGTAAAATAAGTTGAAGTAGTTCGCAGAAATACCCGTGTTAGTGTATAGAAATGTATAGAGAAAATATATCTAGGAATACACGAGCCTTTGAGTGCTCTTGAAAACAGGCTAACTAGACTAAAATGTTGTAAAAATATTTTTTATTATTGATAGTCTCGCATTTGACCACTATCTCACCTGATGGTAAGCGATGATGTGGCCGACGATGGAGCACGCTTACCTAGAAGTAACCTATTCACTCTTGACTTAAAGACCCCTAGGGGTAACTATCAGGAAACACAGACTCCGGCAGGGAATTCCACTCCTTAGATGTACGCATTATGAATGTAAACATAAAAAAAAATATAAAAATGAAAACATATAGAACATTACACAACTTTGACCTTACTGGTAAATAGTACTATCCGATACTCTTTATTTATAATCATAAAGTTCAAAATGAAAGATACTGGTGCTAATTCTATTACAATAATATACAACTACTATTACTACTAACTACAACTTTCACATCTATACGCGATAGATTCATTTTTCTGGGTTTTCTCTTTTTTAAGGTGGTAATTCATCGAATGACTTCGCGCTCTAGTGCGGAGTGGGAGGGCTTGTCAGACTTTTACTGACTAAAACCACACCTATGTTCCTTCTTTGCCTTGTGTTCCATTACCCCGAAGTTCCCTTTCGGACTATCCATGGCCCCAGTAGGCTTCGGCTCTGCTGGGCTCCTACGGTTTTGCTAACATCTCTTTGAGACACGTATGGAACACTACGCGCCGTCTACGACTCGAATGGCTGGACGGCGAGCTACCCATTGCTCGTCGTCCGCAAGCCCACGCCTATGGTGGCTTGAAATTGGGGTCGGTGACTGGGGCGTGAGAAAGTCCGTTCCCTCACGCATTTTTTTTTTCGGCTGGTTACACTTCCTATTTTATTGGATTACATTTCCTATTTCCATCCCTTTCTTACACATGCCTATCGCCCCTATGTGAGCGAGAGGGACTGCTTACCCCGGGTGCTACTTATTGTGGCCGTGTTATCGCTGAAGGAATGACATTTCAATGACAACCCGGAATTTCAATAGTCGTTGTATGATTGACTGTTCCAGTCGCGTCGCTCAATTCGAAAAATGTGCAATTTGATGTTTGTGTCCTGGAAACCACTATCGTGCGTGCTGAGCTGTGAATTTCATTTTTCCTTTCCCTTTGACCTCTCTTTTCCCACGAATCGTCAATCGCACACCGTGCACCAGCCGTATTTGAAATTGTTACCAATTTTTTAGTCAGATACTCATTAATTTTTAGGGTTCCGAACCTGAAGGGTAAAACGGGACCCTATTACTAAGACTCCGCTATCCACTCGTCCGTCTGGCTGAGGTCAGGCTGTATCTATCTGAACCGTCATAGTTAGACAGTTGAAATGATTAAAAACGGTACCCCGCCTCAGGGAGATGTCAGCAAATCGTAGGGGCCCAACAGGGTCGAAGTCTACTGGGGCCACGGGTAGTGTGAAAGTGAAACCCTGGGGCCCTGGGACGAAGGCAAAGAAAGAACAGGAGTCGGTTTTTAGTCAGTAAAAGTCTGACACTATTTTTCGCTCCGCCCAAGAGCGTCATAAGATTTGTCATAAGACTATTTTCCCACCTAAAAAAAAAAAACCCTATTGCTATCACTCTGCTATCCGTCTGTCTATCACCAGGCTATCAGGTACCTCATAAACCGTGATAGCTAGACAATTGAAATTTTCACAGATGATGTATTTCTGTTGCCGCTATAACAAAAAATACTACTCGTAAATACAGAATAAAATAAATATTTAAGTGGGCCTCCTATACAACAAACGTGATTTTTTTGCCGTTTTTTGCTACGGACGGTCCGGAACCCTTCGTACGCGAGCCCGACTCGCACTTGGCCAGTTTTTTTTTTATTTATTTATAAAATCTTCTGGAAAATATTTGAAGTTCTTTTTGCTGTTACACAATTACTTATCCTAACGGATGATGACATAAATTCTACCATTCTACCAACAAAATATACGACTGGCATCATTCAAAGTAGATCAGTCTAAGAGTTTTCAGGTTGAATAGACGATTTGCAAAGCTTAGACCCCAATATATAATGAAGACCTAAGTTTAGTCGTAGATCCTTATTTGCTGGCAAAGTTGAGTGGGCACTTTATATGGAACTAGAAAAATAATATGGTAACCCTAAGTCTTGACCTTTTTGCTCGCTTTCTCTGCCTATTCATTTAATATGAGAGCTTTCTTCAATAAGGGCCTATGCAGACCGGGACGGTATGGCAATAGTAGTACATTTTGATACAAGTGCAGAAAGTTTGTCATTGCAGCCGAGGCGGAATTTGCACGAGCCGTAGGCGAGTGTGTTGTAGAGCCGAGGGCTGCAGTGACAAATTTCCACGTATATCAGACTTTTTTCAATACACTTACGAAGAAATAAATAAACGGGGGTTGGCCGGCGACTCGTGGGGGTCGACGCGCGCCCAGCCTGATACGATAAATGTAATAACATTGTGACGGGGGGCGCACTTTTCCGCACTAGTGCGCAAAACAGTCTATTGCGTGCCTAAAAGCGGTGGGATAAGAGCGGGTTTTTGAGTAAGTATATTGAAAAGATTTTGCCATCAGTCAGCGCACACAAACCGCTTTGATACCGCGATTTTCCAGCGCTTAGCCACAGCATGCCGCGTTACGTTGAAGTATGCCTCGACAGTTTCTGCTGGAAGATACACATTTCAGTCATCAGTAGTGTTTGATAGAGTGTTTTTGTGTTTAAATTTGGGAATGCCACCCACCTCTCCTCGTGGCACGTCACGGCGGGCGCCGAAGTCCTTCGGCATACCATTGCCTACCGCAGCGCGCCACGGCATCCCACTGCGGGAGCCTATCCTAGATATCTATTGATTATGTTTGAATGTGCAGTGATAAAAATTTAAATCTTTTGTCATGCCATTCCGGTCCGCGTAAGCACTAAGTAAGTTCCCCAGATTGTTCAGAAATATTTTTTATGAAATGGTCAATACTGTTGAGTCGTTCATAAGTTAGTATACTAACATAAAAAGTGGCAAGGGTATATATTATATTTTTTTTGTAGGTGGGAAAATCATCCAATTACATCCCCCGCTCTTGGGCGGAGCGCGAAAGCATGTCAGACTTTTACTGACTAAAAACCCACTCCTGTTTCTGGACAATAAATAATATTGACAAACAGCAAAGTTATTAGCGTTTGTTTATATCCTAAAATATCACTCAATTTATGGAAATATTGTACAGGTAGCCTGTAATATTTCCATAAATTGAGTGAATTTTGGGATTTCGTTTTTTAATCTTGATTTTGTTTTTTTTATTTTTCGTTTTTTTTTTTCAGAATCGGTCGTTGTGGAGACGCTTGGGAGATGCCTATGTACAGCAGTGGACGTCTTTCGGCTGAAATGAATGATGATGATGACACAAATATGATCAGGAACGGGTACAGATACAGCTTCATTTTTTTGTTCTAATTAAAAATTAGTGGTGTAGATGAATTAGGCACGTTTCAACAGCTGAGCGAATTCCATTGAAACTGAGCACACTGGTGGACCATAACTAGAATTGGGCCATTACATATTTTGGACTTTAAAGCAGGCCAAACTGCTGTTCAAAGCTAACTCTGGGGCCACGGGAAGTGTGAAAGTAAAACCCTGGGCCCTGGTACGAAGGCAAAGAAGGAAAAGGAGTGGGTTTTTTTTTTAAGTCGTTTATTTGCGTAAATAAGGTACAGAAGGTTGACAACATAAATAAAATTGATCTCTTATTCTGCCTTTAATTTCGGCGTGCAAATATAAAACATAGTAGTTGAAATTAAATCAATTATTGATTAAAATTGTCAATATAAAAATGAAAACTAATAAAAATAATAATCACAAATGTCAATAGTAATCATGTCAATAATAATCTTGTCAATAATAATCATGTCAATAACAATCATGTCAATAATAATACTCATGTCAAAACTTACAATTTGTAACCTAAAACTCATGTACACTATAGAAACACTTTTCAATTAAAAACCTCGTCAAGCTGCTTTTAAATCTAGAAAAAGGTAACGTTTTTATAGAATTTGGTAATTTATTGTACATTTTTATACACATAATATAACTATTGTTACCTGTAAATGTGAGATTTGTCCTCGGTTGAAATAACTTATTAGTGTACATAGATTGTGGAGCATAGTAGCTTGTCGCCTGCTCGAAAAGTCTCTTGTGTTTGAACATATAGGGTGACTGGCAATTAGTGTACGATACTTAAACACGTGATTGTGCTCATGATAATAAACAATTTTTATTATGGGAGCAAAGCCGAAATCGCGAAAAAAATATCAGCTGTTCAGTAGGTACATTAGGCAAACATAAATGTACTTAACAGCTGATTATTTTTCGCGATTTCAGGTTTGTTCCTATAGTAAAAGTTATTGGTTATCATGAGCACAATCACGTGTTTAAGTATCGTACACTAATTACCAGTCACCCTATATACACAGGATTCTAATATATAAATACATGGCAGTATTAATATTTTATGTTTTCTAAAAAATGGATGACATGACTCTATTTGCTTTAACCCAAATATAGCTCTCACACATTTTTTCTGCATTACAAATGCTTGATCAATCTCTACACAACGACCCCACAGGATAATACCATATCTTAGAATGGAGGTTATATAGACATGGAAAGGCGTTATTGCGGCATTTCTAGACACCTTTTTTTCTTTTAGTAATTAAAAGTCTGAGACACCCTCTCGCTCCGCCCAAGAGCGGGGGATGTCATTGGATGATTTTCCCACCGAAAAAAACAAAAATAGCTAACCAACATAAAAATCTTGGTTTAGTTGCGCATACAAACACCTACTTTCACGCTTAAGCCCCAATATATTATATACGATATATATACGTACGTATATCGTAAAAAACGAATAAAAGTTTGTAACAAAAATACGCCCTGTATTTGTTCCGATTATTATTTTTTTCGTTTTTATGACCAGACCGATGTGGTTTGACGTAAACGGTGTCATGTAGTAGTGGGGGTATATTTTTGTTTTTATGTTGGTCAAAGTTTATCGGCCATATATTGGGGGTCACAATGAGTGTCTGGGGTCATCTGAGTGAGGTGCGCTGAAGTAATTTGTATTGTACTCAGAGAGCTGGTTTGGGAGTTTTCCCGTTTTATATTTTATTTTACCAATAAAGGTTTTAGAAGTTTTGAAATATAATTGGTACTTAGGCGAGAGACCTTTATCCTATTAAAATAATGGTTGCTGTGTATGTAAATGTTAATATATGGACGTACATTTTTTTTAGATGGGAATCACTCAATGACTTCTCTCCCACTCTTATTTTCCTCCTTTGCCTTGGGTTCGAGGACCTCGGGGTTCCCTTTCGGACGACCCCTGGCCCCAGTCGGCCTTGCTGAGCCTCTACGGTTTTGCAACACTACGCGCCGTCAACGACTCGGGCTCGGTCCGGACGATTACTGGACGGCCGGATGGTGAGCTACCCCTTACTCGTCGTCCGCAAGCCCACGCTTACGGTGGCTGGAAATCGGGATCGGTGTCCCGGCGGCTGGGGCGTGAGGAAGTCCGTTCCCTAACGCGTGCGGCCGCCTTTTTTACTAGCATTACTGCTTCAGAAAAAGAGGCGACCGCTTGCCATTCCTTCTCGCTCCATACCATGGCTTCTACCAGGGCCCGGCTCGAGAGGTCGTTACCGCCGATCGCCCCTAAACTATGCACGTACTGCTCCGATGAAGACCTTTCCTTTTTGTGTGAGAAATCATCAAATAGCTTCTCCCGGTCTAAGTACAGCGAGAGGGTGTTTCAGAGTTTTACTGACTAAAACCTGCTCCTTCAGTTGCCTTTTATTTTCCACGACTGTGGTCAATCTTTGAAAAAATCTTGAAACCCTGGCAGGAATGTGCCCTAATAGTTTCTTCAATCGTACTGACATTTCTTTGGAGTGGCGGCCGAGTGGTAACGGCCCCGTCTTACGAGTTGTAGGTCGCTGTTTCAAACCCAGCCAGGCGCATTACGTTGTGTAATTAATTTCATCACCACTGCTCTCAAAACGGTGAAGGAAAACATCGAGAGGAAACCGGCATGTCCTAGAACCAAAAAATTCGAAGACATGTGACATTCACCAATCCGCACTAGACCCGCATGGTGGATTACGGCCCATTCCCTCTCCTAGAGAGGAGGCCTGAGTCCCAGCAGTAGGAACATTAAAAGGCTGATTATGCTATGCTATGCTATGATGCGTGGAAAACGATGCCGGTCCTTATCGGTCGAGCTACCGAGCTACCTATTGCTCGCTGTCTGCGAGTCCAGGACGTCACTAGCAGTGGCCAGATCGTGAGGTTTCACTTCTTCGATGAATACTTCTCTGACTGTTAAAAAGCTACATTACCACAAAGTGTAACGTGCTATTTTTTGAAAAATGGTTTTTTTTCTACCACAGGAACAAAATCGCGAGAAAAAGCTAGTTTTTTTCACACTGATTTTTTTGTTGCTGTATATTTTCTATGATGTAAAACGCGGTATTAAACAATGTTATTTTTGGTTTTAATACCTTAAAAGGGTTTTCTTCAATATTTTACTATATTTTCAATTCTGATTGAAATTGAGTTAATGTAAACAAAGACCCAAAGCTTTTTTCATCCATTGTTAAAACAATTTATTTCTAAGCATTGAGGAAAAAAGATACCATTTCTTGTTTGGCAAATTCCCTAAGCATTTCTTAATTGAGTTACTGATGTCAATTTGTTATATTTTCGCTTCAATTTCATATTTTATTTCTTTTCTATTTCTCAAGAGAAATCTATTCCAATTTAGTAATATTATACCTACCTAATAGTAATAATAATCCTAGGTATCTTGTCTCTTTATTTTATCTCCAATAAAGGATGTCCGCCATATACGTCCTTTAATGAGTGGTTATAAAATATCTGTAGTTGGCGTAGTACACTCAAAAATAATTTGAACGATTTTTGCTAAAAAAAAAATAAAACAGACAAAAATAAATTAGAAACTGAATATCGAAATATAATGGAAACTTGAAAATTAATTTAAAATGCAAATAAAATTACAGGAGAACCAAGGTTACTGAAATAATTCGAAGAAACGTCAAACTTCAGTGGCAGTAGGCAGGGCACATTGCTGGAAGAACTGATAGTCGACGGGGACAAAAGGTTCTAGAGTGAAGACGCAGCGTTGGAAGGCCTCCCACAAGATGAACCGAAGACCTGGTGAGGGTCGCGGGGATCCGATGGATGCGAGACGCACAGATCCGGTCATTATGGCAACACTTGGAGGAGGCCTATGTCCTTCAGTGGACGTCTTTCGGCTGAAATGATGATGATGATGAATAAAATTGTATTTAAAGATTGATTGAAAAATAACACTTAATGATAAAAAAATAAAGTAAAAAACTAAAACCCGACTACGACAAAAAAAAACAAACGACGCTGAAAAAGTATGAAACAAGATTTCATACTTCGAACAGAACAAAAAGAAAAGCCGCAGTCACACGTTATAGGTACCAACCGAAACACTTTAATAACGTGTGACTACGGTTTTTATTTTTGTTCTGTTCGAAGTATGAAAATCTTGTTTCATACTTTTTCAGCGTCGTTTGTTTTTTTTTGTCGTAGTCGGGTTTTAGTTTTTTACTTTATTTTTATTTAATCAATTTTGGTGTTAAACTTAACACATGACTTTTTGTCCGCTAGAGGGTGCCATGTCGACTTTTGTGACACGTCAAGTAGCCTATGTTCAGCGGACAATGAAGACGGTTCTAACGATACCTCATATGTCGAGTTCCGATTGGTAGATTAGGAGCTATGAGGGAACAGATGAACATACTCACATACACACATAGCCTGTCAAAATTATAACCCTCCGTAGTCGGGTAAAAATAAAATTGAAACAACCAAAAAATAAATTTATAAAAATTCAAAATTAAATTGAATAATTTTTCCTCTAGTTTACTGTCTGGCATTTCAAAAGTTTCTCACTGCCTGAAGCAATTGGTCTAGCGCTAATTAGAGAAGCAGCTAGTTTTATTATTAAAAAATTCTTAAACTTTGAGAGTTGCTTTTTATTATTTTAGCAAATAATCATAGGGACACTTTTCTTGAAGCGACAGAAGCGACAAAAAATATGTAACCAAGATTTATGTAACTCATAATATGATTTAAAAGAGCGTCCATGGAGTTTCTTGCACGTTCTTCTCTATAGAGATCTACGCTTTGGAACGTGCAATCTAGCTTCACTATTTTTTTGACCGACCGAAGTTTTGACAATTCAAAAGTGACTGTAAACGGTCTATTTGAAATAAACTTTTCTGATTTCTTGGCGTCAATATTTTTCTGAGTTGCCTATTAGGTACATATAAAATTCAATGTGAGTTAGGTAAATTGTACTGGTGGCTCTACAGCATACCATAGTTCGACAGTTATGTCCAAGTCTCATGTCGTGACAAGTCTATTGACATGAACTGGCACAAATCCAGACTCAGGGCTCTGTAATTAATTAAGTTGACGCTGTTATTTGATCGCTATAGGTAAGTTTGTAGAATAGCTATAGCTCTAGTTAGCTATGGTTACAGAATGTTTTCTTTTTGTTAGCTTGATAAAAGATGTTACCTGAAAAGCCGCTTCTCTAAAGTGGGGTAGGATTCGACATGTTTGTCGCATGTCAGATGAGTTGTGGGCTAAAAGAGCCACTTATTGGATCCCATCAAACGCAAGGCTGGGCACGCCACAACTATGGCGGTAAGTCTCCTCTTTGAGGAGTGGCTGAAAAATCAACACGGTGTCCTCACCTTCGGCCATGGGTGATGCGAAAGTGACCCCCGGGGCCCTGGAAAAAATGGCAAAGAAGGAACAGGAGTGGGTTTTTAGTCAGTAAAAGTCTGACACTATCTCCCGCTCCACCCAAGTGCGGGGGATGTTGTTAGATGATTTTCCCATCCGAAAAAAAAACTCTTTAAAGCGATCTCTAACATTCATGAAAATGCACCTCAAAAGTTGAGTAGCAATGTTAACAATTTAATGTCTACCTTCAATTTAGATATGGTTAATAGATTACTGTTGTATACCTTCTCTTTAGATATCCCCAGAGGAAAATATCCAGTCTAGGATCTTTGGTGAATGCAGGAAAACTTTACCCAAGAAATCTACACTAATATTATAAAGAAGTAAAGTAATTTTTTTTGTTTTTTTTTTGTTTGTAGGCGGTAATTAATTTTTGTTCACCGATGCTTCGACTAGATTTTGTTCGCGGGCGAAACCGCGGGCAAAAGCTAGTCAACAATATTCCTACTAAACTTGTGAGATACGTTTTCATGAATGTTAGAGATCATTTTGAAGAGTGCGGCTCTGGCACTCTTCAAAATGATCTCTAACATTCATGAATTGAATAACTTGAACTTGAACTTGAATAACTTTTTTTTTACAAATGTATTATATATTTTTCGTGACAAATTCTGATTTTGTAAATTAACGCGTATACTAAATATGTTTGTTAATTTTTTATGCATCTACAAAATATTTTTTTTTATGACGATAAATAGCTGTCTTCAAATGATTGTTGTTTTACAATACTCATGGTCACTTTGTATGTGTTGGATCCAACAGGGTTTTAGTGCAAAAAAGAAAATAAATAGAAAAGGGATTGCATGGGTATTAAGTTCCCCTTGCCCTGTTCACATGTGTAGGGGATTATGCGCAGAGCACGAGAACACATGGTGTCTGTCGGTATCTTCTCACAGCTTTAAGAGCAGGCAGAAATGCGATTACCTATCTTGTTGGTGATTGATTGTGATTGATTATTTAGAGAACTGCCGACTAAATCAATCGATTGATTGATTATCATTTATTTTTATGGTTCCGTACCTCAAAAGGAAAAACGGATGAGACGTAAGTTGTGGGAGGAACACCACTCACTACCGCCCGACTTCGTTTAATCCCAGGAGCATCTGCCACTCGGATGCGATCTGCAGTGGCTTATATGGAAAGCAATCAATAGACTGCATACCCAAGTAAGCCGTTGCAAACACAACCTGGCAAGATGGGGGATTATAGACCCCTTTGACACCCAGTGCGAGTGCGGTGCTCCTGACCAGACGATGACCCGCTTATTAGAGTGTCCAAAATGTCCCTACATCTGCACTCTGGAGGACCTAAAAACGCCACTGAAGCCACTATAAACGTGGCAACCTACTAAGCCAAAAACTTTGAGGGAAAAGGAAACCATTTATTCAAGAAGAAGAATATAAGTTATGTCTTTTTTGGTATACAATAAAGTTAATTGTATTCTATTCTATCTTAAATTGCCTTCTTGGTCCAGAGTGGTTGCAGTAGTTGGTGATGGTGATCAACTGCTGAGCAAGAAGTAATGAGTTGTTAGATTTTTCCACCGAGAATTTCTCAGTAGTAACCCAAAGTTTTCATTTGTTGGTTGGTAGCAACATACTTACCTCTTACTACTCAGCCCCCCTAGCCAAGTTGCAAACGATAAACGTGAACGCTCCAATAGATTTTCAACTTTATACCTAAGAGCATAAAGTTGAAAATCTATTAAAGACTACTGAGCGTTAGCGACCGGAACGAACGAAAACACTATGTAATCTTCAATAGATTTTCAACTTTATATCGAATAACATAAAGTTGAAAATCTATTAAAGACTACTGAGAGTTTACGTTTATCGTTTGTGACTTGGCTAGGGGGGCAGGACTCGGGACTCAAACTAAAAAAAATTGGTGATTTTTAATTATTTTTTTTAATTTGATTTTGGAAGTCAGTGAATGTCCTTTTGTTTCTTCGTTATTTTTCCAAGATTACTCTAATATTTACAAATCTGGAAGTATTATCCTTTCAAAAAAGATTTTCTTTCCAATTGGGTTCATGAATTTCCCAGTTTTAAGGAACTTAGCATAGCATAATCAGCCTTTTAATGTTCCTACTGCCGGGACTCAGGCATCCTCACTCTAGGAGAGGGAATGGGCCGTAATCCACCACGCGGGCCCAGTGCGGATTGGTACTTAAGGAACTTAAAAAACTACAATAATTTCCAGATTTTTTTTTAAATTCTTTTAAAAAGATCGTCTTGCTTCGTTTACTACATTGCTTGCATTTTTACCACATCTTTTAGAAATCAAATGCCTTAAATTGTTTGGTACAAATAATGTTATTAAAATAGTTTTTATTGGGATGCTTACCTGTTGCTAAAAAGTTCTGTTTTCATTAAATATTGTGTTATCTGAACCACTTAATTGACTGTTCATGTAGATAAATGTCATATACAGAGCGCTGGCGATATACAGAGGGACGCACAATAAAATGATCCCAAAAGGATTTTCCTATGAACAAAATTTGTTTCAGCACGTTAATAATTCTAAAAGCCGTTTTAATTGGTTTTATCTAAACCGGCAACATTCTATCAAAGGATTTTATATATTTTAATCCGCTTTTGACAAATGAATGTCGGTGATATTTATTTGTTTAGCCTTTATATAGGCACAGTAGCGTAACATAAGCGGATTTGATAAACCTATAGTTGGGACATTAGTAAAATATTTTTAATTTCAAATGTTTACTTATTTTACGTTTAAGTTATAAAGTCACAAAGAACAAATCATGTACAGGCACTTTTGAATGGTCAAGAAGTCAGTCAGTCAAAAAAAAAACCGGGCAAGTACGATTCGGACTCCGAGAGTTCCGAGGGTTTCGTACAAACTTACCTATGAAAACAGTTCAATTCCCGTATTGAGTTATGAAGGTTTTTCCGAATCGCAAAAAAAGATTTTTTTGTTGTGACTAAACTACAAATTTAGTTTTAAAATTTTTTCCTATACCTACTTGTGCTATGAGACCTAGCTTCATGCCAAATTTCAGGATCCTAGGTCAACGGAAAGTACCCTATAAAAAACAAGAAGCGTGAATAAAACCGTAGAAATCTACTACTCTAAGCCAATGGTACATTGAAAATACATTGCACCGTTCCCAAGTAACATGGTACAAGGGCAGGAAGACAATAATGGTTAAAAACTACAAAAATGTCTAATTGGATCGCGTCGATACCTAATTAATGAAAAAAACAAATCTGGCTTATAATTTTGTGAAAACAAAGAATCTTTGATAAAATTTCTTTTGAAAGACCCTCTTGTAATTATTTTGATTTTTAATTACAAAGTAGAACTTGTAACCCAGTTATTAGAAAATTTCAAATCATATATTCTGATTTACATCGCCGAAAAATTATAGAATTAAAACCTAATATTATAAAACTAATAATTAATTTTATTTGTGTAATTTATTTAATCACCACTGCTCTCAAAACGGTGAAGGAAAACACCGTGAGGAAACCAGCATGTCCTAGAACCAAACATTTGAAGACATGTAACATCCACCAACCCGCACTGGGCCCGCGTGGTGGATTACAGCCCATTCCCTCTCCTAGAGAGGAGGCCTGAGTCCCAGCAGTGGGAACATTAAAAGGCTGATTATACTATGCTTATGCTAATAAAAAACTAAAGAGTTTAGTTACGTATTAGAAAGCACTAATCTCATGAAGTGCTGGTTCGAATAATAATAGAAAAAAATGTTATCATTTTTTTTTTATTCAAAAACTGAATACGTACGGGTCACACTCGAGCACGAAGGGTTCCGTACCATTATGTATAAAAACGAAAAAAAAAACACGTTTTTTGTATGTGAGCCCCCTTATTTTATTCTGTGTTTTAGTATTTATTGTAATAAGCAGCAACAACGGCTACAGAAATACATCATCTGTGAACATTTCAACTGTCAACGATTCATGAGATACAGCTTGGTGACAGACGAACAGATAGACAGAGAGACGGACGGACAGCAGAGTCTTAGTAATACAGCGGGACCCTAAAAACTTGGGTAAAACTGCGGCGGACACTCAGACAGCTAGTAAAGAATGTACAGTAAATATCTTCGATGAAAATATAATATAGTTTAGTACACAGCAACATAAAATTGAACCGTCATCACCAAAGTGTGGTTAAAGGAATAAGAAAGTTTCCAAACAGCAATATCTCACAATACTTGCTACAGCTCGAAAACAGTTTTAAACTAAAATATATGCACAAACTACAGCTAAAGTAGAAACAAAATAGTTTTTAGGGTTCCGTACCTGAAGAATAAAATGGGACCCTATTACTAAGACTCCACTATCCGTCTACGTCTACTACGTCAGACAGAGACAGGGAGACCCTGTCTCTGTCTATCTGTCCGTCTGTCACCAGGCTAGACACACACGTCAATCACACATCGTGCACCAGCCGTATTTGAAATTGTTACCAATTTTTCAGTCAGATACTCATTCATTTTTAGGCTTCCGTACCTAAAAGGTAAAACGGGACCCTATTACTAAGACTTCGCTATTCGCTCGTCCGTCTGTTTGTCTGTCCGTCTGTCACCAGGTTATATCTCATGAACCGTGATAGTTAGACAGTTGAAATTTTCACAGATGATGTATTTCTATTGCCGCTATAACAACAAATACTAAATTTTTAAGTGGGGCCTTTAAACAACAAACACGTGTTTTTTGCCGGTTTTTGCTACGGATGGTACGGAACACATGGTGCGCAAGTCCGATCCGACTCGAACTTGGCTGGTTTTTAGAAATAAAACTCAGCACTTTCAGTTCAGTATCAGGTGCTGTTTTCACGTTGACTTATTAGAACTTCCAAAAGAAAATACCTTTTTGGATGATTTCCAATGTACGGTTGTATTGCATGCAAAAGTTTTGAATCGTATTCAAAGTGCAAAACATGAAATGTAAAAATGGCCTGTCTTGCAAATTGGGGCAGCCGTTTGAAAAGTCCGATAAAATACGAGTTCCTTTCTTTCGAATTTTATATTTCTTTGATTTTCGCTGGCTTGAACTTTAGCATAAAATAAGATTACGACTGTACTCGGAAATAAAGAAATTACGTATATTTGGCACACAGATACACTGGGAGAGAGAGACTGTAACATTAATTAGTATACCAACAATATAACAACTTGCTTAATTTGAAAATTAGATGTAATATTTGAACTGGCACAAGTATAATAAGATTTTTAAAGGGACTTTATTAATGGGCAAATTACTCCTGAACATTTCCCGTGTTTCGGTTTTCCTTGTAGAGGAATCCAAATTACTTTATAAAATTTCTTAAAAGGTCCACGTCCCCCATTCGAAAGCAAAACAATCGCTGTATTGACATATAGTCCATTATTCCCAATACAATCAGAACAGAACTCGCTCTGTATCCAAACACTAGAGACATCCATTTGAGGAGAACAGTATCTTCAATCCTATTTATGGTATGTTTGGTTTCCGTCCCTAGCGACCACTTCGGCCTCCAGCGTATGCACACGCGCACACAATGGGCCATGTTTGTCCAGCAAACGTTCGGCGGACTGTATTGATGTGTTCCGTGAATTTTGTTTGATTTGCAGACTTGTATTGACTGGCTATGAATCTTTGAGCATTGGATTTCTTGTTAGTCTCCAAGGAATGTAATTTGCTTCGTTGCGTTTGCTTGCATTGAGTGGTCCAATTCTGAAGTTGCGATAAAGTTTATTTATTGATTTTTCTGTTTTAGAATTGAAAGATTTCTTTACTTGTGTAAAATTTGAAAGAACCTCTTGTTTTAGGATTCCGTACCTCAAAAGGAAAAAACGGAATCCTTATAGGATCACTTTGTTGTCCGTCCGTCCGTCTGTCTGTCTGTCAAGAACGTTTATCTCGAGAATGCGTGAAGGTATTGAGTTGAAATTAAAACCATAAACTCAAGTTTACGGTCTCTTGAAGCCGTGAAAAAATCAAACTTCTAAGTTAATGGAAAAAAAGATATGACCGTTTATGTCACAAAAAACGTATATTTCGACACCTAAGGAAACCAAAATTCTATAGTACTTCCCGTTGGCCCAGAATCTTGAAATTTTGCATAAACCAAGGTCTTATAACACAAGTATAGGAATAAATCTGAAAACTGTAAATTTGTTCTTACGTCACAATAAAAACAAAAAAAATTGCGATTCGGAAAAATCTTCGAGACTACATTCGGGAATTGAACTGTTTTCATAGGTAAGTTTGTACTGAACCCTCAGTGCGCGAGTCCGAGTCGCACTTACTTACCCAGTATTTTTTTTATATACTCACGTTTGAGCACTATCTCACTTGATAGCGATGATGAACCTATTCACATTTTACTTAAAGATTCCTTAAGTGTAGTTACTTAGGCTTTAGGTAGGTATCAGAAAATACAGACTCCGGCTCCGGCAGGGTATTCCATTACTTAGGTATACTTTTGTTAGGACAATCCTAGGCCACCGTTGGCGTGAGCTGGTGGACTACGAGTATTAGGTACTTCGCCATCCACCCGTCCGGCGAGGACCGAGCCGGACTAGTTGATGGCGCATCGTATTTCTCGCGTGTCCTATAGAAATGTCAGTAAAATTGCAGGGGTCAGCAGAACCCATGCCCGCTAGAGTTACAGGGAATTTCTGAAAAGGAAACCTGTGATTCTAGAATTCAAAGAGCTACTAATGGACACGTGTGGTTTTAGTTAGTAAAATTCTGACACGCCTTTTCAAGGCGGGAGAAGTTATTGGATAATCCCTCTACTAGTAATTACAGTGGAAACTATAAATTAGTCATTAACGGTAACTAATTTACCGTCACATGCCTTTTGTCTCAAACAAAATTATTTTCATTAATCACGTATAGCATAGCATAGTCGGCCTTATAATGTTCCCACTGTTGGGACTCAGGCCTCCTCTCTAGAAGAGGAAATGGGCCGTAATCCACCACGCGGGCCCAGTGCAAGTTGGTCAATTAATCACGTAAGAAACATTTATTACCCTCGATATCAGACTACCTTCTTACTCAAATATTGAACAACGTATCCTAAAGTGTGTTCACAGACACGTTTCGATATCGAACACACTCGTAAAACGGTTCATAAAATGGCTGCCCTTACCACCTGACTACGATCTATCACTACATTTACTACTGGTCCTAAACAAGCTCATTTTTCGCGCTAGCCTTCACTTACTAAAAGATAAAATAAATGATTCAATCTCAACCTGTGACCGAATTAACAAGTGAATGCCCATTTTTTTTTAGGTGGGACATTATCAAATGACTGTTCACGCTCTGGGAAGAGCTAGAGGGAGTGTCAGACTTTTACTAACACCCACTTGTGTTTCTTAAGAGTGCCCAACCCGAGACACATTTCCATAAAACCTTGATTATGGCGTTATTACAGATAGTATCTTTGTTTCCAAAATATCTATAGAAATATATGTTGGAAACACAGATACCTGCTATCTCGTGGATATTATCTAGGATTCTATAGAAAACATAAATTTGTGTGAAACAAATCCAGGAAAGAACTCTAAAAATCTGCTTTTTGATGTGAACTTTGACCTTTCGTAATGACCTTATAAATTTAAAAAAATATATTTTATGGAGTCCTTGCACATTTAATTGAGGCTCTGAATGATTGTGAAATTTTGTCCAAATTTTTTTAAATTAAAAAAGAAACCCTATTTCCTGAAAAAAATGTTGTGAAATATTCGAGTGAGTGACAGCTTTTTTTCGCGTTGTCTCGCTGTCATTAATCAAACATTGTGTTGAATGAAACAACAAGCTTTTCAACCATACTCACGTTAAGGATAGACGGATGGAGAAAGGCCCTCTTAAGTTACCTTTAGAGTTCCGTGGTAAATATTTCATACAATCCCCCAGCCCAAACAAAGCTAAAGGTTACATTTGAGGACAGAATATTTGAGATATCTCTCGGAATTTGAACTGATTTATTTTGATTTAGAAATTGTTTTATTACGGTCTTGTTTGTAGACTAGAAAATAATGTACAAGTTTGTGACCTTTTTTCTGAGAACTTTTGCTTCAGGGTTAGGGTTACGAATAAGTTGTTTATATACATGGATAAACAGAAAGGTTTTCTAGCCTTCTAGATAAGTGAGCGTATTTATTACGAGATGGTTTTATTCACGATACAAAATAAAATCGACCCAGACAGTTTCAAGGAGATGTCAGCAACTGAAAGGGCCCAGCAGGGTCGAAGCCTACTGGGGCTAAGAGATCTGATTCTGAAAGGAAGACTCGGCCCTGGTACGAAAGGCAACGAAGGATCAGGAGTGGGTTTTTAGTCAGTAAAAGTCTGACACTATCTCCTGCTCCACCCAAGGGCGGGATTTGTCATTAGATGATTTTCCCACCGAAAAATAAAAATAAAATCGACTCAAACAAAGTGGCACATGGTGGTAGTGGACTTTTTACTCTTAAAACGTTTATTAAAAAATAAATCGCGTGAAACTACTGCTAGAAAATTATCCCAAAGAAACATACTCTAGGGATAAAAAGTATCCTATTCCAAAACATAGTTTACATGTACATAGTTTTATCCATATCCATTTAGTCACACACATACATAGAAACTAACACCTTTATAATATTATTGTGATTTAAACATTAAATTACCGACTATCCCAGAAGGAGGGTGATGGTTTTTGACAATCTTATTTCCTGACAATACCAACAAAACTGATTGTCAAAAAATCTAAATGAATGGGAATGATATGGGGATGGGGTGCATCTCTTATCATATAAAGTTATTTGGTATATTTTCATTTCAATAAATATCACAAGATATAATAAACGTGAGATATACCAACTGTTGATATAATTTCTTTACACAAAAGTTTATATACTCTAAAACTTATTTCGTATAACGTTATTGAATATAAAATTGATTTTATCGAAAATCATTAGGTCTATCGTTTAAAATATATATTTGTAGCAGCTGTATCGTTTAACACACTATTAGTATTACAAGTTGGCGCGGCGTATTGAAAAACGTTACTGTATTATAATGCGGCTGCGGAGCCTCGCGGCTGGATTAGGTCAGGTTAGAATAGTGACTATTAGAACGCGATGGCGAGCGAACGAAGCGATCACGTGAGTTAAGTTAGGTTAGAAGAGTGACCATTAAAGTGCCAGATCTCCTTCTAATTTTTGTGAATCATTTGGATTAGGTTAAGTTAAAAGCCATTATGATTTATAAAAAGCTTTCGTTCTTTCATATTAGACTAAATAATATTTTTTTTTTGATTTTATTATCAATGTATGTTATGCTTACAAAAATTAGTTATTAGAAACTTATATCAGTCGTTTATTATATTAACTGATCGTTATCTATATCAAATAAAATTATAGATTCATTTGTTATATCTTGTAAATATTAGAGATTTTATAATAATACCATTGATATGCTACGAAGGAGTACGTGGTCCTCCATCCTTAACATTTTGTGCGAATGACAATATATTCGCTAATATAAACTGATCTCGGCATTGTAGTAGTAGTTAGCCTATTATGTCCCACTGCTGGGCGAAAGCATCTCCCTTTTCCACATACGTCTGTTTTTAGTTATTGCGGGCCAGACTCTCTGGTAGTTTTCAATCTCACTTCTCACCTTCACCTTGGTAGGTTGACATTAAACGCAAAGATACATCGCAACATCGGCCTTGACTTAAAAAAATACATCTCACTCGATGGTCGGAATTCAAAATGAAAAAAATACTCAGTGGTCGACAATGGGGAATGGAAAATGACGTAAAAATCAATCACTCTACTCCTAACGCCTAACACCTCTCATATTGCATAACATTAAACCAAGCATGATTTATTATGATTACAATATCAATATCCAAAATAGGCGAAGAAAATGTATCACGTCTGTAAATAGTATTGAATAATAAATTGAAAAGCACTTCGAGAGCAAAAAGGTACCGTTATCTGTCACATTAAGAATAAATTACCACGCTAACATGGGTTCATCAAGTGCCTAAATGTCATGAAGATTGACACGCAATTGATCAAGTATTTTTGTTTTATAGTTTTCAATTTTTTAAGGCAATGACGTGTGGCCCTACGACTAGCTCTTAACGCGACCAATTTGACAACTGATGGAGCTATACACCACTAGTTTTTAATTAGTAGGAATACTTAAATTTTTATTACCAACAATGATTTTGAAAAATGTGCACTTTTTGATTTTTGTTTACCTATCTACCTAATACATTTAAATCTAATAATAACGTAATTAAAAATAACTTACAAAATAAAAATAAAATCCATAAAATACTAAAAAAGCAATCTAAAGTACGGCGTCGAAAAACTCCTCCACATCGCTGTCGACTGGTAATGTACCCAAAAGACTGGCGGCATTGCCACGCTGAATGGCAATGCTTATCCTTTGTCCGAAGTAAAAGCCAGCCCTTGGGTCATGCGAAGTGTCAACAAGGCGTTTTGAAAGTTCTTTAAATAATTTGTGAGCACTCGGACCCCACGATCCGAGAATTTCAACCCCAAACGGCTCGAAAATATAACTACCAACAAGGTTATTATATTTCCGCCGCTTGAGGTTCTCTGCAGCCGCTGCGGCAGCACCGGTACAGCACGTCGAGCTAGGAAGATGAGATGGCGCAAGAGTATCGACACAAGTAGCGTCCCACACTAAAGGCCTACCCATCTTCCATGGAAATAAAGACATACCGTCCGGTCTTTTGCCATCGTCGCGGGCCAGGCCATGAGGTTCCAATACGGCCGGAACGCCGACAGTGACAAGAGCACGTCGGATGATGTCGTTGATATTCGCGTGTCGCGCTATGCGACCCGCACTTCGGCTGCATGACAGACCGTGGTGTCCGAGGCTGTTGACAACTTCGCCACAGTGGCAGCGATGAGGAGAGCAACAAGGAGCGCCAAGACGTAGGGAAGCAGCGAGGCGGAAGGTAGTATCGTCGAACAAGGTGCCTATGTTCGACGACGGCAATGCATGAAGCCAGAAAGGGCTTATTATTATTTAAGTAATGTCCCAATAAATAATATTCATAAACCGCAAATTTATTAGCGTTTGTACAAATCCCAAAATGACACTCAATTTATGGAAATATTGTACAGGCTAATTAATGAGTATGAATGAAAAACAATGGAAAATCACTGCGCGTAGTATTTTCTAGTAGCAATTGTTATGAATAATTGATTCAATTATGAATTTACCAAATAAGACCAATTTTCGTGGAAGTTTTGGGATTTCGTTTTTTTTTTACTTTTGACTACATTAATATGATAATTAACAGGTACAGGTCGAGCTATATTTTTTTGGACTAATAAAAAAATAGGAGTGTATAAGGTGTATCTCTCTAGCCCTCTCCTCTTTCTCGCTCACACTCTTCATAGTAAGGGCACAGTATAGATATATGGAACCGTACGGAAACTACCTACAAATGTTCGAAACGGCTCACTCACACAAACATACGCCTCGACGAGACTCCTAAGCGGCATTCGCTACTGACAGGACTGCGAGAAACGCTTAGGAGTCTCGTCGATGCGTATGTTTGTGTGAGTGTGCCGTTTAGAAGATTTGTAGGTAGTTTCCGTACTGTTCCATATATCTATACTGTGGTAAGGTCCCTGAGGCCGTACCGTGAGCTCTTAACAAAATCAATTTGACGACTAAACTGAACTATTGAAGGAGGTATATAGGGAGTATATTTCCATCCCTCTTTCTCGCTCACCAATTAAACACGCCATAGTAAGGCTCTTGATAGTCATATATTCGTGATGGATTGTCATTCATAAATCTTTAAAAGTAATTACAGGTAGTAAGACGCCAGAAAGTCTAACCTGGTGGTCAGACTTTGACTGATATCTGTTCAATCAACCGTTGTATACAATCAATGTTACAAGAAAATGACATAGATGTCAGATGATGATGAGATGATGTAGCCAGTGGAGATCTATACTTTCGTTATAAAGAATGCATCAGTTTCTCCGGAAATGGGTCTCGGTCGATAAGATCCGAGAACGGCTGGTTGCTGTTTTCCACGGTTTTATAAAATATCTTTGCACTCTGGAAGTTAATATTATTATAGAACTATTTCTTGATTTTTACGATACTTATTCCAATCCAGAGTTAGTATAACTCCAAGTTGCTTGTGTTGAATTGTTTTTATTATTTATGATTACGGGTGTAAAACATCTAGATAAATTTTATGACTTTGTTTGTACATAATTATAAGCACAGTTACGTAGAGAATGTAATATATTCTAACTATGATTGAAAAATATCCGATTGCACAACAGTCTTTGAACATCTACATTAGTAAATTCTTCATCATCGAAGGACGAGACAATTACTGGTATAATTGAACAATCAAAATAGCTTACCTGTAAGCGCTGTTCGATTGAGATTCTTCCTGTAATTGTCTCGTCCAAAGATGATGAATCCCACCCACCCTTATGAGCCCTAATGGTTGTAACAATCAGATATTTTTCGTTTGTTTACGAACAGTGAGCGGACAATGACACCACATAATAACTACCACCACAAACACAACTACCTCCACACCACTCCATAACTACCACCACAAACAAACACAACTACCTTTTCTTTTGATGTTTCTCTTTTTTATTTTATTTTAGTAGTTTTATTTTTTTCCAAAGGACCTTATAATAATAATTAAAAAAAAAAAACAGTCTGGGGGGGCCTGGTAATCTGTGTGACAGGATTTCCTAGTGCAGATGCCAGTCTCCCACAAAGGAATACTTGTATCTACGTATGTAATGTTAGTTTGTAAGGCACCTTTGTGGAAGATAAATAAATAAATGTTATTATTATTATTATAATTATTAAAAATGAATACGTTGCCAGTATTTTTTGTTATTTCAAGATTTAAACAATATGTGACGTCCTCCAGTAACCAGAAAATATAAGTCTATCCGAGGACTATCATGTTGCCCAGTAACTATGTAGATAGTGGAGGTCTGATAAGCAGTTGCTACGTGTAAAACACTTGTATTCAGCCGGATCCGCTTAGACTGGAAGCTGACCCCAACCAAGTTGGGAAAAGGTTAGGGAGAATGCTAGTACAATATACAACAATATCCTATTTTTAGTGTTCGCCTATTTCTCTTGAAGGTTGAGTATCACGGTTCTTACAACTTAAAATAGCAGAGACCTTTAAGATGACCTATTTTCGCCGCACCGATTTTCGCAGCAGAACGATCTTGCCGTGGGTATCCAGCTCAAGTGGGGTAATTACTAAGCTTGTCCTATTGTCAAGGACTTTGTCAATATTTCTATACAAAGAGAACATTGCGAGCTCCTCATATTCTTTATTAATCCCTTTTTCCTTCGTGGGTGTTCAAGGCTTTACCTAGAACACTAATGATTGAACAAGACACTTTATAATACGAGCCGTACCTAGCTATAATAATATTATAAAGAGAAAAGATTAATGTTTTTTTTTAAACGAATATTCTTTAAAATTACTGGAGTGATTTTAAAAAATCTTTCATTATTAGAAAGCTACTTTATCACTTAGTGACATAGGCTATACAGGGTGTGTCAGACATCGAGGCACAAATGAATACATGATTCTAGACCCCCAATGGTGGAATGTTTTGTCGGTTTTTTCCTAATTTAAAAAAAAATCGTTATTCTAACATTTTTCATCAAACACAGACTGTATTGTGTTATCTGGCCCTATAATATTTTTCTCACACACTATAGTCAATTTCCTGAAAGGTATTCACCGATGGAAATGAAAACATAATTGTTTGCAAAAACGTTGGCAACCAAGCAATTAACAATACTGTTCAAGTGTTCACACTACCACAAAAGTTATTCCAAAACAACTTCTCAATCAACACTTAATCTGTTTGTTCCTCCAAAATATTGTATAGAAATAAATAGTTTGCTAGACCCAAAATGATTTAAACTTTTGGGCCGCACATAACCACGCAGAACTTCGCTTTTTGGAGCGTTCTAACCCAACTTGGACGATTTTGTTGAAACTGTCTCAGATCTTGTTAGAGTGACCCTTGAAAGAACCTTTTATGTAGACTTGGGTTAATGTAATTAGTGGGTACTGCAAAAGTTGTGCATAAACCTACGCGGTAAACAAAGTACACAGGCGAAGACCTAAGTTGATGTGGTTAGTCTATCTAAAGCCGTGAGTGCTAAGAACACGTAACAGCTATTTTTGGTAACTGAATAACAAGGTTTTAAAGTTTTGGTAGCCACTGAAGGAACTAAAATATAAAATTGAAAAAGTACGGTTCAAAGATGCTTCCCACGGGAACTACAGTCCCAATTTTTTTCTGTTTTCTGCTTATTTTCACTGGCTAGAATTTTTTTTGTTTGTTCTGTACTATTGGGGCATAAGCAAAAGCATAATCAGCCTTTTAATGTTCCCACTGCTGGGACTCAGGCCTCCCCTCTTTAAGAGAGGGAATGAGTCGTAATCCACTACGCAGGCCCTGTGCGGATTGGTGAATGCCACATGTCTTAGAATTTTTGGTTCTAGGACATTGTTTCCACACGATGTTTTTTTTTCACCGTTTTGAGAGCAGTGGTGATGAAATAAATTACACAAAGTAATGCGCCTGACTGAGTTTGAATCCGCGACCTACAACTCCTAATCCGGGGCCGTTACCACTCGGCCACCACTGCTCAATCCGGGGCAAAGGCCTCCAACTTTCCTTTCAAACCTCTCTGTCTAAAGCAATCTCTGGTCACACCACTTTCGCCACATTCAAACTTAACGGTATTGTACGCCCTCAGGCATCCAGTGAGTGGCAATCTTTGCCCAGCTGACGTGGCCTCACTTCACCTCCACCTTGTAGGAGGTTTTCCAACGCGGCGTCTTCCGGTACTTGGTCGCCACTCTAAGACCTTTCGTCCCCAATGACCATATGTTCTGCAAGCAATGTGCCCTGCCCACTGCAATTTAAGTTCGGCGATTCTTCCTTTCAAACCTCTCTGTCTAAAGCAATCTCTGGTCACACCACTTTCGCCACATTCAAACTTAACGGTATTGTACGCCCTCAGGCATCCAGTGAGTGGCAATCTTTGCCCAGCTGACGTGGCCTCACTTCACCTCCACCTTGTAGGAGGTTTTCCAACGCGGCGTCTTCCGGTACTAGGTCGCCACTCTAAGACCTTTCGTCCCCAATGACCATCTGTTCTGCAAGCAATGTGCCCTGCCCACTGCAATTTAAGTTCGGCGATTCTTCGATCCATTTTCGATTTGAGATTTCATCATAGGCTCCTTAACGTTATTAAGAAACAAAAGACACTTTACCTTATCCCAATCGACCATTTAAAGTAAGGAATAATTTTATCTCTTTATAAGTAACCTAATACTATTGGTGTCGTTAATTTTTGGTGCCTTTTAAGGTCCGTTATCAAAAGAGCAGTCTTAAAAGGATTCGTTGAATTTTGAGACAAATTCCATTGTCTTCGAAATAATTGTTTGAGGCTAGGCATAAAAGTTTCGAAGAATTTGTGCTAGGAATTCTATGAAACAGGCACACTTGAAAAGGTACATGAGTAACAATTGACATTTTAGTTTAATACCTAATTTAATGAATAAGCTAAAACGAAATTCAAATCGGATTCGAGGAATTTAGGTCTCAGTTTCTAAAAATAAAATACATTTATTCAAAAAATTTCATGACTCAAAGTTGTTAACCTTTCCTCAAGGCAGGCTTGCATCTCAAGGCATTCTTCATAAACCGATTTCAATATCATAAATAATCGGCCTATATTGTAATAATAATAATGTTCCCAGTGCTGGAACTCAGGCAAACCTTACTGTCTAGGAGAGAAAATGGGCCGTAAAAATTCGAAGACATTTGATAACCCAATAATCCACACTGGATCGGGTTATCAAATGTCTTCGAATTTTTTATTCTAATTTTTGGTCCCGGTTTCCTCATGATGTTTCTTTCACCGTTTTGCAGCGATAATGATATAAATTACACAAAGTATAGCACCTGTCTGGGTTTTTTTATGTGGGAAAATCATCCAATGACATCTCCCTTAACTACATTCTGAATTTAATAACACATACATAAACGGTGTACAGTACACACACTCATTTTAATTTTTGAGAAATCATCAAATCATTTCTCTTCATCTGAGTGGGGCAAGAGGGAGTGCCCATCTGACTAACTGTGACGTTTGCCCATCTGTCTGTGACTTTTACCCATCCAACTAACTGTGACTTTTATCTGACTAACTGTGACTATTACCCATCTGACTAACTTTGACTTTTACCCATATGACTAACTGATAATTTTACCCATATGACTAACTGTGACTTTTACCCATCTGACTACCTGTGACTTTTACGCATATGACTAACTGTAACTTTTACCCATATGACTAACTGTGATTTTTACCCATCTGACTAACTGTGACTCTTACCCATCTGACTAACTGTGACTTTTACCCATCTGACTAACTGTGACTCTTACCCATCTGACTAACTTAGAATTTTACCCATATGACTAACTGTGACTTTTACCCATCTGACTAACTGTGACTTATACGCATGTGACTAACTGTAACTTTTACCCATATGACTAACTGTAACTTTTACCCATCTGACTAACTGTGACTTTTATCCATCAGACTAAAGTTCTAGGGCCGTGGAAACTATTTCGAACAATAAAACTCACCTCAGTCGTCTTTTTCTTGCACTTGTCTGTTCCTGCGAAGATGTTGAGCTGTGTTGAGCCCGACCTTATGGGGCACTGGTCTATGTCCACTCTTCGAAGGTCAATGTCGATTCCGCTGGTCCCTCTGGCAAAGAAAATGAGACCTGATTAGAATATGAACAGTATAAACTGGTTGAATGGGCCCCAGATATTATGTGAGAAACCTCTGCTACTAACATTACTATGAGTTCTCGACACTTTTGCATTGAAATATCTAGTTTATTGACAATAATAAACTTCAATAACTCAGGGACCTACTTGGAACTTTTTGACTCAATAAGTTCAGCTAGCCTCAAAGAGATCAACAAAACCGTAGGGTCCAATAGGGCCACTACCCGCTAGGGCCGACCGTGCGGAATTTTCAAGAAGGAAACCCGTGCTCCTAGAATTCAAAGGGTAACTTAAAGGCGAAACTTTGTGAGTTAGTATGTTTGTTGCTCTTGCGCTTCACGCTCGAATGGCTGAATGGAATGTGGTACACAGGTAGGCCATGTCCTTAAATAGCACATAGGAGCCTTGGATTTCTTTTTTACTTTTAAGTAAGTGAAGCCGCTGGCAGCTGCTAGTTATTTAAAAAAAAACCGGGCAAGTGCGAGTCAGACTGGTGCGCCGAGGGTTCCGTACAAACTTACCTATGAAAACAGTTCAATACCCGAATTGAGTTACGAAGATTTTTCCGAATAGCTATAAAAGTTTCTTTTTTGTGACGTAACAATTTACAGTATTCAGATTTCTTCTTGCACACATGCACGATCTGCGCATGGAGATGCAACGCCGGGGTGAAACTCCGCTGCCGCGACAAGTCGCAGCATGGCGGACAGAGCTCCGGCGGGTTCTCATGGAGAAATGGCGACAACGACTGTCGCGACCCAGTGCTGGGCACGCCACAATTATGGCGGTAAGTCCCCTCTTTGAGGCGTGGTTGGAAAGACCTCACGGCGTCCTCACCTTCCGCATGACGCAGATTCTCACCGAACACGGTAAGTTCGGGAAGTTCCTGCACCGGATTCGTGCGGTCGCTACTGTGTGGACCGAAGACACGGAGGACACGGTGGAGCACACAGTGGAGGTGTGCCCCGCTTGGGCAGAGCAACGCCGTGTCCTCGTGGGGGCGATCGGCGGCGGCGATCTCTCGCGCCGGGCCATGGTCCGGAGCGAGGAGGAGTGGCAGGCGGTCGCCTCCTTCTGCGAAGCAGTAATGCTAGCAAAGGAGGCGGCCGATCGCGTGAGGCAACGGTCCTCACGCCCCAACCGCCGCCGGGATTCCGATCCCGATTTCCGGCCACCGTAGGCGCGGGCTTGTGGACGGCGAGAAATGGGTGGCTCGCCGTTCGATCGTCCGGTAACCGTCCGGACCGAGCCCAAGTCGTCGACGGCGCGTATTGTTCCACGCGCGCCTCAGGGAGATGTCAGCAAATCGTAGGGGCCCAACAGGGTCGAAGCCTACTGGGGCCACGGGTAGTGTGAAAGTGAAACCCGGGGCTCTGGGACGAAGGCAAAGAAGGAACAGGAGTGGGTTTTTAGTCAGTAAAAGTCTGACACTATTTCCCGCCCCGCCCAAGAGCGGGATTTGTCATAAGATGATTTTCCCACCTAAAAAAAAAAGTATTCAGATTTCTTGTGCTATAAGACTTTGCTTTATGCAAAATTTCAGGATTCTAGGTCAACGGGAAGTACCCTATGAATTTTGATTCCCTTGAGAGCTTCGAAATACACGATTTTTGCGATATAAACGGCCGTATCTTTTCTTTCGTTAACTCACAGCTTCAAGAGACCGCAGACCTGAGTATATGGTTACTAATTTCAACTCGATACCTCCACGCGTTCCTGAGATAAAAGGTCTTGACAGACAGACGGACAAAAAAATGATCCTATAAGGATCCCGTTTTATCTTTGTAAGGCACGGAACCCTAAAAATTGCATTTTGAATATTGCGAACAGTGTTTGTTGTGAATGAGGCAATTTTACTTTAAAGCTAGCTCTATTTGGGGAACTGCGTAAATGAAAAGCCTCTGTAAGTGAAATATCCTAATTCCCTTGAGATCTCAGTTGTCCTGGTTTTACCTATTTACTTATGGTGGTCCGTATGGTGGACCAGAACCAAGCTGGCAACTTGCAGACAGGCCCTAAGCAAAGTACAGCGGACTGCCTGCATGGCCATTACAGGAGCATTTAGGACCACGCCAACTGCGGCGATGGAAACGCTGCTCAATCTCACCCCTTTACACATTGAAGTGGAACAGAGGCGAGGAGGGCCATTCATAGGCTTAAAAGTATGGGGCACTGGACGAACTCCGGATGTAAAACAAACCATACAAACACAAGACCAAACAGGGAACTTGACAGGATGATGGACATGGGATGTGACAAAATACATACCATTCACAATCTCAAAAAGGAGTTTAGGATCTACATTCCGAGTAGGAAGGAATGGAAAGGTGGGATAAAACCCCACAAAGGGAAGAACCAGGTATGGTACACGGATGGTTCTAAAATGAATAAAATGAACACCGGTACGGGACAGGGGTACATAGCGACAACTGCAATCTCAGCCTAAGCATGGGCAAACTGGCGACGGTCTTCCAAGCAGAGACCTATGCTATAATCGCGTGCGCGCAGGAAATACTAGACAGAGGCACCGAAGGGGACACTGTCTACATTTTAAGCTACAGCCAAGCAACACTCAAGGCACTAACGTCCAATAGGGATAATTCTGGGCTCGTACTAAACTGTATTAAAATACTAAATCGGATAGGCAGGCGCAACAAGGTCAGATTGATCTGGGTGCCAGGTCATACAGGAGTAGAAGGCAACGAAAGAGCCGACACTAGAGTGTCGGCTCTTTCAAGGAAAGGATTTTTTTTTAAGATTTCTTTTGCAAGGAAAGGATCCGAGGCACCCCTATACGGACCGAAACCCTTCATAGGACTCTCACCAAGGGTCATCAATCAAACATTGAAAAGGGCTGCGTTGGAAATACACAGCACACACTGGCACAACACAACAGGCCAGAAGCATGCAAAGCTATTTCTTAATGACATAGATAAGGCCTGGACCCAAAAATTATGGAGGTGCAGCAGATCACAGCTCCGAACAATCACAGGAGTCTTCACGGGGCACTATGCCACCAACAAACAGCTCCACAACATGGGACTAGCAAGCGACCCGACTTGTAGGATCTGTGGAGAGGCAGAGGAGAATATGCTACACTTACTGTGCGACTGTGCAGCACTAGGCTCCAAAAGACTAGAGTATCTGGGCCAACCATTTCCAAGACCAGAGGACTACAGGCTCAGCCCCATCAAGGCCATACTGGGACTCATGAAGAAGGTGCACGGAGGGCTGGGGGTTGAGTAGAAGGGAGGTGGATTAGCACAAAAGATCCAGAAGGGTCGAAGTGCTCTGGTCTAGGGCCAGCCCCACTATAAGATAAGATAAGATACCTATTACTTCAGTGTGGTTTTAGCTATAATTGGTTGGAATAAACTTTCAATATCGAATCGTATCCAGGGAGTATTGGCTGTGTGGGTTGTTTCAAGCATAGTGACATGATATATTTGACACCTGTCAGTGGTGATCCGGCGTTTGACTGGAGCGGTGGGTCGTCCGAATATATATGCGTGTCATTGTGTAGGTGAACCGTAAAATACTCCAATAAGCAATACAATACAGTATCGCTTGCGTTTCATTTCTGACGCATCAAAAAATTATTTCCAAAAACCAGAGTAAAGGTGGCTTTACACCAGCGAGGCGAGGCGTGGATGGAATGATTGAAAATTGAATTTTGTATTGCAATGGCCCTCGCGCCCCAGCCGCCGAATTCCGATCCCAATTTCCGGCCACCGTAGACGCGGACTCGCGGACGGCGAGTAGGTAATGGGTAATTAGTTCCACGCGCGCCTCAAATAAATGTTAGCAACCGTAGGGGTCCAGCAGGATCTAAGCCTACTAGGGCCAAGGGTCTGATTCTGAAAGGAAGACTTGGCCCTGGTATGAAAGGCAACGAAGGAACATGAGTGGGTTTTAGTCAGTTAAAGTCTGAGACTATCTCCCGCTCTGTCCAAGAGCGAGGGATGTCATTGGATGATTATCCTGCCGAAAAAAAAGACACTTTCCTTCAATTTACTCGTGTCTGAGATCAACGTAGACCATCAAAATAATAGGTCACAGTAACATCAGTTTATCCTCAATCATACACAAAATAATGAATTTGAGAAAGTTAAGCCCCGTCGCGTTGGTAGGGCACGCCCACATGGCAACACGAATGTTGTTACAATGTATTCCATAAGAATCTCTGTTTTCTTTCTGAGAAATAGGTTAAAGAGACAAAGAAGTGTTTTCATTCGTTTGTTTTCTGCGAAAACTCAATCTGCCTAATGGTACTGAATCAAAACACTCAGACCTTACTACTTTATTTAACGTTTATTTAATTTGAATCGCAATTAAATGAGACTGATATTAGACAGACAAACTGAAATTACCTACTTAGACACGGGTATATCACATAAATGTTATAAAGGTCAAAGTTTGTGACTATTTATGTTTTTCTATGTACGTTTCTTAGTTCTTCACGCTCGAACAGCTGAACGAATTTGGATGAAAATTGACACATGGTTAGGCTATAACCTGGATTAGCAGCACACAAGATACATTTCGGCATTGACCCAAAAGAACATACTCCCGAGATTTTTATCCCAGAGGGCTTAGCCAAGTTGATAATCTACAATCGTCAACGCTAGTAGAAAACTTCAATGTATGGAAATGACTTCATCTCAACGCTTAGTCACGTGGTCAGAACAAAGGAATCGGAGGCGTTGCCGACTCGAGGCGATCGACGAAACGGTCGTAACTTGGCTAGGCCTGCATGAGTATGTTACTTTAGTACAATTTTCTACATCCCCGTGGGCAAAGTTGCTGGCAGTAGCCAGTTATAGCACATTAAAAATTTGCTGACGTGATTCACATCCGGCTGTGGATGAAACTTTAACAATACAGTAATTTTGTAACATAAATCCTTCTGCCTGACTGGCCTGTTGGTCTAGTGGTTAGTGGCCCTGACCGCTAAGTTGGAGGTCGTGGGATTGATTCACACCCAGGACAAATGTTTGTGTGATGAGCACAATCAGTTGGTTCTGTGTCTGGGCGTAATTTATCTATAATATGTATGTTTTTATAAATATTTAAGTATGTTTATCAGTTGTCTAGTACTCATAACACAAGCTCTGCTTAGCTTGGGACTAGACGGCGTAGGGTGATAGTGGTGTGAAAATTATTATTAATAATATATTACTCCGTGCAAATACAGTAGCATAAAATGTTTAATGTTTAAAACCCAACAAGCGTATGCCAAAAAAGAAAAAACACCGGTATTATAAATTAGCTCAGTGGTGCACCAAAACAGACTATTAAAAGTCATAATTTTGACATTTGTGTGCTGCACGACACTTAAACCCAGAGCGATTTAACTTGTGCAAATTAAATTAAATTTCATCAGAAACTTTTCGGATTAAAACTGTGCAAAGCCGTGTTTTACCAAACTTGGTTGGATTTCAAATGATGTTCGAACTAGGAATTAAAATTTTTAATCGTGATACGACAATTTATGTTGTGGTGATATGAGATTCTGATGTCGTGATGTCGTGTCATATCGCGATATCGTAGTGATGTGTGGTGTTGTGATTTGGCATAATAGAAGTTTTAATTTTTTGAAACACTGTTTTAATCTGTGATCGTTAAAATTTTTCTACAATGTATTTGATATATTTAAATTATACATTAGAAATCCCAAGGAATTCTAAATAATCCTAAGAATTCTCTCAAAAAATAAATATATATTCCGATTAAGCGTTCAGCTGTTTTGCGTGGATGTATCGCATATTTTCTCTTTATAATGATTATGATTGAAAGTTAGTCTTAAGATTGCGTCATTACGCGCAAATAAATCGTTTCATTTTTCTTTCTTTCCTTCATATTATGTTAAATTATGTATATAATATGTGTTTTTATTTTGACAATACATATATAAATTAATTCCCTTGTTTTTTAATTAACATATAATAATCTTTTTTATGCACGTACCATAATTATATTGTTTCTTCACCACCTTATCTTGACTATTATTTCTTTACTATTCCTAATTTTGTTAAATCTATGCATTAATTGAACACTGTACCCAGTTTGCACCATCCCTTGAGGTATGCGCAGCGCATACGTGAGGGAAAGGCCTTCCTCATGCCCCAGCCTCTGGGATTCCAATCCCGATTTCCAATCACTGTAGGCGTGGGCTTGCAGACGGCGAGCAATGGGTAGCTCACCGTCCAGCCGTGCGGTAATCATCCGGACTGAGGCCGAGTCGTCGACGGCGCGTAGTGTTCCAATCGCGTCTCAAGGAAATGACACAAAAACCGTAGGGACTAAACAGGGTAGAAGCCTACTGGGGCCATGGGTTGTGCGAAAGAGAACCTGGGGGCCTGGAACGAAGGTAAAGAAAGAACACACAGGAACAGGGTTTTAGTCAGTAAAAGCCTGACACGGCCTCCCGCCCATCCCAAGAGAGAGAGATGTCATTGGAGGATTTCCCACATAAAAAAAGGTGCGGCTGATGAAAACACTATCCATCAAATATCATTTACCCAATCACACACTCAATAAAGCAGTTACTTGCACATGGACCTTAAAATATAATGTGGTACTCCATCGCTTAGACAGATTATGGTAATGGGCCTGATTGAGCAAACTGTGCCACTCATTAAACATCAACCGCAGCAAATATGACGGTTAACGATGGTTATACCACTCTTATATGACGTTTTTGAGTCCACAGCAGTTTGCATGCAAATTCGAGTGAAATGTGAAATTTGATTTGGTTTTTGTGGAGTGATGAGAGGTTTTATAAAGGGGTTTTAATTTTAACAGGGTTTTATAATTCATTTGTTTTAATTTTTACAGGGTTTTTTAAACCCTGCTCATCTATTTTAATTTTTCGCTTACATCGAATTTTGGTTTAGTGCATAATTTATGAATGGATGGGATATGTTTTATATACATATATGAAAAGTGGGAATTACAATTTTTATGAGTGTCTTAGTACTCGAGGGTCTTTGTATCGTATCATGGTATCGTAGTTTCTAAACGGATGAATCAATTTTGATCTAGTTTTTTGTTTCGAAGGTGACTTGATCGAGAATGTTAAATATTACATTTTTAGTAATACAAACTCAGGTTCACTTACTAGACTCATTGCTTACTACATAAGGAATAAGTTTCGAACTAGAATAACCAGCCAGGTCTGCCGTTGTCGAGAAATAAATTCCTCGAAAAGCAAAAAAAAAAGTAAAATTAAAATTGTTCAAAAGTAAATAACAATAATTATATACCTATGTCCCACCGTGTCCTCCATAACCAACTTAAATATACATAAATTACGTATTAAGTTTACCTGATATACACACATCCTGAGACAGTAAAACCACTCATATTTTTTACTGTTTTATGATGTCACAGAAATGATTGTATAAAGAGCGTTTCTCACCATCAAACTATAAAATTTGGTGAGCTAAAAATATATTAAACGAAGTTTAAAAATGTATGAGAGAAATAAATAAAAAATAAAACTTAGGGCTTCCGATAACATCGAGTATGAACATACTTATAGGCTGTAAAACTCAGCCGGTACAATTTCTGTTAAAGCTACGAGAATTTCAGTTTTAATTTCGCATTGCAATCATCTTAATTGGCTCCCCTTTGTAAGTTTTAAAAGTAACATTTATTAAAAACAAATCTGCAACTCTCATAATGAAAATTGGTGCTGCATTACCAAAATTATTCGCTCGGTCTTTACCTTAACGGCGTGCTATGTTTTAATACTTGCCCATTACTTAACTTTCAACCAACGCCGAATATTTTGAAGTTAATTGATTTACAAATATCTATAATGTTAATTAGGCTAACCTTAGTAAGCTATCTCCCCTTCCCCCGTTTTATAGGAGTGTGAGGAAGTCCGTTCCCTCACACGTGGGGCCTCCTCCTTCACTAGCATTACTACTTCGCAGAAGGTGACAACCATCTGCCGATCCTCCTCGATCCGGACCATGACCTGTACCAGGGCCTGGGGCGAGAGGTCTCTGTCGCCGAACGCCCCCACGAGGACACTGCGGTGCTCTGCCTTAGCGAGGTACACTTCCACGGTATGTTCCACCGTGATTTCCGGGCGGTCATTCCAATGGTGAAACCCGGGCGTTTCTTCCGCACGAATCAGGTGCAGAAACCTCCCAAAGTCACCATGTCCCGTGAGAACCTGCGTCATGCTGAAGGTGAGGACGCCGTGTCCTTCCCCTTTGCGTGGAATGAACGCACCTGCCTCTGTTTTTCTTTAATTTCATTAAACAGTTTGACCAGGTACAAACGAGGATTAAATATAACGCAATATTTCAAAAGTTCGATCAATCGTTGAGTCCGCCAATTATGTGATTTATCAATATGAATATGAATTCACTGAGTACACGTTCACTTATAAGATCTCGTTCACGTCACTTGGGACAATATGACATAGGCCTATTTTTAAGTGCTTGACTGCAATCTCACCTGATGGTAAGCAGTGATGCAATCGTTGATGGTGAAGCACGCTAGTTCCTTAAGAGCCTATTCGGTCTAGCTTTGAAGACTCCTAAATTATAATCAGACGGGAAGACTGCAGCAGGCAAACTGTTGCAGTCATTCAACATACATACATAAACGAAGACGCGATACGCTTAGTCCGGACAGTAACTGTAGAGGTGTTGACAATGCTTTCAAATAAGTAAAAAACAAAATGCACCATCATTGTTTAAGGTAACAAATCCGTGTGAGTAGTAACCTCAACATACTCGTAAATACAGCAGAGCTTTCAACACAAAAAAAATCATCATTTTTCATCACACCGCATTCCACAAGTATCTACAAACAGTTTATCACTTCTGCACTCAAAAGCAGGTTATTTTAAAATGGTTAAAATAAAAGCAGATATTTCGTTTCCCATTTGTATTTACAAATTTTCCAACAATTTTCATTTGAGGAAGCAATATTTTTGTTCAAATTTATTACCTTGCGGCCACTTCCTGCTCTGTGCTTCAGATGTCCGCGATAAAGGCAATTATTTTAAGGTTACTAATAAGGAATTCATGGCTTGGTTCTTGTATAAACGACAACGCTGTATTTATTTAGGGTTTGTTAAATTTTTAATGATTGTAGATACTTACGGTTTCTTTCGTTTTTCCCATTTTATATAGAAAATAAATAATAATAACATGTAATTAATAAGTTTGAATAACTAATAAAGAGATAATAATATTCCACAACTATCACACAACGCCATCTAGTCCCAAACTAAGCAGAGTTTGTGCTATGAGTACTAGACTACTGATAAACATATTAATATATTTCTAAATACATACATATTATAGATAAATTACACCCAGACACAGAAAAAATTATCGTGCTTATCACACAAACATTTGTTCTGGGTGGGAATCTGGTTTAGCAGTCAGGGCCACTGACCACCGGACCAACAAGCCAATCAATAATAGGTAATAGGTAGTATAGGCATCTATCGAGAGTGTTTAGATTAACAAACGGATTGGGATTGGATCTTTTTCTTTCCGTGAAGTTCAAGCTTTCTCCGGACCAAATTTCATCAAAATTAATTCAGTAGTTTAACTGTAAAAGCGTAATAGACAGACAAAGTTAATTTTGTTTTCTTGCCAGTGTTGGCCCGTGTTATATATGGCCAGTACCTAATCCAAGTGTGAAATTGTATGCCAAACTGTGAAATATAACATCTTCTAAAATATAGGCTTGAAACAGACATTTACTTAAATCATCTGATTGAAGCAATTGATCTGCAATTTTCTGTTTGATAATATATTTTTTAAACAGGTAAGAAAAGAGCAGCATTGTACTTAAAACACCTTGATACCTGTATATATAATAAAAAAGTCATCAAACAACTCCTTCCACTCTGTGTTGAGCGAGAGAGAGTGTTAGACTTTTACTGACTAAAATCTACCCCTGTTTCTTGTTTCTTTGCGTTTTAAAGTCGTAGTATAACTCTTTTCAACAATCTAATATGACCTGCCCTCCTAGCCAAGTTACAACCGTTTCGTTTCAATTCTCCATTCGTCTATCACCTCGAGTAGGCCACGCCTCCGATTCCTTTATTCTGACGTCATCTCAACGCTCAGTCACGTGGTAAGAACAAAGGAATAGTAGGCGTGGCCGACTCGAGGCGATCAACGAAACGAGAATCGAAACGAAACGGTTGTAACTTGGCTAGAGGGGCTGATCAGAGAACGCTAACGTTTTTTTTAAAAGCGGAAATATCCACTCTAAAATGACATCAAGATAGAAAAAAGAGTAATTTGGAATTTCATTTTTACAGCAAACTTTTCTTTCACGAGACAAGAAAAATCAAATATCCCGACAAAAAATCTTTTCTCCCATCCTCGCCTGATCCCAATATAAAACAGAATTGCACATAACCCTGTTTACGCCCAAACTTCCTTCACGATTAATTTAGCATTATAATAAATTCTCTGAAACATCTCCCATGTTTCCTAAATGGTAACAACTTGTTACAATCCTTTTGATGTCACAAAAATTTAAATAACATGCTGGGATTTGCTTAAGCACACGGTACAAACTGTAGGCGGATACAGTAAGACAAGTCAAAACGAAGAACTGTATATAATTCACATGGTAGACATGATTGGGCACGCCACAATTGCAGCATTACGTCTCGGCTTGGAGGAGTTTGGCGTCCTTTCCTTTCACCTGACGCAGATCCTTGGTATGGCCATTTCGGGGGATTCCTGTTTCGGATTCCGGTGATTTTTTTCTAGACTTACAACTATTGACGTATCAATGTTTACGTAAGCATGGGGGGGGGGTGAGAGCTTTGCTTACTTTTCTTTTGCTGACAAGGGAGACGGGGGGTAATATTTGCAAAAAATCTGCTTACGCATCCGGTATATTGTGTAGAATACCTGGGCAAAGTATAAAATAAATAATATTTCATACATTTCCTACATGTTTTAGGTATTCTATACATTGCCCAGGTATTGTATAGAAAGCCGGATTATACAGATTGCCGGTAACATACACAATTCACGAATCTACTTCACGCTTTTAAACAATATATTTTGTAGCTAATATGAGAGCGGGCTTCATATTAATCTTATAATATTCTTACAGTGTTGGAATAAAAGATTTATAGTCAAAAGGAACGAGCCGTTCGACGTTATGGGAAATATGGCTTCCTTATTATTTTTGGGAAAATTCGAGAGGTATTACGGTTACTCCATAAATTGATGGATTTTATTGATCCCATAGGGTTTTGTAAGGGACAATAAAATGGTTAAGCTTGTAAAATTGTGTACGTACTTGTTATGATCTATAACTATGGTTTGACAACCTTTTGCTATCTCCTTTTTTTAGATCCGAGAAATCATCAAATATTTTTTCGGGCGTGTTTAACTTTTATTACTTAAGCCCATCTGTGTGCCTTCAGTTGTCCTTTAAGTAACTTTTTCGACCATTCCCGCATCCCTAGCAGACATCGGCCCTACTGATGCTTTTGAGTTTTGCTGAAGCGCGTGGGACACTACACGCCGTTTACTCGGGGACGGTGAGTTACTTTGCTATTCCCTTGACTCTTTAAAGTCAAGTGAACGAAGGTCGACTTGGAGAGGGTGGTATAATTGAAACACTGGACTTTAGACTATAGAAGCGCGTATAATATATATATCCACAGTCACACAGTGCTTGCTGCTCACATATCACAAAAAAAACAAATTTAACATTTTGACCTAGTTGAGCGCCGGAGAATCTTAACACCGAGATTCAGGATTCGGCGCTTAACTAACAACGCCATCTCTTGACCAAATCTTAAACTAATTTAAAATAAACGAATATTAACCCAAACATCAAGTCAAGTCTATAAAGTCTCAAAAGACATAATTATTATCATGTAATCGATACCTAGACAAAAAGCTTTTTAGTCATTAAAAATGTAATATTTCTAAAGTGGTCCCCGTGGCTCTAGCCACTTTTAAAGGTTAAAATTTCTGCAATGAATAAAATTAATTAGTACCTTTTTAGAATAAAAAAATGTTTAATTTTTTTCTTGCTGTCAATTTCGATCAAGAGAGCGATGGTGACCGAGTGGTAACGAGTACCCTTACGTTGTTGAAACTTCAACGGCCCGGACTAAGCGTTTCGCTTCGTCGTTTATACCGCGTACATCGAAGGACTGGAACAATTTGTCCCGTCCAACTATAATTGAGGTGCCTTCAAGGCTAGAGTGAATAGGCTCTTAATTAAATAGTGCGCCTCAGCATCAATGATTGCATCACTGCATACCATCAGGTGGGATCGCAGTCAAGCACTGGTTTATATCAACTAAAAAAAAAAAAAGAGTAGAGTAACGAGTGGTAGGTCGCGGGTTCAAACCCAGCCAGGCGCCTTACTTTGTGTAATTTATTTCATCATCACTGCTCTCAAAACGGTGAAAGAAAACATCGTGAGGAACGCGGCATGTCCTAGAACAAAAAATTCGAAGGCATGTGACATTCACCAATCCGCACTGGGCCCGCGTGGTGGATTATGGCCTATTCCCTCTCCTAGAGAGAGGAGGCCTGAGTCCCAGCAGTGGGAACATTAAAAGGCTGCTTCTGCTTATGCTATGCAATTTTGATCAACATTTTTTGGCGTTTAAAAGCCACTGTAGACTGACCTGTTGGTCTAGTGGTTAGTGGCCCTGACTGCTATGCCGGGGGTCGTGGGTTCGATTCCCACCCAGGACAAATGTTTGTGTGATGAGCACAATCATTTGTTCTGTGTCTGGGTGTAATTTATCTACAATATGTATGTATTTAGAAATATATAAGTAGGTTTATCAGTTGTCTAGTACTTATAACACAAGCTCTGCTTAGCTTGAGACTAGACGGCGTTGTGTAATAGAAGTGGAAAAAAAAAAACGGTCCCATTACTGTCTCTGTAGATCGGGGTGACGCAACAATTGTTCGACAAAAAAAAAAACTTCATGTCGCATTGTCGCGCCAGGCCTAATTATTTTCCAATTGGCTTGGGGTCGGTTTCCATTCAAACCAGATGCGGTTGAATACCCGTGTTTTACAGACCTATTTATCCCAGTTACTCATTGGATAGACGATAGAAGTCTGCGAAGCTTTAAAATATTCAAACTTAGTTTAAAGAACGTAAAATAAGTATAAAGTTAAACGTAGTTGAAATATAAACCTTATAAAGTTGCTAGCATCTGAAAAACTATTACAGACTCAGACCCGGATGCCACAAGCGTCGACTAAGCGTCAACCGCACCTACATTTGACTGTTTTTAGCGCTTACATTAGCCAGACAGTTTGCTTGTACGATTTTATAAAACATTGTGTGAAAATAAAATGAAGTTTTGAATAAATAACTTGTTTATGAAGATTTTGTCGAGGTTGTCAATCCTACACTACAATTGCCAAACGATGGTGCGGGTGACAACTGTCGGATTCATACAATGTAGTTACCTATCCTTTTCTCTTCTTCTTAAAGATGCATATTTTTGTCCTGCTGTCATCCTACCCATCCTATTTAAGAAAAAACAGTCGGACTCGCGCACTGACGGTTCCGTACAAACTTACCTGTGAAAAAGTTTGATTCTCGAATTGAGTTATGAAGATTTTTCCGAATAGCAATAAAAGTTTTTTTGTGACGTAACTACAAATTTACAGTTTTCATTTTTTTTCATAAACTTGTGCTATGAGACTTTGATTCATGCAAAATTTCAGGATTCTAGGTCAACGGGAAGTACCCTATGAATTGATTCCCTTGAGAGTTTCGAAATACACATTTTTTGCGACATAAACGGCCGTATCTTTATCTCAGAAGTTTGATTTTTGCACAAATTCAAGGGACCGCAGACTTGAGTATATGGTTTTAATTTCAACTCGATACCTCCACGCGTTCCCGAAATAAAGGGTCTTGACAAAGTAATCCTATAAGGGATCCATTTTTTCCTTTTGAGGGTTCAGTAATCCTAAAAACCTTAACTAGCAAATAAAACATACACCATTTATGCAATTTTTACAATAACGATGTTTCCTGGATACAAAAAAAAAAATCAGTTAACTTGCTACTGCCAGCGACCGGGATCAAAATGCTATTCCAGGTCATGGTCTACCCGAGTACCAAGTTTCATTGAAATCCGTTCAGCCATTCGTGCGTGAAGAAGTAACAAACATACATACACATACACTCACAAACTTTCGCGTTTATAATATTAGTGTGTTTTGTCTGTCAAGCTGTCTTTGATTATCGATAAATGATATTTTGCAAATAGGTTTAAAAAAACACTTTTACACATAATTTTTTTTTTTTAGTCATTTTAAACTGGACGAGGCCGGTGTTTCCTAGCTGACTACCCTCTAGCTGACTATCAAAAAATATTGGAAAAATACTACAATTCTTGTTTTATCAAATCAATAATAAAATACACACATTTAAAGTTCATTACCTACATTTCAAGAGTGAGAGCTTGTGACGTATTTGTGTTTCTACGTAAAAAGTGTTCCAAGACGTGACGTTACACTTCATTTAAGCGTACTAAAACGTCTTCATTTTATATATATTCCTGACAAAAGAAAAATACGTGTCCAATTTTTCAGGTAATTGAACTGACGGACCGAATATATTTTTTTAGGAAACTATCCTATTTTCTTTGAATCTATCTAAATTGGTTGTTTATCGAAATTTTCTGAACAAATAGGAGTGATAAACGTTTTGTGGTGTTTACTTTCAGCGTTGACAGCTACGAAACACCGGCTTTATTTAGTTTAAATTGACATCTAAAAGTGTTATTCTTTTGAAAGTAGAAAAAATTTAATAAATAAAAAGTAGAAAGAGAACCTCATCCTGGGATAAAAAGTACCTATATGTATACTATTCTAGGACATGGTCTGCCCGTGTTCAGAGTTTTATCGAAATCCATTTATTCGTTCGAGCGTGAAAATGTAACAAACATACACACACACTCATAAACTATCGTTATTATAATGTTAGTGTGATTTACAAAACAAATATCATTTTATCATTTCGACTGGCCTGTTGGTCTAGTGTTTAGTGGCCCTGACTGCTATGCCGGAGGTCGTGGGTTCGATTCCCACTCAGGATAAATGTTTGTGTGATGAGCACAGTCATTTGTTCTGTGTCTGGGTGTAATTTATCTATAATATGTATGTATTTAGAAATATTTAAGTATGTTTATCAGTTGTCTAGTACTCATAATAAAAGCTCTTAGCTGCTTAGCTTGGGACTAGACGGCGTTGTGTGATAGTTGTGTGAATATTATAGTATATTAAATAAAATAAAAATATAAAAAAATAATCTCAAATTGTCCAAAAAGGATAAATTATGGAACGTTGAAAATTGCTGTGCCCGACAACCCCCATGTGCACTTAACTAACTATTCTTAAGATCTTATGTAACACATGTGATATAGCAATAAAGAATTGAATTGAATTGAAAATAATAAAAAAAATAAACGAAAAGAAAAAAACTGGAGTTATTTGGCACAACACAAGGCACACAAATACTAGGTAAGTATAAATGAAACAAAAAAATAAAATAAGGTGTCATTAACATTATAGGTATTTTATAGCACAAAACTTAAGCTAGAAAGTCCAAAAATCCATATGTACGTTTTGGTGTAGGAAATCCCGATACTGCGGTATCCATGAATAATCCATTTTCTAGGACAAACGGTCGGCCGCGTATCACTGACCCGATCTGTGTTATTGCTCAAACGACTTCAAATGGAACTGATAACTTCTGTTTCGCGTTCAATCTTTTTTGAGGGAGTTTTTCTTTTTCTTTTTAGTTCAGATTTTGTCGCGGAAATCATGGTCGCACGCCGTTTGATGTTCAGAGTTTGGAATTTATTGCTCATTTTGTTATGATAATATTTTTATGTCAATATAAATGTTTCTTTGAGGTGGAAGGATAAAATGATAATATGTTTGCTTTTACCTATATAAAGCGTTTCCTAGTATGGATAAAAAGGAAATAGATTTATTTTTAATTTTGCCAAGTCCGTCCCATCATCGGACGTACGGCGTTGCGCCATCGGTACATGGTTGACATCCCAGCCATACGTACAAAGCGTTTTGGGAACATATTCATTATTTATTTAAACTTCATGTACAGTAGTGGTACATAGGCGGCCTTAATGCAACAAGGCAATTTCTACCAGTCAACCTACCATATCATACCATTATGCGTACAGCTCCTAAGCTGTAATTTGTTAACTTTCACTAGTAGAAACACAAACTCCGGCAGGGAATTTTACAAAGGAGTGGAATTTCGTCTGTGGAGTCTGCAGTGTTTCCTGATAGCTATAACCTAGGGGTCTTTAAGTCAAGAGTTAATAGGCAAGCATGCTCCATCGTCGGCCACATCATCGCTTCACATCAGGTGAGATAGTGGTTAAACGCGAGCCTGGGGTAAACCAGCCATACGTGCCCCAGTCGGTAACGTATTTAGCCTTTTGAGTGCGTAATTAGAGACACAATAGTAAGACAATGGCGCGTGAACGCCGGCGTTAATGCGGGGATCAACAGCTTCAAATCACATAAACGTTGTTGACACTTCAACGGTCCGGACTAAGCGTTTCGCTTCGTCGTTTATACCGCGTACATCGAAGGACTGGAACAATTTGCCTGCTGCGGTCTTCCCGTCCAACTATAATTTAGGTGCCTTCAAGGCTAGAGTGAATAGGCTCTTAATAAACTAGTGCGCCTCACCATCAATGATTGCATCACTGCTTACCATTAGGTGGGATCGCAGTCAAGCACTGGTTTATATCAATTAAAAAAAAAAAAAAAAAACTATACAACGCAAGTAAAATTAAATTGTATAGTTTACATCGCCGTCATAATTATAAACTAACCAGATCGGCTTAAATAAGCGCCAAATTTTAAATGCGTGTCACAATTTTTCAAGTGGGGTATATTACCGACTGGGGCATGTGTGCCTTGTTTACCATGTACATAATAAAAAACTGGGCAAGTGCGAGTCGGACTCGCGCACTGAGGGTTCCGTACAAACTTAAAAGGTAAATTGTGGTTTACGATTTATGACGTATTAAAAAAAAAAACTACTTACTAGATCTCGTTCAAACCAATTTTCGGTGGAAGTTTATAAGGTAATGTGCATCATTATATTTTTTTTAGTTTTATCATTCTCTTATTTTAGAAGTTACGGGGGGGGGGGGACACATTTTACCACTTTGGAAGTGTCTCTCGCGCAAACTATTCAGTATATAAAAAAAACTGGGCAAGTGCGAGTCGAACTCGCGCACTGAAGGTTCCGTACAAACTTAAAAGGTAAATTGCGGTTTACGATTTATGACGTATTAAAAAAAACTACTTACTAGATCTCGTTCAAACCAATTTTCGGTGGAAGTTTATAAGGTAATGTACATCATATATTTTTTTTTATATAATTTGACGAAGAAAGATGTCTATTATAATAATGCTTGCAATTTTTTGGCTAACAAATAAGAAATAATTGGCTTTTACCTTTTCTATTATATTTATGCTTTATGTACTCAATAGCACAGAGATAAACTTGATACCTTAGACACTAATCTCTCAGTCAATCTTTGGGTGACGCAGAAAAATAGTAATTAGTGCAATAATGAAAATTAACGCGATTAATATTACGATACAAAAATATACTCGTACAAACTGTACCCACAATATCATTATTTAGCATATTACTAGATGGTGCCCGCAACTTCGTCTATGTCTAAGTTGTAAAACAACACAACCATTTGGCCATTTGATTACAACTTCAAGTAGTTTTTGTATGCGTTATAAACCCTGATCCGTTTTCTAAAACGAATTTATTTTATTTTGATCATACGATATAACAAGAAAAATAAAAACACTTAACTAATTAAAATTACATAATATATACACAATAACTCCTACCTAAAATATGGCGTCAAAAAATTCCTCCGCATCGCTGTCGACTGGAAGTGTGCTCAAAAGACTGGCAGCATTGCCACGTTGTATGGCATAATCTCTGACCGAGGTAAAAGCCAGCCCTTTGGTCACGCGAAGTGTCAACTAGCCGTTTGGATAATTCTTTAAAAAGCGCATGTGCACTCGGACCCCACGGCCCAAGAGTCTCAACCCCAAACGACTCAAAAATATAACTACCGACGAGGTTGTTTCTAAAATAAACAAAAATGTTTTTTTTTTTAATTAATGAGTCTATCTGTTTGTTCAGGCTAATCTCTGAAACGGCTGAACCAGTTTTGACGAAATTTTTAATCATAGTTAATGTTATAAGGACTAATTCAGACTCTTATTTTAGAAAAGGAATTAGGGATCCGCGCACAAGAAATAAATTAAATTGTAAAATGGCATTGTGCTATTTTATGAGTCTAGTGCGGAGAAAGTTGCGGATACCAGCTAGTTACAAACTATATAAACAAATGCTGACTTACTTGAAAAAGTAGCTCCCATTGCTATACCCGAAGAAAGGCACGGTATATGTCAGCATCCAAATGTTTCCGCCTCCACAGTCATAGTACGGCTTCGACCACTTGCCATCCTCATAAGTGACTGACAAGATCTCATCAGGTTCCCGGTCTGTGTGCGCTGTGTCGTTGTAAGTGTACGTGTTGTAACCTGAAAGAGAAGGCAGAGTTAGATGGTGGAAAAGTTGGAAACGACTACTTATCTTGGATTTGGAAATGAAGGTATTATAGGTGATAGCAAGGGTAACTTAGTCACCGTAGGGGCCCAGCAGGGTTGAAGACTATTGGGGCCAGAACCCCGGGACACTGGAACGAAGGTAACGAAGGAACAAGAGTGGGTTTTAGTCAATAAAAGTCTGAAACGCCTTCTTGCTCCGCCCAAGCGCGGGAGAAGTCATTGAATGATTTCCCACTTAAAAAAAAAGGGTAACTTGGTGAGTAGTTGCAGCCACGACGTACAGGTTAGAAAGAAATAAAGAAAACACGTTTATTTGTACCTCACACATATAGTTGAATTACAAAAAGTATGAAAGTATGAAAAGAATAACTTTAAAATCTGTTGTGTTGTTGTGTGCTGTAGTAGTAAACCTGGAGCCATAATCAAGGGGATAGCAAAGTAGCTCGCCGTCTGGCGTCCGAGTCGACGGTTCGACGTGTTCCACATGTGCCTCAAAGAGATGGCAGCAAAACTTAAAGGGCTCAGTAGGATCAATGCCCACTAGGGCTGCTGTAACGTTTGAAAGAAACACCATGGATCTAGAACGCAAAGAGCCACTAAAGGTAATAGGTGGATTTTAGTTAGCAAAAGTTTTACACGCCCTCTCGCTCCACCCTAAAGCCAGAGAAGTCATTTGACAACTTCAAAAAAAAAAAAGGCTGAACCACTCTCAATACATTACCGCCTGCTCCATGTCATAAAAAGAAAGTCTCGTTCCAGTAGTGAGAACTTTAAAGAACGTTCCAGTAGTGAGAACTTGGACTTGTTGTGATGGAACTGACTGGTGGTCTACCTGATACTCTATCAAACCTTGTCCTTCGTGCCTATTCTTTGTACACATGGAATAAAATCAATGTGGTCGTGATTTTGGTGACACCAATGCCCTTCAAACGCAGACAGAGGAAAACATTTCAGTTAAGTGTGCCATATATTTATGGTGCTAAGCTGCTTAACGTCATAAAAAGATTTGGCAGTTAGTAGGTACTTACTACAGCCCCGGGCAACTAAAATCTTTTTGCTAATAACATTTCTAATAAAACACAGAAATAGGAATCAGAAGCCTGTTTGGCACATTATGACACAAGTTTCAAGACGTCGAAATCTTTGATTATTGAAATCAGAAACCTTTATTTCAAATAGACCAATTACAGGCACATTTGAATTGACAAAATGTCATCAATTTTACATGTATAATGGCAAAAATTTTTGCACCTATATCGTTTTTTCAAGGAGTGTGTAATTTCGATAATTGCATAACTTAATTCCACTAAACCTGTTCCATCAACACATCACGTGCCACCGGTACATGGTGGACATTCCGCCCATACGCACAAAGCATTTTGGGAACATTAATTGTACGTGCAGCTAAGGAGTGGAATTTCCTGCCGGAGTTTCTGTTTCCTCATAGCTACAACTAAGGCGGGTCTTTACGTTAAGAGTAAATAAGTTACTTCTAGGCAAGCGTACTCCGTCGTTGACATCATCGATTACCATCACGTGAGATAGTTTACAAACGCGAGCCAATCAGTAATAAAAAAAACCGGTCAAGTCGCACTCGCACACCAGAAGTTCCGTGTAAACTTAACTATGGATTTCTGGATCGTGTCTCGAAGATATTTGCCTAATCGCAAAAAAAGTAAAAATATTGTGTGATGTAACTAATCTACAGTTTTTAGACTTTTTATTTTATTTGTGCTGTAGGATATCCCTTTATATTTTGATTTCCTTGCTAGTGTCAAAATATGCGCCTAACGGAGCATAAACGATCTTATTATTAGATTGGGCTGACTTAGAAATTGATTTTTTTTTCAGAGCTCCAAGTTGCAAACTTGTGTAATTGATATTAATTTCAGCTTTATACCTCTACGTGTTCTTGAGAAAAATGGTCTTGTCATATGGATACGGAGCAGTGGTGGCCGAGTGGTAACGGCCCCGACTTATGAGTTGTAGGTCGCGGGTTCAAACCCAGACAGGCGAATTACTTTGTGTAATTTATTTTCATCACCACTGCTCACAAAACGGTGAAGGAAAACATCGTGAGTAAACCGGCATGTCCTAGAACCAAAATTTCGAAGACATGTGACATCCACCACGCGGGCCCCGTCCTAGAGAGGAGGCCTGAGTCCCAGCAGTGGGAACATTATGCTATTATGCTGTGCTATACGGATAACAAAGTGATCTTATAAGGGTACTATTTTTGCCTACTGAGGTACGAAACCCTAAAAAAAGCCAATATCCAATAAAACATGCCTTTTTTGTTTTTTAAATGAGAAAATTCATAGCAGACAGCAGAAAGACAGGTGACACGTGAAAACAGGCAGGACAATGATATCGGAGATTAAATTGTAATTTATTCGAGTTCGTGTCACGCGGTATTGAATAACGTTTAAACCTTTTATGGGCGAACAAAATGTTACACAAAAATATTTTAATATTTTCTGCATCGTTAGTATATACCTGTATGCGTTGTGGAAAAATATGTATTTATTTATTTATTGAGACGGTACCTCACCAGACATGGTAAGTTCGGAAGGTACCTGTCTCGGATTTGTGCGGAAGAAACGCCCGGATGTCACCATTGTGTGGACCGCCGGAGGATCAAAGTCAAAGTCAAAAGTTTTTTATTTCACATAGGCCTACATGGGCACTTATACAACGTCAGAAGTTAGTGCACGATTCCAAATTGAATACGAAGGAGCATACGGTGGAGGTGTTTCGCGCTTGGGCAAAGCACCACCATGTCCTCGTGGAGGCAATCGGTGGCAGTGACCTTTCGCAACGGGCCATAATTCAGGCTATAGTCCGGAGCGAGGAAGAATGGCAGGCGGTCGCGTCCTTCTGTGAAGCATTAATGCTAGCGAAGAAGGAGGCCGCACGCGTGAGGGAACGAACGTCTTCACACCTCAGTCGCCGAGATTCCGGCCCCTACTACCGAAATTAAAGTTATTTTGATCCTTTTAGTTTTTTTTTTAGTGAAGTCGGTTATTTTTTTATTGTAAAAAGTTTTCTGTTTCACACTTTTTAATATTGCACTGACAGAAGACTTAACAATTAATTGATAGACCACGTTAGCTTAAAAAGTTATAACAGATTCCTACAGTATTTTTTTAAATCTTAAATAGTATTAAAAAATTCGGCTAAGTGCAAGTCGGACTTCCGCACAAAGGGTTCCGTAACGTCCGTAGCAAAAAACTGCAAAAAAATCACGCTTGTTGTGTGTGAAACCCACTTAAATATTTATATTATTCTATTTTTAGTATTTGTTGTTATAACGGCAACAAAAATACATCATCTGTGAAAATTTCAACTGTCTAGCTATCAAGGTTCATGAGATACACCCTGGTGACAGACAGACGGACAGCAGAGTGATGGCAACAGGGTCCCGTTTTTACCCTTAAACTTTTATCCGCGAACAAAATGTAACACAATTTTTTGATATATTTTTTTCTTCAGAAGTTTATACGTTACGGAAAATTATGTATTAAAGAAATAGTTTGTGTAGTCACATGTACATATAAGTGTTTATTTATTCATAATGTTTTCACATAAGTTCTTTCCCCGTTTCCTTTTGCTTGACGTTTCCTGGTCACGAGTGGTGAAAACTGCGCAAAATGGCGAAACAAATCGCATGTCAGAACGATTTATTGTAATAATTCGATATTTTCCTCAAAGGTCGTTCAGTTTTCTATTATGCTTCTCTACGTATTTGTTGTGTACCTTTTTCGCTAGTTTCAGTACTTAGATAAAAATGTTAAGCAAAATTTTTGTTTCTCTGGCAGACTAGGTATTCTGACTTATGCCGTCATAAATAAACCTAGGTATACCCTATTCATCTGGGCTTGAGACAAAATGTAAACGAAGAAAGCAATGTAGGTACCTTCTACCAAGTTTCTTCGACGTCTTTGAATACATTTCTAACAGTCTCCTTTTCTGTTGAATGCATTGGCGTTTTCTTTGCACGCTTTTTCTTCGGCGAACAACAAGAATAAAACGAAAATATCTCGTATCAACAAGTTGATTGATAGCAAAAAAGATGGCGCTCGATGACAAAACGTCACATTTTTATGTAAAATGTTTGCAGTATCTGTTGTCTATAATTTAGTAGTATTATAAATGCTTTGTCGGCTCCCTGAATAGGGTATAGACAGTCGCTTGGTGAGACTCGCTTCTCAAGGTACTACAGAATTACTTAAGTAGGCATTCAGGGCTTTGTAAAATGTAACTAAATGTACTCGTAACTTGATAAAATTTCAACATGATATCAAAAACAAGGAACTCTTTTAAAAGAGTAGTGACTCTTCCAAAAGTAATAAGCAAAATTGCTTCGTTTTAGTATTGCAATAGCTTTCATTGCACTTTTACTGCTGCAAGCCTGCTGCATGTTGCATCATGCAACATGCAGCAGGCTGCAAGCAAACATGCAACTTGCATGTCTGCTTGCATGCTACATTTGTGTGCTGCATGTTGCATTCCTGCTGCATGTTTTATCCATGTGACCGCGTTCCGGAAGAGACAGCGTTGGTAGACCTCCCATAAGGTGTACCGATAACTGGATGCAAGACGTATAGGACGGGTCAGCGACACTTGGGGTAGGCCTATGTGCAGCAGTAGACCAATTTTTGTTGAAATTAATCACATAATTAAATTCTGCCAAGCTCTTCTATCATCGGATCACTTGGCGTTGCGCATCTGTACATGGTGGATGTCCTACCCATACAGTACGTAGCGTACAAAGTGGTTTGGGAACATATTTATTGTGCCTACTTTAGCTGTACGCACAATAAATGTGTTCCGAAACTGCTATGGTAGAATTCCTACCTGTTTCCTGATAGCTAAAACCCAGGAAGTTTTTAAGTCAAGAGTGAATAGGTTACTTCTAAGAAAGCGTGTTTCATCGTCGACCATATTATTGCTTACCATCAGTGAGCCTATACAAATAATAAAAAAAAAGATGATAACTAACACAAAAACAAATTAAGGCAAACAAGCCAAATCAATTGCATCAAAGAGACCAGCTGAGCACAATATCTGGGGCAAGGAGGATAATAATGTGCCACCAGATGCCATTATTATTTTTGACCTTTTAATTATATCCGTATTCGACAAAGAATTTTCATATTCTGGAATTTTCAAGTCTAATAAGATGATTGAATAGGAAAATTTCTTTCATATTCAAGTTACAAAGAATGTGCCATTATCTGCTTCAATTTAAATCTGAAAGGCATACGAACCAATCTCTCATCTCATTTGAAAATATCGGAAACGAAAACGAATTGAAAAGAGAAAACTAATCAATAAAATGAAATAAATAATTCCAAGAGAACCAAGGTTACAGACTTAAGCCGAAGAATCACCAAACTTAAGTGGCAGTGGGCAGGGTACATTGTTCGCAGAATCTGTTCTGCGAGCAATGTGCCCTGAGCCCTGGGCCGAAAGATGGAGTGGCGACCACGTACCGGAAGACGTAGCGTTGAAAGGCTTCCTACAAAGGTGAACTGTGGGGTCATGGGGATCCAATGGATGCCAGACGCACAGGACGGGTCGTTACAGCAACACTTGTGGAGGACTATGTCCAACAGTGGACGTCTTTCGGCTGAAAGGATGGAAGGAAGGAATTCCTAAGATGTGGAATCTTAGATAATTGAAAGAAAATCAGTGTGAGATAACATTTTATTCAACGCATAATGCTTACACGATTGCGGAGCATGACCTGTTTTTTTTTTCTATTTATTAGCTGTTCTGTATTAGGTTTGAAGTAAATAGTATAATAGTTTAAGGAATAATTTATTATTAGTTTATATCGAATTTTGGAATATGCAAATAATATTAATTGGTTTTATCGTTAGCAAAAAATTATTTAAAAAATATGGCCATAACTGCGCTCTCTATTTCTATCTCTCTGATGTCATTATTAGGTACCAACCTAATAATATTAATCCCCTTGAATTCGATCACGGTGGCCATTGTCAAAGGAAATTAGCCGAGTATGTAAAATATATTATAATGCACAAGTGTCACGTGCAAACACATGTACTTTTGGGTTTTCTTATACCGGATATTTTCATTTTGCAGTATTGTTGAGACGACTGCTCTCAACATCGCCGCGTGCCGGCGGCAATGAACGAGGTATGTGGGGACAGCGGGGAATCGGTCGGCGAACGCCGGATCGTGGGACCCCGCTCGCCGCACCAGTCAGCTGTTGCACGCCTCCACGCACGGCTGCGCTTGAGCGTTTCTTTAGCGTCCTTTTAATTTTACGTTTACTCCAACCAACCGTTGTTATTTCATTTCTTTTATGTCCCATTATACATGTTATATAGTCCACTCTCTTTCATTTGCTCCATCACGACCTATCGTCGCGCACAGGTATGAATCAATTCAGGTGGTCAATATCGTGATCATGTGATCACGGTATTGACCACAAGTTCAAATAAGACGATAATTAAATCTTTAAAATTATGTTTTTATTTTCGAATCAGTCTATATTATGGTTACTTTCTCAAAATAATAATACAAAACTCTCTTAATATCGCAGTATTTATAACCATGAAAGCTAATAAAAAAAAAGTTTTTTCATAAAGAGTTTCAACGTAGATACTATGCATTGCAAAGGGCAAACAATATCAATGTTGCATACCTACGACTTTCTTCTAGCCGCCCTAAGAAATAAAGTTATTCCTGAGATAAAATTTCTCACATGAAAGTGATTGAAACCAAAATAGACATCTCATTCATTAGCAGTTTTAAGTCCGTATACATCATCAATATTGCATATCACTTGAGTCCCATTGTTTCCACGGTAGAACTCATATTACAAAATAATGCGAGTTTTCTTAGATTTCATACAAAAATGGTTATAAGTACTGCTATATTACAGAAAATATAAAACACAAAGAAACCAATAAATACCTAATTTTAAAAGAAGAATAACATACCTTTAATATAAAATTTATTTGAACTTATGATTCCAAGTCAATCCAATGATATAACACTTCAAAGCAACCCGTTTTAAAAATCTCCAATTTCATAGGTAAAGACCTATTATATAAAAGCGAAATACCACTCACTGATTAATCATGAAATCTCAGAAACTATAAAACCTACAAACTTAAAATTTGGCAGGTAGTTTCCTTATATGGTGTAGACATCCATTAAGAACGGATTTTACGAAATTCCACCCCTGAGTGGGTAAAACGGGGGTTGGAAGTTTGTATGGAGAAACAAAATTTAATTTTATTTTATTTAAAGAAAAAAGAAGCTAGTAATATATATTAATGTTTGTAATACCGTAATCCCGATATTAAGTCGTTAATACCATGTTTTAAAAAAGGTTCAATATATATTCGTGATCACAGTATTACGGGATCCCGGAATACCGGTATTGAAAGCCCGATGTGCACACTCTGTTCCTTTAATCCTAAAATAGAACTACACTGCGCACACGTGTGCCACACACGCCAATCTGGGCGCGTCGGTCCCCATACATTTTATATGGAAACTAGACTTGTAGAGCTACACTTGATCCATGCCACGCGACGTCGTTCTACGTACCTACAAATCAAGCGTGTTACACGTGTGCGTCGATATAATGTAGTTCTAGCTTTATAGTCCGATGGGACGGGAATCCGACACGACCGCAGAAAGATCAGGTGCCAGAGCAACAGCTTTACCTGAGGCACGGGGTTATGAACCAACCCGTCTCCTCTTTTTTTCTTTGTTGAGGTGGGATATTATCTAATAACTTCTCTGGCCCTAGGGCGGGGCGAGAGGGTGTGTCAGACTTTTACTAACTAAAACCACAACTAAGTTCTTTTTGTTGCCCTTTTCGTTCCAGGATGCGTGTTTACCTTTCAGAAATCAACACATGGCCCCATAACCACACCCTCTTCTTAATTTCGGGCTGCGGACTGAAAAAAAACTAATTGAAAAACCCTATTGTATTTTATGCCCGATCCGGGAATCGAACCCAGGACCGCACACTCAGAGGTCAGGATGGCGACCACGAGTACAATGAAGCAGTCACTGGTACCTGCTATGGGTAGGTAGCAGACGGTATCATCACGGGCAAAACAAATGAAACTTGTTAATAATAACAATGTGTCGATCTCGCCCATTCAATGCATTTCACGACTCATATTATCAATCTGTAATTAAAATTACGGAAACAATCATGCCGAAAATATTTCCGGAAACTCATCAGAATTCTCATTCGGAAAATATTAATTATGATATATTCAAAAGCGCGAATACGAAAGTTAATAATTATGAAATCGAGGTCCGAACGAAGCTCATGATTTTTGTATTAATGATGATAAAAGTTCTCATTCCGAATATCAGAACAATAAATAAATATACATCTTTCATTACTATTTAATTTCGGTTTCTTGAAAATGCTAATATATAGGTATGTTTATAAATGAAATTATTTTTCAATATACTTATTTGCAAACCCGTTCCTTTTAAAATTAGAAGCGATTTTCACAACAAAAATACGCGTAGTAAACACGAAATTGTGTTACCCAAATGGAGATTAGCTAAGACAAGCAAGTCATTCTTAGTAAACAGCATACGCTTTTATAACGCGTTTAGGCATGCTTTTTGTTTTTTCTGCACTAGTGCGGAAAAGTGCGCGAGCTCGCCCCCGCCACAATTTAGTGTATTTATCGTATCAGGCTAGATGCTAAGCGGCCACCACGAGTCGCGCGTTAGCCCCGTTTTTTTATTTATTGGAAAGTGTGTTGAAAAATTTCGTTGATATACGTGGAAATTCGTAAATTTGTGAATTCTGTCTCTGTTGCAAAGACAAACTTACTCCACTTGTATCAAAATGTACTATTTCATTTTAAGTGAAAATGGTACTAAATACAATTTTACGGATTAAAACCCTGAAAAATACACGCTATTCATTCCAATTTTACTATAACACTACCAAAATGAACGCATAATTGACTATTCAAAAACAGTCTGGCCGGTGCAATCAAACAAGTAATTTAATAACATTGCACCAAAAAACATAAATGTGAAAATGGAAGTTTACTTCAATGTTACGAAAATTAAATGGCGTCGTGCGTTTGCCGAATTTACCGATAAATGACTAAGATCCAAATCGGTAAGCACTGATGTGGTCGCCCATGGAGCACACTTGCCTAGAAGTAACTTATTCACGCTTGACTTGAAGACCTTAAAGGTCTCAGCAAATCGTAGAGGCCCAGTAGGGTCGAAGTATATTGGGGCCATGGGTTAAGTGAAAATGACCCCGGGGCCCTGGAACGCATGGCAAAGAAGGAACAAACGAGTGGGTTTTAGTCAGTAAAAGTCTGACACGCCCTCCCGCTCTCCGCTCTCTCTCGGTTAGTGGCCCTGACTGCTAAACCGGAGATCGTGGGTTCGATTCTCACTCAAGACAAATGTTTATGTGATGAGTACGATCATTTGTTCTGCGTCTGGGTGTAATATTTATCTATAATAAATATTTAGAAATATATAGATAAGTATGTTTATTAGTTGTCTAGTATTGCTCATAGCACAAGCTCTGCTTAGTTTGGGACTACATGGCGTTTTGTGAAAGTTGTGGAATAGTATTATTTTGTCGGCGTTTTTGCTCGATTCTAATATTGTAGTATGGAAGCCTTCGTGTGCGAGCACGACTCGTACTTGGCCAGTTTTTTAATTAATTATTAATTTCGACTATTCGAAAACATTCTGTCCGGTGAAATTAAACGCAAAATAGCATTGGCTACTCCTGTTATCAAATTTTGTTTATGTATTGGAAATTGTTTGTAAAAGCAAATACCTAACATTTTTGAGAGTTTTCTAAGGTAATAAGCGCTTTGGTATGTTTTGTTATGTGTGAAAATTGTTATGATATAACATTATCATACAAGTATTATAAAGGGGAAAATTTGTATATTATTTATCTATGTGTGTGTATTTGTTACTCCTTCACACATAAACGGTTGAACGGATTACGTTATACAAGTGTAGATTATATCCTAGAATAGGAATTAAACTAGAATATAATCTATACATATAATAAATCTGTAAAAGTATCAATATACGAAATCAATGTAGATAAGTTTTATACATTAAATTTTTATGTAACTTGATATATTACTGCTTTGTTTCATTGCAATCGTTTGACTATATCGAAAGATATACTACATTCATTGACTGTTAGGCGGTACGAAGTCGCCGGGTCAGCTAGTAATCTATAAATCATCATCATTTCAGCCGAAAGACGTCCACTGTTAGACATAGGCCTTCCCCAAGCGTCGCCACAACGATCGATCCTGTGCGTCTCCCATCCACCGCATTCCCGCGACTCTCACCAGCCCCCCTAGCCAAGTTACAATCGTTTCGTTCGGCGCGAACGCCTCGAGTAGGCCACGCCTCCGAATCCTTTGTTCTGACCACGTGACTGAGCGTTGAGATGACGTAAGAACAAAGGAATCGGAGGCGTGGCCTACTCGAGGCGTTCGCGCCGAACGATACAATTGTAACTTGGCTAGGGGGGCAGGTCGTCGGTCCACCTTGTGGCCTTCCAACGCTGCGTTTTCCGGTGCGCGGTCGCCACTCTAGAACCTTTCGGCCCCATCGACCATCCGTTCTACGAGCAATGTATATACATATATATTAAAACTCACTGATTAATCACGATATTTCAGAAACTATAACACCTACAAACTTAAAATTTGGCAGGTAAGTTCTTTATACCAAAAAAAAAACTTTTCCGGCAAATAAAATGTTTTTCTTTCTTTCTTTCTTTTCTTTCTAAACATCAGCTAAGAATTTTACGAAACAAGAACAAAAGAATGAGGGGATGAAACGGGGGTCCAAAGTTTGTATGGATGGAAAGACCTCACGGCGTCCTTACCTACCGCATGACGCAGGTCCTCACCGGACATGGTAAGTTCGGGAGGTTCCTGCACCGGATTCGTGCAGAAGAGACGCCCGGGTGCCACCATTGTGTGGACCGCCCGGAGGACACGGTGGAGCATACGGTTGAGGTGTGCCCCGCTTCGGCAGAGCACCGCCGTGTCCTCGTGGGGACGATCGGCGGCAGCGATCTCTCGCGCCGGGCCTTGGTACAGGCCATGGTCCGGAGCGAGGAGGAGTGGCAGGCGGTTGCCTCCTTCTGCGAAGCAGTAATGCTAGCAAAGGAGGCGGCCGATCGCGTGAGGCAACGGTCCTCATGCCCCAACCGCCGCCGGGATTCCGATCCCGATTTCCGGCCACCGTAGGCGCGGGCTTGCGGACGGCGAGCTATGGGTGGCTCGCCGTCCGATCGTCCGGTAACTGTCCGGACCGAGCCCAAGTCGTCGACGGCGCGTAGTGTTCCACGCGTGCCTCAAGGAGATGTCAGCAACCGTAGGGGCCCAGCAGGGTCGAGGCCTACTGGGGCCATGGGTGATGCGAAAGTGACCCCCGGGGCCCTGGAAAAAATGGCAAAGAAGGAACAGGAGTCTGACACTATCTCCCGCCCCGCCCAAGAGCGGGAAAAAAAAGTTTGTATGGAAAAACCTATTTTCACGCGGGCGAAGTCGTTGGCAGAAACTAGTTAATAATATTAGTGTTATTTTGTGATTAATACCAAAAATATCAATCTATTTTGTACAACATGGCCCTCGCGTAGACTATATTGCTATTGGCCCTTTAACAAATTAACGTGAACCTGATTTCGTAATAGAATAATAACTGTATCAAGGGTCTTACAATAGAGTCAATTGGGTTATTGGCTTGTGGGAGGATTTGAAGAGTAGTTTTTTAGGGTTACGGAACCCTCAAAGGAAAAAAATGGAACACTGATAGGATCCCTTTGTTGTCCGTCTGTCTGTCTGTCTGTCAAGACCCTTTATCTCGGAAACGCGTGGAGGTATCGAGTTGAAATTAAAACCGTCCCTTGAAGCTATGAAAAAATCAAACTTCTAAGTTCACGAAAAAAAAATTATGGCCGTTTATGTCGCAAAAAAAAGTATAATTCGATACTCTCAAGGGAATCACGAGGGGACAACGAGACAACATGTTTTCATAAGAAAATAATATAACAGAATAAACTTTATTGTATACCAAAATAGCTTTGTTAGATGTTGGATTGTTGCGACGCGCCTGTCTACGAAAGCCTTTGTGCTGATAATACGATAAATAGACGATCCTATTGGTAGGAGATTACCTACTGAACTTATTTAAAAAAATTGCGCCGAAGAATAAAGTAAAAAAGGGACTTGTATATGTTTTACTAAGCAATGTCGGGATAAAAGGAGACGTTCAAAAAATGTATGGAGCTTGGGCTAAAAATAATCAAAAAATTGAACAGCATTCTGACATAAACAGGCTGAAAGAGCGTTATTATCTTGATTTTTTTGAGCTTCAAATAACCTTTTTTGAGCTTCAAATAACATTTTTCAGTCCTCCGTTTTTTTTTAAGTTAAGTGGAAAAGATATAAACTTGTATCACTATAAATCATTTTATAGGGTTAGCAACTCTGTGATAGTTGACGTGACAGTATAACTTTGTATCAGTGTGTGTGTATCTCAATGACGTATAGTGTATCTGAGTGTGTTTATTTCAACGTCAGACGTCAAGTTGACAAAATGTCAATCTGACATTTACGGATTTGATCTTCATTCGACACGTTTTGATATTGCATTATCATGATAATACTTATGTTTTGTCTTCTATATCTATACATATAATAAAACAGTAACGAAAGAAAAACTGTACATTGAGAACTTTCGAGAAAAAATAAGTGGCTTTTGTTAGAAAAACGTAACTGATGACAAAAAGTGACTTTTTAGAATTTTTGTCTGTTTGTCTTTTTGTCTGTGTGTATGGTACGGCTTCACGCCAAAACTACTGTATAGATTGAATTGAAATTCAGCAAAAACGTTCTTTGTAAACCAAGGAAGGCTTTAGGCTACATATTATCACGCCGTATGTTATGGGAGGTAAGCAATATTGATTTTAAAAGGTTTTTGTTCGTAATTGAATGCACAAAATGACATGTTATTTAGTTAATAAAAATTTAACTCTGGGAACATAATAATCACGCTATTTTTATAAAGAAGCGGGGCGGTAATATTATAAATTGCAAGTTACAACGGGGAATTTAGCGGGGAATTTAAATTTATTAAGTATGTAATTCTTAGAGTTGTTCCTTGCTGCTGTTACCATTTTTTTTTATGCAAAAATAATGTAGTTGTCTGTTAAATTAACGACAATTTAGTTTTATTCATAATTTAATTTGGGTAAATAATATGTAGTTTCCGTTTTCTAACTAGATGGCGTTGGCGTCGAGTTAGATCGCGCTATGGTTTCGTTCCCAAAAAGTGATGTTATAGGTCCCGATGTGCCGCTCTCTTCCTATAGAAACGAGGGTTACTTTTGTAATTATTATTTTGCGAATAATTATTATTTTTCTACTTACTAGCAATTCTCACATACTTATTTGATTACTTTTTATTGATTTAAATATCGTTAGTATCGCATTAATTCATTAACGCTCAGGCGGTAGCCGGCGTCCGCAAGCCATTGTCTTACTATTGTGTCTCTAATTACGCACGTCAAAAGGTTAAGAAGGAATTTTAGCTGTGCCATTTAGAAAAAGATCAAATCTGTCTCGAAACTCAAGGGTTTCTAAGATGCGCAGGTTAGTTCTATATCTCGAAACCGTCGCAGAGCGTGAACAACGGCTAGGTACTAACCGTGAGCGTAAAACACTAAGTTTTTCCGCAGAAACTAGCACGCAGCACCAATTACGACTAGAATATAAACGAGTTCACACTACTGCTTCTCGATCTCAGGAAAGTGTGGAACAACAAGAAATGCGTTTAGCTATCGACCAGGATCGTCATTATTTGTCTCGCGCATCCGAAACGGTTACACAGAGGGATCAGAGGTTGAATCTTCAGAATATCCGCTCTGAGACTGCTCGATCACTTGAGAGCAGTCAGGAGCGTGAGATACGACTTGCGCGTGACCGAAAGCGTCATTCTTTATCTCGCGCTTCCGAAACGGATACAGAGAGAGAGCAGAGATTAAGTCTTCAGCTTTTCCGCACTGAGACTGCTCGGTCGCTCGAGAACAGTCAGGAGCACACGCCAAGCAAGCGATCGCGAGCGCCACGCAGTATCTCGCGCTTCGGAGACTTACACGCAGAGAGACTCACTTTTAAGCTCTCAGCGTATTCGCACTGCCAAATCTCGATCACTTGAGGATCCTGAAGAGCATGAGACGCGCCTTAGTGCAGGCCACTCACAGCATGCTCTAGCTCGGTCTTTGGAGACAGACGAGCAGCGTGAGCAATGTAAGGCACTTGCTCGGCAAAGATATCGCGACATGCGTGTTGAGGTGTCTGTTCATTCCACGCAAAACGTGAGCGGATTCAGGAAATTCGGGCAAGTCAGTCAGTCGAACAGCGTGTGGCCCAAATTGATCTAGACCGTTTACTTCGCAATCTTCGCAATTCATCCCCATCTGATACTGAGTCTATGGTTTATGATCCTGAAAAGCAACCGTGGTTCAATAAAAAAAGGAGTGCGTTTTTCTATAACCCATTTATTAATTAAATCGAACACGAAGACATTTCAATGGTACCATGTTTGCGGCGTATGCACACTGTCACGCGCGTAAGTGGAAGGGAGAGACCAAGGGAATGTGATGTGCGTCTGGAAAGGTACGACTAAACTCTATGCAAGAGCCACCGGAGATCTTACGAGTTCTTTTGAATGGCGAGCATCCCAAGTCCAACCATTTCTTAAGAAATATTCAAGCCTACAACAGTGCTTTCCAGATGACTTCATTTGGAGCTCTTCAAGTCACTAAATTTGGATTCATGTCGAATTTTAGATTCGACATGAATTTAAATTCAGGGGCAAATCTACCATCGGATAGGATGCTTCCCACCATAATGCCGAAATTTTTGCAAATATATTTCATTCAGATTTTGCACATTCCTAATTTAGACTTGAGCCTTATAAGCGGATTACAAAACACTGCACAGCGTCAACCCATACGTTACCGATTTCAAAACCGCTCTGGAATCGGTGCATGGACACAAGCGCGATAATTTTAAATTCGTTATTAGCGCAGACAAAAGACCAACCGCAGCCCATCCAAGACGATATAACGCACCAACGTCAAACGAGGTAGCCGTCCTCTTGGTTGACCAGGAATGCGACAAAACGGACATTGTTTTACGCACACGTGATGATCGCCTACAGCGTATCAGCGAGATATCGCGCTTATGATACCCTACAGTATCCCCTAATGTTTTGTCGCGAAGAGGATGGCCACCACTTTGCCGTATACAATGTAGACCCTCAGATAGGTGCCCCAAATTATAACAAAAAGACTTCCGCCCTCCAGTTTTACATTTACATGATTCAGCTCCGTTCCAACGACAACTCTCATCTCCATTATTACAACAGGTGGATAGTTCCATACTCACCTGTACTTTCCAGGACGTTCAGTTATTGTTCACCCACATTAACGTCGAGTCGTGCACAAGCGTACAGTCGATTAAATACATCTGTAACTACGTCAACAAAGGTTGTGACCAGGCAACGTTTGCTTTACAGAGTACTGACAGGGATGAAGTGACCAAATACCAGTCTGGTCGCTACATCAGCACTTCTGAGGCGGTTTGGCAAATACTGGCCTTCTCTATACACGACAGGCATACAACAGTCATGCATTTAGATGTCCATTTAAAGAATGGCCAGCGCATTATTTACATATTCGCATATTTTGATCCTGATAACGTTGCGCGGATTTTCCAATCTCGCGGATTAGAAAATCCGCGCCAAACCACTCTGTTGGCCTTTTTCAGACTCTGCGAAGGAGACAACTTTGCTAGATCACTCACCTATGATGAGGTGCCGTCGTACTACACGTACGACAAGCAAAAAGGTGTATTTAATCGACGACGACGCGGACACGACGTGGACGGCAGATAGCAAAAAATGTTCTACGTGAAGAGCATTTTCTACTGTGAGAATAAAGAAGATCTGGAACACCTGTTGTGGAACTCCAAGCCCAGCGACACTATAACATATATAGGAATGACGTCTTACCAAAAGTTATTTAGTCTGATGGGCATTTCCTATTGACTTACAAAAATGAAAGATCTGGAACTTCTCGAATCGTCTCGCACGTCGTTTTCCCGTCGTCCCCGGGCTCTTAGAATTCGACATCGACGTTTCAGATCTTCGATTTTGACGATCCCGTTGTCGCTGATATAAGCAACAGAATCCGCGTACGAAGTCGCGGGCAGAAGCTAGTTATTTCATAAAACGGCAGTTGAAATCATAATAAAAACTTAAGGTATTTAATAGATATGGCAATTTTAGCTACATTTTAAATAATTCTATTGCGTAGGAACAAATAATCAATAAAATATGCGTTTTGTTTTTACTAAAACATTTTTCAGCTTTTAGCCCCAACCTTTCGGCCCCAACGGCCATCTGTTCTGCGAGCAATGTGCCCTGCCCATTGCCACTTTAGTTTGGTGATTCTTCGTGCTATGTCGGTAACCTTGGTTCTCCTGCGGATATCCTCATTCCTGATTCGATCACGCAAGGAAACTCCGAGCATAGCCCTTTCCATTCCCCTTTGGGTGACTTTAAGTCTGCTGATGAGGCCCATTGTAAGCGACCACGTTTCGGAGCCATATGTCATCACTGGCAACACGCACTGGTCATAGACGTTCGTCTTGAGACACTGTGGTATATTGGACGAGAAGATAATTTAAATTGTGTGAAAATTGAGTAGAACAAAGAAATATCTAGTTTTTTCAGTTCGGACATAACCATTGGAGCGCGATGTACTAATATTGAATCTTGAAGAAAAGTATAAGGATTTTTATTTCATTGAACAGTCCCGAACCTCAAAGCTACCGTCGCAGAGTGCAACAGTACCTACTATTCCAGGACATGTTATAACCTCGTGCCGTTCATCCAATTGACCTTTTAAAGTAAGGAATAATTTTGTCTCTTCAAATTAGTAACTTAATACTATTAGTGTCGTTAATTTTTCGATCAATTACACAATGAACGCTCTAAGTATAGCCCTTTCAAATTCCCTTTGTGTGACTTTAAGGCTTCTGATTAGTTTGTTAGGAAGTCAAAATGTATACTTAACGAGTGAAGTAGAGACAGCGAAAAAATACGTATCTATCCGTAACTTTGTTAAGTTTCAATAGACTATTGGAAGTTCTACGAAGAAATAAACAGTCTGACTATTTTCCCTTCCGTCCTAGAAAAACATTGTCCTACTCGTAATTTAGAAAAACTTTAGTACAAGAGATAAATCCGAGCTTTGTAATGTAACTATTCTGTGATTCTCAGAGGTGGATATTTCTGATTCTGAATAAGTCAGTGCTAAGTTGGACTGACATATTTTTTCGTCATAGTGCCATTATCATCTAATCAATATTTATTGAGTTTTTCAACAGACAATCTTGAAACTTTTTTTACGTTTCTGTTTTTATTATTGTCAGGCTCGCGGTTGACCACTATTTCACCTGATGGTAAGCGATGATGTGGTCTATGATGGCACACGCTTGCCTAGAAGTAACTTAATCACACTTGACTTAAAGATCCCTAGGTTGTAGCTATCAGGGAACAAAGACCTTGGCAGAGAATTCCACTCCTTAGCTGTATGCAAGATAAAACTATTCTTGGTACAGTGTGAGATTTCCTCCATGTAGGTATGCCTAGTAGTCTGATGATGGTTCCATATCTGATGATGGTTCGAGCTTGGTGGAATTAGATTGTACAATTCCAACGCACACTTCTCGAAATGTGAACGATAGAAAACCGATAGGCCAGCAACTCGACGTCGATGGTTAAGACTTTGGGTTTTAACTCGACGAGAGCATTATTGCCGATGATCTTTTTGGCTTCTTTCTCAATCGACTCAAGCGCAAGCAGATATGTAACAAATCAATCCTAAACTTGCTTATTCGTAGGAAGTAATTTCTGTAATATTAGTAACTAGCGACCCGCCCCGGCTTCGCACGGGTGCAATGCTGATCACTTCATAGCATAAAACAAAGTCGCTTCCCGCTGTTTGTCCCTATGTACGCTTAGATCAGACAGCGCCTATCATCCACAGGGCAGTCGCGCATTTTGAACTTCTTCGGCCATGTATCTCGTCGTGGTAATGACTCCATAGAGTCTCGTAGTGCAGCAGGGCAAAGTTGAGGGCATCAGGCCACGCGGTAGATTACTAATGAGATGGACAGACCAGATCAAGGCGCAACTAAGTGCTCGGTTTATGAATGTACTCGGGAAGCTGCAGTCCGCGATGAATTGCGCCGTGTTACCAAGATGATCACTCGTCGTGATTCACAGTGATGACCACGACCACACTGGCAAGAGTGTACCGACTGAGAAGAAGAAGATCTTTAAAACTACGCAACGGATTTTGATGCGGTTTTGATCAGCATTGCACCCGTGCGAAGCCGGGGCGGGTCGCCAGTACTAATTATACTACAGAATGTCTTTATGTACAATGTTCACAGCTTTTTTTTGTCATTAGATAATACTGATGTTTTCTTTTGAGGTTACTCTTGAAAGAGTGACATGTGAAAAACACTCAACGATCAATAACGTTGCAACGTTGAAAGTTTGGCCCTGCGATTTATTATTGGTCATTGCAAAAGATATCTTTACTTGCCACTGTGGGGACCGCCCGGAGGACACGATGGAGCACACGGTGGAGCTGTGCCCCGCTTGGGCAGAGCAACGCCGTGTCCTCGTGGGGGCGATCGGCGGTGGCGATCTCTCGCACCGGGTCTTGGTACAGGCCATGGAGCGAGGAGGAGTGGCAGGCGGTCGTCTCCTACTGCGAAGCATAATGCTGGAAAAGGAGGCGGCCGATCACGTGAGGCAACGGTCCTCACGCCCCAACCACCGTCGGGATTCCGATCCCGATTTCCGGCCACCGTAGGCGCGGGCTTCCGGGCGGCGACCGTCCGGTAACCGTCCGTACCGAGACCAAGTCGTCGACGGCGCGTATTGTTCCACGCGCGCTTCAGGGAGATGTCAGCAAATCGGAGGGGCCCAGCAGGGTCGAAGCCTACTGGGTCCACGGGTAGTTTGAAAATGAAACCCGGGGCCCTGGGACGAAGGCAAAGAAGAAACAGGAGTGGGTTTTTAGTCAGTAAAAGTCTGAAACTATCTCCCGCTCCGCCCAAGAGCGCGATTTGTCATTAGATGATTTTCCCACCTAAAAAAAAAACATTATGAAGAAGAATGTGCAAAACTGGACTCGATACCTCTATGCGTTTCCGAGATAAAGGGTCTTGACAGACAGACCGACTAAAAACAAAGTGATCCTATAAGGGTTCCGGTTTTTCCTTTTAAGGTACGGAACCCTAAAAACAAAACACTAAAACGATCAAAATAACTTTAATTTTGGAAGTCAGTGTTTCTGGTATTGCCTGCTTCTTATTTAATACTGACTTCCGAAATTAAAGTTATTTTGATCGTTTTAGTGTTTTGTTTTTTGTGGTGATGTTGGTTATTTTTTTTTGTAAAAAAAAATCTTATTTCACGCTTTTTAGTTGTGATACATTTATAGCCAGAGTACCTATTTCTCACGATTTAACCCAAACACTGCTAGGATACATTATTTTATTATGAAGTCGCTATCCACTTCCCAGCCCCATTATCAGGTCAGTTCGATAGTACCTTATAGCCAAAGTGCATCGGATGATAATTCTAATAAGCCCAAACACGGCTAGGTTACATTAATTAATTACGGAGTTCCAGTACCTATCTTCCAGCTCCATCATCATCATCAGATCACTTTGATGCTACCATTTTCAACATAACTATTCAGAACCATTTATTTATATTCATTTTCATAGTTACTTAACTATCTTCATTGTGATATCTATGTAGGGGTGAAGTTGTTTTTCCGTAAAGGCCATTTCTGGTCTTTTTCATCAGTTCCAGTTCATCAAATGTTACTTTTTGACTGTAAATGCTTAAGTTCTCGATGAAAATACTAAAATCATTATATAGTTGCCTAGAATATTTGAGGAGTTCCCTCTACTCCTTATGGATCCCATCATCAGAACTGGATTTTGAAAAAAATAGGACCAATCTTAAAGCATATCCTATTAGAGAAAAAAAATGTTGCAAGTCGGTCCATAAACGACGGAGTTCTGAGGTAACAAACGTAGAATCAAGTTATTTACCGCAACCGCTATTTCCCTGCATTTTAAATCTGTAATATCTTCGAAAATATTCATTTAAATTACGTGCTGTAAAAGGGCTATATTGATCTATATTAAATGCACATTTTATTTAAGGTACTTAATTGGGTAAAGATTAATGCTGTATTGTTTAAAATTGTTTCGTAAATAAGCCATTATTTCTCTTAAAAAGTAAAGGATAAAAAATGGTTATTGTGGGTTATCCCTAAGAGATGGACATATACCATCGCGGATTTTTTTGTAGACCTTTTTAAGGTGAACAATACTTTAGTACACTATTTTGATATATCTCGTAGAGTTTAGCCAGCGTTTGCAATGTAAGCACAAAAAAATGTGTTTATTTACGACATCACATTATAAACATCTAAAATTATCAGTGTTTCTCTTCTTTATTATGCATGCATTATATACATAAACCTTCCTCTTGAATCATTCTATCTATTAATAAAAACCGCATCCTAATCCGTTGCGTAGTTTTAAAGATCTAAGCATATATAGGGACAGACAGACACGAAAAGCGACTTTGTTTTATACTATGTAGTGATATCGCTCTCAGCGATAAGACCGCCTTTGTACCCATAGATTTAAGTTAGTGTAAAAGTTTTGTTACTAATTTGGTGTACAATAAAGTTTATTCTATTCTATTCTGGAAGAATTTAATTGCTTTAATAACGAAAATTCATTGAAAGTATCGTTCAATGCTAAAAGCTAGTTTATGTATCTGTATAAAAAAAAAACAATTCCTTTTAGTCTCATATTCTTTTGATAATTTGACTTTATCAGCTTACATTACATTTTAGTCTATCTATTAGGGCAATTCCGCTTTTATCCTCTTTTCACCATTTATAGGGAACTGGTGATTGACAGATTAGTGGCAGTAACTACTTGAATTCAAGTTAATTTGTAGGAAGAAAGAAACAGCCCATCAGATGTTGAACAGACTCAAGAAGTCATGACTTCCCTACCCTTTCACTATTGACCTGAGCCCTTTCTATCAAAAACCTTACAAATAGATCTTTATTAAGAAGGCTTTGACTTTTATCTTCATTATTTAAGTATTTGTAGGAACATCTTCAGTCAGAAAACTAGAAAATTGGTATTTTACTTGTAGCCTTATTTACATAGGCTCATGTTTGACCCTTATCACACCTGAGCCTACAGCCTCGTAGTTGATAGTGAATCTGACGCTAGTTACTGATCGCTGAATAACTATCCGTTACAAAAACTCCTTAACTATGAGAAACCACATAATTTGGAAAAAAACTTAAAAAATAATTCAATAGATTTTTTGTAGTGGGACGCCGTCAATCTTATCTTGGAAAGGCTAATTTTCATGGAAGCATATAATTTATTTAAGTTTTATGAATATAAATAACTTTAAGCTTGTATGAATGAAATAACTTGTCGAAATATTTAAGGACATATTGTTATTATAATTTTGTCTGCTAGTAACATTAAAATCTTAGCGACTGTTTTTTTTTACTTAGACATCAGGAAATTAAAAATTTTGCAAGGAAATGTACACCTTAGCTGACCGCACACTGAAAATATTCCTTAAAAGTACCTACGAGTTTACGATGAAACGATAGTACATCCCTTCACATCTTCAACTATGATGAGCTTGGCGGAATAAAATCGTGCAATCTATCTTTACAACAGGTATTACGGCACTGTAGAGTTATTCTTTTTTCTTCGTTTATTTATTTTGGGGTTTGTATCTAACTAGGTATGCCAACCCCATCAATGTACAGTAATGAGCAATAAGATATATACATTGCCACATTTCAAACTATCCTAACTTCTGCTATTCATACATTCAGAAATAAGTGTACGCCAAATGGTTCTTAATCTCCTAACCGGTAAATAGGTAATTTAGAATCAATTGTCGTAAACATATTTCTCGAATGGCAAAAGTTAAGATAGATAGAATATGTGACAATGTATATACACATACACACAAACAACACATTTTTTATTTTATTTTTATACTCCATACAGTAGAATGACACAGTCCACTAGAGATAAGTTTTTGTTGATAATTGTAAACCTGACAGTACCTCTTAAAATACACGTAGCTTAAGGGGATGCAAGACGACATACATTTTCACTGTTTATGACGTTATTACACAATTTTCATTAGATATTTTGGAAACACAGTATCTTGTGGATATTATCTAGGCTTCTATCGAAATCAATTTATAAATTTGTGTAAAACTAAACCAATAAAGATCTCTGAAAATCTGCTATATTGCATGAACTTTGACACTTCGTAATTTACTCAAAAAATTAAAAAGTCAATAAAGTAAAAAATAAAAGCCTTGCAAAACTTTTAAGGGTTTAAAAAAACACGTATTTCTTGGAATAAGTTTTGTAAAATATTCGAGTTAATCACGGAATTACCGAATGCTAACAAAGTTTTCAGGCGTTATCTCTCTTTTTTCGGGTTGCCTTTTCGTCAAACATCGCGTTGGATTGCGTTAGATGAAGTAACAAGCTTTTAAACCATGCTCGATGTTGACGATAGGTGTGTAGAAAAGGACCCTCTTAAGAGGTAGATTATTTTTTATTGTACAGATTTTCCAACATAATTTATAATAAATTTTTGAAACCTCAAGCTTTGTATGTTTATGGTAATTAAAGGTATCATTATTAAAAAAATATATCTTATTGTTTTTTTTTTTTTTTAATCTTTATTTTAAGAGTTTTTTCGCTAGTGCGAATATGTCACTCTGTTGGTATACAAATATAACAGTAAAAAAAAAATCAGTTAGGTTTTGGGTCGGTTTTTCAGAGCGAATTTAACCATATTAATTATAGGGATTATTTTATCTAAAATAGGATTTGATAAATTAATATTGTGCGCGCCAATTTGTGTTCTGAGCGATTGATTGTGATTGAACTAATTAAAGAATTTAGAACATTTCCGAGTTCTTTATTTATTTATTAAAACTTTCTGCAACACAAAGGTACAAGAGACAGACTTAATGCCTTAGCAGACTTAATGCCTTACAGCCAGTTTCTTCATCAAAAGTAACAGCCAAAGTAACGTCATAAAGTAAAAGTAACGGTCAAATTCGTTTCTTCACAATTTTAACTGTTGGTTTAACTGTTACTTTTGCCTTTAACTTTTACTGCTCAATAAGGGACTGTTAAAGCTAAAGTCACTGTCATTTTGACAAAGTTGTAGGTTATATAGGTTTCATTGTATTTATTTCTAAAATATTTTAGTACTAAAATGTTATCACGAACTTCGTCCAGTGAAAGTTCAAGTTCATCAGACGATGAACTTATCGTTAGTTATTTAACGCGTAGGCGCAAAAGTTTAATTTCGCAAAGATCATTTTTTATGGGACGACGCTGATTTTCAGTTCTGATACAGAATTTCAAAGAAAACAGTTACATACCTCAGCCTATTGTTACAAGATAAACTGACGCCAACCACAGAAAAGTAAGTTTATTTTCAGTTTGTATATAATAGGTACGACTACCAGTAGGTACTTATAGAATCAACTAATGTGCCTACCTATTTTAGGAAAGCAGCTACCTATCTATTCAGTAAATAGCAGATATTTACACAAAAAATCTCTCCTTGGAAATGTCAAGGATAGTTTTAACTCATTACTTTTTGATGTTTTACAGAAATAAAGCTCTATCGGTGAAAGAACAATTATTGCTGGCTTTACGATATTATGCAACGGGAAGTGCTGCTCGAGGCGTTAAATCCTTTTGATATTATTTCCCAAGTTTCATCTTTTTGCTTAATAGATAATCCATTGGTTTTTTTGTTTAATATGACTTTTGCATATTTATTTATTAGTTTCTTCAAATGTTCAATATCATTGCCAGTGAAATTAGAAGATCTGTCACTGTAAATAATGAAACACATGTAATTTTCAAATTTTGATATCAAATTCTGGTCAACTACAGTAAATTGAGGGGTACCTATAGTTCAAAGAGTATAGTAATATACTGTAGTTTCAAAACCCTTACAATTAAAAATACCACGCATAATTTCGATTTATCAGATCTTACGATTCACAGCTATGTCCAATAGAAAATTCACTTTAAAGTAGGTAGTAAGTTTCAGAAATAAATACAGTTGATATTTTGTTGATATTATAGATGTAGACATTTTGCGGGTTTGCTAATAATAAAGACAACATCCCTGGGCGTCAAATTCATGTCCAAATATCGCTCATTATCTTCGAAAAGCTCCATATTAATGTACATAAATGTTATTATTTATCAATTCAATTTCAATAAAAACATTCGTTCGTTTAAAAAGAAATGACATTTGACTTTTGGCACTACTTGGCAGTGGATATTGCGATGTTGTCATGGGTAAAAAAAGCTCCCCACGTTTTTTTGGGGTAATTATGACGTTTTTGTTGTTGTAACTCAATTGACTTTTAGTTTAGCTGTTACTTGGATGAAGAAACACATTTGCTGTAATATCAGTAATGGTCAAGTAAAAGTTAATACTTTTACTGATAGTTTTAGTTGTTGATGAAGAAACTGGCTGTCAATAAGGGACTGTTAAAGCTAAAGTCACTGTCATTTTGACAAAGTTGTAGGTTATATAGGTTTCATTGTATTTATTTCTAAAATATTTTAGTACTAAAATGTTATCACGAACTTCGTCCAGTGAAAGTTCAAGTTCATCAGACGATGAACTTATCGTTAGTTATTTAACGCGTAGGCGCAAAAGTTTAATATTCGCAAAGATCATTTTTTATGGGACGACGCTGATTTTCAGTTCCGATACAGAATTTCAAAGGAAACAGTTACATACCTCAGCCTATTGTTACAAGATAAACTGACGCCAACCACAGAAAAGTAAGTTTATTTTCAGTTTGTATATAATAGGTACGACTACCAGTAGGTACTTATAGAATCAACTAATGTGCCTACCTATTTTAGGAAAGCAGCTACCTATCTATTCAGTAAATAGCAGATATTTACACAAAAAATCTCTCCTTGGAAATGTCAAGGATAGTTTTAACTCATTACTTTTTGATGTTTTACAGAAATAAAGCTCTATCGGTGAAAGAACAATTATTGCTGGCTTTACGATTTTATGCAACGGGAAGTGCTGCTCGAGGCGTTAAATTCTTTTGATATTATTTCCCAAGTTTCATCTTTTTGCTTAATAGATAATCCATTGGCTTTTTTGTTTAATATGACTTTTACATATTTATTTATTAGTTTCTTCAAATGTTCAATATCATTGCCAGTGAAATTAGAAGATCTGTCACTGTAAATAATAAAACACATGTAATTTTCAAATTTTGATATCAAATTCTGGTCAACTACAGTAAATTGAGGGGTACGTATAGTTCAAAGAGTATAGTAATATACTGTAGTTTCAAAACCCTTACAACTAAAAATACCACGCATAATTTCGATTTATCAGATCTTACGATTCACAGCTATGTCCAATAGAAAATTCACTTTAAAGTAGGTAGTAAGTTTCAGAAATAAATACAGTTGATATTTTGTTGATATTATAGATGTAGAAATTTTGCGGGTTTGCTAATAATAAAGACAACATCCCTGGGCGTCAAATTCATGTCCAAATATCGCTCATTATCTTCGAAAAGCTCCATATTAATGTACATAAATGTTATTATTTATCAATTCAATTTCAATAAAAACATTCGTTCGTTTAAAAAGAAATGACATTTGACTTTTGGCACTACTTGGCAGTGGATATTGCGATGTTGTCATGGGTAAAAAAAGCTCCCCACGTTTTTTTGGGGTAATTATGACGTTTTTGTTGTGGTAACTCAATTGACTTTTAGTTTAGCTGTTACTTGGATGAAGAAACACATTTGCTGTAATATCAGTAATGGTCAAGTAAAAGTTAATACTTTTACTGATAGTTTTAGTTGTTGATGAAGAAACTGGCTGTTAGGCATTCTCTACCAGTCAACCAAGGGTAGTGAAGAGAAAACATGGTAGGTGCATAAAAAAAAAGATTAATAAGAAAACAAGGGATCAAATGTGTATATCTAAAATAAACATACATAAATATTTAACATAATATAAACCTACATATATATAAATATATTATTTATATAAGAAAAAATAAAACGATTTTATAGACTGGAGACCGTCCTGATGTCAAAAGGAAGCGCATTCCACAGAAGTATGGACTGTATATAAAAGGAAGAATGAACAAAATCAGAAGTATGCGAAGGACAAAGCAGTGTACAGGTGTGCCTTTATTTATTTATTGTACCTACAGTAAGAACAAAGTTTCTAAAACAATTGACCATATAATGTAATTCTAGAGTAGTGCTTGTGCCAACTTAAACATCCTTCGTAGTTCTAAAGTGGATTGTGTATACCCAGTTAGTTGTACTCTTTATCGCGGTTTATTTTCCAGTTAGGTAGGTGGGAAGTTTAAACACTTGGGGGTTAGTTTTACCGAGTGTTTAGTATAAAAATACTCTGAACTCTGTTTGTCCAAATTTTGATGTTTGATAAATTTCTGTCGTTTTCATTCTATTCTGTTTTGGTTTTTATTCTTTTCTGTTGTTTAGTTAGTTCTTAAAGTGTATAAAATAGTGCATGTACTGCTCTTCTTTAAGTGATGGGGTACTTAGACTTAGGATCAAAATGTTTTCCTATTCAATATTATTTATTATAAGCGAAACCTGAATATAGTTTGTTCAGAATTAGTAACTGAATCGATTCCAATAATTTTTGCACTGTGTTTTTTTTTCCCCAAATATATTTAAAAAAGGTTAGAAGTTGGAAACTACCGGCACTAAGTACAACACAGATCAAGGTAGGTCATGGCGGGCAGTAAGTGCCAGCGCACAGTCGGGTGCGGGAGCAAAACAACCCTTCAGTCGCCCGGATGGCCCGGTGACCATGTACCTATTTGCTAGTGCACTTCACCATCAACGATTGCCTCACTGCTTACAATCAGGTGGGAATGCAGTCAAACACTAGTTTAAATAATTAAAAAAAAAATATTATAAATGAAGCATTCTTAATTTCTCAAAACCCGCGCTTTTAAAGCGATTTCCCGACCAGGAACTTTATACCCACTTAATCCGTTATTTGAAACCCACTCATAAAAAACGATGTACGCATGTATATCACAAGTAATACGTATTATATTAAATTAGATTGTTTAGTCCGATTGCCAAGTCAATCAAGGTCATTAAAGTTTCTTAAGTACTGACTGGATAAATTAACCGCCTTAGTAACCGGGCCAGCTAAGGGGGGGGTCGGTGATGAGATCAGTCGTGATTATGAGCCATTACGTTTCTCGGCCAAAGAGGTAAAGAGGCAAATTCTGGGTATGGCTGGGGGAAAGTCTCCTGGTCACGACGGTCTCAGCATCGAGCACCTCAGGTATGCGGGGTTTCATCTGCCTAGAGTGTTAGCGACGTTCTTCACGCTTTGTGTTAGTCACTCGTACTTGCCATCGGATATGTTGAGAACGGTGGTGGTACCAATAGTTAAAAATAAGACGGGGGATATATCGGACAAGGCGAACTACAGACCAATTTCCTTGGCCACTGTAATTGCTAAGGTATTGGACGGTTTGCTTGACAGACAGCTGGACAATTGGGTCATGTTGCACGACGCACAGTTTGGGTTTCGGCCTGGACTTTCCACTGAGAGTGCTATTCTTTGTCTAAAGCAGACCGTCCAGTATTATAAGGATAGGGGTACTCCGGTGTATGCCTGCTTCCTTGATCTTTCAAGGGCTTTTGACCTAGTGTCGTATGATGTCCTTTGGAAGAAGCTCAGGGAAGCGGGTGTACCACCGGAGCTGACGGGCTTGTTTCAGTACTGGTACTCGAATCAGCGTAATCAAGTGCGTTGGGGTAGTACTCTCTCGGAGCCGTACAGGTTGGAGTGTGGGGTGAGGCAGGGGGGGTTAACCTCACCTAAGCTCTTTAACCTGTATGTGAATGAGTTGATCGTTGAGCTTAGTGGCAAACCAGTCGGATGCAAAATGGATGGCACATGTGTCAATAATTTAAGCTATGCGGATGACATGGTGCTGCTGGGTCCAGCGGCTGGCTCAATCAGAGAGATGCTGCTTGTTTGTGAGAGGTATGCGGCGAACCACGGCCTGCAATATAATGTTAGCAAGAGTGAGTATCTGATCTTTGAGGCCCCTGGTAGATATGTACATTACGAACCTGTTGTTTGTCTCAATGGGAGGCCACTTAAGAGGGTTAGCCAGTTTAAGTACTTAGGCCACTATCTCACTGGGGACCTCAGGGATCAGGTTGATATTGAACGGGAACGCAGGGCGCTAGCAGTTAGATGCAATATGTTGGCTCACAGGTTTGCTCGTTGTGGTAATGAAGTCAAAATTACTTTATTTAAAGCTTTTTGCCAATCATTTTACACGGGCGGCCTGTGGGTCAATTATACGCGGAAGGCTCTAGATGCCCTGCGGATCCAATATAATAATGGTTTCAGGGTGCTGTTGGGGCTGCCTAGATACTGCAGTGCATCAGGTATGTTCGCTTTAGCGCGTGTGGATGATTTCCACGCTATATTAAGGAAGAAGGCTGCCTCGTTGCTAAGTAGATCTAGGACCAGCTCCAATGGCATTCTTCGAACCTTAGCCGACAAACATGATGCGCCAGTGATCAAGCACTGGTTGCAATTGTTAGTGCGGCATTAGTTTTAAGTTTTTTACTAACCCTTTTAGTTGATAAGTTTTTTACTAACCATTGGACCCATGTAGTCTTTTAAAAATAAATTATTATTATTATTATTATTATTAGTATGATAAATAAATGATGAATGATATTTATTTTGCAAGTAGGTTTTCTTAAACTACTACTTAATTGAAATTTAATAAAATTTTAAATATACTGTGTATAAACAATGCCTGCTTGGTTACTGAAAATAGGAGATCAAAAATGGCCTGAACTGTTTCGAGAAAAGGATGGTACGGCCGGGCCACTTTTTTGCTTGCCTTGGTAATTTTGCTAATATTATATTGTAATAAATCTCATTATAAGTACAATAAGTAACTCTATCTGATAATAGGCATGCCTTTTAAGTTCTGTCGTTTCCATATTTCCCGGCAATTTTGAATTTGGAACTGTTCTATATTCGAATGTGTTTAAATTTTGAATCTTAAAACAGTTGAAAGTATTAGGATTAATGCTATTGTTTAGTCACAGCGTCGATTGGAATCTGTCAGGTTACGTACGAAAATGAATCTTTCTGAGGAAAATGTTCGTGCAATAATTTTCTACAACTTTAGATGAGGCCTGTCACGGCTTCAGTGTTTTGAAGAGCTAACATCTCTGTTTACTGATGAAGCCTCATGTCTGCGGACTGTCGAACGCTGGTATTTAGAATTCCAGCGAGGACATACTAGTGTTAGTGACAAATCTCGCGAAGGACGCCCAAAATCCGCCTTCACTGAAGATAACATCATTGCTGTGAGACAACTAATTCTCGAAGATCGTCTTGTGACGTATCGAGAGATAGAGGCTCTATTAGGTATCTCAGGGACAACCATTCAGAAGATCTTGCATGAAGCGCTTGGTGTGAGAAAGCTAGTTTACCGTTGGATACCGCATCTGCTTTCCAACGATCACAAGGCGGCCCGCGTCAGATGGTGTAAGAAAACTCTGCAAAGGTTCAACCGAGGAGAGTCAAATCACGTCTACGACATCATCAGTGGTGACGAATCTTGGATCTATGCCTACGATCCTGATTCCAAACAACAATCTACAATCTGGGTCTTTCAAGACGAGCCAAAGCCGACTAGAGTTGTTCGTTCTCGAAGCACTTCAAAGAAGATGGTGGCCGTACGTTCGTTGAAAAAACCGGCCATGTTGCGACTATTGCACTTGAAGATCGTAGAACGGTTAACGTAGAGTGGTATACCACAGTTTGTTTACCACAAGTCATCGCCGAACTTCGAAAATCTAACTCAAAGCGACGCATCATCCTGGACCACGACAACGCAAGCTCACACAGCGCTTCTCAAACGATTGAGTATTTGAAGCAGGAAAAAGTAGAAATTCTTGACCATCCTCCATACAGTCCTGACCTAAGCCCTAACGATTTCTTTACATTTCCTAAAATTAAGAAAAGTCTTCGTGATCAAAGGTTCCAATCCGGTGAAGAAGCAGTCGACGCTTTCAAGTCAGCCATTTTGAATACCCCCACTTTAGAGTGGAATAAATGTTATAATTACTGGTTCGAGCGAATGGAAAAGTGTATTAAGCTACGTGGTGAATACTTTGAAAAACAATAAAAAGTACTATAAGGTTCTAGTTGTGTTTTTTTCTTTAAACGACAAAACTTAAAAGGCATGCCTCGTACAGTTTCACAGCGAAACCATCAAACTGATTTTGAGTTTGGTTCAGGGATAAATTAGACCTTGGAAAAAGACATAGAATACTTTTTAACTCGGGATTAAATTAACTTTAGATAGTTTCAGTCTTTCACGTGGGTGAAACCGTTGGTAGAAGCCAGTTCTTAATAATTAATTAATACAGTTTTGCTTATTAATTTTCGTTCTCATCATCATACGAAGGCACGAGTGTGACCTGTTGGGATTGGTCTATATTAAGATAAGGATTAAGTTTAGTGGAATAAGGTTACGGAGGCCATCCGACCTGTTGTGGGACGCAGGTCGAATTATTAGTAGGTGTCAACGGTTTAATATGTATGGAGATCTTGCGTACCCGACATGACCTCGGAAAAAGCTGCGTAGCCTTGAAGTCAAAAGTGAATGACTAGTATTCATGATCTTAGGCTTTTCCTAACTGGCTTGGGGCCGGCTTCTAGTCTTACCAGATGCGGCTGGATAGCTGTGCTGATTGCATAATCAACAATTCAGTTATTGCTGACTGGCCTGTTGGTCTAGTGGTTAGTGGCCCTGACTGCTATGCCGGAGGTCGTGGGTTCGATTCCCACCCAAAACAAATGTTTGTGTGATAAGCACGATCATTTGTTCTGTGTCTGGATGTAATTTATCTATATATGTATGTATTTATAAATATATAAGTATGTTTATCAGTTGTCTAGTAGCCATAACACAAGCTCTGCTTAGCTTGGGACTAGACGGCGTTGTGTGATAGTTGTGGTATATTATTATTGTACAGGGTGTTTGGTGCATCGTGTGCCAAATTGAAATGGTCGACGGGAGTGGTCATCTGCTATCGTTTCAGACCCCTAAACACTTCTCATGCCTTGTAGTTATTGGACAACACGATGCTCTTTGGATAGACTGATGGTCAGAGTTTCTGGCATCTGTCATAAACCCCTGAGTTGTAACTATCAGGAAACACAGACTCCGGCAGGAAATTCCACTCCTTAGCTGTACGCATAATTAATGAGAAGGGGATACGAGTATTACGACACTGAATTACTAGTATGACTGATAAATGATAAATGATATTTATCATTTATCACATATAAAAAAAGACTTTGACACGTCAATTTTTTTTTCGTCATTTTTAAACTATATGAGGCCGGTGTTTCCTAGCTGACTACCCTGAGAAGAAACACCGAAACAAACTCAGGGGTCAAAGTTTCTTTTAAAGTCCATACAGTAAATATGTAATGGTCAAATCACATGAGAACCATGCAGATTTGTCTGAAATGGTCTTTTGAAGAAAGAACCATACAGATTTGAGTGGCCCTGTCCAGTCAGTGCAAGCATTTGTCAGTATTCGTAAAGCTCAACTCAGGACTACTAAGGAGCTCAACGACTTGACGAACAATACCAAGGAAAGGACATTTGGGTAGGCCACAGAAAATACTCAAATTGCCAGACATACGTTAAAATTACTGAAAAGGAAAAAAAAAGCAATCAACATAGTCCTCACGTTCACAATAATTAAAGTAGTAAGGTGCAGCGTGTTAAGTTTATTACAGTTCCTAACTTTTCTTTATAAACTACTATAAACCACTTTTCTTTTAGGTGGGAAATCATCTAATAACATCTCCCACCCTTGGGTGGGACAGGAGGGCGTGTCAGACTTTTACTGACTAAAACTCACTCCTGTTCCTTCTGTTTCTTCATTCCAGGGCGCAGGGGTTCTCTTTCGCATCACCCATGGCCCCAGTAGGCTTTGACCCTGCTGGGCTCCTACGGCTTTGCTGATATCTCTTTGAGGCGCTTGGAACACTACGCACCTTCGACAACTTGGGCTTGGTCCGGACGGTTACCGGATGATCAGACGGCGAGCTACTCATTGCTCGCCGTCCGCAAGCCTGCGCCTACGGTGGTTGGAAATCGACCTAACCTAACTTTTCTTTATAAACTTCGATAAATTCTATAACCCACTTGCTGTGTAATGCTGTGTTGTGTGGTGCCAACGAACATTGCGCTAACTTTAATTACCTTCACAGTTCACAAGTGCTCAAGTGAATTGAACTAGCTGAAGATTCCTTGCCGAAGGTGAAAACTTTCATTCTATTTTCAAGTTTAAAAGATTAAACGTCAGTAAAGGAAAGTGCTTGAACGTTATTGGCTGGTTTTCTAAGGTGGTTTGAAGTTTTAAGGAGCTCTTGAGAAAGAACAGGGTGAGTTCTCAAGTGATTGCATCATGTTACAGTTGTGGAGGATTATAGTGGCTCTGAAGACTGTTTATTTAACCTAGAGGTCATTAAGTTAAGAGTGAATGGGTTACTTCTAAGCAAACGTGCTCCATCGTCGACCACATCGTCATTAGCCAAGTTACAACTGTTTCGTTTCGATTTTCTTTCTGTCGATCGCCTCGAGTCGGCCACGCCTCCGAATTCTTTGTTCTAACGTCATCTCAAAGCTCCGTCACGTGTTCAGAACAAAGGAATAGGAGGCGTGGCCGACTCGAGGCGATCAACGAAAAGAAAATCGAAATGAAACGGTTGTAACTTGGCTAGGGGGGCAGGTGAGATACCTAATGGTCAAGCGCGAGTCTGTCAATATTTAAAAGTAAACGAAAATAACAATTTAACAACTTTATTGGATATTCACATATTGCCATTTAAAAAAATTGAATAATCAATGCATTAATTGCAAGTAACGTGATTATGGAGTTGGATCGCGGGATCCGAGTGCTCACAAATTTTATAAAGATCTGTCAAAACCAACAGCGGATAAGCATCACCAGACTTTTGGGCACATTACCAGTCGACAGTGATATGGAATAGTTTTTTAATTCCAACTAGTTGACCCGGCGAACCTCTTACCGCCTAATAGTAAGGATAACGCTATCTACTGGCATTACCAGAACAGCATAATTCATTTTAGAATGATATTTAATTAGAGATGGCGATGTATTCAGATTTTTTTTTCGTGATTTTCCCACCGTTTAAACCTTCCCTAGACTATCTCAAATATTTCAAGACCAAAATTAGCCAAATCGGTCCAGCCATTTTTTAGTTTTAGCGGGAGTAACGAACAGCCATTCATTTTTATATATATAGTTTGTTTTTAATTAGTTTAAGGTTTTTATTATGTTTTTTTTTTCGCTTTTACAGTACTTATAGTTAGTTAAGTATTTATAAAAAGTAAATTGTAAGTATACAAATAAAATAATGCCTGTTGAAATTCCATTCAACCAAACACAGCAGAATACAACAATCATTTGACAATTCATCTCAATACAGTCTTCGATGATTTTCATTACAAAAACTGGGTCTTTTGGACTCATATGAAACCGTGATGCTTGTTATATTATTATACTACCAATTTGCCAACGACTTCGTGAGAAAGTTTTCATATAAAATTTAACACCCCTTAAATCGTATTTTAAGGAAAGTTTTGAAAAACTAATAATGACAGTTTATTAATGATTTTGATTAGAATTCGTAGTAAGTTTTAAGTTAATTAACCCAAGAAGAAGATTCTCCTACAAACATTCACACCCCCTAAATCATTTTGCAGGGGTAATTAAAAAAAAAAAAAACAAATAATGTACTACTATTTATTATAGTTATTACAATTAAAAAAAAAAAAAAACTATTTATGCTATGTTTCAAGTTAAGACTCAAAGAATACAATTTGGCATACATACTGTGCCGTACTGACTGCTGAACGATACACATGTACAGTGATGACACAGACATGCTGTGCCGTACTGACTGCTGAACGATACACATGTACAGTGATGACACAGACATCGCCCCCACGAGGACACGGCGTTGCTCTGCCCAAGCGGGGCACACCTCCACCGTGTCCTCCGGGCGGAACAAATTTCCCCTTCTTTTTACGCCTTTAAATGTTGAATTTTCATAAACCCCTTCTTAATACTCGTTTGAATCATAAAGGGAATCCTTGAGTCAAATTTCGGCTTTGCTTTGATGTCAGTCAGTCAGCTTCCCCGTTTATATAAATACAATAGCGGTCCCGACAAACGTTGTCCTGTCCGAAGGCCGACGTTTCGTCAGAAAAAAAAAATCGAGAACCATCGGGTTCTTGCAGCGTTACCTACTGGTTCTAATTGTATTTCCAAACCATCCACGGACCCATTAAAATATACAAATATAGGGTGACTGGTAATAATTAATGACCGATACTTAAACACGTGATTGTACTCATGATTACAAACAACTTTCCTAAAGAAACTTTTTTATATTCTCATTAGTTTTATCACAATAACAAAACAGCTGTTTAAATACTGAAACATGTAGGTACATACACTGATTACGTACACCTATGGGTTTGCAAGCTGCACGGGTGTTCTATCACTATTATAGGTACGACGGCGACACGCGGCTAACAGCTGAGCGGTCGCCGGTCGTAGGTGCGCGGGTATTACAAACAGCCTTAGATTCAAACAGCTGTTTTGTTATTGTGATAAAACTATTGAGTATATAAAATTTTCTTTGGAAAAGTTATTTGTAATCATGAGTACAATCACGTGTTTAAGTATCGGTCACTAATTACCAGTCACCCTATATACACATAGTTTTATCCAAATCCATCAAGCCGTTTAGGACGAGTAAGGTAACAAACATATGTACAGAAGAATAAAATTAAGATTAAGATCATCATATTGCTCTGCTAAAACCCTTAAATTAAAGCAATTCTTCAACAAATTCTTGCGATAATAAACAACTCAAAAACATTGTTTTCTTTTATTCAAATCTGCTGGAATTTGAACAATAAAAAGTAAATTGCCTCGAAACTTAGTTCCGATCCCTTTGTTACTTCAGAACGTTTTACAAGGCAACCGAATAAATATTTTACTTGACGGCAAAGAAAATCTGTTGAGTGAGGTTCTCGATTGACAGACTTCGAATTTCTCGCAAACAAAGCTGACGCGGTATTGTTTTAAGTAATGCTAAATCGATTTTTTCACTATAGAACCCCTGGGGGTTGTGATTTTGTTTGTATTAGATTGGCAACTTTTTGGAAGTCTTTGAATAATTTGAAGGTAACGTTACGCAAGATTTTTCCAATGTTTGGTTCCAAAATCAGTTACTTGTATTGATCCCTGATGAATTGAGCAGGAAATTGGTAAACTTTTTGAAATTTCGTAGGTGCATACATAAAAGTAAGTATTGGCGGGGTATTATGATTTTAATAAATACGTATTTACAATTTTACTGGAGTAGCCTGTTGGTCTAGTGGTTAGTGACCCTGACTGCTATGGTGGATGTCGTGGGTTCGATTCCCACCCAAGACAAATGTTTGTGTGATGAGCGCGATCATTTGTTTTAATTTTTTTTTTGTCTGGGTGTAATTTATTATAATGTATGGTTTTTAGATATATATAAGTACCTTTATCAGTTGTCTAGTACTCATAGCACAAGCTCTGCTTAGTTTGGGACTAGACGGCGTTGTGTGATAGTTGTGGAATATTATTATATTATTATTTTGCATTTATACATCTCAGGACCCTGAGGTCCTGGACCTTTGGAAGGCGTACGAGGGGCCGAAGCCAACTCGCAGATGCCCTTTACATAATTTTATTGGAACGTGCTTTCAATCGACGATTATCCCTGTACGCGCTATGTTAGTGCATCCAAGGACAGACCCCGATTGGTGAACAATTATTGCGACATATGGAAAACAAAGATAATAGGGCTATGGTTTTTGGAGTTTTAAGTGGACTGGTAACCAGGCAGGGGCCATAGTCTTAACATAGGTTAAGATAATAGCCCCTGCCTGAGCAATGTTATTAATATCCATCGATAAAAGGCAGTATTATTATTATATATATAAGTATTCGTTTTTTAGATATACATATTTATATTAGCATTTAATTTTATAATTATGTTATTTGTTTCTTTAGATTTTACACATTCTTCTTCTTTTGCTTCCAACACACTATTATCTACATTTCTTTTAATTTCTCCTTTCGCAGGTCTGCTGGAAGAAATTCCTTTGGAAATAAGCAGTACCCTTGTACTAATGCTTATTTGGTATTATTATTTTCTTTTTTTTTTGTAAACCAACATCATCATCATCATCTTTCTGCCCTTAACCTGTATTATTTGGGGAGTAGCAACACATTTTTTTAACCGACTTAAAAAAAAGGAGGAGGTTATTCTTCCATTCTGTCCTGTCACCCATCACGCTATCACTAACTCCTTTTTCTTTGGCTTCCCTCTCCCTCTCCATACATCTACATGTATACTCGATAACTCTTTCAGTAACATGCGTTTTAACCTTCCTCTTCACATGACCATAATTATCTGTGTTCATAAATAGTAAATACAAATTGATTATTTTTATCATCATTATTTTTTTGTACTGAATTCAAATTAATCTATGAACGAAAATTTAACTTATTAATTTAGTGTCCACTAAATGAAGGTTAAATAAACCCTGAGCTAAACAGTTTTCATAGTTAGTTTCGAAATCAATAGATCATCCAGTAACCCTAAATATTTGATTTATCAGGGCAACCTGAATACGTCAACTCGTTGACACGTTAATGTAGAATAAAGAGTAAAAATATCTTTGACTTTTCTATTTAGTTTTCTTTTAGATAGGGAGGCGAGCGACAAAAAACTGCATGCATATAAAAGCTCATTTTTAGGGTTCCATACTCGAAGGGTTTTTTTTTAAAGTGTGGAAATCATCTAATGATTTCTCGCGCTCTGAGCGGGGCGAGAGGGTGTGTCAGACTTTTACGGACTAAAACCACACCTGTGTCCTTCAGTTGCCCTTTGCGTTCTAGGACTACGGGTTTCCTTTTCAGAAATTCTCCGCGGTCCTAGCTAGCGGGCATCGGCCCTGCTGGGCCCCTACGGTTTGCTGACATCTCCTTGAGGAGCCGAGTCTGTTGGTACCCGAAGGGTAAAAACGGGACCCTAATGCTATGACTCCGCTGTCCGTTACTAGACTGTATCTCATCAACCATGATGGTTGCAAACAAACTGCCTTCTGTCATCTGGATGCCTTAGTGTTTTATGTGTAAGCTCTATAAAAAGTTAGCACTTTTACGCTTCTTTCCTCCCGTAGGTTGCCTGCTGCGGTCTTCCCGTCCAAGTAAAATTTAGGTGCCTTCAAGGCTAGAGTGAATAGGCTCTTAATAAACTAGTGCGCCTCACCATCAATGATTGCATCACTGCTTACCATCAGGTGGGATCGCAGTCAAGCACTGGTTTATATCAATTAAAAAAAAAGGTTATACTTTATTCTTTTAAGAATTGTGCATTTACAGAGTTCAGTTTTCGGGGTCGATAAAAACGGAACCCTTATATTATCACTTTGTTGTCCGTCTGCCCATTTGTTCGTCTGTCAAAACCCTTTTTCTCAGAAATATGTGTAGGTTTTAAGTTGAAATTAATATTAAATATTTGGGTTAGACATTTAAGTTAGATTTTTTTCACTATTCCAAGGGATACCCCTTGGAATTGTGAAAAAAATCTAACTTCTAAATCAACGCAATCTAAAGATAAGGCTGTTTATAATCCATTTAAGGCGCATATTTTGACCCTCGCGAAGAAATCAAAACCTATAGGGTACTTTCCGTTGACCTACAATCCTATAATGAGTCAACAAGCAAAGTCTCATAACACAAGTAGAGAAAAATGTCTGAATACCGTAAAAAAGTTACATCACAAAATAATTAATTTTGACGATCCAAAAAAATCTTCCGTGCGTGAGTCCGACTCACACTTGACCGACTTTTTTTAGATAGTTTACAGTCAGTAAAAGAATTTCAACATTTTCGCTACAGTAAATCTCTTCTTTATTTAGCAGATTATAATATCTTACATTTAAACTTCAGCTCTATAATATAGACACCTAGAGTAAAACATTCTTGTTGACCATAAGGTCAAATTACACAAATATTATGAAGAGGTAAAGTTTGTTTGTAGGACGTGTAGAATATCCGGAACTACAGATTTGAATTTCAAAATTATTTTACCTGTAGAAAGCTACATTATTCTTCAGGAACATAGGCAATTTTTGATTGTGATGAATAATTATTTTTTTCGCTAAATAAGTTTTTAATATCCAGTAAAATGGGCACGAGTCAGATAGTTTGTAATATTTGGAGTTTTGCTTTGTTACTTCGAGTATCTACAATCGGATTCAAGAAAACTTAAAATTACAACCTCTTCCTCAAACTCTTTTCCACCTTTAAAATCCGTAAACAAACTGTTTAACTTAAAACTCACCTCTTCTAAACTGATTGTGGTTCCTGATCACGCGCTCAGCATTCTTCCGCGCGATGTAGAACCATTCCGACGTGTTGCTCAAATATTTGTACTCTACAGCTAAGTCTTTCGCCAATATAGGCCCTTCAGGCAACCGGTACGCAAAGGGACAGAACAACTGGTAGTCTTTATACTGCAACTGGTCATAGCAGTTTCCAGCAGCGAAAATATCGTCGTCAAATTCTACCATCGAAAAGACACTTGCGTGGAGCAGATACTCATTGTGCATCACAGAAGGACCTGCATACTTCCACAGTCTTGTCAACATATTTGCTCTATTCACAGCAACATCAGCTTCTATCCTAAATCTTTCTTGTGCGTATCTGTCAACTACACCCTCACCCAAATTTAAATGAGTACCAGCTGTACAATTTTCACCAAGCAAATGTTGGGTTTCTATCAATCTTAGGAACTTTGTCACTACATCTTCGTGCACTGGCCTTGAAATGGTAACATTTTCAGCTGTACCGTTCAAATCTCTTATATCAGAACTTTCATCTATATTAGTTTTCGTATCGTTATTATCGTAACTATGTTCTACGTTAATGAAATGCTCGACTAATGATACGTCGTCTGTTGTGACTTCGTGTTTGGCGACAGATGTGTTTCCAAAGAGTTTCTGCAAGTTGTAGAGGTCTTTCGGTCCGTCATCGTCGTCAGGGGCTGCGTAAGGTCTTAAGGCTGCTATCACAGGGTCTTCACCGGATTTATCTATACTTTCTGTAACAAGAGAAAACAATATATGTTATACTAATGTTAAAAAAAGATTTGTAAATTATTATTTTTGTCTTTAAATGAATAAAATTAAAATTTATTTTCTAGTAGAATATTGCTTTATTATTAAGTGACAAAGACATATTATATATTCTACTGTTATGCGGTTGAAATCGATTGGTTAATTAAGAAATTGTAAATTAATTGCTCGCTAGGTGTTACTTTATGGAAATGAAAATAAAATGTTTTACAATTACAATGCATAGTTTTAATAGACATAATGTTAACAATCTTAGCTCATTTCGACTTCCAAGAATGTCTTTAAACTTAAAAATAAAAACCTTAACACTATTTGTAATAATTTCATCAAAACGCTTCACGATTCCGAATAACTGCGTAGTGAATTGTGTGGACTGGCTTTGGTTAACGCAATCCATTAAATTTTCAATACAGTATACGAGAAACCATTATAGCACTTTATATAAATTTGCATAGGGAAATAAAATAAGCATAATATGAGTCCAATTCGCATAACTGACTCTTACAGGTCATGCGAAATAACGAGAAATATGTGCTGCACTGCTTCGATATTTAAATCAGAGTAAAAATAATATTATACCATTATGAAGTTTTATACGTTTCTGAAACGTAGGTTAAATTGATTATATTAAATTGGTCTGACGAAAAAAATATTAATTGTAAAAAAAATGCAGAATTGAATCATCATTTCAGCCGAAAGACGTCCCCTGTTGGACATAGGCCTCCCCCAAGCGTCTCCACAACGACCGATCCTGTGCGTCTCGCATCCACCGCATTCCCGCGACTCTCACCAGGTCGTCGGTCCATCTTGTGGGAGGCCTTCCAATGCTGCGTTTTCCGGTGCGCGGTCGCCACTCTAGAACCTTGCGGCCCCATCGACCATCCATTCTACGGGCAATGTGCTCTGCGCACTGCCACTTTAGTTTGGCAGAATTGAATATAAAAAAATATTATTTAAAAAATACATTTAGATTGGTTGATTTCTTGAAACTCGCACTAAGATTCCCTATCTTATGAGATCCAGGTTCCTACATTTGTTGCTAATTAATATTATTATTATTATATCATAATTAGTTAACATTACATTTTTTTAATCTCATCAGATTTTTAAACAGAATATAAAAAGAGCAAGAGCAAAGAAAGAAGAGAGATAAGGTGTGCAATAAAGTAATAAATAAATAATAAATAGAAACACAGTAAGTTACCCAGTACATATTATGTATACGAGGGTGTTAATTAAGACCGTAGTGATTGGTGTTGAGTGTGTATATTATTAAAAAAAAAACACCAAAACTATAACTACGAATTACATAGACTTATAAGCTAGTACCTAAGACTATATAACATAGGAGCATCTGTATACGAATTAGGACGAGTCCTGCATCTCGGTGTACAGCGCCACACCCTTGAAACGAACCCTCGAAGCGTTTAGCCCTGTATGCTGTAACAGTGAGTGTATATTGATGTTTGGTATTTAGATACGTATAAACGTGTGACCTATCCATACATGGTCCGTGAGGTTTTCAATAAAAACACGACAACATGAAAACAAGAATATTCTATATATACAAAAACGAATAGCTGTTCGTTAGTCTCGCTAAAACTCAAAAATAGCTGGACCGATTTGGCTAATTTTCGTCTTGAAATTTTCGAGATAGTCCAAGAAAGGTTTAAATGGTGAGAAAAAATGGAAAAAATCACGAAAAAAATCCGAATACAACGCCATCTCTAATTAAAATGTCATTATAAAATGAATTATGCTGTTCTGGTAATGCCAGTAGATGGCGTTATCCTTACTATTAGGCGGTAAGAAGTTCGCCGGGTCAGCTAGTCAAAAATAATTATTACCTATATACTGGCTTCTAGTACGTAATAAACCAATCGATATCCATAAAATAATGCAACTAAAACAAAACAAACCCGTTTTCTAAATGTGGAATAGATCGAGCAGACTCGTTAGATACCATACAGACACCAAAGTCGCTACACCACCCTGAGACAGTATAAAAATAAATTGACCTTAAGTGCACGCGTCCAAATTGGTTGCGCAACCAAACGGACACCAGGTGAGTAACACTCTATAGAGTTACATACATTTTATTGGTAATGGCGACTGGTCACGCCGCCATAGTGTCCCAATGAAAAATAACTCTTAGTGCATGCGTCCGAGTTTGTCGTACCGCCGAATTGGTTGCGCAACCAAACGGACACCAGGTGAGCAACTCTCTATAGAGCTGTATACAATTTGTTGGTAGAGGTAACTGGTCGCGTCGCCATGGTGCCCCGGTAAAATATAGCCCTTATTGTATGATACAAATACCTTCTAGCAGTACCTAAGCCCAAGTAAACAAGTAAAAGTAGAAAGTTTTTTCAAGAGAACATATTCCTGAGATGAAAAGACGCAGATGTAACCGTATAAAGGTATCGCCAAACTTAAATAGCACTGGGCTGAGCATATTGCTCGCATATAGATGGTCAATGGGACCGAAAAGTCGTGGAGTAGCGACCGCATACCGAAATACTCAGCGTTGGAAAGCCTTCCACGAGGTAGACCTGGTGAGGGTCGCGGGAATCCGATGGATGCGATACGAACAGAACCGGTCGTTGTGGCGACGCTTGGGGGAGGTCTATGTCCAACAGTCGACGTCTTTCGTCTGATGATGAACTCTACCCGTATGCCAAATATCATCTAATTTACCTACACAAAAACTTTCGTCTTTATACATAGTATCATTGGAAAGTGTGATACTCACAAACTTATCTAACAAAACACTTCAACAGTTTGCCTCACAAGTATTCAATTTCCTTGGCTTTACGTTGTATATATGGATAAATATATATACTATACATAAACAGGAAATCAAATGTTGCAAGTAAACTGGGACTTCTAACCGGGGCAACATCGTACGCATGCATAAGCTAGTAGCTCCAAGGAAGGGAACCAATCTTTTATAAGGCTGACGTTTGGCTGCATACGATGGCTGTAGTGGCTTAGACGGGACCGTGTTTATATTTATATTATAGTAAGGCTTCAGAAGGCTTGTGACGGCATCTGAATTTCATAGCACTTTGAGTGAAATTCGGGTGGAATATTTTGAAAGATTTCAATGTATGCGTTATGGAACATGCGAAATCATTTCACTATTTAGGTACACGGAATAAATATTGTGATATCAAAGGCTGATTATTGGTCTTATTAATTAGAATTAATAAGAGTACCCTTACATTGTTGACGTCTCTACGGTCGAGACTAAGCATTTTGGCTGCTGCGGTCTTCTCGTCCGATTGTAATTTAGATGTTTTCAAGGCTAGAGTGAATTGGCTATTAATAAACTAGTGCGCCTCACCATCAACGATTGCATCACTGTTTACCATCAAGTGTGATTTCAGGTTGGAACCTACAAGTACAACCATTAAAAAAATATATATACTTAAAATTGGTTTTTGAATTTGATAGGTAAAAGAAATGATTTGTTTTTTAAGTTAGATGTGTTAGCAAGCAGTCGCTAGGCGGATTGAATTTTTATGTAAATACTGTGACAAAGTATAGTGTCTCTAGGAATAAACCTGATAATTAGATGCGCTTACTCTCCACCCTTAACAATATCATTTTATTGTTATAATGGCAACATATTACTCTTTTGATATGTTATTTCAATCAAGTTGATTAATTATCAAACAGATAGACGCGTTGAGGGACTTTGTTTTATAATATGTGAGCCTAAATAGGTAGAAAATGAAAAATTACTGTACCTACCAAATTAAAAACTATGTATTTATGTACCTACCTATATACACGTACCTATTGGTACCATGGTAGAGTATCGTACCATGTTAGTAATTTCTTTGAACGAAAAATACCTCACTGTGAAAATGGCCGGTCTCTCGCAACAGTGCCCTTTTCAAAAGTTCTAGGAATTTAGAATTGATGGCAATAGCCGCGTGAACCTACCGTCATAGAAAGACTTTATTTTGTGCTTTTTTGATGGCCCCGAGCTACTTTCAACGTTATTGAATTTTTGGGAAACAAGTATGCGAACATTGGAATATTATGCAGATGGTTATATTGTAGTGCCAAATTGTGGGTCTTGTCCTGTCCTTTCTCAGGAACACAGTAATAAGACTATGATGAGAGTAATTTTACCCATATAATGATTCATGTTAAAATAGTGTGGTTTTTTTTTTTCGGACGGAAAATCATCCAATGACATTCCCCGTTCTTGGGCGGAGTGGGAGGGTGTATCAGACTTTTCATCATCATCATCATTTCAGCCGAAAGACGTCCACTGTTGGGCATAGGCATCCCCAAACGTCTCCACAACGACCGATCCTGCTCGTTTCGCATCCATCGCATTCCCGCAACTCTCACCAGGTCGTCGGTCCACATTGTGGGAGGCCTTCCAACGCTGCGTTTTCCGGTGCGCGGTCGCCACTCTAGAACCTTTCGGCCCCATCGACCATCCGTTCTACGAGCAATGTGCCCTGCTCACTGCCACTTTAGTTTGGCCATTCTTCGGGCTATGTTGGCGACTTTGGTTCTCCTGCGGATATCTTCATTCCTTATGCGAGTGAATGACGTAATTACCGAATGCCAACAGAGCGTTTAGGTGTTATCTCTCTTTTTTCCCGTTGCCTCTTTATCAAACATTGGATGAAAAACCAAGCTCTTAAACCATGATAACATTGACGTTAGACGGATCTGGAAGGGCCCTCTACACATTTCAGTTACTTTTTACCTAGCTCCTATGCTTAAGGACCCCACAATTACCAAGTCATAATTGCAGCTCTAATCTGCCACGCTCCGCAGTCTATGTGATCTGAGGTAATTACGACACACGTCTGATAAGTGACGTCATTATGACGTAGTTCTGCACGTAATTTTGATGACGCTAGCGCCTAGAAGTTTTACAAAACGTGTAAATTGGGCTTGCTGCCTGTTGCTGGTTGCTAACCAGCTAACATTGCCTTACATAGTATTTTCAATTATAGTAATCGAGATAGTACGTATCCATGTACCTATGTACTAGGCACACATGTAACTATGTACTTATTTTTTTAGGTAGGAAAATCATCTAATGACATCCCCCGCACTTGGGCGGTGGGAATGGGCGTGTCAGACTTTTACTGACTAAAAACCCACTCCTGTTCCTTATTTGCCATTGTTCCAGGGCCCCGGGGATCTCTTTCGTATCACCGATGGCCCCAGTAGGCATCGATCCGTGTCCTCCGGGCATGTAACTATGTACTACGACTTTGTTTTGAGGGTGCGAAATCGTCAATATCTTCTCTCGCTCTGAATGGAGCGGGAGGGAAATGTCATACTTTTACTGACATCTGTGGTATTCCTTAGTATGGTGGTTTGCCCGATTTTGTACCTTCAGTAAAGATGAAGAATTGAAATGACGAGCTTTCATCGTTCTTTATTTGCTCTTACATACCGTAATGTAATTAGATTATGATTTTCTTACTGTCCAGACTCTAATCTTTTTTAAATGAGAAGAAGCGAACCATATGAATAAGTTAAACTTTGCGGAGGAGGAGCCTTTAGTGTATATTATATAAATTTAATTAGGTAGTTAAGTATTTTTGAAATAATCGTGTTAAAAACCTAGACTAAAATTTAACCTTTCAATTTAGTTAAACTTTATATTGTAATTTTGAGCCAAAACTGCATCCTACTCCGAAACTTTCATGCTGTTTTTTTTTTCTTTTTACTCTGATGCAATCTGTCCACTCATTGACATTCAGCATCTGTTGTGTTCAAATGTATTGTTATCATACTTGGTATGTGCCCACTGGTGCACCCATATCAATCCGTTTTATATTTTTGTCACAGTGTCAAGTTCTTTTTATTTTTCATGCTTTTAATTGCACTTTTTTTAAGGTGAGATATCATTTAATGACTTCTGTCGCTCTAGGGCGGAGTGGGAGCGCGTGTTACATTTTACTGACTAAAAATAACACATATGTTCCTTCCTTGCCTGCTGCATACCAGGACCACGGGTTTCCCTTTCAAAAGTGAACGCAAACCTTTAATTTCACATTAAAGAGATCAAAATTCTGTTGTATATTCTCAATACAAACAACCAAAAAGTAACACACAGATCAAACAAAGTTACAAATACAAACAAAAACGCAACAACCCGTACTCCCAATTCAACCATGATTCATTTGATTTATCCAAAAGTTTGCCTAAAGTCAATACAGAAGGCTTTTGACTAACGCTCATTCAAGGGATGGGGACAAGGGCATCCTTTCACTAAGATTACGAGGATAGCCGACGAATTGTAAGGGTTTTTATCAAGAAATAGGATATACAGATAGAAGGGCTGTGGGGGAAATAAAAGGGGGGCTGCGGGTAATTTTATTAGACCATTTTGAGGTTACTGTTTGTTTTGGGGTAGAATGTCAAAGATTGTATTTTATGCTGAACTCCTGGCTTTGCTTGCTGACATACCTACATAAATCAGATGAGTGTGAGTCAAGAGTTATATATGAGCGAAATAATTAAGCAATCAATAGAAAAAGATATCGCTTTTTAACCGACTTCAAAAAGGAGGTATTTATTTTTGTAATTTCACCGATTTTTGGTCCATTTTGGACCGTTTTTTAATATACTTGTTTATTTATTGAACTAGTATACATATGATTTAGTTCCATAGAGATATTGTTATGATTTAATGATGAACTTCGAAGATTTGGAACGATACGGAATTCCTCATAGTATCATAACAGTGCTTATTTAAATTCCCTCTGCATAAAAAACAAACTGAAAGAAGTCGGTTAGAGAGGGACAATGACCTGTAGAAAATATACTTTTTAAAGATGTACCTACGTATTTAAACGAGCCGTAAATCATTACATACATTCGGAGCTAAGTAACGTTTGCCTCCTTCTGCGAAGCAGTAATGCTAGCGAAGGAGGCGGGGGCACGCGTGAGGAAACGGACATCCTTACATCCCAGACACCGGGACCCCGACCTAGACTTTTAGCCACCGTAGGTTTGCGTACGACGAGCAATGGGTAGTTCGCCGTCCGGCCGTCCGGTAACCGTCCAGTCATCCGGTAACCTTCCGGACCGTGCCCCAGTCGTCGATGGGGCGTAGTGTTCCATACACGCCTCAAAGAAATGTCAGCAAAACCTTAGGGGCCCAGTAGGGTCGAATACTAATGGAACGCAAAGGGCAAAGAAGGAACGTAGGTGTGGTTTGACCCAGTAAAAGTTTGACCGCCATAAAGTATGAGAAGTCATTACATGATTTTCTACCTTAAAAACAAAGCTCAGTAACGTTATTGGTCAAACAGAAACGAAAAATGATACACGAAAAGATCAAAAGATAAAATATATTCATTATTTAATTAAAAATGTTAACAATATCGAAATAAATAAACCATAAAACACCATTCACATTTAATTCCATTTAAAGCTATCATATTTAATTTTAATTTGCGATACCAAAAAGTGCTACTTTATCCATTCGATTCTTTATGCCTTGTATAACAGAGTGAATAAGCTGCCATCTGTTCACCATCTCCCATCTCCCTAGCCTGGCCTGGAAAAAATAACTCGCTGAGTGGCTTTGCTTAACTTACCAGGAAACGTTTTACAAAGACTCTCTCTTTTAAGTCCTACGGCCTAGTAACAAACAACCATTACAAAATATATACCCTCATCATATCACACACACACACACACTAACTCACCATATGTTTACTATATTTTTTAATTTTATACATTACTAGCTTTTGCCCACGACTTCGTCCGCGTAGAAGTCGAAACTGGTTTTAAAAGCTTTTTTTTACGCTTGTCATCCATCAATTCTGTTAAAGAATATTCATGCAAAATTTGAAGTAGATTGGACCAAGGAATCATCTCAATCAATCAAACAAGGAATATCACGATGTGCAATAAAAACTTTACTCCCTTTTTCACTCCTATTAGGGGTAGAATTTCGAAAAATCCATTCTTATCGGATGCCTTCACCATACAAAGAACGTACCAAGTTTCAGGTCTTTACGATCAGCGGATTAGGCTGTAAAAATAAAAAAAAATAAAAAATAAAATCTTTTTATTTCAGACATATTTGGTCCATATAGTTACATTTTACATTTTCATTATTATATTATTAATTGATTGATTATATTCTGTATTACTTTAAATAGTTATTATATTAATCATTAAATTTAATTTATTATATTAAGTATATTATTATTATGTCATATTGTTATTATATTATTAATTTAATTTATTTAATTGTCATCATTATATTATATAAAAATTAATTTAAGTTAATTTAAGTATTTGCCGCCCTCTGGGGCCCCGAGCACGCGCACTTGAGTTTGAACCCAGTGTCCCAGAAGAGGGCTGTCCAGCTTGTGGCTGAGCACGTTCAGGATGGTGTTGGTACTCCCACGCGTACGGAACATCAGCGAGGCGATGCGGCGCCGCAGCACAGTGTGAAAACCGTCTGTGTGCGCGTGCGCAAACATCGCAGACGCACTACAGCAGCGGCTGTGCTTTGATCCGTCAGTCATTCAGGACAAAGCATTTTATATGTATAGATTATTCATTAATTAAATACTGTGCTTTATAAATTTATTAAATTCATGATTATTTACATTATTTTAATCAAATTAATGCCAAATTTGCCTTTTTTTATAAATACATTGAATTCAAAATTATTAGAAATACCTAAACCAAATTGACTGTTATTAAAACTAATGTAAGAAAATGTAACCCTGTGGGAAATGGAACTGGTGTCTTTAACACAGGTTACTGTGTAACCTAGCTAAGACACAAGTTGCGATATATTCTGTGTTAAAACCATTTTTTTAATGCACCTGAGATATGTTTGTAATCTTATTACTGTTTTTTTTTTCATCATCATCATCATCATTTCAGCCGAAAGACGTCCATTGCTGGACATAGGCCTCCCCCAAGTATCGCCACAATGAACGGTCCTGTGCTTCTCGCATCCATCGGACTCCCGCAACCGTTACCAAGTCATCGGTCCACCTTGTAGGAGGCCTTCCAACGCTACGTCTTCCGGTACGTGGTCGCCATTCCAGACAGGTTTTTTTTTTAAACAGACTTAATAAAGCATGATTATTATTATTCATTAACGCTACATTTCAGCCGGATTGGATCATCATCATCTTCCTGCCCTTGTCCCGTGTTATTTGGGGTCGGCGCAACACGTTTTTTTCTTCCATTCTGCCCTGTCACTCGTCATACTATCACTAACTTCCTTTTCTTTCATATCACTCTTCACACAATCACACATTTCAGCCGGATTGGATATTGAAACAAAATAAATACTTGCGGCAAAGATACAGTGTTCTGTGGATACGCTTAATGAGATGCTCGCGGATGACGTCCGATAAAAGGATCTTAATTGCATGGGTGGTCACGCGTAATTGACAATTTATGAATATTGAAATGTCGGACCGTCATTAACTATTCGTCATATATCCACAGTTTTCTGAAACGAATTGGTAAATAGATTAAGAGAAAATGAGGTTGGCTGAGGAACGAAATATAGATTTATTATTATATGAGCTACTGGATGGATGAAGAGGGAGAGGGAGACCAAAGAAAAGATGGATGGATTGTGTGAAGAGTGATATGAAAGAAAAGGGAGTTAGTGATAGCGTGACGAGTGACAGGACAGAATGGAAGAAAAAAACGTGTTTCGCCGACCCCAAATAAAACGGGACAAGGGCAGGAAGATGATGATTATATAGGGCTACTAGAATATTTGAAAGAGTTACTGCGGCTCTGGGGTTAGTTTTACTCTGTAAAAGTAGGAGTTTGAATGATATCCCACCTTAAAAATAAAAGGCAGACAGATCAGACAGTTCTGGTAAACCAGTTGATGTGGCGACACTTTAGAGAGGCCTATGTCCAATAGTGAACATCATAAGGCTGAAATTATAAGCTATTTAAACAGGCTTAGACTTTTTCTAAGTTGGTCTGTGCAAATTGCTAACACCTAAACCCTCAGATACATTAGGGGACATTTTGTCCCCTTGTATACTATGTACATAAACTAAATGTGACTGTAACATTTTGATCAAAAATAGCATTGGTGAGTAGCATAGCATAGTATAGTCGACCTTATAATGTTCCCACTGCTGGGACTTAGGCCTCTTTTCTGGGAGAGGGAATGGGCCGTAATCCACCACGCTGGCCTAGTGCGTGTTGGTGGATGTCATATGTCTTCGAATTTTTGGTTCTAGGACATGTCGGTTTCCTCACAATGTTTTCCTTCATCGCTTTGAAAGCAGTGGTGATGAAATAAATTACACAAAGCAATGCGCCTGGCTGGGTCTGAAACTTTGAACCCGCAACCTACAATTCGTAAGTCGGGGCCGTTACCACTGGGCCACCACTACTTAATGCTGCATTGGTGGCTAAGAACAATTGCATTATAGGTATTACAGTTTAGCCTATCTCACACAGAATGGAGTCCTATCTCCCAGCAATGGACACGTTACATGCAATTTGTCATGCTATACTTATACTGCATATCTACTATTAAAACACCATAAAGAACAGATTTAAAACCATGAAAATTTAAGGGCATTCTCATTCTTAATTGAGGAGAAACTGACTGACTGACATATCAACGCAAAACCGAAACTACTGGGACTAGGAGCGTATTTTGGACAAGGTTTCCTTTTAAGAGTAAGGTGAGCACTAAGGACTTGAGCAGTGGTGGCCGAGTGGTAACGGCCCCGACTTACGAGTTGTAGGTCATGAGTTCAAACCCAGCCAGGCGCATTACTTTGTGTAATTTATTTCATCACCACTGCTGCTCTTAAAACGGTGAAGGAAAACATCGTGAGGAAACCGGCATGTCCTAGAACCAAAAATTCGAAGACATGTGACATCCACCAACCCGCACTGGGCCCGCGTGGTGGATTACGGTCCATTCCCTCTCCTAGAGAGGAGGCCTGCGTCCCAGCAGTGGGAACATTTTATGGCCGACTATGCTATGCTATGCTATGAGCACTAAGGGAAGATTTTGCTAAAATTCCCACCCCCTAAGGGTTGAAATGAGGGTTCAAAGTTTATATGGAAAAATCTACCATCATCACATCATATTGTGTCATCATTCCATCCTAAGGTTGTCTGGTAGATATCGCTGTCAGCGATAAGACCGCCTTTGTACCCATAGATTTAAGTTAGTGTAAAAGTTTTGTTACTAATTTGGTGTACAAAAGTTTATTCTATTCTATTCTATTCTATTCTATTCTATTCTATTCTATTCTATTCTATTCTATTCTATTCTATTCTATTCTATTCTATTCTATTCTATTCTATTCTATTCTATTCTATTCTATTCTATTCTATTCTATTCTATTCTATTCTATTCTATTCTATTCTATTCTATTCTATTCTATTCTTTTCTATTCTATTCTACTTTCATGTGTACGAAGCCACTGGTAGAAACTATTTATCTATTGGTATTTAATAGTAGGTTTAATATGTATATGACTTACTTATGTAGGTTTATATTGTACAGTGGATTTTACAATCATATATATTTTATTATGATCTTTCTCTCTATCACTTAAACTTCAGGGATATATAGATGTGATTGATAGGTTCGCGCTTGACTGCCATCTCACATGATGGAAAGCAACGATGCGGTCGACGATGGAGCGCGCTTACCTAGAAGTAACCTATTCGTTCTTGACTTAAAGATTCCCGGGTTGTAGCCATCAGAAAACACAGATTCCGACAAGAAATTCCACTCCTTAGCTGTACGCACAATGAATGTGTTCCCAAAACGTTTTGTGCGCATAGGTGGGATATCCACCATCTGTTACAGTTATTTATTATTTTTAGTTTAATTTATTTTTATGTGCTTTGATTTTGTATTTTTATGTTGTATATTTTATTTATGTATATTTGTGCTCTTTTATCTGTATTTGTTATATTTGTTTTTAAGTATTTGTGTGTACAGAAATAAATAAAGGTTACTAGAAGAAAACTCATTGTTGAGTTAAAATTGCTTTTGTGCACAATAACGAATTCAGAAGGGATTTTCTAAGTGCACGCTACAATTAAACACTTACAAATACCTCCTATTACTCCTTCCAACTCGTCACGAAAACAATGTAATAATTTATTCCCCTCCATTCCATAAAGAAACGAAAACGAACAATCACTAGTTAATGCAATATTTATTGTACACGTTTTTATTGGTCCGTTTCGTAACGTTCAAGTAATAGTCAAATATTCAGTGTTTTATTGACTAAAATGAGTTAACGAGTTAATCGTTTGATGAAAGTACTGCCTTAATTGCTGTCAGTTTATAGGTTATAAACATTTAATAGGTTTGCTATTGTACCTGGAGATAAGGTAGCCTATTTTGCTATGTAACTTTACAAATATCTGTTGTTGGGACCGTACTTATTCATGGTGCCCTTAAAACAATAATAAATTATGTGAATGTTTGATACAATAACAATAAAAAATTTACCATGATCATTAACTTTTTATAGTCACAGACCCATTGCAGAATTGTTTGAAATAGTTACCGCGGCTATGGAACGTAAAGGGCAAACATTCGAAAGTCGTGGTCAGATCTTAGAATTGATCACTTCATAATATGGCCAATTGAAACTGGCCACATTGTTTAAACAGCATTTGATGATATGTCAATCCTCGTTAGGCCATATCATTGATGTAGGATTTCAATGATAACGTTTAAACGATAGTATAAAGAGGTAAAGTTTGTTTTTTTTTGTTTTTGTAGGAGGTAATCTTTGAAAGTACTAGACCGATTTCACACCTAAAAAAAAGACCCATTGCATAGCTCAGGTGATTTTACATACATGCTTGCGTCCAGATAGTAAACTGTGTAAGATATAACGTGTCAGTATGAATCATGAAGCAGGAAATTATCCAATGTGTTCTTCAGCTCTTGGGACTAGGGACAGACTACAGACAGACTACTGATTAAAACCCTCCTGTGTCCTTTTTTATGTGGGAAATCAGCCAATGACATCTCCAGCCCTTGGGCGGAGCGAAAGGGCGAGTCGGACTTTTACTGACTGAAACCCAGTCCTAGTTACTTCATTGGCTTGCATTCCAGGGCCGGGCTTTCCTTTCAGAAGCAAACCCATGGCCCCAGCAGGTTTCGACCTTGCTGGGGCCTGACTGTTTGCTGACATCTCCTGCAGGCGCGCGTGAAACATAACGCGCCGTCGACGACGTGGGTTCGATCCGGACGGTTACCGGACGTTCGGACGGCAAGCTACCCATTGCCCGCCGTCCGCAAGCTCGCGCCTACGGTAGCCGGAAATCGGGATCGGGATCCCGGCTGATCGGCGGCTGGCACGTGAGGGCCGTTCCCTCGCGCGTGCGCGTGCGGCTGCCTCCTTTGCTAGCATTACTGCTTCGCAAAAAGAGGCGTCCGCCTGCCATTCCTCCTCGCTCGACCATGGCTTGTACTAAGGCCCGGCTCCTGTGTCCTTCAGTTATCCTTTGCGTTCTTGGGTCACAGTTACTCTTTCAAGCGATCCCACAACCCTAGCAGGCATCAGCCCTACTGGTCTTATTCAGTTAGCTGACATCAATTTGAGGCGCGCGTAAAACACCACACAACGTCGTCTTGGTCCTGGTCCAAATCAGACGGGTGGACGACGACCTACACATTGCTCGTCGTCCGCAAGCCCGACGATAGTGGCCGGAAAGTATCCTGCTATGAAGCTTAGCTCTTAGTCTCTATACGTGTGTATTTTAGACTTAGCCCGTCCCCAATCAAGTCTAAAACAAGAGAAACATTTAAAAAAAAATCCGTAGACAAAGCCGTCCAATTAACTTGATAATGGACGGTACGAGACCTGATCTCATAATCAAATATTTTTTATTATTTTTCATTTACATACATACATACATATTCAGCCTTTCAATGTTCCCACTGCTGGGACTCAGGCCTCCTCTCTCTAGGAGAGGGAATGGGCCGCAATCCACCACGCGAGCCCAGTGCGGGTTGGTGGATGTCACATGTCTTCGAATTTTTGGTTCTAGGACATGCCGGTTTCCTCACGATGTTTTCCTTCACCGTTTTGAGAGCAGTGGTGATGAAATAAATTATACAAAGTAATGCGCCTGGCTGGGTTTTCATTTATTTATCATTAATACAAAAGAATACAGGATAGTTTAAGTTAAATAGCAACCAAAAACCACTAAGGTTTAAACTTGTGCTATCATGAATCCATCTCAACATCGAAACTATACAAAATGAGTTTTTTTTATTTGTACGTTATTGTCGATAACAATTTATAAAATCTTTAGGTCCGCAAACAAGTAAAAAAAAACATTCTTAAATAATACTTAAATAATATTGCTTAAGTTTGCGTTTGATATTTTTTGTGTAATAACATAATCATAACCGCTTCACCGAGAGAAAACGGGGAGTCTATCTGCAGTCGTTTCTCATTTTTTACAGCGTCAATAATAATTTACTTAAACAGCGTGTAAACGTAGAACCAGTAAAGGGGATTTGTACGAAAGAATGGAGGAACGAAATCACTGCAATATCCCCTAATAAAAGGGGATTTTGTTTATGAAGACTACAAATCGCAACTTTCATTACATGTCGGCCGGGAATTGACTGCCAGTATTATGTATCGAAAGCAATTTCGCTTTGCCTTCAAGTCTAGCTGACGTATTGAAATTTTATGTAGGTACATCCTAGAGAACATTTTTATTGAATATCGCGAGTGTTCAAACAGAAATCAGGTTTTGCAATATGTTACTGTATCTACCTTGTATGGAACGGAAAAAAGTTTTGAAGAAATTAAAAATTTGACGTGTAATATATTGCATATTTTTTGGAATAATAAATTAGCATTGCTATTGGAAAAAAAAGTATGACTGTAGCAGTTTTTTTTGTAGTATTATTAGTATCTGGACAGGTCCGCTCAGAACTGTGTGTTCTTTCTTCAAAAGACCATATCAGACTTCAATCTGCATGTTTCTTTTTTGATTTGACCATTACATGTTTGCTGTGTGGACTTTAAAAGAGACTTTGACCCCTGAGTTTGTTTCGGTGTTTCTTCTCAGGGTAGTCAGCTAGGAAACACCGGCTTCATCTAGTTTAAATTGACAAAAAAAATTTCGTATAAAAGTGTTTTTAAAAAACCTATATTTTGCAAAATAAATATCATTTACCATTTGGTGTCAATCAAAACTAATAACTTTACTTATAAGCAAATAGTATGACTGTTCAAATAAAAAAAAAATAGTAGTATTTTGGGACCACAAGGATAAAGGCAGTTAGGACCATTACCAAAAAAACTATATTTATTTGTGGTCCCAAAATACTACTCAAAAACCAAAATACATTTTTATAGGTGGGAGTTGGACCGCTGTCCCGGTCCAAAGAGCCCCATGACCCGTAGGTTAAATAATATTTTCTATTGGCAATTTCAAATATTAAAGACCAATAAATAGTAATCGAATCATTTGTAGAATATTGCTTAAAAAACATTGTTCGTACTGTTTTCGGTTCCATCTTATAATTAAAAATCTCCGGTCTTTAAGTCAAGAGTGTATGCTTGACTTAGAGACCGGAGAGGCGGACAAGCTTTTATATCAATAAATAATTATGTAATGACGTTATAAATTAATAATAAAAGATCTTTAGGAAAACTTTACTTTAACATTTTTAGCGCATTTAATTATAAGTTTGTTTTTAAATGAGTTTTTTTCCTTTAAATTTTATTTTAACTGTACTAGAAATAATACACAATGTACGATGATTTAATTTAATAAAATAAAATAAAATTGTTCCACTAAAAGAGCGATAGTAAGTTGAGTATCTGAATCGGTAGGCTATTTCTTCTAACTAAACATTTACAACCAACCACTTCCCCTAAATGCATATTTATACAACATAAACTCAGTCTATGTATTGCCCCAGCAAACAGTAATACGATAACCAAAAGCATATTTGTCCAAAGCTGTTATGTGCGCAAATATTTGTAGCCAACATCATTATGTAATGTTAATTTTATGTAAATAACGTTAAAATCGTTTCGTTGGTTGTAAAAATTACTGCGGAGCATGAAGTTATTGGTTATCCTTTGAACGATTTACCACTTTTTTTAGGGTTCCGTACCTCAAAAAGAAAAAAAAACGGAACCCTTATAAAGTAATCTTACTTTGTTGTCCGTCTGTCTGTCTATCTGTCAAGACCCTTTAACTCGGGATCGCGTAAAGTTTCGACAAACATCGGGACAAATAAAAAGGTTCTATTTATTGTTTGTTTACATATTTATAAAAGGTAGTTTATAGAAGTACCGATATAATTACAGAACTTTAATAGAGCAGGAGCCCAGAGCCTCAAGACCTTGATTTTGAACGCTTAATTAGTAATTACAATTTTGTAAAATGAAAATCTGCCAGGATTTCAGAAAGATTCTCCTAGTAAAGATTCTTCTAGATTTTTGAAGTAAGATCTATTCCTCTCGTCGAACCCGTTGGTCGTCATCTAGACGAATAACTTTCTTGTGGACATTATTTCGCCATGTTATCCTATCCTCGGCTATGTGGATGGCGTCGCATACAGTAGTCCTAGTGTAGAACGGATTTGATCTGACCTGCGTGAAACTAGAAAATTGTCCCAAAAGATCCTACTCACGGGGCAAGAATTATCCTATATGCTATTCATGGACATGATTTACCCTCGTGCCAAATTTATCTAATGCCATTCAGTTGTTCGAGCGTAAAGGAGTAACAAACTTACAAACACTGACAAATTTTTGCCTTGATAATTATAATAAGTGTGAAGTGGTACATAGGTCCAACGGATTCCCGTGACCTTCACTAGGTGCAAGGTGGATCCGATAGATGCGAGAAGCATAAGACCAGTCGTTGTGTTGACACTTGCGGGAATCCTATGTCCAAAAGTGGACATCTTTTGTCTGTAAAGTTAATGGGCCAAAAAAATAAGTAATGTCTTTAGGTACTTGGACTTTATTTTATTGCAAAATAATGACATTGTTGCCGAATGTCACTGGCCACGAAAAAATGCACGGTGTCTATGGGTCGCCGCAAACGGGCCACGGGCCATAACCACAAAACGCTGGCATATTTCCTGTAAGTTTCATACATTTTATATGGATTCGCCGCACATGGTTGATGCCAGTGGCTATCACACGCTTTAAATCGCCGCTGCTCGCTTCTTGTGGCTCGCATTGGCCACTAAACACCGATACAAAACATTTAAATCTTCTTCATCAGAGTCCATTTTGATACTGCGCGTATGGGTTAAAAAAAGTAGCAGCCACCGGCCACAGTGACCGCTTCTAGCTTCTCGTGGCGGCGTTTGTGGCTGTGGTATGTGTCCCATGTGCGGCAACACTATGATACAAGGCATTTGAGCTAATCCGCTAGAAAACATTGTTTAAACATAAAGTTGAATCATTCAGTGTGTCTTTCATTGCTGTGCAGCAGTTCAATTTATTTGGTTTAACTATCTAATACAATCATAGCGAACATCAATAATCATCCCGACCGAATATTGATGTCGGTGCCCAATTTCATGGAAATTAACCAAGTACACAGGAGATATTGGATATTATTATAATTTAGGTAAGTATCTTCAAGGCTCTTAATAAACTAGTGTGCCTCACCATCAATGATTGCATCACTGCTTAACATCAGGTGGGATCGCAGTCAAGCACTGGTTTATATTAATTTAAAATATATATATATTACACTCATCGTACTGACTTTCTTCACTATCCTTTCTTTATTCAAGCTATTTTTCTGTGTAATACGCTCCCCCAGGAGATCAGGATGGCTACAAACCGATTAACATTAAAAACCAAAGTTCGCGAGTTAATTCGTAAAAAGCTGGCAGTACTATCACATCGTTAATGTTTCCCCATTGTCGATTTGGACCAATTGTTTGACTATTTTACTGTATGTATGTAGTTCATCCCTTCCTAGAGAGAGGTGGCCTGAGTCCCAGCAGTGGGAACATTAAAAAGCTGATTATGTTATATATATGTTATGTAGTTTTTTAATTTGAGTATATATTGTATAATTGTATTATATTTATTCTATGGTTTATTAATATATCTATTCTATGGTCTATTAGTATATCTATTCTTGTATTCGCTTTTTCTCTCTCTTTTATTACACCTCCCCCTATTTTTCTCTGTATCACCCAAAGGTTGACTGGTAGATAAAGCATTAAATAAATAAAAAATATTACAGTGCAAAAGTGAGTGTGTAAACACAAGTGCGATCTCTGTTCCTTTGTTGATTACTCTCATTGTTCGATGGGAAGGCAATCCGACGGAGGAAGATTAGCTGCAGGACAACAGCAACAGCTTAACGTGCTTTTCAAGGTAAAGGGATATCAGAGACAAACTCCAAACTGTTACAGATTAAATCCAAATGGAAAACCTAACAGCACTGTTTTCCCCGACCTGGAATTCTAAATTATGACCTCACGTTTAGCAGTTGCACTTGTAACAATGAGACCACTAAAGCACCTTAAGCAATATTATATAGCCATGATTTACTATCAAAATATTGTCACTGTAACGCAACCTATTCTCCAGGGCTCAGGCGTGGCTGTGTACATAATAAACATAATATAATAAATGATGTGCCACCACAAGTGAATATAGATTTATTGAGTTTCATAGCCACCAACGATTTGTCACTGCGAATGACTGGCGCGAAATATCGTTTTAGGCAAGTTACAGATGACCGACCTGCGACTAATCTGTGTTGTCGTAAAGATGAGAGATGACTGATTTAATAAATAGCAAAAACCGTATTGAGGACCTACTTAACAAGACCCTTTTTCTTGGGAACGCTAAGAGGTATCGAGTTGAAATTAAAACCATGAACTCAAGTCTGCGGTCCCTTGAATCTGAAAAAAAATGAAACTTCTGAGTTAACGAAAAAAAAAAGATACGGCCGTTTATGTGGCAAAAAACGTGTATTTCGACACTTTCAAGAGGATCAAAATTCATGAGTACTTCCCGTTGACCTAGAATTCTGAAATTTGGCATGAAGCTAGGTCTCATAGCACAAGTAAAGGAAAAATTCTGAAAACTGTAAATTTGTAGATACGTCACAAAAAAAATTACGATTCGGAAAAATCTTCGTAACTCAATTCGGGAATTGAACTGTTTTCATAGGTAAGTTTGTACGGAACCCTCAGTGCGCGAGTCCGACTTGCACTCGCCCGATTTTTTTATTATTCACTAGCTTTTTGCCCGGGGCTCGCCAGTGTACATAAAATATAACCTATGTCACTTAGAAATAAAGCAGTTTTCAGGTGAAAAAATTTTAGCAATCGGACCAATACTTTCAGAGATTACCTCCTACAAACAAATAAACAAACTTTACCTGTTTATAATATTAGTGTAGATAGGCTCGTGTTTGACCACTATCTCACCGGATGGTAAGCAATAATGTGGCCGACGATGGAGCACGATTGCCTGGAAGTAACTTATTCACTCTAGACTTAAAGACCCCTAAGTTATAGCTATCAGAAAACACAGACTCCGTTGTTTTGTGCGTTATGTCGTGTAGCGCCCAACCTGTGATACTTCCCATACCTTCACTTTTATGTGATTATGGTGTTATTACACATCTTTCTCTAGATACTTTGGAAATAGCTAGTGGTTATTATATGGATTTAAATTGAAAACAAAACATAAATTTGTGTAAAACTAATGATGTCCCACATCAAAAAAAAAAAATATTATCAGTCATAATTTTCGACCATTCATGTTGAACTATTGTATTATATTATTTCTGGTTGGGTTGTCAACAATTTCATGGATTCCAACATTCCTTCCAAATTACTTACAACTGCCAGACTTCTCCCATAAATCAGTCGGGCAACTTAGCAAACTGTTAACCGAGTTAACCTCTGTCGCGCGCGTGTAACAAGCCTTACCAATATGTCAGTCACAGTTGTGGTTTAGCTCTGTCAGCTATGTACTTCACAAAGCAAATCTCTGACACTGCTTGCATTGCAAAATGTAGTTATCTTTCTAGTAGACATGTCATGCAAATAGTACTAACTGCAATAAAAATTGAAAATGCTATATCATTTTGTCGTAATGTATATGTCGTAGCCAGATCATAGAAATTGATCACTTTATGATATGGCCAACTAAAACTGGCCAGATCATTAAAGTTAAACATCGAAAAAGTTAGAAACATCGTTAAAGTTTATCGATATTTCAATCATCGTTTGGCCTACTTTCTTTAGACTTTTTACTATCATAGAAATCCTACATCAATGATAAGGCCCAACGAGGATCGACATAATATATCATCATCAAATGTTAACGTTTATATGATCTGGCCAGTTTTAGTTGGCCATATCATGAAGTGATCAATTTCTATGATCTGACCACGACATATATATTACTAATAGCTACAACGTAAGGGTAAGAGTGAATGGTTACTTCTGGGCAAGCCTGATCTATCGTCGATCACATCATCGCTTATCATCGAGTGAGATAGAGGTTGAGCGCGAGGTTATCAATAACCATCCGGCTGTTCTGTAACCGTACAGACCGAGCCCGATTCGTCGATGGCGCGAATTGTTCCACGCGCGCCTTAAAGAGATGTCAGCAAAAGCATAGGGGCCCAGCAGGGCCGAAGCAAGCCCACTGCTGGGGCCATGGGTTGTCCGAAAGGGAACACCGTGGTCCTAGAACGTAAAGGGCAACTCGACGAACAGCGGTGGGTTTTAGTCAGTCTAACACGCCATCTCTTCAGCATGAAAAATCATTAGATGATTTCTTAACTTCAAAATAAAAAACACCAATTAACCAAGATAATTAATCTTACAACCACTTTGCCAATAAAACTTTTTTGGCACCTTACCAATGAAAAGTAAAGCTGTCTACATATACAATGCTGGACACAGACTGGACCAGCTAACATTTGGGATCGAATGTTTAGGTTTTACCAGGCGATCGAAAGCTTACATCCATCGCTATCTGTTCGTTAGCGCACAAGTGACAGGCGTTTTGTATAGTTAGCTTTTATAAATACGGCATTTATTTATATATACTTTATTGCACACCAAGATTACAAAACAAAAGGAAACCCTAAAATAAAAAACATACAATTGGTGGAATCGTCTGTTTGCACACTGCCATCATTATGTATAAAGCCTAAATCAAAATGTTTGTATATTTACAAGTGACACTAGTGACAGCAACTAAACGCGATTATGCAAGCCAAACGTTAAAACGCGATTAGTTTTATTGGTGAATTCCCCCTTAGGCGTTATGCAAAACGGTTTCGAAACACTACTGATGATAGTTAAAATTAATAAAAAAGAATTAGTAGAAGTCATTAGATGAAACCTGCCTCAAAAAAAGGCGTGGAATCGTCCTTTGAAAATGTATCCCTTCTGTTATCCAGATCCAAAAGAAAAACCCGATGAACTGAGTTAGAAGATATTGGTCACCGTTCGCCCGGCATTTGTTTCTTCAATCAATTTGGTCTGGATTTGCTCGTTATTGCTAGCAATTTATCTTTGATCTTTGTGTCTTGGACCTTTGGGCGATAACGTGGCATTTGTCAGCGATCACGATTGTCAAGAATAGAATATACTTTATTGTACACTATAATCACACATATTTTAGACGAAAGTTTTTATATATGTGTTTATGTTTGTTGGTCCTTTACGGCGGTATTACCACACTATATGGCAATGCTTATACTATATAATTATCTTAGTAGGTTTGAAAATAGATTAATCTTCTAGATCTTCATATAATTTATTATATATTCATTATCTTTTATGTCCTAACTAAAAAAGCGTATTACAAGGTTAAAGACTATGTCGAAGACACGCTTGTTTGGCAATGACTGCTTCTGCACATGTAGCCCCCTGGTAACTCATAATATTGTGTAAATATATCTATTAACTGCTCCACATTTATTGTAATATATACCTTTTTGTTTTCTTCTAAGACTGCTTTTTCAATATTTTTTATATTATTAGACGAAAACCACCATCAATTCGTTAGTAATTAATTTTGTTAACATGTCATTAATTGATAATTGTAATTATTTATTTTTCTTGCTTTTTTTAATTAATTCATATAAACCAGTGCTTGACTGCGATCCCACCTGATAGTAAGCAGCGATGCAATCATTGATGGTGAGGCGCACTAGTTTATTAAGAGCCTATTCACTCTAGCCTTGAAGACACCTAAATTATAGTTGGACGGGAAGACCGCAGCAGGCAAATTGTTCCAGTCCTTCGATGTACGCGGTATAAACGACGAAGCGAAACGCTTAGTCCGGACCGTTGAAGTTTCAACAACGTAAGGGTGGATACTCGCCGTACGTCGGGTTGTCCGATGGTAGAAAGGAGATGGCGGAATCAAGTCATGCAATTCCCGCGCACACTCTCCAAAATGCAACCTGTAAAATACCGATAGGCTGGCTACCCTGCGCCTGTGCTCGAGGCTTTGTAGATTGGACTTAACCAAATATGGATCCCCAATTAGCCTCTTCGCACGCCTTTCCACTGAGTCCAAAGCTGCTGCTGCAGATGGCATTTTGCAGCACCAGCCCATATGTGACTGCAGTACTCCACACACGATCGGACCTGTGCTTTGTATAACATTAGAAGCTGTCCCGGTGTGAAGTACCGTCGGACCTTTGCAAGAACGCCTAGTTTTCTAGCAGCTACCTTGGCTTTAGACTCAATGAACTGCCCAAAATTGAGGTCTGAGAAAATTTCAACCCCCAAGAGCTGAAGGCGGTCGGTGCACTCCAGAGATACATTCTGAAAAGCAGGAGCCAAGGCGAACGGACTCCTTTTGGCGGTGAACAGACACGCTTGTGTTTTGGCGGCGTTGAATCCTACCAGATTGGTTTCGCCCCACATGGAGACTGCCTGAAGTGAGACATTCGTACGCTCTACCATAGCCTCTCGTTCGGACCGGATTAGCTCCTTACTAGCCCGAGCACCTGGCAGGTATCTCTCTACAACTGTGCTATCATCTGCATACCCATAGATACCGGGCATCAGCAGATCGTTAATATGCTCTTTTTTATAGGCTCTTTTTTTATAATGTGAATGTGAGAACACTGTAGACTCCGCGAATTCTTAGGGTACTTCCTATTACGACTCACTTTTTATTATGATTATTTTTATTGTACTTTTTAGTACAATATTGACCGGTATACACTGTCCTTACATAATATGGAAATATTGTAAGAACAACATTTTTTTTAAAAGAGTAACCATGGAGTTTCTTGCCGCTTCTTCTCCATAGGAAACGACAAATTTGGAACCGTGCACTAGCTTCTGACGTTTTGTAAGTGCCCATGTAGGCCTATGTGAAATAAAAACTTAAAATATATTTTTATATACCTATATACGTGTGTTTGTTACTTAACTCCTCCTAAACGGCTTGACTGATTTGGATGAAATTTTGTGTGTATATTTGAGTGGGTTCTTGAATGGTTTGAAAATAAAATTAAGCCCGGTAGGTGGCGCTGCTGTCGGGTCCTCAAATTTTTATTCTGAAAGACTTTTTTTAGGAAGGACAACGTCTGTTGGGACCACTAGTTTAATATATGTGACGGCGCATAGATAAATAAAAACTTTGGAACGAGATTTGACTGCTGTCAGTCTGACGTAGCGTCGAGGCAATGGTCTGCGCGGCTATGTTGAACGGTGGTTTTTCCGAACGTCGAATCGCTTTTGTTCTAAGCAATCATGTCCTTTTCGTTTTGAAAATAATTAGTACCATAGAATAAGTGATATCCTAATTAGTTGTGAATAGATTTTAGTGAAATTCTATAAAAGATATTTTGTGAGAGTAAATAACTTTTCATTGTGACTCGAGTAACTTTTATTGGTGCTTATCCACAGTACCACTTATTGAAGACATGACCGATTCTGATGATGAAAGGCGTCTGCTTTTATATTTAATAATATACCGACATATGTGTACCTATATAAAAAAATAATGAAATAAGTGCCTATTTATTTTGAATATAAATTCGCAGTTTCCACTTAAATGCGTACTTTGTAACCAAACCAATGAACCGATAAAAACAATAACCCCGGGTATGTCAAAACACGTCAATATTTAATACAAAAACAAAAGAATATACTGACATACAAAGGCCAGCGATCACTCCCTTTTATGAACGATCATCTGGCGTCGTACATATAAAAAAGTAATTATGTAATGGCGTGTACATGTTGTGGGCATTTTGTATAATATTCATCTTCATACATACAGCTTCGTCCATTTGCATATTGTCGTTGATATTTTTATGACATAATTTAGTCGAATATGTATATGTTTTCGTCAACGGTAAAAAAACTGGGCAAGTTCGAGTCGGACTCGCGCACTGAGGATTCCGTACAAACTTGAAAGGTAAATTGCGGTTTATGATTTATGACGTATTAAAAAAAACTACTTACTAGATCTCGTTCAAACCAATTTTCGTTGGAAGTTTGTGTGGTAATGTAGCACAAAAGATCCAGAAGGGTCGAAGTGCTCTGGCCTAGGGCCAGCCCCACAACAAGATTGTATGGTAATGTATTTGGGCGCAAAACCATTATTTGATAAGGATTTAATTTGATCACTTCGATCATACGCCGACATGTAAAGTCAAAGTCAAAGTCAAATCTTTATTGCAGAACACAATACAATAAATTATACATTTCTGGATGTCATTTGAATGCTCTAGTTAATTGTGTTTTACCAAATTAGGCATGCAAAATTGTAATAAATTCAAAAAACATTTTGTGAGTAAGGTACATAATATGTCAGAGATTAATACTAAATGATAATGTCAACACAAAATAAAAACAAAATTAAAATAAATACAATAAATCGATTAAGCAAAGTAAATCGGACTTAGAAAGAAGCAACCATTATCATAATTGTAAATTCCTGTCTGAGAGGTATTCACTCACTAAATATATGATGTAGGTACATCATATATTTTTTTTTAGTTTTAACATTCTCTTATTTTAGAAGTTACAGGGGGACGGACACATTTTACCACTTTGGAGGTGTCTGTCGCGCAAAATATTCAGTTTAGAAAAAAATTATATTAGAAACCTCAATATCATTTTTGAAGACCTATTCACCACACGTATGGGATTGATGAAAAAAAAATTTTTGAGTTTCAGTCTAATTAAGGGGAACTCCCAAAATTTATTGTTTCTTTTTCTATTTTAGTGTGAAAATCTTAATGCGTTTCTCAGAATACACCTATTTACCAAGTTTCAACAGTATAGTTCTTATAGTTTCGGAAAAAAAGTGACTGTGACGTACGGGCGGACAGACAGACATGACGAATCTATAAGGGTTCCGTTTTTTGTTATTTGGCTACGGAACCCTAAAAAGTACCAGCAATACCTGTCCAGAAACTAATAGGTCTTTAACTATGAAACTGCCGTTTTTTAAAACGGGTTGCTTTGAAGTGTTATATCTTTGGATTGACTTGGAATTATAAGTTCAAATAAACTTTATGTTAAAGGTACGTTTATTTTTTTCAAAATTAGGTATTTATTGGTTTTTTTGTGTTTTGTATTTTCTAATATCGCAGTACTTATAACCATGAAATTCATCACCACCATATCAGACCAGTCATTACCATTTTGATTTAGACTTTATACTCGTACATAATGATGGCAGTGTGAAAACAGACGATGCCGGCAATTGTAAGGTTTTTTTTATTATAAGGTTTCTTTTTGTAATCTTGTTATGCAATAAAGTATAAATAAATAAATGCCGTATGTATAAAGGCAAATTATACAAAACGCCTATGATATACACACCGTGCTAATGAACAGAGAGTGAGAGAGTGATCGTCATTTCACAAAAAGTTTGAATTTATGTGTGTACGTTTGTTACTCCTTCATGCTCAAACGGCTGAATGGTTTTAGATGGAATTTGGCACATGGATAGACTAAATCTTGGAATAACACATAGAATACTTTTTATCTCGGCAGCATGTTCCTTAGGATAAGGCGACGTGGTTTTAAAAAAATATAAATGAATTCCAAACTTAGTAATACCAACGCAATATTTTAATAAATTGTTCCTAGCGATAAAACCTTTGAGTTTTATACCCGGAACTCTTATTTAAACCCGATACATAAAGCACTCAGAGCTACTGACAATTAAATCACTCAATTTGTCAGTTTAACTCGAATGCATCATGTCATAAATAAATATGTAACAGAGATAACGGAGTATTTGTATGTAACAAGAAAAAATAAAAAAAAAATGTTGTGATTTACCTATTCCTCTTTTTTTTGCGAGGTCGAATATCATTTTATGATTTGTCACGCTCTAGGGTAAAGCGGATTCATCATTTCAGATTTTTATTGACTAAAAAGACTTGCATGCAACAAAGGTGTTTTTTCAACAAACAAACACTGATGAAACTAAAAAAAAGGTTTTAGTACCTATAGTATTTATTTATTTCATGTAGTATAGATAATGGTACGGAACCCTTCATGTGCGAGACCGACTCGCACTTGGCTGTTTTTGGATCTCTCCGATATCTATAGGTATTAGGGAATAACGGAAAGGTTGCTTATTTTCGATGTTTACAGACTGCTTTATGAAGAACTTCTTATTTACGTTCTTGGACAAATACCCTACAAATAAAACGCTCAATAGTTTATAATTTATGCGGGCGCCGGCGTTAAAATCGAAATGATGCGAAATCACGCGCAAACTCTGGCGTTCGCTTGGGATTTGAGTGTTATTCTATCTCATCTCTATTATTTTATTTATCTGTGACTTTGTACTATCGATCTGAGAATATCTTTTTTTTTAGAAGTTCAGTAAAAAATAGTCGTTATTTTATTTGTCTTATTTTGCAGCCATTTATTTCTGTTTATTTATTTGTAATCACAAAACCATTACGTACACATCCTATCACAAAAACATATCTCTTATTGTTATACCAACACAGCTGTCTTTATGAATTGTATTCGACTTGTACCAGGGATGGCAAATGGCATCCGTGCTAGTAGTGGCACGCGATAAAATAATTCGAGCACATCAATCGAGTGAAATAGATACATAGCATCCAGGTAATTTGTAACAGTTGGTTTAAATAAACCAGAAAGGGATTGGATTGGCGACAGCAAACCGAAAGACGCAGCGCTGGAAGACTTCTTACAAGGTGGACGCGTAAGGGTCGCGGGAATCGGATGGATGCGAGACACACAAGACCGATCATTATGGCGACCCTTGGGAGAGGCCTATGTCCAACAGTGTACGTCTTTAGGCTGCAATAATGAAGCAGACCTAAGTTAATAAGCAACTAGTTTGATTTTTTATCTGGTAAGATTCTTTGCCACATGTTTACATTATTGCCATCCCTGACTTATACCAAATCAGCAAGTAGCAACACTAGTCCTTCTCTGAGACAACATAACATCTCCGAGTTCCAGTGACAAATGTTCGTATAAGGTAATAATTCATGCTGTAATACAGCTGTGACGTCATCCGTACGAATGTTTCAGACACCTGCCTATGTGGATAAAATAAGCTTGCCTATTTACTTATGTATAACTGGAACTATAGCGGGAATATTTTATTTGATGAGTTAACGTTAATAAAGCAGGTTACTGAATTTCTAAAAGTATGAATAGTTCAACTGACCTATGGTTGACAGACTTGGTCCTCGACTAACATCTAAAAGTCCAAACTCAAGGTTTGCCAACGAGCTATGGAGCGCAGCATACTATGTGTTAAATTAACAGACCACGTTTGAAATATTACAATGCGCTCCAAAACGCAAATTGTTTATGTGGCTCAAAAAGCTGCTCAACGTAAATGGGACTAGGCAAAACATGTCTGCCACATGTCTAACGAGGTGTGAGCCCGTAAAACACAGGACGCAGAGACTCGGGGCCGCGGCAGAACACGAAGGAGATGGCGGGACGACCTGGTTGTCTTTCTTAAGAATTGGAATGAGAAAGCGAGGAATCGTGATCATTGGAATGTATAGAGGGAGGTCTTTGCCCAGCTGTGAGACGATACGGGCTAGCTATAATAATAAATAATTTGTTGAGGAGGATATACTAAAAATAAACTTAACAGAAATTTTAAATTAGTCTTTTTGGTCTAAAATTCTTAAACTCTTGGCCAAACTAAAACAAAGCATTTATTTTAAACTAAACAATTTTCAGACAATTTTGAATTGTCATGATGTAATAGCTTCATCTTTCGTCGCCATTATTTCAGCCAAAAGACGTCGGAATAGCTATTTGCATGCACCAAAAGATTGAGATTTAAGAGAAATATTGAGAAAGAGGCTTTAAGTACCTATGCCTAGATCCAAATCCAGTGATTGTAAAAACAAATCATAAAAAACCTCAGGCAAAACACAATGGTATTAATTAATTGTAAAGTAATAACATCTTAAATGAATGAGCAATAACCGAGAGTAACCGGGAGTAGCTCATATTAAACGAGAAATATAAAAAAAAATACGTAATTAATTGAAAGTAATGGCCTTTGAGAGGTCGAGTAAAGTCATTTTCAAGTGATATTTTCCTAGAAAATGGCCACCGCCATTTTCTATCAAAAACTCTTTACAAAAAAATAAATAACCGACTCGGTGCTTGTGGTATTGTTTGTTTGTTATTTAACACCGACTTTCGAAATTAAAGTTATTTTGATCGTTTTAGTATTTTTTTTTATAGTGAAGTCACAGTATAGATATATAAACTCCTAAGCGGCATTCGCTACTGACAGAACCGCGAGAAACGCTTAGGAGTCTCGTCGATGCGTATGTTTGTGTGAGTGAGCCGTTTCGAACATTTGTAGGTAGTTTCCGTACTGTTCCATATATCTTAGTGTGGTGAACTCTTTTATTTCACACTTTTAGTTGTGATACACTTACCCATTTCTCATGACAATTCCAATCAACCCAAATACTACTAAAATACATTGTTTTATTATGAAGTTCCCGTGTCTACCTTCTACCTTCCGGCTCCATTATCAGATCAATTCGATAGTACCTTATAGCCAAAGTAAATCTCATGACAATTCTAATAAGCCCAAACACGACTAGGATACATGGATTAATTACGAAGTTCCATTGTCTATCTTCCGGCTCCATCATCATCATCATCAGATGACTTCGATGATACAATTTTTAACATAAATATTCAGAACCATTTATTTATTTTTACTGTCATAGTTGCTTAGGTATATTCATAGTGATTTCTATATGAGGATGAAGTTCCGTTGGCCATTTCTGGTCTTCTTCACCAGGTCCACTTCATCAAATGTTGCTTTTTGACTGTAAATGCTTGAGTTCTCGATAAGAATACCAAAATCAACATATGGTTGCCTATAATATTTGAGGAGTTCTCTCGATTCCTCATGGGTCCTACATCAAAACAGGATTTTGAAAAAAATGGGACCAATCTGGAAATATATCCTTTTAGGGGAAAAAAAAAATTTCGACGGAGGTAACAAACATAAAAAAAACTTGGCGAGTGCGAGTTGGACCCGCGCACTGAGGGTTCCATACAAACTTACCTATGTAAATAGTTCGATTTCCGAATCACCAAGGAAGTCTCGAAGATTTTTCCAAATCGCAAAATAAAATTTTTTTTTCGCGAACTTAATTTTTTTTTTTTAACAGCTTCAAGGGACCTCAGACTTTATGGTATATGAGTATATGGTTTTAATTTCAACTGGATACCTCCACGCGTTCCCGAGATAAAGGTCTTGACAGACAGACAGACAGATGGAATGATCCTATAAGAGTTCCGTTTTTTCCTTATGAGGTACGGAACCCTAAAATTACAACTAAATTGAAAACCGCCTCCTATTTTTGAAGTCTGTTCAAAATATTTTAGATTTAGGATTTATATAAAATTTGCCACACGAGTAGACCGTATCTTTGAATAGCACATACCGAGACTATTTTTCGTTTACCTAGGACCCATTTGTTCTCAGTAGGTCTGTCTAACTTCAAGAATCCAGCTCGGTTGGGCAGCGTTCGCGAAGCTGTGCGATATCGTATCATCTGGCATACTACAGTGTCTCAAGACGAAAGTCAGTGCGTGTTACCAGTGATGACATATGGCTCTCAAACCAGGTCGTTGCAATGAGCCTTATCAGTAAGCTTAAAGCCAGAGGACATGCTCGAGGTTTCCTTGCCTGATCAAATCAGAAATGAAGATATATCTCTTTGAAAAACGTACTGTATGTATTTAAATCTATAAGTATCTCCTCATCTTAGCCGAAAGACGTTCACTGCTGGACATATGCCTCCCCCAAGTGTCGCCACAATGAACGGTCCTGTACGCCTCGCATTCATCGGACTCCCGCAACCGTTACCAAGTCATCGGTCCACCTTGTAGGAGGCCTTCCAACGCTACGTCTTCCGGTACGTAGTCGCCATTCCAGAACCTTTCGGCCCCAACGGCCATCCGTTCTGCGAGCAATGTGCCCGCCACTTAAGTTTGGCGATTCTTCGTGCTATGTCGGTAACCTTGGTTCTCCCGCGGAAGTACTGGTCCGATTGTGAAACTTTTTTCACCGATAGAAAGTTGCTTTATTCCTGAGCAAACACATTAAATATATAGAAAGACATAGGCTATATTTTATGGACGCAGGTGAAGCTGCGGGCAATAGTATTATATAAAAGGAAAAACTGTCTGACATATTAACACACAGCTGAAACTACTGGGACTAGGAACATGAAATTTTACACAAGGTTTCCTTTTATGACGTAGGGGAGCACTAAGAGAGGATTATCCAGAATTCTCCCCCTAAGGAGATGAAATAGGGAACCAAAGCTTGTATGGAAAAACCAAACAGGAAAAACCAATCAAAACCGGGAAGCCACTGGTAGAACCTAGCATAAGCTTGGCAAAAGTATAGAGTAATTTAGGTTTTTTTTTTCGTTTGCTAGATACCTTATACAGAATAATGGATGAAATTGAATGATGACTCATAATAAGATTCATTCATTGACACGATTTGCCTACTTTGGTTTAATAGTATCAAAATTTTTCAACATGTTTTTAATGAAATATTTCGGAAATTCATCAAGGAAATAATCGCAATCTACATCCGTGGTAAACAATCTACAAACTTTGGAATTTATGAGGGAAAGTTACCCTATATAGTAATTTATTGAAAGCCTAGCGTAACCTTAAACTTAAGTAAAACTTTGAAGATCTACAAAAGACTCTTCAGTATAATAATTAGTCTGAAAACGAATAAGCAACGAAAAACTTAATTCAAAACGATTTGAGGGAGTTTAATATTAAATTTGGGGCAAGTCTTAAGCAATCCAAAAGACCCTTAACTTATCCCGAAAAGCTAATGAAGGAAACAAAAAAAAAAAAACAATAACTCACGTAAGGATTGCAAAAAAATCCCGGGATTTTAGTAATCCCGGTTTTCCTGGCCCCACAAAGAGATGAAATCGTTTAATTTTGCGAGAACAACGTCTGTGCTATTTTAAATTTAATTACACCCTCATTCATCCCGATTCGTCCCTGAGGCATTTTTTTGGACTGATTTACAGTTCTGGTATTTTTGTTAAACGTACTTTAGCCATAATTGATTTCGGATTGTACATTTGTACAAAGACGATTTCGGACTTTTTATCGGTTCGTTTCGAGTTTTTCAGCACCTTAATTGAGCAGTTGATTGTTTGAATGATTTATTTGAAGACGTTGGAATTTATTGAAGGGTTGTGTTTTTAGGTACTGGGGACAATCAGTGTTTTTAGGATTCCATAACTAAAAAAGGAAAAAACAGAACCCTTATAGAATCACTTTGTTGTCCGTCTGTCTGTCTGTCTGTTTGTCAAGATCCTTTATCTCGGGAACGCGTGGAGGTATCGAGTTGAAATTAGAACCATATACTCAAGTCTACGCTATCATGAAGCTGTGAAAAAATCAAACTTCCGAGTTTGGTAACGAAAAAAAAAGATACGGCCTTTAAGTCGCAAAAAACGAATATTTCGACACTTACAAGCGAATCAAAATTCATAGGGATCTAGAATCCTGAAATTTGGCGTGAAGCCAGTCTCATAGCACAAGTAAAGGAAAAAATCTAAAAACTGTGTTGCGTCACAAAAAATAAACTTTATTTGCAATTCGGAAAAATCTTCGTAACTCAATTCGGGAATTGAACTGTTTTCATAAGTAAGTTTGAACGGAACCCTCAGTGCGCGAGTCCGATTTGCACTTGCCCGGTTTTTTTACCTTTGGAAAAAACGGAACTCTTATAGGATTATTTTGGTGTTCGTCTTTCTTTTATAAGACGAACAGCAAAGTACTACATACATACCTCTACGTGTTCCGGAGAAAAAGAATCTTCTCTTGTTGTCTGGAACACGTAAAGGTATCAAGCTGAAATTAATCTCAAATGATCAGGTCTGCTACACCTTGGAGCAGTGAAAAATAAAACTTAAAAGTCAATGGAATCTAAAGATAAGGCGTACTTTGTTGTGTGTAAAGTGGGTGATCGACGTAAGAGCCTATACCGCGGTTTTAAAGAACGACAGTTTTAACCACGGCTCGTTGATGCTGATCGACTAGCGAGTAAAACAGTCGTATTGTAGTCGAATTGAGGTTAACATATCTCGTTCGGAGTCTGAAGCTTTGTGTTATCTTGGTATTATAGCATACCACGAAATTAAGAAAAATAAAAGCGAAAACGTTTGAGAGTTTAGGTTAAAAGATGGATTGAGAAAGGGCAAGTGTTATCTCATACACATTTAATTTGAGAATTGTCAGTAGAACCACTCGATTACAGAAATCCATGATCGAAGCGCAGTTTTGAATGACGAGCCGAGTAAAAAATTAAGCAAAAATGACCCGCGAGCCAGGCTCGTCAACTCACAAAACCGCGGGATTGCAATGATACACCGGCGCGGCGAGCTTTTCCGACGAGCCTTAAGACCACGGTTTTACTCGCTCGTCGTTCAGGGCCTTTATAAGGCGCACGTTCACAAAGAAATCAAAACATATAGAAGACTTCACGTCGACCTAGAATCATAAAAGGCAAGAAGCAAGTAAAGGAAAAAAAAACTAAATCTGTAACTTTTTAGTTACATTACCAAATAATTTTGCGATTCAAAAATCTTCTAGATTCGAGAGAGAAAAATATTCGAAATTAGAACTATTTACATACCTACATAATTGGACGGAACGCTTGGTGCAAACACGACTCGCGTTTGACCGGTTTTCAAAGATACGAAGTAGAATAAAAACCGTTATCTGTTGTTATCATCTTCGATAACTTTGTGCTGGGAAATTATATCAGAACATTTAAACTGAAGCATAAAGCTCGTTCGACGTTTGAAATGTAAGACATTTTAGTATCCATATCAAAATCTTAAAAACACGTTGAAGGCTTCTAGAGAAAGGAAATTTTCCATTATCATGTTTACCATGAGAAAAAACGTTTCCAATTCTTAAAAAATCGATACAAAACAAAAAATAACCACGTAAGTACAACATAAGCCTTCATACATACATAACAAGTTCCAACAATTTCCTCGTCACCGACTTATGAGAGATGAGGAGACGCGCCGCCATTGGCACGTCTGAGATGAGCGACAAATGATATCGTGTTCCTTTCGGTGCATTCTCCCCTGTTATAGCTGATAGCGCTGCTTGAGATGTTTGTGGCTCGAATTTTGTTCTCGATGAATGTTGTTTTATGTGATGTGATGTTTTTTTTTTGTATTTGTTTCCTTTTATCTAGAAATCATTGGTTGGTCGTAGTAAGTTGGTGTAGGTGTGTAGGTGTGTTTTAGGAGATCCATTAATGTAAAATGTCTTTTGCGTTATCTCCTGTTCGATGGAATCATATTATGATTCGCTATTAAAAACATGTCTATATCAGACCCGTATCATTAAATATAATTGCCACAATCACTTTCACGGGTTGATAATTTAGACAAATTTTATGATTCTAATTCCAAAGGTTTTTAGGGTTTCGTACCTCATAAGGAAAAACGGAACCCTTATAGGGTCACTTGGTTGTCTGTCTGTCTGTCAAGACCTTTTATCTCCGGAATGCGTAGAGGTATCGAGTTGAAATTAAACCATATACTCAAATTTGCGGCTTCTTGAAGCTGTGAAAAAATCAAACTTCTAAGTTAACGAAAAAAAAAAGATATGGCCGTTTATGTCGCAAAAAACTCATATTTCGACACTCTCAAAAGAATCAAAATTCATTGGGTACTTCCCGTTGGCCCAGAATCCTGAAATTTGGTATAGCAAAGTTTTATAGCACAAGTATAGGAATAAATATGAAAATAGTAAATATTTTTTTACGATTCGGAAAAATCTTCGAGACTCCATTCGGGAATTGAACTATTTACATAGGTAAGTTTGTAAGGACCCCTCAGTGCCTGAGTCCAACTCGTACTTGCCCAGTTTTTTTTTAAGTTACCCCACACCCGAAATAATCCCTGTATTGTGGGTGCGTTTATCAAATATGTAAACTCACATACATAAGACACCTAGACTCAAAATAACTGCCTGAAGGCCGTACGTTTGTTACGTACGGAAATCGAACCTGCAACACGCAGCGCAGGAGCCAATTGCTTTATACTCGACTCTGGATCGCAAATGGCAACTGAAGGTGCCCCCCTAGCCAAGTTACAACCGTTTCGTTTCGATTCTCTTTTCGTCGATCGCCTCGAGTCGGCCACGCCTCCGATTCGTTTGTTCTGACATTATCTCAACGCTCAGTCACGTGGTCAGAACAAAGGAATAGGAGGCGTGGCCGACTCGAGGCGATCAACGAAAAGAGAATAGAAACGAAATGGTTGTAACTTGACTAGGGGGCAGGTGAGTTTTTTACACTAATATTATAAAGAGTTTCCTTTTATGTTTTTTTTGTTTGTAGGAGGTAATCTCAGAAAGTACTGGTCCGATTGCTAAAATTTTTCACCGATAGAAAGCTGCTTTAGTCCTGAGTGACATAGGCTATATTTTATGTATGCAGGCGAAGCCGCGGGCGAAAAGTAGTCGTTAATAAAAGTATAAAAAAACTGGTTTGTAGATCTTATTGACTGAAGATTTACATAATCTCAGTTTTCGTAAAGCTGGAAGTTTTACACTCCCTTAATACCCTCTACACCATAATACACTTGGTTTTAAAACACAAAGTTCTCGCTGATGTAAGACTGGCGTGTTCCTGTCCTATTAGTGAGTTCCGCTTCTCTTTGATGCCCTAAGTAACAAACGCACGGTCAATTTTATTGTTAGGGGCTTTTAAAAAGATCTTTGTCAGTCGCTCTATGTCTTTTTTTGTGGGAAATCATCCAACTTTTTTCTCGAGAGTGGAGCGAGAGGGTGTGTCAGACTTTAACTGACTAAAACCTACCTGGGTTCTTCAGTTGCCCTTCGCGTTTTAGACCCATTTATGTGAATGACTGGCCTGTTGGTCTAGTGGTTAGTGGCCCTGACTGCTAAACCGGAGGTCGTGGGTTCGTTTCCCACCCAGGACAACTGTTTGTGTGATGAGCATGATCATTTGTTCTGTGTCTGGGTATAATTTATCTATAATATGTATGTATTTAGGAATATATAAGTATGTTTATCAGTTGTCTAGTACTCATAACACAAGCTCTGCTTAGCTTGGAACTAGACGGCGTTGTGTGATAGTTGTAGAATATTATATTATTTCCTTTTTAGAAATTCCTCGTGGCCCTAGCGGATATCGGTCCTGCTGGGCCCTATGGTTTTGCTGACATCTCTTTGAGGCGAGCGTGGAAACCTACGCGCCGTCGACGACACGGGCTCGGTCCAAACGGGCTGAATATATATTTTTTTTAAAGTAATGCTTACTGGTGAACTCGTACAAAACTCATCATCATCTTCATCATTTCGGCCGAAAGACGTGCACTGTTGGACATAGGTCTCCTCTATGTGTCACCACAACGACTGATCCTGCTCGTTTTGCATCCACCGCATTCCCACGACTCTCACCAGGTCGTCGGTCCACCTTGTTTGAGGCCTACCAACGCAACGTCTTCCAATACGTGATCGCCACTCCAAAATTTTTCAGCCCCATCGACATCTACTCATCACAAGACTACCTAAACGTAGGTTTGCGCGGGCTTGCGACTGTCTCGTAAGTGTCCGGACTGAGCCCAAGTCGTCGACGGCGCATACTGTTCCATGCGCGCCTCAGGGAGATGTCAGCAAAACCATAGGGGCCCAACAGGGTCAAAGCCTACTAGGGCCAAGGGTTTGTTTCTGAAAGGAAACCTCGGGACGAAGGCAAATAAGGAACAGGAGTGGGTTTTTAGTCAGTAAAAGTCTGACACGCCGTCCCACTCCGCCCACGAGCGCGGGTTTTCATTGGATGATTTTACTACCTACAAAAAAAGGTATTAAAATCACACAAGAAGATTTAAGAACTCTGAAAATGATTAATATGACTATTTATGTGTATAAGGACGTAATTTAAGCAATTGCCAAATAAAATCAGATTACATCACAGTCAAAACATACTCAAAATATCTCTCTTATAAATATTATACCCGAAAAGAATATAGTGGATACTAATAATATCATAATATTAATACGAAATAATATGAAAGCTTTACTTTTATATTGACGAGCAAGTTGAGTCAAGGTTGAGTTAATTAGTTTCTAACTCCTAGAAAACTAGACCGAATTTCGAGCTCTAGGCGGTGTTTATTCCAGCAAAAAAAAAGGCAATTCCTTTCATATATTCGGGTAGCAATAGACACAACAACAAAACTATGTACCTTCATTCTCCCAGGTTTTATCGCAGCATAACTAGACTAACAAAAAGTTTGGCCTCCTACTAAATTAGAAGCAAAACATAAAGCGAATTCATTAACAAACTGTTTGTACCTCACTTTAGGATAATAAATGGAGGACAGCCTGAATTAGTAGTTTATTAGGTGAATACACAGAATAACTTTTAGATTTAGAGAGAATAAATCAAACTTTTAGAAGTTGGGACTGAGCGGGTCACGTCAGCTGTACGCACAGTGACCGCTGCTGGTCAAGTGTCTCCACACAGTGAGTTCCTGCAGATGGCAAGCGCCGTCGAGGACATCCCACAAAAAGGTGAGAAGATGATTTAGACGCGAACCATGAGGGCTGATTTGAGACGGCACAGGAGAAAACCTGTCTGCACGAACTTAGGGGAAGCCTGACCGTATGCACATGGGACTGGGAGTCTCACCGCAGCGAGTTCCTGCAGATGGAAAGCGCCGTCGAGTACAACCCAAAAAGGGGTGGCAAGACGATTTAGACGCGTACCACAAGAATTGGTTTGAGATGATGATGATCATCATCATTTCAGCCGAAAGACGTCCACTGAGGCCTCGCCCAAGTGTCGCCACACTGAACGGTCCTCGCCTCGCATCCATCTGATTCCCGCAACTCTTACCAGGTCATCGGTAATTATAAGATCTTTGTACCCTGTGTTCACAAAATGAACAAATGAATTAAATTAAATAAATCGGTCCACCTTGTAGAAGGCCTTCCAACGCTACGTCTTCCGGTACGTGGTCGCCATTCCAGAACCTTTCGTCCCCAACGGCCATCCGTTCTGCGAGCAATGTGCCCTGCCCATTGCCACTTAAGTTTAGCGATTCTTCGTGCTATGTCGGTAACCTTGTTCTCCTGCGGATATCCTCATTCCTAATTCGATCACGCAAGGAAACTCCGAGCATAGCCCTTTCCATTCCCCTTTGGGAGACTTTAAGTCTTCTGATGAGGCCCATTGTAAGCGACCACGTTTCGGAGCCATATGTCATCACTGGCCATATGGCTCCTAACAATAATGTATAGAAAATAAAAAAAGTTTTACAAATCGCTTGAGATGGCAGCAGAAGTTAAAAGTCGAGTTAATTAATGCACGTTCCTTCTCTGTAACACGACGGCTTTGACAAGCCATAAGTTAATAAATTGTTGTAGGGGCTTTTAATATCCTCATGTGTTGAGTTACCAATAAAACTTTTTAACAGATAATATGTTATCTGACAAAAACAATTTTGACCTTAAGCGTAGCATGGTTTTGATAAATCAGCCTTACATGTTCCTACTGCCTGGGGCTCAGGCCTCCCCTCTAGGAGAAAGAAAATGAGCCATATTTTAATATGCGTGCCCAGTGCGTATTGGTAAATGTCACATATTTTCGAATTTTTCATTCTAGGATATGCCGGTTTCCTCACGATGTTTTCCTTCACCGTTTTGAGAGCAGTAGTGATGAAATAAACAACATAAAGTAATGCGTCTGGCGTGGTTTGGACTCGTGACCTAAAACTCGTAAGTTGGGGTCGTTATCACTGGGTCACTGCTCCTAAGAAATCCAGCCTTTCCAGTAGTGGTACAAACAGTTCTACAAGGGAAAAATCACTCTCAAACTTCTGAAGGCTAATAATAATATATAATGAGCAAACAGGCATATCTAAAAATCAAATACCACACTGAACTCACGTGATTAATAACAGCCTAGTACAGGACAGAGAGTAGGCCGGTATCCCAACAGTCATATTGTACTCGTAAATATTAATAAATTAGCAACCCTCTCCAGCGTTGCAAGGGTGTTAGAAATCTTTGAAATTTCGGCTTTCCTCTACTCTCTTATAATAAGCAGGTATTACACACCTCAACCTTCCTCATGAATTATTCTCCCTATTTGTGAAAACCGCATGAAACCAGGTAGCCAGTTAGGTATGCTGGTGGTCAGGATACCCTTTAAAGCCGTGGGTGCTGGCTGTATGGCTCGCTGCTCGAAAGCTTGAGGAAGTGATGATGACGCCACGATGTAGTGGCTGCTCGAAGGCTGCGCTGACGTTCATTGTCGAGGGTCACCGGTTTGGAGGTAAGCAGAACAGAGAGTAAAGTCCCGCAAACCTACGTTGAAAAGGGGGGATCATCCGGCCAGACGGGTGTTATGTCAGGTGGGCAACTGCCCGATAGATGATTTCGGGTTGTTCTATATGTTCTAATCGCGCGGAGAACTTTAATTGCGCGATGCAGGATTAGTTTTTATGTGACGCCATAGATGTTACTACCATCCGTTTAGTAGTTTTTGAATTTATATTGTGTACTATCGCGGTTAATGATTAATGAATGATAAATTTCGTTATATTTATTTTGCAAATAAGTTAAAAAAAAACACTTTTACTCGTTAATTTTGTCTTTAATTTAAAGCTAAATGAAGCCGAGGTTTCCTAGTTGACTATCCTGAGAAGAAACACCGAAACAAACTTAGAGGTCAAAATATTTTTTAAAGTCCATACTGTAAATACCTATGTAATGATCAAATCATATGAGAATCATGCAGATTGGTGTCTGAGATAGTCTTTTGAGGAAAGAACTGCTCAGATTTGTGTGAGTCTGTCCAGCTAGTGCAAGAATTTGTCAGTATTCGTGTAACTCAGCTCAGGACTACTAAGGGTCTTTTTAATAGATATTGTGCGGATTTCATCACGCATACGGGATTGCCCCGCACGCGTAGTGCCCGCAAATGTCCTTTTCATACAAGTACGAGTATTTATTATAACGCGTGGAATACGCACGCGTGCTGTGGGGCGTCATATCGGGCAGCACTCCGCATGCGGACCAATTCCACATGCGAGATGAAATCCGCACGATATTAAAAAACACCCTAAGAAGCTCAAAGACTTGATGAACAATACCAAAGAAAGGACATTTGGGTAGGCCGTATAAAGTACTTAAAACTACCAGATACTATGTGAAAATAACAGAAAAGGAAAAAGTAATCCACATATTCACAATTGGCGAGCAATGGGTGGCTCGCCGTCCGACCGTCCGGTAACCGTCTGGACCGAGCCCAAGTCGTCGACGGCGCGTGTTGTTCCACGCGCGCCTCAAGGAGTTGTCAGCAACTGTAGGGGCCCTGCAGGGTCGAAGCCAACCGGGGCCAAGGGTCTGATTCTGAAAGGAAGACTCGGCCCTGGTACGAAAGGCAACGAAGGAACAGGAGTGGGTTTTTAGTCAGTAAAAGTCTGACACTATCTCCCGCCTCGCCCAAGAGCGGGGGATGTCATAAGATGATTTTCCCACCGGAAAAAAAAAAAAAAAAAAAAACATATTCAAAATCACATACAATTATAAAGTAAAATCTGTGGGGGATTTTGTTTTATAATAATTATGTAAGGATAATACCGACATATTTCTAGACCAAGCGTTTAAGCGTTTGGAAGTTGTCCCTAGCAACTAGAAAAGTCTTTTTTCTATAGAAACTAATATCGTCCAAGTAGATATATCGAGGTGTCCTTTACTCAACCGTGGAGAAAGTTGCCATTATAATAACGACTTGGCCAAGGATTTATTTAGGCTATCCTAAATAAATACTAAGTGAACAACATTGAATGAATGAGGGCTTTTAGTTAATTAGAAGAAGAATAATTTATCGGAAGATACATATACTACATCGTGTATCTCTGTTTTATTTTGTGGGTAGTTATAATTAATACTAACTTCTGCAAGCGGCATCACAAATGTGAAAGTAGACAATTATGACCAGAGAAACCTTCCGGGATAAAAGTAACCTTTGCCCTGTTCTCGGATCTAGCCTATCAGTGTGGCAAAATTTCCTCTAAACTCGTTCAGCTGTTTCAACGAGAAGGAGTGAAAGACACACAAATAAAATATCACTATTTTTATTTATTTTTTAATAATAATTATTATTTTATTATTAGTTTGATATTATAATTGCTGCTCTCAAAAACGGTGAAGGAAAACATCGTGAGGAAACCGGCATGTCCTAGAACCAAAAATTCGAAGACATGTAACATTCACCAATCCGCTCTGGGCCCGCGTGGTGAATTACGGTCCATTCCCTCTCCTAGAAAGAGGAGGCCTGAGTCCCAGCAGTGGGAACATTAAAAGGCTGATTATGCTTATGCTATTATAATTGACATTTATAATTATTAGTTTGACATTCTAGATGTTTAATTTTATTTTGACTTCTATCATTATCATATTTTTTTAAATTATTTGACATAATTAAACGCTAGAATGATTTTATTATTTGTATTATTTTGGAAATATTTGCATGCCATTGTCCAGGGCAAACATGACGATTTATATTGTGTTTAACATCTCTTGCATACTGACAATTTACTCTTTAATGTATGTATTGTACCTACTCATGTTTGAGCAAATAAATGATTACTTATATTTTAAATATTTATTATATTTTATATATTAGTGTGATTGTCACCACTAGGTTTTTTTCGCAAGTTTGAAAACGTTTTTTGAAGCTACATGCCCATATTCATTATTTCAGGAATAAGGTGTGTGAAATAAAAAATATGTTTTTTTTCCTGTATTTTGTTTTTTTTTAGATATTCATCATCATCATCATCATCAAAAACACCCACTGCTGGACATAGTCCTCTCCTACGTGTCACCACAACGAATGGTCCTGTGGGTCTCTCATCCATCGGACTCGCACGACCCAAATTTCAAAATAAATAAACTTTCAAAATTAATTAAACGTAAACGAACCTGCTCATAATTTAAATTAATAAGACTTCCATTTTCTATTTATTTATCTTAGATAATATTTTATACCGTTGTGAATAGTCCGCAAATGTAAATGTTATCAATTTCATGATATTAGATTATTTTGATCTGTTTTAGTAAATATAAGTAACTAGCTACTGGAGTTGAACTTGTGGCGACACTTGGGGGAGGCCTATGTCCAGCAGTGGACGTCTTCCGGCTGAAATGATTCTTGATGATGATGAGCTACTCGAGTGGCAACCGCGTACCGGAAGACACAGTGTTGGAAGGCCCGATGACCTGGTGAAGGTTGCGGGAATTCGATGGATATGAGAGGCACAGGACCGTTCATTGTGGCGACATTTGGGGGAGGCCTATGTCCAGCAGTGGACGTCTATCGGCTGTAATGATGATGATGATGATGAAGTAACTAGCCCCTGTCAACGGCTTCACCAGCGTAAAAGTAGGTTTCTCCATACAAATTTTGAACCCCCGTTTCATCCCCATAAGGGGTGAATTTTGAAAAATCCTCCCATAATGCTCACTTACGTCATAAAAAGAAACCTTGTGCAAAATTTCACGCTCTTAGTCCCAGTAGTTTCGGCAGTCAGTCAGTTTCTCCTTTTATATAAATAGATTAGCTTCTGCCAGCGGTTTCGCCCGCGTGAAAGAAAATTTTCATCACACAAACTTTGAACCCCCATTTCATTCCCTCAGGGTGTGAATTTTTTAAAATCCTCTCTTAGTGCTCGCCTACGTCATAAGAGAAAGCTTTGTACAAAATTTCACGTTCCTAGTCTTAGTAGTCTAGGCTGTGCGTTGATATGTCAGTCAGTCAGTTTCTCCTTTTATATATTTATATAGATGAGCAAGTTTCCAAGAAACTAACACGGCTCGTAAACGATAATAAATTTCAAAGAATTCAATAAAAACTTCAAAAGATCTTGTACTAGCCCCATTAGTACATAATGTGACATACGATATGACTATGTTTAAGTTAAGAAATTGATTTAATTCGTTTCTAAGTATCCGAGAAAGGTAGACGAAGGTCACATCGATCGTCTGTATGTCTAGTCAATATCAAACTTTCTTTCATAGACTAATGTGTAAAATGTGAAAACTATATAAGTTTACAACTATTTAAATAGTAGATAAAGAGCACAAGATGCTTATATTCCCTGATGATTAGGTACAAATGTACACATTCTACATCAATTACGTTTAAATACGTAGGGGTTAAACCTAGTGCCATCAACCGGGAGCAAATTCATATTCTAGGCTGAGACTGACAAATTCACAGTCTGCGCTGCTACTTATAAATTCAAAGTTAGAGCTGCTACTGACAAATCCAAAATATGGCTGCTACTAAAGAATTCAAAGTGTGGGCTGCTACTGACAAAAAGTCTGGGTTGCTACTGAGAAATTCAATGTCTGCGCTACGCTGCTGACAAATTCAGAGTCTAGGCTGATACTGACAAATCCAGTCTGGGCTGGAAGGTGCCTACTGAAAAAAACCAAAGAGATTAATTCGATGATGCTTTACTCAACAAGGGATTACTCAGCTAGCTAGACCAAGAGGCAGTGCAATAGTATTTATGCGTCTGTTGTGTTGGCGATATGAACAAAGTATAATTTAGGTGCCTTCAAGGCTAGAGTGAATAGGCTCTTAATAAACTAGTGCGCCTCACCATCAATGATTGCATCTCTGCTTACCATCAGGTGGGATCGCAGTCAAGCACTGGTTTATATCAATAAAAAAAATAAAAAAAATAATCATATACTTGGTCAATGGTTGTCTTTGATGTATGTGCCATAGAGTAAGTAACCACTGTCTGTGTGTATCCGGCGAACGAATTCTGTTCTCTGTTCCTGTAAGACTGTTGAAATATAAAATTCTACGTTCAATTCGATCTAATCTTTTGTATTCGAAAATCCACTGCGCCCCATAACCCAACATGTCATTAATTGAACATGGCGGCAAGTAGTTGTGTAATTCGTGTTTGTTTACCAACTGTATCTCGTCTATAGTGAAACTTTAAGCACACAGGAATTACGGCGTTAAGTCTCCCAAAAGCATTACAATAAAAACTATTTTCGGAAACCATCTAACGCTGCCAACAAGTCCATTCAGCTAGAACAAAGTGCTTCCTGGGTTTAGTTTTCAACATGTTGATAGTCAACAAATGCTACAATTCCGGTGAAGGGTGTACATTGTTTGCGATCTCTGAAATCCCTGACACTGAAGCCTGGAGCGTTAAACCATTCATAGTTGGACCACGTAAGTTTAATTGTGTAAGTTTATAAAGATATGTTGTGGACCGTTAGGCTTCCATTAAAGGCTTATGTGACTAAAAGTAATTGTTGTAACCTATTCATTCTTGACTTCAAGATTTGTAGCAATTAGGAAGCATAGACTTCGGAAGGTAAATCCACTCCTTAATTGTACGCACAATGAATGAGCACGCTTCCTAAGGTTGTCGTTTAGATATCGTTATCAGCGATAAGACCACCTTTGTACTCATAGATTTAAGTTAGAGTAAAAGTTTTGTTACTGTTTTGGTGTACAATAAAGTTTATTCTATTCTATTCTTGTGCTCCATCGTCAACCACATCGTCGGTTTCCATCAGGTGAAATAGTGATCAAATAAAAGCCTGTCAATAAAAAAATAGATTTTTATAGATCAACCAACTGTGTGACAGAATTTCCTGAAAAAATTACGAGCTCATGCCAAGCCATTTTACAAACATTACAGTTCTTGGAGATTTTTTTTTCTGTGGAAAAATCATCCAATGACATCTCGCGCTCTTGGGTGGAGCGAGAGGGTTTGTCAAACTTTTATTTACTAAAAACCCACTCCTGTTCCACCTACCAGGGCCAGGTTTGCTGACATCTCCTTGAGGCGTGCGTGGAACTGCACGCGCTGTCGGCGACTTGGGCTCGGTCCGGATGGTTACTGGACGATCGGACGGCGAGCTACCCATTGCTCGCCGTCCGCAAGCCTGCAAGTTTTTGGAGATGAACTTTCCATCCTATCCTATGAAAAATACTTTCTAAGTGCTTGCATTGTAGGAAGCCTTCCAACTCCACTTCCAATACGTGGTTGTCTCTCCAGAATATTTCGCCTCATCGACCATTTGTTTTGCGAGCAATGTGCCCGGGGAAATTCAACATTGGAAGAGTCCAACTGTCCAAACAAAGTTGTTGGAAGGGTCCCACATGGTGAACTGATTACCTGGTGAGGGTCGCGAGAATCCGATGGATGCGAGGGCCAAAGAACCGTTAGCTGTGGTGACACTTGAGGGAGGCCTATATCTGACAGTGGACGTTTTTCGGCAGAAATTATGGTGATTTAGACATTACGACACCATTTTTGCACATTAGACATATTTTTTTTTAACATTTTGTTTATGTTATGTTATTTTAAGGTAATTTCGTTCCCCACAATAGAAATACAACTTAATTCCCAAAGAAGGTACCTAACAACAATAAATTACAAGGACATAACGAAACTATTTTTATCGTTTAAGCAGCCATAACTCATAACAGCTAATCAATTCAAAGCTAAGTAAACCAGATTTTCCATTCATTCCTAGATTGCGTTTACAAAGGCATATTATTAAGTTTATTGAAATCGTCTAGACAACAAATTGCTGTGTTATAGGTACTTTGTAACTAGAATCAAGGTCAGTGATACAATAATTATGTACATTGTACAGTCGAGTCGTTTATACTTTCGTCAGATTTTTTTTCTTTTTAACAAGTCGGGCATATAGCTTTTGAAATTTAAAATAAAACGTTGTAGCGACATCTATGGCGTCACATAAGAACTAATCCTGCATCGCGCAATTAAAGTTCTCCGCACGATTAGAACATAATCGCTGCTTTGCATGAATACCCGCACAAACCATAATTTTGAAAATACTGGTTTATAACACAGCCAAATGCAAAATAGTCCTTATTTCATGGACAGTAAGACTCACATTCTTATCGGCAAAACTGGCGTAGTGGCGCGCAAAAATGTCGTTATGTCATTGGTTGATTTATCACGCCATATTTGTGCAACAGTCGACGATCGCCAGTTGCTATTATTGTTTTCGCGTGACCACATTAATACTTTCGGGAATAATATCACATTTCTAAATAATCGTGTGTTTAAAGTGCAAAGTTTAGTAATATTTTCTGCAATATTAATTCATTTTGAGTTGTTTGATTATTCAAGATAAAATTGTGACAATTTTCGTTCAATTTTTTTATGAAAAGTGCTGCTCAAGTATATTATTTTGATTTATTTTCTTATTCATGATAATATACCAAAACTCATTTTGTAACAAGTCGAATAACGCACTGTTTTTAATTATTAATTAAGGTGTTCGTAGCTCAAAACCTAAATATTTAAATTTTAATTAAACCTTGATTAATGCCCTTTCGATTTATACATTCTATTCTTCTATTGATTAAACACATGAAAAGTTATGACAGTAAATTATTTTGTTTAATTTTCAAATAGCTACCCTGTAAAATGTGTGTTTTTGGATTGTGCAGTTATTCATGCAAAGCAGCGATATTATGTAGAACAGCCCGAAATCATCTATCGGGCAGCTGCCCACCAGACATAATACCCGTCTGGTCGGAGAATCCTCCCTTTTCAACGGAGGTTTGCGGGACTTTACACTCTGTTCCGCCTACCTCCAAAACATTTTTTTAATAACTTGAAAATAAAATAATAAAAAGTTTTTTTAGGATGGGAAATTCAATGACTTCTCTCGCTCTCGGCGGAACGAGAGTGCGTGTCAAACTTTTTCTGATTTAAACCACACTTATGTTCTTTCTTTACCTAGCGTTCCAGGACCCCGGGTTTCCTTTCGGAAGTCAACCCATGGCCCCAGTAGGCTTGGGCCCCCCCTACGGTTTTGCTGACATATCTTTTAGGCGCATGGAACACTCCGCGCCGTCAACGACTCGGTCCGGACGGTTACTGGACGGCCGGACGGCGAGCCACCCATTACTCGTCATCCGCAAGTCCACGCCTGTGGTGGCTGGAAATCTGGGCGCTGAGGCGTAATACATTTATAGTTGACATCAAACTAAATTGTTTTTAATGGACTGTCCATTTTATTTAACACAAATATTATAAAGAGGTAAAGTTTTTTTTATTTTATTGTAGGAGGTAATCTCCGGAAGTACTGGTTCGATTGCTAAAATTTTTTCACCGATAAAAAGCTGCTTTGTTCCTGAGTGACATAGGCCATTTTTTTATGTACGCGGACAAACCCGCGGGCAAAAGCTAGTGAATTAAGACTGTATTGATCAATATCACAGTTTTTATTACAATTGAAAATAGTTCAGAGTCTCTAGTGCAAGTTTGTTTTACGTTAACACGATCGACATGTTAATGCCATCCGGCACTCCGATTGGCCCGCTCCAAGCTCTTAACCAATCAGAGAGCCAAACGCGGTAAACATTTCGTTTATGTTAACGTAAAAATAAGTCACACTCAGCGCACTGTGATAATAATGTTATGACAATATAAACTTATTGGTGGCGAATCTGTTTTTAATGTGACTGTACAAATGGTACAATAAAAGTAATCTTTTAGGAACAAGCAATATGGCAAAGTAAATTGAGTTCATATCGCGGTTTCCATCGCACACAACAGACAGCGGAGAATTTTTTATAGTGATACTGACAAGTTCGCGAACAAAAATGGTTACTATTTTTTTAACGAGTTGCTTTTGTTAAAGTATTTTACTTTTAACATTTTTATATCGTAGATTTTACAGTATTTTATTAGTTAAAGGTAAAAACTAAAAAAAATATAGGTAATGGTTTGATAAAAAACTAAAACTCAAGTCGGCAGTTTTAGGTTTTAAAACTACCTAAAATAACCCGACCCGCTCTACTTTTACACGCGTTTTAGAAATCATTTAAATTCACGGCTTTTCGCTTCTATAATTAATCATAATCATAATATCATCATAATCAGCCTTTTAATGTTCCCACTGCTGGGACTCAGGTCTCCTCTCTCTAGGAGAGGGAATGGGCCGTAATACACCACGGGAGCCCAGTGCGGATTGGTGAATGTCACATGTCTTCGAATTTTCGGTTCTAGCTTAGGACATGCCGTTTTCCTCACGATGTTTTCCTTCACCTTTTTGAGAGCAGTGGTGATTGAACCCGCGACCTACAACTCGTAAGTCGGGGCCGTTACCACTCGGCCACCATTGCTCTCAATACTATAATATGCACCTCATTAATTACTCTATCTATTGGTGAAAACCGCATGTAAACCCGTCCAAGAGTTTTTGAGTTCATCATGAAATATATAGACAGTATGGTAGACTTTGTTTTTTAATAAACTTGCCGAACCGGCGAACTTCGGATCGCTTAACAGTCAACTATTGATGGAATGATTGACCGAACGATGAAATGTCTGAAACTGCATTATTTTTGAATATTATCAACTATGATTAAAGTAATAAATATTATAATACCTACATTTGTACGCCCTCGGGCATAACATAGCGAGCTTATTACTTACTGACATAAATAAATGTATCTTTGACATTATTATTTCTTATATTTTCTCGTTTGTTTTTTATATTTTATTTATTTTTTTGTTTTTTAAGTTCAAAGTAATTGTTGACATATTATTTTTTTGACATACACTCGACATCCTACAAATAATTACTATTATTTTTACATATTATTGACTGTGATTAAAGTTGTAAATATACCTAATACCTACATTTGTACGCCCTCGGGCATAACATAGCGAGCTTATTACCTATTTTAAGAACGATTATTTACCTATGTTAAACAAATTATTAAATTATTATTTTGATTATGTAATTTTTGAGTATTTGACAGTTGCTGTAATTTTTCGATGTATTTGGATAATGTGTTTTCGATATTTTAATAGCTATTCGGGGCGGAGAATAATCTAACAAAACAAAGATCATTAAAATCGGTCCAACCGTTCTTTAGTTATAAATGGTGTAACTAACACAACTTTGTTTTATGTATATACTAGCTTCTGCCCACGGCTTCACCCGCGTGAAAGTAGGTCTCTCCATACAAACTTTAGACCCTCTTTTCACCCCTTTAAAGGTTGAATTTCCGAAAACCGCTTCTTAGTGCTCACCTACGTCATAAAAAGAAACCTTGTGTAAATTCTCATGATCCTAGTCTCAGTAGTTTCGGCTGTGCGTTGATATGTCAGTCAGTCAGTTTCTCCTTTAATATATATAGATAAGAAGATATATGTGAACAAAAATTTAAACAATACGAAAGAAAAGAAGGATACGACAAACCTTACCTCTTACCACATGTCCATGTCATCGTAATTACTGTGACAAAAGCACGTTCACGTGGAGTATCTCCTCACAAAGTTAACCCGAGTACGGCCAGTGGAGTTAGGTTGTAATGCTTTCAGTAAACGTGTAACATAGTTTGATGAGCTCTAAGCACTGTTATAACAAGGTAAAACTGGAACAATCTGTTTTAAGAGCAGCCAACCTGACAAACACTTCCATACAATTGCTTTTACGTGATTATGACGTTATGGCACATCTTTCTCTACATATTTTGGAGACACAGATATCTTGTGGATATTATCTAGGTCTCTATTTAAATTAAAACACAATTGGTGTTAAACTAATCTAGTAAAGACCTCAAAAAATCTGTTATTTTGCGTGAACAATTCCGCCAATAGAGTTTTTAGGCGTTATTTCTCTTTTTTCGCGTTGCCTCTTCATCAAACATTGCATTGGATTGCGTTGAATGAAGCAACAAGCTTTTAAACCATGCTCACGTTGACGATTGGCTCGGGAAGAGCCCTTTTAAGACCAGCAATTAATAAATGACATTCGCTTTATGTAGGAACCGACACATGATGAGTTTTTAACGAGGAAAGTGCTGAAAGCTCAAATATATTACAAAAAAAATTACAGGATGCATTTTGGAGAATGTGCACAGGAATTGCATGACTTGATTCCACCATCTCATTTCTACCATCGGACAACCCGACGAACGGCGAGTATCCACCCTTACGTTGTTGAAACCTCTACGGTCCGGACTAAGCGTTTCCCCTCGTCATTTGTACCGCGTACATCGAGGGACCGGAACAATTTGCCTTCTGCGGTCTTCCCGTCCGATTATAGTTTAGCTGTTTTCAAGTGCGCCTCACCATCAACGATTGCATCACTTTAACTTACCATCAGGTGGGATCGCAGTCAAGCACTAGTTTATAAACATTAAAAAAAAAAACGAATAAAAATTGAATTATGATGACTCTCTTTAATAACATCGAACTTGACCTCACATTATTTTACGACCAAAAAGATGCTCGGAACTTGGCCATATTTTCACAGTTTTAGGATCTGTTTTTTATCGTAAATTTACTGCTGGCATTCTATCTCAGTTTATAGGCCGTCTGTTACTACACCAGTAAAATTACTAAGACAAAATTTTATAGGAACGGTTATCAAATATTAGAGCCAAGATCTTACTGGAATACTTTTGGAATATTGAGTTAGAAAGTATTTTGGGCCTGATCGAAAGTTAGATTTGATTTTGATAACGCCCGAAGGTTAGAGCGATCAAGTGTTGATTGGCAAACGACAGGTTTTGAACTGTGTTTTAATGTAAAATTTTCTTTACCATTGCGTCGTCTTGAAATATCTGAGAAATCAGAAATCAGAAACGTTTATTTCAAATAGACCAATTACAGGCACTTGTGAATTGTCAAAATGTCGGTCAGTCAAAAAAAGTGAAGCTAAATTGCAGAGAGAAAAAGGGACAGATAAAATAAATTAAATAGTAAATTTCTAAATTTAAACTTAAATCTATTTCAAATAAAACATTTACAGGTACTTTTGGATTATCAAGAAGTCGGTTAGTCTAAAAAATTAAGCTACTCGAAATTGCAGATTCCAAAGTGTAGATCTATATGGAGAAAAACGTGTAAGAAATTCCGCTAACACTCTTATAAATCATGTTATTTTTAAAATATTGGTTACATACTTATTTCTTGTCTCAAAACATTTTGACCTAGACCACACTGTTGCAAAAGTATTCTCTAAAAGCATTGCCATTCAACGTGGCAATACTGCCAGCTTTCTGGGCACGTTACTGGATGACAGTGATGTGGAGGAGTACTTCGACGCCTGAGCTTATGCGCGTAGGTATTATGTATGTTCACCGATTTCTCGGTTAATTGTGAACCGATTTTGAAAATTATTTTTTGTAATTGGAAGGTTATGCTTCCAAGTTAGTCCCATAGGAATATTGTTAAGATCCGATCATTAATTTCGAAGATATTGAACAGAACTCCTCATAGGATCACAGCCAAACTGTCGAAACAAGTAAAATTGCTTTGTTTATACGTGTAGTCGATGACTGACTGAAAGAAAAGGGGAGGGGATATAACGAACTGATCTAATGATGAAGCCGGAAGGTGAATTAATGTAATCTAACCGTGTTTGGGATTATTAGAATTGTCATGAAACGCATTCTGGCTATAAGGTATTTAAGTTTGGCTGAGGGGTACTTTTTAGTGGTAGTACCATAACTAAAAAGTGTAAAATAAAAAACTTTCTACAAAAAAATACAACCGACTTCAATGTAAAAAAAAAACACTAAAAAGTGGTGCAAAACAACTTTAATTTCGGAAGTCGGTGTTAAATAACGAAAAGACAAAACTATTATAGAAACACCGACTTCCGAAATTAAAGTTATTTTGAACTTATTTGTGTTTTTGTTTTACATTGAAGTCGGTTGTATTTTTTTTTGTAAAAAGTTTTTTATTTAGACCTTTTATTATCATAGAAATCCTACATCAATGACATATCATCAAACGTTAACGTTTAAACGATCTAGCCACTTTTAGTTGGCCATGAAGTGCTCAATTCTAAGATCTGACTACCACAAATAGAAGAAAATAAGCAGGACATTCAATTACCTACCCGTATAATACAAAATAAAGGCGCTGGGGATACAGAAACACTCCCTAATACAGGGAAATACAAAACAAAGCTATAAAAGGCTTGAAACCACCCGAGAGAAATATTATGTGATGTTGAGTGAATTTCCATACTAGAATAATCGAGCGGAACTTTTATTTGGCAATGTTTCGAAAATATATTGAATGATACGATTTAGCTTCACTTTTTTTTGACTGACCGACATTTTGACAATTCAAAAGTGCCTGTTAAATAAAGTTTCTGATTTCTGATTACATAACACAAGATTATGCCTGTATTCTCCAAAGATTAGGCAGGTATACCAAGTACCTGGTGTTCTTGCTATAGGTACCTACATAATACTAACTGCCTCGAAAAACATTGATCTGCCATTGTTATTCAGAACAACCTACGTAAGCGACCTCTATTACAGGCACCGTGCACATCGATAAAGTACAGGCGTAACGCCTTCTCCATACGTAGTGTTAATTTACCATCGCACCTAGAAATCGATCTGTTTTGCACCAGTGTACAAAATATAAGAAAGATTCTAAGCAAGGAATTTTTTGGAGACAATCATAGATAATTGGTTGTTTTTTAAGATAACGCTATGTAGTCTTTTTCTTCATCTTTGATTTAATTCTTAATTTATATACTTACCTGTACTGAAATTAATTTTTAACTTTATCATAAACCTAAAAAGATGTCAACGCAATTTGTAGCTAGATATACATACCCAAGTAGAAGCTTGTTATTAGCAATTTTCATTACCTATGGAAGAAAAAATATAATTGTTATTAGCCTGTAAGCTTTCTTTCAAAATAAATAAATAAATAAAATATCCAAGAATGGGGGGTAGGTGGGTAAAAAAAATAGCCTACAACACATTCTCAGACCTAATAAATGTACACCAAAAATTTCTTAAAAATCTATCAAGCCTTTACGGAGGCGTTTGATAACAAACACTGTTACACTAGATTTATATATCAGACTAGCGTTTGTCACCGGTTTCGCCCGCGCAAGAGTAGGACCTGTACCATGACGTTTAAAGTAAGATTGTTTCATTCTTATTTCCAGTGTGGGTAAGAGATGTCGCTAGACAACCTGTATAGCTCTGTCTCTTACCCACACTGAAATAAGAATGAAACAATCTTACTTTGAACGTCATGGTAACCCCGTAGTTTTTACAATCAGCGACTTCCACACTTTCACATGAAGAGTCTTAAGAAAAGGTGATGGGTTAATGATTTAAGTGTATTGCATAAAATTGCTAATGGCTCCTTAGACATTAAATTACTTGACCAGTTAAACTTTACAATTCCAACTCGATCTGTGCACACTCCACAATTATTCAGTATTCTCGCTAGTAACAATAATGTTTCTGAGAATAACCCGTTGTCCAGAATGTGCAATCAATATAATACAATTTGCCTTATGGTAGACTTGTTCTTGAACATTTTTAACGAATTTAGAAATTGTTTGTATAAATTGTAATTACATTAGTGTCATTTATTAACTTTTCCATGTTACTTCACCTTTACTGTTTCTCAATCAGTCAGTCAGTGTCGCAATCAGTGCGGTACCGCATTGACAGGTCCGAACATGTTGCTGCGTCCCACTATTCCATCGACGCAGCTGTACGTGTCACGTCTGCATCACTCCATGAGCATAGAGGATGTCGTGGAGTACATAAAGAAAATCTTAACCAAGTATATTAAGACACTCACTTATGATGACACGGAGGCACTTCTAGAGCATATACACTAGCAAATACAACACCACACCACATACACTCTCACACTCACACTCACGCTCTCATTCACCCTCACCTACACTCCCACACTCACCCTCACACTTACACTCACGCTCACATTCACCCTCACACACACACACCCACTCACACTACATACACGAGAAATACTTTCAACAACGCCCTCATTATTATTATCTTTTACCTTTTAGTTCTAAGTTTTTTAATTGTAATTTTAATTATCCTAGCATTAGTACTTGTGAATATTGCTAATTTTGGAAGAGCGGGGTCTCCTAACACAGGCATTATTTGCTTAAAAGGAGGCCCCAAACACTAAACACAATATTATGTAAACTGAAGCATTAATAAACTTATTATTATTATTATTATTATTATTATTATTATAAAGATGGAGACTAGGTTCATCCTGAGAGTTGAAAGGTTGGAATCGCGTCACAAGACCAACTTCAAATCTTTTGTTGTACAGGTACGAACTCAACATCTGGAGACTTTCATGAAGGAAGAATTTCGGCCGACGGGTGTCGTATATCGGCGCTTTCGTGGAAGGCTACATGACACCACGACTCAGCACAATACGTCGCCGACCCACCGTAGTTTTAATAATAAATAAATAGAATGTTATTATTACGTATTAGTTTATTTGTTTTTAAGATTGTTATTTATGTATAGTGTCTATGGACCTTCATCATCATCATCATTTCAGCCGATAGACGTCCACTGCTGGACACAGGCCTCCCCCAAACGTCGCCACAACGAACGATCCTGTGCGTCTCGCATCCATCGGATTCCCGCAACCTTCACCAGGTCATCGGTCCACCTTGTAGGGGGCCTTCCGACACTGCGTCTTCCGGTACGCGGTCGCCACTCCAGAACCCTTCGGCCCCAACGGCCATCCGTTCTGCGAGCAATGTGCCCTGCCCATTGCCACTTTAGTTTGGCGATTCTTCGCGCTATGTCGGCAACCTTGGTTCTCCTGCGGATATCTTCATTTCTGATTCGATCACGCAAGGAAACTCCGAGCATAGCCCTTTCCATTGCCCTTTGGGTGACTTTGAGCCTTCTGATGAGGCCCGAAATGCCGCCAACACAAAAATAATTAGTGGCCTTTCTAATATTATTTTAACCAAAGTTACTAAGCTAACCGTGTGTCGCCTCAGGGTCTACTCAGAAACGACAGACGGCTAGCTATTTCTAAATGGACCAACATTCCTAGAATAATTATGTAAACTATGGACCTTATTAGCCTGAAATAAAGAGTTATTATTATATTATCATGATCTCATCTCTCCCTGCCTTTTGCTACTTACCTTGGGGTCGGCTTCCAGTCAAACTGGGTGCGACTGAATACCCGTGTTTTACATGGAGCGACTGTCTCTCAGACCTCCATAATCCAATTTTTGGCAAAACGACACTCCTTGGACAGAATGATAGTCAGACGTTCTGACGTCTGACTACCTGTAACGACTGACAAAGATGTACGCATGACAACCGGGACATAAACTGCGTAACAGTTATTACAAAAATACCTGATATTATCAGCAGGTAGCAGAATCAGGCATAATATGTGAGACCACTCACAAATCTATACACATAAAAGAAAGTCGTGTTAGTTACACTATTTACTGAACCGATTTGATTGAAAATTGGTGGGGAGGTAGTTTAGAACCAGGAGACGGATATAGGATACTTTTTCTTCCGTAGAGTAGGGTAGAGCAGGGAAGGGTAGGGTAGAGTAGGGTTGAGTAGGGTAGGGTTGGGTAGAGTAGAATATAGTAGTCAATTGACGGGAACAAAGCCGCGGGCACAGGCTAGTAAATTCTTTTTTTTTATTTTTTTATTAATGATAGGCTCGCGTTTGACCACCATCTCACCTGATGGTAAGCGATGATGTGGTCGACGATGGAGCACGCTTGCCTAGAAGTAGCCTATTCACTCTTGACTTAAAGACCCCTAAGTTGTAGCTATCAGGAAACACAGACTCCGGCAAGGAATTCCACTCCTTGGCTGTACGCACAATAAATGTGTTCTCAAAACGTTCTAAAAGACAAGAGCTAAAAATAGACATACAGGTGTGGCAGGTGATAAATTTTCATAAAAAATATTTGCCGAAACCTCACGTAGGTACAGTCGTACTTGTTCCCAATATAATCAATTGAAGCACTGTACTGTAAAATATTCTAGGTGAAGCTCAGTGGAGTTGAATGGACCACTTTGGCGAACCAATGAGGTATATTTCACGCCTTTTACGATCTTCAAGGTGGTCTTTAGATAGTAAGAAGTACTTTCATGTTTCTAGGACGGAGGTTATGATCGATATACGTGACACAGGTGTTCATGGCGATGTCAAAGTTTTAAGTTGTATTTGAATCTATTTAGGTTTGTATCCACAGACTTCAGGTTAGGTTGGAGCGGAAGGGCGTGTTAGACTTTTACTTTTAGTGTGTCCTTCATTTGCCTTGTGGGTTTCAGGACCACGATAAGTGTCCCTTTCAGAAAATTCCGAGGCCCTAGCGGGTATCAGCCCTACTGGGCGCGCGTAAAATACTATGCGTTTCTTTACCGGATAGCCAGACGGCGAGCTACCCATTGCTCGTCGTCTGTAAGCCCACGCCTGCGGTGACCGGAAATTGCCTTGCGACTCCCGACACCCAAAGCGTCTCCTGTGCTGATGGCCGAGGCGTCAGGATGTCCGTTCTCTCATGGCTGCGTCCATCTCCTTCGCTTGCATTACTGCTTTTCAGAAGGAGGTGACCGCATCCCACTCCCGCTCACTCAGCACTGCCGATCGCCTCAAGATTCTAAGTATATGGTTTTATTTTCTTGAGTAAGTAATCATCTTTGACTTCATATAAACTAGTTACGTGATATACCTACATTAGGGATCTACTGCAACAGACACAGTCATTCAACCAAAAGAAATCTCCGTCTATCTTGACATAATCATTCCCACCCATATACGATACTGGATAAAATCAATTAATCTTATTACAGAGATCAAAGCCAATGATTCTAAACAAAAAGGGTTGTTGGTCTTGTGGTTAATGGCCCTGACTGCTATGCCGGAGGTCGTGGGTTCGATTCCTACCCAGGACAAATGTTTGTGATGACCACGATCATTTGTTCTGTGTCTGGGTATAATTTATCTATAATATGTATTTATTTAGAAATATATAAGTATGTTTATCAATTGTCTAGTACTCAGAAAACAAGCTGTGCTTAGCTTGGGACTAGACGGCGTTGTGTGATAATTGTGAAAAAAAATCCTCTTATTTCATAAATTAATTGCCAGCATCCATCCCTTACTTTGAACTAACGTCACCATTAACTATTTCGAAATGCCGCCAACACTAAAATAATTAGTGAACTTTCTAATATTATTTTAACCAAAGTTACTAAGCTAACCGTGTGTCGCCTCAGGGTCTACTCAGAAACGACAGACGGCTAGCTATTTCTAAATAGACCAACATTCTTAGAAAATAAGTAAACTGTCCCACGGAATAGATACAGAAGGTCTGTTCTGTAAAATGAGTGAAAACGCACGCGATCGTTGAGCAATGGGTAGTTCGCCGTATGGCTGTCCGCCCGTAATGTTCCACGTGCGCCTCAGACATGTCAGCAAATCGTAGGGGCCCAGCAGGGGCGATGCCTGCTAGGGCTATGGGGAGAAGTGTGAAAGGGATACACGTGGTCCTAGAACGCAAAAGGCAACTGAAGGAACATAGGTGTGGTTTTAGTCAGTAAAAGTCTGACACGCCCTCTTGCTCCACCCTAGAGAAGTCATTAGATAATTTCTCACCTTAAAAAAAAACAAAGCCGTAGAGGGTCTAGGGCCGATGTCCTCTCGGGCCACGGAGTATTTCTGAAAAGGAAACCCTCTCGCTCCACTCTAAAGCGGTAGAAGTCATTATTCCCACTTCCCAAAAAAAAACTCAGATACGCTTCACATAAAGCGAGTGCACGTACAATTGCGACCGGCATTTGTTTGAGATCGCCGTACGTACCTACGCGTACACCTGTTTTTAATCGACTTCAAAAAGGAGGAGGTTCTATGTTCGGCTGAATGTTTTTTTTTTTTTTTTATGTATGTTCACCGATTTCTCGGTCAATTGTGGACCTATAGAAATATTGTTATAATCTGATCATGAACTTCGAAGATATGGAACTGAACTCCTCATAGGATCACAGCAGAACCGTCGCGCGTCGTAACAAGTAAAATTGCTTTGTTTATACTTGTAGCCGATGACTGACTGAAAGAAGAGGGGGAATAATTATATCGAACTGATCTGATGATGAAGCCTGAAGTTAGGCACCGGAACTCTGTAATAAATTAATGTAATCTAACCGTGTTTGGGATTATTAGAATTGTCATGAGATGCACTCTGGTTATAAGGTATTTAAGTTTGGCTGAGGGGTACTTTTTAGTGGTGATACCATAACTAAAAAGTCTGAAATATTTTATTTTTTACAAAAAAAAAAATACAGCCGACTTCAATGTAAAAAAAACACTGAAAATTGTAAAATAACTTCAATTTCGGAAGTCGGTGTTAAATATCAATGAGACAAATCTATTATAGAAACGAAACACCGACTCCGAAATTGAAGTTATTTTACAATTTTCAGTGTTTTTTTTACATTGAAGTCGGTTGTATTTTTTTTTTGTAATTTTTTTTTTTTTTGTCATTGTATGGAGTTGATCTACTGTACTTGTCAATTTTGTGACTGTATCACGATATATTTCGACCGCTGGCACTAAGTCGTGACCTTAAAGTTATTTGTAAAATATTCCATGAAACAACGTTTTGGTTAAACTTTAGCTAGATTTTACTTGAGTGATTAATCTACTTTTTCTAGCGCTTTGATATTATAAAGCTTAGCTATCGAGGGTTTAATGAGAAAAGTCAGCTAACAAAGCAAGGTTTTTTTTCCATAGCATTCGTTTATTTTCCTTTCCTACTCCTCAACTGTTGAAACTTCAAATATTTGCCATCAATTTCCAATAATCCGATTGAGTTCATGTTTTATTCGTTTGTTTTCTTTGAAGACTTCTCTTTCACTCATTAAAAGTTGACTAACGAACCTGTCTCTTTAAAATCAACACTAATTACCGTCCACGGCTTTATTTCACACTATACGATCCCCCATCTGTTTTGGTTTCGGAAAGAAAGAAAGAAAAAGAGTTTATTTACGTCAAACATGGCATATACCTTAAAAATAAAAACAAATAACAACAACGAGTTATATTATAAGTGGTGGTGGTTATTATGGTGTTGTTGGTGGTGGTGGATATGAGTCACATCCGCGCAAAACGGCCAGCGCTCAGCAAAATGCTGGGGCTCGTGTAAGACAGAGCCTCAGCGCTGATTTTCAGCACCAGCCGTCGTCGACGGTGAGACGCTGATCGGCCAGCAAGGTTTACGTATTATATACTTTTCTCTCTTTTTTACTTTTCTTTTTTTTATTATTATTTACTTTTTTTGGGCGAGAAAAAACACCCAGAGACCCTACCACGTGCTCTTAACACGATCCATTTAATGACCTAAACTGAACTGTTAAAGGGATGGATATGGTCTATAGCCTGCTGCTCTATCCCTCTTTCTCGTTTGCACATCTGAGAATTAAACACGGCATGTTAAGTGCCCTGGTGTCACAATTGTGAGGATCACCAGAAGAACACGGTGAAGCATACTTTGGAGATCTACCTTGCTTGAGCGACTCGGACCATCACAGGCGCAAGTTTGCGGACGGCGAGCAATAGATAGCTCGCCGTCCGATTAGGATTGGCCTAGATCGACGGCGCGTTTCAAGAAGACATGTCAGCATGATTGACGGGGCACGTCAGCCCTCCTAGCGAAGTTACAACCGTTTCGTGTCGAATTCCGTTCTCCAATCGGTAACGCCTCGGTGTTAGCAATTGTAGAAAACGATAAGTTGGTAGCCATGTCGGCCACGCACCTGAGTCTGGTCGTTCTACAATGTCGTTCTACAATAACAAAGGATGTATCGTTGAACATTGTTAAAACGATAACAATTCATTCTATCATTTTGAACGATGTGAACTTGGCTACGAGTTTCCTATTCGTTTGTTCTGACCATGTGACTTAACGTTGAGATGATGTCATTCCCATACATTTGATTAGTTTTCGACTAGCGTTAAAGATTGCAGATTATCAACTTGGCTAGGGGTGCAGGGCTGATCCCTGGCAGGGCATCGTGAGAAAATGGAATACCAAGGGCAACTGAAACAACACAGGTGAATAAACTTGACACTCCCTCTCGCTCCAACTAGAGTGGAAGAAATTGTTTAATAATCTCGCACCATAGAAAAAAAAATACGTGTGGCACTCGGGGACTGCCGCGGTAAAGCTATTGCATAGCATGTACGGAATTTCTGGATTCGGTCCCCGCGCTCAAGGCCCTCGATAGAAGCTATGCAATAGCTTAAAAAAAAGCAAAAGCAAAAAAAAGCAAAAAAAAGCAAAAAAAAAATTTTTTTTTTCTTGTTTACTTCATAAATTGCTACAAGTATGTTCAGTTGTTATCAGAGAATATTACTATAATATAAAAAGACTATTTTGTTTGAACGAGATTTGAACACGAGGCACGATGATAACATAGGTATAACGCTGTACCAATGCGCCACACAGGTCGTTAACGACTTTTCTAAAATAGGTGTTCGGTCTCTGTCGGCTTTCAAGCCACACCTCCGTGCCCGTCGGAGTGGGGAGCGTGAGGTTTTTTTCGTTACGGAATTTCTGGATTCGGTCCCCGCGCTCAAGGCCCTCGATAGAAGCTATGCAATAGCTTAAAAAAATTACTCATGTTTATACAATACTAATAACGCTTTTAAACATAATTCTAAGGATAATTCTACCGCAAAGGAGAGGAGACCCAAAGGAACAAAATACGGGTCAAATTACGAGAGGCGATTCAGCGGTTTTCAGCCTGACATTGATTAGGGAGTGAGTGATGGGTCTGTGTTTATCTTGAATGTTTTAAACTGAAATATTGCCTTACTGTTTACCCATTAACTATTAAAGATAGTTCTCTGTAGGTAATCAAATACTATGTATCATTTATATAAATTATTAGAGATATAGGTCTAGGAAATCGATTGTAATGAAATAGGCATGTGATGTATAGAAATTGGTAAATTGTCGTGTTAAGATTTGAGTCTGCGTATGCATAGAAAGAAGACCAATAAAACCATGTGTGGACTATGTGAAATATAACACCTAAATGCTCCAGACTAAGCGTTCCACCTCGTTGTTTATATATAGATATAACCATTTTATTTTCAGCCATCGGAGCCCCCTAAAAAAATACATAAAATTATCTTAGACAATTTTAAACTAATACATATTATTATTTATTTATTTATTTAATGCTTTATGCACAAAAAAAGTACAGAGGCGGACTTAATGCCTTAGGCATTTTCTACCAGTCAACCTTTGGGTGATGCAGAGAAAAGTAGTGGTAGGTGCAATAAAAGAGAGAGAAAAAGGCGAATACAGGAATAGATTAACACAAACATAACACACATACACACACATACACAAAACACACAAACACCACATACACATACATAACATAAGAGCACACACACACACACAAGACATATAAGAACAGAACGTATTTAACTATAATTATACACATAATGTAGTTGGCGGCGTGTTCCGCTGCGTGGTGTCGTGTAGACCGTTTTTTAAACCCCTCTTTTCCGTCGGGGGTTAAAAATAAATAAATCAGATGGTATGTTACACACAAAAACGAGTGATGAGGGTAGAGTGCTAATTTTATAGTTGAGTTTGCGTGTTTACTAAGGCCTACGACATAGTACAATATAACGACAACAACATACGTAGTAGAACATAAGCGAATCATTGAATTGTTTTCATTTAATATTGGTACATAATTACCTAGATATTTATTTAAAGATTTAATAAATAATTAAAATGTACTAGTATTAGTGCAGTTTTAATTAAACATATAATTTAAAAAAAGAAAAAAAAAATTGTTAAGTATATAGAATATATTTGAGTTTTGTAAACAGCCAACGCTAAGGAGGAGCGGAGTCTCCTAATACAGGCATCATCATGCCTCATAAAAGGAGACTCCAATCATAGACTGATCTAAACTACTTGTTATAGAAATAAAACATTTTGTATTTTTTTGTATAAATAATAAATATTTTTCTCAATGTCCACTTTAGGTATTATTGTTGTAAATAATCATATTTATTTTATATAGGTAGACTATAATTTTTTTTAATTACGTGTCTTTTATTTCTTTTTCCTTTTATCGTTGTACAAAAAATTACATTATTTATAATAATATTGTAGTTATATATACTTTACATTTTTGAACTTTTTTTTTTGGGTTTTGTAATCAAAAGGAAAAAACGGAACCTTTATAGGATCACTTTGTTGTCCATCTGTCTGTCTGTCTGTCAAGACCCTTTATCTCAGGAACGAGTAGAGGTATCGAATTGAAATTAAAACCATATTACCCTTGAAGCTGTGAAAATATCAAACTTCTGAGTTAACGAAAAAAAAAAAGATACGGCCGTTTATGTCGCAAAAAATATGTATTTCGACGCTCTCAAGAGTATCAAAATTTATAGGGTACTTCTCTTTGACCTAGAATCCTGAAATTTGGCATGATACAAGGTCTCATAGCACAAATATAGGAAAAAATCTGAAAACTGTAAATTTGTAGTTACGTCACAAAAAAAAAACTTTTACGATTCGGAAAAATCGTCGTAACTTAATTCGGGAATTGAACTGTTTTCATAGATAAGTTTATACGGAACCCTCAGTGCGCGAGTCCGACTCTTAGTTGCCTGGTTTTTTCTTCCGTTTTCGTATTTGGACCCCAAATACCGTATTTCGGTCACAAGTATTCTTGTGTGTGTATACAATCAATTGGTCCAGTAGATTTGTCGCTATGCCTGTGATAGACAGACACACCAGTGATCTTGTATGGTATCCGTTTTTTCATTCAGACTTCGCAACCCTAAAAACAAGGTTACATTATTAAAATATCTACTTTGCAATATTTTCCTCAAAGCTTCTTAGAGCTTTGATCTTTGAAAAAAGATTGGGAAAAATACTTGGTATAATCTTTTTTTATATTGGGTATATTGACTATAATCTGGGCAATATTTTATGTGTGGAAATGTGTAAGATTCGATGAGGATATAAAAGTGATCATTATAATCCTCCTGGAAGAAAATAATACAAAGAAAGAAAAGAAAACAAAGAAAGAAACCACTCTATTTGTTCAACAAGGGTACAGTGGATGCGTCGGAGGGCCTCCCACAAGATGGATCGATGACCTGGTGAGGGTCAAATATGTAATGATCAAATCACATGAGAACTATTTTGAGATTGGTATATGGTTCTAAAACCAAAAAACCAAAAGAACCATACAAATTTTAGTGGACCTGTCCAATCTTGGAAAAACTACTAGAAATTGTAAAATAAAGTTTCTATATACCTACTCTAATATAAGTCTCTTTCGTTACCTAATTAATATTGTATCCACTTTATAGGCTGTATTGTTATTCGTTAATTTATTTAATCCTATTAAATCGTACATAATCTAGTTTTAAAATAATCTATTCAAATAGTTACTTTATAAGTTGTTTGAAATATTGTCTTCTTTTTAATTTAGTTTCTAATTCTATTAGTGTTTTCTTTTTTAAATGTTTGATGTAAATTGATGGCCTGAAACACAGGTTTTCATTAACTTAGATCAGGCAGGTCTACATCACTGTTAGAATTACTTTTTTTCTCGATTGTACTTAATGTAACTCTACTTGAATAAAAAAAATTATTTATTTATTTATTTTTTAATCAGTATCAGTATGTCAGTATTTGTAAAGCTCACGTCAGTACTACTAAGGAGCTCATGTGGGCTAACTATGTCCTGAAATAGCACACAGGACTTCTTGTTCCTGAAGTTTGTTTCCTTGGAAACATTTCCTACCCTCACGCAAGCGAAGTCGCTGTTAGAAATTAGTCAATTAAAAAGTTTAAACACAAATATTACAGGTGTATATGATTATGTTGATAAACAAGATTCAAGCTAAGGAGATCTAATTGGTGATCCAAATCTGGTTAAGTCCAATCTACAAAGCCTTGGGCACAGACGTAGGGTAGCCAGCCTTTCGGTGTTTTATAGGATGCATTTTGGAGAGTGTGCGCAGGAATTGCATGACTTGATTCCACCACCTCATTTCTACCAACGGACAAGCCGACGAACGGCGAGTATCCACCCTTATGTTGTTGAAACCTCTACGGTCCGGACCAAACGTTACGCCTCGTCATTTATACCGCGTACATCGAGGGACTGGAATAATTTGCCTGCTGTGGTGTTCCCATCCGATTATAATTTAGGTGTCTTCAAGGCTAGAGTGAATAGGCTCTCAATAAATTAGTGCGCCTCACCATCAACGATTGCATTACTACTTACCATAAGGTGGGATCGCAGTCAATAAAAAAAAGAGAGGAATTCTCTGCCAGAGTGTTTCCTGATAGCTGCAACTTGGGGGTCATGAGCGAATAGGTTACTTCTAGACAAGCGTGCTCCATCGTCGACCCCATCGTCAGGTAAGAAGGTGAGTGGCTTACCTTAGGTAATCTTTACAATGTCAAGATAACATTATCCATCATTTAAATATTTTCTTCGTTTTTCCAATATCGACGATAAAGTAGTTAATTAACTTTATAAAGAAACACTGCTCATACTTTTTGTAATTCACTCAGTATTTAATCTATCTTTTTCCTGTTTCCCAGCAATATTTCCATTAAATTAAATTTATATTTTAATCTCGTGCTGAGATTGGGAACAACATTTTCCTTTTGAGAATCTGTGACACCAATACCCACTCTACTGGGAATTCAACGCTCACTAAGTGCCCAGTACTTGGAAATAATAATTTGATATCGGTTTCTGAATTATGAGAGAGGATTTAATTTCACCGATATTAAGGTGTGGTACGTCAATGCGACCATGCGGTTTCAAATAAATTGTTTCACATTGAAAAAAAAAAATCTTTGAAAACCCAATATTGTATCGTTGTCTCATTATTGCGTCGCAGCTGTTCTTCAAAGGATGCCAATAAATAAAAGCTTTTTTGATATACTTCCTCAAAAACCTGCCCTTATTCCTACCAGTTTTTTTTTTAAGGCGGGGGATGCGGTGTCCCAGGGCAGGTGTGTCTTGGTGGTGTCTTTGGACATCGCCAACGCCTTTAATTCCCTGCCCTGGAGTAGTAGCAATAGAAGGGCACCCCGGTATCACCGGATGCCCGACTACCTCTATCGTGTGGTCGAGGCGTACCTGTCGGACAGGTACATCATCTACCCCGGTCATCAGGGAGAGTGAAAACGGCGAGAGATGTCGTGCGGTGTTCCGCATGCCAGAGGGTTATGGCCATACGGATGGTGCGGGGATGCCGCACGGTTTCCCGCGAAGCGTCGAGCTTCCTTGCTGGCCTGCCACCATGGGATCTGGAGGCGAGATACAACACCGCGCCGGGGCGAAACGCCTGGTGGTCCGATGATGGAACGGGCTTGGCGAAATCAAACCAGTGAACACTCCCCGAAATGTAAACGATAGAAAACCGACAGGCTTGCAACTTGACGTCGATACTCAAGGCTTTGAAGCTTCGACTCGATGAGCGCATCATTGCCGACAATGTTCTTGGCTCGTCTCTCTATCGACTCTAGCGCCTCAAATTGGTATTTGGCAGATCCATCCCAAAAATGAGAGCAGTACTCCATACACGATCGAACATGTGCTTGATAAAGGTTGAGCAACTGTTCCGGCGTGATGTACTGTCTCACCTTAGGTAAGATCCCCAATTTTTTGGCAGCCAGGATGGAGCGAGAGGAAGTTTCAGGCTTTTGCTGACGAAAACTAGTTTTATCCATTGTTGTCTTGGTCCAGGATCGTTGTAATACTTTCAAACAAGCCTGCAGTTCTGGTTCCTTAATACCTACTGACAAATGCTTGCACTGATTAAACAAGTTTATTCAAATCTGTGCGTTTTTTCCTCAAAAAACAATCTTAGACACTAATCTGCATAGTTATCATAAATGATTTGAGTATTATATATGTTTTCTATAAGTAAGTTCACACTCGATTACTCCTTTCATAATGAGAATATTTTATTAAATTAAATAGCGTTGCACATCCTATTGTTTCATTCATTCAAGCTTAGGTATACAGACTTTGACCTCTGAATTTGTTTTGATGTTTCTGGGTAGTCATCTAGAAAACATCGGCCTCATCTTGTTTAAATTATTGACATATAAAAATGATATTTACCTACTTTTAAAATAAATAATTATCATTTCCTACGAGTAGATACCTATTTCATCCATTTTCTCGAACACAATTTCTGTTAAAGACTGGCCACTACTCCACTACAAAGTTTCAATTAACAACAAAAAACTCCCGCGTATCGCCTTGCGAACATCTGTCAAAGTCGTGTACCGCGAATCCCGGGGGCTATCTTGGACCGTTTCTTATTTCTTGAAATAAAATAAGAACGGCACCGACAAAATGTCACCATTACGCGAGTGGTTGTCAGTTCGTACTAAATTGGTTTTATTAATTGATTCTTTAATCATTTGTTAACAATTTTAAAGTTTCCATTGCTGAGACGGATTGTTCAAAGGAAATGTTTCAAATATTGGGACAACTTAACCCTGAAGTTTGTTTAGGCCATTCAGATTTGTTAGAGGTTAGTTGGAAAACGCCAGAAACAGTTACCTCGTAAGTAAGTTCTTGTATAAGTATTAAACTATTTGTATTAGACCTTTGCTTGTTTAGGCCTGTAGAGATAGAATGTACACTGGTTATCTTTGCATTGTTAATGGCGTGTCTCGATGATGATTTAATTCTATCTTGCCTTTTTTTAAGCCTATATGAACAGTCTGAGGACCAGTATTTTAGGACATTGTAGAGAGAGCAATACAGTACGCCTTGGAAGGTCTAATGGCAGATTTTATTTTAGATCTGTCTATCCGTTAAGTTCCTTCCGAGCCACGAAGGAATTTCGGTACGTTACTCATACACAAGCTGACATCGGCCAGCATTGCTATAGGCAGTGGTCCGACCGCCGACGATGAACGAGAAACGAGTAGAACTATAAATTATAGACGAGTTGGCGATCAGCGGAAAGCGAGTGTGTAGTTTCGATAGTTTTGTCACTGGGCTATAAGCGAATGTGCAAGTGTGACGAGCAATTACTCGCGCCACTCGACCGCGGTCCCTCACAGTGTGGCCAACGTAAGCGATTTGTCGCCATTTAGAAATGATCAAACGAGCGAGCATCGCTGAACGAGTATCGCTGAGCGAGTTTAATTTTGAAAGCTCGTCGCTCAGCGACAAAACTAGTAAAGCGAGTCGTCGCCGGCAGTGTAAACAGTCAGAGAACAACTTTTAATATATGCATCTCTTTCATTTACACGGAATGTAAATTTTTTGTGCATTTCTTGAGAGAGGAAATCGCTGATAGTTAGTCGTTTTCTCGCCAGCGGTCGGACCACTGCCTAACCTTAGAGATCGATCTGTGCAGCTGCTGTCATACTTAGGGTTGCCAACTTTTATTAGAAGAAATAAGGTATATCTGATTTCAAAGGAGGTAAATAAAGAGTACGGACTTATAAAAAGAGTATCATTTATTTAAAAAAATTAAAAAGATATTTTTTGGAACTTTTTTCAATGTTTTTAAAAGTATTGTATGACTTCAAACATTGTAACTCGTAGGTTGACATAGATCAGGAGCTCATTTTTAATAAATTTCAATGAAGCCCTGTTCCTCTCTTCGCGCCACGTCACATTCATGACCGTAAGACTCTTTTATGATAATATAGAAAACTTGCATCACATATGTGTGACTAGCACTAGTATAGTAAACAATGTGTAAAAAGGAATATTTTAGTTCCTCTATTAGTAATATAGATTATAGTACGCCTAAATGATATGATACAATACAATACCAATAATATCCGGAACTGGTCAAGTCCAATCTACAAAGCCTTGAGCACAGGCGTAGGGTAGCCAGCATTTCGGTGTTTTACATGATGCATTTTAGAGAGTGTGCGCGGGAATTGCATGACTTGATTCCACCATCTCATTTCTACCATCGGACAACCCGACGAACGGCGAGTATCCACCCTTACGTTGTCGAAACCACTACGGTCGGGACCAAGCATTTCGCCTCGTCGTTTATAGGGACTGGAACAACTTGTTTGCCGCGGTCTTCCCGTCCGATTATAATTTAGATGTCTTCAAGGCTAGAGTGTTGCTCTTAATAAACTAGTGCGCCTCACGATCAACGATTGCATCACTACTTACCATCAGGTGGGATCGCAGTCAAGCACTAGTTTATAACAATTAAAAAAAAACGCTATTTTAAAGTGCGGTTGGCAACCCCAGTCATGCTATCCACGAGTTCCTCAAGGTATTCTATATCAACTGTATTAGTTTTCATCTATCTGTGACTTTGTGCAGTCGATCTGAAAATGTCTTCCATTTTTAGATATTCAATAAAAATGGCTGTTTCTATTATTGCCAGCTATTAATTATATTCATATTATCTAGCTACGCTGATTTAGGACTACATGACTATACTAAGGCATGATCTATTTAATAGCAATTAAGACATTAATTTAGTTACAACTGTGGGATTGTTGAAAAGAGTCAGGGCCAACCCTTTTTTTAGGTGAAAAAATCATCCAATGACATCTCTCGCTCTTGGGTGGAACGAAAGGGTGTATCAGACTTTTACTAACTAAAAACCTACTGCTGTTCCTTCTTTGCCTTTCATACCAGGGCCGGGTTTTCCTTTCTGAAGCGAGCCAGTAGGCTTTGACCCTGCTGGGCCCCTACGGTTTACTGGGATTGGACCAGATGCTTACCGGATGGTTGGACGGCGAGCTACTCATTGCTCGCCGTCCACAAGCCCGCGAGGGTCACTTGCGGGGATCAACAGCTTAATCAGTAAAAAACTGACACTCGAAAGAGAAAGAGACACCGAGGCCCACAGGGCAACTCAAGAACACGAGTGGATTTTAGACTGTAAAAGTTGGACACTCCTTCTCACCCCACCCAGAGTAGAAAAAAATATTCGAAGATTCCTCACCCAGATCAAAACTTCATTTAGCGATATAATGTTTTTTTTTTAATTCATATAATCTAGTGCTTGACCGCGATCCAACGTGATGGTAAGCAGTGATGCACTCGTTGATGGTGAGGCGCACTAGTTTATTAAGAGCATATTCACTCTAGCCTTGAAGATACCCAAATTAAAATCGGATGGAAAGACCTCAGCAGGCAAATTGTTCCAGTCCTTCGATGTACGCGGTATAAACGACGAGACGAAACGCTTAGTCCGGACCGTAGAGATTTCAACAACGTAAGGTTGGATACTCGCCGTACGTCGCCGTATGTAACGCAGTTTAGGTACTTTACCTTCGTTAGAATGACTATCATTTCAACAGAAAGGAAAATGTATGCGGATACCATCATTCTAAAAACCGGAATGACTAAAACCTCACTATCATAACGTAGGTCACGAAGCACGCGATATTCAGGCAGAACCAGATCATAATCTTGTATGATGGAACTATTCGGAAGTAATCCAATGCTGTTCACGAGACGCTTGTGAAATAAGACCTTTACTGTGGAAAATTTCCGAATTAATGTCAGCTTGAGATTTTAGACTTGATTTCTGTTCACAGTTTTCGTGTTTAGTATCGTAAAGCCTACTGAACATAAACTATGTAGGTATTGTCAGTGAGCTACCTAACTAACGCAAAAAAATAAATAAAGGCTTATAAAATAACTATAATAAAATCCATAACTATTAGAAGCTCCTTCTTTTTTTGAAGTCGGTTAAATCACAACTCGACACACATTTAACAAAACCCCAATTTAACCTGAAAATGAGAATCTAAGCTAGACCAGAATCAGCATCGGAATACGCGCGCTAGCTTCTTCACTGAGCTGTGGGCATATTGTTTGTCACTACTTCCTTCGATAGTATTTTTTTTCCTCCGAAATCAAAATGACGCGGTTTCAAAACAAAAAAATTAAGCACGGGATCTTATCTTATAATTAAAAAAAAAACTTTAAACTATAATTCAAATCCAAAAATAAAATTATAATCAATGGCAAAAATTAAAAACCAAAATAACTAATTAAATTAAATTGCAATATAAACATTAGCAACGAACCTTCATACCAACGTCATAGCAAGGCAACTACAACACACCTGCCTAGTTTTGATTGTGCCCCAAATTGGATCGCTGCATGCTACGTGTTTCATAGAGAAACAATCCGGATCAACATGCATTGGGGCATGCGTGTATTATTACCGAGTTTTGGTGCAATCATAGTAACAATGCTCCGTGCTCAACTCGAAAACAAATGTAATTTTCGTTGTCAACTTTTTCAATTAAAACTGTATATATATGAGTAAAATAAATTATTTTTGTAAACTAGTAAAAAAAGAAAATATTTTTGTGGTGTTCATGTTCATCACTCTACTCCACTTAATTTTTGCGTCCAGTTCAAAAACTAACAATAATAAATCTGAATCTCGAAACATCACTTTCCGTAGGAATCTAAATATAGTAGGTATAATCATTTCCTTTTTGTATCACAAATATAATAATATATTATTATTTAATATAAATATATCACAGCAATATTATAGAAACGAAAGGAGACGTTCAATAAATATATGGAGCTTGGGCTAAAAAAAATTAAAAAACTAAACAGCAATCTGACTTATACAAACTGAAAGACCGTAATTATCTTGATTTTTTTGAGCATTAAATAACATTTTACAGCGGTTTATTTTTAAGTGAAGTGCAAAAGATATAAGTTTGTATCACTATACATTATTTTATAGGGTTAGCAACCCTGTGGTAATTGATGTGACAGTATAAATTTGTATCTGTGTGTGGGTATCTCAATGACGTACAGTGTATCTGTGTGTTTATTTCAACGTCAAACGGCAAGTTGACAAATTGTCAATCTGACATTTACGGATTCCACCTTCTTTCTCTATTACATTATTACTTCTATTGCATTATCATGATGATACACATGTTTTGTCTTTATTTCATAAAACGACAACTGAAATCATGATAAAAACTTAAGGTATTTATAATATTTACGGTAATTTTAGCTGCATTTAAAATAATTCTATTGCGTAGGTTTTTTTTTTTTAGGTGGGTAAATCATCTTATGACAAATCTCGCTCTTGGACGGAGCGGGGAGATAGTGTAAGACTTTTACTGACTAAAAACCCACTCCTGTTCCTTCGTTGCCTTCGTCCCAGGGCCCCGGGTTTCGTTTTCACACTACCCATGGCCCCAGTAGGCTTCGACCCTGCTGGGCCCCTACGATTTGCTGACATCTCCCTGAGGCGCGCGTGGAACAATACGCGCCGTCGACGACTTGGGCTCGGTCCGGACGGTTACCGGACGGTCGGACGGCAGGCTACCCATTGCTCGCCGTCCGCAAGCCCGCGTCTACGGTGGCCGGAAATCAGGATCGGAATCCCGGCGGTACGAATTAACAAAAAAATATAGGTATATCACATTAGTGGTCTTTCTTCGGAACAATAGCCCATTTTTTATATAGGTTTGTTTGTTGTTCCTTCACGCTCAACCGGATTAACGAATGTGGATGAAATTTGACACACGTATACAGTATCTCGGAATAGGACATAAGATACTTTTTATCCCAGGAATATGTTTCCTTAGGATAATTTTCGATATCCACATGGGTGAAGCCACTGACGACACAAGCTTTTTTTTTTTTTTTCGGTGGGAAAATCATCTTATGACATCCCCCGCCTTTGGGCGGGGTGGGAGATAGTGTCAGACTTTTACTGACTAAAAACCCACTCCTGTTCCTTCGTTGCCTTTCGTACCAGGGCCAAGTCTTCCTTTCAGAATCAGACCCTTGGCCCCAGTAGGCTTCGACCCTGCTAGGCCCCTACAGTTGCTGACATCTCCTTGAGGCGCGCGTGGAACAGCACGCGCAGTCGACGACTTGGGCTCGGTCCGGACGGTTACCGGACGGTCGGAAGGCGAGCCACCCATTGCTCGCCGTCCGCAAGCCTGCGCCTACGATGGCCGGAAATCGGGATCGGAATCCCGGCGGCGATTGGGGCGTGAGGACCGTTGCCTCATGCGATCGGCCGCCTCCTTTGCTAGCATTACTGCTTCGCAAAAGGAGGCGACCGCCTGCCACTCCTCCTCGCTCCGGACCATGGCCTGTACCAAGGTCCGGCGCGAGAGATCGCCGCCGCCGATCGCACCCACGAGGACACGGCGTTGCTCTGCCCAAGCGGGACACACCTCCACCGTGTGCTCCACCGTGTCCTCCGGGTGGTCCACACAATGGTGACACCCGGGCGTTACTTCCGCACGAATCCGGTGCAGGAACCCCCCGAACTTACCATGTCCGGTGAGGACCTGCGTCATGCGGAAGGTAAGGACGCCGTGTTGCCTTCCAGCCACTCCTCAAAGATGGGACTTACCGCCATAGTTATGGCGTGCCCACCACTGACAGAAGCTAGTATCTTCATAACAATGACGATCAAAAAAGTATATTATAAAGTAAAAACAACTTAAATATTGCGCCAACTCATCATCATTTCAGCTGAAAGACGTCCACTGTTGGACATAGGCCAACCCCAAGTGTCACCATAATGAACGGTCCTGTGCGTCTCGCATCCATCGGATTCCAGCGACCCTGACCAGGTCATCGGTCCACCTTGTAGTAGGCCTTCCAACGTTGCGTCTTCCGGTACGCGGTCGCCACTCCACAACCTTTTGGCCCCAACGGCCATCTGTTCTGCGTGCAATGTGCCCTGCCCATTGCCACTTAAGTTTGGCGATTCTTCGTGCTATGTCGACAACCTTGGTTCTCCTACGGATATCTTCATTTCTGATTCGATCACGGAAGTAAACTCCGAGCATAGCCCTTTCCATTGCCCTTTGGGTGACTTTAGGTCTTCTTATGAGGCCCATTGTAAGCGACCAAACTTCGGAGCCAATGTCATCACCAATTATTTTCAGCCAATTGCGCCAACTATTTTCAGCAAAACTTTGCAATTAAAAATAATTGAAAATAAAATAAAACTCAACGACAACTAGCTCAGTGTTCTCTATTATCCAGAAATTCAAATTCTATATCAGTATTTTAAATTGACTTTTGCAATAATCAGAAAATTGGTTCTCCATCCCTTTCCTCGACGGAGTGAGAAAAAACCGTTTTTATTTGCATAAATGAATGTTTGTCGAAGCATTACTTTCGGCTCAATTCTTGAAGTGGTTTGTTGTTCTGGTTATCTGGCTTTAGCTGGTATTAAGGATATTGTTTGTTTAGGATTGGCAGTATTGTTTCACATAAAATGATAACATATAGAAAATATAATAGTGTCTACAAATGTGGCTCAAATATTATGGGTTAAAATTTCATTCTTGAATATGAAAAGGGCTTGGAGCTTTCTTGCGTGATCAAATCAGGAATGAAAATATCCACAGCAGAACCAGGGTTACCAACATAGCATCGCCCGACTCGGTTGGGCAGCGTTCGGGAAGTGCAAGGTATGTTCTTCTAATATACCACAGTGTCTCAAGACGAAAGTCTATGACCAGTGTATGTTGTCATGATGACATATGACTGCGAAATGAGAAAGACTTAAATTCACCCAAAGGGTGATGGAAAAAGCTATGCTTGGACTTTCTTTGTGTGATCACATGAGGAATGAAAATATCCATAGCAGAACCAGGGTTATCAATATAGCATCGCCCAACTTAAGAGGCATTGGGCAGGGCACATTGCTCCCAAAACAGGTTGTCGATGAGGCCAAAAGTTTTTGGAGTGGCGGCCGCTTAAGATACAGCATTGGAAGAGCCTCTACAAGGTGGACCGATGACCTGGCAAGGGTAGTGAGAATCCGATGGATATCAGCACAGGATCAGTCGTTGCGGTGACACTTGAGGGAGGTCTACATCTAACAGTGAACATTTTTTGGAATTCATTATGAAAGTTTTTACCGTGTCATTGCCATCGTTATCCACTTTATCTGATGCCAATTCATCACCATTAAAGCATTAATTAACGTTCGGATAAAGACCGTAAATGTAGAATTATTTACGTAAATGGAAACATTTAGCTAATATGTGCCTTTCGAACTATATGGAAGTTGATTGATAGTGATGTATCGTCAAAATATAACATCGATTAGTACTGCTGTAACATTAACTAATTAACCAGCCATCATTAATTTACTCTCTCTCTCTCTCTCTCTCTCTCTCTCTCTCTCTCTTTCTTTGTCTAGCCTTATTCTATTTAATTGAGAATCGGCTATATTCGTCATTTTTACCCGACTACGGAGGGTTATGATTTTGACAGGCTATGTATGTATGTGAGTTTGTTCATCTGTTCCCACATAGCTCCTAATCTACTTATCGGAACTCGACGTATGAGGTATCGTTAGAACCATCTTAATTGTCCGCTGAACATAGGTTACGTGACGTGTCACAAAACTTGATATGGCGCCCTCTAGCGGACAAAAAGTAATGTGTAAAAAATAAAAATGGAGATAAATACGCCGTGTTTGGTATCATTTGAAAGGGCTTTACTTGTACATTTCCAAAATATTGTTCAAATTTAAAGTGACGCCCTCTAGCGGACAAGAAGTCATATGTTAAAAAAAAATGTTAAGATAAATACACCGTGTTTGATATCATTTGAAAGGGCTTCACTGGTACTTATCAAAATATATCATCAAAATTCAATGTGGCGCCCTCTGGTGGACAAAAAATAATTTACCATTATTAATTAGAAATTTTAAATTTAGCTTTTGCAGCAAATGGTATAGAAGCACAGTGATTTAACATCAAAATAATTTAAATAAAAAAAAAAGTAAAAAAACTAAAACCCGACTGCGACAAAAAAAACGACGAAACTAAAAGTATGAAACAAGATTTCCAGGATGCTGAAATAAACAAGGTAAAAAGAAAAGCCGTAGTCACACGTTATTAAAGTGTTTCGGTTGTTACCTATAACGTGTGACTGCGGCTTTCCTTTTGAGATACGGAAGTATCTCAAAAGGAAGAGAACGGAACCCTTGTAGGATCACTTTGTTGTCTGTCTGTCTGACCCTTTATATTGGAAACGCGTGAAGGTTGAAGTTGAAATTAAAACTATATACTAAGGTCTGCGGTCCCTTGAAGATGTGAGATACGGCCAATTATGTCGCAAAAAAACTTATATTTCGACACTCTCAAGGAAATCAAAATTCATAGGGTATTTTTTGTTGAACCAGAATCCTGAAATTTGACAATAAGCAAGGTCTTATAGCACAGGTATAGGAATGAATCTGAAAATAATAAATTTGTTGTAACGTTACAAAAAAGAAACTTTTTTTGCGATTCGGAAAAATCGTCGAGACTCCATTCGAGAATTGAACTATTTACATAGGTAAGTTTGTATGGATCCCTCAGTGCGCGAGTCCGACTCACACTTGCCCAGTTTTTCGTCTAAAATTTCGGTTCTGGGTCGTTGAATCATTCACTTGGGATGCCTTAGATTACAGACAATCCTGATATAAGAATGTCTACCATTTTACCTTTTCGACAAAATGAGTTGCTCAAATGATCAATCAACGGTTACCTTGATTAATGACCAAATAAATTACAATTAGTCAAGAACGAAGAAAAAAATATATCATTCGGGCATTTTAGCGTATTTTAATAATCACTAACTATTTTTAACAATTGGTTGAGATAATTACAGATAAAAAAACTGAGCATTAGTGAAACGGGAATTCAACTTGTCTAGTTGTAAGTATCAAATCATATTGTGTCTCAAAGCGACATGAAATCACAAATAATTTGCATAATTTCACCGAACAAAAGAGATATAGAGGCCGCCCGCCGTTAACCTCTAACATCGAGAGAGACCTCAAGAAAGCCCAATTGCCAAAACCGGAAACCCAGGACAGACTCCTGGTGCAGAATTGTGAGGAGACCCGACCCCAGGTAATGGGAGCAGGGACGGACAAAGAAGAAGAGACGTAGAGTTACGGACACCAAACCGACATAATATACCTACATACATACTAATGTCAGCATTTTTCACAGTCACAACTTCAAAACCGGAATAAAAATATAAAATTTCTACTCGGCACATAATCACGGACGGTAAATCATCGCCACTCCCAAAAATATAATTATTACAAATGTAACAAATTCACCGACTTCAAAAAGTGCGATCTATCAAGAGTACAATCAGCCACAGAACGATGGAGCGGTGGAACATGACTGCCTGCTCTAACTCATTAATACCGCGCTTTCGTCGCGACAATTACATAAATTCGCGTCGGGCGTCATTCTGTGCCGAGCATCGTTTGAAAGGACCAATGCGTGGATTAAATACAAACGAAGCTCCAGTGTAATTGTGTCGCATTTGTCTCAAGAAGAGAGTAGCAAGTGAGTCCTGGATTTTGTTGAGCTAGTAATTGAAGACGCTTTCAAATCTCTTTTTTAGGGCGTTGCACTGAACGTAACAGTTATCTACATTAACCATATTGAGCAGTTACATTAAATTGTTGACTTAAAAGTTGATTAAATATATTTATTTGCATAAGATAGTTATAATTTGTTAACCAAAAAGGCAAATCTTGAAATGACAAATAAAAAAGTACCATAAGGTTATAACTCAGAGTGATATAAAAAAAGCAGATAGTGACATAAAAATATCGAACAAAATCTCCCGAACAAGATAGCAAATAATTACTTTACTGTCTTTGTCCACTCAATCAGGATCAAAATTCTGCTGAGATATATGAGCAATTTTGTTACTATAAAAATAACAAGGCATAAGTTATTTCTGAAAATACAGAAATAGACATACGCTAATTAACTTGCAATTACCGTTGAAAAATAATATAGGTATTTTGACGCACCACAGATAAATTTGCCTCAATTAAAGACAGGAAAGTTATCCAAAACTTCATTATTTTAGAAACTTTAACAGTTAACCGAAAACTTTAGTATCATTAACACTAATGAAGCTGCAATAAAACAATTAAACACACTATCCTAATAAAATACCCACTAACCATAACAGTACTCTAAAACGATTACCCAGATCCCATTCTACCCTAGGGACGCGTCACTTTCAACTGCCGTATCCCAAACATTCTAGTTATTCAAATGGGCATACTTGCAACATAACTTGGTCGAGTGGCTGGCGCTAACGAACTCGCTCGTTTGAACGTGCGTCATTCGGGTTGAATTTATGTGGGATCATTAAATCAGAGTTGCTATTAACGCTACAGCATAGCTATGGGAGGCGTGCAAATGGTGCTAGTTTTTGTTTAGCTTAGTGGAATGGAAATGGCCGGAAAACTTAACTGTCACTAACATATTTTCAAACCCTAAGGGCTATATTTCACTGGGACACCATGACGGCGCCACTGGTCGCGCCGCCATGGTGTCGTAAGCTACTAAACTAGACACTATACTGACACCAGAGTCGCTACACCACACTGAGACAGTATCAAAATGGACCTTAAGTGCACGCGTCCGAGTTGGTCGCGCCGCCAAATTGGTTGCGCAACCAAACGGACACCAGGTGAGTAACTCTTTAAAGAGCTTTATACATTTTGTTGGTAGCGGCGACTGGTCGCGCCGCCATGGTGTCCCGCTGAAATATAACCCTAACAGACACTCTCCTGATGTCTCTTAAAGTGTACGAATTAGTTGTGTAGTAGTAAATTAGTAGTATAGGAAGACGCAGCGTTAGAAGGCCTCCCGCAAGGTAGACCGATAATCTGGTAAGGGTCGTGGGAATCCGATGGATGCGAGACGCACAGGACCGGTCGTTATGGCGACACTTGGGGAGGACTATGTCCAACAGTAGACGACTTTCGGCTGAAATGATGATGATGATGATGATGATGAAATGAGCAGTTTATGTGGCTAGAGTTGGTTACATAGACATTTACATAGAGTGAGCCGATAGACCAGGATAACGTACTCAAGAAATTTCATGACAACTGTTCTTGATCGACTACTGACATCTACTTAATATAAAACAGACAAACCGTGGAACGGTTCCTAGTTAAATAAATATAAATTCTGTTTGCAACCAGTACGAATCTCACATTACAAAGTATTTTGATAATTTGTACTGTAATTTCTTTTTCAATACACTTACTCGAAAACCCGCTCTTGTCCCACCGCTTTTAGGCACGCAATAGACTGTTTTCCGCACTAGTGCGGAAAACAGTCTATTGCACTCTTATCAGGTTGGGCGCGCGTCGACCCCCGCTAGTCGCCGGTCAACCCCAGTTTATTCATTGCGTCGTAAGTGTATTGAAAAAAATCGTTTGATACACGTGCAAATTTGTCAGTGCAGCCCTCGGCTCCATAACACAATCGCCTACGGCTCGTGCGAATTCCGCCTCGGTCGCAATAACAAACTTTCTGCACTTGTATCAAAATGTACTATTTCTTCATAAAAAATAAATATTTATCTATAATATTGTTAGCTTGAATTAAATAACATCACGTCTTTTATAACAAAGTCGCTTACTTTTCTAAATTTCCTGAGAAAATTCAAGCTGTCATTTGAACGTTCAATTACTCGTTGTAACAATGAAAATAACTTAGAGAAGAAAAGACACCTACTTTCAAACAATCTTGAGAGATAATTGGCACCAAATTACACATCTTGATTTATAGGAAAACATATCAAATGCCGATTCTTCTGTTAAGTTCGCTCCTCGCTGCGCAGTACCTCACCCCTCAACCCCGCTGTTTTTAGAATTCCGTACCCAAAGGGTTTGGGACCATATTACCAAGACTCCGCTGTCCGTCCTTCTGCCTGTTTGTCTTTCTGTCCGTCTGTCACCAGGCTGTATCTCATAAACCGTGACAGTTAGATAGTTGGAATTTACACAGATGATGTATTTCTATTGCCGCTATAACAAAAAGTACTAAAAACAGAATAAAATAAATATCTAAATGGGGCTCCCATACAACAAACGTGATTTTTTTGCCGTTTTGTTTGCTATGGACGGTACGGAACCCTCTGTGCGCGAGTTCGACTCGCACTTTGCCGGTTTTTTAATTAATTTCGATTCGACGACGACTCGTGAAGTGTTGCGAACCGTCATAAGGTTTAATTTGACCTGGGGCGGTACCGTGACGTGTTAAAATGTCAAGCGAGAAGAGGGATGGAGCTACACAGTTCAGTTTAGGGCCTCAGAAAACTTTTTTTATTATTGGCTCACGTTTGACAACTATCTAACCTGATGGTAAGCAATGATGTGGCCTAGAAGCTTGCCTAGAAGTAAACTTTTCACTCTTGACTTAGGGTGTTTTTAATATCGTGCGGATTTCATCACGCATGTGGAATAGCTCCGCATGCGGGGCTGCTACCCGTTATTACCTCCCGCACCCCGCGTGCGTATTCTACGCATTACAATAAATACTTGTATGAAAAGGACATTTGCGTCATCATCATTTGACATTACGCGTCCGGAGCAATCCCGAATGCGTGATGAAATCGGCACGATATTATAAACACCCTTAAAGACTCCTTGGTTTTAATTACCAGGAAACAACTTATTAAACATCTTAAAATCGTTAATTGGTAGACGGCTAGATTGAGGATTATATTTTTTTTTGTCACATTCATGGGTAATATGCTCCATAAAAAGGGCACACGACTTTTTAACTAAGAAATCACTGAGTTACAAATTATTATTTGTAATCGTATAATCTGGTAACATAATAATAATCTTTCTTTCGTTCTGTATTTACGATATATGTAGGTATAATTATTAGACAATTATCTTAGGTAATTAGACTTGCGGGCTTGCGGACTACGAGCAATGAGTAGCTCGCCGTCCGACCATCCGGTAACCGTCCGGACCGAGCTCAAGTCGTCGACGGAGCGTACTGTTCCACGCGCGCCTCAAGGAGATGTCAGCAAACCGTAGGGGCCCAGCAGGGTCGAAACCTACTGGGGCCAAGGGTCTGCTTCTGAAAGGAAGACTCGGCCCTGGTATGAAAGGCAATGAAGGAACAGGAGTGGGTTTTTAGTCAATAAAAGTCTGACACGCCCTCTCACTCCGCCCAAGAGCGAGGGATGCCATTGGATGATTTTCCCACCTACCAAAAAAAAAGGTAATTAGACTTTAATTAAACCCAGTGTATTCTGAAAATATACAAGACGTTACCCGAAAAAGTTCCTAACAGAGCATAATGGAGATACATTTATCTCACCGAATAAATAAATTGTACATTCTAAAATTAACCAGGTCAGTATCTCAAGCAGACCCAACAAAACGTAGCCAAAATAAATCTGTTTTAAAATTTACGCACGATTTTATCTCACTTCCCTACTTAGGGCAGCAAATTGCAAATATATCTTCATTTAGGATCTCGCAATATCCTATCTATATGTAAAATTGTATCCCTGTCCGTTAATTTCCATTCTCCTTTTGTCCTATTATATTTATTTCACCTGAATTTGATTAAGCAATAAACAAAGGACGTGAAATTTTCATATTTATTGCTTCAGAAATTTTGATGTTGCTGAATAACTGTAAAAGATAATATTGGTTTTACGGTCATATTGTTGTATACCTTTACGAACGAACTTCGAACTTTTGATGTTTTACCCACAAAAGAAATATTGATATGTTTTGAATTAGTTTGGTCTTGTGCGTCGCATTCAGTGAATTCCCGTTATCTGTGAAAGTGAGAGATCTTCCAACGCTGCGCTTTTTGGTACGGTCACCAGTCTAGAACCTTTCGGCCCCATCGACCATCTGTTCTGCAAGCAATATGCCTTGCCCACGGCCACTTAAGTTGGTAATACTTCTGGCTATGTTGGTACCCTTGGCACTTCTGTGGATCATACCTTCAGTACTAATTCGATCACGTAAGGAAACTCCGTATATAGCCATTACCCTTTGGGTGACTTTGAGCCTTCTGATGAAGCCCATTGGCCCACGTTTCAATGCAACACCGAAACATGCCATTACTCTCAACAAACACTGGCATTTCACGTCACACGCACTTTCGCCTTGAGATTATAATTTGTTTAGTTAATTATAAACTAGTGATAGCCCAGTGCTTACTGCACCCGCCTCTCATATATGAGGCGGCGGATTCAAAACTGGACAAATCGATGTGAATTTTTCAATTCACATGTACTTTTTTATGTTTATCTGGGACATTAGGTACTGGCACTCATTGCCTCGGAAAAATCGTCAAGCCATTGGTTTCGGTGGTCATTCGTAAATCTTCGACAGTCATTTCAGATACTCAGATGCCAGTAAGTCCAACCATCAGTCTATTCAAGGAGTATCCTGTTGCCTAGTAACTGGGTTGTGAAGGTCTCGCAGGCAGTCGCTTCATGTAAAACACGGGCAGTAGGCGATGGAGCTCGTTTACCCAGAAGTAACCTATTTACTCTTGACTTAAAGACCTCTTAGCTATCAGGAGACAGGCTCCGGCACGGAATTCCACTCCTTAGCTGTACGCATAATGAATGTGTTCCCAAAACGCTTTGTACGTATAGGTGGGATGTCCACCATGTACCGATGGCGCAATGCCGTACGTCTAATGATCCGATGATGGAACGGACTTGGTGGAATTAAATTGTGCAATTCTAACGCCCACTCCCCGAAATGTAATCAATAGAAAACCAACAGGCCAGCAGTATTCAGCCTAATCCAGTTAAGCTGGAAGCCGAAACCAATCTAGTTGAAAAAAGGCTAGAAAGATGATGAATTACAATCTAAAAACTTTGTATCACTAAAATGTAAACCAATTTACAATCTAATCCACTTTCCAAAGGGATAATTGATTGATCCTCTATTCGATGACACTTTCCATCAACTCGATTGACTGACACTGTCGGATCCTCTTTACAATCGGATCGTAATGTTCAAAAGCGAACCTTTATAACTGAGTTATAAACTTCCTTTTGTTATTTCTTTTGATCTCAGGATTAGTGTTAATTGGTGAAGCGTGTCTTTTCATTTTCTTGATGTTTACACTGTCTTTGGAGGGTGTAATTGGTTTGCTTTTTTAACCGACTTCCGAAAAGAAGGAGGTTCTTAAGTCATCTGAATGTCTTTTTTTGTGTCTTGTTCAGCGATATTTTCGCCGAATATTAACCGATTTTGATGATTTTTCTTTAGTGTCGAAGAATGTGTCTGTCAGGTGGACAAATTAAGCAAATCTTTCGGGATTGCTGCAATCACATATCTGTTTATTTTTAACACCATAATACGTACACACATAACTTTTATTTTAATTTTTGCTGCTATATAGTTTTAGCTATGATTTGACAGCTAAATCTAAATAATATGCAAGTTTTTTAGTAAAATACCTTTATAAAATAAACATTCTAAACATTTTTCACAAAAAAAAAAAAAAAAATACAGTGGACTTAAATATAACATTTTTTTTCTGCTTCTATTTTTGAAGTCGGTTAAGGAGAATAGCTACAATATTACATCAATATTTAAATAATATATAAAAATAATTCATCGTCCTAATTGACCACGACATTGCGTGATTTCTCGACCTTACAGAATGAATTTACTCATAAAATACAATTGGTATTACGGCCGTCAATATTAGCCTAAACTATGACCTTATACCATGGAAACTTTTCAAATAAAACCGTTATTATTTTAGATCAAAAGCAATATTTTATTTCTCCGCCTGGGGTGATTACATTGTTAAGTAATTATACCTTCTTGAAAAAGCTGGAGGCGTTGCGATATCCTAATTTAATGTTCGCCACGTACAGAAAAAGTTATACCTATATAGGCAGCGTAGATTGGGTTTGGCGTTGAAATAGGCTCTTAATAAACTAGTGCCCTTCACCATCAATGATAACAGCACTGCTTATCATCAGGAGAGATCGCAGTCAAGCACTAGTTTATATCATTTAAAAAAAATATATAAATTTTGATACAAATTTTCAAGTCTATCAAACGATGTTTTTCAATAAACGTTGACCAGCGACTCGTAGTGGCTGCTTAGCACCCAACCCCATACGATAAATACGCCGGTCAGCCCTCGTTTATTTATTTCTTCGTAATTATATTGAAAAACGTCGTTTGATACACGTAGAAATATGTCACTGCAGCACTCGACTCCATAACACCCTCACCTGCGGAGTGGAATTACCTGCCTGAGTCTAAGTTTTCTGTTAGCAACCTGGGCTGGGGGTCTTTGAATCCAGAGTGAAGAGGTTATTTTTAGACAAGCGTAGGTACTCCATCTTCGACCACATCGTTGCTTTCCACCTGGTGAAATGGTGGTCAAACGCGAGCCTATTAATAATAAAATAGCCAAAAGTCACACTATTTATACCTTCGTAATCATAATCATTTATTCTGCAAACATTGGTATCGCTAGTACATAGGGATTTTTTATTAACAGAGTCCTCAATATTTGGCCATCACATTGGCATACAAATTTTTTTAATTCCGTTGCAAATTAAAAAAAAATATGTATGTTAAAAATGTCAGCTTAATAGTAGGTAATAAAAAATAAAATAATATTATATAATGTCAAACGGAAATAAAAAGTAAGTCAAACAGGATCAAAATAATAATGTCAAACAGAGTAGCAGTATGCCAATCAATTAGTGAACCGTCATTAAGAAAATCGTCAATCGTGTAATAAGTTTTCATAATTAAAAATTCATTTTGTGCCCTTCATCATTGCGCTAACCTAAAACCGTTTTTCTGCTTTACTCGATAAAAAGTAATATTATTTACTTCAAATATACTCACTTCTCCATCACTAGCTCCCCTTAATAAAGTAGATAGGCAGTACCCTTATAATTTGGTTACTCACGTCCGTCAACCTGATCTTTTTATTAGACCCACGTAATATTGGACCTTTGCTCTTCAGAAATGTTACTTTCTCACCTTAGGAGAGTTTTGCGGATTATCCAAGTTGGGGTCCAGTCGATTTCAAGGAGTTTGTGACACTTTTATTAAACCGCTCGACTGAGTATTTCATTTTGGGTCGAAAAGAGGGAATATTTTTTGTGGCAGGTTTTTTTTTGGAAAGCTATGTAATATCGTGTTCAACAGAAATTCAAGAAAGAAGAAGTTTGTTATGTAAATGGCAACGTTGGTCAGGATAGTACCCAGAATAGTATTTTTTCCACTTATATTATTTGTAGGACTTGGGTACCGGTAGTGCTATTTACAGAACTCAAAATCGAACTTGCAAAGCCGTTAGCATAATGGAAAATTTAAAATCATCATTATCCTTGCAGCCAGAGAGCTGCCAGAGTCAGGTCATCGGTCCACCTAATGGGAGGCCTTTCATCGCTGCGTCTTTAATTCTTAAAGGCCCTAGCGCGCGAGCAGTGCCATAAAACAGTGACTTTCTGAAGCTTACTCCTCGGTAACGGCTGAGTTAATAGATTTGAAAAAAAATATGTTTATCCTAGATTCATCTACAACATTATCAACATATAATTTTTCGTGCAATTAATACTTTTGTCTAAAAAAATATTTAACATGATATTTTTTCGCTGGTTTTCTCTACTTCTTTCAAGAGGCTTTAATCTAGTGTTTACTCCTCTTTTGCTAGGAAATTAGTTGTAAAGGAGACGCCAGAAAGAAAGGGAAAATCAAAAATTTAATTAAAAACTACCGATTGTGGATTGAGACATCTATTCTTACGACAATTTAAACACTTGGGGTGACGATGCCTATGTGATAAGATTTATTGTCAAGTCATTGATCTCATTATACTAGGTTGCCATATAAATACAAAGAAACAACAGCTCAAAAGTCCTATTGTTTCAAGATGACAACAATCCGTGCCAATATTCTCAACACATTACAGAGCGGATGCAAAGAATTTACTATTGAGTTCAATAGAATAATTTGTTTCCGTCCATCCATTTGACCGGTTGACCAAAGAGTTTTCAATTCATCCGTTTAGTTTGAATACGATATTTTTTTAAAAGTTTATATACCGTTTCAATGGGACATAGTATTATTTGAATGCTACGCAGTATTCTATCCAGCCTGGCATTTGTTTGACTTTTGATTTTAGTGTGTTTTTTTTTCTTTTTTGTTTGTTGTGTGCCTATGCAGAATTAATGGGGACTGATTTTTGGTTTTCAAACGTGAATGGAATACGTGAATAAAATCGAATGACAAAAACATTGCATTTCATAGTCAATCTCAAAGCGTTTGTTTCATACTAGAGGATATCCGGCGTGTATGCTAAAAAAAGAAATACATTTTATTTATTTGTTGAAAAAGAAATTTTCATTTTTAATCATCATCATCATTTCAGACGAAAGACATACACTGTTGGACATAGGCCTCTATCTCGCACTCATCGGATTCCCACGACTCTCACCAGGTCATCAGACCACTTTATGGGCCGCTGCATCTTCCGGTACTCGATCGCCACTCCAAAACCTTTTGACCAAATCGACCATCTGTTCTGCGACTAAAGTGCCCCGGTCACTGCCACTTAAGTTAGTTTAGAGATTTTGCGGACATTGTGGGCAAATACTATTATAGTTTTTAGGCTCCAAAATGACTTCACCTGCGGCTCGGGCGTAATATATTCAGCTTCGGCTGCAATGACAAACTTTGCCCATTCGCATCAAAATGTACTATTTGGTTGCACTATGCGCAGAGGTAAATGAGATGGCTTGGAATTTTCTGTTATTGTGATATATTCAGATAGACATAACTAAATTCGTATTATAATCGTATATCGCAGACTGTACGCTGGACAAGAGTCTCCACAAAGTGAATACCTGAGGATGGACGACACCGCCGAGGCAGACCTGGGGATAGGTGGCAAGACTACCTAGACGATTACCGCGAGGGCCGGCTGGTTTGAGGTGGCTCGAGAAAAGAATACCCCGACGAAGTTGGTAGAGAACTTTGCCCAGCTGTGGGAAAGCATATGCTAAATAAAAATACTGTATATTATATACCTATGATCTTAAAGATAATATTTCTCATCATCATCATTTCAGCCGAAAGACGTCCATTGTTGGACATAGGCCTCCCACAAGCGTCGCCACAACGACCGATCCTGTGCGTCTCGCATCCACCGCATTCCCGCGACTCTCACCAGGTCGTCGGTCCACCTTGTGGGAGGCCTTCCAACGCTGCGTTTTTCGGTGCGCGGTCGCCACTCTAGAACACTTCGGCCCCATCGACCGTCCGTTCTACGAGCAATATGCCCTGCCCACTGCCACTTAAGTTTGGCGATTCTTCAGGCTATGTCGGCGACCTTGGTTTTCCTACGGATATCTTCACTCCTGATGCGATCACGCAAGTAAACTCCGAGCATAGCCCTTTCCATTGCCCTTTGGGTGACTGGCCTTCTGATGAGGCCCATTATAAGCGACCATGTTTCAGTGCCATATGTCATCAAGTATGTAATATTTCTAAATAAGATTATTTTATTCAGTTATAAAACATTTTGTTACATTGCAATTTGGAGCACGAGCAAAATTCAGTAGCCTAACTAATAACGATAAAAATACACGGTACGCCAAAACAGCTAAGACGGATTTACTTAATCGCACTTCCTAAGTCGTGCCCCTATTTCAGGCCAAAAATTCACTTCACACTCTCATAACATAATTTTTTATATTGTGTTTGTACATAACCATCAGTTCACTTATTTATTATGCTTCAGGGATATTAAACTTGATATTTACTTCGTTGAAATGAGCACGTTTTGGGTTATAAGGTCCATATTCGTTTGGTACCAACATTTATGGTGTTAGTATACACTTAGTAGTAATTCCGAAATATGAAACGTAATGAAGTTTAATGTTTGCACGTAACATTTTGTTGCCATATTTCGTGTGTTCGCTTATGAGCGTCTTTTGTTTTTATCATAGGATTAGTTGGTATTTGATCTTTATAAAGCTAAACTCAAACTGAGCCCTAATGCCACGTATGCTACGCATTATGACATCTAGACTCTTGAATTTTCTGAAAACAAATAATTTACTCATAGAAACATACTTATTATACGCAACGCTGTCACGCGCATCCCACGTAAGTCTTCTGTTTTCAAGCAAATTCAAGAGTTTAGATGCCATAATGCGTACATGTTAAGGGCACCCCTTGTTGGGTACTTACTTCGGCTTAAAGCGTCGCTGGGAAGGGCAACGAGATACAAGCTGAATAGAAAATAAGGCATCTCGTGCGCTGGTCATTGTATACGTTTTAACTAAAGATATAATGAGGTACCTAGTGATCTTTTTATTTTTTCTTAGCGGTAAACCTTCAAAAAGCACCCGGTTAGTATGGTATTATTACCTCGCTAAAACCACCTTGGAGTTTATTTTTAAATAATATAATCTAGTGCTTGACTGTGATCACACCTGATGGTAAGTAGTGATGCAATCGTTGATGGAGAAGCGCACTAGTTTATTAAGAGCCAATTCTCTCTAGCTTTGAAGACACACAAAGACTGCAGCAAGAAAATTATTCCAGTCCTTCGATGTACGCTGTACAAATGACGAGGCGAAACGCTTAGTCTGTACAGCCCCTCTAGCCAAGTAACGATCGTTTCGTTTGAGTTGAACGCCTCGAGTCGGCCACGCCTCCGATTCTTTTGTTCTGACCACGTGACTGAGCGTTGAGATGACGTCAGAACAAAGGAATCTGAGGCGTGGCGTACTCGAGGCGTTTGACGTAAACGAAACGATCGTAACTTGGCTAGGGGGGCAGGTGTCATAGCTGTAAGGGCGGACACTCACTGTACGTCGGGTAGTCCGATGGTAGAAAAGTGATGGCAGAATCTAGTCAGTACCTTGGAATTTATTCAAATTCTCATATTGTTGCAGCTGTATTAAACTTATACGCTTTGTAGTCAAAATACCAAAGAATCATATCCTACAAATGAACACGAATACATGTATTAATACTTTAGTAATTAAAGTGTGAGACGATATTAATGTGGGAACGCGTTTGAACGTTTCATCTGCCGCTGCGCACATATTGTCGAAACTCTTTGAGTCCGTATTAATTATTTCAAAGGGGGCTTTAAATATAACTGGCAAAGCGATTCGATGTATTATTATTTTGTTTGAATATAAATTGATGTCTGAATGTGACATCTATCTAACGTTTATTGTGTTCAAACAGACTCAACACAACTTCATAAATAGTAGTGTTACTATCATATAGTATGTTCGCGCTAAGAACATAAGACCATCACTCACAAACTCTCGTATATTATTAGTATGCATCATCATCATCATCATCATTTCAGCCGAAAGACGTCCACTGTTGGACATATGCCTCCCCCAAGTGTCACCACAATGAACGGTCTAGTGCCTCTCGCATCCATCGGATTCCCGCAACCCTTACCAGGTCATCAGTCCACCTTGTAGGACGCGAAAGTGCCCCAAGTCCCGTAAAAAGTCCATTAATCTTGCATTAATGATATGGCCAAACGTGGATTGAAATATCATTAAACGTTGACGTTTAAACGATTTGGCCAGTTTTTATCATCATCATCATTTCAGCCGAAAGACGTCCACTGCTGGACATAGGCCTCCCCCAAGTGTCGCCACAATGAACGGTCCTGTGCGTCTCGCATCCATCGCACTCCCGCAACCGTTATTAAGTCATCGGTCCACCTTGTAGGAGGTCTTCCAACGCTACGTCTTCCGGTACGTGGTCGCCATTCCAGAACCTTTTGGCCCCAACGGCCATCCGTTCTGCGAGCAATGTGCCCTGCCCATTGCCACTTAAGTTTGGCGATTCTTCATGCTATGTCGCTAACCTTGGTTCTCCTGCGGATATCCTCATTCCTGATTCGATCACGCAAGGAAACTCCGAGCATAACCTTTTCTATTGCCCTTTGGGTGACTTTAAGTCTTCTGATGAGGCCCATTGTAAGCGACCACGTTTCGGAGCCATATGTCATCACTGGCAACACGCACTGGTCATAGACTTTCGTCATGAGACACTGTGGTATATTGGACGAGAAGATACCGCGCAGCTTCCCGAAAGCAGCCCAGCCGAGTCAGATTCGACGATTGATCTCTTTCTCGAAGTTAAACCTTCCCAACTGGACCGTCTGTCCCAGGTAAACGTAGTCGTCTACAACTTCGAACTTTGGCCAGTTTTATTTGGCCATACCATGAAATGCAACCATTTCATTATATGACCGATCACATCAAGAAGTGATCAATTCAAAGATTTGGCCATGACATATATATATAGATAGTTAAATAATAAATCATTCTGAGTTACTGTTAGCGGACAGTTACTACCAAAATGCTATCGATAATTGAAAGCTGCCTTCACTGTGACAACATGATTCATGATCTGGTTCACAGTTGGCGGGGCGATCATTATTTAGATTATTATGCTCTATGAATTGGCACTAGTTGAGTGATGGTTGGGCTTTGAGAGTAGGTTCGATTCTAACCCACCCCTTACTTATTTTATCTTAATTTAATTCGGACCTGAAATGAGTCACCATGGATATATAATAATAAAATATAACCGAAGCAAATACATTGGTTACGCTTTTAATATGCAAAATCGATTTATTTATTTTTTAACTAGTTTTTGCAATTCCTATGTCTATCCCTTTGCTGCATATAACTATCGAGTAAAAGGGACTAAGTTACTCGTGTATTCGAATACGCAATAATTTTTTTATGAGTACCCCGAAAATTCAATGGTGTAAAATGGCTGGTCTATTGGTGTTGCGTCTGCGAACCAAATTCGAAATCGTGTGTTTGGTGTTGGTGCTTCGAAAAACCGTACCATCGTGTGTACTGAACTGTACCAAGGGCTAACCAGGTTTCGTGCAAACCTTCCTCTTAAGGAACCAGACGTTCTGACCTATTTTTCCTTACGACTTGTCGTTCACACCCACCATGCAACAAGCCAAATTTTCTCAAATCTTTCTCATGAACCATGCAAATATATAATTATATATATAACCGAAAATAGTAACCTTTATAAATTGCTACAATAATAAATTAATTTTCGTTTTAATATAATTTTCTTAGCGTATCGATGGCAAAACTAGTTAAATTTCTTGCCTGGTCCAGTATTAGGCCACGGCAATGTCGTCCGCTGATGCTGTCATTAGGTCCCTACGTGAACAGGTAACAGGGCACGTGATGCAGGATCGAAGGTGGCACATGGTCAGCGGAGAGACGCTGCACAAACACTGAAGATCGGAACCGTCCGAGAGCCCCCATCTAAGGAGATTGTCTTTGCTGCCCCCAACTTGGGGGCGGAGTCTGTTTAGAGTTTTCTAGGTGGGCCATGGCAACTCGTATCCAGGAGAGAGGCTCTCCGACGGCTCGACAAAATCATCAGGAGGTTTAAACTTCTCCCACCAGAGGTCGCATCTCTCCGAGATGGTGTTTTTTTGAGATGAGCTCTTTGGGATATAATGTGAATGTATTACTTAAATACGACGAAATGAATAAATCAATAGGAAAATCCATTAAGCGTCTATAAGCAACTTATAGAAAAAATAATGAGACAATCTCAGTTCTTTTACCTATCAAAAATCTTTTTTCATTTTGTCTTACCTCTGTACTCCATTCAAAATAAGTTTAACAAACCTTTTTTTACTGTCCCTTTAATCGATTTTGACTTTTATTGCGTAGGTGGCATGATAAATGGCGGCTGCAGTAAATAGTCGGTATTGTAACCACTTTTTTTTTGCTGTTAATGCCATCCTTATGCCTACGAAGTAGAAGTCAATATTGTTCAAACGGACAGTAAAGAAAGTACATAGAGCTACTTACAAAAGTAAGGATCAACCGAAGCGAGTCAAATGGAAGTCATTCAAGGATCGGTAGATAGGATGGTACGCGAAATTGTCATAATAATTGTGATGGCCGTAAAACACTTTATGTAGCGGATCCTAGCAATAAACTGCTTCAAATTTAAGATCTTAAGTAACATTAGAGCTATAGCCATTTCAAATTGATGTAGTAAACATTAAGTTTTATTTTCTTTTTATTTAGACTTTGAAAGGGGAATGAAACGTTTGCCATACAAAGATGGCTGTTTTTTTTTTTCGCCTATAGTGAAACCTAGGCCATATCTTAAAGGACTGTATGATAAATCAAAAGTAAAAAGAATTATGTCTACCAACCGTAACCGAACGAAGTTAGAGAGTATTTAGTAGATCGCTATTGCTTCTTATCAAGCGTTATTTTTCTTAAATAAAAATACTCCGTGTTCGATATTTTGAGTCTCTCATTGTTAAATATACTACACTATTTATCTAGTGAGTTATTCGGCTTTCCTCGCTTTAGCATATAACGCCGGGTGTGGTAGAAGGCGTTTAGTGTTATAAAGAACTCGAGTCCTCAAGTCCTCTTAATTATAATATAAGAAAAACAGGTAACGCCTGACAAAAAATACTAGCAATGCTTCTATAGGTATCTTCGTTCAGTTACGGTTTAAAGACTTGGTTTTTTTTGCTATTACTTACTCGTATGGTCCTCTAACTTATAACCTAGCTTTCATTTCTAGCGAAAAGAAAAAAGTAAATCATGCCAATATTTTGCATTGGTTTTTACTATACCTAGTAGTAATACGTAGGTAACTGAATACACTTGTTATTTTCTATCATTTTCTATTCAAGATCTTAGGCTCAAACCTTTTTTATCACGGGAAATTATCAAACAAATTTTTTTCCGCTATGTATGGAGCAAAAAGTGTCTGATTTTTATAAAACCAATCCGTTTTCTTTCACTTGCCCTTTGTGTTACAGGACCCCGATGACTCTTTCAAATAATTCAGCATCTGCTCAAATACTTAAGCATTCCTAGCAAAACCACCACCACCACCAGCCTTATGGTGATGCGCCACCGGTACATGAATGGGTTTTCTACCACCCACCATGCAACGTTTTGACAACTCACTCATTGTGCGTACAGCTGAGGAGCTGAGGAGTGGAATACTTTACCGAAGTCTGTGTTTTCTGATAGCTACAACCAACTTTAAATCAAAAGTGAATAGGTTACTTCTAGACAAGCTTGCTCCATAGTCGACCTCATCATCGCTTACCATCAGGTGAGATAGAGGTCAAACGCTAGCGAACCATAAAAAAAAAAAATTGCATGTTGATGGTGGTTGAAATAGGTACCTATAATTGTAGCGCTTGAACCAAGTTGTTTATCTGAGGGTCGCTATTGACGCCTTGATTAATGATCTTAGTTTAAAGCGGTTTACAGTTAATGACTGCGGTTTACTTCTTGTTTCGACGTTCGTCAGTATTGAGTTAGTTGAGTGTTCGTTTGAAGTAAAATATTGGGAGTGCTTTAGACAGGATTTGCTTAGGATCTTTGAATGTAAGGGTAATCGTGGTGGACAGTATCTACGCTTCAAGGATGCTCAGAGTAAACACATGAAGAGTTTTGACATTGACCCCGCGATTTGAGAGAGAAATAGGCACAAGATTGGTCTGAGTGGGTATGTCTTATGCAACAGCACATGCAAGGTCTTTACCTAACACGTCATGTTAAAATGTCAGGCGACCGAGTCAGAAACAAAGATGGAGCAATACATACTATATTTTTAGGGTTCCGTACCTCAAAAGGTAAAAACGGAACCCTTATAGGATCACTTTGATGTCCGTCCGTCTTTCTGTCTGTATGTTTGTCAAGACCCTTTATATCAGAAACGCGTAAAGGTATCAAGCTGCAAATAATATTAAATACTTAAGTCTGCTACCCCTTGGAGCACAGATTATAAGTCAACGCAATCTAAAGATAAGGCCGTTTTTGCTCCGTTTATGCGCATAATTTTTGATATTCACAAAAAAATCGACACCTATAGGGCATTTCCCGTTCACCTAATTTATTTATTTCAGGCTTGGAATATTCATAGTTAAATATGATTAAATTGCTTAAATAACATTTTATTTTATTTATATTATTCTTATTCACAAAGTCAATTCCAAAATAAAACAATAAGAGCAATCTTCAAAATACCGCATTATATAAGCAACAATTACATTCACAACCATTTAAAAATTAACACCGTTAAGGAATTGATCACCAACTATAGCGTTAAATATCAAGAGAGACTATTTGGACATAGGACTACACTAGCTGTAAAACTCAGTGGATTTGGATTGCTAGCACAAACGTTTAAAAAGACACAGTGTTCCTACGCTCCTGGATAGATTCTGCCACACGAAGTGAAAGCCTCCCACAAATTGGCATGGCTCACTGTGACTAAAATCAAGGCCAGAAGCAAGGCTTATTGTTAATTAAACAGATTGCCATGTTGCAGAATGAAAAAAGAAAAAAAAATCACAAAGTGCCTTTCGTACCTTTATTGTATGTAGATTCACTGCATTTTTTGCATTAGACGAATAACAAAGTTATAAGGGTTCAGTTTTTGCCGACTAAGTTTATAAAACCCTAAAAAGGACATGAACATACTCACAAGTAAAAGTTTCACAGTCCACTAGATATTTTCATAGACCTATTACAACTTTCATTCGACGATTGATTCCGTAAGAGACGACACACAAAAATGTCCAATTTAGATACCTACTTGTCTGACCCTTACAAATCAAGTTGCAGTTTTCCTCAATTTTCTCCGAAAATCATCCATCATCGACATAAAAAACTATTTTAGCTCCAATCCCTTTGTCCAGTTGTTTCATATACCGGACGCGTGTATTGCAAATTTATACCTTATGACAAAGCTGTAAGAGTCATAAAGTGAGCTCATGAATAGCCTACCGTACTACTTATTATATATTTAGTTGGTCAATATGTTTGGATGTATATGAATTGAACATTTTTGTGAAATCAATCACACCTCATAAATTTAACGGATTGGGATGAGAACTACAATAGACTATTTTAAGGGTTTCGTACCCAAAAGGTAAAACAGGACTCTATTACTAAGACTACACTATCCGTCCGTCTGTCTGTTTGTCTGTCGGTCTGTCTGTCTGTCTGTTTGTCTGTCACCAGGCGGTTTTTCATGAACCGTGGTAGCTAGACAGTTGAAATTTTCACAGATGATGTATTTCTGTTGCCGCTATAACCACTAAATACTAAAAATAGAATAAAATAAATAATTTACTTTCGTGCACGAGTCCGACTCGCGCTTGGTCGGTTTTTATGTTTTAGGGTTCCGTACCTCAAAAGGAAAAAACGGAACCCTTATAGGATCACTTTGTTGTCTGTCTGTCTGTCTGTCAAGACACTTAATCTCAAGATCGTCTGGAGGTATCGAGTTGAAATTTAAACCATATCCTCAAATCTATGATCCCTTGAATCTGTGAAAAAATCAAACTTCTGAGTAAACGAAAAAAAAAAGATACGGCCATTTATGTTGCAAAAAAACGTATATTTCGACACTCTGAATGGAAACAAAATTCATAGGGTACTTCCCGTTGACCTAGAATCCTGAAATTTGGCATGAAACAAGGTCTCATAGCACAAATATAGGAAAAAATCTAAAAACTGTAAATTTGTAGTTACGACACAAAAATATTTTTTTTGATTCGGAAAAATCTTCGTAACTCAATTCGGAAATTGAAGTTTTCATAGGTAAGTTTGTACGTATTCTTCAGTGCGAGAGTCTGACTTGCACTTGGCCGGTTGTTTTAAGATTAGAAAATACTCTCTTCCCTTTCTGAATGGCGCGAGATTGTGCCTGCAGGATTGTTCGTCTTAAGTCTGATACACCCGACTTAAGACGAACAATCCTGCAGGCCTGGTAATCTGCTGTGGCTTAAAAACGAATATAAAAGTAATATTATTCTGTAAAAAGATAGGCGTTCTGAGGGAGGCCGACGCCGTCGAGGTCGACCGTGGCGAAAATAGAGTGATGATTTGGTCATGTTCGCGGGGCAAACTTGACCAGACATCTCCCTAGACAGAGTGGTTCGGAAGGAAAAAGAGGCGGCCTTTGCCCAGCCGTGGTACAAAAATGGGCAAATAAAAAAAATTTGAGGGGATAATTTCCAACTTTCACACGGGCAAAACCACTGGCAAAAGTTAATATTTTTGCTTACACGTGACTATTGAAGTATGATTTATCGAGTGCAAAAGAGAAACTTGTGTTTTCGCTCTGAGCTTGATATACGAACCAATTTGTATACTCCGGTATTACTGCATGCTCCAAAAGACAGACTGATCAAATGAGTCCCGTGAACAACTTTCCTGTTTTACCGACGAATGTATATTGGAACTGTTGTACCATCGTGTGTCAGAACATTAAGTGTTCATGTTGTATGTGGAAGAAAGTTTGGCAGAATTGGGAACGCGACTGTCGATTGGTTTTAAAACAATGAGTATTTCTGTGTGTAAGGCTAAATTGAGGCATGTTATGAGATTTTAAGTTTTTTAACATTACAGAATTTGATTGACTTATCCCGAGTTCTGGATTAAGTATTTTACGTAAAGTATTTCTTAAACTCTAATTTGGCTTAAAAACAGATTATTATTTTTTTTAGATTACTTTTTTCCTTTTCTTGATTTGTACCCCTCTCTTTCTTCCTAACAATTAAATTTAATCGATATTGTCTTTTAACAGCCAGCTATTTTGTATAATAATCTATGGATAATGTTGGTAGTGGTTTATTTGTTACTTCTATTGACTAAGTGCCGATATTATTGTATTGTATACTGCTGTTTGTTATCCCTATAGAAAAAAACAAAAACTTGTCTTAATTCATCATTAAAGCACGAAACGTTTGACACCTTCTTAGATCAAAACACAATTCAGAAACCCGCCCTATATATCACCTAACTGAGAATGTGATAGGTCCTTGTCCGGTAGAAATTGTATGTTTGTTTGAAGGTCTGCACAAGGTAATCTCTAGTATTTTTATATTCTTGGAAACCTAGCTATAAAGTTTTTTATTTTGAAAGAACCATGAAAAAAGCACGGAGTCTGGATCATTGTGGTTTAACCTTTCGTATGCCGCTATTAGAGACACAATTAAAAAAAACATTGTGTCTCGCGTGGATCTGTGCTCCGGCATTAAACGAGTTAATAGCAATACACTCAACCCCTATTAAATATATTAAATATTTGTTTTATTTTATTGTTACCTACTTACTTAACTAAAAAATGGTACTTACTGCTCCAACTATCCCTTTGTAGAAAATAGAAGAGTACCTACCTAGATGAATCATAATAATCTTTATTTTTTTTTCTTTTAGCAATTATAAGTAACAGATGCTAGTTCGCATTACGTTGTACCGGTTCTAATTAACAAAACCGTGAGCCACTCATGACCTATTTTTAAGACTGGCGAGCAAGAGCGCCCTAAAATGTTTTACGGACAACCGCGTGTGAGCAAATTGCCCACGCAATTTCAAATGAAAATCTCTACCAATTTCAAATCTTAAATTTGAGAATTGCACCGATCCACCACTCTAAATGCAATTTAAAGCTGAAAAAATAATATAAATACAATCATTTTTATTCTACTGACATTTTCTTGCAAGAAAATGTCTAAATGAATAAATAATACAAAAATGTTTACGTAACAAAAATAAACACGCCCATGTGAAACTGAAAAGTTATCTCAAGGGACCGTACCTATATAATAATTAATCTTCTAAACTTTCAATGTGTGTTTCTCAAAATCTGTTCAAGAGGGTATTCCTTGTTCTTTGTCTGTACCCTTCTATCTTGTAAAGAGAACCATCAGCATCATCATTTCAGGTGAAATGTGTCCACTGTTGGACATAGGCAGCCCCAAGTGTCGCCACAACGAACGGTTCTGTGCGTCTCGCATCTATCGCATTCCCGCGACTCTCGCAAAGTCTTCGGTCCACCTTATAAGAGGCCCCATCGACCATATGTTCTACGAGAAATGTGCCGTGCCCACTGCTACTTTAGTTTGGCGATTATTTTTTTCTTTCTTTCAACCATCACGCGTGATCAATAGGCCACTGACATTCAGGTTCAGAATCGACAACATTAGATGATTGGTCTACGATTTATTCGGCTTAGATTACGTTGTTGGCACAAAGTTGGTAGTACGCACAAAAAATATCAATACCTGATACCTTTTCGTTAAGCTCCGTTGAGTCGGTTTTCAGATCATTATTTTCCCTTCCAATTATTACCAGAGAAAATAAACTGTATCATTGGACATCGCGATTCCCTGAACAAGTAATTGGTTCATTAAAATATTGATATAAATCCCTCTTGGGCTTTGTTATATTTTTTATGCTATAAAATATATTTATAAAGCTGATTTATTATTAAGAACTTGTGTTATTTACGTATTGCTTCAATGAATAAAATGGTAGCGTGTTGATATGAGTAGTTATGTCGTTTAAATATATTTGCTGTTGAAGTAATGGTATGATTGGTGAAAATAAGAGGAATCATTTAAAATCGATTCAAGAAAAAAGCACCGTTTTTCTGTAGGCTTTTTTTTTATTGTAGCCTAATTTTTTTTGTGATTTCTCCCTCGTATCCAACACCAGACATGATTTTTTTAGGTATAGAAAAGTAGCTAGCTTCTGGCACTTGGTGATAACGTCACCACGATATCAGTAAAACAGTTTCAAAACAAACAAGCCGTTTCGCAGGAGTTTGATAACAAACACAGTGACACGAGATTTTTATACATTAGATAATATAATAATGGAAGAACGAAAGTCATCTTAGGTAATCTTCTACTTTATAAAACTCTTAAATTCATTTACTGAATACAATGCACAGCTGCAACTAGGTCACAGTATAGATATATGGAACAGTACGCAAACTACCTACAAATATTCGAAACGGCACACTCACACAAACATACGCATCGACGAGACTCCTAAGCGTTTCTCGCGGTCCTTTCAGTAGCGAATGCCGCTTAGGAGTCTCATCGATGCATATGTTTGTGTGAGTGAGCCGTTTCGAATATTTGTAGGTAGTTTCCGTACTGTTCCATATATCTATACTGTGACTAGGTACTGGGTCAACAAACCATGAAATTTTGCTTATACGAGTACTACTGATGAGCACTGAAGTATGATTTAGTACCCTAAAGAAGTTAAATAGGTTATACAAGTTTCTATGGAAGTTCTTTATTTTTGCTACTTGGAAAGTCCATACAAAAATAGTCGTGTAGACTTAAGAGAAAAATGTGACTTCATATTCCTTTTTCAAAAAAAAAAAAAACTACGAATAGCTTTAGCTCCATTAAGCTTGTTATAAATATAAAATTCGTCTAATGCTAAAACAGACGGAAACATCATTATCTGCAGGAAATCCCGTTCGTAACGAAATATAGATTGTATAATGTATTTACATTTCATATATTTCCTCCTCTTATATTGTATCTCTGTTACATTTTCCTGTTTATTATCCTTATCATTAACTTGTTTCTGACAGCGGATTTGCTTGCAAGAATAACGGAAATTGTCTCATGGGAACGAGCTTAAAGGATAAAATTTCTTGTCTAAATCTAGGTCATTAGGTCTTCCCGTGTTTTAAATAATTATTCAAATCCGTTCTGCTGTGATTGATTAACAATCAGACAGTCTTCCAAATTTATGACATAGTAGAAATAAGTTTTTTAGGGTTTCGTACTTCAAAAGGAAAAGACGAAACCCTTATAGGATCACTTTGTTATCCGTCTGTCTGTCAGAGACCCTTTATCTCAAGAACACATGGAGGTATCGAGTTGAAATTAAAACCATACACTTAAGTCTGCGGTCCTTTGAAGTTGTGAAAAAATCAAACTTCTAAGTTAACTGGAAAAAAAGATACGGCCATTTATGTCGCAAAAAACGTGTATTTCGACACTCTCAAGGGAATCTAAATTCATAGGGTACCTCCCGTTGATCTAGAATCCTAAAATTTGGCATGAAGTAAGGTCTCATAGTACAAGTAGGTATAGGGAAAATCAGAAAACTGTAAATTTGTAGTTACATCAAAAAAACAAAAACTTTTTTTGTCATTCAGAAAAATCCTTTTTTTTTTATTCTTGATAGGTTCGCGCTTGACCGCTAACTCACCTGATGGAAAGCGACGGTGCGACGAATGCGGTCGACGATGGAGCGCGCTTACCTAGAAGTAACCTATTCACTCTTGACTTAAAGATTCCCGGGTTGTAGTTCTTAACACAATTCGGGAATTGAACTGTTTTCATAGGCAAGTTTGTACGGAACCCTCAGTGCGCGATTCCGACTCGCACTTTCCCAGTTTTTTTTTTAATAGGTGTCAAATCAACCAATGACTTTTCTCGCTCTAGGACGGAGTGTAAGGGCGCGTCAGACTTTTACTGACTAAAACCCTCTCTTATGTTTCTTCCTTGTTTTGCGTTTTAGGATCCCGGGTTTCCCTTTCGGAAGTCAAGTCACGGTCCCAGTAGGCTTCGGCCCTGCTGGGCCCTGACAATTTTGCTGACATGTCTTTGAGGCGCGCACGGAACAATACATGCCGTCGTCGACTTGGGTTTCTTCCGGATTGTTACCAGACGGCTGGACAGCGAGCTACTCATTGCTTGTCGTCCACAAGCCCACGCCTGCGGTGGAAGAGTAAGAGTAAAACCTATCTGTACAGGTGTACAGTCTGTAGATTCTTTATCATAATATATAGATAATCATTTAGGACTGGGTGGGTTTTAGTCGAAAAGTCCAGCTTTCCTTCCCGCTCTACTCAAAGAGAGAGAAATTATTTAATGATTTCCCTCCCAAAAAAGGAAAAACCATTTATTGGTTCCAGGAATTACTTAGCGGAAATCACTTTGTCAAAATAATGGTTCGAGTGGGAAGGAGGAAACCACCGAAATCAGTGCACTCTTGTCGGTGAGATAATAGACGAAATTGTGGTTTTATTTTGGTAAGGAAAGTGAAAAAATCTTATATAAGGAAAACAGTTTTGTCAATGTGTAAATGTAGATAAGTAGATAATAATAAACAGCTGTACTTTAGTTAGAAAGGATAGTTTCGTAAACGTTTTTAAAAACCGGCCAAGGAGCGAGTCGGGCTTGCGCACCGAAGGTTCTGTACAAACTTACCTATGTTAATAGTTCAATTCCCGAATCGAATGTCGAAGATTTTTCCGAATCGCGAAAAGATTTTTCAATATAAGTACTTATTCGAAAACCCGCTCATAACCTACCGCTTTTAAGCAAGCAATAGACTGATTTCCGCACTAGTGCAGAAAAGCGCGCATGCTCTTCCCACCACAATGTTATTACATTTATCGTGTCAGGCTGGGCGCGCATCGACCCCCACGAGTCGCTGGTCAACCCCAGTTTATTGATTTCTTCGTAAATCAAAAAAGAATAAAGTCGTTTGATACACGTGCAAATTTGTCACTGCAGCCGGTTCCATAGCACACTCGCCTACGGCTCGTGCGAATTCCGCCTCGGTCACAATGACAAACTTACTGCACTTGTATCAAAATGTCCTATTTTTAAACTAACTGACGTAAGAGTACTATATCCACTAGAACAGCCACAAATCGCAAATAAACCTATAAAATAGGTACCGTAATTGGCAACTTAATTTTATTCTTAAAACTTGAATAAAATTAAGTTGCCAAAAAAAGTCATACATCAATCATTCACGGTATTTTGACTTAACATTGACACCAGGCTTACTACATCTAATGTAGAAATTCTGAATATAACTTATAAAAGCGATCAGCAGTTGATTGATCGATGTTTTATAACCTAATCTAGATTCTTCATCATCATTTTAGTCGAAAGCCGTCCACTGCTTAAGTGCTCGGCCACACTGGAAGCGCGAGTACGGGTCGGGCGCGGCGCGGTAATCTCAAACATAAAAACTTCATTTGAGTGTGCGCGGGCGCGGGTAGCGGCGTGAGGTACTCAACGCGGGACGCGCGCGGGCTACTCATGCCATAGTTCGTTCATATGGTTATGGTTACGATGGATTATTTTAACGAATCCGATTGTAATAACATCTCGGAATCGCCCATCGCTACGTTCGATTGCGGACAGGCACTATAGCGTGCGTCCCTGCACCTGCGCCGCTCCCCGCACCGCGTTGCCGGTGTGGCCAAGCAAATCGCGCGCGTTCCCGCACCCACGCCGCTCCCCGCACCGCACTGCCAGTGTAGCCGAGCACATACATATGCCTCCCCAAGTGTCGTCACAACGACTGGTCTTGGGGTCTTACCATGACAGTAACTGAATCGATTCCAATAATTTTTACCCCATGTTTATTTTTTCCCAAAAATATTTCAAAATGGTCACAAGTTGGACACCACCGACACTTATTACAACACGGGTCACGGCAGGTCATAGTGGACATTAGACGCCAGCGCACAGCTGGGTGCGGGAGCAAATCAACCCCTCAATCGCCCGGAAGGTCCGGTGACCATGTATTTGTGCAGACAACTAGGTAACATAACAAGCTCATAACTTTGTGATTTTTCATGGTATAGTAGTTATGAAATTTTGTACATAGATTCTTTACATAAAAATACTAGACACGTGTTTCGGGTTTCTCATATACTAAAACTGATGTTGTATAGCTCCTCCTTAGGTCGTAAAATGGATCACGTTAGGAGCTCGTGGTAGGGCTTCTGTACGTGTCACATCAACCCGAATGGTTACTGCGAATTTGTTTTATGTTAATGCCATCGACAAGTTTATGACGTACGGAGCTCCGATTGGCCCACTCCAAGCTCTAAACCAATCAGAGAGCCAAACACGGTAAACATTTTGATCGCATTAATGTAAAAACAACTCGAACTCAGTACCTCAAGTACCTCAAGGAGATGTCAGCACCCGTAGGGGCCCAGCAGAGTTGAAGCCAGGTCGTCTGCTTCTGAAAGGAAGACTCGGCCCTGGTATGTAAAGCAACGAAGGAACAGGAGTGCCCAAGAGCGGGGGATGTCATTCGTTGATTTTCCCACTGAAAAAAGTACTTAGATTCCCGAAACCTTCACCGACCTGATGAAGGATCGGGCTACCTTAATCTAGACTTAAGGCGAAGGATTTTCAAGCCTAATCAGATAAAGGTATTAAGTTAAGTCATGAATCTTAATAAAAGCTAACAGACTTGGTTATAATCTCTTTGTAATCTTGTTTCAAAATCGATGTTCGTGACTGAGCATTGTTCAAGATAGGGGTACATTCAATATTTTATTATGCCTACCGCTACTGGGAAAATCCTTGATAAAGTCTGGGTTTCACAATAATTATAACCTGGGAGTTTTCAAAGATCGACTAACAAGGTTACTTCTAGGCATTTTTTTGGAGGTGATATTTCATCAAATTGCTTCTCCTGGTCTTGTGTGGAACGAGAGCCGTGTCAGTTTTCTAGTGACTAAAACCCACCTGTATCCACCTGTGTATCCTTCAGTTGCCCTTTATTTTCCAGGACCACGAAAACTAAAGGAATAATCAATGTTTGTATAAATCTTTTTAGACTTGCTATACGCTTTGGTGCATACTGTAAGTATAGCAAGTATTGATAAATAAATAACTCTTTTAAAAAATCTAGCGGCTCTAGTCCGTATCAGCCCTCCATGCTAAATCATAGTGATGTTACACTACGCGCCGTCAACGGCTCGGGCTCAGTCCTAACCTGATGGTCGGTTAGCGAGCTAATCATTGTTCGTCGTCTGCAAACCCACGCCTACAGTGGCTGGGAATCTGAGTAGCCATGTCCGGTGAAAAGCAGCCACAGGCAAAAAATGAGGATACGATGGCGCCTATTCTAGCCACTCGTCAAAGAAGGGACTTAGACGCAATGCAATCGCTGCTAGACCTGGGATCGAATCTAAAACCACATGCTCAACAGCCACACTTCTGACTACTAGACCAAAGAGATAAGCCTCTAGTTCTAAAACATTACAATACATTTACTATCGAGACCTTGATTTAGATGAGTCTGGATTCCCAGATTTACTGTATAATTAAGTCATCTATCTTCTCCCTCCACTATTATTAAAATATTTCGGCGAGCGGTCGTTTAATAAGTTTTACGAGTGTCGGATATGAGATACGATGTATCCTAGAAGACACAGTGCTGTCTTGAATTCAGGCCTAAATACTGGCAGCAAAAAAAGCGAACGTATTGGTTTTTTTTTTTTAATTCAAAACCCTAATGAAATTGTTTTTACGAATCAATAATTATGTGTGAAAATATTTCCAAAAGATTAATAGAGATTCAAATCGAGAATTTACGTACATTTTCGATAATTTGTTAGGCCAATTCTCGATCATACTTTTTAAATCAAAAGAATAATATTTTCTTTACTGTTTTTATATGTATTTCAAACTAATTAGTTTATTTCGTTATAACTAATAATTTCTTGTCAGCAAAATCTAATCTATCTTGTGATAGATTAGATTAAATATGGATTTTATGTTTTGTATATTGTAATACGGAACAAAACGTAAAATCTATATCTAAATGGCTAAGTCCTGACTCACTCATTGACTTTCCAACGCGCAAGTGCAAGCCCTTGGACCTACAACGCAGAAATTTTTCACGAAGGTACCTTTTTTGATGTATGATGATGAAAGAATATCATCATCATCATCATCTTCCTGCCCTTGTCCCGTTTTATTTGGGGTCGGCGCAATACGTTTTTATCTTCCATTTTGTCCTGTCACTCGTCACGCTATCACTCCCTTTTCTTTCATATCACTTCTCACACAATCCATCCATCTTTTCTTTAGCCTCCCTCTCCCTCTCCATCCATCCACATGTAAACTCATAACTCTTTTAGCAACATGCGTTTCATCCATTATTATATCATTTCATGTATACAGAGAATATACATTTCTAAAATTCATTCTTATAGGGATGTATCAGGGGTCCAAAGTTTGTATGGATAAACCTTCTTTCACGCGGGTGTAATCGTTATCAGAAGCTAGTAATATATATACAACGAAGGTAGTTCACCCATTTGGGATACCTCGTCATCAGAATCCAAGTTCGACATGGTGTAGGTACGAAATAATAGTCTCAACACTAAATTACAATCGTCTATTTGTTCACTCCTAATAACAAAATAACAAAATCTCAAATAATCAAGACGATGGAAATAGATTAAACTACGGATACGTGGTAAGTTCGGTACAGGCTGGCAGAACGACCTCTCGCCCTCGTGTCCAACTCAAAAGTGACGTCTCTCAAATCAAATGCGTTCAACGTCAAAACAAATGACAGCACACAGCTGTCAAACATGCCACGCCCCGTACCGACCACACCCAAGCACACTGCTTGAAGTTTCCGACAAACGATAATAGATGGCGTTGTACTAAATAAACGTTAATCAATAGCAATTCTAATAATTGTGCCTCTTTGTTGATTCTGCGACATATATATCCTTCTCTTCTCCACACCATATATAAAATCTAGACAAACAAAGATCCCAAAAGCCAGACCTAATTCATACTACTCCTAATTAATTAATGTTAATAAATCAGCCGTTGAACGAAAGAGAAACATACAGTCTGTGTCAATTTATCTAATGGAATAATTGATTATCGACATATCCAAGTTTTGCGGGTAATTTATGCTAGTTATGCTTAAATTGATAAGATTAATATTTGTCTGCGATGTCTGAAATACTACGTGGAAATCTATTGACGAGGCTTTGATACGGATATGGTAGGCAAAGGATATGGACTGCGTGTTGATACAGATATGGTTGATATAGGATATAAATTGCAATTTAAAAAAAAAGTGGCTAAAAGAGATGGCTACTGGTATGAATTCAAATAGAGATGTAGGGAAGAAGAAAGCATGCTGTGCCAATCCTAATTATGAGGACAGGAGGATAAAGTACTTTTTTTAACAGTATTCTTTATGTAATTAATTATGTAGATCTTCCGGTGCTTTAAGAAGGCCCTTCCCTTCACAAAATGTTTTGGTTTCAATAGAAATCACGCAAGAGCGGTTGTATGGGAAAAGTATCACAGGTTGTGCGCTTTTAATAATTATCATTTTCAAACAGTGAAAGAAGTATAGACAAGCTAGTGTAAATTAACAAGTATTGCAAGAGGTGAAATTACATTTTCAGTTATTGGCAAGAGAACTACGATTACCCACATAGCCCGCAGAATTGTAGTTGTGCGTTGTTGTTGTAGGTGTGTGTGTGTTGTAGTTGTGCGTTGTTGTTGTTGTTGTTGTAGTTGTGTGTTGTAGTTGTGTGTGTGTTGTTGAGTTGTAGTTGTGCGCAGGGCACAAAGATTACTCGTCGGAACCGAAAGTTTTTGGAGAAATCAACCGCATAAAAAGCCAGGTGAGGCAAAGTGGACCGAAGACTTGGTGACTCTCTCGTATACTGGTCTTAATATTAGTGCAAATCGCCACAAAAACCACAATCCGTCGCATAGTGCTACCATAATATACCACGAAAAAATAAAATGCGTTATCTCTGTAAAAAGCTATTTATTTATACAAATAAAACAGAAGCTACTTCATAAAATAATGAGCAAGTACCTACAACAGCTTTATAATTCAAAACACCTCGTAAACACATTCTTATTACCAAAATAAAGTAACGTATGATCACAATTTAGAAGCTTACGTAAACAAAATGGCCCGGAGCTACAATATAATAAACTGTGTTTGGGCTCGCACAAAAACTTGTAATTTAATTTAACTAAAATCTTTAGTTAGATTAGTCTGGGAGGTGCAAATTAGATGTCAAGTGATATAATTACAAGCGACTAAGTAGTCTAAATTGAGGACGGTTTTTGTTGGCTAAATAAATTATGACGTGTGGTGTGTTTTGTGGACTAATTTGTGTTATTTGATTTTGTCATTACTTTGTCATATAAAAAAAACAAGTATAAAAGTGTTTTACTTAGTAGAAATGTTTATTTAGGCTTTGAACTAAAGGTATTATTGGTTACAAAATTAATGACAAGATATAGACGCTTACAAAAGGCTAAATGTTTGATTAATTTTTTTTTAGTTTGTAGCTCCGGAAAAAGTAAATCAGGGAATCAGGCACATATTTCTGGAAACGTGATAAAGAAATCACAAATTACCAGGGAAACCTCTTATTTTATTGTTATCAAAAAATTGACCACATAAATTGGAACAGTTAATATTATCCGAATTAGAACCAAAGTTTCTGACAGAGTTTGATGAATCACTAAAAATAAGTAGCAACGGTGGGGTGGGCTGCTCTTAGACCAAATGGTCGATGAGCTGAAAGTTTTTTTAAAAATAAATATTGGAAGAGATGCTAATGCCCTTTTTGTATTGTTGTTTTCGTAAAGGTTTTTTTATTATTATTTATTTATTTGTCTAATGAAGCTTGTGATCATTTATTGCTTTTGTATTTGGAAACAATAGCATTGTATAATGTAGAAGCACTTTTTTCAAGTTTTGTAAATGTGAAGTACCATGGAGCATTTTTTACTAGGTTGCAACTTTTTTCACATAAACGAGCATGGCAGTTGAGAGTTTGTTATGCTCACTCAAATGTCTTGCTGATGGTGGCACGTGTTATTGGGTCATTTAGTTCCCTTCAAAATGGTTGAGCTGAGTGGGGCTGATGCATGCGTCATGCTCGTGAACGAGTGCCTTCAGTTGAGACAAGTCATCTACATCTCTTAGTTGCCAGTGGCTTATTACAATTTTTTTTTATTACCTACCTACATTGTACTCACATAATAGAAGCAACAAGAAATATGTAACTCATGATATGATTTAAAAGAGTGGCCATGGAGTTTCTTGCACGTTCTTTTCCATAGAGCTTGGCTCATTACTCACATTTAAGGCGCTTTTGATCTCTTTCCAACAATTCTTTAAGTATCTGTAAAGGACATAATATTTGATTAATTATACATTTTTGCTGATTATTTTATATTAATTCTGATTATTCCTATTGATTTTATTTCTTTTTAAGTTTAGTTTTTTACAACCCTTACCTCTGCTCGTTTCCTTTTTGGATCGTGTTGCTGTTTTGCCAGTCTGTCCGTGTCTGTCATCTGGGCGCACTCTAATTTCACACTAACAATGCTACTCACAGTACTCACAAAAAACTCCTCCACACAATTCACTTAAAAACATTTTTACATAAACAAATTGATGGCGTAGGTTGGGTAGGTCAGGAATCATTTTAATTTTTGTTTAATATTACGTAATAATCTTGCCGATGTGATCCAAGTATGATGTGATCCAGCGACCGGCCATTTTTTATGTTTTGTATTGTTACCAGATTCGTAAGGAATTAAGACTGCGCATTGTCAGTTCTAGTTGATCGCTTATCGATCGACTATAACAATCGACTACTTACACAAAGTGTTTGTTTTTATTATTTTATCGTGTAATGCTTTATTATTATGTTATCTTTAGTTTGTTTATTGTTTTTATCTTGTTGCTACGTCATTTCGTGCTAGCGGCCGTTTTTGGGGGCCCATTTATTGAGTGTGCAAGTCACCCCCTGCCTTTTTTCGATGCATATTAATAACGTTTTCAGGCAGGGGCTATAGTCTTGACATAGTTCCATATTACCAGTCCACTTAAGACTCCAAAAACCATAGCCCTATTATCTTTGTTCTCCACATGTCGCAACAGTTTTTCAATAACCGGGGGTTGTCCTTGGGTGCACTAGCATAGCGCGTACAGGGATAATCGTCGGTTGGTATCATGTTCCATTATAATTATCTAAAGGGCCTCTGCGAGTTGGCTTCGGCTCCTCGTACGCCTCCCAAAGGTCCAGGACCTCAGGGTCCTGAGATAAATAAAATATATAATAATAATAATAATAATAAGAACTTTATTGCAGACTTCTAGATCTCTCTGTACAGGACTTGTCGTTCTGGTGACACTTAGAAGAGGCCTATGAACGTCTTTCAACTGAAATAATGACGATCATCATCTACGTGTACCTATAATATGCAATAAACTGTCTGTAACTTTAACCGTAAAAATAATAAAGGCAAACGTTGATGTCGATTTTGTTGCCGACTCTACGCAACATAAGAAACGCCAGTGACGTAAAGATTCACTCATAAAAAACTCTGTTTATGACATTTAACCATATAATAATACATTTAATACAGTCTCTCTTTATGTCTACACTACGTGAGCTGTGTCAAAAAATACAAGTATATCTGGGTTTTGTTCCACAAAATAAGAAATAAATAAACAGAGAAAATAAAATATGCTTTTTATTACTCATGTAATATTCGGCTTATTACTAAGATGAATAAATATTAGCTCAAGTTCATTTACATGTGAATTATTTTTCATACCCTTAAATATAGGCTTATTTGGCCAATGGGGTAATTGGAGCATATTTTTTGACATAGATTGGCCAGAAAATGAACTTAAACATATAGATGTGAGCAGTGGTGGCCGAGTGGTAATGGCCCCAACTTACGAGTTCTAGGTCGCGGGTTCAAACCCAGCCAGGCGCATTACTTTGTGTAATTTATTTCATCACCACTGCTCTCAAAACGGTGAAGGAAAACATCGTGAGGAAACGCGGCATGTCCTAGAACCACAAATTCGAAGACATGTGACATCCACCAACTGGCACCTGGCCCGCGTGGTGGGTTACGGCCCATTCCCTCTCCTAGAGAGGAGGCCTGAGTCCCAGCAGTGGAAACATTGTAAGGCTGATTATGCTTATGCTTATATGATGTATTTCAATTTGAATTTCAATATGAGGAACTATAAAACATACAGTTTTGGGAACACATTCATTGTGCGTACAGCTAAAGAGTGGAATTCCCTGCCGGAGTATGTTTCCTGATAGCTATAAACTATGGGTCGTTACTTCTAGGCAAGCGTGCTCCACCGTCGACTACATCATCACTTACCATCAGGTGAGACAGTACCAATATTAAAAAACTGGGCAAGTGCGAGTCAGACTCGTGGACTGAGGGTTCCGTACAAACTTACCTATGAAAACAGTTCAATTCCCGAATTGAGTTACGACGATTTTTCCGAATCGCAAAAAAGTAATTTTTTGTGAAGTAACTACAAATTTATACAGTTTTCAGATTTATTCCTATACTTTCGCTATGCGACCTTGCTTTATGCCAAATTTCAGGATTCTAGGTCAACGGGAAGTAACCTGTGAATTTCGATTCCCTTGAGTCTGTCGAAATATAGGTTTTTGCGACTTAGACGGCTGTATCTTTTTTTTTTTTCATTGACTCAGAAGTTTGATTTTTTCATAGCCTCAAGAGACCGCAGACCTGAGTATGTGGTTTTAATTCCAACTCGATATCTCCGGTCGTTCCCGACATAAAGGGTCTAGATAGACAGACAGAGGGACAACAAAGTGGTACGGAACCCTGAAAAGAAAAAACAGCTACGTCTAATATAAGTGCAAAAAATATACAGCACTGGTAACTAGGCAATAAAAAAAGACAGTCATGTAGGGTATCAAAATAAAGGACTCGAGGTGACAATTTTAAACACGCTGACCGGTGACTTGTGGGGGTTGCGTGGCGACCAGCCTGTTACGTCAAATACAATGAATTGTAGTGGGCGTTAGTTCACGCACTTTTCCGCACCAGTGCGGAAAACTGTAAATTGCTCGCCTAAAAGCAGAAGCGGAAGAGGAGCAGGTTTTCGAATAAGTGTATTGATAAAGATTTTTGCGGTTGAGTTTTTTGACACAATTAACTTTTTTATGTCACTATTCAGAATGGTTAATCATAAGAATAATCCATAACGAATATGTTACCACTTAATAAATATCAGTCGTCTGCTAAGTAATTGTAAAACAGCTGCCTGAGACATCGACAAGTCAACTGAGAGTACGACTTTTTAATAGTGACGTCTAGACACTGCTATTTTAGGAAACGTCTTGCTTCCGACGATATTCGGATTGGAGGCAATCGAGCAGCCATTAGCTTGGATTGGAATTGAAGTAGGAATAGATTCCACCAATGTTAACTTAATCACTTTAGCGAGCTGTCTTTGGTGAAAGCGCGCGATGGTTGATTTACATTTTTTTTTACTGTGGGAAATCATCTAATTACTTCCCGCGCTCTAGGGCGAAGCGAGAGGGCCAATCAGACTTTTACTAACCAAAACCATTCCTATGTTCCTTAGCCTAGCCCAGGACAAAGGATTTACCTTTTGGAAGACAACCCATGGCTCCAATACGCTTCGGCCCTGCTGGGCTCTTATGGTTTTGCTGATATCTTTCTGAGGCGCGCGTGGTACACAAGTAAGTCCAAGTTGTGGACTGGGCATAGGCCCAGTCGACAACTTGGGTTCGATCCGGACGGTTACCGGACGGCCTGACGGTGGGCTACCCGTTGCTCATCGTCCGCAAGCCCACGCCTACGGTGACAGGAAATCGGGGTCGGGATCCCGATTACTTGGGCGATAAGATGTCCGTTCTCACACGCGTGCGGCCGCCTCCTTCGCTTGCATTACTACTTCGCAGAAGGAGGCGACCGTCTGTCATTAATTTTCGCTCTGGACCCTGGTCTGAACCCGCCCGCCTGGCACGAGAGTTCGTAGCCACAGGTCACGAACTAAAAGGGTTTTGGAACGCTAGACAAAGAAGGAACAAAAGTGTGGTTTAGTCAGTAATAGTCTGACACGCCCTCGCGCTCCACTTCAGAGCGAGAGAAGTTATTGGATTATTTCTCACCTTAAAAAAAGGCCCTTCAAAGCTAGCCAGTAAATTAAATGTTATCCTACATTTTACCATAAAACAAACATAACAAAACAAACAGATACACCAGCCTCAATTACCTACGCGACGAAAATTCCATGTATTTACGTTTCCTATAAAAATCTTTCTGTTATGTGATTTGTACGTAGATTTTTCTGTAAACTTTTTAAGTCGAAGGCTCAGGTGTTTGCCAAAAAGTTACGGTATAGATTTTTTTAAGGTGGGACATCGTCCTATGACTTCTTTCGCTTTAAGGTGGAGCCAGAGGGTGTGTCAGACTTTTACTGACTAACACCACACCTATGTTCCTTCAGCTGCGCTTTGCGTTCTAGAACCACGGGTTTCCTTTTCAGAAAACATCCCCTGCACTAGCGGGCACCGGCTCTGCTGGGCCCTTACGGTTTGCTGATATCTCTTTGAGAAGTGCGTGGAACACTACGCGCTGTCGAACATTACCGGACGGCCGGACGGTGAGTTACCCATTGTTCGTCGTCCGCAAGCCCGAGCCTACCGTGGCTGGTAGTCGGGGTTTGGGTCGCGGCGGCTGGCGCGTGAGGATATCTGTCCCGCCTCCTTTGCTAGCTTTACTGCCTCGCAGAAGGAGGCGACCGTCTGCCATTCCTCCTCGCTCCGGAACATGGCCTGACCTAAAGCTCGGTGCAAGAAGTCGGTGCCCAAGCGAGGCACACCTCCACCGTGTGCTCTGAGCGGTTCACACAATGGCACACGGCGGGCATTTCTTCCGCCTGAATCCAGTGCAGGAACCTCCCGAATTTACCATGTCCGGTGAGGACCTGCGTCAAGTGGAAGGTGAGGACCCCGTGATGCCTCTCCAACCACTCTTCAAAGAGGGGACTACGGAATCCTAAAAACTACTAATTGCAAATTGATCGTTCTTCTTCTTCAAATTTACTTTGTTTACTACACTGATTGTACCCATACATAAGGGATTTCCTTCCTGTATATCCGGCCACATTAACAGTATAAATCCTTTCCCTTAATCGCGTTTTACTGAACCTTTCCACATGAGCGGCATACCTTTGTCAACCCTCGTCACTACTTCCTCGGCCACAGAAATACCGAGCCGCTCTGTTTCTCACACCGACACCGACGATTCTAATTAGATATGCAGAGTTTTAGTTGGTGAGATTACGGGTGATTTTTAGAAGATTGATCTTAGGAGAACGTAATGTACCAACAATTTTAGAATGTTTTTAAAATTCATATAGTTTTTATATTCCTTAAAAAGGAATAAAATGAATTAAAACACCTAATAGATACAAAAAAAAATGTGGGTGCCTTTAAGGGTGTTCCATTTGTAAACAATCTCAAAATATTGCACGATCTTTTGTCATCATTAGGAGGTATTGTAAAGAAACGTTTTTGTACCGTTAACCGTAACTACCGTTATAACGTTACATTTTGGTATGACAATAGCGGTTATAATAATAAAAATAATTAGTACGTTCCATGAAAAGTGTCTAAGGGCCTTCTACAAGTTGACTTTGGCCTCTTGCACGCATTCCATTTCAGGGTCTTGAGATATATAAAGACATAATCATTAAGTACTTTATTATTGTTTTAAACAATTTAACCATAACTTTATACTTCTACCCAAATGCACAGCGCCCACTATTCACGCACCATTCATCCATCCATCCATCCATCCATCTATAGATCCCTCCTATGTTTTTTAAAATTCTTCATTTCGAAAATCGAAAATCTCTCACTCATCAACGTATTAAACCCGTTGATGAGTGAGTGATTTTCGAGATCGAGATTTAAAAAAAAGAACTGTTAAAAAAATCTAAAACGATACCTACACAGTTTTTATCGGATACCCGATATTTGAAAAAAAATTAGAGCTATTTTCACTAACTAAATTGTAGTAACTATAGAAGTGATTCGAAATTGAGATGCCGATTAAAATTATGTCATTTTTTTGACACTCTTTTACATTAGGTATGAGACAAAGCCTTTACTGCAGTAACCCAGTACAGGACAGTATAACCCATTGGCAAACAAATTGTATTAATAAAGCTTTCAATTCAGTAATTAATTGCCTTATTTATCACTTATTAATAAACAACACAAATCATTACCATACAATAATAATTGCTGATTATTGTCCGTTGATTATAATAATAATTATCAATAGTCATTAGCGAAAGCAAATTGATATTTAATTCTGATCATTAGTCCGAACGAAATTCGACTGTTTAATGGTAAAATTAGCAGGTAAATGTTTGTGTTTTAACCCGTTTTCAACCGTATTATGTGTTATTGGAGATAGGTACGAGTTAAATGAAAAACATTTGGATGGTGGGTAGAAAACAAAGCGGTAATTAAAAACGTAAATGGGTGGTTTAGGTTATTTACTGGTCGTTACGGGAATTTAGGCGTGTATACAGGGTGGCTGTTGATTTATTGGCAATCATTCAGGGTTGAAAGTACTCATGAATATAAACAACTATGGGATCAACTTTCAAATAAAACAAAAACCGGGCAAGTGCGAGTCGGACTCGCGCACTCAGGGTTCCGTACAAACTTACCTCTGAAAACAGTTCAAGTCCCGAATTGAGTTACGAAGATTTTTCCGAACCGCAAAAAAAGTTTCTTTTTGTGACGTGACTACAAATTTACAGTTTTCAGATTTTTTTTTCTATACTTGTGCTATGACCTTACTTCATGGCAAATTTCAGGATTCATAGGGTGTATACACGTTTTTTGCGATGTATCTTTCTTTTTCGTTAGCTCAGAAGTTTGATTTTTTCATAGCTTCAAGGGACCGTGGACCTGAGTATATGATTTTAATTTCAACTCAGAGAGTCTTGACAGACAGACAGACAGAGGGACAACAAAGTGATCCTATAAGGATTCAATTTTTTTCCTTTTGAGGTACGGAACCCTAAAAATAACGTCAGCTGTCCAGTTATGTTCCTATGTTTGCATAAATGGATTAAACTTAAAGAACAGCTAGGTAATTATTTTTCTCTTGATTTCAGGTTTAGCCCCAACCAGGGTGTCACCATTGTGTGGATCTCTCGAAGTATACGGACTACATGGTGGACGTCTATCCTGCTTGGGTGAAGCACAGCCGTATTCTCGTGGAAGAGATTGCAGTGATAACCTATCCTAACTCCTGGACCCTGGAACGAAGGGAAAGAAGGAACAGGACTGGGTTTTAATCAGTAAATCTCTTACCTTTTGTAGAAGCGCATTGCATAAAAAGAATAGCTATAGAATGTCAATTAAAGCCTACAATCATTATCCACGTCGGTTGAGAGAACTTCCCGTATATAAATTTCAAAAGAAAATAAAATTATGGTTAATAGAGAACTGTTTTTATACCTTAGGTGAATTTTTAACTGTAAGAGTTAAAAATGTTGAGCTTTTTTTTGTATTTGTTAACTATTTCACTGTATTTGCACCTAAAAGTTAATTTTCGCATGGCTCCAAATAGGTAAAATATGTAAAGCACTACCTTTTCTTTTTAACAACCGTTGTACCATATCTCTGGCGAGTAAATGATTATTATTATTATAAAGGTCTGACACGCCCTCCTGCTCCGCCCAAGGGCGGGAGATGTCCATCATGATTTCCCACCCAAAAAAAAAGAGTCACCCTGGTTCTGGAACGTAAGGTAACTAAAAAAGAACCCTAAAGTAACTGATGGAACACAGGTTTTAGTCGGTAAAAGTCTGATATTCCTTGTCGCTCCATTTTAGAGCAGGAGAAGTTATTAACTGATATACTACTATAAAAAAAGGGTTAGCCCCTTAAAATTCTTAGATTACTTCCTATAACGACTCACTTTTTTATTATGATTATTTTTTACTGTGCTTTTGGGTACAATATTTATTTATTTATTTATTTATTTATTTATTTATTTATTTATTTATTTATTTATTTATTTATTTATTTATTTATTTATTTATTTATTTATTTATTTATTTATTTATTTATTTATTTATTTATTTATTTATTTATTTATTTATTTATTTATTTATTTATTTATTTATTTATTTATTTATTTATTTATTTATTTATTTATTTATTTATTTATTTATTTATTTATTTATTTATTTATTTATTTATTTATTTATTTATTTATTTATTTATTTAATGCTTTATGCACACAAAAAGTACAGAGGCGGACTTAATGCCTTAGGCATTTTCTACCAGTCAACCTTTGGGTGATGCTGAGAAAAGTAGTGGTAGGTGCAATAAAAGAGAGAGAAAAAGGCGAATACAGGAATAGATTTACTTATAGACCATAGAATAGATATACTAATAAACCATAGAATAAAATAATACAATTATACAATATATACTCAAATTAATACACTACATACATACACTAAAAAACTTAAACAATATTGACTGTCCTTACATAATATCTATTAATACTGTAATATGGAAATATTTTAAGAGAACCATTTCTTTAAAAGAGTGACCATGGAGTTTCTTGCCGGTTCTTCTCCTGAAACGACGAATTTGGAATTTCGTGCACTAACTTCTGACGTTTTATATGTGCCCATGTAGGCATATGTGAAATAAAAATATTTGAATTTTTTAAATTTTAGACTTTAATAAAATTCATTAGTAATTTTACGTTATGAAAGGTTGTTAATAAATCAAAAGTGAACCTGTATTTTTATGAATAGGTAAATCAAGCATGATTATTATACCGGTAGCTTGTTAAATCAATCAAAGTGTATACCTACAGCATAAACAAATCAGCAAATCAATTTATGTTGGACAAAAAATCATGTTCCTAATATCAATAAGGAAGCTAAGATGATAGCAATCCACTTAATGTATGTTTCCAAAACATAAAAGACCATCAACCATTTCCAAAAAAAATTAAAAAGGAAAAAATATTTTGTCAAAGAAATCTAATAACAAAACAACATTTCGGAAAATGTCACAAGCAAACGCAGGTAATATTGACAGTATTTAATAAAACCGGCCTTTACCAAAAGATCCTGTCGTTGAAATGTGTAACATACACATATCAAAGAAAATGGCTACAGAAATAAACAAGGTGCCGAACGATCAAAACCATCTGCCAGGTTTACGATTACAACAAAATAAAAATGGCCGCTACTATTTTGGGTATTCTCATTTTCTTGTGTGACCGGCCCCCCTAGCCAAGTTACGACCGTTTCGTTTCGATTCTCTTGCATCGAACGCCTCGAGTAGGCCACACCTCCGATTCCTTTGTTCTGACTACGTGACTGAGCGTTGAGATGACGTCAGAACAAAGGAATCGGAGACGTGGCCTACTCGAGGCGTTTGACGCAAGAGAATTGAAACGAAACGGTCGTAACTTGGCTAGGGGGGGCAGTTATAGATTTCTCACGAGAGTGAAAGGTGCATGAATTCGATACTCAATGTTAATAGTGATAATCCACTTAGTTGGCATAGGCTTCTTACTAGTCAGTGTTGCACCCTTCTAATTACTTATTCGTTTACGAGAAAGGTTTCATAAAAACTTTAGCACCCCTTAAAACGTATTTCGAGGGTAGTAGATTCTGAACATACTACTCTCATGATATAAGTTTATATTGTATCTCTCAAGACCTTTATGAGCTTTTCATTTAGCTTCAGTTGTTTTTTTTTTTGACTGACCGACATTTTGACAATTCAAAAGTGTCTGTAATTGGTCTATTCGAAATAAACGTTTCTGATTTCTGACCTTGGGGTCCTGGGCCTTTGGAAAGCGTTCAAAACTTCAAAGGGCCGAAGCAAACTTGCAGAGGTCTTCATTGCCCCTAGACTCTTTTCATGGAACGATATTATTATTATGTCATGATGCCTTTATCCTATCTTAATATTATTAAGATTTCACATATTTTTTTCTTTTCATCTACGTTTCTGTCCAAAACCAGGTCGTTCTACTGTGATGTAGAAACATAAATTATTACCTCATATATAACAGGTAAGTATTTGTAAGTTCGATTACCTGATTACTTTAGAAAATCACGTTTCTTCTTGTTTGGGGATAAGGAAGTATTGGATAAAGCAGCTTGTTGTTGCACGTAAAATATTGGGGTCGGCTGGAGGTGATTAAGGAAATAATTATTTTTAGATGAGTGGGCTCATTAAATTTCCAGTAACCTTTAGCTAGGAAGCAATTAAGAATAAGGTTTCTTGCCTGTTATTTTTTCGAGAGATTACTAGGCATGTCTGTAAGAATTTCCACTAGATCTCATCATTTTCGGCAATGTTGAGATCGGTTTTCAGATCATCTAAATACAGCTGAATATCATAATTTTACATAAATTGACTGCTTATTAATCTAATCTCCAAAACTCAGTTACTGGGTAGGTACTGATTTGGAGTCTATGTGTGTAATTTTAAAACATAAATATACTCAATTACTCATAACCATGGTGGTGGTGCTATTGGTCTAGTGGTTAGTGGCTCTGACTGCTATGCCGGAGGTCGTGGGTTCGATTTCCACTCAAGACAAATGTTGTTAATGATTTTTCTGTTTCCAGGTATAATTTATTTATAATATGTATATGTATGTATTTAGAAATAAGTATGTTTATCAGTTGTCCAGTACTTATACGTTAGCAGCACAAGCTCTGCCTAATTTGGGTAAAAAACGTTGTGTGAAAGTTGTGAAAAATTATAATTAAAAAAAAATACGAGGTGAACATCATTTTGGTTATCCAAATAAACGTAAACGAACTACTTGATAATGATAACCATGATAAAACGTTCTAGATTAGTGGAAACAGACAGAATAACAGTCATCCCATTACCATAATATACAGATGGTTACTATCTTGTAAACGGAGCGACATCTTCAATGTGACTTGAAAAGTTCTCAACAACCTTGTTTTTTTGCTCAAACTTTGTTCAGCCTTGTACTCTGTTATAAAAGAAACGGAGAAATTCTTTTTTAAATTCATCTTCAAACGCCGTGGTCTCTCAGGGTTCTTCTTTTCTGATTTAAATTTTATTTTAAACAGGGAACTGAGTTATGGAACGTTTTTATTAAATAATGTCTTTTGAAGTGTTTCAAAAATGCATCAGCCGATTTATCCTACAGAAATGAATACACAGATTTTTGAGGTGGAAAATTATCATATAATTCCACCCGCTCTGAGTGTATTTGAATATGAAAACCTAAAAAAACGGCAAAAAAGTCACGTTTAGACAACAAACGCACTTAAATATTTATTTTATTCTGTTTTTTTTTTTTGTATTTGTTGTTATAGCGGCAACAGAAATACATCATCTGTGAAAATTTCAACTGTCTAACTGTTACGGTTCATGAGTGAGCCTAGTGAAAGACGGACTGATAGACTAAGGTCCCGTTTTATCTTTTGGGTGCGGAACCCTAAAAAATGAAGGTATCGGACAGTGTACCAGGTTTCGTTATGCCTTTAGATCTTAATAATATAATTTAAGTACCTACCATCAATGTACTTCCATTATATAATTAAATCAATAACAATATACCCATATATAGCTAGAAATTTATAGAAACTTTGAGCTTTAAGATATTTAAATACTTACCTACTACAATGGTTGTTATTAGAGATTGAGAAGGTTATTTAAACACGTACGTCTACCTTTAGTTTGCCCTGCGGCTCTACACACGTGAAACGCTCATAAATTCAGGACAGGAATATATCCATTGTGTTTCTCTGCTATATTATCATAGAACAGTTTCTGTGGTTTATCCCTAAAAGGATATCAAAGACAGACATATCGTGAGTCAGTTTTGTATTTAGAGTATCAATCATCGAGATATAAGTACTAACGTACTAGAGAAGACACCGTAAATTCCTACTTTGTCTCTTTCAACTGCGGCGATCGCGCTGCACTTTGTCGAAGAAAACGCGTAAGTGCCGTGATTTACATGGCGCTTAAGACCTTTTTGCCGAGAATAAATACACTTCCGCAGCAAATCTAGCGCTGTGGTAAATTAGTTACGGTTTAGACGAATTGTTATTATTTTAGCGCTGCAGCGAACTAAAGATTCAAATTACGAAAATAGGACAATTCAGTTATTTGACGTAGCTTCTCTAGTACGTTAGTACTTATATCTCGATGGTATCAATCGATATACTGACACTGCTTTCTCTTTATATCTTAAAAAGTACTTGTATGTTCGTAAAAACCCAGGACTGTTCAAAGTTAGAAGCGATTTTCATAACATAAATTTATTTATTTAATCTTCATGCAAAATAAAGTACAAAGGCGGACTAAATGCCTTAGGCATTCTCCACCAGTCAACCCAGTATGGTGAAGAGACAATATGGAACGAAAAAACACAAATTTGAACAGTATGAAAGAAGAAAGAAAGAAAGAAAAACTGTTTACGCGAAATGACGCAATCTTAAACTAGCTAACAAACATTATCAATTGATAAGGAAGATATGCGTCACATCCGCGCAAAACGGCCGAACGCTCAGCATAAAGCTGCGGCCTCACGCATTATGCGATGAGCTCACAGCGCTGGTTTTCAGCGTGGGTCGGTGGCGGTGTCGACATAAAGTATCACATCTAGGCAAGCGTGCTCCATCGTCTACCACATCACTATTTACCATTAAGTCAGATAATGGTCAAGTGCAAGCCTACCTATCAATGGTAAAAAAAAATCGGATATCTCGCTTTTAACATTGACCATCATTCAACAGAAAAACCCTTTCCTAAACAGCTTTGTAAATATTCTTGCTGCACTCTTGGGAAAGGCACTGCCTTCTGACACATGAAAAGGGTTAAGACTGTAAAAGAATTTCACTAAAAACAAAATACACTCCACAATTAGTCTAAGAGCCCGCTCCAAGACTCGCCACGACATGACAGCCCAAAGCCCGAGCCACTCAGACTATAAATCTAGGGACATTCCCTAGCGGGACACAGTCTTAGCGAGCCATTTGATTTGTCGTGTTGTAGGGAGATTCCTTGATTGTGATGTCTGTTTGTGGTTCGGATGTCCCGAGGAGGATAGGATTGAAATGTTTAGCCTTAGTGGATTGAGAAGGCTAGTATCGTTTGATCTAAGGAGATAAGCGATAGCTAAGCACTTAAAGTGAGATGCCTAAGGTACGCTACTGTTAGTTTCAACTGGGGGAATACAGTACAGTATTTATGTGTATACAATATAATTATATAGGCTTAACAAGGCCCTTAACAACACGTTCATTGTCAACCTGAGCTTGATTTAAAAGGTTATTGGTTCATCTAACTCAATCCAATGCAACGTTTGATAAAGAGGCAACGCGAAAAAAAGAGATAACACCTGAACGCACCGTTGGCATTCAATAATTCCGTCAATCACTCGAAAACACAAAACTTGTTCCAAGAATTACGTGTTTTTTTACTTTAAAGTTTTTAGAACACTGTTTTGTCATACATTTTTATTAATAATTGTTAATATATATTTAATGACTTTTTTAAATTTATGAGTTCATTTCGAAAGGCCAAATTTCACATAAAATAGCATATTTTCCGTGATCTTTACCGGATTAATTTTACACAAACTTATGTTTTAATTTCAAAAGAAACCTGGATAATATCCACAAAATATCTGTGTTTCCAAAATATCTACAGAAAAAGGTGTGGTAGCGATGACGCTATCACACCTCTTTCTCTAGATATTTTTTTTAGTTAGTTTTTTTTTGTGTTTATGAAATCACGTAAGAGCGGTTGTATGGAAATCTATCTCGGGTTGAACACTCTTAATGGTAGAAAAATCCTGACAAGGCCGCGAAATTGTTCGAAAGAGTCGTGACCCTGGAACAAAAAGGGTAACTAGAGGAATACGGGTGGATTTTGAAAAGTACAAGTATAACATTCCCTCCTGTTCCTCGCTTTTTTCTTGCAGTGGGAAATCATCCGATGACTTCTCTTGCACTAGGGAGAAGGAAGAGGGCGTGTCAGACTTTTACTGACTAAAATTACACCTGTGTCCTTTAGTTACCCTTTGCGTTCTAGGACCACGGGTTCTCTTTTCCTGACTCCACCTAAGCGTGGGAGAAGTTGTTTGATGATTTTCTACCTTAAAAAAGGTATAAGTAAAATTGTATAATCAGCCTTTTAACGTTCCCACTGCTGGGACTCAGGCTTCCTCTCTTGGAGAGGGAATGGGCCGGAATCCACCACGCGATCCAAGTGCGGGTTGATGAATGTCACATGTCTTCGAATTTAAAAAATTAAAAAGGTAATTATAAATTATCGTTCTATGAATTATTGTTTATCACAAACGTCAAATCCGAGGACATTCTCGAAAATTATTAAATAAAAACTGAACCTTATACATTGATATGTACAGACTACTTTCTTATCTTATTAACCTAGGTTGAAAATTAATAGCTAAGCTGGCGCTTTACCATAACGTGTTACGATTAAGACGTTACGGTTCCGTTTTTTCTTTTTGGGGTACGGAACCCTAAAAAAGGACCTCTGAGTTAGTTTAGCTTAACTCGCATAGCTCAGGTAATTATTCATACTTAAAGATCTTTGTTTGCATAGTTTGAGGTCCGCTCACAAATAAAAACGAACTTCTAACGGCACGGTTGGCGTATTGGTTAAGCGATTGGCAGCTGTGATCGTGTTGCAGGTTCGAATCCCGTATGGTACAAATATTTGTATAGCTTACAGATAGATATTCCGGGTCTGGGTGTCTTGTCTATATGAGTTTACATATTACCCTTATATACCCATGCCCCCATTACAGGAATAATTCTTAGTGAGCAGTAATTTCTAATGTTATAAAAAAAAAACTTTGATTTATTTTTGTCTGGAACCACTGGCATTAAAGTCACTTAGGGTCGCCGCACACGGGCTACCGGCCACAACCACAAAACGCCACCACCGGCATATTTCCTGTAGGTTTCGTACATTTTATATGGATTCGCCGCACATGGTTGACGCCAGTGGCCGCCACACGGTACAAATCGTCGCTGCTCGCTTCTTGTAGCTCGAACCGGCCACTAAACACGGACACAAAACGTCGTCACACGTCGTCCATTGTGATACTGCGCGTATGGGTTAAATTTAAAAAAAGTAGAAGCCACCGGCCACAAGTGGCTGTCGCGCGCTTCAGCTTCCTTTGTGGCCACTTCTAGCTTCTCGTGGCGGTGCCTTTGTGGCTGTGGAATGTGGCCCATGTGCGGCAACACTTAAAGATGGACACAATTTGAAGTAAAGAAAGAAAGAAAGAAAGAAAAACTGTTTATTCGCGCGAAATGACGCAATCTTAAAACTAGCTAACAAACATTATCAATTGAAATAGGGAAGATATGCGTCACATCCGCGCAAAACGGCCGAACGCTCAGCATAAAGCTGCGGCCTCACGCATTATGCGATGAGCTCACAGCGCTGTTTTTCAGCGTTGGTCGGTGGCGGTGTTGACATTAAGACGCCCGAACGGTGCAGCATACAACGAGATACATAAGTAGTAGTAACATTCAATTAAGTTAGTGTTGTTTTCAGTGTATCAGTCAACGTTAACAAACAATGTTGTTATATTGTTACGAACGCGCAAAATTAATGAGTTGTGGTCAACATGACACGTTATTAATTAAACTAAATGGATTTCGTAACTATTTATCAAAATAGCCTCTGCACGTGGCTTCACCCGCTTAAAAGTATAACAATTACTTCAGTAGACTTGTTTCGTTGTAGTGGAGTTCGTGGTAACAGCTGCGTTAAGCAATACTTGCCAAAATCAGTTCGTGAATGGGTAAAATGGCCATCATACTGAGAGAGCACGTTAAGCCTTTAGTCCCGGCTGTCTTTCGTAGATCTTTGACAGTCGTTACGGGTAGTCAGAAGTTAGGAAATCTGACACTAGTATTGGTAAGGGGGTATCGTATTACCAAGTTACTGGGTCGTGGAGTTCACGCACACAAACACTCAACGTAAAATATCGGTGGTGGTGGTGGTGATAAAATACATGTGTATTCGGTTTTTTTTAATAATATGTTGCCCCACACTTAAAATTACTCCTGGGGGTACGTTCACAAATACGATCACCCAGTTAAAAAGGCCCTAAGTATCCCTGACCAACCACGAGGAAGAGGACGACCACCCGCCACCTGGTGGTCAAATATGCAAAAAGAAATCCAGCAAGCGAGTCTGAGTGCACAGACAAGCCAGAACAGAACTCTCTGGCGCAAACAAGGAGACCCGACCCCAGCTAAACTGGGAAGAGGGTTGGACAAAGAAGAAGGGTACGTTCACAAATATGAAAAGTCACATACACAAGAACCCTAGACCCGGAACATCTATCTGTAGGCCAAACAAATACTTTTTCCGGACAGGATTCGAAACCGATCGAAAAGTCGTCAATTACTCAACTACTGCCACCAACAGTATCGTGTGGTTTGAAAGAAAGCCAGCTCTTAACTTATTCGAGAAAAGACTAGAAAGATTGGTATTGCTCAAAGACATTAAATATATACTACTAATAGACAGGACATACTCGTAGCGAACAAAATCGTAATACGATACTTATTACCAAGTGGCCATAAGTCTCTCAGTCTAGTATGACACCCCTACTCGTCAAGTCGAGTTTGTATCCGCTCTATGCACTAAAAGAAAATCATTTTCTGAGAAAATATAAAACTAGAAATAGAAAACTGCGCATTACGCTATTGCAAATCTTGTTATGGTAAAATGACTGAACCTAACCTTCGTAAATATTTTTGGTAATTACGAAGTAATTAATTAGAATTCAATAATTTTTATAAATAGTTCCAGAACATTTGCTGATTTTGTGAAAACGCCATCTATTGCTGAAAAGCTTAACCTTACCTTTATCACACATTGAGGCTCTACCAAGAGCTCATAACGTGATCCATTTTACGACCTAAACCGAACTGTTAAAGGGATGGAGCTATATATTAGGGTATAGCTCCATCACTTTTTTTCGCTCGTACGACTGACATTTTAACATTATCATGGTAAGGCCCCTGGCCACCTACCGAGCGATAGTTAAATAAATATAATTTTTGACAAATTTAATTCACGTGTTTGCTATTCAAAGCCAGATGGCGTCACTGAGGCATAGTATGTTGACAGTTTTTCTAAGACATTTTTCTGATAGCCGCTCTATTATCTCTTTAAATCTCTTTGGTATTGCTACAATCAAAATTTCATATCGTAAAGCCATGCAGTGACACACAAAAAAAAAAACTCTGAACAGCAATATAAAAGTGTCACACTCGAACGAAACTCGTAGGTTGACATACCGCGGTCACAAACTTCGGTTAAAAGTTTCAAGAGAGATAAAATAACTAACCATTGAATTTGACGTGTATGTAATTAAAAAAATACTCGAGGACTTTTGTTTGTGAATTTTTCTAGTGATGTTAGGTACCTCGTTATTTGTTTTTTGTTTTTGTAATTATGTTACCCCTGTATGTTTTCTGTTGTGTTTTTTTACTGAAAAGGGTTGTTTTGATGACATATATTTACTAGACAAACAATTTTTATTATGGGAGCAAAGCCGAAATCGCGAAAAAAATATCTGCTGTTTAGTACATTAGGCAAACATTAATGTACTGAACAGCTGATATTTTTTCGCGATTTCAGGTTTGTTCCCATAGTAAAAGTTGTTGGTTATCATGAGCACAATCACGTGTTTAAGTATCGTACACTAATTACCAGTCACCCTATATAGATGTATTTGATTAATGATTTTGCAAACTTCTTAGGTAAACAATTACTTTCCGATTATGGTTTAGCAAGGTAAAAAAAGGTATCAAAGCCTCACATGGTATATAATGTTTGTATTTACCAAAAAGTAATAGTATCCACATCAAATAGAAACCCTTACACATACCCCATGCTCTTAAGATAAGCGTAATTATTATGTTTGTTTATCATCTTAAAATTTGAACTTGATTTATTCACAAACTCATGTTTTAAGATTCATCATTTTCCTCTCAAAATGATTACCATGTAAATGGAAGTTCTGACAAAATTCACGAAGTTGTACAAACTTTTAAGATGCTGGTTGATCTGCAATAAAAGTTTCGTGAATCAAATTAAACTGAAAAACGGTCCCTATTTTGGTGTTCAAAAAAGTTTTATTCAACATACCACAGTGTCTCAAGACGAAAGTCTATAATAATAATAATAATAAATCAAGTATATTGACTTGGCTCGCGAGGTTGTCGACATGTGGGATGTGGACTCAGCGATCATTGTACCGATAGTCGTGTCAGCCAATGGCTTAATAGCCAAGAGCCTCGACCAACACCTTAGGAGGCTCGCGTTAGGCGGCTGGATCAAGGCCTTGATTCAGAAAGCGGTACTCCTGGACACGGCTCGTATCGTTAGGAGGTTCCTTTCTCTGGAGCCCTGACCGCCGGTAGCTTGGACCCTGTTCCCGATACCGGTGGGGTACTATTTTTTATATTTTTAAATGTTTTTTTTTTATTTATGTTTTAAGAAATATTTAAAAATGTACAAAATATGTATATAAAGTAAATAAAGGAAATAATAATAATAATAATATTCCACAACTATCACACAACGCCGTCTAGTCCCAAGCTAAGCAGAGCTTGTGTTATGGGTACTAGACAACTGATAAACATACTTATATATATTTCTGAATACATACTTATATAGATAAATTACACCCAGACACAGAACAAATGATCGTGCTCATCACACAAACATTTGTCCTGGGTGGGAATCGAACCCACGACCTCCGGCATAGCAGTCAGGGCCACTAACCACTAGACCAACAGGCCAGTCACTATGACCAGTGAGTGTTGCCAGTGATGACATATGGCACTCAAACATGGTCACTTACTTCTATGGGCTATCGGCCTCATCCGAAGTCACTCAAAGGGCAATGGAAAGGGCTATGCTTTGAGTTTCCTTGCGTGATCGCATCAGGAATGAAGATATCAGCAGGAGAACCAAGGTCGCAGACATAGGCAATGGGTTCTATGCGTACACGTCACTGATATTTTTGTAGTCAAAACTAAAAAAAACGAAATCCCAAAATTATCCACAAAAAAATTGTCATTACGGTAAATTCATAATAGAATCAATCATTCACAACAATTACCACTAGAAAATACTACGCGCAGTGTTTTTCCATTTTGATTGTCGTTTATCCATTCATAATCAATAGTCTGTACAATATTTCCATAAATTGAGTGAATTTTGGAATTTAACTTCTTGAGTAGCGTAATTAGAGACACAATAGTAAGACAATAGCGCACGACCGCCGGCGTTCGTGCGGGGATCAACAGCTTAAACAAAGGCTAAAAACTTTGCTGTTTATGAATATTATTTATTGAGACTTTACTTAAATAATAACAGGACTTTTTCTAATAAGCCCTTTAAGTATTTGTACTAATTAAAAGTTAGTGGTGTATATAGCCTATGTCACTAAGTGATAAAGTAGCATTCTACTGGTAAATTAATTTTTAAAATCGGTCCAGTTGTTTTTAAGTTTATTCTTTATAAATAAAAATACAAACATACAAAAATACAAATCATTCCTCTTTATAATATTAGTATAGAAATATAGATGAGCAAGGTCTCAGTTTCGTTATATTATCGCATTAAGTCTCTCCAAAACAGAATCTACCTAAACAAAATCTACAACCAAAAAGTAACAAAGACCGTACAGCAAAGTGGATCTTTATGAAATTCCTAGTCAGCCCAGAATCTGGCATGGTGCCCAGAAAGTAACAATAAGTTCGACCCTAATTGCACGTTGTGAGAGTTTAAATTTACAGCGGAAATTGAGAAGCTTTTGATTATAATCCATCACTATACAGTGTGATTTTTACCTCGCGGCATCTACCAGGCGTGAAATAGCTCTTGAACATGATAAAATCTTATTTAGGGTTCTTACAACTTGTTTCGCTGTGTTGTGAGACCCCGAAGTAACATGAGTGTAGGAAACAGCACAAAATATCTTTTTACGAGGTTGGAATGTTAAAAGTGGTTCATGAGTTTATTTAAACCCATAAAATATTGCCGATGAATTAAAATTCACAAACAAATGTAGATACATAAACGTGAATCTACAAACAGGCAAGGCAAAATTATTATTCAAGTTTTTATACTTTCTTGATCACGAATATCTATTCAAAATGGTCGCAAAAGTTTTGTGCAGAACTGTGCACAAAGTTTTGTGCAATCAATTGGGTCGAAGCGGGGGCAACTCTTTGCAATGAGGACGGTAGTTAAGTATAGCATTGAAATCTTTAGATTCCAAATAAATGCATAAAAGGACCGATGTACAAAGGGTAATGCCCAACAAATGTCTGAGAAATATACAGAAACTACTATTAGTTCTAAATTCTAAATAAGATAAAATATGAATATCTTGTTAAATAGATTATTATTAAACTAGGGAAAAAATATAACAAATATTTTAATGTTTAACTTGATGTCCGAATATATTTATTTGACATGGGTGACATTTATCTAAACAGGAATCATCAAATAATCCTTTACAAAATTTTTAATAGAAATTTTGTTAAGGATTATTTGATGATGGAAAGGATATAATTTTACCTAGATATGTATCGTAAATCTAATTAATATACATGCCAATGTTAATTAAATATATATTTTTTAAAGAAAACGTATCGTAGACAGATTCACATATTTTTTGCCTGACTGATTATTCGACATTAGTGCGTTTCATATTTTTTTATCATAGACTTACTTGATTTAATATTTTGCCTTTGTGACTAGAATGTAATAATAATAACAGTATTATTGCTTTTTAATGACATCAATAACTGTGGCACATTTTACGGATGTTCATATTTTTCTCTTTACATGGTAGCCAGTTTTGAACACTGTCTTAAATCGGACCCACCTAAAAAACGAGTTGGCTTTTTGATCATGGATTTGTATCTGGTTTATTGAATTGTAATGGCTTTCTACGATTTGAACTACAATATGGCATGTATATTATCTTTGTTTATTTCAAGCATTTCGTCTATGAAAATTATGGACATTTCACTTTCACTAAATTTAGTAAACCGCTCGCTCAAAAATCATCCAACAAATACGTTATACCGGGACAAAAATGTATCGTAATATTTTCTATTTCATATTGCATCCTGTGGTCATTCAAATTCATTCAAATCCAATCAGTCGTTGAAGCGTAATTGATTAAAAAAATATCCAGTCACCTAAGCCTAACATATAACTGGTTGCGCTAGTCCGATTAAAATTCTGGCATTTGAATGGTTCATTTATTTTTGATGACACTTGTAAATGAAATACGAATAAAGTTGGTTGTTTGCATTTCCCTATCACCATTTTGTTCCCGCACATTCGTACGTTTTACCCGTGTATGAGCAAGACAGTTGTACTGGCTGGCTGGTACAGAGAACTTTCGTATTTAGAATGAAAAAAAAATAGCGAATTATGCTGTGTTGTAAACCGTCGCTGGCAAATTAAATGGAAAACAAGTGAAATTCGAGGAAAATTGCTATCGAGTCATATTATCGCATAAAACAAGGTAAGTAAATGTAAGTTAGCAAACAAGAGGGAGGGGGTAGTAAGGTAAGTTTATTCTCTTCTATTCTAAAGCTAAGATACCGTGTAATCAATTCCTTGTTCAATCTTGATGTTTAAAATTCTTCTATACGTGTGTTTATCACCTAACTTCTCCTAAACGCCTAGATCGATTTGGCTGAAAAAGTTTCAGCTGTGTATATATTTTAATGGGTCCCTGGATTGTTTAAAAATAAAATTAGGCCCAGTGGTGCAGGAAAACGTCTGCCGCAACCGCTAGTTTTAATATAAATTTATCTTCTTACAAATTGTACCCAGTTTCTTCATTCACTTACGAGCACAACGACTGCCTTTCACAGTTGAAGAATATAGTATCAATCTTTAATGCAATCAAGTTAATTTTGTTAGTCGTATAACTAATGGAATTTAGGACAGAAGTGTTCAAGAGTAGAGACCGAATTGGCAGTGTAGTATGGGATGCCCTCAGGCAAAATGGAGCAACGATCTTTGCTAAGTGGAGAGCAATTAGGAAGGTCAATGTCCTGCAGTGGTCTAAGATAAATTCTTTCGTTTGACTTTTTTTTGACTTAGAAGAAAGATTGATTTTATTTATTTGACTGTTAATTAGGTTGATAGACTTTAGTACAAAGGTAGTGCTTATTTCCAAGCAAATTTCCTCCAGAAGACCTGCAAAAGGAGAGATCAACAGAAATGTTGACAATAGTGAAAGCAAGAGAAGAAGATACTTAAATAAGTATAATTATAAATACATATATATATTCCACAACTATCACACAACGACATCTAGTCCCAAGCTAAGCAGAGCTTGTGTTAGGAGTACTAGACAGCTGATAAACATATTTACATATTTCTAAATACATACATATTATAGATAAATTACACACAGACACAGAACAAATGATCCTGCTCATCACGCAAACATTTGTCCTGGGTGGGAATCGAACCCACGACCTCCAGCATAGCAGTCAGGACCACTAACTACTAGACTAACAGGCCAGGTAATACCTACCTATATACTTTAAACAGTAGTAGTACTATAAAAAGATATTATACATCATTTATGCTTTGGTAAAAGTGTACGAACACTTTAACAAGAACCAACATCACGATGACGCCCATCATCCTAATGTGCGAACATCAGGCCCAGTTCACATGGTGATGGAACAGTTTTCGTATTTTAATACGGTATAATTGCACTCTAATCTCATTCTAAATGTAACAAAACAAGTTTTCTCTTATTTTAAGACTACTAAAAAATAGTTCCTTGTGAAGTCCGCAATAAGTTTTTCTGATTAACCAATTTTCTACGATAAATATATTGACCTTTTATTATTATTTATGTCTTTAGATACTTGCTTTTTTAATCACCTTGGCCTCATCAATGTTGTTTTAATAAAACGTTGAATCACTCTAGGAATAACTGCTGTATCGTGGGTGTATTCACAAACAACTCATACTGAATATATAAAACTCATACAAACAAGAAATCCAGACCCAGGACACCTATCTGTAGGCCCGTAAAAATTTCTGTTCCGTGCGGGAATTGAACTCGCGATGCGTAGAGCAGCAATCAGTCAGTCATTGTATGTATGTGTGTGCCAAATAAACGTATTTTTTTTTCTCTTTCAATTGCTCAACCACTGCGCCAACTATGCTATATTTTTTTTTTTAAATGAAGAATGTAGCAATTAAATTAATCTTATGCCAATCTACCAACCAAACAGTCTTTATAGTATAAGAGCATTATAAAATTTAAATAAAATACGAACGATATTCAAGCTTTACTTCAAGCAACTTATTTATACACTGCCCATTCATTTTTAGGGTTCCGTACCTGAAAACGGAACCCTTATAGGATCACTTTGTTGTTCGGCTGTCTGTCTGTCTATCAAGACCCTTTATGACGGGAACATGGAGGTATTGATTTGAAATTAAAACCTAGTAGTAGTAGTAGTCACGTCTGCGGTCCCTTGAAGCTGTGAAAAAATCAAACTTCTGAGTTTACGTAAATAAAAGATACGGCCGTTTATGTCGCAAAAAAACGTGGGAAAGGAAATCATAATTCATAGGGTACTTCCCTTTGACCTAGTATCCTGAAATTTGGCATGAAGCAAAGTCTCATAGCACAAGTATAGGAAAAATCTGAATACTGTAAATTTGTAGTTACGTCACAAAAAAATAACTTTCTTTGCGATTCGGTAAAGTATTCGAAACTCAATTCGGGAATTGAACTGTTTTCATAGGTAAGTTTGTACGGAACCCTCAGTGCGCGAGTCCACCTCGCACTTGCCCGGTTTTTCTTTACAAACAAAAACAATATCAAGCGAATAATTTTCTAAACAAGTTGTAACCTTTTTGTGAAAGCCTTCCAAAATTGAAAGTAATTTTGTAACAGAACGCTGAAGGGGCAATGTTTATTTAAACACTCGTGTAATTTTAATGCTGGCGTTTATTTATTTATCCCGATTTGTGAGTGGGTGTAAAATATAACATAGTTAAGTTAATTGTGAAGAGGGTACAGTGACATTTTGTTGACAAGTCTGGAGATAAGAAATTTTAAACCAACTTACGACTTTAAAATAGGAAAGCTTTGTCATTAGGAAATTACCATGGTGGAGCCAATTCTGCAAAACATACTATCCGATATACTTTGACTGGCCTGTTCGTCTAGTGGTTAGTAGTCCTGACTGTTATGCCGGAGGTTCGAATCCCACCCAAGATAAATGTTTGTGTGATGAGCACGATCATTTGTTCTGTGTCATTTATCTATAATATGTATGTATTTGGTGTGTAGTATAGTGGTGGCCGAGTGGTATCGGCCCCGACTTATGAGTTGTAGGTTGCGGCTTCAAACCCAGCCAGGCGCATTACTTTGTGTAATTTATTTTTATCACCACCGCTCACAAAACGCTAAAGGAAAACTTCGAAGACATGTGACATCCACCAATCCGCAATGGGCCCGCGTGGTGGATTACGGCCGATTCCCTCTCCTAGAAAGGAGGCCTGAGTCCCAGCAGTGGGTACATTATAAGGCTGATCATGCTATTATGCTATAAGTATATTTATCAGTTGTCTAGTACTCATAACACAAGTTCTGCTTAGCTTGTCACTAGACGTCGTTGTGTGATAGTTGTGGAATATTATATTATTATTATATATTATATAGACAGACTAGCTTCTGCCGACGGCTTTGTCTGCCTGGTTCCTCCATAATAACTTTGGACCCCCGCTTCATCACTTTAGGGAGTGAATTTTGGAAAATCCTCTCTATTAAAATAAACTCCCGTATCCACTAATAAGGGAGAGAATTTCGAAGTACTCTGTCAGTTTATAGCCCCCTTCGAAGTAATTAATACAGTCTCAAAGATTGTTGACAATACTTACGCAGCGGCAGATGAAACGCTCAAACGCCCACATTAATATCGTCTCACATTTTAATTGGGTACTAAAGTATTAATGTTCCTTTGTGAGATGTGTCGCTTTGGTATTATGACTACAAAGTGTATAAGTTTAAATATAGCTTAAATTCTGAGATCAATATTTCATTAACGAAACCACTTTTCAGGCCTTAGCTCCCGAGCTACTGCTCGGGACCTAAGGCCTGAAAATGGTGAAAATGGTGGTGGCCTGAAATGGCTTGAAAATGGTTTCGTAAAACAGTGTTTTTCTGAAGCCTTCTCCTCGGTAACGGCTTGGTGAAAAGGTTTGAAAAAAAAATTACTATAGATTCATTAACATTAATAACGTATGATTTTTTCATATGACTAATACTTTTGACAAAAAAATAATAAATTAACAACATGATATTTATTTATTTATTTAAAACTTTATGCACTAATGAAACATTGTACAAAGGTGGACTTAATGCCTTAGGCATTTTCTACCAGTCGACCTTAGTGTGGTGCAGAGACATAACATGGCAGGTGCAACTTAATAGAAGACTGACAGAGAGGAAATAAGAACAATAATAAATATATACTTAGATACATACATGCAAATAAAGAATGATATTGAGAAAAAAAAACCAATACAACAAATCAAGAGTGTGATGAATCTACCAACTTCTCGCGAAAGTGTTCTCATGCTTTCATATTCAATCATTTGTTTTCCCTACTCCTTTCAAACGGCTTTGATCTTTAGAAATGTGTTTACACAAAAAAATAGCTGGTTAGGAGTTCTTCAAAATGTACATAGAATATGTAAATAAATCAATATTGCGCAAAGAACGTGGTTTTAAAGGTAAGCGGGGCTCTATCTCGGGAAATATATATCGGGGAATTAAATGCACAGATACTATGCTTAATCGTGTTTTGTTTCATTTTACTTACTATTCTTTAATTTGATGTAAACGATCGTTTACATCAAATTAAAAAATAGTGCATGACTGTGATCCCACCTGATGGTAAGCAGGGATGCAATCGTTGATGGTGAGGCGCACTAGTTTATTAAGAGCCTATTCACTCTAGCCTTGAAGATACCCAAATTATAATCGGATGGGAAGACCTCAGCAGGCAAATTGTTCCAGTCCTTCGATGTATGCGGTATAAACAACGAGTCAAAACGCTTAGTCCGGACCGCAGAGGTTTCAACAACGTAAGGGTGGATACTTGCCGTACGTCGGGTTGTCCGATGGTAGAAAGGAGATGCCGGAATCAAGTCATGCAATTCCCGCGCACACTCCAAAATGCAACCTGTAGAACACCGAAAGGCTAACTTCCCTACACCTGTGCTCAAGGCTTTGAAGATTGGATTGAACTAAATCTGGATCATCAATTAGCCTCTTTAAAAGCCTTTCCACCGAGTCCAAAGCTGCCAGGTGGCATTTTGCAGCACCAGCCCATATGTGGCTGCAGTACTCCACACACGATCGGACCTGTGCTTTGTATAACATTACAAGCTGTGTTATGTTGTATTGTGAAGAAATAGATGCTATAAACTCAGCTTTAACATCATCAATACAAACTGTATGCGTTGCATTGAATTCACGGGTAAAACTCAACGCGGCTACGCTTGCTACGAAAGCTCTACGCGGCTACGCTTGCTACGAAACCTCTACGCCAGCTGCTACGCGCCGTAGCAGATCATACATTTCATTTTTATTTCTAACACAGTTCCATTGTATCTGACATACAAAAGAATATCTACGAGTACGACGTTTTCACCCCGCTTGTAAAACGTGAACTGTAAACTTTCACGTTTACAGTTACGTATCTAGGGCAGAAATAAAATGTGAGCAGATTTATTTAGAAATATTTTTCTGTTTGCTTATTTTGATGTAACATGATAAAGGTTGTATAGATATCTAAAAAGAGTATTATGACTAGAAAAAAGGAAACCTTTTGAAAATGACCTTTGGCAAGAACCTTTTAAGGGCATTCAACTCGACATACATTTTCACTGTTTTTCATACAAGCGCTCTTACGCGATTATGACGTTATTACACATTAAATTTTTCATTAGATATTTTGGAAACACAGTATCTTGTGGATATTATCTAGGCTTCTATTGAAATTAAATTATAAATTTGTGTAAAACGAATCCAGTACAGACCTTTGAAAATCTGCTATTTTGCATAGACTTTGACTCAAATTTAATCAAGATTCAGAATGACGACAATATGTTTCACAAAATTTTAAGGGTTTAAAAAAACACGCCTACTTCCTGGAACAAATTTTATAAAAATTCGAGTAAATCACGGAATTACCGAATGCTAACAGAGTTTTCAGGCGTTATCTCTCTTTTTTCGCGTTGCCTTTTCGTCAAACATCGCGTTGGATTGCGCTAGATGAAGTAACCATGCTCGATGTTGATGATAGGCGAGTGAAAAAGGACCCTCTTAAGTTTTACCTAGCTTTTTATTTTTATTTCAATACTTGAATATCTTTGTTTGCCCAGTTAAGCCATAAAAAATAGATAGTGTCTTTTTCTTCTGATATCTAATTAACATCGACCTAAAAGTTTAAAGAACAAAAGCTATTTAACTTTTATGCATGTAGCAACCAATCACAGTAATATCACAAAGACATAAAAATGTCACTATAAACATGTAAGTAAATAATTATGTGTTTATTTGTTACTCTTTCACATTCCGACGGCTGAACAGATTTATTTCCTTTGGCATACATATAAACCATATATCCTGAAATAAGACAGGATGTTCTATTTATTTATTTAAACTTCATGTACAGTGGTGATACATAGGTGGACTTAACGCAACAAGGCACTCTCTACCAGTCAACCTGGGTTAAAAAGAAAACACTGTGGTAGGTGTACATAATGAATAAATAACCGAAGCCTACTGGGGCTAAGGGTTTGTTTCTGAAAGGAAAACTCAGCCCTGGTATGAAAGGCAACGAAGGAACAGGAGTCAGTTTTTAGACAGCGTTTGAGATGGTGCTCAAACGCGAGCCTAACATTAATAAAAAAAAGACAGTTAAAGTCTAACACCCGTTCCACCCAAGAGCGGTGGATGTCATTGGATGATTTTCCCACCGAAAAAAAGAAGATATTTCAAGTAGAATATATTAATAATAAATTAAGTTACTTAAAATAATAAAATACATATTATAAACTAATAAATACTTTAATAAATATCAAATCATTATAATCAGAAGAACTTAAAATATAACAATTATGTTTTCTGCCCCAGAAGTATGTTACCTTAGAATAATGTTCTACTTTCAAGAGATTGTAACCACTGGCAGACGCTGACTATCATTATCAACAGTTTTGTAACTGTTTGACTAATAGTCAACAAATAAATTAACTGCTGATTCAGTAAATCATCATCATCATCATCATCATAGAGAAGACAGAAGGAAAGAAAAAGAGTTTATTTACGACAAACATGGCATATAACTTAAAAAATATAACAATAATATTCAAAATACTACTCGTAGATTCCTGACCTACGCATTAATTTGTTTACGTAAAAGTTGTTGAGTGAATTGTGTTGTGGAGTTTTTGTGAGTAGCATTGTAAGTGTGAAATTAGAGTGCGCCCAGATGACAAACATGGACAGACGAGGTTGACAAATCAGCAAAAGGATCCAAAGAGGAATATTAACTCTTATTTCAATCATCATCATTTCTGCCGAAGAACGTCCACTGTTGGACATAAGCCTCCCTCAAGTTAGAAAGAGCGGTCCTATGCGACCCGCATTCATCGTATTCCCGTAACTCTCACCAGGTCATCAGTCCAACTTGGGGGAGGCCTTCCAACGCTGCGTCTTCCAGTGCGCGGTCGCCACTCTAGAACCTGATTCAGTATAGTCATAATAAAGTCGTTTTTTTTTTGTCAGATTTAAATGTTTTATATTTGAAAATCAAACAAGGTTTGGCTTGAAAACCACAAATATCAGACTTTGTAGATGACACTTGTCTTAAGAGGGCCCTTCCCGAGCCGCCTACCGTCAATGTGATCTAAAACTTCTTGTTTTTGTCATTCGGAATCTCGAATAAATGTGCAAGGTATTTATAAATGTATTTTTTTTTAATTTATGAGAACATTATAAAGGGCCAAAGTTCATGTAATATAGCAGATTTTCAAAGGTCTTTACTGAATTAGTAAGTTTTGAATTCAATTGAAACGTACATAATATCTAAAAAAGTCTGTGTTTCCAAAATATCTAGAATAAGATGTGTGATAACGTGATAATCACGTAAAAGCAGTTATATGGAAATGTATCTCTGGTTAGACGCTCTTAAATAAACATACAGGATAACTTTTAATTCATTGGTACCGACTTTTTGTCAGGACTGAAAGTTTTTGTCATAATTAAAGTATTTCATTTGTATTAAATGAGTTCTTTCAGCATGAGCATGAATAAACTGCAATGAATAAATAGGAAACCTGTATATGCACAGAAAGAATGGTGCTGAAAAAGCTGGTCCTATTATAAATTACAGTACAATCACGTAATATAATTATACCGAATTTGAATTTTCAAATCCCCATTTAATGGGAAACAGTTAAACTGTATAACGAAACTGTTTAAAACTGTTACAATGAAAAAACTGAAAGAATAACTAGTATTTTGCGTAACGTTTCTCGAAAATGTGAAATAATTTAGCTTCCTATAGCTTGCCCTATTGTTAAAGTTTGCTTTTTTACAGAAACTACATTGCATCGCTACTGATTTCAATTTATAAATTGCATTTTTATCTGAAACTATTCAACGAAGCAAGTTGAATAGTTTCAGTTAAAAAAGTATGCATACCACAATTACAACAGGTTTTAACTATCCTCCTTCTTGCGTCATATTCCTTAATGCTGAGGGTCGTGACCTCCTTGTTTCTTTATTGTCATTTTTATGATGTTCCTCCATCTACTCCTGTATCTGGTGGTGTGAAAGGCCTTGTATAACGTGAAGTCAATAGTGGTGCGGATCTGGTCGGACCAATGCATTGGGCTGCGCCCACGAAGCCTTTTTCCATCTACTTTACCGGTCATGATGAGCCTTTCGAGTTTACCACCACAAGGTTTTAACTATAATGAATAGTAATTTGCTATTATCATCTCCACCGAAATACATTCACTACTGGACATAGGCCTCCCCCAAGTGTCGTCACAACGACTGGCCCTTTGCGTTTAATATCCTCCGACTTCCTGCGACACCAAATCAGCCCACCTTGTGCGAAGCTTTCAATGCTCCATCTTTTGGTACGCGGTCCAGAACCTTTCGGCCCCATCGACAAACTGTTCTGCGAGCAACGTGCTGCCTACTGCTACTTAAGTTTAGTGATTCTTCAGGTTATGTCAATAAACTTTGTTCTCCTACGGATATCTTTATTTTTTATTCGATTTCTGATCGATTCGAAACAAACTCCAACCATAGTCCTCTCTATTTTAGAACTAATGTGAAAATCTAATTTTTATATATTACAATTATACAGGGTGTCTTTGACATCGAATCACAAACAAATAGTACGGATCCAGTACATGATTCTGGACCCCCCAGTGCTGGAAATTTTCGTCGGCATTATCCTAACTTAAAAAAATCTGTACTTTTTAAATTTAAACTGTGTAAAATCATTATTCTAACCAACCCCGATGATATTTTTAGTAAAAAAAAACAAAAAAAAAATAAATTAAAATGTCATCGGGCTAGATAAAATCGTTATTCTAATGAAACCCGAAGACATTTTTCATTTTAAAAGTAATTCACTCTTTTTTTAATAAAAATGTTAGAATAACGATTTAAACAACGACGACCGAAAACGAACGAACGACGACGACGAATGACGATACCAACGACGACGACAACGAAATGACACAACGACGAACAACGAACGACGAACGACGAAACGAACCAAAACGACGATCGACCAATCGACCCGAACCGCTGCCGCCGCCGCCGCCGCGTGCTGCGTTCGGTCGGTCGATCGATTGATCGGATTTTAACGATTTTTTTTTTTCAGTTTAAATTAAAAAACGTAAAGATTTTTTTTTTCAAAAAATAGGAAATAACCGAAAAACAATTCCACCAATGGGGTGTCCAGAATCATGGGGGTACTGGATCAATGGTATTCGTTTGTGCATCGATGTCAAAGACACCCTGTATTTTTGTGATATTTTTTACTTCCATCAGATTTTTTTTTTAAATTGATATAAACCAGTGCTTGACTGCGATCCCACCTGATGGTAAGCAGATCGTAAGATTAACGATACACCTACCGTGCAATCTCTCCACCACTCTTGGTTGACTGGTAGAGTGTAGGTATAAAGTGTTAAGTGTGAGTGTAGGTATAAACCTTAGGTATAAAGTCGATTTTTTTGCACGAAGTTATTTAAAAAATACATTAACTACTTCTATAAGAATTGGTTTGCACTAATCAAATCATCGATCATATTGCATTTAGTAAATTTATTATTATTAATAATTTTTTTTCCTTTTTTCAGTATAAACACATTTTTTTTAAAATAAAACTCATTTAAAAAAACATTTAAAAATATAAAAAATAGTACCCCACCGGCATCGGGAACAGGGTTCAAGCTACCGGTGGTCAGGGCTCCAGAGAAAGGAACCTCCTAATAATACGAGCCGTGTCCAGGAGTACCGCTTTCTGAATCAAGCTCTTGATCCAGTCGCCTAACGCGAACCTCCTAAGGTGTTGGTCGAGACTCTTGGCTATCAAGTCTTATATCAAGGCTATTAATAAATTTACTAAATGGAACTGAAATAGCATTTGAGTTGAAAAGAAGCAACTGCTATGCTATATAACAATCTCAATTTGGTACTGCTCAATACAGTAGAAATAATTCCAAAGTCAGACCAGTTTTCAGACTCAATAAAATCAAATTACCCAGTTTAATCTGAGCATCAAGTTAATTTAATTGAATCCAATTTAAAACTCCGAGGCGTCTAAAACTCCAACAAAAAGTAACTTAAGTTTTGCTAAAACTTCAATAAAAAAGGTAAACAAATCGTTAGTATATCAAACTTACTGAGATTAAACTTAGACAAGATCTAGATTTTTTTAGACCGATGACGGAGTAATAAATCGTGATTTTATTGAATACTAGTTTCATCCAGCAGTTTTGCCCGCGTAGATAATTATGCCAAGGGAACAAAGTCCTAAAATAAAAGTATCCTATGGTCTACCCGTATGCCAAATTTCATCTTTTCACCCTTTAAGCCGTTTTAACGTGAAGGGATAACAAACATACATAAATAAATACAAACTTTCGCCTTTGTACAACATTAGTATACGTGAAACTCGAAACGTGTCTAGTATTTTTATGTAAAGAATCTATGTACAAATTTTCACAACTGTATCATGTGTAATCACAAACCTTGTTATGTTACCTGGTTGTCCGCACAAATACATGGTCACCAGGCCATCAAGGTAACTGAGGGGCTTTTTTGCTCCCACACCCAGCTGTTCGCTGGTACCTAATTCCCGCTGTGACCTGCCGTGGTGTCAAACTTGTGATCTTTTTTAAATATTTTTGGGAAAAAATATACCTAACATGGTGTACAAAATATTGGAATCGATTCAGTTATTGATTCTGAACAAACTTTATTCAGGTTTCGCACTAAAAATAATGTTGTATATTCATGTGCTTCGATAGATCTTTACCTCTTTCTGCTTTTTAAAAGTAACAATAAAGTTTAGAACTGCATCAAAACGATCGCAGCAATGAATGAAAATTTGTCACAAAATGTTATTGAATTATTTTGACGAAATTATCATAAATTGGCGATGTGCCACCAATATACGGTAGACATCCCACTCATATTGACTGGCCTGTTGCTAAACCGGAGCTTGTGGGTTCGATTCCCACCCAGGACAAATGTTTGTGTGATGAGCACAATCAATTGTTCTATGTCTGGGTGTAATTCATCTATATTATATGTGTATTTAGAAATATATAAGTATGTTTATCATTTATCTAGTACTCATAGCAGAAGCTCTGCTTAGTTTGGGAATAGATGGCGTTGTGTGATAGTTGTGGAATATTATATGCATAAAACGTTTTGTAAATTCATATGACTGCTTCTGCACATGTGGCCCCCTGGTAACTCATAATATTGTGTAAATGTATCTATTAACTGCTCCACATTTCTTGTAATATATACTATTTTTTTTTTCTCTTCTAACACATTGCTTTTGCAATATTTTTTATATTATTAGACGCCAACCACCATAAATTCGTTAGTAATTTATTTTGTTGAAATGTCATTTATTTTTAATTGTAATTATCTATCTTTCTTGCTTATTTTATATAGCCTCTTTTTTATAATGTGAATGTGAGAACACTGTAGACTCCGCGAATTCTTAGGTTACTTCCTATTACGACTCACTTTTTTTTAACATGATTATTTTTATTGTGCTTTTGGGTACAATATCGACTGGTCTACACTGTTCTTACATAATGTCTATAATATGAGAATATTGTAAACAACCACTTTTTTAAAAGAGTAACCATGGAGTTTCTTGCCGGTTCTTCTCCGTAGGAAACGACCAATTTGGAACCATGCACTACTTTCTGACGTTTTATAAGTGCCCATGTAGGCCTATGTGAAATAAAAACTTTTTGACTTGACTTGACATACATTCAGGGTACAGCTAAGCAAAATTTCCCTGCCAGAATCGAGTGTTTCTTGAAAGCTATAAACTGGGGGTTTTAAAATTCTCATTATTCTTCTTTTTTCAATAGTTTCTTAGGTTACTTCTAAGCAAACATGCTCATCCATCGTCAACCACATCAACGCTTTACATCAGGTAAGATAATGGTCAAGAGTGAGCTTATGAATAATAAAAAAGTAGTAATCATCAAAATGAAATTCAGTTTTATTCATAAACAAAAGAATACTACTTGCGATCCTCTTGACAAAATCTCGTTAGGTACAGCTTTCTTCACAGCCAGCTTGTGAAACTTACTTTGCGGATAAAACGCTGCGGCGGGCAATCTTTCGCTCATCGCCGCCACTCAAAAATCGCTTATATGATAAGTCCTTAAAGCGTTAACTTCAAATATTGTCACAGAACTTTCAGAAATAGGCCAAGTTTTGCAATTTAAGAACAAACTCAAACAAACCTCTTTAGTTTTTTATCTACTTTTTTTTAGTTTCTTTCTTAGTTTTGTCTCGCGAATGATTTTGCAAACAGTTTTGGAATGGTTTGTGTGGTTCATAATTAGGAGAAAAACACATGTTTTTATTAAGCAACCCCCTTTTCGGGGTGGGATATCTTCAAATAATTTCTCCCACTCTAGGCAGAGCAAGAAGTAGTGTTAAACTTTTTATAGCCCTGGTAGACATCGGCCCTAGCAGAGTCCCGTCAATTATGCTGACAGAACTTTGAGGTGCATGTAAAACACGACGTGCTGTTGGCCTATTTATTTTGGATATTTGATTAAGTTGTGGGAAGCTTTTTTTATGTAGGAAATCATAAAATGACTCCTCCCACTTTAAGTGACACTATCTGACTAAAATCCACCTGTCTTCCTTCAGCTGCCCTTGCAGTCCAGTGCCGTGGTGACTCTTAGGTCTTCTTGAGCTTTTGCCCACGGCTTCGCTCCCGTCAATTGACTACTACATTCTACTCTACCCTACTCAATAATCTTATGTCCATCTCCTGGTTCTAAGCTACCTCCCCACCAATTTTCAGCCAAATTGGTTCAGTCGTTCTTGAGTTATAAATAGTGTAACTAACACGACCTTCTTTTATATATATAGATAACAGTCCAAATGTATCGGGAACAGAGTCCAAGCTACCGGCGATCAAGGCTCCAGAGAAAGGAACCTCCTAACAATACGAGCCGTGTCCAGGAATACCACTTTCTAAATCAATCTCTTGATCCAGCCGCCTAACAAGAGCATCCTGAGTTGTTATGTGAAGCTCGTTGCTATTAAGCCATTGGCTGACGCGACTATCGCTATAATGATCGCTAAGTCAACATGTGGACAACCTCGCGAGCCAAGTCAAGATACTTCTGGTTCTCGTCATACAGGACGGTTACCAACTATCATTGCACGCCTGTTGATGCGGTCCACCACCATTACAACAGGCTTATTGACTACAATAGTTCGTGATGACTAACGAGTAAATAATGATGTGACCATTATCAAGAACTGGGTTGGCCACAACCCGTAATACGGTCTTTATCGAAACGTAGTTTTAGGCTCATGTCACGTCAATTTCAAGGCGTTCGTGGTGCGAGTCCCGAACACTTTCCTGCCCCTCATGCTGAGGGAAGACTTTTGGCTGCAAGGCGTGGTGTTCCGTCGCTTTCGCGGACAGGTGCCACAAAACAGCACGAAGTGAACATAATACAATGTGAAGTGTTACTAACATAGTCCTAAGTCTTATTTACTAACGATAAATTGTATTAACTCTATATATGTTAGTCTGTAAGGTCCAAGGCCAAGATGCCTACATTTAATAATAAATGATTTATTATTATTATATGTATTTTCAATATTTATCTCAGGACCCTGAGGTCCCGGACTTTTGGAAGGCGTACGAGGAGCCGAAGCCAACTCGCAGAGGCCCTTTGGATGATTATAATGGAACATGATACCAACCGACGATTATCCCTGTACGCGCTATGCTAGTGCACCCAAGGACAACCCCCGGTTGTTGAAAAACTATTGCGACAATGGAGAACAAAGATAATAGGGCTATGGTTTTTGGAGTCTTAAGTGGACTGGTAACATGGAACTATGTTAAGACTATGGCCCCTGCCTGAACAACGTTATTAATATCCATCGAAAAAAGGCAGGGGGTGACTTGCACACTCAATAAATGGGCCCCCAAAAAACGGCCGCTAGCACGAAGTGACGTAGCAACAAGAGGGCAACATATTCTGAGGTGCTTGAGGAGTGGAGAGGTATACCACGGCTATCAGGACAATCCCGGAAGTACGGTCAAGATCCCTACCAGCACCTTACTGGATTATACATCCTTCTCCCGAGCACGTTTGCTTTTGCGAATCTCCACTCAAGCCAGTCAATAAAGGCAAGAGAGAGGTGGGAGCTCAGTTCCTCGTCAGTGTTCACTACGGCCGGCCAATAAAGGCAAGCCGGAGATGAAGAACAAGAATTCTCCCGGGAGATCGGGTCCGTGGGGTCGCTAATGCCCAACAGTTCGCCACAAAACTGCACTGCGGATTGTATCTCTCTTAGTCTGGCCCCTCACCCTAGGCATATTACGGCAAAGCAAACTTCACCGATACAGACCTAGGGTATATTGGAGCACGCAAGCCCCACCACGACGTCAACGTAGAGATACGGCGATTATTATTATTATATCACAAGATCATTCAAACAGCTGTTCTTTCTTGACATTTTAAAGTGTCTGCGAGTTGAGAGTACCGGTTTGTGAAGCCTCTCGAACAGGACCACAACGCTCCGGGGCGTCGCAACGCACAGTTTGGGAACTTCTGAACTAGATAACATAAAATTTTCCATATTTAAAAAATAATATTAAGTAGTTACTACAGTTAATTTGAGTCTAAATCGAGCCTAATAATGGAAAATTCCAGACGCTAGATAGGCCGCAGGCGGTCAAAATGTTGTTAGAAATAATTTCCAGCGAAAATTTGAACCGACTTGAAATATTATTAGAAGCGTAAACAAAAATAATTGTGTTATTATTATTAGTTAAAATATATTGTTTGTTGATAGCAATCAGCTGTCTTGTGGAAAACCTTCAGTCGAGATTAATTAGTTGAAGTGGGTCCCTGATATGAAAGCAAGATATCAAGCTTACTCGGCTTAAAATATGGTAATTGGAATTTATAGTATATCAATATTATCAATACCGGTATTAGTGTGATCAATACCGTGATCACGGTATTGCGAGCGCCGATTGTAATCTGTAAAACTTGAATGACCTTGAAAAACGCTTAATTGTCGTACTGTACACACGTTTGTACGAAATTTATTTGGGCGAATTTTTTTTTCTATATCTTTTTTTTTCCTAGAAAAATCCAGAAAAACTTTTTTTTTATTTTTTTTTATCAAAACCGCCTTTATCAGATCTCTTTTCAAAGCATCCAAGGACTCATTCAAACACACACACAATTTCATCTACATCGGTCAAGCCGTTTAAGAGGAGCTAGGTGACAAACACACATACAGAAGAATTATATATGTAAATATTTTGTGCTTTTGTATTATATGTACATAGTTAGGTTTAGTATAAATACTTAGTTTAGTTTATATTCAAGTTTCTTATAATTATATATACTTATGTATGTGAATTTAACATTGCTAACAAATAATATAAAACAAATTATAAAGATTATCCATATTTAAAGAAGAACATAGTGTGTGGGGGCCTATATAATATGGATAACAGGATTTCCTAGTACAGATAACAGTCTCCCACAAAGGAATATTATATTAAGGCTAGAGTGAATAGGCTCTTAATAAATTAGTGCGCTTCACTATGAACGATTGCATTGCTGTTTACCACAAGGTGGGATCGCAATCAAGCACTAGTTTATGTCATTTAAAAAATTCCCGAATCGAGTTACGAAGATTTTTCCGAATCGCAAAAAAACCTTATATATACTTGTGTTATAAGACCTTGCTTCATGTCAAATTTCAGGATTCTAGGTCAACGGGAAGTACCCTATGAATTTTGATTCCCTTGAGAGTGTCGAAATACAAGTTTTTTGCGACATATACCGCCGTATCTTTTTTTCTCGTTACCCTGAGGTAACGAAAATAAAAGATACGGCCGTATGGCGTCAAACTTCTGAAAGTTTGATTTTTTCATAGTTTCAAGGGACCTTAGTATATGGTTTTATTTTCAACTCGATACCTTCACGCGTTCCCGAGATAAAGGGTCAAACAAAGTGATCCTGTAAGGGTTCCGTCTTTTTCCTTTTGAGGTACGGAACCCTAAAAAAAAGTGTCGTCTTATGTAATGTAAATAAACATAATAAACATCATCACCCAACTTTGGTTCCAATGTAGCTCGCCATCTAATAAAGACCAGGCCCGAGTCGGCGCCTCAAAGAGTTGTCAGCAAAATAGATGGGGCCTGCTATGGCCAATGCTTGCCTTGCCTGGAATATGGGATTATTTAATGATAGAGTTAACGTGATACACGAAAGCGAATAAAGGAATTCGGGTGGATTGTAGTCAGTAAAAGTCTTACACTGCCTTTCGCTCTTCTTAGAGCTGGAGAAATTATATAATTTCCCACCTCAAACAAAAAAAGGGGCTGGATTCTATTCTAACCAGATGTAGCTCAATACTTCATCTTATATTTTGCACTAGCTTTTGCTCGCGGCTTCGCCAGCGTACATAAAATATAGCCGATGCGCGCCGGGCCTTGGTACAGGCCATGGTGGTGGCCAAAGCGAGGAGGAGTGGCAGGCGGTCGCCTCATTCTGCGCAGCAGTAATGTTAGCAAAATCCAAGCCCCCCACGCCCCAGCCGCCGGGATCCCGATTCCGATTTCCGGCCACCGTAGGCGCGGGCTTGCAGACGGCGAGCAATGAGTAGCTCGCCATCCGACCGTCCAGTAATCGTCCGGACCGAGCCCAAGTCGTCGACGGTGCATAATGTTCCACGCGCGCCTCAAGGATATGTCAAAGACGAAGACGATGCTTGTGCAGAGTTTAATTTTCCCTATTATCGACTATGGTGATGTGTGCTACTATGACCTGAACGCAGTCTTGCTAGATAAGCTTGATAGGCTCCTCAACAACTGCATCAGATTTATATTTAACTTGAGGAAATATGACCATGTATCAAGCTTCAGATCGGAGCTAAAATGGTTGCCTATTCGCCAGAGAAGAAGTCTGCGAGCTTTGACTATTCTTTTCTCTTTGCTCAACTCTCCTACCCCTCCTTCTTATCTTATATCTCACTTTCAATATCTCTGTTCTTCACACGCTAAGAATCTGCGTTCTTCTAACAATCTCCTACTGCTTTGTCCTTCTCATACCTCTGATTTTGTTCATTCCTCCTTCTATATACAGTCCATTCTTCTGTGGAATTCGCTACCTCTTGATATCAGGACGGCCACGAGTAAGTATGCATTTAAGCGAAAGTTGTGGAATTACTTTCTACACAATTAGCAGAATCATCTCAAAACTCCTTTACTGTGTATATAATTATATAATTTTATGTATGTATGTATGTATAGGTATATATTTTATTAAATATGTATGTATGTTTAGTTTTAGTTTTATATATAATTTTGTAATACTTGTTGTCTAAACAATATTTTCTTTTTTTTTATGCACCTGCCATATTGTCTCTCCACTACCCTAGGTTGACTGGTAGAGTATGCCTAAGGCATTAAGTCCGCCTTTGTACCTTGTTGTTGCATGAAGATTAAATAAATAAATAAATAAATAAATAAATATGTCAGCAAACCGTAGGGGCCCAGCAGGGTCGGCTTCTGAAAGGAAGACTCGGCCCTGGTATGAAAAGCAACGAAGGAACAGGGGTGAGTTTTTAGTCAGTAAAAGTCTGACACTTTCTCTGGCTCCGCCCAAGAGCGGGGATCATTGGATGATTTTCCCAACGAAAAAATAACATTTTAGTACTTGATTTTACCCATGGGAAGTTTGCTGTAATAAACAACTAAAACAGGAAACAAATCAGCTTCGCAAGAGCTTAGCTTCCACTTTCCGACGAATAAAACTGTTTCACATAAAGTTGCACGAGTGCAAATAACACTCAGAGTTACGACCCCATCGGACATTCTTCACGCTCACTTACACCAGTGTTACAGTCAGAACAAGCGTATATTGCCCATTCATTTCACCATAGCATGGCAATCTTAAGTTTACTAGTGTTTTTCCTTGTTTTGGAAGTTTGTGGCTAGTTGGAGATTAAATTCATGATGAACTACTTTAATCTATATCCCCTCGGGCGCCCCGGGGGTATTATTATTACGTCATTGTGCGTTTTTACGTAAATCACCAAAAAAAAAAATAATTATAATAAAAAACTTTTTCTGGATTTTTCTAGGAAAAACAAATAAATAGAAACCAAAATTTTCGGCTAAAAAAAAATCGTACAAACGTGTGTACAAAACGACAATTAAGAGTTTTTCAAGGTCATTCAAGTTGTACAGACGTATGTACAATCGGCGCTCGAGGAGATTATAACAAGAAACTGACTGACTGACATACCAACGAACAGCTGAAAGTACTAGGTCTAGGAAGGTGAGATTTTGCTCAAGACTTCCTTTTTTATGATGAACACTAAGAAGGGCTTTTGGGAATTCAACCTTTAAGGGGATGAAAAAATTTTTTACAAAAATAATACAACCGATTTCAATGTAAAAAAAAACTGGGCAAGTGCGAGTCGGACTCGCGCTCTGAGGGTTCTGTACAAACTTACCTATGTAAATAGTTCAATTCCCGAATGCAGTCTCGGAAGATATTTCCGAATCGCAAAAAAAAAATTGTGACGTAACAACAAATTTACAGTTTTCAGATTTATTCCTATACTTGTGGTATAAAACCTTGCTTTATGCCAAAGGAGACAAATTTTTTTGGGCCCACTATTAAACGGTTACGTTTATTAATCATATTACGCATGGAAAAAGCGATCATCTTATTATAATTAACAGACCAAAAATTATATAGAAACCTAAGCGGAATAATGAAATAATAGTAAAAAAGTGTTACGGCAAAAAATGCTTGTTTAGGAGCGTTTTCAAGTTTATTTTCACGTGAAAAAAAATATGTTACTACAGTGCGCAGCGGTGACATCGGATTTAAATGCGTTTCAAGAGATAATAATTAATTGGTACAGCGAACTTGTTGTAATGCTGTTATTAACGGTTAACACAAATATCAAGTAACGTACTTTAAAAATCACCGTGGAACGAAACGTAATTAACAGCCCGTTGCAGATGCTCTGTGGTCCACTTTCAATCAGTTTGACACTGACAGACAAAGACAACATTATTATTGTTTCCGATTACTAGCATGTTTCTTCTGTTCTTTTCGTATTTTTATTCGAAAGATTTTATGAAAATGGTATCTGTAGATACATGCATAATCCACAAAGCCGTTGTATCAATTGTGCAGCACGATTTCAACGGAATGTTGAATACTGCTCTTGCTGGATACTGTTGTAATTGTTTAGTGGGCAGACGCACTGTTGGCTGCTGTGCATATGTGATGTGTATAGTGTGGTTTTTATCTTGGGCGCGACATCAAGGTGAGGTTGAGCCAGCTGCATCTTTTTTAGATGAAATACTGCTTTTAAGAGATGACTTTGAAAATGACGATGATGAACAGTAAAATATATTTGTGATGTACCTATAATGTGGTTTTTTTTTCTCCTTACACAACCAGCATAAAACACATCACCTTATTATTTTAGATCTACAGTTAATGGCCCGCAAAAGCCGCGCTATTTAAGAAAAAAATACATCTACGCATTTTCATGAATACGTCTATCAAATCATGTAAATCACATCAAAGTCTGTCACGTAGTACAGACGTGACTTTGTTTTATACTGTATATTATTGAACAGTGCACTATTTTAACTTAAAATACCAAAGAGACCTATCCACTCATTAGACAATCGCTCTTGTGAGATTTTAGGTTATTATGAGAGTCATGTTTTGACTGTCGTATTTCACGGTACTCCAGTTACATAAAGTTTTGCTAATATTAGCAATGTAATCTAGAGATTATAAGGAATAAACTAACGTGCATTTCATTGCTATATGCCACAATTTGTGGTGGGCCTATTCCCCAAACAAAAGAAATTGTCTCCTTTCAGGATTCTGGGTCAACGGGAAGTACCCTATGTATTTTGATTTCGTGTGTTGAAATATACGTTTTTTGCCACATAAACTGAAGTATCTTTTTTTTTCGTTAACTTACAAGTTTGATATTTTTACAGCTTCAAGATTCCGCAGACTTGAGTATTTATGGTTTTAATTTAAACTCGATACCTCTACGCGTTCCTGAGATAAAGGCTCTTCACAGACAGACAGGCGGACGGACAACAAAGTGATCCTATAAGGATTTCGTTTTTCCTTTTTGAGGTACGGAACCCTAAAAAAAACACCGAAAAGTGCAAAATAACTTTAATTTCGCAAATCGGTTGTTTCTATAATAGTTTTGTCTCTTTGTTGTATAACACCGACTTTCGAAATTAAAGTTATTTTGCACTTTTCAGTGTTTTTTTTACATTGAAGTTGGTTGTAATTTTTTTGTAAAAAGTATTTTATTTTATACTTTTTAGTTATGGTACCACCACTAAAAAGGACCCCTCAGCTAAACTTAAATACATTATAGCCAGAGCGCATCTCATGACAAATCTAATAATCCCAAACACGGTTAGATTACATTAATTTATTTCAGAGTTCCAGTGCCTAATTTCAGTCTCCATCATTAGATCAGTTCGATATATTCTCCCTCTTCTTTCAGTCAGTCATCGACTACACGTATAAACAAAGCAATTTTACTTGTTACGACAGTTCTGCTGTGTTCCTACGAGGAGTTCTGTTCCATATCTTCGAAGTTCATGATCAGATCATAACAATATTTCTATGCGAACAACTTGGAAGTATAAACATTCATCAAAAAAAAAATTCAAAATCGGTCCACAATTGACCGAGAAATCGGTGAATATATATATAAAAAAAATACATTCAGCCGAACATAAAACCTTAGTTTAAAATAAAACTGTGTCACAGCCAACAGCGCCCACCTCTGTCTGTCTGTATGTCTCCAATGGAAGTTTTATACAAAAAAGAAAACAAATAATAAAATAAAATATAAAAAAATAATATCTTCAAAATAATATCTTAAAAATTTAACAACCATTATGACAACAAAACAGCATAAGAATTAGTAAAATTCCAGTTCTTCTATCGTGGATAAATATATATCTGTTAGGAATTGTATCTAAAAGGAATTGAAATTGAATTGGAAATTACACTGAGTTTACGTGTTCTAGTTACGTACAATTATTACCCGTTAAATTTAATCCCGTTTTAATCACACCCCACGATGTTTCAATTATGAATTTTAACTGTCGAGGCTAACATAATTGAGCCCGACAAAATCGCAAAAAACAGGAACAACAGAACGAGCCTCGCTATCGAATTGACAATTACAGCTTGGTGCCCCAGAGACTTGAAAGTCGTAAAAGTTTTATTGTAAGCGTAAGTCCATCTCATGGTAACACCACCTGGCGAAAGTGTGTGAGTGTGCGTGAGTGTGTATGTATGTTTATTACTTCTTTACTGTCGAACAGCTGGATCACTACCGATTTGGATGAAAATTGGCACACTGATAAAGCATGCCTTGGAATAGTACAGAACATACTTTTCATCCTGAGAGTATGTTGCCTTGGGTTAAATTTCGACCGTCACGCGGGCGGAGCCGCTGTCAACAGCTAGTGTTTATATAGTGTCAATAAGAGACACATAATCAGCTGATCGATAACTAGCACTAGCCTTGATTAGTTAACAGAACCTGTTGCTAATTGAGTAATCTTAATCTGTAGCAAGAGTTAACCAATTAACTGATTACACAGACCAATAGGTATCTGTACCAATACTTCACAATAAATAGACGTATAAATTTTCTGAAGGCTCCGATAAGAGATACTTGGCCTTCATGTCGATTTCCAATTTGATAGAATATCAAGAAACGTACTATATCCAATGAAGGGACTGAACCAGCTGTTTGTGATTTTTTGACGATTCGGACAGTGTCCGAATTGACACATTTTTGTTTCAATATTTTTTTCACTGACGATTCGGACACACTGTTTATTTAGTACAGTTAGTCATCATCATCATCATCATCATAATTTCAGCTGATAGACGTCCACTGCTGGACATAGACCTCCCCCAAATGTCGCCACAACGAACGATCCTGTGCGTCTCGCATCCATCGGATTCCCGCAACCTTCACCAGGTCATCGGTCCACCTTGTAGGGGGCCTTCCAACACTGCGTCTTCCGGTACGCGGTCGCCACTCCAGAACCTTTCGGCCCCAACGGCCATCCGTTCTGCGAGCAATGTGCCCTGCTCATTACCACTTTAGTTTGGCGATTCTCCGTGCTATGTCGGCAACCTTGTTACGTTTGTTGTACTTACTGTAATATACGGGGTGTTGTAATATATGGGAAAAAAGCGTTACCAAAACTATTTTAGGCTGGATTTAAGGTAGCGACTTCGGGTAATAAATTCCTTCAAATTATATGTTAAAACTTTTATTTTATCTCACTGTACTTCAATAAAATTTGTGGTGTCCGAATCATCAGTGAAAACATATTGAAAATAAAATGTGTTGATTCGGACACTGAGTCCGAATATATTGTGTCCGAATCGTCAGTAACTCCTGTTTGTGAAGAGAATAATACAGCGGGATTATATTTTGTGAAGTGAATTGTATGACGTAGTGGAAGTAATTGCGTTGTGAAGTTACTTTGTTGGTATCGTGAAGTGGGTTCTGCAGAAAATTGTAAATATCTGGATATAGATGGTCGTTGAATACAGTACTATACTGTATTATGGGTTGTTGGATAATTGAATATTTTTTGTTAATTTTGATGAGAATGAAAATGGTACTGGTATAGTCATATTGTCTCTTCATCACCCTAGGTTGACTGGTAGAGAATGCCTAATGCCATGAGGCATTAAGTTTGCTTTTGTATATTGCAAAAGGTATAGGCACAAAACGTTTTTGAACACATTAATTATGGGTACAGCTAAGAAGTGGAATTAACTGCCAGAGTTTATTTCCTGATAGCCACAACCTGGGGGTCTTTAAGTCAAGAGTGAATAGGTTACTTCTAGGTAAACGTGTTCCATCGTCGACCACATCCTCTTTTTCCATCGGGTGAGATAATAGTCAAGCACGAGTCTAACATCACTGACTAACAGATGGTAATTACCAAAAATCTTTCTTTTTTAAAAAAAAATAAACATTTGCTTACGTAGGTTTAAAAAAAAAAGTGGTATTAAAACATGCTTATATGCTCAACGTAATTGTATTATTGATTAAAAGCTATAAAATTAGACTTATTTTCTTATATAAATATTTATTATTCAAAAAATAATCACAGTAATATTATAAAAGCGAAAAAATGAAATGAAAATAAATCTAAAAAAATTACGTAAAACTTATTTTAGTTACGTCCACGGCAAAAATATGTCTAGAAGTTTAAACAAGCAATCCCAATAAAACAAGACAACCTACTTTCCCATTTACAGTAACAGTGTTAAATATTTCGTCAAACATTAAGTATTTAAGGTTTCCTACCTTGACGCCTTTAAGTACCACCTCTGGCTGAAATCCTTTCCTTCAGTAAATATTTTAGTTAGATGTTAACAATTCAGTATCATCGGAAAGGTAGGCTCAAATCTCAGATGTATGAAGAATATATTTTGATATGTCGTGATCGACGAATATATTTTCGACAGTGATCTTATAACTTACTAGGTTCTACCAGCGATTTCGCCCGCGTGAAAATAGGTTTCTCCATACAAACTTTGGACCCCTATTTCATCCTTTCTTAGTGATCGCCTACGTCATAAAAGGAAAACTTGTGCAAAACTTCACGCTCCTAGTCCCAGTAGTTTCGGCTGTACGTTGATATATCAGTCAGTCAGTTTCTCCTTTTATACATATAGATAAATTGAATAATCAAAAAATAATAGTAAGAATATCTTTGCCCCATTAATGAAAAAAATATATTAATTAAAAAAGAAAACGACTTAATACAAAAAGGAAACACTAAAAAGTGCAAAATAACTTTAATTCGGAAGACGATTTTTCTAGTTTTGTTTCTTCTGAAATAAGAGGTATTTTGGACTTTTTAGTGTTTTTCTCTACCTACCTACTTTCCGACTCCACCATCAGACCAGTTCGATAGTAACTTAATAATATAGCCAAAGTGTAACAAATGACAATTCTAATAAACCCAAACACGGCTAGTATACATTAATTTATTACGGAGTTCCAGTGCCTACCTTCCGGCTTCATCATCAGATCATTTCAAAAATTAAATTCTTTTCAATCATCAACTACACGTATTAATCAAGCAATTTTAGGTATTACGACAGTTCTGCTATGATCCTATGAGGAGTTCCGTTCCATATCTCCAAAATCCATCATCAGATCATGACAATATTTCTATGGGATGAATTCGGAAGTATACTCTTCAAAAGAAAAAAAAAATAGAATCGGTTCACAATTGCACGAGTTTTTTTTTTATACTTGCCCCAAACTATGGGTGCATTCACAGACATCTAAACTCACATAAACAAGACACATAAACCCAGACACCTATCTGTAGGCCATACTGGCCTGTTGGTCTAGTGGTTAGTAGCCCTGACTGCTATGACGGAGGTCGTGGGTTCAATTCCCACCTAGGACAAATGTTTGTGTGATGAGCACGATCATTGTTCTGTGTCTGGGTGTAGTTTATCTATAATATGTATGTATTTAGAAGTATATAAGTATGTTTATCAGTTGTCTAGTACTCATAACATAAGATCTGCTTAGCTTGGGACAAGACGACGTTGTGTGATAGTTGTGGAATATTATTATTTCCTTTATTTATTGACATACTAGCTGTTGCCCGCGACTTCGTCTACGTTAAGTTGGTAAAACTTCTGTGCTTGCAGTTCATTCTGAAAGCATCGTAATTATTTATTGTACTTTCACATAAAACTGTTAAAGGTAAAAACGCAAATTACCTTCAGGATACATGTTATGTATTCGTCCAGATCCAGATGTATGAACGTCAATGAATAGAAAGAGTATGTAAGGGTCGTAGCAGTTGGCATTTCTGCCTACCCCAAGGGAAAAGGCACTAGTTTATGTATGTTTCTGGTTTATGTTCCGGTAAAACAACATTGTCACAGTGAGCACGTCACAATCGCAGTGGTAATGCCTGTCTTTGAGGACTGGCTACAAAGGCGTCACGGCATCCTCTCTTTGTGCAGGACTCACTGGATGTGGGTGTTTCGGGAGGTATCTGTATCGAATTCAGCGAAAAGAAACACTCGAGTCTCACCATTGTGCGGATCGCCCGGAGAATACGATGGAACTTACGTTGGAAGTCAGTCCCGCTTGGTAGGAGCGCCGGCGCCGCCGTAAAATGCCAACCAGTAGCCTCCTTCAGTGAAGCACTACGATCGAAGAAGGTGGCTGAAACTATGAAGGATGATGAGGGAAGTGATGCTCCAGGTGTTGAAAGCCGCAGGGCGATTGCGGTGGAGCCGTCCGGTCTTCTGGTCAAAGCAATCCTGAATCGACGGCGCGTAGTAATCTACGCACGACTCATAATCATGTCAGCAAATGGATAGGGCCCTGTAGGGCCAATGTCTGATAAGGCTGCGAGATTGTTCGAAAGAGTTACCTCCTGTAAAATTTTCGCCTCAATAATGTTTCACTGAAGAGTTTAAGCCGTCAGACAGCTTTGGTAGAGGTAAACGAAGGAACATAATCGGGACACCGACCTTCAGCTGGATAACGTTTGCACTGATGGTGCAATGCCAAAAAGCCAGTGAATACAAAAATTACCATCATCATCAACTATCTTCCTCCACAACAGTACTTATGAAGAATTTGCGAGAGCATGCTTGAATTGATTGTTGCAGCTTGATCATTTGGGGCGTAAAAATTACTTGTTCATTTACCTAGGATTTTTTGGTGTGTATTTGACTGACGTGCTCGTATATCAGACAAATGTTATTCCATAGTGGGAACTACCCTATGAAGAGTCTCCAACTTTTGAATGAATTTCGGTGAAATCTTGAACGCGTGTATCCCTGTCCAATCGAACTCGCATATTGATGGCCAAACCGAGAGGTCACTGACGCCGATTGCCTCTATGAAGACACGGCGGTTCACCCAAGCAGGATAGACCTCCACCGCATGCTACAACGGGTCCTCCGGGCGATTTGTAAAATGGTAATATCAGAGTATTTCCAACCGAATCCGGAACAGAAACCGCGTGAAACACCCTCAACAGTCCTGAGCTTGTGTATCCATAAAACAATTAAATTCCGGTAAACAAATGTAGCAGCCGATTAGTGTTATCCCTGAGACTGGCCTCCCTCAGAGGGTGGTTCCAGTGTTGGTCACCACTCACTGCAAGGAGGTAACGTACGGATGTCGACGTAAGGCTGCAAGGAATCTGAGATACATCATACGTTGTCAAACTGTGATCAGGAACGCAAACCTTTCGACCCAGTTTTATATGAAGCAGTGACTGCTAATAATAAAACACACCATTATTAGGCCGCAAGGTGCCATCATCCCGGAGGACACAGTGGAGCACACAGAGGTGTGTGTTGTCCTCGTGGAGGCAATCGGCGTCAGTCACCTCTCGCGCCGGGCCTTGTGACTTTGAGCTATGGTCCAGAGCGAGGAGGAATGGCAGGCGGCCGCCTCCTTCTGCAAAGCCGTAATGCTAGTGAAGGAGGAGGGCGCACGCGTGAGGGAACGAACGTCCTCACGCCGAGCCGAGATTCTGACCCCGACGACCAGCCAAGGTAGACGCGGACTCGCGGACTTCCAGCAATCGGTCGTCCACAGCCGTCCGGCCGTCCGGTAATTGACCGGACCGAGCCCAGTCGTCAACAGCGCGTAGTGATCCACGCGCTCCTCAAAGAGATGTCGCAAAGGGTAACTGAAGGACACAGGTGTGGTTTTAGTCAGTAAAAGTTTGACACGCCTTCCCGCTCCAACCAGAGTGGGAGAAGTCATTGGATGACTTCCACCCTTAAAAAAAGAAAAATAAAGGTGCCATCATTATCATTATCATTTCAGCCGAAAGACGTCCACTGTTGGACATAGGCCTCCCCAAGTGTCACCATAATTATCGGTCCTGTGCGTCTCGCATCCATCGGATTCCCGCGACCCTCACCGGGTCATCGGTCCACCTGGGGGCCTTCCAACGCAAGGTGCCATGCTACCCCTTCCGAAAATTTGGCCATGTTATTTTAAAGTCAATAATTAAATACATATAAGTATTTACTTTTATCGCCTTTGGTTGGTATCCCTTGAATAATCACGGTCAATAAGTTTGTTACAACCACGGGGAAAAAAAGCAGTAGGATTAAAAATGTCTCCGTCTAACTCCAGTTTAATCATAACGGTTTTCGTCCCTGCAAACTTGGGTGATGGTCATTCTTCCGCCACTCAGAAAATTACGTAAAATACACAATGCCATCTATCAAATATGACGTTCAACTATCATTGTCATCATTATTTCTACTTTCAGTCTTTAGATGGCGTTGCGAGTATCTACATTTTAGTACGTGATTTTACTCGCCGCTTTGATTTTATTATGTGTTTTGATTAGTTTTTACAAAATATTTAGAAGATATCGAATAGAAATGTCAATTTTATTTTGAAAAAATGGTAAAAGTTGTTTTATTACAAAAAAGAAGATAAAATAATGACAAAATTTTTAACTGTAGCTGGGGATCGAACGTGGAAATGTCGTTCAATGTCGACATTTTGGATTATTGCTCACCTCCCATAGTAAATAGCGTGATAATATGTAGCCTAACAGTTGACCCGGCCTATAAGGATTATGTATGCAAAATTTGAACAGGATTGGTTCAGTAGTTTTTTCGCCAACTAATACCAACGCTCCACCATTTTACTGTTTTATTATATGTATAGATAAACTACATTTTTAAATATTTTTTTAAACAAAACTCAATAAAAAAAATATTTAAAAATATAAAAAATAGTAGCCCACCGGCATCGGGAATAGGGTCCAAGCTACCAGTGGTCTGGGCTTGTGAGAGAGGAATCTCCGAACAATACGCACCGTGTCCAGAAGTACTGCCTTCTGAATCAAGCCCTTGATCCAACTGCCTAACGAGAGCCTCCTCAGATGTTGGTCAAGGTTCTTGGCCATTAAGCCATTGACCGTCACGACTATCGGCACAATGACTGCTGTGTCCACTTCCCACATATCGACAACCTCGCGAGCCAAGTCAAGATATTTAGTTTGTTTATCCTTCTCAGCTTTCACAAGGTTCTCGTCATGAGACGTCAAGGGACCGCTATATCAACAATCATTGTTATTATTATTATACAAATATTTGTTACGTGCGGGAATCGAACTCACAACACGCAGCGTAGCAGTCAATTGCTCAACCACTACGCCAACCGTGCCGTCCAAAAATTGATAAACAAATAAAAACATAGGTACAGCCGAACATAATAATAACCTCTTTTTTGAAGTCGGTTAAAAAGGAGATGTCTAAGCATAGAAGGTTTTATACTCATAACTTTTTTGTAAAATTATCATTTTGAATAAGGCTTATCAAAAAATTACGAGAAAAGCTTACATGCCATAAATGTTCATTAGAAGGATTATAAATAGTTTTAGCTCACCCTACGAAATCTAGATTTCAAATTTCCTCATCCCGTCCGTATTTTATCTATGAGGTTGTTTTTTTAAGTGGAAAATCATCCAAGGACATCTCCCTACCTTGGGCGGAGCGAGAGGGCGTGTCAGACTTTTACTGACTAAAACCCACTTCTGTTCTTTCTTTGCCTTCATTCCAGGGCCCCGGGGTTCCTGTTCGCACAACCCATGGCCCCAGTAGGCTTCAACCCCGCTGGGCTCCTACGGTTTCGCTGACATCTCCTTGTGAGGTACGCTTTAAAAAGTTGTAATTTAAGTAATGAATTCTATGTTACTAGTGGATGTAAATTATATTGGCGGGGGCACTGCCGTGCCCCCCGATTGAAATGAGAATCAATATTTTGCTTGGTATCGTTAACCTAATTTGTTTGTTAAATAAGTACATTGAGGTAGATCATTTCGGTTAAAGATTCAAAATTGAAAATCCCATTGTTTCATTACAGGATTTGCTTTTTGGCATTAATAAACCAACATTATTTTTATGTATATTCCTGTGGAATCTAAAACGACATTAAATTAAAAAAATAAACCGGCCAAGTGCGAGTCGGACTCGTGCACAATCGTGTACGGAACCCTAATAGTAGTAAAAAACGGCAAAAAAATCACGTTTGTTGGGAAACCCCATTTAAATAATTGCTTTATTCTGTTTTTAGTACTTGTTGTTAAAGCAGCAACAGAAATACATCATCATCGGTGATATGAGATAAAGCCTGGTGACAGATAGACGGACAGCGGAGTCTTAGTAATAGGGTCCCGTTTTTATCCTTTGGGTGCGGAACCCTAAAAAAGGAGCTCGTGGCTAAGCAATAACAGCCGATCCAGCAGATCATTTAGACATGTAAGGGGGTGTTTCAGCTAAATTAATGATGATGATGATATTTGAATCTGATAGACTCGTAATGAACAGAATCATGAGATAAATCGATTATAAATTCGTATTGATCTACTTATGATCGAAAACGCAGAAAATTAACTGTATTCTCATAATCAGAAAATAAAACTGTATTCTCTAATAGTATAAATTTTAGTAATATAAGAATTTTGTATGATTAAATTAGTATTTAGGTATATATTGTACTCATTGTCTTCCAACGAATTTTGAATTTGTAACACGTAGATGACATAGTTAGTTATGCACTTACACAATGTGTAATTGTTAGTTTTCCCTAATAAATAAAATATATTTTTTTCCTCTCCTTGTTCACTAAACCTATTGAACGCATTAATTCTAAATTCTGAAACAAAATATCTTAATTTTAGACTTGTTTAATCTCCACTTGATAAAGACATCGTTCGTCAAGAAAACGTAAACCCATTAAACGTTAAGACAATCACACGATTTCTAACTCATTCACAGACAGAACATTTTCTCGATTTCTAACTCAAAGACTGCCGCCCAAGGTGATACCCCCTCCTCTTTCCTTCTCAAAGGGGATGGCCTATTTTGCTGGGGAATGCAACACTAATAACACAGACTAAACTTTAATGGGAAAAGCACACACAACCGTATTTCCAGCCACCAAATGAATTCTAAATTCAAAGTGTGGTAGGTATGACGAAAATGGATTTAGTAAGAAATGAATATATAAGATGAAGTTTGAAAGTGGCGCCTGTGACTGAAAAGTTATCGTTTTCTCTTCACATGGTCATAACCATGTGAAGAGCAGGGATGAAGCGCACGTTGCTAGAAGAGTTGTGAGTATACATGTGGTCTGGACAGACATACCTACAGACGGACGGACAACAAAGTCATCTTATAAGGGTTTTTTTTTAGGTGGGAAAATCATCCAATGACAAATCCTGGGCGGAGCGGGAGATAGTTTCAGAATTTTACTGACTAAAAACCCACTCCTGTTCCTTATTTGCCTTTGTCCCAGGGCCCCGGGTTTCACTTTCACACTACCCGTGATCCTATAGGGGTTCAAAATGAATAAATAAAGATAAGGGAGCTAGTGATAACGTGTCGTATGACAGGACGAAAACGTGATGATGACGAATGAATTCAAAGTTTTCTGAAAGTTGGAGTCCTCCATATTCATCGAAGAGCTGAAATCCGGTATAATAAGTAACTCCGTCCGTGACATAATCTCCGGAGTTTTATCATCTTGCCTCGAAACGTGATTGAATGAAAATGTAATGAGATTTGAACTCAATTTCAAGGTATGGGATCAAGTAGGCTTTGGGTACAATGTTACGGGTACCTACCAATACCCAGTGTTTATTTTTCAAATTGATTGCGAGAGATGTGTGCGTTTGGTCGTGTTGTTAGAAATTGAGTGACAGGGTTATTCTATATAAATGATGAAAATGTAACAAAATTCTCCATTGAAATAATTGCCTCGTTAAATCGCTTCATGTTATGAAAATTTATGTTATAATAATATGTAGATAAAATATGTTTAAATATGCTGTATGGTTTCATCATGAGACTGCATATTTGAGTCTACTATCTAGGTATAGTTACACTAGTTGACTTGGCAAACGTTGGTCTGCCATAAAAAAATATCGAAGAAAAAATTAAGAGTGAGGGTAGGAGGGTACTAAATAGCCTAAGACCTATTCTCAGATCTGCCAAATTTACACAAAAAATAGTCAAGCCGTTTCGGAGAAGTGGAGAGGATAACCAACACTGTAATAAGAGATTTTATATATTTTTTAGATTATAAAGCTAAAAAGTTAAAAGGAACTGCCGGTACGAATTGAAAAAATTATGTCAGTGCTAAATAGCCCATTTATCGAAGAAAGCTATGGTCTATATTAAACCACGCTGCATCAGCAACTGAAAAGCAACTTGAAAGCTTGCTTCGTGGTCCAAGTTAATACCCACCTACATACACTCGGATAAAACACACACCTTCACTTACACTTCATACCTTCTTTATCTGTTTTTAAAATTATCTCTTCATACTTAATTTTGCTTCTTCTACGTATTATTATTTTTACTAGACTGCTTTTATTTTATTTTATGTGTTTTGTATCTTTGCCTATTTTAAATTACCACGTAGCGCTAGCAAGCAACGTCATAATTGTTATGAACTTAGTGTAATGTTTGGGTTACCAAGATACAGGCTTCACCTAGTTTGGGCCCCATTGCTAACTTTATATGGTCATTGTTAGTTTTAATGTGTCATATTAACGCAATAATATGGAAATTACTGTGTTTTTTAATAAATTATTATTATTACTAGCTTCTTCCAGCGGCTTGCCCGCGTTATAGTCGGTTTCTCCATACAAACTTTGGATCCCCGTTTCATCCACTTAGGGGGTGAATTTATAAAAATCCGTTCTTAGCGGATGTCTACGATAAGGAACCTATCTGTCAAACTTTAAGTTTGTAGGTGTTATAGTTTCTGAGATTTCGTGATTAATCAGTGAGTGGTATTTCGCTTTTGTATAATTATATAAATTATTATTACGCTGTGACTTACAAGAGTGGAGTAGTAACCAATGACGCAGGTAAAGCCACGGAAGACTGCCAGTTTCATACACATTACACAGACAAACTCTCACAACTTTAAATTTAACTTTGCTGTTTTTTGCCAAACACAGATTTCTTTAATTCAGATTGTAGGTACAATGTTATTTTAGTCTAGCTTGTTTTCTCTCGTTTCAATTTGTAAAGGAAAACAATAGCACTCCGTACAGGGTTTGCTTGATAAAATAGTTCGATGGATTGAATTTTTGATGACTTTTTTAGGAGGCTCCACTATTGTAGCTTCCCTTTGTTTGTAGTTAGTTACTTTTACTCCACGGAAGTCGTAGAGTAGGTAGTCCTATTTTATATGAAAAAAAATTAATGTAATTGTAGTCTTGTTACACAGTCAATCTATGCCAATATTGAAAACTTTTTTGACGCCATATCTGAAGATATTTTGTTACTAGTTTTTGATTTAATTGTATATAAGTATAATCTTTTTCTTTTATTGACTGAGTAAGATTAAGTAAGCGATTCTTAACCCACAATTTATTTTGATAACAAAATCTATTGTTGGTGCTGTGTTCTTTGTTTTGTGTTGTTACTACTCCTAGCACTTATTTTTTACACACATTAGTATAATTTTTATTAATGTTGTGTGGTTTGTATGTGTCATAAAAATTAAATTAAATTGGTAAATAAAAAGAGGTACTGAAAAGCGATAAATTTGTTTGGTTATCATATCTAATATATAAAATTCTCGTGTCACGGTGTTCGAACTTGAACTCCTCCGAAACGGCTCGACCGATTCTCATGAAATTTTGTGAGCATATTGAGTAGGTCTGAGAATCGGCCAACATCTATTTTTTTTTTTTTTTTTTTTTTATTTATATGGCAGAACAACGTTTGCCGGCTCAGCTAGTAATAATATACTTATATAAAATTCTCTAAAAATGAAACTCTGCTTTAAATCATTCTGATTCTATTTCATGACTGGCCTGTTGGCCTAGTGGTTAGTGGCCCTGACTGCTAAGGCAAAGGTCGTGGGTACGATTCTCACCCAGGACAAATGTTTTTGTGATGAGCACGATCATTTGTTCTGTGTCTGGGTGTAATTTATCTATAACATGTATGTATTTAAACATATTTAAGTATGTTTATCAGTTGTATAGTACTCATAAAACAAGTTCTGCTTAGCTTGGGACTTGACGGCGTTGTGTGATAGTTGTGGAATACTATTAGATTATATTACATATTCTTGCACTGACAGTACATACTATTGCCAAGTCCAATTAGATGTTTTATTTTTGTAATTTTTAACCATATTAAAGCCAGTGATTATTAAATTTAAGGTTTGTTGATTTCACACACTGCGGCGTTAAGCTACTCGTGTTTATTCAGAAATTTGGCAATACCTTAGAATAAAAATGTCAAATTCCAAAATCACAAATCATATTGAAAATGTCACTTGAGGATTAATATGATAGATAGATAAATAGATAGATATATTCTTTATTGTACACCAATAATAAAATTACAATAGGAACTTAAAATAATAGGGTGTCACAACGGGCGGTCTTATCGCTAAAAACGATTTTTTACAGACAACCTTGGGATGGATTTGTCAGAAAAGGAGAAAAAGATACGCAGGTAGTGCGTGGTGTACTATTTAAATATATACAATACATAATATGGTTAGCGTTACAAGGATTGAACAAAACTCTCGAAGTAAAGAGGTGGAAAACAGAGTAAAAAACTGGGCAAGTGCGAGTCGGACTCGCGCACTGAGGGTTCCGTACAAACTTAAAAGGTAAATTGCGGTTTACGATTTATGACGTATTAAAAAAAAACTACTTACTAGATCTCGTTCAAACCAATTTTCGGTGAAAGTTTATAAGGTAATGTACATCATAATTATATTTTTTTTAGTTTTATCATTCTCTTATTTTAGAAGTTACGAGGGGGGGGGACACATTTCACCACTTTGGAAGTGTCTCTCGCGCAAACTATTCAGTATATAAAAAAATGATATTAGAAACCTCAATATAATTTTTGAAGACCTATCCATAGATACCCCACACGTATGGATTTGATGAAAAAAAAAAAATGAGTTTCAGTTTTAAGTATGGGGAACCCAAAAATTCATTGTTTTTTTTTTCTATTTTTTGTGAAAATCTTAATGCGGTTCACAGAATACATCTACTTACCAAGTTTCAACAGTATAGCTCTTATAGTTTCGGAAAAAAGTGGCTGTGACATACGGACGGACAGACAGACACATGACGAATCTATACGGGTTCCGTTTTTTGCCATTTGGCTACGGAACCCTAAAAATGGTAAGTCACACAATTGTACACAATCGTATTATTCTCTTTTGCTCTAAATAATAGGCAAGTACCTAGTTTATATTGAATTACGTGTACTTTAAGGTGAAAAATTACTAGTCCGTAACAAAAAACTATTTGGCCAACACTCATTAGGTACAGTTTGTGGCACGTAATTTAGAACTACTCAAGTGATTTGAATAACAATTTAGTTTTTCTTTAGATTTTCTTTGTGATAACGTATAAAGCTACCTTGCTTTAGAAATTGACCAACATTATTTTGCGATTTATCTAAAAAATCTAGACAAAATGTTACTAAAAGTATGAAATGAACGCGATTGACAAGCTAAATATTGTATGATCCTAGAAAAACTGGACATTTGACAAACATTATTTTTACTGAAGATATCCGCTGGAGAACTAAGGCTACCGACATAGCCTGAAGAGTCGCCAAACTTAGTTGGCAGTGGGCAGGGCACATTGCTCGCAGAACAGATGATCGATGGAGACAAAAGGTGCTGGCGTGGCGTTGGAAGGCTTACCACAAGGTGGATCAATGATTTGGTGAAGGTCATTGAAAAACCAATGGATGCGAGACACACAGGACCGCACGTTGTGACTCTGGTGCAGCTTATGCCCAACAGTGGACGTCTTTCGACTTTAATGATGATGATGATTACTGTTTGATTGTGATTCTATCTAGCTCCTCTTTTTAGTGATGGGAAATCATCGAATGACTCCTGCACCTCCCCATCTCTCTCATCTTCCTGCCCTTGTCTCGTTTTATTTGGGGTCGGTGCAACACGTTTTTTTTCTTGCATTCTGTCCTGTCATTCGTCACGCCATCACTAACTCCCTTTTCTTTCATATCGTTTCTCACACTATCCATCCATCTTTTCCTTGGCCTCCCTCTTCCTCTCCCTCCACCCACATGTAAACTCATAACTCTTTTAGCAACATGCGTTTCATCCCTCCTCTTCACATGACCATACCAAGAGAAACGATTCCTTTTCAACTTTTTAGTCACTGGCGCCACTTTCAAACTTCCCCTAATAAATATACTCATTACTCACTTTATCTATTCTCGTCACACCACACATCCATCTTAACATTCTCATCTCCGCTACGTGCAATCTTTTTTCATCCGTCTTTTTCACAGCCCAACATTCTGATCCATACAGTATGAAAATAAAAAAATATGAGTTATTATAGAATATGTTTGATAGAATGATTATGTAATTAAAGTTTAATAGGTCAATACCATTATCATCTAAGTCACTCCACATCGACCCGAAAATTGACTATGTTTTTTTTTATTATTTTTATTAATGATAGACTAGCGTTTGACCACTATCTCACCCGATATATAAGTCTGACGCACTTTATTTATTAAAAGAAGTTTTTTGTTTTGATGACGACTAAATTGAGTGAAGGAACTTAGAATCTAGGTCTTAAGAAAAAAGAAAAAAGGTCTTATAGTATGATTAACTTATTTTAATTATACACGTAATCAATTCTGTGTTTCTTGATAGCTACAACCTGGGGATCTATAAGACAAAAGTGAATAGGATACATCGGCACTTTCCATCAGGGCCTCAAGTCTGCTATTACAATAGTGTCAGAATGGTCTACCATTGACTTCATAATTGTTGATTTTGATAAGTTTGGTAATCTACTAATATAATGGCGTCATTATGATTTTCCAATGGTCAACTACTGACACTTCATTGAAAAAAATTGTATAGAAGGGTAATCTCGTACATATGGTCAACATATTGACAAATTAATGTCTGACGTATACGGTAATCTACTAAAATTTTTACAGTTCCTTTGATCAGTGACTTACCATTAAAACGTCATTGTGTTGTCATTGTTATTAATAAGCTCGATATTGTCATTCTACCACAACTCTATTACGAGTCCATTGACCGATCAATGATCAATCATTATAAATTAGCAGATTACGAAATTTTACCAAAATGACAATGGGATCGTGTTGGAATGACGAATTTATAAAAATATCAGACTTGGGCCCCAGGTAAAACAGTGGTCAAACGAGCCTATCAATAATAAAAAAAATAGGCAGCCATTTTTGTAATGAATGATCGCGATAAAGATAAAATTGTATACAACAAAACTTCTCTAATTTACCTAGTTACTTAAGTCAAAAGACTTGATGATTGATTCTATTCTCAGACTTGATTAATCACGCACATTAATTTGTAACTTACGTAAGCTTTATTATCATCAATCTTGTATTTCACTGTGTAATTTTGTACTAATTCACTTCATCGACTTTTGTATTTTTCTTGTAACCGGATCGGTCGATTTTCTAAACATTTTCATTTGTAGAAACTTTGTCCAGGGCATGTAAATCCTTATCATGGCATGTAAATAAGCCAGGCGTACGAGCGAGAAAAAATGTTGGAGCTGTACACCCTATATAGCTCAATTCCTTTAACAGTCCAGTTTAGGTCGTAAAATGGATCGCGTTAACAGCTCGCGGTAGGAGGTAGGAGCCCTTGTCCTGAAAATTACGAATACATTTTGTTATGTTTGTTATTCTGAAATGATGACTTTCATACATACGACGATTGTTTTTTTTAGGGTTCTGTACCTCAAAAGGAAAAAGCGGAACCATTAAAAGATCACTTTGTTGTCCGTCTGTCTCCTATCTCGGGAACGCGTGGAGGTATCGAGTTGAAATTAAAACCATATAGTCAAGTCTGCGCTCCCTTGAAGCTGAGAAAAAAATCAAGCTTCTAAGTTAACGACAAAAAAGATACGGCCCTTTATGTTGCAAAAAATGTATATTTCGATACTCTCAAAAGAATCAAAATTCATAGGGTCCTTGCCGTTGACCTAGAATCTTGAAATTTGGCATAAAGCAAGGTCTTATAGTACAGATATAGGAACAAATCTGAAAACAGTAAATTTGTGGTTAAGCCACAAAAAAAAAAATACTTTACTTGCGATTCGGAAAAATTATTGAATTGAACTATTTACATTAGTAAGTTTGTATGAAACCCTCAGTGCGCGAGACCGACTCGCACTTGCCCAGTTTTTTATTATTCATATGCTCGCGTTTGACCACTATCTCACCTAATGGAAGTTTCAGATTTATTCCTAAATTTGTGCTATATTGCCTTGCTTTATATCAAATTTCAGGATTCTGGGTCAACGGGAAGTACCCTATGAATTTTGATTCCCTTGAGAGTGTCGAAATGTACGTTTTTAGCGACATAAACGACCGTACCGTTTTTTTCGTTATTTTACTTACAAATTATTTTTTTTCACAGCTTCAAGGACCGCAGACCTATAGTATACGTTTTTAATTTCAACTCAATATCTCCACGCGTTCCTGAGATAAATAGTCTTGACAAACAGACAGACAGACGGACAACAAAGTGATCCTATAAGGGAGGGGTATAAGGGGGGTATATTCCTTTTGAGGTATGGAACCAAAGTGAAACAAATTTGTCTGTTTTGAGGAAAAATTAAAAGTTAGAAACAAATTGTGAAATTACTTGAAGAAATGTTACATGGGTAACTAAGATTCTAATTACGCGTCTTTATACCTTTATGTAAAAGTATCTCATCTCATTGATATCCGAAGTGGTTTTAATTACAAACATAAACAATTTAGTTTTTTTTCTAATGTTATAAATACAGGTGCTGTGGGTATGCATTTATCTTTATACAATTTGCCTGCTGAGGTCTTCCCGTCCGATTATAGTTTAGGTGTCTTCAAGGCTAGAGTGAATAGGCTCTTAATAAACTAGTTACCATAAACCATTATATCACTGCTTACCATCTGGTGGGATCGCAGTCATGCACTGGTTTATATCATTTAAAAAAATATAAGTATATCCCCGTAGGGTTTAGCGACATTACTCTCCTTTTTTGGGGCAATTGTGTAAAAAAATGTTATCCACTTTAGGAATGTACCTGTCGCACCCCTCACCCTGGTAATTAAGATATGTCCCCTCTTAATAAGACTTAAGTCCCGTTCCGGTGGTAAAATAAAAAGAAACTTAAGTTATAACTTATTTTATCCAAGTGAAAACACTGTCAAATTTTGTTTAACTTATTCGAAGACATATTCCGTAGGGACTGATTGTTTTGCGAATATAGCCTCTGATGTGGCTAATATAGCCTACCTTTGCTGTGAAGCTACCTACATAATTTTTCTTTTTATCGCAAATATTTTATATCCTTTCATCCACTTTGGTGTGAAATTTCAATAACCAGTTCTCTTTTAACAAGACAAGCAAGAAACTAAGTGGTAATAAATAAGATGAATGGAATACACCATACTGTGAATACCAATTTCTTTCCAAACGTGATAGTTATAATGTTATACTGCAAAAATTGCATGTTTCAGCAGCGCAAGTGTTGACTGCGCCTAAAATAGCGGTTAAGTGCAATGACCCGAAAAAGATATACGCTATGACGCTGATGCCTTCTAGGGTCACGGGATTGGTCGAAAGAATCGACCCAGGACCGTAAATGGCCACTGAAGGAACACGGAGGAGGATAGGAAACTGAAAATATACCCGGTATATGATGCACAAAACGGGAGCACATTCATTATAGTGCACACACTCAAGGAGTGTAATTCCCTGCCGGAGTTGGTGTTTCCTGACAGCTACAACATAGTTTAAGTAATTTTTGGTAAGCGTGCTTCATCGTCGACCACATCGTCGCTTACCATCCAGCCCCCCTAGCCAAGTCACAAACGATAAACGTAAACTCTCAGTAGTCTTTAATAGATTTTCAACTTTATGTAATTGGATATAAAGTTGAAAATCTATTGAAGATTACATAGTGTTTTCGTTCGTTCCGGTCGCTAACGCTCAGTAGTCTTTAATAGATTTTCAACTTTATGCTCTAAGGTATAAAGTTGAAAATCTATTGGAGATTACTAAGCGTTCACGTTTATCGTTTGCAACTTGGCTAGGGGGGCAGGTGAGATAGTGGTCAAACGCGATCCAATCCATAATAAAAAAGATGATTAATGAATTGAAAATGTCACAAGTGCAATTCTCGTAAGTTAAAGTCACCGAAACGGCTACAGTGTTTTCTTTTTCATTTCTTCATTTTTTATATATTTCTTACATTGAGCGCCGCCAAATCTTGAAGTTAATATGAGATTACTTACATATATTATGTTTACAAACGAAAAGAATAAATAATCTGAATTTGATTAAAATATTATTTGAATGGCTCTAATAATGATTTAGCCTTCTGAAGATCAGGTTGTTATAAACAAGATACCAATTATAATCTCAGCATCACCTCAATTATATTATCCTACAAAGGGACGAGAAAAAGTACGGATGGCTGTACGAACTAAAATATATTGTGGTTCGTGAAAGATCTAACAATTTCAAACTTTCCAGCTGAAAGGTACATGACATGTTGTGTTGTCTACAACAGTTTTCGTCACTTTTTATATTAACGAAGAATAGGTGTGCTACAAGTTTTGAATTAATGATATAAGGAATTTATATTTCACATAGTTATAACATAGAACAACAGGCAATTGAGCGCAGTGTAAAAGTGAATAGACCGCGTTAGAAACACTACCCTGCACTCCATAACTAAATAGCAGATATCGGGGAAAAAACAGCCAGCGTTAAAGTGGGAGTGGACTGGGAAAGATCGTCATTTACTGGACGCCTGAGTGATGATGACGCCGTCGAGGTCGACCACAGTGGTGTGACGATCTTAATATTTACGTGGGGCAAACTAAGCCAGACATCGCTCAAGATAGAGAGGTTTGGAAGGGTTAATAGGGAGGCTTTTATCCAGCAGAGGGAAACAAAATAGACCAATAAAAAACGTAGTTCGATAAGTTTTCTTTTACTGGTCACTGCAGCCGCATGCAGTGACCGCTACGCAAGTGTCACCAGCAGACAGAAAGCGCAGTCAAGGCTGACCTAGAAAGAGGTGGCGAGATGATCTAGACGCGTACCTTGACGACTGGTTCTAGATGACATTGGAGAAGAACGCCTGAAAGAACTTGGAGGAGGTCTTTGTCCAGTATAGAACGGGCGATATTAGTTAAGGCTGGTCATCTCTCAGCGGCCAGTGGCTTATTTTAATAAATATATTTAGAATTTATTTATTTTTTAATTTATTTACATTGTTCTCACATAATAATACAAAAACATTTAACCGAGATATTTGTAAAACATAACATGATTGAAAAGGGTGTCCATGGAGTTTTTTTGCATATCCTTCTCCATAGAAATCTACACTCTGGGATGTGCAATTAGAATCGTTTTTCTGGCTGATTTCTTGACAATTCAAAAGTGCATGTAAACAGTTTATTAAAAAAAAATGCTTTGACTTAAACGACTAGAGAAATAAAAAAGTTTTCTTTTGAATGTCTAACCACAAAGAAACTAAAGTTGTCTCCCGTCTAAAAAAGGTTATGAACCATTGTTATAGAGGCTCTTACATGTCAGATCACTTTGTTAACAAAGGTTTAACCTCCCGTTTCAGGAAGCCTTATCATTGAACAGTAATCAATTCTGTGAACAGTAATTGATGGCAAATCTCGTGTTACCTTTTCAAAGTTGATTAAAACCACAACCAATTAGGTTTGTACGTTAAAATTAGATTGGGGAACACAGTCTTTTTTACGTAGAAATTATCCCGCTCTGGGTGCAGCGGGAGGGAGTGTCAGACTAACTAAGACCTGCAGCGTTTCTTCAGTTGCCCTTTAAGAGGGCCACGGTAAGTCATTCGAACAATGCGCAGCTCTGACTGGCATTGGTCCTAACTGGCCTCATGATTACAGAATCTAGTGTTCTAATTAAATAGTGACACATTTTAAGGTATATTGCTTAGCTGAAACTTCTTTAATTCATGACAATCAAGCAATTTGAGGGTGAAGTTAGGTAGGTACCTAGAAATTGAACAATGTAGAATGAACAATGTTTACCATGTACTATAGGGTACCTAAATAATATATAATGTTTACTATAGGGATGAACTCTGAAATAATATTAAAAAAATATATTTATTTATTTTCACTTAAATTGGTGTAATTGTTAATATTTATTTCGCGATTCCAGGTTTAGTCTTAAGTAAATGTTGTTAATATTATGGGTGTATACTATTTCGCACCCAATTGAAGATTGTCTATTTAATTAAAGTCCACCATGCAATTACTGAAATTTTATTCCTTACAAGAATGATTGATCATTATTAAACTCATACATGAAATTACAGATAAGATTACGACGAAAGGTATAAAGCAGATTAAAGGAGTCGTTTCTTCAACATTACTTCCTTAACTTTAGTACCCAGATCCTAATGTTTAAGCCTCGTTTTGTGATGATAAAGGAACCCAGACCAAAGAGACAATTTATGATGGACTTGTACTTGCGACATTATATTTAATTCGACTAAACAAACACTGATCTATATTTACAAAGCCACAATAATCAAATCAAATTTTTTTCATGCAATTTTTTGTCATTTTAATTTTTATTCAATGACATTTTTTTAAATAAATATTATAAAAAAGTAATTGATTTCTGACATTTAATTTAGTGACTATTGTAATTTGAATTTAATAATTATGAAATTTGTTTTATAGGAAGAATACCAAATAAATACTGTAGATTACCTGATTAATTTAATTCAATTTATTTTTGTGTAATTTGAATTTTATAGCTACTAACATAGTTTTAAGTCAATATTGTTACTAACCCTTAAATGACTGCAAATTTGAAATAAATGATATGTTATTATTAATAATAACAATTTTAAATAAACCATTTATAGCCACTTTTGAATTGTCAAGAAGTCAGTCAGTTTAAAAAATGATTCTAATTGCCCATTACCCAAAACGTATCGTATCTCTATGGAGGAGAATGTACAAGAAACTCCATGGATACATTTTTAAATCATGTTATGTATTACAAATATTTTGGTCACATATTTCTTGTCGCCTCTAATATGCGAGAACAATAAAAATAAGAAAAAAAAAACAAAAACAAAATATAGAAATTTAAATAGAACACTGGCAGCCAAGACAAGAGATGGCCAGTCTCAATTGACAGTGTAAAACTTCATTAGTTTAAAATTGGGAAGGATGTAAGGATACATCTATTGTTTTCGTTATGGTAAGAGAGTACGTGATATGATTTGCGTTTGGGAAAGTAAGAAGAAGCGATGAGATTATGCTTGACAAATGATGAATAGCCTCGCATCTCTAGAAGATAAGCCTTTGAGATTAGTCTTGATTATGTCAGAGGGTCATTTTCTTTCGGGAGGATTATAGGAGGCTCTTTACCTGAGGATAAGATAATGTTATGACGTTTTTGGTCAGCATAATTTACTTGTGTTTCAACAGTTGAGACACAGGTTTACTATCTTGATAATCCCGTCTATAATAAATATTGTAGTTTTGCAAGGTAATCAAAATTTTATAAATAATTTATGGCATCGTGTATCATCTAATATCAGTAATGCGATAAGAATCAATTTATCTGCTCTATTTTCTAATAATATGATAAAAAATGTATGTATCATAGTTAACCAAGATAAAAAATATATCTATTTCATAAAACCATCCATAACTAATTCTATAATTTCGTCACAAGACGATAAAATGTATGCTGAATTCCCAACGATGCTTTAGAGTTGTTATTAAATTACCGTAACATAATTTTATTAGCATCATAACAAACCTAAGTTTCTCATAAAAACTGATGAGAAGTATCATTTTCGTAAGACCTTAAAATGTCCGGCGTTATGTTATCAAACGAGAGTAATTTTTCAAAAGAAAAACTCATGAAAAACACTGACAAATATTTAAAAAATATATCGTCAGATCTACGAGGAGTTTTCATATACATAATGATTTTTTTCTTATAAATAGATCACTTAGCATTAAAAAAAGTACCAAAAAGTACCACTTTACCTAACTCACTACTTCTTTCAGCTTCAATCTGCGCGACCAGGTCGCGGGCCCGGCCGTGCATCCGCGCGAAATGAACCCTGGACCTGCCATGTCTTATGAGACTCCTTCCACCATGTCGCACTCCCCTCACTTCACTTCTATAGCACTGCACTAGCGTCGCGATGTATATTAATATTAGCGTCCGCATTATTGGAGCATCGTGGCGTGCGCTCCCGACGGCCGCACGGCTACTACTGAGTACTTTCATTCGGAGAGGAATTCATTTTTTTTTATTTTTCGAATCTGACTATGAATTTGAAATTGATCTTCGAATTTGAATTATTTTTTGGTTAAAAAGGAGGTTTGAAATTATGTTTTAGTCTTTGCTTCGGTAAAAATACTTCGGTAAATATACTTTTTGTTTAATCTAGCGCTTAGAGAAGTAAGTACTGGGTGGAGATATTTATTTTTTCTTTCAGACAATGACTTTGAAGTTTTACTTTTCCTAGTAAAATCATGTTATTAATTAATGAAGCTGCAAATATGTCACTAATAAATAATTTTAGTTAATGTTTTTCTTGTTTCATACTATCTCTTATCGAGTCTTTGAAAACCTCAAGGGTTTAGTTTTAATTAAGTACCAAGCTTGTAATTTCAGTTATTGTATCGCTAATGAAAGGATTTAAGACTAAATTAACAATAAGTTTTCAATATATCCCATTGAGTTCAGTCAAATAAGTTGGCTTTTGTTAAATAATATAATACGCCTGACTTTTAATATTAAAATCGCGAGTTTTTAGAGACTGGATAAAATAAATAGAGCTTTTGTTGTACTTGAATGGTCTTTTTGTTGAATTCTATGTAAAAGATATAATTACTGATTCTTTTGCCAGAAGTGAAAAATGTAGAAAAAATAATAATAATAATAGAGTGCTCTGAAGACCTGTGAGTAGTGAGTAGAGCAGAGTGGTGGCCGAGTGGAGAGCAGTGGTGGCCGAGTGAAATTTTGACATCTTATTTTCTAATTATTAATGTGAACAAATTGTACAATTATTATTATTTATTTTTTTATCTGAAAATAAAACACGAATATAATTATGATGTATTAATTTAACTTTTGGAGTAGCGTAATTAGAGACACAATAGTAAGACAATGGCGCACGAACGCCGGCGTTCGTGCGGGGATCAACAGCTTAAACTTAAATATAAAACTATAGTATATACTCATAGCAATAATAAGTAATCAGTTGAAATGAACTAAACGATATAATAAATATATAAAAAAAGTAAAAAAACTAAAACCCGACTACGACAAAAAAAACGACGAAACTAAAAGTATGAAACAAGATTTCCAGGATGCTGAAATAAACAAGGTAAAAAGAAAAGCCGCAGTCACACGTTATAGGTAACAACCGAAACACTTTAATAACGTGTGACTACGGCTTTTCTTTTTACCTTGTTTATTTCAGCATCCTGGAAATCTTGTTTCATACTTTTAGTTTCGTCGTTTTTTTTGTCGTAGTCGGGTTTTAGTTTTTTTACTTTTTTTTATTTAAATTATTTTGGTGTTAAATCACTGTGCTTCTATACCATTTGCAAAAGCTAAATTTAAAATTTCTTATTAATAATGGTAAATTATTTTTTATCCACCAGAGGGCGCCACATTGAATTTTGATGATATATTTTGATAAGTACCAGTGAAGCCCTTTCAAATGATATCAAACACGGTGTATTTATCTTAACATTTTTTTTAACACATGACTTCTTGTCCGCTAGAGGGCGTCACTTTAAATTTGAACAATATTTTGGAAATGTACAAGTAAAGCCCTTTCAAATGATACCAAACACGGCGTATTTATCTCCATTTTTATTTTTTACACATTACTTTTTGTCCGCTAGAGGGCGCCATATCAAGTTTTGTGACACGTCACGTAAACTATGTTCAGCGGACAATTAAGATGGTTCTAACGATACCTCATACGTCGAGTTCTAATAAGTAGATTAGGAGCTATGTGGGAACAGATGAACAAACTCACATACATACATAGCCTGTCAAAATCATAACCCTCCGTAGTCGGGTAAAAATTAAATAGGTTCTTATATTAGCGCTCTTCCTCTCTCCTACAATTTATAATGTTGATGTGCCCGACAGGGTCCATAATTGTTTCAATTTTTTATTATTTATCACCTGACATGTACATTATGGATTGCAATAAAGATTTCAGATTTGAGATTTGAGATTTGAGTGGTAACGGCCCTGACTTACGAGTTGTAGGTCGCGGGTTCAAACCCAGCCAGGCGCATTACTTTGTGTAATTTGTTTCATCACCAATCCTCTCAAAATGGTGAAGGAAAACATCGTGACGAAACCGGCATATCCTAGAACCAAAAATTCGAAGACATGTGACATCCACCAACCCGCACTGAGCCCGCGTGGTGGATTACGGTCCATTTCCTCTCCTGTAGTGGAGTATTACTCTATACTTATTTTGTACCTTTAGGTGGGAGTTCAACTCGTTTGACTGGCCTGTTAGTCTAGTGGTTAGTGATCCTGACTGCTATGCCGAAGATCGTGGGTTCGATTCCCATCCAGGAAAAATGTTTGTGAGCACGATCATTTCTTCTGTGTCTGGGTGTAATTTATCTATAATATGTATGTATTTAGAAATATATAAGTATGTTTATCAGTTGTCGAGTACTCATAACACAAGCTCCGCTTATCTTGGGACTAAACGGCGTTGTGAAAAAAAAAAACTGGTCACGCCATCTCCTTCTGGGCCTACCGCGTCGCCGCGCTGGCTCCTGTTGCTCGGGATCCAGTCAGTGGTTGCCTTCGTCCAATTTCTCTGTTACATGTGGCAAATATGGCCTGTTCAGTTCCACTTTAGTTTGGCTACTTAACAAAATACTTGTTAACTCTGTTCGTTGTGTCGTAGGCGTACGCACTATAGTTTTATGATAGAATATCAAATAGTTCAAACCAGTCATATGGTATAAAGTTTAGTATTCATTAATACTTCTAGAAGTTAAGTAGAGACAGGTCACTGACCTGCCACCTACGTAAATTTTCATTTCACGTTGAAGGTAAACATCAAATATCAGGGATGATTATAATGCAAGCTATGCAAATTTATTCTCGGTATTAGTTTTTATTTGATTTACGAGTAACTATGCATTTTAAGTAAAATTGAAAGATGGTTTCATGTTTTCCTAAGCAGAAAATCGTTTTTTTTTTTTAATTAGTTTAATGAAAAATACTCAAAAAGTTTATTTCAATTCAAATTTTACGTTCTAAATATAACACGATGAGACGACGGTGACGTCTATCTAACATATGCTCCACCGTGTCCTCCGTATGATCCACGCAATAGTGACACCCGGGCGTAGGTACTTATTATTTTTAGGGTTCCGTAGGGTTTCTCAAAAGGAAAAAATGGAACCCTTATTGGATCACTTTGTTGTCCCTCTGTCTGTCTGTCTGTCTGTCAAGACCCTTTATCTTGGGAACGCGTAGAATTATCGAGTTAAAATTAAAACCATATAGGTATTCAAATCTGCGGTCCCTTAAAGCTGTGAAAAAAAAAATGAAATTTCTTAGTTAACGAATAAAAAAGATACGGTCGTTTATGTCGCGAAAAAACGTATATTTCGATACTCTCAAGGGAATGGAAATTCATAGGATACACCTGTTGACCCAGAATCCTGAAATTTGGCACAAAGCAAGGTCTTATATTACAGGTATACCGGAACGGAATAGGTAAATACCTATTCCGTTTTCTTCGTTTATCTTTATACACATGCACGCCGGTTGTGAAAACTAGACACTTGATACTGAACTTAGTTTTTTTTTTAAAATAATGTATGTATTATAAATTAAATATAAAATACATTTCAGTATTAAAAATCACACTAATACTATAAAGGCAAATTGTTGTATGTATGTTTGTATATTTGTTTGTTACTCCTTCATGCAGAATTGTATAAAATTTGGTATACCAGCCCCGTCGTTCGATCGTCGATCGTTTGGTCGATCGCTTCGAGTAGGCCATGCCTCCGATTCCTTTATTCTGACATCATCTCAACGCTCAGTCACGTGGTCAGAACAAAGGAATAGGAGGAGTGGCCGACTCGAGGCGATCAACGAAAAAAGAATCGAAACGAAACGGTTGTAACTTGGCTAGGGGGGCAGGATACCCCAAAAACAGAAAGTAGAGTTGTCAAATTAGTATACAATCGTTCAGAGTATTAATCTTTTATTTGCGTTAGTTTAAAAATATTTAAATTTAAATGTTTTCAGTAGTAAGTCCAAAGCAAAGTGTTAGCTGTTTGCATGTTTATTTTTAACTTTCTTTGACTTGCTGGTAAAAGGTTCAACGTAACCCACGCACAGTTAAAGAGTAACGAACTAAGAATTAAATTTTTGCTTTTATACATAGATATACATAAATATGATGATAGATATATGTTACCAGGCAAAACCGATTTTACGATTTTGTTATTCAAAACACAAGTCTGGTCATGTGTGGAGTACTGCAATCACATATGGGCTGGTGCTGCAAATTGCCATCTAGCAGCTTTGGACTCGGTGGAAAGGCGTGCGAAGAGGCTAATTGGGGATCCAGATTTGGTTAAGTCCAATCTACAAAGCCTCGAGCACAGGCGCAGGGTAGCCAGCCTATCGGTATTTTACAGGTTGCATTTCGGAGAGTGTGCGCGGGAATTACATGACTTGATTCCGCCATCTCCTTGCTACCATCGGACAACCCGACGTACGGCAAGTATCCACCCTTACGTTGTTGAAACTTCATCGGTCCGGACTAAGCGTTTCGCTTCGTCGTTTATACCGCGTACATCGAAGAACTGGAACAATTTGCTTGCTGCGGTCTTCCCGTCCAACTATAATTTAGGTGCCTTCAAGGCTAGAGTGAATAGGCTCTTAATAAACTAGTGCGCCTCACCATCAATGATTGTATCACTGCTTACCATCAGGTGGGATCGCAGTCAAGCACTGGTTTATATCAAATAAAAAAAAAAAATAAGCATAATCAGCTTTTTAATGTTCCCACTGCTGAGACTCAGGCCTCCTCTCTAGGAGAGGAAATGGGCCGTAATCCACCAAGCGGGCCCAGTGCATATCACAATTTTTTGGTTCTAGGACATGCCGGTTTCCTCACGACGTTTTCCTTCACAGTTTTGAGAGCAGTAGTAATGAAATAAATTACACAAAGTAATGCGCCTGGCTGGGTTTAAACACGCGACCAACAACCCGTAAGTCGGGGCCGTTACCACTCGGCCACCACTGCTCTAACTGAACTGATTTGGCCTATAAAACTAGTTCATCTTAAAATCAGGTTTAATCGGTAACTTAATACACACAAAAGCTCCCACATAGTAATTATTACGCAGTTATGATATTATCAAAAGATAAACAGTTACACAACATAAATATTGCCTAATCATCACCATAATAATTATAACTATTATATGGGTGGATACCCGGGTAAGTACCGGTCGTGCAATTCTCAGCCTTATTGCTAAAACGATAAGGACGAAAAGTAATCGACTGGGAACTTTCGTGATAGTATATCTGAACATCTATCATCGATATTTATATAAAGGTGCGTGGGCAAAAAATGATAAAGTGAAAACAAACACCTTAGTTGAGTCTAATAACAGCATAATTAAACATTAAAATATGCTTGTAATAAGAACTGATATAATTATTTTTAAACCCGAATGAAAGTATCGAAATAATGGGTCTTTTTCTGTGAATATGCAAGCAATATCAATGTCGCATACCTTAGAATTTTTTCTAACAGACGAATTCTGTCTTCTTGGTTTAATAACTTTCGTTTTGGAAATTTTCTCCTGTAGGTCAACTACAGAATGGAAGTGAAGAAAAGTTATTCGTGAGGTAAAATTTCTCACGTGAAAGCGGTTGAAACAAAAATATACATCATTAGCAGTTCGAAGTCCGTCTACATCATCAATATTGCTTTTTGAGATACATTTTTCCACGGTAGAACTCATGTTCCAAAATAAAACGAGTTTCCTTAGATTTCATACAAAAATGGTTAAAAATACAGCGATAACACAGAAAATTCAAAACCCAAAAAAGTGCATTAATTAGTTTTGCAAAAAAATAGTAACGCACCTTTAATATAAAGTTTATTTAAACTTATATAATTGCAAGTCAATCCAAAGATATCTCAGTACAAAGGAACCCGTTTTAATAAACGTCAATTTCATAGGTGATCTTTTAAAACAAAAAAAAAAACAAAAATACATACCTAATCAAGATTATGTTTGTTGCTCAATATAGCCAAAACAAAAATATGAATAATTCAGCTCTTGTACGAGTATAGTCTAAGAACCTAAGTGATATATCCCGATAAATATGATAATACTCGACTACCTACTAATGCTAGAACGTGTCTTACATACGCAAAGATAATTCAGAAAATTAAGTCCATACGACTGCTGAAACTCTAAATAAATATGAAAGTAAAAATTATCATCATTCATCACCATAGGCTTTCCCCAAGTGTCGCTACAACGAATAGTCCTGTGCGTCTCCCGTCCATCGGATTCCCGCGACCCTCACCAGGTCATCGATCCACCTTATGGGAGGCCTTCGATCGCTGCATCTTCCGGTGCGAAACCTTTCGACCCCATCGAACATCTGTTCTGTACCCTACCCACTGCCACTTACGTTTGACATTTCTTCGGGTTATGTTGGAATCTTTGGTTCTCCTACGGATATCTTCATTTCTAATCCAATCATGCAAGGAAACTCCGAGCATAGCCCTTTCTATGACCCTTTGGGTGATTTATAGCCTTCTGATGAGTTTTATCGTAAGTACCTACAAATTGAAAGTATAAATAAATTTAATAAAAAAATTAGAAAGCAAGTTTAAAGTCAGTGAATGCATTTTTTGTTCTACTTTATATTTTAAAACTTTTAAGTATTGTTGACATTAGACATAGGAGCAGTGGTGGCCGAGTGGTTACGGCCTCGACTTACGAGTTGTAGGTCGCGGGTTCAAACCCAGCCAGGCGCATTACTTTGTGTAATTTATTTCATCACCACTGCTCTCAAAACGGTGAAGGAAAACATCGTGAGGAAACCGGCATGTCCTAGAACCAAAAATTCGAAGACATGTGACATTCACCAACACGCACTGGGCCCGCGTGGTGGATTACGGCCCATTCCCTCTCCTAGAGAGGACGCCTGAGTCCCAGCAGTGGGAACATTAAAAAAGGCTGATTATTATTGTTGACATTCAGTATCTCTTCTTACTATCCGTTATCATGACATATACGGCTGAATTCTACCCGTCGTAGTAATGTCATTATCGCTTCCGTAGGCTGCTACGAGGCTACGAGATACCGCTACGGCGTAGCAATCGTAGGTAATTCGGTAGTTCTATAGACACTTATGTGCTTCAAGAATTTTCGGGTCGGATTTTGTATTGTAGTTTGAAGATTTAGCTTGATAGTGTATGATATTGAACTGAGATTAAATTAGCTTCATAGTGCAAGGGATTTTCGAATTTAACACGTTAGAAATGTTAATAAAAAGTATGACAATCATTCTTCATGAATAGAATAGAATGCATTTACTTGTCAGAACATTATAAAAAGTTGTTTTAAGCATTATATATTTTGACTGACCTGTTGGTCTGACTGCTATGCCGGAGGTCGTGGGTTCAATTCCCACCCAGGACAAATGTTTGTGTGATGAGCACGATCATTTGTTCTGTATCTGGTTGTAATTTATCTATAATATGTATGTATTTGGAAATATATAAGTTTGTTTATCAGTTGTCTTGTACCCATATCACAAGCTCTGCTTAGTTTGGGACTAGATGGCGTTGTGTGAAAGTTGTGGAATATTATTATTATATTATAATCATATTATTCTGTCGTTTCCGGCTTACAAAAATATGGTTTGTAAAAATATGGATCATTATTACATTAAAATTACATTATTAATTATTAGAATTACAAATAATCTAAATTAATTGAGCAATTGTTGTAAAAGAGTGATTATGTAAGTCAACATTTAATGAAGTCAAGGAGATAAAATATGACGCTTAGGTAATAATGTTAAATATTTAGGTAATTTTTTCAGTCAAAAATCTTCGGTCGAGTAATTTGCGTAAAAGAAAATTAAATAAATTATGTTCAAATTTTTTGAGGCTGAATCTTTATATATATATATTTATATATATAAATCATTTTTAAAAACAAAAATATTATGTTAGTAATGCGTAGCCTTTAGTGTATATATAATTTTAATTAGTTAAGTGTTTTTTAAATAAATAAATAAGTTTCAGTAATTAAAAATTAAAATAAATAACACAAACTGCCGCTTAGAATGTTTTAGTTCAAATTCTAAGCGGCACTTTGTGTTATTTCTATTGTGTTAACTTTAATACTTTCTATTGTGTAAACTTCAACACGAAAGTTGCAATCATTACCACTGTGCCATCCCTAGTCTAGTTTAAGAGTGCAAGTAATAATAATTTACGAGTTTCTTTTATAGGCGTTAAATAAAAATTAGATAAAAAAAACGTTGACAAAAAGTAAAAAAAGGGTTGAACGTAACCATTAATGAGACGAACTTTCAGAACGAGAACGATTCCAAATTAGAGAAAAAACTGCTGTTCTGTTGAAACTTTGTCACTTTTTACGAATTTAGCATTTCACCCTTTTATTACTAACACCTTTTTTAACGATTCGGTAATTTTACGACTCGTAAAAAGTCTAATTACTTTTTATTAACGTTTAGAAAAGTGTCTTCAAACGTCTACCTACTTCTAAAAATAGAAAAGAATTAATTGTTGCTAGAGTTGACTCTGAATGGCTGAAGTGGCGACCACGTACCGGAAGACACAGCGTTGGAAGGCCTCCCACAAGGTAGACCAATGTCCTGGTGAGGGTCGCAGGTATCTGATGTATACTAGACGCATAGGGCCAGTCGATGTGGCGACATTTCGGGGAGGCCTATATCCAACAGAAGACGTCTTGAGGCTGAAATGATGATGATAGTATCAATTTGCCTGCCTTACATTCCAACGCTATGTCTTCTAGTGCGCGGTCATCATTTCAGAATCTTTTGGCCCCATTAACTATCTATAGCACAACAACAACAAACAAACATAGAACAATGAACAACAACACACAACAACAAAAACAAACAAACAACATACAAAAAACATATAAACAACACACAAACACATCATAGAACGTAGTGCAATGTGAAGTGTTATAAACATAATCGTAAGTCTTATTTAATAACGATTAGTTGTATTTACTCTAATATGTTAGAGGTATATATGGGTCAAGATGCCTGATAATAAATAATTTATTATTATTATTATTCTGCGAGCAATCTGCCCTGCCTACTGCCACTTTAGTTTGAAAATTCTTAATTTTATTAAGACATCATCATCTTCCTGCCCTTGTCCCGTGTTATTTGGGGTCAGCGCAACACGTTTTTTTCTTCCATTCTGCCCTGTCACTCGTCATGCTATCACTAACTTCCTTTTCTTTCTCTTCACACAATCCATCCATCTTTTCTTTGGTCTCCCTCTCCCTCTCCATCCATCCACATGTAAACTAATAACTCTTTTAGTAACATGCGTTTCATCCCTCCTCTTCACATGACCATACCAAGACAAACGATTCCCTTTCAACTTTTAATTTTAATAAGACAACAAATTAAAATCATTATTTCAAAGCAAAATTCCTTTTTTACAGTTTATCCGCCAATAATAATTCCATAACCCCTTCCAAAGATAAACATGTTGTAATAAATGCATATCAAACAATATAGGAGGCTTCCTGGCGTTATTAGCTTCTTATCTACCCTCTTAAGGCACAATAGACGAACAATAAGCCACCGCGAAAGCCTTATGGTTATCTGTGAGTAACTTGTATTAACCCCTTAAGTAAATTCTATGAGGCAACCGCTTCTTTAAGTAATATTTGCATGGGTTGGCTTTTTGTTGGAGGAAAGTATATTATGAGGTTGTAAGTTATGTAGGGATCTGGATTACGGCGTGTGTTTTCCAGTAAATATTAAGGCTTTTTTTTTGGGTGGATTATCGTAGAATAACTTTTCCCGCTCCGGGTGGAGTTTTTGTTACCATGTGGCTCACGTTTGACCACTCTCTCACCTGATGGTAAGCGATGATGTGGCCAACGATGGAGCACGCTTGCCTAAAGTTACCTAACCGCAATAATATATATCAATGTTTATAGTACCGTAATCACGGTATTAGCTCGATATTGTCGAGCTAATACCCATTAGATGGGATGATTTTAGTCTGGATTATTTTATTGGGTCCCGACTGTTGCAGTCAATATGTTCCGTATTAGAATTTATTATTTGTTTTATTTAAATTGGTTTTTACGCTACTGGGCTGAACTTGTTTTTTTCTTTTTAGTTTTTATCTAAGTTTTTTTATTTTTTAAATTTATTTTTTTATTTTACACTTTTTAGTTATGATAATCTAATAATAATATTTATTCACTCCATTTTAGGCGTACATTTATCACTTTAAAGTTCACAAACCTATCGAGTCATCCGGCTCGCTTATTTTGTATCTTAAATAAAATTGAAGTGTCTGTTTATCAAAAAAACATTGGTTTACTAAATGTATATCAAAGTGTATTCGAAACTTATAACAAAAATGTGAATTTTGAAATTTTTGGTGATCTGTTGGTTTGTTCCAGCTAATATCCGTAATTTTCTCGCGGGAATGGGATTTCAAAATACAGGATAAATCTGCGAAAAGGTTAGACAAAATTTGACAGGACTTTCATTGGGATATAGCTAATATAACGATGAGTACCTACCATAAGCTACTTTTTATATTCTCGCGGAAACGGAACTTAATTCCGGCGGTTTGGAACACATCACCACATCCTGATTCCCGGGAGAGAACATCTTCGAAAGGGCTGAACCGATTTTGACGGGACTTTCACTGATGGAAAGCGTTTATATATTTTTTTTTTGTTACAACTATCACACAACGCCGTCCACTCTCAAGCTAAGCAGAGCTTGTGTTATGTGTACTAGACAACTGATAAATATACTTATATATTTCTAAATACATACATATTATAGATAAAGTACACCCAGACACAGAACAAATGATCGTGCTCTTCACACAAACATTTTGCGGTGGGTGGGAATCGAACCCACGACCTCCGGCATAGCAGTCAGGGCCACTAACCACTAGACCAACAGGCCAGTCATATGGGTAGGTAAACATTAATTTCCAGGGGGGGGAGATATATCTTTGGAATAGATAACATTTTTTTACACGATTGCCCCAAAAAGTAACGAAGTTGCGAGTAACCTACCTAACCCAACAAGTTAGCAGAAAAATAAATGACATACATATTTCCTATTGTATTTTTTTTAATATGGTCATGATATACCATTTTGGAATCCTCATGATGAGCTCTTGAATTTGATACACATATTGCACTACCAAAAAAAATTTTTTTTTTTAACTTTAATGTATAGCGTCCCACAGTCGTTATGCTGATTTTTTTTTCAACATCACCTATCTAAGAACACTTGGGTTAACAAGACAAATCTAACGATATGCTAATTATGTGAATCCGTTCAGCGGTTTGGAAGATATGAGGTAATAAAGAATATTACATACATACATACATACAAGATACGTGCGAAAAACGTAACCCTTCTTACAGTCGGGTAAAAATAAAATATATTGAGCATTCAAAATACTCTGGGCGTGCCTCCGGCCGTTTCTTGTAATTAGTTCCTAACATTACAAGAACACAGGGTCAATTTTACAATTATTTAAGTAAAAAAAACCATCAGCTTACACCTTTGCAATTATAACAATATTCCTACTCAATACTACTCCACGGAAATCCATAGAAAAGTCTAAATCAAATCTTATCTCACATTAATTATCTAAATCACTCTTAATTAAACCATACCTCGTTCCAAAGCCTTTAGTTTAACTTTAAATAAATTATTTATACTTTACAGCCACTGCGAAATTACTCGTTTGCGTGCATAAACTCATGAAAAGAGAAAATACGCTGATATTGCGGTTTATCAAGCTCGATTCTAGCAAATTGACCATAAAGATGTGGTCTCATTAGTCTCATTAAAAATCACCAATAAACATAATAATATTATAAAGTAAGTTTTTTACTATTCAGGTTTTTGGGTAGTAAATTATCAAATGGGTTAAAGTCACCCAATGGGAAAGGGATTTACTTGGAGTATCCGTGTGTGATCGCATCAGAAATGAACATATTCGTTTGAGAACCAAGATTACTGTCATAGCCATCCATTTTGTTACATACATATTCAGCCTTTTAATGTTCCCACTGCTGGGACTCAGGCCTCTTCTCTCTAGGAGAGGGGATGGGCCGTAATCCACCACGCGGGCCCAGTGTGGGTTGGTGGATGTCACATGTCTTCGATTTTTTGGTTCTAGGACATGCCGGTTTCCTTACGATGTTTTCCTTCACCGTTTTGAGAGCAGTGGTGATGAAATAAATTACACAAAGTAATGCGTCTGGCTGGGTTTGAACCCGCGACCTACAATTCGTAAGTCGGGGCCATTACCACTCGGCCACCACTGCTCTCGGCCACCACTGCTATCGGCCATTTTGTTAGGCACTCCATAATTATGGTGATAAGTCCCCTCTTTGAGGAGTGGCTGGAAAGACAACACGGCGTCCTCACCTTCCGCATGACGCAGGTTCTCACCGGACATGGTGACTTTGGGCGGTTCCTGCACCGGATTCGTGCGGAAGAAACGCCCGGGTGTCACCATTGTGTGGATCGCCCGGAGGACACAGTGGAGCGTACGGTAGAGGTGGGCCCGCTTGGGCAGAGCCGGGTACTGGTGGGGGTGATCGGCGGCAACGATCTCTCGCGCCAGGCCTTGGTACAGGCCATTGTCCAGAGCGAAGAGGAGTGAATGGCGCTCGCCTCCTTCTGCGAAGCAGTAATGGAGCCGGCCGCACGCGCGAGGGAACGGCTCTCACGCCCCAGCTGCCGGGATCCTGATTCCGATTTCCGGCCACAGTAGACGCGAGCTTGCGGACGGCGAGCAATGAGTAGCTCGCCATCCGACCGTCCGGTAACCGTCCGGACCGAGCCCAAGTCGTCGACGGCGTGTAGTGTTCCACGCGCGCTTCAAGGAGATGTCGGCAAACCGTAGGTGCCCAGCAGGGTCGAAGCCTATTGGGGCCATGGGTTCGCTTCTGAAAGGAAAACCCGGCCCTGGAATGCAAGGCAACGAAGGAACACAGGAGTGGGTTTTAGTCAGTAAAATTCTGACACCCGATAGTCCCGCTCGAAAAGGCGAAAGATGTCATTGGATGATTTCTAACCTAAAAAAAAAAAATACCCCTTCTTGCAGTCGGGTAAAAAAAACCATCCATTTTGTACTAAGCGTTTGGTGAGAACGCCAACCGAAAAGTCGTTTGTCTAAGCCCAATACGGATTCCTACGCCAATTTTTCAAAAAGTGATTGCACAAGTTAGACGACATAATTCTGTAATTTTCCATCGGTTACGAAAACTTTATTCCTAATGGGAATATTTTGAAATTTCACAATAGTATAATAAATTAAGCTAGAACTACATTAGACCGACGCACACGTGTAACACGCCTTATTTGTACGTAGTACGACGTCGCGTGGCGTGAATCAAGTCTAGCTCTACAAGTCTAGTTTCCATATAAAATGTATGGAGACCGACGCGCCCAGATCAGCGTATGTATGGGACCCTATTGCTGAGACTCCGCTGTCGTCTGTCTGTTATCAAGCTGTATCTTATGATTCGAGACAGCTAAACAGTTGAAAATTTTGCAGATGATGTATTTCTGTAGCTGCTAGAACAATGAAAACTAAAAACAGAATCAAATAAATGTTTAAGTGGGGCTCCCAATCTCATACTACAAACGTGATTTTGGCCATTTTTGCTACGGATAGTACGGAACCCTTCGTGCGCTAGTTCGACTTGCACTTGCAAGGTTTTTTCTCATACTAAGAAAACTACTGATCATCAGAAAATTTAATTTGGCTGCATTTATTATATACATATATCATATACATATTTTTTTATTATTATTATTGTATTATTATTATTATTTATGTAAAATTATTGAAAATTTTAGTATCAAAAGTAGCTTGCATTGCAGTATTTTATTACGGGTCGAGTAAATAATATATATATATATATATCTGTGGCGAGACCGCAGAGGACACGAACTGGAGATCTGCATAAAGAGTGTCATCTGAACCCATCCTGGAATTATTTACTTAGACTTTAAACAAATTTTAAAAAGGAACTGAGTAAAGAATGCTAAAACTGTTCAAGCATTTTGAAGTACAAATAAAATATTTCTGATTTCTGATTTCTGGTACTAAGTTCATGAACCCAATGTAATTGAACGATATTTCTAATTAGCGTTAACTTAATTTTAGATATTACATTAACATTGCCATATAAATTAGGCAACGAACCAAATAAAATCTTCGATTAATTCCACAATTGAGAGTAATGGAGCGGTAATAAATTAAAAGGATTAAGATGACTGAACATTAAATTATAGATATAGTAGTAGAATTAAATACATACGAGTCTACATTAACGTTAAATAATATCGAAGCAATTTTTAGGATTATTCTCTTGCTTTTTAGGTGGGAAATCATCAATGACTTCTCCGGCTCTAGGGCGGAGCGAGATGTGGGATTTTTGCTTGCTAAAACTCACTCCTATGTTCCTTCGTTTCTTTGACCCCGGGTTTTCCTTTCAGAAGTGAACCCATGGCCCCAGTAGGCTTGGGGCATGAGAGCCGTGCCCTCGCGCGTGCGGCCGCCTCCTTACTCTAGCGTCACTGCTACGCAGGAGGCGGCCATCTGCAATTCATCCTCGGGATTATTCCCTATGTTCCATTTATTGTGAAAACCAAATAATAATAAAGAAAATGAACTCGTGACTATTCGATCGACGTCTCATTGAAATTAATCGTCATTTCTTTATTATGAACTCAACCGAAATTCCCATTGTCCCGCATAAAATCATGATTTCCCATTATTTCGGATGACATAATCAAGATTGTCGTAGTCAATGGGAAATTTATATTTTTGTTTTCGTAGCTTTTCTATAAAAATGTATGTGCACTTGAGTATAGTAGAATCATAATTATGTTTATTTTTTATTAGACTATGTTTTACTCAAAATATTCTCTGTAATAAAATGAGTATATGTTTTATTAAAATTATATTATGATAATGTAATTTAATAATATTTTAATTTCATAATATGATTGAATAATAATAATATTTAATAATGTAATTTAATCTATAATTAATCGTTTCGATTCGATTCTCTTTTCGTCGATCGCCTCGAGTAGGCCAGGCCTCTGATTCCTTTATTCTGACGTCACCTCAACGCTCAGTCACGTGGTCAGAACAAAGGAATAGGAGGCGTGGCCGACTTGAGGCGATCAACGAAAAGAGAATCGAAACGAAACGGTTGTAACTTGGCTAGGGGGCAGGATGATGAGTGTAAGTCAAAAAACAGTGATTCTAACTCGCCTTAGTGTAAATGTTTCTCTATACGTTTGGTCGTGATTGCAAGCATAAAATAAGTAGGTGTTTTAATTTAGAATTTTTATTTTCAAAATTACTTTTAAATCTTTTGCCGCATCTGATTCTTCTTTTGGTATGTTCGAGCACATTGCCAGAACATTGCTACACTAATGTTTTCATACTAAGGTGATAAGTAATTTGCTTAGATTAAAAATACACCAGTCATTCTGATATCAGACTGGCGGCTCACTAATTTTTTGAAATACTTAACTCTAATTTTAAAAAAGCACATTGCTTAATTTTTACGCACATTCCTCACTTTGCTCGCTTGCAGCAATGTTCTACATTGCTTTCATGAGTATATAATCACTGTTTTTTGACGTATCCTGAAGTTCACAGTATCACTTCGTCTAGAGCTCTTTTTTGGATAAAAATTTATGAAATAACTTCTCCTGCTTTGAGTGGAGCGACAGAGATTGTCCGACTTTTACTGACTATCTATCTATCTATGTATTTGGGTATGGTTTCCGCACTTAGTCCTATCGTGGGCCATGGTGGTCATAACCTTAGGTGGGCTTCTATCCAACCAGCCCACCTCTCTCCAAAAGCAGATTAGGCCTCTCAGGTTTTTCAGGGCATCACTAAGTGAATTCGGGGATTCTCAGGTTCGTATTAAGTGCGTATTTCTTTTACTGACTAAAATCCACACGTGTTCTATCAGTTGCTCAGCTGTCCCATACATTCCAGAGTCATGATGTCTTTTTCAAACAATCCTATAGCTCTGATCGTCTAGAGCCCTGACTTAACATAAATAATGTCCATAATAACTGAACATGTAGGCGTTATTACCTCATCCGTGTCAACACGCCATTTCACAAAAGCTCAAAGAATCACGTAATATTGTGATATAAATGCCAAAGCGACACGAAAACTTAACAGGTCATACGTTGCATTTATAAAACTACTAGCTTTTTCCCTCGTGGTCGTTCAAATTTATCCCAAGGGAACACAGTACTTCAATCAAATTGTATTTTGTGTCCTAATATAGGACGGTCTATCATTTTAAGACGCGAGGAGGGAACAAATTAATAGAATAATAAACAGATTTAATTTCGCATTCACTGTATTTAGAATGTAAGAACAAAAATGAGAAAGAATATTAAATATTTTTAGCATCTAATAAGTTTATCACCATTTGAAAAAGGTACTTAAAATGAGCATTTTCTACTAAAACAACTATAAAAAATTGTGTGAGAAGTTTTAGTAACATACTCGTATTTTATATTTCATTTAACGACGCGGAGTAAATTGCTGATTCAGTCCCCCCAACGCGTCTGTTTCTCTGTATGTTCGCAATACACTCTAAAACTACGAAGCAGATTCTCATGCGTTTTTCACGAGTAGACAGAAAGATTAATGAGAAAGTTTTAAGTGCATAATACATGCGTAATTATATTAGAAGAAAATCGCGAATTTAAATGATTTATAACATCGATGCGAATCTGAGTCGGATCGCTAGAAAATGTAGAAATCAATATCGCCCAAAAGGTCGCTGGAGTTTAGTTGTAGCATTTTAATCATCGATCATTATCTCTTCAGCCTTTTCCCAATTAGTCTGGAGTCGGCTTCTAGTCTAACTGGATGCGGCTGAATCGTACTGCTACTGGCTGGGTGTTTTACATGAAGCGACTGCCTGGAGGTCTGATCTCCACAACCTACTGTCAAAGATCTTTAACCTCTCAGGCCTCAGTGTACCGAAAACGGTACCCCTTGTATCAGCTAACTTAACCTCTTAGGCACCAGTGTACCGAAACCGGTACACCTCGTACCAGCTATCTTAAGGGTGTTTTTAATATTGTACAGTTTAGATCTCGCATGCGGCATTGCCCCGCACGCGTAACCCCCGCAAATGTCCTTTTCATACAAGTATTTATTGTAATACCTGGAATACGCACGCGGAACACGTGACGTGATCCCGGACAGCAGCTCCTTGCGGGGCCCGCGCGCGTTTGTCGTTCATTGTACACAACCACAATGCACAGCAGTCCGCAGAAAACTAGAACGTAGGCAAGCGTGTCTCACGCTGCGTGAAATTTTCTGTATGCGGGGCAATCGTGGGGTTGTACTCGATATTTGTGTATTTGTTTTTAAAAATATAAACAAGTTCACTAAGGTGGAAGATACGCACAACGTAAACACTCGACGTAAAAAGAGATTCTGCGCTCCATTCTCAAGAATCAAAATGTTAAGTGGAAGCCCATATTATATGGCAATAAAAATATATAATAAATTGTCAAACATATATAAAACTGAAAAATCAGTAACAGTATTTAAAAAAAAGGCTAAAACTATACTTAACCCAAAAATGTTTTTACTCAGTAAAAGAATATTTAGAGTCTAGCTCAAAATAACGACGTTTAATAATTGTATTAAATTTATAGTAATTGTATTAAATTAATTATTATTGACATGTAACTTTTTGACATAGCCCTAATTTCTCAATGAAAGAAAGAAGAAAAGAAAGAAAGAAAGAAAACATTTATTTGAGACTCGCACAGGACAAACAACAATAAAATAAAAAGTAACTACTTAATCTACTCGACTCTTCACTGTTATTATTGACATTATAAGTGTATGAAATTCATTATTATTGACATTTAATTTTTTGACATCACTTTAATTTCTCAATTGAATTGATAGTATTTGACATCATAATTATATTAAATTCATTTATTTATCTCAGCACCCTAAGGTCCTGGACCTTTGGAAGGCGTACGAGGAGCCGAAACCAACTCGCAGAGGCCCTTTTAGACGCTTTTAATGGAAAGTGGTACGAACCGGTGATTATCCCTGTACGCACTATGCTAGTGCATCCAAGGACAACCCCCGGTTGGTGGGAAACTATTGTGACATATGGAAAACTAAGATATAAGGCTATGGTTTTTGGAGTCTTAAGTGGACTGGTTACCAGGAACTATGTTAAGACTATGGCCCCTGCCTAAACAATGTTATTAATATCCATCGACAAAAGGCAGGGGGTGACTTGCACACTCAATAAATGGGCCCCCATAAACGGTCGCTAGCACGAAGTGACGTGGCAACAAGAGGGCAACATATCCTGAGGTGCTTAAGGAGTGGAGAGGTATACCACAGCTATCAGAATAATCCCGGAAGTACGGTCAAGATCCCTACCAGCACCTTACTGGATTATACATCCTTCTCCCGAGCACGTTTGCTCTTGCGAATCTCCACTCAAGCCAGCCAATAAAGGCAAGAGAGAGGTGGGAGCTCTGTTCCTCGTCAGTGTTCACTACGGCCGGCCAATAAAGGCAAGCCGGAAATGAAGAACAAAAATTTTCCCGGGAGATCGGGTCCGTGGGGTCGCTAGTGCCCAACAGTTCGCCACAAAACTGCCCTGCGGATTTAAATTCATTCCTTTATTTACTTTATATACATATTTTGTACATTTTTAAATATTTCTTAAAACATAAATAAAAAAAAAACATTTAAAAATATAAAAAATAGTACCCCACCGGTATCGGGAACAGGGTTCAAGCTACCGGCGGTCAGGGCTCCAGAGAAAGGAACCTCCTAACGATACGAGCCGTGTCCAGGAGTACCGCTTTCTGAATCAAGGCCTTGATCCAGCCGCCTAACGCGAGCCTCCTAAGGTGTTGGTCGAGGCTCTTGGCTATTAAGCCATTGGCTGACACGACTATCGGTACAATGATCGCTGAGTCCACATCCCACATGTCGACAACCTCGCGAGCCAAGTCAATATACTTGATTTGTTTATCTTTCTCGGCTTTCACGAGGTTCTCGTCATGCGGAACGGATATGTCAACAATCATTGCACGCCTCTCGCTTCGGTCCACCACCACTATATCAGGCTTATTGGCTACAATAGTCCTGTCAGTGATGATGGACCGATCCCAGTACAAAGTGATATGACCATTATCAAGAACTGGGTCGGGCTCATACCTGTAGTACGGCACTTCCGATTCCACAAGAGAGTATTTCAGAGCAAGTTGCTGATGGATAATCCTGGCTACAAGGTTGTGTCTATGCAAGTACTCTCCGTTAGCTAGACGAGAACAACCAGAGATAATGTGACGAATTGATTCTCCCGGACGGTGACATGCCCGACAGATGTCAACCGTGCCGTCCTTCAAAATAAATCTCCGGTAGTTATTCGTCATGATAACTTCGTCCATAATTGCACAGACAAAACCTTCGGTTTCCCCAAAGAGGTCACCGAAACGCAGCCAGGCTACGGACGCCAATTGGTCTACATCGGGCCCGTGAAAGGCCCGGAAAAAGCGTCCGTGAAGTTCCTTGCTCTGCCATACTTCCCTGCGATCGTTAGTGTCAAGCACTACCGGTTTACGCCAGTTCTCGTTAGCCAGAGAGAGCGGGGTGAGTCCCTTGTCCACTGTCACTACATCTCGATGCATACCCACGTCGGTAGCTAGGAAATATTCCCTGAGACTGCATACCTCGCGGTTGTGTAGGGTTTTAGCATTTAAAAAACCTCGACCTCCACACTTCCGCGGGATATACAGTCTCATCACCGACGATCGTGGGTGATGCATTCGGTATGCAGTCAGTAGTGTGCGGACCCTCCTATCCAGGGCGTCAAGTTCCGTTTGAGTCCATTTGAGTACGCCGAAAGAGTACATCAATACCGGTATGACCCAACCGTTGAAGGCGCGCACCTTGTTTCCGCCTGAAAGAAGACTATTGAATACCTTCTTCAGGCGTCCAAAGAAACGTTCCTTCAACGATTGCTTCATGTCAGTGATATTGATGCCTAGAGTTTCCGACATACCCAAATACTTATAGGTTTCGGTTGGAGAGAGGGATCTCAGGTTTATGGAATCCGTGAGTTGAGTGCCCACGGATTCCACAACCTCCCCTCGTTTTACATGCATGACCGCACATTTGTCCACACCAAACTCCATCCTGATGGCACTACTGAAGGTTTCAGTTACCTTCAGTAGCTCCATCAGTTGCAGATTGTTGGGGGCAAAAAGTTTCAGGTCATCCATGTAAAGTAGGTGAGATATTACCTGACCACCTCTCTTCAACCGATAGCCTAGACCTGAATTCTCCAGCAGTGTGCTTAGAGGATTCAAGGCTAGGCAAAACCAAAGTGGACTCAAACTATCACCCTGGAATATACCTCGCTCGATCCTTATAGGTTCGCTATTCCTCTGGATATGTCGACATCCTGGATAGCGGAGGACCGTACTCCATTGCCTCATACACGACATCAGGAAGGTGCGTAGTGTTGTATCAATTTTATACAATTCCAGCACCCTCATGAGCCATGTATGAGGAACAGAGTCATAGGCCTTCTTATAATCTATCCAACATGTCGACAGATCCTTTCGGAAACGTCGAACCTGTTGGCTAATGGTCATATCAATGAGGAGCAGCTCCTTAGTACCGCGGGACCCGTTCCTACATCCATTCTGAGAAGGTGACATGATCAGATTTTTGTCGATATGACTATTAATTTTGCTTCTCAGTATGGATGTAAGAACTTTATAGACCGTTGGCAAACAGGTGATCGGTCTATAATTTTTAGGCTCCGCAGTACTACCTGACTTATGGAGCAGGTGGGTTATTCCTGTTGTTAGGAACTGGGGTAGCGACCCTGACTCTAAGGCAGACTGAAACTGATATGCCAAGCGAGCGTGCGATCTTGTAAACCACTTAATCCAGAAATTGTGCAGCCCATCCGGCCCTGGAGATTTCCAGTTTGGCAACGGACGGACTGCACGAGCTACATCTTGGGGGCTGATGTCAATTGCCCCCATTTGTGGTATTGGATCGCACGCACGCTCGACCTCTCGAGTCCAGTCACCCTCGGTGTGACTGACAGGCACCGACCAGATGCTGCGCCAGAATGAACTCATGGCGTCATCATCCGGGAGGCGCGTATCAGTCACACCTTGGTCCGGTCTCTCCCAAGCCCTATAAACCCACCTTTCATTACTCCGGAATGTGCGATTCTGGGTGTATCGCTCCACCCGCCGCTTATACCTGCGGATACGGTTTGCCCATGCATACACCTTCTGCTTCAGGAAGTCGATGCGCTCTGTGACACGGGACATATAGTCTCGGGGGCTGATGTCAGTCCCCGAAAACGCCCGCCTCACAAAGCGCATCACTCTTGGGCGAGTGTTGCCCTCCCTGAAGCAGATTAGTTTGCCGATGAGTGCTCTGGCCCCACCAATACGACGCTCGATCCTGCACTGCCAAGCCGGCACGGCTGGTTTCGGTCGTGTAGATACGTCACAGCTTGGAAACTTGACGTGAGCTACACGACATGCCGCAACAGCTGCGCAGTACATTATCGAGTGTGTATCAGTGAGATCTTCGCAGTCGTCAAAATAGTTTGACAACTGCAAATCCAGAGCAGCCACCAGCGCCTTATTCTTATTATGCATGGGCAAACGAGGTAAGCGCGGCCTAAGTTCGAGCGGCATGTTGCGATACTCCCGAATAGCACACTCCAAAGCACTCCTCAATTCATTGTTGCACTGGGTACTTACATGTGTAACCATGTCAGTAATCTCTTCGTCAGCATGGTCGGAAAGATGGTAGGACGGTGGTACCATCACTGGTACCACAGGCTGCGACGAAGGAGCAATGGCATGGTTACTCATTTCCGTACGGAGGCGATCAAGTACAGTATCGTCCAACATATGATTACGCTGGATAACCCGCACCTGATCCGACAGTCGTTGGGCCGAAACGTTGACGGCTGGCTCAACAAACTGAAACAAAGAGAGCATCCGAACACGGTACGCGGTCAGGTTGTTTCCTCCCTCTGTAGCCCCATAGTATGCGCGCATGACATTCTCATTGATGGATTGCGTCCATCGCATGCGCTGCACACTTCCGCCGGGAGCTGGGACCCTATCAGAGGCCGGTGGGCCTCGAGGTCCTAAGCCACTCGGCGGCCGGCGTCCTCTCCGTCGACGCGCAGGTGGTGGTGACGTGGGCGGAGAAAAGTACTCGTCGCTGGAGCTCGACGCAACTGCCACGGCCGGTGTCACAGCACTCACGGTGGGGCTGGATTCCGGCGGCGGCGAGGCGGAGCTGAGCGACGAGGCCGGAGGTGGTAGGCGTGCACGGCGAGCTGCGGCTCTGGTCAACATTTTTGCGGTCTTTTCACTTTTCAGCTTCAATTTTCCATAGTTTCTATTATTGTCATTATGATTTCATCTTTGTATGTGTTTGTTTTGGTGTAATTTTTTCTTCTCTCATATTTGTTATTTCTGAAGTTATCTATTTCTTTTTAATTTCATGATTTTAGGGTGTTTTGGGATTTATTAGGTAAATTTGTTATAAAAAAATTGTGCAGAGAAAATTTTAGCTTGTCACTTGGTTGACAGCCGAGCCACAGATTCTAAATTCATTATTATTAACATGTTTTTTTTTTTGACATAACTGTAAATACTCAAATGAATTGATAATAATATAATGATTAAATAATAATAATGTCTATTGTATGTTAATTAGGATAAATTAAAATTGCAATGCTTGTAAAAGGCTGCTAAGTCAAAAGTACTCACATGATATTATAATAACATTGTAAACACTTAGTTCGCAATAAACGCTTTGACTTTGACAATCCCGCATGCTTCATGAAATCCAAACATCCTAAATGACAATTGGGACCAACCGTAACGGCTTTACGCCTTTTAACCATCCACTATTCCAAAATCCTAGCTCGGTTTAGGTTCGTACCAAACTAAAAAAAGTTTTACCTAGAAATGGAATGTCAAATGCTACATATCAAAGGCGTTACACGGTTCGCGAGTCGCACGCCGATCCCGGCTCACTAGATATCAACCTGAACCTTGCTCCATTGCTATAAGGCTTATTTTTGTACACCATTTCATTTATAATACGTTCAATATAACTTTTTTGGAAAAAACAATGCAAAAACGATCTGGTTTCGTACGCTCTGCAAATTGTTTGACAGTGGTTGTAACTGGACTATTGCATTTAATTATTGCTTTATTTTATTTATTGTTCCTATTCGTAAATTGGTATATTCTGAAAATTCTGTTTGTGAATTGGTATGGTTTGCGGATGGTTAGTGCCTAACAATTAACAGATGCCAAGGTACAGTCAACAAAATAGATAAGTAACTAGGGTCGTTAGATATAGTTGGAGTGTTCATGAAAACCAATGGATGTTTAAGAATGAAAAAAAATTAAACTCATAGTAAATAAACAACTCGCTAATCTACACTAATATTAATAAACCGCGGGCAAAAGCTAGTAATAAATAAATAAACAAGTCAAAATTAAAAGTACATTCATATCCGTCAATTGTTTTCCATAAAAAGTTCAACTGATTAGCTGACAACCCTGATTACTTTGTTGTCTGTAACTTTGTTGACTGTACATCATCGATGTACGACTGCAGGTGCATGCTTCTGAGATCTGAGTGTATGAAGAGAAACTCCGGACACAGTATTGTAGAGACTGGGGACGGGGCTGCAGGTGCATGCTTCTGGGATCTGGTGTGTATGAAGAGAAACTCCAGACACCTACAACCCCCGCCTTCAGTTTCTGCAGTACTGTGACTGCAGAAACTGAAGGCGGGGGTTATAGGTGCATGCTTCTGGGATCATTCATGCCATTTCGAAAGCCTGGCTTATTTTTAATAGAAATTTTTTGATGAGTACTTGCACACGGTATCAAATTTTACTCACGCAGACTCACATTTTTATGTTTTTATAGAGAAAAATGAGATGGCAGATAAAGCCAGGTACAGAAGCCAAAGTGTTAGAGCATTTTTATGTAGAGCCGTGCCGGTATCAGGTGCGTATCGTATCTTATGAATGAATTCGTTTGCTATGTTCCATGATTTAAATGTTAGGTGCCATGTATTTTCACATAAAAGCCGGGCTTATTTACTTGTATTGCTCGCACGTCCCTGCTCTGGGTGTCTTGTATATGTGAGTTGACATGCTTGTGAACGCACCCACGATACAGGTGTAATTACTAGTAGGGGGCTACGATATAAAAAAAAGTCTCGAGACTTTTACACTAAGTTGAGAAACAAATATATCTAACCCCGAAATATTGCTGAAAAGGCCATTTTATGTCAAAAGGACCTATCCTCATAAATTGCAGTTTATTATCCACAAATAACATTTTCCCTTCTGCTGCTCAAATTAAACTTATAACCTTTCACGCCACAATCGGTAAAACCGTTACATAATTCGGTGTAACAAATTCAGATATTCCAAGGACCATCACAAAAGGAAACTGTAAGTGGTTCACCGAGACCCAATATCTTTAAATTCAACCTTGATTTTAAAGAACTAAAGTACGATTTGCCTTGACAGGGTATATTTACCCAAGGTCTGTCCATTTTCATTTCATACCGTATATTACACAAGAAATGCAGTGTAAAAATCGATTTAGAATATCTCAGCTCGTAATTTATGTGTAAATTGAATTCAACTTATGATATGAACCATTTCTATGATCTGCAAACAATTTATCCTGGTAAAATAGGCAAATATAGTAGGTTAGTAGCAAAAGGTTCGGGTTTTTTTGCTGTTTTCCCAGTACCAGAGTAATTTTATTTTTGGTAATTGATAGTGCTCTCAGTAGCCGTATGGCAGTTTTTGTGAAGTAATATGGCAAATATTAAGCAATCTTTTTCTAGGAAGTAAAGCGTTTACTTGTACCTCTTTCGAATTACTTGATGAAAAGTAAAGATGGCAAAGACTCGTTTTGAATTCTAATAAGTCAGTTTGTTGATTAATGATATTTGCCTACAAAAGTATTTCTGCAGGTCGAAAAACTTCAAAGGCGGTCGACTGGCATGTCTTCATTATTGAGGTCTACATAAGAATAATATATTAACCTGTTTTGGCAAACGATGTTTCGCCATATAAATTATTAAAGAAAAAAATGGGGGGTAGTGGTATGAGGGCGAAAAATACTTTACAAACTATTCTCAGACCTACCAAACAGACACCAAATTTTCATAAAAATCAGTCCAGCCGTTTCGGAGAAGTTTGATAACAAACACTGTAACACGAGATTTGTATATATAGGTTATCCCAAAATTAACGCAAGATTTGAATTAAATAGAAAACACAGATTTTTATTATTTATTTTTTTGGGGTTGCACAAATGGCAGCAAATTCAAATCTTGCGTTAATTTTGAACATCCTTTATGTTTATTTATGATTCAATAAAAAAATCACAATCTGAAGACTAAAAACTCTGTTTTCTATTTAATTCAAATCTTGTATTAATTTTGGGACGTCCTGTCCAAAAGCTGGCTTTTATGAGAAAAAAAAATTGCCACCTACCGGGTTGAATTATTATACAAGATGTAGGTCTCAATGATGAATACATGTCAGTCAACTACTAAATAACAAGTACCTATAGAAAAAAGTAGTTAACCCTACATAGTACGACTATTATACTGCGGCAACACTACATTTTAATATTCAACGCGCGAATTGAAAAACACAATTCGTTATAAGTTTGGGAAAAAACTAACTTTCCACACTGGTCATGTCTGAATATTTCGCGTCCATTTTGTGTAACAGAGTTGTTTTAATATTGCCGTCCGAGTGTTTGCCTAGTTTCGTGTCGGTGTTTTTATTAAGTTGTGCTATATTATAGTTGCTAGCTCGCGTAAAAATACTCTTTAGGAGATTTGGGATATTTTGGTTGATATTAACAAATACTTGGTTGACTGGTAGAGAATGCCTAAGGCATTAAGTCCACCTTTGTACTTTTGTGTTGCATCAATCAACTTACTTTATTTTGTGATGAGAATGAATATACAGGCACTTAAAATTTTAATCAAACTTTATTTCAGCAAAGAAGAAAAATTCCTACAATCAAGTCACAGTCTTTTTTATTTTTTGAGGGGGAATTCATCTAATGATTTCTCCCGTTCTAGGGTGCATTGTAAAGTCATGTCAGACTTTTACTGACTAAACCACACCTTTCGTTTCGATTCTCTTTTCGTTGATCGCCTCGAGTCGGCCACGTCTCCTATTCCTTTGTTCTCACCACGTGACTGAGCGTTGAGATTACGTCAGAACAAAGGAATCGGAGGCGTGGGCGACTCGAGGCGATTGACGAAAAGAGAATCGAAACGAAACTTTTGTGACTTGGATAGGGGGCTGTATCCTTCAGTTACCCTTTGCGTTCTAGGACCATGGGTTCCCTTTTCAGAAATTCTCCATGACCTTCGTAGACTTCGGCCCTGCTTGGCCCCAACGGTTTTGCTGATATCTCTTTGAGGCGCGCATTGAACACTATACACCATCGACGATTGGGCTTGGTCCTTACCGGACGGCTGGACGGCGAGCTACCCATTGCGCTGGCTGGAGTTCGCTGTGCTGTTCCCGATGTCGCGGTGACTGGGGTGGGAGAAGTTATTATTTCCCACAACAATAAAAAAGGTTACTTACATCGGTCTTCTACAATCTTGCTAAAAATTCGACAATGCTCATCCTGCTTTATTTTTTAATGATACCAACTAGTGGTTATCTGTGATCTCACCAGATCGTAAGCAGCGATGCAATCATTGATGGTGAAGTACACTAATTTATTATTCACTCAGCTACCTTTAGTCGGCCCGCAAACCTATTTGATTGATCTTAACTCACTCTTAATATAAGTATAATATCATATTATACTTATATTACACTTAATTAGTTGCTGATTATGCAATGAGCCTTATGATGTACCCACTGCTGGGATTCAGGCCTCTTTTCTTGGAGAGGGAATGGGTGTAATCCATCGCGGGGGTCCAATGCGGATTGGTGGATGAATTTTTGGTTCAAGGACCTGCCGATTTTCTCACGATGTTTTCCTTCACCGTTTTGAGAGCAGTAACGAAGATTTTTTTTCTGATAAGGATAGGCACCGGCAGGGAATTCTACTCCTTAGCTGTACGCATAATGAATGTGTTCCCAAAACGCTTTGTACGTATGGGTGGGATGTGCACCATGTACCGGTGGCGCAACGCGGTACGTCTTGTGGTCCGATGATAGAAAGGACTTGGCGGAATTAAGAGCATTCATCCGTTAAAACTACGCAGAAGCCAAAATCCATGATTTCCGACGGACTATATAACAATAATGTGTTTAATTTCTAGATAAGATATTGACGTCATATTATTGGGAATTTCATAATCTAGTGTATGTTCCAAAAACATTTTCAAATGATCGTATAGTTTTCCCATTAGAACAGTTCTTATCCAAGCCGTTTTTAAAACCAGCGGTCGACGGTCTACGCAGATGCGAGATAGTAGTTAAACCGTTTATGGTAAACTTACAACATTTTACTTAAAAAATAAAATGATAACATTGACTAGTACATGGCGCAAAAAAAAACACGATTGCTGTAAGTTTTCATTCAAGAAAAGTAATCTCAAAACTGTCATTTTTAGCCGTTTTTGGAGATATTAAACGTGTTAGTTTAGGATAATATATGAGGCATTTTTGTTTTTTTTTAGACTTATTAATTGAACGCATTTACGATCTATGACATGGTACAATATTTTTTTTAATAACTTATTTGTTTACACTACAATTAATTATTTAATATCACTATATAATAGACGCGAAATCGCGTCAGCGCTTTGTACCGGCCGAGGTCTTTCAGATTTTTAGTCTTTCTATTCTACAGTGATACTAAATAATTAAGCTGTTGATCCCCGCACGAACGCCGGCGGTCGTGCGCCATTGTCTTACTATTGTGTCTCTAATTACGCTACTCCAAAAGTTAATTGTATTGTAGTGCACATTATTGTTATATTTTCCGTCGGAAATCATTGATTTTGGCTTCTGCGTGGTTTTAACGGATGAATGCTCTTAAATTGTGCAATTCCAATGCAGACTCCTCGAAATTACACAAAGTAAAGCATCTGCCTGGTTTTGAATCCGCGACTTACAACTCGTAAGGCGGGCCAGTTACCACTGGGCCATCAGTTTTCTAATTAAGTACTGTAATATTTATGAGAACATTACTACACCAAACTACAAAATACTTCACCACCAACCATTTCTTGTTCAGACATTAAAATTTACAGTTACCAAGTTATTTCAAAATTACGTAATTTCGTTGTGAAACCAAACGAAAACAATATGACATAACCTAATTAGAAGTTGTCGCAAACAAAATGGGCCCGACGATTATCCCATGATCAAATAATGCGCGCAACATCTTAATTAAAAGAGTTTTAATTAATGCAATTTTCTCTTCCGTTTATTTAAAAACAACCGGTTAGGTAAGCGTTGATCTCGTTTGTGGAGGGTTCGGTGTTTTATTTTTGTCCCAAATAGACAGGCCGTTAAAGTAAACTTATGTGGCAGAATTTATTATAAAAAAAAATATATAAATATAATGTATACATATAATTATATTCAATCCAATCTTAAGTGACAGTGGGTAGAGCAACATCCATTTAGCATCCTCTTATATCAAGATCGACTTGACCGTTGTGGACGACTACGTTTACCTGGGCCAGACGGTTCAGTTGGGTAGGTCTTCGAGTAATATACCACAGTGTCTCAAGATAATTATGGCGGTAAGTCCCCTCTTTGAGGCGTGGCTGGAAAGACCCCACGGCGTCCTTACCTTCCGCATGACGCAGGTCGTCACCGGACATGGTAAGTTCGAGAGGCTCCTGCACCGGATTCGTGCGGAAGAAACGCCCGATTGTCATCATTGTGTGGACCGCCCGGAGGACACGGTGGAGTACGCGGTGGAGGTGTGCCTCGCCTGGGCAGAGCAACGCCGTGTCCTCGTGGGGGCGATCGGCGGTGGCGGTCTCTCGCGCCGGGCCTTGGTACAGGCCATGGTCCGGAGCGACGAAGCAATAATCCATGGGTTTTTTCTGAAAGGAAAACTCGGGGCCCTGGAACGCAAGGCTAAAGAGGAAGTGGGAGTGGGTTTTAATCAGTAAAAGTCTGACACACCCTCAAGGTCTGCCCAAGAGCGGGAGAAGTCATTAATGATAAATGATAAATGATATTTATTTTGTAAATAGGTTTAAAAAAACACTTTTACACGTCAATTTTTTTTTTCGTCATTTTTAAACTAGATGAGGCCGGTGTTTCCTAGCTGACTACCCTGAGAAGAAACACCGAAACAAACTCAGGGGTCAAAGTCTCTTTTAAAGTCCATACAGTAAATATGTAATGGTCAAATCACATGAGAACCATGCAGATTTGTCTGAAATGGTCTTTTGAAGAAAGAACCTTACAGATTTGAGTGGACCTGTCCAGTCAGTGCAAGCATTTGTCAGTATTCGTAAAGCTCAACTCAGGACTACTAAGGAGCTCAACTACTTGACGAACAATACCAAGGAAAGGACATTTGGGTAGGCCGCAGAAAATACTCAAATTGCCAGACATACGTTAAAATTACTGAAAAGGAAAAAAAAAGCAATCAACATAGTCCTCACGTTCACAATAATAAAAAGAAAAATATTGTTTACAATACTAAGTAAACATTGATGTCAAAAATTAATAGAGAAAGAGAGAAAAAAAAAAAGTCAAATTGCAAAATAAAAATAATCTACAATATCAAATTGTAATAAATAATAATAATAAAAAGCAAAATTGAAATTAAACACAAAAGAAAAAATAATAATAATAAGACAACAGTTGCAGTGCGTACTGGAGCAGGTCAATCCCAAGCCTTTTGGTCCTCAACATAGTCCTTTATAGTGTAAAAAGCCTTTTGGCAAAGTTTTCGCTTTACAAATAATTTGAATTTATTAAGGCTTAGTTGTTGAATATGACTAGGAAGTTTATTATAGAAGTGTATGCATTGGCATCTAAATGAGCCCCCTATTTTTTTCAGCCTGGTTGTAGCATTAGATGATTTTCCACCAAAAAAAAAAATGGGCAGAGCACATTGCTCGCAGAACAGATGGTCGATGGAGCCGAAAGGTTCTGGAGAGGCGACCTCGTACCGGAAGACGCAGCATTGGACCGATGACCTGATGAGGCTTGCGGGAATCCGATGGATGTGAGACGCACAGGACCGGTCGACTTCTAGCAGCGGACGTCTTTCAGTTGAAATGATGATAAGACTAATCGTTTTGCTAGAGTGAATACCCGTTTATCTATTCGGACCGAAATGTCAAATAAGTGTGGCCCTAATAATAAGCACAATTTCCAAGCTGAAATGTAAATATTTATCAACCGTATTTGGTGTTTCAGTTACGTAGATCTTTCGTTGTTATTGGTTTTTAAGGTGTTGCAATATCTGATATATTTGTGGATGGTGATATTTCAATTCTATCAATCGAAAGTTACCGATTTTCGGTGCTTTGACCGCTCGAGTCTTCCTATGTCCAAGGCTTTCTTTTTCTTTCTTTTTTCTGGGGGACTGCGGGATTGCTCAAAAGTGTTACCGCAGCCCTGAAACGCAAAGGACAACTGTAGGAACACGAGTGGATCAGTGAAAATCTGATAATCCACGCTCCACTCAGCGGGTTTTTTTTTTTATAAAATCTCACACATAAAAAGGATCTCCTCAAATCATTCCTATGCGGATTTGAAACGAAGAACTTGAGGAACGCATGACCAGGCAACTCTTAAGGATTGGCATTGATACACAAACTGACCAAACTGACTGTGACTGACCTGTAAGTGTTGGTCTAGTGATTAGTGGAACTGACTATTATGCCGGAGGTCGTGGGTTCGATTCCCACCCAGGACAAATGTTTGTGTGATTAGCACGATCATTTGTTCTGTGTCTGGTCGTAATTTATCTATAATATGCATGTATTTAGAAATATATAAGTATGTTTATAAGTTGTCTAGTACTCAATACACAAGCTCTGCTTATCTTGGGACTAGATGGCGTTGTGTGTAAGTTCAGGAATATTATTATTATATTTATTTATATAACTCAGGACCCTGCGGTCCTGGACCTTTGGAAGGCGTAAGAGAGGCTGAAGCCAACTCGCAGAGGCCCTTTAAAAAAATTTAATGGAACGTTATAATATTATTATTATTACTATTATTACAAAAAAGCGAGAAACCTGGATGTCTATCATAAACATTGACCTGAAGATAGCACGCTCAGATGTCTGGATGGCCCTTTGAGTAAAAACTGTCGAGCAGCTACAATGCTATATATTAATATTTACCTACATCAATTTTTGAGGGTTTATTAAAACCGTTTAAGGTCCGGATTTAGAGAATTCTGAAGTCCGTTTAAACTTATTTCAGCTTCAGTTTTACGTTTCAATGAGGCAGAGGCGAGAGGCTTTACAAAAATTATTTTCTCGTGAAAAAAGATTTTGTGTAAGCTTTTCATTTAGTAACTAAAGTGTATTAAATTGTAAGGTTGTAATTTTTTGCAGCAAAAAGAGTGGAAAACTATTTTTTTATTTTGAAAAATGAAAAATCTACTTTGTGGAGCTTGCGAACGGCGAGCAATGGGTAGCTCATTGTCCGACCGTTTGGTAACTGTCTGGACCGAGTCCAAGTCTGTTCCACGCGCGCCTTGAGGAGATGTCAGCAAACCGTAGGGGCCCAGCAGGGTCGAAGTCTACTGGGGCCAAGGGTCTGATTCTGAAAGGAAGTGTCGGCCCTGGTATGAAAGGCAACGAAGGAACAGGAGTGGGTTTTTTGACAGTAAAATTCTGACACATCGATCCGCCCAAGACGGGGGACTTCATTGGAAGATTTTCCCACCGAAAAAAAAAAGTCAGTTTGTGGAACACCAGCGTGATAAAGTGATCAGACAATGCTAGTTCAACCAGCCTTGTCGTGCTGACAAGCCTATAAAAATAAATCATATTCAAACCGATGCCTGCAAAAGGAAGGCTGTTTAATCAAGTGTCAGTCAGCGGCGCCTTTGAGTCGATAGTTCGCTTTCTATACGGCAGGCGGCGTTCGTTATCACCTTTCATAGTTCATTAGATACGAATACAAATATACTGACTAGAATATACTGTCATACCGCTTTATGAAAATCATAGAAGAATAAATAGTACTTTTAACTGGCAGAATTTCTGTTCCCTACCATCCGTCAGCATTAACAAAAGAGTTATTTTTTTTTTTTTTTTTTATTAATGATAGGCTCGCGTTTGACCACCATCTCACCCGATGGCAAGCGATGATGTGGTCGACGATGGAGCACGCCTCGCTGTCGGTCGCTTAGTTCGTGTGGCACCCACTTATCTAGCTTTTTTATCTTTCCGATTTGACGCTAGTGCTTCAATGTTGTTTTGACACTAACTCCAAGGCCCGCAGCAAGCTCAGCCGTAGATTGAGATGGGTCCGCTTCCACTATCGCCTTCAATTCGTCGTTGTCGACAATAGTTACCGGCCGACCGCGAGGCTCGTTCTTCAACTCAAAATTTCCAGATTTAAAACGATTGAACCAATAATGGACTGTCTTTATGCAAGCAGTGTTATGCCCGTACACGTCGTTAATGTTTCGTGTTGTTTGCGCAGAGGTATTTCCACGTAGGAACTCATATTCGAAAATTGTACGAATTTTCAGTTTATCCATAGCGCCAAAAACTACCACAATGTCACAAAAACAATAAAGCTATCTAAAAACAAATGACTGAAATTGAAATTAAATTAACACGTCTTTCGAATAAAATTTATTTGAATTTCGAATTGCGCGCCAATCCACAGATAATTAATTCTGAAAATGCTGGTTATAGAATCTCCAATTACATAGGTAATACCTATTATTATATACCTTTCAAAGTTTTTATTTTGCCTACTTTTTTCATGTCCTAAACTGAACTGAACATAAGCTTAAGTTTTCAGGTAATACTAAGATTGGCTAAGGAGATTAAACCCAAAGTATTTTCTAACGACGTGTACCATCAGGTTACTCCTTTATTCGATCGTCTTCGCCAGCCATTAGGTCATCATTTGATAGAAGCTATAAATTATTGCAGAAAATATGACGGGTGAAAAATATATTATAGGTTCCTTTACATTTCACTGCTGCAGAACGTAACCATCATAATGTGTAATTTTTTCAATGTATAATGTGGATTAATTAAAAAAAGAAAACTAAATTATTTTGTGAATTTTCCTTAACTCGGCTATTTAAATACTGGTTATATTGACATTTGATTTAATTGTCCTCTTACCTAAAATCATATTATTCTCGGTTAGAATCAGGTATCTGATAGACTTATCCTATTGAAACTGAACACTATCCAGTTTCTACCAAACTTGAACTCACTGTTATACCTATAGTAAATATTCCATACTTGTAGAGTATGTGATATATGTACTACAAGTATTTTATAAAACCTCATGGGTGCTCATGCTCATTTGATGACTCGAAAAAGTGGCGAAGTGTGAGAAGAGAAATACACACTGATCGACCGACAAATAATTAAATGCCCTACTTAGATACTGCGTACTTAATTACTAATTATGTTTGATAAAAATATAAAATGAAACCATTATATAAAAATTAAACTAGTTTTTATTATGGAGAAATATTACAATTTATACGTAACCTAAAAGTCGATAAGTAATCTGTTTCTTGGTGTCTATTCTCAGGGGTGCTCGGCACCCACTGTTTATTTCTCATGGGTGCTCGAGCCCGCGAGCACCCACGGAGTCGGCGCCCCTGCTAAAGACGATATCTTTGCTTGGATACCTACAAAGAAATCCAAGAACTATTCTTCTTCAAAACACAGCAAACTCATATATTGTGAAACACGTAAACAGCGAGTTAATGGGACTCCCAGTTCAAGTTCCACGGGGAAATAAACCAATTTTTTATCCACAATGCTACCTTAACAAAGAAAAGAATTCCAGTAGAAAACTCCAATTTTCGAAGTACGTCAATATTTCCAAATTATCTTTTACAGCTAACGGATAGCTGTACATCCTTATGTAGACTAAGTTAGAGATGATATTTGCCTGATGTTTAGTTTAATAGGTGCTAGTTAAGTTGGGTTGAAGCAACGATGAGTCAAACGGAAGTGAATTCGCACAATAGCCGGTGAGAGCTGTAGAAAATGGAAAGGGTTTTCGATGCGTTTTTTCTTTCAGTTTTTGCTAACAATTGAGAAATTTTCCGATGCACCTTCATTGTAGCGTTCTGGGTATGAAGTTTTTATGATTTTTCGTGAAATTGTGCATCGACTTTTCCACCCAAATATATAATAAAATTGGGGCATGAAAGAAAATTCTTTAAGCTTGCTAATACTGGTTTTCATCGTTTGCTTTGATATTTCTTTATAACTATTGCCAATATTTAGTCGTATAGAAGTTTATTTAGTAACTTCTCGAACGAAGTTGAGATAGCAGACCCCCGGGCTTTCCTTTCGGAAGTAACCCATTGCCCCAGTACGCTTCGGCCTCGCTGGGCCCCTACGGCTTGCTGAAATATCTTTGAGGAGCGCGCGAAACACTACACTTCGTCGACGACTCGGGCTCGGTCCGAACGGTTATCGGACGGCTGGACTGCGAGCTACTCATTGCTCGTCGTTCGCAAACCCCAGCCACGACGGCTGGAGTTCAATCTCTCTGCTTTATGTTCATTAAAATATGATTTGCGACCGTAACACGTATTTATTTATGCAATTATAAACAACAAGTTCAGCCACCCTTATTGAATGACTTTTTTATGAAAATATAGCTCTTTTTTTAGGTGGAAAAGTTCCTTCTTTGCCATTGTTCCAGGGCCCTAGGGATCTCTTTCGCATCACCGATGGCCCCAGTAGGCTTCGACCCTGTTGGGCCCCTACGGTTGCTGACATCTCCTTGGGGGCGACCGCCTGCTACTCCTCCTTGCTCCGGACCATGGCCTGTACCAAGGCCCGGCCCGAGAGATTGCTGCCGCCGAGCGTCCCCACGAGGACACGGCAGTGCTCTGCCCAGGCGGGGCACACCTCTACCATATGCGCAACCGTGTCATGAAATAGCCCTGTAAAATGCAAAAAAAAAAACATAAGGAAATTACGATTTCGCGTGTTGCCCTAGCACTTTCACCTTTTTTCAAGAATGATCTAATGTCTTCTCTCGCTCTAAGATAGAGCGAGAGGGTGTATCAGCCTTTTACTGTCGAACTTTGGCCCCAGTAGGCTTCGGCCCCGCTTTTACCTTAAAAATGTAAAACACTTATTCACAAAACTTTTTTGTTTTTCGCTCATTGCCAAAAGTATGAGACTTGAAGTTACTTTGCCCTTTCGAGCGGAAAGGGTCGATATTCCAAAAGTAGTCGTCTATGTTTACTTTTCTCACTCCAAGACTAGATCCTTAACACAATCTCCAAAACAACACAATACAATAGAGGTATACCTGTAAGGTTTCAGGTAAACTAATAGTGAATGTTTCTTGTGCACACAAATGTGTTCCATTTCCACTGAAAACTAACTCTGCTTAGAATATTCTAGGTATCTCTCGAACAGACTGGCGAAGAGACACTGAAACAAAATTAAGCATATTTTTATTCATTGAATTTATATTGGAAACGAAGGATGTGAAACTGTGTCCATTTGCTTTGGATTTTGTTTGTAAGGTAGAATGACGAAATTGGAGAATGATTATTTACTTATTTATTTTACAGAAGGCTTACAGACAAGCAAACCAATGATTTAAAGAATGTAATATAAACAAATTGCTAATTACAAGCCTCCAAACATAGATAAAAAAATAAAATAGACATTACTACAAGTCAATTTAATTCGTTAAGAGAGTAGTAAGTTGAATATCATTGAAAAATGTCTGAACTAAAAGCCGTCTTAAGATCGACACACTTTCGAAGCGAGAGGGAATAGCAGAAGTCGCATTCTCCTGTGAAGTAGTAATGCTAGAGAAGAAGACGGCCGCACGCGGGAGGGAACGGAGTAGGCACGGGCTTGCGTACGACAAGCAAACGCAAACGGTAGTTCGTCAAAGAGATATCAGCAAGGACCCAGCAGGGCCGATATGCGCTAGGGCTGTGGAAAATTCCTGTAAAGGAACCCTGCAATCTTTGAACGCAAAGGGCAACTGAAAGACACAAGTCTGATTTTAGTCAGTAAAAGTCTGACACGCCCTCCCAGTCCACCCTAGAACGAAAGAAGGCATTGACTGTCTTCCCACTGCAAAAAAAGTCACCATACTAGTGCAAACAAATCGACCTTAGAATCCCTAGGAAGTCTATTAAAATTAAGTGCATTTCGTATGAAAAACATTTCGCGTATAATAATTAATCAATGCGAAAGATACACTTAATATAATGACAGGATTTTTCTGAATCCAGCAACCAAATGTTGTATGCGTTTCTCACTTATTTAACACAACAATATTTATTTTTTTTAAGTAAAAAGGAGCGAGCTCAGACGAAGGAAGAGAGAGCAAAAGAGTAGCTGTAATACACCCAGATTTTTCCAGTTAAGTTTAGGTTCCATCATATAGTCGGAGGGGGCGAGGTGGGGGAAGAAATGGAGTCTATGCTCTGGGCACGCCACTATTGCAGCGGTAAGTCCCCTCTTTGAGGAGTGGCTACTGAGGCGTCACGGCGTTCTTACTTTCTGCCTGACGCTGGTTCTCACCGGCCACAAGTTAACAGTTCCTTTCTGGCCACCGTAGGCGCGGGCTTGCGTACGGCGAGCAAAGAGATATCAGCAAGATTGACAGGGCCAGTTAGGGTCGATTGCTGCCAGGATTGCGCATTGTTTGAAGGACTTACCGTGGCTCACACAAAGGGCAAATGATGGAACTCTGTAGGTTTTAGTCCGTTAAAGTCTGACACTCCCTCTCACTCCACCTAGGGCACGAGTAGTCATTTTATGATTTCCCAACTGAAAAACTGAGCAAGTGCGGTTTGGACTCGCACACAGAGGCTTCTGTACAAACTTAATGTAAATAGATCAATTCCCGAATGGAGTTTGTAAGATTTTTCCGAATCGCAAAAAAAGTATTTTTTTTCTTGTGACGTAACAACAAATAAAGCGTATGGTATTTACGGACACATTTACTGCCTTGAGTTTAAAAGCTAAACGAATCTAGTCATTTGTTATCTTCACTTCTGACTTGAATAGACGGCAGAGTATCGTGTTTCTAAAAACCAGGATTTGTGCCAATTATATGTTTATCTCATTCCACTTGTTTTCCAGTCGCTTAGACCGGTGACAGTCTAAGTGACTGGTAAACACTTAGATTAAATCAAAACAGCGGAAGTTAGGTGGGTGCACAAACCGCTGAAATTAAGCCACTGTGGCTTAATGTCACTCAGTCGCAATCGGCGAATGAGATAAACGGGCGCGTTTTTTTTTAACGTGGTATAAAGCTTATCAAAATGCCTTCATGTGCTTTTATGCTTTGTACAAATCATACGAAATAAAAAGAACAAATCACATTTCACTCGTAAGTACATGAAAACTTAAACTTTCTCATGTTATTTCGTATTTCACTTATTGTTTTGGTCGCAATTTTGCGAAGCGAGATAGATAGAGCTGTTTTTCGTAAACATTCGGCAGCTAACGCGATTTCGCTCGTACGACAGCACCGACTCTTATCTCTATCCTTGTCTATCAGTGACTGTAGGTTTGCGACTGTGATGACACTGATCATAGATGTGAGAGTTTTGGTGCATGTAGTCGTGCAAAGAGTCCAGGTTTTCTGATTGCGATGTTAGCGCGTAACTTATCTTTCCTTATAATTATCAATGGGAAAACAAGTACAATAAAAAACCTTTAGTAAGCTTGTGTTATCTGTACCTAAGTATACTATGTAAATAATGATGATTTTTTCGAGTGTTGTTCAGTGGCAGTTTTAATTTGGAACGCTTATGCTTATGCTATGGGAACACAAACATGTGAGTGCATGTTACCGTACCACGACTTACGTCTGGAAATCAGTAAGGCAATAAATGTAAAGAACTGCTCAAGAGTGTTCAAGAGATACTTTCTAGATTGTAATGCAATCTAGAAAGTATCTTTTGAATGATAACCATGTATGTATACTTAAGGGAAAGAGGGGGGATATCGGTTAAAGGGTGAAACCGGATAGTGATAGATCCAAATTAAAAACTTAAAAAGATTGGTAAATAAGCATTTCAATAATTAAAAATTTTAATTTAGGATATTTTTAAGGGAGCGGTTTCGTCCTATAAACTAGCACTGGGTCATTAATAAGGTTACAACTATAATATTTTTATCAGTAGTATCTATAATAGTAACTATACACAAGCAGACAGACGGCAACAGTCGCACCATTAATTTTACAATTACCTGAAATAAAGAAGGATAAGAAGAGACCAAGTTTTTTTTTTAATTCTGCCTACACTAAGAATTATTCCCTCATCGTGAATGCGTTCACAAATACGTAAAATCACATATAAAAGACACTTAGACTCGGAATAACTATCCGTAGTTACAACAAATTGCGCTTAAACCACGCCTACACGTGACAGAATTTAAAGTTCATAATTGTAGAAAAACATAAAAATAAGCGTGAAAACAGAAAAGAAGTATCTTTCTTCGCTCTCAGGTATGAAACGTGCCTACACGTGACGTGTTATTGAAAAGCCAATGCAAAATATTGGCATGATTTACTTTTTCTTTTCACCAGAAATGAAACAAAAAAGTACAAGCAATGCTTCTATAGGTATCTTCATTCGGTTACGGTTTAAAGACCTGGTTCTTTTTGCTATTGATTTCTTGTATTGTCCGCTAACTTATGATCTCGATAAGCATTGCTTGTTCTTTTTTGTCAGGCGTTACTTATTTTCCCTATATTATAATTAAGACGACTTTAGGGCTTGAGTTCTTTGCAACACTAGACACCCCCCTACAACATCAAGCTATAAATGAGAAAGTGAGAGACGCAGAATAACTCATTAGAGAAATCGTGTAGTATATTTAACAATGGGAAACTTAAAATATCAGACACGGAGTATTTTTATTTAAGAAAAATAACGCACGATAAAAAACAAAAGCGATCTACTAAACTGTCTCTAACTTCGTTCGGTTACGGTTGAAAGACATAATTTTTTTGATATTGATTTCTCATACAGTCCTTTAAGACATGGCCTAGGTTTCACTATTGGCAAAAGTTTAATTCCCCTTTCAATCATAATTCTTCTCCAATTCGATAATCAAATCATCACCATTCAATTTAGGAGTGGAATTTCCTGCCAGAGTCTGTGTTTCCTGACCTGACAACATTGAGGTCTCAAGGTCAAGAGTGAATAAGTTACTTCAAGGTAAGCGTGCTCCATCGTCGGCCACCTCATCGCTTACCATCAGGTGAGATAGGTAGCGATAAAACGCGAGCCTATCCATAAATAAAAAAAAAAAAACCAACACTTAACTTTCACTTTAAAAAAGCTTCTTGATTAAAATTTACCTTTAAGCGTAGTATCCAGCGCAAAAACTTTTAAAACAGTTCTTTTAACTCTTGAATACAATGCAGTACTAGGACAATCACACCAGTCCCTATAAATAATTAAAATTCCATCCAAAATTCAACTAATACGGAATATCAAATGGTAATCAGTTTCTCTCCGTGGCCATGGTCATCCGTCATTGTCACCATCACTATCTCCGACCTCCTCGCTCTCGTTGAGTATTAATGCCGCTGCCTCTTTCACACATCATCTCAAAGTTATTAACTATCCGTGCAATTCCTAATATGCGTCAGTCAATTTAATTTGGGGCTTTGTGGAGTTCGAACATGGTTTCATATTAACTAGCGGAATAGATCGACGGGTGAATTTATAGTGAAAAAAGTTTTCTGTAACAAATGTCGGCTTCCACAGCATAATTAGTTTTTGGTCTGGCACTTTACAACGAAAGTTTTTTTTTTTTTTTAAATTTGGTTTCTTCTTGTATTTTAATAACATTTTACCCAATCTTTTTCAAAAGCGCTTTTGGCTTTTTGACTGATAAGGCAGCCCAGATTAAGTGGGGCTAAGCTGGACATGTCTGCCGCATGCCGATCGAGCGGTGAGCCCATAAAACACAAAATTCGTACCCTGAAATAGAACGACGGGGTCGCGGCAGACCAAAAAGGAAATGACAAAATGACTCAAATTGTGAGCTCCTTAGTAATCCTGAGTTGAGCTTTGCGAATACTGACAAATGCTTGCACTAACTGGACAGGTCCACTCAAATCTGTATGGTTCTTTCTTCAAAAGACCATATCAGACAAATCTGCATGGTTCTCATATGATTTGACCATTACACATTTACTGTATGAACTTTAAAAAAGACTTTGACCCCTGAGTTTGTTTCCGTGTTTCTTCTCAGGGTAGTCAGCTAGGAAACACCGGCCTCATCTAGTTTAAAATGACGAAAAAAAAATTGACGTGTAAAAGTGTTTTTTTAAACCTATTTGCAAAATAAATATCATTTATCATTTAAATATCTTCCATTAGAATTGGCAAAAAGTGGCTCCGAGCCGGGAACAATGGAAGGAATGGAGAAAGGCCTTTGCCAAGCTGTGGGGCAGTATAGGCTAGTTATAATAAAAATAATAATTGTTTAAGTCAAGTGTCAATGCAGAAATACAGTAACAAAATGGCTTTGCAAAATGGCTTCTTACTTTAGATTATGACACAACTAAAAATTTATTAGCTTGAGTGGTAAACTCACGGAGAACACATTTATATATTTATATATCAAACAATCGCATAGGTGCACTCACATTTACGTTTATAACTTACAGACACACTACCTTAATTCCAAACACTTTTTTTTTAATTTACATCAATAATTACACACTTTCGGTAACCATTGTTGTTTATTGTATTCCTTCTTAAAATTAAGTTAGTTTAAGGAAAATTCTTTGAAATTGACAACAATGTAAGGTATGGAAGGAGCCTGGATCTCACGTCACAGGGAATCCTAGTGTGAGTTCCAGGAAACAAACTTATATAAATGTATCTTCTGTAATAATAAATTAAGTCTATTAAAAACCTTTACATATTAACATTGCATGGAAATGGGACCACAAATCTAATCGTACTAACATCAACCGCGTTGTGCCACGTGAACTGTAACTACACCTATTCCTCTATCTAACCACGTATGTACATATAACCGTGCGGTTTCACGATACCGCGGTCTGTTTCATTCAGAGCAGGTTTTACAGTAAACCACGGAGGCTCATGCATTTAATACCTACTTGTAGTTTGCAAATAATTAGGTTTATTGCATAAAATGATTCTATCTAGGAACACAACTACCTAATACACAAACGTAGTTGCAAAACTTTATGTTTTTGAGGGTTCCGTACCTCAAAACTCGTACTCCTTTATAGGATCACTTTGTTGTACGTCTGTCTGTCTGTCAAGACCCTTTACCACGGGAACGCGTGAAGGTATCGAGTTGAAATTAAAACTATATACTCAAGCCTGCAATCCCTTGAAGCTGTGTAAAAATCGAATTTCTGAACAAACGGCAAAAAAAGATACCTACGGCCGTTTATGTTGCAAAAAAACGTGTATTTCGACACTCTTAAGGAAATCAAAATTCATAGGGTATTTCCCGTTGATCTAGAATTCTAAAATTTGGTATGAAGCAAGGTCTTATAGATAGCACAAATATAGGAAAAAATCTGAAAATTGTAAATTTGTAGTTACGTCACAAAAAAATTAAATTGCTATTCGGAACAAAATCTTCGTAACTCTATTCGGGAATTGAACTGTTTTCATAGGTAAGTTTGTACAGAACCCTCAGTGAGCGAGTCAGACTCGTTTTTTGGTGAGAAACCTTAAAATAACTTTTCCCACTCTGGGTGAAGTAAGAGGGAATGTCAGACTTTTATTGACTAAAAACCCACTCCTGTTCCTTCGTTGCCTTCGTCCAGGGCCCCGGGTTTCGTTTTCACACTACCCATGGCACCAGTAGGCTTCGACCCTGCTGGGCCCCTACGATTTGCTGACATCTCCCAGAGGCGCGCGTGGAACAATACGCGCCGTCGACGACTTGGGCTCGGTCCGGACGGTTACCGGACGGTCGGACGGCGGGCTACCCATTGCTCGCCGTCCGCAAGCCCGCGCCTACGGTGATATACTAAACGAGTGGGATTCGCGCACGAAGGGTTCCATACCGTCTGTAAAAAAACCCCGTTTGTTGTATGGGAGCCCCACTTAAATATTAATTTTATTCTATTTTTAGTATTAAGTGTTATAGCAGTAACAGAAATACATCTTTTGCGAAAATTTTAACTGTCTAGCTGTCACGGTCCAAGAGATGCAGCCTGGTGACCGACAGAAAGTACCCAAAAAAGGAGATTATCTTTATATTCTTGAATAACAACACCACTATATTCATCTACAATGCGAAGTATTTGTCGAGGCGTGAAACATATCAGATTTATATCATAGGTGCTTATTACTGAAGCCGCTCGTTCGACACGATTTGAATATTATATTCTGACACAGAGTTATTCATGGATGTGTCAGAGCCAAAATGGAATTCTATTTGCGTGTAAAAACGTGATTTTTTTGTGATTTTTAATATTCTTTTTAATGTTACTCTTGAAAAATCGTTGTAATGATCTCATTGTGATGCGCCCGTACTTGTAAAATGATAAATGATACTTATTTTGCAAATAGATTTTTAACATTTTTTGTAAATAGATTTTTAAAAATTTTTTTACGTCAATTTAAACTAGATGAGGCCGGTGTTTCCTAGCTGACTACCCTGAAAAGAAACACCGAAACAAACACGGAGGTCAGTCTCTTTTAAAGTCCATACAGCAAACATGTAAAGGGCAAATCTTAAATATATAAAACTCAAAGGTGACTGACTGACATAGTGATCTATCAACGCACAGCCCAAACCACTGGAGGGATCGGGCTGAAATTTGGCATGCAGGTAGATGTTATGACGTAGGCATCCGCTAAGAAAGGATTTTGCTAAATTCTACCTCCAAGGGAATAAAATAGGGGATGAAAGTTTGTATAAACCTTTGTCAACTTTAAACCGATCAGGCTGAGACTTTGCATGCATATAGCTACTATGACGCAGGCATCCCTTAAGGAAGGATTTTGTTAAATTCTACACCCAAGGGGATAAAATAGGGGATGAAATTTTGTGCCGGAAAAAATATACCTAATTAATAATAATACTTAACGCGAGCGAAGCCGCGGGCAAAAGCTAGTCTATATATATAAATGGAGAAACTGACTGACATATCAAAGCACAGCCGTAACTACTGGGGCTAGGAGCGTGAAATTTTGCACAAGGGTTCCTTTTCCGCTATAGGCGAGCACGAAAAGAGAATTTTTCAAAATGCACACCCTAAGGTGATGGAAACGGGAGTCCAAAGTTTGTGTGGAAAAACTTATATTCACGCGGGCATAGGCACTGACAGAAGCTCTTCTTCTTTGTCCAACCCTCTTCCCAGTTTAGCTGGGGTCGGGTCTCCTTGTACGTTTGCGCCAGAGAGTTCTGTTCTGGCTTGTCTGTGTACTCAGACTCGCTTGCTGGATTTCTTTTTGCATATTTGACCACCAGACCACCAGGCACTGACAGAAGCTAGTCATAGATATTTGTGGCAGGTGGTCGCCTCTTTCTGCGAAGCAGTAATGCTAGCAAAGGAGGAGGCCGCACGTGCACGCGCAAGGGAGCGACCCTCACGCCCCAGCCACCGGGATCCCAATCCCGATTTCCGGCCACCGTAGGCGCAGGCCTGCGGACGTCGAGCAATGGGCAGCTCGCCGTACGACTGTCGGGTAACCGTCCAGACCGAGCCCAAGTCGTCGACGGCGCGTACTGTACCACGTGCGCCTCAAGGAGATGTCAGCAAACCGTATGGGCCCAGCAGGGTCAAAGTCTACTAGGGCCAAGGGTTTGTTTCTGAAAGGAAAACTCAGCCATGGTACAAAAGACTTACTACTTTTTATTTTATTGTTGTTTGTCCTGTGCGAGTCTCAAATAAATATAAGTCTTTGTGAACACAAATGGAAGGTATTCTGCCTGTCCATTTTTAAGCGTCTTGCGATGATTGATGATCGGAACTGAAAGTAAAAGTCCAACTTGCAGTTAACAATATGTATTTGTTCCACAGTGGCACATCTAGCTTAGACAAATTGGAGTAATAAAAACAAATGCGGCATGGTTATCGCAGTGCTTGAGCGACTGGCTGCTGCACTGTGTATTGCGGATTCGATTCCCACGCGAAATAAATATTTGTATGGCCTACAGATAAGTGTTCCAAGTCTGCTAGTCTTGTGTCCTCGCGCCATAAACCTCTTGGCCTAAAAGTAAATATAAAATCGATTAATAAAGATCGACTGTATTAACAGCTGGGATCGACCGGTTGATTGCGATCAACCGGTTGCATTGCCCTGCCCCTTTTCGTTTCGATTATCTTATCGTCGATCGCCTCGAGTCGGCCACGCTCAGTCACGTGGTCAGAACAAAGAAATAGGAGGCGTGGCCGACTCGAGGTGATCAACGAAAAGAGAATCGAAACGAAACGGTTGTAACAAGTTACAACCGTTTCGTTCCTAGCCAAGGCTAGGGGTTCTGATATAAACAAACAAAATCAGTGTCTGTGTGCAAAATAATTAAGCATAAATTCCACAATTACTCAAACTTTTCACCAAATAACAGTCTGTAAACTGAGTAAAGTTACTTACTAAAGTTACGTTCACTGTTTTGTAGCTTACACTCAATCTCATTAGATAATATCTTAAGTCAAAACGGAGCTAACGTGATTAATTCGTAACTTTACGTGAATATTAATAAATTGAATTAGAAGTTACATAAACTGACTAGGTGTTAGTTAATTAACTATACAATGAAGTGATTACCTACTTCATCTCATTCATTTTTTTTTTCTTTTTCTTTTAATTTTGATTTTATTCAATATGACACACAACTAATTTAATTTCAACTAATAAGTTTTATATTTGCATGCCAAAATTAAAGGCAGAATAAGAAATTAATTTTATTTATGTTGTCAACCTTCTGTACCTTATTTACGAAAATAAACGATTTATTATTATTAAAGACATGTCAGTAAAACCGTAGGAGCCTTAAACCATGGCCGATGCCCGCTAGGAACGTAGGGACTTTCTGAAAAGAAAACCCATGGTCCTAAAATTCAAAGGGCAACTATTGGAGCATACGTGGGTTTTAGCCACTAAAAGGCTGACACGCCCTCTTGCTCCACCTTCCAAAAAAAGGGGGTGCAGTTTGAGCATCCCGCCTTGAATAATTTTCTCTTGCGAAGTTATAAAGAGGTAGATCAAAATTCGTCGAGTTTTGTACTAAAGGATAAATTATGCAAGAGTTAGCAAAGGGAGATCGAACATTTTTGTACTTACTTTGCCTCGGATATGCAGATTTTAATGTGATGAATTTTTAAAAAAATATTTTTGTAATGTTATTTCTGAAAGCCAGAGGGTTGCTAATGCACCTCCTTCCAGCCCATGAACTGAGATATTCTTGGTGAAAAACTTTGTCTTCCAAATTAAATTAATTAAATAGGCCTACATCGGCACTTATAACACGTCAGAAAATAGTGTACAGTTCCAATTGGTCGTTTTTTCTTTTCATTGATGTAAACTAGTGCTTGTTTGCGATCTCACCTGATGGAAAGAATGATGTAATCGTTGATGGTGAAGCGCACTAGTTTATTAAGAGCCTATTCACTGCAGGCAAATTTTTCTAGTCCTTTGTAGTACACGTCATAAATAACAAGGCAAAACGCCGTAAGGGTGGTCACTCGCCGTACGGACGTACGTCGAGTTGTCTGATAGCAGAAAGGCGATGGCAGAATCAAGTCATGCAATTCCCGCTCACACTCTCCAAAATGCAATGCGTTTCATATGAAGATGAACCGGCAATAAACTCCATGGTGACTCTTTTAAAAAAATATATTAAAAAAATTATTTTATAAACATTGTAAAAATCAATTAAGTAACTACCTACCTACCTAATTTTAAAATAAGATACTGTCTGCCCCTTATCATCGTCACTACAGGCGATCAAATTATAACTTGTAACAGTATTGTGTGTGTTGTAAACAAACCACTAACGCAGACTTTTGACGAAGTTCCCACTTTGATGGGAGCGATTTAAATAATTTCCATTTTCGAAACTCAATCGCGTCAGTGAAGTATAATTCAAGTAAAAGTGATTTGATCAAACAACCGTGGTTTGGGCTCTTTTGTGAAGCCTCAAGACGTTTAAAGTTGGTTGTGAACGACGCTTTGTGTTTTTTGTGCCATACTTGTGGTTTTTGGGAAGCGATTATAAAATAAATTGGTTCTGTAAACATCTTAAATTTATGTTTTAATTATTGATGGGCTCACGCTTGACCAATATCTCACTTGATGGAAACCGACGATGGAGCGCGCTTGCCTAGAAATAACCTATTCACTCTTGACTTAAAGACTCCTAGGGACTCCTATCAGGAAACACAGATTCCGGCAGGGAATTTCACTCCTTAGCTGTACGTACAATGAATGTGCCCACCATGTACCATGTTTTAGACATTTGTGTGCAATATTTGCTCATCATAATCATCATTTTAGCCGAAAGACGTTCACTATTGGACATAGGCCTTCGCCAAGTGTCGCCAAAATGAACGGTCCCGTACGTCTCGCATCCATCGGATTCCCGCAACCTTTACCAGGGGGGTTACCATGACGTTTAAAGTAAGATTGTTTCCATTCTTATTTCAGTGTGGGTAAGAGACAGAGCTATACAGGTTGTCTAGCGCCATCTCTTACCCACACTGGAAATAAGAATGAAACAATCTTACTTTAAACGTCATGGTACAGGTTCTAGTCATCGGTCCAACTGGTAGGAGGCTTTTTAACGCTGCGTCTTTCAGTACACGGTCACCACCCCAGAACCTTTCGGCCCTAACGGCCATCTGTTCTGCGAGCAATGTGCCCTGCCCATTGCCACTTTAGTTTGGCGATTCTTATTTGCTATACTGTCTTTATCATGTGGTTGTTTGAATAGATAACAACAGCCAATAATAGTGGAGCGTGTGTGTCATTCAGTTCCCTTTAAAATGGTTGAGCTGAGTGGTGCTGATATACCTACACGTCATGTTCGTGAATGGACGTTGTCGTCAGTTGAGACTGGTCATCTCTTAGCTACCATTTCTTTATTACAATTTCTATCTTTGAAATGTTTTATGTGTCACCGTACGTCTGGTTGTCCGATGGTAGAAAAGAGATGGCGGAATCAAGTATTTTTTTTTTTTTTAATTCTTTATAGGTTCGCGCTTGACCACTATCACACCTGATGGAAAGCGACGATGCGGCCGACGATGGAGCGCGCTTACCTAGAAGTAACCTATTCACTCTTGACTTAAAGATTCCCGGGTTGTAGCCATCAGGAAACACAGATTCTGGCAAGGCATTCCACTCCTTAGCTGTACGCACAATGAATGTGTTCCCAAAACGTTTTGTGCGTATAGGTGGGATGTCCACCATGTACCGGTGGCGCATTGCCGTACGCCTGGTGGTCCGATGATGGAACGGGCTAGGCGGAATCAATTTTCAAACTCTCCAAAATGCATCCTGTAAAATACTGAAAGGCTAGATGATTCTTAAAAATTGACTGTTTAACATATTTGCCGTTGCAAAATTAACTTTTCCAATCTTCAGCAAAATACAATTCAAAATCATCATGGAAATTGCATATTTCGCTGCACGGTTAAACTGAACGTTTACAGAAAACACGGCAACATAATATTTTGAACATCAATAATTATTTTGATATTCTGCTATAATAATGTTGTCTTTGGTTTCAATTACGTATCGAAACAGTGGAATCAATTATTTTTTACCTTTATTTATAATGGCATAATTACAAAATAACAGTTCACCAACACTTTTATGAATCACTTTACGATTTACTTCAATGCGATCTAACTTAAGAACTCGGAACGTATTACACTATTTACATAATATACTTTATTGTACCTACACAAAAATGACGCACAGGATCGGTCGTTGTGGAGACGCTTGGGGGAGGCCTATGTCCAGCAGTGGACGTCTTTCGGCAGAAGTGATGATGATGATGATGACACCAAAATAATGTTATCCGTCTGTCAAACATTCTTTTTTTAAGAACACGTTGAGATATTAAGCCGAAATTAATATTAAATACAAGGGGTATTTATAATAATGTAAATAATAAATCGTTTATTTGCGTAAATAAGGTACAGAAGGTTGACTACATAAATAAAATTGATCTCTTATTCTGCCTTTAATTTTGGCGTGCAGGTATAAAACAGACTAGTTTAAATTAAATTAATTATATTGATTAAAATCATGCACTCATTATACAAATTTCCATTCCATTAAAATTAAAATTGTATTGTTGAATTAAAAAGTGTCAATATAACAATGAAAATTAATAAAAATAATAATCATGTCATGTCCATTTGATTTGGAGCAGTAAAAATCAAACTAAGAAGTCAACACAATCTAAAGATTAGACCAATTATGCTCCGTGTATAGCGCATATTTTAACCAAGGAAATCTTTTTCTGGAAAGTCAGGAGTATTTGAATAAAAGTACTTGTGTGCGATTAAACAATGTAATGTCGAATGCAAAGAGAACAAAGAAATAAATTAAATTTCTAAAAATATACGTAGATCTTGACCGTAATCGTAGAATTATCGTAGTATGATGGTGATGTACTATTTTTTTTGGTTAAGATGAGTTATCAACTAATTGGAGTGTTACGTTTACAAATCTGAACAGAATCAAAACCGGGTGCCCGTTGAGCTAGAATACTGAAAGACAAGAATCTCAAATAAAGAAAACTGTAAATTTGTAGTTAGATTCGGATTTAGATTCGGAAAAATCTTCGAGATTCGATGGAATCGAACTATTTACATAGGTAAGTTTGTACGGAACCCTCGGTGTGGGAGTCTAACTCACACTGGAACAAAGTAAAAAAAAACTAAAAACAAAACAAAATTTTCTGAAATCCGCTGAAAATGACCGTATATTCTGATATACGGTCATTTTCAACGGACTTATATCTGTATAATCGAACCTGAATGCCAGTTGCTTGACCTCAACCGTGCCTCAGCCAGATCTCGAGTCGATCGACCTTCGCTCGATGGGATCCGCGCCCTGATGATGCTTAAGCACGATCGCCCACTCTAACCAAGTGCTGTACGCCAGAATATTTTATTTTTTATTGATAATGTGATATTATGTGCACTATTTTATGACAGTTTTGTAATTTACTATTTGAGTGGAGATTTTGAGTGAGAAATGTAACTTTTTGTTTGGTGAGTACTTCAAGTTTTTGGGGGTGTTCAAGACTTTTATAAATGCAGCTGTTTTTCATTTGTTTTATCGGAGTCGTTCTTTATTTTAGAAAAACTGAGGCAAATGCGAGTCGAACCCTCGCACTGAGGGTTCCATACAAACTTACTTATGTAAATAATGTCATTCCCGAACAATCTCGAAGATTTTTTCGAATTGCTAAATTATTATTTTTTTGTGACGTAAGAACAAATTTTCTGTTTTCATATTTATAATTCCTATACTTGTGCTATAGGACCTTGCATTATGCCAATTTTAAGGATAGTGGGTGAACGAGAAGTACCGTATCAATTTTTATTCCCTTGAGAGTGTCGAAATTTTTTTTTTTTTTTTTTAATTCATATTAACCAGTGCTTGACTGCGATCCCACCTGATGGTAAGCAGCGATGCAATCATTGATGGTGAGGCGCACTAGTTTATTAAGAAATATACGTTTTTTGCGACATGAACGGCCTTATCTTTTTTTTCGTTAATTTTGTAGTTTGGTTTTTTCACAGCTTCAAGGGACCGCAGACCTGAGTATATTATTATAATTCCAACTCAATACCTCAACACGTTCCCGAAACAAATGGTCTTGACAGACCGATAGACGGACAACAAAGTGATCCTATAAGGTTTCCGTTTTTTCCTTTTGAGGTACGAAAGCAAAAAAAGGGGATGACGTTTATGTTTTTTTTTTTTATAATTATAACAGGGGCATAAGCGCTAGTACAAGAGACTGTATAATGTGTTTATTTTTGTATACTGTGGTTAATTGATAATAGGTTTGGCTTAACCAACATACAACAAACAACGTAGTAAATTTGTTTATATGCTATGCATGAGTGAATTTTGGTAAAATTTTGAAGTCGTGCTATGACGCATGCTATGTGTTTCAAACCACGTTCGGAACACTACACAGCGCTCTAAACCGTAAATTGTTGATGTGGATCAAAAATCTGCCCAACTTAAATGCAACCGGACAAAACATAACTGCCGCATTTCTAATGAGCTGTGGCCCCTTAAAACACAGAATTGGTGCCCAGACACAGCAACACGGGGGCGTAGCAGACCACAAAGGAGATGGCGGGTCGACCCTGGATGTCTTCCTTGGGAATTAGCAAGAGAAAGCGAGGAATCGTGATCGTTGAAAGGAATGGAGGAAAGCCATCAGTGGGACAATATAGAGTAGCTATAGTAAAATAATTATTTCAAAGTCATTTCAAGTACCTAGGTAACAGAAAAATACCACTGTAAAGGCAAAAATCAATTTGCAGAAATAGACACAGCTTTACCTCACAGTTCCTAGAAACACTTTACCACGAAAGCTTTCTAACAGCTATATTAATACCTATATCTGTTTTCCAATAACCACACTTCTGATATCAGACATCGACCTCATATATACCTTTTATTTTCAATTTTCAATAAAAGGACCGATCGTGGGATAAGTGTTTCATTTTGCGCTGTCAGTTGATCTCAGGATCGCACAAGAGAGAGGAAACTCAAGAACGTTGAAGTACTACGACGCTACAGTACTTAGAATCCTGGTTTTTGTGAGAACTTCATAGTGAACATTATATTCTAGAGTAGAGTAGAATTAAAACTTTTCTTTCCACTGTTTTTTTTATCTTGGGCAACCTCGACCGACTCCTTTAGCTAGGAGTCCAATAAAATTCATCTCATGATCCTTTTGGGCCTACCGTGTCACCGCCATCGTAATATCATCGCCATCCTAGTATTTGGACTGGTCTGTTGGTCTAGTGGCTAGTGGCCCTGACTGCTATACCGGAGGTCCGGGGCTCGATTCCCACCCAAGACAAAATGTTTGTGTGATAAGCATTATCATTTGTTCTGTGTCTGGGTGTGGTTTATCTACAATATGTATGTATTTAGAAATATATGTATAAGTACGCTTAACAGTTGTCTAGCACTCATAGCACAAGCTCTGCTTAGTTTGGGACTAGATGACGTTGTGTGAAAGTTGTGGAATATATTTTTTTTTCCAATATTGTTTTAAAAAACAAAAAAAGATATAAAATACTCAATCTGTGACAAATTTTACCCAGTTGTTTTTTTTTCGGTCGGAAAATCATCCAGTGACATCCCCCGCTCTTGGGCGAAGCGAGAACTGAACTGAACTGAACTTGTGTCAGACTTTTACTGACTTAAAACCCACTCCTGTTCCTTCGTTGGTTTTCGTATCAGGGCCAAGTCTTCCTTTCAGAAGCAGACCCTTGGCCCCAGTAGTCTTCGATCCTGCTGGGCCCCTACGGTTTGCTGGCATCTCCTTGAGGCGCGCGTGAAACAGTACGCGCCGTGGACGACTTGGGCTCGGTCCGGACAGTTACCGGAGGAGTGGAAGAAGTGCCCAGAAATCGAGATCGGGATCCCGTCTGCTGGGGCGTGAGGGCCGCGCCCTCGCGCGTGCATGTGTGGCCTCCTCCTTTGCTAACCCAGTTGAATAGGTATTACACAATACAACGTCTAATGACAAAATCGATAAACGAGGAATAAGCATGATTTTTCTCAGCATCAGTTTATCCCAAGTGCCTCTAGAGACCAAAGTCTTAACGCTTAAGTACTTGGCGTTAGTACTTATATCTTTGTAGAAAACTTGCTACATTACACCGCCGACTTTGTTTGTAAGCTAAGTTTCTTGTCTCGCTTGTCATTGTTTCGCTTTGATATTACTTGCAGAATGTTAAATATACCGCCCCTGGAGACACTCTGGGCAATCAGGAGTTGCAGGGAATTCCCAGCCACAGTTTAAGCTTTCGGAGTGGACGGCGAGCAATGGGTAGCTCGCATGCCCAGTGTGTTTCATGCGCACCTCAAAGGGATGTCAGCAAGATTGAGGAATCCAATTAAGACCGTAGCCTACCAGGGCTACAGATTGTTCCAATGGTTCTTGCAAAGGGCAAAAGTCTGATACTCCCTCTCGCCCACCTTGAGTGGACTAAGAAGAAGTCATTTGATAAATTCTTGCTCTAAAAAAAATGGTGGTGTATGTTTTGGATAACAAAAATATTTTGTGGGAGGAAATACGCGGTTGGAAGGCTATCAGAATCGAGGATATTCGATCGTTTTAGTTTATCAATGAACTAAGAAGGACCGTTTTATGATTGACAAATCTGGTTTGTTTGTTTTATTTATTTTTTTGGTTTGTTTGTTTTATTTATTTATTTATTTATTTATTTATTTATTTATTTATTTCTTTATTTCTTTATTTATTTAATTATTTATTTATTTATTTATTTATTTATTTATTTATTTATTTATTTATTTTTTATTTATTTATTTATTTATTTATTTATTTATTTATTTATTTATTTATTTATTTATTTATTTATTTATTTATTTATTTATTTATTTATTTATTTATTTATTTATTTATTTATTTATTTATTTATTTATTTATTTATTTATTTATTTTATAAAAATATGTGTCGGTACCGGATGCCGATCATAGTGAAAATCCTTTCCTTTTTTGGGCGATGAGTGGGTTCAGCGAGCGAGTAATAAACAAACTATTCCAGGCCACGCAACTGATTTATTATGATGTAAGTTTTAGGTATTCTTTCACAACGAGTCGTGAGACAGTCCCTAGACTAGATATTTTTCACACGGCTCGGAACGGCACGACAGAGAAAAAGCCTCTGAGGCCGAACTTTTGTCGCCAGCCCAGGTTCTGTCAAAGTGACGTTTGACGTCAGTTGTGCGACTCTTCTATTCATTCGCAAGTTTCCGTAGACTTAGACTTAGACTTCACCAACTTGGCTGTATATTTTAATTTCTAAGTATGCTCTGAACAATGCCTAGATTTCCTCTGTAATCTGCACGTACTTGTAAATAAATAAATCTTACCAACATTGATATACATACTTTGTACTTCTAGCCCTCTCCAATTAATCTGCAGTAGCAATGTGGTTCGCCTCATCAGTTCGGAGAAGGAGGCACACATACTTTGAAACCTCTCGATAACCGGTCAACGCCTTAGTTTGTGGTTTTGAGCGGTTCGGACGCACTCAGCGATGGTATACTAGCTGTGTATGTGGCTTTGCTTAATATTAAATTGACTATACAAAATGAAGACGTATTTTTATTGGTATAGATTGTATTTAGTAGACTTTTTAGATTGTTTAGGACAGTATTTTTTTTTTAAATATAATTAGATTTAAAAAAAATGAATAATATAATAAATAAAATAGTATAATAAAATAGTGTAATAGTATATAATATTAGTGCACATTTTGGCCACACCAGAAAGTACTCGTTAATTCAATATCTTCTTGCATGATTTTTTGATTTATAGTATTTATCTTTTCTTTTTTTGTTACTATTAATTATTTTTTTTATTCCGGGAGTAGGTCCTCTTAGATATTTTTTAAGTTATTTTTTTATGATATGGCCGTCCATACAAGTTTGTTTAAAAGTCACATAAAATCAGAATCAATTTAAAATGAAAACACTATCTATTTATGTAAAAATCGACTATCTAAAATTAAAATCTCTTTAATACTCGTATCTTTAACATGAACATTTTAATTTATTTTTGATACACTTTTCTTGATAAGAATGTCACGTAGATTATAAAAAAACGAGTATCGAAGATTTTTTCGAATCGAAAAAAAAAACATATTTTTTTTTGTCGTAACCACAAATTCAGATTTTTCCTGTACTTGTGCTATAAAACTTCGCTTATTTGCAATAGCCAAATTTCAAGCATCTAGGTCAACGGGCCCCTAAAGATTTTGATTTCCTAGCTAGTGTCAATATAATAATAATAATGACAATAATTATTCCTTTATTTTCAGGCATCTTGGCCCATAGATACATTACCTTACAGACATATAAAGACTTATAAAGTAAATTAAATACAATTTATTGTTAGTAAATAAGACTTATGACTAGATTAGTAACACTTTACACTGCACTTATTCACTTTGTGCTGATCTGTGGCACCCGTCCGCGGAAGCGACGGAACACCACGCCTTGCGGCCAAAACTCTTCCTTCAACATGAGGGGCAGAAAAGTATTCGGGGAATATATTATGCTAAACGGAATATGTATAAACCGCCTTACGAGTGTACGGAGTATCTTTAGATTGCGTTTACTTAGAAGTTGGACTTTTTCAATGCTGCTTGGAGTAGCAGATTTGAGTACCTCACTCCTCTTTGCGTCGTTTATCCTCAATACTGAGGATCGTGACCTCGACGAATAACTAACTTTCTTGTGGACTATATTTCGCCATGTTGTCCTATCCTCGGCGATGTGGATGGCGTCGCAGACTGTGGTTTCCAGTGTAACACGGATTTAGTCAGACCAACGTATCGGACTCCTACCCCTGGGTCTTTTCCCATCTACTTTTCCTGTCAGTAGCAACTTTTCCAGGTCACCTCTCTTTCCGGCATTGTGGCCAAAGAAATAAAAGATTTTTCTTTGGCATATGGTGGTGAGTTTCATAGGTGACTTGAGTTCGGCAATTATAGAGTCGGTGGTCCAATACTCTGTCCAGTGGATTCCAAGCATTTTCCTCCAACACCACATCTCAAAAGCGTCAATATGGCAACGGTCAGCTTTTTTAAGGGTCTAGGTCTCTGCACCATACAGGAAGATGGAGAAAAGAATTTGAGCACCTATTGATATTAATTACAGCTTTGTACCTCCACGCGTTCCTGAGGAAAAGAGTCTTTACAAACGGACAGACGGACAGCAAAGTGATCCTTTAAGGGTTTCGTTTTTTTTTTTTTTTAATTCATATAAACCAGTGCTTGACTGCGATCCCACCTGATGGTAAGCAGCGATGCAATCATTGATGGTGAGGCGCACTAGTTTATTAAGAGCCTATTCACTCTAGCCTTGAAGACACCTAAATTATAGTTGGACGGGAAGACCGCAGCAGGCAAATTGTTCCAGTCCTTCGATGTACGCGGTATAAACGACGAAGCGAAACGCTTAGTCCGGACCGTTGAAGTTTCAACAACGTAAGGGTGGATACTCGCCGTACGTCGGGTTTTCCGATGGTAGAAAGGAGATGGCGGAATCAAGTCATGCAGTTCCCGCGCACACTCTCCAAAATGCAACCTGTAAAATACCGATAGGCTGGCTACCCTGCGCCTGTGCTCGAGGCTTTGTAGATTGGACTTAACCAAATCTGGATCCCCAATTAGCCTCTTCGCACGCCTTTCCACTGAGTCCAAAGCTGCTAGATGGCATTTTGCAGCACCAGCCCATATGTGACTGCAGTACTCCACACACGATCGGACCTGTGCTTTGTATAACATTAGAAGCTGTCTCGGTGTGAAGTACCGTCGGACCTTTGCAAGAACGCCTAGTTTTCTAGCAGCTACCTTGGCTTTGGACTCAATGAACCGCCCAAAATTGAGGTCTGAGGAAATTTTTGCCGACTTCGGAACACTTAAATTAAATTTATTTGTCTAGTTACTAACACAGATGCCTGTAAGTTGTAAATAAAGCTAAAAGGCTTACATCCATCATAATTCCCTTTGTCGGTAACGTATTGTGTCACAGTTATTGTGTTATTAGTGAGTCTGAACCAGACATTGTGCAGGCGTTACGAAGCATCAAGGCTACAAAAGCTGAGAGACTGGAGAATAACAATAATATCTTCTATTCTTAAGTAGCTTTATTCATCATAATATAAATTTTAAGTCGCACCAACAATAAGCAATGTTATTGAAACATTTATTGACTGACCTGTTGGTCTAGTGGTTAGTAGCCCTGACTGCTATGCCAGAGGTCATGGGTCCGATTCCCACCCGAGACAAATGACAAACCACTATATTCTAAACATAAACTTTTATTTTTATGTGTATTATCTAATGCGGAAATGTAATTCCTAAGTATATATTATCAATACATAAAGCAAAGCATATTATGTTACTTGACCAAGATTTATATAAGTAACAATATTAAAAGTTCAATTTAGCCAAAAGTCATGAAATTAAGCCAGCAAAAAAATAAATAATACATGATTATTTATTATCGTAAAAAGTCTAGCCAGCAAAAAAAATCTAATCAATTTCCAATTATGACTTTTTTTGTGATCCAATTCTTGATTTGATAAAACTGAGTAAACTATTTCGTGGGTATATAACTTGGTAACCTATGTAGACACTTAATAATTTCATCAAAAATTTCTCGCCGTTGTTCTTTCATAAAGATCGATCAAGCCATTTCGGAGAAATTCAATAATACACTCTGTGACACGCACTGCACGAGATTTATATATATTTGACATATGGTGGGATCGCAGTCAAGCACTGGTTTATATGAATTAAAAAAAAAAAATACCAAGTTAGGTTGTAAATATTCGTAGTATTTTTAATTTATTTATACTTATTTTGTTACAGCATCCACAAATAAATAGGTTATTTCCCAATATGTTGATAGCTTGTGGTAGTGCCTACGTCAATTTCTGATTAAAAAACTCATCAGACATGCCAAATCGGTGTTCTTTATTCATAGATTTATGTCAAAAAATTAATAGAATACATAATGTATGATATAATATATATTTACACAACTATCACACAACGCCGTCTAGTCCCAAGCTAAGCAGAGCTTGTGTTATGAGTCTTAAACAACTGATAAACATACTTAAATATTTCTAAATACATACATAATTATAGATAAATTACATCCAAACACAAAACAAATGATTGTGCTCATCACACCAAATTTGTCCTGGGTGGGAATCGAACCCACGACCTCCGACATAGCAGTCAGGGCCACTAACCACTAGACCAGCAGGCCAGTCAGATATTCTTATGTTGATTTATATGATTTACTATCATATAACTCAACAGAGATGATTACAATGTAGATATTCTAGATACAACAGTTTGTGTATTACTGTCAGCGCAAAGACGCTTTGTTATTACCTGTTATATTAGTTTACTAGCATCTGCTATCGGCTTCGCCCGCGCGAAAGTAAGTTTCTCCATAAACTTTGGACCCCCGTTTCGTCCCCTTAGAGGGTGAATTTTGTAACATCCTCTCTTAGTGCTCGCCTACGTCATAAAAGGAAACCTTGTGTAAAATTTCACGCTCCTAGTCCCAGTAGTTTCGGCTGTGCGTTGATATGTCAATCAGTCAGTTTCTCCTTTTATATATATAGATAGTCTCTCGTGACAACAAAATACACTACACAAATAGGTCCCCACGGTAACTCTACGAGTGAAATATTCAAGCAATATATCTTTCTTTAGACGTAGCAAGACTATGTTATGTTGAATGTTTTCGCTGATTCGGCATGATATTAAAATTGTTATGTAATAAGTTTGGAATATAATGTTATTCGTGCAGACTGTGGTATGTTGAGTTCGCTCAATTTGTAAAAGTCGAGCTCTACATGAAGACATGTCTGCGGAAGCAACTATAAAAGACCTATTTTAATATTAAGTAGATAATGTATTTTTGTCTTAGGTAGTCCTTAAACACATGAGACTTCAATATTTATCTACTAGCTAGTTGACTCCGATCTGGGTGTCTGTAAAAATTTATACTCACAATAGCTTATCGGGGTTACTATTCAAAGTAAGATTGTTTCATTCTTATTTCAGTGTGGATAAGAGACAGAGCTATACAGGTTGTCTAGCGCCATCTCTGACCCACACTGGAAATAAGAATAAAACATCTTACTTTAAACTTCATGGTACAGGTCTATATGTTTGTAAACGCACATACAGGAGTAATTTCTAGTATGAGGAAAGGGTTTTAAAAACAAAAAAAAATCTAAAAAGTACAAACTCAATAAAATTTTACTACAAATCGGATTAGGTCCACCAAAAACCTAGGATTGGATGAACCCTCTAGTTTGCAAAGCTAACCCAAAACAATCGAAGCGACTTTTTTTTTACTTTTTCGGCCAATTCCAAGTCAATATGTAAATAGCGGATACGTCACGCTAGCCTGCCGGGATTGTATGGAGAAAACTGTTATTTTTGCGAAACTACAAATAGTCAGTCACGCGACACGCGACCCGATTCAACAAACTGAGTACAATGCACCAAATCGATGAAATTGCACGAAATTTTATTTAAATTTCGTGGTTAGCTATGACTTCATCGGTTTTCGACTGTGAAAGCACGAATTTTAGGTACTATGTATGTTTATTTATTCATGTGGATGAAAGAAAAGGAAGTCAGTGATAGCGTGACGGTTGACAGAACCAAATGGTAGAAAAAAACGTGTTGCGCTGACTCCAAATAAAATAGGACAAGGGCAACATCATATATATCAATTTGGGAGGTTCTTTTTTCGAAATCAGTCATAAGGAAGGCCCGGGTGTAACCATTGTGCGAAACGCCTGGAAGACATACATGGTGGAGGTATGCTTAGGCGGAGCACGCCGTGTCCTAGTAGAGGCGGCAGCGATCTTTCGCGCCGGGCCCTGGTTCAGACCGTGGTCCGCAGCGAGAAGGAATGGGATACGGTCGCCTCCTTCTGCGAAAAAGGAAAAGGAGATGGCTGCAAACGTGAGAGGACGGAAATCCTCACGTCACAAGCGCCTCTGCAGGAGACGTCCCGGAGGCATCGGGAGTCGCAGGGCAAACCCCGGTTACCCGGCGCGGGTTTGGTGAATAATGGAATCCCTGTTTCAACTGGATTGGACGAATCCCAGTTGCCGAAACGTCTACTAAACCATAAAATCAATAAGAAATTGAGTTTTATCGTTCAGTTTACAAATTTACCACGAACTACCTGCGTATCTTTTTTCTCCTTCTCTGTCAAATCTATCCAAAGGTAGTCTGTAAAAAATCGCTTTTATCGATAAGACAGCCAAGTGTGAAACCATAGATATCCGTGTGAAGCCCTATTAATTTTAAGTTCCTGATGTAATTTTTATTGTTGGTATACAACTAAAGAATATGTCTATCTATCTATTTACAAAACGTTTTGGGAACACATTTGTTATACGTACAGCTAAGGAGTGGAAGGAGAAGGAGGGCCGGCGCCTTTCAAGGCTCCGGGTTACTCGGAGGAGTCAACGCATCCCTCACAAAAATAAGCTACTGAAGGAATGCTGTGGGTTTTAGCCAGTAAAAATCTGACACCCACCAGCTCCACCTAAAGAGGGAAAAGTTATTTGAGAATGTCTCAGTTAAAAGAAAAACAAAGTTACTACATATCGGTCGGACAAAATTTGAATCAAATCGATACGAAAGAAGATTCTTCTTAGGTGCAAGATTTTATCTTTAATGTTTCGTCTTAGACTTTCTAGGGTTGCGTACCTCAAAAGGAAAAAACGGATACCTTATAGGATCACTTTGTTGTCCGCCTGTCTGTCTGTCTGTCAAGACCCTTTATCTCGGGAACGCGTAGAATTATCAAGTTAAAATTTAAACCATATACTCAAGTCTTGAAGCTATGAAAAAATCAAATTTCCGAGTTTACAAAAAAAAAGATACGGTCGTTTATGCCTTCTAATTTGGCATGAAGCAAGGTCTCATAGCACAAGTATAGGAAAAAATCTGAAAACTATAAATTTGTAGTTCCGTTACAAAAAAAAAAAAAATTGACCTATGAAAACAGGAAGAATTTTCCTGTTTTCATAGGTCAATTTGTACGGAACCCTCAATGCGCGAGTCCGACTCGCACTAGCCCGATTTTTTACGTGGAAAATGGAAATTATAAAATGACTTCCATTTGCGCTCGAGGTGGAGCAAGAGGGAATGTCAGAATTTTACTGATTATAACCCACAATGTTCCTTCAGTTGCCCTTTGCGAAGGCCTCGATAACTGCTTTGAACAAACCGCAGCCCTAGCAATGTATAAATAACTGAATCAAAAATAATGCAATTTTTTAGATACGATAGTGAGCACTAAGTATGAATTTTTTGAAACTGAATCAATCACTTTCCATGTCCAAAGGCCCGGCTCATTCATTGCCCAAATAATTAGAACGGTCCGCAACCCTGGCAGCCATCAGGTTTAACTAACCCCGTCAATCTTGTTGACATCTCTTTGAGGCATTCGTGGACCACAACGTTCCTTCGACACGTCTGCTAACCTTTGGTAGCTGGGAATCGATCTTTAACTCGACGCCCCGTACGTCTCCGATTGTTTTAGATTTCTGCCTTGTGTGCTTTAAAATAATAACTGTTTATTTATTTAAAGACAACTTTTTTCAAATTATATGTTAGTATCACTTATTTCTATGTCAGTTCAGTCGTTCAATAATAGTCGTTATTTGGTATCCTTCCCATAAAACAAATTACATAATAATTATTAAATTCAATTACAACGGTCACTAAATTAAACGTCAGATGAAATGTCTGTTGAGTAATGATCCTCAGTTGTATCTTTTGAAATGTTTTACGAACATTTATGTTTATATTACATTAATATTACAAAGGCAAAAGTTTCTAAGTGTGTATTTTGTTTATTACTCCTTCGCACTTGAACAGCTGAAAAAAACCAACTTATACTGTCAAAACATGCTTCAACTTGGTACGGCGGATTTGGATTGTCCGTACCATTGAGATGTACAAGGTTCGGGTGTAAAATAAAAGGCTACTGCTCGGTTCCCATAAGAGTAGTATAATGAATCTAAAATATACATACAATGCATAGCCCAACGTAAGCTATAACATGAGACACAATTCTTAAGGAGCATACTTACTAAATAATATAAAGGAACATACACACACTTCACCTCCGGCAATGTAGAAAAAAGAAAAAAATTCGTACGCTATTTTTTTTTTTTTTTTTTTACATTCTTATCCAATTGTTACGAAACATAATATGGTTTGGTCCTATTTTTATGAACAATATCAATTCTGTTGTTTTTTATTATTTTTACATTGCATCCTAAATCTTCTAAAACCGTGAACGGACCTTGAAATAAAGGACTCAATTTTCCTCCAACTTCATTCTTTACCAATAACAAATCATCTTTATGGTAGTGAACTGAGTTCAATTTTTTGTCATAATAATTAGTTTTTCGATTACATTTACTTAAAATTAAATTATTTCTAGCGTCTTTACTAGCTATCTGAAGTTTATATCTAAGGTTACTACAATAATTTTCTGGATTATACAATGGTTCAACTACATTACATAATCTAGAAGGAACATTACATGGTCTGCCAAAAACAAGCTCGAACGGTTGGTATTTAGTTGCCGAATGAACAGTTGTGTTATAACTAAAACACCAATATGATAACCAGTGTGACCATGACTGTGGATTGTTTTGACACTGAATCCTAAGGAACGCTCCTAAACTTTTATGTGAATTTTCCAACGAACCAACTGATTGATGGTGATATGCCGTTGATGATATTTTTTCTATATTTAGAAGCTTACAAACCTGTTCCATTGTTGATGACATAAATTCAGCACCTCGATCAGTGGCTAATGTTTTTGGTAAACCAAATCTTAAAATAAAATTATCTACTAATGCTTTACTTACAGTTACGGTGTCCTTAGCTTTAAGCGGATATGCCTCTACGAACTTACTGAGCTCACATTGAAGACTGAGAATGTATACATTACCTTCATAATCTTGAGGTAGTGGACCTACAATATCCAAAAATATTTTTTCAAATGCATACAAAGCAGTGGTAGTTATACACATGGGTTCCTTAATGTATTTACCATGCTTCATCTTTTGACATTTATCGCACGTTTTTACAAAATCTTGAACGTCTTTTTCAAGACCTGGCCAGTAGAATTGTCTTTTAATATTGTTTATCATTCTGCGCATACCAGCATGACCACTGGTCGGCAGTAAATGAAAATCGTGTAAGATAAACTTAATATCTTCTTCTTTAGTTATTCTCGTAATACCTCTTAGTACTTGTAGTCGTGGTCCGGACCATGTTTTTATTGAATCGATTTCTTTACACAACTCTTTTAGAAAGTTTTCATTATTTTTATCTTTGATTATACATATCTCTTTGATATTTAATTTCTTACAAAATTTGCTCAATTTCGACACAAATTCGGCTCGCGTAAAATGTGACTTAAAATTGAGATTTATGTATAAAATCTTTTTATTTTCTGCATAAGCAAAACATTCTTCTTGGAATGATATCCTATTATTTTTAATTAGCTTATTTAATTCATCTCCTTCCATTAACCTCATTTCGACTGAATCGTTTGATTTCTTTAATATTTCCGCAACTCTTGGTTGATCAGACCTCGTGTCGTCGGACCTACTAAATAAATCTGAACTTTCTACATTCTCAATATCTATATCTGTCATTCTTTTCTTTTGAGCTCTTGTTAATACAGCTACTACCTCATTATGCATATCCTTTAGTTCTTCCGATGTTATCACAATTCTTGACAATGCATCCGCGGCGACATTGTCTTTTCCTTTTATGTACACTATCTCATAGTCGTATTCCTCCAAAGTTAATCTAAATTTTAACAAACGACTTGAAGGATCTTTCATCCCAAATAGATATATTAATGGCTTATGGTCTGTTTCAATGACAAAATGTTTTCCGTAAAGGTATGGCCTAAAATATTTGACAGACCAAACAATGGCTAGCAATTCTTTTTGTATTGTTGGGTAATTTCTTTCAGCCTTGTTTAATGGTCGACTTGCATATGCAATTGGTTTCATGTTTTTGTTACATAGAACAGATCCAATTGCTATTCCAGAAGCATCTGTTTTTAATATAAATTCACTATCATTTGCAAAATCGGGGTATTGCAAAATTGGTGGGTTAGTCATGTGTTGCTTAAGGCTGTCAAATGATTTTTGACAACTTTTTGACCAAATAAAAGGTTCATTTTTTCTGCATAATTTGTTTAGTGGTGCTGTTATTTCAGCGAAAGATGGTATAAATTTTCTATAATAATTGCAGAAAGCAACATATCGTTTTACTTCTTCAGAAGTTTGTGGTACCGGATAATCAAGCAAAACTTTAATTTTTTCTGGGTCTGGTAAGACACCTTGCGCAGACACAACATGACCAAGATATAATAGTTCTTTTTTTAAGAATTGACACTTAGTAGGATTTAATTTTAAATTAACTTTTCTCAATCTTTCAAATATGTATATAAGATTACGATTGTGAGATTCTAAATTACGACCGAAAACGATTAAATCGTCAAGATATACAAAACATTTGTCAAAAGTTAAACCAGATAAAGCCACAGTCATTACTCTACTAAAAGCACTTGGAGAAATTTTTAAACCCATTGGTAAACGTTTCATTTGAAACTGTCCTGAATTTGTACTAAATGCTGTACATTTCCTGCTTGAAGGTTCTAAAGGTACCTGATAATACCCTGAATGTAAATCAAGATGGCTAAATAAAATAGCTCCTGAGAGAGAATCTAAAATTTCAGTTATATTTGGTAATGGGAACTTGTCATCTTGAATTTTCTCGTTAAGTTTACGATAGTCTACTACCAAACGCCACCTCTTATCATTATTTTCATTATTTTTCTTTGGCACTAGTAATATTGGACTAGACCATTCACTTTGTGTTTCCTCAATAATATCATCTTTTATCATATTTTGTATTTTTTCATTTAGTTCTTTCTTTAAGCTTTGTGGTAATCTGTATGGTTTTGTGTATACAGGATTTGTGTTAGGTTTTAATGTTATTGTTTGTTCATAAATATTAGTTGTTGTTAATTTATCGTTTGGCAAATGAAAAACATCTGAATACTTTTGACAAATGTCCTCGATAGACGTTTTTTCCTCAGAATTAAGATGTTGTAATTTTAATAATGTTTTTAATGTTTCTGCTCTAGTAGCATTTGCTTTATTTTTATCACACTTATAGCACTCGTATATAGATAATGGTTGTAAGTTTGGTTTAAATATTGGTATTCGTATATCATTTTCACTGACATTTAAAATTTTAATTGGTATTTTATCTTTATTTGCTTCCACAATAGCACTAGCTAAAAATAAATTATTCCCTAAATCTTCTGCGCAAACAATACTGTCTTCTTTTGGGCATGCTTCTATTCTTATGAAATGGATAGATTCGCATCGCGCCGGAATAGTTAAAAATTCGCAATTATGAGTTTTTTCAGAATTATCAAATATTTGCGTTGTTATTTCTTTTCTATTTATTTTTAATGTCAAAACCCTCGTTTCTAAATTTATTTTCGCTAGGTAAGTACTTAAAAAGTCTAACCCGATAATACCATCGGCCTTAAGAGGTAAGTTATTAAATATATGGAACTTGTGTTGAAATGATTCACCATTATCTGATGACAATGTAAGATAAACATGGCCTTGTGAGTGAATTTGTCCGCCTATGCCATTGACTAAAACATCATTTTTATATATATCTATATTTTGCGGCAAACTTTCTTTTCGTATAATTGACAAAGAAGCTCCCGTATCTAATAACCAGTAATATGCATTATTTCCTAATTTAAATGAAATTAATTTCGTTAATCCATTAAAAGCAAAAATTTCACTTTTATTCACGAAAAAATTTTGATTGGTCCTTGTGTTCTGTTTCTTGACCAGTATTTTTCGTTTTCTCAGTTACTTGTGCCGAATAAATTCTGCGTGTATTACCTCTATAGTTATTATTTCGAAAATTTCTGCCTCTATAAGATTGTTGTGATCCCCTGGGAGTATGATTTCCCCCTGAATTTGGGTTACCGCGAAAATTATGGTGTTTAGAATAATATTGTCCTCGTACATACCTATTTGATGGTTGTCCTCGTCCTTGAGCACCTCTTCCTCCATATCCTTGCTGGTATCTCGAATGATTGGAATAGTTACCTCGTTGTCCTCTGTTATTTGACTTATTAGTAAAATGCATGACATCACCTGAATTTGATGAAATTATACACTCTTCATCCTTTGCAGCCTGTATAGCATCCTTTAACGAGCTATAATTGCGAGCTGCAACTATAGTGCTTAACCTAGAATTTTTTAATCCGTCTGCAAACTTTCTAATTGCAAATTTTTCATTAATTGGCTTTAAAATGTCATACTTAGTTGACTCACCATCTGCTTGAGAAATTGTCAAGTCCGTAAATAGTTGTTCAAGTTCAGTCCCATATTCGTCAATTGTTCTATATCCTTGTGAAATATTTTGAAGTCGTGACTGAATTGCCGTGAACGATTTTTTTGTAATAAGATGAGTTCGCATGTCCTTGACAAGTTCTGAAATAGATGTATAAGTCGCAGCCATTCGTAATTTTGCATTTTCTGTGATCCTATTTTTCAAAACGAATTTTATTAATAAATCGTTATCCGTCGCGTTAATCATTTCTGAATACATCTCAATTCCATCAATCAATCGTTTCGTTACACTCTCCGTTCCGTCCATAACTGGCAACAAACTACAAGCCGTTTTTAAGTCGAATTCCATTTTTTCTATTTTAATATTTGGATACGTACACAAATTATTAATCTCCTCGTAAAGTTGTCTAATATTTTTGAAAATATCTGATGCTGATGCTATAATCTTGGTATCCTGTTTTGATTTCAAAAGCAAAAACAATTCGCTGCATTTATCAAAAATAATTTTCGCTTCACCTAACTTAATTTCTATAGTTTTTCCTATATACCTAGATTTTCCCTTTTTAACTAAATATTTTCTTATTTCCGTCAATTTGTTACAATTTTCTACCAATGTCTCAATCATAATCTAAAAATATATTTCGTTAATTAAACCAATTACATTATTATATTAAATAAGTAAAAACAAAAGTGTAAAATTACATGCACCGGCGAAAGAATGTCATACGTTTCCATATTTGCAGCACAGTATCAAATTGCATGAGTGTTTGTGCACGATTCTAGACAATTAACTGTAGAACGTAATAACATTAATCGCACATTTTGATTCTATTTTTAGAACTTGGTATTTAAATTAACTTAAAAGTTCGTACTTATAGCCGTATATTATTTTTTTTAAACGTTCACTCGCGATATTTTAAACTCACTGATGCATTTTATCGATTATTTCACTTTTTTATTTTTCACTTAAGTATATTGATGGTAACTCACTGTTTAGATGGATGGCACTGAGCATTATGCCGCAGCTTCTGCAGTCTGTCGTCCCCGTAGAGATGCGCGAATACGTTGGATAGCCTGTAGACCTATTTCGTCCTGGATCCACCGCTGATGGCACCGTTTGTAGATACGTACCAAAAAATAGCAGACTGCCGCGATAAACACAGCCAGCATTACGTATACGACGATGCTCATTCGCTCCACGTGTTCACCGACACCCTTCAATGTTGCTTCGTTGTTCCCAGCCGTGTTCTGGGTGATGAAGACTTCGTCTTTTTGTACCGTTGACCGACACATTTTTCTTTGGTAGTCGCGTTTATATATATATATTTTCTTTTAAAGTTAGGTACCGAATAACGTAGCCCGTGGCAGGGTCGCCATGAGATGTACAAGGTTCGGGTGTAAAATAAAAGGCTACTGCTCGGTTCCCATAAGAGTAGTATAATGAATCTAAAATATACATACAATGCATAGCGCAACGTAAGCTATAACATGAGACACAATTCTTAAGGAGCATACTTACTAAATAATATAAAGGAACATACACACACTTCACCATGGTCGAGCGTGACTCAACGTAAGAATTTCCATCGTACCAATTTTGAGCGTGTCGTGTCTGGCCGATCTTCATACGAACGGACACTGTGACTGACCTTGGTATGACAAACCAAAACCGTCGTACTAAGTTGGACCGTGTTTTAACACTTTAAGACTAATCACGCTCGATCTTGAAAGACACGGACCAAATCCGTCGTACCAAGTTCGAGCGTGTCTTAACACTAGCACGTGGATAGACCACACTCTAGAATAGCATATGAGATAATTTTTATTCCGGGAGTATAATTATGCATTTGGGATCATTTTCGGAGGTCGAACTCGATGATAGAATCTAGTCTAAAATATAAAAATTTCATGTCACAGTGTATATCAAATACACTGTGACACGAAATATGTGATCAAATATTAAAGGGGGCTCCCATACAACAAACGTGATTTTTTTTTTGCTCGTTTTTTGCTACTGACGGTACGGAACCCTTTATGCGCTGGTCCCACTCGCACTTGGCCGGTTTTTTTTCTTTGAAAATTTATATGGCAGAACAAAGTTCACTGAGTCAGTTAGTAATAAAATAAGTATGAAACAAAAACCCGCAACAAAATTAAGTATAAGTAATACGATTTTTATGAACCCGTTGTCACCTTATACCAAAGTTTTTATTAAATACTGAGCCTTTCAAATAATATATATTTCGTATATTAATATACTATTAAGGTTACAGTTATTCTGAGCATCACTTATTATCAAAGACTTGAGCTTTAATCAGTAACCACAGTTTTGCACCGTAAAATCTGTTTCTCTCTGAATTTTATATAATGATAAAATAAACACTGAATTTGGAATTAGGTTTCAAATAATTTTAAGCTTGTTGCCGCATGTGGTTGTAAATACAGATATGAAATGAAGACTGTTTAATTTTCGAATTATGTTTTAATATTTTGTTTTGAAATACCTAATTTAATCTCCATTAAGATATCAACGGTGACTAAATTATTTGCGGATTTTTGTAGGAGCATTTTTTTATTATTATTGATAGGTTCGCGTTTGAATACTGTCTCACCTGATGGTAAGCGATGATGTGGCCGACGATGGAGCACGATGGCCTTGAAGTAACCTATTCACTCTTGACTTAAAGACTTCTATGTTGTAGTTGACTGAATTTAAATAATTTTGTACGCAGTTTACGGCAAAACATGTTGAACTGTATTGACTTTGTCTCCATCTTAACATACACATGTTTATACAAATAAATGATCTTATCTTATCTTATCTTAAAACGGACGGCCGGACAACGAAAAGGCTTGTTTCCGCCTCCTTTGCATCATTACTGCTTCGCAGAAAGAGGTGACCGCCTCACACACCGTACCTGAACCAGGAAACATGGTCTGAACCAGGGCCGGACGCAAGAGGTCAATATATAGATAGCTGTGTCATTAGCCTCGTTCAAGTCGTGGAAGTTGCAGGTGGTTGTGCATGCTGAACAGGGAAGCAGGTGACGCATATCCTGTCCTGGCTCCACACTAGCACTGTGTTTGTGCTGGGTCAAGGACACTCCATTTGGCCGGCTTGTTTCTGTAGCGACCAACCTGATCTTACTATCGGTTCAGAGATTTCCAGATTACAGTAAACCTAATTTAAAATCTAGATGAAATATATATTTTTTTTATAACTATCACACAACGTCGTCTAGCCCCAAGCTAAGCAGATCTTGTGTTATGAGTACTAGACAACTGATAAACATACTTATATATTTCTAAATACATACATTTTATAGATAAATTGCATCCAGACACAGAACAAATGACCTTGCTCATCACACAAACATTTGTCTTGGGCGGGAATCGAATCCACGACCTTCGGCATAGCAGTCAGGGCCACTAAACACTGGACCAACAGGCCAGTCAGAATCTAAAATCTTCCTAGAGTAATTTCAGTAGCAATATTATGGAAGTATCTTATTAAATAGCCGAAGGTTTTAAGCATAATACATTTTGGCAACAGCCTAGGAAAAGTTACAAAATAGGAACGAACTATAACGCGTGTTATATTGAAAAAAGGTATAAAATAACGCCATTTATCATGTCGGCCATAAAATATACGGCGTTTTGTGAATACGTCGAATGTTCTTAATATTCGATGCATACTTGATATAATGTACCTTATATTCGATTATTATTCATGAAAATGTTATAATAATATAATAAATGTTCACATTGATATTATAATAGCGAAAGTTTGTGAGTGTGTATGTTTGTTACGTCTTCACGCTCGAACGGTTGAATAGATTTCGATTAAACTTGGTACACGAGTAGACCATGTTTTAGAGGTATGTGGAACAGAGAGTAAAAGCCAACATACCTCCGTTAAAAGGGAGGATCATCCGACCAGACGGCTGTTATGTCTGATGGGCAACTGCCCGATAGATGGTTTTGGGCTGTTCTATATGTTCCAATCGCGCGGAGAACTTTAATTGCGCGATGCAGGATTAGTTCTTATGTGACGCCATAGATGTCGCTACAATGTCTTGGATAGTAAATAGGATACTTTTTATTCCTGGAGTACATTTCCTTAGGATAGTTTTCTACTATCACGCGGGCGAAGCCGGTGACGTCGTCTCGTATTATATATAGTTAGAAAGTAGTCCAGTTAGAAAGAGAAAACTATTGTTAGTTATAGAATACTGTTTATAGAAAATGTTTCAACTGGCCTGTTGGTCTAGTGGATAGTAGCCCTGACTGCTATGCCGGAGGTTATGGGTTCAATTCCCACCAAGGACAAATTTTTTGTGTGATGAGATGAAAATTGATGAAATACGAATAGGTATTTATAAATGTGCATGAAATGGAACCCCTTCCGACTAGGTCAGTCAATCACGCAGGTTGCTCAATCAGCGTGGTTTATATTCAACCACAAGTCTCTAACCCTTTCGTACCCTAATTTTCAATCGCTTGGAAAATAATTTAAAATACCTGTTTCAAACAACCCCGATAAATAAATCTAGTGGGAACCTAAATCTTATTTTCTGCCCAGAATCAAACCAAATTCAACAACCCTTATATAAAAAATCTAATAACTCATCTGTTCATGTGTTTTGAAGCAAGTTACTCTTGTAAAACCTTAAATTTAGGGTTATTTTATGCTTCCAATCTGCTGATTTCATACCAAAATATCTTATCTTCATGATTTGTGGTAAAACTTATCTTTACGACCAATAAACTTAAGTCCTTATTCCATTTTGTGATTCGTTGTCTGCAATGTTGTGGTACTAAAATTATGTTCTAGATTATAAATTTATGACTAATGTTTATACCATTAAAACAATATTGGAAAAAAGATAATAGTAATATTCCACATCTTTCAGACAACGCCATCTAGTCCCGAACTAAGCAGAACTTGTGCTGTGAGCAATAAACAACTGATAAACATACTTATATATTTATAAATACATACATATTATAGTGCTATGACTAAATACATAGGTATATAATTATAGATAAATTACACCCAGACACAGAACCAATGATCACAACATACACATCGCACAAATATTTGTCTTGGGTGGGAATCGAACCCACAACCTCCAGCATAGCAGTCAGGGTCACTAACTATTTCGCCAACAGGCAAGTCAAAAAATGAAAGATGTTAAACGAATTGGTCGCGTTAGAAATACTACTCTGCGCTCTTTAAATCAAGTAGATATGTTATAACTGCCAGGCTGAAAACAGGAGTGAGTTGTCCACGTACTTCGAAGCACTAGAATAATTTGCCTGCTGCGGTCTTACCGTTCGATTATATTTTAGGTGTCTTCAAGACTAGTGTGACCGTCCGGGAACCGTCCGAACCGAGCCCAAGTCGTCGATGGCGCGTAGTGTTCCACGCGCGCCTCAAGGAGATGTCAGCAAAACCGTAGGGAATGCAAGGCATGGAATGTAAGGCAACGAAGGAACATATGAGTGGGTTTATAGTCAGTAAAAGTCTGACACTTCTTCGCGCTCCGCCCTGGGGCGGGAGATGTCATTGGATGATTTGCCACCTAAAAAAAGGGAATGTATAGCCTCTTAATTAACTAGTGCGTTTCACCATCAACGAATTCATCACTGTTTACCATCAGGGGGCATCGCAGAGAAGGACTAGTTTATATCAATTTAAAAAAAAAACAACGTCACATACGACGACTGATGCATACGGACAGATGGGCGAAGATTGTTCTTCTTTCTGGACATCCAAGGGAAGACGACAACATCGAGTTCGACAGCCGTAAAAGTGATGTGACGATCTGCAGTGCTATCATGAGCTCAAAATGCGATCCATTTTACGACCTACGACTACCATTAAGCATAAAAACCTAACATGCTCAAATTCCAAAAAAAAACCGGACAAGTGCGAGTCGGACTCGCGCTCTAAGGGTTCCGTACAAACTTACCTATGAAAACAGTTCAATTCTCGAATTGAGTTACGAAGATTTTTCCAAATCTCAAAAAATAAAAATTTTCGGTGAAGTAACTATAAATTTACAGTTTTCCACATTTTTTCCTGTACTTGTGCTATGAGACCTTGCTTCATGAAAATTTCAGGATTCTAGGTTAACGGGAAGTGAGAGTGTCGAAATATACCCTTTATGCGACATAAACAGCCGTATCTTTTTTTTTTCGTTTACTCAGAAGTTTGATTTTTTTCACAGCTTCAAGGGACCGCAGACTTGAGTATATGATTTTAATTTCAACTCGATACCTTCACGCTTCTCTGAGATAAAGATTCATGACAGAAAGACAGATAGACAGACAATAAAGTGATCCTATAAGGGTTCTGTTTTTCCTTTTGAGGTACGGTACCCTAAAAATATGAAAATACCTACCTGTTTATTTTTTTTTATGGCAACATCTACACCTAGATCTCGTATTACTGTCTAGACAGAAAGGTCAATCCTAGAATTACTTGATTACGTTAGAGTAGCGATTCTGAGAACTTTTTTGCCTTCTATCTAATTTGATCTCATTATTTTTATTTTTATCTGATAGAAGTATTAAGTATGATGAAATTATGTTTCATTAACCTTTTCGTTTATTTCTATAAAACAGTACGTTTATTTTTACTTTTTAGTGTAACGAAAATCTCTTAAAGTTGCTCATATAAATCACAAATAATGGATGTCTCAGAAAAAAACACTTTTTTAGATGGCTAAAAGAATTAACAAATATATTTATTTATATTTATGTTCTTGTAATCTACAAAATCAGAAACTGAAAATATGAAAAAATTACGATCGATGAGCGATCGGTCATGGCAAGCTCTCGCGCCGGGCCCTGGTTCAGGTCATGGTCCGGAGCAAGGGGGAATGGGCGGCGGCCACGTCCTTCTTCAAAGCAGTAATGCTGACGAAGGAGGCGGCTACGCGCGTGAGGTAACGGAGATCCCCACGCGATCTCTATTACTCGTAATCAGATGGACCCGTTTAGTCTGGAAGTCAACCCCAAGAAAAGGGAAAAGGCCAGGTAGAACGTGTTTTTAACAGCAGTTTCCTATGAAGAAGGTTTAGAACAATCATTTGATAGCCAACCAAAGCTAATCATTGAGCTGTATACTTGGTCATTATTTTTACTCGATTCGAAAGTCATTAGTGTTAGTTTTAAATTATTAGTAATGGCCGGAGTCTTTGTACACTTTACTATTATAATAGTGCCAGTTTTTAGTAACACAATGAAATACCTACCTGTATTGATACACGCTAGGTGAATTAAGAGGGCGTTAAGTGTCCAGCGGCCGGTTGCAAAAATTTTAGAACGTTTTCATTTTGGCAATGGCCAGGGCCCATTATTCGCAGAACAGATTGTCGATTGGGCCGACAGGTTCTGGAGTAGCGACCACGTATTGGAAGACGCAGCGTTGAAAGGCCTCCGACAAGGTGAATCAATGATCTGGTGAAGCTCGCGAGAATCTATCGCTGCGAGACGCATAGGACCGGTCGTTATGGCGGCATTTGGGGAAGGCCTTTGTCCAACAGTAGACGTCTTACGGCTGAAATAATAATGAACATGATATTTCACTTCGCTACTCGCCAGGTGCCTAGCTAAGTTCTAGGCGCTAGCTATCTTGCATTTTAAGCCTAAACGAAGGTCTACATTTCATTACTCTGATAGATTTTCAACTCTTGGCTCTGAGCCAAACGTTAAAAATCAGAAAGTGCGCTTTTATGCAGGGATTCATTTAAAAGTCGCCGAGAAAAGAACGGTGTGACCTTTTCCAAGTAATGAAACAAAATAGATGAGATATACCCATAGCACAAACGGCGTAGTCGGCGTGCTTTCCATGTAGACCACTGCAGGTCACATTTTCCTGGGGTTGGACAAAGTCGGATGGTGGTGAGTGGTGTTCCTCTCACAACTTACATCTCACCGTTGATGGTTGGTCCCGAAAGGCCCGTGTGCAGCAAAGAAATTATAGACCCCTCCGACACCCAGTGCGAGTGTGGTGCTCCTGACCAGACGATGGACCACTTACTAGAGTACTCAAGGTGTCTACATCTGCACTTTGGCCGACTTTAAAAAAAAAAATGTCACTGATGCCGCTATAAATGTGGCTACCTACTGAGCCCAAATAAACTGAGGGAATAGAAAACCATCGATTCGAAATGAAGAAGGAGTGCAAATGGCTTGTCAACCATCTTCTTCTACTTTTTTTTTTTTTATTAATGATAGGCTCGCGTTTGGCAACTTTAAATCTATATATAAAAACACCGGGCAAGTGCGAGTCGGACTCGCACACTAAGGGTTCCGTACAAACTTACCTATGAAAACAGTTCAATTCCCGATTGAGTTACAAAGATTTTTCCGATTCACAAAAAAAAAAATCATATCTACAAATTTACAGTTTTCAGATTTTTCCCTATACTTGTGCTATGAGACTCTCCTTCATGCCAAATTTCAGGATTCTAGGTCAACGGGAAGTATCCTATAAATTTGATTCCTTGAGAGTGTCGAAATATATTTTTTGCGACGTAAACGACCGTGTCTTTTTCTAATCAGTTTTAATATCAACTCGATACCTCCACACACTCCCGAGATAAAGGGTCTTTAAAGACAGACGGACAATAAAGTGATCCTATAAGGGTTCTGTTTTTTCCTTTTGAGGTACGGTACCCTAAAAAGAAGAACCTGACTGACATATCAACACACAGCCGAAAATATTGGGACTAAGTGTGTGAAATTTTGCACAAGGTTTCCTTTTATGTTGTAGGCGAGCACTAAGATTTTTCCACAAAATTCATCCCATAAAAGGACGAAACAGGGCTCCAAAGTTTGTATGGAGAAACCTACTTTCACGCAAGCGAAACCGCTGGCAGAAGCTAGTTATGTAATATAAAGCAAAACACCTTTCAGTGTCCCAATTATTTTTCCATACAATATTCTGGAAACATTTCTACAAACTTGTGTTTACCCTCCATTTTTTACCGTCATGGTGGTGGCACAAACTTCCTTCATTAGCATAATAGTGCCAGATGCGGCACTTATCTGGGAATTGCTGTGCAGCTGGCCCACGGTCTCAACCTCAGAATAGGGCTGGCGTACACGGACATTTTGCGGAGAGCTTGAGCGGAGGCTTGTTTATAAATATTTTTTTTTTAATTTTTGTCAATTTAATATTTCCTTCTAAAATATTTCTGTTCTTTGTTTTTTGAGTATGGAATGAATCCAATCCAATGAATTCTCCCGCTAGGGTGAAGTAAGAAGGGGTATCAGATTTTTGCTGACCTAAACGCACCTGTGTCCTTCAGATGCCCTTTGTGTTCTAGGACCAGGGTCGCCCTTTCAGAATTTCCTCGTGGCTCTTAGCGAGACCAATTCCTGTTCAAGTCTTTAATTAAATAAACACCCCAAACTAAGAATTATTCCCGTATCGTGGGTGCCTTCACAAATATAATAAATGTACATAGTACACACTTACAAGGCACAAGACGCGGAACAAATAATATGAAGATGATATAAAATTATTAATAGGTTTTTTTTGTAGGTGGGAAATCATCAAAATGACTTCTCGCGCTCTGGGTGGAACGGGAGGGCGTGTCAGACTTTTACTGACTAAAACCACACCTGTATCCTTCAATTACCCTTTGCGTTCTAGGACTACGGGTTTCCCTTTCAGAAATTCTCCGCGGTCCTAGCTACCGGGCATTGGCCCTGCTGGGCCCCTACGGTTTGCTGACATCTCTTTGAGGAGCGCTCATCTATATCTATAAAATTATTAATATTCGTTGCGAGAATCGAATCTGCGATGGGAATCGCAGTAGCCATTGGTTGCCATCAGAATCTGAGATAATTTCCCTCCTCAAAAAGTCATGAAATTTTCACTTACTGTTCGGGCGCCTTCGGCCGCTCGGCAATTTTCGGCTGTTGTCAAAAGCCATCGGAAGGTAGCCGAGTGGCCGCGGGCGGAACGCAAGCCTTCGGGACACTTCGCTACCGATCTTTGAAGACGACGCGTGCACAATCCAAACGCTTACCAACATCGAATGTTAATATTGTACCTATTTGGGAATTATAATACTTTTACTTTTAAACCTTATCCTTTGATAGGTTCCTAACATAATTATTTTACTGTTGGTCTGATTCTAGTCGCAGTCGGAAACCTGCGCGTTCCCTTAATCAGTACCAGCACGACTCTGCTTTGTATTCAGATTAGAATACGGGAACGCTATTAAATTTGGCATCGGAATAGTAGGGTCAAATGGGGCGTTTACACGCTATCAAATGCTGAGTGGACTGATAAGGACCGGGGGAAAGCCACGCAATTAAGGTTGGGAATTGGAAACAACCTGAGTTTGACTTTTACAAAATACACATATACCTAAAGGGAATAATAAAATAAAATAATCTTTAACTCGTTGAGTAGTGTAATTAGAGACACAATAGTAAGACAATGGCGCCCGAGAGCCGGCGTTCGTGCGGGGATCAACAGCTTAATTCGGTTAAGTGACATCCATACACTTCACTTCACTTCACTTGATAAACTTGAGCGACTTCAAAATGTTTGCATATGATTTATATTTGGCTTGCGCAAGTATGATCACATATCCGATTTTCGTACGAAACTCAAGTGGCTTCCAATACGTCTTCGCCGGAACGTACACATCTTGTCTCTGCTCTACAGTGTTCTGTTCAATCCTAAAACCCCCGCATATCTTAAAGAACGTTTCAAGTTCCTTCATGACACACATACTAGATATCTTAGGTCATCGGAAAACTTGGGGCTAGAGATGCCAAGCCATTCCACCAATTTTTATGACAAGTCGATTACAGTTCAAGCAGTGCGGCTGTGGAATGCTTTGCCCGTGTCGGTAAGGCAAGCTCAAACACTTACGATTTTTAAAAATATGGTTAAGGATCACTACCTTTCCTCTTGAATGTCGTCATTACGTACATCATTTCTTTTTGCTTTCATAATTATATATTTAAATATATATTATATTGTTTGTATTATATGAAATTTATTAGTTTATGTATTGTATATATATAAATAGTACACCACGAACTACCTGCGTATCTTTTTTCTCCTTCTCTGTCAAATCCATCCAAAGGTTGTCTGTAAAAAATCGCTTTTAGCGATAAGACCGCCCATTGTGACACCCTATTAATTTTAAGTTTCTAATGTAATTTGTATTTTTGGTGTACAATAAAGAATATATCTATCTATCTATCTATCTATCTATCTATCTATTCATATGGGTTAGTAAACAATTAAGAAAAAAAAAACGATAATGCATACCTTTTTACACGCCTATTAGAAAATTAAGTTACAATTATAACTTAAGTACTGCAATTTTACTTAAATGCTCTTAGATAGTGTTTTCTTAAGAAATTATTGTAAGCAAATAATATGGGCGTCAACGCACTATATTGGTAGCGCATTGTTATAATATTGGTATCTATGCACACACAAACACTAGTCGTTTTATGATAATAAAATAATCTATTATAAAAATAAATTCGAAGAACAGAAATTCGATGGAGTCGAAAGGTTCGGGAAAGGCGACCGCGTGCCGGAAGACGCAGCGTTGGAAGACCTCCCATAAGTTGGAACGATGACCTAGTGAGGGTCGCGGGAGTCCAATGGATACGAGATACACAGGACCACTCGTGGTGGCGACGCTTGGGAGAGACCTATGCCCAGCTGTGGACTCCTGTTAGCTGAAATTAAGGAGTGGAGTTATATCACGTTAAGTTATTGGAGCTTATCATTTTGGCAATTTACATAACGTTAGCAATTTTAAAACATTTATAAGCTTTCTCCAAACAAGCACAATACTCCATCTCAAAATCATTTTCCATATTTTTGGTGAAAAATATGAGAATTTTGTTAAAATAACGCCGACCAAGAGTCCGAACAGTTGTAATTTGAGTGGTGTAGAAGAGAAAATAAAGCCATGGTTAAACCAACGCGTTTAACATCCATCTGTGTTGAAATAATATATGCTTTTATTGAACTACGTTGTGATCGCGGTGTTCACAAGGTGCGCCAGTGAAGCACTAATTGAGTTTATAATGCTGGCTACAGATCACGCAAATGTGCTGATAAACGCTAACGAGATTTAGACACCGCACGCTTTTTCACTTTCTGCCCCGTTCAGACCAAGCGAACGAACACTAATGAACGAACTGAGAGAAGTGAGTGTATGAAGGTGAGCGACTACGCGTTTTCCATCGACCATTCCCATTCGTTACTTTATACCCGTCATAAAAACAACTAAGCTTCTGCTATAGAGAACGCCATCACTGTTGATCGCGTTAGTTTGGTCGTACCTTAAATGCAAAATGTGGTGCCAGTCCTTGCTTTTTTTGGCCATCTCGAGAGCTCGCGAAGTCTAGTGTGGCTGCAATCTGGGTGCCTTGAAGTTTGAACGCCTAATTTTAGTAGAGAAACTTTACAGTAGTGGCAAAAAAATGTGGGAATTTTAGAATGGAAATTGAATTTTCTAGTTTGAAGAGATAATTTATCATTTTGTCTGAATTTTATTTTTGTTTTATTTTATTTATTTATGGGACAATAAACAGCTACAATATACATCATAAATGCTATTAATATGCTATTTTTCTCTGCGACACCCAAAGGTTGACTGGTAGAAAATGCCTAAGGCATTAAATCCGCCTCTGTACTTTTGTGTGCATAAAGCATTTACTAAATAATTACACTAAGAAAAAAAAACTGTACGAAAAAGTAAACTGTACGAAAAAGTGTTTACAATATTGCAGTTCACTGCATTTTCCACATATAAAACATCCAAGATTGCCGGCCGTAACTGCCGCTGGATAAAGAAATATAATATATCGATTAAAATTATTTTATACTATAAAATTGTCGCTTGTTAAAAATTTCTTTACTAAAATTTTTGAAACAAGCAAAACACGCATTTATTTAGATAATACATGAAATTAAATTATAAATTGAATTAAATTAGACGTAAAATTTAATTATAAATTTAATTTAATTAAGCATTAAATTATAAAATGGATTAAATTAAACATTAAATTAAATTACAAAACTAGAAAATAAAGAAAAAATAAATAGATAAAGGAATTGAGAAGTGTTATGGATAAAGTCAATTTAATTACCAAATTCGTTGAGATTAGTAAATCTTTTTTGTTTGCTCATCCCTCTAAATTGGTTTGCTAAGAGTAATTAATGGCGTAACCAGGAGTTACATAATCCACGCTCTCAGTATATATCGTTATATTTAACGAGCTCACGTTAAATTAATTTCCAAACTCAAGAACTTATCACATTCCTGTGATAGCAAAAAAAACCGGCTGTGGAAGACCGAGAGGGTTCCGTACCATTACCTATACAACATTAAATATTTATTTAACCTTTAAATATTTATTTTATTTTAATTATTTATTTTTAAAGTGATTATGCAACTGTTGCCCTGTTGTACAAAAAACCATTTTTGTTTTATGGGAACCCCACTAAAAATATTAATTTTATTATATTTCTAGTATTTGTTAATGTAGCGGCAAGAAAATACATCATCTGCAATTTCAACTGTCCGACAGACCTACGGACAGTGGAGTCTTAGTAAAAATGTCCCTTTTTTGCCTTTTGGGTACAAAACCCTAAAAACATCCGGATTCCAATTTACCTGATATCAATAACAAGTCCGATGACCGTACGACAAAGGGAGCTGACCTATTAACCTACTCTATTGACGGGTTCGATGATGACAGCGTAAAAACTGCTCCAATCTAACTGCCCAAGTTAATTAAGTGGTACCTTCACGCATCTATCCGGACGGGGTAAGCAGGATAGCTTCCATACTATCGAAATTTAATTTTCTTAGCCATCAAGGTTTTGGTCGTAATGGCTCAGTGGTTCATCCAATGAAAACTCCCGCCCTTTCTTGTCAGATTGGTGTCTCTTTCGTTGCCTTTCATTCCAGGTCCGGGTTTTCCTTTTAGAAGCGAACCTTTGGCCCCAGAAGGCTTTGACCCTGCTGGGCTCCTACGGTTTGCTGACATCTCCTTAAGGCAAAAAGACACCGGTAAAACCACAGGGAACCACTAGTCAATAATAAAAAAAACCGGGCAAGTGGAAGTAGGACTCACGCAACTTACCTTTGAAAAGAGTTCAATTCCCGAATCGAATTACGAAGATTCTTCCGAATCGCAAAAAAGTTTTTTTTTGTGACGTAACTACAAATTTACAGTTTTCTGATTTTTTCCTATACTTGTGCTATGAGACCTTGCTTCTTGCAAAATTTCAGGATTCTAGGTTAACGGGAAGTACCCTATGATTTTTAAATTTGATTCCCTTGAGAGTCTCGAAATATACCCTTTATGCGACATAAACGGCCGTATCTTTTTTTTCTCGTTAACTTAGAAGTTTGATTTTCTCACAGCTATAAGGGACCGCAAACTTGAGTATATGGTTTAAATTTTAACTCGATACCTCCTTGCGTTACCGAGATGCAGGGTCTTGACAGACAGACAGACAGACAGACAGACAAACAGACAGACAGACGGACAACAAAGTGATCCTATAAGTGTTCAGTTTTTTCTTTTCGAATTACGGAACCCTAAAAAGGCGCTAAGGCCTCAAAGGTGGCGTGAAAACGTAAACGAAAAACGTGAAACGTTTTGAATCATTTTATCTCAAAAAAGGTGGCTCTTAGGAAAAAAGTATTTAGACATTTTGTAGATTTTATGATAAAACTTACCGTTTTTTCAGAAAATCGCGATCCTGTAAGGGTTCCATTTCTTGCTTTTGAGGCACAAAACCCTAAAAAAGATATTGACTGTTACAAAAATATCTAAATTCAAACACAAAACAAGCTTTAGCAAACTAAAATAAACCATAGTTAATTCAAAGTAACAGAACGGTTCAACAACGGTTTAACAAAAAGACTAGATAATTAGAAACATTCCCGATGGGAAATCTCTGCAACCACTTTAAGAAAGGGACCTTTTCAGGGATTGAATGTTAATTTAAAAAAGGCTTGAGAAAGCAAATAATCGCAATCGTTACAATGTAGTTCTAGTTAATTTAGTTAAGTGGATAATTGTTAGCATGTGCAAGTTATTAGAGGCAATGAAAAGAAATGGCATAATGCTGCTATTCTCGTTAACGATGGCCTTACAACGTACACTGTTATTATTGTAGTATCGTATTATTAAAAAACAATTTTCTGTATTTTCTAATAGGTATACAATAATAAGCTTTTCCGAGTAGCAAAAATTACAGTAAGCTAATTCGCTAGGCTAATTCAATACTTCCTTTTTTTTCTTATGCTTGTTTTTAAGCTATCAATGAAGGTAATGATATTTTTTGTAGGAAATCATCAAATGACTTCTTCCGCGGTGCGGGAGGGCGTGTCAGACTTTTACTGACTAAAAGGAGTGGGTTTTAGCAATCTCCTATGTTGTTGAAGCGAGTCCATGGCTCCAATAGCCTTTGGCCCTACTGGACCACTATGGTTACGCTGACCCCGAAGATGGCCCAGCAAAGATGGCCGGCCTCCATAGATACGGGCTTGTGAATGGCGAGCAATAGGTACCTCAGCATCCGGCCATCCGATAAGGACCAAGCCTGTGTCGATGACGTTGTACCTATTAGACGCGCGCTTCAAAGAGATTACAGCAAAAATGTCAGGGCGAGTTGGTGCCAGCGCCTGCCAGGGGCTTTTTTTTCGTTGGGAAAATCTTCCAATGGCATCCCCCGCTCTTGGGCGGAGCGAGTGATAGTGTCAGACTTTTACTGACTAACGCTTGTGAAACAGTACGCGCCGTCGACGTCTTGGGCTCGGTCTGGATGGTTACCGGACGGTGGGACGGCGAGCTACCCACTGCTCGCCGTCCGCAAGCCCGCGCCTATGGTGGCCGGAAATCGGGATCGGAATCCCGGCGGCGGCGTGCTCTCCCCAGGCGGGGCACACCTCCACCGTGTCCTCCGGATGGTCCACACGATGGTGACACTCGGGCGTTTCTTCCGCATGAATCCAGTACAGGAACCTCCCGAACTTACCATGTCCGATGAGGACCTGAGTCATGCGGAAGGTGAGGACACCGTAAGGTCTTTCCAGCCACGCCTCAAAGAGGGAACTTACCGCCATAATTATGGCGTGCCCAGCGCCTACCAGGGCTGCGGATTATTCGCAGGAGTTACCGCAACCCTCGCAAAAACCGCTGTGTTCCTTCAGTAAGGTACCCTAATTGAAGGAACACAGCGGGTTTTAGTCAGTAAGAGTCTGACACTCCCTTCCGTTCCAACCTAGAGTACGAGAAGTCATTTGATGATTTTCCACTCATTTTATTGATATTCCACTGCATCAGGTTAGACTGGAAGCCAACCCAAGAAAATGGCAAGGAAGCTTGATAGGTATTCTTAGCACAATTTATGGCCCACCCTCGAAATGTCGGCTTCACCTGCTTAATTAATAGTCGTAAAGTATTCTAAGCGTACATTATCATCATCATTTCAGCCGAAAGACGTCCACTGTTAGACATAGGTCTCCCTCAAACGTCGCCACAACGACCGATCCCCCGCGTGTGTGTCATTCACCGCATTCCCGCGACTCTCACCAGCCCCCCTAGCCAAGTTACAATCGTATCGTTCGCGCCGAACGCCTCGAGTAGGCCACGCCTCCGATTCCTTTGTTCTGACGTCATCTCAACGCTCAGTCACGTGGTCAGAACAAAGGAATCGGAGGCGTGGCCTACTCGAGGCGTCCGGCGCGAACGAAACGATTGTAACTTGGCTAGGGGGGCAGATCGTCGGTCCGCCTTGTGGGAGGCCTTCCAACGCTGCGTTGCCCGGTGCGCGGTCGCCACTTTAAAACCTTTCGGCCCCATCGACCATCCGTTCTACGAGAAATGTGCCCTGCCCACTGCCACTTAAGTTTGGCGATTCTTCGGGCTATGTCTGCAACCTTGGTTTTCCTACGGATATCTTCATTTCTGATTCGATCACGCAAGGAAACTCAGAGCATAGCTCTTTCCATTGCCCTTTGGGTGACTGTAAGCTTTCTGATGAGGCCCATTCTAAGCGTACATACTCTCAGATATAAAGTATCCTACGTCCTATTTCAGGACATGGTCAGTCTTTATGCAAAATTTTACCCAAATCCGTTCAGCCGTTTGAGCGCGACGGAGTAAAAAACATAGACACATACATACAAACTTACCTTTATAACTTAAGTGTGATTCAGTGATACTATGTTTAGGCTGGTAATAATAAACGTCCGCATCCACATTGAAATTCAATTGGAGATAAAAACGGTCCATTGTTTTTTGAATGACGATTCATTATTGTGTCACACAAAAACCTTTCTTCTTCTTCTTCTTCCTGCCCTCAATAATTGAAGAATTTCTTCCATTATGTCCTGTCACCCGTCACACTATCACTAACTCTCTTTTCTTTCATATCAGTCCTCACACAATTCTTTCTTTGTCCAACCTCTCCCTCTCCATCCATCTGCATATATACTCAGAACTATTGTCACAACATAAAACCAATCCACAAAAACCACTGCGTAGTTTCAGGAAGCCCATAGTTCAATAATTCCGTTAATTTCCCGTGGCTCACATTTATTTACTTGTTTCAGAAACAAACGTTCCATTTTTCCCACATAACATGAATCGAAAATAATTATACCTCGGCTCTACGACATTTTCCGAATAATTTGTCCCGAAAACCTTTCTTGTGTATGACGGGGAACTAGCCAAGACGACTTAGCGAAGTCTTTCTTGATCGCTCATGTGTAAAACGCGAAAAGTATTCCCAATGACGTCGACAAAAGGTTTCTAAAAATAGTCCTCAAATTGTCGTTTGTGTCCAAAAGTTGTTTAAGTTTGTTTTGGATACTGAAAAGGGTAACAAACTGTAACAAGCGAAATCGGAATCAGCGAATTGTTGCGAATGTTTATTTTTAGCCGAAAGGTCGATTCGATAATATATATATATATGTATTACTGTCGAGAGCGTTTTCCTGGGAAACTCCGTTCAATAATGTCTACTCATCATAATTTTAATTCAAAATAAAATTATTATGATTAAAATATTTTTGTTTGTTGTGTTTTTACTATAATATTTTTGCTCGAAAGAGTGTATTCATTTTTATTTATTTAGTTATTTTACAGTTGCATAAAACTGGGAACCTGGAACCTAATCGAACCTGGTTGCAATAGCGCGGTCTTAAAATCAATTTACAGTAGGTACTTACATCTATTAATAATAACTTATATCATCATCATCATCATCATCATCATCATCATTTCAGCTGAAAGACGTCCACTGTTGGACATAGGTCTCCCGCAAGTGTCACCACAATGAAGGATCCTGTGCGTCTCACATTCATCGGTTTCCCGCAGCCCTTACCAGGTCATCGGTCCACCTTAAATATTGGGAATAAATTCCCTAATTATAAAAACACAATACTTAAAACACAAAAACACCAACATATAGCCTTCACCGTAGGCGCGGGCTTGCGGACGGCGAGCAATGGGTGGCTCACCGTCCGACCGTCCGGTAACCGTCCGGACCGAGCCCAAGTCGTCGACGGCGCGTACTGTTCCACGCGTGCCTCAGGGAGATGTCAGCAAATCGTAGGGGCCCAGCAGGGTCGAAGCCTACTGGGGCCACGGGTAGTGTGAAAGTGAAACCCGGGGCCCTGGGACGAAGGCAAAGCCTTCTTTGCCTTAGTCCCAGGGAAAACCCACTCCTGTTCCTTAACAGGCGTGGGTTTTTAGTCAGTAAAAGTCGGACACTATCTCCCGCTCCGCCCAAGACCGGGATTTGTCATAAGATGATTTTCCCACCCAATAAAAAAAAAAAAACATATAGCCTTCTAATCTTCACTTTACATTAAATAAACCACCAGGTGTATCGCTTACCATCAGGTGAGATAGTGGTCAAAGGCGAGCAAAACAAATAAATAAACAACAAAAAAAAAAACAATAGCATTTTTGCGATATCACTCAAATTACATGTAAATATATCTTGACGTGAGGATCAATTAATTGATAACCCGAATTGTGTAAACGTTGTTCACTCTGACGGGTTGTCTGGCTTTTATTTAGTGGATTTGTTTATCTTTTAAACATTACAAAACAATGAAGGAAAAATATTTAAAATCAATACTCACACACACTTAAGTGGCAATGGGCATGGCCGTTGGGGCCTAAAGGTTCTGGAGTGGTGACCACGTACCGGAAGACGCAGTGTTGGAAGGTACAAGGAGAACCGATGACCTGGCGAGGGTTGCGGGAATCCGATGGATGCGAGACACACATGACCGTTTATTGTGGCGACATTTGGGGGAAATGATGATGATGATGATTTCAAATCAGCCTAGAGGCCCATTAAACACTACAGCTGTAATACAGTATGCAGTTGACTTATTCCACTTTTTAGGGTTCCGTATCTAAAGGGTAAAACGGGACCCTATTACTAAGACTCCGATATCCGTCCGTCTGTCTATGTCTATCTGTCCGTTTGTCACCAGGCTGTATCTCATGATCCGTGATAGCTAGACAGTTGAAATTTTCACAATTGATGTATTTCTGTTGCTGCTATAACAACAAATATTTAAAACAGAATAAAATTAATATTTAAGAGTTTTTTTTTCCATACAGCAAACGTAATTTTATTGCCGTTTTTTGCAACGTACGGTACGGAACCCTTCGTGCGTGAGTTCGACTCGCACTTAGCCGGTTTTTTTTCATACATAATATTATGGTTAAAAGAGGTTTTATTGCCTACTTTCAAGGCACTTATTATTTGGGCAACTGTCAACGTTTTTAAATTTAGATTTTGAGGCATACATAGGTACATTAAAAAGACATTAAAGGCTTAGCTACTAGGAAATTCAGTAAAGTAAAAACGCCCTTTAAATTAAAGATCAACATAATAACAAATGCGGCTCGAGTACAAAAATGCAAGTCAACTAAGAACCATTGTAAGGATCTGCAAGAGAAGGGTGATGAGGTCTTCAAGGTATAAGAGGCAGCGAATTTGAAAGGGACCCAATATTTCTGGGCAGAGTTTCATAAGAAATGCTATCCATGTCAAATAAATATAAATCTACGAGTATAATATGATCGTATGAGATCTTGTCTCCCGTACAGAAAGGAAACCAGAATCCCAGATGTAGGAACATAGCATTCGACTAGGTTTATTAAATGATAGAAATAGCTACGACCCCAGGTTTTCCATTACAGAAAATATTTGTAAAAGATAGAAGCGTTCTACTATTTTTAGCAATTATATCGGAATTTAAGAAAAAAATACGGTCATAACCTATTTATGGAGTGTCATCCATATTAATAATATAAATATGAAAATAACCCTGTCTGCTGTTAGTTTAAGCGAAAGAACGACTAAACTGTTTTTTCAGAAACTTTAAGGTGTAAAAAAAAAACACGTATTACTTGGAACAAATTTGGATTTGGTTTGTTTTTTAAATTACTGAATGTCAACACAGCGTTCATAAGTTATCTCTCTTTTTTTACGTTACCTCTTCATAAAAGACTAGCTTTAGATCACGACTTCACCCACGTGGTAGTAGGAAAACGACATAATTTTGATTTAAAAAAAAATACGTTGACGACAGTCAGAGCCGGAAAGGCCTTTTTTAGTGTACGTATAACAAAAGTTGCTAAGCGCTTGTGACTCAACCCGCCTTATAATGAAGACCCTTCGCCGTTGGTGATTCAGGGATTCTGCTGGCGATAATGGCAGATAGCCTTAATCACAGTCAGGGTACCGCCGGCGTTTCGGCTAATTGTACCCTTTGCTTTTTGCCGTTGTCTAACACCCGAACTGCCGAGTAAGGCCCAAGTAATTGCCAAAAACTAGTTTTCTGCCTAATTTTTGAGATGGGATTTGGGAATTTATCTTTTTATGTTTTGTGAAGATTGTGTTTGTTTTCAGGTTGTTTTAAATCTATATTTTGTTTTCTGTTTTTATAAAGGTTTGATTGGCAGATGGGTTTTGTAATAAAAGTAGCTGCAATCTTACGTTTTATTCATTTTCATAATTTTGTTAGAAGTTGTTTTTGTTTGTTGTTATTATTTAATGCACAATAATACATTACTAAGAGAAAATTTTGATGGAGTGGCCATATGTCAATAAGCTGGGTTCACATTAATGTGTAGACTTGGTTTTGTTTTGGATGATGAACATGGAAGGGCAAATAGCGATAGCTAAAGTAAAACCTGCCGGAGGGCTGCAAGACAATTCGGCGATATTGTCAAGTCTAATGGTGAAGTGTTAGGAATATGGAAAACATTGGATAGCTTTAAATGGTTTAACACAGTAGAGAAGATAAAAAGACTGCTAAATTTCGAGTAGCAAAATCTCCATAGATCATATAAGTCATAAAGATTAAAATCAATATATTATGCTTTAATAAATAAGATTGTGTATGAATAATAATAATGAAGTATTTTTTAAATTTGTAAAGTGTTACGCAAGGTCTGGAGACTAGAGAGTTTTGGCCTGAAATTGAGCTAAATAAAAACTAAATACTTACTTATTCTGTGGTTTCACCATGGTGATGTGACCATGGTTGTTGCCGGAACGCCCATACTGGTCTGCTCCTACTTTCGGTACCTCGAGTTACTCGTCAAAGGCAATGGTGAAGTAGGCCGAGACATAATGCACTGGTTCAGCTCAGGATAGAAGTAAGTAGTAGTAACAGGTCATTGATGCCTCTCAAGTTAAAGAGAAAAATTTACAAGTCCATGAGCTGTGAAAAAGACATGAAAAAAGATTACAAGTAGCGGAGATGAGAATATTGAGATGGATGTGTGGATTAACCAGAATGGATCAAGTGAGAAATGAGTATATTAGAGGAAGTTTAAAAGTGCACTTGTGATTGAATAGTTGAAAGGGGATCGTTTATCTTAGTAGGATTCTGTGATAAGGAGGGATGAAACACATGTTACTAAAAAAGTTATGAATATAAATGTCGATGGATGAAGAGGAAGAGGCGAAAATATGGATGAATTATGTGAAGAATAAGCAGTGATAGCGTGACGGTAGGTAAAAAAGAATGTAAGAAAAAAAAAACATGTTGCGCCAACTTCAAGTATTAAGGGACAAGAAGGGCAGAAAGATGATGATAAAATGTTACACAAAGAAGATAAATGAGAATTTTGTAACGATAGAACAGGACAAAAAAGATCAAGAGTCGATTCTTAGTACCATAAATCATCACGAACAGAGTGCGAAAAGGTTGGCGAGCTAAGGATTTATACGAAAATCTTACAAAGGTCAGTCGTGACTTTGCCCGCATTAATTATTTGTGTTTCGTCTAAAATAAAACCCTTTTCTGTACTTCCTGCAAAGCAGTTTTTATATATTTTTTAACTTTAACGTCACGTAGGATTAGCTGACTTCTTATCGGGTTTTCTATCGTTGGCAAAGTTGAATAATTAGGCACATAAAATAAAAATATCGTTTAGTTTATAGTAAAGTATTTGATAAAAACTTAAGCTGAACATTTAACAAATTATTTTTAATATTAACTTGCTACCTAATAACTAATGTTTTTTTTTTCTAATTTATATTTAATAAACCAGTACTTGACTACAATCCCACCAGATGGTAAGCAGTGATGCAATCGTTGACGGTGAAGCGCACTAGTTTATTAAGAGCCTATTCAATCTAGCTTTGAAGACACCTAAATTATAATCGGGCAGGATGACCGCAGCAGGCAAATTGTTCCAATCCTTCGATGTACGTAGTAAACGATGAAGCGAAACAATTGTGGACACTTGCCGTATGACGGGTTGTCCGATGGTAGAATGCTGCCCCCTACTGTACTGTGCTATACTAATATATACTAGCTGCCCCCTACTGTACTGTGCTATACTATAGAATACTGTTTCTACCAGCAACTTCGTCCGCGTGAAAATAGGTTTCTCCCCACAAACTTTGGACTCCCGTTAGGGGATGAATTTTGGAAAATCCTCTCTTAGTGCTCGCCTAAATCATAAAAGGAAACCTTGTGCAAAATTTCCTGCTCCTAGAACTTGTAAATTCGGCTGTGCGTTGATATGTCAGTCAGTCAGTTTCTTCTTTTATATATATAAATGATAACTGTCAATTTAAAGTTCCAAACTGAAACAGCTAAGTGCGTGATGGGGCACGCCCATTGTAGAGTTCCGTTACACAAGGTGGACTTAGAAGGGGGTTTTATGTTTATTACTAAGAAAATATTAATTGAGTTAATATTATTTACGGTTTAATAGTAGGTACCTATAGCTTGTAAGAGATACACACACATTTGAGTCTGACGATAAATTGGCACTTTAAAGTTTAATATTTCGTAAACGGATCATTGAATCAAAAACAAACTTTTCACCCTCCCGAAATATTGTTAAAAAGCCTAGCCGATAAAACCCCACATTCACACTTTACGTGTAGGGGATGTACCCTAATATTTATTTCAAGAATTTTTATTTACCACTATCTCGGTCCGGAGGACACGGTGGAGCATACGGTAGAGGTGTGCCCCGCCTGGGCAGAGCAACTCCGTGTCCTCGTGGGGGCGATCGGCGGCAGTGATCTCTCGCGCCGGGCATTGGTACAGGCCATGGTCCGGAGTGAGGAGGAGTGGCAGGCGGTCGCCTCCTTCTGCGAAGCAGTAATGCTAGCAAAGGAGGCGGCCGATCGCGTGAGGCAACGGTCCTCACGCCCTAACCGCCGCCAGGATTCCGATCCCGATTTCCGGCCACCGTAGGCGCGGGCTTGCGGACGGCGAGTAATGGGTGGCTCGCCGTCCGACCGTCCGGTAACTGTCCGGACCGAGCCCAAGTCGTCGACGGTGCTTATTGTTCCACGCGCGCCTCAGGGAGATGTCAGCAAATCGTAGGGGCCCAGCAGGGCCGAAGCCTACTGGGGCCACGGGTAGTGTGAAAGCGAAGCCCGGGGCCCCGGGATGAAGGCAAAGAAGGAACAGGAGTGGGTTTTTAGTCAGTAAAAGTCTGACACTATCTCTCGCTCCGCACAAGAGCGGGATTTGTCATAAGATGATTTTCCCACCTAAAAAAAAAAAAAAAACACTATCTCGGTGTGATTTATATTATGAATAACCATTTAGAAATACAACTTTCTTGTACTAGCGCTAGACCAAATCTACACTGCTCTCGACTCTACGGTACACAACGCCCTTCACGCCGCCAGAAACAAGCAGATTCAAGAATTCACGACCCTCAACATTCAGGAATGCGACGCAAGAAGGTAGAAGTACTAACGGTCTCTAAGCTAAGCCACAAACGGACGAACAGTGGAACGAACCGACAGATAGACATGGCGAAACTATAAGACTTCCTTCTTAAGACTACGGAACACTAAAAATACCAAAATTACAAGTACTGAAGCACAAAAACATTCTACAAACACAGTTACTCGTTGTAGTATCGATGTGCAGTGAACCCAAAAAAGTTTGGCACTGGCCCGGACCGGACCGGCGGGCGGACGTAATACGCCGCTTGTTATACTCTTCACTGGGTATCGGTATTACTTTTATACCGTAGTTAGGCAGAGAATGGTACAACTTTGTTATGAGATTGTTGTGAGAACAGACTTCTTTCGATTGCTAGTCAGGAATGCAAAATCAAGAGATAAAGTAATATTCTATGAGCGTAAATGTCTGAAATGTTCGAACAATTACGGAATTGCATAACTTAATTCCATCAAGCCCGTTCCATTATCCGACTACCACGGTAAGGCGTAAGTACAATCATGCGCCACAGGTACATGGTGGATCCCATTTATACGCCAAAACATTTTGGAAACATATTCATTGTGCGTACTGAAAAAAAAAATGTTTTAAGATGGGGAATCATACACATAAAGTGGAGCGAGAGGGCGTAACAGACTTTTACCGAGTCAGTGTTTTCTGATAGCTATAACCTAGGAGTCTAAATGAGTCAGAATTAAATAGGTCACTTCTAGGCAAGTGGGCTCCATTGTCGACCACAACATCGTTTACCTTCAGGTGACATAGCGATCAAGCGCGAGCCTGACAATAATATTTTTAAAAAATCTGTCACTCTGAAACGTTCACATTTGCATTCCAGTCGCAATCTGGGAAAAAACTCTTCTAATTCAAAAAGAAAAAAAAGCATCGTAGATTGCTGGATTTGCCCAGCGTCACGGTATAAGCTGAGCAACAACCTATTTTTGCCTAGATGCAACGCACAACTTGGATTTATATATTGTATTTGTTTTTCTTATATTATTGTTTATATTTACTTGTTATGTTAGTCCCTGTCGGTCCCGGCCAGGTGCAATAGACAATATACAAACACAGACTAAGCTGAAAACATCAGATAACTGTGTTTTGTCTAGTGTCTATGGTGCAACACAGTTATGCCCGGTTTACACATGGTCCGACAGATTGCTGTATTTTATTGTGCGTCTATTTGGGCAGAATAAAGGTGTTTTCTTTCTTTGTTTCTTTTTCTTCTCTTAATTTATATACTTTTTGACATTGATTGATACTGAAATTGTTATGTACAAGAATTGGCCTTTAAGTCAATATGTTATGAATGAAGCTTGTGCGTATGGTAGGCCCATAAAACTGTACGAGTTTCACCAAACACACGTACGGCTTTCCTTTTAGAAACCGGCCTGCGCAGGCGGTTAAGCTTGTGCGTGTGGTAGGCCCTGAGAGGATGTGGACTGCAGTTCACTACGCGTTTTCATAAATAGGAGTGGATTAGTAAATATCACATGTTTTCTAATCTTCCATTGGAGTAGGTACACGTTTTTTTGTTTTCGTGGAGAAACCAAAAAGGTAGGTTGCCTAAAATGCAAGTGCGCGCCATCGTCGGCCACATGATGTGGCGCTTACCATCAGGTGAAATAATGGTCAAACTCGAGCCTATCCATAATAAAAAATAAAGTACACCTATGTGACCTTGCGTGGGCCTCTGAGTGGCAGGTCTTGGTCGCCAGGATTGGGCGGAATCTGTCTCTGCTAGTAAGGGCTATGCTGACGGAGTCAGAAAATTGTAGCGAAATGGCATCGGTGAGACCGTGATGGTCCAGAAGAAAGCTGCCGAGCGGAATCGTAAGAAAGACGATCCTGCTCGTAGAAGGATGCGTCAGAAGGCCCACCACCTCGACGCCTAAAACACCAAATCCCACATGCAACATTTAAGGAAGGCGGGACTCCGAGGTCGCGGGCTCTCAGAGTGGGGACTCTATCCACCCAACAAGTGACTTCAGTAAAGACGGTGGCACAGTGATCATGTGCTGCCGTGCACAACGAGGCTCAGGGGAGACTCCTCACATTCTCCTTAGGGATGTGCCCTAAAATGCGTTGTATAAAAAATAGTTCCGGGGTGGCTTTTAACAGGTCACCGGGCCCTCTTCCATGTGCTGATGGTCATGACCCGGGGTAATTTTAGTAAGGTAAGAATCCCACACTCCCTGGTCGTCTCCCAAAAGTCCAAGTGTTTTTTTTAAGTTTTTATAATAATAATAATAATATTCCACAATTACTATCACACAACGCCGTCTAGTCCCAAGCTAAGCACAGCTAGTGTTATGGGTACTAGACAACTGATAAACATACTTATATATTTCTAAATACATAGGTACATATATAGATAAATTACACCCAGACACAGAACTAATGAACGTGCTCATCACACAAACATTTGTCCTGGGTGGGAATCGAACCCACGACCTCCGGCATAGCAGTCAGGGCCACTAACCACTAGACCAACAGGTCAGTCAAAATTTTCAAAATTTTCCCCCGAAAACTAAAAGAAAAAAGGTATACCTATGTGAACAAACCAATTTCTTCTCGATAGCACTATAAAAAACCAGTAAACTGTAATGTAAGCTGATTGGTTACTGATATTTCATTTTTATATTCTCATTCAGTCAAACGCCCACGAAAAGAAATGAAACAGCTTATTTGAAATCCCTCGACATTTTCCACCCACAACATCATCGACTTTCAACTCAATTTGTTTTATGTCAAGCAAATAAACAGTAAGACAGACATGAGAGATAGTGTATCGTGAAATTGAGAGATATACCTCTGAGGGTTCGCATCGCAATACTGTAAGTAACAACTACTGTTCCATACATCATACCAGATGTAACACGAGACGTTTTCTTTTAAAAAGACACGAACAAACCGCAATGCGTCTTCTTCCGTACCAGTTTTCCGCTGAAATATGAATTTAAAGTATTTTGCTGAAGAGCATTATGGATTCTAAAGGGATGAAGTAGGATTCTGGAACAGATTCCTGGAAATGTTGAAATGTGGAATATACACAGACTCACCTTCGTGATTGTAGAAAATTATCCCAAATTAACATAATCCCGGGATAGCAAGCAACCTATGTGCTATTTCATGGGGACGCCATAATTATGGCGGTAAGGCTAGAAAGACCTCAGGGCGTCCTCACTTTCCGCACGACGCAGGTTCTTACTGAACATGGTCAGTTCGGGAAGTTCCTGCACCGGATTCGTGCAGAAGTAACGCCCGGATGTCACCACTGTGAGGACCGCCCGGAGGACACGGTGGAGCAGATTGTAGAGGTGTGCCTCGCTTGGGCAGAGCACCGCCGTGTCCTCGTGGGGGAGATCGGCGGCAACGACCTCTCGCGCTGGGCCTTGGTACGGGCCATAGTCCGAAGGGAAGAGGAGTGACAGCTGATCGCCTCTTTCTGCGAAGCAGTAATGTTAGCAAAGGAGGAGGCCGCACGTGCACGCGTGAGGGAGCGGCCCTCACGCCCCAGCCGCCGGGAACCTGATCCCAATTTCCGGCCACCGTAGGCGCGGGCTTGCGGATGGCAAGCAATGATTAGCTCGAAGGCAACGAAGGAACAGGAGTGTCTTTTTATTCAGTAAAAGTCTGACGCACCCTCTCGCACCGCCCAAAAGCGGATGTCATTGGATGATTTTAACACCGTTAAAAAAAAACTGGTCTACCTTTGTCCCAAGTTTCATCGGAATCCGTTCACCAGTTCGAGCGTAAAGAAGTAATAAACATACACACACACGCTCACAAAGTTTCGCCTATAAAATATTATTACGATTAGTTGAAGAAAACCACTCTGTTATTTCAAAATAGTAATCTGATTTTCGTCTGAAAATTAATTGTTAAATACTTTACTTATTACCAGTGAAGTTCACCTTCGTTATGTGCGCTTGTACAATGCGTTCCAAATAAGAATAGGATCGATGCCATGTTGTGACGTCACGTCATACTGTCAAATCGCAAGAAATTGGGCAAAATTGAAGAACTGGATTCTGATTAAACTATTTTCGTTCATAGTTCGTAAATAAATTAAATTTTAAAAATTTCGTGTTTTGCTCACCATAATAATTCTTTGATTTGACAGTATGACGTGACGTCACTACCTGGCAATCGATCCTATTCTTATTTGGAACGCATTGTACTTGATTGTTTACTTTTAGGGATTGTTCACACCAAACGTATTGTCCGCCGCTGACTGTGAGTATACTCTCTGTCTGCCCCAGTGTGAACGTCGACTCAATCTGCAGTACGCGTACTCACCAAGCCGACAATAGGCTATAGCGTACGATGCGCTACATGTGTGAACAAAAGAATAGGCTCGTGTAGGTTCACACTAGATGCGTACGCTGAGCGGCTGACTATTCTACACATAAAAGAGCTCAGTATTTGAAGTTGCTCGTAGTATTTTATAAACGATCTCTGAGATCACTCGTGGTTCCCATACGATAAAACTAGCGTAATTTTTTTTTTAAATCAGACGTTTTACTGATATTTCAATTAAATGATTCGCATTCAGATAGTTGCCATTTGCGAAGCTCTAGAGGAAGACGAAAATAATAAAAAGAAGAGATTGTGGGTACATCCCTTAAATTTGAAGAGATGTTTTCTTGGTCAATTTCATACTTTATATTTCGAATATAGACTTTATCCAAATAAGTTCAAGAAATATTTTCGTATGACAGTAAAAACATTCGATGAGTTACTATCTTTAATACGTATAAGTTTATATAAAAGGGACACTAATTATCGACGTGCTATTCAGCCAGAAGAAAGATTGACAATTACTTTAAGGTAAGAGGAAAACAACTTATACTGTAATCAAAACTTATTTATTATAATGAACAAAACAAATCAATCACCTTGCAAAAATTCTTGCGAAAATTTCAATCACCTTGCAAAATTCGTTCGATGTCTTCCATAGAAGCTGGTTCCGATACATTATCTGGAGATTCAGTATTATTCTCTGAGGTGTCGATTTGTGCATCGGCGTTTCGTTGCATACTCGTAGGTGAGGATGTGACCTGATATGGCTGTGGTGGGGGTGTACACTGTGAACGGTTCTGTGGCGATGACATGTACCCATAACTCGCCCTATCATAATCATAATAATGTTCATGCTGATATGATGTGCTAGTTGAAGGACCGGATCCGTAAATGTAGTCATTATTATATTTAATTTTATGTATTATTTTCATTATCTCAAATTTAAATTCAAATAATTGCCTTTCAGACATCGTATTCATTTCGGGTACAAGTGACATCAGAAAATTCATATGTGGGTTCATATTATTCTGTTCCTGTCTATTCATTGAATTTAATAAACATTGTTGAAATACAATTAATCCTTTCGATTTTGACTGCTGAGATGAGTTGTTCATGATAGTATTATCACAACTATCTTCATTATAATTTATAGTATTATTACCCGAACTGTGACTGACTGGTGTACGTGCCGAGGGTAGTTGTATATTTGTGACTGAAGCAGGGCTCGAAGCACGTGAAATTGTTAAAAACTGAAGCATATCCAAATAGGGAGTTTTGCGTTTCTTCGGGGCACCGCTGCCACTTTTAATATTTTGTTCTTTGTTTTTTCCCGAACAAAGTAATCTCTGAGATGTTTCCATTTTTTTTGAAGTTCTTGAACTGAAATAATAATAATAATAATAATAATAATAATAATAATCTATACACAATTACAATCTATACATAATGCAACCATAATGACAAAATAACAATAGAAAATATGGAAAATTGAAGCCGAAAAGTCGGACAATGTTGACAAGAGCCGCAGCTCGCCGTGCACGCCTACCACCTCCGGCCTCGTCGCTCAGTTCCGCCTCGCCGCCGCCGGAACCCAGCCCCACCGTGAGTGCTGTGACACCGGCCGTGGCAGTTGCGTCGAGCTCCAGCGACGAGTACTTTTCTCCGCCCACGTCACCACCACCTGCGCGTCGACGGAGAGGACGCCGGCCGCCGAGTGGCTTAGGACCTCGAGGCCCACCGGCCTCTGATAGGGTCCCAGCTCCCGGCGGAAGTGTGCAGCGCATGCGATGGACGCAATCCATCAATGAGAATGTCATGCGCGCATACTATGGGGCTACAGAGGGAGGAAACAACCTGACCGCGTACCGTGTTCGGATGCTCTCTTTGTTTCAGGTGCTTGAGCCAGCCGTCAACGTTTCGGCCCAACGACTGTCGGATCAGGTGCGGGTTATCCAGCGTAATCATATGTTGGACGATACTGTACTTGATCGCCTCCGAACAGAAATGAGTAACCATACCATTGCTCCTTCGTCGCAGTCTGTGGTACCAGTGATGGTACCACCGTCCTACCATCTTTCCGGCCATGTTGACGAAGAGATTACTGACATGGTTACACATGTAAGTACCCAGTGCAACAATGAATTGAGGAGTGCTTTGGAGTGTGCTATTCGGGAGTATCGCAACATGCCGCTCGAACTTAGGCCGCGCTTACCTCGTTTGCCCATGCATAATAAGAATAAGGCGCTGGTGGCTGCTCTGGATTTGCAGTTGTCAAACTATTTTGACGACTGCACAGATCTCACTGATACACACTCGATAATGTACTGCGCAGCTGTTGCGGCATGTCGTTTAGCTCACGTCAAGTTTCCAAACTGTGACGTAGCTACACGACCGAAACCAGCCGTGCCGGCTTGGCAGTGCAGGATCGAGCGTCGTATTGGTGGGGCCAGAGCACTCATCGGCAAACTAATCTGCTTCAGGGAGGGCAACACTCGCCCAAGAGTGATGCGCTTTGTGAGACGGGCGTTTTCGGGGACTGACATCAGCCCCCGAGACTATATGTCCCGTGTCACGGAGCGCATCGACTTCCTGAAGCAGAAGGTGTATGCATGGGCAAACCGTATCCGCAGGTATAAGCGGCGAGTGGACCGATACACCCAGAATCGCACATTCCGGAGTAATGAAAGGTGGGTTTATAGGGCTTGGGAGAGACCGGACCAAGGTGTGACTGATGCGTGCCTCCCGGATGATGACGCCATGAGTTCATTCTGGCGCAGCATCTGGTCGGTGCCTGTCAGTCACACCGAGGGTGACTGGACTCGAGAGGTCGAGCGTGCGTGCGATCCAATACCACAAATGGGGGCAATTGACATCAGCCCCCAAGATGTAGCTCGTGCAGTCCGTCCGTTGCCAAACTGGAAATCTCCAGGGCCGGATGGGCTGCACAATTTCTGGATTAAGTGGTTTACAAGATCGCACGCTCGCTTGGCATATCAGTTCCAGTCTGCCTTAGAGTCAGGGTCGCTACCCCAGTTCCTAACAACAGGAATAACCCACCTGCTCCATAAGTCAGGTAGTACTGCGGAACCTAAAAATTATAGACCGATTACGTGTTTGCCGACGGTCTATAAAGTTCTTACATCCATACTGAGAAGCAAAATTAATAGTCATATTGACAAAAATTTAATCATGTCACCTTCTCAGAATGGATGTAGGAACGGGTCCCGCGGTACTAAGGAGCTGCTCCTCATTGATATGACCATTAGCCAACAGGTTCGACGTTCCCGAAAGGATCTGTCGACATGTTGGATAGATTATAAGAAGGCCTATGACTCTGTTCCTCATACATGGCTCATGAGGGTGCTGGAATTGTATAAAATTGATACAACACTACGCACCTTCCTGATGTCGTGTATGAGGCAATGGAGTACGGTCCTCCGCTATCCAGGATGTCGACATACCCAGAGGAATAGCGAACCTGTAAGGATCGAGCGAGGTATATTCCAGGGAGATAGTTTGAGTCCACTTTGGTTTTGCCTAGCCTTGAATCCTCTAAGCACACTGCTGGAGAATTCAGGTCTAGGCTATCGGTTGAAGAGAGGTGGTCAGGTAATATCTCACCTACTTTACATGGATGACCTGAAACTTTTTGCCCCCAACAATCTGCAACTGATGGAGCTACTGAAGGTAACTGAAACCTTCAGTAGTGCCATCAGGATGGAGTTTGGTGTGGACAAATGTGCGGTCATGCATGTAAAGCGAGGGGAGGTTGTGGAATCCGTGGGCACTCAACTCACGGATTTCATAAACCTGAGATCCCTCTCTCCAACCGAAACCTATAAGTATCTGGGTATGTCGGAAGCTCTAGGCATCAATATCACTGACATGAAGCAAACGTTGAAGGAGCGTTTCTTTGGACGCCTGAAGAAGGTATTCAATAGCCTTCTTTCAGGCGGAAACAAGGTGCGCGCCTTCAACGGTTGGGTCATGCCGGTATTGATGTACTCTTTCGGCGTACTCAAATGGACTCAAACGGAACTTGACGCCCTGGATAGGAAGGTCCGCACACTGCTGACTGCATATCGAATGCATCACCCACGATCGTCGGTGATGAGATTGTATATCCCGCGGAAGTGTGGGGGTCGAGGTTTTTTAAATGCTAAGACCCTACACAACCGCGAGGTATGCAGTCTCAGGGAATATTTCCTAGCTGCCGACGTGGGTATGCATCGAGATGTAGTGACAGTGGACAAGGGACTTACCCCGCTCTCCCTGGCTAATGAGAACTGGCGCAAACCGGTAGTGCTTGACACTAACGATCGCAGGGAAGTATGGCAGAGCAAGGAACTTCACGGACGCTTCTTCCGGGCCCTTCACGGGCCCGATGTAGACCAATTGGCGTCCGTAGCCTGGCTGCGTTCCGGTGACCTCTTTGGGGAAACCGAAGGTTTTGTCTGTGCAATTATGGACGAAGTTATCATGACGAATAACTACCGGAGATTTATTGTGAAGGACGGCACGGTTGACATATGTCGGGCATGTCACCGTCCGGGAGAATCAATTCGTCACATTATCTCTGGTTGTTCTCGTCTAGCTAACGGAGAGTACTTGCATAGACACAACCTTGTAGCCAGGATTATCCATCAGCAACTTGCTCTGAAATACTCTCTTGTGGAATCGGAAGTGCCGTACTATAGGTACGAGCCCGATCCAGTTCTTGATAATGGTCATATCACTTTGTACTGGGATCGGTCCATCATCACTGACAGGACTATTGTAGCCAATAAGCCTGATATAGTGGTGGTGGACCGAAGCGAGAGGCGTGCAATGATTGTTGACATATCCGTTCCGCATGACGAGAACCTCGTGAAAGCCGAGAAAGATAAACAAATCAAGTATATTGACTTGGCTCGCGAGGTTGTCGACATGTGGGATGTGGACTCGGCGATCATTGTACCGATAGTCGTGTCGGGCAATGGCTTAATAGCCAAGAGCCTCGACCAACACCTTAGGAGGCTCGCGTTAGGCGACTGGATCAAGGGCTTGATTCAGAAAGCGGTACTCCTGGACACGGCTCGCATTGTTAGGAGGTTCCTTTCTCTGGAGCCCTGACCGCCGGTAGCTTGGACCCTGTTCCCGATACCGGTGGGATACTGTTTTTTATATTTTTAAATGTTTTTTTTATTTTTGAAATATTTAAAAATGTAACTAATATGTTTATGTAAATGAAATAAAGGTAATAATAATAATAATAATCTTTATTTGAAACTAGAAATAAATGTAACAACTTATTTATGTACGATGATAGCTGCAATAGTTTGAAACTGAGGCGCAGCTATCAACGCCCACCTCCAGAAACATAAGAACAGGAGTAGTTTCATATCTTAAACATTACAATATTTACTTATCCTAACTTAAAATAGTGCGTGGTGTGTAGTGTGTATGTAGTGAGGATGTGGAGTGGAGGGGTGTGTAAGGGTGTATGTAGTATGACCTTGTGATGTTACATTTCTATAAGTTTTTCACTTTCATCATAAGTTTTTGATCTTAGCCAATCGGTTAATTTCTTTTTAAGAACATTCCTCGTTAGAGGGTATATATTTATTTCCTTATTTATTCTATTGTAGAGCCTAGAGCTAATGTGTCTAAAACTGTAACTCACAGCTACAGTTCTGCAGCGTTTTGTAGCACAGATTCTATCCGCGCGACGCAATGCAGTGGCACATTTGGGATCGTAGTACAGCTGTCCATGTCTTCTGACAACTGTTTGCAGTATGAAGAGCTGTCTAACAGTAAGGACTTTGCAGAGTTGAAAGAGGTCTTGGGTTGGGAATCTAATGGGCCTATTTGCGATAACCTTTAACACTGCTCTCTGTGCCCTTTCCAATCGCAACATGGTTGTTTTTAACGCTCCTCCCCATGAGGTAATGCAATATCCAAGAACTGATTGAGCCAGCGCAAAATAGACTGCAATCAGGCAATCGAAATCCGCAACCGATCTTAGCTTTTTGAAAATGTATATTAACCTTCTCACACGTGTTACAATTGAGTCTACCTGCATTTTCCATTTTAGGAGGTTATCAATATACACGCCAAGGTATTTAATATTGTTTACTCGTTCAACGGGAATGCAGTCACAAGGAGTAATATTTTTGTTGAGACACGTGTGTGCTTTAACTTTGAATGATGTTGGTGGTTGGCTACCAATACCAGGAGTAAAGGGGATAAATTTACTTTTACTGACGTTAAGTGTGAGAAGGTTAATAGTGAGCCACTTCATGACCACCCCAAGAGCATACTCTGCAGCTTTGAGAGTGTCGGGCCAATTTTTACCTTGAGTTAAGAGAACTGTATCGTCAGCATATGCGATAACTTTTGTGTTTGGCAGGGACAGTCGACACAGCTCATTAACGTAAATGAGGAAGAGGCTGGGTCCAAGCACGCTACCCTGAGGTACGCCAAAGGACAATCCCTCCTCAGCGCTTAGGTGGCTACTAATTTTTACCGCCTGCCTACGATTCGACAAGTAGCTGTGGAAAATATCATAAACAGTGCCACGAATACCAACACTTTCCAGCTTTTTAAGTAGCAACGGGACAGAGACAGTGTCAAAAGCTTTGGATAAGTCTAAAAATATTCCAATGGTTCTTTGTTTATTATTAAAGTTAGAAGTAATTGTGTCTGTTAGTTCCAAAACTGCATCTTCTGTAGACTTACCAGCTCGAAAGCCGTACTGGTTCTGCGCTAGGACTTTATTTTGATTTAAAAAGTTTATCAATCTTGAATTAATTATTTTTTCAAATATTTTTGATAGAGTTGTGAGTACTGATATTGGTCTGTAATTTGAAACACTGCCTCTGTCTCCCGCTTTGAATATTGGATGGACAACAGCTGTCTTAAAAACATCTGGGAAAACACCTAAGGAGATGGACAGGTTAAAAATATGTGCAAGAGCAGGGGTAATCAGATGCCGAGATGCCTTAATGACAGCAGCCGATATACCATCATGCCCTATAGCACAATTGTCTTTAAGGTTTAGGATATACGTTTCAATCTCGCTTTCATTCACTTCATGCAACACCATAGATGGAGCAGGAGAAGAAGTAGATGGTTTGTCCTTGTTCCTGATGCATGAAGCATAAAAATCTGACTTAGTAATTTTGGAAGCCAGACTCTCACCAACACTTGCAAAGTACTGATTGACCCCATTCAATGAGCACATGGGATCGTCATGGCGATTAATTAATTCCGTCGGTGCATTTTTATTCTGATCCAGGTTACCAATTTGTTTGATGAGGCGCCAAGTTGCTTTTGGATCACGTACAGCCTTCCGAAATTCAGATCTTTCATATTCGCGTTTAACTTTTTTTAAAAGCAAATTGCAGAAATTCCTATAGCGGGAAAAGATTAATTTATAGGTTTCGTTTTCAGGATATTTTTTGAACTTTTTGAACAGTTTGTCTCTATGGCGTATACATCTCAGAAGACCAGGCGTAATCCAAGGCTTAGTTATACGTTTTCTACACGGGATATTTCTCATGCAAGTGTGTGTTTTCACAGAAGAGGATAACAGAGAAACTAAAGTTTCAGCAGCAATGTTTGGGTCATTCATTTGAAGAATAGGGGAGAAATCTGTATTTGCCATATCAGAGACGACCCCAGGAATGTTGGTTTTTGGGATTGTATATTTACGTGTGCACCTAGTGATAGAATGCTTGCAGAACAGAACAACGGGGTGATGGTCAGTAATGGGACCATCCAGCACTAGAGAGGTGGCGGGATTTGAGGATTTTAGCAGAATATGGTCAAGGCAATTCGCCAATCTTGTGGGGAATGTGTGTGCTGGCAGTAACGTGTGAGAGGCAGCAATATTTAAGTATTCATCAGAGTTTGAATCTCTATTTTGGGAGGCTATGTTGATATTGATATCTCCCATGAGAGCAACGGTCGAATATGTGGATAATTGATGTAAAATTTTATCAAGGCTTATGAAAAAAGGTGCCAAGTTCCTGTACGATGGCGATCGATAAAGAGCAACAAGTGCCACTTGGTTAGCTAATTTTATTATCATACAGTTAGCATCATCGAACTCTGGAAACTCTACTGATTGCTCAAGCTCAGTGCTGATATAAGCGACTACACCATCATTTTGGTTTTTAAAAGACGTAGCCTGTGTGTTATATCCCGGCATCGAGGGTATATTTGGACATTTGCTTAACCAGCACTCAGACAACAAAATTATGTCAAAAGTGAATGATATTCGGCTTAAAAATGCTAATAAGTGATTGAAGTTAGCGTTAATACTTCGAATATTAATGTGCAGAATTTTGAGGGTGTTTGTTGTCTGTATTAAATAATTGTGACTGTCCTCTGGCGCGCAAAGAAAGCATTTGGACACAGAAATATTTTCAACCTCAGAACTTACAAAATGAATGTCATCCATTTTTTGGTGATAGTACAAACATAAGGTACGTGTAATTTGTGACTAGAATGTCAGCAATTACATTATTTAATAAACCTTGGCATGTTTTAGTGCTTTTTTGGCATAGCATAACTTTATAGTTGAAACATGGAAGATCTGTGTTAATGGAACAAGTTTGTATGTCTATCAGAAATAACTTACGATGATGAATTATATGTTTTTGATTTTGGGTTTGTGGATAGAGGAGTGTGTGTAGAGTGTTTGGAGTATGTGTAGAGTGTAATAATAATAAAATAGGTATGATTAGAAATGTGGGGGAGTATAAAAACATAGTTTTAATTAAGAACATGCAAATTAAAACTAATTTAAAATGGAGAAACTTTTCCTTAGAGCCTACATAATGAAAACATAAAAAGAAATATAAAACGTGTTGGGAGACAAACAACAACGTTGAATATAAAATAAAAACTAGAGCTAGTCACATTATAGTCTTCTTAGTAATGTTAGAAAGGTCCGCTTCAGTTTTCACATGAATATGTTTGCATCCCTCTTTTTCACGAACAAATATCTTGCCGTGTTTGACCCAACAGAATTTATAATTGTTGGCAGTAGCCGCATCACGCGCCAGGAAAAATAGTCTTTTATTACGTGATGTTAGATTCTCCGAAATAAAGACTGGCCTTGCCGGGCCACCTATTTTGAGGTGTTCAGTGGTCAGTTTGAAGCTATTCAAGTTATGCTTACGAAACTTCTCTAAGAATTCCTCCTTACGAAGAACGGTGGTGAAATTGACTATCATAGTCTTGTGGGCCGGGTCTTTAGTCTTTATACGAAATATATCTTTTATCTCGTAGGAGTTAACTTCGCATTTTATTATCTTACTCGTGTCCAAGACGGTTTTTAATAGTGTAGATTTAGTTTCAGTTTTGTTGACCGGAATGTTACGTATTTCTATGCACGTTGATCTGGAGCCTTGTTCAAAATTTTCAATTTTGGTTTCTAATGTAGATATGTACGACATAGTTTCTCTACGCTCAGATTCCAAGTGTTCCACTCGTGAGGACAGATTGCTTAATTTCTCGACCATCATATCAATCGTATCACTTATGTTATCAATTTTAGAACATAACATGTTGTAATTTTCCTCTTGCTGTTGTTTAAGGTCCGCGAACATTTCCCTCAGATCCGTCATTACAGTAGAATCGCAGTTCTTCTGCTCACTTTCGAACTTTCGTTTGACATTCCGGAGGGTAACCGCAGGTGGAGTATTGGTGGTAGGAGAGTTCATGCTTGCGTTTAAGTTCGATTCCGAAGAGCAATGACGTGTATAAAGTAGTTGCGGTGTACTGAACGTAGGCGTCGTCGGCGTAGTCGGTGGTAGAGGTGGCGAACGTTCAACGGGCATTTTACTTTGTGTTTGAGCTTTGGTACCAGGTAAGCAGCAATTTATAGGAGGCCAAGCACACACGCACTTATTACTGTTGCGTAGAGCTCAACTTATACTGGTTGCTATCGACGGTTTAGTACAAAGTCGCTTTCCGTCCAGTATAACTGGACCCCCGTGTGAAAGTCTTCGCTGATGCTTAGCGTTGGCCAATATGAGACGTACAGTTCACGCACACAGTTGTAGATTCTCAAGAGAGCATGAATTAGGTGGATGTGTGGAGTTACGCACGGGGCGGGTCGTTAATTAGTTAATTGATGGAGACTCACATACTCGGGCACAGGGCACGTAGTATCGTAGTAAACTGCGGCGCACGCGAAGACCTCCTGTTGTCTATGCACTCCTATTTTTTATGACGAATTTTTCTAATCAGATTTTTGGTAAATTAATTATTTATTCAACAGTAAAAAATATTTACGAATAAACACGTCTGATCTACTCAGAGGTCCGGAGGGAAGGGGAAAAAAAAAATAAAATTTTATAATATTAAACCCTTTATATATGTATAAATTTTTGTGCAATAAAGTTTTAAATAAATAAATAAATATATGTATTTGATTAAGGCAAATGGGTAGCTGGCGCCGCCAGTTGATTTGATCCTCTAACTGCTAAACTTAGCATATTTTTGGCAATTTCGGATTTTCGGAGACTCGGCAAACATGTATACTATTTATTTAATAATCATACACAAATATTTGATTTGTCTTTGTACCCAAAGTTTTGAGTACAAAAACAGACCAAAAAGTAATGCACAATGATTAAATAAATAGTATACAGGTTTGCCAGGTCTCCGAGGATCCGAGGTTGTTGAAAATATGCTCAGTTTAGTGGTTAGAGAATTGAATCAGCTGGCGGCGCTGGTTACGGTACCTACCCATTCGCTATAAGTAAATAAATAATAATGTAATAAATAATTACTATTTATTAACCTTGCATTACAAGTACTATAATATCATGTAACGAGATCTATTTGATTTTACATTTCACAGGTATTTGGCTACTGGGAAATCATTTGGTACGTTATCCGAAGATTTTCTAATGGGGAAGTCTACGATATCTACAATTATTTTTGAAACCTGCTCAATTTTATGGGAAATATTAATGCCACTGGAGTTACCACAGCCTACAGAAGAAATGTGGATGAATATATCAAATACATATTATAATAAAACAAATTATCCCAATTGTTTAGGTGCTGTAGATGGTAAACATGTTCGGATAAAAAAACCAGCTCACAGTGGTTCTAACTATTACAACTACAAAAAATTCTTTTCAATCATTTTATTTGCCTTAGCTGATGCTAACTGTTTATTTACTGCTGTTGACATTGGATCTTGTGGCAGAGAAGCAGATAGTAACATATTTAAAAACAGCAATATGGGCAGAATGATAACACTTGGACAATTACATGTACCAAAATCTGCCAAACTACCTAATTCAAGTGGACCCGCACAACCATATGTGTTTTTAGGAGATGAAGCATTTAGTTTGAAATCAAATTTTATGAGACCTTACCCAAATCGCAACTTGACCATGGAACAACGCACATATAATTTTCGCCACAGCCGAGCGAGAAAATGCGTGGAATGTGCATTTGGTATTTTATCTAGTAAGTGGAGAGTATTGCATACAACCATAAATACTGATGTCAATAATGCTATTAAAATTGTACAAGCCACGTGTCTGCTACACAATTTTGTTCGTAGAAGAGAAGGCATAAATTTTGAAGAACAGTTAAGAACTTGTAACCTAAGGGATGTACGAACATCACTGTTAGTTGTTTCTACGTCGGGTCAGAGGGTAAGAGAGTTTTTCAAAGAATATTTCGTGAACGAGGGTCGGCTGTACTGGCAGGACAAATACATATAATGACACTTTGTTTTATTATTGTAGTGCTACTAATATAATTATATGTACCTATATGTAAGTTGGTAAAAAATTTAGATATCAGAAAAACTATACTTATTGTTTAGGAAGTAAAAATTTGAATAAACATTACTTACTAGTTTCGTTTCTCTTTTTAGTTCCATAAACCCCCCAATCTTCATACATAACAGATGCTATGTCTTCCCAAGCGCATCTTCGTAAGTTTCTATCACTATATTCTTCTGAATTCGCATTCCAAATACATTCTCTAGAATGTACTTCTGCAATAAACTTTTCGGTGTCGAACATCGCGAGGTGTCACGTGTCACGTCTGTCCTCATTGAAGTTTGTTTCTCGAGTGAATTGCAGCCGAGGCGCGGCGGTGCGGGCGCGGCGGAGCGGCGCTATTCGGCAACTGCGTCCGCGTAGCCAATCCGCGTCCGCCGTGCATAGTCGCGTTGTAAAATAATCGGCCACTGAGAGTCAGCGACAACAGACGACGTAATAGCGTATAGTCGGTTTGGTATGAACGACAATTTCAATATATATGGAAAAGCAATAAACTGCGTAACGCGCGCTCACAGTCAGCGGCCGACAATACGTTTGGTCTGAACGATGCCTTAAAATCTGGCGTAAAGCAAGGTCTAGACATTTACAGTTTTCTGAAAAAGTCTAGAAAGAAAAGAAAGAAAGAAAAACATTTTATTTGGCGGAACAAGGCGCAAATTCATAACTAACCATACCACATCCGCGCAAAACGGCCGAACGCTCAGTATAATGCCGTGACCACACGCAAAATGTGATGAGTCTACGGCGCTGGTTTTCAGCGTGAGCCGGTGACGGTATCGACATAAAGACGTCGGCACGGTATTGTGTGCTAATATAATAGTCTGAAATTCGTGAAGTTACATCCCAAAATAATTATTTTTTTTGTGATTCGGGAATCGAACTATTTACATTGGTAAGTCTGTACGGAACCCTTGGTGGTGCGAGTTCGACTCACTCTTGAACAGTTATTTTTTTTATTATAGGCAAGGTTTTTCCCTGCACCTGCTTTCCGTTAAAGTAACAGGAACTATGAAATTTTTAATATAAAAAGTAGCTTAAATCACTTAACGATAGTACTTATTTAATTCTGACTGTGATAGAACTCCAAATTGGACAAAGTACTTCCAGAAATGGTCTCCTTAAATAAATAGTTTTTCTTCATAAAATATTGGTCTTGATTTAATTTACCGAGTATTTGCACAGAAAAGCACCAGCAAGCTTAGCCAAGTTACAACCGTTTCGTTTCGAATCTCTTTCTACAGTCGGTAACGCCTCCTATTCGTTTGTTCTGACCACGTGACTTAACGTTGAGATGACGTCATTTCCATACATTTGAAGTTTTCTATTGTAGATTATCAACTTGGCTAAGCGCTGGTATCAATCCCGTTTTGAGCTATTCGCAGACTTGTCAGAATTTCCGTAAATCGTACACGTGTTACTGATACAATAGCAGATACGCTTCTATTGACAATGTAAAGGTATTACAATATAACTGTTAATTGTCAGCATTCAGATGAAACGTACCTACGATTTCTCAGAATTGGCACCATTGTTAATATAGAGGTATTGTGTTGATTCAATAAGTATTTGCTTGATAGGTATTAACATGCGATATATTAAGATTATCAAGGGAATCCTTATTCATTTTGTAATTCTGTAATTAATTTCTGGTAGGTATTGAATTTATCAAAAATGCTATATTTATTTACAAGCACTTGTACAACGTTACGGAGGATGTCCAAGACGTTGTACAGTAGAAACTTACAAACTAAAAAAGTACATTAAATGAAAACAATAATAACATATTGAAGAATAAAAAGAAAATACATACCTATACATTACCACTAAAATAATATATCCCACAAAACAAATGAAACAATATTTACTTATTTTTTATCGATCTTCTCACAAAACCTTAGACATTCACGACACACATCTATCTATCTCCCAGCAAACAAGTCACACTCTGGTGTTAAAGTCAGAAGAGCATTAAGCACAGAATGCGCACGAACGAGCGGCGAGTTAGCTCGTGACACTGTCTGCGATAAAGGATCAGCTAACAATCGGTGTGTTCGCAGCCTTAGGTGTTGTTTAGGTACGAAAGGAACAAACAATCTCACCATCTGAGCAACTAATTCAGGACAATCAGATTCACCCCGAAGAACTCGACAAGCGAAGATAAGCAAAAAATAATTGCGCCTTACTTCTAGAGAATTAAATTTCACCATTGCGAGCAAAAATTTTGTCGGTAATAAAAATGGATAGTATCCAAATAATTTCTTAAACATAAATCTAAGGAATGTTGCAGAAAGTAATAATATGTTCATCAATAAACTAAAACAATTTCTAATAGACAAATGCTACTATACTGTAGAGGAATACTATAACGATAAACATCAACTACAATAAAAACTATTAATTATATACTGTATCGTTGTAATAAATGAATTTACAAATGTGAAAAATAATGTGAGTACTAAGGTGAATAAAATATAAATTAAATTGATACATAATTAAATTAACATAAAAACATGATTTAATAATGATGACGATAAAAATAAATAAAAATACCTGACATTTAATTTAGTTATACAAAGACATTACATAAATAAATAAATTTCAATAATAACATAATTAAATGACGACAAAAATAAATAAAATATCTGACATAATTTAATAATAATGACGACAAAAATAATTGAAATATCTGACATAATTTAATAATAATGACGACAAAAATAAATTAAAATACTTGACATAATTTACCAATACACAGACATAATAAAAATATATATACATAATTTAATAATGATAAAAATAAATAAAAACACCTGACATAATTTACTTACATTAAGACATTCTAATAATATACATATATAAATTTATTTCAATACTAACATAATTTAATAATAAATGATGATGATAAAAATAAATAAAATAATTCTGACAAAATTTACCAATACTTATACATATACATAATAAATAACATACATACACAATTTTATTTAAATATATAGGTACATAATTTAATAATAACAATGATAAAAAATAAATTAAAATATGTAACATAATTAACCACACAACAATTTACATATACATCTATTGAATCTACCTATACCTAATAATAATTAATTCCATGAATTGTTGCTTGGCCTTCATCCTCTCTCCTAACTTTGCTGTGCCCGACAGGGTCCATATTGATCTTAACAATGTTTTATACCATCTATGTACATATGGAATGCAATAAAGTATTGAGTATTGAGTATTGAGTATGTTTTTTGAACTTTCTCTAAAAGCAAGACGGAAAAAGTCTCATAGGGGTTCCAAATAATGGAAGCTGACTCTAATTCATATGTACTGTATATAGGCTTTGCCAAGGTAAAGGTACAAAAACTAGCCCAAGGGTAACAACTCCCGGGTCCAAATGTATCTTAAGTGCTATTCCAGGACATAGTTTATCTGTATACCAAGTTTCATGGAAATACGTTCAGCAGTTCGAGCGTGAAGAAGTAACCAACATCACTCACAAACTTTCGCCTTTATAATATTAATGTGATTCTTATTCTTTGCCTTCAATGGTTTTTTTTTTAAATAAATGCCTCACACTTAGGAATTCCTACTGTAACGTGGGTGCCTTTCAAAAACTTGGAAATTCACATACACAAGACACCCAGATACGGAACAGCTATCTCTAGGCTATAAAAATATTAGTATTGTTGCAGGAATCGAATCCACGAGACGCAGCGCAGCAGTCAATCGCTTAGGGCTTGAGGACGTCGAGCGGCGGCGGTGCCGTCCGACCGTCCGTTAACCGTCCGGACCGAGCCCAATTCGTCGACGGCGCGTAGTAGCCCGCAGGGGTCCAGCAGGGTAGAAGCCTACTAGGGCCATGGGTTGTGTGAAAGAGAACCCCGGAGCCCTGGAACGAAGGCAAAGAAGGAATAGGAGTGGGTTTTAGTAGTAAAAGTCTGACACGCCCTCCCGCGTCATTAGATGACCTAAAAAAAACCGTAAATCACTCAACCGTGCTTGTGTGCTGTCAGAATCCTGATAGCCATTTAACCGGTTGGTTTAAAAAAAATCTTGTGTAAATAAGTACATCTAGAAAAGAAAAAACAAATCATGTACGAAATTAAGTGAATTCTGAACCTTCCTGTAGGGGGGCCACAAGACTTGTAAGACACTTATGTAGCAAGAGTGTTGAAAAATATATTCATTTAAACTACTTAAAACTTAGTTTAGATAAAAAATATCATAATATATGTAACCAATTTCATACCCAAAGAGAATCTTTTGTTAAATTTTAATTAAATAGATTCAACAAATAATAAAACAGAAAGTTTTCTGAAAGCATGTGTTTGATACCTACTTAACTTCATAAAAGACAGATGATATCCTGATGTTTGCTCTCAGACACTTGAATAGGAATTCGGAATTCCAAATGACTATCCTATAACCAAATACAAAAGTGTTTCGGAAAATCGCTAACACAATGCGAGTTCTCATAGTCATCAGTATCGTTGGTAAACTGAATCGTATCTTGATGAAATAACCTTGTTCTGTGTGCCTACATAATGTTGCGATGCCGTGATATGATAGTATTCAATTTGAGTAAAGAAGCTCGTTTTAGTAGTCATAAAATTGAAATGTTTTTCAGAAATACTCTGTAATTTGTAAATGGTCGAGATTACGCAAATGGTTATAATGTTGGTCCTACCAAATGATTTCCTCAAACTATGATTAACTGTGATTCTAAATGTTTTCAACTGTTAAAATAACCATGTCTTTAGTAATTGACTCTTGAAGCACCGGTAAGCTCAAATAAATGACTTTTTAATAAACTTACACGAAAACTTGCTTTTAGGTACGCAATTTACTGTTTTTCGCACTAGTCCAGAAAAGTGTGCGAGCTCGCTCCCGCCACAATTTATTACATTTATCATATCAGGCTGGGCGCTAAGCGACTCTCACTAGTCGCGAGTCAACCCCCGTTTATTTATATCTTCGTAAGTGTATTGAAAAACGTTTGATACACGTGGAAATTGATCACAGCAGCACTCGGCTCTATAATTTCCGCCTTTGTCCCAATAACAAAATTTCTCCACTTGTGTCAGAACGTACTTTTTCTATTGCGTTCCCACCAAACTTTAAGTACCAAATGTATAGCAATGATATCTGATACCTGTCACATCATTTGTCACGTGACTTCTCCGCAAGTAATGTCATTGCCATACATTTTGCTATGGGAACGCTAACAGAAGTCATTTGTCTAAGCCTGCTGATCGACTTAGGCCTGCTATCCACCAAAGCGGAGAGGAGAGGAGACAAGAGGAGATCCTTGGGCTCGGTCCGGACGGTTACCGGTCGGTCGGACGGCGGGCTACCCATTGCTCGCCGTCCGCAAGCCCGTGCCTACGGTAGCCGGAATTTGGGATCGGAATCCCAGCGGCGGTTGGGGCGTGAGGACCGTTGCCTCACGCGATCGGCCGCCTCCTTTGCTAGCATTACTGCTTAGCAGAAGGAGGCGACCGCCTGCCACTCCTTCTCGCTCCAGACCACGGCCTGTACCAAAGCCCGGCGCGAGAGATCGCCGCCGCCGATCGCCCCCACGAGGACACGGCGTTGCTCTGCCCAAGCGGGGCACACCTCCACCGTATGCTCCACCGTGTCCTCCGGGCGGTCCACACAGTGGCGACACCCGGGCATCGTTTCCGCACGAATCCGGTGCACCAAGAGATGTGGAAATAACGAAATCGGATTGGTTTATTCAAACACATCACCTCTCGTCTCCTCTCCGCTCCGCTTTGGTGGATACCGCATCTTAAGGTTCCCACTTTACAGCATGCTGACGAAAAGAGTTCTGTCCGGATTAGCAAGCTCGTGTGGATGTCTAATCGGTCGGAAATTTTAATACCTACGTGATGATTGTTTAGTGCAAGGTTGACTTTATTGTCGTGATAATAAAATAAATAATAATAATGTAGTATAATATTCTACAACTTTCACACAACGCCATCTAGTCCCAAACTAAGCAGAGCTTGTGTTATGAGTACTAGACAACTGATAAACGTACTTATATATTTCTAAATACATACATATTATAGATAAATTACACCCAGACACAGAACAAAATGATCGTGCTCATCACACAAACATTCGTCATTATTTCAGCCGAAAGACGTCCACTCTTGGACATAGGCCTTCCCCAAGAGTCGCCATAATGACTGGTCCTGTGCGTCTTGCATCCATCGGATTCCCGCGATCCTCACTAGGTCATCGGTCCACCTTATCTGCATCACCAGGTCTTCTAACGCTGTGTCTTTCGATAAGTGGTCGCCACTCCAGAACCTTTCAGTCCATTAGACCATATATTCTGCGAGCAATGTCTGTCCCTGCCCAATGCCACTTAAATTCTTCGGGCTATGTCGGATAAATAAATGAAAAAAAAACCTAATATTTCTTGCAACATAAATCTTAAAATAGGTGTTAGTGCGTATGTTAGTATCTCTTAATTTTATTCCTGAGTACCTTAACTATTAGATTCAATTTTAAACTATAAAATATTATTTATCTGCAAGAACCCCTATACAGGCGAAGGCCGCCTCCAAAAATGTCCAGTCTTCTCTAGTCTGGGCTGATGGCATCCAGTTCATATCCAACTGGATGGCATGGTAATACAAAGAAATGATTTGATTATCTGTGGTTCTTTAATGCATTATCAAAAATCTCTTCAATCTTCCCTCATTATAGGTTTGTACCTATAACAATATAGTTCAGAACTTTAATAATCACGTTTAATGTAATAAAGTCTTATTGCCAATATAACTTATATTCTAAATCGCTTGTACTTACAATATTCTCCATTCCCTCATAATGTAAATTACCGCTTCTTCCATTATCTTCGTTTTAAACATCAGGTATAATAAAATGCGGAAACGGAGGAGTAATATATCAAAGTGGAGCGATAGCGGCTGCTTTATCCAGTCGCCATGTTTGTTCAGGAGATAGAATCTCGTTTATTATGCTGATGTAGTTTTTTTAGCCGACATAATTTGTCTTCTTAGGCGTTTAAAAGTCTACGTTGTAGGTTAATTATTTTGAATCTTTGCACCCTAACTAATAAGATTATAAAGTATAAGATTTCTAAAGAATAAACTTTTGAAATCAGACGTAAGATTTATTCATATTTTTAGTCTGGTGAACTTAGGTAAGTTTTATAGAGAAGAAAATTATACAAATTTCAGTTTTTTTTTTTGTGATATCAGATTATAAGTTCTGCTTTTTGTTTGAAATCATATCATTACGGTTTAGTGGTTTTGTCTACTCCGCTTTCTATTGCAGAATATTGCTTTAATATCTTCGACTTGAAGAAGAAGGATGTCTTTCTTCTCCAAGTCAATAAAGATTGCAACGTGTATAACCATCGCCGTCATGTCTGCGATGACATATTTATTTATTTATTTATTTATATGTACTTTATTGTACACCAATAGGTACACTACTAATAGTTAATTAGTACAAATACTTAAAGGGCTTATTAGAAAAGGTCTTGTTATTATTTAAGTAGTCTCAATAAATAATATTCATAAATAGCAAAGTTATTAGCGTTTGTTTATATCCCAACATGTCACTCATTTTTTTTATTTTTTGATTTGATTGGTTCGCGCTTGACCGCTATCTTATTAATTATCTAATTTATGGAAATATTGTACAGGTTTTTTTTAGGTGGGAATATCATCCAATGACAACCCCCGTTGTTGGGCGGAGCGGGAGATAGTGTCAGACTTTTACTGACTAAAAACCCACTCCCGTTCCTTCGTTGCGTTTCGTACCAGGGCCGAGTCTTCCTTTCAGAATCAGACTCTTGAAATATGGTACAGACTATTGAATATGAATTAATAAATGACGATCAAAAGGAAAAATAACACTACGCGTAATATTTTTTTAGTAGCAATTGTTATTAATGATTGATTAAATTATGAATTTACCAATTATGACAAATTTTCGTGGACAATTTTGAGATTTCGTTTTTTTAACTTTAGGATTACAAAAATATGATCAGTAACAGGCACGGATAGAGCCCCATTCTTTTTTGTACTTTCTTAATAAAAACTAGGGGTGTATAATAAATAGTACAATTTGAGCCAACCTATTGAGTAGCGTAATTAGAAACACAATAGAAAGACAATGACGTTCGAACGCCGGCATTCGCTCGGGGTTTAATGAATAACTTAAAACATACAATTGGTGGCCTTATAGCATTCTGTGACCTCTTCCAGACAACCTGGAAATACATTCACATATCTGGACCTATTATGTATAGAGGTCTACATCAAAATATGATAACGTCTGCGTTATATTTGCCCTTTATAAATTTTAATTAATCATTATGCGGGACAAAGTCGTAAACTAATTCCCGACAGTCACAAAAGTAAAGCATTACCCGAACTTTAAACATTTAAATGTCACTCATATTTTTCTTTTTACCCGAAAATTATGAAATACTTCCTTTATAATTCAGCCAGTAAGGAAAACTTATACAATTTGGGCCAGCATTAAGTTTTAATTGTGTACTTAATAAAATACAACGTTAATGAACTGTTGATGGTATAACTTCTCGGTTTTCTTCGCCAAGTGGCCATAAGGTTCTCTTTTTGGCAATTTTGAACTGACGATAAACATGGGGTGTTGTTATCGTTTATTAATTTTGACAAGTGATTGTGTTTTTATTTATGTTGCGGTTTAGGATTGCAATTATGTGATGAGGTCGTTTCTTTTTGGCCCTGGGCCCATCTAGATTTTGGGAAAATTTTAAGTTACTGATTAATAAATTTTCTGTTAAATTTTTTAAACTTTGTGATGAATCTGCTAGTTTTTACTTATTCAAATTATTATTATTATAAAAGCCGATTCATGAAATCAAAATTACCTATCTTCAAAGAGATCTTTATTCTCTTAAGGTTTTTAGTCCATCGGTCACGTGCTAAAAGAAGTAACTTTTGTAAAACTTTTCGTCAGTAAAGAAATTCATACAAAGAGCGATTGAGAATTCAAAAGGAGTATCTTTTGATCTAAATCGGTCTTTGTTTCCATTGAGAAAACTTTTTTAATACGTTTATACTCATTTACATCAGCTTTGAAACCAAGGCCTAAAAAAAAAAAAAAAGGCCCTTGATGTAATCCCTGAGATAATCTGCTACTAGGAAAGGAAACTATTAAGCATCTTCCTCACTGATTGATATTGAGGTACCGTGTTTGTCAGATGCGTTGAACGCTTAGAAAATGGCTTGTCCCATCACGGATTTGCCCGACAACTTGTCCTCGCAGAGACGGTGGGATGTGCCGCTCTGCAGTATTATACGTAACAAATTAATCAACACGTCTTCAAGTACTGCAGAGCGTGCGCGTCTGTTGACTGTAATAAGTATTACACTGTTAATGTAGGCGGTGGTGGTCGATGGGGCTGAAAGGTTCTAGAGTGGCGACCGCGCACCGGAAAACGCAGCGTTGGAAGGCCTCCCACAAGGTGGACCGACGACCTGGTGAGAGTCGCGGGAATGCGGTGGATGCGAGACGCACGGGATTGGTCGTTGTGGCTACGCTTAGGGGAGGCCTATGTCCAACAGTGGACGTCTTTCGGCTGAAATGATGATAATAATAGTGTAGAAACTCTTATTAACAATTTTGTAACATTCAATTAAGAAAGATTTAATATTCGCCTGATTGATGCGTCTACTAAGACGTCGGCGGATTTTAAGAAAAAAATGGATTATTTCTTTGTGATTGATGGAACACTGTCAAAATGATTGGTGTCTTATTATTTATGATTGATAAAGAGGTGATGGCTGAAAATTTGAAATAGGTAAGATAAAAATGAAGTGTGATTTGATTAAATTAATTTCTTATTTTAGGACAAAGATCTATTGACATTAATAAAGGTGATGCTTCGCATAATGTTCAAAGTTATAACGGATAGTTTTCAGTATTATTTTTATTTATTTTCTAAATTATTCATAAAATTCGTCACTATCAACAGAATTGGTTTTTATTTATCTTGTTTTTAATATCTATAACTAAACGAAAACGGTTCTTTGAGCCAGATACAATGGTTTGTAAAATGTTTGTAATAATGACAAATATTAAAAAAAAAGATTACCGATTACTATTTCGTTGACATCAAATAAGTTAATTTAGTACTTGCACAGCTAAAACATTAATTAAAACCGTAACACCGTCTACCTAATAATTATAAAACATAATTTCTTCAAAGTTCAAACGATTAAACTCCGAAAACCATTTCAATTGTCTCAGTAACAAAATTACACTTTTAACTAAAATATAACGATTAATTACCGAAACAACTTTTGAAGTTGGCTACTTAAGTTTAATCTTAGGATCTTAGCCTCCGCTTAAATCATTTGATAAGGCTCAAGTCTTGGAAAGCTGTGTAGATAGGCCTTTAGGCTGTTTTAAGACAAGATCACAATTAGTGACTTTGGATTTGGTATTCGTTTTTGAACTAGCACTTATTTTATGATGTCTTAATTGGAGGACTTTTCGAACTTCAAGTTACATTGAATTTAAAGTACCTACTACTTAATCGGTGTTTCTAAAGATGGCTTTATTCGTTTTCAAAATGTTTAATTGGATCTTAAACGAATATTATTTATTAAAACTTCATGCAACACAAATGTAAAAGGTATTCTTTACACATCAACCAAGGAGTGTGATTTATTTTCACATAGCAGCCGTGCTATTCTGTAAATGGTAAATCATTTCGAAACTCATTTCACAAATCATCTCGAATGTCACACTCAGCGAATTGTATTTCAGAATACCAAATCCTATAGACAAATTTATAGATAAATGTCAAAATACTCAACCGTTTTAGTTCCTCTCACTTTGATCATCACTCGGTGGCGCTAGTCTCGAATTCACTCCATTTCAGAATACGAAACTTTAATTTCACCATGATTTCACTGCGGATTCAGAAGTGATTTCGCAAATAAACTTTTCAGAATAGCAAGGCTGGTGCGTAAAAAAAAGTTTATTAAGAAAACAAGGCTACAAATATGTATAATGTTACCGGCAATCTGTACAATCCGGTATTCTATACAATACCTAGGCAATGTATGGAATACCTGGGGCATCTAGGCAATGTATGAAATATTATCAATATTATTGACCATTACATACTTTACCTAGGAAACGTATACAATTTCTAGGGATTGTATATGTCGTGGCCAGCGGGCTATTGCGTAACTCTGTTGACAGTTCAAGTGATGATCACTTGTTAACAATGTGCATCATTGAACTATCAAACAGCTAGTTTCGTATTGCCTATCTTCAGTGACCAACTGCAGTGACGTCATTAGCCACTGGTGCCTTTGATAGCCACCGTAACACGTTTTGACAGATGTTATTGTATCGATACTTTTAAAATTGCGATTGTGTAAGCTTTTGCAGTTGTATAATAGTCGATAAAATTTTAGAGTGGTCACAATAGGCACCGTAAATTTTTATAATTTACCACATTTCCACCGTAGTTTGTTAGTTGTGTGATACGTAATACCAATTTTATGAAATTGTCAGTTGACAACTAAGTTTAGTGTACAACGAATGCTAGTTGTCAACTGTTATTGAAAAAGTTAGCCAATAGCTCCCCAGATCATAGAAATTGATCACTTCATGATATGGCCAACTAAAACTGGCCAGATCGTTTTAAATTTTAAAGTTTGATGTTATTACAATCCTCGTTTAGCCTACTTTCTTTAGACCTTTTATTGTCATGACACACGATCGGTCCTGTGCTTTGTATAACATTAAAAGCTGTCCCGATTCTGCGACCTGTGCTGATTTGAATTTTACCTGAACTACAGTTTATACTAAAACTAGATTCTGCCAACGTTTTTGCCTGCGAGAAAAACTTAAGTACTATTTTCGATCTTTGGTATTTCAGCACTCCATACATTAGCAGTAAAAGGGAACCTACTTGAATGATTTTATACTAGGCCCATAGCCATCGGGCATGACTAACTAAATCAGGTTAACACTTTTACTGTCAGGGGTTTTTTTCCGATTTGACATCCCCCGCTCTTGGGCGGGGTAAGAGATAGTGTCAGACTTTTACTGACTAAAAACCCACTCCTGTTCTTTCGTTGCCGTTCGTACCAGTCTTCCTTTCAGAAGCAGACCCTTGGCCCCGTAGGCTTCAACCCTGCTGGGTCCCTACATTTTGCTGACATCTCCTTGAGGCGCGCGTGGAACATTACGCACCGTCGACGACCTGGGCTCGGTCCGGACGGTTATCGGACGATCGGATGGCAAGTTATCCATTGCTCGCCGTCCGCAAGCCCGCGCCTACGGTGGCCGGATATCAGGATCGGAATCCCGGCGGCGACTAGGGCGTGAGGACCGTTGCCTTACGCGTGCGGCCTCCTCCTTTGCTAGCATTACTGCTTCGCAGAAGGAGGCGACCGCCTGCCACTCCTCCTCGCTCCGGACCATGGCCTGTACCAGAGAGGCCCGGCACGAGAGATCGCCGCCGCCAACCGCCCCCAGGGGTCATACCATGACGTGTTATATGTCAGTCGATCGAACGAGAAAGAGAGACGGGCTATACAACCTATATAGCTCCATCTCCTTAACAGTTCAGTTTAGGTCACGTTAAGAGCTCGTGGTAGGGGCCCAGGAATATCTTAAAAATCCTAACATTAAACTGCAATAAATCTATACAACTTAACAACCAAACTTTTAACATTAGTAAAATACTATTTCAAAGCTGCCATCAACCCCCGACCTCGGCAGTTGAGTGCGATAATAAATGTACAAAATGTACATTAATGTACACGAGCAGCATTCCCGGACTACCTAATTAAATTCTACACTGGATTTATGAAGTTCTAAAACCGTTGGTTTTCATTAAATGTTCGAATGTTGAAGCGAGGTTTAATTCAAGTTGACATTGTAGCCTTGGACTTTGCATTGTGGATAATTTGAATTAGTTCATTCGGCAGGTTGAATGTGACAATGTACTTTTTATTTTATTTTTTTGTACTGAAATTATCATACACCTTATTTCATCTCAGACTCCACGTAAAGAGAACCAATTATTGTATTCTATTTTCTAGTTATTGTTAAGTAAGTATATTGTAATTAGTATAGCATAGCATAGCATAGGTCGGCCTTATAATGTTCCCACTGTTGGGACTCAGGCCTCCTCTCTAGGAGAGGGAATGGGCCGTAATCCACCACGCGGGCCAAGTGCGGATTGGTGGATGTCACATATCTTCGAAGTTTTGGTTCTAGGACATGCCGGTTTCCTCACGATGTTTTCCTTCGCCGTTTTTAGAGCAGTGGTGATGAAATAAATTACACAAAGTAATGCGCCTGGCTGGGTTTGAACTCGCGACCTACAACTCGTAAGTCGGGGCCGTTACCACTCGGCCACCACTGCTCTGTAATTAGTAATTAGTATGTGTGTAGTCTAATACATCATGAGTTCTGTATAAAAGTTTAATATTTCCTTTATTATTATTTTTTTTTACAAATAATAAAAAAGTTCATAAAAATTGTGTCACACGGGGTCGGAATATAGACAAAACTATTTTTTTATCAAAGCTAAAAAAAAGACACTAACGAATTTAAATTATAAATCTATTTGTTACACAAGTACTGAATCCCGGGAATCTTTAAGTCAAGAGTGAAAAGGTTACTTCTAGGTAAGCGCGCTCCATCGTCGACCGCATCGTCGCTTTCCATCAGGTTAGATAGTGGTCAAGCGCAAACCTATCAGGAATAAAAAAATAAAAATAAAAAGTACTGACTCTACTTTTCAGCATTAATAATAGATTTCGTCCAATGATAGTAGATATATTGCTAAGTGGTTTCTCTTGTACCCAGTCATTGGGATATTTATAGACATTCAGCTTTTGTGTTTTTTAAACGGGCGACTGGGTTTCTTACTTAGCTCTGTTGTCACACAAAATATTTCTGCCAGTTTTGATCCGTTCTTAACTAATGGGAAAAATAATATATTATTATTCATAAAAGAGTATTTCAGGCTATGTTGACGATATTTATGTTACATAATTACTGAATATATACCTATCTCTACAAATCACGATCGCGATATGGACTTATTAATTGATTTTATTTATTTATTACTTGCTTGGAGCTTGGAGGACTTACAGCATATAAAAAAACTAGGCAAGTGCGAGTCGGATTCGCGCCCTGAGGGTTTCGTACAAACTTACCTATGTAAATAGTTCAATTCCGGAATGAAATCTCGGAAGATTTTTCCGAATCGCAAAAAAAAATATATTTGTGACGTAAAAAAAAAATTACAGTTTTCAGATTTATCCCTATACTTGTGCTATAAGACCTTTCTTTATGCCAAATTTCAGGATTCTGGGTTAACGGGAAGTATCCTATGAATTTTGATTCCCTCGAGAGTATCGAAATGTACGTTTTTTACGCCACATAAACGAAAGTGTCTTTTTTTCTCGTTAACTTACAAGTTTTATTTTTCACAGCTTCAAGAGTCCGGAGACTTGGTTTTAATTTCAACTCGATACCTCCACGCGTTCAACAAAGTGATCCTATAAGGGTTCCGTTTTATCCTTTTGAGGTACAGAACCCTAAAACTGATTAAGAAGAAAAAAATTATAGAAGACAGTAAGCCAATTACAAGTCCTCACGTATAGTGTCAGACTTAAAATTGAGAAGTGAACATTTCAGCTCTTAACACAATGAGTTAAACTTATTTATTTATTACAACTTATTAGAAGGAATAATATATGTATATATATAAATCATAGCAAATTAACCAGTAATAAAAAACAATTCTTCACTTATTTTATTTTTTTCAACTAGTACGAACAGCATACCAATTATGCCCCACGAAATTCAATTTGCAGCTCAATATAATTGTGTAAATACATTTTTTTACCATACTATTCGAACATCATCATCATAATTTTAGCCGAAAAACGACCACTTGCTGGACATAGGCTTCCTCCAAGCGTCACTGCAACGTCCGGTTCTAGCGTCTCGCATACATCGAATTCCCACTACCATCACCAAGTCTTTTGATCAACTTTGCGGGAGCCCTACCAACGCTGCGCTGCTATTCGATACTGAACCGTACATTGCAAATAACATGCGAAATTTGTAATGTCGTGGAAAAATTATACAAAGCACATCTACACAAATATTATTAAAAGGTAAAGTGTGTTGTTTTTTTTTTTTTGTTTGTAGGAGGTAATCTCTGAAAGTACTTTTTTCACCGATAGAAAGCTGCTTTATATCTCAGTGACATAGGCTATATTTGATGTACGTAGGTGAAGCCGCTGTAGCAAAAGCTAATCAAAGATAAAGTAACAAAATAAGCTTTTCACTCTTCTCACAAAGCACACATTCAGTCTCTCCATTCATCAGTGAACAAATCTAGACCAGGACTGGATGGTCAAAGAGATCATCGAGTGCGTTTGGTATTCGCGGTCTGGATGATATACGTCGCGCAATCGTATGAGCAAAATCAAATCATTTATGCCGTCTTACCCGGCAATTGATATCGGGAAGACCAATTTTATATAGCTCCCCATACAAACTAGGAGAGACGATGAGTCCGTGTAGTGTTTTGCGAGCAGTTACCGATCAAAAGCTCGTTTTAGCATAGCATATAGCATAGTCGGCCTTATAATGTTCCCACTGCTGGGACTCAGGCTTCCTCTCTAGGAGAGGGAATGGGCCATAATCCACCACGCGGGCCCATTGCGGGTTGATGGATGTCACATGTCTTCAAATTTTTGGTTCTAAGACATGCCGGTTTCCTCGTAAGCTCGTTTTACCTGAAGCAAAGTGAAGCCTTAATAACCCTTTAGATTTTTTATTGGATAAATAATATGTATCCAACAAAAAATTCTAAAGGATAGATACCCAAACCTGCGCTTATAGAATTACCTTTAAAATGCTTTTTGGACATTTAACATCATAATTTTGCATATAGGATTTCTCGAAAGGATTATTAACACAATAGCTTGAATCAAGTTGATCTCTAACGGCCGTATTACAGAGAAGTCGAATTACTCGATGGTTTGAAATCTCATGACATTTTTTATGGGAAAACCGTAGACCATCAATAACTCTACCTAAAGAAATAATATACCCATAGAAAGCCTCACAACAATGTCTTCCCAATTATTTTATAAAAGCTAGAAAACTGGCTCTCAACCAATTTCTGCAAACAAAACCTTAGCAGGCAGACTTTCCAAGACTTATAGCAACCGAGAAAATAATATAAAAAAAACCGGCCAAGTACATGTCGAACCACGTGCAGTATACGGTTCCGTAGTGGGCCATTACAACCTGCGGACTTAGAAGGCTTTGTGTTTATTACTATGAACACATCAATTGTGTTAACGGTTTAACTGCCCGTAAATAACGTTTAAAAACGTACTCAAATAGGACGATGACTGGGTACGCCACATTCGTGGTGATAAATCTCCTCTTTGAAGCACTCTTAAACTGCTGGAGAGGCGCCACGGCATTCTCACTTTCCCTTCATCGGACATGGCTAGTACGGGAGGTTCCTGTTCCTGTTGGTGTCACCATTGTGCGGAATGCCCGGAGGATACTGTGGAGGTGTACTCCACTTGGGTGGAGCGTCGCCGTGTCCTCGTGGAGGCGATCGGCTGCAGCGACCTCTCGCGCCGGGCCCTTGTGAGGGAATGAGATGCAGATACCTCCTGTGAAGCTGTAATACTAGCAAAGAAAACGGTCACAAACTTTTGGGAACGACCATGCTCACACCCCAATTTCCGTAACAGGAGACGCCCCGGGTGTCGGGAGTTGCAGAGTGATCCCCAGAGACCGTAGGTGCAGACTTGCAAGTGACAAGCAATGGGTCGTTAGCCCGTCCGATACGGACCATGCCTGAGCCGTCGGCAGCGTGTCGTGATCCACGAACGCCTCAAAGAGATGTCAGTAAAACCGTAAGGGCTCAGCACGGCCGATGCTCGCTAGGACCACGGGGATGTTCTGAAAAGGAAACCAATGTAATGTCCTAGAACAAAAAGTTACAATCAAAAAGTCTGACACGCCCTCCCGCCCACTTTAGAGCGAGAGAAGTCACCAGACGATTTACCATCTCAAAAAAAAAAAAAAATCATTTAAGTAAAATTTCAGTGCTTGAATTATGACTGTAACTTAATTTTCTAATTGGATGTGAATTATTTCAGTTACATGTTGTATTATGCCCTTGAAAAATTGTTATTACTAACAGTTCTATTTTAATCCGCAGCCGGACGGATAAAGCAAAGCTATTAGGGTTTCTGATTAGGTTTACGGAACCCTAAAAGGTAAGTATTAAATTATCTTTCAATTCGCACGCTTTTGTTGAAAAATGAGCTCAACTCCAGTAGAAAAATCTAGAATGATTCCCTAGATTTTTACTACGCATTTTTTCCATAGCATTGAATTTGAAATATTGGTTTCACTTCGGGTCGATGGGTTCGATTTCCATTCTAGGCTTTTGGCTTTAGAACTTGATCGAGGTAGGTGTGATTTTTTTTTTATTTCACAGGAAACCCTTACTACTATTCATGAATAAAGTGAGTCTAACTGACATGTTTTAATTTAAAATTATATAATATCTAAACAGATTTTGGCAATACAAAATTATTGATTGGTATATATATTTATTATCACTTTATGCACTATTAAACAATATATAAAAGCGGGCTTAATGCCTTAGGCATTTTCTACCAATCGACCTTAGGGTGATGAAGAAACATAAAATGATAGGGGTAACGTGATGGCAAATAGAAAAGTAATACAATAATAAATACATATTTAGATAAATACATACAAATAAAAAATGTTATTATGAGAAACGAATCCTACAAATCAACGCTGTGATGATTCTACCGACTTCTTGCGAATGTGTTCACGTGCCTTCACCTTAAAAGTGAACCGACTGGACGCCATCCTGATGTTCAATGGGAGCGCATACCAAAGAGAGATTAACTGGACAAAGAAAGAGGACTGGATAAACCACGAGTGATGTGAAGGGTTTGGCTTATAAATTCAACATATAACGCTAATACGTTATGTTTGCATATATCATATAACTACTTCACAAATTCAAGGTGGAAAACACTAAACACACATACACTACCACAAATAATATTCAGTAAATTATTTACCAAAACCAACACAGTTTCCAAATAATTACACACAACAAATCAACAGCTAGAATTTACGTTCATACGTGTACATATATTTATATGAAACCGCATTTTGTCCAGTTACAGTTTGTCTTCATATAATCCCAGTTTCTGGCCTCCGTTGCCACAAAGCTATTAATCGGGTCGAAACTAGGCCGGGCCTAATGCCGGCTGATATGGAATATTTGTCCACGTAATCCACACAGCGTACAGCGCAATATTAGTCTTTGCCAGGTATGCAGCTTGGCTAGCCTGATACGTTGCACGTGAATTAGTGGTCACGTTCGAGAGAAACCTTATCGAATATTTTGGCGATCGATGGTTTTGCTTACAAGAGGTTTCATGTTGTTATGCTTAATTTAGTTAGTACCTGATGAGTGTGTTACCCTACTTTGGTATTCTTTTAAATATTTTGTCGTAATAAAAAGGTAAAAATGTTTATTCTAATGTTCATTCTTTACATCATTCATAGCATAACATAGTCGGCCTTAAAATGTTGTTTGTCCATTGCTGGGACTCAAGTCTCCTCTCTAGGAGAGGGAATGGGTCGTAATCCACCACGCGAACCCAGTGTGGGTTGGTGGATGTCACATGTCAATTTTTTTTTTTGGACATGACGGTTTTCTGACGATGTTTTCCTTCACCGTTTTGAGAGCAATGGTGATGAAATAAATTACACAACGAAATGCGCCTAACTGGGTTTGACCACGACGACTCGTATTTTGGGGCCGTTACCACTTGGCCTCTACTGCTCTTACACATACAATAACATTACATCATTCATTTTTATTCAACATAATATTATGAATTTTGCCGCATCTGAACATGAGTGTCAATTATTCTAATTATAATATTGTAATTTATCGTCACCTTCTTGCTCTTGTCCCGTATCATTTGGGGTCCGCGCAATACGTTTTTTTCTTCCATTCTGTCCTTTCAACCAACACGAAATTGCCATATCAAAACTATCTCAAAAATATATACCCATACAAAACGAGGGTGACATAAATCAAATTGAGAAGTCACAACACTATACCTAATTGCTTACCACATCCTATTCGAAATACAGCAAACTTTTTGTTACCCAGCAAGATGATAAACGGCTCATAAATACTTTCAACCGAACAAGGGTCCAATGCGGAATCAGCAGAAAAAATAACGTTTTCTAACAAACTAATAATATGACGGTGTTTTCTAGCAAAATATCTTGGAATTTTTATGTGACTTTGGAAAGCTGAATCAGATTCAAGCCGGGTAGGTGGAGACGTACTAAAAAGATTTAACGGTCAATGAATGCTGCAATAGATAGGACGGCCGAGAATATGATTTACTACTTGTATGTGTGGTACGAGTGTGAGCCGGAGCGATTTCACCGCAAAAATCCTCGATCCCCAAAAGTAATTAACTCTGTGTGTAAGTTCCAAGAAAAAAATTAAAATAATGTAAATTAAATTCATTAGAAAACTTTTCTTTATTTTTGAATATTTTTTCAGTATTATTCTAATACTGGGCTAAATCTGACCCGAAGTACAGTAACGTCAGTAACATTAAAAACCTTATGAAGGTTAGGCTGACCCCATATTAAGCGTGCGCGTTCCTTGGACATGTGAGTAGCGTGAGCGCCGCGTGCGAGCCGCGAGCGCGGTGTGTGAGCGTCGCGTTTTGCTGCCCTGCGGCGCCGGCGTGTGTGAAGAGTGCACGCGGCGCGCACACGGCGCGCACGCGGTGCTTGCGTCGCGTTCTTACCCCTTCGCCCGCTAGCCTCGCCACCCACTACTGTTTCCAAAAAGTTAAGGGCCTATTACACTACGCGATATTCAGCACACGATATTCAGACTGTCTTATTTTTTGTTCCGAGTAAGACCGGTCTAACTCTTATTACACTACGCGATATGTCGAATCATAGACTAAAACTGTCTGAATATCGAATGGTGTAATAGACCCTTTACTTTTCAGTGTTTGCTGCAGTATGACGTGTGTGCAGCGTGGCAAGCTGCGCGCCCGCGGCGCGCACACGGCGCCCATGTCGCTCACACGCCCGAGGAACGCGCACGTCTGTGACCTTTTTACTAGCTGTAGGATTTCTAACGCAATACTGCTAGATCACAATAATAATAAATACATTATAGTATTTTTATTTTTAAGATAATAAATAATAATAAACATTTTATTTTCAGGCATCAGAGGCCCATAGAAAAAATACATAAAAAATACATTATAGTATTTATTATTTTATCAAATTCAAGTTCAGTTGAAAGTCTTATAACCTTCCTTTTCTTTCTGCCCTTTTCTCGTTTTATTTATGGTCGGCGCAACACGATTTTTTCTTCCATTCTATCCTGTCAACCGTCATGCTATCATTAACTTCCTTTGCTTTCATATCACTCCTCAGACAATCCATCCATCTTTTTTTCGGCCTTCCTCTCCATGTGCGAAGCGGGTATTTCACAATTATTTAAAATAGTAATCATAAAGTTTATGAAACGCTCAAAAAATGTATTATCATCCTGTAACTTTTACCAAACAAACCCTTTACAATTCCAAGCAGGAGATTTTCTCTTTTATAATAATAATATAATAATAATAAATCATTTATTTTCAGGCATCTTGGCCCATAGATAAATACCTTATAGACTAACATATATATAAAGTAAATTAAATACAATTTATTGTTAATAAATACGACTTATGACTATGTTAGTAACATTTCACTGCACTTGTTCACTTTGTGCTGTTCTGTGGCACTTGTCCGCGGAAGCGACGGAACACCACGCCCTGCGGCCAAAAGTCTTCCTTCAACATGAGGGGCAGAAAAGTGTTCGGGACTCGCACCACGAACGCCTTGAAATTGACGTTATGGTGCGACTCCAGAAGCTGTACCCTCAGTGCGAACTTCGTCTTATGGCGCACGTACTCCACGATGTCTTCCACCCTTGTGGTGTGATGCAGGCGGGAGATGTACACGGGAGTGTTCGGCTGAGCAGCACGCAGTCCTACGCTAGGAGTTGCAGGTGCTATGCCGCAGCGATTCTTGTTGGTTTGCGTTCGACGCTTCCTCCTTTGCACCATAACGAAACCATCACTATCACCGACCTTGTTCTTTGCCTTGTCAGGCACAGGTTTCGGATTAGGAGCGCCAGGGGCGCTCGCGGTGACGCTAGCGAAATCCTTTCGGATCGGATTCGCTGGGGCTGCAAGAACAGGCAGCGGGACGGGGCGAAGGGCTCGTGCGGTGCATGGAGGAACCGCGGTGACCGGCACGGAGTTGCGGGGCGCACGAGTGGGGCACTCTGCAACCTCAGCAATCGACGTATGCGCCGGCGACGAAACTGCTGACGCGAAGTTCGGCGACAATATATTGAGGCCGGCTCCATGACGCATGTTTACGTTCGATGCATCGACTGATGACCTAGTTGCCGCCGCGTTATTGCGAAATTCATTAAACTCCTTGCGCAAATCGGCGACGGTTTTCTGAGATGCATCCAACTTTGCTAGCACATCCGCAAGACTGGCCCTCAGAAAGACAATATCTTTCAAAAGGCTTGTTACATCGACGTGGTCGAAGGTGACTGGAGGGAGCTTATGCAGCTCCTTTGCCACAAACGTCGGCACGTCGTCAGGGTCGGTCTCCTTGAACAGCGTGATAATATCCTGTAGGCTTTTCTTAGTCCCGTCACGCTGGCGGGATGGCATCTGGTCGCGCTTATTAAGCACGCTGAACAGCAACAGCTTCGCAGCAGCTATATCTTCCTCGCTGAAGTTCGTTGCGCAGATTTGGATAGCAGACACCTCGTCCATCACATCCAGCTTCTGCTGTAGGAACGCCAACAGCTCGTTTGCCACTAGATTGTCTGTCATGGCCAGTACTTACGAGCGACAGCTTGCGCTGCGCTAATCGGTGTAAATAAAACTCAAATAACACGTCCACATCGGCACGCGGCACAAGCGAGACTGATGACCCCCTGGTAGTCTGAACAGAATCAAGAGTATTTCGCAACGCTGTTTGATACCCTTGTAACTGGGGCCGACGCTAAAGTAGTTAGTACTTAGCTGTCGAGGAATTAAATTAGCTTGGTTCTTCTTCAAAATCAAAATGTTTTTATTTCACATAGGCCTACATGGGCACTTATAAAACGTCAAAAGCACGGTTCCAATTGGTTGTTTCCTATGATGAGGAACTGGAAAAAAACTCCATGGTTCCTCTCCCGCCGACAAACTGTTACGCAGTTTGGTGGGTTTATAAAATGTACAATATTGTTGGTCCAAATAAATGATTTATTTATTATTATTAACTTAAAAAAAAATGTTTTATTTTACAATGTTTCTATGTTACTGTATAGTAATAGTTATGAGAAGACAGTGTAGACCAGTTAATATTGTACTCAAAAGCACAATAAAAATAACAATAATAAAAAAGTAGATCAAAGTATTAATGTAGGTAGTGTTTTAAAATATTAATAAGTGTCCTGAAATAGCAGTATAGCCTAGTGGTAACAGCCCCGACTTACGAGATTAACTCCCTTGTACTGATCGAGAGTTAGTTATATAGATCCCTCACTGCGTTCGGGATTAAAACTTAACAACCTTCGTTTCGTTTGGAATTCAACATGCCGCCCGTGACTTTAAGACACTGGCTTGTCCCCTAGTCACATAATCTACTATTATAGAGCTGATATAATTTTTCTCTAGGTTGTTCATACTGTACTATACCAAGGCTAGAGTGAATAGGCTCTTAATAAACTAGTGCGCCTTACCATCAATGATTGCATCACTGCTTACCATCAGTAGGGATCACAGTCAAGCACTGGTTTATATCAATTAAAAAAAAAAAAAACTGTTTGTAGGTCTCTTTAAAAATTTCAGTACCGACAACCTTCGATCAATTTTTACATAGTTTTTAAACGATATAATATCAAAGAGAGGGTTTGTGTTATATTTCAAGTTATTTTAACAGTTTGCCGGCTTTTGTAGCCGGATATTGTGAAACACGAAGCTTAAGGCTAAGTTTCATACTTCAGCGCGAAAAGTTTGCTAAAATTTGATAACGTAGACTATTTTGTTAAATACGTGGTGAATACTCGAAAACTATCGGTTTTGAAAGTGGAGCATTGTTTTTGTCGCCTCTCATTTTGATTTTTGACTAGTTTTTTACACAGACTGATGTATCTTTTTTAGGCTTAATGAATTATTATAAACATTTTTTATTAAATTACTAGCGACCCGCCCCGGCTTCGCACGGGTGCAATGCTGATACCACCGCAACCGCTATGTCCCTGCATTTTAAATCTGTAATTATCTTCAAAAATATTCATTTAAATTACATAGTGCCATATTGATCTATATTAAATGCACAATGTATTTAAGGTACTTAATTGGATAAGGATTAATGCTGTATAATTGCTTATGCTGTATTGCTTAAAATCGCTTTGTTAATAAGCCATTATTTCTCGTAAAAAGCAAAGGACCAAAAAAATATTATTGTGGTTTATCCCTAAAAGATACACATATACCATTACGGACTTTTTTGCAGATCTCTTTAAGGCGTACAATACTGTAGTACATTATTTTGATCTATCTCGTAGAGTTCAGCCAACGTTTGCAATGTAAGCGCAAAGAAATGTTTATTTACGACATCACATTAGAAACATCTAAACTTATCACTGTTTCTCCACTATATTATGCATGTATTATACATATAAACCTAACTCTTGAATCACTCTATCTATTAAAAAAACCACATCAAAATCCGTTGCGTAATTTTAAAGATCCAAGCATACATAGGGACAGACAGCGGGAAGTGACTTTGTTTTTACCCGACTACGGAGGGTTATGATTTTGACAGGCTCTGTATGTATGTGAGTTTGTTCATCTGTTCCCACATAGCTCCTAATCTACTAATCGGAACTCGACGTATGAGGTATCGTTAGAACCGTCTTAATTGTCCGCTGAACAGGTTACGTGACGTGTCACAAAACTTGATATGGCGCCCTCTAGCGGACAAAAAGTAATGTGTAAAAAATAAAAATGGAGATAAATACGCCGTGTTTGGTATCATTTGAAAGGGCTTTACTTGTACATTTCCAAAATATTGTTCAAATTTAAAGTGACGCCCTCTAGCGGACAAGAAGTCATGTGTTAAAAAAAATGTTAAGATAAATACACCGTGTTTGATATCATTTGAAAGGGCTTCACTGGTAATTATCAAAATACATCATCAAAATTCAATGTGGCGCCCTCTGGTGGACAAAAATTAATTTAACATTATTAATTAGAAATTTTAAATTTAGTTTTAGCAAATGGTATAGAAGCACAGTGATTTAACACCAAAATAATTTAAATAAAAAAAAAGTAAAAAAACTAAAACCCGACTACGACAAAAAAAAACGACGAAACTAAAAACTTTTTTTTTATACTATATAGTGATAAAAAAACGTTTTCCTACCCAAGGAACTACAGTAGAATCATACTAATCCGGCACTTCAATAGAACGACACGTCCAATAATCCGGCACCCTCTGGTTTTAAATAGTGCCGGATTAGTGAGATTCTTTTGTACTCCTGTATCATAAGTGCATTCATAAACATATAAACTCACATCATACAAAAAACTCAGACCCGGAGCAACTACGGGCCATACAAATATTTGTTCCGTGTGGGAATCGAACCCGTGACACGCAGTGCAGTAGAGAATCGCTTAACCACTAAAGAGCTGTGGTGGCACAGTAACGTTTCGGGCTTAAACTGCTGGTTTTGACTGGCCTGATGGTCTAGTTCCCTTGACTGCTATGCCGGAGTTGTTCCGTGTGTTCGATCCCCACCCAGGACAAATGTTTGTGTGATGTGCACGATCATTTGTTCTGTGTCTGGGTGTAATTAATTTATAATATGTATGTATTTAGAATTATATAAGTATGTTGATCAGTTAGTTGTCTAGTACTCATAACACAAGCTCTGCTTAGCTTGGGACTAGACGGCGTTGTGTGATAGTTGTGGAATAAAAAGAAACCCACCCAAGCACTTTTGGGCACGAAACAATTATGGCGGTAAGTCCCCTCTTTGAGGCGTGGTTGGAAAGACCTCACGGCGTCCTCACCTTCCGCATGACGCAGGTTCTCACCGAACACGGTAAGTTCGGGAAGTTCCTGCACCGGATTCGTGCGGAATCGACGCCCGGGTGTCGCCACTGTGTGGATCGCCCGGAGGAAACGGTGGAGCACACGGTGGAGGTGTGCCCCGCTTGGGCAGAGCAACGCCGTGTCCTCGTGGGGGAGATCGGTTTTAAGTTCCTAATGTAATTTGTATTTTTGGTGTACAATAAAGAATATATCTATCTATCTATCTATCGGTGGCGGCCATCTCTCGCGCCGGGCCTTGGTACAGGCCATGGTCTGGAGCGAGGAGGAGTGGCAGGCAGTCGCCTCCTTCTGCAAAGCAGTAATGCTAGCAAAGGAGGCGGCCGATCGCGTGAGGCAACGGTCCTCACGCCCCAACCGCCGCCGCCGATCGCCCCCACGAGGACACGGCGTTGCTCTGCCCAAGCGGGGCGAGGCGAGGGCTTGTGGACGGCGAGCAATGGGTGGCTCGCCGTCCGATCGTCCGGTAACCGTCCGGACCGAGCCCAAGTCGTCGACGGCGCGTATTGTTCCACGCGAGCCTCAGGGAGATGTCAGCAAATCGTAGGGGCCCAACAGGGTCGAAGCCTACTGGGGCCACGGGTAGTGTGAAAGTGAAACCCAGGGCCCTGGGACGAAGGCAAAGAAGGAACAGGAGTGGGTTTTTAGTCAGTAAAAGTCTGACACTATTTTCCGCTCCGCCCAAGAGCGGGATTTGTCATAAGATGATTTTCCCACCTAAAAAAAAAAAACCCAAGCACTTTACTTTAAGTTGTTTGTTTCATCACAGCTGCTCTAAAAACTATAAAGAAAAGCATCGTGAGGCAACCGGCATGTTCTAGAACCAAAAATTCGAAGACATTTAACATCCACAAACCCGTACCGCGCCCGCGTGGTGGATTACGACCCCCTCCTAAAGAGGCCTAAATCTCAGCAGTGAGAACATTATTAGGTTGATTATGCTTATGCTTATGCCAATAGCAGTAAATTTGTATAGCAAAAAGAACGTAACAGGCTAGTATTTTATTATTTAATTACAAACAAAAATAATTAGAGTAGAGTAGCGATCACGTACCGGAAGACGCGGTGTTGGAAGGCCTCCTACAAGGTGGTTCGATGTCCTGGTGAGGGTTGATGGAATAAGATGGATGCGAGAGGCATGGCTTACAGTTCCGGTCTTTATGGTGACACTTAGGGGAGCCCTATATCCAACAGTGGACATCTTTCGGCTGAAATGATGATGATAATTCTCTCATGTCTTTTCAATTTTATGGGTACATTTAAAAAGCAATTTCTATATCCAATCATTATCTCATAATCGTAAGAAAACAAAAATAAGTGCAATAAGTTACCACGGTTACAATTCAATATAATTGCGCAAGTCTTAACCGTGGTCTAACTGACTAATCCATGTCATTACCAAAAACGATAAATGTCCTTTAAATTATTTTTATTTGTCCCTGCATTAAAATCCTTAAAGGACCAGCTTCGGTGTTTTTGTGCCAACAAACTCATCAATCTAGTGCTGAAGGTTTAAATTCTTCACAAATGGACGCCTGTTTTAATTTTATAGCCTCAGGATCTAATTACCCGTATTTGTGTGCCGTTAATTCTTACTCGGCGGCCATTTTGTCTGGAGTTAATGTTGGTAAAGAATACTTAATTTTGTTAGGATGGATCCTGTGCTAGGGGACCCCAAAGATTTTTTGGTCTGATTGCGAACATAAAATTGTAAATTTGTTCAAACTCAAACTCAAAATTCTTTTATTTCACATAGGCCTACATGGGCAGTTATAAAACGTTAGAAGCTAGCGTACGGTTCCAATTGGTCATCCTATGAAGAAGAACCGGCAAGAAACTCCATGGTTCTTTTTTTAAAAAACCGGACAAGTGCGAGTTGTATGAAAACAGACCTATGAAAACAGTTCAATTCCCGAATTGATTTACGAAGATTTTTCCAAATCGCAAAAAAAGCTTTTTTATTGTGACTTAACCACATTTTCTCAATTTTCAGATGTTTTCCTACGAGTATACTTGTGCTATGAGACCTTGCTTTATGTCAAATTTCAGGATTCTAGGTCAACGGGAAGTAAGTACCCTATGAATTTTGATTCCCTTGAGAATGTCGAAATACACGTTTTTTGTTTCATAAACAGCCTTATCTTTTTTTTCCGTTAACCCAAAAGCTTTAATTTGTCACAGCTTCAAGGGACCGCAAATTTAAGTATATGGTTTTAATTTCATTTCGATACCTCCTGGCGTTCCCGAAATAAAGGGTCTTGACCAACAGACAGACAGACGGACGGACAAGAAAGTGATCCTATAAGGGTTCCGTTTTTTTCCTTTAGAGGTACGGAACCCTTAAAATGATTGATTCTACCATATTTCCATATCACAATATTAGTAGGTATAAGAGAATAGTGTAGGACGGTCAACTTTGTGCCCAAAAGCACAATAAAATTAATAATATATGAATGCACAGAGTCCATCGACTTATATTCTAGTGATAGACAAGCACGATCGTGGAAACTATTTGTCAAAATACTCAAATGTTAAAATAAAAGTTCGCTGCAGCGCTACATTGGCATTACGCCGTTTAATAGAACTATATACAGCGCTAAGATAGTTTTTAGAGGATACTTTTTCGCGACCAAAATGTCTTAAGCGCCATTAATTTCGTGGCACTTACGCGTTTCATTCAACATAGTGTAAATTACACTACACCTGACTCGATTGAAGTGAGTGTTCGGCACGCGTAATCAAGTGCGTAGTACATAATATACATACATCGATGACAGAGTCTACAGTGTTCTCACATTCACATTATAAAAAGAGTTTATACTAAAATAAAAATAGATAGGTTTACTATCAATAAATCTATCGTCCTCAAACTTTAATGCCGTTATCCGACAAAGTCACAGTTTGAGTTCCTACGCACATATTATAAAATGAGCGTAGATTTCTATATAAACTAATAGCATATACAAATATTTATTATTATCAAATATATATTATAAACTAAAATTTATCTCAAAAACTATTGATCTATACATATTATAATAAAACAGTAACGAAAGAAAAACTGTACAATGAGAATTTTCGAGAAAAAATAAGTGGCTTTTGTTAGAAAAACGTAACTGATGACAAAAAGTGACTTTTTAGAATTTTTGTCTGTCTTTTTGTCTGTGTGTATGGTACGGCTTCACGCCAAAACTACTGGATAGATTGAATTGAAATTCAGCAAAAATTATCTTTGTAAACCAAGGAAGGCTTTAGGTTAGATATTACCACGCCATATGTTATGGGAGGTAAGCAATATTGATTTTAAAAGGTTTTTGTACGTAATTGAATGCACAAAATGACATGTTATTTAGTTAATAAAAATTTAACTCAGGGAACATAATAATCACGCTATTTTTATAAAGGAGCGGGGCAGCAATATTATAAATTGCAAGTTACTACGGGGAATTTTTTCCTTGCTGCTGTTACCATTTTTTTTAATGCAAAAATTAGGTAGTTGTCTGTTAAATTAACGACAATTTAGTTTTATTCATAATTTAATTTGGGTAAATAATATGTAGTTTCCGTTTTCTAACTAGATGGCGTTGGCGTCGAGTTAGATCGCGCTATGGTTTCGTTCCCAAAAAGTAATATTATAGGTCCCGATTTGCCGCTCTCTTCCTATAGAAACGGGGGTTACCTTTGTTGACTGTGTTGGTTGATGTGTTTAATTTTCCTGCGAATAATTATTATTTTTCTACTTACTAGCAATTCTCACATACTTATTTGATTACTTTTTATTGATTTGAATATCGTTAGTATCGCATTAAGAAGGAATTTTAGCTTTGCCTTTTAGAAAAAGATCAAATCTGTCTCGAAACTCAAGGGTTTCTAAGATGCGCAGGTTAGTTCGATATCTCGAAACCGACGCAGAGCGTGAACAACGGCTAGGTGCTAACCGTGAGCGTAATACACTAAGTTTTTCCGCAGAAACCAGCACGCAGCACCAATTACGACTAGAATATAAACGAGTCCGCACTACTGCTTCTAGATCTCAGGAAAGTGTGGAACAACAAGAAATGCGTTTAGCTATCGACCAGGATCGTCATTATTTGTCTCGCGCATCCGAAACGGTTACACAGAGGGATCAGAGGTTGAGTCTTCAGAATATCCGCTCTGAGACTGCTCGATCACTTGAGAGCAATCAGGAGCGTGAGATACGACTTGCGCGTGACCGAAAGCGTCATTCTTTATCTCGCGCTTTCGAAACGGATACAAAGAGAGAGCAGGGATTAAGTCTTCAGCTTTTCCGCACTGAGACTGCTCGGTCGCTCGAGAACAGTCAGGAGCACGATACACGCCAAGCAAGCGATCGCGAGCGCCACGCAGTATCTCGCGCTTCGGAGACTTACACGCAGAGAGACTCGAGTTTAAGCTCTCAGCGTATTCGCACTGTCACATCTCGATCACTTGAGAATCCTGAAGAGCATGAGACGCGCCTTAGTGCAGGCCGCTCACAGTATGCTCTAGCTCGGTCTTTGGAGACAGACGAGCAGCGTGAGCAACGTAAGGCACTTGCTCGGCAAAGATATCGCGACATGCGTGTTGAGGTGTCTGTTCATTCCACGCAAGAACGTGAGCGGATTCAGGAAATTCGGGCAAGTCAGTCAGTCGAACAGCGTGTGGCCCAAATTGATCTAGACCGTTTACGTCGCAATCTTCGCAATTCATCCCCATATAATACTGAGTCTATGGTTTATTTATTTATTTATTTTTTTTTTAATTGATATAAACCAGCGCTTGACTGCGATCCCACCTGATGGTAAGCAGTGATGCAATCATTGATGGTGAAGCGCACTAGTTTATCAAGAGCCTATTCACTCTAGCCTTGAAGACACCTAAATTATAGTTGGACGGGAAGATCGCAGCAGGCAAATTGTTCCAGTCCTTCGATGTACGCGGTATAAACGACGAAGCGAAACGCTTAGTCCGGACCGTTGAAGTTTCAACAACGTAAGGGTGGATACTCGCCGTACGTCGGGTTGTCCGATGGTAGAAAGGAGATGGCGGAATCAAGTCATGCAATTCCCGCGCACACTCTCCAAAATGCAACCTGTAAAATACCGATAGGCTGGCTACCCTGCGCCTGTGCTCGAGGCTTTGTAGATTGGACTTAACCAAATCTGGATCCCCAATTAGCCTCTTCGCACGCCTTTCCACTGAGTCCAAAGCTGCTAGATGGCATTTTGCAGCACCAGCCCATATGTGACTGCAGTACTCCACACACGATAGGACCTGTGCTTTGTATAACATTAGAAGTTGTCCCGGTGTGAAGTACCGTCGGACCTTTGCAAGAACGCCTAGTTTTCTAGCAGCTACCTTGGCTTTGGACTCAATGAACCGCCCAAAATTGAGGTCTGAGGAAATTTCAACTCCCAAGAGCTGAAGGCGGTCGGTGCACTCCAGGGATACATTCCGAAAAGCAGGAGCCAAGGTGAACGGGCTCCTTTTGGCGGTGAACAGACACGCTTGTGTTTTGGCGGCGTTGAATTCTACTAGATTGGTTTCGCCCCACTTGGAGACTGCCTGAAGTGAGACATTCGTACGCTCTACCATAGCCTCTCGTTCGGACCGGATTAGTTCCTTACTAGCCCGAGCACCTGGAAGATATCTCTCTACAAGTTTATGATCCTGAAAAGCAACCGTGGTTCAATAAAGAAAGGAGTGCGTTTTTCTATAACCCATTTATTAATTACATCGAACACGAAGACATTGGTACCATGTTTGCGGTGTGTGCACACTGTCACGCGCGTAAGTGGAAGGGAGAGACCAAGGGAATGTGTTGTGCGTCTGGAAAGGTACGACTAAACTCTATGCAAGAGCCACCGGAGATCTTACGAGTTCTTTTGAATGGCGAGCATCCCAAGTCCAACCATTTCTTAAGAAATATTCAAGCCTACAACAGTGCTTTCCAGATGACTTCATTTGGAGCTCTTCAAGTCATTAAATTTGGATTCATGTCGAATTTTAAAATTCAGGGGCAAATCTACCATCGGATAGGATGCTTCCCACCAAAACGCCGAAATTATTGCAAATATATTTGATTAAAATTTTGCACATTCCTAATTTAGCAGTTTTGAGCAGTGGTGGCCGAGTGGTGACGGCCCCGACTTACGAGTTGTAGGTCGCGGGTTCAAACCCAGCCAGGAGCATTACTTTGTGTAATTTATTTCATCACCACTGCTCTCAAAACGGTGAAGGAAAACATCGTGAGGAAACCGGCATGTCCTAGAACCAAAAATTCAAAGACATGTGACATTCACCAATTCGCACTAGGCCCGCGTGGTGGATTACGGCCCATTCCCTCTCCTAGAGAGAGGAGGCCTGAGTCCCAGCAGTGGGAACATTAAAAGGCTGATTATGCTATGCTATGCCTAATTTAGACTTGAGCCTTATAAGCGGATTACAAAACATACAGCGTCTGCACAGCGTCAACCCATACGTTACCGATTTCAAAACCGCTCTGGAATCGGTGGATGGACACAAGCGTGATAATTTTAAATTCGTTATTTGCGCAGACAAAAGACCGACCGCAGCCCATCCAAGACGATATAACGCACCAACGTCAAACGAGGTAGCCGTCCTCTTGGTTGACCAGGAATGCAACAAAAGGGACATTGTTTTACGCACACGTGATGATCGCCTACAGCGTATCAGCGAGACATCGCGCTTATGATACCCTACAGTATCCCTTAATGTTTTATCGCGAAGAGGATGGCCTCAGAAGGGCTCAGACAGGTGCCCCAAATTATAACAAAAAGACTTCCGCCCTCCAGTTTTACATTTACATGATTCAGCTCCGTTCCAACGACAACTCTCATCTCCATTATTACACTAGGTGGTCCATACTCACCTGCACTTTCCAGGACGTTCAGTTCCCACATTAACGTCGAGTCGTGCACAAGCGTACAGTCGATTAAATACATCTGTAAATACGTCAACAAAGGTGACCAGGCAACGTTTGCTTTACAGAGTACTGACAGGGATGAAGTGACCAAATACCAGTCTGGTCGCTACATCAGCACTTCTGAGGCGGTTTGGCGACTACTGGCCTTCTCTATACACGACAGGCATCCAACAGTCATGCATTTAGATGTCCATTTAAAGAATGGCCAGCGCATTATATACATATTCGCATATTTTGATCCTGATAACGTTGCAGCGAGATTGGAAAATCCGCGCCAAACCACTCTGTTGGCTTTTTTCAGACTCTGCGAAGGGGACAACTTTGCTAGATCACTCACCTATGATGAGGTGCCGTCGTACTACACGTACGACAAGCAAAGAGGTGTTATTTAATCAACGACGACGCGGACACGCCGTGGACGGCAGATAGCAAAAAATGTTCCACGTGAAGAGCATTTTCTACTGTGAGAATAAAGAAGATCTAGAACACCTGTTGTGGAACTCCAAAGCCCAGCGACACTATAACATATATAGGAATGACATCTTACCAAAAGTTGTTTAATCTGATGACAAAAATGAAATATCTGGAACGTCTCGAATCGTCTCGCGCATCACGTTGTTTTCCCGTCCCCGGGCTCTTAAAATTCGACATCGACGTTTCAGATCTTCGATTTTGACGATCCCGTTGTCGCTGATATAAGCAACAGAATCCGCGTACGAAATCGCGGGCAGAAGCTAGTAGTAGAATAATACAGATTAGGCAGATTGATACAGAACTTTTTCTGATTGCCGTGGAATCAAAAAACGAAAGCGCGCCAAATGTCAGATAAGGGCATTTTAGTTTAAGGACGGCCGAAATGAGATGTATACGATGAGATGTTGTCGTTTAAGACGTGAAAAATTGCGTACAAAACAGTTATACCTACTGCAATATCAAAATTATTTCTAGTCTCCAATCAACCACAATAAAATCATTATTTATTCACTGACCCTAATGTATTACTTAGGTAATAAATATCTACATCGAAATAAGTTCTAAAGAGGCTTATTTCTATACTTTTAAAAGCCTATATCTACGCCGAAGCTTTAGTGGTTATAAAAAGCTCTAAATTACAAAGAAGTGATACTTATCACCATTGAAAATATAACATATAAAGTGAGCACAAAGCTGCCAGCTCGGCTTAAAACGGCCCATAATACTTTTTTGCTCAATAAAAGGCCAGAAATTTTCGAATAAAATTTTAATAAGAAGTTAAAGTAGCCGCATTTGGGAGGCTCATGTACGCATCGCTGGTTGCTAGACTTTTAACCACTTTGGCTAACGAGGCGAACACAAAAACGTCCCTCTTTAAAGTCTAAATCGTTTCTCGCTTCACTTTGAATGCATATAATTGTCAACTTTTTAAAGATACACAGGGATTAGTTTTAATTCTTTAAGTATTGTCATGGGTGGTTTGTGGGATAAAACATACAGAAAAATATCTAAATCGACCGCATTGGTTTCAATTCCGTATATTAGCATAAGGTTTTTTTTTCTGAGGTGGAAACTCGCTCCGGATCATGGCCTGAGCCAGGGCCTAGCACGTCAGGACGGCACGGCTCCACTGTATGCTCCACCATACCGCACGAATCAGGTGCAGGAACATCCCGAACTTACCATGTCGGGTGAGGAGCTGCGTCATGAAGTAAGTGAGTACGCCATGATACCTCTCCAGACACTCCTCAAAGAGGGGATTTGCCACCATGATTATGGTGAGCCCACAATTAGCATTAGATTTGCAATCCAAATCTGCACATCAATTGTTTAACACACTTTCAATTACAAACCGATTTTTTTAAATAAATAATCACATTGTCTAATGAGTCGGCCCATAGCTGGGCCAGGCCTTCGTCCGTTATTTCCATCCTTCATTATTTTGTACTACTTAAATTTACCATCTCCTTCGTGGTTTTTCTTTGCCCTGCCTCGCTATTTTGGGTCATTAATCCAGCGTTTTACTGGCCCACATCTGGCATGAAACAAACATGCACAAGATTAAATTAAATACGAAAATGATCACTAGAATAGAATCGAATCAACTATAGTGTACACCAAAATAGTAACATAATTTTACACAAAATTAAATCTATGGGTACAATGGCGGTCTTATCAATGAAGGCGATTTCTACCTGACAACCTTTGTTGGACCGTAAGAAATTAAATTAGAAAAAGAAGTAGTCTGCAGTGTACTAGATAAAATAAAAAATACAGATGTACGTTAATTATACGTATAGCGAAGGAGTGTAATTCCACGCCGAAGCCTGTTTTCTTGTAGGTATAACCTGGAAATGCTTAAATGACTTAATCATCTCTAGGTTATAGCCAATAAAAAAACATGACTATTATTCATGAAATAATACATAACATATCACAAACTTCACTTTTATTAATATAACACAGTAAAAATTAGATTTCATACTTCACCCAGTGCTATACAAAGAATCGACGTGCTCGGACCGTCCGGTAACCGTCCGGACCGAGCCCAAGTCGTCGACGGCGCATAGTGTTCCACGCGTGCCTCAAGGAGACGTTAGCCAACCGTATGGGACCAGCAGCGTCGAAGTCTACTTGGGCCATGGGTTCGCTTCTGAAAGGAAAACTCGGCCCTGGAATGCAAGGCAACGAAGGAACATAGTAATGGGTATTAGTCAGTAAAAGTCTGACACGCCCTCTCGCTCCGCCCAAGGGCGGGAGATGTCATTGGATGATTTCTCACAATAAAAAAAATGGCGATGCGGGTAAATTTTTTGCCTCTTAACTCAAAGTAGGGATAACGTAAGTCAAATGAGCAATCAATAAATAATACATTGGTCAACGACATAAATGATTTGACAACTAATAAATAAATCACGAATAAATTCGTATTATACAATAAATACCTACATACAGATTGATTATTAAATTTTTAAAAGTATTTTAGAGAAATAAACTAATCAGTGCACGAGTCGTGGTCTAACCAATTGAATGGCATTGTAGTAATTAGTCAATACAATACTTCTTAAACACTTTGTGACCTAATATAGTATTATATTTTTCAGCAAACGTGCTCCATCCGCAGGAGAACCAAGGTTACCGACATAGCATGAAGAATCGCTAAACTTAAGTGGCAATGGGCAGGGCACATTGCTCGCAGAACGGATGGCCGTTGGGGCCGAAAGGTTCTGGAATGGCGAACACGTACCGGAAGATGTAGCGTTGGAGGGCCTCCTACAAGGTGGACCGATGACTTAGTGACGGTTGCGGGAGTCCGATGGATGCGAGACGCACAGGACCGTTCATTGTGGCGACACTTGGGGGAGACCTATGTCCAGCAGTGGACGTCTTTCGGCTGAAATGATGATGATGATGATGAAACGTGCTACATTGTCGACAACCTCATAGTCGTCAAACGCAATATAAGAAAATATAAACTGTAAAGTATGGATTGTAAAATAATCTTCGCATTTTCTCTTTAGAAGCAATTTAAAAAAAATGTTATGAATTTTAAGAAAATTAACATAATCTTTGTGAAAGCTAATGGTTCCTTGCTTCTAACCGTTCGCCATTAGGCAAATGTTGAGAAATTGTTCATGAATTTTATTTTTTTTACGAACAATTAGGGTAATGGAAAGCATACACCATGATTTTTGGAAATCTAAAGATATTTTGCTTAATATTGTATTAAAAATCTAAGCAAAGAATATTGGAAACTTTATCTACCTCAGGGAGATGTCAGCAAATCGTAGGGGCCCAGCAGGGTCGAAGCCTACTGGGGCCATGTGTAGTGTGAAAACGAAACCGGGGCCCTGGGACGAAGGCAACGAAGGAACAGGAGTGGGTTTTTAGTCAGTAAAAGTCTGACACTATCTCCCGCTCCGCCCAAGAGCGAGATTTGTCATAAGATGATTTTCCCACCTATAAAAAAAAAAAAAAATCTACCATGAAAAATTTATCCGCCGCGGGCATTTTTTTTTTTAAATGCTGGTCTAAGTGGAGCGAGAGGATGTGTCAGACTTTACTGACTAGACTTAACTGATTACAGTCCTTCAGTTGCCCTTCGGTTTTCTTTTCAGAAAATCTCCGCGGTCCTAGCGGGCATTGGCTCTGCTGGGCCCCTACGGTTTCCTGACATTTCGTTGAGGGCCGCGTAGATCACTACGCGCTGTCGATGACTTAGGCTTGGTCTGCCCCCCTAGCCAAGTCACAAACGATAAACGTAAACTGTCAGTAGTCTTTAATCGATTTTCAACTTTATGTTATTGGGTATAAAGTTGAAAATCTATTGAAGATTACATAGTGTTTTCGTTCGTTCCGGTCGCTAACGCTCAGTAGTCTTTAATAGATTTTCAACTTTATGCTCTTAGGTATAAAGTTGAAAATCTATTAGAGATTACTAAGCGTTCACGTTTATCGTTTGCAACTTGGCTAGGGGGGCTGGTCAATTACCGAACGGCTGGGTAGCGAGCTACCCATTGCTCGTCGTCCGCTAGCCCGCGTCTACCGTAGCTGGTAGTTGGGGTTGGGGTCTCATCGGCTGGGGCGTGAGGATGTCCGATCCCTCACGTGTGTGGCCTCGTCCTTCACTAGCATTACTGCTTCGCAGAAGGAGACGACTGGTCCGCGGGCATAGATGGATTACTTTAAAGGTTTGAATATCTAATTATTGTGATAGCGGAAAAGTAATGAAACGCTTCTGTGTAGTTAATTATGCTTATGTTTCTTAGAAGCACTTTATATTGTATCATTTATAAAGTTATTTCCGTTTAGCGGCTTGACAGCCGGCCAGACTTTACTAACATATGTTGTAACTCATCGAAAAATAAGAAAGATCAACATCTAGTAACATAGGATTATTACTTTCGCGTGAAAGTACTCCTGGGATATACTACGATTCGGATTGACTACGATCCCACCTGATGGTAAGCAGTGATGCAATCATTGATGGTGAGGCGCACTAGTTTATTAAAAGCCTAATCATTCTAGCCTTGAAGACACCTAAATTATAGTTGGACGGGAAGACCGCAGCAGGCAAATTGTTCCAGTCCTTCGATGTACGCGATATAAATGACGAAGCGAAACGCTTAGTTCGGACCGTCTCAAGTTATGCAATTCCCGCGCACAATTTCCAAAATGCAACCTGTAAAATACCGATAGGCTGGCTACCCTGCGCCTGTTCTCGAAGCTTTTTAGATTGGATTTAACCAAATCTGGATCCCCAATTAGCCTCTTCGCACACCTTTCCACTGAGTTCAAAGCTGCTAGATGGCATTTTGCAGCACCAGCCCATATGTGACTGCAGTACTCCACACACGATCGGACCTGTGCTTTGTATAACGTTAGAAGCTGTCCCGGTGTGAAGTACCGTCGAACCTTTGCAAGAACGCCTAGTTTTCTAGCAGCTACCTTGGCTTTAGACTCAATGAACCGCCCAAAATTGAGGTCTGAGGAAATTTCAACTCCTTTCCAAATCTGTTTAGCCGTTTGAGCGTAAAGAAACAACAAACATACATACACACACGTATATAAACTTTTGCCTTTTAAATATTAGTGTTTTTTTTATTATTTTAGTGTCTATCTTGCTCAGTATACCTAATAGAAAATGTAGATTCCTTCATTTAACGAAACAAACCATTCAATACATTCCTTAGTTCATTAGACTTACAAATAGAAGTCTGCCATTCATTCTTTGCGATCAAAATTCACCTCATTGTAATACAAAAAGAGACCTATCTTTATCCAAATTTATAAAGCCAATATTTTAAGAGCCAAATCTTAAATCTTTTAGGTAGACATTATAATACAAAGGCATGTGTAATTCTAGAATATTTGTGGGCTTAATAAACGACTTACTAAGAATCAGTTGACTTTGATATGCTCGGTGTGAGACAAAGTTGGATTACAAAAGGTTAAACTGAAACCGCAAAAAATGATATATTTTTTTAATATCATATTACGTTCCCACTGCTGGGCAAAGACCTCTCCTAACTTCTTCCAGGTATTTATTAGCGAAAAAAATCGTAAAGGCATAGTGGCATAGCAATTTCTCAAACACTTCTGAATTGCTGCCAGTGGCTTAATTCAATTTCTATTTTTTAATTAGTTTTTTTTTTTTTAAATTATTATTACTTATCTACATTGTGTTCATATATTAGAAGCGACAAGAAATATGTAACCAAGATTTATGTAACTCATGATATGATTTAAAAGAGTGTCCATAGAGTTTCTTGCACGTTCTTCTCCATAGAGATCTACGCTTTGGAACGTGCAATTTAGTTTCACTTTTTTTTGACTGACTGACATTTTGACAATTAAAAAGTGCCTGTAATTGGTCCATTTGAAATAAACGTTTCTGATTTTACAGAAACCATGCAGGGCAGGAGCCTGCGTTTCGTGGGTTCAACTCCTGAACGGCATCAGTACTTGTATGGCCTAGAGATAGTTAATCCGTATCTGGTTGTTTTGTGTACATAATTTTACATGTTTGTGAATGTATGTACAGTACAATATGTATCTAGAGTAATTCTTACTGTGCGACAACGTATGATGCAACTGAAGTGGCTGTGGGCAGGGCACATTGCTCGCAGAACAGATGGCCAATGGGGCGGAATGGTTCTGGAGTAGCGACCACGTACCGGCAGACGCAGCGTTTTAAGGCCTCCCACGAGGTGAACCGATAACTTGATGAGAGTCGTGGGATGTGAGATGCACAGGATCGGTCGCTATGGCGACACTTGGGGATGATGAAAACGACCTGTAAAGAGAAAAAAACTGGGCAAGCGCGAGTCGGACTCGCGTCCTGAGGGTTCCGTACAAACTTACCTATGTAAACAGTTCAATATTCTGAAGAATGGAATCTCGAAGATTTTTCCAAACAGCAAAAAAAAAATTTTTTGTGACGTAACAACAAATTTTCTGTTTTCAGATTTTATCTTATACTTATGGTATGTGACCTTGCTTCATGCCAAATTTCAAGATTCTATGTTAACGGGAAATACCCTATGAATTTCGATTCCCTTGAGACTGTAGAAATATACGTTTTTTGTAACATAAACAGCCGTATCTTTTTTTCACAGGGACCGCAGACTTGAGTATGGCTTAAATTTCAACTCGATCTCCACGCGTTTCTGAGATAAAGTGTCTTGACAAACAGACAGACAGATAGACGGACAGACCCTTATAGGATCACTTTGTTGTCCGTCTAGACAACAAAGTGATCCTATAAGGGTTCCGTTTTTCCTTTTGAGGTACGGAACCCCAAAAATGACAGCAGTATAAAATTAATTTCTTTTATTATCTTTTTAACGCTCGCTTTTACTCATCTTTTCTACACATTGCATGGATTAGCCTTTCTGTACTTCTTCTTTTTGTGGTTTTCCATTTGATGGTTTCTTCTCAAAAAGTTGATAAAATAATGCTACTTTGTCCTTTAAAAGCAAAGGCTTAAGTAATGGAAGATGATTCTTTCTTTATGAAAGTGCAATAGGTACGTATGAGGGCTCAAAAGTTTGTGTTACACATCACTCTTTATCAAATTATGTCTGTGATGTCTTTCAGAATTTTGGTAATATGATGGAAAAGTGCTGCTTCTGTGAATGTTGATATTAATTTTATTTCTGTAAAATAAGATTTTTCTTTTTTGTCTAGGTTTTTTTTAAGGTGGGTAATCATGATTACTCTTCTCAATCTAAGGCTGAAGAGGAGGGCGTGTTAGACTTATACTGTTTAAAACCACACTTACTAGAATAAGATCACAGAGCGATAAGACATAACTTATTTTCACATGGATGAAACCTTAGGTTCTCAGTAGCGTCTCGTGTGCTATAAATACTTGTGTGCTTGTGGATCTCCCCCTTGGGGCACTTATCTCACCTCGTATTTGCCCAGGTGCCCCAAGGGGGAGCTGCCCTTTGCGTTCCAAGACCTTGGGTTTCCCTTTCTGTAGTAAACCCTCTCAGGCCCCAGTAGGCTTCACCTCTGTTGGGCCCCTATGGTGTGCTGACATCTCTTTGAAGCGCGCGTGGATCAATATGCGCTGGAATATTACGCACCGTCGACGACTTGGGGTCGGTCCGGACGGTTACCGGACAGCCGGATGGTGAGTTATCCATTGCTTGTCGTCCACAACCCTTTCCATCTAGGTAGGTACTACTAGTCATAATATTTAGTACAAACGTTGTCTTTTTTTTAATTTTCCTATAAATTACGATCTGACTTTTTTACCTACACAACTTTGCTTAATTTACGTTCAGGACGATCAAGTCTTAAATTATTGCTGAAAATGAGACCCATTTTCTACTAAACAGTATTAGAAAGAAAAGAAAGAAAGAAAAAAAAAGAAAAATATTTTATTTGGCACGCATGGATACTGGATACACACTCTTTAAAAACAAAATTTAAGACAACAAAAAAAAAACACTGACACAATATATTGTGTCTCACGGCTGCGCCAAATATAAACATGGTAATCAGTGGTTGGTTTGAGTTGGTTGCGTGACGCTGGTTTTCAACTTCTTTTTGTTTTTTTAATGTTATAAACTAGTGCTTGACTGCGATTGCACCTGATGATAAGTAGTGATGCAATCTTTGATGGTGAGGCGCACTAATTTATTAAGAGCCTATTCACTCTAGCCTTGAATATACCTAAATTATAATCGGACGAGAAGACTGCAGCAGGCAAGTTGTTCCAGTCCCTCGATGTTCGCGGTACGGCGAGGCGAAACGAGTAGGGTATTATTGGGCATTCTATGCCACTGTCGGCAAGTAGCTCGGCTAGTGCGCCTCGCTACGCGACAGTGTCATAGAATGCCCAATAATAAACGATTGACTCGACGGTAGAGCAAATTACTGTACTCTCTTCGAGATCTTGCAAGTTATACCACTGGCCGCCAGTAGCTAGGGCGAGTTCTCATTGCTACAAAACTCGCGTAGAATACCGAATATTGTACGATCGCTTCCAAACCACTTAATCAATGATCTTGCGAGTTTGTCATTGTTCAAACGATCGCACTATCGCGGAAAAGATAGAGTACTATTTCAGTTTATAAATATTAATGTATCAGATACATTTACTCATTAGCAATCAGTTGGTTTCCAAGTGTAATCATGAAGTTTGTAAAGCAACCACAATCACTACATGTTACAACAATCTGCGAGGATGTTTGTAAGACTAGTTTTCGTCACGGAGAATTGTTACCTGACTCAGTTCGATGTATCATTTGCGGACCATCCAATTGTGGAAAAACCAATTTATTGATTGGTCTTCTCATACACGAAAATGGATTAAGATTTAAAAATGTTTATGTTTATTCGAAAACTCTGTACCAACCCAAATACATTTTTTTAGAAAAAGTTTTACAACGAGTACCAGGTATTTCACTTCAGAAATATCATGGAAATGAGGAAGTGCTAAGAGTTCAAGACGCGAAACCTAACTCTGTGATAATATTTGATGATGTTGCTTGCGAAAATCAAGATAGCATGCGTGATTATTTCGCAATGGGAAGACATAAGTTCATCGATTGTTTTTATCTAAATCAAACTTATAGTAAAATCCCTAAGCAGTTAGTAAGAGACAACGCGAACTTAATCATAATTTTTAAACAAGATGACATTAATTTACGTCATATTTATGAAGAACATGTCAACACTGATATGACGTGGATTGAATTTCGTGAAATGTGTTCAAAAATATGGAATGAGCCCTTCAATTATGTAGTAATTAATAAAGATTGTTCAAAAAATAAGGGATGTTACAGAAACAAATTTGATACCTTTGTAGTCTTTGATTAAGAATATAGTTATTTAAGTCCGTTACCTTCGTGATATTATTATTCTTCAATCATCGCTTAATCAATCACTATCGGCTTGTTTTTCTGCAATGGAAAAATCGTTAAAAAGACAAATAGTAGTTGCAGCCGAAGCTGTTAAGAAAAAAGTACGTAAAATGAGAGATGTTGACATTAACAATCAGCAAACACTGGAATCAGTTTTCAAGCCTGTAACAGGACCACTCAACCAGATTGCTAAAGCCAGTAAGCAGACTTCTTCACTGTGTCCTACAAAAAATGAAGAACTTCCGTTTATTGATAAAACTTTGCAGAATCAAGAAGCCAATGATAAAAAAGACAATTCAGATGAATATGAATCTGATATCGAAAGTGACTCTTCATATAAATCATTAGTTGAAAACAACCCAGGTCGTGACACGTCATCCTGGTCTGTATCCTCAGAAGCACTGTCAGATATTCCATTCGGTGTCAGAGTAGAGAACGGGAAATTGATGTTAGGTTCTGCTCGTATAACGATCGGCGATGAATATATCACTGTAGCTGGACGCAAATACCGAAATACGTCTGGTTTGAAACAGTTGTTATTGAAGAAGACCGTAGATTTAAACATGGTTACAGAGAGTGACATGCAGCATTATAAGTCAATGCTACTTGATACAAATGCACATCGACGAGACTATGAGCCGGATAAACCAATAAAAAGTAATAAAGGTCAAAAGTATATGCAAGTTATTAAGCCTATTTTCAAACTACAAAGTACTATTCAGACCCCTCAATCGAAGGGAAAAGGACTACCCTTAACAAAAATGTGGAAGAAAAAGGTTGATTTTGTATATTGGAACGATCCAAATGAACTGGTGGATAGATTAAAATTATTAATTGCATCTCGAGATGCTGGTAACACAGGATTAGATAATGAAATTATATCTATCATTGAAGAATTACGTGAAAGTAAAATTATAAATAAATAAAATACCTACATATTTTAAAACGTGTGTTCATTTTATCATAAACCTCACAACACAATACACCTTAAACATGAACGTAGATAAATTCGGACATCATATTCATAAAAGAATGCGATTATCAGAGTTATTTGAGATTAATGAAAATACCTTATTAAAATCAGAAAACGGAGATTTTGATTTAAAAACATCGAGACTGAGAGGAATAAAAAATCCAGTAGAAGCTGGTGATGCAGTGAACAAGGATTATGTAGATCGAATGAGTGCTAATATGATAAAAGAATTTAATACACTTATTGGTACATTGCGTTCACAAAGTATTATAGATGCACGGGAAACAGTTCAAGTTACTTTAAAAGCCAAGATACCTGCAATTATAAGTCATTTGCAAGATAAGTTTTATACTAAAGAAGAGGTCGACAAATTACTTCAAAAAACTCAGTAATGACAAAACAGCAAATTGTTAATGAAATACACAAAGCAGCACGAAGAAATTTCCTTAGACGTCCTGTCATTCTAAAGGGAGTCGATGACTTGTGGCAAGCTGATCTGATGGACATGCAAAACCTAAAGAAATATAATAAAGGTTATAATTACATTTTAGTGGTGATTGACTGCTTCTCAAAGTATGCTTGGACAGAGCCATTAAAAACAAAAAATAAACTCGATGTTACTCGAGCATTCAAAAAAATATTGATAAACAGCAAACGCAAACCTGATAATTTACAAACGGATATGGGAACAGAGTTTTATAACAACTCATTTCAGATGCTTATGAAGTCATACAATATTAACCATTACTCATCATATTCTACCAAAAAAGCTTCGATTGTAGAGCGACTCATTAAAACTATTAAAAATAAATTATATAAATGTTTTAGTCTGAATGGAAACTATAAATGGTTAGATTTACTGTTACAAGATATATTAAAGACATTTAACAACACAAAACATCGAACAATTAGAGTTAAACCAATCGAAGTGAATAAAGCTAATGTATCAGTTATAGAAGAAAATATAAAAAAATCATTTAAACATGTTCCTATTTGTAGAAAACCTAAGTTCAAAGTGGGTGATTTCGTTCGGATCAGTAAATACAAACACCAGTTTGAGAAAGGTTATACACCTAATTGGTCAACTGAAATATTTACCATAAAAAAGATTAATTTTACCATACCTGTTACATATCATTTAGAAGATCAGCGAAAGCAAGCTATATTGGGAACTTTTTACGAGCAAGAACTTCAAAAATCTAACTATCCTGGTGTTTATTTGATAGAAAGAGTTTTAAAAAGAAAAGGATCAAAAATGTTCGTAAAATGGTTGGGTCTAAACAATTCAGAAAACAGTTGGATAGACAAAAATGCAATTGTGGGTTAAAATAATATTAATATAAACATTATTTTTGCACTATTTTCATCACTGCAATTCGGACAATGCAAGGAGGTGAACTAGTTAATTCATTAATTAATAATCTGCCGTTCGAACTTCATTTGCCTGGTTACAATTATTGCGGGCCAGGAACCAAACTCCAGAAACGATTACAACGAGGTGATCGCGGTGTGAATAAGCTAGACGAAGCTTGTATGCATCACGACATTGCCTATGCAAACCATACAGACTTACCCAATCGCCACAAAGCCGATTTACAACTATTAAATATGGCTAAACAAAGACTTAAGTCGAAAAGGTGAAAAACTGAGTTCATGGATAGTGAGCAAAGTTATGAAAGCTAAATTAAAATCTGGTGCCGGCGTCAAAACGTTTAAGAGTTTCGTGTCAAAAATAAGTTCAACGATCAAGAAACTGAACCCAAAGGATAACAAAACATTAATCAACGTTGCTTACGCAGCGGCAAAAAAAATATTTCCAAAAATTTCAAAAATTCGAGTACCGCGTGTGATACCATTGCCAAAAACTGGAGGAATTCTACCTTTAATCCCAATTTTTGCGGGTTTATCGGCTTTAGGTACTTTAGCTGGTGGTGCGGCGGGTATTGCAAAAACTGTAAATGATTACAAAACTAGTCAGCAAAATTTGCAAGAAACAGTAAGACACAATAAGGCCATGGAGTCTTTAAAGTTAGGCAAGGGCTTATACATTAAGTCACATAAAAATGGTAAAGGTTTATTTATAAAATCTTCAAAAAACTAAGAAATAAGCTACCTAATCGTCCTCTAACTAATGTAGATATTCAAAAGTATGCACGTAACATCCCCTACTTTCGAGGAGTCTACATGAAAGATCAATTACCAAGGATGCCAAAACGGATTGAATGTGGTGTCGTTAACTTGGATAATTATAAGAATGTTGGAACACATTGGGTAGCTTATGTTAAAGTTAACAACTATTGTGAATATTTTGATAGCTTTGGGGATTTGAAACCTCCATTGGAATTAATGCGATATTTTAATAAATGTAATATTTTTTATAATTATACTAGATATCAGAAATTTAACACAGAAAACTGTGGTCACTTATGTTTAGAATATCTAAGGACTTTTTGGAATAAAAACGTATAAAAATTATAATTTTCTTTTATTTCTATCATTTGCAAGATGTCATTCACATTGTCAATAACTGGAAACTCGTCAACTTTATCTACGTACTATCCTAACACATTGCAACTAAATGAACAGTATGAGTGTGCCTTATTGCATTTTTCAACATTTAATTCTATTCCAAACATCGACAAAACAAATAACAAATTCTATTATGGCTCTAACGAAGTTATTGAAATACCTGAAGGCACCTACGAATTGCAAGATATTAATGACTACTTAAAATCTAACATTAAAAATGCGTCAATCAAACTGCAGTGCAATAACAATACATTAAAAACTACTGTGTTCTGTACAAAAAACATAAATTTTAGTAAAGAGGATACTATCAGAAATTTATTAGGTTTTGATAAGCAGATCTTGGAACCAAATAAATGGCATGTGTCACAGTTTCCAGTCAACATTTTACCTACGACAGTGATCAGGATCGAATGTGATATCGTAAGCGGCTCGTACACAAACGGAAAACCGAGTCACATAATTCACGAATTCGCGCTTAACGTACCTCCTGGCTATAGAATTATAGAAATTCCAAAAAACGCAATATACTTTCCAGTCAACCAAAACAACATAAGCTGCATACATATCCGATTGATAGATATAAATAACCGCTTAATAAATTTACGCGGTGAAGAAGTGCAGCTGTATTTGCATCTTAGAATCAAAAAATGATTGACTACAATAAATATGTGCATCAACAAATTCAAAATATCAGTCCCGCTCAAGCATCCACCCCATTAAGAGCTCGCTGTAAGAAGAAAATAAAATTAACTAAAGACAACAAGACATTTCTCAAAGTGATTGGTTTACTAAAATGAATATCTTAGACGTTTTATCCGCTCCAACTTATGATAATACGGTTGAAGGAATTGAATTTCATTCTTACAAGCCCTATGTAACTAGTTTTAATAGAAACGACGAAATTCGCATACCTATTAATCAACAGGACTTGTACATTCTCCCATCAGCGAGTACCTTGTATTTGGAAGGATCCGTTATCGTTAGCAAAAAGGATATGAAAGATAAAGCCACTAGTGTTCATTTCACGAATAATGCTTTACTCTACATGTTTCAAGACATAAGGTACGAGTTAAATGGAGTAGAAATTGATAGAATAAAAAATGCTGGCGTAACTACCACCATGAAATCATTAATATCAATGAATGAGAACGAATCAAAGACATCGAATTCATGGGGCTGGAATATAGATGGTACAAAAAACATTAACGGAGGTAATTTTTCTGCTTCTATACCACTCTGTAATATTATCGGTTTCGCAGAGGATTTCAAGAAAGTCGTGATAAATTGTAGGCACGAACTGATATTGCTACGAAGTAACACTAACCTGAATGCTGTAAAACTTAACACTGGTGAAATTGTAGAAGACGTACAGATAAAAAAAATCATTTGGCGCGTGCCGCACGTTAAAGTATCTGACAAGGAAAAAATAAGTTTGCTGAAACTATTAGAAAAAGATCGACCACTCCAGATGATATTCAGAAATTGGGATCTGTACGAATATCCTGCTTTACCTAAAACTACAAAACATACCTGGTCAATCAAAACATCCTCGCAAATAGAGAACCAAGATACATTATTATGGGACTACAGACAAATAGAAAAAACAATAGCAGTTCTGATATGTCTCAGTTCGATCATTGTCATGTTCGTGATGTAAAAGTGTACCTCAACTCTACTTACTTTCCGTATGAAAACCTAAATGTGAGTTTCGCGAATAACAGAATCGCTTTATTATACGAGCAATACGTCAGATTTCAACAGTCTTATTACGGGCGTCGACCGGAGCCCTTATTAAGTGAAAAACAATTTAAAGATTTGGCGCCACTATTTGTCATCGATTGCTCTAGACAAGCTGATAATGTAAAGACAGGCCCTGTTGTAGACGTAAGAGTGGAAATCGAGAGTGATTCAGAAATACCCGATCAAACTTCTGCGTATTGTCTTATATTGAATGACTGTATTATTGAATATAAACCTTTAAGTAATACAGTCAGGAAAATATCATGAATCCGAATACTGTCATATTAGATGTTCAAGGGTTTAAAGATCTGTACAATAATTTTATAATAAAAGAGTTAGCTTTTGCTACCCGTGATTATACGCAAACATTTTTAATAAAACCACCATACTTGTTTAAATACTTAACAAGTGACGAAAAGAGGCAAGTTAAATGGCTGGAAAGAAACAGAGGCATTTATTGGAACGAAGGGTATATCGACTATAAAGAATTTCATCGTGTAATCGTTCCCTATCTAGAAAATAAGGAAATCGTTGTTAATGGTTTGGAGAAAGTAAAGTGGATAAAGGAACTTTGTGAGAACTGTAATGTATCAGACCTTGGTACCGAAGGATGTCCTAATTTCTATATTTTACATAAAAAATACTGTGAAGGAAGAATTAATTTAAATTGTATAAAACATTTAAAGCATTGTGCTCTTAAAAATGTGTTATGTATAAGAAAGTATTTAGAGTTATAAATGTGTACCTACTTATATGGTTATTGGTTTTATAAATAAAAAAAAACATTTGTATAGTAAAACTGCTTTTATTTTGTTAAACACCCAACACTTCTTCAAATAAAACACTCTACTTTAAAATTAAATAAAACAACATAATAAGTACTAAATATTTGCCTAATCAACTTCTTACGCAAACAGATATATATTAAAAATCACTATCTATTAAAGATTTAGATATTTTTTTAACTAAAGATTCAGTTTCGTCCATAACATTATCGATAGCGTCTTTAACAATGTATTGAGCACTTATAATAACGTTCTCACTGTCACTGTCTGTGTCACTGGTTTGCGAATTGTTATTGGTTAGATCTACGACTGATATTTTTATTAATTTCATGCCTCGTCGCTGTAATCGGCTCATCACAAAAGATTTAGTTGGATTGTGCTTCTTCGACTTTTCCCTGCATCGCTGTTTTGACTTTTTTTCTTTCGTCACATGTTTGCTGTGCTCGGGTTCGTTGTGAAGCGTTTCGGAGAATCCTTCATAAGGATTTTGAGCGTACTGGCTAAACATAATCTCTGATTCTGTATTCTGGAACAAAAATAGACGCTCATTAAGTTTAAACTAAACCGTAGACGTTGATATAGTGCTGCATAAACGAATTGTCAACGGGTTACAACATTCATAGCAGATTCACTAATAGCTTTGAGCAAAATTGCTGAAAACTCTATCGCTAGTTACTAAACAAAATAAAAATAAATTGAGAAACTTACCAATGACATGCTCGCGATAAGCAATACGTTGTGTGCTTCGTACAAGTACTCAAGGTGAGTTTTATTTCGTAAATGACAAAAAAAAAAAAATACCATCGCAACGATTCCCAATTTAGATTAAAATGTTAACTAAGCTTTTCTGAGGGTAATGCACTGTTACGTGTTTGTAATAGGTATTTTGTATGATCAGCGTTATGCAATTGACGCAAACATGGCTCTTCAAAATTTGTATAATCAGTCTTATTGTAATAAGTACAAAATACATTTTGCCTCTGAAAAACGAACGATTCAAGTTTCAACGTGCAGTTCATGTTGCAACTTGAATCTTGGTCGGGTTTCATTTTATTTAACCAACTACAAAAAAGGAGGATGATGTCTTAAATCATAAATTAAACAAGTAGTCATAGTCATTCACATTTTATTTATATTTTTACAATAACTTAGGTTTTTAAAACTATGAATTATATTTATCATACATTAAAAAGTTATTTAGGTATATTTTAAAAGCTATATTAAGATTACGTACGTTACATAAATCATATTCGAACTCTATTACTAATTAGCTTAATCTTAAAATACATTTTCGCTCTTTAAAATAAGTGAGTGACCCCAGGCACGCGTTGATATTCCATCTACAGATATTGAGCGTTTATCGTCATTTCGAGATAAAGCAATTTTGTTGACACACTTAGTAAATATTTCGTGCTTTATAGATTTAAACATAATATTTTTTCTACGAATAATTCCACCATTTAATAAAACATTTTCATAATCTGTTATATTTAAGTCTCTTACTACACTTGATTTTACTCCTTTTGCTTTTTTAATGACTTTATCAACGGTTTTTATTGAGTAAAGCTTGGATCTCAAACCAACAAAATCTGAGATATATTTTCCTCCCATTTCGTCTTTGAACAAACCTGGCACTTTTTTGTTCATAATCGGTATGTTAAAATCATTTTTATCATCATAGTTACTGGTGTCGAAATATTGCAAAAAATTACACTTCAAGTCATGGTAAAAATCAAACGTGAATATTTTATAAACAAACGAATCGGTATCTGTATAACACAGCTGCACTCGATCTTCATAAAAAGGTTTAACAATATTATAATGAAAGTCATACATGTGTGTCTTAGAAAGTTCTAATACAGTGAATCCAATATAAATAGGTTTATCTAAAATAATTTGGTCAGGTTTCATTTGTATTGCAACTAAGTTTTCAGTTAGAATAGAAGCGCTATGAAAATAGGGGTTGGCTACAAGTCTCTCGGAGGATATAAATTTCTTAGTTCGATTAGATTGATCACACCATTGATTAACTAAATGAACGGTTACTCTATTTTCAGTATTTTCTAATGTCTTGCCAAAAACACTGTTGTTTAACAACTTAAAAAAGTCTTGTTCGAAAGAACTTTTTGCCTTTTGTCTTAATCGAGTGTTTAATTCTATGTACTGTTTTAAATAGGGACTTTGTCTAAAAGTAATAGCTTTATGAACTTTACGTAATATTAAACCATGTTCTAAACATTTTTTTAAATGAACGTAATGTATTACGTAGTTGTACTTATTATGCAAATTTGCAACTAGTTTCTTCGTTTTACCTCCTGGAGGTATACATTTCTCAGGACAAAATGGTAAATCATTGTGGTGTTTGTGTAAATGTTCAGGATAAAAAAGATCGACTTCTAATATAAAGCCCCACTCAGAGTTATTCTCGATATTTTCTACACGAAAATTAGTTAATTCAATTTCATCAAGAAATCTAAAACTAGAATATGGTAAATACTGACACATGCTGAAGCCGTATAGGTTATTACAGTCTAGATATACTATAAAACTCTGAGGCTGTGATGCATCATGTTCTGGCATGTATTTGTGATTTGCTTTTGCATACCGATGGGAACACATGCACAAGCCACCTCGTATACCGCTTTGAATCATTCTGATGATAGCTAGATCCGAAATCAGTTCTAACTGAACACCTGTTTTTAGCAACATTGCATCGAACGATAAACTGGGTGCAGTTATGTAAAAGGCAGGATCGAGTTTGTAATATTGTTTACATGTTTTCCGAAAATTTTGTTGCAGTGTCGATGTGCTGCACCTCGGTACCGGCCTGTAATATGACAGTGATCCCTTACTCGATCTGTCAACAGTAAATTTTCACAAAGGTAGCACTTAATAGCGCGTTTGAAATCAAGAGCATCTATTTCTGTGAATATCATAGGCTCGCTTTTAGTTAGAATTCTGTGTATTGCTTTAGCATCTTCAATCAGTAAATGTATAAATTTTGAAACACAATCTTTTCCGCGATAACTTCTATAGCCGCCAACCATATCGTTAAATGATGACACTACATTATAGGCGAACGCGGCCGGTACGTGACGATGTGAGTATGACGTGTTAGTGGTGTTGAAATTATCGCCGGAAATCGGTTCGAGTATCGTTTCGAAATCAGCATATATGACGTAAGGAATGTTTTGTTTTCTATCATAATTTTTGAATTTTAAAAATGTTCCTTCTTCTGGTAATACCGTGGCAATCCCTCCACACATGTGTGATTCAATTTGAGTGCGCGTCGGAAAAAACAATAAGCACGTTTCGCAGAAGTACAGTTTACCATGATGTTTAGTTATCTGATTTCTGACTAGACGAGGTAAATCATTGATAAGACAATAATGGGTATTAGTATTATTTTCTAAGAACAATAGATGGATACTCTTAGATTTTTGATTCGATGTTGAATACAAAGGTCCAACGATAGTCTTATTATTTTTTAAACCATACACGTAAATATTCAAAAACGGATTATTTTTCTCAAATATAGCTATACCCGAAAATGTTATCGGAAATGTCAAACCATCAACATTCAAAACATCCTGGAAGTAGGGATAAGATGAAACTCTGTCGGGGTGTTGTTTAGCAGGGTACAGAGCCGCCACTACGCACCATAAAAAACAATACTCGTCATCATTGTTACGAATATTCAAACAAGCTTTTTTATTTTTTATACATTTTGGTAAAGTTATAAATTTAGATCCACCGAGAGGCTGATATTTATTAATATTTATTTCTACATGGGAATTGCTCAAAAATGTCCAACCACTATCTCTCTCCTGAAACTCTTCAATTTTCTTTAACAGTAAATCAACCGTTGCTTTATAAATTGAATCAAAATCGTAATTAAAATTAATAATAATGTTTTTTGTGGCGAACGATTTCATTTCCTTTTGATCATTTTTAAACATAAGAAAAAAAGAAAAAAGTTCAAAATTTATTTTCAGAGCTGTATGTTTCAATAATGATCGGTTTATTAGAGTTTCAACTTGTTTACTAATATTATTAAGGAACATTTCAGGAAAATTATTTATTTGTTCGCCAGTTGCTATGATTTTGTAACTTATGATTCGTTCTTTAAAAGAAGAATTAATAATTGCAACATTATCATAAATAGAGGTAGAGCTATTGTTTTTATGTACATTGCTACGTAAATGACCAGACCATCGACGATTTACTACAAATACTTTGCAATCAGAACAGTAAGGCATTATGTTATTTTAAAAATTAAAGAACACTTAAAATAATTGCTTATTTAAATAAAATAGATTAGGTAATACTTACAACAGTTACAATTAATAATCACGATCTTAGGTATACCAGTTACAAAATATTTAAATTATTAGTACAACTTGATCAGGACTATTTTACATTCGTTCCAAGATTCCTTGTATAATTCTTCACATGCAAGTCGGTAACTATGTTTAGGTAGAATTTATCTGAAAAAAAAATGGTTACATTAGGTACATAATTTAATTAGGTAGATAATTGTATGTTCTGGGAAGAAAATGTATTAATAATTAGTAATGAGTAATAATTACCAGCAAAATATGAAATGTTTTAAATATAGGAATGTGCATCTGCTTGGTCCAAATATGTTGTTATATTTCGGGTCATTACATAGTTCTTCACTGGTACGTTTAAGCAATGTATCTGAAATAAAAAAAGGGTTTTATTTGAGGTATCGATAAATAATTAGGTATACATGTAATTATATATTCTGGGTATAGAAAAATAGTCATTATGTTCTGATATTTGATAATTACCTGCTCAGTATGAAATGATTTATACACGTGTTCCAATTATGTAGATATATTTCGGGTCCCAAAATATAGCGATTACAGCTGCTCCAGGAGATGAAATCGTTCGTGTGATCAATACAATATTTATTTATAATAATTATTAATATTAATTATTGAATAATAAGTCTATGCTATCCCACTGCTAGACAAAAAATGGAGGGAGCTCCATTTCTTCAACTGTCACAGAACAATTAAGTAAGTCATTATTTATAATTTACTTAATTGTTCTGTGATAGTTTAGAAAGGTGCTCACTCCATCGTACCTTTGAAACAATAAGTATCTAATATTTTAGAGTTTACAACATAGCAACATATTATTGATGCCTTACGAAATTTTATTTTTTTGTCTACAAGCAGAAAATATTTCATCATAAAAGTTGTTTTTGCACAAATGTGACACGCGTGTCAAACTTAATTGTTTAATTCACATTCACAATAATCAGCTATTTTAGTTAGGGTTGGTAATAACTTGGTACGCATTTTATTTATAAGCAATATACAAATTTTATACAATGCACTATTACGATTATAATATATCATAGTATATCGTTAGATATTGATGAGCGTGGTTTCACTCATGGCTGTTAGTGTGGTTATGGGAATTATATTATTGATTTATTTTAGGAAGTCTAGCAAAGTACGACGAGACCAAAACGTAGATGGTCAAATGAGTACCTTAGAAACGTTAACTTATTTCCTGTACCCACTTCACTCGAGCATAAAAGTATTAGAAGTAAAACTTGGATGTATAACATAATAAATACTAATCTAATGATTGTCTCTAGATTGCCAAATATTTAAATTACTTGCAAGAATATTCCCTATTAGCGTTGTTGATAACTTATCTACTGGTTAACGTTTTGTCAACCCTAAGTCGCTTCACTGTCTCGTCATTCGATGCTACCTGAGACAACCTTATTGTGCACTTTTTGAACAAGTATAATACGTCTAAGGATAAAAGTTGTTTTACACAATATTTTATGAACGGTTGCCGTCATTTTTAATATGGTGAATTATCGTTCGTTTTCCGATTTATAAGCTACATGTTTTCGATGTACTCGGTACAAACTAACTGAAGTCTACAAGTGTGGAAGTAATCTTCAAGAAGTGCTCTGCGATCCTGCTGCGTTATTCTGTCAATATCAGTGTTGATAGCTAACCGCTGCCTGCTGCTGTCAGTCACTACGACTGCTTTCATCAGCCTGCCATATCGATTGGAGATAATTGGAAAATGTAAGTATAAAACATTCCCGCTCGGTTCATAGCTCAGAGATCTGACCCGATGCAGGTGATAGTAATAATTATGTTTGACTATTATTTTGTTGTATCTTTATTTCAGGTCTGATTCTGAGTGCGAGTACTTTCAACTAGCTCCGATCCCCGACCAGAAAACGAAACCCAGCCGCAAGCCGTCTGCAGACAACAATAAGAAACGCAAGTTGAACCCACCATCAACGAGTTTAATTCGTACGAGGTAAACAAACTATTCAATAATTTAGTTCGCCATACCAGTTAATAATCATCAGTTATTCGTGTAATGTTACAAGTCTGCTGACAGATATGACTTTATAAGTGCCTGATATATTTTTATTTGTACGTCTCTCATGTTCTACAGGCATATTGACTAAGTGTGTATTTTTTTTCCTGTGCGTATTTAAACGGTAAATGTACCCTGTAAGTGTATGATGAACTAATAGAAGTTTTCGTTGTTGTTTCAGTAAAAAAACCAGTACTGATAATGATGTATTCGGTATCAGTAGCAACTACGGGTCTGATACCTTGCCAAAAGACGATTCATCGAGTACATGTCTATCATCATTCTTCGTTAACCGAGTCGCCAACGGCTGCGAGCGGCGAGCAGCGAGCATCAACGGAGAGTACTACGTCGACTGCAAGGTGTACAAGGCTGACGACGCGCGCCACACCGACTCCCAGGAGCTGTGGAAGAAGGCGCTTGTGCGACTCAAGTTCCAGACCGACTCGGATTCGTCTCAGTGGCGAAAACTACAAGAGCTCGTGCGTTCGGTAGATACATTATTTCCAGAAAAACCAATGTTTTACGACAAATAAACCAAATATAAAATGTATCTTGTTTATTATGCAGATCCCTTCAAAGCAGTGAGTGAACAAGTCATTTCTAATACTGAAATGCATGACCAAATCACTAAGTCGTTTCCCTGCTGAAACGCATTACAAAACCCAACAAGTCGTTTCTAATACTGAAACGCATTTCAAAAACACCAAGTCGTTTCAACCCACGAAGCGCATTACAAAAATCATCAAGTCGTTTCTAATACTGAAATGCATGACCAAATCACTAAGTCGTTTCCATGCTGAAGCGCATTACAAAACCCAACAAGTCGTTTCTAATACTGAAATGCATGACCAAATCACTAAGTCGTTTCCATCATTGAAGCGCATTACAAAAACCAACAAGTCGTTTCTAACCACGAAACGCATGTCAAAATGACTAAGTTAAATCTTAATCATTGATCATGTCGATGGTTATCATTACTGTCCGATGCCAAGCAAACTTGCCTAGCTACTGGCAGCCAGTCGTATAACTCGCATGATCTTTGTATGAGTCCAGTAACACCAGTCGTTTCTAATACTAAAATACGTGCCAAATTTATCAAGCCGTTTCCAAGCTGAAGCGCATTACAAAACTCAACAAGTCGTTTCCATGCTGAAGCGCATTACAAAACCCAACAAGTCGTTTCCACCATATATGAAGCGCATATCAAAATCATCAAGTCGTTTCTAACAACGAAACGCATGTCATACCATCGTCCGCAGCACGGTGAACTCGCCCGGCTACTGGCGGCCAGTGGTATAACTCACATGATCTCCAGGTGAGTACAGTAATATACTACACAGTCGAGTCGATCGTTCATTATTGGGCATTCTATGCCACTGTCGGATAGCGAGGCGCACTAGCCGAGCTACTTGCCGACAGTGGCATAGAATGCCCAATAATACCCTACTGAAACGCTTAGTCCAGACCGTAGAGGTTTCAACAACTGAACCTTGTTGAGAGTGAATGGCAGTTATTTACTAAACTACGTTTTAACTAAGTTTATTACTAAATCTAACTTATAACACACACTGGTTTTCCATATATACTTGGCTTCGAGATTCGCAGGTCAATTCTCAGTCACGTGCGATGAATAGTTCACCATCCCATAAGGACCTGGCCCGAGTCGACGACGCGTTGTGCTCCAAGAGCACGTCAAAGAGATGTCAGCAAAAATGATGGTGCCCGCTAAGACGCCTTCCAAAGCTCCTGGATTGTTCGAAAGAAAAACTGAAAAAAACACAGGTGGGTTTTTTTAATTGATATAAACCAGTGCTAGACTGTGATCCTACCTGATGGTAAGCAGTGATGCAATCATTAAAATAATAATAATATAATATTCCACAGTGCCATCTAGTCCCCAACTAAGCAGAGCTTGTGGTATGAATACTAGATAACTGATAAACATACTTATATATTTCTAAATAAATACATTAATAGATAAATGAGAGCAGTGGTGGCCGAGTGGTAACGGACCCGATTTACGAGTTGTAGGTCGCGGGTTCAAACCCAGCCAGGCGCATTACTTTGTGTAATTTATTTCATCACCACTGCTCTCAAAACGGTGAAGGAAAACATCGTGAGGAAACCGGCATGTCCTAGAACCAAAAATTCGAAGACATGTGACATCCACCAACCCGCACTGGGCCTGCGTGGTGGATTATGGCCCATTCCCTCTCCCAGAGAGGAGGCCTGAGTCCCAACAGTGGGAACATTATAAGGCCGACTATGCTATGCTATAGATAAATAACACCCCGACACAGAACAAATAAACATTTGTCCTGAGTGGGAATCGAACCCACGACCTCCGGCATATCAGTCAGGGTCACTGACTACTAGACCAACAGGCTTGTCATTCATTGCTGGTGAGGCGCACTAGTTTATTAACAACTAACTAGTTTATTACCTACCTAACTAGTTTATTGTTTGTTTTAGTCAGTAGAAGTCGGATAATATCTCACGGTCCACTTAGAAGGTGAGGAGTTATTAGATAATTTCCTACCAAAAGAAAAACCTTCTAACAAAAACACAAATATATTTCCAAGGACATCCAAACGAATACTACATCAGAAGCGACAGTTAATATAGGTAAAGGACCAGAAAATGTGAAGACAAATAGGAATAGTTGGCCTTTTGGGCAAGCACTTTATAAACCCGAGTAATTTATTTGCCTCTTCCCGCTCATTTAGGGAACTCTCCAACGTCCACCGTGTCCAAAACGAGCCAATTTTTCATACTCGAGGAGATTGCCGGTAGTGCATTGCGGTGGGCCTAGGTACAATTCTGGGCATAAATCTAGACTGCCTCGCCTACACCTATGCATTTACATACTAAAGAGACGTTTACGACACGACTTTGGGTTGGAGGAATTGTTCATATTTTTTTTTTGTAAAGTTTAGTTAATAATCTCTTGTTATGAAGTGTTTATAGGCAATGGAAAGGGCTATGCTCGGAGTTTCCTTACGCGATCACATCAGGAATGGAGATATTTGCAGGAGAACTCAGGTTATCGACATAGCCCGAAGAATCGCCAAACATAAGTGGCAATAGGCACATTGCTCGCACAATACTAGCCGTTGGGGCCGAAAGGTTCTAGAGTGGCGACCACGTATCGTAAGCGTTGGAAGGCCTCCTACAAGGTGAACCGATTGACCTGGTGAGGGTTGCGGGAGTCCGATGGATGCGAAACGCACAGGACCGGTCATTATGGCGACACTTGAAGGCGGCCTATGTCCAACAGTGGACGTGGTTTGGCTGAAATGATGATGAATATGACGCTACAAAATATAAAACAACGAAACATCGAAACAAGACTTCAGAAAGTTTGTTTAGCATCATTGTTATTAATTTAGCTGAAAGTCTACATCTGGACATAGCCTGGCGTTGTCAAACTAGTCCTGTGTCCTTATCTTATTGTATCCAGTAATTTGTTTATAAATAAAATAAAATTAGTCTTCATCAGTTAGAATAATATTTTCGCAAAAGTAGCGCCCAAACGACCAAAAAATTTTGCACTTCTGTTTCAAGAAACTTGCAGTCGAAAACTAAATCTACTTTCAAATCATTGGATTTGATTAAGAACCATCCTAAATCATTTCGAAATCGGTTAGAAAATTCAAAGTGACTGAAATTTTTCATATCCGAATAGATTGCATACCTTGCGCCGGCCTACAGCTCAGAACATAAATCTAGTCTAATGCAGGTCCATTTACATACCAACGGGGCGGGTACGACACGTTTTTGTGTGGGCAAAATGGTGTGATTTATTACACAATGGTTTTGCCTGGGTGTTTAAAATAATTACGTGATCCGTAATGATATATTTAAGTTAAGTATTTAATTTGTGGGTGTTGTTCTGTTTATAATTTTATTTATTCATTTACTCTTGTGGTTGTGGACTAGCCTGTTATTTTTTAATGATAAATCTATTTTGATAAGGTAACTAGTAATAGCTTGAATATTTTATTGAGTTTTAGGGTATTATAGAGTACTATAGGGTATAATAGTAGATTATGTGACTAGGGGATAAAGCAGTGTCTTTAAGTCGCGGGCGATATGTTGAATTCCGAACGAAACGAAGGTTGCTAATTTTAATCCCGAACGACAGTGAAGGATTTATATAGTTAACTCCCGAGCACTGCGAGGGAGTTAACAAAGAAACCTGAGTGAAGTGTGGAATTCAAGCCGCCCAAGACAAAGACAGCTTTATCCCCGTGTTGGATACTCTACTTTTTACACCATCTGTGAGATAAATAAAAAACAATTTAGTCAGTCTAAAATGCGTAGCAAACCAGTCTGAAGGAGTAACAAAATATTTTAACTAGTTCTAGCATCTATCACATATTTCATAGGTGAAACTCGTAACGTGTTTAATTCGTGAGTAGAGTAGAGAAATATAAGTATTATTTACGAGTTATTTATTTATTTATTTATTTCTTTATTACATTATAACACCTTTACAGACCTAGTCCAAGGCGATGTTATAACTAACACTTAATATAATATTATGTACATAGTTATGGTATTCTTAAATTAATTAGGACCTTTCTCAATAATTATTTGAGCTGCTTTTAAAAATTTCGGCAGGTTTTGGCCAAATATATCCTCCGATAGTGCTATAATATTAATAAGATGTATGGCTCGTGACAAAGGGGCAAACTTTAGGAGGTTAGTTCTAGCAGACGGCACCTCTAAGAGAGCGGGGCGGCGGCGCGCGCCCACACACCCGTCCGGCGCGCGCAGCCGCAGCGCTTCCAGCACGTCTGGGTGGTGCAACAACCCTATCAGTACACTAGCCACGTACTTAACCAGTGCGACATCCCTTCTTACCTTACCAAGTCTCAGTTTGGGAACCCAATTTTATGGGGGGAAACAGCCTGGTCTGCCAAATAGATGACAAAAAAATTGCTGTAGTAGTAGTCTATCGGTCCCCATCATACAGCTCTAGGGAAAGTTTTGATTTATTCCTAGATAGTCTAAATAATATTTACACTAAACTTTCCACATGGCAGAATATTGCCCTTATTGGTGACTTGAATATTGATATTAAGATGAGCAGTAGGAATGATCGAAGTCTAGATTACCTCATACTTAATTCATCGCATGGGCTGCTACCGTCTCATCTTTTACCTACTAGATTTGAAAATTGTCTTGACCATGCTTTCATAAAATCAGGCTTGCCTATCACAACATTAGTTCTTGAATCACACATCACAGACCATAAACCCCTTGTTCTTGATATCTCTAATGCAAGTCCCAGCCGCAAAACATGTCACCATGCAACTTCCGTAAATTATAAGGAAATTATGAAAGAGATAGGAAACCTGAATTTTACGGATGTTTATCAACTCGACGATCCAAACACAATGATGGACACTTTTATAACTATGTTAACATCCGTGATTGCTAAACACACCCAGCATATCAAGATCCCAAGTAAAAAAAAAAACTCTTAAACCTTGGATAACCCCAGGCCTCTTAAAGTGTATCCAAAATCGGGATAAAATGCATATAAAAGCAAATAAGGAGCCAGACAATCTAATTCTCAAAATAACATACACTCGATATCGCAACTTCTGCAATGGCCTGCTTAGAAAATTGAAAAAAACCTACGAAAAGAGTGAATTAGAGAAAGCAAAAAATAACCCTAAAGCGCTTTGGAATACTATTAAAACTATTACAAACACGACTAAAATAAAAACCAGTCCTCTTGAACTACTGAAAATATGTGACACCCCTAAAGCTTCCATAAATGAAGTTGGTAAATTTTTCAGTAGTGTAGGGAAAAACTTAGCGGATAAAATTTTATCAAAGGGTCAGTGTCCCACAAACATCAACAATCAGAGTCTGAATAAATGTGATAACACCCCGCTAACTCCCGTAAACTCCCTCGTGCTGCTTGATATAGACGAATCTGAAGTGGAGTCTCTTATTTCGCAGCTACGTAACGACTGTGCGTTGGGTTGGGATGGCATATCGCCTATAGTATTGAAAATGGGCAAACAGACACTGATAAAACCTATGACGTTCATCTTTAATAGTTGTCTCCGGGCAGGTGTTTTTCCAGACGCACTTAAAAAAGCAGTTGTGCACCCAATTCATAAGGGTGGGAGCAGAAACTGTGTCAACAACTATAGACCGATTTCGGTTTTGACTGCCCTTTCCAAAGTTCTGGAAAGGATTCTTAGCAACCGACTTAAGAGCTTCTTGGATAGATACAAAATCATAGCAGACAATCAGTACGGTTTTCGTTCCGGTGTCTCGACTGAAGATGCAGTACTTGATTTGACACAGTTGGTTGCTGGGAATCTCGATAAAAAAACTAAATGTCTAGGTATATTTCTAGATCTTTCAAAGGCATTCGACACAGTTTCTGTTCCCATACTTGTCGCAAAATTGCAGTTACTTGGCGTTAGAGGTATAGCACTGCAAATCTTCAAGGATTATTTGAACAACCGTACCCAAAGAATAAAAATTGATGATCACTTCAGTGATGAAGAAATTCTGTCATACGGAGTGCCTCAAGGTAGCATTTTGGGTCCTATTTTGTTTCAAATATATGTAAATGACTTATGCAGAATGTCTCTCCCCAACTCGAGGATCTTTGTATATGCCGATGACACCGTCGTTATAGTTGACGGGTCAACATGGGATAATGTTAAAAGTAGCGCGGAATTAGCACTATGTGAAATAGTAAAATGGCTCAACTTAAACCTGCTTACCCTCAACTGTACTAAGACATCTTACATTCCTTTCGCCATCCGTCAGAGCGCCGCTCCAGACCACACTTTTTCGATAAGTGTGCACACTTGCTCACAACTGTCATCCTCATGCCAATGTCCAACACTTACACGAACTGATCACGCCAAATACCTTGGTGTTCAAATAGATGGCCGGGTTACGCTGGAATAAACAAATTGATGCCCTAACTTCGAGAACGCTGAGACTAATATATACCTTCAAGTCACTTAGAGATTCTGCTAACCCTGATACTCTAAAAATGGTCTTCTATGCTTTGTGCCAGTCTGTTCTTGGATATAACATCACTGTATGGGGCGGTGCAGCTAAAACTGTTTTTCTTTGAGTAGAAAGAGCCCAGAGAGCAATACTGAAAGTGATGCTACGAAAACCCTATCGCTATCCAACAACTCAACTCTACTCAGACTGTAATGTACTAACAGTTCGTCTTCGTTTTACAGTCTGTACTCAGAAAGCACTCTAGCGTCCCACTGTCTGATCCCAACAAACGAACTAATATTCCCCCGGGTACACGACACAACACCGCTTTCGCCAAACACCAATACTTCACATTGAGTTCACTTATATACAAAAAAATACATAAAGAGCTAAATATACTCGATTGCAATAAATTTGAACTGAAAGCAAAGGTAATGGAATGGTTATTACGACAAAACTATGCTCAGACGGAATCACTTCTCAAATACATAGCCTAATACTGCATTTATTTATTATTATTATTATTATTATTATTATTAGCTCTTCGTTTTACAGTCTGTACTCAGAAAGCACTCTAGCGTCCCACTGTCTGATCCCAACAAACGAACTAATATTCCCCCGGGTACACGACACAACACCGCTTTCGCCAAACACCAATACTTCACATTGAGTTCACTTATATACAAAAAAATACATAAAGAGCTAAATATACTCGATTGCAATAAATTTGAACTGAAAGCAAAGGTAATGGAATGGTTATTACGACAAAACTATGCTCAGACGGAATCACTTCTCAAATACATAGCCTAATACTGCATTTATTTATTATTATTATTATTATTATTTATTTTTTTTATACACTTTTATTTCCGTACATAAAACACCTCATACTCACTACTCTAATACACTCACCGCTCACCACACCACTCACCACACCACTCACCACTCACCACCCACCACTCACCACTCATATTTTTTTTTTATTTTCTAAATATAATAATATGTTTTTAATATATCTGATAATATGATAATAAATGGGTGGCACAGTCTGCAGTTGTAATAATCCTTTTTTATGTAACCTCACAGCTGAACACTGTCTCTTAAGATACAGGTTAACCTAGTTTGAGAGGCAGGGCTCACATTATCTGTATACAAACTTCAGCAGCGTAATTAGCATTTTGTTATTAATCAGTGTATACTAATGTATGTATGTTTCTTTGTGACAATAAACTTTATTATTATTATTATTCCATTTATTTATTATATTACATACTTATTATATTTTTAAATATTTCCTTAAAAAAAAAACACATTAAAAAAAACATTTAAAAATATAAAAAATAGTAGCCCACCGGCATCGGGAACAGAGTCCAAGCTGCCGGCGGTCAGGGCTCCTGAGAGAGGAATCTCCTAACGATACGCGCCGTGTCTAGGAGTACTGCTTTCTGGATCAGGCCCTTGATCCAGCTGCCTAACGAGAGCCTCCTCAGATGTTGTTCGAGGCTCTTGGCTATTAAGCCATTGGCCGTTACGACTATCGGCACAATGATTGCTCTATCCACTTCCCACATGTCGACAACCTCGCGAGCCAAGTCAAGATATTTAGTTTGCTTATCTTTCTCAGCTTTCACGAGGTTCTCGTCATGAGGGACCGCTATATCAACAATCATTGTGCGACGCTCTAGTCGATCTATCACCACTATATCAGGTTTATTGGCAACAATAGTCCTGTCAGTGATGATAGATCGATCCCAATATAACGTGATATTGCCATTGTCGAGAACTGGGTCGGGCACATACCTATAGTACGGTACCTCTGATTCCACAAGATTGTATTTAAGAGCAAGTTGCTGGTGGATAATCCTGGCTACGAGGTTGTGTCTATGCAAATAGTCTCCGTTAGCTAGATGAGAACACCCAGAAATAATGTGTCGGATTGATTCCCCGGGTCGGTGGCATGCCCGACAGATGTCAACCGTACCGTCCTTCACAATATATTTCCGGTAGTTGTTTGTCATCATAACTTCGTCCATAATCGCAAAGACAAAACCTTCAGTTTCCCCGAAGAGGTCACCGAAACGCAGCCAAGATACGGACGCTAACAGGTCTACATCGGGCCCATGTAAGGCCCGGTAAAAGCGTCCGTGAAGCTCCTTGCTCTGCCATACTTCCCTGCGGTCATTAGTATCCAGTACTATAGGTTTGCGCCAGTTCTCGTTAGCCAAGGAGAGCGGAGTAAGGCCCTTGTCCACCGCTACCACATCTCGGTGCATACCCACGTCGGTTTTTAGGAAGTATTCCCTGAGACTGCATACCTCGCGGTTGTGCAGGGTCTTAGCATTTAAGAAGCCACGACCCCCGCACTTCCGCGGGATATACAGTCTCATCACCGATGACCGTGGGTGATGCATCCGATTTGCGGTAAGTTGTGTGCGGACCCTCCTATCCAGGGCGTCAAGTTCTGTCTGAGTCCATTTGAGTATGCCGAAAGAATACATCAATACCGGCATGACCCAACCGTTGAAAGCGCGCACCTTGTTTCCGCCTGATAAAAGACTATTGAGTACTTTATTCAGGCGTCCAAAGAAGCGCTCTTTCAACGATTGTTTCACGTCATCAGTATTGATGCCTAACGATTCCGACATACCCAAATACTTGTAAGTTTCGGTTGAGCAGAGGGATCTAAGGTGTATGGAATCCGAGAGTTGAATTCCCACAGATTCCATAATCTCACCTCTCTTTACATGTATGACTGCACATTTGTCCACACCAAATTCCATCCTGATGGCACTACTAAAGGTTTTAGTTACCTTCAGTAGCTTCACCAGCTGCAAGTTGTTGGGGGCAAAGAGTTTCAGATCGTCCATGTAAAGAAGGTGAGATATGACCTGACCGCCTCTTTTCAACCGATAACCTAAGCCAGAACCCTCCAGCAGTGTGCTGAGCGGGTTCAAGGCTAGGCAAAACCACAGTGGACTCAGACTATCACCCTGGAATATGCCACGCTCAATCCTTATCGGTTCGTTGTTCTCCTGAATCTGTCGACATCCCGGATAGTGAAGGACTGTTCTCCACTGCCCCATACATGACATCAGGAAGGTGCGCAGAGTTGCATCAACTTTATACAGTTCTAGCACCCTCATGAGCCATGTATGAGGAACAGAGTCATATGCCTTCTTATAATCTATCCAACATGCCGACAGATTCTTCCGAGAACGTCGAACCTGTTGGCTAATGGCAATATCGATGAGGAGCAGCTCCTTAGTACCGCGGGACCCGTTCCTACATCCATTCTGAGAGGCAGACATGATAGAATTTGTCTCAATATGACTATTGATTTTAGCTCTCAGAATGGATGTAAGAACTTTATAGACCGTCGGCAAACACGTGATCGGTCTATAATTTTTGGGTTTCGCAGTACTACCTGATTTATGGAGCAGGTGGGTTATTCCTGTCGTTAGAAACTGGGGCAGCGACCCTGACTCTAAGGCAGACTGGAACTGAGATGCCAAGCGAGCGTGCGACCTTTGGAACCATTTAACCCAGAAATTGTGCAGCCCGTCCGGCCCAGGAGATTTCCAGTTAGGCAATGGACGGACTGCACGGGCTACATCTTGGGGGCTGATGGTAATTGCCCCCATTTCTGGTAAAAGATCGCATGCGCGCTCGACCTCTCGAATCCAATCACCCTCGGTGTGACTGACAGGCGCCGACCAAATGCTACGCCAAAATGAACACATGGCGTCATCATCCGGCAGGCGCGTATCAGTCACACCTTGGTCCGATCGCTCCCAATCCCTGTAAACCCACCTTTCGTTGCTTTGGAATGTACGATTCCGAGTGTACCGCTCCACTCGCCGCTTGTACCGACGAATACGGTTTGCCCATGCATAGATTTTCTGCTTCAGGAAGTCGATACGCTCTGTGACGCAGGGCAGATAATCTCGAGGACTAATATCAGTCCCCGAGAATGCCCGCCTCACAAAGCGCATCACCCTAGGGCGAGTGTTGCCCTCCCTGAAGCAGATAAGCTTACCGATGAGTGCTCTAGCCTCACCGATACGGTGCTCTATCCTGCACTGCCAAGCTGGCACAGCTGGTCGTGTAGCTCTGTCACAATTAGGAAATTTAACATGAGCTACACGACATGCCGCTACAGCCGCACAGTACAAGATTGAGTGGGTATCAGTGAGGTCTTTGCTGCTATCAAAGCAATTTGATAGCTGCGAATCTAGAGCACACACCAGCGCCCTATTTCTCTTGTGCATGGGCAAACGAGGTAGACGAGGTCTAAGCCCCGGCGGTGTGGAACGGTACTCTCGAAATGCGTCCTCCAAAGCGCCCCTCAATCGATCATTACATTGGGTACTCACAGATATAGCCGCGTCATCATCGGCGTCACCAACCTGGACGGGTCGCGGTGAAGCAGTGGGTAGACGTTGCACCGCGGCCGGTGTTGTAGCAGGTGAAACACGGCTACTCTGTGATTCCAGGCGCAGTCTATCAAGTACGGCGTCATCCAACATACGATTACGCTGAATGACCCGCACCTGATCCGATAGTCGTTGGACCGAAACATTGACAGCTGGCTCAAGCACCTGAAACAGAGAGAGCATCCGACCACGATACGCAGTCAGGTTAATTCCCCCCTCTGTAGCCCCAAAGTATGAGCGCATGACGTTTTCATTAATGGATGATGTCCATCGCATGCGCTGCACACTTCCACCGGCAGCGGGGACCCTATCAGAGGCCGGCGGGCCAAGCTGGCCGGAGGTCGGCCTCTTCCCCGTCGACGCGCAGGTGGTGGTGTCGTCGGCGGCGAGAAGTATTCGTCGCTCGAGCTCGACGCAACTGCAGCGACCGGAATCTCTGGACTCACGGTTGGCGCTGGTCCCGGCGGCTGCGAGGCGGAGCTGAGCGACGAACCCGAAGATGTTGGGTGTGTGTATAGTTTTTGTGCTCGGCTTCTTGTCAGCATTTTTTCAATTCAGTTCATCGCCATTTTATTGTATATTGCTTTTGTTGGAGGCATTATATATTATTATTATTATTATTACCTCCAGCCTAGTATACCCGACCATGCCCAGAACGAAAAGACTCGGGTACATGAGCGGATAAAAGGGGTAAACCCCATATTGTTTTAAGTACAGAAATCTTGTAAATTTATTTTGGATCTTTTCCAACATGAGTTAATCTTGGAAAAGTTATGATAGTTAAGTTAATCTTAACTATCACTCAAAATGTTTTGAGATTTGAAACTAACAAAATTCACTACTCAAAGATTCTATAGTTTAAATTTTCTTTAACGCTTCCCGCTTGTTCATTACTTTTTTTTAGAAACTCGTTTTATTTTGTTTTTTTTTTTTTTTTGTTAGTGGCCAGTTTGAAATTTGAATAAACTTGTTTGATGCACTACATTTTAATTCACATAATACTGACGGTTTTTTACGTTCCAAATCTCATTATTCCCTAGGGATCGCCCATACTGCATTATCTCCCTAGGGATATAATGACTTGCTTTAAGTGATGGTTGTATGACGTATAAAAGGGCATTATCGAGCAGGTGGTGTAAAAAAATCATTATAATTCCGGTGTGTGAAAATTGACATATTGTATATATATCCTGTAAGATCCGATTTCATTTTCATACTCGTGTTTTGTGGTATGTTTTTTGTGTGTTTTGGTTTTGTAGTTTTTTTATGGTGAGCTGTTAGTAATGTATTTTTGAATGAACCTAATAGGTAAGAAAACACTGTCTGCCTTTAGAACAACACTTTCCTTTTGGTAAAGCTAAGCTAACGCTTGTCGAATGATCCTATGTGAGATTGAAAAAACTTACTAAATTGTTAAGTGGTCAATCTTTTAAATTTCTCCCAACACTGTCATCGGGAGAGTCAAAAGATTCTAGAGCTATAGACAGGCCAAAGCCAGAGCTCCAGAGCTCTAGAGCCAAAGTCAAACTACATCGTATCGCCTCCGCCTCGTCTCCTAAAAACAAGTTCTAAATCCGTGGCCAGGTATGTAAGACGCGCGCTGATATATCGGCATGTAGCGACAATACTATTACCTCCAAGTGCACATAGCGTAATTGTACTTGTTTGCCTAGGAAACTAGTGTTGTGCAAGTATTGCAACTTGTTGGTAATGTTGGAGCATTGTCGAGTTGGGTGGCCAAGAAGTTGGCTCTGGTCCAACTTTCGTTAATACGTTGACTTTTAAGAAAATCTATAAGGCCACTATGCTAAGATATTTTAATAGAACTTATTAAAATAGCTGGATGATTTGCAAAATAAATATGGAGGTTTAATATTAATTAGAAATGTTAATTTATTACTTTATAATTATCACTAGATGCTGCTAATAAAATCACTGAGCATGTCGCATTAGCCAACGTTTTCTACACTGCAGTAGATTTAATTTATTTGGTGCCTGGATTTACAAGATACCACTAAAGCACAAGTAACTTTACAGAGTGTAAGGTTTATGCGAGTGTAGTACATCATACCATACCATGGCTGGAAAAGGAGAGGGAGGCTAAAGAAAAGATGGATGGATTGTATGTGTGGTGACATGAAAGAAAAGGGAGTTAGTGATAGCATGACAGGTAATAGGACAAAATGAAGAAAAAAGGTGTTGCACCGAACCCAAATAATACGGGACAATGATAGGAAGATGATGAGTATATCACGCCACACGGACGAAAAACAAATCCTGTTAATAAGCACTATTGTATACCATGTTTCTCGTGTAAAGGAGAATAAATCTCTTTAAACACAAAGATATTTTTTTCATCTGTTGAGTTGTCTGTGAATTCACACCCGGGCCTTTACTAGCTGACCAATTTTCTCACTAAGCTTTTGCCCGCGGCTTTGCCCGCGTACATAAAAAATATATTGCCTATGTCACTCAGGAATCAAGCAGCTTTCTATCGGTATAAAAATTTTAGCAATCGGACCAGTACTTTCGGAGATTACCTCCTACAAACAAAAGAAAACAAAAAAATAAAAAATAAAATAAACAAACTTTACCTCTTTATAATATTAGTGTACTCGTAAATAATAATCAAAACTCTATCATGATAATTATATCCTAAAACCTATTGTTCTAACATCAAACTAGCTTCTCCAAGCTTTGATTACTTCATTTAGACAACACAAGAGAACAGCCTGGAGGAAATGACTGATTGTAATGCAGAGAGAGGACGAGCAATGCATGTATAATTGTTATTGTTGTAATAACGTACTCACTTCGGGCGAAATAGCTGCAAGCTGGCAATTTGAGTAGTGTTAGGTGCAAACCAAATTGTTAGTTGATTGTCCTATTATGTTTATAAATGTACAGGATAATGTCTATGTGACGGATGCAATTCACAGCATTTAAAATCACATTTTTTTTTAGATAACGCATATAACATTTGATGAAATAATATATTTTTTTGAAAACATCAAATTGAATTGGTTATTAAATGAAACAGCTATTAGCATTACAAATATTGGCACGAGTAAGAAAAGGAACGTGGTGAGAACATCTCGCTATATCTTTTATTCAATACGCTTACTCGAAATCAAATTTATCGTTTCAGGCTGGGTGCTAAGTGACCTCTACGCGTGAGTTGCACGTCATCCTTGCTTTATTAACTTCTTCGAAAGTTTAAATTTAAGTTTAGTTTTGAAAAACGTCGTTTAATACACGTGGAAAATTATCACTGCAGTACTTGGCTCCATAACACCCTCGCCTGTGGCTCGGGTGAATTCCGCCTCGGTCGCTATCACAAACTTTTTCCACTTGTATCAAAATGTACTAAGTTATTGCCTCTTAATATTGGTGTGGTCACATAGCAGTGTATGCATATTTTTAGAGTTCCGTACCTCAAAAGGAAAAAAACGGAACCCATATAGGATCATTTTGTTGTCCGTCTGTCTGTCTGTCGGTCTCTCAAGACCCTTTATCTCAGGAACGCGTGGAGGTATCCAGTTGAAATCAAAACCATATTATATTTAGGTCTGCGGTCCTTTGAAGAACGAATAAAAAAATACGGCCGTTTATGTGGCAAAAAAAAACATATATTTCGACACTCTCAAGGGAATCAAAATTCATAGGGTACTTCCCGCTGACCCAGAATCCTGAAATTTGGCATAAAGCAACGTCGTATAGCACAGATATAGGAATAAATCTAAAAACAGTAAATTTATTGTTGCGTCATGAAAAAAAAAAAATACTTTTTTTGTGATTCGAAAAAATCTTAAGACTCCATTCGGGAATTGAACTATTTACATAAATAAGTTTGTACGGAACCCTCGGTGCGCGAGTCCAACTCGCACTTACGCGTTTCCACCACCTTTGAAAGGTTTCTAACTTACTTCAACATCGTCTTCTTACCCTTGTCCCGTATTATTTGGGGTTAACGAAACACGTCCTTTTTTCCATTTAGTCCTGGCACCCCTCACGCTATCACTAAATCCCTTTTCTTTCATATCACTCTTCACACAATCCATCTATCTTTTCTTTGGCCTCCCTCTTCCTCTTCACCCATCCACATGTATACTCATAACTCTTTTAGTAACTTGTGTAACGTTTCATCCCTCCTCTTCACAATGTTTCTAATTAACTCGATTTTGAAAAAAAAAACTATAAAATCTTTTTGTTAGCGATTTAGAAAAGTTAATACTTTTTGATATGAATAATGAAAAAGCTAATTTAACTGCTCAATTCCATTTCTGAAACTTGTTGAGTAATCTGAATACATATTCTTCGTTACATTGATTTTCAAGAATTCACGATATTTAACTAAGTTTCAATAAACAGAACACCTGGTTGAACCTAACCAGCCCAATACCTAACGCTAAGTAAATATCAGCCCAGACTTTGTTAGCTCACTTATAAGTTATGTGTTAACTTTTCAGTTCACGTAGCGTTTAGTAAACTTTGTAATGTATAAGTTTTGGCCCGTGGTTTGCCCTTGTATGGCGTCGCTGTTAGTGTTATTGTATTTAGTTTAGATTCTGTATGAATTTGAAAGTGAAACTTATGTGATTATTGTTAACCTCTACTAAATGCACAGTTGGGTTAGTCGAGATGCTAATGTTTTGGAGAAACTGTGTACCTGCGGACCCTTGTATAATATGTTACAGTCCATACTGTCCCGGAGTAAACGGTGGAGCATACGGTAGAGGTGTGCCCCGCTTGTGTGATAATAAAAGCCTTCGGCGGCAGCGACCTCTCGCGCCGGGCCCTGGTTTAGGCCAAGAACCAACAGAATTTTCAACATTTGCATTTTAATGGAAAACCAAGGAAATGCATTCTGTACCTATCAAAAACTATTTTTTTTTTCTAAATTTGAAACTTGCTAAATTTAAAAACATTGTGAAGGCCAAAAAAAAAGAAAAACAAATACCACGGTTCCTGTGAGGTAGGTCAGGCAAGTAGGTGTTCATAATAAAATTATTACATACGTATCTGTAAATAAAGGCCCGTCTGAAAGCTTAGCTAGGATTCAAGATTGGGCACGCCACAATTATGGCGGTAAGTCCCCTCTTTGAGGCGTGGTTGGAAAGACCTCACGGCGTCCTCACCTTCCGCATGACGCAGGTTCTCACCGAACACGGTAAGTTCGGGAAGTTCCTGCACCGAATTCGTGCGGAAGAGACGCCCGGGTGTCGCCACTGTGCGGACCGCCCGGAGGACACGGTGGAGCACACGGTGGAGGTGTGCCCCGCTTGGGCAGAGCAACGCCGTGTCCTCGTGGGGAAGATCGGCGGCGGCGATCTCTCGCGCCGGGCCTTGGTACAGGCCATGGTCCGGAGCGAGGAAGAGTGGCAGGCGGTCGCCTCCTTCTGCGAAGCAGTAATGCTAGCAAAGGAGGCGGCCGATCGCGTGAGGCAACGGTCCTCACACCCCAACCGCCGCCGGGATTCCGATCCCGATTTCCGGCCACCGTAGGCGAGGGCTTGCGGACGGCGAGCAATGGGTGGCTCGCCGTCCGATCGTTCGGTGACCGTCCGGACCGAGCCCAAGTCGTCGACGGCGCGTATTGTTCCACGCGCGCCTCAGGGAGATGTCAGCAAATCGTAGGGGCCCAACAGGGTCGAAGCCTACTGGGGCCACGGGTAGTGTGAAAGCGAAACCCGGGGCCCTGGGACGAAGGCAAAGAAGGAACAGGAGTGGGTTTTTAGTCAGTAAAAGTCGGACACTACTTTCCGCTCCGCCCAACAGCGGGATTTGTCATAAGATGATTTTCACACCAAAAAAAAAAAAAAAAATCTAGGATTCAAGATTTGAAATAAACACGGGACAATATAATGTACAATACCTTTGAATTGTTATTTCGGCTTTGAAACCACACAGCTATGTAAGTATAGGTCGTATCTATCGCGGCGTAGTTTTTTTTTATTTGATATAAACCAGTGCTTTACTGCGATCCCACCTGATGGTAAGCAGTGATGCAGTCGTTGATGGTGAGGCGTACAACTTTATTAAGAGCTTATTCCTTTGGACTGGAAGACAGCAGCAGGCAAATTGTTCCAGTCCTTCGATGTACGCGGTATAAACGACGAAGCGAAACGCTTAGTACAACCGCGTCCGGACCGCAAATAGTTCGAAAGAGTTGCCGCTGCTCTGGAACGTAATAGGCAACTGATGGAACGTGATGAATTTTAGTCAATAAAAGTTTGACAATCCCTCTCGGTCACTGGGAAATTATCTGATAACTTCTTCCGCTCAGAGCGGCTAGAGTGAGAGAAGTTCTTTGATAACCACCCAAAAAAGGCACTTCTTGCAAATATCCGATTCATCATCATCATCTTCCTGCCCTTGTCCCGTGTTATTTGGGGTCGGCGCAACACGTTTTTTTCTTCCATTCTGCCCTGTCACTCGTCATACTATCACTAACTCCTTTTCTTTCATATCACTCTTCACACAATCCATCCATCTTTTCTTTGGTCTCCCTCTCCCTCTCCATACATCCACATGTAAACTCATAACTCTTTTAGTAACATGCGTTTCATCTCTCCTCTTCACATGACCATACCAAAACAAACGATTCCCTTTCAACTTTTCAGTCACTGGTGCCACTTTCAAACTTCCCCTAATATACTCATTTCTCACTTTATCCATTCTCGTCACACCACACATCCATCTTAACATTCTCATCTCCACTACGTGCAATCAAATATCCGATTATGTTTTTTTTTTCCGGTGAGTAATCAATTATTTATTTATTTATTTATTTAAACTTCATGTACAGTAGTGGTAAAAAACGAGCGGACGGTGGGTGGTACGGGTCTGGTATCCCATGACTTGTCGCGCTCTACGGTGAAGTAAGAGGGCGTGTCAGAATTAAACTGACTAAAACCAACCTATGTCCTTTAATTGCCTTTTGCTTTAAAGAACCATGGTATCTGTGCCTGTGGTCAAACCCGAATATGTCGAGGTTTTTCATTCTACTAATATTCTGTGATATCTGTGAATTTGGTTGTTTGTTTGATTTGAACGAAAGACAGCGTGACAGAGAGCGGTTAAATGGTTTTGGAACACGGCCATAAGACATATTTTTCCAGATAGTATAGGAACGTTACTGTGGAATAATTTTCGACATTCACGCCGACAAAACTGGCAAAAGTTAGATCTTTATCACACTAATATTATAAAGACAAAAGTTTCTAATGTATGTTTGTTACTCTTTCATGCTCAAACGGCTGAACAGATTTGGATTTACTTTTTTTAGATGGGAAATTAACCAATGACTTCACACGCTCTAAGTCGGAGCGGGTAACACACCCTGTTAGATTTTTACTGACGAAAACCCACTCCTATGTTCCTCCTTTGCATTGCGTTCCAGGACCCCAGGTTTCCCTTTCGGAAGCCAACCAATGGCCCCAGTAGTAGACTTCGGTCCTGCTGGCCCCTACGGTTTTGGTGACATTTTTTTGAGGCGCGCGTGGAACACTACGTGCTGTCGGCGACTCATACTCGGTCCACGGTTACAGAATGGCTGGGCAGCGCGTGCGGCTGCCTCCTTCGCTGCTAGCGTTACTGCTTCGCAGAAGGAGGCGACCGCCTGACAGATTTGGATTAAAGACTATGTCCTGCATAGAACTGATTATCCCGGGAGTATGTTCCTTTTGGAAAAATATCTTCTGTCACGCAGGCGAATCCACTGCCAGGAGCTATCACTTCAACACTTTTTTCTTTAATTGTTTTAACAATATTAGTCTAAACACGTAATTCTGGCATAAAAAAAAGCTTCGAAAAAACTAAATTGATATTCTTTTTTAGGACCTAATCTAACTTACGTAATTTTGTTTCAGTGTTCAGTATATGTCTTTAATTTAATGTTAAAAAAAAAACTATTAAAAAGTATTTTAGCTTATAACGCAGGTACTTAAAAACGTATTTAAAAAGCACATTGAGTTAAAAAAAACTTTAGCTGTTATATAGATAGGTATATGAAAATAAAAAGTGAAGAAAATATGCTGGAACTCGAAATTTTTTCAAAAACTTTGAAGGTTCTTGAATAACACATACTTTTGGAATAATATTGTGAAATAGGCATCGGCATGTCCTAGAACCAAAAATTCGAAGACATGTGACATCCACCAACCCGCACTGGGCCCGCGTGGTGGATTACGGCCCATTCCCTCTCCTAGAGAGAGGAGGCCTGAGTCCCAGCAGTGGGAACATTAAAACGCTGAATATGTATGTATGTATATGTATTGTGAAATATTCAAGTGAGCGATGGAAGTTACCAATGCCAGCGTGCATGCAGCGTTCAGGCGCTCTCTTTTTTTTCGTGTTGCCTCTTTATTAAACATCATCATCATCATCATCATTTCAGCCGAAAGACGTCCACTGCTGGACATAGGCCTCCCCCAAGAACATAGTTATACAACATAGTTTAGAACATAGTTTATTAAACATGGCGTTTGATAAAACAACAAGCTTAACAACCATGCTCACGTTAAAAATAGGTGGACCTGGAATCTGTAAGTAATTAAGAGAGCTCCTCCTAATTACTTATAGATATTGAGAGAGGCTGTGGCAAGTTGTAATAATATTTATTTACGTTCACCTAATAATGTGCTGCCGACAATTATTTGCTGTAAAATAGTTAAGTATGTCGGCGCAGGATGCCGATCATCATTGAAGCTCTGTCCAGAGACTATGTCTTGTGGGCGATGGCTGGGTAACGAGCAATAAACAAACTATTTTAGATCACACAACTGATTTATTATGAGGCAAGCTTTAGGTATTCACTTTACACAACGAGCAGTGAGACAGTCCCCGACACTTAGACGTTGTACGCACGGCTGCCGACAGAGGAATGAGCCACGGACCTCTGCGGTCGGCCCTTTTATCTACTCGGTTCGTGCAAACGTCAGCGCGGATTCTGTCAAAGTGACATGTGTCACTTTTCACTTAGCTCGTTCATTCGTTCTCAAGCTTCCGTACTATTGACTTCACCGACACGGCCATCCTGCGGAACACACGTCCCTGTGTGTTAGTCATCATCGTCACCTCAGCTGGAAGATATCCATTGACGAGACGTCCCAACAAGACATCCGTCGCTGTGTTCATCACCACCAGTTCACCACCTCAGCCAGAAGACGGTCCACTGACGAAACTTCCAAACAAGGCGTCGGTCTCTCTGTGTTGATCTGAAACAAAATACATCTCGCAGTATCATATAGCTCGGTCACTCCTGACAAACATCAGGAACTACTCTCGCACCGTGAGTGCGCTCCCAAATATGTAAACTCTCACACACACTAGACATCCTGATCATGAGTGACTATGTATAATGAAATTCCCAATCCAACCATAAATCCAAATCGTTTACGCACCAACGCAAACGTAGTTAACTCGCTACAGGCGTCGCTACAACGACTCATCTCGCTTACGCACCAACCTAAACGAGGATAACTTACTAATTGCGTCGCTACAACGACTCATCTCGTTTACGCACCAACGTAAACGAGGATAACTCACTAGAGGCGTCGCTACAACGACTCATCTCGTTTACGCATCAACGTAAAGGAGGATAACTCACTACAGGCGTCGCTACAACGACTCATCTCGTTTACGCACCAACGTAAACGAGGATAACTTACTAATTGCGTCGCTACAACGACTCATCTCGTTTACGCACCAACGTAAACGAGGATAACTCACTAATTGCGTCGCTACAACGACTCATCTCGTTTACGCACCAACGTAAACGAGGATAACTCACTACAGGCGTCGCTACAACGACTCATCTCGTTTACGCACCAACGTAAACGAGGATAACTCACTAATCGTTCCTTAATTCTAAAGCAGCAGTGATTAAATAGTGCCATGATCACTTTCCCCACCTACTTCCTATACATCTAATTCAACCGGAACGTCATGTTCTATTATCCCTCTCTCTGTAGGCCATAACAACGTCTGCTCCCTGCGGGAATCGAACCCGCAACGCGCAGCGCAGCAGTCAATCGCTCAACCACTGCGTCAACCGTAAATTATGAAGGTTCAACTAAACTCGAGATGTATCGAAACTCTAAATTTCTATTAACTAACCTACTAATTCTCACTACTGTTCATAGTACTGCTAAGTTCAATAACAGAAAATAAATTAACATCAAAATTTCTATATCGTTTCAATATCAAAATCAATAATCAGAAAATTCAAAGCATAACCGTGAATTAATTATCATGGTAACTTCTCCACCAAATCAATCAAACTAATCCAAAACACTAATCATTAATCACTGCACGTGATCTCTGGCTACTAATAGCCCAGTAACCTCTAGTCACTCAACCATTCCTGCGCATCCCTTCAGGATTGCCAAGTCTCTCACGACTTAATGGTTTCCTACATTACGTCCCAGGTTTGATCGCAATACCGCGTACTCACGGACTGCTGTGATCACTAGATACCGATTTCTATTAAGCTACGGCTACAAATCAAATCTGGTATAGTCCGATCATCATGTAAACTTAATAATCTCATTATCTCTACTACTTTACTCTACCCCAATTTTATCAGTTTTGCGCTGATTTTCTTTCTCTCTCTATTACTTCAAATTAATCTTTAAATGGATCTTACTCAGTTTACTTGCTCTGCTCGTATATGAAAAAGTCTCTTATCAAAAATTTATCAACTTCCGCCTTCGTCAGATTAAACTTACACTTTTCATAGGTTGCTACGCACTCTCTATATGGCGTAACGCATCATTTCTCACGGTACTAAAATTTAATTCTGAGTCTACATCGTCTTTTGTCATCAACGGTAGCGAAAACGCAGCCTTGTCAATTAACAGTGCTAAGGGACCACCTGCCTTCGTCGTTTGGTTTAGCGTTCGTAACTGAACAATTAATCACGAGTTAGACTTCGCCTAGTGAACCCTACCACAAACGGTTTTTTGTCTAAGGTAAGTGGTATCTCGGTTAGGCACATTGTTATTTAGTTCACAGTAATCTTTGCTCATTATATCTGACCGGTCGAGTTTTTAGGTCAAAAGAGCTAACAAACACCGAATTACTCGGTCGAATAATATTTGCCAGCAACAATCATCTACCCGCTCACGCATTATTAATTTTTCCGCGCTAGACCGCTATGGTCATCTTTATACAGTCAAATACGAGTCAATCAAACGGATAAGTTTACTTTTTACAACACGCGTTTGTAGCATACCGACACAAGTCACACGTCAGTGTCAATATCGTCAAAATTATCTATGGAGGAATTATCACTGTCATAAAAAAATCGAAACGGTATCTACTGGATCTAATGAGGGTAGTTGTAATTACAATTGTTTACGTCGTGAACTTTAGCAATTTTTACTATTTGAACTGAACCCTTGCAACAATATTTCACGGCCAAAATATCACTTCGCAAATAGATCTGAACACACTGAACTGACCCTTCAATGTAACAATACTGTGTTTACGTTTGCCGTGAAATAGTGACAGACTTTAAAGTGAAAGAGAGACAACACTCAGCACCAGAATTAAAATGGAATGTGAATACCTGACCTTGTTCCTGGTGTAGGATCGACAACACCCGTTAGTCAACCTCTCGCTCGCTACGTGATGCCTTAGCGTCACCGTCACCGCTGCGTCACTTTCATCAGGACAGGAAGTAGATGTGACCTTGTTCTCCACATTTGCAGCATACGATGTGGCTGCCATGGGATTGAGTCTTGAAGCTTGAATGTCACGTTATTCTGTCGGTTTCCTACTGTTTCTTGCTTATGAAAATACAGCCTGCTCCGTCCAATTTTTCCACAGTGGAAACATTTGACAGGTGACGTTTGAGATGTCTTCATACGTTTTGTGTCAAATATTTTCTGATCTGGTAGCGCACTTGACACACTGCATCTCAGGCATGCACACACACACGCACTGCACTTTGCATTTTACACTTCAGGTAACTAAAAGTTTGTAATTCTTGCTGTAATCACTGGTGACTTCGGATTATCAGCAAAGCACGTACCGGAAAATGGTACATCGTGAACATGCATTTGCGTCGGTCTTGTCCCGGTCACAATCTGGGTAGTACACGGTGATTTAGTCAGTTCCTATCAGGTCCAACCTTCGTTGCTCAGGATTAGGGAAAAACCCCAGAAAAAACCTAATCAGACCAAAACTGATAATGACATTGATTAACGGAACTTTGAATCTTATTCGGTCCAGTGCTTCATTCCAGGTCTTCACTTTCTAATTTTCCATTTCAAATAATGACCGCTACTTGTCTTGGCTCTTGCTATTTTGTTCGTGACCGGCGTTACGTAACCTTCGTGCTGCTCTTGTTTATTTGCTCGGAATCCCACTTCTGATGTCGGCGCAGGATGCCGATCATCATTGAAGCTCTGTCCAGAGACTATGTCTTGTGGGCGATGGCTGGGTAACGAGCAATAAACAAACTATTTTAGATCACACAACTGATTTATTATGAGGCAAGCTTTAGGTATTCACTTTACACAACGAGCAGTGAGACAGTCCCCGACACTTAGACGTTGTACGCACGGCTGCCGACAGAGGAATGAGCCACGGACCTCTGCGGTCGGCCCTTTTATCTACTCGGTTCGTGCAAACGTCAGCGCGGATTCTGTCAAAGTGACATGTGTCACTTTTCACTTAGCTCGTTCATTCGTTCTCAAGCTTCCGTACTATTGACTTCACCGACAAGTATAAAAGCTCACAAACAGTACATAGTTACTCTTGTATAGTGATAATACTGTGACTGTAATATATCTCCAAGTTGGTGATCCGACAGATCTCTTGGAGCAAATTAAATAAGTGGCTGCTGTTTTAAACAGAGTATTTACAGATGAGACTTCTTAATAAAGTTATTATTTTTCGCACACTGGTTTGTCTTTGATATTGTTTAATTTGTTAGTTTCTCATGAAAATAAATGGAATTTACTTCTGTATGTTTAAATAAACCTTTTGTAAAATTCTTTCAGTTCTATATTTTTACTCGACTACGGCAAAGCCAAAGGAGAATTATGATTTTGACAGGCTATGTATGTGTGTATGTTCATCTGGTCCCTCATAGCTCCTAAACTACTTATTGGAACTCGACAAATGAGGTATCGTTAGAACCGTCCTAATCGTCCGCTGAACATAGGCTACGTGACGTGTCACAAAATTCAATGTGGCGCCCTGAAGTGGTTAAAAAATTCGGTGTCATTAACACCAATATAGTTTAAATAATAAAAAGTAAAAAAGACTAAAAAACTACTACGAAAAAAAAACGACGCTGAAAAAGTATGAAACAAGGTTTTCAGGATGCTGAAATAAGCAAGGTTACTGGGAAAACAAGAACACTTTATAACGTGACTACGGAATGAATAACGAATACGAATAACGTGTGACTACGGCTTTTCTTTTTGTTCTGTTCTTGTTTTTCCAGTAACCTTGTTTATTTCAGCATCCTGAAAATCTTGTTTCATACTTTTTTAGCGTCATTTTTTGTCGAAGTCGGGTTTCAGTTTTTTTTTTTTTGTAAGAAGGGCTTCGATTTAAAAAGTGGTTTACAATCTATGTTTCCTGATAGCTGCAACCTAGGGATTTTTAAGTCATGAGTTAATAGGTTACTTCCAGGCAAGCGTGCTCCATTGTCAGTCACATCATCGCTTATCATCAGGTGAGACAGTAGTCAAACGCGATCCTATCCATAATAAAAAAAAATGATTCAAAAGGCTACAGTGGCATAATGAATACATTGTAGTGCTTTCATTGATTAAACGTTGGATCTGGCTGAGAAAAAGAAAAATAAACAACACACTGAATAGAAAACAAATCCTCCGTCTATTTCAAAGTTGATTAAAAAGAAAAACACATAAAATCTTCATTTTACGAAGAAAAATAACACGTTGATGAATCTGACATGAATATTAAAACTTGAATGTGTATCTTACCGAATATCTTGTAGATTATACAGTCAGAATCAGTGCATAATGTGGAATGTGTTAATTAAAGTGCATGTTTGAGTTCTTATGCTTTAATTTAATATTTTCACTGTAATGATGTTGAAGCGAAGTTATTATAATACTTCAACACGTGTGAGCTTGAGAGTTTATTCAGATGTGCATTTAGTTTATTCACATTCGAAACATTGAGAGAAAGATTGCATTGATCATTTACCTGCCTTATTTTTATTACCAATTCTAACAACGTTTTTGGCAATATCTTTCTTTTTTATAATGCGCTGTTAAGAGGACTACGAGAGCTAATCGAGAGTTTAAGATTGTCAGTTCAAGTCTTACACACTACGGTGCTTTAACCTGTTGAGAGCCGTAGGAGTCTGTGTGCATTGCTAAAAGCACAGGACCAGTCGATGAGACGATCCTGGAGGGAGAGTTATATTTGTAATTTTTCGGTTGTAATGAAAATAATCGACGCTTCTTTATACAAATAAAATGGTACTGCCATTTGGGAAGCGGAATTCTTCGAAAGAGTTACCATGGCTTTGATGCAAAATGCAATCAAAATCTGATACGAGATCTCACTGCACCCAACGTAGGAAGCGTTATTTGAAAACCTACCTCAAAAAACAAGATGATTCCATTGTACAACACATCATTGTGCGTTAACCTGATGAAGACTGCTGTTTACTTAAAACTAAATGTGATTGTTTAATATGATTTTTATGATATGAAAAAACAAAATATAAACTATACAAGGTTAAGTAACCACATTATCGTGACAATATATATTGGTGGAAATACATGGTACGAGTACATCTGTTTACAAATTACGTTTCCCTGACTCTTAAACTCTAGTATACCTGTATCTTAAGAGACAGTGAACGGCCATAAGGTTATGTTTTAAAAGGATTCCCTATGTGCAGTAAAAGGCTGAAAAAATCCAGAATACTGTTGAAAATTCCCTCGCGTGTAACGAGCGCTACGCTGTCAGTTGTGAGTGTTAATTTGCCCACTCGAGTCTCTTCACACGGCTTTTACAGGAAAAGGTGCGAATTTGTGCACGGTGAAATATTTCTTAGGAACTTTTAGGTTTCGTGAAAAGGGGATATACGTATTTTTCCAACTACATAGGTTATGGAATACAGGGTGGATTTTCGATAGGTGTCAGTAAGGGAAGGTACCTTAACAGTTGTAGTTACAGGAAATCGTTCATAGGAGCAATGCTGTGGCAATGGGCAGGGCACATTGCTCGCAGAACAGATGGCCGTTGGGGCCGAAAGGTTCTGGAGTGGCGACCGCTTACCGGAAGATGCAGTGTCGGAAGGCCCCCTACAAGGTGGACCGATGACCTAGTGAAGGTTGCGGGAATCCGATGGATGCGAGACGCACAGGACCGTTCATTGTGGTGACATTTGGGGGAGGCCTATGTCGAGCAGTGGACGTCTGTTGGCTGAAATGGTGATGATGATGTTCATTAGGAGACCATTTATTAATATGTTTTTAAAATATTGTGAACTGAATTCACAGATTTGTGAAAAAAAATACAGTCGGCAAAAAAAAACACTTGGTGTTTTACTCCAAAAAATATGTTTATGCTTATCGATTCTATTTCATGTAGGAATCAAAAGACTCTATGGGACCGTTTAAGTAATGAGTACTAGAAATGACAGAAATCGCCAAGAACTTTTCTCGTACTTATTGTACCTATGCAAAAACGATAAATCAACGTGCCAAACATACTCTTAAAGGCTAATTGAGATTTGAATGCAGAATATTATAAAGCCCATAGAGGCCCTAGCAGCAGGGAGCAGTGGTGGCCGAGTGGTAACGACCCCGACTTACGAATTGTAGGTCGCGGGTATGAACCCAGCCAGGCGCATTACTTTGTGTAATTTATTTCATCACCACTGCTCTCAAAACGGTGAAGGAAACATCGTGAGGAAACCGGCATGTCCTAGAACTAAAAATTCGAAGACATGTGACATTCACCAACCCGCACTGGGCCCGCGTAATGGATTACGGCCCATTCCGTCTCCTGGAGAGAGGAGGCCTGAGTCCCAGCAGTGGGAACATTAAAAGGCTGATTATGCTATGCTTATGAGGCCCTATATGGTCCCATATGAAATAGGATCGATAGGCATAAAATTCTTATTTTGGTATTTTAGCGACTTTTTTGTTCAAAATCTATGAATGCACTTCGGAATATCATAAGAAGTAATGGACGGTATATGAAGGTATTCCTGTAACTATAAAAGTAAAGGTACCTGCCCATACTGCCCCGTCTCAAAAATCCACCCTGAATATTATAGATTTACTATAACATACACAGATTTACTATAATATTCAGGGTGGATTTTTGTGGCGTCCTTTTCCCTAATAAACATAGAACACGCTTAAGCAAAGCTTGTTCTACACTTGATTCAGATATACAAGTTTCAATTTACGTGACGGTACTGTTACGAACTTGAGTAATTAAATGACGGTTTACTAGCAGATAACTTTATTTACCACTATTTTCTACCAGCGGTTTCGCCCGCGTGTAAATGGGTGTCTCCATACAAACTTTGGACCCCAATTTCATCCCCTTAGGGGGAGAAAAGGAAAGGCGTGCGAAAAGGCTAATTGGGGATCCTGATTTGGTTAAGTCCAGTCTACAAAGCCTCGAGCACAGGCGCAGGGTAGCCAGCCTATCGGTATTTTACAGGTTGCATTTTGGAGAGTGTGCGCAGGAATTGCATGACTTGATTCCGCCATCTCCTTTCTATCATCGGACAACCCGACGTACGGCGAGTATCCACCCTTACGTTGTTGAAACTTCAACGGTCCGGACTAAGCGTTTCGCTTCGTCGTTTATACCGCGTACATCGAAGGACTGGAACAATTTGCCTGCTGCGATCTTCCCGTCCAACTATAATTTAGGTGTCTTCAAGGCTAGAGTGAATAGGCTCTTGATAAACTAGTGCGCCTCACCATCAATGATTGCATCACTGCTTACCATCAGGTGGGATCGCAGTCAAGCGCTGGTTTATATCAATTAAAAAAAAAAAAAAAAAGAACTTTGGAAAATCCTTTCTTAGTGCTAGCCTACGTCATAAAAGGAAACCTTGTGCAAAATTTCACGCTCTTCGAATCCCAGTAGTTTCGGCTGTGCGTTGATATGTCAGTTTCTTCTTTTATATAATATAGATAAACAGTCACAAATTTGTAAAATTAACTATAACCAAATCACAATGAACACTTGAGTTTCGTTACACTATCGCTTAGGTCGTTAAATGAAATCACTTGGGTAGATCGCACGTGAATCACAAAACGAATTCAAACTGACTCACTTCTCCGTGGAAGTCGCTGCGTCCCCGCAAGGGGGCGCGGCGGCGGGGTACAGGCTAGGCCTTTGTCCCGCGGTGGCAGGGTAGGGCCCCGTAGATACGGGACCTGCGTTGGGGTGCCTTGTAGGCGGCAACCTCAAGGCAGGCGCGCATACGCAGCTTGCCTAAGAGTAACTGCACTGTGTTCAGTAGGAGCGCCTCGGCACTGCTCCTGCAGTGCCGTTTTTCACGACATCTCGGCGGTCAGACCCCGCCGGGTGGAACCCCCGGTTACCCGGAGGAAGCCCAGCGAGAGACGACCAGCGACGAGAATGCCGGCTTTGGGGGCGCTCCCTACTGAGGATGTAGACCCCCGCCTGTTACGCTTCCAGATCGAGCCGGTCACGCTTCAGGCTCAGGGGACGTGGTGAGAGTATGAGCGGTAATGGAAATTGTGTGTTACACCGCTCATGTGGGCATGCAAACGCGCAACCGCGCTACGCGTCCGCTGCGTGAGTAATATGTATGTAGAGTCGTGATTGTATGAGGGCTGGAGCACGTCATGCCTATATTAACTTAGAACACAACGTGCACCGGGTGCGTGTGATGATTGAGGAGTCTAATTCGTGTGAGTGAGTCGCGTGTAGGTGAAAGCGGCTCACTCAGGCGTCAAGTCCGGTGGGTTGGACACGTCCGGTAGGAGGTCACGGGGAAATCGCCTCGCGTCAGGAGGACGCGCGTGCCAGGGCGCTATGTGCTTGACATGCTGCCAAGCGGAAGCGTCGGCACGCGAGAACATGTGGGACGCGAGGCGGACACAAAATTGGTCCAGGCTCTCCATCTCGAGGTCCCGCTGTATGACGTCGTTCCTCACCAGCGGGGGGGCGTTCGCGATGGTCCGGAGCGCAAGGTTCTGTTGCGCCCGGAGGCGTCTCTTGCTGGGCTCGCTGGTGAGGGCGAGCCAAGCTGGGGCGGCATACGTGATGATGGGGCGGATGTACGTCTTGTACACGCCCAGCTTGGTACGCAGCGGGAGGCGAGAGGAGAGCACTGGGCGGAGCAGAGCGCGGGCTGCCCCGCTCTTGGCGGTGACCTGCCGGACGTGGCCTCTCATGGAGAGCCGACGGTCGATGGTGACCCCTAGGTACTTCACCTGGGGCGACCACGCGATGTCGGCTCCATGCAGCTGGAGAGGTGGTGGGAGGCGAGCAGACCCGACGAGCAGCGCCTGGGTCTTACCCACGTTCACCGACAACCTCCACTTCGACAGCCAGTCGGGAAGCTGATCTAGTACGCGCTGTACTTTGACTGCTGCGTGCTTCGCGTTAAGCGAGGAGCTTATGTACGCAGCATCGTCGGCGTACAGCGCGAGCGTGGTTTCCTGCGTCGTGGGGATGTCGTCGGTGTAACATGAGTAGCAGGCCGGCGATACGCAGCTACCCTGCGGTACGCCGGCCGCGACCGGGCGGGCGCTCGAGAGTGCGCCATCGACCACCACCTTAAAGGTCCTATCCGAGAGGAAGGAGGAGACCACCTTTACGACGCGACGGGGCGTGCTGGTGTGAGAAATCTTGTAGACCAGGCCTTCGTGCCAGACCCGGTCAAATGCCTTTTCCATGTCGAGGAATACTGCAACCGCTCGCTCCTTCTTGTTCAGCGAGGCGGTGAGAAGGTGCAGTACCCTCGACAGCTGGAGCGTCGTGCTGTGTTCCGAGCGGAACCCGAACTGTTCCGGACGTGGAGTCAGGTGGGGAGTTAAATGTCGCAGCAGGAGTCTCTCAAACACCTTGGACATAGTGGGCAGCAGGGTGATCGGCCGATAGCTCTCCGGCTTCAGCACGTCCTTGTTCGCCTTCGGCAGCATTATAACGCGCCCTTCCTTCCAACACCCAGGAAAGACCCCCGTGCGCAGCACCCCCGTGAACAGGCGCGCCAATGCCGCTACCGAACGGTACGGCAGGTGGCGCAGCGCTGTATTGGTGATGCCGTCCGCCCCAGGGGCCTTCCTCAGTTTCGTGGACAGGATGGCGCGTCTGACTGCGTTAGGCGAGAAGAAGATAGGGTCTTCCTCGGGAGCTATCGGCGAGGCGAAGTATACTCCAAGGTGCCTCTCGACTGCTGCGACATGGTCTTGGTCAACAGTCGGGTTCGGCTGGAATTGACGCTCCAGGCACTCGGCAAAGATCTCCGCACGGTCTGCTGCGGAGTATCTTGGGGCCCCGTCGCTATGCAATAGCGGACGCACCGGAGCTGGGGTCTTCGTTAACTGCCGGCAAAGCCTATGGATTGCCGGCCAGTCTCCTTCCGTAGATATGACGTGATCGTCCCAGCTCTCGGCGTTAAACGCTTGGAGCTTGGCTCTGACTCTCTCCGCGTGGCGGTTTAGGTGTGCCTTCTGCACAGGGCATCTCGATAGTTGCCACCGTTTGCGAAGGCGCCTGGTCTCAGCGACCAACTCCTGCAGGTGCTTCGGCAGGGGCCTGAAAGCTTTCCCCTGCGGCTGCGGTATAGTGGTGGTCGCCTCGTCAAGGGCGCGCTGGATGCAAACGGTGACCTCCTCCGCCAGACTATGTACGTCCGCGGAAGAGACGACAGGCCAAGCTGGCGTGGTGGTCTCCATCACTTCCTGGAACTTTGTCCAGTCCGTTTTTCGACGTGGCGCTGGGGGCGAGAGTCGGGTCGGCATGTCTGCTATGACGACGAGGACAGGTTGGTGATCCGACAGCATCTCGTCGTCTAGGACTTGCTGGGTGATCTGGCAGTTCAGGCCCACGTGCACAGTGATGTCTAGCACATCCGGCGCATACTGGTACTGGTCCGGATAATGCGTCGGAGTTTCCGGACCGGACACCACGTACCCGTGAGCCTGTGCGTCTGCGAAGAGTCGTTTACCCCCGGAATTCGCTCGATTCGAATTCCACGCTGGGTGTTTACAGTTGAGGTCGCCGGCCAGGAGAGTCGGCCTTGACGACAGGAGCATGAGTGCCCGCAGCTCTGTTATGTCGAATTGGGCTGCGGGCGGAATATAAGCCGCGAAGATATTCAGGTCCTCACCGGCGAGGTGGACCTGAACACCCAGCGCGTAGATGGAGTTGAGGGGCGTCGAAGGTAGGGCTTGGTGGACGACTCTACGCCGCACTAGTACCGCCAGACCACGGTAGGTAATGCCGACTGCCGACTTCTCGTCCTGCCTGTAGATGAAATATCCCGGGAACCTGACTGTGTCGGCAGGCCCCAGGAGAGTTTCGCTTATCAGCGCCACGTCTACTTTCTGTTCCTTGAGGAGGAGGCGGAAGGGGGCGACCTTGCTCTTGAGGCCACGGGCATTCCAATGGATGATCCTCAGAGACCTGGCCATCGGTGACCGGTAACGATCTCGATTAATTGAGGCAGGTCCCCAAGGACCACACCTATTGGATCCCGCGATCCCATCATCCTCCCGACTAACCCCATCAGGTAGCGGAGGATCTGAGGGAGGCGGGCTCTCAGCAACTCTGTGCTCTCCTCCGAGATAAATTGGCTCGGAGGGCCTCTGCCTCGCTGCTGCTACCGAATAGGGGCAGCACTTCCCAACCAGCAAAAACTAGGCTTACAACAATCTCAAGACTACTGTTTTTTTGCTCTTAAACCACTCCTATATAATGATATAAGCCTGGGTTTGGGCACTATTATAAGCATATTTAATTTAATATCGTTCTAATATCAGTCTAATTGAATGCTGTTTGCACTTACTGAAATCTAGCCAAAATTAATTTAAGCCGACTTAGGCTAATATTGCTTTTACGTAAGTATCTTGTAAGCCTGCATAGGCTTATATTGGTCTAAGGTTAGAATATTTTGAGAATTTTACGTCAGATTCAACTTAAAAGTTCGTGTGAGTGTTGGTTTGAAATTAAATGAAAACAAATTAAAGTTGCGTGAAGTTAATGTTTATAATAATGTACGGCACTTTATTATAAAAATAAAAGTAGTTTTATTGTATGTAATCGTATTGGAATTTATTATTTACTGTTAATTAGACCTCATATTACGCTTCAAAATTCATGCGCCTTGTTAAATAAGGTATTTTCTGTTCTCGTTTAATTATTTTATTTGTTAATTTGTATTGATAGTGTCGCCATTAGTATAGCTGCATTTTACAAGCTCACTATTAGACTAATGTAAGATTATTTACTCTAATTTTAGCATTCGGTATACTAAAGATAACTCCATATTGGAATAAATTAGGGTTCCTCGCAATTTTACATAAAACCTTAAATCGACAGAGAAAAAAAAAAGAAATTAATCTTAAGGCTATACGGACACGAAGTCGGCTTTTTAACCGACTTCAAAAAGGAGGAGGTTCTATGTTCGGCCGAATGTATTTTTTGTATTGTAAATATGTTGATCCAAAATAACTCTAATATCATACTTATCCAGTGCTATTGATCTTACATTAATTTCAAATAAGATCAGAAATGCACATACTCACAGTACTCTTATGCTATGCTGATATTAGTCTGACATCTTACAATAGCATTTAGCAAGTCTAATATAAAATCAAACGAGCTTAGAAAATACCTATATAAGACCAAGTTTTTCTCAAGTGCAACTAGTCTTAGTAAATGCTCTTATATACATATATGAGCCTTAGTTATGAGACTGAGCGTTCTTGAGGCCATACCGGCTTGTCTAAAAGTAATTTAGGTTCGATGGTATGTTCTAAAACAAATTAAGAGCGCTTTAAGCCTACCACTCTTAAAAAGTGCGAGTTCTGAGACTGTTTTGCTGGTTGGGTTGCGTGTGCGGCCGCTTTGGGGGCGGCTCGGCTCGCCTCTGTGTGCTGCTCCTTCTTCTCCTCGTCGGCAGCAACAGGTGCTGCTCTTGAGGGGGCCCCTGTCCCAGAGGGGGCAGGGGCGGTCGCCGCTTCGGTGTGGGAGGGAGGGGGCGGGGGCTTCTTCCCCCTCTTCTTCCCCCCCCTCTTGGTCATCCTCCGCCTCCCGGAGGGGACTTCTTGACCTCTGATTGAGGGCCCGTTGGCTGCCGCCATCAGGGACGCACTAGGCGCCTCCTTCTCCTCGGCGTTCACAGGCCTCTCTCTGGCTGCGTTCTGCTGGCGCTGTTGCCGGGAGATGGCGACAGTACCCGCTCGCTTGTTCCTCAACTCGTTGAGGAACACGGGACATTTCGAATGGCACGCCGGGTGGTCGCCTGCGCAGTTTGCGCAGGTGGCCGGTTCTGACCTTGGGCGTGGGCAGTCCTTTGCGGCGTGGCTCTCGCCGCAACGCACGCATGCGAGCGGGCGATGGCACAGGTGGGAGCTGTGCCGGAACTTCTGGCACCTGTGACACTGTGCGGGCCCTTTCTTGCCCCTCCACGCCTCGACTCGGACACCACGCATTAGGAGTAATTCCGTGGTGTCATAAATTCTCCTCACGTCGGGCGTCCTCTTTAGCACGGCATGAAATATGCAGCCAGGTCGTCCCTCGCGCGCCTTAATGTTGCGCACGAACTCTGGCTCATATCCCAGCCGGCTCAGCTCTTCTTCAATCTCTGCCGGTTCCGTGTCGGCAGGGAGTCCACGGATGGCCACCTTAAAACTGCGCTCCGCTGGGAGCGAGTAGGCGAACCAGGAAATGCCGCTTTCCCTTTCCAGGTCGGTGAGATAGCGCTGGACCACCCTGTACTCCACCTCGCTTTCGGGGAGGAACCGAATGCCGCCTTGGTACGGGCGGGCATTCGGTGGGAAGCCCAGCAGCCCTTTCACCGCCCTAAAGTGGGCGGCCCAGCCTGGCAGCCTCTCCACAATCAGCGGGGGGTAGCGGGGGGACTTCTTCTTGGCGGCAGGAATATTTCCTGACGCGGAAGGTGTGGGGGCCCTCGCGGAAGAGGGGGCCCCGATGTCCATCGGGTCCGGGTTGCCCCTCAGGCCCGATGAGGTGGATGGCAGGGGGGAGGCCGGTGGCGAGCGCACCGCTTCGGCGAATGTGGGTGACCCCACACCATCCCGCCTGCGCGGGGCGCGCTGAGGTAGGGGGGGGTCCTTACACGGACGCTTCGCCTCTTCGGCGGCCTCGTCGTCGGAGCTGCGGGGTCTGCGTTGTGGCCGAGCGTCCAGAGCAAACTCATAGCCAAAACTCGGGGTCTCCAGTGGTGGGGGTGGGGGGCCCTCGTCCGGTGAGCCGGGTCGCGTGAGCGTGTCGAACGACACGTCTCGGCGACCGACATGAGAGGAGGCCCCCGACGAAGCCGACATGTCCGACCCCTGACGGGAGGAACACGCGGACATGGCGACGGGGGAGTCCTGGGCGGAGCCCCTTGGTGGAGGTGGAGAGAAAAATGGCGGGACTAACCTTTCCGCCGCAGCGGCCGAGCCCGCCAGCATGCGGCGGGTAGCCGGTGAAGCGGTGCGGCGTGCTGGGCCGGGCTGTGTCCTTGTTTTCGGCTCGGGGCCGCGTTTTCCGGGAGGGATGCTGGTAAGTGATTTCGGTGTCGCACCGGCACTGGACAACGATTCACTGGAGGTGGGCACAGGTGGGGCCCTGGTAGGCGCTGCGGAGCGCGCAGCCGGCGCGGAGGGCACAGCGGGTCGCGCGGGTGCGGCACTACGCGCGATGATGTGCTCCCCCGGCGCAGCGGAGCGCACGGCAGGGGTGGGTGAGCGCACGGATTGGTGGCGGCTAGGCCTCACTAGGGGCCCTGGGGCCTGTATGGGCACTGGGCGGAAGGCGGAAGGACGAACCGGGACGGCCGGTTGTCGGCTCGACGACGCTACCGACGAAACGCGCGCAGTCGTAGACAGCGCCGGCGGGTGACGAGCGGCCGTGGACAGCTTTGGCGGGTGCCGAGCGGTCGTGGACAGCTCTGGCGGGACGCCAGCGGTCGCTTCCCTCTTCGTCTTGGAGGCGGGTGGGGCATCGGGCGTCGAACCCCCAATAAATGGGAGCGACAGCGTCCGGTCCCCCATCGGTCGATCCGGGGTTGGGGTCTCGGAGTCGTTTCCCAACGAACTCCGAGGTCCAGGCTTCTTGGGCGGCATAACGTCGCACAAATAGTTTGTAAACACACGTTTAAAATTCACATTCACATTTTTATTTAAAATAGTTTTTAAAAATTCAAAATTAAAATTGGTTAAAATAGATTAAAAACTTTGGCACGTTGCCTCCGCGACCACTACGGTGTGTATAGGCACACCGGGTAGCGACGGGGTGGCCTCCCCTGTGTGCTCCCGCAAGTGCTAGCCGAAACCAGCACCTACGTCAACACACAAAGGGTAAGCCGACTAAAAATAGAAGTGGTCCGTACGGGAACGAGGCGCGACTGTACTGCCTGGGCAACGGAGCAATCCCACTGACTCACTTAAGCGTTCGGGCAATCGCTACGTCCCTCTAGAGGGGCGCGGCAGGCGAGATCGGGGCATTGCCCCCTGCTCGCGGTCTCTATTGGCACCCGCAACAACGGGTGCTTCACTGTGGTGCCTATAGGCTTAGAGTCACTGGTTTTGTACAGTGGGAGCGTCACGACTCTATTTTCTAATAGAGTCGTTTCTTCGCGACACCCCGGCGGTCAGTCCCCGCCAGGTGGGACCTCCGGTTGCCCGGAGGAGGCCCAGCGAGTGACGACCAGCGACGAGGGTGCCGATTTTGTTGACGCTCCCCACTGTTGGTGAGTGACCCCCGTCTGTCACGCTTCCAGGTCTAGCCGGTCACGCTCCAGACTAAGGGGTCATGTGGGTGTGTGTGTGGGCGGTATTGGGTGTGTTACACCGCCCATGTATGCAACCGAGTGCGCGTCCACGCCGCGCAGCTTGGTGCGTGAGGTTACACGAATGTAGAGTCGCGATTGTCTGAGATTCGGCGCACGCTATGCCTATATTAACTTAGCACACAGCGCGCACCGAGTGTATGTAGTGATTGTAGAGTCTATGTGAGTGATTAAGTCGCGTGTAGGTGCGTGCGACTTAATCATGGGTCAGTCCGGTGGAGCATGGGCGTCATTGTCCGGCAGTAGGTCGCGGGGGAGGCGGCGTCTAGCGTCGGGCGGTCGCGCGTGCCATGGCGCTATGTTTTTGATATGAGGCCAGCTGGAGGCGTCGGCACGCGCGAACATGGTCGACGCCAGGCGGCCACAGAACTCGTCCAGGCTCTCCATCTGAAGGTCCCGCTGGATGACATCGTTCCTCACGAAACGAGGGGCGCCGACTATCCTCCGCAACGCGATGCTCTGCTGCGCGCGGAGGAGCTTTTTATTGGTCTCGCTCGTGAGGGCGAGCCAAGCTGGGGCGGCGTACGTGAGGATGGGACGGATGTACGTTTTGTACACGCCCAGCTTGGCACGTAGCGGAAGGCGAGACGAGAGCACTGGACGTAGCAGGGCGTGGACTGCTCTACCCTTTGCGACAACCTGTCGGACATGAACGCCCATGGAGAGCCGACGGTCGATTGTGACCCCTAGGTACTTGGCCGTCGGGGACCACTTGACGTCGGCTCCTTGCAGCTGTAGGGGTGGTGGGAGGTGGGCTTGCCCGATGACGATCGCCTGTGTCTTACTCACGTTGACCCACTGACTCACTTCCGGTTGGGGGCTCGTATTTATACGCAGAGTCAGGAAAATTCTAGATATAGACGTTTCAAAGCCACTCTAGAACATTGTAGTCGCATCGCGGGGTAATAAATTATTATTATTAGAAACATGTTCTAATAACCATCTGTCGCGACTTCATGCAAATTTCGACTCTATCGCATAGAACAGAAGGAACAAATTCCCTTATCAACTATTATCTAAAAATAATAGTTGATAAGGGAACTGCTTTATGGTGGACTTTTCTAGAACTCGCCAAGCCTTACGTACTTCCATTCTGGAAGTTTCGCTCAGCAATGCGTTTTAATTATTTGATTTCTTCGGGGATATGATGTGTCAAAATTTCACGGTGTAACAGTACCTATTTATTTAAAAAACGGATTCCTTTAAGACAATAAGTTTACTAATAACTTACCAACAAGTTATTGAATTTACTTCAACAAGGATAAAATTCTCCAAAACATTTCCAACGTACTAACGTATTAATCCATTTCTATAAATTGAATAAGACCCCATAAAATTTTGCTTATACCCAACATTTCACTCTTACAACGATTAATCAGTTTACCATAAATAAATTCAATTTCCTGACATAGCATGGTTTTCTTTGAAGACCAGGATATAAATTGCCAGGAGAAATCTCAGCAAATCACATTTAGAGCTAATGTCGCTTAAAATAAATCAAATTTACAAAAGGTAAATAAGAATATATATATTTAGTATCAGTCCTAACGTAATCATTGGGCCCGACGGGACTGTTCATACGAAACACCCAAATAATCCTCTTGGTTGAATTTTATTTAAACCGGGTTTTGGGTCGGATGGATCTCCGGCCGGAAAAATAGGGGGCAGAAACATATTCTGGAACGCCTTTTGTTGGTCTAGGTTTAGAGAAAAATTTAAATGACAACGCGAAATTTGGTTAGAGTACAATAAGAATTTACGTAGGGTAGCCTACCAGAGTGAACTACTAAACCCTTGTTTTGTAAATGTGCCGTACAAAATAAAAGGGAGGTTAGTATTTTTTGCTGCCAGAGCTGCGGATTATTTGAAGAAGTCACCACAACCCTCGCTATAAAGGGTACTAGTTTTTAGTCAGTATATGTCTTACATTCACTTAAGTGAATGAATTCACTTAATAATTTTCTATGTAAAAAATAGGACTATTTTGAGGGTTTGGAATTTCTGGTTTAGTATTTTTAATACTTAGACATTTTAGTAGACATTAATAGTGTTTCTCTCGTAGAGGTTATTGGTGATCAGGGCTTTCAAACTGTTAGAAAGAGTAACAGTACTCCACGCATTGTGGAAGGAGTCAATTGATGAATTTTCACCAAAAAACTAAGAGGTCGTTATCTCATCTGCAGCACATCTTAAGTAGTGATGTTGTGATGCCAACCTTAAAGCAAAGATGATATTTCAAAGTAGCATAGCAATGTTGCTTACATTACTGTTCCAGTAGCAGCAGACACAAAGAAATGAGCAGCAAAAAAAATGACATTCGTCATTTGTACCTACACATCTGAAAAAGCTCTCATTATAGTCTTTCATAACCTGAAGACAAAAGCCTCGCCCTTCTCCTTCCAAAGTACTCTGGGCGATCTCTGACCAAGTTTGCCCCGCAAACATGATCAGATCGTTACACCACCTTTTTCGCAATCGACTTCGGTGGCTTCGTCCTCCCTCAGGCGTCTGGTGATTGACGATCTTTGCCCACCTGTTTGGTTGCATTTACATGACGTCCACTCCCACTTCAACTCCAGCCGCTATGTATTCTGACTTAGCAATATACCTCATATGCGACGATTTGGTGTATCATTCATTTTAATTTATTCATTGAAACATACACAGTCATCATGCATTGCACTCAATAAATAGTACTTAAAGCATGTGGCTGTTTCTTTGAGACCACCTCTTTAGGAACCCCAACATTACGTGGCGACCCTGTCTTGGGACTCTGCCAAGGGGATTGTTAGTACCTATTTTCATTAGAATGTTACAAATATAATGTGTCGGTCAACTGTGGAAAAGGAAGAGGTTTTCCTCAGTCAAAACGCGGCTGGAAGCAACAATGACGCCACGTTGAAGGAAATCGGAGGACACGTGGAACGTCTTAGCATCGTGACCTACATTGTTCTGGCCATCATTGGAGTCATAGCAGTCTATTTTGGTTTGCGAATTATGCTGTCATTACCCGTTGTCAAATCTTAAGTTTGGACTTAATTCTTTATAATTATTATAAAGTGTACTTATTAAAATTATTATTGAAAATTAAAAGTAACAAACCATCCAGCTATCCCACTACATCATTAAAATGGACGAAATTAACAACCGTTAACAAGCTTGCTCTCAAATTTTTGGCGAGCCTGATTGTAGTATCCTGTATCAAATTTGCTTCAATTAGGCACTTCAAGCACTATCTACAATTATTCTGTATTTATGGCACAATCATTATAGACAATAACGGTAGTTAACTACCGAATACGAGTTAATTATGACCGTTTACTCTACGGGTATTGTTACCTCTGGTCATTACGGGTTTCAAAGCCGTATGTTTATACAATACAGGGTTACGTTACCCCGCAGTTTTCAAGCGCTCTATCGCGCACACGTACTTCAGCATGTCCTTTCTTTTTCTACTTCTTCCTGCCCTTATCCCATATTACTTGGGGACGGTGCAACACGATTTTTTCTTCCATTCTGTCCTGTCACCCGTCAAACTATCACTAACTCTCTTTTCTTTCATATCATTCCTCACACAATCTATCCATTCAGCATGTCCGCTCATTAGAGCAAAAATCTGCAGAGCTATCATGTCATATGAACTAATTAACTTTTACGAAATTCTCATATCCACCTCTCCACTCTGTGGACACGAGCGAGAGGAAATGGGATGCGATCGTCTTTTTCTTCGAAACAGTAATGCTAGCGACGGAGGTGGCCGCACGTGTGAGCATAATCGTAGGGGATGCCAGGTCAATAAAATCGTAAAGCCTTTGCCTGCTAGAGCCATAGGGAATATCTGAAAAGGAAACCCCTGGTCCGAGAACGCAAAAAGCAACTAAAGGAATGGACCTTCACTGACTAAAACCCACCCGTTTTAGTCAGTAAAAGGCTGACAAACCCTCTCCTCATATCCCGCCTCCCAAAAAAAAAAAACTGGGCAAGTGCGAGTCGGACTCGCGCACTTAAATAAATAAATAAATAAGCCTTTTATTTCATTCCCCTAATAATAATACTTTCCAATTAGCAATAAATTACAATTGATTATAGTTGATAATATATATGAATTCTATTAATTAATTATTTATTGAAACATGCACTTGTAATTTTAATTAAATAACTGACTCGCGCACTTAGGGGTTCGTAAATACTTACCTATGTAAATAGTTCAATTCTCGAGTTACAAAAATGTTTTCCGAATCGCAAAAAAAGTTTGTATTGTGGCGTAAATTTACAGTTTTTTAGATTTTTTCCTATACTGTAGATTGTTTCCTATACCTTGCTTCATGCCAAATTTCAGGATTCTAGATCAACGGGAAGTATCGAATTTTGATTCCCTTGAGAGTGTCGAAATACACATTTTTTTGCAACATAAACGGCCGTATCTTTTTTTTTCGTTAACTCCGAAGTTTAATTTTTTCACAGCTTCATGGGATTTTCAGACTTGAGTATATTGTTTTAGTTTGAACTCGATATCTCTACGCGTTCCTGAGATAGAGGGTCTTGACAGACAGACGGACGGACAACAAAGTGATCCTATAAGGGTTCCGTTTTTTTCCTTTTGAGGTACGGAACCCTAAAAACAAAGTACGTGTACTAAGACATTCCGCCTAACTATTCCGCACTGTCCTCGCTCTTCTCCGATTGTTCACTACACTTCAATATACAAGCAGGCTTAGCGTAAAGAGAGTTCACCATTACGAGGCTTGTTTTTAGGGTTCCGTAGCCAAATGGCAAAAAACGGAACCCTTATAGATTCGTCATGCGTCTGTCTGTCCGTCCGTATGTCACAGCCACTTTTATCCGAAACTATAAGAGCTTTACTGTTGAAACTTGGTAAGTAGATGTATTCTGTGAACCGCATTAACATTTTCACAAAAAATACAATAAGTTTGGGGGTTTCATCAAACCCATAGTGTGGGGTCTCTATGGATAGGTCTTCAAAAATGATATTGAGGTTTCTAATATCATTTTTTTTATATAATGAATAGTTTGCGCGACAGACACCTCCAAAGTGGTAAAATGTGTGTCTCCCCCCCCCCCGTAACTTCTAAAATAAGAGATTGATAAAACTAAAAAAAATGGGTATACTACATAAATACGAAAAACTTTATTCCGACAGTCATAAATACGAATTTCAAAATACCGATTTTCATAATTCCGAATGGTTCAAAATTCCGAATATAACAACTCCGACTTATCATTACTCCTATTTTTATAATTCCAAAATTTCAATATTCCTATCGTTTATTTATTTATTTTATTGGCCAACCAACAATCGTATACACTGAGACATACAAAAAATAAATAAACTACAATCTAGATTAGTGTTACAATTTCTTATAGGTTAGCACTACATGCCCCATAAAAGTAGAAACTACATGCTACGAGTACCTACCTACTTAATATAAAACTAATAAAACTAAAAACAAGAGCAAAACATTAGGAACCAAAATTAAAATTGAAATTACAAATTAAATATTAAAATTATAATTAAAATAGAAGTCCAAACTGAAATTGAAAGTAATATGAAATTAAAAATTGAATCAAGATTAAAATTACTATTTATAATTACTATTCTCAAAATACCGAGTTTCATTAGATCGAATAACAAAAAGTCCGACTGAATGATAATTCGAAACATCAAAAATACGAATTCAGATTATTAAAATACCGATTAATACAATTCCAAAATAAAAACGCCTTGTAAAACTGTATAGCAAGACAAATAAACACATAATTGCTCGTCAGAGAGATGTATAATATTATGTATAGTAGGAGGGGGTAGAATTAAAAAACCAATGACAGATGCGTTTTCGAGCATGCATGCAAGCAGGCATGCAACATGCAAGCAGGCATGCAACATGCAAGCAGGCATGCAACATGCAAGCAGGCATGCAACATGCAAGCAGGCATGCAACATGCAAGCAGGCATGCAACATGCAAGCTATGCAGCATGGAAGCAGACATGCAGCATGCAAGTAGGCATGCAGCATGCAAGCAGGCATGCAGCATGCAGCAAGCATTGTTTCTGTCACGGCTTCAGCGCTGCGGGGTTTGGGCGGCCCCACGCGAGCTTATCGTTGCAGATGGTTTTAACGCTCACCATCGCAGCTTCGGCTTGCTTGCTTAGCCTCAGCCGCAGCGCCGGGCCTTCAAACCATCTGCTCCTCAGCTCGCGGGCCGCCCCACCCCTCCGCGGGTTTAAATTACACTCTAGGGGTTTTTTTTTTTTTTTTTTTTCTCGGTGGGAAAATCATCTTATGACATCCCCCGCCCTTGGGCGGGGCGGGAGATAGTGTCAGACTTTTACTGACTAAAAACCCACTCCCGTTCCCTCGTTGCCTTTCGTACCAGGGCCGAGTCTTCCTTTCAGAATCAGACCCTTGGCCCCAGTAGGCTTCGACCCTGCTAGGCCCCTACAGTTGCTGACATCTCCTTGAGGCGCGCGTGGAACAGCACGCGCCATTGACGACTTGGGCTCGGTCCGGACGGTTACCGGACGGTCGGACGGCGAGCCACCCATTGCTCGCCGTCCGCAAGCCTGCGCCTACGATGGCCGGAAATCGGGATCGGAATCCCGGCGGCGATTGGGGCGTGAGGACCGTTGCCTCACGCGATCGGCCGCCTCCTTTGCTAGCATTACTGCTTCGCAGAAGGAGGCGACCGCCTGCCACTCCTCCTCGCTTCGGACCATGGCCTGTACCAAGGCCCGGCGCGAGAGATCGCCGCCGCCGATCGCCCCCACGAGGACACGACGTTGCTCTGCCCAAGCCGGACATACCTCCACCGTGTGCTCCACCGTGTCCTCCGGGTGGTCCGCACAATGGTGACACCCGGGCGTTTCTTCCGCACGAATCCAGTGCAGGAACCTCCCGAACTTACCATGTCCGGTGAGGACCTGCGTCATGCGGTAGGTAAGGACGCCGTGTTGCCTTTCCAGCCACTCCTCAAAGAGGGGAATTACCGCCATAATTATGGCGTGCCCAGCACTGGGTTGCGATAGTCGCTGTCGCCATTCCACCATGAGACCCCGCCGGAGCTCTGTCCGCCATGCCGCAACTTGTCGTGGCAGCGGAGTTTCGCCCCGACGTTGCATCTCCACGCGCAGATCGTGCATGCGTGCAAGGCCTGTTGCCACCAGATCCCATGGTGGTTGGCCAGCAAGGAGGCTCGCCGCTTCGCGGGAAATCGTGCGGTATCCCCGCACCATCCGTATGGCCATGACCCTCCGGCACGCGTTCAGCTGGGCCGCCGGTCGCTTTCGCAGTGACGGCGCCCACACCGGCGCCCCATAAAGGGCCATGGACTGTACGATGCCAGCGTAGAGCCTCCGGCAGGAGGCGTCTGGACCCCCAAGGTAGGGCAGGAGCCGCTTGAGGGCAGCCCCAGTCCGATTCAGTTTGGGAGCCAGACGTCGGAAGTGCTCCTCGAAATTCCACCGGCTGTCGAGGACGAGTCCCAGGTACTTCATCGTCGACCCGACGCCAATGTGAACTCCTCCTACCGTTAATTGGGAGCGCCGAGGCGGCGCGCTCCGAGGGCCGTGAAAACACATGGCCTCGGACTTTTGCAGCGCCACCTCGAGTCCCAACTGCTGGATCCTATCAACGACTATCGCAACCCCGCGTGTCGCTAATTCGACCGCCGCCTGGTACGAGTCTCCCTGAGCCAGGACCAGCGTGTCGTCTGCGTAGCAGACCACGCTGACCCCGTCAGGGAGGTCGCCGCGCAGCACGTAGTCGTAGCCGATGTTCCACAAGGGCGGTCCTAGTACCGATCCCTGCGGAACACCGCACGACATCTCTCGCCGTTTCCACTCTCCCTGGTGACCAGGGTAGATGATGTACCTGTCCGACAGGTAGGCCTCGATCACACGACAGAGGTAGTCGGGCACCCGGTGATACCGGAGTGCCCCCCTAATGCTACTCCAGGGCAGGGAATTGAAGGCGTTGGCGATGTCCAATGACACCGCCATGACACACCTGCCCTGGGACACCGCATCCCCCGTCGTGAGAGCTCGCACGCGCATGATGGCGTCCACCGTGGAACGCCTCCTGCGAAAGCCGAACTGGCCGTCCGCCAGATCCGGCCCCACCCGTGTTAGGTGCGCGACGAGGCGGTCTGCAATTACTCTTTCAAAGAGCTTGCCCACCTCGTCGAGCAGCACAATGGGCCGGTACGCGGATGGAGAGTCCGCAGGGCGCCCCGGCTTCGCGATAAGGACCAGTTTCCCCGTCTTCCAGCGAAGTGGGAATTGGCCCCTCTCCATGCATGCGCTGAAGAGCCCTCTTAATCGAGACCCGAGAGCCTCCATGGCCAGGACCCAGGCTTTCCCAGGCAAGCCGTCGGGTCCTGGGGCGGTATTCTTGGCACTCAGCCTTCGTACCGCCACACTCATCTCTGCCTCGGTCACCTCTGGAGCATTATCGTCGTCGTCGCCATCGTGATCCGCGTTAGACACCGCTGGTGGCGGAGCCATGAGCGGGGGAGAGTGTTCCCCTCGCGCAGGGAACAGAGTGCTTACCACACCCTCCACAATCTGGGGCCGGAGACTCTGCGTGAGTGGGGGAGCCCAGGGGCGTAGTTTTTCCCGCACCACCTTGTAGGGGCGTCCCCACGGGTCTCCGTTCAGAGTCCCCAGCCACACGTTGCGGGCCTCCAACTTGGCCCGCTTTATTTCTGCTCGGAGGGTGCGCTTTGCCACTCTGTATCCCTCGTACAGCTCCGCCTCTCTGGCCTCCGCATCCGGCGGGCGGATGCGGCGACTGCAGTGTCTGGCGTACCGGCGCCGCGCAGCATTGCACGCATTGCGCAGTGCCGCAATCTCCGGCGACCACCAATACACCTGGCGCCGGGCACGTCCTGGCCGAACTCGGGGCATTGCCACGTCGCAAATTTGCGACATGGCCTCCCGGAACCACTCTGCCTCGACGTCAATGTCGACAGGCCTGTCCGGTGCTTGCACCCAGGCCTGTACCATCGCGGCTTCCAGGAGGAGCTCCCGGTCCAGCTGCTTCAGCGCCCAACGCGGACCACACGGGGTCTGTTGGACCGGCGCGATCGAGGTCTGGGTGGAGATGTCAAACCGAATGTACTGGTGGTCTGAGTACGTCTCCACCCCCTCCATGACGCGCCAGTCGACAACTCGTGGCGACAGAGCAGGGCTGGCGAACGATATGTCCACCACTGACTCGCCCTGCATCCGCACACACGTGCGGACAGAACCCCGGTTTAGGACGACCAGGCCTGTCTCCAGGGCCCAGTCCTCCACCATCCGACCCCGCTGGTTCGTGAACCGAGAACCCCAAGCCAAGTTCTTGGCATTGAAGTCCCCGCAAACGACCACGGGGAGGGAACCAAACCTAGCGACGACGGCATTCAGCTCCATAAGGGAGATGTGGAGATCGGCGAGAGTTCTGTTCAGGGACAGGTAGACGCCTACCACTGCAATGTCCCCGAACCGTGCTGCCACGCAACCCCGTCCCCTCGTGACGGCCTCGAGGGACGGAGTACCAGCGGCGGCCGACGAAATTAGGGTCACTGAGCCGTTCAGGTCCTGAACCCAGTCTCCCCTGGGCAGGACATAGTACGGCTCGGAGACCACGGCGATATTGATCGACCACTGCGCCATGCTTTGGAGCAACAGATCCTGAGCGGGGGCGCAGTGGTTGATATTCGCCTGGAGGAGACGTAATGGAGCCGTATTTAACAGTCCATTACAGTCTCCTCCCGAGCCCCTCGTGAGGGCCCTGCCGCGGTGGTTGCGGCGGCGACAGCAGCGGCAGCCAGAGAGGAGGCTGCGGCGGTGAGGACGTCGGGGTGGATGGGCCTCCGGACCTTGCCCTTGGCTTTGGTGGGGGGGTCGCAGGACCTGCTCCCAGCCCGGTGATCGGCAGGCTTGCCTGCCGCCGCACATGCGTAGCAGTGCGGCGTTGCACGGCATTCAACCGCCTTGTGACCGGACTGACCGCACTGGAAGCAGCGGTCACTGCGGTCCACCTCCGCGGCACAACAGGCCCCCACATGGTGCCCCACGTGGCAGCGATAGCACCGCAGAGGTCTGGGCTCCAGCAGTTTCACCTGTGCGGAGACCCAGCCTACCAGAAGCCGTCGGCCCTCCCCGGTGATGGTCTTGGCCGCCGACACGGGGCAGCTAACCGTCACGGCTCGCATGCCCGTGCTGTCAGCACGGATGGTGCCCGCCCGAACCTGCTCGGCAGCGCATCCTCCCGCCCTGACGATGGCGGCCACCACCTCGTCCACCCTAACGGAGTCGTCCAAGCCCATGATGCGCATATCAATGCACTTGGTGGGCCTGGACACTCGGGCCTCTTCCGCGTCCAAGGACGCCCTGATCCTTGCGGCCAGGGCATCCGCAGCAGGGCCACTGGCCGCACCAGGGACCTCCAGCATTCGGGCCCCAGTTACGGTGCGCCTCATGCGGAAGCCTCCAGAGGCTCCGAGCTCGCCAAGGTGGGGCAACACCGCCTGCCTTGCCTTTTCCATGACGGCGTCATACGTCACGCCCTTCTTTTCCGCGTCTGGCTGTAGTGTGATAATTACAGCCTCGGAATTCGGGGCGCGAAGTCTGGCCGCCAAGGCCCGCTTCTTTCGCTGCTGTCGCCTCGCGCGCTTTTTGTCCGCCCTAGACGCCTTTCCTGCCTTCTTCTTGGCCCCGACAACCGTCCATTCGGCCGAGGATTCTGCAGGCGGGGTGGGGGGCGGCAGGGGCGGCCTAGTCGCCGTCATGGCAGGAGTCCTCGCCGCTTTAGGGGCAGGTACTGCTTTACGCTTTGTGGGTGGAGCCGTCCCTCCCTGTCGCTGCTGCTGCTGTTTGGCCGCTGAGGCCAGCCTCGCAGGCTCCGACGCCACGACCCCGTGCCCGGCTTGCCCCGGCGGGCCCGCCTTGGGCGCAGCAGCAGTTGAGACCGCGGTGGCGACGGCATATGACACCGCCTTCCGCTGGCCGGAGACCGAAAGCGGGGGACGCAGCACTATGCCTTCCAGCACAGACAGCTGCTGCTGTATCCTTTGCTGGAACTGCTCCTGCTGCTGCTGCTGTTGCTGCTGGAGAGCAGCCAGCTCCTGCCGCACCAGTGTCAGTAGCTGGGCCTCCGGCTCGGGTTGGGGCTGGGGTTGGTTTTGCCCCTGCTCCTGCATGCGCCCCCCTTTTTGTGCCTCCTCCTGGTGGTCAACTTTCCGGGCACCTAAGAGCTCCGCTCGGAGCTTCGCGACCCTCTTATCTAAGCAGGCGTCCATAGCCTCCAAGATAGAGGTCGCAAACTGGGCGATGCCCCTTTTCTTGGAGCCCTTCTCCCTCTTCCTTGACATGGCTGTCAAGGCGTCGACCACCAGCTCCCCAAGCAGCCTGCGTGACTCATCAGCGGAGTCTTCTCTGGCGTCTGGCTCGCTGCCAGACGGCCCCGAGGGGTCAGCCCTACTGCTGGTCGCTGCGGGGTAGCGCCCCTCCGCGGAGAGCCTCTCGGCTCTCTCAGCAGCCTCGTGGGAGGTAAGCCCCCTCCCTCTTCCTCTCGCTCGGCTCGCACCCCGACTGCTGGTGGAGATCTTGCGGGCCGACGCAAACTCTCCTTCGGAGGACGATCCGTCCCCCGATTTGCCGCGTTTTCGGTAAAAACGTGAGTTTTCACCGAAAACCACTTCTCCTTCGCACTCCGAGCTCTCTGGGCTCCTCCCCTTCGATGCGGCATCGGACTCCGACCGCCCATCTCTCTCCCTCCGTTCGTTGTTTGTATAAATTTGTGTTTCCATTGCTGTTCCCACGAGTAAAAACTTTGTGTACTTGCTCAAGATAGTGGTTCGCACTAAAGACTAATTTAGCTACCCATTAGTCAAGCTAACAACCTCCCTCACGGTGCGCCGCCGCTTGGAGATTTGGGGTAATTTTTTATAGAGGTTGTCTTCCTCGCGGCCCGGGCAGTTAAGCCAGGACCCTCGACCCCCATCAAAAGTCAGAAACATGACCTTGGACAATCTCTGGGGCTACGAGACTAACGGTGGCAGAAGGAGGAGTAAGTCTTCCTCCTGCCTACCCGGTGGCAGGGTGAGTGCTCACCGAGTCCGCTCTTACTTCGCCGCTGTGCCCTCTGCTATTGCAGAGGGACACGCGTTGAAGTGTTCCTTCGGACAGAATATTCGCAGGCGGACATCGAGACCCCTTAGGCAAAAGTACCCAAGGGGAGTCGTTAGCCGCCTCCCAGGGTGCACCGTCCCGCAGACTGGCCTTCACTCCGGACGTATCCTCAAGGGAACTACAGCCTGCGGGCACTCGAGGAGGTTTTCTGTCGTAGCACCCCACACTCTAGGGGTAGGGCAGAGAAGACTCGTTTTTCGGACCGAGAACCCTTCGAGCATTTGATTCTTCGAACGTATGAAAATCGGAAAACTAACAAATCGCATTTACGTCCTTCGGTAAAATAAATTTCGTGATTTTGAATAATAGACATTATAATTCTTAGGTATTATGAAATTCGGACTTTTGAAAATCGGAACATCGAAATTCGGAATAAAATATTTCGGAGTATTTGGGTGTTCCCAAAAAAAAATATATGATGTACATTACCTTATAAACTTCCACCGAAAATTGGTTTGAACGAGATCTAGTAGTATAGTAGTTTTTTTTTTTAATACGTCATAAATCGTAAACCGCAATTTACTTTTTAGGTTGGTACGGAACCCTCAGTGCGTGAGTCCGACTCGCACTTGCCCAGTTTTTTATAAACAATGAGCTGTCGACGAGAATGACGGCTATAGGGCGGTGATGAAAGCTCTAAAAATACAGTTTAAAGATTAATGGGATGTCTTAAAAAGAAATGTAGGTATTTTATAAAGGAATTTGGGTCAACATTTTTAGAGCGGAAATTGAAGAGATCATTCATTCTTGTTGTTGTTCGTGGTTTATTTGTGAGATGAATAATTTTATTTTTTATCGTTTGTCCTTTTAATTTGAAGCAACAAGTTGTCAAATCTAGTGTGATTTATAGTAAGAACTTACTTATTGCGTCGTAGGTGATTTTAATCACAATTTAATTTAGTAAAAACTTGACGGGAAGATTGAAACAGTCACGAGTAATTTCTAAAAGGGAAACCGTAGTCTTAGAACATAAAGAGCAACTGTAGGACACAGGTAGGATTAATTCATTAATAATCTGACGCGACCTACGGATGGATAGAGAGGGAGAGGAAGTGATAGGAAAGAAAAGGGAGTTAGTGATAGCGTGACGAGTGACAGGACTCCACCAGGTTTCTTCTGCAACTTTGACGACATCTCCTACAAATGATATACAATTTGAGATTTTTTTTGTAGAAGATCACCAAATGTCTTTTCCCGCTCTGAGTGAAGCTAAAGGATGTCTTAGATTTTTACTGACTGAAACCCGTCTGTGTTTAGTTGCCCCTTGCATTCCAGGGTGAAAGTTATTACTTCGAACAATTCCTATAAACATAGAAACAACTCATGAATTACAAACGAAGCCCAACATATTCTCTTCAAATACACTAAACTAAATCATTGCGTATACAATCATTACCGTTCTACAAACACCAGACGTTAATGAGCTGCTGTTGGCATTTAATTAGCTATTGATACACGATTCATATTAACTTGAACTGAATACGGTTTAGTGCGAAATACCTACTGTTTAACTTTGGTTTAGTTTACAGAGGAAGTAGGGATATCTTAGTCGGAAGAGCGAGGGAACTGCGAGAATCCGTGTTTGTATTTAAGACACGATTCGGTGGTTGTGGTGAGAACTGTTTATGCAGTTAAATAGAAGTGGAAAGGCTGGTTACGTACCTGGAGGTGGATGGGTAAATATGTGTTTACGTAAATGTGACGATATCAAGTTAAATTCTACAGCTACCGCTTAAGAGCACCCAACCCGTGACGACTTCTCATACAACCGCTTTTAAGCGATTATGACGTTATTATACATTATACTAAGATCCCAGAGCTGTCAGACATAACTTATTTTCACATGGATGAAACCTTAGGTTCTCAGTAGCGTCTCATGTGCTTTGAATACCTGTGTACTTGTGGAGCTCTCCCTTGGAGGGGTGAGCAGGTACCAGGTGCGAAAGGGAACTAAAAGTAACGAGTTACTTAACTTAATTTTTTATGGCTATTTTTTATATATATTTTGTTGAATATTATTCTAAAGTAGTATCATAAGTGTCAGACACTTCCCATAGACCAAAACTTCTGTCAGACGCTTTAAAGCTCCACAAAAAGTAAATAAACTTTACTTTTAATGTTTTTCTTTCTTTTTTTTTCTTTCTTTTTATTTTTACGTGTCTGATTTTTAAATATGTTATTAAAGTAACTATTAAAAAGTTATATTTCATTAGTCAGACAAATTGTAGTGACCAAACATCCAGTCAGTGCATGAAATCGTCTCACTCGCTCTGAAACGCATGCGTGCTCTCGCGGCCATACTCTCGGCTGAATATTTTTAGTGTTCAGGGGATGTTTGGTCACTACAATTAGTCTGACTACTGAAATATAACTTTGTAATAGTTACCTCAAAAACGTATTTAAAAATCAGACATCTAAAAATAAGTAAAGTTCATTTTTTTTTGAGCTTTAAAGTGTCTGACAGAAGTTTTGGTCTACGGAAAGAGTCTAACACTTATGATACTACTTTAGAATAATATTCTGCAAAATATATATAAAAATAAACCATAAAAAATTAAGTTAAGTAACTCAAACAGAGTGACGTTTTGACGTTTGTTCTGGTGAGATTGGTGTCCTACATATTACGGATTAAAAAATAAAAATACCACGTTAAAGTGTTTAAAAAGTTTTTATTTGAGTGTGTAGCATCATAGTACATGACATATTGGTGTGGTGAAATCCCGGATTTGCTCCTAAAGTGTCTATATCTGGTGTAATAAAACAGCTGATCATCGGTTAAAAATATTAAAATACCCTCAAGCACTTCAATATTATTATCAACATCTCCGTTGACAGTTCGTTAGTTTTGATCCCAGAGTTCATTGAACTTAAACAATGCCGGCAAAGTGTGGTGGATGCGGCAAGTTTGTGTCGGCAAGCGATTCCACAAAGTGCACGAAATGTGCCAGTGTGTATCACCGTACGTGTGTCGGCCTCCCTTCGAAAGGTCCCGCAGCCACCATAGGGCAGTGTCCCGAATGCAGGAAAAATGTCCGCCGGGACAATAAGGCCGAGACACCTGTGCGTGGATTGGTAGCTGAGCTGCAGAGTGTAGAGTCGGTGGATGTGGATTTGTCAACGCCGCCGCCGATGCCAACGTCGACACCTGGGAGCCCTGTGGGTTCTATTCAACTGGTTCATTCGGCGTCGCCTCCGTCAGCGGCGGCGTCGCTTCACGAGTTCCCTCAGGATGTGAGCTCTGCGCTGAAATTGGTGGTGGAGGAGCTACGCACATTGAGATTCGAGGTCGTGGAGCTGCGGAAAGATGTGGCTGATTTGAAGGCGTCAAATGACTTGTGCCACATTCGTATGGACGGGATCGAGTCCAGGTTGGAGGTGCTCGAAAAACGGCAGTCTGAAGGTTGCGATCAGTCAGCAGATTCGGGAGTAGTGGGGAGCATTGTGGAGCAGCTGAAGCGGGATCTTAATGATCGGGATCAGGAGCTCATGGCTAATGACGTAGTCATAGCGAACGTGCCTGAGGCTCAAGGAGAAAATCCCACGCATCTGCTTCAGCTTATTGCCACGAAGCTGGGTGTCACTCTGGAGGATCGGGATATTGTGTGTGCAGAGCGAGCAGGTGGCCGACACATCAAGGCGACCAGCCCTTCTGCGTCGGCAGAGCCCCGCCCTCGTTCTATCATAGTGCGTCTGGCTCGCCGTGACCAGCGTGACGCCCTATTAAATGGTGCTCGCGTGCGGAGAGGCGCCACAACTGAGAATCTCGGTCTCCCGGGGAAGCCGGTTCGCTTTTTTGTTAACGAACGGTTGACCAGGTTGAACCTACAGTTATTTCGCCAAACAAGGGCTGCTGCGGTAGAGCACGGCTGGCGCTTCGTTTGGTCGAGGCGAGGTCGCATATTGGTCCGTAGTAAGCCCGGAGACCCCACTCACAGGATTGCGTCTGAGGATGATATCAGAAAGTTTATTGGACCGTACTCAGTCACAAATAAATAATTTGTTATTTAGTGCTGTTCATTTTATTCTAATACTTAATGTTAGCTCTTTTAGTGTAAGTTTCTGGTTTAACGAGTTTGTGCGTCGTATCTGTCATGATGTGGGGAGGTGGGCTTTTGAAAGTGAGTATTTTGCTCTGATAACACGAAGACACACTAAAAATACATACAGGACATATTTATATACAATTAACATATTATTTCAACTTAATCAATATAATTATATTTCAGTATTATACATAAATACAATTTTTGAACATTACATAAGATGACTAAGTCGAAAGTATTGAAGTTTGGTTTGTTTAATGCTGGCTCACTTGCAACTAATCAGGATGAGTTCCTGATTGCCATGTCACAATACTCGGTAGATATCATGGCAATTAATGAAACATGGCTGAAACCTGAGGAGGAAGGCCGCGCGCCTAAGGTCCCGGGATATAGGCTGAAACATGTGCCACGCCCTGCGTCTATGCGCGGGGGGCGGGGTGGGGGTGTAGCTTTTTATATTAAAACGGGAGTAAGGGCGCGCGTACAACCACATTCCAAAAGTTCCGATGTTGAACAGATGTGGTTGAGCCTAACTATTAATGGTAAAAAGTTATTAATAGGTACAGCATATAGGCCACCATGGTTTGAGCTTTCTAGATTTTTGGATGGGATAACTGACAGTATTAGCGCATTGGCACCGTACGATCATTTGGTAGTGTTGGGGGACTTCAATGTTAATTTATTGGATACTACAAGTGGTAAAACTAAGGAGTTAATGGAGTTCTTGAATTACTCTAGTCTAAATCAGGTGGTTCTGTCGCCAACCCATTTTGTAGGTGACAGTAGTACACTGATAGATGTCATCTGTACCGATATAGGAGTACGCAATGTACAGGTCAATCACATCAGTGAACTTGGCCATCACTCGTTTATTGTGTGTGATACTGTGGTAAAGAAGGTAAAGAGCAAACCTAGGCTGGTTACATATCGCCCTTTAAGGGATATTTTAGATAACTACTTTGCAGCAGATTTGGAATCAATGCCATGGACGGAAATAAGCTCACTGCCAGATGTGGATAGCATGGTAGATTTTTTCAATTACCACATAAACCAATTATTTGATTTACATGCACCGATAAAAAGTAAGATAGTTAGAGATCGTCCCACACCGTGGATAACAGACAATATTAAATTAATGATTAAGTTAAGAAACGAGGCAAAAAAGAACTATAATAAGAATAAACAAGACACTACAAAAAAATATTATTTGGACTTAAAAAACAAGCTAGTACCGCACTGATGCAGGAAAAGAAGGTGTACTTTGACAGGCACATTAATAATCAGTTGAAAAACCCAAAAAAACTTTGGAAAAATCTCAAGTCCGATGTGCTCTCAGATCATAATGATGGCATGCTCCCAGGACAATTTAATGACCCTGACGAAATTAACAGGGCATTTCTTGATGTGCCTGGTCAGAACATATTGTCAACATCTCAAGTGGCATATTTTGACTCTAACCGGTATGGGGACACTCATTTTAAGCTGCAAAATGTCAATGAAACTGAAATTTCTAAAATTATCAAGAGTTTGGGGTCAAATGCTAAGGGAAATGATGGGTTGAGTCTCGATATGATAATGCTTACATTACCAACCACCCTCCATGCCATCACTACAATAGTGAATAAGTCTATCGATACAAACTCTTTTCCTGACTCATGGAAATGTGCAATAGTGCGTCCATTGGCTAAAACCAGTAACCCATGTACTGTTAAAGACCTACGCCCAGTAAGCATTCTCCCATGTTTATCTAAAGTCTTGGAGAGAGTAGTTTACAACCAAATGCTGGAGTACCTAGAATCTAACAACATGCTACCTGACCTGCAGTCTGGTTTTAGGAAAGGTCGTGGGACAGCCACAGCCCTTTTGGATGTGGTAGGAAATATCTTGGAAGCACGAGACCGAGGGGAGGGGACCTTACTTGCTCTTCTTGATTTTTCACGTGCCTTCGATGCAATTAATACCACTCTATTACTTTCCAAGTTAGCGTACTATGGTTTTACTACGGAAACAATAGAGTGGTTCGCTAGCTACTTACAGAATAGGTCACAGCTCGTGGAGATCCAGAGGGAGGATGGATCAACCAGCTCATCCTCTCCTCGGCATGTGTCACGTGGTGTGCCCCAGGGATCAATTTTGGGGCCTCTTTTGTACATTCTCTACAGTGCAGATATTGTCAATTCCTTCCAACACTGCAAATATCACATGTATGCTGATGACATACAGTTGTATATTTGTTTTAAAACAGCAGATCTAAAAGAGGCAGTGGACAAAATTAATTCAGATCTCGATAGAGTGGTGGAATGGTCAGATGCTAACTCACTAGTTTTAAACCCACTTAAGTCTAAGTTCATGATTTTGGGAAGTAAAATAATGATTAATGCGATACTGTCGGCCAATCCAGAAGTTTTTATAAAGGGAAGTAAAATAGATAGGGTTGAATTGGCATGCAATCTGGGTTTGACTATGGACCCTGAACTGAGATTTGAGAAGCACATTAGCAATGCCATGCGTAATTGCTTTTATAGGTTAAAACTACTTTATAAAATTAGAGCCCATTTGTGTGTTGATCTGCGCAAACAACTTGTAGACAGCCTAATTTTATCACGTCTGAACTATTGTGACACAGTGTATGGGCCATGCCTATTAGCCAGAACGGAGAAGTTAATTCAACGTATTCAGAATGCATGTGTAAGGTTTTGTGTAAAGGTACCACATAGGAGTCATGTCACTCTGTTAAATAGGGCGGGATTTGTCCACAATAAGACGCAGTCACTTGGTAAAATCGAGTATATTAACACTTCACAACAGAACTCGGGTCCATTACAATAAGATTACATTACACACATAAAGCTAGATTAGATAATATAGAGATTGAGAGAGTTTTAGCGGGAACGTGGAACGTTTAATTTATTTACACGCCCGCGCGCGTCTGGTTTTTGGCGGCGACTGGTCTCGGCGTTCGAGCGACGCGTGGCGTGGGCGGGGTCCACCGTTCAAAAATGCGCGCGAAACAAAATATCAAAATGGCAGTTACAATTTGTGTTCGCGCGTAAATAAGCAAACTTAAACCGAATAACAAAATACATTTTATAAAAATTAGTTGCCTACATTCCACCCCCTTGTTCCTGAACAAACTCGTCAGTAGGCAACACAATGACCTTAACAACTGGTCGCTTCATGAAACCCTTGCTGGTTCTTACAGTTACTACTCTAATATGGCCGTCGCGGCCTGGGTGAACTGCGCTAATGACTCCTTTAGGCCATGCATTACGAGGCTGGTTCTCTTCCAGAATCAGCACCATGTCTCCCACTTTTATGGGCGGCACTTCATGTCGCCACTTCTGACGCTTTTGAAGAGTGGGGACGTACTCTTTTAGCCACCGTCGCCAAAACATGTCTGCTAGAGTTTGAGCCTTTACCCAAGCTTTTCTACTGATTAAATCAGACGCTTCAAAGTAACCTAAAGTAGACGCACCGGTAGCTGTGCCTATCAATAAATGATTTGGGGTCAGTGCAATGGGCCCATCGGGGTCCGTACCTACGAAAGTTATAGGCCTACTGTTAAGGGTCATCTCTACCTCAGCCATCAAAGTATTTAACAATTCTTCTTTCGGGGCACGCGCTGTCAAAGTCACTTTAAGTGCGGTTTTTATTGAGCGAACGAGGCGTTCCCAACATCCACCCATGTGTGGCGCTGCAGGAGGGTTAAACTGCCAAGAAATACCCTTGGTAACGACGAAATCGTGAACTTTGGTCTCCATTGCTTGAAGAGCGGCGTTCATCTCTGCGTCAGCACCTACAAAGTTGGTGCCTCTATCACTAAACATAATAGTCGGTTGCCCGCGGCGAGCTATCAAACGCCGGATTGCCATTATGGCCGAATCAGCTGACAAAGAAGCTGCCAGCTCAATATGGACACCGCGAGTGACTAAGCAAGTGAAAATAACGCCCCATCTTTTTTCACGACGCCTGCCTATCGAAACTTCCATGGGACCGAAATAATCTACCCCACAATGCACAAAAGCTCTACGTGTATTTACAAGCCTAGCGGCCGGTAGATCTCCCATTTTGGGCATTGAAGGGCGAGCGCGACGCACCAAACACGACTGACATTTCGAAACGGCTGTTTTGACTGTACGTCGCAATCGAGTGATCCAATATTTTTCCCTAATACTGTTTATGACAGTTTCAGTATTGGAATGGTGAGCGCGCTTGTGATATTCGAGGGCAATGAGCCGCGCGGTATAACTTTGACCGTCTAAAATGATTGGATACTTTTCATCGAACATTAATTGCGGTGCAGCACTCAAGCGTCCTCTGACGCGAAGCAATCCATCACCTTCATATAAAAATGGATCTAAATCTCGAATTTTAGTGTCCGCGGGTAATGCGCTTTTCGTTTTAAATAATTCGACTTCCTTGGAAAAAGTCTCAAGCTGGGATTGTTTCAATAAAATATTCTCAGCCTTGTGAATATTACCAGCCGTTAACTTCTCAACTTGGTTCTTGCGACACATATTTATAAAGGCAAGAACTCGACCTGTTGATCTAACAGCCCGTGTCCAACTAGAGAATCTATCGACATTGAACAGCGGTACATACTGCTTAACAAAGTGAACCTTCTCAAGACGCTCCAAATCAATATCATCTACGTCCTCAAACTCGTTGACCGGCCACTGGTCTTTGTCCCGGTACAAAAAAGATGGACCTGTAAACCACAATTTACAATTCGTCGGCCAGTACAACTTGGTAGCTTCATCAGCAGGGTTTTCTGCAGATGGCACCCAACGCCACTCGCTTGGGCTGGACTTCCGGTCGATTTCTGCCAATCGATGCGAGACAAACTTTTGGTAAACACGAGGATCCGACGAATGCACCCATTTTAATACGGTTTTCGAATCAGACCACAAGTATTTTTGGGTTATGGCTAAACCTTGCTCCCTGATAACGACGCAAGCCAACCTGCACGCCAGCACAGCTGCCTGCAGTTCGAGACGCGGCACAGATATAACCTTCAACGGGGTGACGCGAGCTTTACCAACAACAAGTGAGACGGTAGGTATGCCAAACTCGTCCCTACCAACCAAATACGCGACCGCAGCGTATGCCGATTCCCCAGCATCACCAAAAACATGTAACTCAACAGTTGAAGGGTCAAGCCTGTACCAACGTGGCACACGTATGCTACTTAACTGCTTTATATCTACCAGCCACTTTTCCCATTCAATGAACTCGGCCTCCATCAGCTGATCGTCCCAACCTATACCAGATTTCCAAATTTTCTGTAACAAGATTTTAGACTTTATCGTATAAGGATAAAGTAAGCCTAAAGGGTCAAAAATACTCATAATGAATTTCAAAAATTGACGTTTAGTAGGAATAACTCTGCCTTCAACTACATCAGGTGTCACCTTTTTGAACGACAAGTCGAACGCTAACTCGTCTGATTCCGGCACCCATATCATGCCTAAGGTCCGTTCACCGTTATACGGAGACTTGTCAAAGTTTACAGTGCCGGGCACGACAGCTGGTAACTCTTTCCGAAGTTCAGGTGAATTGGTCACCCACCCCCTGATAGTGAAACCACCAGCGGAGTGTATCATGGAAACGTCTTTGATCAACTGACGCGCTTCCTCTATTGAGTTTACACTGTCCAAATAATCATCCATGTAATGATCTTCATGGATTGCCTTGACCGCCTCAGGATATGAATCTCGGAACTCATCAGCATTTTTATTCAAAACATGTATGGCTGAGGCAGGGGACGACTTTGCACCGAAAATCATCGAGACCATAACGTATGTATCAGGGTCGCGTTCTCTGTCGCGACCTCTCCATAAAAAGAGTTGCGCGCCCTGATCTTCTTTCCTAATTTTTATACGCAAAAACATATCGGCTATGTCCGCTGTATAAGCTATACGACCAGACCGAAACTTAAACAATACGCCTAATAAAGAATTTAGCAAGTCCGGCCCTGTAAGCAAATAATCGTTTAAACATGCACCTTTACATTTAGCCGCGGCATCATAAACTAATCTAAGTTTATTTGGTTTATTGGGGTTAATGACCCCAAAATGCGGTAGGTGCCAAACTGGGTTAACACTCAGTGGAGTTTTCAATAGCCTAGCATATTTTTCTGAAATTAACCGTTCAATTTGACGGGAATACGCTTCTGCATAATCGGGATTTTTATCCATCTTATTCTCTATGCCGCGCAATCGTTTGAAAGCGTAATCGTAATTGTCAGGTAAGTGTACCGCGTCATGTGACCAAAGTAATCCTACCTCCCAACCTCCGTCGACACGGCGGCTGGTGCTGTCTAGAATTTTACACGCGCGTTCAGTTTCAACATTTTTACGTGACACTTCTGTGATACCGATAGACTCGAGCAAAAATTGCTGTTTCACAAGGTCATTGAGATCATCTAAACCATCGAAGGCTAAATTAATTGACTCACTGTCAGACTTGTCACAGATACCTACAGTTACAGGTCCGTGAACAACCCACCCTAACTTTGTAAGAGACGCTACGGGTTGCCCGGATTTACCCTGTCGTATTTCCTCATTTACGATCAACTTCCAGTTATCTTGACCAATTAAAACCATCGGTTTAGCGCAGGACATCTCACAGAAATCTAAATCACGCAAATGTTTATTATTCAAAACTCTAGCAGGCACGGTTTGGGTAGGCAAATCTAAATTCTCTATTGTTCGAAATACGATATCATGACATATGCCGTTTGGGCCGCGAATTAGCGCAGTTACCCTACGGGAATTGTTATCAGTCATAACAAGACCGCGTGCACTCACAATTCTTAACGGAGATGATGGTCCACTAAAATTACACATACTAGAATCTACTAATGACACAGTGGCCCCATCATCTAACAATGCGTATACACTATGTTCAACATTATTAACAATAATCTTTACAGGCATAATCTTTAATAAAGTTTTAGTGGTTCGACACCGCTCACCCATACTCGTTACCGACTCGGCGGCCGACGGCGACGGCGCGGGCCCGGGCGGCTGTATACGGGCCGCCTGCGCATCGGCGGCCGGCGCGGGCGGGGCTCCGGTGCCATCGGCGGCGCCCGGGGCTCTCGGCTTCTCGTAGTGTAGAAGTGTGTGATGCGGAGAACGACACTTTTCACATCGTTTTGCGCGACAACGATAACGAGAATGGCTATGCACTAAACATTTGAAACATAGTTTATTGACCTTTACAAAGTTCCATTTTTCAAGTTCACTTTTTGTAACGAATTTATCGCACTCGGGTAATCGGTGAGCCGCACTACGACACAACGCGCACTCACTTGATGACGACGACGTACTCGGTGACACTGACGTAGTTTCCTCGCTGGTGAGGTGTACTCGATCTGCAGGTTTCCGGTGTTGACGCGAGACCTCAGCGCGCCTGGAACTCGAAGTCGCGGCGACAGCAGGATTCGCAGCAGCGGTGGTCCGGTTACGATTATTATTATGCTCGGTATTTATGCACAGCGGTAGGTAATAAGCTGATGCTCGCGACAGGTGACTTAGAAACTCGAGAACTGTGTTTATATTTGGTGATAAACGAAGATCTTCTTTGCTGTCGGTGTTCCTTTTCATAACAAACTCGCCATATTGTGAACGTTGTACATTTGTTAATTTGCTAAGAATTTCGTGTGTTAATTGGGGGTTATTTATGTAGCCTTCCGCCTTTATATTTTTCAAAATGTACACACAATTTCGAACGACGCAAGTCATGTTTCGCAATTCGACGCCACTTTCGGACACACGGGGCAAACTTCTTATCTTATTCAATGCCGTTTCTAGTAGCAAATTGGGGTGACCGAATTCCTCTTCTAAGGCATTTATCACATCTATGGGGTCGGACCCGGTACGCAGTAGATCTTCAACGGCACACTTTGCCGCGCCACGCAGTGATGCTTGCAGTCGTACTGTGTTCTCGAACATACTATACGTGGCCGCGGTAGCTTCGTAGGTACGTCGATAAGCCAGCCAGTCTGCCGGGCTGCCATCAAACACGGGGAGATCATAATTTTGTCGTGGTCGCTTCGACATGTTCGTAATGATAACGTCGGCTAGATGCATGATGTCAGAGGCCGCGACGGCGGCGCCGACGCCCAGGGGCAGAGCGCCAGGCGCCGGCGTATACTTCGCAGCGGTCGGGGACGACGCCGCCGCGGGCGCGAACGGATCGCGAACGGTTTTGTGCGCATGCGCGACGCCGCGTGCGCTTTCTCGTTCTAGGCCTTCGGTCGGTTGCGGACACGCGCCAGCCGGCGCGTTTGGCACTGGCGGCTTTTCCGCGTGTTCGCATGGGGCTTGACTCGTGCTTAACCACTCATCTACGTTATTACGACCACTGTAAATACTCATCGCGCGATTTTCAGCTTCTTCATCTTCAATCTCGGCGATTTCTAACGCTAATTTCTTCTTTATGAGCTGTTCTTTTACTTTGGCGAGTTCTTCTTCGGCCTTGTACTCGGCACGGAGGCGAAGCGCTTCGCGGCTGAGGCGGCTTGATCGCGACCTGGAGGACGTGGCAACAACTTCACTACGCGGGGCCGTAGTGACACACGTGGTATCCGCACCAGGTCGTTGTCCAGCTTCAGCATGGGCTCTGCTCCGTGTCACGACACCAGTAACTTTGTCATTCATTGTGATCCAGGCTCGAAGGACCAATGTTAAATAGGGCGGGATTTGTCCACAATAAGACGCAGTCACTTGGTAAAATCGAGTATATTAACACTTCACAACAGAACTCGGGTCCATTACAATAAGATTACATTACACACATAAAGCTAGATTAGATAATATAGAGATTGAGAGAGTTTTAGCGGGAACGTGGAACGTTTAATTTATTTACACGCCCGCGCGCGTCTGGTTTTTGGCGGCGACTGGTCTCGGCGTTCGAGCGACGCGTGGCGTGGGCGGGGTCCACCGTTCAAAAATGCGCGCGAAACAAAATATCAAAATGGCAGTTACAATTTGTGTTCGCGCGTAAATAAGCAAACTTAAACCGAATAACAAAATACATTTTATAAAAATTAGTTGCCTACACACTCCCTATATTAATGAGAATAACATTCTGAAAATGGCAGCAAGGAGAAAGTTACATTTGGCTAGTTTACTGTTTGGAGTTATTACTACACAGAAACCAAAATACTTATACGATAAACTAATTTGGAGACACAGCAAATTTGAACCACGATCCTTCACATATCCTCTCTGTACACTACATCACAGAACTGCAGCATTCAGGGGTAGCTTCAGATACAGTGCCACGCATTGTTGGAATGTCCTGTCTCCGCCAATAAGAGTCCTGAAGACAAAAAACACTTCATTACCATTTTAAAAAAGTATTTCTTGCATACTCAACAATCTTATATAGATTGTCGAATATGCAAGAAATGTATATATGTATATATACTTGAGTTATTTCATTCATTGGATTATAGTAATTAGTTTTATGTTTTACCTCTTTGGTCATGGACTTCAGGCAATGAGTATGGTCTTCCATAGTGGTGATGGTATTCCAATTTGATTCTAGTGATCCTGTCGAGCCGACTATGTGAGTCGCCGCTATCATGCCGCCTCCCCATATTATGGTGCAATTTATGGTCTGTTGTCTACCATCGATCAAAATGGTACTGCAATAATTGTATTATGAGTTCAGCATCTGTTATTTTGTGCATAGAAATTTTTTGAGTAGTGTATTTGTGCAATTTTAGTATTGTTTATGGTGTTTGTATTGTTGTTATGTTCATTGTGTGAATCAAAGACTACTACTATAGTATACTGGTTAGTGTGAATCTTCGTATTGTAAAATTGTTATGTGCTATGTGTATATATTATTATGTACTAACCTGTCAAAGTACACAAGCTCGCGGAGGGAGCGCCAGAGTGTCACTAGAACGGTGGTTGCTGAAAATCAGCATCGTAGATTGCTGGATTTGCCCAGCGTCGCGGTATAAGCTGAGCAACAACCTATTTTTGCCTAGATGCGACGCACAACTTGGATTTATATATTTTTATTTGTTTTTCTTAAATTATTGTTTATATTTATCTTAATTTATATTAGGTTATGTCAGTCTCTGTCGGTCGGTGCAATAGACAATAGATGACAATGGATAACCACAGACTAAGCTGTAAGATCAGACTGTGTTTTGTGTAGACAACCACAGACTATGTAGATATCAGTCAACTGTGTTTATATTTAAATTTTTGTGAGTCTATAGTGCAGCACAGTTATGCTCGGTTTGCACATGGGCCGACAGTTTACTATATTTTATTGTGCGTCTATTTGGGCAGAATAAACATGTTTTCTTTCTTTTCTTTTCTTTTTAACTCGTTACTTTTAGTTCCCTTTCGCACCTGGTACCTGCTCAAAAGGAGGAGCTCCACAAGTACACAGGTATTCAAAACACATGAGACGCTACTGAGAACCTAAGGTTTCATCCATGTGAAAATAAGTTATGTCTTACAACTCTGGGATCTTGGTCTACATCTTTCTGTAGTTATTTTCGAAACTCAGATATCTTGTGGTTATTATCTAAATTTCTATTGACCCATCTCTAACGCCAGTGTGGAGCTGCTGCACATGACATGCGTCACCTGCTATGCCACCCATCGAAGTACCCCATGAATTTTGATTCCCTTAAGAACGGCCCTAACTTTTTGTTTCGTTAACTCGGAGGTTAAAGATAAAGGGAGATAAATGGTCTTGACAGACAGACAGATAGACAGACAGACGGACAATAAAGTGATCCTATAAGGGTTCCGCTTTTTCCTTTTGAGGTATGAATGGAACCCTAAAAAGCGCCTGTTTTAAAAGTAACATCAATGTTACAATAGCGCAAAATATTAGTTTACCAAAGCAGGCGCCACCGCGCCACAATCAATGGCACTAACATTATAAAGGCGAAACTTTGTGAGTGTTTGAGTATGTGTGTGTTTCTTTATTCTTTACGCTCAAACGGCTGAACGGATTTTAATGAAACTTTTTATACAGGTAGACAATGTCCTAGAATAACACATACTTTTATCTCAGAATTCCTGGGAGAATGTTTCCGTGCTATAATTTTCTTTAACACGCGGGCGAAGCCACAGCAGCTACTATTTAAGTAATATTATTTAATTCCAACAACTTTTGGCCAATAAATTAACCAAACAAATATTTTAATTGAATTAAAATTTTGTTTAACCACGAAATTTCAGTCATTAATTGATATTTGTAAACTAATTAGCTAGTGGAAAAATCTGCGTGAGCTCTAAAATATTTGTTCTGTGTTTACCACAAACCTGTCAGGAATGGGCACCGCTATTGTATTACACGAATTAATTAATCAAAGAGACACTTTGTTTCGTTCAGTGAAATTAATTATCATTTGACTGCTATCTTGAAATTGAATAGCCGTAAATTTGACAATAGCATCTGCATCACAATGTCTCCTATAACATTTCGCTTGCAAATACTAATTATTGAACAAGCGTAAAGTACCGTGACGTGAGTAATGTCAAAGCCTTATGCAGTATCTATATAGGTAATTTTGTTTTTTTTTTAGGGATCTGTACCTCAAAAGGAAAAATCGGAACCCTTATAGGATCACTTTGTTTTCCGTCCGTCGGTCTGTCTGTCTGTCTGTCTGTCTGTCTATCTATCTGTCAAGATCCTTTATCTCTGAAACACGTGGAGATACCGAATTGAAATTAAAACCATATACTCAAGTCTGCGGTCCCTTGAAGCTGTGAAAAAATCAAATTTCTGAGTTAGTGAAAAAAAAAGATACGGCCGTATATGCCGCAAAAAAACGTGTATTTCGACACCCTCAAGGAATCAAAATACATAGGGTACTTCCCATTGACCTAGAATCCTAAAATTTGGCGTGAACCAAGGTCTCATAGCACAGGTATAGGAAAAAATCTGAAAACTGTAAATTTGTAGTTACGTCACAAAAAAAACTTTATTTTTATTTTATTTTTATTTATTTTTCCAAATTTCTTAGTCTACATTACAGATTTTATTGCCATACAATGAAAACCTCTCAGGGTTTATCTGTGTGATGGCGAGCCGCTTGCTTATTTAATATGTAGTAGTGATGTAATAATAATTATCTAGTTATACATTAAACTTTTGTGTAAAGAAACGTTTTAATTTATACTTATAACTTTTCGAACTCGTTTTATATAATGTTTGTAAATCTTCTGGAAGTTCATTAAGAAAGTAAGGCACTAAATATTCTGCAACCCTCATCCCGTACACATTGTTGGCTTTACTTTCTTTGCGATTCGGAAAAATCTTCGTAACTCGTTTCGGGAAATGAACTGTTTTTATAGGTAAGTTTGTATGGAACCCTCAGTGTGCGAGTCCGACTCGCACTTGCCCAGTTTTTTCTGAGTGAAGGAAATTATAAAATTAATTCTTTTGCTCTGATTAGAGCAAGAGGAGGAGTCAAACTAAAATCATCCAATGTCTTCTCCCGCTCTAGGGCGGAGCGAGAGATTGTGTCAAACTTTTACTGACTAAAACCACAACTATGTTCCTTCAGTTGCCCTTTGCATCCTAAGTCCACGGGTTTCCCTTTCAGAAGTCCACCCATGGCCCTAGTAACTTTCGGCTCTGCTGGGTCCCTACATTATTTGAGGCTTGTGGGGGCATTACGCGCCGTTGAAGACTCGGGCTTGGTTTGACGGTTACTGGACGGCCGGACAGCGAGCTATCCATTGCTCGTCTTCCGCAAGCCCACGCCTGCGGTAGAGTTTATTTTTTGGGAACATTATTAAGTCAAAGACGTTGTACTTAGGTACTAAAAATGGACATTCCACTTGATTGAACTTAGTAAAATTATTTCCTCAAAATCCACTTAATTCTGACTGATCATGTGAGAGTACGCGCGAGAATCACATGACTTGATTCTGTACAGTCGGACACCCCGACATACGGCGAGTGTCCAACCTTACATTATTTACACCTCTACGATTCGGACTAAACCTTTCGCCTCGTCGTTTATACCGCGTACATCGAAGTACTGGAACAATTTACCTGCTGCGGTCTTCCCGTCCGATTACTATTTTGGTGTCTTCAAAGCTAGAGTAAATAGGCTCGTAATAAACTAGTGTGCTTCACTACCAACTTTTGCGTCACTGTTAACCATCAGGTAGGATCGCAGTCAAGCACTAGTTTATATCAATTAAAAAAAATGCTTAAATTTAGCACTATACTTAAGCATGGCTATTTCTTCTCTACATTGACTGTTCTACATGACCGCTGCATGAACACTGCTGCAGGTTCCCGTAGCATTCGCCTTAAAGATTTCTTTTTAGGGTTCCGTTTTTTCCTTTTGAAGTACGGAACCCTTATAGGATCACTTTGTTGTCCGTCTGTCTGTCTGTCTGTCAAGACGTCTATCTCGGGCAACGCGTAGAGGTATTGAAATTAAAACCATTTACTCAAGTCTGCGATCTCTTAAATCTGTAAAAAAAAAAAAAAATTATGTTCACGAAAAAAATGTTATAGCCGTTTATGTCACAAAAAATGTATATTTCGACATTCTCAAGGGAATGAAAATTCATAGGGTACTTCAAGTTGATCCAGAATCCTGAAATTTGGCATAAAGCAAGGTCTTATAGCACAGATATAGGAATCAATCTGAAAACAGTAAATAATAAATTTTGCATAATGCATATGAAACATAGCAATTTTTTTTTTTGCGTTTCGGATAAATCTTCGAGACTCCATTCGGGAATTTAACTATTAACATAGGTAAGTTTGTACGGAACCCTCAGTGTGCGAGTATGACTCGCGACTACTTACAACATTAACTACAAGAACTTTCTTCCTTCTCACACACAATCGGTCACTCAATATCGCTAGTAGTTAAAACTGTCAGTAGGTACATGCCACGCATGGGACAATGAGTAATGGCTTACATATTACACCGCGGCTGGCCGGTTGCCAATATATTCTACAGTGTCACGCTGTCATCGTTGTCAGGGAGTACAAAGGAGGAGGATATCAATTATATGCGCTGAACGCTGTTCTTTTTTTTTTGAGGTGGTCGTTTGTTAAGCGATTCAGTGGGTTGTTGCATTTAGATGCGGAGTGGTGACTGATGAGGCTGTTGATATGCATGTATTGACTAGGTACTTAAGATTTTACAGGTTGCATTTTGGAGTGTGCGCGGAAATTGCATGTCTTGATTCCGCCATCTCCTTTCTACCATCGGAGAAAGGAGATGGTGAAAGGAGAAACCCGTCGTACGGTGAGTATCCACTCTTACATTGTTGATACTTCAACGGTCCGGACTAAGCGTTTCGCTTCGTCGTTTATACCGCGTACACCGAAGGACTGGAACAACTCGCCTGCTGCGGTCTTCCCGTCCAACTATAATTTAGATGTCTTCAAGGCTAGAGTGAATAGGCTCTTAATAAACTAGTGCGCCTCAACATCAATGTTTGCATCACTGCTTGCCATCAGGTGGGATCGCAGTCAAGCACTGGTTTATATCAATTTTAAAAAAAGAACCGCTCTTACGTGATTATGACGTCATTACACATCTTTCTCTAGATATTTCAGAAATACCTTGATATCTTGAGGATATTGTCTAGGCTTCTAATTAAATCAAATCATAAATTTATGTTAGAGTAATCCAGTAAAGACCTTCGAAAAATCTGCTATTTTGTGTGAACTTTTTTTTTTAAAAAATATGCCTATAGAAGCCTTGAACATTTAATCAAGATTCTAAATGATGACATTTTTTTCCAAAAACTTTTAAGGTTTAAAAAAAAAACACGTATTTCCTACAACAAGTTTTGTGAAATATTCGAGTAATTTATGGAATGAGCGAATGCCAACAGGGTTTTTAGCCGATATCTCTCTGTTTTCGTATTACCTCTTCAATAAACATTGCGTTAAATTGGGTTGGATGAAGCAATAAGCTTTTAAACCATGCTCACGTTGACGATACACAATTGGGGAAGAGCTCTCTTAATACTGTTGGATTAAAGTGAGCGTCCCTTTGAGCAGTGATGGCCGAGTGGTAACGGCCCCAACTTACGAGTTGTAGGTCGTGGGTTTAAACCCAGCCAGGCGCATTACTTTGTGTAATTTATTTCTTCACCACTGCTCTCAAAACAGTGAAGGGAAACATCGTGAGAAAACCGGCATGTCCTAGAACCAAAAATTCGAAGACATTTAACATCCACCAACCCGCACAGGGCCCTCGTGGTGGATTACGGCCCATTCCCTCTCCTAGAGAGGAGGCCTGAGTCCCCCAGCAGTGGGAACATTATAAGGCCGACTATGCTTTGCTATGAGCGTCCCTTTGTGCTTGTGTTTTTGTTTTTGTGGTGTGAAATAATCAAATTACTTCTCTCGCTCTGGAGTCCTTTCTCTTTCTCCAGAAAGAGGGCGAGTCAGTATGCTTTTATGTATGTTTTAGTTGCACTTTATGTTCAAGGGCCACAGTCACTCATAGGTTCCTAAAGCCCTGGCAGGCATCGGCCCTACTGTGCCCATTTAGTTTTGCTGGCAGCTCTGGTGCGCGTGGATCACAACGCGCCACTGCGGAGTTGGTGTTTCCTGATAACTACTATTTAGGGGTCTTTAAGTCAAGAGTGAATAGGTTTTTCTCGGCAAGCGAGCTCAATCGTCACCTATATCATTGCTTACCATCATGTGAGATAGCGCTCAAAGGCTAGCCTATCCATAAAGAAAAGCTCATACCTACACCTAGTGCCTTCATACGAGTATCACTACGTAGTATAAAACAAAGTCGCTTCCCGCTGTCTGTCCCTATGTATGTTTAGATCTTTAAAACTACGCAACGGATTTTGATGCGGTTTTCGTAAACAGATAAAGTGATTCAAGAGAAAGGTTTATATGTATAATACATGCATAATATAGTAGAGAATCACTGGTAATATTTCTAATGTGATGTCGTAAATAAACACATTTTTTGCGCTTACATTGCAAACGCTGGCTGAACCCTACGAGATAGATCAATCATTTTCTAGAGTATTGTACACCTTAAAAAGGTCTACAAAATAGTCGCAATGGTATATATCTATCTCTTAAGGATAACCCACAATAACCATTTTTTATTCTTTACTTTTTACGTTAAATAATGGATAATTTACGAAGTGTAATTTACTTTAATACATTGTGCATTTGATATAAATTTATATGGCCCATTACAGCATGTAATTTTAATGAATATTTTCGAAAATTTTAAATGCAGGGACATAGCGGTTGTGGTGGTATCAGCTTTGCACCTGTGCGAAGCCGGGGCGGGTCGCTAGTTAAATAATAATAATTACGTTGGCACCTTCACTTTTAATCACATCATTGGACAAACACTACCAAAATATCCACATAAACACTACCTAGTGACAGAATCACACAATTGCCTGCGACCCCGCTAGGGAAATCATTTTATCGATATTTTTCACTCGTAGCATAAAACGTGATCGACCACGTCTGTATTGCATTATTAATTTTATTCAGAACTTATTTGCAATAGATTTCTTCCCACGGGATAACGGGACAATTGTGACGAATGTCTGTAGATACTACTATTAATCTTGCTGATCGACTACCATTTAAAAAAAAAAACAAAAGTAAAACAATACAATATTATTTGATCAATATCCGTTCCCAAACAACAGGCCTGGAGACGATGATCTCCTTTATTACACTCTTCACTCAAATAATAAAAACCCGAACACACCTAAACTTCTACAAAAGGACCGAATCACACTCGCTGACAGTTTGATGGATACATTTTCCGTGTGTAAAGTGAATTTTTACACATTTACCACCATCTTGAAAACGTTCGCCATTATGTGGCGACGATAAAACCGATATCCCTGATGGATTGATGCGAGTTACTAGGATTGAGTTTATCGAGAATAAAATTGGCGTGCACTTTTCTTTGATTCTGTAATTGTACTTGTGAGGGAGTGCTGCCGGCTATGGTACGTTTTTATATTAGGGGTTAAAGTATGAAATTGCCGATTTGTACAGAAAAATTGAAATTAGTTTTTTTTTTAATTTAACATCTATATTTAATCAAAATAATTACCATTATTATCTATAAATTGCTGCCATTTACTAAGAAGGTCATTTATGCCTTTGCGATAGAACCCCGGTAATCTAGATTTGACAAACTGTGTGAAGGCATTTTGTACTGCCTCCTGAGAAGAAAACTTTTTATCACGTAGAAAATGGTCCAAATCACGAAAAAAATGGTAGTCCGTTGGAGTAAGGTCTGGTGAATACGGAGGGTGACGAATGGTTTCTAATTGCAGTTCCTGTAGAGTTAAAACAGTTTCTCGTGCTGTATGAGGACTCGCGTTATCATGGAGCAATAATGGTGAAGATCGATTCATGAGTCGGGGCTATTTCACTGCTAGCTTTGCTATCATTGTTCGGAGTTCGGCACAGTAGACATCTGCCGTTATTGCTTGACCAGATCGGAGAAAGCTATAGTGAATAACACCATGCTGAGACCACCAAACATTTACCATTACCCTTTTTATTGGTAAGCTTTGCTTTAGGACACTGTTGCGGCGTTTGACCTGGGGTCAGTCATAGCAGTTTTCACTTACGGTTATCGTAAAGAATGCATTTTTTATCACATGTCACAATTCGATCCAGTATTCCTTCATTTCTGTATCTGTTCAACAAGGCAACACAAGTTTCAACACATGTTTCTTTCTGCAGATCAGTCAAATCATGAGGCACCCATTTTTTTATTTTTTTTTATTTTATTGATTTGACGCAAATGAGTCAATATTTTTGGTAAGGTAACGTTAAACCATACCGCTAATTCCTGGCAGTTTGGCTCGGATCGGCTTCCACCATCTCTTTCAATTCATTGTTCGGTTGCGGTCTTCCACGTGGTTCGTTCTTCAAATCAAAGTTTTTTTTTTTTTTTTTATTCTTGATAGGTTCGCGCTTGACCGCTATCTCACCTGATGGAAAGCGAAGCGAAGATGCGGTCGACGATGGAGCGCGCTTACCTAGAAGTAACCTATTCACTCTTGACTTAAAGATTCCCGGGCCGAGCCATCAGGAAAAACAGATTCCGGCAAGGAATTCCACTCCTTAGCTGTACGCACTATGAATGTGTAGTACGCACTAGTTTCCATCACGAAAGCGTTTAAACCAAAATCGAACGGTGCGTTCATTAGCAGTCTCCTCTTCAAGGGTCCTTTTTCACTCGCCTGTCGTCAACATCACAAGAAAAAAAAGAAAAATCACGTGGGCTCAGTACGGATTGGTGGATGACACATGTCTTTGAATTTATGTCACATGGTCTTCGGATAATGTCCTAAAAAAAAATAATGGTGCAATATTTATAAAAATAAGCTTTTATTTAAATAAGTACTCTAAAAAAAAGAATTATAAATTAAATTATAAATGCTTGTCGCGAGATTTACCTGTGTAGTTGTATTTTATAGCAATCAAATAAAAACTTGTTTTAATAACTTTATGTTTTCCTATTATATTTTTTTAATTGATGTAAACTAGTGCTTGACTGCGACCCCACCTGATGGTAAGCAGTGATGTAATCGTTGATGGTGAATTGTAGTTTATCAAGAGCCTTGTCACTCTAGCCTGAAGACACCTAAAAGGTTTTCACCGGACATACCTATTTTGTCGTAAGGAGACCTTGCGGTGTAATTCGACTTAAAGCATCTTAAGCTTTGCCAGCAGTGACAAGTTTGCAAAGTTATATTATTATTATTATACTCTTTATTCGATCTTAAAACTTATTAAGTACATTTATTATTATTATTAATAACAAATTAAAAAAAAATATAGATTGGAAAAGACAACAAATTGAAACAATTAAATTATAAAATAAATTAAGTCTGATAAGTAATATTTAAAACTAAACCGTGAATACAATATTAGCAAATTTGTAGGAAGATCTGTATAGACATACGTATTATGTATATTCAAATATACATTGTAAATAAAATAATAAAAGAACTAAATGTCATTCAAAAGCAGGATGGGTAAAACTATGGATCAATTTGGTTGACTTTCAATTTGAACTGAGCCAAAATGTAACCAAGATGTTCTATCCGTTATGCCAGACATTAGAACCAGCTATCATTACTGAATGCATAATACAATGTATCGTACCTGTACTGTTGATCGCTGAATGAGTCCTTCGTCATCCAAACTCCAACCCCAAAGGCAATAGCCATGTCATGGTGAATGATATATGGGCCCGCTATATTTAATTTAATGTGACATTTTATCATTCTTCGCATTTCTCACAGCAGACCCTTTTATTTGATACCTACCCATATCATGAAAGTAGTTAAAAAATATCCGCCGTAATGAATTCAGTGCGACTTACTTTTTTTACTACACTAATATTGTAAAGGTAAAATACCACAATAATATTGTAAAGGTAAAAAACCACTCTAATATTGTAAAGGTAAAAGTTTGTGGGTGTGTGAGTGTATGTCTGTTACTTCTTCACGCTCGAATGGATAGATGGATTTAAATGAAACTTGACCCACGAGTAGACCATAGCCTGGATTAGCACTTAGGATACTTTTATCCCGGGGGTATGTCCCAAGGGGGACGGGGGGGTTATGGCTTAATGCTCTACAAACTCATAATCGACGCCGAGTTGCTAGCCTGCCATTTTTTATCGTTTACATTTCGGGGTGTGTGCATTGGAACTGTACAATATAATTCCGCCAAGCCTGTTCGATCATCGGACCTCTATACAGCGTTACGCCACTAGTGTAGAATTATGCATGATGGACATCCCACCAATATGTACAAAACCGTTTTGGGAATACGTTTATTGTACATACAGCTAAGGAGTGGAATTCCCTGCCGGAATTTAAGTTTCCTGATGGCTACAACTTAGGGGTCTTTAAGTCAACCTTGAAATCAAGTGACTTCTAGATAAGTTACTCCATCGTCGACCACATAATCGCTTACCATCAGCTGAGATAGTGGTCAAACACGGAGTCTCGAAGATTTTGTAAATCGCTAAAAAAGTTATTTATTTGTGACGTAACAACAAATTTACTGTTTTCATATATTCCTGTATCTGTGTTATAAGACCTTGCTTTATGCCAAATTTCAGGATTCTATGGTCAATGGGAAATACCGAATTTTGTTTCCCTTGAGAGTGTCAAAATATTATCATACGTTTTTTGAGACATAAACGGCCGTATCATTTTTTCCGTTAACTTAGAAGTTTGAATTTTTCATAGCTTTAAGGGACCGCAAATTTGAGAATATGGTTTTAATTTCAACTCGATACCTCCACGCCTTCCTGAGATAAAGGGTCTTAACAGACACACAGACAGACGAACGGACAACAAAGGGATCCTATAAGGGTTCTGTTTTTTTTCCTTTTGAGGTACGGAACCCTAAAAACAAGTGTATGTGTAAAAATAATATATTATGCAAGGCATATTTAAGTTTTCAAATCAGCTTTCTAAGTAACAGGTGAGTCAAACTCATTATGAACTAAATTACCATGACGCAGTGTCGGTCAATACAGGTACAATAATGTAAATGACTCAAAGGAAGTGGGGTTCTTGGAAAATTACAAAGAGAAAAAATAAACACACCTGCCGGTACACTCATCATCTCCTAAGGTGATACATACGCATGCGTAAGTGCACTTTCTAGGCATAAAGATACAATGAATTAGACCGGCCTGTTGGTCTAGTGGTTAGGGGCCCTAACTGCTTTGCCGAAAGTTGTGGGTTCGATTCCCACCCAGGACAAATGTTTGTGTGATGAGCTTGATCATTTGTTCTTTGTCTAGGTGTAAATATTATCTATAATATGTATGTATTTAGAAATATATAAGTTTATTTATCAGTGGTCTAGTACTCATAACACAAGCTCTGCTTAGCTTGGGACTAAACGACGTCGTGTGATAGTTAAAAAAAAAAACATTAAAAAAAATACTGACTGAGTTTGATTCTCTCAATTAACAAATATTTTCGTTGCCACCAATTAAGTAACTACATAGTTTGTTATTTCAAAGCTCAAGGTACGAGCATGCGCGAGGGCGCGGCCCTCACGCCCCAGCCGCTGGGATCCCGATCCCGATTTCCGGCCACCGTAGGCGTGGGCTTGCGGACGGTGAGCATTGGGTAGCTCGCCGTCCGACCGTCTGGTAACCGTCCGGACCAAGTCCAAGTCGTCGACGGCGCGTACTGTTTCACGCGCGCCTCAAGGAGATGTCAGCAAACCGTAGGGGCCCAGCAGGGTCGAAACCTACTGCGGCCGAGGGTCTGATTCTGAAAGACTCAGCCCTGGTACGATAGGCAACGAAGGAACAGGAGTGGGTTTTTAGTCACTAAAAGTCTGACACGCCCTTACGCTCCGCCCAAGAGCGCGGGATGTCAATGGATGATTTTCCCACCTACAAAAAAAAAAAGTGTCGAAAATCATTCAATAACTTTTCCCACTCTGGGTGGAGTGAACGGGAGGAGCAAATGTCAGAGTAAAACCCCTCGTGTTCCTTTAGTTGCCCTTTCCATTCCAGGGTCGTGATGACGCTTTCAAACAATTTCGCAGGCCTTATGTTTAGCTTATTTAACTAAATTTAAACATTACCTTGAGTGAAATTAACGAAAAGTGGTAGTTAAGTTTGATTTATTATCAGAGGCGTAACGTGGAATTTAGAAGTGGGTGAAGGCGCATCAGCGAGGCCTTTTTCTTTTATAAATTCGAACACGAGACAGCGACTGTCTCTCGCAACCCAGTGTTCGACTACATCGTCGCTTACCATCATGTGAAATAGTAGTCAAACACGAACCTATAGATTATAAAAAAAAACCCTCGTCGTTAAAGAGCCCTCGCACACGCGAGGCCCTTTTGGGTGCGAGGCCGTGAGCGAGGGCCTACTTCTCCCACGCCTAGCTACGCTACTGTTTATTATAACACTAGCTGCTACCAGCGGCTTCACCTTCCTAGAAAATTATCCCATGGAGATAATAATATGCTTTTGGGATAAAAAGTATTCTGTGTGCTATTCCAGGACATAATGTTAATTGGTCAGAATAATGTTGGATGTGGACATATGAAAGCGAAGTTCGTCTACTGTGGCTTGGTTACTGCCAGCCGCCGCGTTTTGGACGATCAGGGTCTCTTCTTTAGACTGTTGCTTGCCCATTTTCGTGGATGATTCGTACACTTGCGTAGACGTCTAGTCCGTGGGCACAATAAATCAATAATCGTTCCATGGTCACAAATATTTTACTTATTGAATAATCTTGAGGCACATTACAAGTCACACCTACCGTCTCAACTTCGCGTAGCGCGTGTAGATCGCTTTGGCAGGGTCGCCATGTAAGGTGCGGTGTTGATGATAAATGAAACCAACGAGTGCTAAAGTAATACTGAATTATATTAAATAAGATAGTGCATATAAATGGTTACAAAGGTGCATAGATTATAATAATATAGATCTTAAAGTAGGTACTAATACTAATTACTTAATCCAACCCTCACACCTGTATACCAATTAAGTTTCATCAAAATTCGTTGCCTAGTTCGAGAGTGAAGAAATACTTTCGCCTTTCTGATAATGCTGTGATAGTTTCTCTCAACAACTCAGTGAAGTACCCGACGTAACTGAAGTACCCATCAATAATAACCGTACTAGTTTTAGAATTTCCGAACAACGGCAATAACAAAAATGTATAAAATTAACTACGCATGCTACTAGCATCTTCTAACCTTAGTGGTAAGTAAAAAGCACGCTTTTCCTTGCAACTTTTTATTTTAGTAGGTCACAGCAATTTACAGGACACAGACAAGCAGACGCCGAATGCATAATACAAAGTTTTGTAAGTATAGTTCAATATAACCTTAACCCTAATTTTGACGAGAAGCTTTTTACCTACGTAGACTTAGTGACACCAACTTACCTTTGACTTCCAGTCCTTGTCCCCTCGCGCGTATAGGGGTATTATTATTACGTAATTGCGCCTTTTTATGTAAAATCACCAAAAAAAAAAAGAAATAAAACAATCTTTTCCTGGATTTTTCCATAGAGACCAAAATTTTCGGCCGAATAAATTTCGTACACCATCCGTGTGTACAGTTCGACAATTGCGCGTTTTTCAAGATCACTCAAGTTGTTATGTACAATCGGCGTTCGAGGGGATATGTGTGTTTTTATAATATGACTTGAAATAAAGAAATTTTAATTTAATAATTTAATTTTAATTAATTTACTACTATGTCAGTCCGACTACAAGACCAGACCTCGAAACCTATCCTCTTGTAGCGGGGTGTGAGGCAGGGAGACGTTATTTCTCCGAAACTGTTCACGGCAGCAATGGAGGATGTCTTCAAGGTTTTGGAATGGAGAGGGCTAGGCATTAATGTCAATGGCGAGTACATCACTCACCTTCGGTTTGCCGACGACATAGTAGTCATGGCTGAGACTACGGAGGAGCTCAGTACAATGCTTGGTGACCTCAGTAGAGCTTCCGAAAGAGTGGGACTTAAAATGAACATGGACAAAACCAAAGTCATGGTAAACAGCCATGTAGCACCCACTCCTATCAAGGTCGGGGACTCTACACTCGAAGTTGTAGACGACTACGTTTACCTGGGACAGACGGTCCAGTTGGGAAGGTCTAACTTCGAGAAAGAGATCAATCGTCGAATCCGACTCGGCTGGGCAGCGTTCGGGAAGCTGCGCGGTGTCTTCTCGTCCAATATACCACAGTGTCTCAAGACGAAAGTCTATGACCAGTGCGTGTTGCCAGTGATGACATATGGCTCCGAAACGTGGTCGCTTACAATGGGCCTCATTAGAAGGCTTAAAGTCACCCAAAGGGCAATGGAGAGGGCTATGCTCGGAGTTTCCTTGCGTGATCGAATCAGGAATGAGGATATCCGCAGGAGAACCAAGGTTGCCGACATAGCACGAAGAATCGCCAAACTAAAGTGGCAATGGGCAGGGCACATTGCTCGCAGAACAGATGGCCGTTGGGGCCGAAAGGTTCTGGAATGGCGACCACGTACCGGAAGACGTAGCGTTGGAAGGCCTCCTACAAGGTGGACCGATGACTTGGTAACGGTTGCGGGGGTCCGATGGATGCGAGACGCACAGGACCGTTCGCTGTGGCGACGCTTGGGGGAGGCCTATGTCCAGCAGTGGACGTCTTTCGGCTGAAATGATGATGATGATGATGATGAATTAATTTAAACTACAACCAATGCCTCATTAGCCGAAATACGGGTTGCACTATTTTAAAAACTGTTAAAATGACGTAACCAAGATTTTTTTGAGTTGTGAAAACATGAAGTTGGAGCGAGAAGGCGTGTCACCGTATTACAGTTTTACTGAATAAAACTGGGACCTTCATTTGCCTTTTGCGTTTCAGAGACACGGTAACTCTCTCAAAAAAACTCATGGCCCTAGCGGGCAACAGAAACTTGAATACCATAAAATATGAGACCAACCTATTGCCATCAATCGGGACTATTGTCATCAAACCAAACTATTTGATGGAGCAGAATGATGGAAAAAAAGAGCAAAAAGATGGAGAATTTTTCTAGTCTGACACGCTGTTGTCAGACTTTTCCTAACTAAAAATTACTAGTATTTCTTTAGTTACCTTTTGCGTGCCAGGACCGCGGTGAATTTTTCGAACAATCGCGCCTGGGTCTGCAATTATGGGTCGGTAAGAGATTTCCAGATTGGTTACTGCAGTACAATACAAGCTTAAAGCATAATTATGCGGATAATAATGAAACGTGTTGTTCAATGTCAATATTTGTATAAAATATAAACAAAAGGCAGATTACTTTGTATATTATATAAACAAAAGGCAGATTTCGAATACGCAACCACCTGGCCGCCAGTCTCTATTTTCATCGTTGAGCTATTACAACCCCTATGTAACAAACACATGAAACTTCAATGTTAATAAACCCACCATAAACGTTATTACTTGGGTTGCAAAACTCAATATTTCTGAGTGTTGATACACTCGGTAGTGTTGGTTTTATTCAAAACCAATAAAGGAAATTGAATTGGATTTCAATTAATTGATTTATTATTTATTCTCGATCCGCCCGGCTTCGCACGGGCGCATTAATTTATATACACATTTATTTGTTAACAAAATAGGCTCTCAATAAATTAGTGCGCCTCACCATCAACGATTGCATTACTACTTACCATCAGGTGGGACCACAGTCAAGCACTAGTTTATATAAATAAAAATAAAAAAATACATGTTGTACATACTTACAATTTTCCCCTCAAGTTGAAGGGTAAAATCTACAAGTCACGGTTTTCATTTTAGAAGTCGACACATGGCCCCAGAAGGCTTCGGCCCTGCCCCTTACGGTTTTGCTGACATCTCTTTTAGGCGCGCGTGGCACTATGCGCCATCGACGACTAGAGCTTGATCTAGGCGGTTGCCGGACGGTCGGACGGCGAGCTACCCATTGGTCGTCGTACGCAAGTCCACGCCTATGGTGGCTGGAGCGTGAGGATGTCGGTTCCCTCACGCGTGCGGCCGCCTCCTTTGCTAGGATAACTGCTTCGCAGAAGGAGCGATCCACCACCCATTCCTCCTCGCTCTGGACCACCACGTACTGAGCTAAAACGATCATCATACTTATCTCACTAATATTATAAAGATACGCTAAAAGGCTTTAACAGATTTGGATAAAATTTGGCACACTGGTAGTTCATTTCATGAAATATCTTATAAGATATGTTTTATGCTATATAAAATTTTATTCCGTGAGTATGTCCCTATGAGATAATATTTTACTTTCACGCGGGCAAAACCGCTGACAGGAGTTAGTAGCATGTATATTTTGCATACTGTATTATGTACTAAATAACTTTAAACCAACACTAGGCAAGGTAAAACCGAATCGAAGCCGAACCGATTCGATCTTTGTTATCGAAGTCATTAACTACGTAACAAAAAATAAATGTTCCAAACCTCCAATAAATCCGTTGACAGAAGCACTAATGAAGAAAACTAAATACAATACCAAAGAAAATACCACACCAATATTGCAAAGATACAATTCCACACTAATATTGTAAAGGTAAAATATCACACCAATATTGTAAAGGTAAAATTCCAAACTAATATTGTAAAGGTAAAATATCACACCAATATTGTAAAGGTAAAATTCCACATTAATATTGAAAAAGGTAAAATTTCACACCAATATTGTTAAGGTAAAATTCCACACTAATATTGTGAAGGTAAAAGTTTGTGGGTGTGTGGGTGTTTGACTGTTACTTCTTCACGCTCGATTGGCTGGATGGATTTAAATGAAACTTGATCTACGAGTAAGACCATATCCTGGAATAGGACTTAGGATACTTTTATCCCAGGGTATGTTCCCTTGGGATAATTTTTAGGGCTCCGTACCTCAAAAGAAAAACACGGAACCCTTATAGGATCACTTTGTTGTCCGTCCGTCTGCCTGCTTGTCTGTCTGTAAAGACCCTTTATCTCGGGAACGCGTGCAGGTATCGAGTTAAAATTAAAACCATATACTCAACGCGGTCCCTTGAAGCTGTGAAAAAATCAAACTTCTGAATTGACGTCAAAAAAAGATATGGCTGTTTATGTCGCAAAAAACGTGTATTTCGACACTCTCAAAGGAATCAAAATTCATATGGTACTTCCCGTTGACTTAGAATCCCGAAATTTGGCACGAAGCAAGGTCTCATAGCACAAGACAGTATAGAAAAAAATCTGAAAACTGTAAATTTGCAGTTACGTCACAAAAAACATAATCATTTTTGCGATTCGGAAAAATCTTTGTAACTCAATTCGGGAATCGAAGTGTTTTCATAGGTAAGTTTGTACGGAACACTCAGTCCGACTCGCACTTGCCTGGTTTTTACTATAATGCGGGCAGCTGGCAGCACCTATTAATTTAAATCGTAATCGTACATCGGACATCTCGACGTACGGCGAGTATCCTTCCTTATGTTGTTGAATCTTCAACGGTCCGGACGAAGCGTTTCGCTTCATCGTTTATACCGCGTACATCGAAGGACTGGAACAATTTTCCTGCTGCGGTCTTCCCGTCCAACTATAATTTAGGTGTCTTCAAGGCTAGAGTGAATAGGATCTTAATAATAAACTAGGCCTCTCCATCAATGATTGCATCACTGCTTATCATCAGGTGGGATCGCAGTCAAGCACTGGTTTATATCAATAAAAAAATAATAATGCAAAGGTTTCAACGAACTAAATCCCTTGACATACCCTACAATACTCTAAAGTCTGCTATCGTAGTATAAGTTTAGACTCTAAATTTATCTTATCCCTAAAATAAACAATCCCTACAACTCGGTCCCTTATCGGAATGCAGCGTGAATATTAAGTCGGAACACGACCAAAACTGTGGTTTAAGATAACTTTATCTACCGTTTGGCACGGCGCCTGAGTAAACTAAGCGACGATACTCAATCGATACTGTAGATTAATTTAAAACTGCTTGCTTGTTTGAGCTTAAATTAATAGGAGCTATAGTTTCGCACTAAGTACTTCAACTGTCCCTAGGTAAACTATCGGAATTGACAAAGCTTACTAAACCCTTAAAAGTTTTTGAAAAAAATTGTTGTCATTTATTTAGAATTTTGTTTAAATTTTCAAGGCTTCTATCGTTATACTTTTTGACTTTTTAAATTTTTGAGTAAATTATGAAGTGCTAAAGCTCATGCAAAATAGCAGATTTTCAGAGGTCTAACATAGTTGTTTAAGTATTTCTGTTACTAACACATTATGGATTTTCTATATCTGAATTAAAGTACTTATATTATTATTATTATTTACTGGATTAGTTTTACATAAATTTATAAATAGATTTCAATAGAAGCCTAGATAATATCCACAAGATACGGTGTTTCCAAAATATCTAATGAAAAATGTGTAATAACGTCATAATTGCGTAAGAGAGGTTGTATGAAAAACAGTGAAAATGTACGTCAAGTTGCATCCCCTTAAGTCTTGTCAAGACTTTGACTAGACTTCTTTAAGAGAGAATTCCGCACGCAGATTTTAGTGAATATTCGTCTAAGTTGTCTTAAAATGCACTCACAATACCTCTTTGTTTGCCAAACTGGTTGTTTTCTCTCTAATTTCCATAAAACCTTATAGAAACATGAATGCAAATAAAAATCCAATCCAATTCATCCTTACACTGCTCTTAACCAACCTTCCGATCCAGATTATTGATCACCATCTGCACATACGGATCCACCGCAGATTGTCCCACATAACTGCTCGAAAAGAATAATTGAAAATAACGCTCTGCAATGTGGTGCTTTAAAAACTATTGAATATTTGAATTTAAAGCTAATCTCGAGCGCTCGAGAGTGGTTCTCAAGCTATCTCGAGCGTCGGTTCTCATTGTTCGGAATATTGAAAAATGTGAGGTAACTTTAAAAGCTTCGATTGGTTCTCGAATCGGTCTGTGTGAGATATGGGGATTGAGATGAATTTGTAACTTAAATAATAAAGGTTGTTTCTAAGATTATTTATCTATTTAAACTTGATGCACAGTGGTGGTACATAGGCGGACTTAATGCAACATGGCATGCTCTACCAATCAACCTTTGGGTAATCTAAATTACTTCTCTTTTGTGACTATAAGTGACTATAATAATATTGCTCACGTTTGTCATTAAAAACTTTTTACTGAGTGAAATTATTTTTGTTCAGTTTTACGTGTCTTGTATTAAACTTGTATTAAATTATCGGATTCATGATTACATCATGAATCCGATAATTTAATACAAGTTCACACATTACTAGATGATCTAGAAGAAGTGATTTATGATGATACTTAAAAGTCAGTTCGGCATACAGTCGTTTTTTGAGCTGAGACACATCAAACTCTTCCCGCTCAGGGTGGAGCGGACACTCTTATAAAAAAAAAAAACATTTATTTCAGGTAAAACCCATATCATCAAAAAAAAAATCAAATCCTATAAATCATACAGTACTCATTCCTTCTTTGCTGTAAACAACGGTCACCCTAGTCAATCGGCAATGCATCTGCGGCCACTAGCAACCACAAGGTGTAATCAAATCGGAAATTGCACTCGTTCTTTTTATTTCTCTTGAACATTTATGAGGCAATTAGCTTGAAATGTAGAGAAATAGATTAGTTTCTGCTATACTGAAAAGTGATGAAACGATCAAATATATTATAATTTAATCCTGAATCACACTTAATATTTTAAAGGCAAAAGTTTGCACGTATGCATTTGTGTGTGTGTTTGTTACTCCTTCAGCCTAAAATCGCTGAATGGATTTTGATGTTAGGTCCACTAGCAAACCAACCACTAGAATAGCACATAGAATTTTTTTATCCAGGGTGTATGTTCTCGTGGGATAATTTTATATGTTACGTAATATCTTTATCTCTGTTAATTAATATTATAAAGCTAAAGAGTTTATTTGTACACGCTAAACTCGGGAAGTACTGTTTATGATTGAATTTGTATTTTTTATATAACACTAGCTTTTGCCCGCGGCTTCGCCTGCATACATAAAATATAGCCTATATCACTCAGGAATAAAGCAGCTTTCTTTTGGTGAAAAAATTTTCAGAATCGCGCCAGTACTTTCAGAGATTATCTCACACAAACAAAAAAACAAATTTACCTTTTTATAATATTAGTGTAGATCAAGCTGTGACCCACGGAAACGGAGAAATAACCAAAAACGCGAGTGAAACCGCAGGAGATAAAAAAATCTACTTTTACACGAGTAAAGCCCCTGAAAGAAACTAGTATAATATAAATTAATACTAAACCCACTGAACCGTAAAAATACACTTCATTATACATTTCAGGCATAAATCTGCAACCCACACAATGCTAACAATTTTTCCGACAGCAGAGAAATACTCGTAATACAAAAAGCTCAGTACAAGAACAGCCATTTTTTATTTTGCAAGATCTAAAGAAGTTCTTAGCAATCTATTGTTACAAATTATTAATAAGCTAGAAAGAAACGGGGAATAACTGAATTTCTACGAACAATGTAATGTATTCCAGTTTCATTTTTCTTCATTTGTAGAAATATTACTATAATTTAGCGTCAGCAAAGTAAATTCTAGTTTACTACCCTGGTTTGGAGGATTAGGAGGTAAGAGTCAGTTAGTTAAATGTTCTATTCAAAATATTTGGTGTTTTGGTATGTCACTTTTATTTTTATTAGGTGGGAAATCATTTAATGACGTCTCCCGCCCTTGGGCGGGGCAAGAAGGCGTGTTAGACTTTTACTGACTAAAACCTACTCCTATTCCTTCTTTGCCTTCGTTCCAGGGCCCCGGTGTTCTCTTCCGGTGTTCCGGGGTTCTGGGCACGCCACAATTATGGCGGTAAATCCCCTCTTTGAGGAGTGGCTGGAAAGACCTCACGGTGTTACCTTCCGCATGACGCAGGTACTTACCGGACATGGTAAGTACCTACGGGAGGTTCCTGCACCGTATTCGTGTGGAAGAAATGCCCGGGTGTCACCATTGTGTGGAACGCCTGGAGGACACGGTGGAGAATATGGTATGTGACTTAAAAACCAACATTATCTATTTCTTCAATTTGTATGATTAAAGAAATAGACAAAGATGAGTGACTTTTGTCATGTTTTTTTTTTTAATATTCTGTTAAATAATTATAATGTTCTAAAATCTGCACATCATGCAATCTCCACACACACTAGATGGTCGTCTAGATGTCATTACTACGTCCTTGTAAAAGATAATAAGAAAAATTTGAAAACAGTCCTCATGCATTTTATTATTAATAAGCATCTAATAATGATACCTAATTATATTTCTATTATTATTATTATTTTTATTTTTTTTCTATTTTGGTGTACAATAAAGTTTATTCTATTCTATTATCTGTTCTATATTTCAAATATCCTTTACTCCTTGTGGACATCGTCCTACCATCGCGTAGTCTTTTTTAACCCAAAGGTTGACTGGCAGAGAATGCCTTGGTACATTACGTCAGTCTTTTAAATGACTGCTTAAGTTCGGGTGTATTTCCTGACTGCCTCAAAATCTCAGAAGTCTGTCCAATTCACAAGGGTGGAGACAAAAACCGTATCAATAATTATAGACCTATTTCCATCCTACCGACACTTTCAAAATTACTGGAAAAAATTATGAATAGTCGATTAGTCGACTATCTTAAACAAAAAATAATTTACTATCCCCAAATCAGTTTGGTTTTAGGCATGGAAAGTCTACTGAGCAAGCCGTAAATAGACTCATTAACTTTGCTAGTTCTAATATAGATAGAGGAAAAAAATGTCTCTCTATTTTTCTGGATCTGGCTAAGGCGTTTGATACGGTTTCTGTTTCCCTTCTACTGAAAAAACTTGAGAATTTAGGAATTAGGGGCACTCAGCTGAAACTTTTTAGGAGTTACTTATCCGGGCGGTCTCAATGTGTACGAGTTGATAAATATAAAAGTACGTATCTACCAGTCACACATGGAGTTCCACAGGGCAGCATTTTGGGACCCACATTATTCCTCGTATATATAAACGAGCTTACAAATCTAAAACTCACCCTTGGAGAGGTCATCTCTTTCGCAGATGATACTGCTCTAGTATTTGCCGCCGATACATGGGATGAGGTTTTCAGTGCTGCTCAACGAGGATTTAATGCGATTAGACATTGGCTTCAGAAAAATATATTAACGCTAAATGTGGACAAGACGAAATACATCTGCTTTAGTATTAGGAAAGCAAATGGCCTTACCAGCAACCACAATATTATATCACACGAGTGTCTCTCTGATGAAAGTTGTAAATGTTTGCCACTTGAATGTGTTAGATCAATCAAGTACTTGGGCGTTACGGTTGACTGTAATCTCAACTTCAAGGAACACATCAGAATATTATGTGCAAGAGTACGAAAACTTATTTTTGTTTTTAAAACCTTACGTGGTGTTGCTGACTCTAAGCTGCTGAAGCAGATATATTTTGCTCTCTGTCAGTCACTCCTCACGTATTGCATATCGTCTTGGGGTGGGGTATGCAAAACCACGATGAAGTCCATTGAGATCGCCCAGCGAGCAATCTTGAAGGTTAGTAATTTCAAGCCAATTTATTTTCCCACTAAAACCCTATATCATATATGCGAGGTTTTAACAGTTAGACAGTTATTTGTACTTAATGTTATTTTGCGACAGCACTCGGAACTGACCTATAATACACATTTGCTGGAGAAACGTCGGAGGCATATGGTATGCAGTAAACCAATGTGTTATAAAACTAAGTTTAGTTTAAGGTTTGCTGGATTTCTAGGACCATATTTATATAATAAGATAAACAAAACTTTAGATATATATTCCTTAAATAAAAAACAATGCAAAGTGAAAGTAAACCAATACCTACAGACCCTTGATTATGAAGAAACTGAGCAACTCTTACTTAGAGTTGGTTAAATAAATGAAAGTTAGGAACAAAACTTTCACACAAAATCTCACATTACACATACATTTACACACCCTCTTACACATTTCACCCACGTACACATCACCAAACACAGCTAAGAGGACACACCTTCTAAATTTACTATATTCTAAAATGCCTTTTGTAATACTAACCTAGTTTTATTTAAAAAAATGCTTCGAACCATAGTACAATAATTCTGCATTTTTACTGTTGGCTGTTCTAAAACGAGGGGATTTCGCGCTGATAACTGAAATACAGGCTTAGCCTAGTTCAGTTACAGATGCTTAATTCATTTGTTAGTCACTAAATGTATTGCCAAATGAAATGTAATATAGTACTAAGTTTTTTTTTGAGAATAAATATTATTATTAAAAAAAAAAAAAAAAAGTCTAGTACACATTACGAGTACAACTGTAAAATCGACTGTTCCTAGGTAAACTTTCGAATCTGAAAAATTGCAGTTTTTTTTATTTCTGTTTATGAGGTATTTTTAATGTGCGTAATAAAAAACTGATAATTATCAGTGCTTATTGCTTTTTTTGAAATAAAGTAATATCGGAACGCAACTGTTAAGCAGTCGTATATGAACGAAATTTAAGTATCGCGTGCAAACTTGGTAGTGGCAAGTGGCCCGAATGAGAGCAGTTTCGCGAGTGTTCGCCGCACACCGACGCATGCCACCGCAGTCTGATTGCGGTTTTATTTAAATTGTACAGTAAGTTATGACATTAAAAAAAAATGTTTTGGTCTTTTCTCAGTGTTTCCTATGTAATAAACCGATCTGGTAGTTTCGATATTTTTTTGGCGCGGTACATATTCAAAACTAGCTTCTGCCCGCGACTTCGTACGCGGATTCTGTTGCTTATATCAGCGACAACGGCATCGTCAAAATCGAAGATCTGAAACGTCGATGTCGAATTCTAAGAGCCCGGGGACGGGAAAACAACGTGACGCGCGAGACGATTCGAGACGTTCCAGATCTTTCATTTTTGTAAGTCAACACGAAATGCCCATCAGACTAAACAACTTTTGGTAAGACGTCATTCCTATATATGTTGTAATGTCGCTGGGCTTTGGAGTTCCACAACAGGTGTTCCAGATCTTCTTTATTCTAACAGTAGAAAATGCTCTTCACGTGAAACATTTTTTGCTATCTGCCGTCCACGGCGTGTCCGCGTCGTCGTCGATTAAATACACCTCTTTGCTTGTCGTACGTGTAGTAGTAGTGATCTAGCAAAGTTGTCCCCTTCGCAGAGTCTGAAAAAGGCCAACAGAGTGGTTTTTGGCGCGGATTTTCCAATCTCGCTGCAACGTTATCAGGATCAAAATATATGCGAATATGTAAATAATGCGCTGGCCATTCTTTAAATGGACATCTAAATGCATGACTGTTGTATGCCTGTCGTGTATAGAGAAGGCCAGTATTTGCCAAACCGCCTCAGAAGTGCTGATGTAGCGACCAGACTGGTATTTGGTCACTTCGTCCCTGTCAGTACTCTGTAAAGTAAACGTTGCCTGGTCACTACCTTTGTTGACGTATTTACAGATGTATTTAATCAACTGTACGCTTGTGCACGACTCGACGTTAATGTGGGTACTGAACGTCCTGGAAAGTACAGGTGAGTATGGAACTATCCACCTGTTGTAATAATGGAGATGAGAGTTGTCGTTGGAACGGAACTGAATCATGTAAATGTAAAACTGGAGGGAGGAAGTCTTTTAATTTGGGGCACCTGTCTGAGGGTCTACATTGTATATGGCAAAGTGGTAGCCATCTTCTTCGCGACAAAACATTAGGGGATACTGTAGGGTATCATAAGCGCGATGTATAAGTTTCAAAGTCATCTGGAAAGCACTGTTGTAGGCTTGAATATTTATTAAGAAATGGTTGGACTTAGGATGCTCGCCATTCAAAAGAACTCGTAAGATCTCCGGTGGCTCTTGCATAGAGTTTAGTCGTACCTTTCCAGACGCACAACACATTCCCTTGGTCTCTCCCTTCCACTTACGCGCGTGACAGTGTGCACATACCGCAAACATGGTACCAATGTCTTCGTGTTCGATGTAATTAATAAATGGGATATAGAAAAACGCACTCGTTTCTTTATTGAACCACGGTTGCTTTTCAGGATCTTAAACCATAGACTCAGTATCAGATGGCGATGAATTGCGAAGATTGCGACGTAAACGGTCTAGATTAATTTGGGCCACACGCTGTTCGACTGATTGACTTGCCCGAATTTCCTGAATCCGCTCACGTTCTTGCGTGAAATGAACAGACACCTCAACACGCATGTCGCGATATCTTTGCCGAGCAAGTGCCTTACGTTGCTCACGCTGCTCGTCTGTCTCCAAAGACCGAGCCAGAGCATGCTGTGAGCGGCCTGCACGAAATTGATTTGATTCTCAAGTGATCGAGATGTGGCAGTGCGAATACGCTGAGAGCTCTCTCTGCGTGTAAGTCTCCGAAGTGCGAGATACTGCGTGGCGCTCGCGATCGCTTGCTTGGCGTGTATCGCGCTCCTGACTGTTCTCGAGCGACCGAGCAGTCTCAGTGCGGAAAAGCTGAAGACTTAATCTCTGCTCTCTCTCTGTATCCGTTTCGGAAGCGCGAGATAAAGAATGACGCTTTCGGTCACGCGCAAGTCGTATCTCACGCTCCTGACTGCTCTCAAGTGATCGAGCAGTCTCAAAGCGGATATTCTGAAGACTCAACCTCTGATCCTGACGAAATAATGACGATCCTGGTCGACAGCTAAACGCATTTCTTGTTGTTCCACACTTTCCTGAGATCGAGAAGCAGTAGTACGGACTCGTTTATATTCTAGTCGTAATTGGTGCTGCGTGCTAGTTTCTGCGGAAAAACTTAGTGTATTACGCTCACGGTTAGCACCTAGCCGTTGTTCACGCTCTGCGTCGGTTTCGAGATATCGAACTAACCTGCGCATCTTAGAAACCCTTGAGTTTCGAGACAGATTTGATCTTTTTCTAAAAGACACAGCTAAAATTCCTTCTTAATCCGATACTAAAGATATTCAAATCAATAAAAAGTAATCAAATAAGTATGTGAGAATTGCTAGTAAGTAGAAAAATAATAATTATTTGCAGGAAAATTAAACACATCAACCAACACAGTCAACAAAGGTAACCCCCGTTTCTATAGGAAGAGAGCGGCACATCGGGACCTATAACATCACTTTTTGGGAACGAAACCATAGCGCGATCTAACTCGACGCCAACGCCATCTAGTTAGAAAACGGAAACTACATATTATTTACCCAAATTAAATTATGGATAAAACTAAATTGTCGTTAATGTAACAGACAACTACCTAATTTTTGCATTAAAAAAAATGGTAACAGCAGCAAGGAACAAAACTAAGAATTACATACTTAATAAATTTAAATTCCCCGCTAAATTCCCCGTAGCAACTTGCAATTTATAATATTACTGCCCCGCTCCTTTATAAAAATAGCGTGTTTATTATGTTCTCTGAGTTAAATTATAATTAACTAAATAACATGTCATTTTGTGCATTCTATTACGAACAAAAACCTTGTGAAATCAATATTGCTTACCTCCCATAACATACGGCGTGATAATATGTAACCTAAAGCCTTCCTTGGTTTACAAAGAATATTTTTGCTGAATTTCAATTCAATCTATCTAAGTAGTTTTGGCGTGAAGCCGTACCATACACACAGACAAAAAGACAAACAGACAAAAATTCTAAAAAGTCACTTTTTGTCATCAGTTACGTTTTTCTAACAAAAGCCACTTATTTTTTCTCGAAAATTCTCAATGTACAGTTTTTCTTTCGTTACTGTTTTATTATATGTATAGATAATAACGAAAATGCCGTTTCCGATTGTGTACGTGGAATTTTATGTGACGTAAACTATCAATTATGTCAGTTTCGATATGTTTTGGTAAGTTCGTTTCCTTGTAAATAATCGAAAGAGCCAGTTTCGATCGATAATGTCAGTGCAGGTACGTAGTATATGATAGTAACTCATTTTTCTCAAAAACTATTCATAATTAATAAAAATCATTTTTGCTAATGATTCTTAAACCCAACCTAAATATGAAATCAAATTTATATACAGATATAGTCATTAATGACAAAGTTATTACCTTTTTATCTTGGTATTCTTTATTTTGCAAATAGGACACTTCCAGTCGACAGCGATGCGACGCGCTTTTTTGACGCCATATTTTAGATAGGAGTTATTGTGTATATATTATGTAATTTTAATTAGTTAAGTGTTTTTATTTTTCATGTATAAATGACAAAGTTATATATAAAATAAACTTCAAATCGCTCTCCTGTAAAATAATAAAAAAAACGTATTTCCTGGAACAAGTTTGGTAAAATATTCGAGTAAATCACGGAATTACCGAATGTTAACAGAGTTTTCAGGCGTTATCTCTCTCTTTTAGCGTTGCCTTTTCGTCAATCATCGCGTTGGATTGTGTTAGATAAAGTAACAATAGCTTTTTAAACCATGCTCGATGTTGACGATAGACGAGTGAAAAAGCACCCTCTTAAAGAGTGCGCAAGTGGAAGAATGGTCAAATATAGACCAAAATTATATTAGGTAACCAATTAACGTTTTGGGTTTACGATACGGGTTCGTGGAGAAAATCATCATCATCATCATTACAGCTGAAAAATATCCGCTGCGATATCCTCCCTCATGTATCGCCACAATGACCGGTCCTGTGCGTCTCAAATACATCGGATGCCCGCGACCCTTACCAGGTCATTGGTCCACCTTGTGGGTGACCTTCCAAGGAAGGAGGAGGAAGGTGGAGAAATTGCAAAGTATTAACCGACAAAAAAAGTTTAAATAAACTGCGATGTAAATTTTTATAGTCATAAGTTGGAAGTGCTTTTTTAGTATGTAATTAAAATGAAATGGTGTGCAAAAAGAGTTCTGTGTTTTCCTTTATGCTTTAATTAGTCATCTAGAAAATAAATAAATAAATTTGATGAATTTCAGAAACTACACTTTTACTTTTGAGTTTTTGAGACATGTAGGTATTTTGAAACTAGGTTAGACTTGTATAATTTTAAGAAAAACTTTACCAGGAGGTAAGGTTTTTCTTAAAATTATACAAATACAAATAATTTATTTGTTTATGGCAAATTTTGTCTTCTTGAAAATTAACTGATTGAAGTTAATATAGGTCTTTTGAAACTGCAGATTTGATTTTATACTATTGGTATTTAAACTAACTAACAACATTCTGTTTAATCTGTGTCTATCTATTATTCTGAACGTTTTTAAATGAATGAATAATTATTAGGCATTAAGTCCACCTTTGTACAGTGTTGCATAAAGTTTTAATAATTACATAATTTATGTTTGTTTCAATGATTTAACTACATAATGAAAGTGATATTACAGGTCTATGTTAGTACCCAATTTTAAATATGTATGACATAAAGCAATTGCCCTGTATATCTATCTGTCTTTGATTACACGAAATGGTGACTGTAGTAACAAAACCTTTGTTTTTGCATTCAGAAAAAAAACAGCCTTTATGCTACTGACAGCCGTTTTTGATTGACACTGTTTTCTGACCCCTGCCGGTCGCAATGGTTGTCAAAGAACTGAAATAAAACACCCTTACAAAGATTTAGTTGGCCAGAAAACTGAAGACTAACAATGCTAGTAGCGTTCCTCGAAATTGGTGTCAACTTTTCAATATTTTTCAGTAACAGTTTTATCTAGCTGTCCAATTTAAAAAACTCACCTTACACGGGATGGTGCGGGTGACAGCTGTCGGATTTATACAATGTAGCTTCTACCTATCCTTTTCTATTATCTTAAAGATGCATGTTTTCGTCCTGTTGTCATCCTACCCATGCTATATATAAAAGGGTTTAAGTACACTCACAGAGTACTTTGTAATATACTGGTACACTTGACTGCAAAATGGACAGCCCGATAATGTCACACTGGATACGTCATTTAATAAATATGTTTAATAGTATTAAGTTGTATCGTTTTAAGTTTGTATATTTCATTATTTTGTGTCGTGTATGTGTAAGTGCTTGTATATATGTGATTCGTTTGTGTATGTAGAATTTGTTTATGTAGGGTAATTGTAATTATTTATTGTGTTTGTGTTTTTTTTTAGTGTTATAAACTAGTGCTTGACTGCGATCCCACCTGATTGTAAGTAGTGATGCAATCGTTGATGGTGAGGCGCACTAGTTAGTTAGTTATTTATTTATTTAATCTTCATGCAACATAAAGTACAAATACGGACTTAATGCCTTAGGCATTCTCTACCAGTCTACCTAGGGTGGTGAAGAGACAATATGGTAGGTGCATAAAAAGGAAATGTAAATTATAAAATTATAAAACAAAAGTAAAAAAGTATACATATTATAGTAAAAAAACACATACATCTTTTCTTTTTTTCCTTTTACTTTTACACACGGTGTCTACATCTATTTTTATTTCAATTTTCCTTTCGCAGCTATTTCGGAAGAGATTTTCGTAGAAATAAGCATCACCCATGTACCTATTTTTCTGTTTCCGTCTTCTTTTCTTTTAATAAATAAGTGTGTACATGAATTGTAAAATAAATAAATACATATATATTTAATACAATATACAGAATATATATATACTTGATTTGATTTATGGACCCTGCTGTTCTGAAATAAATTTATTATGGCAATAAAATAAATGCCCCAAAAATACATGCCCCAGTTGGTAATGTGCAAAACTAAGACACTGGTTAGTTTCTAATAGTAAATAGTTTGAATATCAACTAAAACATTACTGAGCTGACAAGTGGTTAGTGCGATTGCAAGCCAGCTGATGCCATTTTGATTCTGCGGTCTTAATCTACGACAACTGCAGCAGACGTACCTAGGAATTGGTTCAGAGCAGTCACGGAGTTATTTACAGTACTACGGCCCACTGGTTCAATCGTAGAATCGAAACTGATAATATTAGGTACAATTAATTGGATTTCATGGTGCTTGATGTTCCTTAGGAAGTGCGTTAATTAGCTTTAGTGTGGTCGATATCACGTCTGAACCATTACCAATGAGTTGGACTACTTAAACACTGGCAACAGTGGTGACTTACAAGTTGTAGGTCGCGGGTTCAAGACCAGCCAGGCGCATTACTTTGTGTAATTTATTTTATCACCACTGCTCTCAAAATGGTGAACAAAAACATTGTGAGGAAACTGGCATGTCCTATAACCTAAAATTCAAAGACATGTGATATCCACTAACCCGTACTGGGCCCGCGTGGTGGATTACAGCTCCCGGGGTCTCCTAGAGAGAAGGCCTGAGCCGCAGCAGTGGGAACATTATAAGCCCGATTATGCTATGCTATTATACTATGCTATTATGCTATGTTATTATGCTATGTTATTATGCTATGCCATTATGCAATGCCATTATGCTATGCCATTATGCTATGCTATTATGCTATGCTATTATACTATGCTATTATGCTATGCTAAATGGAAGAAAAAAACGTGTTGCGCTGACCCCAAATAAAACGGGACAAGGGCAGGAAGATGATGATGATGATTATGCTATGCTAATAAGCTATAGTATTATAGCAGAGGGTGATTTAGATATCTATCTAAATCACCTCGCGTTTCGCGTTCACGTTTTTTTTTTTTTTTTGAGACTGAATGTTTTTATTATGTTACTGGCTGAACTTAAAACTGCGTTAGTTAAAAAAAATTAAGCCTAGTAAGCACAGTATTAAAATGCATAATATAGTACATTATGATAAAATATAAGTGTTCCTTCCAGTGAAGTTCAGTGGCTGTATTAATTAAATAAAATTAAATACTACAAAATCATTAGAAAATGTTACATCCATATTCTATTGTCACTACGAAAGACGTTATCGTAAAAACTTTTCACGCAAGAAATCATAAACGTAAGACTAGGCAGTATGATCAAAATACCTTAGCCTTCCTCTAGGGGTAAATAAAAAAAAATGATGCGTGCGCTTATGAAAACAGATTTTTACCGCCATGTCACAGAAAATTTTACTAGTTTTACTGTTATTTTCTTCAAGTGTATTGAAAAACGTCGTATGACACACGTGAGTAATTAATGATTACCGTTCTTGGCTCTTTTAAGACCCTCGCCACGGCTCGGGTCTAAATACCGCCTCGACGGTAATCACTAACATTACACACTTGTATCATAATGTACTATAATTCGTCACTAATTCATAAATAAATCATTATTAAGAAACAAAATTACAATTATATTTTAAGCACCGATTTCTTTTTAAAGAAACTTGTTATCTAATTATTGTAAGCAAATAATACGAGCGTTGATAGAGCATATCGGTATTGATATCTCACACACAAACAGGCTGGTGACCCAATCAAGACTTAGTTATCAATTATTTTAGAAATAAAAAATTACTTGTCTTAAAAATAGCTGAAACCAATTCAATAGCCGATTTTGGATATACTACATGCGTTTATTATATGTTGTACTAGCTTTTGCCCGCGGTTTCGCCCACGTACCTACATAAAATATAGCCTATGTCACTCAGGAATAAATGAGCTTTCTATCGGTGAAAAAACTTTAGCAATCGGACCAGTAGTTTCAGAGATTACCTCCTACAAACAAAAAATAAAAAAACTTTACCTCTTTATAATATTGTAGTTTAGATGTTATTTTCTTTTTCAATTCTGTTTACAATTATTTCATAACTAAATAGTAACCCGTTGTTTAGTGATTTCTGTAACTAACAGAAGTCGGATAGTTTCCCGGACTGCGGTCTGTGGCTTGGTGCAGATGCACCCAAACTATGAACTTTGCAGTTAGCTGCAAGTTTGTGGAGAAGCTGCAGCTAATACGATATTAATTTATGGTGGAAATCACTTTGAGATCGCTCTGGTTGGAGCAAGAGAGGGAATATCAGATTTTTACTGACTAATACCCACTCTTGTTTCTTTAGTTGCCTTTTACGTTTCAGGGCCGTGGTGACGACTTTTTCAAACAGTCTCGATGATTTGTTGTAAATCTATATATATAAAAGCGAAATACCACTCACTAATTTATCACGAAATCTCAGAAACTATAACACCTACAAACTTAAAATTTGGCAGGTAGGTTCCACATAGGGTGTAGACATCTGCTAAGAACGGATTTTACGAAATTCCACCACTAAGATGGTAAAAAAGGGGTGGAAGTTTGTATGGAGAAACTTACTTTTACGCGGGTGAAACCACTGGCAGAAGGTAGTTGATTATAACAATACAATCAAGCTCTCAATCAAATATCAAGATCTAGTGCTATATATCAGCCTGATATACTCGTAGGTACTCGCAACTTAAATAGTAAGTTATTGTTAAAGTATTAAATATGGTAAACCACCTAGGCATGCATGTCCCAGTAGGTAACGTGCCCTACTTACAAAACTAAGACTCTCATTTAAAATTTGGTCATATTTGAGCCGATTTGGTTAGTTTATAAGTATGACGACGATGTAAAATATACAATGCAAGTTTAACTTGCGTTAAGTCTAACTTAATTGGTGGGATCGCAGTCAAGCTCTAGTTTATATCAAATTTAAAAAAAAAAACTAAATCCGTGACAAATGTTTATTCAACATTCAAAGACCATTCACTAAACAAACGATCCAAAACGAAGTCAACATAAATCAATGTAATATCATAAAAACAATGTCGAATCATAATTTAATTTCCTGAAGACGGATGAGCTTTCAATAAAATAAATCATTTATCAATTTCAAATGCAAATCTGTGAATTACTTAGCCGAGGAAGATCAGGGAACGTGCCAAAAGGCTGCATCGACTAATTGGCTAGCATCCATAAATTTTGTCGCAAATCTGCATTTTGAACTCGATTTTTTTGCGATTCTCTTAATTCAGTCGTTGTCACTGGCACTCTGGATTTGTTTTTTATTCAGTTTGTTAGAAATGATATTCACTTGAAGAGTTATTCGACTGAAGTTTTTATTCATAATAACCAAAGACAATAATAACAATATATTTGTCCGAAAGAGTGTCCCTGGAGTTTCATTGAGATCTTCACTTTGGAATACGCAGCTTAAAAGCTTCATATTTCTGATTGACCAAGTGTTTATTTATTTATCATTTATTTCAAGCATTAATCCATAGAAATATTATTAAATTAAATCAAATTAAACAGTTACACCATAATAGATAGATCAAATAGACTAGATTAGATAATTTATTGAGTTAAGTACATTAAAATTAAGAATACAAAATTGTAACGTCTAAACAGGTACATACAGCGACGAGCACGCCATAATTATGGTGGTAAATCCCCTCTTTGAGAAGTGGCTGGAAAGGGGCCACAGCGTCCTCGCCTTTCGCATGACGCAGGTACTCATCGGACATGGTAAGTTCGGGACGTTCTTGCACCTGATTCAGGTAGAAGAAAAACCGGTTACCATTGTGTAGATCGCCCACGGGAAAAAGGTGGAGTACAGGTATGTGCTTGAGCGAAGCATCGCCGAGTCCTCGAGGGAGGCAATCGGCGGCGGCGACCTCTCACGCCGGGCCCTGGTACAAAACATGGTCCAGAGTGAAAATCAGTAACTGTTCTCAACGAACATGCCAGTTGAACTACACCGCTACGGCAGCTTAAGACTGCAGCCAACCCGACATACATTTCCTCTTACGCGATTATGACTTTATTACACATTTTTGTCATTAGATATTTTGGAAACACATTTATCTTGTGGATATTATTAGGCTTATATTGAAATCAATTTATAAATTTGTGTAAAACTAATCCAGTAAAGCCCTCTGAATGTCTGCTATTTAGCATGAACTTTGACCCTTCATAATGTAGGTACTCAAAAATTAAAAATGTCAAAAAAATATTAGAATAGAATCGTTGCAAATGAAGATTCTAAATGACAATTTTTTTTTTCCAAAAACTTTTACAGTTTTAAAAACTTCACGTATTTCCTGGAACAAGTTTTGTGAAATATTCGAGTAAATGACGGTATTACCGAGTGCCAGCAGAGCTTTCTGGTATTATCTATCGGTTTTCGAAACATTGCGTTATATTGCGTTGTATGAACCGGCAAGCTTTTAAACCATTCTCAGACTGACGATAGACGAGTGGGGAAGGGCCCTGTTAAGTACAGCTCTAAAGGTGTTTTTAAAATCAATGACCTAAGTGTAAATGATTAAGACACTGTCATAACACGATTGATAAATGTAAGTTAGTTAACACAGTTCAATTATAGGAGTTTTAGCCTTAGTCCGTTTGTCAAGGCCTTCTAGCTCTGGATATAATGGCAGTCTTCCTAATCAATCAAAGATTTATTCACCCCAAGGATACAATTTCCATTCCGAAGCTGTTGTTTCTAAAGTTACGATTGTTTATGTTAGGTTACGCTCAAAGTTACAATTTGACATAATAGTATTATGGAAAGTTCGGAGAGTACGTTTGTTTAATTTGTACCAAATAACAATATGATATTGAATCTACTGATTGAGAACATCACCCTTTTACCGTTATCTCAATTTATTTCGGGTCGGAGCAGCATGCAATGTATATGAAACAATGTACGGAACATCATCTTCCTCAAGGTCGATTAAATTGAATTGTTTGGAAGAAAGAGGAAGATATAAATATTAAGAAAAAAAAAAAAGTAATCTAGCTCTATATGGACTCCGTAAGCGACTCACAGAATCCTCCTTGACTACTGTTGGACTTTTAAGATGTTATTGATTTCTTTTTTTAAACAATGACTTGCTAAGGAACATTATATATGTGGAAACTTGTAATTGGGCTTTTTCTACATAATATATAATATTTTTTACTCTAATATCTGCTGTTAGCTGTATGTTTTCTTAAAATTAATCAAATAAAATAAATCATATTACAAGGTCATAATTCCCGTCATATCAATAATCACCTCCGTTCTTCTCCGTTGTTTCGTCTAGAAGACGTAATATCTTAAATTACTCATATAATAAATTATATTCAATATATTCGTTTTTTATGGGGAATTAGATTATTTATTCCTAATTTCTTTATGTATAAATATTTCAAACATAGCTTTATGTGGAATTCCATTTTTATCTGGGATTCATTCTAAGCATTTAATTTTAGAATTAATATTAAAATTAAATTAAATTAAAATTAAAGATTTTTTTATATTATTTTACGTCTAGAAGACATAACATCTTTTTCAGAATTCATTTACAATTATTTTTTCAATAAATATCAGAATACGAGTATGTAATAATGAACATAAAGATACTATAAGGAACTTTTCAAACAATTTGCCAATACCAAGTTCCTACCATTGTTCAAGCTTGTCGACGTGTAGTGTTCCGTGCGTGCCAAAAAAGGTGACTGACATCTTTTTGAGGCCCAGTAGAGTCGATGCCTGCTAGGGCCACGTGGAATTTCTGGAGAGGAAACCCGTTGTCCTAGAACGCAAAGGGCAACTGAAAGACACAGGTATAGTTTTAGTCAGTAAAAGTCTAAGACGCCCTCCTGTTCCACCCTAGAGCGAGATGGGCCCGCCATAATTAAGGCGGTAAGTCCCCTCTTTGAGGAGTGGCTGGAAAGTCGTCGCGGCTTCCTCACCTTCCGCATGACGCAGGTGCTCACTGGACCTGGTAAATTCGAGAGGTTCCTGTACCGAATTCGTGCGGAAGAAACGCCACCATTTCGTGGACAGCCCGGAGGACACGGTGGAGCACACGGTAGAGGTATGCGTCGCTTGGGCAGAGCACCGCCGTGTCTTCGTAGGGGCGATCGGTGGCAACGACCTCTTGCGCCGGGCCCTGGTACAGGCCATGGTCTGGAGCGAGGAGGCAGGGCAAGCAGTCGCCTCCTTCTGCAAAGCAGTAATGCTAGCGAAGGAGGCAGCCGCAGGCGTGAGGGAACGGCCCTCACGCCCCAGCTGCCGGGATCCCGATCCCGATTTCCAGTCACCGTTGGCGTAGGCTTGCGGATGGCGAGCAACGGGTAGCTCGACGTCTGGTCATCCGGTAACCGTCCGGACCGAGCTCGAGTCGTCGACAGCGCATAGTATTCCACGCGCGCCTCAAAAAGATGCCATCAAACCGTAGGGGCCCAGCAGGGTCGAAGCCTACTGGGCCATGGGTTAAGCGAAAGTGTGTCCTGGAACGTTGGCAAAGAAGGCACAGGAGTGGGTTTTAGTCAGTAAAAGTGTGATACGCCCTCTCGCCACCACCCAAGAGCGGGAGTAGTCATTAGATGATTTGATTTCCTATTTAACAAAAAAATTACAAGCAATTTGTGAGTGTTTAAAATCATTTTTTACCGAAGATAGATAGATGTGGATGTGTTTAACAAATGAACCCATAATGTTACCAAATCAGATAGGCCGGTAGTATTTGATAAAAGGAATTGATAGGGCGGTTTTCTCGGCTCCTAATGACCGGAAAAACTAAAGGAGGAGAGCCGAAATAAATTGGTTGAAGAAAAATAGTCTTTACGGACGAAATGGTTTAGATGTTCATCTGTTTGCGCTCAGTCATCTAGAACTATTGCCAGAGCCGAATCTCCAGTATATCATGCTCTAAAGATGGTTAAGGGGATGCAACTCGACATACATTTTCACTGTTTTTCATACAACCGCTCTTACGCGATTATGACGTTATTACCTACACATGTTTCATTAGATATTTTGGAAACACAGTATCTTGTGGATATTATCTAGGCTTCTATGGAAATCAATTTATACATTTGTGTAAAACTAATCCAATAAAGACCTCCGAAGATCTGCTATTTTACATGAACTCTGACACTTCATAATATGCTCAAAAATTAAAAAAGCCAAAAAAGTATAACAACAGAAGCCTTCCAAATTTAATAAAAATTCTGAATGACGACAATTTTTTTCAAAAACTTTTGAGTTTTAAGCCTTAAAATACGTGCTTTCTTTTAAAAAACACGTATTTCCTAGAACAAGTTTTGTAAAATATTCAAGTAAATCACGGAATTACCGAATGCTAACAGAGTTTTCAGTCGTTATCTCTCTTTTTTCGCTTTGCCTTTTCGTCAAACATCGCGTTGGATTGCGTTAGATGAAGTAAAAAGCTTTTAAACCATGCTCGATCTTGACGATAGGCGAGTGAAAAAGGACCTTCTTAATGCCCTCTTGTCTGCTGACCCTGAATATGATGTGTTTATGGATAAATAGAGTAAAATAGTAAAATAATACTTCTTTTTATATCTTAGAAAGTTTTTTGTATGTTCCTAAAAACCTAAGACTTTTCAAAATTTAAAGCGATTTTCATAACATAAATACGCGTAGTAGGTAAACACGAAATTGTATTACCGAAATGGAGATTAGCTAAGACCAGCAAGTCATTTTTAGTAAACAGCATACGCTTTTATAACAAGCTGCCAAAGGCGGTGACTGAACTTAACGAAGGAAAAATCAAAACCCATATTAAACGAGTCCTAACCAAAAAATAGAATCACAAGGTTAAAGACTATGTCGAAGACTCGCTTGTTTGGCAATGACTTCTTCTGCACATGTGGCCCCCTGGTAACTTATAATATTGTGTAAATGTGAGTTTTTATGTGCCCATGTAGGCCAATGTGAAATAAAAACAATTTGAATTTTGAATGTTTAACCAAAGTTTTCAGTAGTAGTTTTTTGCTAATTAAATCATGTTGCTAATTAAATCATAATCAAACATAATTTAACCACAAAATTACTATCGTATAATTACGGTACTCAACCTTTTGAGTACCGTAATTAGAGACAATAGGAAGACAATGGGTGAGCGAACGCCGGCGTTCGCTTGGGGTTTAATACATTTTTTAGTTTTGGTAAGAGACAACGACCTGACCTCTTTCCATCTTCGATGGATATTCCGTCCAACAGGAACATAATAACAATATGATTTTGCTGTTATCTATCCATATCGTGCTGACTCTCAAGTGTGTCGATCGGTTTAAGCTAATGCCGATATAATATATCTTAGTCACGTAGTCACGTATAAAAGAGGAACTGGAGCAACGTGTAGGATTATTGTTATAATGACTTACTAATACCAGTTTCTAAATAAAGGAGCCTGTGAAGCTGTCATCAAATTCCAAAATCGATTAGCATTTCGTCAATTTTTTTTGTTTGAAGAAAATGTTTTTTATCTCAGGAAACCAAAGCTGCGCAATAAGAGGTCTAATTAAAAGCAATATTCTTCAATATGTTTGTTTATTAGTTAAAAAAAAAAAACAATACGATGAGGTAATAACTGCCAGTGTATTCTTTGCTTTGCCATTGTTTCCCTATAATATATCTATAAAAAAGGCATGTTAAACAAACTGAAGAATTACCATAAAAGAAGCCCAAATTACACCCAAAATTTTGCCATGAAGTAAAAACATTGTCTCATTGTACAAGAATTCATGGAATAAATATTTAACAGTTTTTCATCTTTTCCTCACTTTTATGTTTTATGAGGGAATGACGAATTCTAACAAAGGCTAGTTAAACATTTTTTGAATGTATTTTGCTTCCCAAAAAACAATTACAAGAATCAGAACTACTTTTAGACTAACTTTCTTTTATCTACTTACGGTGAGGTACGACTGAGAGAAATATACAACTTTGATATGATGAATGAGAAGAAAAAATAATGAAAAAAATCATCGAAGAAAATATTTAGGGTTAAAATATTTTCATAATTTGAAATTGAGTCACATCTCAAAACCAGACAATAACGACTAATCTACAAGAAGTAACCATCAATCTATTATACCCTGCAAAAAGATAACTTCGCCTAACAAACTTACTTCAAGCTCCTGCAAGTTAACAGAGATCCACACACTTATAAGTATTCCCCTCCCCAAGTAAGACACTAAGAATACTAATTAATCAAACAAGCACTTCATCTTATTAATTTAGCGGATCACCAAGAAAATGTACCGCTAAACACAGCGCAATGAAAGCACGAATAAGAAACAGAACTACCATTAATTAGAACAAGCTACTCCGGGATAAGGGTGTGTTTCCACTGAAGAAGAGCTGGGTGGAGTGAAGCGGAGAAGAACACTCCCTCCACCTTAAAATGGCCCGACCAACTAACAAATGTTAAACGGGCCAAATCGTGGGGTGTCTGCAGACATAGTTCCCTTGGCCGTCTTATTTTAGTATCCGCAGGCGTTTCTTAGGGCCGACGCTGCTTTAAACGGGCACCCACGCCGTCCCATACAAAAACGCTCCGTCGCGGCGACCCCGCGCAGGCACCCGCGTCCGTTTTCCTTCATAATAATACATTAAAGTTCTCCATAGACACGACTACATGCACACCGTTAAAGTTGAAATAGCGACACTGCGCAGGTAATAATCCGGTTTCCGCTACGGGGACCGTCGCACACGACACACGCGTGACGGTTCGCGACGGGTGACCACGTGGGCGTCCGCGCCTTTTTACCGCGTAATGCAGCGTTGGCCCTTAATGCCTCACAATTTAACTGTGTGTCCCGGTTTTTATTCCACCTCATGGGCTTTTTTAGATGGGTAATCATTCAATGACTTCTCATACTCTAGGCCGGAGCGAGAGGGCGTGTCAGACGAGACAAGACGGAGAAGATAAGACGGGACAAGGGCAGGAAGATGATGATTTGGCAACCTATACAGCTTTATTATTGGAATCGTATAAATCCTGAAAAGTGCAAGTGGTTGTGTAGGATGGGCAACATAGAAGGTGATACATGTCCTTTGCAGCTGCTCCATACTGGCACTGTGTTAGGGATGGGTCGAGGAAACCCCATTTGGCCAGATTGTTTTTGCAGCGACCAACCTGGGTCCGCAGTCGTTTAAGAGATTTCCAGATTGGCTATTGCACTTCGCGTCCAGGAGAGAGATGTTCTGATGGGGTGATGAAGTGTGGAGCCCTGTGATTGGCCAATACGCGGTCCGCTCCTCTCCATTCCGCCCAGCTCTGTGTCAGTGAAAATGCACCCTTTGGTTGCTAAGGAGTTGGTCGGCAGGAAAGTTTGTTAGCGTAATGCTAAGATGATTTAATTCGGTTCGCAGGTCACTGAACTGTGTGTTTTTGGCTTTAGAGTTGTTGCTACTGTGTTCTTAGGACCTTTGATGTTTTGTTTTAGCTTTCATAAGGTACAAGTCTCTTAGCACATCAAATTTAATATAGAAGAGGTAAAGAGCTTGGTCTAAGGATTTGGAAACATCTATGTCGCTGCATTAGAACTAAAACCCAAAATTCTGCGTCACGATATAACAGTTCTCTTCGTAATTAAAACATACATATACAACAGTCTGAATTCAGCAGTTGGACAATTGCCCGGACCAGACACAGGTCCTGTCACGTCTGAGGATCCTCCCTTTTCATTGGAGGTTTGAGGGACTTTTCACCTTGTTTCGCATAACTCCAAAGATCTAACTGGTAATGTAACAATGTATGCCGCGTCCTTAAGAACTCGTCGACATAGGTAATTGCGGGTTAAACATCTTGATCAAATATTTATTTATTTATATATACTTTATTGCACACCAAGATTATACATTTACAAAATAAACCACATAATAAAAAAATCTTCGAATTTTTAGTTCTAAGACATGCCGGTTTCCTCACGATGTTTTCCTTCACCGTTTAGAGAGCAGTGGTGATGAAATAAATTACACAAAGTAATGCACCTGGCTGGGTTTGAACCCGCGACCTGCACCTCGTAAGTCAAGGCCGTTACCACTGGGCTATAATTCAACTAAAATTATAATAACGGTTTTTAGTGCCTATATCAACATTATGTGAAAACATTTATTTAATTACCAAGTTAAGAGGAACCTTCAATCATACATAGCTTTTCGTCAGAGTAATATTCAGTGTAATACAGTATCGCACTTGACCGGTTTTTGTTTTTATTACGACAAGACACAGTCCACGGTCAACGCTCATAATTCTCAGATTATTTTAATTAAAAAAAAAAAACAACATGGGTGGGATGGGTTCTACAACACTAAAATCGATCACAAAAATGCCGACAAAATAACGTTTATTAAAAACCTTTAATTTTTAACGTTTTTTGCGGTTGTAGCGGCAATAGAAATGACACATTCTGTTTAAATTTTAACTCGGTTTATGAATTACAGGCCTCTGGTCGACTTCTTCTTCTTCTTTTCGTGTCGATAGACCCAAATATATATTTTTTTCTGACCAGTATTTGGTAATACAGGTTGCCAGCTCTGTTATTAGCCTTATATAAATCCTGAAAAGTACAGGTGGTTCTGCAGGATGGGTAACATAGCAGGTGACGCTGACAGACTGACAGACTGACAGACAGACAGACAGTCAGACAGATAAGAAAGGGTTAATAATAGAGTCTAGTTGGCTTCGTGTACTGAACCCAAAAACAGCACGCACTAATATCTTATACGCCAATTATAAAAAAAAACCGTAATGACCATTCAATTTCCAAACGCTTTCCGTACCCTCTCAAGACCGCGTAAAAGCAACGTTTCCTTATAAATTAACCCGCCAGCCCTAGCCGCATTTTCAATGGAACATTAAGGAAATTGGCCCGGGCAATGAGCTATATTATATGGCATAGCTATTAGTATGCAAAGAGCGTGCTATTTTGGTAGGCAGTCACCTTATCGAGGTCTGACGTCAGTTTAATGTGGTATTGTTATTTGTAATGGTGGATTGATGTGTACTGTCGCTTTTTTTGGACGAGTTATAACGTACAACCGATTGAGCTGACAAGAAATATAATATCCTCTATAAAAGGTATGGCATAAACGAGCAACTTATGATAGATTGTTCTAAATCAATGAGACAAAGTCGTAGCTAATTTCGAAAAATATAGACGGGGTGCAAAGAATCTCCGGGAGAGATCCGGCTCCCCGGTTGATACCTACAAGGTGGTCCGATGACCTGGTGAGGGATGCGGAATTCCGATAGATGCGAGACGCATAGGACCGTTCATTGTGACGGCACTTAGGGGAGGCCTATGTCCAGAAGTGGACGTCTTTCGGCTGAAATGATGATGATGATGATGATAGACTTTCGTTTCCAATCTTCGAAATTTTCGGATGCGATCCTGTTTTTATCTGGAAAGTGTGCATTACCTTATGCGGAGAGAAACCACCTACCTTGTAGAGATTGAGGGCAAAATGCTATGTTCTTTAGGAAAATTCGCTTCTTTTTTTTAAAGTGGAAAATCATCCAATGACTTCTCCTGCCTTTGGGCGTGGCGGAAGGGCGTGTCAGACTTCTACTGACTAAAACCCACTTCTGTGTTTCTTCTTTGCCCTCGTTCCAGGGACCCGAGGTTCTCTTTCGTATCTCCTATAGCCCCAGTAGGCTTCGACCCTGCTTGGCCCCTACGGTTGCTGACATCTCCTTGAGGCACGCGTCGACGACTTGGGCTCGTTCCGGATCGTTACCGGACGTTCGGACGGCGAGCTACCCATTGCTCGCCGTCCGTAAGCCCACGTCACTTTGACTTCTGCGTCAACATGCTTTAACCCTTATATCGACAACGTCAACGATGTCTTAAATCTAGACAATTGAATAGTAGTCGCTGTCCGCATCCACTTCTCGACAACTTGGTTAATTCCACTTGGTTGGTCCTCCTAAAGCGTACAAATGTCTATACAAACGTGGGTCCATTAAGCGCTACCTCTCCAGGCTAATTCACAGAAACATCTAAATTCATTTAGCATGCATTCATCATCATCATCATTCAGCCGAAAGACATCAACTGTTGGACACAAGCCTCCCCCAAGTCGCCATAACGACCGGTCCTATGCGTCTCGCATCCATCGGATTCCCGTGACCCTCACCAGGTCATCGGTCCACCTTGTGAGAGGCACTGCGTCTTGCGGTTGCCAGTGAGAGGCCTTGTAACGATGCGTCTGGCGATTACCACTCTAGGACAATTCGTCCCCATCGACCATCTGGAATGCATTACTAGAGACCAATTTACGAATGCAAGAACATAGCAATACCATATATTTTCATTCCAATCTTCAGTCGTCATTACCCACAGCTGGTCTGAAAAACTGTACCAAGCTATCAACATTACAGTAGAAGCAGAATTTAATAAAATTCCAATATCCAATAATGTTTTAGACCGGTACACGAGGTTCTCAATGCGAAAATTCACTGAAAATTTTCTCGATACAAAATCATTTCACGTTTAAGTGTGCAGTTACAATTGTTGGGAGCGGTGTACACGAGCGGAGTACTGGAGCTGATTTCAGCCTGAGTGAGTGCAAAGCTTTTGCTCGTAAAATTGGGTTAGGCACTTTTGATCTCAATAACCAGTAGTTGTAACTCAAGAATGGCGTCATGTATAAGTGAATTGATTTGATAGTTGGTTGATATAGTGTCCATTCTATCAAGATTATTGTTAAGCAAGTTATGCTTTGTAAAAAGAACTGTGCATTTTTTAAGTGGAAAAACAAGAAATGATTTTTCACGCTCTAGGGTGGATCGTGGTCGTATCAGACTAAAACCCATCTATATTCTTCATTTCGACGGCTTGCCTGGGAAGGCCTGGGTCCTGGCCATGGAGGCTCTCGGGCCTCGACTAAGAGGGCTCTTCAGCGCATGCATGGAGAGCGGCCAGTTCCCACTTCGCTGGAAGACGGGGAAACTGGTCCTCATCGCGAAGCCGGGACGCCCTGCGGACTCTCCGTCCGCGTACCGGCCCATTGTGCTGCTCGACGAGGTGGGCAAGCTCTTTGAAAGAGTAATTGCAGACCGCCTCGTCGCGCACCTAACACGGGTGGGGCCGGATCTGGCGGACGGCCAGTTCGGTTTTCGCAGGAGGCGCTCCACGGTGGACGCCATCATGCGCGTGCGAGCTCTCACGACGGGGGATGCGGTGGCCCAGGGCAAGTGTGTCGTGGCGGTGTCTCTGGACATCGCCAACGCCTTCAACTCCCTGCCTTGGAGTAGCATTAGGAGGGCACTCCGGTATCACCGGACGCCCGACTACCTCTGTCGTGTGGTTGAGGCGTACCTGTCGGACAGGTACATCATCTACCCTGATCACCAGGGAGAGTGGGAGCGTCGAGAGATGTCGTGCGGTGTTCCGCAGGTATCGGTACTAGGGCCGCCCTTGTGGAACATCGGATACGACTACGTGCTGCGCGGCGACCTCCCTGAGGGGGTCAGCGTAGTCTGCTACGCAGACGACACGCTGGTCCTGGCGCGGGGAGAGTCGTACCAGGCGGCGGTCGAACTAGCGACACGCGGGGTTGCGACAGTCGTGGGCAGGATCCAGGAGTTGGGACTCGAGGTGGCATTGCACAAGTCCGAGGCTATGTGCTTTCACGGCCCTCGGAACGCGCCACCACGGGGTTCCCAACTAACGGTAGGAGGAGTCCACATCGGCGTTGGGTCGACGATGAAGTACCTGGGACTCGTTCTCAACAGCTGATGGGATTTCGAGGAGCATTTCCGACGTCTGGCTCCTAAACTAAATCGGACTGGGGCTGCCCTCGGGCGGCTCCTGCCCAACCTGGGGGCTCCAGACGCCTCCTGCCGGAGGCTTTACGCGGGGATCGTTCGGTCCATGGCCCTTTATGGCGCACCGATATGGGCACCGACGCTGCGGAAGCAGCCGGCGGCCCGGCTGAACGCATGCCAGAGGGTCATGGCCATACGGATGGTGCGAGGATACCGGACGATTTCCCGCGAAGCGGCGAGCCTCCTTGCTGGGCAGCCACCATGGGATCTGGAGGCAACAGTCCTTGCACATATGCACGATCTGCGCATGGAGATGCAACGCCGGGGCGAAACTCCGCTGCCGCGACAAGTAGCAGCATGGCGGACAGAGCTCCGGCGGGTTCTCGTGGTGAAATGACGACAGCGACTGTCGCAACCCAGTGCTGGGCACGCCACAATTATGGCGGTAAGTCCCCTCTTTGAGGCGTGGTTGGAAAGACCTCACGACGTCCTCACCTTCCGCATGACGCAGGTTCTCACCGAACACGGTAAGTTTGGGAAGTTCCTGCACCGGATTCGTGCGGAAGCGACGCCCGGGTGTCGCCACTGTGTGGACCGCCTGGAGGACACGGTGGAGGTGTACCCCGCTTGGGCAGAGCAACGCCGTGTCCTCGTGGGGGCGATCGGCGGCGGCGATCTCTCGCGCCGGGCTTTGGTACAGGCCATGGTCCGGAGCGAGGAGGAGTGGCAGGCGGTCGCCTCCTTCTGCGAAGCAGTAATGCTAGCAAAGGAGGCGGCCGATCGCGTGAGGCAACGGTCCTCACGCCCCAACCGCCGCCGGGATTCCGATCCCGATTTCCGGCCACCGTAGGCGCGGGCTTGCGGACGGCGAGCAATGGGTAGCCCGCCGTCCGACCGTCCGGTAACCGTCCGGACCGAGCCCAAGTCGTCGACGGCGCGTATTGTTCCACGCGCGCCTCAGGGAGATGTCAGCAAATCGTAGGGGCCCAGCAGGGTCGAAGCCTACTGGGGCCATGGGTAGTGTGAAAACGAAACCCGGGGCCCTGGGACGAAGGCAACGAAGGAACAGGAGTGGGTTTTTAGTCAGTAAAAGTCTGACACTATCTCCTGCTCCACCCAAGAGCGGGATTTGTCATTAGATGATTTTCCCACCTAAAAAAAAAAACCTATTTTATATATTCTTCATTTGCTTTTTGCGTTTCAGAGCCGTGGTACCTCTTTCAGAAAATGTCGTGGCCCTAGCTGGCATTGGCCTTGCTGAGCGCCTACGGTTTTGCTGACATCTCTTTGAGGCGCGTGTGGGATATTACACGCCGTCGACGACTCAGGCTCGGTCTCTATCGGACAGTACGCTACCCATTGCTCGTCGCCTGAAAGCCCGCTCCTGCCTGGCCAGGGACCGCCCTGCGTCTACCGACGCCGACGCCTGGGGCGTCTCCTGTGGTGGTAGTTGGGCCGTGAGAATGTCAGTTTCCTGTCAGTTGCGGCCATATCCCTTCACTAGCATTACTGCTTTACAGAGGTTGGCGATTTCTTTCCATTCCCTCTCGCTCCGGAACATGACCTGAACAAGGCCGAGCGCAAGAGGTTGCCGCCACCAATAGGCACACCTCCATCGTACGCTCCACCGTATCCTCTACCTCTCCATCCAATTCTCAAAGAGGGACTTACCGTCGCGATAGTAGCATGCCCAATGGAATTGCGCATAACAAACCAACCAACAAGCAAAATGTGTGAAAGTGTGAATTATAACGATAAATATTCTTATACAAATCTGTTTCGTGTTTATTGAATTGACTTACGATAAGTGTATATTTCTTACAGCATACACACTACGTAGACATACATGTCTACGTAATGTGTAGTATAGTGCTATAAAAAATATAGAAACGTGTGGTTTTAGTTAAAAAATGGTCCAGTAATGTGGAAAGATAATTAAAATGCTTATGATTACATGTCTCGTGCAAACAAACTTATCTAAATACTTTCCTGCTAAAAGGAGATTAGGGTACTTATTAATTAATCATTAAAATATTTTAAAGTTAAGGGATTGAAAGGTTAGCAAGGGGACCATTGCGCAGAAAGCCACCCTGTACCAAGGCCAGGCGCTAGAGGTTGCTGCCGCCGATCGTCCCCATGAGGACAAGGCAGTGCTCTGCCCAAGCGTCGAACTTTGTGCGTACAGCTAAGGAATGGAATTTCCCCCCAGAATCTACGTTTCTTGCTAGCTTCAACGTAGGGGTCTTTAAGTCAAGAGTGAAAAGGTAACTTTTAGGCAAGCGTGCTCTGTCGTCGACCACATCTTCGACCATCAGGTGAGATAGTGGTCAAAAGCGAGCCTAAAAAAACTGATTTAAAAAAAAATGAGAGCAGTTGTGGCCGAGTGGTAACGGCCCCGACTTACCGAGTTATAGGTCGCAGGTTCAAACTCAGCCGGGCACAATACTTTGTGTAATTTATTTCATCATCACTGCTCTCAAAACGGTGAAGGAAATCATCGTGAGGAAACCGGCATGTCCTAGAACCAAAAATACGAAGACATGTGACATTCACCAATTCGAACTGAGCCCGCGTGGTGGATTACGGCCCATTCCCTCTCCTAGAGAAAGAAGGCCTGACTCCCAGCAGTGGGAACATAAAAAGGCTGATTATGCTAAACAAAACATTGCTTAAGTACCTTGTTAATTGTTAAACAATAGCCATAAAACTGGGTAATGATCAACAAATAAATCATTAAGACGGATTGAGTGCTAAATTGTTATCCGACGATGGACTTTATTAGTGGCTGCCGGTCATTCTTCGGACTCAATGGCTTTATTGGGCAAATATTATATTTCCTTTTTTTGCCTTGTATATGTAAAATTGAGGCCTTATCATTGCAGAAGTCAAATTTCCCAGTTTCTTTTTTACAAAAGCCTTCCCTAAACCCTTCTAGGTATTCCTTTCTCGGGCCATCTCGAATCAGCCCACGCGGTAGGTATCTAGGTAATCTTGCCACCTTTTCCCAGGTCGACCTCGGTTGGATCGTCCATCCTCAGGCACCCACTTTGTGGAAACATTTTCCCAATGGTCAATATGCATAGAGTTAACGTGACTCGCCTAATCCCTTTTAATTCTGGCAGACATTTTTCCTACATCAATGATCTCTGTTTTTGAACATTGCGTGGCGTTTCTTAATCTGTCATTTTTATCCCAGATTACATCTTGGTTCTATTTTTCATGATACAAGAACAACTAAAATGTATTTTTTCTCTCTAGGCGGCACTAGCTAAAAGCATGCGCCTTTGTTATTAACTTAGTAAGATTAACAAATCAGCGAAGTTGCCTTTGGAATAACTACTCCGGATTGAGCTTGTCGTGTCTACGTATCGTCACACCAGACCCAGGCTAAACTGTGTATACTATATTCTTTTTTTTTTGTTAATAGGTTCGCACTTGACCGCTATCTCACCTGATGGAAAGTGACGATGCGGTCGACGATGGAGCGCGCTTATCTAGAAGTAACCTATTCACTCTAGACTTGAAGACTCCCGGGTTGTAGTCATCAGGAAACACAGATTCCGGCAGAGAATTCCACTCCTTAGCTGTGTGGTCCCAAAACGTTTTGTGCGTATGGGTGGGATGTCCACCATGTACCGTATACTATACCTGCTTATACAATAAAGCCATTAATTCTGTTTAAAATAATTCAGTCCCGGTTATTATTCGTAGATCTTTGACAGTCGTTACAGATAGTCATACGCCAGAAAGTCTGACCATTAGTATAAACAGGGAATATCGTGATTAGACTGGAAGCCGACCCCAAGCTAATTGGGAACGGACGACGAGCAATGGGTAGCTGGCCGTCCGGTCGTCCGATAACGACGCATAGTGTTCCACGCACCTCAAAAAGATGTCAGTAAAACTGTAGAGGCCCAGCAGGGTCGAAGCCTACTGGGACCATAGGTCGGCATCCGAAAGGCAACCACAAAGAGCGCTAGGCAAAAAAGGAACATGGAGTAAATTAAACACGAAAAGTTTATTTCCGCTATTCTAAACCGGCCTTAAAAGCTTAACGCTTACGTAAGCACTATAGCTTTAAACGTCATCAGCGATTTTCCGTCAATGTACTCCTATCCTTAAGTTGCAGCGAGATTGCGGAGTACTTTGCATGCAGGTGTTACTGCAACGGAAACGTACGTACAACGTTTTAAAATTGAATTTTCAAGCGAATTCCGTGGCGCATAAATTTTTTTGACTATTCATAAGTAGAACGACTTTTTAGGGTTGCGTACCCAAGGTGTAAAACGGGACCCTATTTCTAAGACTCCGCTGTCCGTCCGTCTGTCTTTGTGTCTGTCTGTCCGTCTGTCACCAGGTTGTATCTTATGCACCGTGATAGCTATAGACAGTTAAAATTCACAGATGATGTAATTCTATTGCTACTATATAACAACAAACACTAAAAACAGAATAAAATAAATATTTGAGTGGGGCTCCCATACAACAGACGTGATTTATTTGTTTTTTTGTTTTTTTATTGCTATATCACATGTGTTACATAAGATCTTAAGAATTTAGTTAAGTGCACATGGACCCTGTCGGGCACAGCAATTACAAACAATACAGGTAGTACAGTTTTAGAGAAAAAAGTAAAAAAAAAAGCAATCGGATATACAACTCAAATCATATGAAATACAAGTGTTACTAAAATAGCAAATAAAAATAATAAATGTCACAAATTCATTAAATGTCAAAATACATTTTTCAATAAAATTGTCAGAACTAAATTCATTATAAATGTCAAAAACAAAATTCATTATAATTGTAAAAATAAATTCATTATACTTAAATGTCAAAATTAATTATTATAAATATCAAAATTAATTCGTTACAAATGTCAAAATAAATTCATTACAAATGTCAAAAATAAATAATAATAATAATAATATAATAATAATAATAATAATATATTTATTCAGACTTAAAATTTGGTAAAATAGTTACATAAAATCTTAGGAATAATTATAAAGGTATCGCTATGTTAAGTGCCTGTACTAGGATAAACCTGTATCACAGGCGGTAAAAGCTCTTACACTATGGTATTTAGGATAATAAAATTCACAACAATATTTAACATTCAAAGTCTCTAAATAGGGAAAAATGTAATAAAATTATTTATAAAATTATAAACCTACAGTTATAGTTTACTTAAACACTAAAAGTCACAATTATGTTATTTCTTATTATAAAACTGTTTCTTGTACTTTATTCTATAATTACACACACATGATTTGGCGTCAGCAGAATTATGAATTGGGTTAAAGTCGAGGTTGCGTTAATTTAATACTAAATAGTTATGTTTACATTAGACAAATATGTTTAAATATATTGAAAAACGATGGTTTGTAGGTCAGCACTTGGCATTTTGAGTCAGCAGTAAGCGTTACACGGAAGTCTGGCCTTGAGTATGACGCTCTAAGCGCCCTCATAATCAATAGAGTTAATATATCTATATTCCGCTATTTTCCTAGCAGGACACTTAGCGTCTCCCGTTTTATGGTTGGAGGGCTTTTTGAAGCGAGAGCAAGTTGCACATATCGGTGAGTCCGCTTTTTTTGAGCACTTGGACATCGGGTGTCCTGTCTCACCGCAGTGGCCACACGTTGAATTGACCTCTCTACAGGTTTTTGCTGCATGCCCATACTGCTGGCATTTGTAGCATCTCGTAACCAGGGTGAAGTCCCTGACTGGGCAGGACGTCCAATTTATGAAAATCCTTGATTGGGAAATTAGAGCTCTTCGTATGTTGGCTGGAACTTCAATCACGTAGTTACAAGTCTGCGAATCTTTTTTCCCCGATTTGTGACTTAATTTAACCATGGTCAAAAAGGACTCCATGGGAATCGTTGGAAACTTTTCGGCTACATTCTGTTCGTAAATGCACCTGAAGATTTCAGTTTCAGTCAAAGAGGATGGTACTCCTACAACCACGATCCGGGGTTTGCGCTTGGTGGGTTCGTCGGCGGTAAGGCCGGATGCAGATTGCTGGACTGCGTACTTAATTTTATCCGCGTCATCCTTTGTCTCTGTACTGATAATAACGCCTCCGTTTTTAGTCTTACGGACACCTCGTATATGCAGCTTGACTTGGTCTGGTCGTATCATCTTTTGCACAAGGACTTTTGTTTCGTCACTGGACTTATATAATATGTTGTTGGGATATATGGCCACGGAGTTTAAATTGGTTGGTCGAACGAAATCATTTGACCCCTTCTTCACCATGTCGGCAAACGAAACAGTTCCAGAGTCCTTTATCGTCTTCGTGAGATCCAAGATGTGGTCCGTCAAGTTGCATTTTTCCATTAGATCTTCATTGAGGATGCGCGCTTGGACTGCTTTCTGCTTTAGCGATTGATATAGGACTGCCATCTGTGAGGTGCCAGATCCTATTTTACGGCACAAGGTTGAAATTTTCAATTTCTGCTCCGAGTTGAGTTTGCCATCCGAGGCAATACAACAAACCTCATTTAGATGCTGCTCAATAGTCGACACCCATCTTTGTATCTCGGGTGTTGAAACAGCTTCAATTGAAAGATCAGATTGGGCTGGATTTTGCGTCATCGTCTTCGCTGGAGATGCGGCGGGATTCACTCGATCTCTTGAGAAGGGGCTGTTGTCCATTTTATTTAAGTATAACTAGTTCACTTATTCTAAGTTTCCATTGTGTTTATTAAACTACACACTAGGCAGAAATTACTGCAGAAAGAAGGTCACTGATATTATTTTATGAAATTAAATATTGCTACTGAGCACGTCTGTATGCTACGAGTGCAGACGAATCAATCCAAATAAATATCAAATTTCAAAATAAATTCATTACAATGTCAAAAAAAAAAAAATTATACCAAATGTCAAAATAAATTAATTACAAATGTCAAAAAAAAAACAAATGTCAAAATAAATGCATTACAAATGTCAAAATAAATTAATACCAATGTCCAAAAAAAAAAAACATACCCCTTCGAGCCGTACCCTGTACCCTTCGAGCGCGGGTCCGTCTCGCACTTGGCCGGTTTTTTTTTTTATGATACATTTGCTAGTCACGGGTTACTTTCGGGAAATTTGACTTTTGCTAGTTTTTTAGTGATGGCAACTTAAATGTTGAAGTATGGGAATTGTGGGTGTTGGGTTTAAGGGGACTGGAAAGTTTTGTAATGTTAAACGGTGTGGAGTGGGATGTCGCTGCTGCGAGAGGATTGATAATACAATTATAATTAACTTGCTTTGTGTCTTAGATTTTAAAAATATATTTGTTCATTTTTAGGGTTCCATACCTCAAAAGGAAAAAAACGGAACCCTTATAGGATCACTTTGTTGTCCATCTGTCTGTCTGTCAAGACCCTTTATCTCGGGAACGCGTGGAGGTATCAAGTTGAAATTAAAACCCTATACTCAGGTCTGCAGTCCCTTGAAGCTGTAAAAAAATCAAACTTCTGAGTTAACGGAAAAAAAAGATACGACCGTTTATGTCTTAAAAAACGTGTATTTCTACACTCTCAAGGGAATCAAAATTCGCACATGCCCTGTTTCTTTTTTTAGGCTCGAGCTTGACTGCTGTTTCACCTGATGGAAAGCGACGATGTAGTCGACGATAGAGCGCGCTTACCTAGTAGTAATATATTTACTAATTACATAAAGATTCTGATAAAGATGTTGATCAATTCTAATAGCATTTAAAATCTATGAATATTATAATCCATTGATTATTTTTTATACTTTTTTTTTAATTTTCTACTTTTCACCAAAGCAGTCTATTGCGGTACCCTGTACCCACTTTTTTTTTTAACTACTTAATGCTGCTCCGCATTACAATTTTTTTTTTTTTGATAGGTTCGCGCTTGACCACTATCTCACCTGATGGAAAGCGACGATGCGGTCGACGATGGAGCGCGCTTACCTAGAAGTAACCTATTCACTCTTGACTTAAAGATTCCCGGGTTGTAGCCATCAGGAAACACAGATTCCGGCAAGGAATTCCACTCCTTAGCTGTACGCACAATGAATGTGTTCCCAAAACATTTCGTGCGTAGACAGCGAAACCCGAAGTGACTATCAGTTGACCATACAAATTGGGTTAAATTGTACATCTATTGCACCTCATTTTTTTTTCTCACATCTATCACACAACGCTGTCTAGTCCCAAGCTATACCTACAAATATCTGTTCCGTGCGGGAATCGAACTCGCGCACGCGGCGCATCAACCACTTGCAACCAAACTTGGACTCTACTAGGTACACAACAAATGTATGTCGGTGAAGTCAATAGTACGGAAGCTTGAGAACGAATGAACAAGCTAAGTGAAAAGTGACACATGTCACTTTGACAGAATCCGGGCTGACGTTTTCACGAACTGAGTCGATAAAAGTGTCGACCGAGGAGCTCTTTCCTCTGTCAGCAACCGTGCGAACAACATCTAGTCTCGGGGACTGTCTCACAGATCATTGTGTGAAGTGAATACCCAAAGCTTGCATCATAATAAATCAGTTGTGTGATCTGGAATAGTTTGTTTATAGCTCGTTACCCAGTCATCGCCCACAAAACAGAGTCCCTGGACCGAACTTCGATAGTGATCGATATCCTGCGCCGACATGTATAATAACTAAAAAGTTATGTACCTACAACATGCAACAAAATAGGAAACAGCTGAAGCAATTTGGAAGCAATTTTATGCGCAAACACTTAATTTTGGAGAGAAACATGATTTACAATGTAAAATTATACGCATGTAGCAGTCATTAGCCCCCACAGCATTTTATGGGAATTTATGTTTTTTCCCCCACGTTTGATGGTAAATTCTGAAGAAGAAAACCTCTGGATAAAAATTGAAATAGGTTGTTAAAATATTCTTATTTTATTATTATGTGTTATTTATTTAATCTAGAAATATTGAAACGGTGACGGAAAACATCGTTGAGAAACCGGCATATCCTAGAACCAAAAATTCGAAGGTATGGGACATCCACCACCCCGCCCTTTTATTTTAGGTGGGAAAATCATCCAATGACATCTCAAAGTTTGTAAGTGTGTGTGTATGTTTGTCACTTCTCCACGCTCGAACGACTGAACGGATTTAGATGAAATTTGACTCACGGGTTGACCAACTCCTGGAATAGCACTTTAGATACTTTTCATCCCAAAAGTATGATCCCTTAAGACAATTTTCTACATTTACGCGGGCGAAGCCGCTGACTGCAGCTAGTAAATAATTGGGAATCAAACGAGCTTACCTGTTAAGCGAAGTCTTGATTCTAATTTTATGAGCGCCGAAACTGAAATGCAATTCTATTATTGTTCACATAATGTAGTAATATTTTCATTACGGGTCAAAGGATTCGCAAGTTTAGATATATATAAAAAAATACAATCAATGTATCCTGGCAACACCATCGCGTCTAGATGTCACTTACTTTAGAGATTATAGGACAAGGAACAAGCTGTCTTTTGGACAGACTTGTTACCGCATACTTACATTCACTATTTCCCTGTAAGGATAACTGTGAGTTAGGTAGGTTAATTATTGCAGCTTTGGGGCTATTAACTAGTGGTGGGTGGGTGATTGCATTTCAGTTTCGGCGCTCATAAAATTAGAATCAAGACTTCGCTTAACAGGTAAGCTCGTTTGATTCCCAATTTTACTTCGCGCCGAAACTGAAATGCAATTCTATTATTGTTCACATAATGTAGATGTTTAGAGTTTGCTGCAATAATTAATTGTTACGCTATTGTTAGTACTGGTACTATCAACTCAAGTGCGGTTTCTTTTTATAGTAAGATATGAGTTGATTTCAGTTTTCCCTAAGGTTTTTTTGTCGCTACAGTCATACGTTCTTGCTGGGAGTGTCCCAAGGTGTTGACTAGACTATCCGTTCATTTTTTTTTTAAAGTATTGTGTGACAAGTATTCTCGTATTGTAAAAATATATTTGATTCATTGATAGGCAACTGATTTAGATGAGAAGCATGTTATCTTCAACAGGGGCAGTTATAATACCACGGTGTGAGACGTGTATTGTAATTAATTGGATTATTCTTAATGAAAGTCACTTATGACTTACTAGCTTATTTTAGAAATATTATATCATTACTCTCAGTATATTTTAGTACTTACTTGGTTATTTGTACATCATCGTTATATGTACCTAGCCAGGGGCGCCGATTATGAGAAATAAACAGTGGGTGCCGAGCACCCCTGAGAATAGACATCAAGAAACAGATAAGTAATCGCCTTTTATGTTACGGTTACATTATAATATTTCTTGATACTAAAAACTAGTTTCATTTTTATAAAATGATTTCATTTTATATTTTTATCGAACATAATTAGTAATTAGGTACGCAGTATGTAAGTAGGACATTTATTTATTTGTCGGTTGATCAGTGTGCATTTTTCTTCTCACACTTCGCCACTTTTTCGAGTCCATCAAATGAGCATGAGCACCCATAGGGTTTTCTAAAAGCCAGCGCCCCTGTACCTAGCCGTTGATGTCGGCTATATTACAAGGTCATTATTACTAAATGTAATCAGACAAAAAGTTACTTTGGTTTTATAATACTGCTGTTCCCACTTAACACAAAGACAATTTGTTGAAATGTATTGAAGCAGAATAATCTCATTAGTTGTTTTTATCATACCATAGTGATGTTTTAAATGTCACTGGGGGTAATGTAATTACATTACATGCATCATATAATTAGCCTTGCATTAGGCAATGCAATTAGGTACATGCATTATATATTATCACATTCATCATTTTCGTTTCAAACGATAAGTATCTATTCACATCTAAGTTATATTTGTGTTGACATTGTAGGTGACTGGTATGGAAGTCTAGCTTATCGATTTTATTATTATTATTCCGTTTGTTCATTTAACATAACATATAAATTATATTTTATTATATTAAATTATTATTATTATTAATATTATTATTATTATTACAATTTTTTTTTTTTTTTTTTTCTCTACTGCATGATACAGCTAGTATACTAACGTTTATTTCAGCATGTATGTGTATACTTGTATATACCTGTATGTATATGCATATGGGTCTATCTAAATATATGTAAATACAATTATTTTATACTTATGAAGACCATTTTATGTCATTTTTTTGTGCCTCCCGAAATGGAAGTTAATGCGATTGTCTTTCTCTGTCATTATAGTAGTATTTTTGTGTCACAGTTTATGTTATATGTAACGAGAAACTTTGTTTCTTGAGGGAGGGGTTTATGTCATGTCGATGGAATGAACTTCCTGCTAGGGACTAGATACCTAGAGAAGTTGTATGGTCACTGACTTTTCACGAGGACCTGTTGCACTAGTTGGTCCCCAGCATACACCCCCCCCCCTTTTTGTTTCAATGCAATTTTACTTTTGTATTGGTAAGTTAAGTACTTATAGTTTTGATGATACTAGTAATTCAAATGGGGTAATTCATTGCCTCAATTAAGTAAGTGTATTTTGAACATTCAGTCCCACTTAGCTATTTTAGAGAATAAAGAGGAGATAAGATATGTTTATTCTACCTGGATAAACATGAAATAAATTTAAAAGTATCAGCCAAAGAAAAGACTAGTTTTACTGTAGGTCATGTGTGGACCGGGTTTTAGCTGCACCGTAGACAAAGTTGTCTATTGCATTTCTGACACTGTTTGACAGTGACAACCTAACAAAGTAGAGAGAAGCCATAATTTCACCTTAAGACTTATAGGATAGGTACATATAGGCTTATAGGCATGATATTAAACTGTGTTCAGCAAACCATCCCTGTTCCAAAATTGGTGGGTATGCCATGCATGTTTTGGGAATGTCTGAATGATCTAACATAAAATCTAACATTACATTTCTTTACCAAGTGGTAGATAGTTGTCTACTTTTATGTTAAATTTTTAAGTTCAGGAGTCATATAGACTGCAAAGTAATTTTTCTATTAAGCGCAGTGAGATTTTTTGATTGTCATAGAAGTGAGTCCTTTGTGAAACAAGTTGCTTTGGTGCACACTTTTTGTGTCCCGTGGCATGAGAGCTCTTATGTGCCAAATGCATCAAAAGTAATGTTTCCATGACAAGGCCAGTTGTCTAGTCATGGGAAGCTTGTTCCTAGGTATTCCCTATAATAAGGCAATTTCCCTCCATACAATATTTGCTTTGAACACAGAAAATATTGTCAATATAAGACAATTGCTACTGGAAATGTTATACCAGTGCAGATCAAATTAAATCTGAATCTTGTTATTTCTGTTTTGTTACAACAAAGATTTCCCTGTTTATTCATTTATTAGGAGCACCAACCAGGTAAGTTTTTACAAACGATTTGAATTTAGGTTTAGTTCTGTGCAATTATGTCAATAGCAGGCGTACACGGTTTGTGTAATTTGACATTCATTTATATTGAATTTTTAGTTTATTGAGTGATTTAGACATTAAGTACGAGTAAGGTAGATACCTCATACCATTTTGTTCTAACAACTATTTACAAATATATCAGCACATATTTCATTATTTAGATGTTGTATATCATTATAAGTTTATTGCTGACTTACTCCCTTGGGGTGATTATAAGTAAGTAGGCCTGGTGGTTTTGCCCGTCAATATTATTCCCTTCTGCTTTCAACAGTGAGAAGTTACTTCTTCTTAAAATCAATGGTAGCTTCCTCAAACCGCTCAGCCCAGCGGGTGGCCACACCAATTGTGGCATTGGTGTCATACATCAAGTATTCCAAGGTGCTGGTGCACGGGTTCTTCGAGCCTGTGAGGAGTTCCTGTAATTCTGGTATTGAAACTTTAGAACCTTATAATTTTATTCAGGACTGCTGGTATCAGCAGAGGACTTAACCTGCGATTTCCTTAGGTTTTGGTTCCTTAAAAGTTAGCTTACATGCTCTTTGAGCAAGGTTTTTACTATAAGCTTAAATACTGAGGATGTGGAATGATATGCTGTACCTATGAATTTAATCCGTTTAAATTATATCAAGATTTTCCATAGATATTATTACATGGAGTCATATCATAATCAACACTTACTGATATTTGTTGCTATAAGTGAACATATCATTTGTAAATTGTTGATGAAGTATTCATGTCACTTAGTGCTTAGATATATATCATTGTGAACATCTCGTGTTCCATGGTTTGTTTTTGTTTTTATTATTTTGAATATATTGCAGGTCAGTGTACAACATAACCATAAGGAAATAATAATATTTCTGTTGAATAGGTCTTTACTATTTAACTCAGCAAAAAATAGGTTTGATAATCGGCCACCGTTATGCTCGCACTATGGCAGTATTTTCCACCAGCATTGTAGCCGATGAGGGTGTCAATAATTCTGCCTTGCCTTCTCCCATGGTTTTGGGTTGGCTTCTAGTCCAACAACTGGACACAGGTGGGTATCTACCGGCAATCCGGCTAGGTACATTGGATTAACTTATGACAGTTTGGAATATCTCGTATTCTTTAGCATTACTTTGGAAAGTTTATAATTTACATATTAGGCAGTATAACTTGCCACCTTATGGTGGTTTGGAATATCTCGTATTCACTAAAGGAGTTTGAATGTTTTGTAGCGATCTACACATAGGTGGTGTACTGTTTTTACACGAATTAATAATACACAGATGGGTAGTATGAACTTGGCCTTCTCGTGACCTTTATAGGCACTGATAAAGTGGAGCACGTCGAACTTAGTCTTTTTGCCATTTTTGTTCTTTGGATTATAAATGAATGGGACTCACCTGCTATAACAGATGCATACCAGATTAGCAACGTAGAGTAACGAAGCCAAGAGTATCGCGTACTAGTCTGGTAGCTTACAATCAGTTGGCGCGTAAAAATTAACGTCGCCAATGGTATCTCGTACCCTGATTGAAGATTGAACAAGGCCTCGGACTCGCAAGTCCGAAAAACAGCACTCGCTATGATCACTTAGTGCCTCCGCCATTGCCCGATGAGGATCGCGTCCTCGATGACAGGTTTCAGGGGCCTTTTCAGACTAGCAACATAGAATAAGCCGCTAAGAGCATCACGTACCAGTCTGGCAGCTTCCAATCAGTTAGCGTGCAAAAACAACTTCGCTAATGGTATCTCGTACCCTGATTGAAGATTGAGCAAAATTTCGACTCGTAAGTCTGAGATGCAGTACTCGCTATGATCACTTATTGCTTTGGCTTTTGCTGGATATCGGTTCTTCATCCTGTGTGATTGTAGATTCAAGGCTTAAATTCGACACTGAAATTCGTTATTGCACAATACACTTTATAGGTTATCACTTGAAATTTTGTTATTTTGCTAAAGAAGGAACTATTTCATGTATTATAAATGAATAATAAGATGTATCACTTGGGATTTTGTTAAATTGCTAAAAAAATACTATTCCATGTATCTTAAATGAATAATTAGATAGGATAAAGTTTTTTCCATGCGAAACTTTTACCGCAAAAAAAATAAGTGACATCTAGACGCGATGGTGTTGCCAGGATACATTGATTGTATTTTTTTATATATATCTAAACTTGCGAATCCTTTGACCCGTAATGAAAATATTACTACATTATGTGAACAATAATAGAATTGCATTTCAGTTTCGGCGCGAAGTAAAATAACGAATCATACTTTATTGATTCATCAATGCTGCTGTGTTATACGGTTAAATGAAACATTTATAAGCCTTATTCTTTTAACATTCCTTTCCTTTTTGGGCATCTGATATCCCTAATTTAAAATCCTACATGACAGTATAAAAAATCCAAAATCGATCAAACCTTTTTGTTTCAACAAGGAATTTGAACTCAGTTAAAAAATTCACAAAGTTCACTAAACTTATCAAATAAAACCGATGATTCAATTCACCCACTGCAAAATAAGCGGATAAATAGCTGACCAGGTATGCATAATAAACCCATATTTATGGTTTAAGACGGCCCTTCCCGATCGGATATGGTTTTATCGCGAACGTGAGCATGGTTTAAAAGCTTATTGTTTCATACAACACAATCCAATTCAATTCATAAAAAATTCAAATGTTTTTATTTCACATAGGCCTACATGAGCACTTATAAAACGTCAGAAGCTAGTGCACGGTTCCAAATTGGTCGTTTCCTATGGAGAAGAATCGGGAAGAAACTCCATGATAACTCTTTAAAAAAAAAACTTTTTCTTACAATATTTTCATATTACTGTACTAGTATAGATATTATGTTAGTACCTACAGTCTACACTAGCATAGCATAGTCGGCCTTATAATGTTCCCACTGTTGGGACTCAGGCCTCCTCTCTAGGAGAGGGAATGGGCCGTAACCCACCACGCGGGCCCAGTGCGAGTTGGTGGATGTCACTTGTCTTCGAATTTTTGTTCTAGGACATGCCGGTTTCCTCACGATGTTTTCCTTCACCATTTTGAGAGCAGTAGTGATGAAATAAATTACACAAAGTAATGCGCCTGGCTGGGTTTGAACCCGCAACCTACAACTCTTAAGTCGATATAACAATTTGTTAAAAGTTCCTTAAATAAATAAAATAAAATAAAAAACTCGTAAGTCGGGGCCGTTACCACTCGGCTACCACTGCTCATACAGTCTTCAGTCTACACTGTCCTTACATAATATCTGGTCTACACCAGTCCATATTGTACTCAAAAGTACAATAAAAAATGAGTCGTAATAAGAAGTAATCTAAGAATTCACGGAGTCTACAGTGTTCTCAATTTCACAATATAAAAAGAGGCTATATAAAAAAAAGCAAGAAAAATAAATAATTACAACTATCAATAAATGAGACATTAACAAAATAAATTATATTATAACTAACGAATTTATGGTGGTTGGGGTCTAGTAATATAAAAAATATTGCAAAAGCAATGTGTTAGAAAAAAAAGTATATATTACAACAATGTTTGACAAGGAGGCAACACGAAAAAAAAGAGATAACACCTTTTTTTTCTTGATATTTTGTCATTCGGTAATTCTGTTACTCACTTTAATATTTAAAGAAACTTGTTCCAGGAAATACGTTTTTTTTTTAATTTTAAAAAATTTTTGAAATATTTTTTCGTCATTCAAAATCTCGATTAAATGTGCAAGGTTTATATATATATACATATATTTTCTTTACTTTTTTAAATTTATGTGTATATTATGAAGGGCCAAAGGCTAGGTCATGCAAAATAGCAGATTTTCAGTAATCTTTACTGGGTTAGTTTAGTCCAAAATTATGTTTTGATTTCGATGGAAACCAACATAAAAACTACAAGATATCTGTGTTTCCCAAATAACTTATGTAAGTATGGGAACAGTTTCACGGGTTGGGCGCTCTTAATTGAACTCTCTTCGGCACTTTTTTTGCATTCAATAAAACCTTTTTTTATGAAATCGATCCCGTCCTTTTTGATCGGACATAAATATTATAAGGGTCAAAGCGGGGTCATGCTCATGGGATTTGGGTTTATTGACTGCTTGCAATGTTGTTAAATTGTAATAAAAATGCTGAATTTTATTTCTTTATCAGACCTTTAGACAGATGAGTCATGTTGTGGGTTTTATTAAATTTCACCATGTTTTTTTAATAATTATTCTTAAATTCAATTGTGTGAATAATCGACTTAATATAATATCTCTAGGACAGTACTTTTAATTAATCACTAGCTTTTGCACACAGCTTCGCCCGCGTACCTAAAGTATACCATATGTCACTCATAAATGAAGCAGCTTTCTATTGGTGAAAAAAATGGAGCAATCGGATCAGTACTTTCATAGATTGCCACCCAAAAACAAAAAAAAAATTTACCTTTTTATAATATTAGCGATCCGACTGATTGATTAATCTGCTTAATCAATCAGTCGGATCGCTACATACCTGCAGACGCAGGGGGGTTCCTCCAAGTGGAGCTCCACATCGATGTCAATGCGGTGAAGCAGTCGACCGCCTAGGATACCATGGCTTATCCTGCAGTAGAAACACTGATCGGATAGCACGATATGCCAGCATTAATGACATCATCCACTGAGCTCTTCTTGCCAGCTGTTGTGGAACCCAAGGGCTTGGTATGTGAAGATGGAATGAGGACAGACGGGCCATAACCATAATGCCCTGAAAGTTGGGTAGGCCTTTGGTGTGGGATGCAACATGTGTCGACACCCTTGTGCCATCCCATTTTCTGAGTACGGCAAGCTGTGCTGGGTCGGCTGCTGCAGGTGCAGAAAACCTCAAACGGTGTAAATATAATTACCTCATCGGAAGTTATATGTTTGAGCCATTTAAAAAAAGAAAGAAAGAAAACATGTTTATGCGTTGCGTTGTTGTTTGTTGTGTTTCATTTGGGGTTGAAACACTAGAGCCAAGGGATCCGAGCACTCATCGAGTTATTCGTGACATCAGCAAATAGCGTGTCGACTCTTCGCGTGAGAAGTGGGCTTTTTTTAATGTGGGAAATCATCCAATGACTTCTTCCGGTCTAGGTGGAGCGGCAGGACGCGTCAGACTTTTACTAAAACCACACCTGTGTCCTTCAGTTGCCCAGTTTGCCTTCTAAGACTACGAGTTTGGAGCTACCCATTGCTCGATGTCTGCAAGCCCGCGCCTACCGTGGCTGGTGGTCGGGGTCTCAGTTGCTAGGGCGCGAGGATGTTCGTTCCCTCACGCGTATGGCCTCCTCCTTTGCTAGCATTACCGGTTCGCAGAAGGAGGCGACCACTTGCCATTCCTTCTCGCTCCGGACCATAGCCTAGCTGAACCAGGATCCGGCGCGAGAGATCGCTGCCACCGATTGCCTCCGCGAGGACACGGTGGTGCTCCGCCTAAACGGGGCATACCTCCACCGTATGTTCCACTGTGGTAACATCCGGGCGTTTCTTCCGCACGAATCCTATGCAGAAACCTCCCGAACTTACCATGTCCGAGGACCTGCATCATATGGAAAGTGAAGACGCCGTGATGTCTTTCCAGCCACTCCTCATAAAGGATCCTGATAGGGCCTGTGATGCCACTGAACACAGACTTAAATCAAAAATAGGCTATATTAAGTAAGTAAATACATTGCTAGTAATCTCATACATCGTTGATAAACATCACCACACAATCCCGGACATTAATCTCAACAACGTCTGACACAGTGTCAACTAGAAACAGCGTTACATCTAGAGACTATCATCAATTTCATGTACACACACGATGTGACAAGACAGGGAACTGTGTTGAACATGAAAAATTACCTTACTACGTGTATTCTATGATAATATTTGAGCTGGGATGTTAACAACAATACTTATATGTCGTATCTGAATTTTCAGATGATAATTTGAGTACATAAACCTACTGAGTTCATCCCTCGGTGGTAAAAAAAATAGGTGAACCAAGTAAAAAAGAGGTTTTTTTGTTCGGTGGGAAAATCATTTAATGACATCCCCCGCTCTTGGGCGGGGGATGTCATTAAATGGGAGATAGAGTCAGACTGTTACTGACTAAAAACCCACTCCTGTTCCTTCATAGCCTTTCATACCAGGGCCGAGTTTTCCTTTCAGAAGCAGACCCTTAGCCCCAGTCGTCGCAGTTCGTCAACGGGAACGGGTTTCACTTTCACACTACCCGTGGCCTCAGTAGGTTTCGACCCTGCTGGGCCCCTACGATTTGCTGACATCTCCCTGAGGCGCGCGTGGAACAATACGCGCCGTCGACGACTTTGGTTCGGTCCGGACGGTTACCGGACGGTCTCCATTGGACGCTGTCAGGTAAAATAAGGTACCGTAAGCTAAAATTCACTAAAAGAAGAAGAGCAGTTTGAAATTATCCTCTGGCTAGATAATAACTGATTTTATACAAGATAGAGAGGATCGTTGAACGCAGATTCACGATGTATGAGAAATTTCGTATACCTACTTTAGAATTTTCACAAACCTCTCTCTTCCTTTGCTGTGTCGACCAACCAACAACTGTATACAAATAAAATGTATGGTTCTGATTCATTCGGTCTGCAAATTATAATATGGTTCAAGAGCTGTCAGACTTGTTATTCCTGTGAATTATTTCTGACAGCTCTTTAACGCGTTTTAGATGTGCTAATCGAATTCAGTTGCATTTGTTAAATCGCCCTAAGAAGGCACACATTAAACGTATTAATAACGCCTACTTAATTAAGGTTAATAACCTAAACGATACTTCTGCTATTGTTACTAGTCTTATGGAATCACTGGTCCCCAAGTCACAGGTTATTATAAACCTAGTTCGAGAACCAGGAGATACTTTATGCAATAATACAAATTTTGGTACAAATTTGCACGTGTATCAAACGACTTTTTTCAATACACTTACGAGGAAATGAATAAACCGGGGTTGACCGGCGACTGGTGGGGGTCGACGAGCACCCAGCCTGATACGATATTTTTTTTTTTTTTTAATTGATATAAACCAGTGCTTGACTGCGATCCCACCTGATGGTAAGCAGTGATGCAATCATTGATGGTGAGGCGCACTAGTAAAAGTAAAAATGTAATAAAATTGTGTCGAGGAAGAGCAAACGCACTTTTCTGCACTAGTGCGGAAAACAGACTATTGCGTGCCTAAAAGTGGTGGGATAATAATAGTGGGAGCGGGCTTTCGAGTAAGTGTATTGAAAAATATACTAATTTTGTATCCTATTACTGAACCTTTGCCTTTGTCAACAAATTATTGAAAATAAATTTATTATTAAACTAAAGTACTTCACTTAGTACTTACTTTAGTAGTTTATGTATAAGTTGTGTTACTTTTTGGTGTACAATAAAGTTTATTCTTTTCTATTCTATTCTACTTCAACCAGTCTAAGCAGTCCCATACCATCAAACCTGCAGTCCGCAATCATAACTTACAAAGTTAACTCTGACCTTTAAGCTACATCACCAAAGACAAGCTTTACAATATAAACGAATTTACAGCGCACCTTATTAAATTTCTTATTACTTTCAACAGCAAGTCTCATCTTTATGCAAAATTCTGTTGCCATATGGTCAGGTGCACTCAAGAAAGTTGAACAGAAAACCCACTCGTTTGAAAACAGGGAAAGCATGTGACGTTGTTTCGTATACGACGGTGACGGTGTTACAAATCTTTAAAATTCCCAACTTTTCTCTGCTATTATATACATGTATTATACACATAAAACTGAAATAAATATGCAGCAAAGTGTCACGAGACTGGATAAAGTCTTAAATAAACTGATCCATGGGACCTTTAAAGTAGTTGAAAAGTATAAGATGCAGGTAAGCTGCTTGCAATGATATAAGTAAGTAATGCGCAGAAACAACCACATGACCCGACGTGTTTTAGCGATGGAAGGGGCAAAAGAACAAAGGTTGGCCATCGACTACCTGGCGGCGAATCATCCAGAACGACTTACTGTCAACGGGCCTAAAGCCGGAAATAACGCAAATTTGCCTAAAATGACGTAACACTATCAGGAGGATCCCAAATACGGAAAAAGCCAGGGCTCTTATTGACTATATTTATTGGTGAAAACTGTATGAAAACCCGATCAGCAGTTTTTGAGTTTATTGCGCACATATAGACAGACAAACTCGGTGGGGACTTTATTATATAACATGTTAGGATTATTCGGTATTTTTCGTTTAATTAAGGATCCTTCTGCCAAGCGTGTTATAGGTATCGTCTGTGACTGTTAGGATATTGAAGTTGTTGGATGGCCATTCGTAGTGTCCTGCACAGACTATCGGAAGACGATAATCTTTGATCAGATAAATGTAAAAATCAATTTTAATGTTTCTTGTATGAGAGTATTTTGACTGTCCTTGAAAACTGTGACTGGAATGCTTGAGGAATGAGGAATTCCAGTTTATTTTTCTCATCAATTTAAAAATTCATCTATTAGCTCCATTTTTGCATGGCAAGTGATCCTTCTGCACATTTTTACTTTGTTATGAGGTCAAAGACGAGTGCCATACTATTTTTGGAACAAGGAAAATTCTTGGCGGGATCCCACCGCTCTTAAATTACAGATAAAATATGTCTTGGAGGATTAAAACAGACGTTTGCTGTGTTGTGAATTTGCACGTAAATGTCGTTGATTTATTTTACTTGAATTTTAAGCGCATATGGACTATGAGCTCGTCTTGGTATAGAAGTGGATGTTCGAAATGTATGCGTAATTGCTGATATCTCGACTATGTATGCACCTCTTGTTAAATCACTGCATATTATAAAACAAAGTCGCTTCCGCTGTCTGTCTGTCCCTATGTATACTTAGATTATTAAAACTACGCAACAGATTTTGATGCGGTTTTTTTAATAGATAGAATGATTCAAGAGGAAGGTCTGTGTATACAATGCATGCATAATAAAGTAGAGAAACACTGACAGTTTTAGAGTTTTCTAATGTGATGTCGTAAATAAACAATTTTTTTGTGCTTACTTTGCAAACGCTGCTGGCTGAACTCTACGAGATAGATCAAAATAATGTACTACAGTATTGTACACCTTAAAAAGGTTTACAAAAAAGTCCGCGATGGTATATGTCCATCTCTTAGGGATAACCCACAATAATCATTTTTTATCTTTTACTTTTTACGAGAAATAATGGCTTATTTACAGACATTCTGCTGGCGACCCGCCATTGCACCCGTGCGAAGCCGGGGCAGGTTGCTAGTTACGTATATAATAAAATCAACACTCCTTCGATTTTTGCTTCGAAGCTTGGTCTCAAGTTAAACCACGCCTACCGACCGTGCGATGAAACTTTGAAGCGGAGCGTGTTGGAAATATTGATCCGAGTTTAAACTTTTTCCAAAAACTCTCGATAATATCAGCTGCTTTTACAAAGTTACGTCGTAATGACACATCGTAGTTCTACGAAGGGTCTAATGTTTTTCTTTTCTTGATAGGTGACGATGACGATGCGGTCGACGATGGAACGCGCTTGCCTAGTTTTTTGCATGGTGAATGGGACAGCCCTATTTTTGTTATTAAATCTATGAATTGGATTCACTAACTGCTATAGCTACTATTAATAAATTATACTAGACTAATCTTGAAATTTAAAAATCAGTCTCTAATAAAGTTGTAATCAATTTCATCATCATAATCATTTCAGTCAAAAAACATCCGCTGTTGGACATAGTTCCTCCAAGTGTCGTCATAACGACCGATCCTGTGCGTCTCACATCCTATGGATTCCCGTGACCCTTACCAGGTCATTGGTCCACCTTGTAGGAGGCCTTCCAACGCTGCGTCTTCCGACCGATGGACTGTTCTGCGAGCAATGTTACTTGCCCACTGCCACTTATGTTTGGCGATTCTTCGAGCGATTGTTATAAACTTAGTTTAACTTATATTTTGAGATACAATGGTGTTTCAAAGAAATTTTTATTTGCATTATAAAGTCCTCTTAATATTCTAAAGTTTTTTTTTTATCTCTAACTGTAACGCTAACAAGTCAAAGTTTCTTAGCGCGTCGCTTTAATTTGTTCTCGGAAACAGAGACTTGGACCCTCTTTTTACAGGCACATAAACAGCGCAGGAATTGCATGACTTGATTTCACCATCTCATTTCTACCATCGGACAAGCCGACGAACGGCGAGTATCCACCCTTACGTTGTTGAAACCTCTACGGTCCGGACCAAGCGTTTCGCCTTGTCGTTTATACCGCGTACATCGAGGGACTGGAATAATTTGCCTGCTGCGGTTTTCCCGTCCGATTATAATTTGGGTCTCTTCAAGGCTAAAGTGAATAGGCTCTCAATAAATTAGTGCGCCTCACCATCTACGGTTGCATTACTGCTTACCATCAGGTGGGATCGCAGTCAAGCACTAGTTTAAATCAATTAAAAAAAAAACATAAAAATATTTTAAAAAGGAAAGTTTGAGTGCCACAGATTTATGGAACAACATAGTTTTCTTGGAAGATTTTTCTTTCATTACAGTTCTAGATTTAGGTACCTACTTACTAGCACTTCTGTTAAAGTGTTCCAAAAAGGTTATAACATAGGTAGTATCTAAACACTGTGGCTTTTGTTAGGGTTCCGTACCTCAAAAGTATAACACGGAACCCTTAACCTTTTGACGTGCGTAATTAGAGACACAATAGTAAGACAATGGCTTCCGGGCGCCGGCTACCGCCTGAGCGTTAATGAATTAAAGGACCACTTTGCTGTCCACCTGTCTGTCTGTCAAGACACTTTATCTCGGGAACGCGTGGAGGTATTGAGTTGAAATTAAAACCATGTACTCATGTATGCGGTCCCCCGAAGCTTGGTGAAAAAATCAAACATCTAAGCTAACGAAAAAAAAAATACGGCTGTTTATGTCGCAAAAAACGCATATTTCGACACTCTCAAGGAATCAGAACTCATAAGATACTTCCTGTTGACCCAGAATCCTGAAATTTTGCATAAAGCAAGGTCTTATAGCACAAGTATAGGAATAAATCAATCACAAAAAAAAACTTTTTTTGCGATTTAGAAAAATCTTCATGATTCCTTTCGGGAATTAAACTATTAACATAGGTATGTTTGTACGGAACCCTCAGGGCGCGATTCCGATTCGCACTTGACCAGTTTTTTTTTTTAGTTTCACCTGTCCTGTGTTTGTTTGTTGAAAAATCACGTTTGTTGTTTGTTGTGCCTTACTTAAATATGTATTTTCTTCAATTTTTACAACATTTATGAAAATACTTGTATAAGTTGTCGACGGCGCGTACTGTTTCACGCGCGCTACAAAGAGATGTCAGCAACTGTAGGGGCCCATTAGGGTCGAGACCTACTGGGGCCATGGGTCTGATTCTGAAAGGAAGACTCGGCCCTGGTACGAAAGGCAACGAAGGAATAGGAGTGGGTTTTTAGTCAGTAAAAGTCTGACACTATCTCCCGCTCCGCCCAAGAGCGAGGGATGTCATAAGATGATTTTCGCACCGGAAAAAAAACCCTAAAAACGTCGTAGGAAGTAAAACAAATAATAAATACCTCAGTAAATCCAATAAACAGCCCAATTCTTAAAAAGCTATATTAATTAACCTTTTGACGTGCGTAATTAGAGACACAATAGTAAGACAATGGCTTGCGGGCGCCGGCTACCGCCTGAGCGTTAATGAATTAAATCACGCGGCATCACTCAGCTGAAGTGAGGTGAATAATCCGTTAGGCCGTGGTCATATTGTAAAATGAGCGAATGTTATTTGTCCAGATATTTATGGAAATCGAGTTTTATTGGCGTCGCCTCTGATTGGTTTGCGGAGGTCAGCTCACAATGTGTCGAGTTCATGTGAAACATTGTTAATAGACTAGTTAGTTTGAATTTGACTACAATACGGAAATTAGAGGTTATGAATATCATAGTTATTAACACTAAATTACACCTTACACGAATTGGGCAAAAATATAAAATTCTTTGCGATAATGCTAGACACAGAGAGCTGGTTCAAAATGAGTGGTGCATGAACTGTATGGATGCGGGTTTTGAAAAGTATATAGGTAGATTTGATAATATGTACCTCACCTTGCAATTGCGATTCAAATTATGATGACGAAATTATGACGCTGGACAAAGGAAATTAGCAGCAAATATTAATTTCCCAATAGTCAGGGCAACTGTATAAGGGGGTGTTGGACGTCTTTCACCACATATACACGCACATTTTTTAATGGTTTAGGCAATAGTCCAGTCACTGTTGCAAAACAAAATCCGTCATCATGATTTATCAAAATAAAAGCAGATAGAAGTAGATACGTAAATGGAATAAGTGTGTTGAATAAATACATTATTCATATTTTTACTCACAATCTACTCTTTATTCATATAACGGCTCCCTCGCTCATTTTCCAATGACACAGTTGCCTATGTCTGTCAATTTATTATCAGGGAAAAACAAAAGCTGCACAGTATTCAATTTATTTTTTCACACATACCTACCTAAAAATACGCACGTCAAAATATATGAGCACGACTTTAACGGGTCATCTTACACGATCAACCATCAGTATTCTACTAAATCGTTTGTCTGTATTTTATTTTGCACTCATTGCCAAAAATCACTACATAGTATAAAACAACGTCGCTTCCCGCTGTCTGTCCCTATGTATGCTTAGATCTTTAAAACTACGCAACGGATTTTGATGCGGTTTATTTTAATAGATAGAATGATTCAAGAGAAAGGTTTATGTGTATAATGCATGCATAATAAAGTAGAGAAACACTGATAGTTTTAGAGGTTTCTAATGTGATGTCGTAAATAAAATAAAAAATTTGTGCTTACATTGCAAACGCTGGCTGAACTCTACGAGATAGTTCAAAATAATGTGCCACAGTATTGTACACCTTAAACAGGTTTACAAGCTGTGAAAAAAACAAACTTCTGAGTTAACAAAAAAAAAAAGATACAGACGTTTATATCGCAAAAAACGTATATTTCGACACTCTCAAGGGAATCAAAATTCATAGGGTACTTCCCGTTGATCTAGAATATAAGCGCTTTGGAATGTGCAATTAGCATCATTTTTTCTGACTGACTCACTTCTTGACATTTCAAAAGTGCCTGTAAATGGTTTATAGAGATGATATAGAAGTGAAAATTCTGTACATTGAAAATATCAAAAAAAATAAATGGCAGGGGGTGTTACTAGACCGATACCGAACCCAAAAATGTTGATAAAAAAAGTTTTGTCTGACTGTTTGTTTGTTCCGGCATCACGCAAAAACTACCGGTTCGATTACGATGAAACTTGGTATAATTATTCTTTAATATCCTGGGCACCACACTGGGTACTTTTTATCCCGGAAAAGTATATACAATAAAAAAACAAAGGTTATTTTGCGGTTCGATCCCTAAACCCTATTACTGTACCAACTGCAAATAATAAGTTTGTCGTAGGTTACGTCACCCGCAGTGGAGTTCACTAAGGGGCGCTGCACACGGCTAAGATACTATAATTCGCTCAATAAGTTTAGTTAAAAGGTAATCAATACATTAATTGACTGTTAGGCGGTACGAAGTTCGCCGGGTCAGCTAGTATAATTATATAACTCAAATATAAATAATTGGGGAAGGCCTTTGCCCAGTATTGGGCCAGAAAAGTAAAAAAAAACCAATACCTACCCGCTTTTTTATGGTGGGAAATCATCCAATGACTTCTTTTGCTCTTGGGTAGAGCGCGAGGGCGTGTCAGACTTTTACTGACTAATACCCACCCCTGTTCCTACTTTACCTTCGTTCCAGAGCCCCGGGGTTCACTTTCACTTAACTCATGGCCCTGGTAGGCTTCGACCCTTCTGGGCCCCTACGATTTGCTGACATCTCCTTGAGGCACGTGTGGAACACTACGCACCGTTGACAACTTGGGCTCGGTCCGGACGGTTACTGGACGACCGGCCGGCGGCGTGCTACCCATTGCTCGCCGTCTAAACCAATACCCGCTGGTGTTGGATTACTTTTTTATATTTTATGTTTTTTTAGAAATATTTTAAACTAAAATCAATATGTACCAGTAGAAAAATGAATAATCAAAATAAATATATGTAATTCAGAGAAAATTGAAGAGAAAGGAAAAGTAATAATGATAAAGATAGATTTTTCATAGATTCTCATTATAAAATTAGGTAACCGAGCTGTGTCAACATTGTTTTACGAAAATGAATTGAAACAATATTTTAATCACGAGCCAATCTTTTTCAACACAAATCCGGTTGTTAACGGTATGTTTTCGAAAAGTTATAACTAAGGTACGATTGGTTCATCAAAAGTTTTGAAAAATAGGGACCGGTCTACATATGGTGACGCCGGACTATCGACAATAGTTTTGAAACGAAATGAATACTGGATACACACAAGTTTTAATGAATCCAAAAACAAATCAAACTGCTGCATTGTTCTGGCTTTTTTACAGTACCGATAAAAAGTTAAAAAAAGTAGTTTCTGCGGTATAGAAATGTCGTTATAAACTTCTGTATAAAAACATAACTCTCCCATTTGGTGCAGTTGGGTAAAAAACCATCGCTTAGTAAATGGACTTTACGAAAAAACGCTAAAGAATTTTCTCATGAGTATACAACCCTAGTTTTTAATTAGTAAAAAAAAATATGGGGCTCTATCCGTACCCGTTACTGATCATATTTTTGTAGTCAAAAGTAAAAAAAAACGAAATCCCAAAATTGTCTACGAAAATTTTTGGTAAACTCATAATAGAATTAATTATTCATAACAATTCTACTAGAAAAACTATGCGCAGTATTTCTCCATTTTGATCGTCATTTATTTTAGCCTGTACAATATTTCATTAAATTGAGTGACATTTTGGGATATAAACAAACGCTAATAACTTTGCTGTTAATGAATATTATTTATTGAGACTTTACTTAAATAATAACAAGACCTTTAAATTAGTGGTGTATATTAGCTGCCTTTTCTGACACCTACTTACAGTAAGAATGGCTCATGCCACCTTCTTTGATATTTCACTTCGAGATTAAACCTCTCAATACAAGTACGGTGAAACTCATCATCATCATAATTTCAAATACAAGACGTCCACTATTGGACATAAACTTCCTCCAAGTGTCACCACAATGACTGGTTCTGTATATTTTAAATCCATAAGATTCCCGTGACCCTCACCAGGTCGTCGGTCCACCTTGTGGCCGTTCGGTCCCATCAACCATTCGTTCTGAAAGCAATGTGGACCGACTGCCACTTAAGTTTGGTGAATCTTCAGGCTATGTCTGTAACCAGAAAAAAGAAAATTGATTTCTGGTAGGTTTACTGCAGCCAACATGACCCAAACAATAACGCTCTTATTGAATACTTAAAGCTCACACTCCTTTCAATTACTGTTAACATTCCATTTTACCCTATTTAACTAATAATTTACTTCAAGTTGCTCGTAAAAACATATACCAATAACATTTACACAAACAAATGAACGATATTCATACAATTTTCATAGGTACGAAAATCCCCCTAACCAATAAATAGCAGTGAAGTTACAGCAACGTTTAGTCCAATTTATTCCTTTATTTGTTTCCTTAACCGATCATACTTATACAGGAAATTGTCTCCAAGCATTTTTATATCTTTTAGGCAAGAGACGGAAATATTATTATGAAAAACATAACCCTCCTTTAGTGCAGTTAGGCACAAATAAGCAAAATATCACTAAGGGCAAGTTGCACCATCTGTTTTTAAAACTAGATTTTATTAAACTCACCTTACACTTTAAACTAGACTTAACATAAACTGGACTAGATGCGTCTTGCAAGTGTCAAAATCTAGTCGATTTAACTAAACCTAGCTTAACACGTTCCGTTCCATTCATCGTTCCTCTAAGTTCCGTTTTTCACTGTTATAACTGCATATTCCGTGTAACTTTTCATATAGAAAGGTCAAATATAAAATTTAATGTTTACTTGTCTTGTGTAAATTTTATGTGTCGTTGTCGGTTGTGCCGTTGTGTATGCTATAAATCTAAATTGATAAAACAGTTTCATTGTTTTTTGGTTGCTTCGTTATAATAATAATAATAATAATAACCCCATCGCCGTATCTCTACGTTGACGTCGTGGTGGGGCTTGCGTGCTCCTACCCTAGGTTTGTATCGGTAAAGTTTGCTTTGCCGTAATATGCCTAGGGTGAGGGGCCAGACTAAGAGAGATACAATCCGCAGTGCAGTTTTGTGGCGAACTGTTGGGCATTAGCGACCCCACGGACCCGATCTCCCGGGAGAATTCTTGTTCTTCATCTCCGGCTTGCCTTTATTGGCCGGCCGTAGTGAACACTGACGAGGAACTGAGCTCCCACCTCTCTCTTGCCTTTATTGGCTGGCTTGAGTGGAGATTCGCAAGAGCAAACGTGCTCGGGAGAAGGATGTATAATCCAGTAAGGTGCTGGTAGGGATCTTGACCGTACTTCCGGGATTGTCCTGATAGCCGTGGTATACCTCTCCACTCCTCAAGCACCTCAGAATATGTTGCCCTCTTGTTGCTACGTCACTTCGTGCTAGCGGCCGTTTTTTGGGGGCCCATTTATTGAGTGTGCAAGTCACCCCCTGCCTTTTTTCGATGCATATTAATAACGTTGTTCAGGCAGGGGCCATAGTCTTGACATAGTTCCATGTTACCAGTCCACTTAAGACTCCAAAAACCATAGCCTTATATCTTAGTTTTCCAAATGTCGCAATAGTTTCCCACCAACCGGGGGTTGTCCTTGGATGCAACTAGCATAGTACGTACAGGGATAATCACCGGTTTGTACCACTTTCCATTAAAGCGTCTAAAAGGGCCTCTGCGAGTTGGCTTCGGCTCCTCGTACGCCTCCCAAAGGTCCAGGACCTCAGGGTCCTGAGATAAATAAAATACATAAAAATAATAATAATATAATAATATTCCACAACTATCACACAACGCCGTCTAGTCCCAAGCTAAGCAGAGCTTGTGTTATGGGTACTAGACAACTGATAAACATACTTATATATTTCTAAATACATACATATATAGATAAATTACACCCAGACACAGAACAAATGATCGTGCTCATCACACAAACATTTGTCCTGGGTGGGAATCGAACCCACGACACGTTATAATATAACTTACTAGCGACTCGCCCCAGCTTCACACGGGTGTTAGAAATCTTTGAATTTCTCGCTTTTTTAGGGTTCTGTACCTCAAAAGGAAAAAACGGAACCCTTATAGGATCACTTTGTTGTCCGTCCGTCTGTCTGTCTGTCTGTCAAGACCCTTTATCTCGAGAACGCGTAAAGGTATCGAGTTGAAATTAAAACCATATACTCAGGTCTGCGGATTCTTAAAGGTGTAAAAAAATAAAACTTGTAAGTTGACGAGAAAAAAAGATACTTCGGTTTATGTGGCAAAAAACGTACATTTCGACACCCTCGAGAAAATCAAAATTCATCGGGTACTTCCCGTTGACCCAGAATCCTGAAATTTGGTATAAAGCAAGGTCTTATAGCACAAGTATAGGAATAAATCTGTAAACTGTAAATTTGTTGTTACGTCACAATTTTTTTTTTGCGATTCGGAGAAATCTTTCGATACTCCATTCCGGAATTGAACTATTTACATAGGTAAGTTTGTACGGAACCCTCGGAGTGCGAGTTCGACTCGCACTTGCCCAGTTTTTTTAATATAATTGGATACATTTCTACTAATAACAATAAATGCTTGATTTCTCTGTTACTGAAGTTACGCGCTATGGATCTTTTCGTGCACGAAATTTTTTTTAAAACTGTTTAACTGTATAACAATTGTAATTAAGCTATTGATCCCCGCATTAACGCCGGCGTTCACGCGCCATTGTCTTACTATTGTGTCTCTAATTACGCACTCAAAAGGTTAAAGACCTATAAAATAAGTTAAATAATATGGTAAACTGTGATTGGTAGAAAATGGCGGGATATTTTTATTTGACGTTTAAAAAAATGCGTCAATCCACCCATCGACAATTTACTATAAAAGAGTTTCTACACTTGTGATCCGGCAAAGCTCACGTAACTTAATTAATAATATGATTATTGTTATTACTGCTATTGGTTATATTGATTCTGTGAGTGTGTCATACTTTAACTTTGTTTATAATTATATTATTAAGTACTAGCTGTACCCGTGGTTTTGCTCACGTATCATATACCTAAGTATTGTTTTTTATTCTATTTTTATTTTAATAATAGTTATTGATAGTTTGTTGATTTACAAAAACACTCCAAAGATGCGTCCCATACTATACTTTAGCTTAGATCCCTCAAAAACTATTTGGCATAATAAACTCAAAATTTTAAAGTTATGTAGTTTATGTACTGGCAAGAGACGTCAGGTTAATAAGGAAATTTAGGGGACGTCGAATAACAGAAGTGTTATAATTTACTGTAACACTTCTGTGTAAACAACGTTCGTAGTTTTTCCCTCGGTCTCATTCAATATGTACAGCGAGTCAGGGCTGGTGACGCGGGAGCAAGCGACGTACAGTTGTCCGTGTGAGAAGCAGCTCGACCTGAGGTCGACACCCGCAGCCTTCAGTGTCTGCCCTTGTGACTTATTTATTGTCATGGCGAAGCACACGCTCACAAGAAACTGCACGCGCTTGAATTGAAAAGGGTAATTGTGGGGATTTAGTGGTATACATGGTATAAACACTGTCGCGCCGACTCCATAACCCGTTAGAGTTTCTGTCTCAATGATATTTCTCTGTAGCGAGACAACTTTGAGCCGGGTCCCATTGCACAGTTTCGGCGGAGTGAGATTTCGAAGAAGCATAATTGGGACACCGACGTTTAGCTTAATGGTGTGCGCTGGTAGTCCACTTGCACTGAGAGAATTGAGAAATTCTACGGGGTAATGTGTGGCATCACTTTGGTCGACAACAGTGTTTATTGAAGTGTAGATCACTTCATTTCCCTCAATTTCTGCGAGAATGAATTCATTGATCGCTGAAGCTTGGTCGTTTCTGGGCGTTAAAATGGCTCGTTCACACACCCAAGAATTATCTTGGTGCGGTATCCTATTGATGTCCCCGTACACCAGGCGAATCAAATCTTTTAAGGTAGATACCACTCTCTCAAGTATCTCAGGTAGAACCACCTGGCCACTGTGAGGAAACGCTACCAGTAGATGGTAGCGTTCCCTCACCCAATTTTAAGAGAACATCAGAAAATTCTTGGGCTTGTACATTCCCGCCAAGCTGTGCTCTCATATTCATCGTTAAGCTCAACCTATGAATATGTGTTCATAAGAAAGAGCATTTCAACGAAGCATTCACCTCATCAGCCCTAGTTCCTCGCGTCACCACAGGCAGCGTTTGTCGGAAATCGCCGCTAAACTGAGCTGTATCGCCACCCATCATTTTATGGTTCCTGCGGATGTCCTGCAAAGTCCTGTTTACCGCCTCTACTGCTTTTCTGTTCGCCATAGTGCATTCATCCTACACGATTAAAGAGCAATCTTTAAGCACGCGCCCTTTGTCACTGTTGCGTGACTCTCCACAAACAGGTGTTTCATTACTCTCTAAATCTATGAGAATCTTAAACAGTGCGTACGCTGTTTTGCCACCAGGAAGCAGTGTTGCGGCAATTCCTGACGATGCTGCTACAATGACCATCTTGCCTTGCCTCCTGACCTCTGCGAGAATGCCAGCGGTGACAAATGTTTTCCCTGTTCCACCAGGAGCATCCAAGAAAAACCTTTTACCTTGGCCGAGTCCAACGCTCTCAAGGATTGTGTCGAAAATTTGCTTTTGCTCTGAGGTAAACTTAGAGACATGGTCATTGACGACGGTACTCATAGCTCTTGGATCATAATTTATTTCAGAGTTATACTCTCTGTTTCCACGCTCTTGTACATCCAGATGTTGTGGAGTCGGTAGCCCATAATCCACCAGAGAACTGCCGCTGATCGAAATGACCATGTCTTGAAGTGAACTAAGGCTACTGTTTAGAACGCGCTCATCAGTTGCCTCTGTATTATCTTCAGTAGTGTGTCTCAGAGCTCTTAGGAAGTCTTCGGACAGAAGATGCCAAGAATGATATTTCTCCCACAACAGAAGCGGAGATCGAACTAACCTGCGCATCATAGAAACCCTTGAGTTTCGAGACAGATTTGATCTTTTTCTAAAAGGCATAGCTAAAATTTCTTCTTAATCCGATACTAACGATATTCAAATCAATGAAAAGTAATCGATTAAGTAGGTACGTAAGAATTGCTAGTAAGTAGAAAAATAATAATTAATCGCATTAAAATTAAACACATCAACCAACACAGACAACAAAGGTAACCCCCGTTTCTATAGGATGAGAGCGGCACATCGGCACCTATAACATCACTTTTTGGGAACGAAACCATAGCGCGATCTAACTCGACCAACGCCATCTAGTTAGAAAACGGAAACTACATATTATTTACCCCATTAAATTATGAATAAAACTAAATTGTCGTTAATTTAACAGACAACTACATTATTTTTACATTAATTCATTAACGCTCAGGCGGTAGCCGGCGCCCGCAAGCCATTGTCTTACTATTGTGTCTCTAATTACGCACGTCAAAAGGTTAAAAAAAATATGGTAACAGCAGCAAGGGACAAAACTAAGAATTACATACTTAAATCAATTACCTACAACAAATGTGCTTGGTAAGTTAAAACTTAGAACCAAAACTTTGACTTGACATCATGATAGTGTAGCTTGTTGTACCACCAATCAATCTGTTTAGGACATGTAAAGTTCTCAGATTTCATAACAGTATCGTTCCTATGCACATAAAAAAATGCAAAAACTAAATGAAAAGATTTTACGATTTTTTAAAACAATATTTTTTTATTTGAACTCGCACCATTTAGAGCGGTAAACGGTCGCCTGACCTTACCGCTAATTCCCCGTTGACATATTGTTGAATAGCTGTTCTCTTGCAATTTACAATATTACTGCCCCGCTCCTTTATAAAAATAGCGTAATTATTATGTTCCCAGAGTTAAATTTTTATTAACTAAATAACGTCATTTTATGCATTCAATTATTTTGTGCATTCAATTACGAACAAAAACCTTTTAAAATCAATATTGCTTACCTCCCATAACATACGGCGTGATAATATGTAGCCTAAAGCCTTCCTTGGTTTACACAGAACATTTCTGCTGAATTTCAATTCAATCTATCCAGTAGTTTTGGCGTGAAGCCGTACCATACACACAGAAAAACAGACAAACAGACAAAAATTCTAAAAAGTCACTTTTTGTCATCAATTACGTTTTTCTAACAAAAGCCACTTATTTTTTCTCGAAAATTCTCAATGTACAGTTTTTCTTTCGTTTCTGTTTTATTATATGTATAGATTAACTAATACTTATTCAGCTTACTATTATAAAATGACCCAAGACATAGAATATAGAATTTCTTATAGACGTCATTGTGATAAATTAATGATGTTGTAAAATGTGCCTATAAAATACTATAATTGAAGCTACCATGGGTTTTCTTGCTTGTTCTTTTCCATGACGATCTAGTTTTGGAACAAGCAACTAGTTATTCGATTAATTGACAAGCCTATTTGAAATAAATATTTAGTCTTGTCTTTCTGTGCTTTTCTTCATAAAACCCTTTCCCTACACACCAGTCATAGGAACTTTGATACTAGGACACAGTAAATAACCGTTATCCATCTTGACACCTTAGCATGATATGTAGGTACATATAAATATATAATATTATCAATATATTTATCCTCCCTCCAATTATTCTAACACGCGCGTGTTTTCAACCCCAACGAGGCGCGCGTCGACCACCGTTAGTCGCATGTCAACCACCGTTTATGTCTTCGTAATTGTATTGAAAAACGTCGTTTGATACACATGGAAATTTGTCACTGCAGCCCTCGGGTCCACAAAGAATGCCGCCTCGGTAACAATGACAAACTTTCTCCACTTGTATCAAAATGTACTATTGTGATGTGTGTGCTTGACATGTGCCAAAATATCACGTGGCCAACGGGGCACATATCAAGCTCATACAAATTCGACAATAATATTGATACCGATAGCTGACCGGATTACAATAAATAAATAAAGTAATCTAAAAAATATAAAATTCTAGTTGTCATATTGACCTACAAAGTAATGAAGATTTTCAAGAAAATTCACACCATCAGTTGCCACCTCTGAGCCGAGAGATCTTCTATTTTTAAAGACGTATATATGACGTTGACGTCAATTTAACTAATGTCATTAACATAAGCGTTTTGACAGGTGCTTGGACCTGGTGAACGTCATTTTTAACCGACTTCAAAAAAGAGGAGGTTCTATGTTCGGCTGAATGTATATTTTTTTAATGTATGTTCACCGATTTCTCGGTCAATTGTGGGTTCACAAAAAAAAATGTTTTAATTTCGGTTGATAATGAAACATTTTTTATTTTTATTGAAAGGTTATGCTTCCGAATTGGTTCCATAGAAATATTGTTATGATCTGATCATGAACTTCGAAGATATGGAACAGAACTCCTCATAGGATCACCGCAGAACCGTCGTAACAAGTAAAATTGCTTTATTTATACGTGTAGTCGATGGCTAACAGAAAGAAGAGGGGGAATATATCTAACTGATCTGATGATGAAGCTTGAAGTTAGGCACCGGAAATCTGTAATAAATAGGACTATTTATACATGAAAAATAAAAACACTTAACTAATTAAAATTACATAATATATACACAATAACTCCTATCTAAAATATGGCGTCAAAAAATTCCTCCGCATCGCTGTCGACTGGAAGCGTGCCCAAAAGACTGGCGGCATTGCCACGTTGTATGGCAATGCTTAATCTCTGACCGAGGTAAAAGCCAGCCCTTTGGTCACGCGAAGTGTCAACTAGCCGTTTGGATAATTCTTTAAAAAGGCTATATGGTATTCAAGTTTGGCTTGGGGGTACTTTTTAGTGGTGGTACTATAACTAAAAACTAAAAAGTGTAATAAGAAACTTTTTACAAAAAAAAAAAATACAACCGACTTCAATGTAAAAAAAAAACACTGAAAAGTGCAAAATAACTTTAATTTCGGAAGTCGAAACCAAACTATCATAGAAACACCAACTTCCCAAATGAAAGTTATTTTGCACTGTTCAGTGTTTTTTTTTTACATTGAAGTCGATTGTATTTTTTTTGTAAAAAGTTTTTTTATAGAAAACCTCTTTGACTGTGCACAAACCATTTTTTCATATTACTCTATAGTTTACCAGTTCAAAAGGGATCAAAACAAACACAAATAACGAAATTCAATCGTTTGATTGATATTTCATACGTCGATTTGAAAAGTTTCTACATATGCGGCCAGAAATACTAGGAGCGCTTTTATTTTATTTATTTTTTATTGTACACACAACTTTAAAAAAATACTGTAAAAATAGGACAGGCGAGCTTAATTTACAATTGTGTTTTCTTACAGAAAAAAAGAAACACACACTTTTTTTGTGTTTTCTTTTTTTTTAGTAACTATACATTTACTTATATAAATGAGAGAGAAATTTTGCATATGAGCATAATATAAACGCACAACAAAACTTAAGCACAATAATTAAATAAGTACTCATTTACTCATACATAATTATATAATGACCAGTGACCAGACCAGTGCGTGTTGCCAGTGATGACATATGGCTCCGAAACGTGGTCGCTTACAATGGGCCTCATTAGAAGGCTTAAAGTCACCCAAAGGGCAATGGAGAGGGCTATGCTCGGAGTTTCCTTGCGTGATCGAATCAGGAATGAGGATATCCGCAGGAGAACCAAGGTTGCCGACATAGCACGAAGAATCGCCAAACTAAAGTGGCAATGGGCAGGGCACATTGCTCGCAGAACAGATGGCCGTTGGGGCCGAAAGGTTCTGGAATGGCGACCACGTACCGGAAGACGTAGCGTTGGAAGGCTTCCTACAAGGTGTACCGATGACTTGGTAACGGTTGCGGGAGTCCGATGGATGCGAGACGCACAGGACCGTTCGCTGTGGCGCCGCTTGGGGGAGGCCTATATTCAGCAGTGGACGTCTTTCGGCTGAAATGATGATGATGATGAATTATATAATTAAGAAAAAAATAATGCAACGTATGTATAATATTTTATTAACAAAACCTTGCGACTTTGGATCATAACTTTCAAAACCAGGTTTCTGTTCAAGAACATTAACAACGAAGTTTCGCCAGATAGCATAAAGCTTTGCGACTAAATCAAGTAATTACAACACATGCACATTACTAAAAGCTCTGCTCACCCCCGGGAGTGGAAGCGGTACATACTATATATTAATTAAAATGTAAGCACAATGAGGAAACTGCGCTCAGAGAAACACTCCAGCAGGAAATACAGGGTAAAGTAGAAAATATACTTTTTGTCGGAATTATACAGTGTTCTAGCTGATATTTGTAACTGTATGTGGCTTTATCGAGCCTTTGATAAAAATATAATCCTAGGTCAGCCGTGCTCTGGGCACGCCATAATTATGGCGTCCTCACCTTCCACATGACGCAGGTTCTTACCGAACATGGTCAGTTCGGGAGGTACCCGCACCGGATTCGTATGGAAGAAACGCCCGGGTGTCACCACTGTGTGGTACAAGCCATGATCCGAAGCGAGGAAGAGTGGCAGGCGGTTGCCTCCTTCTGCGAAGCAGCAATGCTAGCAAAAAAGGCGGCCGCACGCATGAGGCAATAGCCCTCACGCCCCAGCCGGCGGTATCCCGATCCCGATTTCCGATCACCATAGGTGCGGGCTTGCGGACGGCGTCTGGACCTAGCCCAAGTCGTCGACGGCACGTAGTATTCCACGCGCGCCTCAAGAAGATGTCAGCAAACCGTAGGGGCCCAGCAGGGTCGAAGCCTACTGGGGATGGCTCCAAAAACCGAAGCGAACCTATGGGGGTTCGCTCCTGAGAGGAAAAACCGGCCCTGGAATGAAAGGCAACGATGGAACCAGGAGTGGATTTTCACGCCCCGCCCACGGGCGGGAGATCTTATTTGATGATTTCGTCAAATCTATGATTGGTCATATTGAATAGATTTGACACCATCAAAAAGTGACTTGTTTCAAACTTTTCAGGGGTTTATTGACGCTGTCAACATTTTTATAGTTCCTAAATCTAAAGTTTTCTTAAATTGCATGACTATTACGCGCGAAAAAAAAACATTTTGACAATTTAACTTGGCCTCAAAAATCCGCCATTTTTTTAAAAATAGTTTTGATGTACCTACCCATTGTCATTTTTAAACTAAGAAGAATCTAACGACACCTCTTAATCTAAAATTCAACAAGCCGTTTAGGCTCTATCTAAGGCGTGCCATAAAAACGTACATACCTACACTAGAAAAACATAATCCACCTTCGGGGTAGTAAAAAGTTTTTTTTTTAATCGTAGTTTGGGAATTGAGTTCTAGTTTGAAATGGGCTATTCTTAGATTATGATCAAAATTATGATTGAGAACGCTCACGTTATGATTGATTACGGTTTCACTTATGGACGTGTTACGGGATTGCCTAGTCCAGTAAACTAATCAGTTTGAATCAAAATTAATGATAGTTTGAGCAAAATTGAAATATGAGTTGTAATCAATTTAGTACTAATTCCTATTGAAAATGCCTGATCAGATATAAATTTGGTAAAGTTAAGATATTTATGAAGACTGATGGGAACAGATGTGGGGAAAGCTGCAGTTAATTTTACTGGATGCGCATATACTACTAATATTGGAAGTGGACTGTATTTTGCGGATTAGCGTTTCTCAGAGTACTTGACACCTTGCAGTAGATGGATCTCATTGGAGCCGTTTAGGATTAGGAAGCAGAGAAAAACAGCTCGTATATGGGAGGAAATTGCACTAACCTTTTGAACTCGGAGATGCCCATGTGTCAGACGGCCGGCGTTCTCTGGATTCCGCGACTCCTGCTCCAGTGACGAGGAGATATAACACTCACTGAACACTGCACAGTTCTCAAGCACAAAGCGTTAGCGGTTTTAGTGTTTTTAGCGGATAAGTTCTACAATAACTAATTTTTCTTCTAAAATGTGCGGGACGCCGTCTTAGCGTTGCGAGCGATACCGAGCGAGTCTATCTGCGTACTCTTTCTGTCGAGGTTTGTGCAGGAAAGGGATGCAAAAATGGGAAGTGGTGCAAGTTGTCACACAAACAAAACGCGGTATTTAATTCTATGCGGTTAATTACGGAACAAATTTTTACGCGGCAATTACCAAGCGATATAGGCGCAACCATTTACCATTCATTTTTTTTTATTAATTTGTTCTATTATTTAAAATTCCTGTACTTGTATTAATGGAAACATTGTCTTCATTTTCTTGAGATCGTACTTGTAGACCCAGCTCTAGGGTTTGAGGCACTGCGTGCCAAAATACAGGCACCTAGCCTAGTTCGGCAGTAAATCTAAAATTAAGCACAATTGTGACTGTCATGTAAATTTAAATTGTATATAGACAAATTTTGTTAACATGTATTTTTCTGGTATAATAAATTATTATTATTATTATATTATTAATTTTCAGCCATCAGTCTGCTTCAAAACTTATGGCCAAAGCGAACTATGGGCTGCCATTGACTATGGCTTAAAAGTGGCTTCACATATCATCATCATTCTAGCATTTTTCCAACTAGTTTGGGGTCGGCTTCCAGTCTAACTAGATGCGGCTGAATACCCGTGTTTTACATGGAGCTTCTGCCTATCAGACCTCCACAACTCAGATACTGAGCATCACGATACTCCTTGAATAGACTGATGGTCAGACTCTCTGGCATCTACCTGTAACGACTGCCAAAGATCTATGGATAACAACAGAGACCAACTTTACTGCTTGATGTAAGTATAGGTAGTATTATGGAGAATCTAATAAAGTAAATGTTGTAGGCAACATATACTTTATTAACTTCTCCATAATACTTCATCTTTACTGTGTCTTTTTCTGTTTCTGAAGCATATTAAACTTTGAGTGCTGTGTACAGGAATAATTGGACTTCAGATTTATGTAGTGTATGTTATTTTTAGCTGCGCTGATTGTCTTAATCTGTAGTCTGTCACTGTACTTATTAACATAAAATAAAATACAATAAAATAGGTAGGTAATTTGATAAAATACTAATCACACTAATTTCTACTTTTATTTAATTAAATAAACAAACAAACAACTGTAAACATTACGCTATACAAATTTCGAGTTGATTAAATTACTAAGTCAAGATTCTTTGGCGGCAGGTCATGACCACATTTTTATTTTTCATATAATTAATTAGTGGCACGTTCTCCAAAAATCCATTCGTGCACTAGGCCATCACGTCAAAAGTGGCTCCGTATAAGGTCGAAAAAAAAGTTAGAGGTACCATAGGCACAAAAAGTAAAAATATTAGGACTTAATGTCTCTTTTAGCCTTTTAGTTCTTCATTTTAAACAATCATTAGTTCCTAGGTAATAATAAATTAATTCCAATTCCTCAATGGATATTGTAAATTACGATCAATTGTAGTAATTGATTTGGAACGGAACAATAGCATAATTACTTGTAAACGAATTATGTCTATAATTACCGTTAATTACTGCTTAGTTAAACTGCGCGTGTATGTTACATGAATATAATTAGTCGGTAGCCTTGTTTCTTGTACCAGAAGATTCCTTGTTAGAAGACCTCTCGCAAGGTGGACGGATATCCTAGAGAAAACTGTGGCATTCCACTGGTTGCGAGAAGTAAACACGACGACGCTTGGAGAGGTTTAAGCTAGAACTACTCTAGACCGACGCACACGTGGACCACGCCTGATTAGTACATAGCGGCGCGTTGCGTGGCATCGCGTGGCGTGGATCTAATGTAGCTCTGCAAGTCTAGTTGCCATATAAAATGTATGGAGACCGACGCCACCAGATGTACGTGGCCCACGTGTGCACAATGTAACCTTTATAATATAGAGCAGTGGAAGTCTTGCGGCAGAAATTACGATGACAACGTACATCTTTGTCGGAATAACTACTGGTGTTGGACGTTTTTTACCTCTAAATCGTATAAAAAAGCTACTGTCTGCCTCTATCTATTCTTCAGCTCACTTATTCAACACCACGCAATGTATTTGGATGAGTTAAATTGTTAGAGAGAGCGATATACGAGGAAAGTTTCTTTACAATTGTTGTTTGTAAATAAATTGCACCCATGTGAAGCCGGGGCGAATCACAAGTTTCAAACATCTTTTTGCACATTATCACAGGCTTGCATTTGAAAGTAGTCGCTTATCGTGCGAGATTATTATCTTACCTGACGATAAGCTATGATATATGATGATGGTTTTTGCAAAAAATACTTATAGTCCCTGGCATTGTAACGCAAAAGCAAGAGTTTAAGCCAATTACGTAAGAGACTGGTCAAAGGGAAGTAGAATCACAAAATAATGTAAATGTATGTAGAAATAAAAGAAAATACACATAATAGTAAATAATAATAATATGAAATAAAACCACAAGTTGTTACATCCAATTATACCTTTGTCCATGTTGTGATCTCTGTCAGAAGTTGCTTTTAACAACTTACTGCTTACTAACTTATTTCAGCCACAATACAGAGAAACAAACGTTATCTATTTATCATTCCAACCCCTAGATTAATAATTAATTTTAAAAGAAGAATAACTTAACAACAACTGAAAGCTCCTTTACTAACTACTATGGCTTCCAACTTACTTCCATTTAACTTTCCTTGCATATTTTCTTTTGAACAAAAACTTGTGGGTACTATTTTCTGCACTCCACTGTAATAATATTTTACTTTTGCAATTTTCTGATATTTGGTTAAGTATATCAATAGCTTTATTTACTATCTATGTAATATTCCAGTTTTAGGGCCAATTAAAATAGTTTGTATTTTATCGGCGGTGCCTATATTGATTTAAGAGATTCAAGTTTTAGCTGACTATGAATATTTATGCTTAGAGTTTAGTAACCTTCACAGATTGATCTTGACATTGCCCTTAATGAGTTATTTGCTTTATTTACCGAGAAAACACGGATGAATACCTCTATGATCTTTCTTCATCTCTATTCAAAGTATATAAAACTAAGGCCTCGTATATTAAAACTAGTTTCCGTATGTCGTTAGCTTATATAATTATTTAGCTGGTAGTTTTTTATTTTCATTTAATAGGTCTGCACTTCGAGCCTACCAAAGCGCTACGATACAAAGTATACTGGGCGTCAAGCTAACAGACTGCTATCGCGCTAAAGAAGACTACTTCCAAACACAAATAGTGTATGTTGGTCACACCGCTGCAGCGCGCTGTAATGGTATAGTCGAACTAGGCTGGTTATATCTGTTGCATGCAGTGCCGTAAATATCCTTCTATATGCCCGGTTCGAGCTTCTATAACTGCATCCCATGAAAATAGTTTTAATCTTATCCACTCTTATATAGGTATACGATAAACCGTACATAGACCGAGGCACACGTGGACCACGCCTGATTTGTACGTAGAACGACGTCACGTGGCGTGGATCTAATGTAGCTCTACAAGTCTAGTTGCCATATAAAATGTATGGAGACCGACGACCCCAGATCGGCGTACGTGGCACACGTGTGCACAGTGTTGTTCTACTTGGCCCTGGTTTTATCATTTCTGCGCCTCTCCAGAGTCTACGACCTGTGCCTAGATACCGCTGGCACCACCCTATTTACCGGCCGCGTGTCAAAGAAGCAATGGGCGAGGATTACCACACAGTGGATCCCAAATGCAAGGAAACGACAACGCAACGGGCCCAGAAAGACATGGTGGGATGAGCTGGATTCCTTCGCCTTCCCAAAACCACTGCAACCACTACGCATAAAATACAGGGACATTTTAAATCTGTAATATCTTTGAAAATATTCATTTAAATTACATGCTTTAAAGGGCCATATTGATCTACAATGCACAATGTATTTAAGGTAAGCCATTATTTCTCGTAAAAAGTAAAGGATAAAAAATGGTATTTATGGGTTATCCCTAAAGGATAGACAAATATCGCGGAAGTTTTTGTAGACTTTTTAACGTGTAACAATACTGTTGTACATTATTTTGATCTATCTCATAGGGTTCAGCCAGCGTTCGCAATGTAAGCTCAAAAAAATGTGTTTATTTACGACATCACATTAGAAACCTCTAAAATTATCAGTGTTTCTCTACTATATTATGCATGTATTATACATATAAACATTCCTCTTAAATCATTCTATCTATTAAAAAAAAACCGCATCAAAATCCGTTGCGTAGTTTTAAAGTTCTAAGCATACATAGGGACAGACAGACGGGAAGCGACTTTGTTTTATATTATGTAGTGATTTTGATTCCTTTTTTTACATTGTGAAGTGTACAAGAAATATGCATGTACTTAACCAAAATTTTTTTGACTCATAACATGATTTAAAAGACTGTCTATGGAGTTTCTTGCATGCTCTTCTCCATAGGGATCTACGCTTTGAAACGTGCAATTTAGCTTCACTTTTCTGACTGATTGACATTTTGACAATTCAAAAGTTCCTGTAAATGGTTTATTTGAAACTAGCTTCTGCCAGCGGCTTGGCCCACGTGGAAATAGGTTTCTCTTTACAAACTTTGGGCCCCCGTTTTTTGCCCTTAGGGGTTGAATTTAAAAAAATCCCCTCTTAATGCTCGCCTATGTAAAAAGAAACCTGGTGTAAAATTCCACCCTCCAGTAGTCCTCCTTCCCAGTAGTTTTAGAAGTGCGTTGATATGTCAGTCAGGCAGTTTCTCCTTTTATATATATATAGATAAATGATTTTAATTTGATTTGATTGATTCGTCTATCAAGTTTTCGTAGCAAATATTCTGAATCAAAAACTCTCTAGCATCGTTTTTTTGGGCTTGAAGACTGAGACCTTTAAGTCAAGTCTTCATTTACATTGAATACGGATGTGACACATTCTTAAGTTTTAGTTGTTTTGGCAGCAAATGTGTCGAGTTAGCTTTCTTGGCAAGCTTCACTGAGCTTCGCCACAGTATAAAAAAAAATTAGCTCCAATTGACCGAGATCACGCTAGGTTGACTGGTAGAGAATGCCTAAGGCATTAAGTCCGCCTTTGTGCCTTTTGTTGCATGAAGATTAAATAAATAAATAAATAAATATTCGTGCCTATTTCAATGATTCCACATATTGTCAACTAGACAATATGTCTATGTATGTATGCGCAGACACTTGAGATACTAAACGACAATTGGTGTAGTTTTGTATCTCAAGTGTCTGCGCATATTATAATATCCACTAGATAATCAATTTGTGAATAATTAAAACAGCCAATAAACTTCTTTCTTCGAAAAAATCCTGCCAAAAATCGATCAGAGATATAGAGGCAGTAACTTCTATAGGAAAGAATTCGTGGCCTCCTTTTTTGATAGAGGAACTAGAGTTAGGTACTCCCAACTCGTTCTTCAATCAACAGTTAATCCGTAAACTCGTTTCCCGATTACTGCGTAACCAAGTTACAGGGAGGCAACCCTAAAGTGATTACCGGGACAAAATAACAGGGTTCCGCGAACATAACGACGTTGGGTAGAGACTGTATTGATTTACTGTAGCTTACTCAAGTGTAGAGTGATTGCTGTGCCATTGGGGTCCCATAACGTGTTCTAATCGGTGGTCTATTGTATGGTTTTGATGTGGTTTGTACGGAAAACTTGCAGCCAAAAATTTACGTTTATATCTAATATATAAAATTCTCGTGTCACGGTGTTCGAACTTGAACTCCTCCGAAACGGCTCGACCGATTCTCATGAAATTTTGTGAGCATATTGAGTAGGTCTGAGAATCGGCCAACATCTATTTTTTTTTTTTTTTTTTTTATATGGCAGAACAACGTTTGCCGGCTCAGCTAGTATATATATGTATCAACATTTAGTTCAACTGTATATTTGTTTTACCCTCGTCCGTGCGTCACTAAGGGGTGTCAACTGAACACTATCCGCACTAGTGTGGAAAATGGTAGGTAAATTGCGTGCCTAAAAGCGATAGGGATAAGAGCGGATTTTTGAACCCACGACACGCAGTACAACCGAAAATTGCTAAACTTTTATTAACTTGCCTACTTTTATATTAAAAATTGTTTTCATCTTCTCATCTCAACGACGTTAGAAAAACATGTACTAAAATTTAGGTATACTTGATATAAAAAGGCCGATGGAAAAATAATAACATCTTGATTACCTTGTCGAGGCGTAGTCTGACAGGTAATAACTTATCTTTAGGTTATAAACATAAATTTATGAACGCAGGCATGAAATTACTATCTGATATATTACTATGACTCGCAAAAATATGTCCTTACAGAGTGGAATGAAAACCCAGGGCTGCGGGATGGCTCGAAAGAATTACCGTGGCCCTGGGATGCAAAGAGCATCTGAAGAAATCTTCTTCTTCTTGGTCGTTTCACTCTTGCCAGAGTGGTCATGGTTATCACCAGAGGTCGGTATTAGGTAGAGTTATTCATGTAGGTACTTGCATCGAAATGTTTATATTAATATGGATTTTCCCGGGATTTCTAATGAAAAATCCCGTGTGGCCAACAATATTACAAATAAATAATAATAAAAAACTCAGAAATAGATAAGACAAATAAAACAAATATAATTATTAACATACATTTTTTATGATATTAACTTAACTTTACTAAAACCTAACATTGTACACACGGTGACTTTGATAGCGTAGCAGGGCACACTAACATGATAAATGTGTGCGTAAACGCTAGCGCGTGAAACACAACAGGTATTATCGTTGTGTGATACAAAGTAACTCGTTTCTACACTCACACTCTTGAAAAAAAAAATAGTAGCCGTCTAAGTTACACGACTATGAAAATACAGCAAAAATTGGCTACTGTTATTAATGGCGCTGTGGCGCAATGCGTATGATACTTAACTGACGAGTAAGAGGTCCCAAGTTCGATTCCAATCGTCTGATGTAACAAAAAGTTTGCTTGTTTTTATTTTCTTTTTGATTTACCCCTGTTTTTTTTTTAATAGTAATGTTATAGTTACTCTCATAATAATTAAAATATTTTGAAAATATTGTGACAAAGAAAACTGCGATAACGATCCAACTATGTTTATTACAACTTATTAATTACATACATTAAACGGAATGGTCACAATTAACGAATCTGTTCATGATTATCTTTAATACAATATATAAAGTGAAAATATTCTAAGTCAGACAAGGATGGACGTCACTTTTTTAAGTTTTTTATTAGTGACATAAATCAACATGTTATCAAGAATGAATTATGATAGATATCGCAACTCTTGATCTCAATAACAATAACATCATGTCACATAATAACAACAACAGTATAATTACCTACAGCTTACTTCTTAGTCTTTTTTTTTTACTTATAACATATCAATCAACATGTTTTAAAAAATGAACTATGATAGGTATCGTAACTCTTGATTTCAATAACAATAACATGATAAAAACAACAACAACAAAAACAGCATACAGTAATACAGCTTTTTAAAAATATTTATAATTGGATTCAATTTAAATCAAAATTAATATCTAATTGGTGCACCTTCATTGTCGATTACTTCTTGTAACCTCGTTCTCATGCTAGCCACCAAATTTTCACACAGGTCAGTGCCGCGAAACGATTCCCACATGGATGACACTAAATTATCTAAATTACGTTTAGATCTCACATCAGATGAATCCCAGTTGAGCACCATGTGACCCCATAGATTTTCTATGGGGTTCAAATCGGGACTTTTAGAGGGCCATTCAATAACAGTCAAGTTTTCTTGGACACTTAACCAGTCTTGCACCATTCGTGCGCGGTGCACCGAGCAGTTATCGTGCACGAAGTAAATATGCTCGTCCGGGTATGCCACGCGCACGGTAGGCAACATAACATTTTGCAAGATGTCCAAGTAACCTTGACTGGTATTGCGACCCCCTACCTCCACTAACTCACCGGGACCCATCGATGACATCCAGCCCCAATAACCTAACGTAATGCGACCACTAGACCTGCATGGGAGAATATTTTTCTGATGGTAACGTTCTCCATCTTTTCTCCATAATATTTTACGCCCATCCTTATCTGACTTAAAACACTTTTCATCACTAAATATAACTATGTTATTGCACCAATCAAAATCTATAAATTTTCTTGCAAACCGCATCCTTTCTTCCTTATGCAACGCCGTCAGTAAATTTTTTTTCGCAGGCTTGCGACATTTAATTTTTGCTGCTCGTAAGTGGCGTCGAACAATTGTCATAGACACGTCGTGCATAATCGCAGTGTTTCTTGTTGTAGCAAAGCCGTCAGCGCTATACGTAGCAACAATATTTCGATGCAGTGGGTTGGCATCCGTATATGCAATTGCTTTTGGACCCGGACGTTTGGCATCGATTGTCCCTTCAGCTGTATATCTATGCACCCAAAACTGCACAGTTTTCCTCTGTAAACAATCACAAAATTACGTTAAAACCTAACAAATATCAACAATGTTAAATTATTTCGCATTATGTTAAGTTTGGATTTGTTACTTACCGGTAGCATTAGTCTCCTCGAAATTTCACTTATGGATACATTTTGTTTATATAATACTACTATCTCAGCCCTCAAAAGTGTAGACAAATGAGACATGTTAATTATTACTTGTAAAAAGTATCACTTTCCACAACGATTAATTATTTTTTGTCTCGGAGTAAGTTGTAGAACACACGATCGTGATAGGCAAAAGCGTTATGCCAGGTTAACTTATTATCCGACTCATTTCTTAGTAAATAACTAATAAAGTGGGTAGATGATAATATTCATACACTTAGTTTTTAAAGCAAATATTCTAAGTTTTAGCTTTAATAAACTTCGTTATCATTATACTACAATAAAATAGAAAATAATGTTTTGTCAATGGCTAGGATCGAACTCGATACACCTTTAACGGCAAGCAAGCACTTGATAATCAGTGCTAATTTTCCATCTAATGAACGAAGCGAATTTTTTTATCTAATTCGTAGCAAACACATATACAAATATGTGTGTGTGTATATCGAGTAGTAAATGAGTTTTATTTTGTTTGCGAGTTGAGCTGGAGACATATTATTTGAATAGGTGAATTATTGTGGGATGGCACGCTCGGTTTTACTTCTGTTTGTATTGATACCCACAGCTACTTGATTATTGTGAACATTATTGCTGATTACCTACCCATATCATCAAAATTACTTTCCAAAGATTAAGTGTAAGTGTTTGATGCTAATTTAAATAACTATAATAATTTCATAAGTGAATGTTTGCGAAAATAAAAAAAAAAGTTGACAATGAAAGGATTGTCAACTATTAATAATAACGTCTTGTTATATTACGTAAATGATATATATATATATTATAAAATTATTTATATTACAAGTTATATACAAAAATTTCGTTAATTAATTTCGTAAATATACATAGTTTATATGTATAAAATTACAAAAATATATTTCGAATATTTTAATTATTACGAGAATAACCATAACATTACTATTCAAAAAAAACATGAGTAAAACAAAAAGAAAATAACAGATAATTGGAATCGAACTTGGGACCTCTTACTCGTCAGTTAAGTATCATACGCATTGCGCCACAGCGCCATTAATAACAGTAGCCAATTTTTGCTGTATTTTCATAGTCGTGTAACTTAGACGGCTACTATTTTTTTTTTCAAGAGTGTGAGTGTAGAAACGAGTTACTTTGTATCACACAACGATAATACCTGTTGTGTTTCACGCGCTAGCGTTTACGCACACATTTATCATGTTAGTGTGCCCTGCTACGCTATCAAAGTCACCGTGTGTACATAAATATAATACAAAAACACAGAGTCTATTCAGGCGTCGAAGTACTCTTCCACATCGCTATCATCCGGAAATGTGCCCATCGCCACAGTGGCACCGATGTGGAGCAACACAAGGTAAACCTAAGCGTAAAACATTTTTATAAGTATTTTTCATTAATAAAAAACTTTTTACAAAAAAAAAATACAACCGACTTCAAAGTAAAAAAAACACTGAAAAGAAGTCGGTGTTAAATAACGAAGGGACAAAACTATTATAGAAACACCGACTTCCGAAAATAAAGTTATTTTGCACTTTTTATTGTTTTTTTTTTTACTTTGAAGTCAGTTGTATGTTTTTTTGTAAAAAGTTTTTTATTTTACACTTTTTAGTTATGGTACCATCACTAAAAAGTACCCCTCAGGCAAACTTAAATACCTTATAGCCAAAATGCATCTCATGACAATTCTAATAATCCCAAACACGGTTAGATTACATTAATTTATTACAGAGTTCCGGTGCCTAACTTCAGGCTTCATCATCAGATCAGTTCGATATATTCCCGCTGTACTTTCAGTCAGTCATCAACTACACGTATAAACAAAGCAATTTTACTTGTTACAACGGTTCTGCTGTGATCCTATGAGGAGTTCTGTTCCATATCTTCGAAGTTCATGATCAGATTATAACAATATTTCTATGGGACCAACTCGGAAGCATAACCTATCAATCAAAAAAAAAATCGGTCCATAATTGACCGAGAAATCGGTGTATGTTCACCGATTTCTCGGTCAATTATGGACCGATTTTGAAAATTTTTTTTCATTAAAAAAAAACATACATTCAACCGAACATAGAACCTCCTCCTTTTTGAAGTCGGTTAAAAAAGATCTCTCTACGTCAACTGAGGTGAGGTTAACAAATTTATAAGGCACTTCCTCCTCCTCGTCATTAATGCAGGAAGAATTTTTTTTTTTGCTATATTTCTGAGAGTCATAAAAAAAATTATCGGTTTAAAGATATTTATTCCCATAAAGAACACAAATAGTTCACTTAAATATGAGATTACAAACAAATCATGCAGTTATTATAAAGCACATCGTGACTCCGTGAGTCGATTTAGATAGAAAATAACGTAAATTACACATATATTAATAGGGTTCTAAAGAATTTAAGTAGGTACACATGCTTTGTTATAAAATTTTAGACACATAAACTTTTAACATTTTTTTAAAGATATTTGTACTTTTTACATTAATCATATCATCTGGTAATTTATTATATAACACCGCTCCCTCGTATAAAATATTTTTCTTCCCGTAATTGGTTCTGGGTGGTCTGAGTTCTAACTTGTTACGGTTTCGGGTGTGGTATCCATGATTTCTTTTTTTGAAAGTAAGTTGAGAGTGCGTTTCCTTTAATATTATTTTTCTAATTAAAATGCATGTTTTGAATGTATATAGTTGCTCTACATTGTATATCTTAGTGTCGTTGTATATTTGTTTAGTTGGTGTTAGGTAGTGGTAGTTGTAAAGAGTTTTAATAAGTCTGTTTTGTATTACTTGGATGTCATTTATGTAAGTTTTAGCAGCACATCCCCAAATTTCAACTAGATACTCTAGGTGAGGTTTTACGAGCGCATTATATATCATGTGTCTGATTTTATGTGGGATACAACCGGAAAGTCTACGTAATGCCCCCGTGAGTGAAGAAATTTTGTCACGCATGTTTTTTTATGTGGTTACACCATGATAGTCTTGGATCCAGAGTTAAGCCTAAATACTTTTCGTTTGTTGATTTTTGTAGGAATTCATTGTCTATGGATAGTTTAATATCGCTAGGTTTTTTTTTTTTTAAATTCTGCTCTTTAAAATTAATCTCGGGATTTGAGGCATATCCACTTTATTCTTTTGCTGTTTAGAATCGATATAAGTACATGAATATGCTCTCTGGAAGCTGTCATTGTACGCCGCACGACTTTCCGTCATGTTCCTGCTGGCAGTCATCCGGGCGCAATCATTCAATGGACCGCCAACACCCGTTTTGATCTGGTCAGTCCATCGCATCGGTATTCTGCCACGTGGCCTCGTCCCGTCTACCTTTCCTTGTATAACAAGGCGTTCTATAGAGTCACTTCCAGGTCATAAAAATAGCTGAAATCGAATCAGTAACCGGTCCGACGGCCTTATCATGATGTGATAAAATGTCAAACGTGTGAGCGAGACAGAGGAATGGAGCCATACATCCTACATAGCCCCATCCTTTTAACAGTTCACTTTAGGTCGTTAAATGGATCGCGTTTAGAGCTGGTAGGCCTGTGAACGTACTACTTTCAGGTTAGGTTAGGGGATAGGTTGTAGATGCTAGGTACCCAGCAAAGTGTTAGTTATCAAGGCTTGACTCGCTCCATGGTAAAAGAAGTCTTAGGTTTTTTTTTATTATTATTGATAGGCTCGCGTTTGACCACTATCTCACCTGATGGTAAGCAATGATGTGGCCGACGATGGAGCACGCTTGCCTAGAAGTAACCTATTCACTCTTGACTTAAAGACCCCTAGGTTGTAGCTATCAGGGAACACAGACTCCGGCAGGGAATTCCACTCCTTAGCTGTACGCATTATGAATGTGTTCCCAAAACGCTTTGTACGTGTGGGTGGGATGTCCACCATGTACCGATGGCGCAACGCCGTACGTCTAGTGGTCCGTCGGTTATTTTTAACCGACTTCAAAAGAAAGGAGGAGGTTATCAATTCGGTTGTATTTTTTTTTATGTGTGATACCTCAGAACTACGTCGTTTATGGACCGGTTTGCAAAATTTAAAAAAGTGTGAAATAAAAAACTTTTTACAAAAAAAAAACCGACTTCACTAAAAGGATCAAACTAACTTTAATTTCGGAAGTCGGTGTTTCTCGGTGAAGTCAGTTTTTTTTTTTGTAAAAAGTTTTGTATACCTTAAGTAAACATTGCAAATCACACACATTAAGCCACAACCCGGAACCATAAAATATTAAACTTACATACCCAGCCCCCATACGTTAAGGGAGCATATTAAAACATTCATCAGGATGATAAACCTTCCCAGTAGTTAGATTGAATGATCACTCCCTTGAGGAGGTGTTCCATTGTTAGATGTACCAGGAGCGCAGGAATACAAGGAGTTATTGAGTTTGGGTAATAGGAACATTCATCATTCTTGTGTGGTTTGGCTTTGTGTTCCAAGAAGTTTTAATATTATAGTGACAGTTGTAAGACACTCACACATTGTGAATGTATGTTTGATACTCCTTCACACTAAAACGACGAAAGGAAAAATGATTTTTTTTTTTAGGTGAGAAATCATAAAATGACATCTCTCGCCCTTCGTGTCAGACTGACTAAAACCCACTCCTAGTTCCTTCGTTGCCTTTCATTCAAGGGCCGGGTATTCCTTTCAGAAGCGAACCCATGGCCCTAGTAGGCTAGGCCCGTACGGCTTGCTGACATCTTCTTGAGGCGCGCGTGGAACACTACGCGCCGACGACGACGGGGACGGGAGCTAGTAAGTAATGGTTATAACAAAAGAAAAAAACTGGGCAAGTGCGAGTCGGACACGCACACTGAGGGTTCCGTACAAACTAACTTATGTAAATAGTTCAATTCCCGAATCGAGTCTCCAAGATTTTTCCGAATAGAAAAAAGTTTTCTTTTTGTGACGTAACTACAAATTTTCAGTTTTCAGATATATTCCTATACTTGTGCTTCGAGGGTCCGCAGACCTGAGTATGTGGTTTTAATTTTAACTCGATACCTCCACTCGTTCTCGAGATAAAGGGCCTAGGCAGACAGACAGACAGACGGACGGACAACAAAGTGATCCTATAGAGGTTCCGTTTTTTTCCTTTTGAGGTACGGAACCCTAAAAACAAACAGATATAATAAAACATAGGTATATGTATAATTCAGCTATTTATAGGTAGGTACTAAACACGGTACAGGTATCCTATTGACCCTTAACTAATTATAGGAAACCATTTTTGCTGCTCATAAAACTGAAGATTTGTTGCCAGGATCCCAATGCTATTATTAATTTACGGCATATTCAATTAACTGACTTCTGAAACGTGGCTAATAGCTTAAATGCGAGGTACCGCTATTCCCTCCGGACTTACATAGCAGTAGTACATACCTACTAAACTGCGTGTAGGTGTAACATAACATCGCTAGAATTAATTGACTGACTTAGGACCAAAGCAGAACACATAGTTCGAGAATTACTGAAATGTATTCATATTAGGTACGTTGGTGATATTTTGACCAGCCTTCCCATTTCATCGTCATCATCATCATCATTTCAGCCGAAAGACGTCCATTGTTGGACATAGGCCTCCCGTAAGTGTCGTTATAACGACCGATCTTGTGCGTCTCACATCCATCGGATTCCCACGACTCTCACCAGGTCACCCATTTAGTGGATCAGAATTGTTAATAAAATTGTAGATGGGCCAATAAATAAAAGCCTAGCTAATTGTATAATATTTTGTTGTTTTTTTTTTTTTTTTTTTTAATTCATATAAACCAGTGCTTGACTGCGATCCCACCTGATGGTAAGCAGCGATGCAATCATTGATGGTGAGGCGCACTAGTTATCGATAAGATCGAGTTTGACCACTATCTCACCTGATGGTAAGCGATGATGAGGCCGACTATGGTGCACGCTTGCCTAGAAATAACCTACAGTCAAATGGTATAAATAGAAACAAAACTTCAAAGGGTTCACAATATTTGAATATTTTTTCAGCATTTAACTGTATCAATTTATTAATGAATTGTTATTCTAAAAAGTCGATGCATTGTTAGATGCCGATAATATGGTATCAAAGTAAAAAACCAAACTAAAGTTTTGTTTCTATTCACCCCGTTTTACGGTATTCACTCTTGACTAAAAGGCTCTTAGGTTGTAGCTATCAGGAAACAGACTATGGCAGGTAATTCCACTCCTTAGCTGTACGCACAATAAATGTGTTCCCAAAACGCTTTGTACGTATGATTGGGATGTCCACCATGTACAGGTCGCGCAACGCCGTAAGTCTAGTAGTCCGATGATGGAACGAATTAAAATGCCTATTACACTACGCGATATTCAGCACACAATATTCAGACTGTCTTATTTTTTGTTCCGAGTAAGACCGGTCTAACCCTTATTACAATACGCGACATCGACTAAGACTGTCTGAATATCGAGTAGTGTAATAGGCCCTTTAGTAATTCCAATGCACACTCCCTGAAATAATATTCTTATGTAGATTGCTATTGCTATAAGTTGCTACTTGAATACTACACACTACCTACACGACTAGTATCCTTATATTTAGGTCCCCAGAGTAATAAGCAAATTCGTAGTGTTGGCGAGTGACTACATTAGATCTAACAAGTCTCGGTTATTAGGGATTTTGGAACACCCGGCATTTTCATAATGCTCTGTATTTGTTTTTTTTTTTTTATTCGTCGGCGCTTTTGGCTAAAGAGTATTTTGTGTCTCTAATTAAGTAGTGAAAGCAGAGTAAAATGGAAATATATTTTGGCATAATAACACCATTTTTTTTCAACTTATACCTATCGCGATATTATTATAGTCCCAAACTAAGCAGAGCTTGTAGTATGAGTACTAGACAACTGATAAACATACTTATATCACTACATAGTATAAAGTCACTTCCCGCTGTCTGCCCCTATGTATGCTTAGATCTTTAAAACTACGCAACGGATTTTAATGCGGTTTTTTTTAATAAATAGAGCGGAAGATTCAAGAGGAAGGTTTATATGTATTATACATGCATTATATAGTAGAGAAACACTGATCATTTTAGAGGTTTCTAATGTGATGTCGTAAATAAATATATTTTTTTGCGCTTACACTGCAAACGCTGTCTGAACCTTGCGAAATAGATCAAAGTAATTATAATATAAAAAATATAATATATAAAAAGGTCCTTAAATCCTAATCCAATTAAGTACCCTAAATACATTGTGCATTTAATATAGATCAATATGGCGCTTTACAACATGTAATTTAAATGAATATTTTCGAAGATATTACAGATTTAAAATGCAGGGACATAGTGGTTGCGGTGGTATCAGCATTGCACCCAGACACAGAACAAATGATCGTGCTTATCTCACAAACATTTTGAAAGTGCAATTAGATACGCAATTTTCTCAGTATTATTCTCCTCAACTAAAAAATTTGATAAGTACTTACCGTTATATTTTCGAACAAAACAGACTGTTTTTTTTTATTGATATAAACTAGTACTTGACTGCGATCCCACGTGATGGTAAGCAGTGATGTAATCCTTAATGGTGAAGCGCATTAGTTTACGGATATTAGATTCATGTTTTATTCTAGTATTTATAATTGATGCAAAAACCGGCCAAGTGCGAGTCGGATTCGCGTACAAAGGGTTCCGTATCATCTGTAGCAAAAAAAAAACGTTTGTTGAAGCCCCCTTAAATATTTATTTTATTATACTTTTTAGTATTTGTTGATATAGCGGCAACAGAATTACCTACATCATCTGTGAAAATTTCAACTGTCTGTCTAACTGTCACGGTTCATGAGATACAGCTTGGTGACAGATGGACAGACAGACAGATGGACCGACAGCTGTCTTAGTAATAGGGTCTCGTTTTACCTTTTGGGTACGGAACCCTAAAAATTCCAGCCTACAGAACTTTACAGAACCTGACGTCATTATGAACAACAACACAACATTGTTTATTATTCTATTCTCAGTCTGCAACGCTTCACTAGCTCCTAGGCAAGAAATAAATTAATCGATCTTTTTTTTCCAACACACTGATTTTAATCCGGAAGCTAATGTAGTTAACCTTACGTTTTCGTAATCAATAGTAATTAATTAATAATGCCATTTTAATCACCATAACTCTCAAAGCTGTGAAGAAAAACATCGCGAGGAAACCGGCATTTCCTAGAACTAAAAATTCGAAGCTATGTCTTGACATTCATCAATCCGCTCTGGGTCCGCGTGGTGAATTACGGCCCATTCCCTCTCCTAGAGAGAGGAGGCCGGAGTCCCAGCAGTGGGAACATTAAAAAGGTTCATTATGCTTATGCTATGCTAATTAATAATGAGAGGTTCCTCTTTTCTTTTACTATTCGAAATAAGATAAGACATCTATTTTACTGTTCATTCAACAGATTTTGATTTTTATTGCATTCGCGTTGGTGGCATGATAAATGGATATTATCTAAGCTTCTATTGATATCAATTTATAAATTTGTGTAAAACTAATCCAGTGAAGACATCAAAAAATCTACTATTTTGCATGAACTCTGACACTTCATAATTTACACAAAATTTTAAAAAGTCAAAAAGCATAACAATAATTGGCCTTGCAAATTTATTCAAGATTCTAAATGATGACAATTTTTTTCAAATACCTTTAAAGGGTTAAAAAAATCACGTATTTCCTGGATCAAGTTTTGTAAAATATTCGAGTAAATCACGGTATTACCGAATGCTAACAGAGTTTTCAGGCGTTATGTCTCTTTTTAACCGACTTCAAAAAGGAGGAGGTTATATGTTCGGTTGAATGTATGTTTTTTATTTTTTTTTTTTATGTATGTTCACCGATTTCTCGGTCAATTGTGGACCGATTTTGAATTATTTTTTTTTGATTGAAAGGTTATGCTTCCAAGTTGGTCCCATAGAAATATTGTTATGATCTGATCATGAACTTCGTAGATATGGAACAGAACTCCTCATGGGATCACAGCAGAACTATCGTAACAAGTAAAATTGCTTTGTTTATACGTGTAGTCGATGACTGACTGAAAGAAGAGGGGTAATATATCGAACTGATCTGATGACGAAGCCTGAAATTAGGCACCGGAACTCTGTAATAAATTAATTTAATCTAACCGTGTTTGGTATTATTAGAATTGTCATAAGATGCACTCTGGCTATAAGGTATTTAAGTATGGCTGAGGGGTACTTTTTAGTGGTGGTAGCATAACTAAAAAGTGAAAAATAAAAAACTTTTTACAAAAAAAATACAACCGACTTCAATGTAAAAAAACACTGAAAAGTGCAAAATAACTTTAATTTCGGAAGTCGGTGTTAAATAACGAAGAGACAAAACTATTATAGAAACACCGACTTCCGAAATTAAAGTTATTTTGCACTTTTCAGTGTTTTTTTACATTGAAGTCGGTTGTATTTTTTTTGTAAAAAGTTTTTTATTACGTTGCCTTTTCGTCAAACATCGCGTTGGATTGCGTTAGATGAAGCAACAAGCTTTTAAATCATGCTCGATGTTGACGATAGGCAAGTGAAAAAGGACCCTCTTAAGTTCAAACCTATGACGTACAACTCGCAAGATGGGGACATAATTATTATAAGTCATCGTCATCTTCTTCCTAAATTCGTCCCGTGTTATTTACTGTTGAAACAACACGCTTTTTCTACACGCACGCTATCACTATCACTCCCTTTTCCTTCATATCACTCCCCGCCCAATCCATCCATCTTTTTTTGGTTACAACATTGTGTTCAGTTTAATCTATCTGTTTATGAATGTATATATCCTATCCATATAATCCCTATTTCCCTTGATCATCACGCGTGAACGACTGGACCAATTTCGCTAATTCTTTTTTGTTGGGTTTGTTATTGTCAGGAGAAAGTTTTTATGAAAGAAAAATATAAGGAAATTAGAAAATTTTATAAGATTACGACGACTGTTTTAATCTTCGCACGTTTTACAGTTCACAGCTTTTTTTTTCGGGTGGGAAAATCATCTAATGACATCCCGCGCTCTTGGGCAGAGCGGGAGGTAGTGTCAGACTTTTACTGACTAAAAACCCACTCCTGTTCCTTCTTTGCCATTTTTCCAGGGCCCCGGGGATCACTTTCGCATCACCCATGGCCCCAGTAGGCCTCGACCCTGCTGGGCCCCTACGGTTGCTGACAACTCCCTGAGGCGCGCGTGGAACACTACGCGCCGTCGACGACTTGGGCTCGGTCCGGACAGTTACCGAACGATCGGCCGACGAGCCACCCATTGCTCGCCGCGCCTACGGTGGCCGGAAATCAGGATCGGAATCCCGGCGGTGGTTGGGGCGTGAGGACCGTTGCCTCACGCGATCGGCCGCCTCCTTTGCTAGCATTACTGCTTCGCAGAAGGAGGCAACCGCCTGCCACTACTCCTCACTCCGGACCATGGCCTGTACCAAGGCCCGGTACAGTTCACAGCTAAGACAAGACAACGTCTACCGGGTCAACTGGTATAATAATTTTAGATTTAAGTTTCTTGTGTATATGTATATATTGCTATTTACATTTCATAAATGAACTTTATGTACCTACTAAGATATACTCAATTTCTGTATATATGAAAGGAGAAACTGACTGACTTACATATCAACGCACAGCCGAAACTACTGGGACTAGGAGCGTGAAATTTTGCACAAGGCTTCCTTTTATGACGTAGGCGAGCACTAATAGAGGATTTTCTAAAAATCACTCCTTAAAGTGATGAACTACTTACTATCACGCGCGCGGGCAAAGTCGCTGGCAGAAGCTAGTCTACACTAATATTATAAAGACGTATAGTTTGTTTTTTGTTTCTATGTTTTTTTGTTTGGAGGAGGTAATCTCTGAAAGTGCTGGTCCGATTGCAAAAAATTTTCCATCGATAGAAAACTGCTTTATTCCTGTGTGACATAGGCTATATTTTATGTATACGGGCGAAGTCGTTGGCAAAAGCTAATCTCTTATAAAGGAAGAAAACAGCTCTCAGAATTTTTCCTTAGGATGAACGACTTTACCAAAAAAGACGAAAAAATTAAGTAAAAGTCGTGTAAATCCCTTCCTACCTACGTTCAAGAAAAGCAGGCATTTTTAAAATACAAAAAGGAACAATGGGAGGTCTTTAACTCAGCAGTTGATAAATTCGGGCTTGTCATCTACAATACATAAAAGATAAAGCCTGACTCAGTGACTCATCCACGTCCTAACTAAACCCTTAGACCTAGAAAGCTGAATTTTTTCACAAGTGTTTTTCCTAAGACGTAGTTGAAGATTTTTTGCGATTCAGCCCTTAATAGGGAGAAAAAAGGGTTGATGGTTTGTATGAAAGTTTAACACGAGCAAAGCCGCGGGCAAAAGCTAGTAATTTAAATAAATTGGAGCTGTGGTGTGTGTGTGTGTGTGGTGTGGTTTTTTTTTATGTTTAATTTTAGTTTGTAAATCAATTATTTGTTGATTAATGAATCATGGTGTGCCAAATAAACATATTTTCTTTCTTTCTTTCTTTTCTTTGGTAGCCTAATAGTAATGGCCCTGTTTTACGATTTGTAGATGTATTTGTAGTCGCGGGTTCAAACCCAACCAGGCGAATTACTTTGTGTAATGTATTTCATCACCACTACTCTCGAAACGGTGAAGGAAAACATTGTAAGGAAACCGGCCTGTCCTAAAATCAAAAATTCGAAGACATGCGACATCCACGAAACCGCACTGGGCCCGCGTCATCATTTCAGCCGAAAAACGTCCACTGTTGGTCATAGGTCAGCCCCAAGTGTGCCACAATGAACGTTCCATTGCGTCTCGCATCCATCGGATTCCCGTAACCCTTACCAGGTCATCAGTCCTCCTTATAGGACGCCTTCCATCGCTGCGTCTTTCGGTGCGCGCTATTAGGTATGTTAAGATGAGAAAAAAAAAGTTAGTATATTTTTTTCCTTCATAGCGTACCTGGCTGTCATCCAGAGCCATCCACGTTACATACATCCACGACCAATGTTTACTAACAAAACCTAATCAAAGGAAAACAGCCTACTGACACAATAAACTTCGAACATTACATAATAGAGGATGATAAAAATATTTGTTTCAGTACCAGAAAAACATGTTTTACTATGCACACTAAAGGGTCATAAATCGGTGAAGGGCTGCCAGCGTTCACGGCGATTCTCTAGGGGAATAAGCAGAGATGACACACTTTTCCCTTTTACTGCTCAAATATTTAGTAGAAATAGAAATAGAAAGAAAGAAAGAAAGAAATAATATTTATTGGTACAAACGCAGGGCATAGCACAATGAGATAAATTAAACAGAACAAGTATTAAAAAAAAAAAAAATAAAAAATAACCTAAAACTATATGGTACAAATATTTGTTTGCCCCGCGGCTGCTCCAAACAGGCCCAGTTCAGCATAAATGTCAGGCAACTAAGTGCCTGACGCTGGTTTTCAACTGGACCTGGTTGAGAGGTGTGTACGTCGAACCAGTTATGTGTGATTGTGTGTATACTAATACTTATATAGTTATGTAAAAATATATAATACTATGTGTCACAGTTGAGAAATAATAAATATAATTTAATCATAAATAAATCCATAGTGAGTTTATAATACAAATAATAAGTAGGTACCAACAAAAAATAAATATTTCGCGCGTGCGATGCCGGTGCTTATCTAATTGTTATCAGTGCAATTTCCCTCGGACAATGCGCTGCAAGCAGCGGAGCGCAGCGGACGATCGCACGCTTGACACGTTACATTCCCAGAATTGAATTAAAGGAAATTGTGAAACAGTGACTAGTTAAGATTGAGTTTAACGAGAATGACTTGAAAATTGTGAGTACTAAGGTAGGTAAGTGTATTTTTATACTAATTAGGTTTACAAGATTATATTGTTTTAAATAGATTTTTATCGTGATATAACGTTAAAAAAACTCGAACAGCAAACGGAATACAAAGAACGAAGAAATATGTGGGTATATTTACGTTTTTTATTTTTATTTTATTAAATTTTTTTTTTCTTTTCAGGGCTTAAGCTAAGATGGTACTAAAGCTATACCTATTTTAAATACAGTGAACACTTTCTGCCCATTTTGCAGCGTTGCAGCAAGACACTTTGTAAGTAGACTACATTTATATTTGATTTGCATCTATAGATGTGGCATGATTGGCTGAGCTGTAAATACAGTTTTTTTTTTTTGTTTTGTGTAGATCTCCTATAAACGATGGCTGATCTCAAAAACGGCACCCAAGGCTGGGATGGAAGAGGCATCTAAAGAAGCATGCATCGCCGCGCAAGCGACTGCAATCATCACGAGCTTTTCAAGGGCAACGTATAGTACACATCGGAATTTAATAGGCATAACAACAATTTGTATTATTTTGTGAAGTAGGTTCCAATCATATTATTGAGACATTATGTTGAACTAAATCCAATTTTCGTTGCGCATCTATCAAATACTGCCGCAGACGGGTTCTGAAAGTGTGTACCGTGCCGACCACCCTTATTGGTGGTGGAATATTGTTCCAAACCTTCGATGCAGCGTATCTGAAACTGCCCCTGAAAGCAGCCGTCTTGTGAGACTGTGTTGTCAGTTGCTGTGCACAGAGGCGTGGAGTGCAATCGCGTCTACTGGTCATCCAACACAGCTTATCATATAGGTATTTTGGTTTCTCCTGCTTGATTACACCGAAAAGCAGGCATGCCAGGTGTAATTTTCGCCTTGACTTCATTTTTAGTACGAAGTGCTTATTAAGGAAGGGGGTGATATGACTTCTGGGAGGAACCGAATAACAGAACCGCGCGCACGCGTTTTGGACTCTTTGTATGAGCCGGTCTGTACGAGCCAGCAAGCGAGGGCCGTAAACCGTATCGGTGTAGTTTAATTTCGACAGAACAAGGGTCTCGACCAACTGCTCGCGTAGCTGCTCAGATAAAAAAGGCCTCATTTTGTACAATAGTTTCAACCTATAGAAACAGTTTTGTACCGAACTGGCAATATGTTTCTCAAATCTTAGGTTTTTGTCCATACATAGTCCGAGGTTGCGCGCTTCGTTAACTCGGTCAATAGGTTCTCCCATGAGAGATAGGTTCAATAATGAAGGAACTTTTCTTAACTGCTGTTTTGTACCAAACAACATATATTTGGTCTTTGCCGGGTTTAATGCTAAGCAGTGCTCTTCTGACCAGTTGGCTACTTTATTTAAGTCATTATTTAAACGCTGAACTGCCGAATTGTAGTCTTCTGGTCTAAAAGAAAGATAGACTTGGACATCATCAGCATAGATGTGATATTTGCAATTCTCAAAACACTTAATTATGTCTGCACAGTAAATAATGAACAGAATTGGTCCTAAAATCGAGCCTTGAGGAACTCCCCTTTCCAATATCGCTAGAGCAGAAGTCAAAATAGTACCGTCATCCAAGCGCAATTCAACGAATTGTTTCCTGTCACTGAGGTAGCTGCGGAACCATTGTATGGCATTGTCATCAAATCCGTAGTAGCGAAGCTTAGACAATAACAGCGATATATTTAAACAGTCAAAAGCGCGGGAAAAGTCAAGTAGCACCATCAGTGTACACATGCCTTTGTCTTGGGCTGATAAAATGTTATCAGTGACATCCAATAATGCCGTAGAAGTACTGCGTTGCTTTCTGAAACCGGATTGTAAGTCCGGTAACAGTCCATTTTCTTCCAAATACCGAGTTAGCTGAAGGCACACCACTCTCTCCATTACCTTTGACAGGCAAGGCAGTATGCTTATAGGCCGTAAGTCTTTAATTTCTGTCGGGTTTGAATGTTTTGGTAGGGGTCTAACAGTGGCAATCTTCCACTGGTTGGGAAACGTAGAAGTCCATATTGAAGAGTTAATAATATTTGTGATAATTTCCAATGTTAGTGGCAAAGTTAGATTTAGCATATTTAAAGTAATGTGGTCGCAGCCTTCCGCATTTGATTGTAATTTTGAAATAATTCTCGAGATTTCATCTTGGTCCACTGGGGCAATGGTAAAAATTGCGTCGCTAAATCTATGGGACTCGTAGTACGTTACAAGCGACGCGCTGGCCACCGGGTTGCCAGGAACATTTAAAAAGGTACTATTTATTAGATCTGGGTCTCTAAAGTGTGATGGTAGTTCTTGACCGCGCTTAGAGGAGGAAAAAGTGGATTTAATGTTTTTCCATAATAATTTAGGATTTTTTATTTTGTTATTTATGTTGTACCTAAAGTAAGCAGTTTTTTCATGGTACAAGGCGCTTTCCACTAAAGTTTTTAACTGTTTATAATACTGTTTTTTCTGTTCCGTCTTGGCTTTTCTATACGCAGCCAATGCTTTGTCCCGCAGCCCAAAAAACAATTTCTTGGTGTTTGTAATGGTGAACAGAGAATTGAATTTATCCAAAATTGGGAAACTTTCGTTTCGTTTTATCGCTAACACAAAATAAATTCATAATATGTTACTGTTAACTATATTGAAGGCGGGAAATCATCTAATGACTGGGTGGGTGGAGCGAATAGGAATGTCCGACTTTTACTGATTAGAAAACCTACCTATGTTCCTTCAGATGCCCTTTACAATCAAAAGCTGCGGTAACTGTTTCGATCAATTTCGCATCCGATATACTATTTCGCAAATTTTAAAAACGTCCCCCAAGTGACGCCGCAATGAACGGTTCTGTGCTTCTCGAATCCAGCGGGTTCCCACAATCCTCACCAGGATACAGGAGGAGGTTTCAGGTGCTGGAGTGGCGATCGCGTACTGGAAGACACAACGTTAGAAGGCCTCCTATAAGATTGACCGATGACCCATACAATATTATATCAATTCTTTTTTTTATGATATAAACCAGTGCTCGACTGCGATCCCACCTGATGGTAAGCAGTGATGGAATCGATGATGGTGAATCGCACTAGTTTATTAAGAGTCTTGAAGACACCTAAATTATAATCGGACGGGAAGACCACTGCAGGCAAATTATTCCAGTCCTTCGATGTACGCGGCATAAACGACGCGACGAGGCGAAAAGCTTAGTCCGGTCCGTAGAGGTGTCAACAACGTTATTCAAGAAGATTAATTCATAAATTAAACCTGCTCTTTAGGTATAAAATACTTCACTTTATCAACCAACCAAGAGCGATCAGTTCTTTTCCAATAACGAAGCATTTTCCAAATTCCTCGGTTTCCGTAATAAAACGAGTGCTCCACAGTTAATCGTACGTCGCCATTAAATATCCCGGTTTCATTAAGTAACAGGCGGTTTGCGGCGGAGAAACGCCACCGTTTTTAATTTACCTAGGCTGGTATATGAGATAACTTTTACTTGAACTTGTAAGAGTTATTCGTTTATTATGTATCTACCATAGAAATATAAAAAACAGGAGAAGTGGCAAGGGGGCGTGTGCATGTCCGCGCGACTTGCGCAAAAACGGCATACACGGGCAAATGGACGTCAGTTATAAACTTGGGAGATTCGCGATACGTGATCGTAAACAAACTTAAAATGCCGTGTTGTGCAGTGGTTTCGTGCAAGAACCGAAGCGATAAGAGAAGCCTGGGTCATCATGGAATCTCTTACCATATATAAGTACAAGTTTAATACTATATTTATCTTTAAAATCAGTAAAAACAACAAATCTTCTAATATCCCTTGCTGCTACTACGTTATTTTTGTTTTCAAATATCAAGGCGACTGTATTACTCTTACAGTAAATACATTGCTCTTTAACCACTACCAATTTTTAACGCTTAGCAACTGAACAAGCAATGTAAAAATAACATAACGATACTTTATCAATGCGGTGTATTTCATAATACGGCCGCTGTTAGTTGCGGTGAGTTAATGATGTGCCTGTATGATCTACTATTGTAGACTATCGACCATAATATCGATTGGTTGGATATCCGAAGTGAAATAATGTAAATATTTTTATTTATTTTGATTATTTTATAGAGTTGTAAAGAAATACGCAAGCAACTGTCGTAAAGTAAGTTAGTTAAATTGTAAGTTAATAGTCGAAGGACTATTTTTTGGTTTCAGATATCGTATCTTATGCCTTATCTTCGTGTTATTTCCTTACTTATTTCTGATTTTGATATTTTAACTTCCTTTTTAAAGTCTTCAAAAGTTTCGAATTCGCTATAATAACGGGTATGATTTAGATTTTAATAACGACTTTTGCTTAAAATAAGGCAACATGTTCTAGCTCTTTATTTGTTCTCTTTATTTAACAAGCTCTGTACTGTTTTTTCTAATAAAAATCTTACATGGTGAGGTTTAGCAGAAACTTAGGTAAAATGATAACTAAAATGTTATTTTATGTTTTCAGTTTCCCGAAAGACGCAATTTTAATAAAGCAATGGATTGATGCCACTGGAAGGCCACCTAATTGGTTCCCTAAAAAAATATAGTACCATATGCTCAATTCACTTTCAACTAGAAATGCTTTAGTCTCTAAAAAAAAACGCAGTCTTTTTGAATCCTTAAATTAAGACTAGACCTTATTTTTGTAGAAGTGAGTTACAATTTTTTTAGTAACTGAAAGCTTTTTCATGTAATAATTCATAATATAAATTATTAAACTTTTCAGGATTTTAAAGAACCAAGACACGCACTTGGCCGGTTTTTAGTATTTGATATTGACGTTCTAAAATGCCGTATATAATGGCCTAATGCGGGTAAATGGTTAGAGTTTTTGGGTTTTATGAAAGCAAATTTTATTATTCTATTATTAATATATTATTTTCTGGACATATACCCTCTTATTATAAAACGTGGTCTTAAAAAAGTACCGGGTTTAGTACTAGGTTTAAACCATGACCTTGAATAAACGTTATTATAAAAAGAAGTTTATCGCTAGTCCTAGAACTATCTATGGTACCAAAGTTAGACCATCGTGACCCCTAGTTTAACTATGGTACTAAATTGTTACACGTCAAATTCTTAATTTTGAGGTTAGCTTTCGGAAATTATTATTTTGTGATTTTAACCAAAAATGGATATTGACATGATTGATATAGTTGATTTGGAAGATTTGGAGTTGTGGGACACTTGAGAGTGCCCGGGGATGTAACAGAGTTCGCGTTCGAGTAGAATAAGCTGACGCAGTATATCCTAGAATGAAATTAATGGAAGTAGTGTGGCTTATGTACATAGTTTAGTGCATCAAAAAAACTGTGTGTACGTAATCTATGTCCGTTATCACTAACCTTTTCTTCTGGAGTCCAATTAACACCCCTTTTTTTCTTTGGTTGTTCCATTTTCTTAAAACGATGCACACACAATCTCACTCACCACAAAGTGCCCAAAGAACTGTGCCAGTGTGCCTTTATTTAGATTATTAATCTTGATGTGAAACCGGACATCTAGTTTACTTTTAAGTTGTAACATGAACATTTCGATAACATTACTCGAATTACGCGCGCTGTCAAGTTCACTTCGTTATACGGTTATCTCGATAGTTGATCCAAACCAGAACAATTAAATTGTGAACATGCATTCAAAAAATTAAAAGTCGGATTATTTAACTACCTTTATATAGCAAAACTTTATATTTTACCACTACAAATAGCAATTTATTGAATATTTTTTCTTTCAATTACGTAACAACATTTTGTAAAAAGGAACGGCGCATAGAACGCTGAACGAATGATTGAATAGTTTAAATATTTTGTTGCTTATAATCTGTGGATAATGTTTAGACCAGGGACTATCTTTGGTACTAAGTAGTCCTTTGTTGGTCTACGATTTGTAATACGAATGACAGAATTAACGTTAGTACCGTAACAAACCTAGACCTTTTAGTCCTGGTTTAAACCTGGTACTTACGGAAGTTTTATAATAAGACGGATTGATTTTGTTTTTGGGACCCAAAAGAAATAACACAACAAAAAATGAACAAATCGATAACTTTTCTATTTAGTCAATCACTAGCGTAAATGTAAAATAAATTGCTTTTGCATAGCACATCGACATTTAATGTGTGCGTAAGTTGTAGGTGCATGGAAAATACACGCTGTTTTTAGGAACTTAAGGTTTATAATTGACTGTGTAGTATGGACTGATTTATTAATTGCGGATGTGTGCGCGACTGCATAACTATTGCTGCATGTGTAGTAGTGTCGGCAGTAGTAGGGGAAACTGGAGACATCGTGTTCCGGTACTTTTTTACTACTTAACATATCTCCTCCTTTCTTATATCTATGGTATCTACTAATAAATATTTTTACGAGTTGTAGGTCGCGGGTTCAAACCCAGCCAGGCGCATTACTTTGTGTAATTTATTTCATCACCACTGCTCTCAAAACGGCGAAGGAAAACATCGTGAGGAAACCGGCATGTCCTAGAACCAAAAATTCGAAGACATGTGACATCCACCGACCCGCACTGGGCCCGCGTGGTGGATTACGGCCCATTCCCTGTCCTAGAGAGGAGGCCTGAGTCCCAACAGTGGGAACATTATAAGGCCGACTATGCTATGCTATGCTACATATTTTTATATAACTAGCTTTGTCCGCGTAGAAATTGGAAATATTTGTAAATTATAAGTACATTAGGAGGCTGTTTAAGGTACATCACGCTGTTACCGTTTGCCCTACTGGACCAGTCAAAACTGTGGCACTGATCACGTTATTGCAAAGAAATTATAACTGAGTCTGGTTCTTCTGGTTTTTGGAGTAAAATAATTGGTGTGACCGTTTTAATTTGAGAGAATCGATGGGAAGGCCGCTTGGAGTTAGTGAATTCAGGAATTCTTGAGGGTAATGTACCGCATGTTCTTGATCCATTACATTATCAATGGAAATGTGGTTGATACTTATCTCCTGGAAGTTTACCCAGTATTTATTTTTTTCGTCAACGCTACTATTTCTAAGCCCTTTGACACTTCCACTAGTAGTCATTATTTTCTATTTGGATTACATCTGGATAGACTTATCTGGAGATTAGATCTTCAATGCTGGTAACTTTTTCACCTGAATCACGATAAATTCTGATTCGATTTTGTTTTCATTTTCACAATATGGTACTTCCTCGTTGCTTATTAAAAGTAACATTGAAGTAAAATTTGTACCTCCACTCAAATGTGCTCTCAACGCAAGTCTTCACAGTGTCAGCTCTGGTTCCCCAACTCAACTACCACTGGCACTGTTTGTCAAAAATCACCAGAAAACTTGAAAGTGATTCCACCGGCGAAACACAACGCTGGGGCGAAAATCTTCTGCTGAGACAAGTCACGGCATGGCGGACGGAGTTCCGGCGGGATTTCATGGTGGAATGGCGACAGCGACTATCGCAACCCAGTGCTGGGCACGCCATAATTATGGCGGTAAGCCCCCTCTTTGAGGCGTGGCTGAAAAGACCTTACGGCGTCCGTACCTTCCATATGACGCAGGTTCTCACCGAACATGGTCAGTTCGGGAAGATCCTGCACCGGATTCATGCGGAAGTAACGCCCGGGCGTCAACACTGGACCGCCCGGAGGACACGGTGGAGCACACGGTAGAGGTATGCCCCGCTTGAGCACGTGTCCTCATGGGCGAGATCGGCAGCAGCGATCTTTCACGCTGCGCCATGGTACAGGCCATGGTCCGAAGCGAGGAGGAGTGGCAGGCGGAAGCAAGCAAGCAGGCGAAGCAGTAATGTTAGCACAGGAGGCCGCACGTGCACGTGCGAGGGAGCAGCCCGTCATCCGGTAACCGTCCGGACCGAGCCCAAGTACACGCACACCTCAAGGAGATGTCAACAAACCATAGGGGCCCAGCAGGGTCGAATCCTACTAGGGTCAAGAATCTACTTCTGAAAGAAATACTCGGCCCTGGTATGAAAGGCAACGAAGAAACAGGAGTGGGTTTTTAGTCAGTAAAATCTGACACACCCTCTCCCTCCGCCCAAGAGCGAGAGATGTCATTAGATGATTTTCCCACCTATAAAAAAAAAGTATATGGTTTTAATTTTTCAATTTTAAATTTATAATTATTCAAAAATTGTAAAATAAAATGTATGTATATGTAATGTTGTGATTGTATTTTGTACCTACTAACATAGTTTATAAGTTCAAATTGTTACTAACCATTATGGATCATTGTTATCTGAAATAAATAAATTATTGTTATTATTAATTTCAACTCGATACCTCCACGCGTTCCGAGGTAAAGGGTCTTGACAGACAGACGGACAGACGGACAACTACTAGTGATCCTATAAGGGTTCCGTTTTTACCTTTTGAGGTACGGAATCCTAAAAAGTCGAACGATACAGCGACACTGGGAGGAGGCCTAGGTTTAGCTGCTGACGTCTTTTGGTTGAAATGAGGATGATAAAACTTCAAATTACAACTTCTTTAATTCTTACTTCTATTTTTATTGTTATTGATAGGTTTGCTCTTAACCACTATCTCACGTGATGGTAAACGACGATGTGGTCGATGTTGAAGCACACTTGCCTAGAAGTATTCACTCTTGACTTAAAGACCCCCAGGCTGTAACCATCAGGTAACACAGACTCCGTCAGATGATTCTACCCTTTAGCTGTACGCACAATTAATGCGTTCCTATGCGTGCTTATGGCTGGGATGTCCACCATCGACCAGCGCCGTATCGCCGTATATTTGGTGGTCTGAGGTTGCTCTCTAAAAAGCCTGTTGGTTAAGATATTGTGTTTTTTTAGGTGAGAAAATCATTCACCCACTCTTGGGCGGAGCGAAAGGGTGTGTCAGACTTTTACTGACTAAAAACCCACTCCTGTTCCTTCTTTGCCATTGTTCCAGTTCCCCGGGGATCTCTTTCGCATCATCCATGGCCCCAGTAGGCTTCGACCCTGCTGGGCCTCTACGGTTGCTGACATCTCCTTGAGGCACGCGTGGAACACTACGCGTCGTCGACAGCTTGGGCTCATTCCAGACGGTTACCGGACGGTCAGACGACGAGGTACCCATTGCTCGTCGTCCGAAAGCCCACGCGTACGGTGAAGATATTGTGTTGAAGACAGAGTAAAAAGATTAACTACGCAAAATTAAGACGAGTTTCTATCCTACTAATCCTTTTAATAAAAGGCAACAATAAAAAAATGGCCGTCTCGTCTGTATGAAGACTTAATTCCCTTCCATCTTCAGACTGCTGAGAGTAAAATTAAATATGAATACGACCTGCATACATAAATGGCCTCTTGAAACCTCCCAACAGACCTTACGAAAGGGATTTTAATATTATAATGGAGTCGCGACCGTAAAACAAAGATTTTCATTTCTGCTGAATACGGTTGACACTAGTTTTATGACTTCAGGATAACGTAAAGTCACATAAAAGGAGAATTTCTGGAGTAAAATGAGAATGTAAATTGCGTACTTAAATAGTACGAAACCTTATCCTACTTAATGCTAAATTAGGTAGATTTAAAATATTATTTGTTTATTGCGAACACTGTGTTGGACGTAAAGTACCGTATAGTGTCAGAAGTAAAGAATAACACCATCCCATCATTTTCTGTGGGTGTCGTAAGAGGCGACTAAGGGTAGGGCCATGGGTTAAGTGAAAATGAACCCTGGGGCTCTGGAACGCAAGGCAAAAAGTAACAAACGAGTGGGTTTTAGTCAGTAAAAGTCTGACACGCCCTCTCGCTCCGCCCAAGGGCGAGAGATGTCATTAGATGATTTCCCACCTAAAAAAAAGAGGCGACTAAGGAACTCACCCATAGTCACTCAAGTAATGGCATTCTCTGTGTATTGCAACAATCACACTGCGATCGCCACCCCGCTTGCCAGGCGTAATGATTATGGCAAACCACCGCAAACATGAATAGCACAATGAAAAAAATACGATGGTGTTCGATGTAGCGACATTTGGAGGAGGCCCAAATCCAACAGTGGACGACTTTCGGCTGAAATAATGATGATATTGATGATTGTGAACACCTACCACGGTGTAGTTTTTTTAACCCAAAAAGTTTGACTGGTAGAAAATGCCTTATATTAACAAAAAATAATTAAAAACTATATTTTCTAGAATAGGGGCCTTTAACACATTCAGGGAGGCCTTTTTCCAGCAGTGGGACAGTAGAGCTAGAAAAAGAAATTTTGGAACCGCTGTCACTACCAGACAATAAATACCTAAATTAAATATAATTTACCCACCCTAATTATGTTTAATAATATGTCATAGCTACAGCTGATATTTGAGCATATGTCATCGGATTTAATATTCTGAGTTAGAATAGAAACCGACTCCAAAATACATAGTCGGGAAAAGGTTAGACTGATTGCTTTCAAAATGATTTTAAATCTTTCAGACCCACCAGTATCTCTTCGAATGAAACAGAGTTTAAATCACACCATGTATGTCACACTAATTTGACTGACACTTAAAATTGACTGGCCTGTTGGTCTAGCGGTTACTGACTGCTATGCTGGAGGTCGTGGGTTCTATTCCCACCCAAGACAAAATATGTTTGTGTGATGAGCACGATCATTGTTTCGTGTCTGGAATGTAATTTATCTATAACTAGCTGTGGCCCGCGACTTCGTCTGCGTTAAGTTTGTAAAAACGTACAATCATTCTGAGCTTGCAATTCATTCGGAAAGCAACGCAATTATTTATTGTACTTTAACATAAAACGGTTAAAAGTAAAAACGCAAATTACCTTCAGGAAACATGATATGTACTCGTCCAGATGCAAATGTATGAATGTCAATGAATAGAAAGAGTATGTAAGGGTCGTAGCAGTTAATGAATAGAAAGAGTATGTAAGGGTCGTAGCAGTTGGCATTTCTGCCTACCCCAAAAGAAAAGAAATTTGTTTATGTATGTTTCTGGTTTATGTTCTGGTGAAACAACATTGTATGATTTTAACCCCTCGCCACAGTGAGCACGTCACAATCGCAGCGGTAATGCCTGTCTTTGAAGAGTGTCTACTGAGGCGTCACGGCATCCTCTCTTTGTGCAGGACTCACCGGATGTGGGTGTTTTGGGAGGTATCTGTATCGAATTCAACGGGAAGAAACACTCGGGTATCACCATTGTGCGGATCGCCTGGAGAATACGATGGAGCATACGGTGGAAGTCGGTCCCGCTTGGTCGGAGCGCCTGCACCGCTGTGTCCTCATGGAGGCGATTGGTGGAGAAAATGTCAACCAGTAGCCTCCTTCAGCGAAGCACTACGATCGAAGAAGGTGGCTGAAACTATGAGGGACATTCTGACTCCTTAACTGTCGCTGCAAGCGATGCTCCGGGTGTTGAAAGCCGCAGGGCGATTACCAGCCATCGCAAACCGGGATTGCGGTGGTGCCGTCCGGCCGTCTCTTCAAAGCAATCCTGAATCGACGGCGCGTTGTATTCTACACCGGACTCAAAGAGATGTCAGCAAATGGATAGGGCCCTCTAGGGCCGATGTCTGCGAGATTGTTCGAAAGAGTTACCTCCCGTAAAATTTTCACCTCAATAATTTTTGACTGAAGAGTTTAAGCCGTTAGACAGCTGTGGTAGAGGTAAATGAAGGAGCATAATCGGGACACCGACCTTCAGCTGAATAACGCAAAGCCAAAAAGCCAGTGAATCCAAAAACTACCATCATCATCATCAACTATCTTCCTCCACAACAGTACTTATGAAGAATTTGCGAGAGCATGCTTGCATTGATTGTTGCAGCTTGCTCATTTTGGGCGTAAAAATTACTTGTTCATTTACCTAGGATTTTTTGGTGTGTATTTAACTGACGTCCCCTTTGAATGAATTTCGGCGAAATCTTGAGCGCTTATATGCCCAATCAAACTCGCATATTGATGGCCAAACCGAGAGGTCACTGTCACCGATTGCCTCTATGAGGACACGGCGGTTCACCCAAATGTCCTCCGGGCGATTCGTAAAATGGTAATATCAGGATACTTCCAACCGAATCCGGAACAGAAACCGCTCGAAACACCCTCAACAGTCCTGAGCTTGTGTATCCATAAAACAATGAAATTACGGTAAACAAATGTAGCAGCCGATTAGTGTTATCCCTGAGACTGGCCTCCCTCAGAGGGTTGTTCCAGTGTTGGTAAGGAGGTAACATCCAGATGTCGACGCAAGGCTGCCAGGAATCTGAGATACATCAGTGATCAGGAACGTAAACCACTTTCAACCCCGTTTTATATGGAGCAGAAACTGCAAACAATAAATCACGCCATTATTAGGCCGCAAGGTGCCATCCCGGAGGACATAGTGGAGCATGAAGAGGTGTGTCCCGCAAGGGCGGATCACCGCCGTGTCCTCGTGGAGGCAATCGGCGTCAGTCACCTCTCGCGCCGGGGCCTGGTTTGGGCTATAGTCCAGAGCGAGAAGGAATGAGGAGGCCGCACGCGTGAGGGAACGAACGTCCTCACGCCGAGCCGAGATTCCGACCCCGACGACCAGCCACGGTAGACGCAGGCTTGCAGACATCGAACAATGGGTAGCTAGCCCTCCGGCCGTCCGGTAATTAACCGAACCGAGCCCAGTCGTCAACAGCACGTAGTGATCCACGCGCTCCTCAAAGAGATGTTTCAAAGCGCAACTGAAGGACACAAGTGTGGTTTTAGTCAGTAAAAGTTTGACACGCCCTCTCGCTCCAACCAGAGAAGTCATTGGATGATTTCCACTCTTAAAAAAAGAAAAAAAAAAGTACCATCATTATCATTATCATGGACATAGGCCTCCCCAAGTGTCGCCATAATGACTGGTCCTGTGTGTCTCGCATCCATCGGATTTCCGCGACCCTCACCAGGTCATCGGTCTACCTGGGGGCCTTCCAACACAAGGTACCATGCAACCCCTTCCGAAAATTTGGCCGTGTTATTTTAAAATAAATAATTAAATACATATACTTGTTTACTTTTATCGCCTTTTTTGGTTCGTATCCCTTGAATAATCATGGTCGATTATCTTGTTACAATCATGGAAAAAAAAGCAGTAGGATTGTTAAAAATGCCTCCGTCTAACACCAGTTTAACCATAACTATTTTCCTCCAATTTTGAACAATAGAACTGTCTGCAAACGTGGGTGATGGTCATTCTTCCGCCATTCAGAAAATTACGTAAAATACACAATGCCATCTGTCAAATATAAAGTTCAACTGTCATTGTCATCATTATTTCTACTTTGAGTCTTTAGATGGCGTTGCGAGTATCTGAATTGCGTGTGGTGCCATATTTGACTAATTCGATTTTATTATGCGTTTTGATTAGTTTTTACAATATATTTAGAAGATATCGAATAGAAATGTCAATTTTATTTTGAAATAATGGTAAAAGTTATTTTATTACAAAAAAGAAGATAAAATAATGACAAAAATTTTAACTGTAGCTGGGAATCGAACTCGCGGCAAATGTAGTTCAACACGGACGTTTTGGATTATTGCTCACCCCCCATAGCAAATAGCGTGATAATTTATAGCCTAACAGATGCACTGACCTATAAGGATTATGTATGCAAAATTTGAACAGGATCGGTTCAGTAGTTTTTGCGCCAATTAATACCATCGCAAAATAATTTTACTGTTTTATTATATGTATAGATATGTATGTATTTAACACAAGCTCTGCTTAGTTTGGGACTAGACGACGTTGTGTAATACTTGTGGAATAAAAAAAAAATTGAAGGCGAAGTTTGTGAGTGAGCTTGCTTCTTGCTAAATTTCAGGATCCTAGGGCAACTACCCTCATCATCATCATCATTTCAGCCGAAAGACGTCCACTGCTGGACATAGGCCTCCCCCAAGCGTCGCCTCAACGAACGGTCCTGTGCGTCTCGCATCCATCGGACTCCCGCAACCGTTACCAAGTCATCGGTCCACCTTGTAGGAGGCCTTCCAACGCTACGTCTTCCGGTACGTGGTCGCCATTCCAGAACCTTTCGGCCCCAACGGCCATTTGTTCTGGTCAACTACCCTGTAGGTTTTTAATTCCTTGTGAGCATCCAGCGTTCCGGAGCATAATAAAAATTATGGAGTCACCACCTATTTTGCATTTTTAAAACACATAAAAAACAATAAATCTAAATTGTCTACCAAACTAAAACAGAAAGTACTAGATTCTTGTGTGCTGCCCTTCCTCACATATGGCTGCCAGACATGGTGTTTAACAGAAAAAAGGCTAACAAAATTTCAATCTGTCAAAGAGCGATGGAAAGGAGTATACTGAACCTTAAACTTTCGGATAAGGTGAGGAATACTGAAATTCGCAAGCGAACACAGGTCACAGACGCAATATATCATGTAAGAAAATTGAAATGGAAATGGGCGGGTTACCTGTCTCGCTGTGAGGATGGAAGATGGACAAAGAGAGTAACAAGGTGGAGAGGGCCCAGCACTGGCAAGCGACGTGTGGGCCGCCCGCTAAAGCGCTGGGCGGATGACATCCGTGCTGTCGCTGGTGGGAGCTGGATGAGGGAAGCTCAAGACAGAGAAAAATGGTCTAGTCTGGAGGAGGCCTTTACCCGCACAGGGGTTCCCTTTAATTGAATGCTATACATATATAAGATAATCAAAGTCAATTACATGAAACATTTTTTATTTAATTAAAATTACAAGTGCATGTTTCAATAATTAATTAATAGAATTCATATATATTATCAACTATAATCAATTGTAATTTATTGCTAATTGGAATGTATTATTATTAAGGGAATGAAATAAAAGGCTTATTTTATTTATTTTAATGTGTTGTCGTAAATAAACAATTTTTTTTTGTGCTTACATTGCAAACGCTGGCTGAACTCTACGAGATAGATCAAAATAATGTACTACAGTATTGTACACTTTAAACAGGTTTACAAGCTGTAAAAAAAACAAAATTCTGAGTTAACGAAAAAAAAGATACAGACGTTTATATCGCAAAAAAACGTATATTTCGACACGCTCAAGGGAATCAAAATTCATAGGGTACTTCACGTTGATCTAGAATTCTGAAATTTGGCATGAAGCAAGGTCTCATAGCACAAGTATAGGAAAAAATCTGATAACTATAAAGAAGAATGCCCATACCCCGTACCATATTGCGTCACAAGTATATTAATGCCAAAAATAATGTTTTATTTATATGAACAATGTACTGATTTTTCACCGCTTTTTTTAACCACATTAAAAAATATCGTAAAAATGATATTAAATGATTAACAATTCCTACTTCCGAAAAAAATAACGTCATTTCAGAAATCTTCACGTTCCGATTACAGTTGTCAGTTATTTTCGTAATCTAACCAAAGAGTATGTAAAGCTAACGCTTTTAATCTGACAATGATCATAAATAAATGGTTCGCCTAATTAATTTTATCTGCTATCTAAGTAAATACTAGAAAATAATTAAACTGCTAAAAATGAATTCTGTTAAATTATTTTATTTTAGCTCACCATTTTATAAAGTAAACATTGCGTATATTAGAAACTGAAAACTTGACACTGTCAATTTGGTTATGACATTTTGGTATTTTGTTGTTAAACTGACGTTTATATCGTTCGATGTTTTTGTACTGCATTTGAGTAGTTCTGGTAGTTTTATTGAATAATAATTAATTCAATACGTCTATAATAACTATTGACAGTGTTGAGATAGTGACTCATAGTGTTGCAAGTTGCAAGGTTTTTAAAGTGGGCGCGCGCGGTGCACGTTCGGGGCGCGCAATTCGCGCGCATGCATTTCCATTTGCTTTCTGCGGGCGCGAGGAGAAGCGCGCGGGCCGCTTGCGCGCGGTTTTGCACCGTTCGCGCATGGCGCAAAGCTGGCGTGCGAAGGGCACGATGATGGCATGGGAACGGCGCATCGCATTAACTTGAAATGCACGCACGCAGCTCGCTAGCGGCTTATTCGCCAGATGAGAACACACCCAAAGAGTTATACATAGAATATACCCAAAGAATAAACACGTGAATAGATGGAGAGGGAGGCTAAAGAAAAGTCGGATGTAGATTGTGTGAAGAAAACGGAGTCAGTGATAGCGTGACGGTTGACAGGATACAATGGAAGAAAAAAATGTTTTGGGCGTACCTCAAGTAACATGGACCAAGGGCAGGAAGATGACGACGATTTGATACTATGTACCCTAAAAATAAATGTTTTATCTGACTAACAATTACAAATTCTTTATTTGTGTTACCTTGTTAAGTACGTATGTTCACACGAGAAAGTGGCAGCAAAAGCCGAATTGACGTCAATATTAGTTATATGTCACTAAAATAATTCGACTAGGTACATCAGTTTTTTCACACAAATGCATTAATAACTAATGTGAATAGATTAATATAAACACTACGTAAATATGTAATAAAGTCTCTTTCTACGCTAAGAGCAACGCTGTTTCATTACGACGAGACCATCGGCACCTCTCACTGTTACTGCGCCTATAAATGGTTGCCGATAGCTCTGGCCTTATCCAGCCTTAATTATTGGTCGGTCCGTGAGGTTGCGGATCGGCAGTGATAAATCCCGTCCATACACCCTTCATTCTTCCCACCTTCCGTCTGTTGCCTTAGGTTTCAAGGCAACAGGCTTCCCGAACTATTATTTATATACGTATATATTGTAGCTATATGGTTAGGGCTAGGTTGTTAGATGCAGCTAAGGGTGATGATAGGCTACAGTCAACCCCTTTACTGTACATTTTGGTAGCTGAATGTAGAACCCACAACCTGTAAGTGATGAATTGCGTTTCTTGATTCGAGAAATCGAACTAAAGCACGTAGTAAGATTTTTTAGGTCTTAATAACTTTATAAATAAATAAGTAAATAAAAGACTGAACCATTTCGACTTTTAACAGTCTTAAGGTTCTTCAGTGTAGGCTTAGGTATAGCGTAAATAAATATCTTTGGAAAATATCCCATGTGCGATAAAAGCCTGAGCGTAAATAACGCCACAATATAGGAGCGAAGGAATCCGGGTCCTAACTTATCGCATATGTCAATAATAATGTAATACACTACACATCAATTTGGCCTAAAACGCATACGTATAGAATGCAAATTATAATAATCACTACGGTTAAAAATTGCTATGAAATATGATCAGGCGTTTTCGAACTATTTTTAATATCTCAAAAATGTGGTTAAATATTAACAAAAAAATTTTAGATAGTGAAAATTTAAATAATAACTATACTCTTGAGAGTAATTTTGGTTTGACGCAAGTTGGTACGGATCCACATACAAATTTGGGCAATCTCTTTTGTAGTTACGTCACAGAAAAAAACCTTTATTGCGATTTGGAAAAATCTTCGTAACTTAATTTTGGAATTGAACTGTTTTCATAGGTACCTAAGTTTATACGGAACCCTCAGTGCGCGAGTCCGGCTCGCACTTGCCCACTTTTTGTAGTGAAGTCGGTTACTTTTTTTTGTAAAGAGTTTTTTTCCTACAGAATTTCTTTATTCTTTGAACCCGTCTGGATTCCTTCCTCATAAAATGATGTTGAAAGTAGGTAGTCCTGTTATTTTATTAAAAAACCTGAATCTATCTAAACTTTGCAATAGCACGCGTTTGCCGGTAAAATCACTAAAAACTGTCATAATAGAGTGCACAATACTCACTAGATGTGGTACCGGACATGTGTGTCCATGGAGTTTCTTGCACATTCTTCTCCATAAAGATATACGCTTTGGAATGTGCAATTAGCATCATTTTTTTCTGACTGACTGACTTCTTGGCATTTCAAAAGTGCCTGTAAATAGTTTATTTAAACCTATAATAAATCTGTAGAAGTGAAAATTCTGTACATTGAAAATATCAAAAAAATATAAATGGCAGGGGGTGTTACTAGACCGATACCGAACCCAAAAATGTAATTAATTTTTTTTTTGTCTGTCTGTCTGTTTGTTCAAACATCACGCAAAAACTACCGGTTCGATTACGATGAAACTTGGTATAATTATTCTTTAATATCCTGGGCACCACACTAGGTACTTTTTATCCCGGAAATGTATATACAATAAAAAACAAAGTTAATTTTGCGGTTCGATCCCTAGACCCGATTACTGTACCAACCGCAAATGATAAGTTTGTCGTAGGTTACGTCTTCACCCGCAGTGGAGTTCACTAAGGGGCGCTGCACACGGCTAAGATACTATAATTCGGTCAATAAGTTTAGTTAAAAGGTAATCAATACATTAATTGACTGTTCGGCGGTACGAAGTTCGCCGGGTCAGCTAGTTTGAAATAATTTGAAATAAAATGCTTTGAATATTTGAATCTTTGATGTTTTGATTCCCAAAATTCTTCTGGTACCATCAGATTTACCGATCCAATTTAAACGCCTACAATTTCCGGTAAAGATATCTTTTGAAATGACCAATAATATGTAAATCGATTACACTTCGGGGAGTGTTCGTTGGAATTGCACAATTTAATTCCACCAAGTCCGTTCCATCATCGGACCACTAGACGTACGGCGTTGCGCCATCTGTACATGGTGGACATCCCACCCATACGTACAAAGCGTTTTGGGAACACATTCATAATGCGTACAGCTAAGGAGTGGAATTCCCTGCCCGAGTCTGTGTTCCCTGATAGCTACAACCTAGGGGTCTTTAAGTCAAGAGTGAATAGGTTATTTCTAGGCAAGCGTGCTCCATCGTCGGCCACATCATCGCTTACCATCAGGTGAGATGGTGGTCAAACGCGAGCCTATCAATAATAATAAAAAAAAAAAAATCGCAGGGTCAAACTTTCAGCGTTACGTTGCAACGTATTGATCGTTATTTCATCGTTGAGTGTTTTTCACATGGCCAATTATATGTCGCTCTTTCAAGAGTAACGTCAAAAGAAAACATGTTTCAATTGTCTAGTGACAAAAAAAAACTGTGAAGGTTGTATATAAAGACATTCTGTAGTATAATTAGTACTGGCGACTTGCCCCGGCTTCGCACGGGTGCAATGCTGATCAAAACCGCATCAAAATCTAAGCGTACATAAGGACAAACAGTGAGAAGCGACTTTGTTTTATACTATGAAGTATTGCACCCGTGTGAAGCCGGGGCGGGTCGCTAGTATCGAAAATAACCAAAAAATAACAAGAAAAAAGGACTGAAAAAAATAACTCCAAAAAAGATTGGAGGCCTAAAGTGAAAGTGATAGATACCTAAATAAAATGCTACAGAATATTATTTATAAGGATGACAGGACACGACGATGGAAGGACAAAAGCCAAAACTCAAATCTTACGGCAATGATCCGCAGGAAATTGGTTCTTGGGTAATCCAGTATTATCAACAATCCGATTTCTCACAAATACTTGTCATTTAATTGGGTCAACAAATAGCCAAGAAAGTGTAGCGATATCTATAGGATATCGAATATCTATATGATATCGGATATCTATATAGGAGCAACTATATCCCACATAGGAACTAAACTACAAAATCTTACATCGCGGTATTTGAGTTCTCCACGCAATTAGAACAGTGTACTACAGTCAGAAATCAACTATCGGGCAATTACCCAAACCAGACAAGACATCCGTCTTGTCGGTTCTCCTTTTTCAACGAAGTTTGCAGGACTTTACCCCCGGTTCCAGTTGATGAATTTTCTGCATGTGTATATTTTGTCATCAGGAATTCTCATTGCTGTTCAACCGGTTACCATACTAGTTTTAGCAACTACTTTATTCAAGTAAAACAACTTAGTCAAAAACAAAGACTATATTAATAGAAATTACAACGACTTTCTTGCGCAAAGGTCGGTTAAACACTAAACGAATAAATATGTCTCTATATTTGTGGGGAACACTGGTTGCGTTTATATTCCCATAGTACTTGAGCCTCGAGGTTATCGGATGTTTACGTCTGGGTTCAGGGTGGCGCGGCAGGAGTACTTCAACACCGTCACCGCGGCGACCACCATGCTGATCCCGTGACGTCACCCAGCGCTCCAACGCTGTCGCTGACTGTGATGCCAATCCGGTGACGTCACCCTTTCACAGCACAGCGATCGCAACAGTAGTAATAAATTCCAAGCTTGATTATTATTAATTTCCATTATTTGCAAGTACTTTAATAAAGGTCCTGATTCTTCGAATTAAATTAAAATTGTAAAGTAATGATGTGAAAAGACCCTTGATTGAACGTGATTCAATCTTCATAAATTCCCGATATTGTAATATAAAGATTTCTACATTATAAACACTGAAAAACTTCCAAGTATATATTTAATTGAGAAAGGAACCTAAGGAAATTACCGTAATTGAATATTACCTTTAATTACGTAAGCAATCACACCCTTATACTCGTAGTAACCACAAAGGAAATGTTACTCGCATTGTATTCGATAACGAGTTGTACGATACCAACAGATTCCCCCACCATGATTTCAGATGTTTATAATGGATCAGTAGCAGCATCACACCAGTGTTGCAAATCAAACCAAATAATGTATTTTATTACAAAAGTATGTTTTAAACCAACTATCATCTTCCATCTTCCTGCCCTGTGTTATTTAAGATCAGTGGAAACATTTTTTTCATCAATTCTGTCCTATCACCCGTCACGCTAGACATCCATATTTTCTTGGGCCTTCCTTTTCCTCTCTACCTATCTACATGTATACTCCCATGCATATCTATCATAATATTTTCGATCTCCACTATGTGCAATATTTTTTCACACGTCTTTTTTATAGCCTAACATTCTGATTCATACATTTTTATAGGTCGTATCAAATACTTGTAGATTAACAAATAAGTCGACTAATATTTAAATCATACATCTACTGATAATTAATATTAGATAATAATAGACAAAAACGATTCCTAAAAATGTGTGCTCGTCTTCGAAGCGACAACAGCAAGTTTGAGGCAGCATCGTATAGTATTTTCTACGTAACTTTGTGACATTATTGTGAGCCATGTCACATAATCTCGGGTTATGGCCAAGTGCTAAAAGATCTTTCAAATTACCTTGTATACATAAAGCACCTTGGTTACAAAGTAGTCTTAATTTACAAAATATGCTATATCATTCCTCTTTTCCTTAGGTACCACCTTTAATAGGTTATGATGCGCCGTAGTAAACTTCTTCCAATATTCTTAAATGGATTGCAATCTTGTTTCAATGTATTCTTTTGTAAGTCTTTGTTTTGGATAGTTTGCACTTTTAGCAGTAAAAGTGCGACATTTTTAAACTTGTGAGCAGCAGTTGTTCAGTAGCATTACTACTCATTATTCCGAAAATATATTGATTTTTCTTAATAATGTCGCAAATCACTCTGAGAGTCTCATTCCGATGACTGCAGTTGCTTTATAATATGTCGTGGCCAGATTTTAAAATTTATCAGTTCATGGTATGGCCAACTAAAACACAAACTAGATCATATTATTATAAACGTTAACATTTGATGATATGTTAATCCTCGTTTGGGCATATAATTGAAAGAAAGTAGGCCAAACGAGGATTGACATATCATAAAACTTTAACTTTTAAAACGATCTGGCCAGTTTTACCTGGGGATATCACGAAGTGATCAATTTCTAAGATCTGGCCACAACATATACATTCTGGTCACTAGAACACTCAGTCTAGTCCACTCAGATAAAGGATTCCTTAGGTAAAGAACTAATTTGAGGCAGATTAATTCATCCGGCTCGAAAGACCATATGTCGTGTTGATAGGGTTCACATTTGCTTGTAAGGATGTCGTTTAGCTTGAAGAGGTATTGTTTTTAATGGATTCATTTCAGTACTAACAAGCTACTACATTGTACAGAGGTACACGTATGGATACAATATTCATTAACTGGATCAAATACGTATAAACATTGAAAAGTTTAGTGAATAGGTACCATTCAGCAAAAAAGGTATGGTTTATTTTATTTGTTTCAAAAAACAAACAAAACAAACCCTCCATGGCTTCACATTTTAATTCCCTATCCCCTCAGTTGCGTGCCAGCCACAATAAAAATAGCCCATCTGTCAGTGGTACAGGGTTGAGCCGACCTTCATCTATTACCCAACCCTTCGCCACCGCAGCCTAGGTCGCGAGTTAAAATTGTTTATTAAACGCCATTATCAAAGTTAACCATAACTAGTTTGTAAGTTGCGTTAGTACGTCTTTTTGTCGTGTTGGAGATGGTAGTTAGTTACATAGCTTGGTTTAGTAAGTACGTTACTGACATTAGACGCCACGACTTTTTGCTATGAGGGTATTTTTTGATGTCAAAGTAAAATCTAGTTGAAGTTTTAGATCAACCATATAAAAGCAAATCCTAGACGTAGTAGCTTGACTGGCCTGTTGGTCTAGTGGTTAGTGGCCCTGACTGCTATGCCGGAGGTCGTGGGTTCGATTCCCACCCAGGACAAAATATGTTTGTGTGATGAGCACAATAATTTGTTCTGTGTCTGGGTGTAATTTATCTACATATGTATGTATTTAGAAATATATAAGTATGTTTATCAGTTGTCTAGTACCCATAACACAAGCTCTGCTTAGCTTGGGACTAGACGGCGTTGTGTGATAGTTGTGGAATATTATATTATTATATTATATTAGTAGCAGTTTTATTCAAAGAGACTCATCATGCTTGCTAAAGGGGTGACCAGATGGTTGCAAATCAACGTCCCAACCAAGGTGACCTTGCTGGTTTCAATCCGTGTAGACAGCAGTTGTAGTCCATGACCTTCAACGTCCTTGGTTGGGAGGCGAGTTTTCCCAACCACCGAACGTGTTTTACATCCGCGTGGTTTACATCCATATAGCCGCAACACCAACCAAGGTCACCTTGGTTGGAACGCTAGCATGCAACCGTCTGGTCCCCCCTTAAAGGTCACCGGGATCAGGATTACTCATTAGGAGCAAGATAAAAAGGTTTTTTTCAGATTGAGCTAAAGACTTATCACCAAGCCTTTTTTTGGAGGTTGGGAAAACATGCAATAGCTTCTCCCGATCTAGGTGTATCCAGAGGGAGTGTCAGACTTTTACTGACTAAAACTCACCCATGTCCCTCCAATTGCTCTTTGCATTCCAGGGCCGTGGTATTTAGAACTACCTCCGATCCCGATAACCGGCCACCGTAGACGCGGGCTCACGGACGGCGAGCAATGGGTAGCTCGTCGTCCGACAGTCCAGTAACCGCCCGGACCGAGCCCAAGTCGCCGACGACTCGTAGTGTTCCACGCGCGCTTCAAGGAGATGTCAGCAACCGTAGGTAACAGGGTCGAAGCCTACTGGGGCCAAGGGTCTGATTTTGAAAGGAAGACTCGGCCCTGGCATGAAAGGCAACGAAGAAACAGGAGTAGGTTTTTAGTTAGTAAAAGTCTGACATTATCTCCCGCTCCGCCCAAGAGCGGGGGATGTCATTGGATGATCATGCCAACGAAAAAAAAAATCCTGGGAGGGACCGGCCTTACTGGGCTCCATCAATTAAACTGATCTCTTTGAGGCGCGCGTGGAACTCAACGCACCGTTGCTCCAGGCTTGGTCCTTATCGGATGGCGAGATACTCATTGCTCACTGTCCAGAAGCCTGCTCTTCTGGATCATAACCCAGCCTCTTTTTCAACTATATTATAATTGTTATCTCATTGTGTGTACCTGTGTGCCAAATAAACGTGTTTTCTTTCTTTCTGTCAACTATGTTGGGATCGCCTTTAGATGCACTTTTTTACATAGCACACCTGGCCTCTAAATTCTATAACCCAATTACTGGGTAGCACGAATTCGAGAGGCAAATAATTGCTTAAAATCTTTATCTGCTTTGGATGGAGTGAGAAGGCGTATCAGACCTGTGTTGCTCTTTGCGTTCCTATTGTTCCGTACTGTAATAAAAGTTTTTCTATTCCATTCTTGGGCCACGGTAAGTGTTTTGAATATTTCCTCAACCCTGTAAGTAGGACTATCTAATTATTACACTTTTTTTTGAGGTGGAAAGTCATCAAATTTGATTTTGATTTTATTTTTGATTATAATTTTGATTTTATTCTGTGGATTATATTTTAATTTAGATTTTTGGACACTGATTTTATTTTATTTTTAAACTTTAATTTTGATTTTATTTTTGATTATAATTTTGATTTTATTTGTGGATTACTATTTTTTTTCATATATTCTGACTTTAATGAATTATTAATTGTGATATTTGTCATTTGACCGTAGATTTAAATTCTTATGATATATTTTCCATTTTAATTTTTTTTTTCTATATGTACGAATTTGTTGACAAAACTGTAACAGCAATATGGGGAATACACTGGCTCCTGTAATACAGTTCCTAACTAGCTCAGGAGCCAGGGAATTTCATTTATGAGTGTAAAACTTTATGTCAATAAATAATTTATTATTATTATTAAGTCAATTCTCTTGCTTTGGGTGGAGCGAGGGAGTGTCAGACTTATTAAAATCTACCCGTATAGCGTTAGTTGCCCTTTGCGCTTTAGAGCCGCAGTAACTCTTTCAAACCTAATCATACTAATAGGACACTTAGACTTCAACTACCTTAAATTCGTAAGTAATTTATTTTGTTAACATCTCATTTATGGATATAGTTGTAATTATTAATATTTTTCTTGCTTTTTTTTGTATAGCCTCTTTTTTATAATGTGAATGTGAGAACACTGTAGACTCCACGAATTTCTAGGTTACTTCTTATTACGACTCATCATCATCATCATCATTTCAGCCGATAGACGTCCACTGCTGGACATAGGCCTCCCCCAAATGTCGCCACAACGAACGATCTTGTGCGTCTCGCATCCATCGGATTCCCGCAACCTTCACCAGGTCATCGGTCCACCTTGTAGGGGGCCTTCCAACACTGCGTCTTCCGGTACACGGTCGCCACGATTACGACTCACTTTTTTTTAATAATTATGATTATTTTTCTTATGGTTTTGGGTACAATATTGACTGGTCTACACTGTTCTTACATAATATCTATTGATACTGTAATATGGGAATATTGTAACATCAACCACGTTTTTTAACCAAAAAGTAACCATAGTGTTTCTTGCCGGTTCTTCTCCATAGGAAACGACCAATTTGGAACCGTGCACTAGCTTCTGACGTTTTATAAGTGCCCGTGGCCTATGTAAAATAAACTTTTTTTCAGGAAGTTTGATTCCCTATGATAATTTTCTTCTTTTTAAGTGAAAGCCACCGCCAGAAGCTATTTCATATTTTAACACTAATTTTATAAAGAGTAGATTTATTTTTTTCTTAGTAATGAAATAAACTCAAAAACTACTAGACCGATTTAAAATTTCTTTCACTAGTAGAAGCTAATTTATCACCGAGTGACTAGACCACTGCTCTTAAAAAGATACAGGGAAAACCATTGTGAGGAAACAGGTAGGGTATGTCCTAGGACTAAAAATTCAATGACATGGGACATACACCAACCCGCACTGGGCCCGTGTGGTGGACTAAGGCCCATTCCCTCTCCTAGAGAGAGGAGGCCTGAGTCCCAGCAGTGGGAACTTGACAAGGCCGGTTATGTTATGACTAGGCCTGTACTTTCTATTTTATAAAATGTACGAAATGACTTTGCACCAACACTAGGTAAGGTTATTTATCGAATTCCATATCTGCGTAACAACTAAATGTTCCAAACTTCTAATAAATCCGTTGCCAGTCATTTGGTAGGCTGCAATTTTATAGGCACTAAACTCTGGGTGTTACAGACTATAAATTATTATTCTGTTTACGTTCTACTGTGGGATTTTCCACAGGTTTGCTATTATCCTTTATGAAAGTTATGTTAGTCTTACAACGATTGGGGAAGATTTTGTGTCCTTACTTTGAGGGCTGGTGTTTTACTTATCTGAGGGGTGGCATGTGTCGCAGGCCACAAAACAGATGGCCTTTGGGGCCAAAAGGTTCTGGAGTGGTGACCGATGAAAATGATGTTACTGGAAGTGTTTTTTAGGGTACCGTTCCTCAACAAAAATGGAACCCTTGTAAGATCACTTTGTTGTTTGAAGACCATTTTTCTCAAGAACGCGTGAAGGTATCAAGCTGAAATTAATATTTAATATGTAACTGGTACCTATTGAAGCAATGAAGGACAAAATTCTAAGTCAACACGATCTTGAGATAAGGCCGTTTATGCTCCTTTTATGGTGCATATTGGATCATCATCATCATCATCATTTCAGCCGAAAGACGTCCAATGCTGGACATAGGCCTCCTCCAAGCGTCGCCACAACGAACGGTCCTATGCGTCTCGCATCCATCGGACTCCCGCAACCGTTACCAAGTCATCGGTATGTCACTTGTCGCACTCTTACTCCTCACGCATTTTTACAACTTCTTTTCTATACAGCTGCATGCCATCCTCCTGCTACTCTGCTCCTCATCTCCCTGGCATAATGGATTCCTACTCAAAAAATCAGCAATGACATTATCTCTCCCTGCACAATGAACAATATCAAAATCATAAGCCTGGATGCACAGCGACCACCTAGCTAAACGTCCATTCATATCTTTTCTCTTCCTCAGCCAACAAAGCGCCTTGTGATCCGTCATGACCTGGAACTTCAGACCCCAAAGAAAATGCTTGAAATAATTCAGAGCCCACACCAACGCGAGACACTCCTTCTCCGTAGTGGAATATTTCTTCTCTCCATCGCTCAGCTTCCTCGACGCGTACGAAACAGGATACATCAACTCTTCACCTTGCATTAAACAGCAACCTACCGCTTCACCAGATGCGTCTATATATAAACGTGTAATTATTTTTGGGTTAGTAGATTATGATTATATTTTGATCTATCTCGTAGAGTTCAGCCAGCGTTTGCAATGTAAGCACAAAAAAAAATTGTTTATTTAAGACATCACATTAGAAACCTCTAAAATTATCAATGTTTCTCTACTTTATTATGCATGCATTATACACATAAACCTTTCTCTTTAATCACTATATCTATTAAAATGAACCGCATCAAAATCCGTTGCGTAGTTTTAAAGATCTAAGTATACATAGGGACAGACAGACAGCGGAAGCGACTTTGTTTTATACTATGTAGGGATACGTAATTATGTTTTTCTTTATAATTTTTTTAATGTGATCCGCCCTGCTTTTGCACAGGTACGAATTGTATTATATCTTCCTCGTATCACGCATCAAAATCCGTTGTGCGGTTTAGCAGAAGTTTTTAGATAGACAGACATGGAAAGGGACGTTTTTATATTATGTAAAAAATAAGATTAAGTATTTGTTCTGACTGATCTTTTCAAAATGTGGATGTAGTCAATCGTTTTCATTTCTCCTTCGGTAGTTTTCATTACCAACAAATGCATACAAGGTGAACCGATGACCTGGTAAGATTTGCAGGAATTCGATGGATGCAAGACGCATAGAACCGTTTATTGTAGCGACACTTGGGGGAGGCCTATCCTCAACAGTGGACGTGTTTCGGCTGATTATTAATGTGAAAATAACTTTACCTGTATGTTACGCTTTTACGGTTAAACTACTGAACCGATTTTGATGAAATTCGGCACAGAGTAAGCTTACCTTGAACTAAGTTACCGATATGCGCCGAAGAATTACCAAAATAAATGGTAGGTAGGGCCGAAATGTTCTGGAGTGGTGACCGCGTTTCGGACGACACAGCGTTGATAAGGCTCTCACAAGGTGGATCTATGAATTGGTGAGGGTCGCGGGAAATCTGATGGTTGCGAGACGCATAGGACCCGTCATTGTAGAGATACTTGATGAAGGTATATGTCCAGCAGTGGACGTTTACCGGCTAAAATGATGATGATGAAGCTTGAACCCCACGGGGCCGCGGGGCTACTCTTTATATTTATATTTTTTAGGTGGGAAAATCATCTAATGACATCTCTCGCTCTTGGGCTGAGCGGGACGTGTCAGGCTTTTACTGACTAAAAACCCACTCCTGTTCCTTCTTTGTCTTCATCTTAGGGCCCCGGGTTTCACTTTCACACCACCCGTGGTCCCTGTAGGCTTCGACTGCCCCCTACGGTTTGCTGACATCTCCTTGAGGCGCGCGTGGAACAATACGCGCCGTCCATGACTTGGGCTCGGTCCAGACGGTTACTGGACAGTCGGACGGCGAGCTACCCATTGCTCGCCGACCGCAAGCCCGCACCTACGGTGGCCTACTTTTTATCTGGCTTCAACTTCGATTTCGCATCCACAATAACCAACATTCACGTGGACGAAGCCACTGGTTGAAGCTAGTAAAAACTTAACCATTCAAATAGTTATTTCATTACAGCACAGTATAAAAGAGTAACTAACAAAAATCTCAAACAATACCTAAAAAATTTTCTCTGAACTTGACTTCATATCTTTACTACTATAATTGGACACACGCTATTATAATTAAATTATTGTGCATACTATGCTATACGCAATAATTTGTACAGTCAACATAAAAGTTCGACTGGTATTTTTTTTTAATTAAACTAGTGCTTGACTGCGATCCCACGTGATGGTAAACAGTAAAGCAATCGTTGATGGTGAGGCGCACTAGTTTATTAATTAAGAGCCTATTCACTCTATCCTTGAAGACACCCAAATTATAATCGGACGGGAAGACCGCAGCAGGCAAAATAAATCTTCTTCTTTTCGTGTCGATGTACTCTTAACTAATTTTTTTCTGACCAGTGTTTGGCAACCTGTATAGCACTGTTATTGGCCATGTTATAGATCTTTAAAAGTGCAGGTGGTTGTGCAGGATGGACAGCATAGCAGGTGACGCATGTTCTCCAAACTGGCACTGTGTTAGAGATGAGTCGACGAAGCCCTATTTGGCCAGATGGTTTTTAAAGCAGTCAACCTGGGTCCGCAGTCTGTTAAGAGATTTCCAGTGTCACTGTAATTCGCGTCCAGGGGGGAGATGTTCTGATAGGGTAATGAAGTGGGAAGGAATTGGGTGTTTCTGCTTTCACAGCGCGCATCTCTCGTACTCTGGTAAAATAAAACATATAGTTTAATTTGCATTTTTTTGCAAAGTTGCGTGATTTATTTTTAAACAGAAACATTTCAATAAGAAATTTCAAAGAAAACAAAAAAGCGCTATTTTTTTTTAAAATAACGTTGAAGGCACAGTTGGCGCAGTGGTTGAGCGATTTACTGTTGCATTGCGTAGCACGGGTTCGATTCCCGCATGGAACAAATGTTTGTATGGGCTGCAGATAATTGTTCCTGGTCTGGGTGTCTTGTGTATGTAAGTTTAAATGTTTGTGATCGCACCTAAGATACATGAGTAGTTCCTGAATAGGAGGACGTTTTCGTTTAAAATAACATAAAAATCACGATGGTGTACACGTATCTGTTTTATTGACTGTACATTGTCGTGATTTCGTCATTATTGACTGAACAAAAGTAAAGTCTGCATAATCTACAAGTAGGTGCTTGTAATGTTATTTGAAGATAACCTTTACGACTACTTAAATCTGTCATAACTCAATTTGCGGTATTGGTCAAGTTACTTTGCGACATGTGTAGGTACATTGATGACGAGGCATTAGCGATGCCATTGTTTATTATTGGTGCATTTTACTTCGTGAGTACCTTGCTTTTGCGCACGTTGGATTACGACTAGGTACCTACATTAACTTTTTTTTAGGCGGGAAATCGTCCAATGACATCTCACGCTCTTGGGCAGAGCGGGAGGGCGTGTCAGACTTTTACTGACTAATACCCACTCCTATGTTCCTTCGTTGCCTTGCATTCCAGGGCCGGGTTTTCCATTCAGAAGCCAACCCATGGCCCCAGTAGGCTTCGACCCTGCTGGGCCCCTACAGTTTTGCTGACATCTCCTTGAGGCGTGTGTGGTGCACTACGTGCCACCCTTTCGGTGCGGGCATGCTCGGCGCACTTTGTACTTTTGTTCTTTTTTTACTTTGTGTTTCTTTTTCTTTGTGTCTGTCCCGAATAAAAGTATTTCTATTCTATTCTATTCTTTAACACTTATGGAACATCCAGTGACATATTCAAATAAATCAACTTAGGTAACAATATTTAATCTGCGCAAACGCAGTGACAATATGTGGCCTTGAATCATTCGGTGTAACAAACTGCCCGAACGTGAGGCTATGCAATTTAATAATAATACGTCTGCACATACGAATACCTTCGTATGTGCAGACTTATTATTATTATTATTAAATTGATGTACTGATTGTCAAATATTTTGCTCCTTTTCACAAGCTTTTATTTAACTTATCTCTCCCCCTCACCTCTCCTTGCAAACAACACCCTACTGCAACCGGAGATCGTTCGGCACTCTCCGGCACCCGGTGAGTCTCCTACGGGTAGAGAAGGTGGTTGCATGCCCCCACTTCCTTTCCACCGTCTCCTTTACGACCATCAGTTTCTCACAGAACAAGGTGATAGTGACCCACGCGTTCTTGCTTTCAACCATGAACTGACCCATGACTGGAAGTGAGAGATTATCTGCAACACCACCTGCTGCGATGAGGTCGCGGCGCTGCTGTGATGGGCAGAGCATTCAGCTGTGCATTTCTCTTTTTTTTTTTTTTTTTTTTTTATTATTGATAGGCTCGCGTTTGACCACTATCTCACCTGATGGTAAGCGATGATGTGGCCGACGAAGGAGCACGCTTGCCTAGAAGTAACCTATTCACTCTTGACTTAAAGACCCCTAGGTTGTAGCTACTCGTATCAGGGAACACAGATCCCGGCAGGGAATTCCACTCCTTCTCTAAGGTATGTTGCGTCATGTTTTCGAGACAGGTGCAATAGTGGTACTTTTTACTCGACTACGGAGGGTTATGATTTTGACAGGCTATGTATGTATGTGAGTATGTTCATCTGTTCCCTCATAGCTCCTAATCTACTTATCGGAACTCGACGTATGAGGTATCGTTAGAACCGTTTTAATTGTCCGCTAAACATAGGCTACGTGACGTGTCACAAAAATCGATATGGCGCCCTCTAGCGGAAAAAGTAATGCGTTAAAAATAATAATGGAGATAAATACGCCGTGTTTGGTATCATTTGAAAGGGCTTCACTTGTACATTTCCAAAATATTGCTCAAATTTAAAGTGACGCCCTCTAGCGGACAAAAAGTCATGTTTAAAAAAAAATATAAATACACCGTGTTTCATATCATTTGAAAGGGCTTCACTGATACTTATAAAAAAATATCATCAAAATTCAATGTGGCGCCCTCTAGTGAACAAAAAGTATTGTGTTAAAAAAAAATAAGATAAATACGAAGTCGTGTTGGTATCATTTGAAAGGACTTCACTTGTTCATACCAAAATAAATAGTACAGAAGCACAGTGATTTAAAACCAAAATCTTTCAAATAAAAAAAAGTAAAAAACTAAAACCCGACTACGACAAAAAAAAGACGCTGAAAAAGTATGAAACAAGATTTTCAAGATGCTGAAATAAACAAAGTAACTGGAAAAACAATAATAGAACAAAAAGAAAAGCCGTAGTCACACGTTATAGGTAGGTAATAATCGAAACACTTTAGTAGCGTGTGACTACGGCTTTTCTTTTAGTCGTCTTTTCGTCGGGTTTTAGTTTTTTACTCTTTTTTTTGAACATATCTGTCTACCAATTCACGTACATTTTGTCACTTAAGAGCAAACATGATCGTAGGAATATTAATTACAGGATTAAATAATGGTCGAGACCCTCGGTTGATGTCATTATGTCTATGTTTTCAAAATATTTGTTCAAGTAGACTTGAAAATATTACTGCCTAAAGAATCAAAAACATTTTATGATTTGCCATTTCTAAAAACCGAAGAAGATGCTCGTATATTTTATTATTATACGTTGGTACGTCAACACAATAATGATGTAGCTAGTCAAAACTAATATTCAAATCGTATCCTTGAACCTTGATATTTGAACAACAAATCGTAGAACACACAACAAATTTTAGTTAGAATGAATAATTAGTGTATATATAGTTTTATTTAGTTAAGTGTTTTTATTGAATTATACAGTTAAAATTCTACTTATATAACAAATAAATGATTATGTTAAAAAAAAAAAAAAAAAAAAAAAAAAAAGAATGAATAATAATGTTTAGTCAGTACCTACAAAACAAACTTTCAAAGCGTCCAACAGTTGACTACCTCATTAGGAAGATTTTGTATTGAAATATTGTAAAGATTGAGGCACACTACGTGTTAACAATTCAGGTTTTGACAATCTACAATTTATCAACGTATTATGGAGTGTCATTTAAACTACTAACATACTAACATCGATACAAAAATACCTTCTCTTCATAAAATAATACCCTTACTTTGCATCAATCTTGCAATTCTGCGTGTATGGTTAAACTAGGTATTATCAATAATACAGTTTACGATATAAGGCCATATTTTACCACTACCATTTATTCAACAGAATTATTATTATAGATATATTGCCGCCTGGAGGACACGGTGGAGCATACAGTAGAGTTGTGCCCCGCTTGGGCAGAGCACCACCGTGTCCTCGTGGGGGCGATCGGCGGCAGCGATCTTTCGCGCCGGGCATTGGTACAAGCCATGGTCTAGAGTAAGGAGGAATGACAGGCAATCGCCTCCTTCAGCGAAGCAGTACCGCGAAGCAGGTTGTATGCATGAGGGAACGGACATCCTCACCAGCCGCGGAGACCCCAACCCCGACCACCAGCCACGTTAGACGTGGGCTTGCGAACGACTAGCAATGGTTAGCTCGCAGTCCGGTCGTCAAGTAATTGACTGGACCAAACCTAAGTCGTTGACAGCGCGTAGTGTTCCACGTGCTCCTCAAAGAGATGTCAGCAAACCGTAGGGCCGAGCAGGGCCGATACCTCTACTATTAACTATAGACCTTTAGGATAATTCTTGCAATTCTGTGTGTATGGTTAAGCTGGGTATTATCAATAAAATAGTTTACAATTGAATATATGTCAATACTTAAACCACTATCGTTTATTCAATACAGTTATTAGTGTAGACATATTGTTAATAATTATATTTATTTCAAGTTTGTTTGTACTTCCTCGTAATGTTATCTATTATTGAATTTGCAATGTTTGTATCTATTTTTGTTTGGGTCGAATCTTACAAGCTGAATTAGACCTACTTCCACTTATCCTACGGAGTTGATATTTTACATGTTGATTTAGTTCCAACTAGCTTCTGCCCGCGACTTCGTACGCGGATTCTGTTGCTTATATCAGCGACAACGGGATCGTCAAAATCGAAGATCTGAAACGTCGATGTCGAATTCTAAGAGCCCGGGGACGGGAAAACAACGTGATGCGCGAGACGATTTGAGACGTTCCAGATCTTTCATTTTTGTAAGTCAACAGGAAATGCCCATCAGACTAAACAACTTTTGGTAAGACGTCATTCCTATATATGTTATAGTGTCGCTGGGATTTGGAGTTCCACAACAGGTGTTCCTAGGCACGCCATAATTATGGCGGTAAGTCCCCTCTTTGAGGAGTGGCTGGAAAGGCAACACGGCGTCCTTACCTTCCGCATGACGCAGGTCCTCACCGGACATGGTAAGTTCGGGAGGTTCCTGCACCGGATTCGTGCGGAAGAAACGCCCGGGTGTCACCATTTTGTGGACCGGCCGGAGGACACGGTGGAGCACACGGTGGAGGTGTGTCCCGCTTGGGCAGAGCAACGCCGTGTCCTCGTGGGGGCGATCGGTGGCGGCGATCTCTCGCGCCGGGCCTTGGTACAGGCCATGGTCCGGAGCGAGGAAGAGTGGCAGGCGGTCGCCTCACACAACAATGTCCTTTTTGTCGCATTCCTGGTCAACCAAGAGGACTTCTACCTCATTTGACGTTGGTGCGTTATATCGTCTTGGATGGGCTGCGGTCGGTCTTTTGTCTGCGCTAATAACGAATTTAAAATTATCGCGCTTGTGTCCATGCACCGATTCCAGAGCGGTTTTCAAGTCGATAACGTATCGGTTGACGCTGTGCAGTGTTTTGTAATCCGCTTAATAAGCCTCAAGTCTAAATTAGGAATGTGCAAAATCTGAATGAAATATATTTGCAAAAATTTCGGCATTTTGGTGGGAAGCATCCTATCCGATGGTAGATTTGCCCCTGAATTTTAAAATTCGACATGAATCCAAATTTAGTGACTTGAAGCCAAATGAAGTCATCTGGAAAGCACTGTTGTAGGCTTGAATATTTCTTAAGAAATGGCTGGACTTGGGATGCTCGCCATTCAACAGAACTCGTAAGATCTCCGGTGGCTCTTGCATAGAGTTTAGTCGTACCTTTCCAGACGCACAACACATTCCCTTGGTCTCTCCCTTCCACTTACGCGCGTGACAGTGTGCACACACCGCAAACATGGTACCAATGTCTTCGTGTTCGATGTAATTAATAAATGGGTTATAGAAAAACGCACTCCTTTCTTTATTGAACCACGGTTGCTTTTCAGGATCTTATACCATAGACTCAGTATCAGATGAGGATGAATTGCGAAGATTGCGACGTAAACGGTCTAGATCAATTTGGGCCACACGCTGTTCGACTGACTGACTAGCCCGAATTTCCGGAATCCGCTCACGTTCTTGCGTGGAATGAACAGACACCTCAACACGCATGTCGCGATATCTTTGCCGAGCAAGTGCCTTACGTTGCTCACGCTGCTCGTCTGTCTCCAAAGACCGAGCTAGAGCATGCTGTGAGCGGCCTGCACTAAGGCGCGTCTCATGCTCTTCAGGATTCTCAAGTGATCGAGATGTGGCAGTGCGAATACGCTGAGAGCTTAAACGCGAGTCTCTCTGCGTGTAAGTCTCCGAAGCGCGAGATACTGCGTGGCGCTCGCGATCGCTTGCTTGGCGTGTATCGCGCTCCAGACTGTTCTCGAGCGACCGAGCAGTCTCAGTGCGGAAAAGCTGAAGACTTAATTTCTGCTCTCTCTCTGTATCCGTTTCGGAAGCGCGAGATAAAGAATGACGCTCTCGGTCACGCGCAAGTCGTATCTCACGCTCCTGACTGCTCTCAAGTGATCGAGCAGTCTCAGAGCGGATATTTTGAAGACTCAACCTCTGATCCCTCTGTGTAACCGTTTCGGATGCGCGAGACAAATAATGACGATCCTGGTCGATAGCTAAACGCATTTCTTGTTGTTCCACACTTTCCTGATATCGAGAAGCAGTAGTGCGGACTCGTTTATATTCTAGTCGTAATTGGCGCTGCGTGCTAGTTTCTGCGGAAAAACTTAGTGTATTACGCTCACGGTTAGCACCTAGCCGTTGTTTGCGCTCTGCGTCGGTTTCGAGATAACGAACTAACCTGCGCATCTTTAGAAACCCTTGAGTTTCGAGACAGATTTGATCTTTTTCTAAAAGGCACAGCTAAAATTCCTTCTTAATGCGATACTAACGATATTCAAATCAATAATAAAGTAATCAAATAAGTAGGTATGTGAGAATTTGCTAGTGAGTAGAAAAATAATAATTATTCACAGGAAAATTAAACATATCAACCAACACAGTCAACAAAGGTAACCCCCGTTTCTATAGGAAGAGAGCGGTACATCGGGACCTATAACATCACTTTTTGGGAACGAAACCATAGCGCGATCTAACTCGACGCCAACGCCATCTAGTTAGAAAACGGAAACTACCTATTATTTACCCAAATTAAATTATGAATAAAACTAAATTGTCGTTAATTTAACAGACAACTACCTAATTTTTGCATTAAAAAAAATGGTAACAGCAGCAAGGAACAAAACTAAGAATTACATACTTAATAAATTTAAATTTCCCGCTAAATTCCCCGTAGTAACTTGCAATTTATAATATTACTGCCCCGCTCCTTTATAAAAATAGCGTGATTATTATGTTCCCTGAGTTCAATTTTTATTAACTAAATAACATGTCATTTTGTGCATTCAATTACGAACAAAAACCTTTTAAAATCAATATTGCTTACCTCCAATAACATACGGCGTGATAATATCTAGCTTAAAGCTTTTCTTGGTTTACAAAGAACATTTTTGCTGAATTTCAATTCAATCTATCCAGTAGTTTTGACGTGAAGCCGTACCATACACACAGACAAAAAGACAAACAGACAAAAATTCTAATAAGTCACTTTTTGTCATCAGTTACGTTTTTCTAACAAAAGCCACTTATTTTTTCTCGAAAATTCTCAATGTACAGTTTTTCTTTCGTTACTGTTTTATTATATGTATAGATATAGATATAGATATAGATGTATAGATAGATGTATAGATAGATGACAATGTATTTTAATCGTGAGCGTAACCTAAATTGAAATTAGAGACAGCTCCATACAAAGAAACTCTTGATCAGTCAACCAATTTAATTCAAATTTTGTTAACGAAATTAATTAAAACCTACATTTTAAAAACGTTTTTTTACTATTACTTAGTAGCCATTCAAAATCATCCGCCACCCAACAATAAATAATTTATTTTCAATAGATATAAAAGCCACAAGGACGTGCCCTCACTGCGCCTCATGTCGCATGCAACACGCGCACACAATGTCTAATTCGGAAGCACTTTACTGCAGATCGGCTGACGCACCGGCTTTAAGTGGCTCATTTTGTGATTATTTCAATGAGGATTATGGCAGAATAGTGGTATTATGACAATGTGCCCGTGATTGTGTGGGAGTTCGTGTAATACTGAACTAGGAGTATTATGTGATCTGTGGTTATAAATTTTAATCAGCGACTGGCTGTTTCGGAGGTTATTTTGGCGTGTAGGTCGAAACGTGTCATCAGTCATTATCGTCATTTCAGGTCATTCCGGTTTCTCACACCCAATACTACTGTCACAGTGCTTTACAACGTTGCATCTTTTGGTACGCAGTTGCCTTTTCAGAACTTTTCGGACTCCAGAAATAAATGGCCGATATTTAGCCAAAAATTACTTTAGATTATTGTTTACGTTGTCATGTTAAGACACCCGCATCTCATACATGAAGTTGCGGGTTTAAATCCGGGCAAGTACAACGTAAAACTAATAAAACAAAAATTGTTTTGTCTCAATTTAGAGGAAAGATTTGTATTTTTGTTAAAAATAGCTGGACCCATTTTTAAATCCTTTTAATAATAAATACACCATATAGCCCCAGTATACGTATAATAGCCTTAGTAAATCTTAAACAAACAATTATGCTTAAGAAAAATTAACTTTAAACCTAGAATTATGTATAATTAGAGACTTTTACTTTTACCAGTTTTTTTTTTTAGTTGGGAAAATCATCCAATGACATCCCACGCCCTTTGGCGGAGCGAGAAGACGTGTCAGACTTTTACTGACTCCACAAAATTCACTCCTGTTCCTTCTTTGCCTTCGTCCCAGGGCCGAGTTTTTCTTTCAGAAACAAACCCTTGGCCCCAGTAGGCTTCGACCCTGCTGGGCCCCTACGGTTTGCTGACATCTCCTTGAGGCGCGCGTGGAACAGTACGCGCCGTCGACGACTTGGACTCGGTCCGGACGGTTACTGGACGGTCGGACGGCGAGTTAACCATTGCTCGCCGTCCGCAAGCCTGCGCCTACGGTGGCCGGAAATCGGGATCGGGAACCCAGCGGCTGGAGTGTGAGGGTCACTCCCTGGCACGTGCACTTGCTGCCTCCTCCTTTGCTAGCATTACTGCTTCGCAGAAGGAGGCGACCGCCTGCCACTCCTTCTCGCTTCGGACCATGGCATTATGAACGCTTCCCGAACCAATCTACAGAATATGCTGAATCTTTTCGTATGGAATTCGCCTGATTTCTAGAATTATTTTTTTTACTGCCAGCTCACTTACTTACGACTACTCCTTTGTTCATCCCCCAAAGTAAGGCGACCGCGCGTGAACTAGCTATACCAGCGGTAGATGGTTGCTTTTGAAGGTCCGTGATGAAAGGTCATCCATAAAAGCAATTTGAAGTCGATCAAATGACTCGAATCCTCAGGTTTTAGGCCACATTTAAAATCGTAGAAAATCATCGCACGAAAATGTTCTCGATGCAGATCCATTTTTAAATGAGACACGCTTGAGACACGATTGATTTGGCTCTAGAAAAAATGTGGAGACAAATTCAAAATTCGAACAATGGTATTTTTACTTTTAAATAACCAAAGTTTTTAAAAACAAGTGGCCAGTGCCTTATACATAAAAAAGTTTTTTTCGCAAAACTTTCTGAGTGGCCTGGTATTTATGGATATAGATAGGTACTAATATTTTAGTAATCGAGTTGAAGTCGAAAAGTCTCTGATCGAGACTAATGGTGCATGATTGGAGTGAGAAGCTTGTGACCAGTATCAGGCAACTGTCTGTTGATGAAGAAGATAAGGCCATAATTATATTTTTTAGAAAAAATTTTTTTTTTAATAAAAAATAACCTAGAGATTCAAAGATGTCATATTATTATGTATCTTCAGAATTAAACGAAACCTTATTTTCATGCTAATATTCGCTGCTTCCACAGGAGATGCCCCTTGCGTTGGGAGTTGCAGGGTATCTCCCAGCGTCGGGACTCGCAGGGCGATCGCCGACCTCCGTCGTAGGCGCAGGCTTGCGGACAGTGAGAATTAAACAAAATCTTATTTTCATGCTAATATTCGCTGCTTCCACAGGAGATGCCCCTTGCGTTGGGAGTTGCAGGGTATCTCCCAGCGTCGGGACTCGCAGGGCGATCGCCGACCTCCGTCGTAGGCGCAGGCTTGCGGACAGTGAGAAATAGGTAGCTCGCCGTCCGATCGCCCGGTAAGGACTGCGCCCGATACACAGATACCGTGGTCCTGTAACGCAAAGAGCCACTGAAGGACACCTAGGTGTGGTTTTAGTCAGTAAAAATCTAATACGCCTTTTCACTCCACCCTAGAGTGGTAGAAGTCATTTTATGATTTCTCATCGCTAAAAGAACTCCTAATAATATTCAAACTGATCCGAGATTCGATTCCATTGTCACACCCTTCAACAAGTTATCCAAATATCCATTTTCTCTGTCTCTCAACATAATAAATCTAGCACAAACTTGATCAAAGTGTTCTGGGGATAATGTCTGTCTTCAAAGGCACGTAATCCTGTTACCTTGTGCCATAAGACAAAGGAATACAATGCACCCCTGTAACCATCTGTACTGGGGGAATATAGTACTGTAAGAGACGAGGTTTGTGTGTTTAGCCCAATCGTGACAGACCAATTAGGTCTTTAGAGATGCGGGTGTGTGGAACACTGATTGGTGTGGGTGATGGAGATCATTCAGCGTTCATACATTTTAGGGCTCAACAAAAAAACTCAATTTTCGTTTTTTTTTTAATTAATAAGATTCATTCGAAAACTAGCGTCAGGCACGTAGCTCTCTCTCTCTCACTGCTACGTAGTTTTTTTTTCTTCGGTGGGAAAATCTTCCAATGACATCCTGCGCTCTTGGGCGGAGCGAGAGGGTGTGTCAGACTTTTACTGACTAAAAACCCACTTCTGTTCCTTCGTTGCCTTTCATACCAGGGCCGAGTCTTCCTTTCAGAAGCAGACCCTTGACCCCAGTAGGCTTCGATCCAGCTGGGCCCCTACATCTGCTACGTAGCTGCCTAGTTCAGCATTATGCTGAACTGGACCTATTTAGCATAACCGTGAGACACAAAATGTTGTTGTTTATTATTTTATTTTATTTTGAGTTTCTATAAAAGTTTTTTTTTGTTTTCATTGTATGTGACTGTGTGCTAATTAAATGCCTTTTCTTTCTTCTTCTTTCTTACTTTTTTCTTTTTAGCCGTAGAGTGTATTGCCGGTTCTTCTTCATAGGAAATGACTGATTGGAATCGTGCTCCAGCTTCTAACTTTGAAGGTAAGCCTATGTAAAATAAAATGTTAAGAATTTTCCCCAGGACCAATTTTGTTCACCACAAACTTATCCTTTCAGAATGTAACTTTTTCTGATATTTGGCTAATACTTATATTATTAAGCTTAAAATTAATGATACATTTCACACATTTTTTAAAGGTAGGAAATCATCACTACACTCGCTTTGGGTGGAGAGAAAGGGAGTGTCAGACTGTTACTGGTTAAAACCCATTCGTACACACGAAGCTCTCAAATTAGGTTGGAGAGACATAGAGCCTTTACTTATTTTGTAAATCATAGTTCAAATACAGTCAAACAGGGTGAATAGAAACAAAACTTCAAAGGGTAGGTATGAATTTTCACGATATTTGAATATTTTTTGCAGCATTTAACTACTTATATCAATTTATTAGCATAGCATAGTCGGCCTTATAATATTCCCACTGTTGGGTCTCAGGCCTCCTCCCTAGGAGAGGGTATGGACCATAATCCACCACGCGGGCCCAGTGCTGGTTGGTGGATGTCACATGTCTTCGAATTCTTGGTTCTAGGACATGCCGGTTTCCTCACGATGTTTTCCTTCACCGTTTTGAGAGCAGTGGTGATGAAATAAATTACACAAAGTAATGCGCCTGACTGGGTTTGAAACCGCAACCTACAACTCGTAAGTCGGGGCCGTTACCACTCGGCCACCACTGCTCTACTCGAATTATCATCTGTCAATTTATTAATGAATTGTTATTCTAAAAAATCGATGCTTTGTTAGAAGCCGATTATATGGTATCAAAATGAAAAACCAAACCAAATTTTTGTTTCTATTCACCCCTGCGTTTCTATTTACCCTGTTTTACGGTATCTAATTTTCACTGAATATCTATAAAAACATTCTGTATGAATAATGTATCTTTGAAGCAATCGGTACCTACAAAACAAAGTCGCCCACCACGTCTATCTGTCTGAATGAATCTGATAAACTCAAAAACGACTGAACAGATTTTCATGCAGTTTTCACGAATGGACAGAGAGATTCATGAGAAAGGTGGGAAGATGGACAATTCATGCATATTATAGTAGAGAAAGGCCGAGAATTTTAAAGATTTCTAACATTTGAGCGAAGCTGGGGCGGATTGCAAGTTGATATTTATAATAATTATGTTTATTAGCTTTTTTAACTAACAATATAGAGTCAAAGAATGGCCATTAAATACTTAACGAGGAAAGATCAAAGTTTTATTTACCTATGTTTTTAGTTCGGCGATCAATTGTGGTGACTAAGACAGAAAAAATATAACAGTTTCGTCTGACTCACTGGTAGTTCGTTGCAAACAAAGTGGTTTGATGACTGAGTCATGCAATTAGACGTAGGTGCAGTCAACAAGGGAAATAGAGAAACTAGGTTGTCAAAATTATCAAGGAAACCGATGGATGGATATAAATAAAATATAATTAAATTCATAGTAAATAAACAACTGCGAGCAATGTGCTCTGTCCATTGCCACTTAAGTTTGGCGATTCTTCGTGCTGTGTCGGTGACCTTGGTTCTCCTGCGGATATCCTCATTCCTGATTCGATCACGCAAGGAAACTCCGAGCATAGCCCTTTCGGTTACCCTTTGGGTGACTTTAAGCCTTCTTCTGAGTAGACATAGCCCTTTCCATTGCACTTTGTGACTTTAAGTCTTCTGTTGAGGCCCATTGTAAGATGGCCGTATGGCCGTTGGGGCCGAAAGGTTCTGGAATGGCGACCACGTACCGGAAGACGTAGCGTTGGAAGGCCTCCTACAAGGTGGACCGATGACTTGGTAACGGTTGCGGGAGTCCGATGGATACAGGACGCACAGGACCGTTCATTATGGCGACACTTGGGGGAGGCCTATGTCCAGCAGTGGACGTCTTTCGGCTGAAATGATGATGATGAAATAAACAACTTATTAATTTAAATTCAAATTCATTCATTGGTTTCCATGAAAACTATAGCTATATCTGACGACCCTGGTTACTTATCTCCTATGCTGACTATACCTGTAGAATGCACCAGTAGCGATAAATAGATTGATGTCACCTAGCTTCTGTCAGCGGCTTCGCCTACGTGGATATAGAAAATGGTCTCATTAGAACATCATATAATAATAATAATAATAATTCTTTATTTTCAGGCAACTAAGGCCCATAGCCAGAATACATAGAATAATCTTAAAAATAATAAACTAATACATATTAATAACGTACAATAGTGGGATTCAACGCCGCCAAAACGCAAGCGTGTCTGTTCAACGCTAAAAGGAGCCCGTTCACCTTGGCTCTTGCTTTTCAGAATATATCCCTGAAGTGCACCGACCGCCTTCAGCTCTTGGGAGTTGAAGTTTCCTCAGGCCTTAATTTTGGGCGGATCATTGAGTCCAAAGCCAAGGTAGCTGCTAGGAAACTCGGTGTTCTTGCGAAGGTCTGGCGGTACTTCACACCGGGACAGCTTTTAATGTTATACAAAGCACATATCCGATCGTGTGTACCTACTGCAGTCACATTTGGCTGGTGCTGTACATGCGAAGAGGCTAATTGGTGATCCAGATTTGGTTAAATTCAATGCACAGGCGTAAGGTAGCCAGCCTTTCGGTGTTTTACAGGTTCCAATTTAGTATGCGCGGGAATTGCATGACTTGATTCCGCCATCTCATTTCATTTCATCGGACAACCCGACGTACGGCGAGTATCCACCCTTACGTTGTTGAAACCTCTACGGCTCGGACTAAGCGTTCCGCTTTGTTGTTTATATGGCGTACATCGAAGGACTGGAACCATTTGCCTGCTGAGGTTCTACCATCCGATTATAATTTGGGTGTCTTCAAGGCTAGAGTGAATAGGCTCTTAATAAACTAGTGTGCCTCACCACCAACGATTGCATCACTGCTTATCATCATATGGGATCGCATTCAAGCACTAGTTTAATATCAAATTAAAAAAAAAACTCACCTGATGGTAAGCGATGATGACTCTATGTAAAATACAGGTTAAATGGGAAATCGACCCCAAGCTAGTTGGCAAGCCCTGGAACGAAGGCAAAGAAGGAACAGGAGTGAGTTTTAGTCTGTAAAAGTCTAACACGTTCCGCCCAAGAGCGAAAGGAGTCATTGGATGATTTTCCACCTAAAAAAAACTAATTGGGCTAGAAAGATGATGAAAACTTACCCCCTGGATAAAAAAAAAAAACTGACCTATTTATTCCAGGACATGGTCTATCCGTACACCAAATTTCGTCCAAATACGTTCAGCCATTTCACCATAAAAAAATAACATACATACACACACATAGAAACTTCCGCCTCTACAATATTAACGTGACAAATAATTATGCTCACAAGCTCCATCTAATAACAAAACATGTAAATCTCCTCATTTGTCCCCCTTTTATCACAAGATCTACGCAAAACGCCTTTTCTAACAAAACAATATGGGTACAAAGGTATTTGCGCATTTCCATATACAAGTAATTCTGTTAAATTTATAATAATTATTGAGTCAGCGGTACATTACTCGGTATTGTGGAGTGACGAATGCCGTAATTGTGTATATTGTGTGCGCAGAATGGCCCCTGTGTCGCTTTTGTTCGGCAGATTGATGATAATCATAGGTTTTCAGGAAGTCGGTACGTAGATGGTTTAGCTTCGTGAAATATATTTTTTTCTGCTTGATGCGTAAAATGTTTGTGAAAAGACTATGATTACACGTGAATTTTGCGTGTTAGGACGTGAATGAGAAATGTTTTCCACCTCTTTCCATACCTACCGATTGTTTTTTGATTTATCTTTATTTTTATCGTAATCCTTTAGGGACTATAGTTATGATAATGTGATTGACCTTTTTAGAGTTCCGTACCTCAGAAGGAAAAAAGGGAACCCTTATAGGATCACTTTGTTGTCCATCCGTCTGCCTGACTATCTGTCTGTTAAGACCCTTTATCTCAAAAATGCGTGGAGGTATCGAGTTGAAATTAAAACCATATATTAAGGTCTGCAGTCCCTTGAAGCTGTGAAAAAATCAAACTTTTAAGTTAATGAAAAAAAAAGATACAGTCGTTTATGTCGCAAAAAACGTATATTTCGACACTCTCAAAGGAATCAAAATTCATAGGGTGCTTCCCGTTGACCTAGGATCCTGTAATTTGGCATGAAGTAAGTTTTCCTAGCACAAGTAAATAAATCTTAAAACCGAAAATTTGTAGTCAGAAATACTTTTTTCTATTCGGAAAAATCTTCGAGATTCGATTCGGGAATTGAACTATTTACATAAGTTAGTACGGAACCCTCAGTGTGCGAGTCCGACTCGCACTTGCCCAGTTTTTTTTTTCAAGGTTCGCGTTTGACCACTATATCTCACCTGATGAAAAGCGAAGTTGTGGTTGGCGATGGAGCACGCTTGCCTACAAGTAAACTATTCACTCTTCACTTACTCTCTCTCTTTACTTTGTTTTGATGTTACGTTCTGTTTTTTTTTTTTTAACGTAATTTATTGATTTCTCTGTTTAATGTGCTCGTATGGATCATATGGGCTGAAATAAAATCCCTAGGTTGTTGTTTTTAGGAAACACTGACTCCCCAAAACGCAACCAGTAGAAAGCATCAGGCTAGCAACTGGGCGCCGATGCTCAAGTCTTTGAATCTTTGTCTTGATGACTGCATCATTACTAATGTCCATCTTAGTTCGTTTCAACTGACTTAAGCGTATCAACAGGTATCTGGAAGATTCGTCCCAAAGCAAAGTTTCACATCATATCAGTTCGCGAAAAACTCAAAAATTACCGAATGGATTTTAACCAATAAACACTGCGATTCATGAGGAAGTTACATATATAGTAGATATTAAAGTATCTAAAAAACGCCAAGAATTTCAAAGATTTGTAACACCTGTGCAAAGCTGAGATGAGTCGCTAGTCATATAAACTCATCATCATCATCATGTCAGCCGAAAGACGTCCACTGTTGGACATAGGCCTCCTCCAAGTGTCACCACAATGAACGGTCCTGTGCGCCTCACATCCATCGGATTCCCGCAACCCTTACCAGCTCATCGGTCCACCTTGTAACTTCCAACGCTACGTCTTTCGGTACGTGGTCGCCATTCCAGAACCTTTCGGCCCCAACGGCCATCCGTTCTGCGAGCAATGTGCCCTGCCCATGCCATTTAAGTTTGGCGATTCTTGGTGCTATGTCGGTAAGCTTGGTTCTCCTGCGGATATCCTCATTCCTGATTCGATCACCGAACCGACCGATGGTCGTATAAACTAATAAATCACAAAACATTTGTCCAAAAATATGCACTAAATACATCTATATACACATTTTTTTAAGTCACAGTCAGAATAGAGAATCAAAAGAAAACAACAAATAAAATTAAATATTTTCATGCTAAACTTATTTTATTTACCCGCTGCCCTCAAAGCGGAGATAAGCCACAACAAGAACAAAACTTAATCATAAACATTATCTAGTTTAAAATATACCTCAGTGCCGCAAAGGTCAGCATAATGCTATCTAATCCAGCCTAATGCTAGGCTTAGGAAAGGAACCCTTACTTACAAGGTAGGTCGCCATAATTTGTACAGACTTCACGTTTCTCTAGATTTATTATTTTTAGTAGATTAGAGCTAGATCCCTAAGCGGTGGGTATCCATTGCATAGGTTGTGTTTTTCTTTCCCTGAAATAATAAGTGTTCTTCATATTAGGGATTTCTGTGAATGTGATTTATTTTACGCCAGGATGTCAGTTAAGAATCTGTTTGTTAAATTTTTTTCTTTTCCAGTCTGCATAACTTTATTTGAGATCGGCTTCCAGTCTCAGCTTTACATCAGTATTTTACATAGAGCTACTCTGCAGACCCTGCATGAAGGAGAACGAGGATAACAGCTCATCTGCTTCTAAGCTACCCAGCGGTCGCTGGATACAGCGCAAAGTACTTCGCTTACTAAAATTAAAATGTCTTGTTTATAATTATCAAAAAAGAAATTTACTAAATGCATATGAAAGTATTTTCAATACTGTCCGATATTTTTATCTTTTTGTTCAAGATAAAGAGTGTTGACAGATAGACAGACAGACAGACGGACAACAAAGTGATCCTATAATGGTTCCGTTTTTTTTCCTTTTAAGGTACAGAACCCAAAAAAATAATTAGGGAAGCACAAACAAAAAAAATTAAATCGTGTCTGGTGATGACAAAGTTGCGGGTATCAGCCCCCCTAGCCATGTTACAATCGTATCGTTCGCGCCGAACGCCTCGAGTAGGCCACGCCTCCGATTCCTTTGTTCTGACGTCATCTCAACGCTCAGTCACGTGGTCAGAACAAAGGAATCGGAGGCGTGGCCTACTTGAGGCGGTCGGCGCGAACGAAACGATTGTAACTTGGCTAGGGGGGCAGGTCGTATGTAATAATAACTTAACTTTAGTATGACATATCTGTATCTAAAGCAACATAACTCAGAGACTATCTCCACAAATACTTTAATTATTTAATTTTTCTAGCCACAAATCACATTCAAAATACATTTGCTTAACGAGTTTCATTAAAATTCTCCTGAAAACGCTACACAGCCTTAATTGCAGACTGAAATTATGAAGGTATTTTATTACAACCAAAATATTACCTTTTAATTTAAGTATGCCCAAGAATTGTAGTAAAATAAGATTAGGTATCCTAAGAAATATTACAAACAATTAAAGATCTTGAGATTAAAATAATATACTGTCTTTTTGCTATATATTTACCTATCTAACTTAAACTTTAAATAAAATCGTAACATTTTTTTTATAGAATTTTTTTAACAATTAAAAGACAATGGAGCACGCTTGCCTAGAAGCAACCTGTTCACTCTTGACTTAAATATAGCTTTCAGGTAACACAGACTCTGGTAGGGAATTCCACTCCTTAGCTGTACGTATAATGAATGAATGAATGAATTATAATCCTGATGGAATTTCGGAAATCCAGGCGCCTGAACCTGGGTATCACAAGAAGGATTTTGTCGGAAACCACCGACTTGCGGAATTCGGGTTGCTACTGATAAATTCCTAACAGAAAAACTTTGACCGCCCCGGGAATTGAACCCAGGCCCTCACGCTCAGCAGTCGCGCTTTACAACTATTAAAACGACGAGGCAGTAGTGACCTTGGACATCTCTATACAAGTTAGTCGATAGGTTTACACAATATTGGCGCGAATGAACGTATTAAACTTGAACTTGGGAACTTGGTTTTTGTATTTTTGTAACGAATTGTGCGTCTATTTAGGCAGAATAAACATGTTTTCATTCTTTCTTCTTTTCTTTCTTTCTATTACCTTTTTCGTTCCGTATTCTATGCGAGATTTACCCAGAGTTTAAACGGAGACCCTACCAAGAACTCCAAGCTGAACTGGTAAAGGGAAGGATGAAGCTATATAGGGTTTATAGCTTCATCCCTCATTATCGCTCGCACGCTTGACATTTTAACACGTCATGATTTTTTTTTTCTAGTTGGGAAAATCATCCTATGACATCTCCCGCTCTTGGGCGGTGCGGGAGGATTTGTCAGACTTTTACTGGCTAAAAACCCACTCATGTTCCTTCTTTGCCTTCCCCCTTTCTTTCTTTTCTTTAGCCCCTACGGTTTGCTGACATCTCCTTGAGGCGCGTGTGGTACTGTGGTGTGTGTGGTAATACGCGCCGTCGACGACTTGGGCTCGGTTCGGACGATTACCGGTCGGTCGGACGGCGAGCTACCCATTGATCGCCGTCCGCAAGTCCGCGCCTACGGTGGAACACGTCATGGTAAAGCCCCAGAGCTTAAAAGTCTATATTTATTACCTTATAGATTTATTCAACGCAAAAATTTCCTACTATAAAATTAACAGCTACGTTTAAACCTGCTAACAATAAAGTGAAGAGTAATAAATTTTAATTACACCAGCAATCAACAAAATAATTACTAACCGATGGCAATTATTGTTTATTTTCTCGACGTTTTAAAATTGTAATAAAGATGTCAGTCTGTCTGTAAAAGGTCCGATTTTATTAGGGTTTCGTACCTCAAAAGGAAACAACGGAACCCATAAAGGATCACTTTGTTGTCCGTCCGTCTGTTTGTCTGTCTGTCAAGACCCCTTATCTCGGAAATGCGTAGATGTATCGAGTTGAAATTAAAGCCAGGTCCCTTAAAGCTGTAAAAAAATCAAACTTCTGAGTTAAATAAAAAAAAAATACGGCCGTTTATGTTGCAAAAAACGTGTATTTCGACACTCTCAAGGGAATCAAAATTCATACTTCTCGTTGATCCTGAAATTTGGCATGAAGCAAGGTCTCATAGCACTAGTATAGGAAAAAATCTGAAAACTGTAAATTTTTAGTTACGTCACAAAAAAAAACTTTTTTTGCGGTTTGGAAAAAACGTCGAGACTTCAATTAGGAATTGAACTGTTTTCATAGGTAAGTTTGTACGGAACCCTCAGTGCGCGAGTCCGACTCGCACCGGTTTTAGTAGTAGAACTAGCTGTTGTTTAATAGTTTATCCAGGGAACTATGTACATATAAGCAGGAATTGCAATAGCTATTCCGGTTTGCAGAGTATACATAAGGCTATTGTCCAGCCTTACATTGCTGACACCTACGATCCGGACTAAGCGTTTCGCCTCGTCGTTTATACCGCATAGATCGAAGGACTGAAACAATTTGCCTGCGGTCTTCCCGCCCTATTATAATCTAGTTGTATTCAAAGCTAAAGTGAATAGGCTATTAATAAACTAATGCGCGTCACTATCAACGATTGCATCACTGCTTACCATCAGGTGGGATTGCAGTCAAGCACTAGTTTATATCATTTAAAAAAAAGGAACACCAATATTGGGTGACTTGTAATTCAAATTTAAACAATTTTAACAATGGACTCAACTAAACAGAACTCAAAAAATAAAAAACTGGGCAAGTGCAAGTCGGACTCGCGCCCTGAGGGTTCCGTACAAACTTACCTAAGTAAACAGTTCAATTCCCGAATGGAGTTTTGAAGATTTTTCCATTCGCAATTTTTTTTTTTTTTTGTAACGTAACAACAAATTTACAGTTTTCAGATGTATTCCTATACTTGTGCCATAAGAACTTGCTTTATGCAAAATTTCAGGATTTTGGGTTAACGGGAAAGTACCCCATGAATTTTGATTTCTTCGAGAGCGTCGAAATATACGTTTTTTGAGACATAAACAGCCGTATCTTTTTTTCGTTAACTTGGAAATTTGATTTTTTCACAGCTTGAAGAGACCGCAGACTTGAGTCTATGGTTTTATTTTAACTCGATACCTCCACGCGTTCCCAAGATCAAGGGTCTTGACAGACAGACAAACAGACAGACGGACGGACAGACAACAAAGTGATCCTATAAGGGTTCCGTTTTTCCTTTTGAGGTACCCTAAAAATTACAAGGAAGTTTCGATTTTTATGCAATACACAAATATCTTCGTATTTGTAGGTGACGGGAGGACAAGAAAAATATAGATGGCTTTTATGAGAAATTATATAAAAGCCAAGACAGCCTGACAGTTCATTGAAAACCCCCAAATAACATGGTTTGGTATAAAAACTATTATCCTATAGATATTGTCTACTCAGAAGAAGGCTTAAAGTCACCCGAAGGGCAAGGCAACCGAAAGGGATTTGCTCGGAGTTTCCCTACGTGATCGAATTAGGAATGACGATATCCGCAGGAGAACCAAGGTTGCTGACATAGCACGAAGAATCGCCAAACTTAAGTGGCAATGGGCAGGGCACATTGCTCGCAGAACAAATGGTCGTTGGGGCCGAAAGTTTCTGGAGTGGCGACCGCGTACCGGAAGATGCAGCGTTGGAAGGCCTCCTATAAGGTGGACGTGGACCGATGACTTGGTAAGAATTACGGAAATCCGATGGATGCGAGACGCATTGTGGCGACACTTAGGGAGGCCTATCTCCAACAGTGGACTACTTTCGGCCGAAATGTTGATGATGATGATGGTCTACGCGTGTGCCAAACACACACAAACATATAATATTTATACAATAATAATATAAAATTCCACAATTTTCACACAACACCATCTAAAGCAGAGCTTGTGCTATCATTACTAGAAAATCGATAAACATACTTATGTATTTCTAAATACACACATATTATAGATAAATTACACCCAGACACAAAACAAATGATCGTGCTCATCACACAAACATTTGTTTTCGGTGGGAATCGAACGACCATCGGCACAGCAGTCAGGACCACTAACTACTAGACCAACAGGCCAGTCTAATATTTAAGTAGTAGGATGGTGAATCAAAGTCCAAATTAGTAAGATGCATACTCTTGTCTAAACATACTAAGAATGCGTGTGATACATAAAACATATTACTAAAGGTTATATAGCTAACAAGTTCGTTGCCCCTCCGTCACGTACTCTAACGGCTCGATATGCCCCTACAGCCCAGGCGCTCAATCTGCTGAACGCCCTGATTGTACAGGAACCTAAATTCGACATATTTTTTATAGCAGTAAAGAAATGATAAATGTTTGTATCTTTGTTAGTTCATAGATTATTGGTTTGTTGGCTTGCTATACGCTTTGGTGAATACTGTATGTATATCAAGCAATTGATAAATAAATAAATAATAATGGGATCTTGGGCTGGCGAACCTTAATACAGGTTACTATGTAACCTAGCTAAGACTCCAGGACACCCTTCTTCTACATTTAAATTGGTCATTTATCTATTGTAAACTGTTTAGACTGTACCTCATTTTGTGAAAATAAATTATTATACACTTTATTTTTTATTATTAAATAAAAAATATAAATTATTATTCTCTTTATTGATTGTAAATACCATATAAATTACATTTTTAAATATTTTTTTAAACAAAATCATACAAAAAAAAAACATTTACAACATAAATACATAAATTATTATTATTATTATTAAATAAAAAATATAAATTATTATTATTATTAAACAAAGTTAGTTAAAAACTTAATGAAAAAGATTTGTTTGCATTCATAGAAGTTACTTCATCAAAACGTTTAGAAACTGCAACTAAGAGCAAAATAAATGGTTTTCCCCTCTATAAAGGTTTTATACTGTTTGCTTAAGTGCACTTCAGACAGATGAAAGAGCGATAGCTCAGAGATAAATGTAAGTAAAGAAGGAATCTTAGCTAATTTATAAGCATTTGTATTTCTTTGGAACCTGTAAAACAATATAATTGATGTTCATTTTGCAAATAAGTAATAATAATTCAATAATAATTCAGCACCTCATGATAAGTTGCCCTCTTGTTGTTACGTCACTTCGTGCTAGCGTCAGTTTTTGGGAGCCCATTTATTGAGTGTGCAAATCTTATGACATACCACGCTCTTGGGCGGAGCGGGAGACAGTGTCAGCCTTTTACTGACTAAAGACCCACTCCTGTTCCTTCGTTACCTTCGTCCCAGGGCCCCGGGTTTCGTTTTCACACTACCCATGGCCCCAGTAGGCTTCAACCCTACTGGGCCCCTACGATTTGCTGACATCTCCCTGAGGCGCACGTGGAACAATACGCGCCATCGACGACTTGGGCTCGATCTGGACGGTTACCGGACAGTCGGACGGCGAGCTAGGCAAGTTACCCTCTGCTTTTTTATCGATGGATATTGATAACATTATTCAGGCAGGGGCTATAGTCTTAACATAGTTCCTGGTAGTCTACTTAACCCTCCCAAAACCATAGCCATAATTTGGCATTTGACATAATTTGTGTGTCTTGTATAGTATAAGGACATACATTCGGGTAATGTCCTACTTTGACGCGAGAGAAGCCACCGGCAGAATCAAGTATGCAATAAATAGCAAACGCTACAGCGAGTAAACATAAGTGCGCAACAAGTAATCGTTTTCTATAATGTCAGCCATTCAACTCTTTCACACGTTTTTATGACTAATTGCGGTACTTAACTGATTAATTTGTTTACAAATATTTTATGCTTATGTAACTTGTCGTTGTTTTACTTATAGGTACATTTTTTACGCTCTTGGGCGGAGCGGGAGATAGTGTCAGACTTTTACTGACTAAAAACCCACTCCTGTTCCTTCTTTGCCATTTTTTCCAGGGTCCCGAGGGTCACTTTCGCATCACCCATGGCCCCAGTAGGCCTCGACCCTGCTGGGCCCCTACGGTTGCTGACAACTCCTTGAGGCGCGCGTGGAACACTACGCGCCGTCGACAACTTGGGCTCGGTCCGGACAGTTACCGGACGATCGGACGGCGAGGTACTGACTTAGAACCTCACCTGTGACCTTCAGTCGCCCTCTGTGTTCAATAGAACCCCGTTCCCCGTTCTCTGTGGCAATAGCCATGGGTTTCCTTTCCAGAAATTACTGAGCACCTGTATTGGTTCTGCTGGGTCCCTACGATTTTGCTGACAATACGTTGAGGCGCGCGGGGAACGTTACCGGTGGCGCTGCGCCTCCGGTGGACCCATGTCCACCGATGGTGCGATGGTGGTTCTGCCGCGGCCCCGCGTTGCTGTGTCCGGGCACCAATCCTCTATTTCATGGGCACACAGCTCGTTAGATATGCAGCTGACATTTCCTAGAATTAGATATTAATTTTTTTAATATTTAATAATAGCGTTTTGTAGGTATATTATAGGTTATTGTTTTATTATTTGCGTTATAAATAACATAGTTTGATTGTTTTTCAACATGTATATTTATTGCATTATTCAACAGAAGACTGTTTATACTAAACGTATAGAAAATGGCTATTCATACATTCATTTGTAATTTAATATTTCATTCTTTTACAAATAGGCAGGTAAATAACTTATACATTTCCGTTGTATACGACTCCATTATGTTATCATTGAAATAGACAGGATACCTAATAATATAAAGTTGTAACAATGAAACAATTAATCAGTACAACGTTGTTAAAGTTTGTTTATAAATGTTTGCTAAACATTAGTCACTAAAAATGAGTAAATCCATTACGATAAAGTACAATTATCATTTAGTGAAATAAAGTGCTACCCTACTGAATGACTTACGAACTGAGAGGGTTGTATTGACGATTTTATATTATTATGATTACGTGATTAAAAATACGTGTTACAGTCGCCAATCATATTTTAATTAACATACAACTTGACTCTGTCATGCAAAATGCAAAAAAAAAACTATAATTAACTAGCCAGCAGCTTCACCCGCATAAAAGTAGGTTTCTCCGATATATTTAGCTTTCCATCAGTGACAGAATGTCCGAAATCGCATCCGTACTTGCAGGAATCTCCTCCAGAATCAAAACGTTGAACGTATTTTGATGAAAATAGGACTGGAATAGGACGCATAGATTTTTATTCTGGGAGTATTCCCTTAGGATAATTTTGCGAATTACATGAAGCCGATTTTTATAAATTTGGACCAACTTCACATTATATCAGATTTCTGTATGCGTGAGGTTTCACGACTTGCAGTTTTCCGAAGTTGTAACTAGCGTTTCCGTCATTATTATTTACATATTAGGTTACAGTACATCGTATCTAACATACATTTGCAATATATTTTATACTGATAGGTATTATAATACATGTGGATAGATGGAGAGGTAGCGGGAGGCCAAAGAAGGGATGGATGGATTGTGTGAGGAGTGATATGAAAGAAAAGGAAGTCAGTGATGATCGATATGACGGGTGATAGGACGGAATGGAAGAAAAAAACATATTGCGCCGACCCCAAATAACTCGGTTCAAGAACAGGAAGATGATGATAAGGTACTGTCTATTATTTTATACCTATACTAGCTTCTGCAAACGGCTTCGCCCGCGTGAAAGTCAGTTTCTCCATACAAACTTTGGACCCCCGTTTCATCCCCTTAGGGGATGTATTTCGGAAAATCTATTCTTAGCGGATGTCTATACCCTATAAGGAACCTACCTGCCAAATTTTAAGTTTGCAGGTGTTATAGTTTCTGAGATTTCATGATTAATCGGTGAGCGGTATTACGCTTTTATATACATAGATTAAATATTACGGGTTACAGGGCTTGTCAGACTTTTAGACTGACTAAATTCACACCTATTTTTTTGTTTGTCTTGCGTTCCAGGACCTCGTGTTTCTCTTTCGAAAACCAACCCATGGCCTCAGTAGGCTTCGACTCTGCTGGACCCCTAAGGTTTTGCTGACATCTGTTTGAGGCGATGGAACACTACGCGCCGTCGATGACTCGGACTCGGTCCGGACGGTTACCGGACGGCGAGCTACGCTACCCTGGCGTTTTCACTTTAACGTGGCAAGCATCTCCGTGTACACCCTATAGATCCAGAGTACATGACTACCTATGGTGTAAATGAGCCTAATTGAGTAGGCAGGTTGCCCGGGGGACACGGTGGAGCACACGGTGGAGGTGTGCCCCGCTTGGGAAGAGCAACGCCATGTCCTCGTAGAGGCAATCGGCGGCGGTGATCTCTCGCGCCGTGCCTTGGTACAGGCCATGGTCCGGAGCGAGGAGGAGTGGCAGGCGGTCGCCTCCTTCTGCGAAGCAGTAATGCTAGCAAAGGAGGCGGCCGATCGCGTGAGGCAACGGTCCTCACGCCCCAACCGCCGCCGCCGGGATTCTGATCCCGATTTCCGGCCACCGTAGGCGCGGGCTTGCGGACGGCGAGCAATGGGTGGCTCGCCGCCCGACCGTCCGGTAGCCGTCCGGACCGAGCCCAGGTCGTCAATGGCGCGTACTGTTTCGCGCGTGCCTCAAGGAGATGTCAGCAATTGTAGGGGCCATCAGGGTCGAAGCCATGGGGCCAAGGGTCTGATTCTGAAAGGAAGACTCGGCCCTGGTACGAAAGGCAACGAAGGAACAGGAGTGAGTTTTTAGTCAGTAAAAGTATGACACTATCTCCCGCTCCGCCCAAGGGCGGAGGATCTCATAAGATGATTTTCCCACCGAAAAAAAAAAAAAAAAACGCTACCCTGGCGTTTTCACTTTAACGTGACAAGTATCTCCGTGTACACCCTATAGATCCAGAATACATGACTACCTCTGGTGTTAACGAGCCTAATTGAGCAGGCAGGTTACCGTAAATAGTTTGTCATACAAACAAGAAGTACTTTACTTCAATTAAGTAGCTAAGCAGTGGAACATACACGTCTGCGCGACTGGGTGGCAACTATTAAGTTACCTTGAGGTGATTTTTTTTTTCGGTGGGAAAATCATCTAATGACATCCCCCGCTCTTGGGCGGAGCGGGAGATAGTGTCAGACATTTACTGACTATAAACCCACTCCTGTTCCTTCGTTGCCTTTCGTACCAGGGCCGAGTCTTCCTTTCAGAATCAGACCCTTGGCCCCAGTAGGCTTCGACCCTAATGGCCCCTACAATTGCTGACATCTCCTTGAGGCGCGCGTGAAACAGTACGCGCCATCGACGACTTGGGCTCGGTCCGGACGGTTACCGGACGGTCGGACGGCGAGCCACCCATTGCTCGCCGTCCGCAAGCCCGCAACCATTGAGGTGATAGCGCAACAAGTCCTGTTCACGACGACTATGTATACAACATTAGTTTTAGTATATGCGAAACTCGAAACACGTGTCTAGTATTTTATGTAAAGAATCTATGTACTTACAAAATTTCATACCTGTATCATAAAAAATCACAAAGTTATAAGCTTGTTATGTTACCTGATTATTCGCGCAAATACATGATCACCGAGCCATCCGGGCGACTGCGGGGTTGTTTTGCTCCCGCACCCAACTGTGCGCTGGCGCCCAATGCCCGCTATGACCTGCCGTGACCTGTGTTGTACTTAGTGTCGGTGGGTCCAACTTAAGATCTTTTTAAAATATTTTTGGGAAACAAATATATCATGGTGTAAAAAAAATATTGGAATCGATTAATTAACTGACTCTGAACAAACTATATTCAGATTTCGCATATACTAAAAATAATGTATTTATATCTACATTTCTATATGAAAAACTGACTGAGTGACTAATTGTCAACGCACAATCGAAACTTCTGTGACTGGCAACGTGTAATTTTGCAATAAGCTTCCTATTATGACGTAGGCGAGCCCTAAGAACGGGTTTTTGAAAATCTTTCTCTTTAACTAGTAAATGAGGTTACATACTATTAAGTTATTAAGCGGGTTTTTTCTTTGTCGCTCTGGGTGGAGCGTGAGGGCGTGTCAGGTCTTTACTGACTAAAACCACACCTGTGTCCTTCAGTTGCCCTTTGGGTTCTAGGACTACGGGTTTCCTCTTCAGAAATTCTCCGCGCCCTTTAAGCGGGTGCCCAATGTGGAATACCTTGCTCCGAGAACTAAGTTTTTACATTTGGATTAGCTGTCCCTCGCTTTACACCCGTCTTTAGTTACTATTTGGTTAATGTTCGTAGCGAAATTATATTTTTCGAGAAACGGGCTATGCAACACAAAAAAAAAAACATCGAACCAGCCGTTCCTGAGATTAGCGCGGTCAACCAAACAAACAATCTTCAGCCAGTGGATTTTTTTTTTAAAATAAAATACCCATACATACTGTAAAACTAACTCCTCTGTCTGTATGTATAAACGCGATAATCTTAGAAACTATTTGTTTTTTAAACATTGGATATTCGTACACTTTTCACCAATAGGCAGAGTGATTCATGAGGAAGGTTTATGTGTACACAAGTGGATATTATAGTAGAGAAAAACCGAGATCTTCAAAGATTCTTTGATACTTCATAATTTACACTTCATAAAAAAGTATAATAATAGCAGCCTTGCAAATTTAACCAAGATTCTGAATGACGACAATTTTTTTTTCAAAAATTTTTAGCGTTAAAAAAACCATGTTTTTCCTGGAACAAGTTTTGTAAAATATTCGAGTAAATCACGGAATTACCGAATGCTAACAGAGTTAGTTAGCATTATCTCTTTTTTTTTTCGCGTTGCCTTTTCGTCAAACATCACGTTGGATTGCGTTAGATGAAGTAACAAGCTTTTAAACCATGCTCGATGTAGACGACAGGCGAGTGAAAAAAGACCCTCTTAATTAAATAACTCATTATTAGTATTTTAAACAGCAATTTGTAATAAAAGGTCTTTAAAAAGTACGGTGAGATTCGAACTTTAGAATGTACCATACAGAGTTTGCCAATCAAAAGTTTTATAACTATCTCGAATTCTGAATTCAAATAAAAAACAAAGAACTATTTCTTTATTGTTCTCAAGTTTCTACACTTCTGGACACATCTATTGGCCCACCTTAGAGTTTAGGTTTCGATGGCCCCTACCGAAATATGATTGCTAGATTGAACAAAAACTTTTGATGCAGTTTTAAACCTGATACATTTTACCATCTTTTTCGATCGTATTGTTTTAAATTTGAATTCAGAATACCATACGACATGGAGCTACACCTAACAAGTCGGATATGCGCCTTGTTAAAGGCAATTGATTTTTGAATAAAAAACATGTTTTATTAAATAAAGGTTTAATTTAATAACGCGTGTTGCCTCCATGGGCATCTACCACAGCTCTCATACGATTAGGCATAGAGTTTATCAACCGCTCTATGAAATTTTGAGGGATCATCTCCCATTCCTCTTCTATGGCAGTTTTCAACTCCTGCATCGTCTGGGCAACTGGCTGACGAGCCCTAACACGTGTTTTTAGCTCGTCCCACATGTGCTCAATGGGGTTCATGTCTGGGCTTCTGGCTGGCCAGTCCATAACTGTGATGTTCACATCCCGAAGATATTCCCTGACGATGCCGGCCGCATGGGCTCTTGCATTATCATGCATAAAAAGGAAATTTGGGCCCACATAGTCCGCGTATGGTATCACGTGAGGTTCTAAGCACTCACGAATGTACCTTTCAGCATTTAATGTTGGCAGCCGTGGTCCTGTAACAACCTCAAGTTGAGTTTTGCCGCTCGCGGATATACCGCCCCAGACAGTCCATGAGCCACCGCCATAAGCAACCCTCTCTTCAAAGCAGCATTGTTCGAAACGCTCTCCCTTACGTCGGTAGACCTTCTTCCTTCCATCATTGCCATGTAACACAATTTTAGACTCATCAGAAAAGAGTACACGGCTCCAATCTTGCTGTGTCCAATTTAAATGACTGCGTGCGAAATGAAGGCGCGCTGTTCGGTGGGCTCGCGTTAGTTTGGGCCCATTAGCGGGCTTGTGTGGTACCATATCGCGTTCTTTTCACCTTCTCCGAACAGTTCGAGCGCTCACAGATACTCCGTGGAAGTCGCGAAGTTGGTTTTGTATCTCAATGGAGGTAAGGTGACGATTTCTCAAGCTGGTCGTCACGATGAATCGATCCTGCCTTTCAGTTGTGACCCGAGATCGTGGCCTTCCTTGGCGACGAACAAAGCCGCCAGTCTCTAGGTACCTCCGATAAACATTTCGGACCGCAGATCGACTTAAATTAAGTTGAGCACTCACGTTTCTTTGGCTGTGTCCGGCCTGAATAAGTGCCACAGCTTGGGCGGCGACTTCAGGTGAAGTATCCATAGATTATTGATAGAACCTCACCTTAATGTTAAGAATAAGTAATGTTTGTTGCAAAACCAAAGATATCAATCACTTTTTCAAGAATTAAATCCAAGTAAACCAATAAAACCAAGTTTTCTTAGTATTCGATTGTTTGATATCAACAAACAGGCTCCAAATTGTCTTTTGTTTCTTTAAATTCTGTGTTCGAAATTCAAAAAAAGACTATTGAATGAAATTGTGAATGTGCCAGGTTCAAAACTGCATAAAAACTTTTTGCTCGACCTAATATAAAATTTTAGCTAGGACCAAACGAAACTGAAAATACAAGGTGGGCCAATAGATGTGTCCAGAAGTGTATTAGAGTGCTACTAAGTAAGAATCTTCGCGTCACCAAAGTGGCCTGACCAATTACTAATTTCTTTTCCCAACATTGAATATTTGCATACCCATTCAGGTAAGCAGACAGTGCTACCTTAAGGCTGTGCGCAGACTAGAGGGGAATTAAAAAGACTCTTAGTTTAAAGAATATTCACATTTTAAAACGTCAGTTCTTCAATTACGTGTAATTTTCTTATACAATTACGACTTTAATTTAAAAAATTTAAAGACCAAAGACTTAGTTTTCTGGCAACTCTGTTCTCTCTCTCTCCTCTCTCTCTCTTTGGGCAGTAAGTATACCTAAAGCAAGAAGCTTATAGAATATAAGTTTCTTAACCTAAATTCAAGAGTGTATTCAGCCAAACTGTCGCTCGATGAATACATTGATGACAAGAAGTTCTAAGCAAAGTGACATTCAATCAACGACAACGATCGTTGAAAAGTTGCAATGGAAGGGATGGACCACGTAATATTTTGCTGGCACTTGTCAACACCTTTTTGTTTCCTGTTATTTTTTGTACCACTTTTTGAACGGTTAGTAGCTAAAAACTGGGCAAGTGCGAGTCGGACTCGCGCACTGAGGGTTCCGTACAAACTTGAAAGGTAAATTGCGGTTTACGATTTATGACGTATTAAAAAAAACTACTTACTAGATCTCGTTCAAACCAATTTTCGGTGGAAGTTTATAAGGTAATGTACATTATATATTTTTTTTTAGTTTTATCATTATCTTATTTTAGAAGTTACGGGGGGGGGACACATTTTACCACTTTGGAAGTGTCTCTCGCGCAAATTATTCAGTATATAAAAAAAATGATATTAAAAACCTCAACATCATTTTTGAAGACCTATCCATAGATACCCCACACGTATGGGTTTGATGAAAAAAAAAAAATTTGAGTTTCAGTTCTAAGTATGGGGAACCCCCAAAATTTATTGTTTTTTTTTTCTATTTTTTGTAAAAAACGTAATGCGATTCACAGAATACATCTACTTACCAAGTTTCAACAGTATAGCTCTTATAGTTTCGGAAAAAAGTGGCTGTGACATACGGACGGACAGACAGACACATGACGAATCTATAAGGGTTCCGTTTTTTGCCATTTGGCTACGGAACCCTAAAAAGGATTAACCACGTGACATACCCTATACGTTTTTAACTCTCTTACAATCTGTATCTCTTATTGTATAGCCATTTTTTTAGGGAAATCATCAAATTGCTCTTCTCGCTCTGAGAGTGTCAGATTTTTACTAACTGAAAATCACATAAGTTCCTTCAGTTGCCGTTTGAGTTTCAAAGAACAATCCCACATCCCTGGTAGGCATTGACCATAGCGCGACATTTCGTCGAGGCACGCATGGAACACAATGCGCCGCTGACTCAGGCCTAACCCTTATCGGATGGCGAGTTTTTGTATAGCCTACAACTACGCCACCTAAGATAAGGTCGCAGTAAAGTTAGCATCAGTTCTGCGCAGGTTGAAACTGTCATACGTTAGGAGAATCTACTAAGAACTGTCAGCAGCACTACTGACCTAACCTGCCACATATAGGGTGACTGGTAATTAGTGTACGATACTTAAACACGTGACTGTGCTCATGATAACCAACAACTTTTACTATGGGAACAAACCTAAATTCGCGAAAAGAAATCAGCTGTTCAGTACATTTATGTTTGCCTAATGTACTGAACAGCTGATTTTTTTTCGCGATTTCGGCTTGGCTCCTATAATTAAAATTGTTTGTTATCATGAGCACAATCACGTGTTTAAGTATCGTACACTAATTACCAGTCACCCTATATTTGTGACATATAAATATTATGCATATAATACTGTTCAGGATGTCACTGCCGGTCACGCAGACTTACAACATTGAACAGAGATGGCGATGGCGTGAGGAGTAATGAGATTCTTAGTATGACACTTTGTTTAGAACCAAAGCCCCAAGCACTCTTGATAGAACTGTATTGTTGCCAACAGAAAAAAAAAACTTTTTGTTTACAAGCTTTTATTTAACTAGCACAGTTACCCAGTAGGTTTTATGCGTTTTTTAAAAGAGTTAGAGTAACTCTGGAACGCCATGGGCAACTGGACACAGGCGGGTTTTAGTCAGTAAAAGTCTCACACGCTCTCACGCCCCACCCAGAACGGGAGAAGTCATTTGATGATTTTCCTACCTTAAAAAAAAGAAAATGTTTGTATATATGTTTGATTGATCATCAAAACACTCCATCGTGTTTGAGCTCTCTGGATCTGATAAATACTATAGGTACCGTACTATAAAAGTTTATTATAAAAAGAGGTTTTAGTTTGCGCAGTCTCTAATATCTATTAGTGGAAGTCAAACGTCGTGAGGTAGCTGACAACTCTATTGGCATGACAATAACATCGAAGGCTATAATTGTCACAAGTCATTGACACCGCTTTGTTGATGCGTAACAGCGACCTTTGAGCATTCAATGTTGATTAGATATCAACTATCTAAATACAAGTGACGAACTTACAGGTATGGAAAATCCATGGGTTGACTTCGTGGGGGAGGTCGGCGGCAACGATCTCTCGCGCCTGACCTTGGCAATGGCCGTGGTCCGAAGCGAGGAGGAGTGGCAGGCGGTCGCCTCCTTCTGCGAAGTAGTTAAGTAATGTTAGCAAAGGAGAAGGCCACATGTGCACGCACGAGGGGTTGGCCCTCACGCCTCAGCCGCCGGGATCCCGATTTCCGACCACCGTAGGCGCGAGCTTGCGGACGGCGAGTAATGGGTAGCTCGCCGTCCGATCGTCCGGTAACCGTTCGGACCGAGCCCAAGTCGTCGACGGCGCGTACTGTTCCACGCGCGCCTCAAGGAGATGTCAGCAAACCGTAGGGGCCCAGCAGGGTCGAAGCCTACTGGGGCCAAGGGTCTGCTTCTGAAAGGAAGACTCGGCCCTGGTATGAAAGGCAACGAAGGAACAGGAGTGGGTTTTTAGTCAGTAAAAGTTTGACACGCCCTCACGCTCCATCCTAGGGCGAGAGAAGTCATCGGATATTTTACCACCTTAAAAAATCAGGTGTGGAAAAAAGTCTAAAAATAGTTGAATAAATTTTTGTGACTCAAATTCTTGGTTAGTGAAATGGCCGTAGGTACCTAATTTTACAACAAGCATTTCATAGTGATTTCTCAAATTATTTCATACTTATCCAAAAGCCTAAGGTCGCGAGGTTAAGCCGTAATTTGATCTACTAACTCAAAACAACGTTGACAGATGAAAAAATACTGATTTAACAAGGTTTCAATCTCCTGTCAAGGTCTAAAAAGACAGGTATAAGTACAAATTGTCTATAATAATTAAACAAAGTAAACAAAAACTGGGTAGTTTCGTTATATCTTGTTTTTTTTTTTTACAATGACTAAACATCGGCTGGCTAAAGTTAATGCAACAATTTCCCGCACTTTTTTAAGCTAACTCTGGCTGTTGGCTTGGCTGTGAGAAAGTACCACATTGCCGGGCATGGCTGCAGGATAGTGTCATTCATTGGCGGGTACAGCATCTGCAGCATGTCGGCTGCATGTTAGCTGATTTGACTCCTTGCCACACCGATCTTATGTTCACCATTCGTATGTGTATAAGGGTGTTTGTAAGTACTAGCGGTAAGTAGAATCGCCAAACTATCATTGGCAATGATGCACTCGTTGAGTCGAGGCTTCAAAGTCTTGAGCATCGACACCGAGTTGCTAGCCTGTCGGTTTTCTACCGGTTGCATTTCGGAGAGTGTGCGTCGGAATTGCATAACCTAATTGCACCTAGCCCGTTCCATCATTGGACCACCAGGCGTACGGGAATGCGCCACCGGTACATGGTGGACATCCCGCCTATACGCACGAAACGTTTTGGGAACACATTCATTGTGCGTACAGCTAAGGAGTAGAATTCCTTGCCGGAATCTGTGTTTCCTGATGGCTACAACCCGGGAATCTTTAATCAAGAGTGAATAGGTTACTTCTAGGTAAGCGCGCTCCATCGTCGACCGCATCGTCGCTTTCCATCAGGTGAGATAGTGGTCAAGCGAGAACCTATCAAAAATAAAAAATAAAAAACTTAAGTAGCAGTGGGCAGGGCACTTGCTCGCAGAACAGTCGATTGGGACGAAAGGTTCTGGCGACCACGTACCGGAAGACCAGCGTTGGAAAGCGTCCCACAAGATGGACCGATAACAACCAGGTGAGGGTCGCGGGAACCCGCTGAATGCGAGACGCATAGGACCGGTAATTATGACGATACTTAAGGGGAGGCATAATGTCCAACAGTGGACGTCTTTTGGCTGAAATGATGATGATGAAGTACTAGCGGCGAGTAAGGTTTGACTTACTTTACTTTAAGTCTATCGCTTGCTTGGGTATGTGATTGGAATCCCTTTGGAGCGTATGGCCAATCCATCTCCTCTTGCGACGCTTGATCAGGTGGTCGATCAGGCTCTTGTGACATTTTTCCAACCGCTCTACGTTGGATATTGTCTCGGACCAATAGATTGATGATGAATGTGACGTCTGCATAACGCTCGAATGTCAATGTCGTTGTATTTTGTAAATTGTAGTTTCTGGTTTTGGGTGAACTCTAAAAAAAATAACAAATGATGACCGAATAGTTATATTGGCTATGGGCGTTTTATGTGAATACGGCTGTTTTAGAACCTTCGAACCCCATAACTTTGAAATCGTATATGTTTTGACCGATGTTCCCTAATGGTTATTTTATTACGGTATTTTAGCTTCGTCAGGGTTTAAAGGGGTTTCTCGTTAAATATCAGCCCTTGGAGTCATGTAAGGGTCTGTTCCCTTTGCCTGTATCCTTCCGCAATGATGTATTAGAGAATGGAAATAAATTTGATGGGTTTTGGTAGATTTAAGCTTATTTATATTCAATTTAACGATTAACTATCATTATAAATATACATTTATATACATTTTATATGATTTTTTATATGTAAAAACTGTAAATATTAAGAAAATAAATACTCAAAAAATTTATATGCGTAAAAAAAAAATATCAATTTGTACTCTCAGTATTTATATTCATTCGATTTATACTGAACTACTAGCTGTCGCCCCTGTTTTCACCCGCGTCTTTAGTTACTGCTCTGCCAACTCGATAAATGGATTAACCATTACACTAAAAGAATTTTTCAATTCGAACTAGTGGTTCCTAAGATAAAACAAACTCTTTAGCTTTATAATATGTGTATAGATTACTCGTATTTTGCTATTTGATTATTTTGCTACCATACAATACATGTGCATGTTATTTTTCATCAGAATAGATTTTTTGCTCCATATATTAACAATTTTTCTTCTTTATATAAGCTCATTTAAGCCATTTATTTTTTTTTTTTTTTTTTAATTGATATAAACCAGCGCTTGACTGCGATCCCACCTGATGGTAAGCAGTGATGCAATCATTGATGGTGAGGCGCACTAGTTTATCAAGAGCCTATTCACTCTAGCCTTGAAGACACCTAAATTATAGTTGGACGGGAAGATCGCAGCAGGCAAATTGTTCCAGTCCTTCGATGTACGCGGTATAAACGACGAAGCGAAACGCTTAGTCCGGACCGTTGAAGTTTCAACAACGTAAGGGTGGATACTCGCCGTACGTCGGGTTGTCCGATGGTAGAAAGGAGATGGCGGAATCAAGTCATGCAATTCCCGCGCACACTCTCCAAAATGCAACCTGTAAAATACCGATAGGCTGGCTACCCTGCGCCTGTGCTCGAGGCTTTGTAGATTGGACTTAACCAAATCTGGATCCCCAATCAGCCTCTTCGCACGCCTTTCCACTGAGTCCAAAGCTGCTAGATGGCATTTTGCAGCACCAGCCCATATGTGACTGCAGTACTCCACACACGATCGAACCTGTGCTTTGTATAACATTAGAAGCTGTCCCGGTGTGAAGTACCGTCGGACCTTTGCAAGAACGCCTAGTTTTCTAGCAGCTACCTTGGCTTTGGACTCAATGAACCGCCCAAAATTGAGGTCTGAGGAGATTTCAACTCCCAAGAGCTGAAGGCGGTCGGTGCACTCCAGGGATACATTCCGAAAAGCAGGAGCCAAGGTGAACGGGCTCCTTTTGGCGGTGAACAGACACGCTTGTGTTTTGGCGGCGTTGAATTCAACTAGATTGGTTTCGCCCCACTTGAAGACTGCCTGAAGTGAGACATTCGTACGCTCCACCATAGCCTCTCGTTCGGACCGGATTATCGTCATCGTTGTTTTTTTTTGTACCCCTTTAAAATAAAATTAAAATAAAAAACACCATTCCTTCTTAAATAAATCAGTAGGTACATGAATTTTCTAACTACCTTCGTAAATTCTTATATGAAAGGTGCCTCTTTGTACTTAAATTCAAGATCGAACAAAATATATCAAGTCAATTATTTCTACACCTACTAACTGATTAATTTTGTCATATTTTCGTGACACTTTCAGCAAATGTTGAATCGTTATGTAACATCATAGTAATTATTATAAAACCAGCCAGTGACAGGATATAGTCAGCTAAACAAAGCTTTGTCCTGATAATAAGATAACAATGCAATTTGCATCGTCCAGCGTGTCACACCTGTACATAGAGTGCGGTGGAAGCTTGAGCTCTAGGTAAAGCGAAGCGAGGCTCTTATGTTGTTCCTCACATTATTGTACTCACCGTCTTTTTTTAATGGAAAATCATCAAGCAGCCCTTCCCGTTCTGGATGGAGAGAAAGGGAGTATCAAACTTTAACTGACTAAAACCCACCTGGTTTTGTTCAGTTGCCCTTTACGTTCCACGGTAACTCTTTCTAACAATACTGCCGGTACTTATTGTCTAGAAAGATTATGTGTCAATATTGTCTAAAAAACCTTACGATGTTATTTTTTTTAAGCTATTGCATAGCTTCTATCGCGGGCCTTGAGCGCGGGGACCGAATCCAGAAATTCCGTAACGAAAAATATACCTCACGCTTCCCACTCCGACGGGCACGGAGGTGTAGCTGAAGGCCGACAGAGACCGAACACCTATTTTAGAAAAGTCGTTAACGACCTGTGTGGCGCATTTGTACAGCGTTCTACCTATGTTATCATTGTGCCTCGAGTTCAAATCTCGGTCAAACAAAATAGTCTTTTTGCATTATAATAGATTATAGTAATGTTCTATGATAACAACTGAACATACTTGTAGCAATTTATGAAGTAAACAAGAAAGAAAAAAATTTGTTTTCTTATCGGTCACTACGCTCAAAAAGTGTAACTTGAATTAATATCAAAGAAAAAGAAATACTGCATAAATAAAATAAATAAATAACTATAATTGCATAAGTTGATACAAAATGCTATGCAATAGCTTTACCGCGGCAGTCCCCGAGTGCCACACTTATTTTTTTATTAATGTTAGGCTCGAGTTTGTTGACTCCCTGACCTCTCATAAAATTTTCACAAATTTCTGACAAAACCTGTGAATCTCTCTGAAAGGTGTAGCCAAGATTGCAAATAGGACTGATGCACACGGAAGCGTTCAAAACATTGATTTATAAACCAGTGAGTAAGCGAAAATCACGTAACATTTATTGAATAGACTCTCTGGCTTCAAATATTTTCAGCGCAGCTCCAACTGGATTACATTCCTCAGGTATAACAAACTGTTATCAACCACGTTGATTTATCACTACAACACAAATTGCAGCGCTTTGGGGACCGTCCGAATAACAGCTAATTATCAAATGTTAACTCATTACCAATGGGCTCATATTAACGAGATGCGGATGTTGGATTATGGGCAGGAATATGATTATTATGCTGTTTGGAATTGCAGATTTTATAATGATTCTACTGACATTATTTTATAGCCTACTAGTTGACTTGTTAATCAACTAATCAGGAGATCTTTTCTTGTCCATAAACTGAGATTAAATTATGTGTGACCAGTATTCCACAACCTATAGCTTTTTTTTTTAAATTGTTATAAACCAGTGCTTGACTGCGATCCCACCTGATGGTAAGCAGTGATGCAATCATTGATGGTGAGGAGCACTAGTTTATTAAGAGCCTATTCACTCTAGCCTTGAAGACACCTAAATTATAGTTGGACGGGAAGACCGCAGCAGGCAAATTGTTCCAGTCCTTAGATGTACGCGGTATATACGAGTACATATAGCTCTATCATAGGCGAAGTATTATTATAAAAAATACAAGTGATTGAATTTATGGAGGTCTATCTAGTTTAGTCAATTTACCGCAACTAAGAGACAATAACATAAATTACCGAATAATATTTAATACCCAAAATACCCGTTGGTTATCAGCAATCCATAGCAGACCCGACCCAAATGCCATAACAGTAGTTATAATGATAAAGTTGCGGATATGGAACACCGCTTTACAGTGGCTGTAGGGTACATAGGATGGCTGTTAGCCTTGAAACCTTGGGGTCACTGTACGCAATATTTTGGGATAAATTTCGTGTCTCGATTACGTCAAGAACAATGTAAATGTTTTTTCTTCAACTTTGTTCTCTCGTCAAGAAGCAAAATTCATCTATCCGGAATAATGTCTCCGACATTATAATTAAAAGTCTTGTTCACTGTAATTAGTATTATTTTATTTTTTACACCATATGCAAAATGCCGGAAATCCACAACGTCGCCCAACAAGTGCCATTGTCATCATTATTATTAATCACGACTAGTGTCGTTCCTCAACATTTATATAAAAGCGAAATATCACGAAATCTCAGAAACTATAATACCAACAAACTTAAATTTTGGCAGGTAGGTTCCTTATAGGGTGTAGACATCCGCTAAGAACGGATTTTACGAAACTCCACCCCTGAGGGGATGAAACGGGGGTCCAAAGTTTGTATGGAAAAACCTACTTTCACGCGGGCGAAGCCGCTGGCAGAAGCTAGTATCAATATAAATTGATTTTAAAATCATAATGTAAAAGGTTTTCTTCCAAAAAAAAAACGGTTTAATAAAGTAGATATTTAATTAATAGTAATAATTTATTTATTGACACACTAAACAGAGAAATAAAAATAAAAGAAACGGAAATAGTACATTTTGATACAAGTGCAGAAAGTTTGTCATTGCGATGGAGGCGGAACTCGCACAAGCCGTAGGCGAGTGTGTTTTGGAGCTGAGGGCTGCAGTGATAAATTTGCACGTGTATCAAACGACTTTTTTCAATACACTTACGAAGAAATGAATAAACGGGGGTTGACCGGCAACTCGTGGGGGTCGACGTGCGCCCAGCCTGATACGATAAATGTAATAAAATTGTGGCGGAGGGAGAGCACACGCACTTTTCTGCACTAGTGCGAAAAACAGTCTATTGCGTGCCTAAAAGCGGTGGGATAAGAGCGGGTTTTCGAGTAAATGTATTAAAAATATATTAGAAGTTGCCGTGGGTTCCGAACTAGGCACACAATCAAACTTTTTAATTTGACCAACGGCTTAAAGTAGTTTTCGAGGCATGGCATGAGAGGCGGGCACCTTAACCACTGGGATATCATGTTCTAATGAGACCATTTTCTATACCCACGCAGGCGAAGCTGATGGCAGGAGCTAGGCTAACATAACTGTTGAGGCAATGTATTGGAAGGGTATGTAAGTGGTTATTATTTAATCTGTAGTAGGCAAAATTTGGAATTTGACGGCGTGAAAACCCCATCCTCGCCGTCGGACCGTCCGGTAACCGTCCGGACCGAGCCCAAGTCGTCGACGGCGCGTATTGTTCCACGCGCGCCTCAGTGAGATGTCAGCAAATCGTAGGGGCCCAGCAAGGTCGAAGCCTACTGGGGTCCTGGGTAGTGTGAAAACGAAACCCGGAGCCCTGGGACGAAGGCAACGAAGGAACAGGAGTGGGTTTTTAGTCAGTAAAAGTCTGACACTATCTCTCGCTCCGCCCAAGAGCGGGATTTGTCATTAGATGATTTTCCCACCGAAAAAAAAAAATCGCTCGAAGAAAAATTAAAAAAAAAAGTCAAAATTCAAATATTTTTATTTCACATAGGCATACATGGGCACTTATAAAACGTCAGAAGCTAGTGCACGGAGAAGAACCGGCCAGAAACTCCATGGTTTTTTTTTTTTTTTTTTAATAGCCTATACTGTCCCACTGCTGGGCAAAGGCCTACTAGGTAAACTCCATGGTTACTATTAAAAAAAAATTAAGTATTGATTTTACAATATTTCCACATTACACCAACCTGTATCTTTGGTGGCTTAGAAATAATTAACAGAGTAGCACAGTTTTACACTATAAAAGTAGGTACAGAAAAGAATTAAAATCTTAGAAAATTACATCAAGAAGCTTTAATATATCATCACTAGCTGTTACCCGTGACTTTGTCTGCGTCAAGTTAGTAAAAATGCACAAACGTAATTAATAATTCTGTGCTTGTGATTCATGCCGAAAGCATCTAATTCACCGGAAATTAATTCCAGTAAATATGTAAAATGTATTTGTTATGTCCAAATATATAATTTATTTTATTTTATTTATTTGGCTCACCAGTAGTAGAATACTCGTAAATGATATACATCAAATAAACTAACTCATGAACGTCAATAAACACAAATAGACATGTTGAGGTCGCAGTAGTTGATGTTCTAAGGTTCTGCCTACCCCTAAAAGGAAAAGGTGTTAGTTTAAGTTTGTTTTTGGTTTATGCTATGATGAAACACAGCTGTATGATTTTAATATGATTGGTTCATTAGAATATACCTACTAAAAGTAAACCGTTGTTATCTAATATATCATAATTGAGTGTATAAAAATACTTGACGATGGATATAATGTCAACGTTCTTCTAGATTAGATCAATAACATAACAAAACAGGTTCAGTTTGATTGAATCTATTTCTATTTAAATGTGTGATGACTTGATGAGTTATTTATGAAGCAATTATCAAAATTGCTTTCAAAACTTTCATCGTAAATTAGTCTAGACTATTACAATATCTGTTTTTAATATATAATTATAATCTTTAATCTCAATGGAACCTAGGTTTACAGGTTATTTAACCTTTCAACCACGATCAAATACTCCATCTCGTCAGCTCTCCTGTTACCTATGAGGATCGAAGAGCTAAACGAGATGGAGTACCCAGTCACAAACACACGACCCTGGCGAATAGGACAAGAAAATACTCGTCAGACCAATCTGACGCAAGTATTACCCCTTTAAAATCAAATCCCCTGAAAATCATTTACCCTTTAGGTTTATGATTTCCTACTCTAAAAAAACTGGGCAAGTGCGAGTCGGACTCGCGCACTGATGGTTCCGTACATACTTGAATGGTAAATTGCGGTTTACGATTTATGACGTATTAAAAAAAACTACTTACTAGATCTCGTTCAAACCAATTTTTGGTGGAAGTTTGCTTGGTTATGTACATCATATATTTTTTTTAGTTTTATCAATCTCTTATTTTAGAAGTTACAGAGGGGGACACTTATTTTTCCACTTTGGAAATGTCTCTCGCGCAAACTATTCTGTTTAGAAAAAAAATATATTAAAAACCTCAATATAATTTTTGAAGACCTATCCATAGATACACCACATGTATGGGTTTGTTGAAAAAAAAATTGTTGAATTTCAGTTCTAAGTATCCAATACTTAGAACCCCCAAAATTTATGTTTTTTTTTCTATTTTAGTGCGAAAATCTTAATGCGGTTCACAGAATTCATCTACTTACCAAGTTTCAACAGTATAGTTCTTATAGTTTCGGAAAAAAGTGGCTGTGACATACGGACGAACAGACAGACAGACAGACATGATGAATCCATAAGGGTTCCGTTTTTTGCCATTTGGCTACGGAACCCAAAAAAGGGAAATCTACAAAGAAGCTTCACAATATGAAAACAACCGATTTATCGTAAACAAAACTCGATTATTTGCAAAACGATTCCCACAAACGTTGTAACCTGTAACAAGTTGTACAACATAACGATTGTTACGTTTTTAATCTTCGCATCGAATGACCGATTCGATGATTTTGTCGATAGGCACAATGGCCGCCGGATGGTTAGCAAAAACATCACGGTCGGACGGAAATCGATGCAAATTGAGCGTGAGGTTTTGATGTTTAATATCCAGAACTAGTTTGGAGGACGGAACATTATGTTTTTCCTGACGGTATATAATTGAATAGTTAGTTTATAGCCTGGCTGATGGCTGTCCGGTGTTTTGTTAAAATTAAATTTCCAACCGAATTGAATTTTCGGTGAACAAATGGATTAATGGATGCAATTTCGGGTTTATTTTTATCATTAAAATTGTATGATTTCCGTCTGCGTTTCGACTATAAATATCTCTGCTAAAAATTATGTTGTTTTTTTTCTGTTTTGTTTCGCAAAAATGCTTTCAATGTTATTTTTTTTAGATTTTATTTATCATTTAAATAAAGGACAATGAGTGAAAATTATTTCATCGCACCTACTCGTACCTATTTCTTCACCTAGTTATCACGGGAAAAAACATCTGTTCTAAATAAGCAAATATTTTAGTAACATTACTATTTGCTTTTCAAATTCTGTATCTATTGTAAAGAACAATAATTTTTTTTCTCTCTTGTCAAATGGTTTCTGAGTAAAACATAATGTACGTAATCAAAAAGGATTTTATTTCGGGTAACCACAAAAATGTTTTAGGTGAAAAATATGTGTCTGTGTATGTATTATATCTGTACGCATTATATTTAGAAACCTTAAATTGTTGAAATACTAACTAACTTTTCTACCGTACACTCTAAATCAGGTTCAGTTGAAAACCAGCGTCAGGCAACTACCACGAAGTTGTCTGGCATTTTTGCTGAACTGGACCTATTTGGTGCAGGGCAAGACACACAATGTTAGTTATTTTATTTTCTTTTTTTTTATCTTAAATGTTGTTTCTGCTTTGTGTGTATCTGTGTACGTGTGCCAAATAAATATTTTTCTTTCTTTTTTCTTTCTGAAATAAAGTGTAATTAATTAATTTCAAAAAAATTGTCGTCTGGCATATTTTTAGTAAGCGAGAATGTAAGTTGAAGTGATTTTTTATTCAATCTTCGTTTGGAAATAGTATGAGCGATGTAACCTTGCAGCACTTCTGGCCCTACTACTATTATGAAATAAAATAATGTTCTAGTTTATTAATTTTAACTTATGAATATGATGTATCAAAGTTCAACCGCTTCCGAGGATCGATTTCTTTCTTTCTAGAGCAGCATCGTTTAGCATTACTTACCATTGACTTTCTATGCGTTATTATTTTGCAAACACAACGGTAACCCAACACATGAGAAATAGTACCTCCTAATCAAAACAACGGGAGTTCCAATTACATCGTGTTTTTTTTCTAGGCATTTTATGTATTAAGTACTAACAATCAATGAAAACCTATGAGTAGTATGAATTATTTTTAAAACTTTATCTCTTTGTCTTACACTTGTAAACCGTGAGTTCATTTCACGCAAAAATCGTACAGTATCCTTTACGTTAATTTTATTATAATACTGCTTTCGGAGTACTAACTACTACTACGAAAAATAAAGCCCAAAGGCTTGCAGACGGCGAGCAATGGGTAGCTCGGCGTCCGGCCGTCCGGTAACCGTCCGGACTGAGTCCAAGTCGTCGACGGCGTGTAGTGTTCCACGCGCGCCTCAAGGAGATGTCAGCGAAACCCTAGGGGCCTAGCAGGGTCGAAGCCATGGGTTTGCTTCTGAAAGGAAAACCCGGAGCCCTAGTACGCACAGCAAAGAAGGAACATAGAAGTGGGATTTAGTCACTAAAAGTCTAACATGCCCTCTCGCTCCGCCCAAGAGCGATTGAAGTCACTGTATGATTTCTTAAAAAAAAAAACCTCATACCAATTATCTTATGCAATTATGCTTATCTACAAACACTTGACTCTAGTTAATACAGAAACACGTTAATGCCATTCATAAACAGTCCCACTGCCGCCAAGCTGTGATCACACAGACCGTATCATGTGTCCGTTAGACCACATGTGGGTCAGTGTGTGTTTGTTGTGACACGCTCCAACGGTGAATCAATTGTCGAGTTGACAATGTATTGGCGTGACTGATGCTTTAATGTGACCGTTGCTTTTGTGTTTGCGGGAGGGAGCTGGTGTGGTGTGCTGAATGGTGAATATTGACGCTGATATTGAGATGGGTTTGTTTATTAAAAATCTTGCCAAGGGTTATCGTGTTGACCTGGTGAGGGTTGTAGGAATCCGATGGATTCCGTACGATCCGATGACGTGTTAAAATGTCTAACCTTTTTGGGCTCGCACCAATTATAATTTTCTTTTGTCGATTGTGCGAGGCACGAATAAACGTTTTTTCTTTTTAGGGTTCCGTACCTCAAAAGGAAAAACCGGAACTCTTATAGGATCACTTTGTTGTCCGTCCGTCTGTCTGTCTGTCTGTCTGTATGTCAAGACCTTTTATCTCGGGAACGCGTGGAGGTATCGAGTTGAAATTAAACCATATAGTCAAGTCTGCAATCCCTTGAAGCTGTGAAAAAATCAAATTTCTGAGTTAACGAGAAAAAAAGATATGGCCGTTTATGTCGCAAAAAACGTGTATTTCTACACTTTCAAGGGAATCAAAATTCATATGGTACTTCCCGTTAACCTAGAATCCTGAAATTTGGCATAAAGCAAAGTAGGATCTTATGGCACAAGTATAGGAAAAAATCCGAGAACTATAATTTTTAGTTTTTTTTTTTTTTAATAGCCTATACTGTCCCACTGCTGGGCAAAGGCCTCCCCCAACTTCTTCCAGGTATTCTTTTCTTGGGCCACCTCGAACCAGTCTTTGCGGTAGGCATCTAGGTCGTCTCGCCACCTCTTCCCAGGTCGACCTCGGCGGCGTCGTCCATCTTGAGGTACCCACTTTGTGGAGACTCTTGCCCACCGGTCAGAGTGCATGCGGCTGATGTGACCCGCCCAATCCCATTTTAGCCTGGCAGCCTTTTTTCCGACGTCCATAATTCCCGTCTTTTGACGCAGCGTGGTGTTCCTCACTCTGTCGGCCCTCTTGACACCCAGAATGCTGCGCTCCATTGCTCGTTGGCACACCCCAAGGCGAAACTTTTGCGAATCGGTGAGCGACCATGTCTGGGCACCGTAGGTTAGGACGGGCAGGATACACATATCAATGAGTTTTCGCTTCAGGGAGATCGGTAGATCTCCCTTCATTAGCGTCTTCAATTTTTAGTTACGTCACAAAAAAAAAAATTGCGATTCGGAAAAATCTTCGTAACTCAGGGATTTTTTTCGGGAATTCGGGAATTGAAGTGTTTTCATAAATAAGTTTATACGGAACCCTCAGTGCGCGAGTCCGATTAGCACATGTCCTGTTTTTATTTCTGATAATCAAGTCAATTCACGTGCTTTTATAAAGTCCAAATGAGTAAAATTAGATGTTTTTGTCAGAATAAGACTAATATTACATTGCTAATGTTTTTAAAATTGTGGGATATTTTCGACTTGCGAAAACAGTTTTACTGCTTGACATTATGACTGTCAAATAATATCCTGTCCTCCCTTTATCAAATAATATCTTCAACACGCATAAATTACAGCTTTTGTCGTACGTATTTCAGTGTCTGTAGGTTTCTAAACATTACGATGATTAATCGACACCAAAACTGTTGAAGCCACAAACCGAATGCTAGCAAGTAAACAGAGATGAACGGCAGTCTTGATTTATTTCTCATACGCTATTCATATCGTTGATCCCGGCTGAGATGTTCTTTATGGGATTGAAAAGAATCAGGGATTGGTGGAAACGTAGCCTTGATTTTTTTTCTCGTTAGTAACAATACATTCCTTTCTTATCAATTCTAATGGGTACCTATCGTTAATTTTTTGGAGAAAATTATGTGTTATTCTTCTATTGCCATCTGTGAGTTTTTCTGTTATATAAAAGTGACTAGAAGATAACTTTAATTAAATACCAGTTATCTGCAATATTTTCCTGCATCATTTTGATTTAAAACTTTTTAACAAATTAATAACAGCAACTCTTCTTATCGCGTTATCGCGGTTTAAACATCGTATGTGGATATACGCAATGATGTTGTCTGCATTAACGGTTAATCGCATTTCTATGCGGCTGTGTACTAGCAAGTATTCGTGTTTGCCCAAATAGTTTACGATTCGACAAACTACTCGGCAACATTGGTCGCAATAACGCGAATATTCGCCGAATAGAAATATTTCTTACTTTAAAAATTCAACTGGGGCTTACTGTTGGGTTAACCATAATTTACACCTAATAAGGTAAACGGTTGTATGTATGCGTGGTTGTTAATATTTCATCCACAACTGAACAGATGTGGATGAAATTTGGCAGATGGGTAGATCATAATATCTTGGATACGAACATTTTTTCATTTTTTGGGATCATTTTCTATTTTGACGAGGGAATCCACAGTCATCAGCTATTTATTTAACAATAAGTTTAATCATAACAGCTTATGAAGCTATTAATTTAAATAATAATTATGATTACGTAATATTTTCTTATCAACTTGTGAAATTATCCCAGCAAAACTGTACGGGTGTTATCAGCCCATAAATACGGGAGCACTGTTTTACTTCCATCATATTATTCTGTTACTAAAATAACATTCGGAACGGAACTGTAACCAAATCGAGAATAATTTTAGGTACAGTTTTAGTTGGAGCCAGATAACAGTTTGGAAACAATTCTTATCTGTGTAATCTCAGAGTTTGATCCCCAACTTATATCGTAATGGAAAATAGAACGGGGGGGGCCTTACGTTTTAACGTTATAACGTTAAAACGTAAGGCCCCCCGTTCTATTTGTCAAGCTAGCAATCGAGAGAGAGGGACGGACCTACATATAGGGTGACTGGTAATTAGTGTATGTTAACCTGAAATCGCGAAAAAAAATCAGCGGTTCAGTACATTTATGTTTGCCTAATGTACTGAACAGCTGATATTTTTTTCGCGATTTCGGCTTTGCTCCTATAATAAAAATTGTTTGATATCATGAGCACAATCACGTGTTTAAGCATCGTACACTAATTTCCAATCACCCTATATACACCTTACATAGCTCCATCCTTTTAAACAGTTTAGTTCCGTAGGCGCGGGCTTGCGGACGGCGAGCAATGGGTGTCTCGCCGTCCGATCGTCCGGTAACCGTCCGGACCGAGCCCAAGTCGTCGACGGCGCGTAGTGTTCTACGCGCGCCTCAAGGAGGTGTCAGCAACCGTAGGGGCCCCCCAGCAGGGTCGAAGCCTACTGGGGCCATGGGTGATGCGAAAGAGATCCCCGGGGCCCTGGAAAAAATGGCAAAGAAGGAACAGGAGTGGGTTTTTAGTCAGTAAAAGTCTGACACTATTTCTCGCTCCACCCAAGAGCAGGGGATGTCATTAGATGATTTTCCCAACCGAAAAAAAAACTGTTTAGTTAAGGTCGTAAAATGGATTGCGTTAAGTGGTAGAAAAAGAAAGATAGAAAGAAAACAGAAAGAAAAAGGGTTTATTTACGTCAAACATGGAGCATACCTTAAAAATAAAAACAAATAACAACAACGACTTATATTATAAGTGGTAGGATATGCGTCACATCCGCGCAAAATGGCTAGCGCTCAGCAAAATGATTTGGCTCGTGTAAGACAGAGCCTCAGCGCTGATTTTCAGCACCAGCCGTCGTTGACGGTGAGACGTTGATCGGCCAGCAAGTGAGTAGCATAGTTAAGTGAGTAGCATCATAAGAGTGAAGTTTGAGTGCGCTTAGATGACAAACACGGACAGACGAGCTCGGGTTGTGGCCTCTGGGTCCATTTTGGTTTTGACTTTAGGCTATTTTAAATTCCAGTCTACCTCTAAGGTCTAGTACTCTGCTGCGGGTTAGTTCAAAAGAGCTACCATGGCCCTGGAATGCCAAGGGTAACTGAAGTAACGTATAACGTGAAGTAACGGTATATCCCTTTGAGGCACGCGTGGGACAAAACGCGCCGTCAACCCTAGCTTGGAATTTAGCGGATGGCGAGCAAAGGTTAGCTCGCCGTCCGCAAGCCCGCGCCTTCGATGGCTGGGAATCGCTCTGCGACTCGCGATGCCCGAGGCTTCTAATGACTAGATTACTAAGGCAAATATGAAATAATTCAACGTTTTTGTCGATATTCAGAGTTTAATATTATTAAGTCTATCCGAGTAATTTCCTGAAAAAGTGTTTGTGAATTTAAAATGAGACTACATCATACAAAATGCATAGTGTTTTTGGCAAAGCTACATAATGTATCCCGTAATCAATCAATGAATAATATATACAATTCGTCACGCTATGCACAGCATATAATACACTAATAAAACATTTGTTGAATTAAACATGCATGACTGCGATGCTAGGCTGAGTGAACGTGTTCCCGATGCCATTACGTAAATATTGAATGGATATCCTCAAAAAAAACGAAACACTATTATCTAGACTAGGGATGGCAAACCTGTTATTGGAGAACGCGTTATTCGTGTATACTTATTTAAAAAAATAATGATCAAAATTCAAAATTCAAAATTCAAAAATTCAGAATATTTTTATTTCACATAGGCCTGGTTACCGCATGGACTGGTTCGAGGTGGCTCAAGAAAAGAATACCTGGAAGAAGTTGGAGGAGGCCTTTGCCCAGCAGTGAGACAGTATAGGCCATTAAAAAAAAATAGGCCTACATGGACACTTATAAAACGTCAGAAGCTAGTGCACGGTTCCAAATTTTTTGTTTCCTATGTAGAAGAACCAGCAAGCAACTCCATGGTTACTCTTTTAATAAAAGTAGTTGATGTTACATTATTTCTATATTACAGTATTAATAGATATTATGTATGAACAGTGTAGACCAGACAATATTGTACCCAAAAGCACAATAAAAAATAATCATAATAAAAAAGTGAGTCGTCGTAATAGGAAGCAATCTAAGAATTCGTGGAGTCTACAGTGTTCTCACATTACATTATAAAAAAGTGGTAATACAAAAAAAAAAAAAACAAGAAATATATTAATAATTACAACTATCAATAAATGAGATGTTAACAAAATAAATTACTAACGAATTTAAGGTAGTTGAAATCTAAATAATTTAAAAAATATTGCAAAAGCAATGTATTTATTAGAATATATATCATGACGTGCCGCCAAAGAAACTTAGTGGTTTAACCCATTGGAACGTAAATCTACGCGAGATACAATGCCTTTTTAATTGTTTCTCTCATGACGAAAAAAATTGTAGCTAGTAATTCATTATTTGCAACCCATAATTCATATGTCGTAATGTTTACAGATTTTTGTTAATTTTAATAAGTAAAAGAGAAAATTGTGATTACTGCTGTTTCAAATTACCTAGATTGTAAACATTTTACATTGCAGACGTGCCCGAATTATTTTGCCGGGTACCACTACTAGCATGCGTGCCAAAGTTTCGCCAACCCTGATCTAGTCAAAGTAGAAAAAGAAGCCTCCCCAACAGTTCTATTTCTCGGAGTTCTATTTGTATCTTTACAAAACTACATCAACTTTGATCCTGATCCACGTAAGTTTTCTATTTATCCCAAAAAAGGCGACTGCGTTGGGATCACTTTTAGCCCTCACATAACTAAAGGAGTTTTCCAAATTTCGACGCCAAGGAACAAACTATCACACATGTTTTTCTTAGAAAAAATACTGCTGGGCGACTCTCAACCTAATAGTCAAAAACTTTAAGGTATGAAATAGATTGGTTTTTCCTGAACGTGTTGGGGTACCGTAGGTTCTTATGCGAGGTAGTCGGCCATCCAATATCGTTCAAATTCGATAAACATGCGCCTACAGATATTCTGAGACATCTTTGTTTCTTTCCAAAGCTATGGAATGGAAATAGTTTATTAATATATTATTGTTTCACGCGTTCTCTTGAGGTCTGTGTATTATCTAGACCTGAGTCGGGGAAGTTGAATGAGACGACGATATCGGTAAATTGGGAAAGGTATCGGACTCCATTTACTTTCAAAGCCTTTTAAAAAAACTAACATTAAACGCCATTTCTATTTTGAATTCCCTATCTTCACATACGACGTTGAAACTATGTGTAACTAGTGAAAAGTTACTTAGGCTCAATAGAGCTTCGTGTGAAACTGCAAATAATGTCATTGTAAGCACGACACATTTATCTATCCCTTTTATTTTTAGGGTTCCGTACCTCAAAAGGTAAAAACGGAACCTTATAGGATCACTTTTTTGTCCGTCCGTTTGTCTGTCTGTCTGTCTCGGGAATTTAAAACCATATACTCAAGTTTGCGGTCTCTTGAACCTGTAAAAAAATCAAATTTCTAAGTAAACGAAAATAAAGATCCGGCCGTCAAAAAACGTATATTTCGAGGAAATCAAAATTTATAGTGTACTTCCCGATGACCCAGAATCCTGAAATTTTGCTTGTCTTATAGCACAGGTATAGGAATAAATATGAATACTGTAAATTTGTTGTAACGTCACAACAAAAAAAAAATTGCGATTGGAAAAATCTTCGAGACTCCATTCGGGAATTGACTGTTTCCATAGGTAAGTTTGTACGGAACCCTCAGGGCGCGGTTCCCACTCACACAATTGCCCAATTTTTTCATATTCGGAGTGGAACGAGAAACAGTGTCAGACCATTACTGACTCAAACCGACCAACCGACCCGTATTCCTTCAATCTGACTCTTTATACAATATCTACTATTTATCTACCCTTACACGTTTTATAAAAAACTGGGCGCTTTTTAGAGTTCTGTACCCAAAGGTTAAAACAGGACCACATTACTAAGATTCCGCTGTCCGTCCGTCTGTCACCAGACTGTATGTCATGAACCGTGATAGTGAGATAGTTGAAAGTTTCACAGATGATGTATTCTATTGCCGCTATAACAACAAATATTAAAAAAACCGAAAAAAAAAATTAATAGAGCTCCCATACAACAAACGTGATTTTTTGCCGTTTTTATAGAGAATGATAAGGAACCCTTCGTCCGCGAGTCCAATTCACACTTGACCGGTTTTTAATGTGCATAAGTGCAAACTTTATGAAACACATAAAAACATAATTAAATTCTATAAATACTTTATAGGATGGGTGCCCAACGACTTTTCTCGGCACGACAGATATAGATGTGCAAAATCATTCTACCGATGGATTTTCCCATTCAGTGAATTTGTTACAATCATGTTTTTATTTCACCCAATGACTCAGGCTTATGTACTGGTTAAGTCGAGCACATTCTGTGGACTTTAGTTTAGTAAGTATATCACATCTGAACAAACATTTATGTAGGCCGTAAAATATGTTTAATCCAGTTTGAGGTGTACGTTTGGTACCCAAAAATAATGTTTTAGAAGCTAGATGTAGGTTCTGTAATAATAGATTTGTCTATCTTATTTTGGTTAGCATAATCAGCCTTTTAATATTCCACTGCTGGGACTCAGGCCTCCAATCTACTCTCGCGGACCCAGTGCAGGTGGAGGATCTCACATGTCTTAAAATTTTTGGTTCTAGAACATGCCTGTTTCCTCACGATGTTTTCCTTTACCGTTTTGAGAGCAGTGGTGGCCAGTGGTCTGGCTGAGTTTGAACTCGAGTTGGGGCCGTTCCCACTGCTTTCTTTTGGTTGTTTCTATTTTAATTCTATCTATCTTTTACAGTCTGGTTTCATTGCTTAATCTTATGCGCACTATTGTACGTGGGCCATGGCAGTCATCCTTTGGCGGACTTATTCCATCCAGCACTCCTTTCTCCAAAAACTGATTAGACCTCCAAGGTTTTTCGGCGTCTTTAAGGGAATTCAGAGATCCTTGGGTTAGACATTAATTTTACTTTGCAAAATCTAAAGTAAGACTGTTATGGTGCCGTTCTACCACGACCCATGGATAAATTACACCCAGACACAGAACAAATGACCGTGCTCATCACACAAACATTTGTCCTGGGTGGGAATCGAACCCACGACCTCTGGCATAGCAGTCAGGACCACTAACCACTAGACCAACAGGCCAGTCTTTATAGTCAGGGGAAGACACTTTTTCAAAATATGGTCATCGAGTCTGCTCATAACATGTCCACACCATCTAAACCTGGACTCTTAATTTTCCCATAACAGTCGTTACTTTTATAGTTATTTATGAATCGTGTGTTCAGACAGACTGATACCAAAAAAGAACAAAAACTGAAGTACAACATTTTTCCTTTTGTATCTGCTATCACTTGTATGATACTGAAAACGAAAATATTTCAGTAATGTTATTCGAATTAGTAATTTTTCCAAGAAACTTAAAAACATAAACGGCTCCCACTCGACTTCAATTAAACAGCCCCGTATATCAGCAGCAGCTGTTGTTCTGAAATCAAGTGGTTTATGTACAAAGGAGACATTGGATGAGCGCCAGACGAAGCCGCGGGGCCTTGTTAGTGCATTCGGGGGGAAGACGCTCTTGGTAATATTGTTTGGTAGATAAATATTATGTGTAGAATTAATTCAAAATTGTGTGTACTTAATGGGCTGTAGGTATAGTTAACTATACAAATTATTTTTATTCAATACACTTACTCGATAATCCGCTCTTATCCTTACCGCTTTTAGGTACGTAATTTACTATTTTTGCACTAGTGCGGAAAAGTGCGTGAGCTTACCAGCCACAATTTATTGTATTTGTCGTATCAGGTTTGGCGTTAAGCGACCCCTACGAGTAACCCCTGTTTATTTATATCTTCGTAAGTGTGTTAAAAAATTTCGTTTGATACAGGTGCTTTATCAATGCAGCACTCAGCTCCATAATACCCTCGCTTACGGCTCGGGCAAATTCCCCTCGGTCACAATGACAAACTTTCTCCACTTGTATCAAAATGAACTATTTCTAAACGAGTGATTGTATTTGTGATGGAACAAGTGAAAGGTGATGTAAGAAGGCAAGATGGCGTTTTTGATAGAAAACTACAAGATGTGTCTAAGATGTACCTTTAAGGGTAGTGTGATTTTCACACTACCCGTATAGATACCATACCCCGGGGCCCTGGGACGAAGGCAAAGAAGGAACAGGAGTGGGCATTTAGTCAGTAAAAGTCTGACACGCCCTCGCGCTCCGCCCAAGAGCAGGGGATGTCATTGAATGATTTTCCATACTAAAAAAAAAACGCCGTCACACGCATTTAAACTTTCTTAGTCAGAGCCCATTATGATACAGCACGTATAGGTTAAAAAAAAGTTGCAGCTACCAGCCACACGTGGCTGTCGGGCGCTTCAGCTGTCTTTGTAGCTGCTTCTATCTTCTCTTCGGCGTTTGTGGCTGTGGCATGTGGCCCGTGTGCGGTGACCCTTAAGGACAATATACGTGATGATATGTCATGTTATCTCAGTAAACATCAAAGTTCAAGCCGTTAATTCCCCTAAGTTCAAACAATGTGCGAAGTTAACTGTTCGTCACACAACGGTGACCGTTTTACTTCCCGGTCTATGAACCAATTCCCGAGCGAACGCCGTCAAGCATCTTTGTATTCATACAAGTATACAATGCTGGAACACGTACTTTGTACGTTTACTTTGCAGTTCCGGTTTTCCCGTTAGATTATAATTTAGATATTTAAGGCTAGTAGAGTGAATAAGCTCTTAATAAACTAGTGCGCTTTACCATCAATGATTGCATCACTGCTTACCATCAGGTGGGATCGCAGTCAAGCACTAGTTTACTTCATTAAAAAAAAATGATACACATACATCGTGTCTGGACTCGACGCACAAACGTATACCATGGTTTTAGCATATGATTCTGTAGTGTAATGCACCAGGTTGGGTATGAACCTCAGATGTACCTATAAAAGTTTGATCTAAGTTATGAACTAAGTCGTGGGACTTGGTTTTACTTCGTTGGTATTGATATAAGATATGCGAAACCCTCACTCTGTGGAGCATGTTGGCCAGGTTGGTAGTTAGCAGCTGGAACGTTAGCCAATATGTCCACATCGTGTTACCATTTGACTAAGTTATGGAGAACAGATATGTATATAATACCAGTCTTGCCAAGGGGTATTGAGTTATTTGGATAACATGAGACTGGTGCTAGATCTCCAGGCTTCTGAGTACCTATCTGTAACGATTGTCAAAAGTCTAAAAATAACAGCTGGAACAAACGGCTTTGCATGCTTTCTGAGGTACGGATGAGTATTGATACTAAGTGGTCACCCATCCATAAACCGACCTCGGCAAGCATTTCTCAATCTTTGCGGTTACGAACTCAGTTAATAAATCCGTATTTAATCGGACCTACCAATCTTTGTTTCCGGCATATTGTGCACTAGGCTTTCATTAGGCGCTGCAGTCTTGCCAAACACCAACACAAGCTATGTCAATCTGCAGACTAAACCCTTTCTTATGAGTGGCCTCTTGTAAGTCAACCTATGAGATTTGTCATCTGCTTAACCGAGCTAATCTGTGGTGGCCAGGACTTAAGCAGGAACTAAGTGACTACACACTAAGGGCACCTCCTATGGGGTAGGGACGTCACCTGAGCCGAGATCACGATGACAACAAGGGACGGGCTGAATCGAGCACAGATTATTACTTAGGGAATTTAAGACTACAGGCTCAGTGGCGCGGGCTGGCTCGAGCCAGAGACGTGGTGGGCATTGGCTAGAGCGTCGCGGCGGGTCTCGGTGGTGACGACGGCGACGGAAGGACGTTAATCTGTGATCCGTGTATCCGGGCTCTTATATACCAACCATACGTCGACATATCACTCCCGTTGCCTATTACCTAGTCTATTGTTCAGCGGTAACGTCAAAGCTGGCAAACAATAGGATTCCGCAAGAGATATGGTAATGTTGAACAGATATTGTCCAAAAACAAGTCATAGATGTAACGGATTGAGAACAATATTATGTGTTTGAAGCATTTTATTCGAAAACAGAAAGGAGATGTTGTTATAATAGTTAAGACATAACTTTTTTTTGTGTATTTTTATGTCGTTATGTTTGCTATAATATAAACTAGCTTTTGCTATCAGCTTTGCCCGCCTGAAACAAGAAAACTACACCAAATTACCATACTCCCGGGATCAAAAGTCTATCCTATGTGTATTTGTATTTTTTCGGTGGGAAAATCATCCAATGAAATCCCCCACTCTTGGGCGGAGAGGGAGATAGTGTCAGACTTTTACTCCACTCCTGTTCCTTCGTTGCCTTTCATACCAGGGCCGAGTCTTCCTTTCAGAATCAGACCCTTGGCCCCAGTAGGCTTCGACCCTGCTGGGCCCCTACGGTTGCTGATATCTCCTTGAGGCGTGCGTGGAACACTACGCGGCGTCGACGTCTTGGGCTCGGTCCGGAATGTTACCGGGCGGTCAGACGGCAAACTACCCATTGTTTGCCTTCCGCGAACCCGCACCTACGGTGGCCGGTAATCAGGATCGGAATCCCGGTGGCTGGGGCTATGTGCTATTCAAAGTCATGGTATACACGTGTGCCAAAATTCATCCCAATCCATTCGTCTATTTGAGCGTGGAGGACTAACAAACACATACGTACAAACGTTTCGCTGATATTTCTTTGAGGCACACGTGGGACACTACGCGCCGCCGATTCAGGCTTGGTTCTTACCGGAGGGCAAGCTACCCGTTGCTCGTCGTCCGCAAGCCCGCGCCTATGGTGGCTGAAAATCTCCTTGAGAATCGTAACAACCGGGGCGTTTCCTTTGGCGTTAGCTAGGGTGTGAGGATGTCCGTTCTCTTACGGTTGCACCTATCTGCTTCGCTTGCATTCATCATCATCATCATCATTTCAGCCGAAAGACGTCCACTGTTGGACATAGGCCTCCCCCAAGCGTCGCCAAAATGACCGCTCCTGTGCGTCTTGCATCCACCGCACTCCCGCGACTCTCACCATGTCGTCGGTCCATCTTGTGGGAGGCCTTCTAACGCTGAGTTTTCCGGTGCGCGGTCGCCACTCTAGAACCTTTCGGCCCCATCGACCATCCATTCTACGAGCAATGTGCCCTGCCCACTGCTATTTTAGTTTAGCGATTCTTCGGGCTATGTCGGCGACCTTGGTTCTCTTACGGATATCTTCATTCTTTATGCGATCACGCAAGGAAACTCCGAGCATACTGCTTCACGCGCATTACTGCGTCGCAAAAAGAGGTGTTCTCTGGATGATCCGCACAATGGTGACACCCGGGCGACTCTTCCGCCTGAATCCGAAACAGAAACCTCCTGAGCTAGAGTCCTCCAGTGAAAACCTGCATGAGTGAGAATGCCGTGGTGCCTCTCTAGCCACTTCTCAAAGAGAGGATTTACCGCCGCGATTCTGGCGTGCCCAACACTCGTTATGTAATCACCAAAACATTGCTCAGCCGATTAGTGCCCAAAACTCGTTAAACAAAGAACTACCAAACGTCACAGAAACAAACAAAAGGGACCTACATACGTACCAACTAGATAAGTACAAGTACAAAAGGAATGAGTCGGCAACAGGTGCCTCCTGCAAGTATGTGAGGTGAATATTTATACAGTACGTCATCACCACAGAGCAACGACTCGACTTTGCGGCCGGTGCTAGACAGGGCAGTTGGAGGTTCGAAAAGGTTTTTTTTTTATTATTCTTGATAGGTTCGCGCTTGACCGCTATCTCACCTGATGGAAAGCGACGATGCGGTCGACGATGGAGCGCGCTTACCTAGAAGTAACCTATTCACTCTTGACTTAAAGATTCCCGGGGTAGCCATCAGGAAACACAGATTCCGTTAAGGAATTCCACTCCTTAGCTGTACGCACAATGAATGTGTTCCCAAAACGTTTTGTACGTATAGGTGGGATGTCCAACATGTATCAGTGGCGCATTACCGTACGCCTGGTGGTTCGATGATTGAACGGGCTAGGCGGAATTAGGTTATGCAATTTCGACGCACACTCCCCGAAATGCAACCGGTAGAAAAGCGACAGGCTAGCAACTCGGCGTCGATGCTCAAGACTTTGAAGCCTGGACTCAACGAGTGCATCATTGCCAATGATCCTCCTGGCTCGCCTCTCTCTAGTTGCTGCGGTCGTGGAACGCAAAATTCAACTGAAGGAACACACGGTTTTAGTCAGTGAAAAATTGAGTCATTTAAAAAATTGAGTCATATAAAATGACTTCTACCTGTAGCATCGACAGTCTAAAATCATCCCAAGGGTTACTCCAAAGATTATATATAGTTGCCTATTCTGTCTATTCTGTGTTTACACCTGTGCCCAGGTTCATCCAATTCCGATCAAACGAAAAGACGTGAAGATCAAATAGACAGACAGACAATCACTTTCACATCACACCAATATTGTTAACGGGAATTTCTGTAAAGGAACCCTATGGTCCTAGAACGCCAAGGGTAACTGAATGATACAGGAGTGGTTTTAAACTATTAAAATCACCCTAGAGCGGGAGAAATTATTGGGTGATTTACAACCGTCCGGACCGAGCCCAAGTCGTCGTCAGCGCGTAGTGTTCCACGCGTGCCTCAAGGAGATGTCAGCAACCGTAGGGGCTCAGCAGGGTCGAAGCCTACTGGGGCCATGGGTGATGCGAAAGAGATCCCCGGGGCTCTGGAACAATGGCAAAGAAGGAACAGGAGTAGGTTTTCAGTCAGTAAAAATCGGACACTATCTTTCGCTCCGCCCAAGAGCGCGAGATGTCATTAGATGACTTTCCCAACCGAAAAAAAAATCGTAGGATAGGGAAAAAGAGCATTTTTAACCACGAAAGTAACTTCTCGTGGTACAATTTTTTACTTTCAGGCAAGCGAAGTCGCGGGCAGAAGCTAAATTATGATATTCAAGTACGGATTAGTATTTCAGGTGACTATAGTTGCTGCCAAAGTGGGATTTCTACTCCTGGGCGAGCAATGGGTGGCTCGCCGTCCGATCGTCCGGTGACTGTCCGGACCGAGCCCAAGTCGTCGACGGCGCGAAGTGTTCCACGCGCGCCTCAAGGAGATGTCAGCAACCGTAGGGGCCCAGCAGGGTCGAAGCCTACTGGGGCCATGGGTGATGCGAAAAAGAGATCCCCGGGGGCTCTGGAACAATGGCAAAGAAGGAACAGGAGTGGGTTTTTAGTCAGTAAAAGTGGGACACTATCTTTCGCTCTGCCCAAGAGCGGGGGATGTCATTAGATGACTTTCCCAACCGAAAAAAAAAATCGTAGGATAGGAAAAAGAGCATTTTTTACCACGAAAGTATTTTCTTATGGTACATTTTTTTACTTTCAGGCAAGCGAAGTCGCGGGCAGAAGCTAGATTTATAATATTAAAGTATGGATTAATATGCTAGGTGACTATAGTCGCTGCCAAAGTGGGGTTTCTTGCTCTGTGGTCACAAATGTCGTACATGACTTTATGACACGAAGGCAGATACATACATAGGAACTACAAGCCATAAGGAAACGATTGTAATGATAAAATGTATCTCGAAACGCAATTTAGGACTTCACAATCTTTAGTGTACCTCGTTTGAACTTGGTATCGGTAATGTATCTCTAGAAAGTGGTGATATAGATTATAGAATTATCTAATGGGACATCTTATACTTTTATTTTCTTTTTATCTAAATTGTTTACATGTTCGCATGAAGTCTTGACTGATAGGCTGCGGGTCGTAAGTTCTACATCTAGGGGTTTTATGGCGTTCTAAGATTTTTTATATCCGGGGCGATAACAATAAGCGATCGCCTCCTATAACTTTTTATTTGTGAACTTACTTACACAAGACACCTAGACACGAAACAATTATCCCATACAAATATTCGTTCCGTACGGGAATCGAATCCCCGACACGCATCGAAACAGCCAATTACTGAACCGCTGCGCTAACCATGCCGACGGGGATTTTTGAAGAGTTACCGTGGCCCTAGAATGTAATGGACAACTGAACAATTCAGGTGGGTTTAGTCAGTAAAAGTCTGATACGCGCTCTCGTTCTACCCTAGAGCAGCAAAGAAAAAAAAACTGGGCAAGTCCGAGTCGGACTCGCGCCCTGAGGGTTCCATACAAACTTACCTATGTAAAGAGTTCACTTCCTGATTGGAGTCTCGATTTTTTTTCCAAATCGCAATTTTTTTGTGACGTAACAACAAATTTTCTGTTTTCAGATTTATTCCTATACTTGTGTTATAAGACCTTGCTAAATTTCAGGATTCTGGGTCAACGGAAAGTACTCTAGAATTTTGGTTCCCTTGAGCGTCGCAATGTACGTTTTTTGCGACATAAACGGCCATATCTTTTTTTTACATTAACTTAGAAATTTGATTTTTTCACAACTTCAAGGGATCACAGACCTTAGTATATGGCTCTAATTTTAACTCGATGCATCCATGCATTCCCGAGATAAAGGGTTTTGACAGACATACATGTCTGTCTGTCTGTCAAAACCCTTTATCAGCCAGAGAGACAGACAGACGGACGGACAACCAAGTGATCCTAAAAAAAAGAAAGAAAGGAAAAACACATGTTTATTTGGCACACAATGAACAAACAAGTAAGCTTTTCTTCGGACAAAGAATCAGCATTGCTATCCAACGTGGCAATGCTGCCAGCGTTCTGGGCACTTTTCCCATTGATATCGATGTGGATGAATTTTTTGATGCCCAACAATTTCTTTTTCTACCCGTTTTTAAATATTATTATTTTTAGTTAGTATAAATTCCTATTTATTAATTAATATTTATTAGTTTTGATGTTAGTTCTAGTTTTAGTAAAAGTGATAAATAGAATGATATTATTATAAGTTGAAATAAACTTTTTATTAAACATATGTAGGATCATTAAATGTAAAAAAAAAAAACAAGTATTGAAACCTTAAATTAAAAGTAAAAATATGAAAACAACAACAACAATGGGCGAGTTTCTGAATTGTGTATTTTGAGTTAAGTATGTCTCAAACCGTACTTAAATGCCAAATTTTGACAGGTTATTAGACACTAACCCTCGGTTTCTGATTTAAGCATTCGAAGTTGAGAATTACTCAAACTCTACTTTGCCCTGAAAACCTGTCAAATTTTGCCAGTTAAGTATGGTTTGAGACGTTCTTAATTCAAAATACTCAATTCAGAAATCTGCCCTAACCCCCGATTTCTGATTTAAGCATTTGAAGATGAGTTTGAGAAATACTCATCTTCAAATCAGAAATCGGGGGTTAGTGTCTCTGCGGCTTCTCAGTAGAAGTCATTTGATGAAGATGATTTCAAACCATAAAAAAAAACTTAAATTAAAAAAGTGAATGTACTATAGACAGATACTCGTACCTATATGGTACAGTCCAACCGTACGGGAGATATCTATAAACGTGATGTGGGTTTACCAACAGAGTCAATACTAAATATACCTCACACACTCACTACAAATCTGTTAATATGTAGAATCATCTCGAAAGCAACTCAAGGTTAACTATAATATTTTCCTCGTAACACAAAATACGACAAAAAATAAAAACAACACAATCTTAATTGCTCATCAAAAAAACTTTTTAGAAAAAAAAAAATAACCGACTTCACTAAAAAAAACACTAAAAGGATCAAAATAACTTTAATTTTGGAAGTCGGTGTTTCTCGGTATTGTTTGTTTCTTATTTAACACCGACTTCCGAAATTAAAGTTATTTTGATCCTTTTAGTGTTTTTTTTAGTGAAGTCGGTTATTTTTTTTTTTCTAAAAAGTTTTTATTTCACACTTTTTAGTTGCGATATACTTATAAACAGAGTGCCTATTTCTCATGACAATTCCAATTAACCCAAATACTGCTAGGTTACATTGTTTTATTATAAAGTTCCTGTGTCTACCTTCCTCCTTCCGGCTCCATCATCAGATCAGTTCGATAGTACCTTATAGCCAAAGAGCATCTCACGACAATTCTAATAAGCCCAAACACGGCTAGGATACATTGATTAATTACGGAGTTCCTGTGCCTACCTTCCGGCTCCATCATCAGATCAGTTCGATAGTACCTTATTGCCAAAGTGCATCTCATGACAATTCTAATAAGTCCAAACACGGCTAGGTTACATTGATTAATTACGGAGTTCCAGTGCCTACCTTCCGGCTCCATCATCATCATCAGATCACTTCGATGATACCATTTTCAACGTAACTATTCAGAATCATTCATTTATTTGTATTGTCATAGTCGCTTAACTATCTTCATTGTGATATCTATTTGAGTATGAAGTTCCGTTGACCATTTCTGGTCTTCTTCATCAGATCCACTTCATCAAATGTTACTTTTTGACTGTAAATGCTTAAGTTCTTGATGAAAATACTAAAATTACCATAGGGTTGCCTATAATTTTTGAGGAGTTCCCTCGATTCCTCATGGATTCCATCATCAGAACTGGATTTTGAAAAAAATGGGACCAATCTGGAAGCATATCCTGTATAGGGAAAAAAAATTTTGCAAATCGGTCCATAAACGACGGAGTTCTGAGGTAACAAACATAAAAAAAAAAAATAATGATAAAAAAAAAAAAAAAAAAAAAAAAAAAAAAAATACAACCGAATTGAGAACCTCCTCCTTTTTTTTGAAGTCGGTTAAAAAGTTCAATAAAGGTGTGGTTCCGATGTATGCGACTGATACGCGCGATTGTCTCACAACACGGTGCCAGCTGGCTCTTGTACAAAAGCGGGTCGCGTTTCGTTTAATAGCACCTGTGTTTACACCTGGAACCCATTCTTGAAGTTCTTGATAATAATAATGTAGTTCACCCGCTTTTACGAATTTCTCTGAGTCATTGAAACTGAGTCAGAATGAAAGATTCTAGAGAAATTTTATATGTAGATGGAACATATTGGCATTTTTATTTCTGCCAAAATAAGTTTACTGCTGGACAAAGTCACCAATAAGGTTCGCCAGAATGACTATTGTGCGCATTATGCATCCAACGTTTCTTTCCTCGTCATCATTCAGTCGAGTCCTAATCTAGCTGTCAACAGGAAATTGCAACTTCCGTTGGCTTTTAAAAAAATCTCGTAAAAATGTAAACTGTTTTTTCTCAGTAGGCAACTGGTAGATTACAAAGTATCACGTTGGGTTTTGGTTTATTAGAGACTACCTATGTATAAAATATTAAGAAACCCATAAAATCGCAAGATTAACTATGTTACGTAGTTTACAATTATCCTGTGACTTATCCGCTGCAGAGCATAGGACTCCTACATTTTGTGCCAAACATCTCTGATCTATACGGATCTCCTACAGGTATTTCTAATCCTTTGTAGTCTTCATAATTATTATGAAAACTAAAACTGCATTTCACTTCGCCGGTAAAACGATTTTGGCCTCAGATGTGAGGTCACTAAATAGTACAGAGCACGTGGTCGCATTGTGGACTAAGTCACCTCACGACCAAACCAGTGTAGATTGCCTGCTTGCGAACGATCATGATCGATGATTGCTTGATCTATGAATACTAATGTCTTATTATGTAAATTATGACATAGTTTCAAGTTTTGTGACATTTCCTTATTTTTCGAACAGGTGTGTTGAGATTAAAACATGTAATATACTAATTCTGCATTTGTAGCATGATTATTTCTACTCTAAGTTATCTGTCTGGTATGTGAAGAGAAGGGATGAAACGCAGGTTACTAAAAGAATTATGAATACATTTATGGGAGAGAGGGGCCAAAAATAGATGGTTGAATTGTGTGAGGAGTGATAATATGAAATATAAAAGAGTTAGTGACAGCATGACGGGTGACAGGACAGAATGGAAGAAAAAAATTTTGCGTCAACCCCAAGTAAAACAGAACAAGGGCAGACAGATGATGGTGGTGCATAAAAAAACAGGCATATTTATCTTCTGTCTTCATTTTTGATCTGCCTTTCTGTAAATCTGTCATTTAAACCGTTCCTACCGTAGTAGTCATAACTCATGACACTCTTGTTGAGAACAAAAATATAACATGTGTTATTTATCACCATTCTGTGAATATTGTGACGTGTTCCTTTCATTATCCACTGCAAGAGCTAGTGGTTCTTAGTAAGCCCACATCTCATCAAGGCGTGGAGACGCATTATAAGTCGGCCATTTTACGAGGCGTTGCACTCGCATGACCTTGGTTAAGTAGTTAAGTGAACGACTTGCAATTGTTTATCTGGTCTAGCGATCAGGAGCTTTGGATTGCACTGTGTGATAATGAACATTAAGAATAGATACTTTTGTCTTTTTGTTTCTTAAGTTGTGTGGAAATCGCAATGCATATGCAATGCTTTTGGAAGGCTGAGAGTACCTACGTAAATCAACAGACTTAGAATACAATTTATGTTTCTTGATAGAAAGACTTTGATACAGAATCTCCGATTTTAGGCACAAATGATCATGATATTTTTAGGTGGGAAATCATCCAATGATTTCTCCCGCACTAGGGCGGTGCAGGAGGGCGTGTCAGACATTTACTGACTAAAACTTACTCCTATATTCCTTCTTTGCCTTGCATTCCAGGACCCCAGGTTTCCCTTTTGGAAGCCAACCCATGATATCAGTAGGTTTCGACCCTGTTTGGCCCCTACGGTTTTGCTGACATCTCTTTGAAGCGCGCGTGGAACACTATGCGCCGTCGACGACGCGGCCTCTGTCCGTACGGTTACCGGACGGCCGGACGGCGAGCTACCCATTGCTCGTTGTCCGCAAGCCCACACCTACGAACATAAATGAGAGATATACCATGAAAATATTCCTTTTAAGAAAACTTCGCAGACATCGAAACCGCACCTTAATGTTGTCCTTACCGTGACCTACAACGCTGTAGCAATTAATCAAATCTCCTTTATTATTATGCAACTTTATTTTGTTTTTAGGTACCTATCCATGTTTCTTTTAACATTGCCGATTTATTTATAAACATATACTGGTGACTGGAACATCAATCAAAAAGTTTATGTGATTACCTGTTTTACAAAAAAATAAACATGTTTGGTCCATTTTGAAAATAAAAATGAAGCCACAACATCAATAACTGTGTCTATTTTTTAGGCGTGAAATCATCAATTGACTTTTCTCGCTCTAGGTGGAGTGAGAGGGAGTATCAGATTTTCACTGACTATAACCGTAAGCCGTGCCTGCACGCATTCCATGTTAAACTAATATTATAGCCATTGTACCCATAGATTTAAGTTTATTTATAAGTTGTGTTACTTTTTTGGTGTACAATAAAGTTTATTCTATTCTATAAAGGCGAAAGTTTAGTTTGTATGTGTATGTTTGTATGTTTGCTACTCCTTCACGCTTAAAAGGCTGATGAGATAGAGAGTACTTTTTAGTCCAGGAATATGTTCCTTTGGGATCACTTTTTACCAATAGTAGAAGCTAGTAAAGTAAAAATGTAAGTTACAAAATCACATCAGAACCGCAAAAACATAATCAAATCAATCAAAACTAATCTGCGGGGCTATTGCGTATCTCTGTTGACAGTTCAAGCGATGATCACTTGTTAACAATGTGCATCATTGAACTGTCAAACAGCTAGTTTCGTATTGCCTATCTTCAGTGACCAACTGCAGTGACGTCATTAGCCACTGGTGCCTTTGATAGCCATCGTAACACGTTTTGACAGATTTTATTGAATCGATACTTTTAAAATTGCGATTGTGTAAGCTTTTGAAGCTGTATAATAGTCGATAAAATTTTAGAGTGGTCATAATAGGCACCGTAAATTTTTATAATTCACCACATTTCCACCGTAGTTTGTTAGTCACTTGTGTGATACGTAATACCAATTTTATGAAGTTTAGTGTGCATCGAATGCTAGTTGTCAACTGTTATTGAAAAAGTTAGCCAATAGCCCCCATGTACCAGCAATCATGCAAAGCGATGCAACACATGAGCGCACAGATGCGTTACTTTGTACCGTAGACGGTGCCACAGTTGTATGCAATACCGGTAGGCATGCAATGTGGTGAAACAGCGTTACGCTGAGCGACCACGGCGGTGCACATGTTGCTAAGCTGTGGACTTGGCCACTTTTGTGTGAGTTCTATTTGAGGAAAACGATTTCTACGTATGTATGTAATACCTCATATCTTCCAAACCACTCGACGGACTTATATAATTAAGATATCATTAGATTCGTCTTGATAACCCAAGTATTCTTAGATAGATGACGTTAAAAAAAACGAACATAAGGACTGAGACGCTATACTAAAAGTTAAAAAAAAAAAATTTTTTTGATTCTGTAATATGGAGATCACATTATAGGGCTCATCATGAGGAATTCAAAATGGTATATCATGACCATATTTAAAAAAAATATAGACTAAAATCATTCCTTCCAATATGGGTCCCGACTGTTGCAATCAATATTATGTTCCGCATTAGATTTTTTTTTTCCGTATTAGGTTTTTGTTTTATGCAGCCGTTAATGTCCCACTGCTGGTAAAGGCCTGCCCCAAATCCTTCCAGACTTTCTACTCCCGCGCCATCTCAAATCTGTCCTCGCGGTACGCGTCCAAATCATCATGCTACCTGCCGTTTCGACGGTGCTTAGCATAGCATAGTCGTCCTTATAATGTTCCCACTGTTGGGACTCAGGCCTCCTCTCTAGGAGAGGGAATGGGCCGTAATCCACCACGCGGGCCCAGTGCGGGTTGGTGGATGTCACATGTCTTCGAATTTTTGGTTCTAGGACATGCCGGTTTCCTCACGATGTTAATCATTATTAATATATTATTATAATGGTCTCCAGTATTATAATAGGGCGCTGGCTCCTCAATTTGAAACTTCAACCTACCATCACTCAAACCTCCTCGTTTAGCTTCCAAAGCCTAGATTCTTTACAGATTTATGATATCACGGATACTGCCCTGTCCAGCCGTTTAACTTATATTACATGTGCCAGATTTATGATTATGAACGCACCTTTGTGATCGTAAATCTAGAGGCCAAGGATTAGGTAGAGGTAAGGTTAAGGTCACCATGTTTTTCTGTGATATTTATAAGGTTGTGTTTCAATAAAGTAGGGTTTTGCTCGTATGACTTTTTTTTAGGTGGGAAAATCATCTAATGACAAATCCCGCTCTTGGGCGTAGCGGGAGATAGTGTCAGACTTTTACTGACTAAAAACTCACTCCTGTTCCTTCTTTGCCTTCATCCCAGGGCCCTGGGTTAAGTATTCTTATTTTTTTTTTGGTATGAAAATTTTTCCTCTCCATTTTAGGTTTCATTATATCTAACTCTTTCATGATCGGTTTAATTTTTAAGCCCCTATACTAACCAGACAGACTTTCTTTAGGTGGGAAATCATCAAAGGTCATCTCCCGCTCTAGGGTTGACCGAGCAGGCTTGTCAGACTTGGTGACCGGAACCCACCTATGTTTCATTTGCCCTTTGTTTTGTAGGGCCACAATACATTTTTCAAACATTCCCGCAGCCCTAGAAGGCATCGACTCTTCTGGGCGCGTGGAACACTACGCGCCGTTGAATCGGGCTCGATCCTTACGGGACGGCTGGACGACGAGCTACCTATTGCTCATCGTCCACAAGCCCGCGCCTACTGTGGCATCAGATAGACATGCTAACTTCGCAATTCACAATGCAAGGAATATAGAAAATTTAGTTTGGAAATATTCTTGATCTGATAACATCGGCAATACTTTGAACTTAAATAAAATAGTGAAGTACTGCTGTATCAAATAAAAGTTATGACAGTGCTATCCTGAATCAGTTTGCAATATGTTTTGAGCTCTCCAATTTTACCACATTGGTTTAATACTACACCACTCTTAACTGCAATGTGCCATGCCCACTGCCACTTAAGTTATGATTCTTCGGGCTATGCATGTGGGCAGGGCACGTTGCTCGCTGAACATAATTATGATCGATTGAGCCAAAAGGTTTTGGTGTGGCGACCGCGTATTGAAGGCGCAGCATTGGAAGGCCTCCCAAACCAAAAGATGGATCGATGACCTAGCTGTTGAGACGGAAATCCGATGGTTACAAACACAGAGGACCGTTTCTTGTGACGACACTTGGGGAAGCCTATGTCCAACTGTGGCCATATTTAGGCTAACACGATGATGATGATTCTTAACAGTGGTTTTTAATTATTGCAAAAAAAAAAACACCGGTTAAAACAATCTCACAACGGACCAGCAAAGTTTTTTTTTTATTTTGCAAGTTAGTGCCAAATTGTATAAATAATAATAATAATCTTTCTTAAATGTAATTAATTTAATTTAATTAATTAATAATAAATCATTGAAATAATTTTAGGTTTTTTTTATATTATTAATTAATTTAATGTATTTTATGAATTATTTAATTTAATTTAATGTATGTTAATTATAACATGATTTGCGACCGTAAGGAGTATTTATTTATGGCTTTATAATTATTGAAATCTCTTAGTTCCTAACCCTATTGTATGGCTAGGCTATGTCATGAAACATAGTCCATTAGCAAAGACTTGCAAAATGCAAAAAATCGTAATAAAATTTCAATTTCGCGGGCTAGTATGGCGCATTCATCCGTGCGTCGCTGCGGGGTGCCAGCTGAAAACCAGCGCTGGGTGTTTGACGCCCAGCAATTGCTGAGTTGGCGACCCTTTCGGTTCGGGCACGTTCAGCGCAACTGTATTGTATTTCTGTACTCTTTTTTAGGGTTCCGTACCTCGAAAGGAAAAACTGGAACCCTTATAGGATCACATTGTTGTCCGCCTGTCTGTCTGTCAAGAACATTTATCTCGGAAACGCGTGGAGATATCGAGTTGTCTCTCTAAAGTCTACCGTACCTTTAAACTGTGAAAAAATCAAGCCTCTGAGTAATGAAAAAAAAAGATACGGCCGTTTATGTCACAAAAAACATGGGTATATTTTGACACTTAAGGGAATCAAAATTCACGGGGTACTTCCCGTTGATCTAGAATCCTGAAACTTGGCATGAAGCAAGGTCTCATAACACAAGTATAGAGAAAAATCTAAAAACTGTAAACTAAATCTTCGTAACTCAATTCGGAAATTGTACTGTTTTCATAGGTAGGTAAGTTTGTACGGAACCCTCAGTGCGCGAGTCCGACTCTTACTTGCGCGGTTTTTTTATTATTTTGTGTTTTTGCCTATTGTATTGCCTGCGTCGAATAAATGCTATTCTATTCTATTCATTTACCTCAAACGCTTGAAAAAATCAATCAGTTTTATTTTAATGTTTAGACTGATTTCTCCTTGTGCTTATTACATGTGTGTGGGCAAACGTGATACATTCGCAATGAAATCATACGTGTTATTATTACAGTCACTAGGCGTGAAAACTTTCATTATGTGGATCAGATTACAGTATTATTCACTTATCTTCACGAATGTGCTGCAAAGAGGTGGGCTAAAAACACCTTTTTCATTACACTCACTCGCAAAACCGCTATTATCCGCTTACCGCTTTTAGCCGCGCAATTTACTGTTTTTCGCACTTGTACAGAAAAGAGCGCGTGCTCGCCCCCGATAAATTTTATTACATTTATCGGCTGGGCGCGGAGCGACCCCCACGAGTCGCGCGACAATCCCCGTTTATTTATGTCTTCGTAAGTATATTGAAAAACGTCGTTTGATACACACGTGGAAGCCGCAGCCCTCGGCTTCATAACACCCTCGCTTACGCTCGGGTGAATGCCGCCTCGGTCGCAATAACACATTTTCTCCACTTGTATCAAAATATATCAACGGTGAGGAATGGTTACTGCAGTCAGGTTGAATGATAGACTGCTGCACTAGGTCTCTCTGCTCTGCGGATTGGATTCCGGGTCGGTACAAATATTTTATGGCTCACAGTTAGTTGTTAGATGTGTCTAAAATTTCTTTGTTGTAGAAGTTCAATAGTCCACAATTACTTTATTCAATACTTTGAACCATTGACCCTCTTCTACAAAGAAATTTTAGACATTTTAGCATTGGTAAGGTGGAACTGCACTTTTGACCCCTGACTGTACATCATCTTTTTTTGGTGGGAAATCGTCCAATGACTTCTCTCGCTCTAGGGGGAAGCGAGAGAGCGAGGTAACATGACAGGTACATAAGAGTTCGTTAATCGTTCTTTTGTTTTCAATTTAGTTGCACAGCTAAACTTAAAGCCTCAGATACGTTAGGGGTCTCAAATGCCCCTCAGCATCACGCGCAACGCTGTCAAATTGTACAACGAGTCAAGCGTCACGTGAATGCATTGCAAAATGTTGTGGGCAAATTGTGGGACACTGGGCAACGTTGCAGCGTCACGTAGATTGAGCGTTGCGCGTCATGTTGGGAGACATTTTGTCCCGTAATATATCCGAGGCTTGAAAATTAGATGATTTCTGTAGTTGCATAAATATCTCAGAACAGTTATGAAAATAAGCAAATTAACAACTTAATAGTCTTTGGAATAGCTTGATTTCAAGTTTTTTCATAACGGCAATAAACGAAAATGTTGATTACCTTGATTGCTTTGATTACTTTGGTCAATAAAGGCCCCAGTTTTATGGTGAATCACATTATTTTCTTTTCACATCACTGACTTTTATTTCCTGATAAGGAAATGTAGATGAAGTTATGAATATTATACAATTCTAGTAAATAATGCTTCGACGAAGTGTCAAATAGAGATTGTTCGACCTCAAACATCTTTTTTTAGGGTTCCGTACCTCAAAAGGAAAAACTGGAACCCTTATAGGATCACTTTGTTGTCCGTCTGTCTGTCTGTCAAGACCCTTTATCTTGGGAACGCGTGGAGGTATCGAGTTGAAATTAAAACCATATACTCAAGTTTGTGGTCCCTTATAGCTGTAGAAAAATCAAACTTCTGAGTTAAAAATAATTTCAACACAATACCTCCACGCGTTCCCGAGATAAAGGGTCTTGACAGACAGACAGACAGACAGGCAGACGGACAAAAAAGTAAAGTCAAAGTCAAAGTATTTTATTTGTTTAACATAGGTAATATGGTACATGGTATAAAATTTTCGTTGTATCACTATGTTTTGCCTTGCAAGGCGTACAAATTAGGCGTAAAAAACTATAAACTGAATAAAACTGTTTTAAACAATAGTAACGTCGTAAACAATAAGAATAAGTGGATCGGCCATTTATTATTTTATGCTTCTATCATCTAAAAACTCATTGATAGAATAGTAAGCCTTTTCAATCAAGAATTTTTTAAGTTGCGATTTAAAATGGTTTATGCTGATCATGCTTTTTAAAGTTTTTGGTAGTTTATTGTAAATCTTTGGACCCATGCCGAGACAACTCTTTGAGAAAAGTGCAGTATTGTGTTTTTTTGATTTTAGTGTGCTTTGGTGACGTCTAGTATTAAGTTTTTCAAATTTAGACAGATTCTCCTTAATAAATATTGAAATTTCATAAATATAGAGGGATGGAAGCGTAAGTATTTTTAAACTAACGAAAAATGGTTTGCAACTTTCGGTGATTTTTAACAAACATATGGCTCGAAGACATTGTTTTTGGGCCTTAAATGCCATTTCTCTATTGGTAGAGTTGCCCCAAAATATTATGCCGTAACGAAGAGTTGTGGTGACATATGCATGATATGCAGTAAGGACAGTATTACGATTTGCAACCTTATTCAAATTGTGTAAAGCATAACAAAATTGATGAATTTTTTTTATCATAGTCTCTATGTGTGTATTCCATGTCATGTTTTCGTCTAGCCAAATACCTAGAAATTTGATTCGTTCCGTTTTAATAATCTTATTTTGGTCATAATTAATGTCAAGAGTTTTAGGATTAGTTCTTTGTTTAAATGTCATTATTTGAGTTTTTTTTTTAATTTATCTGTAAATTATTATTATTTAGCCACTGAATTATTAGACTTAAGCTACTGTTTATGTCATTTTCATATGAGTCACTATTTTTACCAGAAAATACTATAGTACAGTCTGTTTCGTAACTACAGTATTTACGCGTTTTGGAGTTAATGTTATTGTAGAACTTTCCAGTTTCTTATGTGAATTTGAATTTCGAATAGGAGTCGCTTGCTCCTTATTAGGTGTCCCAATGTCACTAATTAGCTTCTTAGTTGCTTTTTTTACAAGTTTATGTTTATTATTTAGCGAGTCAATCGTTCTCTTTAGCTCAGTGTTTTCATACGATAAATTATTTATTTCTTCATGGGCCGCCAGTAATTCTGAGTTGAGTTGGTCAATTTGTTGTTTTAATTGTGTGACTTCGTCGTTTTCATCATCCGATATTGTAGGTAAACTGTGTGTGGCGCCATCTATGGACGAGTCATTGGAATTATTACATTGTTCCACTATACTTTCATTGAGTGATTGAGTACGGGTACGCGTCCGCCGAAGAGTAATATTCTCAAAGAAGTTCATCTTAGATAAGCAGCAATATTCAGACAATGTTGTTGCCGCACTACACTGCTGAGTGTCGCTGCACTGCACCGTTGAGCACTTCTGCACTGAACCCCTAAGTGTCGCTGCACTGCACCGTTGAGCACTGCTGCACTGAACCCCTAAGTGTCGCTGCACTGCACCGTTGAGCACTGCTGCACTGAACCCCTAAGTGTCGCTGCACTGCACCGTTGAGTACTGCTGCACTGAACCCCTGAGTGTCGCTGCACTGCACCGTTGAGTATTGCTGCACTGTACCACCAATGCCAATGGCGCCGGAGAGCTAGTTATGTTATCTGCTTTGGCAACACTGTTTTTAGGATGTTGATCTGCCGAAAGGTGGCGTTGTAATCAACTGTTTTAAATAAAAAACGGAACGATTTTGTAGGAAATGATTGAAACCACAATTTCAAAGTGTTTTCTCAATAATCGTTCAGGTGATATTTCTAATATTCAGTCAGAACGTCACAATCAAGGTCAAAAAGCACTTACAACGTCTTGATCCCCAATATACAAGTCACTGTTTGGGTCACTAAAAGTCACTGTTAATATAGTTTTAGATGCACAATAATCGTGGACAACACTTTCACAGATAGATAATGTCAATGGATTCACTTTGTTGAAGTATTCACAGTTCATAGTTGAGTTTAATTATTTTTAAATATAAATTTAGCAGGAGCACAGTCAAAAGCAATGTTTACGTGTCAGCGCCATCTGGCGGATCCAAAAGTAGTCCTATAAGGGTTTCGTTTTTACTTTTGAGGTACGGAACCCTAAAAACTAGATTTATTTATGCTTACACTGATGCGTCGTACTAAGATGCGGCAATGTATTTTGTTAAACAAAAAAAAAAAACATTTGCTGTACTAAATAATAATTATAAATGAATGGAATATGATATAATTATTGGGACTGGACAAGGGCATGTCTTCCTAACGAGCTATGGACCCGGTAAACAAAGGATTGGGGCCCCGACACAGCGACAAGGGGCCGCGGTTGACCACGTAGGAGATGGTAGGACGACCTAGAAATCTTTTCTTTTTTTTAATTGATAAAAACCAGTGCTGGTGGGATCGCAGTCACGATCCCACCTGATGGTAAGCAGAGATGCAATCATTGATGGTGAGGCACACTAGTTTATTAAGAGCCTATTCACTCTAGGCTTGAAGACCCCTAAATTATGGGAAGACCGCAGTAGGCAAACTGTGGAACAATTTGCCTAAAATCAGTAAATATTGATTTCCTTTTGAAAACAGTGGGCATGGATTTACACGGTATAAACGACGAAGCGAAACGCTTAGTCCGGACCGTTGAAGCCCCTCACGACCCTGTTGGAGTCGCTGAATCGTCGACTCATGAATCATCGTTGAGTCTTTCCTTAAGAATTGGAAGAAAGAAGCGAAAAATTGTGATCGTTAAAAGGATTGGAGAGTGAGTTTTGCCCAGCAGTAGGACAATACGGGCTAGTAAAATAATAAGATGTAACTACTATTTTTTTACGACACAATTTCTGTATGGACTGAATTCCGATTATTTTATCAACAACTCCAAAATTGCCTGTCTACCCGTACGTAGTCAATCTCACGTTGGTCCATTGGATTAGTCCAAGAGGATGGAAACTAACGAGGCAATGCAGCAATCATCAATCTACCTGCCAAGCAATGTGATTAGGCAATGCGTCTAGTTACGCATCCAACCCAATTGATAGCATCGGTAGGATACGTACGGGACGAATACGAATTCAGATTAGATGCCTCTCATTTGCATACATTTGCAATTACAATGGAGTTATAGGAAATCGAGTTTCGTAGGTAAAGATTGTTGATTTCAAGGTAATACTGGCTGTAAAAATAGACTAAAACAAATATTTTGAAGTGAATGTTGTTTGTGTAGGTTTTTATGGACTGTCGTATACTCCTTAAAGGACAAATTTAGGAGTAGATAATCAGCATTATTCACTAAATACTTTTTCAAGAATTGCATCATTAAATTCCGTTTTTTTTTATAATAATAATAATCTTTTATTATCAGGCAACTAAGGCCCATATATAAAATATACAGATAATCTTACAAAATAATAAACTATTACATTTAAAAGAAATAAAGATGGATGGATTGTCTGAGGTGTGATATGAAAGAACAGGGATTTAGTGATATAGTGTGACGCGTGACAGGACAGAATGGAAGAAATAAACGTGTTGCGCCGACCCCAAGTAATATGGGACAAGGGCAAGAAGAAGAAGAAGAAGAAGAAGACATTTAAAAGAAACTATAACTAATTGTTAAACTATAAACTATTGCACACGAAGTGACGGTGTCGTGTTCCGCTGTGTGATTGGTATCCTTCCACGAAATCGTCGATACACGACACCCTTCGGCCAAAACTCTCCTTTGAGGAAGGTGTCCAAATGATGAGCCAGAACCCGCACCACAAACGACTTTAAATTAGTGTTATGGCACGGCTTCGACAGCACGACTCTCAAAGTCCAGTTCATCTTGACACGTACATATTCCACGATCTCCTAAACCTTTGTGGAGTGTGTTTTTGGTCCACTATGTTTTGGTCCGCTTTCAGTCTAACCGAATACAGCTGAATACCAATATTGCCAATCAGACTTCCACAATCCTGTAACTGGGCAACACTATACTCTTTGGATAAACTATTGGTCAGACTTTTCTTGATGGATACCGCTGCAAAATCATGATATTCCTTGTCTAATGTGACTAGCCTGTTGGTCTTGTGATTAGTGGCCCTGACTGCTATGACTGAGGTCGTGGTTTCGATTTCCACCGAAGACAAATGTTTGTGTGATGAGCACGATATTTTTTCTGTGTCTGGATGTAATTTATCTATAATAAGTTAGTATTTCATCAGTTGTCTAGTACTAATAGCACAACCTCTACTTAGTTTGGGACTAGATGGCGTTGTGTGTAAGTTGTGGAATATTATAATAATAATAATTATACTTGTGGCAGGCATTTTCTTTTCCATTCCATCCTACAAACTGTCAAGCTATCACTGACTACCTGGCTTTCATATTACTTCTTCTACAATAAATAATTATAATTCTGGTTGTATCTGGAAGTCACCTATTTTATTGAAAGATTCACGTATTTTCCATTAAAACAGAAAATAAAACAATCAGACTCAAAAGTGTTGAATAGTATTTAAGATTTCTATCTAAATCGAATCGTCTAAACATCGAATTAAACCAATAACCTTGTGAAAGGTTAGTGATGCGTTATCGACCTTCAAAGGGTTTCAAATTGAGGCGGAACTAAGCAGTACTTTTTATAAAACAGCTAAAGTACGTATCGTGTAACGCACAATTACAGCTTACAAAGTAAACTTCACGCCTATCGACTATTAGGTATGCGGGTAGCACAATGGTTTCATTTGGACGCACACGGGCCATCGAGCAAAACCACAAAACGCTGCCACCGATCTGGTTCCATTAGTTTTCATACATTTTATATGGATTACACACGCTACAAATAGTCGCTGCTCGCTTCTTATGACCACCGTAAACTATACGCCGACAAACGCCACTCGCGCTATACCCCACCCCCCTGTCTCTTCGCTTCAGTTAATCATTTCGAATTAAAAGCAATTACGCACACATGTTTGATTGAAAAATGGATATGGATATAGAATTATTTATATCAGAAATTCAATTCCGTCACGCTTGGGATAAAAAAAAGCTGCTACAGACCGCAAGCGGCTACCACCGACCGACAAGCTGCTAGATGCTTCTAACTGCAGCGGCATTTGTAACTCTCGCGTGTAGCCCGTGTAGCACCAGGCTTAGGTGAATTGCTCGATGCCCACGGCATAGGAACACCTACTAAAGATGCTCAGACCATGACGTGAGTATCATCAACAAAATGATTATCGATGCCAACAATAGATACATTATTGGCGAACATGAGGCATTTTGGAACATGACTACATACATGACTAGAAGTGAATTTTCTGTGGATGAGACACCACTTAAACTTTTACTTAAGACCCTACAGTAGCAGGTGGGATTAACATTAACTAACATGGACTTGGATTGGTAATAATAAATTGTGGAGAACCTATTTGGATAGCGGGATAAAGACGGTCAAATTTCAAGTTTCTAACTACCGACTATCAAAGATCTACAAATATTAGCCGCGACTAACAGTCACAAGAAGAATCTCGATATGTTGTAAATAGTCACCCATCTACGGGCTGACCTCCACCAATGATATAATATGCTGATTTTCACGCGGAAGGAAGATGATTAACCAGTGAACTGAGTTTTAATTTATCTAGAAGTTTTCAAGGTTAGCCCGCATATACATCTACAGAGAAGCAAATTGAGGAATTAAGTTTTTATAGTTTTTTGTAGATATGAGTTGAGATAGAATGCATTTATTGCTTAATGAGGAATTAATTTACGTTAGGTATAATTAGATATTTGATTAATTTTTTTATTGTTTGTATTAAAATGTCTTTGACAAAAATCGCAAATGGAAAGAAATTTTCAAATTAGTTCAACATTAATCAAGTTAAAACTTATCAAATCTGTTAGAAGGGGAAACTGACAATTATTATTATAAGGATGCACATACTGAAATATGACGTCACCGCTATTAGGTCTCGTTTGCTCAAAAGAGATAGCGAAATACTCCCACCATGCCCCACTCTTCCTCAAACCAATATTTGGAATGCTAATTGCTGCTTCATTTAATAACCAATTTTGATGCAGCTTTCAGAAAAAGATTTATTTTTAGTGTTATTTGCTTATCATCTTCCTGCCCTTGTCCCGTGTTATTTGGGGTCAGCGCAACACGTTTTTTTCTTCCATTCTGCCCTGTCACTCGTCATACTATCACTAACTTCCTTTTCTTTTATATCACACTTCACACAATCCATCCATATTTTCTTTGGTCTCCCTCTCCCTCTCCATCCATCCACATGTAAACTCATAATTCTTTTAGTAACATGCATTTCATCCCTCCTCTTCACATGACCATACCAAGACAAACGATTCCCTTTCAACTTTTCAGTCACTGGCGCCACTTTCAAACTTCCCCTAATATACTCATTTCTCACTTTATCCATTCTCGTCACACCACACATCCATCTTAACATTCTCGTTTTAGTGTTATTTGCTATTTAGTATAAACCTTATACCTATATATAAAAGCGAAAATACCACTCACTGATTAATCACGAAATCTCAGAAACTATAACACCTACCTACAAACTCAAAATTTGGCAGGTAAGTTCCATAAAGAGTGTAGACATCCGCTAAGAACGGATTTTACGAAACTCTACCCCTAAAAGGGTAAAACGGAGGTTGGAAGTTTGTATGGAGAAACCTGTTTTCACGCGGGCGAAGCCGATGGCAGAAGCTAGTATTATATAAAAATAAGCACAGGCCAATTATGTTGGTAACGGAAGACACATTTTTTTTTAAGCTGGGAAATCATCCAAATGACTTCTCGCGCTCTGGGTGGAGCGGGAGGGCGTGTCAGACTTTAGCTGACTAAAACCACACCTGTATCCTTCAATTACCCTTTGCATTCTAGGACTACGGGTTTCCCTTTCAGAAATTCTCCGCGGTCCTAGCTAGCGGGCATCGGCTCGGTCCAGTTAATTACCGAACAGCCGGACGGCGAGCTACCCAGTGCTCGACGTCCGCAAGCAAGACACCTAATCGTGACATTTTTGGAAAATATTTTTGGTCCTTGTTTGATACAAAATGCCATAAAAACTTGGCAGCCGGATCTCTTATATACCAAAAACGACTCAAAGACATTAACATAAAACTAATAAGTCTCTCCGTGCCTAATTTAAAATGCTTAGTTAATCCAATCACGTTTTGTGAGGAAATCAATATCTTCTGATCTCTGTCTGACATTGAAGCCCAGAGTCTTTTTAAATTAAGCTCAAACACTAATTAGAGAATATAAAGATATAGATTTATATTTCAGATGACTTCATTTTGATTGTCACATTTGATTAAATGATACGTAATGATGATTCATAACAAAACTGGTCAGGTTTTTACAAAACTGTTTTGGAATTAATGAACTTGATTACCTCAGAAGTTGCTCCATTTCCATTCGTATTCAACTAAAATGTCATGTTATTTTATTATAATTATTTATAGACTGGGTTTAGAATGGTGTATATTTTGTCTGGCAAAAAAATCGTATTGCAAAGTAGACCCACCCCGACTTCGCACAGCTGCGATTTAGTTACATGACGTGGTGTTTAGAAAACAATTTTTTGAGTTCAGAGTGGTGCTTTATGCCATATCTGCATTGGTTAAGAAATTCATATGGCAAAGTTTTAGCACCACCAGGCGTACGGTGACTACATAGTGGATATCCCACGCATGCACAAAACGTTTTGAGAACACATTCATTGTGCGTACAGCTATGGAGCGGAATTTCCTACCGGAGTGTTTCCTGATAGCTATAACCTGAGGGTCTTTAAATCAAAAGCGTTACTTCTAGGCAAATGTGCTCCATTGTTGACCATATCATCACTTTCCATCGAGTGAGATAGTAGGCTCGCGCTTGTCTATCGCACTAAAATTATAATGGCAAACGTTTGTGAGTGTGGACGGCTCAAGGGATATTGATGAAACTTGGTATACCTACGGGTAGACCATATACTAGAATAACACTTAGGATACTTATCCCTTATCTCGGGAATATGCTCGGGCTATGTTCGGGCTATGCTCGGGCTATGCTCGGAGTTTCCTTGCGTGATCGAAACAGGAATGAGGATATCCGCAGGAGAACCAAGGTTACCAACATAGCACTAAAAATCGCCAAACTTAAGGGGCAATGAGCAGGGCACATTGCTCGCAGAACCGATGGCCGTTGGGACCGAAAAATTCTGGAATGGCGACCACGTATCGGAACACGTAGCGTTGAAAGCCTACAAGGTGGACCGATGATCTGGTAAGGGTTGCGGGAATCCGATGGATGCGTGACGCACGTTCATTGTGGTGACACTTGGAGGTGACCTATGTTCAACAGTGGACGTTTTTCGGCTGAAATGATGATGATGATGATGATGATCCCGGGAATATGCTCCCTTGGTATAATCATCTACTATCATCCGGGTAAAGCCGCTGGCAGAGGCTAGGCAATAAAAACACTTAACTTTTGACCCTAATGAAATCGCTAATGTAGGTACTTAACTATCTCTGGTGTTGGCCAGCGGGGACACCTTTGATGAGACGATCAGGCTTTGCGAGCTCGGGGTTGCAAGAGTCGTGGCCTCAATCCGTGAGCTGGGTCTAGAAATAGCACCTCATAAAACTGAGGCGCTATGGTTCCATAAATTGCCAAGGAGTAGAGAACCACCCAGCTCGTCAGTGACTGTAGGAGATGCGCAAGTCCAGGTGAGCCAGTACATTAAGTACCTTGGCTTAACCTTGGACAGCCGGTGGGGCTTCGAAGAGCATTTTGAACGCCTGGTCCCTCGCGTTGGAAGGGCTGTGGGTGCTCTGCACAGATTGCTGCCCAATCTAGGAGGACCTCGGGAAGAAGTTCGTCGCCTCTACGCGGGTGTCGTGCGATCGATGGTCCTTTATGGGGCACCTGTGTGGTCAAATAGACTATCAGGTGTCCGTCGCTGCAGGGCTAAAATCAATAGTCTGCAGCGTAGGATGGCCATTCGCATCGCACGTGGATATCGAACGGTATCTTTTGAGGCGGCAACGCTCTTGGCACGCTTTCCACCATTAGACATCCTGGCAGATATGGACGCGAGGGTCTATAGCCAGATTCGCGACATACGCCAAACTGGTAATAGCGTGCCAGGAATCGTAGTAAGGCTGAGGCGGCAGGAACGGCGACACGCGCTCGAGAGGTGGCGCGAGCGGCTACAGCAGCCGCAATTCTCGCGTAAGCGCGTTGTCGAAGCCGTCCTGCCACACTTCGAAGCCTGGCTGAAAAGAGGAGAGCGCATCTCCTATAGGCTAACTCAGGTACTGACCGGGCACGGTTGCTTCGGTGAGTACCTGAATAGGATTGGGCGAGAGGCCACGACAAATTGCCACCATTGCGGAAGTGACCTTGATTCTGCACAGCACACGCTCGAAGAGTGCCCTGCGTGGGCCTCTGAGCGGCAGATTTTGGTTGCCAAGATCGGGCGGGATCTGTCTCTGCCAGCAGTAGTGAGGGCTATGCTGGCGGAGACAGATAATTGGAGAGAAATGGCGTCCTTCTGCGAGACCGTAATGGTCCAGAAAGAGGCCGCTGAGCGGGATCGTGAGAGGACCGATCCCACTCGTAGAAGGAGGCGTCAGAGGGCAAACCGCCTCGACGCCTAAAACGCTGAAACCCCGCTTGCAATATTTAAGGTAGGCGGGACTCCGAGGTCACGGGCTCTCAGAGTGGGGACTCTGTCCGCCCGCCAAGTGACTTCAGGAAAGACGGTGGCACAGTGATCACGTGCTACCGTGCACAACGAGGCTAAGGGGAGACCTCTCAGTCTCCTCAGGGATGTGCCCTAACAGGCGTTGTACAGAGGGGGTTCCGGGGTGGTCTTTTAAGAGGTCACGGGGCCCTCTTCCATGTGCGGATGGTGATCACCGGGGTGGTTTTAGTGAGGTAAAAATCCCACACTCCCTGGGCTTTTCCCCAAAAGTCCAGGCGCCTTTTGAAGGTTTCCCCCCGAAAACAAAAAAAAAAAAAAAAAAAAGGTACTTAACTATAGGCAGGATTATTTTTAATTGGTAAGTAATCTCTATGAAACCTAGAAATTTCTGGACTTCTGGGTTTTCTAACATTGTTTTTTTTTTATTTTGCTATGCCAACGTTGTGTCCCACAGTTACGCAAAGGCTCTCTCTCTTCTTCCAAACTTTTTGTCTAGGGCAATCTCTGGCCAAATTTGCGCCTCGAATATGATCAGATCGTTAAATTACCGTCGTCAAGGTCATCTTCAACGGCAACGTCCTATCTAAAGAGTCCAGTAAGTGACCATCTGTCAGGCTACATTCATGCGATGTGGTCAACCTACCTCCATTTCCACTTGTCACATTAAAGATTGCTACTAGATTACTGGCTCTAAGACTAAAAAATCTTCTAGTGGTAATCCAATAAGCCTGCCAGAGTTACAGAATTTATCGAAGAATTACCACAACCCTGGAATGAAACTGGTAACTGAAAGAATACGGAGAGTCACTCCCTCTCGATGCCTTGCTTCATTCATTAGGTGATTTCCATGTGGTGATCCATGACCATAAGACTTATGGATGGAGTATAATGTATTTTAGTAAATACAGCAGTGGTGGTCTAGTGGTAACAATCCTCACTTACGAGGTAGGTCATGAGCTCAAACACAGCCAGCCAGGAAAATTTATTTGTGTAATTTATTTCATTACCACTACTCTCAAAACGGTGAAGGAAAACCACCAAAAATTTTAAGTTATGTGACATCCACCCATCAACACTCGGCCCACGTGGTGGATTACGTCCCAGTCCCTCTTCTAGAAAGAAGACCTTAGTCTCAGTAGTGGTATACTATAATTATGCTAAACACAAAGCATCACTGTATGAATTAAACAGTTAAACACAAAATATATAACACGATGTTGCTTTTTTTTCTGAGTCGGAGGCGTGGCCTACTCGAGGCGTTCGACGCAAAAGAATCGAAACGAAACGGTCGTAACTTGGCTTTGGTGGAAACGCTAACAAAAGTCATTTGTCTAAGCCTGCTTTTTAAAGGTGGGAAATGATCCAATAACTTCTCCCGCTCTGGGTGGTGCAGGAAGGCGTGGCAGTTACTGACTAAAACCACACCTGTGCCCTTCAGTTTCTCTTTGCATTCTAAGACCACAGGTTTACTTTTCAGAAAATCCCCGCGGCTCTAGTGGGCTTCAGCCCTGCTGGGCCCCTACGGTTAGCTGACATTACTCATTGTTATTGTCTACAAGCCCACGCCTACCATGGCTGGTTGTCGGGGTCAGGGTCGCGGTGACTGGGGCGTGAGGATGTTTGTTCCCTCATGCGTGCGGCCATCTCCTTTACATTACTGCTTTGCAGAAGGAGGCAACCGCCTGCTATTCTTCCTCGCTTCGGACCATGACCTGAACCAGGGCTCTGCGCGAGAGGTCGCCACCACCGATTACCTCAACGAGGACACGACGTTGCTCCACCATGCAGGGCTCACCTCCACCGTATGCTCCACCATGTTACATAATTAAATATAATACCAGCTCAAGAACAAGTTGGTACAATTTTTGTATTAATTCATTAACGCTCAGGCGGTAGCCGGCGCCCGGAAGCCATTGTCTTACTATTGTGTCTCTAATTACGCACGTCAAAAGGTTAAAATGAGTTCATGAATTTTAGATAATAGAAAAAGAAAGCAAGAGGTTACTGAGACCAAGTAATTATAATGTTGATGTAACTCGTAACGCAGAACCGGTATCAGCACGAGCGATAGTTACGGTAATTAAACAACTATAATGAATCGCATAGTCTGATCGCCATCAGAATATTATATCTACCGTATTGTCCGTCTGTCACAATGGTTATTGTCATCTCTGAAATTCAACGTAATGATAACAAGCTTTCTCGTCACTGGGATTCGGAAATTGAATTTTATTATAATTGTACTAGATTTGGCCAGTGGCTTCGTCCGCGTGATAGTAAAAAATTATCCCAAGGGAACTATGTCCCATTCCAGTATAAAGTCTACTCGTGTACCAAGTTGCACAGAAATCCATTCAGTAGTTTTTGCGTGAAAGAGTAACAAACATCATGATTTGATTCCGCCATCTCCTTTCTACAGTTTCTACCATCGGACAACCCGACGTACGGCGAGTATCCACCCTTACGTTGTTGAAACTTCAACGATCTGCACTAAGCGTTTCGCTTCGTCGTTTATACCGCGTACATCGAAGAACTGGAATAATTTGCCTGCTGCGGTCTTCCCGTCCACCTATAATGTAGGTGTCTTCAAGGCTAGAGTGAATAGGCTCTTAATAAACTAATGCGCCTCACCATCAATGATTACATCACTGCTTACCATCAGGTGGGATCGCAGTCAAGCACTGGTTTATACCAATTAAAAAAAAACATCATACAAACATTCGCGTTTATAATATTAGTAGGTTTTTTTTTTCATTTCAGTCCGATATTTCAGTTGTGAGATAACGTTTATTTGAAAATTCAAATTGACGGTTTGACATGTTTTTATACAAAAGCTTTCAAATAATTTTTGTTCCACAGTCAAGTTGTCTGGCTTTTGAAGACGCAGCGTTGAGAATCGTAGGAATCCGATGGTGTGAGGCACAGGACCGGTCATTGTGGCGTCACTTGGTAGAGGTCCTATGTCCAGCCCTAGATATCTTTCGGCTAAAATGTGTGTGATGAGATTTATTCTAATTTTAAATCTATAATTATGAAACTTTTTTTTACATAAGAAACCATCAAATAATTTCGCCCGCTCTCGGTGGAGCAGCAGAGAGTGTCAGACTATTACTGACTACAACCCAGTGTTCCTTCAGTTGTCCTTTATTGCAAGACCTGCGGTAATTTCTTCGAAAATCTGTAGGAAACTAGCTCGTTACCCACAACTTTTATCTTGTGGCCTATGCGAGATGAGAAGCAACTTACTGCACACGCCGATACTGCAGCTACTAATATTCTGATCTGTACTGTTCATAGAGCATAAACATAATCAGCCTTAAAATGTTCCCACTGCTGGGACTCAGGCCTCCTGTTTAGGAGAGGGAATAGGCCGTAATCCACCACGCGGGCCCAGTGCGGGTTGGTCAGCGGGCTGTACTGTCCAGTCTATGAATTAAGTTTTCTTCTTTCAATCTTTCTAAAGCCGATGCACGTACGAACACGAACATAGCGAACACAAACACCAAACTTGAGTATTTCGTTTGTTCATAAGGACGGCATTTTCAAACACGAATGCGAACATAGTTCGAATCGAGTTCGAGCACAACATTCGTAAACTCTCTTAATAGCCATGGCGGCGTCGTTGGAAGTGGTTGGTTTTGAAGTAAAAGTTTTTTGGTGTTCGCATTGATTCATGAAGAACACCGTCCATACAGAACATACTAATCCACTGGCCTATTGGTCTAGTGGTTAGTGGCCCTGACTGCTATGCCGGAGGTCGTGGGTTCGATTCTCACCCAGGACAAATGTTGGTGTGATGAACATGATCATTTGTTCTGTGTCTGGGTGTAATTTATCTATAATATAAAAACTAGAAATATATAAGAAATGTATTAGATGTATTTAGAAATATATAAGTATGTTTATCATTTGTCTAGTACTCATAACACAAGCTCTGCTTAGCTTGAGACTAGACGGCCTTGTTTGATAGTTGTGGAATATCATATATTATTATTACTAATAGGATCGCCGCAAACATGTTTGACGAACAGAGTGTTCGATGTTCGTTAGTAGTACACACGTACGAACCAAGTCGTTGCGGATCATGCAACGCAACAAATTTTTTCGTACGTGCATCCACGGCTTAAAATTACCTTTTATAAACATACACAATTGAATGGCACGGTTGGCGCAATGGTCGAACTGTTGTCTACTGCACTGCGTGCAATGCATGCGATTTCCCGCACGGGACAATTTGTATGGCCAACAGATAAGTGTTCCTGGTCTGGGTGTCTTGTGTATGTGAGTTTATTATAGGTTTGTGAACTCACCTACAATACAGGGCAGACACGATACAGAGAGGATAACTCCTAGTAGGGTGATGTTTTCATTTTACAAAAAAAAAAACGCGTAAATCTTCATTTTGTTCTTGATTTTCTATTCTCGATTTTTCTAAAAAGAACGTAATAGTTACTCTAACGTAATATCCTTCAAATTACTTAATTTTTTATTCGTAAAGATAACTTTGCTAAGGTCAGCAGGTAATAATAAGATTAGAGCATATTACAGTTATGTAGATGTTGTTAAGGCGTCACAACCTTGGACTTGAGGCCTTTTGTCTTAGCATAAGAAAATAGGAAAGTTAAATAACTTGTAAAGTTATACCTTCTGCTATTTTAATTCTATAATAAGACAGAGAGAATTCATCTACACAAAGCTCACAAAATACGTGACTAATTCTGAAATTCTTTACGATGTTATTAAAGTACTTATGTTTGTTTAGAAAATTACTTTTGAATTCTTTTTTTGTTTTTGTTAATAATTTTTGTCGCCTTTTCCATATGTAAAGTCATCAATCCCATTCCTTTTAAAAAAGCGGTACCTGTTTCCTTCAGTTATAATGTAGGCCTGTTTTAAACTTACTAAGGGCGGAATTCACCTATAAAACTAATCGCGTTTTAACGTTTGACTCGCATAAGCGCGTTTAGCTGCTGTCACTAGTGTGTATTTTTTCTTTTGTTGTATTTTTACAGGTGAAACTAGTGACAGCGGCTAAACGCGATTATGCGAGCCAAACGTTAAAACGCGATTAGTTTTATTGGTGAATTCCGCCCTTAGTAAAGAAAACCGGCTTTGCTAAGCTAAACAATGGTTTAAACTCTTCTAAATTGTCGTAAAATGAATAAATTTTATCGTATTTCGCCAACAATACTACAGCTTTCACATCATTAGGGTGTTTTCCAATTCAATTTTCCGTTCCTGTAAACATATACGCTTATGATTCGAACAGTAATTGCTACTTGTTATTCAGCGTCACGTAATACCTAGAGCTAGGTAAATCATAATATTGATTACGAAACAGCACAAATATTGATTAGTATTTTGTTGTTTCTAGAAAATTCTTTACTATTTTTTTTAATTGGATTTAGTGTGTGAGGCCGAAACTATTGTTTTATTTACAGGCTTTTTATTATTATTTGCAAGTTTTTTATTTATATTTTTATTACCCCTTGAACTATTATGAAGATTATATGAAAGTCACAGCATTTAGTTTTAAAAAAACAAACATTGAAATATGTTTTTTTTTTTCATTGAAAGCTACTTTTGAATTGCCAAGGCCTTGGTAAGCTAGTCTGAAAGTTGTAATTACATTTGGTATTAAGCTCTTATCAACCTATCAAATTATTTGTAGATGTTTATGCGATTTTAATTATTTTATTCTTCAAAGTTTAGAACATTGTATAATAGCCAAGTATAATTATATTAATCATTTAATGAACATCAAGCTAAGAGTTCAGAAACTCAAAACTAAGTTCGATTAAAGTTCTTACAAAAGTTTTAAAGAAAATGCTGTCAACCAACTTAAAAAAAACCCGGTAGGAATATAAAAGATTTTAAAAAAGGAACAAAGACTAACCTCCATTGTTTCACAAGTCACAGCAGACGTCTCCACATATCGCATTCATTCCACGCGGGGGCCATTACTACGCTCAGCGCATACCAACACGCGACAAGAAACACTCCAGTAAATACAAAAAAAAATATTTTATTACAATACTAATTTATAATTAAATACTTAAGCTAATTTATCACTTTAAATGTTAACTTCGTTTCCGTGGGGGATTACATTATCTTTCTCGGTTGCGTCTTCCTTGTCGGAGGGGGTCGTCGGCTCTTTTCGTTCTTCGTCTTCGGCAGCAGTCGTCAAGGTAGGGGAAGCAGTTGGTTTCTCCGCTTTGTCTTCTTTGTATGGCTTTCCTGTCTCCACAATTGGCACTTCCCTGTCAACCTCCTTCGCTTTCTCGGTGACATAGCTGACTGGAGCAGTGACGATCAGGTTTCCGTCAGTGGTCAGCTCAGCGGTGACATCGGCGCCACTGGAGTTCGTCGGTAACGTGTACGTGTGGAAGAACTGGCTTGCGAAGATGTCACGGTCGTCTTGCTTGGCCTCGTGCGAACCCTGGATGAAGATGAAGTCACCCTTCACCTTGACTTTCAGGTCGTCTTTCTTGTACTCCTTAACGTTCACAACAACTTGGAACTTGTCATCATCGGCAATGATTCTGGGTCCGATGTCGGCGAACGTCGGGAACAGTTTCCATAGAGGAGCGAACAGGTTTCCGAAAATCGGGAAACCGAGCCATGGGCTTTGGCTTTCGAAGTCTTCACTGTATATGGAAGTGATGGGCTGCGGAGCCGGCTGCTCGGTGACCGGCACGGCGGCTGCCGTCGCTAAGATAGCGCATACCGTAAATAATCGCGGCGAGAACATATTGACGTGTGCACTCGTTGGTGATGCAACTAGAACTGAGGCCGCCGCGGGTCGCTTAGGCTATATAGCAGTGGTGGGGCAGGGGGGTGCGTAAGCGCATCGCGGCGGTGACGATAGAGTTGTAATGTAAATACGGCAGTAGGTACAACAGGACAGACGGAATGAGTTTACCTTTGATTCATGTTCAAGTTTGGAAACATTGATGTTTCGAAAGCATATTAGGAAAACATTTACGTTTTGCTAGTAAATTCTAAGTACCTGCAGATAGCAGTGAAGTTGACACTAGTCTGTAAGCAATTTCTTCATCATATCAGATTCAATATATTCAAACTTTTGTATTATATTATAAAGAGATATAAACGTTTGAAGATGTGTTACTGGTCCTGTTGCGAAAAAAAAATATTTTACTGATAACAACATTTTGTTTTTTTTTATCCCGAAAATAAAGGATAATTTCTATTAGTTGCCTTATCTCACAGGAGTTATGTTTACACTTGGAGCAAAATCGAAAGAAAACTATAGTTCCTAATATTCTTAAAGGCATTTATAAAACATAGTACATTTAGGATTTTCCTTTTACGCAAGTTTAAAAAAAAAAAAAACAAAGCTCAGTATAGAACTCTTAATAATTAATAGTTATAAATTATTTAGGAACATTTTGGAATTTCTTTTTACGCAAGCTTTACAAAGTTCTGTAGGCAGAATACTATAATAAAAATGTCGCATCTGAATAATATCAAAACAAACCATTCTTTGACATGAAGCTTGACCTTGTAAAGCCGGCTTCTAGACTGATCTCAGCAGAATTAGCTCGTTTGCACGTAACAATGAATCAAGCGTGCTCTAACACTTCCGATGTTACATCGAAGAATGCGTAGCTGTCAGCAGTTTTTGTGCTGACCGTACCTACTTTTTTTATTGAAGTTTTTTCCACGGCATCGCCTTCCATAGTATATCCAAAGGGAAACCTGAATTTTACAAGGGTTATTTTTACAAGCAATCTAATACTTTAGAAGAAAAATGTTGCCTTGCCCCTCGTACCCGCGATAGGGTACCGTGGTTGTGTATGGGTTTTTTTTTCGAGGTGAGAAATCATCCAACGACTTCTTCCTGTCTAGGGTTGAGCGAGAGAGCGTGACAGACTTTTACTGACTAAAGACTTATTAAAGAATACTACCTGCAACTGTGATTGTCGATAGTCGCCATTTGTTTTATGTTGCCTATAATATTATGTATGTATGTATCTATTTTATAGCATATATATGTATCTGTGTATCTTTTATATATATTGTAATAAATATTGGTGCTTATTTTCAAACTAATGACAGCACCATATTGTGTTCTGACAATTACTTGATTACTGTCCATTCCAGGTTGCCTGGAGGAGATCGCGGGATGCGATAGGGTTGCCCATTTTAAGTGTCTTAGATATAAGTTTTGCTTTCATTATGTTTCGTGTTGTATGTGCAATAAAGCATATAATACCTAAATACTGCAGTCACACATATGGGCTGGTGCTGCAAAATGTCATCTCATCTTATTAGCTTTGGACTCAGTGGAAAGGAGTGCGAAGAGGCTAATTGTGGATCCAGATTTGGTTAAGTACAATCTACAAAGCCTCGATCACAGGCGCAGAGTAGCCAGCCTATCGGTATTTTACAGGTTGCATTTTGGAGAGTGTACGCGGGAATTGCATGACTTGTACCGCCATCTCCTTTCTACCATCGGACAACCCGACGTCGACGGTCCGGACTAAGTGTTTTGCTTCGTCTTTTATACCGCGTACATCGAAAGACTGGAACTACAATTTGCGTGCTGCGGTCTTCCCGTCCAACTATAATTTAGGTGTCTTCAAGACTAGTGTGAAATAGGCTGTGGGATCGCAGTCAAGCACTGGGGTTTATATCAAATAAAAAAAAAGCCCACCCGTACCCTTCAATTGCCCATTGCGGTCTAGGACCAGGGTATTCTTTTCAAAAGTTCCCTGTGGCCCTAGCGGGAGTCCGCCCTGCTGGGTCCCTACAGTTTTGCAGACACCTATTTGAGGCGCGCTTGGAACACTAAGCGCCGTAGATGACTCTAGCTTGGTCTTTGTCGGAGGGCCAGACAGCCTGCTACCCACTGCTTGTCGTCCGCAAGTCCACACCTACGGTGGTTGCGACTCCTATATTGTGGTTGCGTTCGTAAACATTAATAAATGAGAAAAAAAAAACTGCATGTAGTTGTCTGGCATTATGCTGAACTGGACCTATTTGGCATAGCCGTGAGACATATTGTTAATTTTATTTCCCCATATTTTTTTTTTATGTATAATTTTAGTTTGAAAATCAATTACTTGTTGATTCATGAATCATGGTGTGCCAAATAAACATATTTTCTTTCTTTCTTTTCTTTTTTTCTTTCACATAAGACACCCAGACCCGGTACAACTATCTGTATATCATACAAATATTTGTTCCGTGTGGGAATCTAACCTGTAACACGCAGAGCAGCAGCCAATCTCTTAACTACTGCGCCATGAAATCAGCTTTCTAGCTGAAAAATATTTTTTAAATACCTAGTCGTCCCTCCTACATCATCATCATCATTTCAGCCGAAAGATGTCCACTGCTGGACATAGGCCTCCCCCAAGCGTTGCCACAGCGAACGGTCCTGTGCGTCTCGCATCAATCGGACTCCCGCAACCGTTACCAAGTCATCGGTCCCCCTTGCAGGAGGCCTTCCAACGCTACGTCTTCCGGTACGTGGTCGCCATTCCAGAACCGGCCCCAACGGCCATCTGTTCTGCGAGCAATGTGCCCTGCCCATTGCCATTTTAGTTTGGCGATTCTTCGTGCTATGTCGGCAACCTTGGTTCTCCTGCGGATATCCTCATTCCTGATTCGATCACGCAAGGAAACTCCGAGCATAGCCCTCTCCATTGCCTTTTGGGTAACTTTAAGCCTTCTGATGAGGCCCATTGTAAGCGACCACGTTTCGGAGCCATAATTATGTCATCACAACCTCCTACAACAAACATACAAATAATTTTACCTATTTATATTGTCAATTGAAATTATGATTTGTGATAAACAAGCACATTATTACGTGATTTTGTTTTACTTTTAGAAATGAATAGGTGCGTGATTTCAATAGAGTATTATGTTTTACCAATTCACAGTTCGACACTTTTGAATGAAAACAAATAACATTTACCAATAATAATTTAAAAAATGCTTTGTTCTGTAATTAACGAAATCGACTATAGAAGATTATGAAAAAAGATTGCATGTAGCGGAGATGAGAATGTTGAGATGGATGTGAGGTGTGACGAGAATGGATAAAGTGAGAAATGAGTATATTAGAGGAAGTTTGAAAGTGGCGCCAGTGACTGAAAAGTTGAAAGGGAATCGTTTGTCTTGGTATGGTCATGTAAAGAGGAGAGATGAAACGCATGTTACTAAGAGTTATGAGTATACATGTGGATGGGTGGAGAGGGAGAGGGAGGCCAAAGAAAAGATGGATGGATTGTGTGAACAGTGATATGAAAGAAAAGGAAGTTAGTGATAGCATGACGGTTGACAGGATAGAATGGAAGAAAAAAAACATGTTGTGCCGACCCCAAATAAGATGGGACAAGGGCAGGAAGATGATGACTATAGAAGATTAGTTTTAACCACGGCTTTACTCCCTAGAAATCATACATTTTCCAGAATAGAGTAGCTTATGAAGATTTGCCCCTTAGCAATAGCGTAGTTTTGTATCAGAATTTGCGCGAAATAGCGGAACCAATTAATTTTACTAAGCACAAAGATAAGCAGTAATCAATTGATTTTTAAATATAAATAATAAAAAACCCGGCCAAATGCGAGTCGGGCTCGCGCACGTAGGGTACCGTACCAATTTAGGACTCGGAATCTAGGAATCGGACTAGGCTGTTGGTCTAGTGGTTAGTGGCCCTGACTGCTATGCCGAAGGTCGTGGGTTCGATTCCCATCCAGGACAAGTGTTTGTGTGATGAGCACGATCATTTGTTATGTGTCTGGGTGTAATTTATCTATAATATGTATGTATTTAAAAATATTTAAGTATGTTTTTCAGTTGTCTAGTACTTATATCACAAGCTCTGCTTGGCTTGGGACTAGACGGCATTGTGTGAATATTATATTATTATGTTATATTATAAAAAAAAAACTATACATCATTAGGCACTATATTATAACCTTTTTATATGATTTTTCAACAAACAATAGATAAAATAAACGATAGATGAAAATCTATCCCAGTGTTTGTTAGTTGAAAAATCACGTTAGTTGTATGGGAGCCCTACTAAAATATTTATTTTATACTGTTTTTAGTATTTATTGTTATAGCGGCTACAGAAATACATAATCCGTGAAAATTTCAACTGTCTAGCTATCACCGTTCATGAGATACAGTTTGGAGACAGACAGACGGACAGCGGAGTCTTAGCAATTGGGTCCTATTTTTACTCTTTGGTCACACAACTTAACCGATTTAATTCATCATTCTATACTTTTTAGAAGGTTCTTACGGAAAGAAAAATTAACGAAATTGCTAAAAATAAAATTTCAGAAAACTCAAGACTGTTTAACCTTCGCGCGGTTGAGTTCATGCAGTTTATAATTTGCATTCCGCAAGGGGCGAAGTCGTTGATAGAAGTTACTTAATAATTTTTCGGCGCTGTCAGTTGAGACTGGTCATCTCTTAGGTGCCAGTTGCTATTTTAATATCTATATTTAGTTTTTTTTTTACTTTATTTACATTGTTCTCACATGATAGCGACAAGAAACATGTAACAGAAATATTTGTAATTACATAACATGATTGAAAAGAGTGTCCATGGAGTTTCTTGCACATTCTTCTCCATACAGATCTTCGCTTTGGAATGTGCAATTAGCATCATTTTTTCTAACTGACTGACTTCTTGACATTTCAAAAGTGCCTGTAAATGGTTTATTTGAAATAAAATGCTTTGAATATTTGAATCTTGAATCTATTGAAAAAGTATGATTTCTATACGCAAGAGAACCAAGGTTAGCGACATAGCCCGAAGAATCGTCAAACTTAAGTAGCAGTGGCCAGAGCACATAGCTCGTAGAGCTGATGGACAATGGTGCTAGCAGGTTCTATAGTGACAACTACGTTCCTGAAGACGCAGCGTTGGAAGGCCTCCCACAAGACGCATTGACGGTGAGGGTCGCAGAAATCCGATGGATGCGACACGCACAGGAACGGTCGTTGTGGAGTAGACCTAAATCCAGCAGTGTACGTTTTTCGACTGAAATAATGGTGATGATTATTATTATGATTGAGCAGTGGTGGCCGGGTGGTAACGGCCCCGACTTACGAGTTGTAGGTCGCAGGTTCAAACCCAGCCAGGCGGCATTAATAATAAGCCTTTTTATTTCTTGTTTTTACATTGTTGTTAGTTACAATATTACGGTAAAACATACATAGGTTTGCTTAGTAAGTTAGCTTAGATTATGTTAGTAAATTAAGAAGTTATGTTTTAAATATTTATAAATTAACAGGAACCCCGGTTTGGGTATAGGCCTCCTCCAAAGATGCCCATTTTTCTCGATCTTGTGCCAGTTTTGGCCAGCTGATCTTTTCAGATCATCTTCCCAGCGGGCCGAGGGTTTCCCCCTTCTCCTCTTGCCTGGTGGTCCTTTCCACTGGGTAACTCGCAGGGTCCACCTTCTGTCGGACATTCTCGCCACATGGCCAGCCCAACGCCATTTCAGTTTTTGAGCAAAGGTTAAGGCGTTTGTAACTTTAGTGATGTCTCTTATCTTTGTGTGTCTTATTTTATCCATTTTCTTTATGTTTAACATGCTTCGTTCTAAGCCCCTTTGACATGTGTTAATTTTATTCATAGCTTGATTCGTGAATTTCCAGGTCTGGCTCCCATAAGTTAAGCTTGGTAGTAAACATGAGTTCATAACTTTAGCTTTGAGAGGTATTGGTAAGTTACCTTTAAATATTTCTTTTTGGCTCCAATATTTTTTCCAGGTTTGTTGGACCCTTCTCACTATTTCTGTAAAGTTGCTGTTTTTCTCGAAACTGATTCTTTTTCCTAGGTATATGTAATTGTCTACATATTCTAAAGGGTTACCGTTGATAGTTATAGGTCTTATTCGTGTGTTAGTCATTATCTTAGTCTTCTCTATGTTCATTTCTAGTCCGACTTCCGCGCTTACTTGTTGTAGGGATTCTATCATTGATTGCATCTCGTTGGCTGTCTCTGACAGAAGTATCAGGTCATCGGCGAACCTCAGATAGCTTAGGTAGGCGCCTTCTATGTAGAGTCCTGTTTTGCTCCACTCCAACTTGTTCATGATGTTTTCGAGAATGGCTATGAAAAGGGTGGGTGAGAGCGGGTCCCCTTGCCTTACCCCTCTTTCTATAGGAAAAGCGGGGCCTAAGGTTTCGAGTTTTATCCTTCCTTTGTTGTTATTGTATATGCTTTTAATCACTTTTATGTATATATCTGGCACCTCTTGAATTTTTAAACTTTCCCAAATACTTATGTGTGTGACCGAATCGAAAGCTTTTTGGTAGTCAATAAAAGTAATGTAAAGGGTAATGTAAAGGGGTCTCTGAAGTTCCTGATATTTCTCTATAATTAGCTCTATGGTGTGAATGTGGTCGATAGTAGAGTATCCCTTTCTGAAACCCGCTTGTTCTATAGGTTGTTTTGCTTCTATTATTGGACTAAGCCTATTATTTATAATTGAAGAGAAAAGTTTGTATAAATTTGGTAACAAACTAATTGGTCTGTAGTTGCTGATATTTTTTGGATCGTCTTTTTTATATATAAGTATAATATTCGCTTCAGACCATTCTTTGGGCGTTTCAGAACTTATAAGTATAGAGTTAAACAGTTCAGTCAATGGTCGTGCCAAAATTTGGTGAGCGTATTTTATCGATTCGTTTGTAATGTGGTCAGATCCAGGGCTTTTTCGAATTTCAGTTTCTTTATTGAGTTTATTACCTCGGTTTCGTTGATTGGTTGTATAGAGTGGCAGTCTGTAATTTCTGTTTCAGATTTGCATGTGGTTTTCCACGTTTTATCTCTATAGACTCTCTTGTAGAACTCAGTTGCTGTATTGTCAATATCCTTTCGATTATATAGAGCTTTATTAAGGGTTTTCAATCCTTCTATCCAAGATCTGTTGGTTCTGAGTTCTTTGTATGCTCTTCCTGAGCTGCCGTATAGCTGAAGATGTTTTTTCTATTGTTTCTTGTCTATATTTTGCATAGTCTCTTTTGATGTATTTGTTAGCCAGTTTATACAATGCGGAGAGTTCATTTTTCAATGAGCGCGTTTTATTTTTAGTTTTTAGTAGTTCTTGTCTTCTTTTTAATAATTTTACTGTGCGTTCTTGTAAAATTTTATGGTTCTTATTGTTTTCTCTATTTGGTTTTGCAAGGATCAGACTTCGTTGGATGGCCTCTTTTATGTTGTCATATAAGGTTTGCACCGGTTTAATATCTTGGCTAACGGATGGGCTTGATGGCTCCAGGAGAAAGCTTGATAAGTTTTCTTTGTATTTTGTTATTTCATCTTCGTTTTTGAGTTGACTTGTTTTAATATTTGTGTAATTTGTCCTATTTTTTCTTTGCACGGCAAGTTTAATTGTACCCCTGACAGGACGGTGATCTGATGCATAGTTAAGATTCAAGACCTCTACATTTTGGAACAATTTTGGGTGATTTGAGAGGATATAATCAATCTCATTTTTGTGGCCGTTTGGTGATCGCCAAGTCCATCTGCGGTTATGTTTTTTCTTGAAACAGGAATTTATAATTGTTAGCTTATGTTCAAGTGCGAAATTGACGAGCCTCTGACCTCTATCGTTTCTTTCACCGTTTCCGTATTGTTTCATAACTAGATTATCGTTTTCTCGAGGGGCGCCAACTTTTGCATTGAAGTCTCCCATTAGAATGGTGTGATTGTGTGCTGCTTCAAAAGCTTTTTCTATGGTCTTATAAAACTCGTCGATTTCGTGTTCTTTTGCTTCTCCTGTGGGTGCGTAGACTTGTATTATTGATATCTTTTGGCCTTCAATATTCATGTTCAGAGTTGCAACTCGTTCTGATAATCCTATAAAGCTCTCTATGTGGTTTTTCAGCGACTTGTGTATTATGAATCCCACCCCATATTTTCCAGGGGTAGATCCTATATAGCAAAATATAAAGTTTTTGTGTTCTTCTATTTTGTTTCCCTGTCGTCTAACTTCCGAAATTCCCATAATATCATAGTTAATTTCACTTAAACATTCTTCTAGTTCTAGTAGTCGGTCGTATGATGACAAGGTTCTGACGTTGTATGTTATAATTTTTATAAGACTGCTTGGCTTTGTCTGATTTTTCGAAGTTATTGAGGTAGAGATTGGGTTTGGGTTTTGTATCTTTGGAGGGTTTTGGTCGTAATCTTCCACGGTGACCAGCCGGGTTGGAAGATTTTTTGTTGTTGTTTGTTTATTTATGGTATCGTTGTGAAGAGAGGGGCTTGGTTGCTATGCATTTTTATTCATTGAATTTTTATTTGTTAAGAAGTTCAACATGCTTGGTTTTAGAACTTCATCGGTGACACTGTTGGACTTCGTGATCTTGTTTTTTGGACCAGTCTGTTGTTGCTTGGTCTTTTTTGTTTTATTTTCTTGAACATGAGTATTTTCAGGGGAAATTGAGAGATTTCTTTTATTCGCTGTGTTCCTGTTTTTATCCAAAATTATAAGTTTATCGTATTTGATGATCGCTTTGTTACCTTTTTCTCTCTCAATTTTTATTTACTCTTGTAGTTCTTTTCTTTTGTTTAATATATTTCGCGGATAATCTTCTTGTATGTAGTATGTTGAGTCAGGCGGCATTACTTTGTGTAATTTATTTCATCACCACTGCTCTCAAAACGGTGAAGGAAAACATCGTGAGGAAACCGGCATGTCCTAGAGCCAAAACTTCAAAGACATGTGACATTCACCAATCCGCACTGGGCCCGCGTGGTGGATTACGGCCACGGATCACGGATCCCTCTCCTAGAGAGAGGAGGCCTGAGTCCCAGCAGTGGAAACATTAAAAGGCTGATTATGCTATGCTAATGGTGATGATTTGTATGTTGGAGTATTAGCGAAACAAATCTATTCTACGTCAACACTATGGTCGTTCGACGCCACGGCCAGTAACGCCCAGTAACTGGGTTATGGAGGTCTGATAGTACATTGCTCCATGTCAAACACGGGTATTCAGACGCATTTGGTTAAACTGAGATCCGAACCAAAGCTAGTTGGGAAAAGGCTAGAGAGATAATGATGGAAGAAACAATATCTTTCCTATTGAATGGACAATTATCTATCCAGGGAAATGATAAAGGCTCAGGTCGGATGGTGTTCTATCAGATAACTTTCTTTCTTGATCTTTCATCATGAAATGCTTTCCACAATTCTTGACAATGTTTTTTAAAAAGATCTTTTTTTAAATGTAATAATGTAAAAAACCAGTGCTTGACTGCTATCCCACCTGATGGTAAGCAGTGATGCAATCGTTGATGGTGAATCGAACAAAGGTTTTTAAGCACCTTTTCACTCTAGTCCTGAAGACACCTAAATTATAATATAACGGGAAGACTGCAGAAAGCAAATAAAAGTTAGGTACCTGAGAAAATTGGTGCCATGATTAATAGCAATACCTTCAACACAGGCCCGCTTTGTTATAATATCTACCATTTCGATAACGATGGCGATACCGTCCTCACGAACGTCTGATTTATATTGAAAAAAGCTTGCCAATAAAAATTATATATTTCAGTGACATTATAAATAATTAGGAAACAAATTAATGGCCCTTTTACATTAGATCGTTTGGACCGATTCGGTTGCAGCCCGTATGTATTCGGTCATCGACTGGTATAAATGGGTTCGAAGTTAGCCGTATTCGACCACAGACCGTTTTCGATGATTGAATTCAGCTGACTTTGAACTTGTTTGAAACGCGTCAATCGTTCGTGATGCTTTCAAGACGAGTATACACAGTTCGACTGAATGCGGTCGCCGCATTCGGTGAACGAGATAATCTAAACAGCTCAATTTGATTAAATAATTCGGTTAAACCAAATGCGGTCGCCACATTCGGTGACCGGCTTAGTGTAAACCCATAATGGAATCAGTTTAGAGACAAACTTGAGAATCTCTTACATCAAACAAGTGAAATAAAAATAATCGCATCATTGTTCTCTAGAACACACACATTACTGTCGCCTTGACTTAATAACTTTATGCATTTTAAATGATCATTTATGTGCCCACTTATACGTATTTATGTATTATGTCATCCGGTTACAGGTTATATAAGTTAGAAGATGAATGGCATCGAGATGTTTGAACTGGTTTTCAATCGATCTGTTACCTACTCCGTGTTTTATTTGTTTCATATTTTAATGATTCTAAAAAAATAAATTGATTATCATTTATGCATAGAATAGTGCTAATTAATATTTAGCTGTACGCATACAATCCAAAGTAATATTAATATTACAACTGTCTGGTTGTTTGTTTCGTTTCTACTCCTAAAATCACGTGCAGGTGGACATCCCACAACCCATGCGCATAAAGCGTACTCCTCAGAGTGGAATTCCCTGCCGGAATCTGTGTTTCCTGATAACTGGGGGGACTTGGGGGTCTTGTAAGTAAATAGATTACTACTAGACAAGTGTGCTTCAACATTGACCACATCATTGCTTATCATCAGGTGAGATAGTGGTCAAACGCATATTAAGCTTTTCTACGGTAAGGTGGTCTCGGGTTATTTTATAAGGAAACTAATAAATGCATAATGTCGACGAATCTCAAGATCCAGAACAAATAAATAATCGTGCTTATCACAAACATTTGTCTTAGGTGAGAATCGAACCCACGACCTCCGTAGACCTACATGCCGGTTTAATAGTCTAATATAGCCATTTTCCATTTTCATTTACTTAAGTACAAACGTTATAATAAATATTCTAAGTATTTTTTATGTTTTTTTTTTTTTAAGTACAAAACAAACGGAATATTCCAAGATAAAGGAAAAATTTAATAGATAAAAACCGTAGAAAACACACATAGTCAAGATTTCTTTCCGCCATGACTCAAGTCACACGTTATTTAAGTAGGTACTGACTGTACCTGTGTGAGTCAATGAGTCAGGCTCATGTGATTCATGCTTATTCACCTAAATTATACCTAACGAATGTGCAGTCGGCATTTAAGCAGTAATAAAGCCAATTGATAACGTGGTCTTTGTTGATTTGGAGAGCTTGATGTACTATCAAAATTGAGTCAGACAAAAATGATATCTGGAAAATACTTAATTTATTGTTGTGTTGCGCAAGTCAGATGGTCCTACAGAGAAAATGTATCTAGGATTCCTCAAACTCTAAGCATTTATTTATTTTTAACCATTTACAAAAGTGCCTGTAAATGAATTGTGAAAGTCTGTGTTCCCCCCCATGTTTCATTCGTATCATACAATAAAAATTTAAAAATTCGTGTCGGGGTATTTTACACATCACTCGCAAAACAGATAGCCGTTGGGACCAAAAGGTTCTGGAGTGGCGACCGCGTACCGGAAGACGCATTTTTGGAAAGCCTCCTACAAGGTGGACTGATGATCTGGTGAGGGTTGCGGAAATCCGATGAATTCGACACGGATAGCTCTGTTTATTGTGGTGACACTTGAGTTAGGCCTATGACCAATAGTGGACGTCTTTCGGCTGGAATGATGATGATGATGAATGTAAGTTTTATAAATAAAAAAATTCAAAATTATCGTTAAATATAAAAATATTATTAAAAAATTATTGTTAATGTTGAAATTATACAAATGTGACAACGACATAGAAAGACGTACATATTTATTTATTTATACACAGGTGAGGTGGACTTAATGCAACAAGGCATTCTCTACCAGTCAACCTTTGTCAAAAGATTCCAGAGTAAATCCATTCCCTGAATCGTCTTCGTGATCATCATTTCAGCCTGGAATACCCACTGCTTCGTATAGGACTGCTTTCCTTCTTGTCATATTGCCCATTTTCCATTCCCTGAGTTGTCCTCAAGATCATTGTTTCCGCCTGGAATGCCCTGCTTTGTATAGAACTGCATTCCTTCCTGCTATATTGCCCACTTCACTGTGTCCCTCATCCAATTATTTCTCACGACATTCGTAATATACTCGACTCAAAAGGCTTGCGTCCTTTTTTTTTAAGATGGCCAATCATCAAATAACTTTTCTGACTCTCTCTAACCAAAACCAACCCGTGTTCCTTCAAGTGCCCTTTTCGTTCCAGGGTCACGGTAATTCTTTCGAACAATACCGCAGCCCAATGCTTTCGCCCCTTGGTTTCTATTCAAAGCCCTTAATACCGTAATCTAATCAAATATCACTAGCCTGGTTTGACCCGTTGTAATGCAAAAGCTTCATCCTATTCCACACAATTCGGTTTTGACCGACTTCAAAAAGGAGGAGTATTTATTATATGTTCGTCTGCGGGTAGGGAAGAGACAATTGCGCCTATGCTCCTTGACTGCAAAGGTGTCACCGATACACGTATGCGAACCCTAGGATCCCTGAATTCCCTTACAGATGCCCTAAGAAGGAGGCCTAATTTGTTTTTAGGGAGAGGTGGGCTGGTAGGAGTGAGCCCACAAAAGGATGGCCGCTATGGTCCGCATAGACTAAGTGCGGAAACCAGACTCCGATAGATAATATGTTCGTCTATGTGCATTTTTTCAAGCTTTTATTTAGTTTCACCGGTCCCATGTTAGCTTGTCTGTAATCAAATCTCGCAAATTAAATTTGATCCACTTCCCGGTTATCGATTAAACTAAAATTTTGCATTGTAAATCAGATGACAATGCAAAATTATTATGACATGGAGCTGATCTGATGATGGAACCGGGAGATGGCCATAGGAACTGAGATAACCCTATTTTGTTGGAGCCTTTTGGAATGATCTTGATGAGTATTAATTATATAGGTATATACCGCGCTAGCTTTTATGTATGTACGCCGATTTCTTAGTCAATTGTAGAACGGCTTCAAAAACAAATGTTATAGAGTATACCTACTTCCGAATTGTGAAATCAATTTTTGAAATGTTTTTAAAGTAGAATTGAATAAGAACGAGTATATCTAGGCTCTGTGAAAACAAAGATGGCGTGCACGCACTGCAACCAAAGTTAAAACTATAGGTCTGGGCATAGTCTAAGTAATATTATTTTGTCCATTGTAAGTGCGATGGCTCGCAAACCGGACCAAAGGTACTGCGTCAAGGCTTAGGTTCATTAAGGAAACAAAGGCATAATGTTAGGAGGTATCGTTGAATATTATGACTGAACTGCTTCTAACGCTGACATATACAATGAATTACGCACTAAATGATATTTATTTTGCAAATAGGTTTAAAAAAACACTTTTACACGTCAATTTTTTTTTTCGTCATTTTGAACTAGATGAGGCCGGGGTTTTTTTTTAATGATAGGCTAGCGTTTGACCACCATCTCACCTGATGGTAAGCGATGATGTGGTCGACAATGGAGTACGCTTGCCTAGAAGTAGCCTATTCACTCTTGACTTAAAGACCCCTAAGTTGTAGCTATCAGGAAACACAGACTCTGGCAAGGAATTCCACTCCTTGGCTGTACGCATAATAAATGTGTTCTCAAAACGTTTTGTGCGTATGGGTGGGATGTCTACCATGTATCGGTGGCGCAACGCCGTACGTCTAGTGGTCCGATGATGGAACGGACTTGGCGGAATTAGATTGTACAATTCCAGTGCACACTCCCCGAAATGTAAACGATAGAAAACCGACAGGCTAGCAACTCGGCGGCGATGTCCAAGGCTTTGGAGCTTCGACTCAACAAGTGCATCATTGCCGATGATCCTCTTGGCTCGCCTCTCAATCGACTCTAGCGCGTCAAGCTGGTATTTGGCAGACCCGTCCCAAAGATGAGAGCAGTACTCCATACACGATCGAACTTGCGCTTGACGTTTCCTAGCTGACTACCCTGAGAAGAAAAACAGAAGAAAAACTCAGAAGTCATAGTCTCTTTTAAATTCCATACAGTAAAATGTAATGCAATGGTCAAATCACATGAGAACCATGCAGATTTGTCTGAGACGGTCTTTTGAAGAAAGAACCATACAGATTTGAGTGGATCTGTCCAGTCAGTGCAAGCATTTGTCAGTATTCGCAAAGCTCAACTCAGGACTAATAAGGAGCTCAACGACTTGACGAACAATACCAAGGAAAGGACATTTGGGTAGGCCGCAGAAAATACTCAAATTGCCAGACATGCGTTAAAATTACTGAAAAGGAAAAAAAAAAGCAATCAACATAGTCCTCACGTTCACTAAATACAACTTTGAAGAATAAAGAGTTACCGTAGTCCTGAAACGCCAATTGCAACTAATGGAACACAGGTGGGTTTAAAAGTCGGTCATACACTATCGCTCTACCCAGAGTAAGACAAATTATTATGTTCCGTACAAACTTACCAGTTTAATTCCCGAATTGAGTTACGAAGATTTACCAACGACTGGCCTGTTGGTCTAGTGGTTAGTGGCCCTGACTGCTATGCCGGAGGTCGTGGGTTCGATTCCCACCCAGGACAAATGTTTGTGTGATGAGCACGATCATTTGTTCTGTGTCTGGGTGTAATTTATCTATATATATGTATGTATTTATATGTATATCAGATATAAAAATATGTTTATCAGTTGTCTAGTACCCATAACACAAGCTCTGCTTAGCTTGGGACTAGACGGCGTTGTGGAATATTATTATATTATTTTTCCGAAATACAAATAGTTTTTTTTGTGACGTAACTACAAATTTAAAGTTTTCAGATTTTTTCCTAAACTTATGCTATGAGACCTTGCTTCATGCCAAATTTCAGGATTGTAGGTCAACGGGAAGTACCCTAAAAATTTTGATTCCTTTGAGTGTCGAAATTTTCGTTTTTTGCGCTATAAACGGCTGTATCTTTTTTGTTCGTTAACTCAGAAGTTTGATTTTTCAGCTTCAAGGGACCGTAGACCTAAGTATATGGTTTTAATTTCAACTTGATAACTCCACGCGATCCCGAGATAAAGGGTCTTGACAGACAGACAGACGGACAACAAAGTGATCCTATAAGGGTTTCGTTTTTTCCTGTTGATGTACGGAACTCTAAAAAATTGAATCAAATGATGGGTCAAATCGATACTAATTTCAATAATGTAAAAGTAACTTTGTCTATCTATTTCTTTGCTATATTTTCGCCTAATCAAGTCATGATAAATTTTTAGTAACTGATAAATTGGATATAGGGTAAGCTGGCAGAACTTAATTACAGATTATTCAACATTACAGAACCGTGTAGATATGGCGACGCGTTGCCTATGCATTGAGTGTCTTTGAAATGATGGAAGTAGGTCAAAAATATTATTTTGTTATGTTATGCATTTTTCAGCCAGTGACTTACAAGCTGAAGAGGAATCATTTATCTTGATATGGTCATGTGAAGAGGAGGGATGTTACTAAAAGAGTTATAAGTATACAGTGGTGGCCGAGTGGTAACGGTCCCGAATTACGAGTTGTAGGTTCCAGGTTCAAACCCAGCTAGGCGCATTACTTTGTGTAATTTATTTCAACACCACTGCTCTCAAAACGGTGAAGGAAAACATCGTGAGGGAACCGGCATGTCCTAGAACAAAAATTCGAAGACAATGACATGTGACATACACCAACCCGCACTGGGCCCGCGTGGTGGATTACGGCCCATTCCCTCTCCTAGAGAGGAGGCCTGAGTCCCAACAGTGGGAACATTATAAGGCTGGCTATGCTATGCTATGTGGATGAAGAAGGAGAGGGATACCAAAGAAAAGATGGATGGATTGTGTGAGGAGTGATATGAAATAAAAGGGAGTTAGTGATGGCATGACGGATTACAGCACGGAATGGAAGAAAAAAACATGCTGCGTCTCCGCCAACACGGGACAAGAGCAGGAAGATAATGATGATGATTTTATTATATTTTATTTATATGTATGTAGTCATAGTAGGGACTTAAATTTTAACTATAAATATTATTATACTAAACCTAACTATGTACATATAATACAAAAACATATAATACACTCAGACGTCGAAGTACTCCTCCACATCGCTGTCATCCAGAAATGTGCCCAGAAGGCTGGCAGCATTGCCACGTTGAATGGAAATACTAATTCTTTGGGCGAAGATCGAGCCAGCCCTCTGCCCCCCTAGCCAAGTTGCAAACGATAAACGTGAACGCTTAGTAATCTCCAATAGATTTTCAACTTTATACCTAAGAGCATAAAGTTGAAAATCTATTAAGTTACTGAGCGTTAGCGACGGAACGAACGAAAACACTATGTAATCTTCAATAGATTTTCAACTTTATATCCAATAGCATAAAGTTGAAAATCTATTAAAGACTACTGAGAGTTTACGTTTATCGTTTGTGACTTGGCTAGGGGGGCTGGTCACGCAAAGTGTCGATCAGACGGCGTGAAATTTCCTTGAAAAGGAGACGCGCACTCGGACCCCATGGCCCAAGCGTTTCGACCCCAAACGGCTCAAAACTTTTATTATATTGTATTTAGCCTATACTGTCCCACGGCTGGGCAAAGGCCTCCCTCCATTCCTTACATTGTTCTCGGCTCTGAGCCACTTCTTACTAACTACTCATTCGGAGATGATGCAACAGGTAAAAAATATTATGTTAACTAGGCACTTACATTAGGAGTTGGGGTGATTCACATATCTTTTCTGGAATTTATCCTCTTTAGAAACCACAAAGAGAGTCATTATAATTATCCTTCCTTAGGGAGTATTGTCCCTTGAACATCTGGACGGAATTATGTGTGTGCGTGTGTGCCGCTGACTTTTAAATCCATTTTCTTTGTGAAATATTGATTGATTTACATATGCTATGTAGATCCTGAAGAACACTTAACCAGCAATTTGATTCGTCATCTGTCACAATGTCGTAAACGCGCCGAGACGAACTTGCTTCAAATTTTTTAATCATATCACGGCACGACTCCACACGGGCCTGCTTCTGAGCTTCGGTGAGGTTGTGCGGCACCCAGTGGCAAACTATCCTCCTGACGCGAAGGTGCTCGTGTAGAATCTTGTGAACGCTTCCCGAACCAATCTACAGAATATGCTGAATCTTTTCGTATGGAATTCGCCTGATTTCTAGAATTATTTTTTTTTACTGCCAGCTCACTTTTTTCCGTGACAGCCGTCGTAAGACGACCACTCCTTTGTTCATCCCCCAAAGTAAGGCGACCGCACTTGAACTCGCTATACCAGCGGTAGATGGTTGCTTTTGAAGGTCCTTCATCCATAAAAGCAATTTGAAGTCGATCAAATGACTCATCAGGTTTTAGGCCACATTTAAAATCGTAGAAAATGTTCTTGATGCAAATCCATTTTTAAATGAGACACGATAATTTGAATTGGCTCTCGAAAAAATGTGGAGGGAAATTCAAAATTCGATCAATGGTATTTTTTTTACTTTTAAATAACCAAAGTTTTCAAAATAATTACAAGTGGCTAGTACCCTATACATAAAAACTATTTTTCGCAAAACTTTCTGAGTGGCCTGGTATGTCGTGGCCAGATCTGAAACTGAACATGAAACTTATATGGATTAGCCAAATCAATTAACACTGCGTTTAACGATTTTTACAGCTGAGCACGATTATTTCATTTTTCTATTAATTATTGACCCGTTTTTATCCTTCGGGTACGGAACCCTAATTAAGAGAATTATGTAGAAAATTAAAAAATTAAAAAAAAACAGAAAACAATACCTATTTAACCTTAGGTCAACTAGTGTGAAATAAAATGTTTTAAATTCGAAGCGTTCTCTGTTTTAAAACGAAGTACTTCTAAAGTGCCAACACAGTCAGTCACAGTGCGTAAGTCAAGTTCAAGGTCCCTGATGACGCAGAGCTATGTTTTTAGTTCTGTGAGTGACTGTAACTCGTTTTACTGGAGGTTTTACTTTTTACTTTCTATTGTTGAGTGTTTTTTATTGTAAAAGGAACACTTACTTTAAAGGTTGTGAGAAAGAAAGAGAGCCTTATGGATATAAGTGTAGTAATTACTAGAGAGTGTCGCAGTAATTCGATAAATGATCGGATGACTGAACCGGTCAATTTGACGACACTTGGGTGAGGCGTATGTCTAGCAGTGGACGTCTTATGGCGGCAATGATGTTGATAACAATAATTATTATTTACTGACCAAAGAAATAAAATACATGACTTATAACAGTCGACGAGTTCTTTTTTATATTTTAGTTTTATGTATAAAACCCACCCAGACACCCATACACCGATCAAATGATCGTGCTCATCACACAAACTTTTGTCCTGGGTGTGAATCGAACCCCTCGACCACGACCTCCGGCATAGCAGTCAGGGCAACTGACAACTAGACCAACAGGCCTGCCAATTACCATTGCCATTTATCGCGGCAATTCTACATGCATGCCATGCCATGCTGGTGTGTCCAAATGACAGCGATGTTGAGGATTACTTTGACACCAATATAGCATATAGCATAGCATAATCAGCCTTTTAATGTTCCCACTGCTGGGACTCAGGCCTCCTCTCTAGGAGAGGGAATGGGCCGTAATCCACCACGCAGGCCCATTGCGGGTTGGTGAATGTCACATGTCTTCGAATTTTTGGTTCTAGGACATGTCGGTTTCCTCACGATGTTTTCCTTCACCGTTTTGAGAGCAGTGCTGATGAAATAAATTACACAAAGTAATCCGCCTGGCTGGGTTTGAACCCGCGACCTACAACTCGTAAGTCGGGGCCATTACCACTCGGCCACCACTGCTCCACTCGGCCAACACTGCTCCTTGACTCCAATGTAGATAGATAAACCAATAATGTGTGTTTGCTTTTGCATATACGTAGTTAGATTAGTAAATATTACATCATTCATTGACCGAATAAACATAAAATGTTTTTAGTAAACCTATTTAAATACTTTTTTTGTTTAACTAAAAATCCTAAAGCTATCACACGGATTCACTTTATCCTAAAGTTAAGTTAGTTTTACTGATAAAAAGACACGATATTGATTAATTAATTATTTTTAAAGTTGTTCATTTTCAGCAAACGCAGGACAACCTAAGTTACCGACATAACTCGAAAATTCGCCAAACTTAACTGGCAGTGGGCAGGGCACATTGCTCGTAAAACAGATAGTAGATGGGACTGAAAGCTTCTGGAGTACCGCGTACTAGAAGTCGCAATGTTGGTAGGCCACCCACAAGGTGAATCGATGGCCTGGTGAGGGTCGCGGTAATCCGATAGATGCGAAACGCACGTGACCGGTCTTTGTGGCGACCATTAAAAGAGAGGCCGGACATAGGCCTCTCTTTTAATATTCAGCAGTAAATGCCAGGATACGATCTATCCAAATCTATTTATCCGTTAAGAAGTCAAAATGTTTCCTAGAAAAAGAGTATTTTAAGGTTGGAAATCATTTAATGTTTTCTACCATATGCTCCACTGTATCCTCCGGGCGGTTTACATAATGGTGACATCCGGACGTTTCTTCCACCTAAATCCGATGCAGAAACCTCCTGAACTTAACATGTCGGGTGACGATCTGCCTCATGCGGAAGGTGAGGACGCCATGACACCTCTCGCCACTCCTCTAAGACGGGACTTACTGCCATGATTCTGAGAGCAAGATTACTTTTTCCTTTTTCTTGATTTGTATCCCTCTCTTTCTTCGTAACAATTAAATTTAATCGATATTTATTTATTTATTAAAACTTCATGCAACATAAAGGTACAAAGGCGGACTTGATGCTTGACTTTTAACAGCCAGCTATTTTGTATAATTATCTGTGGATAACGTCGTTAGTAGTGTATTATGTTACTTCTATTGACTAAGTACCGATATTATTGTATTGTATAATGGTCTTTGTTATCCCTATATAAATAAAATAAAAATGATTATGGTGTACCCATGGTAAACAGAGTTAATTTCACGTTTATAATATTAAGTATGAATGTCAACCATTTCGGTTGGTATAAACGGATTTACGCGCAGTTGATTCTCTGTTACATTACTGCAAAGCCACAAAGCGGTGTGAGATTTCCGTAACACACAATTTTGAAACAGAGAGCATTTGTTACCTCCAGAGATATGCCTTTGGTCTTCACAAAAGAGTTAAATGTTTTGTGAAAAGTAACGACAGTAGAGGATTTTTGTTTCCTAAATATAACAGATGGTGACCATTTATCCGTCTGCTTATCATGGTCATTTTGGTAGCTAAAACATAGGACCATTAAGCCTTGAGACTATTGGAGTTCAGTCGTGGCTTCTTAGGTGTATTGTAGTTCAGAACACAATATTAAAAAAATATATATATTTATTGTCTCATTTAATTTTTACAAACGTAGATGAAGCCCTGAACCCCACACTAGGATTCCCTGTGTTGTGGGGTACAGTCTCTTTCAATCCATACTCAGAAGGTACAGTAACAAAGACAATAGTTTTAGGTAACTAAACTATATGTTTAACAAGATATCAGTAGTTTGGGTAGAGTGTGATGTAGTGAATGTAGTGTGGGAAGTGTGAATATAATATGACAGCTGTTTCTGATGACTCTTAGACGTTTTGTACGTTGATGCGAACATTTAAAACTAGCTTTTGCCCGCAGCTACAAAATATAGCCTATGTCACTCAGGAATAAAGTAGCTTTCTATCGGTGTAAAAATTTTAGCAATCGGACTTTCAGAGATTACCTCCTACAAACAAAAAACAAACAAAATATATAAAAAAACAAACTTTACCTTTTTATAATATTAGTGTAGATATTGCACGATTAATGATAAAGAGAAATAACCCAAAACATATTGTCCATGTCTGCTCTATAAAACACAGAACATTATATATCACTGCAGTAAGTGCGAATATTTTGGTAAAATATCTTTAGTAGATACTTACTTATTTCATACTTACATATTACACCGTATCGAATTTATGTTCGTTATAAATTCGATACGGTGTAACGTCTAATGCTTCTTCGCCTTGTGCGTTTCATCAAAATCTATGTGATGTTGATTCAACGTAACTTCACAGACAAGCAATTAAATGTGCATCAACCAAATAATAAGTTTGTCATCTGATTTAACAGAACTCATCTCAATTGTCAGACACAGTCGTCTGCGTCTGATCCGACTGTGGGCCAAAATGAAGCAATCAGTAAGTTTTCAACAAGCTACCAAGTTTGATTAGCATGTATTATTACGGTACAGTCACGTCTCTCTGTTAAGCTGATAGGTTTGAAGACGAAAGGTAATTTCAAGGTTGAAGGCCCAGTCGTCTACGGCGCGTAATGTTCTACACGCGCTTCATAGAGATGCCAGCAAAACCGTAGGGGAACAGTAGAGCCAATGCCTGCTAGGGCCATGGGAAATTTCTGAAAAGGAAACCCGTTGTCCTAAAAATTTGACACGCTCTCTCGCTCCACCCTGAACGTGAAAAGTCATTAGAATGATGATTTCCCATCTCCAAAAAAAAAAGGTTGAAAATGAAAGAAAATAAAAAATATATTGAAAAGTACAAAGATGGAGAGGGAGAGAGAGGCCAAAGGAAAACGAATGGACTGTATAAAGAAAGATATGTCTGGAACAGGATTGAATTTTGTTAGTATGAAAGAAAAAGTCAGGTTCGTTCTTATCAAGTCACAAGGGCAGTATAAAACAAAATCTGCATACGGTCTGCTGGTTTCAAAGGTTCTAACATTGAAAAATAGTTTTATGATAAACGGTGCAAATACTGTAACCTTATTGGTTCTACTTTAATTTTTCTTCTCCTTTCTCTATCGTATATTTTAATATTTATTAGTTTATTATTTGGTAATATACCTATTTATGTATTATATTATCTTTTTATGTTGTTGTACACTGACAGCCCCAAATCTTTTCCTTTCGTTACAGTCCATCCAAAGGTTGTCTAATAGAAATTGCTCTGTGCAATAAGACGTATTGTACACTTATTTTTTATAAATGTCTGTCCTGTAGTAAGTTAAGATGTGCAATAAAGTAATAAGTAAATAAATACAGTATTGAGCCGTTTGGGGTCGAAACGCTTAGGTCATGGGGTACGCGTCTCCTTTTTAAGGAAATTTCACGCCGACTGATCGACACTTTGCGTGACCAGAGGGCTGGCTCGTTCTTTGCCCAAAGAATTAGCATTGCCATTCAAAGTTTCAATGCTGCCAATCTTCTGGGCACATTTCCGGATGACAGCGATGTAGAGGAGTATTTAGACGCCAGAGTGTACTTTGTGTTTTTGTATTATATTTATGTACATAGTTAGGTTTTAGTATAGTTTAGTTTTATGAAGATTTCTACTAGGTATGAAATATCAAAGTAATATTATAAAGACGAAAGTTTATATTGTTTGTATGAATGTTTGTTACCTCTTCAAGCTCAAACGGTTGAAAGCAGGGGCGCCAGATCCGTGGGTGCTCGGGGGCTGGAGCACCCATGAGAAATAAACAGTGGGTGCCGAGCACCCCTGAGATTAGACATCGTCGTTACGTCTAAATTATAATATTTCTTGATAATAAAAACTAGTTTAACTTTTATAAAATGGTTTCATTTTATATTAAAAAAAAAACAAACATAATTAGTAATTAAGTACGCAGTATGATAGTAGGACATTTATTTATTTGTCGGTCGGTCAGTGTGCATCAAATGAGCATGAGTACCCATGAGGTTTTCTAAAAGCCGCGCCCCTAGCTAAAAGGATATAAATGAAATTTGGTACACGGATACAACATGGTCTACAGCCTAAAGAAAATCGTGGAGGGTGCAGATAGTTGTGCATGCTGGGCAGGAATGGGAGTGACGCATATACTGTGAAGGAGCTCCACACTGGCACTGTGTTTGCGATGGGCTTGACCCATCCCATTGCCCATTTGGCCAGATTATCTCTGCAGCGGCCAACCTGAGTCCGCAGTCGGTTCAGTGATTTCCAGGTTCAATGAATGAAAATGGATTGTAGGTAATGATTATTCTAGTATCGTTATGTGGTAGTTGAGTTCTGAAAATAAGTACTGAAAATGAAGTGAAACACGTATATTGTGAACGGTTTGTATTGTATCGTCACATTCGTCATTGTCAGTGTTCATTAATTTGACAAACAAATTGATATCTATTTAAACTCGGTTTTCCCTACTGATGTTGGCGTCATGAAAGTTAACCGTTGTAATTTTCAGCACTTCAGTGTAAATTACCTATTAGTAAGATTTTTTCAGTTTTATTTTTGGCACAGATTTTTCCAGCTATGATTTGAATGCCATGATATGGTTTAGAGGAGCTCGTAGCTAAATTAATAATAACTGACTCATAATATTATTTAAAAGAGTGTCCATGGAGTTTATTGCACGTTCTTCTCCATAGAGATCTACGCTTTGGAACGTGCAATCTAGCTTCACGTTTTGACTGACCGACATTTTGACAATTCAAAAGTGCCTGTAAATGGCGTATTTGTAATAACCTTTCTGATTTTTTTTTCTGCTGCACGTGTCAGTCTCCAAGGTTAAGCAATGCTTGCTGAGGTCAACTGGTGGATGGGTGACCATTTTAAAATTTCGAGATTTCTCCGAGCTTTGGCAAGGATGTTAAAGTTTCGACTGTCATTTGTTGATCTTTGACAGTCATTACGAATAGTCATGAATAAGCCAAGAAGTATTGCAATGGGATATTGTGTTGCCCATTAACCCCTTTTAAACAGTAATTCTATCGCGCGTTCTAAAGAGCGTCCACGATGGCGCGCGCGTCTCTCCCGTCCCCTTTGAGCATCTTCACAAGCGCTTTCTTTCGCACACGATTACTGTTTCATGTGCGAAAGAGTGACTGTCTAAAACCCACTACTTACTAAGCAGTGGAGGTCTAATAGATAGTCCAAAATAAAATACTATATTCATCATCCAGTTAAACTGCAAGCAGATCCCGACGTAGTAAAAAGAAGGCTAGGCAGACTGACTGATGCCCAAAAAAGACAACTAACTATTTGCCACTAATAATTATAATTAGATGACCTTCAAAATATAAAAACTCAATAATGACTGCTACTTTAAGGTAGCGAACATATTAAACAGGGCCAATTAAAATCATAGGCAAGGTATTATAGATAATGACATGGCTACTAATAACAAACATTGTATTATACCCTTTCCATATAAAAACACTTTCATGCTGTGATAATTAAAAAGATAAATAACATAATTATGAAACAATAATAAATCAGGAATGAAGGAAATAAACAGTCTTAATACAGCAAAAATATTGCAAAAACAATGTCACGTACAAAAAATGCCATCAAAACAATGATGGAGCAAATATAAGTTTACACGATAATGCACGTAATGAGTTACCCGGGAAGCCACATGCGCAGATGTAGTCATTGCCAAACAAGCGTGTCATCAACGTAGTCATTAATCTTGTAATACGTCTTTTCGATAAGGACACGACGTATGATGCGGGTTTTGAACTTTCTCTCGCTAAGTTTTGTAAATTACTTTGGTAACTTGTTATAAAAGAGTATGCTGTTTAAGAGGAATGAGTTTGCCATACTTAATCTCCATTTAGATAATTACAATTCCATGTTTTCTGTGTGTATATTTTGTTTATCTACCAACCCTTCAGAGTATATAGGAGTGATATTATGCTAAAAGGGCCCTTCCCGAGCCCTCTATCGTCAACATGAACATGGTTTAAAAGCATGTTGTTTCTTTCAACGAAATGAAGAGACAAAGTGCACCTTGTGATGTGTACAATAAAGTATATAATAAATAAATAATAAAGTGAAAAAGAGAGGTAACGCCAAGAACGCTCTGTTGGCATTCGGTGATTCCGTAATTTACTCGAATATTTCACAAAACTTGTTCCAAGAAATACGTGGTTTTTTTTAAACCTTAAAAGATTTTGGAAAAAAATCATCATTCAGAATCTCGACTTACTGTACAAGGTTTCTATAGATATATATTTTTATCTTTAATTTATGAGTACATTATGAAGGTCCAAAGTCCACGCAAAATAGCAGATTTTCAGAGGTATTTACTAGATTAGTTTTACACAAATTTATGTTTTGATTTTAACAGAAACGTAGAAGATGAAGGATAGAAAGAAACTAAGATAATATTCACGAGATATCTATGTTTAAAAATATATCTATCTGGAGAAAGATGTATAATAACGTCATTATTACGTAAAAGCGGTTGTATTGAAATGTGTCTCGGGTAGGCCGCTCTTAATTTTAATTTTCAAAAGTCTGGTATATTTTTTCCAAATTTCATTGGAAACAGTTCTTTCTTGGTCAATTGTTTTGCTCAGCACATCCTTGTCAATATGACCCATACATGACCAGTGTACAATGAGACAGTTTTGTTGTTTCCGCGCTCAACTGCGAATGGAAAGAAAATATCGGAAGCGCTGCCCGATTGTTTTCACCAACAAATCGAACAGACACCGGGGAAATTGATACGAAGTCGGCTTGTTGACGTTACTGGAAAGTAGGCACTAGCAACTTTGTTGCGATGTATGTCAGAGTGGTAAGTAATGAGATAAGTCTAACGATCGATGTTGATCTTAACCAGTGCTTGACTACAATCCCACCTGACGGTAAGCAGTGACGCAATCGTTGATGGTGAAGTGCACTCGTTTATAATAATGGAAATGCCCTTATCGCAGCCAGTTAATATATATATCGCAGATAGAGCCCCATTTTTTTGTACTAATTAAAAAATGGGGGTGGTCTTTGTTCTTTTCTAGTCCTTAGATTTTAATTGCATATATTGTATATTGTTAAGTAGAAAAACGGAGTCGCTTAACACAAGCATCTTCTTGCTTAAAAAGTGATCTCCTAATATTATTTATGAAAGTAATATGTAATTGAAATAAACATTTGTTTTTATATATAAGAAAAAAAATACAGTCGACTTAAAAACCTTCTCCTTTTCATGAAGTCAGTTAAAAATAAAACAATTAACAATAAGGAAACAGATTGCAACACATACCTAACTACCACGCTTGGTAAAATTTTCCATATTTTTTCATGTGCTAATTTCGTAGCTATTCTTGTATTTTATACCAAGAGCAGGTATGTAAGGCATATTTGTTTATTGTGTAGGTGAATCATGAATTGAAAAAGGAAAACATTCCATTAACCACTTTAAAATATTTCATCATCAGACAGGTAAATACTGAGATCAAAACAAACACTCACTGTCGCAATTTTTCTTTCAATTGATATTGAAACATTGTAATATTGATAACAAAAGATTCTTGAGCAATTTTATAAGCCATAGGTACCTATTACATCTGTACCACTGTCTCATATTTATAACGGAATCTTGAAAGTTAAATTTGGCTCACTTTCAGGTTTCTAATTGAGCTGAAAATTTGTAGACGTTTGTAAATCAGATGATAATTAAATATTATGTTAAAATAGAGCTGATCTGATGATGGAGCCGGAAGATAGCCAAGGAAACTTTGAAATAAAATTTTTAATTATTTTTTATTACTATTAAAAGATTGTCTTTTTTTTAAAAAAAATTGGATTTCTCTCCAAAATTTTATTCGAAAAAGTTCAGGCAAGAAGAAGGCTCAGCTTAAACTCAGTTGGAATATGCGTTTTTTTTAAATGATCCACCTGATGGTAAGCAGTGTTACAATCTTTGATGGTGAATTACACCAGTTTATTAAGAGCCTATTCACTCTAGCCTTGAAGACGCCTAAATTATAATCAGACGGGAAGACCGCTGCAGGCAATTTGTTCCAATCCTGCAATGGAAAAGAAAGGTTCGTGAAGATGCTAAAGAAAGAAATACAAGCCTACCTAACAACAATATATATGCAATGTATACCTATTACAACACGGTACTTATAAGGTAGGTCACCTCAAGACGCTACCTGCGTAGTTAACAACTATAAACTAAACACGGCGTGCACTTATGTTTAAAAACATTCGCGTCCATTCCTTGAATCGCGAAGCTATCGGATTCCCATCTAATCATGCACTTGGTTTAATAATATTTATATTCATATGATTCATTATATTTTCTCACGATTTATGCTATCATAGATATCTGATACAAATCCAGACATTACTAAAATATTGTCTGTGGTACAGAAAATACTATACCTATACAATATTATAATCTTAAATCTTTTTTAGATCAGCAAATAGTAGAAGAATTTGTCATTGACCATTTTATTTACATACGAATCACGTATTTTCAACCTCATTCCGATAAGACATAACATTCCCAACTATTTTAACTCTTCTTGATCATATTTTAGTTATTCAGTATGTAGATATTTATTATTATTGCTTGTATAGAATGGGAAAAACCAACTGCGTCAGCAAGCACTAAAAGGTGACTATTTTAGACATTGATCACTGAAGCATTGGCTGTGTCTTTTGACTTTATAACTACACTAGCTTTTGCCCGTGGCTACGCTCGCATACACAAAATAAAGCCTATGTCACTGAGGAATAAAGCAGCTTTCTATCGGTGAAAAAATTTTCGCTATCGGACCAGTACTTTCTGATTACCTCCTATAAACAAAAAAATAGATAAAATTACTAACCACATCTTTAGATTGCGTTTACTTAGAAGTTTGGTTTTATCACTGCTGCTTGGAGAAGCAGACTTGAGTCATCATCATCATCATCATTTCAGCCGAAAGACGTCCATTATTGGACATAAGCCTCCCTCAAATGTCGCCATAATGACCGGTCCTGTGCGTCTCGCTGCGTCTTCCGGTACGTGGTCGCCATTTCAGAACCTTTCGTCCCCATCGACCATCTGTTCTGCGAGCAATGTGCCCTGCCCACTGCCACTTAAGTTTGGCGATTCTTCGGGCTATGTCCTTGGTTCTCCTGCGGACTTGAGTATTTAACATTAATTTCAGCTTTACCTCAACGCGTTCCTGAAAAAAATTGTCTTGACAGAGTGACGGGCAGACGGATAACAAAGTGATTCTATAAGGGTTCCGTTTTTACCGCCTAAGGTACGGAACCCTAAACCCTAATGTAGATGTGTAGCTAATCTCTAGGTACCGATTTTAGCTACTTAAGGGGATGCAACTCGACATACATTTTCACTGTTTTCCATACAACCGCTCTTACGCGATTTAGACGTTATTACACATTTTTCATTAGATATTTTGGAAACACAGTATCTTGTGGATATTATTATGTAGGTGTCTATTGAAATCAACTTATAAATTTGTGTAAAACTAATCCAGTAAAGACATCTGAAAATCTGCTATTTTGCGTGAACAAAGTCACTTCATAATTTACTCAAATATTTAAAAAGTCAAAAAAGTATAACAATAGAAGCCTTGCAAATTTAATCCAGATTCTGAATGATAATTTTTTTTAAAAATTTTAAGGGTTTAAAAAAAACACGTATTTCCAACCAGAACAAACCAGTTTTGGTTTTAAACCAACCAGTTTTTTTAAATATTCGAGTTAATCACGGAATTACTGAATGCTTTTAAACCATGTTCGATGTTGACGATAGGCGAGTAAAAATGGGCCCTCTTAAGATCACATTATCTTTTTGAACTTATTCGTTACATGATATCCAGGAAATTAGTTTTAGTTTTCTGTAATTAATTTTAACACATAATTAACTTATTTATCTTTAGCTCAGTATCGATAATTATTATAAAACGTGACGGAATCTATACATAGCCTGGACTTCTGCTTACATCGCAACTGGAACGTGATAAATGTGCAGACAATCTAGTAATTAAGATAATTGATTTGTATAACTAATTCGCTGTTCTTAGAAATAAAACTTCGTGACTGAGTTACGTAGGTTAAATAAATACCTACTTTATCTAAACTAATATTGTATATATTTTTTTAACTTGGAGAATCATCTAATGACTTCTCCCGCATTAAGGCGGGACGAAAGAGCGTGTCAAACTTTTACTGACTAAAATCACATCAATGTTCTTTCAGTTGCCCTTTCCGTCCCAGGATCACGGGTTCCCCTTTCAGAAGTCGATCCATGGCCCTAGTAGGCTTCGGCCCTGCAGAAGAGGCCCAGCAGGGCCGAAGCCTCAAAGAGATGACGATGGATGGTTTAGCTGACATCTCTTTGAGGCGCGCGCAAAACACTACGCGCCGTCGACGACTCGGCCTCGGTCCGGACGGTTACCGTACGGCCGTACTGCAAGCTACCCACTGCTCGTCGACCACAAGCCAACGCTTACAGTAGCTGTTAGTCTGGGTCGGTGTCTCGGCATCGGGGCGTGAGCATGACGCCCCAGATCCGCTACGCGTGCGGGCGTCTCTTTTGCTAGAATTACTGTTTCACAGAAGGAGGCGATCGCCGCCCATTCCCCCTCGCTCCGGACCATGGCCGTATGGCGGGTCGGCGCAAGAGGACGCCGCCACCGATCGCCCCCACGAGGACACAGCGTGTTTTCCGCCTGGAAAACTTATATTGTATGAGATATAATAGTTTTTTATTTAATCCTGTAAACTCCTTAGAAAACGCAAGCAAAAGTTAATGTATAATAAACTGCTATCAGCAGCTATGCGCGCTTGATAGTACAAAATTATCCCAAAGAAACATACTCACACACACGGGATAAATAGTGGACAAGAGCTACCCGTGCACTAAGTTTCATCAAAATCCGTTTAGCCGTTCGAGCGTAAACAAGTCACAAACATACACACTATTACAAACTTTCGCCTTTCTAATATTGGTAAGGTTTAGTGGTTAGCCCTGACTGCTATGCCGGAGGTCGTGGGTTCGATTCCCACCCAGGACAAATGTTTGTGTGATGAGCACGATCATTTGTTCTGTGTCTGGGTGTAATTTATCTATAATATGTATGTATTTAGAAATATAACCAAAGTCATGATAAACAGCCATGTAGCACCCACTCCTATCAAGATCGGGGACTCTACACTCGAAGTTGTGGACGACTACGTTTACCTGAGACAGACGGTCCAGTTGGGAAAGTCTAACTTCGAGAAAGAGATCAATCGTCAAATCCGACTCGGCTGGGCAGTGTTCGGGAAGCTGCGCGGTATCTTCTCGTCCAATATACCACAGTGTCTCAAGACGAAAGTCTATGACCAGTGCGTGTTGCCAATGATGACATATGGCTCTGAAGCGTGGTCGCTTACAATGGGCCTCATCAGAAGACTTAAAGTCACCCAAAGGGCAATGGAAAGGGCTCTATGCTCGGAGTTTCCTTGCGTGATCGAATCAGGAATGAGGATATCCGCAGGAGAACCAAGGTCACCGACATAGGACGAAGAATCGCCAAACATAACGGCACATTGCTCGCAGAACGGATGGCCGTTGGGGCCGAAAGATTCTGAAATGGCGACCACGTACCGGAAGACGTAGCGTTGGAAGGCCTCCTACAAGGTGGACCGATGACTTGGTAACGGTTGCGGGAGTCCGATGGATGCGAGACACACTGGACCGTTCATTGTGGCGACACTTGGGAGAGGCTTATGTCCAGCAATGGACGTCTTTCGTCTGAAATGATAATGATGATGATTTAGAAATATATAAGTATGCATATCAGTTGTCTATTCTCATAACACAAGCTCTGCTTAGCTTGAGACTAGACGGCGTTGTGTGGTAGTTGTGGAATATTGTAATTATAATTTAATAATAATTATCTTCTAATATAAAACCTATCTCCATTATTTTGTAAAAAATATCAGTTTTCTCATAATGAAATTACAGCTATATTAGAACGCCCTCTCGGTGGGATGGAAATCTTGTTAAAGCATGATCATTTCCCAGAATTTATTCAGCAGAGATCACAAATTATTATGATTCGAATCGGATTACCATCTGCGAGTTAATGTGATTTAGGGTTATTGGAGTGCCACAGGGTTTATTACCTCGGAACCCGGGTCTCCTGAAAGGATTCTTATAAAACCTTTTCTTTTGTGTTTTAGAAGATAATAACTATGATGTTTAATAAAATAAATAATATAAAAAAAAGCATTTTATTTCTTGCAAATAAAAAATACAAAGTGAGTAAAACTAAAGTTAATCCTATTTGGTGCAAAGTAATTTAAAATTAATCCTATTTGGTGCAAAGTAATTTAAAATTAATCCTATTTGGTGCAAAGTAATTTAAAATTAATCATATTATAATATTATTATATACTAACTTATTATTCCAGATCTTAATTTAATAATTGTTCAAATACATCAATTACGACTTCATCTATATATATAAAAGGAGAAACTGACTGACTGACATAACAACGCACAGCCGAAACTACTGGGACTAGGAACATGAAATTCTGCACAAGGCTTCCTTTTATGACGTAGGGGAGCACTAAGAGAGGATTTTCCAAAATTCACCCCCTAAGGGGATGAAACGGGGGTCCAAAGTTTGTATGGAAAAACCTATTTTCACGCGGGCGAAGTCGCTGGCAGACGCTAGTTTTCCAATAAAAGGATCAAGCCCAAATCGTCGACGGCGCGTACTGATCCACGCTCGCCTCAAGGAGATGTCAACAAATCGTAGGGGCCCAGCAGGGTCGAAGCCTACTGGAGCCATGGGTTCGCTTCTAAAAGAAAAACCGGCCCTGGAATGCAAGGCAACGAAGGAAATAGGAGTAGGTTTTAGTCAGTAAAAGTCTGACACACCCTCTCGCTCCACCCAATTGCGAGAGATGTCATTAGACGATTTCCAACCTAAAAAAAAATAGGTCAGAAGCTATAAGTACACCTATAGTCTCTGCTCTGTGAAATGCATACTTATCCTATACTAAGCCTGAAGGTTTATCAGCAACATGCACATACGCACTTAAAAGCATTAATACACATACACACAACATAGATAGATCACGTATGTACCTATTGCATAAAAATTGTTACATGTAACCACAAAAACACAATAATCAGTGTATTTTCCATGTAATATGTAATGACTGCATTTGAACTTGGCAAGGACGGGTGATACTGACATTGTTTTTTTTTATTTAAATGATATAAACTAGTGCTTGACTGCGATCCCACCTGATGGTGAACAGTAGGTAATATATAGTGATATAGTAAGTAGTGATCAATAAAGTAAAGTGCAATCGTTGATGGTGAGGCGAACTAGTTTATTAAGAGCCTATTTATTCTAGCCTTGAAAACACCTAAATTATACGACTACCAGTTTTTTTTTTTTAGGGTGGGAAAATCATTTAATGACATCCCCCGCTCTTGGGCGGAGCGCGAGATAGTGTCAGATTTTTACTGACTAAAAACCCACTCCCGTTCCCTCGTTGCCTTTCGTACCAGGGCCGAGTCTTCCTTTCAGAATTAGACCCTTGGCCCCAGTAGGCTTCGACCCTGCTAGGCCCCTACAGTTGCTGACATCTCCTTGAGGCGCGCGTGGAACAGCACGCGCCGTCGACGACTTGGGCTCGGTCCGGACGGTTACCGGACGGTCGGACGGCGGGCCACCCATTGCCCGCCGTCCGCAAGCCCGCGCCTACGGTGGCCGGAAATCTGGATCGGAATCCCGGCGGCGGTTGGGGCGTGAGGACCGTTGCCTCACGCGACCGGCCGCCTCCTTTGCTAGCATTACTGCTTCGCAGAAAGAGGCAACCGTACGACTACCAGTTAACGAGTGCAGTGATGGCCGAGTGGTAACGGTCCCGACTTACGAGTTTGTAGGTTGCGGGTTCAAACCCAGCCAGCGCATTACTTTGTGTAATTTATTTCATCACTACTGCTCTCAAAACGGTGAAGGAAAACATTGTGAGGAAACCGGCATGTCCTAGAACCAAAAATACGAAAACATGTGACATTCACCAATCCGCACTGGGCCTTCCATCTCCTAGAGAGAGGAGGCCTGAGTCCCAGCAGTAGGAACATTGAAAGGCTGATTATGTATGTATGTATGTATGTACCACAAGTTAACGATATTGTTTGCCTGCATGGTAATCATTATAATGTAATCAGAGATAGTTACTCCGGTGAAAGAACCATCCATTTCAATGTATTCTGTAGGTTATGAATTTCGTAGGTTCCAATAATTTTTACCTGTCACTGCTCGTGTTATCGTCAACTTTACGAACCTTTTGACGTGACAACGTCTTATAAATTGGTTTGCTGGGTGACACTTCAAGAAACTGCGTTACGCTCCGCTCACGTTATGCGCTCACAATGAGAGCGAGTGAGAGGCACGCGTCCGAGCGCGAACGCGTAAGAGCGAGAGAGACAGACATAAAAAGATTTTACCACTCAAAGTCGTTGTCACGTAAAACTTTCGCCCGTATACCGACTTTATTTAAGACCATTTTCTAAGCAAACCTAAAAAGAAATACTTATTACTTTCTACTTTCGGCCAGTGGTTTTTGTCCGCGTGAAATTATTTATTTATTTAAACTTCATGTACAGTAGTGGTACATAGGCGGACTTAATGCAACAAGGCATTAATAAAATTATCCCAAGGAAACAGACTCCTGGAATAATAAGTACCTAATAAAGTACTGTAAAACAGGGTGAATAAAAATGTAGGGGTGAATAGAAACAAAACTTTGGTTTGGTTTTTCACTTTGATACTATATTATCGGCTTCTAACAAAGCATCGACTTTTTATAACAACCATTCCTTAATAAATTTATATAGTTAAATGCTGCAAAAAACATTCCAAATATTGTGAAAATACCCTTTGAAGTTTTGTTTCTATTCACCCCTGAGTTTCTATTCACCCCATTTGACTGTATATGCAGGTTCAGCTGTTCGAGCATGAAGAAGTAACAAAGATATAAATACAGGTATCTATATAAGCGTGACTAGTGACCCGCCCCGATTTCTCATTTGTGCAAATTATATATTAGTGTAATTATTATAACTATAAGAGGATTGACACACTGCCACGCACCACGCAGCATAGCGCGTGAATGCGTGTTTTAACGTTGCTTGTAAGTATCTCCGTTTGTATTGAAAACACGCACAGTCCAACACACAGAAAATGCATCCACGCGCGTTAAATGATAAATGACAAATGATATTTATTTTGTAAATAGGTTTAAAAAAACACTTTTACACGTCAATTTTTTTTTCGTCATTTTTAAACTAGATGAGGCCGGTGTTTCCTAGCTGACTACCCTGAGAAGAAACACCGAAACAAACTCAGGGGTCAAAGTCTCTTTTAAAGTCCATACAGTAAATATGTAATGGTCAAATCACATGAGAATCATGCAGATTTGTCTGAAATGGTCTTTTGAAGAAAGAACCTTACAGATTTGAGTGGATCTGTCCAGTCAGTGCAAGCATTTGTCAGTATTCGTAAAGCTCAACTCAGGACTACTAAGGAGCTCAACGATTTGACGAACAATACCAAGGAAAGGACATTTGGGTAGGCCGCAGAAAATACTCAAATTGCCAGACATACGTTAAAATTACTGAAAAGGAAAAAAAAAGCAATCAACATAGTCCTCACGTTCACAATAATAAAAGGAAAAATATCGTTTACAAAATGTAATACCTACTTTAGCAAAGTAAACATTGATGTCAAAAATTAATAGAGAAAAAAAAAGTCAAATTGCAAAATAAAAATAATCTACAATATCAAATTGTAATAAATAATGAAAAGCACAATTAAAAATAAAAACAAAAGAAAAAAATCATTCAGATACATCATATCGTTCATTCAGATCACGCGCCTACAAGCGGAGAAAGATGCGCACACGCGCGTGGGTGCGGGACGCAAGGTACGGCACACCGAGTCTCGCAGTGCCGTGCGTAATTTTGAACGGCTTTGAATGAAATAAGAGCCGCCGTGAATCCACAAAACGTAACTACGCGCGTCAATGCGTAAAAAACCCGCACGATGATGCAGATCTGCACTCCCGCAAGTACGCGCGTATGTGTGTTGTCACGCAACATGCAGCGTGATGCGTGACAGTGTGATAATGGCCTAATATCTACATAACCTTTTCTCGTTTACTGCTCTTTCTATTAATGAAAATTGCGTCAAAATTCGTTGCGTGTTTTAGGAGTTAGCTCTACGTAAAGATAAAGATTGAAAAATAACGTCACTATTTTGTTGCCTGCCTGTGAAAAAAGGATTGGGTTTCATGTAGGTATGTATAGGTGTCCTAAAATTAACGCAAGATTTGAATAAAATAGAGAATATTTTTTTTTTTGGGTTGCCAACACTTTACTGCACAAATGGCGGCAAATTTAAATCTTGCATTAATTTTGAGACACCCTTTAGTTTATGATTCAATCATCATCATCATCATTTCAGCCGATAGACGTCCACTGCTGGACATAGGCCTCCCCCAAACGTCGCCACAGCGAACGATCCTGTGCGTCTCGCATCCATCGGATTCCCGCAACCTTCACCAGGTCATCGGTCCACCTTGTAGGAGGCCTTCCGACACTGCGTCTTCCGGTACGCGGTCGCCACTCCAGAACCTTTCGGCCCCAACGGCCATCCGTTCTGCGAGCAATGTGCCCTGCCCATTGCCACTTTAGTTTGGCGATTCTTCGCGCTATGTCGGCAACCTTGGTTCTCCTGCGGATATCTTCATTTCTGATTCGATCACGCAAGGAAACTCCGAGCATAGCCCTTTCCATTGCCCTTTGGGTGACTTTGAGCCTTCTGATTAGGCCCATTGTGAGCGTCCACGTTTCGGAACCATATGTCATCACTGGCAACACGCACTGGTCATAGACTTTCGTCTTGAGACACTGTGGTATATTGGATGAGAAGATACCGCGCAGCTTCCCGAACGCTGCCCAGCCGAGTTGGATTCGACGGTTGACCTCTTTCTCGAAATTAGATCTACCCAACTGGACTGTCTGTCCAAGGTAGACGTAATCGTCTACAACTTCGAGTGCAGAGTCTCCGATCTTGATCGGAGTGGGTGCTACATGGTTATTTACCATGACTTTGGTTTTGTCCATGTTCATTTTAAGACCCACTCTTTCGAAGCTCTACTGAGGTCATTGAGCATTGTGCTGAGCTCTTCCGTAGTTTCAGCCATGACTACTATGTCGTCGGCAAACCGAAGATGAGTGATGTACTCGCCATTGACATTAATGCCCAATCCACTCCAGTCCAGAACCTTGAAGACATCCTCCATTGCGGCCGTGAACAGTTTCGGAGAAATGACGTCTCCCTGCCTCACACCCCGCTGCAGGAGGATAGGTTTCGAGGTCCGGTCCTGCAGTCTGACTGACATAGTGGCGTTTTCGTACAAACACTTCAGCACCTCGATGTACCGATAGTCAATCTGGCACCGTTGGAGAGACTGCAGCACAGCCCAAGTCTCGATCGAATCAAAGGCTTTCTCGTAATCCACAAACGCTAAGCAGAGAGGCAGATTATATTCCTCGGTCTTCTGTATAACCTGCCGTAGCGTGTGTATGTGGTCTATGGTGCTAAAGCCTTTTCGGAATCCGGCTTGTTCGGGAGGCTGGAAGTCGTCGAACCTGCGCGCGAGACGGTTCGTGATGACTCTGGAAAACAGCTTGTAGACATGGCTCAGAAGTGAGATTAAAGAAGAGTACCACCACACCTCCGCTCCATGCCTGTGGTGTTTTTCCCTCGAATATGACGGAATCAAACAGCTTCTGAAGGGCCTTAAGGATCGGTTTACCACCCGCCTTCAGGAGTTTCGGCCACGGCGGGCCCGTCGGGACAAACCGGACGCGGGACCGTGGCGTCGGAGACTGCGAGGCCGGCCCCACCGGCCAAGCAGCAGCGGCAGCAGAAGGGCAGGACGGCGCCTGCCGCTAAACCGGCGGGACCTCCTGCCGCGGCGGTGACCAGGCCGCGCCTGCCGCCTCCCCTGCCTGAAGAACCCTCGGCTGGCGCCGAATGGACGGTTGTCGGCGCCAAGAGTAAGGCGGGCAAGGCGGCTAGGGCGGCAAAAAAGCGCGAGAGACGACAGCAGCGCAAAAAGCGGGCCATGGCGGCCAGACTTCGCGCCCCGAATTCCGAGGCTGTGGTTATAACACTACAGCCAGATGCGATAAAGAAGGGCGTGACATATGACGCCGTCATGGCGAAGGCGAAGCAGGCGGTGTTGCCCCACCTTGAGGAGCTCGGAGCCTCTGGGGGCTTCCGTATGAGGCGCACTGTAACCGGGGCCCGAATACTGGAGGTCCCTGGTGCGGCCAGTGGCCCCGCCGCGGATGCCCTGGCCGCAAGGATCAGGGCGTCCCTGGATGCGGAAGAGGCCCGAGTGTCCAGGCCCACCAAGTGCATTGATATGCGCATCATGGGCTTGGACGACTCCGTCAAGGTGGACGAGGTGGTGGCCGCCGTCGTCAGGGCGGGAGGATGCACTGCCGAGCAGGTTCGGACGGGCACCATCCGCGCTGACAGCACGGGCATGCGAGCCATGACGGTTAGCTGCCCCGTGTCGGCGGCCAAGACTATCACCGAGGAGGGCCGACGGCTTTTGGTGGGCTGGGTCTCCGCGCAGGTGAAACTGCTGGAGCCCAGACCTCTGCGGTGCTATCGCTGCCACGTGGGGCACCACGTGGGGGCCTGTTGTGCCGCGGAGGTGGACCGCAGTGACCGCTGCTTCCAGTGCGGTCAGCCCGGTCACAGGGCAGTTGAATGCCGTGCTACGCCGCACTGTTACGCATGTGCGGCGGCAGGCAAGCCAGCCGACCACCGGGCTGGGAGCAGGTCCTGCGACCCCCCCGCCAAGGCCAAGGGCAAGGTCGGGAGGCCCATCCCCACCGATGTCCTCACCACCGCAGCCTCCTCTTTGGCTGCTGCTGCTGTCGCCGCCGCAACCACCGCGGCAGGGCCCTCACGAGGGGCTCGGGAGGAGACTGTAATGGACTGTTAAATACGGCCCCATTACGTCTCCTCCAGGCGAATATCAACCACTGCGCCCCCGCTCAGGATCTGTTGCTCCAAAGCATGGCGCAGTGGTCGATCAATATCGCCGTGGTCTCCGAGCCGTACTATGTCCTGCCCAGGGGAGACTGGGTTCAGGACCTGAACGGCTCGGTGACCCTAATTTTGTCGGCCGCCGCTGGTACTCCGTCCCTCGAGGCCGTCACGAGGGGACGGGGTTGCGTGGCAGCACGGTTCGGGGACATTGCAGTGGTAGGCGTCTACCTGTCCCCGAACAGAACTCTCGCCGATCTCCACATCTCCCTTATGGAGCTGAATGCCGTCGTCGCTGGGTTTGGTTCCCTCCCCGTGGTCGTTTGCGGGGACTTCAATGCCAAGAACTTGGCTTGGGGTTCCCGGTTCACGAACCAACGGGGTCGGATGGTGGAGGACTGGGCTCTGGAGACAGGCCTGGTCGTCCTAAACCAGGGTTCTGTCCCCACGTGTGTGCGGATGCAGGGCGAGTCAGTGGTGGACATATCGTTCGCCAGCCCTGCTCTGTCACCGCGTGTCGTCGACTGGCGCGTCATGGAGGGGGTGGAGACGTACTCAGACCACCAGTACATTCGGTTTGACGTCTCCACCCAGACCTCGATCGCGCCGGTCCAACAGACCCCGTGTGGTCCGCGTTGGGCGCTGAAGCAGCTGGACCGGGAGCTCCTCCTGGAAGCCGCGATGGTACAGGCCTGGGTGCAAGCACCGGACAGGCCTGTTGACATCGACGTCGAGGCAGAGTGGTTCCGGGAGGCCATGTCGCAAATCTGCGACGCGGCAATGCCCCGAGTCCGGCCAGGACGTGCCCGGCGCCAGGTGTACTGGTGGTCGCCGGAGATTGCGGCACTGCGCAATGCGTGCAATGCTGCGCGGCGCCGGTACGCCAGACACTGCAGTCGCCGCATCCGCCCACCGGATGCGGAGGCCAGAAAGGCGGAGCTGTATGAGGGATACAGAGAAGCGAAGCGCACCCTCAGAGCGGAAATAAAGCGGGCCAAGTTGGAGGCCCGCAACGTGTGGCTGGGGACTCTGAACCGAGACCCGTGGGGACGCCCCTACAAGGTGGTGCGGGAAAAACTCCGCCCCTGGGCTCCCCCACTCACGCAGAGTCTCCGGCCCCAGATTGTGGAGGGTGTGGTGAGCAATCTGTTCCCTGCGCGAGGGGAACACTCCCCCCCGCTCATGGCTCCGCCACCAGCGGTGTCTAACGCGGATCACGATGGCGACGACGACGGCAATGCTCCAGAGGTGACCGAGGTAGAGATGAGTGTGGCGGTACGAAGGCTGAGTGCCAAGAATACCGCCCCAGGACCCGACGGCTTGCCTGGTAAAGCCTGGGTCCTGGCCATGGAGGCTCTCGGGTCTCGATTAAGAGGGCTCTTCAGCGCATGCATGGAGAGGGGCCAGTTCCCACTTCGCTGGAAGACGGGGAAACTGGTCCTTATCGCGAAGCCAGGGCGCCCTGCGGACTCTCCGTCCGCGTATCGGCCCATTGTGCTGCTCGACGAGGTGGGCAAGCTCTTTGAAAGAGTAATTGCAGACCGCCTCGTCGCGCACCTAACACGGGTGGGGCCAGATCTGGCGGACGGCCAGTTCGGCTTTCGCAGGAGGCGCTCCACGGTGGACGCCATCATGCGCGTGCGAGCTCTCACGACGGGGGATGCGGTGTCCCAGGGCAGGTGTGTCGTGGCGGTGTCATTGGACATCGCCAACGCCTTCAATTCCCTGCCCTGGAGTAGCATTAGGGGGGCACTCCGGTATCACCGGGTGCCCGACTACCTCTGTCGTGTGATCGAGGCCTACCTGTCGGACAGGTACATCATCTACCCTGGTCACCAGGGAGAGTGGAAACGGCGAGAGATGTCGTGCGGTGTTCCGCAGGGATCGGTACTAGGGCCGCCCTTGTGGAACATCGGCTACGACTACGTGCTGCGCGGCGACCTCCCTGACGGGGTCAGCGTGGTCTGTTACGCAGACGACACGCTGGTCCTGGCGCAGGGAGAGTCGTACCAGGCGGCGGTCGAATTAGCGACAAGCGGGGTTGCGATAGTCGTTGATAGGATCCAGCAGTTGGGACTCGAGGTGGCGCTGCACAAGTCCGAGGCCATGTGTTTTCACGGCCCCCGGAGCGCGCCGCCTCGGCGCTCCCAATTAACGGTAGGAGGAGTTCACATCGGCGTCGGGTCGACGATGAAGTACCTGGGACTCGTCCTCGACAGCCGGTGGAATTTCGAGGAGCACTTCCGACGTCTGGCTCCCAAACTGAATCGGGCTGGGGCTGCCCTCAAGCGGTTACTGCCCAACCTCGGGGGTCCAGACGCCTCCTGCCGGAGGCTCTACGCAGGCATCGTCCGGTCCATGGCCCTTTATGGGGCGCCGGTGTGGGCGCCGTCACTGCGAAAGCGACCGGCGGCCCAGCTGAACGCGTGCCAGAGGGTCATGGCCATACGGATGGTGCGGGGATACCGCACGGTTTCCCGTGAAGCGGCGAGCCTCCTTGCTGGCCAGCCCCCATGGGATCTGGTGGCAACAGGCCTTGCACTCATGCACGATCTGCGCGTGGAGATGCAACGTCGGGGTGAAACTCCGCTGCCGCGACAAGTCGCGGCATGGCGGACAGAGCTCCGACGGGGTCTCATGGCGGAATGGCGACAGCGACTATCGCAACCCAGTGCTGGGCACGCCATAATTATGGCGATAAGTCCCCTCTTTGAGGAGTGGCTGGAAAGGCAACACGGCGTCCTTACCTTCCGCATGACGCAGGTCCTCACCGGACATGGTAAGTTCGGGAGGTTCCTGCACCGGATTCGTGCGGAAGAAACGCCCGGGTGTCACCATTGTGTGGACCGCCCGGAGGACACGGTGGAGCACACGTTGGAGGTGTGCCCCGCTTGGGTAGAGCAACGCCGTGTCCTCGTGGGGGCGATCGGCGGCGGCGATCTCTCGCGCCGGGCTTTGGTACAGGCCATGGTCCGGAGCGAGGAGGAGTGGCAGGCGGTTGCCTCCTTCTGCGAAGCAGTAATGCTAGCAAAGGAGGCGGCCGATCGCGTGAGGCAACGGTCCTCACGCCCCAATCGCCGCCGGGATTCCGATCCCGATTTCCGGCCATCGTAGGCGCAGGCTTGCGGACGACGAGCAATGGGTGGCTCGCCGTCCGACCGTCCGGTAACCGTCCGGACCGAGCCCAAGTCGTCGACGGCGCGTGCTGTTCCACGCGCGCCTCAAGGAGATGTCAGCAACTGTAGGGGCCTAGCAGGGTCGAAGCCTACTGGGGCCAAGGGTCTGATTCTGAAAGGAAGACTCGGCCCTGGTACGAAAGGCAACGAAGGAACAGGAGTGGGTTTTTAGTCAGTAAAAGTCTGACACTATCTCCCGCCCCGCCCAAGGGCGGGGGATGTCATAAGATGATTTTCCCACCGAAAAAAAAAAAAAAAAAAACCCGCCTTCAGGAGTTCGGCTGTAATTCCGTCATCACCCGGTGCCTTGTTGTTATTAAGCTGCTTCAGAGCCATCCTAATCTCGTACAGGCTGACGTCCGGGATATCTTCGGTATAGTGTCGGGTCAACCTAGCTCTTGGGTCGTTTGCTAGATTCGTAGTGGGTTTTGTGATTGACGTGTATAACTGTCCATAAAAAGCCTCGATCTCTCCCAGAAGCTCCGATTTGGCGGATATGACTCTGCCATCTTCGGTCTTCAGTTTCGTGAGCTGGCTCTGCCCAATAGACAGATCTCTTGCAAACACCTTGGAGCCCTTATTTCGCTCAATCGCGTCTTTAATTTTTCCAGTATTAAAGTGACGGATATCGCGTTTCAAGGACTTAGAGATCCGTTTATTGAGCAGCCGATATGTGCACGCATCGTCTGAAGACTGCAGAATCATCTCACGCCTTTCCTTCATAAGCTGGAGAGTTCGATCTGTGAGCCTCTTGCTCTTATTTGTACGAGTCTTATAGAATTTAGACCCGACCGTATGGACAGTTTCCACGAACCCATCGTTGTATTCGTCCACAGAGCTTCCTAGGCATTCGAAACGATTTTGAAGTTCGAGCTGAAAGCTCTCGGAGTTTTGGATCTGGATCTGTGCAGGACGGAGCGTAGACTTCATCAGTCGAGATCTTTCAAGCTTGACATTGATATTCAATGTGCCTCTTACCATGCGGTGATCACTTCCGGTTTTCACCGCATTGATCACTGAGACATCATTGAATATTTGCTTCTTCGTCGACATGATGAAGTCAATCTCATTTTTTGTTACACCATCAGGGCTTTGCCAGGTCCACTTCCTATGCTCACGCTTTCTGAAGAAGGAGTTCATCATGTAGAGGCCCTCCCTCTCCATAAAGCTGGCCAGTAGGTGTCCCCGGTGGTTCCTACGTCCAAATCCAAATTGCCCCACTCGCAGCTCGTCACCGTCTCGTTTGCCCAGTTTCGCATTAAAGTCCCCCATCACCACGGTGAAGTGAGTCTTATAACCATGTATGGCTCTGGATACATCCTCATACATGGTCTCTACTTCGTCATCGGGGTGTGTCGAGGTCGGAGCGTAAACCTGTATGACCTTCAGCGAATATCTTGATGATATTCTGAGTATAAGGTACGCCACCCTGGTCGACACGCTCTCGATCTTCACCACATTGTTCACAAGGGACCTGTGGACGATAAACCCGACACCACCTTGGGACTGCTGGTCCCCCTCCCGAAAATAGAGCAGGTTACCAGATCTTAGGATTATCGTGTCCTCCCCCTGTCTTCGGACTTCGGATAATCCCACAATACTCCATCGTAACCTGCTCAACTCCTCCTCAAGCTCGGCAATCTTCTCATTCTCATTCTCATTCATGATTCAATAAAAAAATCATAATCTGAAGACTAAAAAGTGTGTTTTCTATTTTATTCATATCTTTAGGACACCCTATACAACAACCAACTAGTTCTACAATTAAGTATAACTTGTATGAAGGTGTAACTTGTAAGTAGCAACTGGATTGTTTCCACCTCTACTTTCGGAAGAAACCCTTTCTTATTTGAGAGTGAGAAATGATAACATAACTTTTCCCGCCTTGGGTGGTGCGAGAGGGAGTTGGGGAGTGTCAGACTTTTACTGACTAAAACCCATCTGTGCTGTGTTCACGAAAACTCTATCTGACGCCTAGCAACTAAGTCTTCTCTTCATTGTACATAGGGCGATGAAAAAAAACCCGTGGTCGGAAAAACTGTACCTAACAATGTTTTAACAATAAACAAAGAGACACATAAATTCATATTTATCTGATTGCTAATAGAAAGTAATTTTCATAGCTCACTTATAATTGAAATATGCAACAAAGCAACAAAATGGCTACCTGAGTAATAACAATACATTGGAAAATTGTAATTGATTTACCTAGGTACTTACACATTCACAAATGAGTCGTGTTAATTAGTCATTACCTAATTACAGTTATTTGTTTAGACATTCTATGATAGAAGTATAATAATTCATTTTTTAGACCGAACGTTGTATTTGGTACTCAAACATACATACGAGTAATAATACTCGTAAATGTTTAAGTACCAAGTGAAAAATCTATACATCTTTACAAATAAATAAAGCTGAAGTGTCCGTTTGTAATACCAAAGTTACAACTATTAAATAAATGCGTATATGTATAATTATGCAAGTATGTATACGGCATTTATAATAAAAAAATATTTTTTTAAATATTTGTCTGACTTCTTCTGATTAAATCTCCGAAATGTCTAGAGCATTTTTGACGGGACTTTCACTAGCTGATAGTTTATTTTATTAGGAGTAACTTAAGCCATTTTTAAGGGTCAAAAATATATATTAGAGTAACGATCAGAAATATTAACCAATGTTTTTTTCGGATTTGAGAATTTGACGTGAACGAAATAGGGGGAAGAGTGCGGGATTCTGAGATCGCTCAGTTCATCTAAAGGTTGTCTGGTAGATATCAGCGAAACAACTGCCCCTCTTGCAGCCATGATTTTTTTTTAAAGATGTCTGTTACTGTTTTGGTGTAAGAATAATAAAAAAAACATTTTTAAATTCTATCAATGTTTTAAACAAGAGATATTTAACAAAGACAAAGCTCATGTGATTGTGTGAGATAGATGAACAATAATCGAGATCTTAACAATTAGAATTCTTCCTTTTACATTCACACAGGGCAAGGTTAAGGAATGTTAAACAATTCTAATTGTAACATGTTTTAGTTCTCCAAGTACAGATTGTTCTTTTCTTCGTGTCGCTGGAATGACAATGATCAGTAGCAGGCTTTGGATTCCAAGCTGTTTCGCAAACAATGTACCTTCTTCTAGCCTACCATCTAAGCCCCAAAAACATGCATACTAACGCCCGAACCCCATCATGTATCGGTGAATTCGACAATTCTTGATGTAGGCGTGGGCAAAGTGTCTTTGCGATTGGAACATTTACATCTGAATCACTGAAATGTTCCGGAACAGTGATATGTATCATTTGGAACATCGGCTCAAAAGATACAAACGGAACATTTGGAACATGGGCTTAAATGAATCGTGATCAGTTACGTCGCGTCATAGTCACACTGACACAGAGAAATGTTAGATGATATTTATCTTTTGGAACATTTGGAATAACGGCTCAAAAGATATAAACACAGACACTGACTGTTATGAATCGTGATCTGTTACGTCGCGTCTGATACACTAACAGTTTTATTTCATTGAATTTTAATTTAAGAATAATTTTAAGTAGATATTTTTAGTTCAGGTCATTAATTATATTTACACTATTTATGTTTTAATTTGAATTAAAAAAAACTGCAGGTCACTTAAAGTAAAGAGTGTTTAAGTGTTCCAATTGTTCCAAATGATGCATTAAAAACATTTCTGACGTTCCAATCTTTCTGAACACTAAAATGTTGCGGAACAGTGAGTCGGTTCAGTAAAGAGTTACACACGCCTATCTTGATGTTATATCGTGAAAAGTAAACGCTTACAATGGGCCTCATCAGAAGGCCTAAAGTCACTCGAAAGGCAATGAAGAGGATTATGGTCGGAGGCGCAGAAGAATCGCCAAATTAGGTGGCAGTGGGCAGGGCACATTGCTCGCAGCACAGACGGTTGATGGTGCCGAAAGGCTCTTAAGCGGCAACAGCGTACCGAAAGACGCAATGTTGAAAGGCCTCCCACAACATGGACCGATGGCCTGGTGGAGGTCGAGGGAATCCGATAGATCCGTGACGCACAAAGGCGATCAGGCGCAGGGTAGCCAGCCTATCGGTATTTTACAGGTTGCATTTTGGAGAGTGTGCGCGGGAATTGCATGACTTGATTCTGTCATCTCCTTTCTACCATCGGACAACGTACGGCGAGTATCCACCCTAACGTTGTTGAATCTTCAACGGTCCGGACTAAGCGTTTCGCTTCTTCGTTTATACCGCGTACATCGAAAGACTGGAACAATTTGCCTACTGCGGTCTTCCCGTCCAACTATAATTTAGGTGTCTTCAAGGCTAGAGTGAATAGGCTCTTAATAAACTAGTGCGCCTCACCATCAATGAATGCATCACTGCTTACCATCAGGTGGGATCGCAGTCAAGCACTGGTTTATATCAATTAAAAAAAAAACATTATGGAGGCCTATATTTAGCAGTACGTCTTTTGACTAAAAGATGACTTTTATGTCACAATCGTGTCTGTTCTGCGTGCTATAGAAGTGGCAAAGTGTTTGACCAACAAAATTTGAATCTTAAAGTGTATATTTTCAATAGGTATCAATCACAATTCGTAATATTTGCCGCGTATTTCTCACCTACTCACTTAGTAATTCGCCACGCCATTTATTGCGACGGCGATTTTGCCTTATCGGTTGCGTATTTTCCATAGACTTGCCTATAGTTAAATATATTTGAAAATGCTTCTACAAGCATTTAGAATATTCCAGCTCAATATAATTTGTTTACTACTTTATTTACCTACACACAAACGCTTCAAAATGATAATGAGAAATCCAGATAGAAGAACTTTCTTCCAGCAGACCTGCGACAGAAGAGTTGGATAAGAGATAGACAGTACGCGTTAATAAACTAGTTTCTAAGAGCGACTCCGCTCGCGTGAAAGTTGGTCCATACAAACTTTGGAACCCCGTTTCTTGCCCTTAGAGGGTGAATTTCGGAAAAACCCTTTCTTATGTGTCTTATTTATCATCATCATCTTCCTGCCCTTGTCCCGTGTTATTTGGGGTCGGAGCAACACGTTTTTTTGTTCCATTCTGCCCTGTCACTCGTCATACTATCACTAACTTCCTTTTCTTTCATATCACTCTTCACACAATCCATCCATCTTTTCTTTGGTCTCCCTCTCCCTCTCCATCCATCCACATGTAAACTTATAACTCTTTTAGTAACATGCGTTTCATCTCTCCTCTTCACATGACCATACCAAGACAAACGATTCCCTTTCAACTTTTCAGTCACTGGCGCCACTTTCAAACTTCCCCTAATATACTCATTTCTCACTTTATCCATTCTCGTCACACCACACATCCATCTTAACATTCTCATCTCCGCTACGTGCAATCTTTTTTCATCCGTCTTTTTCACAGCCCAACATTCTGATCCATACAGTATGACAGGCCTTATCACGGACTTGTAGATTTCTTGTGTCTTATTTATATTTTATTAAATAGGAACAACAAGCTAATCTATTATATCTTAGCAACACTCATTGGTAGAAAACACTGACTTCTGCAATGCAGATTTCTTTCAATCTAGCTCAGAAATCAGGGCTATGAAAGTTCGAGCATAGCGATTGAAAACCCCTATACCTATTATACACGCTATGTTACCTCGACATACTGAAACTAACGTTATTTATGTACCTACATGAATTTTCCACTTAGGCACTTAGGCAGGTATCTACTGATTACAGCAATGCCATAATTGTAACCTTGTCGTGGGTTATCCAGAAAACGGTTTAAAATACTTGATAAGTAGACACCACGATTTTATTTGACTTTGTATTTATGTTGTTGATTAAAATTTTATCATAGCATAAATCAGCCTTAGGATAATGCACCCACTGCTAAGATTCAGGCCTCCTCTCTAAGAGAGGGAATGAGCCGTAATCCATGTTAGGGGCTCATTGCGGGTTGGTGGATGTCATAATATCTTCTAATTTTTAGGGTTCTGCACCTCAAAAGGAAAAAACGGAACGCTTATAGGATCACTTTGTTGTCCGTCCGTCTGTCTATCTGTCTGTCTGTCAAGACCTTTTATTTTGGGAACGGTGGAGGTATCGAGCTGAAATCAAAGCCATATACTCAAGTCTGCGGTCCCTTGAAGCTGTGAAAAAATCAAAATTCATTGACCCAGAATCCTGAAATTTGGCATGAAGCAAGGTCTCATAGCACAAGTATAGAAAGAAAATAAAATCTGAAAAGAGTAAATTTTTTGTTACGTCACAAAAAAACAACTTTTTTGCGTTTCGGAAAAACTTCGAGATTCCATTTGGGAATTGAAATATTTGTAAGTTTTGTAAGTTTTTTGGTTTTTGTTTTGTAAGTTTGTACGGAACCCTCATTGCGCGAGTCCGACTCGCACTGGCCCAGTTTTTTATTCTAGGACATGCCGATTTCATCGCGGTGTTTTCCTTCACCGAAAATGTTATCACACTAATATTATAAAGGCGACTGTTGTATGTATGTATGTGTGTTGGTATTAATCCTTCACGCTCAAACTTGCTTGGCACACGGGTAGACCATGTCTCAGAAGGAGATATACGATAATTTTCTACTTTCACACAGACGAAGCCGCTGGTAAAGGCTAGTATGCAATAAATATAGTTACAAGGCTTCATCAAACACAAGCCTTATCTTTGGAGACGTAACTTTTAACCTCTTCCGTGACTATCTGACACACCGTAGCCAAAGAGTTAAGGTAGAAATAGTACAGTCAAACGGGGTGAATAGAAACGCAGGGGTGAATAGGAACAAAAGTTTGAAGGGGATCTTCGCGTTAATTAACAATTTTTCCCAGCATTTAAATCCTCCTATTTATTCATTAATTGTAATAAAAACGGATGCTTTGATAAAAATCAATTATAAAAATATATACCGATGTGAAAAACCTAACTAAAGTTTTGTTCCTATTTACCCCTGCGTTTCTATTCACCCCGTTTGACGTAATTTAATGGATTTAGGGTGAAATTCACCAATAAAACTAATCGCGTTTTAACGTTTGGCTCGCATAATCGCGTTTAGCCGCTGTCACTAGTGTCACTTGTAAAAATACAACAAAAGAAAAATATAGACAAGTGACACTGTGACAGGCGGCTAAACGCGATTATGCGAGCCAAACGTTAAAATGCGATTAGTTTTATTGGTGAATTCCGCCCTTTATGTTTATGTTAAACTAAGTTTTAAGCTTGTTAAAACTACAAAGTGCAGCTAATTTTTGAATTAACGTAAGGGTAAGGCGCCTGTGTCTGTAACACAGTTTAAACTAGCACATACACAGATATTCACTCTGTCTCAATTAATGCATAGCGTTGTATTGTACTAAATTGTTTATATGTTCGGTTGAGATGGACAAATTGTATTTGGCTCTGTGAAAATAAACGATTATTATTATTATCTAAATAGGCTTAACTTAACCGCAATGACTGCTATAATCAAGTATAGGTACAGAACATCATGTAGAAACAAATTAATCAGGCATGTAGCACACACTCCTATCAAGATCAGAGACTATACCACTCGAAGTTATGGACGACTACGTTTACCTGGACAGACGGTCCAGTTGGGAAGGTCTAACTTCGAGAAAGAGATAAATCGTCGAATCCGACTCGGCTGGGCAGCGTTCGGGAAGCAGCGCGGTAACTTTTCGTCCAATATACCACAGTGTCTCAAGACGAAAGTCTATGAGCAGTGCGTGTTGCCAGTGATGACATATAGCTCCGAAACGTGGCCGCTTACAATGGGCCCTATCAGAAGATTTAAAGTCACCCAAAGAGCAATGGACAGGGCTATCGTCGGAATTTGCTTGCGTGATCGAATTAGGTATGAGGATTTCCGCAGAAGAACCAAGTTTACCGACTTAAAATCAAGTAATAAAAAAATTAAAAACAGCACATATGTAACATTAATTAAAAATCGCGTATTATACTTCTTCATATCTTCTTCATTATCATAAAATATCATATCAAAATAAAACTTTTATTTTTTTGCGCCTAGTAAAATCTTAACAGCAAAAGTTTAAATCATCAACTTAAAGAGTTGCTCTAGATAATTATAGTGACAGGCGCTTCTCTGAATAATTTTATAGCACGTGGTTTAATACCCTTACTCTACATTATTAACAGTGGTATTATATGTACCTATACTCTTCATTACTATCATAGTCAAAACATTTGTGACACTTTTTACCAGGACATCTGAAAAGTTCGTCCAAAATACAGAAGATATTTCGGTGAACTAATTCATAATCTCCCTAGCTAGTTGATGGTGAAATAGCTTGGAGTCGATTTTCAGTCTAACCGGATGCTGCTGAATACCTACATGTGTTTTACACGATGCTCCCTGGATAGACTGATGGTCAGACTTCCTGGCGTCTGACTACCTGTAACGACTGTCAAAGACCTACGAACTACAACCGAGACCCACGGTTTTATGTGCATTCCGAGGCACGGGTCAGTAATGTCCGAAATAAACTAAAATAGTAGATTATGTGACTAGGGGATAAAGCAGTGTCTTTAAGTCGCGGGCGGCATGTTGAATTCCGAACGAAACGAAGGTTACTAATTTCAATCCCGAACGATAGTGAGGGATTTATATAATTAACTAAGAAATAAAGAAACCTGAGTGAAATGAGGAATTCAAGCCACCCAAGACAAAGACAACTTTATTCCCGTGTTGGATACTCTACTTTTTACACCATCTGTGAGATAATTAAAAGATAATTTAGTAAAACAAATCATATATTAGAGAAATATTATTATTATGTACAAGTTAATCGTAACTATCACTCAACATGTCTCGAGATTTGAAACAAACAAAAATCACTACTCTAAGATTCTATAGTTTCAATTTTCTTTATCGTTCCCGCTTTTTCATTATATTTTTTTCGAAACTCGTCAGTAACCACGACCACGTTTTATTCTGTTTTTTTTTTTTAGTGGCCAGTTTGAATTTTGAATAAACTTGTTTGATGCACATACATTTTAGTTCGCTTAATGTTAACGGTTTTTGACATTCCAAATTCAAATCTCATTATTCCCTAGGGATCGCCCATACTGCATTATCTCCCTAGGGACAGAATGACTTGCTTTGAGTGATGGTTGTATGACATATAAAAGAGCATTATCGAGCAGGTGGTGTAAAAAAAATCTTGAACCCGCAACCTCATGCATGAGAGTCGTGTTCCTTAGCTACTGGGGCATCACGTCAACTAATTACTATACGTTAATTTATTTACTACCTATATTATTAGACTGAAATAGCAAAACAACGCGAGGCTTTCAGCAAACATTAGAGAACAACGCACTGTACGCTTCCTAGTGTTTCTGCTATTGGCTTTATTGTAGGGTTGCCTCCAGTAAAATCGATGATAAAAATAAAATGTTTGATTTCCTTTCAATCATTTGCCATTTTAGTTTCAAGTCGACTGGCCTCACCTAGTTTAAATTAACGAAAAAACTGGCATAACTATTTGCAAAAACCACATTATTTGTCCAATATCAAACTTGTGTTCATTTTACCTTCTTCTTCTTCTTCTATTTCATTTTACCCAACCTTTTAAAAGAAGGTTATGTTTTTGTTCGTGAGTTTGATTCCCGCATAAAATATTTCGTGTACTTACAGTAGTGTTACATAGGCGGACTTAATGCAACAAGGCATTCTCTACCAGTCAACCTTTGGGTTAAAAAAGACAACACTGTGGTAGGTGTGTATAATAAATAAATAATAGATATTTCTATAATATCTTATCTTATAGTGGGGCTGGCCCTAGACCAGAGCACTTCGACTATATTTCTATAATAAGTCCATATTTCAAATAGAATGAAGCAGCTTCATCTTCATCATCATTTCAGCCGAAAGACGTCCACAGTTAGACAGGTCTCCCCCAAGTGTTACCATAATGAAGCAGCTTATAATAATGAAGTACATAACCCTATGCTTATAATATTTATATAACATTTGTGCAGCTTAAAGATAATAATTGTTTCAGAGATGGATGTCCTGTGAATCTCAGTTTACATGCTTGTGAACGCATTCACGATTCCGAGACATTCCTAGTGAGGAACAAGGCTTTGATTTTTTTTAAATGACTATATGAGAGCTACGTCAATAAAAGCAACGTAAATTTCCAAAATAATAAAAAAACCGCAAATATACAACGCACTGGTTGTCTGCCAACCCTACCTAATATACATTAATGAGAGCCATTCTGCATAAGATTATTTGAGTGCAGCAAACGAGGCTCTGTTGTTTTAATGGATTAGATACTAACGTGCTGGAAGACTATGGAACCGTTCCGTAAATACCTGGGTATTTATTCTAGGTTTTTATAGGAAGTAAAAAACCTGTTGCAGCAATTATTTAATGTTGTTTTTCATTTTCTCAGCCGAAAGAGGTCCACTGGACATAAACAATTTTTTTTTTACAATAAACTTCAAAAACAGTACCTACATTTATCATGAATATCAACTTCAACTGCAACTAATCATTAATGGCATTTGTCGAAGACACACCACAATTTTGCCAATAACACCGACAAACTACTATTAGACTATAAACGCTGGAGAATATTTTGAGAATATAAATAAATAAATAAACTTTTTACAAAAAAAAAAATAACCGACCACTAAAAAAACACTAAAAGGATCAAAATAATTTTAATTTCGGAAGTCGGTGTTTCTCGGTATTGTTTGTTTCTTATTTAACACCGACTTCCGAAATTAAAATTATTTTGATCCTTTTAGTGTTTTTTTTAGTGAAGTCGGTTATTTTTTTTTTGTAAAAAGTTTTTATTTTACACTTTTTAGTTGCGAACCACTTATAAACAGAGTGCCTATTTCTCATGACGATTCCAATTAACCCAAAACACTGCAAGGTTACATTGTTTTATTAGAAAGTTCCTGTGTCTACCTTCCACCTTCCGGCTCCATCACCAGATCAATTCGATAGTATCTTATAGCCAAAGTGCATCTCATGACAATTCTAATAAGCCCAAACACGGCTAGGATACATTGATTAATTACGGAGTTCCTATGCCTACCTTCCGGCTCCATCATCAGATCAGTTCGATAGTACCTTATAGCCAAAATGCATCTCATGACGATTCTAATAAGTCCAAACACGGCTAGGTTACATTGATTAATTATGGAGTTCCAGTGCCTACCTTCCGGCTCCATCATCATCATCAGATCACTTCGGTGATACCATTTCCAACGTAACTATTCAGAACCATTCATTTATTTGTATTGTCATAGTCGCTTAACTATCTTCATTGTGATATCAATGTGAGTATGAAGTTCCGTTCACCATTTCTGATCTTCTTCATCAGTTCCATTTCATCAAATGTTACTTTTTGACTGTAAATGCTTAAGTACTCGATGAAAATACCAAAATCACTATATGGTTGCCTATAATATTTGAGGAGTTCCCTCGATTCCTCATGGATTCCATCATCAGAACTGGATTTTGAAAAAATGGGACCAATCTGGAAGCATATCCTATAAAGGGAAAAAAAAATTTGCAAATCGGTCCATAACCGACGGAGTTCTGAGGTAACAAACATAAAAAAAAAAAAAAAAATACAACCGAATTGAATAACCTCCTTTTTTTGAAGTCGGTTAAAAAATAAATATGTTCAAAATAGGAAAAACCAGGTAAGTGAAAGTCGGACTCGCGCTCTGAGGGTTCCGTACAAACTTACCTATGAAAAAAGTTAAATTCTCGAATTGAGTTACGAAGATTTTTCCGAATCGCAAAAAATGTTTCTTTTTGTGGCTACAACCCGGGAATCTTTAAGTCGAGAGTGAATAGGTTATTTCTAGGTAAGCGCGCTCCATCGTCGACCGCATCGTCGCTTTCCATCAGGTGAGATAGTGGTCAAGCGCGAACCTATCAAAAATAAAAATAAACTACAAATTCACAGTTTTCAGACTTTTTCCTATACTTGTGCTATAAGACCTTGCTTCATGCCAAATTTCAGGATTCTAGGTCAACGGGAAGTACCCTATGAATTTTCCCTTGAGGGTGTCGAAATATACGTTTTTTGCGACATAAACGGCCGTATCTTTTTTTTCGTTAACTCAGAAGTTTGATTTTTCACAGCTTCAAGGGACCGCAGGCCTGAGTTTAGGTTTTAATTTCAACTCGGTACCTTCACGCGTTCTCGTGATAAAAGGTCTTGACAGACAACTAAGTGATCCTATAAGGGTTCCGTTATTCCTTTTGAGATACGGAACCCTAAAAAGTCATTGCAGAAGCTAACTGAATCATGAATATCTAAAAAAATATAACTTGACATGTAAACTGTCCTTACAATTTCTCGATGACTCTCAAAAGCTCCGATTTAGCGGATATGATTTTGTCATCGTCGATCTTCAATTTCAAATATAGTTCGAATATTTTAATACCTACCATACCATGCATTGATCTTCTACAGTATCACATAACATACGTCATTATCAACATAGCCATCTTATCAGCAAAGCAGATCAAACAAACCGCGACCCCTGTGGGGAATAGGGAAGTTGACTATAGCCCTACAGATTTACTTGTATATGATACTAGTTCCTGTCAGTAGTTTTGCCGGTGTGAAAGTCCTAAAGCGCTCAGTGATAAAGTAGCATTCTTTGGGCTGAAACTGCGTTAGGCACCCTACTTTCCGAAACCGCGTTGTGCAACAACTCTACTTCGGCACATAATGCACTTACGGTGGTATTCGACACCTCCAGCTTAGATTGTACCTCAGCCAAGCTTGCTTTCAGGGATGTTATGTCCTTCAGCACCGGACAGTCGAACGTGACGGGAGGCAGTTTATGAAGCTCCTTCACCATGAAAGCGGGCACGTCGTCACGGTCGGTGCTCCTCATCATTGTGATGATATCCTGCACACTTCTCTGGCCTTCTCATCCCTCCGTCGGGATTTCATCTGGTCAACTTTGAAAGATTGACCAGAGGATTGAGGATCTCTCTTATCTCCTCCTCGTTGCAACTGGACTTGCAGATCTGCAGGATGCTGACCTTGTCCATGGTGTGTAATGGCATGTTTGATGAATGCCAACCGCTCATTGGCTATGTTGTGGTTGACTCATAGCGACGAAAAACGGGCAACGGCTACTGCAAGGTAACACGCGAATATAAAATTCGTATGGAGCAGCGCAAACACGTGCGTACTTGACCGCGCATTGCACTGCACTGCCAAGTGCCCATAATACCCACCCGCGTTCCTACAGTTGCCTTTTGCGATCCAGTGCCATGGTAACTCTTTCGAACAATCCGCAACCCTGTGTGTAGTCACGTGCACATTGTATGTTGGTTGTATACATGTGTACATAGTAATAATTTACTTGTGGAGGGTTTGTAATCGCACAGTAGTAAGACCTTGATTCTTGCCAAGACTTTGTAGAACTAATGTGACATTTTGTATTATTTTCAAAGCGTGGTAATTGATGGTCGTCACTTCTCAGAATGAAAATATTCTCCGCTGTACATCGAAACAATAATTTAGAATACGTGTTTTAATGACTACTGATAATGTTTGGATTTGTAAACGCCTGTCAAGAAACAATCGCAACACTCCAATTAGTTACACTCGTCTAAACAAAATTATCATCTATTATTATAAATTTGCGACCAAAGATCTGCGTACATTTTTTTAATGGATGTGACTGCTAACACTGCTAACAACTGAGAAAATAAAAATAATATAGGCAATATATTTAAATATCTAACCACGCCTCCAAAATAGTTTAAAACCGATTTAAACAACGGTGCGTCATTTTGAAAATTTAATAAACAGACCACAAACATTTAGTTTTAATTGCAATAACGAAGGACAGTTAAAATAGTTTCACTTTGCCTCCCCGTTGTCCCTCTGAGGTATGTACACCCTCTCGAATAGTTCTCCCATCCTTTCGCCATTGAGACAAAATCCTCGTGACACACTGTCGTCGCCAAAGGACTTATTACCATTGGGAATTACATTTTCTACTTTATTACCACGCATTATAGCTGAAATTTCACTCTCGTAACTATGGTTCTGATTTCGTTGTGCTTTAGGAAAAGGTATTTGTTTTTGCTCTTGCATACCGCACGCTACTTGGAATATCGACTCAAGTGCAAGTTGGTCCTGCATCCTTCTCTGTATAGCGGTTGCCTGGACGTTGGCTACAATGTCTTTATACTTATTCTCAAGTTTCTCCAGGGAAGTGTTCAGTTCAGCTTGACTTTCAACCGTCATTTCACTAACAACTTGAGCCCTCTGTCTCACTAACTGCAGTTGTAAAGAGCATTCTGCCAAGTGTTGCTCTCTTTGTAACTGAGCCAGCTTAGCTTCATAGATTTTAGTAGTCTTAATTTTTGACTTTTCCATTTTGTTAAGACGTTTCTCTAATTGTTGGGCTTTAAACCTCAAGCTATCGCCTGACAAATCAGCGTTGGATCTTTCCATGAATTTGCTAAACATAGAATGGAAATGGTTTTTTTGGTCTTCACTTTGAATCTTTAAACATACTATTTCTGCATCTTTCATCTCCAAAAGCTTATCTTTCTCCTCAATTATTCCATCTTTTAATTTAATTAAATCTTTTTCTTTTACTATAGCGGTTTCTTGAATTTTGTTTATAGTATCTTCATAATTAGCTCGTAATTCCTCTAATTTCTTTTCAAAAACTCCTTTAACCTCTTCTCTTGCTGCGGTTCGGACCTTAATTAATTCAAGTTTATGTTTAGCATTAATTTCTTCTATTTCATTTTGCTTTAAGTCGTTGGCATGATCTAATTGATCTTGAAGCGAATTTATTGTCTGAATCATAGTATTTCTAGAATCTTGAACCTCTTGGAGTTGGCATTTTATAGATTTCAACGTAACACTGCTTTCATTACTTCTTATAAAGGCACTTGTGGCATTATCAACTTTTGTAATACACTCGTATAATAACTCTTCTTTTTTCTGAGCTTGAGACTCCAGTTTTAAAGCCTCCAACTCTTTTTGAAGCAATATATTATGCATTTTGATTTCTCTTAGTTTCATGACAAGGTTATTTGCTCTGCATTCAAATTTTTCACCGTTTTCTGTTAAATTTTGTAACACTTCTGGACATGTATAGCAAAACATATTACATTGATTGCGAGTAGGTTTGCATTGCTCTTTTGTTACTGGTCTCGAGTTGACCTTACTACTAGTTACACTTCCAGTACTTTTATCAAGTTCTTGTGATGATACTTCTAGATAGTCAGTTTCTGAACTGTTTAATTTATTATCAAATATGACTTTCATGCGAGGTTCGTCTGAGTCGACAACGAGGTACTCTACTTCGGTTGAGGATTCTGTACTAGCAACATCGTCGGACAGTGGTTGCAATTCAGCAGGAGGGCGGTTCAAGAATGGTAAATCTAGGATACCTCTAGCAAGTTGGTAGCAAAGCACAAACACGTACTTATTCCTTAAAGCTTTTTCATTATCTTTACAGTCAGAGAGCCTTTGAATCCAGGCGTCGCAGATTTTGATCACATTTTCGTCAACCAGTTGTCCTAAGTAAGGCCTTAACAGTTGCAAGTACCTCTTATATTCTATGTCTAAATTTGCAATATCACCGTCGTCCATTGTAGTTATAGTTTGTTGGCATCAAAAATTTTTATAGATTGATTTTCCGAAATGACTAAACTGAAACGTCACAATGTCAAAATCTCCGTTTACAATTTTATTTTTTTATTTTTGCGTCACCGCACAGAATATTTTTATGTGAATTCGAAATACAAAGAAGTTTTTATTATATTATAATTTCACTTCAGTACCTCGGACCTAAATTTATATACGTAAGTTAAAAAAATATTTAGACGTCATCTTGATACAAATCATCGCGCGAATACGCGATCATCGCGTTTACTTGTACCACGAACCCAATCGCGTTATTGCGCGTAAAGAGGTCGGCCTCCGGTTATACCAAAAAGCCTAACGTGATGATAGTGTCTTTGCCGAAGTCTTAAACAATTATTTAAAAAACTAGCAGCTACCAGCGGCTTCCCTCGCGTGATAACACACATACACATACACACACACAATACGCACACTCACACGCTTTGTTTTTGTTTTTACACTTTGTTTTTGTATATGTTTATCCTATCCACATTATGATGTGTATAATAAAGTATATAATAAATAAATAACAGATAATTAATTATCCCAAGGGAACATAGTCCCGAGAGAAAAAGTACCCTAAATGCTATTCCGAGACATGATCTATCCGCATTCCAAACTCCATCCGAATCCCTTCAGCAGTTCGAGCATGAAGGCTTCTCGCCCTGCCTTCCGCCGAAGACGCACCAAGCGTCGGAAGTCGCAGGACACTTACCGGCCAACGTAGGTGCGGGATTCCGGACAACGAGCCGTGGGTAGTTCGCCTTCCGGCTGTTCAGTAAGGGCCAAGCTCGGGTCGACGGTGCTTTGAGTTCCACGCGCGCCTTAAAGAGATGTAAGCAAAATTGATGCGGCCAGTTAGGGCCGACGCCTGCCAGGGTTGCGGATGGTTTAAAGGAGTTACCACAGCTTTCGCAACAACAGTCAACTAAAGGAACACTGTGGGTTTTAGGTCAATAAAAGCCTGACACTCCCTTTCTCCCCACCCAGAGCGAGAGGGAGCGTCTTTGATAAATTTTGATGACTTCCCACGTAAAGAAAAGAGTCATGAAACATCCAGTTTTACCTTCTTATATACCAATCCCTAAAAAACACAACCTATTACCAGTTCTAACTAGTGTTACATATATAGTTTGGCTAAAATATTCCCTGAAAAGCTTTTTGTGTATCTTCAACTGTCCCGTCTGGTTTCAGGCGAAATACTTTTTAGGCGCAATGAGATTACACTTTTGTTCGCACAAAAAAAAATACCACTGGGTACAAAAGGTTCCTATCTCTTAAATTAAACTAGTTAGTAAGCTGTACTACATGCTCCTCCAAATAATATTAAAGTATTCGTAGGTATGGCTCTGTGTCGAATGATGTTGCTTACAATGAGCCTCATCAGAAGGCTCAAAGTTACCCAAAGGGCAATGGAAAGGGCTATGCTCGGAGTTTCCTTGCGTGGTCACATCAGAAATGAAGATCCGCAGGATCCGCAGGAGAACCAAAGTTACCGACATAGCTCGAAGAATCGCCAAACTTAAGTGGCAATGGGCAGGGCAAGTGGCGACCAGTACCAGGAGTGGCACGGGAGTCATGGATACGAGACGCACAGGACCATCATCACCACATGATGATGACTCGTAGGTAAACACAACATTTAACCAATATGTAAGACAGTAGATAATAAATAAATGGGCTGTGGAATTGGTCGAAATACACATCAAGGCCCTAAAACGCAAAGGGCAAATGAAGGAACACGGGTTGGTTTTATTCGGTTAAATTCTGACACTCAGGTCAACGGGAAGTACCCTATGAATTTTGATTCTCTAGAGAGTGTCGAAATACACGTTTTTTGCGACATAAACGGTCGTATTTTTTTTCGTTAAATTAGAAGTTTGATGCGCCATGCGTTCTCGAGATAAAGGGTCTTGACAGACAGGACAGACAGACGGACGGACAACAAAATGATCCTATAAGGGTTCCGTTTTTTCCTTTTGAGGTACGGAACCCTAAAAAGTAGAAACTGACTAAAAGAAACTGTAATAAGGATTACGTTGTAGCTATATTTTCCTAAACAGTGAAATTATAATAAGACTTTTTTTAATAACATCTGCAATGGTCACTGCATTTAATAAGCATAAATCTGCAGCTGCATATTTCCTTAACGGTGAAATTATAATAAGACTTTTTATAATAACATCTGCAATGGTCACTGCATTTAATAAGCATAAATCTGCAGCTGCATATTTCCTTAACGGTGTAATTATAATAAGACTTTTTATAATAACATCTGCAATGGTCACTGCATTTAATAAGCATAAATCTGCAGCTGCATATTTCCTAAACAGTGAAATTATAATAAGACTTTTTAGAATAACATCTGCAATGGTCACCGCATTTAATAAGCATAAATCTGCAGCTGCATATTTCCTTAACGGTGAAATTATAATAAGACTTTTTATAATAACATAGCTGCAATGGTCACTGCATTTAATAAGCATAAATCTGCAGCTGCATATTTACTAAACAGTGAAATTATAATAAGACTTTTTATAATAACATAGCTGCAATGGTCACTGCATTTAATAAGCATAAATCTGCAGCTGCATATTTACTAAACAGTGAAATTATAATAAGACTTTTTATAATAACATCTGCAATGGTCACTCAGCATTTAATAAGCATAAATCTGCAGCTGCAAGGAACAGGAGTGGGTTTTTAGTTAGTAAAAGTCTGACACTACTTTCCGCTCCGCCCAAGAGCGAGATTTGTCATAAGATGATTTTCCCACCTAAAAAAAAAAAAAAGAAAAAAAAGCTGCATATTTCTTATACAGTGAAATTATAATAAGACTTTTTATAATAGCATCTGCAATGGTCACTGCATTTAATAAGCATATCTGGCCTTATAAATATTCCCACTTTTGGGACTGAGGCTCTCAAGGAGAAGGAATGGGCCGTGATTCACTACGCTGCCGGCCTGGTGCGTGTATGTCTTTGAAGTTTTGTATCTAGGGAGGAAATTATCGTAAGGAAACCGGTATAGGTTTCCTCATAATAATTTCCTGCACCGTTTTGAGAGTAGAGATGATGTTATAAATTACACAAAGTGAAGTCCACTTTTGCTCTGCCAATACTGGTATTAACCAGACTCAACAATAAATTAACATTCACAGTCAACTGAGTCCAGAGAATTATAAATGTCAAAAGTACATAATCTACACTAATATTATAAAGAGGTTGTAATTTTGTTTGTAGGAAGTAATCTCTGGATATACCGAACCAATTTTGAAAATTCTTTCACCAAAATCGAGCTACATTATTCCTAAGTGACATAAGCTATATTTAATTGTAAATATATTTTTTTATACCAAAAATAAATCTCGCGCGGTGAAGCGTGCACGGGTGAGCTAGTCATTTAATAATTTAAGAAATCCTGGATCATATAGTATGCCTTATTTATAACAAAGAAAAAGTTTACGAAAAAAATAATATACCAAATAATAAAAAAGAATATAACAAAGCATTTGAACCGACCTTATGCACATCAAAAACATTTATCTATGAAAGTGAAAATGATTTTCTCCATTTTCCTTCGGGCTGGGGAACCTTTTATAATTCCTATAAGAAGCTTTGCGACCATATGCGAGATTTAAATAACCCTAAGCCGATTTTGTCAGATGGTCGGTTATATTTCTAAGTTCATTTACATGGTCGCGAATAAGAGATTTCTTATGCTTATTTTTAAGCGCATTTTCTATTGGATAAACACGATTGTGATATATTCAGAGGGCTTAACTTTTTATTCTGTTTTTTTATTTAAAAAAGTAAAAAATAAAGAAAAGTTCATAAAGTGTTAAATAATAAAGTGGGTTGGTACATAAATAACATGTGACAATGACTTTTCTTTTTGATCTGTTCTTGTTTCTCCAGCAACTTTATTTATTTCAGCATCCTGAAAATCTTCTTTCATACTTTTTCAGCGTCGTTTTTTTTAGTCCGATTTTAGTTTTTTTTTACTTTTTATTATTTAAACTATTTTGGTGTTATTGACATCAAAGTTTTTGACCGCTTGAGGGCACCACATTGAATTTTGGTGATCATTTTGATAAGTACAAGTAAAGCCCTTTCAAATGATATCAAACAAGGTGTATTTATTTATCTTATATTTTTTTACACAATACTTTTCTAGAGGGCGCCACATTGAGTTTTGTCACATGTCACGTAGACTTGCTCAGCGGACGATTATGACGGTTCTAACGATACTTTATTTGTCGAGTTCCGATAAGTAGTTTAGTAGCCATGAGGGAATAGATGAACATACACACACACACACACATACATACATAAATACATACATACATAGCCTGTCAAAATCATAACCTTCCTTTGGCTTTGCCGTATTCGGGTAAAAAGTAAGTGAGTATTAATTAATATTAACTCAATAAAACGTACAGTCGACGAAGCTGAAAAGTTCTGGAGGGCCGAACGTATACAAGAACAGCGTTGGAAGGCCTTTTACCTGGTAGACCGAGACCTGGTGAAGACCACGGGAATCCTCTGGTTGCCAAAAGAACAGGACTGATTGAAGCGGTCACGCTTGAGGGCTATGTTCAGCTTTGGACCGTCTTTCACTCTTTTTTATTAGCAGATACCAGAAGTAATTTTAATTATTGTTGTGAAATGATTTGGTACTAGTGTGTGGTGTTCTGGCTTAAGACCAAAACATGTTGGTGTTTTAGCAATTAACCTGGTCTCAATCCCCTTTAAACCGTATTGATTATTACCTAAAAGCAGTGTTTTATAAACCGACGGGGCCTGTACGAGCAAACCCGTACATATCAATTGTATTAATTTTGTGCTGACATCGAAGCGCAGCTAATGGATAAAAACACACATTTATGTAAGCGCTGTAGTAGTTGCATAGCACCGATGAAAGACTCATTCGCCGCGGGTCGATCATCTATAATTTTCGGGCAATACACAAATTGAACTTAAAATCAGTTTATCATTTAAATGTACCTTTACCCCGTACATTTTTGGTCCTTCGAGCCGGATAAAGGAAAAGTCTTGGTTTGGGGGTATGCAGTCGCAAGCCAAGCAAAATAAATTACCAACGGTACTAGTCTAGAGTAATAATAATTTCAGTTAGCTGGCTGTGCCTATTTACTCTTTAATATTTTTTCATTTATTGTTTTGTTTTTTTTTTTGAACTCGTAAACAGTATGCGACTTTAAACACAATTATTCTGAAAATAACTTACATAATTATAATGTTTAAAAATTATCACAAGAGTAGAGGTCGGGTGCGTAGTGCACCCGACCGCTCACCACATTTACGGTCCTAGGGGGTCGCAACAATTGGTAACTTAAAAAGGGATCATGAATATACGAAAATATTGAAAAACACTCATCTTAAAGCAATGAAAACTAGTCTAAACTCCAAATGACTGTAATAACTGCTGAGTCATCAAAATATGGTCTTAAATCCCCAATCAGTTATTTAGTGGCAGTAACCGCACTATCCAGATAAGTTTGGCACTATCTGGTACTCAAGTTCTCGTCCCAGAGGTATCTGTGTTATATGACGTCATAAATGTAACGTCATTAATCCGATGCAGTTTGGCTGTAATTTTGCGATCGAAGGAGAGTAGTGTTTTTATATTGCTGAGGGAGAATTATTTATATATCGCTGTGTTTAATTATATTATATTAATAATAGGTCTTTATTAATATAATATAATTTTTATGTTTTTACCTATGAAATTGCCGTTTTTTATAACGGGTTGCTTGAAGTGTTGTTTCATTGTTTCCACGGTAGAACTCATATTACAAAATAATGCGAGTTTTCTTAGATTTCATACAAAAATGGTTATAAGTACTGCGATATTACAGGAAATACAAAGCACAAAGAAACCAATAAATACATAATTTCGAAAAAAGAATAACGTACCTTTAATACGAAGTTTATTTGAACTTACAATTCCAAGTCAATCCAAAGATATAACACTTCAAAGCAACGCATAGTTAAAGTTACGCATAGTTAGTTAAATAATATCAAATAAGGACTTGTAAGTCTCATTTCAATTTTAGTTCTTAACTGTTTCGGTGGTCCCGTGTACTATTGGTACCTCTTATATAGGGTGACTGGTAATTAGTGTACGATACTTAAACACGTAATTGTGCTCATGATAACCAACAACTTTTACCATGGGAACAAAAACCTGAAATTGCGAAAAAAAAATCAGCTGTTCAGTACATTTATGTTTGCCTAATGTACTGAACAGCTGATATTTTTTTCACGATTTCGGCTTTGCTCCCATAATAAAAATTGTTTATTATCATGGGCACAATCACGTGTTTAAGTATCGTACACTAATTGCCAGTCACCCTATATATTCAGTGGTACCTATAGTAAAAGCATACTCCATCGCTACTAGAATGTCTACTCTCATGAAATTGGATCTCGTCTATAACTGAAAGCATACAATCAGCAAAAACTGGATGCAGCATAGGCATTAAAGTATTAAAATGCCGTGGTACATTTGTCGTGCATGTAAATATCAGAATACTAGCTTTTGCCAGTGGCTTCGCCCGCATTCCTATGTTACTCAGTGATAAAGTAGCATTCTATTGGTGAAACAAATTTTTAAATTGGTTCAGTAGTTTTTTTAATTTATTCGTTACAAACAAAAATACAAATATTTCCTCTTCATAATAAAAAGTACAGATGTACCTAAGTATGTCACTGAGCTACCAACAATATTACTAATTTCATGGGTTACTCAATTAATCAATATTTCGAATCTTCTGCCTCACAGCACCTGAAAAAGAAAAGTAACAGATAAAACATTTTGAGCGCCAAAACGCTGACCCCAAATTAGCACCAAGTCGGAAAAGAAACAAAAATCTTAAGTTTATAGAATGATGTCAGTATGTAGATCAAGTGCAAAGGATCATATCATTTAAAATTCTTTTACTAGACTAGTACCGCATAGTTCCGGGATTATTACTAGATTTAAGACCATGACTAAATAAAACGTTATTAAATAAAATAAAATTCAAAAAAAAAATACAACCGACTTCAATGTAAAAAAAAAACACTGAAAAGTGCAAAATAAAGTTAATTTCGGAATTAATTACATTGAAGTTGGTTGTATTTTTTATTTTATTTTACACTTTATAGTTATGGTACCACCACTAAAAAGTACCCCTCATCCAAACTTAAATACCTTATAGCCATCTGTTGTTAAACTTTTTAGTGTAGCTCACAATTACGAACACAACAACAACACAACAGACACAACTTATGAATAAATAAACCAACATGTAACACATAACAGTCACAGTATTATGAGTAATGAATTAAAAGTCTAAATGAGCCTTTACTGTAACAAGCCTAGACCTTTTACTCAAACAAAACTAAAAATACAAAACGACGACAATAAGACGAATAGTGTTCCACGTTTGGTTCGTGGTTTTTTGATTTTTTCCACGCGCGCCTCAAAAAGTCGTAGAGGCCCATGTCCGTTAGGGCCACACAGAATGTCTGAAAAGGCAACCGTGGACATATAACGCAAAGGGCAACTGAAGACCACAGGTGTGTTTTAGTCAGTAAAAGTCTGCCACGCCCTCTCGCTCCACTCTAGAACGGGAGAAGTCATTGGATGTTTTCTCGAAAAAAAAAACACTTCATGTAAAACATCCAACCTAATATTCTGAACGTAGATAGTAAGAATTTCTTCGGAGTATTCACGCATATTCAAAGAGTCGTTTATACGAATGTTTGCGCCAGACGCAGTGCGTTCGAACATCAATTGTCAGTTTGTCTGTCCCGTCACGTCCTCACAAACTACGAGGGTGTGGAGATGTTTGTCAGCTTGAAAGAAATGCTTTGTCATGAGCAAGCAATTTTGATAGTGTTCATACTAGTTTTGTGACACAAGTTTGCTTGTTTTTTTTTTACTGAAATTTTCTAGCAGGTTATACTATTTTACTCTATTATCACTGAAAAATCTAAACGTGACTGTGCTTAACAGACATCATTAATTGCGTTTAGTAAAAGAAAAAAATGGCTGACAGACAAGTAAAAATGATTTATTCCGTGCTAATACCAAATACTAATACCACTTGTATTTTTTTAATACCAACAACTAGAATTTGGTACAGTCAGCTCTGTAAAACCTAATCAAAATAAATTGCTTTTATTATATTTTGGAATTAACTGTTTTCCTATTTTCAATAAAAGTTCATATCATTACACACAAAACATTTTTATTGGCTGTACCATCTTATATCTTTGGACGTGTTGTTAAATGAGTTCAAACAAATACCAGTGGTATTAAAATGTAATAAACCGTAAAAATAACTTAGGAGGAGGGACAATCATAAACTTTTGTGTGTTCAATAATTGAGAATAATATTCTCAATTATATAACCTTAAAATAAAGTATTGCCATTAGATATTAACATATAGGTATCATACTAATATTATAAAGTTTGTGAGTGTGTGTGTGTATGTATGCTTGGTAGTTCTTCACGCTCGAACAGCAGAACAGATTTGGATGAAATGTGGCACACGAGTAGACCATGTTCTGGATACTTTTTATTCCGAGAGTATATTCTCTTGGGACAATTTCCTACTTTTACGTGAGCGAAGCTATTGGCAGCAACTAGTAGTTATATCGTTGCTCCATTTACAAAATACCTTGCCTATTTAAAATCACTATCCTGACAATAATTGTCTGACAGAGAAGATCAAACGCTTATTTCATACTGGCTGTCCCCCGCTATTTCACCCGTGTCTTTAGTTTCTGATCCGCTCCCGTGTATTGCAGCATGATGATATATAGCTTATAACCTTTCTGAATAAGTGGACTATCCAACACAATTTTCTTTTTAATTCAAATTTAGTTTCTAATATTTGTGCGTTCATACAAACAAACAAATTCTTCAAATTAATATAGAATAAAATAATACAAAAAATGTTCTGCTTAATTTATCTGTTTTACTATGCTATAGAAGTGTATAAAACACAATTGTTTTAACTTCACAGCTAATTAACTAGTCAGGGTCCTTACTTGAAGAGTTTTTCTAGTCTATTGTTCATTTGTTTCATAGCCTAAGAAAAAACCTTTTTAATTTTCGAGAAAAACTAGGCTACGAGACAATTTTAATTAAGCAAAATTCTTCTTCTACACGGGCTGAAAAGGAATCTGGAATCGTGTAGGCTAGTAGGCTCAATAAAACATACATTCATTGACCATTTAAGTGATCCAAGAAATTCAGGAAGTAGGTCTAAATGACAAAAATAAACAAAACAAACATGTTTATAAATTTTTCATGTTTAAATTTCATAAATATTTTTTTTTTAACAAAATTGATTGCAAACAAAGTGTCAGTACACTTTAAATTCTAAGGGTTTACCCCCTAATATATAGAAGGGGATATATAATAGGGCTATATATAACAATTTTTTTTTAAGATACGTCCACCTGCATCATAACATATATGTTTTTGAGTGGCCACTTGATTCGTTGTTCCATAACGCCATCAAATTACTTTTACCTAACCCATAACATAATTATCAGCTCATAAACTCATCAAGGGTCTACCATAGACCGCTCTAATGGATGGTCAAAGGGCTTTCCATAATCTTCACGCGAATATTTGATCTTAGGACGCTGTCATTAGAGACAAGGGTGTCTTAGACATGATCCCTCAATTGATCACCAGAACGCGCTTGTTAAGACGTGGCGGCATTTTCATTTTGGGGAACCATAAGTGGTTATGCTGCCAGCAATAAACAATAATAGATCTTAATTGGTTTTTTTTACAATTCGCTAGTTTATACCCGCGACATCGTCAACGTCAGACTCGTAAACTCAATGCAATAGAAGTACATCGAGCACCCGTGGGCTAAGTACATCGATCTGGGCGCGTCGGTCTATATACATTTTATATGGCAACTAGACTTGTAGAGCTACATTAGATCCACGCCACACGACGCGACGCCACGCGATGCGGTTCTACAAACAAATCACGTGCGTCCGTCGGTCTAATGTAATTCCTGGTTAATTCTTTTTCTATAATAACAGTAGCCTAAGTTACTCCTTATATCATCAGCTATCTACAAATCCGTCCGACCGTCCGGTAAACGTCCGGACCGAGCCCAAGTCGTCGACGGCGCGTACTATTCCACGCGCGCCTCAAGGAGATGTCAGCAAACCATAGGGGCTCAGCAGGGTCGAAGCCTATCGGGGCCAAGGGTCGGCTTCTGGAAGGAAGACTCGGCTCTGGTACGAAAGGCAACGAAGGAACAGGAGTGGATTTTTAGTCAGTAAAAGTCTGACACTATCTTCCGCTCCGCCCAAGAGCGGGGGATGTCAATGGATGATTTTCCAACCTAAAAAAAAAAGCTATCTACCAATGAAAGTCCAAGCTTGTAAACAAAATCACATCACTGATCTTGTTAACAACTTTTCTGTGATAAAAGGGTAAGGATCTAACTAGTGCTTAATAAATAAGTCTAAGAAATAGTCTTTTGAAAATTTTGTTAAGAGGGTCCTTATTCACTCACCTATCGTCAACATCAAGCATGGTTTAAAAACTTATTACTTCATCTAACGCAATCCTACGCAATGTTTGACGAAAAGGTAACGCGAAAACAGAGAGATAACGCCTGAAAACTCTGTTAGCATCCAGTAATTCTGTGATATTCTCTCTCTCTCTCTCTGTGAATTCTCGAATATTTTACAAAACTTGTTTTAGCAAATACGTGTTTTTTTTTTAAACTCTTAAAAGATTGTTAAAAAAATTGTCATCACACAGAATCTTGATTAAATTTACAAGGCTTCTATTGCTATCCATTTTTGACTTTTTTAATTTTGAGTAAATTATGAAGTGTGAAAGTTCATGCAAAATAGCAGATTTTCAGAGGTCTTTACTGGATTAGTTTTACACAAATTTATAAATTGATTTCAATAGAAACCTAGGTAACATCAACAAGATACTGTGTTTCCAAAATATCTAATGAAAAATGTGTAATAACGTCATAATCACGTAAGAGCGATTGTATGAAAAACAGTGAAAATGTAAGTCAAGTTGGATGCCCTTAAGATATACTTATATTTTCAGGAGAACCCCGGGATTTTTTGGAAACCGTAGCTCAGAAACGCAAAGTACGACTAGAACACAGGTGAGTTTGGGACAGTAAAAGTCTGTCACTTCATCCTAGAGCTAGAAAAGTCATTCCATGATTTCCCAACTTAAAGAAAAAATTACTTTTCCAGGATATGGTCCATTCATTTACCAATATTATATAAGTCTGATTGTGATGTTTTACTTGTACTCCCACAAATCTCACTGAGTAGCCCATCAGACCAGTAACTGAGGACAATGTTTGCAATCACTTCGTAACGTACAGAGCAGATACCATTAAGACTAATTCGCCAATACAGCGCTCATTGTTCTGCTACTAATCCTTAGTCTAAATACATCAATAGCCAACCAAAACTCATCCATATGTCTAAGAAATAAGGTTTGTTTCAGAGTGACAATTCCACACTATATGGTACTGATCACGCTTCCCATTTGGTGTACTAATTGGAGTGAGAGATACGTGTAACGTAACGTGTAATGCCGGCAATGTGTTTAGGATAAGTGACGTCATTACTGTACTGGGTACGTTTCGTTGTACGTAAGGATTACGGATAATCAGCTGATTATGGACGGTATTGGGTGACGGACATTGGAAGGTTGAAGTACTTTGTAATTGGCGGGAATGTTAAGACTCAAGATCTAAGGTCTGGATCTGTGTCTAATTGTTATGGGATGTACCAAGCAGCTATTAGTAAGTGCCATTTCAGGGTTCATAAGAGTTTAGGGTTTTAAACGATTTTAAGTTAGTTTCATTAAAATTTGGTTTGTAGTTTTTAATTTAAAGAAACACGTTTGTTTGAGTAGTGGTGGCTCAGTGGTAATAGCCCCAATTTACGAGTACTAGGCCGCTGGTTCAAACCCAGGCTCACCACTGCTCTCAAAACGGCGACGGAAAACATCGTGAGGAAACCGGCATATCCCAGAACCTAAACTTTGTAGACATGTAACATCCACCAACCCGGACTGGGCCCGCGTGGTGTATTATGGCCCACTTCGTCTCCTAGAGACGAGGCCTGAGTCACAGCAGTGGGAAAATTGTAAAGTTAATTATGCTATGATTGTTATTATGTTACACATTTGTTTTGCAGACTTTACAAATTGTATGATGGAAGATACCGCCAAGGCCGGCCTAGAAATAAGTGGCGAAGCGACCTTGTCCCCCTATAGCGAGGGCTGGCTCGAGATGGCTCCAGAAAAGAATGCCTGACAGAATTTGGGGAAGCCCTTTGCCCAGCTGTGGGAAAGTCGAGATAAATAAATAAAAACATGAGGTTATATGAACTTTTCTTTACGTTTTCAGAAAAAAAATAGTAGAATGGCTTATGGAGACCGAAGAAAGCAAGCGTCTTTGACAAGTTTACAAGATACAAGATTATTTATTTAGCTAAAACATGAGTACACACCTAAATGCAAGATCACTACATAGTATAAAACAAAGTCGCTTCCATGCGGCTTCCCTCTGTCTGTCCCTATGTATGCTTAGATCTTTAAAACTACGCAACGGATTTTGATGTGCTTTTTTTATAGATAGAGTGATTCAAAATAAAGGTTTATATGTATAATAAAGTAGAGAAAAACTATTAATTTTAGAGGTTTCTAATGTGATGTCGTAAATAAACAAATTTTTTTGCGCTTACATTGCAAACGCTGGCTGAACCCTACAAGATAGAACAAAATAACTACAGTATTTCACCTTAACATTTCACCTTAAAAAGGTCTACAAACGATATGATATAATTGTCTATCTCTTAGGGATAACCCATAATAACCATTTTTTATCCGAAATAATGAAAGAACGAGAAATAATGGATTAATTACGAAGCGATTTTAAGCAATACAGCATTAATCCTTATCCAATTAAGTACTTTAAATATATTACGCATTTAGTATAGATCAATATGGCTCTTTACTCTATCTAATTTAAATAAATGTTTTCGAAGATATTACAGATTTAAAATGCAGGGACATAGCGGTTGCGGTGGTATCAGCATTGCACCCGTGCGATTCCGGGGCGGGTCACTTATGTTACAAAAAGTTCAGTAACAGTGGTTCAGTTCAGTAGTTTAAAAGTTTAATGAAGGAAGAAAGTAAACTTAAACTACCAAAATAAACATAGATCAAGTAAAAACATAAAGTTAAGTAGCCGTACCAACATCACTGATTTGTAAACCAATCATTTTAAACTCAATCAAAACCTCAATAAATCAATCATTTAAAAAATACACCTCATCATATCGGAACTCTTCAATCTGTCGTCGGCTAGGGTTGGCAGTCCACTTTAATCTCGAAATCCCGGCACCCCGGGATCCCGAGAACGGGGCTAATTGAACGTCTCCTTTATCGAGCTATTGTGAGCGTAATTGGAAATGTCAAAGCCGGTGTAAGCAGCAATATGAGTCTTATCCTTGTTTAGTTATAACAGGGGACTGGGAAAACATTGGGGCAAGAAATGTAATTGTTGAACGTAAATAAGCAGTTTTTCTAAGGAAATGTCAGGTATTTTGTAACTGTTATATTTTTTATTCAGTAGGGAATTTCTGTAGGAAGCAGACTGCGTAATATTCGTTAAGTTTTTCTGAGCAAAACTTATTACATGAAAATAAAAGTTCTCTAACAGGTACATTGTAATAGATGTGATATCGAAATAGATCGCATGAGTTTTTATTTTTTTATTTTATAGTTCAATACATTTATAGTTTACACTCGTTACAACAAAATACTTGTCTGAAAACTTAAAAGGTTTACGTGACAAAGTGGAGATAGCAAGCTCGCTCACAGCATGTTACGTTAAAATATATATATTAAGCTAACACTATAAATTTTAACATGTAATGTCACAAGTAATATAATGTTTATTGCTCTTATTAGCTGGCGGAGTGGCCTGGTAGATATACTTTATAAGGTAGGTATACCTATGCAAATTATAGTGTTTGAAGGTCAATGAAACTTTTGCCATACATAGCTGGCAATTTTTTTTTTCGCCAATAATGATACCACCACGTTTTTTAAACGCACCGTTGCGTGCGTCGACATGCATCGTCGGCGCGCTTTTATCCTAATAAAGGTCTACAGGCTGCGTCAGCCTCGCATGCGTATCGCGTCTATATCAAACCACAAAAGCACTACAAAAGCGCGTCAACAGCGCGTTTAAAAAACGTTGTGTGCACAGGCCCTAAGTCAAACCGAACTCAAGTCACCCATGAGACTCACTACGATATGCCAAAGAAGAATCTTTGATTTATTTGGCCACATTGCCAGAAAGAGAGGTGATAACCTGGAAAAGTTACTGCTGACAGGAAAAGCAGGTGGGAAATGACCCAGGGCCAGGAGTTCGATACGTTGATCAGACCAAATCCGTGCTATACTGAAGGCCACAGCCTGCGACGCCATCCACATTGCCGAAGACAACATGGCGAAATATGGTCCACAATAAAGCTATTTGTCGAGGTCACGACCTTCAGCATTAAGGATAAACGACGCAAGGAGGAGAAGAAAACCTAAGTCATATTTTTAAGGACTATAGTTTATGAAATTGATAGCAAAAAGAACCAGCAAGTTGATTGTCTATAAACCGTAACCGAACGAAGATACCTATTGAAGTATTGCTCGTATTTTTTTGTCAGGCGTTACCTATATTTTTGTATTATATATTCGATAAATATCACGGTGTAATACGTTGTCAAACTGCCATTACTATTTCTGAGTTGAAAAATATGTGGCTATCAAAAAACCGGCAAAGTGCGAGTCGAACTCGCATACGAAGGGTTCCGTGCCGTCCGTAGCAAAAAACGGAAAAAAAATACGTTTGTTGCATGGGAGCCAAACTTAAATACTATTTTTTTTAATTGATATAAACCAGTGCTTGACTGCGATCTCACCTGATGGTAAGCAGTAATGCAATCATTGATGGTGAGGCATAGTAGTAATTTTATTCTGTTTTCAGTATTTGTTGTTACAGCGGCAACAAAAATACATCATCTGTGAAAATTTCAACTGTTTAGCTATCACGTTTCATGAGATACAGCTTGATGATAGACAGACGGACAGCGGAGTCTTAGTAATACGGTCCCATTTTACCTTTAGTACGAAAATCAGCTCTTTATTATCTTTCAAAACAAACAATCTAATAGAATAACCGCTACATTCTATCAACAACTTTCAAAACAATATCCATCAAAACGTAACCAACTATAACTGAAAATTCTCTGAAACTTTGAACCGTCCATTGAAAAGTCCTCGGACTTCACTTCGGGGGTAATAGAAAGGAAGGCTGGAAGGTATTCCGAGAATGTCTGTGACTACCGGAAGCTTCCATTACGATAGTTGACACACATCTACGAATCCTGAGCCGCCTCGTGCAGGCTTTAGCTAGGAAAATACTCGTAAATGATACTTTAATGCAAGTATAATGTTTTGTTATTTTTAACCAACTTCAAAAAAAAGAGGAGGTTCTTAATTCGGTTACACTTTTTTTTATGTTTGTTCCATCAGAACTCGTCATTTATGAACTGAAACTATTTTTTTTACTTGATGGATGGAATACTTTCAGATTGGGCCTATTTTAATCAAAATCTAGTTCTGATGATGGGACCCATTAGGAATTGGGGAAACTTATAGTGACTTTGTTTTTTTTTTTTAATTTCTCTTAAATAACGAAGAAAAGAAATGAAACTAAAAATACCGACTTCTGAAATCAAAGCTGTTTTTACTGTTTTTTTTTTTATTGAAATTGGTTGTATTTTTCAGTTAAAAGGTTTTTGATTGCAATGTTTAATGAATAATAATTGAACCTTTTATTCTGTGAAAAGATAGATATATGATAGATATTAATATTATTCCGCAACTTTCACACAACGCCGTCTAGTCCCAAGCTAAGCAGAGCTTGTGTTATGAGTAATAGACTACTGATAAACATACTTATATATTTATAAATACATACCTATTATAGATTAATTACACCCAGACACAGAACAAATGATCGCGCTCAACACATAGACATTAATTGTCCTGGGTGGGAATCAAACTCCATAGCAGTCAGGGCCACTAACCACTAGATCAACAGGCCAATCAGATAGCACGATCTCCCCTTTTTGTGAGGTGGGAAATCATCAAATGACTTGTACAACTCTAGAGTGGCCGAGAGGGCGTGTCACTTTTACTAACTAAACCCACCTGTGTCCTTCAGTTGCCCCTTGTGTTCTAGGGCCGCGGTAACTCATTCAAAAACTCCATGCCTAGATTTCATATTTACAGGATTCTGCAGTCAATTTTCTGAAATAAAATGATTGCAAAATTATCGTGACCTACTCTCAAACTTGCATTAGCTGCTGTGATTTTTTTTATTGCCAACTTTTAAGTTTAACATAACTAATGTTATTATGCGACAAGTCGTTATTTTAAAAAAAAAAAACATCCGTTTATATATGGATTTCCTTCTTTCTTTTGAATATCCAAAAAAAAAACGACAAGAGGACTGATCATACTAATCCGATTAAAAATTGAAATGGATCGTCGTCCCGGGACATTATTAACTTTTTACGTGGTAAGAATTATGATAAATGATTTTGGGTTTGGTGTGTGAATAATCTCTTTTGAAAAACACTGAAAACACAAAAAAAAAATATTAGATAGATAAGAAGAAATATGTCTTGGTCTATGTCACTATAACAGTTATAGCGAACTAGCGATCCAATCAAATACATACACAAAGTTTCATTAAAATCAGTCCAGGCGTTTAGGAGGAGTTACGTGACAAACACACGTACCGTGTAACGCGTAACGTGTAACCGTTGTGCTGTGTCTGTCACGAATAAAAGCATTTCTATTCTATTCTTTTTTTTTTTTGTACAGAAAAAATATAATATGTATCTACAAAGAAGATAAATGATTTATGATAAATCACCTATCTATTGTCTGAGCTGCAAACCCTACAGGTACAGTTAGGGCCTAAAAGTGCAGTTGCACTCTACCGATGCTAAAGTGTCTAAAATTTATTTGTAGAAGAGGGTCAATGGTTTATGACTGATTATTTTGTAGTATAGAGCCTAAAGTAGTGATTAAACTAGTTGTAGATCATTGAACGTATACTTCAAAGAAATTTTAGACACTTTAGCATCGGTAGAGTGCAACTGCACTTTTGACCTCTGACTGTATCTACGTAAATCTGCTTACTACGAAGTCACCGGTCCTTCGACGCAGAATAGTCACGCCATTGACTATGACATACAAACGTCACAAAGTCACCGATCAACCGTGACAATTCCCACTATCCATCCACTCCAACAGTCTTCAAGTATCACCTGACAAGCCTGCCCCACTCATGAAACTATCTAGCTAGCTGCTCATGAGCAGCTTCAGGTTACATGGTTCCCTTTCATTCGTTCCGTACAAAGCTGAACGAAATTCCACATGACATTCCAACACTTCACACGTAACAAGATCAGTCCGAGGCTGGAATTTGAAGCTACCTACATTTCTAGTTCGCTTACACATTGGAACGACGATCTTTTTTTAAAATTCTGCGTTTTCTAGTGAGCGTATAATCTCGTGCATATAAACACGTAACAGTTAAAAAAATAAACCTTAAATTTTAATATTTTTACCTAACTATATCAACCGTCTCAAGATGAAAGTCTATGACCAGTGCGTGTAGCCAGTGATGACATATGGCTCCGAAACGTGGTCGCTTACAAAGGGCCTCATCAGAAGACTTAAAGTCACCCAAAGGGCAATGGAAAGGGCTATGCTTGGAGTTTCCTTGCGTGATCGATTCAGGAATGAGAATATCCGCAGGATAACCAAGGTTACCGACATAGCACGAAGAATCGCCAAACTTAAGTGGCAATGGGCAGGGCACATTGCTCGCAGAACGGATGGCCGTTGGGGCCGAAAGGTTCTGGAATGGCGACCACGTACCGGAAGACGTAGCGTTTGAAGGCCTCTTAAAATGTGGACTGATGACCTGGTAAGAGTTGCGGGAATCCTATGGATGCAAGACACACAAGACCGTTAATTGTGGCGACACTTGGGGGAGGCCTATGTCCAACAGTGGACGTCTTTCGGCTGAAATGATGTTGATGACCTAACTATGCTAAGGTAGCACTTAGCGTGTCCGGCAAAGAACTTGGACCAACTGGGACCTCACCATGACTTACTAAAATGTGAAGCGTTGCAAGCGAGAAAGAAGGATGGAGCTATACACCCTGTATAACTCCATCAGTGGAAAGGCGTGCGAAGAGGCTAATTGGGGATCCAGATTTGGTTAAGCCTATCGGTATTTTACAGGTTGCATTTTGGAGAGTGTGCGCGGGAATTGCATGACTTGATTCCGCCATCTCCTTTCTACCATCGGACAACCCGACGTACGGCGAGTATCCACCCTTACGTTGTTGAAACTTCAACGATCCGGACTAAGCGTTTCGCTTCGTCGTTTATACCGCGTACATCGAAGGACTGGAACAATTTGCCTGCTGCGGTCTTCCCGTCCTAACTATAATTTAGGTGTCTTCAAGGCTAGAGTGAATAGGCTCTTAATAAACTAGTGCGCCTCACCATCAATGATTGCATCACTGCTTACGATCAGGTGGGATCGCAGTCAAGCACTGGTTTATATGAATAAAAAAAAAAAAATTATGTCGTCAAATGGATCGCGTTAATAGCCCGTAGTTGGGCCTCTGCGCATACAAACTATAACCTATTATATCATACAAAGAAAGTCCATTCTTTGTTGTCCAAGCAATGCGAACATTTTGATAGACACGCCAAGCGCTTGCTCTAAAACAATAAATATTTTACTTCGAGAAGCCAACTCCTCAGCTTTGACTTAATAATGCCTTGACTTAAATTAGGGGTTTCTCTTGATAAATCTATTTTCTTGAAAACTTTATGACTAAAAATTGAGACATTATTTCTCTATAGTAACTAGTTTTCGGCTGAACTAGTCTTTTCTCTCTCACACTTGAAAGATACATCTTTAAAGTTCTCCAGGTACTGAAGTAAGTACTGAATCAACTCAAGCTTTCATCTTTGTGATGGATCTACCAAACACCAGGGAGCTAGAGTGGGTTGAGAAGCGAGCTAAGAAGATCATCGGCAATGATGCACTCGTCGAGTCAAAGCTTCAAGCTCTTGAGCATCGACATAGAGTTGCTAGCCTGTCGGTTTTCTATCGTTTACATTTAGGGGAGTGTACACTGGAATTGCACAATTTGATTCCGTTAAACTCGTTCCATCTTCGGTACATGGTGGACATTCCACCCATACAGTACAAAACGTTTTGGGAATACATTGTTGAGAGTTTGTCATGCTCACTCAAATGTCTCAATGATGGTGGCGCGTGTATTGGATCATTCGGTTCCCTTCAAAATGGTTGAGCTGAGTGGTGCTAATATTCGCGTCATGTCCGTGAACGGGCGCTGTCAGTTGAGACTGGTCATCTCTTAGCTGGCATTGCTATTTTAATATTTTCCATATTTAGTTTTTATTTTTACTTTATTTACATTGTTCTCACATGATAGCGACAAGAAACATGTAAAAGTGATATTTGTAATTACAAAACATGATTGAAAGGAGTGCCCATTAAGTTTCTTGCACATTCTTCTCCATAGAGATCTGCGCTTTGGAATGTGCAATTAGCATATTTTTTTTCTTACCAACTGACTTCTTGACATTTCAGAAGTGCCTGTAAATGGTTTATTTGAAATAAAATGCTTTGAATCTTTAAATTATTTATTGTACGTACAGCTGAAGAGTGGAATTCCCTGCTAGGGTCTGTATTTGTCCTGATACGTAGCTACAACCTAGGGGTCTTTAAGTCAAGAGTGAATAGGTTACTTCTAGGCAAGTGTGCTCCAGCGTGGACGACATCATCGTTTACCATCAGGTGAAACAATGGTCAAACGCGAACCTATCAACAAAAAAAATATCCATGATGTTCAAATTAGAATAATAAAAGCTCTCACTCGCTCCCACCTTAATTTTCCGGTAACTTCGCCTTTAATACAACTTATTAACAACGACCATTCGATTTCATATTCCATTGCGTCTTTCCAATAACCTTTCTGATGACTTTCGCTAACGAACCCATAGTCAGCGTTCAATGGACTGTGCGTAATAACTTTGCCCTTGTTCCCTTAGTAAATAGCCAATGTAATGTGTTTGCCCGTTAATAAAAAATAACTGGGCATTTCGTGTATTGAAACTACTAGTAACATGAAACTTTATATTTTTGTGAGTTTATTTAGTAGAATAATGGTAGAAGATAAGAAGAATTATTGGTTTACCTTTGAATAAGCTAAGTTTTTAAAACTTGCCTGCATATCTCTTAGTATTTCAGTAATATACCTACATACATATGTTCGTTTATGGCATCGACATCAACATCAATGCAGGAGTTGATCACAATCTAGTTTTAATACTTGGTTGCGCCTATATCGATTGGTAATTGCCGCGTAAAAATTAGTTCCGTAATTAGCCGCATAGAATTAAATACCGCGTTTTGTTTGTGTGACAACTTGCAACACTTCCCATTTTGCATCCCTTTCCTGCACAAACCTGGAGAAAGGGTACGCAGACAGACTCGCTCGGTACCGCTCGCAACGCTAAGACGACGTCCCGCACAATTTTACAAGAAAAATTAGTTATTAACTTATCCGCTAAAGACTCTAAAACCGCTAACGCTTTGTGCTTGAGAACTGTGCAGTGTTCAGTGAGTGTTATATCTCCTCGTCACTGGAGCAGAAGTCGCGAAATCCAGAGAACGCCGGCCGTCTGACACACGGACACGAAGGTCAAAAGGTTAGTGCAATTTCCCTCCCATATACGAGCTGTTTTTATCTGTTTCCTAATCCTAAACGGCTCCAATAAGATCCATCTAATGCAAGTTGTAAAGTACATTATCTGAGAAACGCTAATCCGCAAAATACAGTCCACTTCCAATATTAGTAGTATACGCGCATCCAATACTTATCTATACATCTGCAGTTCCGTACCATTTAACAAGCGTCAATTTTTCTTTAGGTGGACTTTAATTGGAATTCATCCAATTACCTCATCATCTCCCGCTCTAAGTCAGAGAGCGAGAGGGCGTGTCAAACTTGACTGGTTAAAACCCATTCCTATGTTCCTTATTTGACTTGCATTCCAGGACCCTGGATTTCCCCTTTGGAAGCGAACACATGGCCTCAGTAGGCTTCGGTCCTGCTGGCCCCTACGGTTTAGCTGTCATCTCTTTGAGGCACACGGGGAACTTAAGCTTGGTCAAGATGGTTACCGGACGACCGGATGGCGAACTACCCATTGATACCCCTTATGGAGGTCGTGGGTTCGATTTCCACCCAGGATACATGTTTGTGTGATGAGCACGATCGTTTGTTCTGTGTCTGGGTGTAATTTATCTATAATATGTATGTATTTAGAAATGTATAAGTATGTTTATCAGTTGTCTAGTACTCATAACACAAGCTCTGCTTAGCTTGGGACTAGACGGCGTTGTGTGATAGTTGTGGAGTATTATATTATTATTATATATTATGCGGAAGGTGAGGACGCCGTGATGTATTTCCAGCCACTCCTCAAAGAGAGCGTACTTACCGCCATGGCGTGCCCAGTACCATTTAACTTGCACTAGTTGAGTTATTGGCTGCAGCGCTACGTGTCGCGGTTTCAATTATTACTCGCCGTCCTCAAGCCCGCGCTTACGATGGCCGGGAATCCCCTGTGACTGCCGATGCCCGTGGCATCTCCGACAAGGAAGGTTACCCTGCCCACACGTAATATTAAGCTATCCACACAGGTAGGATAGGAAGTCTTGAAATGAAACACCTACATTGACAAACCGTACAGGGAACCCTTAATTAAGGTCTGTGCTTTAATTATTGTTTGTCTTTCTTTACCTCATCATTAAGGTGGACAAATATTAGGCGTCCGTTAATCTAAAACTTTTAAGTTGTTATTTTAATTAATTTAACGGAGAAGTTTCGTAATGTTGTTAATATCATATTTAACGAAATGAAATCAAAATATAGATCAACACTAATAAATCAGTGAAAACGTTTTTGAGATTTATGAATAAACTAATTGCTGCCAGTGGCTTCGCCTGTGATAGATTGAAAGTTATCTCTAGGGAACATACTCTCGGGATAAAAAGTTAAGTATTAGAAAAGAACTGTACGGTGTACGTACATGGAAAAATAATTTGGTTATTAAATTAGTTAAATTAGCCGAATGTAAGCTCATGTAAGTGCACTTTGAACGCGACCTACATTCGGAAATGCATTGACATAGACTCAGCAACGATTGCATGCATTTATGTAAATTATTTTACTTTAGTGTTCAATTAGACGTGGTTTGAGTCGGACTACTTGCATTTTTATTTAGACTCTTCCCGTTAGGCACTCAGTGACATTTCTGCATTTATTACATTTGCATTTGCATTGCATTGACATCATATTTATGTTAGGATTGCACCCTACAAGAACGTTTGTTTTAAAGACCAAAATTCATTAAAAGATTTGTTTTTTTACATGCCTCAAATAAGTACGGATAAGACCGAAAAAGCTACCGCTTCTAGAAAACGCAAGACGTTTTCTGGAAGCGGATCTTTTATCTCTCTCTCTCTTTCTGAATAATTTTTTGCTCCATGTACTCGGATCGTATGCAAGGTCGGCTTCCCGTCCAATCGAATGCAGCAGGAGAGAATTCCTTGTCGGTGTCTATGTTTCCTGATAGCTACAACCTGAGGCTCTCTAAATCAAGAGTGGATAGGTTATCTACTTCTAAGCAAGCGTGCTCCATCAGGTGACATAGTAGCCAAACGCGAACCTATCAACAATAACAAAAAGGTATTATGTAAGACTAGCATCCGCCAGCGGCTTCGCCCGTATGAAAGTGGGTTTCTACAAATTTTGGTTTCGTCCCCTTAGAGGGTGAATTTTTAACCGACTTCAAAAAAAGGAGGAGGTTATCAATTCGGTTGTATTTTTTTTTTTATCATCATTATTTTTTTTATTTTTTTATGTTTGTTACCTCAGAATTCCGTCGTTTATGGACCGATTTGCAAATTTTTTTTTTCTCTTTATAGGATATGCTTCCAGATTGGTCCCATCATTTTTTTCAAAATCCAGTTCTGATGGTGGGATCTATGAGGAATCGAGGGAACTCCTCAAAAATTATAGGCAACTCTATGGTAATTTTAGTATTTTCATCAAGAACTTAAGCATTTACAGTTAAAAAGTAACATTTGATGAAGTGGAACTGATGAAGAAGACCAGAAATGGTCAACGGAACTTCATACTCAAATAGATATCACAATGAAGATATAGTTAAGCGACTATGACAATACAAATAAATGAATGATTCTGAATAGTTACGTTGAAAATGGTATCATCGAAGTGATCTGATGATGATGATGGAGCCGGAAGGTAGGCACTGGAACTCCGTAATTAATCAATGTAACCTAGCCGTGTTTGGACTTATTAGAATTGTCATGAGATGCACTTTGGCTATAAGGTACTATCGAACTGATCTGATGATGGAGCCGGAAGGTAGGCACAGGAACTCCGTAATTAATCAATGTATCCTAGCCGTGTTTGGGCTTATTAGAATTGTCGTGAGATGCTCTTTGGCTATAAGGTACTATCGAACTGATCTGATGATGGAGCCGGAAGGAGGAAGGTAGACACAGGAACTTTATAATAAAACAATGTAACCTAGCAGTATTTGGGTTAATTGGAATTGTCATGAGAAATAGGCACTCTGGTTATAAGTGTATCGCAACTAAAAAGTGTGAAATAAAAACTTTTTAGAAAAAAAAAATAACCGACTTCACTAAAAAAAAACACTAAAAGGATCAAAATAACTTTAATTTCGGAAGTCGGTGTTAAATAAGAAACAAACAATACCGAGAAACACCGACTTCCAAAATTAAAGTTATTTTGATCCTTTTAGTGTTTTTTTCAGTGAAGTCGGTTATTTTTTGTTTCTCAAAATATTTTGGAAAATCTTCTCTTTGTGCTCGCCTAGGTCATAAAAGGAAACCTTGTGCAAAATGTCACGCTCCTAGACTCCATAGTTTCGGCTGTGTGTTGATATGTCAGTTTCTACTTTTATATGTATATCCTATAGATAACTACGTATAATTTTTTTTTTTGGGGTGAAAACCATCTAATGACTTCTCTCGCTCTAGGGCGGCGTGGAAGGGCGCGAAGACTTTTACTAACTTAAACCATACCTATGTTCCTTCAGTTGCCTTTTCCGTTCTAGGACCACGGGTTACCTCTTCAGAAGTCCTCTCATAGGCCTAGTAGGCATCGGCTCTGCTGCCATCTCTTTGAGGCGCGTGGAACACTACGCGCCGTCGACGATTCAAACTCGGTCCGGATGGCTACCAGACGGCCGGACGGTGAGTTACCCACTGCTCCATTACGTAGGCTGGTAGTTGGAGTCGGGCTCTCGGTGGCTGTGGCGTGAAGATGTCCATTCTCCCACGCGTGACCATATATTAAGTTTGTCAATAAACGCTTTCGCTCATGAAATAGGCCAACATTCAGCTATTTGATTTCTGATTGCATTGATTGATATTAAATGACAACCTCAGATACTAACATTTTGGCTTTGTCAATAATAGTTATAATTATTCTGCAAACGACATGTGTATTATTGATAATATCTGACGTTATTTCCTGAATTATATGTAATTCCGGTATTGTATCTTGGAGTTGCGGGATTCCGATATGAATATTGGAATACCTACTGTGATTCATATTACGGTTAAACATATTTATTTTCTCAAAAGAATTGTACATTCACTTATAGAGAAAAACATAGTAGTTTTAAACAATTCTACATACCATCAGCATGCGTAGATAAAAAAAGAACAAAAACAAATATGTGCCTATCTTAAAACTGTCATTAACATTTCAATAGCACTTCAAAATTAAAATACATATTACCGTATGAATTGAAACTCACTAATTCGTTTATTAATTATTTATAACCATTCAGCTTCAGCCAAATGCTTTGCTCGCGTGACCGTTGATAAAATTATTCCAAGGACATACTTCCATGATTATCAGTTTAGTCAATATTGTAATCCAAGATATGGTCTACTCGGAAGACAAGTTTCATTCCAATCCGTCTGTTATTCAACTCATGAAAAGATAAACGGATAGACAGACCTTTGTTTTATACCTAGTCTTAAAGTAGGTATGGACTAAATATATTGATCATAATCAATAATATATTTTGGTGGATGCATTGTACTATTTTTTATCAAATCATACAGATATTTAAGAAACATAAATACAAAATAAATTTCGTATTTATACTAAATCTAACTATGTACTTATAATACAGAAACACAAAATACACTCAGGTGTTGAAGTACTCCTCCAAATCGCAGTCATCCGAAAATATGCCAAGAAGGCTGGCAGTATTGTCACGTAGAATGGCAATACTAATTCTTTGGGCGAAGAACGAGCCAGCCTTCTGGCAAAGGGTCGTTCAATCGAACTAAGGACTAAATAAGTATTATATTTGTACAGATTGAACCCAAAACCGAAGCAAGGTACTGAAGTGTGATAGGAAAAGGGCCCAGGCTTAAAATATTGTTGTAACGGGAAATCAATTTGCTTTGCCTACGCCTAGGCGCTCCTTGCTGTTCTCCTCATCGCTGCCACTGTGGCGAAGTTGTCAACAGCCTTGGTCACCACGGCCTGTCATGCAGTCGAAGCGCGGGACGGACAGCACGGCACGCGAATATTAACGACATCATCCGACGAGCCCTTGTCACCGTCGGCGTTCCGGCTGTTTTGGAACCTCATGGCCTGGCACGCGACGATGGTAAGAGACCGGACGGTATGTCTTTATTTCCGTGGAAGATGGGTAGGCCTTTAGTGTGGGACGCTACCTGTGTCGACACTCTTGCGCCATCCCATCTTCCTAGCTCTTCGTGCTGTGCTGGTGCTGCCGCTGCGGCTGCGGAGAACCTCAAGCGGCGGAAATATAACAACCTCGTCGGTAGTTATATTTTTGAGCCGTTTGGGGTTGAAACTCTGGGGCCGTGGGGTCCGAGTGCTCATAAGCTTTTCAAAGAATTATCCAAACGCTTAGTTGACACTTCGCGTGACCCAAGGGCTGGCTTTTACCTCGGTCAGAGGTTAAGCATTGCCATACAACGTGGCAATGCCGCCAGCCTTTTGGGCACACTTCCAGTCGACAGCGATGCGGAGGAATTTTATGACGCCATATTTTAGCTAGTAGTTTTTGCCCTTAGTGTATATATAGTTTTAATTAGTTAAGTGTTTTTATTGAATAAACAAATATATAGCTAAAAAAAAAAAAAAATTTGCTTTTCAATATTGACCTCAAGCAAATTTCTCGATCAAAATGGCTGTTCAACCAAGATTAGTCATACAATAGTTTTGTTAAGTTTCTTTTTAGGGTTCCGTACCTCAAAAGGAAAAAACGGAACCCTTAAAGGATCACTTTGTTGTCCGTCCGTCTGTCTGTCTGTCGGTCTGCCAAGACCCAAAAAATCAAACTTGTAAGTTAACGAGAAAAAAAGATACTTCGGTTTATGTGACAAAAACGTACATTTCGACACTCGAGGAAATCAAAATTCATAGGGTACTTCCCGTTGACCCAGAATCCTGAAATTTGGCATACAGCAAGGTCTTATAGCACAAGTATAGGAATAAATCTGAAAACTGTAAATTTGTTGTTACATCACAACAAAAAAAAAATGCGATTCGGAAAAATCTTCCGAGACTCCATATCGATTGAACTATTTACATAGGAAAGTTTGTACGGAACCCTCAGGGTGCGAGTCCGACTCGCACTTGCTGTTTTTTTTTTTAAGAAAAAGATGCCCATACTAAGAAATACTCCTATAAGTAACGTGATTGCGCTCACAAACATGTAATCTCACATAAACAAGACACCCAGACCTGGAACAATAATCTATAGGCCATACAAATTATATTAGTTCCGTGCTGGAATCGAACCCACAACACGCAGCGCGGCAGGCAATTTCTCAACCACTGCGTCAACTGTGCCGTCAGAAGAAAGGTTCTTACATAAAGATAGCTCAAGAAACTTATTCAATACAAACAAAACCAAGAGAGCCATTTTCATGAGATCTTTTCTACTACTCCTTCAGACTAAAGAAGGCTTTGTTAACAGAAAATGGAAATTCCGGCTTTTTTCTCCTTATCTTTTGAACAAAATCCTTGGGTAAAATGCAAGCAACAAAACTTGTAAACTATGTTCATTGCTAACAACTTTTCAACAGGCGCTTGGTATTTTTTTAAGTCTTGTACCTGTTCCTACGTGTTTATTGTTGAATACATTATGATTTTTGCATATGAATAGCGTTCGTTCTTTATCTTTTAGCTATTTTTCTCCCAAGAAAGTGAGTTTTTGGAAATTTTAAAGGATATCGTCTGCAATCATAGCTATGATTTTTTTTTAGGTGGGAAGTCATCCAATGACTTCTTTCGCCCTAGGGCCGAGTGGGAGGACGTGCCAGACTTTTACTGACTAAAATCCACTCCTATTTTCCTTTTTTGTCTTCGTTCCAGGGCCTCGGGGTTCTCTTTCACATAACCTATGGCCCCAATAGGCTTCGACCCTGCTGGGCCCCTACGGCCTTGCTGATATGTTCTTGACGCACGTGTGAAACACTACGTGCCGTGAACGACTCGGGCTTGGTCCGGACGGTTACCGGACGGCCGGATGGCGAGCTACCCATTGCTCGCCGTCCGCAAGCCCGCGCTTACGGTGGCTGAAAATCCGGGTCGGGATCCCGGCGGCTGGTGCGTAAGGAAGTCCGTTCCATCCCGCGTGCGGCCGCCTTCTTCGCTAAATCGGCATGATAAGTAAGTTGAGACTTTGCAGGTTATTTATTTTTTGTTAGATTATCATTTCTTACATTAGATAATTCACTGCGGCATTCAGTCTCGTATTAAAACAGAGCAGAATGTTCAATAAGAGCTACCAAAGTACAGTTAATTTCCTTACAGCCTAACCTTTAGGAATTCAAACTATTTTACCTTACCTGCCCGCAATGCTCATAGTTTCTAACAATTCCTGCCAAACAAAACTCATTTTGGAAGCTACAGCCTCGAAAATTTTCAGCCAACGTACGGATTAATAGTGAAATTTAACACAATAGTAAGATTAATTGTATTCGCAGGTAGAGTGGAGTCGGCGTCGAACTGGCGACCTTCCAAAGTGAGGGTAATTTGTCAAACGTGCTCCGCTCCCGCCGACTAATTATCAAGGTATCGGCGCTTGACATGAGAGCTTGTTAAGGTACAGCGGATTTAAAATTGGAACGAGTGGCGTATTGGCAGCGTTCTGGTGGAATTTATTTTGCAGACTTTTTTTTGGGGAGCAGAAATATTGGTTAGGAACTTCTTTCGATTACGTTTTAGTTTATTATACCTACTGTCTGCTGAAAATTGTGTCTGAAGAAAATATTGATGGACCAGCTTCAGCCAGCGTGAAAGTAAGTTTCGCCATACAAACTTTGGATCCCCGTTTCATCCCTTTATGGGGTGAATTTTGGAAAATCCTATTCTAAGTTGTTTCAGCTGTGCGTTGATTATGTCAGTCAGTCAGTTTCTCCTTCATATTTATAGATTGTGTGAGAAGTGATATGAATAAAAAGAGAGTTAGTGATAGTGTGACGGGTGACAGGACAGAATGGAAAAAAAAAATGTGTTGCGCCGACCCTAAATGAAACGGGACAAGGACTGGAAGATGATTATGTCTCCTGAAAATTATACAACGTTAGTTTTAGTATATGCGAAACCCGAAACACGTGTCTAGTATTTTTATGTAAAGAATCTATGTACAAAATTTAATAACTGTATCATGAAAAATCACAAAGTTATTATAAGCATGTTACGTTGCCTGGTGGTCTGCGCAAAGACTTGGTCACCGGGCCATCCGAGTTACTGACGGGTTGTTTTGCTCCTGCATCCAGCTGTGGGCTGGCTCCTAATGCCCGCTATGACCTGCCGTGACCTGTGTTGTACTTAGTGTCAGTGGTGTCCAACTTATGACCGTTTTTAAATATTTTTGGAAAAAAGTACCTATACATGATGTAAAAAATATTGGAATCGATTCAGTTCATATTCAGTTACTGATTCTGAACAAACTATATTCAGGTTTCGCATATACTAAAAATAATGTTGCAATGTATATAGGTGTTATCGTTTTCATGTACCTATGTATTTTATTTTTAGATTTTCTTGCCTTTCTACCTGACAGCATGGTTGACGCAGTGGTTGAACGATTGACCGCTACCCGTTACGGTCAAAGGAGGAGGCTGCACGTGCACGCGCGAGGGTGCGGCCCTCACGCCCCAGTCGCCGGGATCCCAATCCCGATTTCCGGCCACCATAGGTGCGGGCTTGCGGACGGCGAGCAAAATGGGTAGCTCGCCGTCCGACCGTCCGGACCGAACCCAAGTCGTCGACGGCGCGTAATGTTCCACGCGCGCCTCAAGGAGATGTCAGCAAACCGCAGGGGCCCAGCAGGGTCGAAGCCTACTGGGGCCAAGAGTTTGTTACTGAAAGGAAAACTCGGCCCTGGTACGAAGGCAAAGAAGGAACAGGAGTGACTTTTAGTCAGTAAAAGTCTGACACGCCCTCACGCTCTGCCCAAGAACGGGGGATGTCATTTGATGTTTTTCCCACATACAAAAAAAAACGCGTTACGGTTTCGATCCCCACTCGGAACAAATATTTGTCTGGCCTGCAGATAATTGTTCCAGTTATAGGCGTCTTGTGTATGTGAGTTTCCACATTTATGTGAACACACCCACGTAACAGTCACTCTCATTGCGGGGCTACGTTTTATATAAAAAGTGTAGATAGGTGATTTTATGGAAAAAGAACAAAAAAAGACCGAAACAATGATTTCGTCTTTATTACTTTCAATTTCCCTCTCCTAGAGGCCTGACTCCCAACAGTGGGAACATTATAAGGCCGACTATACTATATTTAACTTTCAATATAGATGCGGTAAAGGTAACTTTAATCGCACCCAATTTCCACATAGACTGCAATTTTCTTAAATACAAATGAAGCTATAAAAGTAAGCTGCGGAAATTCCTTTATTTCCGCTCTCCAGATTAATGCAGAACTTATCTTCATTTGCCTTTGTTTTTTTTTTTAAAGTACGAACGCACGTTTGTATTGGCCTTAACTGGAACGAATCCAAATTAGCGTAAAGCCGAGCTTCCTAGCTTAAGGTACGTAAAGCGGGTTGCTGACTGACGACGACAAGACGGCATTATGAGATTTGAGTCCTACATTTAATTTGAAAAAGAATTATTTTATTTATTTATACTTCACTTCTTCTTCTTCTTCTGTCAGCGGCAGCGGCTTCACTTCACTGGAGTAAAAGTAGGTTTCTCCATACAAACTTTGGACCCCGATTCACCCCCTTAAAAGTCAAATTTCGGAAAACCCTTTCTTAGTGCTCGCCTACGTTATAAAAGGAAGCCGTGTGCAAAATTTCACTTTCCTAGTCCCAGTAGTTTTGGCTGTGCTTTTTTATGTCAGTCAGTCATAAAAAAGCACATATGAAGATAATTTTTTATCATTAAATTAAGATACCTACTTATAATAATAAAATACATAAATATATTTGATAAAATTATATACAAATAAATACTATGAAATATACATACAATAAATATACTTGATATTTGTTTGTATATATGAAATAAATATACAAACAAATATCAAATCATTATAATTTTTTTTTATTTTCAAATTGTTGATATATTTATTTAAAATGCAAATATAATTCAATAAAAACACTTAACTAATTAAAACTATCACTAAGGGCAAAAACTACTAGCTAAAATATGGCGTCATAAAATTCCTCCGCATCGCTGTCGACTGGAAGTGTGCCCAAAAGGCTGGCGGCATTGCCACGTTGTATGGCAATGCTTAACCTCTGACCGAGGTAAAAGCCAGCCCTTGGGTCACGCGAAGTGTCAACTAAGCGTTTGGATAATTCTTTGAAAAGCTTATGAGCACTCGGACCCCACGGCCTAAGAGTTTCAACCCCAAACGGCTCAAAAATATAACTACCGACGAGGTTGTTATATTTCCGCCGCTTGAGGTTCTCCGCAGCCGCAGCGGCAGCACCAGCACAGCACGAAGAGCTAGGAAGATGGGATGGCGCAAGAGTGTCGACACAGGTAGCGTCCCACACTAAAGGCCTACCCATCTTCCACGGAAATAAAGACATACCGTCCGGTCTCTTACCATCGTCGCGTGCCAGGCCATGAGGTTCCAAAACAGCCGGAACGCCGACGGTGACAAGGGCTCGTCGGATGATGTCGTTAATATTCGCGTGTCGTGCTATCCGTCCCGCGCTTCGACTGCATGACAGGCCGTGGTGGCCAAGGCTGTTGACAACTTCGCCACAGTGGCAGCGATGAGGAGAACAGCAAGGAGCGCCTAGGCGTAGGGCAACAGCTAGGCGGAAAGTAGTATCGTCGAATAAGGTGCCAATATTCGACGACGGCAGTGCGTGAAGCCAAAGACCTGACTCCCAATTTCCCACAGCCAGGAGGCGCGCACGCTCCGCAGTAGTAGCAGATGTTAGGATTAGGTTTTTCTGGACTACTTTGCAGAGCGGTTCATCCCACCGTCTCTGGGAGGTTGGGTTGTCAGGCGGATTTGTATTCGGGCAAGCGATTCTCCAGGCATCCATAGCCTCGGTGAAGCACGGCACTTCAAAAGGAATCAGTGTGGAAGTTAGAATGTTCCTGATTAATTTATCAGTGCTGTGAACCGAAGATATGAATGCCGGTAAACTAATACTGGTAATTTTGCGGACGCCGAGGCCTCCCATACGGATGGGAAGAGTAACTTGATCCCAAGCTCGATCGTCCAAGGTCATATTTAAAATTAATGTAAGTGTATGTCGGATAATTTGGTCCATTTTTTCCAAAAGGTGAAGGTGCTTCCATAAGTGGGAAGCACGAAGGAAATATATTAATTTAAAACCGAAAAAAAATCATTATAATTAAGAAAACTTGAAATATAACAATTATGACAAAGACCGAAGTAAGGTTGAGAGGACTTCAAGTAGTACCTAGTTAGGTATTTTAAGAATTTACTTTCAGTTTTTTTTTTATGTCAAGGGGAAGCACATTCCAGAGTATTGTTATTTTGTATAGCTATTGCTAATATTCAGCGCACATAAAGTAAATAATCTCGGGATATTTTAGCACGATACGATATTTGTTTTTTTTTTGTGAAAATGCTTTAAGGTCAGGTTCTACTAATTTTGTACTTTTTTGAATCTCTGGAAATCCACAAATATAAGAGAAATCACCATGAAAAATTATTTTATTAAAATTGACCATATGACTAACCGTTGGGTTTTTTTTTTAGGTGTGAAAATCATCTAATGACAAATTCCGCTCTTGGGCTGAAAAATTAAAACATGATCTAAATTAGTTGGCTCGATAAAAAAAATCAAGTATCAGACCCTAACTTACGATTTCAAAAGTACGACACGACGTACTACGAGATTACATCACGGAAATATTTGAAAATTACATAAAAAAATAAAACATGTTTTATTGGGTCTGGCAAAAACAAAAATCTTGAATAGTTACTATATTTTATTTTTTTAAATTCGCTGTTACGGGGCCGCAAAATCGACATAGACCCCCTACAAAATACTCTGTGACTACAACCGGCAAAAGGAAATTAAACAAACAATTTTGGAAGTCTTCCTTTTTAAACGTTGGTGGTATTTTTTCTAATTGACATTATTCCTGGGAATCATGTTAATTACCCAGGGTTCTATTCATTAGCAAGCTTATTTTTATTTTGAAAATTATAACCAAAATGTATTTATAATAATAATAATAATAATAATAATAACTCTTTATTTCAGGCTACTAAGGCCCATAGACACTATACATAAATAACAATCTTAAAAATAATAAACTAATACATAATATGTGACGTGTATAAGACGTAATTATGGTATTAATGCGAATAACTTCAGTAATGGCCCATGGCCCTCACGCCCCAGCCGCCAAGATCCCGATTCCGATTTCCAGCCACCGTAGGCGAAAGCGAGCAATGGGTAGCTCGAAGTGTGCCCAAAAGAAAAAGTAATTAAAATTAAATTGCATTGGATTATCATTATCATTGGATTGGATTATCATTAAATTGCATTGGATTATCATTAAATTGCATTGGATTATAATAAAATTTTTGGAAGTCGGTTGTATTTTTTTGTACAGTTGTTTTTATTAGCGATCCGGATTTTTGTGGCCCTTGTAGAAATGTACAAAATGGTCAGTCATTATTACATTTTGAATGCAATTAGTTTTGTCTTAAATCGCGCGTGTGAATCCGTCTTTACGGTTCGCTCCATCGCGATCGCTACAATTGGTGCCTACAATAACGTCAAATTCTCAGCGACACTATCACCGTTTGTCTGTTTATCTCGATACTATTGGCTTTTATGTTACTTTGCTGATAAGCTCCACATTACTACGTGAAATAACCGTATAAGTAACAAGTTTTCTTCTCTTGGTAGATAGGTACTGCTTAAGAGGGTCTTTTTCACTCGCCTATCGTCAACATCGAGCATGGTTTAAAAGCTTGTTATTTCATCTAACGCAATCCAACGCGATGTTTGATGAAAAGGCAACACGAAAAAAGAGAGATAACGCCTGAAAACCCTGTTGGCATTCGGTAATTCCGTGATTTACTCGAATATTTTACAAAACTTGTTTTTTTTTATTATTATTAATGATAGGCTAGCGTTTGACCACCATCTCACCTGACGGTAAGCGATGATGTGGTCGACGATGGAGCACGCTTGCCTAGAAGTAGCCTATTCACTCTTGACTTAAAGACCCCTAAGTTGTAGCTATCAGGAAACACAGACTCCGGCAAGGAATTCCACTCCTTGGCTGTACGCATAATAAATGTGTTCTGAAAATGTTTTATTCCAGGAAATACGTGTTTTTTTAAAACCCTTAAAAGTTTTTGAAAAAATTTGTCGTCATTCAGAATCTCGATTAAATTTCCAGGCCTTCTATTGTTATACTTTTTTGAGTAAATTATTAAGTGTCAAAGTTCATGCAAAATAGCAGATTTTCAGAGGTCTTTACTGGATTAGTTTTACACAAATTTATAAATTGATTTCAATAGAAGCGTAGATAAAATCCACAAGATACTGTGTTTCCAAAATATCTAATGAAAAATGTGCAATAACGTCATAATCGCGTAAGAGCGGTTGTATGAAATACAGTGAAAATGTATGTCGAGTGACCTATAAACGCGAGTATTTTTTATACATTAACGTAGAGTTTGTAAATGGTGTCCGTGTAGAAAATAAAACTGCTGCTGTTGCGTAACTTGCTTGTTTATTTTTCTCACTTGTTTACAATTTCTTCTTACTTTTAAACTTAATAATTAAGTAGGTACTCCGTCCTTCTATCACTAACTCGAAAAGTCTCAATCTATCCTTTGTTCCTTCATTTTGTTGCTCTCACACCTTTACGCTTTATTTCACAGATCATTCATACGTTCCTTTTATTCATCCTACATTAATTTCAAAGAGACAAAACAAAACATCTAAAATATGATATAGGTAGACAGATACGTACCAATTATCTGCCTAGCTTTCAAATTAACCAGATAGCAGAACAGTTACTGATATAATATACGAAGGACCTCTCAAATTTGTGACACACTACAGCAGTACTGACAACTCCCAAGCCGCCAAACGCAAAGCTGCATGGCGTCGCATCGCGAGATTGGCGGTGGCGGAGGACTCGATCGAGACATGACCACGACCTACCAAGAGTGCATGGCTAAGAAGATCTGCCAATCCTGCCACTCTGCGTAAAGCAAGAGGAAGTGACAGACTATTACTGACTAAAATCCACCTGTGTTCCTTCACTTGTATTCCAGTGTTGACGGTTAGGTTCCAGTCCAATATTCTTAATACCTAAATACTAACAACCAGACCTGATCGCGTACCGGAAGACTCATTTATGTGGTTGCGAATTCGTACGCGGTTTTCCACTGAATGCGACAAGCACAAGACCGGACGATGGCGACGTTTAGGGGATGTTTATGTTCGGCAGTGGACGTCTTTAGGCTGAATTGATAGTGATGATATGCGGACATGTAATTACATAATATGTATATGCACCTACGTACAAATATTATTATACATATTAATCTCATAACATGAGCTCATAAATTCGCTATAAATGTGTAATTAATTAAATTTTAACGACTCAATCTGGCCGTCGTTAAAAATAATTGGCGGTACGTCACTTTCTGCTGTTATTATAAAGATGTTCTTCATATTAATCTAATTTTGTATATACAACATGTAACTGGAATAATGCACTCCCTTATACGCCCCAATCAGAAAAATAAGTTACAATTATAATTTAAGCACTGAAATTTTAGTTAAATACACTTAGGTAGTGTTTTTTTTTCATTAGTTATCCTTACGGTGTAGGCCAATAATATGGGTACTAATGCACGACACTGGTAGCGCATCGATAATGGTCACACAAACACACTGGGCCTCAAGTCTGCTATTATAATAGTGTCAGAATGGTCTATCGTTGATTTCATAATTGTTGATTTTGACAAGTTTGGTAATCTACTAATATAATGGCGTCATTATGACTTTCCAATGGTCAATCACTGACACTCCATTGAAAGAAGTGGTAATCTCGTACATACTGACAAATGAATATCTGACGTATGTGGTAATCTGCTAAAATTTTGACAGTTACTTTAATTAGTGACCTACCATTAGAATGTCATTGTGCAGTCATTGCTTTTAATAAGCTCGATATTGTCATTCTACCACAACTCTATTACGAGACCATTGACAGATCGGTGATCGATCATTATGAATTAGCAGACTACGAACTTTTAGCAAAATGACAATGGAATCGTGTTGGAATGACGAATTTATTAAAATAGTAGACTTGGGCCCCTGGTGACGTAGTCAAGATTTATCAAGAATTTATCAAAGTAGGTAATTTTAAAGAAAAAAATTACCTATTTATAAATAACTGAAATAACTAATTAGTAGCCGATTCTAAACATATTTATATGCTTTCAGGATACGCGTTTATTTTGTTCACTTGTAAAATAGAACGCGACTGCAGTAACAATGGGTATATCTTTAGGCCTAGTCCAAAGGCATTAGCCATCCATTATGTATAGAGCTGTTCTTACATAACATCTATTAATACTGTAATATGGAAATATTGTAACATCAACCACTTTTTTTAAAAGAGTAACCATGAGTTTCTTGTCAGTTTTTCTCCATAGGAAACGACCAATTTAGAACCATGCATTAGCTTCTGATGTTTTATAAGTGTCCATGTAGGCCTACGTGAAATAAAAATGTTTGAATTTTGTTTTTTTTTTTATTTTGATAGTTTTTTAATGATATAAACTAGTGCTTGACTACGATTCCACCTGATGTTAAGCAGTGATGCAATAGTAGGTGAAGTACACTACTATATTAAGACCTTATTCACTCTAGCCTTGAAAACACCTAAATTATAATCGGACGGGAAGATCGCAGCAGTTAAATTATTGTAGTCCTTCGATGTACATGGTATGAACGACGAGGTGAAATGCTTATTCCGGACCGTAGAGGTGTCAACAACGTAAAAGTTGACACTCGTCGTACGTCGGGTTATTCGATGGCAGAAAGATGACGGCAGATTTAAGTCATGTAATTCCTAGTTATAATAACAAACTCAGCTGGAAAACTGATGATTTGCAGCAGTATATTTCCTCGTATAAGCTAAATCAATAAAATTATACATAATTCAAGGTTGTAAAATTGGTTTCATGTTTCGAACAAGCCAGGAAAATAAATACCTAACAAAATGCTCTTGCATAGAAAATTGTCTTAACACGACCCTTCTAGTAACTCGAACAAAACGCGACGCCATTATTCCTTTACAAACTAATCTCCATTATCAGTATAAACATAGGGTACTCATAATTTCTCGTGGAAAGCTCTACAATCTTCTGCTGCTCAAATAACATAATTTTCTAAACAGCGTCTGTAATATTGAAACTCGTGCAGCTGAGACGTGCGTCATTTAACAACAGTTACACCAAATTATAACTGAACAACAATTTCATTAGTGCGGCCATGAAAACTGAAGATGACATTTAGCTAGGTCCAGTCTTGTCTCTTAGGGATAACAAGCGTGCGTTTTTTTTTCAATATTTCAAGGCTGAGCACATCGTAGTATTCTGTGAGTATTTTATAAGTCTCAATAAGCCTAACCCTTTGTCTACGTTTTTCCAGTGTGTTAAGGTCAAGTTCTTTAAGGCGCTCTTCGTAACATAGATTGCGAATTGTACGGACCATTTTTGTTGCCCTTCTCTGAACATTTTCGATTAGAGTGATGTCTTTCTTAAAATATGGGTCCCAAATGAATGACATTAGCATGCTCCAAGAGGATTATGTGACCTAAAAAGTTTATTAAGCTGTACAAAACCTACTTATGACCTATGTAGGTTTTGCACAAACATTTGAATGCCTTGCGAATAACATAGTTTCGAATGTGCTCTCTTGACGACATTGAGTATGTATGTTTCCCATTTTAGGTCGCTAGATATAATAACACCTAAATCTTTCTGTGACTCGACAGATGAGATGCTCTTTAATAAAAAATAAAAAAATAAAATATTTACCTACTATAAATGCTCTTTAATTTTTCTGAGAAGGGCTGTCACTGTAATTGATGCCCTACGGTACAATATAGTCCGCTAGCGTTAGAGCCCCAACAGACGGCAAAGGTCGCCTAATAGTAGTGACGTGAACATCGTCGTGTTGTCTATGCCCAGCGGTTATTGCACCCACCTGTTCCACAGCCACGATTGAAACATTTTCTTTAACAGCGCCCATAGAGCTTAACATTATTTCTATTTGAAAATAATATGTAGAAACATTTTTGGAAATAGAGATCACGTTTTATATATTATTTTGTGGCTTTATATTTTTTAATATTCACTAAATGGTCCTTATTGTAAAACTAGACAACTGATAAACATACTTACATATTTCTAAACACATAAATATTCGCCCGCGCGATAGTAGGTTTCTCTATACAAACCTTGGACCCCCGTTTCATGCCTTTAGGGGGTGAATTTTAAAAATACTCTCTTAGTGCTCACTTACGTCATAAAAAGGAAACCTTTGGCTAAATTTTACTCTCCTAGTCCCACTAGTTTCAAATGTGCGTTGATATGTCAGTCAGTCAGTTTTTTATATATATAATCATATATAGATAAACGGCACGCCGACGACACTGTTAGTGCAATTGTTAAGTGATTGGCTGTTGATGTTGTGGGTTCGATTCCCGTACTAAATAAATATTTGTATGGCCCACGGATACTTGTTTCGGATTTGAATATCTTGTATAAGTTAGTTATCACTACCACTATAACATAGTACACAATGTCGAAATACACGTTTTTTGCGACATAAACGGCCGTATCTTTTTTTTTTCGTTAACTCAGAAGTTTGATTTTTTCACAGCTTCAAGGGACCGCAGACCTGAGTATTTATGGTTTTAATTTCAACTCACGCACGTGGGCGTGACGTGGGCACGCCACAGTCATTGCGTTAAGTTCCCTCTTTGAGGAGTGGCTGGGCTGTAGATGTGCCTTACTTGAGTGGAGCACCGCCGTCATTTAAGCAATCGGAGGCGGCGACCTCTCGCACCGGTCCCTAGTTCAAGCTATGGTCCTGAGCGACAAGGAATGAGATGCGGTCGCCTCCTTCTGTGAAGTAGTAATGCTAGCGAAAGAGACGGCCACACACGTAAGGAATCGGACATCCTCAGGCCCCAGCTGCTGCGATAGGAGACCTCAAAGAGATATCAGTAAAACCGTAAGGACCCGGCAGGGCCGATACTGAATAAAAGGAAACCTGTTGTCCTAGAACGGGAAGGGCAACTAAGACACAGGTGTAGTTTTAGTCAGTAAAAGTCTAACACGCTCTCCCGCTCCGCTATCTCAGACGACAGAAGTCATTGAATGATTTCCAGCCTCAAAAATTGTTCTAGAAGGTATCGAACTTAGCGGGCTCCGTCCCTCACGCTTATTTGCCTAACATTCTCAGCCCTGAATTTTTCATCACTTTCATAACTCATACAGCAAGATCTCACCCGTTCATAAGACCCGTATCAAAGGTTAATGTTAGCACTGACCCTCCCAGCCCGCGGGAGTACTTCCGGTATGCACCTGCGACACATTATAGGGCACTTCCGGCGGACGACGTTGCTTATAAGGCACTGCGGGTATGTCCGGTGGGAAATATCCTTGGTGGTAGAAATGTTATTAGTTAGCTGTGCCTTATTTATTCGTGGAAATTTTAGTTTATTACCTTTTTAAAGATGAAACTTTTAATATTACTTACCTCAAAAGGAAAAATGGAACCCTTATAGGATCACTTTTTGTCCGTCTGTATGTCTGTCTGTTTTGTCAAGACCCTTTGTCTCGGGAACGCGTGAAGGTATCAAGTTGAAATTAAAATCATATACTCAAGTCTGCGATCCCACCTGACGGTAAGCAGTAATGCAATCGTTAATGGTGAGGCGCACTAGTTTATTAAGAGCCTATTCACTCTAGCCTTGAAAACACCTAAATTATAATTGGACGGGAAAGTCGCAGTAGGTTATATTACACCTATAAATAGTTTTGGAGTAGCATTAGGAGGGCACTCCGGTATCACCGGACGCCCGACTACCTCTGTCGTGTGGTCGAGGCGTACCTGTCGGACAGGTACATCATCTACCCTGGTCACCAGGGAGAGTGGGAACGTCGAGAGATGTCGTGCGGTGTTCCGCAGGGATCGGTACTAGGGCCGCCCTTGTGGAACATCAGATACGACTACGTGCTGCGCGGCGACCTCCCTGACGGGGTCAGCGTGGTCTGCTACGCAGACGACACGCTGGTCCTGGCGCGGGGAGAGTCGTACCAGGCGGCGGTCGAACTAGCGACACACGGGGTTGCGACAGTCGTGGGCAGGGTCCAGGAGTTGGGACTCGAGGTGGCATTGCACAAGTCAGAGGCCATGTGCTTTCACGGCCCTCGGAACGCGCCACCACCGGGTTCCCAACTAACGGTAGGAGGAGTCCACATCGGCGTCGGGTCGACGATGAAGTACCTGGGACTCGTTCTCGACAGCCGATGGGATTTCGAGGAGCACTTCCGACGTCTGGCTCCCAAACTAAATCGGACTGGGGCTGCCCTCGGGCGGCTCCTGCCCAACCTTGGGGGTCCAGACGCCTCCTGCCGGAGGCTCTACGCGGGAATCGTTCGGTCCATGGCCCTTTATGGCGCACCGGTATGGGCGCCGGCGCTGCGGAAGCAGCCGGCGGCCCGGCTGAACGCATGCCAGAGGGTCATGGCCATACGAATGGTGCGAGGATACCGGACGATTTCCCGCGAAGCGGCGAGCCTCCTTGCTTGCCAGCCACCATGGGATCTGGAGGCAACAGTCCTTGCACACATGCACGATCTGCGCATGGAGATGCAACGCCGGGGCGAAACTCCGCTGTCGCGACAAGTCGCAGCATGGCGGACAGAGCTCCGGCTGGTTCTCATGGAGAAATGGCGACAGCGACTGTCGCGACCCAGTGCTGGGCACGCCACAATTATGGCGGTAAGTCCCCTCTTTGAGGCGTGGTTGGAAAGACCTCACGGCGTCCTCACCTTCCGCATGACGCAGGATCTCACCGAACACGGTAAGTTCGGGAAGTTCCTGCATCGGATTCGTGCGGAAGCGACGCCCGGGTGTCGCCACTGTGTGGAACGCCCGGAGGACACGGTGGAGCACACGGTGGAGGTGTGCCCCGCTTGGGCAGAGCAACGCCGTGTCCTCGTGGGGGCGATAGGCGGCGGCGATCTCTTGCGCCGGACCTTGGTACAGGCCATGGTCCGGAGCGAGGAGGAGTGGCAGGCGGTCGCCTCCTTCTGCGAAGCAGTAATGCTAGCAAAGGAGGCGGCCGATCGCGTGAGGCAACGGTCTTCACGCCCCAACCGCCGCCGGGATTCCGATCCTGATTTCCGGCCACCGTAGACGCGGGCTTGCGGACGGCGAGCAATGGGTAGCCCGCCGTCCAACCGTCCGGTAACCGTCCGGACCGAGCCCAAGTCGTCGACGGCGCGTATTGTTCCACGCGCGCCTCAGGGAGATGTCAGCAAATCGTAGGGGCCCAGCAGGGTCGAAGCCTACTGGGGCCATGGGTAGTGTGAAAACGAAACCCGGGGCCCTGGGACGAAGGCAACGAAGAAACAGGAGTGGGTTTTTAGTCAGTAAAAGTCTGACACTATCTCTCGCTCCGCCCAAGAGCGGGATTTGTCATAAGATGATTTTCCCACGTAAAAAAAAAAAAACCTACAAATAGTTGCTTTATCTTTGACTTGACTCCCGGTTAGAGTGGATGCCGACTCTAATAATGTTGAGAAAAGGCTCAGCAGATTGATTGTGCCTAATGTGAATTCAAATTACCTACAAGAAAAAAAACTTTCAAATTTAATTTCCATGTCTCCATTATTACTTTCAATAGCCGTCGACTTTCTATTGCTTATTCTTAGACGTAACGACACAATATGGCGACTGAGGCGAGGTCAGTCACTGAATGTCAGGAGTGACATTACTCTTTACTCCTACCTTCATATCTTCAAGGGGACACTATTACACCCTAACAATATTGTTTTGGTGGGGATCTTGGAAAAGATGGAGTTGGCATGCTAATTAGTTTATCCTTCTAACTAGATAATATAAAGGTACTAGCTTTTGCCCGCGGCTTCACTCCCGTCAACTGTCTACTATATCCTACTCTACCCAACTCTATCCTACTCTATCCTACTCTACCTTACTCTACCCTACTCTGCCCTACTCTACCCTACTGTACCCTACTCTACCCTACTCTACCCTACTCTAACCTACTCAAAAAAAAAGTCCCCACCAACTTTCAGCCAAATCGGTTCAGCCGTTCTTGAGTTATAAATAGTGTAACTAACACGACTTTCTTTTATATATATAGATAGAAGATAGATAGCAAGATATTGTGACGAGGAGGAGGATTGTGTGAGGAGTAATATGAAAATAAAAACTGGGCAAGTGCGAGTCGGACTCGCGCACTGAGGGTTCGGTACAAACCTACATAGGTAAACAGTTCAATTCCTGAATTGAATTTCAAAGATTTTTCCGAATCGGATTTTTTTCTGATGTAACAATAAATTTACTATTTTCAGATTTATTCCTATATCTATACTATAAGACCTTGCTTTATGCCAAATTTCAAGATTCTGGGTCAACGGGAAAAGTTTTGTATTTTTGGATTATTGTTTTGTAATGAAACTTAAAGACGACGACGACGACAACGACGACTACGTTGACGATTTGGACCAATTGTTTAAGTATTTTAGTGTATGTTTGTAGTGTATTAATTTGAGTATATATTGTATAATTGTATTATATTTATTCCATGGTTTAATAGTATATCAATTCTATGGTCTATAAGTATATCTATTCCTGTATTCGCCTTTTTCTCTCTCTTTTATTGCACCTACCACTACTTTTCTCTGCATCACCCAAAGGTTGACTGGTAGAAAATGCCTAAGGCATTAAGTCCGCCTCTGTACTTTTTGTGTGCATAAAGCATTAAATAAATAAATAAATAAATAATAAAGACTACTCGTGCTATAACCGATTTTAGAATTTGTTTCACCGGTAAAATACTACTTTTTCACTAAGAGCTCATACACTAACTACAGCCGTCGAAGTCAGTGACAGCTATTAACGTGTCGACCGTCGACATTCCAACTTTGAAGATCAGTCTTCGTGTGTGTCAGTGTCACTGTAGGTCGACGGCTGCAGTTAGGTACCTCTGCCGTTTGCAACATGCCTTTCGTGTGTATGAACTCGAATTGGCATAACGTCCCTTAGCTAACAACACCGCACAAGTCAATTTTACCAACTTTACAGGAAACGAAAAAAACTGTGCGGTGTTGAGAGGCCAGCCGACTTGCACGCTATCACTACTTTTCGAATTATGGCTTCTGATTGGCTGAAATCTATATCATGTGACCAATGGTTAAACGCGCAATGAGCAGCTCCATCTAAAGGCATTAAAATGTGAAAACCGCCAATTTTCGACTTGAGCAGTGTTGTAAGCTAAGGGACGATAAGCCATATATTTTCTGCTAGCACGCGAACGAACTGGTGAGCAGTCGTGGCCGAGTGGTAACGGCCCCGACTTAAGAATTGTAGGTCGCGGGTTCAAACCCAGCCAGGCGTATTACTTTGTGTAATTTATTTCATCGCCACTGCTCTCAAAACGGTGAAGGAAAACATCGTGAGGAAACCGGCATGTCCTAGAACCAAAAATTCGAAGACATGTGACATTCACCAACCCGCACTGGGCCCGCGTAGTGGATTACGGCCCATTCCCTCTCCTAGAGAGAAGAGGCCTGAGTCCCGGCAGTGGGAACATTATACGGCTGATTATGCTATGATATGATACACGCGAACGAATCCACAAGTAAAAGCTAGTAGTAGTTTTTACAAAGCCAATTTCACTAAATAAAGTTTAAAGAAGCTATACAAAACAGTTAAAGGTCATTCACCCAGACTGCCAAAACAGCAAGTTCACTAAGCTCTTTTAGACCAACATTATCATAAAAATACACAACCTTTTAGCTTACTAATTACTTTTATCGCCCTGACAATTATATTTAATTGTTTTAGGGCACTTGGCACCCTCTCCCGGCCCTTTGCGTCACTCTAAGAATTTCAATAGCTAAGTAAATGACGGCTCTTTAGGTACTCTAGTGGTCGTATTTGGGGTTATTTTGTCGAAACTGAAAATAGCCTAAGGGCCATTGTATCAATGATATCCTTAACGGATATATACACCATACGTCCTCGGTGTTGCTTATGTTAAGACTATTGAATGTTTTTGTTAATTGTATCAACACAGATAAGCTTTTTTTTACATTTATTTCTTTACCATGGATACAAAGTCCTTCAGTCGAAATAATAGAGATTTCATAAAATCTAAATATATTTGTCCATTAGAATATTGATGTAAACATTCTAGTGTTTTTGTAGTATTTGGCAGCAAATGTAGATATCAAGTCAACCTTCTCGGAAAACTTCGCTGAGGTAGTTTATTAAAATTAGCATAGCATAGTCGGCCTTATAATGTTCCCACTGCTGGGACTTAGGCCTCCTCTCTAGGAGAGGGAATGGGCCGTAATCTACCACGCGGGTCCAGTGCGGGTTGGTGGATGTCACATGTCTTCGAATTTTTGGTTCTAGGACATACCGGTTTCCTCACGATGTTTTCCTTCACCGTTTTGAGAGCAGTGGTGATGAAATAAATTACACAAAGTAATGCACCTGGCTGGGTTTAAACCCACGACCTACAACTCGTAAGTCGGGGCCGTTACCACTCGGCCACCTCTTACTCGCACTGCACTTACTCTCACTTATTAAAATTATCAGCTGCATTTTACTGAGATCACACCTGTTTTTTTTTTTTAATTCTTATAAACCAGTGCTTGACCGCGATCCCACCTGATGGTAAGCAGCGATGCCAAATATGGTTCCAAATATTGTCCAGTTGCGCAAACACTTGGGATACAAAAATAAACCAATTTTACATCACAATATCCTCTAGGAATTATTAATGTGAATATGTCTCCATTTGTATCTTCCTTTAATAAAATCGTAATAATACAAAGCTTTCTAATTAATTAATTAAATTCGGGTAAAAAAATAATATACCCACTTTAAGCTAGGCAGCTGAGCTTAATAAAAATATTGACCCATTGTAGGTTAAGCCCGCCTGTGTTCATCAGCTGTCCTATTTTTATTATTTAATAAAATTACTGTGTATAATAAAAAATATAGAGATATTAGAAAACTTTCAATTTAATTTTAGCATTAGACGCGTCCATTTTCGAGTACTCTTACCTCCACGCATCTTCAAGCGTCATGGTGACAGCCTCATAATGAAGCGAGTGACCTTTTCGCGACATTTGCAGCAAGAAACTGGCCAGCTAGCCTTCAAGGTATGGTGACAGTGACCTTAAAACTTGAGGGGACATTGAAGACCCTGCTATTTAGTGCTGTGGTCTTTGAAGACATTTAGAACCTGAAATTGATAAAGCAATTAATAACTGGCATTTTTCTGAGGTACGTATCGCTTCCGTGAATTATACCACTGCAGTATTTTCAAGGATAGTTAAAGTCATTCAGCGTTTCTGAAATTTTCTATCACTCAAAATTGCTCATAACAGGGTTATCAGTAAGTACTTTTTTAGGGTTTCGTACCTTAGAAGGAAAAAACAGAACCTATATAGGATCACTTCGTTGTCCGTCTGTCTATCTATCTGTATGTCTGACAGAACCCTTTATCTCGGGAACGCGTGGAGGTATCGAGTTGAAATGAAATATACTTAGGACTGCGGTACCTTGGTGCTGTAAAAAAATCAGACTTCTAAGTTAACCAAAAAAAAAAAGATACGGTCGTTTATATCGCAAAAAACGTATATTTCGACACTCAAGGGAATCAAAATTCATAGGGTTACTTCCTGTTGACCCGAATCCTGAAATTTGGCATAAAGCAAGGTCTTATAGCACAGATATAGGAATAAATCGGAAAACAGTAAATTTGTTGTTACGTCACAAAAAAAATGCAATTCAGAAAAAATTTCGAGACTCCATTCAGGAATTGAATTGTTTACACATAGGTAAGTTTGTACTGAACCCTCAGTGCTCGAAGCCGACTCGCACTTTCTAGATTACCATCATCCTGCATCATCACACATAGTATACTACAAAGTCACTTTCTGCGTCTTTTGTCTGCCTATTCATCCGCTATAGCCTCCTAAATCACGAAACGGATTTTGATGCGATCACGTGCAAAGCCGAGCCAGGTTACTATTTAAAATAAAAGTTAAAGATAACTTTTTAAATGGTATGTAGGGACATCTATGGCGTCACATAAGAACTAATCCTGCTTCGCGCAATCAAAATTCTCCGCGCGATTAGAACATATAGAACAGCGTGAAATCATCTAATGGGCAGCTGCCCACCAGACATAACACCCGTCTGGTCGGAGGATCCTCCCTTTTCAACGGAGGTTTGCAGGACTTTACACTCTGTTCCGCCTACCTCCAAACTGGTGACCCTCGACAAAGAACGTCAGCGCAGCCTTGGTGCAGCTACTACTTCGTGACGTCATCATCACTTCCTTAAGCTTTCGAGCAGCGAAGCCATACTGCCAGCACCCACGGCTTTAAAGGGTATCCTGACCACCAGCATGCCTACCTGGTCATATCTGGTCATCACCCTCAGCCTCATCAGCGACCTTGGCGAAGCACACTGCTCCTTCGGCCAGTCACATGAAGAGTCACGAAAAACCTCTCCTGGTCGACGCCAGCAGTCAAGCCACTACGTCGCACAGCACTGCTCCGACTCACTGGAGCCAGCAGCATTACTCCGTCTCACTGGAGCCTGCAGCATCATCCCGACTCACTGGGACATCATCACCCCGACTCACTAGGGCATCATCCCGACTCACTGAGACAGCACCACCCCGACTCACTGAGGCATCACCGCAGACAGTTCCGACTCACCGAGAACTATGCGGCATTCGGTTCCGACCCACTGGAACCAACCTACCACTGGCCTGGCACGCATCAAGAAGCATCAAGAACCATCGATCTCCGATCTCCGGAGGGGAGTGATGTAGCGACATCTATGGCGTCACATAAGAACTAATCCTGCATCGCGCAATCAAATTCTCCGCGCGATTAGAACATATAGAACAGCGCGAAATCATCTAATGGGCAGCTGCCCACCAGACATAACACCCGTCTGGCCGGAGGATCCTCCCTTTTCAAGGGAGGTTTGCAGGACTTTACTCTCTGTTCCGCATACCTCCAAAGTATTGGAATTTGTAAGTAATGAATGGGTATAGAATACCCCATTTTGTGTCCTGCCCCCCTAGCCAAGTTGCAAACGATAAACGTGAACGCTTAGTAATCTCCAATAGATTTTCAACTTTATAACTAAGAGAATAAAGTTGAAAATCTATTAAAGACTACTGAGCGTTAGCGACCGGAACGAACGAAAACACTATGTAATCTTCAATAGATTTTCAACTTTATATCCAATAATATAAAGTTGAAAATCTATTATAGACTACTGAGAGTTTACGTTTATCGTTTGTGACTTGGCTAGGGGGGCAGGCAGTCTCTATTCATTCTGGGTTGCCTGGAATAAATCGCCGAGTGCGATAAGGCCGCCAATCGTATGTTTTTTTGTATTATAATTTCAATTTGTAATTGCGTAGTACATATATATCGATGTTTGTAATCTTGTTATGCAATAAAGTATATATAAATAAATAAATAGTAGATATTGTCATTATCATTCTCCAATCTAAACTCTGTACGCAGATTATTAACGTACAAACTTTAATCATTGTTTGATGAATTGTCAAAAAAAAACTCAACTATGTAAAACTTCAAAATTCGAGCTTATTTGAAAATATAGATTTTTAGACGGAGCTTGAAAAATGTAGAATATGACATTTTTCAAGCTCCGTCTAAAAATACTCCCCGATCTCTCAATAAAGTCAGTGTCACAAGAAAACGACACCCATATGTTGAATATCCGTATATCCGGGTACCCGACAAGAATTCAGTCCCGGATATTAACGCGTCATCGCACACCCCTACCGATCCGGTTCAGTGATTGGCGCAGTGGGAGATTCTTACAGCAGAATAAAACTATCTGAATAAAAATGGATATAAATCAAAAATTGTGAACTGGAAAATATGAATAAACAATTTCAGCACGCTCCTTTGAACTTCAATCATATTTTTTTATAAAGACAAAGATTCTTTTAACAATTTTGAAGTCAGTTACACAACAGAGTTGTGTGAAAATCAATTGTCGAAAACAGTGACCGCGGTCCTAGAACGCAAAGGGCGACTGTAGGAACACGAGTGGGTTTTATTCAGTAAAAGTCTGACATTCTATCTCACTCCACCCAGAGTGGGAGAAGTTATTTGGCGATTTCTCACCCTCAAACCTATCTCAACCTCAGTCGGCAAAACGGAACCCTAAGGGCTATATTTGACCGGGACACCATGGCGGCGCGACCAGTTGCGCCGCCATGGTGTTCGTAAGCTACCAAACTGGACACCATACAGACACCAGAGTCACACAACACACACACACACACTCACACACAACACTCTGTCTCTACATCACACTGAGACAGTATCAAAATGGCCCTTAAGTGACCTTAAGAATCTGTGGCAACACCAACAACATCAAGTGACAAAAAATTCCCCCTTTACAATAGCCATCAGTAAAATTGTCCAAGAACCAGATAAACAAACATCATGACGAACTATATATTTTGTATCCAAACAAAACCATAGTAAACGTCAGTGACAACTGCTGTCACATAATACAATATCGAAAACGGACACCAGGTGAGTAACTCTCTATAGAGCTGTATAAATTTTGTTGGTAGCAGCGCCATGGTGTCCCGGTGAAATATAGCCCTTAAAGGATCTGTATGTTGTCCGTCTGTCGAGAACCTTTTTCACAAGAACGTGATATCTAATACTCAAATCTGTTACTCCTTAGAGAGTGAAGAACTTCGAAGTCAACGACACGCGACTATTTAGAACCGTGCACTAGCAAAATCTTAATCAATAGAAGTGAAATAAAAAGATTTTGAATTTGCAATTTGAATTTTTTTAACGTAAAGATAAGGCCGTTTCTGCTCCGTTTAAGGCGTATTTTGGCAGCTCGCTAGGAAATCAAAACCTAAAGAGTACTTTCCGTTGACCTAGAATCTTGAAATTTGGCAAGAAGCAGGGTCTCATAGCACAAATTATGGAAAATATCTTAAAACCGTACAGTAGTTACGTCTCAAAATATTTAAAATATTACTTATTTGCGATTCAAAAAATCTTCAAAACTCGAATCGGGAATCGAAGTATTTACATAGGTTTTTTTTTCGGTGGGAAAATCATCGAATGACATTCCCCGCCCTTGGGCGAAGCGGGAGATAGTGTCAGGCTTTTACTGACTAAAAACCCACTCCTGTTCCTTCATTACCTTCGTCCCAGGGCCCCGGGTTTCGCTTTCACACTACCCGTGGCCCCAGTAGGCTTCGACCCTGCATTCCGGGTCCACCTACGGTTTACTGACATCTCCCTGAGACGCACGTGGAACAATACGCGCTGTCGACGACTTGGGCTCGGTCCGGACGGTTATCGGACGGTCGGACAGTGAGCTACTCTTGCTCGCCGTCCGCAAGCCCGCGCCTATGGTGGCTGGAAATCGGGATCGGAATCCCGGCGTGGGCGGTGAGGAACGTTGCCTCACGCGTGCGGCCTCCTCCTTTGCTAGCATCTGCTTCGCAGGAGGCGATCGCCTGCCACTCCTCCACGCTTCGGATCATGGCCTGTACCAAGGCCCGGCGCGAGAGATCGCTGCCGCCGATCGCCTCCACGAGGACACGACGGTGCTCTGCCCAAGCGGGGCACACCTCTACAGTGTGCTCCACCGTGTCCTCCGGGCGGTCCACACAGTGGTGACACCCGGGCGTCGCTTCCGACTTCTTAGCTGGGAGCACAATGAATATGAAAAGGTTACATATCAACAAAACCTTTATAAATAAAGACAGAAGAAGAATTAAAAGAATCAGAATCTAACTTTAAACAAACCTCCACTTTGGTAGGTACCAAACATATTGGCATAGCAATCGAGTAGCGAACCAATATCGATACCACTTCGATACCTACCCACTACACATATGTCCATATAGGACGACCGCGGCTCGTCTGCGGTACCTCCAGCACAAAGAGATTCATATCAAACGAAAACAATAGGTACTGCTTCAACAACACACATAATGGAAACTTTTTGATTGAATTCAAGAAACTTACTACTCTTGGGATTCGATAAAATTGTGGCTAGAAATGTTTAGGGCTTGAAGTAAACTAGAATTTACCGATATGTAAATAGCTGCTAATATTCCTTTTTTACATTATTTATTTACTCTTTCTTATACATATTTTCTTCATTTTTAGTTTCTCTTTTTTTCTTCTCTTGTTTCCCTCTTTTTCTACTACTTTTTCCTGTATATTTTTCTCTGTATTTCTATTTTTTTTTGTAATTATTGTGTTTTTATAATTTTATTTTTATCTGTAGTATACAGAATTTTTGTTCAACTAAACTTTGTAAATAAACCACTATCAGGTATACACAAAATCTCCTTCCCTTTTAAACATCTTTTTTTTCGTTATCTTTAATCATTATTACATTATCTTTCACAAGGTGGACCGATGACCTGGTGAGGGTCGCGGGAATCCGATGGATGCGAGACGCACAGGACCGGTCATTATGGCTACATTAGGGGGAGGCCTATGTCCAACAGTGGACGTCTTTCAGCTGAAATGATGATGACTATCTTTCACATTACATCACCTTCCCTCTTATTACATTCTTTAATTACTGTGTCGTCTTCTTCCAAAGATCTCTACGAACTGTTATCTCAAAATTCAATTCTTTACCACCGCAATTAAATTATCATTACCGCTGATTTCAGGCCGCAAAATCCTTGCATAATTTCTTTGGTTGTCCACGGAATTTAGCCACGAAATCATGTTAGCATTGTCAACGTTGAAAATCAAAATATTGACATTCAGAAACCAGAAGCATTTAGGCATAACATAGATAAGAGAAACACAGTTACACTTAACTGCTTTACAACTGTTTGTACTAACATTTACCGTAATTTCATCAAACCTACGCATTTATTTGAAGTTTTTACGGCTGCCGTAGTCTAACTCTTTGTAGAGTACAAAGAGTTAGACTGAAGTATGCCAAGCCAAGAGTACACCCACATTTTTCCGATTTGGTCAACTAATAAATGTAAATGCAAGCGATTTGTCTTGGGCTGGTTCGAAAGAATCACCACGGCCCTGGAATGCAAAAGACAACTGAAGGAACACAGGTGGGTTTGAATCAATAAAAATCCGATACTCCCTCTCGCTTCAACGGGACCGGGAGAAGTTATTTAATGATTTCCCGACTTCATAAAAAAGGCGATTTGTTACGAGTATATCGAGAGGTCTTTAAGTCAAGAGTGAATTGGACAGAGCACCGCGTCGTGTCCTCGTGGGGGCAATTGGCGGCAACGATCTCTCGCGCCGGGCCTTGGTCCGAAGCGAGGAGGAGTGGCAGGCGGTCGCCTCCTTCTGCGAAGTAATAATGCCAGCAAATGAGGCGGCCGCATGCGCACGTGCGAGGGTACGGCCCTCAAGCCCCGGCCGCCGGGATCCCGATCCCGATTTCCGGCCACCGTAGGCGCGGGCTTGCAGATGGCGAGCAATGGGTAGCTCGCCGTCCGACCGTCCGGTAACCGTTCAGACCAAGCCCAAGTCGTCGACGACGCGTAGTGTTCCACGCGCGCCTCAAGGAGATATTAGCAAACCGTATGGGCGCAGCAGGGTCGAAGCCTTCTGGGGCCAAGGGTTCGCTACTAAAATGAAAACCCGGCCCTGGAATGAAGCAACGAACAAACAACGAAGGAACTAGGAGTGGGTTTTCATCAGTAAAACTCTGACACGGAAGGGCGGGAGATGTAATTGGATGATTTCTCACCTAAAAAAAATGTCAAGAGTGAAAAGCTTACTTATAGGCAAGCGTGTTCCATCGTCGACCACGGCGTCGTCGCTTACCATCAGGTGAGATAATGGTCAAGTGAGAGACTACCAATAATAAAAAAAAAAACGATTGCTAACAGACTATGGGTTACCACTGTGAAATTCCATATGGATAAACTCAATAACACTTTGCCTGATCCGGGAAACGAACCCACGTCCACACGCTTAACGCGCTTACCATCACTAGACGACGCATTATCATCATCATCATTTCAGCCGAAAGACGTCCACTGTTGGACATAGGCCTCCCCCAAGCGTCTCCACAACGACCGATCCTGTGCGTCTCGCATCCAGCGCATTCCCGCGACTCTCACCAGGTCGTCGGTCCACCTTGTGGGAGGCCTTCCAACGCTGCGTTTTCCGGTGCGCGTTCGCCACTCTAGAACCTTTCGGCCCCATCGACCATCCGTTCTACGAGCAATGTGCCCTGCCCACTGCAACTTTAGTTTAGCGATTCTTCGGGCTATGTCGGCGACCTTGGTTCTCTTGCGTTATATATCTTCATTCTTTATGCGATCACGCAAGGAAACTCCGAGCATAGCCCTTTCCATTGCCCTTTGGGTGACTGTAAGGCTTCTGATGAGGCCCACTAGACAACTAGTTCACCTAAACTCAATTCTGTCTTGTCATAATTTGATCATGTAATATTTGCGCCTTGGTAATACTGCCATAATTCAGTTTCAATAGCTTGTAGTTTTTTTTTCGATACTTAAGTACTTCTTTCCAGCAGAATATACCTACGTATAAAACCTAGGTTTTACGATGCCATGCACAGCTTTCATCTCAGTTCACAATACTGTCGGTAGGTACCAATCGAAGAGTACTTTCACTGCGTTTACTTTCACGTCCAACTGTACCGTCGCGCACAAAAGTGTTTCTACACAAACTAATACGTTATTGCCTATGGGTCGGACTCAGGCCTCCTCGTGGGAATGGGCCTTAATCACCACGCGGGCCCAGTGCGGGTTGGTGAATGTCACATGTCTTCGAATTTTTGGTTCTAGGACAGGTCGTTTCCCTCACGATGTTTTCCTTCACCGTTTTGAGAACAGTGGTGATGAAATAAATTACACAAAGTAATGCGCCTGGCTGGGTACCCGCTGGAAACATGCGACCTACAATCCGTAAGTCGGGGCCGTTACCACTCGGCCACCACAGCTCGCCTAGGTCTGTCTACTGTTAGTCATCGTGAAATAGCTAGAACTAATTTCACGAAGGTGGTTTGGTCACAAATATGAGTGTAGTCTGTCACAGTCTGTTTCTGTGTGCACAAGCTATTTGCTATTACAGCAAGCGCTCCAAGCGTACGCACATAAAAATAGTATCCATAAACCTGTGTAGGTTTTTTTTATTTACACAACCGAGCCAAACCTGTCTTAGAGAGATAGAACAACTATACCTAACATTTTATGTTTTAGCTATTACTGTCTCACTGTAAGGCAAAGGCCTTCCTTAAGTCCTTCCAGGACTGCTTCTACCACGCTGTCTTAAACCAGTCCTCGTGGTACGCATCTACATCATCTCGCCATCTCTTTCTAGGTCAGCCTCGATGGCGTTGGCCCTCTGCAGGAATATAAAGAAATATAAAGAGGAGACCTCTTTTACATTTCTGCGGAGTTTACAGTAACCTAAAACGAAGGAGATAAAGGTGGCTTCGATTTCCTTCTAACCTAATCTGTTCGTGTTGGAGTGCCCTTAAATTCATGGCTTGCTTCGCTGGCTCTTGGACAAATTATTCCAATTTCCAATTGATTATGGTTATACTTAAACATTGTTGATTACACTTTTAAAGTGATAGATGTCAAATTAAAGTGTAATTACTCTGCCTCATGCAATAGTTGTTATCACATTGGCCTGTTATATTGAGCATTTTTCAAATTGTTCGAGTATTTTTATAATATCCTAATAATCACTTGGTCCATAACATAGATGGGTTTGAAAAGTTAAAATAGACCATAATAACTAAATTAAATCATTTAATACATATACATGTAATACTGTGGTAATTCGTGAAAAATGAAGCATGTCGATTTCAAAATATAACATTTAGAAACCGTTCCATTTAAAACAGGCAATAAAAGATAATGAGCATTATAAATAGACTAATGCAATTAAAATAACGGCATTCAGATAATTTATAGCCATATTGTATGCAACCAGGTGTAACACTTTTGTGGTCGTCTGTATATGTTTATTTCTTGCGATTATTGCCTTTTTCACGAAAACATTTAAGCACCGGTCGAAAGTTATAAACTTTATTGCAGTTGCATAACACGAACACGTATTTGATTCTATAAATGGATTTCATTCGTTTGATTAAACATCGAATCAATTCAGGATGGATGAAATAGCGACAGGTCACTGGAACAACTTGTGACCCACAGATGCCCCTCAAGTTGAAGGGTAAAATCTACAAATCCGTGATAAGACCTGTCATACTGTATGGATCAGAATGTTGGACTGAGAAAAAGACTGATGAAAAAAGATTGCATGTAGCGGAGATGAGAATGTTGAGATGGATGTGTGGTGTGACGAAAATGGATAAAGTGAGAAATGAGTATATTAGGGGAAGTTTGAAAGTGGCGCCAGTGACTGAAAAGTTGAAGGGGAATCATTTGTCTTGGTATGGTCATGTAAAGCATACATGTGGATGGATGGAGAGGTAGAAAAGATGGATGGATTGTGTGAAGAGTAATATGAAAGAAAAGAAAGTTCGTGATAGCATGACGAGTGACAGGGCAGAATGGAAGAAAAAAACGTATTGTGCCGACGCCAAATAAAACGGGACAAGGGCAGGAAGATGATGAAATGGATTTCATTCCTTTTAGGATAACCACTTAATCAACATTTTTAAGCTTTGATTTTGTACTTTGTTCAGTTTTTTAATTTCATAGATAAATCAATTCCAGATTTTTAAGAATCATTTGCAGTTTCAATATCTCAAAAATACCTTTAATATTGTATTGTTATTTGGGTTGAAAACGACCTAAGTGGCAATCAAGTGGATAGTTACTTGAAATAAACGTCTCCTAAGTGGGTTTTTTTTGAGCTGGAAAGTCATTAAATTTTTTCTCTCGCTCTCGCTTCAGTTGCCGTTACGCTCTGAGACCACCAGTTTCCTTTTCAGAAACTCTCCGCGGCCCATCTCTTAAGCATGGTAAATGACTCCCTCAATGATAATCTATCTCACCAAAGTGGATAGTAGTTGTGGTGGTGGGTAATATGTGTGTAGGTGTACACTTTTTGTCTATGTGCGTATGCCTAGAGCGCTTGGTGACACACACACATACAAAAACAATGTGCACTTGACACCACACACACACCCAAGACAATCCGACTTCATAAAATAGAATAACTGTATTATGTAACCAATAAATCTCTGTCATACTGACATGACGTAATTGATCGTAATATTTGCACCGTCACAATTCATCATCATCATCATTTTAGCCGATAGACGTCCACTGTTGGACATAGGCCTCACCCAAGTGTCGCCACAATGAACGGTCCTGTGCGTCTCGCATCCATCGGATTCCCGCAACCTTTATCAGGTCATTGGCCCACCTTGTAGGCCTTCCAACACTGCGTCTTCCGGTACGCGGTCATCACTCCAGAACTTTTCGGCCCCAACGGCCATCTGTTCTGCGAGCAATGTGCCCTGCCCATTGCCACTTAAATTTTGCTGCTTCGTGCTATGTCGGCCACCTTGGTACTCCTGCGGATATTTTCATTCCTGATTCGATCACGCAAGGTAACTCCGAGCATAGCCCTTTCCATTGCCCTTTGGGAGACTTTAAGCCTTCTGATGAGCTTACAATTGACAAAGCAAATATGGAAAAAAATGTGTTGCCTGGCCTAAAAGTAACTTGGACCAAAGGCAGGAAGATGACGATAATACTAGTATGATCATGACAGCTGTAATAAACCGCCTGCTGCCAGCTATCAATTAATACTAGGTAGTGCAAGAACAGTTGTGGCCCAGTGCTAACGGCCCCGACTTGCGAGTTGTAGGTCGCGGGTTCAAACCCAGCGCATTACTTTGTGTACGTAATTTATTTCATCACCCTTGCTCTCAAACTAGATGACGGAAAACATTATGAGGAAATCGACATGTTCAAGAACTAAAAATTCGAAGACATGTAACATCCACCAATCCGTACTGGGCCCGCGTGGTGGATTACGGCCCATTCCCTCTCCTAGAGAGGGGGCTGAGAAGAGGATTAGGTATGCTTATTATGTTACTAGGTATTTTACATTTCCTTGGGGTGGGAAATCATCAGATAACTAGTCCCGCTCAGGTTGGAGCGACAGGGCGTGTCAGACTTTTACCGACTAAAAACCATCTGCGATTCTTCAGTTATGTCACTGATTGGAAGCGCGTGTGTTGGATCATTCAATGTTTGTTTCCATGGAGTTTCATACACATTCTTCTTCATAGAGATCTACGCTTTAGAATGTGCAATTAGCATCATTTTCTGACTGAATTTAAAAGTGTGAGTATATGGTTTATCTATCTATACATAAATAATAAATCTGTAGAAGTTTTTAGTTCTGCGCGCAGCACGTGAAATGTAAAAAAAATATGTAGATAACTTTTATACATTAAAATTGTGTGTAACTTGATAATATTACTTAGGCTTTAATTCGACTGGCCTGTTGGTCTAGTGGTTAGTGAGCCTGACTGCTATGCCGGAGGTCGTGGGTTCGGTTCCCACCCAGGACAAATGTTTGTGTAATGAGTACGAACATTTGTTCTGTGTCTGGGTGTAATTTATCTATAATATGTATATTTTTAGAAATATATAAGTATGTTTATCAGTTGTCTAGTACTGATAACACAAGTTCTGCTTAGCTTGAGACTAGACGACGTTGTGTGATAGTTATAATTATTTGTTTCATCACAATCGGTTTACTATACAAAAGACAGAAAGACATACGAAATATATATAGATACTACATTCATTGACTGTTAGGCGGACTTCATTGCCGGATCAGCTTGTTTGAAATAAATGCTTTTCGCTTTGGTTCCGTCCTTTCTTTTTCGTTTTGATTTTGAGAGCCACGGTGACTCATCAATCATACAGCCCTGTCATAATTTCTGAAACTTCGTTCGCGAGAATGATTTCATAAAAACTACAACCCCTAAATCGTATTTTGAGAATAGTTTCAAACAAACAATATTGATAGTCTTTGTTTTGACTAGAAATTGTGCAGTTTCATGTTTATTATTTACCCAAGGAATAAGATTCTCCCATACTATCTTTATCACCCCCTAAATCGTTTTATAGGGGTAATTTTGAAGAACGAATAACCAAAATCTTTTTATTTACTTGGGTTACTATTTATGAATAAAATTGTATATACAAACTTTCCACCTTTTCACCCCCTTAAAAGGGAATTTTCAATAACGCTTTCTTAGTGCTAGCTTGTAGGCTAGCGCTAAGAAGGCGAATGGTTTACCATAAAAGGAAGTTTTGTGTAAAATTTCAAATTCCTAGATCCAGTAGTTTTTACGGTGCGTTGATATGTTAGTCAGTCAGTTTCTCCTTTTTATATAATTATGTAGATAGGAATATCAAAACAAATTTAAAAACCTTGTAGTTCATATGGCGGAAACAATCAGTTACTTTTTTCGTCTAGAAATAAAATAGTTCATCCACTTGGACTTCTATGAATGTTTTAGCCACACCAATCGATACAATACCAACAAGCTTGTCAGCTAACGTTTATAACCAAAACAGTACATACTTAGTTACCAAACATAAACAGACAATCGTTGCGTTTAATCGCACGATTGTTTTGTCTTGTAACAGATTATATTTCACACCGTTTCTAGAACTAACCACTACTAGTCGCAATCATTCAATTACTTCCCCCATAAAGGGGAGAGCGGGGATATAAATAAAATGGAACCGCACTGTCAGTTGGTATAGCATTATTCAATCAAATAAATTGTAGGGGAGACACTCCCGGGAACTTGAGTTTAGTTACCCTCTTACCTCTTGTCGTCAGTGTGTAAGATTATGGCAATCAACAGACGGCAGGTTGAACGGCCATCTTGATGACATGATCGTTCTCTGCGGTTCTCTCTCAGGACAATAACTTTTTTCACGTGGAGCGATTCGGAACACCTTATCTAACTTAACATAAAGAGCTATTTATTACGCGTTGAGGTATTGATATGTAATTTTATACATAAACATGTGTATTACATTTAAAAATTACCTTTATCCTCAGTATTATTTTTTAAATAAAACTAATGCTTTATGAGTTATTTCGAAGCGAAACTACATCCTTACACCACAGCTGCCACCGCAGGAAAGGCTCGTCGTCGGGAGTCACAGAGCGATTCCTGCCCCCCTAGCCAAGTTACAACCGTTTTGTTAAGATTCTCTTTTCGTTGATTGCCTCGAGTCGGCCACTTTGTTCTGACCACGTGACTGATCGTTGAGATGACGTCAGAATAAAGGAATCGGAGGTGTGGCCTACTCGAGGCTATCGACGAAAAGAGAATCGAAACGAAACAGTTGTAACTTGGCTAAGGGGGCAGGCCACCGTAGGTACGGGCTCGCAGACGACAAGCAATAGGTAGCTCGCTGTCCGCTCGTCCCTTAAAGACCAACTCCGAGCCGACGACGTGTTATGATTCACGCGTTTCTCAAAGAGATGTCAATAAGTCTGAAGGGGCCCAATAAGGCTGATGCTTGTTAGGGCTGAGAGAATGTTCAAAAGAGGAGTTTTTTCGTAGTGCTAGAGCGCAAAAGGCAACTAAAGGAACACAGGTGGGTCTTATTCGGTATATGTCGCACCCTCTTCCTTCACCCTAGAGCGGGAGAAATCATTAGATGATTCCCCACCTCAAAAAAATCGCATAGTCATCACAAGCATAATATTATTTTCGTCTTAGTATGTCGAAAATTCAGCAGGAGAAATTTATTTAACGACTGACCATACGACACAGTTATTTATAGGTATATTTTATTTAAGTAAATACTATGTTATATAGAGTGTAAAATATAGCTAGATTATTCAAGTTTTAACTAACGCAATTTTACTAATGTAAACATTTCACTTCAGTATTTGTTGAAACAAGAGTATGGCTGTTTAAAAAAAAATCGGAGTTAATCTGAGTAGGTCGCTCTTGTTTTCTAGGTCACGATAATGAATACATTTATTTAATTAGCTAACCTTGATGAGATACATTTGTTTCAATTTGTGGTATACGGGCTTTTTTTAAGGTGGGAAATCACCTAATGACTTCTTTCAATCTAGGTTTGTGCGAGAGGGGCGTGTATGTGATATCGAAAGGAGATCGCATGAGGTAAGTTAGCGAACTGGCATGTAAAATATATTTCTAAGGATTTTGTTGTTCTAGAATAGGTTTGAAAATTAAATAGAACAAAATAATGTCTAGTTTAAGCAGTTCGGACGCGACCATTGTAAAGTGAAGTCATTATCGTGAAGCAATATAAGTATTCAATGAAATAAGCGTTTCATTGCTACAGCCCTCTAATTGAAGATCCTGGTACTGTCGCACTGAGAGTGCGACAAAGACTTTTACTGACTATAACCACACCTATGGTTCTTCTTTGCCCTTTGCGTTCCAGGACCACGGTTTTCCCTTTCGGAAGTAAACCCATGGCCCCAGTAGGCTTCAGCCCTGCTGGGCCCTTATGGTTGTACTGATATCTCTCTGAGGCGCGCGAGGAACGCTACGCGCTGTCGATGACTCGGGCTTGGTCCGGATGGTTACCGGACGGCGGGCTACCCATTGCTTACCAACAAGTAGGTACCTTTTGGGTTTTTGGTATACTTATAAATGAAAATGTATAAACGGTTGTGAAATATACTTCATTATTTGATTATCAGTCCTGAGTCAGGACTGCTCTTAAAAAGAGGGTGGTAATAGCTTCATGTAATCTGTGTTTCCTGATGGCTACAACCCGGGAATCTTTAAGTCAAGAGTGAATAGGTTACTTCTAGGTAAGCGCGCTCCATCGTCGACCGCATCGTCGCTTTCCATCAGGTAAGATAGCGGTCAAGCGCGAACCTATCAAGAATAATAAAAAAAAAGAAAATGTACTTTTGATAATGGCAAACAGTTTCTGTGGCATATATTATGTCATTGTGAATAAATCACAATGACTTAATCTAACCACCGTCAATCGGCAACTGGCATGTCACAACTCTCATTGCCTAACACCGACTTACAAACGTTATAATTACGTTGTAACTTTGTAACACAACATTAATTTAACTACCATATTGCATGTTTTCCGGCGACAACTCAATAAAGCGATAAAATAACAGGTGAAATTATCATAATTATATAACAACAAGTACTGTTACTCTTTGCCCCGACCTCCCCTAAGTCCCTACCGACCTGTTGCGTATGTTTGTTTACAATATTACGCGAAACCAGTCGAACACTCTCGAATGCACCTTACTTACAAAAACATTACCAGTCAAAAGTCAACCTTACAGAAATCATTTAAAGTTGAGAATCGTATGAAAATGTAAATAAAGTTACGACGTTCTATTGCGAAAAGTTGCTCAAGTATTCCAGAAAGCAGACTGACGTTTGTCCTTAAAGCGTTGTAAACGAGATTGAGTCTTATGTTGTAAAAGTGAAAGTTGAAATAAGAGGCATACGTTCATCGATATAGGGTGCAATGACGAAAACTGGTACCGGTGTTCACGCAACGGTAGCGTCAGCAAGTCAAATGTACCGGTTTGGTGAGTTTCTATATTATTTTAGTTACGGTATTATTTTAAGTAGTGACAATGCACGTCAAATACAAGTCGTGCATAATGAGAATTCTCGCATATTAAATAAGACATTTATGGTATAAAAAAAACCAATAAGTTCGATTAAGATTCTAATAAAATAGACGAGTTTTGCTGTATATTATGGAAAAAACCCCTCACAGTTATGTAAATGCTATAGTCAGACTTCGTGGAAGACAAGAGAAAGGAGACATTAAATTGGTGAAAAGGCGATAACTTTTGTAGACAGAGTTAGGCAACAATACAATATTATCTACATAACAACTTTGCTAATTTCACACCTAAATAGATTGTTTTATGAAACAAATAATAACATCGTCAGTTTGTACAAGCTTTTATTTAGTTTCACCTGTCCCGATGATTGCTTGTCTGTAATCAAATCTTGCAAATTAAATTTGATCCACTTCCCGGTTACCTTTTGAGCTGAAATTTTACATGCATGTGTAAATCAGATGACAATGCAAAATTATTATAACATGGAGCTGATCTCATGATGGAACCGGAAGATGGCCATAGGAATTCAGATAACCCTATTAATCGTGTTTATCAATAGCAAGCGTGCTCCATCATTGACCTCATCAGGTGAGTATGTAGTTGTCAAGTGCGTGTCTATCAATAGTAAAAAAATATGGCTGTGCAACATGAACTGTACACAAAGTAGATTGATGATCTGATGAAAACCTCTGGAATCGATTGGATGCGAAAAGTACAAGACTGGTTGATGGGACGACACTTGGTCCACGTCTAGTGCCCAGCTGTGGATGTCTTTCAGCTGAAATGATGACGATAGTCAGAAAACTGGTAGCTGAACGCCCATCTTACATCGGAACTTGTCCATCTCGTTTTTTTTCAAATTAATTCAATTTAAAAAAAAATATTTCACATAGGCCTACATGGGTACTTATAAAACGTTAGAAGCTAGTGTATGGTACCAATAAGTTCCTATGGAGAAGAACCGGCAAGAAACTACACGGTTAGTCATATAGTCTGACAGATCCCTCCACCTGCTGCAATGTGGAGAACATCAACGGCAAACACGTGTGTTTTGGAAGACCAGTATCTCAACTCATTAAGGTTATTTTAATGCGTCCACATTCCACATCATATGAATAAATAAGATCACTATCAGGTGCTGTCCTCCCACTCGATTGAGCATGACAATTGAGTCACCAGCACGTAACTAAAAGGTCAACAACCTGTTACAATTCCTCTGAAGTTACGACATCTTGTTTGTTTTGGTCAACAACTTGAAATGTCGCCGGTAAAAGCTTTTCTCTTTAGTTATAGTATATTTGTGTTAAAGATTAAATCAAGTTGATGGAATGTTAATTGGTCTGCTGCTGGAACGTTTGAAAGAGCTACCATGGCCCTAGAACGCAAGGGCATATAAAGGAACATAGTGGGTTTTAGTCAATAAAAGTCTGATACGCTCTCTTGCTCCACCCTAAAGCGAGAGAAGTCAAGATTTTCCATTTAAAAAAAAATGTAAATTGGTCTCTCAAAATTAATGTATTTTTAAGACCCTTATAGTATTCGTAATTAGTACTAATGTAGACAAAGTTACATAGTCATGGATTTATTAAATTATATTTTTCTTCTATTTTTCCCTATTATTTACTAAAGTGTATTTCGGAACGTCATAATTTCATTTACTCCTATAAAAAGTAAGTGAACACTTAGGTTATATACGTTTGTGTTTACTTACTTTTTAAGGAGGACATTGAAAACTAAACACCTATAGCGAATAACTCGACAAACATACTCATATATATGTAGAAAATATTAATAAAAAATACAATTGAAGCCTCAATCTTTAACTTTCAAAACAATAGTACCGCTACATGTCTTTCAATTAAAATCCAATTTGAACCTCAAATTGCTGATTGTTAACCTAGCTTTTGCAGTAATTCTACTTACCCCATTATCTACTGTTAGAAAATTAAAAGCACTTAGTTTGTTTATCCTAAATGGACGTCGGGTGACGTCAAACGGAAGTGACAGTTTTTACAAAGAACGCATTAATTCATGCAGGAGGAAAACCAAAAAAAAAGAAATTACATATGCGTTGATGATTCACCTTCAGATATATAATGAAGACAAAACCGTGTCACAATGAGTCAGCAACATCCTAGATAATATGATAAACAAAGTGAATGTTTACTTTTTATGTTGAAAATGGTAAATTTATAAAATTATGCGCGAAAGAGAGTTCATAAAATTTATTCATGTACCACTGACCGATTTAAAAAACTTTTGTGTTTTGATTACGCAGTGTTCATTGAAACACTACAAAGACAATGCGTCACCCACCGTTCATAACTTAATTTTAAGGCCAACAGCCCTACCACGAGCTCTTAACGCAATCCATTTGATAACCTCAACTGAACTGTTAAAGGGATGGAGCTATATAGAGTGTATAGCTCCATCCTTCTTTTGGCTCGCACGCTTGACATTTTAACATCATCGTAAGGTCCCAGTGATCTCAACTCTAAGGTTTTACCTTACTCAACAGAATTTTTTCGACCAAAGCCAGGTTGTTTTGCAAGTTCTGAAGCAAAATGGACACGACTCCATCTCTTCAAAGCAATTTCTTCAAATTACACTAACATAGGCACATCACAAAGTAGGTAACACACTCTCGAGAGTAAATCCATAAATAATTACCACATACAATGTAGAGACAGCAAATAAAGCATCAATCACCATGCAATCGTTTCTTATTCAGCAAATTGGAAAGGTTATTGATACTGGAACAAAAAAAAAATAGACGAAAGTGTTTTTGTTTTTTTTTGTAGTAAGAGTAAAAGTGTTTGACCTACAAATAAGTGCATTGCTAGTTTTTGCTAACGGTACCGCGCACACAGACGCGGTCATTGCCCGGTGCTCGCGTGTGTGTGTGTGTGATCTAAACACGTCGCGCTGCGCAGGAGTCGACAACCTTCAAGCTTTTGCCAATGAAAGTGTTAATTGTAAAAATGCAGTAGAACTTAGAATAAACTTTATTTTATTCTGTCATGTGATGAGGAGGGATGAAACGTATGTTACTAAAAGAGTTATGAGTGTACTTATGAAAGGATGGAGAGGGAGAGGCTAAAGAAAAAATGAATGGAGAAAAGATTGTGTGAGGAGTGATACTAGTATGACAGAAAACGGAGTTAGTGATAACAATAATTATGACGAGTGAGAGTACAGAATGGGAGAAAAAAAACATGTTGCGCCGACCCTAAAAAACACGGGACTAGGACAGGAAGATGACGAAGACTACCACAAAGGTGTGCGATAGTTTGTGTACTTACATAAGTGTCCTTTCTATAAAGTAAGTACATAATTACGTAAGTACACATTCAGTTCTGCCCCCCTAGCCAAGTTACAATCGTTTCGTTCGCGCCGAACGCCTACAATAGGCCACGCCTCCGTTTCCTTTGTTCTGACCACGTGACTGAGCGTTGAGATGACGTCAGAACAAAGGAATCAGAGGCGTGGCCTACTTGAGGCGTTCGGCGCGAACGATACGATTGTAACTTGGCTAGGGGGGCTGTTTAGATTCACCTCATGCTTGTGCTCTTATAATTATTATTCATCTATTAAGCTATACATTTTCTTGCCGGTTAAATTCACGCTTTTTATCAATGTTTTATATTTGTTATTTTGTTTCGATACCTAGTGTTATTTAAGCTCCGTAAGTGTGAGCGTGGCATCACCGCGGGCCCAAGCAGAATACCAGCGCTGCGTTAATTATCGTTTTAAATATCACAGCATATGCTGAGTTAGGCGCTTTTTTGGCCTTGCACACATTTTAATTTTATTTTTCATACCTATTTTAATTCTACTGTATGTGTGAGGTACGAATAAACGTTATTTCTTTCTTTCATCCTTTTTCTGGTGATAAAAATAACTGTATAAGTTATGTAAGCAAGCTATAAACACTCCACATAGCGCCAACTTTACAAGCAAACACAACAAAATTAATATTGTAAACTATATTTGAAGAAAACAAATATTTGAAGCAATTCTGGAAATTTCCACAGAAAGCAATCATATGACTTTGTAATGTATGTATAACATATATTGATCAATCGGTAATAAACTCCAATATCGAGAAAAATATATTTCTTTCAGTAACTAAATAGTAATAAATATTAAATGTTTGCTCTACTCAAATAAAAATTCAAAAACGATTTATTAATGTTTAACTTTATATACTGGGCCGCAAAAAATCCAGGTCGCTTATAAATAGGGTAATAGTTTTTTAACTCATGAAAATATAATATTTTGTGTACATTCTTTACAAAATTTACCAATCCAAGACATTGTTTATAATGATAGCTTGGTTTAAAACAAAAACGGATTATTTTTTTCATAATTATAAAATTTATTATTTTTATATCCTGAAAATGTGCTGTGCAATGTTTTAAGCGGTTGATTAATAAATGTAACCTCTTTTGATATTTATAATGAGCATAGTTATGCATATAACATATTATTTATACGAGTGATCTATGGAGACATCGCAGTTTTTATATGTGACCCAATGTTTTTGCGGCGTAGTGCAATATGAAATTCAATGTCACTCGATTACAAAACACCATACAGATGAATCACCTTATTAACACAAGGAAACGATCAAACTTTCCAAATGTTTACAACAACTGGTTTTACCGCTGCGGTTATCAATGAGTGGCGTACATTCTCGAAACACAACCAAGCCTATATAAGCCCCGAGCCGGCCTGCAGCCGTCATAGTACATTACGAAAGCCACAACGAAGCAACGAACGATGCAGAAATATATTTTAATCATTGCATTCATCGCCACCGCGGCTTGCCATGAGCAGGGCAGGAAGCACCGCGTCGAGGATCCCTTCTCCGCGCTCGACAAACAGATCACCCACACACTCGCATACCACTACCTATGGCCTTGGAGTCAACTCATCAGAGCGGCAGCCGCAATGGATGTCGAAGAAGCTCTAGAAGAACCTCAAATTACATCAGACAAGGAGAAGTTCCAAGTTAATCTCAACGTGAGAAGGTTCAAACCCGACGAGCTAAGGATCAAAGTGAAGAACCGTTACATCATTGTTGAAGGAAAGCATAAGATCAAGGATGACGTGCAGCAGTTCATGGCGAACCACTTCGTACAAAGATTTGTGCTCCCTCCCGGCAGCAAGCAAGAGGAAGTGACCGCGGTCCTCAAGGAAAATGGAGTTCTAACGGTGTCTGTACCCAAACATGAGCTGCCTCCACCGCCGCCTGAGAGAGAAGTGCCCATCGAAGTGAGACTACCAGTAAAAGTGGAAGACAAAACGGAAAAACCTGTAACAGAAGAGAAAGTTGAAATTGCCGAAACAACAACAGAGAAAAAGGAGGTTCCTGTGCAAACATCTTCAGCGACTCCATTAGAGCAGTTAGAATTAGTAGAAGCAACAACACACGTCGGCAAGATCAGGAAGAAAGAGTTGAAAACAACAACAAAGACAGCGAAGGACAATGAAGTATCAAAAGGGCTCGTGGGGAATGGATTGGATTACGCGCTAATTGAACAAGAAGAGTGAAAATAGACTGTACTGAGTGAACTAAGACTGAACTAAGCTTTAAAGCGACTGGCAGTCGTTAAAAGCGAGTGTTAACTTTTCGAACGGGATCATTGACAAAGAACTAGTATTATTTATTTCTACAAACAGTCAGCCCGTTGGTAGAGCAAAAGTTGTTATTATTTTTAGGTTTAACTGTATTTGTTGTGAAACATTTGCCCAACGAATAAATGGTGTTATTTATTACCCTCTGTGTTTCCTTTCCACTCGCGGTCCGCGGTAATATATCTGTATTATAAGACAGTTCGTTATGTTAATGTTGTGTGTAAATCCGTGTTGCGCACTCTGTAGGAATGAGATGCTCCTTAATGGTCTAAATCCTCATTTGCATTGGCGGAATAAGTCCGTGAATTATTTCGTGGGCTTGAATGATGGTCATTCTTGTCGATTTGGGATAAACAAAGAAAAATGTGAGAGATTTTTCTTTTCGTAACAGAATATACGAGTACATTCGCAATTTATCTTTGTCAAAACTTGGCCTACGAGATGTTGCTTGTCATGGAACAGCAGATATTTGGAAAAGCATATTTTATTAATATAATATTTAGTATTACAGGGTCGATGGGGACGAAAAGTTCTGGAATGGCGACCACGTACCGGAAGATGCAGCGTTGGAAGGCCTCCCAACAAAGTGAATCTATGACCTGGTGAGGGTCGCGGGAATCCGATGGATGCGAGACGCACAGGACCGGTCATTGTGGCGACACTTGGAGGAGGCCTATGTCCAACAGTGGACGTCTTTCGGCTGAAATGATGATGATTTAGTATGATTTTTTTATGTATTTTTATATATCCCTGCTTCTCGGTATAAAGCCTAATCAAATATCTAATTAGTAACCTTAGGTTTCTAAATTGAGAATTTGTAAGAATGTTCTGCCGGTGCTACATTTGGTGAATTCGCGAGTTGTAATATGTCAAGCTCCACTTTAATGCTAAATTCTGACAGGTTCACCAGTTAAATTAGGGATGGACAATCAGGACAATTTGTTAAACTTATTTTCCTGAATCAGAAACTGGATGTCAACCTATTATAAGCACCATTTTACAGTGAAAAGTTTGATGTAAGTTTAGTTTTTGTTAAACTACCCAAGACTCCATAGAAACGTAACGAGTGCTATTAATAAATATCACTCATTTGAATAAATGAAACACAACCTAATTTTATGCAACTTAATTTAACGATACTATATTCTATTTCAAATATCTGTTATTTATTTATAATGCACACCACTGTGGACAAAAAGACAACACTGTGGACCTACCACAGTGTTGTCTTTTTTAACCTAATGGTTGACAGGTTTTTTTTTTCGGTGGAAATATCATCCTATGATATCCCCCGCACTTGGGCGGAGCGGGAGATAGTGTCAGACTTTTACTGACTAAAAACCAACCCCTGTTCCTTCGTTGCCTTTCGTACCAGGGCCGAGTCTTCCTTTCAGAATCAGACCCTTGGCCCCAGTAGGTTTCGACCCTGATGGGCCCCTACAATTTGCTGACATCTCCCTGAGGCGCGCGTGGAACAGTACGCGCCGTATGGTTGACTGGTAGAGAATGCCTTGTGGCATTAAGTCCGCCTATGTACCACCACTGCACATGAAGTTTGAATAAATAAATAAATACATAGGTATACCTGCAGGATTGTAAGAAGGAGTTACCCAGGACCTCAATGATTACATCGCTGCTTACCATCAGGTGGGATCGCAGTCAAGCACTGGTTTATATGAATTAAAAAAAAAAAAAAAAAAAAAACCTGGAACGTAAAGGGCTACTGAAGGAACACGGGTATGTTTTAATTAGAAAAGTCTAACACCCCTTCTCGCTCCCCTCAGGGCGGGAGAAGTTACTTGATGACTTCCCACCTTTCAAAGCATGTTTATATATTATAAAAAAAAACTCAATTATGAAAAACAAATAAAAACTGGGTAATTGCGAGTCGGACTCGCGCACTGAGGGTTCCGTACCAACTTACCTATGAAAACAGTTCAATTCATGAATTGAGTTACGAAAATTTTTCCGAATCGCAAAAAAAGTTTTTTTTGTGACGTAATTAAAAATTTACAATTTTCAGATTTTTTCCTATATTTGTGTTGAGACCTTGCTTCAGGTCAAATTTCAGGATTCTAGGTCAACAGGAATTACCCTATGAATTTTGATACACGTTTTTTGCGACATAAACGGCCGTATCTTTTTTTTCCGTTAACTCAGATGTTTGATTTTTTCACAGGTTCAAGGGACCGCAAACCTGAGTATATGGTTTATAAGTATAATTTCAACTCGATACCTTCACGCGGAGGAATTACCCTATGAATTTTGATACACGTTTTTTGCGACATAAACGGCCGTATCTTTTTTTTTCGTTAACTCAGATGTTTGATTTTTTCACAGGTTCAAGGGACCGCAAACCTGAGTATATGGTTTATAAGTATAATTTCAACTCGATACCTTCACGCGTTCCCGAGATAAAGGGTCTGGACAAACAGACGGACAGACGACAACAAAGTGATCCTATAAAGGTTCCGTTTTTTCCTTTTGAGGTAAGGAAACCTAAAAACAATTAAAATTCAAGCGTTGGAGTCGTTCTTATTCATATATTGTATAATGTACATAAAATAACAAATTATTAAAAAAATTGGACAGCTGATGTACAAAGGCGAGCTTAACCCACAATTGGGTTTTCTTACAGCAAACCTAAATAAAAAACATTTTTATGAAATTTTATTTATGAGGATAACTGAAAAAAATGCACAACAAAAATCTAAGTCGTAAGTATTTGAAATACAGAAATATCGAAAATGCCGCCCAGGGCATGGTAAGGCACCATGAGAAGTTAAAATGTCAGGCGAGAGATTGAAAAAAAGGGAGGGAGCTATATATACACCCTATATAGCTCCATCCCTTTAACAGTTCAGTGTAGGTCGCAAAATGGATAGCGTTATGAGCTCGAGGTTGGGCCTTTGCCTCTTATACTCAATTGCGCATTTCTTAGAAATATCAATAGTTAAATTGGCAGAGTAGCCTAAAATTAACTTCTTTATGAATAATAGAGAGCAGTGGTGGCCGAGTGGTATCGGCCCCGACTTACGAGTTGCAGGTCGCGGGTTCAAACCCAGCCAGGCACATTACTTTGTGTAATTTATTTCATCACCACTGTTCTCAAAACGGTGAAGGAAAACATCGTGAGGAAACCGGCATGTCCTAGAACCAAAAATTCGAAGACATGTGACATCCACCAACCCGCACTGGGCCCGCGTGGTGGATTACGGCCCATTCCCTCTCCTAGAGAGAAGGCCTGAGTCCCAACAGTGGGAACATTATAAGGCTGAATATGCTATGCTATGCTATGAATAATAAACTTAAATCTTTGGTACGCAATAAATTAATTTACATTTATTGTAAAGAATATTTTTCCAAGTTAATTTTTATCTACTTTTATTATCTATTTGATAAAACTTCGTTTAATTAGCTGAATACAGAATGTAAATAAATTATATTCGCAGATCTTCTTTATCAAAGACTTGTAAGTATTTAATATTTGATTTTCTTAATATACTATTTCAATTTATTTCTTAAAGCAGTTGCTGAAAAGCCAGATGTTGATCAAATCCCTTTAGTAATTATGTTTAAATTAATAAGACTTTTCTTTTAGCTCTCGTAAAGTACGTTGGCGTCAATGTATCTTAAGTCCATAAGTCTATATACTTATAGGCCGCGGGATCGTTTGAAAGAATAACTTTGGCTTTGGAACTCAAAGGGCAACTTCTTCATCTTGAATTGGTGGTCTTCTTTTTCCTGAAAGTATTTGGGCCCAACAGGTTACCACATTTATAGCGGAGTCAGTGGCGTTTTTGGGGACCTCCAAAGTGCAGAAGTAGGGACACTTTTGGCACTCTTATAATATAATAATAATAATATTCCACAACTATCACACAACGCCGTCTAGTCCCAAGCTAAGCAGAGCTTGTCTTATGAGTACTAGAAAACTGATAAATATACTTATATATTTCTAAATACATAGGTACATATTATAGATAAATTACAACGAAAAAAGAACAAATTATTATGCTCATCACACAAACATTTGTCCTGCTGGGTGGGAATCAAACCCACGACCTCCGGCAAAGTGGTTAGGGCCACTTACCACTAGACCAACAGGCCAGTCAGTCTTATAAGTGGGCCATCGCTGGGTCAGGAGCACACTCGCACTGCCTTGCGTTTAAAAATAATTAGAGTAGAGTAGAGTCGCAACTCCAACCGTTAAAATATGCTTCTGGTTGCAACCCAGGGTCGTTCTTTTATAACTCGAGTAGCTACCCTAGAGTTAACCCAACTAACTCTAACTTCGAGCAGGGTAGGTTTGTGTAAGCGGCCATAAATGACACTTGCATGTCATTGACAGTTGAACTCTACGTTCGCGTTCAAAAATGCGAGCGTAGAGTATCTACCCTGATGATGTCATTAGAGTTAACTCTAACCTCATTTTTGAACGCAAGGCTGGGTGTCGGAGAGAGTGAGTTTAAGTCAGTAAAATTCTGGCACTACCATGCTCCACCTAGGGCGGGAGAAGTTATTTGCTAATTTAATTTATTATTTTATTTAGTGTTTTCCATAAAAAGGGAATAATTTTGTTAAAGACGAGGAAATCATTAAACAACTGAGGCTGACTTTTTAGCTCAACCGATTTAGAGCTATGATACAATTTAAGCATTTGTGACTTGCAACATTTCTGAATCTTGCACTTCTTTACAACTCCCAAAATATTTATTCGTCATCGTGAACACCAAGCATGTAGCTTATTTCAATGAATATAACTTATTATGAGCCAGTCCTCTATGTCTCAAAATACAGTCCCTAAAATCGAACTGTTTGTCTCTAAGAACATATACGGAGCTTATATAGGGAGCGCCTGATCAAATATACCCAGAGGACAGTGATTCGTCATTCCAATTCAATTACCGACGTGGTCAGGCGCTGCCGCTGTGTGCTCGTACACTAGGACTCTCAGACTAGGACCCGAAAATGTCGAAATATTCCTGGCGTTCCATCTCTGATTGCACATTAGACGATAGTAAGTACTAAGAGCGGTAGTATGACCAGAGGATCGTTATCGAAATTAAATCACATGTTTCTATGCGAGAAATACGCTGTAAACTATCAATCCATACCCATACAACATAGCCATACCTTTGTAATTATTCCTAAGATTTTACCAAATTTTAACTCTGAATAAATATATTATTATTATATTATTAAATCCGTCTATAATAACTTCTGACTGGCTTGTTGGTGTAGTAGTTAGTGGCCCTAACTACTATGCCGGAGGTCGTGGGATCGATTCCTACCCAAGACAAATGTTTGTGTGATGAGCATGATGATTTGTGCTGTGTCTGGGTGTAATTAATTTATCTATAATATGCATTTATTTAAAAATTTACATCACAAGCTCTGCATAGTTTGGGACTAGATGGCGTTGTGTGAAAGTTGTAGGGTAAAACTAGCATTTCCCTGCGAATTTATAAATAAATTCGCTCCCGAGCCTAATAACAAAGGAACCGTGATTTTTTTTACCGAAATAAAAAGTAGCTAATGACACTCGGCCATAGAGTAACTATCCTTTAAAGCAAGATTTTTGTATTCGAATCAATACCTTCAGCGACAACGTCCCTATTACGAAAAAACAGTCAATTTAACCTCTTCATAACGTTCGTTTGGATAACCTAAGTGTTGTGATCTCTTCACCATCCTTATTTGACTGGTGAAAAGAGAGAGAGACTTAATACCTATGTGTCCGCACCTGCCTGATGTTTGTACGTATATAGGTATATGAAGTGCGGGTTTCTATGTCCTTTATGGTAATACTGCAGTTTCAATATTATTTAATACCTTCTTTTTTGAAGACTATCATCAAATAAATGAGGGAGTGTACTGAGTCACTTATAGTGTGACTAAAATCCACCCATATTCCTTCTAATGTCCGTATTCTTTATTATTGCGGTAACTCTTTTAAACAATCCTGTAGAAGATTAAATAACTTATCCCTTTAATTTCGATTACGAGGCATGCCTTTTAAGTTTTGTCGTTTGAAGAAAAAAACACAACTAGAACCATAAAGTACTTTTTATTGTTTTTCAAAGTATTCACCACCTAGCTTAATACACTTTTCCATTCGCTCAAACTAGTTATTATAACATTTATCCCACTCTATAAGTGGGGGTGTTCAAAATGGCTGACTTGAAAGCGTCAACTGCTTCTTCACCGGACTGGAACCTTTGACCACGAAGACTTTTCTTAATTTTAGGAAATGTAAAGAAATTGTTAGGGCTTAGGTCAGGACTGTATGGAGGATGGTCAAGAATTTCTACTTTTTCCTGCTTCAAATATTCAATCGTTTGACGAGCGCTTTGTGAGCTTGGGTTGTCGTGGTGCAGGATGATGCGTCACTTTGAGTTAGATTTTCAAAGTTCGGCGATGACTTGTGGTAAACAAACTGTGGTACACCACTCTGCGTTAACCGTTCTACGATCTTCAAGTGCAATAGTTGCAACTTGACCGGTTTTTCCAACGAACGTGGCCACCATCTTCTTTGAAGTGCTTCGAGAACGAACAACTTTAGTCGGCTTTGGCTCGTCTTGAAAAACCCAGATTGTAGATTGTTGTTTGGAATGAGGATCGTAGGCATAGATCCAAGATTCGTCACCACTGATGATGTCGTAGACGTTATTTGACTCTCCTCGGTTGAACCTTTGCAGAGTTTTCTTACACCATCTGACGCGGGCCGCCTTGTGATCGTAGGAAAGCAGATGCGGTATCCAAAGGCAAAGTAGCTTTCTCACACCAAGCGCTTCATGCAAGATCTTCTGAATGGTTGTCCCTGAGATGCCTAATAGAGCTTCTATCACTCGATACGTCACATAAAGATCTTCGAGAATTAGTTGTCTCACAGCAATGATTTTATCTTCAGTGAAGGTGGATTTTGGGCGTCCTTCGCGAGATTTGTCACTAACACTAGTATGTCCACGCTGGAATTCTAAATACCAGCGTTCGACAGTCCGCATTCAACACTGAACACAGATATTAGCTCTTCAAAACACTGAAGCCGTGTCAGGCCTCTTCTAAAGTTGTAGAAAATTATTGCACGAACATTTTCCTTAGAAAGATTCATTTTCGTACGTAACCTGACAGATTCAAATCGACGCTGTGACTAAACAATAGCATTAATCCTAATACTTTCAACTGTTTTGAGATTCAAAATTTAAACACATTCGAATATAGAACCGTTCCAAATTCAAAATTGCCGGGAAATATGGAAACGACAGAACTTAAAAGGCACGCCTAGTACAATTTTGTTTATTTTCTTCTTCCGCATCTTTTTTATTTTTAAAACAAAAACACAATTTGTAGGTGAGGTGCTGGTAATCTGTGTTTTTGTTTTACAATACGAGTGTATTGATAGAAAAAAAATGAAAAAAAAAGAAGCGGAAGAAGAAAATAAACAAAAGAAAATAATCAGAATTTCCTAGTGCAGATACTTGTCTCCCACCAATTAATAATATTGTATCTTCATAAGTAATGTTAGTTCGTGAGACACCTTTCTGAAAGAGCTACTGGTCGAGCTTTACTAAACCGCAAACTGTTAAATATACAGGGTGTGCAACTGTTACTGTGCACGTACTTACTTCGAATCCACATCTGAATTGTGCAAACATAAAATGAATTATAAAATTGAGTTGGAAATGGATACTTTGTAAGACATACAGATAAGCCCAAGCAATACAACAACAAAACTTCAGGAAAGTCGTTAAATTGTGGCGTACAGTCGTTAACAATGTAACTTGAACACATCGCCACCATTACCTTTCGAACAACATAATCGGGTACAATCGAGTACAGTTGTAAAAATAAATTGTTGACGAGAGGCGATCATTCCACACTGGCTGTCGACATGCTGACTATAAATGTCGTTGCATTTGAAGTCAGTGTACAATGTATTTTTATTGTTCGAAGCGTGATTTTGAATTATTGGTTTAGCAACAGCCTGTATGTATTGCTTGGGTTTAGATTGCATATTATACTCGTATTTTGCAGATTTATCTTCTGATAAGAATGGCTTATCCTAAATAGCCGAACAAGTAAAAATTTTATCACCTTATGAGGTTGAAGAGGTACCTACATTACATGACGGTCTTTACGAATTTTTATGATATTGTATATTGTGTGTAAACATACAACAGATGATCCATATTGTGAGTTTATAGCATAACATAGCATAATCAGCCTTTTTTAATGTTCCCACTGCTGGAACTCAGGCTTCCTCTCTCTGGGAGAGGCAATGGGCTGTAATTCCACCACGCGGGCCCAGTGCGGATTGGTGAATGTCACATGTCTTCGAATTTTTTGGTTCTAGAACATACCGGTTTCGTCGCGATGTTTTCCTTCACCGTTTTGAGAGCAGTGGTGATTAAATAAATTACACAAAGTAAAGCGCCTGGCTGGGTTTGAACCCGCGTCTCACTACACCGCCAGGGCAGCTTAAGCATAGCTCTAAAGGCGTTATTATATGGTACACGAAGAGTGTTATACGCACTCCTCGTGTACCTGAACCAGAGTTGACTGGTGTAGAACGACTGACAGTAAGCCTTGAACAGAGTTATTTTAACTTGTTTAGAACAGTGAGAAAAGCGTCTAGCCAACATGTTACTCCGACATGCGATACTTACTACGCAATATTAATATGGTTGGATAGTTTGACATAAGACAGATATTTGTTCAACTTCAGTTTACCGTATTGTATTAGCATAGCATAAGCATAATAATCCTTTTTTAATGTTCCCACTGCTGGGACTCAGGCCTCCTCTCTAGGAGAGGGAATGGGCCGTAATCCACCACGCGGGCCCAGTGCGGGTTGATGAATGTCACATGTCTTCGAATTTTTTGGTTCTAGAACATGCCGGTTTCCTCGCGATGTTTTTTTTCGCCGTTTTGAGAGCAGTGGTGATGAAATAAATATTGTATTACATTATTGTATTATGAAGTAAGATTTTATTTGTTCAAGCTATACCTACTCACGCCCCTCTGGCAGACGACACCGATGATTACGAGAGCAGTGTAATGCCGCGCCCGCCGGCACCGCTCCGTCACCGCGTAGCTTCCGAATTTAGATGCCCTTGCGAGCCATCAACCACTCTCCAGTCCCCACGGATATGGAAATGTGGTAGGGTTGACACTTATATTATAGCATTATTAGGTTAATACCTACCTAATGTAACATACATATAAAAATTACGTGTCACAGTGTTTATAATCGAATTCCTCCGAAACTGCTTGATCGATTTTTAGGGCTCCGTACCTCAAAAGGAAAAACGGAACCCTTATAGGATTAGAAAAGAAAGAAAGAAAGAAAGAAATAAATAAATTTTCTTTCTTTCTTCTTTCTTTCTTTCTTATAGGATCTTATACTTTGTTAGTCTGTCTGTCTTTCTGTTAAAATCCTTTATCTTGGGAACGCGTGGAGGTATCGAGTTGAAATTAAAACCATGTAGGTACCCAAGTCTGCGGTCCCTTGAAGCTGTAAAAAAATCAAACTTCTTAGGGCGGAATTCACCAATAAAACTAATCGCGTTTTAACGTTTGCCTCGCATAATCGCGTTTAGCCGCTGTCACTAGTGTCACTTGTCTGTATTTTTCTTTTGTTGTATTTTTACAAGTGACACTAGTGACAGCGGCTAAACGCGATTATGCGAGCCAAACGTTAAAACGCGATTAGTTTTATTGGTGAATTCCGCCCTAAGTTAAGGAAAAAAAGAAACGGCCGTTTATGTCGCAAAAAACGTGTATTTCGACACTCTCAATCAAAATTCATAGGGTACTTCCCGTTGACCTAGAATCCTGAAATTTGGCATGAAGCAAAGTCTTATAGACAAGTATAGGAAAAAATCTGAAAACTGTAAATTTGTAGTTATCTCACAAAAAAACTTTTTTTACGATTGGGAAAAATCTTATTTATTTATTTATTTATTTATTACTTTATTGCACACCTTAACTTACTCCAGGACAGACATTTATAAAAAATAAGTGTACAATAGGCGGTAATCTTCGTAACTTGAACTCTTTTCAAAGGTAAATTTGTACGGAACCCTCAGTGCGCGAGTCCAACTCGTATTTTTTTTCTTTTTGTAGGTCTGAGAATTGGTAGTAGACTATCTTTTACCCTCCTTCCCATTTTTTCCTCTGATACTTAATACGGCAGAACAACATTTACCGAGATAGTAAGAAAAGAAAAAGAAAGAAAAATATTTTGTTTGGCACGCATGGATACACACACGTTAAAAACAAAATTTAAGACAACTAATGAAAAAAAAACACTGACACAATATGTAGATAGATAGTCTATATAAAACTCGTGTCTCAATGTTTGTCATCGAATTGCTCCGAAACGGCTTGACCGATTTTTATGAAGTTTTTTGATTACATTTGGTAGGTCTGAGAATAGGTAAGGCGGGTATTTTTTTTACTTCTAGATGATAAAGGTAACCCGAAATAATTTATGTGGTAAAATAACGATTCCCTGGTCAACCAGTAATATTGTAACCTTTTAGCTTTGAAAAAAAACTGTAGTAATAACAGAAACCTCTAACAAAGTATTACTCAAGTAATAAAGTTACAACGTTCCCTGTCATATATTTATCCTCAGCGTCATTAATTATCTTCAGCTATGTGGTTAATTTGCTTGTCAGCTGTGCGTAGTGACAAAAGATTTTATAGATGATAATTTAAAGACTGCAGGAGAACTAAGGTTGCTGACATAGCACGAAGAATCGCCAAACTTAAGTGGCAATGGGCAGGGCACATTGCTCGCAGAACAGAAGACCGTTGGGGCCGAAAAGTTCTGGACTGACCGGAAGACGCAGCGTTGGAAGGCCACATACAAGGTGGACCGATGATCTGGTAAAGGTTGCGGGAATCCGATGGATGCGAGACGCACAGAACCGTTAATTGTGGCGACACTTGGGAGAAGCCTATGTCCAACAGTGGACGTCTATCGGCTGAAACGATGATAATGATAAATTTAAAGACTCAGTAAGATTTTACTTAGTTACCTATCAAATAAACTACATACCCAACTAGTCTCAACAAACAACAATTAAAGCTGTACACCGTACTTACAGGTCGTTAGCACGTACTACAAAAATATTGCTAAAAGCATTCCTTGTTTTCATAACAGCGAAAACAATTAAATTTTGTTCACATTTCGCTTATAATAGTCCACGTCTTGCAACAGGTGCTGTTGAGCAAGTCGCCTGAGCATTAATACATGGAACAAGCATAGAAAATTCCAGAAGGTCTACCTACTTTAAAAATGGTCCTTTGTTCCAGATCAAACTTTCATTATAGTTATTGCATGACATTGTTGAAATAATAAATCATGTTCTCCTTTTTTGTGGACTTAATGCAACAAGGCATTCTCTACCAGTCAACCTTTGGATTAAAAGAAACAACACTGTGGTAGGTGTGGACAATAAATAAATACTAGATATTACAAATTATAATAATAAGGTTAAGGTTTGCAATGGAATGAACAAGCCCAGATGATCACATCTACTTTGAAGACTGCTGCCCCCCTAGCCAAGTTACGACCGTTTCGTTTCGATTCTCTTGCATCGAACGCCTCGAGTAGGCCATGCCTCCGATTCCTTTGTTCTGACCTCGTGACTGAGCGTTGAAAAACGAAACGTTTGTAACTTGGCCAAGGGGGCTGGTCCTTTTTTACTTTACCAATAACTTTTGAACAAAGTCGATAACGCTAAAGTGATGTGGTAAATATCAAACCAGCCCCCCTAGCCAAGTTACAATCGTATCGTTCGCGCTGAACGCCTCGAGTAGGCCACGCCTCCGATTCCTTTATTCTGACGTCATCTCAACGCTCAGTCACGTGGTCAGAACAAAGGAATTGGAGGCGTGGCCTACTCGAGGCGTTCGGCGCGAACGAAACGATTGTAACTTGGCTAGGGGGGCAGATATAGTACCGTTAATTTCGAGGTAATTCTAACACAGGCAGGTCATCCTAGACAAAGAACTCTAACACGTGCCACAGAAAATGAGTGAGAAAAATGATGGCTGAGAAAATTGGTTTCTATAATAGTTTTGAACCCCATTTCCCTTTCTCGTCATTTCTTTGCCAGGTCTTCAGTACCTTATATTTATTTCAAGGAAACACTCCTAGTAATAATAAAACCATTTCATAATATTACCTAGAAAGTGTCTGCTTGCTCCGAGGAGGCTTTCCCTACGCTTTCACAATCCGCGGGTCAGATTCTAGACTGACTTTTACCTGGTTTGAAAAGGAAATTAACTCTCGACGATTTTCTCTCTGTTTTCTAGGTATTGAATAAACTTTGTTTTTTTACGAGGAAAAGTAACAGTATGTATTGTTTTCTTATCATTATGTGCATGTTGAGGATAATAAGTCTCGGCTCGCTGTTTGTTGACAATTTGCTGGGCTATTACTAAGACGTTTTTAATTTGCCATAAGGCACGAACTGGGTAATTATTATTTACTCTGTACCCAAATAAGAACTCTTCTTTCAACCTTATGTCGAATTTGTAGATATGAAGAATCTATAATAGGTATATCATCTAACGTTTTGATTTCCTTATTAAGTTCTCATCATTTTACCTCGGTCAGAGATTAAGCATTGCCATACAACGTGGCAATGCCGCCAGCCTTTTGGGCACACTTCCAGTCGACAGCGACGCGGAGGAATTTTTTGACGCCATATTTTAGTTAGGAGTTATTGTGTATATATTATGTAATTTTAATTAGTTAAGTGTTTTTATTTTTCTTGTTATATCGTATGTTCATAATTTAATTAAATAAAAAGTTCTCATCTACACTAATATTATAAAGAAGTAAAGTTTGTTTCTTTGTTTTTATGTTTTTTGTTTGTAGGAGGTAATCTCTGGAAGTACTGGTCCGTTTACAAAAATGTTTTTCACAGATACAGCTGCTTTATTCCTGATTGACATAGGCTATATTTTATTAAAACGCTAGTAGAAAATAAACTAAGACTACCGATCCCTTTAAGCATTTTTTAAGTATTGTTAGTATACCTGTATTTTATTCTTTATGGCATACTACTCACTCGTACGACGAGCAATGGGTAGGTTGCCGTCCGGCCGTCCGGTGAGGATCCAGCACGAGTCGAAAGCACGCTGTGTTCCCCGCTCGCCTCAAAGAGATGTCAGCAAAACTGACGGGGCCCAGTAAAGCCGATGCTCGCTAGGACTGCGGGAACTTTGGAAAGTGTGATCGTAGCCCTAGAACGCAAAGGGTAACTGAAAGACACAGGTGGGTTTCGTCACTAAAAGTTTAACATGCCATCTCATTCCACCCTCCAGCGGGAGAAGTCATTCCTAAAAACATAAAAAAAGCATGCTGTCTATGCCTATATTTTTTCTTCTTGACTTCCTACTCACCAGATAATGTGGACTGGCATCGATATGATTTCTCCACAATATATCTGTGTATAAAAAAAATAAAAACCAAAGTCTTTGGACCTAGAACACTGAAATTTGGTACAGAGGTTCTTTTTATGGTGTATAAAAAAAAAAGACTTTCCAAAATTGACCCCTTAAGTGGATGAAACGGGGGTCTTAACTTTGTATGAAGAAGCCTCCATTCACGTGTGCAAATCCGCCGGTAAAAGCTAGTTTGTATATATAGGGTGACTGGTAATTAGTGACCGATACTTAAACACGTGATTGTACTCATGATTACAAATAACTTTCCCAAAGAAACTTTTTTTATATACTCACTAGTTTGTAGGTACATTCACTGATTAGGTACGAGTACGTACACCTATGAGTTTGCAAGCTGCGCGGGTGTTCTATCACTATTGTAGGTACGACGGCATCACGCGGCTAACAGTTGAGCGGTCAACGGTCGCAGGCGCGCGCGCGTGTTTAAACAGCTGTTTTATTATTGAGATAAAACTAATGAGAATATAAAAAAGTTTCTTGGGAAAGTTGTTTGTAATCATAAGTACAATTATGTGTTTAAAAATCGGTCACTAATTACCAGTCACCCTATATAATAGGCAAAATCCTGACTTACGCACTGACTCCTCATCCCCTTTGGACCTAGAAAGCTAAAATTTTGTACAGAGGTTTATTTTGTAAAGCATACAAGGAATCGGTGAGGATTTTCCAAAATTCACGCCGGGGATTTAACGGGGGTCCATGCGGACGGCGAGAAATGGGTAGCTCACCGTCAGACGGTCCGGTAACCATCCGGACCGGGCCCAAGTCGTCGACGGCGCGTATTGTTTCACGCGCGCCTCAAGGAGATGTCAGCCAACCGTAGGGGTCTAGCAGGGTCGAAGCCTACGGAGGCCTCGGATAGTGTGAAAGTGAAACCCGGGGCCCTGGGACCAAGGCAAAGAAGGAACAGGAGTGGGTTTTTAGTCAAGAGCGCGGGATGTCATTGAATGATATTCCCACCTAAAAAAAAAACGGTGGTCCAAAGTTTATATAGATAAATCAACTTCCATCAACAAATGTTGTAGGTCCTCGACAACTCCACATACCTCACAATTAGGTGAAGTGATTTTCTTCATCATGAAGGCAAATTTCTGAATTTGGAATGTGTCCAATATGAGTCCAGTAGAAATAATTTGATAAGGTCTCTGAATTTGAACAGAACTGATGTAGGGATGTTCCATAACATTATATCCCAACCAAGTAACGACGATGCGAAAGATTTGTTCAAATTCATGGCCCGTGTCTTGTGATGTACAATTGTTTAGGATACGATGGGACTGACATACGCTATGCGTAAAAAAGCCCCTTTAAATAAATAAAGAAAAAAAAATCAACTTTCACGCGGACGAAGCCGTTAGTAGAAATTAGTCTATTATATTAGTGTCAATGCAATCATAATTTATTTTCACTTTTTTGACTGACCGACATTTTGACAATTCAAATGTGCCTATAAATGGTTTATTTCAAATAAACGTTTTTGATTTCTGAATGAGAGACAGCCCTGATATATAACATTAAATATTTGATAGATTGATTGCCTCTCCAGACCTAAATAGTCACAAGAAACTTGTGCAATTCGAACTAATAGCCTGCTGATATGGATAGGGAAATTTATTCATAGCGGTTCGTACATATTAGACTACATTCGATCCAAGTTTCTGAGCGTATCGAATGTGATACGATGGAGGCTTCACTCTACCTAGAAATGAACGAAGCTATTACATCCTTCAATAACTACGTTCAATTCTACGTATAGATATCGGTATAGATAAATAACAAATTGTAAACATTTTTAGACAACTTTTGGATGGGGGACATGTCGGGATTATTTAAGTTTGGTTGATCGAATGAGCGGATGGAGTATAAGTACTTATAATGTTTTTACTGTCTTTGTCACACGGTGTCTACATATCTATTTTCTTCCAACTCTCCTTTTGCAGGTGTGCTGGAAGAGATTTCATTAGAAATAAGCACCACCTTTGTACCTATTTTTCTGTTTCCTTCTTCGAATCTTTTATTTCAGTGTGTGTACATAAATTGTTAAATAAATAAATAAATAAGAATTATTATTTTATTTATTTGTTAGTTAATCAAGAAGACTATCCACGAGAACACAAACTGTACTGCAGTTTGGCAGAAGATATATGTGAAAATACTTATGTAAATTTTCTTGAAAAACCATAAAATAAAAATATATAAAAAAGTTTTGCTTACTAAAAATACAACAGACTTGTTACGTGCCCTGCCTACACCCAAACGGCTGAATAGCGAGATGATAGATATTTACGTCAACGAATGTTTCCACACAAAATTGCAACACCAAGACTGCTGATGCTACTGCTCGAGTCGCGACCGATCACCTACTTCTAATCTGCTGATGCTGCATCCGCACTTCGCAATCGTTTACAATATTGTAGTTTTTATAATAATTAATTCGGCACTTTGGTACTAGCATCATCCAAGTCCAGACTTAAGATTTATTACAAATTAATTTTGTAATTTTAAAGTAATTAACCATTAAATTAAACCTTTCTTTCAAATTATTTTTTTTTTTAAGTCCTTCGGCTGTCACTTTCGTATTTGACTCCTAATATCAAACACTTAATTTACACTTTGTTTGTTGTTGTTGTCTTTTTTAACCCAAAAGTTGACTGCCACTACTGTAGATACATGAAGTTTCAATAAATAATAATTTCAGAATTCGGTGTCAAAAAACGAACCAAAAAAGCCAGAAAGAATTGCTTATGAAATTAATTGGGACCACCTGACGAAAATACGTATTAGTAAATAAAAATCATACAAATCGGTAAATATTTGGCGAAGATATCTCTGAACAAGATACAAAAAAAACTGGACTTTGTAGTTATGACCCTGGAGGAGGACCATAGCTATAGCAAGCAGAGACTTATCGCATAATAAATCAAACAAACAGGCACTTTTTCAATTATTTTTATCATTAAATAAATAAATTACTTAATCTTAATTATTTACACTTAATGGCATTACATCAATATGAGTTTAAATATCAAATACTGGCACACATTTCTTAAAAAAATAACATTTTATAAATATTTATTTACATAAAGTTACCTTACACATTATCATTAATTTGAGTTCTCGAAGCAAATAAAGAAAGAAAAAAGACTCAGAATACGAAATAGAACTCTCAAACATTTCTTATATAAAAAAGTTAATTAAGGATATTATTTTCATTCAATTCGGGACTTTTCTTTGTGTTGAAATGATTTATTTAATCTGAGTTTATTTATTTTTTGCTCGGCCGAGCTGAAAGCTGGTCCTAAACAAGGTTATATTTGAGATATACAAACATGCTTTATTAACATTTTCATGAGATACATATTTAGGGGCACTATTCATCAATTATTAAAGAGTTATGAGTAAACATGTGGATAGATAGAGAGGGAAGCCAAAACACTATTCATCGATTATTGAAGAGTTATAAGTACACATGTGGATAGATAGAGAGGTAGAGAGAGGCCAAAGGAAAGATGGATGGATTGTGTGAGGAGTGGTGTGAAAGAAAAGAGAGTAAATGATAGCATGACGGGTAACAGGACAGGATGGAAGAAAAACACGTGTTGCACTGACTAACACGGGACACGGGCAGAAAGAGGATGAAGATGCTACGATTAGAGAAAAAAAAAATTGAAATTAAAATTGTACTTGAGCCTAAATTCTGTCTAACTAGGAGACAAAGCAGAGTTTGACACGTTATTAATTTCTAATTTTCAACTGTGAAACCAAGGCAGCCATATTAATCTAATTTTCTTACAGGTTTTATGAAATTGAATAGATAGTATACTATCATATTATTCCAAAGAAGTATTACTATTCATGAGATGCATTCACCGTAAAAACTTTCGAAATATTAAATTTTGCGTGGCCCGCAAAATTTTGCCCTGAAGCATTATCCAGGGTAGCCCGACAAATTCAAATTTTTGTACGTTTTTTGCAATTTGCAGTTCAGTGTCGAATAGCAGTGGGCAAGGCACATTGCTCGTAGAACAGATGGTCAATAGGGCCGAAAGATTCTGGATTGGCTACCACGAACAGAAGACGCAGCGTTGGAAGGCCTCCCACAAGGTAAACCGATGACCTAATGAGGGTCGCGGGGATCCAATGGATGCGAAGCGCATAGGACCGGTCGTTATGGTGACACTTGGGGGAGGCCTATGTCTAATAGTGGTAGTCTTTCGGCTGAAATGATGATCATAATGATGATGTCGGATAGAAAGGTAAAAAATATATATTTGTGGTAATTACTTAGTATTAGCATTTACTCAATTATACTCATCAAAACCATTAACATAACTCTTTAACTTAGAGAAGAGATCAAATTTGCCATTTTAATTAAAAAGAACTAGACGTTTTACCTTGTCTCTAAGCCAGAGAGTTATGATACCCTGGAGCATTCACTTTAACATATGCAGGAGAATTATGAGCACATTGTACCTATTCTTGCTGTTAACTAAAGTAAAATTCTTTAAGATCTTTGTCCTTTCACAGCATAGGACCCATCCGCATCATAAATTCTCTTTTTATCACTCCCATAACCATATTTATCATGATCATACGGCTGATGGTCAAAACTGCCGTAACTTTGGTCAAAACTACCATAACTATGGTCAAAGTGTCCTGGATCATAATGGGCAAAGTTGCCATAGTCATGATGGTCAAAATGATGGTCTTCGATGTACTCGTGGTGTTCGTGTTTCTTTTTCTTCAGGTAGTGGATGAACCAGAGAACGAAATGCCAGGCTTTGGTGATAAGCACGTAGAACAAGGCTCCGTAGACCATCTTCAGGACTATCAGCTTCGTTGCTACTACATAGAAAAAGTGAACTGTGGACAAAGAAAAATATTTTAAAATATACTGATAAATGATATTTATTTTGTAAATTGCACTTTTACACGTCAAGTTAAACTAGATGAGACCGATGTTTCCTAACTGACTACCCTGAGAAGAAACACCAAAACAAAATCATTAGTCAAAGTCTCTTTTAAAGTCTATACAGTAAACATGCAATGGTCAAATCATATGAGAACCATGCAGATTAGAGTCTGAGATGATCTTTTGAGGAAAGAACCACACAGATTTGAGTGAACTTGTCCAGTCAGTGCAAGCATTTGTCAGTATTCCTGTAGCTCAACTCAGGATTACTAAGGAGCTCAACAACTTGACGAACAATACCAAAGAAAGAGTATTTGGGTAGGCCGCATAAAGTACTCAAAACTGCCAGACATTATTTTAAAATTAAAGAAAAGGAAAAGTAATCCGCATAGTTTAATTTGTAACACTTCACAGAGTAAATATTGTAAATTATAAAATATAAATAAACAATGTCATAATTGTAACATAAAAATAATCGTCAATTTAAAAAATAATAATAAAAAGGGCAACAATGTCATCAATTCATCACGTATGTGTTTTCCCTGAAAGGATTGCCAGAAATCATGTTACAATTTGCAAATTATAATAAGTATAAGCCCCGCAGGTAGTTGAGACCCACTATGTTTTCAGAATAGTCAAGGCAAGCCTTCAGGCAGCCTCCTACTGAAAATTACCCAACTTTAAAACTCCACAAGATGTATTTTCTTATGAAAAACAGAAATAGATATAGAATTAGGTTTTCCAGAAATTAATTATAACATTTTTTGATGTTAGCAAAACGTAACTATTACAAATTTTTGCTGTCCTGTTGGTCTAGTGATTAGTGGTTCTGACTCCTATGCCAGAGGTCGTGGTTTCAATTCCCACCTAAGGCAAATGTTTGTGAGATGAGCACAATCATTTGTTCTGTGTGTAATTTATGCAAAATATATATATGTATATATTTAGAAATATATAGTATGTTCATCAATTTTCTAGTACCATACCTCATACCACAAGCTCTGTTTAGTTTGGGACTAGATGGTGTTGTGTGAATGTTGTGGAATATTATTATAAACTTATTTTACAACAAACTTCTTTGACAGACTTTATCCAATAGAAGTCAAATTTTTTTTTTTTTTTTAATTAACTATTGGTAAAGTAAAGCATGAATACCCGATTTTAAATCAGGAAGCTACATTTTACGTATCATACACACCTAAAAAAACTACCGTTTCCGCCGATTCTTAATGAAATCCGCGATCAGATCCAACGCTTGATACCCCTCCCTATGATGAGAAAACTTATCATGATAATGGCCAAACTGGTCCGGATTGTGCCCAAACTGCCCCAGATTATGCCCATAATGTTCCGTTTTCTGATAATGCAAGTACGGGTCTGGCACATACTTGTATATGGCAGATACCCACACCATTATGAGGAGTATCTTCAAGCTAGCTACCGTCAGTGCTATGGCCAGAATGAGTTTGTACAGTCCAACTTTCGCAGCCAGTACGATCGCAAGGTTGGCTGCAACAAAGAAAGGGCTGTGCTGTATTATTTTATTTTGGCATGTATCTTAAAACGTAACTTGAATTTGGAACCATAACTAGTATTTTTTGATAGGCAATTGAATAGTTATCTAATGTTGAACGAGGTCAACGATATGACAACTAGTGATGTAAACCGATTACGATTTTAGCACCGGTTTCTAACAAAGGCGTTTTTTTTAGGTTTTCGGAAAAAAATACCACAGGCATGCTTAACGCGTAACCTGGTATTTTTAGAGAAAATTTTCTATGGTAATCACTTTTTCAAAAAGTGTACTATTATCGGGAACTAGGTACTTAGCGCTACCACAAGCAGAAGCAGAAGGTTTAGAAGCAAATCTAACGCCTGGTTCAATTTCCTGCCCCCCTAGCCAAGTTACGATCGTTTCGTCTGCGTCGAACGCCTCGAGTAGGCCACGCCTCCTATTCCTTTGTTCTGACCACGTGACTGAGCGTTGAGATGAAGTCACAACAAAGGAATCGGAGGCGTGGCCTACTCGAGGCATTCGACGCAAACGAAACGATCGTAACTTGGCTAGGGGAGCTGAACATCAATGCGAGAACGTTAATTAGTTCTTCATCATTTAGAATGTGCTGCAGACACTTCTTGTATCAACTTCAAAGGACTAACTTCTTTGGGTATTGTATGTTTAGGTGTTTGGGGTTTCTTTCATATATGATCATATTTTAACACCAAATAATAGATGATTGAGACTTTCCCGATCAACACCACATTCATACAAATTGTTATTGAAGATTTTTGTTTTATAATTTTAATTTATTTTTAATGAGAACCAGTGATTATCGGTTTTCATAAAAAACAGTTTAGTTTACTTTAATTCATAAACTATTATTATTGATAGCAAAACTTTAATGTCTCATCTTCGTTCTTATAACTTTTCTCCGTTCCATAATAACGAACTTCTTAAACCCCCAACCGCAATACGAGACCAGTATTTTAAAATCTTAAAAATCTTTCCGACCACGAAGGCTAAGGTTTCATCGAGGAACTTTCCAATTTGTTCCCGATTCAGATTTAAATCCTCTCGGACCAGACTTTGCTTTAATTCGCTGTATAAACCGACACTGGATGCTAGTGGAATCAGGAATAAGGCTTCGCGGAGGTCTTTTAGCTCTAGGTTTTTCTTTTTTTTTTTTTTGAAGAGTCTACGATGTTTTTGTTATAAAAAGTAATGGATTACTGGGTAATGAAAGGAATGGGTACTGTTACTGGAATTAAAAATCGCATTGCCTACATCTAGTTCTATCATCAAATCACTACCAAGCTGGTAAATTGAATACTGTGACTTTTGCTTTGGTTTTTGAAACTGTTTATTGATTTATAAGATTATTCGTACGTCGTATAAGGATCCGAAGATATTCAGCGTATTCTATGATCTATCTTCAGCGTATTCTATAAGGTTTTGAAATAATATTTACGCTTTTAATCGTGAAACTATATCTTCCTTGTCAATTTAAGTTACACCATACCAAAATAGTAAAAAATACTTTTTGGAAGGCTTCTCACAAGGTGGACCGAAGACCTATTTAGGGTCACGGGAATATGATAGATGGAAGACGCACGGGACCGTCATTATGGAGATACGCGCGAGGAAGCTTCTGTCTGGTATTGGACGTATTTCGACTGAATTGATGATGATGTCAATAATTTTCAGCCACCACTGCTTACAGTACTCTAAGGCTCACCGGATCTGCTTGTGGAGAGAAGCAGGTTGGCTGGGATAAAGCCCTCTAACTGATGGCTTGGCCCTCGCACAATTGACTGACTGGCCTTTTGGTCTAGTGGTCAGTGGCCCTGACTGCTATGCCGGAGGTCGTGGGTTCGATTCCCACCCAGGACAAATGTTTGTGTGTTGAGCACGATCATTTTTTCTGTGTCTGGGTGTAATTTATCTATTATATGTATGTATTTAGAAAAATATAAGTTTGTATATCAGTTGTCTAGTTCTCATAACACAAGCTCTGCTTAGCTTGGGACTAGGTGGCGTTGTGTGATAGTTGTGAAATATTATATTATATTATTACATTTAATGGTCCATCACGAACTGAATGCGGACACCAAACTCCAATGGAATAGATTAGATATAAGCCTATGTAAAAATTATTATTTTGAATTGAGATGAGGCTGGCCGACACTCATTAACATTTTTTCCGGAAAAAAAATTGTAAAGCTCTTTATCCTCTACGGTAATTAACTGAAGTACCTACGTTACTTTTATATCTCCCCTGAATAAACAATAAATCTCAAGAAAAACGATAAGAAAGCTTTAATTACAAAATAATCTGAGCCGTAAACAATATCGATGTTCAGTGGCAAGTAAGGTTTGGGCACGCCATAATTATGGCGGTAAAGAGGGGACATCTTTAAGGAGTGGCTAGAAAGACGTCACGGCGTCCCCATCTTCCGCATGAAGCAGGTTCTGGACTGGTAAGTTCGAGAGGTTCCTGCACCGGATTCGTGCGAAAGAAGCGCTCAGGTGTCAACATTGTTGTGGACTGCCCGGAGTACACTGTGGAGCATACGGTGGAGGTGTGCCCCGCTTGGGCAGAGCACCGCCGTGACCTCGTGCGGGTGAAATATTATCAGCCACACGGTTTGATCTCCTAGACTAAGCAACACATGCGGAGGTCGGGCTGCGGATAGGTGACTGGCCTGTTGGTCTATAAGTAGTTAGTGACCCTGACTGCTATGCGTAACATATTAACCTCTCCGTGCCTCGAAAACCACGTTAGGTCGTTAGTCCTAGCTGTCATTTAATAATTATTTAAACGTGGACCAAAATAAACTGATCGCTTAGTCTAGTGATGACCTGAAACACAAGTTTTTGTTAACCTAGCTCAGGCAAGTCGCTACAAGTTGTAATAGCAGTACTCAGCATTAATAGGTCAATATAAACATGTGTAAATTAAACTAGTCTTTAATAATTAGGTAATTAAGCCAATCTTTTTAGAAATTACTACTAAGTATTCATTCAAAAGTACTTAAATAAGTTATTATTTTATTATTATTATGTTTGTAAATTTTTGACAGTAGCTATGGACAGTCAGGGCATGAAATCAGAGACCAGTCTTAACAAGCAGTTACCCAATTACTGAGTTGTGGAAATCTGATAAGTGGTCATGTCATCATCATCATTTCAGCCGAAATACGTCAACTTTTAGACATAGGCTTCCAAGTGTCACCATAACGGCCGCTACTGTGCGTCTCGTATCCATCGGATTCCCTCGACTCTCACCAGCCCCTGCTATTACAATAGTGCCAGAATGGTCTATCATTGATTTCATAATTGTTGATTTTGACAAGTTTTGGTAATCTACTAATATAATGGCGTCATTATGACTTTCCAATGGTCAACCACTGACACTCCTTTAAAACCAAAGAGATTTAAAGAGATACAATAGAGCGGCTATCAGAACAAATGTCTTAAGAAAAACTGTCATCCTATGTCTCAGTGACGCCATCTGGCTTTGAATAGCAAACACGCGAATTAAATTTGTCAAAATTTATAATTATTTAACTATCGCTCGGTAGGTGGCCAGGGGCCTTACCATGATATGTTAAAATGTCAGTCGTAAGAGAGGAAAAGAGTGATGGAGCTATACACCCTATATAGCTCCATCCCTTTAACAGTTCGGTTTAGGTCGTAAAATGGATCACATTATGAGCTCGTGGTAGAGCTTCAGTGTGTGATAAAGGTAAGGTTAAGCTTTTCAGCAATAGATGGCGTTATCACAAAACCAGCAAATGTTCTAGAACTATTTCTCAAAATTATTGAATTTTAATTAATTACTTCGTAAATACCAAAAATATTTACGGAAATAAATCGAAGTTAGGTGCAGTCATTTTATCATAACAAGATTTGCAACATCGTAATGCGCAGTTCGGCATATTTTCTCAGAAAATGATTTTCTTTTAATGCATAGAGCTCGAGCGGATACAAACACGACTTGACATGTAGGGGCGTCATACTAGACTGAGCGACTTATGACCACTAGGTAATAAGTATCGGATCACGATTTTGTTCGCTATGTCCTGTCTATTGGTAGTATAATATTTAATGTCTTTGTTTAAAACAAATGGCATAGAATGGTAATCTCGTACATAAAGACCAATTAACCTTTTGAGTGCGTAGTTAGAGACACAATAGAAAGACAATGGCGCGTGAACGCCGGCGTTAATGCGATGATCAACAGCTTAATGTCTGACGTATGCGGTAATCTGCTAAAATTTTGACAGTTCCTACCAATAGAACGTCATTGTGCAGTCATTGCTTTTAATAAGCTCGATATTGTCATTTTACCACAACTCTATGACGAGACCATTGACTGATCAATGATCGATCATTATGAATTAGCAGATTACGAACTTTTAGCAAAATGACAATGGGATCGTGTTGGAATGACGAATTTATAAAAATTAAAGACAGACTTGCAGACTTGGGCCCCAGGTCATCGGTCCATCTTATGGGAGGCTTGTGGAACTAGTCATGTAAAATACTAATATTCAGCAGCATCCGGTTGGACTGGAAATTGACCTCAATATAATTGGGAAAGGGGCAGACAATAGCAAACTTTATCTATTACTTCTTCAATGAACGAACGCCATTTAAGTTCCAACAAGTTCCGGAAAGTAACACAACTCCTTTTTGTTGCACAGTAGGTAAAGGCTTTTATTGAGAAAATTCTTTTGTGAAGTTTTGCGTTATTATAGCCCCTGCTTTTATAATTTGTAAGGAAGTCAATCAACATTTACGAAAAAGAGGGCTGTGGACTTGGTTTCTTTGTCTGCACAACTGTGGCTCCCAAACAGATGGGCTGATTTGAAAGTCATCTCACGCGTCCGAAATTTCCCAAAAGCCGTTCAAGTGGTTTTAATTGAGTAACTTTCTGTTTTTATCTGACTTTTTGTCAGATAATTTCAACAAAATAAAAACAAAAATAACAAAATAGAAACTATAATTTTGCTGATGGGACTGAACTTTCGAAGGGAGAGTAGAAATCGTTTTTTTTTTTATTATTTATTGATAGGCTCATCCCTTGATCACTATCTCATCTGAACCATAAGATCGTTGACCACATCATCGCTTACTAAAGCGATGCTATGCGATAGCTTATCTAGAAGTAACATATTAACTCTTGACTTAAACACTCCTAGCATCATAGCTACAATCAGGAAACACAGACTCCGGCAGAGAGATATAGGTATAAGATCATTGTACCCTTTGTTCACAAAAATAATAAATGAATTGAATTGAGAATTCCACTCCTTAGCTGTACGCACAACAAATGGGTTCATTGTGTAAGCCTTAATAAAAAGGTGTTACATAATAAATTAAATTAAAGAAAGTAAGCCAAACGAGGATTGACATATCATCAAATGTTAACGTTTAAACGATCTGGCCTGAATATCATCAAGCACAGTTATCAATATCTATGATCTAGCCATGACATATAGGTACAAACATAGATTAATCGGAAGTAGATCGGTACTCACTTATCAATGCGTACTTCGCTTTGCCTCTTGGTTCCACTTCATTTCTTCTTTCACTTTTATTAGAAGCTTCCACAGACCATGATAACATAACTATCGATAGTATTAATAACGCCTTCATTTTGTCGTTTAATTATAAAGTCTATATCAAAAGAAAAATAACTTAAAAACTTATTACAAAAAGAAACTACGACATTTTCAGAAAATAATGCTTGGAACTAAAATATTTTATTTGTATTTTAATAATTATAAACCCGGAAAATATTTTTCTGTAATCTTTTGTAACTATTTTTTCAGAGCTTCAGCTCAGTTCAGTGTCGTATTTTAAAATGACATTTCACACTTTGTGTTGCCAGACATCGCTAATGTTCATAACTTGCTAACGTTACAAATAAACACTGTAGACTCGTGAAAGTGTACTTAACATTATTACAAGATGTTAACACAAATTTTCGTAATAGAAAACGAGAGTTTTTCTAAAGTGAAGTAATATTTATTTTTTTGATTATTCACAATAAAATTGACAATTGTTAGTCATCATTACCGTAACCTTCACCGTACCGTTCTACCGTACGTACTAACTAACTTGGGGTCAGCTTTCAATCTAACCGGATAATAATCCGGATATGGAGACCTCCACAACCCAGTTTCTGAGCAGGCTGACTTTACGCGCTTTTTCTAGGCATGTGGTGTCAGTAATGTCTTAGATTAATTTCAATGATCGTTGGTCTGAAAGTGTTATTATTTTTCTCTTTTTTTTGAGGAGTGATATCATCAAATAATTTCTCTCGCTGGGGGTGGAATGAGAGGGAGGGATGTCAGACTTTTACTCACTAAAACTCATCTGTGTTCCTTCAGTTGCCCTTCGTGTTTAAGAGTCGGTTACTCTTTCGAACAAACCCATAGTAAGTATCTTAATAATCTTCACTTATATGTTTTTATGACTGTCCCAAAAAGAGGCCAATATTTTTTTTATCATAATTAACTAAATAAATTACCAGGAATAATCAGAAGTAATAACATCAAAAGCATTGTTTTAAAACCAATAGACTATTGAAATACAAGATAAACGGGAAAGATGCTCAGCAGAAGAAATTTATTGTTGTGGGCAAAGTTAACCACGGTAAAGTTTACACTGTAAACAATACAGTTTGTTTATGATTCTTGAGTATTTCTTCGAAATTTGTATATATTTTTGCTGGGTCAACCATAATCTTGCTACAGGATAGTGTTTATTTAAATTGAAACAGAAAACCAATCATCAAATTTATGGTAAGAGTACTTTTTATTTTATTCTTGTTTGTCCTGTGCGAGTCTCAAATAAATGTTTTCTTTCTTCTTTCTTTCTTTTTTGTATGAATTTCATATTGGAATAATCTCTAGATATTTCAGCATTTATTTTGGATGGAATAGTGGAATTCCCTTACGGGGTCTGCGTTTCTTGATAGCTTCAATCTGTAAGTGAAGAGTGAATAAGTTACTTCTCCAGTTTGCGTTGGTAGGCTTCCTAAAGGTTGACCGATAACCTCACCAGAGGGTCGCGGGAATCAGATGGATGCGAGAAGCACAAGACCGGTCGTTTTGTCGCCAAGTGTCGTCTCTTGGAGGAGGCCTATGTCCTACAGTGGACGTTTTTCGGTTGAAGTGATGATGATGATGATGAGATAGTAGTCAAATCTTGTGAATTTTAAGTTTGCCATCGTGGTGAAAGGATTTGCCAATCGACCAAAGACGATTTCCCAGGGTGCGTCGCACGTAACAGAAGTTCAGAAGGTACGTCGGCGTCGCTCGGGGAGAGTCCTTTCATGAAACGCCTTGTGAATTAATCTCTTCTTTGAAGTCATCTCTTCAAGCCCTATATTTTATACTTATATATGTCACATAATACAACGCTCTAGACTCGAAGACCGCGATCTTGTTTCCTTTTTTAGTATTCATATCGCCTATATCGATACCTTATTTATTAAAATCTGTCCAGGTATTTAGGTTACAGGGCATGCCAAAAAAGGCACAGGACATGGTCTAACCTGTGCCAAGTTTCATAAAAATCCGTTCAGCCGTTCGACCTTGAAAAAGTAATAAATATACAGACACTTCTACACAAACTTTCGTCTATATAATATTTGTTGATTTCCTACCCTTAAAAAATAAAAAGAGGTTGATTTGAGGTGGCTCAGGAAAAGAATTAGATCCAGTACAAACAATGAGGGAACCCTTTGCCCAACAGAGGAGCATCCGAGGATTAGTACAAAAAAAAGTTGCTTTGTCTTGTAAAACTTAATGATCTAATTAATAAACTGACCCAACTGAGATCTAAACAATGTAAAAGAAAGTAACACAGACTTTCTAAGGTTCACTGTTTTTGTGAAGCTAGCAAGCCGGCTGCAACTGCAAGTCGTAAACGCAGAGAGCAGGAAACGTCCAGTAAGTTGCAACCAATCTGTCCGAAGGCAGTCCTTTGGTACATTTTATCACTGTGGCAATTGCACTAACATTTTAACCCAGGTAGTATTGTACTATTGATCGTTACTTTGTATTTTTATTCTGTTGTGTTGTAGATTTTTACAGAGTGGTTTCTAAATAGGTACTGTAGGTAGTATGCGGGGGCGTGGTACGTTTATATAACCCTAACTTCTGCTAGCAGCTTCAGCCGCATGAATGTTGGTTATGCGGACGCGAAGTCGAACACGGATAAAAAGTAGCCTATGTTTTTGAAGTTTAAGCCCTTACCTCTTCCTGATGATAATGGACGCTCTGACGTCGGGCATCCAGGAAGAGGCTCCCTGGTGTATGCTGTTTCCCGATGACATTGTGCTGGTTGCCGAGAGTGGCCTAAAGGTCCAGAGCAAATTGGAGGTGTGGTGGCACAGACTGAAGAGTGTTGGCTTAACCTTTTGACGTGCGTAATTAGAGACACAATAGTAAGACAATGGCTTGCGGGCGCCGGCTACCGCCTGAGCGTTAATGAATTAAAATTGAGCAGAACGAAAACCTAGTACTTGTTCTGTGATTTCGGTGGTCTCTCCGGTCCTATGCTCTCGCTCTCGCTGGAACGCCCATACCAATCTGCTCCGACTTTCGGTACCTCGGGACGCTTATCCAAGGAGATGGCGAGGTAGACCGAGACGTATCAAATCGGATCAATTCAGGATGGAGGAAATGGCGACAGGTCACTGGAACAATTTGTGACCCACGGATGCCCCCCAAGTTGAAGGGTAAAATCTACAAGTCCGTGATAAGACCTGTCATACTGTATGGATCAGAATGTTGGACTGTGAAAAAGACGGATGAAAAAAGATTGCATGTAGCGGAGATGAGAATGTTGAAATGGATGAGTGGTGTGACGAGAATGGATAAAGTGAAAAATGAGTATATTAGAGCAAGTTTGAAAGTGGCGCCAGTGACTGAAAAGTTGAAAGGGAATCGTTTGTCTTGGTATGGTCATGTAAAGAGGAGAGATGAAACGCATGTTACTAAAAGAGTTATAAGTATACATGTGGATGGGTGGAGAGGGAGAGGGAGGCCAAAGAAAAGATGGATGGATTGTGTGAACAGTGATATGAAAGAAAAGGAAGTTACTGATAGCATAACGGTTGAACGGATAGAATGGAAGAAAAAAACATGTAGTGCCGACCCCAAATAAGATGGGACAAGGGCAGTAAGATGATGATGATGTTTTTGGAGTTCAAGCTTCCTTCGTTTCATCAAAATCGGTTTTGTAGTTTAACCGTGAAAGCACGACAGACAGACAGAGCTACTGTCACATTTATAATATTAAGTATGGATAGTAACACTACATCCTGAAAACTATTCAAAATCGACTACTGAATCGATTTCAGCTATTACAAATAAGTATTTTTAGGGTTCCGTACCTCAAAAGGAAAAAACGGATCCCTTGTAGGATCACGTTGTTGTCTGTCTGTCTGTCTATCTATCTGTCTATCTGTCAAAACCCTTTATAACGGGAACGCGTGGAGGTATCGAGTTGAAATTAAAACGATATACTCAGGTCTGCGGTCTCTGTGAAAAAATCAAACTTCTGAGTTAACAAAAAAAAAGATACGGCCCTTTATATCGCAAAAAAAATGTGTATTTCGACACTCTTAAGGGAATCAAAATTCATAGGGTCCTTCCCGTTAACTTAGAATCCTGAAATTTGGCATGAAGCAAGGAATAATAACACAAGTATAGGAAAAAATCTGAAAACTGTAAATTTGTTGTCACGCTACAAAAAAAAAAACTTTTTTTGCCATTCGGAAATATCTTCGTAACTCAATTCGGGAATTGAACTGTTTTCATAGGTAAGTTTGTACGGAACCCTCAGCCCGGTTTTTTTATCCTAAAATAATTCATGATTATTGGATAGGTTTTTTTTTTAGGTGGGAAAATCATCTAATGACAAATCCCGCTCTTGGGCGGCGCGAGAGATAGTGTCAGACTTTTACTGACTAAAAACCCACTCCTGTTCCTACTTTGCCTTCGTCCCTGGGAACCGGGTTTCACTTTCATACTACCCGTGGCCCCAGTAGGCTTCGACTCTGCTGGGCTCCAACGATTTGCTGACATCTCCCTAAAGCGCGCGTGGAACAATACGCGCCGTACTTATACGACTTGGGCTCAGTCCGGACGGTTACCGGACGGTCGGACGGGCAGTGAGCTACCCATTGCTCACTGTCCGCAAGCCCGCGCCTACGGTGGCCGGTAATCGGGATCGAAATCCCGGTGGCTGGGGCGAGAGGACCGTTGCCTTGTGCGGTCGGCCTCCTTCTTTGCTAGCATAACTGCTTCGCAGAAGGAGGCGACGGCCTCCCACTCCTCCTTGCTCCGAGCCATGGCCTGTACCGAGGCCCGGCGCGAGAGATCACTGCCGCCGATCGCCCCCACGAGGACACGGCGGTGCTCTGCCCAGGCGGGGCACACCTCTACCGTATGCTCCACCGTGTCCTCCAGGCGGTTCACACAATGGTGGCACCCAGGCGTTTCTTCAGCACGAATCCGGTGCAGGAACCTCCCGAACTTACCATGTCCGGTGAGGACCTGCGTCATGCGGAACGTAAGGACGCCATGTTGTCTTTCGAGCCACTCCTCAAAGAGGGGACTTACCGCTATATAATTGGATAGTTGGATAAAAAGAAATTACCTTTATAACATGCCGAAATTTTTCCGTGCCTCGGAGAGCACGTTAAGCCGGTCGTCCTGGTTGTCATTTGTAGACTTTTGACAGTCGTTACGGATAGTCAGAAGCAAGAAAATCTGACACCAATCTTACTGTTTGCTTTTTCCTTTTTTTTTTTTTCTTCTTTCTTTCTTTCTTTCTTTCTTTATTGAGTAGTGGAGGTCAGATAGACAGTTGCCCCAAGTTAACTACTGATAATCAGATGCATCTGATTTGGCTGGTATTCGACCCCAACATAGTTTGGAAAAGGATTAGAAGATTTTAATAGCTTATTGAGTGATTATTCCATTTCCGTAGCCTATCCCTCACAAGAACCCATTCTGAAAATGCGGCATTCTGGAATGGGCTTGTTATCATACAAAATGTTTGCCTGAATCAGAATGTTTTTATTGCGGGCATAAGTGGTGGTGCTAGTGGTGGTGGTGTGGGTTTTGGGTGGTCAAGAAAACATTACCAAAATTGACTGTTATTTTTATTAGACACTTAATAAAAAATTTACTGTATATTGCTTTCTTAGAAGATTAAACTAAAAGTTTTAATTAAGTTTCCGTGTTTTTATCCCCATTTCATAAAAAAAGCAATTTAACAACTCCTAACTGCATCAAAACTGGTTTTTTACTCTCTTAACATAACAAAACTGATCTAAGAAGTTTATAGTGCAGTTGCCGATGTTGTTACAAACGCGAAAGCCGTAAAACTAATTTTGAAGACTTTCGGTAGTTTCCGAGTTAACGTCGGCAATCATAAATACATTGCCGAGATCCTCCCGGCAAACTTGAGCTGAAGTTTAAGAGGTCATGTTTATTTTTAAGAGATTTTTTTACTGCAAGTATGAGCTGCATTGCTTTTTATTACTTGAACCTTAAATGATAGGTCTTCACCTATGAAATTGCCGTTTTTTTAAACGGGTTGCTTTGAATTGTTATATCTTTGGATTGACTTGGAATTATAAGTTCAAATCAACTATATATTAATTATCAACTTATTTCCTGTTTAACTTATTTTTATGTTGCAAGATTTTGATAAAAACTGAATAATGCCAGGTCTTCGGGGTCGTTCGAAAGAGCCACAGTGGCCCTAAAAAACGAAGGAAAAGAAAGAAAGAAGAAAGGGTTACTGAAGGAACACAGGTGGGTTTTAGTCAGTAAACTGACATTTCCTCTAGCTTCACGTAGAGCAGAAGGAGATATTGAATCATATCCGACCTTGGAAAAATATTGAACTGTGAATATATCTTGGATTTAATTGTAACAAAGTCTATCTCGACTCCAGAATAGCGGAACTCAAGACACCTATCAGACTATGAGACTAACCCCCAGATGCCAACGAAAAATCTTTGATTCCTTTGGTCACATTGCTAAGAAGAAAGGTGATAATCTGCAAAAGTTACTGCTGACCGGAAAAGTAGATGGGAAAAGACCCAGAGACGGGAGTCCGATAAATGTATCAGACCAAATTCGTACTACAATGGAGACCACAGTCTAAGACGCAATCCACATCGCCGAAGATAGGACAACATGGCGAAATATAATCCACAAAGTGTCGCCGCACATGAGCCACAAGCCACAGCTACAAACGCCTCCATGAGAAGCTAGAAGCGGCCACAAGCCACTTATGGCCGGTAGCTGCTACTTTTTTTAACCCATACGCGCAGTATCATAATGGACTCTGACGAAGAAGGTTTAAATACGCGAGTGGCGTGTGACAGCGTTTTGTATCGGCGTTTAGTTTCAAGTGCGGGCCACAAGAAGCGAGCAGCGGCGATTTGTAATCCATGTGCAGCGAATCCATAACGGAATATATTTATGAGAAATGTAGGAAATATGCCGGTGGCGACGTTTAGTGGTTGTGGCGGGTGGCCCGTGTGCGGCGACCCTAAAACGTTATTCGTCGAGGTCGTGACCCTCAGCGTTGAGGATAAACGACGCAAAGAGTCTATCTAAACTGTAAAATTGTTTGTTTGTTGGCTTCCAAAGGGATTACTGATTCGGGTATTCAAGAAATATTTTTTATAGTCCTGACTATTATGAACCCACCATCGCTGAGTGCGACAGGAAACAGAAAACAATATGAAGGAATAGGTTACTTCTAAGTAAGCGTGCTCCATCATCTGAGATACCGCTTACCATCAGGTGAATTATTAGTCAAACGCGAATCTATCCCATAATAAAAAAAAACATAAACAAAAACATTTTTTTCCCTGAAAATCGAAAAGTAAACTTTAGCTAAAACATCACAACGTTACAGCAGCTACAATCACATTAAACTAACACATCGACATACAAACTAAAATAAAAATAAAAACCGGGCAAGTGCGAGTTGGACTCGCGCACTGAGGCGAGGGTTCCGTACAAACTTGCCTATGAAATCAGTTCCAAGATTTTTTCGAATCGAAATCGAAGTTTTTTTTTTGTGACGTAACTACAAATTTACAGTGTTTAGACTTTGTCCTATACTTGTGCCATGAGATCTTAGCATAAATAAGCATAATCAGCCTTTTAATGTTCCCACTGCGGGGACTCAGGCCTCCTCTCTCTAGGAGAGGGAATGGGCCACCACGCGAGTCCACTGTGGATTGGTGAATGTCACATGTCTTCGAATTTTTGGTTCTAGGACATGCTGGTTTCCTCACAATATATTCCTTCACCGTTTTGAGAGCAGTGGTGATGAAATAAATTACACAAAGTAATGCGCCTGGCTGGGTTTGAACCCGCGACCTACAATTGGTAAGTCGGGGCCGTTACTACTCGGCCGCCACTGCTCTCTCCATGAGATCTTGCTTCATGCTAAATTTCAGGATTCTAGGTCAACAGAAAGTACCCTATGATTTTGATTCCCTTGAGAGCGTCGAAATACACGTTTTTTGCGAAATAAACGGCCGTATCTTTTTTTTCGCTAACTCAGAAGTTTGATTTTTTCACAGTTTCAAGGAACTACAGACCTTCGTATATAGTTTTCTTTTTAACTCGATACCCCCACGCGTTCCTGAGATAAAGAGTCTTGACAGACAGACAGATAGACGGACAACAAAGTAATCCTATAAGGTTTCCGTTTTTTCCTTTTCAGGTACAGAACCATAAAACATCCACAAAAAACACTTCAAATAAATCGTTAATTGATCTCTATCGCAATGGCGTTAATCTTTTAAAGTGCACTCAAATATCCAGTCATCATCTCGCACATCGCTTGATTGCGCCACACAATGAACAACAATACGCAAACTAGTGCGTTTGTAGGTACATAAACCGTATTGATGGATTACTTGGCGTTTTATTCAAATGATTGAATTTACTGAAATGGTTTGTGATAGAGATAGGATATACACACCAATCAACATTGAGACAGAATTCTTTTCATGTGAAATAACAGGTTTTGGTGATAGAGATTAGATGTGTGACAAATTCTGGATACACTTACTTACTTTAGCATCACTTCATTTAGACCTAGATACATAATTATAATATCCAGCAGGTGCCAGTCTTGTAGTAGACAAATAACACGTGCAGGTTTTAGAAAAGAGTACTTCTACTCTAATCTCTTCAGATTACACATATGGAGAACATGCTATGCATTAGAATAAGAATCTAGAAACAAAACATGGCTTTAATAGCAAATATACGATGACAAGCAAGAACAATGTTGGCCAGAGCACCGACCCTTGAAGGACCCTGGCATTAATACCCGATTGATTGGACAAGCAGCCATTGATGACTACTCCAAAGAACCGACCTCTCAGAAAGTCTGCAATCCAATCACACAATTCAGTGGGTAGACCGAAGGTAGGAAGCTTACCAATAGGCTTTCGTGGCAGACCCTGTCGAAGGCCATCGATGTGTAGAGGAAACCGGCAAATGCTTCCCCATGTGTCTCGATGACTTTACTCCAAATGTAAATGGCATTCGCTGAAAGATCACCAGTTGACCGATTTCGGCGGAAGCCGTATTTACGGTTACCAATGATATCTAGGTACGCCAAAATCATGTTGTTACGTGCTCGTTCAATATTCTTACTGAAAATGGATGTTACTGAGATAGGTCTGTAGTTTTCCGAGCAATGTTGACTTGCCTTATTGGGTATGGTTAATCTTGTAAGCAATCGGTACTTTTCCAGTCTAAAACGAAAGGTGAATTAGGTATTTCTACTCCATCGACCACCCGTTTTATGAGCGATGTGTCTACTGCCATTTATGATTAAATTACCAATACCATATTATAATAAAATTATCCCTTAGCACTCGCAAAATCCACAGAATTCCTAAAGTGCACAGTAACTTCCAATTTCACTAACGACTAACCCATTAGAAGAAAATGATCACAGGTAACTAACTTATCTCCATAACACATAATCGATATGTAATCGCAGCCCATCCTTTTTAAGACTTCGTTTCAATGACTCTTTGGATGTTGGTCGGAAGATGAAGTTTTTCGACGTTTGTCCTAATTTTAGAACGGTAGTAATATTGTGAAATCGCTCCGTACGTGTGTGCAATCATCGTTAAATATGGAAATAATGAGCCGTTCGCGTTTATGAGTCTAACGATATGGACTAGGGAAGCACGAAACGAACGAACATGTCGATGGTTTACACTTTTTTTTAAGGTGGGAAATCCAATGACTTCTCCGCTTTTGGGAGGATGTGTCAGACTTTTACTGACTAAAACCACACCTATATTCCTTCTTTGCCTTGCGATTCAGGACCCCGGGTTTCCCTTTCGGAAGTCAACCCATGGCCCCAGTAGGCTTCGGCCCTGCTAGGCCCCTACAGTTTTGCTACAACATCTCTTTGAGGCTCGCGTAGAACACTATGCGCCGTCGACGTGCCGAGACGAGGACTAAGTCTGAGGGTCCGGATGGTTATTTACCAGACGGCCAGATGGCGGGCAACCTATCGCTCGTCGAGCGCAAGACCACGGCCATCATCATCATAATTTCAGCTGAGAAAAGTCCACTGTTGAACATAGGCCTCTTCCAAATGTCGCCATAAAGACCGGCCCTGTGCGTCACGCATCGGGCCATTCTACACTACACCAACAATGGTTTGAAAAAAACTGTTTAGATTTTAAAATGATTTATTTCTGTAACCAATATCACCTAAATACCCACCTATATTTTGTTAATCTATTTTATCATTTCGAACTTAATACATACAATATTCTGGAATAATTTAGCAATTGGTTTTAATAAGGTTTAGGGGCTACAACTTAATTCCATTTTGCTATCCAAGGGCTACGGTAAATATGTATTAATATAATATCAAAACTTGAATCCGAAATAAGCGATTTAATAAATATGAAAAGATAATAAACGCAATATCTTTATTTGATATCTTATTAGTCTATAAATTGTTAGTAATAGAAGCAATGTTTATCTACATTAATGATATGTTAGTATCATAAGAAATTAATTTGTTTAAGTATATATATGTCATCTATCGAAACTGATATCAAAAGAGATCGCATACGTAAAGTATGTAGTAAATAAACTTTACTTATTTTTATATGTCTGATTTTTAAATACGTTATTAAGGTAACTATTACAAAGTTATATTTCATTAGTCAGACAAATTGTAGTGACCAAACATCCAGTCAGTGCATGAAATCGTCTCACTCGCTCTGAAACGCATGCGTGCGTTTGCGCTCATACTCTCGGCTGAATAATTTTCGTGTTTAGCACACGAGACGCTACTGAGAACCTAAGGTTTCATCCATGTGAAAATAAGTTATGTCAGACAGCTCTGGGGTCTTGGTCTATAATATAAGTTCTAAATTCAATTAGTATATATCTAACTAGCTATTGCCCGCGACTTCGTCTACGTTAAGTTGGTAAAACTGTACAATCATTCTGTGCTTGCAATTCATTCTGAAAGCATCGTAATTATTTATTGTACTTTCACATAAAACTGTTAAAGGTAAAAACGCAAATTACCTTCAGGATACATGTTATGTACTCGTCCAGATCCAGATGTATGAACGTCAATGAATAGAAAGAGTAAGTAAGGGTCGTAGCAGTTGGCATTTCTGCCTACCCCAAGGGAAAAGGCACTAGTTTATGTATGTTTCTGGTTTATGTTCCGGTAAAACAACATTGTCACAGTGAGCACGTCACAATCGCAGCGGTAATGCCTGTCTTTGAGGAGTGGCTACAGAGGCGTCACGGCATTCTCTCTTTGTGCAGGACTCACCGGATGTGGGTGTTTCGGGAGGTATCTGTATCGAATTCAGCGAAAAGAAACACTCGAGTCTCACCATTGTGCGGATCGCCCGGAGAATACGATGGAACTTACGGTGGAAGTCAGTCCCGCTTGGTAGGAGCGCCGGCGCCGCTGTGTCCTCATGGAGGCGATTAGTGGAAAAAATGCCAACCAGTAGCCTCCTTCAGTGAAGCACTACGATCGAAGAAGGTGGCTGAAACTATGAAGGATGATGAGGGAAGTGATGCTCCAGGTGTTGAAAGCCGCAGGGCGATTGCGGTGGAGCCGTCCGGTCATCTGGTCAAAGCAATCCTGAATCGACGGCGCGTAGTAATCTACGCGCGACTCATAATGATGTCAGCAAATGGATAGGGCCCTCTAGGGCCAATGTCTGCTAAGGCTGCGAGATTGTTCGAAAGAGTTACTTCCTGTAAAATTTTCGCCTCAATAATGTTTCACTGAAGAGTTTAAGCCGTCAGACAGCTTTGGTAGAGGTAAACGAAGGAACATAATCGGGACACCGACCTTCAGCTGGATAACGTTTGCACTGATGGTGCAAAGCCAAAAAGCCAGTGAATCCAAAAATTACCATCATCATCAACTATCTTCCTCCACAACAGAACTTATGAAGAATTTGCGAGAGCATGCTTGAATTGATTGTTGCAGCTTGATCATTTGGGGCGTAAAAATTACTTGTTCATTTACCTAGGATTTTTTGGTGTGTATTTGACTGACGTCCTCGTATATCAGACAAATGTTATTCCATAGTGGGAACTACCCTATGAAGAGTCTCCAACTTTTGAATGAATTTCGGTGAAATCTTGAACGCGTGTATCCCTGTCCAATCGAACTCCCATATTGATGGCCAAACCGAGAGGTCACTGACGCCGATTGCCTCTATGAAGACACGGCGGTTCACCTAAGCAGGATAGATCTCCACCGCATGCTACAACGGGTCCTCCGGGCGATTTGTAAAATGGTAATATCAGAGTACTTCCAACCGAATCCGGAACAGAAACCGCGTGAAACACCCTCAACAGTCCTGAGCTTGTGTATCCATAAAACAATTAAATTCCGGTAAACAAATGTAGCAGCCGATTAGTGTTATCCCTGAGACTGGCCTCCCTCAGAGGGTGGTTCCAGTGTTGGTTACCACTCACTGCAAGGAGGTAACGTACGGATGTCGACGTAAGGCTGCAAGGAATCTGAGATACATCATACGTTGTCGAACTGTAATCAGGAACGCAAACCTTTCGACCCAGTTTTATATGAAGCAGTGACTGCTAATAATAAAACACACCATTATTAGGCCGCAAGGTGCCATCATCCCGGAGGACACAGTGGAGCACACAGAGGTGTGTGTTGTCCTCGTGGAGGGAATCGGCGTCAGTCACCTCTCGCGCCGGGCCTTGTGACTTTGGGCTATGGTCCAGAGCGAGGAGGAATGGCAGGCGGTCGCCTCCTTCTGCAAAGCCGTAATGCTAGTGAAGGAGGAGGCCGCACGCGTGAGGGAACGAACGTCCTCACGCCGAGCCAAGATTCTGACCCCGACGACCAGCCACGGTAGACGCGGGCTCGCGGACATCCAGCAATCGGTCGTCCACAGCCGTCCGGCCGTCCGGTAATTGACCGGACCGAGCCCAGTCGTCAACAGCGCGTAGTGATCCACGCGCTCCTCAAAGAGATGTCGCAAAGGGCAACTGAAGGACACAGGTGTGGTTTTAGTCAGTAAAAGTTTGACACGCCTTCCCGCTCCAACCAGAGTGGGAGAAGTCATTGGATGACTTCCACCCTTAAAAAAAGAAAAATAAAGGTGCCATCATTATCATTATCATTTCAGCCGAAAGACGTCCATTGTTGGACATAGGCCTCCCCAAGTGTCACCATAATTACCGGTCCTGTGCGTCTCGCATCCATCGGATTCCCGCGACCCTCACCAGGTCATCGGTCCACCTGGGGGCCTTCCAACGCAAGGTGCCATGCTACCCCTTTTTTTTTAAAGAATGAAAATTTGGCCATTTTATTTTAAAGTCAATAATTAAATACATATAAGTATTTACTTTTATCGCCTTTGGTTGGTATCCCTTGAATAATCACGGTCAATTAGTTTGTTACAACCACGGGGGAAAAAAGCAGTAGGATTAAAAATGTCTCTGTCTAACTCCAGGTTAGTCATAACGGTTTTCGTCCAATTTTAAACAATAAAACTGTCTGCAAACTTGGGCGATGGTCATTCTTCCGCCACTCAGAAAATTACGTAAAATACACAATGCCATCTATCAAATATGACGTTCAACTATCATTGTCATCATTATTTCTACTTTCAGTCTTTAGATGGCGTTGCGAGTATCTGAATTGCGTGTGGTGCCATATTTACATTTTAGTACGTGATTTTACTCGCCGCTTTGATTTTATTATATGTTTTGATTAGTTTTTACAAAATATTTAGAAGATATCGAATAGAAATGTCAATTTTATTTTGAAAAAATGGTAAAAGTTATTTTATAACAAAAAAGAAGATAAAATAATGACAAAATTTTTAACTGTAGCTGGGGATCGAACGTGGCAAATGTCGTTCAATGTCGACATTTTGGATTATTGCTCACCCCCCATAGCAAATAGCGTGATAATATGTAGCCTAACAGTTGACCCGGCCTATAAGGATTATGTATGCAAAATTTGAACAGGATTGGTTCAGTAGTTTTTTCGCCAACTAATACCAACGCTCCACCATTTTACTGTTTTATTATATGTATAGATTTACCTTCGCACAAATTCGGGTGCTGTTTCTGCCAACTTTTTATATAATTATGTTAGTCTAAGTTAATGTCAGTCACGTGACAAATAAAACCTTTTGATTGTAAATTGAATGTAACATGACATCGATATATCATAATCGCCTCACTATCACAATATTAGCGAGAGTATAACGCTTGTTTCATTGGACGATCGAATATTAATGGCAGACTATGTTGACGTCACGTATTTGGTGTTAAAGCCATGATGAATAAACCTTGGAAAAGATTATGAGAGGAGAAGCGTATGGCGTTACGTGGTGGACATCCAACCCATACGCACAAAACGATTTTGAAATACGATCATTGTGCGTACAGCTATGGAGTGGTTCCCTGCAGGAATCTGTTTCCTGACAGCTACAAGCTGCGGTTCTTTTAGTCAAGAGTGAATAGGTTACTTCTAGGCAAGCGTGGTCCATCGTAGACAACATCGCCGCTTACCATCTGGTGAGATAGGGGCTATAGTGCGAGCATAACAATAATTTAAAACCACAAAAAAAAAGTTCAGCTGCAGTATCTCTCTTTGCGATCAATTTTTTTTTTATTAATGATAGGCTCGCGTTTGACCACCATCTCACCTGATGGTAAGCGATGATGTGTTCGACAATGGAGCACGCTTGCCTAGAAGTAACTTATTCAGTTTTGGAGGTATGCGAAACAGAGAGTAAAGTCCCGCAAACCTCCTTTGAAAAGGGAGGATCCTCCGGCCAGACGGGTGTTATGTCTGGCGGGCTATTGCCCGATAGATGATTTCGGGCTGTTCTATATGTTCTAATCGCGCGGAGAACTTTGATTGCGCGATGCAGGATTAGTTCCTATGTGACGCCATAGATGTCGCTACACACTCTTGACTTAAAGACCCCTAAGTTGTAGCTATCAGGAAACACAGACTCCGGCAAGGAATTCCACTACTTGGCTGTACGCATAATAAATGTGTTCTCAAAACGCTTTGTGCGTATGGGTGGGATATCTACCATGTACCAGTGGCGCAACGCCGCCGCCGTACGTCTAGTGGTCCGATGATGGAACGGACTTGACTTTTTTTTTTTTTTTAGTACGAGTAACTTGATTGAAATTAAATTGGATACTTATCCAGATGAAGAAAAGATAAAACAAATTGAAACTTATGCCAATGGAGAAAAAGATAAGACTATCTTTTTTACGAAAAGATCAAACTACTAACCAAGTAACATTACATCTAATAGCAAGCGTTTCTTTTCATACATTAAAGAACATACCCTAATACTCTGTATGGCATGACAGAGCAGTGGTGGCCGAGTGGTAACGGCCCCGACTTACGAGTTGTAGGTCGCCGGTTCAAACCCAGCTAGGCGCATTACTTTGTGTAATTTATTTCATCACCACTGCTCTCAAAACGGTGAAGAAAAACATCGTGAGGAAACCGGCATGTCCTAGAAACAAAAATTCGAAGACATGTGACATTCACCAATCCGCACTGTTCCCGCGTGGTGGATTACGGCCCGTTCCCTCTTCTAAAGAGAGAAGGCCTGAGTCTCAGCAGTAGAAACATTAAAAGGCTGATTATGCTATGCTATGCTATGGCATGACTAATGTAGATAGTTCATGTTGTACTTTATTTTCACAGCTTTATCCACGCTAAAACCAAACAAAGTATGATTAGACTTTTACACCCTAAGAAGCTTACATTTGAAGGCTGGACCCACACTACAAAGCCTGTAAGACTACAAGGCTGTTACTACACTAAGCTCCAATGTCATCTAAACCCGACATGATACTGTTACATGTGGCAGCGAGGCTTTTATTAAAGTCCTCTGCTCGTTTTTAGAGCTTCTCACAAGCCTTCATTAAGTCTTATAAATAGATTTTATTACAGTAGGTGGAACTTATAAGATTAGGTATTTCAACCTTCAAAGGTAAATTAACGCTTGACCAGGCAATTACTTGAAGTCTTCCTAACTGCAGGTTTTTTAGCATTGCCCGTAAATATTTCCAAAGAATAACACATTTGTAGTTGATCATATTGATCAGCTGAGAAACCGGTCAAGTACGAATGCCACTCGTGCGCCGAGGGTTCCGTACAAACTTACCTACGTAAATATTTAGTTCGTTCCCGAACCGAGTCTCGAAGGTTTTCCATATCGCAAAAAAAGTAATTATTCTGTGTAGTAATTATTATTTTTCCTTTACTTGTGCCATGAGACCTTGCTTGTTGCCAAATTTTAGGATTCTGGGTCAGCAGGAAATACTCTATAGTTTTTGATTTTCTTGAGTTTGGTTGTCAAAATATGCGCCATACACGGAGCAAAAACAGCCTTATCTTTAGAATGATTTTTTCACTATTCTAAGGGGTAGCATATTTAATTATTTGATGTAAATTCCAGCATAAAACCTCCACGAATTTCTAGGGAAAAGGGTTTTGACAGACGGACCACAATATGATCCTATAAGAGTTCCGTTTTTGCCGACTGAGGTCGAAACCTTAAAAATGGAGCTTTTATATTATTTAAATGCCTCTCAAAATTCTTTTTACGCTAAAATATATAGCAATAAACGTGAGAAAACGAGTTTACATTCGTAAATATCTTCTAAAACTTTGGATAATACTGCCAATATGTATCTGAAAAGAAAGAAAAAGAAAAAAAGAAAGAAAGAAAAACAGTTTATTTGCACAAACATGACACATAACTTAAAAAAATAATAATAACATACATATACATAACAAATATATATCTGTCGCTCAACATTTATTGTAGAAAAGCTATTTATTTACCAATATACGTATCCTTTAACCATAATACCTTCAATGATCGGCGTCCATATCACAGTCGAAGGGACGGCGAAATGTATGATTTGGGAAAGGGAATAAGATAGATTAGATGTACTCGCCCTACAATTTGTCATCCAGTGGATGGAGGGGGTGGACCGATCACCCATAATATTGGATTCCCGGGCTTGAACGATAGATGTACGGTTAGGAGTGGTTTTGAAGAACGTGGTCGAATAATTTTAGTTTGAACGTTTTTTGGTGTTGATGAAATCAGATGGAGAATGAAAAGTAGTGGGCGTGATTCCCTAATCGTTAAAGCACTCGCTTCTCCTGCATGAGGATGCGGGTTTTTCAATTCAGATGCCTTTTAGGGTTCCGTACCTCAAAAGAAAAAATCTGTGCAAGTGCGAGTCGGACTCACGCACTGAGGGTTCCGTACAAACTTATCTATGAAAACAGTTCAATTCCCGAATTCAGTTACTAAGACGACTTTTTGTGACGTAATTACAAATTTACTGTTTTCAGATTTTTTCCTATATTTGTGCTATGAATCCTTGCTTCATGCCAAATTTCAAGATTCTAGGTCAACGGGAAGTACCCTATAAATTTTGATTCCCTTGAGAGTGTCGAAATACACGTTTTTTTGCGACATAAATGGCCGTATCTTTTTTATTCGTCATCTCAGAAGTTTGATTTTTTCACAGCTTCAAGGGAGACCCAAGTACCTATATATTTTTAATTTCAAATCGATATCTTCACGTGTTTACGAGATAAAGGGTCTTGACAGACACACAGACAGACGGACAGACGGACGGACAACAAAGTGATCCTATAAGGGTTCCGTTTTTTTCTTTTGATGTACGAAACCCTAAAAAATTAAAAAATCCGAAGAATCTATTAAAACATGGCCATAATGGATTAAACATTTTCTATGGGTGCCAAGTTCACGGATAAGGGAAAAAACAAAGGCTAGAGATGTAGTCAGACAGGTCCTGACACTGAAATGAAAATGGTCAGGCCATACCCAGAGAGCCACGGATGAAAGATGGTCAGAAATAATTACAAATTGGTACCCGATATACAAAAAAAGAAGGAGTAGACCTTTCAAAAGATGGAGTGACGATATTGTACAAATAGCCGGAAACATATGGCCGAGACTGGCAAAAGATAGATACACCTGGCACAGTTTGGAGGAGGCTTTCACCGCAATAGGCGGCCCTTACATCTAACAATACTAATCCTATTTTAAGCACGCAAACTAACATCACTAACAAACAATTAAGTACACATACATAAAATATTAGATGAACTAATATTTTATGTATGTGTACTTATTTGTTTTGTAAGGGATATAAAAATAAAGCTTATAATAATAATAATGGGTGCCAATTTCTCACTATAGTTCTTGCAAAAGCCATTATTTTATTAACCAAGGACCACACTAGTGTCACTATTTGTATATTGTTGTATGCAAAACTATTGGAAACTATTCATGAAATGCTTCATAAGAAACGTTGAGACGTTAACTTTCCTCATTACAGAATGCCTCAAGGAAATATCTTGCCTAGGAATCTTCAACTATGGAACACTAAATCACTTTTTACGGTTCCGTACCTCAAAAGGAAAAAACGGAACCCTTATAGGATCACTTTGTTGTCCGTCTGTCTGTCCGTCTGTCAAGACCCTTTTTCTCGGAAGCGCGTGGAGGTATCGAGTTGAAATTAAAACCATATACTCAAGTCTGCGGTCTCTTGAAGCTGTAAAAAAATCAGATTTCTAAGTTAACTGAAAAAAAAATATACGGCCGTTTATGTCGCAAAAAACGTATATTTCGACACTCTCGAGGGAATCAAAATTCATAGCGTACTTCCCGTTGACCCAGAATTCTGAAATTTGTCATAAAGCAAGGTCTTATAGCACAGATATGGGAATAAATCTGGTTGTTAAGTCACAACAAAAAAAAATTTTTGCGATTCGGAAAAATCTTCAAGATTCGGGAATCGAACTGTTTACTTATGTAAGTTTGTACGGAATTTTCAGGGCGCGAGTCCGACTCGCACTTACGCAGTATTTTTTTTTTGTCTTTCTATACTACCGTAGGCATGGTTTTTTTGTGGCCCGCGCCATATGGGAATCCTTACACCTGCTTCACATATGCCTTATCCGTCGTTCCCTCATCGTGACAATGATTTACCTTTTGAGTGCGTAATTAGAGACACAATAGTAAGACAATGGCGCGTGAACGCCGGCGTTAATGCGGGGATCAACAGCTTAATGCTATGTACATTCTGAAGAACACTTAGCAAGCAATTTTTTTTTGTGTTAACATATTATTATTTCTAAAGATCAAAGCCGTTTGAAAGAAGTAGGGAAAAAAGCGAAAAAAATATCATGTTGTTATTTTTTTTTTATATATAACTAGCTGTTGCCCGCGACTTCGTCTGCGTTAAGTTCGTAAAACTGTACAATCATTCTGTGCTTGCAATTCATTCTGAAAGCATCGTAATTATTTATTGTAGATACTTTCACATAAAACTGTTAAAGGTAAAAACGGAAATTACCTTCAGGATACATGTTATGTACTCGTCCAGATCCAGATGTATGAACGTCAATGAATAGAAAGAGTATGTAAGGGTCGTAGCAGTTGGCATTTCTGCCTACCCCAAGGGAAAAGGCACTAGTTTATGTATGTTTCTGGTTTATGTTCTGTAAAACAACATTGTCCAAGTGAGCACGTCACAATCGCAGCGGTAATGCCTGTCTTTGAGGAGTGGCTACAAAGGCGTCACGGCATCCTCTCTTTGTGCAGGACTCACCGGATGTGGGTGTTTCGGGAGGTATCTGTATAAAATTCAGCGAAAAGAAACACTCAAGTCTCACCATTGTGCGGATCGCCCGGAGAATACGATGGAACTTACGGTGGAAGTCAGTCCCGCTTGGTAGGAGCGCCGGCGCCGCCGTGTCCTCATAGAGGCGATTAGTGGAAAAAATGCCAACCAGTAGCCTCCTTCAGTGAAGCACTACGATCGAAGAAGGTGGCTGAAACTATGAAGAATGATGAGGGAAGTGATGCTCCAGGTGTTGAAAGCCGCAGGGCGATTGCGGTGGAGCCGTCCGGTCATCTGGTCAAAGCAATCCTGAATCGACGGCGCGTAGTAATCTACGCGCGACTCATAATGATGTCAGCAAATGGATAGGGCCCTCTAGGGCCAATGTCTTCTAAGGCTGCGAGATTGTTCGAAAGAGTTACCTCCTGTAAAATTTTCGCCTCAATAATGTTTCACTGAAGAGTTTAAACCGTCAGACGGCTTTGGTAGAGGTAAACGAAGGAACATAATCGGGACACCGACCTTCAGCTGGATAACGTTTGCATTGATGGTGCAAAGCCAAAAAGCCAGTGAATCCAAAAATTACCATCATCATCAACTATCTTCCTCCACAACAGTACTTATGAAGAATTTGCGAGAGCATGCTTGAATTGATTGTTGCAGCTTGATCATTTGGGGCGTAAAAATTACTTGTTCATTTACCTAGGATTTTTTGGTGTGTATTTGACTGACGTCCTCGTATATCAGACAAATGTTATTCCGTAGTGGGAACTACCCTATGAAGAGTCTCCAACTTTTGAATGAATTTCGATGAAATCTTGAACGCGTGTATCCCTGTCCAATCGAACTCGCATATTGATGGCCAAACCGAGGTCACTGACGCCGATTGCCTCTATGAAGACACGGCGGTTCACCCAAGCAGGATAGACCTCCACCGCATGCTACAACGGGTCCTCCGGGCGATTTGTAAAATGGTAATATCAGGGTACTTCCAACCGAATCCGGAACAGAAACCGCGTGAAACACCCTCAACAGTCCTGAGCTTGTGTATCCATAAAACAATGAAATTTCGGTAAACAAATGTAGCAGCCGATTAGTGTTATCCCTGAGACTGGCCTCCCTCAGAGAGTGGTTCCAGTGTTGGTCACCACTCACTGCAAGGAGGTAACGTACGGATGTCGACGTAAGGCTGCAAGGAATCTGAGATACATCATACGTTGTCGAACTGTGATCAGGAACGCAAACCTTTCGACCCAGTTTTATAAGAAGCAGTGACTGCTAATAATAAAACACACCTTTATTAGGCCGCAAGGTGCCATCATCGCGGAGGACACAGTGGAACACACAGAGGTGTGTGTTGTCCTCGTGGAGGCAATCGGCGTCAGTCACCTCTCGCGCCGGGCGTTGTGACTTTGAGCTATGGTCCAGAGCGAGGAGGAATGGCAGGCGGTCGCCTCCTTCTGCAAAGCCGTAATGCTAGTGAAGGAGGAGGCCGCACGCGTGAGGGAACGAACGTCCTCACGCCGAGCCGAGATTCTGACCCCGACGACCAGCCACGGTAGACGCGGGCTCACGGACATCCAGGAACGGGTCGTCCACAGCCGTCCGGCCGTCCGGTAATTGACCGGACCGAGCCCGGTCGTCAACAGCGCGTAGTGATCTACGCGTTCCTCAAAGAGATGTCGCAAAGGGCAACTGAAGGACACAGGTGTGGTTTTAGTCAGTAAAAGTTTGACACGCCTTCCCGCTCCAACCAGAGTGGGAGAAGTCATTGGATGACTTCCACCCTTAAAAAAAGAAAAATAAAGGTGCCATCATTATCATTATCATTTCAGCCGAAAGACGTCCACTGTTGGACATAGGCCTCCCCAAGTGTCACCATAATTACCGGTCCTGTGCGTCTCGCATCCATCGGTTTCCCGCGACCCTCACCAGGTCATCGGTCCACCTGGGGGCCTTCCAACGCAAGGTGCCATGCTACCCCTTCCAAAAATTTGGCCGTGTTATTTTAAAGTCAATAATTAAATACATATAAGTATTTACTTTTATCGCCTTTGGTTGGTATCCCTTGAATGATCACGGTCAATTAGCTTGTTACAACCACGGGGGAAAAAACCAGTAGGATTAAAAATGTCTCCGTCTAACTCCAGTTTAACCATAACGGTTTTCATCCAATTTTAAACAATAAAACTGTCTGCAAACTTGGGCGATGGTCATTCTTCCGCCACTCAGAAAATTACGTAAAATACACAATGCCATCTATCAAATATGACGTTCAACTATCATTGTCATCATTATTTCTACTTTCAGTCTTTAGATGGCGTTGCAAGTATCTGAATTGCGTGTGGTGCCATATTTACAACATTTTAGTACGTGATTTTACTCGCCGCTTTGATTTTATTGTGTTTTGATTAGTTTTTACAAAATATTTAGAAGATATCGAATAGAAATGTCAATTTTATTTTGAAAAAATGGTAAAAGTTATTTTATTACAAAAAAGAAGATAAAATAATGACAAAATTTTTAACTGTAGCTGGGAATCGAACTCGTGGCAAATGTCGTTCAATGTCGACATTTTGGATTATTGCTCACCCCCCATAGCAAATAGCGTGATAATATGTAGCCTAACAGTTGACCCGGCCTATAAGGATTATGTATGCAAAATTTGAACAGGATTGGTTCAGTAGTTTTTTCGCCAACTAATACCAACGCTCCACCATTTTACTGTTTTATTATATGTATATATAGATAGAATAGATGTTATATATGAATCTATAATAAATAAATATATTTTTTCAAATCTATTAACCCAGCCGTTACCGAGTAGTAGACTTCAGAATGTCACTCTTTTATGATACTAAATGGAAGCAAGGGCCTTAGAAACAACGCAAGCCCACCTCACTCTTTTTTTTTTAAACAGTACTAAATCATTTCAAAATACCCCTAAATACTAAGTGCTATCAAAACTTCAAAAACTAATACCTCGGCTAACAAACAAGATGAGCAGTAACTCTGTCTGTCTAGACCGGCAGTATTTCAGTCGACTTATAAACTTTGCCGCCTACCAAATGAAATATCACCTGAAAGGTCGATGTTGTTTACTTACTTGTAACGAAAAAACTAATATGTAATAACTTTCTGGAGACGAAAAATATATAAAAATATGCTTTCAGGACTATGTTCCCTCACAAGGTAGTGGTTTACTCCACTAGTATTTCACCAGTTCTATTAATGAATTCTTGTGCAATAGCGGGGACGCACATTGTCGATAACCGGCAAAAATCCATGTGTTTCTATCCGGCGGGCCCTTCGAGCTAGAGCGATAAAACTAATGGCATTGCTTTGTTTGTTCAATGTATTTGTCACTATTTAGATTCTACAAAATAGAAAAGTATTAAAGTCGTAAACATAAAAAACAGGCCTAAAATTAGCGCAAAACTTCGTTATTTTAGCTAGAAGTTTCATCCTATTTCTAGATAAATTCTTATAGTACTTGTCTACCTTCTAAAATCGATATCACTAATCAATCAATTCCTTGTCTTGTTCTCTATTTGGGGTCAGCCCTCCTGAAATGTTACGCCATTCTAGGCGATAATATCATTTCTGATGTTAGGCAAATTGTCAGTAGGTCGTTCTGGATGATTCGCCTCCAAGTAGTCGACGGCCGACCTCTTCCTCTTTAACCTCTTCTATGGCTAAAATATGTTGGGTGATGTGGTCTTCGTTTCTGCGCATTACATGCCCATAGAATCGCAAGCGGCCTTCCCGCATCTTATGCTGTATTACAGATTTCAGTTACGTAAAGATGAATATCGGCAACCAAAACTTTAAAACTATTTCTACCGTGACGGTAGGAATAGGTGTTCGGCTGAAAAACTGCGACTAACTAAAATTAAGAAAACTGTCCGCCAAAATACGAAGTTAAACTTTTAATATATTTCTTTCTCGGTGGAGGACGAGAATTTTATAAATTAGAACTTTTTCAGTAGTATTCAGCCGAGTGGAAGCAAGTCTTAGGGCCCAACCGCCAAGTAGAAGTTCGGAGTTCACATTTTTCAAAAAATTCTTCGCTCAGTGTTCACAAGCTCGTTTTCGGTCACTGCTTGCGTTAGGAGTTTGTAGTAATTAAATTTAATATTCGAGAAGGTTTGTAGTTTTTTTTTTTATTAATTAAATATTGGGAGTGGGCTAGACACGTCGCACAAATGAACCCGGATGGATGAGCGAGGATTGTTACTCAATGGACGCCTGAGGGAGATCGACCGCGGCGTAGGTGGTGTGACGCTCTGATCCTGTTCAACAACTTGGCCAGAGATCGCCTTAGACAGAGAAGTTTGTAAGGAGAAAGGGGAGATATTTGCCCAGCTGTGGGAACACAATAGGCTAATAAAAAATAAAAAAAACAATTCGATACAGGGTTATTCAAAATATAAATAAGACGAGACCCATTGAGGCTTGTAGACGGCGAGCTTAGTTTTCGTCTCGGCTCGTCGACGGCGCGTAGTGCACGCGCGCCTCAAGGAGATGTCAGCAAATCGTAGGGGCCCAGCAGCGTCGAAGCCTACTTTGGCCATGGGTTGTGCGAAAGTGTACCCTGGGGCCCTGAAACGAAGGCAAAGAAGGAACTGAAGTGGGTTTTAGTCAGTAAAAGTCTGACACGCCCTTCCGCTCCGCCCAAGGCGAGAGAAGTCATTGGATCATTTCTCACCAAAAAAAAACGAGTTTTTTTTTCAAAACAAAAAAGGCAACTATACTCGTATAAGTTTTGCAATCTTCGAAAAAACCTTTCGTTTTCCATAACCGCCGACTATGTAGCTCTTCCCAATATTTCTTTTTATTAATGGTCTGTGACACGACCCTTCATGGCGACCATCAATTGCGCGTTTGGACGAGCACTGGACCAAAAAACTACTATCTTGTAACATTCGTGAGATAGATCGGTTTTATCACCAACTTATATAGGGTTTTGTTACCAACGCTGTAGACGGAAGTGAAATATGGAACCACCTCATTTGTGTTTATTTTTGGGATGGGCTAGCAGTCGGATTCTTTTTTTAAATTGAAAGTAGGTGAATACATTCGCAAGGTTGGATTCATTTTTGACAATTATTAGTTAACCCGACAAACGTTGTTCTGTCTTAGCAATGAACTATCAAACGCGCGAACTGTCAAACACGCAAACTGTCAAACGCGCGAACTGTCAAACGCGCAAACTGTCAAACGCGCAAACTGTCAAACGCTCAATGGTTAAAAAGTCGTAGTGTTCGGTAATTTTCTGCTCAATTTTCTTAATTTTTCTATCTGTTGGTACCTTCTGACAATAACAAACACAAAAAAGAGAATTTCCAAAATTGGCCAAGGGAACCACGCGTGATAACGTGACCAATTTAAATAGGGATTCATTTATCTTTATTTAAACAATAATTTTTCTGTACGTGAGTTTGTCACCTAACTCTTTCTAAACGGCTTGACCGATTTGGATGAAACCTGGGTATATTTGAGTGGATTCCTGGACGGTTTAAAAATACAATTGGACTCGGTATGTGGCACCTGATCGGGTTGTCAATTTTTTTTTCTGACACAAATCCAGCCTTCGGGCAGGACAACGTTTGTCGAAACCGTTAGTAGGTATATATAAAGATATGTATAGAATACACTTGTATTTATTTTCCCTTTTGTCTTTTATTTAAATGAAACCTAACATGTTTTTTAGATTACCGTACCTCAAAAGGAAAAAACGGAACCTTTAAAGGATCACTTTGTTGTCCGTCTTTCTGTAAAGTCCCTTTATCTCGGGAACGCATAAAGGTATTGAGTCGAAATTAAAACCATATAATTAAGTCTGTGGTCCCTTGAAGCTGTGAAAAAATCAAACTTCTGAGTTAACCAAAAAAAAAGTTAATAAAACGTTTATTTCACAAAAAACCTTTTTTTCGACACTTCAAGGCAATCAAAATTCATAGGGTACTTCCCGTTACCTAGAATCCTAAAATTGGGCATGAAGCAAGGTCTCATAGCACAAGTATAGGAAAAAATCTGAAAACTGTAAATTTGAAGTTACATCACCAAAAAAAACTTTTTTTGCGATTAGGAAAAATCTTCGTAACTCAATTCGGGAATTGAACTTAAACCCTTAGTGCGCTAGTACGACTCGCACTTGCCCGGTTTCTTTTTCTTTAATTATATAAACTAGTGCTTGATATCGCAGTCAAGTCATCCCATAAACTAGCGATTCACCATCAACGATTCCATCATCGTTGATGGTGAATCGCTAGTTTATTAAGAGCCTATTCACTTCTATCATTGCATCTTAAGATCGACTGCTAGAAATACTTAAGACATTAAGTTCGTCTTTGTACAGTGTCTTTTACTTACGCATAAAGTTTTAATAAATAAAATTTTTGAAGAGGTCTATGTCCAGGTCTACGATTGACTGACCTAATTGATAGATCCTTGAATTCATGATAATTTTTATCACGACTGTTGGTAGATACAAAGATAAATTATAATTATTTGGCCCGCGATAGTGTGATATTAGTGTGATGTGTTATTAGCAGAATAATATAATTTTGTTCCACAAAAAAAAAAAAAAAAAAACTTCTATATGAGCTTTGCACTAAACACTCTTTTATTATGTTGTTATTGTCACGAAATCAATTTTGCGTGGCTAAATACTGTGTGTAGCGTAGAAGAGATCACATTTCTGCTATTGCCTTTATTAACTTGCAAACTGGCAAGATGTTAATGATACTTCTTAAGATTTCTGCTAATAAATACACCATTAATTTTTAATTAGTTAGCTTAGCTTAGCTTATTAGATAAGGTCTTGTTATTATTTAAGTAAAGTCTCAATAAATAATATTCATAAACAGCAATTTATTAACGTTTGTTTATATCCCAAAATGTCACTCAATTTATGGAAATATTGTACAGGCTATTGATTATGAATTAATGGCGGTCAAAATGGAAAAACAACTGCGCGTATATTTTCTACTGGTAAATGTTATGAATGATTGATTCAAATATGAATTTACAAATAATGAGAAATTTTCGTGGACAACTTTGGGATTATTTTTTTTTACTTTTAACTACACAAATATGATCAGTAACGCGTATGGATAGAGCCCCATTTTTTTGTACTAATTAAAAAATAGTGGTTTATAGCAGCTGAATTTGATAGGAAAATGAAAGAGATTTTTTTTGTAATATCTAAAAAGTCAGGATGCCTGTCGAGCCGCTAGACAGATAAAATAATTTTATAAATAATAATTTAAAGTGCTTCTAACAATGAATCATAATAATTTAGAACTTAAAAACCTTTCATTACATTTCCACCCTCACAATACCTACTCCATACTTTTATTACTTGTTACGTCTAATAAAATATGGAATATTTAAATATTCTGAAGAGACCTAATTGGAACAAGTCCACCTATTATTTTAAGTAGGTATATTAAAACGATTCTGTCTGCAACGCTTTGTCTCGTTTTAGGGGTCCGCAGCCTGTAAAGTATTCTATTATCAACCAAAGGAGAGGTCAAAAATGGAAGAAATTTGAACACCTATATGTTATACCTTATAAGAAAGCTTATTTATTACGCTACTCGATCATGATTAAATATGAATTTTTCAGTCCTCCGTTTTTGTGAAAAGCTGAAAAATGTTTTAGTAAAAACAAAACGCATATTTTATTGATTATTTGTTCCTACGCAATAGAATTATTTAAAATGTGGCTAAAATTGCCGTATTTATTAAATGCCTTAAGCTTTTATTATGATTTCAACTGCCGTTTTATGAAATAAAGACAAAACATAAGTATTATCATGATAATGCAATATCAAAACGTGTCGAACGAAGATCAAATCCGTAAATGTCAGATTGACATTTTGTCAACTTGACGTCTGACGTTGAAATAAACACACACAGATACACTATACGTCATTGAGATACACACACACTGATACAAAGTTATACTGTCACGTCAATTATCACAGAGTTGCTAACCCTATAAAATGATTTATAGTGATACAAGTTTACATCTTTTCGACTTAACTTAAAAAAAAAAACGGAGGACTGAAAAATGTTATTTGAAGCTCAAAAAAATCAAGATAATTACGCTCTTTCAGCCTGTTTATGTCAGAATGCTGTTCAATTTTTTGATTATTTTTAGCCCAAGCTCCATACATTTTTTGAACGTCTCCTTTTTATAACATAAAGTTTTAACTTTCTTTTTTCTTCCTAGGCCATATAGAACCTAACTTTTTCTTGCGGTTTTGTTCCCCTATTTCGTTATTTTTTTATATAAAATTTAATCTACAGCATTCAGCGATGCATTAATAATAATAATAATGATTTCTCTCTCAGGAGCCCTGACCACCGGTAGCTTGGACCCTGTTTCCGATGCCAGTGGGCTACTATTTTTATATTTTTTAATGTTTTTTTAATATACTTGTAGCGACATCTATGGCGTCACATAAGAACTAATCCTGCATCGCGCAATCAAAGTTCTCCGCGCGATTGGAACATATAGAACAGCCCGAAATCATCTATCGGGCAGTAGCCCACCAGACATAACACCCGTCTGGTTGGAGGATCCTCCCTTTTCAACGGCGGTATGTGGGGCTTTACTCTCTGTTCCACATACCCCTAAAATGGTGACCCTCGACAATGAACGTCAGCGCAGCCTTCGTGCAGCTACTACTTCGTGACGTCATCATAACTTCCTCAAGCTTTCGAGCAGCGAGCCATACAGCCAGCACCCACGGCTTTAAAAGGGTATCCTGACCACCAGCATGCCTACCTGGTCATACCTGGTCATCACCCTCAGCCTCATCAGCGACCTTGGCGAAGCACACTGCACCTTCGGCCAGTCACATGAAGAGCAATGAAGAACCTCTCCTGGTCGACGCCTGCAATCAAGCCCTACGTCGCACAGCACCACTCACTGGAGCCAGCAGCACTACTCCGACTCACTGGAGCCTGCAGCATCATCCCGACTCACTGGGACATCATCACCCCGACTCACTGGGGCATCATCCCGACTCACTGGGACAGCAGCACCCCGACTCACTGGGGCATCACCGCAGACAGTTCCGACTCACCGAGAACTATGCGGCATTCGGTTCCGACCCACTGGAACCAACCTACCACTGGCCTGGCACGCATCAAGAAGCATCAAGAACCATCGATCTCCGATCTCCGGAGGGGAGTGATGTAGCGACATCTATGGCGTCACATAAGAACTAATCCTGCATCGCGCAATCAAAGTTCTAGCCCGCCAGACATAACATCCCGTCTGGTTGGAGGATCCTCCCTTTTCAAAGGAGGTTTGCGGGACTTTACTCTCTGTTCCGCCTACCCCCAAATACTTTTTAAAAGCAATATTTAAAAATGTAAATAATATGTTTAGATAGAAAATAAATGGAATAATATTCCTCAACTATCACACAACGCCGTCTAGTCCCAAGCTAAGCAGAGCTTGCGTTATGAGTACTAGACAACTGATAAACATACATATATATTTCTAATAAATACATACATACTGAAGATAAATTACACCTATACACAGAACAAATGATCATGCTCATCACACAAACATTTGTCCTGGGTGAGAATCGAGCCGACGACCTTCGGCATAGCAGTCAGGGCTACTAACCACTAGACCAACAGGCCAGTCTAAATGCATTGATGTTCCTTTCTATAAATGCTATCGACCCTCCCCAGCTTTGCATAGGTGTTAGAAATCTTTGGAATTCTCGACTTTTTTCTACTATAATATGTATGTACGAGTATTGTATTATACACTTAAATCTTGCTCATGAATTACTCTGTCCATCGGTGAAACTGCTTGAAAATCCGTTCAGTACTTTTTGGGTTGAGGTGGGGGGGACTGTTTTATAATGTTCGTTAAATTATTTTTGTAACTGGTTCAGACCTTATACCTACAAATAAAAAAAATAAACAATTCTAAACCTCTACTTTATTAACAATGTAAGTTTAAATAGGTAGCTGTTTGTATCATCATCATTTCAGCTGAAAGACGTCCACTGTTGGACATAGGCCTCTGACCGGTCCTGTGCGTCTCGCATTCATCGGATTCTTGCGACCCTCACTTGGTCATCGGTCCACCTTGTGGGAGGCCTTCCAACGCTGCGTCTTCCGGTGCGTGGTCGCCATTCCAGAACCTTTCGTCCCCATCGACCATCTGTTTTGCGAACAATGTACCCTGCCTGCTGCCACTTATGTTCTGCTTTACTTAAGTGCTGTTTTTATACAGTAAATTTAATATCTACATTCAGAAGTAACGTATTTTCTTCATTTCTGCTGCTTCTTGCTCATTTACTAAAAACCCCTTATAGGTACTCGTAAATAACGGTTGGAAAAACCTTGATTGATTGTGTTAAATTGTCCCTAATGATGTGAGTGAGAGATTCGTTCATGTTGATTGCGATCACTTCGCGCCCCGCCAGGTGACGCGATTAATTTGATTTATAGGTACACAAGTAATTGATTTTTGTGTTTATTCGACGATTTTTGTACCAAAGTAGAAACGTTAGTTTGGTGCAAACTTAAGACAAAGCTTAGTAGACTTAACAGCTTAACGGTCTACTAAACGTACGTCTACGATGTATAATGACAGGTCCACTCAAATCTTTCAAAGTTCTTTCCTCAAAAGACCAACTCAGAAACTAATCTGCTTGTTCTCATTATGATTTGACTATTACATGTTTGCTGTATGGGCTTTAAAAGAGACTTTAAGCCCATTTTGTTTCGGTGTTTCTTCTCAGAGTAGTCAGCTTTTTTTTTTTTTTTTTTAAGGTGGGAAATCATCCAAATGACTTCTCGCGCTCTGGGTGGAGCGGGAGGGCGTGTCAGACTTTTACTGACTAAAACCACACCTGTATCCTTCAATTACCCTTTGCGTACTAGGACTACGGGTTTCCCTTTCAGAAATTCTCCGCGGTCCTAGCTAGCGGGCATCGGCCCCGCTGGGCCCCTACGGTTTGCTGACATCTCTTTGAGGAGCGCGAGGATCACTACGCGCTGTTAACGACTGGGCTCGGTCCGGTTAATCACCGAACAGCCGGACGGCGAGCTACCCAGTGCTCGACGTCCGCAAGCCCGCGTCTACCGTGGCTGGTAGTCGGGGTCGGAATTACGACGGCTAGGGCGTGAGGACCTTCGTTCCCTCACGCGTGCAGCCTCCTCCTTCGCTAGCATTACTGCTTCGCAGAAGGAGGCGACCGCCTGCCACTCCTCCTCGCTCCGGACCATAGCCTGAACCAGGGCCCGACGCGAAAGGTCGCTGCCGCCAATTGCCTCCACGAGGACACGGCGGTGCTCCGCCCAAGCGGGGCACGCCTCCACCGTATGAGAGTAGTCAGCTAGGAAACACCGGTGTTATGTAGTTTAAACTGACGAAAAATTTTACGTATGAAAGTGTTTTTAATACTTATTAGTAAAATTAATATCATTTATCATTTATAGTTTCAGAAAACTAGATTTTACTGGAAAATTATCGACAGTTTTAATGCGTAATTCATGACATCGAGACTTTTCAGTCTCCCAATCTCTCCACACATAAAAATCTCGTGGCTAGAATAATAACGACCGCAAGGATCAATCTCCAAGATTTTAACCCTTGCCAAAGTCAGTCTGTGGATTAGTGACCATCTTTACTTACCGAGACTCCAGCTCTTTACCTTTAAAAACACGTTAAACAGTTTTGGCAGCCATTTGAAGATCTTAAGAGTCGTTACGGATACTCAGAAGCCAGCAAACCTGACACTAGCCTTGCCAAGGGGTATCTTAGGAACCATTATTAGGCTGTGAAAGTCGGATAGGGAGTCGTTCTATGTAAAATACTAGTATTCATCTGCATCTGGTTAGACTGATTTAAGTACATCGATCTAAGGATTCGTCCAGATCTGGCGAATGCGCCGGTCGCGAGCCGCTTGCGAACTGCGCGCGTGCATTCTATGTTCGTACGAAGCGCGTGAATCGTCCAAAGAATCGCCAAACTAAAGTGGCAGTTTGGCAGGGCACATTGCTCGTCGAACGGATGGTCGATAGGGCCGAAAGGTTCTAGAGTGGCGACCGCGCACCGGAAACCGCAGCGCTGGAAGGCCTCCCACAAGGTGGACCGACGACCTGGTGAGAGTCGCGGGAATGCGGTGGATGCGAGACGCACAGGATCGGTCGTTGTGGAGACGCTTGGGGGAGGCCTATGTCCAACAGTGGACGTCTTTCGGCTAAAATGATGATGATGATGATGACGAAGCGCGTGCGCGCAGGGGCTTTGTACGAACGAGCCGCGCGCGAAATGCACGCGTGCTTTTTGCAAGTGGCTCGCGAGCGGATCGCGAGCAGCGCATTCACCAGGTCTGAACACACCATAATGTTGACTTTCCGAAAAATATATACACGCTTTGGCAAAATCTGGCATGACGTTCGCAGTGAGTCCGGCTATAAAAAAAGTGATCAAGACCCCAAGAGCTCTCGTGATCTTTGGACTTCGTGCGAACAACAGTGCCTAGGAACTGTCTCCCGGCTCGTTGTGAATTGAATACCTAAAGCCTACGTCATAATAAATCAGTTACGTGGTCTGGAATAGTTTCTTTATTGCTCGTTTCCCACTTATCACCCACAAAATAGGGTCTCTGGGGGACTCTGATCGACATCCTGAACCGACATGTATATCTAATATATTTCTTAGTCATCCGTGTCAAGACTGTGTTCCATTCCCTATCTTAAAGTATTATACTATTACATGAAATCACATCCAGAACCCACCTCAGAAATCAGCGATACTTATTGAAATTCCCACAAGTCCAGGCGATACGTGTACAACCGTAAGTAATTGGGTTCGTTTTATGAAGAACGTGGAGTGAGCGCGGAGACAGATTGCCGGCAAAGGAATCTTGGAGACACGATCTGTGTTGGCAGTGTAGTATATGGACTAATGGAAAGATACTATTCAGAAGAGTTTTTGGAAAAGGAATATTCAAATAGTATTGATTCAAACTCAATGCATTCATTTTAGTTACGCCATTTAAAGTTATTTATTTATTTACAAGCACTTGTACAACGTTATGGAGGATGTCCAAGGCGTTGTACAGTAAAAACTTGCAAACTATAATAAATACATTTAATAAAACAATAATAACCCAGATAGGCCGAGTGGTAACGGCCCCGACTTACGAGTTGTAGGTCGCGGGTTCAAACCCAGTCAGGCTCATTACTTTGTGTACCTAATTTATTTCATCACCACTGCTCTCAAAACGGTGAAGGAAAACATCGTGAGGAAACCGGCATGTTCTAGAACAAAAAAAATCGAAGATATGTGACATTCACCAACCCGCACTGGGCCCGCGTAGTGGATTACGGCCCATTCCCTTTCCTGGAGAGGAGGCCTGAGTCCCAGCAGTGGGAACATTAAAAGGCTGATTATGCTATGCTATGCTGTCGCGCGTTTCGTAAGCGCGCGACAGCATCGCTACTAACGCACGTTAATCGCATTTGCAAGCGCTATAGAAAAGATGCCAACGAGCTACTAACGCGCTACAGCATCGCGACTGTATTGATTCGAACGCGCTACAGTATCGCTACAAAAAGTCGCCCTGGGCGAGGGGCCTACGGAGTGGCATTCCCTGCCGGAGTCTGTGTGAAGAAACTTGGTAGACGAGTAGACCATGTACAAGATTAGCACATACTATAGTTTTTATCCCGGTAGTATGTTCGCTTGGGATAATTTTCTGCTATATGGCGAGCGAAACCACTGGCAGCAATTAGTAAAGCTAAGCAAGCAGCAAAAACAAGTTATCATCATCATAATAACTCAACTCAACATCATAGTAACTCTTACTTGATTCGCGCAACAAAAGCATTTAACAATTTAGTAAAAGAACACACTTCAGTTGATATCTTTACAAGCAGTTTAGCATCCATAAACATTGTTATGTCTAAAAGCATTGTTTTGTAATTGCATTACATTATTATCTTCTATATTTTCTTCCTACCAAACTTTGTATATCTCAATTACTTCTTTTTCACTGTAACAATACTTTCATATTATATGTGGAGGCTTGTAAATGGCTCATCGTGATCTACTTTGTTGTCTTATATTTTGTATTGTTAGCTGTAAGCCACCCAAATAAAATAAAATAAAATAAATAAATAAAATAAAATAATTTCAACAGAAAAGTCCACTATTTTACAGAAGCCTAGAAGCACTTCGCCATATTTACTGGTCCTGTACTTTTCGTATTCAGCGGATTCCTGCGAGTACATAATGTAATATGTTAATTTGTAATTAAAACTCGTGGTTTGCTATCGTCTTAATGCATACAAACCACATTCATTATATTCGTGCAAGTTATAAAACTTAGCTCAAAACTTAATTACTGAGTAAATCTCAACTTACCAACTTAACTGGCCGCATAAGAACTTTAAATAACTATAGTTTGTTCACTTGCTTCAGTTGAAAACATACAGTGGCGGCGGTATGTGTGAAACCACCATTAAACAAGAGCTCACTGTTGATTGGTGTATTACAGCATCAACAGCGAGCTTTTCTTCATCAAACTTTTGTCTTCATTCTCGTTTCAATATGAATCTCGTTTCAATGTAAGTTTCGTTTCTATGTGAGCCTCGTTTCAATCTGTTTCATTTCAATGTGAGTTTTGTTTCAATGTGAGTTACGTTTCAATGTCAGCCTTGTTTCAATGTGAGTTTCGTTTCAATGCAGCTTGGTTTCTATGTGAGTCTTGTTTCAAAGCGACTCTTGTTTCAATGTGAGCTTCGTTTCAATGTGTCCCTCCCGCCAGGTCATCGATAACTCATTGAAAGTAATTGAAAGACACTTAAGGGAGGCCTATGTCCAGTAAAGTACGACTTTCAGTTGAAATGATCATGACGAAGACGTGGCACTACTTCGCTCAAAAAAAAATACTATTCTTTCTGAGCAACCATACGCTACTGCACAAGGTGGCCTCCTCGCATGGCAGATATTCATTCTTCAAGTGGTTTTCTGACAGCATCAACCTAGGGACCTTTAAGTCAAGAGTTTAAGTCAAGGTTACTTCTAGGCAAGTGTGCTCCATTGTCGCTCAACATCAGGTCAAGCGCTAGCGTATCCAGTAAAAAAAAACCCCTAGATGATGATAAATATAAACAAGTATTCAGTGAGAAGTAAAGCCTAAACCCATTAAGAAGTCATGGTAACCCATTAAACATATATTAGTTCAATGGTAAACAGACTTCGATGAAAACCTAATACTATTTTTAGTCTAAACACTAGTCAGCTTATTGCAATAGTTTCAATCTGTTTTGTTTCAATGTGAATCTCGTTCCAATGTGAGGTAGGTCGATGACCTGGAGAGGATTTCCCCCGCCAGGATATCGATAACTCCATGAAGGGAATTGAAGGACACTTGAGGGAGGCCTCATCATCATCATTTCAGCCGAAAGACGTCCACTATTGGACATAGGCCTCCCCCAAGTGTCGCCACTATGAACGGTTCTGTGCGTCTCCTATCCATCGGATTCCCGCAACCCTTACCAGGTCATCAGTCCACCTTGTAGGAGGCCTTCCAACGCTACGTCTTCCGGTACGTGGTCGCCATTCCAGAACCTTTCGGCTCCAACGGCCATCCGTTCAGCGAGCAATGATTCCTGCCCATTGCCACTTAAGTTTGGCGATTCTTCGTACTATGTCGGTAACCTTGGTTCTCCTGCGGATCCTCATTCCTAATTAGATCACGCAAGGAAACTCCAAACATAGCCCTTTCCATTGGTGACTCTAAGTCTTCTGATGAGGCCCATGTCCAGCAAAGGACGACTTTCGGAATGATCATAGTTTTCTAAACACTAGTCAGCTTAGTGCAATAACTTTCAAAGGACGTGACTAACATGATAAAAAAATAATATAATTTGAAAAGTGATAGTATTGTAACGACATCTAAGATAACACGTAGGAATCAAAATTCAAAATCTTGCATCGCAGCATAATCTCCACGCGACTAGAACATATACAATAGCACGAAATCAACTATCGGTAGTTGTCCGGACCAGACGTAACTCCCGTCTGGTCGGAGGATCCTCTATTTTCAATGGCGGTATCTAGGACTTTACACCCTGTTCCGTATATACCTAAAGTATGTACTTCTAGACTGTATGTTCACTATTTTCGGTGCTATTTTTCAAGCGACTCTACCGTCCAGCTTAGACTCCCGTGTGTTTCCATCTGAAGTAGCAGCTTTGTTTTGCTTACCGCTTCTTAGTAAAACACTGGGTGGACGGTTAATTTATCGAGCCATTTGTGTGACTAGTTCGGTGTCCACATTCACAATGTTTGTTGGGATTATTTTCAAACCATGGCTCTGCTATCTCTATCTTCGTTTCAAATTATCCAAATCCATCCTTCTACAAAAAAGCCCAGCCAACCAGCTAGCGAAGACAGAAGCGAAGCTCCGCTCTTGCCTTCGGAGCGGAGCGGAGCTCCGTACATAAATAGTACATCACGAACTACCTGCGTATCTTTTTCTCCTTCTCTGTCAAATTCATCCTAAGATTGTCTGTAAAAAAGTGCAAAATAACTTTAATTTCCGAAGTCGGTGTTTCTATAATAGTTTTGTCTCTTCGTTATTTAACACCGACTTCGGAAATTAAAGTTATTTTGCACTTTTCAGTGTTTTTTTTTACTTTGAAGTCGGTTGTATTTTTTTTTGTAAAAAGTTTTTTATTTTACACTTTTTAGTTATGGTACCACCACTAAAAAGTACCCCTCAGCCAAACTTAAATACCTTATAGCCAGAGTGCTTCTCATGACAATTGTAATAATTCCAAACACGGTTAGATTACATTAATTTATTACAGAGTTCCGGTGCCTAACTTCAGGCTTCATCATCAGATCAGTTCGATATTTTCCCCCTCTACTTTCAGTCAGTCATCGACTACACGTATAAACAAAGCAATTTTACTTGTTACGACGGTTCTGCTGTGATCCTATGAGGAGTTCTGTTCCATATCTTCGAAGTTCATGATCAGATCATAACAATATTTCTATAGGACCAACTCGGAAGCATAATCTTTCAACCAAAAAAAAAAATTTTCAAAATCGGTCCACAATTGACCGAGAAATCGGTGAACATACATAAAAAATAAAAATAAAAAACATACATTCAACCGAACATATAACCTCCTCCTTTTTGAAGTCGGTTAAAAAATAGCTTTTAGCGATAAAACCGCCCTTTGTGATACCCTATTAATTTTAAGCTCCTACTGTTATTTTATTTATGGTGTACAATATAGAGTATATCTATATATATATATCTATCTTGAAGATGATGATGAAGTTTTCGTACAAAATGTCAACAGAATTATTCTTACACCATGGTTACAACGCGGTGTATGCAAACCACGTCACCGGAACTTTTTTCTTGCGCCGCCACCTGCTGGAGTGGGGCTTAATGATGTAAAAACACAGCTGACCCACCTCCACAGTGTTATGTAGAGCAGTAGGCCAAGCATTATGTACTTGGCCTAAAATATTAAGAGGGTCCTTTTTCACTCGCCTATCATCAACATCGAGCATGGTTTAAAAGCTTGTTACTTCATGTAACGCATTCCAATGCGTTGTTTGACGAAAAGGCAACGCGAAAAAAGAGAGATAACGCCTGAAAACTCTGGTAGCATTCGGTAATTCCGTGATTTACTCGAATATTTTACAAAGCTTTTTTCAGGACATTCCTTTTTATTTTAAACCCTCAAAAGTTTTTGAAAAAAATTGTAATAAAATTATACTTTATTGACTTTTTTAAATTTTTGAGTATATTATGAAGTGTCAAAGTTCATGCAAAATAGTAGATTTTTAGAGGTCTTTACTGGATTAGTTTTACACAAATTTATAAATTGATTTTAATAGAAGCCTAGATAATATCTACAAGATACTGTGTTTCCAAAATACCTAATGAAAAATGTGTAATAACGTCATAATAGTGGTTGTATGAAAAACAGTGAAAATGCATGTCGAATTGGATGCCCTTAAGATTACCCATCATTTTGACGGCGCGGTTGGCACCATGGTAAAGTGATTGGCTACAGCAGCGCTGCAAAAAATCAAAGAATCAATCAACTATGCTGCGTGTCGCGGATTCGATTCCCGCACGGAATAAGTATTCGTATCACCCACAGTTAGTTGTTCCGGGTCTGGGTGTCTTGAGTATCATTTTCAGGGGGCGCTGTTAATAAATATTTAGAAATAAACTGTAAGGTCCTCTATTGCTGGGTACTATACTGTAACCCATTTGATACACACACATTGTATATTTTACTGACCCTAATAATCTATAGTTACATTGTTCCAAGTTGACTTACCCTTAGCTCTCAACCACGACCTTCCTTCACCGGTGTCCTATGTAAACAATACCGCATACACGCCATGCTTATGAAAATATATGTGCATTGTAATGAGAAGCGCGGCGCCATTCGCAGTGACGAGTTTGATGAGGTTGCGCCGGTTACGCACTGCGTGGAAACACGGAAATGCGACAAGACGCAAGACTGCAAGATAGCCCTGCCATGCTCTAACGAATAACGTAACATTACATTTTTATATATATAATATAAAGGAGAAACTAACTGACTGAAATATCAACGCACGACCGAAATTAGTAAGACTAGGAACATTGCTTTTGCACAAGACCTCCTTTTGTGACGTAGGCGAGGACTAAGACAGGATTTTCCAAAATTTACCCCCTAAAGGGATGAAACGGGGTTTCAAAGTTTTTGTGAAGACACCTACTTTCACGTGGGTGAAGCCGCTGGCAGAAACTAGTATTGTAATATCGTAAATCAATCATTTTTAGGGTTCAGTATGTTTATTTCATTCATTTATATTTATGATTTTAATGTGTATTGTTTCGTAAGTACGTACTTGTCGATTGATCTCCAGCAAATATATTTTTTATTACCATAATATCTGATACTGAACTGCAAATTGAAAAAAAGTAATAAAATTTGAATTTCGCAGGCTGCCCCAAATTATTCACCTCAAATCTTTGGAAGTTATGAGAACGACTTCAAATTCTTTTTCAATACACCTACGCGAAAAACCGCTCTTACCCCTACCGCTTTTAGGCACCCAATTCACTGATTTCCGCACTTGTGCGGAAAAGTGCGCCCGCTAGCTCCCACCATAATTTATTACATTTATCGTATCAGACACGAGTCGTCGGTCAACCCCCGTTAATTTATTTCTTCGTAAGCGTAAAACTTTGTTTGATACACGTGGAAATTTGTAACTGCAGCACTCCGATATTCCGCCTCGGTCGCAATGACAAACTTTCTCCACTTGTATCAAAATGTACTATTTATTCACTTTTTTTTTCGAGCGTTTCAATTTGAATGTTCTTGTAATCGATGGCAAGCGCTTTGTGTTAGCCATAGTTCCATCTATCGTTCTACTTAGATCAAAGTACAGACTTGTGCACATAACTTTAAGAAAGTTGCATCATTGACAATGCAAGTCTAAGCTCGTACTTACTGGGGACTTCATCCAATATTCTAAGCTCGTAGAGAATTATCCCGTAATCCCGATATTAGGACACGATAACAATGAAAGCCATTGTCCGTAGCATAAAGAGCTAGTTACCGACATTGAAAGCAGCCGATGTGTGTCGAAGTTTCGCTATAACAACATACGGTATTAGGTGTTAGCTTAGAATTTAGAAAACTGGAATCGAAGTTTTGATGCAACGACGAATCAAGTAACCTAATTATTTATTACTAGCTTTTGTCAGCGGCTTCACCCGCATGACAGCAAAAAATAATATAGCCTATTAAACTCAGTGATAAAGTAGCATTCTCTTGGTAAACGAATTTTTACAATCGGTTTTTGAGTTTATTCATTACGAACAAAAATGCAAAAGTACAAAATCTAAAATATTTTTTTTTCTTTTGTAATATTCGTATCAATAGATAAGTTTTACAAAATAAAAAGGTACCGAAACTGATTCAATGGAAGGGAAACTGTTTGTTTACACATACACAAAAGTTTACTTATACATATTTTGGCGTTTAATTAACATAATAAGATTGCAGCTACATAGAGCCCAGCAGGGTCGAAGCCTACCTTGCCGAAGGCAAAGGGTCTGATTCTGAAAGGAAGACTCGGCCCTGGTACGAAAGGCAACGTAGAAATAGGAGTGGGTTTTTAGTCAGTAAAAGTCTGACACTATCTCTCGCTCCGCTCAAGAGCCCCGCCCTTGGGCGAAGCGAGAGATAGTGAGCGAGAGATGTCTGATGATTTTCCCATCGAAAAAAGAGCTACATAGATTATGATAGTTTCCTGGCTTATTTTTAGATTTTATATAACTTTCCCCCGCTCTAAGTGGAGTAAGAGGGAGTTTTAGACTTTTACTGACTTAAACCCACCTGTGTTCCTTCAGTGCTCTTTTCGTTCCAGGACCAAGTGACTCTTTTGAATAGTCCCGGAACTCTAGCAAAGGTATATTGACCTAATAAAGATTGTTCTGCGTCCGGGTGTCTTGTGTTGTGTGTTGTGTTGGGTTATGTTGTGTTGTGTTGTGTTGTGTTGTCAACACAACACAACACAACAATGGGCAGCAATGGGTGTCTTCACAAACATGTAAACTCAACAGTTTACATGTTTGTGAAGACACCCAGGACAGAGAAGTAATATCTAGTGAGAGGCAACGTTTAAAAAAAAACTGGGCAAGTGCGAGTCGGACTCACGCCCTGAGGGTTCCGTACAAACTCACCTATGAAAATAGTTCAATTCCCGTATTTCTCGAAGATTTTTCCGAATCGAATTTTTTTTAGTCACGTAACAATAAAATTACTGTTTTTAGATTTATTTCATTTATTGAGACCTTGCTTTATGCCAAATTTCAGGATTCTGGGTCAACGGGAAGTACCCTATGAATTTTGATTCCCTTGAGAGTGTCGAAATATAGGTACGTTTTTTGCAACATAAACGGTCTTATCTTTTTTCCGTTAACTTAGAAGTTTGATTTTTTTCACAGCTTTAAAGGACCGCAGACTTGAGTATATAGTTTTAATTTCAACTCGATACCTCCACGCGTTCTCGAGGTAAAGGGTCTTGACAGACCGACAGACAGACGGACAACAAAGTGATCCTATAATATATAGGTTCCGTTTTTCGCTTTTGAGGTACGGGACCCTAAAAAGAGACTATTATTATATTTTAAAGAACTTGAAGGTGTTTTAACATATGCATAGGTATAGATGCTTATTTAAATGGTCATAAATTGCAAAAGTAATATATAGATAAACAAAGTACCTAGCTAAAGCAATTATATGGCCAATAGACATTACTGGGTCATTAAATACAAATACCTAGCACTCCATTAACTAATTTAGCGAGCATAATAAATAAGGAAGGCAATCATTTCCAGCGTCTGTTCAATAAAACTTAAAGTGCTTATTCCGATAACTGTTCGGGAAGAGACTGTTCAAGTTGTGACCAGCTCGGAACTTTGAATCTATTGAGAAGTAGCAATATTCTTTTGAGAATGGGGCAAAGTTCCTCCATTTGTTTGGTGACCTTAATAGTATTGTTGAAGTAGGAATATAATTCCGGCTTCGTTTGCGTGGCCAGTATTACAGAAGTTTGTGCATTTTTTCGGAACATAAATTTACTTAAGACAATCATCGAGAATGTTATTATCTAACAGTGTGCAAGTATTAACTTATTATAACTCTTGCAGATAAGAAAAGCTATATATCATACCAGTACATAATCATTTGATATTCTTATAAATAGCGGTATCTCAAAATTTTACAAAATTATTATTTTTTGTCGCTCGTCGCTTAAAACATTACACAGATGGGTATGCTTGTCTAAAATTCGAACACAATCTTCGAAAGGACGCCACAATGAGAAAACAAATGACACGTTTCGCAAATTAAAAGGTAACAGGTCGCAAAGAGTTCCATTTTCAAATTCTATAATGGTTTTTTTTTATTCTTTTATTGTAAGTCGCCAGATCCAGAGACTTTCAGTATGCTGTATGCCCCACGTATCACAAAAGCACAATGATGGAGTTAATTTTTTTTTCCAAGGATAGTATTGTGTTTACGAAGCCTAAAGCCAACGTAAGCTTTTTCTAAGTGTATTCAGTTTATTTACCTTTCGTATAGGTCAACTTTGAAAAATACAGGTATCCTTATATATTTATAAAACAAAATCCCCCGCCAGGTTTGTCTGTCTATATAAACGCAATAAACTCGAAAAACTTCTGAACGTATTTTCATGCGGTTTTCATCAATAGCTATAGACAGAGTCATTCAAGAAAAAGGAAGGTGATAAGTAAATGCATACTATAATAGAGAAAAGCCAAGAAATTCAAATATCTGTATCACTCGTGTGAAACTGGGGTGGGACCCTAGTGCATATAAAATACTAGCTTCTGCCAGCGGCTTCGCCCGCGTGTAAGCAGGTTTTTTCATACAAACTTTAGACCCCCGTTTCATCCCTTTAGGGGGTGAATTTTAGGAAATCCTTTCTTAGTGCTCGCCTACGTCATAAAAGGAAACCTTGTGCAAAAATTCAAGCTTCTAGTCCCAGTAGTTTCGGCTGCGCGTTGATATATCAGTCAGTCCGTTTCTCCTTTTATATATATAGATATATCAAAATAATGAGAAATATGTATACATTGCTTGACAAAACACCTTTATTAGTAATTCTCAGCCATTCCTCCCCTGTTGAATCCATGGATATTTATACAAAATGACACAATAGATATTGAGTGCCGCGGAAGTCGTTTACACATAGTTTCACGGCAGCTCTAATTCCGTGACATAACTGTTACATTCTGATTAAATCCGTTGCTTCCTAGTGACAAAGTTGTGTCGATTGGTTACATTGTTTGCAGTGCTTTTAGAAGTAACCTACTCACTCTACACTTAAGGGGAGAGTCCTTAAGAATCTTACAGTTTTCTAAAAATACACTGCACTGAATTACACAAAAAAAATGAAGAACCTAAATAAATGTGCCAACAGTTTCACCGCGAGATATTTGCAAAAAAAAATTGTTTATTGAAATTGAAAATATTTATTTCAGACACAGTAAAGATACAGGTCCATATTGTGTTAGTACAAACTTATAACTATGTTAGTAAAATTTAAAATTATTATTATTTTGGACGTGCATGAGCGACCACTGCCTCAGGATTTGGCTGTCCACTCTGTCTGACACCACGCCCAGAAGCGTGTTGGTGCTCCTCTTTATCCGAGACCACAGGGAGGCCGTTCTCTTGCGAAGTACAGCCTGGAAACCATCCGTGCTGTGATTGACGAACATGCCGGCGGCACTGCACCGCCATGGAAGCCCCAACAGACCTCTGAACGCGTTGTTATACTGGACGCGCAGAGCACTGTAGGCTTTTTTAGTGTAATTTCTCCACAGGTTGCACGTGTATAATGTTTGGCAATAACTTTTAAATAATGTGATTTTAACGTCACGTGAGCAACGCGCAAACCTGCGAGAAAGCATATTACCTCTTACCGCCAATGCTCTGCGCTCCCTATCCATGTCCATATCATCCTTAAGTTTGTCATTGACCCAGTGACCCAAGTACTTAAATTCGGACACTTGCTTTAGGATGATTCCATTTAGTTTGATGGGAGGAACAGGGTAAGTTTTAGTCCCAGCTTTAAAAACCAGCAGCTCACTCTTCTGAACATTGTACCGGAGCCCATGGGTCAATGCATACCGTTCACATATGGCCAATAGTGACCTCACAGAATTGATTGACGGGCCCAGCAGTACCATGTCATCGGCATAGCTAATCCATCATCTTCCTGCCCTTGTCCCATCTTATTTGGGGTCGGCACAACATGTTTTTTTCTTCCATTCTATCCTGTCAACCGTCATGCTATCACTAACTTCCTTTTCTTTCATATCACTGTTCACACAATCCATCCATCTTTTCTTTGGCCTCCCTCTCCCTCTCCACCCATCCACATGTATACTCATAACTCTTTTAGTAACATGCGTTTCATCTCTCCTCTTTACATGACCATACCAAGACAAACGATTCCCTTTCAACTTTTCAGTCACTGGCGCCACTTTCAAACTTCCTCTAATATACTCATTTCTCACTTTATCCATTCTCGTCACACCACACATCCATCTCAACATTCTCATCTCCGCTACATGCAATCTTTTTTCATCCGTCTTTTTCACAGCCCAACATTCTGATCCATACAGTATGACAGGTCTTATCACGGACTTGTAGATTTTACCCTTCAACTTGGGGGGCATCCGTGGGTCACAAATTGTTCCATTGACCTGTCGCCATTTCATCCATCCTGAATTGATCCGATTTGATACGTCTCGGTCTACCTCGCCATCTCCTTGGATAAGCGACCCGAGGTACCGAAAGTCGGAGCAGATTGGTATGGGCGTTCCAGCGAGAGCTAAGGGCATAGGACCGGAGAGACCACCGAAATCACAGAACAAGTACTCGGTTTTCGTTCTGCTCAATTTTAAGCCAACACTCTCCAGTCTGTGCCACCACACCTCCAATTTGCTCTGGACCTCTAGGCCACTCTCGGCAACCAGCACAATGTCATCGGCAAACAGCATACACCAGGGAGCCTCTTCCTGGATGCCCGACGTCAGAGCGTCCATTATCATCAGGAAGAGGTAAGGGCTGAGGGCCGACCCTTGATGTAAGCCGACAGCCACACTGAAGCTGCCAGTGTTGCCCACTGCAGACCGGACTTGGGTACTGCATTGGCTGTACATCGCTCGGATCAACTGCACATACTTCCCAGGCACACCTTTCTCCTTAAGGGCCCACCACAGAACCTCACGAGGTACCCGGTCATATGCCTTTTCGAGGTCAACGAATACCATGTGCAAGTTTTTATGCGCACCTCTGTATTTCTCGCACAGCTGGCGTATAGCAAAAATGGCATCCGTTGTACCCCGACCAGGCATAAAACCGAATTGGTTCTGTGAAATTTCACTCTCTTCTCTTAGCCTCCTTTCAATAACTTTCTCCCAGGCTTTCATAGTATGTGACATTAGCTTTATTCCTCTATAATTGTTGCATTCAAGCACATCACCCTTGTTTTTAAAGATGGGCACCAGGGAACTGTTGCACCACTCATCAGGTATGGCTTCTTCCTGCAACAACTTATTGAAGAACAAAGCTAACCACATCCATCCATCCACTCGCAGCAACTTCCACACTTCAACTGGTATTCCGTCTGGACCAATTGCCTTACCATTCTTCATTCCATTTATAGCTATTCTGACTTCATCCATACTAATAATTCTCACTAAACCCACGTTCACTGGTTTGCTCTCTAAAATCCCATTCCAGTTGTTTTCTTCATTCATCAGTCTTTCAAAATAGTCCTTCCACCTCTCTTTGATTTTACTATCTTCTGATAGAATCATTCCAGTTTCATCCCTTATACATCTTATCTGACAAACATCTCTCGCATTTCTCTCTCTTGCTCTGGCAAGCCGGTATAGATCTTTCTGGCCTGCCGGACTATCTAGTGTGTCGTATAGTTTGTCCTGTGCTTTTGCTCTCGCTATTGCCACGGCTTTCTTGGCTTTTTTCTTTAAAGCATCATATTCACTTTTTTTTGCAGACTTTAAGCTAGTGTTTTCCGGATCTATACGCTGCCATTCCTTAAATTTCCTCTTTTTTTCTTTCAACACATTCTGTATATCTATCGACCACCACCATGTATCCCTATCTATTGTACCCTTTCCTCTCGTCTCTCCCAAAATATCTTTCGCTGCATGTCTAATACACTCAGCAATCTCATTCCAGCTTTCATTTATACTTCGATCATTCATGTCTCCCATTTCTATCATTTTGTCCACCACTCGCTCTCTCAATTTCTTCGCACAGTCACTCTTCTCTAGCATATGCCATTTTATTTTAGGAGGAGGACGCTCTTTGCTTTTTTTGTTATGTGTCTTGACTACTGACACCATAACCAGGAGCCTGTGCTGTGAGACTAGGTCTTCTCCTGGCAGCACTTTGCAGTCTTTGACGTGCTTTAGTTGGTTACGCCTAACCAGGAAATAATCTATTTGCGTCTTGTGGTTACCGCTTTTGTACGTGACCAGGTGTTCGTCTCCTTTCTGGAACCAAGTATTGGCTACTGCCAGGTCAAATGCAGTAGCGGATTGCAGCAGCGTCTCCCCTTCACTGTTCGGACTTCCAAAACCCCATCCACCATGTACTCTTTCATAAACACCTCTCATTCTTCCTACATGTCCATTAAAGTCACCTCCAACAATCAATTCCTCATGTACAGAGATGGCCATTAAAGCTCTATCAAAATCCTCCCAAAACTTCTCTTTCACCGTTTCATCGCATCCTACTTGTGGTGCATACACACTAACTACATTCAACATTACATTCTCTAACATAATCTTCACAACTATGAGCCTATCATTAATCCTTTGTACTTCCATCACGCTTTCTTTCAATTTGCTGTCTAACACTATTCCTACACCATTTCTTTTACCATCACTTCCACAGTAATAAAACTTATATCCCTCACCAATTTCTCTCGCTTTTGTTCCTCTCCATTTAGTTTCTTGTAAACACGCCACGTTTATTCGTCTTCTTTTTAATACATCCGCTAACTCTCTGGCCCTTCCAGTCATTGTTCCTACATTCCAACTTGCATACCTCAATCTCATTTCCCGAGCTAGCTTCTTACGTTGCCCCCGCCCGGGATGGTGCAACAACCCTAGTCCATTTCCCACAGGAGCCGGGTGCTGCCCCTGCGCGTCGCCTGTGGGGTACGCCCTAACCCTATCGCGCATTCCATTTTTACTCATCATGTTGTAAGAGATATGGCTACTGTTTTACAGTCGGCCGCCTGCCTGACACTAACCCTCTTTGGGAATGCTGTTGCTGGTGGTTTACCCGCCACCACGCGGTGACCTGGGGTGCTTAACAGTCTCAAAAATGTCCCTTAGTCGCCTCTTACGACACCCACGGGAAGAAATGGGATGGTGCTATTCTTTACGTCCGACACCATACAGTACATGTCATCGGCATAGCTAATATTATTCATAAAAACATATCTCTCAAAAACAGCTAAATCGACTTTTTCTATTTTCAGGATTTACTAAACTTTAAACTTTTTTTATGTTTCTTTCCTCATAAAGACCCCTACGTTGTAGCTAACATGAAACACAGACTCCAGCAGGGACATCCACACCTTAGCTGTAGGTACGCGTAATGAATGTCAGAATTTATTGTAGGTACATATTATATGTAGAGGCTTTTTTGAATATTCCTTATGGTAAATTATAAAGTAGGCAATAATCCAGTTCAAATTCTGTAATACCCGTAGTTATGCGACAAATACTAAAATAGCAGTACCGTCTTTCAAAAACACCCCGCTGGGGGTAATTATAAGGAAACAATTAGCGCTCAGATTTTAATACAGAATTAACTCTGAACGTAGGTACATAATAACTTTGAGTTATTATTGTAGTAATGGAGTTTAAAGTTTCGCAAAGTTGTAATTTAGTTAGTGTTTTCACGCTTTTATTTATAGTTAGTAGCGTAGGGTTTATGAATCTCCTGGGGTGCAGTGTGAATGTTAATGCTTTTTCTAACACTTTAGTGGTACTTGACCTAATATCGCACTATAATCACAATAATATTATAAAGGCAAAATTTGTATGTGTGTGTGTCTGTTACTTCTTCACGCTTGAACGGCTCAACGGATTTCGATAAAACTTGGCACACGGATAGACCATGTCCTAGATACTTTTTATTCTCATAGGATACTTTTTATTCTCAGATACTTTTTAATCTCATAGGATACTTTTTATTCTCATAGGATACATTTTATTCTCAGATACTTTTTATTCTCATAGGATACTTTTTATTCTCAGATACTTTTTATTCTCACATACATTTTATTCCGGGAATATGTTCCTTTGGAATGATTTACTGCTATCACGCTGGCGAAGCCGCTGGCAGCAGCTAGTGAAAATAAAATACGTTTCTTTTTTGTAACCTGTGCTATTTATCATTCAAATTTCATCCAAATTCGTTTAGCTGTTTAAGCGTTAAGAAGTCACAAACATACACACACATACTCATTCTAACTTTCACATGTATAAATTGGTGTGATGTGATAACCAGAGGTCGGAATTAGGTAGAGTTAAACATGTACATACATACATACATAATCAGCCTTTTAATGTTCCCACTGCTGGGACTCAGGCCTCCTCTCAAGGAGAGGGAATGGGCCGTAATCCACCACGCGGGCCCAGTGCGGATTGGTGAATGTCACATGTCATCGATTTTTGGTTCTAGGACATACCGGTTTCCTCACGATGTTTTCCTTCACCGTTTTGAGAGCAATGGTGATGAAGTAAATTACACAAAGTAATGCGCCTGGCTGGGTTTGAACCCACGACCTACAACTCGTAAGTCGGGACCATTACCACTCGGCCACCACTGCTTACTCAGTTAAACATGTACTTACACCGATTTCATACAGCGAAAGAATAAAGTGGATATGCCTCAAATCCCGAGATTAATTTTAAAGAACAGACATTTTTTATGACACTATCAGAAATATAGCAGAAAAATTTTCTTCCTGCCTAAATGACGAGGAAGAGGAAGTGTATAAATTTGTTAACCTTACCTCAGTTGACGTAGAGAGATCTTTTTCAATTAAAAATATTAATAAAAATTGTATGTTAATTATCTTTGTTTTATTTGTCTTATCTATCTTTGAGGTTTTTATTATTATTTATTTGTAATATTCTTGGCCACACGGGATTTTCATTAGAAATTCCGGGAAGATCCATATTAATATCAACATTTCGATGTAAGTACATAAATAACTCTACCTAATTCCGACCTCTGGTCATAACACAGATTGGCACGGCACGGTTTAATTCAAGCTCGTACATAGTGCGACCGACTAATGAATCCTTCAGTAAATAGTAAGGTTTAGTACCTATTTCGTTAATGAAAATGCAAACCTGATTTAACAAGTTCGCACTTCATAGTAACTAATGTGGCAACAGTGGCATTAATTAAATCCACTAGATTAACTACTAATAGATAGATAGATAGATAGAAGAAAAATAATAATAATAAAAAAATAATAAAACAATACACAACAACACACACAACAACAAACACAACACAACACAATACCATCACAACACACACAACAACAACAACACAACAACACAACATAATATCATCATTATCATCATCACATCATTTCAGCCGAAAGGCGTCCACTCGTCACGCATGGTCGGGCCAGTCTATTGTTACGGTCCAAAGCCCACGGGTTGGTTTTCAGCTCAGTATGAATATCAAGATACTTACGAGTACAATAGAAAACTATGACAATCTTTTTATATTTTCTATTTGTTGAGACGTAAAGACGAGAGATTTTTTCTAGAGGTTTGTTATCTTACTCGATTTATGTCATCTACACGAGATTACAGTATGTTAGCGAGAGACAGCATAAAAGTAGGCAGTATATGAACCGTAGTACTGATAGAAAAAGTACGTAAGTGTGTACGTGATTAATATCAATCATCATTCATCATTTCAGCCGAAAGACGTCCACTGTTGGACATAGGCCACCCTCAAGTGGGTCCTATGCGTCACGCATCTATCGAATTCCCGCGACTTTCACTAGATTATGTAGCATCATCAACGTTTACCAAAATATTTGTCAAAATTAAACACGATTTACAAAACAATAAATAATTTATTAAATTAATAATTTACTACATTAAAAGTAAGCTAATTCGATTTTAAACAAGAAACAGATCCATAACACTATAATGATCCCATTGCTGGGACTCAGGCCTTCTCTCTAGGCAAGGGCATTCCCTTCCCTAGAGAGAAGGCCCATTGGCCGTAACGTTCTCACCACGCGGGTCCAGTGTGAGTTATCCCAGTGCAAGTTGGTCACCCGATGCAGGTTGGTATCCCAGTGCGAGTTGGTCGTTCAGCCCGAGTTAATCACCCAATGCGAGCTGGTTGCCCAGTGCGGGTTGGAAACAGATAAAAAAACATTTAAAACCGACTAGATAACGACAGTGTATTAGACGGCTAACAGTGTGAACCACAGATTGAACTATTTTCATTACAATACATTATACTATGGCATTTTGTTCATTTCCTATGGCACTAAGAGATTGTACTATTACAACTACTTACAAAAAGTTTATGTACAAGAGTGAACATGGACCAAGCAATGCATGCACTTTTTCTCGTGCAAAGAAAACGCCAATGCATTCAACAGAAAAGGAAACTGTTATTAATGTATTCAAGCACGTCGAAGAAACTTGGCCGAAGGTACCTACATTGTTTTCTTTGTTTACATTTTGTCACAAGCCCAGATGAATGGGGTATAGTTAAGAAATCAAGATACACAAATATCTCTTGTATGTTCCTAGGTGTAACTTATTGTCTAAAATAACTGCATCACATTTCGACTACAATTTACTTCAAAAACTATGTGAACATTGCAACAATATTCTAATGTAACGTCTCTGTATATTTCCTGAAATAAATGCATTTTTGAGAATTTGCTCACTATTTAGGTTTATAAAAATATTTTGAAAAAATAACATTTTCATAAAAAAATAAAAACCTACTTTTAAAAAATGATCAGAAAAATCAAAATAAATTTAATTAATTTCGGAAGTTGGTGTCAAAAAACGAAAAAACAATAAGTACCAGAAACACCGGCTTCCAAAATTAAAGTTATTTTTAAATAACTTAAATGTTTTAAATGTTCTATTTGTTTGTTTTAAAGTTTTTTGTTTATATAAGAAAACCATACTTGGAGTCGTTGAAATAGATTGCAACGTAGAAACTGCGCAGTTATCTTTTCACGATCACTGGGGATTCTTATTAAACAACCAGTTGATACCATTACTGAAATCAGCAATACTGGGCAATGACTCGGGAGTTGCGAAGGGCTCCCGTTCAGCCGGTTCGTAGCTGTACCCCACTGTGTTGTACTCCTGGGGGGGACCGTACATCATCTGAGAAGGTGGCCCTGAAGGCGGACCGGATTGGTTCTTCATGTAGTAGTTGAGGAGGAGGCCACCCGCGTAGAACAGCTTCTGGAAGAACGCCACGAGGAAGAAGAAAGATGCCACCTTGATGACAGCTAGCTTTGACAGGACTACGAGGGCGACGATTGCTGAAACAAACAGAAAATAATTTTTAATTACGGTTAAATCACCACACGTTAAACCTATTTACATTTGAACTTAATTTTAGCATAGTCGGAAAAATCCATTTCTATTTTCCAATAATGCATGCGTCGTATAGGCTTCCATTCCGTCCGCGATTTCTGGTCACCGTAGGCGTGAGCTTGCGGACGGCGAGCAATTGGTAGCTTGCCGTCCACTCTCCTATAAGGAACGAGCCCGCGTCGCCGCCGCCGTCAGCGCGTCGTGGTCCACGTGCGCCTCAAAGAGATGCCTTTTGCGTCCTAGGACCACGAGTATCCCTTTCATATTTTTCGTCGTGGTCCTAGCAGGCATCGGCCTTACTAGGCCCCGTAAGTTTTGCTGAAATCATCTAAATCAATGGGGTCCAAGTGCGCGTCTCCCTTTTTAAGGAAATTTCACGCCGACTGATCGACACTTTGCGTGACCAGCCCCCCTAGCCAAGTCACAAACGATAAACGTAAACTCTCAGTAGTCTTTAATAGATTTTCAACTTTATGTTATTGGATATAAAGTTGAAAATCTATTAAAGATTACATAGTGTTTTCGTTCTTTCCGGTCGCTAACGCTCAGTAGTCTTTAATAGATTTTCAACTTTATGCTCTTAGGTATAAAGTTGAAAATCTATTGGAGATTACTAAGCGTTCACGTTTATCGTTTGCAACTTGGCTAGGGGGGCAGAGGGCTGGCTCGTTCTTCGCCCAAAGAATTAGCATTGCCATTCAACGTGGCAATGCTGCCAGTCTTCTGGGCACATTTCCGGATGATAGCAATGTGGAGGAGTACTTCGACGCCTGAGTGTACTTTGTGTTTTTGTATTATATTTATGTACATAGTTAGGTTTTAGTATAGTTTAGTTAATATTTAAGTTTTTTCTAAAAGATCTAAATCAAAGAATCATATAAAACACTTTTTTCGTATCTGATGGATGAAAAAGGTGAAGAGGTCTTTAGGTCCTAACACTTTTATTCCTCAGTAACATTCCCCTTAATTTAAATCTTATTTTCACTCCCGGGACTATAACAAAATGAAGAAATATTAATAAATATTTAAGTTTCATTTTCTAAAGACTAAGTAATATTTTTATGAGAGTTTATTTCTGTCAGAACAGAGCTCGGTCTTGTTCTAGTTTTCCAGAAAGGAAATAAATTACGTCCTAATTGAATTGTCAAGACTAAGTAAATCTTTGGCGGTCCACAAATTGCTCTAACAGTTTTATTTAATTATCCTTCGTCAGGAAGTAGCTGATATCATGTCTACTACAGACTCAGAGAAATGAGAGGGAGAGATAAAGTGAATTTGTATGTAAGTGTTTGAGCCCATTTATGTTATGCATTATGACATCTAGACTCTTAATTTGCTTCTAAACAGAGGACTTACATGAAACGCGTGTGACAGCGTTGCGTATGTCAAGTATGTTTTAACTTTTTAAGGCAAATTCAAGAGTCTAAATGTCATATGTACCTAGCATATGTGGGCTCAATTTATCTTTAGCTTAATTGCACTAGAAACTATGACTGTCTGTCAAAAGTTTGTCGTTCGAAATTCAAAATAACACGTGAAGTAGCAGAAGGGAAAAGGCCCGTATTTTTAAGGATCATTCGCATTCGGGTCGCAGTCGCAATATAGGTTTCTCCATACATACTTTGGACCTCGGTTTCGTCCCCTTAGTTGGTGATTTTTGAGAAATCCTCTCCTCTTTTAGTGCTCGTCTACGTCATAAAAGAAAACCTTGTGCAAAATTTCACACACTTAGTCTCAATAGTTTCGGCTGTGCGTTGATATGTCAGTCAGTCAGTCAGTATCTCTTTTCTTTTATGTATATACATAAAAGAAGAAACTGACTGAGTCTCGTACTAAAAAAATACACCTTCAGTTCAGAGGCCTACAAATAAGACTAAGACTCATTATATCTGCTAGAATGTAATTTTTCGAAACCTTTTGTCAGCTTTCTTTTCATAGTAATTGTACAGAAAGTGTTTTGCAAACATGTATCTATACACAAAAAAAAATTAATCTATATCAACTATCCTTAATTACGATAAACTACAACTTTTTCAGCTTAACAAATTACGTACAATCCCAATACATTTTAGTAACCAGAATCTTTTTTTTTTTTTTTTTATTCATATAAACCAGTGCTTGACTGCGATCCCACCTGATGGTAAGCAGCGATGCAATCATTGATGGTGAGGCGCACTAGTTTATTAAGAGCCTATTCACTCTAGCCTTGAAGACACCTAAATTATAGTTGGACGGGAAGACCGCAGCAGGCAAATTGTTCCAGTCCTTCGATGTACGCGGTATAAACGACGAAGCGAAACGCTTAGTCCGGACCGTTGAAGTTTCAACAACGTAAGGGTGGATACTCGCCGTACGTCGGGTTGTCCGATGGTAGAAAGGAGATGGCGGAATCAAGTCATGCAATTCCCGCGCACACTCTACAAAATGCAACCTGTAAAATACCGATAGGCTGGCTACCCTGCGCCTGTGCTCGAGGCTTTGTAGATTGGACTTAACCAAATATGGATCCCCAATTAGCCTCTTCGCACGCCTTTCCACTGAGTCTAAAGCTGCTAGATGGCATTTTGCAGCACCAGCCCATATGTGACTGCAGTACTCCACACACGATCGGACCTGTGCTTTGTATAACATTAGAAGCTGTCCCGGTGTGAAGTACCGTCGGACCTTTGCAAGAACGCCTAGTTTTCTAGCAGCTACCTTGGCTTTGGACTCAATGAACCGCCCAAAATTGAGGTCTGAGGAAATTTCAACTCCCAAGAGCTGAAGGCGGTCCGTGCACTCCAGAGATACATTCTGAAAAGCAGGAGCCAGCAAGCAATCTTTTGGGAAACTCAAGGCTTTCAAATCCCATTCTAAATTTCAGGCAAATAGAGTCCATTTTCTTTTGAAGATTACATCCGGAAAACAGTTTGTCAATAAATTGTAGTGACGGGATGGAATGTCAACCCAAACGCACTTAGTTTCCATTACGGAAATTGTATCAATTCTAAGCAATCTCGTAGGATGAGATCTAACTTAATCTTGATTAAACCGTGTCTACTTATGTGTAACTGAACAGTTGAGGTAATTGGTGGATATCGGATGTTTAGGCATGTTGATCTCGGTTAGATTTTGACTTGTTTCACTTAATTGTAATTTTGAATTTACTGATTTTAATGCAAGGGAGTATCTCAAAGGTAACCCGTACCGTAGGGGCCCAGCAGGGTCGAAGCCTACTGGGGTCATGGGTGATGCGAAAGAGATCCCCGGGGCCCTGGAAAAAAAATGGCAAAGAAGGAACAGGAGTGGGTTTTTAGTCAATAAAAAGTCTGACACTATCTCCCGCTCCGCCCAAAAGCAGGGGAAGTCATTAGATGATTTTCCCACCCGCAAAAAAAAGGTAACCTGTGAAATTCAAATTTTCTTAAGTTTTTTGCTGTTCAAGTTTATTTATTTAAACTTCATGTACAGTAGTGCTACTTAGGCGGACTTAATGCAACAAGGCATTCTCTACCAGTCAACCTTTGGGTTAAAAAAGATAACAATGTGGTAGGTGTGCACCATAAATAATTAACAGATATTTGAAATAGAATGTAGTATCATCAAGCTGTATGTTTGAATGACTTATAGCCACTCAATAGGGTAAGACGAGCTGAGAGGGTTGTATCGATGATTTTAATTATTATAATTTTATAAATAAACACGTGTTACGGCTGCCAATCATATTTTAATCAACATACAACTTGACTCTGGGTTAAACTTTACTTTATGGACCGTCGATTTAAGGGTCGGAGTGAGGGGGGAGGGGTGGGGGGGAGGGAGGGCTACCCCCCTGTACCATTCCCAACCCGCGCAAACCCATGGTTACGAAGATATTCATGTTTAAAGTTTGAGGTTAGGTTAGGTTAAAACAATAATTTCCATTGATTTAAGGGTCGGGGAGTGGTGGGGAGGGAGGCGGGGAGAGAGAGCTACCCCCCTGTATCATCCCCACCCGCAGAACCCCATGGTTATGGAGATATCCATGTTTAAAGTTTGAGGTTGGGTTAAGTTAGAACGCTAATTTTCATCGATTTATGGGGCGGTTTCGGCCTAAATCATAATGGTTTTTAACATTAGAAGGGGATATGGCGTTGGCGTTGATGGTCACAGTTCTAACCTAACCTAACCTAACCCAAATGATTCACTAACATTAGAGGGGGATCTGGCGCTCGGCGGCCGCTGCCGCGGCCCGCTCGCTCCGCTCGCTCGCCTTCGCGCGTTGATGGTCACAGTTCTAACCTAACCTAACCCAAATTATTCGCTAACATTAGAGGGGGATCTGGCGCTCGGCTGTTTCGCTCGCACTGTTTTAACCTAACCAAACCCAAATTATTCACTAACACAGTCATACGAACGCAACTTGCAAGGGCAACAAAAACAAACGGACGATGACTGACATGACGTCGTGACGAATATAAAACAAAATGGGCTCACTTCACGTTCCGTTCCGTTACTCAGTGAAAACAAATATTTGTTATTTTTTATGTAAATAGTCAATGTAATTGCTTGTTACTGCATGATTTTTGTGCACATTAATTACTTACGTAATTTAATACGTGAAAATAAAATTATTTTAAAAAAAATATATGACAAAATTGAATGAAACAAACCACAAACAAGCGTGGACGCTTAACGAAACGTGAAACGTCAACTTTGACATCTACAATGACAATTTATCTAACCTAAATGGCGTATTAATTTACAATTTTTATGGAACTTTGGAAAATTATATCTCGTAAACGGTAAGTTTGCGCAACTTAATATTTTGCAAAAAGCTTTCTATTTATGAGTACTATCTACAGTAAAAAAATGAACTTCCAAATCGACGGTCTATAAAGGAAAGTTTAGCCTAAAAACAACACAACAAAGACACAACAGACACAACACACACAACAACGACACAAGAAAGACACACACACAACAAAGACATTCAAACACAATAAAGACATTCTGATCCTGATTCTGATGATTTTAAACAGAGCGTGCCACTGGCAAAAACATATGAAACACGAAATGAAAATTTGTGTAGGTAAGTAAAAAATGTAGGTCATTGTTTAAAAACATTACATTAATTTACTTTTCTTGATTCCTTCTTCGATTCGTTTTATTAAAGTTTCTTTCCTTGTATAAAAACAAGGAAGCATGGTTTACGGTCTCATTTGATGGCCCTGGATGGCCCGATGAACACCGTCATAACTCTCCGGCTATATTAAGACTACAAAGGATCCCTTTGATTTTTCTCGGTTGTAAAAACACTCCAATTATACCAGCTACTCACCCAAAAGCCTTAAAGTCCCTTTCTTCTTCTTCGCTCTCGCTTCCTCCGGTAATTGTTCATTACTTTCCAAACAATAACAACACACCAATAACGATAAAATAACGATTATTTTCTTCAACATTTTGACGGTAAAATAACTTTATTTAATCTATATTTAAATTGAAAAAGTTGACACTTTATTCGCGCGCTTTCTGACAGTTGACAGTTTGCTTTTTTAATTCAAAATTATGAGGGAACGGAATTGATTTCAAGAACTTTTGTAGTAAACACTGCGGGTAAATATGAAATGTTTGACTTTTAAGAAGTTTTGTTGTGTTTCTAATATATTTTACACATTTCCCGAACAGCGAACTGTGCGGTCTGCGTTCCTGTTAATAAATAAGTATTGGTTGGTGTGTAGCATTCGTAAATTCTTTTCTCGAAGAAAGTTTGTTCATTGTTTCCATAACTTAAACGAAACTGTGTCGAGTTTTCCTTTCTGTGACTAATTTGCATGTAAGGAAATAATTATTATGTTCCTTTGTGTAACTTTCGCGTTCCATACGTTTTGCTTGTAACTATTCAAATTTTTTCGCTTGTTTTAAAAAATTTCACCGTCATTTGCATGTGAATGCTGGTTGTTGAATATTCTGCATCGCCTATATGTAGCTATGTCTAAACTAATATTATAAAGAGGAAAGATTTGATTTTTTGTTTGTTTGTATGTAATGATTTAACTCAAAAAATACTTGACCGATTTCAAAAATTCTTTTACCATTAGTAAGCTACATCTTCACTGAGTAACATAGGCTATTTATTTTCTACTTTCATGCGAGCGAAGCCGCTGGCAGATGCTAGTCTGATATACACATGTATAATACACATGTGTGCGTGCGTATTATAAAATAAGAATAGGATCGATTTTTACGTCATGTTGTGACGTCATAACTGTCAAATCGAAAAATTGGGTAGGGTGAGCAAAATAATAATAATGTTTTAAATAATATTTATTTACGAATCATGAACGAAAAATGTTTAATCAGAATCCAGTTCTTCAATTTTGCTCATCTCTGCGTCACTTTGTGAAGTGTCTGAGTAGCGGCAAATGGAAAAAGAAGGCGAATTGTTCTTAATAATGAAAATAAGAAAGAAAATTGTTTTTTTTTTAACTAATGATCACTTAAATAATAATTATGTGAAGAGTGATATGAAAGAAAAGGAAGTTAGTGATAGCATGACGGGTGACAGGATAGAATGGAAGAAAAAAAACATGTTGCGCCGACCCCAAATAAGATGGGACAAGGGCAGGAAGATGATGATTACTTAAATAATAAAATAAAATATATATTTAGTTAATTTAGATTAAACAATAACGTTTTTACTTGAACTAGATTTAACTAAGACTCAGTAACAGAAAAAAAAACCTTTATTAAATACGCAAATAAATTTTCTTTGCAAACCGTACTTTTCAATCAAAATTTGACAGATCGAGGTCATTGGCTTTCCTATTCTTATTTGGAACGCATAGTACATGTGTGTGCGTATTATATTACATTTCCTGTAATGATTCCGTGAGGAAGGGTGGAGTAATTTGTCTACGTCGTTATTAAAATTAGATTCAAGCTGGTTAGTATGATTAATTTAGAAATATCTTATGTATTCCCTCCATTACTTCATCAGTGATTGCTTAATCTCATTTGTTTTCATTCACTTTGTAAGCTGAAATATGTATAATTATTTATTTAAACTCCATGTACAGTAGTGGTACATAGGCGGACTTAACATGACAAGGCATTCTCTACCGGTCAACCTTTGGGTTAAAAGAGACACTGTGGTAGGTGTACACAATAAATACATAACAGATATTTCAAATAGAATAAGTATCAATAAATTCCTCGACTTACAAGTTATATATAGGTCGCGGGTTCAAACCCAGTCAGGCGCATTACTTTGTGTAATTTATTTCATCACCACTGCTCTCAAAACGGTGAAGGAAAATATCGTGAGGAAAATGTCCTAGAACCAAAAATTCGAATACATGTGACATTCACCAACCCGCAATGGGCCCGCGTGGTGGATTACGGCTCATTCCATCTCATAGAGAGGAGGCCTGAGTCCCAGCTGTGGGAACATTAAAAGGCTGATTATGCTTATGCTATCAATAAAATAAATAATTAATTATGACTTTAGCCTTATTTTGGTTTTCGCAGTTGAATATCTGGGTGTTTTCTCTAAGAAAGCAAAAAATGGATTAGGTCCGCTTTATAAAGAAAAGGAACATTTTCGGATGACCCCTTAATTATTTCATTATCAAAAGAGGGTTCACACTCTTATCGTTACAGTTTAACCAGAGCAACAACAAGGACCTTAAATAAATCACGAAACATTCGGGAACCTAAAATACTTTGCCTATACACATTCGAGCTAAACCCGTCAGCCACCGATCAAGACGTCCGATCTAAATGGATTGTAGCTGAGAATAGGAAATATCAAAAGGCATCTTGATTTTGGTTTCTTTATTTTACCCAGAACAAGAGGTTTGTTTACATAAAGATCAGAAAAGATATTTTGTAACTCAGTTTTCTTCTATCAAAGGTCAACCACCTTCTAGGCAAACGTACTCCATCGACCGCTCCATTGTTTACCATCATCAGCCCCCCTAGCCAGACAAAAAGACAAATACAAATCGTTCGCTTTTAAAATGGTTACTCATTCATCAGCGCAAAGCACTAAGAAACCCTATTCTCTTTTCTAGATAAGCCTTCTTCCCCCTCTTATCTGATTTCAGAAATTCAATATCTTTGCTCGGGGCACAATAAAAATCTTCGGTCTACAAATAATCGTCTTCTACGATGTACTTCACACCGCTCTGGGCTTATCCACTCCTACTTTTTTGTCCAGGCGATATCTCTTTGGAATGCGCTCCCTCTGAATGTCAGGATGGCGACCAGCCGATTTTCCTTTAAGGTGAAACCGCATAACCACATTCGTAAGAAGTTGGAATTGGTCGACTGTATTTCGGAAGACATCGTGGTGCATGCAGGTGTTTGTGAAGGCTGCCTCCTCTCGCTTCTTCTCTTTTTAGTCGTTCTCGACGGAATTCTGCTTCGCATTTACAGTGACAGGCACCTCGGGATAGAGTGTGGATTATCCAGCTTGAGACTTGGACTACGTCGATGAAATATGCCTGCTGAGTCACACACGCCGACATGCAAGCAAAATGGAACGACCTTCGTCAGGAGGCAGTGAAAATTGGACTTAAGATTAACACGCGGAAGACCCAGAAAATGCGTACAGTGGTAAAGAATTCTTTACCGTTGCTAATCGGCAAAGAAGCAGTGGAACGCGTCCACAACTTTACGTACCTCGGAAGCTTCGTGGCTAAAACTGGAGGTACCGAAGAAGACAACACTTCTCGAAGGGCCAAGGCCCGTGGTACCTTCGCACAGCTGAGACCTGTTTGGCAATCATGGAAATCGACCCGAAGGGTTAAACTCAAAATCTTCGGGTCAAAAGTCAAATCCGTGCTGCTTTACGGGTGCGAAATGTGGAAGGCGACAAAAGAGATCTCACGGCAAATCCAGGTTTTTGTAAACCGTTGTCTTCGTCGCATCCTCGAAATGAACTGGCCCGAGACCATCTCTAACGTAGAGCTGTTGGAGAAATGCCACGAAAGCCCGATCGACCACCAGATCTAACGTCGTAAGTGGAGATGGATTGGTCACACGCTTAGGAGGGATTCCGATCACATACCTAAACAGGCGTTGGACTGGAATCCCCAAGGCAAAAAAGGAAGCGTGGCCGTCCTCGGCAAACCTGGCGACGTACCGTGTTGACAGAAGCGACGGCCATCAGATTATTGAATCGTATTGAATGATTTCCCACCTAAAAAAAAGGGTCGTCAGATATAGTTGAAATTTTCAAGGAAACTGATAGATTTTTTATTATGAGTTGTTTATTTACTATGTACATCCACCCTTAACAAACGTCACGTAAGGCCGCAATACTGTCAAGGGTGTGATGGTACATGGAAATATATGGTAAGATAAAGGAACCTACAGAGACCTACAAGCCTAACAGTCCCTATGACCCTAAGCCCTATAAGCCCTACAGCCCTAACCTACCATATACCTAGTATGTGATAAATAAATATATAAATAAGTTCAGGATGTCTGCACCATGCGACCTAAGGTTACAGACGGATAGTAGACAGGAATACCAGGTTCGGGAAGGATAAACTCACTGCCAATCCCGCAGACTCACGGGACTGATCCGAAGATGGCTAAAGGTGTCTTGGCCACAGCGAGGGGTAATGAGACAAGAATATAAAATTCAAATCTGATTTATTTACAAAATGTTCTGCTTATATACTACTTTTTCTTAACACACACTATTATACTAATTCTATGTATTCTATGCGTGTAAGATGCAACCAAATCATTATTTTAACTGGGCCGCGCGTGAGCCAGGCCGAGTGCTGAGTCAATGTCCAAAGGTAACATTGAACATCCTGGCGACTCTCAGGAACGGGACTCCATTTGGTACAGCTCGATGGTCTCGTACGGTCTGGCCTGGCCTTGTTCAGTTTGTTGTGACTGACGGGTGGGCACGCTGTGTGGTATGCCGTACCGCTGTTGTGTTTGTTGCGTTTGTGATGTGCAGGTCGTTGGTTGCTGCACAGGCGGCACCGTTTTCCTTCTTGCTGCAATGGTGGCTCGAAGTTTATTCAACACCTGTGGACCGAAGTAAATTAAAACACATGCTAAACTTATAATAACAAGTGAAGTGGTGGTGCTAGCGATGTATGTATGAGACTCTAATTGTTTCCAAATTGTGTTTTGTAGCTCAGTTTGTAAGTTTGTTTCGGATGTAAGTAAGTGGTCGAAAACTCCTTTTGACTTGTCTAAAACTAATTCCTCCTTGGATATATCGTTTATATTTGTTGGTAAGATCTGCGTATTAATGGAGAAGTTCATTGTTTTAGCATAAGAAGCTAGTACTGTTACAGTTGTTGTTCTTTTTGCAGCAAGTATGTTGTTAAGTGTTTTAATGACGCAATTCTCGGAGATGTGTCGGACTCCGACATCATGAATAGTAATTTCTTTTCTTTGACCGTCACACACAATCGATATGGCTACGGATTTAGTTGTAATGAAAAGCCAGGTGTTTTGCATGTATAATTGCTTCCATACAACATCCGTCGATATTTTGTAGGTCTTTGACGTGCATTGGGTGTGGGTGTAATTCTCTGTTCTAAAGAGTTGTTCAACTATGCAATTTTTATTTAATTGCATGTTCTTGACAGCTACAGGATAGCAGACAAACCCTGCATCACTATGAAGACAGTCTTTAAATTCTTCTTGATTTAATTCAAAGTAGCGCTCGTTGTTGTAATCGAAACCCATGAATGTCTGCTGAATAGTTAAGCACTCGAGTGATCCATCTGTTTTTCTCTCTGGAATTGGCGTTACGTGTATCAGAGTATACTTTGTTATATCGTGTATTGGGAAATAAGCGTACACTCTTATGTGCGTAGTATTTACATTCATCTCAGTGTGTATTATTTGATCCTGAATAATTTTTAAGTTTGATGGTAGTTTTTGATTGGCCATTTTTATTATGTTGCTGATGTGTTTTGGTGTTAGTATACTATATATAGTTGCTTTTTGTAAATATATTTCAAGTAACCCTTTATAGTAGTCCATAATTTCATTTATAAAATTGTTTGCTAACTCGTAGGTTTGATTGTTGTTTTTCATACAAGTAATTTGTATCTTAATATGATTTTTGTCAATCGACTTATACCAGACATTGTGGTTATTCATGAATGATATTGCTTCATTTAGTTTTGCTTGGAACTTCTCTAACTTTTTCTGGATTTGTTCTTCGGTTTGGTTTACACCTGCGATGGTAGATATCATTATCTTTGTTTGATGGTTGGCGTAGATAATCTTTTGTCCAACTGTTCCAAAAATCTTTTTTCATCTTTTGAATTTGTTTCCATCTGTTTACTAGGTCAGTGTTAATGTTTTCGATCGGGTCTGGTGTTCCTACTGCTTCTCGGCCAATAAGAAAATGGCTTGGAGTTAGTATTGTGTTGTCATTAATATTTTCGGTTTGTGCACACAATGGTCTTGAATTCAAACATGCTTCAATTTGGTGGAGAAAGGTTGTCATTTCCTCGTATGTTAGTGTCGAATCTCCGATTACTCGACGTAAGTGATGTTTCACTGACTTTACGCCCGCTTCCCAGATGCCACCAAAATGTGGTGATGATGGAGGAATAAAGTGCCACTGTGTTCCTATATTTGTTATTGTGTTTTGAAATTGCGGCGATTGCGTGATTTGTAATATTTCTTGATGTAAAAAATTGGCTGCTCCAACGAAGTTTGTTGCATTGTCACTGTACATGTGTAACACGTGACCTCTTCGTGCCATGAATCTGCGTAGCGCTGCGATAAATGTTTCTGTTGTTAAATCTCCCACCAATTCTAGGTGTATTGCTTTTGTTGCTAAACATACAAAAACAGCAATGTATGATTTATAGGACTTGTGACCTCTTCCTTTCATAGTTCTTGTTTGTATTGGTCCCGCATAATCCACTCCCGTATAACTGAATGGGTGGGATTGCGTTACTCGTGCTTTTGGTAGTATTCCCATTTTTTGAGAGTTTGTGTCTGCTTTGTATCGTATGCACCTCACACATTTATTAATTAAACTCTTCACTTTCCTTTTCCCACTAATGATCCAGTATCTTTGTCGTAAATAGGCCAATGTCAATTTGTTGCCACCATGTAATGTTTTTAAATGTGCGTCTTGTATAATTAATGACGTTACATGATGGTTGTATGGTAAAAGTATTGGATGTTTTTGATTGTAAGGCAATTCGGAGTTTTGTAATCTGCCTCCAACTCTTAGTAGTCCATCCTCGTCTATAAATGGATCTAAAGTGGATAATGTTTTGTTTTTCTTCAAGGGTTGTCCACCTTGTATAGTTTTCAAGTCATCTTTGAAATCCTGCTGTTGTATTTTCAGGAGTATTCGTTTTAATGTCACGTTTAGTTCATTACAAGTAAGTAATTTATTTGTTGTTTGTTTGTTTGTAAATTTGTAGCAATAAGACAACACCCTTATCATTTTGTCTAAGCTGGAGAATCTATTCCAGAGAACATTCTTCTCAATCTCAGTTGTAGTTGTATGACATAATTTAGTTTCTTGGTTCGGCTGCGGCATACGTTTCGTGATAGGAATCTGATTGGTTTTTAACCAATGAGGACCGTTCCACCATAAGGAGTATTTAACCATTTTTTCCGGTTCAAGACCTCTTGAAATGATATCAGCCGGGTTATCTGCCGAAATTACATGGTTCCATTCTGCGTTTGGTAATAATTGTTTGATTTGTGATACCCTATTGGCTACGAACGTTTGCCACCGCTCAGGCTCTCCTCGTACCCATCCTAAGGTGATCATAGAATCCGTCCAACAAGATATCGTGATATTTTTGCAGTTAAGCGCTTCCTTTACTTTTTCCATTAAGCCGGCTAGTAGCAGTGCAGCGCATAACTCAAGTCGAGGTAGAGTAGTTTTTTGCTTCATTGGTGCCACTTTTGATTTTGCTTGTAATAATGTAACGTAGTAGATGTTATTGATTTTTACACGGCTATATACCACCGCTCCGTACGCTTTTTCAGAAGCGTCGCTGAAACCATATAGCTCAATCTCTGTGCTGTCTGTTATGTAACACCACCGTGGAACTTTAATTTCTTCTATACTTTTAAGTTGGTTTTGTAATTCAACCCATTTTTTCTGGAGTATGTCATCAACAGGTTGATCCCATCCTATGTCGTTCGTCCAGAGTTCTTGTATAAGCAGCTTCATTTTAATTATAATTGGTGCTAACCAGCCCAGGGGATCGAATATTTTTGCAACTTCTGACATAATAAATCTTTTCGTTGGTTTTTTATTTTCCGTTATAGTTATTTGGAAATAAAAACTGTCTTCTCGTGGTGACCATATTATGCCTAATGACTTCCTGGACTCGTCTAACGGTAGTTTGAGCAGTTGATCGTCTTTGTCTTCCACCGGTATGTTTTCCAGTAGCTCTGAACTATTTGACGACCATTTTCGAAGTTTAAAACCGCCCTTGTTTAACATGGATATTAACTGACTCTGCAATTCCTTAGCTGCACTTTCCTGGGAATCTCCGGATAAAATATCATCTACGTAGAAATCTTGTAATGTAGCTTGACTTGCGATTGGGTAATTGTTTTGTTCGTCTATCGCAAGTTGTTGCAATGTTCGTACCGCAAGGTAGGGGGCACTAGTTGTACCGTAGGTTACCGTTGTAAGCTCATATTCACTTATTGGGTGTTTTGGAGAAAATCTCCATAGTATCCTTTGATGTGTGACGTCTAATTCATTAATTTTTATAAATCGGTACATTTTCATAATATCCGCCATGAAGGCAAACTTATGTTTTCGCCATCGTAGAAGTATAGTGGATAAGTCTTGTTGTAATCGTGGTCCTTTATACATATTGTCATTAAGGCTTATTTTTGTGCTGCTTTTACTGCTCGCATCAAAAACCACGCGTAATTTTGTAGTTAGTGAATCTTCCTTAATTACTGCCTGATGTGGTATGTAGTATTTTCCTGAGTTGTAGTTCGTTGTGGCTACTTTTCTCATATGACCCATAAGTAAGTATTCATTCATGAAGTCAATGTATTGTTGTCGTAATTTTTCATTTTTTGCGAACTGTCGTTCTAGTTGTAGTAGTCGTGCAGCGGCTTTCCTGCGTGATTCACCGTTCAAGTTTAAGTTTAAGTTTGAATCCTTTAAAGGTAGTCGTACCGTGTAAGTTCCGTCTGTGTTTCTTACTGTTGTTTCTTTATAGTAGTTTTCACAGGTCTGGTCATCCTGTGTTAGTTTGTAGTCTTGTGGAATTTCTTCTAATTCCCAAAATTTTGTAAGTTGTCGTACATCTTCGGTGCACGCCACCATACTAAGTATTTTTACCCCATTCTTCGTTTCATTGGGATAAAATCCGGATAAAATCCACCCCAATTCTGTGTTCTGGGCGATAATTCCGTCCCTTAGTCTTTCGAAACCCTGTAGTAATATTCTGCTGTATTCTTGGGCACCTAATATTATATCAATTGGTCCCTTTTTATAATACGTTGGGTCTGCTATAATAGCGTTATCCAAGATTTTTTCTTGTAATTGTTGTAAATCGTTCCTTGGTAATGAACTTGTTAGTTTTGGTAGTACTATTAGCGTCACTGGCAGTTTGTAATCGCTGGAGTACCTTGGTTGTAGAGTAATGTTGATTGTGTAGTTTGAAGTTTTTGGTTTTTCATCTCCGATACCCTTTATTTCGGCTTGGATTTTTTGTCGTGGGTAAGACAACAATTGTGCTACTTCTTCAGTGCAAAATGACGCTTCTGATCCCTGATCACATAATACTCTAAGCATCTGCGGCATCCCATCGTACGAGGTAGTCCTTACTATGGCAGTAGCTAGTAAAGTTGTATTTTTAGCGTCATTTTTAGTTGCTGATAAGTTCGATGTCGCTATATTTTGTGACTTCTCTGTACCTGTATTTTTTGATGTGTATTTTTTAGCGTTGTCTTTGTTTTGAAACGGCCTAGATTGATGCAATAACACGTTGTGTCCCTTATGTTGACAAATTTCACATTGTTTATAAACTGCACTCACACATTGTTTCTGATCATCGTGATTTAAGCAACGTTTGCACATTCTTTTTTGCGTGACGGCCTTGTATCGATCGTTGACGCTTAACGCCTTGAAACTAGGGCAGTGATGAATAATATGATCATTCTTTTGACAAAACCAACAGCGCTTATATTTTTCTGTTGTTTGTTTTTCCCGCGATAGTTGCTTTGAGGTATTAGTATATGAAGTAGATCCGTCAAAGGACTTAAGGCAATTAAAACGGTTTTCCATGAATTTCATCATCTCGTCAAAGGATTGTATTTTATTTCGGTTTTGTAGTTGGTCTTCATACTTCGTATTAGTTTCTTCATCCCATTTTCTACTGACTATTCTTATCAATAGAGGGCCCCAAGACGATGTGTTGATGCGTTGATTTTTTAGTGCCTCAAGACATTCATTTATAGTGTCATGCATATCTCGTAATTGTGCCGCGTTTGCTCGTTGAATTTTTGGTAAATCTAATAATTTGTCAATAAATTTAGTAGAAATCATGCGCTCGTCTTCATATCTCTGCGTCAGCAACTTCCAAGCTGTTTCATAATTTTTTTCGCTTATTGTTAGATGACGTATTAATCTTGCTGCGTCGCCTTTTACGTGTGTTTTTAGGTACTGCATTTTTTCTGTTGAAGAAATTGAGTTATCTTCGTGAATTATTTTTCTGAATAAGTCTTGGAATGTTTCCCAAGAGTCATAGTCCCCCGTGAATATGGGAATACTTATTCGTGGAAGTTTTCCCGAGGATTTTGTTGAAATAACTTTTTCATCTGAGATTTGAAAAATTCTTTCTTCCAATAACTCCGTAGTAATGTCGTAATCTTTCTGTGTTTTTTCGAAGCAATTATCTCTGAAGTAGCTGTTGTCCAGTGTACTTTCGGCCATTAGTAGTCCGATGTGAGTTTCTTCTATTTCTAGCCATTGTTTTTGTAAAGTTTGTAACAGTGTTTGTAAATGCCATATCGGCTTGTTTTGAGTTACGGATTCCTTAGCCTGAGATATTTTCTTTGTTATCTGCGACATTCGGAATAGTTGTATAAATAGTTTTGGGCTACTGACTCCGTCCTTGTCTTCATCTTCTTCTAACAGTCTCGGTTCATAGACACTTTGCACATGCTGTAGCCTTTCTTCGCATTCTTCAAGGTACTTGATTCCTTCGTCGTAATATTTTTTAATGTTGGCAAAGTAGTTTGTAGTAATATATTTATGAGTTGCTAGCACCTCCTGTTCCTGTAGTATTAAGTGGTTTTCTTGAACTCGCTGAATAACTTGATTTAAAGTTTTCTTTCTTTCGTTGATGTATTTTTCGGTTTTTCTTGTGGGCGAGTCTTTTTTTATGTTTGTCAACAACCTTCTGATCTCGTTGTAATCCGCTTCCTGGCTCCTGATTAGTTCGTTAACTTCCTGTGTCTCCATAGTGTTCTTCTCTCCTCTTCCCTAACGCCCTACCCTACTCTAACTGTTAAGCCCGTACTAGTGGTATCTGCGCTCTTGTTATATCCGTGCGACTTCTCAATCAGCTGGTGAGACCCGCTTGTGAGAGGTCAGTGACCGATCCGCAACGAGAGGCTTTCCGACAGAATACCCTAGTACAATGTACTTCTGATTACTGAAAACTGATGCTTTGTTGAGTACACCAGCCCCCAGTTCTCTGAAGTGTCAGTCTGTCAACGTATATCCCTACAATGGACGCGCGATTCAAATGCTCGAAGGACCAAAATGAACATCCACCCTTAACAAACGTCACGTAAGGCCGCAATACTGTCAAGGGTGTGATGGTACATGGAAATATATGGTAAGATAAAGGAACCTACAGAGACCTACAAGCCTAACAGTCCCTATGACCCTAAGCCCTATAAGCCCTACAGCCCTAACCTACCATATACCTAGTATGTGATAAATAAATATATAAATAAGTTCAGGATGTCTGCACCATGCGACCTAAGGTTACAGACGGATAGTAGACAGGAATACCAGGTTCGGGAAGGATAAACTCACTGCCAATCCCGCAGACTCACGGGACTGATCCGAAGATGGCTAAAGGTGTCTTGGCCACAGCGAGGGGTAATGAGACAAGAATATAAAATTCAAATCTGATTTATTTACAAAATGTTCTGCTTATATACTACTTTTTCTTAACACACACTATTATACTAATTCTATGTATTCTATGCGTGTAAGATGCAACCAAATCATTATTTTAACTGGGCCGCGCGTGAGCCAGGCCGAGTGCTGAGTCAATGTCCAAAGGTAACATTGAACAACTATGAATTTAATTATGTGTCAATTATATCCATCCATCGGTTTCCATGAAAACTACAACTATATCTGACGACCCTGTTAATCTCCTTTGTTGCCTGTACCTACCGGTACTACCTAGTCCCTATTTCAACCGTACCAAGTAACCGACACTTTTCCCCCAAAACGCTCTAAAATTGCCACTGTCAGAAGCCGGTATTAGATTTATTGCGGTCATTAGCGCCTGTCTTTGTTGCTCGGGGCTCGGGGCTCGAGGCTAAACCATCAACAAGTGTTGATTTACACTTTAGTTTATCTATATTCTGTTCATGAATTAAAATAAGCTAAGGTATCGCGTAAATTTTGTATCTATTATTTACATTATAATGGCAACTGGCTTGGCCATCTTCAATCTGCTTAGCCTTTTCCCAACAGTGTTGGGGTCAGCTTCCAGTCTAACCGGATGTGGTTGAATACCCGTGTTTTACTTGGAGTGACTGCCTATAGCAGTCTTATAACAACCCGGTTACTGTGTAACACGTTACCCAGTAACCTAACACATTATAACTACAAATACTAAAAATAGAATAAATTAAATATTTAACTGGGGCTCCCATACAACAAACGTGATTTTGTTGTTTGGGAGCCCCACTTAAACTCTGCTGACAGATTGTACAGATAATGTTACGGAACCCTTCGTGAGCGAGTTCAATTCGCATTTGGCTGGTTTTTTTTAAGCTAGTCCTATAATTACGTCATTTTCCATAAATAAATTGGTTTTCAATTAATTATTTTAATTTTCTTGTTCTTGTTACTGAAAGACTATCCACACCTACTAACACTATTTCTGAAACAATAACATCGATGAGAAATAAATTAAACACAACGATAATTCATACAACTAAAGAGAGCAGTTAACAGCCGTTTGAAAATAGTTAAATTAAGTTTGTTTCTTCTGAAATACTAGTTAACCCGTCATTTTCGCTTTGTGCCGAAAATCTGCTAATTATAGCTCATACCAAACCAAACTCGCAATTAATACTTTAGCAAAACAGCATAAAACGTATAAATTCCGAATAAATACGGCTATTTAGTAAATGCCAATCCAGCTACAAATAATGAGCACTACAATTTTGTTGAAATGGAACGCGCTGCACTTACAGCACAGCTCGAAGGTAAGCGAAGCGATATTACTACAGGCTAATAGAGAGCGTGAATTATGTAAGCGTCACAGCCAGGGATGGGGAGAAACCCGGGAACGTTGACCAACAGAACATAATCCGGGATTTTTCATTTTCAACGTTGATTCAGGAAAGATTACTGCTTTTGATTGGTTACGTGCTGATATATTACAGTAGACACTTATTTGGAATCTGATCTGATCACTTGTAAATTTATGACAAATGACATTTTATCAGGCTAGCCAACTTAGATACAGTCAAATGTGGGTAAAAAATGTACCAAATTTTAAAAATAAACACTTATAAATAAGCTACGTTGAAAGCGTAGCTCGAAGGAGAAAATACGTGTATATCACAGCAAGGCTAATAGAAAGCATAAATTATGTAAGCGTCGCGTCATCGTCGTAATTTCAAACAGCTTGCAGCGAGGAGCTATGTAAAGTGAACCCCGGGAACGTTAAAATGTAGACGATGCACTTTCCGAGGCAGTTTAGAAATAAACGCATAAAATTGAAAGAAAATTCGTGGTTACATCAATGATATATTTTATACAAGCTTCTGTCAGCGAAATTAATATTATCCCAGGAAAACACACGGGATTAAATAAATATTATTTTATGTGCTATTTCAAGACATGGTCTAACTGTGTGCAAAATTTTATCCATATCCATTTACCCGTTTGAGTGTGAAGGAGTCACAAACATACATAGGTAAGTACAAACTTTCGCCTTTTGACATGTTTTTTCTACACTGCGTGTATTTAAGTGAGCCAAATAAAATATTTTTCTATCTTTCTTTCCTTAATAATATTAGTGTGATTATATAAGTACCTACACGCAAAATACAAAACGAAATAGATGACATGGTGTGTAATAAAATTATCCTAAATGTATTTAATTGTGAAAACAAAAATAGAGCGTGTAAATTATGTAGCTACGGTTTTCCAAAACTGTTATATGTACGTACAACATTACCGATAAGTCAAAAACCAAACATTCGACAAAATATTTAGCCAACATTGATCACGTTATTTACGAATCCCGGGGTTTAAATTACCGGAACCTCCCTGCACTGCCGGCAAAGCTTCCAGATTTTTATTGAATTTCACCTTATTCCGAGCTCATTCCGCTCATTGCGAAACGCCCTGATTTTCAGTTAACTATTTTTAAGTGTAATATTTTAACCGATTTCGAAAGCGGTACTCGGCGTTGTTGTGTTTTTGTTTCCTTATCGCTCGTTGCCGTTTTCACTATTGCTGAAGTTGGAATTATTACCATTCGGGGATGGATTTTAAGGTGGGTACAGACTGCTGTAACGTAACATGCAATGTAACATGAAAGGAGCATATTATAAGTGTGGACGCAGCACGCGCACGAACCGAGCATGGTGTACTTACTCGCATCTGTTTCCGGCATTCATTCCGCAGGACTGACACACACAACTCGTCCACACTGTGCGTTTATGTTTGGCGAAAAAAACCGACAAATGGCGGATCGCGGTACGCACGAGTTGAAATGCCCTTCAGGTCTAGCCAAGTTACGACCGTTTCGTTTCGAATCTCTTTCTACAGTCGTTAATACCTCCGATTGCTTTGTTCTGACCACGTGACTTAACGTTGAGATGATGTCATTCCCATTTGAAGTTTTCTACTGGCGTTAACGATTGTAGATTATCAACTTCGCTAAGCCGAGTTCGTGTGCGTAGTATGCACGATTCGTGCGCGCAAGGCTTCCACACTCTTCATATTCATATTTATAATCATTTATTTGCTAATATGGGTAATTACACTCTAATTACTATGGGATTTATATTGCACGATACACTGCGAAATTCTTTCATTGCGTGTTACATTGCATGTTACATTTCGTATGTCTGTACCCGCCTTTTAGTCCTAATATAAATTGCAGATTCGGGATGACTACAAACCTCGTATGAACTTTATATTGTTCATATTCAGAAACATGAATTTTGAAATGAAAAAAATATTGTAAAACTTTTTTTTATTGGTGATAGGCTCACGCTGGACCACTATCTCACCTGATGGAAAGCGATGATGTGGTCGACAATGAAGCACACTTACCTAGTAGTAACCGAATTTATGGGTTAACCGGAATCAACGACCTTACAGCCACTAGACGCCTCATGCTTGAACTAGCGCACCAAAACCATTCTGTCAACTAGCCGAGATACGGGGAGCAGGGTACTACGTTCTGATAGGTTCTGAGAGGTATGGGGGTACGAGGTACTGCGTTCTGATTGGTCGAGACATCAGATCTAAATCATATGTGTTGACAGACATGCGTCGCCTGTTATTTGACGTCTAGTGGCTGTAAGGTCGTTGACCGGAATAGATCAAGAAGTGGTGAAAAACACCAGAGTTTTATTTACTTAGATTGTTATCTTCTTCATGCATAACAAATAAATTTTCCTGCTCCAGGTGGAGCGCAGAGGGAGTGTCAGACATTTACTGACTAAAATCCACCTGTGTTCTTTCAGTTTTTTACCCTTCGCGTTCCCAGGCCACGGTATAGGTGCGTTTCCACTGAAGCATAGCTGGTGAGGAGCAGACCGTGAATTGGCCAATTACAGTGCTTGAAATCTCCACTCCGCATCAATGGAAACAGTGTAAATGGAGCGGAGTGGAACTGAGCGGACGAAAAATGAATATGCTGCCCGAACTGAGACAGAACGGAGTCGAGCGGGCTGTGGTGGCGAGCGGAGACTAAGCAGAGGGTAGCTCAACTCCACTGACTCAGCCCCATTTCGCTTCAATGGAAACACTTGGCACTTTTCACTGCTCTTTTCCACTCCACTCAGCCCAGCTCTGCTTTTTTTTCAGTAATACAAACCAGTGCTTGACGTCGATTCCACGTGACAGCAGTGATACAATCGTTGATGGTAAATTGCGCTAATTTATTAAGAGCCTATTTATTCACTCTAGCCTTGAAGACACCTAAGTTATAATCGGATGTGAAGATCGCAGGAAAACCGTTCCAATCCTTCGCTGCAGTGGAAACACACCCTAACTCCAACACCACCACCACCACCAGCAGCGCCTTATTTATTTATCGTTTCAAATAACGCAGCATATGCTCAGTTAGGTGCCTTTTGGCCTCGCACTGATTTTATCAGACTTTTTCATTTTTTTTTTCATTGTGTATTTTTAGTTTTTACTGAGGCAAGAATAAACGTTTTCTTTTCTTTCTAACTCTTTTGAACAATCCCGCACTCGTCATGCATAACCTTAGTATTTTCTTTCCAAAAACAAACAGCAACGCTACACAGACTACAATAGCCACCGTGTCATGCACGCACATACTACGCTACTACCATTACTTATTCAGAGGTCCTCAACACTCTTGTTCCGAGCTCTGAATAAAATATACAAAGCACACGTACACCGTACGTACATGTCTAAATTACAGCTGTAGTAGGTACTTTCTACACAAATATGTTTGCAGTGTTGTTTTGCATTCCATATGCTTTTGACCCTTTTTAAGGTTCCGTACCTCAAAAGGAAAAAATGGAACCCTTATAGGATCACTTTATTGTCCGTCTGTCAGTCTGTCTGTCAAGACTTCATCTCGGGAACACGTGGAGTTATCGAGTTGAAACCATATACTGAAGTTTGCGGTACCTTGAAGCTGTGAAAAAATCAAATTTCTGAGTTTAGGAAAAAAAAAGATACGGCAAAAAACGTATAATTCGACACTCTCAAGGGAATCAAAATTCATAGGGTAGTTCCCGTTGACCTAGAATCCTGAAATTCAGCATGAAGCAGTCTCATAACACAAGTATAGGAAAAATCTTGTAGTTGCGTCACAAAAAAAAAACTTTGACAATTTTCAACTTTTTTTTGCGATTTGGAAATATTTTCGAAACTCAATTCGGGAATTGAACTATTTTCATAGGTAAGTTTGTACGGAATCCTCAGTGCGCAAGTCCGACTCGCACTTGCCCGGTTTTTCGAGGTTGGAAATCATCAAATAACTCTGAGTGGAGCTAGAGGAAATGTGGCGGCGCCGCGATGTTAATGTGAACTATATTCCGTTTATCTGTAACTAGCTGTTGCCCGCGACTTCGTCTACGTTAAGTTGGTAAAACTGTACAATCATTCTGTGCTTGCAATTCATTCTGAAAGCATCGTAATTATTTATTGTACTTTCACATAAAACTGTTAAAGGTAAAAACGCAAATTACCTTCAGGATACATGTTATGTACTCGTCCAGATCCAGATGTATGAACGTCAATGAATAGAAAGAGTATGTAAGGGTCGTAGCAGTTGGCATTTCTGCCTACCCCAAGGGAAAAGGCACTAGTTTATGTATGTTTCTGGTTTATGTTCCGGTAAAACAACATTGTCACAGTGAGCACGTCACAATCGCAGTGGTAATGCCTGTCTTTGAGGAGTGGCTACAGAGGCGTCACGGCATTCCTCTCTTTGTGCAGGACTCACCGGATGTGGGTGTTTCGGGAGGTATCTGTATCGAATTCAGCAAAAAGAAACACTCGAGTCTCACCATTGTGCGGATCGCCCGGAGAATACGATGGAACTTACGGTGGAAGTCAGTCCCGCTTGGTAGGAGCGCCGGCGCCGCCGTGTCCTCATGGAGGCGATTAGTGGAAAAAATGCCAACCAGTAGCCTCCTTCAGTGAAGCACTACGATCGAAGAAGGTGGCTGAAACTATGAGGGATGATGAAGGAAGTGATGCTCCAGGTGTTGAAAGCCGCAGGGCGATTGCGATGGAGCCGTCCGGTCATCTGGTTAAAGCAATCCTGAATCGACGGCGCGTAGTAATCTACGCGCGACTCATAATGATGTCAGCAAATGGATAGGGCCCTCTAGGGCCAATGTCTGCTAAGGCTGCGAGATTGTTCGAAAGAGTTACCTCCTGTAAAATTTTCGCCTCAATAATGTTTCACTGAAGAGTTTAAGCCGTCAGACAGCTTTGGTAGAGGTAAACTAAGGAACATAATCGGGACACCGACCTTCAGCTGGATAACGTTTGCACTGATGGTGCAAAGCCAAAAACCCAGTGAATCCAAAAATTACCATCATTATCAACTATCTTCCTCCACAACAGTACTTATGAAGAATTTGCAAGAGCATGCTTGAATTGATTGTTGCAGCTTGATCATTTGGGGCGTAAAAATTACTTGTTCATTTATCTAGGATTTTTTTATGTGTATTTGACTGACGTCCTCGTATATCAGACAAATGTTATTCCATAGTGGGAACTACCCTATGAATAGTCTCCAACTTTTGGATGAATTTCGGAAAAACTTGAATGCGTGTATCCCTGTCCAATCGAACTCGCATATTGATGGCCAAACCGAGAGGTCACTGACGCCGATTGCCTCTATGAAGACACGGCGGTTCACCCAAGCAGGATAGACCTCCACCGCATGCTACAACGGGTCCTCCGGGCGATTTGTAAAATGGTAATATCAGAGTACTTCCAACCGAATCCGGAACAGAAACCGCGTGAAACACCCTCAACAGTCCTGAGCTTGTGTATCCATAAAACAATTAAATTCCGGTAAACAAATGTAGCAGCCGATTAGTGTTATCCCTGAGACTGGCCTCCCTCAGAGGGTGGTTCCAGTGTTGGTCACCACTCACTGCAAGGAGGTAACGTACGGATGTCGACGTAAGGCTGCAAGGAATCTGAGATACATCATACGTTGTCGAACTGTGATCAGGAACGCAAACCTTTCGACCCAGTTTTATATGAAGCAGTGACTGCTAATAATAAAACACACCATTATTAGGCCGCAAGGTGCCATCATCCCGGAGGACACAGTGGAGCACACAGAGGTGTGTGTTGTCCTCGTGGAGGCAATCGGCGTCAGTCACCTCTCGCACCGGGCCTTGTGACTTTGGGCTATGGTCCAGAGCGAGGAGGAATGGCAGGCGGTCGCCTCCTTCTGCTAAGCCGTAATGCTAGTGAAGGAGGAGGACGCGTGAGGGAACGAACGTCCTCACGCCGAGCCGAGATTCTGACCCCAACGACCAGCCACGGTAAACGCGGGCTCGCGGACATCCAGCAATCGGTCGTCCACAGCCGTCCGGCCGTCCGGTAATTGACCGGACCGAGCCCAGTCGTCAACAGCGCGTAGTGATCCACGCGCTCCTCAAAGAGATGTCGCAAAGGGCAACTGAGGACACAGGTGTGGTTTTAGTCAGTAAAAGTTTGACACGCCTTCCCGCTCCAACCAGAGTGGGAGAAGTCATTGGATGACTTCCACCCTTAAAAAAAGAAAAATAAAGGTGCCATCATTATAATTATCATTTCAGCCGAAAGACGTCCACTGTTGGACATAGGCCTCCCCAAGTGTCACCATAATTACCGGTCCTGTGCGTCTCGCATCCATCGGATTCCCGCGACCCTCACCAGGTTTACCTGGGGGCCTTCCAACGCAAGGTGGCATGCTACCCCTTTCGAAAATTTGGCCATGTTATTTTAAAGTCAATAATTAAATACATAATATAAGTATTTACTGTTATCGCCTTTGGTTGGTATCCCTTGAATAATCACGGTCAATTAGTTTGTTACAACCACGGGGAAAAAAAGCAGTAGGATTAAAAATGTCTCCGTCTAACTCCAGTTTAATCATAACGGTTTTTGCCCAATTTTAAACAATAAAACTGTCTGCAAACTTGGGCGATGGTCATTCTTCCGCCACTCAGAAAATTACGTAAAATACACAATGCCATCTATCAAATATGACGTTCAACTATCATTGTCATCATTATTTCTACTTTCAGTCTTTAGATGGCGTTGTGCCATATTTACATTTTAGTACGTGATTTTACTCGCCGCTTTGATTTTATTATGTGTTTTGATTAGTTTTTACAAAATATTTAGAAGATATCGAATAGAAATGTCAATTTTATTTTGAAAAAATGGTAAAAGTTATTTTATTACAAAAAAGAAGATAAAATAATGACAAAATTTTTAACTGTAGCTGGGGATCGAACGTGGCAAATGCAGCTCATGCAAAATGAAATATTGAGATACTTTATGCAATGTTTCCTGGTTCGTTAAAAACACCGAAATACATGAACAACTGCAAATGCGTACAGTAAAAGAGGAATTCCTCAACGCCTCTGAAGCATACCTGAGAAAGCTTGAGAACTACCCTAACGAACTTGCTACCAAGCTGACAACCCTGTCTTACCATAAACGCCTTAGAAGAAAAGACATCTTGTCAATTTCGCCACGACAGACGTAGTACTTACCAAATGTCGAAATATGAGTAGTTGTCCTCGCTGGGGTCATACTCCACCTATACCAATCTTCCAAAACATCTGCTTAAACTGATTGCAGACAAGAACAAAAAAAACTGTAATACTAGCGACTCCCCGCAGCTTCACCCGCGTAAAAGTATAAAAATTGTCCCACAGGAACTATACTCCTGAAATAATGCCATCCAATTTTATTTAAGTGTATTAGTTTTCTTTTGTATTTGTAATGGTGTACAATAAAGCATGTAATAAATAAGTAAATTAATAAATAAAACGTATCCTCTACGAAAGACGAAAGTTTTGGAATGGTGGTGACCGCGTAGGTACCGAAAGATGTAGCGTTGGAAGACCTCCCATAAGGTGGACCGATGACCTGGTCAGGGTCGCTGGAATCCGATGGATGTGAGACGCACAGGATCGGTCGTTGTGGCGACGCTTGGGGGAGGCCTACGTCCAACAGTGGACGTCTTTCGGCTGAAATGATGATGATAATGATGATCGTCTATGCTATTCCAGGACATGGTCTACCTGTATACCAAGTTTCATGGAATTCCGTTCAGTTGTTCGAGCGTGAAGAAGTAGCAAACATACACACACATACACTCACCCTAACTCACAAACTTTATCGTGGGCGCGGGCTAGCGGACGGCGAGCAATGGGTGGCTCGCCATCCGACTGTCCGGTAACCGTCCGGACCGAGCCCAAGTCATCGATGGCACATACTGTTCCACGCGCGCCTCAAGGAGTTCAGCAAACTGTAAGTACCCAGCAGAGTCGAGGCCTACTGGGGCCAAGGGTCTGCTTCTGAAAGGAAGACTCGGCCCTGGTATGAAAGGCAACGAAGGAACAGTAGTAGGTTTTTAGTCAGTAAAAGTCTGACACCATCCTCTCGCTCCGTCCAAGAGCGAGGGATGTCATTGGATGATTCTCACAACGAAAAAAAAACTCACAAACTTTCGGCTTTAGAATGCTAGTGTAATGTCGTATGTAAGTATGATACTATATAAGAACCTGGTCATTCCCAACAGCATCTACTGGCTAATGAACTGGTCGAACTACATACTCGTACGTAATTCACATTATTATGTTATTGGACACGGCTCGGCATAGTATAGTTTGCTCTTATCGTCCTCCTAGCTACAAAAACCCGCAACTCTACCTAACATCACTTGACGAGATTCTTAATGGGATTCATAATAGAGAAATAGTCTTTACTGGGGACATCAATATCAATACGTTGCCTTGTGGCGTAAATAACAGTTATACAAATGACTATTTGTGTATCATGGCATCGCATGGCTTACAACAGGGCATAATATACCCAACTAGAGTCAACACCTGCCTGGACCATTTTATGGTAAGATCCAAAGAACGATGGCAAACAATCGTCTTTCCAGAGCTAACAGACCATAGTCCTATTCTATTGTGTATTGGGCACGCAGGATTACCTAAAGGGAAACTTGTGTATCGAAGTACAAAACTAGATTATGCTACCGCACATTTAAAGCTAAAAGAAGTGGACTGGTCTGAATTTTATAAGCTAGATGATGCTAACGTCGCCGCGGAGTACTTGGTTGAGACGATCCAGGGTATTGTGAGTAATTGTACAAGTATCTCCTCCAAACCTAAAAGAAAAGCCCCACTGAAGCCATGGATTACTGTAGGCGTTGTTCGAAGTATCCGTAAAAGAGACAAGCTTCATCAAAAATCAAAGAAACAACCTGAAAACGAACAGCTGCACCAGATATATACCAACTATAGAAATTCATGCAATAAAATTATTAAATCACTAAAATCTCAATACTACCGTGCGGAACTAGAAATTAATAGTAACAATATCAAAAAAACCTGGAGTATCATAAAGGACATCTGCAATATGAAAAAAAGTAATGATACACCTAAAGAACTACTGCATATAGACAGCACACCAATTAGGTCACTGAATCAGGTAAACAAGTACTTTACTTCTATTGGTAGTGAGCTAGCTGATGCCACTCTCCGCAGGTTAAACAAAACTGAAGCCGAATTAGCTACCACACCAGATACAAACACAACGCCATGCAACATGTTTTTCACGCCTACAGACGCAACAGAAATAGGCAGCATTATTGCATCTCTGAAAATAGATAGTGCACCTGGCCCCGATAATATTTCTAGTAGGTTAATCAAGTTAGCTAAAGACGAACTGGCAGAACCTATCAGCTACCTTTGCAATCTAAGCTTGGGACTCGGCACTTTTCCCAACATTTTTAAACAGGCAATAGTTACACCTATACACAAAGCTGATGATAATCAACGACCTTCAAATTATAGGCCCATCTCGCTGCTCTCGTGTGTATCGAAGGTTCTTGAGAAGCTAGTAACAAAAAAACTCGTCAGCTACTTGGAAAAAAATCAGTTGTTAACCGATCACCAATTTGGATTTCGAAAGGGAATATCTACAAATGATGCCCTACTAAAGTTGACATCGATAATTACAAAGCATGTCGATGCAGGAGAGAAAGTAATTGGTGTTTTCCTCGACTTAAAAAAAGCATTCGATACTGTATCGATTCCTATACTTCTAGCAAAACTATGCAGTATGGGTATAAGGGGACACGTCCTTCAGTGGTTCCAGGACTATCTGGCGGGTAGGGAACAGCGTGTCAGGGTAGGAAACCACTTCAGTGATGCTGCAACTTGCACATTTGGTATTCCGCAAGGAAGTACGACTGGCCCAGCTCTCTTTTTGGCTTACATAAACAGTCTAGCGGAGCTTGCCATTCCCAACGCGGAAACTATTATGTTTGCAGACGACACAGTCATCTTGTTTCATGGCCAAACATGGGAGCAGGTGCGGACGGTAACAGAAAATGGTCTTGCGATTGTCACAAAGTGGCTCGAAGACAACTTGCTGTCGCTGAACACGTCCAAGACCAAATATCTATGTTTTACAAAGACTGCTATCTCTCGTCCGAACTCGAGGTTTAATATAAAAATTCATGCTTTCCCGTGTAACCGAAATCCCCGCGGGAGTGCTCAATGTAACTGTGATGTCTTGACAAGATCAAATGTTATAAAATACTTGGGCGTTACAGTTGATGAAAATCTAAACTGGAATCACCATGTTTCGAGTCTAAGTGCTCGACTACGAAAATTAATATATATATTCATAAAACTAAGAAATGTTGCACCCACAAAGCTTCTGATATCAACATATAAAGCACTAGGCGAATGTGTACTTAATTATTGCATCTGCTCCTGGGGTGGCGCGTCCAAATCAATCATAATTGAACTGGAGCGTGCTCAGCGTATGCTCCTCAAAGTTTTAATGTTCCTCCCATACCGGCACCCCACAACAGATTTATACAATCGTACTGGTGTCCTTACAGTCCGCAAACTCTACGTAAGTCCAGTACTTCGCAGATTCCACCGCACCACTATTCCTCAGTTGCTACCGACCACCAAGAGACGTTTTATATGTCCAGCACCTTCCGTGAAATCCGCGTTTGCAAAACGACACTACAACTCCACTGCACCGCGTTTATATAATAAACTTTCTATTTAAAATGCACAAAATTTAAATAACCACAACTTCGGGAAAAGTGTACTAAATTGGCTCAGTAAATTAGAGTACGAACAAATAGAAAATCTAGTCACCAGTAACCCAAACAAATAAAAGTACTGTACTTTGAAGACATCCACACACACACACACACAAACACATCATCATTCTTAAGAACTCTACAAAAACACACCATCATGAATAACACACCCCACCACACGCCCACATGAGTAACCATTCCATTATTGTTATTTTTATACTACTATTTTTTTTTTGTAATCTATATCACGAATCAATTTTTTTATTTTTTTTATTTAAGTACTTACCTACGTGTCTTATTTCATTACATTTTTTTTTTGGACTCTTGATTTGAGTACCAATTGGCATTGTTTGTTTGTAAACGGATTGTAATATGTATAGGGAAGGAACTGTCTCCTGAGATACAGGTTCACTACCTAGTTCAGGAGGCAGAGCATTTATGTAATTAGTGTCACTTGTTTGCAAATAAATGATTATTATTATTATTATTACATACAGAATTCGTTCTTTATAAGATGCGCATAGTCCTACAATAACTTGATGACTTTTCTGAACTTGACTTATTCACTACTAAGCCGCGTGTATTCAATCGAATTCTTACCAAACATTGGTTCGATAACTGTTTTATTTAGCACTGTACACGTTATATTATGATTATGTTGTATTGTTAAAGTGCATACCATCATTGTAATTTATCTTTTTTTTCTCTCTTTCAAGCATGCTCTTCATAGCTATTTAAATGCGAAAACATGTCATTGGTTTATAGTTGCATAATTTGTTGTTTTTATTAGTTGTTAATACTGTTTGTTTTCCGATTACAATAAAATAAAATAAATAAAGTAATAAGAGAGACCGAAAATATTTCATTACTCTAATTTTAATCAGTTTTAAACATTTTGTTCGACTCGACGTAGCATGGACTCTATTCACCAGCACTATGAATATAAAACAATCAATCAATCAATCAAAAACATAAACCATTTACAGACACTTCTGAATTGTCAAAATATCGGTCAGTCAAAAAATGAAGCTAAATTGTGATACACAATGTTTTTAAACGCAAGCAATAAATGCGTCTAACATTCACCAATACTTAAAAGCTGTATCGTCATGAAACCACGACGTAGTTTTACGCTCTTCACAGAATCTCACTGTAACTCAAATAGCTTGCAAGTATAAAAAGCACAAGGTAACTGCATACACCTGAGGTACTACTCTAGTACTATATAACCCACCCTCTAGTAAATATATGTGCTTATACCGGCATGCACCAGATTCCCGCCGTAATGTGCATGGCATACCTTGGCGCGCGCTCAAACATAAAACTCTATAAGCGCTGCCTTGGCTATGGTGAATATGGTTTGAGTAACTTTGTGGACCAGTCTTGAAGTTAACATTTTTTTACTCATAATTTAGGTGCTAGTAAACTGCAGAGCAATTGGCAACTTTGCGGGATTATCTATACATATTTTATGTATAATAAATCTGTAGAAGTTTTTAGTTATGCGCGCATCAAGTAAAATGTACGAAATCGACGTAGATAACTTTTATACATTAAAATTGTGTGGAACTTGATTTATTACTTGGCTTTGTTTCATCGAAATCGGTTGACTATATCGAAAGATATACTACATTCAGTGACTGATAGGCGGTACGAAGTTCGCCGGGTCATCTAGTTCGAAATATTTACCGCGACTCTGGAACGCAATAGGCAAGTAAAGGTACATGAAAGGGTGGGTTTGAGTCAGTAAAAGTCTGACACTCTCGCTCCACCCGGAACAGGAAGAATTACGTGTTTTTTTTTTTAATTGATATAAACTAGTGCTTGACTGTGATCCCCCCTAATAGTAAGCAGTAATGCAATCGTTGATGGTGAGGCGCACTAGTTTATTCAGAGCCTATTCAGTCTAGCCTAGAAGACACGTAAATCATAATCGGAAGAGAACACTGTCTTTCGATGTAAGTGGTATAAACGACGAGGTGAAACGCTTAGTCCGGCCCGTAGAGGCTTCCTATATTTTCCCAAAAAAACGCTATTGGCAACATAAGTGGCAGTGGACGCAGACGGAAGGCGGAGCGACAAGAGGCCTTCAACAAGATGGGCCGATGAATTTGGTCTCGAGAAATGGCAGTATGTATATGAGAAACACCAGGATTGATTGATGTGGCGTCACTTGGAGAGCTTACTAATTACTTACCGCTTAAATTCAATACTGTAACAATCAGACACTTTAATTGAAGATATCTTTGTAGACGGATCCTACATTGTATAGGTTAATCAACGATCAAATGTTCAGAAAAGTCAAAGTCAAAGTCAAAAGCATTTAATTCAAATAAACCATTTACAGGCACTTTTGAATAGTCAAATGTAGGTCAGTCCAAAAAAAAAGTGATGCTTAATTGCACGTTCCAAAGCGTAGATCTCTATACTCTAAACACTGTTAACATTCCTAAATGTTATTTTTTTTGCATGAAAAATAAATAACATATTAATATACGGGGTTAAATATAATGACCACCATAAAATGCTTTGATACCCTTAGTTCTTTTACCAAAATATATATACTTGACACCAGAAAAATAAAGTCTAAAATTACAATAGTACTAGCTATTTTAGTCACGACTGCACTTCAAATTGTATTCGAAAAATACAATTCGTAGTAAATGATCACCAAATCTTAGCGAGCAAATTACTGCGCTATCTCTGCCGGTATACCGTCGTTTGCCCGAATTTGACATTGGGTATGTAACGGTTGTTATATCAGGAGAAACTGGATGCAATCGGGACTTTAGGGCACTCCAACTCGGATAGGTTAGGTTAGAAGGGGATGGCGGGGTCGTATGAGCGAGCGAAGCGAGCGAATAGATCCCGCCATCCCTTTCGTGGTTATTTTTTTATAAACCACACAGAAGTAGGAGCCCCGCGAAGCGGGGCTCCGTCAACCAAGCCCACCATCAACCATGCATAGAATTTTGGTGATCATTTACTACTTTTGGGTTAACAATGATTTATTTGGAGTCATTTTGCGTAAATAGGATAGCGAGATGTTAAAACTTTGGTTATAATTTTACATTAAAGTGCGGGTTTAATTTTGGTGATCATTTACTATTTCTGTCTGTTATAATTATGTTACTATATCTGGTGGTAAGTTAAACATAAGCCTTATTATACTCGTATTATAGGCAGCTAGCTGGCTAACAGACAGGCTCGAATACGCAACCCCCAATAATTTCTCCAACAGTACCTAAGCCTTGTTGGGCGATGCAACCCTTGTCGTGTGTTAATCAATTGGCATAACGCTTCAAGGGAGTCGACTGTTCAATGAATCTACATATTCTGCATACACTTACGTTGAGAGGAATACTGGAGCAGAGAACTCTTTGATTATAAAGTAGCAGTAGATTTTTAGTTCAGTTTTACTCTTTTAAAGGACTACAGGACCCAAAGCGCGGTCACACTCGGACTGCATACAAAAGAAAAAGATGCGAGAATATAGAAGCATTTTAGTCGTCATCATCTTCCTGCCCTTATCCCGTGTTATTTGGGGTCGGCGCAACACGTTTTTTTCTTCCAATCTCACTCGTCATGCTATCACTAAGTTCCTTTTCTTTCATATCACTCTTTACACAATCCATCCATCTTTTCTTTGGTCTCCCTCTCTCTCTCCATTCATCCACATGTAAACTCATAACTCTTTTAGTAACATACATTTCATCCCTCCTCTTCACATGACCATACCAACACAAACGATTCCCTTTCAACATTTCAGCCACTGGCGCCACTTTCAAACTTCCCCTAATATACTCATAGAAGCATTTTAGTGATTTACTAAAAATCCATAGATTTGATTGAAACACTATAACGGTAAAACATTAGTTGTAGAATAATCTCACAAACAATCCTTGAGCACAGGCGTAGGGTAGCCAGCCTTTCTGTGTTTTACAGGATGCATTTTGGAGTGCGTGCGCGGGAATTGCATAACTTGATTCCATTTCTACCATCGGACAAACCGACAAACGGCGAGTAACCACCCTTACGTTTTTGAAACCTCTACGGTCCGGACCAAGCGTTTCGCCTCGTCGTTTATACCACGTACATCGAGAGATTGGTACAATTTGCCTGTTGCGGTCTTCCCGTCCGATTATAATTTAGGTGTCTTCAAGGCTAGAGTGAATGGGCTCTCAATAAATTAGTGCGCCTCACCATCACCAATTGCATCACTACTTACCATCAGATGGGATCGCATTCAAGCACTAGTTTATATCAATTTAAAAAAAAATCAATCAAAATGATTGCATATATATTATTCCGGTTTTTAATCGATAAAACTACTTATATGAGGTATCTTTGTGATTTTTTCCTATAGTACGTTTCACACACAATCTTTCTAGCATTTATCCTAAAGAATAACATGATTCTGAATCTGTTTACTGTAGTGGATCATACCTATACTTATGCGCATTATAAAACTCGCGATTAGCTCCTGCAGCCCTCTTAAGAAAATTCCAAAATATAAACAGTAACCAAACCACACACTTAAAGATAAGTGTACAGATAAAAGAAGCCACTGTAAAACTATGCAATTTAGATTTGGCTACAACATACTCCCCGAGGGCACACAAAAAGCGACTGGAGGAACAAAGCCACAGCAGCTAGTGATTACATAACATATAACTATGTTCTTGATAGTGCTCCTACGTTTAAACAGCTGTAAGTCTCAAGAGGTTTGGCTCAAAGAGACGCAAACAGTTCGCTTCCTCCCTAATGTATTCGTTATATTGTAATGTGTTTGCACAGCTAGCTAGGTTTTTGATAATGTTATTTATTAATGCACTGGACAGTTTCATCATCATCATGATCATTTCAACCGAAAGACGTCCACAGTTGGACATAGGCCCCAAGTGTCGCCATAACGACAGGTCTTGTGCGTTTCACACCCATCGGATTCCCGCAAACCTCACCAGCCCCCCTAGCCAAGTTACAACCGTTTCGTTTCGATTCTCTTTTCGTCGATCTCCTCGAGTAGGCCACGCCTCCGATTCCTTTATTCTGACGTCATCTGAACGCTCAGTCACGTGGTCAGAACAAAGGAATAGGAGGCGTGGCCGATTCGAGGTGATCAACGAAAAGAGAATCGAAACGAAACGGTTGTAACTTGGCTGGGGGGGCAGGTTATCGATCTAAATTATGAGAGAACTTCCAGCGCTGCTTCTTCCGGTACGTTGTCGTCACTCCAGAATATTTCGGCCCCATCGACCATCTGTTCTGCAAGCAATGTGCCCTGCCCACTGCTACTTAACATGTGACGATTCTTCGGACAACGTCGTTAACCTTGGCTCTCCTGCGGTTATCTCCATTTCTAATGTGATCATGCAAAGAAACTCTGAGCATAGCCCTCTTTCTGAACAGTTTATTACTACAATATACGTATATAAACATACATCACTGATATTATAAAGGCGAAAGTTTGTAAGTGTGTGTGCATATATATTTGTTACTTCTCCACGCAGGCGAAGTCGCAGGCTTAAGCTAGTTTCATATATTAAATACCTATATAAAATATATATGATTTATTATTTGCAGAGCTAGCAGATGAATGAGAGTAGCCGAGAATCGAGTAGAGTCGTTTCCTGCTTCAACAAAATTAAAGAAAAGTCTCTTTGCATAATAAAGTAAGTGCACCCTGGCTGCAAGCGGTTGATAACTCAGTACGTCTTGACAAAAATTGGTTTCACTAGACTCCGCCCGAGCGCTACGTTACCTACCCGCATTTTAAAATTAAAACAAAAAATAACGTAAGAATAATGCCTTTCTGCACTTTTGTTGTTCATTTTTTGTTTCTTTATGATATAAGCGGTACGTATTGTAAGTTTCTTTATAAAATAATTTAAAGAAACATATTATTATTGCTTTGTTAGTAAATAACAAGATTAGTTTTTATAATATTGAAAGTTCTCGTTGGTATAGCATCATGAAGCGTTTGCGGTAGCGTTCCTGAGCATTTACGGTCCCGGTTTCAATTCCTAGGTTTTTTGAAAATGGATATTGGGTTTTTCTATCCAAATTTTCTTTATAGCAGCCTGGAATAGTACCCGGTTGGATCGTAGTAAGCTCGTTCGATTAAAACGCAGCTAGTGAATATATCATGAGTTTTATAGTGTACTTATGTACATAGACGAATTCGAATAATAGCAATTTTAAAATGATGTTCACCGGATTACTCTACAAATGAACTGATTGGTACGGAAGCCAACCAAATACGGACGTACCACGCGTCCGTATCAAATTCAAGCGTGTGTTAACGCTTTTAACATTCATCGCAGCAATCACTCAAAATGGCCACTTTTGTAAAATTAGTTGTAAAGTAATTCCATTGCAACTAACCGATCCATTGTCGTGTTTAATCGAAATCAAAATAAACAAGCAAAACAAAGTAATCATAGTGTTAATATCACAATAATTAGCAAGTCATCGTAACTTCACATTAACTTGATATAACGCGCGCCTACAAAAGATTGGAGCAATCAGCGTTAAACTAAGTCAAGGAGCAGATAAATATAGATGGGAGATATCATTTGCATTTTAAAGTGCGCTCATTGAAGAACATCTACTAGTGTTAACACTCGCTCCCACTTGGTACGACGGTTTTGGTCCGTCGTACCAAGGTCGAGCGTGACTTAGCATAATTAGTATTAGATTGATAGATAGATATACTCTTTTTATTGTACACCAAAAATATAATTACAATAAGAACTTAAAATTAATAGGGTTTCACAATGTGCGGTATTATCGCTAAAAGCGATTTTATACAGACAACCTTTTGGTTGAATTGGCAGAGAAGGAGAAAAAAAATACGCAGACAGTTCATGGTGTACTATTTACACGTTCTAACTAGGTACGACATTATATCAAACTTATGCTGAGTCACGCTCGACCTTGGTAAGGACCGGACCAAACCCATCGTACCAAATTCGAGCGAGTGTTAACAATATACTATGACACGTATCTATGACGCGTCTGAGGCCGCGCGTGCGTCAGCTGTTCCACACACAACCTGTGGCATTAGTTTTAGCTCATATCATACACGGGATCATACTACTAGGAAAAAGTATCTTAACGACTAATGTCTCTGTCCCGCAAACGAAGGATTGAAACCATTTGCCTGCAGCAGTCTTCCCGTCCGTTTATAATTTAGGTGTCTTCGAAACTAGAGTGAATAGGCTCTTAATAAACTAGTGCGATTCGCCATCAACGATTGCATCACTGCTTATCATCAGGTGGGATCGCAGTCAAGTAGTTTACATAACTAGTTTATATCATATAAAAGAAAGAAACCTCTGTTGAAAGGGATCCTCCGATATGTCTGATCTGGGCAACTACCCAATAGATAATTTCGGGCTTTTGTATACGTTCAAATGTAGGATTTCGTATTTTTTTAGTTCTTATGTGGCACCATAGGTGTCGCTACACCTAAATTATTATTTTTTTATGGATAGGCTCGCGCTAAACCATTATCTTACCTGATGGTAAGTGATGATATGGTCGACGATGGAGTACGCCTGCCTAGAAGTAAGTAACCTATTCACTCTTGACTTAAAGACCCCTAGGCTGTAGCTATCAGGAAACACAGACTCCGATTGGCATTACCTACTTCAAGATCGATTGTAACTTGTACCTATATATAGGTAGAAAACTTATCCCCATCTATTCCCCTACCAACTTGGTCCATGTTGTTTTATGTCGAACGTAAAATGCTTATAATCACGGCCGGCGGCATCGCATTTATAGCAAATTCGTTAACCCTTCTTTATGGTTCGCCAAACGACTGTTTTTATTATGTCGTACGTTTGTACCCTCGGGTGGCGAAATTTTGGGTTTTCGTGGGTAAGTTCTGACTGTTTACTATGGTTTTAATTTGATTGCTTTTTGTGGGAAATAGATCCTTTGTTTAATTGTTGCTGATATACGCTGGGAATCGTACAGTAAGTCGGATATCTAAGAATGTGGAGGCGTGGGACCGGTAAGCCTTGAGCACAGGCATAGGGTAGCCAGCCTTACGGTATTTTATAGGGGATGCACTTTATTGAGTGTGCGCGGGAATTGCATGACAACACGACGTACGCAGCGAGTATCCACCCTTACCTTTTTTGAAACTTCTACGGGCTGGACTAAGCGTTTCGCCTCGTCGTTTATACCGCGTACATCGAAAGACTGGAACAATTTACCTGCAGCGGTCTTCCTGTTAGATTATAATTTAGGTGTCTTCAAGGCTGGAGTGAATAGGCTCTTAATATACTAGTGCGCCTCATTATCAACGATTGCATCACTGTTTACCATCCGGTGGGATCGCAGTCAAGTAATAGTTTATATCAATTAAAAAAAGGGGGGAAGTCCTTCGGCGGTAGATCGCTTGGGCTGAGCACCGCCGCCTTTCGCGTCCGGCCTGATCCAGGTCATGGTATGGAGCGAGAGGGAAGTAGTCACATCCTCCTGCCGGGAGACACAGGGTGACACTGTAGGAACTTGCAGACTAAGAGGAATTGCTAGCTCGCCATCCAATAAGGACCAGAACCGGGTCAACGCGCGCGCCTCAAAGAGCTGACAGGAAAATTGACGGGGCCCACTAGGTTCGATACCTATACAACATTGACTGCAAAATTGTTCGAAAGAGTTACCACGGCCCTAGGACGCAAAGGGCACCTGAAATAATACAGGTAGATTTTATTCAGTAAGTTTGACCATCCCTCTCCACGCAGAATTGGAGAAGTCATTTAAAGTGGTCATGTAACATCGTGCAGCGACAGGAGGACATTAATTTCAATTTAATTCCTTCAATGTTAAGATTTTTCCTTAGATTTCCACCATGTAAATTATTGTCCTGATGTTGATACTTACAATAACGTAAATATAAATTGTGTTCTCTCCGGAACTTGTCAAAAGCGTAGCACATGAGGAGCACCGTTACACAGGACCGTTGTGTTTCACAAGATATCCTTGAGACCATGTCAAGGGGGTATCGAGATAGCTGAAGAGATTGGGACAACCAGAAATGAGTATTAGTCCTTATTTTGTTTATTAATTTAAGCACAGTAATGTGACAGAGAGACCTCAGTATAGGGATAAATTTCTCATGCTTTAAGTTTGTCCGGCCGTTCGTAACCGTCTGGACTGAGCCCGGGTCATCGTCGGCGCGTAGTGTTCCACGCGCGCCCTAATGAGTGGTCAGCAAAACCGTAGGGGCCCAGCAGGGCCGAAATCTACTGGGGCCATAGGTCGACTTTTTTTTAAATTGATATAAACCAGTGCTTGACTGCGATCCCACCTGATGGTAAGCAGTGATGCAATCATTGATGGTGAGGCGCACTAGTTTATTAAGAGCATATTCCTACTGCTGAAAGGGAAACCCGTAGTCCTAGAACGGAAGGCAACTGAAGGAACATAGATGTGGTTTTAGTCAGTAAAAGTCTGACCCGCTCTGCCCCAGAACGGGAGAAATCATAAGATGATTTGCCACCTAAAAAAATGCTTTATGTTTGGAATAATTTGACTATGCATGATATATTTGAAAAATTACATCAAATCAAATCAAATCATCTTTATTGTGTATCCTAGGTAATTGTACATACTACAGATAGTGTTAATTAAATATTCTACGAACAGCTATGTCCTACCCTTATGGCGTACAATAAAATGTAGGTAAGTACCTATAGTGAGTTTACATACATGTCAACAATAATATTAAATTATTAGATAGTTAAATATTTGTTGGAATAACAAATTTCAATAAACAAAACGTTTGTAAATGAAAGGACTCTCTCCTTCATCATGTTTTTTGTTGTTCATCATGTATCTATACAAAACGCATCATGACATAGATATATCACATGTGGCATAATATTATAGGATTACAGAGTAGATAGGACTTAAACAATGAACACAGTGCATTAACAAAACTAACAATAAAATCCCTAGCATAGCCCTCTATAATTCTCGTCGCTTCCCACAACAACGGAAATGAAATCGGCAACAACTGACACTCATTAAAAATTTAAAACTTTCAACAGTTATCGGTTATTTTAATACTGGAAGCACTCAAATATAAATCGCGCTTTACAATTTCCGCTAGAAATAATCCAAGGCTATGGTTTTACTGTTTTTAGGGTTCCGTACCTCAAAAGGAAAAAATGGAACCCTTATAGGATCACTTTGTTGTCCGTCCTGTCAATCTGTCTGTCTATCTGTCTGTCAAGACCCTTTAACTCCGAAACGCGTGGAGGTATCGAGTTGATATTAAAACCATGTTCTCAAGTCTGCAGTCTCTTGAAGCTGTGAAAAAATAAAACTTCTAAGTAAACGAAAAAAAAAGATACGGCCGTTTATGTCGCAAAATACGTACATTTCTACACTCTCAAAGGAATTAAAATTTACAGGGTGAATTGGGCTGTTCTGACCCAAAATGACCCTGAAATTTAACATAAAGCAAGGTCTTATAGTATAGATATAGAAATAAATCTGAAAACAGAATACTTGTTATTACGTCACAATAAAAATACTTTTTTGCGATTCGAAAAAATCTTGGAGATTCCATTAGGGAATTGAACTATTCACATAGGTAAGTTTTTTCCAGAACCCTCAGTGCGCGAGTCCGACTCGCACTTGCCCAGTTTTTTTGTATCGTTTTAATAATTAATATTTAAACCGATAGGTTTGTCAGCAAGTCATACGTATGGAGATATCTTTATATTATAATTCTTCTGTACGTGTGTCTTCACATAACTCTTCCTTAACGGTTTAACCGATTTGGATGAAATTTTATTTGTATATTTTAATGAATCCCTGGATGGTTTGAAAATAAAATTGAACCCGGTAGGTCGCGCTGCAATTGGCTTCTCATATTTTTCTGACGATAAGCCAGCCTTCGGACAATGTCTATTGGGACCGCTAGTACATATATGTCGCATCAAGGGTGGCCGAGATGCGAAACATCGGGTCTTCATCACGATCCGACATAGTTCTTGGTAGCTGTGGGCACTGATTTGGGTACTCGAACGAAAGATAATTTGAATCAGAATAATTTTATTTTGATAACGGTTTTACAAAAGGAAACAAACACGTGCGTTGGTACTAAGCGTATGCCGAGGCTGTCCGAGGTAGAATGCCGCACCTCTCGGGCTTCCCTCCAGTCCTCGCTGCATCCCTTCTACCGACGATCGTGTCCAAGCGGTAGGGTGCCGCTTGCGTTTCCGGTGACGATATTATTAGTTTACGAAACTAATTGTTAGATGGTGCTGTCCGTCGCACCGTTGCGCCATCAATCCACGACATATATATAATTATAATGCACGCTTTTATCCTACTGATTCAATAAAGCAGTACAATATTTGAAAGTTTAAATACAACCTTATGTTCTGCGGCAAACGTCGATCATTAGTTGGAGTAATTTTCGGGAAAACAGGGTTATATTTAGGTTGGGCAGCTGGATGCATATCGTTCAAAAATATTTTTTAAACTCCAACTTTGACATATTCCTAACAGATCATAAAGAAAAACGTTGTAACATCTACGTTTATCTTTGTCTATTTTAACTTTTATACAAACCATTGTATACCTACTTACTGCAATAGAACTGGTTTAGTTACAGTTTTATTACCAAAAACAAATTAACAAAATAACTTAACTTACATAGTAATATTGTTACTGCACACTACATTAATAAAGGTGTTTGGTTGTTTGAACCAGCTTCGCACTGTCTTCCGTACTAGGACACACTGCGTCACGTTAAGATAGTCTTCCTAAACTCTCTTATCACAACACTTGGATATCGTTAGTCGCTTAAATAAATAACTCGTAAACTTATTTATGCACAGAGGCGTAACTATAGGGTGGCAGGTCTGGCAAAATACCACGGGCCCTTGGCCCGGTGGGGCCCTCGGTCCGAGAGGCTTTGAGCTCAAAAGAAGTAAATATACAAAATTTAACTACATTATTAAACGTATTTATAAGAAAAGGATCAATTTCCCGTGGTATTTTAGCAGCCTTACCACCTTATAGGTACGCTACTGGGCCCACCTTCAGAGACGAAATATAAAAGTACTCGTGTATTAGAGAACTTGCCGATTTAATAATAATAAAGAATATTTGTAATTCAGTAATTTATCCAAATTAAATTACAAACTAGACGATTTTCCTGTGGCCCCATCCAATGATTTTGCCACGGGCCTCAGATGGTATATTTATGCCACTGTTTATGCACCCTAAATTGCGAGATGCATTCTAATTCAAATAGTACATATTTCTAGTCACAATCTAGATAGATCAAAACAATTTTTCAGCAATTGCAGTGATTTGACTGTAAAAGCAAGACAAGCGAGCAAATCCGAGAAATAAACTAAATCCAGTGCATCAGTATTTAAAAATGATAAAAAACATATTACAAATATTTTGTTCGCAATAAAACGAAAGATATTAAAACGACTATTAAGCAAAACGTTGGCAAACTGAAATTAGTAAAGTTTTCGCATCATTTTTGCACCCTATATGATTTTTGCACCGTGAACGTTGCCACCTAATTCCAATGTTGATGGTGCATCCAACGTGATGTTATGCTATGTTATTTTACGTGTCTCTAAATCATGTTTAGTATGCGGGAAAAGCGGAGAAGTAGCGTAGTTCTAGCTGGTAATATTTTCTGCAAATATGAGATTCTGTAATTGCGTTTTTTATAGCATTAGTTTCTTTATAAAAACATACATAAACACTTATTACATACATTTATCTTAGTTTTAGAATTGATTAGAAAACGGACATAAATCCAATACAGTTCTGGTGATGATTGCCGGCAGATTTGATTGCCCTTATATCGGACATTGCTGTAGCAGACATGTTGCTGGCTATGTCCGATAGTGTAAAATGTGTATTTATTTATGTGTGTGTGTTCTGTTTTGTGATTGTTGTATGGATGCTAAGTTGCCTGAAATAAATGCTTTTTTTTATAAATTTTAAGATCTGTGTTTCTAGGTTGTACGAGCAAACCCGTACATATCAATTTTATTAATTTTGTGCTGACATCGACGCGCAGCGAATGAATAAAAACACACATTTAAGTAAGCATTTTAGTAGTTGTATAGCATCGATGAAAGACGCATTCGCCGCGGTTCGATCATCTATCATTTTCGGGCAATACACAAATTGAACAAAATCAGTTTATCATTTAAATGTACCTTTACCCCGTACATTTTGGTCCTTCGAGCCGGATGTCGCGTGTGTACATTACAGTGTAGCAATCAAGTTCTGTAAAGTGTTTCACTAGTGACATCAAACAAACTAGCAGTGAAGGTGTTTGTACTGCCAGCAATAGTGCAGTACATAGCAGCAGCAACCAGCAGGGATCAACGAGGATCCATATTGCGTGAGCAGCAAGGCTCCCGCTTGGACAATCAAGTAAGATCGTTCCATTCAATATCATTTCTAACATCAACATGTCGTCATTAGAGCACATTCTCGCCCAACAGCAGCAGCTACTCAATCAGATTGAGCAAGTCTATACAAATTTCAAAAAGGATGGCTCCGATCGCAAAACCTCGGACTACATACGCCGAAGGTTGGAAAATTTGGAGACATGCTGGCAAGAGTATCAATCCAATCATAGGAAATTGTGTGGTATCGAATATGCCAGATCGCATACTTACTTCACTTCGCAGCAATTTGACACGGTGAAGGAAAGATATGAAAATATCAGAGCAGTTATTCAAAATCATCAGCCAACAGAGGCACTCGCTACAATATAGCGTCAGTGTTTGCAGCAATTATGTTATTCTTTAGCATCATAACAACTTCCCAATGTGCACTTAACGTCACACAGTTCAGAAATAATCAACGTATTTACTTCGACAAACTAACAAACATGCAGATCATACGCGACGACTGGAAATTAATCATATACTACGATTTAGATCCTTATTGGGAAGGAATGACCGCACTTAACAAAAGTATAATGTCCTTGGAACAAACATGCAGCACAATTCAAGATCAAACACATTGTGACATAATATTATTGCAATTACGTCATGAGTACAATGAACTCGACTACAATAATCATATGTTGCTCAGTCAGCATTTTGTAAAACAAGCGAACAGGTGGCGGAGAGGCCTTATCGACGGTGTCGGTTACGTAGCAAACAGTCTCTTCGGCGTATTGGACGCTCGATTCGCGGAACGATATGAGAAAGATATAACTCTTCTACGTAAAAATCAAAAGCATATTGCATCATTTTGGCAAAATCAAACTTCGGTCATAGAAGCAGAATTCAGTCTAATAAAGCGGACGGAAGCTACAATGCACAAACAACATAAAATGATTCATCAGCAGTTTGCAAACATCGAAAATACATTAGAAATATTAAAGGTTGAAACTCAAAACATTCCGAGAGCAAATGAAGTTTCTATGGGAGCCATGGTCGCTAGCAATCTATTACGCGACTTAAAAGAGTTACAAAACGATTTAGTGGATACAATAACAGATATTTATCATGGTCGATTTAATCCACATTTAATAACAACCGAACAATTACAGGATCAGCTGAGTACTATAGCTATCCACTTGTCTAATGACGTCATGTTACCCGTAGAAAACATCCATACAGATCTTGCACAACTGTTTAAACTTCTACGAGTCAAAACAAGAATGCTTAAGAACTACTCAATATTTGAAGTACAAATACCTTTGATTAGCAGGGACACCTATGAAATATTTAAGCTTATACCAATTCCTATAGAGAAACCAAACAACACTATGTTATCAATTAAAGCAGTATCAGATTTCATAGCTGTGAACCTAAAAGAGGATGCATACATTATCATAACGGAAAATATCATACATTCATGTCTAGTGACAAACGTACACTTGTGTTATATCCACTCTCCTATTTACAAATTAAGCAGAGATAAAGACTTCTGTCAATCAAAGACATCATCATGCGAAGTCAACGTCTACTCCTGTAAAAATCTATGGATGGAAAGCCATTCTATCAATAGTTATATCTATTTTTCTGCGGTCATTGTAACCCACGAACAGTATGTGGAGATCAAGTTACCGTGCATCAGCTGACTCACTCCGGACTTATAACTATAGACTACGGCTGCATAATCAAATCAGATACGTTTGAAGTAATTGCGCATCAACAAAGAACGAGCGATGCTAGTATTAGAGCTAACCTATACTCACCAGTCATTGCATCCATAAACCACGTTATAAACGTGTCTATTCCTCAAGATGTTTGGAACTACTCAAGCATAGAGAGCGATCGAGAGCTTAAAGCGATTAAGCTGAAAATCAAGATCATGAAAGAAAATGGATTGATACTTGACAGTCTGTCATCTCATGATATTCATCATTACACTGCGATCTACTGTATGATCGGCGTGGTAGCAGCATGTCTCGGAGTGTTCGCGTGGAGGCGCTCGCGCTGTCGCTGCGCCCCCGCGCCTGTGCCGGAGATGCCCGTAGCAGCGGGCGCGCCTGGCAGCGGCGGTGGTGCATGCCCGGCCTTGCAAAGTGCGTGTGTTGGAGATAGTGTAGTGTATCAGTGCGACAATGAAAGGGCGAAGGTGGTAACAAGTGCGCGAGTGTTAAATAAAGCCACCTCCCCTATGTTAGGTTCTTATACAAGCATAGCAAATTTTTGAACAGTGTGTGAACAATAGAGACACTAGAAAATTAGATTAATATCAAATCATTTTTATAATTCATTGTTTCTTTTCATTTATTAAATTGTCTATATCTCTTTTCCTCGGGGAGCATGTACGCGCAAACCCGTACATATCAATTGTATTAATTTTGTGCTAACATCGACGCGCAGCGAATGAATAAAAACGCACATTTAAGTAAGCATTTTAGTAGTTGCATAGCATCGATGAAAGACGCATTCGCCGCGGGTCGATCATCTATCATTTTCGGGCAATACACTAATTGAACAAAATCAGTTTATCATTTAAATGTACCTTTACCCCGTACATAGGTAAAATGAGAAAAACAGTTCTGAGACAGCTTTTTTTTTTCGGGTAGGAAAATCATCTAATGACATCCCTCGCTCTTGGGCGGAGCGGGAGATAGTGTCAGACTTTTACTGACTAAAAACCCACCCCTGTTCCTTCTTTGCCATTATTCCAGGGCCCCGAGGATCTATTTCGCATCACCCACGGCCCCAGTAGGCTTCGTCCCTTCTGGGCCCCTACGGTTGCTGACATCTCCTTGAGGCGCGCGTGGAACACTACGCGCCTTCGACGACTTGGACTCGGTCCGGACACTGAGTTTAGATTCTGAAATAAAAATTTAAAACTCAATGCTTCTTATTTCAAATGGAATTTCACATTTATTGTATTGCTAACGTACTGCTATGTTAAATGAGCAGTAGTATATATACATCGGCCATGCACACTATCATGCAGTCACGATTCCTCCCTGTACTTGCATCCAAAAACTCATCCAACAACAAATATGCGACCCTAGATTACACATTATCACGCGGAGCGGGTACAGTCACGCACATAAATTAATACTCACTGTTACTCCGAATTTATGAGCGTGACAAATCAATTTCGTTGCTGTACTGAAATAACAAACTTTTGGTTGTATGGAGTTTTATTGTGGTGCCCGCTTATCATCTGTCATCATAAATGCGACACTGGAAATATTATATAAGTAAATTTTCATGTAGTTTTTCTCTTTTTATTTTTTTTTGAACATTTGTTTATCAAATGTGTTTTGTATGATTCTAGTAAACATAAACCACTATTCCGCTACTGACTATACGCGTAGCTGGTAGAGAGACCCGTACACTTGTGTACACATATTGACATATGCTAGAGAAATTAAGAAGTGGTGATTACAAGTCATCTTCATAAGGGGTAAGCGCTCTTTTTTTTGTCTGGGCCATCACGTGACTTCTTTTACTCTGGGTGGAGCGAAAAGAAGTGTCAGACTTTTACTAACTATAACCCACCCGTTTTCCTCCAGTTACCTTTACTGACTATAACCCACCCGTGTTCCTCCAGTTACCTTTACTGACTATAACCCACCCGTGTTCCTCCAGTTACCTTTTACTGACTATAACCCTCCCGTGTCCCTCCAGTTACCATTTACTGATTATAACCCACCCGTGTTCCTCCAGTTACCTTTTGCTGACTATAACCCGCCCGTGTTCCTCCAGTTACCTTTTACTGACTATAACCCACCCGTGTTCCTCCAGTTAGGTACCTTTTGCTTTGCAGGGCCGCGATGACTCTTTCGAATCCTATTATTTGTTATTTTTCTACAACGACAAGAACTATTACTACTAGCTGATGATACTTCTAGTTCTACGAGTAAATCGTCACCATGGAAATTCACGTTGTCGAACGAAAATTAAGTGTGTTTTATTTAAAAAAATATATCTTTCGCTTAATTTGTTAGTTTTAGCTTTTATCAAAGTCACTGAAACTGTGTACAGTTTCAAATGACAGTCTTAAGTAACGTTCCCGCGATACTAAAGATTATTAAACTGGTTACGGGCGGTTATAACCGGAGTGAACCGGTTTTATCCAGTTTATGATCTGGAGGAAATTGTTATTTTTATTTTCATTTTCTTTAGGATGTGAGCTAAAATTGGACGAGATGTCAGGATTAAACTTTTATGCGTTTATATAGCGAAAGGTCACGAATAATATTAGAATGTTATTTTCAGAAAGTTGTTAACAGGGAGGCAAGATTATATTATAATCTTGCTTCTCTGTTAATATACATTGAACTTGAAATGTACTTGAATACAGACACACATAGGTATTATTAACGTGTTAACTTTTTCTACCTAATCCTGAAAATATGGCACACTATTGAGGTTCTCATTAAAACTTAAATCCCATTTAATTTTAGAACGGTTTTATAATAAAAGTACAAAAGAGAGTGCAAATTATTTATGAATACTATTAAACCAGATGACGGCTCAACTAACCCTTTTCTTTATAATCTAAGCTATTGTAGCACCCAATTGTTTTAACTGCCTACCAACAGAATAATTACCTACATGAACAAAGTTAACGACTTTTAACACAAAAGCCCGCAAAAATAAGGTGCTCATTACATTTTATTGTCAGACAATACTTTCGAAACAACGTAAAATTACCGTCAAGATAAAAAAAAACACGCAGAGAACTTGGCACCAGAAGTGGCAGGAATGTGGCGCAACCGTCGCTGGAGGGTACTAGTTGTTTACTTGTGGGAAACTATCGTTTCCACTCGGCGTTTCTTACTTGCAGGTTAAAAAATATATATATACAGCAGAAATCTTGATAAGCAATGTGTTCCATTCTGTTGTGGCCAGTCAAGGCGAAAATAGCGGGACGAGCTCGACAATTACTGATATACTGACTCACAGGGCCGCTCTTGACTCTACGATATACAATGCCCTTCACACCGCCAGAGACAGAAACAGATGGAGGAATATCATTCACGAAAAAGTGATGAAGCAGGGTGGTCACGACCCTCAGCATTGAGGAATGCGACGCAAGGAGGAGGACTCACAGGGCTAGATCTACGGGGCGGGAGCGGGGCAAATGTGATTCTGGTGGTTTGCGGTTACTAGAAAAGTACTTTTATGATTTTTTTAATTAATGGACACATAAAGAAAACTCAAGGAATTCCTCTTGAATCTTTGAGCGGTTTTTCAGGACTGGCAGCCCCTTTTGCCTCGTCAGAAAATGATATTTGATATATGGTGATATTCGTCATGGTGGCCCAGTGGTTATCACCCGCCTCTCATGTATGGGCTGATGTTGCGGGTTCGAAACCTTGCAAATACCAATACATACGAGTATTATGTACTTTTCTCGGATTATCTAGGACATTACTACCACCCCGTGCCGCAGAAAGCACGTAAAGCCGTTGTTGGTACCGGTTGTCATTCGTAGACCTTTGACAGTCATTATACCGATCTTGACATTGTAGAAAAATTCCTATCTTTAATATTTTTTTAATTTTCTACACCGGCAACGGTAGTGTATGTGAAACATTTTTAATATTAAGATTTAGTATGCACCATTTTTTAAGAAATAAATGAATTATTATTATTATTTTAAAAAAACTTATCTAACAACCTAGAACCGGTACAACTTATTTAAATTAAAATAGCTCCTACTTGAATAAGAATAAAAACCAACTAATTTGTGCCGTACTGATAAATAATTCTGTGTACAGTATTCACGTGAAGTTTGTCAACTTCTTGATAAGCTTGCTTTACTGAGAATCTGGTAATTACTTTGTACTTTACTTCTAGTTTATGCCCAGATTCCACCTTCGACTAAAAGTTATCAAGTTACATTTAACTAAGTATGTATTTCAGTGAAGCTGGAAACTCAGTGAATAAAGTTTTAGATACAAAACCGTGAGTCACATTAGTTAATTAATACCTTTTCCTTGGTCCACTGTTTATTTATTTTTTTATTCTGAATGTGTGTACGATGTGGATTATGGGCCACAAGGATACAATCTAGCATCCATATAGAAGTGACCTTAGGTACTTGTTGCAATCCATCTAGCCAGCAGATGTAATCCAACGATCTGAAAAACCGCCAATCAACACAGTGGTTGGCTTGGTTAAGGGTGTTTTTAATATGGTGCGGTTTTGATCACGCATGCGGGATTGCCCCGCACGCGTAACCAGCACAAATGTCCTTTTCATATAAGTATTTATTGTAATGCGTGGAATACGCACGCGGGACGTGCATTTGTCGTCCATTGTACACAATCACAATTTTCTGAATGCAATTCCGCATGCGTGATGAAATCCGCACGATTAATATCGAAAACACCCTTACAATCCGCAAGTTCCCACCAAGGTGACCTCTGTTTGGACACTGGATTACATCCATGTGGCCCTAGTTTTATTCTTCTTTTCAATTTTAGTGTTTGTTTGTTTAAGTTCTTTATGCGGCCTACACTACTCTCAAAACGGTGAAGGAAAACATCGGCATGTCCTTGAACCAAAAATTCGAAGACATGTGACATTCACCATTCCGCACTGAGCCTGCGTGGTGGATTACGGCCCATTCGCTCTCCTAGAGAGAGGAGACCTGAGTCCCAGCAGTGGGAACATTAAAAGGCTGATTACGCTTATGCGGCCTACCCAAATGTCTTTTGGTATTTTTCGTCAATTCATGAGCTCTTTACTAGTCCTTAGTTAAGCTACACGAATACTGACAAATGCTTGCACTGACTGTACAGGTGCACTCAAATCTTTGTGGTCTTTCTTCAAAAGACCATTTCAGACACTAATCTGCATGGTTCTCATATATGATTCGACCAATATATTTGCTGTATGGACTTTAAAAGAGACTTTGATCTCTGAGTTTGTTTCGATGTTTTTGCTCTGTATAGTCAGTTAGGAGACAGGAGACCTCATCTAGTGTAAATTAACGAAAAAAAAATATGTGTAAAATTGCCTAAAACTTATTTGCAAAATAAACATTATTTGATAAACAAAAGATATCTAAAATCTTTTGTAAATATGTCATAAGTCATTAATGTATACCTCCTCTATTATAAAAAACACTGGAGGATTTTAATGAAACACAAGATTTAGCTATTAAAAAGTAGTTTTTATAATTCTACCTATTTACAATAACAATAAATTAAAACTTCGTCATTTACAATTCAATATATCACTCAATAAATAGTTACACTATATCTCGATGCGAGACTGGAACCTGCAACTTAGCCTAAACAGGGTCAACTCACGTAATCATACCAAACATACAAATCTGAGACACTAAATACAATCATATTGAACAATGAGGTCTGCTCAACTTCTACTTTAACAAAAACTAAATTAATCAAGCTTGAACTAAAGTAATTTTGTAACAGAAAAGATTTTACATAGGAATATACGATGGCCTAGCGGCATAAGACCCCGGCTTCGAATACGGGTTATATGGTTTTCCACTGCCTCTCCTATAAGGTCCTGGAGGACCGTACTCTACATGGTGGTGGTCGTGATGCCCATGGTACTCCGGCTTCTCCTTGATGTAGCTCAGGAACCAGCCGAAGATGTAGCCGGCTTTGTGGAGGAGTAGCCAGAATGCAAACGCGTAGATCAGTTTGAGGATGAAGATCTTCTTTATGACAAGGTCCACAAAGTATACTGGAAAGAGAAGAGATGAATTAGTAAAATTTTAATTAATGTCAAGTATACAACATTATACGCAGTCGATCACTCATAATGGGCTGGAACCCATATTTTAATTAATGTCGACTATACATTATACGCAGTCGTTCACTCATAATGGGCTGGAACCCATATTTTAATTAATGTCGACTATACATTATACGCAGTCGTTCACTCATAATGGGCTGGAACCCATATTTTAATTAATGTCGACTATACAACATTATACGCAGTCGTTCACTCATAATGGGCTGGAACCCATATTTTAATTAATGTCGACTATACAACATTATACGCAGTCGGTCACTCATAATGGGCTGGCACCCATATTTTAATTAATGTCGACTATACGCAGTCGTTCACTCATAATGAGCTGGAACCCATATTCTAATTAATGTCGAGTATACAACATTATCGAGTATACAAACGACTAAGAGGCCGCAGCCCAAAAAGATGGGCAGATCAGGTTCGCTCCACACTGGACACCCAATTGCACGTCGCACTTCATGACGCTAAGAACCGTCACAGATGGCGATATACCATTAGCAAGAAGCTAATCCAGCGGGAACTTCACGACCCTCAGTAATGAGGAAGGAATACGACTCGAGGAGGAGGAGGACACAACATTATACGCAATCGATCACTCATTTGATCACAAGTTTGTTGCCAAAGTATATATTATACCATGGCAACATACTTGCCCGGGACAGAAAGTTTTGCAAGACACCTTTTGACCTTTTCCAAGACATGGTCTACCCGTGAGCCAAATTTCATTCAAAACCATTCATCTGTTTAAGAGTGAAGAAGTAACAATCTTACACATCATAGTTAACGTGCTTCCGTAGGGGTAAGGTACTTGTACTATTACTTATTCTGTGGTAAGGTTCTAAATAAAATGCTATATAATCACTTACTATTATTTTTAAAATCAATAAAAAATTCCGAGTATTGATAATAATTCATCTTGTCTATAGAGAGGTACCACGATGAAAAACTGGGCAAGTGCGAGTCGAACTCGCGCTCCGAGGATTCCGTAAAGTGTCGAAGTTTTTTCCAAATCGCAATTTTTTTTAGCAACGTAGCAACAAATTTTCAGTTTTCAAATTTATTCTTGTGGTATAAGACCTTGATTTATACCAAATGTCAGGATTCTGGGTCAACGGGAAGTACTCTAGAATTTTGGTTACCTTGAGTGTCGAAATATAAGTACGTTTTTTGCGACATAAACGTCCATATCTTTTTTTCCGTTAACTTAGAAGTTTGATTTTTTTTACAGCTTCAAGGGACCGCAGACTTAAGTATGTGGTTTTAATTTCAACTGGATACGTCCACGCGTTCCCGAGATAAAGGGTCTTTACAGACAGACAAACAGACAGACAGACTGACAGACAGACGGACGTTCAACAAAGTGATCCTTTAAGAGTTCCGTTTTTTTCCTTTTGAGGTACGGAACCCTAAAAACCACGAACGCTCTTTTTCTATCCACACAGTTCATATACTGTCTGCTTTCATGCTGTCTCCTATAGTTCCTGCTCGCTCACATACTGTAATCTCGTGTAGTTGACATAAATCAAGTAAGATAACAAACCTCTAGAAAAAAATCCCTCGTCTTTACGTCTCAACAAATAGAAAATATAAAAAGATTCTCTTAGTTTTCTATTGTACTCGTAAGTATCTTGATATTCATACTGAGCCGAAAACGAACCCGTGGGCTTTGGGCCGTAACAATAAAGTGGACTTAGCAAAGTAATTGCTCGGACCGACCATGCGTGACTCGTGACGAGGAATTCAATAAACCAATCTTATTTATTTTATTAATACCAACAAGATGGCGGATAAACCTTGTTTATAACGATATGTCTTCATGTTAATTTTGTACCTATTCTGGAATTACAGAGAAAGAAAGATGGAAGAATATGGCGCTAGATTTTTTTTCAGAAGCAGGATTTTTTCGGGGCTTATGCTTATTTTTCGCTTTGTTATAGGCGCTAAATTTAAAAAAGAGCTGTAGCTCTTTTTTGCTGGATTTAGAGAAAACATTCGTAATACCCGTATGGGTATAGTTTACAAAATTATTAAAAGATAAAAAAAAAAAAAAAAATTAAAAAATTAAAAAATTAAAAAATTAGTGTGTGTGTGTGTTTTATAAATAATAAATTATTAAATTAGTGCGCCTCACCATCAACGATTGCATTACCACTTACCATCAGGTGGAATCGCAGTCAAGCACTAGTTTATAACAATTAAAAAAAAAAAAAAAAAGATATCAGTGCTATTATTGAATAAAAATGTAAACACAATATAACAATATTTTTTCGTATTTTATCGGACAATCTTCTTGTCTTTTTAATGAGGTTGGGAAATTTTCAAGCAACTTGTTCGATACATTAATATTTATAAACTGAAATAGTACTGTAATCTTTTTCGCGATAGTGCGATCGTTTGAACAATGACAAACTCGCAAGATCATTGGTTAAGTGGTATGGAAGCGATCGTACATTATTCGGTATTCTACGCTAGATATGTAGCAATGAGAACTCGCCACAACTACTGGCGGCCAGTGGTATAACTTACAAGATCTCTAAAAGAGTACAGTAATTTACTCTACCGTCGAGTCGATCGTTTATTATTGCGCATTCTATGCTACTGTCGTGTAGCGAGGCGCACTAGCCGAGCTACTTGCCGACAGTGGCATAGAATGCCCAATAATACCCTACTTAAGTGTAGCATTATTTTACTACTAACTACCCGCGTAGCTAGCTGGTAGACCCTTGCACTTACGTACACATGTACGTGGAATTCAAGAAGTGGTGATAGCAAGTCATCTGCATTCAAGGTAACAGTTTTTATTGGTGGGAAATCATCAAGTAACTTCTTTCACTCTGGGTGAAACGGGAGAGAGTGTCAGACTTCTACTGACTAAAACCCAACCATGTTTTTTGTTGCCCTTTGCGTTCCAGGTCATGTCATCATCATCATCATCATTTCAGCCGAAAGACGTCCACTGTTGGACATAGGCCTCCCCCAAGTGTCGCCATAATGACCGGTCCTGTGCGTCTCGCATCCATCGAATTCCCGCGACCCTCACCAGTCAGCTATTTTTATAAATTTGTCATTCCAACACGATTCCATTGTCATTTTGCTAAATGTTCGTAATCTGTTAATTAATAATGGATCATTGATAGATCAGTGGTCTCGTAATAGAATTGTGGTACGAGCTGTCTTGTAACGAATTAAAAGCAATGACTGCACAGTGACGTTCTAATGGGAGGTCACTAATCAAAGGAATTGTCAAAATCTTAGCAGATTACCGCATATGTCAGACATTCATTTGTCATTATGTACGAGATTACAATTCTGTGCCATTTCTTTCAATTGAGTGTCAGTGGTTGATCATTGGAAAGTCATAATGACGCCATTATTTTAGTAGATTACCAAACTTGTCAAAATCAACAATTATGAAATCAATGATAGACCATTTTGACACTATTTTAATAGCAGACTTGAGGCCCAGGTCATCGGTCCACCTTGTGGAGGCCTTCCAACGCTGCGTCTTCCGTCACCAGGTCATGTTCCTTTTTCTAAAAATCTAGCAACACATCATCTTGTCCATGAACTAAATCTGTTCAACACAAATAAATTCTATTCACAAATCAATCAAAAGCTCAAACAACTACATTACTAAAATGGTAAGGTGACAAATAGCTTCGCTCTAAAGTTATGAGCCAACTGCGCAAATAAAGTGGTATTCGATAATCGCTTTCCAATGGCAGTGCACATTTGAATTTATTGAACATCATCCATTTACGATTCAATAATAAAATAGCTTTGTTCCAACCTCATTTTTATTTGAGTGATGTTAACATATCAATCTGTGAAAATTACAATGAATTGTCCAGAATTTGTTGGAGCTTTCAAATCAATTTGCTTAAACGGTTTGATTGGATGATTTAACCAAATTTTATTGGAACTATGCGATGATTTCATTTTTACAGATTTGAATAAATTATTGATTTTTAATTAAACTGAATAATTCTTTTTGGTATCTTGTCCAGCGATATCTTCGCCAAATATTAGTCGATTTCGATAATTTTTTTTTGGAATATTGATTTCTTCGGGAGAAATAAGACCACCATTTAAATTTGGTAATGATCTGATGATCTTCGAAGATAGACCGTGGAACTCTTCATTATATGATAGCTAATTTTCTGAGATTGCTGCAATCATATGCCTGTCTTTTATATCATTACATTACGTAACACCACGTTGGTATTGACGGGTTCATCGTCATCATTTCAGCCGAAAAACATTCACTGTTAGACATAGCCCTCCCTCAAGTGCCACAACGACCGGTCCTGAGCGTCTCGCATCCCTCGGGTTGTCGGGATGAAGGATTACGCTGTTATATAAAAACCATTCCAACCACATTCCACCAATTGTGTTCAAGTTCCATGTTCCGTACCTCAAAAGAAAAAAAAGGAACCCACTTTGATGTCCGTCCGTCTGTCTGTCTGTCTGTCTGTCAAGACCTTTTATCTCGGAAACGCGTGGAGGTATTGAATTGGAATTAAAACCATACATATACTCAAGTTTGCGATCTCTTGAAGTTGTAAAAAAATCAAATTTCTAAAAAGATACGGCCGTTTATGTCGCAAAAAAGTAATTTCGATACTCTCAAAGAAAATCAAAATTCGTAGGATATTTTCCGTTGACCCAGAATCCTGAAATTTTGCATAAAGCAAGGTCTTATAGCACAGGTATAGGAATAAATCTGAAAACTGTATTTTTTTTTTGTCCAATGTTTTGTTAAGCACTTTACTTATATAAATTCATTAATTCAACACAAACACTGCAAAATTTTCCTAGACAAAAAAACTGTTATAGATTTCATGAAAAACTTACTAAATAGTCCAATCTTCTTTTTCTTCCCCCTCTCTTCAACAGCATCTTCCAGCCCCTCACATAACACCACATATAAAAACACTAGCAACACTGTCAGCTGACGCATTTTTTTACTGGCAACTCCAATTTTCGCAATCAAAATATTTTTTTAAAATATCGATTTTATTGTCTGCATTCACCATGAATAGGTCGAGTAATGGAGGAAGATCGTACACACAGTAAATTTTTAGCCTCTCGATTCACGCACGGGTGTTAATTGAAGGAAAGCCATATGTTTGTTTAGTTATCACTTTCTCAGGAACTGCTAAACTGTAAATAATGAAGCGATGACCGAACTTGACAATGTTGAAAATTATTTTCGCAAAGTTACGTAAATGTTTCATAGGATTTCATGACTTTTATTATGGACATAGAATTTTTATGTAAGGAAATGTAATAAAAGAAAGTGTTCGTCGGTTTTCATCGACAAACTTCGTAACTGTTGGGTAAATGTTAGTTGAATTACACGTATTGTTATACAATTACCTTGGCAAAATGGCGTCGCTGGTCCGTTAGTAAACACTTGTTAGCAACTCTGCCAATTTTTCAAGAAAACAGCTACCGCGTTTTTACTCAAACGAGATAGCTTTTTCTTATAAATTTTATAAGTAAGAATATTATCATCTTCCTGCCCTTGTCCCGTGTTATTTGTGGTCGGCGCAACACGTTTTTTTGCAAGCAATAGATGGTGATGAGTTAAGACTTAAGGATCAATCGACAACTGGAATTTCATGTATGTATTCATACTTTTTTTACGCATCTACTACTATTTTTGATGGGGCGGTTACTAATAGTACCACCTATAGGGAGGTTAGCTCATAGCGGCCATGGAAGGTAAAGCGGCCACGATTCATATTTCAGTTATTTGTAATGGTAGAGTGATGTTACCATAGATATCCGTGAATGTTACCATTCTGGCGCATAGTAAGCATCTCGCCCCGCCCCGTGCAGTAATACGATGGCGATAGGTGAAGGCTGGCGGTTGTAGCGACATAAATATTGTTTTTGCACGTTTTGTTAAAAAAAATACAAGATAAGTTCATCCTCAAAATAGTCCGAAAAATCTGTAATTTACGTGATTTGGCTACTTTGAGCTAACCTCCCCTACGCACAAAACGTTTTGGGAACACATTCATTGTGCGTACAGCTAAGGAGTGGAACTCCTTGCCGGAATCTGTATTTCCTGATGGCTACAACTTAGGGGTCTTTAAGTCAAGAGTGAATAGGTTACTTCTAGGTAAGCGCGCTCCATCGTCGACCGCAACGTCGGTTTCCATCAGGTGAGATAGCGGTCAAGCGTCAACATATCAAGAATTGAAAAAAAAAGTTTTTTTACTGATAAAGCTGTTTCTAATAAAGCTCTTAGTTTCGAAACATTTATTTAGCCAGTGTAAGGTCGAGTTAACTATATTGAGCAAAATATTCATTTCTCTATTTATTTTTTTAACTCTTATCAAACTATTTTCGAGCCATGAGAGTGAAATCGCAAGAGTTTTATTAAATTTTATCTATACATATAATAAAACAGAAACGAAAGAAAAACTGTACATTGAGAATTTTCGAGAAAAAATAAGTGGCTTTTGTTAGAAAAACGTAACTGATCACAAAAAGTGACTTTTTAGAATTTTTGTCTGTTTGTCTGTTTTTCTGTGTGTATGGTACGGCTTCACGCCAAAACTACTGGATAGATTGAACTGAAATTCAGCAAAAATGTTCTTTGTAAACCAAGGAAGGCTTTAGGCTACATATTATCACGCCGTATGTTATGGGAGGTAAGCAATATTGATTTTAAAAGGTTTTTGTTCGTAATTGAATTCATAAAATGACGTTATTTAGTTAATAAAAATTTAACTCTGGGAACATAACAATTACGCTATTTTTATAAAGGAGCGAAGCAGTAATATTGTAAATTGCAAGAGAACAGCTATTCAACAATATGTCAACGGGGAATTTAGCGGTAAGGTCAGGCGACCGTTTACCGCTCTAAATGGTGCGAGTTCAAATAAAAAAATATTGTTTTCAAAAATCGTAAAATTCTTTTCATTTAGTTTTTGCATTTTTTTATGTGCATAGGAACGATACTGTTATGAAATCTGAGAACTTTACATGTCCTAAACAGATTGATTGGTGGTACAACAAGCAACACTATCATGATGTCAAATCAAAGTGTTGGTTCTAAGTTTTAACTTACCAAGCACATTTGTTGTAGGTAATTGATTTAAGTATGTAATTCTTAGTTTTGTCCCTTGCTGCTGTTACCATAATTTTTTTAATGTAAAAATAATGTAGTTGTCTGTTAAATTAACGACAATTTAGTTTTATTCATAATTTAATTTGGGTAAAATATAATATGTAGTTTCCGTTTTCTAACTAGATGGCGTTGGTCGAGTTAGATCGCGCTATGGTTTCGTTCCCAAAAAGTGATGTTATAGGTGCCGATGTGCCGCTCTCATCCTATAGAAACGGGGGTTACCTTTGTTGTCTGTGTTGGTTGATGTGTTTAATTTTCCTGCGAATAATTATTATTTTTCTACTTACTAGCAATTCTTACGTACTTATTCGATTACTTTTCATTGATTTGAATATCGTTAGTATCGGATTAAGAAGGAATTTTAGCTATGCCTTTTAGAAAAAGATCAAATCTGTCTCGAAACTCAAGGGTTTCTAAGATGCGCAGGTTAGTTCGATCTCCGCTTCTGTTGTGGGAGAAATATCATTCTTGGCATCTTCTGTCCGAAGACTTCCTAAGAGCTCAGAGACGCACTACTGAAGATAATACAGAGGCAACTGATGAGCGCGTTCTAAACAGTAGCCTTAGTTCACTTCAAGACATGGTCATTTCGATCGGCGGCAGTTCTCAGATGGATTATGGGCTACCGACTCCACAACATCTGGATGTACAAGAGCGTGGAAACAGAGAGTACAACTCTGAAATAAATTATGATCCAAGAGCTATGAGTACCGTCGTCAATGACCATGTCTCTAAGTTTACCTCAGAGCAAAAGCAAAGTTTCGACACCATCCTTGAAAGCGTTGGACTCGGCCAAGGTAAAAGGTTTTTCTTGGATGCTCCTGGTGGAACAGGGAAAACATTTGTCACCGCTGGCATTCTCGCAGAGGTCAGGAGGCAAGGCAAGATTGTCATTGTAGTAGCATCGTCAGGAATCGCCGCAACACTGCTTCCTGGTGGCAAAACAGCGCACGCAATGTTTAAGATTCTCATAGATTTAGAGAGTAATGAAACACCTGTTTGTGGAGAGTCACGCAACAGTGACAAAGGGCGCGTGCTTAAAGATTGCTCTTTAATCGTGTAGGATGAATGCACTATGGCGAACAGAAAAGCAGTAAAGGCGGTAAACAGGACTTTGCAGGACATCCGCAAGAACCATAAAATGATGGGTGGCGTTACGGCTCAGTTTAGCGGCGATTTCCGACAAACGCTGCCTGTGGTGACGCGAGGAACTAGGGCTGATGAGGTGAATGCTTGGTTGAAATGCTCTTTCTTATGAACACATATTCATAGGTTGAGCTTAACGATGAATATGAAAGCACAGCTTGGCGGGAATGTACAAGCCCAAGAATTTTCTGATGTTCTCTTAAAATTGGGTGAGAGAACGCTACCATCTACTGGTAGCGTTTCCTCACAGTGGCCAGGTGGTTCTACCTGAGATACTTGAGAGAGTGGTGTCTACCTTAGAAGATTTGATTCACCTGGTGTACGGGGACATCAATAGGATACCGCACCAAGATAATTATTGGGTGTGTGAACGAGCCATTTTAACACCCAGAAACGACCAAGCTTCAGCGATCAATGAATTCATTCTCGCAGAAATTGAGGGAAATGAAGTGATCTACACTTCAATAAACATTGTTGTCGACCAAGATGATGCCACACATTACCCCGTAGAATTTCTCAATTCTCTCAGTGCACACATTAAGCTAAACGTCGGTGTCCCAATTATGCTTCTTCGAAATCTCACTCCGCCGAAACTGTGCAATGGGACCCGGCTCAAAGTTGTCTCGCTACAGAGAAATATCATTGAGACAGAAATTCTAACGGGTTATGGAGTCGGCGAGACAGTGTTTATACCATGTATACCACTAAATCCCCACAATTACCCTTTTCAATTCAAGCGCGTGCAGTTTCTTGTGAGCGTGTGCTTCGCCAATAAATAAGTCACAGGGGCAGACACTGAAGGCTGCGGGTGTCGACTTCAGGTCGAGCTGCTTCTCACACGGACAACTGTACGTCGTTTGCTCCCGCGTCACCAGCCCTGACTCGCTGTACATATTGAATGAGACCGAGGGAAAAACTACGAACGTTGTTTACAAAGAAGTGTTACAGTAAATTATAACACTTCTGTTATTCGACGTCTCCTAAATTTCCTTATTAACCTGACGTCTCTTGCCAGTAAATAAACTACATAACTTTAAAATTTTGAGTTTATTATGCCAAATAGTTTTTGAGGGATCTAAGCTAAAGTATAGTATGGGACGCATCTTTTGAGTGTTTTTGTAAATCAACAAACTATCACTAACTATTATTAAAATAAAAATAGAATAAAAAACAATACTTATGTGATACGTGAGCAAAGCCACGGGTACAGCTAGTTAGTTATATTTAAATATTTGTTACTGTACTAAGTCTGATTTTATATTGTATTTACATATAGGTTAACGTTAAGTTGTTTATTTATTTTTTATGTAGTTCTTTTATTTTTTATCGTTAGTAGTATTGTAGTAGAGTTTAGTGTTATTTTAGCTTTTTAGGTTAATGTTAGTGTAAGATTATGACTTTTTTCAATTTTTTTTTTTTTTGGTTTGGAAACCACTATTGTATTAGGTTCCGCCTGTAAAGATAGTGTGTCTATATTTAATAATAAATAAATAAATAAATAATTTCTCCCCAGGTAGCCCCCCTGGTAGAATTACTAAATACTAGCTTATTCCGACGCTAGCCCAGAAGATGTCTTTCCACTCTTGTTTTACCAAAGCTCTTCCTTTCATTCCATTTATATGTATAGCTCTTTTTGCAACTACGAGTATATTGGGTAATACTAACAATATATTTGAGTCTACGTGTATTCCTCTGAGAGAATACGTACATAATATGTACTCGTACGGACTCGCAATTGATTAACTAGGAGAAGTATTTAATCTCCCTCTCTTATGAATGTATGTCCCAAGAGAACTGTACATTATTTAATTACTTGCCTTATTTTGTTTAACAATAATAATTGCGTTCATTTTTGTAAGATACCTATTAATAAGTCTGTATACTTAGATCCCAGAGCGATCTGACATAACTTATATTCACATGGATGAAACCTTAGGTTCTCAGTAGCGTCTCATGTGCTTTGAAAACTTGGGTCACTAAAATTTGTCTGACTACTGAAATAAAACTTTGTAATAGTTACCTTAATAACATATTTAAAAATTAGACATGTAAAAATAAGTAAAGTTCATTTATTTTTTATGGAGCTTTAAAGCGTCTGACAGAAGTTTTGGTCCATGGAAAGTGTCTGACACTTATTATATTAATTTAGAATCATATTTTACAAAACATATATAAAAATCAGCCATAAAAATTTAAGTAACTGTTATTTTTTGTTTCCTTTCTCACCTGGTACCAGCCCAGGAACCCCAAGGAGGAGCTCCACAAGCACACAGGTATTCAAAGCGCATGAGACGCTACTGAGAACCTAAGGTTTCATCCATGTGAAAATAAGTTATGTCAGATCGCTCTGGGATCTTGAACTACTGGTCATGGCAAGCTGGTGGATTTTATACGTATTTCGTGTAAAGTATAGGCGCATAACTGGCCTGTTGGTCTAGTGGTTAGTGACCCTGACTGCTATGCCGGAGGTCGTGGGTTCGATTCCCACCCAGGACAAATGTTTGTGTGATGAGCGATCATTTGTTCTGTGTCTGGGTGTAATTTATCTATATATGTATGTATTTAGAGATATATAAGTATGTTTATCAGTTGTCTAGTACCCATAACACAAGCTCTGCTTAGCTTGGGACTAGACGGCGTTGTGTGATAGTTGTGGAATATTATATTATATTATACTAGCTGAGCCGGCAAACGTTGTTCTGCCATATAAATAAAAAATAAAAAAAAATAGATGTTGGCCGATTCTCAGACCTACTCAATATGCTCACAAAATTTCATGAGAATCGGTCGAGCCGTTTCGGAGGAGTTCAAGTTCGAACACCGTGACACGAGAATTTTATATATTAGACTAGCTGAGCCGGCAAACGTTGTTCTGCCATATAAATAAAAAAAAAAAAAAAATAGATGTTGGCCGATTCTCAGACCTACTCAATATGCTCACAAAATTTCATGAGAATCGGTCGAGCCGTTTCGGAGGAGTTCAAGTTCGAACACCGTGACACGAGAATTTTATATATTAGATTATATATAGAGGAGGGGGCCGAGTGGGCCATGTTCCGCTGTTGATACGTTCTAATGGGCATAGTATCATACGTTAGGGTTTCTTTCCGTAATTGACACGTTACTAGCACGGTCATGTATGATACGGTTTAATGAACGGACTACTCAATAAACCTCTACTTATACGTACCTGACCTAGCTACTTCCTTTTTAGTCGGTAATTGAACAAAAACTAAGATTTATGCGTTACAAAACCATGATTAAAACCCAGCACTATGTTACAAAGCTCGCCGTCTGACCATCCGGTAACCGAGCCCAGGTCGTCGATAGCGCGTAGTGTTCCACGCGCGCCTAAAGGAGATGTCAGCAACCGTAGGGGCCCAGCAGTGTCGAAGCTTACTGGGGCCATGGGTGATGCGAAAGAGATCCCCGGGGCCCTGGAATAATGGAAAAGAAGGAACAGGAGTGGGTTTTTAGTCAATAAAAGTCTGACACGCCCTCCCGTTCCGCCCAAGAACGGGGGATGTCATTAGATGATTTTCCCACCCGAAAACTAACTAAGCACTGTGTTACAAAACAATAAATAAAACCCAGCAAAATATCTGAAACTCTACCTAAATTGAATATCGAACATCAACATATTTCGTACCAAATGTTGTCGACACCGATAACAATTGATAGAGTGGTGCAAATAGAGCGGATCCCAGTCGCTGTCAATAAATATTGCGGATCACTAGGGATGGGTCGACGCATAAATAGGGTCCGCCCAGTAATAACTGAACTATCAGTTACTCGGATACACTGTAATTTTTTATGGAGTTTTAACATTCTGAATGATTTAGTGATTTATTGTAAATACGGATTTTACTTGAGATAGGAAACGAAATCGATGAAGATTTATTATCTAACGTTATTGGTGAGTAATTTTCTTTAGTAATCCACTTTTCAGGAAACGCGGTATGGAAGGAAGGAAGGCTCAAAAACATGAAAAAAAAAACAGAACAATTGCGAGTCGTACTCGCGCACTGAGGGTTCCATACAAACTTACATATGAAAACAGTTCGATTCCCGAATTGAATTACGAAGATTTTTTAGAATCTCGTAAAATCGCAATCGAAGTCCCTACAAATTTACAGTTTTCAGATTTTTTCCTATATTTGTGCTATGAGACCTTGCTTCACGCCAAATTTCAGGATTCTAGGTCAATGGGAAGTACCCTATGAATTATGATGTCCTTGACAGTGTCAAAATACATGTTGTTTGCGACATAAACGGCCGTATCTTTTTTTTCGTTCACTCAGAAGTTTGATTTTTTTCACAGCTTCAAGCGACCGTAAATCTAAGTAAAAGGTTTTAATTTCAACTCGATACCTTCATGCGTTCCCGAGATAAAGGGTTTTGACAGTCAGACAGACAGACGGACGGACAACAAAGTGATCCTATATGGGTTCCGTTTTTTCCTTTTGAGGTGCCGAACCCTAAAAAATCAGGTATTCAGTTTATTCAAAGTCGAAATTACACCTCATATTTTTTTCAGGCATACAGACTTGATCCCAAAGTACAATGAATACAAAGTCACAGTTTTGGTAGACATTATTTCTGCAGGAATGTTCGAAGGAGTCACCATGGTCCTGGTACGCAAAAGGCAACTGAAAGAACACGGTTGGGTTTTAGTCAGTATAAGTCTGACACTGAGAAGTAATTTAATTATTTCCCACCCTCAAAAAAAAGGTACATTTTCATACAACCGGTCTTACGTGATTATGATGTTATTACACATCTTTCTCTAGATATTTTGGGTACATAGCTATCTTGTGGATATTGTCTAGGCTTCTATACAAATCAAAACATAAATTTGTTTAAAACTAATCTAGTAAAGACCTCTGAAAATCGGCTATTTTAGGTGAACTTTGGCCCTCCATAATGCACTCGTATATTAAAAATATAAAAAAGTACATCAATAAAAGCCTTGCACTTTTAGTCGAGATTCTGAATGATGACAATTTTTCTGAAAAACTTTTAAGGGTTTAAAAAAAACACGTATTTCCTGGAACAAGTTTTGTGAAATATTCAAGTAAATCACGTAATTACCGAATGCCAACAGAGTTTTTTTGCGTTGTCTCTCTTTTTTTACATTGCCTCTTCATCAAACATCGCGTTGGATTGCGTCAGATGTAGCAACAAGCTTTTAAACCATGCTCGATGGTGACGATAGGCGAGTGGAAAAGGATTTAATACAAATTTAGTTTTTTTCATGGTCATCTAATAAACTTTACACACCGGGATACCACATTCGGCTTAAAGATATTTTTTCTCATAAAGAACACAAATAGTTCACTTAACTATGAGATAATAAAAAAATCATGCAGTAATTCTAAAGTACATCGTGACTCCGTGAGTCGATTTTAGATAGAAAATAACGATAATTACACTTGTATAGGGTTATAAAGAATTTAAGTAGGTACACATGTTTTGTTATAAAATTTTAGACACCTTATGTGTCTTTTAACATTTTTTTAAAATATTTGTACTTTTTCCTCGTCGGCAGTTATATTTTTGAGCCGTTTGGGGTTGAAACTCTTAGGCCGTGTGGTTCGAGTGCTCATACGCTTTTTAAAGAATTATTCAAACGCTTAGTTGACACTTCGCGTGACCCAAGGACTGGCTTTTACCTCAGTCAGAGATTAAGCATTGCCATAAAACGTGGCAATGCCGCCAGCCTTTTGGGCACACTTCCAGTCGACAGCGATGCGGAGGAGTTTTATAATGCCATATTTTGGCTAGTAGTTTTTGCCTTTAGTGTATAAATAGTTTTAATTAGTGAAGCGTTTTTATTGAATTAAATATTTTTATTTACAAAACAGAAAAAAAAATCATATCATCTGGTAATTTATTATGACACCGCTCCCTCGTATAAAATATTTTTCTTCTCGTAATTGGTTCTGGGTGGTCTGAGTTCTAGCTTGTTACGGTGTCAGGTGTGGTATCCATCATTTCTTTTTTAAAAGTAAGTTGAGAGTGTGTTTCCTTTGATTTTATTTTTCTAATTAAAATGCTTGTTAAGAATGTATATAGTTGTTCTATATCGTATATCTTAGTGTCGTTGTATATTTTTTTAGACTACGTTAGGTAGTGGTAAGTTGTAAAGAGTTTTAATAAGTCTATTTTTGATTACTTAAATGTCATTTATGTAAGTTTTATCAGCACATCCCCAAATTTCAACTAGTTACTCTGGGTGAGGTTTCACGAGTGCATTATATATCATATGTCTGATTTTATGTGGGATATAACCAGAAAGTCTACGTAATGCTCCCGTGTGTGAAGACATTACAACAACATAATACTAACTAAAAATATGCCACATGATATCACAAGATAATTTTACGTATGTGTAAAATGCGAAGGGTCCAATAACACTGGTGTATCACCTGAGTAAGGGACGGAGACCGTAATCGTTCATTTTTAGGAGCCCGAGATTATCCCACAGTCGTAAACCTAGGGTTGAATCACTGCGAATTTAGAGCCGCTAGACAAGTACCTACGCTATAGCGACGCTCAACTAACCTTTAGCTAGCTATAGTGTACTTTAAAGTTGACAAAAAATAAAAGCCCCGTTTTGACACCTGTCAAAACGTATACTTAAATTCGCAAAAAGAATACTCGCAATATATTCCATCACATTATTTAACGCGTCAAAAAATGTATGTATTTTTTTAAAAACCTTTATGTAATTAATTATTATTTTATTGTTTCTTTCAGTTTCGTTCCAAGTTACATTCAGCGGGCCTTTTATTTTTTAACGAGTTTAGGTTATAATTTTTTGTCATGTTTAACCAAACTTGTCAAATATTTATAAAATATAGTACTAGCACCACCAGTGGTGGTGGGTAAGCAGCAAGCACAATTGCACCTTCCTAAATATCGAAATAGTACATTTTGATACAAGTGGAGAAAGTTTGTCATTGTGACCGAGGCGGCATTCGCCCGAGCCCTAGCGAGGGTATTATGGAGTTTCAAACGACATAAACGTTTGTATATGTGTGTGTGTGTGTGTTCGTTACGCTTTCGTGCTCAAACGGCTTCATGGATTGGGATGAAATTTAGCAATAAAAAATAAAAATAATTAAGAATAAAAAATAATTATTAATAATTTTATTAATTAATAATAATTAATTTAGTTTGTTTATTTAGGTAGACCGTGTCCTGGAATAGACCATAGGATAGATACATTTTATCCCGGCAGTAAGTTCTCTGAGACAATTTCCTACTTTCACGCGGGCGAAGCCGCGGACAGAAGTTAGTAAATATAAAGATACAGACAAAGTATTTGAGTACATATATTATATATAATATAGAGTGACTGACTAAATTAAAATGTGTTAAGGTTTACTCATTGCACCTACCACAATATACTTCTACATCACCCATAGGTTGACTGGTAGAAAATGCCTTAAGGCATAATATAGTCCCTTGAACATCTGGCCGGAGTTAAACGCACACATACTCGTACCACCGCCTGCGCCCGCATAGAGCCCCGCTGACCTTTAAAACCATTTTCTTTGCAGAATATTGATTGATTTACATATGCTATGTACATTCTGAAGATCATTTAACCAGCAATTTTTTTCTGTAAACATATTTTTCTAAAGATCGTTTATAAGAAGTAGGGAAAACCAGCGAAAAAATATAATGTAGTTATTTTTATTTTGACTGAAGTTTATTCATATAACAAAATCATACATTGATAATGTTGTACATGAATCTATAAAAAACATTATTTTTTCAAACCCATTAAATCTAGCCGTTACCAAGGAGTAGGCTTCAGAAAGTCACTGTTTTATAGCACTGCTCGAGAGCTAGGGCCTTAAGACATTAAGTCCGCCTCTCTACTTTTGTGTGCATAAAGAATTAAATAAATAAATAAAGATACGACGTGAGCACTATTCCTCCAAATTGCCAACCCTGTCTCTCGGTACAGTCGCGGACGGAAGTCATGCAAATTATTCAGTTATTACAGCGATACGTTATGTGCTACACTTTTGTACCCGAGTGTAATAGTGACATATTGACGCCTGTTTTGCGCTATTTATTTTGTGCGCGACAAATATTATTATCTCCTTGAAGTAAATAAATGTTAATGGTGGTGATGAAGTGGGAAAGATGATTTCGTGTGTAGGAACATTTTTATGTTCCCTCTATGCATACATCCATGTTATCATTCAACAAACCACAATAGGTACGCCTATAATTCGTCAGTTCTGTTTAAGGGTTTTTTTTTAATATCGTGCGGACTTCATCACGCATGCGGCATTGCACCGCACGCGAACTCCCGCAAATGTCCTTTTCATACAAGTATTTATTGTAATGCGTGGAATACACAAACGGGACGCGTTTTTTTGCATTATGAAATTTTCTGCATGCGAGGCAATCCCGCATGCGTAGCAATACCGCATGCGGGATGAAATCCGCACGATATTAAAAACACCCTAAGTCCTACGCAATTGATGTTCCAGGGGGGGGGCGGGGTTGGTTACGTCCAGGGCTGTGGAATCGTTCGATAAAGTCACTGCGTCCCAGGCACACAAAGGGCAACTGAAGGAACACAGATAGGTTTTAGTCAGTAAAAGTCTGACACTCCCTCTCGATCCATCCAAAGTGGGAAAACCTATTTGATGATTTTCCACTTCAAACAAGGAGTATTTGCGTTATCTCCATTAACCGGGCACAAATCCAAATCCTATTAAAACTGAAAAATCCCAGACGAAAAAACTCAATGAGGTACAGAAAAAAATACTCATTTACATGCAATGTCATCATCATATGACCTTTTTATTCCTAATATTTATATTCCTGACCTTGTCCCGTGTTATTTGGGGTAGGCGCAACAAGTTCTTTCCTTCCATACCGTCCTGTCACCCGTCATGTCATCCATCACCAACTAACTTTCCTTTCATATCGCTCCTTACACAATCCATCCATCTTTTCTTTGGCCTTCCTCTCCCTCTCAATACATGTGGATTTATGGAGAGGGAGAAAAAGAGTTTTATGACGAGTATACATGTGGATGTATCTGCAATAATAGTTAGTGAATATATTTTTTCCGTTCAATGGTCTCTCAAATATTCCCATACAACACCCACAAAACACTACATACTTATACTCCCTTCTACCTACTTAGATAAATTTGATTATTATAAGGTAAATACTAAATACTTATATATATGTAAATGAAATGGTTTTTTTTTTAAATAAACATAACTTTATTTCAATCAATTTCACAATTGTTTTTTAAATGGCGTATCAACAAGTTTCCTCCTTACAAAACTTATGAATTGTACACAGTACAAGGCAACAAGATAATTATTTAACATTCATACAAATAGAAATAACTAATATTACATAGTACAATGAAAAGCGTTCCAGGTACTGACAACGCCTGCTCTTTTTAGGTTTTTAACATTTTTACACTAGTAGTCGTATAAGAACTAAATAATTTATTTAATTAAATGCCTCATAAATTTATTTATTTTATTTTATTCATTCAAATTCAGAAGATGGATAGTTCAATTGAATTCATTTAAGTATAACAGTTGGTATATAAGTTGCTTAAAGCACAATATACATATATTGTACTTTTATTACAAAGTACCATAAAACAACCTTTTTTAACTTCTGTCTAATGCTGACGCGAATAGAATATAGTACATTTATTCAAGTAACGAATTACATACCTATATAATCCACAATTATTAATAGAAATACTAAATCAATTTCACCTGGCAAGGTCCCGATAACTCGGCCCATACATCTCACAAACAGTCCGTACTTCATTACAAGCTTACAATATGAAACATATCGGGCTATTACTACAACAAAATGGCCGCCGCAGGGCTGCTTTATAAAGTATGACATTACGCGACTGAGGTCCGATAACGTTAGCAACGTCCATTAGGCAGCGGTTGTCAAAGATGTTTGTTGGTTAGCTCCTGAAAATATGATTAGAACACTATACTACTTAGGCTTGAAATTGGCGTCGAGGTGCACCGGCACCAGCCACCGAGCTAGAACGTCAGAAAGTCTGTTTACTCACTCGTGCGGCCGCTTCCTTCGCTAGTATTACTGCTTCGCAGAAGGAGGCGACCGCCTGCTATTCCTCCTCGCTTCGGACCATGGCCTGTACCAGGGCCCGGCGCAAGGGGTCGTTGCCGCCGTTCGCACCCACGAGGACACGGCGGTACTCCGCCCAAGCCGGGCACAACTCCACCGTGTTCTCCGGGCGGTCCACACAATGGTGACATCTGGGCGTTTCTTCCGCACGCATCTGGTGCAGGAACCACCCGAAATTTCCATGTCCGGTGAGGACCTGCGTCATGCGAGACGTGAGGACGCCGTGACGTCATTCCAGCCACTCCTCAAATATGAGACTTACCGACATAATTATGGCGTGCCCAAGGTCGTGAATTGGGTGACCATCACGGAAACCCCTCATGCCTACGAAAAGCACGTTTAGCCGTTCTTCCCGACTGTTTAGACTGCTTTTGACTTACTCTAAATGACTCAAAAATTTACGAATGAATCGTAAATTTTTGATTCATTTAGAGTAAGCCAAAAGCACGAAAGCTTGTCACGCTGTCTCGCCAAGGGGTATCATATGGCCCATTCACTCCATGTAAGGTAGAGACTGGTATTCAACTGGAAAACTTCAATATAGTCTAGACAGACCAGACAAATAATAAAAGAATTAACTTTTTTATTTACGTAGAACATCATCAAATGACTTCTCCCGCTCTGACTAGAGCGAGACTATCAAACATGTACGAGCAAACCCGTACATATCAATTGTATTAATTTTGTGCTGACATCGACGCGCAGCGAATGAATAAAAACACACATTTAAGTAAGCATTTTAGTAGTTGCATAGCATTGATGAAAGACTCATTCGCCGCGGGTCGATCATCTATCATTTTCGGGCAATACACTAATTGAACAAAATCAGTTTATCATTTAAATGTACCTTTACCCCGTACACTTACTAAAACGCACCTATGTTCCATCTGTAACCCTTTGCATTCCACGGTAACTCGATCCGACAATGCCACAGCCCTGGCAGGTATCAGCACTAGTGGGCCCCGTCAGTTTTGCAGACTCTTCTTTGAGATTCGCTTTGGACACGACGCGCCATCACTCCGAGTCTAGCCCTTATCAAATAGCGAGCTATCAAATACCCTCTGTCTGCAAGCCCTTACCTATATTGGCTGATAGTCGCCCTGAGCCTCCCTCACATTCTCTCTCTCTGTACCATGGCTTGGACCAGGGCTGGACGTGAGAAGACGCCCCGGCTGATTGCCTCTACGAGGACATGGCGGTTCCCCGCCCAAATCAGAGAGAGAGGGGCAGATCTCCACTGTATGCTCCACCATGTCCTCCGGACGATCTGCACAATGGTGGCACCCAGACGTTTATTCTCGCTACTGAATCCGAGACAGGAACCTCAAAAAAATAACCGTTTTGGTGGGAACCTGCGTCAGACGGAAAGTGAAGACGTCTCTCTAACCACACCTCAAAGAGGACACTTATCGCTGTAATTATAGCGTACCCGACCTTCAGCAAACTTGTACATTAATACATCTGTCAACGCCATCATTATTTAATATACCACCGTTCTATCAGCAACTAATAGTCATAAACTCTAACCGCCCCCCGGGCTGCATAAACCACTTTGGCAATCTCAGCACCGACCAATTAATTGTTGTATCGGTTTTATGACCAGGCCTAATCCTGGGCGGCCGGCCATCGGCACAATCATTACACGAGAACGGGGGATTACGGCTTAATGAGCCACTTTGAGAACCGCTGGAGGGACAAAAATAGGTTAGGATGGAAATAAAATCTGTTGTTTTGTTTCGGTGTCGTATTGGCGAAAGTTTATGTGTGTACGAGAAAATTTGTTTAAGGTTTTCTTTTTTATAGTTCCCTGTACTGTACCAGCAACAATACATGTTCTTATCTCAATGCTCAAGTTAATAAGTATAGTGTTTAGTAGGTTTAACAATTTTTAGAAATCCATACATACAATTGAAGTAAAATTGAGTTTACTAAATTACTTAGAATCGATATTCGTCGATATCTATAACCAAAATGCAAGTCTATCGATCTATCTATCTGTCTGTCTATCTGTTTGTTCCGGCTAATTTCCGAAACGGCTGGACTTATTTTAACAGGACTTTCACTGGGATGGATACCTGAAAACATACATTTTCCTTTGTTACATTCAAACTGTTCCTAGCCGTCAGCTAGCTGCCAATCCTCACTCTAAACTAAATGTCGCCGCATATGGGCCACATGCCACAGCCACAAACGCCGCCACGAGAAGCTAGAAACCACTTGTGGCCGGTGGCTGCTACTGTTTTTTACCCATGCGCGCAGTATCATAATGGACTCTAAGGAAGAAGATTTAAATGCGTGAATGGCGTATGACAGCGTTTTGTATCGGCGCCGGTGTTTAGTGGCCGGTGTAGGCCACAATAAGCGAGTAGCAGCGATTTGTAGCGTGTGGCACGTATGAAAACTATAGGAAATATTCCGGTGGCGCCGTTTTTTGGTTGTGGCCGGTGGCCCGTGTGCGGCGACCCTAAGTCCAATAGCTTTTGACAGAATTATGTCTGTCAGACTCAGAACGATCTGTCAAACTAATCCCTAGGTGTCGGTAACGTCAAATTGAAACTAGGACATTGATATCGGGGCAATATCTTTGCCTTAGCAGAGCCTTTGAGCAAAGTAATAAGTTTCCATATTTACCTGCCGTCCCTGCAGTTCTCGCTAAGCTAAATAGTATGCGGACATCTCCCCTTTGCAGTACCGTAACTAGGGCAGTGCCAGCGGTGCCCAGGTACAGGGCGCAGACCCTGCAGGGGCGCAGGAATTATAAGTGTTTGGATCATGCTTGGTACTTAATAAACGGATAAAAAGAGATTTTGTGACTTATACATGTAAAAAAAATACATTTACAAATTGCATTACCTTTTCATTAAATGAATAACTTAGTTGTGTTAACTATTGCTACAATTAATCCATTAAATAAATAAAATAATTAATCAATAACATAAAATTACAACAATTGATTTTTGAAAATTCATCATTTCATTGAAATTAATTCATACATGCAATACCTGTTTACTGAGTGACACAATATATTTGGAGACAGTGTCCGAATCGACACCTTTTATTTTCAATATTTTTTCACTGACGATTCGGACACCACCAAATTTATTGAAGCTATTTAGTACAGTCAGATAAAAAAAACTGGGCAAGTGCGAGTCGGACTCGCACAATGAATGGTTTTCCCATTAGAAAAAAAGTAAGTTTTTTTTTTGACGTTACTACAAATTTTCAGTTTTCAGATTTATTCCTATACTTGTGCTATAAGACCTTGTTTTATGCCCAATTTCAGGGTTCTAGGTCAACAGGAAGTACCCTATGAATTTTGATTTCCTTAGGAGTGTCAAATTTACGATTTTTGCGACATAAACGGTCGTATCTTTTTTTTAACGAATAAAATATTCAGTTCTTTCAATTCTTTTTATATTATATTTATTTTGGATATTTTGAATTTTTTCACAGCTTCAAGGGACTCGATACCTCCACGTGTTTCCGAGATAAAGGGTCTTGACAGACAGAGAGACAGACAGGCAGACTGACGGACGGGCAATAAAGCGATCCTATAAGGGTTTCGTTTTTTTCCTTTTGAGGTACGTAACCCTAAAATAGTTTTGGTAACGCTTTTTTTTCCATATTTTATATTTTAAAACTTTTTATCTGACTGTAATAAACAGTGTGTGTCCGAAACGTCCGTGAAAAATAAAGTGTCAATTCGGACACTGTGTCCGAATATACTGTGTCCGAATCGTCATTAAGTCGTTTATCGTATACCTAATAGGGTTGTGACGCATCCTACCAGGAGTGCTGATTCCGTGGGTGCTCAGGGCTGAAGCACCCACAAATAAAGAGGGTGGTGGTGGGTGCTTATTGAAATTCACACTGGGTGCATAAAAAGCTCGCAGTGTCCCCTAAGTGCAGGCACATTCGAATATACCGGAGTACATCCAGTGGGAGTGGGATAAATGGTAGATACAAAGAATTTGTTTGTGTTATCAAATCCAATCAAGCAAGCATATCAGACTTTGGTTTTTTAACCGACTCCAAAAAAAAGGAGGAGGGTCTCGTTGCAGTCGTATTTTTTTTATGAAACTCCATCTTTTATGAACCCATTTGAAAAAATAGTTTTTATTTGAAAGAATAAAAGTCTTCCAAAATGTTCTCATTTTTATCAAAAATCCGTATTTCTGGATCTGTTTCTTCGCCGTTAAGTGAATCGTTGTTTTAGTTTCACTTGACGAAGTTGTATTTTTTAGTTATAAAAAAATTTAAAGCACGACTTACTGAAGGTGCTCCGCTAATATCACGAAGGGGTAAACGAAGACTAACCGGTCTGGAAAATTGTTGTGTATTTTAACACTTCATGGCTTACCGTGACGTGTTAAGATGTCAGGCCTTGGCCCTTGATCTATTCTACCATCGATCCATCGACTCTTGGTAGAAAAACGGACCAGATGACCCCGACTGAATCGTCACCGACAACGGAAAGTCGTAACAATTCAGTCATTCGATCGCCATTTTATCGAATAACAAAATCGTTCGATTAGTGTAGTAATTAATACCTTAGGGTATTTTTTAACTTGTTGAATGTCGGAGCGCAGATCCATGCGAGACACAATGTTTTTTTAATTGTGTCTCTAATAGCGGCGGCATACGAAAGGTTAAATCTGCCAATTTGGCAGATTTGTTTTTACTCTTCAAAATATATTACTATCTGTTTTCGATCAACGTAATGCCTAAAGCCAAATTTCTGCACGTAATTTCACGCTGCTTAATAATTTCTCAATAACACAAACATTTTGATAAACAACAACCGTCGCATCAGGAAGGTGAGCAAACATTTGTCTTACCAAGCAACATCAACTTCAGTAACAATACAAAATTTTCCGCTTTCCTTCTAAGAATAATATCCAGTACGTTAGTGGCTGACATCCTCACATAAAGGTTAGTCCTCGACTCCTGGAGTCACGCGCGAAACAAACGACAGCATCACTCCTGTACACGACTCAACACTGGATTGATTTTAGTTGTCAGTAGATACACGACAGAAGATCTTTTTCAGTACTAGATTTTAAAAGATATTTCTAACAAGGATTATCTTTTATTTTCACTACAATTGCGAATCTATTTACGTTTGCGAAGTTTTATATTTCTTTAAAACAGACTTACTTTTGAAAAAAAAACTCAACATAATAAAATAAAATAAATAAATAATTATAATGTTTCCTTAAGAGCTCCCAACCCGCCGTATCATAAAACCGTTCTTACGTATTATGACCATTTGGCCACTTACAATAAAAGAATGAAAAAACAATTATAGAATTCTAAAATGGAACTCTTTGCGAGCATGTTACTTTTTAATTCCCGAAACTATCATTTGTTTTTTCATTGTGGCGTCCTTTCGAAGATTGTGTGTCGCTATCAAAATGAATTTAACTCGTGAACATTTTCGTTCAATGATTTTTTATGATTTTCGTTGTGGCTTAACTCAACAAGAGAGTTGCCAGAGACTTCATTTGGCATTTGGTGATGAAACAACATGACGCAGCTCTGTGTATTCGTGGTTTGGAGAATTTAGACGTGGATGTGATCATCTCAATGAAGAGGTACGTGAAGGTCGGCGGCCGACTACGATTACAGACTCGAATATTGACACCCTACGACAACTTATTGAAACTGACAAAAAAATTACTTGCCGGCAAATTCTTGCTTTGTTACGGACCGGGAAGATCCCTCTTAAGTGTCATGACCAAAAGCGTGCGTGATCACTGTCTGAATGCATAGAAGAGAAAGTGACACTCTTTCATTTATTTTTGCAGTCGGTTTGTTATGAAGATTTTATTTTTATGTTTTGAATTGATAGTAAGGGGCTTTCCCATCGAATCTATCCAATAATAATAATAAGTTTATTTGTACATACTCGTATAAGCAACAACACAGAGAAACAGTAGATGGTACAGTTCAGTCAAAATTAGTGTCGAATTCCCGAACTCCTAAACTAGGTACCTAGTTTAATATAGACCAGACCACCGCAGACCTCTATTTTATGTATCTGTATCTTATGCGTCCTCCTATGAATACAGGATAAGCTTTTTGTTTAATAAACTATCATATAGAAGATAAATTATTTTCTAATTTCACTAGTAATGTTCCCCTCATCGCAAAGCGTATAATTCTCATTGTTTCAAATAGTTCCAAGAGCCGCACGTAGCAGACAAATGGCCGCATCAGACGCCTGCGAACTGCGATATATGGTTAGCATTTACTGGCGGATTGAAAGATTTTGCTACTAATGGAAAATGGAGTCAAATCATTTGTTTTATGTGTCCCGAACGACAAAGTTAATGTGTTTGGAATTTGTCTGTAAATAGGCGAATTTGACATCAGATCGTTCTTGTGTTTTTAGGGTTCCGTATCATCTTTGCAAAACTAAGACGCATTTAAAATTTGGTGCTTATTTGAGCTGATCTGGTTATTATTATAAGTATGACGGCTATATAAACTATACAATGTAAATTTAACTTATGGTGTATAGTTTATGTAATTATAAATGCGGGTCTTAGTTTTGTTCCTGGGGCAAGTTACCGACTGGGGCACGTGTGCTTTGTTTACACTATAAGATCACTTTGTTTGCCCGTATGTCAAGACTTTTTTAATCAGGAACGCGTGAAGGTATTAAACTGAAATTAATACCAAAAGCTCAGTTTGATTTTGATTGAAGTTTGATTTTTTGATTGCTCCAAGGAACAGTACACTTGGAGCAATCAAAAATCAAAAAAGTCATCGTAATCTAAAGATAAGGCCATTTATGCTCCATTTATGGCGCATATTTTTGAAATCAAAACCCGTACATCCCGTACATGTAGGGTACTTCCCGTTGAAATAGAAGCCAGACATTTGAAAAGAAGACCGATGTACGACAGGTTTCCACATGCAGATTCTTAAAATAAATGTCTTACTATTTTAGTCATTTAGTTCGAACAGATCTATCTGACAAAATCAGAGCTTAGGTAGATAGAAAGGACCTATTCTATAAGTTCGTTCATTAGAAGAAAAATGCTAGTAGAAACTACAACAAAAAAATCAGCGCTCGTATTCCCAGCATTCAATTTCCTGTCTCTTTATTTACCGAAGACGAGCAACAAGTCGGCGGGTATCAACATGAGGCATCGACGCAATATCGCTTCGATTGCAATTCGACACAACTAGAGAGAGAGCACTGAGATGCCTCAGCGATGGTGCATAATGCTATAGGTGCCCAACGTCTAAATACCAAAATGATATGCCTAAATAAACTACAAGCTATATGAAATTCATTTAGACAAGTCTGAAATGTGAATAAGAAATATTCCTTTTTCGTATTTCTAACCTAAAAATATATTTATTAATTACTAGCTGTTGCCCGCGACTTCGTCCGCAAATAACCATTATATTTCTAACACAATTTGTTTTTGCGGATAAATCATAAACCAAAACTTTACTTTTCTTATAAAACTTCTCTGTAAACCAAATTTCTAGTCCTACTTTCAGGAGCCGAAATGTACAGAGATTCAGGACTGGTGACGCGGGAGCGAACGATATACAGCTATCCGTGTGAGAAGCAGCTGTCCTGAGATCAACACCTGCAGCCTTTAGATTATTATTATTGCGAAGCATACGCTTACAGGGAACTGCACACGCTTGAATTAGAAGGGGTAATTGTGAGAGATTAGTGGTATTCGGGGTATAAACACTGTTTCCTCGACGCCACAACCCTTTAGAATTTCTACCTCAATAATATTTGAGAGATGACTTTGAGCTAGGCCCAGTTACATAGTTTAGGTGGAATTAAATTCCGTAGCAGCATGATCGGGACACCGACCTTCAGCTGGATAGTGTGCGCCGGGAGTCCACTTGCCGTTCCAATACAGAAACTCTACGGGATAATATATAGCGTCAGCTCTACAACAGTATTTATAGAGGTATAGAAATACCACTTCGTTCGCATCAATTTGCGAGAGAACGCTTTCGTTAATTGCTGCAGCTTGATCATTTTTGGGTGTTAAAATGGCCCGTTCACACACCCAAGAATTCTCTTGTAGCGGTATTCGACCGACGTCCCCGTACACCAGACAAATTAGTTCTTCAATAGTGGGAACTACTTTGCTTAGAGTCTCTGGTAGGCGCACTTCAGAGCTCTCTTCTGGTAAGTTGCCTTCACCAAACTTTTAAAAGAACATCCAAGAATTCTTGAGTATATCCGCCCAACTGAGCTCGCATGTTAATGGTCAAGCGCAGTCTGTAAACTCGTGACCATAGATTCAATCGTTTCAACGAAGCAATCTAATTTCAAGCTAATTTCTCGCGACACCACAGGCAAAGTTTGCCGAAAATCGCAGCTAAACAAAACAGTGACACCTCCCATCACATCTTGATTCCTGCGTATGTCCTGCAGGGTTCTGTTTACAGCCTTGACTACTTTTCTATTCGCCATAGTACATTCATCCCATACGATTAAAGAGCAATCTTTGAGTACCCAACCTTTGTCACAGTTGCGTGATAGCCCACACACTGGCATTTCGTTGCTCTCTAAATCGATGGGAATGTTAAACATTACGTGCGCTGTTTTGCCCCGTGGAAGCAGTGTGGCAGTAATTCCAGAAGAGGCAGTCGCAATCACTATTTTGCCTTGTCACCTTATTTCTGCAAGGATGCCAGTGGCAATGAATGTTTTTCCTGTTCCACCTGGAGCATTAATGCAAAATATTTTACCCTGGCTGAGCCTAACGCGACGATGTTAAAAATGCAGGGACATTTTGTTCTGAGGTGAGTCGTGATCATTGACGATATCACCCCGATTTCCTCGACCTTGATATGCCAATGATTGCGGAGCCGGTAATCCATATTCGACCAGTCCAGTGGATTGCCACCGATGGAAATGACCACGTCTTGAAGTGAACCTAGACAACTATTCGAAACGCGTTCGTTGTTCTGTTCAATGTCAGCCTCAGTAGTACACCTTAAAGCACGTAAAAAGTCTTCGGACAGATGATGGCGATAATTTACCCACAACCGACCTTTTTTTTTCGGTGGGATAATCATCCAATGACATTCCCCGCTCTTGGGTGGAGCGTGAGATAGTGTCAGACTTTTACTGATTAAAAACCCACTCCTGTTCCTTTCCATGGCCCTTTATGGCGCACCGATATGGGCGCCGGCGCTGCGGAAGCAGCCGGCGGCCCGGCTGAACGCATGCCAGAGGGTCATGGCCATACGGATGGTGCGAAGATACCGGACAATTTCCCGCGAAGCGGCGAGCCTCCTTGCTGGACAGCCACCATGGGATCTGGTAGCAACAGGCCTTGCTCACATGCACGATCTGCGCATGGAGATGCAACGCCGGGGCGAAACTCCGCTGCCGCCACAAGTCGCAGCATGGCGGACAGAGCTCCGGCGGGTTCTCATGGAGAAATGGCGACAGCGACTGTCGCGACCCAGTGCTGGGCACGCCACAATTATGGCGGTAAGTCCCTTCTTTGAGGCGTAGTTGGAAAGACCTCACGGCGTCCTCACCTTCCGCATGACGCAGGTTCTCACCGAACACGGGAAGTTCGGGAAGTTCCTGCACCGGATTCGTGCGGAAGCGACGCCCGGGTGTCACCACTGTGTGGACCGCCCGGAGGACACGGTGGAGCACACGGTGGAAGTGTGCCCCGCTTGGGAAGAGCAACGCCGTGTCCTCGTGGGGGCGATCGGCGGCGGCGATCTCTCGCGCCGGGCCTTGGTACAGGTCATGGTCCGGAGCGAGGAGGAGTGGCAGGCGGTCGCCTCCTTCTGCGAAGCAGTAATGCTAGCAAAGGAGGCGGTCGATCGCGTGAGGCAACGGCAACGGTCCTCATGCCCCAACCGCCGCCGGGATTCCGATCCCGATTTCCGGCCACCGTAGGCGCGGGCTTGTGGACGGCGGGCACTAGGTGGCCCGCCGTCCGACCGTCCGGTAACCATCCGGACCGAGCCCAAGTCGTCGACGGCGCGTATTGCTCCGCGCGCGCCTCAGGGAGATGTCAGCAAATCGTAGGGGCCCAGCAGGGTCGAAGCCTACTGGGGCCATGTGATGCGAAAGAGAACCCCGGGGCCCTGGAACGAAGGCAAAGAAGGAACAGGAGTTTTTTTTTTTTTTCATGTCCGGTGAGGACCTGCGTCATGTAGAAGGTAAGGACGCCATGTGGTCTTTCCAGCCACTCCTCAAAGAGGGGACTTACCGCCATAATTGTGGCGTGCCCAGCACTGGGTTGCGACAGTCGCTGTTGCCATTTCACCATGAGACCCACAACTGACCTGGGTTTGTGACTCCACAAAATACTAAAATAATGGCAAACAAATGATGCAGTTGTCTGGGGCTATCGGTGATGCTGGCCTCCGTCACTGTCAGTGTCGTCCCAGTATTGATCGTGATGACGTTGGGGCCCGTACAGTGTGAAGCAATCATCGCAAATAATGACACTATCCATTATTGGGATGAACGGTGTAAACCCTTGCCAATGCGCTGTCTTTAAAGTGATGATAGAAGTTCTGAAGTTAAATTTAAAAATAATAAGATGTAGTACTGTAAAAGAAATCAATGAAGTTTTTAATTCGCTTTGATATTAATACGAATTGATTAATTTCTAGAGATACAAATAATACGTATAAAAACTTACTTCACAGATGAATTGTATTTATTCATTTTATATACATTTAAATCTAATAATAACGTAATTAAAACTAACTTACAAAATAAAAATAAAAGCCCTAAAGTACTAAAAAAAAGCAATAATATAAATAAAAAATAAAAGAAAATAATCACAAAAATTACGCGAGGTTCGAACTTGCAACACAGCAAACGCGGATCCGTCACTATACTACTGCGCCACGGTCCTTGCAGAATCTAGTTCTAAATAGCCGTTCTTAAATACACGTCATTGCTTGTCTGCTTGACTCCTTGTACAAAATAGCGTGATGATTTTCATTTTTGACCTTAAATTCCTAACCAAATTTTAAAAAAAAGTGTATTTTTTATCTCCGGTTCCATTTTAATATGAGTTTTGATGGGTTTTTACTGAAATATTTGGAAAAATATCGAATAAAAATGTCGATGGCAATTTAAAAATACATAAAAAGCCATTTTATTATTGTTCTGGAAATATCATTCCATATTATGTACAAAAAAAACACTAAAACAATCACAAAAATATTAACTGTACCTGAGGATCGAACTTAAAGCGATTGTCGTTCAATTGGAACATTTTGGAATATTGCTCACCCCCCATAGCAAAAAGCGTGATAATATGTAGCCTAACAGTTGACCCGGCCTATAAGGATTATGTATACAAAATTTGAACAGGATTGGTTCAGTAGTTTTTGCGCCAACTAATACCAACGCTCCACCATTTTACTGTTTTATTATATGTATAGATATAGATGAAATAATCATAAAAAATGCAACAATTTATCACAAAAACTTATCCACATCTGATTTTGGTTGTAGGTGGAACTTCATACAGATTTCGTATCAATTATAGGATTTCCAAAATCTGTGAACCTCTTTTGACGTTGTGAGTTTTGTTCGTTGTGCGCTTTACGCATTATGCGCCAAAATCAAGTGGAACATCCCGCCGGAGTCTATGTTTCCTGATAGCTATAACGTTTGGGTCTTTAAGTAAAGAGTTAATAGGATATTTCTAGGCTAGCGAGCTCGAATTGTCGACGATGGATTCGTCGACAATTCGAGCCTTTTCAGGAATAACATAAGCTACAGTTTCTGCTGTTTACAGAAAGGGTTTTTTTCTTTTCTAATCTAATATGCTTTATGATAATATGTAAACAGGAACTATTCTAATAGATCAGTAGGCAGCTGTATGAATAACCAATCATATGTTTCAGAAAGGACTTTTTAAATTAAGGAAATGAAAATCCATTCCTGAAATAAACACAAATCGTCACTTACGTTGTTCTTCCTAAAAAGGGTCGATCATCGCTTGCCTATCAATATTAAACAAGTGAGAGTCGGATACGCGCAATGAGAGTTCCGGTACTTACCTATGAAAACAGTTTAATTCCAGAATTAAATTACGATTTTTTTCCGAATCGCAAAATATTCTTTTTTTCAGATTTTTTTTCACAGTTTTCAGATTTGTTTCTATACTTATGATATGAGACCTTGCTTCATGCCAAATTTCAGGATTCTAGGTCAGCGGGAAGTAACCTATGAATTTTGATTCCCTTGAGAGTGTCTAAATATACGTTTTTTGCGACATAAACGGCCGTATCTTTTTTTTAGTTACCTCAGAAGTTTGATTTTTTCATAGCTTCAAGGGACCGCAGACTTGAGTATACAGTTTTAATTTCAACTTATCGATTTGAAATTAACTCTCCACGTGTTCCCGTGATAAATGGCTTTGACAGACAGACAGACGGACAACAAAGTGACCATATAAGGATTCCGTTTTTTCCTTTTGAGGTATGGAACCCTAAAAACAACTTTCCATAGGACAAATAATTGTCGGTTTATTTATATTAATTGTGTCAGTGCCGTTTCCTTTTAGATTAACCGCGTAGCAAGAGTAACAAATACCACGGGCCCCGCGCATTGAGGTGGACCCCGCGAAGGCAACTACCTTGGGCTCATACAAATTCGTTATCTATCTTTATATATTAGTTAACATTAGAATACGGAACACGTTGATATGCGCATTAACTAGGTAATCTGCAAATTACCTACCGAGTATAATCCGTTAAAGTGCGTTTGACTTATAGTAACATATATCTCCACTTTACCAAGTTAATCTGCATATTAAATGGACGGATAAATACGGATGCTACATCGTTAAATCGCGGAAGACAGTGAGTGAAACACTTTTGTCTCGTTTGACACTACCCTACCTGCCAAGACAGCTCGACGGAGCCCCGCTCCGTGGGGCTCCTACTTCTGGGTGGTTATAAAAAATAACCACGAAGGCTAAGGCGGGAGCGAAGCGGAGCGGAGCTTATAGCGGGAGGCTAGGAGCGCTAGCGAGCGGAGCAAAATACAATTGAATCCGGTAGGTGGTGCTACAATCAATTATTTAGTTATTTTTTGGCGAAAAGGCAGCTTTCGGGTAGGACAATGTCTGCCGGGACCGCCCGTCATTTATAAGAATTTAGGGGGAACTTTTAGTAGGAATAGCTACAGGCCCCGCGCTGGCTTGATCCGGTACTGTTGATATGTCGTGATAATTCTGACTATGGCTTGATAACCGCCAAAACTAGCACACTCTCATGACATAGATTTATTAGCGATGGCAGCTCACAGGCGCATGCGCGTCGTGCCGAGCTCTCGGGCAGATAGGATCTAATCCAGTTTGATTGCGTTTGATATTCGGCTCTCCTATGATTTATCTCTTGTTATTGCATGCATATGAAATGTCAGCCTTGTTTTGTCCGAAATGATAAACAGAGATGCATAGCTCAGCCCGCAACAAAAGTCTCTAAGTTTAAATTAAAATTCGTCTAGTATTAGAAGACGCAGTTTTTAGATAACTAAGATATGACGGTAAAAAAAGTATTACTGCCAGCGGCTTTACCCGCGTTATAGTAGAAAATCATACCAAGGAAACATACTCCCAGGATAAAAACTATCCTATGTGCTATTCCGCGGACCTGGTCTACCCATGTACCAAGTTTCATCAAAATCCATTCAGTACTTTATGCGTGATAGAGTAACAAACATCAACTTTATAATATTAGTAAACTGGGAACTCCTCAAAAATTATAGGCAACCCTATGGTAATTTTAGTATTTTCATCAAGAACTTAAGCATTTACAGTTAAAAAGTAACATTTGATGAAGTAGAACTGATGAAGAAGACCAGAAATGGTCAACGGAACTTCATACTCAAATAGATATCACAATGAAGATATACATAGTTAAGCGACTATGACAATACAAATAAATGAATGATTCTGAATAGTTACGTTGAAAATGGTATCATCGAAGTGATCTGATGATGATGATGGAGCCGGAAGGTAGGCACTGGAACTCCGTAATTAATCAATGTAACCTAGCCGTGTTTGGACTTATTAGAATTGTCATGAGATGCACTTTGGCTATAAGGTACTATCGAACTGATCTGATGATGGAGCCGGAAGGTAGGCACAGGAACTCCGTAATTAATCAATGTATCCTAGCCGTGTTTGGGCTTATTAGAATTGTCGTGAGATGCTCTTTGGCTATAAGGTACTATCGAACTGATCTGATGATGGAGCCGGAAGGAGGAAAGTAGACACAGGAACTTTATAATAAAACAATGTAACCTAGCAGTATTTGGGTTAATTGGAATTGTCATGAGAAATAGGCACTCTGTTTATAAGTGTATCGCAACTAAAAAGTGTGAAATAAAAACTTTTTAGAAAAAAAAAAATAACCGACTTCACTAAAAAAAAACACTAAAAGGATCAAAATAACTTTAATTTCGGAACTCGGTATTAAATAACAAGCAAACAATACCAGAAACACCGACTTCCGAAATTAAAGTTATTTTGATCCTTTTAGTGTTTTTTTTTAGTGAAGTCGGTTATTTTTTTTTTCTAAAAAGTTTTGTGGTCAGACTAACTATTAACTTTTTCAGGTATATACTTATTTATCATACTAATATTTTTGTTTGTTTTTTTTTTAGGTGGGAAAATCATCTAATGACAAATCTCGCTCTTGGGCGGAGCGGGAGATAGTGTCAGACTTTTACTGGTGGGAAATCATCCAATGACATCTCCCGCCCTTTCCGTGTCAGACTTTTACTGACTAAAACCTACTCCTAGTTCCTTCGTTGCCTTTCATACCAGGGCCGGGTTTTCCTTTCAGAAGCGAATCCATGGCCCCAGTAGGCTTGGACCCTGCTGGGCCCCTACGGTTTGCTGACAACTCATTGAGGCGCGCGTGGAACAATACGCGCCGTCGACGACTTGGGCTCGGTCCGGACGGTTACCGGACGGTCGGACGGCGGGCTACCCATTGCTCGACATAGCACACGGTAGACCATGTCCTGGAAATAGCACAGAGAATATTGTTAAGTTAGCCACAATTCCAAGAAGACCATTGCATCACGTTGGCAGCAGCTGGCAGGTACCTACTTATTATACTTACAATATTTCAACTTCATCTTGTCTCAAACTATGCAGAAGCCATTTGTGTATTCATCTACATAAAAAATAACTGTTATATACGTTGGGGTCTAATTTAATAAAGTTTCCCGTCTCATAGGTTTATGACTTGCGTAACTTTAGCTAGCTTTAAAATAAATACATTTGGGAACAATAAATGTTTATTATTCATGAATATTTAATATTAATAAAAAAAGAAAATTAAGTGTCTCGTTAATTCTTTTACAATTTAGAAATATGATATTGCTTGCTGGTTAAAATAAATTCTTAAGTTAATTGTATAAATTAAGTCTGAACCGAGGACCGAGCGGTCTGCTTCAATATCCAGAAGCTGCAATAAGTATGATATTAATTTTTAAGCTTTTAATATTGTTTTCTTTTATTTTTTGTAGTTACTTTTTGTTTTATTGTTGTTTGCAGGGGCGCCGACTCCGTGGGTGCTCGGAGGCTCGAGCACCCATGAGAAATAAACAGTGGGTGCCGAGCACCCCTGAGAATAGACATCAAGAAACAGATCAGTAATCGCCTCTTAGGTTACGTATAAATTATAATATTTCTTATTACCTAATAAATAATGGTTTCATTTTATATTTTTATCAAACACAATTAGTAATTACGTGCGCAGTATGTAAGAAGGACATTTATTTATTTGTCGGTCGATCAGTGTGCCACATTTCGCCACTCACTTCTCACACTTCGCCACTTTTTCGAGTCATGAAATGAGCATAAGCACCCATGAGGTTTTCTAAAAACCGGCGCCCCTGGTTGTTTGTCCTGTGAAAGTCTCAAATAAATGTTTTCTTTCTTTCTATAACTTAACCCTAATATAACAAAAATATTTTGTATCTTGATTGAATCAAAATAGGTACTAAAATGCATTAGTGAGAGACAGTAACTACTCGAGATACATATTGTATCTAACGAGCACATAGAGATGTCAACAAAACCGTAGGGACCCAGCAGGGGCGAAGCCTACTGGAACTTCTTTTTTTTTAATTGATATAAACCAGTGCTTGACTGCGACTATGGGTTAACTTTTAAAAAACCTAGAACGCAAAGAGCAAAGAAAAAAAAGCAAGAAGTCAATAAAAGTTTGACACGCGCTCCGCGCTAGAGCGAGAGAAGACATTAGATGATTTCCCACCTTTAAAAAAAACATAACTTAATAAGTTATGTGAACTCAAAATACATATAAAATTAGAAAAAAATACGACATGATCATAAAATTGTGCATTAAATTCCAACCCATAAAACCACCTCAACCAACCAACCACTACCTAGAAAATGTGAAAAAAAATCAGCAATTATGAATATAAAAATTAAATGGAAGTTAGCGAACGTTATGGAAGCCACATATGATCCAGTTTGCCTTTTGCAGCGCGCTTGAAGCAACGCCGATCGTATGTTGGACGCTACACACGATCAAGTTTACAGTCAAGTTTATGTGCGCTTATCTATCACTCCTCTCTTTTTAGAGGTCTGTAATACCTATCTCCAACATCCACTACCTGCACACAGCACTTAACTACTCAAAACACTACTTAACTTTAAAAACCTTGATTTAATCACCACAAATGAAATTGCATACGAGTGACAAGCTCACATAAAAACGTTGTACTCCTGTGACGTAAAAATTTAATAATTTTACAAGCCCTCGTAAAAGCGGCTGCTGCGTAATAAAATCAATTTATGAAGATCCACCAAGTTTATTATTGAAGTATTTTATAGCGGTCTACAGAGAATCTATTTTAAGACAGATTATTTTAATAAGCACTACCCTTCGTCCTATGTTTAAAAAATAAAGCGGACTTAGTGACGCGGAAAGCGCTTTAAATATTTAACCTCCGGTGCTAGGTGTTGCTGCAGCCTATATGCTATGAATAGGCTTATTTCCCTCTCGTAACCCAATAACGACTCGTGAATATAGACCTTCTGAATAAATAACTATGGGTCTTTTTTGGTGTCAATTCTATCTGCCGTGTTTATTGTTGGTTAGACCTGCCTACAGCGTGGCCGATGGCGATGCGGCCATTTTCAACGCCATATTTTAGATTGTTTTTGTTAGTTTTAATTAGTTATGGCTTTTTATTATGTTTTGTTTCAGTCTATATTGTCACAGTCAAAACTGCAAGACTGCAAGATTTGGTCAGAAGTACATTTGGCCAGTTTATTATAGACATAGTCTATAGGTAGGACATTAAATACAAAATTAAATTCAAATAAAACATCAAAATAATCGAGAATAAATAAAGTTAGATATAAACATTAAAATAACTATTAATTTACACGAATAATTTACATTTAAAAAATACTTAAGTATAATTACAGTAAAATAGAATAGAATAGAATAAAACTTTATTGTACGCCAAAATAGTACCTATCTAATAAAAACTTATAAACTAACTTAATCTATGGGTACAATGGCGGTCTTATCGCTAACAGCGATATCTACCAGACAACCTTAGGATGGATTGTAAGAACTAGACATAAAAAAAAAATAACCTAATCAATATCCATAAATACAATTGTATATAATTTAAAAAAAAAATCAAACTACGTACTTTAAAATTATTAACATTACTCAAAAACTTAGGTTTTTTGGAACCATTTTAGAATCTTGTTTTTTTAGTTTCACCTGTCCCGGTATGTTTGTAGAAAAATCACGTTTGTTATATGGGAGCCCCCTTAAGTATTTATTTTATTCTATGTTTAGTATTTATTGTTATAGTGGAAACAGAAATAATCATTTGTGATTTCAACTGTCTAGCTAACACGGTTCATGAGATAGGTACAGCCTCGCAAACCGAATAGGATCCCGTTTTTACACTTTTGGTACGGAATCCTAACGGAACAAACAAGAACACTACCAACTTACTAACTACTTCAGGCTAATGAGATATTTATTCAGTTTACTGTTTACAACACGCACGATCCAGAAATACAATCACAGAATAGGTAATAGATACAATAAAAAACCCAATGACCACTGCTGACAAAAGCTTGCGACCAAAACATATAAAGTGGACGACAACAAAATGAAACCGAAGACCACAATCCATTTTACCAGCGACCACACGGCATGAAACCCTGAACTCATTCCATTTTAATTAACCCTTTGCAAATTAAAACGCTCTTGTAATTAAAACGTAAAAGACCATAAAATCGTATAAAAATGTGTTTTTGTATCGAATCATTTAACTCGAGGTGCTGTGCTATAAAATAAAAGGACGGTATCCGTGTGGGATTTAATTAAATAGTTTGATTACATTTTAGAGCGGCCACCTAGTGCCGAGTTGCATCTCGAGTGGGATCTGCCCAAGACGTTAGATGTAGCGAAATAACGTTTAGCGATCATGATGGTTAGACCCAGTTGTAGCTAAACATAATATCAGGTGTGGGCAAGGGTGTGCCTGATTAATTTGATTTGAAAAGAATTCGTAAAAAATCTTTTTCGGTGTTTCTGGTATTGTTTGTTTGTTATTTAACACCGACTTCCGAAATTAAAGTTATTTTGATCGTTTTATTTTTTTGTGTAGTCGGAAAAAAAAATCTAATAAGTTTTTTATTTCACACTTTTTAGTTGTAATACATTTATAGCCAGAACACCTATATCTCATTACATTTTCAATTAGCTCAAACACTTCTAGGATGCATTGTTTTCCACCTTCCGGCTCCATCATCAGATCAATTCGATAGTACCTTGCCATGCCAAATTGCATCTTATGACAATACTAATAAGCCCAAACACGGCTAGGCTACATCGATTAATTACCTGAGTTCCGGCTCCATCATCGTCATCAGATCAGTTTGATGATATATTTTCAACATAACTATTCAGAACCATTTATTTATTTGTACCTATTGTCATACTTGCTTAACTATTTTCATTGTGATATCTATGTGTGTGTGAAGTTCCGTTGGCCATTTCTGGTTTTCTTCATCAGTTCCACTTCATCTTATTTTTGACTACAGATGCTCGAGTTCTCGACGAAAACACCAAAATCAATATATGATTGCCTATATTATTTGAGGAGTTCCCTTGATTCATCATGAATCCCTTCATCAGAACTGGGTTTTGAAAAAAATGGGACCAATCTAGAAACATATCCCACTAGGTAAAAAAAAAATTGCTACTCGAGCCATAAACTACGGAGTTCTGAGGTAACAAAAATAAAAAAAAACATTCAACCGAATTGAGAACGTCCTCCTTTTTTTATATCGGTTGAATATCAGTTAGGTAAAGCACAGAATAGATATAGAAAAAAGAGAAGAGGACCTCTTCCTATATTTTCTAGTGTAATGAATTGTGATGCATTCTTTTCTTGTGTAAGTTGCTAATTATTGACAGCTCGGGCATGCTCATAAACAATGACGATTATCAATCGTGACCTTATCCACAAAATATATAATAGTACAAACCTTAAGCGATAAGAGTTGGCGAAGATAGGTGATAAGTATATCACCTATCTTCGCCAACTCTTATCGCTTTGCACAAACTAACCCAGCAAATAAGTCACGTCTCTGTGCCCGCACCGCTAGATGGCGTTGTAAATAACGAATAAAAAATAATATTCATTCCTCACGATTGCGTGAGGAAGGAACCAGCAACACATTTTAAATATTAAACCAAGTTTTGTCCTTACGGGATGTTAATTAACTTATGTTAATTGCACTTTGATAATTTAACAACCGACTGTTAAATTATTCTCTGTAATTCGAGACCGCTGGGAGTTTTCATAATTGAATTTGAAAAACAACTGGTTTTCGTGACTTTGTTTGTTCAACGGAAAGGGAAACGTGTTAAGAATTAAATAAGGTCTTCGCAATCATTATGCTTACGTTTGTAATTTGTTTATTTATTAGATAGATCCACCTTTGTACCTTTATGCGCATAAAGTATTAAATAAATAAATAAGTATTTATGCACAAACACAGTGGCAGATTAGCCATCTAGCAAGAGTAGCAAATGCTACAGGCCCGCGGCCCCGCGCGTTCGGGGATCCTGCACTTAAACGAAAAAAAAATCTAGTCAAAGCATATATATTGAAATCTGAATACAGCTGATTATTTCATTGAATACGATAGTCAATCTCTTAGATTTCCCTCATTAACGTAATTTTCACGTATCTTACCCAATCTTAAAATCCGCTGAGTTATTGAGAGTAAGAATAAGAATAAGTAGGTACAAAATGGGTCTACACAGGAGCCCCTTGGTCGAATTTGCTACAGGCCCCGCGCTGGCTTAATCCGCCACTACACAAACAAAATGAGCATTGCTGTAACTAGCCTTTTATACACACGGTGCCAATTTCTGCAAGTACTCCCCTAAAAAAATTCGAGCTGGGTAAGTTTAATCCACCTGACACAGGTCCTCAACGGACATGGTCTGACGGGAAGAAACGATCGAGCGTCACCATTGCGCGGAGCACACGGTGAAGCATATGATGGAAGTTTGCCCCCCATGAGCGGAACCCCGCCGTGTCCTCCTGGAGGCGATCAATGTTGGTGACCTGAGCTTGGCCCTAATTCAGGTCATAGTACGAAGCGAGAGGGTATGGAATCTCCTTGAAATGAATGATACAAAACTTGTTATTAATTTGATCTTTTCTGCGCCCCATCAGGGTCTGCACCCTGTGCCCGGGCACCGCTGGCACCTTAGTAACGAACTGAAAATGAGAAGCTTCAGACTGGTTGATGTGACAACGTCTGGTGAAGGCCTAAAGATGTTTGAGGACATATTTTCGGCTGAAATGATTATTATAATAATAACCACGTTCCATGAAAAATGTCTAAGGGACATCTGCGAGTTGGCTTCGGCCCCTCGTTATCCAAAGGTCTAGGACCTTAGAGTCCTGAAGTAAATAAATACATATCTAATAATAACAATCATTTTTATTCAGGTAAAATACATTCAACACCAACACACCCCTTTCCCAATTTTATTATAAATAAAAATGAATATATTTATATTTTTCGTCGACCGCATTGTCGCTTTTCATCAGGTGAGATAGCGGTCAAGCGCGAACCAATCAAGAATAAAAAAAGTAAAAACTAAATGTAAAATTATGATCTGCCGCAATGGTCAAGTTGTCGTAGTTGACTACTGTTGAACAGGAATCAAATATTCTGAAAACTTGTATTCGTACCCAAATTTTATAACTCTTTTTGTAATCAATATGGATGTGGACTGAAATAAAAAAAATATTATTATTAAATAAAATCATATGTTGACAAAGTCTGTGGCAAGTTAGTATATTTTGTCAAGGTGTAGGTAACATTACCTGAGCTGCGTGTCATCACGGCGCCGCGCCGTTTTGTTATCTGCAGCCTGAGCAGTGACAGTAATCTTATAATTAATTAAATCCCCCGTCGTTGGCTCATGAATAGTAATAAGCCAAGCTTTAGACAGTATGGGTGGGGTCTCTGAGACAGCGGTTGGTTTTGGTTTCTTTAAGTAACTTAATAAGTCTTTTAGGTTTTAAATCAGAAAACTTATCGACAGGTACGCCAACTATCTATTATGGAATGAATCAGTCGACGTCGCTTGATGATTTATAGTAGGTACTTGTTTCAAGACGTACCTGTACTTACACTAAAAACTGTCACATCGAAGGATTTCACATCCATTGATGTGGTAATACCCTTTTTTTACGTAGGAAATATCATCAATGAATGACTTCTGCTCTGTGGTGGAGCTAGGGAGTGTCAGACTTTTACTGGCTAAAACCCACAGTGATCCTTCAGTTGCCCTTTGTGAGGGATATGTTAACTCTTTCGAACAATCTGCAGCCCTGGCAGGCATGCGGCCCTGTCAATCTTGCTGACCTCTCTTTGAGTCACTCGTGGTGTCCTTTAAAACTTTAACGATCTGCGGGGTTACCATGACGTTCAAAGTAAGATTGTTTCATTCTTATTTCAGTGTGGGTAAGAGACAGAGCTGTACAGGTTGTCTAGCGACATCTCTTACCCACACTGGAAATAAGAATGAAACAATCTTGCTTTATACGTCATGGTACAGGTCCTGGCCAGTTTTTAGTTGGCCATATCAATCAATTATTATTTAATTTCTACCATGTTTAGTAATTTATTAATTTATTTTAATATTAATTTAATTTAATTTTCATAGTCGCATTATATTCACATTTGCATTAAGAATATTGTACACAATATTCTTAATTTAATGATTTTACCACTGTTTTTTGTGCTAGCGGTGTTAACCTATAATTAATTGTTGCGCCCGCAATTGTATCCAGCTATAATTATTAAGCTGCTACTGTACTGGTGTAAACAGTTGTTGGTTAACCTGAATAAAATAAATAACTAATTACCATGAAGTGATAAATTTTTATGATCTGGCCACGGAAGATAGATACACTAACTCGCCTCTCGTTCTGCTCTATAGCAGAAATGAATGCATTTTTTTCACCTCCGCTGTCACCGTAACCACAGCCGCACTTGTTACACACACCTAATGTTATGTACGGAACAGCTAATAATAATTAATGTAAACATCTGCTGTACTACAACTTGGTCCAAGATGCTTAAAAACTGCCGTGTTTTTACTAAAGGTGTCAAGTATCAAGTAAAGGTGTCGTGTGTCATGCTAAGCCAAGTAGAATGTTTTTAAATTATTTATTTTTTTAATTGATATAAACCAGTGCTTGACTGCGATCCCACCTGATGGTAAGCAGTGATGCAATCATTGAAAAAGGAAATGGAAAAACCCCACACTCTTCAATCTTCTGATCCTATATTTTGTCATATCTTCCAGAATTAGTATTTTTGAAAAGAGCAGACACACGCCAATCTGCGGTATCCTTGTAATTGCCTTGGATATCGGTGCATCCACTATTTCAAACGTCACAAAATCAGGTAATATGTAGATACATAAAATTAACAATTATTTTCTTCATATATTACTATCGCCATCTCATAGTATAGTTCCTATTTTTGTCACAATTGTGCGGTCCACCTGGAGGACACTGTGGAGCATACGGAGGTGATGGCGAACTACTGTCGCTATCGGCGGCGGATTGGCCCGTTAGTCACAATGCGATCTCTGGCCAGCGTATATAGGCACGAGCTTGCGGACGACGAGCAATGAATAGCTCGCCGTCCAGCCGTCCAGTAAGGACTGAGCTTGAGTCGTCGACGGCGCGTACTGTTTGTTCCACGCGCGCCTCATAAAGATGTAAGCAAAACCGTAGGATCCAGCAGGGCCGATGCCCGCTAGGGCCACGGAGAATTCCTAGAAAGGAAACCCTGGTCAAGAACGCAAAAGGAAACAGGTACAGTCAATAAAAATCTGACACGCCCTCCCGCTCTAATTGGATGACATCCTATATAAAAAAAAGACAGCAAGGTTTTTTTCGTTTGCTAAACAACAACACAAATACTGCCAGATCTCAGTATACATACGCCTACATCAGAATCTATTTTTGTAATATTCAAAAGCTTTCTCCACAATTTATGTAAGCGATCTACCTAATACCTATACTTCTACGTATATCTAATAGGTATGATAACTCAGAAAAGTGTTTCAATGTCTGTCTGTTAATCAAAGTGAGAGGCTGTCTATGTTAGCTGGAAGTCGATGCGATCTAGTAAACATGGATTTAGGCTTCTTGGGCTAGGTTATATTATTTTGGTATGCGAGCAAAGGAAAGATCCTAAAAAAAAACAGAAAGAGAAACACATAGCACATAGGATACTATGTGCTATTTCAGGACATGGTTGACCCGTCTGCCTAATTTCGGTTTAGTTGAATCTCTATGTCATTTAATTTTATTACTCCGTTATCGTGGATGGATACGTTCACAAACATGCAAACTTCCATAATTAATGTTTCTATGTTTGATTCATTCAGTTTAACTGAATGCAGCTAAATACCAGAAGTTATTTTACCTGGAGCGACTGTTTAATATTAATAAGTAAGTATATTTATTTGCTTAAAGATTCAAGATTCAAAGATTCAAAGCATTTTATTTTAAATAAACCATTTACAGGAACTTGTGAAATGTCAAGAAGTCAGTCAGTCAGAAAAAAATGATGCTAATTGCACGTTCCAAAGCGTAGATCTCTATGAAGAAGAATGTGCAAGAAACTCCATGGACACTCTTTTCAATCATGTTTTGTAATTACAAATGTCTCCGTTAAAGCAACAACAGAGAGCATATCATAGATAATCACCAGGTTGTAAATACAGTTCAGTCAAAATTATTGTCAAATTCTAGAGCTCCTAAACTAGGTAGGTACGCAGACCTGTATCTTAGGAGTCGGAGATTTTGCGGCCTCTTTTTATGTTATGGATACTGGACAACCCAATTACTGGGTGAGACGTTGCTCCTTGGTCAGATATGCAAAGCAATCCGACTCCATATCAAAACTAATGGTTGTGGTTTTATAAGGATCGTTTAGAGCGCAAGCTACGAAGAGATCTTAGAAAATATTAATGTTGTAAGTATTAAACAACCTGTACATTCTGAAAGGCCATGGGAAATACATTACGAACACAAATACCAGAGAAAATATCAAATGGTGCAGCTTATCGCAAATGTATTCGGAATTCAAGAGTCTGCATCGACGTGCTCCGTGTGTCTATGGGCTACAATTGAAATCGTTTGTTCAAAACTCTTCGAAACTTACTTTGACTGAAGTTTTATTCGTGCGGTATTCGGAATACTAATAGTTTTCTAGAAAGATAGCTGGGAAAACCTTGAACTATAAAAATATTCTAGCTTTTGCATGCGATCATAGAAATATTACTTACTTCGTTTTAGCTTTCGCGGTCTACTTTTATAATGTAACTGTAATATCCAACCCATTCTGTATTGGACCGCCATGGACAAAGTGTATTGTATCCATTCACTGGTGTTTAGCTCACCTCACGATCTCTTTTCATCTGTATCTTTTAGATGACAGTATATAGCATTCATCATGATTAAGACATAAAGGGGATTCTAAGAATTTTCGTCTTTGGTTTTTGTATGATGCACTTGCACATGTTTACCTCGGTCACAAAACTTTTGTCAAGTTGTTATCATAATCGTAGTGACTTACAGACTTTCAAACTGTAAACATGGCGAGTAAACGAAACTCTTTGTGTATACACGAATAAATTTAATTATTACGCTCAATAGAGGCGGGAGAAAAGATACTTGATGTTTGCAGAAGCTTTGGATGTAGCCGTCTTGTATTACTCTCCAATTAACGACCACTCTTTATGATGTCGAAAAATTCTCAGTCCGTTCAGTGTCATTATATAGGTAGAGTTTACACTGCAGTTAAACCAAAGTTACACTTCTCTACAAATAAAATTGTTCCTCCTTCTGAGGAAAATAGTGGCGACCGCTTAGAATTCACTCCGTATGCTCCCATTAAATCATAGTTACGGTTACGACACTATCCGCGTGTTACGAATATTAATTGACAACGTTACTTAGTCAAAAATTAATTAAGTAGGTATCTGTTATGAATCGTAATTCGATTTTGTGTTCAGAAAAAAATCTAATAAGCTAGTTTTTTAATCATACAAATTCCGAAATTCCCTGCCGGAGTCTGTGTTTTCTGATAGCTACAACCTAAGGGTCTTTAAGTCAAGAGTAAATACGTTACTTCTAGGCAAGCGTGCTCCTTCGTCGACCGTTGGTGAGATAGGTAAAAAAAAATATGTATTATTTTTCCCATGTCATAGATCTCCAATTCTGTTTGTCTTTTAATCAACCAACCCTTAAATTTATTAAGTAACACAGCGTCTATATTCTCTCTTAGGCCTACTCTCCGCGCGTAGTCTTTATACACGCGTAGGTATTCGTCTGTCGACGAACTGGCAACGTCGCAGTCGTGCCGTCGTTGTGTCGTTGCCGCTTCGACGACAGATTTAGAGACAGAGTCATACTACCGTCGTTATTAAAAAGGGCACAACTATAGTACATTTTGATACAAGTGCAGAAAGTTTGTCATTGCGACCGAGGCGAAATTCGCACGAGCCGTAGACGAGTGTGTTTTGGAGCCGAGGGCTGCAGTGACAAATCTGCACGTGTATAAAACGACTTTTTTCAATACACTTACGAAGAAATGAATAAACGGGGGTTGACCAGCGACTCGTGGGGGTCGACGCGCGCCCAGCCTGATGCGATACTGTATGTAATAACACTAATAACATTGTGACGGGGTTGAGCACGCGCACTTTTCTGCACTAGTGCGGAAAACAGTCTATTGCGTGCCTAAAAGCCGGAAAAGGGATAAGAGCGGATTTTCGAGTAAGTGTATTGAGATTTTTTTTTAATTTCAGTTATATTCAAATCCAGAATTAGAAAAAAAAACATAAGTATTGTATTAAATATATTTTTTACAATTTCGATAAAAATGTTAGTTGTGCCCTTTTTAATAACGCCAGCAGTATAGTTTTACAATGTAAGCTGTGAGAAGGCTCTACATTCCCTGTTACCTAATTCTTTTTTACTTTGTATTTAATTAAAATCAAAAAACTGTTTATAAATTCTTTTGTACCATCAACACCAGACGGCGAAAAATCCAGACTGAAACCCAGTCGTACCGGTCTAGCTACAATCGCTTTGTAGAATCTTGACGTTACCCGCTGTGCGCCGTCAAATTTAATTTTATTTTCTCTCTGTACCTAGTCCGAGAGCCGACATTCGCTTATTGTTATTATCCATCATAAGTACAGGGTGTCCGGTGGCAATTTTCACATTTTTCGTCTTTGTTTGAAAAGGCTTTCCAGTCCGAATTGCAGGAGATAACGAGTTTTGATGTTACTTGATTTGTTTTTGTAAAAATAATGGGGGTATGATAGAAATGTTGGTGGGAATGGAATTAGATTTAAAATGTTTGTGCTGCTTTAGGATCTCTAATTTCATCCCCGTCCCCTCATAACTTGTAAAGGGTTGTAGCAATTTTGATAAAACATATCTATAAAACATCGCTAAAAACCTGTTTTAAAATAATAAAATTTGCATCTAAATCAATACACCCGTTTAAATGCTACAGTACAGCACAGACATACATTTTTTCTGGCTGCATTTAAAACTCATCTATTTCATATTTTCTACTTGCAGCAAGACATGTACAACAATCATCATAATCTTCCTGCCCTTATCCCGTGTTACTTAGGGTCGGCGTAACATGTTGTTTTCTTCCATTCTGTCCTGTCACCCGTCATGCCATCACTAACTCCTTTTTCTTTAATACCTATCACACCTCACACAATCTATCCAAGTTTTCTTAGGCCTCCCTCTACCTCTCCATCCATCCATAAGTATCCAAACTTGTACAACAATTGGTTGTTACTAAAATTGGATAATTGATTTTGTACACTTCTCAGTAGTGCATCTAATGGATGACAGTAAATAATGACGATCCAACTAGTTGCTACCCACAAGCTGAAAGCCGGACTCCGCAGCAGCAGATCACATAGAATTCACTACAGCAGTCGCCGCCGCCACCCACCATAGCGCAAACATAGTGTGTTTGAGCACAATTAATGCAAATATCAGTGGGTATTGTAACACATTGAAAACTTATCACGGAAAACTAATTCTAAAACTGTTCTTCATTATCCTCATAGTAAGAAGCAACAAGTACCTCTAATTAAAGAATGAATTAAACTAATTAAAGAATGAATTAAACAACTTGTTCTGAAAATAGTGTCTATAGAAGTTTCTTGCACTATCTCCTTCTCCATAGAGATTGGCGCATTGGAGTGTTCAACTAGCTTAGTCTTTCTGAATGACAAACTCATTAATTTTCAAACTACTTCTCTTTCTCTAAGTAGAGCAAGTCAGTAAAAGTCTGAAACTCCCTGTGTCAGACTTTTACTGACTAAAACACATCTGTATTCTTTCAGTTACCTAATGCGTTCCACGGCCGCGGTGACTCTCTAGATTCTAGAATAATCCCGCCAACCGACTGAGTTTGTCAGTCGGTTTGCGTCGTCGCTAACCTAACCTAACAAATGTAAATGGTTTAATTGAAACAAATGCAAAACCCTAAAACGCTCTTAAACTATACTCTGTTTGTATGTCTCTCGCACATTTCCGATATTGACAGAGTGAGATGGGTCATTGATCGGAGCGGGGCCAACGCCTTTGTTCTTGTTTTGAAATTGTTAAGGCCGGTTCATACTGAATACTTCTAAAATTTACTGTAGAGAAAATTAAATTATTATTTTATGACAAGACTAGGTACCAAAAAAAAAATAAAAAAAATTGGTATATTGGTTGGCTATTTCGGAGGAATCTGATAACAAACACTGTCACACGAGCTTTTAATATAGGTATTCGATTTTTCAGCTTAGCAATTTTTTCAATCAACATTCTGACCTAACAAAGCGTCCTACATTTATCGGCCACACTGCCCCGACCACTCGTAGCTAGTCAGAACCCAATCGCATGATTATTCGGGCATTTCCGCAAATTGCATAATTGCCACTCTGCATGTTTTAGCCAAGTTACAAGCTTTTCGGACCCGGACTTAGTTGGAACGTTTCAGTTAAACGTACGTGACTAGTCATTGCTATTACACTCTGCTCTGTCCTCGAGATCAAGTAAACTAAGTAGTACCGCGCTAGGTGCTGCTATCCAAACCACTATATTTGAAAAAAAAAAAAAAAAAGAATTTGACAGCTGGAGGCGCCCTCTTTCGGCAACTCATTCGCGTTTTTAGTGCGTTCGCTATCCGCCACGTTTTTTCGTTCCTCTCGATTAAATAAATAAATTAAGTATCCATAAGTGTTTTATAGGGTGTGTAGACGTAAAATAACAATAAATAGCGTATTTTGTTTGATCACTATGTCTAAAAAACGGTACAGTGACGAAGATATCGAGGCCTACGTAAATCGTAAAATGAGAAAGATCGAGAAAAAGTTGAAGAAAAGACATCGTAAACGCTCTTCTTCGCAAGATTCGTTAAAGATCATAGGTAAGTACTCCAAATTAATTAACAGTTTATTAAGAAGAAGAATATTTTTCTTTTCAAAAGTTGTAGAAGTACCTACCTACCTTGAAGTTTTATTACGGTAAACCATCTTTCGAAATGGCTTTCGTTACCTATTCGTGAAAATCATTTAAATATGGAATATATCCGACTGCCGACAAAACCGTGTACAGTTTATAAGGACTGATACCAGTGTTTTAACAAAATGATTGTGGGGAGTCGCGCTCGCGCACCTAAGCGGAACGGGTGCGTGTTGTCGGATCGGAGCGTTTATTCGCGTAAAATGACGGATCTAGTGAAGTGTACTAGTTGCAACCTCATCATAGATGAATTGCTGTGTTATGTGCAACAGAAAATATCGATCGCTGACGAGGTGTCTTTAGTTCGGATATGTGCGTCGGCATTCACAAGTGACGAAATAAAAAAGTCCAAGGCATTGTTATACGAAGCCTTACCAACGGACAAACGAAAAATATTGCGGAAGAATAGAGGCAAGGAGGAGCGTGATCTGGCAGATATTATTAACCTGTTCAAATCCACGGAACCGGACGACATACCCGTATTTGTTGCGCGACAGTTAGATAAGTTGCCTCCAATACTATGGGATCATTTAGATTGTTCGAAGGTGCTAAAAGACATTTTAATTATGAAAACAGAAATTGAGAAAATAAAGATCGAGTATGCAACCAGAGACAGCGTACAAGATATAAAGAAGGAAGTTATGCGAATTAGAAACGATTCCCTACCACCAACGTCTGCTTTTAAAGTAAACAAAATGCGTGGAACGTGGCTAGATAGTGGACCTGAGGGGATTTCGCATGAGTATAACATCAATGGCTCGATAAACGACTTATCGAACAACAAACCTCATCTATTACAATATAGAGAAATGGGGGTAGACGACGAAAAACGGCGCGATTATGTTGATGATGAGTTTGAGCGGCAACGATCGCCGGCTACGGAAAGTGAGCAGGCGAGAACGGGTGTAGCGGGAGGGGAAACCCCACTGCTTTTGAGTCAGCTGAGCAGCGCACGAGTAGGTACAGCGAGCGATGCGGTGACGTCATCATTTCTTAGCTGTGCGGCTACCGGTACGACCGCACCGCAGTTAACTAATCAACTGGCGCCTGTTACGGATCAATGCGAGTCAGAGCACTGTAGCCGGCCGATAGCTGGGCCGCGTGATGCGTCATCTATGACGAATAAGAACAATGACGATCGCGAGGGATGGCAGCAAGTGTCTCGTCGTAAGCAAACCCAAAAATATCGATATATGGGAAAGGCCGGTGTGGCGAAGGACATAGAATGTTCTTTTAAGGCTGCTGACTGTTTTTGTGTTGGGTGATTTCAATGCGGCGCCGGGTGAGTTATTTTACAATGAGCTAATTAGTGTGTGTAATGAGGAGAATTGGTCCTGTATAGATGTAGAAATGTTAGGGATAAATTCCGGTACCTATACCTATATTAGTGACGTACATGGGTCGCCTAGTTGGCTCGACCATTGTGTTGTAACTCACGCGGCGAAGCAATCCATTACGAATGTTTATGTAAAATATGACACTCTGTGGTCGGACCATTATCCTCTCATTGTGGAATGTAACCTGCATGTAGTAACACCAAAAATTGTAACACGTACTGTTTGCAATAACAATAATAGTAATATTCGTTGGGGAGAGAGAAATGAGGAGCAGGTCTTTATTTATAGTGAAGAGTGTCATAGTAGATTAAAATCTATTGATTTTCCATCGGAATGTACACAATGTGCGGATTATTTATGTAGTGACCCTGACCACGCGCGAGTCCTAGATAGACTTTACTCCGACATTGTGACCGCCCTTCAAGGCGCAGCAATGGTGAGTGGGGGAAGCGCGCGGGCGCGGACGGGCGGACGTGGTGCACGCTTGGCGGGATGGAACAGGCATGTGGGCGAGGCTCACGGGGTGGCTAGGTTGAGGTTTAACGAGTGGGTGCTGTGTGGTAGACCCAAATCCGGTTGTGTGTATGAGGAGATGCGTGAGAGTAGGAAGGTCTTCAAGTCCAGGTTAAAGTGGTGCCAGAATAACCAGGACCAGATTAGGATGGACGCCCTCGCTAAGCAACACTCGAAAGGAGACTTTCGTGGCTTCTGGCGGAGTACGAGAAAAGTGAACTCTCGGCCTGGCCTTCCCGGGAGCGTCGATGGTCTAAGTGATCCAAAAAGAATTGCGAACGTGTTCAGAGAGCAGTTTTCGGTTCGGTCGCCACTTGGTCCGGCGCGTGGGGTGCTGAATGCTGACTTGGACAATAAAACAATAGGAATGACGTTCCTTGCGAAAGATGTTGCGAAAGCTATTAAACAGATTGAGCGGGGAAAGTCTCCTGGGCACGACGCACTCAGCATTGAGCACCTACAGCACGCTGGCCCACACTTGGCGAGAGTCCTGGCAATGTTCTTCTCGCTATGTGTGTGCCACTCCTACCTGCCTGATGACTTTATGAAGACAATTGTAGTGCCTGTGGTTAAAAATAAAACAGGCGATTTAGCTGATAAAAATAACTACAGGCCTATATCGCTTGCAACTGTAGTGGCGAAGGTATTTGACGGTGTGCTTAACGCGCAGTTAAATAGACATATATCGCTTCACAGTAACCAGTTTGGATTTCGACCTAAACTGTCCACAGAGAGTGCAATACTGTGTTTAAAGCATACCGTCAAGTATTACACGACGAGAAAGACTCCGGTATACGCGTGCTTCCTCGATTTATCCAGGGCCTTTGACCTTGTCTCGTACGATATCCTATGGGAAAAGTTGGAGAGCTCGGGTTTACCTCGGGAACTCATCAGTATACTTCGATATTGGTACGGGCACCAGGTCAACAGTGTCAGATGGGCGGGGGCGATGTCGGATACTTATAACATCGAGTGCGGCGTAAGGCAGGGCGGCTTGACCTCGCCCACATTGTTTAATCTCTACATGAACGAGCTGATCGTCTCGCTCAGCAGTCAGCATGTCGGTTGCTACGTGGACGGAATGTGCGTTAACAATTTGAGTTATGCGGACGACATGGTGCTGCTGAGCGCGTCGATCTGTGGATTGAGGAGGCTACTCAATACATGTACGGAATACGCGCGTGGTCATGGGTTAAAATATAATAAGAAAAAAAGCCAATACATGGTCTTTCGGGCCGTCGGTGGGTCGAGCCCTATGAACATACCGACAGTTCATATCGATAGTGTTCCACTACAGCGAGTGGATCAGTTTAAGTATTTAGGGCATCTACTCACCGAGGATCTTAATGATCAGGCTGACATGGAGAGGGAGCGGAGGGCACTGTCAGTGCGAGCTAATATGTTAGCACGCAGGTTTGCGCGGTGTTCCAGGGGGGTGAAGATCACGCTCTTCAGAGCATACTGCACATCCCTGTACTCGTGCAGCCTGTGGGTTGACTATACTGAAAGGGCATACGGTGCCCTCCGTGTCCAGTACAATAACGCGTTCCGGGCGGTAGTGGGGCTGCCCCGCTTCTGTAGCGCATCAGGAATGTTCACAGAGGCGCGCACTGACTGTTTTCACACCACTATGCGCAAGCGGTGCGCGTCCCTGGTGCGCCGGGTGTGGGCCAGCCCCAATGCCATCCTGGCAATGATCGCTGACAGGCTGGACTGTCCATATATCCGACATGGCTGTGGAAGACATGTTACGATTTCCATTCCTGTTAGGAAATTGTAATTTAACCATTAATGGTAATGTATTTTAATATAATAATGACATTTTGTGAATTTTAATTTTATACAATTTATTTTAATGATTAATATAATTCTTTTAATGTTTGTTTGACTGTCGTTATAATAAAATTCAATTTAATTTAATTTTAATCCAATGACAATACAATGCAATTTAATGACTATCCAATCAAATAACAATGATAATCCAATACAATTTAATTTAATTTCAATTTTAACATTTCAATTGTATGTAATTTTATGGTATTTATTGTCGGTATGTGATTATGTTACTGAAATGAGTCTTTGATACTCGAAATAAAATATATAATATAATTGCATTGGCATGCCTCCGTCATGATTTTGTCCCGCCATATTTGTCTGTGAAACAGACAATTTGCTGGTGGTCGTGAGCATTTTGATGAAATGTAGGTACCCGCCAATGATTACACAAGGCTGTGTATAGTTTGTGGGGACTAGTACCAGGCCATATTATTACCAGTGATATAACAAAATGAGTGTGAGCATTACATTGGAATGCCTCCGTCATGGAATTTTCGCGCCATATTTATCTGACAAATAGAAAATTGGTCGTGAACATTTTAATGGAATGTATCCGCCAAAATCGATAACACAAGGCTGTGTATAGTTTATAAGGACTATTACCAGGCCATATTATTACCAGTGATATAACAAAGTGATTGTGAGCATTACATTGGAATGCCTCCGTCATGGAATTTTCGCGCCATATTTATCTGTCAAATAGAAAATTGGTCGTGAACATTTTAATGGAATGTATCCGCCAAAATTGATAACACAAGGCTGTGTATAGTTTATAAGGACTATTACCAGGCCATATTATGTGATTTGTGAGCATTACATTGAAATGCTTCCTTTATAATGTTATAAAAACCTACCTTTTTGATAGTAGTTTATTACCTACAATAAAATTGTTTTCATGTCTACCAACATACGTTTACGTCCATTTCAGACGGAACGCCTAGAAGCAATGATTACGAATCACACTTACCGTCCCCCGAGCTACCCTTACAGTCCATCGAGAACACACAACATGACACTGACTTTCATATTGAGGAAGTGCACCCACTCAATGTCATGGTGAATACATTGTTGGAGTCTGCAGATGTAGCACCCTCTGTAAATGTCTCGTCTGAACCTGCCACCGCTCCTGACACTGCTACTACGGATGTCCAGGAAGTTGTTGGAAACAACGAAGCAGAGGAAAGTCTTCCAGATGATATTTTGGAAATATTAGGAGAAGCTCCTTTTAAAAGATAAAAGATTTGGTCCAGCCCTGAATCCAAGTATAGCTGTCCGGTGGGAACATACAGTGACAAATGGCCTTTCTAAGGACGTCAAAAAAGATTTTTTTTTTTCAAAACATGACATTCCAGAAAACTGCAAGATTATTAATGCTCCTTTGCTGAATCAAGAAGTAAGCCAGCTCTGACAGAGTTTCTAAGCAAGAAAGATAAAGCAATTGAAAACAAACAGAAGCAAATTGCCTTGATTATTGCCTGTTTAGGAGAGGCTCTGTCACAGGTCCTGTCTACTGACAGTACAAATATAAAGCTTGTTAAATCCCTAACCGCTGCTGGAAAACTCGCCTGTGACTTACAACATACTGAGTCGATGATTCGCAGAAGTTTTGTTTGTTCCTCAATTAAGAAAGAGATAAAAGATCGCCTGTATACAACACCAATAGATATCTACCTCTTTGGCAGTCACCTGGGTGATGTCTTAAAGACTGCTAAAGCTATTCACAAGACAGGCGCGGAACTGAAAACTGGAGCCCCTATACCTAGCCCTCCAAGACGATTTACAAATCAATCCCAGAATTTAAACACGAGACGCCCACTTCCACCCCCCGGCGGGCAGACGGGAGCTGCGGCGAGACATTCGACAGTGCCTGCCCAGAATGCTCGCCACAACTACCAGCGCCAACAGCGCCGCGCTCCGCCGCCGCAGCAGAAGCCACGCGGACCTTACAAGCACTCACAGACCCAAGCACCACTCCGTCCATAGAACCGGTGAGTCATGCTGGTCGTCTGTTGCTTTTTATCAATAGATGGCGTCTTATCACTAGTGACACTGTACTTTTATCTTGGGTTCAAGGTTACAAATTACCTTTCACTACACCTATTTTACAAAGTCACACGCCATCATCACCATGCGTAAATAAATCTAATTTAAAGGCCTATAGAGAGGTAATTAACGATTTATTAAAGATAGGCGCAATATCACCCTGTCAGTCATGTTATGGGGAATATGTATCTAGCACTTCTCTTGTACCCAAGCCAGACGGAAGGCTAAGATTTATCTTATCTTAAGTCCCTAAATAGATTTATTAATACAAACCATTTTAAATTAGAAGATCTTCGCACTACAGTAAAACTAATTTCAAATAAATATTATCTAGCCACACTTGATTTAAAAGACAAAGAAAATTTTTACGTCTCCAAGGCCTGAACAACACCCTTTATGAATTCAATGTTCTTCAGTTTGGCTTGTGCACAGCTCCTTACGTTTTTACTAAACTCCTCAAACCTGTAATGGCCTTACTAAGAAGTTTAAGCTATAAATCAACTATCTATTTAGATGATGTATGCTGTATTGGGAAAACATTTAAGGAATGCCAAGAGAATGTGCAAATAACCAAATCAATTTTGGAATCCTTGGGATTTGTCATTAATATTGAAAAAAGTTCATTGACCCCAAACACAAGTTGCAAATATCTTGGTTTTATTATAAACACAGAGTTATATAATATCAGATTAGCAGATGTCTTGCTCACCTGGTGGGTCTACTTGTATCAGCCTGCCCAGCTGTTCAATACGGCTGGCTATATACGAAGGAGTTGGAAAGGTGTAAATACATAGAGTTATTAAAATCAAACAATAATTATGAAAGTTATATGAATGTACCCTTACATATACACCAAGACTTATTTTGGTGGTTAAATGCAATTAAAAATAATGTTAACCCTATTCGGGATGATAGATATTTGCTTGAAATATTCTCTGATGCAAGCAAAACAGGGTGGGGGGTGGTATGTGGTGAAGAGACTGCAAATGGGCTGTGGGGTGATACAGAAAAGGACCTGCATATTAACTTATTAGAATTAATGGCAGCCTTTTTTGGCCTAAAGATATTCGCCAAACAGCTTAAAAATTGCCAGATCCTTTTGCGCTTTAGCTGATGCAGAATCTAGGGCCACACACCCAGACATAGAGTGGGAACTGAGTAACAATGCCTTCAGCAATATTATCAAGACATTCGGTACACCAACCATTGATCTATTTGCATCAAGAATAAACAGGAAATGCGACTTATATGTGTCATGGAAAATAGACCCTGATGCCTACGCAGTAAACGCCTTTACATTAAATTGGAATAACCTAAATTTCTATGCATTTCCACCATTTGCTGTGATATTAAAAACTCTCCGCAAAATTATAACAGATGAGGCTGCAGGCATTGTGGTCGTGCCATATTGGCCCACTCAGCCGTGGTTTCCGTTGTTCGAGAGTCTTTTAGTATCTAAGATCATCCTGTTTGAACCAAGTGATGAAGCTCTTTTGTCATCTTCCCACAGACCACCATCACCTCGTTTTACCTTGGCTGCAGGCAGGTTGTCAGGACGGCACTACTGAAAAGAGGTGTCCTTCCTTATTCTATCGACATCATGTACGGTTCTCTTTCCAAAAATACTATGAAACAGTATGATACAGGTTTAAAAAAGTGGTTTCTTTTTTGTTAATCTCATAATATGGATTTTTATGAAGCTTCTGTTTCTAACGTTATGTATTTCCTTACAATGCTTTTTAATGACGGAGCCCAGTATGGAACTTTAAACAGTCATCGATCAGCTTTATCCCTAATAATTGGATCAAAAATTGGATCAGATGACAGAATAATTCGCTTATTTAAAGGTTTCTATAGACTTAGACCACCATTACCTAGATACAATGAAACCTGGGACCCGTCCATTGTACTAGATTACTTATCTAAATTGTATCCCAATGATCAGTTAGACTTGGATTGTCTTACCAAAAAGACAGTGACATTGATAGCCTTAGTTACGGCCCACAGGGTTCAAACAATTTCAAAAATAAATATAAATAACATCTGCATTTATTCCAACCATATCTCAATTAAGATTCCAGATTTAATTAAAACATCATGTATTGGTTCAGCACAACCTTGTTTACATCTACCATTTTTTGTCAGGCGACCTGAAATTTGCCCAGCTGACGCACTGAGGTCGTATTTATCAAAAACTGTGTCGATCAGAGGAAGAGAAGAATATCTGTTCATTAGCTTCAAAAGCCCCCATAGGGCTGTTAGCTCGCAAACTTTAGGCCGCTGGATAAAAAATGTGTTATATGGAAGTGGTGTTGATACAAGTAAATTCAAGGCTCACTCCACCAGGCATGCATCTACCTCAGCAGCTCTTAAATCAGGTGTCTCCATAGACCTAATTAGAAAAACTGCTGGCTGGAGTGGATCTTCATCTGTCTTTGCCAGGTTTTACCAAAGACCAGTGTTAATAGACAATGTCAATGATTTTGCTTTATCTGTTTTAGATTCATCCATTAATTTATAATTTACATTAAGTTCCTAATTGTATCTCAAGTTTTTTGATTATAATAATTATAAACATAATAAGCAAGTTTGTTTGTAACTGTTTTTTGCTAAAAAATAATATAATCTTTATTTTTGTGAAAGGATTATTAATTAAAAAGTGATTCAAATTTATGATTATTATTATAATAATTACCTTATCGAAAATCAGTTTTTATTACAAATAAGATACTTACATTAATCACATACTTACATACAACGCATTTTAAGGCTTTCAAAATCTACTTAGTTTACTTGATCTCGAGGACAGAGCAGAGTGTAATTGATGATTAAACGAACTTACCTGAAGTGAAGTTCAATCCCAATTACACGAAGGCTCTGTCCGAAGAGATCAACTCCCACCCAGTCCCATACACTCATGATCACTTGTCCTAATCAATGAGTACCCCTATGCGTTACCTATGTAAGTATGGCACCAGGGATCCCGTTCCTTTTACTTTAAACTAAATGAGTTGCCGAAAGAGGGCGCCTCCAGCTGTCAAATTCTTTTTTTTTTTTTTTTCAAATATAGTGGTTTGGATAGCAGCACCTAGCGCGGTACTACTTAGTTTACTTGATCTCTTCGGACAGAGCCTTCGTGTAATTGGGATTGAACTTCACTTCAGGTAAGTTCGTTTAATCATCAATAATGTATGCTGCTGGAAAATTTTAGACACGAATTAGATGGAACTTGAATGAATTTGGTCATATGTACCTACCTACCTATATATATACGACAAAATTAAACAAAAAACTAGAAGGAAGTCATAACAATAGCACATGCTCATATCGGCGCGTAGTGTTCCACACACACCTCAAAGAGATGTCAGTAAAACCGTAGGGGCCTAGCAGAGCCGAAGCCTACTGGGGCCATAGGTTCGCTTCCGAACAGGAAACCCGGAGCCCTGGAATGCAAGGGCAAAGAAGGAACATAGGAGTGGGTTTTAGTCAGTAAAAGTCTGACACGTCCTCCGTCCTAGAGTGGGAGAAGTCATTGGATGATTTTCCACATAAATAAAAAGCACATGCAGATATTGTGCAAAGACTTTTGTTATACTATCTCGTAAGTACCTACAGTAGGTTCACTTTAATAAGATAACACTTTCCAAGCGTATTACACGATGGACACCAGCTGCAGCCGCCGTTAGCTGACCAAACTGTCAATTTCCTTTATTTGATTATTTCATAGCAAAACTGCCCGATCCACAAGGCGGATTCCGCAATGATGTTAACACTTTGCCAACTTTTGATCCAAGAAAACCATTTAAGTACCTAGGTACGATGATTTATTGATGTCCTGGCCAGATCTTAGAATTGATCACTTCACGATATGGTCAAGTAAAACTGGCCAGATCGTTTAAACGTTAACATTTGATGATATGTCAATCCTCTTTTGGCCATATCATTGATGTAGGATTTCTATGATAGTCAAAGACTACTATAGTATGACTGGCTAATGATAGTAAAAGGTTCAAAGAAAGTAGGCCACACGAGGATTGACATATCACCAAACTTTAACGTTTAAAACGATCTGGCCAGTTTTACTTGGCCATATTGTGAAGTGATCAATTTCTATAAGATCTGGTCACGTAAGTGATATGTCCATTTTCCTTGAAGGTGATAATTGCCCGGTTATAATCTTCTTCTTTTTCAACCTCACTATTTCCCCTTACTCAGGGTCGGCTTTCTTAGTCTCGAGGCGCCACTTATACCGCTGGTAGCAGTGATACACCGCACTTCTTCAGGTCTTTCTTCTTCTTCTCTTTGTTAATGGTCTACCTCTCTCTCTTTAGTGTCATCTGCTAACATATAAGCACTTAAATAAGTTACCTGAGATACAGGTTTATACCTAGTTCAGGTAGAATACAATTTTGTACCATTACCTCTAGATTAAGCCCTTGATTTCCGGCCACCGTAGACGTGAGCTTGCAGGCGACGAGCAATGGGTAGCTCGTCGTTCGCCCGTCACCAAGCCCGAGCCAATGGCACGTCGTGTTGTATATGCTCCTCAAAAAGATACCAGTAAAACTGAAAGGGCCCAGTAGGGCCGATGCTTGCTAGGGCTACGGAAACGTTGAAACAGAACATTTGACCGTGGCCCTGGAAAGCAAAGGGCGACTGAAGTAGTCTGGGTTTTAGTCAGTAGAAGTTTGACACGCCCTCTCGTTCCACCCTAGAGCGTGAAAAGTCATTGGATATTCCACCTCAAAAAAAAAATACAAAAAAATTGTCCCGATCTAAAACCCTAAATCCCGATTTGTTTTACCATCTGTCCCGATTTTTATCTAATCGGACCTGGCAGTGTTGCCAGGTCAGTTGATCTCTATGATGCCCAATTTGACGAAGAGTAGGGACAAAATCAAGATTATCTGTCCCAATAAATCCGACAGACATCACGTAGAAATACCTCCATTCACCAAAAACATTATTTCCTGGAACCACAATCTCCCATAATTGCTGCAAATAATCACTTTTACGTTCAACTCTGGTAGAACATGAAACTTCCATAAATTCGCGATTTAACCAAACGAGTTCTCATTTAGCTTAATGTCGACGAACATAACTGAATACAGGTAAAGTTCAACTCTTAATTTCAGGACATTCTTCAGGTAGATTGTATCTAGATAGGTAGGTATATTATTTTAGTCTGTGACCTGGCTTCCCGGTAAAACAATTTCGTAGTAATGTTTCATTTCAGAAAAAACGATTTATATACCTATACTTTAAATTGCTGTATACCTACGGATTCTCAGAATTTTACATACCTACCTACGTGAAATGAATATGGGGTCATTAATTAAAATAAATAGGTAGGTACCTAGGTATCTATTACTGAATGCTATAGAGCTATAAACGGCCATATATTTTTTATTCTTTAACTCAGAAGTTTGATTTTTTTCACAACTTCAAGGCGGGTATTTTTGTAGGTAGGTACTTTTCCATAAGAAAAACGACTTCTTCCAAGAAAAATTAAAGTTGCAGAAAAGTTACAGAATATGTGTTTCAACTTTCAATCAGTGATTAGGTAGGTACTGTGACGCCTATGGAGGTCACAGTTATTATTAACTGGCAAACTGGCATGTTATACTTTTAAGGTTTACTTATGTTATAAAAAGTTTAGGTTTGATGGATGTTAAATCAAGAGATAGGGGGACGTCACACAAATGTCGGGACGTATCTTTTATAGAAAATGTTATATGGAAGTGCTTAATATTATAAAATAGTATTCTAAAACGAATAACTAAGCCTTTCATTGCGTCCCCATCTTGACAGTACCTACCTATACTCTGGTTTCAAACGTGTGTTAGTACATGTACCTACATACCTACATCGAGATATAAATAATAACGTACTAGAGAAGCTACGTCAAATAACTGAATTGCCCTATTTTCGTAATTTGAATCTTTAGTTCGCTGCAGCGCTAAAATAATAACAATTCGTCTAAACCGTAACTAATTTACCACAGCGCTAGATTTGCTGCGGAAGTGTATTTATTCTCGGCAAAAAGGTCATAAGCGCAATGTAAATCACGGCAATTACGCGTTTTCTTCGACAAAGTGCGGCGCGATCGCCGCAGTTGAACGAGACAAAGTAGGAATTTACGGTGTCTTCTCTAGTACGTTAGTACTTATATTTCGATGCATACCTAGAATGTTTTGTTGCCTAACTGTGTGCACGGCTTATTAATTTCCATATCTAATCGTGTGTTATTCGACATTAACGGATCCCCTGGGTGCAATCCACTACTTAGTTAATCCGATGCCTACTCCAACATTAAGATGTAAACTTGCATAGCTACCTAACTAATGTGTGGACTGTTCAAGTAATCTTGGTTACAAGAGTAATTATATAGGGAAATCATAGGGAAATTAATCATTGAATCTGCGTCCTAAAAACCTAAAATTTAGTTATGCCAAAAAACAATCAGATTTATTTAACAGTATTTCGACATCAAAAATTCAGAAAAGTTTCAATATCAGTCTACCCACGTTAATTAAGTAGGCATCAAGCTTCTCCAAGAAAAAAATGTGTCATTGGAACCAATCGAAAACGTGATGACATGTAAGAAGTAAAGATGGCGTTATCATTGAACGCATTATCTTTGGTTTGGTCCTAAATTTTATACCGCTTCATAATTAAGTCATCCTATTTGGACCCACAAGTAAGCTGTTCCTCAAAAATGGGGTTTAGAAGTATTTGGAACTGAATGAAAGAAAAATTGCGCATGTTCCCGTAGCCTTGCACTTTGCAAGGTCGAGCGACCTTGCAGGGTTTAACTGACTAAAACCCACCTTTGTTCCTCCAGTAACCCTTTGTGTAACTCTTTCGAATAATCCCGCAGAACTTTGATTTAAAAAAAATTGAGGTGGGAAATCATCAACTAACTTCTCCCGCTATGGGTAGAGTGAAAGGGTGTGTCAGACATTTACCTACTGACTAAAACACACCTCAATTCCTTCAGTTAACCTTTGCGTTCCTTGGTAACTGTTTCGAACAATTCCGCAGCCCTAGAACCTTACGGTTGGCATCACAATGGCAATCCCTTGTTGTTTAGTGTAGATGTAGACTTAATGATAATTATGATCATTTCAGGCAAAAGACTTCCACTGTTGGATTATCTATTGTGACCAATTTAGGTACCTACCGTAAAATTTAAAACTACAAGAACTCGATGCATTTTTTCAGCCAACCCATTTCTCCCCGTTCCTACAACAAAATGGCTCATTTTATTTCATAAGATTGAAATACTTTACAAATAAGCACTGAAAGTCAGAACATCCCTTTTTAGACATAAGAATAAGCAAATCATTGCATAGTAGACGATAGAAGAATCCCTTCAATTATTAACAACTTCGTCTAGAGAATGCTGTGATGAAATTGTGTTCTATTTTTCTCTTTTAGATTGACTGGGACGATCACAGCCTTTGTTTAATCTTTAACTTTAGAGTAGAAAACTGCCACCTTTTAGGGTACAAGTTATTTATTTTCTAGTTTTGAATTTATGTGATGAAATTTCCGTTTTTAGGCAATACCTACTGACAGAGGCGCCGACTCCGTGGGTGCTCGGGGGCTCGAGCACCCATGAGAAATAAACAGTGGGTGCCGAGCACTCCTGAGAATAGACATCAAGAAACAGATCAGTAATTGTCTTTTAGGTTACGTATAAATTAATTTTGTATTTCTTATTATACCTACACATTTATTTATTTATAGTCCATGAAATGAGCATGAGCACCCATGAGGTTTTCTAAAAGCCGGCGCCCCTGCCTACTGAAATAAGTTACTGTTGGTATTTTTTCTATCTCGCCATAGATATGTTTTAAGAAGACCCCTCTTTACCCGACTGTCCCTGAAAGAAAGTATGTAAGTAATATTTTTAGATTTACCTTGACGTCTGACGGCTAAAAGACGAAGATACATTTTTTTTTGGATTTTAGGTTCTGATAACTGAGACCAAAAATAAAGACTTAAACTAAAGGTCAACACATTCTCATGTTTTTTGAAGTATTTAGCAGCAAATATAAACTCGAAAAAATCCCTTCAAAACTCTTGACGAAGAACCGGTGCCTATTGCGCCAACCCTAGGTACCATGGGACAAGGCTGGAAGATTATGATTAGAGATGCAGTACTGAAAAGCAACACGATCCATATTGCATAAACCCAGCGGTGTCCCACAATATTCAGCTTACTATTCACTCTGGCAGCTTACCTCGGCCAACCATCAGCATAAAGATCGCATCTCATATACAATGTATAAGATATTACTTACCTAGGTACCACGGCGAACGTAGCGAGGGCACGTTCCCCCAGTAACACGTGCTCAGTGAATGCGCGGACATTTTATTTTTACCTACCCTCCATATATTGCAAGCAGAAAACTGCAGAAGCAAAATTATATGAATAAGCTCCGATATTAGGTTTGCTACTTTTAGGAAATGAATTTTATTACGAATGTGCATGTTTCAGTTTTGTGAAATGCAGTTTCAGACATGGTGGCAGGGGCGCCGACTCCGCCGCCGCCGCCGGGGCGATGAGAAATAAACAGTGGGTGCTGAGCACCCCTGAGAAGACACATCAAGAAAGATCAGCCCCCCTAGCCAAGTTGCAAACGATAAACGTGAACGCTTAGTAATCTTCAATAGATTTTCAACTTTATACCTAAGAGCATAAAGTTGAAAATCTATTAAAGACTACTGAGCGTTAGCGACCGGAACGAACGAAAACACTATGTAATCTTCAATAGATTTTCAACTTTATATCAAATAACATAAAGTTGAAAATCTATTAAAGACTACTGAGAGTTTACGTTTATCGTTTGTGACTTGGCTAGGGGGGCAGTAATCGCCTTTTAGTGATGGGCGTTTTTTCTTTACCCGACGACCTGTTTAGCGCAGTGGTTTAGAGCGCCGGTTGAGACGCAAGGGTTGCGGTTTCGATTCCCGCACCAACACAAACGCTTGTTGATGAAACAGATATTTGTATTGGGTCCGGGTGTTTGTGGTACCTTCGTTGTTTCTGGTTTCTATAGTACAAGGGAAACTTTAGTTTGGGACGTGATGTTGTTTTTTACGCATTATAAGTACGCAGTAGTAATTAGGACATTTATTTATTTGTCGGTCGATCAGTATGCATTTCTCTTCCCACACTTCGCCACTTTTTCGAGTCATCAAATGTCCATGAGCACCCATGAGGTTGTCTAAAAGCCGGCGCCCCTGTATGATGGAAGAATCACTGACTCGGTTACTAACTCATTAACGCCCAGTCCAAACTCTTGGACCTAGAACGCTGAAATTTTGTATAGAAGTTCCTTTTAAGACCTATACAAACAATCTTCTTCTTCTTCCTGCCCTTATCCCATATTATTTGGGGTCGGCGCAATACGTTTTTTTCTTCCATTCTATCCTGTCATCCGTCACACTATCACTAACTCCCTTTTTTTTCATATCACTCCTCACACAATTCATCCATCTTTTCTTTGGCCTCCCTCTCCCTCTCCATCCATCTAAATGTATACTCAGAACTTTTTTAGTAACATGTATAAGTTTCATCCCGCCTCTTCACATGACCCTACCAAGACAAACGATTGCCTTTCAACTTTTCAGTCACTGGCGCCACTTTCTAACTTTCTCTAATATACTCATTTCTCACTTTATCTATTCTCGTCACACCACACATCCATCTCAACATTCTCATCTCCGCTACATGCAATCTTTTTTCATCCATCTTTTTCATAGCCATATAAAAATTAGTGGTTGATGTTACAATATTTCCATTATTACAGTATTAATAGATATTATGTAACAACAGTGTAGACCAGTCGTTAAAAAAAAAAAACAAAAATCCTGTCGCCATTTCATCCATCCTACGTTGATCTGATGTGTCACATCTCGGTCTACCTCACCATCCCCTTGGACAAGCGACCCGATGTACCGAAAGTCGAAGCAGATCGGTATGGGTGTTCCAGCGAGAGCTAAAGCACTGGATTGGAGGGACCGCCGAAATCGCAGAACAAGCAGGCCAACACTCCCCAGTCGGTGCCACCACACCTCCAATCTGTTCTGGACCTCTAGGCCACTTTCGGCAACCAGCACTATGTCATCGGTAAACAGCATATACCAGGGAGCCTCTTCCTGAATGTCCAACGTCAAAGCATCCATTACACAAAGAATAACTACAACCCGGGAATCTTTATGTCAAGAGTAAATAGGTTACTTCTAGGCAAGCGCGCTCCATCGTCGACCGCATCATCGCTTTCCATCAGGTGAGATAGTGGTCAAGCGCGAACCTATCAAGAATTTAAAAAAATAAAAAAAATTCCAAAGTTCACCACAAAAGGGGATGAAACGAGGGTTCAAAATTTGTATGGATAAACCTGCTAACCCTCAGCCCTCAAGTGAAGCCACTGACAGAAGCTAGTCCATGCATACATATCAATAAAATTTGAAGTGTCTGTTTGTAATATCAAAATAACATTTTTTTTATATTTGATACCTAACAAAAATGCAATTTTGTCTGTTCCGTTTGCTCCGGCAAATCTCCGAAACAGCTCGACCGTTTTTTGACAGGATTTAAACTGGTAGATGGTTGGTGTTATAAGAAGTAACTTAAACTACTTTTATTTTAGATACAGAATTAGGGTTCCGCGCAAAAAATAATCTTGATATTGTGACCAAACATGGTGCTGTTACGAGTCTGACTAGCTAGTATAAAATAATTAAACAGATATATTGATAACAAAGATAGTTTCACTGTTCTTCTAACCCAATTGAAAACTTAAAATGTTTCGTAGCCAAAGTGCTGCACTACAATCCTATTAAATCAACTGTTGAAAACTTGTGGAAACTGTTGAAAAGCCAATGCTTAGAAATCCTACATTTAATTTCTGCTGAGTGTAGGTAGGTAGGTACACATTAATTTTCATTTTACAAGATGTTACAATTAAAACTCAAAACTGATCAAATAATATTTATTTTCTCCATCCTTATCAACAAATTCATTAAAAAACATCGACCTGTAAGTGGCATTTCGACACACCATTTTGACACAGGTCCACACGGACGCATTACTAACGCGGCATAAGAAAAAATCGCACAGACAATACAACAGTGCGCTCTGATAAATTCTTAACGCTCGGTTTGATGCTGAGAGTTGAAAATCCTTTGCGCATTATTCTCACGCCGCGTTCGAAAGCCCCTGAGCGAACTTAGGCTGACAAAGCGCCTTGTTACAGAGAACTTTTGCACCGACAAGTATAGTAGGTATTAATGCATACTCATAAATAATAAAATAGAATACATGACATTTTATACATAGCACATTATATAGAAGCGTCTCAAATACTTGAGAACGTAGACAATTAGACATAATACGTAACTTCAACGGGATAAGGGTTACAGGATGCTTCTGTAAGTTTTGAACAAGGTATAATCATTTTTCTTTACTTTAGATCAACATGAAAGTCGCGTAATTTTTTTCAATATAAGGTTTAAATAAATTAGTTACATAGTGAAATACTGCAGACGTGATGGCTACTCAGTGTTTATTAAAACTGTATGCACGTTATAGACAATAACTGCTGAATTCCGCTAGCTAATTAAATAGGCTCCTCATAAACTAGTGCGTCTCACCATCAACAATTGCATCACTGCTTACCATCAGGTGGGATTGCAGTCAAGCACTAGTTCATATTATTAAAAAAAAAAGTATTATTAATTAGGCTGTCTAGATTGGCAGCTAATAAGAATGAGATTGATGGATTTTGAGTCAATGGGGCAAATAGGAACACTAAACGACAGTCTGGGATTGCCAATCTATTTTTTTTTTCTATGTGTAATACGTAGAAAAAAAAAAAGCAGAAACGAAAAATTCATCTCTTTAGATAGAAATTAGATTTTATCAAAATTAGTAAAAAATTATCTTTCCTGAGTTTTTACATAGAACAGGCACCATTATAAATGAATTGAAACATTTTTTTTTTCACAAACGAGAAATAAACTATAAGGAAGACTTTCTTTGACAAAAACATCTGAGTTAACTTGAAAACATTTATCATACTATTTTACCGACAATAACGATTAACGATCACGACAAACTGTCACTTTTCGCAAACTTCCTACGACCTATATAACTCTTGTTACATACCATCAAACGGGATGAATAGAGACGCAGGGGTAAATATAAACGCAGGGGTGAATAGAAACAAAACTTTTATGAAGATTGCTTCGCGAATGATCGACGAAATTACAGTGACCCTAGAATGCAAAGGAAAACTGAAAAAACACAGGTGGTACACTCCCTCTCGCCACACCCAGAGCAGAGGACGTCATTTGATGACTTCCCACCTCAAAAAAGGGGTAAGTAGAAATAAAAGTGATGATAATTTTCATAATTATTGATAAAATTTCAAATAATTGCAGTACTCAAATGCAGCATTTGAGTACTGCAATTATTAAATATTAAATAATAAATTGAATTGATATTCAATTTATTATTTAGGAGACATTTAGGATTCAAGAATCAATTTATTATTCAAATGTTATAATAATAAAAACAGCAATGCTTTATTGAAACTAAAAGTATGGTATCAAACTCAAAATCTTAGTCAAAATTTTGTTTGTATTCAAGAATGCAAGGGACATTTTTTGTTTCTATTCACCCCGTTTGAAGATGAAATATGGGAGACGTTTTTTCATGAATACCAAAAAGAGGTTCTCAAATCAATTGATAAATATTGGTGCAGTTCTAAAACCATCTTTCATTTAAATATTCGACTCGCTAACGTCTATGTCACATAAAAACCGTGTAAAAATTCAATATTAAATTTGCTCTACAATCTGAATATAATTTATTAACATTATTATTGCTTTCGTGTACTGTTTTACTTAGGTTTATTTCTATGGTGGTGTTTAGTATTACTTAATAACTAGTTTTAATGCGTATTCCGTGTTTAACATTTATTGAACTTGGGTGTACTTCGACGGTGAGTCTGAGAAGCAAGTGAACCGCGTTAAGTATTAATATGTGTATTAATATTGCAACCTAGATGACCAGAATGAGACCTACTTATTTTGGATTAGAAAAAAATATGACACCCGCATCGATCAAGGCAGTATCCTGGATTACAGTCCAAACAAAATTCAAACATAGCACTATCTTTTTTTTAATTAAAAAAAATGTCTGAATTAATGTTACAACTTTGTTCGTTGCGAATATCGTCACGACACCCGCATCGAACAAGGCAGTATCTCGGATTACAATCCAAACAAAATTCAAACATGGCCCTATCACTTAAGATTCATTTTAAAAAATGACTGAATTAATGTTACAACCTTGTTCGTTGCTGGTGTCGATTATTAGTACGACTATCAAAGTGTGGACCAGCGTGAGGAGTCGTGGGTGCATACTTGAACACTACATATTGCAATACATTTCCACCACCTTAAAGAATCGGGAAGAAAGCTCACACTCCCACAGAAAAAGCATATAAATCCCAAGGGTTTTGCTTTGCCTGGTAAGGCTATGGGGAAAAATATGAAAAGGATACTCGTGGGCCTAGAACGCAAAAGACAACGGAAGAAATATAGGTGTGGTTTTAGTCAGCAAGAGTGTGACACGGCCTCCCGCTCCACAGTCACAGGTGATTTCCCACATTAAAAAAAATGGTTTCCCTTAAACTCAGATCAGTAAATAAAAAAAAATACGAATACATGTGTTGTATATTAAAAATTAGACATTTAATAGATTTATTTGACATTTTATTGACGGTGACTATGTAAAAGCATTGAACTATTTTGAGCACACAACAACAGCACCCTGTCATTACTATCTGTATTAAAACTATGTAAATGGCTTATTTTACAAACGACCACAGTCGACTTACGTAAGCATTCAGCCAGAATAAGGAATCTTCCATTAATTTAATAGAGTTGTCAGTTCAGATAAAAATACAAAAAAAAAGATATGAAATGGAAAACACATCATTTAAATACATAAAACATTAAATAAATTGACATTATTCGTGAAATGAGTAACTAAAATATATAATTAACTTAAATGTCAAAAAATGAATTAGCTTCGATATAATATTTAATACTTAATCAACAAAACCCTAACACCCACCAGACGCAAGCGGTTTGGTTCGACGAGTGTTTTCGTGTCCTATTCGCCAGGGTCGTGTGTTTGCGACTGGGTACTCCATCTCGTTTAGCTCTTCAATCCCAATAGGTAACAGGAGAGCTGACGAAATGGAGTATTTGGTCGTGGATGTGCGACCCTGGCGCTTAAAAGGTTAAAGACAATGTTTACAAGTTTTTTATTTTTTAAATTGTTGATAGATAGAAAGGTTGTTAAAAGGTTAAAAAATCAGTAGAAGATTCCTTGTTCTTTCCCAACTTTGTCTAACTATTAGCATGCAAGCTTGCCCAGCGTTGGGCACCGTGCCCACGGTCCAAGCTTAGATCACTAAAACAATAATCTCCTAATATTATTATTAATTCTTTTCTAAACACTCCAGCAGTACGCATTATATTTAGAAACCATAATTTAAGTTAATTTATAGATTTAATTTCAATCAATGTTCGAATATCATTTAATTTTGATTGTAGATCATTATTACTTTCATAGATAAGAATATCTATTAAGAAATAGTCAAATAATAATTGAGATTTGTTTTAAAGTTCTCGATTCTTATTGCGATATTGTATTTTAACATAAATATATCATTTTAAGATTAAATCTATACAGATTGAAACTGATTTTGAAGAAATAATGAAAAAAATTGCAGTATAATATGTCGAAAGAGAAACAATTCAACTATCTAGAATTCAATCGGTTGGACTTGTATAGTTTTTCGCCAACAATTTATCTAAAATCTGTTTCACTTCAAACATTCCAATCGAAATGGTCTATCGTTATAAAATCTCTATTATTATGTTCTATTAAAATTATCTGCATTATAAAACAACAGTATGTCTGAGTGTAATCCATACAAAACCTTAGCGAAGCTGTCTACATTTGTCAAACATCAAGACTTCCTCATTCACATATATTTTAACATTAGTTTCATCATGTACTGACAGAATAATTATTTATACGTTTATAATATTATTGGAGCAGAAATGGCCACTGTTGGATATAATATTCGTTCCTGGAAGGCGACAGATGTATTTACTGTGAAGACTTTACACAACAGCGGGCATTTACGGACGATAATGACACACATTTTGTTGCGTACTGAACCAGTTTACTTAAAATATTGCTATCATTTAGCAACTAGGGAAATAGTTATGAGATACAAGTTTCTGCGGTGGCTTCGTCCGAGTGAATGTCGGTTATTGCAAACGCAAAGACGAAGCCAGACAAAAAGTAGCCTATGTCCTTCCTCGGGGTTAAAGTTCCCAGGAGACTAGACAAATTTGTATGTTGTCGAGATCTTTTAAAATAGAAAGTTCAAGCTTATTTTACAAGTGTCTTTCTTGTGTTATTCACAAGAAGATACCAATATTTTGTTCAGTGCACAACAGAATCTGACCCTAATCCTCTCAGTACAAATTTAAACCTCAATTATCAATCTCGAGACTTCCTCAAATACTAGAAGGGTCTATAGTTGGCAGGATACTTGATGGGTAGTGCGGACTGCGCCGCTTTGACGTAGAAGCCCCATCCTAGCTGCTGGTACGCCTCTATGAGCCTCTCCTCCACTTCCTTGGACGGACGCTCCTCTTGGATCTTTGCGAGAAGCTTGATGCCACGACCCCATTGCTTGAAGGTGAAACAGTGCCATACACCGTAGTGGATTGCCTGTGGTCAAAAGGGTTTGGTAAGTTAAACCACTTGTCCAGATTTTGGGTGTTTCCTCAAAATAACATGAAAAAGCAAAATCACAATTTACCAACATGTACCAGTGTCGTAGTGGTGTGCCGCACGCGACTCTTGAGAGGCGCGATAGCCCCGAGCTGTGTATTCTTAAACTACTACTTGTTACAATAAAACAACGCGTTGTTTAGCTTACTAAACTAGAGTAGAAACCCCATCGTCAAAATCTGCAATTTTGACTTCCAACCTTATGGACGTCACACACGATCCAGTTTACTGACAAGTTTGCAGAGCACTTGAAGCGGCGTCCGGTAAAGTCGTAGCTGTCTACATACTGATAACTATACACGATTAAATTTGTGGTGTTCATTGGGGACCATCTGTAGCGAATGAATCACCACGAGTTTGTTGTGCTACTGCCGGGTAGTGTTTATGAGATGATCATCCTTTCACCGGCGCACCGAGGAGTGAGTGTAACGATTCGTGAATGTCGTTGGGTATGTAGAGATGTTTATTGTGCTACGACAGATCGCATCTCATGGCGGCCGTGCAGTGTGACTGAGGTTTTGCTACAGAATGATAATAATATTGCCGCGAGACACAAGATCTCACACTTAGTCTAAAGATCATGACGATGAAAATCTATAACCAGTGCGTGTTTGCAATGATGACATGTAGTTCTGAAATGATGTCGCTTACAATTGGTTTCATCAGAAGGTTTAAAGGCACTCAAAGGGCAATAAAAAGGATTGTGTGATCGAGTCAGGAATGAAGACATCTGCAGGAGAACCAAGGATATAAGGATATAAGCCTGAAGAATCGGTAAAGTTAGCGGCAGTGGTCGCAGAACAAATGATCAAAGCAGCCGAAAGGTTTTAGAGCGGCGCGCGCGCAGCACGCGCTGGGGGGGAGCACGAGCGTGGGGCGGGGGGGCCGGCGCGGCCGGGGCGCCGTCTTACTGTGGACGGCATTCTACTACAACGATAATGACGACAAACTCAATCAAGGAGGTAGTCCCTAACAGTTTCCGTTACCTTAGTATCCGTGAGGTCGGTGAACTTCAGCAGATCAGCAACGTTGTTCTGCAGCGCCTCGGTGATCTTCTCCTTGGCCGAGTTGCTCTGCGCGAGCGCACGCAGGCGGCACAGCGCGGTGCCCTTGCGACACAGCGCGTCTATTAAGTAGCCACGCTGTTTTTCTTGTTCCCTAAGAGATAAAAAGGAAAATTCAGTATTAAAATAAATATCAGCTCACGTTCAGACGCAATTGGTAAAATAAGAAGAGATAATAAACTTGAGAAATAATAACAGGAAAGGTGACTTACTGCTTAATCTTTGTAGCGTCGCTCCTAGTGTCATTCTTCATTCCGAGGTACGCGAGCAACTTCTCCTGGTCAATCGCCTTTATTACCTGCCAATAAAACACATCATCATATTCCTGCCTTTGTCCCGTATTATTTGAAGTCTAGAGTTTTTTCTTCCATTCTATCCTGCCACGCTATCACTAACTCCCTTTTCTTTCATATCACTCCTCACACAATCCATCTACCTTTTCTTTGGCCTTTCCCACTACATTCGTCCACATGTATATTCTACTCATGACTCTTCTAGTAACATGCGTTTAATCCCTCCTCTTCACACGACCATACTAAGACAAACAATTCCCTTTCAACTTTTCAGTCACTGGCGCCATTTTCAAATATCCTCTAATGTACTCATTTCTCACTCCCATTCTCGCCACCCCACACAACCATGTAAACATTCTCATGCCAATAAAACACATAATCAAGAAAAACTATTACTGTTGATTGGTATTTCTCTACCAAAGCTAAGGTCATCAAAAAATGCGTATCATGTATCTTGTCATTGTATTAAGGTATAAATTGGAATGATTGACGCGCATTTGTGAAATGTAACATCAGTAATATGTAATAATTAAGACTATTAATGATGTTTTACCTTTTCAGAAATACTAATGAGTTGTTCGCACCACGCTGTCGTCACATCGGGGTCTTCATTGGCGTGAGGTAGTCTAAAATAAAACACATCAATTCACATTTCATTGACATAAATTTAAATATTTTTGATTTGCAGAAAAGGGCTATTCGTTCAATTTATAAATTAAGTCCCAGACAGATACTTCCTCAGATATAAATTTTAAAATATTAATATTTAGACTGTGCCATATCAGTATATCTATGATAATATTTTATATGATCGTAAAAATAAAACATAAAGCTCGTACTTCTTGGCGTCTATGGGCGCGTCGAGCGCGTGCAGGTAGGCGACGTGCGCGCCCGTGTAGGCGGGGAACTTGTCCAGCAGCTCCTCGTACACCTGCTCCAGCTTGTCGCCCTCTGCGGGGAGCGGGGACAACACTTTGTTTAACATCACACATAGACGACACACATCGTCTGAAGACATAATAATGCAATTCTGGTAAAAAAAGCTACAGGCCCAAGATTGACAACATTCTCGCCAGATGGCACTGAACTAAACTAACTTACTTCTTTTATTTATTTTTAGGATACAAGTATATGTTAAATCAACAATATTGTTACGCCATAAAACTTTAACAAGTCGTGTCTCCGCCGAAATCAACAGTAGCGTCAAATAATTAAAACGCATTGCTGAGTGAAAATTCTAGAATCGAAGTCTGTACCAAGCTCTAGAAAATTCCACAAAAATCCACCGCATGTACCTCCACTGTTATTAATTAATGCAGAAATTTATACTTTCCGCCTTATACAATAGAGTCGAAATTCGCATGAAGTCGCGAGCTTCTAGAAAATGTCATTTTTTTAATTTATGACCCCCGAAGCGTCTGCATTGTTCGGAATGCCCTTGAAACGTCTTTTTACCCGATTGCAAGAAGGATTACGTTTTTCGTTCTAGAATGTTCTTAGCTCAGCTTATAAAAAAGATCTCCCCGACTGAAAGGGAGTCTATATATATATATATAAGGTGTAAAAAAAATCGCGAAAAAAAAATCAGCTGTTCCCTACGTTTATGTTCGCATAACTCGTCAAAACGTATGGAGCAGCTGATTTTTTTTTCGCTATTTCAGGTTTGGTCCCATAGTAAAAGTTGTTCATAATGAGGAGTACAATGTCCCCTCGAAATTCTTAAAGTTAATTTTTTTACACCTTATATAACAGTTTTTATTTCGACAGCGATAGCCCCGTCGCGTAGTGAAGGTGATCTCCTCGTTCCTGGAAAATAGGACTTTCAGGGTGGTGGTCGAAGGTACGCTTTCGAGCGCTCGCCCGGTGGCCGCCGGAGTACCGCAGGGCAGCTGTGTCTCGCCTGTGTGTCACTCACGGTACACGGATGACATCCCCACCACCGAGGGCGTCACACTCGCGCTGTATGCCGACGACGCCGCGTACATCGCGACCTCATTGAACGCGAGACACGCGGCCGTCAAAATGCAGCGCGCACTTGACGCTCTCCCTGAATGGTTGGAGAAATGGCGGCTGACTGTCAACGTGAGTAAGACACAGGCAATCGTCATCGGGCAAGCCCACCTCCCACCACCCCTACAGCTGCAAGGAGCCGACGTCAAGTGGTCCCCGACGGTCAAATACCTAGGGGTCACAATCGACCGTCGGCTCTCCATGGGCGTTCACGTCCGACAGGTTGTCGCAAAGGGTAGAGCAGTCCACGCCCTGCTACGTCCAGTGCTCTCGTCTCGCCTCCCGCTACGTGCCAAGCTGGGCGTGTACAAAACGTACATTCGTCCCATCATCACGTACGCCGCCCCAGCTTGGCTCGCCCTCACGAGCGAGACAAACAAGAAGCTCCTCCGCGCGCAGCAGAGCATCGCGCTGCGGAGGATAGTCGGCGCTCCTCGCTTCGTGAGGAACGATGTTATACAGCTGGACCTCCAGATTGAGAGCCTGGACGAGTTCTGTGGCCGCCTGGCGTCGACCATGTTCGCGCGTGCCGACGCCTCCAGCTGGCCTCACATCAAAAACATAGCGCCATGGCACGCGCGACCGCCCGACGCTAGACGCCGCCTCCCCCGCGACCTACTGCCGGACGATGACGCCCATGCCCCACCGGACTGACCCATGATTAAGTCGCACGCACCTACACGCGACTTAATCATTCACATAGACTCTACAACACTACATACACTCGGTGCGCGCTGTGTGCTAAGTTAATATGTATAGGCATAGCGTGCGCCGAATCTCAGACAATTGCGACTCTACATTCGTGTAACCTCACGCACCAAGCTGCGCGGCGTGGACGCGCACTCGGTTGCATACATGGGCGGTGTTACACACCCAATACCGCCCACACACACACCCACACGACCTCTTAGTCTGGAGCGTGACCAGCTAGACCTGGAAGCGTGACAGACGGGGGTCACTCACCAACAGTGGGGAGCGTCAACAAAATCGGCACCCTCGTCGCTGGTCGTCACTCGCTGGGCCTCCTCCGGGCAACCGGAGGTCCCACCTGGCGGGGACTGACCGCCGGGGTGTCGCGAAGAAACGACGCTATTACTCAAATAGCGTCGCGACGCTCCCACTGTACATAACCAGAGACTCTACGCCTATTACAGGCAACCCAGTGAAGCACCCGTCGTTGCGGGTGCCGACTTAAATCGCGAGCAGGGGGCGAAGCCCTGAACTCGCCTGCCGCGCCCCTCTAGAGGGACGTAGCGATTACCCGAACTCGACAGCGATAGAAGTGTGAACCAAGTGATAAGCTATATTCTCTAAGGGCCCTTGCGATAGTAAACGGATACTAGTTAGTGCTGTACATAGTGATTGGTTATTGTTGTGTGGAAAAAACTGTTATGGTAAATAAAGTCATCCATTTATAAATCGGCATTTGATTACCCACGTTCGTAACATCATGGTTTGTATATTTGCCAAAACCAAGGCATTCCACTTAGTTGAACTTAATCAAATGATTGCCTCAAAATCCACCTAACTGTGACAGTTAAACAGTCTAAAACAAATTAAAAATGCAAATATAGCACTACACATAAGTACTATATAGTTAGAAACATGAATGACCCACCGTCAAGTTAGAGCAGTTTTTACCGAGAAAAAATGCAAGTTACCTAATTTACTGAGCCAGTTGACAGTGAAGTCCTTGACAGCGTCCATGTAGTCTTCATGCGGCTTGGCCTTGTCCTTGGGCTGCGCCGGCCTCTTGCTGGGCTCGCACGCCACGTACTGCAGCGCGTAGCTGTCCACCTTGCGGCCGCACTCGTCCTTGGCGAACGTCACCGTGCCCGACAGCGTGTGGCCCACGCTCAGGTTGGAGCGACTTATCCTGGGAAAACAATACTAATTCAATTACGGCTGTTTTCTTAGAATGGCTGAGCAGAGGCGCATAATACTTAATTGTGCTCGTTACTATTGATCAAATATAAATTTAAACTCCGGAGTTTGTAATGGAAAAATCCAATTATATGGTGTGCAATAGGAACGAAGATAAATCTATACTAGAGAAGAAATAAGATTTTTTGAAATTCATTTTTTTTTAGGTGAGAAAATCATCTAATGTCAGACTTTTACTGACTAAAAACTCACTCCTGTTCCTTCTTTGCCTTCATCCCGGGGCCCCGGGCTTCGCTTTCACACTACCCGTGGCCCCAGTAAGCTTCGACCCTGCTGGACCCCTACGATTTGCCGACATCTCTCAGAGGCGCGCGTGGAACAATACGCGCCGTCGACTACTTGGGCTTGGTCCTGACAGTTACCGGACGGTCGGACGGCGAGCCACCCATTACTCGCCGTCCGCAAGCCCGCGCCTACGGTGGCCGGAAATCGGGATCGGAATCCCGGCGGCGGTTAGGGCGTGAGGACCGTTGCCTCACGCGATCGGCCGCCTCCTTTGCCAGCATTACAGCTTCGCAGAAGGAGGCGACCGCCTGCCACTCCTCCTCGCTCCGGACCATGGCCTGTACGCGCGGCCCGGCGCGAGAGATCACTGCCACCGATCGCCCCCACGAGGACACGGCGTTGCTCTGCCCAGGCGGGGCACACCTCTACCGTATGCTCCACCGTGTCCTCCGGACGGTCCACACCATCGAGATATAAGTACTTTGTCTCGTTCAACTGCGGTGATCGCGCCGCACTTTGTCGAAGAAAACGCGTAAGTGCCGTGATTTACATGGCGCTTAAGACCTTTTTGCCGAGAATAAATACACTTCCGCAGCAAATCTAGCGCTGTGGTAAATTAGTTACGGTTTAGACGAATTGTTATTATTTTAGCGCTGCAGCGAACTAAAGATTCAAATTATGAAAATAGGGGAATTCAGTTATTTGACGTAGCTTCTCGAGTACGTTAGTACTTATATCTCGATGGTCCACACAATGGCGGCACCCAGGCGTTTCTTCCGCACGAATTCGGTGCACGAACCTCCCGAACTTACCATGTCCGGTGAAGACCTGCGTCATGCGGTAGGTAAGGACGCCATGTGGTCTTTCCAGCCACTCCTCAAAGAGGGGACTTGCCGCCATAATTGTGGCGTGCCCAGCACTGGGTTGCGACAGTCGCTGTCGCCATTCCACCATGAGATCACGCCGGAGTTCCTCCCGCCATGCCGCGACTTGGCGCGGCAGCTGAGTTTCACCCCGGCGTTGCATCTCAACGCGCAGATCGTGCATGCGTGCAAGGACTGTTGCCTCCAGATCTCATGGTGGCTGGCCAGCAAGGAGGCTCGCCGCTTCACGGGAAACCGTACGATATCCCCGCACCATCCGGATGGCCATGACCCTCTGGCATGCGTTCAGCTTGGCCGCCGGTCGCTTTCGCAGCGACGGCGCCCATACCGGCGCCCCATAAAGGGCCATGGACCTAACGATTCCTGCGTAGAGCCTCCGGTAGGAGGCGTGTGGACCCCCTAGGTTAGGCAGAAGCCGCTTAAGGGCAGCCCCAGTCCGATCCAGTTTGGGAGCCAGACGTCGGAAGTGCTCCTTGAAATTCCATCGGCTGTCGAGGACGAATCCCAGGTACTTCATCGTTGACTCGACGCCGATGTGAACTCCTCCTACCGTTATTTGGGAACCCGGTGGTGGCGCATTCCGAGGGCCGTGAAAGCACATGGCCTCGGACTTGTACAGTGCCACCTCGAGTCCCAACTGCTGGATCCTCTCCACGACTATCGCAACCCCGCGTGTCGCTAGTTCGACCGCCGCCTGGTACGACTCTCCCTGCGCCAGGACCAGCGTGTCGTCTGCGTAACAGACCACGCTGACTCCGTCAGGGAGGTCGCCACGCAACACGTAGTCGTACCGGATGTTCCACAAGGGCGGTCCTAGTACCGATCCCTGCGGAACTACGCACGACATCTCTCGCCGTTTTTACTCTCCCTGGTGACCGGGGTAAATGATGAACTTGTCCGTCAGGTAGGCCTCGATCACTCGATAGAGGTAGTCGGGCACCCGGTGATACCTGAGTGCCCTACTAATGCTACTCCAGAGCAGGGAATTGAAGGCGTTGGCGATGTCCAAAGACACCGCCACGACACACCTGCCCTGGGATACCGCATCCCCCGTCGTGAGGGCTCGCACGCGCATGATGGCGTCCACCGTGGAGCGCCTCCTGCGAAAGCCGAACTGGCCGTCCGCCAGATCCGACCCCACCCGTGTTAGGTGCACGACGAGGCGGTCTGCAATAACTCTTTCAAAGAGCTTGCCCACCTCGTCGAGCAGCACAATCAAATTCAACCCTTATGGTGGTGAAAAGGGTTTTCATGCGAGCGAAGCCACGGACATAAATTGGCCTAACAATAGTGCATGTACGTTTATTTCAAGAATATCAATGTAAATTTAGTTTGGTAGATTAGTTATAACAAATGCCCGAAATGCGTGCTCAGTAAGCTCAATAAAATTGCTAATTTTTTTATGCTACGAATTACATACATCAACTACCAAGCATTAATACCGCATACTGGACACTAGTGCAAGGACGGTCTTTTCGACGCGCGGAATTCACTTCTTCACACAAGTTTCATTGCGTTGAGAAAAAGTTACATTAAACATGTTGAAGGTTCAAAAGTTAACACAATAAAATGTGGCCATGTTGTTACGATTGTCGACAGGCCGCTGCTCGCGAGCTGGCTAGTGCTGCTGAGCATGGACTTACTTTTCTGAAGGCACCGCTGTAATATAAAGAGGTAGTAAACCTCCGCTTGATAGCGATCCCGAACTGAACTTCTTGCCGCCTGTCAGCGCCTGAAAAATATTTCATTTTAATGAAACATGTTAAAACATAATTATAATTTATTTAATCTAATGTATTTAATTTTATTTATTTGCTATGTTATGACAATTCTATTTAATTCTATAATATTACTATGGGTTAATTAATGCCTGAAATAAACGATAAATAAATAAAGAATAGACACGAAATGACGACAGGTCACTGGAACAACTTGTGACCCACGGATTTTAAGCTAGTAAACAAATATTTTTCATGTAGATTGTTACCAGTGATTGAGAACAGTAAACATCTAAGGAGATGGGCTGCTGTAACCGTTGTTGTATGGTGATCGGCAGCTCTTGTAGTTTCTCCAGTAACGACTTGTTCTCGTGACGGATGTTTAGTCGCAGAGTGTAGTCGCCTTTCTCTAGCTTTACTGAGTACTGGAAAAGAAGAAATGATATTTTTCAGTGGTACTTGAAGAAAAAAGTAGATAGGAGAGAAAGAGGAGTTGTTCTGTGTTTATTTTTAACAACAAATAAAACTAATAAAGTAGTCTTTTTCTGACAACAACATCAAAATTGGTATGAGAAATAGGAACACTGGGGGCGTTATGGGAAAATCTCGCTATTTCTTTTGTACACACGTAACCTAATGACGGTGACGTCACATTTCAGTTTGTTCTTTCTTATTCTCTTACTTGACACTTTCCCCTTCCACCAGATTTCAACGGTCCGGACTAAGCGTTTCGCTTCGTCGTTTATACCGCGTACATCGAAGGACTGGAACAATTTGCCTGCTGCGATCTTCCCGTCCAACTATAATTTAGGTGCCTTCAAGGCTAGAGTGAATAGGCTCTTAATAAACTAGTGCGCCTCACCATCAAAGATTGCATCACTGCTTACCATCGGGTGGGATCGCACTCCAGCACTGGTTTATATCAATTAAAAAATTTAAAAAAAAATTAAAAGCTTTGAACTCATCTAATTTAAATATTGAACGGATTTGAAAAATTCTTTCTTTTTACGATTTTTGATAAAGTTACTTTTTGATACAAATAACTAACTTTTTAATATAAAAGTTGAATCAATTAATAATTAAATACTTTGTACATTTTAATTTCTAATAACACACTTATTTTTTTATCGTTTTAATCCAAATTTAATGATGGGGTGCAAAAAAACCCTATTCATTTGTATAGATATAATTAAATTGTTAAGAAAATTAATTTAATTCATTTTCAATCAACAGGCAAAGCAGAGAGGTAAAACTATTCATGCGTAAAATATAGAAGTGACAATACTCATACCCAAGCATCTAAATAAAGCAATTTTTATAAAGAAACTGAAGACTAAATAATAGAATAGAAAAAGTTCGGGACAGACAGCACAACAGTTAGAAATAGAAAGTAAAAGAGAATAAAAGTACAGAATGCGCCGAGTACCGAAAATAATAAGTGTCCATAGTTGATTCGACTGGTCTGTTGGTCTAGTGGTTAGTGGCCCTGACTGTTAAACGGAGGTCGTGGGTTCAATTCCCACCCAGGACAAATGTTTGTGTGATGAGCACAATCATTTGTTCTGTGTTTGGGTGTAATTTATCTATGTGTGTATTTAGAAATATATAATAAGTATGTTTATCAGTTGTCTAGTACTCATAGCAGAAGCCCTGCTTAGTATGAGACTAGATGGCGTTGTGTGATAGTTGTAGAATATTATTATTCTATTCCGTCCTGATTTATTAAGCAGTGTATCTACAAACTACGACTACTGTACCAGTTGCCAAGTTTAAATAATGATTACTTTTTTCTTTCTAGGTCTCCTGAGTCTCACCTTGGAAGGGTAAGCGTCGCCGGTGGCCATGAGCTGCTTGCAACTGTTGTAGATCATCCACATCTGCGACTCGAACTCCGACTCGTACAGCATGTCGCACAGCAGGGATACCATTGGGGACACCTGCGGAAATATTATATTTTGATTACTTGTATTTTATCTAATATACACGGTGTCTTTGACATCGACGCACTACGGAATAGCACGGATCCAGTACATGATTCTGGACTCCACAGTGGTGGAATTTTAGTCGGCTTTTTCTTAATAAAAAAAAATCTGTACTTTTTTTAACCAACTCTGATGATACATCACGGCCGACGTAACGCGACCCTGAACATAGGCTCTGCGATCTTTAGCGCATGTACACTACACTCGTAAAAAAAACTGTTATTGACATTAATTTTTTTAACCAAATTACGAATAAAAATTTACTAAGTAATACAGGGACCAAGTACCAATAAAGTAAATATTAAAACACTGAGACAGAAAGCTACAAAAATAACTTATTAATTAAATAAACAAACCTAACACTGCACAAAAAACTTAACAATATAATAATAACAACCAACGAAAACTTGTCACCACCTGTGCTCAAGACAGAGACAGCAACACGAAAATAACACCAATGCTAACGTGTGAGTGAGACATATTACTGCGTACCGAACATTGCCGAATAAGTACGAAGATTTACGAAGTTACCGAAGAAAGTTGTCCAATACGCGTGTCTGAGGGTGTTGTCTAATCGTTTTTTTTTTTTTTTTCAAATCGATTTAAATTAAGTTATAAAAAAATAGAAACAAAAATTAATAAATTCCAAATCGATAAAAATCGATTGCGATATTTGATTGAATAAAGGGTCGATTGTGTTTACATAGACTCAATCTCTAGCCTAGACCTCCGCCCCGCGCACGTCGCCTCATGTCACGATTTTGTTCCTAAAAACGTTCGTGCGCAGCCTTCTGCGCAAAGTTCGGGCTCGCCAAGTTATATCGGCCGTACAGTACTTTTAGTAAAAAAAAAAAACAAATAAAAAATATTATGAATTTAAAATTAATTAATTAAAAAGTCATCGGGGTAGATAAAATCGTTATTCAAATCAACCCCGATGACATTTTTAATTTTAAAAGTAATCCATTCATTTTTTTTAAATGTTAGAATAACGATTTTATACAGTTTAAATTAGAAAACGTAAAGATTTTTTTTTAAATATTAAAATACCGACGAATAATTCAACCACTGGGAAGGTCCAGAATCATGTACTGAATCCATGGTATTAGTTTATGCGTCGATATCAAAGACACCCTGCATAAGTAAAAAGCTCGTGTCACAGTGCACAGTGTTCGTAACCGGAATTCGATAATACACAAAAAAAAAAATCGGTCAAGAGTAGCCTTACCCCCCTAACCCCATTTTTTTCTTTCATAATGTATACGGCAGAACAACGCTAGCCGGGTCAGATAGTAAACTGAAGGAAATCACTTGCGTCATGCCTACAAGAACTTTACACATGACTCTTTATGGTCGGTGGCAAGGACCTGGAAGGTGCACATGAAATATACCATATGTAGTGAATCAAACGCAGACTTGATGCACAGCAATTATATTTATCATAAAAATTACACATACATAAATTTGACAAAAAGGAAGGAGCGTGCGGTTAGCGCGCGGAGCTCAAAAATGGCACTAGAAAAAATTACGAATGCGCGGTGTCGCGGCCTCCCCGCGTGCTCCTTGTACACACACATTAATCGCGTCGTTTACACCATAATTGAAAAAACTTGCAATAAGTGGACTCGTTACTCGGGAATTGGGCACGATCACCAGTCAACAATAGCTACGTAGTTAATTATAATATCAACTCGAGAGGCAGCTTGGAGTTTTTGGTGGGATTTTATAGAGAAAAAATCAATGATTTTTTCTGGATTATTAGAAAATTAATTCTTAGTATCCAATAAGAATGTGATGTAAAATTGATGTACAATGCGATCCAAATGAGAATAGGATCGATTTTTACGCCATGTCGTGACGTCATAGCTATCAAATTGAAAAATTGGGTGAGCAAAACAATAAGTTTTTAAAATAATATTTATTTACGAATTTACCATCGAATTGAAAAGAAGAAGAAGAAGAATCATGAACGAAAAAAGTTTAATCAGAATCCAGTTCTTCCATTTTGTTTATCTCTGCGTCACTGTGTGAAGTGTCTGAGTAGTGGCATGGCAAATGGAAGAAGAACGCGAATTGTTCTTACCAATGAAAATAAGAAAGAATTTTTTTTTAACTAATTATAACTTAAACAAAATATTTAGCTAATTTAGATTAAACAATAATGTTTTTACTTCACCTAAATTTAACTAAGACCCAGTAATACAAAGCAAAAAAAAATACTGTTATTGATACGCAAATAAGTTTTCTTTGCAAACTGTAATTTTAATCAACATTTGACAGAACGAGGTTATTGACTTTCCTATCCTTATTTGGAACGCATCCTGGTTTTGTATCTCAATTGTCTGCACAATTGGACCTGGAATCATTGAAACAGGTTTTGACATTGTACTATATTTGTATTAGACATGTATGTATTGACGATCTCGGTCTAGTTTGCCGAGAACGCTGACTAGATACACAAATACCGTAAAGCTATAGAATGTATTACAGCCGCATTCTAAAGTAAAACAAAGTGGGGACTCCATACAAAGACATGGTTTAAAGGACTTAGTATCCAAGCCAAAAACAATATAAAAAAGGGAAAGCAGGTTGTGAACACAAGATCGAATTATTTATTAAGTTCTTGGCACTGAAAGTGTTGGCTTGTGTGTCACACATTACTTGTTACTTAAAAATGTATCATCTCAGTTGCAGACGTCCACAGTAACACGAACTCCACGCGTGTGAGGCGGCACCCACGCTGCGTCTTCTAATACGAGCGAGCTACTTCAGAACCCTTCGTCCCCATCAACCATCTGTCTTGCGACCAATGTGCCCTGTGCCCACTCACTGTCACTTCAGTTTTCCGATTCCTCGGGCTAATGATTCGAACAATGCATAAGTATAAATAATAATAAGATTACCTCCGTAGCCTTGGCGATATGGAAGTTGTATGTATTGAGTAGCTGGTAGATCTGTCGGCTCGGCGGGATCACGTCTCGGGCGGTCAGCGGACTTAGTTTTGATTCTGTCGGCCTGTAAATATTATTTATATTGAAAATAAAACTGACAACTACTTAACAAAACCACTTTGTAATTACACGATAAATTAATGATGAACTGAAAACTCATGGTAAGATTTATCAAAATTCTGCTATTGTTACCTGACAACAGGCTCTGAATACTTCAACTGGGCGGAAGGCTGTACATCCTGCAGCCTCAAGGAACTGAGCACCACCCCCTTTATTCCCTCTGCGGCGGTCATGACTAGTTTGTTGCCGAAGTCCGGCTTCAGACCATGGAAATCGATGGAATAGTCCACTACCAGGTCGCCTATGTTCGCCCAGTACTTGGCTATCACAACTTCTAATGTTACCCCGCCCTGTAGAAAAGAGAAATAATGTTTTATTTACACTTTTAAGCGTTTTACATTCCTACATACATCTACTATAATATTATAAAATAGATGCATAGTTGAAACGAGCTGTAAGGCCCATAAAACACCGAATTGGTGCCCCTGACACAGTGAATCGGAGCCGCGGCACACCACGACGTTGATAGCGGACATCTTCCTTATGAATTGGAAAGAGGGAAAGCATCGTGATCGTTGGAACGGATGGAGGGGAGGCATTTGCCAAGCAGCGGGACATCCTCGTTAAAAATTGGAAAGAAGTGAAAAATCGTGATCGTTGGAACAAATAGGGGGGAGGCATTTGCCAAGCAGCGCGACATCTTCGTAAAAAAATGGAAAAATACGAAGAATCGTGATCGTTGGAACAAATGGAGGGGAAGCATTTTCCAAGCAGCGGGACATCTTCGTTACAAATTGGAAAAAGGCGATAAATCGTGATCGTTGGAACAAATGGAGGAGAGGCATTTGCCAAGCAGCGGGACATCTTCGTTAAAAATTGGAAAAAGGCGAAAAATCGAGATCGTTGACAATGAATGGAGGGGAGGCAATTGCCGCTTGGCACTCCACTGCTTACAGATGCTGTGCAGATGTCCCACTGCTTAGTGGGACATCTTAAATAAGAATTGGAAAGAGATGAAAAATCTTGATTGTTGGAAGGAGTGTAGGGAGACCTTTGCCCAGCAGTAGAACAATACAGGCTAGTGTAATAATACAAAGTTGCAGCTTAGATAAGGTTTGGAAGAGCGGAGTTATGAATTAAACATTTCGTGCGCACGAGTCACTAGAATGACCAGAATGAAAATGTTTTTCATGTAATTCCTGTGCGAAATCTATTCATTAATTAATGGCCGCCCGAGACAGATTAATTCAGTCCACTTTCGATGCAAAAAAAAGTAGACCCAAACCATCAAATCAAGTAAGTTTGTTCGGTTTGGACGTTGATTTACGTTTTGGCTCACGAAGGTTAACACAGATTTTATTTTACTTTAGAAAAAAGGATTAGTAAAAGAAGGCTCCGATAACTAGTTGCTCAGAAAACCTAATAAAATGAATAAACCATTAAAAGTTATAGAGGTTCGTTTGTATGTCTGTAAAAGATAGTTACGCTTCAATCGCGCTGTCGATGTTGCAAACAGAACTCAGATAACATACAAACATGAAACGAAGTAAGAAACCCGTTAAACTGCACAGTACAAGTTAGAAGAAACATAAGAGTAAAGTAAAATATTGAAAAACGGCTTTAGAGCATTTATAAGTTCCACGAACAAGTACAGGGCGATCTGTGCGGTCTGATGATCTCAGAGAACAGTCATAATTTACGTCAAATAACACTTGCAGCATTTATGTTGCATTTTACGAACGAATATCAAGTGTATCTATTAAACCTTATCTATATATATCTGCCTGTCTGTTTATCCGTAGTTTACATAAACAAAGAAGATTTGTGTATATGACGTGCACCCGTACAAAGCTGGACCGGGTCCAGCTAGCGGGTTAGGGTTTTAAAAGGAGAAACTGACTGACTGACATATCAACGCACAGCCGAAACTAATGGGACTAGAAGCGTGAAATTTTGCACAAGGCTTTCTTTTATGATGTGGGCGAGCACTAAGAGAGGATTTTCCAAAATTCTCCCTCTAAGGGTTTAAAGTTTATATGGAGAAACCTAATTTCGCGCGAAGCTGCTCGATGGTAGCTAGTATCGTCATAAACTAGTTAGGGCTTCGGATTTGTTCGCAATAATCACCGTGTCCCTGACCCTTCCTCTCGATCCACAGAGCAGGAGCAATTATTTGATGATTTCTCATTACAAAACAAGTGCGAGTCGGTCTCGCGCACTGAGGGTTCCGTACAAACTTACTTAAGTAACTCTCGAAGATTTCCCCGAATTGCAAAAAAGTTTTTTTTTTTTTTTGTGACTTCGGTAACAACAAATTTACTGATTTCAGATTTATTCCTATACTTGTGCTATGAGATCTTGCTTCATGCAAAATTTCAGGATTCTAGGTCAACGGGAAGTACCCTATGAATTTTTATTCCCATGAGTATCGAAATTACGTTTTTGGCGACATAAACGGCCGTATCTTTTTTTTCTATAACTCAGAAGTTTGATTTTTTCACAGCTTCAAGGGATATGATTTTAATTTCAACTCGATACCTTCATGCGTTCTCGAGATATAGGGTCTTGACAGACGTACAACAAATTTTTCCTTTTGAGGTACGGAACCTTAAAAATTAGTGAAAAGTGTTAAGAACACGATAAACTGCTTGGATCGACTTCGAAGGCGTTTGTCTTGAAAAATAAACGTAACTTACTATCTTATCTACTCACCACTATCTGGAAGGGTAATAACGTAGGTGCCTCAGCGGTGACGGTGATCATCTTCTGCGTCTCGTGGCTCCTACAACTCTTCTTAGGTAAAAGCTGCATGGTGTGGACTAGAAATCTACCAGTCTTTTCTTTGTCTTCGGTTGAGATCTTTAGCACGCCCCAAGTGGCTTCCGGTGGGACTGGAGGAATTGATTAGAAAATAGCAATTGTCAGTTAATACAGCAGAATAAAAGACACCGACACTCGGCGGGCTGTGCTTGCGCTGCCGCTGCTGAGACCCTTAAAGGGCGCAAATACTGTAATCTTATTGGTAATTACAGTTTTGAGCCGTTTGGGGTCGAAACGCTTTGGTCACGGGGTCCAAATGCGCGTCTCCTTTTTAAGGAAATTTCACGCCGTCTAATCGACACTTTGCGTGACCAGAGGGCTGGCTCGTTCTTCGCCCAAAGAATTAGCATTGCCATTCAACGTGGCAATGCTAATCACCAGTCTTCTTGGCCACATTTCCGGATGACAGCGATGTGGAGGAGTATTTCGATGCCTGAGTGTACTTTATGTTTTTGTATTATATTTATGTACATAGTTAGGTTTTAGTTAATTTTTCGGTTTTTCTTTGAATTATATAAATTAGTTTATTAACAGCTTATTCACTCTAGCCATGAAGACAGCTAAATTATAATCGGATGGGAAGACCGGCGATGGCGAAGAAGGCGGTGTTTTTTTAATGTGAATGCGTATTTGTTTTCTGTCTTTGGTATTTTGCTCCTACAAAGGCCGCGTTCCCACTATGTCATAACGGTTAATTTATCGTCGGACGACTATCGTCTCTAGCTGGTCCCCTCATAACAACTGTTCGTCGTGACCACGATAAATAATCGCAAAAATGACAAACGAATAATCGTCACGGTTTAGTCTTGACAAATTTATATCGTTTTACGACTATTGTGCTAGCCTTTCCCACTATCATGACAATCTATTGTCACAGCAAAAAAAGTCGTAGACAACAGTTAATGCTGTCATCTTATATGTGAACACCTCCATTTAAATATATAAGCCACGACACTTAAAACTACACGATTATCTGGCCTAACTTGAGCAATGTCAAAGACATTACAACAACATACTGATCTTGATTTTCATTGATTTATCTAACACAAATTATAATCCTATCTTTGGGGTTCACTTTCCCTCTGTGAAACGTTTTTCAGAAATGTTCCAAACATTAACAATAATATGACAATTTGCGACCATATATTTGTGATAGGATTCCGTCAGAAAAATATCCCAAACACATGAATGACTCACCAATAACAAAATGCCTGACAATAGTAGCGGGCTTGAACAGTACGTTCTTCTCTGCGATGCTGGGCGGCGCGGGCGCGGCCAGCTGCAGCGGCTGCGGCTGGAACACGCTCACGGGCACGCGGAACACCGGGCCCTTCTCCACGCACAACACGTCGTACGCTTTTATACTGGAACATCGTATGAATACACTGTTAACCCTTTTACCGCATGCGTCGAATTGATTCGGCGAGTGTTTTCGTGTCCTATTCGCCAGGGTCGCAAATCCACGACCAAATACTACATTTCGTATCCCCATATGTGACAAGAGCTGACGAGATGGGAGTATTTGGTTGTGGATGTGCGACCCTGGCGTTTAAAAGGTTAAAGGTTAAGGACAATGTTTACAAATTTTTTATTTTTTAAATTGTTGTTATGCTGGCGCTTGACCAAAAAAGCGACGATGTGGTCGACGATGGAGCACGGCTAAAAGTAACCTATTTTTAATCTTTTTTTTTTTTTGGACTCCTTGGCCCACAGCTGGGCAAAGGCCTCGCCATATTCGTTCTTGGATCTTTTTATAGACCAGCCGGCCGTTCATAATATGTGGACATCATCACAGGCCTAGCTTTTTCAAAACTGTGTTGAATTCCAAGTTGATTCTGTTCCAACATTTTACATGAAATGACGCCTATCTGATGTCCACAGGCCGCTTTCTAGGTACAGTGTAAAAGAATGTAGTGACTGTCAAGCTTTTGCGTACATGTACCGTCTGTCAAAAGACTTCAAATGACGTACAAGACCAAGGGCTTACTAGCAGTACTTTACTTTGAAGATCAACCCATGAGGCTAAAATTTTTTTAGCCCCGAGCGCGTAGAAAAAGCAATTTATTAAAAAATCAAACATAATATCCAAAACGCTTGGGCAGTTCGCCGTCTGGCCGTCTGGTAACCGTCCAGATTAAGCCTAAGTCGTTGATGGCGTCTAGTGTTCCACGCGCCTCAGAGATGTCAGCAAAATCGTAAGAGTCCAACAGGACCGATGCGTACTAGAGCTATGGGAGAACTGAAAAGGTAACCCATCATCCTAGAACGCAAGCAAAGAGCATCTGAAGGAACAAAGGTGTGGTTTTAGTCAGTAAAAGTCTGACACGCCCTCCTCCCGCTCCGCCCTAGGTCGGAAGAAGTCATTATAAGTTTTCCAATTAAAAAAAAATATGTTAGACGCTTACCAAACATTTGTCCACAAATCTCATTTTAAAGCGCACTAATAGAATGATGAGTCACCTAGTGAAGTGCGGGCCGGGCGGCAGGCCCAGCGTGTCGAGGCGCACGGCCCAGGGGCGCGGCGCGTTCATCATGTCGAGGTGCGCGGGCGCCGACAGCCACGCCGCGTCGCTGGCCAGCTTAACAAGCACGCTAATAGAATGATGAGTCACCTAGTGAAGTGCGGGCCGGGCGGCAGGCCCAGCGTGTCGAGGCGCACGGCCCAGGGGCGCGGCGCGTTCATCATGTCGAGGTGCGCGGGCGCCGACAGCCACGCCGCGTCGCTGGCCAGCTTAACAAGCACGCTAATAGAATGATGAGTCACCTAGTGAAGTGCGGGCCGGGCGGCAGGCCCAGCGTGTCGAGGCGCACGGCCCAGGGGCGCGGCGCGTTCATCATGTCGAGGTGCGCGGGCGCCGACAGCCACGCCGCGTCGCTGGCCAGCTTAACAAGCACGCTAATAGAATGATGAGTCACCTAGTGAAGTGCGGGCCGGGCGGCAGGCCCAGCGTGTCGAGGCGCACGGCCCAGGGGCGCGGCGCGTTCATCATGTCGAGGTGCGCGGGCGCCGACAGCCACGCCGCGTCGCTGGCCAGCTTAACAAGCACGCTAATAGAATGATGAGTCACCTAGTGAAGTGCGGGCCGGGCGGCAGGCCCAGCGTGTCGAGGCGCACGGCCCAGGGGCGCGGCGCGTTCATCATGTCGAGGTGCGCGGGCGCCGACAGCCACGCCGCGTCGCTGGCCAGCTTAACAAGCACGCTAATAGAATGATGAGTCACCTAGTGAAGTGCGGGCCGGGCGGCAGGCCCAGCGTGTCGAGGCGCACGGCCCAGGGGCGCGGCGCGTTCATCATGTCGAGGTGCGCGGGCGCCGACAGCCACGCCGCGTCGCTGGCCAGCGCCAGGCGCATGCCGAACGCGATCTGCTTCGGAATTATCGACTTGTCTGCAACACATGCACGCTACATAGCTTTCGTTGTATCTGCTGCTAGTACACGGATCACGAAAGGTATACATACTATGCTCTCATTATAAACATTCCCTAGTTTTTGAAGAACTATAGTTCACTCGAAGCATGATTACGAGATTAGTAAAAGATAACATACAATGTACCTACATCTGATTTTCTTTTTAACACGCTTTTATTAGCTTCACTTGTAACTATGTATGTAAGAAAATCTTGGAATCTTAATTTGACCCACTTTCCGGTCTTCGATTAGGATGAAATTTTGCACACGCTCTGAGTTCTGATGACAATACAATATGACTAGCTAAGAAACATCATAACAAATCCAATATGGCGGCCTCCCCAAGATGGCGGACTGGCTGTTTGAAATCCACCCCCATGATATGGGTATCAAATGGGGTTTGCTGTCAGGAATACGAAAAATATAGTCACGTGACTTAAATCCAACATGGCGGACATCCAAGATGGCGGATTGGCTATTTGAAATGCACCCCCATAATATGGGTATCAAATGAAAGGGTTTGCTGTCAGGAATAAGAAAAAAAATAGTCACGTGACTTAAATCCAACATGGCGGACATCCAAGATGGGGGATTGGCTATTTGAAATGCACCCCCATGATATGGGTATCAAATGAAAGGGTTTGCTGTCAGGAATACGAAAAAAAAATACTCGTGACTTAAAAAAAAAAAAAAAAGACAACATGGCGGACATCCAATTTTGTAATTTTTAGTGTGTGCTAAAAGCGTGTTTTTTAGTTTTTTAAACTATTTTAAGGATTTTATTTTTTATTATTTACGTCCTTGGATTTTGGAAATCATATTTTATTCTGTTGAATGTATTAATAGGCCATTCAAAAACTTGCATTTTAAAAACAAAAATGTAACTGTGGAAATCATACAATGTGCCCAAAAAGTTCGATTATGCCGCTTATTCATATAAATTACACTTCTAAATATTTCCATTAAAAATTTAAAAAATATAAAAATTAGTATCCCACCGGCATCGAGAACAAGGTCCAAGTTGCCAGCGGTCAGGGCTGCAAGGAAAAAACCTCCTACGAGCCGTGTCCAGGTGTACAGTTTTCTCAATCAAGCCCTTGATCCAGCCACCTAACCAGAGCCTTCTAAACTGTTGATCTTGTCTTGGTGCTATTTAGCCATTGGCTGAAGCGACTATCGATACAATGATTGCTGAATTCACATCCGACATATCGACAACTTCGCAAGCCAAGTCAAGATAGGCTGTCCCAATGTTCTCATCATGCGGGATGGTTATATCAACAACATTTATTACACGCTTCTCGATTTGGTCCTAAACCAACAGGTATGTTATGTTTTAATATTAACTATTGTTGATTGCTGTAAACAATTTAAATTCTTTTGATATGTGTGAACAATATTTTCCTACTAAACATCAGTGTACACAATAGTACAATATTATTGTTGTTTATATTATTATGTTTTGTTAACTGTTATTGTTACAGCATTGCATTTTGCTTTTACATAAGCAACAGAATTGTATGGTAAGACAGCTTTTGTTATACTTTAAGTTTTCAACGGTTTAAACTCAGTGCGGTGTAACTTTGTTCTATATTTAATTAAGTTAAAACTTAACTTTAGTTTACTTTTAAATCATACATTTGGCATATCAAGTTTACTAGCTACAAAAGATCGTAGAATTATCATAATAGTAAATTAACCCTCAAGATAAATTAGAACTTGATTCACATCAGGAATCATTTTCCTGATCAATATCATCATATTACTTATATTTTTTTAATTACTGTACCATATACTAAACCAAACATCTACATAAAATAAACATCTTTGACATACCATTACTTCCTTCCTTAACATTTGGCCCTACGAAATGAAAATACGAGTCAAAGTTCACTTGGTTCAAAACAAAAGATGTATCCAAGCAACATTAAAAAATATCCTAAGTAACTTTAACTACGCACCGTAAAACTGAACTCTATAACTATTACCAAAAGGTATAAATTTACCTACATTTTGTTCTCCAATAAAACATCCTATCTCACATACACTACGCCCCCTAAATAAAACTGAATTCTACCACTATCACTTTTTTTCCTAGTCTGCCTGTCTGTTTATCCGCTATCTCCTAAACCACGCAACAGTTTTTAATACAGTTTACATAAACGAAGAAGATTTGTGTATATAATGTGCACCCGTACAAAGCTGGACCGGGTCGCTAATAGGCTATAACATCATAGTAACTCTCCTTATATCGTAAACGACATTACGAAATTCTCAAAATGTCCTACATTACTCAAACTACGCACTGTAAACTGAGCTCTACAGCTATCCACATAAGGTATAAAATCACACTCACTCTCCATGTCATTATGGTCTTGTAGGAACTGAGGCTCGATGGTGATGGCGACGTCTTTAGGCGCGTCGCCTATGCGCGGTCGCAGGAGGATCCCCTTAGCGTTGCTGGTGCCGCATTGTATGCTGAAGGTTACATCGCGTTCTGGTTGGTCGTGGTATGTGCTTAGGAGGTCAAATGCCTGTGGGAAAGAATATAAAATTAGAAATATCTTACGTACAAGTTGGGTAATTTTGAATTTCCATATAACTTTGAATAAAACTTGTTTGAAGGTTCTTCTTTTTTTCTCTTAACGCATTTAGAATGATTACTTAAATAGTTAAGTGAAACGGAACGTTTAAATGTTTGAAATGTCAAATGTGTCATAAAATTGACAACTGTCAACCAATTTTCAAAGAATTGGCGCCTTTTCTGTTTGGGGTCATCATCATCATTTTTTATTGTCTGGAGTAGTTTAATGTTACCCAAATCAAATAAATAGAGAATTTTAGAGGATTTTCGTTATCCCAGAAAACTCAATTCAAAGTTAGCCAAAATTAGTTGTAACTTTGAATGGCTACTAAAACGTTATTTTCTCAAACATTTCTTTATTAAACCATCATTTTGGTTATATAGTTATGAATTTGAGCACAAAAGAACACTTAAAAGCCTGTTTAACGTAGTCCAACAGTAAATTTTTTTTTCAGTATCCATAATAATTTAAAAAAAGTGTTCAAAGTTACCCAGGTTGACTGTACTAGCGTTGTAAAAGTTACAGTCTATTTTTTTTTAAAGTGATGCATTCATATTGAAAAGCCGATATGCCGCTCGTGTGTTGTGTATGAGCTCTTACAGGCTATAGCGTAGTTAGCCGTATGATTATTTAGTTCATATCGTTTCAGCTGTTGAGGCAGTTGGCTATACTCCATTCGAAATAAGATTAGACATTTATCAAACCTTTTTTTACTGTTCGTTCAATCGATTTTGACTTTTATTGCATTGGTGGCATGATAAATGGCGGCTGCAGTAAATAGTTGGTTTTGTAACTACGTTTTTATTTTTAATCCCATTCCTTATACCTACGGAATAGAAGTCAAAATCTTTTGAACGGACAGTAAAATAGGTTTGTTTAAATGGCGAATGGAGTGTAGGTTATCTTCATCTTCATATGGCCAACAGCAGAGGTAACTACAGCCGTCGATCTATAGTGACGGTTGCCGCTAATCTTCAAAGTTGGAATGTCGACGGCTGCCGCCGACCCATGTCATCGGCTACAGTTACCTCTGCCGTTGGCAACATGTCGCTGGTGTGTATGAACTCTAATAGGAGATAGCATACTCCTCCTCCTATCTTGGAGCTTCACGTGAGGCTAAGCTGCTGACAAAAGCCTCACGCAGAACTGGAGGCAGAGTAGAAGTAGACAGTAACAGTTAGCAGGTCAGGATGTAACAAGATACCGTGTTGCGCCAACCTCAAATAATATCGGACTTGTCTGACACAGCTGGGGAGCACATGTTTATAAAATTGAGTTACCTTCTCAACATTCAGAAGTCCGCAGCCCTGTGCCCAGGGCTCCACGTGCGTTAGGTACGTGGCTGAGTTCTCTAGCGCGCGTTTGATTGAGTACGGCGAATATGGAAGATTTTTTGCTTTTAGGCCGGAGATTAGAATTGCTGAAAATGAGAAGAAAACATTGAAATTATGACAGCAACATGCTGAGTTTAGCCTCGGGTCTTTTGGCCTCGTATATGACAACATTTTCCTCCTGTTTTTTAACTTTTTTTTGCAAGTGTGTGATTATTTATATGTTTGAAAAGATATGCAAATAGTTATGTTAAGAAAGTAAGGACTAACCTACAGCTCCCGCAACGTGAGGTGCTGCCATTGATGTTCCATTCATAAGTTGACAATTTCTTAGTGTAAATCTGTGAACAAAGATTCAAACAACTTAAATGTAGGTCCATTATGGTGTACATTCCCTCATATTGGCATAATTACCTGGTATTGGTGAGGTTTCCTTTAAAGCGTGTATAGCGTCGCTGCCTTAAGATGAAACCCTCACTGTAGCTTGAAAAAAGTCTTTGTCTTATTTACGCTATCACCGATAGCGTTTAATAAGAGCGTCTCAAGCTAAATGGAGTCTTAGGGGTTGTATGTTAGTGCCTATATGAGTAAAATATGTAAAAAATGAGAAGTAGTACAGTCATTTGGTAGTTTTAACTGGAAAGATTTCCGGGAGTTTTAAAAATTGGTATTTTTTTAGATTTTGATGTGCTCTTTCCGATGTTCAACTTTGTCACCTCGTATTTTTGCCGCTCGCGCCACCATATTGGTGAAATGAGTGCAGGAATCGGAAAGGAGATACTGCTTTTAGGCGCTATTTTTCCAAGTAACCACTATTTTTCGATCCAAATGCCTGTACTAAAGTGGTTCCGTTTAAGAATGGGTTAGAAAGAATAGTCTGTCTCCACAAACCTAGCCACGGCCGCCACGGCGCCGCCGGGCGCGCACACGCTGATGCCGGCCGCGCCGTCCGCGCCCGGCGCGCGCGAGCTCCAGCTGAAGGCGCCGCCGCTCACGCGCCCGCGCATCGAGTACGCCGCCGACATCATCTCGGGCGACACGTACGCGCCCACGCCTGCGCAAGTACACATGTTGTAGCGACATCTATGGCGCCACATAACTACTACAACAAATACGAAATCCTGCATCGAGCAATTAAAGTTCTCCGCGCAATTTGAGCATATACGACAGCCCAAAATCATCTATCGAGCAGTTGCCCATCAGACATAACACCCGTCTGGTCGGAGGATCCTCCCTTTTCAACGGAGGTTTGCGGGACTTTACACTCTCGACTACTGCGGTGCTATCACGAACTCTTAACGCGATCCATTTTACGACTTAAACTGAACTGTTAAAGCCCAACCCAGCTATGTGCTCTTTCTCGCTCGCACGACTGACATTTTATCACGTCATGGTAAGTTCCCTGTCTCTAAGAATATACTGGCTGTTATTTTTCAATGACAAACAGTAGAGATGCTGCTGACAAACTTCCGAAGGGAAGTTAAAAACGAAAACGATAAAAGAAAAAAAAAAGTCTCATCAAAGCACATTATCGCAACCCGTGCAAGTACGGGTTGCGGTCAGGTGCTCTGATGTGATTAATAAAGCCTATCTTTGCTGTAAACGTGCGTGCACAGTGTGGGCACGTTAAAACACCATTGTTGTATAGGTATTGGATGTGGGAGGGCGGCTTATTCTTGATAGTATCTCGCCTGAAGTCGAGATCGCTCTTACGTTGGTATATGCAAGGCAAGTGACGTAAGTTAAAAGAAGAGAGCCTACAACAGGGCTGCCAAATCCTGCAAGGTGATGCAGAGGTCTCGCTTCTCTCGGTCTCGGGACCAAACTTGCTTCATAGGTACAGTTCTTGCAATTAACGAAGGCGACTGGGATTTACTTGTGGTAAGCACGTGTCTGATGTAAGTGTCACAGTATGGTGACATTAAAAGTGGATATGGTTAGCATAAAATGACGAATAATCGACAATGTACCTATTGTCTAATTTTACTTTATTATATTGTTACCTTTTATTGATTTTGTTTATTATTTTAAACTATTTAAATAATTACTTTTGTAGTTCTGTGAGTGACCAGGGGCCCAAGTCTGCTATTTTTATAAATACGTCATTCCAACACGACCCCATTGTCATTTTACTAAAAGTTCGTATTCTGATAATTCATAATGATCGATCACTGATCGGCCAATGGTCTTGTACTAAAGTTGTGGTAGAATGACAATATCGAGCTTATTGAAAGCAATGACTGCACAATGACGTTCTAATGGTAGGTCACTGATCAAAGGAACTGTCAAAATGTTAGCAGATTACCGCTTATGTCAGATATTCATTTGTCAATATGTACGAGATTACCATTCTATGTCACTTCTTTCAATGGAGTGTCAGTGGTTGACCATTGGAAAGTCATAATGACGCCATTATATTAATAGATTACCAAACTTTTCAAAATCAACAATTATGAAATCAATGATAGACCATTCTGACACTATTGTAATAGCAGACTTGAGGCCCAGGTCTGAACACCGTAGGTTAGGATGGGCTCGATGAGTTTACGCTTCAGGGAAATCGGCAGATCACCCTTCATTAGATGGACCTTGCCAGAGATATGGAGCGCAGCATTCTGGGTGTAAAAAGAACAGACCGAATACGGAATAACACCCTGCGCTCCATAACGGGCATAATAGACGTGGGCAAAAAGGCAGCTAAGCTCTAATGGGATTGAGCGGGTCACGTCAACCGCATGTATAGAGACTGCTGGGGAACCGTCGCCACGCAGTGGGTTCCTGCAGAAGGAAAGCGTCGTCGAGGCCGGCCTAGAAAGAGGTGGCGGGATGATACGGACGCGTACCGCGAGGACTGGTTTGAGACGGCGCGGGAGAAGAAAGTCTGGAAAGACTTGGGGGAGGCCTTTGTCCAGCAGTGGTGGTGACACCGTAGGCGTGGGCTTGCGAACGGCGAGCAATAGGTAGCTCGCCGTCTGGCCGTCCGATCGTCCGGACCGAGGCCAAGTCGTTGACAGCGCGTAGTGTTCCACGCGCGCCTCAAGGAGATGTCAGCAAAACCGTAGGGGCCCAGCAGGGTCGAAGCCTACTGGGGCTATGGGTTCGCTTCTGAAAGGAAAACCCGGGGCCCTGGAACGCAAGGCAAAGCAGGAACATAGGAGCGGGTTTTAGTCAGTAAAAGTCTGACACGCCCGCCCTCGCGCTCCGCCCAAGAGCGCGAGAAGTCTAAACTAACCCAACAAGTTCTTTGCTGAATTCAACTAGGTATATCAGCTAAAGGATTTTAATAACTCCAGGTCAATTTCGAATTTAGCAGAATTGTCGACATTGGAACCAAGTTAATTTATTTAAAAAAAAAAAAATTAAATAAAAATACAATCAAGAAATGATTAGGTTTATTTGCTTCGGCGTTTAATCATCTTCATAAAAAATATCACTGCCATTTTCATATTCATTGGTATCGATGTCACTAGTGTCGCCTACATTAATGACAAATTGAAAATCATAATTAAAATACTTCATGTATTATTCCTCAACTTTTAAATCTGGTGTTGCTATCAATGATGTTCGAGCTATAAAATATTCAATTTTGTAATTCAGTCATGTTTTGTGTGCTTTTTTTCGAGGCATGCGATTTTTTAAAACACCCCAGATGTTTTTGATCGCGTTCAATTCGGGATGATATGGAGGAAGACGCAATACTTCGACACCATTGCTCCTTATAATCTCGTCAATCCTTCAAACGCTCTTTTAATTATTATTTTTTTATCAAATCATACAGTTCTATATTGTGTGATTTTTCATCAAATGGAATACCGTTTTCCATCAGCCACTTCTTCATGTCGTTCTTACAAGAAATTAAGCTAGAACTACACTGCGCACACGTGTGCCACACACGCCGATCTGGGCGCGTCGGTCTCCATACATTTTATATAGAAACTAGACTTGTAGAGCTACACTTGATCCACGCCACGCGACTCCACGACGTCGTGCTACGTACAAATCAGGCGTGTTACACGTGTGCGTCGGTCTAATGTAGTTGTAGCTTTAATGTTGGTATTTTACTACTCCGGTTATTATAATAAGTTATCCATTACAATAACAGACTTTTCTGGAAAATTTAGCAGAAGCTTCTCATTCAGCCACTTTTTTTTATTGGTATGTTTGTATTTCGTACCTTTTTTGTAACGATTTGCGATTGCTTTCAATTTTCTTCTATTTATAACCCATTTCTATAAGCAAAGAGCGTAAAGTTTTAATATATCCGTGAATACCATTTTTTTATATCAAAACTGCCTGTAATTTTGTTCAAGTTGGTATTTGTTTGTACTCTACTTGAAAATTTTAAATTTTAGTTCAATAATGTCTCTGTTCATATTGTCTCTGTACATATCTAAGCTATCTCTTTTACGCCTTATTTTTATGGATGCAGTAAACTTGGAGAAAGGAGATGGCAAATAGTTTTTTTTTTTTTTTTTCAAAATTATAGTTACATGTCGTTCAGAGACGCCTGTAGCTTCCGCGGTACGTTTTAGTAACATTAAGCCAAAGGACTCAAATCACATTCATCATTTTTATTTGCTTTCAAAAAATTATAGGTACTTTTCTTGAACTATTAATGAGGTACATATGTTTATTCTTTATTGATATATATATTTGTTATTTGTAAAAAAACAAAAGTAAAACGTAAAGAATTACATAAAATCAAACTTAAAAATGGTTGCATTTCAAAAGGTATTTTCGTACATTTGCTGTCTTTTGTATCCTGATAGATCAAGATATAAATAAACAATTTTAAATATAATAAAAAAAAAATCCTCGCTGTGAATAACTTTGCGCTTTGACATGCTGTCAGTACTCCGTGGCAATGAGCGTCGTGGAAACAATAGACACCAGTTATCCAAGCGACTGTTCGCTCGCAAAACTGACCACTCCGTCAGACACGCACACTACCACAGTGTGCATACATATATTATACACGTTTAACCACGAGTATTGCTCACTCGCCTTCGTAAATTGCAAGGTCTATAGTAAAGTGTTTTGATCCCTGGTTAAATCAGTTTAATCGAATTTCTATCGACCCTTACTACCACCACTACTGAAACCCGACGTGTCGCTGGCCCACACCGCTGAGGAGAAGGCTATTTTGTTAGCTTCTCATTTAACGAAATCTTCGCGTCTGGATCCTGGTGACGCGCGGCTCCCTGCTTGTCGTGATGGATGCCAGACGAGTATGTAGGACATTCGCATCCATCAGAAAGAAATCCGTAGAGTAGTGAACAAAGCCAGTAGTATCGAAGGGATACCGGCAATTGCTTTAAGAACTTGTGTGCCTGAACACTCTCCGAGCTTGACATGCCTATTTCGCTTTTCGTAAAAGTACCGATTGCTTGGAAACAAGCTAACGTGCAACCCGTGCCCAAGAAGGGTAGTCGGGCTCAACAGTAAGCTCCTGGCATACCTAGGAGCAAACGTCATCCTCAGTGGTCGTCAATGCAGCTTTGGCCGAAATCGGTCGACTGTGGATCTTCTAGCGTAGACCATCCATATCTGGAGCGAGGTTATCGAGAAGCACGGAGAAGCGCTTGCCGTCTCCACATCACACGGTCCCGCCCGACACCACCCACGACACCTTGTAGCGGTTCCCCACCTCGCAGTACTCACCAATAAGTATAGGCTGCGCGATATCAGGCGGAGCGCCCACCGTGCACAGCGCGGGCCCGTGGTTCCCGCCCGACACCACCCACGACACCTTGTAGCGGTTCCCCACCTCGCAGTACTCACCAATAAGTATAGGCTGCGCGATATCAGGCGGAGCGCCCACCGTGCACAGCGCGGGCCCGTGGTTCCCGCCCGACACCACCCACGACACCTTGTAGCGGTTCCCCACCTCGCAGTACTCACCAATAAGTATAGGCTGCGCGATATCAGGCGGAGCGCCCACCGTGCACAGCGCGGGCCCGTGGTTCCCGCCCGACACCACCCACGACACCTTGTAGCGGTTCCCCACCTCGCAGTACTCACCAATAAGTATAGGCTGCGCGATATCAGGCGGAGCGCCCACCGTGCACAGCGCGGGCCCGTGGTTCCCGCCCGACACCACCCACGACACCTTGTAGCGGTTCCCCACCTCGCAGTACTCACCAATAAGTATAGGCTGCGCGATATCAGGCGGAGCGCCCACCGTGCACAGCGCGGGCCCGTGGTTCCCGCCCGACACCACCCACGACACCTTGTAGCGGTTCACCACCTCGCAGATGACTTCGCCTATACGACTGCGAAGAGACAGAACAGTACATGAAGAGAAAGAGGGACGAAAAGTTTGGTTCTGTTTAAACCACAAACTAACCTTTTAACCCTATAGATTAACTAATATTCATTTCAATCATTGACATGCTATCATAAGTATGTCGGATTACAAGGGGTGCTGAATTACCGCGGGTCAATTGCAGTGTGTGAAGTTTTATTGTTGTTATCAACTTTCAACCATCTTACAACTCGACGTACAGTAAGCATCCACACCCTTCGTTTTTTTTTTTTTTTTCTTCCAAAAATTACACAAAACACAATGACTAGATAACATCACATTACACTGGTTAATTCCAAAAGTGAGTCAACGACTCCCAAACTGAGCAAATTGTTAACACCTTTACGGTCTGGACTAAGCGTTTCGCCTCGTCGTTTATACGGCGTAGAAGGACTGGAACAATATGCCCGCTGCGGTCTTTTCGCTCTAGCCTTGAGGACACCTAAGTTATAATAGGACGGAACATTATAATTTAGGTGTCTTCAGGACTAGAGTAAATAGGCTGTTAATAAACTAGAGCGTTAAATCATCAATAATTGCATCACTGCTTACCATTAGGTAGGATAGCAGTCAAGCACTATATCATATACAGTACATTACATTACACACATTATATTACACAGTACAGTACAGTACATTTAAAAAAAAAACAATTAGTTTATTAAATTTGTGCCAAGGCTGTTCTAAAAATAAATTTTAAAAAAATATGCGTCTCATCTACCCGAAACGGTCATCGCTCAGGGTCACAGAGCTAATCTTCAGCAAAAGCCGGCGACGATTATTAGGCTGACTAATTCTAAAGATTTTTTAAAGAAAATTTCTCACACTTACCCAGAATCAGACCAATGCGCATGCTCTCCGTAGCTCATATTAATAACATCGATCTTCATCTTCTTGGACAGCTCCATGACCTTGATGCACGCTCTCACGAGGGCTGTGCCGGTCTCCATGGAGCCGAGGCGGGAGTCTCCGATGGTGAGAGAGACTACCTTGGCGCCCGGGGCCACGCCGTTACGGGCTGGCTCGTCCGGGAAGTAACCAGAGGCTATGGCGGCTACGTGGGTGCCGTGGGTGGCTGCGGAAGGGATCAATTATTAAATAAGTAATTTTTGAATTTTATTACTAGTAAGAATAGTATCAGTGTGGTGTTACACTGTAAAATGTCAAGGTTTTATGCTGGGTATATATTGTTGTAAAATGACATTTCGTCCCTTAGCTTTCAATACCGCTCAAGTCGAAGATCGGCGGTTTTCAAATTTGAATGCCTTTAGATGGAGCTGCTCATTCCTCGTCTAACCATTGGTCACATGATATAGATTTCAGCCAATCAGAAGCCATAATTCGAAAAGTAGTGATAGCGTGCAAGTCGGCTGGCCTCTCAACACCGCACAGTTTTTTTCGTTTGCTGTAAAGTTGGTAAAAATGACTTGTGCGGTGTTAATATTTGTTTTGATCGAACCTCCGACACACTGCACAGCAGTCAATCGCTCAACTGGTTGGCGCATAACCGTGCCGTCATGTTTAAGTTGAATGTTTAAGTTGAATGCACAAATGAGGAATGTTAATTTAAATTTCAATCACTAATACTGCTCTTATTTTGATATAGTTTGTCGCCTTATTATTGTAGTATCTGAGCACAGCATAGTTGTCCGTTTTTTAATTCAATCTCTGCATTTTTTTTTTTTTTATTCTTGATGAGATAGCGGTCAAGCGCGAACTCGCTTGACCGCTATCTCACCTGATGGAAAGTGACGATGCGGTCGACGATGGAGCGCGCTTACCTAGAAGTAACCTATTCACTCTTGACTTAAAGATTCCGGGGTTGTCATGTCATTAAGTATTTCAGACACAGTTTGAATTACATGGCAAAAAGTTTTCGTTGTTGGAAAAACCTCTTCATCAATGTAAGTCTCCAAGTCGCATTCCCCCAAACTGTCTCAGTAACCATGACAACGGAAAAACATCCTTGATTAATATCAATAAGTAACAAGCATCGAATTTGATTTGGAAGGAGTCCAGTTGGAGGAACTAGGAATATAGGGGTAAGACTCGGTTAAAGTAACTACTCACAGCACATTCCGACGACCTCCAGCGTGTGTCCATCATCATGCACGTTGATGCTGACAGTCATCTCGTCGAAGGGGGTCAGGTGAGTGTGCTCATGAGTCACGCTGTACTCTCCCAGTAGGGGGCCTGACGCCAAGTCTCCGGTCTCCGACGTGTCGATACATGCTCTGTTGAGGAAAAGGAGGGTTTGAAGTTTTACAATTGTGAATTTTGTTCATAGCAGTTTTAGTTATATGGCACAATAACCCCAGCTTCGTAAGGGATCATACATACAAATGTTCGTCGGTAATTGCTCTTTTTTTAAATAAAAATCGCATCAAAATCCGTCACGTGGTTTAGGAGTTAGCGGGGCAAGAGACTGAAAGTAACTTTGTCTCGTACTATGTAGACATAGAGATCTATTTCTTATTAAGTCCCGTTCCCGCCGAAAAATAATAGTAGCATAAGTTACTCTTTATAAAATTGCTATATCCTAGTAAAAGACTCGTCAAATTTTATTCAATTGTTTCGAACACTTATTCCATACTTCAAAATCCCGTTCTTGCGGGAAAATATAATGTAGCAAAGTTATTCTTTGTAACATCAGCTATCTGTCAGTAAACTTCCCATCAAAAATCGTCCAGCTGTTTCGGAGATTAGCCGGAACCAACTGACAGACAAAAAATGTTAAAAACTACATTTTTATTATACATATTGAATATACTTCCATAGGCATTTAGTAAAAAAAATATTATTTTTATATTACAAACAGACATTTCCGTCTTTGAGTGAAAAAACTCGTATCGTATTGCATAGGAATAAATCTGAAAACAGTAAATTTTTTGTTACCTACGTCACAAAAAAAAAACTTTTTTGCAATTCGGAAAAATCGTCGACTCCATTAGGGATTTGTAGTTTGTACGGAACCGTCAGTGCGCGAGTCCGACTCGCACTTGCCCAGATTTTTTTAAATATGTAAATGCAGTTAAAACATGACCAAAGATCCACTAATAAAGTAATAACTTCAGTCACACTAGTCTCATTGTTTGAAGATACCTCCATACATTGTGTGACCTTAAAATAAACCAGTTTATAATCTCTAATAGTAATAGTAGTTTAGTAGTTGCCATTTACATCCATTTACAGATACTTTAGTAACTAGAATTTTAATGCAGCACCTTTTAAACTAGAATTCAAGGCCTGGGTATGTAGATATTGATTATTATTAATAAAGATTTACAATCAATAAAAAGTTATGAAATCTGTGCGGTTTTATTACAAGGGAAGGGGGTTTCGTATAGATCAGGGATAGCGAACATTTATTTGCCGATTGTGCCATCAACAATAAAATAATGTAATCAAGTGGCCACTCGATTACATTACAATTTGCAACAGCAGAAATAACATTCATTCTGTCTTTACTGGCCATTAGTGCAGTTGGCCATAACTGCATGCGTGCCCGCATTATATTGTTGCGTGCCATGAGTTTGCCATCTCTAGTATAGATTCTATCCTTTTTTTTAAATATTTTTATAAATATTGGGAGAGATGCTATTGCCCTTATTATCATAACATTTTAAAAATATCAAATGAAGTATCTACACAACACATAACATTACAGGTGAAGCATTTATTCTACACAAAGGGTTTTAAACTTATCTAGAATCTAGAAATGGCCTTACATATTAGTTTCTTAGCCTATCGAGGAGAGACTCAATAAAACTGTTCTGATTTTATTTTATTCCACCATATAATAAAGAAAACAACCAACATTATCAGTGTACCTATACCTAAATAATGATGATTGTTCTTTTAGATAAAATGTCATTCAAAGCCAAAATATACCTCCAAACAGTTCCATCATGGAACAGCACACAGTCATATGTAGGTCCCAAGTCGTTAAACTTCTTCTCTGCAGTCTGCAGAACTTCAACTCTTGCTTCCAACTCCTCCTTCAGGAGTTTGTCCTCTGGACTCAGAACTGGGTTCTTCGCCACTGAAATAAAAATAGCTTAGCATTAAATAGCATCCACAAATAATTATGTTGTTTATGTGAATACTAGCTTCTGCCAGTGGCTGTGCCCGCATGAAAGTAGGCTTCTTCATACAAACTTTGGACCCCGTTTCGTCCACTTATGGAGTGAATTTTGGAAAATCCTCTCTTAATGCTCGCATTCTTCATAAAAGGAAAACTTGTGCAAAATTTCATGTTCCTAGTCCTAGTAGTTTCGGCTGTGCGTTGATTATCAGTCAGTCAAGTTTTGTCCTTTTATATTTATATATATAGATGAACAACTATTGGACCTTGAAGGACCTGCTCAAAGGTGACTTGCCTATGACACTGAAATAAAAGCTTATGGAGATGGTTATGTCTTTTCTGTCTTGACCTATGATGCACACGACTTAGTCTTTGCAAAATAAACATCATTTATCTACCTTTAGAATTAAAAATTTGACAAGAATCCAACTTAACAACTTATATTTTGATGAAACACTATCTAGCATGTTTTTTACAGACACTAGCATAGCCAACTTGCCAACTAGAAAACATTGAGAGCATTCAGTTGGTAAAAACACAACAGGTGTAAATTTTCATCAGTGAAATTATTAGGTGAACCTAAATTCGTCAATATTTTACTAGGGTAAAATATTTTAAGTAAGAAATCTATAATTCATAGTTCCACTTACCAACATCAGATTCAAAATCTTGCAAATTCTTATTAGCCTCAGCAAAAGCTGGCTTGTAACCAACGTCCCAGCCATGCTCCTTCCGATGCTCTTGAATGCGTTCCTTAAGCTTTGTTGGGTATAAACTAAATGGGTGTAAGATTCCCACTCTCCATGATCCAGAGGGATTCTTCCATAGCTCTGGGATCTACAAGAACAGTATTGGTGAACAATATTATTTATTTTATGCAGCAATAAAATAATAACATCCGTCCTCAAGAATGCCATGACTTTATTAAATTCTTCATTTTCAAATAAAGAACATTAAAATTATATTGTTATGTAAAGGTTAAGAGCAAAAGATTTTAAGTTAATATTATAATTATAGATAACAACTTTGTTTTTATTTTTCCTCTTTTATTTTAAATAATAAAACAATGATGAAATAAGGGTGTAATTTTCTGAAATAAAATTAGCCTGTGTGTTAATTTAAATCAAACAAAGTACTTGTTTTATTTATATGGCTTTGAGCCAGAAGCACAAAGACCTTTAAAATAAAATAAGTACTTTGTTAGAGTTGAATAAATGACTTGCATGAACAAGTTTTATTTCCTTTAGGTAATTAATGATAGCAGCAATTTATTTAACATAAACAGAACTTTTTATATGTTCTAGTCAGATTAAACAAGGCCACAACAACTCATAAAAAACAAACATTGTTATTAAGTTAGTGGGAAAAGTAACTTGATCATAACATTCGATTATAATACCAATTCAATGGCAGTTTTTTATGTAATTAAATAGCCGTCCTACTGACATTGTTGACTTACATTGCAATGACCATATCACTCAGAAAAAGCCGATTATGTATTACCTTCAGTTTGCGGCCCGTGAGACCGGTAATGCATCCATCGGTGACTTTTTTAATGACAGTACTGGTGTCCACATCTCCGCAGCCGCTACAGTCGTACCTCTCAATTACTTTCGTCTCACCCGTACTTGTTACCTGCAACCCCAGTAATACTAAATATCGGCCAAAATTGCAACAAAAGTGCAACTAAACAAATCGTGACATGACAGTTTTTTACCGTAAGTCCAGCAGCTGCAGGGTCCACGCCGGAATCGAAAATAGCAATAACGGTGTCTCTGCCATCATAATTTGCATTTTTGTTGATAAAGGAGACAACTCCTGTCTCTTTTTTCGGCAATAATCCCCAAACGGGGAAATCACAGTCGATCGGAGCGTCTACCATTTTTGATGACCCGATAACTAGTGTTGCCAAAAATAATAATTAATAAACTTCTAGGAAAAAAAATCTAGTGTTTCCATTATAAAAAACGATGATGAAAGAAAAGTTTTTTAGTAGTTTTTATGAGTTTTAAGTAAATACTGACCGAGTGGTTCTGAGGCTATGCTTATTGAGTGTCCTTGAGTCAAATGACACTCAATAAGCACTAGGTTATACAAGATCCTTGATGAGCACAGCCTGTGGAGGTGGAAAGTTCACGGTAGTCACAATATACTATCTGATATGAGAACTAAGGAGTATAAGCTTGATAGTCGAAATGTTAAACAAGGCATGCAACGACTCCGCGCCTCAAAGAGTTCTGTTCACACCGAATGTATTCCACGGTGGATGAAGATAGGTAAGTTCAAAAGTGTTAGTCGATTATTCTTAGAATTAGGAAATTATGTGATTGTACTCGCATCAGTATGAACAAGCCCTTTCAAATTAATAGACTCGTATTCCTCGCGACACTCGCCTCCATTTGGAACCAATTCGCACTCCTACCTTGTGGTTGTTTGTTGAAAGAAAATGAATTTATTTGTCACGGCACCCAAGCACTATAATTATAATTATAATCTACTTCGCCCTGCATCGGCAAGCGTAGTCCGCCAACACTGTGCGTGGCTCCGGACATTGCTTCTCTTAGTAATGTGTTACAGTCATCATTGAAAACGATATAGTTCTTATTGTTGAGTGCGTACGCATGCGGTATAAACGAAACAAAAAAAGAATCCAAATTAAATAACGTGCCTCTCGGCTGTGCCAAAATTGGTTGTTCAGCATAAATACCACGCAACTAGTGACTGATGCTGTTTCATCATCATCATCTTTTCCGTCTTTCAGCCGAAAAGACTAGCTAGACCACTGTAAGACAAAGGCTTCCCCCAAGTGTCGCCGTAACAGCTGGTCCTGCGTCCCGCATCCTTCGGATTCCCCAGGTCATCGGCCCACCTTGTGGCAGACCTTCCAAGTTTGCGTCTTTCGGTACGTGATCGCTACTCCAGAACCATTCAGCCCCATCGACCATCTTTCCTGCGAGCAATGGGCCCTGCCCAGCGATTCTTCGGAACGGATGCTGGTTATATGAATATAAATAATAAAAGAGGTTTCATTTATTGTCTTTAAAAAAACAATAAATGAAACCGTCATTGTCAGGTGCGTAGCTACCGCAATATCATTTGTTAACCGAATTTTAAAAAAAGAGGTTCTATGTTCGGCTGTATCTATTTTTTTTATGCATATTCACCGATTTCTCGGTCAATTGTGGACCGATATTGTTTTTTTTTTTTTTACTGAAATGTTATACATCCGAGTTTGTCCCATAGAAATATTGTTATGATCTAATCATAAACTTCGAAGATATGGAACGGAACTCTTCATAGGATCACAGCAGAACTGTCGTAGCAAGTAAAATTGCTTTGTTTATACGTATACGCGATGACTTTAAGTTTGACTGAGGGTTACTTTTTAGTTGTGGTACCGCCACTAAAAATTGTAAAATTAAAAAACTTTTTACAAAACAAATACAATCGACTTCATTGTAAAATAAAAACACTAAAAAATGCAAAATAACTTTAATTTCATATGTCGGTGTTAAATAACGAACGGTCAAAACTATTATAAAAACACCGACTTCAGAAATTAAAATTTACTTTTTAGTGTTTTTTTTTTTACATTGAAGTCGGTTGTATTTTTGTTTTTTGTAAAAAGTTTTATCAATAATGACCCATTAAGACGAAGAGTTTCGTCACAAAGATACGATATGAATATAAGATTTTTTTAAATTATATATAGGGTCGCGTTTGACTACTATCTCACCTGATGGAAAGCGATGATGTGGCCGACGATGGAGCACGCTTGCTTAGAAGCAACCTATTCACTCTGACTTAAAAAAAAAACACTTCTTCGTCTAAAAATTCACACCCTAATGAAGTATTGATTGTGTCCGTGTGAACATGTGTGTTTCGAGGTATTGTCCCAGTTGCTACCATGACTGAAGCAGTGCGCGATGTTACATTAAAAAATGGTTAGCGGATGGCAAGAAGCAAAACCTTTTTTATTTATTTTTTTATTTGATATAAACTAGTGCTTGACTGCGATCCCACCTGATGGTAAGTGGTAATGCAATCGTTGATGGTGAGGCGCACTAATTTATTGAGAGCCTATTCACTCTAGCTTTGAAGAGACCCAAATTATAATCGGACGGGAAAACCGCAGCAGGCAAATTATTCCAGTCCCTCGATGTACGCGGTATAAACGACGAGGCAAAACGCTTGGTCCGGACCGTAGAGGTTTCAACAACGTAAGGGTGGATACTCGCCGTTCGTCGGCTTGTCCGATGGTAGAAATGAGATGGTGGAATCAAGTCATGCAATTCCTGCGCACACTCTCCAAAATGCATTCTGTAAAACACCGAAAGGCTGGCTACCCTACGCCTGTGCTCAAGACTTTGTAGATTGGAATTAACCAGATCTGGATCACCAATTAGCCTCTTTGCACGCCTTTCCACCGAGTCCAAAGCTGCCAGGTGGCATTTTGCAGCACCAGCAAATATGTGGCTGCAGTACTCTACACACGAACGGACCTGTGCTTTGTATAACATTAAAAGCTGTCCTGGTGTGAAGTACCGCCGGACCTTTGCAAGTACGCCGAGTTTCCTAGCAGCTACCTTGGCTTTGGACTCAATAAACCGCCCAAAGTCAAAGAAGTCTTTTACCCAGTTAATCAGACCAGGGGAAATGCCGTACGCTGAAAGCTTACTCAATAGACTAGCGTGCCATACCCTGTCGACGGCCTTCGAGACGTCTAAGGAAACAGCAATCGCTTCCCCATTCTTCTCGAGGGTCTCGCCCCACAAGTGGGTGGCATAAACTAGTAGGTCCCCACTAGATCGATTGCGGCGAAACCCGTACTGTCGGTCACTGAGGAGATCGTTACCTTCCAGGTATGCCAAGAGGCGCGAGTTCAATACACGCTCCATAATCTTGCAGAGTATGGAGGTTATTGAAATCGGCCGATAGTTGGTAGGATCGGTACGACTGCCCTTTTTGGGCAATCGCGTCAATACAGGAGACAACTCGGGTGCACAAGCCTTGAGAACAATCGCTGGTATAGCATCTGGTCCACTAGCTTTATTCACGTCAAGACGACACAGTGCTCTCAGAACTCTTTGTTCCTTATGCGGACCTCGGGGATCGAAGTATCGCAGTGAGGTAGAGTCGGTGGAGTAGCACTACTAGTGTCAAGACGAGAATTATGGGCGAAGAGAGATGCAAAGAGACCCGCTTTCTCTCTCGCTGTATGAGCCAGTGTTCCATCAGGTTTAACCAGCGGAGGCAATGAGGGCCGACAGAAGTTCGCTTCGACCGACTTGGCAAGGGACCAGAATGCTCTGCTACCGGACGGCTGCGCAGAGAGCTTTGTACCAATATGGTTAATGCGGTCGAAGCGAGCCTTCCTTAGTGCCTTTTTGTAGGACTTGGCAGCATGGTTGAAGGCTCTCTTCTTTGAACTCAGATCCGGAGCTTTGTGGTCACGAGCGTCAACCCAGGCGAGAAACACCGAATGCTTACGTTGTTCAGCTTGAACGCAATCGGCGTTGAACCATGGGTAAGCTGAGCCACCGATGGGTACGTCGCGATAAGGGATGAAATACTCCATAGCTTGACGTATCTGTCGGCGTATGATCGCCATCGGTGTCGACGTCACACAAAATACACAGTCACAACAATATAGATTGGCAGGAAGTGATAATAAAGAAATACCTTACTCCAGTTCAAGGTGTTTATTCCATGGGCGGCGAAAGAGTGCCTTTCTAATCACATTACATCGGTTTTTATACACAGAAATTGACAAGCATAAAAATTCACTATGAAGGTAGAAAAATATTTAAAATAAATAAACGAAACGGAAATTGTCACAATAAATTCTTATTTAAATGTGACCGGATGCTCTGATATTTTAAAGAAATAAAAAGGAAGTGGTCAGGTTAAATCCTCACAAGCTTAACCGGATGCTACAATATTTTTAAGAATTAGAAAGGAAGTCGTCATTTAATTTGACATAAATTGAACAGGATGTTGCAATATTTAAAGTAATTCGAAAGGAAGTTATCAATTGAAATCCTTGTATAAATTCAACAGGATGTCGTAATATTTTAAATAATCGAAAGGGAAGTTATCAAATTAAATCCTTAAATACATTCAACAGGATGTTGCAATATTAAAATAAATAAACAGGAAGTGATCAAATTAAACACTTATCAAATAATGGTTTTGCGCCCATACGGCCATTCTGATCTCAGCGCGCTCTCTGCGCTGTATAGGAATTTACATCAATTCAGATCACTCACATTAGGTTTAATCTTCATTATAGAGCATCCGATATTCAGAAATCAGAAATAAGAAACGTTTACTTCAAACCGATCAATTACAGGCACCCTTGAACTGTCAGTCAAAAAAACAAGTGAATCTAAATCGCACGTTCCAAAGCGTAGATCTCTATGGAGAAGAACGTGCAAGAAACTCCATGGACACTCTTTTAAATCATATTATGAGTTACATAAATCTTGGTTACAACTTTGTCGCTTCTAATATGTGAGCACAATGTAGATAAGTAATAATAATTAAAAAAACGAATTAAAAAATAGAAATTAAACTAAGAAAAAGGCAGCTAAGAGACGACCAGTCTCAACTGACGGCACCCGTTCACGAGCATGACGCGTGCCCCACTCAGCTCAACCATTTTGAAGATAACTGAATGACCCAATAACACGTGCCACCATCAGCGATACATTTGAGTGAACATGACAAACTCTCAACTGCACTGCTCATAAAGTCAAACAGTTGTAACCTAATAAAAATGCTTCATTGTACTTCACATTCACAAAACTTGAAAAGGTGCTTCTACATTAAACAATCATTTTACATAAAATCGGCGTCACCCATATCAGGTTAGCCATAAAATTACACAGCATCAAACATTTTATCGGCGTCACCCATATAGGGTTAGCCCAAAATCAATCAGTATCAAACGATCTTATCGGCGTCACCCACATAGGGTTAGCCCAAAATTACACAACATCAAACATTTTATCGGCGTCACCCATATAGGGTTAGCCCAAAATCAATCAGTATCAAACATCTTATCGGCGTCACCCACATAGGGTTAGCCCAAAATTACACAGCATCAAACATCTTATCGGCGTCACCCACATAGGGTTAGCCCAAGATTACACAGGATCAAACATTTTATCAGCGTCACCCACATAGGGTTAGCCAAAAATGACAGTATCAAACATTTTATCAGCGTCACCCACATAGGGTTAGCCAAAAATTACAGTATCAAATATTTGGTGTGAATTGGCTGATTGGCATTACACGGCATCAGTCGCCTTCTAGCCCTAATTCGGCATCACCCGCCTAGGATCTAGCCATACCAAATGGCATCACCCGCTTGGATATAGCCCCCTAACTAGCATCACCCGCCTTGGATCTAGCCATACCTCATGGCATCACCCGCATTGGATCAGCTCTTAGACAGGGAAAAAGGATACGCATGGTGGCCAGCCAGCGTAATAGGTGGGAAAGGGACTAATTAATCTAATAAATCTAAGATCGCGCTTAAAGAATGGTTAATGGTTTGAATAGATTCGAATAAGAAATCAATATAATTTATTTCATAGCAATAAGCCAAGTCACATTTAAAAAAAACCTATCTACGGCATCACCCGCCTTGGATCTAGCCATATTCCTTCATGGCATCACCCGCATAGGATATAGCCCCCCTAACAGCATCACCCGCCTTGGATCTAGCCATCTCTTATGGCATCACCCGCATAGGATCAGCTCTAGACCGGGAAAAAGGATACGCTGGTGATCAGTCAACGTAATAGGTGGGAAAAGGGACTAGTTAATGCGATAAATCTAATTCACAAATTCTCCGCCCATACGGTCGGTTCATTATAATCAAAAACTCAGATTCATGAACAGCGATTTTTCGGAACATCTTAAATAATAACTGTAACCATGCTTCACTTTATAGCACTATTTAGCAATACTTGTAAAATTTTAATAGAAACTTCTAAATCTTTGATCAAATTTTGCCATTGTCTTTGGTGCCGATACAGTAAGACATCCTTTTTCAAAAGATCTCATTTCATCTTTGTTCGTATCAAATCTTAACTTGTCTCGAAATTATCGCTCGTCCATCCTTAATTTACATGAAAGCTTAAAACACAGTGGCAATACGTTAAAGCAACACAAACATGGGAAACTCACGTACTTTTTGACGTAAAATAAGTATAGTCAACTGCAAATCTCTAATTGCCACTGTTTATGAAGCTCTTCAAATTTCAACCTGACAGTTTACCCGACCAGCATCGTTAGCTATTTATTAGATGTGTGGATTGTGATAATCAATACCCGGGAGGGTCTTTTTTAATTTAATCGGACTAATTTGGTCTGATTATAACTATATAGTTATCAACACCAATTCAAACGATTACCGTTTATTTGTAAGGTTTACCGTTACTTTTTCTAATATTATTTCGTTTAGAAGGCTATATATTTAACTAATATTGAAGATGTTACGCAATCATGTTTAAGAGTTTTTATTTTCGATTTGAATTTTATCAAAGCGCAACGCAATTACCAATCCTATCAACAAAACTAAGTTGCTCAATTGTGTCCAGCTCTTGTTTTACGAGATGCCAGCCGTTATGATTAATCGTAGAATTACTTTCGGAACAAGATGTCAACTTATTGCAACAGGATATCCTCATTATGAATTTAACAGGGACTTGCACTTTACCAGCGACTTCATTCGCGAGAAAACCTTAACAACCCTTAAACCGTATTTTGAGGGTAGTTTTAAAGAACTAATAATTACAGTCTTTATTATTAATTTTGATTAGAATTTGTGCCAACAAGTTTATTAACCCAAAGAGCAAGATTCACCCACACAACCTTTGACATCTCCCAAATCGTTTTATGGGATAGTTTTGAAAAACGAATAATGAAACCTTTTTAGCTAAGATTCCTCCTTAGTACGACGCAAGGCAGAGGAGGATCAACGGTGTACCCTGTTCTTGTTTGAAAGAACTATACAAGAAGTGGCCCAAATGTTATGTGTTTCACAATTGGATTTTTTTTAAAATTAGCTTCAGAAAAATAGAGGTTTTGAACGTTTGCAAATTAATATTGATTTTAGATTCGATTCAATTGCTCTAACAATTGATCCAACAATTGATCCAACCCCAACAATCAACCCAACAATCCATTCAGTCGATCCTACAACCCAACAATGTTTGAATCGAACTATCAAACCCAGTACTTACAAAAAAAATTTACACAGGATTGAAATCAATTCAATTTTGACAGATGTTTTTACAAAAAACTCAAAATTTCACTTTCAGGTGGTTGATTTCAATCTTTCGTTATTTCGTTTATGAAAACAAGAATTCTTTCTAGCAATATTTAAAATCGACTAATTTGCGGTTTTTCGGAGCCGTCTCCGTGAAAACTTTGCGGAAATACTACGTTCAGAAGCATTGAAAACGAATGGAACACTGACCCGACGAGTCAGGACTAAGAATGTCATTTTCAAATGACAGTTACAAAAAAAACGACAATGACAGCCATTAAAATCGACAATGACAACTACTAAAAACGACAATGACAGCTATTAAAATCGACAATGACAGCTACTAAAATCGACAATGACAGCTATTAAAAACGACAATGACAGCTATTAAAAACGACAATGACAGCTACTAAAAACGACAATGAAAGCTACTAAAAACGACAATGACAGCTACTAAAAACGACAATGACAGCTACTAAAAACGACAATGACAGCTACTAAAAACGACAATGACAGCTACTAAAAACGACAATGACAGCTACTAAAAACGACAATGAAAGCTACTAAAAACGACAATGACAGCTACTAAAAACGACAATGACAGCTACTAAAAACGACAACAATACCTACTTTAAACGAAGGTTTTTTGGTTCAAATAATTTATGTTTGTACCGTTAGTTTTTGATTGGTCACGTTTACGGAAAGTTTTGAAAATGGAGACTAGTGTGGGCAAAGAGTCAGGAGTGTTAAACTACAATACACATTTCATAAAATCTCAATTACCTCACCAGCTGTTGCTTCTAGCTGCTCTCACTTGAAGAGCGTCCATACCTTGGTTGCGTAAACCGCGTGGCTGCTCGCCTGCTCCAACGTGCAGTCCCGCCACCACTGGACGTCGTCAGCATACCGGAACTCTTCGCCAAACGTCTGAATCAGGTCCTGCTTGACTTGCTCCCATGTGGTATATTGCAGAGACCACGTGTTAGCCCAGGTCTTCGGTCTTCCTTTCAGTATGCCAATAGTTGTAATGGTTTCGTCAACATTGGCACACCAGTCCTTGATGTGAGCGCCCACCTCGGAATCGAATGGCAGTAGGTAGGAATTGCCATAATCCCGAGAAGGCACAAGGGTAGCGGACAGTGCTGCAGTCACGGCGCTAGACCCGCAATCCAGAGGACTTCAGTAGGAGCGGGCTGGATCCCACCGCTGCTGTCGGCGTATGATCGCCATCGGTGTCGACGTCACACAAAATACACAGTCACAACAATATAGATTGGCAGGAAGTGATAATAAAGAAATACCTTACTCCAGTTCAAGGTGTTTATTCCATGGGCGGCGAAAGAGTGCCTTTCTAATCACATTACATCGGTTTTTATACACAGAAATTGACAAGCATAAAAATTCACTATGAAGGTAGAAAAATATTTAAAATAAATAAACGAAACGGAAATTGTCACAATAAATTCTTATTTAAATGTGACCGGATGCTCTGATATTTTAAAGAAATAAAAAGGAAGTGGTCAGGTTAAATCCTCACAAGCTTAACCGGATGCTACAATATTTTTAAGAATTAGAAAGGAAGTCGTCATTTAATTTGACATAAATTGAACAGGATGTTGCAATATTTAAAGTAATTCGAAAGGAAGTTATCAATTGAAATCCTTGTATAAATTCAACAGGATGTCGTAATATTTTAAATAATCGAAAGGGAAGTTATCAAATTAAATCCTTAAATACATTCAACAGGATGTTGCAATATTAAAATAAATAAACAGGAAGTGATCAAATTAAACACTTATCAAATAATGGTTTTGCGCCCATATATCACATTGGATATAGCATCTGCACAGCTCGACGGATTTTTAGAAGAGAAGCAGACCTGCTGCCAAGGATAAGATGCAAAGAAGTGCTGCATCTCATCCCAATCTGCTGACTTGTAACGCCATATTCGCCGTTCACCGCGTGAGTCGCAGTCAGGTGGGGAGAAGGACGATACAGACTTCACCAGACAGTGATCTGAAGTTCCAAGTGGTGAGGAAACTGTTACGATACATCTGTCCGGATCGGTGGTCAGCAGAAGGTCCAGACAATTGGCAGTATGACCAACTACATCAGGCACCCTTGTCGCTTGCTTTACCAACTGGGAGAGGCCCATCGATACTGCAAAGTTTCGCGCTTCTCTCCCAGCGTGGTCGGTCCTCTGGTACGGGAAAAGCCAGTCTTTGTGAACGGCGTTAAAGTCCCCCAGAGTGACAAACTGCGCATCAGGGTGCCGATGCAGAGCCTTATCGGCGGCCTCACTGAGGTGGCCAAACAGTTGAGTCGTCTCCTGGTCACCGCTGTGCGATCGGTAGACACAAGTATAGACAATTTTGTCCACACCGGTGTCCACCAACAACCACAACGTTGAGAAATTAGGGTCCTCAAGGTGACGGAGACGCTGACAGCAGATGTCATTGCGGACGTACACACAGACCCCGGCACGCTGCAGGAAATGGTGCTCCAATGAGTATCCCGGGTAGTCGAGATACGCCGCATCTGACGGACATCTGATCTGCGTCTCCATCAGGAAAAGCAAGTGGGGCTTGTCAGTCTCAAGGTGGTGGTGGACCGCATTGATATTGGAGTGCAGTCCTCGAATGTTAGAGAGGTGCACTTGGAGTAAGAGGACGTGCATCCGCTGTACACACTTACTTTTCTTTTTATGAGTACCTTTCATTTTATTTTTTATAATTTTGAGTGAGTAGGGTAGGTGGAAGATGGCAGTTGAGCGAGGTAATGCGATGTAAATCCAACAACGCGACCAGAGTTGCTGCGCCAATGGAGGTCTGATCTGGAGACTGCGGGGACGCCCGAACCCCCCCAGGGATCGCCAGTGAATGAAAGTCTGACACACCCTCTCGTTACCCACTAGAGTCACCCTAGAGCGGCAGAAGTCATTGGATGTTTCCCACCTCAATAAAAAAGATTGTTCAAAATGGTTTCTTGCTATCCGCTATCCATTTTTTTAACGTAACATCTTTTTAGCTATTTCCATTTAATTAATGCATATCTTAGAAGGTCAGACATAGTTAAAACACCCTCGCGCAGTACACTCATGGTAGCAACTGATACAAAACCACGAAATATGATTATTGCTTTGAAATTCTGTTTACATGGAAACAAGCATTATTCCATTGCGAGGCGATTCTCGCCAAAGGCCCAAAGTGGAAGAGCGAGAAGTATGAATGTTTAGACGAAGAACCTTTTTTATATTTGTGTCATTATCGTATGTTCGAGACGAGAAACTCTCTCCACCTAAATGGGCCTTAAGTAACAAGTTGTGAAATGTGGTTTACAACTTCAATTACTCATTGAGTGGCCCGTAATGAATGGATAATGATAGGGTGCTCAAATTTTATAGCTTGCTTCGTTCGTGTCTTCGTAAAAACTTAATTTATCCTAATTCAGAATACTTCAGTAAATGGACTATCTTCATCGAAGACTTACCTTACTCCAGTCGCGATACTCCTATTTTCTAGTTCGCTCTTTCATGATGACTTAGCAATAACCAATCCAAATCATATAGCTGTGAAGGCTTCAACGTACAGCAAGCGTCTCTTTCTGCCAACAGTTGTGTGCTAGAAGAGTCTATTTTGTATTTAAAAAAAAACAGTAGGTACCCTTTTTGAGCTTTGACACCCTTGGGGAAAAAAGCCTCAATTTTTTTTACACGGCCACTTTCCCTCTATTTACGCCACTGGTTATAATGTCATCTATCTATCAGAATTCTACAGCCTTACTGAGTTTGTCGTCACAGGTCGTCACATAGTCGTTATAGCGCATGAATATTGAAATCATGTGGTATAATATTCTTCCAGCGTACTTAATTATTACTGGTGCTATTGCGTTCTCTGGATATGGCCTCTGGTGGAGTCATTGGTTATTGATTGGAAACGTAAGTCTGCGAAAATTGTTTACATTGTAACATTATAGTACAAAATTTTGTTCAAAACGATATAATTTTATATAATCAACAAATTATTTTAAAAATATTGCAGTTACCTACATTTGAAACGTAGTGAGTTAGCTGGTGCTCAAGTTCAAATGTAAGGTACGACTTAAATTGGGCACGCCACAATCGCAACGGTAAGTCCGTGGGTAAACCTGAGGATTGGTTAGAGACGCGCCACGTCGTCCTCACTTTCCACTTAACCCAGGTCATCACCGGACATGGCCATTTGGGAGGTTTCTATTTCGGATTCATGCGGAAGAAGCGCCCGGGTCTCACCTTAGTGCGGATCGTCCGAAGGACACGGTCGAGCATACGGTGGAAGTCTGCCCCGTTTGGGCGTCCTCGTTCTGGCGATCGGCGGCGGTGTCCTCTCGCGTCCGGTTTGGGTTCAATTTATGGTCCGAAGCGAGAGCAGGAATGGAAAGCAGTCGCCTCCATCTGCGAAGCAGTAATGCGAGTGAAAGGGATGGCCGCAACCTTTAGGCAACGGACACCTTCACACCCCAACCACCGCCGCAGTAGACGCCCCGAGCGCAGGGAGTCGTTGTGCTATTTCCGACTCTGTGGCGTAGGCTTGCGGACGACGAGCGATGGGTAGCTCGCCATCCGGCCTTCCTGTAAGAACCAAGCCAAAATCGACAGTATAGTGTGCTGCGCGCGCAAAGAGATGTCAGCAAAGCTGAAAGGGCCCTGTAAGGGCGATGCCAGTTAGGAATGCGGAAACGTTTGAAAGAGTTACCGTGGCCTTAGAACGCAAAGCTTCACTTCTACACTAATATTATAAAGACGTAAATATGTTTTTTTTTTTTGTAAGAGGTAGTCTCTGAAAGTACCGGTCCGATTGCTAAAATTTTTTCACTGATGGAAAGCTTTATTCCTGAGTGACATAGGCTATATTTTATGTACGCGGACGAAGCCGCGGGCAAAAGCTAGTGGCAAATAATAGGTGGGGTTTAATAAAAATCTGACACGCCCGGGTTTCAGCCCTATTTAATCGGAGTCGGTTTAGAAGCCTTTTATTAGAGAAACTAGCATATTCTAATTTCTAGTTATAGTGCTAAAATTTTCCAACATAAATAAGTTATAAAAGAGGTTCCCATTTTTTTATATATTGGTTTTACCGGGTTCATAGCTGGACCACTTACCCTAATAAAATTGTGGCGGGGGCGAGCACGCTCACTTTTTCGCACTAGTGCGAGAAACTGTAAGTTACGTGCCTAAAAGCAGTAGAGATATGAGCGGGTTCTCGAGTAAGTGTACTGAAAAGGTGGTTCCATATATATTTGTATGCATGGGTAAGATTATTTTTTCAGGCCTGAAAATATTCTGCCTACCCACGATGAAATTAGTAATAATTATTTATTGCCCTCACGGACCTACAACGTATCAAGCAAATTAGTTCACAGGGAATTAATAGATGAAAAAAAATTGCATGGTCATTTAGTTTACTAGGTTCATATTGAGTCATGATAACAAAAGAACGATTAGGTACCTACTTACCAACACCAATTTGTCCAATTTGCTCTTGGTCACATTGTTTTTGCTTCACGTATTTTGTATTTAACTCTTGCAACACACAATTTACTGTCATTCGAATTACGAAATTGTTGCTACTGTGTGTGCGATAATTCGCTAATATGTGGTACGAAATTCTGCCCAGCGCCTTCATTATCACGGCTGCCTTAGGTTTGCCAGGCTGGGGTTTATATCACATTCACAATTTAGTAATAGGCAACGTAAGTACACTTATAATAACATGTTAGATAACAACCTCCCAGTGATGTCTAGTTCTCCCATAGATCAAACAGAGTTGGTTCATAATTTATTATCAGCTCAGTTTTGGAATCACAGATAATATATTTTGTGTATGTAGTTGATGACAGTAGATACACCATCAGTTGGTTCTAAAGAAATGTTTGGATAGATTTAAAACAAATTGTTTAATACAAATGCCATAATAAGGGACATGCTAATGATCTCCGATATCAATAGCAAACCTCTATCAAGCCCTCGCTGTGTGTATGTAAACAAATACCCATGATCAGCCGTAGATGATGGTAATATAATGATAAGAATTCACTTGTTTTACAGCACTTCAGACGCAACCTCAATGACAGATGGGACCGTCAGCTTTACCAGAGAGATCTTCGACTGACTGGAAACCCCTATAAAGTTGCAGTAAGTTACATAATCTTCACACATTAGCTAAGTTATCATTTATATGAATGTTTTTCTTAATAAATTCTTGTCTGTAGTAAAGTTAATTCATCAAAAATTCATCCAATTAGTACCTACTGGTTGAACATCCTATAATGATCGGTATAAATAGCTAGACAAAGGCTCCTTGCATTAGTCCTGGCTTCTCAATACCTAAGGATTTTTAAGTAAGCAAATTCACTGCTTCTAAGATAATCTTTTCTTTTTCAGGGTCTGGAAACAATTAAGGATGAAGATGGTAGGTTATCAAAACATCTCTCAGAGAAATTGTACTTAACAAAGACTTGATAATAAAAAATTGCGATGATGAAATGAATAACACCACCTATTTCATTGTTTCTGACAATAGGTGCTAGAAAACATTTGACTACATGGAATTTTTTATAGCACAATGTTCCTACCAACTCCTTGTCTGTCAAAGTCCGCACCTCTGGTTATATCCAATGACAGCAGGTTGGTCTTGGTAGTGTGAGTGTAGATTTACATGCACATTGTTTTTATCAATGTAAGCTATTTATTTATTTATTTAATCTTCATGCAACAAAAGGTACAAAGGCGGACTTAATGCCTTAGGCATTCTCTACCACTCAACCTAGGGTAGTGGAGAGACAATATGGCAGGTGCATTAAAAAAAAAAAGAAAATATTGTTTAGACAACAAGTATTACAAAATTATATATAAAACTAAAACTAAACATACATACATATTTAATAAAATATATACCTATACAAACATAATTATATTCTATTTCTACGAAACCAAGAGAACTCCAAAGTTACACAGCAAATTTTTTTCCATGTGAAAACAAACTCAATCGCCTTGGTGAGATAGAACTACTATACCTCATGAGTACTGTTTATAAATTATATATATATATATTTTTTTTTTCAGGGAAAAAGAAGTAAGGATCAGTAAACATCAAGATTAGAACTAATTAAATTATGTACTAGATATTTCTGTTGTTAATAAATAACTTTAAATTCGGTTTTTCCTTTTTTTAGCATAGCAATGTCTATTCTATTACTTAAAGAGTGGTTTTTAATACAGATCTTTCAGAAAAATAAATAAAAATACGCTTTCAAAGAGAGAACTGTTATGTTGTGTTGACTGCAGTTTTTGATGAACTGTTGGCGCAGTGGTTGAGCGATTGGCTGTTGTGCGGCGGGTCGCGGGTTCGATTCCCGCACGGCATAAACATTTCTATGGCCTGCAGATAAGTGTTCCGGGTCCGGGTGTTTTGTGTATGTGATACATATTTATGAATGCACCACAATACAGGAGTAATTCTTAGTGTGGGCCAATATTTCGTTTTTTTTTTTTAAAAAAAAATGTTTCATTCAACAAAATCTTTGCATGGAGCAATTTATAAACTCTGCTTGAATAACTGTTCCAGTGTACTGTTCAGATAGACACGATGAAGTCTTGATTTAATCCAGGCAATAGCGTCTCGCTGCTGCGCTTTATTATAAATGCTTCTTTCCTACCACTGTCTCTTCAGCATTAAATTTCAAAACAATGGTATCATTGTCATTTGTTTCTGTAAGATCTGTTGAGCTTGCTAAATATACATAAACGTCATAATGGCGGGGCAGTGATATGAAAGAAAAGGAAGTTAGTGATAGCATGACGGTTGACAGGGTGTGCGTTACCCAGGCCAGATGTTGTCGAAAATGGTCATTTGAATCTTATAGATAATTAGTTTTGCGGCTTCTGTAATTGTTGCGCACATTTTTAAATTTGTTGCGCTTATAGTTTTTTAATTATTTCACAAAAACATTTCCTGCTGGGGTAACGTTACCCCAGCCAGACCTTTTTCTTTCTAATGGGAATATTTAAATAATTACTAGCTATAAAATTAGTTGTCTAGATGAAGTAAATGTTGTGCCTTATTTTGTATTTGTTTTTTCATCGGTTGCGAAGTTATTCGAGATTATGCTGGGGTAACGTTTTTGGTTTTGCTAGATCTTTGAAATGGTTAAGCGGATTCTTATCATATTTTGTACATGGCTTCTTAGGAATTAGTTTAAATTTGTTCTGCAATAAAAAAACCAAAATAATACATAGCTTAAAGGTTATTTCATTAAATAGAAAAACACTTCAATTGGTCCCAGCACTCTCAATAAGAGCTCTAAAGACTTACTTTAAACGTTATTTTAAAGCTTGTAACTGCCTTCAAATGTATGTGAAGTTTCATTAGTATCCTGTAAGTATTTAACAAGTTATGATGATATTGACTTCTTCACGAGCACGGTCTTGATGCGCGCGGTGTTATTTGGCCACTGGATTGGATATATGAACTGAATGTTATGTCAATTATTAGTTTTTTAGTTCAGTTGTATATCAGTAAAATTTCAGCTCAGTACATTGGATAATTAATGAGATAATACGATTAAAGTCATTAGGAAGTAAATGACCGTGGTAACCCGACCAAGTTTAGGTGGTTACGAAAAAGCGAAAACGCAAAACATTATGGTACCTTCTAAAATATGTAGGATAGTGTTAAAAATTTAGTACAGACATGTACACAAGTTTAAAAAAAAACTACGTGATTATTAAATAATTTTTATTGACAGGTAATATAATCATTTCAATTGAACTTTTAAAGTATTATTAAACTTAATGGGGTTTCAATTGTAGTTTTGCTACCTACATATTTGAAACTCGAATCGTCATCTATTTGCGAGTTTATATCAACGCGAGTGTCGCAACAAGGTAATTATGAATTTCTTAAAGTCTACGTGTCCAAGGAGTTTGTGGAAATAAATAAATACCTACCTGTTGCGGTAGTCCCGACTCCCGACAGTGATAACGATAAAAATCGGTTAATCAAGTTTCAAGTCATATGTTGACAATATACCTATACACAAAAACCTTCCACTTGAATCAATCTACCTATCTATTAAAAAAAACTGCTTCAGAATCCGTTGCGTAGTTTTAAAGATCTAAGCAAACAGGGACAGGCAAACGGGAAGCGACTTTGTTTTATAGGTACTATGTAGCGAAGGATAAATATGTCGTATCATTGTTGAGAATTCCAGTCTAGGTAATAACTAAGTACGAAAGAAAAGAAAATAATAAGTTCCTAAATTAAAATATTTAAGCCTTAAAAAAATACAGTTTTAGATAAGTACCTAACAACATGTACATATTAATAATAATTTTGCTACTATTTCTGTAGTTACATTATACAAGCTTACCTTGTTCGTGAATTCATCAAGCAGCCTACACCATAACTACGATCATCAATAGAAGCACTCCACATTAGCAGTAATTCGCCACACTTATTACTTTATATTAGCTCTCACGCACTCTATAAATATTTGCAAAAACAGGAAACGGAACTGCCGAAACGCACGCGCACTCTACAAGATGAATTATGTGATTATGGAGCATGTTTAGTGCGATATGCAAACAATGCGCCCCTTCACCCCCACCCCTTCCGCGTCCCATCAAACGACATGTTATATCAGTGATTTTTGATAAGTTTGTGCAATTGGACGATAATAATGTTTTCATAGTACGGATATTATTATATTATTAATGTATTAAACAGTGTACGCGTCTGTACCGAAATTGTAAGGTGTATTATACTAAACATTTCAAAAGATAGTGTAATGTTCTGCGTTTTCGCTTTTTCGTAACCACCTAAACTTGGTCGGGTTACCACGGTCATTCACTTCCTAATGACTTTAATCGTATTATCTCATTAATTATCCAATGTACTGAGCTGAAATTTTACTGATATACAACTGAACTAAAAAACTAATAATTGACATAACATTCAGTTCATATATCCAATCCAATGGCCAAATAACACCGCGCGCATCAAGACCGTGCTCGTAAAGAAGTCAATATCATCATAACTTGTTAAATACTTACAGGATACTAATGAAACTTCACATACATTTGAAGGCAGTTACAAGCTTTAAAATAACGTTTAAAGTAAGTCTTTAGAGCTCTTATTGAGAGTGCTGGGACCAATTGAAGTGTTTTTCTATTTAATGAAATAACCTTTAAGCTATGTATTATTTTGGTTTTTTTATTGCAGAACAAATTTAAACTAATTCCTAAGAAGCCATGTACAAAATATGATAAGAATCCGCTTAACCATTTCAAAGATCTAGCAAAACCAAAAACGTTACCCCAGCATAATCTCGAATAACTTCGCAACCGATGAAAGAACAAATACAAAATAAGGCACAACATTTACTTCATCTAGACAACTAATTTTATAGCTAGTAATTATTTAAATATTCCCATTAGAAAGAAAAAGGTCTGGCTGGGGTAACGTTACCCCAGCAGGAAATGTTTTTGTGAAATAATTAAAAAACTATAAGCGCAACAAATTTAAAAATGTGCGCAACAATTACAGAAGCCGCAAAACTAATTATATATAAGATTCAAATGACCATTTTCGACAACATCTGGCCTGGGTAACGCACACGTTGACAGGATAGAATGGAAGAAAAAAACATGTTGTGCCGACCCCAAATAAGATGGGACAAGGGCAGGAAGATGATGTCATAATGGCGGGACCATCGACTTATATTCTAGCGATAGAAAAGTACGTTCATGGAAACTAAAATACTGCCCCCCTAGCCAAGTTGCAAACGATAAACGTGAATGCTTAGTAATCTCCAATAGATTTTCAAGTTTATACCTAAGAGCATAAAGTTGAAAATCTATTAAAGACTACTGAGCGTTAGCGACCGGAACGAACGAAATCACTATGTAATCTTCAATAGATTTTCAACTTTATATCCAACTACATTAAGTTGAAAATCTATTAAAGACTACTGAGAGTTTACGTTTATCGTTTGTGACTTGGCTAGGGAGGCTGAAAAGTTAAAACAAAAGTTCGCTGCAGCGCTAGATTGGCATTATGTCGTCTAACAAAACTATTAAAACATACAGCGCCTAGATAGCTTTTAGAGATACTTTTTTCACGACCAAAATGTCTTAATCGCCATGAATTTCGCGGCACTTACGCGTACCTATCGTTCAACGTAGTGTAATGACATGTTATCCATATAGATTTTTATACCGCAGAAGTGACACAGCTTTTTCCTACAATTCATTACAATAACACTCTATTTCAAAATTTAACTCGTTAGTTTAAATTCAAAAACCACGTTCTACTACTTTTATAAATAAGTGAATTCAAAATCGCGTAAAATATTGAAACCCTTTATTGTAATCATCATTCTGAAGAACAGCTATCCTGAATGAATGAAGATCAAGACTGCGCCGCTAATAGGTATCTAGTAGAATTCAACGCCGCCAAAACACAAGCATGTCTGTTCACCGCCAAAAGGAGTCCTTTCACCTTGGCTCCTGCATTTCGGAATGTATCCCTGGAGTGCACCGACCGCCTTCAGCTCTTGGGAGTTGAAATTTCCTCAGACCTCAATTTTGGGCGCTTCATTGAGTGAAAACTAGGCGTTCTTGCAAAGGTCCGACGGTACTTTAAACCGGGACAGCTTCTAATGTTATACAAAGCACAGGTCCGATCGTGTGTGGAGTACTGCAGTCACATATGGGCTGGTGCTGCAAAATGCCATCTAGCAGCTTTGGACTCAGTGGAAAGGCAAGGCAACTAATTGCCTGCTGCGGTCTTCCCGTCCAACTATAATTTAGGTGTCTTCAAGGCTAGAGTGAATAGGCTCTTAATAAACTAGTGCGCCTCACCATCAATGATTGCATCACTGCTTACCATCAGGTGGGATCGCAGTCAAGCTGCAGTCAACTGGTTTATATCAATTAAAAAAAAAAAAAACAAACTAACAACAACGGTAAATTTATCTTTAAAATTTTTCTGTTGTAATTTTATAACTTTTTTGCAGCTAAAACTTTTTTTTAAATCTTTTTCAACTTAAATATCATCAGCTTGAAAGTGTGCAGAGCATATAAACGAATATTTTGTAGAATGCCACGTGTTTTCACTTCTATCCTCTTGAAGAATAATTTTTATCCATTCTTCCCTTTTCGGCTGACTAGTGTGAACAAATCTAGAATATAATTTATAGTGTATGAAGGACGAAATCTCAATGTGAGTAATGCAATATCACACATAAGACTACAAATTGAACTGAGCCTAATGTATATTTGAATACTAATCTGCACGTGATATCTAGGTAGATACGTAATACCTAAGTGCTAACGAATGACAGAATGCTTACCTAACGACAAAACTTACTGATGAAAACTGATACCCAATGATTTGCTGACATTTCTTGAGTTTTTACAGTATCAAAAAACACACGTCGTCATAATTTTTGAATTTGACGGAATTCATTGATATCATTTATACAAAAAAAAATAACATTAAATAAAATATTCAAATAAAAACAAACAGGGAATAAAACACCATGCAAGTCTGTGTTCACTAAACCAGTTGTAGGTAAAAATCTGGTTTTTGTGGGAGTTAACATCTGCATGTTTTAATCTGTGATTGTAAAATGGGAAGGCTTTTTAATAAAATAATATATTTTCTAACATACTATTACGATATTAGAAGCTATTATATTGCTTGGACAACCAGTAATTTTACTTAAATTACTACAGAATTATTATTCACGTCCAGATTCACTCTAATTTAAATTTATAAGCGCCGCTCACACACTGCATGAACGTCAAAACTGTACTAATGTCATCAATATCAAGGTGCATAGAAGACACTGCACCTGAGTCGGTTGAAGTAAATGTACGGCACGCGTAATCTAGTACGTAGTACATATATATCGATGGGCGGGACCAACTCTTGTATCCGAATGATTCTACCACGTATATTTAGTACGTTTTAGTACTATTTTGTACCCTTCCTGAAATTTTTGTACCTCACACGGTGTAAACGGAATTTCATGATATTGTTGGCCCCGCCATTATAACGCGTTATAATGGCGGGACCACGCTTGTACGCCAAAACTATAACGAATTTCAGCATTCTGAAAAAACTAGTATTTAGTACGCGATTTAGTACCTCCGAAAATCAACAATAAGTGACGAAGATATTATTAGTTTCTTTACAAAATCATTTTTTTATTTTTGACATTTTCTACGCCTGAATAATTTGACGACCAAAAATACGTCAGGTAAAAAGTTGCAGTTTTTACATTTCGTGCAGGCGCTTTATTATTATTTATGTATTTTATTTATATTATTACATAGCACTATGTTATTAATAAATATTGAGTAGTTCACACAGGAAAATTATTATTGTAAGTTTTATATATTTGTTTTAAGTGAAAATTAAAAAAAAAGGGTACACATCATTAAAAAGTAGGATGTACAGATTATTTATAGTAATAACTTTATAAAATATATTAAAACGTACGCTATTAATAAGTGTAAAGAAACTAATAATATCTTCGTCACTTATTGTTGATTTTCGGAGGTACTAAATCGCGTACTAAATACTAGATTTATCATAATGTTGAAATTCGTTATAGTTTTGGCGTACAAGCGTTAAGCGTGGTCCCGCCATTATAACGCGTTACAATGGCGGGGCCAACAATATCATGAAATTCCGTTTACGGAAAAATGGCAAAGAAGGAACAGGAGTGGGTTTTTAGTCAGTAAAAGTCTGACACTATCTCGCGCTCCGCCCAAGAGCGGGGGATGTCGTTAGATGATTTTCCCACCCGAAAAAAAAAAAAAAAAACCGTGTGAGGTACAAAAATTTCAGGAAGGGTACAAAATAGTACTAAAACGTACTAAATATACGTGGTAGAATCATTCGGATACAAGAGTTGGTCCCGCCATTATGACGTTTATAAATAAATACATTAATTTGTTTGAATTCTCGTATAGGTTTAATACAGCTTTTGAAAAGAAGTTTAAAAATATTTTCCCTAAGTTTGTATTTAGTGACTGGGCGACTAAAGGTATTAGAGTAAGTAGGGAAAGACTATATGAGCTGTATGGCCTTAAGCCATTCTTCAACACTGAAACTTTTAATAAATATGTAAATAAATATTCTAAACTCTTCAGAAAGATTTGCAAGGTAGCAAAGGCCCTGTACATTAGCAATAAGATCAAATCGGCAGACAATAAAATAAAGACTGTGTGGAAAGTTATTAATAATGAAACTGGTAGGAATAAAGTACGCAATACGGATTTTTTATTGGAGACTTCACATGGTCCCAAAAGCTCTAACATAGAAGTAGCCCAAGAGTTTGTGAATTATTTCACCGATATACCTCTTAGGACAACGGAAGCTCTAAATTCCTCCCCTGAAGCTTCAGTTGCTTTATTGAAAGCAAACTTGCCAGGCTGTCCGGTTGAATTTCAATTCAAACATATAAACCCTTTGACAGTCATAAAGGCTTTCCGGCAAATAAAAGTCAAATTAACCGAAGACCTATGGGGAATGTCTGTTAAAGTATGCACATCTATAATTGAGACCATAGCACCGTACTTAGCTTTAATATTTAATTTGTGTGTGGACCAAGGAGTCTTTCCAGATATAATGAAGTACAGTAAGGTTATACCACTTTTTAAATCCGGTGACCATAATGACACTAATAATTACAGACCTGTATCAGTATTGCCGGTTTTCAGTAAGGTGTTTGAAAAAGTTATGCTTAATCAAATGCTTTACCATTTTAACAGCAATAAAATCTTTCATGATCAGCTGCAGCATGGTTACACCAAAGGACGTTGTACGACTGACGCTGGTGTCACTTTATTAAAACATATATTTGCAGCGTGGGAAGAAACCCAAGATGCGATAGGAATTTTTTGTGACCTCTCAAAGGCTTTTGATTGTGTTAATCACGAAACCTTGCTTTTAAAGCTAGAACATTATGGACTAGGTAAACTTGCACTCAGCTTGGTGAAATCTTTTTAATTGACAGGCAACAGCAAGTTCAGATAAACGGTGTCAATTCTCCGGGTTTGAAAGTCAAAATGGGTGTACCACAAGGCTCAATATTAGGTCCTTTCCTCTTTTTAGTATATATAAATGATCTACCGCATCTATTAAAAAAACAACCACATATTGTATTGTTTGCTGACGATACGTCGTTAATTTTTAAGATCAATAGACGTTCCACAAATCTTGATGACGTAAACAATGCTTTACAGCAAGTCCAAAACTGGTTTACTGTTAATAATTTAGTATTAAATGGAAAAAAAACTAAGTGCATAAGATTTGCGTTACCGAATGTTAAAAGTAATTACTCCGACATAGTATTGAACAAGGAGAAACTCGAATTCGTCGAGAATACGGTTTTCCTAGGGATCACGCTTGACTCGAGGCTACAATGGGGTCCTCATTTAACATCTCTAGCAGGTCGGCTTAGTTCAGCAGCATATGCTGTCAGAAAAATCCGTCAATTTACTGATGTGGATAATGCGCGACTAGTTTATTTTAGTTACTTTCATAGTATCATGTCTTACGGTATTTTGCTATGGGGACGGGCTGCAGATATAGAGTCTATTTTTATTCTGCAGAAAAGAGCTATCAGAGCCATATATAATCTTCGCAGACGCGATTCTCTTAGGGAACTATTTAAGGAAATAAACATCCTGACGGTCCCTTGTCAACATTTATGAAAACATTATGTATGTTCGGAAAAATATTCATCTTTTTACTAAGATAAGTGACAGGCACAATTTTAATACTAGGAATAGGAACAAATTAGATCAACCTCGATTCAGATTGGCTAAAGTACATAGTTCTTTCATGGGGTACTGTGTAAAATTTTATAATAAAATACCAGTTGAGATTCTACAACTAAATGAGTCCAAATTTAAAGGTTGCATTAAACGCACACTATGTAGACAAGCGTATTATAAACTGGAAGATTATATCCTTGATAAAAACGCTTGGCTAAATGCCGGTCCTGCTCCGCAGCCACAGCCACTTTTACCTTCAAATTAGTTTTTTTGAAGTGAAACTTCTTTATCGGGGTTGGAAAAAAATTTAGTGTAACATTTTTTCGTTACGCGTCACATTTTTCCGTTACGCGCCATCTTTTTCTTATCCCTACCACGCGTGATTCGAAGATGGCGTTGAAACGCAAAGGGCAAGTGAAGGAACAAAGGTGTGTTTTAAAAGTTACCGTGGCTGTGGAACGCAAAGGGCAACTGAAGGAACAAAGGTGGGTTTTGAAAGTTACCATGGCGTTGGAACGCAAAGGGCAAATGAAGGAACAAAGGTGTGTTTTAAAAGTTACCGTGGCTGTGGAACGCAAAGGGCAACTAAAGGAACAAAGGTGGGTTTTGAAAGTTACCATGGCGTTGGAACGCAAAGGGCAAGTGAAGGAACAAAGGTGTGTTTTAAAAGTTACCGTGGCTGTGGAACGCAAAGGGCAACTGAAGGAACAAAGGTGGGTTTTGAAAGTTACCATGGCGTTGGAACGCAAAGGGCAAGTGAAGGAACAAAGGTGTGTTTTAAAAGTTACCGTGGCTGTGGATCGCAAAGGGCAACTGAAGGAACAAAGGTGGGTTTTGAAAGTTACCTTGGCGTTGGAACGCAAAGGGCAAGTGAAGGTACAAAGGTGTGTTTTAAAGTTACCGTGGCTGTGGAACGCAAAGGGCAACTGAAGGAACAAAGGTGGGTTTTGAAAGTTACCATGGCGTTGGAACGCAAAGGGCAAGTGAAGGAACAAAGGTATGTTTTAAAAGTTACCGTGGCTTTGAAACGCAAAGGGATACTGAAGGAACAAAGGTGGGTTTTAAAAGTTACCGTGGCTTTGAAACGCAAAGGGGTACTGAAGGAACAAAGGTGGATTTTAAAAGTTACCGTGGCTTTGGAACGCAAAGGGCAACTGAAGGAACAAAGGTGGGTTTCAAAAGTTTTGAAATCCAGGTGGCGATTGCATCGACATATAGAGCTGTAAACATTGACTATAGTTGGCTAATTATTTTTTGAAAAATAACGTCGTAAAGAAGTTTCACTTCTTACGAGTGTAAAGTATATTTTATTTTAATTAGTTTCTTTTAAGTATATTTTATTTTGTTTTAATTTTTATTACTTATCTACATTGTGCTCACATATTAGAAGCGACAAGAAATATGTAACCAAGATTTATGTAACTCATAATATGATTTATAAGAGTGTCCATGGAGTTTCTTGCACGTTCTTCTCCATAGAGATCTACGCTTTGGAACGTGCAATTTAGCTTCACTTGTTTTTTTTTGACTGACTGACATTTTGACAATTCAAAAGTGCATATAATTGGTCTATTTGAAATAAACGTTTCTGATTTCTGAACTTTTTTCTGTATTACTTTTCGAGAGTTGACAAGAGGGCAATCTGCACCATCAGACATGTTTATAATGTAGAAGATTCTTAGAGTGTGGTCTTGTAAAGAATTTGTCACAACTTGGTCAAACCAATAATGTACTGTGCTTATTGATGACCCTTGGATTCAAACGGTCAAGTCTAAGCCTTAATATTCTATTTTTTTCATTTCTTGTACTATAACATCCAGTATTTATTGGAACAGTGTTCACAGGTTTTTTTCGTAACTCATTTTTACATTGTTTTAGTCTTAGAAACTTTTGGTATGCAAGTAAACCTGTACTAGCAGTAGACTTTGATTTATATCCTTTGCATTCAAAGTTTTCTGTATTTATGGATAGAAACCCAGCCTTAAAACCTTTAGTATTAGTTTCAAATACTTCAGTACCATTTAAGAGACAATCTATGAAGTGGCCAAGTTTCTGTGAATTCTATTCACATTTTGAAAAGAATTAGTTAATTTTGTATTGCTTCTGATAAACTGATACAATGTAGGATCGATTGCCATGTTGTGAACTTGTGACGTCACGTCATACTGTCATATCGCAAGAAATTGGGCAAAATTGAAGAACTCAGAGATGAGCAAAATTGAAGAACTGGATTCTGATTAAACTTTTTTCGTTCACAGTTCGTAAATAAATAGAATTTCAAAAAATTGTTTTGCTCACCATAATAATTCTTCGATTGAACAGTATGACTTGACGTCACGACATGGAAATCGATCCTATTCTTATTTGGAATGCACTGAAGTTGGTTGTTCATCTGCAAGAAAACTCGACATTATTTCGTTCATTTCTAGTACTTGTGAATATAAAAAACTGAAGAGTTTGTTTGGTTGAGCGCGCAAATCTCAGAAACTAAAATGCGATTCAAATAAGAATAGGAACGGCAATGAGTTCCATCTGTCATGTACAATGCGTTCCAAATAAGAATTGGATTGACGCCATGTTGTGACGTCACGTCATATTGTTTAATCGCAAGAAATTGGGCAAAATTGAAGAACTCAGAGATGAGCAAAATTGAAGAACTGGATTCTGATTAAACTATTTTCGTTTACAGTTCGTAAATAAATTTTAAATTTCTCTTGTTTTATTCACCATAATAATTCTTTTGATTTGACAGTATGACGTGACGTCACTACCTGTCAATCGATCCTATTCTTATTTGGAACGCATTTTATGTTGCGTAATTGAAAAGTACGGTATGCACAAAAAATATTTTCGTGTCAACTGTTCTTTTTTTACTTTATTTATTTAACAGTCTTAGTTAAATCTAAGCGAAGAAAAAAACGTTATTGTGTAATCTAAATTATTAAAAAAAAAACGGTCATAAGCGAGTTGGAAACCCTACTCGATTTGATTTAACAGCTATTGTCAGCTATGACGTCATAACATGGCGCTAAGTCGATTCTATTCTTATTTGAAACGCTTTGTAGTCTATTAAAATAATGAAAAATATAAAATTAATAGGTAGTTCGTATTTCTTCCCTCCGATCCCAAGATACTTGTCAGAATGTCAATCAAGAACTTCAATATAACTATTATCGTTTTTCTCACAATGACCAGTCAAGGACCAGTCTGGTCTTCTATGCGTACCGCTGAGTCTGCTAAGGCTTTGAAGCACAAGCAACAGAAATGGTTTCGGCCCAGTATCATGCTGTTTATCACTTCCATTTATTTGTTCAATTTTGGAACTATAAATGTTGCACCCTTCTTTAAATTTGATTTCTGTTGTTTAAGTGCAACATCAATCAAATGAAAGCAGGGTATATTACCAAAGTACTCTGTGACCAAAGTACTCTGTGAAAGCCAAAGAGTATGTAAAGAGTGGTAAAGAGTAGTGAAAGCAGGCAAGGTTATAGGCCGGGCCGTCAGTCATAAAAAAAAAAATATAACGTCAAATTGAGCCATAGAGTATAATAGATATTATATTTTTTGGGGTATTAAAACTCCTCACATCTTGTCACAGAGTACTTTGGTAATATAGAAGAAGGTAAGTTAGAGCGATATGACGTCACGTATTCAAACGTTATTGCAAGAGAACTTTGACTCTCATCCGAGCGAATAAATTATGTAGAAGAAATATTGAAACAAGTGCGACCTCGGTAAAATCGAGCTGAGAATTTTATTGTAGTACTACAATAAAATTCTAGCTGTACTAGCAATTTGCCTGCCACTTCGTTCGCGAGAATGTTTTTATAAAAACTTTAACACTCCATAAACCGTATATTAGATTATAATTTCTCGATACATTATGAAAAAAACGTTTTGTATTATGATAAATCACATCTAAATGAATTAGTTTCCAACATATCGTGGCTTATTTAGAAAAAAATAGTTTACAATTATTTTTTGCGATATTTAACAATCTTACGACGCGCGACGTTTGCAATTTTCCGGTGATATTTAACACATGTTAGTACAGCATTCTGGCAAAGTATGAAACTGCAAATTAACAAGTTTTTTATTTTTAAATAGCTTTAGGGAAGTTTAAATACATTGTAATTAGTATTTTTTATAATAAGAGTTTGTTAGTTTATGAAATATTAATAGTGCCCCAAAGGGTACATCACGAATTCCGCTTAAATTAGTAATTGTTGTTATCTGTGCCCTACAAGGTACAATGCCGCTTTTGCCTACAGTAATGTTAACGTGGTAATAATATGCAAAATAACAATAAAAACAATATTTTGTATTCACAAAATAAGTAATTTATTCAAAGGAAAGACAAAACAAACAATGTATTAGCAAAACTTATAAATCCTAACAAAAGTTAACAATCCACCCCACCCATATGTTTATTATATTCATTAATGATTTTAGGACACGATATGTAGATAATTCTTTTAGCGTTCTTACTGTATCTATTACACATTCCCATAGGTTCAAGACCCACATATGTACTCCCGATTAGTACAGGTTGTTTATTGTCCAACCACTTCACCGTAATAATTTTTTGATCATTACAAATTCTATAATCAACATAACCACGTGTTAATCATCGAACTCGGCTGGACAGCATTCGGGAAACTGCGCGGTATCTTCTCGTCCAACATACCACAGTATCTCAAGACGAAAGTCTATGACCAGTGCGTGTTGCCAGTGATGACTTATGGCACTGAAACATGGTCGCTTACAATGGGCCTCATCAGAAGGCTTACAGTCACCCAAAGGGCAATGGAAAGGGCTATGCTCGGAGTTTCCTTGCGTGATCGCATCAGGAATGTAGATATGCGCAGAACCAAGGTCGTCGACATAGCCCGATGAATCGCCAAACTTAAGTGGCAGTGGGTAGGGCACATTGCTCGTAGAACGGATGGTCGATGGGGCCGAAAGGTTCTAGGGTGGCGACCGCGTACCGGAAAACGCAGCGTTGGAAGGCTTCCCACAAGCTGGATCGACGACCTGGTGAGAGTCGCGGGAATTAGGTGGATGCGAGACGCACAGGGTTGGACGTTGTGGCGACGCTTGGGGGAGGCCTATATCCAACAGTGGACGTCTTTCGGCTGAAATGATGATGGTTTGGGTGGTAGAGCTCGTCTTTTATAAAACGTAGATTAAATGATAAATGATAGATGATATTTATTTGGTAAATAGGTTTAAAAAACGCTTTTACACGTCAATAGGCTGAAGCACTTAATTTTCTCTTTGACCTTCTTGGAACAATCGTAGTTTTTTCATGATCACTATCGATTTCAAGATCACTAGCACCAGCCGGACATGAACTTGATACTTTTATTGGTGGGCAATGGTGGGTTATTATTGCATTGAAGTACCATCAATGAAGATTGTGCTTCGCCATATTCCTGTGATGGGCTAACTTGATACGATGATATTTCATTATTTGAATTTACAGATGATAAGTTGGTAGATATGTATGCCGCTGGCGTCGGTACTGAACTGCAAGGTGAAAAAGTTGTGGCGATTTTTTTGCTAACAATGTGACTGGGGTAAATCATGCATTTTATGTTTTTGGGTGACTCGGGTATCTCATCTATCTATACTGGATGAATCTGTATCACTCACACGAAACGTTTGCTCATTAATATGCTTGTTCATATTATTATCGTCAGAATCTGTATCTGAGTCATTTTGTGGTATTATAGCATGGTATAATACGCTAAAACAAAATGTAAATTATTAAAAAAGACTTTATGTTATATGTATCTACGTTTATTTTACGGTAAAAACGCAAAAAATAATCTATGCAAAACTAGTAAGTGTCCTACAGGTCACATAAATTAAATTAAACCTATTTGTCAAGGTACCCTACAGGGTACAAAACTTGTTTTATATAAAGGTGGCAGCGTGCCTTACGGGGCACACTTAATTTTACAGTGCAATATCTAACTAAACATGGTGAAAACTGATCAAATAAAGTAATATAATCTTTAATTGATTATTCAACAATAAAAATTTCTTGATGTACACCAATTAAAACAACTAAATAAAAAAATACAAGATATTTTATCTTAAGCTGTTGGCGGCGCGAGGCTGGCGCGAGATCCGTTCTTGACGTTACGACATTTTGGCGGATAATGTTTAAAACTGACGTATTACAAAAACTATGACGTTGACAAATGAACGTTTATGAAATGAGCTACTATTAAAACTATTTTAAGATACTGACATTTATCATATTTTTTTTGTATTCTCTGTAAACAGATCCGTGCTCTACAGGTCACATGCCGAAATTCATATCTTATTTTCATGTACCCTCTAGTACACTTGCCAAGTTAAGGGTTAATTGACTACCTCAGAAGGTCGATTGACTCGATACATTAGTTGCCAAATAATGCAAAAACAATAGAATATTAGAAAGTGTTGAGTTACATCCGCATGCTAATGGAAAATAAAGTGACTATTATTATTTTATGAAGTCATAGCTTAAATAACTTAGGATCCAAGCCATAAACATTTTAGGAATAAAAAAAAAAGAGTTTTTGGCGGGACAACCGTTAGCTTTACATACTCTTTGGGCGGGACTTCTTAGAGTGAAGATCAGTCAGTGGCTGTTTGCACAAATTGATTCCAAGTTAATATTGTGATGTAAAGTTGGTGTAGATTAGTGGAATCATTGAAACAGGTGCGATAACATTCTCAACTTCATTTTACCGAGGTAAAATGAAGTTGAGAATTTTATTGTAGTTTTGGCTACCTCAACGAAGTTTACCGAGAAGGCTGACTCGATAGAATTGCTGACAAATACTACAAAAATGCGTTGCACCCGCATTCTAATGGTAAACTAATGAAGACATAGCTTAAAGGACTTAGAATCCAAGCACAACCACATTAATAAAAAAAAAATTGTTTCAATGTACTCTGTGCGTTTATTATTTGTTTACCCTGTTTACCTTTTATGGCTTTTATAAAAATTAAAAATATAAAATAACCTAATCTGTAAGGCTGTAACTATAACCAATAACCGCCGGGCCTGAATCTGTAGTTACTTGGTACTGGTACTCTGTGAGTTACTTGAATATGGATAATTGTTTTGTAGATATTACAATAGAATTCTTAGCGGTTGCCTTCCACAACATTCTTTATTACGCATCAGTGTACCCCAAAAGCATCTTTGAAACACGTAAAAAGTACAATATTGTTGTGCATCGTTCAATTCATCCTGAAGTGAATCAGTATTTGGACTTGTGCCTGAAAAGTATAGGAGAATGTTTGAAGAGTGACCAGCTAGGTTGCGTAGAGTTTGTAGTTACTGACAATGGATACAAACCTATATTGAAATTTGTGTTTCAATTCGACAAGAACAGTTACTTTGACGAGACCATTGATGCTTATTTGGTACAATGTGAGCAAAATTTGAGAGCGTTTTGTTTAAAGATTGCCTCAGTGAGTAATAATTTTGTAAACTTGCCAGAAGATTGCAGTTTCTCAATATATATTCATACAAATGAATCCAATGCTGTTGCTATGTCAACTAATCCTGAATTTGAAGAGTTTCCATTGGTCGAAGTCAGTGATAAACTAGAAGTGACCGATAGGCTAATTCCGCTCAGCAGATTTTCAATAAGGAGTTATGCTGTTGATACTTACGTGGAGATGAAGTAAAAGTTGAATAATATTGGACATAAATAAAAACTTAAAAATACGTAAGTGTTGCACATAGTGTTTATTTTAGGGCTTTTCTAGCTAAAATTGAGTCTGTAAATCAGGTTTTGTCTTTCTATAGATAAAAAACATTCTGTGGACCAATGAGTCATGTTTTGACCGTGATGGTATCACAAATTACCACAACTTACATTACTGGGCACCGAAGGCAAAAGCAAATCCTAAGAAACTGAAACCAACCGCATCCCAGCATAGAGGTTCTCACTTAATGTTTGGAATGGTATTATCAACAACAAATTAATTGGCCCACATTTTTACCCCGAACACTAAATGGGGAACTTTATGAAGATTTCCTAAGAAATCATTTAAGACCACTGCTCACGGATGTACCGGAAGACAGAAGAGCAAACATGATTTATCAACAAGACGGATGTCCAGCCCACGTCCGAATCACAATTCTGACAATTCGACAATCCAGAAACCTATCCAAACCGATGGATAGGGCGCGGTCGGCCGATTCCGTGGCCTGCACGAAGCCCTGATCTTACGCCGCTAGACTTTTACGTCTGGGGTCATATATATGAAAGATCTAGTTTATGTGACCCCAGTAAATTTAATTGAAGAACTAAGGGCGAGAATAACAGATGCAGCGGACCAGATGAGGGCAACAATCACATCAAGAATCACATAAAAAACTTTTTACAAAAAGAAATACAACTGACTTCAAAGTAAAAAAAAAACACTGAAAAGTGCAAAATAATTTTAATTTCGGAAGTCGGTGTTTCTATAATAGTTTTGTCTCTTCGTTATTTAACACCGACTTCCGAAATTAAAATTATTTTGCACTTTTCAGTGTTTTTTTTTACTTTGAAGTCTGTTGTATTTTTTTTTTGTAAAAAGTTTTTTATTTTACACTTTTTAGTTATGGTACCACCACTAAAAAGTACCCCTCAGCCAAACTTAAATACCTTATAGCCAGAGTGCATCTCATGACAATTCTAATAATCCCAAACACGGTTAGATTACATTAATTTAAATAATTTATTACAGAGTTCCGGTGCCTAACTTCAGGCTTCATCATCACATCAGTTCGATATATTCCCCCTCTACTTTCAGTCAGTCATCGACTACACGTATAAACAAAGCAATTTTACTTGTTACGACGGTTCTGCTGTGATCCTATGAGGAGTTCTGTTCCATATCTTCGAAGTTCATGATCAGATCATAACAATATTTCTATGGGACCAACTCGGAAGTATAACCTACCAATAAAAAAAAAAAAAAATTCAAAATCGGTCCACAATTGACAACCGAACATATAACCTCCTGCTTTTTGAACTCGGTTAAAAAACTGAAGCGAGCAAGCGAATAAGAACATAATCGAAACCGAGGGCAGCATATCGAACAAGACGTGTGAAAGTGTATTTAATGTTTTTAAAGTGATATTGATTAAAAATAATGCTAATATTCACGAAATTGTTTTATTTGATTTTCCGAATAATCACCTTTTTGTGAGACGCACAAAATGTAGTCCATAACTTTGTATTAACTTTCATACCTTTTTGGATAGCTGATGAGACAAGGATATTTTCCTAGTAATTTGTACATCAGGCGTAGTAATTTTTTTTTTCACTAGACAACATTTTGTATGAAGTAATAGCTAAAATCACAAAAAAAAAAAATGTTTGTTTAGTGATATTTGCCAAGGCTTTTGGCATTTTTGAACGTTTAATTATTAAAAAAGATCTGCTAGCTACGGCATGAACTATGATATTAACCAGTAGGTACAGTCGCGCCGTAAATAAATCATTTTTAAATTGGCTCCAAATAATTTAATCTGTGATTTTTCATAAAAAACCTAATAATCTAACTAACTCAAAAACTACTGAACTTCGGTAGAACATTTGGTGGCTTAATTTGCTGCATTTTAACCCTACTATGACGTCCTGCAAGGAATACGACGTATTCCTTGCAGGACATCATGGTAGGGTTAAAATGCAACAAATTATAAAAGGAGAAACTGACTGACTGACATAACTACTGGGACTAGGAGAGTGAAATTTTGTACCTACAAGATTTTCTTTTATGAAGTACTGAGAGAGCATTTTCCAAAATTCACTACATTCTTAAGGGGATGAAATGGGAGTCCAAAGTTTGTATGGAGAACCCTACTATCAAGCGAGTAAAGCCACTGGCAGAAGCTAGTCGAGAAATAAAGTGCTCTGTGGTTCATCGCAGTGTAAGGAGGGGCTGACATTTGTCTCGTAAACCTTATGAAGTTAAAGTCAACTGAATCACACCTTAGTTAATGTATTCTATATTGTTAATTTATATTTAAGTATAAATAATATAGTGTTCATAATGAGGTTTTTATTCATCATCATTAGTAAAAATAAAATGTCTGCCTTAATTACTGTTTTTTTAATAAAAATAGTCTACATTTTGTTTTGTTTCTTTATTACAAAATCGAAGTATATTTAAAACTACTGAGATTCTGTAAAATAAATGACAGTAAGTTCATTTATTTTACAGAATCTCAGTAGATACCATCTTCATTCTTCAACTTAACTTTTAAACATCTCAATCGTGAGTATATTTCGTCCCAGTCAACATAAGCTCCTATAAGTTGGCGCACGTTATGCTCAGTGTCCTCATACGCGTTCCGACCATGTAACAACCTTATATTATTAAAGCACAGTATCTCTCCAGCTTTCGTTTTAAACTTTGCGGCGAATTTATGATTCAAAGACAGGAACATACCATGAGCTTCATACCATGGCTTGACTAACTCAATCGGCCCAGGGAACTGACTACCTCGTTGCGGAATCGAAAAGTTGATTCTCGTTATGTCGCCGTGCCGATCTAAGCAGATGACAGGCTCACGATGCAATTTGAAGAATTCGCTGCCATCTTCTGTCCCAACATCTCTCCACTCGATTTCCGTATCAGTAAGAAGCTTGTATTGTTCTGGGTGATTCTCTTTCATATAATCGGCGACATAGTGGCAGTCCGACAGTAAATTCTCGCCGCCTTGATTAGCTGTTTGTACTAAACAATGTAGTAAGTTAGCTCCCGGACAGTACTCGTAGTAGGGCAGGTCAGTGTGTAGCTGCAGATTAGTTGATAAGTAAGCCACGTTACTGGTATTCGGCACATTTCTCACGACAAATTTGACGCCGTAATGTGTTCTTTTAGTAAATCCAATTTTACTAATAACCGCATCTATAGCTGTCTCCGAGTCCGGTGTGTTTTGAATCAATGCTACTCCGTAAACAGACAACTTGTACAGCCAGTTGTACAGAGCTTCATCTGACTTCAATATCTCGTTGTAATCATGTTTAGAAAATATTTTCTCGAAGTCTGCAGTATGCCACGTAATCTTCTTAGGTTTGTAGATAGTTTCGGTATAATTCTTCTGATTTTCTGGCGTAAAACCTCTGAGCTTGAGCCAGTTTAAGTTGTATTCAGATGAGTGTCCGTCGTTCCAGGTGATCTGTAGAGAATTTTGGCCCTTAGAGACGTCTTTCGGCTTTACATTTAGATCGAAATTGCTCCAATCCAGTATCCGGCTTTTGGCTGAGGTATGATAGCACTGTTCACACTGGCAGTTTTCTCTTAGCCACACGTTAGGGAATTGTAAAGATTCTCCGTGAATATCTACGTTTAGAATATCTTCTGATTTATTTTTGTACAGTATATTTCGAGTGTGAATGAGTTTAATGCACGGTGCATTTGGCAACGATTTAGTAAAACTTTTCGCCCTCGTCGCGAGTCTCAAGGCGAACATGTTGACGACGACGTGCCGCTTCGCTTGCGAGCTTCACACTGAGATAAAACTATGATATAATATTTACATTCATTTATGTTAATGAACCAGGATCTACTCGTATGATATAAGTACTTATAACAAGCAATGTTTGTATCCGATAATGATTGTATGTAGTGTGGGTGATGGTTTGGTTAACCAACTAGCTTAGCAGACGTACAGTTAGGTATATCTTCCATCTAAGTACCTATATAAAATGTTACAACTGTCTATTTAGATTCATTATCGTCTGAATAATTATTTACTCAGTGCACGTTATCTGATAACTCAACAGTTCTTCCAGAGAATCTTAGGATGTGTTCAAGTCCGGTAACCGGACCTCGTAAAGTTCCGACCGACCCTATCATGGCTGAAATAATCTTAATTGCACTTAATGATAAAATTATCTTATTACCAACGTACTAATTTCATTCAAAACATTCTGGAGATAAACGCACCAAATTAACACTTGTTTCACTTTCGCGTTATTATAGCACAAAGTTCGTAATTTGATGAAGTGACCGGAGTCTTTCTAGTAGAGTCCAGTTCTCACTATCAAAATATACTTACATTGTAACGAAATTTAGAACAAACTTACACAAGCTAGACTCGAACCCGTAACCTCTGGCCGACTCGAACCCGTAAACAATTGTGTGTATACTCTGACTGAGCTACAATGTACCATGTCAGTTGTTAAATCCCACAAAACGTATTTTAGAAAAGTATACGTTGGAGTTATCATGCCACACGATGACACGACATTATCATTAGCTGTCTAATCTTTCACTCCTAACTATTGTTGGGGTATGCTTCCAAATTGCTATGTGTAGGCTGCTTCGAGAAGTACCTGTATCGCATAAACAGGGAGCCGGATGCTCGGTGCCATCACTGCGCTCACTGCCCTGAGGACACGGCGTGGCATACGCTGGCCGAGTGTGTCACATGGGAGGAGCTGTGCTGTGCCCTCGTAACGGAAGTCGGTAGCGACCTGCCCCCCTAGCCAAATTACAATCGTTTCATTCGCGCCGAACGCCTCGAGTAGGCCACGCCTTCGATTCCTTTGTTCTGACCACGTGACTGAGCGTTGAGATGACGTCAGTCAGTCAGTGCAGTCTTGGGACGCGATGATCACCTTCTGCGAGAATGTCATCTAGCAGAAGGGAGGCTACGGAAAGGGAAGGGAGGAAGAATTCTCTCCCGCCCCTTACCAGGCGCACCAGGCGTCGAGGAAGGGCAGACAACACCCTCTTCCAACCCCCCTATAAAGATCCAGGGTCGAGGATTAGGGGACATTCGTCGGTCCATCAATCTGGACCCCGAGAAGCTGGCGCGTAGTATTCTACGCGCGCTTCTCTTAGGCGTATAGGAGAGCCACTCTCCAATACGGGAGGAGACCCACGAGGATTGGGTCACCACTAGTCCGGGGTAGCGTAAGGCAAACTCCCGCACAAGTTACCCGCAGCCCCCGACACAAGTGTACGATACACTGGGGGTGATTTTAGTCAGTAACTCCCTACCCAGTCTTCACCTAAGGGCGGAGGACACCCACCCCGAAAAAAAAGGCTTCCATATTAACTAGAAGAAGTTGTACTTAATCAGATATGTTACATGGAGTTGGTGTATATCGGATCACAATGGCTCATCTCACACTGGCGTAGTCGAAGCATCGCATCGCATGACGTATCGTGTTTTTGAAGTGAAAACTTCTTTAGCGGCGTTGTACACTTTTTTTGTAATGGGTAAAAAATGTTAAACTCGCGTCAGGACACGTGACCTGATCGAAAATTCGTAAGACGATCGGCGTTGTACACTTTTTTTGTAATGGGTAAAAAATGTTAAACTCGCGTCAGGACACGTGACCTGATCGAAAATTCGTAAGACGATCCAAAACGCACAACGTTAATACTTAAGTTTTCACTTCTGCCGGCACTCCCAGAGTGCAACCCGTCATTTTTAACTACAACGCGCGACGACGCTTGCAATAGTATGCCCGAATCACAGTGCTCGACCAGTTCAGAGACTTTTGAACATTCATGAACGGCGCTTTTACTCGACAGCTGACGCGTCACTTCGCGCGAGTAACGCACGGCAACGCGCGAAACCACTCGACTCTAACCAAGCGTCGACGATTTAATATTTGCATGTGTTATGCAAATATTAAATCGTCGACGCTTGGTTAAGCACCTTAATAAAAGCACCTTAATAATAGGACATAGATATGAATATGCTATAGGCGAAAGACAATACGCTACGCGACGACGCTTCGTTTCTGCACTAGTGTGAGTTGAGACAAACCAGTTCCTGGGTAACTCATTGCTAACTTACGCTTCCGGCGACTTTATACTAGTTTATACCGCAGCCAGGTCGAATCGCCTAAGGACGCCGCGTACGCTTCGCTCATCGCCGCACCACACCCACGTGCGGTTGGTCACGTAGGCCGCCGCAAAGGAGTATTTATTTAGAAGCTATTAAAACACTTGTTACATAACAGTTTTTTATTGTGCAAAATTAATATAAAAATTAAATATTTATAAACTAACTTTTAACAACATTTGATTGCATTTTAAAATAAAACCTCTAACTCAAGGCCACCCAACGTATTTTGAAAGTGGGCCATTTAATTGCTCATCTTTTAAATAAATCTGAAAAACAGTTTTGTAGATACCATAGCTAATAGAATTAACAAAACATTCAATGAGACTGGAATAGAGAAGTGAACTGTACGACTGACGCATAGATATGCAACACGTTTCAGCTATTCGCGCGGCGATCAGATGACCATAGGTATAAAGGTGCAGTTAATATCGTCCAATGACGGGTTATAGAACAGAGATCTTTAGAAGGGTTTTGAGCAAAATTTTTTTTCAAAAATAACGACGTCAAAATCAAGTCTGAAATATGTTTTGCAGTGAAAGAAGTAAGGTGCTTGTTTATTACATTTTTACATATATTTTTCACGCAGAGCCCAATTTACAAAACAAGATCTGACTTTGAAGAAAAGTGTTCTTCTGGTACCAGTTTATCTTTTCCTAAGTTGTGTTACTTTTATTTTTAACTGGTAAGTCCATAACTTCCTAAAGGATAATAATGAAGTATAATATACGGAGCAGATTTTTTAAAATCCTGAAATCATTTCTTCCTAATAAACCATCGTCAGCTGCCGTACATTAACGGCGGTTAAACTCAAATGCGTTGGCGAGCCACTCGGTGGCCCGCGGGCCTGGAGTTCGGCGACCTTGGTAAAACTATATCCTAATACCTATTTATTGTGAAAAAGGTTGCAAATATCAATAATAGTTCTTAATCACTGAGAAAAAATTGTTGAATTGTTTCAACTGGTCATGATTGAGACTAGAATGGTACAGAATTAGTAATTCATATTACTGAGTACATGTAGTTGAGTTATAAAATATTGCAATGAGGTATATCGCTATTATTTGTTTCACAAAAATTTACTACTGATATTATTATTAATTAAAAAGGAAGACAAGACTTTCCATGCATACAAAAAAAATTAAAAAGTAATTGTCTAATAGTTTCCAGTCTTACTGTTAATCAAATCATGATTTCGACACAGTCAGTGTGACAGTCACATGAATAAAAACTGCATATAAGCACAACCTAACACGCTGTGTAAGTGAACACCTAGTTTTAAAAAGTAGATCTTTTATTTAAAATAACTTAGTAAAGAAGCATAAAAATTCGACGCAGCACGGGTCATTCCGTACCAGTGATGTAAATGCGTTTGTATTTACATCACTACGTCGATAAAAAAAAAACCTTTAGAAGTCCCAGAACATCCTAAATTAATTACCTAGTACTAGTACACAACAGTCTCGATTGCTTCAACATTATTAAAAAACTAATTGCAAAATTAATATTTGATCTGTACTTTGATTTTGTGGTAAGCATTGCTAAGCACCCCTCGAATGTTCCAGATGTCTTCAAACCTTTCTGGTTGAGTGTTGAAGTTGCTGTCTGTTGCCTTCGCCCATAACTTCAGCTGCAACAAACAATACAGTTAGGGTTCTCTGTGGTATAGGCAAGTGTTTTAAAAAGTAAAAAAAAACCGGGCAAGTGCGAGTCGGACTCACGCACTGAGGGTTCCGTACAAACTTACCTACTTATGAAAACAGTTCAATTCCCGAATTGAGTTACGAAGATTTTTCCAAATCGCAAAAAAGTTTTTTTTTTGTGACGTAACTACAATACTATTTTACAGTTTTCAGATTTTTTCCTATACTTGCACTATGAAACCTTGCTTCATGCCAAATTTCAGGATTCTAGGTCAACTGGAAGTAAGTACCCTATGAATTTTGAATCCCTTGAGTGTCGAAATATACGTTTTTTGCAACATAAACGCTCGTATCTATCGTTAACTCAGAAGTTTGATTTTTTCACAGCTTCAAGGGACCGCAGACCTGAGTAAATGGTTTTAATTTTAACTCGATATCTCCACGCGTTTCCGAGATAAAGGGTCTTGACAGACAGACAGACAAACGGACAACAAAGTGATCCTATAAGCGTTCCGTTTTTTCCTTTTGAGGTACGGAACCCTAAAAAAACGGTAAAAATACAAATGTTCGATTGTTACTCCTCAAGAGAACAGTAGCTGAGCTAGGCGTGGGCAAAGCGGCCCCTCGCCCAAAAGGGTCTTCCTTTTACTTGGGAAGGTGTGTAGATATAAGCTGAAATTAATATCAAATATCCAATTTGCTAGAGAGCGGTGTTGCCATTCATGATCTGTTTCTGGCGCATATTTTGACGCTCGCAAGGGAATCAAAACCCAAAGGGGACTTCCCGTTGACCTCATCATCTTGAGAATCATGAAATTCGGCAAGAAGCAAGTAAAGAAAAAATATGAGAATAAAAAACCGAACACCGGAAAAAGACCTCGCTGATGCACCTTCGCCCACGCCTCGATTATTCTACGTTACACCTCTGCAAGAGAACACTTCAATATCTGACCAACCCTAGAAAAAGATGCCTCTTAACACGGATCTTGAACAGTGAATGCATCGTAAGGTTTTTGAGGTACGCGGTCTAAGTGTTAAGTCCCGTAAACCTCCATAGTAAGAAGGAAGGATCCTCCGATCAGACGGGTGTTATGTCTGGTCCGGGCAACTGCCCGATAGTACTGATACCGCAATGTAGGATTTTGTCTTTCAGTACCTACATAGTATATGGAGGCATAGTTGTTGCTACAAGGGTTACCGAAGAACTGGAAACTCCACTCTTCTATACCCTGATTTTTAATTAGATGGACCAAAATGACAGTTATAACAATGGTTTCAAGACAGCGGAGCATTGCTCATCGACAGCTGGGCATTGTCCAGTGCTGTCACTTTGGTTGCATCTAATTAAGTAGACGTGTGATTTATCACGCCCTTATCGGGTATCCTAGAGTCTACACCGTCTATTCATAATTAATGTTGCGAAGGCGGTGTGTCATCGCTCTGAATCTCCTCGGCCATAACCTAACTTAGGTGGGTTTACATCCATGGACATTATAACTTACCTCTTTCTGTCCTTTCTCGACGGGTATCCTGGCGGTCCACAGCGTCCATCCATAGTGTTGCTGAGGTGGTGCGTCATCGCTCTGCATCTCCTCAGCCTGTATCCAGGTCTTGCCGCAGTCAGGAGATATATCCACTCGCAAGATCTTGGCACCACCTCCGGAGTAGGCGTACCCTGGTAATGGGAAAGAGAGTAAGAAGTGGGGTAAAAATTATCAGTCCAGTCCTTAATAAGAGCATTCTTGCGGACGGCGAGCAACGGGTAGCTCGCCGTCCGGGCGTCCGGTAAGAACCAAATACGAGTCGACGGTGCGTAATCTTCGACGCGTGCTTCAAAGAGATGTCGGCAAAACTGAAGGTGCCCAGTAGGGCCGTAGTTACCATGACTCTAGAACGCAAAGGGTAAATGAAGGAACATAGTGGGTTTTAGTCAGTAAAAGTCTGAAACACCCTCTCATCCACCTTAGAGCGCGAAAAGTCATTTGATGACTCTCCACTTTAAAAAAAAGGTTTGAATGGAATAAAGCAAAAAAAGTAACACAAAGCACTTTTTTTAAATATTATTTAAAAAAAGTATTTAAAAAAAATTTATTAAAAAAATTAAAGTTTGGATTTATAACTCAGATCATCATTTGGTGACCATACATTGCATACCAAAACAAGGTACTGCATGCCTTGGAAAGAAAGTCAAACCGTTGGTCCCGGCTGTCATTGCTTGATCTTTGGCAGGATACGGGTAGTCGGAAGCGAAAATCGGACAACCAGTCTTCCCAAGTATCAAACAATCTGAGGAGTTCAAGTAAGTATTTGTTCCATCACTGAAGGTCCACCTCAATTTAGGAAAAGGTGAAGCAGATTACCGTGTACCGGAAGAGGCAAGGTGGACCGATGACCTGGTAAGGGTTGCGGGAATCCGATGGATGCGAGACGCATAGAACCGTTCATTGTGGCGACACTTTGGGAGGCCTATGTTCAACAGTGGACGTCTTTCGGCTGAAATAATGGTGATGAGGCAGATGGCAGATGGATTCCTCACCTCTAACCTCTACGACGCCATTCTTGACGGCCACAGTGTCTCCGTGCGCCGGGTCGCATATGGAAGAAGTGACAGGAAGGCTGTATATGGGCGGCGCGCTCGCAAAGTCAGCTGTCTCCCATGTTTTGGACGCGTTGAAGGAGCGGTAGTCTTTCTGGTGCCAGTGGGAGGAACTCTCGTCGTGAGATACTGTTATTGATTCTGTTGAGAAGAAGAGAAGAGAAGAATAATCATGATGTATATTAAATGCTAAATTAATTTAAAAAGAGTTGTAACTGCATATCTTTTGGTGACTGAGGTTGGAGACAAGCTCATTGCAAAAATGCAAACCGCAAGAAATAAATCAACCTAAACTTATAACAACTGTTCTGTTAGAAAGCATTTTAGATTAAGTTTGTCAAAAATAGGCTCAGCAGCTCTGACGATTTTTCGTGTCTCAGATACATTAGAGGACAAAATACCCCCCAAAATGACGCGCAACGCTCAATCTACGTGAAGCTGTAATGTTGCCCAGTGTCCCGCAACTTGCCCCCCAACATTTTACAACGCATTCACGAGACGTGAGACATGTTGTTGGACAATTTGACAGCGTGGCGCGTCATGTTGTGGGACAAAATGTCATAAAAAAAAACTCTTTCTCGCGCAACTGTGGCTGTATTGATGATCCAGGGTTTTATCGAACTTGTACAGCGGACGCCTCTTCTCCCGAATGAAAAAAAAATCAGGCATCTCTTTTACAATCCTCCATGGTACATCATCATCATCGTCTGTTGGCACTAGAAGATCTTTAAAAGGGCCGTAGATGATTTCAAAGAAACTTCTAACAGCCGGCGCCCCCGGCATTATAACCCTCAGAGGATAGCCGTGGTCAGGAGGTAGCAGTCGACCGTTGGGTTTCAGAGCCTCACTCAAAAAGTTGACACTTACCCAGCCACTTGACACTTCTAACAGCCGGCGCCCCCGGCACTATGACCCTCAGAGGGTACCCATGGTCAGGAGGTAGCGGCCGACCGTTGGGTTTCAGAGCCTCACTCAAAAAGTTGACACTTACCCAGCCACTTGACACTTCTAACAGCCGGCGCCCCCGGCACTATGACCCTCAGAGGGTACCCATGGTCAGGAGGTAGCGGCCGACCGTTGGGTTTCAGAGCCTCACTCAAAAAGTTGACACTTACCCAGCCACTTGACACTTCTAACAGCCGGCGCCCCCGGCACTATGACCCTCAGAGGGTACCCATGGTCAGGAGGTAGCGGCCGACCGTTGGGTTTCAGAGCCTCACTCAAAAAGTTGACACTTACCCAGCCACTTGACACTTCTAACAGCCGGCGCCCCCGGCACTATGACCCTCAGAGGGTACCCATGGTCAGGAGGTAGCGGCCGACCGTTCATGCTGGTCGCCAGCAGGATGCGGCCGTTGGGGTTCAGCGCCTGGTCTAAGGGTATGGAGGTCGAGAAGTTCACGCCCATCGCATCGATGTCTGAGCCTGTGAACTGAAGTGATTTTCTTTAGAATTTTTATTTACGAAGTAAAAAAAAATTGCAATAAGGAAAAAAAAAATATTCAGGAGTATAATTAGCTCTAGCTTTTGTAATGACCGAGGCTTTTGTCTACGGGCCTATTCACAAATAATAGCAGCGGAATAGCAGCGGCGTGGCGGTGGGGCGTGAGGATGTTCCCTCATTCTTGCGGCCGCCTCCTTCGCTAGCTAGCATTAGGTACTGCTTCACAGGAGGCGACCACATCCTGTCCGTTCTCGCTACGGAGCATGGCCTGCACCAGGGCCGGGCGCGACAGGTTGCCGCTGCCGATCGCCTCCACGAGAACACGGCAGTGCTCCGCTCAAGTGGATCACACCGTATGCTCCACCGTGTCCTCCTTGCGGTCCGTGCAATGGTGACATCCGTGATCCGAGCGTTTCTTCCGCCTGAATCCGGAAAGACGCGCGCCTTTTTGAACCTTTCAAGCGATACTGGTCTGTTAAGGATGTAGATAAAGTTTATGTAAAAGTGATCGCCGCGTCCCTGCCGGCCGGAGTCATTTCAGTATGAATCAGCCCATAAACCGTGTTTAGAGTTAATTCTATGAACAGACAGAATATTAAAAGTCAAACAAAATTAGGTTTTATTATCGGGGTCATTAGGAGATGCACTAAAAACTCTCAAGGCAAGATTTAAAATTGTAGTATACTAAAAAGGTACCTATTCTGTTACACTTCTTACTTCTTCTTCTCAATCTTTTTTTGGTACTAGAATTTTTTTTTCAGGTAAGACCTGGGTTTAACTCGTTGAGTAGTGTAATTAGAGACACAATAGTAAGACAATGGCGCCCGAGAGCCGGCGTTCGTGCGGGGATCAACAGCTTACATATTGAACCTAAAAAGAATATAGGTACGTTACAATGACGTGCTTTCCGACGGTGTTCTGCGTGTCGACGCCGCAGTAGACGAGCACGTCGCGCAGGTACACTCCCTCCCACACTGCGCTGCTTATAGCGCCGCCCTGCCAGCTGATGCCCTTGACTGGTTTCACCTGCTTTTTAGGACGAACAGAAAAAAAAACTTGTCAAGTGAAACAATTTGCCAGAAATTTAAAGAAATCGCTTGTTTTGTTTTAATCGTATTACAAGCTTAAAGACTATGTTGAAGACACGCTTGTTTGGCCACGGAGGCCTCATGTGCAGAAGCAGTCATTACTGCTTCTGCACATGAGGCCTCCCTGGTATCTTATTAACTGCTAACTAATGTGTAAATGTGTCTATTAACTATTTTTTTTTCTTTTTATTACATTGCTTTTGGAATATTTTTGTATTATTTAGACTTATTCAATCTACTTAACTTCATTAGTGATAGATTTATTTTTATTTGTAGTCTGTAGTATTCTTTTTTATAGTATGAATATGAGAACACTGTATACTCCGTGGATTCATAGATTACTTTCTATTTTGACCCACGTTTTTATTATTATTTTTATTGTACTTCTGGGTACATGACTGGTCTACACTGTCCTCACATTAATATTGTTATGTGGAAATATTTATTTATTTATTTATTTATTACATTATAACACCTTTACAGACAAGTCCAAGGCGATGTTATAACTAACACTTAATATACAAGTATTGTATGTACCTACTGGATGTCATGTAATGTCCAGACCTCTCTCAATAATTATTTGAGCTGCTTCTAAAAATTTCGGCAGTGTTTGGCCAAATATATCCTCCGATTGTGCTATATTATTGATAATACGTATAGCTCGTGACAAAGGGGCAAACTTTAGGAGGTTAGTCCTAGCAGACGGCACCTCTAAGAGATTGGGGCGGCGGCGCGCGCCCACACACCCGTCCGGCGCGCGGAGCCGCAGCGCTTCCAGCACGTCTGGGTGGTGCAACAACCCTATCAGTACACTAGCCACGTACTTGACCAGTGCGACATCCCTTCTTACCTCCAGTCTAGTATACCCGACCATGCCCAGGACGAAAACACTTGGGTACATGAGCGGATAAAAGGGATAAACCCCATATTGTTTCAAGTACAGAAATCTCGTAAATTTATTTTGGATCTTTTCCAACATGAGGCTGTACTTTTTCTCATGAGGATTCCAAATAATGGAACTGGTTTCTAGGTGGCTCCTTACAAGTGCATTATATAAAACTTTGACAGCAGCCGTATCGCTAAAATCCTTACATTGTCTCAGGATGAAACCGAGGCTTCTAAAAGCCCTGCCGCACACTTCAACTATGTGTTTGCGGAATGTTAACTCCGGCACCATCTGTACGCCCAGGTCCCGTACCTGCGTGACACGCGGCATTACTACGCCGTCCATCTCGTACTGATGCCGCAATGGAGCATGCGCGCGACTGTAGCTCATTACACAGCACTTATTGGCATTAAAATGCAGTTTATTAGATTTACTCCATTGGACTACATTATTAATGTCAGACTGGAGTTGATCACAGTCAGCCTCATCTTTAACAGGCAAGAATAACTTTAAAGTGCCCTGTAAACGATCAAATTGTTTGTCAAATTTTACGTGTTTGTAAAATTATTTGATAGTGTACAGCTGTGTTTGAGGCGTTTGTCAAACAATCTACGTGTTTGTCGCGTTTGATGAAAATCTGGATTGATGTCGAGTTTGACAAATAGGTTTGAACGTGAACGGCGGTGTTTGTCAAACAAAATCTCACTCGTTGTGTTGGCATCATGGAGGACGTTACGCCCAGTGACGATATGGCTAAGTGGCAACATTACGGACAAAGAATTTACGTTACATTTCATATCTGTTTATCGTGATATGCCAGTGTTATGGAAAACAAAATCAAAAGATTATATGGACAAGAACAAAAGAAGCATAGCAATAAAAAAAATTACAAATATACTGAAGATGTGTCGCCGGAACATTACGGAGGAAGACGTGAAGAAAAAAATGAATATTCTACGTACGAGTTTCAAGCGCGAAAACAACAAAGTGAAAAAATCTATGCTTTCTGGTTCTGGTACAGATGATCTGTATGTACCATCATTATGGTACTACAAAGATTTAGAATAGTCTTAATACACAGTGCTAGCGTCAATGCCAAAAATGCGTCATCTGAATTAAGTACTCATTGTAAGCGGTCGGCACGGCGACGTCGTCACGAAAGGAGAAAACCGAATCTACTTGAAAGTTAACTTTGTTTGATATTTGGTTTGATTGTTTAAGCTATTGTTTGACGAAAACGTAAAATTTGACAAAGCAATTTGTCAAGCAAATTTGACCGTTAACAGGGCGCTTAAGTCATCTGCAAATAGCAGACACTTTGATTCTATAACAACTGAGGGTAAATCGTTAATAAATAATATAAATTCTAAAGTGCCCTGTAAACGATCAAATTGTATGTCAAATTTTACGTGTTTGTAAAATTATTTGATAGTGTACAGCTGTGTTTGAGGCGTTTGTCAAACAATCTACGTGTTTGTCGCGTTTGATGAAAATCTGGATTGATGTCGAGTTTGACAAATAGGTTTGAACGTGAACGGCGGTGTTTGTCAAACAAGATCTCACTCGTTGTGTTGGCATCATGGAGGAAGGACGTTACGCGGGTTACGCCCAGTGACGATATGGATAAGTGGCAACATTACGGACAAAGAATTTACGTTACATTTTATATCTGTTTATCGTGATATGCCAGTGTTATGGAAAACAAAATCAAAAGATTATATGGACAAGAACAAAAGAAGCATAGCAATAAAAAAAATTACAAATATACTGAAGATGTGTCGCCGGAACATTACGGAGGAAGACGTGAAGAAAAAAATTAATATTCTACGTACGAGTTTCAAGCGCGAAAACAACAAAGTGAAAAAATCTATGCTTTCTGGTTCTGGTACAGATGATCTGTATGTACCATCATTATGGTACTACGAGGGTCATTCAATAAATACTTAGCCTACAAAAAGTAAACGAAAATTTTGGAAAAGTGGCAATTTATTTTTCAACATAGTCTCCTTTTAGTTCGATACACTTAGCCCAGCGATGCTCCAACTTTTTTAACCCGTCGGAAAAATAATTTTTGTCAAACTCTGCAAAATAGGCCTCCGTGGCGGCGATGACCTCCTCATTCGATCCATATCTATTCCCGGCGAGTGATTTTTTCAGAAAGAAGTCACAAGGGGCCAAATCTGGAGAATACGGTGGATGGGGCAGCAATTCGTAGCGTAATTCGACCAATTTGGCCATGGCAGCGGCAGACGTGTGAACCGGTGCGTTGTCGTGGTGAAACAGCACTTTTTTCTTCGCCAGATGGGGTCGTTTTTTCTTTAATTCGGCGTCGAATCGGCCCAATAAATCGGCATAGTAAAGCCCTGTAATTGTTTTACCCTTCTCGAGGTAATCGATGTAGATCACACCTTGTGAATCCCAGAAAACGGTGGCCATAACTTTTCCGGCCGATTTTACAGTTTTCGCCTTCTTTGGAGCACGTTCCCCGGTCTGGATCCATTGTTTTGATTGCTCCTTGGTCTCTGGTGTGTACCAGTGGATCCAGGTTTCATCGACGGTCACAAAACGACGCAAAAACTCCGCTGGATTCCGCTTAAACAGCGCCAAACACGTCTCCGATGTGGTCTCACGGTTGCGCTTGTTTTCTGGTGTGAGTAAACGCGGCACCCATCGCGCCGACAGCTTTCTCATGCCGAGTTCCTCGTGAAGAATATGATGCACTGTTCCTTCTGAAATGCCTACAGTCTCAGCTAGCTCCCGAACCTTCAATCGGCGATCTGCCAATACGAAATCATGGATTTTTTAAATGTTTTCCTCCGTAGCAGCTGTTTTCGGTGCACCTGGACGTGGTTCATCAAAAACCGACGTACGGCCACGTGCAAACTCGTTGAACCAATTCTTGACGGTGGCCATCGATGGAGAAGAGTCACCGTAGGTACACAGCATCCAAGCGCTCTTTGATTTCGATGCGCGTTCTCACTTCCAAAAATAGGAATCGAATCACCGAACGATATTGCTCTTTTTCCATTTTTGTAAAACCGATCGACACGTTCGCTTCCATAAGTTGTCAAATTAAAACAAATGAAGGGATTGGAATGAAAATTTGAAAAAAGAATTAAAAAAGAATGTGCTACACTGTGGTAAAACTCTTTTGAAACTACAGCGCCCTCTGGCGATGAGGCTAGGTACTTATTGAATGCACCTCCCTCGTACAAAGATTTAGAATAGTCTTAATAAACAGTGCTAGCGTCAATGCCAAAAATGCGTCATCTGAATTACTCATTGTAAGCGGTCGGCACGGCGACGTCGTCACGAAAGGAGAAAACCGAATCTACTTGAAAGTTAACTTTGTTTGATATTTGGTTTGATTGTTTAAGCTATTGTTTGACGAAAACGTGAAGTTTCACAAACAAATTTGTCAAGCAAATTTGACCGTTAACAGGGCGCTTAAAGGCCCGATATTGGTGCCTTGACTCACTCCAGAGAACGTATAGTAGGGTCTAGAGTCATGCCCTGCATACTCGACGTACTGTCTTCGTTCGCCAAGGTAACTAGCAAAAAAGTTAAGCAAGTGTGGTGTGAATCCCATAGCAGAGAGTTTGCACAAAAGTATATCATTATCCACAGCATCAAAAGCCTTCCGGAAGTCAAAATAGGCAACATCCACTTGACCACCGGCGTCAACAGCGGGTGATACTTCGCCAAGAAACGACAATAAGTTACCCCCCGTACTGCAACCCGGCCGAAAGCCATGCTGTACGTCCGTTAGCCGAGCCGTAACTTGCGTATAAATACTTTTATGCAACACCGACTCAAATACCTTGGCGAACGCAGACAGCACCGCCACCGGTCGATACCCACTCACATCAGAGCCGGCACCTCCTTTAGGGACTGGGATGACTCGCGTAATCTTCCACACGTCCGGATAGTGACCCTCCCGCAAACACAAGTTGAAAATGTGTAACAGGGGCTCCTCAAAAACCATGCGACAATCTTTGACAATGTAAGGCGGTATGCCGTCCGGCCCCACTGAGCGCTTGGGCTTGAGACGCAAGAGCGCCGCGCGCAAATCTCGCGCGTTGATGCGATCAACATGCACACGCGCCGCCCCACCGCCCGCGCGCTCCGCAGCCTCCGGGTCCAGCGCCGGCTGCTGTGGGCTGTAAACCGAGTGGAAATATGCAGCGAAACATTCTGCACACTCCTCCTCTTTCAGCAATGAACCGTCCTTAGTGATTTTAGGTTTATTACGCTTAGCTTGTTTGGTCCTAATCATGCTCCAAAACGATTTCGGATCAACTTGCATATTTTTCTGAAGTCGGTTTTGGTAAGCTTCATAAGTTGAAGCGATCTTAATTTTCACTTGAGTTCGATAGTGAGAAAATACTTTGTAATCGCTTTGGGAACCAGTCATTTTATATAATTTATGGTAACGCCACTTATTTTTGATATCACGTATCAAGTCAGATGTGTACCATTCTGGGTAATTAAACCTAGACCCACGCCTACTAGCTCTAACAGTTTTCTTAGGAACACATTCATCGAGGACCTCATTCACTGTTTTATAAAAGTAATTTATAGCCGCTTCCGAGCTCTGAATGTGAAACAATTGTTCCCAATCCAATAACATAAAATAATTATATAAACTTTGAAAATCTGCCCGATAAAAATTCCACCTGTTTTTATTAATTAACGACATACTATCACTATAATTTTGTGAAAGCCGGTTACCCTCCACTTCCCGATCCGATAACCTGGCGTTGATAACCAGCGGCGGATGTTGTGCATCAATGTTCACTAAGGGTTCCTCAGAGAGCTGTACCCCTAAGTCACTCAAATCAAACGTAGATAATACCAAATCTAATGTACGATTATTAATATTAACCAAATTATTTACCTGCCGAAATCCACAGTAAACAATAAAGTACTCCAAATAACTTTGAACTTCTACGGTCGTAGAAGGCATATTGAAATCACCCAGCACTAATACTTTCTCATATTTTACACAAACATTCTCTAATATTTGAAATAATTGCATATACTCCTGAGCATCACATTTAGGCGGAATATAAACAACACAACATAAGAACAAAAAGTTACTTCGTCGTTGAACTGTCGCGCACACAATCTCAAATAAGGCCTTGTCCACGTTGTTTATAGAAACGCGATTTAGACTAAAGCGCGGGGAAGCTGCCAAAAATACTCCTCCTTGTTTTCTCCCGTCCGCTCGATCACAACGTAACATGTTAAATTCATTTGGAACTAGTTCTCCGTCATGAATACCATTATTGAGACCTGACTCCGTAATTGCAAAAAGGTCATAAGTTGATGCTAATATATTGTTGTGGAACGTGTTTGTTTTCGTCCGTAATCCTCTGACGTTTTGGTAGTAGATTAGTACGCAGTCATTCCAGGCTTTGATTGCCCTTTGCTGTTTTGCTGGAGTTCCGAAACCAAATCCATTGATTAAATTGCGCATTTAACGGCCAACTATCAGCATTATTTATTTTATCAAACAGGGATTCCGGAACTCCCACCATAAATGACGCATAATCTCTGGTAGTTTTCGGGACTATTTTCGTAACTTTTATGTCCTGCGATCCACAGATTCCCACAACGTGTTCACTTATTGCTTCCTCAGTAGTGTCAGGATGCAAAGACCACACGTGCAAGAATTTCTTGGCCTGAATTGCTTGAAGCGTGGCTATCTGGGCATTTCCTCCTTTTTGCACCACATTACTATGTCGTTTTTGCGGTTCTTTAGCTTTACATGCTACGTTTGTCTCACTTGGCCGCGGTGAAGTTGGTATCACGGCGTAATTCTCCATCTCGCTCTTCGATGAATTTAGTCCGACTTGAACTTCGAGCTTGTCAATTTTGGCGCATAAATTTGCGACTACCCTCGCTATATATATATATATTGTATATATATTGTAAAACTATTTTTTTTTAAAGAGTAACCATGGAGTTTCTTGCCAGTTCTTTTTCATTAGAAACGACCAATTGGAACCGTGCACTAGCTTCTGACGTTTTACAAGTGCCTATGTAGGCCTATATGAAATAAAAAGAATTTGATTTTGTAATCACGGATGAAGAGAGATAAGTACGCTTGCCTTTTCCACCCATGGCAGGCTCCATATAGAACCGTGCCTCGGAATGCACGTTAATTTGGCGCTCTCGGCGGTCTATCAGAGATCTACCTATGATAATCATTACATGTAGTCAGAAGCCTAGAAAGCCTGACAGTCATTCTTACCGAGGGGTATCTTGAAGTAGAAATACAATCGCACCATATAAAATACTGGAATTTAGTTGTTTTCTAACTGGAGGTCTTCCCTTACATAGTTGCTAAAAAAGGTTAGGCACATGATGACTCCAAGAACCTACCTCATTCATCTCGCTCCGCCTATTCCCGGCGCACATGAGCGCAGCGCGCACGATGCCCTTGGGGAACATGCTCAGCTGCTGCAGACTGAACTCCTTGGTCCTCACGCTGCCGTTCTTGACGATTACTTTCACGCGGTGGCTCGACTGGTCCAACTCTGGAACAGGCATGTGTTGACGGACGTAAAATAATTCACTGTAAAGAAAAGAAGAGCATAAAGAAAAATTAAGTGTAGGCGTTTTTCCATACTTCTATACTTATTGATACTATAAAGAGGAAAAATTTATATTTTTGTGTTTTAAATTTTTGTTTGGAATAAACAAACTCAAAAACTACAGAGCCGATTTTAAAAATTCTTTGACCAGTAGAATGGTACTTTATTTCTGAGTGATATAGGCATATGTTATCTACATTCAGGCGCGTGAAGGGTCTGGCAGAAGTCGATTATCAATACGATGTGAACAGATTCGTTGAACAAACACCCATAGTAAATTACTCTAAATGCAAAAGTATTCACGAAAACATTGACCAACATACTTAGGCGTGTCGAAGTATGCGATCTGTAGCTTGGGCGGGATTTCGGCGTTGAACGGCTTCGCGGTCTTGACGATGAGTCGCTTGTCTCTGGTCGGTTCTTTCACCCACAGCTCATCGTCAGTGTGGTCAACTACGTCGTCTTCGTGGAGGTTACCTGTGAACACGCTGCTTATGTTTGTATTGGGCGACTTAAATTGTAGAGTGATTTTTATGGATAAGGAGAGATACAATGTTGTAAGATGTGGATTTATGGACGATCCTTTGCAGCCAGCTTAACAAGTCTTATGTGAAAAATATAAGGGAATATAGTAGATACTGTACGGGATAGAAGGTTTAAGATTTGTCTGCTCTTATTAACGCGTCTTGAATCCTGACACAAGTCACCAACAAGTTACGCCGCTGATACTACACTCTCCTGATGGGCTGTGGTAGTTAGTAGTTAGCCGAAGACATTTCATAGAGAAAAAGATTATTTATTTATTTATTAATAAGACAACAAGACAACATTTGGTCCACAATATCTGTTAGTAATTCTAATCTACGTTAGTCGTCGTTATTAACACCAAGGAAATCTTTCTGATGTTTCGCCGACTTTAGAGAAATTATATATAAAAGGAGAAACTGACTGATTGACATATCAACGCACAGCCGAAACTACTGGGACTAGGAGCGTGAAATTTTGCACCAGGCTTTCTCTTATGAAGTTATGACGTAGGCGAGCACTAAGAGAGGATTTTCCAAAATTCACCCCCTAAAGGGATGAAACGGGGGTCCAAAGTTTGTATGGTGAAACCTACTTTGGCGCGGGCGAAGCCGCTGGCAGAAGCTAGTCATTCATATAATAACCAATAGCCACTTGTACTAATCTAAAATAATAATCATGATAGTAGATTAATTGTGGTTCAACCATCAAAGTGGCTCTACATACTATAGGTTATATTAAGTAGATACTCACCTATCCTATAAGACTCCAGCAAGGCATAGACCTCCTCCGTCTTATGCATTCCGTAGACATTCCAGAAGGGCTCAATACTGAGTCCTCCGGCGTTCATGATCTGATCGCCTCCCGGGTGGGAGGGCAGGAATGACGTCACGTCGTACACGCCATTCTTGTATGTTACCCAGAAGCTTTTCCTGTGGAAGGAAAGTGGGGGTTAGAGCTGGGCCTTACCAAGCGAGAAAGTGGGATGGAGCTATACACCCTATATAGCTCCATCCCTTTAATAGTTCAGTTTAGGTCATTAAATAGATCCCGTTAAGAGCTCGTGGTAGGAGCCTCTGGTGTCATTTAGAACTTAGTAAACAGGGCAAGTGCGAGTCGGACTCGCACACTGAGGGTTTCGTACAAACTTTCCCATGTAAATTGTTCGATTCCCGAATGAAATCTCGAAGATTTTTCCGAATCGCGAAAAAAAGTGTTTTTTTATTGACGTAATAACAAATTTACTGTTTTCAAATTTATACCTGTACTATAAGACCTTACTTTATGCCAAATTTCAGAATTCTGGGTCAACGGGAAGTACCCTATGAATTTTGGTTCCCTTGAGTGTCGAAATGTACGTTTTTTGCGACATAAACGGCCAAATCTTTTTTTTTTCGTTAACTTAGAATTTAGATTTTTTTACAGCTTCAAGGAACCGCAGACCAGGTTTTAATGTCAACTGGATACCTCCACGTGTTTCCGAGATAAAGGGTCTTGACAGATAGACGGACAACAAAGTGATCTTTTAAGATAAGGGTTCCGGTTTTTTTTTTGAGGTACGTAACCCTAAAAATAAAATATATTTTATTTGTTGCCTTAGTTCAGGGCAGTGTTAATGTCATCACGTACTTACATTGTGAAAAAGGAATAGGGCTAATTGCTATTTAACCCGTAGGTATAGCCCCGTCCCTCTCTCACACTAGCACCAACTAGTCACAGTAATGCCCTGATGTACTTCTTCGTGGCTTAAATGGTGCGATCTTTAGACTACAGTCTTCATTTTTAGGTATAGACATTAGTAACTTGACATTTTAACACGTCATGGTAGTAAGGCTCTTGCACTGAACTTTCAAATATTTCACGTCATCATAATTTAGAGTTGCATTCAGCAGTTACATCCTACTATAAATTATTTGAAATTTATGCTGTGCGAAGTGGTGGGTGATGAATATCAAAATTATACAATTTTAATAAGATAATCTCGACATTGCATTATTTCTTTATCCATCAATATCATTTTTTTTTTTTTTGATAGGCTCACGTTTGACCACCATCTCACCTGATGGTAAGCGATGATGTGGTCGACGATGGAGCACGCTTGCCTAGAAGTAGCGTTTAAACGTTTCTCCCACACTAGGGATTACTGCTGTATCGTGGCTACTTTCACAAAAATCACAAAAATAATGCACCTAGAACCGGAACAACTATCTGTAGGCTACACAAATAGCTATTTGTAATTCCGCGCGAGAATTGAACCCGCGAAACGCAGCAGTCAATCGCTCAACCACAACACCGTGTCGTCATATCAGTGCAACATTGAGAAAATCTTATAAAAATGTCTAAATTTTTATTACATCATATTTTTTTACTTCCATTGTTACACGGTATAAGACCAGTAGCAACAGTATTGTGAACGTGTTTGGGACAGGTGGGACTCTCCACTGCTACACCACTGGATACGCTTGCACTGCACAGTGAGCACTAGACAGTTCCCCCTCACCGCACTAAATATGTTTAGTTTTTTGTTTTGTATGTGATTCTTACAAAAAAAAAAAATACAAATTTACAAAAAAACTAAAAAATACAATAATAATAATAATAACCCCATCGCCGTATCTCTACGCCCCATCGCCGTATCTCTACGTTGACGTCGTGGTGGGGCTTGCGTGCTCCAATATACCCTAGGTCTGTATCGGTAAAGTTTGCTTTGCCGTAATATGCCTACGGTGAGAGGCCAGACTAAGAGAGATACAATCCGCAGCGCAGTTTTGTGGCGAACTGTTGGGCATTAGCGACCCCACGGACCCGATCTCCCGGGAGAATTCTTGTTCTTCATCTCCGGCTTGCCTTTATTGGCCGGCCGTAGTGAACACTGACGAGGAACTGAGCTCCCACCTCTCTCTTGCCTTTATTGGCTGGCTTGAGTGGAGATTCGCAAGAGCAAACGTGCTCGGGAGAAGGATGTATAATCCAGTAAGGTGCTGGTAGGGATCTTGACCGTACTTCCGGGATTGTCCTGATAGCCGTGGTATACCTCTCCACTCCTCAAGCACCTCAAGATATGTTGCCCTCTTGTTGCTACGTCACTTCGTGCTAGCGGCCGTTTTTTGGGGGCCCATTTATTGAGTGTGCAAGTCACCCCCTGCCTTTTTCGATGCATATTAATAACGTTTTCAGGCAGGGGCCATAGTCTTGACATAGTTCCATGTTACCAGTCCACTTAAGACTCCAAAAACCATAGCCCTATTATCTTTGTTCTCCATATGTCGCAACAGTTTTTCAATAACCGGGGGTTGTCCTTGGGTGCACTAGCATAGCGACAGGGATAATCGTCGGTTGGTATCATGTTCCATTATAATTGTCTAAAGGGCCTCTGCGAGTTGGCTTCGGCTCCTCGTACGCCTCCCAAAGGTCCAGGACCTCAGGGTCCTGAGATAAATATATAAAAATAATAATAATAATAAATAAATTACAAATTTTAATACCTATTGTGTGTGTTGTTTATATGCTGTAAGTGTTACCTATGGACGGAAAGATCCGAAATGAACGTTTATTATTATTATAACAATAAAACGATAAATTAGTTACCTATTTATTAGTGTTTCTCGTTGGTTTCAGTCATTATTAAGCTATTTCTGATCTTATTGCATAAGAATAGGGAAAACCGACGTCAATACTATCAATCGTTGTTGACACGGTCTTGTTATCAAATAATTACTGCGCAAGTAACCTTGTTTTAATTTGCGATGAATCAATTTTGGGCTAACAATCCACATTTTATTTGTAACAATTGAATTAGGCGACTTGGTGGCGTTACCACATATCTATTAGGTTGTTATGTGCACCGATAGGACTTTTGGGTGCATATTCACCTAGAATTGGTGTAGTCATCTTAGGTCGCTAACCCACTAGCGTTTTACGAACGTTGGCGTTTAGGCAACGTCTGCACAGCGTCGGCGCTACATAGACGCGACGTTAACGTTGCGCATCCGCAGTCTATTAAAAATATTTTAACTAGGTATAAAACGGGCGGACTTGGATGGCGTGAATGCGTGTGTTACAAAAGACTCGGACGTCGCGTACACGTAACGTTGTCGCTGGTCAAACGTTCGATAAACGCAAACGTTAGAAAAACAACAGTGGAATAGCAACCTTTATGCCTATTCATACAGAGATAATATAACTTGTTAAAGTACGCAGATAAGAATAGAATAAACTTTATTGTACAGCAAGAGAATTAAAGAAAAAAGATGCAAGAACGAGCCAAACGATTTGTGAAAATTTTTGCACCTTGTCTCGGATATGCTAAGTCCTCTATTAAAAGACTTTTTCTTTTTATACGTAGGTGTACTTGTATATTTTTTTTGTTTTTATATATGTATTTTATTGAAAGCAAAAAAGTGGTGTGCAAGCGCATGTCCCTTGCTCTTATTTCCCGGTGCCGGGCATGTAGGTAGATATTATATAGCATAATCAGCCTTTTAATGTTTCCACTGGTGGGAATCAGGCCTCCTCTCTACGAGAGGGAATGGGCCGTAATCCACCACGCGGGCCTAGTGCGGGTTGGTGATTATTGGTATTGCATGCAAATAATTAATAAAGATACAGTTCTCTATTATTTCAAACTAGCTGACCCGGCGAACTTCGTACCTCCGTAATGAATGTAGTATATCTTTCGATATAGTCAACCGATTGCGATGAAACAAAGCCTAAGCCAAGTTACACACAATTTTAATGTATAAAAGTTATCTACATCGATTTCGTAAATTTTACGTGATGCGCGTATAACTAAAAACTTCTACAGATTTATTATATGTATAGATGTAGATAGATGGATAAAATAACATTAATTTCGTCATACACAAATGCGCAAACACAACTGTAGGTATACAACAATACATAGCAAAAAGTAGTTTATATCTATATGTTACATATCTCTTACAAGCTTACATAACATTACTTATCAGTGCAAAGATTGTTTCCGAACAGAAGCCGATAACATGACGTACACATGTACGATTTTTATCAGCCTAATCAGCATTTGTTGATCTTGACAATCTAATCTAATGTGCAGATTTTATCGACCGAAAAACATTCCTTATTGAATTTGATATGTAAAACGTAAAAAATCTTATTATCGCCATTCACTATCGTCACTTCAACCGAAAGACGTCCACAGCTTCCCTAGGCTTCGCCACATTGATGTGGCGGTCCTTGCTATGCAGCCAGTATCCAGTAACTTGGTTAGGGGCCAAGTTACGATCGTTTCGGTTGTGTCGAACGCCTCGAGTAGACCACGCCTCCGATTCCTTTGTTCTGACGTCATCTCAACGCACAGTCACGTGATCAGAACAAAGGAATCGGAGGCGTGGCCTACTCGAGGCGTTCGACGCAAACGAAATGATCGTAACTTGGCTAGGGGGGGGGGGGCAGGCCCCACCAATATTGCAGATTTCAGATTCTGGGCTGTCACATTTTGATGTTATTCATAAAAGACTAATGAATTATTATTTTTATTTTATTTTTCTGTGATAATTCGTGTCATCATTTGGTTAAAGATATGGTTTCTGACAGTTAAATTGATTTGACAAACGTTTTTTACAAGCGGTCTATTCATCAGTTTCCAAATATATTTTTTTAAAATTCCAATTACACTTGCCTCATGAAATCATCATCCTTGTATGACTATTAGTACTGTTAACAAAAAGACAAGTAGGTATAACTACAGCTAACTAATACTGCTAATACTTTTTTTTGGTCTGAGGCTAATACATTGCAATATGAATACTGCTAAGATTATAGACAGGAAAGTCGTGTTGTTTCATATTCAGTTTTCAGTTATTAAGTTTACATTAGAAAAACCTTCGTGCATGACAGAATTTTGCTGTCCTGTTTTAGCATTTTGAATGATCTTACAAATGCAATACCAACAACGATAAATACTAACGCTATAGGTATTGGAGATTGGTTTATTTCTTCCATGATTACCTAACTTTTTTTCACTAACAAAACAAATAGTAGGTACTTGCTGTAAAGAAAAACGGTGTTTTCTTCAAATTTTTTAGGGTTCCGTACCTCAAAAGGAAAAAACGGAACCCTTATAGGGTCACTTTGTTGTCCGTCCGTCTGTCTGTCAAGACCCTTTATCTCAGGAACGCGTGGAGGTATCGAGTCGAAATTAAAACCATATACCGACTCAGTTCTGTGGTCCCTTAAAGCTGTGAAAAAATCTAACTTCTAAATTAACGAATAAAAAAAATACGGCCGCTTAAGTCGCAAAAAACGTAAATTTCGACAATCTCGAGGGAATCAAAATTCATAGGGTACTTCCCGTTGACCTAGAATCCTAAAATTTAGACATGAAGCAAGGTCTCATAACACATGTATACGAAAAAATCTCAAAACTGTAAATTTGTAGTTACGTCACAAAAAAGAAACTATTTTTGCGAATCGGAAAAATCTTCGTAACTCAATTCGGGAATTGAACTGTTTTCATAGGTAAGTCTGTATGGAACCCTCAGTGTGCGAGTCCGACTCGCACTTGCCCGGTTTTTTTTATTATTAATAGCTTGCTTGACCACTATCTGACCAGATGGAAAGGGATGATGTGGTCGACGATGGAAAATGCTTGCTTAGAAGTAAATAATCTATTCATTCTTGGCTTAAAACCCCCAGATAGCTACCTATCAGGAAACGCACGACCCCGGCAGGGAATACCACTCCTTAGCTGTACGCACAATGAATGTTGCTAAAACATTTCGCGCGGGGTGGGATGCCACAATATACCGGCGGCGCAACACCGTACGCTTGGTGACCTGTTATTACAATAATATTATGAAGGACAGAAAAAAGTGGAAGAAAGTAAGAGAGGCCTTTGCCCTGCAGTGGGCACAACAGGCTTATACATAATATCGCCTGTTGTGCCCACTGCAGGGCAAAGGCCTCTCTTACTTTCTTCCACTTTTTTCTGTCCTTAGCTACATATGGGCAGTCCTTTAAGTAGGAGTCCAATGTCATCTCCTTATGAGCCTACCGCATAACGGGTTCCTGCTGTTCGGGATCCAGTGAGCGTCGAGCGGGTACCTTCGCTGGATTTTATTGCGACGTGCGGCAGATGGTATTTATTATATGTTAATGTTTTCCTGCTCTTTGTTAGCAGATGTATGTGTAATCAAGTCAAGATGAATATTGACATTTTCATACTCAGATGCATTATAGCGATCACAATTGTCAGTACTATGTAGTTATATTATATTTATTGGGCTTTATATCAAATTTAATTACCTGAATGTTATTTAAACTAGTTACTTCAAAAAAAGGGAGGTTCTTTTAGTCCGATTTTTTTTTTTTAATGTGTTTACATACCTCGTACATAGTCAGAGTCCTGATTGGTGCATTTATTTGAAAGGATGTACCAACTTTCAGATTGGTCCCATAATTGAAATTTGGTTCATAGTACTTAGTAGAGAAGTAGATCAAAGCTTCGCATGAGTGTAAGGAGTAAGTAAGTGTGACAGGTTGTTGTAACTATAGAATGTCTTTATATAATGTTTAGAGCAGTTTATTAATTGGACAGTATGAACGAGTGTGTTACCTACATAATTCAGAAAAGTGTAACTTCGAATAACACGTTCCCGTAAGTTTACTAATCCGAAACACTTAACAACGAATGCCGAAGGCGAGCCTCCTTGCTGGCCAACCACCGTGGGATTTGCAGGCATGGAGATACAACGCCGGGGCGAAACTCCGCTGCCGCGCCAAGTCGCGGCATGGCGGGAAGACTTCCGGCGAGATCTCATGGTGGAATGGCGACAGCGACTGTTGCAACCCAGTGTTGGGCACGCCATAATTATGGCGATAAGTCCCCTCTTTGAGGAGTGGCTGGAAAGACCTCACGGCGTCCTTACCTACCGCATGACGCAGGTCCTCACCGGACATGGTAAGTTCGGGAGGTTCCTGCACCGGATTCGTGCAGAAGTGACGCCCGGGTGCCACCATTGTGTGGACCGCCCGGAGGACACGGTGGAGCATACGGTAGAGGTGTGCCCCGCTTGGGCAGAGCACCGCCGTGTCCTCGTGGGGGCGATCGGCGGCAGCGATCTCTCGCGCCGGGCCTTGGTACAGGCCATGGTCCGGAGCGAGGAGGAGTGGCAGGTGGTTGCCTCCTTCTGCGAAGCAGTAATGCTAGCAAAGGAGGCGGCCGATCGCGTGAGGCAACGGTCCTCACGCCCCAACCGCCGCCGGGATTCCGATCCCGATTTCCGGCCACCGTAGGCGCGGGCTTGCGGACGGCGAGCAATGGGTGCCTCGCCGTCCGATCGTCCGGACCGAGCCCAAGCCGTCGACGGCGCGTAGTGTTCCACGCGCGCCTCAAGGAGATGTCAGCAACCGTAGGGGCCCAGCAGGGTCGAGGCCTACTGGGGCCATGGGTGATGCGAAAGTGACCCCCGGGGCCCTGGAAAAAATGGCAAAGAAGGAACAGGAGTGGGTTTTTAGTCAGTAAAAGTCTGACACCCACCACACGACCCTACGGGGTCCAATTCGATAAATTAAAAATTTGGAGATTTAAATAGATAAATAAAAAATTTGGAGATGTCTTTTCGTTAGAGGTTTGGTTAAGCTAGGTCGCGTGGCTTCGGCGATAAGTTATTCGTAGAATCGCGCATTTGTTGTTAACTGACTCGAATTGTTGAATTAGAGACTTGGTTATTCGAGATTCCATGACTGTGGCGTTAGGTTTTTCGTAGCAGCGTGCATTCGTTGTGAAGAGTTTCCTATTAGTAAACATACGGGGTCGTGTTATTCGATATTACAGTGTTTCTGAATCATGTAATTCGAGATCGCGTGGCTACGGCGTTAAGTTTATAACTTACTTATTGTCATGCTTGGCAATTTCTTCAGCTCTGAAGGTAGGAAGGTCAGGCCTCTTTGCTCCTGCTTCCAATGTTTTGTCTCCATTCTTTCTTTTATTTTTATTCTTGTCTGACTTTTCTGAAAAGAAAATGTACAATCTGCAATCAAAATAATGTAAATATTTTCAACTATAGAAGTTTTATTTTGATTTTGGTTGTTATAGTTTATGCATCATTAACATTTTAATTATTAAAACAATTATACTTATTGAGGAAATTCAAGCTTTGTACTTATAATATTTATTTCAGTGTTTCAAACCCTTTCTCTTTAGTTTATTTTGTGGAAACAACTGATAAAACTTTATTTATATTATGATTTGCTTGCAATTTGTTTTTATGAAGTTGTTCTTATGTGTGGTTTATTGTTATTATTATAGTATATCTAGCCTGTACTGTTCCATGACTGGGAAAATAGTTCTCTTTATTCCTTCTATTGGCTCTGGGTTACTTTTTGCTAATTCCTAAGGAAGATATCTAAGGGCCGAAACTGCGTTACGCGGTCGACCGCACGGTCCCATACAAAAGTGCTCCATCGCATCGCGGCTCGCCGCGTGGGCAACCGTCGCGAGAAGCCGCGCTCCGCGCCCATTTTGCTACGTAATAATACATTAAAGTTCTCCATCGCACATAGCATAGCATAGCATAGTCGGCCTTATAATGTTCCCACTGCTGGGACTCAGGCCTCCTCTATAGGAGAGGGAATGGGCCGTATTCCACCACGTGGGCGCAACGCGGGTTGGTGAATGTCACATGTCTTCGAATTTTTGGTTTCCTCACAATATTTTCCTTCACCGTTTTAAGAGCAGTGCACATGCACACCTTTAAAGTTGAACTAGCGACACTACGCAGGTAATAATCCGGTTTCCGTGACGGGGACCGTCACACACGACACATGCGCTACTTGTCGCGATGGTTGGCCGTCGCGGCCGCACGCTCAACGCAGCATCGGCCCTAAGGCATTCCACTATCTTTTTCATAGCTTGCATGCCTGACTTAAAACTGTACCTGCCTGACTGGTATTTGGAAAGAAAGAAAGAAAAATAATTTATTATATTATTTTATTTTATTTTGCATACATAAATACACACAGTGTAGAAAAACATTTGAAACTTAAGAATAACAGAAAACTAACATTGTGTGCCTTACGGTTGCACCAAATAGGTCCAATTCAGCGAAAAACACATGAACATGTCTACTGGATGTTCATTACGTGTTGGGCCCATAAAATAAAATTGGTATTATCTTAAGATATTATTAAATTACCTGATAATACAGTTCCAACTATCACAGAACCAAATAGTGCTGTAGCCACAGTTCTTCTGTTGTAGCAATAACTTTTATTCTGTTGTCCATGGTCATATTGGTCTTGATTTGATACTTTTACTGCAGTAGCAGCGAGGCTTATGAATTTGTTCTTCTGGTTTAATGTTCTGGAAATAAATTGAAATAGATTAAAAATTAGGATTGCAAGGGATTTTCAAAAGGGATTTAATAATAATGAATGAATATTGCTGTGGATTAACAGAATGTGTTAAGTAATAAATATGTAAGGCACACTGTCCGTACCCTAAATATTTTAAAAGAGAAATTTATAGGAAATGACGACCAGCTGGAACTGTGCACTAGCTTCTGACGTTTTATAGTGCCCGATTTTATAGGCCTAAGTATGTGAAAAATTTATTTATTTATTTATTTATTATATTCTTTATTGTACACCACATAAACAAAAATAAGGACAAACATAATTAAAAATAAGTGTACAATGGGCGGTCTTATCGCACAGGGCAATCTCTTACAGACAACCTTTGGATGGACTGAAAGAGAGGAGATGGATTTAGGGCTGTCAGTGTACAACATCAGAAAAATACTAATAAGACAGAATAACACAAATACATACATACAATATAAGAAAAAAAAAATATACTAATAAATATTAAATATATAATTGAGCCAGGAGAAGAAAAAAATCAAAGTGAAAGGTAATGCTCCTTCACCATTTTTTTAAACGTAGGTAAGGTAAAGTCACTAATGCCAGACAGTGACCTAAAGGATGACACCTACGAAAAAATGTTCTTATATTAAAAACAATTTTAGTAAAATGACTCTTAATACAATATTATAGGACACCTAGCACTATCTATGAATTGTTCTCAAAAACTCCCAACAGTTTCTAAACGAAATTTCAAAATGTCGTCAGTCGTTGTCGATCATGTAACGGAGTGAGCACGCGTTCCGCGTTTTCTTAGTTTTTATGTTAAGGACGCCGAAATTTGAAGGTGAGTTTTGAATCGATATTTATATTTAAAATACTTTTTACTCATTTGTCAACGTATCAATGATAAGTGGAGATAGTGATAAACATGCTTTTCTTGTGTTTGCTAATATTTTTCTGACAAATTATGATATGTCTACTATTAGTTCCAAAAATTTATGAATATCTAATAGATGACAGGCGTGTCATCCATTGGTGTTTCAAGATATTAAACTCTTATGTTAGGTTCGGTACGATTTTGAACTCTATTCCCAATGAAAAGATTACTGTAGAGATATCAACAATTTTGGATCACTTTAACTAAAGGTAGACATGGTGTCTATTATTGGGGTAATCATGTATACCCCAATAATAGACACCATGTCTACCTTTAGTTAAAGTGTCAATTATTGGTTCTATTGTTCCAGACTGATAATTATGCCTCCAATAAAAGGACAGATGTTTCCTTACTCTGAGGCTGATATGGAAGTCGCTATTCAAGAATGCAGACGAGGAGTTCCGACGTCAACTGCGGCAAAAAAATTTGGGTTACCTAGGGTAACTCTGCTGAATAAAGTAAAGGGTAAGACACCAATGAAACGAAAAATGGAAAGAGCATGCTACATCTCAGATGATACTGAAGCTTTGCTTGTAAAGTGGGCTAAAGCAATCGTGAAACAATCGTGAAAAGAGAAAAAAACTGAATTAGAGGATGAGAAAAAAAGAAGAGCTTAGGAAAGAAAGAAGAGACTGAAAAAGCACGAAAACTTAAGACTGATAAGAAGTTATTAAAGAAAAGTAAAAATATTATAAAATTCAAACTTAAAAAGACTAATAATAGCTCAACTACCGAAGAAGAATGTGTAGAATCTGGAGACAGCGTGAATGATATTTCTGATGAAGTCACTGATGATGAAAACGAAGAAGAAAGAAATGAGGAAGAGAGTAGAATTAAGCAAGGTGACTATGTTATAGTTAAGTTTCCTGGCAAAAAGAGATATTACAAATATGTTTGTATTGTCCAAAAAGTAACTAAAACAGAAATTGAAGTTATGGCAATGGTAGCATGTGATGAGTCTAAAACAGTATTCAAAGAAAATGATAGTGCTATAACTGAATCTCAAATAATTAAAGTCCTTGATGTACCAATTATGGTTGTAACTGGTGATAGAATTAAGTACAAATTTGATAGTGCCTTAGAGGTTGATGGATAAGTAATTATTATCTAAGTTAATTAAGTATATCAAGCACACTGATGCCCTTAAAATTCCAATGTATTAATTAAATATTATGTCAACTATTAGTGCATTTGACTGTCTACTTATGATTTTCTTTTTTTGTGATGTTATCTATTAGTACTTACGCCAACATAAAAAAAAAAAATAATAATAATTAAAAGTATGTTGATTATTGGAAATTTTATTACTTAAGATAATTTTCTAAGATACAGTGCATTCATATAAAAAAGCTGTGATTGTTTTGTTTGATAAATATATAATTATTTTCATATAAACATAGTGTTTTCATTAAAGTGTCGAGCATTAGTGACTTTACCTTAGCGTTATTTAATTTTTTGATTTTGACTTCGATAATTTTTTTAAATGAAAATCACGAAACCTGCGATTATTTTTTATTATATGAATAAACTCTCAAATAAATAAACTCTGATCGATAAAAGTTACAAAATAATTTTATGTAGGCATATCCTTTCAGATATTACCTATATGAACTAGGCAAACACCACACTTTTTGACATGGTACAAACTAATTTAACAAATTGATTTTGTAGCGCAGACATTTAGGTAATGATTATAATGGAATTTTCGGTAACTCACCTTAGCAATATGTTTTTGAGCGACATTTTGATCGAAATAATTCAAAACAATATGTTGTTACGGCATTTACATGCTAAACTAATAAAAGTAAAATATTGTCTGCTATCGACTATGACAACAGTATTCCGACCTTGGATACTGAACTGTTTGTGACGACCTTTTATCATTTATTTTATTTATCACTATTCAAACAACTCCCGAGCAAAATTACGAAGTCGGAAGTCTGAAAATCCGACACGTATTGTCCCGTAATGACAATGACACTCATAATAGCTAGCTGTCAAGAATGACAATCAGCTGATCCTGGCCGAAAGTAGTTTTGCGTTTAGTTTACAATAAATATACACACCTTTAATTACATACGTAGGAAATTCAGAGGTTAATGTTCTCTCCCTGTTTTCTCTGGTAAGAAAAAGGAATATGAGCAGCTATAATGAGTGAATAGTCGATTGGGTAACTCATTAGCCGAGAAGGTTGATTACTTTGAATTCCGAGGGGACACAGGAAAGTCCAAGCATTTTCTTTCAGTTCGAAAGATTATTCTCAAACTCATAGGTCATATTTCAATTACTAATTCAGTTGGTATAATCAATTTGATTTCATTGAGGAACAGAGTAGAATAGACAATAACTCACATTTTATATTATACCTCACCGTCGTCGTCGTCGTAATAAAGATCTAAAGTGATTGATGCACTGGTAGCGACAGGTGTTCGGTGTTCGCTAATGGATTGTCATTAATATTAACATGTTCATGAGTGATGACCATATGCGGTGACATAATTATCTACTTAACAGGCTTATGAGAAATAATGGGCAGTTGAAAATTATGCATAGAGTTATTATAGATAGTACCAGACCTTATGGTGTAGGACGTAAAGAATAGCACGATCCCATTCTTTCCCGTGGGTGTCATAAGAGACGACAAAGTGACTGGCCAGAGAATGGGCAACAGCATTCTCAGTGCATTATAACAACCATCAGGTGGGATCGCAATCAAGTACCTACTGGTTTACATCAATTAAAAAAAAAAAAAAAAACACACCGCGATCGCCAACCCGCTTGCCAAGCGTGGCAATCATGATAAACCCCCCAATGAATAGCGCAACAAAAAATCCGGCCAAGTGCGAGTCGGAGTCGCACATGAAAGGTTCCGTACCGTCCGAAGCAAAAGACGGAAAGGGTGCGTAGAATCTCCGGACCAGATTCGGCTACCCCAATAAAAACCGACGACTGGACCTGGCAATATATAACATCAAAACTCGAGACCGACGAGAAAATCTTCGAACTCGAGGAAAAATTGAGCCGGTTGTGATGTAGCGTTGTGGGATTATCTGAAGTCCGAAGAGAGGGGGAGGACACGATACCTATTTCTCAAAACTGGCAACCTATTTTCGGGAGGATGATCGATACTCCCAGGGTGGTGTTGATTGTGTCTCTCGTGAACAATGTGTTGAAGATCGTGAGTGTGACGTTGTGTTGACCAGCGTGGTGTACCTACCTTAGACCGTTTCGATTGCATAGGAAGTTCCGTGGAAACTGTCCATAAGGTCGAGTCTAAGTTCTTTTAGACTTGTCGTAAACCTAAGAACAACGGGCTCTCTGATCCGAGAAATGAAAAAATCCAAGTTCGCGACTCTTCCATATGCGAGTGTGGTTTGGAAGAAGGTTGATCACATTCTATTTTTGAATACACAAATAAAGTTCCACTTTGTTTGTGCATTCACACAACGGCTACATAGCCGTCACCCGAAATTCAAGATTCCTCTCCCAATTAATGACCCCGCCCTCCTTACATATCCCTCTCCAGAACTACTTGTAGCGCTGATGAGCTTCACCAGTCACAATAGACTTCTATGTAATTGTGGTTACGTGTATATATTTAATGTTAACAATTATAATATTTATATACTTTTACTTTTTGTTTGTTTCAGTCCAGTACTAACACAGGAAGTCCAATTGTATCAATCGAAGATTTATACACCTAAACCAAAGTTAATACGTTTCTAGCATACTAGTTCCTTGTGTTAATGATGTACATACTTGGTTATCCAAACATTCGACATTGGCAGAATAGTCGACATCGGCGACATCTATTTGCCATAAATAAAAAAAAATTAGAATAGAATAGAATCACTCTGATCACCCGCAGTCCGCGTTGGGTGGTAGTCATAGAAATATAAAAAACAATGGTTTCAAAATTAAAATCCAAGATGGCGTCAACAAATTTATTTCGTTGCCATCATCAAGACAACGTTTGATCGAGAATATTTGTTATTAGTACTTATTTCTATGCTATAAAATTACATTAAAAGGGCGTTGCATATTAAATGCATGTTCACAGTTAGTACCTAAGGAGTAAAAAAAAAACCGCTACCTACGTTCGTACGTCGTTAACCTCTTTCTCGTGTTCTAATGAGATTTTAAAGACTTCATGCATTAGTTTCCATAGTTTTGCACGTAAAATAGATTGATATTTAAGATAAAGAAAAGAAAAGACCTACAAATCATGATTTTTAAACGCTACCTTTTCAGTGATAATCAAGAAGCTGAGATTCGTACGACTAACTTATTGGCAAAAATGGTATCTATCCCACTCAGTAGGTAGGTACCTATACCTATCTTGATTCTCGTTTCTGGCCACACAGTTTTCTGTTTCCGCAAAATATTTTTTTAAAAAGGTAAAAGGTAAGTAAAGCTCGTAATACTTACCTATAGCGACACAGGCACAGATAGGTCCTATAGTTTTCCTTCAATTCCACGCGTCGAAAAGTGAGTGTAGGAGGTAGTTTATCAATAAAATCCTTTCATTATTACATTCCGTCGCGCACAGCAGTGTTTTATTGCTCTCCTTACGAGTAATAGCCTCTCGAACTACAAGTGGATATGTGGAGTCAGTAGCGTAGCTAGGCGTGGGCTAAGTGGGCCCTCGCCCACGGCTTCGCAACCAATGGGACATCGCACAAGCGAGGACTCTTTAAGAACAAGAGGTTTTTTTTAAATTGATAGGCTCGCGTTTGGCTAATATTTTACCTGATGGTAAGACAGTGACGATGTGGTCGAACACTGTGTTGCGACAATCGCTGTCTCGTTTTGAATTTATGGAAGAAAAGAAATCTGAAAAGAATTTTGCTGGAATCTGTGTTCCTGATGGCTACAACCCGGGAATCTTTAAGTTTGAGTAGTGAATAGGTTATTTCTAGGTAAGCGCGCTCCATCGTCGACCGCATCGTCGCTTTCCATCAGGTGAGATAGCGGTCAAGCGTGAACCTATCAAGAATAAAATAAAAGAAAAAGGCCTCGTTCTTTTTTTTAATTTAGACGTGGGCGAAGGTTCGCCTAAATGAGTCCATGCTACGCCTCTGTGTGGAGTAATGTTTACCTACGCCTTCTAGAAAGTGTAGGGGCACATAAAAAGGTATTCAGAAAAGTGATAGTTGCAACTTTGGGTTAAAGCCCTTACTCCCGTTTAGTCTTACAATAGTTATCTACTTTCTAAAGAAATGCTCCTCATTATTGCCTAGGTAAGATTTGAATAAGATATAAGGTCTGTAGTTAAAAGAGTTCTAAGCTTAACGTCGTGTCGGTCAAACATTCGGTAGCTGGAAAGGCCTGTCGTCGTAAGTGTCTGCGTCTGTTGACGAATAGTCGGCGTAGCGGGAGGGCTTGTCAGACTTTTTCTGACTAAAACACACACCTGTGTTCCTTCTTTGCCTTTGTTCGAGGGCCCCGGGGTTCTCTTTCGCACAACTCACGGCCCCAGTAGTCTTCGACCCTGCTGCCGGCCCCCCTACGGTTCTTTTTAGGTTTTCGTAACTGAAAGGTGCCATCGGGACCTCAATCCATCCGTCTGTCTGTCTGTCTGACGTATAGAGTTGAAAACACAGAATTTGTATTTATATTGCCGCTGCTATAACAAATAATAAAATTCTGTGTAATTAATACATTTTCAAATTAAAGAGGGTTCTCTTAAAAGATACGCTATTTTGTCGGCTTTTTTTTTTTTTTTTGCTCGATTTTAATGTTGTAGTATGGCACCGGCACCCTTCGTGTAGGAGTCCGACTCGCACTTGGCCAGTATTTTTCTAGACCATGACAGACATATAGTCTGCAACTCTGCATAGTTATAGCACGAGTTACTATCGGAGTTGACCAATGACGCTGCCAATGACCAGTGCTCAAGTAGCGTCACTGGATGGGATTTTAATGCGCCATAAATTGTAATTAAACTGAGAGCGACCCATGAAATATATAAAAAATATTTCAAACAACTTTTTTTTTATTTTTACGATCCCTGATTCTTATTTTATGACCGAAATTGCGGTGCTAATGGTTTTACCTTCTGATTTTTCCGACGAAATAATCGTTCAGTTTTATGTGTCTCCCAACGTGTTGAATAGAAAACTATTATTGCGTTTTTAATAAAATACTTTTATGAGTTTTATGTGGCGCTGTTATGGTCGTGGTTGGAATTAAGGTATATCTATACAAGATAGTTTTTTATTATTTGTTTTAAATACTTTATTGTAAACCTCGTAATGTGAATTGAACAGGAAATCGGGGTCGGGATCCCGGCAGCTGGGGCGTGAGGAAGTCCGGTCCCTTACGCGTGGTACTCCTTCGTTAGCATTACTGTTTCGCAGAAGGAGGCTCTCGTCTGTCATTCCGTCTCGCTCCGGAAATCCATGGCCTAAAACAGGGCCCGGCGCGAGAGGTCATCGCGGCCCCGACGGCGCGTAGTGTTCCACGCGCGCCTCAAGGAGATGTCAGCAACCGTAGGGGCCTAGCAGGGTCGAGGCCTACTGAGGCCATGGGTGATGCGAAAGTGACCCCCGGGGCCCTGGAAAAAATGGCAAAGAAGGAACAGGAGTGGGTTTTTAGTCAGTAAAAGTCTGACACTATCTCCCGCTCCGCCCAAGAGCGGGGGATGTCATTAGATGATTTTCCCAACCGAAAAAAAAAAACTCACTGTGACTCAGATTTGGTCACTCTGTTTTATTTACTAATTTGACCCGTTATATCAAATTACCACCTAGAGTAAAACTCCCATACTTTTATTTAGCACATTAGAGATATTTGAAAACTCGAGAAAAAAAAAAACAAATTTCTCACTTCAAGTTAATTTTTATTTAATAATTGTAGTATAGGTGCATTAATATAATATTTAAGTATAAGTATCAATAATAAAAAAGTAAAAATTACGATTCTTGACCAAGAGTCATTCTTTTTTCTTCAATTTAGAAAAAAAAATCTCGGTATTTCAGTAATATTAGCGATTTATGTTTTCACAAAATGATTCTATATAATCATACCATATCCCAAATAAAAAATCGTATGAAAGCTGCAAAGAATTTTTACGATCGAATGAAGTACCTCCCTTCAAAATCCTAACCTAATATTTTGAAAATTAATATCTTAAAAATTTTTTGCTGCTTTCATAAATAAAGGGGTCTGAAGATTCGAAAGCACGGCAAAACATGTCAAGAATTGTATGAAATGGGACCTACTTCACAAAGAATAAAAAAAATTGTTTGTTGGTTTGTTGCGGATAATCTTTATTCTGTTCGAACCTATTTTCATTTTCATTTTTGATTTTTGCGGAGCTCACTGGCATAAAACTGATGTTATAATTAGCAGCTTAAGAAGAATTAGGGTTCCGTAAAAATTTCTTTAGCGTGGACAAAGTCGCGGGCAGAAGCTAGTAAGCTAGTACTGTTTACTGCATGGTGATTTTTCTTTGATGATAGATATCGGGTGGTATTGGCTCGTTAAGCACACGCTAAAACCCAATAGGTACCTCTAACCGATAACTGGACTCTAACCTGGAGCAGCGGGGGTGAGGCGTCATGGAGCCGGTAAAGACCAATGGCGTTGCTTTGCCTTAGCAGGAGCTGACCTGTTCTGCTGGGGGATATCCTTCCGGACCTCGACCGGGGATTAGGTCCCCCGGTCGAGGTCCGGCAAGAGGGGTTTTTTTTGGGTGGGTAAATCATCTAATGACATCCCCCGCTCTTGGGCGGAGTGGGCGGACGGTGAGCTACCCATTGCTCGCCGTCCGTAATGCAAGAGGGGTATGAGGACGCCAATCTTCTTGTTGGTCGGCGAGTGGGAAATGAGGATACTCCTCACCCTCCGGGACGGGGATACGCAAACGCATAACGCGACTTGAAGTTTAAGTTTGACCTGTTTCGTCGTGCTCTCGAACCGTCCTTCAGACCCTTTATTTCTGATATATCACTAAAAAGCCGCGCAAATAAACAAAATCGGTTACATATTCCTGCAAAAGTTCTGTCTCTATTAAAACCAGCAACAGAGCCAAAGACCACACCCGACACCGACATTGAAGAACTATCGGATATAACTCTCTGCACAGAAGAATTACTTTTACATTGTAATTAATTAAAGTTTTCTTTCCGAGTGTTGATAAAAACCAGTAATTTAGAAAATGCCATTGCTTAATTGACCACTGAGTCATTACGACCGATGACAATTAATATCAAATCATAATATTAATGCGTTTATTTATTCCGTACTTGACAACCCTATTACCATAGAAATCAGTAAAAAACTTAGAAACGCTATAAATCCCAAATTCTACAAGATTAGTATTTTAAAATTTAGGATACTAAAGGTAGACCTATTTTAAATAAACTGAGCAAAAAAATTAAACGCTAGTAAAGCAGCATTTTAGGAAAAAAAAAATCATAAAAAAAATATATTTTTATATTTTTTATATTAATAATGATACAATGTATGTATTAATTTGAAATGATAGATTTAGTTTTGATTTACAAGGTAAAAAAGAATGTGGGAATTATTAACAGGACTATAAGGGGGTCATTGACCTAAATTTCAATAATTTTTATCTTGAAAATAAAATAAACATACTTCACTGGGAGTTTTGTTATGGAGTTTTGTTGGTGTATTATGCTTAAAATATAAAGTGTGACATAAAAACTTTTTAGAAAAAAAAAAATAACCGACTTCACTAAAAAAAAACACTAAAAGGATCAAAATAACTTTAATTTTGGAAGTCGGTGTTTCTCGGTATTGTTTGTTTCTTATTTAACACCGACTTCCGAAATTAAAGTTATTTTGATCCTTTTAGTGTTTTTTTTTAGTGAAGTCGGTTATTTTTTTTTTCTAAAATGTTTTTATTTCACACTTTTTAGTTGCGATACACTTATAAACAGAGTGCCTATTTCTCATGACAATTCCAATTAACCCAAATACTGCTAGGTTACATTGTTTTATTATAAAGTTCCTGTGTCTACCTTCCTCCTTCCGGCTCCATCATCAGATCAGTTCGATAGTACCTTATAGCCAAAGAGAATCTCACGACAATTCTAATACTTAAGCCCAAACACGGCTAGGATACATTGATTAATTACGGAGTTCCTGTGCCTACCTTCCGGCTCCATCATCAGATCAGTTCGATAGTACCTTATTGCCAAAGTGCATCTCATGACAATTCTAATAAGTCCAAACACGGCTAGGTTACATTGATTAATTACGGAGTTCCAGTGCCTACCTTCCGGCTCCATCATCATCATCAGATCACTTCGATGATACCATTTTCAACGTAACTATTCAGAATCATTCATTTATTTGTATTGTCATAGTCGCTTAACTATGTATATCTTCATTGTAATATCTATTTGTGTATGAAGTTCCGTTGACCATTTCTGGTCTTCTTCATCAGTTCCACTTCATCAAATGTTACTTTTTGACTGTAAATGCTTAAGTTCTTGATGAAAATACTAAAATTACCATAGGGTTGCCTATAATTTTTGAGGAGTTTCCTCGATTCCTCATAGATTCCATCATCAGAACTGGATTTTGAAAAAAATGGGACCAATCTGGAAGCATATCCTGTATAGGGAAAAAAAAAATTTGCAAATCGGTCCATAAACGACGGAGTTCTGAGGTAACAAACATAAAAAAAAAAAAAAAAAAAATACAACCGAATTGATAACCTCCTCCTTTTTTTTGAAGTCGGTTAAAAATATAAAACAAAAGTAACCAAATCTGAGTCAAAATAATACACTGTTGGTCCTTAGCCTCCACGAGAACACGACATTGCTCCGCCCAAGCGGGGCACACCTCCACCGTATGCTCCACCGTGTCCTCCGGTTGGTTCACACAATGGTGACATCCGGGCGTTTCTTCCACCTTTATTCGGTGCAGGAATCTCCTGAACCTACCATGTGCAGTGAGGACCTGCTTTATGCGGAAGGTGAGGCGCTGTGACGCCTCTCAAGCCACTCCTCAAAGAGGGGACTGACAGCTTTACAGCTGAATAATAATTATTTATACATGTCTTCGAATTTTTGGTTCTAGGACGTGCCGGTTTCCTCACGATGTTTTCCTTCACCGTTTTGAGAGCAGTGGTGATGAAATAAATTACACAAAGTAATGCGCCTGGCTGGGTTTAAACCCGCGACCTACAACTCGTAAGTTGGGGCCATTATCGCTCGTCCACCACTGCTCATCTGCACATATAAGGTGCAGGTATTTAAAGCGTTCTAGCTTGCAGGGTGCAGGCATTTTGGATCAGTAATAAATGTAGTTTCGTAATATAACATCGCGCCTGTAGTATTTTCCCGGCAGAAGCGGGTCAAGCAGTGTGGATCCCATAATATGTCACGCAATAATGGGCGAGCCTATTGCTGTCAAAAGCTTTCAGTTGAGAAATTTCAGATGGAAAAACCCAATAACATTTTGCTTGACCCGGGAATAAAACCCATGATTTCATTCTAGTAGTAGCACTTGCCAGTCTTGCGACCGCAAGATCAACAGGGCAGTTGAGAAATTCTATGCCTTCTCGTATGAATAATGTTGTCTCATAGAAAATTCATCTCAAAAACTGCTAGGAAAACTTGTAAAGTGATTCAACTTTACCTACATGAATTTGACCAAGATTTTGAAAGTAACTTTCTTTTTATATGGCAACTATGCATTAGAGATTCTATGCTCTTGTGAAAAGCGTAGCTGAGCTGAATTTTTAGTTTGAAGTCTCACTTAAAACAGATTTTTCTGAAATAAGATATTGAAATGAATAGAAAAGCTTACCACATTATTTATTTAACACTTTTATGCATTAATGAAACACTGTACAACGGCGGGCTTAATACCTGCATATTAGGTTTTTTTTTTTTTAGGTGGGAATATCATCTTATGACAAATCCCGCTCTTGGGTGGAGCGAGAAATAGTGTCAGACTTTTACTGACTAAGAACCCACTCCTGTTCCTTCTTTGCCTTCGTCCCAGGGCCCCGGGTTTCACTTTCACACTACCCGTGGCCCCAGTAGGCTTCGACCCTGTTGGGCCCCTACGATTTGCTGACATCTCCCTGAGGTGCGCGTGGAACAACACGCGCCGTCGACGACTTGGGCTCGGTCCGGACGGTTACCAGACGATCGGACGGCGAGCCACCCATTGCTCGCCGTCCGCAAGTCCGCGCCTACGGTGGCCGGAAATCGGGATCGGAATCCCGGCGGCGCCGGCGGTTGGGGCGTGAGGACCGTTGCCTCACGCGATCGGCCGCCTCCTTTGCTAGCATTATTGCTTCGCAGAAGGAGGCGACCGCCTGCCACTCCTCCTCGCTCCGGACCATGGCCTGTACCAAGGCCCGGCGCGAGAGATCGCCGCCGCCGATCGCCCCCACGAGGACACGGCGTTGCTCTGTCCAAGCGGGGCACACCTCCACCGTGTCTTCCGGGCGGTCCACACAGTGGCGACACCCGGGCGTCGCTTCCGCACGAATCCGGTGCAGGAACTTCCCGAACTTACCGTGTTCGGTGAGAACCTGCGTCATGCGGAAGGTGAGGACGCCGTGAGGTCTTTCCAACCACGCCTCAAAGAGGGGACTTACCGCCATAATTGTGGCGTGCCCAGCATATTAGGTAAGCTTTTCTATTTAAATTGACGGCACGGTTAAGGGATTAATGACTGCTGCACTGTGTTTTGCGGGTTTGATTCTTGCGCGAAATAAATATTTGTGTAGGTAATCTTCAGATAGTTGTTCCGGGTTCGGGGGTTTGTGTATTATGTGAGTTTAAATGTTTGTGACTGCACCGAGTACAGGAATAATTAATAAACGTGCAATAGTCAAAACGTCAAAACCTAGATATCTTTTTCGGGAATCTCTATCTCTCTTCTACAACGTAGAACATTCTGTGTTCATAAGGTGCTGATTATAGGTCAGGTGCTAGAGTAGAAGTGGAAGTAGAGACTCAGAACAGGCTATAGGAACGCAGACAGACCACGAACCAGGAAGATGGACAACCTGGTCAAAATAAGAAGCAATAATTGGATGCATGGAAATCAGGACCAGATAGCGTGGAAATACTAAATTACATTATTTTTAACCCATCCGTTTCCGAATAATCAGAAAAATCACTTATCTTTTTAGAAGTTCACGAAAGAACCTAATAAAAAAACAATTGAAGATCACTAGTATTTCTAAAAGAATTTATTCAGTAAAAAGTTTATATATCTGTATACGTTGAAGACAGTGTAACGAGCTCCTATTTATTAAGCCTCGCTAAGGAGTGGTTTCTGTAACGGCGGAAACAAACTTCGACCAAAATGTACAAATAATTGTACACTAGTGTGTACAATGCGTTTCAAATAAGAATAGGATCGATTGCCATGTTGTGACATCACGTCATACTGTATTTGACAGTATGACGTGAAAGAAGTGTGCGAAGAATTATTATGGTGAGCAACACAAGAAATTTTTAAAATTTAATTTATTTACGAACTGTGAACGAAAATAGTTTAATCAGAATCCAGTTCTTCAATTTTGTTCATCTCTGAATCTTTGAGTTCTTCAATTTTGCCCAATTTCTTGCGATACTTTTGTGTTGTATGAAGTTTAATAAATACATAAATACCGCTGACCCGGTTTTTAGAGAGCCGAGGATGGTAATCATCAATACTCACGTGTTTTATTCGTCGATTTTCAACATACTACTTGTGAAGAAAAATGATTTAATTAACTATTATTCTTCAACAGAAAAACTACTAGTTGTGATATTTTTTTTTGTGATAAGGCGGTAAACAATTAAATCTGTTTACTTATGCGCGCGCATCTTAAATGTAGATATATCTACAATGACATCACAAGTTTTATTTGAATGATTTGTTTATTAAATATGTACAACAAACAAAACAAGTTAAAAACGTTTATTAAATGTGCAAGGCTTCTATTGATGTACTTTTTTATATGTTTTATATATTAAGTGTATTTTATATATTAATTATTATATTTATTATGGAGACAGTATAAATAATCTATACTGTGATGGAGGATCGTAGTTCATGTAAAATAGCCGATTTTCAGAGGTCTTTAGCTTTACAGAAATAACGACGGCGAGGAAATTGTTATTGATATTATCTATCACCGTGTTAAATACTTGCGAAATGATTTACTAAGTATTATCAAATCATGCTAATAGCCAGTCTAAGTAGCGCAAAAAAAACGTCATAATTAGAAACTGAATTGACTGGATTTTTTGCAAAATAATCATGGCTTAGTTTTTTTCTGCTGGTTTGACTGCTTTACTTTTAAACTAAACTTAATGTTGCCACTAATATAAATCTTGGTTAAATAAAACAATATGCTTTGTTTTATGTATTGATAATAAATACTTAGGAAATAAGTTTCCGTATTAGATAATAAACATAAAAATAAAAAATAACTGTTTGTGCTTAGAATATAGTGGCTAAAATGACACAATATATTTATGACATTGTCACTACAATAAATACAATATCGAGAAATACATCATCAGAAAAAACATGTTTTTTTATTGCATTAGACATTTCAACTGCCATCCAGCCTAATGACAAAACATAACATTTGACATGATCACATGACATCTTGTCGTTCGTTCAAAAATGCTTTTCTAAAGTTCATAAGGTATGTAGGTATTATTGACATATATACTCGTACGTATCTCACCAACTTTAAACTGTTATATATTTAATACGCGGTTTGTATTAATAGTAATGTCTAAGATAAAATTGTTTAGAAATTTAATCTATATACTTTTGTATATTTTTCATCACTATACGCTAAAAAAATATGCCAGCAAAATTTTGGTTCGGGACTTCGCCATGATCCTTTATGTTTTGATTTCTATAGAAGCTTAGATAATATCCACAAGATAGCTGCTCTGTGTATCCAAAATATCTACAGAAAGATGTGTAATAACATCATAATCACGTAAGAGCGGTTGGATGAAAATGTACCTCGAAAAGGACGCTCTTAAGAGAGCCGATGACGGTAATCTCACAATATCATACGACGTTTTTCAAAACACTTGTAAAGAGAAATAATTTAATTGACTATTTATTCTACTACTATTTATTTATTTATGAAAGAAGGAACATAGGAGTGGGTTCTAGTCAATAAAAGTCTGACACAAGTTGCTCCGCCCTAGAGCAAGAAGGATCATTGGATAATATCCCGCCTTAAAAAAATGATTTGGGACTATGTTAGTAACGCTTCACTTTACACTATATCGTCTTGGTGTTATTACACATTTCTACAACTTCTGACATTTTCTTACTCATTAAAAATACGAAGCGTTAAAATACTGTCTAAAAGTATTTATTTCGATTAAAACATATATAATAATAATAGTTTATTTTGCATCAAGTTTTTCAATTTACATTAAATACATGGTAGTACATATAAAAGGTAATACACCTTAGAATAATGAAGTTGTTGGTTGGTCAAAAAGATGGACCTAGTCCCAAAGCGTAGATCTCTTTGGAGAATAACGTGCTTAGATACTCTTTTAATTAAAAAATAATAATTTATTACCTACATAATTTATGTTGAGATCATTTAAACACAAATATGAGAATGTCTTTTTAGGATGTGTATCATTTTGCGAATTAAGATATCGCGTAGGTACTTTCTTACATTTGATAAATAATTATCCCGTATTCAGTGGGACCCCGCTCCAATCGTGAGGTCCGATTTGCCCGGGACTCGGATCCCGGGGGACGGTTATTGAAAAAGTTAGCGGCGCGGCCGAGGGCTGGCCGTGAATTAATGCCGCGCAAATACGGGAACTCATACTTTACCGTATCGAGGACTACTCTAAAGAAATGTAAGGATTCCTAAACGAATCCGCTTTTTCCGCACTGATTAAATATTAGACGGCGAATTAAAATGTGGTGGGTATTGATTTCTGATTTGAACAGTTATGGTGAAAGTTAAAGTGTAAATACCTAGTAGTTTTTGAGGTATGAGGAACAGCATGTAAAGTCTTACATACCTCTGCTTAAAAGGGAGGATCCTCCAACCAGACGGGTGCTGTATCTGGTCGAGGCAACTGCCCGAAGTAAATTTCGGACTCTTGTAGATGTTCTAATCGTTTAAATGTTTAGTTCCTTTTTGGCGACATAGATGTCGCTATATTTTTAAGAAGATAAATAATAAGCTAAATCCTCATAATGGGCTCGTTGGTTCAGTAGTCACAAGCGCTACTGCTGAGAATGAGGTCCTGTGTACGCCCCGGATCGGAGAAAGCATTATTGAATTTTTTGTCTGGAAGTCTGGACGAGTGTCTAGTTGATGACTTAAATGTCTAAATAAATATGGGTGAGCCCACAATGTGAGTGATACACATCTACATAACCCTTCTGAGAATACAGGTGTGATTTTATGTGCTAAATCGTCAGACATTAAAATGACGAAACAAGTATAGTATTCTATCACTTCTGTCCACTCCTTTGGTTAATAATTATTATTATTTCTCAATTGTCAGGCAACTAAGGCCCATAGAGAAAATATAATAGGTACTTACTAAAACACACTAAAAATAGGGTGTATATAAACAGACTTCTTTTTAAAAGCATCATTCACCTTTAAAAATCTACATTGTTTTCTAAATTACTAAGTCAGCCACAATTAACGACCGTCTGATTGATACTATCTTAACCACTAGTTATTTCTTATGCAAGCCACTCTCTGGGTTATAAAAAAATGACTACGAAGGCTAAGGCCTTGACCTATACTATGACGTTTAAAGTAAGATTGTTTCATTCTTATTTCCAGTGTGGGTAAGAGATGGCGCTAGACAACCTGTATGGCTCTGTCTCTTACCCACACTGAAATAAGAATCAAACAATCTTACTTTGAACGTCATGGTAACCCCTCTTAGCCTGCTAACCTAATCTGTCCGTGTCGAAGTGCCCTACAATATTACGAGCTCGCCGTCGCTCTTGGAGTAAGAACATTTAGTAGGCTTATCTCAATTTCCCGTTGCTTACTTATTTTTGACAAGTTTGATCACGTGGTTAATAAAGTGTAGCTTGACTTAGAATTTCTCTTAAAAATAATTATAAACGTATCATCGGCGTCGTGTTCCGCTGCGTGGATACCTCGGAAACGTCGAAATTCAACACCGTTCAAACAAAAGTACTCTCTCAAGAAGGTCTGTTGATGGTGGGTTGGAACTCGTAACGCGAACAACTTGAAGTTGTTATAGGCATTATGTTCTCTCTACCACAAAATAATAATAAATACAGTGTATCTATCTCTCACCTTTTCCATTAGCAAGAAAATTAAGCCATCAGCGGAATAATAAGCAGGATTGAGGGATGACTCACGGAATTTCAATTACGTTGCCTCAAATGATGGATCAGGTGGGATGTAGGGTAATATTGATTGTGTAAACTTTGGCTATAATGAAGTTGATATTCATCTTACGAAGAGAATGGGTCGATTAGGTGTTTTAGTTCAAAACATGTTTTTTTGTTAAAATATAAACTTCTGATAAAGTGTGCGTGTGAACTACTAGCTCGACAACATAACACATGACTGCTTCTCAAGGCACAATTTATAACAATCAATATTCAAGAGCACAGTTGTTGTCCTCTCCTTTACTTTAAACTGCACTGACTTGTTTAACTTGGCGAGCTTCCGCCCAAGCTTTTAATGGACCCGTTCTACTTTTCCCTCTTGCAGTTATTATAAAACTTTTAAACACGGGAGTCGTTCTGCACTCTACGGTTGCCGAACAAGTCTGAATATTTAACTTCAGCTTGTTTGTACATGTGGCTGACTTCGTTTTTAGCAGAGTTAAAGTGCTGCAAATAAATGTTTGCAAGACGATTAATTGTTCTAAAATAAGTCATGGTTATAACAAAGGGTAACTTAAGAAAACCGAGTTATTTAATTTATTTAATTATTTATGTTTAATGTAAAATTCTTTTTGTCCAAATTTAATGTTCAGTAAATCAGTGTTGTTTTCATTCTGTTCTGTTTTGATGTTTATTCTTATTTTTTGTGTGTTTTAATTATTATTATTATTAGCTGTTAAGGCGTCTTATATAGTGCATGTAGTGCTCTTCTTTAAGTGATGTGGCACTTAGACTTAAGATCGAATTGTTTTCCTTTACATTTAATAGTGTACCTACTTATTGTTGAAGAGCCAAATAAAAATAAAATAAAAAGAACAAACCAGTTTATTCAAGGGCAAATGTAACTACCAGTCTCTAAATATGACAAAACAACTGGAGTTAGATAATTCGGTATATCTTTACCATAAATAAAATCTAGATGACCAAACGTTTTGTCAGAGAGTACACAAAGACTAGCATTTTGTAATTTTGACACCAGCTTTTTTATGTCAGTAACATCAGCAACGTAGTCGTTTTCGCTCCCTAAAAACACCCATGGCATAGAGACGCTGGATAAATTGTATAACGGGGGACTTCTCTGTCTATAAATGAGAAGATTTTTCACAAAGCCATAATCATATTCAGAGAAGCCGTTGTTCTGAATTTGCCCCCATCTGATAAAGTTTCTGAGAGAAGTTCCAGAGGGAGTATGACCAACAACTACAGGCAAAACATCCTCGGTAATCTGAAACTTATCATAACCTAAAACTGCGAATACGAGTACAGAGCAAAAAGGATAAGCTAGGTCAGTAATTCCGCACAGAAATTCTCCAGAATTTTGCAGTAGTCCATTTCGTTTTAATACTTCTTTATCAAGAAACGAGTTAGTCAATGACAATCCTGGGGCAATAACACTTTGAACCTTTAACACGATAAACCTAGAATGGTCCAACCATGCAGTCGGAGATAAGCCGAAGCCAACCTTAATCTTGGCATTGTATTCAGGCTTCTTGGAGCAAAGAATTAACAACATACTGACTCCTTGCGAATGAGCGACATATGATAATTGGGTTTCATTTGTCTTAAGTAAAACATAATCTATAACTGCCGGTAGATCAAAAATGGCCATTTCATCAACAGAAAAGTCCCAGAATGCTGAGTCTTTATCGGGATTTAACGTGGTATGATTTCTGCTGTAAAAGTTTCCTCTGACGTTGGGAACCCAGACGTCATAACAGTTGTCAGAATAGACGTAGCAGTGAGCCTTTCCAGGTCCCGGTATGAGGCAGTCGTCACCACTGAGGTAAAGACCATGCATGAACATTATGACGCCTTTGGAGGCTTTACAGGATCCTTGGATTGGTAGTCGGTAAAGGCCCAAGATGTATCCATCTTCTGTGGTAACAAAATGTTTTTCAGCTGTGTAGCCATCGTATGCAGCAAGTTCCGTAAACGATAAATCTTGTCTTGGTGATATCCCAAACAGTGAGACATCATCATCACAGAAAACTGTGCGTATTGAGCAGAGCAGTACCAGCGCGTAGAGAAAATTCATGTTGTTAATCTTCCTGCAAACATAAACGTAAATGTTAGACTAGCGATAGCGTGGTGATCTAGATCGATATTACAATAATATTTGTAGTATCTTGACTTGACTCATGAGATTGTCAAAGTGTGGGATGTGGACTGAGCGATTGTATCAATAGTCGCGTCAGTCAATGGCCTCCATCTCAGGAGGCTCTCGTTAGGCGGCTGGATCAAGGGCTTGATTCTGATAGCGATACTTCTGGACACAGCTCGTTTTGTTAGAAGGTCCTTTCTGCAGACCGTCAGCAACTTGGACCCTGTTCTCGATACCGATGGAATACTATTTTGTATTTCAAATGATTATTGATAGCACTGTGATAACTCTTATTATTTTATGGTATGTTTATTTAAAAAATAAAGTACTAAAACAAGAAAAATAAAAACACTTAACTAATTAAAACTATATATACACTAAAGACAATAACTAATAGATAAAATATGGCGTCATAAAACTCCTCCGCATCGCTGTTGACTAGAAGTGTGCCCAAAAGATTGGCGGTATTGCCACGTTGTATGGCAATCTTTGACCGAGGTAAAATCCAGACCTTGGGTCACGCAAAGTGTCAACTAAGCATTTGGATAATTTTTAAAAAAGTTTGTTATCACTCACACCCTACGGCCCAAGAGTTTCAATCCCGAACGGCTCAAAAATATAACTGCCAACGAGGTCGTTATATTTCCGTCGGTTGAGGTTTACCGCAGCGGCAGCACCAGCACAGCACGATGAGCTAGGAAGATGGGATGGCGCAAGAGTATCGACACAGGTAGCGTCCCACACTAAAGGCCTACCCATCTTTCACGGAAATAAAGACATACCGTCCGGTCTCTTACCATCGTCGAGTGTCAGGCCATAAGGTTCTAAAACAGCCGGAATGCCAACGGTGATGAAGGCTCGTCAGTCGTCAGATGATGTCGTTAATATTCGCGTGCCACGCTATGCGTCCCACGCATCGACTGCATGGTGAACGAGGCTGTTGATAACTTCACCACAGTGGCAGCGATAATGAGAACAGCAAGGAACGCCAGCCAGCAGGCGAGTACACACCGCAGTAGTGGCAGATGTTAGGATTAAGTTTTCCTGAACTACTTTGCAGAGCGGCTCATCACACCGACTCTGGGAAGTCGGGTTGTCGGACAAATTTGTATTCGGGCAAGCGAGACTCCATACATCATTGCCTTGGTGAAGAACGGCATATCAAAAGGAATCAGTGTGGAAGTTAGAATGTTCCTGATTTTTTTTTTTTTTTTTTTTTTTAATATTGTTCCATTATTTATTTTGCAAACAGATTTTAACTGTATAATTCAATAAAAACACTTAACTAATTAAAACTATATATACACTAAGGGCAAAAACTACTAGCTAAAATATGGCGTCATAAAATTCCTCCGCATCGCTGTCGACTGGAAGTGTGCCCAAAAGGCTGGCGGCATTGCCACGTTGTATGGCAATGCTTAACCTCTGACCGAGGTAAAAGCCAGCCCTTGGGTCACGCGAAGTGTCAACTAAGCGTTTGGATAATTCTTTGAAAAGCTTATGAGCACTCGGACCCCACGGCCCAAGAGTTTCAACCCCAAACGGCTCAAAAATATAACTACCGACGAGGTTGTTATATTTCCGCCGCTTGAGGTTCTCCGCAGCCGCAGCGGCAGCACCAGCACAGCACGAAGAGCTAGGAAGATGGGATGGCGCAAGAGTGTCGACACAGGTAGCGTCCCACACTAAAGGCCTACCCATCTTCCACGGAAATAAAGACATACCGTCCGGTCTCTTACCATCGTCGCGTGCCAGGCCATGAGGTTCCAAAACAGCCGGAACGCCGACGGTGACAAGGGCTCGTCGGATGATGTCGTTAATATTCGCGTGCCGTGCTATCCGTCCCGCGCTTCGACTGCATGACAGGCCGTGGTGACCAAGGCTGTTGACAACTTCGCCACAGTGGCAGCGATGAGGAGAACAGCAAGGAGCGCCTAGGCGTAGGGCAACAGCTAGGCGGAAAGTAGTATCGTCGAATAAGGTGCCAATATTCGACGACGGCAGTGCGTGAAGCCAAAGACCTGACTCCCAATTTCCCACAGCCAGGAGGCGCGCACGCTCCGCAGTAGTAGCAGATGTTAGGATTAGGTTTTTCTGGACTACTTTGCAGAGCGGTTCATCCCACCGTCTCTGGGAGGTTGGGTTGTCAGGCGGATTTGTATTCGGGCAAGCGATTCTCCAGGCATCCATAGCCTCGGTGAAGCACGGCACTTCAAAAGGAATCAGTGTGGAAGTTAGAATGTTCCTGATTAATTTATCAGTGCTGTGAACCGAAGATATGAATGCCGGTAAACTAATACTGGTAATTTTGCGGACGCCGAGGCCTCCCATACGGATGGGAAGAGTAACTTGATCCCAAGCTCGATCGTCCAAGGTCATATTTAAAATTAATGTAAGTGTATGTCGGATAATTTGGTCCATTTTTTCCAAAAGGTGAAGGTGCTTCCATAAGTGGGAAGCACGAAGGAAATATATTAATTTAGGACCGAAACAACAATAACGAATTAGGGTAATGGCCGAATGCATGTTAATTTGGAGTAATCTTTCCGAAACGTCATTGAAATTTTGTATTTTTTCCTCCACAAAACTGGGAAAGGAATCCTCAAAGATTGGGGACCCAAGGAGACGAAGAGAACTTTTATCGATAATTTTGATTGCAGGGGCTATTGCATTGAATTTTGGAAGAGTCAGATGTCTGTCAGTACTGTCAGAGAGCAATAATTCACATTTAGAGAAGTTGAGATCTAGTCCTATAGAAAAGAGTTGGTTTTTTAAAAATTGAAAATCATTTAAAACGGTGTCTACATCGCCTCCCAAGGTCCCATCATCGAGGTACCACACATTAAATTTCGAATTTAGTTTTCGAATGATTGGGTGTATAGCTAAGCTAAAGATCACTGGCCCGAGTGGGTCACCTTGTTGGCAGCCAACAGCGGATTCCAAAAGGTTGTCCCGAAAGAGTAATTTAGATGGTTGTCTATAACATTGCCAAAGAAAACTATAGATTTTAGGTATTTCTTTTTTAGTTTCTGCCAGCAAGGTGTCCCTATTAACCGAATTAAATGCATTTTTTATGTCAACCTTAAGGATAGCCTCTCCTTTGCCAGAATTTAGGTAGGTCGACAACGCGTGTACGGCAGCCTCACAGCCCCCTTTGGAGCCGTAACCAAGCTGTAGGGGCTGAAATTTTTCCGAAACCACCTCACCATAAAATTTGCAACAAATCTTGGCTGCCATACGACGGTAGGTAGTTCCCACGGCAATGGGACGAATACCGCCATCCCTCTTGCGCAGGGCACATAAATTAGCCCCGTACAAGACGTCGATGACGGTTTCGTTAACCTTGCCAGAGAGCATTAGGTTAATCAGGGCCGTAAGCTCCTTCAAGAGCAACTCACCAGCTTCGCCGGCGCCTGAACAGATAAGGTCCTTTAGGTGCTGAGGACTGAGGCCATCGAGGCCGCCAGCAGAGCCGCTCTGGAAAGAGCAAACGGCCGCGATCACTTCTCGACCTGTAATGGTGAGGGTGTGAATGTCCGGATCAGGGGGGTCGGGAAAAGAAAGGCCATCCGCTGGGGCAGGGTGTTTTCTCTCCAGATCTGCGAGAGTTTCTGGAGAACACGGAGCCACCACATCACTACTAAAAAGAATCCTGGCTGCTCCGCTAATGTCACCTTCCCCCAACTTCGTTTCAACCAAATGGGATAAACCTTTTGAAGAGGTAAATCTCTGAATCGGTAATTTTGAATCTAAATCACAGGCCAAAAGATTACAGTTTTCTTTAATTTGTGCAGTTAAGGTCTTTTTTGTAGCCAAATTTTTTTGTATATGTAAAATTCTGTAAGGGAAGGTGAGTAGATGTTCCCAAGCACTTTGCGAGTTCTCCCGTACGGCAAGGCGAACGCACCCTGCTAGGTGTTGCGCCACAAGAGGTCTAGCGCCGCGGGGAACTCGCTTTAAAACTGGACAAGAGTTTTTGAATTTTGAAAGGATTTTCCAAAACGGATCTAAAGATGATGTAGTTGGTGTAGGAGATGGTGTACTTACAGGGTCCGAAGTGAGTGCATTTTGGGGTTTGTGTATCTTTCCAATATGCACACTCAGACCCCGCTTACCTTTAAAAAATCGTGCCTGGGTGCACAGAGGGCACCTCTCCAGGATGTTTAGAGGTTGACTGGCACTATTTTCCACAACTTCACTGTTCCCGCTAAGCATTACACTAAACGGGTTTACACTTATGCACTAACTTATTTATAATTAATATAACTAAATAATAACTAGAAAAACACTAAAGAAATACACTGACTAAAAAAATTGTTCTAATGACACCAAAATGACAGTCCGTGTCAATCAAGAAGCGGCGCAGTCGCGTTGGCGGCCTGGGGCGCCACAACACCGATGATGACATTTCGGTGGCGGCGCCCTGACAACCGTTGCCGGGTGATGACTGGCGTCGCGTCCTCAGCGACACCTTCAGGCTGCACGTCAGTGAAGCTGCGTTGAGCCGTACGGCAGCTAGTACGGGTCGGATGACTATAATAGTAATTTATTGCGACCAAATTAAATTGGCCAGAAGATTGTAGGTAGGTACAGAATCGGCCGCGATGCTGAAACCACTTATATTGTTCCATACACGTATCTTTACATTTTTGGTTTCTATTGTACCATTAAACCATACTTGGTTTGTATTGGTACTCACATTCACATAACAACAATGCTTAATCAATAATGTTAAACAAAGATGACAACTCAATTGCGATAATACACAAATTCAAATACTCATAAAAAGAAAAACAATTCATACACCATAGTGGGTAAGAAAAATAATCGCCCAAGTTATAGAAACGTAAACATCTATCAGTACGTGGACTTGTAGGTACATGAATAATTTGCACGTTACGTATCTACGGAGCGTTGCGCTATTTGCGCTATTGCGATGTTCCTGATTAATTTATCAGTGCTGTGTACCGAAGATATGAAAACTAATACTGGTAATTTTGCGGAAAATTATTTTATGGTCATCATTACTTATAAAGTGTAGTAAAAGTTTATTGGTATCACTTATCTATTTTAAAACAGAGGAAAATTGTCTCGAATCTTGAATTGCTTTGTCAACATTTGTAGTTGTTAAGTGTAATTTACTGTCGTTGCTTTCAAGTGCATCTCAAGGTCATAAGTGTGTGTGATTAGTTATGTTTTTATTACGTTTTACCCGACTGTTTCACCCAAGGTTTTTTATAATAATAATAGCCGATACCGGTGGGATACCTACTGTTTTTTTTAATACTTTAAAATGTTTATTTTTTTATTTTTTATTGAAACATTTAAAAATATCATTTACTCTTGTACATATTAGGTAAATAAAGAGATAATAATATTCTACAACATTCACACAACACTATCTAGTCCCAAACTAAGCAAAGCTTGTGGTATGAGTACTAGACAACTGATAAACATTCTTATATAGGGTGACTGGCAATTAGTGTACGATACTTAAACACGTGATTGTGCTCATAATAACAAACAATTTTTATTATGGGAGCAAAGCCGAAATCGCGAAAAAAATATCAGCTGTTCAGTACATTAGGCAAACATAAATGTACTGAACAGCTGATTTTTTTTCGCATACATACATGTTAAAGATAAATTACACCCAGACATAGAACAAGTCGTACTCATCACACAAACATTGGTTTTAGGTAGGACCACTAACGCCTAGACCGACAGGACAGTCTTTTTGTAATAATGTTGCTGTGAATGTCCTAAATGCAGTATTTGTTAGGATACTTTGGTGCCAGTTTGCCATGCCTATTTCGGTCATTCACCGGGCGGTGACTGTAGTCATAGATCGCGACGACTTGGTTAATGTTCATTATGAGCGAAACTATGATGCCTGATTGATACAAAACAATAATGTTGTGTAGAAACAGAAGTTCTAGATTTAAATGTTATAAATTGTTATGGTTATAAATTGTTGGAATTGTTATAAATTGTTACTAAAACAAAAACAATGGCGTTCGTTAACATTGAAACAAATTGTAAATCACTGAATCTAAGATTCACTGTATCTCCTCTTTTTATTTTTTGAATTCTAAAATCATCCAATGACTTCTCTCGCTCTAGGGTGAAGCAGGAGCGGGTATCAGACTTTTACTGACTAAAACCACACCTGTGTCCTTCACCACCTTTGCGTTCTCGAACCACGAGTTTCCTTTTCAGAAAATCTCCGCAACCCTAGCGGGCATCGGCCCTGCTGGGCTCCTACGGTTTGCTGATATTTCAAATATCGATGACTTGGGCTTGGTTCGAACAATTACCGGACGTCCTGATGGCGAGCTGAACATTGCTCGCCGTCCGCAAGCCCGCGCTAACGAACTTACCATATACGGTTAGACTCTGCGTTATGCGGAAGGTGAGGATGCCGTGATGCCTCTCCAGCCATTCCTCAAAGAGGGGATTTGTCGCCATGCAACCCCGGCAGGTAACGGCCAAGTTCTTTACCACCGGTACAAAATTAAGCTGTTGATCCCCGCATTAACGCCGGCGTTCACGCGCCATTGTCTTACTATTGTGTCTCTAATTACGCACTCAAAAGGAGTGAGGAACTAAAAACAAGTGAGGACTAACCTTTTTCCGTTGCATGAGTCATTAGACCCAGTTGACTCTTCTGGTGTTGTATAAAACACATACACAAACATATATTTCATGATTTCCACCTTATATAGCATCCGATATACTTATAAGATAGTGATTTTACAAATAAAAGGGGTCTGCACACGATTAAATTTTCCGATACAAAGCGCTGTCATGGCCGACAGCGCTACCGCATCGTAGGTGTGTTCAAAAAATTTACCTTTAAGTCAGGTTCTTCGGTAGAGCTCCTCTACCGTATAGAGGTGGGCCCCACTTGGGCGGAGCACCGCCGTGTCCTTGTGGGGGCGATCGGCGGCCACGACCTCTCGCGTCGGGCTCTGGTACAGGCCATGGTACGGAGCGATGAGGAATGGCATTCGGACGATTATCAACAGTGATTAACTGTTAGTGTCCGACCGAAACTGGTTTTTACGACTGAAACCGAAACCGAATTTCGGCAACAGTCTCAGCTTCGGCCAAAACCAAAACCGAAACCGAAACTTCCTTACAAGGATAATGTTTTGAGGGAAAAATAAAAATAAAGTAACTATAATTAGTCTTTATTTTTTTTTAATGTGTTATGCATTTTAAATTTAGGTATTTATATTCGTTGATTATCATTAATTTTCAGACCCGCCATGCTATATGGCACTGAATGCTGGGCGATGAAAAAGACTCACGAAAATAAGCTACACGTCAATGAAATGAAAATGTTGTGATGGTCGGCTGGCGTTACGAGACTTGATAAGGTACGCAACGAATACATCAGAGGCTCCTTCCAAGTTGCACCCATAGCAGATAAGATGTCAGAGAGACGTATGCGCTGGTTCGGACATGTCATGAGAAGGGACGAAGAGTACCTAGTAAAGAAGGCTTTAGCTATCCCGGAAAGGAGAAAAAGCAGAGGGCGCCCTCTAGCTACGTGGTGGACAACCGTATCATGAGAAGGGACGAAGAGTACCCAGTAAAGAAGGCTTTAGCTATCCCGGAAAGGAGAAAAAGCAGAGGGCGCCCTCTAGCTACGTGGTGGACAACCGTATCCAAAGATCTGGAATGAGCTCAGCTGGACGCACAGACAACCCAGGATTGACTATCCTGGCGCCTAAAAACGAGGAGAGCCGACCCCGAATGAAGGGATAAGGCTAGGAAGAAGAAGAAGAAGATTATCACGAATTTTATTGCACTTGACTTTGGTCTAACAGAAATGAAATATTAATTTTGTTATACGGATACTTAGGTAAGTGCCTATATAAGTAGGTACCTACTCATTTAATTATAAGTGTATTAATATTACAAAAAAAGTGTCGTGATAAGTATCTAACTGTACTTGCTACTTGAATACCTTGGTAATAAGTGTTAAAATGTATTTTGAAACTCTGAATCCATAATATTATCCCCAGTAATGAAATATAGTAAGTACCAAGTTCCTAACTAATATTTGTTTAGGTGTAACATTAGCGAGAGAGTTAAATCAACCAAAAAAATATTTAGATAGATTAATTAAACTTGATTCTACTATAATTATGTATTAGGTTGTTATAATGAATTATTTTGTGATGATTACTGCCTGCTCGTATGCTATATCACGTAATAAAACTTACCGAATTCAAAATAAATCACACGAAAACTCACAACAAACAAAACGAACTGCAAACACAAGCCAGTCACGACATGATTTACGTGGACGCGGAAAATGTCTTCGTCGCTTACTCGCTTGGACGGAATTTAACGTGCCGAACATGACCGATCACAGCGTGAGAACTCCCGAATGCAATTTCGGTTTCGGTCGTAGTTTCGGCAGGTTTGCCGCCGAAACCGAAACTAACCCGAAACTCGTTATATTACTGAAACTCGAACATTCGGTGGGACACTATTAACTATATAAAAACTTTTTACAAAAAAAATACAACCGACTTCAAAGTAAAAAAAACACTGAAAAGTGCAAAATAACTTTAATTTCGGAAGTCGGTGTTTCTATAATAGTTTTGTCTCTTCGTTATTTAACACCAATTTCCGAAATTAAAGTTATTTTGCACTTTTCAGTGTTTTTTTTACTTTGAAGTCGGTTGTATTTTTTTTGTAAAAAGTTTTTATTTTACACTTTTTAGTTATGGCACCACCACTAAAAAGTACCCCTCAGCCAAACTTAAATACCTTATAGCCAGAGTGCATCTCATGACAATTCTAATAATACCAAACACGGTTAGATTACATTAATTTATTACAGAGTTCCGGTGCCTAACTTCAGGCTTCATCATCAGATCAGTTCGATATATTCCCCCTCTACTTTCAGTCAGTCATCGACTACACGTATAAACAAAGCAATTTTACTTGTTACGACGGTTCTGCTGTGATCCTATGAGGAGTTCTGTTCCATATCTTCGAAGTTCATGATCAGATCATACCAATATTTCTATGGGACCAATTCGGAAGCAAAACCTTTCAATCAAAAAAAAATTTTTCAAAATCGGTCCACAATTGACCGAGTAATCGGTGAACATACATAAAAAAAAAAAACATACATTCAACCGAACATATAACCTCCTCCTTTTTGAAGTCGGTTAAAAAGGTATAATAGTAGTCCATTATTAAATTAAACTAAAAAATAAAATGTTGTCGCTTTGCAAGTTTGTAGCTAGCCTAAGCCTTTAAAAGTGAATTACAAATAATAAATTGTACATAATATTGTTTCAATACCGACTAAGTCAGGATAACTTGAACAAATTAATGATGTAAAAGATATGATAATTTTTAGGGTTCCATAGTCCTGATAAGGAACCTTTATCGCTTGTCCGACTATATGTCTGCTCATCCGTCCGCAGTTTATCTTAGAGACTGTTAAAACTATAGTGTTCTAATTTTGCATGCATATTAATCATGGCGATAAAGTGGTAGATACTATAAAATCTTAAAAACATTTTTTTAGGGTATTGCGTCTAAAATTTAAGTGGGGATGTTTTTTCTAGTCTATCCCCATAGTGTGGGGTATCTTTGGATAGGTCCTTAAAAATTATTGTGTCACTATTTGCGAAATATTAAACTTTAAAGTGTTACTGGTCTAGCTCCACAACCACTAGGGCGCACATACATTTGCATTGTATAAACTTTAAAGTGTTGCTGGTCTAGCTCCACAACCACTAGGGCGCACATACATTTGCATTGTATAAACTTTTAAAGTGTTGCTGGTCTAGCTCCACAACCACTAGGGCGCACATACATTTGCATTGTATAAACTTTTAAAGTGTTGCTGGTCTAGCTCCACAACCACTAGGCCGCACATACATTTGCATTGTATAAGCTTTTAAGTGTTGCTGGTCTAGCTCCTCAACCACTAGGGCGCACATACATTTGCATTGTATAAACTTTAAAGTGTTGCTGGTCTAGCTCCACAACCACTAGGCCGCACATACATTTGCATTGTATAAACTTTAAAGTGTTGCTGGTCTAGCTCCACAACCACTAGGGCGCACATACATTTGCATTGTATAAACTTTAAAGTGTTGCTGGTCTAGCTCCACAACCACTAGGGCGCACATACATTTGCATTGTATAAACTTTAAAGTGTTGCTGGTCTAGCTCCACAACCACTAGGGCGCACATACATAACATACATTTGCATTGTATAAACTTTAAAGTGTTGCTGGTCTAGCTCCACAACCACTAGGGCGCACACATTGTATAAATTTTAAAGTGTTGCTGGTCTAGCTCCACAACCACTAGGGCGCACATACATAACATACATTTGCATTGTATAAACTTTAAAGTGTTGCTGGTCTAGCTCCACAACCACTAGGCCGAACATACATTTGCTTTGTACAAACTCTCTAGCTTCTGCCAGCGGCTGAAAGTAGGTTCCTCCATACTAACTTTGGACCCCCGTTTCATACCCTTAGGGGAAGAATTTCGGAAAATCCGTTCTTAGCCGTTCTCTACACCCTATAAGGAACCTACCTGCCAAATTTTAAGTTTTTAGGTGTTATTGTTTCTGAGATTTCGTGATTAATCAGTGAGTGGTATTTCGCTTTTTTATATATAGATTTCTTTAGCATTTTTGTATTTAGCAGCACACGTGTGAGTACTGTGTATCTTAAGCAACCATTTACTGGGTATATCTTTTTTTTGACGCACAGGACCGTTCGCTGTGGCGACGCTTGGGGGAGGCCTATGTCCAGCAGTGGACGTCTTTCGGCTGAAATGATGATGATGATGATGATGATCTTTTATTTAATGTGCCCTGGCAGTTGGGAGTATCATGATCACTAGAGGTGATGCGTATATAGCTACTGGTAAAGGTATAGACATTAAGTATGTAAAGGCTTTCCAGTACGCAGCCCGGGTACAGATCAAAATATTGGGTAAATGCCTTAAAGGTATGACGTCATATCAGCTACGGCGCTTTATGAACCGCTACTACAAAGTCGGCGTGGAAGCTACCCGAAAGCTTAGAGCAGGACCCGAAGTGTCGTGTGAACGGATGATGTGATTCAGTTAGAAAAAATTGTACATATGTCTATGCTGTTAAGGAATATAATCGCGTAATAATGTTATTACATAAAAATTATTACTACTTTATTTTTTTTCGTACTAAAGGGTTTCTTACGTATGTTGAAGTTGGACGGCGAGCAATGGGTAACTCGCAATCCGGCCGTCCGGTGACCGTCTGGACCGAGACGGCGCGTAGTGTTCCACGTGCGCCTCAAGGGGATGTCAGCAAAACCGTAGGGGCACAGCAGGGTCGAAGACTACTGGGGCCGTGGGTTTGCTTCTGAAAGGAAAACCCTGGGCCCTGGAACACAAAACAAAGAAGGAACATACGAGTGGGTTTTAGACAGTAAAAGTCTGATCCTACGAATGAGTCATGTTTGTGAACGGGCGCCATCGCTGTATCAGTTCAACGATCTACCAACAATGAAGAATTACGTTTTATCTTTTGTAATTCTTTTACTAACAATTTAATATTTATACAGTTAACAAGAAGAAGGTACTTACTAGTATTTATAAGTACCTAATCTCAATGATACTTCATTTTATTTCAAATATTGATTAATTTATTATATTGTTAAAATTTTATACAAGCTTTTGTTTAATAACTTTTATTTAGACAGACTAAAAACACTTAGGTAACTAACTATAATTACACTAAATCAAAAAATAACAATAATAACCTAAAACTAATGATAAACAAAATAAAATATTTCGTCGAAGAACATCTCCACATCTCTGTCGACTGGTAATGTGTCCGAAAGGCCCGCGGCATTGCCAAACTGGATAGCAATACTTATCCTCTGCCCAAGGTAAAAACCAGCCCTTGGGTTACGTGAAGTGTTAAAAAGACGTTTAGACAGATCTTTAAAATATATAATTTGTAAGAACTCGGACCCCACGATCCGAGTCTCAACCACAAATGGCTCGAAAAATTACTTTGAACAAGATTATTATATTTCCAACGTTCTCCGCAGCTGCAGCGGCAGCAACAGCACAGCACGACGAGCTAGTAAGATGGGACGGCGCAAGAGTATCGACACAACCGACCGACATGTCGTCTGATTTCATCGCCACGTGTCAGGCCACAGGGTCCTAATACGGCCGGCACTAGGGTGCGTCGGATGATGTCGTTGATATTCGCGTGGTACGATATGCGACCCGCATTTCGTCTGCATGATAGACCATGGTCTACGAGGCTGTTGATGTTTACCATAGTGGTAGCGATGAAAACGGGGATATATTTATAGGGAATTTCTCCAAAAGATGATAAATGAGAAGCATGAAAGATATATGTTGTTGTGTTGTGTTGTGTGTTGTGTTATGTTGTTGTTGTTGTTATGTGTGTGTTGTGTTATATGTTATGTCGATTTAGGGCCGAAACAGCAAAAGCGAAGTAAGGTGATGGCCCAATGCATGTTAACTTGGAGCAATCTTTCCGAAAAATCTTTAAAATTTTGTATTTTTTTTCTCAACAAAATTGGGAAAGGAATTCTTGAAAATAAAGTCAAAGTCAAAGTCAAAGTCAAAGATTTATTTGCAGATAAATATGGTTATAAAAGTTCTTACAATGGTTATATATAATGGTTGCTTAACATATTTAATCATAACATAATGACATGCAAATTTTTTACAGGTAAAATTAATTAATTATTATTCCAATTGTAGTACAAATAAACAAATTATTATTAATTAAATTTGAACTGAAGGAATTCTTTTATAGTATAAAAGGGATTCTCAATTAACCACCTGCGTAAGGCCCTTTTGAAGCGGACCATTGGAAGTTTCTTAAATCGGTCTGGAATCTTATTATAAACTTTAATGCATATGGGGTAACAACTTCGCCTATATAGATCCGTTCTCATTTTAGGATTAATCAACCTATTAGGAAATCTAGTTCTGAACGAGCATTTATCTCCCAGTTTTTCAAACATCTCTGGATGAGATTTGGTAAATTTACATATTTCCTCAATATAGATACCTGTTAATGTCAGTATTCTTAGTTTCTTGAACAGTGGTTTACAGGATGTGAGTGGGTCTACATTACAAATCGCACGTATACACCTCTTTTGTGCGATGAAGGCTCTTCCGAGATGCACCGAGTTTCCCCATACCAGTATACCATAACGCAGTATTGAACCAACATAAGCATGATAAGCCTGTAATGTGGCTTGTCTACTTGTTAGGTTAGATAAACGCCATAAAACATAAGCAAACTTACTGAGTTTTCCACATATCATATCAATATGACCAATCCAGGAGCACCTCTCATCTAGAACTATCCCAAGAAAAGTCATACTATCTGATTGTTGTATTTGTTTATCATTATAAGTGATGTTTAAATTAATTTTATTCCAGTTTTTGTTAAGAAATTGTACATATTTTGTTTTATCTATGTTAGGTTTAAGGTTATTCTTTTCCATCCAAGATATTATTTTTATTACGGTGTTATTTATTTCTTCATTATAGTTTTTTTTAGTTTTAGGGATAATTACGGACACATCGTCTGCAAAGAGTATGCAAGGATAGTCAGTTACTTCTGTCAGGTCATTAATATATAACAGAAAGAGTGGGGGACCTAAAATACTGCCCTGTGGAACGCCTGTACAATTGTAACCCAATTCGGATTTAAATTTCATTTCACCGTTTTGGTTTGGTTTATCCACAGTAATTTCTACAAATTGCGATCTGTTTGTAAGGTAACTTTGTAACCATGCATTTGCTTTACCGCGTATTCCATATTTGTCACATTTTTTTAGTAGTAGCTCATGCGATACAAAGTCAAAGGCTTTTGACATGTCAAAAAATACAACTCTCTGCTCAACTCTCCCACCCCTCCTTCTTATCTTATATCACACTTTAAATATCTATGTTCTTCTCACGCTAAGAATCTGCGTTCTTCTAATAATCTTCTACTGCTTTGTCCTTCTCATACTTCTGACTTTGTTCATTCTTCCTTTCATATACAGTCCATACTTCTGTGGAATGCGCTTCCTCTCGAGATCAGGACGGCGACCAGTCTATATGCATTTAAGCGGATGTTGCGAAAGTACTTTCTGCACAAATAGTAAAGTCGTCTCAATAACCCCTTTCTTTTACTTTATATAAATATATATGTATATATTATATTAAATTATATATGTATGTTTATTTTGTATATATATATACCTACATACTTTTGAACTGTTATTTTCTAAATATTCTTTTGTATTTTTATGCACCTGCCACATTTTCTCTTCACCACCCTAGGTTGACTGGTAGAGAATGCCTAAGGCATTAAGTCCGCCTTTGTACTTTTGTGTTGCATAAAGTTTTAATAAATAAATAAACAGTGGTCGGGATTTTCTGGTCAATATTTTTAGTAACTAGGTTAGTTAAATTAAATGCCGCTGTGGTTGTCGATTTCTTTTTTTGGAATCCATGTTGTTCATGTTTCAAAATTCGGAACTTATCGATAAAATTTATTAATCTCGTATGCATGACCTTTTCGTAAATTTTCGCTAAAATAGGCAATAAAGCTATCGGTCTGTAATTATCAACAAGTTTTTTGTTACCTTTTTTATATATTGGTTTAATAACTGTCATTTTTAATTTCTCAGGAAACACTCCCGTGAATAAGGACAAGTTTATTAAATGTACTAATACCGGACTAATAATAAGGCTTATATATTTTATAATTTTTGTAGGTACTTCATCATAACCTGTTGAGTTTGTATCCCGGAGTGATTTTATTACTTTTTGTATTTCGTCATCATTGGTGGGCATTAAAAATATACTAGAATTAATAGGATCAATGTCATAATTATTAGTATTAATGTCAAAATCGTTATTCGTCATATTGATATAATAATCATTTACATAATTGGCAATGTCTATGGGGTTTGTTAGTGATCCGGTATCAGTTTCTATCTCCTTAATATTTGACTCCTGAATTTGATTATTATTGGAATAATGTTTTATTAAATCCCATGACGCCTTGCATTTATTTTTAGCCCTAGTTATGTAATTAGAATTATGAAGTTTTTGTGCTTTTTGTATACATTTTTTAAGTAATTTATTATAATTTAAGTATTTTATTTTATTATCTTTATCTGATGAGAAGTAGTATTTAAAACGCAAGTTCCTTTTGGTTTTAGTTGATTTTTTAATACCTTTGGAAATCCATTTTGCATATTTTTTTACTTGATTGACTTTGATCTTGACTTTAGGGAAGCACAAATCAAAGAACAAGATAAGTGTATCATGAAACTGATTAAACGCACTGTTGTCTTCCTGATCAGAAAAAAACTTCTGCTCATTTTAACTTTGACATACAGTTAAAGAACTTTTCTTTATTTTCGGCGCTAAAATCACGCTTATGAATTATACGAAAGCGTAAAGGCAAAGGAACTTTACTGTTTACTTGTATGGAAATCATCTGAGCTGTTTCGTGATCTGACAGTCCCAGCGGTATAACCTCACATATTGCATCCTTACAGTTACTTATTATTTGATCTAGACATGAATTTCTTCTTGTTGGTTGTTTTATATGTAATGTTAAGTCAAAATTATTTACAATCCTAGTTAATTCGTCTATGCATTTCTTATTTCTATCGATTTTTTTGCTCAAAATATCAATGTTAAGATCACCTACTATCACTAGTTGTTTTTTTGATTTATTTCGAAGGTTGCACAATATTATTTCTAGATTACGTAGGAAAATAAAAGGGTTTGAGCTTGGTGTACGATATAAGGCTATTATTATAATGTTATATTGTAAGAGTTCAATACCACAACACTCAAACTCATTTTCAGACGCATATTTTTTCAATTGCGTCAGTACTTTGTACTCAATGTGATTTAGGCAGAATATACAAACACCACCTCGCTTTTTATTCTTTCTTGAGTACCAGTCTTCTAATTTTTAGGCAATGCTACTCTCCTCACCCGCTTTAATAAAAGTCTCCGTTAAGCACACTACGTCAATAACTAACTTCTCATTTAGGAACGAGTCAAATGCAATTTCTAAAAGTTCTCTTTTACTTCTTAAACCTGCAATATTTTGATGAAGAACATTTATTGAGTAACAATTAATTACGTCAATGGACTTTACGTCTTTTACCTTACTTAACTCATTATCATAAGAGTTCATATGTGGCTTATCACAGAACGTTTTAGTTGTAGGTAAAGTATTACTAGTACCTGCGAAAAAAGGTATTATTTGTGGTGCTTTTATAGTTAGATGATCTTTTTGGTCGGTAAGTAGGCTTTATGTCTAGGCTTGTATTAAAATATGTAGACAAATCGGACCATTTTGACTGAGCAGTTGGGTTTTTGTTGAAGTTTAGGTATTTGCTTTTATAGTCAATTGTATCGATCAGAACGTTCAGTTTATGACAAGTATTGCTATGAGTACGTAAGAAGTAACAATTATCGTTATTGTTACATATTAGTTCTAAATTATTATTTAGTAACTTTACATTTAGATGTTTATTTTCCAACACAATTTTTATATTTTTTTATAAACATATATAATTCATTTAGCAAAATAGTAGGGTTGTAGTCATTTTCTCCTACACAAATAATAATTTTATCACAAGATTTACATGTCAACTCTGTGTTTAACAATTGCTGAGAGATTGCATTGTATTTTATCATTCCCTCTACACAGTACCTTTTGTATGAACTATTAAATCTTAGATCAAGTAGGCGTGTAGTTAAGCCCGTAATTTGCTGGGTTCCAAGGACATGTATTTTTCTCTTCGGATAAATACTATTGTTTCTAAGATATGAATTAACATTTATAATAGCTTTTTTCTTACTATGCTGCACGGTAGTTTGAGCGCATTCTGCATTTGTCTTCTTGAATTTTGGTCGTTCTTCCGTATTTAGTGTAGTAGTCAAATTGGTTAAGTTGAATTTTTGAGTCCCATTATGTAACGAGTTGTTAGGTTTCCTTCCCATTCCTGGTTCATGTTGTAGTTGTAGTTGGTTGGTTAAAATCTTTGATTCGTGTAAGTTTCTAGATTTCCGTTTAGGAGTGCTAAGTTTTGGTGAAAATATTTTACTTAAACTATTAATTTTGGTTTCTTGATTTTGTAATCATTTCTCTAAATCAATTTTTTCAAGTATTAAGTTTTCAATTTCTTTATGAGCACTCTCTAGCTTTTCCTTTAAATCTCTGACAGTTTCCTTTAAATCAGTAATATCTTGGCAATCCCATGTAGATAAGTCAGGTAAACTTCTTCCCAGGGCATTAGAGTCGGTGGATAGGAATGAATTATCTTCAAAACTTGTTGCAGAGGCATTTAAATTAGTAATTCTTCTTCGAAGTGTAATATAATCATTCGTGTTTTCCATGATAGTAGATTGTAAAATTATTAAAAGAATTGAGTACCCAGATAAGCAGCAATATTCAGACAATGTTGTTGCTGCACTGCACTGCTGAGTGTCGCTGCACTGCACCGCCGAGTACTGCTGCACTGAACCCCTGAGTGTCGCTGCACTGCACCGTTGAGTACTGCTGCACTGAACCCCTGAGTGTCGCTGCACTGCACGGCTGAGTATAGCTGCACTGCACTTCTGATACTGAGTGTAGCTGCACTGCACCACCAATGCCAATGGCGCCGGTGTTATCTGCTTTGGCAATACTGTTTTTAGGATGTTGATCTGCCGAAAGGTGGCGTTGTATTCAACTGTTTTAAATAAAAAACGGAACGTTTTTGTAGGAAATTTTTGAAATCACTATTTCAAAGTGTTTTCTCAATAATTGTTCCAGGTGATATTTCTAATATTCAGTCAGAAACGTCACAATCAAGTTCAACAAGCACTTACAACATCTTGATTCCCAATATACAAGTCACTGTTTGGGTCACTTAAAGTCACTGTTAATATAGTTTTAGATGCACAATAATCGTGGATAACACTTTCACAGATAGATAATGTGTCCGGATTCACTTTATTGAAGAATTCACAGTTCATAGATGGGATTAATTATTTTTAAATATAAATTTAGCAGGAGCACAGTCATCAAAGCGAATGTTTACGTGTCAGCGCCATCTGGAGGTCGTCCAATAGGAGACTCAAGGAGACGAAGAGAGCTTTTTTCAATAATTTTGTGATTACTGTGTTGAACTTTGAAAGATTCAGTTGTCTGTCCGTACTGTCAGATAAGAATAATTCACGTTTCGAAAGGTTGAGAATGTTGAGATCAAGTCCTTTTTTGATTACAGTTGATTTTTTCAATAATTTTGTGATTACTGTGTTGAACTTTGAAAGATTCAGTTGTCTGTCCGTACTGTCAGATAAGAATAATTCACGTTTCGAAAGGTTGAGAATGTTGAGATCAAGTCCTTTTTTGATTACAGTTGATTTTTAGGAATTTATTGCAGATAATCTAAAACTGTGTCTATATCGCCTCCTGAGTTTCCGTTGTTCAGATTTTTTTTCCGGTTGACTGGTAGACAATGCCTTGTTGCGTTAAATCCGCTTATCTTCCACTACTGTACATGAAGTTTAAATAAATAAGTATTTTTCAAACAATAATTTAAACAAAATTATACCCTGTGACGTCGGGTGGGCCACCGTACCACGGAAAGCACGTTAAGGTGTTGGTGACATTTGATATTTTTTACAGTAGACAGAAGCCAGATATTACGACACCAGCCTTGCCAAGGAGTATTGGTATCTAGCGTTATTGGGTTGTGGAGGTCAGAGAGGCAGTCGTTTCATGTAAAATACTGGTACTTAGCTGTACCTGGTAGGACTGGAAGCCAACCCTTACTTACTCATAAATTGGGAAAAGGCTAGGTAGGGGAGTATATGGATATAGTTATTTTGAAGTTTGATAGCTGCCTATAAAATTTAATAATGGGCTATGGCTTAAAAATATACCTATAACCTGATATAACTATAACCTAAAATTTTAAATTCAGCACTCTACACGTGCAGTCCAAGTTAAAATATTTAAGTTTAATTTGTACATGAGGCAGACTTATTTTAAATTATAACTGCGGCATTATAGAACCTGGGTGAAGAAAAGTTGCAAGTGACCTTATTTGCAAGATAATGCTTTAATTGATATAAACCAGTGCCTGCCTTAAAAATGGAATAACTTTAAGCCGCTAAAGCAAGTAATTTATTAACGTGATACCAAACCGACCCGCAGGTCTCGCATCTAATAATGATCTGAAATGACAATAGTTATTTTCCTAACTCAGAAATCCACAAAAGCGTGAAAGGAAAATATAAATGATTCCAGTGTATTAAATTGCAATATTTCACTTGAAACAGTTTGTCAGCGTTCAAATGGTTGTGTTCATCTCGTTAGACTTAACTTACCTACTGTCATCTATTAAGTATGATAGCAATAGGAAAGGGAAATAAAAAAACATTGAAGATATCTTCTTTATTGTGTTATTATTATTTCTTTATTATATTATTACTGTATTGTTTATTCAAGGGCAAGTGTAACTACCAGTCTCTAAATATGACAAAATAACTGGAGTTATATAATTCGGAATATCCTTACCATAAACAAAATCTAGATGACCAAAAGTTTTGTCAGAAAGTACGCAAAGTTTAGCATTTTCTAATTTGGAAACAAGCGTTTTTACGTCGGTTACATTAGCGACGTAGTCGTTTTCACTCCCTAGAAACACCCATGGCATAGAGACGCCAGACAAATCATAAAATGGAGGACTCATCCGTCGGTATACGAAAAGATTTTTGAAAAATCCATAATCGTATTCAGAGAAGCCGTTGTTCTGTAATTGCCCCCATCTGACAAAGTTTCTTAAAGAAGTTCCAGAGGGAGTATGACCAACAACTACAGACAAAACATCCTCGGTAATCTGGAACTTATTATAACCTAAAACTGCGAATACGAGTACAGAGCAAAAAGGATAAGATAGGTCAGTGGTACCGCACAGAAATTTTCCAGAATTTTGTAGTAGTCCATTTCGTTTTAATACTTCTTTATTCAGAAATGAGTTAGTCAGTGAAAGTGCTGGAGCAATAACACTTTGGAACTTTATCACGATAAACCTGGAATGGTCCAACCATGCAGTCGGAGATAAGCCGAAGCCAACCTTAATCTTGGCATTGTATTCAGGCTTCTTGGAGCAAAGAATTAACAACATACTGACTCCTTGTGAATGTGCGACATATGATAATTGGGTTTCATTTGTCTTAAGTAAAACATAATCTATAACTGCCGGTAGATCAAAAATGGCCATTTCATCAACAGAAAAGTCCCAGAATGCTGAGTCTTTATCGGGATTTAACGTGGTATGATTTCTGCTGTAAAAGTTTCCTCTGACGTTGGGAACCCATACGTCGTAACAGTTGTCAGAGTATACGTAGCAGTGAGCCTTTCCAGGTCCCGGTATGAGGCAGTCATCGCCACTGAGGTAGAGACCATGCATGAACATTATGACGCCTTTGGAGGCTTTACAGGAATTCTGGACAGGTATTCGGTAAAGGCCCAAGATGTATCCATCTTCTGTGGTAACAAAATGTTTTTCAGATGTGTAGTTATCGTATGCAGCAAGTTCAGTAAACGACAAATTTTGCCTTGGCGATATTCCAAACGGAGAGTCCTCATCCTCATCATCACAGAAAATTGTGTGTATTGAACAGATCAGTATCAGCGCGTAGAGAAAATTCATGTTTGACTTTGTGTGTGTTCCTGCAAAAATACAAATAAAATTCTATTTATGTGTTGGGATAATTATAATTCTTCACCATATCATTAGCATACATGTCATCATAGCGTTTAGTATAAATCGAGCAAAGACTAGCAGTAAGAAAATGAATAATGTTTTCTTGGAAATTTTAATATATCATGACATAAACAGTGTCTATTCAAATGAAATTCTATGAGTGATAACGATAGTCGGAAATTCGTAATTGTATGGTATTAACATGCCCTACAGAAATGTCACGTTACCAGTTCATAACATTTTGGACTCTTGAAAAATCGTTGTCGTTGTACGAATTTCATTTTGTATAGCACCAAATCTGTCTGTAGGCCGGTCAATTTAGGTATCCAAGGTTACAATAAGTCGCATCCAGCTGAAAATTGATAGGATTTTTCAAAACACCATCTAAGAAGCCTAAATCACTTAAAAAAACCCTCATCGATCTGACACCTGGAAAAAAAATACTCGGGGTCAAAGGTCACAAAAACGAGGTTTTCGCGATTTTCAACAAAACGGTAGGTTTTATCATAAAATTAGCTCATACAAAGATTGTAGATCAGATAATTATCTACAAAAATGTCTCAATACTTTTTTCCTAAGAGCCACCGTTTTTGACATATATAATGATTCAAAAAGTTGAAAGACGTCATCGTCACAATATGCACACGTTTTCACATCACCTTTGAGGTAGTGTAAGGGCTACTACACACTGTGCCGGCGGCAATACCGCCGGGTTTATGCCGAGCGGCTATGCCGCCGGCAATAAAAGCCGCGCAAAGCCGCCAAGCATAATTCCGGTTGTGATAGTCACATAGAACGGGATTCCATAATATATCATTTTCATGAAATTTTTCTATTAATAGCAACACAGTTTCGTCGTCCCAATGAAACGACATTTTAATTTCTTTAATACCTACAAACAAACCGCACACCACTACCGCTCGAATGCTAGGAACGAACTGACGCCGGCAAGTCGCGTTAACCCGGCACATCCCGGCGGCCATGCCGGCGGCTTCTTTGTGTGGCAAAGCCACAGGCGGCTTTGAATGCCGCCGGGTGCACGGCCGGCGGCCTAGCCGGCGGCTTGCCCGGCGGCCCTGCCGCCGGCACTGTGTGTAGGCCTTTAGGTTCGTAAACATCTTTGAGACTCGATTCGGAAATTGAACATAAACGGCCGTTTTTTTCGTTAATTTACTACTCTTGGGTACGGCGCAGAACCAATGAAAGCAGATTCATTCGATTCTTGGTATTTCTAGTTTTAACGAAGGCATTAAGTAAGTAAAAATTTGTTTTAACTTGGGAAAACGAGTTTCAACTGTAACATATACGAGCTATACATTTTTTTTCTAACACGTTGCTTTTGCAAAACTTTTTATATTCTTTAGGCCTACACCACCTTAAATTTCATTAATGATTTATTTTTGTTAACATCTCATTTTTTTTATTTTTTTTTATTTGATAGTTGTAATTATTTATTTTTTCTTTGCCTTTTTTATATAGCCTCTTTTTTACAATGTGAATGTGAGAACACTGTAGACTCCACGAATTCTTAGATTACTTTCTATCACGACTCACTTTTTTATTATGATTATTTTTAATGTGCTTTTAGGTACAATATTGACTGATCTATACTGTCCTTACATATCTACTGATATTGTAATCTGGAAATATTGTAACAACAACCATTTTTTTTAACAGTAGGTAACCATGGAGTTTCTTTTTGGTTTTTCTCCATAGGAAACGACCAATTACAACCGTGCACTAGCTTCTGACGTTTTATAAGTGCTCATGTAGGCCTATGTGAAATAAAAACCATTTTGAATATTCACTTTGTTAGTAGCTGTGCCCAAAATATCTACTCTTGGGCACGGTGCAGGACCAATGAAAGCAGATTCAGAAAGTAAATGTTATTGGATAAAGACTTACTAAATGTATCTGCAATTCAGTTTGTTCTAATCCTAATGTATAAGTTAGTATCCAACGTGTTTACTAACAAAAATGGTTCCTACGTTGTCCCAAATAAAACAATTTATTATCGTAATTACAAACATCGTGAGATTGTTATAAATCATACGAATGTGTAAATTCTAGATAGTATTATGAATAAAACATATATGTATCTAATTAAAAATAGTCAATTTACAATTTTACGTGATCCATCATATATAAGCTAAGGGTTTTTACAATTATCCGGTGTCAATGAATATCATCAAGGAATTCCTGAGACCAAAAGTTGTTCGAGAACTGTCATTTATTAATACCACGTATTATTTGAAGACATTTTGCCGGATATACAGTATACGATGACAAAACTCTCAAAATCTTATGATTATTTTTGTTTTTGCGAATTTATCTGATTGGTATTTAAATATGTAGGTCTTAAATTAAAGTTTTTATTGATATTATCGCCAGTATACAGCGAAATCGAAAGGGACTTACCTTTTCCGTTACATATTGTGTATGGTAAGAATGAGTTGACTCCTTATATGATGAGAATGTTTTTTCTTATATACCCCCGTAGGTACAGAAATATCGCATATTTGTTCTATAGGATAATCAATATGCGGGCGATTAAATCATTAAAGGGCATCTTCACACGAGTCTTGTTTTTTTTACTAGCCTGTTCATTCCACTTCGGGGCAAAGGCCTCCCTCAAATCTTTCGCTCTTTAGCACGCCCGCGCTTCCTCTTTTCAGTTCTGGCGAAAACTGTCTAGTTGTTTTGCCATCTCCTTCGTGGTCTGCCGCAATGAGTCATCTTCTATTCTTGCTAATATTCTCTTAATAGGAAGTCTTATTAGTTTAGTAAAATATATAATATCATCACCACTATCATCATTTCTGGCGTACGAACTCCACTGTTGAAAATACTTGTAAATGTATGTAGATCTCCCAAAGCGTCAACTCATTGATTGGTCTTATGCGTCTCGTATCAAGCGGACTCCTACAGTCCTCATCAGATCATAGGTGCTTCTTGTGGAAGGCCTTGAAGACATCTTCCATAGAAACTGTAAATAATTTTGGAATAATTACGCCTCCCTGCCTCACACCCTGCTGCAGGAAAATAGGTTTCGAGGTCTAGTCTTGAAGGCGGACTGACTTAGCGTGGCGTTTCAGTACAAATTCTTCAGCACTTCGATGTATCGATAATCACTTTGGCACCATTGAATGGACTGTAGTACAGTAGTCCCGATCAAATCAAAGGCTTTCTCGTTGTTCAGAAATGCTAGACAGAGAGGCAAATTATACTCTTTGGTCTTTTGTGTAACCTACCGCAGGGTATGAATGTGGTCTATGGTACTAAAGCCTTTTCGGAAGCCGTTTTGCTCGTGATGACTCTGAAAAACAGCTTGTGGGCATGGCTCAGAACTGAGATGGACCTGTAATTCTTAAGCAGAGCATTGTCACTCTTCTTAAAGAAGAGTACCACCACACCTCCGCTCCTTGTCCGTGGCCTTTTTCCCTCAAGTATGACGCAATCTACTATTGACGTCCAAGATGTGTTCTATATAGTGTCGGGTCAATATAGCTCTTGGGTCATTTGTTAGATTCGCAGTGGCTTTAGTAGCTGAAGTGTACCTACAACTGTCCATAGAGATCATCATCGGTGTTTAGATGAGTGAGCTGGCTCAGCCCAATAAAACAGGCCTCTTGCTAAGACCTTGGAGCAGTTGTAACCTTCCTGTATTAAAGCGGCAGACGCACTAAAAATACTCGTAGCTCTCGTAAAAAACCTTTGTCAAGTTTGTTGCCAGCCTAATTAACAATTAAATTAATATTTATATGAACTGGCTCTTCTGGTACCATCTTAGTTTAATTTGAACAAATGGATGTCTTATGACAAAATTCTGAGTCATTTTGCCAATTCATGGCATTGAAAGTAGGTGGTTTTATTTACAGAGTAAAGGTGTATTATTCTCTAAAAATATATACAATTAATGTAATTATCTGTTTTGCACAGTCACGGTAACATACCTAAAAGATGTGCAGTATTACAAGTAGGTATCTTCTGGCAATTAATAAACTTAATCATATATGTTTCCATCAATTGTCGTGTTGGTCAATTCTTTAAGTCACCCGGTTCGGGTTTCGAAACCGGGCAAGCATCAATGTGATTTTTTCAATTCATATGTACTTTTTAAGTTTATCTAGGATAATACTGACACCCCGTGCCTGTAAGTCCCCTTTTTGAGGCGTGGTTGGAAAGACCTCACGGCTTCCGCATGACGCAGGTTCTCACCGAACACAGTAAGTTCGGGAAGTGCCTGCACCGGATTCGTGCGGAAGCGACGCTCGGGTGTCGCCATTGTGTGGACCGCCCCGGAGGACACGGTGGAGCACACAGTGGAGGTGTGCCCCGCTTGGGCAGAGCAACGCCGTGTCCTCGTGGGGGCGATCGGCGGCGGCGATCTCTCGCGCTAGGCCTTGGTACAGGCCATGGTCCGGAGCGAGGAGGAGTGGCAGGCGGTCGCCTCCTTCTGCGAAGCAGTAATGCTAGCAAAGGAGGCGGCCGATCGCGTGAGGCAACGGTCCTCACGCCCCAACCACCGCCGGGATTCCGATCCCGATTTCCGGCTGGGATGGGTGGTTGTCCGGTAACCGTCCGGGCTAAGCCAAAGTCGTCGACGGCGCGTACTGTTCCACGCGCGCCTCATGGAGATGTCAGCAAATCGTAGGAGGCCAGCAGGGTCGAATCCTACTGGGGCCACGGGTAGTGTGAAAATGAAACCCGGAGCCCTAGGACGAAGGCAAAGAGGGAGTGGGTTTTTAGTCAGTAAAAGTCTGACACTATGTCCCGCTCCGACCAAGAGCGAAATTTATCATATATCGTGAATTTCCTACCTAAAAAAATAAAACCCCGTGCCTCGGAAAACATGTAAAGCTGTTGGTCCTGGTTGTCATTCGTAGACCTTTGACAGTCGTTACAGGTAGCCAGACGCCAGAAAGTGTGAACATCAGTCTATCCGAGGAGTATCGTGTTGCCTTGTAACTAGGTTTGGGTCTGATAAGTGGTCGCTCCATATGAAATACAGGTATTCAGCCACATCTGATTAGTCTGGAAGACGATCCCAAGCTAGTTGGGAAATGGCTAGGGAGATAATGGTGTGAATCCTAGTTTAAACGCAAAGGAAAGTTGTATCCATCCATTATATTATATATACACCACTAATGTTTAATTAGTACAAATTCTTAAAGGTCTTGTTATTATTTAAGTAAAGTCTCAATAAATAATATTCATAAACAGCAAAGTTATGAGCGTTTCTTTATATCCCAAAATGTCATTCAATTTGTGGATATATTGTACAGGCTATTGATTACGAATGAATGAATGGCGATAAAAATGGAAAAACACTGCGCGAAATTATTATGAATAATTGATTTAATTATGAGTTTACCAATTATGACAAATTTTCGAGGACAATTTTGGTATTTCGTTTTTTTACTTTTCACTACACAAATGTGATTAGTAACGGGTACGGAAAGAGTTGCATTTTTTGTAATAATTAAAAAATAGGAGTGTATATTATAATATTTATGTTAAATTATATGAATACGTTACTGTAAAACCTATGTAAGTATATATAGATAGGTTTTATAGGATACATTATGAAGAGTGTGCGCAGGAATTACATGACTTGATTCCGCCATCACTTTTCACTGGACAACCCAACGTACGGCGAGTTTCAACCCCTTACGTTGTTGACACCTTTACGGTCCGGACTAAGCGTTTCGCCTCGTCGTTTATACGACGTACCTACATCGGAGGCAGAACAATTTGCCCGCAATGGTCTTCCCGATTATAATTTAGGTGTCTTCAAGGTTACATTGAATAGGCTCTTAGTAAACTAGTGTGATTTATCATCAAAGATTGCATCATTGCTTACCATCAGGTGGGATTGCAGTCATTTATTTTAAAAAAAGGTACTCATATATACGTGGGGCATTGAAAGTCTCTAGATCTGGCCACTTACAATAAAAAAATGAAAAAACAATTATAGAATTCGAAAATGGAACTCTTTGAGAGCAAGTTACTTTTTAATTTGCGAGACTGTCATTTGTTTTCTCATTGTGGCGTCCTTTTTTTTTAGTTAGGTGGTTGATGAAATGATACTGCTGCTTAAATAGTTAAACTAAATAGATATATTTATCAGACCAACGGTTTGGAAATACAAAGAAGCGAGGGACGATGACCGCTAATCGTGTACTGAATGCTCGACTAATATAAATTAGTGAAAAGAGGTAAAAATGCACGAATAAGCATTAGTGCATTATTAGTGTATGGTTTCACCGTACATGCTCCCGGGCCAAAAAGATACAAAAATGTTACACGTCTTCTAATCTAAAGCGACACGTTTTAGGTATGGGTGACGTAGCTGTATCCCGTTTACAATCAGTGTTCGCACTAGTTATATCCACTTCACTTGGCTGACGGTCAGCCGTACTCTGCTTTCGCGAAAACACAACACTATTTGCCACACTTTGGGATAGTTCCACTGAAGAAACTGCTCGACACCTCCTCCATATGAAGTACGCTGCCACCAAAACGGCTACATAGTTCTGCGGTTAAGAAAATAAGACCACAGTTCACACGTATCACTGTAATCCACTCTGCTGAGATCTGACCAAGTTCACTCACGAATTACTTAATAAACGTTACTCCCCAAAGAAAAACGAATACTAAAACTCGCGAGGTCCCGCCCGATGGCTCGAAGGACCAAAAAATATGTTGGGGGACGTAGCGAGGTGTCGGTGTTTGGTCGTTAATCACTGTTTATTACTTCTCACTTAAAATTAATGTTCTTAATGTTAAACTAAGCTAAAAATGTAAATGAAATGTTTAAATGTTATGAATACACCCAGCTATCGCGGTAGACGAAAGTGCACTAGGCCAAGATGGTGCGTTGAAGTGCCATTCTATATTCAAATCTGTTAGCTCTGCAAGAAAGTTGCGATCATACCTAAACGTTTTTGAAATTGGCTGTTTGCTTACGCAGCATGTCATCTAACTTGCTGGTAGAGCCCTTTGACTCCATTGTTCGTGACATACTAGCTTTTGCTTTTAACATGCTATAAACATGTTTTAGATCAGACTGTAAGTTGTCCACAGGCAATGTAGTATCCTTTGTTAATTGTCCTGAAATAAACTGTAACTCACGTTGTAACTGATCCGGCGTTAACAGGTGAGTGTTGAATTTCCCGTGATAGATATCCGTAATGATATCTAACAGAGTATCCTGAATCCTTTTTAGGTTTTGCAATAAGTTTATGGTCGTAATTGCTCTGATAACTTGCATGTTGCCCACTGTTTCGAAATACAGTGAGTTGTTGTTTGGTAACGCTGATATATTAAAGGCTGCGTGAGATGTTGTTAGCAATGACATAAAAAAGATCAACGACATTACTACTGATAACAAATTAGATTTGAACATACTGTGCAATAAAAAGTTTGCTTTTGCTTTCGAAGATTGTGTGTCGCTATCAAAATGAATTTAACTCGTGAACATTTTCGTTCACTGATTTGGTGGCTCAAGTCAACAAGAGAGTTGCCAAAGACTTCAATTGGCAACAGTCGCAGCTCTGTGTATTCGTGGATTGGAGAATTTAGACATGGGCATGATCATCTCTTTGATAAGGTACGTGAAAGTCGGCCGGTGACTGCGGTTACAGGCTCGAATATTGACACCGTACGATACCTCACGGCGTCCTCACCTTCCACATGACGCAGGTCCTCACTGAACACGGTAAATTCGGGAAGTTTCTGCACCGGATTCGTGCGGAAGCGACGCCCGGGTGTCGCCACTGTGTGGACCACCCGGAGGACACGGTGGAGCACATGGTGGAGGTGTGCCCCGCTTAGAGCGCCGCCGTGTCCTCGTGGGGGCGATCGGTGGTGGCGATCTCTCGCGCCGGGCCTTGGTACAGGCCATGGTCCGGAGCGAGGAGCAGTGGCAGGCGGTTGTCTCTTTCTGCGAAGCCGGGATTCCGATCCCGATTACCGGCCATCGTATGCGCGGGCTTGCGGACAGCGAGCAATGTGTAGCTCACTGTCCGACCGTCCGGTAACCGTCCGGACCGAGCCCAAGTCGTCGACGGCGCGTATTGTTCCACGCGCGCCTCAGGGAGATGTCAGCAAATCGTAGGGGCCCAGCAGGGTCGAAGCCTACTGGGGCCACGGGTACTGTGAAAGTGAAACCCGGTGCCCTGGGACGAAGGCAAAGAAGGAACAGGAGTGGATTTTTAGTCAGTAAAAGTCTGACTATCTCTCGCTCCACCCTAGAGCGCGATTTGTCATTAGATGTTTTTCCCACCTTAAAAAAAAAAAACACCTTACGACAACATGAAACTGACAAAAAAATTACTTGCCAGTAAATTCGTGCTTTGTTAGGCATTGGAATGAGCCAAGTGTAAAATATTTTACATGTGCATCTGAAGGTTCGAAAGCTTTGCACTCGATGGATACCACATAACCTAACGGAGGACCAGAAACGACTGCGTATCCAGTGGTGCCGTAAAATGATAAAAAAGTGTAATGGAGGACAGTCATTGGGCGTCTATAATATCGTGACAGGAGACGAAACCTTGGTGTACAACTTTAAACCCGAAAGAAAAAAACCAGTCGGCAGAGTGGGTCTTTCCTTTTGAAGATTTGCTGACGAAAGTTAAGAAAAGTAAAAGTGTTAGTAAAAAATGATTGCTTCTTTTCTCGACAAATCAGGACATTACACTACTAGTATCGCTTGAAGATCAAAGAACAGTGACTGCAGATTGGTACGTCAGCACTTGCTTGCCCAGTCTTATAAAAAGTTCGTAAAAAGCTTCCTCGAAGCAATGTACTCCTCCACCATGATAACGCATCCTCACATTGCACTAAGTTAACAGAAGCCTATTTGAAGGCTTCAAACACGGAACTAATGACGCATCCGCCTTACAGCCCGGACCTCGCATCCTGCGACTTCTATTTGTTTCCTTCAAAATTGAGGAGAAACTTAGAGGCACACGTTTTACGAGCCCTGAATCGGCGGTGAATGCGTTCCATTAAGCCATTGAAGAGGTCCATAAAGAAGATTGGTCCAACAGCTTTGTACAGTGCTTTCAGCGAATGCAAATATGCATTAATTGCGAGGGAATATACTTTGAAAAACAATAAATGTATCGTAAGTCTTATATCTAGTCTTATTTATCAGAATCCAGAAACTTTCAGTATGTCCTAAGTATTTATATAGAAGTTACTTAGTTTGTCGGTTAATTTAAAAAAGTTTGAAATTAAATGGAAGCAAGAGGAAGTTTGAAAATACTAGCAATTAAGCCACCTCGGGTGGTTTGGGTTCTCTTGCTTAGCATAGCATAGCATAGTCGGCCTTATAATGTGCCCACTGTTGGGACTCAGGCCTCCTCTCTAGGAGAGGGAATTGGCCGTAATCCACTACGCGGGTCCAGTGCGGGTTGGTGGATGTCACATGTCTTCGAATTTTTGGTTCTAGTCTAGGACATGCTGGTTTCCTCACGATGTTTTCCTTCACCGTTTTGAGAGCAGTGGTGATGAAATAAATTACACAAAGTAAAGCGCCTGGCTGGGTTTGAACCCGCGACCTACAACTCGTAAGTCGGGGCCGTTACCACTCGGCAGAATTATACATTGACAAGTTATTAAAAAAATTGCGGCTCGTATCAAATGAATTATAAGTTATTTTTGCCCATTAATAAATGCATGAATTTGTATGCATACATTTCAATATTTATATTCATATGCAGACCTTGACCGTATAATCCACCATGACCTTTGGGCAATACGAAACACCCACAACTGCTCTGTGTTTGTGACTTCACAAAACAATAAATTGAAGGCAAACCAATCTCGCAGCCAATTGGGGCTATGAGTGACACTGGCCTCCATCAGAACGTTGTCCCAGTGTTGGTCACCACTCACTGTCAAGGAGCTAATGACTGGATGTCGACGTAAGGCTGCAAAGGATATTGGATACAATATATTTATTTATTAAAACTTTATGCACTAGTAATAAACACTGTACAAAGTCGAACTTAATGCCTTAGGCATTTTCTACCAGACGACCTTAGGGTGTTGCAGAAACAAAACATGGTAGGTGCTGCTTAATGGTAAAGAAATAGAAAAGAAATATAATAATAAATATATACTTAGATACATAAATACACACAAATTAACAGTGTAATTATGAAAAACGAATCTAACAAATCAACGCTGTGATGATTATACCAACTTCCTACGAATGTGTTCACGTGCCTTCACCTTAAAAGTGAACCGACTGGACGCCATCCTGATGTTCAGCGAGAGCGCATTCCAAGGAGAGATCGCCTGGACAAAGAAGGAGGACTGGATGAAGAGCGGTGTGTGGGACATCGTAGAAGACGATTATTGGTAGATCGGAGATTTTTATTATGACCAGAGCAAAGAAATTGGATTTGAGAAGTTAAATAAGAAGGAGAAGAAGGTTTATCAAGAAAAGAAAACAAGGTAGTCAAGGCTCTTAGCGCTCTACCTTTTACACTCGGATGAAGACGGCCCTGCTACTGCCTTCTTTGCCCCAAAACTTGCAGCAGCAAGTGACAGCACTGTCACATAGGATACTGTGGAAGTGGCGAAGTATTGGGCCCATATAATTTAGATGAATTATTTATCGATGCGTTTGAGTTGCAATGTAGATATTCGTAGAAGCCTTCTATGGATGGTGTGAAAGATAGCGTCTGGAAAGAAGATGAGACTACTGACATGAAGACTGACAGAGTAGCAAAAAAGTGGTGCGCCAACCACATATTATATTACTTATTTGGGATGGACAAGAGATTGTTGATGTATTTCAAAATTAAAATTATATTATACAAAGGTAAAGGTTTTATTCCATTCTGTAATAGCAAATTAGGTTTCCAACGTCACACGTAATGGAAGCCATACTGATCGGTAACAAGCGCTCACGAAACATTAGGGGACGCAATGGTGCGGCTGATCCGCCGGCCGGACTTTGGTCTTCGGCAGAACTTGTAGGTACATTTAACTTATGAATGGAATAATATTGTCAATATTATTAATGACTATTTATAATTTTTACTTAGAAAACGATTATGGAAAGAAAATAGCCCAGAACAAAACATTGAAACGTGATGTAATCCGCTCAGGGCTTGTGTGATGGATTACGGCTAGCAGTAGTATATTATAGGCCTAATTATGCTCAATTATTGAAAGAAAATGGGATTGATACCTATTAATCCCATTTTCTGAACTTATAAATGATACCTGCCATTTATAAGTTCTACCACTTTTATTTATACTTCTACCTTCTAAATTGATCGTCAAGTTCTAGTTCTAAAATATTTTATTTCACATAGGCCTACATAGGCACTTATAAAACGTTAGAAGCCGGTTAGTACATAGGTCTTAGATAGGAACCAAGGTTTATGTTTTATTGGATATACCCTTTGATGTTAAACAGAAGTTGTAGGTAGTGGTAGTGGACCCATCTACATTTATACACGGGATTACTGCCATAATGCGGTCCTGAATCGACATGTATCATAGTCCTCAACAATTTTTACATATCACGTTTTAGATCATGAGGTTATTGGTCCTATGAAGAGATTAATGCTATTGCATTGCTAAAACATAATAATTAAAGACGTGACCTCACTGCTTGATCCACCTAGGATATACCCATTTTATAATGATTACATTAGTCCTTATGCTACTATTGACAACACTCGATATAAAGTTTTTATGTTTTTTTCTGTGCTCCTTAAAACCAAAACAATCAGGTTTTTGGCGGGATTTCTTCGAGTGAAGTTATTCTTAATGGATATTGAGATGTAAAATTGGTGTAGTTTTGTATCTCAAGTGTCTGCGCAACTGGACAATATGTAGAATCATTGAAACAGACGCAATCTTGGTAAAATGGAACTGAGAATTTTATTGTAGTTTTGGCTACCTCAGCGAAGTTTGCTGAGAAGGCTGACTCGATACATTTGCTGCCAAATACTACAAAAACATTAGAATGTGTTGCACCAGCATTGTAATGGTATATTAATGAACTATTCACACGAATACATGGCTTAAAGAACTTAGTATCCAAGCCAAAAAAAAATTACAAAAAAAAAAACAAAACCAAATTATAACAATCCATCACCGTAAGCAGAATACGTAATTTACTCAAAAAATTTCTCGAACCATTTCCAATGTTAAGTTATGCAGTAATATCTTCCGGTCATAAGGAGCACGATTCTGCAATATTCTGCATTGGTTAGAAAATGCATAGGATGCAACGATGCAAGGCCAACTTAGCAGTCAATTTATAGGTAACATGGTGCGCGGCCGAGGCGTGCGACGCAATGGCGTGGAAGATACGCTGTGCAGTAACTGGGGTAATGGAAAACTAACAGAGGTGTTCCGTTAACTGCGTAGAAAATTGAGTTTTAAAATATGTATGATCGAGGAGAACTTAACTTAGGAGTAGGAGCTGGTAAAAGGATTGGTTTTGGGAAAAGCAACGTGAAGAAGAGCTAAAGAAATTCATCTTGAAATATGAATCCGATGTTCTGTCATCTTATCAAGCATAGTAAAAATGTAATGTAAATAGATAAAAATTTGAGGGCAGGAATCAATATACTAAAAGAACCAGCACAGTGTATATTACAGTCTCAAGTAATGACTAACCACTATCTTGACGGTGCATATTATTGCGATTATATAAAAGATGGTTTTTAGAGTTCCAAACCAAAAGGGTAAAAATGAGACCCTATTACTATCACTCAGCTGTCCGTCTACCTGTCACCAGGCTGTATAACTATGTTTTTTTTTTTTTATATAATAATTGTATAAGGTTTTAATTGTTTTCTGTATTTTTGAAGTTATACTTCTTGTGGCGCGATAGAGAAAAATGATGAGAGTGAATTTTTACGATGCGCGCGCACACCGACACCTGAATTCTACATCGTGAAGTTAGTTCTAGGTGGCATGCATGAAAATTGATAACTATGTTCAAGTTGTATATTCTAGTATTTTTATATTTAGAACACGTGTTTCGTAAGAGTACAATTAAACAGTGTGAATAAATAAATATTATTTTGGTGTTTTTATTAAATCAATTTCATATACGACGGTGATACTAATAATTTATTAAGTTAATAAAACCTTTTTTATTTAAATAAAATGTTTTTGATTAATTTTAATATTTATCGTTAATCACTACTGCATTCTAGTTATTTTTTTTCCATACGCCAAAGACGTATAACTTCTAACGCGTGTACATAAGTACACACACTCTTTTTTTTTTGTTTTGTATTTTATATTGTATTGACTGTTAAATTGTAATTCTAAATTTAAGTACATTATTTTGTTAATTTTTATCACAAACAATTGCAAATGTTATGTACGACGTTATTGTTACATACATCAGACCACCACGATGAAATCGATTCTTTTTGTTTTTTAATGTTAAATGTATTGTAATGTGGCAGTACTCAATAAAAAAATAAAAAAAATAAAATAAAATAATTAGACAGTTGAAATTGTCACAGATGATGTATATCTGTTGCCGCTATAACAACAAATACTAAAAACAGATATTTAAGTGGGGCCCCTGTACAACAAACGTGATATTTTTTATGCACTTTTTTAAGGACGGTACGGAACCATTCGTGTGCGAGCCCGACTCGCACTTAGCCAGTTTTTATGATAGTCGAAATTGAGTCTGTAAAGTGTTTTGTAAAGTTGAAAATTCTCTACACACAAAACGCAAAATTAATCTAATCACACCCCGAATATCGTTTCAAATACTAAATATTCATGAGCGATTCTAAGGCAAAGCCGTAGCACTAGTTGTATTGTAGTATGTATTAGAGGCGGTGGCAGTGAGTGCTGGAGAAGCAGGAATGTTTGGAGGCATCGCCGCGATATTGTTCTAGAGCTCTCTACGAAAATACGATGTGGCATATTGAGATTGTGTCTAAAATACATATATATTGTACATAAAAACATAGTACACAGTAATTTAATAATTCATGTACAAACGCTTAGATTAATTTGGTCCGAAACTCCGACACGTGGTCGTATTTGTGTAGCGACCGCGGCCCGCGGCCCTGGCGGGTATCGGCCATACAAGGCTTATCACCATATCCCAGTCTCAATCCAGGGGATCTTAGAATATTAACGCAGGAGCAAGACTTACTTCACTATCCATTTCCCGCCATTCGCATGCATGGAAGTAGTATGTACTAAATAAATGTGCATAAGAAAGTGTGTTATATGTCATCAGATAATTGGAAATACCGTGATTGTAATAAATCTTGCGATAGTGTAAACTCTCGATACATTTTATTAATAGATCATATTAAACACTATAAGTGTCACCCTTTGATCATTTACAATGTAACGTGATTTATTTTAAAGTAACGATATTTATAATTATTCGGTGACTATCAAATATATAAAAATAGATTAATTTAATTTGTATTTTAACATAATAATATTTATATACATACAAAATTATATACAAAAACACTTAACTAATTAAAACTATATTATATACACTAAAGGCTACTCCTAAATAAAATATGGCGTAATATATAAAATAGATAATTACATTGTAAATGCCACCTTCAACTATTAGTATATCCAAGTTTGAACTTGGAATCGATAGTATGCGCAGAATGTTGGAAATGAAAGCGTTCAGTATTATTGGGTAAATTAAGCGCTGCTTTCGCTGCGTCCAAAACTTCCAACCAAGTTTGTGTATATGTTTGTTTGTTTATATAATTTGGGCTATGCTATGTGTAAAGTTGGTAGATTTCTATACATTTCCACAGGCTATTGGTGTTACAAATATTTGAATTATGGTCCAATCTTTGACTTAAGAAGGCCCTTCTCGCACCGTAAGCGTGGTTAAAAGTTTGTAGTTTCATCTAACGCAATGTTTGGGCACGCCATAATTATGGCGGTAAGTCCCCTCTTTGAGGAGTAGCTGGAAAGGCAACACGGCGTCCATACCTTCCGCATGACGCAGGTCCTCACCGGACATGGTAAGTTTGGGAGGTTCCTACACCGGATCCGTGCGGAAGAAATCACCATTGCGTGGACCGCCCGGAGGACACGGTGGAGCACACGGTGGAGGTGTGCCCCGCTTGGGAAGAGCAACGCCGTGTCCTCGTGGAGGCGATCGGCGGCGGTGATCTCCCACGCCGGGCCTTGGTGTAGGCAGGCTATGGTCCGGAGCGAGGAGGAGTGGCAGGCGGTCGCCTCCTTCTGCGAAGCAAAGGAGGCGGCCGATCGTGTGAGGCAACGGTCCTCACGCCCTAACCGCCGCGACGCCGGGATTCTGATCCCGATTTCCGGCCACCGTAGGCGCGGGCTTGCGGACGGTGAGCAATGGTTAGCTCGCCGTCCGACCGTCCGGTAACCGTCCGGACCGAGCCCAAGTCGTCGACGGCGCGTACTGTTTCACGCGCGCTTCAAGGAGATATCAGCAACTGTAGGGGCCCATCAGGGTCAAAGCCTACCGGGGCCAAAGGTCTGATTCTGAAAGGAAGACTCGGCCCTGGTACGAAAGGCAACGAAGGAACAGGAGTGGGTTTTTAGTCAGTAAAAGTCTGACACTATTTCGCACTCCGCCCAAGAGCGGAGATGTCTTAACATGATTTTCTCACCGAAAAAAAAAAAAATCTAACGCAATGTTTGATAATGATGTAACGCGAAAAAAGTAAGATAACGCCCGAATGCTTTGTTGGCATTCAGTAATTCCGTCATTCACTAGAATATTTCATAAAACTTGTTCCAGGAAATACGTGTTTTTTTTAATAAATCATAAATGCTTTTGGATAAAGTTTTCGTCATATAGAATCTGGATTAAATGCGCAAGTTTTCTATTGACATATATCCTTTACTTTTAGTGTTCCGTACCTCAAAAAGAAAAAACGGAACCCTTATAGGATCACTTTGTTGTCCGTCCGTCCGTCCGTCAAGATCGGGAACGCGTGAAGGTATTGAGTTGAAATTAAAATCATATACTCAAGACTGCGGTCCCTTTAAGCTTTGAAAAAATCAAACTTCTAAGTTAACGAATAAAAAAGATACGGCCGTTTATTCACAAAAAACGTATATTTCGATACTCTCAAAGAAATTAAAATTCATAGAGTACTTCCCTTTGACGCAGAATCCTGAAATTTGACATAAAGCAAGGTCTTATAGCACAGGTATAGGAATAAATCTGTAACCAGTGTTGTTATCTAAGTCACTTTTTTTTTTTTGTTTTCTGTTTCGGAAAAATGCTCGAGACTCCATTCGGGAATTGTAGTTTGTACGGAACCGTCAATGCGCGAGTTCGACTCGCACTTGCCCATTTTTTTTAATTTATAAGCATATTTGACCTTTGACGGCACGGTTGGCGCAGTGGTTGGGCGATTGGCTGCTGTGCTGCGTGTTACGGATTCGATTCCCGCACGGAATTCAAATATTTGTAAGGCCCACTGATAGTTGTTTCGGCTGGGTGTCTTATGTATAGGAGCTGACATGTCTGTGAACGCACCCACGATACAGGAGTAATTCCTAGTTTGGGGCAACAATATTTTTTTTTTTAATAAGAAGAATCAATCAATCAATCAATCCAGTTGGGTAGGTCTAACTTTGAGAAAGAGGTCAATCGTCGAATCTGACTCGGCTGGGCAGCGTTCGGGAAGCTGCGCGGTATCTTCTCGTCCAACATACCACAGTGTCTCAAGACGAAAGTCTATGACCAGTGCGTGTTGCCAGTGATAACATATGGCACTGAAACATGGTCGCTTACAATGGGCCTCATCAGAAGGCTTACAGTCACCCAAAGGGCAATGGAAAGAGGAAAGGGTTATGCTCGGAGTTTCCTTGCGTGATCGCATAAAGAATGAAGATATCCGCAGGAGAACCAAGGTTGCCGACATAGCCCGAAGAATCGCCAAACTAAAGTGGCAGTGGGCAGGGCACATTGCTCGTAGAACGGATGGTCGATGGGGCCGAAAGGTTCTAGAGTGGCGACCGCGCACCGGAAGGCGCAGCGTCGGAAGGCCTTCCACAAGGTGGACTGACGACCTGGTGAGAGTCGCGGGAGTGCGGTGGATGCGAGACGCATAGGATCGGTCGTTGTGGAGACGCTTGGGGGAGGCCTATGTCCAGCAGTGGACGTCTTTCGGCTGAAATGATGATGATGATGATGATGAATAAGAAGAATAGGGTATTTTATTATATGAGAATAAATCTAAAAATATAGTATTAAGATAGCTAAGTAAAATGCAGTGTTAGTTTTAGTTCATAAAATAACAAAATAAATTTTAAAATTCAATTCAAAGTTTTCTGTTTTTATTATCTGTTCTTTATCACCATGAAAGAGTAGCCGCCATGTTATTACGTCATTCGGCTGTGTAAACTAAAGTGACAGCTGTCAATTCTCAACTGATTGGCCATATTGAGCGGATTTATTTACACAGCCAACTGACGTCACGATCAGAGTAAAATATGGCATCCACTGCTTTCTACATTTTAGTCAAATACGCGCGAAATTTGAAAATGTAAATTTTAAATGTATTTTAAGGGTACTCAGCGACTGAATAAAAATTATTAGCACTATAGAATCTAATTTAGACACTTTTCAAAAATGAGTGTGATACCCTATTATGAAGGACCAAAGTTCACGCAAAATAGCAGATTTTTAGAGGTCTTTTCTGGATTAGTTTTACCAAACTTATTATATTTTGATTTCAATAGAAACCTAGCTAAAATCAACAAGATAATTGTTTTTCCAAAATATCTGGAGAAAGAAGATGATATAATCACATAAGAGCGGTTGTATCGAATTGGTTGGCCGCTTAAATTTGGCGTTGTTTATTATGTTTTGTTTTTGAATATTTTTAGAAGCAACGTTTAATTTCACGCCTCAAATAGCTCATGTAACTTATTTTTTATTTTATTTTTTCAGTTTGAAATATCTGTTATTTATTTATTGTGCACACCTACCACAGTGTTGTCTTTTTTAACCCAAAGGTTGACTTGTAGAGAATGCCTTGTTGCATTAAGTCTGCCTATGTACCACTACCTACTGTACATGAAGTTTAAATAAATTAATAAATAAATAAATTTAGACATATTAATTAATAGCTTAGCTTAAGCTGCCGATAGAGATGAATTCAATCATCAGTAATAGGTAAATTATTAGACGGCCTCAAAAAAGTATTTAGGACAGTGTGGCTATGAAAGACGGAATAGAGAGTGTTGTGGCGCAGCTTTGTTTACACCTATCTCCAGCTGTGGACTGTAGTAGGCTGAATTGATTTAAATTACACACAGTTGAAAACAAGCGTCAGGCAACTGCTTCGTAGTTGTCTGTATCTGGCATTACGCTGGACTAGACCTCTTTAGCGCAGCCGTGAGACACACACGATGTTTTTGATTTTATTTTTTGATTTAAGTTTCTATGTGTACCAACTTGTTTCTTCACTGTGTGTGTCGGTGTGAATAAATGGGCTTTCTTTCTTCTTTCTTTCTTTCTACAAAGTGCTCGTAATACTTATTGCATAAGTATACCACCTAACCTTACCCTATATTAAGATATAGGGTAAGGTTAGGTGGCCTCCAATGCCAAGGAAAAATGACACTCAATTTACAAAACTAAATTTGATATTCCCCGCAGTATAAAGCTCATATAGGCAAGCTATTAGCTCCGTGGCATGATGGATGACGTCTCGAGCGTGTGCTCATATCGGAAGAGGAAATTGTGTTGCACTGCCGAGACACTGTATTATATTGTGCTCTACTTGTAATGAGATCTTCTTTTGTGAGACCTCATTATTTTGCAGCTTATTTGGTTTAGATAACAACAGGTTCCTATAGTTTACCACTATGATATTCTTTAGTTTGTACTCTGTAGGCTCTTATCAAACTAAAAAAAAATTAACAAAACGAAAAGCCGCTGTCACACGTTATAGGTATCAACCGAAACACTTTAATAACGCGTGACTACGGCTTTTCTTTTTGTTCTGTTATCGTTTTTCCAGTTACCTTGTTTATTTCAGCCTCCTGAAAAACTTGTTTCATACTTTTTCAGCGTCGTTTTTTTTTGTCGTAGTTGGTTTTCAGTTTTTCCTTTTTTTATTTAAACAATTTTGGTGTTAAATCACTGTGCTTCTAGACTATAACTTGTAAAAGCTAAGTTGTCAAATTAAGAACTTGGTAAAAATTATAACAAACACGACGTATTTATCATATTTTTTTTAACACGAAACTTTTTGTCCACTAGAGGGCGCCACATTGAATTTTGATGATATTTTTTGATAAGTACCAGTGAAGCCCTTTCAAACGATATCAAACACGATGTATTTATCTTAACATTTTTTTTTAACACAATATGACTTTTTGTCCGCTAGAGGGCGTCACATTAAATTTGAGCAATATTTTGGAAATGTACAAGTGAAGCCCTTTCAAATGATACCAAACAAGTTTTTATTTTTTAACACATTATTTTTTGTCCGCTAGAGGGCGCCATACCAAGTTTTGTGACACGTCACGTAGCCTATGTTCAGCGGACAATTAAGACGGTTCTAACGATATCTCATATGTCGAGTTCCAATAAGTAGGTTAGGAGCTATGAGGGAACAATGAACATGCATATATACATACATAACCTGTCAAAATCATAACCCTCCTTTGGCTTTGCCGTAGTCGGGTAACTATGAAACTGTGTCGACCAAGCAGCAACGTCGTGCTCGCGTCGATGCATGTAGGGTTCATGACGATCGTTACAAAAGAAAAAATTCATCATCATTTCAGCCAAAAGACGTCCACTGTTGGATATAGTCCTGTGCGTCTTGCGATCCACCTTGTGAAACGCTTTCCAACGCTGCGTTTTCCGGTTCACGGCATTTTAAATGATTAAATTTTGTCAGGCCTGTTGGTCTAGTTGTCAGTGGCCGTGACTGCTATGCCGGAGCTCGTGGGTTCAATTCCCACCTAGGACAAATGTTTGTGTGATCAGTACGATCAATTGTTCTGTGTCTGGGTGTAATGTATCTTTAATGTGTATGTATTTAGAAATATATAAGTATGTTTATCCGTTGTCTAGTACTCATACTACAAGCTCTGCTTAGTTTGGGACTAAATGGCGTTGTGTGAAAGTTGTGCAATATTATTATTATTAAACAATATTCTGTTTCTATTATACAATATTTTTCTGAAAATTACAATGTCTATTTCATGTCTTAGAATATAGACATGAAATAGACATTGTAATTGATGCAGATGCTATTGCATATTTAACGCTTGGAGTAGGTACTGGCCGGTCTTACACGGGCAAACCATTGGCAAGTCGCCAAGGAAATAAATACCAAATAGCTTTGACTTTCCTCCAAGGTCAAGCTATCAATTGTACACGTGCCAGAATATAAAGAAAGTAACACTACATTTTATTACTAGCACGCTTTTTACAATACGCAGATAGATCCAGAAGGTTCGATGTTTACAAAGTCTTTTTTATTCGTTTTTATTTGACTTTTGCAGTTACCACTTGAACTTCAGAGTGCTGATTGCGAGTACTTGTATGACGTTTGGAGCTCCGATTGGCCCACTCCAAGCTCTTAACCAATCTGAGAGCCAAACGTCAAAATTTGGTGCATGTAGATGTAGAACCAATTTTCGGGTCAATATTATCAGTTGCTTTAAGCTCGATAACGGCAAATTTATGTACCATGCAATCCTAACCTCATGGATAGTCCGAAAGAGAACTCCGGGTTCTGGACTGCAACGTAAAGAAGGATCATAGGAGTGTGTAATCCTAACGATAAATGATGTTTACCAGGCGCTGGGTATACCCCTGCTGCTGTCTGTAGCCGGGTAACAATATGGTTCTTCTGTATTTCATTGTAAGTTAATAATGTAATTTGAATATGAAAGCTCAACTGAACATTCTTTGACCGCGCGACTTGCTCCTAGCAGCGGGGCCGACCAGTATCGCTCACAGTTAGATCAGCACTTCTGCTTGCATCCCCAACATGATGCGCAATGCACAACCTACATGACGCTGCAAGCTTACCCAGTATCTCGCAACTTGCCCCCCAATATTGTACAACGCTTTTTGGGACATTTTGTTGGACAATTTGATAGCGTGGCGCGTCATGTTAAGGGATCTTTTGTACCCTAATGTATCTAAGAGTTAAAGGTAATCTTGAGGGTTAAGTTAGTAACTTAAAAGGTAAATTGCTGTTAACGATTTATGACGTATTAAAAAAAAAAAACTACTTACTAGATCTCGTTCCAACCAATTTTCGGTGGAAGTTTGCATGGTAATGTACATCATATATTTTTTTTAGTTTTATCATTCTCTTATTTTAGAAGTTAAAGGGGGGGGGGGACATATTTTACCACTTTGGAAGTGTCTCTCGCGCAAACTATTCAGTTTAGAAAAAAATTATATTACCTCAATATCATTTTTGAAGACCTATCTATAGACGTATGGGTTTGATGAAAGAAAAATTTTGTGTATAAATTTTGTAAGTATGGGGAACCCCCAAAATTTATTGTTTTTTTTTTTTATATTTTTGTGTAAAAATCTTAATGCGGTTCGTAGAATACACCTACTTACCAAGTTTCAACAGTATAGTTCTTATAGTTTCGGAAAAAACTGACTGTGACATACGAACGGATAGACAGACAGACATGACGAATCCATAAGGGTTCCGTTTTTTGTCATTTGGCATTACGGAACCCTAAAAAGCAAAGCAACAGCAGAACACTTTTTAGAAGGTTTTGGTATTTACTTGCAGAATAAGTATACACACACAGACAGGAATAGATGGAGGAACATCGTGAAATTGAAACCTCAGTATTGAGGATTACGTCGCAAGGAGGAGGAGGTGCAGAATATACGAGTATTTGTTCCCTGCAACTGTTATTTGCAGAGTGGGACTTCTGTCATCTTAATTTGTGATAACTTGCTTGTTAAGATTTAAGTGACACGATTATTATTTCTCCGGTAAAATGTCTCGTGTCGTAAACTGACATGGAACGTTTTTTATGATGAACAGAGATTTATATATATGCTTGTGTTGGCAGTTACTTCTTTTTATCTTTGTCCTCTGAGATATATCCTTTTTTTGTTTACGTTTGAAATCGACTAACAACTTTTCACGCTTTGGGTGGAGCGTGAGTGAGTGTCTAACTTTATCTGACTAAAACTTCACACTGTTCCTTCAGTTGCCTTTTTTTGCGAGAGCTATGGTAACCCCTTCGATCAATCAAGCTCTAGAGTCGGCCCTAACTGGCCACGAAAATTTTGCTGACATGTCTTTATGGCGCGTGTGGAACACCAACCCGCTGTCGCCGCGTTGCCGTTGCCCGTTGATATATATCCTGGTTTTATATGTAATTTATTACATTGTATGCCATAGACGGAAAACTGTGACTTATGATGCATCTTATCCTGCGGTGAGTTGTGATAGACTAGAATAGAAGAAACTTTATTGTACAACAAAAAAGTAACACAACTTATAAACAAACTTTAACCTGTGGTACAGTGGCGGTCTTATCGCTGACAGCGATATCAACTAGACAACCTTAGGATGGATCGACGCGCACGTGTACACGACTGATTTGTACGTAGAACGACGTCGTGTGGCGTCGCGTGGCGTGTATCAAGTTTAGCTCTACAAGTCTAGTTTCCATATAAAATGTATGGAGACCGACGCGCCCAGATCGGCGTGTGTGGCACACGTGTGCGCAGTGTAGTTCTACCTTCAAAAGTGAGTTCCTATATTTGTCTTATTTTAGTACCCCGTGCTTCAAAACGCCCGGTATCCTCTCTAGTTTTTTCAAATAAACAAAGAAAATCCAATATTTTAATCAGGAAAAAGGAAGTGTAGCCCAAGGCTATTCACAGTTTTAATAAAGAGCGATGTAAACTCCATTCTCAATAACTTGAACATAATTTTATTGTTTTATGAGTATTATCAAATAACCGTAACTTAATTAATTTGTTTACGCAACTGTTTTTAATAAAACTGAAGTGCTTGTTACACTTTACTAATAGATAGCGATACAATATGTACGTACATACACATTATACACTAACTATTTTTTTTTGTGGTAATAAAGCAATTATTAGCATAAGCATAGCGTAATCAGCCTTTTAAATGTTCCTACTGCTTTTTTTTTTGGGTGGGAAAATCATCTAATGATATCACACTCTTGGGCGGAGCGCGAGGGCGTGTCAGACTTTTACTGACTAAAAACCCACTCCTGATCCTTCTTTGCCATTTTGCGTACGGCGAGCTATCTATTGCTCGCCGTCTGCAAGCCCGCGTCTACGGTGGTCGGAAATCGGGATCGGAATCCCGGCGGCTGGGAAACAGGGCCATTGCCTCGCGCGTGCGGCCGCCTCCTTTGCTAGCATTACTGCTTCGCAGAAGGAGGCGACTGCCTGCCACTCCTCCTCGCTTCGGATCATGGTCTGTACCAAGGCCCGGCGCGAGAGATCGCTGCTGCCGGTCGCCCCTATGAGGACACGGTGGTGCTCTGCCCAGGCGGGGCAATTATTATTATTATTACCTTTACTGTATGCTCCACCGTATCCTCCGGGCGGTCCACAAAATGGTGACACCCGGGTGTTTCTTTCGCACGAATCCGGTGCAGGAACCTCCCGAACTTACCATGTCCGGTGAGGACCTGCGTCATGCGGAAGGTAAGGACGCCGTGTTGCCTTTCCAGCCACTCCCCAAAGAGGGGACTTACCGCCATAATTATAACGTGCCAAATATTCCCACTGCTGGGACTTAGGCCTCTTCTCTATGGGAGAGAACGGGCCGTAATCCATCAAACAGGCCCAGTGCGAGTTGGTAGATGTCACATGTTTTCGAATTTTCGGTTCTTGGGCATGCAGTTTACTCATGATGTTTTCTGATGTTTTCCTTCAAGGCACCACTGCTCTCAAAAAGAGCAGCGGTGATGAAATAAATTACACTCGACGTCCACTGTGAGTATGCTTACTGTCAACCCCAGTGTTCTTCTCACCAAACTGACAATACGCTACAGCGTAGAATGCGTTACTTGTGAGAACAAAAGAGTAGGCTTGCTACGCGTAGCACAATAATCGGCCACCGAGAGTCAGCGACAACGCACTTCGTAATAGCGTATAGTCGGTTCGGTGTGCATGAGAAATTAATATATATAGAACTAGCTTTTGCCCGCTGCTTCGCCCGCATACATAAAATATAGCCTATGTCACTCAGGAATAAAGCAGCTTTACATCGAAAAAAAATTTTGCAAATGGACTAGTACTTTCAAAGATTACCTCCTACAAACAAAAAAACAAACTTTACCTCTTTAGAATATTAGTACAGAAAACCGACAACACGTTTGGTCTGAACAATAACTTATACTCCGATATAAAACCGTCCCGGAGCCGAACCGTCCATGTTCGTGGTTTGTTATCCACAGGAAAGTGCCGTAGTAATATTTACGGTTACAGTTTCAACGATTTAGAAGAATAAGTATTTATTACAATAAATTACGTTGAAGACTAATTGCCAGGGATTATCAAAAGACAGGCAATTGCTAAGAAATTCTAATATATTTTCTAATTGTTTTAGTCTTTTGATCCAAATTAATAAATTAATATAGGCTTTTGTGATCCGCTACTAGACTTTAAATTACATGTATTTAATCATAATAATAATATTCCACAACTATCACACAAAGCCGTCTAGTCTCAAGCTAAGCAGAGCTTGTGTTATGAGTACTAGACAACTGATAAACATACTTATATATTTTTCTAAATACATACATATTATAGATAAATTACACCCAGACACAGAACAAATGATCGTGCTCATCACACAAACATTTGTCCTGGGTGGGAATCGAACCCACGACCTCCGGCATAGCAGTCAGGGCCACTAACCACTAGACCAACAGGCCAGTCAAAATTTGGGAGGAACATAGCGTAAACAACATAGGTACCAATATCAATCATCTTTTAAAATAACTATTTATTTGCAATTAAATATACTTATAAAAATAAATAAAAAACCAAATAAATTCTAAATATAAAATAAAAATAACGTTTAATGGGTTTATAATATACAAGGTGCTGCCAGCGGCTTCGCCCATGTGAAAGTAGAAAATTGACCCAAGTGAACATAATCTCCTGATAAAAAGTATTCTATATGCTATTCAACATGGTCTACCCGTGGGCTAAACCTCCATATCCGTTCAGCAGTTCGAGTGTGAAGAAGTAACAAACATATCACATACCTACTGACAAACTTTCATAGATTCATTAGAGTGATAATGACATAATAGGTTTATAATATACAAACTGAAAATAACAAAAAAAAAAAAGAATTCATCGACATCGTTGTCAATGGATGTGCCCAGAGCACTGCCAGCATTGCCATGTTAACAGCACTACTGATTTGTAGACCAAAGAAAAGTTCCACCCTCTGGTCACTGGAAAAACCGACTAGCTGTTTGCTGATATTCCGACCAAATCGGTGAGCATACGAACCCCATGGCTTTAGAATGTTAAACATGGCATAGTCGGCCTTATAATGTTCCCACTGTTGGGACTCAGGCCTCCTCTCTAAGAGAGGGAATGGGCCGTAATTTACCACGCGGGCCCAGTGCGGGTTGGTGAATGTCACATGTCTTAGAATTTTTGGTTCTGGGACGTCGATTTCCTCACGATGTTTTCCTTCACCGTTTTGAGAGCAGTGGTGATGAAATAAATAACCCGTGACCTACAACTCGTAAGTCGGGGCCGTTGCCACTCGGCCACTACTGCTCTGTTAAACATGGAGATTACTAAAATTAAACAAAAGACTGTCTTTTCAAATCTAATGATAAAACAAATTCATACCTATTCGAAATTGTCTTTGAAGACCGTTTATTATCGTAGTTATGAAGAGGCTATTATCAAAGTACTTATTCTTACCAGCCTGGTTTAACGTATTTTACAGGCAAATGCTCTTCAAGTTTTCAAGTAAAAAGTTCACGGTACTATAAACTTAGTAGACTTTAAAATTCATAACCAAACTCTGGCAGAAGGCCCTATAAAATCAACATCTATACTAATATTATAAATGTGAAAATAACTGTCTGTATGTTACTGTTTCATGTCGATTGTCCTAAATATCGAAGTACAGAATATCGAATGTCCTAAATATCAAAGTACATAATATCGAATGTCCAAAATATCGAAGTATAGAGTATCCAAATGTCTTAAATATCGATATTTATTTATTATGTATGTCGCATGGTAATTTGATAATTAGGATATTGCGAAAACCCGGATAGTTAGAAAATGGTGAAAAAATCTGCGAGCAACTTGGACGTAGCGTTCGCCGGCCGCTGCCGCGGCACCGCTCGCTTCGCTCGCTCGGCTCACGTCATTTTGAATATAAGATAAGATATTTATTTGCTAAAACATGTTTACACTTACAAGAATACAAAGAAAAACTTGTATGCAGGATGACAAAAAAAAGAAACGGTCCAGACATGTTTGCCACATTCAATAGCGTTCAAATAATGAGTTTATTTTATGTTAAAATAATATTTTCAAATCATGGTCACAAAATAATTGTGTGAATAGTAAAAAATATATAACATTAACAGAATTTAAATTACTCAAACTATATTTAAATTTAAAAACTCATAAAGTGAAAGCTGAAAGTGAAGTTAAGTGTAAGCTTTGAACTGGGTGAAATAGGTTAGGTTAGGTTAGAACTGTGACCAACAGCGCGCGAGCCGAGCGAGCAAAGCGAGCGGTTTCTGAGTTGAATATAAATCAGAAATCGGAGGTTAAACTATGATTTTATTCCGGGAGTATATCTATGCCCTTGGGATGATTTTCGATAATTTTACACGCGGCTGAAGCCGCTGGCCGAAGCTAGTATTTTTTAATACTTTTACGCATACTAAAACCTTCGTAGGTCGTTCCTTGTTACGCAGTCGAGTGTGGTATCGAAAACATGGAGTGTGGTATAAAATCGTTTGGTCTGATGAGGGGTGAATAGAAGGCTTTTTGTGACCCGCTGCCGTGACGGACGATAAAAGGGAAAGTTCGAGGAACGGTATACTAGGAGGGAACTGTGTAGTTTGGATTTGCTTGTATCGGTGTTTGTTTAATGTTAGTTTGTTTATTTATGTATCGATGTTTGTTGAATGTGGGTTTGTTTATTTATGTATCGATGTTTGTTGAATGTGGGTTTGTTTATTTATGTATCGATGTTTGTTGAATGTGGGTTTGTTTATTTATGTATCGATGTTTGTTGATTGTGGGTTTGTTTATTTATGTATCGATGTTTGTTGAATGTTAGTTTGTTTATTTATGTATCGACGTTTGTTGAACGTTGGTTTGTTTATTTATGTATCGAAGTTTGTTGAATGTTAGTTTGTTTATTTATGTATCGACGTTTGTTGAATGTTGGTTTGTTTATTTATGTATCGAAGTTTGTTGAATGTTGGTTTGTTTATTTATGTATCGATGTTTGTTGAATGTTGGTTTGTTTATTTTTTATGTATCGATGTTTGTTGAATGTTGGTTTGTTTATTTATGTATCGATGTTTTTGTTGAATGTTGGTTTGTTTATTTATGTATCGATGTTTGTTAAATGTTGGTTTGTTTATTTATGTATCAACGTTTGTTGAATGTTGGTTTGTTTATTTATGTATCGATGTTTGTTGAATGTTGGTTTGTTTATTTATGTATCGATGTTTGTTGAATGTTGGTTTGTTTATTTATGTATCGATGTTTGTTGAATGTTGCTTTGTTTATTTAAGTATCGATGTTTGTTGAATGTTGGTTTGTTTATTTATGTACCTTTCTCTGTCTTTTCTCAAAAACTCTTCGCGTGAGACTTCATTGCTCTTAATTCTCTCTTTTCTTCTTCTTTCATACAACCTCCTTTTTTCCAACCTTTCTTCTCTAGTCTGTTGCTTAGGCCGCGGCATCCTAAAATCAAAATACACGCTTTTCAATTTTCTTCTTTCTCATATCCACAGACATACATTCATACACACTATACTATGATCCTATAAAATACTATACCTTCAGATACACCACGCGCTCACACACTAGCTCTCTTGCATTGACTCAGACAAACACTCTCACAGGCAATTTCTCATCACATAGGTATATCTCTTTTTTTTTCATATAACGTTTAAATGCTCTTTAACTTATTTGTTATATCTTGTAAAATTAAGAAATTTTGTAATTATATCAAATATTATTTATTATTGTTATTTACTCGTAATAAATGATATAAAAATAAAGGTAAGTGACTTATATTGAAGGTAAACCCTCGAAATAATTATTTTGTTGACAATTAGTAGGTATAATAATCTACACTGTGGTGACCCACACACTCATCACATTTTCGTTGAGCCGAACAAATGTGTATCTAAAGTATAGTAAACATGTACTAACTACATAGATATATGTATATATTATATATCTTAAGCACAAATATTACACAACAAATACACCTAAATAATCTAATCGACACTCTAGGTAAAAGTAGGTACATTACAAAACTATGACTTTGTATTTGACACCAGGATCTCTAAAACTTTATGTTTTTATCATTTCGGAGATACTTTTAATTCCGGTGGACTGTAATTGGTATAACAGTCCACCGAATCCACTGAAATGATAACACTGAGATGATAAAATAGAGGTTAGTTCTACATTTAACTCCGAAAAAAAATTATTTAAAAAATATGAACACTACTCAAACAAAACAGTACTTACTGCGAATTTAATACACAATTTTGAAACAAATTAAACAAATCTAGCACGAGTTATAACAGCCACCGAAATGAAACTATTTTTGTCCCCATATTACTGAAATGATAAACTTACTTTTTTGGCGGGAAACCGCAAGACGTTGGGACCGGTGCGTTCGCGCCGAGAGCTTAAGCCGGACTGATCCGGAGTGAGAAAAGGTGAAAGGGGCGTAACAACGCAATGTTGATGTGGCTATTCTACTAAAACTTACTGTCCTCTGAAATGATAACTTTTTTCCAGACAAAAGTTGACTGCCTGTCAAATCCATGAGAAAGAAGATAAACAAACAAAAATTGTTTTATTTGATCGAATATATTATAATTTAATGATAACAAAATCAATTTAAATCCATATTACGAATGTATTTGCAGGAGAAGGTATGTTATGAGCGGAATTGGGTTCAGGACAGGTCACCGTGATGATAAAATAACACTTTGTAATTTTTTTTTTGGGTATATTAGAGGGTAGATACCAATGATTTTTTTTGCCAAGGTAGAGAAATACTTACGTTGTTGAGAAAAAATATATAAAATTAATAATCAGCACATTGCACTACCGTTCTCAGGTTTGCCGTGTATTTTTTTGCTTGGGCAATTCACCCTAATATTATAAATGTGAAAATAATTGTCTGTATGTTACTGTTTCATGTCGATTGTCCTAAATATCGAAGTACAGAATATCGAATGTCCTAAATATCAAAGTACATAATATCGAATGTCCAAAATATCGAAGTATAGAGTATCCAAATGTCTTAAATATCGATATTTATTTATTATGTATGTCGCATGGTAATTTGATAATTAGGATATTGCGAAAACCCGGATAGTTAGAAAATGGTGAAAAAATCTGCGAGCAACTTGGACGTAGCGTTCGCCGGCCGCTGCCGCGGCACCGCTCGCTTCGCTCGCTCGGCTCACGTCATTTTGAATATAAGATAAGATATTTATTTGCTAAAACATGTTTACACTTACAAGAATACAAAGAAAAACTTGTATGCAGGATGACAAAAAAAAGAAACGGTCCAGACATGTTTGCCACATTCAATAGCGTTCAAATAATGAGTTTATTTTATGTTAAAATAATATTTTCAAATCATGGTCACAAAATAATTGTGTGAATAGTAAAAAATATATAACATTAACAGAATTTAAATTACTCAAACTATATTTAAATTTAAAAACTCATAAAGTGAAAGCTGAAAGTGAAGTTAAGTGTAAGCTTTGAACTGGGTGAAATAGGTTAGGTTAGGTTAGAACTGTGACCAACACCGCGCGAGCCGAGCGAGCAAAGCGAGCGGTTTCTGAGTTGAATATAAATCAGAAATCGGAGGTTAAACTATGATTTTATTCCGGGAGTATATCTATGCCCTTGGGATGATTTTCGATAATTTTACACGCGGCTGAAGCCGCTGGCCGAAGCTAGTATTTTTTAATACTTTTACGCATACTAAAACCTTCGTAGGTCGTTCCTTGTTACGCAGTCGAGTGTGGTATCGAAAACATGGAGTGTGGTATAAAATCGTTTGGTCTGATGAGGGGTGAATAGAAGGCTTTTTGTGACCCGCTGCCGTGACGGACGATAAAAGGGAAAGTTCGAGGAACGGTATACTAGGAGGGAACTGTGTAGTTTGGATTTGCTTGTATCGGTGTTTGTTTAATGTTAGTTTGTTTATTTATGTATCGATGTTTGTTGAATGTGGGTTTGTTTATTTATGTATCGATGTTTGTTGAATGTGGGTTTGTTTATTTATGTATCGATGTTTGTTGAATGTGGGTTTGTTTATTTATGTATCGATGTTTGTTGATTGTGGGTTTGTTTATTTATGTATCGATGTTTGTTGAATGTTAGTTTGTTTATTTATGTATCGACGTTTGTTGAACGTTGGTTTGTTTATTTATGTATCGAAGTTTGTTGAATGTTAGTTTGTTTATTTATGTATCGACGTTTGTTGAATGTTGGTTTGTTTATTTATGTATCGAAGTTTGTTGAATGTTGGTTTGTTTATTTATGTATCGATGTTTGTTGAATGTTGGTTTGTTTATTTTTTATGTATCGATGTTTGTTGAATGTTGGTTTGTTTATTTATGTATCGATGTTTTTGTTGAATGTTGGTTTGTTTATTTATGTATCGATGTTTGTTAAATGTTGGTTTGTTTATTTATGTATCAACGTTTGTTGAATGTTGGTTTGTTTATTTATGTATCGATGTTTGTTGAATGTTGGTTTGTTTATTTATGTATCGATGTTTGTTGAATGTTGGTTTGTTTATTTATGTATCGATGTTTGTTGAATGTTGCTTTGTTTATTTAAGTATCGATGTTTGTTGAATGTTGGTTTGTTTATTTATGTATCGATGTTTTTTTAATGTTGGTTTGTTTATTTATGTATCGATGTTTGTTGAATGTTGGTTTGTTTATTTAACTATCGATGTTTGTTGAATGTTGGTTATTTTATTTATGTATCGATGTTTGTTGAATGTTGGTTTGTTTATTTATGTATCGATGTTAGTTGAATGTGGGTTTGTTTATTTATGTATCGATGTTTGTTGAATGTGGGTTTGTTTATTTAACTATCGATGTTTGTTGAATATTGGTTTTTTTATTTAACTATCGATGTTTGTTGAATGTTGGTTTGTTTATTTATGTATCAATGTTTGTTAAATGTTGGTTTGTTTATTTATGTATCAACGTTTGTTGAATGTTGGTTTGTTTATTTATGTATCGATGTTTGTTGAATGTTGGTTTGTTTATTTATGTATCGATGTTTGTTGAATGTTGCTTTGTTTATTTAAGTATCGATGTTTGTTGAATGTTGGTTTGTTTATTTATGTATCGATGTTTTTTTAATGTTGGTTTGTTTATTTATGTATCGATGTTTGTTGAATGTTGGTTTGTTTATTTAACTATCGATGTTTGTTGAATGTTGGTTATTTTATTTATGTATCGATGTTTGTTGAATGTTGGTTTGTTTATTTATGTATCGATGTTAGTTGAATGTGGGTTTGTTTATTTATGTATCGATGTTTGTTGAATGTGGGTTTGTTTATTTAACTATCGATGTTTGTTGAATATTGGTTTTTTTATTTAACTATCGATGTTTGTTGAATGTTGGTTTGTTTATTTATGTATCGATGTTTGTTGAATGTTGGTTTGTTTATTTATGTATCGATGTTTGTTGAATATTGGTTTGTTTATTTATGAACAGATGAGTTTCTGCCAGCGGCTTTGCCTGCGTGAAAGTAGGTGTCTCCATACCAATTTTGGATCACCATTTCGTCCTCTTAGGTGGCGAATTTCGGAAAATCCTCTGTCAGTGCTGTATCATAGTACTGCTGAGTGAAGGTCTCTCGCCATGACTGTCAGCTTTAAAGAGATGCTATTTCTTGTTTAAGGAACGAAAAACATTTCTTTGGCGACTTTAAAAAAAAAAATAACCAAAGACCATTTTCTTTTTCTGTAGTTCTGTTATATCCCTACCTAATTTCTCTACTGTATTTTTTTCAATATCACAATATCAAGTACATACATATATATTATTTCCATACTGTTATATTAATTTATGTCATACTAGCTGTTGCCCGCGACTTCGTCTGCGTTAAGTTTGTAAAAACGTACAATCATTCTGAGCTTGCAATTCATTCTGAAAGCAACGCAATTATTTATTGTACTTTAACATAAAACGGTTAAAAGTAAAAACGCAAATTACCTTCAGGAAACATGTTATGTACTCGTCCAGATCCAAATGTATGAATGTCAATGAATACAAAGAGTATGTAAGGGTCGTAGCAGTTGGCATTTCTGCCTACCCCAAAAGAAAAGAAATTAGTTTATGTATGTTTCTGGTTTATGTTCTGGTGAAACAACATTGTATGATTTTAACCCCTCGCCACAGTGAGCACGTCACAATCGCAGCGGTAATGCCTGTCTTTGAAGAGTGTCTACAGAGGCGTCACGGCATCCTCTCTTTGTGCAGGACTCACCGGATGTGGGTGTTTTGGGAGGTATCTGTATCGAAATCAACGGGAAGGAACACTCAGGTATCACCATTGTGCGGATCGCCTGGAGAATACGATGAAGCATACGTTGGAAGTCGGTCCCGCTTGGTCGGAGCGCCAGCACCGCTGTGTCCTCATGGAGGCGATTGGTGGAGAAAATGTCAACCAGTAGCCTCCTTCAGTGAAGCACTACGATCGAAGAAGGTGGCTGAAACTATGAGGGATAGGACATTCTGACTCCTTAACTGTCGCTGCAAGTGATGCTCCGGGTGTTGAAAGCCGCAGGGCGATTACCAGCCATCGCAAACCGGGATTGCAGTGGTGCCGTCCGGCCGTCTGGTGAAAGCAATCCTGAATCGACGGCGCGTTGTATTCTACACCGGACTCAAAGAGATGTCAGCAAATGGATAGGGCCCTCTAGGGCCGATGTCTGCGAGATTGTTCAAAAGAGTTACCTCCCGTAAAATTTTCGGCTCAATAATTTTTCACTGAAGAGTTTAAGCCGTTAGACAGCTTTGGTAGAGGTAAATGAAGGAGCATAATCGGGACACCGACCTTCAGCTGAATAAAGTGCACTGATAGTGCAAAGCCAAAAAGCCAGTGAATCCAAAAACTACCATCATCATCATCAACTATCTTCCTCCACAACAGTACTTATGAAGAATTTGCGAGAGCATGCTTGCATTGATTGTTGCAGCTTGATCATTTTGGACATAAAAATTACTTGTTCATTTACCTAGGATTTTTTGGTGTGCATTTAACTGACGTCCCCGTCGAATGAATTTCGGCGAAATCTTGAGCGCGTGTATCCCCGCCCAATCAAACTCGCATATTGATGGCCAAACCGAGTGGTCACTGTCACCGATTGCCTCTATGAGGACACGGCGGTTCACCCAAATGTGATAGACCTCCACCGCATGTTACACCGGGTTCTCCGGGCGATTCGCAAAATGGTAATATCAGGATACTTCCAACCGAATCCGGAACAGAAACCGCTCGAAACACCCTCAACAGTCCTGACCTTGTGTATCCATAAAACAATGAAATTACGGTAAACAAATGTAGCAGCCGATTAGTGTTATCCCTGAGACTGGCCTCCCGCAGAGGGTTGTTCCAGTGTTGGTCACCACTCACTGCAAGGAGGTAACGTCCAGATGTCGACGTAAGGCTGCCAGGAAGGAATCTGTGATACATCAGTGATCAGGAACGTAAACCACTTTCGACCCCGTTTTATATGGAGCAGAAACTGCAAACAATAAATCACGCCATTATTAGGCCGCAAGGTGCCATCCCGGAGGACATAGTAGGCGTCAGTCACCTCTCGCGCCGGGGCCTGGTTTGGGCTATAGTCCAGAGCGAGGAGGAATGGTAGGCGGACGCCTCCTTCTGCAAAGCCGCAATGCTAGCGAAGGAGGAGGCCGCACGCGTGAGGGAACGAACGTCCTCACGCCGAGCCGAGATTCCGACCCCGACGACCAGCCACGGTAGACGCAGGCTTGCAGACATCGAACAATGGGTAGCTAGCCGTCCGGCCGTCCGGTAATTAACCGAACCGAGCCCAGTCGTCAACAGCACGTAGTGATCCACGCGCTCCTCAAAGAGATGTTTCAAAGCGCAACTGAAGGGCACAAGTGTGGTTTTAGTCAGTAAAAGTTTGACACGCCCTCTCGCTCCAACCAGAGAAGTCATTGGATGATTTCCACTCTTAAAAAAAGAAAAAAAAAGTACCATCATTATCATTATCATTATCATGGACATAGGCCTCCCCAAGTGTCGCCATAATGACTGGTCCTGTGTGTCTCGCATCCATCGGATTCCCGCGACCCTCACCAGGTCATCGGTCTACCTGGGGGCCTTCCAACACAAGGTGCCATGCAACCCCTTACGAAAATTTGGCCGTGTTATTTTAAAATCTATAATTAAATACATATACTTGTTTACTTTTATCGCCTTTTTTGGTTGGTATCCCTTGAATAATCATGGTCAATCATCTTGTTACAATCATGGAAAAAAAAAGCAGTAGGATTGTTAAAAATGCCTCCGTCTAACACCAGTTTAACCATAACTATTTTCCTCCAATTTTGAACAATAGAACTGTCTGCAAACGTGGGCGATGGTCACTTCTTCCGCCATTCAGAAAATTACGTAAAATACACAATGCCATCTATCAAATATGAAGTTCAACTGTCATTGTCATCATTATTTCTACTTTGAGTCTTTAGATGGCGTTGCGAGTATCTGAATTGCGTGTGGTGCCATATTTCACTAATTCGATTTTATTAAGTGTTTTGATTAGTTTTTACAATATATTTAGAAGATATCGAATAGAAATGTCAATTTTATTTAAAAAAAATGGTAAAAGTTATTTTATTACAAAAAGAAGATAAAATAATGACAAAATTTTTAACTGTAGCTGGGAATCGAACTCGCGGCAAATGTCGTTCAACACTGACGTTTTGGATTATTGCTCACCCCCCATAGCAAATAGGGTGATAATTTATAGCCTAACAGATGCACTGACCTATAAGGATTATGTATGCAAAATTTGAACAGGATCGGTTCAGTAGTTTTTGCGCCAATTAATACCATCGCAAAATAATTTTACTGTTTTATTATATGTATAGATATGTCATATGTGTTTTTTGTTCTTACGGTCCATTCGAAAGTTATCTGCTAGACATGGCTGTCAGCAATATGATCGCCATTTTACCTATAGACTAGCACTTTAACTGTAAGGCTTCACAGACAAGCGCTGCGCGACAATAGAACAACGGTGTGATTACGCGCTTCACAGAGGTTTTTCCACTGATCGAATATGAAAATGAGTTGTCGCATTGTAATTGTCTATTAAAGTAGAAAATTATCTTACGGTAATATATTCCTGGGATAAAAAAGTATATCTTGCTATTCCAAGATATGATTTACCCGTGTAATTTCATGTAAATCCAATCAGCCGTTTGATAAATGATGATTGATGTTTTTTTTGTCATTTTGAACTAGATGAGGCCGGTTTGAGCGTGAAGGAGTAAAAACATACACACACATAAATGTATATACATACAAACTCTTGCCTTTATGTTATTAACGTGATATGTAAACTAGTGTGCAAGCTCTTTAGTTTTCACAGCCCCTCGTAAATGTGTCATTTCACACCGAGCGCCCGCGTCTATAAGGGACATTTTTCATTTTTTCTCAACGATTATAAGGGCAATATGCCCGCGTCAAGAGTTGTGATGTTCTGCTGACGTTATGGTGGCTAGCTTTTGTAAGGCGAACAAGCCGCGCAAGCGTATTATAATACTGTACATTATGCAAGCTAGAAGTCGTACATTTTAAAACTTAAGTACATATACTTTATTATGGCGGTAAGTCCCCTCTTTGAGGAGTGGCTGGAGCGGCAACACGGGGTCCTCACCTACCGCATGACGCAGGTCCTCACCGGACATGGCAAGTTCGGGAGGTACCTGCATTGGATTCAGGCGGAAGCATCATCGGAGGTGTCATCATTGTGTGGACCACCCAGAGGACACGGTAGAGCATACGGTGGAGGTGTGCCCCGCTTGGGCAGAGCACCGCGGTAACCTCGTGGAGGCAATTGGCGGCAGTGACCTTTCGCGTCGGGCCCTGGTCCAGGCTATGGTCCGGAGCGAGGAGGAATGGCAGGCGGTCGCCTCCTTTTGCGAAGCAGGAATGCTAGCGAAGGAGGAGGCTGCACGCGTGAGGGAAGGAAGGTCCTCACGCCTTAGCCGCCGTAATTCCGACCCCGACTACCAGCCACGGTAGACGCGGGCTTGCGGACGTCGAGCACTGGGTAGCTCGCCGTCCGGCTGTTTGGTAATTAACTGGACCGAGCCCAGTCGTCAACAGCGCGTAGTGATCCTCGCGCTCCTCAAGAGATGTCAGCAAACCGTAGGGGCCCAGCAGGGCCGATGCCCGCTAGCTAGGACCGCGGAGAATTTCTGAAAGGGAAACCCGTAGTCCTAGAACGCAAAGGGTAATTGAAGGAAACAGGTGTGGTTTTAGTCAGTAAAAGTATGACACGCCCTCCCACTCCACCCAGAGCGCGAGAAGTCATTTGGATGATTTCCCACCTTAAAAAAAAAAGTACATATACTTTAAGACAACCCCGGGGCCCTGGATTGAAGGCAAAAAAGATCATAGGAGTGAGTTTTAATCAGTGAAAGTCTGACACGCCCTCACGCACATCTCTAGAGCGAGAGAAGTCATTTGTTGATTTCCCACCAAAAAAAGTGCATATACTAACTTATCGTGACAATCTAAACGCGTAAAGCTAAAATAAGTCGGGATCCTTTAATTCCTTTTTCCAAATTTTGATTTTCGAACAATTTTCAAGTCTAAGTCAAGAGTGAATAGTTTACTTCTAAGCAAGCGTGCTCCATCGACTTAAAGACTATTAAGTTGTAGCTATCAGGAAATATGTTAAGCTGTTGAAAACTGATTGACATTATAAGTATCATGATAGAATAAACAATTCAAATTCTAAGGATAATACACTTTTAAATTACAATTTCGGTTGGCAACATAATAATTTCAAAAACATGGATTGGTATAAAATGAAATATTACGTCGCGGCGAATCCCCTGCCTAATGGACAGACCTTTTTGTGGCCATTAAAAGTGGTGTTTAGAAACCATTATTCTATGTGATTTTAAGAAAATGTGGCATGACATGAGACTATGGAAAAACAATCCAATTTGAATATTGTAAATGTAACTGTCTCTATGAAATCCGCTACTTTTCAGAAGCGTCATTAAACCAACATTTAAGACTGTGGGTTTCAAAACAACATTTAAAACTATGTAAAAGACCACACAGAAGAACATTGAAGTATGATGCTAAGGACCTATGATAGATGATGATAAGAAGTATGATGCTAAGAACCTATGATAGATGATGATAAGAAGTACGAGTATGATACTAAGATCCTATGATAGATATGATAAGAAGTATGATGCTAAGAACCTATGATAGATGATGATAAGGAATATGATGCTTAGAACCTATGATAGATGATGATAAGAAGTATGATGCTAAATTGTACGGGTCCGGTGTGGAGCAGCTGGGAGTTAGTTCGAGTCCAATTGGAGTCCATTCATCCACGCTATGTATGACGTCATGATTTACATAATTATACGTGGGACACTCAGAAAGTTTTGAGAAACTAAAAAACTAACTTCTATGGATAAAATATTTTTATTAAATCTTTTCAAAGAACTCTCCACCAGCCTCTAAACAAAGTTTCATGCGTCTGAACCAATTTTCGAAACATTTTTTCCAGTCCGCCGCAGACACCTCTTACACGGCCTTCTGGAACGCTGCCAGCGCGTCTTCCGGCGATGAAAACTGTATCCATTTCAGCTCTGACCGGTGTGGTGTCCAGGAAGTCCCTCGTTTTGAGCGCTGAGTGCGCGGGTGCGTTGTCATGGTGAAGCAGTACCCCGCGGAGACCGGTGTTCGGTCGCGTTGCAGACAAAATTTCTGGCAGACATTTTGTGGTATACCATTCGGCATTGTAGTTGCTTTGGTCTCGTAATGGAATTGAAATCAGATACCCCGTCAAAGTGAAGAAACTAGCGATCAAAATTTTCCCTGCGCTTCTCGATCACTTCACTCTTGTAGGAGTTGGTTCGTTTTGAAACAGCCAAACTGTCGATTGACGCTTTGTTTCTTGATCGTATTGATAAATCCAGGATTTGTCACCTGTCATAATGTCATAAACGCGCCGAGATGAGCCTGCTTCAAAAATCATATCACGGCATCACTCCACACGGGCCTGCTTCTGAGCTGAGCTGAGGTGGTGCGGCACCCAACGGCAAACTATCCTCCTCACGCAAAAGTGCTCGTGTAGAATCTTGTGAACGCTTCCCGAACCAATCTGCAGTGTATGTTGAATCTCTTCGTATGTAATTTGACTGTTTTCTTGAGTTAATTTTTTTACTGTCAGCACACTTTCTTCCGTGGTAGCCGTCATAGGACGACCACTCTTTTGTTCATCCCCCAAAGTAAGGCGACCGCGCTTGAACTCGCTATACCAGCGGTAGATGATTGCTTTTGAAGGTCCTTCATCCATAAAACCAATTTGAAGTCGATCAAATGACTCATCAGGTTTTAGGCCACCTTTCAAATCATAGAAAATCATCGCACGAAAATGTTCTCGATGCAGACCCATTTTTAAATGAGACACGATAATTTGATTTGGCTCTCGAAAAAATGTGGAGGGAAATTCAAAATTCGAACAATGGGATCTTTACTTTTAAATAACCAAAGTTTTCAAAATAATTGTAAGTGCCAGTGCCTTATACATAAACATTTTTTTCGCAAAACTAATAAAAGAGACTTTACAACGAACAGTTGTTTCCATTTGCCGCCTATCCTCATGGCTACATTTCACCGCTGGGCCAACATCGTCTGGATGTCTTCATCATTATTCTGTGGTTATCTTGGTTACCAGTGTACCTCTATTATGTAACCTACCTACTTAATTACTCGCCGCTGCTATAGCCTCGTCCAAAACGTTTTATTCGTGTCACGTACCGACCCTCTCATATTTTTATTGTCCGCAACAGCTTAAGAAAATGCCCCTCACTGAAAAACAAGGGCTTTTAATGGTTTTCTCTGAAAACAATATGAATTATTGAATAACTCGTGTTTTTCTATTGTGACGGAATTTTTCGTCTGAATCGTTTTGTGGAAAAGAATATGTGACTGTTATCCTGGTTTAGGACTAGTTCCTGTCAGCGGCATCGCTCGCGTGAAAGTAAAATAGTACATTATGATACAAGTGTGTAATGTTAGTGATTACCGTCGAGGCGGTATTGAGACCCGAGCCGTGGCGAGGGTCTTAAGAGAGCCAAGAACGGTAATCATTAATTACTCACGTGTGTCATACGACGTTTTTCAATACACTTGCGAACAGTGACGGATTAACCCTTAATCAAATTAAGCAATTGCCTAGGGCATCACGTCTGGGGGGGGCACCAGAAGAAGCACAAAAAAAAATCCGTCCTTAGGGCATCACGTCTCACTCTCATGTTACCAAAAACCACACCAAAAAAAGTTTCTAGGACTAATTTGAAAATTCGCGGGTTTTAAGTTGACATAGAGTCCGACCTAGAGTCATAACCCCGCTCCCGCTTGCCCACTCGCTGCCCGCTACTAGTACATTCGGAAATTCAAATGCACCGGAATTGCAATTAGTCAATCACAAACCACCCCTACCCCGCGGCCCCCTCGCAAATCTGTGTTAATCAAATCTTTTGTTTTTTGAGTAATTGTGCCGGCCGGCTTCTATGCATACGTAGTAATAGGGGTTAAAGTATGAAATTGCCGTTTTATTGTAATAGGGACTTCGAATTGACATAAAACCTTCATGGTTTGAGATTTTTGAGTATAACTTTTGTCACATAGTAGCTACCTATGAAGTTCTTTAAAAAAATACTTTTTACAAAAAAAAAATAAAAAAATAACCGACTACACTAAAAAAAACACTAAAAGAATCAAAATAACTTTAATTTCGGAAGTCGGTGTTACTCGGTATTTTTTGTTTCTTATTTAACACCGACTTCCGTTTTTTTTTTAGTTTTTTATTTCATACTTTTTAGTTACGATACACTTATAACCAGAGTGCCTATTCTCATGACAATTCCAATTATTATGAAGTTTCTGTCTCTACCTTCTACCTTCCGTCTCCATCATCAGATCAGTTCGATAGTACCTTGTAGCCAAAGTGCATCTCATGACAATTCTAATAAGCCCAAACACGGCTAGGATACATTGATTAATTACGGAGTTCCTGTGCCTACCTTCCGGCTTCATCATCAGATCAGTTCGATAGTACCTTATAGCCAATGTGCATCTCATGAAAATTCCAATAAGCCCAAGCACGGCGAGATTACATTGATTGATTACGGAGTTCCAGTGCCTACCTTCCGGCTCCATCATCATCATCAGTTCACTTCGATGATACCATTTTCAACATAACTATTCAGAACCATTTATTTATTTGTATTGTCATAGTCGCTTAACTATCTTCATTGTGATATCTATGTGAGTTCATAGTTCCGTTGGCCATTTCTTCTTCATCAGTTCCACTTCATCAAATGTTACTTTTTGACTGATGAAAATACTAAAATAACTATATGGTTGCCTATCGTATTTGAGGAGCTCCCTCGATTCCTCATGGATTCATCATGAAAACTGGATTTTGATAAAAATGAGACCAATCTGGAAGAATATCCTCTAAGGGGAAAAAAAAAATTGCCAATCGGTCCATAAACGACGGAGTTCTGAGGTAACAAACATAAAAAAAATACAATCGAATTGATAACCTCCTCCTTTTTTGGTATTCGGTTAAAAAATGTGCAACATTCGACTTTCGACTTCTTATTTCGACTTTCAGTTGTTTTTTATTCAGCCTATACAAGAAAGATGGATACTTCGAAAATTCGAGTGATTTTTTAATACGAGTTCCGACGCGGAACTAACGCGGCAGAAACAGCTCGCAATATCAGTGTTTTTTTTTTTTTATTTGATATAAACCAGTGCTTGACTGCGATTCCACCTGATTGTAAGCAGTGATGCAATCATCGATGGTGAGGCGCACTAGTTTATTAAGAGCCTATAAACTCTAGCCTTGAAGACACCTAAATTAAAGTTGGACGAGAAGACCGCAGCAGGCAAATTGTTCCAGTCCTTCGATGTACGTGGTATAAACGACGAAACGAAACGCTTAGTCCGGACCGTTGAAGTTTCAACAACGTACGGGTGGATACTCGCCGTACGTCGGGTTGTCCGATGGTAGAAAGGAGATGGCGGAATCAAGTCATGCAATTCCCGCGCACACTCTCCAAAATGCAACCTGTAAAATACCGATAGGCTGGCTACCCTGCGCCTGTGCTCAAGGCTTTGTAGATTGGACTTAACCAAATCTGGATCCCCAATTAGCCTCTTCGCGCGCCTTTCCACTGAGTCCAAAGCAGCTAGATAGCATTTTGCAGCACCAGCCCATATGTGACTGCAGTACTCCGGACCTGTACTTTGTATAACATTAGAAGCTGTCCAGGTGTGAAGTACCGTCAGACCTTTGCAAAAACGCCTAGTTTTCTAGCAGTTACCTTGGCTTTGGACTCAATGAACTGCCCAAAATTGAAGTCTGAAGAAATTTCGACTCCCAAGAGCTGAAAGCGGTCGGAATGTTGCGTTTGGAGAGGGGACTGCTAATGAACGCACCGTGCGATTTTGGTTTAAACACTTTCGTGATGGAAACTCTGATTTGAAGAACGAACCACGTGGAAGACCGCCCATACAGGTGAATAACAATGAATTGAAAGAGATGGTGGAAGCCGATCCGAGCCAAACTACCCAGGAATTAGTGGCATGGTTTAACGTTACCTTACCAACAATAAAAAAATATGAAAAATGGGTGCCTCATGATTTGACTGATCTGCAGAAAAAAACGCGTGTTGAAACTTGTGTTGCCTTGTTGAATCGAATTGTGACATGTGATGAAAAGTGGATTCTTTACGATAACCGTAAGCGAAAAATGCAATGGCTGACCCCAGGTCAAAAGCAAAGCTTACCAATAAAAAGGTAATGGTAACTGTTTGGTGGTCTCAGCATGGTGTTATTCACTATAGCTTTCTCCGATCAGGTCAAGCAATAACGGCAGATGTCTACTGTGCCGAACTCCGAACAATGATAGCAAAACTAGCAGTGAAACAGCCCCGACTCATGAATCAATCTTCACCATTATTGCTCCATGATAACGCGAGACCTCATACAGTACGAGAAACCATTTTAACTCTACAGGAACTGCAATTAGAAACCATTCTTCACCCTCCTTATTCGCCAGACCTTGCTCCAACGGACTACCATTTTTTTCGTGATTTGGACAATTTTCTACTTGATAAAAAGTTTTCTTCTCAGGAGGCAGTACAGATTGCTTTCACACAGTTTTTCTAAATCTAGATCTCCAGAGTTCTATCTCAAAGGCATTTAAAATGACTTTCCTATTAGATGGCAGCTATGTATAGATAATAATGGTAATTATTTTGATTAAATAAATATGTTAAATGAAAAAAAAAAACGAATTTCAATTTTTCAGTACAGTAAATTGTGCTTTGGTTTTTATTGTTGTCGCACCTCCACTAGGGGGGCCCACAGGCGTAGATTGCTTAGGGCATCAAGTAGTCTTAATCCGTCACTGCTTGCGAAGAAAACAACAGTAAAACTAGTAAAATTTTCTGTGACATGGCGGTAAAAATCTGTTTTCATAAGGGCGCGCATCATTTTTTTTTATTTACCCCTAGAGGAAGGCTAAGGTATTTTGATCATACTGCCTAGTCTTACGTTTATGTTTTCTTGCGTGAAAAGTTTTTACGATAATGTCTTTCGTGGTGACAATAGAATACTGATGTAACATTTTCCAATGATTTTGTAGTATTTAATTTTATTTAATTAATACAGCCACTGAACTTCACTGGAATAAAAAAAATCACGCCAAAAACCGCGCGCATCTTAAATAACGGCCATAGACCACAAAAAAAACAAATGTTATTTGAATGTACGATTTATTATTTAGTAAATAAATCGTTTTTTATTAATTAAATCGTTTGTAGAAGTTAAAATTGTCCATTTTAACTTTGAAATTGGATGAAATAAGTAGGTAAGTAAGACATTAATTTATATACTATTGAACGCATTCGAATTCAAAATTTGTTTTGCGAACAAAGAGGTTGAACAAAAAGGTTTTAACTACATTATAGCACTAGTGCGTAATGGTAATCAAAATGTCACAGTTTGGTAACGAGTGCCATTATATACCTAAGTGCAGTGCAATAAGAGTCACTTTCTGAGCAAGTGTGTTGAAAAATATATAACCTAAGTCACTCAGTGATAAATTAGCATTCTACTGGTGAAAGAATTTTTAAAATCGGTATTGTAGTTTTTGAGTTCATTAGTTACAAACAAAAATGCAAATCTTTCTTTTTTATATATAGTACTAGCTGTTACCAGTGACGTCGTCCGCGCCAAGTTCGTAAAACTACAGAAATGTAGATAAATAATAATTCTGTGCTAGCGATTAAAAAAAAAACCACTGCATAAATCAATTACAAATAAATTTTATATAACTAACAAATTATATCAATCGTTTATTATATTAAATGATCGTTATATCAAATAAAATTATATATTCAGTTGTTATCTATATACATAAAAATGAAACCCGTTTTCCTTGGTCACGGCATCACGCGTGAATGGCTGGACCGATTTCACTAATTCTTTTTTTGTTGTATTTGTTATTATTAGGAGAAGGTTCTTACGGAAAAAAACATTAAGAAAATCTCGCAGAAATATTGAAAAATATACAACAAAATAAAGTAGTGCATCATTGCAACGCTAAGGCGGTACGAAGTTCGCCAGGTCAGCTAGTATCTTATAAATATTAGAGATTTTGTAACTATACCATATATTACTTACCCCGAAATACACGTTTTTGCGACATAAACGGCCGTATCTTTTTTTTCGTTAACTCAGAAGTTTGATTTTTTTCTCAGCTTCAAGGGACCGCAGACTTTGAGTATATGGTTTTAACTTGAACTCGATACCTCCATGCGTTCCCGGGATAAACAGTCTTGACAGACGGACGGACAACAAAGTGATCCTATAAGGGTTCCGGTTTTTCCTTTTGAGGTACGGAACCCTAAAAAACGAACTTTGTTAGCGGTTGACAACATCTACACTAATATATTAAAGAGGTTAAGTTTGTTTTTATGTTTTTTTGTTTGTAGGAGGTAATATCTGAAAGTACTAGTCCAATTGCAAAATTTTTTTCACCGATAGAAAGCTGCTGTATTCCTGAGTGATATAAGCTGTTTTTTATGTACGCGGGCGAAGCCGCGGGCAAAAGCTAGTTAATAATATGATAAAAATATTGTACGGTCAGCATCTGTATATTGGATTTAGGCCTAGTTAGTAATTTCTGCAAATCGGGTAAAAGTAGGTTTGCTGTATCGTCACGTACACAAGTACGTCAGCAGTACGTTTGGCACCGAACTCTCGATAGAACATTTACTAGCTTTTAGGGTTCCGTAGCCAAATGGCAAAAAACGGAACCCTTATAGATTCGTCATGTGTCTGTCTGTCCATCCGTATGTCACAGCCACTTTTTTCCGAAACTATAAGAACTATACTGTTGAAACTTGGTAAGTAAATGTATTCTGTGAACCGCATTAAGATTTTCACACAAAAATAGAAGAAAAACAATAAATTTTGGGGGTTCCCCATACTTAGAACTGAAACTAAAAAAAATATTTTTCATCAAACCCATACGAGTGTATCTATGGATAGGTCTTTCAAAATGATATTGAGGTTTATAATATCATTTTTATTTAAACTGAATAGTTTGCGCGAGAGACACCTCCAAAGTGGTAAAATGTGTGTCTCCCCCTCCGTAACTTCTAAAATAAGAGAATGATAAAACTAAAAAATATTTATGATGTACATTACCATGCAAACTTCCACCGAAAATTGGTTTGAATGAGATCTAGTAAGTAGTTTTTTTTTTAATACGTCATAAATCGTAAACCGCAATTTACCTTTCAAGTTTGTACGGAACCCTCAGTGCGCGAGTCCGACTCGCACTTGCCCAGTTTTTAACATTTTTAAGTAACATTAAATTAGTGAAGTGTATTATTAAACATTATTTACAGAATATTAACATCCTTTCATTTCAAAACGATCAACGTAATATGTAAAGGCTTCTGCCCTTACAAATATCATGTTTAATTTTGGATGTACGATGTCAAACTGTGGAGAAATAGCCCCCCAAAAGTATGGAAAAATAACGACTAGTTGTAACCTTAACTCTACTTATACTCAAGTCCAGTCATATATTCAAAGAATGTTTTATTAGACGCGTGGTGTTGGTAGCTTCCAGTTGAAGCCTCGTGGCTACATGTTCTTATTCAAAAGTGCAATAAGTTGAACACTCAAGCGGGAGCGCTAAAGTTCGCTGAAAATGCTGGACTGCTATTAAATATATTTGTAGTCAGGCTGGTGTGAACAGACCTGGGTTTTGAAGCGTTTATTTGATTTGAATCTCACTAATATTATAACGGCGAAGGTTTGTATTTCTGCAGTGGCGTAACTAGATAACCAACGGGTCTGGGGCAAAAAAAAACTGGGGCCTGTTTTTACACGACTGCCAAAAAAAAGGAGTGTTGACTAAAACGAGTTGCCATGATTAAAGTAGTGTTGCGATCTATATCATTTAGATTCCGAAGGTTGGTGAATTTCTAGGTAGTTCAATAAGAGGTTTGCTAATGAGGTTTTTGGGGCCCCCTGAGCTTGGAGGCCCCGGGGCACTGCCTCGCCTAGCCCTTTGGTAGCTACGCCAGTGTATATAGCGACTGGCCTGTTGGTATAGTGATCAGTAGCCCTGACTGCTACGACGGAGGTCATGGGTTCGATTCCCACCCAGTACAAATTTTAGTGTGAGGAGCACGAGCACATAATAGGTAGGTATTTAGAAATATATAAGTATGTTTATCAGTTGTCTTGTACTCATACCACAAGCTCTGCTTAGTTTGGGACTAGGTGGCGTTGTGTGAAAGTTGTGAAATATTATTATTATATCACATCGTCGCTTTCCGCAGGTGAGATAGTGGTCAAGCGTGAGCCTATTAATAATAAATAAGAAAAAAACCAGCAAAGTGCGAGTCCGATTTGCGCACGAAGGGTTCCGGACCATTATCTATACAACATTAGACAGTATATTTGTATTTTTGTTACTCCTTATAGCACAAACGGTTAAATGGATTTGGATAAAATTTGGCACATTGGGTAGATCATATTCGGGAAAAGTAAATAGAATTTCTTATCCCGGGAGTATCTTCACTTGGACCAATTTTCTTCTTTCACCTATTCAAGGGCATTCGGTTCTTAACCGGTGAAAAGTCTCATCAGGGTTTTTCTTGAAAATGATATCGAAATAGTACCCGTTCAATGGCAATTAGCTTTCTAGATTGAGACATCTACAACGTTAGCTTTAGTATATGCGAAACCCGAAACACGTGTCAAGTATTTTTATGTAAAGAATCTATGTACTAAATTTCATAACTGTACGATGAAAAATCACGAAGTTATAAGCTTGTTATGTTACCTGGTTGACTGCACAAATACATGATCACCGGGCCACCCAGGCGACTGAGGGGTGCTGCGACAGAAAACCTCCACGAGTGCCCGCGGGCTGTAGTTCCCTCGAAGACATGTCCGGAGCGAAGGCCAGTCTGCGGGACGGTGCACCCTGGGAGGCGGTCAACGACTCCCCTTGGGTACTTCTGCCTAAGGGGTCTCGATGCCTGCCTGCGAATATTCTGTCTGAAGGAACACTTCAACGCGTGTCCCTCTGCTATAGCAGAGGGCACAGTGGCGAAGTAAGAGCGGGCTCGGTGCGCACTCACCCTGCCACCGGGCAGGCAGGAGGAAGACTTGGTCCTCCTTCTGCCACCGTTAGTCTCGTAGCCCCAGAGATTGTCCAAGGTCATGTTTCTGACTTTTGATGGGGGTCGAGGGTCTTGGCTTAACCGCCCGGGCCGCGAGGAAGACAACCTCTATAAAAAATTACCCCAAATCTCCAAGCGGCGGCGCACCGTGAGGGAGGTTGTTAGCTTGACTAATGGGTAGCTTAATTAGTCTCTAGTGCGGACCACTGAATTTGAGCAGGTACACAAAGTTTCATACTCGTGGGAACAAAATGGCAACTAAATTTTTCAGAAAACCCAACGACGAGGAGATGGAGAGTGATGCGCAGTCGGAGTCCGATGCGGCATCCAAAAGGAGCTCGGAGGGCTCGGAGGCTGAGGAGGGTCAAGGAGATTCCGGTAGAGACTCGCGTCTGTACCGGAAGCGCCCCATATCAGGGGACAAATCGTCCTCCGAAGGGGAGAAGGGCTCGGCCCGCAAAATCCCCACCAGTGGGCGGGGCGCACGTCGTGCGGGAGGAAGAGGGAGGGGGCTTACCTCGCCGGAGGCTGCTGAGCGAGCCGAGAAACTCGCCACGGAGGGCGTCCACCCCGCAGCGACCAGCGATAGGGCTGGCCCCTCGGGGCCGACTGGCGGCAAGCCGGACGCCGGGGAAGACTCCGCCGAGGAGTCGCGCAGGTTGCTCGGGGAGCTAGTCGTGGAAGCCTTGACAGCGGTTTCCAGAAAAAGGGAGAAGGGCTCGAAGAAGAGGGGCATCGCCCACTTCGCGACATCTATCTTGGAGGGTATAGACGCCTCCTTTGAGAAGAGGGTCGAGAACAGGATCGCGATGCTCCGAGCCGAGCTCCTGGGAGCCCAGGAAGTCGACTGCGAGGAGCCAACCAAAGGGGGACGCAAGCAAGGGCAGGGCCAAAGTCGGCCCCAGCCCCAGCCCGAGCCGGAAAGTCAGCTGTTGACGCTGGTGCGGCAGGAGCTGGCTGCCCTTCGGCAGCAACAGCAGCAGCAGCAGGAGCAGTTCCAGCAACGGATGCAGCAACAGCTGTCCGTGCTGGAAGGCATCGTGCTGCGCCCCCCACTCGCGGCCTCCAGCCAGCGGAAGGCGGCGTCATATGCTGCCACCGCGGCTGCGGCTGCTGGGCCCAAGGTAGGCCCGTCGGGGCAAGCCGGGCGCGGGGCCGTGGCATCGGAGGCTGCGAGGACGGCCCTAACGGCCAAACAGCAGCAGCGGCAGGGAGAGCCGGCTCCACCCTCGAAGGGTAAGGTGGCACCTACCGCTAAAGCGACGAGGGCTCCTGCCGTGACGGCGACTAGGCCACACCTGCCATCCCCCGCCCCCCTTGCAGAAACCTCGGCCGAAGCCGACTGGACGGTTGTTGGCGCCAAGAGGAGTGCGGGCAAGGCAACTAGGTTGGCCAAAAAGCGCGCGAGGCGACAGGAACGCAAGAAGCGGGCCATGGCGGCTAGACTTGCGCCCCGAATTCCGCGGCTGTAGTTATTACACTACAGCCAGATGCGGAAAAGAAGGGCGTGACGTACAACACCGTCATGGAAAAGGCGAAGCAGGCGGTGGTGGGCCACCTCAGTGAACTCGGAGCCTCTGGGGCTTCCGAATGAGGCGCACCGCAACCGGGGCCCAAATATTAGAGGTCCCTGGTGCGGACAGTGGCTCTGCCGCAGATGCCCTGGCCGCAAGGATCAGGGCGTCCCTGGACGTCGAGGAGGTCCGAGTGTCCAGGCCTACCAAGTGCATGGACATGCGCATCATGGGCCTGGACGACTCCGTCAGGGTGGACGAAGTGGTGGCCGCCATCGCCAGGGCGGGAGGGTGCAACGCCGATCAGGTGCGGGCGGGCACCATCCGCGCTGACAGCACGGGCATGCGAGCCGTAACGGTGAACTGCCCCGTGTCGGCGGCCAAGGCCATCACTGGTGAAGGCCGCTGGCTCTTGGTGGGTTGGGTCTCCGCGCAAGTAAAACTGCTGGAGCCCAGACCTCTGCGGTGCTACCGCTGCCACGTGGGGCACCACGTGGGTGCCTACTGCGCCGCGGAGGTGGAACGCAGTGACCGCTGCTTCCAGTGCGGTCAGCCCGGTCACAAGACTGCAGAATGCCGTGCTACGCCGCACTGCTACGCATGTGCGGCGGCAGGCAAGCCGGCCGATCACCGGGCTGGGAGCAGGTCCTGCGACCCCCCTGCCAAGGTCAAGGGCAAGGTCCCGAGGCAAGCCCACCCCGACGTCCTCTCCGCCGCAGCCTCCTCCCTGGCTGCGCTGCTGTCGCCGCCGCAACCACCGCGGCAGGGCCCTCACGAGGGGCTCGGGAGGAGACTGTAATGGACTTTTAAATACGGCTCCATTGCGTCTCCTCCAGGCGAATATCAACCACTGCGCCCCCGCTCAGGATCTGTTGCTCCAAAGCATGGCGCAGTGGTCGATCAATATCGCCGTGGTCTCCGAGCCGTACTATGTCCTGCCCAGGGGAGACTGGGTTCAGGACCTGAACGGCTCGGTGACCCTAATTTCGTCGGTCGTCGCTGGTACTCCGTCCCTCGAGGCCGTCACGAGGGGACGGGGTTGCGTGGCAGCACGGTTCGGGGACATTGCAGTGGTAGGCGTTTACCTGTCCCCGAACAGAACTCTCGCCGATCTCCACATCTCCCTTATGGAGCTGAATGCCGTCGTCGCTAGGTTTGGTTCCCTCCCACTGGTCGTTTGCGGGGACTTCAATGCCAAGAACCTGGCTTGGGGTTCTCGGTTCACGAACCAGCGGGGTCGGATGGTAGAGGACTGGGCCCTGGAAACAGGCCTGGTCGTCCTAAACCGGGGTTCTGTCCCCACGTGTGTGCGGATGCAGGGCGAGTCAGTGGTGGACATATCGTTTGCCAGCCCTGCTCTGTCACCGCGTGTCGTCGACAGGCGCGTCATGGAGGGGGTGGAGACGTACTCAGACCACCAGTATATTCGGTTTGACATCTCCACCCAGACCTCAAACGCGCCGGTCCAGCAGACCCCGTGTGGTCATAGTCATAGTCATAGTCATTTATTCAATAACAAGAAGCTTGTATCTGAATTACATAATTAATTTATAATTTAAACATTTTCAATTCCATAATAATAATTTAACCAAACAAATTCAATAATAATAAATACTAATAATAATAAATACTAATCTATACATATAATAAAACAGAAACGAAAGAAAAACTGTACATTGAGAATTTTCGAGAAAAAATAAGTGGCTTTTGTTAGAAAAACGTAACTGATGACAAAAAGTGACTTTTTAGAATTTTTGTCTGTTTGTCTGTTTTTCTGTGTGTATGGTACGGCTTCACGCCAAAACTACTGGATAGATTGAATTGAAATTCAGCAGAAATGTTCTGTGTAAATCAAGGAAGGCTTTAGGCTACATATTATCACGCCGTATGTTATGGGAGGTAAGCAATATTGATTTTAAAAGGTTTTTGTTCGTAATTGAATGCACAAAATAATTGAATGCATAAAATGACGTTATTTAGTTAATAAAAATTTAACTCTGGGAACATAATAATTACGCTATTTTTATAAAGGAGCGGGGCAGTAATATTGTAAATTGCAAGAGAACAGCTATTCAACAATATGTCAACGGGGAATTAGCAGTAAGGTCAGGCGACCGTTTACCGCTCTAAATGGTGCGAGTTCAAATAAAAAAATATTGTTTTAAAAAATCGCAAAATCTTTTCATTTAGTTTTTGCATTTTTTTATGTGCATAGGAACGATACTGTTATGAAATCTGAGAACTTTACATGTCCTAAACAGATTGATTGGTGGTACAACAAGCTACACTATCATGATGTCAAGTCAAAGTTTTGGTTCTAAGTTTTAACTTACCAAGCAAATTTGTTGTAGGTAATTGATTTAAGTATGTAATTCTTAGTTTTGTCCCTTGCTGCTGTTACCATATTTTTTTTAATGTAAAAATAATGTAGTTGTCTGTTAAATTAACGACAATTTAGTTTTATTCATAATTTAATTGGGTAAATAATATGTAGTTTCCGTTTTCTAACTAGATGGCGTTGGTCGAGTTAGATCGCGCTATGGTTTCGTTCCCAAAAAGTGATGTTATAGGTGCCGATGTGCCGCTCTCATCCTATAGAAACGGGGGTTACCTTTGTTGTCTGTGTTGGTTGATGTGTTTAATTTTCCTGCGAATAATTATTATTTTTCTACTTACTAGCAATTCTTACGTACCTACTTAATCGATTACTTTTCATTGATTTGAATATCGTTAGTATCGGATTAAGAAGAAATTTTAGCTATGCCTTTTAGAAAAAGATCAAATCTGTCTCGAAACTCAAGGGTTTCTAAGATGCGCAGGTTAGTTCGATCTCCGCTTCTGTTGTGGGAGAAATATCATTCTTGGCATCTTCTGTCCGAAGACTTCCTAAGAGCTCTGAGACACACTCATCATCATCATCTTCCTGCCCTTGTCCCGTGTTATTTGGGGTCGGCGCAACACGTTTTTTTCTTCCATTCTGCCCTGTCACTCGTCATACTATCACTAACTTCCTTTTCTTTCATATCACTCTTCACACAATCCATCCATCTACACCTCACCTCTTATCTAGCTCTGAGACACACTACTGAAGATAATATAGAGGCAACTGATGAGCGCGTTCTAAACAGTAGCCTTAGTTCACTTCAAGACATGGTCATTTCGATCAGCGGCAGTTCTCTGGTGGATTATGGGCTACCGACTCCACAACATCTGGATGTACAAGAGCGTGGAAACAGAGAGTATAACTCTGAAATAAATTATGATCCAAGAGCTATGAGTACCGTCGTCAATGACCATGTCTCTAAGTTTACCTCAGAGCAAAAGCAAATTTTCGACACAATCCTTAAAAGCGTTGGACTCGGCCAAGGTAAAAGGTTTTTCTTGGATGCTCCTGGTGGAACAGGGAAAACATTTGTCACCGCTGGCATTCTCGCAGAGGTCAGGAGGCAAGGCAAGATGGTCATTGTAGCAACATCGTCAGGAATCGCCGCAACACTGCTTCCTGGCAAAACAGCGTACGCAATGTTTAAGGTTCTCATAGATTTAGAGAGTAATGAAACACCTGTTTGTGGAGAGTCACGCAACAGTGACAAAGGGTGCGTGCTTAAAGATTGCTCTTTAATCGTGTAGGATGAATGCACTATGGCGAACAGAAAAGCAGTAGAGGCGGTAAACAGGACTTTGCAGGACATCCGCAGGAACCATAAAATGATGGGTGGCGTTACAGCTCAGTTTAGCGGCGATTTCCGACAAACGCTGCCTGTGGTGACGCGAGGAACTAGGGCTGATGAGGTGAATGCTTCGTTGAAATGCTCTTTCTTATGACCACATATTCATAGGTTGAGCTTAACGATGAATATGAGAGCACAGCTTGGCGGGAATGTACAAGCCCAAGAATTTTCTGATGTTCTCTTAAAATTGGGTGAGGGAACGCTACCATCTACTGGTAGCGTTTCCTCACAGTGGCCAGGTGGTTCTACCTGAGATACTTGAGAGAGTGGTATCTACCTTAAAAGATTTGATTCGCCTGGTGTACGGGGACATCAATAGGATACCGCACCAAGATAATTCTTGGGTGTGTGAACGAGCCATTTTAACGCCCAGAAACGACCAAGCTTCAGCGATCAATGAATTCATTCTCCCAGAAATTGAGGGAAATGAAGTGATCTACACTTCAATAAACACTGTTGTCGACCAAAGTGATGCCACAAATTACCCCGTAGAATTTCTCAATTCTCTCAGTGCAAGTGGACTACCAGCGCACACCATTAAGCTAAACGTCGGTGTCCCAATTATGCTTCTTCGAAATCTCACTCCGCCGAAACTGTGCAATGGGACCCGGCTCAAAGTTGTCTCGCTACAGAGAAATATCATTGAGACAGAAACTCTAACGGGTTATGGAGTCGGCGCGACAGTGTTTATACCATGTATACCACTAAATCCCCACAATTACCCTTTTCGATTCAAGCGCGTGCAGTTTCTTGTGAGCGTGTGCTTCGCCATGACAATAAATAAGTCACAGGGGCAGACACTGAAGGCTGCGGGTGTCGACCTCAGGTCGAGCTGCTTCTCACACGGACAACTGTACGTCGCTTGCTCCCGCGTCACCAGCCCTGACTCGCTGTACATATTGAATGAGACCGAGGGAAAAACTACGAACGTTGTTTACACAGAAGTGTTACAGTAAATTATAACACTTCTGTTATTCGACGTCTCCTAAATTTCCTTATTAACCTGACGTCTCTTGCCAGTACATAAACTACATAACTTTGAGAATTTTGAGTTTATTATGCCAAATAGTTCTTGAGGGATCTAAGCTAAAGTATAGTATGGGACGCATCTTTGGAGTGTTTGTGTAAATCAACAAACAATCAATAACTATTATTAAAATAAAAATAGAATAAAAAACAATACTTAGGTATATGATACGTGAGCAAAGCCACGGGTACAGCTAGTAATATATATAATTAAGAGAAATTTATAATTCATCAACAGAATATAGACACCTATTCAACAGGAAATCCCTAAGCTGGGTTTTAAAAGTACTAGTGTAGATTATGCTTTTTAAATCTAAAGGCAACTTATTAAATAGCTTGACTGATTGATATTGTGGACTGTGTTCAACAATATTGAAATTTGGTTGTATTTTGTTATATTTAATATCTTTTCTACGTGTACTTTCCCTAATTTGTCGTTGTTCTGTAGTCTCATATTCATGAATGTACTTGGCCATGTTACTCAAAAGAACGAAGACATAAATGCTCGGCACTGTAAGGATACCTAGATTCCTAAAATGCTGTCGGCAACTCTCAGTTTGTGGTATTCGTACTGTTCAATGTGTTAGGGTTCAATTTTGAATGACGGCACGGTTGTAAATAAGTAATACGTCCATTCGCTTTGAGGATTTATTTTGCACTAATGACAGGCTGTTTAGAACAAAGTTATATAAGTATCGGACATACCGCCCACCAAAAACAATAGTTTTTAAGTAAAGTATTAAATTAACAATATGCATGCAATGGACTGTAACTTCTTACTCAAATAACAATCTAATACAAAACCTAAATAACATTTAAAATTAACACCCACACATCACAAAATCTCACTGTAATTGATTTACAATAAATGGAGTGAAAATTTGAATTAGTTTAATTAGTACTATATTTATGCAGACAATCAACAAAATCCGCCCACCATAGCTCACTCTGTCTCAACATTTTTGGGCAGTGGAATTAGTTTAGACAGGGGTCTTTTTAATTCATGGTTACCCTTGCACTGTACTGTGACCACTCTTACAAGGTTATCTGCTCCAGGATGCAAATACTTGATCCTGCCAAGTAACCATTTTGCGGGGGGTGTATCTTCATCCTTGATGACCACAAGATCTCCTACAGTTGGTGATGAAACAGGTGTTTGCCATTTATATCTCTGCTGTAGCGTGTGGAGATATTCTGCTTGCCAGCGATTCCAAAATTCTTGAGTCATCTTTTGAATCATTTGCCATCTAGGTAATAAACTAGTTTTTTGATGTTCGTAGTTGATATCAGGTACATTTATAAGAGACTCGCCCACAAGAAAATGACCGGGAGTTAATGGTGTCAATGTAGTGGTATTATCCAGCTGGCAAAGTGGTCGAGAATTGAGGCAGGCCTCGATCTGTGTTAACAGAGTGGCCATCTCTTCGTAAGTCAGTTTGGTGTCTTTATTCACTCTAGTGAGGTGTCTCTTAGCGGACTGAACTCCACTTTCCCATAAACCTCCACATGTTGGCATTTTTGGTGGTATAAAGTGCCATGTAGTACCATCATTGGCTAAGAGTTCGGCGACTTCAGCTGCTAAGTTATCTTTTCCCTTCTGAAAAAGCTGCTTGAGTTCTTTGGCTGCACCCACAAAGTTCGTGCCATTGTCACTCCACAAATGCATGCATGAGCCTCTGCGCGCCACGAATCTTTTAAAGGCTGCCATAAATGCTTGAGATGTAAGATCTGTCACAGCTTCCAGGTGGATAGCACGAGTAGCCATGCAGACAAACAAGCATATGTATCCTTTTGTGGCATGGTGTCCTCGGCCTTTAGATGTCCTGATTAGCACGGGCCCAGCATAATCGACGCCGCTGTTTAAAAATGCTCGATGTGGGTTGACTCTCACTGCTGGTAACTGGCCCATAAATTGATTGTTTACCTTTCCCTTATCTATAATGCAAGTTTTGCAGGTATGTATATATTTCCTTACAGCTGATTTTAGACCAATAATCCAATACTTGCTTCTCAATAATAATAATAATAATAATAATAATAACCCCATCGCCGTATCTCTACGTTGACGTCGTGGTGGGGCTTGCGTGCTCCAATATACCCTAGGTCTGTATCGGTAAAGTTTGCTTTGCCGTAATATGCCTAGGGTGAGGGGCCAGACTAAGAGAGATACAATCCGCAGTGCAGTTTTGTGGCGAACTGTTGGGCATTAGCGACCCCACGGACCCGATCTCCCGGGAGAATTCTTGTTCTTCATCTCCGGCTTGCCTTTATTGGCCGGCCGTAGTGAACACTGACGAGGAACTGAGCTCCCACCTCTCTCTTGCCTTTATTGGCTGGCTTGAGTGGAGATTCGCAAGAGCAAACGTGCTCGGGAGAAGGATGTATAATCCAGTAAGGTGCTGGTAGGGATCTTGACCGTACTTCCGGGATTGTCCTGATAGCCGTGGTATACCTCTCCACTCCTCAAGCACCTCAGGATATGTTGCCCTCTTGTTGCTACGTCACTTCGTGCTAGCGGCCGTTTTTGGGGGCCCATTTATTGAGTGTGCAAGTCACCCCCTGCCTTTTTTCGATGCATATTAATAACGTTGTTCAGGCAGGGGCCATAGTCTTGACATAGTTCCATGTTACCAGTCCACTTAAGACTCCAAAAACCATAGCCCTATTATCTTTGTTCTCCATATGTCGCAACAGTTTTTCAATAACCGGGGGTTGTCCTTGGGTGCACTAGCATAGCGCGTACAGGGATAATCGTCGGTTGATATCATGTTCCTTTATAATTATCTAAAGGGCCTCTGCGAGTTGGCTTCGGCTCCTCGTACGCCTCCCAAAGGTCCAGGACCTCAGGGTCCTGAGATAAATAAAAAAAAAAAAAAAAAAAAAAATAATAATAATAATAATAATCATTTATTTGCTAATAATGTAGGTATACAGATAAGGTGTTATAATTGTTGATTGTCCCAATACATTTTGCCTTACGGCATGCAAAATATTCATATTTTATAGTAAATAAGGAGAATATTAAAAAAAAAAAAGTTAAAAATTGCCAGCTCATTAACTTAATCGTTCAATTATGTGATATGTTGTACAAATTCAGATAAAATGTCATATAAATTCAAATTCAATGTCATAAAAAAAATTTCAATACAATGTCATAAAAAAAAAATCGAATATAATGTCATAAAAATAATACAATGTCATGCTTGAAATAATACCATGTCATACAAATAATAAAATGTCATACAAATGATAAAATGTCATCAAATAGAATACAATGTCATATGAAATGAAATAATAAAATACTATTAGGAACCAATGACATGGAAAAAAAAATCACATTGAAGGAGCAACATTTTACTTGATTGTCTTGTCATACAGAAATTCTTTGATTGAGTAGTAACACTCAAGTATGCCATCATCAATTGGATACCTCCGTGAAGTGTTTTTGTGTGGGCTTCACCTACCAATAATTTTGTGACATGTTGATTATTAGGTATTATAATAGGATGTTTAGTGTTTTCTGATATAGAAGCATTTTGTAATCTTCCTCCCACTCTTATCAAGCCCTTCTCATCTAAGAACGGTGAAAGCGTGATCAGAGAACTTCTCTTCTTTACCTTTCCATCCTTCAATAATTCTTCAACTTCCTTTCCATAAATTAAATTTTGATAATATTTTATGCAGTTCTCAACTACCTTTTCCATTTCATCTGGTGTTAGATTTTTCTCTCTAGTTTCTGTCTCTTTCCTCTTCAGCATTCTTCTGCAATATGCCAGAACTCTTTTCATTCTCAACATTGTTGAATATCTTTCCCAAATTGGTTTCTCTTCTAATGTGTTGTGTAATGAAATCTTTAACTCTAATTCTGTTTGTTGAACGACTTCTCTTCGAAAATCTATTTCTTTTTGTTTCAGCCATAGAGGTCCAGCCCACCAACTCTCTTTAGCTGCTAGATCGCATGCTTTGACGCCTCTTGTAGCGAAATCAGCAGGGTTATCAGCAGACTGAACGTGTCTCCATTGGCTGTTATCTAAAACGCGAATGATATCAGCAACTCTGTTGGCTACAAAGGTTCGCCAGCGATTAGGTTGAGATTGTAGCCATGCTAACACGACCATTGAATCCGTCCAGACATAAATTTGGTCTTTGGTAACCTTTAGGATTTCCATGAGATCGTTAATCAGTTCAGCTAGCAATGCAGCAGCACATAGCTCTAATTTTGGAACCGATATTTGCTTCAGTGGTGCAACTTTAGTTCGGGAGGCAATCATCATGACATGTACTTCATCAGCTTCAACGACTCTAAGGTAAGTGACAGCTGCATACGCTTGAGTAGACGCATCTGCAAAGCCGTGTAGTTGTATTTTATTGTGATTTAAAGTTGTAGTTCTAAACCATCTTGGTATTTCAATGTTTTGCAAATGCACTAATTCTTGCCTATATGCAATCCACTCTTCACTCAATTCAGACGGTAACTCATCGTCCCAGCCCAGATTACAAAGCCACAATCTTTGAATAAGAACTTTAGCCGTGACTACGACTGGTGGCAACCATCCGAATGGGTCAAACAGACGGGCAACATCGGAAAGTATGGACCTCTTCGTTACAGGATATTTCATATCAGGTAAGTTTACTGTAATTTTGAATGTATCATCTTTTCTATCCCATGTCAAACCAAGAATCTTTATAATTTTATCTAGCTTTATTTCTATTTGATCATGTGTACTTCTCTCTCCTTGTAGGTATTCTAAAACTTCTTCCGAATTACTTGACCATTTTTTCATGTTAAATCCTCCCTTTTTCAGTATAGTTCTAATTTCTTCACACATTACCTTTGTTGCTTCTATATCTTCATTTCCCGCCATTAAATCATCCACATAAAAAGATGTTTTGATCATAGCTGAAGTTTCAGGGTAATTTTCTGCTTCATCATCAGCAAGTCGGTGCAACGTTTTCACGGCTAAATATGGAGCTGCAGCCGTACCAAAAGTAACTGTTGTTAAATCGTGACTTTCAAGTTCCTTTTCAGGTTCATCTCGCCAAAGTATGCGCTGTAAACTTGTGTGTTCTTCAGTCATATTTATCATGCGATACATCTTCTCAATGTCTCCAACTACGCAAATTTTGTTTTTGCGCCACGCTATAATGAGGCTTCTTAAATCAGGTTGTAGAACAGGTCCTACCATCATGGTATTATTCAACGAATGTCCATTGGAACCTTGTGCAGACGCATCATAAACCACTCTGACTTTGCTTGTTTCCTTATCAGCGCGTACTACCGCATGATGAGGAAGGTAAATTGATTTTTTATCATCTTCCGGTTTAGATTTCTTCATATGACCCATCTCTTTGTATTCATGAATAACCTTGGCATATTCTTCTTTAAATTGTTTGTTGTGTTGAAATTTCCTTTCTAAGCTTTTGAATCTCGTTATTGCTTGTTGTTTAGTATCTCCGCATAATTTTACTGTTTCTTCGATACTCTGCTTCAAAGATAATTGTACTATGTATCTTCCACTATCATCTCTTTTTGTAGTTTGTTTGTATATATCCTCACACATCTCCTCTTCTTTTGTTAGAATTTTCTTCCTTTTGTACAAATCTGTCTCTATTTCCCAGAACCTTCTTAGCAAATTATTATCTTCTGCCACCATACTTGTAACATGTAGTGAAATGAAATTGTGTTGATCTTCTTTGTTATGTTTTTGACCTGAGAGTATCCACCCCAATTTTGTCTTCTGAGCCACAATCCCATTTGGCAGTCTGACTAGCCCTTCTTCAATAATCTTGCAAAAGATGTCGGCGCCTAGTAACATGTCAATTTTACCAGCCGTATGATAGGTAGGATCAGCTATTCCTAATGTTTGGAGCTCTGGCCAATCAATCACGATGTTCCTTGAGGGAAGACTTGTAGATATTATCTTCAAAACATAAGCCTTCACCTTTATGGTTTCGTTTTCATTGAATCGAGACTTGACTGACAGGTCAACTAAGTGTTTGATTGGTACCTTTGTTCCTTCTCCCACTCCAGAGACTACACCGTTGATATGAGTCCTTTTCAGGCCCAATAGGTCTACTGCTCTTGCAGAAACAAATGAAGCCTCTGACCCTTGGTCAATTAGAGCACGAAGCAGGTGTGTGTTGCCATTACTCGCTGTGACCTTGACTTGTGCTGTTGCTAATAATACTTTATGACCAGGTTGTTCTTGAGAGAAGTGTGCAGTTGTAATCTTCTGTTCTGGTTGTGAGTTTTCTTCTTGTTTTGCGTCCTTAGTCTGGTGCAAAAGCGAATGGTGTCTTCTATGACAGACCTTGCACGATGTCTTTGATTTGCATTTGTATACGTTGTGATTTGGAACGAGGCAATTAAAGCATAGATTTTTCTTCTTAACATGTTCATGTCTCTTGTCTACAGCTAACTTCGCATATTCCTTGCAACTAAAGATGTAATGGCCGACTTCATTGCAATAGGCACATGTTTGTTTTGAATTTAAACTTGAATGTGCAGACTGAATTTCGTCATTTTGTTCACTATTTTCGGAAGTAACGTGGAATGATTTTTGTGTTGCAGGCTTCTCTTTCGTAGTTGTTGTTGTGATTGGAGATACTAGTTCCAATGTTCTGAATTTGGACTCCAGAAACTTCTTCATTTCAGGCCATGTAGGCAGTTGATCAGAGTTATCTTTATGTGCCTGTTGTTCCCATTCCTTTTGTGACTCTGTATCCAATTTCTGTCCCACCAGAAATACTATTACTGGATCCCAAGAATCAGTACTTATTTTTTAATTATTAAGACTGGTTAAACATTCCGCAGTAGTATCAAGTAGTGATTTAATTTGACTTGCCGACTAATTATTAACTTTCTTCTGTGCAAATAACCTTTTTAAGATCGAACTCACTATCATTCTTCTGTTTCCAAATCTTCCTTTCAAAATATTCCACGCCTGTGCATAGTTACTTCCAGTTGTTTGTATATTGCGTAATAAAATATCAGCCTCTCCTGAGACACTTGTTTTTAAATAATGTAGTTTTTGAACATTGCTTATTGATGTGTTATGAACGAGCGCTTCGAATAAATCTTGATATGTAGGCCAATCTTCATATTTTCCCGAGAACGTAGGTAATTGTATCGTAGGTAGCTTAGCGAACGGATGTTGTTCAATTTGTGTAGATGTAGATATGTTTGCAGAATCGTTTGACCGCTGTTGAATCACTAGTTTTGATAAAAGATCTTCTAAATCCGCTCGTAAACAAAGATACAATTCTTCGATTTCATAATATTCTTCATTCAAGAAATATGGAAATACTCCCCGTTGATCACGCGGTGTGCACCTAGTTAGGTTATTATGTGCTTGCTTGAATGTATTCCAATCATCTTCGATAGACTTCAATCTTGTTTTTACATAACCTTCTGTTAGTCTTTGTTTTGGGCATTTCTTAATGTTTATTTGCGCCTTTTGTAACATTTTAGCCACATCTTCTAAAGTACACAAAAACTTGCTTTGTTCCGCAGTCGGTGGAGTCATTTTTCACGTTATAATTCGATAATAACACAGTAAAAAGTCAATCGTAATTATGTTATTCACTTAAAACCACAAGTTCGTACACATCTGTTCCATCAATGCACAAAAAAACAAGTTCCTTATCTAAGGAATGCGGTTCCCTATTGTATTCGCGCGGCCGAGGTGTCTTGCCGTACCGCCTACTTATCCGGCTCGTAATGACCACTATGTTCAATGTGTTAGGGTTCAATTTTGAATGACGGCACGGTTGTAAATAAGTAATACGTCCATTCGCTTTGAGGATTTATTTTGCACTAATGACAGGCTGTTTAGAACAAAGTTATATAAGTATCGGACACGTACCATGGTCCGGATTGCGCGTTTTTGTAATACGAAGGCTCTTTTACTATTATAGTCGTAGCTATTACCCCAAAGAAGTACACTATATATAATTTTAGATTCTACTAACGCAAAATAAACCATTTTCAGTTGTTCTATACTGATTTGATTTCTTAAGGCTCTCAGAGCATAACATGCAGATGATATCGACGCATCAATTGCCTTCAATTCTGGTTTCCAATTCAGTCGTTCGTCTATATGAATACCTAAAAATTTAACTTCATTGACGAGTTCAATTTTCTCATTGTTCAAAGTTATATCTAAATTGTCCTTATTTCGGGCAGTGGTTCTAAATAACATAATCTTGGTCTTTGAAGTATTGATTAATAATTTATTTATAGTAAACCACACATGGAAGGCTTGTAATGCAACATTAATTAAATTAGTCAGTTTAGTTATGTCATTTTCTGCTACTATGGCATTTGTGTCATCAGCAAAAATTACTAGTTCAAGGTCAGGTAAAATTGAATTTATATAATTAATTAAATCATTTATAAATATAATAAATAGAATAGGTCCAAGTATAGATCCCTGTGGGACACCCGAGGTCAAGTTTACAATTCGTGATCTATGAGACTTTTTGCAGCCATTTTGAATTTTGTCAATTTCTACAAACATTTTTCTATTTTTTAAATACGAACTGAACAGTTGCAAGGCCTTACCTCTTATGCCATAATGACTCATTTTTGTGAGAAGCATCTTATGATTTATAGTGTCAAATGCAGAGCTTAGGTCTAGAAAAATCCCTGCAACTTTCATTTTAAGATTAATTTTTCTTGTCACAACATCCATTAAAGTGTATATGGCATCTGAAGTGCCAACACCTTTTTGATAACCAAACTGTCTTTTGTTCAAAATTTTATTAACACGTAAGTGAGCTAGAAGTCGCTTTTTAATAATGTTTTCAAATATTTTTGACAGGACAGGTAATAAGGAGATAGGCCTGTAATTTTTTGCATCAGTCCTGCTACCTTTTTTATAAACAGGTATAACCTTAGCAATTTTTAATTGATCTGGAAAGATAGATTCCTCAATACATTTATTGAAAAAATCACTTAGAGGCCCTGCTAATATTCTAATGTGTTCTTTAATTATGGTTATAGGAATCTCATCATATCCGCATTAATATTTGTTTTCCATTTTTTTTACTATAGTTAGCAACTCGTTAGGAGTGGTAGGAGAAATTTCCATACCACTGCTAATTTCGCCACAATATTTATGTAAAAATATTTTGGACTGATCAACTTCACCTACACTAGAGCTGCATTTGTAGTCAAATTGTTTTACGAGAATGTCAGATATATCTTCAGGATCAATTATAATTCTATCGTCAACTTTGAGCCGTAAATCTGGTTTAGTCACTTTCTCCTTATTTGTAAATTTACTTACTATTTTTTCCAAACTTCTTTACATAAGTTTTTTGAACTATTTATTTGCTCCATTATTTCACGATTTTTTGCCTTGGCTATAATCCGTCTAAATAACCTAACATAGTTATTCTTATACTTTAGAACACTAGACTCAAGATTATTTCCATTACATGAACATAAGAAACGCTTAATTTTACTAGAAGTCCGGATTCCCTTAGTGATCCACTTTGATTGAGAATTGTTCTTGCATAAATTTATTTTATATTCTCTTTTTCGAAATGCTTTGTTTTATTTTGAAATACTTTGTTGAATGTTCTGAGAAATGTATTTATGCCCATACTACTCCAATCTTTTTCACGGATACCCTGTTCGAATAATGCACTATTTTTACGGTTAAATATTCTTTTATTTATGATAAGTGGATTCCTATTTATAGACGTTGATACATTACTTAGACGAATATCCGCAAAAATACCACCGTGGTATTTTTCCGTCGCGTTGGGCGCTGAAACAGCTGGACCAGGAGCTCCTCCTGGAAGCCGCGATGGTACAGGCCTGGGTGCAAGTACCGAACAGGCCTGTCGACATTGACGTCGAGGCAGAGTGGTTCCGGGAGGCCATGTCGCAAATTTGCGACGTGGCAATGCCCCGAGTCCGGCCAGGACGTGCCCGGCGCCAGGTGTATTGGTGGTCGCCGGAGATTGCGGTATTGCGCAATGCATGCAATGCCGCGCGGCGCCGGTACGCCAGACACCGCAGTCGCAGCATCCGCCCGCCGGATGCGGAGGCCAGAGAGGCGGAGCTGTACGAGGGATACAGAGTGGCAAAGCGCACCCTCCGAGCGGAAATAAAGCGGGCCAAGTTGGAGGCCCGCAACGTGTGGCTGGGGACTCTGAACGGAGACCCGTGGGGACGCCCCTACAAGGTGGTGCGAGAAAAACTCCGCCCCTGGGCTCCCCCACTCACGCAGAGTCTCCGGCCCCAGATTGTGGAGGGTGTGGTGAGCACTCTGTTCCCTGTGGGAGGGGAAAACTCTCCCCCGCTCATGGCTCCGCCACCAGCGGTGTCTAACGCGGATCACGATGGCGACGACGACGACAATGCTCCAGAGGTGACCGAGGTAGAGATGAGTGTGGCGGTACGAAGGCTGAGTGCCAAGAATACCGCCCCAGGACCCGACGGCTTGCCTGGGAAAGCCTGGGTCCTGGCCATGGAGGCTCTCGGGTCTCGATTAAGAGGGCTCTTCAGCGCATGCATGGAGAGGGGCCAATTCCCACTTCGCTGGAAGACGGGGAAACTGGTCCTTATCGCGAAGCCGGGGCGCCCTGCGGACTCTCCGTCCGCGTATCGGCCCATTGTGCTGCTCGACGAGGTGGGCAAGCCCTTTGAAAGAGTAATTGTAGACCGCCTCGTCGCGCACCTAACACGGGTGGGGCCGGATCTGGCGGACGGCCAGTTCGGCTTTCGCAGGAGGCGCTCCACGGTGGACGCCATCATGCGCGTGCGAGCTCTCACGACGGGGGATGCGGTGTCCCAGGGCAAGTGTGTCGTGGCGGTGTCATTGGACATCGCTAACGCCTTCAACTTCCTGCCCTGGAGTAGCATTAGGAGGGCACTCCGGTATCACCGGGTGCCCGACTACCTCTGTCGTGTGATCGAGGCCTACCTTTCGGACAGGTACATCATCTACCCTGGTCACCAGGGAGAGTGGAAACGGCGAGAGATGTCGTGCGGTGTTCCGCAGGGATCGGTACTAGGACCGCCCTTGTGGAACATCGGCTACGACTACGTGCTGCGCGGCGACCTCCCTGACGGGGTCAGCGTGGTCTGCTACGCAGACGATACGTTGGTCCTGGCTCAGGGAGACTCGTACCAGGCGGCCGTCGAATTAGCGACACGCGGGGTTGCGATAGTCGTTGGTAGGATCCAGCAGTTGGGACTCGAGGTTGCGCTGCAAAAGTCCGAGGCCATGTGTTTTCACGGCCCTCGGAGCGCGCCGCCTCGGCGCTCCCAATTAACGGTAGGAGGAGTTCACATCGGCGTCGGGTTAACGATGAAGTACCTGGGACTCGTCCTCGACAGCCCGTGGAATTTCGAGGAGCACTTCCGACGTCTGGCTCCCAAACTGAATCGGACTGGGGCTGCCCTCAAGCGGCTCCTGCCCAATCTCGGGGGTCGAGACGCCTCCTGCCGGAGGCTATACGCAGGCATCGTCCAGTCCATGGCCCTTTATGGGGCGCCGGTGTGGGTGCCGTCACTGCGAAAGCGACCGGCGGCCCAGCTGAACGCGTGCCAGAGGGTCATGGCCATACGGATGGTGCGGGGATACCGCACGGTTTCCCGCGAAGCGGCGAGCGTCCTTGCTGGCCAGCCACCATGGGATCTGGTGGCAACAGGCCTTGCACGTATGCACGATCTGCGCGTGGAGATGCAACGTCGGGGCGAAACTCAGCTGCCACGACAAGTCGCGGCATGGCGGACAGAGCTCCGGCGGGGTCTCATGGCGGAATGGCGACAGCGACTATCGCAACCCAGTGCTGGGCACGCCATAATTATGGCGGTAAGTCCCCTCTTTGAGGAGTGGCTGGAAAGGCAACACGGCGTCCTTACCTTCCGCATGACGCAGGTCCTCACCGGACATGGTAAGTTCGGGAGTTTCCTGCACCGGATTCGTGCGGAAGAAACACCCGGGTGTCACCATTGTGTGGACCACCTGGAGGACACGGTGGAGCACACGGTGGAGGTGTGTCCCGCTTGGGCAGAGCAACGCCGTGCCCTCGTGGGGGCGATCGGCGGCGGTGATCTCTCGCGCCGGGCCTTGGTACAGGCCATGGTCCGGAGCGAGGAGGAGTGGCAGGCGGTCGCCTCCTTCTGCGAAGCAGTAATGTTAGCAAAGGAGGCGGCCGATCGCGTGAGGCAACGGTCCTCACGCCCCAATCGCCGCCGGGATTCCGATCCCGATTTCCGACCATCGTAGGCGCAGGCTTGCGGACGGCGAGCAATGGGTGGCTCGCCGTCCGACCGTCCAGTAACCGTCCGGACCGAGCCCAAGTCGTCGACGGCGCGTGCTGTTCCACGCGCGCCTCAAGGAGATGTCAGCAACTGTAGGGGCCTAGCAGGGTCGAAGCCTACTGGGGCCAAGGGTCTGATTCTGAAAGGAAGACTCGGCCCTGGTACGAAAGGCAACGAAGGAACAGGAGTGGGTTTTTAGTCAGTAAAAGTCTCACACTATCTCCCGCTCCGCCCAAGAGCGAGGGATGTCATTAGATGATTTTCCTGCCTCCAGCTGTGCGCTAGTGTCTAATGTCCGCTATAACCTGCCGTGACCTGAGTTGTACTTGGTGTCGGTGGTGTCCAACTTGTGACCTTTTTTAAATATATTAAGAAAAAATATAACACGGTGTAAAAATTATTGAAATCGATTCAGATACTGATTCTGAACAAACTATATTCAGGTTTCGCATAAGTATACTAAAAACAATGTTGTATATAAACTAGTGGTTGACTGCGATCCCACCTGATGGTAAGCAGTGAGGCTAACCACAATTACGAGTACGACAATTTGATGGAATGTAGAATATCAATAGACCACCAAATGGATTAGAACATTATATTCCTGTTTCACCGCATTAGTAGGTTGACGTAGGCAAAGACTAGCAAAAGCCAAAGCTAATTGATAGCAATACACAACTAGCATTAGCAAAATAGCATTGTTACACCTCTACGGTCCGAACAAGGCGTTTTCTCTCGTCATTTATATCACTTACATCAAAGGAATTGAACACTGAGTGCAGCGGTCTTCCCGTCCGATTATAGCTTAGGTGTCTTCAAGGCTACAGTGAATAGGCTCTTAAGAAAGTAGTGCGCTTCACCATCAATGATTGCATCATTGTTTACCATCGCCGGATCGCAGTCAAGCACAAACTAATATCATTAAAAAAAACTGCCATATCTTACTACGTTGGCCTTAGTTTTATTCAGGTCGGTGGAGCCCGGTCGTTGCAGGTCGTATTTCAGCAGGTAAACGATCGGTAACGAAACGGGACATAATGAAAAACTGCAGCTAATATTATGAAAGTAGAAATCCCAAAGGAATTCTACAATTTCCAAGCCATAAATATCAGAAGCAATATACTTAAAATAAAACCCGGAACGACGAACTTTACCAGGTCCAGGACTAAGCTTTAAAATATTATAACGTGCTTAATCCTGGCGTGCATCTGCGATATCCAACTAAGCCCATTAAACAGGAAACAAACTTATACGTGCAGATCATACACTCTTACTCCTATCATATAAGGTATCTTTTAGTAAAAAACATAGTTTTTTACACAAAATTACTTTTGCGTTTGTCATGGATTTTATTTCCATGTGTTAGGGGTGGTTTTTGCAGTAGTATGCGGATAGAGAGTGTGCTTAAACTTGTTGCATACGACTTTGGAGCACACCAGTTTTATATTTAATAAGGCATGCATGGCGGGTTGTGTGCGGTTTTGTTTAGGTTATTTAAGACTAGAGACTAGACTTTTGTGTAAGGAAATTCTCAGAAGCGAAAATTTGGACTCCCTTGTATTGATCTCTGAATAATGTAAAGTTCTACAGTTTTATATTGTCCTTGTAAGAAACTAGAGTTTTTCAATTCCAACTGTAATATGGGGTTCCGTACTTCAAAAGGAGAAAAACAGAACCCTTATAGGATCACTTTGTTGTCTGTCTGTCTGTGTCTGGCTGTCAAAACCCTTTATCTCGGGAACGCGTAGAGGTAACGAGTTGAAATTAAACCAAACTTCTAAATTAACGAAAAAAATATACGGCCATTAATGTCGTAAAAAACATATATTTCGATACTCTCGATGAATCAAAATTCATAGGGTACTTCCCGTTGACCCAGAATCCTGAAATTTGGCATATAGCAAGTTTTTATAGCACAGATATAGGAATAAATCTGAAAACAGTGAATTTGTAGTCACAAAAAAAAAAATTGCGAATTGGAAAAATCTTTGAGACTCCATTCAGGAAGAGAACTATTTACATAGGTAAGATTGTACGGAACCCTCAGTGCGCGAGTCCGACTCATACTTGCCCAGCTTTTTTATTATTGATAGGTTTGCGCTTGACCACTATCTTACCTAATAATAAGCGATAATGTAGTCGACGATGGATCGCATTTGTCCAGAAGTAACCTATTCAGTCGTGACTTAAATTGTAAAAGGAAAATCCTATGATCTTTTTTTTAGCGTCAACATCATCATCATTTTACCCAAAAGACGTCCAATGTTGGATATAGGCCTCCTTCAAGTGTTGCCATAACGACAGGGGCTGTGCGTCTTGCACCCATCGTAATCCCGCGACCCTCACCAGGTCATCGGTCTTCCTTGTGAGAAGCCTTCCAACGCTTTGTTTCCGGTACGCGGTAGCCATCCGAGAACCTATATCTGCCCTGAAGGAATTGGTGTCAGATTATTGTTACGCCATTTTGATATTTCAAAGATCTTTTAAAAATCTGTAGTCAAAAGTAAAAAATAAATTGAAAGGACACATTTAACAAATGGATATTAAAATGTCTGAAACATTAATGTCTTTGTTAAAACCAGTCTAGTAGTTTTTGATATGAAAGTGACATTAAAAGGTTGTTCTTTTCATGATTTTCTTTTTTAGAGTGTTTCTTGGATTGCACATTTACAAGGATTTGCTATAGCGATGAAATATTAAATATATATTATATTAAAGCGAAAAACCACTCACTGATTAATCACGAAATCTCAGAAACTTAAACACCTACAAACTTAAAATTTGGCAGGTAGATTTCTTATAGGGTTTAGACATCAGCTAAGAACAGATTTTCCGAAATTCACCTACTAAGGGGATGAAACGGGGGTCCAAAGTTTGTATGGAGAGACTTTCACGCGGGCGAAACCGCTGGCAGAAGCTAGTGAAATAATAAAAAAGGGACCGTTTTCAACAATTGTTTTGATAAACATGGTACCGATAATTTTAAGCCAAACAAGTTGGTGTAAGGATAACTTTGCCCGATTTATGACCAAAGTACAGTAAACTCAGTTCAGTAAACGAAAATTAATAAAAATTTAATGGCCACTGAATTTTCCCAGCTTTTCCACAACATTATTAAATGAGTAAAGCTCTTTTAATCCAGTGCTGGGGCGTTAAAATCGTAAAAACATCCGCTCCTTTTGTTCGTAGCATGATGTTATATAGCTTATAGCCTTCCTTCGATAAATGCGCCATCCAACACTAAAATATTTTTTTCAATTCCAACTAGCCTGAGATACTAGTTGAACTATTGTAATCATTTATTTATACATATTACTAGCCAGTGACTTTACTCGTGTGAAAGTAAGCGTCTCCATACAAAATTTTAACCCCCGTTTAATCGCACAGCCGAAACTACTAGTACAAGTAGTTTCGGCTGTGCGATGATATGTCAGTCAGTTTCTCCTTTTATATATATAGATTAGCTGAACATACTATATTTGCCTTTTAAATTTCATCCATATTAACTATAATCTGAGGTGAAACCCTCAGGTACTCCAATAATTGTCGTTTTTTTCATAGTGAGATCATTGGAGCAATATTACCTAGCTTATATTTCGACAGTATAGTAGGTACAACGTAACCCATCATCATCATCATTTCAGCCGAAAGACGTCAACTGTTGGACATAGGCCTCCGCCAAGTTTCGCCATAATTACCGGTCCTGTGCGTCTCGCATCCATCGGATTCCCGCGACCCTCACCAGGTCATCAGTCCACCTTGTGGGAGGCCTTTCAACGCTGCGTCTTCCGGTACGTGGTCGCCATTTCAGAACCTTTCGTCCCCATCGGCTATCTGTTCTGCGAGCAATATGCCCTGCCCACTGCCACATAAGTTTTTCTTTGGGCTATGTCTGTAACCTTGGTTCTCCTTCGGATATCTTCATTTCTGATGTGATCACGTAAGGAAACTCCGAGCATAGCCCTTTCCATTGCCCTTTAAGTGACTTTAAGCCTTCTGATGTGGCCCATTGTAAGCGACCACGTTTCGGAGTCATATGTCATCACTGGTAACACGCACTGGTCATAGACTTTCGTCTTGAGACACTGTGGTATATTGGACGAGAAGACACCGCACAGCTTCCCGAACGCTGCCCAGCCGAGCAACGTAACTCATTGGAGGGTAAAACGGGGTTGTAATTAATAGTGTATTTTACAGTCGGTTAGTGATTGAGGGATCGGGGAAACACAATCGATCCAATACTATACATAGGTATACTATCCAGTAATACACGGAATTGAGTCTTAGATTCTCTCTGTAAGTACAAAGTAAAGTTATATTTCAAATCTACGACCGGCGGGCTTCGTTCAATGTTGAGATCTAGCAATAAACTGTAGAACTTTTAGAAAGTGCACTCTCGATATGACGAGAAATTTTATTGAAATGAACTCGTACAACGTTGCGTTTTTAGGATCGTTCCAATTCGTCTTTTGGTCTTTTTCCTTAAAATATTTATTGAGATACTAGCTTCTACCAGCTTTGTCCGCGTGAGGTTTTTCATACTTTTGGACTCCGTTTCATCCCCTGGGGTGAATTTTGGAAAATCCTCTCTTAGTGCTCGCCTACGTCACAAAAAAAAAACTTGTGCAAAATTTATAGACATATTTGATGAGACTAAATGACAGCAGCCATATGGGACCGCCTTCGCTTATCGAGGTCGCTCCGTGGGTGGACCTCTGTCCCTCCGTAAACTCGGTCACTCAGTAGTGCGACCTGTCATTTTAAGATCTTTGGTAGTCGTCACAGGTAGTTAGTCATAAGCTGGTAAACCTAACACCAGTTTTGTCAAGAAGTATCGTGTTGTCAGATTGTGGTTAGATAAGCAGTCGCTTCATTCATACCTACAGTATCATACCTAAACTTATGAATGGAAGCCGAACTCAACACACTGGAAATAGGTTAAGCAGAAAGATTCATAAGTCGGTTCAGGATGTCGATCAACATCGAGAAACTATTTTGTGGGCGATGACTGGGTAACGAGCAATAAACAAACTATTCCAGATCACACAACTTGATTCCAGATTCTTTATGATGCAAGCTTTAGGTATTCACTCCACGACGAGCCGTGAGACAGTCCCCAAACTACGAGTATAATTGTTGTTCGGACGGAAGAAAGAGACGACAGAGGAAAGAGTCCCGCACCTCTGCGGTTGAATCTTTTATCTTTTCGGTTCGTGCAAACGTCAGCCCGGATTCTGTCAGTGACATGTGTCATTTGTCACTTAGCTCGTTCGTTTTCAAGGTTCCGTAAACGGTTTCACTTACACTTTTGAATAACCTTAGCTTTTTTGTGATGGGAAATCATCAGATGACTTGTCCCAAGATAGGGGGGAGTGAGAAAACGCGTTAGGCTTTTATTGACTAAAATCACACCTGTGTCCTTCAGTTAGCCTTTGTGTTGGACCACGGGTTTCGTTTTCAGAAATTCCCCGTTGCTCTAGCAACGTGGAACATTACGCGCCGTCGATGACTCGGGCTCGGTCTGCGGTCGGCCAGACAGCAAGCAGCTCGTCATCCGCAAGCCCATGCCGACAGTGGCTGGTAGTCAAGGTCGGGGTTACGGTGGCTGGGGGGGCGTGAGGATGTCCGTTCCGCTTACGCGTGCGGCCATAGGGTTCAGGCCATAGCCTGAACCAGCCGCTGTTGCCGATCCCCTCCATGAGGACACGGCTGTTTTCCGTCCATGCGGGGCACACCTCCACCGCATGATCCACCGCGTCCTCCTGGCGGTCCGCACAGTGGTGACACCCGGGTGTTTCTTCCGTCTGAATTCGGAATAGAAACTTCTCGAAATTACTATGTACGGCGAGGACCTGTGTCATTTGGAAGGTGAGGACGCCGTGGTGCTTCTCCAGTCACTGCTCAAAGAGGGGACTTACTGCCATGATTGTGGGGTGCCCAAACTTACCTAAGTTTATATTTCTAGATTCAATAAATTGAGCTAGTACCCCTTTCCTATCGACCAGAGCGAGACCCAGTATCGACAGGTCCGAGCCCCAGTCGTCCTTAGCGCGTAGTGATCCACGCGTTCCTCAAAGAGATGTTAGCAAACCGTGGCCAGCAGGGCTATTATATATATATTTGCTAGGACCACGGGGATATTTTGAAAGGAAACCCGTAGTCCTAGAACAAAAAGAGTAACTGAAGGACACAGGTGTTCTTTTAGTTAGTAAAAGTCTGACACGCCCTCCCGTTCTCCCAGACTGGGAAAAATCATTAGATGATGTCCCACCTTAAAAAACCCTTTCCTAATTTTTACTAGTTCCACGACCATATTCTTTAAAAACAGTTCAGTAATATTGTGACTATTTATTAGTAGAACACAAATTCAAGAGAAAAATCCTCGTTTCTCGTAAAAACTCGAAACTAGTGAGTCTCAGTGGGAAATCTCGCAGTATTTCCGATAAGGGCGGCAATCCTAGCCGCCGGGTGTAAATAATGAAGCATGGCCGCCGCGGGGCACTATTAATATTGACTGGTGGCTCCCGAGAGGATTGCGCTGCGTATCGTCTTTCTATGTGCTGTGTAATGAGGGAAAAATCTGCGGATGATACTCGGTTCTTATAACTTACCGAGAGTTGTGATTAGTTACGGGTCCTCGTTGGTTTAGTTGTGCTGTCATTATTCTCAGCGAAACACAAATATTTCGCTTGAAAATTCATCATATCCCTATTGCCTTTTCCCAACTAGTTTGGGGTCAGCTTCCAGTCTTTTTTTTTTTTTTAATTGATATAAACCAGCGCTTGACTGCGATCCCACCTGATAGTAAGCAGTGATGCAATCATTGATGGTGAGGCGCACTAGTTTATTAAGAGCCTATTCACTCTAGCCTTGAAGACACCTAAATTATAGTTGGACGGGAAGACCGCAGCAGGCAAATTGTTCCAGTCCTACGATGTACGCGGTATAAACGACGAAGCGAAACGCTTAGTCCGGACCGTTGAAGTCTAAGTCAGTCTAGCCGGATGCGGCTGAATACCCATGTTTTACATGGAGCGACTGCTTATCAGACCTCTACAACTCAGTTACTGGGCAACACGATACTCCTTGGATAGACTGATGGTCAGACTTTCTGGCATCTGACTGCTTGTAATGACTGTCAAAGGTCTAGGAATAACAACCGGGACCAACGGCTTTACGAGCTTTCCGAGGCATTGGGTATCAGTAATGTTTGTCAAAAATAATTTCAGAAATTCCAAATACGCTCTTTAAAATGCCTACATACGTTACCGTATGTTGTCTGCGCTGCGAATGAGTCTATATTGACTTACTGAGGCGATTCAGTATGAAGAAGAAAAGGCGTACCTATTTCTTTTTACGCATATTGCGCGTAAGCCAGGTGTGTTACATTTGACATACTTAAAGTTTATAATTATAATGCTAGAACTACACTGCGCACACGTGTGCCACACTCGCCGATCTGGGCGCGTCGGTCTCCATACATTTTATATGGAAACTAGACTTGTAGAGCTACACTTGATCCACTCCACGCGACGCCACGCGACGTCGTTCTACGTACAAATCAGGAGTGTTATACGTGTGCGTCGGTCTAAAGTAGTTCTAGCTTAAGAGTCTAAAGAAAGTTTTTTTTTATGAGTTACGGTCGAATACCGACCACAGGGCGACAGTGGTGGTTTTACAGAAATTTAAAAAAAGTTTAAACCCGGTTTTTTTGTTTATTACTTATAGATAAGAAAGAAAATAACCAACCTATACCTAGTTTCAACTTCTATATGTATTCTTATTTACTTCTGGCGGTCACATAATTCAGCCGTGGTCTGAATCAAAAAATGATTTCAAAAACGCCACACGAGTCACGTTTTCAACTAAAGACACGCACTAAAGACGCGAACGTGATCGATGCGCCCCGCCCATTTTATCTCGTGATGCGCACGAGACCAATCTCTTGCAATCGTAAGTCGAAATAAGGATGCCGTGTCGGTCACTAATGTCCGACGTGGCCCGAATGGAACATTTACTGTCGGTCACTATTGTCACACATGGCGACCAACGTGTTATGTGACTAAAAACCTCAGAGGCCATGAGCTCTTGACGCGATCCATTTACCGACCTAAACTGAGCTGTTAAAAGGATGGAGCTATATAGGGTGTATGACATTTTAACACGTCATGGTATTAGCTCCAGTACGACACGAGAAACGTGTGCCCCATAAACTGGCGTCTTGTTACACTCAATTTACAGCGCAATGTAACCTAACCGGCGTCGGCAGATATGATTCAGTTAGGGTAGCTAGCGCTAGAATGCTGATTCTATCTCAGCATTCTAGTTGCGAGAACATCATCTTGTTCTCGGACACATGGTACAATATATTGATACACCTAAGAGAGAATAGTTGGTAACTGTTTCGGGAGGCGAAATTATTTTATTAAGGCGCAGTCATTCAGTCTAGTTGTGTATGTTGATTAAAATATGATTGGAGGCCGTAATACGTATTTATTAAATTTATATTATATATACTTTATTGCATAACAAGATTACTAATTTATAAATTACAATTGGCGGCTTTATCGCACTCGGTGATTTCTTCCAGGCAACCTAGAATGGATAGAGATTGCCTGGACACAAAATGCGGTTGCACTTGGTGTAAATATAAAAGTAAAATAAAAAAATATTGATACTTAATACTAAAATAGATACACATATACATACATACAAAATATAAATATATAAGCAAGAGAATAAATGATGAAACGAAGACATGATCACAGTGACAACAAGTAATGATCCTTCACAAGCCTTACGTATTTATTTACAGAATCATATTCAACCTACGGAAATATAGTATAACCCTCTTTGTTCGTCTTATTTTATTTCATGAAACAGTAATTCAATAGTATAAGACCAACTGAGAGAAATACAACCCATTTGATTTTAATGATTATAATTATGTTAATAAATGTGTGTGTGTGTGTGTGTGTCTGTGTGTGTGTTAGTGTGTGTGTGTGTGTGTTGTTTTGTTTTGTTGTTATTATTTGCAGTGCACAATATTGGCATTTAACTGTACAAACTCTATTTTTTTTTTATATTGTATTTGAGTCAATGTTACTTGAAATAAATAAATAATAATTATTATTATTAATACATATTATGCCCGCCAATCATATTTTAATCAACATACGCAACTAGACTGACCTGTAAAATGTAAAAAAAAAACTGGGCAAGTGAGAGTCCGACTCGCGGACTGAGGGTTCCGTACAAACTTACCTACTAACATATATGTGAATAGTTCAATTCCCGAATGTAGTATCGAAAATTTTTCGAATCGCAAAAAAAGTTTTTTTTTTTGTGACGTAATAACAAATTTTCTGTTTTCAGATTTACTCACGTTTATTCCTATATCTATACTATATGACCTTGCTTTATGCCAAATTTCAGGATTCTGGGTCAACGGGAAGAACCCTATGAGTTTTGATTGCTTTGAGAAGGTCGAAATGCACGTTTTTTGTGACATTTATTTATTTATTTTTATTCCCAACAATATCCTTACAGACTAGTCCAAATCGATATTGAGGTTTCTTATTTCTAACTTACAAACTAGATTCTGTAACAAATTTTAAAAAGCGCTATCTTAGTGAATTCACTCAGAGCACAATAAAATATATCTACGTCGTCAGCTATGAGGTTGAGCGTGCGCAACGCGCGCGTGAGAGGCGCCTCGCTCAATAACTTAGTGCGCGCGCTTGGCACCGCCAGCAGGCGCGGCCGTCGCCGACGCGTCACGTACCCGTCCGGCACACACAAACCTACCCTTGCCAAAATATCCATGACATAAACGGCCGTATCTTTTTTTTTGTTAACTAAGAAGTTTTAATTTTTCACAGCTTGAAGGGACCGCAGATTTTAGTGTATGGTTTTAATTTCAACTCGATACCTCCACGCGTTCTCGAGATAAAGGGTCTTGACAGACAGACAGACAGACAGACAGACAGACAGACAGACAGACAGACCGACAGACAGACAGACAGACAGGCAGACAGACAGACAGACGGACAACAAAGTGACATAAGGGTTCCGTTTTTTCCTTTTGAGGTACGGAACCCTAAAAATAATGAAAATAGTGCTATGAAAAGCCTTGTACATTTAATTAAGATTATGAATGACGCACTTTTTTTCAAAAACTAATAAGCTCTTTAAAAAAAACATGTATTTTCTGGAACAAGTTTTGTAAAATATTTGAGAAGTTGACAGAATTACCGAATGCCAACGGAGCGTTCAGCCCCCCCTAGCCAAGTTACGAGTAAAATATTTGAGAAGTTGACAGAATTACCGAATGCCAACGGAGCGTTCAGCCCCCCTAGCCAAGTTACGATTGTTTCGTTTGCGTCGAACGCCTCGAGTAGGCCACGCCTCCGATTCCTTTGTTCTGACCACGTGACTAAGCGTTGAGATGACGAAGCGTTCGGCGCAAATGAAACGATCGTAACTTGGCTACTCTTTTTTCGCGTTACCTCTTTATCCAACATTGCGTTGGATGAACCAATTAGCTTTTAAACCATGCTCAGGTTGACGATAAACGATATCTTTAATCTAAAGATTAAAATCTTAAGATTGAAGATTTCCGACCCGTCTTCCGCTTTTATGGTCTATTGTTTGCAAACAGGACTGTGTTCTTAAAGTCCAAGGTTCTAATTTTAGCTGTTATTAGGTTTTTATCTCAGCCAACTCAAAACTGTGTCCGCAACACCGCAAAACATGGTTATCATACACTTCAGTCAACCGCTTCAGGGCAAATAAAAGCTTGGAGCTGTGCATGGATCCTACACACAGCTACCCCCCTCGTCCTTGACACAAAGTCTCTCTAGAGGCGTCTGCTCGTCTAATTAGTCGCACTTGGCTTCTCATCAGCGGCTTCACATCGCGTATTACATGCGCCTCATGCAGCGTACGCCTTGCACGAACAAATTGATGCTACATTTCGGCTTACTGTATTATGAGGGGAGGCAATAATTATGTTTTTACACCACCTGCTCGATAATGCCCTTTTATACGTCATACAACCATCACTTAAAGCATATCATTATGTCCCTAGGGAGATAATGTAGTATGGGCGATCCCTAGGGAATAATGAGATTTGAATTTGGAACGTGAAAAACCGTCAGCATTATGTGAATTAAAATGTAGTGCATCAAACAAGTTTATTCAAATTTCAAACTGGCCACTAACAAAAAAAAAAACAATAAAAAAAGTTTCTAAAAAAAAAGTAATGAACAAGCGGGGAGCGTTATAGAAAATTTAAACTGTAGAATCTTTGAGTAGTGAATTTTGTTTGTATCAAATCTCAAAACATTTTGAGTGATAGTTAAGATTAACTCGTAAATAATACTTATATTTCTGTATTATATGATTTCTTTTACTAAATTGTCTTATAATTATCTCACAGATGGTGTAAAAAGTAGAGTATCCAACACGGGGATAAAGCTGTCTTTGTCTTGGGCGGCTTGAATTCCTCACTTCACTCAGGTTTCTTTATTAACTCCCTCGCAATGCTCGGGAGTTAATTATATAAATCCCTCACTATCGTTCGGGATTAAAATTAGCAACCTTCGTTTTGTTCGGAATTCAACATCCGCCACCCGCGACTTAAAGACACTGCTTTATCCCCTAGTCACATAATCTACTATTAATGAATTCAGGTACCTACTGATGTTCAAAAACATTGCTAGTCTTTTTTAAGTATCATATTAATATTATAAAGGCGTAAGTTTGTATACATACATGTAAGTATGTATATTTATTGCTTCTTCATGCTCATACAGCCGGTTAGTCTTACCTAAAAAGTTGCGCTATGTACGAAATCACATTCACGGACAGTGATGTAGAAAACTGATAAAGTGTTATATTTTATTTTTTGGGGTGAGAAATCATTAAATGATTTTTCTCGTTCTGGGGTGAAGCGAGAGGGCGTGTCAGAACTTACTGTGTCCTTCAGTTGCCCTTTGCGTTTCAGGGCCACGGTAACACTTTCAAACGTTCCCGCAGGCCTACTGGGCCCTTTTTTAGGGTTCCGTACCTCAAAAGGAAAAATCAGAACCCTTATAGGATCACTTTGTTGTACGTCCGTCTGTCTATCTGTCTGTCTGTCAAGACCCTTTATCTCAGGAACGCGTGGAGGTGTCGAGTTGAAATTTAAACCATATACTCAAGTCTGCGGACCCTTGAATCTGTGAAAAAAAACAAATTTTTAAGTTAATGAAAAAAAAGATACGGCCGTTTATGTCGCAAAAAACGTGTATTTCGACACTCTCAAGGGAATCAAAATTCGTAGGGTACTTCCCATTGACCCGGAATCGTGAAATTTGACATAAAGCAATGTCTTATAGCACTGGTATAGAAATAAATCTGAAAACAGTAAATTTTTTGTTACGTCACAAAAAAAAATCTTTTTTTGCGATTCGGAAAAATCTTGGATACACATTCAGGAATTGAACTATTATTTAGGAAAGTTTGTACAGAACCCTCAGTGCACGAGTCCGACTCGCACTAGCCTAGTTTTTTTTATGGGTGGAAATCATCCAATGACTTCTCCCGCTCTTGGCGGAGCAGGAGGGCGTATCAGACTTTTTTTGACTAAAACCACACCTGTGTCTTTCTGTTGCCCTTTGCGTTCTAGGACTACGGGTTTCGGAAAAAAATATCAGAAACATTGTATTTGCCAGCTAACCGGACATCCTGTCCAGCAAACCAGATGATTTTTACATAACAAAGTAACGGTTAACAACATATCAGTGCTGTAACTAAAAGAAAGAAAGAAAACATTTATTTGAGACTCGCACAGGACAAACAACAATAAAATAAAAAGTAACTACTTAATCTACTTATAAATACTTAACTTAAAAATAATAGAAAACAATATTAAAAGATAAAAATGCTCCTATATATATGCCAAAAAGGCTCCTATCTCAGCATATGCTGCGATATTTAACTAAAAAGTAAAAATAACGCAGTAACTAGACTTATAAACGCCTTGCGAGAGCGTCTGGGACTACCACTTATTTTTTTTTTTAATCTTACCTGGCTGGTACAATGAAAAGGAAAATAACTAGATATAAAAAAAAACACGTGTCGTAATGCTTTAAACACACCACCCACTGTTTACCTCTTGTGAATTCTGGAGCCCTGAGCCCCTACAGAATCGGCAATCCTGGTAGGACGCATCTACAAACTTATTATGTAAACCATAAATAATATATTTATAAGTATCTTATACAAAATTGTTTTTAGTATATGCGAAACCCGAAACACGTGTCTAGTATTTTTATGTTAAGAATCTATGTACAAAATTTCATAACTGTATCATGAAAAATAACAAAGTTATAAGCTTGTTATGTTACCTGGTTGTCCGCACAAATACATGGTCACCGGGTCATCTGGGTGATTGAGGGGTGGTTTTGCTCCTGCACTCTACAGTGCGCTGGCACCTAATGCCTGCTATGACTTGCCATGACCTGTGTTGGACTTAGTGTCGGTGGTGTTCAACTTGTGACCTTTTTAAATATTTTTGGGAAAACATAACATGGTAAAAATTATTGGAATCGATTCAGTTACTGATTCTGAGTAAACTATATTCAGGTTTCGCATATTGTCCCTTAGCTTACAACACCGCTCAAGTCAAAAATTGGCGGTTTTCACATTTGAATGCCTTTAGATGGAGCTGCTCATTGCGCGTCTAACCATTGGTCATATGATATAAATTTCAGCAAATCAGAAGCCATAATTCGAAAAGTAGTATAGGATGGAGCTGTACACCCAATATAGCTCCATCCCTTTAACAGTTCAGTTGAGGTCGTAAAAATGATCGTGTTAAGAGGTCGTGGTAGAGGCCCCTCTGGTTTGATACGGTCTGCGCCCCTCCAGGGCCTGTGCCCTTTGCTGGGCACTGCTGACACTGTCCTAAAAGCTCAAAGTGATATCATATAAGGTGGACCTATGACATGGTAAGAGTTGCGGGAATCCGATGGATGCGAGACGCACGGGTCCGTTCATTGTGGCGACGCTCGGGAGAGGGTTTTGACCAACAGTGGACGTCTTTCGGCTGAAATGTTGATGGAGATGATGATGATATCATATAAGGTAGGTATTCTCACGAACGTCACCGTATTACTTTTGTCTCCAGTATGAAAATAAACCTATAATAAATCAATCAGGTAAAACTTGAAACTACTTATCCTCAGATTAATTCTGAAAATAACAAATTTCTGTGTAAGCTCACTTGACTTCAAAGGGCAACGTGGCTACACGTGGGCTTACACGTGGCAAGATTTACCTTGTTTATCTGAAACAAATTGAACTACTTAATCAATTTTTGACGGCACTGATGGCGCAGTATGGCGCTTTCACATAGTGTGCTTATAATTTGTTAGTTTTAAATTTGCGCCTTGTTCCGCCAAATAAAATGTTTTTCTTTCTTTCTTTCTTTCTTTTCTTCAGTAGTTGAGAGATGGACAGCTACGCTGCGTGTCACGGATTCGACTCACTCACGTAACAAATATTTATGTATGGCTTACAGAAAAGTGTTCAGGGTCTGGTTGTCTTGTGTATGTGAGCATAAGTACATGACTGTGAATAATAATTATTATTGTCGCTAGTTCAACTTTAACGGTGTGCATGTAGTCGTGTCGATGGAGAACTTTAATTTATTAATACGTAGTAAAACGGGTGCGGGGCGCGACTGCCCGCGATGGTGCACTTTTGCATGAGACCGCGCGGGCGACCGCGTAACGCACCGTCGGCCCTAAGGTGTACTTTACTTTCATTGCAATTAAGTTCAAATTTTAATTGACAAGCGAATGGGGAAAAGTGTACCGAGCAAGACTCTATCTTTAGCTAGGGTAACCATAAATTTACTCTATAAGCTTAATTGTTATTATTTTTGTCTTTGCAGCATTTTATATTAATTGATGCTGCAGATTTTTATATGTATATCGTCGGTGAAGTACCAGTAACACCTAACTGTCTTTGGTCCGGAGCGAGGAGGAGTGGCAGGCGGTCGTCTCCTTCTGCGAAGCAGTAATGCTAGCAAAGGAGGCGGCCGATCGCGTGAGGCAACGGTCCTCACGCCCCAACCGCCGCCAGGATTCCGATCCCGATTTCCGGCCACCATAGGCGTGGGCTTCGCGCTCCGCCCAAGAGCATTTTTTTTTTGGGGATTTGTCATTTGATGATTTTCCCACCTAAAAAAAAACCTAACTGTCTGTGAAATCTGAAAAAATAGTTTAATTTATTGAGAAGTCAAAAATTTGTAATTAATTTTTCTTGGGAAACACCTTGTCCGGGCAAGCCACTTTCCAGGTATTCACGGCGTCGGTCAAGCACGGCACCTCACAGTCAACCAGTGATGAAGTTAAGATTCTTTCGGTTAACTATTGAGTGCTGTGGATTAAAGTGCGTATTTTGCGTACGGATGGGCCAAATGTGTCATTTGATCCACCACAGCTCTTCAAGGAAGGCCAGCAGCGCCTTGGTATTACTGACCAGTTCCCGGAGGGTACACTTTGTGCAACTGAGGTTTAGTCAGTCGTAGGGCCTAATTTGTGAAACGGCCATCAATGGAGGGAAGTGCTTCCTTGGTCTGCCTGCACTCACGACGGCCAACCCATAGTTTGTGATGTAGGTCTTTGTTTCGTTTCCTTACCAGATTGCGTAGGTATCCGAAGGGAAGCGGCACAATGGGCTCAGGCTTTATCGCTGCCATACTCGTTCCCATTCTGGCGAGTTCGTCCACTGCATCAATGCCTCGGGAATTGCTGTGTCCTTTGATAGTATGGTAGCGTGGCTGGGTCATCCAGGGCCACATTTAAGATAGAGAAAAGACGTTACAGCGTACTGAATGGTTTGATCAATTTTGTCCAAGAGATGTGGTTGTTTCTATAAAGGGGAAGAGTGAAGAAAATACAGAAAATTTGGAGCAAAACAGCAATAAAAATTAGGGTGAAAGCCGAATGTAAGTTAATTTTTGAAAGACCATCCGAAATATTGTTAAAACGTTTAATTTTATCGTCAGTGAATAAAAAAAAACTGTCTTTCAAAATTGGAGAACCTAGGAGGTGTAGTGAAAATTTTTGGTATTCTCGTTCGCTAGGTATTTGATGGTGCTATCGGTGATTACGTCTGATTTGTTGACGCTTAGGCAAAGCTCACGTCCAGCAGTGAAAGAAAGAAAAGACAAGTAAGGAGACACATAAATGAAACAAAAAAAATCATTGACATTGTGTGTCTAACAGCTGCGTCAAATAGGCCCAGTAACCCTCCATTTCCAAATCTTCAATCTTTTCTAAGTTAATCTAGGACATTACTGATACTCCGTGCCTCGAAAAGCTCGTTAAGCAGTTGGTCCCGCTTATCTTTCGTAGATCTTTGAGAGTCGTTACAGCTAGACCAGGCCAGAAAGTCTGACCATTACAAGAAGTATCGTGTTGCCTACTTGTGGAGGTCATTTAGGCAATCGCTCCTAGTAAAACATGGGTATTCAGCCGCATCCAGTTAGACTGGAAGCTGACCCCAAACTAGTTGTGAAAACGCTATGGATATGATGAACCCCCTATCCCCAAATAGGACCAGTGTACCTCTGTTCGCTGTGAGGGTGTGGTGAGCGCTCTGTTCCCCGTGCAAGGGGAACACTCTCCCCCGCCCATGGCTTCACCACCTGCGGTGTCTGACGTGGACCACGACGGCAACGCTCCAGAGGTGACCGCGGTAGAGATGAGAGTGGCGGTACTAAGGCTGAATGCCAAGAATACCGCCCCAGGATCCAACGGTTTGCCTGGAAAAGCCTAGGTCCTGGCCATAGAGGAACTCGGCGTCGACTAAGAGGGCTCTTCAGCGCATGCTAGAGCTAGAGGGGCCAGTTCCCACTTCGCTGGAAGACGGGGAAACTGGTCCTCATTGCGAAGCCGGGGCGCTCTGCGAACTCACCATCCGCGTACCAGCCCATCGTGCTGTTCGACGAGGTGGGCAAGCTCTTTGAAAGAGTTATTGCAGACCACCTCGTCGCGCACTTGGTACGGGTGGGGCCGGATCTTGCGGACGTCTAGTTCGGCTTTCGGTCGTCTTGGCGGTGTCTTTGGACATTGCTAACGCCTTCAACTCCATGCCCTAGAGTAGCATTAGGATAGCACTCAGGTCGTTTGTGGTTTCTCTGTCGTTTGATCTAGGCCTACCTGACGGACAGGTTCATCATCTATCCTGGTCACCAGGGAGAGTGGAAACGGCGAGAGATGTCGTGCGGTGTTCCGCAGAGGTCAGTACTAGGACCACCCTCGTGGAACATCGGGTATGACTACGTGCTGCGCGGCGACCTCCCTGACGGGGTCAGCGTAGTCTGTTACGCAGACGATACGCTGGTCCTGGTGCAGGGAGATTCGTACCAGGCGGTGGTCGAACTTGCGACACGTGGGGTTGCGACAGTCGCGGAGAGGATTTAACAGTTGGGACTCGAGGCCACCACCGGGTTCCCAAATAACGGTAGGAGGAGTTCACATCACCGTCGAGTTTACGATGACGTACCTGGGACTCATCCTCGACAGGATCAACGCTCATCGCTGTGAAAGCGACCGGCGGTCAAGCTGAACGCATGTCAGAGAGTCATGGCCATCCGGATGGTGCAGGGATACCACACGGTTTCCCGCGAAGCGGCAAGCCTTCTAACTGGCCTGCCACCATGGGATTTGGAGGCAACAGTCCTTGCACGCAAGCACGATCTGCGCGTGGAGATGCAACGCCGGGGCGAAACTTTGCTGCCAGGCCAAGACGCGGCATGGCGGACAGAGTTTCGGCAGGATTTCATGGTGGAATGGCGACAGCGACTTTCGCCACCCAGTGCTGGGCACACCAAAATTATGGTGGTAAGTCCTTTTTTTGAGGAGTGGCTGGAAAGACAACACGGCGTCCTTACCTTCCGCATGATGCAGGTCCTCACCGGAAATGACGCCCGGGTGTCGCCACTGTGTGGACCGCCCCGGAGGACACGGTGGAGCACACGGTAGAGGTGTGCCCCCAGCACCGCCGTGTCCTCGAGGAGGCGATCGGTGGCAGCGATCTTTCACGCCGGGTACAGGCCATAGTCCGGAGCGAGGAGGAGTGGCAGGCGGGCGCCTCTCCTTCTGCGAAGCAGTAATGCTAGAAAAGGAGGCGGTTGCACGCGCGAGGGAACAGCCCTCATATTGCTCGCCTACCTCATAATATGAAGCCTTGAGTAAAATTTCACGCTCCTAGGCCCTGTAGTTTCGGCTTTGCTTTGATATGTCGGTCAGTCAGGTTCTCCTTTTAAAGATTAAAGAACAAAATTTTCGCCCTGATAATATTGAAAGAGTTGTCGATTCCTTGTCTAAATAGTGTAATACTTTCAAATGTAAGTAAAGTAACTGTGTTCTGTGTAACTTTTCAATTCGAGGCAAAGTTTCCTACTTTAAAATAATAATAATCAAGTTCGTTAGTGAGTACGCAGTGAACAATGTAATTCCCTAGTATGCGGCTTCTATGACTTCGGATTTCGTAAGCTTTGTTTCAACGTTGTCACGTTAGAACAAAGGAGAGAGAACATAGAGCAGTATTATCATATTCTGTGCTGAGTAATGGAGGAGCTTTAGTTTCCTAAAATATATTGTATGTTACTAAATGTCTGCAGTCGGTAGATTTTTTATGAACGTCTTTATAACTGCATAATATAATATCTATTCATGAATGTATAAAGTGAGAAATTATTACATTTTGTTACAGGAAGTTCGAAAGCGGCGCCAGTGACTGAAAAGTTGAAAGGAAATCCTTTGTATGGTAATGTGAAGAGGAGGGATGAAACACATTTTACTAAAAGAGTTGTGGTTTTACATGTGGACAGATGGAGAGGGAGAGGGAGGCCAAAGAAAAAATGGATAGACTGTGGTATGAAAGAAAAGAGAGTTAGTGGTAGCGTGACGAGGGACAGGACAGAATCCGCTTCTGTGCTTTTGTGTGCATAAATAATTAAATAAACAAAAAAACGGAAGAAAAAAACGTAATTAGCCGACCCCAAACAACACGGGACAATGGCAGGAAGATGATGATCTATTTATATTTTAGTTAGATTAAGGTGCTATTCGAACCTCGGCTGTAGGCTGCGGATGTAGGCAGCACATGCGGCGGCTGCACGAAGCCGGTTGCAGCTGCCCGACTGGTTTCTACATAGTAGTATGGATTTCTGTGAAAACATTCCGAACGCGGCTGCGGCTGCGAGTGCTACCATGACCTGCTGCCGCAGCCGAGGATTGAATAGCACCTTTATGGGGTTTGTAACCAATTAATGCAGTCTGAAGGTGCTATTCGAACCTCGGTTTGGGCACGCCACAATTATGGCGGTAAGTCCCCTCTTTGAGACGTGGTTGGAAAGACCTCACGGCATCGTCAACTTCCGCATGACGCAGGTTCTCACCGAACACGGTAAGTTCGGGAAGTTCCTGCACCTGGATTCGTGTGGAAGTGACGCCCGGGTGTCGCAACTGTGTGGACCGCCCCGGAGGACACGGTGGAGCACACGGTGGAGGAGTGCCCCGCTTGGGAAGAGCAACGCCGTGTCCTCGTGGATCGGCGGCGGCGATCTCTCGCACTGGGCCTTGGTACAGGCCATGGTCTGGAGCGAGGAGAATTGGCAGGCGGTCGCCTCCTTCTGCGAAGCAGTAATGCTAGCAAAGATGGCGGCCGATCGCGTGAGGCAACGGTCCTCACACCCCAACCGCCCTAGAGCGAGATTTGTCATTAGATGATTTTCCCACCTATAAAAAAAACTCGGCTACAGGCTGCGGCTGCAGGCAGCATATGCGGCGGCTGCACAAAGCCGGCTGCAGCTGCACGACTGGTTTCCTATGTAGTAGTATGGATTTTGTGAGAACCATTCCGAACGCGGCTGCAGCCGCACGTGCTGCCGAGCTTCGGCTGCGAGTGCTTCCGCGACCTGCAGCCGCAGCCGATCGCAGACCAGTAGTGCTGTCTGTCACTCCAACCTGTTTACATAAGTCCGAAATAATCGCTACTTGGAGCCGATAGAGCTCATATTGGATTGAATCGTAGATTTGCGACTGGCAGCACGTGTAGCCAGCTTCGGAATCACTCCCGGCTGCGGATACAGGCAACGGCTGCATGTCATGCGTGTGCTACCTGCATTCATAGCCTGCAACCGAGGTTCAAATGGCACCTATAGGCCTATCTGAAGCCAATCGCAGTGAGATTGAAACTGAAAATGAGCTTCATAATTGATCGTAACTCATCTTAAACGCTAAAATCAATACTACAATCTCATACACATGCATGCCATCCAAACAAAAAGCGTGTCTTTAAAGGTCAGTGCGGCCCTCCTCCTACATAATGTCCATAAAAACGCGCTCAAACGGCTGTCAAATAAACCGCGTCTTTGCAGCGCATTTCGTAAGCAGAAACAATATTAACCGGGGCTCCACTTTAATTTCCATAAGAAAATAAAAATGCCCGTTATTTGTCTTTGGCGAGAGGGGATCTTGGTTTTTGTGGGGTACGTACGAACGGTTCTCGATTGGTTTTTAGTCAAATATTGGGTAAATAAAATAAAACCGAAACAGATATTTGTATGCTAACTATAGATGCAATAGAAAAGGGGCATTTGTAAAGTAGTGCCGTCTTACCGTCTGATTATAAATTAGATGTCTTCAAGGCTAGAGTGAATAGGCTCTTAATAAACAAATACACTTCAAATCAACGATTGCGTCACTGCTTACCATCAGGTGGGATCACAGTCAAGCACTAGTGTATATCAATTAAAAAAAAAGTGAAAATCGACTGGATATCGACAGTATAATAAGCTTTTAACATTCCTGATACAGGGACACCAGCCTCTTCTCTGTGAGCGGCCGTAATTCGCCATCTTTATGGTTATAGGATAACGCAATCATACCTTTGAATATTTGGTTTCTTGAAAGTGGTGGTATTGTACTTCGTGGTTATGAAATGTACGACAAAATTTGTACACTACTTTGTGTCGGTACACAAAGTAGTGTACAAATTTTGTTTGGATCTCACATCCAAAAAGTGTGCGTAGTCGTTAATTGGGGTCGAAATGATCCACTGGACTGCGACTTCTATAAAAAGAACTGTAGCAATCCAAGATTTAATTATTTTTAATTTATTTTTATATAGCCTCTTTTTAAATGTAATGTGGATGTGAGAATACTGGAGACACCGCAGATTCATAGATCATAGATTCAATTTTTTTTTTATTGTTTTGGGTACAATATTGACTGGTATACATTGTCCTCATATACCTATTAATAATTATTGTAATAGGGAAATATTGTAAAATCAATATTTTGCTAAAAAGAGTAACCATGGAGTCTGTGTCGGTTCTTCGCTCCATAGGAAACGACCAATTGGAACCGTGCACTAGCTTCTGACATTTTAGAAGTGCCCATGTAGGCCTATGTGAAATGAGAACATTTTGAATTGATTGGTTTAAAATTTATCTTCCCATGCAACAAGGCTTTAGTTCGAACTACATTGGGCACACGTGGGCCACGTACGCTGATCTGGGCGCGTCTGTCTCCATACTACAACTAGACTTGTAGAGCTACATTAGATCCACCCCACGCAACGCGACTCTACGTACAAATCAGGCGTGGCCCACGTGTACGTCGGTTTAATGTTCCCGCTTTTCTCTCACAAAGTAGTCCTCACCAGTAACTCGCTGGGAAGTCACTGCGTTGATAGTACTCACAGTCTATAATCCTTAACTTATTATTTGTCATTTGCATTCGTAAAGACGAGATTTCAGCAGAATTTCAGCAAAAGGTGTTTTATTGTTTGTCAGCACTATTTGAGGCTTTGTATAATATACATATAATCCTGTCTATGCAGGATACATCTCTATCTTAGTGTGATGGTGTCTGGGAGTGTTTAAAACTACTCATCCATTCGTAAGTAAAAAACAAAAAATAGATTTATTTGGTGCAACACAACTCACAAACACTAGTTAGTTTTAAACGAAACAATAAAGAACCAAAAACCAACGAGCCTGACGCTGATTTTCAACTGAACCTGAGGTTGTGACGTAACGGACGGTGATCGTGCTTAAATAATCATCACCATCATCATTTCAGCCGAAAGACGTCTACTGTTGGACATAAGCCTCCCCCAAATGTCGCCATAATGACCGGTCCTGTGCGTCTCGCATCTATCGGATTCCCGCGACCCTCTCCAGTTCATCGGTCCACCTTGTGGGAGGCCTTCCAACGCTGCGTCTTCCGGTACGTGCTCACCATTCCAGAACCTTTCGTCCCCATCGACTATCTGTTCTGCGAGCAATGTGCCCTGCCCACTGCCACTTAAGTTTGGCGATTTTTCGGCCACTCCTATCAAGATCGGAGACTCTACACTCGAAGTTGTGGACGACTACGTTTACCTGGGATAGACGGTCCAGTTGGGTAGGTGTAACTTCGAGAAAGATGTCAACCGTCTAATCCGACTCGGCTGGGCAGCGTTCGGAAAGCTGCGCGGTGTCTTCCCGTCCAATATACCACAGTGTCTCAAGACGAAAGTCTATGATCAGTGCGTGTTACCAGTGATGACATATGGCTCCAAAACGTGGTCGCTTACAATGGGCCTCATCAGAAGGCTTAAAGTCACTCAAAGGGCTATGCTCGGAGTTTCCTTGCGTGATCGCGTCAGAAATGAAGATATCCGCAGGAGAACCAAGGTTACAGACATAGCTTAAATAATACATTAAAATAAAGTTTTAATAATTAGTGAAGTGTGTTAAGTGTACCTGTGTAAGAAGAATAAAGTACGAGTGAAAACTGCAAAGAGGGTTTGCATTCTTTTTAGGCATAATAATAAAAAAAACCGGGCAAGTGCGAGTCGGAGTGCGCGAGCACTGAGGGTTCCTTACAAATTTACCTATGAAAACAGTTCAATTCCCGAATTGAGTTACGAAAATTTGTCCGAATCATTTACAGTTTTCTGATTTTTTACTATACTTGTGCTATGAGACTTTGCTTCATGCCAAATTTCAGGATTCTAGGTCAACGGGAAGTACCCTATGAATTTTGATTCCCTTGAGGATACAAACGTTTTTTGCAACATAAACGGCCGTATCGTTTTTTTTCGTAAACTCGGAAGTTTGATTTTTCACAGTTTTAAGGGACCGCAGACTTAAGTACATGGTTTTTATTTCAACTCGATACCTCTACGCGTTCCCGAGATAAAGGGTCTTGACGGAAACACAGACAAACAGATGGACAACAAAGAGATCCTATATGGGTTCCGTTTTTTTCCTTTTAATTCTTAATTCTATATTGTACACAAAAACATACACAGTACACCCATATAGTCATAGTACCTTTTGAGGTACGGAACCCTAAAAATACGTGTAAGTACTATAAAGCTGTCAGATTTTTGAGTAAATCTAAGTAATTTTGAAGTGGTTTTAAGTGGTCAAAAAGAATTTGTGACTAATACTTAAAGTTTAAAGTGGTACATATATACAGTGTATGTACTTATGTATTTGTGTGTATGTGTTTATTACTCCTTCACGCTCGTATGAATTTTGTTACCCGGGTAGACAATGTCCTGGAATAGATCATATGAATTTTTTTACCCGACTACGGAGGGTTATGATTTTGACAGGCTATGTATGTATGTGAGTATGTTCATCTGTTCCCTCATAGCTCCTAATCTACTTATCGGAACGTGACGTATGAGGTATCGTTAGAACCGTCTTAATTGTCCGCTGAACATAGGCTACGTGACGTGCCACAAAAATTGATATGGCGCCCTCTAGCGGACAAAAAGTAATGTGTTAAAAATAAATATGGAGTAAAATACGCCGTGTTTGGTATCATTTGAAAGGGCTTCACTTGTACATTTCCAATATATTGCTCAAATTTAAAGTGACGCCCTCTAGCGGACAAAAAGTCATGTTTAAAAAAAAATAAGATAAATATACCGTGTTTGATATCATTTGAAAGGGCTTCGCTAGTACTTATCAAAAAATATCATCAAAATTCAATGTGGCGCCCTTTAGCAGACAAAAAGTATTGTGTTAAAAAAAATACGATAAATATGTCGTGTTTCGTATCATTTGAAAGGGCTTTACTTGTACATACCAAAATAAATAGTAAAGAAGCACAGTGATGTAACACCAAAATCTTTTAAAAAAAAAAAAAAAGTAAAAAAGTAAAACCCGACTACGACAATAAAAAATGACGCTGAAAAAGTATGAAACAAGATTTTCAAGATGCTGAAATAGACAAGGTAACTGGAAAAACAAGAATAGAACAAAAAGAAAAGCCGTAGTCACACGTTATTAAAGTGTTTCGATTATTACCTACCTATAACGTGTGACTACGGCTTTTCTTTTTGTTCTATTCTTGTTTTTCCAGTTACCTTGTCTATTTCAGCATCTTGAAAATCTTGTTTCATACTTTTTCAGCGTCATTTTTTATTGTCGTAGTCGGGTTTTAGTTTTTTACTTTTTTTTTATATATCGACGAAGAGGGAACATCCCTTGGGATAATTTTCTACTAAAACTTGGGCGAAGACGCTATGGCGACCCACATTTATGTTGTATTAACATTTATACTGTAACATGATTGAACTGTGTGTGAACTATGGTTTAGTTTATGCTTTAGCTTAGTGCTCTATGGTTTAGTTTTCTCTATGGAGTGATTTTACTCTCTGGTTTCTTCTGCTCTAGAGACATTATATTTGGCGGTTGAAGATACATAATTTTGCTCAACATATACGACTTTTATTGCAAGTCCCCTAAAATTACACGGCGCTAAACGCCAAAACGCTAACAGAAGCAAGCAAGCATGTATATATAATATGTTGCCTTAACTCCATTTTAAACGTCAACAGAGTTAAGACGAACAAAAAATAAATAGGAACAAGCTTGTAAATCGAATTTATTACAAGAATTTATTTTCCTTATTGGTCCGCCGTCGAAATATAGTCAGAAAAGGTATATTTTTTTTTGTCTATTTCTTTTTGTAATCATATTGGCTGCCACCCCAAAGCGGATTATAATTATTCGTTCTCAAGCTGTCTTCGTACTGGTTCTTAACTGAATAATCATTCTGGTTCTTTTCAGCCGGATAGTCGTATTGGTCCTTCTTAGCTGGATAACATTTCGGGTCCAACCATTTATGCAAGTCCATACCCGGTATCTCCTTACAAGGTATTATTCTGTTCCTGAAATGTTAAAGAAACTTTGTTAATTAGGGATTCAGATTTCTGGATCATAGATCCGTGTGGGAGGAACCTATTTTGTTTAATTGGCTCTTGTGTGTAATAAGAAGTCGATGCTGTTAGAGAGCAATGAAGGCAGACAAAGTTTATTTTGATAAACTGTTAAAGGATTTTTTTGTATACAGTAATTTGGTGACTCAATTTCAAAGTACCTATATTTAATGAAGCGTGAGGCGTAGGAAGTTTGCTTTTAAAATAAAAAAAAAAGTTTCGAAGCTATATGAAAATATCACGCTAATATTATAAAGGCGAAAGGTTGTGTATGTTTGTTACTTCTTCACGCTCGAAGGGCTGAATTGGCACACGGGTAAACTATGTTCTGTAATAGCACGTAGGATACTTTTTATCCCAGGAGTACGTTCCCTTGGGACAATTTTCTACTTTCACGTGGGCGAAGCCGCTGACAGCAGCTCGTTCAAGAATAAATATTTGTCTCTTGGCAATAACACCACTTACTTCTTGCTGACGTTCAATAAAGCCTTAGGCTGTATCTCGTCAACTCCATCTCCGTTGTCACACAGTAGTCGAGCCATACTGGTACTCCGTACTTCGTTCAATTGAGCTGAAACATTTGGTTTAATTTATGTAATTCTTGCTAGTAATCTGTCTAGTACATTATCATGGTACTAATAAATTGGCATGGACACGATAGCAGTGTTCTCATTGGTGGTAATCCAAGTGACTTGGCTGACAAAATGGTGGAAAAAGTTTTTCCCACAAACTCCTAAACTTGGAATGAGGTACTTAAGACACGCTGTATAGAGTCCAACCACTTCACCAACCACCATCATCAGCCTTTAGTAGTTCATAGTTGCAGGACATAGGCCTCTACAATTGTATTGTATCACGATTCTTGCTAAGTTTCCGCCAAATCCTACCCTCGAAGATCGTTTCTCCACCTAGCTTCTGGGCGTCCTACCTTAAGTTTTCAGATCGTGGTCTCTACTCTAGAACAGAACCTTAACCTTAACCAATCAGCAATCTTAAAATCAGCTGTCAGCAAAAGGGGTAAAAAAAAAGATATAAAAGTACGGGGAATCTGTTCGTCTATTTCGAATGCTCTGCCGTGTGGTAGCGTGGCCGAGCGGTCGAAGGCGCTGGTTTAAGGCACCAGTCTCTTCGGAGGCGTGGGTTCGAATCCCACCGCTGCCAAAACTTTTTGATTCATTTTTCTATTTAATTGCAGGTTATAAATACTTAGTCGCTAAATACTCACGCAAAGTCAACGCAGTTTCCGAGTAACCATTCTCGAAGAAGAACCGATCGGACCGCCTCCAGTTGACCAGGTTCTCTACCATGATGCAGAATAGCGTGGGTCCCACCCAGGCGTCATGCAGCAGCCGCTCGCTGTAGATGGCCACCATCAGCTCCATGTCGTCAACCTCGTCGTCGTAGATACGACGGAGTTGCTCTACTTTCTGAAGTCAACAATAACTTGTACAATACATAACGACTGTTTTGCGAAACGAACGAAACGAAAGGTTTAGCCAAATAGCTGTTCAGCTATATTTTGCCCATGCTACATGCAATTAACCGAGCACAGACCTATACTTTGGCGACTGCTACTGAGTTATCTTTGGTGGATAATCCCAGTAACACCTAAAAATCTTGTCTTGCTCTAGGCCCAACCAAGTTTACCACCATTTAGATAATCTGGTGTATCGATACAATCTTTGTTGAGCAATCATCAAATGACTTCTCCCACTCTAGAGTGGTCTTTGACTGACTAAAGCCTACCTGTGTCCTTCAGTTGCCCATTGCGTTCTAGGACCACGGTATTTCAGATATTCCCCGTGGCCCTAGCGGGCATCAGCGCTACTGGGTTCCAAACGGTTCGCAAATGGTTTTGTTGAACACTATGAGCCGTCGACGACTCGGATTTGGTACTCTCCGGGCGACAGGACGGCAAGCTACCCATTGCTCGTTGTCTTTGTTAGTGAGTGAATTGAAGCTATGGACTCATTATCTAATTTTCGATTCCACCGTAGGCGCGGGCTTGCGGACGGCGAGCAATGGGTAGCTCGCCGTCCGACCATCCGGTAACCGTTCGGACCGAGCCCAAGACCTCGACGGCGCGTATTGTTCCACGCGCGCCTCAGGGAGATGTCAGCAAATCGTAGGGGCCCAGCAGGGTCGAAGCCTCCTGGAGCCACGGGTAGTGTGAAAATGAAACCCGAAGGCCCTGGGACGAAGGCAAAGAAGGAACACGAGTGGGTTTTTAGTCAGTAAAAGTCTGACACTATCTCCCGCTCCGTTCAAGAGCGAGATTTGTCATTAGATGATTTTCCCATCAAAAAAAAATCATCGATTGGCTAACTGAGAATTTATATTATTATTGCTACCCTGGCCTCAAGAATCACAATGTCTCAAGCCATCCCTAAAAATACTAAGTTACAAATACCATTACAATAAACACAGCCACCGTTAGAATAAGTTCCTTACATCAGGGTATATGGTGTCTTCAAAGTCTTTAAACTTGTGAGCTACTGGCATGCCGCATATCTTCCTGTACTCGTTGTATGGAGGTAGACCTTGGTCACGTCCTCTCATGATGTCAACGGCGCTGAGGTCTGAAGCGGATTGTAGCTCTCCTAGGACACGTTCGGCAAGCTGTGTAGAAACGTAGTGCCATCATCAATCTATAATTGCTATTTAATACGAAAAAGACTGGATTTCCTGTTCAAATTAGTAGCAAAACAATTTTGAGAATTCATTGCTCGCTGTTCAACATCTTTTACAAGGTCGGAAAACAAAGCATTACACCTACATTCATAGGCATAGGTAATTTTTTATGTAATTTAACTGAATTTAAAAAATTTCAACTCTATGTAATTGAATTTATTAGTGATGTAATTCAATTTAATTCCTCAGACATATAATTTATTGTGATAGTTTAAATTATCTAAAATTAATCTATTGTTACTTGAAATAAATGAATTTGAATTGAATTTTGAATATTTTGTCGTGACTAACTCACCAACATGAGCCTGGCCTTTGGAAAAAGACAGCATTTTTTTTATGTAGCATTTACTTACAGTGTTGTCAGTGATGACAACTAACGGTTCTGAAACGTGGACGCTTACGATAGGCGAGAATCAAAGGTTGCCGTCATAGCCAAACTTAAGTGGCAGTGGGCAAGATACATTGCTTGCAGAACAGTTTGTCGATGAGGTTTTAATACAGCATTGGAAGGCCTCCTACAAGGATGACTTGGTGGGGGTCATAGGAATCCAATGGATGCCAGACGCATAGGACCGTTCATTGTGGCGATATTTGGGGGAGGCCTATGTTCAACAGTGGACGTCTTTCGGCTGAAATGATGATGATTATGATGATATACTTACATCCGGCTCCATAGTGTAATCAAACTTAGCAGCTCTTTGCCTGAAGGCTCCCTGCGTAAGGTCAGCCTCAGTGTTGTTGACCTCGAGGATGCCGCTCCTTAACTCATCGTCCACTGTCGTGCGAGTGCCGAGGTATTTACCCTTGTTGCTGTAGAGACTGCAAAAATAACACCAACACTTTTAGTCTCGGCATAGATGGTAGTAAGTATAGCTTTTTATGAAATGTTGATACTGCTCTTTGTGATAATTTTCATTCGAGAAAATCTTAATTCAAGAAAAAATATTTATTGCGAAGGCTAACGACTAACTCACTAAAACATACACAAACAAAAAACTAATAGTTTTAGGTAAAGTGAATTTGTTACTTACAGAGGTGCATAGCACTGAAAATAATTTTGATATGACAGAAAACGTTACTTGAAAACATAAAATTTACAGGTTTTAAAATAAAAAAAAAAAAAACAAATATATTTGTAGGTAGGATAATGACTTTGATTATTTTTAACTCCCCCTCCAATCCCTAACAATTCCCCTTCCAATGTCCCTTTCCAATTTCGTTAAATACTGAAATTCGTGTCTGTCTTAAGAAACATACAGTTCTCTGTCAACGGATATGGATAATAGCGTGTTTCGTTATGGTCTTCATCTGGTCTAACCAAACAGTAAGTGAAGGCCCGCGTACTCTTCTTCCATCCGTTTTCCCAACTTTTTTATTATTGATAGGCTCGTGTTTGACCAGTATCTCACCTGATGATAAGCGATGATGTGGTTAACGGTGGATCACGCTTCATCATCATCATCATTTCAGCCGATAGACGTCCACTGTTGGGTATGTTGTGTATGTTATGTACACTCTCCCAAGTGTCACCAGGTCATCGGAGTACGCTTACCTAGAAGTTACCTATTTATTTTTGATTTAAAGACTTTTTCTTTGGTTTCTGGACTTATAGACCATATCAAATTCGACCTTATCTCCACTATGTTGCCACATATTTTTATAACCTGATCTAGAACAACGTGCCGTTGCGTATATGTATTGCTTGTTAATTGTGTGTACAACTCACTCGGTCCGTCCGTCCTGGAAGGTGTGGAACCAGCGCGTGCCAACCAGGTACTCGTGGTACACCCCCGGCTTGTGCCGTTCGTCAAAGTCGTTGACGTATTCATTCGTGTCATATATCACACCTGTCTCCAGGGCGTTCTTTGGACCTGGTACACATAGAAAATTCTAAGTTTCTGCACATAATTCTTCATGCCAGGTGTATCTAAACCCAATTCTGGTTCAAACTCGCCTTTTTATGTAAGCTGTCCTATTGTAACATTGTATTTGAACGTTTGCGTGCAATGATTAGAATATACATGACTATCTCTGAGGATCAGATATTGAAGGAAATAAAGAAAAAAAAATTTTTTCACATAATGGATACATATAATGTTGAGGCAAAAATAAAGCTTAATTTTAAGACATTGTGTGTCTCACGCTTCACAAAATACGATTTAAACTAGAAAATCCATCCTTAAACTTAAAAGTAAGATTTATTTGTAAACCAGCATCAGGCAACTGCTACGTAGTTGTCTGGCATTACGCTGAACTGGAATTATAATTTGGCGCAGTCGTGAGACACACAGTGTTGTTGTTTTTTATTATTATTAGTTTTTATTTAAATTCTTACATAAGTACTTGTTTTTTCATTGTGTGTGTCTGTGAGCTGAATAAATGTATTTTCTTTCTTTCTTTTTTCTTTCAAAACACCGTCATTTCATTACCTAACTGGCTTTTGCCAGCGGCTTCGCCCGCATGAAAATAGAGTTCTCCATACAAACTTCGAACCCCCCTTTAGTCACGTTATGAGGTGAATTTTGGAGAACCCTCTCTTAGTGCTCGCCTACGTCATAAAAGGAAGCTTTGTGCAAAATTTCACGCTCCTAGTCCGAGTAGTTTCGGCTGTGCGTTGATATGTCAGTCAGTCAGTCAGTTTCTCTTTTTACCCGACTACGGAGGGTTATGATTTTGACAGGCTATGTATGTATGTGAGTTTGTTCATCTGTTCCCTCATAGCTCCTAATCTACTTATCGGAACTTGACGTATGAGGTATCGTTAGAACCGTCTTAATTGTCCGCTGAACATAGGCTACGTGACGTGTCACAAAAATTGATATGGCGCCCTCTAGCGGACAAAAAGTAATGTGTTAAAAATAAATATGGAGTAAAATACGCCGTGTTTGGTATCATTTGAAAGGGCTTCACTTGTACATTTCCAATATATTGCTCAAATTTAAAGTGACGCCCTCTAGCGGACAAAAGGTCATGTTTAAAAAAAAATAAGATAAATATACCGTGTTTGATATCATTTGAAAGGGCTTCGCTAGTACTTATCAAAAAATATCATCAAAATTCAATGTGGCGCCCTCTAGCAGACAAAAAGTATTGTATTAAAAAAATACGATAAATATGTCGTGTTTCGTATCATTTGAAAGGGCTTTACTTGTACATACCAAAATAAATAGTAAAGAAGCACAGTGATTTAACACCAAAATCTTTTAAATAAAAAAAAAGTATAAAACTAAAACCCGACTACGACAAAAAAAAATGACGCTGAAAAAGTATGAAACAAGATTTTCAAGATGCTGAAATAGACAAGGTAACTGGAAAAACAAGAATAGAACAAAAAGAAAAGCCGTTGTCACACGTTATTAAAGTGTTTCGATTATTACCTACCTATAACGTGTGACTACGGCTTTTCTTTTTGTTCTATTCTTATTTTTCCAGTTACCTTGTCTATTTCAGCATCTTGAAAATCTTGTTATATAATTATATAGATGTACATACCTAAGATCTCAGCCATCAGTTCATAATACAGCATATACTGCCATTGCGCGATATTGATCTGGCGAGCAGTCTCGAACAGCTTCTGATCGTCCCAGCACGGGTTGAGCCCAGCCAGCTTGCGAGCCAGGCGGTTGTGTTCACGATAGAAAAACATTGCCGTGAGATAGATGCCTGACAGTACGTTGCCATCGTAAAAGTCACCTGGAATAAGTTGGTTACATTGAAAAGTTATCTGAGAGTTGTAAGATGATTTCTAAATTAGTCTACGAACTCATAAGTATGTACAAAATCTAGATGTATCTTAAAAAGCGGCCAATTGCGAGTCGGACTCGCGCACCAGGCGACTCACCAAACTCATAACAAGCATTTTCAACAGGCCTCCTGTTGTTGAGGCAGACTGGTGCGGTGCCTGGAGGACGCTCGACGCCGTCTTTGTTATCGGACTTCAGCAGCCCTCCTTGGTACGTTCTAATCTGTCTCTCCCTGATGTCCGAGTAGCCGTATACTATTGATAGATCTTGGAGAGGAGTTGGTAGGTTGTACTGCGAAAAAATGACATATTCAGTCTGCATCTTGATGGCGCAGCCCGGAAAATGAGTTGAACAATGTTAACGCAATTTTTTTTTATTCTGTCAGTTAAAATGATGATTTTATGTTTCGTCAAAATCAAAATAAAAAATGTTTATTTGTAAAATATGGTACAATAGATGTTACAATGTTGGTTCCAGCATATTGTGCCATAATATGGCGTAGGTACAAATATTTCTATAATAAAAAACGTTAAAACGATCAAAATAACTTTAATTTTGGAAGTCGGTGTTAAATAAGATATTAACAATACCGAGAAACACCGACTTCCAAAATTAAAGTTATTTTGGTCCTTTTAGTTTTTTTTTTTTTAGTGAAATCGGTAATTTTTTTTTTATTTCTTACTTTTTAGTTGCGACTTCTATAGCCAGAGTACCTATTTCTCATTAAAATTACAATTAACCCAAACACTGCCAGGATGCATTGGTTTATTATGAATTTCCCGTGTCCACCTTCCACCTTCCGGTTCCATCATCAGATCAGTTCGATAGTACCTTATTGCCAAAGTGATGACAATTCTAATAAGCCCAAACACGGCTAGGATATATTGATTAATTACGGAGTTCCGGTGCTTATCGTCTGGCTCCATCATCATCATCAGATCACTTCGATGATACCATTTTCAATATAAGTCAGTCACATTTATTTATTCAGAAACATTTATTTATTTGTATTGTCATAATCGCCTAACTACCACGCTAGAAACACGCAGCCATTGTACTCCAAGGACCCACGTGCGAACCTTGCTACCTGCTACCATATTTTGTCGGCAAGCAGCGCGAGTTCTTCCAGGGCGGTCGTTGTGCTGAACGACTATGTTCTGTCGGCTGTTTTGGAACCTCATGGCCTGGCACGCGACGATGGTAGGAGACCGGACGGTATGTCTTTATTTCCGTGGAAGATGGGTAGGCCTTTATTATGGGATGCTACCTGTGTCGACACTCTTGCGCCATCCCATCTTCCTAGCTCTTTGTGCTGTGCTGGTGCTGCCGCTGCTGCTGCGGAGAACCTCAAGCGGCGGAAATATAACAACCTCGTTGGCAGTTATATTTTTGAGCCGTTTGGGGTTGAAACTCTTGGGCCGTGGGGTCCGAGTGCTCATAAGCTTTTCAAAGAATTATTCAAACGCTTAGTTGACACTTCGCGTGACCCAAGGGCGGGCTTTTACCTCGGTCAGAGATTAAGCATTACCATACAACGTGGCAATGCCGCCAGCCTTTTGGGCACACTTCCAGTCGACAGCGATGCGGAGGAATTTTATGACGCCATATTTTAGCTACCTAGTAGTTTTTGCCTTTAGTGTATATATAGTTTTAATTAGTTAAGTGTTTTTAGTGTGTGTAATCATCGAATGAAATATAATATTATTGTAATACGATTGGAATTGTATTGTACTAATTAATAAGTGATTAATATTGAATATGTCATTATTGGATGTGGTAGATTAGAGGGTACTTTTATTCTAAATTATCGACATGGAACTGCTGATTTTTACTCTCTTCTTATGGAACAATTCTTACCCTTTCAGCTGGCAGAGAATTAGGTATGCAGCCCATCTCCTGATACGTGGAGAACCTGGTGAGGTTCATACATCTGATGCCGGTTCGCCGTAGATAGGGGTCGTCCTGGGGCACGGGAATTGGGATACAAAGGGGGTTTACTCGGTTCGGCGTGTTACCGAGACAACAGTCACTGGCGACGGCGTAGCGAACTGAAGAAGAAATCAAATGTTACTAGTTAGACTACGTGATGTCTTAGGTTTTATTTTACCAAACAGATACCAGATAAGTAGTTAAAAAAAAGAATTAGAATTTATATGAAGAAATAAAAAAGATTTTTTAATAAAATAAATATTAACAATTATAAATAAAAAATCCGAATCAACTCGACTCGAAGGCCCAGCTCAGCGGAGCCGGGCGAGCCGGGAGCTGAGCCACAATTCCAATTCGATTAACTCGAGTTGTCGAAATTGCGAGCTGGCCCATCGCTATACCCTGTATCAAGGTATGTGGTGTAGCAAAAAAATTCGCAGAAATCTATGTTAGCAAGGTGGACTACTCAGGATGTTGGTTGTTTGCATGTGGGTACTTACGTAAAACAGTTAAGTCAGCAACATCAACAGTAGAGAAAACGAAGACGTGCGTTGCAAGCGTGTTAAACTGATGGTCTTCTGGGAAGCCGTCACCCAGGATCTTGGTACGAAGGAGACGAGCTGATGGTAGCTCAGAGCCGTTCATGGCGGGACGCAACATGTTGCCTGAAATGTACAGTGTTTGCTGGTTCATTCGTTAATGATAGTACATACGTAGTTAGCATTGTTCATATAAAAATGTGATTAACTGTAGAGCTCCTGCCAGTAGCTTCGCCTGCGTGATAGTAGATGATTATCAAAAGGGAACTTACGCCCTAGATAAAAAAGTATCCTATGCAGATACTATTTCAGGACATAGTCTACCCGTGTACCAAGTTTCATCGAAATCCGTTCAGCTATTTGAGAGTGAAGCAGTAACACACATACACATACTCACACAAACTTTCGCCTTTATAATATTAGTGTGAAGTGTGATAAAGTTCTGTTGGTCTAGTGGGTTCGATTCCCACCCAGGACAAATATTTGTGTGATGAGCACGATCATTTGTTCTTTGTCTGGGTGTAATTTATCTATAGTGTGCATGTATTTAGAAATATGTAAGTATGTTTATCAGTTGTCTAGTACTCAAACAATAAGCTCTGCTTAGTTTGAGACTAGATGGCGTTGTGTGAAAGTTGTGGAATATTATTATATTATTAGCTTACCAAGTCCGAACTTAGCAGGTCTCATCCTTAACAGTGGGGTGGGTGACCCTCCGCGAGAAGGGTACTTAGGGTTGACGCACGTGCCGTCGATGCGGCGACCCTCGTGCTTCCTGCACGGCTCCACTTTCACAGTGCATGGTCTGGGGAAAGAAAGTAAAACATTGCTACTAACTTTAGAAAAAAAAAAGTGGACATGGTCATAATGGGCCTTATCCGAATGCTTAAATTCATCCAAAGGGCCATGGATCAGGCAAGAAAACTCCGAGCACAGCCAAAGGGCTTGCGTGATCACAGCAGGAATGAAAATATCCGCAGGAGAACCAAGGTTACCGATATAGCCCGAAGAATCATCAAACTTAAGTGGCAGTAGGCTGGGCACATTGCTCACAGAACAGATGGTCGCGTCGATAGGGCTGAAAGGTTCTGGAGTGCTGACCGCATCCCGGAAGCCGCAGCATTGGGAGGTCGCGGGAATCCGATGGATTTGAAATGCACAGGACTGTTTGTTGTGGCGACACTTGGGGAGGCCTATGTCCAACAGTGAACGTCTTTTGGGTGAAATGACGATAATACCGATGATGATGATGATCTTTGGGACGGATCTGCCCGATACCAGCTTGATGCATTTGAGGCAAGTGAGAGGCGAGCTAGGAGGATCATTGGCAATGATGCACTCGTTGAGTCGAGGCTTCAAAGTCTTGAGCATCGACGCCGAGTTGCTAGCCGGTTTTGCTAGGTTTTCTACCGGTTGCATTTCGGGGAGTTTCCGTCGGAATTGCATAACCTAATTCCGCCTAGCCCGTTCCATCAACGGACCACCAGGCGTACGGCGATGCGCCACCGGTACATGGTGGACATTCCACCTATACGCAAAAAAGGTTTTGGGAACACATTCATTTTGCGTACAGCTAAGGAGTGTAATTCCTTGCCGAAATCTGTGTTTCCTGATGGCTACAACCCAGGAATCTTTAAGTCAAGAGTGAATAGATTGCTTCTAGGTAAGCGTGCTCCATCGTCGACCGCATCGTCACTTTCCATCAGGTGAGATAGCGGTCAAGCGCGAACCTATCAGAAAAAAAAAATCATCATAATAAGTGTTGTGTGCTGCTGATAAATAAATCTCATGGTTTTATTACTTGATTTTTTGATGTCAGGATTTTAGTTCTGTAAAATGTGTGGCTCATCCACGAGTTTGTCTGGACTGACATGATATTTTATTTAACCTTTTGACGTGCGTAATTAGAGACACAATAGTAAGACAATGGCTTCCGGGCGCCGGCTACCGCCTGAGCGTTAATGAATTAAATGCAACATTATTATTGCAGGAGTGAGAAAGAAACTGAATCAGTTTAAATAGCCTTGAATGGAAACTTGTCCTAGGTAATTTTTCTAACAGCTTGTTGGAAATATTTAATTGTGCTATCGTGTATCTTATAAATTTATTTTCATTGTGGCAGAAACTTATGAGTTTGGCAATAGTGTTTACTGTGCCTTAGAATCCAGCTAATTGTGCTAGTGCTGTAGAATCCAGTCAGTTGCACTACATTTATGAAGTTGCTAAGTTTCTAGTAGGAACAAGCATTCACTTTAGTGGGCTTGCTACTTAAAAATATGGTTTATCATAAACGATAGCGAGCAGATGTTTATGAAGCCTTAGGTACTGTGAAGATAGTTATGTACTCATAATCCTAGCTTGAAAACTTAGCCCCATCTTGAGTAACCCTAGTTTAATAATATTGATTTTTGGTCGGTAATACGACGGTAATAGGTGGACCGAAGACCTGATGAAGGTCGTAGAAATCCGATGAATACGAGACGGACAGAACCGGTCGTTATGGTGGCACTTGTGGGACGTCTATCTCCAACAGTGGACGTCTTTCAGCTAAAATGATGACGATGATGATGACGGCAGTAAATGTCTTATCAAAGAAAGTATCTTACATTCTTAAGAGTACTTTTCCACTCGCCTATCGTCAACATCGAGCATGGTTTTAAAACTTGTTACTTCATCTAACGCGATCCAACGCGATGTTTGACGAAAAGGCAATGCGAAAAAAAAGAGATAACGCCTAAAAACTCTGTTAGCATTCATTCATTCATCATCAGAATCTTGATAAAATTTGTAAGGCTTCTATTGTTATATTTTTTTGACTTTTTAAATTTTTGAGTAAATTATGAAGTGTCAAAGTTCATGCAAAATAGCAGATTTTTACAGGTCTTTACAGGATTAGTTTTACACAAATTTATAAATTGATTTCAATAGAAGCCTAGATAATATCCACAAGATACTGTGTTTCCAAAATATCGTGTAATAACGTCATAATCGCATAAAAGCGGTTGTATGAAAAACACTGAAAATGTATGTTGAGTTGCATCCATTTAAGGGTCCTACTTACCCAGTCAAGTTCAAACTTTCCAACTGTTTGCCCCGCTCATCCTTTATTGGTTTACCAAAATAAGCATCGTAGATCACTTGGGACACCACGAAATGAGCTAATAGGAGATAAAACGCGAATTTGACGATCATCGCGGTCGATGGGCGCGATTTCTATAATTATTTCAATTGTACACTGTTGCATTTATTTATGCTGATCGGCTAACGTGTGTAATTAATTTGTGCTAATTATTTTTAATTGATTGCTGTTTTAGATTCGCTGATTTAAAATTACTTAGGTACTGGATTAGATTTTTCTCGGGTCTACCTTTTATAGCAGAACTTTTTATGTCATAATATTATTTTGCATAACAACCGATAGCATAAACTTCATTACGCAAATCGTTTCGCATATACTCATTTGTCATACATTCATAACTCATAATTTTGTTAGTCAGAATCATCTTTAGGCATAAATTTCATATTTATAATAATTAAAAAGCAGAACAATCACATCGCAGAAAATTCACAGTCAGAATCATCTTCTACTCTTATATTTTATATCGATGGTCATTAGTTGCGGTGGAAGTAATATCAAAACGGTAACCTAAAGTTAATTAAAAAACACTGTTGCTTTACATAGTGTCGAGTGCCCCCTGTGGGACCTCCTATTCCTGGGTGGCTATAAAAAAAATAACCACGAAATAACTTCTAACTTACCTGTCCGTGTCAGGGTGCCCTAAAATTCCAAGCTCGCTACGCTCGCTTGTACATGCAAACAAGAATACACTATGATATTACTATTATATAGCAGTTGGCTTGAATAGGTTCTATTTCTGGGTGGTTTAAAACAATAACAACGGCGGCTAAGGCGGGAGCTGAGCTCCCGCCATCAAGCAGGATGCAAGCAGGCATGCAGGCATGCAGTATGCAATCAGGCATGCAGCATGGAAGCCGGCATGCAACATGCAGCAGACACGTAGTATGTAAGCAGGCATGCAGCATGGAAGCAGGCATGCTACATGCAGCAGGCATGCAGCATGCAAGTAGGCATGCAACATGCAGCTAGCATTGTTTCTGTCACGGCTCCGGCGCTGCGGGTTTGAGCGTCCCCACGCGAGCTTATCGCCGCAGATAGTTTTAACGCTCACCACCGCAGCTTGCGGGCCTTCAAACCACCTGCTCCTCAGCTCGCGGACCACCCTACCCCTCCGCGCCTACGCGGGCTTGAATTACACTGTAGGGGTAGGGCAGATGTAAGACTGTGTGAAGTCGGTTTTGCAGCGATTCGTTTCTGTCACAAAATTTTGTGGCATAACAATATTAAATTAAAATAGTGTCATAAAAAATGAATATGAGTTTTTATGACACTATTTTAATTTAATATTGAAAATGCTACCAAGTAACCGTCTATATATTTGTGATCAATAGTACCTACATTATGATATAAGTGTGTAATGTTAGTGATTACCGTCGAGGCGGTATTTAGACCCGAGCCGTGGCGAGGGTCTTAAGAGAGCCAAGAACGGTAATCATTAATTACTCACGTGTGTCATACGACGTTTTTCAATACACTTGTGAAGAAAACAACAGTACCTACCTAAAACTAGTAAAATTTTCTGTGACATGGCGGTAAAAATCTGTTTTCTTATGCGCGCGCATCATTTTTTTTTATTTACCCCTAGAGGAAGGCTAAGGTATTTTGATCATACTGCCTAGTCTTACGTTTATGTTTTCTAGCGTGAAAAGTTTTTACGATAATGTCTTTCGTAGTGACAATAGAATACTGATGTAACATTTTCTAATGATTTTGTAGTATTTAATTAATACAGCCACTGAACTTCACTGGAATAAAAAAAATCACGCCAAAAATCGCGCGCATCTTTAAATGGTGGCCATACACCACAAAAAAAAAACAAATTTTATTTGAATGTACGATTTATTATTATTATTTATTTATTTTCAAGTAACAGAGACTCATTTTAGTTACAAATCATTAACATACAGACAATACAAATCATAAATTACATAAAATTCAATTTAAATTAAATTACAATAGTTATAATTATAATAGTAGCCTGTCAGTCATTAAAATAATTGCATTAAATATTAAAATAAATTGCATAAAATTTAAATTCAACTAAATGTCATTATTTAATTTTTTTTTATTTATTTATCTATTTATTTCAAGTACCAAAGACTCATCTTAGTTACATAAACACATACAGACAACATATATCATAAAATTACATACAATGAAATGTTAAAATTAAAATTTATTTACTAAATGTTTTTTACTAAATAAATCGTTTGTACATGTTAAATTTGTCCATATTAACTTGTAAATTGGATGAAATAAGTAAGTAAGATACTAATTTTTATACTATTGAACGTAATAACTAACTTAATAGGAATTTTATTCGAATTGAAAATTTGTTTTGCGAACAAAGAGGTTGAACAAAATGGTTTTAACTACATTATAGCACTAGTGCGTAATGGTAATCAAAATGTCACAGTTTGGTAACGAGTGCCATTATATACCTAAGTGCAGTGCAATAAGAGTCACTTTCTGAGCAAGTGTGTTGAGAAATTCCGTAAAATGTTGTTTCGGTGTGGTGAAAAATGGCAAATAAATCATTTGGCAAATTAAAAATGTTTAAAAGAGGCTTCAGCAAATAGCAAAAAGTTATTTTGTAAATTGGCGAAGTATAGTTTGGTAAAATAATACATATGACACATGATACTTCGATGATCTAAAAATATGTCAAATAATGCATAAAGAAAAAAAGACGTCGGTCAATAAGTTTCGGTAAAATGAAATTCGAATAAAAATATTTCGGCAAAGGTCGAAATAATAGGTTCTCCAAATAATCATCTATCTAAATAAACATTCTGCTAAACAAAATTATGCGTAAGTAATATTAATTATGGCAAAGGTATGCTAAATAATTTTTATGCCTTAAAAATATTCGATTAAAGAAGATTATGCCAAGTGTGTTATGCCAAATAAATTTCGAAGTATCAAGATTCTGCCCAATAGAAGGAACCCATTTTTATCACTTGAACTCGTTTTGTGTAACAAGGACAACATTTATAGTGAGTACTGAAGTAGCTCAATCCCAACATCAAAAAAGTTTCCCGTAAAAATATATTGCTTAAACGAGCAATTCAATCGTTCTTAGTAGTACATAGGTACATACCGAATGAAAACCATGTTTGTAACCATTTAACTACAAAAATAGATATCAAGAGCATCCAAGCGAAAAGAACTAAATACTTCGCATGTGCAACTTGTGCTAATCCTCAGTAATCAATAATTACGGTCTTCCGTTTTACACTGGAATTAAAATCTCATTACTGCAGTACTGAATCGATAGGTTTGAATAATAATGTGATTGTGATAAATTATGCATAATATCGCTTTTACCGTACCTTTGACAGACACTTCCGTTTAGAAGCAATTTCCGAGACAATGTTCCGCGGTTGTTGTATTTACTTACTTTACTTTGACTAGCCTGTTGTCCTAGTGGTTAGTGGCCCTGACTGCTATGCTGGAGGTCGTGGGTTCGATTCCCACCGAAGACAAAGGTTTATGTGATGAGCACGATCATCTGTGTGTGGGTGGAATTTATCTATAATATATTATGTATGTATTTAAAGATATGTAAGTATGTTTATCAGTTGTCTAGTACTCATAGCACAAGCTCTGATTGAGCACTAGACAAGTTTGGGACTAGATGGCGTTGTTTGAAAGTTGCGGAGTATTATTAGTATATTACTTTAATTTTTGCTAAACAAATATAATTAAAGTATTAATAATTAAAAACAAAACATGAATCAAGTGAACTCATTATTTAATCAGCAAGAACCCAAGTATCTACTACTCTTACAAAATTAGCTGGACACGGGTCAGCCTCGATCATGGAACCAGAAGGAAGCAAGGGTCTTCTGAGTAATCTGTTACTAGCGTATCTTCTGGGTTATCGAGCACACCCATATCTTCTGAACTGGATGAGTAGCATATAGCGATATTGACACTGAGAACACAATCTATAGTAGCCAAGTAAAGTTGCATCTTCAAAATTCTTGACCTTTCCATAAGTCGGTCTATGAAGGAGTGGACATATACAATGTTGTAGTCAGTATACATTTGATGTAAGTAACAATAGGTATTTATTTTATAATTTATTCGTGTTACTTACTTTATAAAGCGTAACGACAATTTAAGATAAATGTGAGAGCATTTATGTAAAACAGTTAAGTTAATATGTGGACCGACTCAGTGGTGGCCGAGTGGTAACGGCCCCGACTTACGAGTTGTAGGTCGCGGGTTCAAACCCAGCCAGGCGCATTACTTTGTGTAATTTATTTCATCACCACTGCTCTCAAAACGGTGAAGGAAAACATCGTGAGGAAACCGACATGTCCTAGAACCAAAAATTCTAAGACATGTGACATCCACCAACCCGCACTGGGCCCGCGTGGTAGATTACGGCCCATTCCCTCTCCTAGAGAGGAAGCCTGAGTCCCAACAGTGGGAACATTATAAGGCCGACTATGCTATGCTATGCTAATATGTAGTTCAACGAATATAATTATTATAGTTTAAGAGTGAAATTTTATGAACAAACTTACAAATCTTGTTTATTCCATTATCATTTCTCTTGCTCTATGCTTCAATTTTGTTTTAATTTTAACGGTGTGGTTGTCACAATAGTTGAACGATTAGCTACTGCACCATAGGTCGCGGGTCCGATTCTCGCACCGAACCAATATTTGTATGGGCTACATATAGTAGTTCCAGGTCCGGGTATCATCTTGTGTATGTGTGTTACATATAAAGTCTGTAAACGCACCCACGACCCTACCCATTGCTCTTCGTCCGCTAGCCCACGCCTACGGTGGTTGGAAATCGGGGTTGGGGTTACGGCGGCTGGGGCGTGAGGATGTCCGTTCCCTCACGCGTGCGGCGGCCTCCTTCAAAAGGAGCCGCCTGCCCAAAATAACATGTTAAGAAATTATGATTGGTTCGGAACTATTTGCGCGAGGGTCCGACTCATACTGTACACTCTCTCTTTTCCTAGCGACATTTTCCACATTCTTCTATACCATACCATGACAACATACAATTTTTCCGTCACAGTTATGTATTTCTTGTTTATAAAATACATGTTCAAGTTAGAAATTCTAACAGTCCTATAAATGAAAAGAAAACCAAAGAAACATCAAATAATGGCTAAGAATTTTTATTTCTCTTAAAGGAACTCATGGTTTAATCTACTGAAATACATTTACTTTCAATTCTGGCCTAACCTCCGGGGCATAAATTCGTTTGTATAGCAGCAGGAGGTATTGGCCGTTCTTCTGGGCAGTCTGTCACTCAAATATTTTCTGAACTGGAAAAGTAGCACTTCGTAACGTTGACACAAAAGGTACTGACTAAAATAACCAAGTAAAACTTCATTTTAGGTCTGTTCCCCGTGTTATTTAGCCAAATGGCTCATTGACTACGCTTGATGCAACTTGTATGATCTCTAGTAAAATAGGAACAGTATTTATATTTGCACTTGTCGCTAGGTAGGCACTTTTTCGACGACAATACTCATGTCAATTAAAGTGAAATATCTACTATCGCAGATAATGATCACCACCATACTCCATTTATTTTATTGATTGATTTTCTTCATTCTGCGTTGATAAACTTAATCTAAATCTTGTGTGCCGAGTAATTAACAACCTGTTAATGGCCTCGCATAAATCCTGGAAGGTGCAGGTGGTTGTGCAGTATGGGCAGCAAAGGTGACACATGTCCTGTAAAGGGGCTACATATTAGTGTTGTATTCGAGGTGGATCGAGGAGGCTTCCTCGATTTGGCTCTTTATTAGATACTGTGTGTCTAAAAAGTTTCGTTCCTACATGCCAATATTTTGTCCTAGGAACACTCCAATATGTGTTTCTGAATATAGCAGAGCACTGTGGCGGAGTAAGAGCGGCCTCGGTATGTACTTACCCAGCCGCCGGGCAGGCAGGAGGACGTTTTGCTCCTTCTTCTACCACCGTAAGTATTGTCAAGGTTATGTCTCTGGGGTACAGGCAGAAATATGGGAAACAACTGCCATGGAGCTTCTCCGAAAGGAAAATAAGAAGCTTCGAGCAGACCTAGCCGCGCTTCGAGGAGCCGGCTCACGAGATGTGTCACAAGAAGCGCTAGCATGGGAAAACAAGAAGCTTCGAGCAGACCTAGCCGCGCTTTGAGGAGCCGGCTCACGAGATGTGTGACCCCAGAAGGCATCGACCCTGCTGGGCCCTTATGATTTGCTGACATCTCCTTGAGGCGCGCGTGGAACACTACGCGCCCTTAACGACTTGGGCTCGGTCCGGACGGTTACCGGACGACCGGACGGCGTGCTACTCATTGCTCGCCATCCGCAAGTCTATTTCTACGGTGGCTGAAAATCGGAAATGGCTGGGAAATAACTTCGCGCGTGCGTTGGAGGAGGAGGCGTCCTTTGCTAGCATTACTGCTTCGCAGAAGGAAGCGACCGCATGCTTTCCTCCTCGCTCCGGACCATGGCCTGAGCCAGGGCCTGACGCCAGAGGTCCATGGAAATAATACTGTGCAGCGACCGATAGACGGCGTCAGTCTCAACTCCAAAAAAGTAAAACCACCACCACCATCGAAACCAAAACCAACTAGCAGATTCTCCTGTGGCTGTGGACTTCGCTGAGCTCGGCGTCCGTCGTTACTGCGATTGAGGTCCGGATTCTAGAGGTTCTCGGGGCAGCTAGTTGCCCGAAAGAAACTCCACTGACACGACAACTACTTAAGCAGTTGAGAGACGTGGTCATACGAAGACAAAAAACAAATCAAATGTAAAGTTTTTAGTTGCTCGCTTGTATAGCATCCAGGTAGCAGGCGTCAGCATAATCTATAATCAATAATTCATTTTACCTGCTCGCGACTATTCATCATGTCCCTTACAGCGAAGGGTAAAGGGACTGAAGATACAGGTTTCCGTATTTATTCAAACATTACAGTAACAGCAATATGTTGTTGTGACGTAATAAGTAATTGGACAATTTTTTTTTAGTTGGGAAATCATCTACTGACATCTCCCCCTTCGTGTCAGACTTTTACTTTCTAAAAACCACTCCTGTTCCTTCTTTGCCTTCGTTCCAGGGCCCCGGGGTTCTCTTTCGCAACACCCATGGCCCCAGTAGGCTTCGACCCTGCTGGGCCCCTACGGTTGCTGACATCTCCTTAATTCATTAAACGCCGGCGTTCGCTCGCTCATTGTCTTTCTGTTGTGTCTCTAGTTACGGTACTCAAAAGGTGCGCGCGTGGAACACTACGCGCCGTCGACGACTTGGGCTGGTTCCGGACGGTTACCGGACGGTCAGACGGTGAGCTACCGTCTGACCGTCGTTGCTCGCCGTCCGCTCATACGGTGGCCGAAAATCGGGATCGGAATCATCTGGGGCATGAGGGCCGTTGCCTCACGCGTGCGGCCGCCTCCTTTGCTAGCATTACTGCTTCGCAGAAGGAGGCGACCGTCTGCCACTCCTCCTCGTTTCGGAACATAAGCCTGTGCCAAGGCCCGGCGCGAGAGATCGCTGCCGCCGAGGACCCCAGGACACGGCGGTGCTCTGCCCAGGCGGGGCACATTTCTACCGTATGCTCCTCCACCGTGTCCTCCGGACAGTCCACACAATGGTGACACCCGGGGGTTTCTTCCGCACGAATCCGGTGCAGGAATCTCCCGAACTTACCATGTCTGGTGAGGACCTGCGTCATACGGAAGGTAAGGAAGCCATGTTGTCTCTCCAGCCACGACTCAAAGAGGGGACTTACCGCCATAATTGTGGCGTGCCCAAAATAATTGGACCATGCTTTATTATTAAAGTATCTTATAATAATAATGGTTTAGAAAACATGTGTCATTAACGTGATTTTTTTTTTTATATTGTTTTAGTTGTGACAAAGTTTAAAAATATTTTTGGGACAGAAATTACTAAATTTAATGCTCTTAACAAACTTTAACTCTTTGCAACCAATCTCTGTGATTGGAGAAATGGTCGCACGGGTATAATTTAGAAAAAGTTAGGTGAAAAATGTTGTCATAAATTCCACCATTATCTGCTAATGCGTCCTAAAGGGGGAATTAGAGGAGGAATTTGCAGCTAAGCAGACAGATGCGGAATGTAGCTTGTTTTGTGTTTTTTCTATAATATTACTATGGGTTAATTAATGCCTGAAATAAACGATAAATAAATAATAATAAATAAATATAGAGATCATCATCATTTCAACCGAAAGACGTCCACTGTTGAATATAGGCCTCCCCCAAGTGTCACCATAACGACCGGTCCTGTGCGTCTCACATCCATCGGATTCCCGCAACCTTCACCAGGTCATCGGCCCATCTTGTGGGAGGATTTCCAACACTGTGTCTTCCGGTACGTGGTCGTCACTTCAGAAACTTTTATCCCCTTCGACCATCTGTTCTGTGAGCAATGTGCCCTGCCCACTTCCACTTAAGTTTGACGATTCTTCGAGCTATGTCGGTAACTTTGGTTCTCGTGAGGATAACTTCATTTCTGATGTAATCCATGTAGAGATACTCTCAAATAAACGGGGATATTGAAAACAACCAAAATCTAAAAAACAATTTTTTTTATCAGCACGTACAAATGAAAAAAAAAATAAAAAAAAATATGTCATGCCATGCCAAATGCCATGTTAAATGCCATTTTGACAAAATCAATTGGACATGGATCAGCAGCGATCACTGCTTTTTTTTAAGAAATTAGTTGTTTTAATTATTATTTTTTTGAAGTTTCGCCTCATACTGGGAATTATTCCTGTATCGTGGGTACGCTCATAAACGTGTAAACTCACAAACACTAGACACCCAGAACACCTATTTGTAGGCTATACCTTACATACTACCAACCAACCAGACCTACCTACTATATTTGTTGACTGTTCCGTGCGGGGATCGAACCCGCGATCCGCAGCGCAACAGCCGATTGGCTGTTACGATGCATCGGCATTGGTATCTACGCATGCACAATTGACGCACTATATATCCAGCGTATCGGCATTGCTATCTACGCATGCACAATTGATGCACTACATTTTTAGCGCATCGGCATTGGTATCTACGCATGCACAATTGACGCACTACATTGTTAGCGCATCGGCATTGGTATCTACGCATGCACAATTGACGCACTACATTGTTAGCGCATCGGCATTGGTATCTACGCATGCACAATTGACGCACTACATTGTTAGCGCATCGGCATTGGTATCTACGCATGCACAATTGACGCACTACATTTTTAGCGCATGCACAATTGACGCACTACATTGTTAGCGCATCGGCATTGGTATCTAAGCATACACAATTGACGTACTACATTGTTAGCGTATCGGCATTGGTATCTACGCATGCACAATTGACGCACTACATTGTTAGCGCATCGGCATTGGTATCTACGCATGCACAATTGACGCACTACATTGTTAGCGCATCGGCATTGGTATCTACGCATGCACAATTGACGCACTACATTTTTAGCGCATGCACAATTGACGCACTACATTGTTAGCGCATCGGCATTGGTATCTAAGCATACACAATTGACGTACTACATTGTTAGCGTATCGGCATTGGTATCTACGCATGCACAATTGACGCACTACATTGTTAGCGCATCGGCATTGGTATCTACGCATGCACAATTGACGCACTACATTTTTAGCGCATCGGCATTGGTATCTACGCATGCACAATTGACGCACTACATTGTTAGCGCATCGGCATTGGTATCTACGCATGCACAATTGACGCACTACATTGTTAGCGCATTGGCATTGGTATCTACGCATGCACAATTGACGCACTACATTTGTACACTTGTACGCTTTGTTAGCAGCAAAAAGATGGACATGAAGCAACTAACTCTGAGAAAAAATAAAATTAAACACATAGAACACGTAAAATCAATTTTAATCAACAGGAAGGCATTTATCTGCCATTTTCACAAAATGAATCGGGCATTCGTCTGCAAAAATCATCGCACCTGAAATTTCATCTGAGCCTTCTGGGTAGTTTGTTACTTCTAGAAGACTATCTTCTGAACCGGATGGGTAGCACATAGTTATATTGATGCTTATTATAACAGAAATTAATAATATAGTAATGTACGACTCCATTGCAGGAGCTCTGTTCACCGTGTCTGTGGCGGAACAGTTTCATGACGAAATTTATTCTTTTTATATTCAAATCTCACGTATATTACTTAAAATTTATACTGAACATTGTAGCGTACTTCAATTTGGCTCTTTACCTGAACTAAACGTCGAATTAAGAGAAATAGTAACATTAATTGGCACAGAAATTGCATTCGCTGTATGTAAAAAATGTTGCATCCGGTGTTAGACTGAAACATAATTGGAAAAACCTTGCAAGTGCAAATCGGACTCGCGCACGAAGGGTTCCGTACCGTCCGTAGCAAAAAACGACAAAAAAAAACAGTCAGTTTGTTGTCCTACCTTAAATAATTATTTTATTCTGTTTTTATTTGTATTTATACTATTTATTTGTTGTTATGGTGGCAACAGAAATCCATCATCTATTCTGTAAAAATTTCAACTGTCTAACTGTCATGGTTCAAGAGATACAGCTTGGTGACAGACAGAGAGACAGACGGACCGATTGACAGCGGAGTCTTAGTAATTGGGACCCGTTTTACCTTTTGGGTACGGAACCCTAAAAATGCTCACTAAGTACACGCTGCAAATTAAGTCGGTTTGCAGGGCACATTAAGATACATGTTAGCTGCACGAAGGCTGCGCTGACGTTCACAGTCGAGGTATGTGGAACAGGGTGTTAAGTCTTTTAATACTTATTGCAAATAAGTTGATTGATTTGATTTGATTAAAATCTCCTTTAGTTGATTTCGGACTTATTTCAGACCGCTGGACAGCGAGCTACGGTAGCCGGGAATGACCTGTCACTGTCGCCACCCGCAGCGTCTTATGCGACCCCGACCCGCCCAAGGCTGGGGCCGGACGTTGGCATTGCTCCTCGAACTTCTACCATTGTTGTTACTTAGCCACTAAAAGGATAAAAAATAAAGATAAACTTCTTTTTGGAAACTTTTATCGAGGATTCTTACAAGACTATCCGGAGAAAATTCTCCAGATACCGTATAGTTGGCAGGAATCGTGGTAGTTCTCGGTTTGTTATTTATTATATTATTTGGCTGAGTCACTTTATAGCTTCGACTTATGTTTATAGCTGGTGGAAATCCAGATATTTGGTAAGTATTGACTAGTGGTTGAACATTTTCAAAGTACCTATTCGTTCATTTCTATCACCTTTGCTCCTGAACTCACACTTGTGCACCACTGGGATACCAATTATTGACAGAGCACTAGTTATAACACTGAAATTCAAATTAACACCACACATCATGATATTTCATAGGGTAGGGCATGGGGTGGACGTATGCCTAGTTTGGGTGGAGTACCGCCGTGTCTTCGCGGAGGCGATCAGCGGCTGAGGCGATCGGCGGCTGAAGCGATCGACGGCGGTGACTTTCGCGCCGGGCCCTGGTTTAGGCCATGGTCTGGAACGAAAAGAAATGAGATGCGGCTGCGATAGGAGTCGCCACGGGCGTCAGGATTTATAAAGTGAGCTCCGGCCACCGCAGTCGTGGGCTTGCAGATGACGAGCAATGTGTAGCCCGCCGTCCATCCGCCCGGTAGCCGTCCGGACCGAGTCCGAGTCGTCAAAGAGATATCGGCAAACCGTAGGGGCCCACGGGGAATTTCTGAAAAGGAAACCCATGCTCCTAGAACGCAGAGGTCAATTGAAGGACACAGGTGTGGTTTTAGTCAGTAAAAGTCTGACACACCCTCTCGATCCAGCCTAGAGTGGGACAAGTCATTAAAATATTTCTCTAAGTCTAAAAAAAAACATCACGATATTTGATAATGGCCTTCATATTTTTTTATTACTAGAACCCACACGTTCATCACAATTTTATATGGAAACTTTGAATAAATCACCCATACTGAGGTTGGTTCATCATAAAAATATTCGTCAAAACGTGAATTAAAAAACATTACTATGTAAAGAAAGAAAGCAAAATATTTTATTTGGCGCACATACATATATATACACACAGTGTAGAAAAACATGTTGAAACTTAGAATACAGAAAAACTAACATCATGTGTCATAAAGAACAGGTTGGTTTGTCTAATAATGAAAATAATCCTTTTTTTTATAAGCAAAGTAGCCAAACAATTTTGACATACTTAATTATTTATTTTAGTCTGTTTTGCAAGCCAAATAGTGAGTTATGATTTTTCAACAATGGTTAAGTCATATGGTTAAGTTATATGGTAAGATATATATTTTTTTGGATAGTTTAATTTTTATTACTGTAAAAAAAATAAATTTCTAAGTTAACGAAAAAAAAGATACGGCCGTTTATGTCGCAAAAATCGTAAATTGGACTCATATGGAAATCGAAATTGATAGGGCAGAAGTACCCTATCAATTTCGATTCGAGGGTTCTAGGTAAACGGGAAGCCGTTGACCTAGAACCCTGAAATTTGGCATGAAACAAGGTCTTACAGCACAAATATAGGAAAAAATCAGAAAACTGAAAATTTGTTGTTACGTCACAAAATAAATACTTTTTTTGTATTCGGCCGAATCTTTGAGACTCGATTCGGGAATTGAACTATTTACATAAGTTAGTTTGTACGGAACCCTCAGTGTGCGAGTCCGACTCGCACTTGCCCAGTTTTTCATTGACAGTCTGGTTTCTACATCAGCACTTTCGAAGCAGTTTATCAGATAATGACCTTTACTTTATATTACTTACTGAAATATTACGGTCATGTATTGACACGTCCGTTTATTGAACAGGCAGCGGATTTTATCAATCCTATTTTTTAATTTTACTTTTTACCGATATAATTGTTATAAATTTAGTCAACCAAGGCCTACCAAGCCAACTTATGGCAAGAAAAGTAAATACGTATTTAATTATTGACTCTAAAGTAGCACGGCGAAAGGTCATTTATATTTGTTAAAGGCATGTTTTTTACACAAAATATAACAACATGGCAGTCATTTACTCATCTCACAAGAATCTGTCAAGATCTTCATCTATTCATCCGCGAACATATAACAATCAGGTTAAGAGACCAAGAGAGCACTGGGCGTGGACATCGCGTTAGAAATAGGACCTGGATTCGGGTGACGGTTCGAATCCCAAATAAGAAAGAAAGAAAGAAAAACATTTTATTTGACGGAATAAGGCGCAAATTTAGAACTAACAAAAAAATAAAATTAAAAAATAAAATTAAAAAATAAAATGTACAGTCTGTGCTTCCTGATACAGCTAAAGTTGATCGAAGCAAAAAATCGGTTGTCTGTAAAGTCGGTTTACTGACGATAGTTGAACGTGACAACGTGTTACATTTATTTGTACGCATAAATACAAATAAACAATTAACACGACATTCACTTTTCACTGCACTTTATACTTGACGAAAACATGTAAATGTATTATTCTATAGCAGTTGTCACGACGCAGACGCATCGCTCACTCAAGTAGGAGAGAGACAGATGTCGAACACTGCCGAACGCGGAGGCCGAACGCGGAGGCCGAACGCGCTCTCGCTTGCACTTCAAGCCTTAAATGGAACGCCTCAAGCGAGGTAAAGCCGCATGCGTCATACTTTTTCGTGCGTGCAGCCGGCTCCATCGAATTATAAGACGTTGTCACGTCAAAAGTTGGAACAGTTTGTCGTGTAGTTCAGGAGCAACTGTTTTTCCATGAAGGATCGAAGGAATTGTACCCTAAGCTGCCTAGGAGAAAGTTAGAAGGTAGTGTCTTGTTGTAGTTACACCAATTGCCATATTCAGATACTCTATTCAAAAACCAATTTAAGTGTTCAACGTTGATCAGTCCGATTAACGTCTCAGAGACTCGTCACAAGTTCTGCATAGTACAAAACACGAAATGTCACCCTTTGGAATTCCGCCAAAAAGTTGTGGATTATTTAGCATTTCAAGAAAAAACCCATAAAGACATATTTTACAAGAGCGAGATTGGGACTTGTTTTCAAACTGTATCCATAATGTTACAAAGAGGTTGGATGTAGAAAATCGACGCTAAATCATGGCTCATGGAATTTCCAAAACTGTGGGAAAGATCAGTTCGTGAAGCCCTTTGCTCTAGCATAGTATCATAGAATATGTAGAAAGATGAAAAAAAAAACAGATGTGTATTTAATGCATCTCGATGTGGGACTGCATTGGAAACCGACATGGTTACACCATGCGTCCCAATAATAACGAGTCTTATTATTTACGGTTAATGTTTTACACAGTTCCGGACCCGATGTGTGATGAGTTTGATTACGTATATTGTATCCTATTATTACTGCTTCGTAGGAGGTGGTTGCTTCCCATTCCCTATTGCTTCATATCAGGTCTGAACCAGGGCCGTACTCGAGAGGTTGCTGCCGCTAATCGCCCAAGCCAAGTGTGGTAAACTTTTTTTTTTTTTTTTTTACAACTATCACACAACGCCGTCTAGTCCCAAGCTAAGCAGAGCTTGTGTTATGGGTACTAGACAACTGATAAACATACTAATATATTTCTAAATACATACATATATAGATAAATTACACCCAGACACAGAACAAATGATTGTGCACATCACACAAACATTTGTCCTGGGTGGGAATCGAACCCACGACCTCCGGCATAGCAGTCAGGGCCACTAACCACTTGACCAACAGGCCAGTCAAACTTCCACCGTATACTCTATTGTGTCGTCTGGGCAATTCGTACAATGGTGACACCCGAGTGTTTCTCTTCACTGAATCCGAAACAGCTACGTTCCGAAACACCTATGTCAGATGAAGACATGCGTCAGAGGACGCTGTAGTGCCCTTTTTAGCCTTTCCTTAAAAAGGAGATTTGCTGCCGCGATTATAGCGTGCCCAAGTTACCGTGGAATGCAAAGAGCAATTAAAGGAACACAAGTGGGTTTTTGTCAGTAAAAGCTTGTCACTAACTCTCGCTTTACCCAGAGCGGGGGCTACATATTATGTCTCTTTCTGTTTATTGACGTTCTTAAGTTTATTTTATTTTATGTGAAAGTAAAATAAATGAATTAGATGCTTTTGGCATCAATCACAAGCACTTGTGCTCACATATTAGAAGCGACAAGAAATATGTAACTCATAATATGTTTTAAAAGAGTGTCCATGGAGTTTCTTTTTTATGTTGTAATTTTTCTATTTGAAATAAACGTTTCTGATTTCTGCACAGAATTAGTAGTTACGTTTGCGCATTTTTACGAACTTGTCGTGGACGAAGTCGCGGGCAACAGCTAGTTCTCATATAAGGAAAACATCGACATTTAGTTTTGATGTTTTGCATATGTTAATTTAAAGAAACATTAAGGTATAGATAAAAATAAATGCAATAATTTACATAGTTCATTTAATCATCTATATCTTCTTTTATACAACTTTTATCAAATCTTACACGATCTTCCGTACAATCATCCGCCTTTGCAAAATTACTTTCAACTTGAGCCGGATTTTTTAGTTGATCAAACTCTGCCTCGTCGAATTCTATCCCTTGTACTTGCTGTGCTTCCACCTCTATTTTTCCTTTTTTAATTGGTTGATTTTCATTTCCGTCTACTGCTGGTAATTCTGGAAGCTTCGCCTTCGGAAGTCGAAATTCTCCATCGTTTTCCTCTAGTTCAGTCACCTGCACATTGTCAACTGTTACTCTTGCGCCACCAGGGTACACCACATAGTATGAATAAGAATAAGCTAGATCAGACACTAGAACACAAACGAACAAGACTTCTAAGTATTTCATGCTGACTGCTTCCGGTGTCACTGTCAGTATTCGATTATGAATGCTGCATTTTATACCTCTTTGTCGATGGAAGAAATACATATATACAAGGTTTTCATATTTCAAAACTAGATTTTAATGACGCTTCTTCCTTGTACTTTTGAATGTGTTGAATTTAAATGAGTTGTGCCTTGTTTTGGTCGTTCACTTTAGCATCTAAGGCTAATTTTTTAGTTCAAAACTCATGCATCATCAGTTACAAAACCGGTATGAATAATAATATTTTGCGATTAACGAGGGACAAGGTCACGGCAACAATAACAAAATTATCATAAACTTAAGTTATACAAATATTATTTATTTGTGTATTTCACAAATATTATTTATTTATTTGTAGGATTTCATTCTACGTCGCTGGCTTAATGGTCGCAAGAGTGATTGTTGAACCCATGCTCAGTTTTGATTTCCGTGTCTGGTCTTATCTAGTTATTTACTGGGTTTTATGACAAGAAGCATGTGCATTAAAAATACGGAACAAAAAGGTAACAAATACAAAAAGATGTCAAGTGTGATGAGAAAAAAGTCATGATGAGCAAAAACTCTTCTAAATTCGCATAACTTTTTTAATGTTCTTCTTGACAACTGTTATCGGCAGCTCTAACAAGTTCGCCCGGACAATAGTCTCCTGAAAGTCCCGCATAAGCCACACTCACCATCGGTTTAACATCATCAAAGCCTTCTAGTTCATCTGTCACTTCTATAACGTCCACTTTGTATATCCATACTTTTACTCTAGTTCCATCATTATTCCTGGGCAGTGTCGTTTGATGATATACATCAACAATTGGTAGGTTTCCTGAATGCCTATAATAATAATCATAGGCAGGAAGAAAAGGTTGAATCTCTTCACCGTATTGGTTCACTCTTTGTTCCCAAAATTGTTCACCACTGGGGTATCTCACATAGTAACAGTTCACCACATTAATCACTAGAAAGCTAACAAATAAACTGTATTTCATATTGACTGTTTCTTGTGTTACTGTGATATGTTTGATAGTTACTACGGACTTTATAGATTTTGCCAATAGAACACACACATATACAATTTTTCTACATAAGGAAATTAGGTCTTAATTATTGCAATACTCAAATACCGAATTCAGATTTAAAGTGGGCGACTAGAATGCCAAGTCTCTTACTCAAATACTTTCAAGTTGCAGAATTAATTTGGCGACAATCAATGTCAAAATATTCCTTAAAAATACGAGCATTGCGCTACAGGTCTCCTATGGTGATTTACCTATAATAAAGTTAGTTGCTTCATCATGACCAGTCTTTGGTTTTTTAATGCGACACAAACGATGCTAGATACGTTTTATTTTGTTTTTAACCAACTTCAAAAAGTAGGAGGTTCTATGTTCGGCTGAATGTATGTTTTTTTTTTTATGTATGTTCACCGATTTCTCGGTCAGTTGTGGACCGATTTTGAATTTTTTTTTTTATTGAAAGCTTATGCTTCCAAGTTGGTTAAATAATGAAGAGACAAAACTATTTTAGAAACACCGACTTCCGAAATTAAAATTATTTTGCACTTTTCAGTGTTTTTTTTTACATTGAAGTCGGTTGTATTTTTTTTGTAAAAAGTTTTTTTATTATTCTCGTAAATCATGTAATACCAATATGTACCTACTTTTTATTGTAGAATGTTTAAATCTTTTATATTGTGTTTTATCTACATTATTATGTGCTTTTTATTGTTTTCTTGTTTGTGTATTTTTGTGTTTGTTTGAATGTTTGTTTTGTTTTTGTTGTTGTTGACTAGTAGAAAATGCCCTACGGTATTAAGTCCACCTCTGTACTTTTGTGTGCATAAAGAGTAAAATAAATAATAAATGTTCTAAATTATATCGCTATCTCAAAAAGTGCGCACAGCGTCGCGTTTGTTGCGTCTCGATGTCAGCTGACCTTTAGGGAACTGCAATGGTTAAGTAATGTAATAATGTACTCCATTGAATTCTTTATACTATAGATTGATTTATTATAAATTCAATGTTTGATATTTAAATGTCAGGCTGCAGGAATGTTCGAAAGAGTTACCGTGGCCCTGGAACGTAAAGGGTGATTTTAGATGTCGGAACCCAATGAGTTAATGTAGACACATTCGTATATTTCGACAATAGATTTAACTTATTAAAAAAAAAAATAGTGTTCAAAATTCGTGCCACCTTAAATCACTTCTACAAAGCACAGGCCTTCTCTTTTTAATCGGTCATCGACCAAGTTTTATCCGCAAACATGATCAGACTATCACACCACCTACGCATCGGTCGAATTTAATCGAGTGAACGATAATATTCGCCTATCCGTCCGAGTGCATTCATGCGATGTGGCCAGCCAACTCCTGCTTAGCTGATTTTTCTCAAACATCAGCGACTTGAGTGTGGAGCGCAGATCTTAGAGCCTTGGGACTCAGAGCCTTAAGCCTTGAGGCAGAGGTTGGCTTGATCAACCTCACCCATCCTTGGTGCACCCTGCTGTCCAATGAATGAGGCATTGGCTTTTAGTACTCAAAAACGTGCCATTAGAACTATGGTACGAATAAAACAAGAAGAATCGTGTCGGGAGCATTTTATAAAATTAAAAATTTGTACTGTGCCTAGTTTATATGTAATGGTTTTGTTAATGAACTTGGCTAAAAATATTGACAAAGTCGAAACACACGAGGAAAGAATAAAAAGGTAGAAAACGAGAAGACTTGATCTAACGTCAAATATAACACCCCATCTCAATGTAGTCAGTAATTGTTCTCAAATTAATGCAACAAAATTATATAACAAATTGCCGACTTCATTATAACAGGAATTGTATAGCAGGACCTACTTTTAAAGCCAGTCTTAAAGCGTTTCTTTTAGAAAAGTGTTTACCATAACTAACTTATGAGAATCTCTTATTATTATTATTGTATTTGTGATAATTATAACAATGTTATCATTTTATTAATTTTAGAATTTAAATTAGTCTAGTTTTAAGGACATGTTTACAATTATCAATCTGTTCGACACAATTATGTTGTTATGAATAAAGATACTACTACTACTACTACTACTTGGCGTAACATCAATCAACCAGCAAGCATTGGGTAGCGTGATGGACTATAGTCCAAATATCATTAGACAGACTCATCATCATCATCATCATTTCAGCCGAAAGACGTCCACTGCTGGACATAGGCCTCCCCCAAGCGTCTCCACAACGACCGATCCTGTGCGTCTCGCATCCACCGCTCTCACCAGGTCGTCGGTCCACCTTGTGGGAGGCCTTCCGACGCTGCACCTTCCGGTGCGCGGTCGCCACTCTAGAACCTTTCGACCCCGTCGAACATCCGTTCTACGAGCAATGTGCCCTGCCCACTGCCACTTTAGTTTGGCGATTCTTCGGGCTATGTCGGCGACCTTGGTTCTCCTGCGGATATCTTCATTCTTTATGCGATCACGCAAGGAAACTCCGAGCATAGCCCTTTCCATTGCCCTTTGGGTGACTGTAAGCCTTCTGATGAGGCCCATTGTAAGCGAGCATGTTTCAGTGCCATATGTCATCACTGGCAACACGCACTGGTCATAGACTTTCGTCTTGAGACACTGTGGTATGTTGGACGAGAAGATACCGCGCAGCTTCCCAAACGCTGCCCAGACAGACAGATTAGACAGACTATCAATGTTAAATTGATTGGTGTAGTGGTTGAACGATTGTTTGCTCCGCTTCGTATCGCCTGTTTGATTGTTGTTAGGAACGATATTTGTGTGGCCTACAGCAATTTCTTTCGTGTCTGGTTGTCTCGTGTTTGTCAGTTTACATGCTTATGGACGCACCCACGACACAGGAGTAATTCCTGGTGTGATGTAACATTTTTCTAAAAATAATAATAATAACACAATACGAACAAACATCAAAATCACTCAAAGAGATTTTCTTCATCACCTGGTTTTTCTGATTTTTATGAATCCATTCCATTTTTTTTTTTGAATGGTAGTAGCTTAGTAAACAAATTTATAATTATGATGTCGTGGAAAGTTTTCAAAATTGGCGATTACAAATATTCGATACTGTGGCTTTCGACTAAAATTTACATATAGCCTTCGCTCTTGCCATTAATGGAAAATGAAAACACCCAAATCTTTTAGAGAAAAAAGTAAATCTAATTATATTATTAGAAACACACTTCGATCCTAAATATGGCCTTAGCGACGGAACATAGCAGAAAGTTACAACTTTCATTCGCCGGGTAATCAGAAGGAAATTCCAGACTGTAAAATAGGTTATTGGGTTTTCTGTTAAGGAATTCTCAAAAGCAACCTGGAGCTAAAAAAAGTTGGCAGTGTGGCACATATGTAGGTAATTTCGATTAAAGATAAAATTCGAAAAAATATGTAGGTATACAGAGTGGGCTCATCCACCAACAGAGATGAAATCATTATGAATAGGCTTGTATTTCAATAAATGTAAAGATATAAACTCAATTTTGTGAAAAATGCATATATGGTTATTTTGCTATTTGTAAATGGTTTTTCTCCTATCATAAATAAACTACAATTCTGCAAAGTAATGCTGTTATAACTTTGATAGTTTTGTTGTGTGACATCTTAAACGTAAACCAACTTAAAAATGGGATGGAGGTTATATTACGTTCGGCTGTATATATTTTTTTGTGTATGTTTTTCGATTTCTCAGTCAATTGTGGACCTAATTTGATTTTATTTTAATTGAAAGCGTTTACTTCCAAATTGGTCCCAAAGAAATATTTTCATCATCTGATGTTGAACTTCGGAGGTATGAAACGGATCTCCTCATAGGATCAAAGCAGAATTGTTATCAGAAGTAAAATAGCTTTGTTGATACATGTAGTCGATGACTGACTAAAAGAATGGCACCTTTCAGCCAAAATGCATCTCATGACATCATGACAATTCTAATAAGCCTACACACGACTAGGATCTATTGATTTACGACGGAGTTCCAGTGCTTACCTTCCGACCTCATGATCATTCCGATGTAACCCCTCCCTCTCTTCCTTTACACAGTCATCGACTATATGTATCGACAAAGCAAATTTACTTGTTACAACAGTTCTGCTATAATCCTATGAAGATTTTTGTTCCATATTTCGAAGTTCATTATTAGATGATGACAATATTTCTATGGAAACAATTCGAGAGTATACGCTTTCAAATAAAATTAAATAATTCAAAAACATTTGACCAAGAAATCGGTTCGAATTGTCTTTTCCTACAAAACCGAAGAAGATATGTACCTAAATAGGTAGGTACATATCTTTTTTCTGCGATGGAATTGAAGGTGGTGCCAATAGTAATAGTTTAAGTACGTACCGAATCCTTTACAAAGAGCCCACTTTGTCTCATGGTCCTTTATTAATTACACGTAAGGCGTAATGTAAAACACATTTTTAATGTAAATTGATTTAATGAATTATTTGGCAACTATTATCAAGAGCTCTTACACGACCGTCCGGACAATAGTCCCCCGAAAGTACACGAAAACCTCCAGCTGCACCCATTGCCGTTTGCTGAGAATCACCAATACCTTCTAGTCCATCAGTTACTTCTAAAACATCTACCTTGTAAACGACAACCTGTACTCTTTCCCCACCATTCTTTAGCAGTATCGTTTGATGCTTTATATCCATAACTGGTATGTTTTCTGAGTTTCTATAATCAGGAAAAAAAGGTTGCATATCTTTATTATTTCTGTAAGTAGTAGGTTGAATGGCTGCATCGTATCTTGTCGCGTCTTCACCATATTGATTCACTTTTATCACATTAACTTTCTGTACCCACACTTGTACACCGCTGGCGTACCTCACATACTGACATAACGCTACATTCATCACTAGAATACAAATTAATACGAATTTCTTCATGTTGATTGTTTCTTGTGTAACTATGAGTATGAGATATTTGATGATGAATACGGCCTTTATACATTTTTATCAATTGGACGCACCCATACACGGTTATCATTAATAAAAAAACTGATTGTTAAAAAATATATCTTCCTAGTTATTGTAATACTCATACTCGTAGATTAAAAAAGTATAATAATAGAATTCCAAGCAATCAATAATGGCATTGGGTGATGTACTATTAGAAGGTCGATTCTAATACTTATTTAAAAAAAAACGATCAAACACAAGTTGCAATCTCATCCTGGAGACAATCAATGTATAAAATTAAGAAAGGGTGATTCCAGAGTTTCTATGAAATCTGGGCTCACCTTCCAATTATGTGTATGATACTCGTATCGTTGGATAAGTATTTTTAAACTGAATAAAAGTTACTATGGCGCTAATTTTTAAATCTTAGTCCGTTGTAGAGTTATTCAAGTGTTTTAGTTTTACAAATAATACAATAAAAACGCATCTTAAAAAAAAAAACAATATCTACTATATTGACGTCCTTAAAAAATAAGATTGGGCCTACAAATTCCTCATGCTTGGGATACCCTAGGTACCGAACGGTTGATGCAATATACGCACAGATATATCTTTGGAGAATATTATTATGGTTAATTAATAGGTAACAGTACTTTCTAGCTCTCACATGTCGCGACTGTATACGAGCACGTAAGACCCGAGCATCCACAGTAATCGTTTTGTGCAGTTTCTCAGTATATTTCATGATGTTCGCTGCAGGAAGATTTCACTAACTTGATTTGGTTGTTCCGTAAGGTTAATGAGCTCTTCTGCTGTTTAAATGTTTCCGTTTGACATATTCATATAAAATATTATGTGTATGTAACCACTGCCTTATTTCGGCGACGAAAGCTTGCATATTGACTATCTTCGGTGAATATATGATAGTGGTTTTTTTTTAGGTGGGTACATCATCTAATGACAGATCCCGCTCTTGGGTGGGGCGCGAGATAGTGTCAGACTTTTACTGACTAAAAACCCACTCCTGTTCCTTCGTTGCCTTTCGTACCAGAGCCGAGTCTTCCTTTCAGAATCAGACCCTTGGCCCCAGTAGGCTTCCACCCTGCTGGGCCCCTACGGTTTGCTGACATTTCCTTGAGGCGCGCGTGGAACAGTACGCGCCGTCGACGACTTGAGCTACTCGGTCCGGACGCTTACCGGACGGTCGGACGGCGAGCTACCCATTGTTTGCCGTCCGCAAGCCCGCGCCTACGGTTGGCCGGAAATCGGGATCGGAATCTCGGCGGCGGTTGGGGCGCGAGAGATCGCTGCCGCCGATCGCCCCCACGAGGACACGGCGTTGCTCTGCCCAAGCGGGGCACATATATGATAGTGCTTGGGAATAGCGGTAGCTATTGTAAACTCAGAAAATATATGTGGCAAGGCATTGTTGATTTATCGTTGGTGAAATAAATTAAAATCGGGTCTAAACCTGGATCGAGATTAGTTGTGAAAAATTAGGATTCATGTCAATCATTTGAAGGTGGGACACGGTATTCATAACCACAGGCTTGTACACCGTCCAAGCTCTTCCTAAGTTCTCAATCCAATTAAGTGCGAGTAAGACAGACTGATAAAAAAATTTTTACAAAAAAAATAAAAATAACCGACCACACTAAAAAGATCAAAATAACTTTAATTTCGGAATTCGGTGTTTCTTGGTATTGTTTGTTTCTTATTTAACACCGACTTCCGAAATTAAAGGTATTTTGATCGTTTTAATGTTTTTATTTAATGAAGTCGGTTATTTTTTTTTGTAAATGTTTTTTATTTCACACTTTTTAGTTGCGATACATTTATAGCCAGAGTACCTATTTCTCATGACAACACCAATTAACCCAAACACTGCTAGGATACATTTTTTTTGCAAATCGGTCCATAAACGACGGAGTTCTGAGGTAACAAACGTAAAAAAATACAACCGAATTGATAGCCTCCTCCCTTTTTTGGAAGTCGGTTAAAAAAGGTTTCTGACTCAACAACGCAATTGATAACACTACGTGTATAAAAGTTAGAATTCCAATAAATCACGTATATAAATAAAATTACTTGGCTATAGCCAAAATTAACATGTTCAATAAACAATAACTCTGAAGGGACTAGATTTGGAACTTGGCGTCATAGTAGGTAACTGTAACTTGGCTTAAAAATATCTATTCAACAATGTAACATTCATAGGTATTGGAAGGAGGGCCCAGTATTTGCATTCTCCTTTATAAAAAAACTGGGCACGTGCGAGTCGGACTCGTGCCCTGAGGGTTCCGGACAAACTTACCTAAGTAAGTAAAGAGTTCGATTCCTCGAATCTCGAAGTTTTTTCCAAATCGCATTTTTTTTTGTGTCGTAACAGCAAATTTTCTGTTTTCATATTTATTCCTATACTTGTGTTATAAGACCTTGCTTTATGCAAAATTCGGGATTTTGGATCAACGGGAAGTATTCTAGAATTTTGGTTCCCTTGAGAGTGTCGAAATACACGTTTTTTGCTACATAAACGGCCGTATCTTTTTTTTTACAGCTTCAAGGAACCGCAGACCTAAGTATATGGTTTTAATTTCAACTCGATACCTTCAGGCGTTCCCGAGATAAAGAATCTTGACAGACACAGACGGACGGACAACAAAGTGATCCGGGTTAAGGGTTCCGATTTTTCCTTTTGAGGTACGGAACCCTAAAAAAATCGAGATTAAGATTCGGATGTACCTAAACATTCCTTAAAATTGCGGGCATTGTTAAGTATGCAAGTCGTCATGATCTTCTTTTGCACTAGTTTCACTAATTCCATTTTTGTTATCGGGACAATGTTCACCCTGTATTTCATGACCACTGGGAGGTTGGCTCCTTGCTTTTAGTTTGTCTAGATCTGTCGACACACACACAGTGTCTCAAGACGAAAGTCTATGACCAGTGCGTGTTGCCAGTGATGACATATGGCTCCGAAACGTGGTCGCTTACAATGGGCCTCATTAGAAGGCTTAAAGTCACCCAAAGGGCAATGGAGAGGGCTATGCTCGGAGTTTCCTTGCGTGATCGAATCAGGAATGAGGATATCCGCAGGAGAACCAAGGTTGCCGACATAGCACGAAGAATCGCCAAACTAAAGTGGCAATGGGCAGGGCACATTGCTCGCAGAACGGATGGCCGTTGGGGCCGAAAGGTTCTGGAATGGCGACCACGTACCGGAAGACGTAGCGTTGGAAGGCCTCCTACAAGGTGGACCGATGACTTGGTAACGGTTGCGGGAGTCCGATGGATGCGAGACGCACAGGACCGTTCGCTGTGGCGACGCTTGGGGGAGGCCTATGTCCAGCAGTGGACGTCTTTCGGCTGAAATGATGATGATGATGATGATGATGAGATCTGTCGATATCATAAATGGTGCTCCTCCGATATCGTATGATGACTATTTCGTTTGCTTATCAGAATTTTCATCTTATTTATGAAAATTTATAGTTGAGTTCTGTAGTGTCAACCTTCAGTTCAGTGAGCTGCACATGGTCTGCTGACCATTTTACGCTGCCGTAGTATTGCACAGACTAAAACCGAGTTAGTTACATTATAAGAACACAAGCTAACAATATAGTCAAGTGATTCATGTTCAGTGTTTACTGTGCAACTACGAAATATTTGATGATGAATACTGGATTAAAATAATTATATACTTTTGTATCGGTGAAACGTACACATACAAATGTGTCTTACCAAAAATGGTGAGGTGCGGTGTTCATACACACACATACACACCTTTTTTGTGTGTATTTTAAATAAGGAATGCGGCTTTTTCCTTGTATTATAAGGTTTGTTGATTTCGATATGTACGTCTTGTTTGGCAGGTAAACTTTGACATGTTTAGTTTAGCAGACAGCCGCCATGTTTAATATCTTGCATCATCATCGCAACCTTGCTGGGTTTGCCATGCTGTTTATGATTTTCAAGGTCACAATTACAATATTAAGCATAAAAATTATGTTAAAATATGAATAAAAATATTGATTTATCTACCTGTTTGTCATTAATTTGGAATAGTGCAGTTCAATGCTTGACCTTAAGTATACATCAAGCGCTCTTAAAAATCTATGCAGACTGTAACTTTTCTGTGTAGTATGTATTATTATTTGAGTGTAGAAAATCATCAAACTCAACATAATTTATTTCACATAGGCCTACGTGCCAATCACCTATAAAACGCCAGAAGCTAGCGCACCAAACAATTTCTCCTGTTCTAGGTGTAGCAAGTAGGAGTCTCATACTTTTACTTACTAAATCCTACATGTGTTCCTTTAGTTGCCATTTTGCGTTCCAGAAACGGTCCTGCCAGGCTGCGGGATTGTATAGAAGAGCCAGCAAGCGGTGATTCTTATTTCTGGTTTGGTGTAAGGTTTTCTCCAAAGCGGCCCGTCCATTATCGACCTGCCACGGTGGGATTTTGAGGTTTTTTAAGGTAGGAAATTATCCAACGACTTGTCCCATCCTAGTTAGTAAAAGTCTGACACGTAATCTCGCTCCAGCCTAGACAGGGAGAAGTCATTTGATGATTTCACACCTCAAAAAAACCCGGTAATAAGTTTTGATTTTTGTTGAATGAAAATGAAATAAAACAACAGAATAATATGTTGGTATATTTTTAAGTTTCGTAAACATGATTTTCACTAATTTTACATTGTCCCTTATGACATTCATTATTCGAAAATCCTCCACTTTGTCCTCGAAATACTTGCGCACTATTATATTATTAGCGATTATTTGTGCACTATTTTTTTTATTATTATCCACAGTTCCTGTTTACCCTTTCTGTCACTTGGCACATCTGTTACTGGTGGTTTATCAAATCTTACATCTATATCTGGATGGTCATCAGAGTTCTTGTTTTCTAGCACTTCTTCGTGATTCACAGGTTGAACCGCTACATTCTCATCTATAACTTCACCGCGTTCATTCACTTCAAACACTTTCACTTTATACACCCACACTTGTACGCCACTGGGGTACCTAAAGTATTGACAGTTTGCTAAATTTAAAATTAAAATACAAACAAGTATCACACTAAAATTCTTCATGCTAACTCTTTTTCCTTAACGCGATCGACCAAATGAATGTGGTAAACACATGCAGCCATTTATATTACTTTGGAAGTATAGTAATACCTATAGGTAGCACACTAAAAAAAGATGTCAAACTCGAATCGAAATTTTGATTTTAATGAATTCGAATATTTTTCCAAAGGAACCGGAAATAAGGTAACCTCGTCCACAAATAGGCAGATGAGGAGTATAATGTGAAGGTCACAGATCTGACTGATGATGATGCAAGAGCGGTTTTTTTTGTTGTAGATGCGTGTCGTGATAGTGCACATGTTAAAATGAGATGATTGTGATAAAGATTAAGAGTAATACTGTATTGTTATTTGGGGAAAATTTTTACCTATCCAAATATAGATAGATATTTTTGCATGTTCACCGTGTATGTTCTAGTCTTATTCTTAAAAAGCTATCATATTATTTCTTTTTATTTTGTTTTTTTTTCTCTCTCTCTCTCTCCACTTTTTTTAACTTTGTTTTATTGCATCTCTTTGTATTTGTTTTAAGTTAATTTGCATTAGTCATCCTAATGATTTTATTTTAAGTATATAGTTTACCTAATCTGTGAACAGCGCTAAAGGCTGTAGAATTGTTTATATGTTTTGTGTACCTGGAGCACCTAAGTTTTATATTGTAGCTGTTTACTGTTCCTTTTTATAAAAATAAATATTATCGTGTTGACCAGGAGCCTAACCACGAATATTTTTATATATTTTACTTGGTCGCATTAACGCAAACGTTGGTTTATGTCAATTCGTATGGGGTAATTTTGTTTTACTGTAATGTCATCAGTATAATACAAACTGACGTTTACATTTTAAATGACTGGGTATCGATACATATCTCAATGATTTTGACCTTTAATGTGTTTTACAATTTTATTTTATTTTTATATGGATGTTTTGCCTGCAATAAATGATTATTATTATTATTAAAGGTAAGTGAAAAATGCATTCCTTTGTAGTGTAAATTGGAAAAGAACTTCACTGGTGATTATTTTACACTATCGGCCTGTTTGCACCTCAGCTCTTGAAGGCTCAGTTACCTTACAAGCAATGAGTTTTCAAATGGAAATAGAGAAAAGTAGCATTAGCTCATAAAAAGATCGAGACCGTAAGAGTTCACCCATTCTGTATACTGGACCTGCATTCTGGCCATCTAAACTAAACCTCTATTACGAATTACTAATAAAAATAATATTCCACAACTTCCACCCAACGCCCCAAACTCCCAAAGTCCCAAACTAAGCAGAGCTTGTGTTATGACTAGTAGACAATGATAAACATTCTTATACATTTCTAAATACATACATATTATAGACACATAACAAATGATCGTGCTCATCACGCAAACTTTTGTCTAGGGTGGGAATCGAAACTGGAGGTCGTCTCCAGCATAGCAGTAAGGGTCACTAACCATTAGACCAGTGGGCCTGTCAAGGCAGATGTACAAAGGAATATACAAAGAAAATAAAACGATAAGTCATATATATTACGATGAACTTTGATACAATATTATTATATTCAAAGTCATATGGTCGATCACCTTCAGAAAAACTTTTCTAACAAAAAACTTCTCAAGGACTTATCATGATGGGTTAAAATGTCAGGTGTTTTTTGAATGACTTCTCCCACTCTAGGGTGGAACAGGAGGGCGTGTCTGACTTTTACTGACTAAAACTCACTCCTATGTTCTTTGTCTTGCGTTCCAGGACCCCTAGGTTCCCTTTCGGAAGCCAACCCATAGTCGCAGTAGGCTTCGACCCTGCTGGGCCTCTACGGTTTTGCTGTCATCTCTTTGAGGCGCGCGTGGAACACTACGCGCCGTCTACTACTCGGGCTCGGTCCGGACGGTTACCGGACAGTTGGACGGTAAGCTATCCATTGCTCGTCGTCCGCAAGCCCACGCCTAGGTGGCTGGAAATTATGGGGTTGAGGAAGATCGTTCCCTCACGCGTACGGCCGCCTCAAGAAAGAGGGATGGAGCTATACACCCTATATAGCTCCATTCCTTTAACAGTTCGTCAAGTGGATCGTGTTAGGAGCTTGTGGTAGGGCCAAGGTCACGTGATTGTCAAGTTTAACTATAATTTCATTATCGTTGTGTGTACGAGTAGCTTAATTGTCTCAGCTACATAACTATACGTAGGTGATTTCTGTCTAATAATCTATACATACCTACTTAATATATATTATAAAGCTGAAGAGTTGGTTTGTATAAGCTAATATCAGGTACTACTGCTTTGATTTGAAAAATTGTTTTAGTTTTAGAAAACACATTTATCGAGGAAGACTGTCCTATTAATATTATAAACGCGAAAGTTTGTATGTATCCATACATACAAACTTTCGCGTTGTTTGTTACTCTTTGACGCAAAAACTACTAAATGGATTTCGATAAAACTTTTTGCATAGTCATTTATTCAATAACAAGAAACTTTTGTCTGAATTACATAATTAATTAATTAATTAAATATTTTCAATTCCATAATAGTAATTCAACCAAACAAATTCAATAAATACCCCATCGCCGTATCTCTACGTTGACGTCGTGGTGAGGCTTGCGTGTTCCAGAAAACCCTAGGTGTGTATCGGTAGAGTTTGCTATGCCGTAACACACCTAGGGTGAGGGGAGAGATACATTCCGCAGGGCAGTTTTGTGGCAAACTGTTGGGTATTAGCGACCCCACGGACCCGATCTCCTGAGAGAATTCTTGTTCTTCATCTCCGGCTTGCCTTTATTGGCCGGCCGTTGTGAATACTGACGAGGAACAAAGCTCCCACCTCTCTCTTGTCTTTATTGACTGGCTTGAGTGGAGGTTCGCAAGAGCAAACGTGCTCGGGAGAAGGATGTATGGTGCTGGTAGGGATCTTGACCGTACTTCCGGAATTGTCCTGATAGCCGTGGTATACCTCTCCACTCCTCAAGCACCTCAGGATATGTTGCCTCCTTGTTGCTACGTCACTTCGTGCTAGCGGGCGTTTTTGGGGTCCCATTTATTGAGTGTGCATGTCACCATGTATTAATATCCATCAATAAAAAGGCAGGGCCTTTTTATCGATGGATATTAATAACATTGTTCAGGCAGGGGCCATAGTTCCTGGTAACCGGTCCACTTAATATTCCAAAAACCATAGCCTAGTCTTTGTTTTCCATATATCGCAATAGTTTTTCACCAACCGGGGGTTATCCTTGGGTGCACTAGCATAGCACGTACAGGGATAATCGTCGGTTGGTATCATATTCCATTAAAAGTGACTAGAGGGCCTCTGCGAGTTGGTTTCGGCTCCTCGTACGCCTTCCAAAGGTCCGGGATCTCAGGGTTCCGAGATATACTGATACATTACAATACTAATAATAATTAAGAGACATTTATAATTCATCAACAGAATATAGACACCTATTCAACAGGAAATCCCTAAGCTGGATTTTAAAAGTACTAGTGTAGATAGTGCTTTTTATATCTAAAGGCAACTTATAAATAACTTGACTGATTGATATTGTGGATTGTGTTCCACAATATTGAAATTTGGTTGTATTTTGTTATATTTAATATCTTTTCTATGTGTACCTTCCCTAATTTGTCGTTGTTCTGTAGTCACATATTGCATGGGTAGACCATGTCTGGAATATCACATGGTAAACTTTTTATCCCGGGATTATGTTCCTTTAGGATAATTTTTTACTATCACGTGAGCGAAGCCTCTGCCAGCAGGTAGTGTAACATAACGCTAATAACCAAAGACGCGTATGAAACTGAAACTTACGGGGGACAGCTAGAGTAAAAATAAAACAATGTTTATCAGCTAGTTCTTTGTTAGTATTATTTAATGTTAGAAATAATCACTATTTCTTGTCTTTGGGGCACCAGTGGTCGTCCTTCCATTTGTTCAGGTCTATGCCTGGGATCTTTTCACAGGGCACGGGGTAGTTCCTGCAAACCAAAGAAGTTATGATAATCTTTCTGTCATTGACCTATATTACAAGGGGTAAAACCAAATGACAATTACTACAGTCTATTTTGACATCGAGAAAAATAAAAATATCTTTCGGAGACTACAATGCCAAACACTCTATGTCAATAGAAATGCCAATCCACTTGCCTTTCTGCCAATATGTTTACAAGACTGAAGAGCAACTATATATATATATATATATATATTAATTCATATAAACCAGTACTTGACTGCGATCCTACCTGATGGTAAGCAGCGATGCAATCATTGATGGTGAGGCGCACTACTTTATTAAGAGCCTATTCACCTTATTTATTTGCCTTGAAGACACCTAAATTATAGTTGGACGGGAAGACCGCAGCAGGCAAATTGTTCCAGTCCTTCGATGTACGCGGTATAAACGACGAAGCGAAACGCTTAGTCCGGACCGTTGAAGTTTCAACAACGTAAGGGTGGATACTCGCCGTACGTCGGGTTGTCCGATGGTAGAAAGGAGATGGCGGAATCAAGTCATGCAATTCCCGCGCACACTCTCCCAAAGGCAACCTGTAAAATACCGATAGGCTGGCTACCCTGCGCCTGTGCTCGAGGCTTTGTAGATTGGACTTAACCAAATCTGGATCCCCAATTAGCCTCTTCGCACGCCTTTTCACTGAGTCCAAAGCTGCTAGATGGCATTTTGCAGCACCAGCCCATATGCTTTAAGGTAGAGAGTAGGGCACTGGCCCTCAATTCTACGAGCTTGACGTTTCACAGAACGCATCTACTTATAATCTGTGACTGATTGCAAATTAATTTACCAAAAAAAGACGACATTTTACCTTTTCTACACGTTAACCCTAACTAAAATTGTTTGAAGGATAGTTTCGTGGCTACTGAATAAGCAGGGGAGAGTTTTAGGAAAACTAAATTGCATTATCATGCAGTCTTTATGCAAAATTAACATTACTCTGCCTGCCTAATCATTTATAAATTAACCCTACACTTATTGAGCAAATTGTCAGTCAAATATACATGCAGTCTGTGGGTCGACTAGGGACATAGAGCGAAAGCGCAGGGCGTTGTCTGTTAGGGCAAATATGCTAGCAGGTTTGCTCGTTGTACTACTGAAGTGAAAGTAACATTGTTCAGAGCATATTGTACATCGTTTTACACGAGCAGCCTGTGGGTCTTATACACGCGCAGACAATACGACGCCCTGCGGGTACAATATAATAATGTGTTCAGAAAGCTGATGAGGCTGCCACGATTCCGTAGCACATCGGGGATGTTCGCAGAGTCGCAAGTTGACTGCTTTTATACGACTATGCGTAAGCAGTGCACATCCCCGGTGCGCAGGGTTCGTGCCAGTGCCAACGGCATCCTGAGGGCATTCGCACAGAGGTTTGATTGCCGGTACCTGAATCATTGCTGTATGATGCATGCACTGAGCAATCGGAGTTTGTAAGTGTGAAGTGTGTGTGTTTGTTTTATATTATGTGTGTGTAAGAAAATTATTATTGATGTTGTATGATCCACTTTGGTCGAAATGAATTATATTATTATTACTAGACGCAGAGGGCATTCAGTGCTCTGCGTTTTCAATACAATGATGCTCGTTCAGTATGTTCACAGAGGCAGAAATTACTGACTTAGATGCCATCATGTGCAAGCGATGCGCCTCCATCATGCGCAGGGTACGCGTCAGCCCCAGCATCATTCAGTAAACTATAGCGGACAGGGGGATTGCCCGCTACTGGAAGATCCCAGGACCCTTGGGTGTATTATAACATATATTAAATTAAAACACTACTGTTTCTGGTAGTTATAAGTGCTAACACTAGTTTTGAGTTGTGTGTTTACTAACACAAAAAAAGAAAAATTATAAAAGTTTTTTTTATTGAACCAATTGCCTATCTCATGAGTCTACAGTTTTTCAACCACGTGATAGATTGGTCAGCCTGTACATGTGAGAGTAAATAAATGGGGTAGTTGAAGGCAATACATTTAAAAGGTCGGTATCGGTATCTACCACACGTACGCGATAGTAAATATTTTACGTCCGATGGCCTGTATATTAGTTTCCTGCGAAATGTTTACGGACAGTTTCTTTTTACTTATTTTATTTTCTTCCATGCGTAACGATGTTTGTTCAACTTGTTTTGGTTATTTTATCATTTGATCCTTTAGAACGCGCCTCGTGAGGTTTGTTGACTGTCAAATAACAGGTTTTGGTTCCCAACAAAAGGACCACGTTTGCCAATTTTTTTTTTTAAAAGGTAAAAGATTTTTACAGTAAACTTAAACTTTAAAGTGGGAACTACATTAGACCAACGCATACGTGGGCGACGCCTGATTTGTACGTTGCGGTGCGTCGCGTGGCGTTGCGTGGCGTGGGTCTAATGTAGCTCTACGATAAGTCTAGTTGCCATATCAAATTTATGGAGGCCGACGCGCCTAGATCGGCGTACGTTTCCCACGTGGGCGCCTTGTAAGTACCTTAGCACTTGAAAGTGGTTTTGTAAGTAGTAATTAGTTATTTATATTAAGACATCAGACAGAAGATTCCCCAAACTTATGATGCAAGACACACAGAGCCCGTTGTTGCTGCGTCACATGGGAGATACATTATTCAGCTGAAGTGTTAATGAAAAAATAAATAAAAAAATATCAACTTGCCAATGACTTCTCCGAAAGAAGGCTGCTGGTTGTATTTGCTTGACGTCATCTCCGCTGTCGCACAGCACTCGCGCTATGCTTGTCTTTCTTACTTCATTCAGTTGAGCTGAAACAGAAGCAGAGTTAGAGGATAGTACATTTTGATACAAGTGGAGAAAGTGTCAAGTGTCATTGGGACCGAGCCGGAATTAGCCCGAGCCGTAGGCGTTAGGAGGGTATTATGGAGCCGAGTGGTGTAGTGACAAAATATATTTTATATAAAGATACTACGAAGGAGATGGCGGGACTACCTAGATGGCTTCCTTAAGATTGGAATGAAAAAGCGAATCGTAGGAAAGAATGGAGGGAGGCCTTTACTCAGCAGTTGGACAATATGGGCTCAATAAGGCAATATCTATACTTATAATAAATCTGAAGAAGTGAAAATTCTGTACATTGAAAATATCAAAAAAATAAATGGCAGGGGGTGTTACTAGACCGACACCGAACCCAAAAATGTGATTAAAAAAATTTTTGTCTGTCTGTCTGTTTTTTCAGGCATCACGCAAAAACTACCGGTTCGATTACGATGAAACTTGGTATAATTATTCTATAATATCCTGGGCACCAGATTGGGTACTTTTTATCCCGAAATAGTATATACAATAAAAAACAAACTTAATTTTGCGTTTTGATCCCTAGACCCGATTACTGTACCAACCGCAAAAAATAAGTTCACTAAGGGGCGCTGCACACGGCTAAGATACTATAATATTTTATCTTAAGATACAATATCGCTCGCCATACATAAATTTACATAAACGTACTCAATTAAAGGTCATAAATCTACAACCTAACATAATTGAGGCAGAAATTTTATCCGGTTGTGGTGCCGGGGAAAGTGTTTTGATTCCTAGAATTCCTTTCATTCCGAACAATTTCCCATTTCAGTTTAAGAGAGTACAGTTTCCAGTAGCTTTATGTTACGCCATGACAATAAATAAGGCACAAGGTCAGATTCTAGGCGTTGCTGGCGTCGATCTTAGCGCGAGTTGTTTTTCACATGGTCAGCTTTACGTCGCTCTTTCCCGTGTGAGAAGTCCAAGGAACCTTTATGTTCATATTCCGGACGGACTCACTGACAATGTCGTGTATGCTGAAGCTCTCAATTGATGTCGTACGATGACTATCTGTCGTTACCATTATCTTTGTGAGCATTCGTTGCAATGAACGTCAGCTTCGCTATCGGTTATCCTGTTAAACAGGTACCAAAGTAGAAATCTACTACAAAAAACTTACAGAACGCGAGCGATGCCGCGAGCAAAGATATCATATACCCTCTTAATCACCGCTAATGAGACACAATTGGTTTTCTATTGTAATTAGCCACAAAGGGCCCGCGCCGGGACAGAAGTATTAATACCGGTATGCTTGATAGATAACTTTCTACACAAATAGCACTTTACACAAAAAACTCATTGATAAGTTTCGTCATCCACGCGAACGAAGTCGCGGGCACAGCTGGTCTATAATATAATAATATAGATAGTCAAGGTTTCAGTTCCGTTGGCCTGCTCTCTTAATCTTTGGTGTTGTGTATGTTCTACAAATACTTACGAATAGTCAACGCAGCAGGAAAGTCCCCGTGTTCAAAGAAGAATTTGTCGGAGCGTCTCCACAGCAGCAGGTTGTGTGTCATGATGCAGTAGAGCGTCGGGCTCACGTAGGCGTCTGGCAGCAGCTTCTCGATGTAGATGGCCAGTATCACATCCACGTCCTCTACGTCATCGTAGATACGACGGAGGATTTCAACTTTCTGGAAGTGATGGCAAATGGTTATCAATAAGGACAGTAACAATCCATATAATTCCAATACTTTCACTCATGTTTTAACTTTTGCCTAGTTTTCAGTTACCTAATTGTAGACTTCCAAGAAGTACAGGAAGTTTTCTATTTTGTGTTGTCATCGTCGTAATTACTATGAGATAGCCAACTAGCTGAATCAGACTGGCTCAGTAACTAAATGACGTCGTTTAACTGGCGGCCTGAGCATGAGCGTTCAGCCAGACTGCAAACGCGGGAGCGGAAAACTCAAACATAAGAACTTCTTTGGAGTGTCCATAGTGGGCACGTGAGCGCGGGAAGCGGCACGGGTTGCTCGACTCAGGAAGCGCGCGGGCATCTCACGCCATAGTTCGTTCATACAAGTGGCCGCGTGAGTGCGCGGCAACTGCGCGGAAGCGGGCATCTCAGACTAGTTCGAGCTAACCGCGTGCGTTGTTATGATGGCTCGATTGCGGACCGGCACGAAGCGCGAGTTCCCGCACCGGCGCTGCTCCCCGAACCGCGCTACCAGTCTGGCTGTGCACTGAATGTCATTCAGTCATTCAATCAAACAGATAACAATTAAGACGTTTAAGAGACGCTGTGAAAAGACCCAAAATTAATTTAAGATACATAATATATCTCTTAAATTAAGTAATGGCTGCTAAATATGAATCAGGCTTTCAGATTTCAGACGTAGTTCAAAATCTATATTCTGAACTGATAGCATAAAAACTTACATCTTTATCAATGGTATCGTAGAAATCTTCCCAATGTTTAGCTGGCTTCAATCCACAGATCTTTCGGTAGTGGTTATAAGGTGGCAGGCCGGCGTCCCTGCCTCTCATTATATCGGCGGCTGGGAGGTCATTCACTAATTGCACGTCACCTAAGTACCGTTCTGCTAGCTGCGCACAAAATAGAGATCGATAAAAAATAGTAAAATGTCAATATTCTTATCAGCAATTATAGACGAATATGTTTTAAGGTATTATTGATTCGCTTCCTGCCCTTATCCCGTGTCATCTTGCACCGACTTCAACGGCGCAACATGTTTTTTTTACATTCTGTTCTGTCACTCGTTTTACTATCACTAACATTCTTTTCTTTCATATCACTCTTCACACAATCCATCTATCTTTTCTTTGGCCTCCCTCTCCCCCTCCATCCATCCACATGTATACTCATAACTCTTTTAGTAACATGCGTTTCATCGCTCTTCTTCACATGACCATACTAAGACAAACGATTCCTCTTCAACTTTTCAGTCACAGTACAATATACTTACTTCTCAATTTATCCATTATTAAAGGATTCTCTCGATCTATAATCGATAAATCCTTAACAAGTTTCACACTGCAGTTTTAAATGAATGACCGTGAATACGGTTTATGATTCACAAACAGAATCGAATATAACCTACAGTGATTCATTCATTTCACTATAAAACTATCAATGATTAAAAATTTAAGTTCAATTACTACTTACATCAGGAGCCATGACGTTGTCGAACTTATCAGCAGGCTGAATGAGGGCTCCCTCCGTGAGATCAGCTTCAGTGTTGTTGATGGCCAGGATACCGCTCCTCAGCGCGTCATCAGGAGTGGGTCTAGTGCCCATGTATCTGCCGTTTCTGTATAGACTGATGGCAAAAATATTAATTAATTATCATCATTGTTATTCACTGAGTATAAATTTCTTAACCAAGTGTTGCTCCATCGACCAGTATTGTGAGGCTTGTGAACGCTACGCCTTTCGGGATTGGCTGTTTCTTTGATTATTCTTTCAGAACCACTTTCAACAATCATAGTTGCTATTAAGACTAACCATCATACAAGTCATCATCATTTCGCTAGCCTTTTCCCAACTATATTGGGGTCAGTCTAACCTGATGCGGCTGAATACCAGTTTTTTACATGGAGCGACTGTCTATCAAACCTCTACAATTCAGTTACTGGGCAACACGATACTCCTTGGTTAGACTGATGGTCACACTTTCTGACGTCTGTTTTCCTGTAACGACTGTCAAAGATCTACGAATCACAATCGGGACCACCATTACATGCTTTCCAAGGCACGGGGTGTCAGTAATGTCCTAAATAAACTTAGAAAAATGCATATGAAAAGAAAAATTCATATTATACTTGCCCTGTTTTGACAGGGGCCATCACTAACCATCACACAAATAATATATTTTTTTACAGTAAAGGATGGGTATTCACGGTAACTTATTTCATGAAAAACAGTAATTTCATAGCATAGCATAGCATAGCATAGTCGGCCTTATAATGTTCCCACTGTTGGGACTCAGGCCTTCTCTCTAGGAGAGGGAATGGGCCGTAATCCACCACGCGGGCCCAGTGCGGGTTGGTGGATGTCACATGTCTTCAAATTTTTGGCTCTAGGACATGCCGGTTTCCTCACGATGTTTTCCTTCACCGTTTTGAGAGCAGTGGTGATGAAATAAATTACACAAAGTAATGCACGCCTGGCTGGGTTTGAAACCGCGACTTACAACTCGTAAGTCGGGGCCGTTACTACTTGGCCACCACTGCTCTCTAATACCTAATATGAGCACCTTTGAGTGAAGAAACAGTTTGACTTGTGTTTACTTCTAACATTTCGAACTTACTCCGTACGCCCTGGCTGATAGTTATGGAACCACCGGAGGCCGATGATGTACTCGCGCAACACTCCAGGTTCATAGCGATGGTCGAAGTCGTTGACGTAACCATCCGTCTCGAATATAATCCCTTCTGCTAGAGCGTTCTTGCGACCTGGGAGAAAAAGTGCAGAGGGCTGAGAGTGATGCTGATAGCTGAATATACATTATCCGGTCATATCGTCCTATCCCTGTAGTGCATTTGTTACGCCCACAAATATGCCTCCATATGTCCGCCTCTCTACTGTTATGTGCATAAAGAATTAATAAATAAATAAATATGCAATTATATCTAACGTCATCGACTAGTCGGCGGTGAGATAGGCCGCCATGAATGAAATTCAGTCAAAAATAACATTGCATTTAGAAGACTTTTTCAAATGTCTAACGAACCATATTGCTTGATTCAAAGATAGGTAGGAAATAATACTTTTACTTACACACATATCAGTTTTATAATATGCAAAATTTTGATTCAGTATGCTTACCAAGAAACTCTGCAATAAGTTCATAATAGAAGATGTACTGGTACTGCGCTATGTTAATTTGCCTGGCGGTCTGGAATAGCTTCTCGTCAGTCCAGCACTCGTTTATCTTGGCCAACTGTCTGGCTATCCGGTTGTGCTCTCTGAAGAACCACATAACCGTCAAGTAAATCCCTGAGAGTAAATTGCCCTGGAAGTCGTCACCTGCAAAATTTGTGAAGATTTTAGTAATACCTATATTTTTTTCTAAAAAACTAATGTCTTGTATTGGCATGAGAAAAGACGTAAATCAGACTTGGAAGATTACCTAAACCGGTTAGTCGCATACAAAAGAAAGAAATGCGTAAAACCACAATCCTGCAAATATGAAGCATCTCAGCGATTTACTAAAAATCTACAGATTTTATTATGAAACTAGTGGGTCCCCGCGGCGTTGCTTGCGTGGAAGTAGGTTTCTCAATACAAACTTTGGACCCCCGTTTCATCTCGTTAGTGAACTCCTCTCTTAGTGCTCGCCTATATCATAAAAGGAATCCTTGTGAAAAATTTCACGCTCCTAGTCACAGTAGTTTTGGTTGTGTGTTGATATGTCAGTCAGTTAGTTTCTCCTTTTATATAAATATAATATATAGATTAGAACACTGTTGTTGTTGCTTTATAGAACAATCTAACTGCTGCTGTATTATGTTTTGAACACACTATTTATCTAACATTTATCCTGAAGAATAACATATATTTTTCTGATTCTATTTACTGTAGTGGATCATATACTTTTATTTATTTATTTATTTTACACCATTATACATACAAAAGAAAACTAAATTAAAATATATACATACAATGGGCGGCCTTATCGCATTCCGCGATCTCTTCCAGGCAACCTGGAATGGACAGTAATTGCCTGGACAAGAAATGGGGCTGTCATTGGTGTTACAAAACCAGTATTAAACATATATATTATAATAGATACACAGATACATACATATGCTGTATAAAAGATACATATATACATACATAAGTAATCGTCGATATTTTGTGCCCTGTAATGGCCTAAAAGGAAAAGAGAAGTCCATCCTCTATTTTCTAATAGAATTGCTACATATTTTCCGTTCCTGGGCGTTATTGAAAACTATAGACAGAAATATAAATTACGACTATCGATATTTACAGCGACAGATAATGTTCCCTAACGAGTCTTTTAAAAACAAGCAACGATTGAGCGCGTTTAATAGTGTCTGGTAATTTATTCAACAGACGAGCAGCCTGAACAGTAAATAATTTATCATAAAAAATCGTGGTATGGATGGATTGGCAATTTAAGTCGCAAGTATGTTTGTGTATTATAAAACTCGCGATTAGCTCCTGTAATCCTTTGAAAGAGTCACCACGCGCCACGTCTGGAACGCAAAAGGAAACCGACAGAACTTGGGTAGGTTTTGGCCAGTAAAAGTCTGTGACTCACTCTCGCTGGAGCCAGAACAAAAGTTATTTGATGACTTTTCACCCTCAAAACAAAGGGATGGATAACTTAACATTAATGTTGTATAGTTCAGAAGTCTATATAGCTAAGCTCTCTTTGTGACCAGTAGGTTTGTGGTTAAAATACTCCAAGTCCAAATAAAGGCAATTGTATGTTCAAGATTTAATTATAAAGCGAATTTTCAAAAATTTACATAATAAATCTTACCATAATTATAGCAGCTAATTTCAGGAGGTCTGTTGTTCAAGCAAAACACGCTGTTTCCCTGCGGCACTTCTCGATTGCCTTCCATCCTGAATGCCAGCTCGCCTCCTTGGTACGCTCTGATCATTCTGTTCCTAGCTTCATTATTCCCATAGACAGTTGAAAGATCCAGGAGTGGAGTTACTATGGAATACTAGAGGGCAAAAAATTTGATGGTCATTTGCTGTGCCTTTTTTTTAAATAAAAAATAAAATTTGCTGTGCCTGCGGATTGTCATCACGTGCTTTGGCAGCACACTTCGTGTCATGCCTGACTGCCGGTCGGGCGCCTAGCTGCGCATGTTCTGATAGTACGCATCATTACTGCTATACCTATCTACCCACTGGAACTGGACTGGACCGGCCTTCCTGGCTGCAAGGTAGCACCCCGAGGGAAGTGTAACATACTCGTAAATTCTATTATCTTTAAATTTTGTACTAAGTGAGAGAACACACACACACACGCAGTTCAGATGTGTAACCAAAGCTATGACTTAGGAACTATAAAAGACTAATCAAAGACACATGTACATTAAAGTTAATTTCTTTTCTATCTTCAAACTACCTTAACCAGATACAGGTCTGTGAAGTAGAGATTATAAATGTATTATAGATTTCACTTACTCTTTCGGCAGGCAAAGAGTTGGGCAAACACCCAATTTCCTGGTAAGTGATGACTCTGGTCAGGTTGAGGCACCTGATCTGGGTAATGCGCAGGTAGGGGTCGTCACCAGGCACGGGGATGGGAATGCAGATGGGATTTACTCGGTTTGGAGTGTTGCCGAGACAGCAGTCGCTGGCGCGAGCATATCTGTCTATGTATGAAATAGGACCATTTAAACTCTCCAAGTAATGGCAAAAAGTACTATATTAGCAGTGCAACTTGTAAAAAGATTGGAGTCTAGACTAGTTACGTCAGACGGTATAAAAGAAATGGCCGTGTAAAATACAGATTTAACTGTGCTGAAAGCATGATTTAAGAATAGCAGGTTATAACAGAGCTATTTATCTATACAACACTTTTCATGTTTGCAATATATATATAATAAATCGCTGATGGTGACACATGTTGTTGAGTCATTCAATTCCCTTCAATGTGGTTGAGCTGAATGGGGCTGATGCACGCGTCATGCTCGTGAACGGGTGCTGTCAGTTGAGACTGGCCTGCTAGTGGCTTATTTAAATTTATATTTTTTAATTACTCTATTTTTATTTTTCATTATTTATTTACATTGGAAGGGACAAAAAATATGTAACCAAGATTTTAGTAACTCATAACATGATTTAAAAGAGTGTCCATGGAGTTTTTTGCACGTTCTTATCCATAGAGATCTACGCTTTGGAACGTGCAACTTAGCTTCACCTTTTTGGTTTTGGACTGACCGACATTTTGACAATTCAAAAGTTTCTGATTTCTGATTAATATAAGGTCAGGTATATTAACATATTTTATTTCGCGAAAGCGGGTTGTTCTTGGATGTGTATGCTACATTCACATGCACATTATTTCTGTGTGCGTTGACTATTTTCTGACACTCAGCACTCCGAGCTTACGTACACAGAAAATAAGTGTACGTGTGCAGCGACATCTATGGCGTCACACAGGTACTAACATTCAAAATACTACATCGCGGTATAACAGTTCTCCGTGCGATTAGAACACATACAACAGCCTGAAATCAACTATCGTGTAGTTGCCGGCACCAGATACAACACCCGTCTGGTTGGAGGATTATCCCTTTTCAATGGAGGATTGTGAGACTCTATAGTCTGTTCCGCATACCTCTGTATGGTGGAACGTCAGCGCAGCTTTCGTGCATCTACTACTTCGTGACGTCATGATCTCTTCCTCAAGCCTTCGAGGAGTGCCATATAGCCAGCACCCTTGGCTTTAAAAGGTGTTCTGACCACCAGGATGCCTGATCATCATCCGTAGCCTCATCAGCGACCTTGGCTAAGCATATTGGGTAGTAAAGTTCGGCCAGTCAAGTGAAGAGCCATGAAAAACCTCTCCTGGACGACGTCAGAATTCAAGCCACTACATCGCGCAGCACTGTTCCGACCTACTGGAGCCTGCAGCATCATTCTTGTACATTCATAACCAACCTGCCTTGGTGAGATGGAACAACTGTACCTATATTTCACCTTTGTTTCTGGGACAGCAACCCACTTGTGATGCAAAAAAATAGACCTGGCGATGGATGTAGCCACCGAGGTTATTAAATCAAGAATCTTACTGAGGTACAAAAGATCCACGTTATCAGCTGCCGTTTCCACCATAAAGTGGGTGGACAGCGTGGAGAAGTGGTGGTTGGTGAAGGTACCATCGGCGATGAGGGAGGTGCGCAGGTACCGAGTTGATGGGAGCTCTGATCCGTCTCTCGCTGGTCTTAACGTATTGCCTGTTTACAAAGAGTGATTTATTGAAATAAAGGATACAAATACTTGGTTCTAAAAATAATCAAGATCACTTATAGCCATGAAGTCTATTTTTTTTAATAGCCTATGCTGTCCCACTGCTGGGCAAAGGCCTCCCCCAACTTCTTCTAGATATTCTTTTCTAGAGCCACCTCGAACAAGTCCTTGCGGTAGGCATCTAGGTCGTCTCGCCACCTCTTCCCAGGTCGACATCGGCGGCGTCGTTCATCTTCAGGTACCGACTTTGTGGAGATTCTTGCCCACCAGTCAGAGTGCATGCGACTGATTTGACCCGCCCAATCCCACTTTAGCCTGGCAGCCTTTTTCCCTACTTCCATAATTCCCGTCTTTTAACGCAGCGTGGTGTTCCTCACTCTGTCGGCCCTCTTGACACCCAGAAGGCTATGCGATGAAGAAAAGAAAAAGAAAAGAAGCGATGAAGTCTATAAAGAAACATAATAAAAACAAACAAAAAATAAGCCCATTTAAAAATCGAGCATGTGACTTCGCAGCCCATATCTTCTGAAAACTATCTATCTATATCTACTAGCTACTGCCAGCGGGTTTGCCTGCACCATAATAGATAAGTATCCCAAGGGAGTATACTCCCGAAATAAAAAGTATCCTATGTGCTACATGGTCTACTGTACACCAAGTTTCACCGAAATCCGTTCGGCGGTTTGAGCGTGAAAAAGGAACGAATATGCACACAGACATACACACAAACTTTAGTCTTTATAATATTAGCGTGAAGCATGGCTGTCTATAATGTTTTTGAAAGCCCAGGATACCCATAGCAGTATTTTAACTTAGTAGCTATCTATAGACTCCTGTTTCCCATCTTCAAACATGTTTCTTCGTAAACTGTATAGCTGACAAGAAAATAAATAAATGTGACTGTGTTAAATTTAGTTTCCAAATATATATTACTAGTTTTAGAACTCTTGAGTTTCTATCTACGTGACATGGGTTCCTGGTTATTAACCAATATCCATAATTTATCTGTACCACATACCTGGTCCAAATTGTGGTTGCAGCATTCTGGGCAGAGGTGTCATGCTGGCTCCACGGGAAGGGTATTTGGGGTTGGTACACGAGCCGTCCACGCGACGACCCTCTTCTTTGGTACATGGTTGAACTGGTACTGTGCATAAGCTGAGGAGATAATCTTATTATTTCAGTCAACAAACCACAACTCTTGATTAGTACGATTTTAAAACAGACTGTAATAGACCGAAACTGACGCATGAGTTTCTTCGTTACATTTAAAATTTCCTATAAAAAAAGTTTATCAAAATGCACAAAATTAAATTAGGTGCCTAATTAATTAGAAATAAACGACTCTGTATATACCTGTTTATAGAGTCATATATTTGTATTTTAGTGTCTAAAATAATTTGTTTTTGGTTTTATCTGGTTACCTGTAATTTGGTGCTACTAAAGTAAATTAAGGCCGTGACCTGAGCTAAAACTTTGGTCACTTTAGAACTGAAGAGAAAAGAAAAAAGCGTGCGACGACGTAATGCCCGCAACTTATGGCGAAACTTAAGTATTTTATCGATTTATACAAAAATACGAGCAGTGGTGGCCGAGTGGTAACGGCGTACAATTCGTAAGGCGGGGCCTTACGAATTGTGGGTCGCGGGTTCAAACCCAGCCAGGCGCATTACTTTGTGTAATTTATTTCATCATCACTGCTCTCAAAACGGTGAAGGAAAACATCGTGAGGAAACCGGCATGTCCTAGAACCGAAAATTCGAAGACATGTGACATCCACCAACCCGCACTGGGCCCGTGTGGTGGATTACGGCCCATTCCCTCTCCTAGAGAGGAGGCATGAGTCCCAGCAGTGGGAACATTAGAAGGCTGACTATGCTTATGCTTATACAAAAATAAGTTATTAAAAATCTAAAACAACCAAGTTTTCCATTAAGGTTTGATTCATAATTTGTTTTATTATGTTATTAATTATACTGACGTACTCAGTAATATGGGATTACAAAAAAAAGGTAAATGTGAGTTTTACGACCGTTCTTATTCAAATGTGTTCGGCAATAACAATATTTTAAGAATTCTTCCACAGCTTCAAATTAGTCTACTTCTTAACTAGATTTGGCTTTACATTTTTGTATTTTTTTTGCGAATGACAGCCTTTTAATAGCCTTGTTTACCTGCTAAGAGGCAACCGGAGAAACCGGTCGAGTGACATCATCTTATGTCAGTGCAATATCGATGCCTTTGCATAAATTATAGACTTTTGTCCTTTGTAGGTTTTGTTACCCATTGCTAATCCTGCCCCAGTCACGTGGAGAGGTATGTGCACGATTTTTGACTAAGTGTCCGTTTTATTTTATGGTAGGTACTTCATGCTTGAAGTGGATGGATGCGCACGCCATCGCGTTGGCCCCTGGTACAGGCCATGGTCCGGAGCGAGGGGGAATGGCGGTCGCCTCTTTCTGCGAAGCAGTAATGCTAGCGAAGGAGGCGGCCGCACGCGAGAGGGAACGGACGTCCTCACGCCCCGATTGCCGAGACCCCGACTCCGACGTGCAGCCAGCATAGGCATGGGCTTGCGGACGACGAGCAATGGATAGCTCGCCATCCGGCCATCCGGTAATCGTCCGGACCGATAGGTGACGGCGCATAGTGTTCCAAGAAATGTCAGAAAAACCGTAGGGGCTTAGCAGTGGGCACGCCACAATTATGGCGGTAAGTCCCTTCTTTGAGGCGTGGTTGGAAAGACCTCACGGCGTCCTCACCTTCCGCATGACGCAGGTTCTCACCGAACACGGGAAGTTCGGGAAGTTCCTGCACCGGATTCGTGCGGAAGCGACGCCCGGGTGTCGCCACTGTGTGGACCGCCCGGAGGACACGGTGGAGCACACGGTGGAAGTGTGCCCCGCTTGGGAAGAGCAACGCCGTGTCCTCGTGGGGGCGATCGGCGGCGGCGATCTCTCGCGCCGGGCCTTGGTACAGGCCATGGTCCGGAGCGAGGAGGAGTGGCAGGCGGTCGCCTCCTTCTGCGAAGCAGTAATGCTAGCAAAAGAGGCGGCCGATCGCGTGAGGCAACGGCAACGGTCCTCACGCCCCAACCGCCGCCGGGATTCCGATCCCGATTTCCGGCCACCGTAGGCGCGGGCTTTCAGACGGCGGGCAATGGGTGGCCCGCCGTCCGACCGTCCGGTAACCATCCGGACCGAGCTCAAGTCGTCGACGGCGCGTATTGTTCCGCGCGCGCCTCAGGGAGATGTCAGCAAATCGTAGGGGCCCAGCAGGGTCGAAGCCTACTGGGGCCATGGGTAGTGTGAAAACGAAACCGTGGCCCTGGGACGAAGGCAACGAAGGAACAGGAGTGGGTTTTTAGTCAGTAAAAGTCTGACACTCTCCCGCTCCGCCCAAGGGCGGGATTTGTCATAAGATGATTTTCCCACATATATAAAAAAAGGGGCTTAGCAGGGCCGAAGCCTACTGGGGCCATGGGTTGATTTCCAAAAAATGCTTGAAGTGGAAATGATGATTTAAACACGATTTTAAAACCTTATCCAACGTACGACACCAATTCATAGTGTTTTGACCTGTGAAATTATGATATTGTAAAATTGCTCTAAAGATGCAGTAACCTTGTCCCATTGGCGACTCCTGCTAGGTAGTTGTTCCGTTTATCCGTGATAGGTTTCCCGAAGTACGCATCGTATAACACTGGCGCTTCTTGTGATAACACAGATTCTAATATTACGAAAAACGACAATAGGATTTTCCAATCCATTGTGATAAGATACGCTAAAGTTTAAACTAGTGTCAGATTAATATAGAAAACAAGAGACGAAGTAAATTGGAAATTCCAGACTTTTTATGTCTTTGTATTGAAAAGATTTTTTTTTAAAGTAGTCTACAAGTGATCGTGATTAATAAACGAATAAAAACTTCACGTGTGAAATATAAAGTATTTATATCATTGATTATACAATTGCCTTGTAGTTTTTAGAGCAAAGTCATTATATTTTTAGCATCATAATGAGGTTGTTGGCACGATCGACTACACTTAATATGTAAGCAATAGAAATAATTGATGTACTTTAGCACACTTAAGTTTTTCAATCCCAATTTTAGGAAACCAGTGCATAACACGCTAGTACTAAGTAAATTCTTTAATTCCTTGGCCGACACTGCACATACTTTAACGCTTGTCCTAGAGCCTTACAATTTTGCCCAAGAGTTCCGTAGGCGAGTAGACCAATATTAAACACTTAAGAACACTGGTTTGGAAGATTGACTGGCAAATGGCGGGGCTTCTCCAAACGTAACATTGTTGTTGATAGTATCTTTTATCATAATAATAATAATATAATAATAATATAAGCCTTTATTCAGACAAAATATGTTAACATAAAATAAACTTATAACTACTCTGCTGAGTCGATGACACCTCCAACCTTGTCTGTTTGCCCAATCTTGGCAAAGGCCTCCTCCATTTCTTTCCACTCTATTCTGTTTATCGCTTTTCTAGTCCATGTTTTGCCCGCTATTGCCTTTATCTCGTCAAATCTTTTATCATAGATAGCAATAAAACAGTGACTTTCTGAAGTTTACTCCTCGGTAACGGCTTGGTCAAGAGATTTGAAAAAAAAAATGTGTTTATTATAGATTTACGTACAACATTATCAACATATGATTTTTTCGTATGACTGAAGCAAAAAAAAAATTAACGACATGATATTTTTTGTGTAATTTTGTCATCTGTCGAACAACGTACAAACCTGCGAGCTATCATGTTCACCCGCACTGCCAGCGCCCTCAGTTCACTCTTAATGTCATCATTGTCCTTGACGTCAGAGGTCATCAAATGTCCTAGGTACTTAACTTGCAATATGCACAGTATGCACAGACTTTCGTTTTGAGATACTGGTTTGTCTGGTTTTGTATATCCGATTAAGTCGAAGTCGACGTCGATTCGGTCACGTCGGACTTCGATTTAATCCGACGAACCCACAAGCTTTTTTGTCCATGATCTCCCTGATAGTTTTGATAACTTCTCTCACAGGTACTGATTATGGAGGCATTGAATCACCCTGTTTGATAGCCCTGGTTTAAAGCTGTGTTTACTTTTGATTTTGACTCAAGATCGTTAGTCTTATTCGGAGTCGACTCGATTGAAGTTTCGCGACGTTCACGGGAACCAATTTTGATGAATTTTAGAGTAAAGATAGACATGAGGACATGTTTTATGTCAGGATATAAAATATTCTCTCTGCACTCTGACTGGACTCTTTATAAAGGTCGTACGTTTTCTAGGAAGAAATCTCAACTTTCAAGCGCTAGTTAATTTTAATATGAGTAGCCTCAACTTTTAGGGTATTAATCAAACTACATATTTTGTGTATGTAGGTATGTGAAAATTACAATGGACACCGTAGAATTTATGATCGGTTGCGTGAAAAGTAAGATAATGGGGGAATTCTAAGAGATCTTCTATTCTGTAGACATTTACTTGGAGTAAAGTGTGAAGTAAATTAACTATCACATCCAAAGAAATCCCCAGAATTTAGTTTTTTTACGGTCAAGTGCGGGATCCCTAAAAGCGTGGGGCCCCTAATGCGTGGGGCCTGTAGGATTTGCTACTCTTGCTACATGGCTAATCCGCCACTGGTTCAAGGGACTATACACCGTAAAAGAGTTTCCCATTCCTCATACGAGTGGGTCATTTCGTTCTAACACATTTAAAAATATTCCCAGATGTAGTGAATATATAGGCTTGACATGGAACTAATATTGGTGTCAGCTATAGACAGCCGGTCATGTTGGAAAATTTGTGTCTAATAGAGTTGAAAATCCAACGAACTTCATATTTGCGTGACTCACAGTTTTGCGTTTGCGCGTGTAAACATCTAGAACTGTGGGGCTGTTACAAACGCTTAGTTTAATTTGTTTTTAAACGTTTGATTTCGATAATTACAGTATGATTATCAAATTACCGGTGAGGCAAAATATTTTTTGAGTACGTAATTTATAGTAGATGATTTTTTTATTGGAATCGTAGATTTTAGTAAAATAAATAATGATGTATATCTTTCTAATATTATAAAGGCGAAAGTTTGTGAGTGTATTTTTGTTTGTTACTTCTTCACGTTCGAACGGCTGAACAGATTTGGATGAAATATTGAATGAAACATGGGTATATCTTGATAAAAAGTATCCTGCATGCTAATATAGGATATTTTTTATCCCGAAAGTATGTTCGCTTGGGACAATTTTCTATTTTCACTCGGACGAAGCCGCTGGGAGTAGCAAGTATTTACTTGTTTGAAGTATCACGTGATCTCAGGAGAGAATTTAATATCTCTTGTTTGCAAGCCATATGGCTTGAAAATTTTAAATCCGCAAGCTGATATTGATTTGGATTTTGATTGATTTGGGCCATAGCCCACAAAAATGTGTACCTAGTTACCAGTGTGTACTTGATTACCAAACAACGTAAGTAAATGAGGCGGAGTAATAAAGAAGTGAGGCGTGCTCAAACACTACCAACGTTTAAAAAAATGGTGAAGGAGCATTACCTTTCACTTTGATTTTTTCTTCTCCTGGCTCAATTATATATTTGATAGTATATATTTTTTTGTATTGTATGTATGTATTTGTGTTATTATGTCTTTTTAGAATTATTTCTGATGTTGTACACTGAGAACCCTAAATCTATCTCCTTTCTTTCAGTTCATCCAAAGGCTGTCTGTAAGAAATTGCCCTGTGGGATAAGACCACCCATTGTACACTTATTTTTAATAATATTTGTCCTATATTTTTTGTTTATGTGGGGAAAAACAGTTTATTTACGCGAAATGACGCAATCTTAAAAATGGCTAACAAACATAATCAATAGATAGGGAAGATATGCGTCACATCCGCGCAAAACGGCCGAACGCTCAGCATAAAGCTGCGGCCTCACGCATAATGCGATGAGCTCACAGCGCTGGTTTTCAGCGTGGGCCGGTGGCGATGTCGACATAAGGACGCCGGAACGGTGCAGTGTACAAAAAGATTTGAATAGAAAAAGGAAACAAAAATACAGAGGAATTATAAATTAATAAAAAAATTAAGAAATATATAAATAAGGTGACAAATACATTTATGTAAAGTGGCAACACCACGACGCGCCCGTAGCACAGTTTGAGCAACTCGTTTTTAATTTTATAGTCTGTGGCAATATGTATAGACGCTAATACATGATTGGACGCGACCGCGATTCTGTTGAGGACAAAAGCACAGAGTACTTTGACAAAAGAATATGACCGAATGTGACGACAAGATTTAAAGATGGTTTTGGAAATTCAAATAATTCTTGTAAAGTACGATTGTTCATGTTTGTGACGAGATGTGAATTAGATGAACTCAAGAGAAGCGAAAACGGGGACAGATAAGGTTGATCAATTTGTTCACTGACATTCACATTGCTTTGTGGAAAATTCCAGGTACATATTGCTAGGTAACAAACGGGACGAATGTATAAACAGAATTATTTTATTTGTAATTCGATTAATAATGGATTGCCAAGTCAACAAATGAGAATAATAATAAAATTAAAGTTACATGCATTGTATTATATGTCATTTATTGTAAAAAGTGTAATAAAGATAATTTTGAAACGTATAATTAATAATAAATAAATAAATCTCAGTATGTTTTTTTTGGTGGGAAATCATCCACTCACGTCTCCCACAAGCATGAGGGCGTGTCAGACTTTTACTGACTAAAACCCATTTTGTTCCTTCTTTACCTTCGTTCCAGGGCTCTGGGGATCCTTTTCGTACAACCCATGGCCCCTGAAGGCTTCGACCCTGCTGGGCCCCTACGGTTTGAACGGTTTGAAAGAACCAAGGTTACCGACATACCTCGAAGAATCACCAAACTTAAGTAGCAATGGGCAGGGCACATTGCACGCAGAACAGATGGTCGAAAGGGACGAAAGGTTCTGGAGTGGCGACCACGTACCAGAAGACGCAGCGTTGGAAGGCCTCCCACATGGTGGACCGATGATCTGGTGAAGGTCGCGGGAATCCGAAGTATGCGAGACGCACAGGACCGGTCGATATGGCGACACTTGGGGGAGGCCTATGTCCAACAGTGGACGTCTTTCGGCTGAAATAATGATTACGATGATGATGAATAACAGCCACGGACTCCTTCAAATTACGTTAATATTACCTAAGTTAAAGTCAATTCTAAAAGTCAGAAAGTCTGAAGACTTGATAGTCCTGTGGTTAAGGCGCCCGCCTCTCATACATGCGGTTGCGGGTTGGAAACCGGGCAAGTAACAATGAGATTTTTTCAATTCACATGTACTTTTCTAAGTTTATCTAGAACATTACTGACACCTAGTGCCTCGGAAAGCGCGTAAAGCCGATGGTTTCAGTTGTCTTTCGTAGATCTTTGATAGTCGTTACAAGTCGTCAGATTAATGGCTAAAAAGTCTGACCCCCTAGCCAAGTTTCAAACGATAAACGTGAACGCTTAGTAATCTCCAATAGATTTTCAACTTTATACCTAAGAGCATAAAGTTGAAAATCTATTAAAGACTACTGAGCGTTAGCGACCGGAACGAACGAAAACACTATGTAATCTTCAATAGATTTTCAACTTTATATCCAATAACATAAAGTTGAAAATCTATTAAAGACTACTGAGAGTTTACGTTTATCGTTTGTGACTTGGCTAGGGGGGCTGACCAGTAATCTATATAAGGAGTATTGTAGGAGTGGAGACGCAACGAAAGGCTTCGTGTTCTTCAATTTAGCGTGGTTTTTTCGGTTTCGGTTCAGTTGGAAGGCGCCACTCCGAAGCTTATTGACTAGTTTGCATGTCAAACTCGTAAACCCACGTCTCGTCACCAGTAACAATGCGTTTCATGAATGTTGGGTCGGAATTGACTCGTTCTAGCATGTACTCAGCGACTCTCATGCGATTGAGTTTTTGGAGAAAATTCAGGTCTTTTGGGACTGGCCGAGCGGTAACATGTTTCATACCCAAATGATTAGTTGAAATGGTACGGATCGACTCGTGAGATACAGAAAGTTCGGCGGCTATCTCTCTTAAAGTTGAATGAGGATTTTCAGTCATTATTTCCTTCACATTTGCGATGTTAACTTCAGTTGAAGACGTTGATGGCCTACCAGAGCGAGGCAAATCTTCCATCATATCTCGACCGCTTTTGAACGCTTTGTACCACTCATAAGCACATGTTTTTGATAAAGTCGATTCACCGTAAGCCTTTTGTAACATTTTCAGTGACTCCGAACACGAAATTCCATTGGCAATGCAAAATTTAAGACAAACTCTTTGTTCGATGTTTTTGTCCATTATGAAATTCGCAATACACACTAGATCTATATCTATTCTATACATATAATAAAACAGTAACGAAAGAAAAACTGTACATTGAGAATTTTCGAGAAAAAATAAGTGGCTTTTGTTAGAAAAACGTAACTGATGACAAAAAGTGACTTTTTAGAATTTTTGTCTGTTTGTCTTTTTGTCTGTGTGTATGGTACGGCTTCACGCCAAAACTACTGGATAGATTGAATTGAAATTCAGCAAAAATGTTCTTTGTAAACCAAGGAAGGCTTTAGGTTACATATTATCACGCCGTATGTTATGGGAGGTAAGCAATATTGATTTTAAAAGGTTTTTGTTCGTAATTGAATGCACAAAATGACATGTTATTTAGTTAATAAAAATTTAACTCAGGAAACATAATAATCACGCTATTTTTATAAAGGAGCGGGGCAGTAATATTATAAATTGCAAGTTACTACGGGGAATTTAGCGGGGAATTTAAATTTATTAAGTACTAGCTGTTACCCGCGACTTTGTCTGCGTCAAGTTAGTAAAAATGCACAAACGTAATTAATAATTCTGTGCTTGTGATTCGTGCTAAAAACATCTAATTCAAATAACGGAAATTAATTTCAGTAAATATATTACGTAAAATTTATTTTTTATGTCCAGATATATAATTTATTTTATTTATTTGGCTCACCAGTAATAGAATACTCGTTCATGATATACATCAAATAAATTACTTATCATCATCAATAAACAGAAACAGACATGTTGAGGTCGAAGTAGTTGATAAACTGTGGTTCTGCCTACCCCTAAAAGGAAAAGGTGATAGTTTAAGTTTGTTTTTGGTTTATTCTATGATGAAACAACGCTGTATGATTTTAATATGATTGGTTCATTATAATAAACTAAAAGTGTATTAAACCGTTGTTTTCTTTTAACAGCACTAAATAAATGTTATTTAACGTAGGATATAAAAAAAGTGGATAAAGTAGTTTTCAAAATGTTAAATGTTGCCAAAATGTATAAAGAGTTTGTACGGATCTTGTTCTGAGGTCAATACCCACAGTTTTTAGTGTCTGCACGTTTTACTTTTAGGAAGAAAATCATCAAATAACTTCCCCCGCTTTGGGTAAAGCGAGAGTTTGTGTCAGACTGAAACCGACCTGTGTTCCTTTAATTGCCCTTAGTGTTCTAGAGCTATGGTAACTTGCACGCGGCAGCAAATATTCCTTCTTTGAGGAAAAGAGAGGACGCTGTGGTGTCTTTCTAAAGACACCACAGCGTCCTCTCTTTTCGCCTGACGAAGATCTCTAGGGCCAATGCCTGCTAGAGCTATGAGATTTTTCGAAAGAATTACCTCCCATAAGAATTTGCTTCGATGATATTTCTCTGCAGACTTTTAGCCGGGTCCGTTATGCAACTTTGGCGGAGGTGAATTTCGAAGGAGCATAATCGGCTTCAGCCCATCTTCAGCTGGATAACGTGCACTGATAGTCCACTGCTGCTAGCGATTATTAAAATACTACAGAGTAACCTACGACGTCATCGTGCTCCACAAATGTACTTATAAAGAATTTGTGAAAAAATTGTTGCAGTTTGATGTTGACTTACATCACGTCGAATTTGAAACAGAAACCTCTCGAAACACCCTAATACCCCCTCATTACTCCGTGTTTGTGACTCCACAAAACTATAAAATGACAGCGAACAAATGTTGCAACCAATTGGGGCTGTGACTGACTCTGGCATCCGTCAGAATGTTGTCCCAGTGTTGATCACCACTCACTGACCACTCTTAAGGAGGTAACGTCCAGTTGTCGACTTAAGGCTGCAAGTAATGTAGGATACATCATACGTAATCAAACTATCTTCAGGAACGCAAACCACGTCGGGGCCTTGTGTGAAATTTGTCTTCATGGGTTTTTCATGAAATTCTTAATGATCTTCAATTTTTGGAATCTTTGAAATTAGGTACTTGTTCCAAACAGTAGGTTGTGGTCAAGTCCGAGGGAGAGACTACTTGAAGTACTGGTAACCTTCACGAACTGCTCAAGAAGCATCTTTCTGTGATTAAGTACCTACCTATATTTGCTGGTTTTTTGGGGGTCCTTCCGATACATCTACGTTCGATGAAGACCTGCGTCAGGCGGAAAGAGAGCCTTTTTAGACTTTCCTCAAAGAAGGTATTTGCTGCCGCAATTGTGGCGTGCAAGTTACCATAGCCCTGGAACGCTAAGGGCAACTAAAGGAACACAGGTGGGTTTCAGTCAGTAAAAGTCTGGTACTACCTCTCGCTTTACCCAGAGCGGGGGAAGGTATTTGATGATTTCCTACCTAAAAGCAAAAGGTGCACACACTAAAAACTGTGGGTATCGACCTCAGTATCAACTCCGTGACTCAGACTATTTATACATTTTGGCAACTGAAAACTACATTATCCACTTTTTTTTTTGATAGCCTACGTTAAATAACATATTTTATTTAGTGTTGTAAAAAAGATAATTCTACGGTATAATATACTTTTAGTATATCTAATGGTTCTGGAATGGCGACCACGTACCGGAAGACGTAGCGTTGGAAGGCCTCCTACAAGGTGGACCGATGACTTGGTAACGATTGCGGGAGTCCGATGGATGCGAGACGCACAGGACCGTTCGTTGTGGCGACGCTTGGGGGAGGCCTATGTCCAGCAGTGGACGTCTTTCGGCTGAAATGATGATGATGATGATGATATCTAATGAACCAATAATTTTAAAATCATACAGCGTTGTTTTATCATAAAATAAACCAGAAAGAAACATACATAAAACCCACTCCTGTTCCTTCTTTGCCATTGTTCCAGGGCCCCGGGAATCTCTTTCGTATCACCCATGGCCCCAATAGGCTTTGACCTTGCTGGGCCCCTACGGTTGCCAACACCTCCTTGAGGCGCGCGTGGAACACTACGCGCCGTCAACGACTTGGGCTCGGTCCGGACGGTTACCGGACGGACGGACGGCTACCCATTGCTCGCCGTCCACAAGCCCGCGCCTACGGTGGCCGGAAATCGGAATCGGAACCCCTCGGTTCGGATCGGCTGGGTCGCGAGGGTTATTGTCTCGCGCGTGCGGCCGCCTCCTTTGCTAGCATTACTGCTTCGCAGTAGGAGGCAACCGCGCCCAAGGCCCACCGCGCTTTACGCTATTACAAATCTTGTTATGATAAAATGACTGGACCTAATTGCGGTTTATTTTTGTAAATATTTTTGGCATTTACGAAGCAATTAATTAGAATTCAATAATTTTTCAATAGGTCTAGAAACATTTGCTGATTTCGTGATAACGCCATCTATTGCTGAAAAGTTTAACCTTACCTTTATTACACACTGAGGCTCTACCACGAGCTCATAACGTGATCCATTTTACGACCTAAACCGGACTGTTAAAGGGATGGAGCTATATAGGGTGTATAGCTCCATCACTCTTTTTCGCTCGTACGTCTGACATTTTGACATTATCATGGTAAGGCCCCTGGCCACCTACCGAGCGATAGTTAAATAAATAGTTTGACAAATTTAATTCGTGTTTGCTATTCAAAGCCAGATGGCGTCACTGAGGCATAGGATGTGACAGTTTTTCTAAGACATTTTTTCTGATAGCCGCTCTATTGTATCTCTTTAGATCTCTTTGTAGACGTTTGAATGCATAACCGCTGGATTTCCGTCTTGTATAGTGAAGGTCAGTATAATCTGCCAAACTGCTTCGAAAGTGCTGATGTAGAAACCAGACTGTCGATAAAAATAATAGTAAGAACGCAAAAATATGTAAAAATTTCTTGTTTACAGTAAAATAAAACAAAACTATCACAAAAAAGTAACTGAGTTTTGAACCACTATCCCCTTACGTGCCGATCTAATCCAGACACGACTGCACTACGGTGTTCGTTGACTTTTGTGTAAAATAGGTGTTCTTATATAAACGTCATCATTGTCTGCTTAACCCTTTGTCGATGATAGCGTGATGATTTTCATCTCAGATATTAAATTTGTAGCTAAATGAAAAAAAGAAATATTATTTTCGTTTTTCCACTTAGATTTTATTACATGTTTGATTACTTTTTACAAAAATATGGAGTAAAAATGTCTAAGATGTGTTAAAAATATGCTAAAAGTCCTATTATTATTGTAATTGAAGTACCATCGCATATTATATACAAAAAAGACGACAAAATACTCACCAAAATTATTACTATAACTGGAGATCGAAGTCACGGCAAATCGTTCAATACCGACTTTTTGGAATATTGCTCACCCCCCATAGCAAATAGCGTGATAATTTTTAGCCTATGTCCTTTCTCAAGCTCTATTCTATCTTTGTACCAAATTGCATCAAAATTGGTTCAGCGGTATAAGCGTGAAAGCGTAACAGACAGACAGACAGACAGACAGACAGACAGACAGAGTTACTTTCGCATTTATAATAATATAATATATATATAATATAATATAATAATATATTAGTATGGATGTAGGTAATTCTTAGTTTTGTTCCTTGCTGCTGTTACGATTTTTTTAAAATGCAAAAATTAGGTAGTTGTCTGTTAAATTAACGACAATTTAGTTTTATTCATAATTTAATTTGGGTAAATAATATGTAGTTTTCGTTTTCTAACTAGATGGCGTTGGCGTCGAGTTAGATCGCGCTATGGTTTCGTTCCCAAAAAGTGATAATATAGGTCTCGATGTGCCGCTCTCTTCCTATAGAAACGGGGGTTACTTTTGTAATTATTATTTTGCGAATAATTATTATTTTTCTACTTACTAGCAATTCTCACATACTTATTTGATTACTTTTTATTGATTTGAATATCGTTAGTATCGCATTAAGAAGGAATTTTAGCTGTGCCTTGTAGAAAAAGATCAAATCTGTCTCGAAACTCAAGGGTTTCTAAGATGCGCAGGTTAGTTCGATATCTCGAAACCGACGCAGAGCGTGAACAACGGCTAGGTACTAACCGTGAGCGTAATACACTAAGTTTTTCCGCAGAAACTAGCATGCAGCACCAATTACGACTAGAATATAAACGAGTCCGCACTACTGCTTCTCGATCTCAGGAAAGTGTGGAACAACAAGAAATGCGTTTAGCTATCGACCAGGATCATCATTATTTGTCTTGCGCATCCGAAACGGTTACACAGAGGGATCAGAGGTTGAGTCTTCAGAATATCCGCTCTGAGACTGCTCGATCACTTGAGAGCAGTCAGGAGCGTGAGATACGACTTGCGCGTGGCCGAAAGCGTCATTCTTTATCTCGCGCTTCCGAAACGGATACAGAGAGAGAGCAGAGATTAAGTCTTCAGCTTTTCCGCACTGAGACTGCTCGGTCGCTCGAGAACAGTCAGGAGCGCGATACACGCCAAGCAAGCGATCGCGAGCGCCACGCAGTATCTCGCGCTTCGGAGACTTACACGCAGAGAGACTCGCGTTTAAGCTCTCAGCGTATTCGCACTGCCACATCTCGATCACTTGAGAATCCTGAAGAGCATGAGACGCGCCTTAGTGCAGGCCGCTCACAGCATGCTCTAGCTCGGTCTTTGGAGACAGACGAGCAGCGTGAGTCACGTAAGGCACTTGCTCGGCAAAGATATCGCGACATGCGTGTTGAGGTGTCTGTTCATTCCACGCAAGAACGTGAGTGGATTCAGGAAATTCGGGCAAGTCAGTCAGTCGAACAGCGTGTGGCCCAAATTGATCTAGACCGTTTACGTCGCAATCTTCGCAATTCATCCCCATCTGATACTGAGTCTATGGTTTATGATCCTGAAAAGCAACCGTGGTTCAATAAAGAAAGGAGTGCGTTTTTCTATAACCCATTTATTAATTACATCGAACACGAAGACATTGGTACCATATTTGCGGTGTGTGCACACTGTCACGCGCGTAAGTGGAAGGGAGAGACCAAGGGAATATGTTGTGCGTCTGGAAAGGTACGACTAAACTCTATGCAAGAGCCACCAGAGATCTTACGAGTTCTTTTGAATGGCGAGCATTCCAAGTCCAACCATTTCTTAAGAAATATTCAAGTCTACAACAGTGCTTTCCAGATGACTTCATTTGGCTTCAAGTCACTAAATTTGGATTCATGTTGAATTTTAAAATTCAGGGGCAAATCTACCATCGGATAGGATGCTTCCCACCAAAATGCCGAAATTTTTGCAAATATATTTCATTCAGATTTTGCACATTCCTAATTTAGACTTGAGCCTTATAAGCGGATTACAAAACACTGCACAGCGTCAACCCATACGTTACCGATTTCAAAACCGCTCTGGAATCGGTGCATGGACACAAGCGCGATAATTTTAAATACGTTATTAGCGCAGACAAAAGACCGACCGCAGCCCATCCAAGACGATATAACGCACCAACGTCAGGCGAGGTAGCCGTCCTCTTGGTTGACAAGGAATGCGACAAAAGGGAGATGACAGCGAGACATCGCGCTTATGATACCCTACAGTATCCCCTAATGTTTTGTCGCGAAGAGGATGGCTACCACTTTGCCGTATACAATGTAGACCCTCAGACAGGTGCCCCAAATTATAACTAAAAGACTTCCGCCCTCCAGTTTTACATTTACATGATTCAGCTCTGTTCCAACGACAACTCTCATCTCCATTATTACAACAGGTGGATAGTTCCATACTCACCTGTACTTTCCAGGACGTTCAGTACCCACATTAACGTCGAGTCGTGCACAAGCGTACAGTCGATTAAATACATCAACAAAGGTAGTGACCAGGCAACGTTTGCTTTACAGAGTACTGACAGGGATGAAGTGACCAAATACCAGTCTGGTCGCTACATCAGCACTTCTGAGGCGGTTTGGCGAATACTGGCCTTCTCTATACACGACAGGCATCCAACTGTCATGCATTTAGATGTCCATTTAAAGAATGGCCAGCGCATTATTTACATATTCGCATATTTTGATCCTGATAACGTTGCGTGGATTTTCCAATCTCGCTGATGGGAAAATCCGCGCCAAACCACTCTGTTGGCCTTTTTCAGACTCTGCGAAAGGGACAACTTTGCTAGATCACTCACCTATGATGAGGTGCCGCCGTACAACAAGCAAAGAGGTGTATTTAATCGACGACGACGCGGACACGCCGTGGACGGCAGATAGCAAAAAATGTTCTACGTGAAGAGTATTTTCTACTGTGAGAATAAAGAAGATCTGGAACACCTGTTGTGGAATTCCAAGCCCAGCGACACTATAACATATATAGGAATGACGTCTTACCAAAAGTTGTTTAGTCTAATAGGCATTTCCTGTTGACTTACAAAAATGAAAGATCTGGAACGTCTCGAATCGTCTCGCACATCACGTTGTTTTCCCGTCCCCGGGCTCTTAGAATTCGACATCGACGTTTCAGATCTTCAATTTTGACGATCCCGTTGTCGCTGATATAAGCAACAGAATCCGCGTACGAAGTCGCGGGCAGAAGCTAGTATATGATATATAACTAAAAACCGCACTGTATTTAATATAAATAACAGATGCAATTCAAACTCCGCGCCAAAATGGAAAACAGTTGTGCCAATCTACCAACAACAAAAAAACCAAAAATTTGAATTTGGAACCATAAACAAATCATCCATTCCCGATACTTATCTGACTGAATGTATAATGTATGTAAGTATATTGTATGAAGCACTTTATAATATATCTATATATAAAAGCGAAATACCAGTCACTGATTAATCACGAAATCTCAGAAACTAAAACACCTACAAACTTAAAATTTGGCAGGTAGGTTCCTTATTCTTATATTCCGGATTTTATGAAACTCCACCCCTAAAGGGACGCCACAGTTTTATTACATTTATCGTATCAGGCTGGGCGTGTGTCGACCCCCACGAGTCGCCGGTCCACCTCCGTTTATTCATTTCTTCGTAAGTGTATTGAATAAAGTCGTTTGATACACGTGCAAATTTCTCACTGCAGCCCTCGGCTCCATAAAACCCTCGCTTACGGTTCGTGCGAATTCCGCCTCGGTCGCTATGTCAAACTTTCTGCACTTGTATCAAAATGTACTATAAATCTCAATTTATTGTCATATTGACAGGAAGAGTATCGTAAGCAACAATTAGCATTTTTTGCTGAAATAGGTTTTCTCTTTCATAATTATTATTAAAAAGTATTTATGAATATACTTTATGATTTTTTTGATGACAAACAAATTATACATAACTAGATTAGAAAGATTTTTAATTTATAAATTATTTTATACAATTTTTATATTAATCAACCATATTTTTGTATAGTTCTATTCATGGACAATGTTACCACTATAATAACTTTTACGAGTACTTGTTATTTTACTGTTATTGCTATTTTTATTTAATTTCTTTCATTTATATATTTAATTTATTTGACTTTTTGTCGTGCTCATCATATAAACATTAGTCCTGGGTGCAATGGGAATCGAACCTACGACCTCCGGTTTAGCAGTCAGGGCCACTAACCACTAGACCACGAAAATAATTGTTATTACAATAAGTGTATTAATAAGTGTTATACATTTGATACAATATTTATAATTTATTTCACTCCACACCACGACCCAGAACAATAAGGACGCCAAAAAATTCTTTCATAATCCCAGTGAAACACGCTCAACTGTCCAATCCAGTAATCACAAACATCCTACAGGCAGCGGGAAGCCGTTGGTATTTTCCGCCAGTTGTCGGTACTTTCCGCTGACTGTCGTATTTTTCCACCGCCACCGTGGTGTCGGATCCGGTTATACGGATATTGAAAGGAATGTTTTACTCGACATGTGTTACTTTTTTAGAGTGACAGAGGAAATATTTTTATTCTGATTCATATCCTAGGATAATGTAGGAACTCGGGTATTTGTTAGATATAACATCACGCCTGTATTATCCAAAAGGCAGGTAAGGTAGGTAGGTGAACCTATAGTGTACAACTGTGCAGTACCCTTCACACCCCCACCATCACCTCATATTACCACCCATCTGGTCACAGAACTGGACTCTGGGTTGCTACTGAGAAATTCTACTAGTCTTTCAAGTGTTTTTTTTTTATTTGATATAAACTAGTGCTTGACTGCGATCCCACCTGATGGTAAGCCGTGATGCAATCGTTGATGGTGAAGCGCATTAGTTTATTAAGAGCCTATTCACTCTAGCCTTGAAGACACCCAAATTATAATGGGATGGGAAGACCGCAGCAAGCAAAAAAGGGGTTTTTATCGGATATTGAAATTATTTTATTTGTATACTCAAAGCACATATAATTTATGAAATACCTTGAAAACTCACACAAAATAGATGACTTCTTAATACACTATCTCGAAAACAGTCTCATATTTACTGTAACTACCGTACAGTTGTGTTCAGAATACTGTTTATTTCGTACAAAGTTTATGTCCTAGGTGTTCGCACAAAGCTTGCCTTCTAGCAGTCCGGTAACCGTCCGGACCAGGCCAAGTCGTTGGCAGCGCGTAGTGTTCCACGGGCTCCTCAAGATATGTCAGCAAACCGCAGGAGCCCAGCAGGGCCGATGCCCGCTAGGGCTACGACGATTTTCTGAAAAGGAAACTCCCCCTAGAAACTAAAGGGCAACTGAAGGATACAGGTATGGCTTGAATGACTTCTCCCACTCTACCCCCTACGGTTTTGCTGACATCTTTTTGAGGCGCACGTGGTACACTACGCGCCGTCGACGTTTCGGGCTTAGTCCGGATGGTTACCGGACGGCAAGACGGTAAGCTACCCATTGTTGATTGCTCATCGGTAGCTGGAACTTGGGGTCAGGGTCTCTGCGGCGGGGCGTGAGAATGTCCGTTCCCTCACACGTGCGGTCGTTTCCTTCGCTGGCGTAACTGTTTCGCAGAAGGCGGCGGCCGCTGCCCATTTGTCCTCGCCCCGAACTATGGCCTGTACCAGGGTTCGAAGGTGGAGTAGGTATGATAAGTAGCGATAGATACACTTGATTAAAGATAATATTTGCTAGCTAAAATGTTTTTCTTTAACGAAAAGCATAATGAAAATGTAGAACATAACAAGTACCTATAATATACATAAGCCCGTGTTTTGAGGAAATTAAATCCAAGCTCAAACATGCCCAAGAGATTTAAAATTAAAATCAAAACAGAAACAAGTTTATTATCTTTCAAATTTTCCGTGAAAACACCTTAAAAGGTTTGCCACGTGTATGCGCTTAACATTATGTTTTGGTGCCTTTGTATCTCGTGTATAATAAATAATAATAATAAATGATATATTTATAACATAGGACACATTTACAGTAAAGTATATTAAATATTAAAAAGAACACAGTTGCTTATTTGCCTGAACTAGGGTGAACCTGTGCTTCCGTCTAGAGAGTGATTAAATACAAAATAATAAATTAACACTAGATAAACAGGGCCATTCGAAGATATGTGACATTCACCAATCCGCACTGGGCCTGCGTGGTGGATTACGGCCCATTCCCTCTCCTAGAGAGAGGAGGCCTGAGTCCCAGCAGTGGGAATATTAAAAGGATAAATCAGCCTTTTAATCTTCCCACTTATGCTATTAAACAGGGCCATTAGGAAAGTGATCGGTGAATAGTACTTAGAATTTATCTAGTTCATTTAATTGATTGAGTTTGATATTACTCACGTGTAGTTTTCGATTTATTATTATCAGTTGATAGACATATAGGATAACTTTCTATTGATGTAGGTTACCACTCTAGTTAAGTTGTTTTTCTTCTTCTTCTTTTTGAATTGATGGTAAACTCGGTAAACTGTTTGGGCCTAGAGGTGGCTTTTTTTCCGGTGGGAAAATTATCTAATGACATCCCCGCTCTGGACCGATGACCTGGTGAAGGTTGCGGGAATCCGATGGATGCGAGACGCACAGGATCGTTCGTTGTGGCGACATTTGGGGGAGGCCTATGTCCAGCAGTGGACGTCTATCAGCTGAAATGATGATGATGATTCCCCGCCCTTGGGTGGAGCGAGAGATAGTGTCAGACTTTTACTGACTAAAAATCTACTCCTTTTCCTTTCGTACCAGGGCCGAGTCTTCCTTTCAGAAGCAGACCCTTGGCCCCAGTAGGCTTCGACCCTGCTGGGCCTCTACGGTTTGCTGACATCTCCTTGAGGCGCGCGTGGGGCCTAGTTGTGGCTACGGTAACTGCAGCATCGATGGCACTCATTAAATCCTCCAAAGTGCAACTGTTGTTAAAAACATTGACATGATTTTGCCCATATTTTTTTGTGGTGGTACATAATTCAATGACTTCTACCACTCTAGGGTGTAGCGCGAAGGCGTGTTAGAATATTACTAACTAAAACCACACCTATGTTCCTTCATTTACCCTATGCACTCTAGGACCACGGGTAACCTTTTTAAAAGTCGACTCATGGCCCTAGTAGGCTTCGGCCCTTGTGGACTTTACGGTTTTGATGACGTCTCTTTACACGAAACCAAATTCCGTACAAAATCCTGCTTCAAGAATATTCAATATGCCACAGCTGACATATAACAATGAATACCGAACAACGTTTTGATTCCTATCACCTATGATAATATTATGATATTCACGCCAAACCCTTCAGGAGTAAGGCCGGATATTGCGACGTGCGGAATTGACAAATATCTTGTTACCACGTCACATCGACATTCATAGCTTGTTCCTGAACTTTGATATATTTTATAGCTGTGTTCAGTCTTATTTACTTGCAAAATGGTTGATATACTTATATATATTTTTTTCGAGATAGCTCGAAAAATCGCCAGACTTAAGTGGCAGTGGTCAGGGCACATTGCTCGCTGAACAGATGGTCCTGGAGTGGCGTCCACGTACCGGAAGACGCAGCGTTGGAAGGCCTTCTACAAGGTGGAACGATGACCTGGTGAGCGTCGTGTGAATCTGATGGATGCGAGACGCACAGGAACGGTCGTCATGGTGACACTTGGGGTAGGCCTATGTCCAACAGTGATGAAATGATGATGATGATATAGTTTTCGCGGCAAATATAGCCTACGTCACTCAGGAATAAAGCAGCTTTCTATCGGTGATAAAATTTTAGCAATCGGACCAGTACTTTCAGAGATTACTTCCTACAAACAAAATAACATAAAAACAAACTTTACCTCTTTATAATATTAGTGTAGAAAATTAGCTAGTACCCGCAACTTTCTCCGCATCAGACTTGTAAGGGTGTATTTAATATCTTACGGATTTCATCACGCATGCGGGATTGCTCCGCACGTGTAGCCCCCGCAAATGTCCTTTTCTTACAAGTATTTATTGTAATGCGAGGGATACGTACGCGGGATGTGGGGCGTGATATCGGGCAGCAGCCCCGCATGCGGAGCAATTCCGCATGCGTGATGAAATCCACACGATATTAAAAACACCCTAAAACAACACAATTCAATTTGGTCGCGATTTCGAAAAGTATTTTTTATTGCGTGGATCCCTAATTGTTTTTTCTAAAATTTCAGTGCTAAGTAGTAGTACAAGTTACCTTATAATACCAGCTTTCTACCAGTGTAAGTCCTGTAAAAATTGGTCCAGCCATTTCGTAGATTAGCCAGAATAAACCGACATTCAGATAGATACAGAGACTGATAGACCGACAAACAGACAGACAAAAATGTTAAATACTGCATTTTTGTTATAGGCATTGAATATTCTTTAGAAAGCATTCAGTAAAAAAAAAAAAAATATCACAAACAGACACTTAAATTTTACTTAAGTATATTTACAGAGTAAAGATACACTGTGTAGTACTTAATAGTCTTAATAACCATAGCAACTAAGTACAATACTAGTTTTTTAAAGATTAGCTAAGTGAAAAAAAAAATACGTATGGTTCAACAAATTATAAAAGGAGAAACATTAAACAAAAATTAAACTGGTTTTCCTTCTTGAGTTTTAAGCCAATGTTAAATTTTACGGCGGTGGCGTATGAAAAAATCCTGTGACTCATTCACACACTTTAAAATCCAAATGTAAGACGGTATATTCCCCAACAAATTACTTCTCAAGTAGCCACTTAGCTACTTACTATGCCATTTCAACCAGCACTTTGTCACACAAACTTCGAAAATCACTTTCAAAAGAAAAAAACGTTCGATCCCACAAACAAAAGCACATGTTTTTCAATTCTTTTTTGTTGGAATTGTATAGTTGGTTCCGCACGGGATCGTACGGGATGGCATAGGAACGTGTGACTACGCACGGTTTGAATCCGGAACACAACGCGTCAGTTACACTGGCAGGAAAATGATGGCTACTCACATGGAACTTGGGTGGGATACAAGTGTGTGAAATCTGGTCCGATTATGAAAAATTTTTCACCTATAGAAAGCTGCTTTATTCCTGAGTGACATAGGCTATATTTTATGTATGCGAGCGAACCCGCGGGCAAAAGCTAGTACGACATACTTTAGGTCAAAAACTTTGATATTAACTGGTTGAGTAGTGTAATTAGAGACACAATAGTAAGACAATGGCGCACGAACGCGGGCGTTCGTGCGGGGATCAACAGCTTAAAAGGGATAAACACATAAATTATATGAGTCATTCTCAGTACGCGTATATATTGAAGTTAGAGGTCCAACCAACCACAGTCTTGGGTCCATTACACATAGGACTTAACACCTAAGAGAGTGAAGGTTCTGTGAGATTACGTAACTCTCCAGGATCAAATTCTTTGAAAAATAAGCGTACTAGAGCATTAGTTTATTTGAGTTACATTAGTGTATGCTGTGTGTGTTATTATATATATATATATATAGGTGAACATGGTGAGTGTGTGTTTGTTGCTTCTTTAAATCAAATCAAATCAAATTTATTTCACATAGGCCTACATGGGCACTTACATCAGTAGCTAGTGCATGGTTCCAATTGGTCGTTCCCTGTGGTGAAGAAACGGTAAAAATTCCAAGGTAACTCTTAAAAAAAATATTTTACCATATTTCCTTATTACAATATTAATAGGTATGAGAGGACAGTGTAGAACAGTCAATATTTTACCTAAAACATAATAAAACCTTCATGCTCGAACGGCTGAACGAATTTGGATGAGATTTGGCACACGGGTAGACCATGTCTTGGAATAAATAGCACTTACGATACTTTTTGTCCCAGGAGTATTCCCTTGAGATAATTTGCTACTTTCAGGCTGGCAAAGCTGCTGGAAAACTGAAGCTGAAGCTGTCAGTCAGACAACGGAACTCTATGAAAGCCTTTCTTCCCGATACCTACGAATTAGTGTTTTTTTTAAATTGTTATAAACTAGCGCTTGACTGCGATCCCACTTGATGGTAAGTAGTGATGCAATCGTAGTGGTTGGTGGTTTATCTTCAAAATACATCATTAGGTTCTTACGAGCTATTCAAGGAGACTGGTTGGCCAGCTCTACACCACCTAACCCTACCTGTGATGAAGACATTTAATTATTTGACTGTTGAACTAAATTTATTTTATTTATTGAATTGGCATGAATTGAATTTATTGAATGCTAACTAAATTGTATATAAATAATTAATTGTAAAAAAAGAAACGTTCATACTTGTATAGTATTTTTTATTTATTCTTGATAGGTTCGCGCTTGACCGCTAACTCACCTGATGGAAAGCGACGATGCGGTCGACGATGGAACGCGCTTACCTAGAAGTAACCTATTCACTCTTGACTTAAAGATTCCCGGGTTGTAGCCATCAGGAAAAACAGATTCCGGCAAGGAATTCCACTCCTTAGCTGTACGCACTATGAATGTGTTCGCAAAACGTTTTGTGCGTATAGGTGGGATGTCCACCATGTACCGGTGGCGCATTGCCGTACGCCTGGTGGTCCGATGATGGAACGGGCTAGGCGGAATTAGGTTATGCAATTCCGACGCACACTCCCCGAAATGCAACCGGTAGAAAACCGACAGGCTAGCAACTCTGCGTCGATGCTCAAGACTTTGAAGCCTAGGCTAGGCCGCTTGGCGGTACGTCTTTGCCCAGTGGGTGGTCACAAGCCATCGGTCGAAACCTACCACCAGTTAATGTCACCTGATTAGCACCACCCGGGGACCACGTGTAGGGCCTATCTATGGGTATTCTCCTACGGACGCGGGTGACTCAGCCCCCTAAAGTGTAGTAGTGTAAACTCTACTTTTGCATGCCTTGTTATTGAAAAAATATGGCTATAGCTTATCTACACACACGACCCCCAAAACATGCATAATAATGTTACGACCTATTAATGTGTAAGCCTACTTTCTCCATGATCACTTGACAGCAGGGAAAACCACATTTTCCTAACACAAAGAACGGAGGAAAGCGTCCCTAAGAAGTCAAATTTTTACATCGGAATCATAATTGCGGTTAGATGGTCGATTCCTTACCCATTGCCTCTACAGTAAATTGCTTCCCGAACTCAATTTGCGCGCCATCAAGTGGTAAAGGGTTCCAATTGATGGTAAAACATTTTGTATAAGTATTATTCGATGTTTAGCTTATTTTGGCGAACGAATATCGGTTAATGAGGCATTTCGTAAGTAATAGAAGGAAATATAAGAGTTCGTAATACACTTTAAACTTATACGAGTACAAGCTTTTGCCAGCGGCATCGCCGGCGTGAAGGTTTCTCCATACAAATTCTGAACCCTTGATTCTTCCCCTTAGATGGTGAATTTTGGAAAATTTTCACGCTCCAAGGTCCTGTATTTTACGCTTGGATTGATATATCAGTCAGTCAGTTTCTCCTTTTATTTATAAAAATATAGTAGATATCAAAATGATGCGAACAATTTGTATGCTGTGATACGGGGCTCCAACTGACCTGTGACTCTGATGTCCTAGCTTTTGGACTGTAATATTTAATTTACTTGTGCAAGTGAAAGGAAAATAAAGTCGAGGTTTCTTCTAGATGTCTAATATTAACGGAGGCTATTGTCTCCTAATACTTCTTATTGTCCTGTTTCTGTACTACCACTATTACAATTTACTTTCACGCGTGTTCAATTAGGAAAGCCTGAACGGCGTCATATTGTACATCAGAGTCCGGATCCTAAGCTCACGGGCATTAGGAACGAACAATTATGGGGCCTGCACAGCTGTGCTCACACATAACTGATAATAGTCCAGTGTTATAGAATTATATGGCGTCTGGAGCTGAGTGTGCCACTGTCGTCACTATGGCACTATCTAGACACACATTGTGATAATTCAGATTGGCTATTATGCTATTGACGTCTGTAATTCGTTTTGGATGTTATGGATATCAAAATGAAGGTATCATTATCATAATCATTTCAGCAGAAAGATGTCCACTGTTGGACATAGGCCTCCCCCAACTGTTGCCAAAACGGTCGTTTTGATACAGTTCGGGTAGGCCTTGTGGGAGGCAGTTGGGGGAGGTCTTGTGCGTCTCGCATCCATCGGATTCCCGCGACCCTCACCTGGTCATTGCTTCATCTTGTAGGAGGTCTCCCGACACTGCGTCTTCCGATACGTGGTCACCACTCTAGAACCTTTCGTCCCCATTGATACGATCAATCTGCCCTGCCCACTGCTACTTAAGTTTAGCAATTCTTCGTCGGCTTTGACGGTAACCTTGGTTCTCCTATGGATATCTTCATTTCTGATGCGATCACGCTAGGAAACTCCTTGAAAAAAATAGCCCTTAAAATTAAGTGCTTAATTATATTGTTATGTGAATTTGATTTTTTTTTTAATTGTTGATAAGCTCACGCTTGACAACTATCTCACCTGATGGAAAGCAACGATGGAGCGCGCTTGCCTAGAAGTAACCTATTCACTCTTGACTTAAAGATTGTCAGGTTGTAGTTATAAATGAATTAGAAGTCACATAAATACATTTCTCAAGAAAGTATGTCAATGCAAGTTTTTTTGAGAAGCTGAAAGCAGTGTAGAAAATTTATTAATCGAAAAATAAATGTACCTACACATATATTTGTTGTACTTAAGTTAATACTGGGGACAGCTTTTTATATTTCCCATTATTATTCCATATTTAGATCCATTGTTAAATATTTTTATAAAAGTATTAGTTAGTATTTACACTCCATGGAAGATTATATTACCAAGAAATTAAAAGTCTCACAGTATTTAACGGAAAATGGAAGCTCTGTAGCAAAGTTTGTGTAAGGTTCACATCCTCTAGATGATTATTTTTACGATTAAGTGAAGATGATTTATTTTTTACTATCATAGATAGGCTGGCGTTTGACCACTATCGTACTGTGGCGGCCATGCAGGTCCTACTAATAATTACTAACTTGCAAACTGGCATGTTATACTTTTAAGGTTTATGTGATAAAAAGTTAAGGTTGTTTGAACATCAATCCAAATTGATGTTCAAACAATAGATAGGGAGACGTCATACAAAAGTCGAGACCAAAGACATTAAATATAATACTACCAATAGACAGGACATAGCGAAAAAAATCGTGCTCCGATACTTTTACCTAGTGGTCATAAGTCGCTCAGTCTAGTATGACGCCCCTACACGTCAAGTCGTGTTTGTATCCTCTCTATGCATTAAAAGAAAATCATTTTCTGAGAAAATATGCCGAACTGCGCATTACGCTATTGCAAATCTTGTTATGATAAAATGACTGGACCTATCTTCGGTTTATTTTCGTAAATATTTTTGGTATTTACGAAGTAATTAATTAAAATTCAATAATTTTGAGAAATGGTTCTAGAACATTTGCTGGTTTTGTGATAACGCCATCTATTGCTGAAAAGCTTAACCTTATCTTTATCACACACTGAGGCTCTACCACGAGCTCATAATGTGATCCATTTTACGACCTAAACCGAACTGTTAAAGGGATGGAGCTATATAGGGTGTATAGCTCCATCACTCTTTTTCTCTCGTAGAACTGACATTTTAACTTTATCATGGTAAGGCCCCTGGCCACCTACCGAGCGATAGTTAAATAATTATAAATTTTGACAAATTTAATTCGCGTGTTTGCTATTCAAAGCCAGATGGCGTCACTGAGACATAGGATGACAGTTTTTCTTAAGACATTTGTTCTGATAGCCGCTCTATTGTATCTCTTTAAATCTCTTTGGTCGAGACATAGTTTTTATACAAAATGTATTTGAAAGTGCTTAAAACAATATAATAATAGTTTAAAACTAACCAGAAGCCTTTCATTGCGTCTCCACTACCACAGTACCTTATGGTAAGCGATGATGTTGTCGACGATAGAGCACGCTTGCCTAGAAGAAACCTATTCACTCTTGACTTAAAGATCCCTAGGACGTAGCTATTAGGAAACACAGACTCCGGCAGGGCACTCTGCTCCCTAGCTGTACACACAATAAATTGTTCCTAAAACATTTTATGCGAATGGGTAGGATGACCATCATGTACCAGTGGCGCAACAACGATTTTGACAGCATTTTTATAACCAAGAAAGGTTGTACAGTGAGGCAATCGAATGGCAAATAGAAGTGAAACGTGCCGCTATTATACTAGGCCAATAAATACTTACGCAGCCTAAAATATAATATTCAATAAGTATCCAAAACTATACAACGAAACAACAAAGCAATATTTCACCACAAAACCAAATTGTTATCTTCAAAATATCTTTCAGAATTGCAACAATTGTACCTTAAGTTATCCGCGCCTATCCGAAGTAACCCTCCATAACTTATACGCTAACAAGAAAATCCATGCTAACCAGACCGCCGACGATCCCAACTTCCTAAAACATCACACTTATCATCCCCTGGTAGACGGAGACAGTACTATCTGGGAATATTTCTGTCTTTGTTCCTCACAATACAATGATCTCAAGCCGGTTCGAGTTCAGAAAGGATTAATATTCCATCAGAAGTGCTTCCAGTAGAAATGCAATATCACCCGGAGCGGAGGAACGTCTACAAACAATTAAAGTAAATAAGAAACGGCTCTCGCCGTCAAAATGATACGAATCTTGTAATTAAATTGAAAAATGGGTAGGTTTGAGTAGTGTGGGTTCTGATGGCCTAGCTAATGTTAACAGGAACTGTATTGTTGTTATGGAATTTGATTTAACAGTTATGATAATTACGTAGCGGTTTGGTTCGGATTCGTGAGTTAATATTACTACTCTGAAGCGCTGGGAGGATTTGACTTTGTTGTATTTATTGTAAATCTTTACGGTTGTGATGTTAAACATGCTTACACTTTGGACACGTCATAATCATGGCAGTAGATAAGTTCCTTCTTTGAGAAGTTGCTGGAGAAGCGTCACGACGTCTTCACCTTGCGCATGACGCATAATATGTTCTCACCGGACATAGTAAGTTCGACAGGTTTTTCTGCACTGGATTCAAGTGAAAGAAACGCCCGGGTGTCACCACTTAGTGGACCGCTCGGAGGACATGGTAGAGCATGCGGTGGAGGTGTGCCCCGGTTAGGCGGAGCACCGCCGTGTCACCCTCTTGCGCTGGGCCCTTGGTTCAGGCCATGGTTCGGAGCGAGAGGGCATAGGATTTTTTTTTGGTGGGAAATCGTCCAATGACTTTTCTCGCTCTAGGGCGGAGCCGGGCCCTCCCTCTCCGCCTTGTCAGACTTTTACTGACAACAACCCTCTCCTATAATCCTTCTTTGCCTTCTTTCCAGGATCCCGATGTCCTCTTTCTCGCGACCGCATCCTATTTCCTCTTTGTAATGTTCTACACAGAGGGAATAGGATGCGGTTTCTATCTTCTGCGAAGCAGTTATGCTAGCGAAGGAAACGTCCGCACGCGTATGGGAATGGACATCCTTACGCCTCAGCCACTGTGACCCTGCCCTGACTACCCACAATAGGCACGAGTTTGAGTTTGCGGACGACGCGCAATGGCCAGCTCATCGTCCGGCCGTCCGGTAACCTATCAGACCGAGCCGAAAACGTCGACGGTTCGCAGTGTTCCACGCACATCTCAAAGAGATACAAACCGCAAAATCGTAGGGGCTCAGCTGGGCCGATGCCCGCCAGGGCCGCTAGTGATACACGCGTGCCTCAAAGAGATGTTAGCAAAACCGTAGGGGCCCAGTAAAGCCGATGCTAGGGTCACGAGGAATTTCTGGAAAGGAAGCCCGAGGTCCTAGATCGCATAGGGCAACTGTATGTAAATAGTTGCCCTATGCGGGAGGGCGTGTTAGACTTTGACTGCTCTTTATATTATAAAGATCAGTCAAAGTCTTACACGCCCTCTCGCTCCAGTCTAGAGCATAAGAAGTTATTTTTTTTTTCTCAAAAAAAAAAATACATGCTTACACTTTATACATTATTTTTTTACTAATTATCCTATAATCTTTGATAATATAATCAAAGCCTACAATATTATATTTCTTTGCTTTATACGTCATACGCATTTATATTTGCAAAAGTATTTTTGGTCACAAATGCTCTAAACACAGTCTTACATAAAAGAGCTGCAACACTTCAACGAAGTGATCAAACGAAACACTCTTGGAGAGTGGAATTGATCAGTGACTGTTTGCGTGTGAACACGCTCTTATCGACTAGCAGTTAAACTGTTTGACATGGCAGTAGCGAGCAAATGACAAGAAATAAACTACGAAACTGTTAGGAAACTTTCAGGCTTCAGAAAAAGTAGAATGTGAATTGTGAAACCAACAAGAGTAGTATTGATTTATTTGTATTGGGTTCTTCTTGTGTGTTAATTCTAGTTCGACAGAACGAATACTTACAGAATACTTCTGTCGACATAGAATTAGTTTAAAATAGAAGAAAGTGCAGAGGCAGATCTGATTTAGATGATTTTGGCATGATGGAAACGTAGTCCTTGCGAGAAAATTCGATTTCATAGCTAAATAATTACTAAGCTAATACTTTCTTCTTTCGTGTCGATTTGTATAGTCGCCTAGATGGCTCTGTCGTTGACTTCGTTTAAGTTTGGAAGGTGTAGCGTGCATATCCTGTTTAGGGGCATGAAAGGAACCACTTCGAACGGCGTTAAAAACGTTCTGCGTGAACGTGGACAACTAGTACTTGGTAACGCAAAGTCTAGAACAGCTGTCTCTTTTCACTAAGGTTACAAACTCAGCTAAAACTTCTTCTAATAAACTACTCCACAGAGACAATTTTTTTTCAATGTGAGTTTTCAAAGCTCCTACAAGACGCAATTGTACGCAGACTGCAAAGTTCTTACAGTTCGTTGACTCTTTGTGCTTCAATCTGTCCTAAGGATCCATCGCAACCTTCCCACGTCTAACCCTAAAAAGCGCACAAACCTTCCCACAGGCACCCAACAGAAGACCACCTTCGCTAAGCACCAGTATTACGTAATCAGCGCTTATATTTACAAAAAGATCCTTAAAAAATTAAATGTCGTAGACCTCAACAAACACAACTTAAAACTAAAAGTAACAGAATGGGTACTTAAACAGGACTATAACGAAACACGCATATTTATTCAATCATCTCCATGCTCACACAAACTCTACTCGACACAGGATAACCTAGTTTAAGGGACAGAGTTTAATTTATTGTACAATAAAAAAAATGTTATTAGTATCATAGGGCCTCACTATTTATAAAAGAAAAGCCCGTAGTTTTCCACCCGGTCCAATATAAGTCCCATACTTGGCATCCACAAAAATACCGATAAAATACTAAAGAAAAGTTATTTTATGGGAATATATTGCTTGCGTTTGAGTCATCCTAAAGTAATAACTAGTTTGATTTCTGTCAATTCATTTATGATACAGTATGGCTCCCGCTATGGCTTGGGAGCTTAAATGATTGTATCAGCAATAATACGCATGAAATAGTAGAAGTGACACCGCTTCATGATGTGTTTTTTTATACATGACAACTTGTTGTTTGATGTAACTTTCTTTGCTATGGTTTTTTTTTCGTTCTAGAACAACGGTTTACCTTTCAGAAAGTCCCTGTGGTTCTAGCAGGCATCGGCATGCTTTTTGAGTCGCGTGTAGAACACTACGCGTCGTTGACGACTCGGGCACAGTGCTTTCTTTTGCAAAAAAAAAATATTATTATATTTTTTCTTTCTTTAGTAAGCGATGTGTGTGTGTGATGTGTGTGTGTTGTGTGTGTGTGTGGAAGTCGACGATGTGAAACGCCTGCCTAGAAGTTATCTATGACTTAAACACAGGTTACAGTTGCCACAAAACAGAATTCTCTTTGGCTGTATATTTGAGTTTTTATAGCGCAGAAAAAATGTATTCGTGCAATTTATGGTATGGAATGGTTTGATTCCTGTAAACCTATTTTTAAATCAAAATAGCTATTAAATGTCCCCCGTCTTTATATCTACGAAGTCGCCAAATTTGTTAAGGCTCATCCATTCCTTTTCGAAAGTAATGATAATAAAAGTAAGCGGTTGTTAACGCGGTTACCTCTCAAAATGCCGGTCCCTAAATTAGAACTCTTTAGACGTAACTATGCATATTATTATATGGCACCACTTATTTACAACTCCTTACCCAAATACATTTCCGAATTACCATACAACAAATTCTGTCGTGTTTTACGGGACTGGTTGATAGAGGAAAGTTTTTATTCAGTAAAAGAGTTTTTGAAGAAAAGTTTATGTTGTTACAATTTTTTTAAGGATGCATAAATGTATTTCATGTTTTTTTATCTATTTTGACATTAATAAGAACAATAATGTAAACATCAATGATAATTGTATGTTAATCAATTTTCATTAAATCATGTATTTATAAATTTTATTTTTTAATATTTGAATACCTGTAACCTAAGTGAAATATGTCTCGGTCTATAACTGTCAATATAACTCCTGTACAAAACTCCTGTAAATAAATGAATGATTGATTGATTGATTGATTGTACGCTTAATATTCCAAAAACGTTTTGGATAAATTAAAATATCTAACTGTGACTTATTACAGAAGCTAGTTGCCTGGAGCCAGTAGTAATATAGAAGAAGGAGCACCAATAAGATAGGGAGTGTCACAGGAGTATTTTATTGGTGATAGAAATAAATGACCGAATTTACCCCCGAAGCCTTACCGCGCTTGCCTACATTCTATAAATAAAATACGACAAGCTTGTAACTGTGCCGGAAGTTTTCACCGTAATTATTAGAGATGAAAGCTTTCCGAAAGTAGCTAATTAGGCCAATTATTTTTGTATTGGCTCAGAGTATTAATACATATAATTAAGTGATCACCAGAGGTCGGAATTAGGTAGAGTTATTTATGTACTTGTATAAAAATAAAGTGAGTATGCCTCAAATCCCGAGATTAATTTTAAAGAGCAAAATTTTTTTATGATACTATCATAAATATAGCAGAAAAAAAATTCTTCCTGCAATAATGACGAGGAGGAGGAAGTGTATAAATTAGTTAACCTCACCTTAGTTGACATAGAGAGATCTTTTTAAATGTGTTATTGTTATTAATTATTTGTAATACTGTTGCCCACACGGGGTTTTTTATTAGAAATCCCGGAAAGATCCATATTAACATCAACATTTCGATGCAAGTACATGAATAACTAACTAGCGCGTTTGTGGAATGTATTACCCTTAGAAGTGAGGCGTGCCCAAACGCTACTGACTTTCAAAAAGATGGTGAAGGAGCATTACCTATCACTTTAATTTTTCTTCTCCTTTTTCTATCGTATATTTTAATATTTATTAGTTTATTATTTGGTAATGTACCTATTTGTGTATTATATGTATGTGTATATTTAATAATAAATAAATAAATAAAATAAATAAGAAAAAAAAATAAGAAATATTGTATTTTTATTATCTTTTCTTTTTTTATACATTATTTATGTTGTTTTACACTGGCAGCCCCAAATCTTTTCCTTTCGTTCAGTCCATCCAAAGGTTGTCTGGAAGAAATTGTCCTGTGTACTAAGACCGCATAATGTACACTTATTTTTTTATAAATGTTTGTCCTGTCATAAGTTAAGGTGTGCAATAAAGAAAGAAAGAAATAATAAATAACTCTACCTAATTCCTACCTCTGGAGATAACGTTCTCTCTAGAAATAGCATCGAAACATTTGTTAGTAATGGAAAAAAACGGCGAAGCTAATCATACCAATATTATTAAGACAAAAGTTTATGAGTTTGTCTATTTTTATTGTAGATGTAGACTTCTTCACACTCGAACTCAATGAAACTTGGTACAGGAGTAGACCATGTCTTGTAATAGCACATAGAACTTTTTATCCCGTGATTATGTTCCCTTGGGATAATTTTATACTACCATGTGGATGAGGCACTGCTAGCGGCTGGTTATGTTATGTCCGAGTATGGTATCCGCACTTAGTTCTATGCAGACCATTGTACGTGGGCCATGGCGGCCAAAACCTTAGCTGGGCTTATTCCAACCATTGTTTATATTTCACCATGTTTATATTCCAATCACCCCTGTCTCCAAAAACTGATTAGGCCTCTCAGGTTTTTCAGGGCATCACTGAGTTCGGGGATCCTAAGGTTCGTGTGCGTATTTCAGTGACACCTGTGCAGTCTAGAGGCACATGTGCAATTGTCTCCTCCCCCTCTAAGCATGCTCTGCACAGGGCAAATTTGGGCAGCAGCTTGTTTTAGGTATTGCTCTGAGACAGCTAAATGTGAGTTTAGTAAGCGATGCAACGTCTGTAAATCAATCCCCGTCTTTATTATATGTTAGAGATAACTGCCAGTCAAAAAAATGCAGTTAATGGTAATTAACCTTTTGACGTGCGTAATTAGAGACACAATAGTAAGACAATGGCTTCCGGGCGCCGGCTACCGCCTGAGCGTTAATGAATTAAGCAAGCAATCATCTCACTATAATTAGAGAAATCCCTTTTTATGAGATGAAAAAATTACAAATGACTTTTCTCACTCTAGGGTAAAGCGAAAGGGCCTGTTTACTGCCTAAAACTAACAAAATGTCCTTTAATTTGTTGTTTTAGGCATATAGTATATAGTCTGACTGACTGGCCTCTTGGTATAGTGGTTAGTGGCCTTGACTGCTAATATAATAATTTGTTCCGTGTCTGGGTGTAATTTATCTATATTATGTATGAATTTAGAAATATATAAGTATATTTATCAGTTGTCTAGTACACAAAGCACCAGCTCTGCTTAGTTTGGGACTAGATAATGTTGTGTGGAAGTAGTGGAACATATGTTATTATTATATTTGCACTTTGCGTTCTAGGTCCACGGTAACTTTCTATGGATCCTGCAGATTAAAGGAATCGTAAAGACACATTTTCTAGTTCAGGACTACACACCAATATTCTATGTCGGTGATTCGAAATATCTTCGTGATTTAGGAATCGGAAAGGTTGGGTCCCTGATTCGTTTTTATCGAGAGCCCAACCCGCCTCAACAGATTCGTAGGCATATGTAAATACGCTAACATCTGCCCCTTTGTATCGTTTCTCCATAAAATATGTGGACATAAGTAAAGGGTTTTGTCTCCAGATAGGATTTGCTGATTGGGGATTCGTTATGTTAGGATTTCGACTTATTTTTTTGTAGAAAGAATGTAAGAGGATAAGTATTGCGGGTTAGTTGGTTGACTTTGTATTGGATTACTGTTCAGAACCTTGGAAATAATTTGAACTTCGATCCAGTTACCAGAATTATTTAGGTGTAATGATGTAGACACAGACCTTATTGGTGAGTATCTTCAAAAAGCTCAGGTAAATACCAAGCATTTACCCTTATAGATTTAAGTATTCGAATACGAATCAAAAAGAGTACGTATGGCTTGCGTATAGAGTTTCTTTGCGTGATCGAATCACAGGAGCAGGACAACCAAAGTTACGAACATTGCTCGCAGAACATATGGTGGCTGAGGTCACAAGGTTCTGGAGTGGCGACTGCGTACTAGTAGACACAGCGTTAGGAGACCTACCACAAAGTGGATCGATGACCTGGTAAGGGTCGTGAGAATTCGATGGATGCGAGACACACAGGACCGGTCGTTATCGCGTTACTTGGGAGAAGCCTATGTCCCTCTATTCACCAATTGTTGTTTCACACATGTCGGTCCATTAGCAACCATTCTACAGAACAAGGAGGGAGATATCTTAGGGCTGAGGTAAAGAAAGTGTTCAAGAGTATTTTGAAGGTAATCTCTGGAAATACTTATAAATGGCTTATGTTTAACTTACCACCAGATATAGTAACATATAACAGACAGAAATAGTAAATGATCACCAAAATTAAACCTGCACTTTAATGTAAAATTATAACCAAAGTTTTAACATCTCGCTATCCTATTTAAGCAAAATGACTCCAAATAAATCATTGTTAACCCAAAAGTAGTAAATGATCACCAAAATTCTATGCATGGTTGATGGTGGACTTGGTTGACGAAGCCCCGCTTCGCGGGGCTCCTACTTCTGTGTGGTTTATAAAAAATAACCACGAAAGGGATGGCGGGGTCTTTTCGCTCGCTTCGCTCGCTCACACGACCCCGCCATCCCCTTCTAACCTAACCTATCCGAGTTGGAGTGCCCTAAAGTCCCGATTGCATCCAGTTTCTCCTGATATAACAACCGTTACATACCCAATGTCAAATTCGGGCAAACGACGGTATACCGGCAGAAATAGCGCAGTAATTTGCTCGCTAAGATTTGGTGATCATTTACTACATTTGGTGTTCGAATACAATTTGAAGTGCAGTCGTGACTAAAATAGCTAGTACTATTGTTATTTTAGACTTTATTTTTCTGGTGTCAAGTATATATATTTTGGTAAAAGAACTAAGGGTATCAAAGCATTTTATGGTGGTCATTATATTTAACCCCCTTATAAATGACTTACCATGACGTGCTAAAAGAAAGGGGGATGCAGCTATACACCTTATATAGCTCCATCCCTTTAACAGTTCAGTATAGGTCGTAAAATGGATCGCGCTGGCAGCACTGCTAGTCAGATTATGAATTATTAAGTTCTTTGATCGAAAGTAACACTATCATAGGATGGGTTTTTTTTTAATTTGGCGTACTTACTCGGATACGAAGATCTTCCAAGAAAAAGAAAAAATATCCCTATAATTCTATGACTGGAGTTACTTTGCTAATCGTTAAAGTGAAAATAATTTCGTTAAAGCTTACTAGGAAAATGTGACGATAAATATCACGTCAAAGGTAATTTGTAAATGGTTTTCTCTGAAACCCTCATACCCCTACCCCTCATATATTCTAGACACGTGTAGACTGTAGGGTAAAATCTTTTTTTTTGGAATTCTGAACAGATTCTGAATACTTATACTTACAGCTTCTTAAATGTTTTTTTCCCATTGGCTCCGTTTTCAATCTTAAGCACCTAAAAACCTAAAAGTCAAATTTTGCAATAATATTTTTAGAATTTGATTTAGAGTAACATTAGAGGTAATCTTAGTCAAAATGGATATAGATCTTGGTCTGCATGTCGACACTTGTCTTGATTGGCGGAAGCAGGTCTCAAGTGTTAGTCGGAAAGTCACCGGAACGTTACGGTCGCTCTATCGACTGAAGAATCTTCTCCCTGCTCACATAAAGGCAATGCTTGTACAGTCCCTAATCTTTCCTATAATTGACTATGCTGATGTGTGCTACTATGACCTGAATGCAGATCTCCTCAATAAACTGGACCGCCTTCTGAATAACTGCATTCGATTCGTCTTCAACCTTCGTAAGTATGATCATGTATCAACGCATCGATCACTTTTAAAATAGTTACCCATTCGCCAGCGTAGAGCGTTAAGGGCCTTGACAACTCTGTTTTCTTTTCTGGATAAGTCCTCTTCTCCTTCTTATCTGACTTCAGAAATTCAATTTCTTTGCTCTGCGCACAATAAAAATCTTCGATCTACTAATAATCGTCTTCTACGATGTCCGACACACCGCTATGGGTTTGTCCATTCCTCTTTCTTTGTCCAGGCGATCTTCCTTTGGAATGCGCTCCCTCTGAACATCAGGACGGCAACCAGTCGGTTGTCCTTTAAAATGAAAGCATCATCAATTCATCAAATCGGAAGATTCATCACACTCTTGATTTGTTGTATTCGTTTTTTTTTTATTTATTTTTTTCTCAATATCATTCTTTATTTGTATGTGTGTATCTAAGTATATATTTATTATTGTTCTTGTTTCCTCTCTGTCAGTATACTATTAAGTTGCACCTGCCATGTTATGTCTCTGCACCAACCTAAGGTCGACTGGTAGAAAATGCCTAAGGTATTAAGTCCGCCTTTGTACAATGTTTAGTGCATAAAGTTTTAAATAAATAAATAAATATAGTGTAAGTAAAATCTGTAGTTTTAATAATAATAAATACTTTATTTCAGACCATGGTGTCCAATTTGTTAGTACCTAATAATGTTCTTATAGACTAGTAATATTCCACAAATATGTGGAATGGCGCAACAATGATTGATGTAGCCACAGTCCAGCCGACTAGCGATTGTGCTAAGGATGCTGTTGACGCTGCCCCGCACTCTACGCACCCGGGATGCGCATCTTTTACGCATAGTAGTGTAAACGCAGTCGACGCGATGTTCAGCAAACATCCCTGATGCACTATAGAATCGCCGCAGCCCCATCAGCATCCTGAACGCATTATTAAATTGGACTCGGAGGGCACTGCAAGAGGGGGTGGAATGGTGACAGCGACTGTCGCAACCCAATGCTGGGCATGCCATAATTATGGCAGTAAGTCCCCTCTTTGAGGAGTGGCTGGAAAGACAACACGGCGTCCTCACCTTCCGCATGACGTGGGTTCTAACCGGACATTGGGCACGCCATAATCGCGTCGGTAAGTACCCTCTTTGAGGATCGTGGCTGGAGCGACAACACGGTGTCCTTAGCTTCCGCTTGACGCAGGTCCTCACAGGACTTGACAAGTTCGGGAAGTTCCTGCATCGAATTCAGGGGGAAGAAACGCCCGGGTGTCGAAATAGTGTGGACCGCCCGGAGGACACGGTGGAGTATACGGTGAAGGTGTGCCCAGCTTAGGCGGAGCACCACCGTGTCCTTGTGGAGGCAATCGGTGACAGCAACCTCTCGCGCCGGGCCCTGGTTCGGGCTATGGTTGAAGCCCCAGCCGCCAAGATTCCGACCCCGACTACCAGCCACAGCAGACGCGGGCTTGCGGACGTCGACCAATGGGTAGTTTGCCATCCGACCGTCCGATGACTGTCCGGACCGAGCCCAAGTCGTCTACGGCGCGTAGTGTTCCAGTTCCAGTTTGCGCGTAGTGTGTGTTGTGTGCGCGCCTCAAGGAGATGTCAGCAAAACCGTAGGGGCCCAGCAGGGTCGACGCCTACTGGGGTCATGGGTTGTGCGAAAGAGAACCCCGGGGCCCAAGTACGAAGGTAAAGAAGGAACAAACAAGTGGGTTTTAGTCAGTAAAAGTCTGACACGCCCTTGCGCTTCGCCCAAGGGCGAAAGATATCATTGGATGATTTACCACCCAAAAAAAATGGCATCGGGAAAAATTATAACAAAATATAAGTTGGGAGACATGAGTTGGGATATATAGGCCTACAGATTCACTAAACGCCACTGAAGCTAATAATTACACAGGGTGCTGCGGCATGTACCTATGCCGATTTAAAGACTTGACGTAACACAAGTTATAAAACATCAAACATATCAAACTTCTCCGCGCTATTTTTACATATACAACAGTCCGAAAACAATTATCGAGCAGTTGCCCAAACCAGACACAATTCTCGTCTGGTCGGAGCATCCTCTCTTTTCAACAGAGGTAATAACCTAATAGTGATACGGTACCATTTAAAAATGATTTCTCGTTCACAGTTTCTCAAGATAAAAGTCTATGACTAGTGCGTATTGGCAGTGATGTCTCGTGGTCGCTCATAATGAACCTCATCGGAAGGGTTAAAGGCTATGCCTGCAGTTTCCTTGTATGATCGAATCAGAAATAAGGGGAGAAACAAGGTTAAACTTGGCGTTTGTTTAGGCTGCCTTGGTAACATAGCCCGGAAAATCGCCAAACTTAAGTAGCACATTGCTCGTGGGACAGATGGGCGATGGAGTTAAATGGTTCTGGAGTGGCGATCGCCTATTGGAAGATGCAGCGTTGGAAGGCTCACAAGGTGAACAGAAGCGGGATTCCGATGGATACGAGATGCCAGGACCCGTCGTTATGGCGATATCTGGGGGAGGCAACAGTGGACGTCTTTCGGCTGAAAAGATGTTGATTTATAAATCTACACTAATGTTATAAAAGGTAAAGTTTTTTTTTTAGTTTGTAGGAGTTAATCTCTGAAAGTACTGGTCCGATTGCTTAAATTTTTTCACTGATAGAAAGCTGCTTTATTCCTGAGTGAAATAGGTTATATTTTATGTACGTGGACGAAGCTGCCGGCAAAAGCTAATAATTATGGTATACTCGCCTAAATATGTACTACTTAATTCATCAACTAAAATAAACTGAATTCTAATGTACTGTATATATTTTGTTATAAACCAAAGCACTTCACCGTACGAAATATCTGTTTTCTCTAAACACTTATCTCTAAAGCTGTTGTTTATTCGGCGACTCAATTAAGAGAATCACTATCGTCTTATCACATAATCTATCTGCCCTTCCTGAGAAGGTTTTATTCAGACGACAACTCTTGAGTTATTGCAATTGTTTTTAAAACTGCAATGTTTTCCATCCTAAGTGGGTTTTATTTTTGTACTAAGAAAACGTGTTTCAAAGCAACGTTTTTTTTAGGTAGGAAATCATCCAATAACTTCTCTCGCTCTTGGGTTGAGCGAGAGGGCGTGTCAGACTTTTACTGACTATAACCTTTCCTATATGTTTCTTAATTGCCTTACGTTCCAGGGCCCCGGGTTTTCAGGCTTCGACCCTGCTGGGCCTCTTCGGTTTTGTAGACATCTCCTTGAGGCGCGCGTGGAACACTACGCGCTGTCGACGACTCGGGCTCGATCCGGACAGCGAGCTACCCATTGCTCGCCATCCGCTATTCGAATGGGTTATAATCTGCCAAGCATTTAGAATAGAACAGAATAGAATATTTATTTATTTGCTCAGTATGCAGGTATTTACTATAAGGTGATAAAATAATATTCAAGTATTCTAGCACATTCTACCATTTTGGCATGCAAACATTGATGCAAGTTCATCATCAAACATGTAGCATTGATACACAATTAAAATTTATCAGCTTTATCCAATTAATTTGGGGTCGGGTTCCAGTCTTTCCGGATGCAGCTGGATACCAGAATTTTATATGGAGCGACAGCCTGTCCGAATACCACAACCCATTAACTGGGTAACATGATACATCTTGGCAAATATGGTTGTCAGTTTTGGGCTACCGAAAAGACTGTCAAAGATCTACAAATGACAGCCGGGACCAGCAGCTATACGAAGCGCGGTAGTACGGAGTAAAACAAAATAATTTCTTTTTTATTAAAAATGGAAACAAAATACCTTCGGTGAAGGAAGAATCGCTCTCTATATATATATATGGAAGGGTGTGCTCACGTATTTTATTCTAATTTATCATGTTCCTGAACCTAGAAGTTTGTTTTATCTTTGTACACTTTTCTAATCACGTGCAAACACAATTTAAAGTTTTCTCGAAACAGTTCCTGTGGGCCTCTCGTCCACGTTAGAAAGGGCGTCTTTACAAATTCTCTTTGTGTAATTCTGTGTAGGTTGTAGTCATAGGAACCTTTTACAAATTACCTCTATTCATTCAACCGCACTTTGAGACTGTAAATGTTAAGAATTTAGGTAATTAAAACGTCGGCTTTCGTTTTGTATTTCAATTTAAAGGTTTGAGGAATGAAATGTTTTGGTCATAGTGCTAGATAGTAGAATTTATAATATACTTTCAAAGGGCTTAAGAGGGCCCTCCCCGGCCCGTCTATCGTCAACCTGAGCAAGGTTTAAAAGTTTCTTGGTTTATCTAACGCAATGTTTGAAAAAGAGGCAACTCGAAAAAAAAGGTAATTACTTCCCCCTAGCCAAGTTACAACCGTTTCGTGTCGAATTCCGTTCTCCAATCGGTAACGTCTCGGTGTCAGCAATTGTAGAAAACGATAAGTTGGTAGCCATGTTGAACGCGCCTGAGTCGGCCGCTCGTTCTACAATGTCGTTCTACAATAACAAAAGATGTAGCGTTGAACATTGTAGAAACGATAACAATTCATTCTATCATTTTGAACGATGTGAACTTGGCTACGAATTTTCAATTCGTTTGTTCTGACCACGTGACTTAGCGTTGAGATGATGTCATTGCCATACATTTGATTAGTTTTTGACTAACGTTAACGATTGCAGATTATCAACTTCGCTAGGGGTGCAGAACGCTCTGTTGGCATTCGATAATTCCGTCACTCACTCGAATATTTCGCAAAACTTTTTCAAATACAAGTTTTAAAAGTTTTCGTCATTCAGAATCTTGATTTAATGTGCATGGTTTCTATAGATATATATATTTTTAACTTTTTGAATTTATGAGTATATTAAGAAGGGAAATAGTAAATTTTCAGAGGTCTTTACTGACCTAGTTTGAAACGTTATGATTTCGTTTCAATATAAACTTATATAATATCCACAAGATATCTGTTTTCAAAATATCTAGAAAAAGTTGTGTAATAACGTCACAATCATGTAAGCGAAGTGGTATGACAAAATAATGAAAATGTATCTTGCATTACAATTTACTATTATGTAGTTAATAGTTCAGGAATCAACTCAGGTCTAAAAACCAGGCATTTGCGAGTCGGATTCGTGCACTGAGGGTTCCGTATAAACTTACCTATGAAAACAGTTCAATTCCCGAATTGAGTAACGATGATTTTTTGAATCGTATTTTTTTTTGTGACGTAACTACAAATTTACAGTTTTCAGATTTTTTCCTATATTAATGCTATGAGACCTTACTTCAAGCTAAATATCAGGATTCTAGGTCAACGGGAAGTACCCTATGAATTTTGATTCCCTTGATAGTGTCGAAATACACGTTTTTTGCGACATAAACGGCCGTATCTTTTTTTTTCATCAACTCAGAAGTTTGATTTTTTCACAGCTTCAAGGGACCACAGACCTGAGTATATTATGGTTTTAATTTTAACTCGATACCTTGACGCGTTTCCGAGATAAAGGGTCTTGACAGACAGACAGACGGACAACAAAGTCATCTTATAAGGGTTCCATTTTTTCCTTTTGAGGTACGGAACCATAAAAATCAGTCAAGGTCAAAGACTTTTCTGGATGTTTTCACAGTTTGTCATAAACAAGAGCAAACAGCTCTAAGAAAAAATAAATTTCTTTTTCGATGGAAACTTTTCATAAAAATAATAAAACTATATACTACATACTATATATTATATACGAGTACTATATAACAGCAGTCTACACTCACATGCCATTCAATTCAACTCTCGGTAAACCTTAATTTGCTGGTCCCACTTCATATCTCACTTTAAGTGAAGAGGGTTGTTTGTTAAGTCGCTTGATAAACTATTAGTCCAAGTACTATGATGTCTTAAAATAATTATGATTCCGATGTGAGATCGAGATGGAGATATAGAGGGCGATAGCACTATCCCTTTCACACAATTTGAGTTTGTGTTTTTTTATCCCTTTCTCACAGTTAGATATTGACTGGCCTGTGGTCTAGTGATTAGTAGCTCAGACTGCTAAAAACTGTCTAACTTTGACTGCAAATGTCGCAGGTCGTGGGGTCGATTCTCACCCAACCCAAATTTTTGTGTGAGCACGATCATTTGTTCTGTGCCTGGGTGTAATTTATCGATAATATGAATGTATTTAGAAATATAGTATGTTTATCAGTTGTCTAGTACCACATATATATCACAAGTTCTGCTTGGTTTGGGACTAGATGGCCTTGTGGGAAAGTTGTGGAAAATCTGGCCTTCATAGAATCTGGCATTTTAAACTCGTCTGACATTTGTAGAATCTGATATTTGTCGACTAAACCAATATTATCTAGTTATATATATATATATAAGAAGAAACTGACTGACTGACATATCAATGCACAGCCGAAACTACTGTGACTAAGAGAATGAAATTTTGCACAAGTTTTCCTTTTATTATGTAAGCGAGCACTAAGAGAGGATTTTCCACGTCCTCACGACGTCCTTACCTACCGCATGACGCAGGTCCTCACCGGACATGGTAAGTTCGGGAGGTTCCTGCACCGGATTCGTGCAGAAGAGACGCCCGGGTGCCAACATTGTGTGGACCGCCCGGAGGACACGGTGGAGCACACGGTAGAGGTGTGCCCCGCTTGGGCAGAGCACCGCCGTGTCCTCGTGGAGGCGATCGGTGGCAGCGATCTCTCGCGCCGGGCCTTGGTACAGGCCATGGTCCGGAGCGAGGAGGAGTGGCAGGCAGTTGCCTCCTTCTGCGAAGCAGTAATGCTAGCAAAGGAGGCGGCCGATCGCGTGAGGCAACTGTCCTCACGCCCCAACCACCGTCGGGATTCCGGTCCCGATTACCGGCCACCGTAGGCGCGGGCTTGCGGACGGTGAGCAATGGGTGGCTCGCCGTCCGATCGTCCGGTTACCGACCGGACCGAGCCCAAGTCGTCGACGGCGCGTAGTGTTCCACGAGCGCCTCAAGGAGATGTCAGCAACCGTAGGGGCCCAGCAGGGTCGAAGCCTACTGGGGCCATGGGTGATGCGAAAGAGATCCCCGGGGCCCTGGAAAAAAAAATGGCTAAGAAGGAACAGGAGTGGGGTTTTAGTCAGTAAAAGTCTGACACTATCTCCCGCCCCGCCCAAGAGCGGGGGATGTCATTAGATGATTTTCCCATCCGAAAAAAAAAACCCTGTGTGGATGAAACGGGAGTCCAAAGTTTGTATGGAGAAACCTACTTTTGTGCGGGCGAAGCCGCTGACAAAAGCTAGTATAATATAATTATTATATGATTACAATGGCCCTAGTTGTCCGCTGCCGCCCGTGACTCGCGCGGGTGGTAAGTCCGCCAATTTGTTAAGGCTTCCTGTTACCGACCTTGGAGATGGCATTGAGAAGTGTGCTGTGTATCTTGAATTTAAATCGACCGCCACCTACTTCTGTTTCTTTATTTTACGTTAGACCTTTAAATTTTAAAGTTCTGTCAATTTTTTTTTCTATAAGTTTTAAGTTAAAAAAAAAAAACATTTTAAGTTAACAGAAAATATGACTAAATTTTTATTTTTATTTTTTTTATTGATATAAACCAGTGCTTGACTGCGATCCCACCTGATGGTAAGCAGTGATGCAATCATTGATGGTGAGGCGCACTAGTTTATTAAGAGCCTATTCACTCTAGCCTTGAAGGCACCAAAATATTTACAATTATATGAAATATACTTTTATTATTATTTTTTTAGGTGGAAAATCATTCAATGACTTCTCGCGCTCTTGGGCGGAGCGAAAGGGCGTGTTAGACTTTTACTAGCTAAAACCTACTCCTGTGCCTTCTTTGCGTTTATTTTTATATATGGATAAATTTAATATATTTAACAACTACAATTGATGACGAACAATAATTGAGCACTTCCAATTTTCATTATTATGTTAATTTACACTGTTCTCAAATAATAGTAGCGACAAAAAACATGTAAGTCCTGAGATATTTGTAATACATGACATGATTGAAAGGAGTGTCTATGGAGTTTCTTACACATTCTTCTCAGAGAGATCTACGCTTTAGAATGTGCAGTAAGCATCATTTTTTGACTGACTGACTTCTTGACAATTTAAAAGTGCCTGTAAATGATGTATTTGAAATAAATGCTTTGAATATACTTTTTATACATATAATCAATTTTGTCATTGTATATTTTTATCACTCAAATATCCAAAATAGGACATTAAAACCAACTGAATTTCAACTTTAAATGCCCAAAAACCCGACATAACCTAACCCAACATGTTATTTCAAATTTAAATTCCATACAGTCTACACGTTAACCGCGGGCGTTGCGTTCCGTTGCCCATTTATTTTACATGTGATGGAAAATTCTCTGAACGTGGAAAGGGTTTTAACGCGGTGCGATGGTCCGAGAAAACGCATCATACTTGTGTGCTACAAACACATGCCCAAGTTCGGCTCTGGTCACACACACTGAGAGAATTGACCCGTCATTGGCGGGACTTAGTCGTCGCTTATGCATGTGCGCGTTTGGTGTGTCTATTCGTACAGGGCCGTTGCAAATGTCTACGTGTTTATTTGTAGGTGTGTGTAATGTTTGATGGCAGACAGAGTTGCGCATCGTCATCATGACTGATTGGAACCACCTGCTGCCCGTACGATGGAAACTCTAACGATTTGTTTTTCGCTTGGGGAGGGGATTCTTTTGTCGTTGTTAGTGTAGTTTATCGGTTTGAAAGTCTGTCGTAAGGGATACGACTTTCAAGTGCCAAGATAAATGTGACTACGTTAATAGTAGTCTTTTACGTAATGTTGCTATAGATATGGATAAGTTATAATTTAATGCAGTTTTAAGACGACTGCGAAATGTTTATTTTTATTTTTATATGGTTACTTTTTTCTTCAATTAATTAGTAGTTATTCAAAACATTTGCACGCCAGAGTATGTGGCAAACATGTCTGAACCAATTATTAATTCTTTATGTCATCCTGCATCATCATCATCATCATCATTTCAGCCGAAAGACGTCCACTGCTGGACATAGGCCTCCCCCAAGCGTCGCCACAGCGAACGGTCCTGTGCGTCTCGCATCCATCGGACTCCCGCAACCGTTACCAAGTCATCGGTCCACCTTGTAGGAGGCCTTCCAACGCTACGTCTTCCGGTACGTGGTCGCCATTCCAGAACCTTTCGGCCCCAACGGCCATCTGTTCTGCGAGCAATGTGCCCTGCCCATTGCCACTTTAGTTTGGCGATTCTTCGTGCTATGTCGGCAACCTTGGTTCTCCTGCGGATATCCTCATTCCTGATTCGATCACGCAAGGAAACTCCGAGCATAGCCCTCTCCATTGCCCTTTGGGTGACTTTAAGCCTTCTAATGAGGCCCATTGTAAGCGACCACGTTTCTGAGCCATATGTCATCACTGGCAACACGCACTGGTCATAGACTTTCGTCTTGAGACACTGTGGTATATTGGACGAGAAGACACCACGCAGCTTCCCGAACGCTGCCCAGCCGAGTCGGATTCGACGATTGATCTCTTTCTCGAAGTTAGACCTTCCCAACTGGACCGTCTGTCCCAGGTAAACGTAGTCGTCTACAATTTCGAGTGTAGAGTCCCCGACCTTGATAGGAGTGGGTGCTACATGGCTGTTTACCATGACTTTGGTTTTGTCCATGTTCATTTTAAGTCCCACTCTTTCGGAAGCTCTACTGAGGTCACCAAGCATTGTACTGAGCTCCTCCGTAGTCTCAGCCATGACTACTATGTCGTCGGCAAACCGAAGGTGAGTGATGTACTCGCCATTGACATTAATGCCTAGCCCTCTCCATTCCAAAACCTTGAAGACATCCTCCATTGCTGCCGTGAACAGTTTCGGAGAAATAACGTCTCCCTGCCTCACACCCCGCTGCAAGAGGATAGGTTTCGAGGTCTGGTCTTGTAGTCGGACTGACATAGTGGCGTTTTTGTACAAACACTTCAGCACTTCGATATACCGATAGTCAATTTGGCACCGTTGGAGAGACTGCAGTACAGCCCAAGTTTCAATCGAATCAAAGGCTTTCTCGTAGTCCACAAACGCCAAGCAGAGAGGCTGGTTATACTCCTTAGTCTTCTGTATAACCTGCCGCAGCGTATGTATGTGGTCCACGGTGCTGAAGCCTTTTCGAAATCCGGCTTGTTCGGGAGGCTGGAAGTCGTCGAACCTGCGCGCGAGACGATTCGTGATGACTCTGGAAAACAGCTTGTAGACATGGCTCAGAAGCGAGATGGGCCTATAATTCTTAAGCAGGGCATTATCACCCTTCTTAAAGAAGAGTACCACCACGCCTCTGCTCCACGCCTGTGGCGTTTTTCCCTCGAGTATGACGGAATCAAATAGCTTCTGAAGGGCCTTAAGGACCGGTTTTCCACCCGCCTTCAGGAGTTCGGCCGTAATTCCGTCCTCACCCGACGCCTTGTTGTTTTTCAGCTGCTTCAGAGCCATCCTAATCTCGTACAGGCTGACGTCCGGGATATCTTCAGTATAGTGTCGAGTCAATCTAGCTCTTGGGTCGTTTACTAGATTTACAGCGGGTTTAGCGGTAGACGTGTATAACTGTCCATAAAAAGCCTCGATCTCTCCCAGAAGCTCCGATTTGGCGGATATGACTCTGCCATCGTCGGTCTTCAGTTTCGTGAGCTGGCTTTGCCCAATAGACAGATCTCGTGCAAATACTTTAGAGCCCTTATTCCGCTCAATCGCATCCTTAATCCTTGCTGTATTAAAGCGGCGAAGGTCACGTTTCAGGGACTTCGAGATCTGTCTATTGAGCTGCCGGTATATGCACGCATCGTCTGAAGACTGCAGAATCATCTCACGCCTCTTCTTCATTAGCTCGAGGGTCGGATCGGAGAGCTTCTTGTTTTTATTTGTACGGTGAGTCTTGAAAAACTTAGACCCGACCGTATGGACAGTTTCCACGAACCCATCGTTATATTCATCCACGGAGCTTCCTAGGCACTCGAAACGATTGTGGAGTTCGAGCTGAAAGCTCTCGGGGTTTTGGATCCGGATCTGTGCTGGACGGAGCGTAGACTTCATCAGTCGAGACCTTTCAAGCTTAATGTTAATATTCAATGTGCCTCTTACGACGCGGTGATCACTTCCAGTTTTCACCGCGTTGATCACAGAGACATCATTGAATATTTGCTTTTTCGTCGACAGGATGAAGTCAATCTCATTTCAAGTTGCACCGTCAGGACTTTGCCAGGTCCACCTTCTATGCTCACGCTTTTTGAAGAAGGAATTCATCATATAGAGGCCCTCCTTCTCCATAAAGCTAGCCAGTAGGTGTCCCCGGTGATTCCGACGTCCAAATCCAAATTGCCCCACTCGCAGCTCGTCACCGTCTCGTTTGCCCAGTTTCGCGTTAAAGTCCCCCATGACCACGGTGAAGTGAGTCTTAGAACCATGCATGGCTCTTGATATATCCTCATACATGGATTCTACTTCGTCGTCGGGATGTGTCGAGGTCGGGGCGTAGACCTGTATGACCTTCAGCGAATATCTTGATGATATTCTGAGTATAAGGTACGCCACCCTGGTCGACACACTCTCGATCCTCACGACATTGTTCACAAGGGACTTGTGGACGATAAACCCGACACCACCCTGGGACTGCTGGTCACCCTCCCGGAAATAGAGCAGGTTACCGGATTTGAGAATTATCGTATCCTCCCCCTGTCTTCGGACTTCAGACAATCCCACAATACTCCATCGCAACCTGCTCAATTCCTCCTCCAGTTCGGTGATCTTCTCGTCAGTCCTCAGTGTACGCGTGTTAAAAGTTGCCAGGTCGAGTCGTTTAATAGATGGGTAGCCAAATCTCATCCGGAGATTCTTCGCACCCCTTGCCTCGTCGTGGCCTTGACCGCTACCGGAGTCAAGGGTAGACGGGCTGCCGGGCACTAGGGGCCATTTTTTGTTTCTGTTTTTCATGTTGGGGGGGGGTTGCCATAATCGCCACGCTTGGCAGACGGGTTGGCGATCGCAGTTTGGTTGTTGTAATGCACAGAGGATGCTGCTGCCCATTCTCTGGTATGTCCCTTAGTCGCCTCTTACGACACCCTCGGGAAGAGATGGGATGGTGTTATTCTTAACGTCCGAACACCATACGGAACATCACGTCATCCTGCATGCACTTTCTTAATATTGTATGTGTACACATGTTTGAGCAAATAAATATATCTTATCTTATCTTATCTTATCTTATCTTATCTTATCTTATCTTATCTTCTTGAAGTGAAATAAATAAATAAATAAGACATTAGGTGAGCCTTCAAAATGATTGAGCTGAGTCGTGCTGATATTCCCATCACGTTCGTGAACGGACGCCGTCAGTTGAGACTGGTCATACTTTAACTGCCAGTGGCTTTTATTAAATTTTGTAGGGGAGGCCGGGGTTATAATTAACAGAGGTAAGTATTAACAAGCGAATTTCTCTAAAACTATACATAATAAACCTAAAGTGCATGCTATAAAACACTGCGAGACGTGGTCGCAGAACACGCTACATCCCAAGTCATGTAGCGTGGCCTGCGAAGACCACATTACATGATTTGGGATTGACAAGATGTGGACCGCGTGTCGTGTGACTGCGCTGTGTACTAGACCACGTTATTAGGCAGGTAACGAACATTTTTAACTTCACAATATAACACAATAACATAAACACAACACAACAACATAACAAACACACACAGCAACACAAGTACACAATTAACGACATAATCATGTTTTTTGAATTGGTCGATATATAGGTTGACTGGTAATTAGTGACCGATACTTAAACATGTGATTGTACTCATGATTACAAACAATTTTCCCAAAGAAACTTTTTTTTTATATTCTCATTAGTTTTATCACAATAACAAAACAGCTGTTTAAAAACGCGCGCTAGCGCCTGCGACCGGCGACCGCTCAGCTGTTAGCCGCGCGGCTTGCAAACCCATAGCTGTAAGTAATCTGTATGCTACATGTTTCAGTTGTATTACTATTGTAGGTACGACGGCGCCGGTCGCAGGCGCGCGCGTATTATAAACAGCCTTAGATTCAAATAGCTGTTTTGTTATTGTGATAAACTATTGAGTATATAAAAAAAAGTTTCTTTGGGAAAGTTGATTGTAAGCATGAGTACAATCACGTGTTTAAGTATCGGTCACTAATTACCAGTCACCCTATATATTTTATTCCTACTAATGCTTTTTTTTTAGGTGGGAAACCATCTAATGACTTCTCCCGCTCTAGGCCGGGCGAGAGAGCGTGTCAGATTTTTACTGACTAAAACGCGCTCCTACGTTCCTTGCCTTGTGTTCCAGGACCCTGGGTTTCCCATCGGAAGCGAACCCTTGGTCCCAGTAGGTTTCATCCCTGCTGTGCTCCTACGGTTTTACTAACATATCTTTATGTAAGCCTAACTTTTTATCAAGTATTTTTTCATGTTATGTTAAACCAAAAATGTACCTTTAGAGCTAAACTTATGCCTTTTTTGTATAATTTCTAGTCATTTAGTCAGTTATAATATTGAAAAAGAAATTCGATTTTTTCACAGCTTCAAGGGACCGCAGACTTGAGTACATGGCTTTAATTTCAAATCGATACCTCCACGCGTTATCGAGACAAAAGTTCTTGACAGACAGACAGACAGACAGATCGACGGACAACAAAGTGATCCTATAAGGGTTCCGATTTTTTCCTTTTGAGGTACGGAACCCTAAAAACAGACATCTTTTTAACCGACTTAAAAAAAAAGGAGGAGGTTATCAATTCGGTTGTATTTTTTTTTTATCATCATTATTTTTTATTTTTTTTTATGTTTGTTACCTCAGAACTCCGTCGTTTATGGACCGATTTGCAAATTTTTTTTCCCTTTATAGGATATGCTTCCAGATTGGTCCCATTTTTTTCAAAATCCAGTTCTGATGATGGGATCCATGAGGATTCGAGGGAACTCCTCAAAAATTATAGGCAACTCTATGGTAATTTTAGTATTTTCATCAAGAACTTAAGCATTTACAGTTAAAAAGTAACATTTGATGAAGTGAAATTGATGAAGAAGACCAGAAATGGTCAACGGAACTTCATACTCAAATAGATATCACAATGAAGATAGTTAAGCGACTATGACAATACAAATAAATGAATGATTCTGAATAGTTACGTTGAAAATGGTATCATCGAAGTGATCTGATGATGATGATGGAGCCGGAAGGTAGGCACTGGAACTCCGTAATTAATCAATGTAACCTAGCCGTGTTTGGACTTATTAGAATTGTCATGAGATGCACTTTGGCTATAAGGTACTATCGAACTGATCTGATGATGGAGCCGGAAGGTAGGCACAGGAACTCCGTAATTAATCAATGTATCCTAGCCGTGTTTGGGTTTATTAGAATTGTCGTGAGATGCTCTTTGGCTATAAGGTACTATCGAACTGATCTGATGATGGAGCCGGAAGGAGGAAGGTAGACACAGGAACTTTATAATAAAACAATGTAACCTAGCAGTATTTGGGTTAATTGGAATTGTCATGAGAAATAGGCACTCTGGTTATAAGTGTATCGCAACTAGTGTGAAATAAAAACTTTTTAGAAAAAAAAAAATAACCGACTTCATTAAAGAAAACACTAAAAGGATCAAAATAACTTTAATTTCGGAAGTCGGTGTTAAATAAGAAACAAACAATACCGAGAAACATCGACTTCCGAAATTAAAGTTATTTTGATCCTTTTAGTGTTTTTTTTTAGTGAAGTGGGTTATAGAATAGAATAGAATAGAATAGAATAAAACCTAGCTAGCCAAGCCAGCCAGCCAGCCTAGCTTATTTTTTTTTCTAAAAAGTTTTTTGTTTGAACAAAGACAACAAACCTGATTTCCTGTTTGTTTTGTATTTAATGAGTAAAGCCGTGAGTAAAACAGAAGCGTTTCTCTATGGATTGGTAATTGTGGCCGTCATGCTTGGTCGCCGACCCATGTATAGTAACAAGGGACTGACAAGCCTCCCACAAATGTTTGGCTACAAAATCATCGCTCAATCGACCATTCATTGCTTGTATATTAACGTCTGAATTCCTCGCAAAGTTAGGTAGTGGTATATTGCACTCACATTTTGCTAGTTATGTTTAAGTCCATTTTATAGGGCGAGCCTTCAACTACGAATAATCTAGATTCTGGGCTGCCACTGAGAAATCTATATCTATATATATAAAAGGAAAAACTGACTGACTGACATATCAACGTACAGTCAAAACTACTGGGCCTAAGAGCGTGAAATTTTGCACAGGGCTTCCTTTTATGACGTAGGCGAGCACTAAGTAAGGGTTTTTGAAAATGTACACCCTAAGGGGATGAAACGGAGCCCTAAAGTTTGTATAGAGCAAGCTACTTTCACACGGCTGGCAGAAACGAGTAGCTTATAAAAAAACCCAGTAGGTAACACTTTGCCTGACCCGTGAGTTGAATTGGGGTCCTCATCTTGCTCAACAGTAGTGCTTGCGACCACTCGACTTAAATGAGTAATGAGTTTTTAAACTAAAAGTAACTATGTATGAGCAGTGGTGGCTCAGTAGTAAAGGCCCCGACTTACGAGTTGTAGGTCGTGGGTTCCAACACAGCCAGGCGCATTACTTTGTGTAATTTATTTCATCACCACTGCTCTCGAAACGGTGAAGGAAATTATCATGAGGAAACCAGCATGTCCTAGAACCAAAAATTCGGAGATATATAACATTCACCAACTGTCACTGCTTCCGAATGGTGGTTTACAGCCCATTCCCTGACTGACCTGTTGGTCTAGTGGTTAGTGGCCCTGACTGCTATGCCGGGGGTCGTGGGTTCGATTCCCACCCAAGACAAATGTTCGTGTGATGAGCACAATCATTTGTTCTGTGTCTGGGTGTAATTTATCTATAATATGTATGTATTAAGAAATATATAAGTAGGTTTATCAGTTGTCTAGTACTCATAACACAAGCTCTGCTTAGCTTGAGACTAGACGGCGTTGTGTGATAATTGTGGAAAAAAAAAAACTGTTCCATTACTGTCTTTGTCTTTTGGTACAAATTCCCTCTCCTAAAGAGGCCTGAGTCCCAGTAGTGGGAACATTAAAGGGCTGATTATATTATACTACGTATGAATGGCAGTGACATATCTTTTCGGGGTTTCATCGCATTGTATTAAAAACTTATGTAAAATGTTTATCGTTTTTGTTATTGTAGTCGTTGACCTCCTTAGTAGTCCGTAATTTGAGCCGCACGAATACTGACAAATGCTTGCATTGGCTGGACAGGTCCACTCAAATCTGTGTGGTTCTTTCTTCAAAAGAGTCACACAAATCTGAGACAATAATCTGCATGGTTCTCATATGATTTGACCATTACATGTTTACGTACTGTATGGACTTTAAAAGAGACTTTGACTCCTGAGTTTGTTTCGGTGTTTCTTCTCAGCGTAGTCAGCTGGCAAACATCTAGTTTAAACTGTGTTTTTTTTTAAACCTATTTACAAAATAAATATCATTTATTGAGAATCATAAGTTACAGTAAATTAAAATAATGAATAAGTTTTGAGTAAACCACTGATATTTGTTTCGTCTAGCTCTGTAACGTTTGTCAATTAGGTATTTAACCTTCTCACACTTATCCTTTTTTAACGAAACTAAGTTATTATAAAAAAAATCTCATCAAGTTTCAAATATTAAACATTTTTCATAATACTTGTACGGACAAAAAACTTGAAATGAAGAAAGTTAATAAATAAATAATATAGTGAACTTGATCGGATCGAGTGGAATAACTGGCATAATTCGAGCTGACGGGGAGGTTTAATTAAAGAAACGCTCATGGCATCCACCTCAGACACAGGGATTGGGTTGGTTAGTATTGGGTTCCGTATAAATACTATTTGTCTGTCTTAGCTAGGAGCTGTCAAACATACAAACTGTCAAACGTTCGAAGATTAAAATAGTCGTCGTAGTTTTCCAACTATTTGTTTTTTTTTTTCTTTCATTAGAGCTTTTTCCTGACAAGACCAAATACAATAAAAAAATCAGCTTAATTGGTGCAGCCGTTCACGTGTGATGAAATGACCAACGGTAATCAATGTATAGTGGGATTCATTATCATATAGGTATGTATGTAGATTAACTATATTACTTGTCAACAAGAAAGAAAATACAATTTTTGCATGAAACAAAAGACTCCACGTGAACACTTTAATAACACGACGACATCTTCTCATATTACAAGTAAGAGTTTCATTTTTATGCTCTTTAGTATTCATTCTAAGTGCGGTACCCTAGAAGTAGGTTTTAACGGCGCCGGTCGAAATAAATAATAATGGCATTTTACCGAAGCGGCTAAAATCCACCAGGGGATGGGCTTAATTGACTTCATTTATGTTTATGTAGAATGGAAAGAGCTACGGTGTTTGTACGTTGAAGATTGTGGAGGGAAAACTGGTATCGCTGTTTCTGTACTAAAACATTGAGAGAAAACTATGAAAATAAAAATAACCACATGAAAAAATAATAAATGGTACAAACTTATCTATTTAGTAAAATATAGTAGTAGTAGTAGTAGTGTAGTATAGATAGTTTTATTTTTTTATGGTGCGAAATCATACAATGACTTCTCTCGCTCTGGGTGGTATGCGAGGGTATGTCTTTTACTGACCAAAACCACACCAGTGTCCTTCAATTGCCCTTTGCGTTCTAAGACCACGGGTTTCGCGCATCGGTCCTGCTGGGCCTCTACGGTTTGCTGACATCTCTTTGAGGAGCGTGTGAAAAACTACGCGCTGTCCACGACTTGGGCTCGGTCCGGTCGTATTACCTTATGGGCTGGACGACGAGCTACCCATTGCTCGTCGCCCGCGTCTACCGTGGCTGGTAGTCCGGGTCAAGGTCTCGGCGGTTGAGGCGTGAGGACGTCCGTTCCCTCACACGTGCGGCCGTCTTTCATTTGTTCACTAGCATTACTACTTCGCAGAGAAGGCGAACACGTGCCATTCCTTCACGCTCCGGACCATGACCTGCACTAAGGCCCGGATTGCATAGATAGGAACGGGTTTGTGTATAATAGTGTGTGTGTGTGTGTGTGACAATAATGGTGTTAGAATGTTCGAAAGAGTTGAAAAAAAAATTAAAGGAACACGAGTAGATTTTAGTTAGTAAAAGTCTGATACCCCCCACTCCTCCCTCTCGCACCACCCACACCGGAAGAAGTTATTTATATTTTTATATGACTAGCTTTTGTCCGCGGCTTTACCCGCGTACATAAAATATAGCCTATGTCACTCAGGAATTAAACAGCTTTCTACCGGTGAAAATTTTTTTGAAATCGGACCAGTACTTTCAGAGATTAGTTCCTACAAACAAAAAAAATAAAAAAGCAAACTTCACCTCTCTTTATAATATTAGCGTAGATTTCCCACCAAAAAATGTTCTGTCTGTTTGTATTTGCTTAAGTCAAAAATGAATAGGTTACCTCTAGGTAAGCGTGCTCCATCACCGACAACATCGTCGCTTTCCATCAGGTGGGATAGAGGTCAAGCGTGAGGCTATCAATAATAATGATAGTACATCGTGAAAGCTGAGAAGGATGAACAAACTAAGAATCTTGACTTGGCTCGCGAGGTTGTCGATATGTGGGAGGTGGATATAGTAGTCGGCATAATGCCGATAGTTGTGACGGCCATTGGCTTAATTGCTAATAGCCTCTACTAACATCTGAGGAGGGTCGCGTTGGGCAATTGGATCAAGGGTTTGGAGGTTCCTCTCCCAGGAGCCATGATCAGCGGTAGCTTGTACCCTATTCCTGATACTGGTGGGTTACTATTTTTAAATGTTTTATGTGTTAATATTTAAAAATACGAGTGACAGGACAGAACGGAAGAAAAAAACGTGTTGCGCCGACCCCAAATAAAACGTGACAAGGGCAGGAAGATGATGAGATGATGATGATTTAAAAATAAAAACTATATGTATGTAAAGAATATAAATAAGATAATAATAATAACATAGTAGCAGCTGCTGGAATAATATCTGTCATGTGCAATTTAGCTTCACTGTTTTTGACTGACCGACATTTTGACAATTCAAAAGTCCCTGTGTGGTCTACTTGAAATAAACGTTTCTGATTTCTGTGCATTTTTCATTTAAAAGAAAAGGTCGCTTCTAACTGCAATAGGTATTACGACGCATAAGTGAAGAAATTTCGCAAACAAAACCAAGTCGCAAAGTTAGTTCACAAAGATATTCATTGGAAAGCGCCGCCTTCTCTTAATTCTTCCCTGATATCTTTTTAATGGAGTCAGTATTATAAAAGCGTTAGACGGGCTGCCTCCAGCTTCAGAGGTTATAAGATAGATGGTTCTACAAGTTTATAGTCACTTTATGCGAACGAAATTAATTTAATTAAGCTATAGGACTTATTTGATCTTACAGGTCGGGCAACAGATAAAAGGATTGCTTTAAAAACCTAAAGGTTGTACTTTCCACTACCGTTTCATACCGTCAACACGGCTGACTTCCGAGTACTTAATGTGAGTTGTTTTCACGATTGAAATGTTTACCGTGGGGGCCTGTTGGGCCGCGGAGGTAGATTGCAGTGACCGCTGCATCCAGTGCGGTCAGCCCGGTCACAAGGCGGTCGAATGCCGTGCAACGCCGCACTGCTACGCATGTGCCGCGGCATGCAAGTCGGCCGTCCACCGGGCTGGGAGCAGGTCTTGCGACCCCCCCGCTAAGACCAAGGGCAAGGTCCGAAGGCTCATCCATCCCGACGCCCTCACTGCCGCAGCCGCCTCCTTGGCTGCCGCCGCTGTCGCCGCTGCAACCCCCGCGGCAAGGTCCTCAAGTGGGGCTCTGGAGGAGACTGTTATGGATATCAATAACGGCTCCATTACGTCTCCTCCAGGCGAACATCAACCACTGTGCCCCCGCTCAGGATCTGTTGCTCTAGAGCATGGCGCAGTGGTCGATCAACATCGCCGTGGTCTCCGAGCCGTTCCGAGCAGCACGATTCGGGGACATTGCAGTTGTAGGCGTCTACCTGTCCCCGAACAGAACGCTCACCGATCTCCACAACTCCCTTATGGAGCTGAATGCCGTCATCGCTGGGTTTGGTTCCCTTCTCGTCGTCGTGTGCGGGGACTTCAGTGCCAAGAACTTGGCTTAGGGTTCCCGGTATACAGACCGGAAGGGTCAGATGGTGGAGGACTGGGCTCTGGAGACAGGCCTGGTCGTCCTAAACCGAGGTTCTGTACCCACGTTGTTGGAACGATTTGCCTGCTGAGGTCTTCCCATCCGATCATAACTTGGGTGTCTTCAAGGCTAGAGTGAATAGGCTCTTAATAAACTAGTGCGCCTCACCATCAACAATTGCATCACTGCTTACTGAATCGCCTGGGTGTCCCCACTTTGTGGATACGGTGGAGCATAAGGTAGAGGTGTGCCCCGCTTGGACAGAGCACTATTTTTCACAGTTCCCAAGTTTTTTGTAAATATTTCTCAAATTAAAACGTAACCTCAAAACCATGTACATAATTATTTAAAACAGCTCATAAATATTCTTAAACTAACAAGATCGTCAAACGTAATTACGATTCTCCGAATAATAACGAATCAGAGACCATTGCCCCCATCCCAATCAGTGGAGATCAGATCAAACAGTGATTACAGACACCGGCACTGTTTGCACTCTTAATAGATCTATGACAGGCAAAACTTTTCAGGGTACATTCTACCAATATAACATGCAGTGCATTCAAACGAAAACATTCTTTATTTTAAAGTTAATAGAGATCATGGTGACAGTAAATGATTTGGTAATTGCGGTGCTTATCAAGTTTGTATTTCAAAGATTGGATTAAACGAATCCTTTGATTGAGTAAGTGTATCGTTGAATGACGACTTCCAGTTATTTTTAATTCTTTTGATTTTCTGTCAGTCTCATATTAGTTTGTTATGGTGGATTAGTACTCGATAGATTTATATGTATTCATTAATGTGTGTACTTAATATTGTTCAGTAGGCGTAATAATACTTATTTTATTAATATTTGTATGCCACTTACTGTGGCAGAACACAGAGACACTTATATAAAATTTTATAACAACTAAATTGTACCTGTGTGCACACTAATAAACTTTTTGTATTTGTATTCGATGCGACTTTTTTATTTTCTTGTGGTTACTAGTACTATGAGTTCTATCCAATCGCTGTTATTGTTGTTGTGTTGTTGTAAAAGACTATCGTCTAACAGCCCCCCCTAGCCAAGTTACGGCCGTTTCGTTTCGATTCTCTTGCGTCGAAAGCCTCGAGTAGGTTACGCCTCCGATTCCTTTGTTCTGACGTCATCTGGCCGTGGATTTTGGATGTGGTCAGAACAAAGGAATCGGAGGCGTGGCGAGAATCGAAATGAAATGGTCGTAACTTGGCTAGAGGGGCAGAACCAGATGGAGCAAGCTCCATCTGGTTCTGTTAGACGATAGTATTTTTTTTTACGTGGAAAATCATCAAATAACATCTCTCGCTCTAGGTGGAGCGGGAAGGCGTGTCAGACTTCTCTAAAACCCACCTGCGTTCCTTTAGTTACCTCTTGCGTTCCAGGGCCGCGGTAACTCATTCGAACAATCCTGCAACCCGGTCAGGCATCGAGACTTCGGGTTCTGAGGCTATAGATTTAGTGCCTGGTTAAATAGAAAATACACTGTGTAATAAAACTTGACTAATCACGGCTTAATATCAATATTTAACATCGATCTGGCATCGACCTCTACATCTGCTGGTAATATAAATATTATTTCAGTAACTCCGGGATTTTCCGTAAGTACGTGGAAGATTTATTCCCGGAACTCATATGTTAACTGAAACCGGTTTTTTTAAGGTCAATCATCCAATGACTTCTCTCGCTAGGGCGGAGCGTGAAGGCAGTTCAGACATTTACTCACTAAAACCACACCTATGTTGCTTCTTTGCCCTCTGCGTTCCAGGACCACGGGTTTTCCTGTTGGAAATAAACCTCTGGCCCCAGTAGGCTTTGGCCCTGCTGGGCCCCTACAGTTTTGCTGACAGAGGTCAGCAGGACGACTTGGGCTCAGTCCGGACGGTTATTGGACGGCTGGATGACGAGCTACCCATTTCTCGTCGTCCGTAAGCCCAAGCCTACGATGGCTGTAAATCGGGGTCGGGATCACGCGGCTGCGGCGTGAGGACGTCTGTTCCCTCATGCGTGCGGCCGACTCCTTCGCTAGTATTGCAGCTTCGCAGAAGGAGACGTCCGAACTGAAATCGGTGCTTTATGCTTTCCAAAATAGATCTTTCAAAAGTCTGATAGAGACGACGACGATCCATCGTACCTAATAGTGCGTAGTTCAAATATAGTATGGGTTTGCATTTGAAGATTGTACCTTTATGGGTTGTATGAGCAATATTCACGCATACTATTTTTTAGCCTTATTATACTGGTTCTCAAAAGCATCATGGGTCTTAAAATCAGTATAGTTCCTGTGTAAGAAATAAATGCTCTTTCTGTATTATATAGCGCCGTCTCTGACACAACGGATTCATAGTGAATTGAAAACATCATGGTAGGGCCCCAATACATCCAGAGATAGCCTTTTATTATTTTACTTCTTTATTTTATTCATTAAGAGAAGAACCAAGGCTATCGACATAGCCTAAAGAATCGCCAGACTTAAGTGGCAGTGGGCAGGGCACATTGCTCGCAGAACAGACCGTCGATGAGGCTGAAAAGTTCTGGTGTGGCGACCACGTAGCAGAAAACGCAGTATTGGAAGGCCTCTCACAAGGTGGATCGTAGAACTGGTGAGGGTCGCGAGAATCCGATAGATGCGTCACGCACAGGACCGGTCGTTATGGCGACACTTGGGGGAGGCCTATGTCCAGCCGTGGACGTCTATCGGCCGAAATGATGATAATGTAATATTCATTTAGATTACAATTTGACTGACTCATTTTAAAACTTAATAGTTCAAAAGAAATTGACGTTTTGTTACTCATTAAAACTACTTACATGTTAACAATAATATTCTTCATAAATCGGGTAATAAAGCCGATAAAAACTCTCTCCAATTTAACAAGATCCCTTACAAGATCATTAATGATACCGTAAAACTTCAGCACAGAAGAACATCGTAAGATATGAAGCGCAGGCTTTTGCAGCACCACCAACTTCAAAGGGCAAAGTTCACCTTGATTGGCGTAAGCTCCTTTGCAGCTAATTCATTAGTCAGTTTCAACCTTGTTCCTAATAGCGTAAGGTCTAATTTAAGTCTACTGAGGTGTAGCATTTGACGTGATAAGTGACTGTTTTTTCGGAAAGGCGCCTTTTAAGAGGACGTGTTTCTTGTCCTTATATGTTTTCTTCACAAATAAGTAGATAAAGTAATTTTTCTTTAATTTAAAGTAAAACTCTCTTGCCTTTTCCCAACTAGCTTGGGTTCCAGTCTAACCGAATGCGGCTGAATACCCATGTTTTACAATTAATAATTTAAACTTTTGTAAAATATAAAAAAAAAAACGCTAAATAGTGCAAAATAACTTTAATTTCGGAAGTCGATGTTTCTATAATAGTTTTGTCTCTTCGTTTTTTTTAAGTCGGTTGTATTTTTTTTTTTGTTGGTTTTTTTTATTTTACACTTTTTAGTTATGGTACCACAACTTATAAGTACCTCTCAGCCAAATTTAAATACCTTATAGCCAGAGTGAATCTCATGACCATTCTAATAATCCCAAACACGGTTCCAGCTTCATCATCAGATCAGTTCCTATGAGGAGTTCCGTTCCATTTCTTCGAAGTCCATTATCAGATCATAACAATATTTCTATGGGACCAATTCGGATCTTTACGGATAACCTTTCAATCAAAAAAAAATAACTTTCATAATCGGTCCACAATTGACTGAGAAATCGCCGAACATCCTTCTTTTTGAAGTCGCTTAAAAATATTGCACCATACAGTGAGTAACCAACACATGCGACACTAAAGCCTCGATCTCGGCTCTATTTAACCCGTATCGTGTAGTCTTTGAGATCCCTCTACAAAACAATGTATTGTCCATGTAGTAGCCATGACGGAGAATTGGCCATTTCATAATGTGACCGGCCATACTTGAACTTTTTGCGATTTCTTCATCAACGTTTGGCCATATCATAATGTGAGGTCTTCATAAAAATTTTGACTAATACCAGGATAGAAATGTGTCCTATGTTCTATTACAGGACATGGTATCCGTGTGCGTGTTAATGCGTTCAACCGTTTGAACGTAAAGGAGTAACTAACATATTTTCAAACTTTCTCTATTATGATATTCGTGTTAAGTGTGATTTCGGACAGCTGCATAGTTAATTTCGGTGGAGCATACGGTAGACGTGTGCCCTGCCCGCCGGGACCTCTCACGCCGGGCCTTGGTACAGGCCAAGGTCCGGAGCGAGGAGGAATGGCAGGTGGTCGCCTCCTCCGAAGCAGTAATGCTAGCAATGGAGGTGGCCGTAGGCGCGAGGGGAACGACCCTCATGCCCCAGCCGCCGGGATGCTGATCCCGATTTCCAGTCACCGTAGGCGCAGGCTTGCGGACGGCGTGCAATGGGTAACACGCCGTCCGATCGTCCGGTAAACGTCCGAACCGAGCCCAAGTCATCGATGGCACGTAGTGTTCCACGCGCACTTCAAAGGAGATGTCAGCAAAATCGTAGAGGCCCAGCAGGGTCAAAGTCTACTGGGGCCATGGGTTAAGTGAAAATGAACCCCCGTGGTCCTGGAACGCAAGGCAAAGAAGGAACGAGTGGGTTTTAGTCAGTAAAGTAAAAGTATGACACGCCCTCCCGCCCCGCCCAAAGGCGGGAGATGTCATTAGATGATTTCCCACGTAAAAAAAGGTATAGTTAATTTGGTTAGTAAAAATACTTTACCTATATAACTAGTACAAGCAAATAAGTGTGTGTATATGCCTGCCTTTGTGGTGTATTTACAATAAAAGCAAACATTAACAATAAAGTAAGTGCCTGAAGCACATCGTGAACGATAAAGCAAGATATAAGTATCCTACTGGACCGTTTTCTCCACAAAATGCTTCAAAATAGGGAGTAAGAACTCTTCGTCATAGTTTTCAGGACACAATTGTTATTGACCCTTAAGCCATGATCTATACTGGGTTGCTCGTGGTCCTGGGACGCAAATGGCAACTGAAGGAACTTAGGTGTGGTTTTAGTCAGTAGAAGTCTGACACGCCCTCCCACTCCGCCCTAGAGCGAGAGAAGTCATTAGATGATATCCCTCTTAAAAAAAAAAACTGCAGTGTTGATACTTGAACAGCACCCTAAAAATACTGGACGCATAGTACATCTGGCCACTTTAAGAAATTACCGATTCTCCGATCTGGCTACGACACCTATGTATCGTTTGTGGGCGCGATCTAGCGTGAAGGTGTAGATAAGTGTTATTTTCTTTTAGATCGCTCGCCATGTAAACAAGAGGGAAGGTCGCATCGATCGACGCCGACATTTGAATCAAATATATTCCAAGACATGGAAAAGCACTCAGTTTTTTGTTAGAACTCGATTCATATATTTTCTAGAAAATTTATTACTCTACAAAAATACAAGTTTACGGTATTCGAATTGAGTGGCGACCACGTAAGGTGGACCGATAACCTGGTGAGGGTCTCGGGAGTCGATGGATGCGAGACGCACAGGGTCAGTCGGTGTGTCGTAATAGTGGACGTCTTTTTTCTGAAACGATAATGATTGTGAATGTTACTCAAACAATTGTCACTGCTAATTTTTATTAGGTTAGTAAAATGACATTCCGCAAATATATGAGATGGACAACGTAACAGTGCGTGTGGTGCTTGCAGATAATTCTGGACTGATTTGGCAATCGTTATTACTGATAAAATGTCAATCTCTCCGGATGAGCTTTTCTGAATCACAATTAGTTCTTATAATTTTCCCACTGTTGAGATTCAGGCCTACTTTCTAGGAAATGGCATGGGCCGTAATCCACCACGCAGACCCGGTGCGGATTGGTGGATGTCACATGTCTCCGAAGTTTTAGTTCTAGGGTTCTTCACGATGCTTTCCTTCACGGTTTTGACAGTAATAGTAAATAAATTACACAAAGTAAACTTGCCTGCCTAGGTTTAAATACATGACCATGACCATGCCTGGGTTTAATCACACCACCATTATCACTGGTCCACCAGTGATTACATGACGCCACCATTATCACTGGCCCACCATGGCTCATCAACTAGAATCAACCCTTATTAATTTGTTGATTACCTAAATGAATCTACAATATTTCAGGCAGGGTTTTACTTGACCTGCAAAAGAAATCTCAAAAAAAAATGGACTCACAAGTCACTTTTAAGTTGGCATTAACTACGAAATGGCCAGAAACTAAGTCCTTACAACATGCTAAGTATACAATAATTAAAGGCGCACAAAAGTTGACACCTAAACTAAGAATTCCTGTATTTTATGAGTCTGTGTTCTACTGCCACTTGGACACTATAAACCCATAAATAAGGATTTTAGAGCTTACCAGCTCTTTTTGTAATGAAGAATATATATATATTGAATAATGAAGAATAATGAAGAATATAATATATATATATAATTCAGCTGATTTTGTAATGAAGAATATATTATTACACAGTAAAAATAAAAAGTAAACAAAATAAAAGTATAAGATTGAATTAAAAGTAAAATTACTGTGTAGTTGATTCTGTGTGTGTGCCTGGGAATCGTATTCGCGCCATCATCAAAAGTCCAAAGGTGACAAGTACTAACGCTATTACAAAATAAAACACTAGCTAAATTCCAAGCCATACACTTCACATCCATGACCTACACTTGTACTTACTCCCGACAGACGCATTAGTCCGCCGGGTATTGGCGCGAAGAGTAATGGCGACAGCGCGTGGCTGGAATGCGAATGTAATAAGCTACAACAGCTTGCTGACCGGCTGATTGTACCGCGGTCTGCTATAATGGACCTCTTGATGTAGCTCTGCAGAATATTAAATGATCACCTTATTGCTGTAGTTGTTGACTCTAAATTTCAGATCTAATATATTCTACACAGTACAGCTATACATTTCAGACTTAAAGAAATATAGACCTAATTAATAGAGAATTTTAAGGCTAGTTTTGAGTAACTGGGAATCAGTAGAAATAGGACCCTTTTCTAGACGATCGTTGATTTTTCTAACCCATTTTTATAAAAAGGTAAACTGTTTGTTTATAGTTTTCTTATAGGCTATGTCAAGAAGTACTTACTGATATAATTACAAAAAAAAAAAACAGAATAAAAACTACACTATTTTTGAGTGTTCTAGGATATATGGTATCTTATAACAAAAATTTTCGTGCTTACAAGTTGCAAAGAAGCTAGTTTTCAATGCAGATACGTTTACAATATTTTGTAGTTACTGACTTTTAGTACCTGTAGGGGAAGCCCGGGCAAGACGCATATGTTAAGGGATAATGTAAATAAAACCATAATCTGATAATCAATAGAACTCTTTGTACTTTTAATTTGTACTATGTTTAATCATCTTTGAAAAATAATCACATAAACTTAAAAACTTTAATGATTTCTATATTAATTATGAGTATTAACAAAAAGTATCAATTATCCGTTTTGCCCCGGGTCGGGCCAAACGGATACGCCCCAAGGGCAAAAAGGATAGTGTTGAATTAGTTAACATCAGTCTTCGTTCATTCATCACAGAAGTAGCTGTCAACTCCTACATAAGAAGTGCAGTCTTCATGCGCTCAACTTCTGAATTGATTACACTGAATCCAATCTTCGGCTGGTGGTTCAGTGTAGTTGTCAGAGCACACTAAACGGATTTTTGTTCTGTTGTTTGACTGAGGGTCTTTTAGCTTTAGTCTTGCTGGGGCCTGCGAACTCTGAAATCTTGGTCTTCTTATTATTTGCCTTCTGAAATTTTTAATGGTTGCTCAGTTTTGACAGGAGTAGACGTCAACACCCGTGATCTGGAATAGGTCTAATTTGAAATGGCGTAAGGCTCTTTCTGGAGGAGAATCATTAAAAACGCAGACGGTCACAGTAGACGATGTGCCATTAAAAGGATCTACGAGTATGTCCACTCTCGAAGGTGCATCATTTACAGGACCTTCAGTCATAGTAGAGAATGGTTTAGGAAAAGGACGGTCGGTCATCGTTGATGGAGCGTAATCTTCGTCTCCAAAAACATTTAGATCATAAGGCCAAATTCTCGGTTTTCTAAACCCATTAACTGCATTCTGGACCGAAGCACTTTTGGCGTACGCTCCCCCAAATAGTTTTGCCATATCGTACTGGTTTACAATACGACCTGGGTGCATTTTTTGAAAACGGATACCTATCCGGTTTGCCCATATCCATTTTGCCCAACACGCTCATATTAGAAACAAGTCAAGGCTTGAAATAATTTTAGTATGTAGACAAAAAGTAACAATCATAAATAATACTTATATAAACGTACAATTGGATAAATAAAACATTTCATAGATAACTAATGACTAATACGAAAAGTTTATGTCGTAACAAAACAACGATATTTCATTTTTTTTCTTTTCACAACAAATGCACTCGCGTATTGTTTTGGTTGATCTGTCATAGCGTCGCCGTTGGCATATGAAACGACTAGAAAATTAGTCAAAGCGCCATCTATTATAGATTTATGGAAAAAACAGTTATTCTTCTTACCCGCACTATGCTTCTTGCCCGGGCTTCCCCTACTATGGAGTTAAATGAGCATGAAAAACCTTTCCTTTTCTCCTTTTTTTGGTTTTTAAGTAGCTAAAACCCTCAAAAACTCCTAAATATTTAATCTATTCTTCCAAATCAACCATTCCATAGTTTGCCACCACATCGACATACCCCCGTCTACCCCGTCATCATTTGAAACAGTTCCTAAATCTTCTTCATCCGTAGCCCTCCGTATCACTAGATGACGAGGGTCACCTGAGCAGGCAGCCAACACCAGGCTCCCTGCTGATACCTAAAGGATCTATTATCATCTTGATGGTTATCCGACAGTTTGTTTGAAGACTGAATAATAATTGAGTAGTCGATTGGTGAAGGATTTACGTGAGACTGGCTATTCACGCGGATTCGCTTCCGTCGATTATCCCTTAGGAGCTGTGTATTTTACGTGATGAGAATGAATAAGTGGCTTAAATCTGTCTGCTATAGTGTTTCTTTATCAGTAAAATTTCGCATTGGGCGTTTTCTGTTACTATCATTTTAAAGGATTTCGATTATAAAGATCAGTACAACTCGATGTTTAAAAATACATTTGCTAAATTCTAGTAGGTTTTGGTTGTACATTTTCGTTGAGAAATAAGACTGCTCGAGTGTATGGGTTTCTTGTCTATGTGAGTTTAAATGTTTATGAACACACCCACGACGTAGAAGTAATTCTTAGTGTGCGGCAACGTTGATTATATTTTTTTAAATGTTATCAAGGCCCGTAACGAATGTGGAAATTTATATTAAACTCAGATTAAATACTGCTAAATTGTAACATCGTCATAATTTTTTTCTACTCGCAGCACAAAGACCAGCCAGAAACAAACCGCAAAATTCATATTTCGAGTAACACTTTTCAAACACACAAACTTTTTGCATCGCAGAGCTACCTTAAATACTGAAAATAATGAGCCGACAAGTGGCGTAGCGTGGCCGGTCGTAGCCGACCGTGGCCGAAAATTCTCTACGGAGAGGAAAGATTTACTTTTATTGAACGAAATATTCAATCAGAAACATTGTGCTATGTCAAACTTGCTTGGTTCAGAAAAGTTCAAAAACTTTAGTAATTTTAGCACACTCCCTTGGACATTTAAATGTCAAAGCTTATCATAATGATACGCATAATAGTCAAAAATCTATTCTCGATATAAATTTAATCGTGCTCGATTTTGCAGCTTTATGTGTGTGTGTGCTTATTTTCCGATTAGGAACGGTGCCAAGCCTATCTAACCTCTGTAAAATTTTATCGATCGATTCAATATTCCAATTTTAGCGTGGGGCCACAGTTCAGTCGGAAGGGGGCACTCTTCAGTTACGATTCAGAGAAAATCTGTATCATGGATCGCCTCTAAGGCCAAAGTCAAAATTCAGTGCTACGTCTCCTAAAAATGAAAAATAACAAATAAATGTTAATTAATAATTCTCAAAAACTGAAAATCCAAAGTGTATGTGCGACAAGAGTATAAAACGGTTCAAATTTAAGATACAATAATTAGTTTTGTATAATTTTGCCGCTCCTAAATGACGAGTGACGCGCACCTACTATGTTACGCCACTGCCTCCGACATTACTGGCCACAGAGAGATTTATAAAAACCTTTTTGTTTATTTTGCGTCTAAACCTTTCTGACATAGAAAATAGACTGAGCGTTCTTTATTTAGGTATAAATTCAATACAGATAGAAAAGTGTGAAAGAGACAAAGCGTTCGTAAGGCCAGTAGTTGTAGTTTGAGATATCACGTCTGTTACAGTGTGACCAAGAAAAAAAGCATAGGTTTGGCCACACAGTCACAATGTATCTTTTTACATAGTGAAGGCGTTAAATAAAAAAATAATCGTTCATAAATTCCAAAAAAGTATTTACTGTCAAAATTAAAGTAGAGCAGTTTTTGACAGATTGAGAGAGAGGTTAGAGTTGACCTGAGATGATTCCCAGAATTTAATGTTTCCTACATTCCGGGAATTGTCTCAGGTCAATTTTGTAAAGATTATAGTGCTCAGTCCATTACGAGAATGGCCTCGTAGGTAAATTTTGTAAGGGTAATGCTCAGTCCATTCTTTGTGTCCACGATCTAAACGTAACAACTAACTGTTGCTACGCGGCTTTAATTAAAGGGCCACATGACTGGAATAATTGTTCGTTTAGATATTAAGCTGAGGTCTGGCTGTGTAATCACAGCTTTACAACAACGAAGATGGGAAATAATTCCAATTAAACATATTAAGAGGTAGGTACTAGGTATTTACCTACTTGTACTTCTTTTCAATTCAACGGTTTAGTCCTTAGGTGCCGGTTTGTGGACGACGAGCAATAGGTAGGTCCCCGTCCGGCTGTTCGGTAAGGCCCAAGCCCGAGTCGTTGAAGGCTCTTAGTATGCGCCATGCCCACCTCAAAGATACTCGTATGTTGGTAAAACCGTAGGGGCCCATCAGATCCGATGCCGTAATCCTAGAACGCAAAGGGTAACTGAAGGACACAGGTGTGGTTTTAATCAGTAAAAGTGTGACACGCCCTCTTGCTCCACCTTAGTGCGGCAGAAGTCATTGGATGATTTTCCATCTCAAAAAAAGCCCACGTATTTTCATTGTTCATGGATGTATAAATAAATATGTGATATGAAATAATTAACACTGATGGGTAACAGTAGAGTTCCTTATCGGTTTTTCTATATAGAGAACGATCAATGTGACCCAGAAACATAGTTTCCGTCGGTTCACGAATACTCGTTTTGGTCTATGTTATTTTTTTTTTGATAAATGCTCAACGAGAATTAAACCCGAACGGTCAAATAAAATGTTTAATTGATATGATAAATATGAGTGCTCAGTTGTAAGTCATGCCACAGGTTTTATTATTATTTATTTATTTATTATATTCTTTATTGTACACCACATAAACAAAAATAAGGACAAACATAATTAAAAATAAGTGTACAATGGGCGGTCTTATCGCACAGGGCAATCTCTTACAGACAACCTTTGGATGGACTGAAAGAGAGGAGATGGATTTAGGGCTGTCAGTGTACAACATCAGAAAAATACTAATAAGACAGAATAACACAAATACATACATACAATATAAGAAAAAAAAAATATATACTAATAAATATTAAATATATAATTGAGCCAGGAGAAGAAAAAAATCAAAGTGAAAGGTAATGCTCCTTCACCATTTTTTAAACGTAGGTAGCGTTTGAGCACGCCTCACTTCTAAGGGTAACGCATTCCACAAACGAGCTGCTTGAATTGTGAAAGATTTGTCAACGAAAGAAGTGGAATGCGTGCGAATACTTAATTTTAGGTTTTCCGATGATCTCAAGGACCTACTATGTGTGTCACTGAGAAACTGAAAGCGTTCCTTAAGATAAAACGGGGTACAAGGATTAAATAGCACATTATAAAGCAAAGAAAGTATGTGGGCGTTCCGGCGAAGGCGAATAGGAAGCCATTTGAGCTTAGTACGAAATTCAGAAACGTGGTCATACTTGCGCAAGCCAAATATGAACCTGATACAGAGATTTCAAGAAGAGAGAGAGGGAGAGAGAGTTTAGGTTTTCAAGAAGTTCAGCCTTGTTAGTGAAGAAACCCTCTATAGTTACAGAGATTATGTTCAGAGCTGGTTTAGTAATAGAAAGCATTTCCATACAGCGTGGCAATACTGCCAGTCTTTTGGGCACATTACCAGTTGCCAGTCTTTCGGACAGCGATGTGGAAGAATTTTTTGACGCCATATTTTAGTTTGTTTTCAGTTAGTTGTAATTAGTTTAGTGCCTTATGATTATTATTTTTTTTATTCTTGTTAGGTTCGCGCTTGACCGCTATCTCACCTGATGGATGATTTTACTGTAATTATAGTAGTTAAGTATTTTTTGAATAAAAATCATACATAGCTATTGTATGCTAGTGAATAACATTCCTTCTACATTACGTTGTCCGTAAAGCTGCCTCGTAGGTATCCTTGTGTCCGAGGGTTACTACAAAGTTATGTAACTTATCGACGCGCTCCAAATCAATTTCTGTTTGTCAATTTATTAAATTGGATGACGTTTATTCTTGTTGTTTCAGTATTTTATTACTTATCATTTACTACGCAAAAATATATATTTATTTACCTCTCACCCAACACCCAACAATGGATGATAATAAGAATGACAATAAGGTTCAGTTCAAAACCAGCGTTATTTTTTCAGTCAGCATTTTTAATTAACAACCCAAGTTTTGTATACTTTTTATTTCACAAGCAATTCATTCTGCAAATGTTTTATTTTATAAACACTCGTTTTACAAACATTTATTTGGCAAAAGCTTATCTTTACAATTTTATTGAGGTGAAAAACAATTTCCACCACAATAAAAAAGGCAACCATATAATTATAATTGTTTGGCATTTTGCTGAACTGAACCTATTTGACGCAGCCGTGAGACACACAATGTTGTTATTTCAAACTAGCTACTGCCAATGGCTTCGTCCGCGGGTAAGTAGGAAATTGTCACAAAGGAACATACTCTCGGGATAAAAAGTATCCTATGTGCTATTCCAGGATATAGTCTACCAGAGTACCAAATTTCGTCGAAATTCAATAAGCCATTAGAGCGTGAAGTAGTAACAAACAGACACACTCACACACTTTCGCCTTTCACAACAATGAAAATTGTGCCATAATAGTCACAAGACTATGGCTTGAGGTGGATAGGGAAACCAGCCATACGTGCCCCAGTTGGTAAGGTGTCCCACTTGCAAAACTGAGACACATATTTAAAATTGTTTACGTCGCTGTCATACATATAAACTGACTAGCCCCCCTAGCCAAGTTACAACCGTTTCGTTTCGATTCTCTTTTTTTTGATCGCCTCGAGTCGGCCACGCCTCTTATTCCTTTGTTCTGACCACGTGACTGAGCGTTGAGATGACGTCAGAATAAAGCAATCGGAGGCGTGGCCTACTCGAGGCGATCGACGAAAAAAGAATCGAAACGAAACGGTTGTAACTTGGCTAGGGGGGCTAATCGGCTCAAATAAGCACCAAATTTTAAATACGTGTCTTAATTTTGGGTGAAAAAGTGGGACATTTTACCGACTGGGACATGTACCTATGCCTGGTTTACTATATTATATGTTTCAGCAAGTAGTGACTGACAATGCATTGCTAAAAATATTTTGGTAATTTTGCTACTGTACAGAAGCTATCATCCACTGCGCGACTTCACCTACTGCTGAACATAGGGCTATCTTTTCTGTGCCTAGATGAGGATTCACACTTTACCCGGGATGGTAACAATGTCCTCTGCCTATCTCATTACCGGACGATGGACATTACTGGTTTCGGTCATTGGACGCTCCTCGTTCGCCGAACTTCACTTATAATCACCACACCTCGCCATGTATCCTACCCAGCATTTGAGTTCCATTATTCGTTTTTCTATGGCAAACACCTTCGTACAACTTTGAATCTTAACTCCGTATCTTCATCATCATCATTTCAAGCAAACGATGGTGGACAGAGGCTTCCCCAAGTGTCTTCACAACAAACGGTCCTGTGCGTCTCGCTCTCTCAACAAATACTCAACTTAAAATAAAAAGAAACAATATTAAAAGATAAAAATAAAAGACCTGTGCGAGGCCAAAAAGGCTCTTATCTCAGCATATGCTGCGATATTTAACTAAAAAGTAAAATAACGCAGCGCTGGTATTCTGATAGGGCCTGGTGATGCCACGGAACTCAGAGACGGTTAAGATTATAATAAAAGTATAAAATAAAATATACTAAACATATAGTATATTTTATTTTACATATAGTAAATATATAATAGATAAGGCGTATACTAAATTGAACTAAATAAAACAAAGTTAAAAACTATTTCTACACCATTTAAAGATCTTTGAACTGTATAAGGACACGTGAGTAAATAAACGCATGCTCTATTAAATCTAAATTCTCGTAGTTTACAGTCTCACAAGTCCAGTAGACCGCATCACGAACACAGACCACTAACAAAGTTCCATCCTTTACTATTATTTGCACGTTCTCAGCAGTATTTGACCAGCGCCGCTCCAAGGCGCTCTGAGATCCAAGATACAAACGTTATTCCATTTTAAAAGGATCCTTCGCAGCTTGTTTCTGTTTGAAGTAGAGGCGGGGAAGTATAAAAAATAATTTGGCTTCGTTCCCGAAAGGATCATTTCAGGAACCACAACAAACACTTGATATTAAAATATCTGAGATGGTTTTTCTTACTAACCGATTTCAAGAAAACGAAGGTTATACGTTTCACAAGTGTTTTTTTTAGTACTTATTGTCTTGACTTGTACCTACATCTTTTGTTATTTTACAAAAGACGTTTCCATAGTGGATATCATCTACACACTAGGGACAAATTATATCCCCCTATTATAATTTAGGTGACTACCAGGTGAAAACCTATGAATAATAAAGTTAAATCTGAAGTGTTACGTCAGTGTTTGATTTGCATCCAAGTTTAAAAAAGCAGAACTAATCGCCGTCGATTTTATCGATATCGATATTATTGTTGCAAAATTGACCTGTACATCAATGTTAGCTGACATTGTTGCATCAGCCAATCACAACCGCTATATTTTCCCCCGTCCCCCGATCCGCAATGGTGAATCGTGTGCCTAGACGAAATCGGTCTATCAGCTCTCCAATGGTTTAATTCTCTTTGCTTCAAGGCTTGAGTGAATAAGCTCTTAATAAACCAGTGCGCTTCATCAACGATTGAATCACTGCGTACCATCAAGTGGGATCGCAGTCAAGCACTGATTGATATCATTTAAAAAAAACACTACGTAAACATTTCTCGTTTATCGCTCTTTATTTTAGTGAAAACTGCATCAAATCCTAAATAAGAGGATAAATAGGCAATAAAAGATAGATGTGAAAAGCGACTTTGTTAAGAGAGTAGTATTTACAAGTAGGACCACTAAAAAGTGAAAAGATTTTGGGCTTTTCATCCATATCACCTCCACCATTTCACCTACTAAAAACTTTCTTCAAGTATATAGTATGTGGTCTGGCACTTGATATGTCTTGGTGTGTCATTTGTGATAATCAGTCCACGGCTTGCAGCAAATCATTAAGTCTTCACCCTATGCTGTAGCTACATTATCGCGCGAATATTCCTGTCACGTTGTCGCGATAAAAACATCGTATTCGGGTATACGGGTAAGGACCGGAACAATTTACTTGCTGCGGTCTTCTCGTCCGATTTTAATTTAGGTATCTTCGAGGCTAGAGTGAATTAAACTAGTGCACTTCACCAGCAACAATTGCAGCACTGATTACTATCAGGTGGGATCGCAGTCAAGCACTAATAGTTTATATAATTAAAAAAATACGCGATGTGGTTGTCCACATTAGCGGTCAATCGCATTTCTATGCGTCTGTGCAGGTGTCAACAAATATTCGTGTTCACCCGAATATTTTGAGATTTGACTAACTACTTGGCTACTTATGTAGCCACAGCATTACAATACGACTAATCTTCTTCACGTGTACTAAAGACATCAATTGTTTTGTGCCAATAAACATTAGATATTTTCTAAAAACGTATTTTGTGGCTATCAGTGCTTCTTTAATTAGATTTTCATTGTGTAACTTAGTGTTGTGCGATTACTATTAATATTTATAAGAGGTAAAAATAATAGACAGGGTACTTTCTCCTTTTAGTTTTCACAAAAATAAATAATAAAACAAAACAACTAAACAACTTTTTGCTAAGCTGTTTTCGCAATTAACAGTAATAATGTTGATGTCTGTAAACCAGAAAAGTTTGGGGAGCTGCGGTTAAAAGATACGCCGTTTTATGACTGCTTCGCGCAAAGTTACGGAAAACTACGGATAAACTCCACGAAATTCTGCGTTTCAAGTATTTGTAAGTATTTAGTAGAAATGTTACGGTCTTTAAAGTATCTTTTTAGCTTTGTCGTGCGGTTTCTGGTGAAGAAAATCCAAATGGGTGGCACCTAATGAATTAATTTTAAAATTTAGCGACTATTTAAGTCGCATGTACATAAAACTTTAGTTAGGTATAGCAATTTCACGACTATACTTAACTGCGAGTAATCGATTTATTTTCATAAGATTAACATAGCCCAATAAGCTGGAAACACATACTAATAGTGCAGTGGTGGCCCAGTGCTTATGGTTCCGACTTACGAGTGATAAATCGCAGGTTCAAACCCAGCCAAGCGCATTGCATTCTAAAGGGTGATGGAAAACATCGTAAGGAAACCGGCATGTCCTAGAACCAAAAATTCGAAGGCGTGTGATATCCATCAAACCGCACTGAGCCCGCGTGGTGGATCATGACCCCCCTCTCCTTGAGTGGAGGCCTGAGTCCCAGCAGTGGGAAAATGATAAGGCTGATTATATTGTCACATCCAAACTGCGTACCGAAAAAGGCAGCGTTGTAATTCTACCGACAAGGGGGTGGTGTGAGGGGTAACTTATGTCCAGCAGTTGTCTTTCGCTAAAAATGTTGATGATGAAACTGTTTCATCTCTTAAAGCACTTAAACAACATACAATGACAGCCGGTAGCACTTGCCCGTTACACAATAACAACCGCATCGGATCCAATCCATTACGATCGTCAGTCATACGTACGTACATAGGTATAGATGTGGAAGCTTTTGGTCAGATACACGTGCCGTTAGCAACAATTATACAGGGTCATGGGATTGTTTTGTCACGGTTATTGCTATTGATTGAGTGTCAGTGACCGTGGGGATGTGAACTTGGTGAGAATAGAATAGAATAAACTTCACCAAAATAGTGACAAATCTTTCACATAAACTTGAATCTATGGGTACAATGGCGGTCTTGTCGCTGATAGCGATATCTACCAGACTGTCGAAGGACTGCAAGTTTTTTTAAAGGTGGGAAATCATCCAATGACTTCTCTCAGTCTGGGTATAAAACGAAGAATGGATAAACGAAGTCGCATTCTCTCACTCCTACGCAAGGAGCAGGCTGGTTTCCGCTCTGACCGCTCGTGCACGGACCAGATCAACACTCTTCGTATCATACTTGAGCAGGCAGCAGAATGGCAGAGGGAGATTTATCTGACTTTTGTCGACTTCGAAAAAGCCTTTGATACGCTGAAGTGGTCCAGCATCTGGTCTCGCCTACTGAGCATTGGAGTACCACCGAAAATTATCCGTCTTCTGGAGGCTATATACAGGAAGTATTCTTGCAAGGTTACGCACGACGGCCTCATCTCTGATGACATCGCAGTTCACGCTGGTGTCCGCCAGGGCTGCCTACTCTCGCCGCTTCTCTTTCTTGTGGTTCTTGACGGAATAAGGCTTCGCATCTCCAATAACAGGCGCAGCGGGATTGAGTGGGGTTTGTCCGACGTCTTGGAGGACCTAGATTACGCCGATGACCTATGCCTCCTGAGTCATACCCACGCCAACATGCAAGCAAAGTTGGAAGATTTAAGTCGGGAAGCTGCAGAAACTGGCCTTAAAATAAACATCCGGAAGACACAGGAGATGAGAACGGGTGTGAGGAATCCCGCACCGTTAATGTTGAACTCAGAGGTAGTGGAACGCGTACACAAATTTACCTACCTGGGAAGCGTCGTTTCAGAAACCGGAGGTAGTGAAGAGGACATCACTTCACGGATCGCCAAAGCTCGAGCAACCTTCGCGCAGCTGAGATCTGTTTGGCAGTCGCGGAAACGACGTTGACCCGAAGGATAAAACTTAAAATCTTCGGGTCAAATGTCAAATCTGTACTGCTATACGGGTGCGAAACATGGAAGGTCACAAAGGACATCTCACGCCAAATCCAAGTTTTCGTCAACCGCTGTCTCCGTCGCATCCTCGGAATTTACTGGCCCGAGACGATATCCAACATGGAACTGCTGGAAAAATGCCACGAGAGCCCGATCGACCGCCAGATCAAGCGTCGCAAGTGGAGGTGGATTGGTCACACGCTTCGAAGGAATTCCGATCACATACCCAAGCAAGCTTTGGACTGGAATCCGCTAGGAAAAAGAAAGCGTGGCCGTCCCCGTCAAACCTGGCGTCGCACCGTATTGGCAGAAGCGGCAAGCAACGGAATGACGTGGAGCGAGGTGAAGCGTGAAGCTCAAGACCGTTCGCGATGGAGAATTACTGTGGACGCCCTCTGCCCCATCTAGGGGACATAGGACATTAAGTCAAGTAAGTCAAGTCACGTGCCGTTAGCAACAATTATACAGGGTCATGGGATTGTTATGTCACGGTTATTGCTATTGATTGAGTGTCAGTGACCGTGGGGATGTGAACTTGGTGAGAATAGAATAGAATAAACTTCACCAAAATAGTAACAAAACTTTCACACAAACTTGAATCTATGGGTACAATGGCGGTCTTATCGCTGATAGTGATATCTATCAGACTATCGAAGGTTTTTTTCTAAAGGTGGGAAATCATCCAATGAGTTCTCTCAGTCTGGATGGAGCGGGAGGGCGTGTCAGACTTTTACTGACTAAAATCACACCTGTGTCCTGCAGTTACTCTTTGCGTTCTAGGACTACGGGTTTCCTTATCCGAAAATCCCCGCGGTCCTACCGGGCATCGGTCCTGTTTCGCCCCCACGGCTGACATCTCTTTGAGAAGCGCGTAGATCACTGCGCGCTGTCGACGACTGGGGCTCGCGGACGACCGGACGGCGAGCTATCCGTTGCTCAACGTCCGCAAGCCCGCGTCTACCGTGGCTGGTAGTCGGGATCGGGGTCTCGGCGGCTGAGCCGCGAAGATGTTCGTTCCCTCTCACATGCGGCCTCATCCTTCGCTAGCATTACTGCTTCACAGAAGAAGGCGACCGCCTGCCATTCCTCCTCGCTCCGGACCATGTTAGTAATCTGCGGTGTATTGCAAATTAATAAAGTATTAAATTCTACATTAAAAACTATATAATAGACTATACATAAATAAAGTTATATTATAAAGCTATTTATATAAAAGACTAAACATAAACTTATGATAATTATATACATATTATATGTTACACAATTTGGAAAAAAGAAAAGAACTTAAAGGTGTGTTAGTGATGGAAGAACTGAATTTAGGTAGAAGCAGGATAGCAATTAGAGTAAAAGGAAATGATCTTTGACTAGATTTTTGAATGAAGCTAGTGACTGGGCTTGCCTAATTGGCATCGGCGGTGAGTGATGATGGTGAGTGAGGTAGGTGAGTGGGTAAAGATTTCAAGGATAGGATGTGATCTTTTTCCTTGACAAAACAATTCTCCCGGGTAATCTGACCTGCATTCTGAAGTGTTCTGGTACTTTGACACGCTTTGAAATACGAAGAGCTTGGAAAGTCAAACAGCCCTGACCTAGACATGGTATGAATAGATACTAAAGGGGTGTTCAACGTGTAGCTCGGCACTGTCTGATAGTATTCTGTCTGTGTTTATGTGAGATATGTATGTACTGCAGAGACTCTGTTGTCAGGACCGCCTTAAATGGTTTAGAACTCATGGTACATTATAAATAAAAGTATTATATACCAGTTCCTGAAATTTCTGGTCCAGAATGGCAACAAATAGCCCAAGACCGAGAAAAATGGAAAGCTTTGGAGGAGGCCTTTACCTGAGGGGGGTTCCAGTACAGTAAAATGCTACCTACTTAAAATATGGTTTTTCATATTAGTAATAATTAAATATATATTAAGATAATTTAAGTTACGTTTATATAGACAATTTTTTAATTATTTTGTTAATTAAGTATAGGTAGAAAACAACATTTTTAAGTTAATTTGTTACACTGGAAATATAAGGCTTTTTATTTTTTATTTTATTTTATACCAGTTCTTGACAACGGCTTCTTCCGCGTGAGTAGAGAATATATAGACTATATCTTTCAGTCATAAAGTAGCATTCTACTGGTGAAAGAATTTTAAAAATAAGTCCAGTAGTGTTTGGGTTTATCACTATCACTACTTATGTCATAAGTCATAAGTCATTTAATTTCATAACAATGGAACATTGTGTTGAAAATAATGTAAAAAAATAATAATAAATAAACAATTGCAGTGATGGTAAGAAGAAAAAGCATACAACATTCTACAAAATCCTAATAAACAAAAATATAGTGAATAATTATTATATAATAAAAAATTGAATATTTAATAACTTGGTAAGTAGGTATAAAATAAATTTTACAGTATACAAAACAATTATATATAAAAAGATAAAAAAAATCACATAAAATAATAATCCAAATTCCAATGTAAAACAAAAAAATTAAATTAAGTACTCAGTAAATTATAAAAAAAAACCGTATTGTCCAATAATAACAATAATATTACTTATTCCAATTTCATTTTAAAATTATTCCAGTCAAAATAAAAAAATATATATAAAATAATGTCAAAAATAAAATTAAATAATTTATACAAAAAAAAAGAATCAATAATGTCAGCTGTAGAACAAAGTACATAAATGTCAAAATAATAATATGTCAATAATCCAGATCATTCAAGTCAAAAAAAAATTCAATGTCAAGATAAATTAATAGGTAATGATCATAATAATCCTAATCTTAACCTTATTTTAATAACATTATTGTCGTTTGTCCTCTAGAAATTCATCAACACTGTAATAACCCTTCCTCAATAAGTAAGTATGTCTTGCGTTTGTTTTTGAATAAATTTACACTATTTATTGTTTTAAATATAAAACAACATAGTATAAAACAAAGTCGCATCCCTCTGTCTGTCCCTATGTATGCTTAGATCTTTAAAACTACGCAATGGATTTTGATGCAGAACGTTTATATGTATAATATATGCATAATATAGTAGAGAAACACTGATAATTTTATAGGTTTCTAATGTGATGTCGTAAATAAACACATTTTTTTGCGCTTACCTTGCAAACGCTCGCCGAATCCTACGAGATAGATCAAAATAATGTACAGCAATATTGTACACCTTAAAAAGGTCTACATAAAAGTCAGCGATTGTATATGTCTATCTCTTAGAGATAACCCATAATAACCTTTCTTATCCTTTACTTTGTACGAGAAATAATGGCTTATTTACGAAGCAATTATAAGCAATACAGCATTAATCCTTATCCAATTAAGTACCTTAAGTACATTATGCATTTAATATAGATGAATATGGCCCTTTACACCATGCAATTTAAACGAATAATTTTGAAGATATTACAGATTTAAAATACAGAGACATACCGGTTGCGGTGGTATCAGCATTGCACCCGTGCGAAGCCGGGGCGGGTCTCTAGTTCATTATAAACTAAAACAATTTTTTACAAATCTTTTTTGTTTATAATATCTTTATATATACAATTCTTTTGTACGTGTGTATGTCACCTAACTCATCCTAAACGGGTTGATCGATTTGGATGTAATTTTGTGTGTATATTGGGAGTGTGTCAGTACTCTGGATGGATTTAAAATACCATTAGACCTGGTAGGTGGCACAACAGTCGGGTTCTTATTTTTTTTCTTCTAAATGCCAGCAGGACAACGTCTGTAGGAACCGCTAATTAAATATAGAAGTATAAATTTAAAGTTAATACCCTTTCTTATTATCCCCGATACCCTGTATAGTAGTGACATTGTACTGTAGAGACACATTTTATGGTAGCATATAGAATTACAAGATACAATCGTCATGAATAACTTCATATCGCGTTCGTGGCTTTTCGCCTCGTCGTTTATACCGCGTACATTGTAGGACTGGAAAAATTGGCCTACTGCGGTCTTCCCGTCCGATTATAATTTAGATGTCTTCAAGGCTAGAGTGAATAGGCTCTTAATAAACTAGTGCGCCACCCATCAACAATTGCATCACTACTTGGGTCGCAGTCAAGCACTAGTTTATAATCAATTAAAAAAAAATATCCAAGATGAATTTTGTAGGTTACAAAATTCATCCTAAATTAAATTCTCCATTAATGTTGGGCATTAATGGAGAATTCAAACAAAACCAGTTCAATAGGAAATATTTCTAGATCCGTTCCACTGGCGGGACAAATATCGTTATTGAAAAGTTGGTGAACGCCGGACGTAGCCGGGATTATTCCGTTTATGTCACACGGCACGAGGAAGGGACGACTGGGTTTGGATGAAGTCATATATTTTCACAAAGATTCTAAGGATAATTTCAAGGCTTTAGACTTTTATAAGTCAGACAGTTTGTCAAAAGGCAGTGTGTAACGAGGTAACGAGGAATCCAAAAAATATTTTATTATATTTCTGTCATTACCTTCGCTTGCATGAAAGTCGAAAAGTAACGAAGGAAAACATGCTCTCGGATTAAAAAGTACCATACGTCCTATTACAGGACATCATTTATCCGCCGTTTTTGGCCGTATTTGCCAAATTCATCCGCGTTGGAAGGCCTCCCACAAGGTGGACCGACGACCTGGTGAGGGTCGCGGGAGTGCGGTGGATGCGAGAAGCACAGGATCGGTCGTTGTGGCGACGCTTGGGGGAGGCCTATGTCCAACAGTGGACGTCTTTCGGCTGAAATGATGATGATGATGATGAAATTCATCCAACTCCGTTCAGCCATTTGAGCGTGAAGGAGTAACAAGTATGCACACATACAAACTGTCGCCTTTGCTCATGTGGACGACGCCTGATTCGTACGTAGAACGACGTCGCGTGGCGTGGATCTAGTGTGTAGCTCTACAAGTCTAGTTTCCACATAAAATGTATGGAGACCGACGCGCTCTGATCGGCTTACGTTTCACATGTGTGTGCAGTATAGTTCTACCTTTAGTCTGTAATCTTTTGCTCATTGGATAATATAACAATACTAGCTGTTGCCCGCGACTTCGTCTGCGTTAAGTTTGTAAAAACGTACAATCATTCTGAGCTTGCAATTCATTCTGAAAGCAACGCAATTATTTATTGTACTTTAACATAAAACGGTTAAAAGTAAAAACGCAAATTACCTTCAGGAAACATGTTATGTACTCGTCCAGATCCAAATGTATGAATGTCAATGAATAGAAAGAGTACCTATGTAAGAGTCGTAGCAGTTAATGAATAGAAAGAGTATGTAAGGGTCGTAGTAGTTGGCATTTCTGCCTACACCAAAAGAAAAGAAATTAGTTTATGTATGTTTCTGGTTTATGTTCTGGTGAAACAACATTGTATGATTTTAACCCCTCGCTACAGTGAGCACGTCACAATCGAGTGTCTACAGAGGCGTCACGGCATCCTCTCTTTGTGCAGGACTCACCGGATGTGGGTGTTTTGGGAGGTATCTGTATCGAATTCAACGGGAAGAAACACTCGGGTATCACCATTGTGCGGATCGACCGGAGAATACGATGGAGCATACGGTGGAAGTCGGTCCCGCTTGATCGGAGCGCCAACACCGCTGTGTCCGCATGGAAGCGATTGGTGGAGAAAATGTCAACCAGTAGCCTCCTTCAGTGAAGCACTACGATCGAAGAAGGTGGCTGAAACTATGAGGGATAGGACATTCTGACTCCTTAACTGTCACTGCAAGTGATGCTCCGGGTATTGAAAGCCGCAGGGCGATTACCAGCCATCGCAAACCGGGATTGGGGTGGTGCCGTCCGGCCGTCTGGTCAAAGCAATCCTGAATCGACGGCGCGTTGTATTCTACACCGGACTCAAAGAGATGTCAGCAAATGGATAGGGCCCTATAGGGCCGATGTCTGCGAGATTGTTCGAAAGAGTTACCTCCCGTAAAATTTTCGCCTCAATAATTTTTCACTGAAGAGTTTAAGCCGTTAGACAGCTTTGGTAGAGGTAAATGAAGGAGCATAATCGGGACACCGACCTTCAGCTGAATTAAGTGCACTGATAGTGCAAAGCCAAAAAGCCAGTGAATCCAAAAACTACCATCATCATCATCAACTATCTTCCTCCACAACAGTACTTATGAAGAATTTGCGAGAGCATGCTTGCATTAATTGTTGCAGCTTGATCATTTTGGGCGTAAAAATTACTTGTTCATTTACCTAGGATTTTTTGGTGTGTATTTAACTGACGTCCCCGTTGAATGAATTTCGGCGAAATCTTGAGCGCGTGTATCCCCGCCCAATCAAACTCGCATATTGATGGCCAAACCGAGAGGTCACTGTCACCGATTGCCTCTATGAGGACACGGCGGTTCACCCAAATGTGATAGACCTCCACCGCATGTTACACCGGGTCCTCCGGGCGATTCGAAAAATGGTAATATCAGGATACTTCCAACCGAATCCGGAACAGAAACCGCTTGAAACACCCTCAATAGTCCTGAGCTTGTGTATCCATAAAACAATGAAATTACGGTAAACAAATGTAGCAGCCGATTAGTGTTATCCCTGAGACTGGCCTCCCTCAGAGGGTTGTTCCAGTGTTGGTCACCACTCACTGCAAGAAGGTAACGTCCAGATGTTGACGTAAGGCTGCCAGGAATCTGAGATACATCAGTGATCAGGAACGTAAATCACTTTCGACCCCGTTTTATATGGAGCAGAAACTGCAAACAATAAATCACGCCATTATTAGGCCGCAAGGTGCCATCCCGGAGGACATAGTGGAGCATACAAAGGTGTGTCCCGCAAGGGCGGATCGCCACCGTGTCCTCGTGGAGGCAATCGGCGTCAGTCACCTCTCGCGCCGGGGCCTGGATTGGGCTATAGTCCAGAGCGAGGAGGAATGGTAGGCGGTCGCCTCCTTCTGCAAAGCCGCAATGCTAGCGAAGGAGGAGGCCGCACGCGTGAGGGAACGAACGTCCTCACGCCGAGCCGAGATTCCGACTCCGACGACCAGCCACGGTAGACGCAGGCTTGCAGACGTCGAACTGGAAATGGGTAGCTAGCCGTCCGGCCGTCCGGTAATTAACCGAACCGAGCCCAGTCGTCAACAGTACGTATTGATCCACGCGCTCCTCAAAGAGATGTTTCAAAGCGCAACTGAAGGGCACAAGTGTGGTTTTAGTCAGTAAAAGTTTGACACGCCCTCTCGCTCCAACCAGAGAAGTCATTTTATGATTTCCACTCTTAAAAAAAGAAAAAAAAAGTACCATCATTATCTTTATCATTATCATGGACATAGGCCTCCCCAAGTGTCGCCATAATGACTGGTCCTGTGTGTCTCGCATCCATCGGATTCCCGCGACCCTCACCAGGTCATCGGTCTACCTGGGGGCCTTCCAACACAAGGTGCCATGCAACCCCTTCCGAAAATCTGGCCGTGTTATTTTAAAATCAATAATTAAATACATATACTTGTTTGGTTGGTATCTCTTGAATAATCATGGTCAATTATCTTGTTACAATCATGGAAAAAAAAAGCAGTAGGATTGTTAAAATGCCTTCGTCTAACACCAGTTTAACCATAACTATTTTCCTCCAATTTTGAACAATAGAACTGTCTGCAAACGTGGGCTATGGTCATTCTTCCGCCATTCAGAAAATTACGTAAAATACACAATGCCATCTATCAAATATGAAGTTCAACTGTCATTGTCATCATTATTTCTACTTTGAGTCTTTAGATGGCGTTGCGAGTATCTGAATTGCGTGTGGTGCCATATTTTACTAATTCGATTTTATTATGTGTTTTGATTAGTTTTTACAATATATTTAGAAGATATCGAATAGAAATGTCAATTTTATTTTGAAAAAATGGTAAAAGTTATTTTATTACAAAAAGAAGATAAAATAATTACAAAATTTTTAACTGTAGCTGGGAATCGAACTCGTGGCAAATGTCGTTCAACACTGACGTTTTGGATTATTGCTCACCCCCCATAGCAAATAGCGTGATAATTTATAGCCTAACAGATTCACTGACCTATAAGGATTATGTATGCAAAATTTGAACAGGATCGGTTCAGTAGTTTTTGCGCCAATTAATACCATCGCAAAATAATTTTACTGTTTTATTATATGTATAGATAATAATAATAAAGCTATTTTATTTTCATACCTTATTTTTAATTTTTACTTATTTCATGTAGAAGGTGGATGAAAGATTACATGTGGCGTAAAAGTTACAAGACTACAAGCGATATGACTTTTATATTTTGATATACTCTAATCAGGCTTCCTTCTCGGAAACTCTTCCAACCCAACCTTCCGATTTGGTAAGAGGCACAGCACAGAGCAACAAACTGCCACCCGGAATCTGTGTCGTATTATATTGGGTCCTCTGCAGCGAGCTAGCCTATAAACTCACATTAATACAACATTTTCGTAAATATTCGTGCCAGCACATATGTAGCGCGCATTCGTTTAATAGCGAGTGCGGAGCGGCGAGCGACACAGTCTTTCCGTCTGAATGCTAACGCATGACTGCTGCCTGCTCCAGCACAGAGCACCGACGAGATTTAAAAATATTTGGTCTAAATATTGGTCATTTTCTTAGCAAAATATTGATTGATTTGAATATGCAATCATGTACACTTTGAAGAATATTTAACCACCAAATTTTCTGTGTGAAAATATTTCTAAAGATCCAAGCCGTTTCGAAGGAGTAACCTATGAATAATTTCGAAGTTGTTAAACATTTTTTTTTTATTTTAGACAAAAGTATTACACGAAAAAAACATGTGTTGATATTGTTGTACATGAATTTATAATAAATATATATTTTTTTCAAACCTATTGACCTAGCCGTTACCGAGGAGTAGGCTTCTAAATAAAATCACTGTTTTATGGCACTGTTCGGGAGTTAGGGCCTTAAGCTTGTGTAAGCGTATCTGTATTTTTAGTTTTTTCTCTGATTGTCACATTCTTGAACCTACATATGTGTTTTGTTGATCTTTAAGATGCTCCTCTCCATGGCTCTCATTGGATAATCATCATCATCAACTTCCTGCCCTTGTCCCGTCTTATTTGGGGTCGGCTCAACACGTTTTCTTCCATTCTATCCTGTCACCCGTCATGATATCACTAACTTCCTTTTCTTTCATATCACTCTTCACACAATCCATCCATCTTTTCTTTGGCCTCCCTCTCTCTCGCCACCCATCCACATGATAATATCACGTACAAAATAAAGGAAAAGACACAACATCGTACCATATAAACACACCTGGCGAGTATATCGGGCGCGCGGATTAAGTTTTAATCGGCCAATGTTGTTCGGCCATCGGGACTGCACGCCGGGCTTACTGAACAATGCTAAACTCGTTACGTGATCCACTCACGATATACGAGTACTATCGTCGAGTTACTTTATTAAATGATCCTTTATTGTTTATTTATCGATATCGGGCCTCCTCAATTCAGTTACTAGTACCTACAGGATAATACGAAACCCCTGATCCGTTGGTTGACTGACTGGTTGTCACACATTGTTGACTGACTGGTTAGCACACAAGGTTGTCACACATGGTTGACTGACTGGTTGTCACACATGGTTGATTGACTGACCTCCTTAATCCGTTTACTGGTACAGGATAATACGACACCCCGACTTGTTATCACACCTGGTTAACAGACTGGTTGTCACACATGATTTACTGACTGGTTGTCACGTCACACATAGTTGTTTGATTGATTATCAACCATGTGTGTCGGGCTTCTGGCTACCCGTAAGAAAGATCTACAGTACTGATGACATGCTGGACCTACGGAACTACGGCTTGACGAGCTTTCCAAGGCTTGTCCATAATACTGAGCCTAGAACTGAATACCAAGTAGTATCATACCAAATTGATGACGTAAACGTGTGCACAAATAGATTTATAGATCAGCAGATCAGTAATTACTAAACATTCGACACAGGTTAAAATTCTCAGACAAAAAGGAACAATTAAGCCATGGATGACTCTTGGGCTATTAAAATGCATAAAAAATAGAGACAAAAGAATTAAGATAAAAAAAAATTCCTGATATCTGATCCTGAAGATAACTTATACTAGCTACAGGAATTTCTGTAATAACTTACTTTGAAGATTAAAAATAGCATATTTCGTATGCCACAGAGTTAAAAAAAGCAAAAAATAATCCTAAAAATTATGGAATATAATCAAACAAATAACAAACACACAAAAGACACATATCAGCCCTTTAGAGTTACTCAAATTAAGTGACAATCCTAAAGCATCCTTAAATTAGGTAAATCACTTCCTTAGTAATGTAGGTAAAAATTTGGCTGCACAAATCGTGTGACCAGAACCCAGACAGACAATAAATGCAAGGAAATATTGTCCGAACAGTGCTAATAACCCAATTGTTAGTTCTCTTGTATGTTAGAAGTAAATAAAACGATGGCATCTCTTCCATACTATAAAAACATGCCAACATGTTTTGATTCTACCTATAACCTTTCTCTATAATCGTTGTCTTCAGACTGATGTATTTCCGAATGCTTTCGAAAAGACAATAATACACCCAATTCACAAAAGAGGGGACAGAAGCTGTGTTAGTAACTATAGGCCAATATCTGTTCTAATTACACTTTCTAAATTGCTGGAGAGGGTCCTCGCAAATTCTTTAAGGAACTGCCTGGACAAACACCACATCGTTGCCGAAAACCAATACTGCTTTCATACAGGAGTGTCGGCGGAAGATGCAGTTTTGGACTTTACACAGCAGGTTTCCAGGAAGCTAGACAATAAAATAATAATAATAATATACCACAACTTTCACACAACGCCATCTAGCCCCAAACTAAGCAGAGCTTGTGCTATGAGTACTAGACAACTGATAAACATACTTATATATTTCTAAATACATACCTACATATTATAGTTAAATTACCACACAGACAACAGACCCAGACACAGAACAAATTTTCGCGCTCATCATACAAACATTTGTCCTGGGTGGGAATCGAACCCACAACCTCCGGCATAGCAGTCAGGGCCACTGACCACTAGACCAACAGGCCAGTAAAAAAATAAAGTGCCTGGGAATCTGTCTAGACCTCTCGAAAGCCTTTGACATAGTTTCTGTTCCAAACCTTATTGACAAACTGGAACGTATTGGTGTGCGTGGAATACCACTTGAAAATTTTAAAAGTTATGTCCATAATCGAACGAAACTTGTCAAAGTTGGTAACTACTATAGTGACGAGAACTAATTACATACGGTATACCCCAAGGTAGTATACTCGGCCCCATTCTCTTTAAAATTTACGGAAACGGCCTTTACAATATGAACCTACCTAAATGTGACATTTATGCGTATACAGATGACACCGCGGTACTCGGTTATGGGCCTACTTGGGACATGGTTAAGACTACTGCAGAAGGAGCCCTGTCCAAAGTAATTCAAATGGTTTAATTCTAACTTTCTAACACTCAACTTAACCAAAACCACTTACATCCCATTCGCAATCCGACGTAACATGGGGCCGTCACATACCTTTAGTATAACAGCTCACTCATGCTCAAATCCAATACCATCTTGTGACTGTCCAACTCTTACTTGATCTGAAAATGTCAAATATCTCGGAGTTCAGATTGATGATGGACTAAGATGGGACAAACAAATCGACTCTTTTACCACAAGAACAATGCGCCTTATACACGTCTTTAAGTCATTGACAGAGTCGGCCAAACTTGACACTCTGAAGATGGTGTATTGCCTATTAACCAACCCTGCATTAAAGAAGTTAGACGAAAACAAAATCATTTCCCATAGAAATTGGACCTTTCTACTATTGTAAAATCAACGGACAATGAAAAAAAAACATGGGTTTATTAACTTTGTACCTTTGTATGTACGGTTTCGCCGAAGCCTCAGTTGATCACAATCTACACAAAGGAAGTGTTTTTTCCTCCTTTCTCGACCTTATTTACAACAAAATTTATGATTCTGCAGAACCTATACGGGGTGGATTTCTAAGATTGGGTAGTAAAGACCTTAGCTGTTTTAGCTGCAATAACGTTCTTAGCTGTGGTGAGCAATGGCATCGCGGATTCAAACTCAGCCAGGCGCATTACTTTGTGTAATTTATTTCATCACCACTACCCCCAAAACGGTGAAGGAAAACATCATGAGGAATTCGGCATGTCTTAGAACCAAAAATTTGAAGACATATTGTGTCATTCACCAGAACACGTGGGCCCAGTGCTCCACAATGGGGCCGTGCCCAGGGCCTTGGGTCTGGGCCTGAGAGTGGTGTTTCAAGGCCCATCCCCTTTCCTGGAAAAGTGGCCTGTGTCTCAGAAGTGTGAATATTATGGCTGAATATGCCATGCTTATGCTAACGTTCTTAGGACAGTGCCCTCTTCCATCTTTATTAGAAACATGAAAGGCAGAGCTGATTTCCTGTCAGTCTGTCAGTTAACAGTTCTCAAAAAGTTTAGAACCGTGTGCAATGGTTCATCATGGACTGAGTGCGGAAACCAAACTTCAATAGATAGATAAGTTAAGAACCGTCTTTTTAGGGTTCCGTACCTCAAAAAGACCAAAAAACTGAACTCTGACTGTATGTTGTTGTTGTGTATGTCAAGACCCTTACATATCTCGGGAACGCGTGGAGGTATCGAGTTGAAATTAAAACCATATACTTAGGTCTGCAGTCCCTTGAAGTTGTGAAAAAATCAAACTTCTGAGTTAACGAAAAAAGAAAAGATACGGCCGTTTATGTCGCAAGAAACGTATATTTCGACACTCTCAAGGGAATCAAAATTCATAGGGTACTTCCCGTTGACCTAGAATTTTAAAATTTGGCATGAAGCAAAGTCTCATAAAACAAGTATAGGAAAAAAATCTGAAAACTGTAATTTTGCAGTTATGTAGTTATACAAAAAAAAAAAACATTTTTGCAATTTGGAAATATCGTAACTCAATTCGGGAATTGAACTGTTTTCATAGGTAAGTTTGTACGGAATCCTTAGTACGCGAGTCCGACTCGCACTTGCCCGGTTTTTTCTTTGTCCTCCCGCTCTAGTTAGAGAGAGAGGTCACTGATTAAAACCCACATGTGTTCCTTCAGATACCCTTTGCGTTCCAGGGCCACGATAACTCTTTCAAATAATGCCGCAACCCTAGCATTCATCAACCCTCACATCTCGACATCTCTTTGAGGAGCACGCGGATCATAAGGCACCGACGACTCGGGCTGGTTCCTGACCGAACGGCGAGCTAGCCGAAGATTGTTTCGTAAGAACGTTTTGCTGTAGCTGTAGTTAAATGTACCTGCCCTCCACTCTCTCTCTGCTCTCTTATATTCCATCCTAAGGTTGTCTGGTAGATATCGCTCTCAGCGATAAGACCGCCTTTGTACCCATAGATTTAAGTTAGTGTAAAAGTTTTGTTACTAATTTGGTGTACAATAAAGTTTATTCTATTCTATTCTATTCTATTCTATTCTATTCTATTCTATTCTATTCTATTCTATTCTATTCTATTCTATTCTATTCTATTCTATTCTATTCTATTCTATTCTATTCTATTCTATTCTATTCTATTCTATTCTATTCTATTCTATTCTATTCTATTCTATTCTATTCTATTCTATTCTATTCTATTCTATTCTATTCTATTCTATTCTATTCTATTCTATTCTATTCTGTTTACTCTTTTTGTGAGGCAAACCTCTTCGTCTTATCCTTTGCATTTTTTTCAATTTTGCGATTCCACCTGATGTGATGCAATCGTTGATGGTGAATCACAATAGTTTATTGAAAGCATATTCTCTCTAGCCTTGAAGACACCTAAATTATAATCTGATGGGAAGACCGCTGCAGGCAAATTGTTCCGTAGGCGGTATAAACGACGAGGCGAAACGCTTAGCCTGGACTGTCGAGGTGTTAACAACGTAAAGGTGGGCACTCGCCGTATGTCGGGTTGTCCGGTTATGGTAGAGTCCACGAATTATTAGATTACTTCCTATTACGACGACTCACTTTTTTTACTGTGCTTTTGGGTACAATATTGACTGGTCTACACTGTTCTTACATAATATCTATTAATATTATACTGTAATATGAAAATATTGTAACATCAACCACTTTTTTAAAAGAGTAACCATGGAGTTTCTTACCGGTTCTTAACCAATTTGGAACCGTGCACTAGCTTCTGACGTTTTATAAGTGCATGGGCCTACATGGGTAGGCCTATGTGAAATAAAAATATTTTGAATTGAATTGAACTGCATTCAATGGTAGAATGGTCATGACGGAATGAAGTAATGTTAATTCCTGCGCAAACTCTCCAAAATGCATCCTGTAAATCACCGAAAGGTTGGCTACCCTACGCCTACGATCTCCGTCTGATCTGAATTATGTATTCCTTAGGTAGCCGATTTTCATTATTATGTAGATTTAAATATTTCTTTAAGCCCATTAAGTACTCAAACCCAAAGTGGGGTTCACTATTAGCCACGCGGTCGTGACACGTGCAAAGACTTTGACTGGCCTGTTGGTCTAGTAGTTAGTGGCCCTGACTGCTATGCCGGAGGTCGTGGGTTCGATTCCCACCCAGGACATATATGTTTGTGTGATGAGCACGAACATTTGTTCTGTGTCTGGGTGTAATCTATCTTTAATAATAATATGTATGTATATATTTAGAAATATATAAGTATGTTTATCAGTTGTCTAGTACTCATAACACAAGCTCTGCTTAGCTTGAGACTGGACGGCGTTGTGTGATAGTTGTGGAATTTTCATTATTATTATTAAAGAAAAACGATAATTTCTGTGACTTAAGCACCGTCTGCATCATCCATCACCATCGTCGGTATTACAGGGAATGTAGGAATTTGATTTTATATCAGAAAGTATCGACTGTATAGAATGTTATCGAATACTTTCTGAAAACACGAACATGCTGTCTTACAGAATCATAGATATATTCCCAAACTTTTCACCACCTCCAAATCGAGCTGAACATAACCTTATCTCATGGATATAGAGATACGAAGACTGCACAAAAAAGTTTGTCAAAGACTTAAACCTATGAAGCTGGAATCCATTGTAAAACGACCCTTCTTACATTGTAATAAGGACCTTCCATTAGGCTGTATTGTTGCGGGTACTCCACGTGTCTCGATTGTAGGATATTTGTATTGATAGTTTTCAAATAAATATCTGGTTGTATCGCCCGGTTGATATTCAAGATGCGTAGGGAAGGGCTGTATTTTTATATATATTTGCTGAAATATTTTATGTTTTGTCACGTTCTCCTGTTATACGGGTTAGATCGGGCGAGATGGGGCAGTGAGCGTGATTGCTGGTTGCCCGGTAACGATATGAGCGCTGCGTCATATCTTGAGGCTGCCGTCAGAGGTTACTGCCAATAAATTTTATACGACATGGATGTATTGAATAATAATGGAATTTTCATCTTTATTGTTATTATGATATAGTCTTTTCTCCTCCAGCCGAGCTAAGAAACAAAATATACTATTATTATTATCTCTTTATTTATCTTATTCACATATTATTTACATTTTTAAACATTTCTTAAAAAATAAATAATTAAATTTACCGGTGTCGGGAGCAGGCAGGTATTATTATTATTATTAAGATCATGTTGCTTTGTCTCCCTTGATTTATTTATTTACTATTATTAATAACACCAACGACATAATGTACCTACAAGAGATTTAAATCTATCAGGTAGTTTCGAACTATGCAAATACGCCAATTAGAGGTGTACACAACTTGAACAATTTGACATTAATTGAAATTGGGTATAAATTAAATTAGAATAAAAGTATAAAATAAAATATATATTTTTTTATGTACAAACCCATTTAAGTAATCATCCATAATATTTAAAGAGATTACACAAATACAAAATTAAATAAATTAAAATTATACAATTTTGTTTATTGTATAATTTTAATTTATTCAATTTTCATTTTTCATTTTAGTATCCAGAAATTAAAATATAAATCGCTCCTAATTTTTAACCAAGGGGTGTGTCTGTCCGTGGCATCGTAGCTCTTAAACGAATGGACCGATTTTGATGCGGTTTTCTTCGTTTGAAAGGTGACGTAATCGAGATGGTTTTTAGGTTTTACACAATTGTTTTGTAAAGTTAAATAAATAAACTTCTTTACATTGCGGTCCCCCGACCGAAGTTAAACGGCTGAAAGAGTAATTGTTTAATTTATTTTTTACTTTTTAATTTTTTGTGCCGGGGTTTTTTTTAATTTTAAATTTTATTTATTTTTGTGTTAAATACATGTTTTCACCCGCTCGAGGTGAAGATGTTAGCCATAGGCGTATCCTATGTTCAATATATAAACATTTATGTTTTTCGACTGAAATGCTGATGAGAATTTAAATTAAAAGCTTGTCACATTTTATATGAACTCTTCTACTAGGACAGGGATTTTCATCCACCTTATTTGAATCACTACGACGCTAGAATATAATAGGTATAAAATTTTAATAAAATCTTCCGTAAGTTAAGTCTTCCAGAATTATGTTGTCTCTTGTATTATGTTTTGCGCGAGTAATAAACTTGAAGAACAGCCTAAGTAGGAAAACAATATACGAAACTTACGTAAGAAATTCGTTTATGGTTTTAGTTTGTGGTAATATTGTCGCTAGAGGAAAAACTTATAAGTGGACTGTTAACAAGACTTATAATGTTGTCAACTTGGGGTGGGCCCCTCCAAGTTTTATTCACTTAAGGCCTTTAAAAATAGCTGTAAAGAGGATAAATCTCTTTACAGCTATATTTAAAGGCCTTATAATACGACAGAGCAGCTATCAATATTATACTTAAACCTAAAAATACATTTATGACAAAATCTAAAAAATATTTATAATTTATGAAAAATAAAACTTAAATAATATTTCTCTCTCTCGCTCATTGTCTTCCTACCTATTTAAACATATTTAACAAAACTCTTGCGAATTTACTCAAAGTGCAGGAGAAAACATCCAGTCACTCGTGAACTTCGTTCATAACGCGATTTGTTCTGGCGAGGGTTATTTCCGCCAGCAGGTTAGTTGGGTGGCTTCTATGTTTCCAAGCAGATTATCGTTTTACCCGCTTTCAAGTTCTTTAAACTATCGATATTCCTGTCGTTTCTCATAACTAAAGAAAACAACTAGTGTCGGTAAAACATTTCTTCGCTCGACTGCAATAAGACCGGCACTGAAGTATTATTGAAGTAATTTGCTTCTTATTTGTGAAATACAATTCATCGTAATACCCAGGAAGAGGTTTTTGTTAATCATAAAGATAACAGTAATTTTTAACAAATAACGATTGAGATCGTCACTTACTGGACGCTTGAAGAAGAACGTTTGCGAGTCAAGATTGCGCAAGATCGTTCCTTTTTCCTTTCTCCTTTCAAACCTGTCTTAGGTTTGAAAGGAGAAAGGAAAAAGGAGAGGCCTAGCAGCCAAATAGGAAAAAGAAATAACAATAATAAGCATATTGACTTAACTCGCGACATTTGGGAATTGGATACAGCAGTCATTGTGACGATAGACGTGACGACCAATGGTTTAATTGTTATGAGCCTTGACCAACATCTGACAAGGCTCACGTTGGGCAGTTGAATCAAGGGCTTGATCCAGAAAGCAATAGGTACTCCTGTACACGGAGCGTATTATTAGGAGATGCCTTTCTCAGAAGCCCTGACCACCGGTTTTTTTTTTTTTTTTAAGGTGGGAAATCATCCAAATGACTTCTCGCGCTCTGGGTGGAGCGCGAGGGCGTGTCAGACCTTTACTGACTAAAACCACACCTGTATCCTTCAATTACCCTTTGCGTACTAGGACTACGGGTTTCCCTTTCAGAAATTCTCCGCGGTCCTAGCTAGCGGGCATCGGCCCCGCTGGGCCCCTACGGTTTGCTGACATCTCTTTGAGGAGCGCGAGGATCACTACGCGCTGTTGACGACTGGGCTCGGTCCGGTTAATTACCGAACAGCCGGACGGCGAGCTACCCAGTGCTCGACGTCCGCAAGCCCGCGTCTACCGTGGCTGGTAGTCGGGGTCGGAATTACGACGGCTAGGGCGTGAGGATCTTCGTTCCCTCACGCGTGCAGCCTCCTCCTTCGCTAGCATTACTGCTTCGCAGATTAGGCGACCGCCTGCCACTCCTCCTCGCTCCGGACCATAGCCTGAACCAGGGCCCGACGCGAAAGGTCACTGCCGCCAATTGCCTCCACGAGGACACGGCGGTGCTCCGCCCAAGCGGGGCACGCCTCCACCGTATGCTCCACCGTGTCCTCCGGGTGGTCCACACAATGATGACACCCGGGCGTTGCTTCCGCCTGAATCCGATGCAGGAACCTCCCGAACTTGCCATATCCGGTGAGGACCTGCGTCATGCGGTAGGTGAGGATGCCGTGTTACCGCTCCAGCCACTCCTCAAAGAGGGGACCCACCGCCATAATTGTGGCGTGCCTAGCACTGGGTTGCGACAGTCGCCGTCGCCATTCCACCATGAGATCCCGCCGGAACTCTGTCCGCCAGCCCTGACCACCGGTAGCTTGGACCCTGTTCCCGATGTCGGTGGGCAATTTTTTATGTTTTTAAATATTTTTTTTTTAATTTACAACTTTTTTCATATACCTACATGCGGTGGAAAAATCTATTGAGTTTAATAAAAATACACTGAGACTTGAAAACCAGTTGACGTTTGTCTACTCGTAGGCATCTTTATTAAACAACATTATTTTCCGATTCTTCTTTAGAGTGTGTTCATTTTAACTAGTTAAATTTAATGCAATGTAAAAATTAGGAGGTCATTAATTTATTACGTAAGACGATTTAGGGGGGAGGGGAGACGACCATGTCTTATGTTTTTTTACCACGGGGTGGGAAGAAGTGCATCTTACATAAGAACTATCAAGTTCTTATGTAAGATGACAAAAATACTCAGTTGTTTAAAAAAACGCGTGCTACCGCGGGAGCGCCGATGTGCGCTCGGATGCGTAAAGGTAAACTATTTCTATGGCATCGTCACTGCGTCTTCCTGCTTGTGAACTAGACGTTACTTGTTTGCATAAACGATACACTTGTAAACGTTCCTAAAAATTGTTACTTTTAAAAATAAATATCAAAACCAACCAAACGTATAAATATTACACAGGGATGGGAGGGGTCGATCTATTCTTATTTTATCTTATTTATGGGTGGGGTTAAAAACTAGTAAAAATCGTCTTACATAATAAATGAAAGGCCCCTAGGAGGTGAGCTTGTTGCCATCACTGGCGCACATATAAACCCCGGGCTGCCACCGTGAAATTCTAGATGCAAACACTCAATAATACTCAATTATTAAGTTCTCCTAATGATTTGATATTTTTTATAGTATTTATTAGTTTATAATTTTAGCATATATATGTATTTTATTATTTTAAATAACTTATTTTTTTTTTGTCTGTTTGAAGTATCTGTTATTTGTTTATTGTGCAAGCCTACCACAGTGTTGTCTTTTTTAACCTAAAGGTTGACTGGTAGAGAATGCCTTGTTGCATTAAGTCCGCCTATGTACCACCACTGTACATGAAGTTTAAATAAATAAATAAATAACACTGCGACCATTGATATAAGTTTTTTGGAATGTGTACTAAGAAAACGAGGAAGCAAAACTAAGTTATAAATTCTGATCCAGATATTATATAGAAAATTGAAAAAAAAAAAAAAGGTGTTGCTAGCGGCTTCGCCCGTGTCATAGTAAAAAATTATCCCAAACAACATACTCCTGGTATAAAAAGTATCTTCTAAACTGTTCCAGGACACGGTCTATCCGTGTACCAAATTTCATCGTAATCCGTTCAGTCATTCGAGCATGAAGAAGTGACAAACATACAGATAAACTTTCGCCTTTATATTGTTATAGTGTGATTTAGCTGATAGTCAAGTTGAACGAAATATTTTTTTTTAATTTTAGCTTTGTTCGGTTTGTGCTTTTAGTCACTGTCAAATTTAGAAAGTATTAAGTTTTCAGTCACTTTTAGTTACTTTGAAATCCGTTAGAATGCAGATGTAACACATTTTAATGTTTTTGCAGTACTTGTTTGACAGCAAATGTAACGGGTCAGCCTTCTCGGTAAGCTTCGCTGTGTTAGTCAATACTACAATAATTCTCAGCTCCATTTTACCGAGATCGCATCTATTTCAATGATTCCACACATTGTCCAGTTCCGCAGATACTTGATATACAAAACTACACCAATTGTATATCACAATATCCGCTAGGAATCAATTTGCGAATAATTAAAACAGACATTGATCTTCACTCGCAGAAATCCCACCAACAAACCTTCGAACGAAATATGATTTTGCAAAATAAATTCCTTAATTAATTGCTTGTCTCGTGTATCAGACATTAATTATTGACAAGCCATAAATCAAACGTCACTTTTATGAAAGCTTTTCAGTTCTCAGGAGTACACAATAGCGATGGTAGTGATTTAAAATATTAGTTTTTAGGACTAACTTTGAAAGTTGTAGACTTGGAGAGCATTGAACTGCTGAGACAGAGTGTTATCTTCGTTTCTTAGAAGCAAACTTCAGTCGAGGGTTGCAGTATTCCTTTTTAAGCCTACATTTTTAACAATCGGCTTATAAACTAGCAAACATTAAACTAGTGAGAACTTATTTATTCGAAATATTCAACGAAAATACTAGTTTGTCTGTAGAAATGTTTTAACTTTAGTCTCTTTCTGCAGTTGTAGAAATGTTATAACTATAGTCTTTTTGTGCAGTTGTAGAAATGTTTTAACTTTAGTCTCTTTGTGCAGTTGTAGAAATATTTTAACTATAATCTCTTTGTGCAGTTGTAGAAATGTTTTAAATTTAGTCTATTTGTGCAGTTGTAGAAATGTTATAACTATAGTCTCTTTGTGCAGTTGTATAAATGTTTAACTTTAGCCTCTTTGTGCAGTTGTAGATATTTATACCTATAGTCCCTTTGAGCAATTGAAGAAATGTTTTAACTATAGTCTTTTTGTGCAGTTGTAGAAATGTTTTAACTTTAGTGTCTGGCAGTTGTAGAAATGTTATAACTATAGTCTTTTTGTGCAGTTGTAGAAATGTTTTAACTTTAGTCTCTTTGTGCAGTTGTAGAAATATTTTAACTCTAATCTCTTTGTGCAGTTGTAGAAATGTTTTAAATTTAGTCTATTTGTGCAGTTGTAGAAATGTTATAACTATAGTCTCTTTGTGCAGTTGTATAAATGTTTAACTTTAGCCTCTTTGTGCAGTTGTAGATATTTATACCTATAGTCCCTTTGTGCAATTGAAGAAATGTTTTAACTATAGTCTTTTTGTGCAGTTGTAGAAATGTTTTAACTTTAGTCTCTGGCAGTTGTAGAAATGTTATAACTGTAGTCTTTTTGTGCAGTTGTAGAAATGTTTTAACTTTAGTCTCTGGCAGTTGTAGAAATGTTATAACTATAGTCTTTTTGTGCAGTTGTAGAAATGTTTTAACTTTAGTCTCTTTGTGCAGTTGTAGAAATATTTTAACTATAATCTCTTTGTGCAGTTGTAGAAATGTTTTAAATTTAGTCTATTTGTGCAGTTGTAGAAATGTTATAACTACAGTCTCTTTGTGCAGTTGTATAAATGTTTAACTTTAGCCTCTTTGTGCAGTTGTAGATATTTATACCTATAGTCCCTTTGTGCAATTGAAGAAATGTTTTAACTATAGTCTCTTTGTGCAGTTGTAGAAATGTTTTAACTTTAGTCTCTTTGTGCAGTTGTAGAAATGTTATAACTATAGTCTTTTTGTGCAGTTGTAGAAATGTTTTAACTTTAGTCTCTTTGTGCAGTTGTAGAAATGTTATAACTATAGTCTTTTTGTGCAGCTGTAGAAATGTTTTAACTTTAGTCTCTTTGTGCAGTTGTAGAAATGTTATAACTATAGTCTTTTTGTGCAGTTGTAGAAATGTTTTAATTTTAGCCTTTTAGTGCAGTTGTAGAAATGTTTTAACTTTAGTCTCTTTGTGCAGTTGTAGAAATGTTATAACTATAGTCTTTTTGTGCAGTTGTAGAAATGTTTAATCTTTAGCCTCTTAGTGCAGTTGTAGAAATGTTTTAACTTTCGTCTCTTTGTGCAGTTATAGAAATGTTATAACTATAGTCTCTTTGTGCAGTTGTAGAAATGTTATAACTTTAGTCTCTTTGTGCAGTTGTAGAAACATTTTAACTATAGTCTCTTAGTGCAGTTGTAGAAATGGTTTTAACTTTAGTCTCTTTGTGCAGTTGTAGAAATGTTTTAACAATAGTCTCTTTGTGTAGTTGTAGAAATGTTTTAACTATAGTCTCTTTGTGCAGTTGTATAAATGTTTAACTTTAGCCTCTTTGTGCAGTTGTAGATATTTATACCTATAGTCCCTTTGTGCAATTGAAGAAATGTTTTAACTATAGTCTCTTTGTGCAGTTGTAGAAATGTTATAACTTTAGTCTCTTTGTGCAGTTGTAGAAATATTTTAACTATAGTCTCTTAGTGCAGTTGTAGAAATGTTTTAACTTTAGTCTCTTTGTGCAGTTGTAGAAATGTTATAACTATAGTCTCTTTGTGTAGTTGTAGAAATGTTTTAACTTTAGTCTCTTTGTGCAGTTGTAAAAAAATAATCAATTACTATTAATGCACTAGCTTTTGCCAGCGGTTTCGCCCGCTTGAAAGTAGAAAATAATCCCTGTTTCGGAATGAAAACTATTTTATATTCTATTCCAGAATATACCTGAGTACCAAATTTCACCTGAATCCGTTCAGCCGTTCGAGCGTATAATATAGCATAGGAGTAACAAACAAACTTAAACACACACCTTTATAATATTGGTGTAAAACATTACTTATAATAACAATAATATTCCACAACTAGCACTTATCGCCATCTAGCCCCAAACTAAGCAGAGCTTGTGTTATGAATACTTAACAACTGATAAACATACTTATATATTTCTAAATACATACATATTATAGATAGATTACACCCAGACATAGAACAAATGATCGTGCTCATCACACAAACATTTGTCTTAGGTGGGAATCAAAACCACGACCTCCGGCATAGCAGTCAGGGCCACTAACTACTAGACCAACAGGCCAATCAACTAGCAGTAGCATATACTAATGGAAACGGTCATTTATAATTACTTGGCGTTCTAGTCCTTTATGTAAAAGTAACTATTAACATTAATTCTCTGTAATCTCTTCATTGTCCGTATTCAGCTAGTAACCGCGTTATGGTAATCTGAATCACGTAGTGAGCTTACAATGTGCTGCATTAACTTGTATGCACGTTGGACGGACGCTTAATGTAATCCTAATTGGTCACCCAGATAGATGGAAATTATTACTAATTGTCGTATAAACTAATAAGTGGAGTTGCGCCGGACACTTAGTCAACCTGGCAGACAAGATTCAGCGGCAAGAGACGATACGTTATGTATTTTTGATATATGATTGATTATAATATCAATACCTGGTAAAGAATGGATAAACGAAGCCGCATATAGAGAAAACTGGAATAAGCTGGAGAAGGCCTATACCCGATTTTTTTTTAAGTCTGGAAATCATCCGATTACTTCTCGCGCTCTGGGTGGAGCAAGAGGGCGTGTCAGACTTTTACTGACTAAAACCACACCTGTGTCCTTCAATTACCCTTTGCGTTCTAGGACTACGGGTTTCCTTTTCAGAAATTCCCCGTGGTCCTAGCTAGCAGGCTTCGGCCCTGCTGGGCCCCTACGATTTGCTGATAACTCTTTGAGGAGCGCATGAATCACTACGCGCTATTGACGTCTGGGCTCGGTCCGGTTAATTACCGGACGGCCGGACGGCGAGCTACCCATTGCTCGACGTCCGCAAGCCCGCGTCTATCGTGGCTGGTGGTTGGAGTCGGAATTACGGCGGCCGGGGCGTGCGAACCTTAGTTCCCTCACGCGTGTGACCTTCTCCTACGCTAGCATCACTGCTTCGCAGAAGAAGGCGACCGCCTGCCATTCCTCCTCGCTCCGGATCATGGCCCGAACCAGGGACCGAAGCAAAAGGTCGCTGCCGCCGATTGCCTCCACGAGGACATGGCGATGCACCGCCCAAGCGGTGCACCCCTCCACCGTATGCTTCACCGTGTCCTACGGGTGGTCCACACAATGGTGACCACCCGTACCCACCCGGGCTTTTCTTCCGCCTGAATCCGATGCAGGAATCTCCCGAACTTGCCATGTCCGGTGAGGACCTGCGTCATGCGGAAAGTGAGGACGCCGTATTGCCAGTCCAGCCACGCCTCAAAGAAGGGACTTGCCACTGTGATTATGGAATGCCCAACCTAAATTGGGTTCCTTTCTATTCTATACATATAAATAATTCTATATATTCTATACACAGACACTTCAATTTTATTTATATTTTATATGTAAAATAAAATTGAAGTGTCTGTTTCTAATATCAAGAACGCATTTTTTTAACTAAATGTATATGAAAGTATATTCGATACCTATATATAACACAAATGCAACTTTCAACATTTTGGTTTGTCTGTCCAAAACGGTTGAAACGATTTTGACGGGATTTTCACTGGTAGATAGCTGATGTAACAAGAAGTAACTTAGGTTGCTTTTATTTTCGATAAAGAATTAGGGTTCCGCGCAAAAAAAAACTTCTTGAGATGGTGACCAAATGGTATTGTGCTGTTTTACGAGCCTAACGCGGACGAAGTCGCGGACACTAGCTAGTCTATAATAAAAACTATACAAAAAAAAGAAATCCTTCTTGTTATTGTTCAAAGTGATATATTAAGATTAAAAATGTAAATATTTATGTTTAATAAGGATAATAAATTAAAGGGTTTATTATTACCTACAAAACTAATCGGAGATAGAAATTATTAGATATTGATATTTGCTGCATTTTAAACTCAAACTTAAGCATTTATTTATATAAAACCAAAATATTTTCAAACTAATAAAAAAGCTCGGTCAATGTCTTTCTATTGTGCCTCTGATTACGCTATTCAAAAGGTTAAATCAGAAACATGAAAGTTACTTACTACTATTTGAAAGTTTAGAAAGTTCATATGAGTAAGAATGAATGAGAAACTCCCTTATTCTTTTATATTAAGGGGATACAACTCGACATACATTTTCACTGTTTTTCATACAACCGCTCTTAAGCAATTATGAAGTTAATACTCATTTTCCATTAGATATTTTGGAAACACAGTATCTTGTCGATATTCTCTAGGCTTCTATTGAAATCAGTTCATAAATTTGTGTAAAACTAATCCACTAAAGACCTCTGAAAATCTGCTATTTTGCATGAAGTTTGACACTTCATAATTTACTCAAAAATTAAAAAAGTCAAAAAAGTATAACAATTACAAAACACAAACAAACAAATTAAATCAAGATTCTAAATGACGACAATTTTTTTCAAAACATTATACATTGTAAGTTCAAAATAACCATAGATCTTCATTACAAGTCTAAGTACAAAATATAATAACAGTGAATAAGCAAATTGAAGAAGTGTGTAAAGTCTGGAACCTACCTTTTGTAAAAAGATATACCGTTTAAGAAATATTCTCGACTTTCATTTTACAGATATTTACGCAGCTCACTAATTACTCTCAAGTTTCAATTATAATCTGATTAACTAAATACAAGCTTTTGTATTGTTACGAAATATTTCATTAATTACGCGCCTTCGAGTCTGCCGTAACCGATGAAATCTTTTAATCTTTTACAATCTCACTTTATTCCCAGAACAATGGCTGTTTACATTATTTAATTTTGTTGAATCCAAATCATCATCCTCTCTTAAAGAGACATCTTTAACTTAGAGTCAGCAAAGTAGTCATCTTCTTACTTATGTGACTGTCTGTCACTTATTCCAAATTAATAACAAGAAATTATATTTATTTTTAAATACCACGAATGACGCCGGGCCTCTGTGACCCCCATAAATTGTCCTTTTAATGAAAGGGCCGACAGAATTCTAAAGAAACGAGGAACTTATGCAATTTCTATTGGCAATACAAAGGGCCCAAACACCATGTGCAAACAATTAAGAAAGTATACAAAAAACGGTGCAATAAGAACTTGTTAGGAATGCGTGGGAAGCGACTCCTCCCTCCCGACGCGAAGGAGCGGGGAGTGTGGACTCGGGGACGATACGGGACACTGGGCTTCGGACGAGGGTAGGGCTCTGACGTCCAGCAGGAAAAGCGAACTGACTCAGTAGATATTGTAGGGCTACATAATGTCTCGTTGTAATTCTTAGAAGTGCTAGGATTGTGATCCAGTATTAGATACAAGTGGACTAAGTCCAGTTTAGGCTTGCATAATATTTATAATACAGATCCGTGTGTGAGTTAGAGTACGAATGGATGGGCGTTGGTTGTGCGTAAGTAGTGTGTAAGTACGCGAGTGAATCTTAGCGACTGTGTTGGTGACCGAATGGGTGAGTGTTAACTCTTTTATCCTTATACCATTCCTTGACAAGGTGACCTAAGCTTGCGGTTGGTGTTAGGGACTCGGAGAAAGCCTTCCTTTGGAGTGAACTTGATATTAACTTCTTAGGGGTGGGCTCGACACTGATTTCCTTCGGGGTGGACTTGACCTTTTGCCGGCCGGCGTACCTACTTGACGCAACTATGACTGAGGCACTGCCGATTGAAGGCTGAACCGAATATATATTCGTTACATACTAGAGCCAGTTTAAGCTATAATAAGATCACAAACCACCAAACGTTAGCGACGGCTACCTCCCCCTATGGACTGACTGACAGTAGAATACTTTGCATTGCTCTTGATATGCGCACACTTCCAGGGAGTGGGGGTAGGCTTCACTAATAGCCTGAACTGCATTGATAGTCGTTCTAAGGAACGCTAGGGATCGCATCTCGTTAAATCAACCCGGCCCCCGTAGGCCAGCCTCTGATACAAAAAATAATATTTAACGAGAGACGAAGCTTGGACACATCTCAGAAAAGTTCCGCAGCTAGGCATAGCTCGGAGGTGTGTAGGTTATGTTGTCCTCACCCTGGGGCAGAGTAAGGAAGTGAGAAGTGTCGATATATAAACCACTTCGGCGTCTAGCGAGGCAACTGTAAAGAGTTCTACGGCGACTGACGATGCGTCACGCTTGTTTAAATCTTGTATTGTATTGGCGATGGTGGATAGGTCGTTATAAGGAATTGATTGTTATAAAAAGTGTGTCTTATCCAATAGCAGAGGCCTCACAACCCTTTGCCGTAGGATTGGTCAGGACATGCACGGGCGAAAAGGAACAAGGTAATTCTAAGATAATTTAATTTGCAAATACAAGCGTCACGTGTCATATTCCCTTTTGTAGCCCTCTCAGTCCCTTAAATTTCATAATTCAAAAGAAAAGTAGATTATCCTTCCTTATCCATGGATTCCCAATCCCAATTGTTTAATTTTGTTTTTCTCTACCCTATCCCCGTCCCTTAAACTTTCTAAGTCGGGACGTGGTGATAAATCTCCTGGGAGTCCATTACTGTGGTGGAGGTCTGTCCAGGTCATCAGGATGAGGACCACAGAATAGGGCGGCGGAGGGGCCCTATTTCTACCCCTTAGGGGGTAGCCGACCTTCATACCTTCATGTAGGCAAATTCAGGAAAAACGAAAATTTTATCAGCCTAGGGTCTTTTAGGAACAGTCACACTTACATCTCTTTTACCCATTATCTCTTTTATTCAATAGTCAACTTTATCATCTACACTAATAATATTATAAAGAGGTAAAGTTTGTTTTTTGGTTTGAAGGAGATAATCTCCGAAAGCACTGGTTCAATGGCGAAAATTTTTTCACCCATAGATAGCTGCTTTATTCCTGAGTGGCATATTTTATGTATGCGGGCGAAGCCGCGGGCAAAAGCTATTCCTTCATACAATGCAGTTATCGTTTCTCTGGTTATCTTTTCAGCCGAAACACGCTAATGTTGGACTTATACTTCCCCCAAGTTTCGATGAGTCATGTACGTCTAGTATCCAACGGATTCCCGCAACCCTTACTAGCTATAGCTCCACCTTGTGAGGAGCTTCCCAACGCGGCGTCTTTCGGTTCGCTGTCACCATTCCAGGACTTTTCGATGCCATTGACCGTCGTAGAAAGAAAGACAAGATTTTTGCCTCAAACAACTTATTAATAAATAATACTAAAAATATTTCGAAAAAACAATAACGAAAAATACAACAATAGATTACAAATCTGTGCGAGGCCAAAAAAGGTGCCTATCTTGCATAAACTCATCATCATCATCATCATCATTTCAGCCGAAAGACGTCCACTGCTGGACATAGGCCTCCCCCAAGCGTCGCCACAGCGAACGGTCCTGTGCGTCTCGCATCCATCGGACTCCCGCAACCGTTACCAAGTCATCGGTCCACCTTGTAGGAGGCCTTCCAACGCTACGTCTTCCGGTACGTGGTCGCCATTCCAGAACCTTTCGGCCCCAACGGCCATCTGTTCTGCGAGCAATGTGCCCTGCCCATTGCCACTTTAGTTCGTTAGGCGATTCTTCGTGCTATGTCGGCAACCTTGGTTCTCCTGCGGATATCCTCATTCCCGATTCGATCACGCAAGGAAACTCCGAGCATAGCCCTCTCCATTGCCCTTTGGGTGACTTTAAGCCTTCTAATGAGGCCCATTGTAAGCGACCACGTTTCGGAGCCATATGTCATCACTGGCAACACGCACTGGTCATAGACTTTCGTCTTGAGACACTGTGGTATATTGGACGAGAAGATACCGCGCAGCTTCCCGAACGCTGCCCAAAACCATATCCATACCATATCTTGCATAAACTACGATGTTTAAAATAATAAATATGTAGCACGGGTATTTTGATAGGCCCGCTGTGACGACACAGGCACAATTCCTCTTAAGTTTGGCAATTCTTTGGGCTATGGCGGTAATTTTGCTCCTTTCAGGGCATTTGGTCTACTAACTTACTTTAACGTCCACCTTTATACTCATAACGTTCCTGACGTTATTTCCTCTTTTCTCCTCAACAAATGCCACAATATATGTTATTTTAAAGTCGTTACATAAAAATGGCCTGTATAACTCTTGTCTGCCAAACCCACAATGGACCATTTTTGATAGGCTGTATAGGCTGTGTTGTGTAGAGGGCCATTCATCTCAGCTTGTAGCCAGGGGTCGACCTGTAATGTCAGCGCGCGTCCGGTCCCTTCCTGTTCTTGACATTGACGTTATATTTGTATTGGGCTTGAAATATCGAGTTCTTTGGCAGTATGGTTTCTTGGTACTTACATATATTAAATGTATTATTGAACAGGAAAGTTTGGAACAGTATTTTTAAAATAGAATAAGGTAAAGGCTAGAGAGAAGACATTTTTTAACCTATAATATGCAAGATGAGTGAAATAATTAAATAAATTCATATTCTATAAAAGTGTTTCGTGTAAGGACAGAAGTGCAATCCTCAGAGGTCATATAAATTTATAGGATGCTCTAAAAAATGGCTGAAATGGTAACAAGGTCGCAATAATTATGCCAATTAAAATCAGTTACTTCTGCGTAGGTATTTTTAGATATAATAGAAAATGGAAATCCAGCATTCAAGCTGAAACTGGGGATGAACTGCTTGCGTCCGTAGGATTTACTTAGTTCTGAACACCCTACACGTGTCCCCTGGGTAGTGCTAAACGAGCAGTAAAGACGGTGGTAGGCCATAGCATCGGCTGCCGGCTTAAAGGTTACCACCCATCAGACAAAGCCATGCCGCCAAGCGATCCGTCGTGTTCCGGCGTGATGTCTGGTGAAGCCGTATGATGGAAGATGGGTCTGAGCAGTTGTGTTGCGACGTATACCGGGTATGATGCGCCAGCTGTTGTTGTGTCGGACGCTTGATCGTGGAGGGTAGCGGGATCCGAAGCACGGTGCTCCGCTGGCCGACCGTAGGTAGTTGGGGGCCCAAGTAGTGTGCCAGCCACACACGAAAGGCTGCCCCGCCAACTGCGAAAAATCCCAGGGTGGCCCCATCGTGCCGGTTGGCGACCGGGCGAGAGGACCCGATGGCGATCCCTGGGGGGGTTCGGGCGTCCCCGCAGTCTCCAGATCAACCCTCCATTGACGCAGCAACTCTGGTTGTGTTGTTGGGTTCAACATCGCATCACCTCGCTCAACTGCCATCTTTCATCTCTCCTATTCACTCCACAAAGAAAAAATGAAAGTTAAAAAGAAAGGCAAGTGTCAACAGCGGACGCACGTCCTCTCATTTCAAGTGCAGTTCTCAAATATTAGAGGGCTGCACTCCAATCTCGTTGCGGTCCACCACCATCTTGAGACTGATAAGCCACACTTGCTTTTCTTGACGGAGACCCAAATTAGATGTCCGTCAGATGCGGCGTACCTCAACTACCCGGGATACTCACTGGAGCATCATTTCCTGCAGCGTGCCGGGGTCTGTGTGTACGTCCGTAATGACATCTGCTGCCAGCGTCTCCGTCACCTTGAAGACCCTAATTTGTCTACGCTATGGCTGTTGGTGGACACTGGTATGGACAAAATTGTTTATGCCTGTGTCTACCGTTCGCACAGCGGTGATCAGGAGACGACTCGGTTGTTCGACCACCTCAGTGAGGCTGCCGATAAGGCTCTGCATCGGCACCCTGATGCACAGCTCGTCGCTCTGGGGGACTTTAACGCCTGCCACCAAGACTGGCTGTTCCCATACCAGAGGACCGACCACGCTGGGAGAGAAGCGCGAAACTTTGCAATATCGATGGGCCTTTCCCAGCTGGTCAAGCAAGCGACTAGGGTGCCTGATGTAGTTGGTCATACTGCCAATTGTCTGGACCTTCTGCTGACCACCGATCCGGACAGATGTATCGTAACAGTTTCTTCACCACTTGGAACTTCAGATCACTGTCTGGTGAAGTCTGTTTCGTCCTTCTCCCCACCTGACTGCGACTCACGCGGTGAACGGCGAATGTGGCGTTACAGGTCAGCAGATTGGGATGCGATGCGGCATTTCTTTGCATCTTATCCTTGGCGGCAGGTCTGCTTCTCTTCTGAGAGTCCGTCAAGCTGTGCGGATGCTATATCCGATGTGATACGTCAAGCTATGGAGTTTTTCATCCCTTATAGTGACGTACCCATCGGAGGCTCAGCTCACCCATGGTTCAACGCCGATTGCGTTCAAGCTGAAGAGCATAAGCATTCGGCGTTTCTCGCCTGGGTTGACGCTCGTGACCGCAAAGCTCCGGATTTGAGCTCAAAGAAGAGAGCTTTCAACCGTGCTGCCAAGTCCTACAAAAAAGCACTGAAGAAGGCTCGGTTCGACCGAATTACCCATATTGGCACAAAGCTCTCTGCACAGCCATCCGGAAGCAGAGCATTCTGGTCCCTTGCCAAGTCGGTCGAAGCGAACTTCTGTAGGTCCACATTGCCTCCGCTGGTTAAACCTGATGGAACACTGGCTCACTCGGCGAGAGAGAAAGCAGGTCTCTTTGCATCTCTCTTCGCCCATAATTCTCGTCTTGATACTAGCAGTGCTACTCCACCGACTCTACCTCACTGCAACACCTCGATGCCTGAGGTTCGCATAAGAAATAAAGAAGTTTTGAGAGCACTGTGTCGTCTAGACGTGAATAAAGCTAGTGGACCAGATGGTATACCAGCAATAGTTCTCAAGGCATGTGCGCCCGAGTTGTCTCCTGTATTGACGCGCTTGTACCGCCTCTCATTTAGGACTGGTATAGTGCCCAAGTCCTGGAAGCTTGCCAACGTGCAACCCGTGCCCAAAAAGGGCAGTCGTACCGATCCTGCCAACTATCGGCCGATTTCAATAACCTCCATACTCTGCAAGATTATGGAGCGTGTATTGAACTCGCGCCTCATGGCATACCTGGAAGGTAACGATCTCCTCAGTGACCGACAGTACGGGTTTCGCCACAATCGGTCTACTGGGGACCTACTAGTGTATACCACTCACATGTGGGGCGAGGCCCTCGAGAAGAATGGAGAAGCGATTGCTGTCTCCTTAGACGTCTCGAAGGCCTTCGACAGGGTGTGGCACGCCAGCCTTCTGAGTAAGCTTCCAGCGTACGGCATTTCCCCTGGTCTGATTAACTGGGTAAAAGACTTCCTGAGTGAACGGTCTCTCCGAGTTGTTGTCGATGGATGCTCATCAGAGCTCATGACCACTAATGCCGGAGTTCCTCAGGGGTCAGTTCTCTCTGCAACTCTTTTTCTGCTGCATATTAACGATCTGCTGATGCCCGGTATATATGGGTATGCAGATGATAGCACAGTTGTAGAGAGATACCTTCCAGGTGCTCGGGCTAGTAAGGAACTAATCCGGTCCGAACGAGAGGCTATGGTAGAGCGTACGAATGTCTCACTTCAGGCAGTCTCCAAGTGGGGCGAAACCAATCTGGTAGAATTCAACGCCACCAAAACACAAGCGTGTCTGTTCACCGCCAAAAGGAGCCCGTTCACCTTGGCTCCTGCTTTTCGGAATGTATCCCTGGAGTGCACCGACCGCCTTCAGCTCTTGGGAGTTGAAATTTCCTCTGACCTAAATTTTGGGCAGTTCATTGAGTCCAAAGCCAAGGTAGCTGCTAGAAAACTAGGCGTTCTTGCAAAGGTCCGACGGTACTTCACACCGGGACAGCTTCTAATGTTATACAAAGCACAGGTCCGATCGTGTGTGGAGTACTGCAGTCACATATGGGCTGGTGCTGCAAAATGCCATCTAGCAGCTTTGGACTCAGTGGAAAGGCGTGCGAAGAGGCTAATTGGGGATCCAGATTTGGTTAAGTCCAATCTACAAAGCCTCGAGCATAGGCGCAGGGTAGCCAGCCTATCGGTATTCTACAGGTTGCATTTTGGAGAGTGTGCGCGGGAATTGCATGACTTGATTCCGCCATCTCATTTCTACCATCGGACAACCCGACGTACGGCGAGTATCCACCCTTACGTTGTTGAAACTTCAACGGTCCGGACTAAGCGTTTCGCTTCGTCGTTTATACCGCGTACATCGAAGGACTGGAACAATTTGCCTGCTGCGGTCTTCCCGTCTAACTATAATTTAGGTGCCTTCAAGGCTAGAGTGAATAGGCTCTTAATAAACTAGTGCGCCTCACCATCAATGATTGCATCACTGCTTACCATCAGGTGGGATCGCAGTCAAGCACTGGTTTATATCAATTAAAAAAAAAAAAAAAAAAAAAAAAACGAGCAAAAAGTTCTAACCTAGAAACGCAATCATTAAAATAATGACAGAAAATTATGCAAAACTTTTCAACTGAACTAACGACGATCATTTTATAATTACTTGCGAGGAAACTTCAAGTAAGTTAAGAAAGCGTTTTCTTAGTTAATTAGCGGCTCTGAGAATTACATTAGCAGCTGCAGGGATGCTGCGTCTCGAGAGATGTCGGCGTCAGCTAACTCAAGTTTAATGGTTTGAGTTAACTGCGCAGTTAACCACAAGTTCATTTTTAATGTTAAAAGGAAATGAGAAAGATATTGGAAACCGCTTTTGTAGTTAGTTTGACTTTTGTTTCGGGAAAAAGGTACAATTTTTAAGAGCGTCCTTCTCGAGGTTTTTTTTTTTTAGGTGGGAAAATCATCTAATGACAAATCGCGCTCTTGGGTGGAGCAGGAGATAGTGTTAGACTTTTACTGACTAAAAACCCACTCCTGTTCCTTCGTTGCCTTCGTCCCAGGGCCCCGGGTTTCGTTTTCACACTACCCATGGCCCCAGTAGGCTTCGACCCTGCTGGGCCCCTACGATTTGCTGACATCTCCCTGAGGCGCGCGTGGAATAATATGCGCCGTCGACGACTTGGGCTCGGTCCGGACGGTTACCGGACGGTCGGACGGCGGGCTACCCATTGCTCGCCGTCCGCAAGCCCGCGCCTACGGTGGCCGGAAATCGGGATCGGAATCCCGGCGGCGGTTTGGGCGTGAGGACCGTTGCCTCACGCGATCGGCCGCCTCCTTTGCTAGCATTACTGCTTCGCAGAAGGAGGCGACCGCCTACCACTCCTCCTCGCTCCGGACCATGGCCTGTACCAATGCCCGGCGCGAGAGATCGCCGCCGTCGATCGCCCCCACGAGGACACGGCGTTCTCGAGGTACACTTTCATACCTAAGAGCTTAACTTCTTATTGTGATTATGACGTTATTACACATCTTTCTCTAGATATTTTGGAAACACATATTTCTTTTGGATATTATCTAGGTTTCTATTGAAATCAAATCATAAATTGTGTAAGGCTAATCCAGTAAAGACCACTGAAAATCTGCTATTTTGCCTGCACTTTGGTTGTTCACAATGAACTCCTAAATTAAAAAAAAAAGAAAATGTAACTATAGAAACCTTGTTCATTTAATCAAAATTATGAATAAATAATTTTTCCCGAAATTTTTGAAGGTTTTTAAAATAAAAACATGTATTTCCTGAAACAAGTTTTGTGAAATATTCGAGTGAATGACGGAATCACCGAATTCTAACAGAGCGTTCAGGAATTATCTCTCTTGATTCGCAATCAAATATTGCGTTAGAAGCACTAACAAGCTTTTAAACCTTACTCAGGTTGACGCAGACTGGTCGGGAAGGGCCCTCTTAAGGTTCCTACGGGCAATGAACTGTTTGAATGGTTGTTTGTATTATTATCCAAGTGTTGTGAGGAAACCTTTGAAACAATTTGAATTAAGCACTTTCCCGTTATTTGCCATTGTTTAATTACTTTGTGAGAAAAATAACAGACGTTTTGACACTAAGCGTCTTTTGTAAATAAGGGTTGTCTGGCAAAGAAATGTTAGCAAAATATGCGGAACCCACTAGAGCCGATACCTGCTAGGGCTGTGGAATTGTTTGGAAGAGTTACTGTGACCCTGGAATGTAAAGAGCAACTAACTGAAGGTTCTAGCAAAAGAGGTGTCCGCACGTGCACGCGCGAGGGAGCGGCCCTCACGCCTCAGCCGCCAGGATCCCGAAGCCGATTTCTGGCCACCATAGGTGCGGACCTGCGGACGGCGAACAATGGGTAGCTCGCTGTCCGACCGTCCGGTAACCGTCCGGACCGAGCCTAAGTCGTCGACGGCGCGTATTGTTCCACGCGCGCCACAAGGCTGAAGCCTACTGGGGTCACGAGTAGTGTGAAAGTGAAACCCGGGGCCCTGGGACGAAGGCAAAGAAGGAACTGGAGTCGGTTTTTAGTCAGTAAAAGTCTGACACACACTCTCGCTCCGCCCAAGAGCGAGAGATGTCATTGGATGATTTTCCCACCTAAAAAAAAACTAACTGAAGGTGAGCTTTAGTCAGCAAAAGTCTGACACCACTCCCTCTTGCCCTTCGCACTACTCAGAGTGGGAAGCGTCATTTGATGATTTTCGACTAAGTCACCCTGGTGTATGAAGAACGAGGAAGCTCATTTTTTAAATTAATTTATTTATTTAGGTACTGACAGCAAAATAGTCATCTATACATATAATAAAACAGTAAAATTATTTTGCGATGGTATTAATTGGCGCAAAAACTACTGAACCAATCCTGTTCAAATTTTGCATACATAATCCTTATAAGTCAGTGCATCTGTTAGGCTATAAATTATCACGCTATTTGCTATGGGGGGTGAGCAATAATCCAAAACGTCAGTGTTGAACGACATTTGCCGCGAGTTCGATTCCCAGCTACAGTTAAAATTTTTGTCATTATTTTATCTTCTTTTTGTAATAAAATAACTTTTACCATTTTTTCAAAATAAAATTGACATTTCTATTCGATATCTTCTAAATATATTGTAAAAACTAATCAAAACGCATAATAAAATCGAATTAGTAAAATATGGCACCACATGCAATTCAGGTACTCGCAACGCCATCTAAAGACTCAAAGTAGAAATAATGATGACAATGACAGTTGAACTTCATATTTGATAGATGGCATTGTGTATTTTACGTAATTTTCTGAATGGCGGAAGAAGTGACCATCGCCCACGTTTGCAGACAGTTCTATTGTTCAAAATTGGAGGAAAATAGTTATGGTTAAACTGGTGTTAGACGGAGGCATTTTTAACAATCCTACTGCTTTTTTTTCCATGATTGTAACAAGATAATTGACCATGATTATTCAAGGGATACCAACCAAAAAAGGCAATAAAAGTAAACAAGTATACCTATGTATTTAATTATTGATTTTAAAATAACACGACCAAATTTTCGTAAGGGGTTGCATGGCACCTTGTGTTGGAAGGCCCCCAGGTAGACCGATGACCTGGTGAGGGTCGCGGGAATCCGATGGATGCGAGACACACAGGACCAGTCATTATGGCGATACTTGGGGAGGCATATGTCCATGATAATGATAATGATAATGATGGTACTTTTTTTTTCTTTTTTTAAGAGTGGAAATCATCCAATGACTTCTCTGGTTGGAGCGAGAGGGCGTGTCAAACTTTTACTGACTAAAACCACACTTGTGCCCTTCAGTTGCGCTTTGAAACATCTCTTTGAGGAGCGCGTGGATCACTACATGCTGTTGACGACTGAGCTCGGTTCGGTTAATTACCGGACGGCCGGACGGCTAGCTACCCATTGTTCGATGTCTGCAAGCCTGCGTCTACCGTGGCTGGTCGTCGGGGTCGGAATTTCGGCTCGGCGTGAGGACGTTCGTTCCCTCACGCGTGCGGCCTCCTCCTTCGCTAGCATTACGGCTTTGCAGAAGGAGGCGACCGCCTACCATTCCTCCTCGCTCTGGACTATAGCCCAAATCAGGCCCCGGCGCGAGAGGTGACTGACGCCGATTGACTCCACGAGGACACGGCTCACGTGATCCGCCCTTGCGGGACACACCTCTGTATGCTCCACTATGTCCTCCGGGATGGCACCTTGCGGCCTAATAATGGCGTGATTTATTGTTTGCAGTTTCTGCTCCATATAAAACGGGGTCGAAAGTGGTTTACGTTCCTGATCACTGATGTATCTCAGATTCCTGGCAGCCTTACGAGCCTTACATCTGGACGTTACCTCCTTGCAGTGAGTGGTGACCAACACTGGAACAACGCTCTGAGGGAGGCCGGTCTCAGGGATAACACTAATCGGATGCTACATTTGTTTACCGTAATTTCATTGTTTTATGGATACACAAGCTCAGGACTGTTGAGGGTGTTTCGAGCGGTTTCTGTTCCGGATTCGGTTGGAAGTATCCTGATATTACCATTTTGCGAATCGCCCGGAGGACCCGGTGTAACATGCGGTGGAGGTCTATCACATTTGGGTGAACCGCCGTGTCCTCATAGAGGCAATCGGTGACAGTGACCTCTCGGTTTGGCCATCAATATGCGAGTTTGATTGGGCGGGGATACACGCGCTCTAGATTTCGCCGAAATTCATTTAACGGGGACGTCAGTTAAATACACACCAAAAAATTCTAGGTAAATGAACAAGTAATTTTTATGCCCAAAATGATCAAGCTGCAACAATCAATGCAAGCATGCTCTCGCAAATTCTTCATAAGTACTGTTGTGGAGGAAGATAGTTGATGATGATGATGGTAGTTTTTGGATTCACTGGCTTTTGGGCTTTGCACTATCAGTGCACTTTATTCAGCTGAAGGTCGGTGTCCCGATTATGCTCCTTCATTTACCTGTACCAAAGCTGTCTAACGGCTTAAACTCTTCAGTGAAAAATTATTGAGGCGAAAATTTTACGGGAGGTAACTCTTTCGAACAATCTCGCAGACATCGGCCCTAGAGGGCCCTATCCATTTGCTGACATCTCTTTGAGTCCGGTGTAGAATACAGCGCGCCGTCGATTCAGGATTGCTTTGACCAGACGGCCTGACGGCACCACCGCAATCCCGGTTTGCGATGGCTGGTAATCGCCCTGCGGCTTTCAACACCCGGAGCATCACTTGCAGTGACAGTTAAGGAGTCAGAATGTCCTATCCCTCATAGTTTCAGCCACCTTCTTCGATCGTAGTGCTTCACTGAAGGAGGCTACTGGTTGACATTTTCTCCACCAATCGCCTCCATGAGGACACAGCGGTGCTGGCGCTCCGACCAAGCGGGACCGACTTCCACCGTATGCTCCATGGTATTCTCCAGGCGATCCGCACAATGGTGATACCCGAGTGTTTCTTCCCGTTGAATTCGATACGATACCTCCCAAAACACCCACATCCGGTGAGTCCTGCACAAAGAGAGGATGCCGTGACGCCTTTGTAGACACTCTTCAAAGACAGGCATTACCGCTGCGATTGTGACGTGCTCACTGTGGCGAGGGGTTAAAATCATACAATGTTGTTTCACCAGAACATAAACCAGAAACATACATAAACTAATTTCTTTTCTTTTGGGGTAGGCAGAAATGCCAACTGCTACGACCCTTACATACTAGGATCTGGACGAATACATAACATGTTTCCTGAAGGTAATTTGCGTTTTTACTTTTAACCGTTTTATGTTAAAGTACAATAAATAATTGCGTTGCTTTCAGAATGAATTGCAAGCTCAGAATGATTGTACGTTTTTACAAACTTAACGCAGACGAAGTCGCGGGCAACAGCTAGTTAACACTAAATAACGTTAAACCTTTCACTCTGTCTTCTCACAGAATCGGAAACTTTCTAATAATATCGTCTTCCATTCATCAGCAAACAAATCCAATCCAGGTTTTGTCTCCACGAGCGCGTTGAACATCGTTAGCATACGCGGTACAGAGGAGGTGAATCGAGCTACAATGCGACAAAATGGGATGTTAAATAATTTATGCTTTCTATGCAGCGTAGATACGTCTGGTCATCCATGACATCATGTCACGCTTTAATTGAATCTCTGTTCTTTGATGGGATTCCTAACACAATGCATTTACAACAATAATAGGTATTGAAAACGTGGTTAGGGTTTCTTTTCCCTAGACTTTTCCCAACGAGCTTGGGGTGGGCTTCCAATCTAACTAGATGCGGCTGGATACCTTTTTTGTTGTTACTTAAGGTGGAAAAATCATCCAATGACCTCCCAGCAGTGGTGGCCGAGTGGTAATGGCCCCGACTTACGTGTTGTAGGTCGCGAGTTCAAACCCAGCCAGACGCATTACTTTGTGTAATTTATTTCATCACCACTGCTCTAAAAACGGTGAAGGAAAACATCGTGAGGAAACCGGCATGTCCTAGAACCAAAAATTCGAAGACATGTGACATCCACCAACCCGCACTGGGCCCGCGTGGTGGATTACGGCCCATTCCCTCTCCTATAGAGGAGGCCTGAGTCCCAACAGTGGGAACATTATAACGCCGACTATGCTATGCTATGCTATGACCTCCCACCCTTGGGTGGAGCGAAAGGCTGTGTTAGACTTCTACTGACTAAAAACCCACTCCTATTCCTTCGTTGCCTTTCATACCAGGGCCGAGTTTTCCTTTCAGAAGCAAACCCTTGGCCCCATTAGGCTTCGAACCTCCTGGGCCGTGTTGCCGCTCCAGCCACTCCTCAAAGAAGGGTAAGTCCCTTGGAGTGGATGGAGCGACTACCTATCAGATGTCCATAACATAGTAACTGGGCAACACGATACTCCTTGGATAAACTGATGGTCAGACTTTTGGCGTCTGACACCTGTAACGACTGTCAAATATCTACGAATGACAACCGGGACCAACAGCTTTACGTGCCTTTCGAGTCATAAAAATTGACCAAAAATAAATCGATGTACCCACTGGTTACGAGTCCCAAAGTACATTTAAATCAGTACAGAGTTACATAACTACATACACATAGGCCGTAGTCGGCGCAGAACGGTTCAGCTTTGCCAACATTATGCTAAGTCCGAAGGCTCGCTTTGTCATGCTAATGCAGATTCGTCACTTTCACAGCTTTGTATGAGGGTAGACAGGTTTATTTATTTTGTATAGAATGGACTTGTGCTCTTATCTGTACTTTCGTTTATCTAAGGCCATAGGCCAGTGAAATGTGCGAGTGTTTTGGTGGTAGCTGATGGTGAACGTGTGTTACGTGTAGAAAATATGCCGCAACAATAACTCGAGCATATAGGGTGACGGGCAATTAGTGTACGATACTTAAACATGTGATTGTGCTCATGATAACAAACAATTTTTATTATGGGAGCAAAGCCGAAATCGCGAAAAAGATATCAGCTGTTCAGTACATTAGGCAAACATAAATATACTGAACAGCTGATTTTTTTTTTGCGATTTCAGGTTTGTTCCCATAGTAAAAGTTGTTGGTTATCATGAGCATAATCACGTGTTTAATTCATTAACGCTCAGGCGGTAGCCGGCGCCCGCAAGCCATTGTCTTACTATTGTGTCTCTAATTACGCACGTCAAAAGGTTAAGTATCGTACACTAATTACCAGTCACCCTATATATAGTATAATCAGCCTAGGAATAGGTAAATAGGGTTCCATACCCGAAGGGTGCCAACTGGACCCTCTTACTAAGCCTTTTGTCCCAATGTCCTTCCGTCCGTCTGCTGGTCTGTCCATCTGTCAGCGGGCTGTATCTTATAAACTGTAAGAGGTAGAAAGTTGAAATTTTCACAGAATTTGTATTTCTATTGCCGTTACAACAACAAATAATAAACCGTAGCGTTCACCCCTAACAGATACCTGCATCATCCCGACTCATTGGGACAGCACTACCCCGACTCACTGGAGCATCACCGCAGACAGTTCCGACTCACTGAGAACTATGCAGCATTCGGTTCCGACCCACTGGAACCAACCTACTACTGGCCTGGCACGCATCAAAAACCATCAATTTCCGATCTTCGGAGGGGAGTGATGTAGTGACATCTAAAAACTAGAACTAATCTAGCATCGCGCAATTAAAGTTTTCCGTGCGATTTGAACAGCCCAAAATCATCTATCGGGCAGTTGCTCACCAGACATGACACCCGTCTGGTCGGAGGATCCTCTGCTCTTTTCAACGGAGGTTTGCGGGACTTTACTCTCTGTTCCGGATACCTCCAAAAAAAGTTAAAAATAAGGTTCCTATATAAGAAACACTACTTTGTTGGCGTTATTTTTGCTCAATTTTTAATATTGCAGCCCTTCATACGCGAGTCCGACTCGCACCGATATCTAACTGTGCAAGGGAGTGGGTTTTAGTCTTTGTAATCCACCACGCGGCACAGTGTGGATTGTTAGATGTCACATAAAATGTATTCTTAAATTTTTTGTTTCCACCCGAGGTTCTCCTTCATCGGTGAATGAGCTTGCAGTAATCATATTAATATTATAAAGGCAAAAGTTTGTGTGTGTATGTTTCTTACTTCTTCACGCTGGAACGGTTGGAGGTATTGGGCACTCGGGAAAGAAAGAAAGAAAGAAAGAAAGAAATACAGTTTATTTCTTTCTTTCTTTGACGGTGGCGGTGTCGACACAAAGACCGTGCAGTGTGTAAATAGATTTGGATAGAAAAAGGAAATAAAAAATACCGATGAATTGTAAATAAAAAAAATAAGGTGACAAATACAACAACAACACGTGGCAACACCACGGCGTGCCCGTAGCACAATTTGTGCAAATTATTTTTATAGTTTGTGGCAATTTGCATAGACGCGAGTACGCGATTGGACGCAACCGCGATGCTGTTGACGATAAAAGGATATGACCGAATGTGACGACAAGATAAGATGGTTTTGGAAATTTTTCAAAAAATTCATGTAAAGGGCGATAGTTGATGTTTCTGACAATGTTTTAAGTATTTGTGACGAGATGTGAATGTGGGTAGTAGACCATATCCTGAATAGCATATAAGATTCTTTCTATCCCAGTAGCTTATACCCATGAGACAATTTTCTACATTAACACGGACGAAACAGCACGCAGCAGCTAGTGAAAATATAAATTGCACAAAGGACCGGCTGTGTCATTCGACTACTTAGCTTTTCGACTGCAATAATGTCCCCTAGTATGTAGTAACTTGATGTTATTTTTCGCCTTCGTTTAGATGGGCACCGATCATGTCAAAACATTGAAAGTAATCTTTCACAGTATGTATAAGCATATAGAATATATTTGAGTTTTGTAAACAGCCAACGCTAAGGAGGAGCGGAGTCTCCTAATACAGGCATCATCATGCTTAAAAGAAGACTCCAATCATAAAGTAATTTATACTTCTTGTTATAGAAATAAAACATTTTGTATTTTTGTATTTGTATATACAGTAATTGAAATAAAATATAAAATTTATTATCATCAAATTCTCTTTGTTTATTAGTTACGTTTATATAACCTTTCATATATAATTCTACAGCTATCTATTATAAACTAAATTAGAGACTTCAAAGTTATTTACTCCGAGTACAGAGGTTTGAAAGCCCGACCTTTCAAAATGTCAAAGCTAACCTTAATTCAACGTTTACATTAAGAGTCGTTTCCTAGCGAATGACGAAATTACCTCTGAATCGTCCATTCTGCTACAAAAACAACATTTAGATTTTGATAGAGTTCTTGAGACGGCTTTTTAATCAGTAATCAGATAAATTGTCCTCTGTCGCTGGGCCGGGTAAACGTTTGAAGATTCTCTATCTAATGAAAATATGTTTCGTAGTTATTCAAATTGTGAAGCTGCCAGATTTTGCAGGGATGTATTGCTGTGTTTTGATATATCATGTTATTAGATATAGTTGGACGCTGTGAAGAGTTTTCCGTACTCGATTGCCCAAAGTCAATCGTACAAAAATACTTGTGCTATCAAAAGTACGCTTTATGTATATTCTATGTAAAATCTTATCCCTAATATAGATTAGGGATGAGTTTTTTAGTGAGAAAGGGTGGAAAGGACCTTTCCATCGTTTCTCACGCATTCATGGGGTTACAGATTCGAAACCGGGCAATGCCAATGTGAATTTTTCAATTCATATAATTATACTCTTCATTATCAAGGACTGATTTTTTTTTTGTATTTGTATTTCGGGCTGGTGTCCGCAACTCCACGACTAAAGCGCGTATTTTGCGTACGGGTGGGATAAAATATGCGTCATTCGATCCACCCCAGCTCCTCAAGGAAGGCCAGCAACTCCTTGGTGATACTGACCATTTCGCGGAGGTTACCTGGGTTTCCGAAGTATTTTGCTCTGTATCCAGCGACAACTGGGCAGCTTAGAAGCTTATCTCGTTCTCCTTCATGCAGGCTCTGCACAGTGGGCTGACTGTAACTCTAGGACTGATACTCCGTGCCTCGGAATGCACGTAAAGCCATTGTTTCCGGTTGTCACCAGACGCCAGAAAGTCTGACCATCAATCAGTCTATCCAAGGAGTATCTTGTTGCCCAGTATTTGGTTTATTGCTGTTTAATAGGTAGACGATCGCGTGAGGCAACGGTCCTCACGCCCCAACCGCCGCCGGGATTCCGATCCCGATTTCCGGCCACCGTAGGTGCGGGCTTGCGGACGGCGAGCAATGGGTAGCCCGCCGTCCGACCATCCGGTAACCGTCCGGACCGAGCCCAAGTCGTCGACGGCGCGTATTGTTCCACGCGCGCCTCAAGGAGATGTCAGCAAATCGTAGGGGTCCAGCAGGGTCGAAGCCTACTGGGGTCACGGGTTAAGTAAAAACGAACTCCGGGGCCCTGGAACGCAAGGCAAAGTAGGAACAAACGAGTGGGTTTTAGTCAGTAAAAGTCTGACACGCCCTCGCGCTCCGCGAGAGATGAGATGTCATTAGACTTGTAATCACTAACTTATAAATTATCACTATTCGTCAAAATACACCTTATATCGGACGAGTAACCTCAAGTTAACTGTAAACGAATCAGCATTGAAACAAATATATGTCGTACAGTCGGCGACAGTATCCGTTAGTAGAACCATTTGGAAAAGAATCAATCCATTACAACGGGCGAGGCGACACCGCGGTATCCGCGGACCGATCTTAATGTGCTGCTCTAGTGATGGGCAACGCTAAAGACTGACTTTTGATGTCGGTTGGCTATGTAATTGGATGATTACTAATAGACTTTCAGATTGTAAACAGTTTAGTTTTTGATAAAATATAATAAATTTTATTGTACACCAATATAATAACAAAACTTTTACATAAACTGAAATGTATGGTGCTGTATGTAATGTATAATTTTAAAATATTGTATGTTTACCGTGAATAAAGTATATTAAATAAAAAATGCTTTGTTTGTCTGGTAGATATTGCTGTCAGCGATAAGACCGCATTGTACTCATAGATTTAAGTTTATATATAAATAAATTGTGTTATTTTTTGGCATATAATAAAATTTATTCTATTCATAAAAAAGTTATTTAGAAAATAAAAGTAAAAAAAGCAGGGCAAGTGCGAGTCAAACTCGCGCACTGAGGGTTCCGTACAAACTTACCTATGAAAACAGTTCGATTCCCGAATTAAGTTACAAAGATTTTTACGAATCGCAAAAAAAAGTATTTTTTGTGACGTAACTAGAAATTTACAGTTTTCAGATTTTTTCGTACACTTGTGCTCGTGTAAACCTTGCTTCATGCCATATTTCAGGATTCTAGGTCAAAGGGAAGTACCCTATGAATTTTGATTCCCTTGAGAGTGTCGAAATACACGTTTTTTTTGCGACATAAACGACCGTATAATTTTTTTCGATAACTCAGAAATTTATTTCTTCACAGGTTCAAGAGACCGCAGACCTGATTCATCATCTTCCTGCCCTTGTCCCATCTTATTTGGGGTCGGCACAACATGTTTTTTTCTTCCATTCTATCCTGTCAACCGTCATGCTATCACTAACTTCCTTTTCTTTCATATCACTGTTCACACAGTCCATCCATCTTTTCTTTGGCCTCCCTCTCCCTCTCCACCCATCCATATGTATACTCATAACTCTTTTAGTAACATGCGTTTCATCTCTCCTCTTTACATGACCATACCAAGACAAACGATTCCCTTTCAACTTTTCAGTCACTGGCGCCACTTTCAAACTTCCTCTAATATACTCATTTCTCACTTTATCCATTCTCGTCACACCACACATCCATCTCAACATTCTCATCTCCGCATCACCGCAGACCTGATTATATGGTTTTAATTTCAACTCTATACCTCCACGTGTTCCCGAAATAAAGGGTCTTGACAGACAGACAAACAGACGGACAACAAAGTGATCTTATAAGGGTTACGTTTTTTCCTTTTGAGGTACGGTGCCCTAAAAAGTAGGTAGGTAGCGAAAGGTAGGTAGGGTAGGAAATCAGTTGACGGGAGCGAAGCCTCGGGCAAATGATAGTATATTAATATAAAGTAAGGAAAGAAGTTTTTTGGTTTTCTACCAGTGACAGAAATATTTTAATATTATTAAACATTCAGAAATTACAAATAATTAAAAAACATATATTCCAACACCGCTGTTATGAGCTGTTATCAAACAGCTCCTGCCAGCGGCTTAGTTTAAACTAGGTTCCTCCACACAAACTTTAAACCCCCGTTTTATCCCCTTAGTGGGTAAATTTTAGAAAATCCACACTTTGTGCTTACCTATGTCATAAAAGGAAACCTTGTGCAAAATTTCACGTTCCTAGACCCAATAATTTCGACTGTGCGTTAATATGTCAGACAGTCAGTTTCTCCTTTTATATATATGTAACTAAATAACAATGATCTGAAACGCAATGACAAATATAATGATGCCGACGACTTCAATAATTCACTCCCGACATCCTAGTACAAATAAATTCGGTCCCCTCACTAAAAACATTCCGCGTTCCGTCGGACAAGTTCGTCTGATGACGAACGACGGTACGATCCTCCGTCCGTGAATATTGCCATTCCACATTTAAAATTGAATTTCACGTCGCGCTCTGTTGATTGGCATCGCGCCGATTAGTGCTGAGCACTCGATCGAGTTTTTTTGTCGATAGATTGATTGATAGATTATAGAGATGGTGTGTTGTGCTTTTTTGTTCACTGCGAAATTTGGGAGACAGGAAATATGCTCTGGAATATCTCTAGTTGCGTTGGTTGAATTTGCATATTATAGTGTCATGAAACTCAATACATGTGCAATATTCTTGCTATATAGGTACGCAATAGTAGAAAGACGCCCAAATCCAAACAAAGGCCAAAACGCATGCTTCTGCATCCAGTGGATAGCGGTGACACTTTTTTTTTTTAAGGGAAAATCGTCCAGTAAGTGAGAGCAGCGGTCTAGAGCGGGAGGATGTGTCAGACTTTTACTGACTAAAACCTCACCTGAATCCTTCAGTTGCCCTTTGTGTTCTAGGACCAGGGATTTCCATTTCAGAAATTTCCCCTACGGTTTCGCTGTCATCTCTTTTAGGACGCGCGTGAAACACTACGTGTCTTCGAAGATTCGGATTCGGTCCGGACGGTTACCGGACGACGAACTACCTATTGCTTGTCGTCCGTGAGCCTGCGCCGGGGCACACCTCCACCGTGTTTCCCGGGTATTTTAGGGTGGAAAATCATTAAATGACTTTTATAGCTCTGGGTGGAACACTTTACTTCAGTTGCCCTCTGCAGTGACTCTTTTTCTGACAACCTCGCAACCCTGGATCCTCGTGACTCTCACCTGTTTATCAGCCTACCTTGTGGAAGGTTAACTAACGTTATGATTTAAAATAAACCTGATAACCAGTTCTAATAAGTGTTTATCTATTTACTATTGGGCACGCCATAATCATGGCAGTAAGTCCCCTCTTTGAGGAGTGGCTAAAAAGACGTCACGGCGTCCTCACCTTCCACCATACCACACTACTACTACTTACCATATTTTTCGAAAACTGCACCCTTTTTTTCGATAAAAGACAACAAAATAAGGTCATTAACAACTGAGTGTCACTAAAACTGTCACAAAACACAACAATATCTTATTAGAAAATTGAACAAAGCCAGAGAAACGGTTTGATTTATCCTAACTAAAGGGTGAGGTACGGAGGACATTTAGTGCAGATCTCTGTGTTCAGATAAAACGTATAAGATTAGTTTGTAAGATGAATCTACAGTTTGGATATTGAACGGTTTGCCTGACAGTCATTTGAAGACTTTTTCGTTTGAGATGTGATTAGTTTTAGCCTTTCAGGAAAAATAAAAAGCGTATTAGAGTAAGTGGTACTTCCATATCTATCTCTAATTTAGTCATAGAAGAGTTGGCGGCTAATCGATCGTGATTGCTGGAAATGCTGGAGATAACTAATACATTCATAGTTATTCAACTAATATTTATTTATTGAAGAACAACCAACAAAGCATACTCCACAATACAAGCTAAAGATTCATTCATTCCTAAATTTTATAGTATAAAAAAAAAACCTTAGTCTGCTGCGGCATGCATTAATCATAGAAGGAGTTATATATAATATAAATAACAGGATAGTTATATATATAATATAAATACAGGAGTGATTCCTAGTGAAGAAGAAGTAAGAATATATTTAATTACGCTCAACGGCTGAATAGTTTGAGACCGAATTACGTAACAAAGGCAGGCCATGGTCTACAATAGAGCATAGATTACTTCATATCCCGGTAGTACAATTCCGTGCTATAATGCTGTGTATATGGTCCCAAGCGGAAAAGCCCGCTGCAAAAACTAGTTCTTTACTAATGAAATTGCCAAAAACATTACGAGGAGGACTTTTTACCTAAAAAAATTTGTTATGACGTGCGTTTGTATCGCTAAGTAAACTAAGCACCAGTGTCTTATTTATTTATTAAAACTTCATGCAACAAAAAAGTACAAAGGCGGACTTAATGCCTTAGGTATTCTCTACCAGTCAACCTAGGGTGGTGAAGAGAAAATGTGGCAGGTGCATAAAAATATAAAAGATTATTAAGAAAATAAGAGTTCAAAAGTATGTCTTGTTACACGGGAATCAAGAATCTCTACATTAATGATGACTACTAAGATGCAGCAAGTGATTTGCGTCACTACCACGACGTGTTGAAATGTCAAGCGTACATACGAGAAAGGGGGATGGATCTATGCACCCTGTATAGGTCTATCCCTTTAATGATTCAGTTTAGGTCGTTAAATGGATCACGTTAAGAGCTCGTAGTAGGGCCTCAGGGCACGTTACTCGAACATTATATCAAATTTATATTCCCGGATGATTGGACTTTTTTTATTTATTTTTTATTTGGGTAATCATCTAATGACATCTCACGCTCTTGAGCGGAGCGCGAGGGCGTGTCAGACTTTTACTGACTAAAACCCACCCCTGTTCCTTCTTTGCCTTCGTTCTAGAGCCCCGAGTTTCTCTTTCGCACAACCCATAGCCCCAGTAGGCTTCGACCCTGCTGGGCCCCTACGGTTTTGCTGACATCTCCTTGAGGCGCGCATGGAACTCTATGCGCTGTCGACGACTTGGGCTCCGCCAGGACGGTTACCGGATGGTCGGACGGCGAGCTACCCATTTCTTGCCGACAATTTACCTGTGATAGAGCATCAGCATCATCAGCCTGCATTAATCTCTACTGGACAGGCATTTCTTCACTTTGGAACGCCTGATAAATATCGCATAGCAGCAACGCGTCAAATCAGCAGTAATTATGTAGCTTTGTAATGTGTCCGGTCTGTAGCCGATGAACTTCACTTGTTTATTAAACCTTAAATTGCTAACACCAAATCAAAATTTTATCTAACTTGCATTGAGCATCAAGAGTTTATTTCTTGCGGAATATCTTTTATGTTCCCGCACACACTGATTTATTTAAGTTCAAACTTGGAACTGTTACTGAGCAGTACCTAATAGAAACGGTGAAAAAAGCAAGTACAGCGTGACAGTCAAGCACTAAAAATATTCAAAAAAATCTTCTGTTATAATTTTATTGAGAAGCTGCTTTCATAATTTCTGATTTGGCCTTCTTAAAGTTCTTCAAAACGATAGGTATTATTGACTTCATAAGAGGTTCTCCGTCACGCCTTCTGTAATTTGTAAAGAAAGCAATAAATATATACTCCAGTGAATAATACATTGAACCGTATAATTATGTACCAAATGGAATATAAGGTAAGGATAGGAAGGGGATTCTTGGAATTCTTAGCGTCGGATTACACGATCAGACATTACTAGAGATTTAGTTGCGTAGGAACGGGACGGAGGTTTATTGGAAAATAAATAATACTCGCAGGTATGCAGCTCGCTCCTGATTCAGTATTATCGACGAAGCTGGAAAAGAGAGCTTTGAAAATATAGGAAATCTTTTTAAAGTCTCTTTTTTATTAAGCTTATACTTTCCCACAGCTGAGCAAAGGCCTCACCCAACTTCTTCTAAGTATTCTTTTCTCGAGTCACCTCAAACCAGCCCTTATGTTAGGCATCTAGGTCATCTCACCACCTCTACCTAGGTCGACCTCGGCGGCGTCGTCCATCCTCACGTATCCACTTTGTGGACACTCATGAGAAAGGTCATTGTGCATGTGGCTGATTTGACCCACCCAATCCTCCTCTCCCATCTCCTCCTTTTTAAGCTTAAGACAACGAGGTGGAGTGGCAGGCGGTCGCCTCCATCTGCAAAGTAGTAATGTTAGCAAAGGAGGAGGCCGCACGTGCACGTGCGAGGGCGCGGCCCTCACCCCCAGCCGCCGGGATCCCGATCCCGATTTCCGGTCACCGTAGGCACGGGCTTACGAATGGTGAGCAATGGGTAGCTCGCCGTCCGATCGTCCGGTAACCATCTAGACCGAGCCCAAATCGTTGACGGCGCGTACTGTTCCACGCGCGCCTCAAGGAGATGTCAGCAAACCGTAGGAACCCAGCAGGATCGAAGCCTACTAGGGCCAAGGGTCTGCTTCTGAAAGGAAGACTCGGCCCAGTATGAAAGGCAACGAAGGAACAGGGGTTGGTTTTTAGTCAGTAAAAGTCTGACACTCCTTCGCGCTCCGCCCAAGTGCAGGGGATGTCATTGGATGAGTTTTCCCACAGAAAAAACAAAAAAAGCTTAAGACGATTTTAATTTATTTGTTTACTCAGTCGCTATCAAATCCACTAGCTACACCACGCCAGCTACAGAAAACCGATAAAAGTTTTAAAGAAAAAAGTTGAATATACTCTGCTCACATCATTTCTCACAAAACCATGATATAACATTATTGACACAATCCCAATAAAACAACTAAAACCTAGAACATAATAATCCCGAACTCAATAACAAACGAAACTAGGACAGCTCAAATGTTCCGATCCCGCCACAACACGTAGACCGAGCTACGCTGCTACGCGTGGGCGCTACGGCGTAGGCACTACGCTACGGCGTCGTGCGTAGCAACGTGTTATTGTATATTTTGACGGCGTCTGGCAATCAGCTGATGCGGTTGTACTAGCATAGTAAATTATGAATACAAATGAGTTGTAATTTATATGTGCGTAACTTTATGCTTTAGTCTCTGATAGGGTAAGTTTTTGAAATGATATAATTATGTTTTTTTAATACTTGAGTTACTTGAGAAATAAACAGGATTAAAATCATTAATTTTTAAATTATTAAGGATGGCAGAAACACACTATTTTACTTTTCATGAATAGTTGAGCGGTTAACGTTAGTTAATGAATTATTTATAATGCATATTTTAAATTCCAATGATGTCAGTAGAAAAAAAAAATCTTTTATAAAACATGTATTTATAGTATTTCTAAAGTGCCCCAAAATTCCTTATGCTCTAAACACCTATTTATCACCGATATTCTACGAACTGGTCAAAAATTTTATCTTGATACTTCCGATAAAAATAAACTTAAATCTTTCAAATGTATATCTATAGATAATAATGTAATTTATATGTTTATTGTTAGCGCTAATGTGCGTAAATCAGTTAGAGAGTCAGATTATCTGAATGAGTTTGATAAAGTGAAAAAATATTGATTAAGTACTTATATTAACTAGATAATCTGCAGATTTCCTTGGTAATCAGCAGACTAACGGCCAAGCATACGGTAAAGTTATAAACAGGTTCTTTGCTTGAATAAAACATAAGAATTTATTGTAATTATTTAATTTCTAATAATAATCTAAAGTTTGATGAAGTTTTGCGCATGAAGAATTATTGTATTTTAGGGCACCCCGACACGGACAAGTTAGAAGGCTAAGGCGAAAGCTCCTTCATGGTTATTTTTAGGGTTCCGTATCTCAAAAGGAAAAACGGAACCCTTACAGGATCACTTTGTTGTTCGTCCGTCTGTCTGTCTGTCTGTCAAGACCCTTTATCTCGGGAACGCGTACAGTACACATATATACATAAGTATATGGTTTTAATTTCAACTTGATAAAGTTGAAATTAAAACCATATACTTATGTCTATAATTTATTGAAGTTGTGAAAAAATCAAACTTCTAAGTTAACGAATAAAAAAGATACGGCCGTTTATGTCGCAAAAAACGTGTATTTCGACACTCTCAAGTGAATCAAAATTCATAGGGTACTTCCAGTTGACCTAAGGTCCTAAAATTTGGCGTGGAGCAAGGTCTCATAGCAAAAATTTATGAAAAAATCTGAAAACTGTAAATTTATAGTTATGTCACAAAAAAAAACACTTTTTTTGCGATTCGGAAAAATCTTCGTAACTCAATTCGGGAATTGAACTGTTTTCATAGGTAAATTTGTACGGAACCCCTTAGTGCGCGAGTCCGACTCGCACTTGCCCGGTTTTTTTTATAATAACCCAAAACCGTCGAGCTAAAAGAGAACAAAAGTGTTTTGCTCACTGTCTTCCGCGATTAAACGAGGTAGCATCCGTTACTAAGCAGATTAACTAGGTAAAGTGGAGATATCTACTAATTAATGCCCGGTTTACATTATTCCAGTCAAGCGATCGAATCCAGTGCTGGATTTCTTACTGGAAAAATGTAAACCGGCACTGGAATGCACTGAATCCAGTTAGCATTCAAGTCCAGGAACTGGATTGGCGGTCTACTTTTGAATCCTGTGCGACCAATCCATTGCAACTGGAATAATGTAGACGGCCAATCCAGTGCCATTCCAGTGCTGACACAGTAAACACGTATTGTTTGTTTTTGCGGATTACTTGAATTAATTGAAACTAATGATAACAGTTCCTTAAAGTTTTCTGCTGTCATTCTCAATGCCAGTCTATATTCAGTGGGATCTTCTAACTTCAGTTGTTGCAAAAGCATTACTGACCCTCCTTTTTGATTTCTTTCGCTGATGCAATTTCTCACCCAAATCCGTTCCTTTTTTCTTAGTTCCTTATCAACCTCATTAATAACTTCTTGTAGCAAGAGTAATTGAGCACGTTTGAAACATTTTCGAAACTGATCTCTTCTTGAAATCATTGTCACAGTAGTGTTCACACTTCAACGGCTTCTAAATAACTGGAATAATAGACGTTACAGATCCAGTCCAGCACTGGACTGGATTCTCGCTGGATCACTGGACTGGAATAATGTAAACCGGGCATTAAGTCAAACACACTTTAACGTTTTGTACCCGGCTATTTGCAGATGACCTAGTTAATGCGCATATTAAAGTATTCCGTATTTTAACGGCAACATTTAAATTTGGAAGGTTACCGACATTGTTCAAGTTAACTGAAACTTGAGGCGGGTAAGGGCGTTGGTAGGTTTTGTAAAATGGAATATTTGTAGGAGGAATCTTTGGATGTGATGATCCCATAGAAAGGTACACTGTACTTGAGTGCCATATGAAAGACCAAGGGCGCGAAACTGTGAGTAAAATCTAGTGAATAGCAAAAAGAACTGGGCAAGTGCGAGTTGGACTCGCACACTGACGGTTCCGTACACACTATAATTCCCGAATGGAGTCTCGAAGATTTTTCCATATTGCAAAAAAGTTTTTATATGATTTTAATTTCAACTTCCTCCTAGTGTGGTGTTGGTGAACCGACAGTATCACTTTTTTGGCCCTGTCTTATATAATAAAATAAATAAGATACTGAACATCTATCCACTTACCTCACGGGAATGTAGAATACTCACAGATAAATGGCTCCATACCTTAACCTATGATAAGTTGGAGAACCTAATAAAAAACTAAAATCTAAAAAACAAAACAAACTTACATCTAAATTTAAATATATTTTTCCTTGATTCCCTATATCTTCCAAAATTTTTCAAAATCAGACAACACACACATGCACACTGTAACAACACCCACACCACTCACATTCACACACCACACACATTCACACACCACGCACATTCACAAAACACCCTTATCCATACCACATACTATGATAGAAGAACTGGAATTTTACTTATTCTTATGCTGTTTTGTTGTCATAATGATTGTTAAACTTTTAAGATATTATCACTGTTTGTTGTCTTTTCTTTTTTTGTTGTCTTTTCTTTTTATTTTTTTTTGTATTTAACTTCCATAAATTAAGCTGGAACGCCGAAGTCTATCCTCTAGGAGGTGGGCGCTAATGGCTGCGACACAGTTTTATTTTTAACTAATGTAGCTGTTAACGAGCACTATATATTGTAATGTTCCAATAAATACATTATTATTATTATAACTTGATACCTCCACACATTCCCGAGATAAAGGGTCTTGACAGACAGACAGACAGATAACATAGTGATCCTATAAGGATTCCGTTTTTAGGTATGGAACCCTAAAAACAAGAAAATATCTGTATAATTGGTCTTCATACTTACTTTAGTAAACTGGAAAATATTCTCTCGTGTATAGGGGAGTAAAATTTTTCAGTTATGATATTATCGCTTTACTAGTTATGTTTGTTTGTAAGCCCGCACACGGTCGACCATACGGTGGAGTTGTGCACCGCTTGAGCGGAGCACGGCTGTATACCTCTCACGTCACTAATGCTAGCGAAGGAGATGACCACATGCGTGAGGGAACGAACATCCTCACGCCACGACTGCCGCCACAGGAGACGCCCCGAGTGTCGGGAGTCGCACGGCAATTCCCGGCCACTAAAGTTGCGAGCTTGCAGAAGACGAGCAATGGGTAGCTCGAAGTCCCGTCGTCCTGTAATCGTTCGGATCGAGCCCCAGTCGTCAAAAGAGGGGCAGGGCCACGGGGAATTTCTGAAAGGGAAACCCGTGGTCCTAGAACGCAAAGGGCAACTGAAGCAACTTTAGTCTGTAAAAGTCTGACAAGCCCTCGCGCTCTGCCCTAGGGCGGTAGAACTCATTGGATGATTTCCCACTTCATAAAAAAAACATTCATACTATGTATTCACTAACGAAATACATAATAAAATCTTCCTCGCCGTACAAACGCTAGCAATTGCTGTAATACTGAATAATATCTCACATTTGTCTAGCACTGTGAGAGGTGAGCTTGTGGGATTTGAGTCTGAGTGGTACTCCTCTTTGATAGCGCCGAGCTCAGCAACTGGCGGATACTTGCGAGTCGTGAATATTATAGACCTGTGCTCAGTGCCTTTGTAGGGGTTGAGGAATAAGAGATGGGACGTTAGTTAGGTTTGTAATGATAGATGGGTACTCTTTATTGTACACCGAAAATAAAATTACAATTGGAACAAAAAATTAATAGGGTGTCACAATGGCGCTAAAAGCGATTTTTTACAAACAACCTTTGGATGGATTTGACAGAGAAGGAGAAAAAGATACGCAGGCCTATTACATGAATATGTAAAAACTACACCACTCGTGGTATACTACTTACATATATACTGTGAAGGCGGAGACGCAATTGAAAGGCTCCTTTGTAATTATTGAATTATGTTTATATTGTACGAAGCACTTTATATCATATTTTTATATAAAAATTACGTCCGCCTATATTTTTACTTGACATCTCGAAACAATATTTTATCTTAATTCATATTGCCTATGCATTTTTTACCATAAACCTTAAAAGTAACATTACCTTGCCAGTTTTCAAGTTGAGTATGTGACCTTAGTCGCCACAATACACATAATGTACGTAATATCTCTTGATTATTTTTGCAAAGTAGACATGGGGAAGTAATCGTCAATTGAGTTATAGGTAAAAATTAAATATAAATTTTGATGGAAATTGAGCTAGTTTGATTTTATTGATGTTCAATAAGGGTCGCCGCACACGAGCCACCGGCCACAACCACAAAACGCCGCTGCTCCCTCTCTTGTGGCTAGAACCAGCCACTAAACGCCAGTACAAAACGCCGCCGCATGCCATTCGCGCATTTAAACCTTTTTCGATAGATTCCATTATGATACTGCGGGCATGGGTTAAAAAAAGTAGCAGCCACCGGCCACAAGTGGCTTGTGGCCGCTTCTAGCTTCTCATGGCGGCGTTTGTGGCTGTGGCATGTGGCCCATGTGCGGCGACACTTATAAACAAAGCTTTTAAGCTTTCAAATCGTTATACTCATACAATCAACATTAGATATCTGTTTGAGGTCGTTGTTTGTTTGTAAGCGGGATTTTCTAAAATAAAAAGCTTCACAGCGTAAAATCGTTAAAAGCTAGTCATGTAAACATTCAAAACTGGAACACGGACAAATTCCAAATTCACATTCAAATCAAACGACCGCTGGAATCAATTCGGTGGCCATTTAAAAAAGAATCAATGTTATCTGTTCACGCATCGATGGTGTCGACATGGAAATATGTTATATGCTGCGAGCCAAGCCGCTAATGTTTTATGTGATTATCAATGTTTTGTAACTCAGTGGGCTAAAAAGTGATGATACAAACGTGGTTTATGGTTGTAGGAAACTGTAATAAAGCATGTTACTCGAAGAATCAGTCGATTTTCAATCTCCAGCTCGCAGAAGATGTAACGGGAAAATGCAACAACGATGCGACCTTTTCCACAGTAAATGTTTTTTTACGGGTGTATTACCTGTCGTATTGACATGTCGCAAGCCGAAATTGAATTGAGTTTCGAACAAACGCTTCCATTCTCGAGGAACTGTTTTTGTCGTATTTTTAAACGCTTTGGCCATACTTCTCAACGTGGAAGTAACTCCATCGAATGCCTACAAGTAAAGGTGGACGGGACGATGCCGCGTGGCAGATCACCGATGTGAGGGACAGACCAAAATCAAAGCAACTGTTGGCGACCCATTAAACGAGTGCGCCTGAATGACTGCCAGCAGGCAAAAGTGACGGGAAGTGTACCCGGCCAACTTCCGGAGAGCTACCTTCATGATAACCATCATGGTCGTTTCACCACGACCACTCTAGCAAGAGTGAAACAACCACGAATAAAAAAGCCGACCCCAAGGTAGTTGGCAAAAGTTTAGAGAGAATATAATTGACATGTTGCGCCTGTCTGTGTCTCAGCATTTAAGATAAAAATATAAGTGTACTTAAAAATACGTTAAAAATCACGAGCTAAACAATTTTCCTACCTAATTCCCATTTATTATACCATCGACTGAACACGGTAATATTTTTTTTGGAATTTTCGCCACGCAATACCTCCATACTGTATATTTTCCTGTCATTTTCAGATAACCGGAGCAGTATTCATACCAGGCAGTAAATTGATTTACATCCATGAATACATTATCTGCTTTGAAATAAACAAATAATTCTCAAAGAGGACTCTGATAACTTTCATCGTTATTATTCAATGGATAAAACTTACTTTTAAGTGCTTACCGCGTTTGATTTTGTGTAAAATTCACTTAAATATTTTTTCCCTTATTCCTTTTTTTATATGAATTTCGACATCAGAACGATTTGGTCCGATATCCATTTCTGTAAGTTTCCAGGGAAAAAAAAACGAAATTTGAAAATTATGTGCGAGTGAGAACCAGCGGCCTCAATGACATTGGCTGAAAGAATCTATCTAATATAATATTTAATGAACCGGTTGATAACTTCTTAGGCAATTTCAATAGGGTGACCATAAACCGTGATTCAAAAAAGCTTTAGGCCATCCTGACAGGTTAGGTTCGAAGGAGATGATGCAAGCTAGAATGGTAAAGCAAAATAAGCGAATGAACTCCAGAATGTTTGGTTTCGTTTTCATGTAGTGACATTCATGCTTTCTCTCCTCTTATGAAATCTCTTAGCTGTAAAAAAAAAGAGAAAATACTTTTATTTGGCACCAACACAACAAGTGTGAAGGTAAACAAAAGTAAAATAATAACCGACACAAAAATCGGTTAAAATAACAAAAAACGCAATAAATTATGGCTTAAACCATTAGGATTGACGTTGATATATGAATTTCGATTGGTAAATAATTTCTGGTCCAAAGAATAAGTTGTTAAAACAAGATCCAACAATCACAATTGATTAATTTAAAAATAATCATAGCAAGAGAGCTTTATGTGCCATAGGAGGTATAATTTTATTTTTTCTTAGGACCAAAAAATTTTAATGCCACCCATTTCTACGTTAACGAAATGTGTAATTAAGTGAGATACAAATGTATCGATTAGACATAATGAACGAGCAACTAAAACCATGTACATTTATTTAATTTTTTTTTTTTTGCAAAAAAAAATGGATATTGCATCAGATGGTTGAAGTCGATAATATATGTTTTAAATTCACAGAAAACTCATTTTAACGGATAATAAAACAATGCTGTTCCATTTAATGTTTTTCTCAAATAATCTTTCTATAATTTTGTCGCTTGTATTCTTCGAAGGCTGTGGCAGATCCTCTCACTTGCCGCAGAGCGAGAAAAGTTATTTGCTGAATACCCGAAAATAAAAGATGGAGTACCCTAAGTACACCTACATTTTAACAGATCTATTTAAGTTTCATTTGTTGTGCATGTTGTGTTGTGTTGTGTTGTTTTAGTTTTCTTTTTGTTTAGGAGGTGAACCTGTTGCTACCAAAAATACACTTATCCAGACTCTGAACGGTACTGCGAGATTTTGGAAGGCACAACCCTACCACACTTTTTGACCAGGAAAATCAACTCAAATTCTTATACTTAGCGTCAGCTTTATTTTATTCCATGTAAATAACAAGGCTACAAGAAAATACCGGTTAAGTGTGAGTTTGACTCGTATACCGTATTTATTCTGTGCTAAAAGATACACTCTGTGAAAGGTGTGAAAAAGAACTGTCTATCTATTATGGTGCATGAGATACAGCCTGCTTAAGGACGGACAAACGGACGGACAGCGAGGGCTTAGAAATACTAGGGTCCTGTTAACTTCAGGTATGTAACTCTTAAAATGATCGAAACAGATAAAATAGAAGCAAAGAAGCATACAAAATAAAACCGAATAGTTAGTTTTCTGTAAACCCAATTCTGGGTTAAGCTTGCCTGTGTGCATCAGCTGTCCTACTTTTTATTATATGAGTATATAAAAGTTTGTGTACAATAAAGAATCAAAGAAGCAGTAAGTATGACTCACAGAGGAAAACTCTCGACCCCTCTAGCAACAGACAGAACAGGAAAACATACAGAATTATTGAAGAGAATTACACGATCCTTAAAGAAATACTCAATTTAAAACTCTACTCGTGGTTCTAATGCGGTAGAGTCTTAAGTTCCGTGGTTAAAGATAAAATTCTATATTAATTTTAAAAACTAGTAGCGACAAATGTTGTAAAATCTTTATAATTGTTTTTAGGTTAATTTTTTTAACTTTTTTAAAAATAACTAAAGCAGCGAATACTACAGATTCTGTATAGAACATTATGGCGATAATGTACCGTCGGAAGAGAAGTCAAACCGGTGTATTATATACTTTAGATAAAAGTAATCTAACTACCGAAAAACCCTAAAACAATACTCCCCCAAACATAATGCTCACAAATCGTTAAAAACACAACCGTGAGCTTTCAAGCGAATTCCAAGGAGGCATAAATCCTTTTCCGTCGGACTTTTTTAATAAGCAAGCAAGGTGTGGCGCGGGCTGGGGGTGAGGTGTAGTGGTGGGGATGGTGTGGAGAGGGGGCTCGGGCCGCTCCGGGCCAGACGCCCGCCTACGCGCGTCGCTGCGGACGTCTCCACGTCCCGGGCCCGCCACAGTTCGCTAGCGGTGGGCCGCGTGCCCGCCGCGCCGCCGCGACCGAAATTACCCACTCTTTACGATTTTCTACCTATTTGTAATTTTAATATTTAAGTTAAAAGGTGAGTGCATTTTTTACTTAAAGTTTTAAGTGTTTTTTTTTTATTAATTTGTATTTTTTGCTAGTGTTGGTTTTTTGTTGCTTAATTTTGGTATTTTTTGTTTTTTTTTTTCAGTACTTTTTTGTGGGTGTATGTGAACTTGGGAATACAGGAACATGTTTTAATTATTTTACTGCCACCTTGTAAAATAACAGGTATACAAAATTGATCCATTATGAAAAAAACGAATAACATTTTTCAAGAAGCTAGCAGTAAATATAAATAAAACCGTGAATAATTTAATGCCTGTCACATTTGCTGGTAATAAAATTGACATTAGGAATGAATTAGTGAACATTATCATTAAATTCCTGTCAGAAAACGTTAACGTCTTCGCTCATTAATTATTTTTAATTTAAAGCATGTTCCATTTAATTACGAGAAGACAGTTTAAGTGTCTCTTCTTTGATTTAAATCAATTATGCGATCTTTGAAGCTCAAATTCTTGAGTAAAAATTATGATCCCGTTTTGGATCTTGTGATGATCTTCAATTTGTTAAGATTATTTTAACATGACGTGATTTTGCTTATTTCGATATTGTTTTGTACAGAAAACTGAACAATGTATTATTACCACTTACGGATACAATGCGTACGTCGGTTTTCATCCCGCGCTTTTTATTTCCAACGCGTAATTTTTTAACGTCTCTGCACTTTTGCACCACGTGTAATAATTGCGTGGGTTTTACTAAAGCTTAACCGTGTTCGGTACAAACGCCAAACTTACCTAACATTCTAGGTCAATTATTACAGTCTATGGAATAGGACTATTTTTTTCATTCTTTTTTTATTATTGATAGGTTCGCGTTTGACCATTATCTGATGTGGTCGACGATGGAGCACGCTTGCCTAGAAGTAACCTACGACCTTTTTGACGATTTTTAGTTAAAGACGAATTTATTATAAACTACGTATGAATATCTGAAATAGTCTTCCGCAACTAATTCATAGTTGTAAAAACAACAAAGTTAACATCAAATCTGTCTGCTAATAAAGAGCTGCGATTATTCAAAACTGATTGTACTACAGTCAGAAGAAAACATTTTCCGGGAAGAGTTTAACCGTAGCAACGGTTTCGGCTCAAATTTAGTAGAGGGTATTTATGATGATGCTCATAGAAAACATCTGCTCATTCAACTCTAAACAAATAGATTATTTGTACTGTCTACGTACACTGAAATGAAATAAATTGCTATTAGAACATACTTTCTAGAAGTAAACCCTTTTTCATGTATCATTTCCGTGGTGGCCCAGTGGTAATGATCCCGATTTACGAGTTTCAGTCGCAGTTTCAAACCCAGCCAGGCGTATTACTTTGAGTAATTTAATTAATCACCACTGCTCTCAAAACGGTGAAGGAAAATATCGTGAGGAAACCGGCATGTCCTAGAACCAAAAGTTGGAAAACATGTAACATCCACCAATCCGCACTGGGCCCGCGTGGTTGATTACGGGCCATTCCCTCTCCTAGAGAGGAGGCCTGAGTCCCAGTAGTGATAACATTATAAGGCTGACTATGCTACGCTATGCTATGCTATATATCATTTTGTACATGGAATATGAAAATAAAGATGTATCTTATGATTTTATGAGTCTCATGTTTTCTTTCTTGAACTTTTAAATATGATCATTTAGAAAGAACTAGCTTTTGCCCGCGGCTTCTCCCGCGTACTTAAAATATAGCCTATGTCACTCAAGAATAAAGTAGATTTCTATCAGTGAAAAAAAATTTTGAGATTACCTCCTACAAACAAAAAAACATAAAAACAAAAAACAAACTTTACATCTTTATAATATTAGTGTAGATAATACTAGCTATAGACCAATTTTTTTTTTTTTTTTTTTTTTTTTAAGGTGGGAAATCATCCAAATGACTTCTCGTGCTCTGGGTGGAGGGCGAGGGCGTGTCAGACTTTTACTGACTAAAACCACACCTGTATCCTTCAATTACCCTTTGCGATCTAGGACTACGGGTTTCCCTTTCAGAAATTCTCCGCGGTCCTAGCTAGCGGGCATCGGCCCTGCTGGGCCCCTACGGTTTGCTGACATCTCTTTGAGGAGCGCGAGGATCACTACGCGCTGTTAACGACTGGGCTCGGTCCGGTTAATTACCGAACAGCCGGACGACGAGCTACCCAGTGCTCGACGTCCGCAAGCCCACGTCTACCGTGGCTGGTAGTCGGGGTCGGAATTACGGCGGCTAGGACGTGAGGACCTTCGTTCCCTCACGCGTGCAGCCTCCTCCTTCGCTAGCATTACTGCTTCGCAGAAGGAGGCGACCGCCTGCCATTCCTCCTCGCTCCGGACCATAGCCTGAACCAGGGCCGGACGCGAAAGGTCGCTGCCGCCAATTGCCTCCACGAGGACACGGCGGTGCTCCGCCCAAGCGGGGCACACCTCCACCGTATGCTCCACCGTGTCCTCTGGGTGGTCCGCACAATGATGACACCCGGGCGTTGCTTCCGCCTGAATCCGATGCAGGAACCTCCCGAACTTGCCATGTCCGGTGAGGACCTGCGTCATGCGGTAGGTGAGGATGCCGTGTTGCCGCTCCAGCCACTCCTCAAAGAGGGGACTTACCGCCATAATTGTAGCGTGCCCAGCACTGGGTTGCGACAGTCGCCGTCGCCATTCCACCATGAGATCCCGCCGGAACTCTGTCCGCCATGCCGCGACTTGGCGCGGCTGCGGAGTTTCGCCCCGGCGTTGCATCTCCACGCGCAAATCGTGCATGAGTGCAAGGACTGTTGCCTCCAAATCCCATGGTGGCAGGCCAGCAAGGAGGCTCGCCACTTCGCGGGAAATCGTGCGGTATCCCCGTACCATCCGGATGGCCATGACCCTCTGGCAAGCGTTCAGCATGGCCGCCGGTCGCCTTTGCAGCGACGGCGCCCACACCGGCGCCCCGTAAAGGGCCATGGACCGAACGATTCCCGCGTAGAGCCTCCGGCAGGAGGCGTCTGGACCCCCAAGGTTGGGCAGGAGCCGCTTTAGGGCAGCCCCGGTCCGTTGCAGTTTGGGAGTCAGACGTCGAAAGTGCTCCACAAAGTTCCACCGACTGTCGAGGACAAGTCCCAGGTACTTCATCGTCGACCCGACGTCGATGCGAACCCCTCCTACCGTTATTTGGGAACCCGGTGGTGGCGCGTTCCGAGGGCCATGAAAGCACATGGCCTCGGACTTGTGCAGTGCCACTTCGAGTCCCAACTCTTTGATCCTGTCCACGACTGTCGCAACCCCACGTGTCGCTAGTTCGGCCGCCGCCTGGTGTGACTCCCCCTGCGCCAGGACCAGCGTGTCGTCTGCGTAACAGACCACGCTGACCCCGTCGGGGAGGTCGCCGCGCAACACGTAGTCGTACCCGATGTTCCACAAGGGCGGTCCTAGTACCGATCCCTGCGGAACACCGCACGACATCTCTCGCCGTCTCCACTCTCCCTCGTGACCAGGGTAGATGATAAACCTGTCCTTCAGGTAGGCCTCGATCAAACGACGGAGGTAGTCGGGCACCTGGTGATACCGGAGTGCCCTCCTAATGCTACTCCAGGGCAGGGAGTTGAAGGCGTTGGTGATGTCCAAGGACACCACCACTACGACCTTGCCCCGGGACACCGCATCCCCCGTCGTGAGGGCTCGCACGCGCATGATGGCGTCCACCGTGGAGCGCCCCCTGCGGAAGCCAAACTGGCTGTCCGAAAGATCCGGCCCTACCCGCGCTAAATGCGCGACGAGGCGGTCTGCAATTACTCTTTCAAAGAGCTTGCCCACCTCGTCGAGCAGCACTATGGGCCGGTATGCAGACGGAGAGTCCGCAGGGCGCCCCGGCTTCGCTATAAGGACCAGTTTCCCGGTCTTCCAGCGAAGTGGGAACTGGCCCCTCTCCAAACATGCGCTAAACAGCCCCCTTAGTCGAGGCCCGAGTTCCTCCATGGCCAGGACCCAGGCTTTCCCAGGTAAGCCATCGGGTCCTGGGGCGGTATTTTTAGCGTTTAGCCTTCGTACCGCCACACTCATCTCTACCTCGGTCACCTCTGGAGTGTCGTCGCCATCGCCGTCGTGGTCCGCGTAGCTATAGACCAATGGGTGGGGCAGGTGTGCCAGAGGTCGTGAGTTCGGTACCTATTGTTGCACTATTGACTTAGCACAAACAGCGAGGTGATAGGAATACTAATGATCCGCTTTGAGTACTAGTAAAAGCTCTAACAAAAGAGTTTTGTTAAGAGATCGCAGCTTGTTGTTATAGGCAGATGGAATTATCATACAGCCAGTTATTTAAATATTAAGAATCTGGGAATGGGTTCTCCACTGCAATTTAACTGAGCGTTTTTATTATAATTAACCAATCTGATATTAAGAGTACAAGTTCCTGTTCTGAGGATAATTACAAATACTAACAGCATCGAGCATTTTATGTTAAAAAACTCGAAAATGATTGAAGACGTTCACTAATTCAAACTTTCATTCAGCAGTTCAGTAATTTATTCGATTCAAAATATTTTATTTCACATAGGCCTACATGGGCCCTTATAAAACGTAAGAAGCAATTGGTCTTTTCCTATGAAGAAGAATCGGCAAGAAAATCCACTGTTAGGTACTACGTGCACCAGTTTATGTTTAGGCCTTCCAACCTAGGTAGATAGGCTTGCGCTAGACCGCTATCTCACCAGATGATGTGGTCGACGGTGGAGCACGCTTGCCTAGAAGTAACCTATTCACTCTTGACTTAAAGACTTAGGTTGTAGCTATAACATAGACTCCGGCAGGGAATTCCACTCCTTAGCTGTACGCACAATGAATGTGTTCCCATTTAAACTTTTTCTGGTCTCATATGACATTCTTTGGGATAAGTTAAAGGCAACAGGGATGCCCAATGAGTTTGAGGATGACCAATTAATTAAACAAAAAAACCTGAGTCAGCCAACTACCACTGACTACCATGACTTTAGTTGCCTGGCATTTTTGCTGAACGTCCTGTTCCTATTTGGCGCAGCCGTGAGACACAGATTGTGTCAGTGTTTTTTTTCTTTTTTATCTTAAGTTTTCGAAAAATTTTGTTTTTACAGTGTGTGTATCCATGCGTCCCTAATAAAATAATTTTTCTTTCTTTTTTCCAATTGGTGGTTTCCTATAAAAAAAAACCGGTAAGACACAAATAAACAAGCATAAAAAACTAGAGTTTGAGTCAAACACTCTAAATTAGACTTGAATGCATTAGCTGAGTGAGTCGTATTCAAAACAGACTACATTACAGAGTACAGAAGGTGCTTACAGTATAAAGCACGAGTCGTGGGTTTAAGTGAACGCTATAATTAATACGCGGTGAATCGACTTAGTAAATTGTCACTTCACACTGTAACGTACCCACTTGAACTATGGAGTTTGATGTACTCACATAGACAGGTTGTGTCGGACATCGACGCATAAACGAATACCATGAATTTTTTTTTTAGGTGGGAAAATCATCTAATGACAAACGCGCTCTTGGACGGAGCGAGAGATAGTGTCAGACTTTTCCTGACTAAAAACCCACTCCTGTTCCTTCGTTGCCTTCGTCCCAGGGCTCCGGGTTTCGTTTTCACACTACCTATGTTACCGGACGGTCCGACGGCGAGCCACCCATTGCTCGCCATCCGCAAGCCCGCGCTTACGGTGGCCGGAAATCGGGATCGGAATCCCGGCGGCGGTAAGGGCGTGAGGACCGTTGCCTCACGTGATCGGTCGCCTCCTTTGCTAGCATTACTGCTTCACAGAAGGAGGCAACCGCCTGCCACTCTTCCTCGCTCCGGACCATGGCCTGTACCAAGGCCCGGCGCGAGAGATCGCCGCCGCCGATCGCCCCCAGCCCCCAATGGTGGAATTTCCAATTTTTACACACCCTGAATAAACCACTAGGTTCTGTCAGCGACTTCGCCCGCGTATTATCCCGGTAGTATGTTCCTTTGCGACAATTATCTACTGTCACGCAAGCGACGCCACTGGCAGTAGCTAGTCACTCTAATCCCACTAATCTTTTTCCTTTTCACCTATAGTAGTAACACTTTTCAATAATAGGTAAATAGAAGTCTAAACAGTAACGATAGGAAAAACACTGAAACCCCAACTTATTTTCACAATTTAATAACATAGTTATTTCGTGTTCTTTGTTATGTACTGTACCTATTGCAGTACATACCAAACTCATGAGGTAGGTAGATACACAATAGGTCAATCGGAAAATCTAAGACCATCATCACTTGGTGTGACGTCACTTTATTTTTCGATTAATTCTCAGCAAGCCCTTTCATTTGATACCCATATGTAGGAGTGCATAGAAAATGGCTAGTCCACCATCTTGGGTATCCCACCATTTTAGATTTAAAATGCCGTCATATAGCTAACCATGCATTGTCACCCAAACTAAACGTGTATACAAAATTTGAGCTCAATCAGTTGAAGATATATGCTTCAAAATTGAGTTGTAAGATTCCACCCGGATAAACATAATAACATACAAACATTGCAAGTTAAATAAAAGCTTGTAATACAAAACATGAACGTAACTAGTACATACGCTTAGCTATATATATTGCTAAGAGCTTCATCACAGTAAACAGCCCTTACCCCTACTCTCGTCTAATAAAACACGAAATACCGATACATACTCTGTCTCATCAAATACCGCTGCCGGCCATTTTACAAGCCAATTTAATATCGTGACCGTGCCCCGGGTACGCCACTGGCACATTAGGGCACACAGAGACAATGGCTATGTTTGGCACACATAAGCTCGAGTCCTCGCATGTAGCGCACAAAACCCTAATGAGCAAAAGGACGGCCATTTGCATTTTTGGTGGAGATTTTTAATTTTCCTAACCTGGTTTTTAGCCTGTATTAGTCTTTTTAGATGAGAAAATGGCGACAATTTGATTATGATTATGCAAACTTTTTTTCCTTTTATTCTTGATAGGTTCGCGCTTGACCGCTATCTCACCTGATGGAAAGCGACGATGCGGTCGACGATGGAGCGCGCTTAGGTAAGCGCGCTCCATCGTCTTCGAGGTAGAAGCAACCTTTTCACTCTTGACTTAAAGATTCCCGGGTTGTAGCCATCAGGAAACACACTGCTTGAAAACTGCTTTAGAATTTCTATAGTGAGAGTATCATTTTGAATCTCTAATTCTTCCGTTTATGATGGCTATTACATGTGACGTATGTAAACACATCTACTGAAATGTGGTTTTTCACAGTTTTTTATAGTGTTTACGAGCTGCATGATAATTTGACAATAATAGTGCAGCAAAGAAACATCAGATTAGTGAAGTTGTCATGTTTATTCCACAAATGCTCATGCTCTAGCAATTAAACTGAAAAGCTTCAGTATTAAGCCAGTTTTTTTGAACAATACCGCAGCCCCTGCAGGCATCGGTCCTAGTAGGACCCGCCTATTTTGGTGACATCTTTTTGAGGCGCGGAACACAACGCATCGTCTACTTAGGCTTGGTCTTTACCGGACAGCGAGCTACGTATACCTCTGTTTACTCTTCTGAGCATCCTGTCACGCTAGTATGTCATGATTTTTCCCACATATGGTAGGAGTTTGCCACAACTATTAACGTACCGTCTTCGTTGAACCAGAGTATATAAAATATGTAACCGTATTTCGCCCCTTGAATATTGGAAATCATCCCAAGAGAATATTCTCTTGTAAACACATAATAAAAAACTCATTTTGTATAGTTTCGATATTGAGATAGATTCATGATAGCATAAGTTTAAACCTTAGTGGTTTTTGGTTGCTATTTAACTTAGATAATCCTGAATTATTTTGTAATGGCGGCAATGGGTAGCTCGCCGTCCGACTGTCCGGTAACCGTCTAGACCGAGCCCAAGTCGTCGACGACGGGTAGTGTTCCAAGCGCGCCTCAAGGAGATGTCAGCAACCGTAGGGCCCAGCAGGATCGAAGCCTACTGGGGCCAAGGGTCTGATTCTGAAAGGAAGACTCGGCTCCGGTACGAAAGGCAACGAAGGAACAGGAATAAGTTTTTAGTCAGTAAAAGTCTGACACTATCTCCCGCTCCGCCCAAGTGCGGAGGATGTCATTGGATGATTTTCCCAACGAAAAAAAAAACAACCCGTGTGCCAAGTTTCATCTAATTTTGTTCAGTGTTTAAACCGTTGGTCCCGGTTATCATTTGAAGACCTTTGACAGTCGTTACGGAAAGCCAGAAACGAGGAAAACTGACTGCAGTCTTGCTAAAGGACAATGTGTTACTCAATTACTGGGTTGCGAAGGTCAGAGAAGGTAATCTCTCCATTTGTAAAATATAGGTGTCCAGCTGCATCCGGCAAGACTGGAAGCCAACCCCAAAATAGTTGGGAAAAGTTTAGGCATACATACGAAAGTATAGCTAGCTATGTATCTCTATCTGCGTCTTTATTACCTTTACACATATTTGTTAACATGCTTTCAGAGATACGGAGACATCTCGGTATATCAAGATGGTCACCCCTCCGCAGGCCAACATCGCTAACCGTAATAATATCATGTACTTTTTTTATGCACCATATGTCTCTCCACCACCCTAGGTTGACTGGTAGAGAATGCCTAAGGCATTAAGTCTGTGCCTTTAGTTGCATGAATATTTAATAAATATTATTTTAATTACGAGCGCCTCTCGCACTTATAGATAATAATTTATAGGTATAGATTGTAACCAACAGTTTGTTTTACCTAAGTCAATATTTTTTATCAATCGTATATTTGTGTAAGATATCAAAGGGGATCTTTTTATAAAGGTCGCAGGAACGTCTGAGTATGCAAAGAAGCAGAGTATTATATCCAAACAGTCGCTTAGTGGAGGTTAAGAAACTGCGGTGACCTTTATCAATTTAGGCTTATGATACAAATACCCCGTTCAAGGGCGGTGGCGTTCATCTAACTCTATAATCTTGCAGGCAAAGATTTAATATTTAATTTAAAAAGCCTGTTCATTCCTTAATTACAATTTAGCATTGGTTAGCATAATCAGCTTTTTAATGTTCCCACTGCTGGGACTCAGACCTCCTCTCTAGGAGAGGGCCGCAATCCAACACGCAAGCTCAATGCTGGTTGGTGGATGTCACATATCTTTTCTCTTCTAATTTTAAGTACTAGGACATGCCGGTTTCCTCACGATGTTTTCCTTCTCCGTTTTGAGAACGGTGGTGATGAATTATATTGCATAATGTAATGCGCCTGGCTGGGTTTGAACCCATGACCTACAATTCGTAAGTCACTGGGAGACCACTGCGCTCATACGTTGGTTGTTTGACTTAACATATAATAATTAGTCCCCTCGAACGCCGATTGTACATAAGTCTGTACAACTTGAATGACCTTGAAAAACGCTTAATTGTCGTAGGTACTGTTATTTTTTTTTTAATTAATGATAGGCCCTCGTTTGACCACCATCTCACTTGATGTACACTAGAGAATACTGTACACATGTTTGTGCGAAATTTATTTGGTCGAAAATTTTAGTTTCTATATCTTTGTTTTTCCTTGAATAATCCAGAAAAAGTTTTTTAATATTTTTTTAATGATTTCTCATCAGTGGCATGACCATAGTGTCAATTCAAAAAAATCTCAGCATATTTTTAACATCTTTCTTCAGAACCATCATAGAATTTTATCATCCTTTTATTTGATGTCATATTTGGCATATAAAATATGTCGTTCAATAACAAAGATCCGCTCTTGTATCACTGTCATGAAAAAACTAATAACATTGTCCACATACTCGTAGGTATCGCGAATTTTCCTGTTCCTTAAAATTTCAACAGTCAGTGTTTGTCAAAGTGTACAGCAAATTAATAAATATCGTTAACTAGGAACTTTGTACTCGGCAAATACAAAGTTGAATGAGTACCAAAATGTGTCAAAAGTTTGAATTTCGTAAGAAAATTAAACTCAAACTCTGTCTGAGTCAGTGAGCGATACAATTAAATCGATTACTCTTACCAATTATAGTACGCGTTGTAAGTAAAGAAGTTATAGTTAAAATTGTTTTAAGTACAATTATATACAGTCATGATGATGTTTTTTTTTCAGTTTTGGGAATCTTTTGATCTGTAGGATTCGGCTCGAAGGACCAATTTTTTTTTTTTTCATTTTTTAATTACGTTTTGACTAAAATAAAACAGTACCGTTAAAATCCCTCAAATTTGGTTGTTTAGTAACTTCAAACTCTATATATTTTTCGACGTGAAGAGCATATCGGTAGGTAACACACCCTACGTAGGATTCATGCCACAAAGGACAAAACACAATACCCACATTTGCCCAAAAAACAAATTCCTCGCAATCTTTCCCCCTTCGTCCCTCATGTCACTAATCGCTCACACTCCTGAGCCCTTCACTGCCCTCTCTTTCTATCCCTCACGAGTGAGGAAGACAGCGCCTCTCGAGTAGAGCCCCGACCCCCGAACGTCTTATTTGGGTCAAGTTCAGCAACCATCTGGGCCGTTTAGTGCTAACTTTGACAATAAATATCGACTGCTAAAGAATTATTAGGTAGACAAGATGTGTTATAGGTATGGTGGTTAGATTGGGTATCTATGTATATTGTGTGTATGTATGTGCATTTTTTTATTTCTCTGATATAGTCCACAACAACTAAATAAAATAACTCACTGAATGTTAGTAACAATCTAGCTTAACACCTATCTTAGTACTAATATACTATCAGAGACAATGATTCTTTGATAAGATGCCTTACTCCAGAGTTCGGCATCTTATAGCCTGTTGTTTTGTGTATGACAGCTGCGAATTTGGCTAGAGCAAATGTTTGCTCCAGCCAAATGTCACGGGGATCTCCCCGAAGCACTACAATAACTTGATAGCCGTATTAGTGCCCTATAAGCGTTGTTATGAAGGACACGTAGTGCATTGATGGCTCGTTTGGTACAATTGATTCATAGGACGCTCAGGGATGTGCTGTTTGCCTTAAAGAGTATGTGTTTGACATCGGGTAAACCTAAGGGCCAACATGATAGCTCCTATCGCCGCGCCAATTTCCTGCGTTCCTGTTGCAAATCGGCATCTTCCCTAAGACCGTCAGCATAAAATATGGGCAAGGTATTTAAACTGATGGACTTAGCAAATCGAGACATCGTTGATTTTAGCAGATGGCATATTTACTGGACATTTCTTGCCATCTTCCTGCCCTTGTCCCGTGTTATTTGGGGTCGGCGCAACATGTTTTTTTCTTCCATTCTGCCCTGTCACTCGTCATACTATCACTAACTTCCTTTTCTTTCATATCACTCTTCACACAATCCATCCATCTTTTCTTTGGTCTCCCTCTCCCTCTCCATCCATCCACATGTAAACTCATAACTCTTTTAGTAACATGCGTTTCATCCCTCCTCTTCACATGACCATTTGGAATGGACATTTCTTGCCAACAGCCTATAAAACCAAGGTTTCTGTCTTTTTTACATTATACAGCAACCGGTGGTCGGCAGCGTAGTTCTCACAAATTTTAACCAGTTTTCGGAGAGCACTAACCGAAGCAATAGCATCATATAACGTTGAAACACAAAACCATCTGCGCAACAGACTGCATGTGGAGTCTCTCGATTCATGCACATGCATTCAGGTACAAGTTAAAAAAAATTAAGGAGGTTAAGCCGCCCTAACTTACACTACTCTCCTACTTGTATGGTACGGAAGACTATTTTAAATGATATTTATTTTGCAAATGGGTTTTAAAAAACACTTTGTCAATTTTTTTCTTCAGGTTAAACTATATGAAACTGGTGTATGAAACACTAGCTTCATAGCATGACCGGTGTGCATTCTCCCACCTTACACCGTTTCATCATCATCATTTCAGCCGAAAGACGTCCACTGCTGGACATAAGCCTCCCCCAAGTGTCGCCACAATGAACGGTCCTGTGCGTCTCGCATCCATCGGACTCCCGCAACCGTTACCAAGTCATCGGTCCACCTTGTAGTGTTACACCGTTTATTTGGTTGCAATATCTAAAAACGTTCAGCAACTCATCCCTGTTGCCTTTAACTTATCCCAATGAATGTCATACGAGACTAGTTTGAAGACCTAGGCATAAACTGATACACTCAATCAACGTAATACCTCACAGTGTCCATACGGCAAGCGATTGCACTGTTTTTGCAGCCTGATACGGATCAAGAACCTCCTGAACTGGCCTGTTTCGCTGGTCTCAATACTGATCTAACCATGGAATGGTCTTTGCCCAGTTCTGCTATTAACTGAGGTACAGTAACACCATCAACACTCAAGGGGAGGCGTTGCATTTTTAAAACTACGGAATACAGATTAGCGTGGCGTGAGTTTAAGATGTCCATTTTAAATTCCTCTTAGTGCTTTTGACACCACATTAGCTTCTCTTTAAAAACCTTCCGCGCTTCTATCATCCTAAAAAGTACCTGCTGATGGTCCATCGTGCCAGTCCCACGTTGTGAACTTAGCCTGCGCCTTGGAAAGGTAATTTTGCACAGCTTCGTAAGTTTTTGATTTCCTTTATTTTTTTTTCGAAAATCAGGACGATAACAATGGTCTGAATTTGGTTATTTCTTCATAATGAAAAAAGACAATATACTTAGGTACCTGGTCTACATACCTAAATGTTTTTGAAGTCACACCGATGAAGGGGTCCCCCTGTTATCATTTGATTAAACGATATGATTCGGTTACAGAATAAAATCTACTAAAGTATAACAGTTAGTGAGGTGCAAGATACTAAATAATTATTATCTTCGATTAAGTGATAAGTAGTCAACAGATAAACCCGATAAACGGATTTCACCCTCCCCGAAAAAATACTCTTGACACAGCCAAAAGAATCCCATCAATTTATCCCTATAGAGTTATCCCCGTCATCCCCTGTGTCCCGACATTTACCGGTCACTGAAGAACCTCCATGAAAAATAACCATTTCTCAGTTAATATGGCCAGTTCACTTGTTTTTTTTTGTCCCCACAAAAAGCAATATAAGTTTGTTGGAGCAGAAATCTCAATTTGCCCAAAGTTTAAGACGCTCCCGGTTTATCATCTCTCTAACATTATAATTGGTTTATCGTGAGTTGTGACTCTAAGATAAAAAGATATTTTTTCAAAGGTTTCTTCTGATATCTTTGAAGTTCCCGGAGGTATTTAGAAAACAATTTTTTCAAGATTTTATTGCTCTAAGGTCGACTTTAATACTAATCTTAAATTATCGTTTAAATAATTTCCGTGTTTATTGCGATAGGTAGAATCAATCCAAGAAAAAGTATCCCATACCCGTATTCAGAGGGCATTGTTTAGAAAAAAAAACAGGATATCCATGATTATTACCAGACGGTTCTTATTCAGTTTTAGTACAAATTCACTTTTACATTAACGTAATAGAGTACCTACATTAAAAACTCGTAGGCTCTAAACCACATATATGAAGAAACATCAGTCTAAAACATAACGGCAGTTTATTTTTTTTATGAAAGCTAAAATTTCAAGTTCAAGACTTATAACGAACAAGGGAGTTCCAAATAACAAAAGCAAAATATTATTTAAAAAAAAACAATAAAAAGTACCTTGCTAACCGTATTTTACACTCCAAGTACACTCGATAGTAAAAATGTATGTCCGCATTCATCGTTTGGCAATATATCAGGGGTACCAGAACATGTATTGTTAGCGATACCGCTCGTAAATTTGTTTTATTGCTTTCCAAATCAATTTTCGGTGAAAAAACTGTATTTTTTGTAGCCCAAATTGGCAGCCAATTGTTGGATATTTTAATTTGCGAAAAATGTTCAACTCTTATTTGCCGATTTATTAAATCGGTTAGCCATTTTGAGCATACCGTCGCTACCCTAATTAAAATTACTTTGGTAAACATTTTGTTTCCTGTACAAAAAAAAATACACACGATTGATGTTTCAAAAGAAATGGAATTATAAAAGTTTCTTCTGATATTCTTTCACGATTTTGTTCCACTTATCAAGACACGACACGAACAGTTGGATAAGTCCACTTATTCAAAGTCACTCAGCCAGCGAGAAGCCGAATAAGAAAGAGAAACTATGTTTGCAGCCAGTTTATCTGAGGTTGATGTGACTAACTAAAATGGTAGTTATTTTAAAGCACTTATTTACCCATCAGGAACTTTAAATATTACTATTGAAATAATAATGACTACTTCAATTCATTAATGAGTATTCCAAAGTCCAGAAGTGGGCTCTCACCGATCTTTGCAACTTACGTTATGATGATTGAAGCTACCAAATGTTTTATCCACCATCGGACCACTAGACCACTAGACGTACGGCGTTGCACCACCGGTACACGGTGGACTTCCCACCCATACGTACAAAGCGTTTTGAGAATACATTGTGGGTACAGCTAAGGAGTGGAATTCCCTGCCGGAGTCTGTGTTTCCTGATAGCTACACTCTTTAATTCAAAAGTAATTAGGATACTTCTAGGCAAGCGTGCTCCATCGTTGGCAGCATCATCGCTTACCATCAGGTTAAATAGTGGTCAAACACGAGCCTATCAATGATAATAAAATAAATATATTTCATGATTTTTACCTACAAATGGAGTGAACAGATATAATACTGATTAGGTTTTTCACTTCGATACCTACTATATTTTTAGTTTCTAATAAGATTTTTTATTTAGTTTCTATCATGCATGGATTTTTTATAATTCATTATTAAATTGGAGTAGAACAATGTTTACATAACGTGAAACCCTTCAAAGTTTTGTCTCTAAGACCACCCCAGCATCCCTGTTAACCTTGTTTGATGGTAGGTACTTGAAATAGATGTCCCAGACAATGTCAAATGATGTTCTATCAGCAATATATGGTTTCAGGAATGAACAATCGCCAAATTTAAAGGCAGGGCACATTGCTCGCAGAATAGACAGTCGATGAGGCCTAAAAGTTCTGGTGACCGCGTACTAGAAGATGCAGCAAGGGCCTCCTACAAGGGGGATTGATGACCTAGTGAGGGTCGCTGTAATCCAATGAATGCGAGACGCACAGGATCGATCCTTGTGCTGATACTTGGGGGAGGCCTATGCCAAACAGTGGACGATGATGTGGTAAATTATAAAAATGAGTTGCTCAAATTGTGGTACGGGCGCGACGTGCTGTTGCTACTTTATATAAATGTATTTGTCACCTTATTTTTTATTTTTTTTAGTTCATATGTTGTTTTATTTCCTTTTTATATTCAAATCCTTCTGTACACTACACCGTAGGCTTCGACCCTGCTGGCCCCCTACGGTTTGCTGGCATCTCCTTGAGGCGCGCATGGAACAGTATGCGCCGTCGACGACTTGAGCTCGGTCCGGACGGTTATCGGACGGTCGGACGGCGAGCTACGTCCCCAAGCCCACGCCTACGGTGACCAGAAATCGGGATACGGGATCCCGGTGGTTGGGCCGTGAACGCCGCTCCCTCGCGCGTGCACGTGCGGCCTCCTCCTTTGCTAACATTACTGCTTCGCAGAAGGAGGCGACCGCCTGCCACTCCACCTCGCTTCGGACCATGGCCTGTACCAAGACCCGGCGCGAAAGATCGTTGCCGCCGATCTCCCACACGAGGACAAGGCGGTGTTCTGCCCAAGTGGGACACACCTCTACCTTATGCTCCACCGTGTCCTCCGGGTGGTCCACACAGTGGTGGCACCTGGGCGTCACTTCCGCACAAATCCGGTGCAGGAACCTCCCAAACTGACCATGTCCGGTGAGAACCTGCATCATGCGGAAGGTGAGGAAGCCATGAGGTCTTTCCAGCCACGCCTCAAAGAGGGGACTTACCGCCATAAACCGTGGCCATGGACCACCAAGTTTAACTGAAGGAACACAGGTGGAATTTAGTCAGTAAAAGTCTGACACTAAGAACATTTCTCTCCAGCAAAAGCGGGAAGAGTCATTTAATGATAACCCACGTAAAAAAAGGCCCCCTATCTTGGGGATGCATAATAGCATAATCAGCCTTATAATGTTCCCACTGCTGGGACTCAGGCCTCCTCTCTAGGAGAGAGAATTGGTAATAGGTCTTGGGGATGGAATGGGCCGTATTTCACGGGACTCCAGTGCAGGTTAGTTAGATGTCACATGCCTGTTTCCCCATACTGTTTTCTGTCACTGTTTTGATAGCAGTGGTGATGAAATAAAGCGCCTGCCTGGTTTGAAACCGCAACGTACAGTACAACTCATACGTGGGGGCCATTACTAATGGGCCACTACCAAATCTACATATAATTTACTTCGCAAGAAGTTGGTGTAATCATCACAGCGTCGATTTTTTTTATTCGTTTCTCATAATAACATTGTTAATTTGTATGTATCTAAGTATATATTTACTATTGTATTACTTTTCTAATTGTTTACCAATAAGTTGCAACTACCATGTTGTGTTTCTGCACCACACTAAGGTCGACTGGTAGAAAGTGCCTAAGGCATTAAGTCCGCTTTTGTACAGTGTTTCTTACTAGTGCATAAAATTTAAATGGATAAATATTTACTAAAGCCTTCTTAGTATTAGCATAACTTGATAGAGTAATCCTATAATATCAAATTATCGCTAACACGATCAGAACAGACTTGATGTAAACAAACAAGATTGTATTAATTATTCATCACCATACGTGTACCTAATCGCTTGTTTATTGTTGACTAACAAATAACTAAGATATTGGTACGACGTGAACTAGTTGAACGTTTAACTAGTGTTGTTATCATGTTTCCACACCAATAGTATTTGGCTATCTCTACCGGCTCACTGGCGCAATACAAGCAAACACAGATATTGAATTTAAAGCCCAGTGTTGATGTTATTCCTGAATGGTACTAAATGATCATACCTAATTGATGTATGCAAAAGCATAATAGACGTAACATTATTTTTGAGAATGCAGCACTGATAAAGATATCCTCGGTCTTAGAGCGCAAATGGTAACAGGTTTTTTTTTTTTTTTTTTCGGGTGGGAAAATCATCTAATGACATCCCCCACTCTTGGGCGGAGCGTGAGATAGTGTCAGACTTTTACTGACTAAAAACCCACTCCTGTTCCTTCTTTGCCATTTTTTTTTCCAGGGCCCCGGGGGTCACTTTCGTATCACCCATGGCCCCAGTAGGCTTCGACCCTGCTGGGCCCCTACGGTTGCTGACATCTCCTTGAGGCGCGTGTGGAACACTACGCGCCGTCGACGACTTGGGCTCGGTCCGGACGGTTACCGGACGATCGGACGGCGAGCCACCCATTGCTCACCGTCCGCAAGCCCGCGCCTACGGTGGCCGGAAATCGGGATCGGAATCCCGGCGGCGGTTGGGGCGTGAGGACCGTTGCCTCACTCGATCGGCCGCCTCCTTTGCTAGCATTACTGCTTCGCAGAAGGAGGCAACTGCCTGCCACTCCTCCTCGCTCCGGACCATGGCCTGTACCAAGGCCCGGCGCGAGAGATCGCTGCCACCGATCGCCCCCACGAGGACACGGCGGTGCTCTGCCCAAGCGGGGCACACCTCTACCGTATGCTCCACCGTGTCCTCCGGGCGGTCCACACAATGTTGGCACCCGGGCGTCTCTTCTGCACGAATCCGATGCAGGAACCTCCCGAACTTACCATGTCCGGTGAGGACCTGCGTCATGCGGTAAATAAGGACTTTCCAGCCACTCCTCAAAGAGGGGACTTATCGCCATAATTATGGCGTGCCCAAAATGGTAACAGGTGTGGTTTAGTTACTAAAAGTCTGACACGCCTTCTCGCTGCAGTCTAGAGCGAGAAAGTTATTGGATGATATAACGAATAAAAAATGCACTGAAAATACTCGTATGTTTCGAAATGATTTCTTAAACACTCTCTAGAAGTGCTGAACCTTTTACAAAGAAAATCACCAACAGAAAGCGACACTGTCGCTGGTTACGTTTTTTAAATTAAAAATCATTAAAAAAACTTACCCAACTCTAGGTGAAGCGAGAGGGTGTGTCAGACATTTACTGAGTAAATGCATCCTTCCTTCAATTGCCCTTTGCGTTCCAGGACCGGGGTGACTCTTTCAAGTTACTTTTTATCCTGGAAATGTGCTACTGCTTCATACTAGACTGAAGCTACGGAAAGAAGCTTCTCTAGTATAAGGGTAGGCATATTATAATGACGCAATTCTGAGAAACATATTACACGCATAATTTATCTTATAACCAAAATTCTAGCTAACAGCAACCACGTTGGTATTATTCTTTCTCGAAAATTCTCCCCTTTCAAAATTAACGAGGTAGGAGTTTCCACAATATGAATTTGATCATGATATTCCTCAATCGGTGTACTGATATGCAAGCATTTGTTGAATTGTAAAACTGATATTGTAATATTCTATAATATTATCGAAGCGAGTTCTAACTCGGTTCGCAGAACTGTCGAGGAGCTTCGACCACAATTTCCAATCGATTGTTGTCACAACTAGCTAGCTAGTTTTGAGACATTATTCAGTCGTTATTAGATAAATGTTTGGAAATCAAATCATGTAAGCTGGTAGACTACTTACGTTTTGGCCGTTCTAGGAAAATTGCTCGAATTGAGCTCTGGCTTCAAAACACTCAATCTCTTTTTACAATTAGACAAAACCAGAAATAATGAAAAAATCTAGTGTTTCAAAAATGTTGCCAGTTATGCGATCAGTAATGTACTGAACTACTAGCTTTTTTCATATTTTAGTTTAAATATCATTTTAAAAGTTATTTATATTAATCGGTCGGTACTGTGACCTTCTGAAAGATTGCTAGCAAACTACAAATTGCTCTGCAAAGCAACTCAGTAGATACCTACATATACATGCATGATAGTGATTCACTGTAGAACATGACATGAGACAGGTATTCGTTCAAATTAACAAATGATTGCGGTACATGCACGTGAGGATTGCAATCCCGCAAAGTGGTCGCCCGCAATGTTGTGGAACTTCAATACGGATTTAAAAGAAAAGTATATTTATGTTAAGCTTTGGACTGTGTCTGGGATACAGAGCATTTATAATTACAGAAAGAACACACAGGTAAATTAACTGAATTGAACTTGGTTGTACCTTTTTACTATGAACTACTTGATACCTTACCAAGATTTCTATAAAGTCGTGGACTGAAGAGAAATGTAATAGATAATTTAAAAAAATAATGTGTAAAAAAATATCACTAATATAACCCATACTAAATTATTACAAACTACCGGTTTCGCCCGCGTTCCTATGTCATTCTATTGGTGAAATAATTTTGAGTTGAATAATTACAAAGTACAATCATGCAAAAATACAAATCTTTCCTCTATAATATATTATTATATTAGTATAGATCAATACGAAACTATCTGTCCATCTGTATGTTTGCCTGGTTGTCACCTTTCACACTTTATCAACTGAACAGATTTGAATGAAACTTGACAAAACTCGAAATTATTTATTTCACATAAACACACAAATTCAAATTATTTATTTTACATTGGCACTTATAAAACGTCAGAAGCTAGCGCACGTTTCCAATTGGTCGTTTCATATGGAGAAGAACCGGCAAGAAACCCCATGGTTAGTTCCTCTTTAAAAAAAAAAAGATTTTTTCTACAATCTTTTCATATTAAAATAATAAAAGCTATGAGAGCACAGTGCAGACTGGTCAGATTTGTACCCAAACGCACAATACAAATTGTAGTCCATGAATCCTCGGAGTCTACAGTGTTCTCACATTCACATTATAAAAAGAAGCTATACGAAAATAAAAATAAACCTATCAATAAATGATAGATGTATACAATAATAAAATACTAGTGAAATTAAGATGGCTGTGGTTTAACCTTTTGAGTGCGTAATTAGAGACACAATAGTAAGACAACGGCGCGTGAACGCCGGCGTTAATGCGAGGATCAACAGCTTAAATAATATAAAAACATTGCAAAAACTATGACACATGAACAAACTATATTCTGAAATAGGACATAGATACCTTTTATCTCGGGTGCCTAGGTATATTCCCTTCGGATTGTTTTCGAGAATTTCACCTTGAAGAAGGCGGCAAATATGTTTATTTAATCATTTCATTACTTTATCTAATACATTAATATTACTTAACCTAATTAAAACTAACTTACAAAATAAAAATAAAAGCCCTAAAGAACTAAAAAAGCAATGCCGTAAATTGCTTTTTTAGTACTTTAGGGCAAAGAGCTACGTTCTTATTTATAAATGAGAATGTAGCTCTTTAGCTTAAACAACTTGATGCATATTTTGTCATGTCGTGTATTGTATTTTGACAGTGCTACCAATTTTGTTAGAGGTTTTATTTTAACATTTATAGCTACTTTCTTAGCTTATAACATACCTACACGCAGTTATTGATCATATAACTGAAACTAGGTTAAGTGGCGAATCATTATTATCTAATCTTTACATCTTAAATAATTATTCTGTACGTGTGTTTGTCATCTAACTCCTCCTAAACTGCTTGGCCTTTCCGGATTAAATTTTGTATGTATATTAAAGTGGGTCCCTGGAAGGTATGAAAATACAATTCGAACCGGTAGGTAGCGCAATAATCAGATTTCAATTTTTTTCAGACTAAATTGAAACTGCCAGCATTCGGACAGGATAACGTCTGTCGGGCATAAAGCAAAGAAAAGGAAAGAATATTAGCAAGGAAGCATAGCACCTCCAATCGATGCCAGCGCGTCTTTCCTTGCTCTATGGAACTTCCAATAACAGCCTCTGTACGAAATTAATCAAAGCATACATAATAATACAAAGTGTGTTGTGGATTAGGTCTCGCTTGGTGGATCGGAGACATGTTAGTTGTACCGTTACAACGTTGTAATGAACCTAAGCGGATTGAGAATATTGCGCCAGAAATTCTCGTTAGTTGTGTTCTATGTAGTAATGTTGTATTCTTGAGACGTGCGGCTCGATCAAAACATGAGATCTAATGCATTTAGCTCATTAATGTGACATGTATCTGTTCCGCTTGATATTTATTTTTTCACCTATGGTATACTACTTTTAATGTAAATAAATGTGAGTTTAATCTTGTCCAATAATTATTGTTTAGTTTGCCAGAACGTAATTATTCTAAATTATTATTATACTAGTATCTTGCCATCCCACGGTTATTCCACGGCTGGGCAAAGGGGGGAGCCTTTTTCCATTGTTCCTGGCTCTAAGCCGTCCTGCCATCTCCTTGCATGGTCAGCTGCGACCCCGTTGTTTGTTTTTTTTTTTTAGTTGATATAAACCAGGACTGCGATCCCACCTGTATGATTTCAGGGCACCAACTTTATGTTTTATTGGCCCACCGCTCGATCAGCATGCGGCAGATATATCCAGCCCAGTTGGGCAGCCTTCTGAGCCACGTTAATGATCTCCGTTTTGGAGTGCAGTATAGTGTTTCGAACGCGATCTGTTATTTTTCACCTAGTATACACTTGGGGGAGGCCTATGTCCAACAGTGGATGTCTTTCGGCTGAAATGATGATGATGATGATGATGGTACTGCGCACCATAGAATATTTTGTACACCACATGAGGTATTATAGTACGTATTATACTTAAATGTAAGTGACATCTTTTTATACTTACCTGTATTAAGCAAATACTCGTAAACGTTTTGATTTCATTTAAATGTGACTTCGCTATTAGTAACTTTGTGTTTGACTTCATAAAAATTAGAATATCAAAGTAACATGAAAAATTCGACGAAAATAATCTACTTTCTTGTTCGGTTCTCAGTAGTTTTATTAGTGTCCACTTAGATTTTCAGGAAATAACCCAAATATAAACTTCCGGGAAAACTATATTAAACTGCCTATTTTAAATTGTTTTTCAACCAATATTTTCCAAGACCTTACAAAATTGTACCGTGCCGTGTTACCTATCTAATAACTTAATTGAGAAGGACTGATAGACAATGACTCTATGTAAAATACATCCGGCTGTGACAATACTGGGCAAATTGATCGACTTTCCAAAATGAAAGGAACATTTAATCTGTACAACGAATTTTGTTATGAGTGAAGTCGGCATAATTAACATCAAGAGGATTAAAATTTAATTCAACTCATTAGCTGTCGAAATTACATCAAAGTCAATTAAGAATCTCCGTTGTGAGTTGATCATGAAAACATTTATAGTTGTTACTCGTATTATCTTTCATCATCATCTCCCTAGCCTTTTCCCAACAAGCTTGGGGTCCGCTTCCAGCCTAAACGGATGTGGCTGAATTCATGTAAATCATGGAGTGACTGCTTATCAAACCCCCACAAGCCAGTTACTGGGCAATAAAATACTCCCTGGATAGACTGATGGTCATACTTGAGGGCGATCGGCGGCGGCGATCTCTCGCGCCGGGCCTTGGTACAGGCCATGGTCCGGAGCGAGGAGGAGTGGCAGGCGGTCGCCTCCTTCTGCGAAGCAGTAATGCTAGCAAAGGAGGCGACCGATCGCGTGAGGCGACGGTCCTCACGCCCATGCCGGTTTTCTCACGATGTTTTCCTTCACCGTTTTGAGAGCTGTGGTGATGACATAAATTATACAAAGGCTTTACGTGCTTTCCGTACAAATGATACGGACATTACTGACACCCCGTGCGGGGTTCAGTAATGTCCGTATCATTTTTATAATTCTTAATTAAGTAAGCATCAAGTCGCGGATTTTAGGATCAAATTATTCGTACTTGCAAATTTTTATTTGTAAGTGGTTTTATTTGTGACTATAACCGCACAATGTTCCTTTATACCTACTTTTATATATAAATCTTCTTTTAATATAAAATTGCTGTCTAAAAATAACTAACCATATTACCTGACGGCATTCAGACTGTATAATATTACGGTTCAAAAATACCTGCTCAAAAATAACAGTTCCATACTCAAGTTCTATTTTTGTCTCTGAAAGCACTCACATATGCTTCAAGTGTTAAGTAGACATGTATACGGAGGAACCCTTGTGTGAGGGTAGATCAAATTAATGTTTAATTAAGAAAGTGCCCGTCTTGTTCGTGTTTTAATTACATTTAATTAAACATGTGACGTACGGACGTACGGATTATTTTCAGTGGGATTATAGAGGGATTTTTTTGTAAGAAGATATCGCATTTGAGTGTTGCATTATGTTTAAATTAGTTTCTACGCTACTGGATTGAACTTGATTTTTTCTTTTCAGTTTTATATAAATTTATTTTTTATGCAGTCGGGTTTTTTTAAATTTATTCTTTAATTTCTTTGGTTTTCCTAACGATATTTGCCTGGCTGTTTTATTTACACACTTTGTGAGTGAGATCAATCAGCAACAAAATAACATCATTGCTCAAACGAAAAAGTAATAACAAAATAATGTTTCCATTTAAAGAATCCGTCAGATTTGATCGCCGCGCTATGAAACACGCCAGCAGGAAATGAATGCCCGCGCCGGCACGCAAACATGATACATTTTGTTGCTTTTACACTCACGAATTTCATATTATTTTTTGTGGGCTCTTTTTGTAAGTAGGCTCTCAAATTTATTTGTTTTGCGAATCAAATTACAAGTGTCCTTGAAAGAAATAAGACGAATTATTTAAAAGTACTGGAAGACGCAGCGTTGGAAGGCCTCCAACAACGTGAACCGATGACTTGGTGAGGGTCGCGGCAATGCGATGGATGCGAGACGCACAGCAGTGGTCGTTGTGGCAATTCTTGGGGGAGGCCTATATCCAACAGTGGACGTGTTTCAGCCACGGGGCGCTAACTCCGTGGGTGCTTGGGGGCTCGAGCACCCATGAGAAATAAACAGTAGGTGCCGAGCACCCCAGAGAACAGACATCAAAAAACAGATCAGTAATCGCCTTATAAGTTACGTATAAATTATAGTATTTCTTGATAATAAAAACTAGTTGCATTTTTATATAATGATTTCATTTTATATTTTTACCAAACGTAATTAGTAATTAAGGACGCAGTTTGTACCGTGTGGACCGTCATGCCGTTTCACAGTGTTAGCTAGCAAAAAAAAAAACGATGGCGGAATGTTACCGCAGATATGATTTTAGAAATATTTTCTAGTTTCATGCTTTTTAGTTTTTATTATTGGAAGTTGACGCTTTGGCAAACTCTTTAATTTAGTGAGGATTTGTTTTATTTGTTTCTTGACGACATAAAAATGACACTATTTTCCCATTTTTTTTTTGAGATGAGAAATTATCAAATAACTTTTCTCGCTCTATGGTGGTGCGAGAGAGCATGTCAGATTTTTCTAAATAATACCTGTGTCCTCCAGTTGCCTTTTGCGTTCCAGGACCACTGTAACTTTTTCGGAAATTCCCGCGAGTCACACTATTTTCCCTGTGTCTTTTCAAATTATACATATAATAAGTATAATTTGAAAAAATATTTTCAATGTTCCCACTGATGGGACTCAGGCCTCCTCTCTAGGAGAGGGAATCTTTTCAAATTACTCAAACATAATTCATGGCACAATTTGAATAGAAAGTAAACAAACTTTTCCGAACATTTCGTTATTCTCCATGTAATCACATTTGACAGAGGTTATTGACAACGGTGAGCTTAACAAAAGAACGGTGGATCACTTTTGTGCGAACAAGTAATATGATATTTGTAAGAGTATTATTTTGAAAAAAAAAAATGATGTTTCATGCCATTATAATGTTTGAAAAAGGCGGTGGAAACATCTGCTTAAAATTCGTAGTACTCGTAATAATTTGACGGTATTATGGTTTGCATCACTGCTTACCATCAGGTGGGATCGCAGTCAAGCATTGGTTTATATCAATTTAAAAAAAAAAATCTTCTGCTCAAGGCTTTCTATTGTGAACGTAAGATTGTAAACGTTTCTCTATTGTTTAGTTAGGAATATGAGAGGGAGATGAAAATACATCTCTAACAGTAACTCTTTTTCTCCAGCTGTAATTTTCTGTATAGATTAGATCGACCTTTTTTTACGTAGGAAATCATCAAGTAACTTTCCCGGTCTGGGTAGAGTGGAAGGGCGTGTCAGACTTTTACTGACTAAAACCCACCTGTGTTCCTTCAGTAGCGTGTGGAACACAACGTGCCGTACGGCCGGACGACGAGCTACCCACTGCTCGTCTTCCGCAAATCCGCGGCTACGGTGGCTGGTATTCGTTCTGCGACTTCAGTGGGGACAGATTGACCTAACTCCTGCAATTGGTAGACATCAAAATATCCTTAGATTTGGAATAGTTATTTTTAATTATGGTTTTAAGATATGAGGTTTTTTTTTAGGTGGGAAAACATCCAGTCACATCTCTCGCCCTTGGGCGGAGCGGGAGGGCGTGTTAGACTTTTACTGACTAAAACCCACTCCTATGTTCCTTCGTAACCGTTGCCTTGCATTCCAGGGCCGGGATTGTCCTTACAGAAGCGAACCCATGGCCCCGGTAGGCTTCGTCCCTGCTGGGCTCCTACGGTTTTGCTGACATCTCCTTGAGGCACGCGTGGAAAACTACGCGCCGTCGACGACTTGGGCTCGGTCCGAACGTTAACCGGATCGTCGGACAGCGAGCTACCCATTGCTCGCCGTCCGCCAGCCCGCGCCTACGGTGGCTTTTACGAAATATATACACTTGAAAGTTTTAGTTTTTCAAGGACAAAAATTAGCTTTCTGGTGAAAATTAATATTTGCTGTACGATAGTGTAGTATAAGCAATTAAGCATCGTTGTCCGGTGGGTCGTCAGCCATTCGTGTTGCTAAGCAAGTAAGCAATATATTAGAGCTTGCACACAAACGTATGTAGTAATATGTACAACTATAAGGGGTAAGGCCCCTGAAGTCCCCTTGGGTAGTATGAGCTAGATTGCCAGCGGCAATGCTCTTTAAGAATCCTCCATTTGAATCATGCGATAATATTTTTTTCGACTTACTGACGATTCGGACACAGTGTCCGAATTGACACATTTTTATTTTAATATTTTTTTTCATTGGCGATTTGGACACACACGGTTTATAGTATTATTTATCATGATTGAAAATTTGATTTGTCATTTTAATTTATTGAATATTTTATTAGTCTATTTTATTTTATTGTTTATATATATTGTTTATATTATAATATTTATCTATTATTATTTATATTTGATGAAGAACTGAAAAATTAACGTAGATTAGAATTACTAACAGATATTGTGGACCAAATGTTGTCTTGTTGTCTTATTAATAAATTAAATAAAATAGTACACAGTCAGATAAAAAGTTAAAAATATATATATATGGGGAAATAAAGAAAGAAGAAAGAAAAGAAAGAAAAAACATTTATTAACATTTTTTTTTTTTTTTTTTTTTTTTTTTTTTTTTTTTTTTTTTTTTTTTTTTTTTTTTTAAAGCGTTACCAAAACTATTTTAGTCTGGATTTAAGGCGGCAACTTCGGGTGATTAATTTCTTTATATTATGTTTTAAGAGTTTTTTTATCTGACTGTACTAAATAGCTTCGATTTTGGTGGTGTCTCAATCTTCAGTGAAAAAATCATCATCATCATCTTCCTGCCTTTGTCCCGTGTTATTTGGGGACGGCGCAACACGTTTTTGTTTTCCATTCGGCCCTGTCACTAGTCATGCTATCACTAACTTCCTTTTCTTTCTTATCACTCTTCACACAATCCATCTATCTTTTCTTTGGCCTCACTCTTCCTCTCCATCCAGCCACACGTATGCTCATAACTCACTCGTCAGTGAAAAAATATTGAAAATAAAATGTGTCACTCTTTTTTCTGATTTTAGGGGCCGAAATAAAATATTTCTTCTATAAAATAGGTCCTGCTACCAAGAGTCCAGATTTTCGATTAGTCGTAAAATATTTAATTTCTCAAACTCTGTAAGTAGCGGTATTTGATTGCTGTAACTTAGTGAAAAGTAAATAGAAAAAGAAAACTTTATCTTTAAAAGTTGGCTGAACAACTAATTGCCTTGGCCCAGCGCCGTCACCGCTTTGATTAAAACGCGTTGATTGACATCTGTCAGTTTTGCCGCGTTTTCGCTCGTGCTTCCTGGAATAATCACAAGATGTTAGTGCCATAATGGTTTAAAGAAAAAACACATTTTACAAAATTTTTTTGCATGTTACATTATTTCATTGTTAACTATTTCGTATGTACTTATTTTCCTATTACTGTTACACACGGCGACTATATCTCTATTTTCTACCAACTCTCCTTTCGCATGTGTACTGGAAAAGATTTCTTTACTTCAGAAACAAGTATCACCTCTTTACCTATTTTACTGTTTCCTTTTTCTAATCTTTCATTTTGTGTGTGTAGATAAATCGTTAAATAAATAAATACCGCAGGCTTGAGTATATGGTTTTAATTTCAACTCCATACGTTCATGCGTTCCCAAGAATAAGGGTCTTAACAGAGACATACAGACAGACGGACAACAAAGTGATCCTATAAGGGTTCCGGTTTTTCCAATTGAGGTACGGAACACTAAAAATGTTTTGATTATAAAGAATAACGGTTAAGAGATAAAAAGAAAATTATAAAGAGGGCAAAAACGAATTATGATTTTCTTCACAAAGGTGGAATGTTTAGCTTAGCAACAACGCTTTCGCTTTCCCTCAAAGACAAATAAACATTGTTTTCTCATAAACATACTTACTTAATTGGAAATAAAAACATAAAAAAGTGCTTTCTTATTTGTATCTTTGTGATGCTGGGAGATTTTTCCGTATCAGTATATCTGTTTTTATTCTAATAATGCATTTTAATTTGAAAAACATTCAATCGGTACTCCATGATTACGTCATTTGACATTAAAAAAAAAAATTGATGACGAATGTAAAGTATAATTATTTTATAAGTGCCTATGTAAACTCGTTAAAAAATAAAAGGCTTGTTTTGACATTTGAGAAATACCCTAGAATGTAACTGGGAACGAAACTGAAAGAAACAATAAAATAATAATGAATTACAGAAAGTGTTTTAAAAAAATACATACATTTTTTGGCGCATTAAATAATATGATGGAATATATTGCTAGTATTCATAATGCGTATTTAAGTATTCGTTTTGACAGATGTTAAAACGGGCCTTTTATTTTTTGTCAACTTTAGGCCTATGTGAAATAAAACCTTTTGAATTTATATCTACTTTTCATGGAGACAGTTCCTCTTAAGAGGGTCCTTTTTCACTCACCTATCATCAACATCGAGCATGGTTTAAAAGCTAGTTGCTTCATCTAACGCAATCCCACGCGATGTTTGATAAAGAAGCAATGCAAAAAAAGAGATCCCTTTTTTTTGCATCGCCTGAAAACTCTGATGGCATTCGGCTCTGTTAATTCCGTGATTTACTCGAATATTTCACAAAACTTGTTCCAGGAAATACGAGTTTTTTTATAAATTCTTAAAAGCTTTTCAGAAAAATTGTCATCATTCAGAATCTCGATTAAATGTGCAAGGCTTCTACTAATGTACTTTTTTTATATTTTTAATATATAAGTAGGTACATTATATAGGGCCAAAGTTCACCTAAAATAGCAGATTTTTAAAGGTCTTTACTAGATTAGTTTTACACAAATTTATGTTATAATTTCCATAGGAGACTAGATATTATCCACAAGATAGCTGTGTACCCAAAATATCTAGAGAAAGTTGTATAATAACATCATAATCACGTAAGAGCGGTTGTATTAAAATGTACCTCGAAAATGACGCTCTTAAGTAAGCATATTACTTGCAACAACAACAAGTAGTAACTTATTGCGGGCCCACATAGGCCTCTTATTTCACTCAGTATTTAGAGCAATGAAAAAATATTGTTTAACCAAAAAACTCCCTTCATCGAAATAATTAAATATAAAATAAAATCAAGATTATTAAAACCAAACAAAATAAGAATTAAAATTACAATCACATTTAAAAAACGGGATAAAATTAAATTAAAATAAAAAAAACATTAAAATCATAATAAATCAACCAAATCTAAAACTAAAATCACATTAAATAAATTAAAATCAAAATCACAATAAACAAACAAAAAAAACAAAAGAATAAAAAAAAGAACAAACAAACACAACAAAGAACAAACAACAAAGAATAAAGAAACAAATTAAAAACACAATCACAATAAAAAAATAACAATGTATCAAATCATGACGCATTCTTCAGTATTCATGAAACAATGTTTTTCCTATCACAGGTAATCGCAAGCACAGTGGAAGTTCCTTGGGACTTTGACGAGAAGAGACCACGCGGAACTGATAGATGAGAACTGAACACACGGTCGCGCGCACACAACATGGCATCTTTCAAAGGTGAGTGAAACTTCTCTTGTTTTCTCTTCGATTCCTTCTTTTTATCCAGTTGAATTGGTTAACATGTACCTTGATTTACGGTTCTTTTCCATAGGCAACGACCAACTCAAACTTTTTAAGGGTTTTTTTGGGGTGGGAAGTTATCCATTGACTTCTCTCGCACTAGGGTGGGGCGGGAGTGCGTAAAACCACACCTGTGTCCTTCAGTTACCCTTTGCGTTCTAGGACTGCGAGTTTCCTTTTCACAAAAACCCTGCTGCACTTTTTTTTCTAGGTGGGAAAATCATCCAATGACATCTCTCGCTCTTGGGCGGATCGAAAGGGTGTGTCAGACTTTTACTGACTAAAAATCCACTCCTGTTCTTTCTTTGCCTTTCATACCTGGCCCGGGTTTTCCTTTCAGAAGCAAACCCATGACCCCAGTAGGCTTCGACCCTGCAAGGCCCCTACGCCACCACCACATTATAGGTACCTTACTATAAAACTTGCACGTCTTAAGTTTGGCAGAGGGGCACTTTTTAGTTGTGGTACCACATCGGAAAAGTGTAAAATAAAAAAACTTTTTACAAAAAGAAATACTGCCGACTTCAATGTAAAAAAAACCACTAAAAAGTGCCAAATAACTTTAGGTAATTTCGGAAGTCGGTCTTTCTATAGTAGTTTTGTCTCTTTGTTATTTAACACCTAAATTAAATCCTTCCGAAATTAAAGTTATTTTACACTTTTTAGTGTTTTTTTTTACATTGAAGTCGGTTGTATTTTTACGTAAAAAGTTTTTTGTTTCCAGAAATCACAAGACAAGTCAATATTTATCTAAGCCCAAGTTTATATCTAAAAATTGATTCTTGTCTTGCTACCAAAATGTGTGTGACATGAGAACTGAATTTCCAATATAGTGTACAAGCTCATAACGAAATTCAAGTGGTATCACCCGACCGTTTGGAGCCGCTCCAAGCCATAAGCATGCTAAATAGCAATCACTGCTGTAGGCACAGCTAATCTAGCTCTTAACATAAATAATACTCTATTGTGTGTTCATGTCATTTCTTCATATAATTTTGTAAAATGGAACGCAAAGCCAACAATAATGCGACGTAGTCACCGAATTAAACTCCTTAAAACATATACGTTTAAAGACTTAGACTTACTAACTCCTTACAAATAATACTCATAATCGGTTAGAGTACAAAGGAAAAGTTTTCTATTATACTCGACTCGACTGGTGGAAAATGCCTAAGGCCTTTATGCAGTGTTGTTTACTACTGCATAAAGTTTTAATAAATCATGACAATGATTTACGATACAAAACTATTTTTGGGTTCGAAACCGAGGAAGTACCAATGTGATTTTTTCAATTCATATATTCATATCAGGCTTCCTCGACCCATCCCTAACGCAGTGGCAGTGTGGAGCCGCTGCACAGGACATGCGTCATGCTGCCCGTCCTGCACAACCACTTGTACTTTTCAGGATCTATACGAGGCGAGTCAGAAAAAATGTTGTTTAATAACATTGATACGAAAAGAGGAAGAATTCATATGTACTTTTCGACGTAAAGTAAAGTAAAAGTAGCGTGTAGTAGTAAAAAGTAGACATATAAAAAATCTAGTTAAAGAGTAATATTTCGGGGCTAGCAGATGATTAATACTCGTTCCTTCTGTTTGCAAGAAGATAATTGAGACAAGATGTCTGAAGGATTCAGCCTTCAGTGAGAGAGTTACATGCTCATGTATTCATTATGTATTTCGTTCGTTCGTTCACCTCAGTTGCATCCTTTACAAATGTCTGCTCTCTCAAGTTTAGTAAACTCGTCTCGTCAATTACAATAAATTATTCAGTTCGCAATAAAATCATTTGGCAGTGATTTCGAAAGACCTTAAGTTGAAACGATTTAAATTAATTACTGTTAATTGTTAATTAAACAATTTAGGTTCAAAATATATTTCATAAATTATCACGTGTTTTTTTTTTAATTAATTCTGGTTGTAATTTAATATTATTTAAAAGCAAGCTTCCAATTCAATGTGATTATTATTTTTTATAACATTATTAGTCAATAAAATCATAATTAGTTATATAATAACTACTACACATCTAAACTAACAAATATTACCTAAAGCTTAATAGATATAATTATATATATATATATATATATATTGAAAGTATTCTATTTATTATGATTGATTATGAGATTAAAGGTAGCCACGCTGATAGCTAGATCAAATGTTTCAAGATTACCTTCAAAAAACATAAGACGCATACCTAGACAATATAAAACTTGATCCGGAGTTCATAATTTCTTGATTTGAAAATTTTAGCGTCTAATAAAACCTTGTTGTAACCTGTGTCAGATAGTAATCTGCCAGGGTAGTAACCCTGGCAGTGGTTAAGGGTGGATTTCTGAAAACGTTGTCAAAATTCTACCAATATACCTTACATCGTCTAATACGGCCTCATTTCATCCACCTCCTGATTATAATTATCACTAATAAGCCGATACTGGGCACCTCGACTCGAGTCGGCAGAACTCCTTATCAGTAGCCGCCAGTTGCTTGTGGCTGTACATATTAACTTCGTTATATTTATGATATGCGGTACTTTGTCAAGTACAGAAGATAATTTGTATGAATAGTCAGAACAACGTTCTTATTTCAGAAAATAAATTAGTCGTGTAGTAAACTTGTGAGCGTCACTATTAACGATTGCATCTCAGCTTACCACCAGGTGAAATCACGTCAAATACTTGTTTACATCAATTACAAAAAAAAAAAACATTGGAAGATTAGTCAAGTATATAGCTTCTGAGCAGTGAGAAACTTAAAGTTTTTCCGGGAAACACTCAATAGATAGGTTTCTGTTTATCCAAACAATCTTCATAGTATTATTTATGTCTTGGGGGCGGTTCCTGTTAAATTACGGGTGAATGAACCTATTGTTTTCCGTTAGGATATTATGATCTAGATGATACTGATACCCTACTCAATACGATTTAGAAGAAGATTCAGATCCGAAAAGCTTTTGCCAGAATAAATAAATAAATACTTGGCCAGGATAGTATTAGGAGTCAGGATGTAAAATGAGAATAAAATATTGTATGTGATTTTGCTGCGAACTTCCGGAATTATCATCATAAAACCCTACACGTAAATAGAAAATATAATAGAATACATTATCACACTACTCATAATACACGACTCGACTTCTTTTTATAACCATGAAAGCTATTATTAGCTTCTTTTTTCATGTGTAGAGTTCCAACATAGAAACTATGCATTTCAAAGGGCAAGCAAAATCAATGACGTATACCTACGACTTTCTTCTAACAAAAGAACTCTGTGTTCTTGGTTTAAAAGCTTTCGTTTTTGAAATTTTGTCTTATAGCCGCCCTGAGAAGAAAAGTTATTTGTGAGATAAAATTTCTCACGTGAAAGTGATTGAAACAAAAATAGACATCCCATTCATTAGCAGTTTTAAGTCCGTATACATCATCAATATTGCATACCGCTTGAGACACATTGTTTCCACGGTAGAACTCATATTACTAAATAATGCGAGTTTCCTTAGATTTCATACAAAAATGGTTATAAGTACTGCGATATTACAGAAAATACAAAACACAAAGAAACCAATAAATATACTTTTAATATAAAGTTTATTTGAACTTATAATCCAAGTCAAAACGCCAATTTCATAGGTTATTGTAAAAGCGAAAGTTTGTGAATGCGTGTTTGTGTGTGTATGTTTGTTACTTCTTACCAAGTTTCAACGACTAGAATACTTTTAACCCTGTTGCTAGTAAAGTAAAGCTAGTATATAATAAAATAGAAGAGATAGTGACCGACTGTAAAGTATCAGACATTCAGTTTGCAATGTTGTTGATCGTCAGGGATTACCCGGAGAGCCGGATGCATCACTGCTACAAGTACATCGCTCGGTCATCGGTAACGACTGACGGGATGTGTTAACTTAAAAACCGATGCTAAAAATGCTAGAAATTTATTTCAAACTTTGTTTGCAAAAAGATAAATATTTCTGTATATAAACAAAGGAAGTGACAAAAGATATGTAATTAAGAGTGTTCTCATACAATTTTTGATCAGTTTCAGTCAATAATAAACTTTTGATAGTCAATTAGCATCATTTCTTTTTTTGACTGACTTATTGACAGTTCAAAAGTGCCTGTAAATGGTTTATTTGGAATAAATGCTTTGATTCTTGAAATAGCATTAATTAAATCAGTTCAATTCAAAATATTTTGTTTCAAATAAGACATAGGCCTACATGGACACATATAAATCCGCAGCAGTCCTTAGACTGCACGGTAAGGCTCCTGACGGTTTCAATCAATCGTTTCCTGTGAAGAAGAACCAGTAAAAAAATCCTCGGTTACTCTTTAAAAAAAACACATTGCAGTGTACAGGTATCGGCACGGATCTTGAGCGCTCGGCGAAAGAGTGGTGATCGCTTTGCGTACGTGTTTTATTTATTTTTTTAAATGGACACCTATATTATTAAAAAAAAAAAAACGCGTACGCAAAGCGATCCCCACTCTTTCGCCGAGCGCTGAAGATCTGTGCCGATACCTGTATGTGCCAAATTGTGGGTACATTGATATTTGTAATTGATTATTAAGTGTTGTAGGTAGCCAGTCTACCATAAGATTTTGCCAGTCATTATACGTCTACTGTCGTGACTACGTGCCTTATTTATCCCCTGTATCCGGAGTGCTTCCCAACCCGAGAATTGTTCACACATTACTTCCATAATACAACATTTATAGACATACAGGACTAGTCAATTAGTACCAAATATGTAAAAAAAGAAAAGTGAATCGAAACAGAAAATAATCTTTGAGTGCGGAGTCTAAAATGTTCTCACCTTCACATTATGTATATGTACTAAGAAGGTACAAGTGCGTAACCAGTTAGTTACAAACATAGCCCTGTACCTCAAAACTCTGACACCTAATATTGGACAAATTTATACGATATTTTTAATATCACTTGGATAAGTCGGATTAGTAACTCTGACAGGAAAACTTCTGTCGCTTGAATCTCTCGTAATACTGGAAGTACAGAGTTTTATGAAACAAAAGCCTACGAGTACAACTTTATGAATTTATTTTCGAAGACAATGCTTATTGTTATTTAAAACACAATTTTAACTATGTGACAATTTTAAACTTAAATGAAATGTTCATCTGTATAATATAAAAAGCAAAGTCCTGACTCACACACTATAATTCTAGGATCTAGAACGCTGTAATTTTGCATAGACATTCCCTTTATATATATAGATCATCATCATCATCATCTTCCTGCCCTTGTCCCGTGTTATTTGGGGTCGGTGCAACACGTTTTTTTTCTTTCATTCTGCCCTGTCACTCGTCATACCATCACTAACTTCCTTTACTTTCACTTATCACTCTTCACACAATCCAACCATCTTTTCTTTGGTCTCCCTCTCCCTCTCCATCCATCCACATGTAAACTCATAACTCTCACGTTTATATATATAGATATATACAAAAATAAGAAAAAAAAATCAAAATTCGCCCCCTGAGAAGATGAAACGGGGACCAAAATTTTTATGGAAAAGCACGCAGGTGAAGTCGCTAGCTAGTAAAAATATGTGTATATCCAAAAGGAACAAATTTGTTAAATATTCTACCCATAGTGACCCTTTTTTTTGAGGGTACGATGTCATCAAAGAACTTCTCCTGGTCTAGGTGAAGCGAGAGGGAGTATCACATTTTCACTGACAAAAATCCACCTGTGATCCTTCCCTTTAACTCTCACAAACGATCCCATCCCATAGAACCTTCAAGCACAATATTTGCTGATTGTGCAAATGACTTCCAAACTTCAATACTGGCCCTTATTTACTTCAACACAGTGCACAAACAATTAAATTTTTCTCCCTCAAAGTCGCCTAAAGTCAGCAGGCAATCAAAACCAACCACCAATTAATAATAATTAATAGTAACTCTTATAATATAATGCTGAGCCTAACACTATAGTACAACGTCTCCTATGACCTTAGGTAGGTAAGAACTATTCATAGTTTGCCCCAGATCGTGTGCCCGATCGGTTACGTGGGCGACTCACCAAGTTTAAGGTTATCGAGACGAAGACTTTTGTTGCTTGAAACTAGTCTTACATCTTAAAATAGTACGCACCTAGCTGTAGTTGCATGGTTTCAATGTTTGAAGGATTTCTTTAAGTATGAAAATATACCTACAGGTTTCGAAGAAGCTTTCCTGTTTACATGGCACTTTAATAAAGCTGGCGGTGGCTGGCAATGTAACATGTGTGTGTGACGGTGTGTATGTGTAATGTAATGTAAAATAACCTTCTTGTAACACTACTCGACCACATAATTGTACAGCAATGAAAACGATCTGTCTAGCCCTTTGGAGAAACCAGTATTATGATGTGTATCTCGAAACTTTTCCAAAATTCTGGCCGCACGACAGTGATCCTGTAAAAATTCTTTCGTCACCTAGAACTGATATTTTTTTCTTACTACCTATATGTTAGAGTAATTTAACGGAACATAGTCAGTCACCAGAAAAAAAGTCTGCCTCGACTTGGACTCGTGCGCAAAGGATTCCAAATAAATCAAATTTTAGAAACATTATTTTTACAACAAAAAATGTTATTAATGAGTTTCCTGTAGTTAATCTAAAAACTGGGGTAATTTTTCATACTTTTTATTTAAAATTTATATTAAAATTACAAAAAAAAGAGCATATGAAACCTTCCGTATAGTTTAAAATATTTATTTTTTAATTTATGGGTAAACAAAGTTTCAACTCAGTACACATTTATAAATATCTATGACCCAAACATTCGATCCAGGAGATTCGGAGCAAATTGGCTATTACAGGCTGGCAGACAGACAGACAAGTAATCCTATAAGCTCTTCGTTTTTTCATTCGGACTTACGGAATCCTGAAAACATGATGCTTCACTGAAAACGAACTTTAACTACTTATTACTTGCCTAATAAGCCCTGATGATGCATTTTTCAAACTAACATAATGAAACCACCTAATCTGTACATATAAACTATTGACCAATTCATCTATTAACTTTGGGAACGGTTACACTTACACACATACTCTCGAAAACTTGCTCCCCAAAATGACCAGATCTCCATTAGTCCCCGACATGTCCCCAACTCAATCAAAGCGCTATCTGTTTGACTATGTTGAGCTGTGTGAGTTATGTTGAGCTGGGTGAGCTATGTTGAGCGGTGTCAGCACACGAGCGTAATTAAGCGCTCCTAATGGCCGCGCCACGTGTTAACTTGCACAACTCGAAAAGCTTCAGTTGTTTGTGGAGCTGTTGTTGACTTTTATAAAGTTCAGTTTATGAGGTTCTTGACTTGGGCCGTGTTCGTTCACAGACGTTGTTTGGGTTTTGGTTTGATGAATCGATAATTAACTATGAGAGATTATATTATATTGTTACCTACCTCATAAATAGATACAAGGGGATGAATTCACTAACAATAATCACCGACAACTGTTGCTACCAATGTTTTGGCAAAATAGTCATAAAATGGCAATGTTGTAAAAACTTTAGTTTGGTTCCACTTATAATATCTATTTTTATATAATCCTCTAGGTTTTATTTGTTTTTTTTTTTTTTTGTAAAGTATAACTTCATTCAGTTGTAGCTTTGTAGCTTGTCAATTTGTAACTTTATAAAAATTTACCAAGATTTAAAACAGAAAATCTATGGAGCGAGATAAGGCACCCTTTACAAACTTGAACAGCCATGGGCTTCGCGCAAATATGTACAGGCAGCAAAATAAAATAAAATGTGCGCATTTCTATACGATCTAAAAAGTGGACTGTGGATGTGGTTCCGAACATTGCACTTATGTTTCCAAGCGCTTATAGAGTATCTTTGGCCACCCAATTTAGGATTAAGGATGTGACGTTATGTATATGTGTGCCAACGTATGTTATGTTTTTTTTTTCATAGCTACTAACCATCTTATACAAGTAGCATCTTCTCAAACTAACACAGCTGACTTAGTCGTGATAATTTTCCTTCTAAATTCGATATATGTGTTACCGGCAATCTGTATAATCCGGTATTCTAAACAATACCTAAACAAAAAATTGTGAAAAAAAAAATCATGATGGTAGTGTACTACTACAATCATGATTTTTTTTATTATGAATCTAAGCCAAGACAGGGCCACCACTTAATTTAAAAAAAAAAAAAACAGCATTTTAAAGTTTAATATTTCGCAAACAGATCACTATTTTTGAAAGACCTATCTAACGGTACAAAAAACATCATCCCCGCTTTATGTGTAGGGAAAAGTACCCAAAACGATTTTGTTTTCAATATTTTATTAACTACTTTGTAGGCGTGATTTCTATATCCAATTTCTTTATCCCATCAACCTTGCAGCTATCTAGTACTAACAGTCTCTAAGCTAAGCTGCGGCCGGATCAAAAGACAAACGGGCATGGTGAAACTATAGGGTTCCTTAGTAAAACCACAGAAACCTATAAAAGTCCGAGTTATATAGGCAAATATACGCAAAATGCATTTCCAATGCAATCAGCGTATTGTTTCATTTTCCATGGGGCTCGCTTTTACCGATAATCAACATGGACATATATTTACAAGTACAAGTTTCATGGAACGAAACGAACCATTTATTCAGTTTTAACTTGCACGCCTAAATGGAAAAAATGGATCAACTGTTTACAGTATCTTGCCTACTTATGCAACGACTTATTCATTTGATACATTAGCATAGCATAGTCGACTAATAATGTTCCCACTGTTGGGACTTGGGCCTCCTCTCTAGGAGAGGGCAGATACATTAAAAAAAAATACAAATAACTTATACATAAAAAATACAGTTCAAAATTTTCACTTTAATCCTATACGCTAACCAAATCCCCTCGCACTTGGTTTGTTACGCACATTCCCTTTATCTCGTTAGCACAAAATATATTCGCATCTAATTCTCTCCAACACACCTGTATACGCACTTGTGTTTAAGCGAATTTAGCTAAATACATAAACAGAATGAACGTAATCCGCGAGCGCTAAGACAATACCGTTTTAACAATTTTGTAATTAACACTCTTACTAACGTGTAGTCTTACTTACATTAAGGAATAAGTTTAACGTAGCACACGATATTAAGTTTTTATTACGTTTGTTAAATATCGAAGTTTATTATTCGTGGCTATATCTTCTATACTGTAGGGACACAATATGTAAGTACGTATGACAGAGTGCATGTTAAGCAAAATGCATGTGAGTGAGATGTATGGGCAACCGGGAGTGCATGCACACTAGCCCAAGTGATCGATTCTCTCACGGGGTTTTAACGCAGAAATAAATTCGGTATCTAAAATCAGTCTTTATATTGATATTCTGAGACCCATAGGCCAGTTGAAGTATTGCTAAGCCTGCACGTTCGTGAACACACGAAACGTAAGCCCTAAAATATATATAGCGACAGTGAGCCTTCACTCAAAGCTGATCGATATTTTTTTCTGTACCCAACACGTATACCTATGTAATATTTCATGATGTTTGGTTCAGAAGTTTAGGCTTGAAAAGGTAACAGACAAGCAAATTTATTATAGGATTTGTAATTTTTTATGCCTAACATTGAGCTAGGCACTTCGTTTGCCAGAATGTTTATAAACATGACATCCCTTAAGTCGTATTTTGAGGGTGGTTTTAAAGGGAAATCATAGTAATAATTGCCGGTTTACGAATACGTAAAAAGATCAGCCATTGATCATGTAAAACCATAAACACTACTTGTAAACAAGAACTAAACAGTTGTCATTTACAAGTTGTGAGCATACTTGAAGCAAGTAAAGGACATTGTTTTGTCGTGGTCGTAAGAAGCGGCCCCCAACCCTTGGTATTTATGTTAATTGTTCTTACTACAAACTTAGTTTTGATGAGCCGTGTTACTTCTGTTGGGACTTTCTTGAACTGGACATTATTCTCTAATTGTATTTTACTTCGGTGTTTTTGCGGTTGTCTTGGTGAGTTTGCAAAGCTTGGGTATAATTGGGTTACTAGCATTATAATCATTACAAACATCATCATGCTGTTACTGCTATCTTAATTTGTTTGGAGTCATAGCTACATGATGGTCTTTATCTTCTTCTATAGATGCTCTTCTTCTTCTTCCTGTCCTTATCCCATTTTACTTGGGTCGGCGCTACACGCTTTTTTCTTCCATTCTGTTCTATTACCCGTCACACTATCACTAACTCCCTTTTCTTTCATATCACTCCTCACACAATCCATCCATCTTTTCTTTGACCTACCTCTTTCCCTCCATCCATGTATACTCAGAACTCTTCTATAGATACTCATATTTCTCTGATAGCCGATAATATGATCATTAATTTGTTACCGTGATTATCAGTTGGTCTATAAGTTTTTTTTCATCATCATAATTTTAGCCGCTGCTGGATATAGACCGGTCCTGTGTGTCTCGCATCCATCGGTTTCTCGCAATCCTCTCCAGGTCGTCAGTCCACCCTGTGGGAAGCCTTCCATCCACGTCTTCCGTTACGCGGTCTCCACTTCAGAACATTTCGGTCCTATTGACCGTCTGTTCTGTGGGCAATATGCACTGCCCCACTAGCACTTAAGTTGGCATATTCTTTGGGCTACATTCTCTTTTTGTTTTCAATGAGAAATCATGAAATTACTTCTCCTACTCTGGATGAAGTAAAGGGAGTGTTAGTCTTTTACTGGCTAAAACCCACCCGTGTTCCTCCTATAAATTGACCTTTGAGTTTAGAACAATCCCGCAGCTCTGGTAATCATCACAAGCATCACCCCTAGCGGGCACCGTCAATTGTGCTGACAGCTCAAGTGCGCGTGGAATACAATGCGCCGTCGACCCGGGTTTTGTGTTGGTCGGACTTGTCCACATGCCCACGCCTACGGTGGCCAGCAATCGTCCTACGATTCCTGATACCTGGGGCGACTTCTGAAGCAGCGGGGCCGTGAGGATGTCCTCTTCTTGACGAAAGAGAGGACTGCTTCGATAACATTCTCCAGCTGATAGGTCCATTCCCGATTCGATATTCCGTTACTAATTTCTGCCCACAGCTGCACACCTGCGTGAAAGTAATATATCCTAAGAGAACATACTACGAGGATAAAAAAGTATCCTGTGTACTATTCCAGGACATAAAAAAAATTGCTTTCATAATATTAATGTGATTATATTATGATGTGTTTTTTTGTAATTAGAATGTTGAGTACATAATTTTTGTGTATTTTAGTCTTTACATATATTTAGTTGAAACCATTTGAACCCCAAACTAAACAAGGAATGCTTGTATTTTAGCCATTGATTCCTCCTAAATAAAAATATCTTACTTTAACTAATTTACAACAATAATGTATATTTTTATATGTTGGATCTTAAACTTTGCACTAATGCTATTCTTATAGTATTCTTTAAAACCGCAAAACAACGATGAAGCTACTTGACAACAGCAAGAAGATCTTCAGTCGCTTCATGAGTTAAATGGGATTTAGTGAAAGTGTATATATTTAGTTTTATATTTATTTTGTTGTAGAGACGTGAGCTTCTTTGCTGATTAATCCACAAATAAGCTTTTTCTGCGACATAATATGCAAAACATGTTCATCTATAGGCACTAATTCTAAACTTAATCCCCATAATCCTATCTTAACTCACTGTGGAGTATTAACTAGAGTATTATAATAACCAAACGCAATTACTAACAGATACAATAGTATTCATTACTCTAATAATAAGGCATTTGAATAGCATTTAACAGTGCGATGCACAATTTGCACGCAACTGTACGACAGACGTCTCGAAGCACGGCTCAAATTAATTGAAGATAATCGTATGTATATAATTATCTACGAACACACTCGAATGTGTAGTAATAAGACCATATTATAAGAAAATATAGAAGTCCCAGATGAAATACGAGAACTTTCAAATATTCCTTTAGACTCCGACTAAAATATGATTTTCAGTCGAAACCCAAACCGTAACCGAATGTTCGCGTTTTCTCTCAGTTTCAGCTATTTTTGCCATGCTAAAAAACTGTATAGCATTATCCGACCGAATTTTGGTCACAGTGACCAATCTTGTTAGAGGTTAGCCAAGTACGCAGGAGATATTGTATTGCACAAGTGTGAGCACAAATACAGGTGCAGTAACGAAACATTCTGTTACTTTCATAGTACGATGGGACGGCAATCAGACACGACCGAGGAGAGATCAGGCGTAGGACCAACGGGTTTAAGCATAGGCTCTTAATAAACTAGCGCGCCTCATCATCAACGATTGCATCACTGCTTACCATCAGGTGAGAACGCAGTCAAGCGCTAGTTTATATCAATAAAAAAATCTTTTAACAAATCATGGGGCTGCTAGTGAATAATTTCTAATAGAAAAACCTAATCACACTTTTTCCAGCCCAGGAATCCAATCCAGATCTTCACACTCAGCTTTTACGACCATTAAACGAATAAAGCAGATAAAAAAACACATAAGATATTCTAAAAATAATATTCTTTATGTGTGTCGTAAATGTTTGATTTTGGTATTGGTTTGTTGAGGTCAGAACACAGATGCGCCATGACCAACCGACATAGAGTATGTCATGGAGTACGTTAGTGATAGATTTATACTTGTATGTGCCTATTGATCCTACTGCGTCTATACGTCGTGTGGTTCAGTGAACAAACTGTGGCCCTTAGCGTGACATTCAGTGTAATAACTTTAGTTGTAATGGAACCACCTGCGGGGTTAGTTATCGTATCCTTTAGACTGTACACACCTGGATCATATAACTTGTTGTGAATACTTTTATATTTTGTGACTTTACTTTTTCATAATATTAATACACTAACCATCAACGATTGCATCGCTGAAGCATCACTGCTCACCATCAAGTGGGATCGCAGTCAAGCACTAGTCTAAATAATTTGAAAAGACATAAGCTAAGCGATTTTAACTTTACCTATGTTTTGTAAACTTTACCTGTGTTTGTGTCAGATGTTACAAAGTTAGGTAAGTCCTCTATGCTGTTTTATTTCGTTTATATACTCATTGTATTTTTTGTATCAACGGTTTTAATGACGTGATAACTGGTAACAATAGAATACAGACATATTTTATTGTTGTTATTATTTGTTCTAAATGTCTGTCAGGAAAGCTAACTAATACTTTAAATTATTCTGGCTTAATGTTTTGACGTAAGTTTGGTTGATAACGAATTTTTTTTTTACAAAAAAACAACCGACCATTGCTTGTGTCGGGCAACGCACAGAGTAGGGTTTCGTAGTTACCCGTCCCGATAATTGTAAAAATTACATCCGAAATAAGCTAAGCGATTTTAACTTTACCTATGTTTAGTTCCTAAGTGTAAGGGATGAAGGACAAACTTAACTTTGCAGTTAAGACAATTTTCTCTCATACATTGATAATATGAGTACATACGTACATTACGGACAAATTTCCATATTCAAATTAAAGTTTTTAGTTGCAAAATAACCTTTTTTATGTGGTTTGACAATTCGGTTTACTCTTTTCTTGGCAAAATTTTATGATATTAGGTTAACTAGGTACCTATAGGGTTACGTTTTAATTCTCCTGCAAATGTAATATTCGGTATAAATCTTTTGATTGTGACTTAGAAATTATATTTTTTTATTGATCCAAAACTGTGACTGGAGTATTCAATATTAATTCCAACTCGATACCTCTGCGCATTCCTGAGGATACTGTTTTGACAGATAAATGGATAACGATGTAATTCCATAAAGGTTCTGATTTTGAGGTACGGAACCCCAAAAGTCATACACTTTTGTAGTTGCTTGAGCTAACTAAAGAGAATTTATCAATTTGGTCATGTTTTTGTGTATAATAATAATAACATTAACTTCGCTGACATAAAGCAAACGTTGAAGGAGCGCTTCTTTAGCCGCCTGAAGAAGTTTTTAAACAGCCTTCAGTCAGGCGGAAATAAAATCCTTCAATGGTTGGGTCATGCCTGTTTTCTCTTTCGGCATACTCAAATGGATTCAGACCGAACTAGATGCCCTGGATAGGCGGGTCCGTACACTGCTGACTGCATACCAAATATATCACCCACGATCATCGGTGATGAGACCATAACTTCCCGCGGAAGTGTGGAGGTCGTGGCTTTTTGAATGCTAAGAAACTTTACACAACCGCGAGGTGTGCAGCCTCAGAGAATACTTTCTCAAAACCGACGTGGGTATGCACCGCGATGTGGTCGCAGTGGACAAGGGACTCACCCCATTGTCCATGGCTAAAGAGAACTGGCGCAAACCTGTGGTATTTACTACTGATGACCGAAAGGAAGTATGGAAAGGCAAGGAGCTCCACGGGCGCTTTTATCGGGCTCTTCTTGACCCCGATAAAATGCGATAATTTTCTACATTCACGTGTGCTGCTGGCAGGAGCCAGAAAATATGTATAAACATAAGTAGGTATCGAACCAATACACAAGCATACCTAGCCAATAGCAACTTTAAAGAATAAAGATCGTTACACTAGAGTCCATTGTGATCAAGTTTCAATAAGACAAACTATGATTAATGAGTTATTTCCAAACTGTGGTACAATACGATTACAATGCGGCTTTGTTTAGCCATACAACTATTTTGAGAGAAAGTTTCGTTGAATCCGTACAATATGGCGAACAGAAATAGTAGCGGTTTTAGTTATATGTAAAGGTTATGAAGGGTTATAAAAAGGAATAGAAAGCGGTACAGTCTATTTTTAACCTCTATTAAACATTTTTGAGGTTAGTAGAAAAGTAATAAAAGTATCATAACAAAGTAAAATAATGTAATATAGTTATGTATGTTTGTCTATAAGGTATTTATTTATGATATGGGTACAGTTATAAAATTACTAAAAAAATATTATTTTAAAGACGGCGAAAACTCTTCAGTAGACGCATGGGTAAATGTGGTGGGCCTAGAGAGATGCTGTTTACTGCTGGGCAAAACCAGCAGTAAACATCTTTCGATTGAAATTATTCTAATGATGATCCCATAGATGGAGGATGCCGCCCGGAGGACACGGTGGAGCACACGGTAGAGGTGTGCCCCGCTTGGGAAAATATATAGGTATAGAGTATAGAACTGCAGTTCACTTACTCCCGTGTCTTCTATAACTTTGCACTTTCGTCAATTTTTTTTTGAATTTCTCTACTTTCGCAGCAAATATGCTGATGCATGATCTTTTGCCGTATACCAAACAGTTAATGAAGCCACAATGTAGTAGGTACACCGCCGTGCACTGGAGCTATTACAAATACTATCCGATAAGATCACTTAGAGTCTCTCTGAATCTAAGAAATGGTTGAGACACAAGCACCTAACGCTCCAGTGTGGTACTAGTCCCCGTTAATGTTATTGTTTGTTCATTTCTCAAACAGTACATTCATAACGATAAAGTGAGACGTGTGTCAGACAGGGATGAAATGCCTAGGTACGTAGATTGCTGTACGGAGACACGATGCGATGTATTGTCAGCTAATACCGTGTCTTACTGCATTGTACTGTACTATTTTTTAAATTTCGGTGCTTTTTACAGAGTCACCTTCTTCTTGTTCTTTGCCCTCGCTTCTTTCGGTTACGCGGGGTTGGCTTTTTTAATCATTCGGCGCCATTTATTTCGTTGTTTTTCGCCATTTATTTCATTTTTGATAAGTACTCTATTATATATATAAGTATTTTGAAGCACTTCAGGTAACTCTACTAACTTTGGTATTATTTTCTGTAAAAGTTTATGCAGCCGGTAACCGGACAACCTGTATAATGAGTTGTAATGGCAGATGCCAATTTACGTTACCACTTTTTATCAATCGGTACTACTTTTTTATTTATTTATTAATATACTCGATTCCTGAATTAAATGAGTGAAGTATTTAATGTGAAATATAATTTAATCTGATAACCGGTCAAACTTTGACATAAAGAGTTTTTTTTGGGTCATCAAATAACTTTTCTCGCTCTAGGTGGAGGGAGAGGGAGTGTCAGACTTTTACTGACTACATCGCATCCGTGTTCCTTCAGTTGCTTTTTGTGTACCAGGACTGCGGTCTTTTGAACAATACCACAGCCGTAACGTTACTACTTAACGCACGTGCGAACGTTGTGTCGCATGTGCGTACCACTAACGAACATCGAACACCCTGTTCGTCAAACATGTTTGTGGCATATTAGTACCTATGTTCTGTATGGACGCTATTCTTCGTTAACCATTGTGAACACCAAGAACCCTTTCCGCTACTACACAATGAAACATGCTATAGCTATTAAAAAAGAGTTCACGACTGTTGTGGGCGAACTCGATTCGAACTATGTTCGCGTTCTTGTTCGAATATGCCGTCCATACGAACGAACCAAATGATCAAGTTCTATGTTTGTGTTCGCTATGTTCATGGTCGTACGTGTGTACACGGCTTTATATTTTTATTCTGTACAAACATTTTACGTCCGATTCACCCACCACCCACCAGTCCCAATACGATTAAAATGATTAATTAGCATGACGCTCATAAAACAACTAACCCTTCATACAGTAAAATAATTTATAGTTTTCCAATAACGCATACAAATATTGTAAAACGGAATTCTGAATATTGGATACCAAACATTTTTACACTGAGAGATTAATCAACACGACCAATAGGTTTCCTGCGATATAACCTGAATCGAAAATATTTCACCAACTGTGTAAATGATTACTATAAGTCAAAGTCAAAGCATTCAATTCAAATAAACAATTTACAGCTGTACTTCAAGAAGTCAGTCATTCAGAAAAATGATGCTAATTGCACATTCCAAAGCGTAGATCTCTATGGAGAAGAATGTACAAGAAACTCCATGGACACTCTTTGCAATCATGTTATGTATTACAAATATCTCGGTTACATGTTTCTTGTCGCTACTATTACGTGAGAACAATGTAAATAATAAAAAAAAAACAATTTTAAATATAGAAGACCTATCTTTCGTACCTATTTGAAGTAAATTGATTTCTTTATTGTTGATAGGCTCGCGTTTGAACACTATCTCACCTGATTGAAAGAAGACACTAAAAACGCTTTTTAGGGTTCTGTAACTCAGAATCAGAAACAGAAATATTTATTTCAAATATACCAATTACAGGCACTTTTGAATTGTCAAAATGTCGGTCAGTCAAAAAAAAAGTGAAGCTGAAGTTACATAAATCTTGGTTACATGTTTCTTGTCGCTTCTGTTATGTGAGCACAATGTAGATAAGTAATATATATTTTTTTTAATAATTAAAAAATAAAAATTGAATTAAGCCACTGGCAGCTATGAGATGACCAGTCTCAACTGACGGCGCTCGTTCATGAGCATGACGCGTGCGTCAGCTCCACTCAGCTCAACCATTTTGAAAGGAACCGATTGACCCAACAACACGTGCCACCATCAGCGAGATATTTGAGTGAGCATGACAGACTCTCAATTATCATGCTCGTAATGTCAAACAAGTTGTAACCTAATAAAAATGTTCCATGATACTTCACGTTCACAAATTTAAAAAAAAAAGTGCTTCTACATTATACAATGCTATTGTTTCCAAATACAAAAAGTAATAAATTATCACAAGCTATATTAAAATAAACAAATAAAATAAAAAAATAAAAACCCTCAAAACTTTAGTCTTTTTGAATCAACAATGGAAGATTCAAAAAGACTAAAGTTTTGAGGGTTCGAGGGTCTGTACACGCACACTATAACATGCTTATCCAGCTCAACACAAGACAGTTCAATGCAATGTTCCGTTGACAAGTTAACTATGTCATTACGTTGCTCAAAAGGAAAAATGGAACCCTTATAAAACCACTTTGTAGTCCGTCTGTCTGTCTATCAAGACCCTTCATGTCGGGAGTGTGTGGAGGTATCGAGTTGAAATTAAAACCATATACTCAGGACTGCCCACCTTATTTTGATTTTGTTCGGTAGTAACAAATCGAAGTCTTTCAGTGGTGAATGGAGCCTTCGTTTCATTACTGAACTATATCTAGAGAGAAATTTCGTAGGTACCTTATTTATGCAATAAATATCTTGAGTTCTAGAATACGAGTACTTTTTATATGTTTTTTTAGCTTAATAATAAAATACAGTTCAATGAACATCGTGTCTGAACTAGATAACTTAATATCTGTGTCTCAGACAGCAGCGTTCTTCTCTTGTAGGTATACATTTAACTGTAAACAAGACAGAACAGTGTTCAATTAGTAATTTATTTTACCTGGATGAAGTCAGGCAGTCGTGTCTATTGATGTTGTATTATTTGAATTAACTACAAGTAATCTACATTAATATTATAAAGAGGTAAAGTTTATTTTATGTTTCTTGTTTAAAGCTGCTTTACTCCTGAGTAACATAGGCTAAAGAACCTCCTGAGTAAAGTGGCAGTGGGCAGGGCACATTGCTCGTAGAACGGATGGTCGATGGGGCCGAAAGGTTCTAGAGTGGCGACCGCGCACCGGAAGGCGCAGCGTCGGAAGGCCTCCCACAAGGTGGACTGACGACCTGGTGAGAGTCGCGGGAGTGCGGTGGATGCGAGACGCACAGGATCGGTCGTTGTGGAGACGCTTGGGGGAGGCCTATGTCCAGCAGTGGACGTCTTTCGGCTGAAATGATGATGATGATGATGATGAACATAGGCTATATTTTATGTACGCGTGATAAGCCGCGGGCAAAAGCTAGTTAATAACAAAATCATGGGTGGTCTGACAGCTCTTCCACTATTACTCCCCATCATCACGTCCCGCAAGGCTTGACTTTACCCAGGTTTGTTTGTGTCTGAATTAAAATGAAAAACATATTTTAAACTAGCTTCCGTCAGCGACTATTCCCGTTTGAATAATATCTCAAGAGTACTCCCAAGCTAAAAAGGTCTCCTTTATCCTTGTCCAAAGCGGCTTGACGGCTTGGTAGGCGCAGTGCTTGAGCGATTGGCTGCTGCTCTACATGTCGCGAGTTCGATTTCCGCACGGAACAAATATATGTATTGCCTACAGATAGGTGTACTGGGTCTGGGTGTCTTGTGTATCTTAGCTTACATGTTTTTGAAGGTATCCACGATATAGAAGGTATGCCTAGTGTAGGACAACCTTCCTATTTTTTAGGCATGTAAAGAAACAAACAGATCGACACACTGACTTACTTTAGCATTTGAAATATATAGTATAGATTCAATTCCAATGTTTGTCCTGTCTCTACACAAACCGCTCACGTTCAAAGAATGTTGTCATGTACTGCTATTTCTTTTGAGTTTATCTTTTGAGCTTTTCTTTGCAACTTGCAGTCTTTTGTACATTGTATCTCTTCACTTTGTGAGCTCTCCACATATCTAGGAATGTTTAAAATTGTCGTCCAGCGCTTTGGCGTGTTATTTGTGATCTAGGTAATCGTTTGAAAAGACGTTTTTTTTTTTTTAGGTGGGAAATCATCAAAATGACTTCTCGCGCTCTGGGTGGAGCGCGAGGGCGTGTTAAAGATTACCAGCTAACGTCTTATCGTTTGAAAAGACGTTAGCTGGTAATCTTTGAGAAGAAAAGTTGTGAAATGGTTAGAAATCATGTTCATATGGGTGAGTTCAAATTATCATTAAACTACTCTTAAGACGACAACCTGAAAAGTTTGATCTGAAGATAGAATAAGATGAATTACTTAATGGTAACACGATCACTGCTATGTGCGAACCTGCTCGCCAACAAATTATAACAGACAGCCTACGTCCTATATGCTCTTTCACCATTTTTGCCGCCTTTAAGAAAAATTAAAACGGCACAAAAATACTAGCAATTAATCATTACAAATGAAAAGACAGGATTCTGAAGCTGTAAAATTATTACATAATTATCATCATAATCTGTGTGTGTGTGTGTGTGTTCTACTTAAGGTTGAACTGAGCTGTATCTAAAAGTACACCCACATTTCGCTAATAACGTCTAAGTCCAAATGGAAAATCTCAAAAACACTGCCCAACCCAGGATTCGAACCCACATACTCTGGAATCGAATCCTAGAAAAACGAAGGAGTATTATTTGTACATCTATGTAGGTATATCGTAACGAGACTGTAATAGTTGTTATATTTAGTTTCAATTTGCAATAAGTAGGTATAACAATCTGCGCACATTGTGTGTTAGGACCCGGGTGTTACGAGCAATTGTGCTAATTCAAGCAATGGAATAACCCAGAGCTGGCAATTGTGGGCTATTAGGTAGTAGCGGAGTAATTTAACTTAGTTAGTTAAATTACTGCGCAACTGCAAGCGGCCATTATTATAAGACTCTACATTTTATTGGTCCTGTTTAATTGCACAGCTAACACTAAGGACTACTGTACACGGACGCACAGCTTTATTTATACACGTGTCTTCGTCATTATAAGCTTGGTGTACGCCTGCTCACAACTTACATACAAAACTATGGAACACTGTCGACGAAGCGGTAACGACGTTCTATGAAGCTACGTGCCCGTGGATAATAGGCCTAATGCTACCTATACCAGCCTCCCTAGCCAAGTTACAACCGTTTCGTGTCGAATTCCGTTCTCCAATCGGTAAAGCCTCGGTGTCAGCAATTGTAGAAAACGATAAGTTGGTAGCCATGTTTGACGCGCCTGAGTCAGCCGCTCGTTCTACAATAACAAAGGATGTAGCGTTGAACATTGTAGAAACGATAACAATTCATTCTATCATTTTGAACGATGTGAACTTGGCTACGAATTTTCTATTCGTTTGTTCTGACCGCGTAACTTAACGTTGAGATGATGTCATTCCCAGACATCTTTCGACTAGCGTTAACGATTGCAGATTATCAACTTGGCTAGAGGTGCTAATAGCTACAAGAGGTCCCGATGGTTACCAATAGTGTATTTTTTTACAATTATCGTCTGCACAGGTTATAAAAAATAAATCACTGTTTTATTTACTCAATGTAAATATTACAATGGATACAGTTTGTGCTTTCGACTTAAAGAAGTGAAAAATATTTTTTTTTTTATCTATGAAATTGCAGTCTTTATGAACTCTCTTTGCTACTCAAAAAACCTTTATCATCTGATATCATCTAATAATGAAACCCTACACAATAAAATCCTCATAGTTATTAATTTATTTAACGTGGCTGAAATAGGCACCATCTCTGACATCAATAAAAAAAATAATCGCGGTAAATTAATTAAAATTTTCTATTACATGTATACTCAGGCAAAATATAAGCCTCTTAAGATCCGTACGTAATTGCTCAGAGATTACTTTTGTAATTAATATTTTTGAAAAAATTATTATACAATTTGTCCGTAAACATCATTTTTGCTACAAATGTAGAGTTTCCTTAATCTCCAATTAATGATAGCTATGCTATGAGTTACTGCAGTGTATATCTACACTAATAGGTTTTTAACTAAACAACAACAAACGCATTACAGTGTAAATCTAATCCAGTATAGAAAAGGTCTTAGATTTACACTACTGGATTAGATTTACACAAGTAGCTGTTATTTTGCGTGAAAATATATATAAATATATCTATAGAAACCTTGTCAACATTTAGTTGAAATTGTTAATGACAAAAATTTGTTCCCAAAAACTTATAAGAATTTAAAAAAAACACGTATCACCTGGAACAAGTTTTGTGAATTACTTGAGTAAATTACGGAATTACCAAAATATGCCGTTTAGGTGTTATCTCCCTTTTTTCGCTTTGCCTCTTTACGAAACAACAAGCTTTTAAACCATCTTCACATTAACGTTAGACGGCTCGGGAAGGGCCCTCTTAAGCTGTGTTGCAGTTAACTTGAGGAATAACTTACCAATGAGAAACTAATAGCTGCAATCTGAACTGAGATGACTTAAGCCCCCCTAGAAAAGTTACAACCGTTTCGTTTCGATTCTTTTTTCGTTGATCGCCTCGAGTCGGCCACGCCTCGTATTCCTTTGTTCTGACCACGTGACTGAGCGTTGAGATGACGTCAGAGATGACGTCGTTGAGAATCGAAACGAAACGGTTGTAACTTGGCTCGGGGGGCTGGTCGATCACCTCGTACTACTGATGGAACGTACTTGACGACACGTCAGCGTCAGTGGTCAAGCGATTGGCTGCCATACGCAGCGCAGTATCGCGGGATATAGAGCCTATAGATCGTTGTTCTAGGTCTGAGTGTCTTATGTATTTTAATTTACAAATTTGTAAACGTTCCTACGATACAGGAATACCTAGTATGTGGTAACATTAAAAAAAGGGAATCATTTGTTGGAAGGCTTCTGTTAAAGTAATTGATGAGGTTTACTGAAAAATAAACTGAAACAAACTGAAAATAAACTACTGGACCATTTGTCGATAGGCCTAACTATATAGGCCTGTCGACAAATTGTCCAGCAGTTTGGCAGAATGTTTTTTTTTTGTATTTCATCTTTGGATTAACGATTACAGTAAAGATACCTATGCCTACTTCAATGTATGAATAAATAAGCAAATTCAGGTCAATCAATCAAAAATTACTCCACATTAAAATCCCTCATCATCATGTCCACTGTTGGACATAGGCCTCCCCCGAGTGTTGCCATAACGACCGGTCCTGTGCGTCTCACATCCATCGGATTCCCGTGACCCTCACCAGGTCATCGGTCCACCTTGTGGGAGGCCTTGATTATAAGAAAACCTTTGCAACACCAGTACTGCACCCCTAAAATTCTCCACCCCATCGTGTACAAAGAAGGATAATATGGATTTACAAGGATAATATGTCACCATTACATCTTCATAAATATGTAAAAGGAAGCGTTTCATTAAATCATTCGTCGCGTCGCTATGAAACATTCATACCTCGAAGATCGATCGAAGCAACTGGGGGCGTCGGGGGCTATAGGTAATATCTAGCAGTAACTGAGTTGGCCCTCTCTAATTGTCCAAGTTACACTGTCGGAGGCGACGTCAGGGCTGTCAGCTGCTGAAGCCAAGCTATGTCAGGCTGTCAGACAACTTGGCGAGGAAGTTGGTTGCCGAAATCTGCTCGTTCAAATCTTGTTCGCTACAATGTTACTTCCAAATGATCGTTTGATTTTTTAAATTGGTCTTTGTGGCGAAATACTCAGGCAAGTGATTCAGTCTAAACAGTCATGAATGAGCTGAATTTAAATTCCACTATTACATTTTAGATTTGCTCTGCGCGAATCGCTCTCGAACTTTTTACAAAGGAAAAGTTTTGTTACATCGAGTATTTCTTATTGTAAAATATTGTCGTGCGATATTTTTCGTTTGTAATATTAGTGTTTATAATGTTGTTTAAATTTGAAATATAAAATTGTTTGAGCAAGTTTCGTGACAACCCTAGATTCTCCGATTTGGATTTATTACTGCCGTGAACCACTGCTGGTACTCTTGAGATTGAATTTTAATGGAATTACTCTTTTACTATAGAAGTTCAATTTTACGAATCAAAAAGATGTTCTACTAAACTTTTACGTATGAGTAAATTCTACGCACTTACTACGTTTATGAGTGTATAACTGTGAGTTCGAACTTCGATGGCAAGGTTAAAAGAAAAATGTAAGAAGCAGTAGTTTTTAATATTGACTGACAAAGCACTTGCGTGCAAATATCGACTGACAAAGCACTTGCGTGTAAAAAAATGAACACACGTGGCTACGCGTTCTGTCATTTAAGAGACAATTTCTCAAAAAGAAAGTCCCCTCACTGTGTTTATCCCAATATAGTTTTAGAGGTATGTGTAACAGAGAGTAAAGCCCCATACCTCCGTTAAAAAGGGAGGATCCTCCGCCCAGACGGGTGTCATGTCTGGTGGGAAACTGCCCGATAGATGATTTCGGGCTGTTCTATATGTTCTAGTCGCGCGGAGAACTTTAATTGCGCGATGCAGGATTAGTTCTTATGTGACACCATAGATGTCGCTACATCACTCCCCTCCGGAGATCGGAGATCGATGGTTCTTGATGCTTCTTGATGCGTGCCAGGCCAGTGATAGCTTGGTTCCAGTGGGTTGGAACCGAATGCCGCATAGTTCTCAGTGAGTCGGAACTATCTGCGGTGATGCCCCAGTGAGTCGGGGTGATGAAGTCCCAGTGAGTCGAGATGATGCCCCAGTGAGTGAGTGAGTGTGTGTGTGGCGTGATGCTGCAGGCTCCAGTGGGTCGGAGTAGTGCTGCTGGCTTCAGTGAGTCGGAGCGGTGCTGTGCGACGTAGGGCTAGACTGCTGGCGTCGACCAGGAGAGGTTCTTCATGGCTCTTCATGGCCGAAAGTGCTGTGTGCTTAACCAAGGTCGCTGATGAGGTTGAGGGTGACCAGGTATGACCAAGTAGGCATGCTGGTGGTCAGGATACCCTTTATAGCCGTGGGTGCTGGCTGTATGGCTCGCTGCTCGAAAGCTTGAGGAAGTGATGATGACGTAACAATGTAGTGGCTGCACTAAGGCTGCGCTGACGTTCATTGTCGAGGGTCACTAGTTTAGAGGTATGTGGAACAGCGAGTAAAGCCCCACATACCTCCGTTGAAAAGGGAGGATCTTCCGACCAGACGGGAGTTATGTCTGGTGGGCAACTGCCCGATAGATGATTTCGGGCTGTTCTATATGTTCTGATCGCGTGGAGAACTTTAATTGCGTGATGCAGGATTAGTTCTTATGTGACGCCATAGATGTCTCTACAAAGTGAATAAAAAAGTTGGTAGATGTGTTAGGGATTGCCTGCTGCGGTCTCCCCATCCGATTATAATTTGGGTGTCTTCAACGTTAGAGTGAATAGGCTCCTCATAAACTAGTGCGCTTCGCCATCATCGATTGCATCAGTGGATCTTATCATCAGGTGGGATCGCAGTCAAGCACTAGTTTTAATAATAATAAAAAAATTATGTTGTGTTAGTTTGGATGACATTTTGCAATCCTACAACACTGAAAGTGAGTTTCCACAATTCTGCAAGTTGTTCACTTTACTCGTCGCTCGTCGCTGCTAACCACATTTCTCTCTGTGTGTATGCAATTTACGCCGCGCCTCGGAGTCGCGGTGTGGCGGCGGGGGTCAATCTAATAACTATCAGGCATCCCTTCTCTGTCTATGTGGTTAGCCACGCTAACCACTAGAGGGTTTAATTACATTGTAGCCAGAAGTGAGTTTTTGGCACGTTCGTTGTGTATTTGGTACTATTTTTTCTTGTGGTAGCCACAAATTACATAAAGATAGATTATTTACTATCTTTATTCTTGTTTTATGTATATACTTCGACTTTCAAACATTAATACACAACCTAACAGATAAGTTTTGTGTAAAACTGAAATTCTACACAAACCCAATCTCCTTGATGTTTAGTCTGCTAGTAAGCATAGCAATTAAATTAGTTTAATCGGTACCATTGAACCCAGGCTATACAGTTAATTGGCCCTTAAGAGCAATGTCAGTAATGGTAATAGGGTCAGGCTCACCATAGTCTGCCGCACAAACCAGCTTGAAGCCAGAGCCAACAGCCCTATTATTTCCTCCAAAGATTTATTAGCATCGTGAAGTTTATTGAGATATTCAGCGTCCGCTTTCTGGACTCCGTCTCAATATTCATCCGCTTGAAGCTAATGTATTCGGTGGAAACTTCGGAAGGCTAGCCTTTGAATACACGTTAAAGTATTGGTCCTTGCTATTCTTTGTAAGAAAGTGCTTTGATAGTTAATTAAGCAGGTTGGAGTTTTATCTAGCCGTTTTGTTAGTTAGCTCTACTGCTGTTTCCATGCCAACTAAGTGTGATTAGGTTTTCCATCAGAAATTTCTCCGTAGGATTTATGCCCTGATATAGTAACAGGCTCCCAGCTATCACAAGTGCCTTGTGGGTTTTGAATGTCATTAGGTTCCATCTTAAACAGTATCTAAAGCCTCTAAAGCTGACTATCAAATCGCTTTAAAACCCTCACATTTTTGAAGGCATTCAATGAAAACCAACCACAAAAGCTCCTTTGTTTAAGAACAAAGGCATGACGGACATTCACGAGAGTCACCTTAGACCCCTAGTCTCAGGTAATGTGGAGACGTAACTCATCGCTTTGCATAAATCAGCCAGAATTCGATTAAAGTGGAGTCTCTGCCAACCACGTCATATCCTCCGTTGTTAGAGCTTTGCTATATTAGTTCCATGATCAAATTAAAGGATAATAGGTAATATGTTATGAAGGTATTAACATTTTAATCAGAATATTTCACTTTTTACCTAAGAGTGATATATCGCTGTCGTATAAAATAATAAGTTAAGTAGATCTTGCCAGATTTAGGCAAATAACAGGTGGTTAGATGTATATTTTTTTATATTTGTTACTTCAGAAATCCACCACTTAAGAACCGATCGTTTTTTTTCTTTTATTAAATTCGTTTGTATTTATTTGTGAAAGTTAATTTTAAATTTTCTTGGTGTTGATGTTTAATATTTATTATTAAACATTACAACAAAATTTTAACATTATTATTTATAATTTTATTATTTATTAATTTAAACATCATGTTCAGTAGTGGTAATAAGCGGACTTAATGCAACAAAGCATTCTCTGCCAGTTAATCTTTGGGTTAAAAAGAACAACACTATGGCATAAATAACACAACCACTAACCTATAAACTAACACAACACATAAATATTTCAAAACTCAATAATAATTTCTTCTTATCGCAAGCATCGCTTAGTTGAACACCGATTCTTCGTCACTTCAGGTTCTCCTACAAAGTACTTTAAATTAGATTTTATGTTATTGACGTTTCAGTTTTACTCTTAGTTCATCATAAATATTGTTATTCGTGATCATTGTTGTTAAGAAAGGTCAGAATTTGAATTTACTTAACTGGAAAGTTACGTCAATTTTCAAGCAGGCTCCAGTTCAGAATTGAAGTGTGGTTCTTGATTTGAAGTAGATATTGACTATTATTTCTAAGTGGACCTATCGTTCTCTTCAGTCTACATCGGTCCATTGATGAAAAGGTATTATTGTATGCCTTAATAATTCATTTTCTTTGACCCCGATCTTGCCTGGGGGAAAGCGATAGGCGAAGGCCATGAGATCTACCGTGAATCGAACATACAAAAAAATGAAAGAATCTGTGCACTCTAGACATCGTTAGGAAGGGTATCGGTTTTTTTTTTATTCTTGATAGGTTACTATCAAGCTTTACTATCATCATTACTATCATTATCTCACCTGATGGAAAGCGACGATGCGGTCGACGATGGAGCGCGCTTGCCTAGAAGTAACCTATTCACTCTTGACTTAAAGATTCCCGGGTTGTAGCCACCAGGAAACACAGATTCTGGCAAGGCATTCCACTCCTTAACTGTACGCACAATGAATGTGTCAATGTGTGTGGCTTGTCTTCAAATGTTAAAAGAATTTCAAGCAAAGAAGTTTTTAGTTGCATCCTAGGGTTAAGGACTAAAATGACGAGTAAGGTGTATGATATAAGTTATGTGGTCAACTTGACAGTTATATATCGTTATTTATTTACATTAATCAGGCGTTTTATCATAGCTTGTTATGGTTATAGCTGTTGAGTCGATAGGAGTCCCTTAAAATAATAATAATAATAATATTCCACAACTATCACACAACGCCGTCTAGTCCCAAGCTAAGCAGAGCTTGTGTTATGAGTACTAGACAACTGATAAACATACTTATATATTTATAAATACATACATATTATAGATAAATTACACCCAGACACAGAACAAATGATCGTGCTCATCACACAAACATTTGTCCTGGGTGGGAATCGAACCCACGACCTCCGGCATAGCAGTCAGGGCCACTAACCACTAGACCAACAGGCCAGTCAAAATAACTTGTTTTTTTCCTAAAAGATCATCAAATAACTTCTTCCGCTCTGGTTGGAGCGAGAAGGAGTGACAGATCTGTGTGCGTGGAACATAACACGCCGTCGACCCGGGCTTGGTCTTTACCGGAGTTACCCATGGCTCGCCGTCTGCAAACCTCTCTACGGCCCATATACTAACTTAAAATCATAAGTCATCAGTCAGTCGTCGTTTCATGTCGTTTTCGTATGTTTATTCTATTCTATTCTAAAATATGGGCCTTAACGTATAGTCACGTTCGTTGGCGTAGTAGTTCGTTTTTTGTATAATATCTATCAATAAAATACCTAATTTATTCTTTGTATTATACAAACATATATTATTTATGTACCTATTCAAATGCGAAAAACAAATTACAATAGCTCTTCTAGTTATATTGCGAATCATATTTACTTGTATTGTGTACATTTGTACTACACTAGTGATCTCTCGATAACATGGGATATTGGTTTTTATGTACCGTATGTACCTAGATGCCAGATATGAAAACTTAATCATAATAATATTTTATTTGATTGAATCTAGCTATTGACTCTCTTGGTATTGAATTTTTTTCATTTGGAATCAGAGGAAATTAATCAAAATCACTATTTGGGACTCGATTTTTATAAAAGAATTGAGGTAGCAACACGTAATCGAACTCGGTATATTGAACTGACTTCTACCAGAGGTTTTGTCCGTGTAATTTTAGAAAACCATCTCATCCTGAGGGAACATACTGCCAGGATAATAATTAGTTTCTATAATAGATTTGTCTCTTCGTTATTTAACACCGACTTACAAAATTAAAGCTTTTAGGGTTCCGTACCTCAAAAGGAAAAAATGGTAGGTACCCTTATATTATCACTTTGTTGTCCGTCTCTCTGTCTGTCTGTCAAGACCCTTTATCTCGGAAATGCTGGAGGTATCGAATTGAAATTAAAACCAGATACTCAAATCAGCGGTCCCTTGAAGCCGTGAAAAAATCAAACTTCTAGTTAGCGAAAAAAAAACGTGTATTTCGACACTCTCAAGGGAATCAAAATTCATAGGGTACCCTTATACTTATATATACTTTCCGTTGACCTAGAATTCTGAAAGAAGAATGCCCATATCCCGTACCATATTGCGTCACAAGTATATTAATACCAAAAATAATGTTTTATTTATATGTACAATGTACTGATTTTTCACCACTTTTTTAACCACATTAAAAAATATCGTAAAAATGATATTAAATGATTAACAATTCCTACTTCCGAAAAAAATATCGTCATTTCAGAAATCTTTACGTTCCGATTACAGTTGTCAGTTATTTTCGTAATCTGACCAAAGAGTATGTAAAGCTAACGCTTTTAATCTGAGAATTCTCATAAATAAATGGTTCGCCTAATTAATTTTATCTGCTATCTAAGTAAATAAGATCTTATAGTAGAAAATAATTAAACTGCTAAAAATGAATTCTGTTAAATTATTTTATTTTAGCTCACCATTTTATAAAGTAAACATTGCGTATATTAGAACTAAAAACTTGACGCTGTCAATTGGGTTATGACATTTTGGTATTTTGTTGTTATATCGTTTGATGTTTTTGTACTGCATTTGAGTAGTTCTGGTAGTTTTATTGAATAATAATTAATTCAATACGTTTATAATAACTATTGACAGTGTTGAGATAGTGACTCATAGTGTTGCAAGTGGCAAGGTTTGTAGTGTTGCAAGATGGGCGCGCGCAGCGCACGTTAGGGGCGCGCATGGCGCAAAACTGGCGTGCGAAGGGCACGATGATGGCATGGGAACGGCGCGTTAACTTGAAATGCACGCACGCAGCTCGCTAGCGGCGTATTCGCCAGATGTGAACACGCCCAAAGAGTTAAACATAGAATATACCCAAAGAATAAACACGTGAATAGATGGAAAGGAAGGCTAAAGAAAAGTCGGATAAATCTATCACAATCGTGTGAAGTAAACGGAGTCAGTGATTACGTGACGGTTGACAGGATACAATGGAAGAAAAAAATGTTTTGGGCGTACCTCAAGTAACATGGGCCAAGGGCAGGAAGATTACGATGATTTGATACTATGTACCCTAAAAGTAAATGTTTTATCTGACTAACAATTACAAATTCTTTATTTGTGTTACCTTGTTAAGTACCTACGAGTATGTTCACGCGAGAAAGTGGCAGTGAAGCCGGATTGACGTCAATATTAGTTATTTGTCACTAAAATAATTCGACTAGGTACATCAGTTTTTTCACACAAATGCATTAATAACTAATGTAAATAGATTAATATAAATACTATGTAAATATGTAATAAAGTACGCTACGAGCAACGCTGTTTCATTACGACGAGACCACCGACTCCTCTCACTGTTACTGCGCCTATAAATGGTTGCCGATAGCTCTGGCCTTATCCGGCCTAAGTTATTGGTCAGTGCGTGAGATTGCGGATCGGCAATGATAAAATCCCGTCCTATACACCCTTCATTCTTCCCACCTTCCGTCTGTTGCCTTAGGTCTCAGGCAACAGGCTTCCCGCACTATTATTTATATACGTATATATTGTGGCTATATGGTTAGGGTTAGGTTGTTAGGTGCAGCTAAGGGTGATGATAGGCTATTACAGTCAACCCCTTTACTGTACAGTTCGGTAGCTGAATGTAGAACCCACATCCTGTAACGCAATACTTCCCGTATTGTGTTTTTTGATTTGAGAAATCAAACTAAAACACGTAGTAAGTTTGTTTAGGTCTTGATAACCTTTATAAATAAATAAGTAATTATAAGACTAAACCATTACGACTTTTAACAGTCTTAGGCCTAGGTATAGCGTAAAGATATTTCCCATGCGCGACAAAAGCCTGAGCGTAGGTAAATAACGCCAGGAGCGAAGGAATCCGGGCCCTAACTTATCGCATATATATCAATAATAATGCAATACACTACACAGCAATTTGGCCTAAAACGCATACCTATAGTATAGAATGCAAATGATAATAATCACTACGGTTAAAAATTGCTATGAAATATGATCAGGCGTTTTCGAACTATTTTTAATATCTCAAAAATGTGGTTAAATATTAACAAAAAAATTTTAGGTAGTTAAAATTTAAATAATAACTATACTCTTGAGAGTAAGTTTGGTTTGACGCAAGTTGGTACGGATCCACATACAAATTTGGGCACGAAGCAAGGTTTTATAGCACAAGTATAGAAAAAATCTGAAAACGTTACAAAAAACTTTTATGCGATTCGGAAAAATCTTCGTAACTCAATTCGAGAATTGTACTGTTTTCATAAGTAAGTTTGTACGGAACCCTCAGTGCGCGACTCCGACTCGCACTTGCCCGGTTTATTTTTACATTGAAGTCGTATATTTCTTTTTTGTAAAAAGTTTTTTATTTTACACTTTTCAGTTGTGTTACCACAACTAGAAAGTACCCTTGATCCATACTTAAATAGTGTCTCAAGTTCTATTGTAAGATATCTATAAAAAATATTAAAACATTGCATGACAATTCCAATAAACCAAGCCACGGCAGGATACATTGTTTTATTACGGAGTTTTCGTGACGACCTTCCATCATCTGATTAGCTCGATGGTACCTTATAGCCAAAGTGCATCTCATGACAATTCTAATAATCCTAAATATGGTTAAGTTACGTTGATTTTTTTTATATGCTATTATGCTATATGTTGATTTAAAACAAAATTCTGGTGCCTACTTTCCGGCTTCATCATTTGATCAGTTCGATATAACCTTCGTTTATACACGAATAAATGAAGGAATTTTACTTCTTACTGTAGTTCTGCTGTGATCCTATGTGGAGTTACGTTCCATATCTTCAAAGTTCATTATCAGATCATAACAATATTTCCATGGGACCAACTCGAAAGTTTCGTCGTAAAATTGAATTGACCGAGAAATCGGTAAACATAATTGAAAAAAAAAAACGTACAGCCGAACATAGAACCTCCTTCTTTTTGATGTCGGTTAAAAATGTAAGTGTTAATAGGGGGCAAAATAACAAGAAGATATTAATGAAGTAGGATTGTTAACTCTTTGCTTTCTATATCGTTTAAACGAAGCACCATCAGGTGAGATAGTGTTGACCACTATCTCAAGCGCGAACCTATCAACAATAAAAAGAAAAAAAAACACGTGAATTTGCATTATCTAATAGTATCAAATGTTAATTTGACTTAAAACAAATATCATTTTATAACAATCAAACTTTTGAAAAAGTCTTAGATAATAGAATTGATAATTTTTTAATTTGTTAAAAATTAGCTATTAATAAACAATTTTTTTTTTCAAAATCACATTTTTGGAAACTAATAAGTTTCAAAAGTATAGAGCTTATATCTCTCGCTACTCTCTTTTCTTTAACCTAAAGAGGTTAAAATCACATGCAAGATGTCAACTCGAATTGATACTGTGCGACTACAGAATCTTGACGGTCCACACCCTGTAGACGCGAATGAAATAAGTGTGAGTATACAAACTAGTAGGGAAGCGTCTCAGGAGACGGTTCTATCTACCCTCATCAAATATCTGAAGTTTGGATTCTGCATAATGTGATATGAAAATCTCATACGTTGACTGCGCAAGGAACGAAAATATACAAATGTGTAAGTAAGCTAGAAGGATTTATGACTTTGTCAGATATGGAGGAGAAGTTGGTTGAGGACACAAGGAATAATAATATATTTTACTATGTTTAATCTAAATACATAAAAGGAGAAACTGACTGACTGACATATCAACGCACAGCCGAGACTACGGGGAATAGGATTGTGAAATTTTGCACAAGGTTTCCTTTTATGACGTAGGTGGGCACTACGAGAGGATTTTCCGAAATTCACCCCTAATGGGACGAAAAGGGCGTCCAAAATGTGTATGGAGAAACTCTCTCTTTACTTCATGTAGCGAAGATTTATCTCGTAGTTATCGCTATATTATTTTTATTATTAGTTATCGTTTTTAGGGTTCCGTACCCGAAAAGTGCCAACGGGACGCTATCACTAAGCCTCTGCTGTCCGTCCGTCCGTCTATCGGTTTGTCTGTCTGTCCGTCTGTCAGCGAGCTGTATCTCTTAAACCAGTTCTCTTATCTTATCTCTTAAATTTTCACAGAATGTGTATTTCTGTTGTCGCTACAACACCAAATAACAAAATTAAAATAAAGTTAAAAATTAAAGGGGCTCCATACAAGAAACGATAGTCAGCGTTTTATGCTCGAGTTGAATATGACGGAATTAGTAAGAAACCCTTCTTGTGCGAGTCCGACTCGCACTTGGCTAATTTATTTAAAAATCTCCTAATATTGTGTAAAGATCGCTTTAGGTATCGTTTTTCACGAATAAGTTTATTCCGACTTTTTTTTACTTGAATTCGTCTTATGGTTGCTCTATACGTAACCTTTTGTCTCTGATTTTAATTGTTCTTTTGACGTGGTGAGAGACCTTATGAGATCGTTTTTATAATATTTATTTCTACGAGTTTTTTTCTGCTCTAGTTATGACCTAGTCTATGCTTTATTTATTTTTTACTATTTTTAATGTTGCTACTAAATGATAATACTAAATTACTCTGTGGTTTTTATGCTTATCGTACTTTTTTTAGGTGGGAAATCATTAATGACATCTTCCGCCCAGGGGTGGGAGGGCGTGTCAGACTTTTACTGACTAAAACCCACTCCTGTTCCTTCTTTGCCTTCATTTCAGGGCGTCGGGGTTCTCTTTCGCATCACCCATGGCCCCAGTAGGTTTCGACCCTGCTGGGCCCCTACGGTTGCTAACATCTCCTTATGGTGCGCGTCGAACACTACGCGCCATCGACGACTTGGGCTCGATCCGGACGGTTACCAGACGATCGGACGGCGAGCTACCCATTGCTCGCGCCTACGGTGGCCGGAAATCGGGATCGGAATCCGGCTGGGGCATGAGGGCCGTTGCCTCGCGCGTGCGGCCGCCTCCTTTGCTAGCATTACTGCTTTGCAGAAGGAGGCGACCGCCTGCCACTCCTCCTCGCTCCGGACCACGAACTGTACCAAGGCCCGGCGCGAGAGATCGCTGCCACCGACCACCCCCACGAGGATACGGCGGTGCTCTGCCCAGGCGTGGCACACCTCCACCGCATGCTCCACCGTGTCCTCCGGGTGGTCCACACAATGGTGACAACTGGCCGTTTCTTCCGCACGAGTCCGGTGCAGAAATCTCCCGAACTGACCATGTCCGGTGTGGACCTGCGTCATGCGGAAGGTAAGGACGCCGTGTTGTCTTTCCAGCCACTTCTCAAAGAGGGGACTTACCGCCATAATTGTAGCGTGCCCAGCACTGGGTTGCGACAGTCGCTGTCGCCATTCCGCCCTGAGATCCCACCGTAACTTTGTCCGCCATGCTGCGACTTGGAGCGGCAGCGGAGATTCACCCCGGCGTTGCATCTCCACGCACAGATTGTGCATATACTTATCGTACTATGTTCCTAATTTTGGATTTAAACATTTTAGGTGGAGTATTTGTAAAACTATACTTTAATCTGCTAACCAGCTAAACTTCTTATTTCCAAATTCAATTTATGAACGTCAATGTATAGAAAATCTCGACTAGCAGTCAAAACGGTGTGGCTCGTTGTACATTTTGCATTAGTTTACACTTTGATAGTTACTACGTCTGATACACATGTTTATTTTGCGTAGAAGCGCTAGTATACAGTAATTTGTTATGCTACCCTTGACCCATAGCTAAGACAGCAGGCAGTAGGCGCTCGTAGGTCAAAGAGAAGTCATTATGCTTGTTGGCGAGCAGCCAACACCTCTCACTTTGTGGAACTATAGTGATCTTTGAGAACATACTTTTTATCATTGCAGTTTTTCTAAATTTTTAGGATATTTTAAATTAATGAAATGGATTTAATGGATTTTTTATTTTATTTAATTTACATTTAATTTGTATAATTTCATTTTAATTTTTTAAATTTCTTTAGTTTTTAATGTATTTGATTAGGTTTCATTTTGATTTTATTTTATTCTATTTTATGTTGTTTGTGTTGCGGGTTATTCCATTTATTTTCTATATACATTATTATTTACATTTTAAAATTTTCTAAAAGCATATTTTTATTATTATTTTATAAAAACACCAAATATAAAGTTTAACTAAAGATACAATGCTTGCAGGTGCGGAAACTCTATTTCAATTAAGTTTTGAGAAAATTTAAAGAGAATGCACAGCTTCATAGTTGGTTATATCAGTACTGACCGGTTATGCAAATGTTTGGGATGAGTAAAATATTATGTTTACGAGGGCTGGTTGAATAATTGTATACTTCGTTCACGCTACCTTCGCTCAGACCCGACTTTGCCGTAGACTCTGGTAGCCTACAACATGATCAAGGCACAAATAAACAGTCGTGTAAAAATGGCACAGAAAAAGTGACATTCTGTCAAAGAAAACAATTGTCAAACATTCTAAACGTTGATTTCCAATCGCAAAAATTTTATAAGTATATCAACTGAAAATTATCTTTTTTGCGTGTCTATGCTTATTGGTTCGGTTAAGTTTATTTCTGAAAAAGAACGTACACTCCATCTGTTTAGGTAATTAACTAAAGGTAAACAATCTTGACATGTCTTTTATCTAAAAGTTGTCTATAATTTTTATCTAAAAATGTTTACAATTTGTTATTTACCTATACCGATGTTTGGTAACTAACTAAATTTAAATAATCTTTGTATGTCTTTTAAACGATTTTTTAAAAATAAAAAGACATATTAAGATTGTTTACGTTTAGTTAACTACCTAAAACGATGGAGTATAGATACCTAGTTCATTAAAATATGAGAAACTTAACATAAAAATATTCTAAGTAACTTATCGTATTTTTAGAGATGTTCATTGATTGAGAATCTTGTATTTCTTTCGTTAACTTATTAATTTAATATAAAGCTGCGCTCCCACAAACTGGTCTTTATTATTTCTGTATAAAGTTCTAACTGAAGGTAGTTCTATATTATCTAGTGAATGCAAACCCGTTTCACCAAAAACCAGAAAAAACGGTTTTTCGGCATATTTTTAATTATTAAATATCCAGGTTTTATTTTCAAGTTTCCGGTTATTTTCGAGTTTTTTTATTACTTTCAAATGGCACTTTTTTTGGCAAACATTGTTTTAAAACGCTGCTATTGCGTGCTATTAGTCGCAAGTTTGGCTATCGTATCATAGAATATAGCTACACCAACACTTCTGTTCATGATCATACAAGATCCAGGCCGGCCGTGTGTTGTGAGGACTCAGAACAGGCAGTGAATGCTGTCAGGGCCAAAATTGAAATTCCTTATTTCAATTTTGGCCCTGACAGCATTCACTGTAATTGGCCAAAATTGAAATAAGGGATTTCAATTTTGGCCCTAGAACCTAAAAAACCTTATTTGTAGATGAAATACCCACCCGCTAGATCGCTATCGCGTATCATCTAAGAACGCCATCATATCATCATCGCCTTAAACGAGTCACTTAAATAAAAGAGAGTCAAAAGATCAAAACGTTTGCTTGTTCGTTATACTGATGGAAAACACAAGGATATTCTTTTTCCGATGAGAAAACTTTCACAATCGAGGAATATTACAACAAGCAAAATGATCGGGTGTTTTGCTCGTAGCAGTTACAGCGTAAGTAAAGAACCGTCTCAACTGGTCATCATGCGGCAATGATTTGCTGGGGGGATAAAAATGATCCTTGGTCATTCCGTGATAGAAAAACATGTTGCGCCGACCCCAAATAACACGGGACAAGGGCAGGAAGATGATGATGATGATGATGATGGTCATTCCGTGATAGGACTATCACGAAATGACCAAGGTTATTTTTTTCAAAAAGGGGTAAAAACTTCAGCTAATAAAGTGTATTGAAGTCAAGATACTATCCTAGACGGTGTAGTAAAGCGTCATAAAGCCTCTCATCTTTCTTTTTGATATAACATCAGGTCTTTCTCTTTTCAGTTAGACTCAGCACTCGATCATAAGGCACACCCTACACTTAGCTTGCAGCAAATGATTCGAACTTCATTAAGGCTGATGATTGACTCTCGGCAAGCCCAGATCTCAACCCCCTGGACTAAAAATTGTAGTCTGTTTTGGAGGACAGCCTGCTCCAAACGTCACAATAAATAAGAATCTTTAAAAAATTATTTACGATCAGCTGTGCTGGACAGCTTTCTAAGTTATTCTAAGAATATTACATTCGTTTTAATGAAGTTAAGATTTTTTTTTATTTGTAACAGAAGTTTTGGACATATTAGGCATACCTACATTTTCTTTATATTTAATTATTAAAAACTAGCTTTTGCCCGCGGTTTCCCCCGCGTACATAAAATATAGCCTATGTCACTCAGGAATAAAGCAGCTTTCTATCGGTGAAAAAATTTTAGCAATTGGACCAGTACTTCCAGAGATTACCTCCTACAAACAAAAAAAAAAAACAAACTACCTCTTTATAATATTAGTGTAGATATATTATGCAAGTTGTACGTGGCCTGAATTTCACGAGCAATTATTAAACACTTAGAAAAATGATGATTTTCAAACCGGTTTCACCGAAATCGGGTTTTTTTTTGTAAGAAACCCGAAAAAAACGGGTTTTGATTTTGGCCGGTTTTGCATTCTCATCGCCTACATGAGTCGGTCAAAATTTCACAAGCAGTTTAAAAATATCATTTAAATAAAACAATAAAAAAACTTATATTGAAACCGGTTACTCGGAAAACCTGTTTGTTTTTTAGGAAACTAAAAAAGAACGGTTTTTAATTTTGGCCGGTTTTGCATTCCCTAATATTATCCCTATTCCTAGCGCAGTAGTGGTCAGTTTTGCGTTTGAAAGTGATTTGTGAATGTGGTTTGTTAGTTAGAATTTTCTTCATTAACTAGTATAAATGTGTACAATTTTAAATAGTTTAATTTTAACGTAAATTTCTTTCACAGGGTAACCCCTAGTAATTATAATTAAACAAAATTTTAATCGCTTTGTTTGCGTTACGGTCACGAAAATGTATCATAGCGGTTTGTCTCCATACTTGTATTAAATAGTCTAGGTGCGGGTTGATTAGTGTATTATAAATCACATTGTATTTAGCAATATTTCGAAAAGCCTCTGTCAACAGAATCAATCTTCATCTTACATAATCAATGTGTGATCTGAATGTCGGTCTACTATCCAAGATCTGGGCTAAGTATTTCTCAAGGTTTGATCGTAACTGCTGTTGGTCATCTACCGTAAGAAAAGGGAAAGCAGGAATATTTTTCGAAGGAAGTCGTAGATGCTTGAATTTTATTCCCTAAAACCTATTCTATATATAACATGCACAAATTTATATACCTATAAAGTGGATAAATACACCGACTTCCCCTTGCCGCGCGTCGCTGTCAGCATTAATAGTCAAGCAATATTGTATTTCTGGGAACACCGATCACCATGTACTTATAGACACATGTACATAGGTATGTACATATGTACCAGCATATTTACAATACAAGTATAATTCCACGGGTTTGTGCCGTCACCACCCTTTTACAGTGAGTTATGCGGCGTCACGCGAGATATGTATTCGCTCGAGTCTCGCAAATATTCGCGGAATGCTTTTGTGATTATATTGTGTTAATGCCTTTATCTATTTACAGGGAGGTTTGTTTAGTTAGCTTTGTTTGAGTGTCGGTTAACTGACAGTGAATGTGAAATTATCTACCAAAATAATATTATAATTCTTTTGCCTTTATTCAAATACTAGCTGACCCAACTAACTTCGTACCACCTAACAGTTAATAAATGTAGATACCTTTTACCTGAACTTCATTTTAATCAGAGTCTTCAGTATGAGAACTTTTTCACCTTTGATTTGAGTCTCGTCGCATGAAACACATTAAATCTTGGATTGAATGGCAGTGCTGCCAAAATTGGCAGACAGTAAAATCATTGCGCCTTCAAAACACCTTGAGCCCTTTCCTGCTGCTCCGGTATCTGTAGGCCTGGACCGGCTGTGCGAGACCTGTCCGCCACGCCATGTGGACCTCTTCTGTTGCAGCTGCTGCTTTGCAATATGTAACATGTTATCCATAATCTTTCATACTTTTCATCGTTTTTATCTTGAAGCCAATCTCAAACACATTCATATTCAAATATTTCCTGGCATTCTCCTTATTCGTCTGCATCACATTATCCGCCTGACAATCAATTCCTACACAAATTTTTATTCACCGCTACCATATTTGTATTTCTTCTTATCTCTTTTTCTTCTTCTCTTTTTTTTAATTGATATAAACCAGTGCTTGACTGCGGTCCCACCTGATGGTAAGCAGTGATGCAATCATTGATGGTGAGGCGCACTAGTTTATTAAGAGCCTATTCACTCTAGCCTTGAAGACACCTAAATTATAATTATTAATTTATTTTCTATTCTATTAAATGAAATAAGATCGTCATTTAAATAAAAGTTCAATTTAAATTGTTCCACAGATAGGACCAAATCTAAAGTTAAAAGTTGAGCAAAAAAACTTAGCAATAGAAACTTTACGACAAAAATAAAAACGTGATCAAAAGGAATCCGATTCAATTGTTCTATTAATTACAAACGAGAAACATAATAAAACACTCTAATTGTAAAACAAAAACAATGTATTGTAGGAGTTACTTGAAACAGGTTCCACGAATAGAAGAGTGGCCAAGTTTAAGGAATTCTGGGGGTTGTCATGGCAACCACTTTTAATCCGGGTACAGACTGCTGTACCTTAACACGCAATGAAACACGCAATGAAAGGATTTGCCGTCCACATTGTCACAATGTATCATGCAACGTAACAGAATTCCTGTAGTGAGCACACTAAGCGCGCGAACAGAGCATTTCAACTGTGTGAGTAGGTACATGCTCGGTTCGTGCGCGCGCTACGTCCACACTTATGAAATACAAAATACAAATGTGTTTATTGTTCCAAAAGGTATTACATAAAATTTAACAGATCTCTGGACTCCACACTAGGGTTCCCTGTGTCGTGGAGACCAGTCTCTTCCATCTTATCACACCATATAAAACTACAACAGAGAAAACTACCATTAAAACAAAAAACATTAAAAAAAAAAAGTAAAACTAAAAAGAATTAGTTACACATGACATGGTTTTGTGTATGTGAGTGTGAGAGTGAGAAGTGAGTGTGTGTGTGAAAGTGGGGGATGTGTGAGTGAGTGGGAGGAGTGTGAGTGTGTAATTGTGTGTATTGTGTATATTTGTTTCATATGTTGCTTGCATGTTACGTTACAACAGCCTGTACCCGGCTTTACGTAAATAATTAATTTCTTTGCAGAACAACTGATTTTCAGAGTTAAAAGTAAATATTTTCATGTTTAAATTGAAAAGATACAAATATTGTGTTAAGGAAATGATGTTAGTTTGTGAGTAGAGTTCTGTGTTGTCCACGTGGAAGGCTTTAAGAGGGTCCTTTTCCACTCTGCTATCGTCAACATCGAGCATGGTTTAAAAGCTTGTTGCTTCATCTAACGCAATCCAACACGATTTTTTGATGAAGAGGCAATGGAAAAAAGAGAGATAACGCCTGAAAACTCTATTGACATTCGGTAATTCTGTGATTTACTCGAATATTTCACAAAACTTGTTCCAGGAAATATATATATAAATAGGTAATTGTGATAATTTTCCGAGAACGAAAAAAAAAACCATTTGGGACGTTTATATTAACACGTTTATTCAAAATTTATGATAGTATTCCAGGAAAGGCTATCCCGAACAAAGTATATATGATATTATTTTATAAAGTCTTATTATATTCCTTATAATGGTCTTTCTTGCCATTGTCTGGTTAAATATTCTTACTAAAAGGAAAAAATCACTTATAAGGTCGTTAGGTTATTGCTTATTTTTTAAGTTAATTAGTATCTTTACCTACTTAAAAAAATAAGCAATGAAATAGAATACACCGCCTACATAAAAAATAAATAAAGAACCGGGCAAGTGCTAGTCGGACTCGCGCACTGAGGGTTCCGTACTAATTTACCTATGAAAACAGTTCAATTCCCGAATTGAGTTACGAACATTTTTTCGAATCGAAAAAAAGGTTTTTTTTTGTGACGTTACTACAAATTTACAGTTTTCAGTTTTTTTCCTAAAATTGTGTTATGAGTCCTTGCTTCATGCCAAATTTCAGGATTCTAGGTCAACGGGATGATTCCTATGAATTTTGATTCCCTTGAGAGTGTCGTTTTTGCGACATAAACGGCCGTATCTTTTTTTTTTTCAATAACGCAGAAGTTTGATTTTTCCACAGCTTCAAGGGATTGCAGACCTGAGTACACCATGGGCACGCCATGATTATGGCGGTAAGTGGGGACTTACCGCCATAATCATCGCTCAAAGAGGGGTCTTTGAGGAGTGGCTGGAAAGGCAACATGGCGTCCTTACCTTTTGCATGACGCAGTTTTCGGTTCCGGATTCGTGCGGAAATCACCACATTCGTGGTGTCATCATTGTGTGGATCGCCCAGAGGACACGGTTGAGCACACGGTGGAGGTGTGCCCCGCTTGGGCAGAGCAACGCCGTGTCCTCGTGGGGGCGTTGGTACAGGCCATGGTCCGGAGCGAGGAGGAGTGGCAGGTGGTGGTCTCCTTCTGCAAAGCAGTAATGCTAGCAAAGGAGGCGGCCGCACGCGTGAGGCAACGGTCCTCACGCCCCAACCGCCACCGAGATTCCGGGCCACCGTAGGCGCGGGCTTTTGGACGGCGAGCAATGGGTGGCTCGCCACCCGACCGTCCGGTAACCGTCCGGACCGAGCCCAAGTCATCGACGGCGCGTACTGTTCCACGCGCGCCTCAAGGAGATGTCAGCAACTGTAGGGGCCCAGCAGAGTCGAAGCCTACTGGGGCCAAGGGACTGATTCTGAAAGGAAGACTCGGCCCTGGTACGAAAGGCAACGAAGGAACAGGAGTGGGTTTTTAGTCAGTAAAAGTCTGACACTATCTCACGCTCCGCCCAAGAGCGGGTGATGTCATAAGATGATTTTCCCACCAAAAAAAAAAAGACTTGAGTATATGGTTTTAATTCCAACTCGATACCTCTATACGTTCCCGAGATAAAGGGTCTAGACAGACAGATAGACAGACAAACGGACCACAAAGTGATCCTATAAAGGTTCCATTTTTCCTTTTGGGGTACGGGACCCTAAAACACATTTAAAATTCGTTATAAAAGAATTATTGCCTAATTTTATTTTCTTAAAGAATGTATACACAAGTTGAAATTAAACACTCAACATTTTTCCATCTCTATGACATCATTTGGCAGTAAGGAACTCTTATCTAATATGTCTACTTATCCTTATTTAATTACGGACATCCTTTTAACGGACCTGGAAAAGACCTTAATTAAAATTCCCCAAATGATCCGACATATCCTCGCAGATAATAATTTGAAAGACTTCTTTGTGAAAGAGGCTCATCCTATTAGCCATGTTTAATTCAATTACCCAGATATCTGCAAAGGGATAGTCCCTGATCGGAGTACAAAGAATACATACATTTCTTTTCATCAATATTTAAATAAAACTAAAACTTGAAAACTTTTAATTATGAAAAGATAATGTGTGTGTCTGTGTAAGATAATTATGTCTAATAATTTTTTATAATTTTTATTTCGGTCACTGAGGTGACACTTGGGGAGGCTAATGTCCAGCAGTGGACATCTTTCGTCTGAAATGATGATGATGATCATTTATTTATTTTGATATAGGAACTAGGTATCCTTTTGCATAAAAAAACGTTTATTTTTACAATATAATATATTTAAACTTGGTTTTAAGACGCATTTTTCTGGTGAAATAGAATAAGTGCGTACATGATATCAGAATCAGAATCAGATACGTTTATTTCAAATAGACCAATTACAGACAATTTTGAATTGTCAAAATGTCGGTCAGTAAAAAAAAACTGACGCTTAATTGCACGTTCCAAAGCGTAGATCTCTATGGAGAAGAACGTGCAAGAAACTCCATGGACACTCTTTTAAATCATATTATTCCTTATATTAAAATTGTGCCTATCACTTATCTTACTAAAAAGATGAATATTTTTCCGTACATATACATACATAATGTTATTGTAAATGTGTTGACAAGAGACCGTCATGATGTTTATTTCCTTAAATAGTTCCCTAAGAGAATCGCGCCTGCGAAGATTATATATGGCTCTGATAGCTCTTTTCTGCAGAATAAAAATAGACTCAATGTCTGCAGCCCGTCCCTATCTGTCGCCCGTATCTACGTCAGTAAATTGACGGATTTTTCTGACAGCATATGCTGCTGAACTAAGCCGACCTGCCAGAGATGTTAAATGAAGCCTCGAGTCAAGCGTGATCCCCAGAAAAACAGTGTTCTCGACGAAATCGAGTTTGTCCTTGTTCAATACTATGTCGGAGTTATTACTTTTAACATTCGGTAACGCAAATCTTATGCACTTAGTTTTCTTTTTTCCATTTAATACTAAATTATTAACAGTGAACCAGTTTTGGATCTACTATAGAGTGTTGTTTACGTCATCAAGGTTTGTGGAATGTCTACCGATCTTAAATAACGACGTGTCGTTAGTAAACAATACTATGTTAATGTTTGTTTTTTTAATAGATGCAGTAGATCATTAATATATACTAAAAAGAGGAAAGGACCCAATATTGAGCCTTGTGGTATACCTATTTTACTTTAAAACCCTAAGAATTGACACCGTTTATTTGAACTTGCAGTTGCCTGTCATTTAAATAAGATTTCACCAAGCTGCGTGTAAGTTACCAAGCCCGCAATATTCTAGCTTTAAAAGAAAGGTTTCGTGATTAACGCAATCAAAACCCTTTGAGAGATCACAAAAAAATCCTATCGCATCTTGGGCTTCTCCCCACGCTGCAAATATATGTTTTAATAAAGTGACACCAGCGTCAGTCGTAGAACGTCTTTAGGTGAAACCATACTGCTGATCGTGAAAGATTTTATTGCTATTAAAATGGCAAAGCATTTGATTCAGTATAAGTTTTTCCAAACACCTTACTGGAAACCGGCAATACTGATACAGGTCTGTAATTATTGGTGTCATTATGGTCACCGAATTTAAAAAGTGGTATAACCTTACTATATTTCATCTTATCTGGAAAGACTTCTTGGTTCACACACAAATTAAATATTAAAGCTAAATAGGGTGCTATGGTCTCAATCATTGATATGCATACTTTAACAGACATTCCTCATAGGCCTTCGGTTAATTTGACTTTAATTTGCCAAAAGCCTTTATGACTGTCATAGGGTTTATATGGTTGAATTGAAATTCATCCGGACAGCCTGGCAAGTTTGCTTTCAAGAAAGCAATTGAGGCTTCAGGGGAGGAATTTAGAGCTTCCTTAGTCCTAAGAGGTATATCAGAGAAATAATTCACAAACTCTTGGGCTACTTCTATGTTAGAGGTTAAGGGACATACGAAGTCCCCAATAAAAAAATATATTAAATAGGGACATTTCGAATACCATTTAAATAAAGTTGTTATCATTTACTCACAGAAAGACAGAAATAAAGTAATAAATACAATTTTTTAGCGATATTTGTAATCAATTAATATTGGGGCAAGTGCGTCTTACCGTTTAGTTCACTGGTTACTAAAAATCAGCACAAGATGAAATAAAACAGGTACACTTATATTAGTGAAAGATTTTTTGTAATCGGATCAGTAGAGTAATTATAAGCACTTAGGTAAAGTGCGTATCAAGTGAGCTGTGAATTCAGCAGCCAGTCTGTTCTGTTAATGTCACCGTGAAAACATATAGCTGAAGTATTTGTGAACTGTTATTTAAAGCTATGGATTGGCAGGTCACTTCGCTTTAGTTTTCACAGTAAAATGTTTACAGAATAAAACAGCTGTAGATACCTACTGTGACAGGAATGGTCCGCCAGTTTCGTGGTGAGATTTTTACAGAATAGAAGGCTTCAACCTTCACTTCAGTAAAATAGTATAGAAGATTAAAGGAGAATAAAATAGAAGGCTGAAGGAAGCTACTTTCAGATTAAACAGGCTTAGACAAATTATTTTCTGTTAGTGTTCTGGCCAAACGCTAAGTACAAAATGGATGGCAATGACATTACCTGCGAAAAAAAAGTCATTTGTCTAAAGGCATCTTTAAATAAACGATATTGGCTCTTTATAATATTATTTTATTTTTGTGTCTCTTTGCGTAGTTTCTTCGGTAAAAAGGTCATCTTATGCCATAATAATATATATTTGTGGCTTCATTGCTTGAGCCGAGTGGCACTCGAAGTAGACATAAGCCACTCAAGATTAACTCACGCTCGAACGCTCAATAAAAATCTCAATAAATCTGCTAATATATGGGATTTTCAATTCTTCAGAGCCAGAAACCTGTAATACAATTTTTGTAGATCGACAATCTTTCATACAACCTTTTGTATTATATAATGAAACTAGTTTTGAATTGGTTTGAATCAACAAATTGTATATAGCTATTAAACAGAAACATGAAAAGTCATCAATTTAGAAATTTATATATTTTTTGTATTTATACAAAAGTTAGTTTTAAATTGGTTGGTCCAGTTTCATGATTTTATTTTCAACTAGCAGGATGGTAACGGCAAAAAAATAAAATATTCAGTACAAAGATCCGTTCAAACTCGGCTGGGGGCGTCAGGAACAGCTACGTACCTTATTGAACTTACCTGAACTGTCTAATGATATATCATCCGGAGCAAACTTTCTTTAAAGCACTTTTCAAAAGTTTTTCCACTAGATTTTTACTTCAAAGTGGAGTTTCTTTAATTCGCGATCGGGAGGGGATAATAGGCCCACCAACCTGTGATTTTTTATTGCTCAACTTTCTTAGATTATGCATATCTTTTCTATAAATAAAAAATAATAGTCTTGGCGGTTAAGCTATCCTTGACGAGGCTGGTCCGTGGATGGGTTTCCTCCTTGCCTTGGAAAGTATGTTAAACCGTTGGTCCCGGCTGTAAATGATATTTATTTTGCAAATAGGTTTTTAAAAAACACTTATTACAAGTCAATTTTTTCTTCAATTTAATCTAGATGAGGCCGGTGTTTCCTAGCTGACTACCCTGAGAAGAAACACCGAAACAACGTAGACGTTGCAAATTAAACATCTTTAAAAGTCGTTACGGATAGACAGAAACCAGAACAATCTGACTCCAGTCCTGTCAAGGGGGTTTTACCCAGTTATTGGGTTGCAGAGGGCAATGAGGGTTGGGTGGTAATAAAGTGGACTGTATCTTATAAGTGCTGGTATATTGCCGTCAAATCAATATTCCAAAAATACAACGACCCGGACAAACAATGTTGAACTTAATTATATTCGAGAGGTGTCGTCCGTCGCGGCGGTGTCCGTGGAAGCGAGTGCCCGGCCCGCGGTACGCCGGACAGCCAGCGTCCTCGCCCGCGTCTCCGTTCACCGCTGCTGATGACGTATGAGCACGCCGCCTGCGCGTACAGACCGCGTCGCCGATGGTTGTTTGGTTCAATTCCCAACAGATGTCATAGGAGCCACGTTTGTCCCTGTGTCCTAATTTAACAAATTTCTACGTTATCAAGTATACCTAAATTTACAGAAGATCTATTTTAAGCAACGCGCTTTATTTAGCACTCTCTCTGTATCGATAGGAATTATCGGAGAGCTCTGGATATAGCTATAAGTAAACTTTGATCGGCTCAAGTTTTGTACTTCACAACTTATTTGTTCGATCCATCATTGATACTAATTTTAGATCTATTTTTGTGATCCATCTGAATCTATCACACACACACACAGTTTATAGACTCTATCCTTATCATACAGATAAAAAAAACGAACTGGATGAACTTGAAGGGCAACTGAAAGGACATGAGTGGGTTCTAGTCAGTAAAAGTCTGACACTAGGTACCTCTGACTGTGTCTAGAGTGAGAGAAGTTATTTGATGTTTTCCCATTTGGAAAAAAGGAATGTATTCTCACATTCTTAATTAGCACAGCTTTGATTTTTTCTGTTTCTAATTATTACACTCACTAAAAAAAATAGGTAAATTAGTAATGTAATATTAGTTACGAATTGAATTTTGACAGGCCTGTTGGTTTAGTGGTTAGTGGCCCTGACTGCTATGCCGGAGGTAGTGGGTTCGATTCCCACCCAGGACAAATGTTTGTGCGATGAACACGATCATTTGTTCTGTGTCTGGGTGTAATTTATCTATAATATGTATGTATTTAGAAATATATAAGTATGTTTATCAGTTATCTAGTACTCATATCACAAGCTCTGCTTAGTTTGAGACTAGATGGCGTCATGTGAAAGTTGTGGAATATTATTATTATTGAATTTAATTTATGCTATTATCATAGTCTTACTGTGAAAGAACCTAGTATTTCAAGTCGTGTCATTATTTTGATTGAAAATAATCTCTTTGCGACTTATTCTGCCTCCCGGTAATGGGAGTTTTTAATATACTATCTATAGTTTTGTGTTTATAAATAAAACTAATGTAATGTGTTATCTGCAGATTGGCTGACGGTGACGTGGGCGCAGGGCGGCATGCAGCTGCAAGGAGACGGCTCCGCAGACGACGACGACTCCGGCAAGGGACGGTGAGTGTTACTTACTTGTGAACGATGCTTAGTACTTAGTAAGTACTTGCATGTTCTCCCTTTGCCCAGCAGTGGGACAGTATAGGCTACTAAAAAAAAAAAAAAAAAAAGTACTTGAATCCTCGTATAAGCGATGCTTTAAATATTCTTTCCGACCGAATTTCGATCACGGTGGCTAATCTCTACGGAGATTAGCCAAGTACGAAGGATATATTATAGCAGGGGCGCCGACTCCGTGCGCGCCGACTCCGCTCGGGGCTCGAGCACCCATGAGAAATAAACATTGGGTGCCGAGCACCCCTGAGAACAGACATCAAGAAACAGATCAGTAATCGCCTTTTAGGGATGGGCGTTTTATCATTACCCGACGACCCGTTTAGTGCAGTGGTTTAGAGCGCCGGTTGAGACGCAAGGGTCGTGGGTTTGATTCCCGCACGAACACAAATGTTTGTTGATGAAACAAATATTTGTGTTGGGTCTGGGTGTTTGTGGTACCTTCGTTGTTCCTGGTTTCCATAGTACAAGGGAAAACCTTAGTTTGGGACCAGGACAATGTATGTGATGTTGTCTCAATTTAATATTTATTAACGATGCGGGCTACGGATGCCAGTTACTGATAACGGTATCCGTTATCAAAATGTCGATCAGTGAGCTTTTCTCTTCTCACAATAATCCACTTTTTCGAGTCATCAAATGAGCATGAGCACCCATGAGGTTTTCTAAAAGCCAGCGCCCCTGTATTTTAGTGCACAAGTGCGTGCGCAAACACAGGTTATCTCTGTTCCTTTACTCTCATAGTCCGATGGGACGGTAAGCCGACACGACCGGAGAGTGAGCAGGCGCAGGACCAACGACTTTACGTGCTTTACGAGGCACGGGGGGGGGGGTATCATACCACCAACTTCCAAATTTTGGGCAGCTACAGAGTAATTGATAATGGAAAAACCCAATAGCATTTTTGCCCGACCCGGGAATCGAACTCAGGACATCACGCTCAGCAGTCGCGCTTGCGACCTCGAGACCAACGACACAATCAAGAAAGATGCCAAAAGTCGTGCCTACTATGTCGTACCCGCAGGAAAGTAGTTTTTTTGCTCCACACTAGAAGTTTCCTCTGTGGCATGGGTTCGTTTACAAACACTTAAAGTCACATACTCAGGACGCCCACCTGTAGACCATCCATACCAACATTTGTTCCATGCGAGAAACGAATCCGCAACACGCTGCATAGCAGCTGATCATTGCGCTAATCGTGTCATCCTTATTGTCGTTATTCGCAGATTTATTTCTTATGTCGTGTAACTACCATTTTTATTCCTCCTAGTGTGTTTCTTTTACCTATTACGAGTATCTGGAAGAACCCTATATATTTATTTCGGAATTGTGTCTATTGAGATTGCACGTAGCGGAGATGAGAATGTTAAGATGGATGTGTGGTGTGACGAGAATGGATATAGTGAGAAATGAGTATATGGGGAAGTTTGAAAGTGGCGCCAGTGACTGAAAAGTTGAAAGGAGTTCGTTGGTCTTGGTATGGTCATGTGAAGAGGAGGGATAAAACGCATGTTACTAAATGAGTTATGAGTTTACATGTGGATGGATGGAGAGGGAGAGGGGGGCCAAAGAAAAGATGGATGAATTGTGTGAGAAGTGATATGAAAGAAAAGGAAGTTAGTGATAGCGTGACGAGTGACTGGACAGAATGGCAGCAAAAAAAGGGGTTGCTCCGACCCCAAATAAAACGGGACAAGGGCAGGAAGATGATGATGATGTAACCCAGATCACAAAACCAAGGTCACCGATACCATCAACACAATGGTTGTAACTCCTACAGTAATCTAGTTAGTGATCTCGTTCGATCTCCATAACTCGCGACTGAGTCGTACAGCGCTGTATTCCGCCAACCGCCGCCGGGACGCGCTTATTGAGAAAACTTTGCTTTTGTGTTTTAATTAAACGGATTTGTTTGCAACTTGAGGTTTATTGGTGTTGTTTGAAATCATTATTAATTTTAAGAATAATGTTCTGAGAATTTTTGTTGTTGTTTTGAGATTTAATATCTGTTAGTGTACGGTGTATCTTGATCTTCGTGTTGTTAGATTGTTTTTAACCAACTTCAAAAAGATGGAGGTTCTATGTTCGGCTGATTGTTTTTTTTTTATGTATGTTCACCGATTTCTTGGTCAATTGTGGACCGATTTAAATTTTTTTATTTCATTTAAACGTAGGTTTTGGTTTTAAGGTTTATGCTTCCAAGTTGGTCCCACAGAAATATTGTTATGAACTCCTCATAGGATCACAGCAGAAGTGTCGTTTGTTACGACAGTTAGGTTGCAAGACGTAAAGTTGCTTTGTTTATACGTGTAGTCGATGACTGAGTAAAAGAAAAGGGGGGGAGGACATAGAATAGAAGAATAGAATAGACTAGAATAGTATTTATTTGACATATCGAACTGATCTGATGATGAAGCCAGAAGGTAAGCCTGGGCTTGGCTTATTGGAATTGTTTTATTGATTAAATTTTAATGGTACCTTACTAATAGAACCTGACACTATTTAAGTTTGGCTGAAGGGTACTTTTTAGTTGAAGTATCACAATCAAAAAGTGTACTTAAAATAAATTAGAAGAAGTTTCGCTATTGAGTAGCGTAATTAGAGACACAATAGAAAGACAATGACGTTCGAACGCCAGCGTTCGCTCGCGGTTTAATGAACTAAATAACGAAGAGACAACTATTATACAAAAACCGACTTCCGAAATTAAAGTTATTTTGCAATTTTTTGTGTTTTTTTTTAGATTGAATTCGGTTGTATTTTTTTGTTTTTTTTAATTTTCATAATCGGATTAGACAATTTATGGCAATATTTCCTTGCACAGTCGTTTGGATTTGTGTTTTTTTAATTAGTTTTGATAGACTTGCGCTTAACTACTATCTCACCTGATGGTAAGTGATGATGTGGTTGACGGTGGAGCACGCTTGCCTAGAAGTAACCTATTCTCTCTTGACTTAAAAAACCCTATGCTCTCAGGAAACAGATTCCGACAGGGAATTCCAGCTATAGGTACTCGTACGCACAATGAATGTGTTCCCAAAACGTTTTGTGCGTGTAGGTGGGATGTCCACCATGTACCGGTGACACATCGCCGTACGTCCGGAGATTGTTAATAGATTCACGTTTTATAGGTACCAATTCTTTTTCTTAGTGGAATTACTCACTGTTGAATATCCTCACGAGATTCATTTCTCAAGCCAATCTATCTTAGCAACGTTAATCGGATATCTAAATCCCTTCGTTCCGCATGTATTACCCGGGTCTTATTTTAGGGATTGGTGACGCAATCCTCAAAAATGAAAACCATACTAGAGATTTCCTGATGTAACTGATAAACTGCTGGCGAGCTAGAAAGTCGATCTAAATGGGTTGCATTATCGTTTGCCGCACAAACTAACACAGCAAGTGTTGCCAAGTTTCCAGCAGACAGGACTGTCGTCCGCAGACTCTCTGCAAGACTTGCTGATTATTACTTTATTGCAAGTTGCTGATAAGCATGCTGTAGTCGGAATACTGTAAAAGTCAAACAATTCATTTAATTTTCACCATAAAATAATTAAGAATTTCTAACGTCATTAAATATTATTTTTGACAATATTATTTTAAACGCCATAAAGCGCACGAAAACTTTCGTTATATATATCGCTTAGTTTATATCAGTACCTCTACGTTTATTAGACAGAGTTCAGTCGATAATCACTGGAAAATTCTAAATTCTAGGAAGGTTATCCAATATATACAAGTTTAAGTATATACAGAAAACCTTCCTAGAATTTAGAACTTTCCAAAAATCGTTAAATATAAAAATAAAGTTTTTGTGTTCATCAGTGGTTTTCTCAGAAATTAACAGCTTATAGTTAATTAATTACCGTTTTTTCAATATTTGAAAATTGCAAATGTACCTTAATAGACAAATTACATAAGTGTAAGTAATCTAGATATTATGTTATTGGTTATCTATATTGATTTAAATGTCATTATCAATAAATGCAGTTGTTTAATATTGCTTTCTATTATAGTCTATACTGTTTTTATGTTTTTCAATTTAAATATCTATTAATCACATGCCGCTTCGCTGCAGTGGCGACTCCAAGTCAAAGCATACAGACAAAGAGCTAAAGAAGCTAGTTCCTTGTTCTCCATTTATGTTGCGACCTTCTTTTAAGGCTTCTAATTAAGTAGAACTTTTCAACAGACTTCTGTTCAGTTTCTGTGTATTGTCTAAAAGAGTACAGCCATTTGTTTTATACCTGTCTTTGTAAGTGATAACGAAGCGTTTAAGTTGTTGATTGTTGATCGACATTTACTTACTTATTTCTTAAATCTATATATATAAAAGCGAAATACCACTCACTGATTAATCACGAAATCTCACGTCACGTCTCAAAGATAATATTTGCGTACAACTATACCTAATAAGGTTTTTTTTTAAGTAGGTTATCATCCAATGCGTTCTCTCGCTCTATGGTGGAGCGAGAGGGCGTGTCAGACTTTTACTGACAAAAATCACTTGTGTTCTTCAATTGCCCTTTGCGTTCCAGGACCACGGTATCCTTTTCAGAAATGATCGTGATCCCAGCGGGCATCGACCCTATTGGACCGCTACAGTTTTTGAACGGCGAACTACCCATTACTCGTGGTACACAAGCCCGCACCTGCGGTGTCTGGGTCGTACCTACGGTTCAAAAGGACATGGCGGTGCTCCGCCTAAGCGGGCTAATCGACCTATATAGCCGTCTCTTTCTCACACCAGAGCCCAGTTATAAGTTTTTTAAAGCGTCATGACAGTCCCCAGTGCATAAACATCTCTGCATGCAGTCGCTTACCATAAAGAGAGACCCACAGGGCGGCATCAATCCTAGCTAAATTTCCCTATCCTGTAATCAAATCAATAAACTCATGTAAACAAGCGATCTAGAAGACAAATCGGACTGGTTAATAAGAAGTCTTAATACCTAAAGAGTCCATCGATTACTTGTAAGACACATCACATCAAGATAGCCCCGCACTGCTGCCTGGAAGCCCCGAAGAGCCCCGAGAAGCCCCGAGGAGCCCCTAGGAAAGCAGCAGTAATGCTAAACGTCCCGTGGATGATTGATGAGGTCGATCTAGGTGGGTACAGGCATCGTCAAAAACATCTATGTGAAATCTCTTAACAGATTCATAGATACTTATTTCAAAAATAACATCATAACGCAAACAGGTACTTCTTCTTCTTCTCATGTCGAATTGACTTAAATCTTGTCCGAACAATATTTGGCCACCTGGACAGCTCTGTCGTTGGCCTCATACTCGTATAAGTCGTGGAAGGTGCAGAGGTAGTTCTGCATACTGGGCACGAAAGGAGGTAACGCATTATACTGTGAAGGGGCTCCACACTGGCGCTGTATTTACGATGGGTCAAGGAAACCCCATCTGGTCAGATTATCTCTGCTAGGCGGATACACTACATAAATACGAAAAACTTTATTCCGACAGCCACAAATATGAATTTCAAAATACCGATTTTCATAATTCCAAATAGTATTTTGTCGGTACAATTTTTTTTTATTTTTTTTTATTCCACAACTATCACACAACGCCGTCTAGTCCCAAGCTAAGCAGAGCTTGTGTTATGAGTATTAGACAACTGGTAAACATACTTATATATTTCTAAATACATACATATATAGATAAATTACACCCAGACACAGAACAAATGATCGTGCTCATCACACAAACATTTGTCCCGGGTGGGAATCCAACCCACGACCTCCGGCATAGCAGTCAGGGCCACTAACCACTAGACCAACAGGCCAGTCAAAATTTTTAATAATAGACATTATAATTCTTAGGTATTATGAAATTCGGACTTTTGAAAATCGGAACATCGAAATTCGGAATAAAATATTTCAGAGTATTTGGGTGTTCCCCTGCTAGGCACTGAAAGTAGTATTAATTATTCCTATATCTGATTATTAATCGGAACTTATATTGGAGGTTCCAACAAGTTTATACTAACACGGAGGCACCCAGCGCCTTCTGTCAATTACTCATTGTTTTGTTTCGTATTTGGAATGTTCCTAATTCACTCTTTATTTATGCTTATCCGAGTTTTTTTTTAGGTTTTATTTGTGTTATTATATATTATAATAATAATAATAATAAATAATAACAGTTAAATAATAACTGGCAACACTCTAGCAACATGAGTCATATTTTTTTCTATTCCATTTTAAATTTTATAAACCCGTACTTTTTACCTGTAAACTGTGATACAATTTACCACAAAAGAATCCTAATAAAATACAATAACAAAACCAAGAGAAATCCGCACCATAACCATATAAATAAATAAAATAGAAGAGAAAAAAACCGAATGACGTCTGTCATTGACGACGTCTTAACAAGCAACAAGAAATCTCAGAAATGGAATGAATTGAAAGAAATGGGTTAATATGTTAACTAGAGCAGCTGCCCGACGCGCACGCCATCCACCCCCGGGCTCGCCGCTCAGCTCCGCCTCGCCGCCGCCGGACCTCGAATCACCAGTGTCACCGGCGGCTGCAGTTGCGTCGAGCTCGAGCGACGAGTATTTTTCCCCGCCGACGTCGCCAACACCTGTACGTCGGCCGGGGAGAGGCCGGCCACCGAGGAGCTTGGGATCTAGGGGCCAACCGGCCCCGAGCCGGGTCCCCGCTGCCGGTGGTTGTGTGCAGCGCATGAGATGGACTCAGTCTATGAATGAGAACGTCATGCGCGCATATTACGGGTCTACAGAGGGGGGAACTAACCTCACTGCGTACCGTGTTAGGATGCTGTCTCTTTTTCAGGAACTGGAACCAACCGTCAACGTCACGACCCAACGATTATCGGATCAGGTGCGGGTTATCCAACGAAATCACAGATTGGATGACGCCGCACTTGATAGGCTGCGCTCAGAGGTACTGAGCAACCGTATCATCTCGACTCCAATACAAACACAGACTGCGGCACCACGGGCTACAGATGCAATTCTACCGCAGTCTAATCATGTTGATGATGAAGCAGATGATAGGGTTGTCACAGTAAGTAGCCAGTGCAACGATCGACTGAGGAGCGCACTGGAGGATGCACTCCGCGAGTACAGATCGACTCCGATCGATCTTAGACCTCGTCTTCCCCGGTTACCTATGCACAAAAAAAATAGGGCGCTAGTGTGTGCTCTGGACTCGCTGCTTGAGAATGTGTTCGAGAGCAGCGTAAACCTCGCTGATACGCACTCGATTCTATATTGCGGGGCTATTGCGGCATGTCGTTTAGCCAACGTAAAACTACCAAGTTGTGACGGAGCTACTCGACCAAAGTCTGTCGCACCTGCCTGGCAATGTAGGATTGAGAAGCGTATTGATGGGGCCAGAGCGCTCATTGGTAAACTATACTGCTTCAGGGAGGGCAATACACGACCACGTGTGATGCGCTACGTGAGGCGAGCGTTTTCGGGGACTGGAATCAGCCCTCCAGAATACTTATCTCGTGTCACGGAGCGCATCGACTTCCTGAAGCAGAAAGTTTGTGCATGGGCCAACCGTATTCGACGGTATAAGCGGCGAGTCGACCGGTACTCGCAGAATCGCATGTTCCAGAGCGATGAGAGATGGGTATACAGAGCTTGGGAGCGACCTGAACAAAATGTGACCGACGTGACCCGCCCAGATGCTGTCGCCACGAATGCTTTCTGGCGCAATATTTGGTCGGTGCCCGTCTGTCACACTGAGGATGGTTGGATGCGTGAAGTCGAACGCGTGTGCGAAGCTATACCAGAAATGGAAAAGGTAATCATTAGCCCAACAGATGTAGCCAGAGCAGTCCGTCCGTTACCGAATTGGAAGTCTCCAGGACCGGACGGACTGCAAAACTTCTGGCTAAAATGGTATAGCAGCTCACACGCGCTCTTGGCATCTCAATTCCAGTCATCCTTAGAGTCTGGGTCGCTACCTCAGTTTCTAACAACTGGCGTTACCCATCTGCTCCATAAGACAGGTAGTACTGCGGAACCCAAGAATTATAGGCCGATAACATGCTTGTCGACGGTCTATAAACTTCTTACATCCATTCTGAGAACGAAAATTAACCAACACATTGATAATAACTCAATTATGTCTGCCTCTCAGAATGGATGTAGGAACGGGTCTCGCGGTACTAAGGAGCTACTCCTCATCGACATGACCATAAGCCAACAGGTTCGTCGATCCCGCAAGGATTTGTCGACATGCTGGATAGATTATAAGAAGGCCTATGACTCTGTGCCACATACTTGGCTCATGAGGGTGTTGGAGTTGTATAAAATAGATGCAACTCTACGCACCTTCCTTGAGTCATGTATGGGGCAATGGAACACAGTCCTTCGCTATCCAGGATGTCGATCAATCCGGAGGGACGATGAGCCTATATGGATTAAACGGGGAATATTCCAGGGCGACAGTCTGAGTCCACTTTGGTTCTGCTTAGCCCTGAATCCTCTAAGCACACTGCTAGAGGAATCAGGCTTGGGCTATAGGTTGAGAAGAGACGGTCAGGTTCTATCTCACCTTCTTTACATGGATGATCTGAAACTCATTGCCCCCAACAAGTTACGACTGATGGAACTACTGAAGGTAACTGAAACTTTCAGTAATGCCATCAGGATGGAATTTGGTGTGGATAAATGTGCAGTCATGCATGTAAAACAAGGGGAGATTATGGAATCTGAGGGGATTCAACTCTCAGATTCCATACACCTTAGATCTCTCTCCTCGACCGAAACCTACAAGTATTTGGGTATGTCGGAAGCGTTAGGCATTAACGTTGCTGACATGAAGCAATCGTTGAAGGAGCGCTTCTTTGGCCGCCTGAAGAAGGTATTAAATAGCCTTCTGTCAGGTGGAAATAAGGTGCGCGCCTTCAATGGTTGGGTCATGCCGGTCTTAATGTATTCTTTCGGCATACTCAAATGGACTCAGACCGAGTTAGACGCTCTGTATAGGCGGGTCCGTACACTGTTGACCGCAAACCGGATGCATCACCCACGGTCGTCTGTAATGAGACTGTACATCCCGCGGAAGTGTGGAGGTCGAGGTTTTTTAAACACGAAGACCCTGCACAACCGCGAGGTGTGCAGCCTCAGAGAATACTTTCATAAAACCGATGTGGGTATGCACCGCGATGTGGTCGCAGTGGACAAGGGACTCACCCCGCTGTCCATGGCTAAAGAGAACTGGCGCAAACCTGTTGTACTTACAACTGATGACCGCAAGGAAGTATGGAAAAGTAAGGAGCTCCACGGGCGTTTTTATCGGGCTCTTCATGAGTCTGATGTAGATTTTGCAGCGTCCGTGGCCTGGCTACGTTTCAGCAACCTCTTCGGGGAAACTGAAGGTTTTATCTGTGCAATTATGAACGAAGTCATCTTGACGAATAACTACCGGAGATATATAATGAAGGACGGGACGATTGACGTGTGTCGGGCATGCCATCGTCCGGGTGAGTCCATCAGACATATTATCTCTGGTTGTTCTCGTCTGGCTAACGGCGAGTACTTGCACAGGCATAACCAAGTAGCCAGGATTATTCACCAGCAACTTGCTTTGAAATACAACTTAGTGTATTCAGAGGTACCGTATTACAGGTATGTGCCCGACCCAGTTCTCGAAAATGACCATGTCACGTTGTACTGGGATCGGTCTATCATTACTGACCGGACTATTGTAGCCAATAAGCCGGATATAGTGGTGATAGACCGATTAGCGCGCCGCGTAATGATAGTCGATGTCACCATCCCGCATGACGAGAATCTCGTGAAAGCTGAGAAAGAAAAACAAATCAAATATCTCGACTTAGCACACGAGGTTGTCGACATGTGGAATGTGGACTCGGCTGTCATTGTGCCGATTGTTGTGACTGCCAATGGCCTTATAGCCAAAAGCTTCGACGACCATCTGTCGAAGCTGTCTTTACGCGGTTGGATCAAGGGCCTGATACAGAAGGCAGTACTCCTTGATACGGCTCGGATTGTGAGGAGGTTCCTGTCTCTGGAGCCCTAACCACCGGTAGCTTGGACCCTGCTCCCGACACCGGCGGGCTACTAGTAGGGTATTATTGGGCATTCTATGCCACTGTCGGCAAGTAGCTCGGCTAGTGCGCCTCGCTACACGACAGTGGCATAGAATGCCCAATAATAAACGATTGACTCGACGGTAGAGCAAATTACTGTACTCTCTTCGAGATCTTACAAGTTATACCTCTGGCCGCCAGTAGCTAGGGCGAGTTCTCATTGCTACAAAACTCGCGTAGAATACCGAATAATGTACGATCGCTTCCAAACCACATAATCAATGATCTTGCGAGTTTGTCATTGTTCAAACGATCGCACTATCGCGAAAAAGATAGAGTACTATTTCAGTTTATAAATATTAATGTATCAGATACATTTACTCATTAGCAATCAGTTGGTTTCCAAGTGTAATCATGAAGTTTGTAAAGCAACCACAATCACTACATGTTACAACAATCTGCGAGGATGTTTGTAAGACTAGTTTTCGTCACGGAGAATTGTTACCTGACTCAGTTCGATGTATCATTTGCGGACCATCCAATTGTGGAAAAACAAATTTATTGATTGGTCTTCTCATACACGAAAATGGATTAAGATTTAAAAATGTTTATGTTTATTCGAAAACTCTGCACCAACCCAAATACATTTTTTTAGAAAAAGTTTTACAACGAGTACCAGGTATTTCACTTCAGAAATATCATGGAAATGAGGAAGTGCTAAGAGTTCAAGACGCGAAACCTAACTCTGTGATAATATTTGATGATGTTGCTTGCGAAAATCAAGATAGCATGCGTGATTATTTCGCAATGGGAAGACATAAGTTCATCGATTGTTTTTATCTAAATCAAACTTATAGTAAAATCCCTAAGCAGTTAGTAAGAGACAACGCGAACTTAATCATAATTTTTAAACAAGATGACATTAATTTACGTCATATTTATGAAGAACATGTCAACACTGATATGACGTGGATTGAATTTCGTGAAATGTGTTCAAAAATATGGAATGAGCCCTTCAATTATGTAGTAATTAATAAAGATTGTTTAAAAAATAAGGGATGTTACAGAAACAAATTTGATACCTTTGTAGTCTTTGATTAAGAATATAGTTATTTAAGTCCGTTACCTTCGTGATATTATTATTCTTCAATCATCGCTTAATCAATCACTATCGGCTTGTTTTTCTGCAATGGAAAAATCGTTAAAAAGACAAAATAGTAGTTGCAGCCGAAGCTGTTAAGAAAAAAGTACGTAAAATGAGAGATGTTGACATTAACAATCAGCAAACACTGGAATCAGTTTTCAAGCCTGTAACAGGACCACTCAACCAGATTGCTAAAGCCAGTAAGCAGACTTCTTCACTGTGTCCTACAAAAAATGAAGAACTTCCGTTTATTGATAAAACTTTGCAGAATCAAGAAGCCAATGATAAAAAAGACAATTCAGATGAATATGAATCTGATATCGAAAGTGACTCTTCATATAAATCATTAGTTGAAAACAACCCAGGTCGTGACACGTCATCCTGGTCTGTATCCTCAGAAGCACTGTCAGATATTCCATTCGGTGTCAGAGTAGAGAACGGGAAATCGATGTTAGGTTCTGCTCGTATAACGATCGGCGATGAATATATCACTGTAGCTGGACGCAAATACCGAAATACGTCTGGTTTGAAACAGTTGTTATTGAAGAAGACCGTAGATTTAAACATGGTTACAGAGAGTGACATGCAGCATTATAAGTCAATGCTACTTGATACAAATGCACATCGACGAGACTATGAGCCGGATAAACCAATAAAAAGTAATAAAGGTCAAAAGTATATGCAAGTTATTAAGCCTATTTTCAAACTACAAAGTACTATTCAGACCCCTCAATCGAAGGGAAAAGGATTACCCTTAACAAAAATGTGGAAGAAAAAGGTTGATTTTGTATATTGGAACGATCCAAATGAACTGGTGGATAGATTAAAATTATTAATTGCATCTCGAGATGCTGGTAACACAGGATTAGATAATGAAATTATATCTATCATTGAAGAATTACGTGAAAGTAAAATTATAAATAAATAAAACACCTACATATTTTAAAACGTGTGTTCATTTTATCATAAACCTCACAACACAATACACCTTAAACATGAACGTAGATAAATTCGGACATCATATTCATAAAAGAATGCGATTATCAGAGTTATTTGAGATTAATGAAAATACCTTATTAAAATCAGAAAACGGAGATTTTGATTTAAAAACATCGAGACTGAGAGGAATAAAAAATCCAGTAGAAGCTGGTGATGCAGTGAACAAGGATTATGTAGATCGAATGAGTGCTAATATGATAAAAGAATTTAATACACTTATTGGTACATTGCGTTCACAAAGTATTATAGATGCACGGGAAACAGTTCAAGTTACTTTAAAAACCAAGATACCTGCAATTATAAGTCATTTGCAAGATAAGTTTTATACTAAAGAAGAGGTCGACAAATTACTTCAAAAAACTCAGTAATGACAAAACAGCAAATTGTTAATGAAATACACAAAGCAGCACGAAGAAATTTCCTTAGACGTCCTGTCATTCTAAAGGGAGTCGATGACTTGTGGCAAGCTGATCTGATGGACATGCAAAACCTAAAGAAATATAATAAAGGTTATAATTACATTTTAGTGGTGATTGACTGCTTCTCAAAGTATGCTTGGACAGAGCCATTAAAAACAAAAAATAAACTCGATGTTACTCGAGCATTCAAAAAAATATTGATAAACAGCAAACGCAAACCTGATAATTTACAAACGGATATGGGAACAGAGTTTTATAACAACTCATTTCAGATGCTTATGAAGTCATACAATATTAACCATTACTCATCATATTCTACCAAAAAAGCTTCGATTGTAGAGCGACTCATTAAAACTATTAAAAATAAATTATATAAATGTTTTAGTCTGAATGGAAACTATAAATGGTTAGATTTACCGTTACAAGATATATTAAATACATATAACAACACAAAACATCGAACAATTAGAGTTAAACCAATCGAAGTGAATAAAGCTAATGTATCAGTTATAGAAGAAAATATAAAAAAATCATTAAAACATGTCCCTATTTGTAGAAAACCTAAGTTCAAAGTGGGTGATTTCGTTCGGATCAGTAAATACAAACACCAGTTTGAGAAAGGTTATACACCTAATTGGTCAACTGAAATATTTACCATAAAAAAGATTAATTTTACCAAACCTGTTACATATCATTTAGAAGATCAGCGAAAGCAAGCTATATTGGGAACTTTTTACGAGCAAGAACTTCAAAAATCTAACTATCCTGGTGTTTATTTGATAGAAAGAGTTATAAAAAGAAAAGGATCAAAAATGTTCGTAAAATGGTTGGGTCTAAACAATTCAGAAAACAGTTGGATAGACAAAAATGCAATTGTGGGTTAAAATAATATTAATATAAACATTATTTTTGCACTATTTTCATCATTGCAATTCGGACAATGCAAGGAGGTGAACTAGTTAATTCATTAATTAATAATCTGCCGTTCGAACTTCATTTGCCTGGTTACAATTATTGCGGGCCAGGAACCAAACTCCAGAAACGATTACAACGAGGTGATCGCGGTGTGAATAAGCTAGACGAAGCTTGTATGCATCACGACATTGCCTATGCAAACCATACAGACTTACCCAATCGCCACAAAGCCGATTTACAACTATTAAATATGGCTAAACAAAGACTTAAGTCGAAAGATGCCAGAAAAGGTGAAAAACTGAGTTCATGGATAGTGAGCAAAGTTATGAAAGCTAAATTAAAATCTGGTGCCGGCGTCAAAACGTTTAAGAGTTTCGTGTCAAAAATAAGTTCAACGATCAAGAAACTGAACCCAAAGGATAACAAAACATTAATCAACGTTGCTTACGCAGCGGCAAAAAAAATATTTCCAAAAATTTCAAAAATTCGAGTACCGCGTGTGATACCATTGCCAAAAACTGGAGGAATTCTACCTTTAATCCCAATTTTTGCTGGTTTATCGGCTTTAGGTACTTTAGCTGGTGGTGCGGCGGGTATTGCAAAAACTGTAAACGATTACAAAACTAGTCAGCAAAATTTGCAAGAAACAGTAAGACACAATAAGGCCATGGAGTCTTTAAAGTTAGGCAAGGGCTTATACATTAAGTCACATAAAAATGGTAAAGGTTTATTTATAAAATCTTCAAAAAACTAAGAAATAAGCTACCTAATCGTCCTCTAACTAATGTAGATATTCAAAAGTATGCACGTAACATCCCCTACTTTCGAGGAGTCTACATGAAAGATCAATTACCAAGGATGCCAAAACGGATTGAATGTGGTGTCGTTAACTTGGATAATTATAAGAATGTTGGAACACATTGGGTAGCTTATGTTAAAGTTAACAACTATTGTGAATATTTTGATAGCTTTGGGGATTTGAAACCTCCATTGGAATTAATGCGATATTTTAATAAATGTAATATTTTTTATAATTATACTAGATATCAGAAATTTAATACAGAAAACTGTGGTCACTTAAGTTTAGAATATCTAAGGACTTTTTGGAATAAAAACGTATAAAAATTATAATTTTCTTTTATTTCTATCATTTGCAAGATGTCATTCACATTGTCAATAACTGGAAACTCGTCAACTTTATCTACGTACTATCCTAACACATTGCAACTAAATGAACAGTATGAGTGTGCCTTATTGCATTTCTCAACATTTAATTCTATTCCAAACATCGACAAAACAAATAACAAATTCTATTATGGATCTAACGAAGTTATTGAAATACCTGAAGGCACCTACGAATTGCAAGATATTAATGATTACTTAAAATCTAAAATTAAAGATGCGTCAATCAAACTGCAGTGCAATAACAATACATTAAAAACTACTGTATTCTGTACAAAAAACATAAATTTTAGTAAAGAGGATACTATCAGAAATTTATTAGGTTTTGATAAGCAGATCTTGGAACCAAATAAATGGCATGTGTCACAGTTTCCAGTCAACATTTTACCTACGACAGTGATCAGGATCGAATGTGATATCGTAAGCGGCTCGTACACAAACGGAAAACCGAGTCACATAATTCACGAATTCGCGCTTAACGTACCTCCTGGCTATAGAATTATAGAAATTCCAAAAAACGCAATATACTTTCCAGTCAACCAAAACAACATAAGCTGCATACATATCCGATTGATAGATATAAATAACCGCTTAATAAATTTACGCGGTGAAGAAGTGCAGCTGTATTTGCATCTTAGAATCAAAAAATGATTGACTACAATAAATATGTGCATCAACAAATTCAAAATATCAGTCCCGCTCAAGCATCCACCCCATTAAGAGCTCGCTGTAAGAAGAAAATAAAATTAACTAAAGACAACAAGACATTTCTCAAAGTGATTGGTTTACTAAAATGAATATCTTAGACGTTTTATCCGCTCCAACTTATGATAATACGGTTGAAGGAATTGAATTTCATTCTTACAAGCCCTATGTAACTAGTTTTAATAGAAACGACGAAATTCGCATACCTATTAATCAACAGGACTTGTACATTCTCCCATCAGCGAGTACCTTGTATTTGGAAGGATCCGTTATCGTTAGCAAAAAGGATATGAAAGATAAAGCCACTAGTGTTCATTTCACGAATAATGCTTTACTCTACTTGTTTCAAGACATAAGGTACGAGTTAAATGGAGTAGAAATTGATAGAATAAAAAATGCTGGCGTAACTACCACCATGAAATCATTGATATCAATGAATGAGAACGAATCAAAGACATCGAATTCATGGGGCTGGAATATAGATGGTACAAAAAACATTAACGGAGGTAATTTTTCTGCTTCTATACCACTCTGTAATATTATCGGTTTCGCAGAGGATTTCAAGAAAGTCGTGATAAATTGTAGGCACGAACTGATATTGCTACGAAGTAACACTAACCTGAATGCTGTAAAACTTAACACTGGTGAAATTGTAGAAGACGTACAGATAAATAAAATCATTTGGCGCGTGCCGCACGTTAAAGTGTCTGACAAGGAAAAAATAAGTTTGCTGAAACTATTAGAAAAAGATCGACCACTCCAGATGATATTCAGAAATTGGGATCTGTACGAATATCCTGCTTTACCTAAAACTACAAAACATACCTGGTCAATCAAAACATCCTCGCAAATAGAGAAACCAAGATACATTATTATGGGACTACAGACAAATAGAAAAAACAATAGCAGTTCTGATATGTCTCAGTTCGATCATTGTCATGTTCGTGATGTAAAAGTGTACCTCAACTCTACTTACTTTCCGTATGAAAACTTAAATGTGAGTTTCGCGAATAACAGAATCGCTTTATTATACGAGCAATACGTCAGATTTCAACAGTCTTATTACGGGCGTCGACCGGAGCCCTTATTAAGTGAAAAACAATTTAAAGATTTGGCGCCACTATTTGTCATCGATTGCTCTAGACAAGCTGATAATGTAAAGACAGGCCCTGTTGTAGACGTAAGAGTGGAAATCGAGAGTGATTCAGAAATACCCGATCAAACTTCTGCGTATTGTCTTATATTGAATGACTGTATTATTGAATATAAACCTTTAAGTAATACAGTCAGGAAAATATCATGAATCCGAATACTGTCATATTAGATGTTCAAGGGTTTAAAGATCTGTACAATAATTTTATAATAAAAGAGTTAGCTTTTGCTACCCGTGATTATACGCAAACATTTTTAATAAAACCACCATACTTGTTTAAATACTTAACAAGTGACGAAAAGAGGCAAGTTAAATGGCTGGAAAGAAACAGAGGCATTTATTGGAACGAAGGGTATATCGACTATAAAGAATTTCATCGTGTAATCGTTCCCTATCTAGAAAATAAGGAAATCGTTGTTAATGGTTTGGAGAAAGTAAAGTGGATAAAGGAACTTTGTGAGAACTGTAAAGTATCAGACCTTGGTACCGAAGGATGTCCTAATTTCTATATTTTACATAAAAAATACTGTGAAGGAAGAATTAATTTAAATTGTATAAAACATTTAAAGCATTGTGCTCTTAAAAATGTGTTATGTATAAGAAAGTATTTAGAGTTATAAATGTGTACCTACTTATATGGTTATTGGTTTTATAAATAAAAAATCATTTGTATAGTAAAACTGCTTTTATTTTGTTAAACACCCAACACTTCTTCAAATAAAACACTCTACTTTAAAATTAAATAAAACAACATAATAAGAACTAAATATTAGCCTAATCAACTTCTTACGCAAACAGATATATATTAAAAATCACTATCTATTAAAGATTTAGATATTTTTTTAACTAAAGATTCAGTTTCGTCCATAACATTGTCGATAGCGTCTTTAACAATGTATTGAGCACTTATAATAACGTTCTCACTGTCACTGTCAGTGTCACTGGTTTGCGGATTGTTATTGGTTAGATCTATGACTGATATTTTTATTAATTTCATGCCTCGTCGCTGTAATCGGCTCATCACAAAAGATTTAGTTGGATTGTGCTTCTTCGACTTTTCCCTGCATCGCTGTTTTGACTTTTTTTCTTTCGTCACATGTTTGCTGTGCTCGGGTTCGTTGTGAAGCGTTTCGGAGAATCCTTCATAAGGATTTTGGGCGTACTGGCTAAACATAATCTCTGATTCTGTATTCTGGAACAAAAATAGACGCTCATTAAGTTTAAACTAAACCGTAGACGTTGATATAGTGCTGCATAAACGAATTGTCAGCGGGTTACAACATTCATAGCAGATTCACTAATAGCTTTGAGCAAAATTGCTGAAAACTCTATCGCTAGTTACTAAACAAAATAAAAATAAATTGAGAAACTTACCAATGACATGCTCGCGATAAGCAATACGTTGTGTGCTTCGTACAAGTACTCAAGTTGAGTTTTATTTCGTAAATGACAAAAAAAAAAAATACCATCGCAACGATTCCCAATTTAGATTAAAATGTTAACTAAGCTTTTCTGAGGGTAATGCACTGTTACGTGTTTGTAATAGGTATTTTGTATGATCAGCGTTATGCAATTGACGCAAACATGGCTCTTCAAAATTTGTATAATCAGTCTTATTGTATTACGTACAAAATACATTTTGCCTCTGAAAAATGATCGATCCAAGTTTCAACGCGCAGTTCATGTTGCAACTTGAATCTTGGTCGGGTTTCATTTTATTTAACCAACTACAAAAAAGGAGGATGATGTCTTAAATCATAAATTAAACAAGTAGTCATAGTCATTCACATTTTATTTATATTTTTACAATAACTTAGGTTTTTAAAACTATGAATTATATTTATCATACATTAAAAAGTTATTTAGGTATATTTTAAAAGCTATATTAAGATTACGTACGTTACATAAATCATATTCGAACTCTATCACTAATTAGCTTAATCTTAAAATACATTTTCGCTCTTTAAAATAAGTGAGTGACCCCAGGCACGCGTTGATATTCCATCTACAGATATTGAGCGTTTATCGTCATTTCGAGATAAAGCAATTTTGTTGACACTCTTAGTAAATATTTCGTGCTTTATAGATTTAAACATAATATTTTTTCTACGAATAATTCCACCATTTAATAAAATATTTTCATAATCTGTTATATTTAAGTCTCTTACTACACTTGATTTTACTCCTTTTGCTTTTTTAATGACTTTATCGACGGTTTTTATTGAGTAAAGCTTCGATCTCAAACCAACAAAATCTGAGATATATTTTCCTCCCATTTCGTCTTTGAACAAACCTGGCACTTTTTTGTTCATAATTGGTATGTTAAAATCATTTTTATCATCATAGTTACTGGTGTCGAAATATTGCAAAAAATTACACTTCAAGTCATGGTAAAAATCAAACGTGAATATTTTATAAACAAACGAATCGGTATCTGTATAACACAGCTGCACTCGATCTTCATAAAAAGGTTTAACAATATTATAATGAAAGTCATACATGTGTGTCTTAGAAAGTTCTAATACAGTGAATCCAATATAAATAGGTTTATCTAAAATAATTTGGTCAGGTTTCATTTGTATTGCAACTAAGTTTTCAGTTAGAATAGAAGCGCTATGGAAATAGGGGTTGGCTACAAGTCTCTCGGAGGATATAAATTTCTTAGTTCGATTAGATTGATCACACCATTGATTAACTAAATGAACGGTTACTCTATTTTCAGTATTTTCTAATGTCTTGCCAAAAACACTGTTGTTTAACAACTTAAAAAAGTCTTGTTCGAAAGAACTTTTTGCCTTTTGTCTTAATCGAGTGTTTAATTCTATGTACTGTTTTAAATAGGGACTTTGTCTAAAAGTAATAGCTTTATGAACTTTACGTAATATTAAACCATGTTCTAAACATTTTTTTAAATGAACGTAATGTATTACGTAGTTGTACTTATTATGCAAATTTGCAACTAGTTTCTTCGTTTTACCTCCTGGAGGTATACATTTCTCAGGACAAAATGGTAAATCATTGTGGTGTTTGTGTAAATGTTCAGGATAAAAAAGATCGACTTCTAATATAAAGCCCCACTCAGAGTTATTCTCGATATTTTCTACACGAAAATTAGTTAATTCAATTTCATCAAGAAATCTAAAACTAGAATATGGTAAATACTGACACATGCTGAAGCCGTATAGGTTATTACAGTCTAGATATACTATAAAACTCTGAGGCTGTGATGCATCATGTTCTGGCATGTATTTGTGATTTGCTTTTGCATACCGATGGGAACACATGCACAAGCCACCTCGTATACCGCTTTGAATCATTCTGATGATAGCTAGATCCGAAATCAGTTCTAACTGAACACCTGTTTTTAGCAACATTGCATCGAACGATAAACTGGGTGCAGTTATGTAAAAGGCAGGATCGAGTTTGTAATATTGTTTACATGTTTTCCGAAAATTTTGAAATATGTCTGTCAACAAAAGCACGTCAGTTTTTAAGTATAGATCTGTATACTCGCCTAGGTCAGTAATATTGAATTCAGCCCATACATTCTGAGCATGATTATAATCTTCATCGCTTATACCTTCGTTCGTCAAAGAATTATGGAAATAATATTTCGATGGTAATGACTTTTGTTCGTAACATTTCCAATCTTTCATATAGTCATAGGGGTACACACCTTTACGAATTAGCAAACTAAATTGTGTTTCATCAGAAAAATTTGATTTAAGGTTAACAAAATCGTCTACTTGCAAAGTTTTAGCAAGTTTGTCTAAACTAGTTCCTAGAAAGTTGAAAGAATCTAAAAACCTTATTTGTATAAACTCATTATCAGCAATAGGAATAAACTTTGTAAACGATATATATTTTTCCTTAGTCTTGGGTATTATTTTAATTTGTCCTGGAATTTCGCCTAACTTTTTAATAAATAAATGACAATCGTATCCGGATAAGTTATGAAAAAATATTGGGATGAATTTTGGTACTTTGTGTTGTAGGTTGCAGTGTCGATGTGCTGCACCTCGGTACCGGCCTGTAATATGACAGTGATCCCTTACTCGATCTGTCAACAGTAAATTTTCACAAAGGTAGCACTTAATAGCGCGTTTGAAATCAAGAGCATCTATTTCTGTGAATATCATAGGCTCGCTTTTAGTTAGAATTCTGTGTATTGCTTTAGCATCTTCAATCAGTAAATGTATAAATTTTGAAACACAATCTTTTCCGCGATAACTTCTATAGCCGCCAACCCTATCGTTAAATGATGACACTACATTATAGGCGAACGCGGCCGGTACGTGACGATGTGAGTATGACGTGTTAGTGGTGTTGAAATTATCGCCGGAAATCGGTTCGAGTATCGTTTCGAAATCAGCATATATGACGTAAGGAATGTTTTGTTTTCTATCATAATTTTTGAATTTTAAAAATGTTCCTTCTTCTGGTAATACCGTGGCAATCCCTCCACACATGTGTGATTCAATTTGAATGCGCGTCGGAAAAAACAATAAGCACGTTTCGCAAAAGTACAGTTTACCATGATGTTTAGTTATCTGATTTCTGACTAGACGAGGTAAATCATTGATAAGACAATAATGGGTATTAGTATTATTTTCTAAGAACAATAGATGGATACTCTTAGATTTTTGATTCGATGTTGAATACAAAGGTCCAACGATAGTCTTATTATTTTTTAAACCATACACGTAAATATTCAAAAACGGATTATTTTTCTCAAATATAGCTATACCCGAAAATGTTATCGGAAATGTCAAACCATCAACATTCAAAACATCCTGGAAGTAGGGATAAGATGAAACTCTGTCGGGGTGTTGTTTAGCAGGGTACAGAGCCGCCACTACGCACCATAAAAAACAATACTCATCATTGTTACGAATATTCAAACAAGCTTTTTTATTTTTTATACATTTTGGTAAAGTTATAAATTTAGATCCACCGAGAGGCTGATATTTATTCATATTTATTTCTACATGGGAATTGCTCAAAAATGTCCAACCACTATCTCTCTCCTGAAACTCTTCAATTTTCTTTAACAGTAAATCAACCGTTGCTTTATAAATTGAATCAAAATCGTAATTAAAATTAATAATAATGTTTTTTGTGGCGAACGATTTCATTTCCTTTTGATCATTTTTAAACATAAGAAAAAAAGAAAAAAGTTCAAAATTTATTTTCAGAGCTGTATGTTTCAATAATGATCGGTTTATTAGAGTTTCAACTTGTTTACTAATATTATTAAGAAACATTTCAGGAAAATTATTTATTTGTTCGCTAGCTGCTATGATTTTGTAACTTATGATTCGTTCTTTAAAAGAAGAATTAATAATTGCAACATTATCATAAATAGAGGTAGAGCTATTGTTTTTATGTACATTGCTACGTAAATGACCAGACCATCGACGATTTACCACAAATACTTTGCAATCAGAACAGTAAGGCATTATGTTATTTTTAAAATTAAAGAACACTTAAAATAATTGCTTATTTAAATAAAATAGATTAGGTAATACTTACAACAGTTACAACTAATAATCACGATCTTAGGTTACAAAATATTTAAATTATTAGTACAACTTGATCAGGACTATTTTACGTTCGTTCCAAGATTCCTTGTATAATTCTTCACATGCAAGTCGGTAATTATGTTTAGGTAGAATTTATCTGAAAAAAAAATGGATGCATTAGGTACACAATTTAATTAGGTAGATAATTGTATGTTCTGGGAAGAAAAATGTATTAATAATTAGTAATGAGTAATAATTACCAGCAAAATATGAAATGTTTTAAACATAGGAATGTGCATCTGCTTGGTTCAAATATGTTGTTATATTTCGGGTCATTACATAGTTCTTCACTGGTAAGTTTAAGCAATGTATCTGAAATAAAAAAATGGTTTTATTTGATGTATCGATAAATAATTAGGTATACATGTAATTATATATTCTGGGTATAGAAAAATAGTCATTATGTTCTGATATTTGATAATTACCTGCTCAGTATGAAATGATTTATACACGTGTTCCAATTATGTAGATATATTTCGGGTCCCAAAATATAGCGATTACAGCTGCTCCAGGAGATGAAATCGTTCGTGTGATCAATACAATATTTATTTATAATAATTATTAATATTAATTATTGAATAATAAGTCTATGCTATCCCACTGCTAGACAAAAAATGGAGGGAGCTCCATTTCTTCAACTGTCACAGAACAATTAAGTAAGTCATTATTTATAATTTACTTAATTGTTCTGTGATAGTTTAGAAAGGTGCTCACTCCATCGTACCTTTGAAACAATAAGTATCTAATATTTTAGAGTTTACAACATAGCAACATATTATTGATGCCTTACGAAATTTTATTTTTTTTGTCTACAAGCAGAAAAATATTTCATCATAAAAGTTGTTTTTGCACAAATGTGACACGCGTGTCAAACTTAATTGTTTAATTCATATTCACAATAATCAGCTATTTTAGTTAGGGTTGGTAATAACTTGGTACGCATTTTATGTATAAGCAATATACAAATTTTATACAATGCACTATTACGATTATAATATATCATAGTATATCGTTAGATATTGATGAGCGTGGTTTCACTCATGGCTGTTAGTGTGGTTATGGGAATTATATTATTGATTTATTTTAGGAAGTCTAGCAAAGTACGACGAGACCAAAACGTAGATGGTCAAATGAGTACCTTAGAAACGTTAACTTATTTCCTGTACCCACTCGAGCATAAAAGTATTAGAAGTAAAACTTGGATGTATAACATAATAAATACTGATCTAATGATTGTCTCTAGATTGCCAAATATTTAAATTACTTGCAAGAATATTCCCTATTAGCGTTGTTGATAACTTATCTACTGGTTAACGTTTTGTCAACCCTAAGTCGCTTCACTGTCTCGTCATTCGATGCTACCTGAGACAACCTTATTGTGCACTTTTTGAACAAGTATAATACGTCTAAGGATAAAAGTTGTTTTACACAATATTGTATGAACGGTTGCCGTCATTTTTAATATGGTGAATTATCGTTCGTTTTCCGATTTATAAGCTACATGTTTTCGATGTACTCGGTACAAACTAACTGAAGTCTACAAGTGTGGAAGTAATCTTCAAGAAGTGCTCTGCGATCCTGCTGCGTTATTCTGTCAATATCAGTGTTGATAGCTAACCGCTGCCTGCTGCTGTCAGTCACTACGACTGCTTTCATCAGCCTGCCATATCGATTGGAGATAATTGGAAAATGTAAGTATAAAACATTCCCGCTCGGTTCATAGCTCAGAGATCTGACCCGATGCAGGTGATAGTAATAATTATGTTTGACTATTATTTTGTTGTATCTTTATTTCAGGTCTGATTCTGAGTGCGAGTACTTTCAACTAGCTCCGATCCCCGACCAGAAAACGAAACCCAGCCGCAAGCCGTCTGCAGACAACAATAAGAAACGCAAGTTGCACCCACCATCAACGAGTTTAATTCGTACGAGGTAAACAAACTATTCAATAATTTAGTTCGCCATACCAGTTAAAAATCATCAGTTATTCGTGTAATGTTACAAGTCTGCTGACAGATATGACTTTATAAGTGCCTGATATATTTTTATTTGTACGTCTCTCATGTTCTGCAGGCATATTGAACTTAGTCAATATGCCTGAGATAGTGTATTTTTTTTCCTGTGCGTATCTAAACGGTAAATGTACCCTGTAAGTGTATGATGAACTAATAGAAGTTTTCGTTGTTGTTTCAGTAAAAAAACCAGTACTGATAATGATGTATTCGGTATCAGTAACAACTACGGGTCTGATACCTTGCCAAAAGACGATTCATCGAGTACATGTCTATCATCATTCTTCGTTAACCGAGTTGCCAACGGCTGCGAGCGGCGAGCAGCGAGCATCAACGGAGAGTACTACGTCGACTGCAAGGTATACAAGGCTGACGACGCGCGCCACACCGACTCCCAGGAGCTGTGGAAGAAGGCGCTTGTGCGACTCAAGTTCCAGACCGACTCGGATTCGTCTCAGTGGCGAAAACTACAAGAGCTCGTGCGTTCGTTAGATACATTATTTCCAGAAAAACCAATGTTTTACGACAAATAAACCAAATATAAAATGTATCTTGTTTATTATGCAGATCCCCTTCAAAGCAGTGAGTGAACAAGTCGTTTCTAATACTGAAATGCATGACCAAATCACTAAGTCGTTTCCCTGCTGAAACGCATTACAAAACCCAACAAGTCGTTTCTAATACTGAAACGCATTTCAAAAACACCAAGTCGTTTCAACCCACGAAGCGCATTACAAAAATCATCAAGTCGTTTCCATGCTGAAGCGCATTACAAAACCCAACAAGTCGTTTCTAATACTGAAATGCATGACCAAATCACTAAGTCGTTTCTATCATTGAAGCGCATTACAAAAACCAACAAGTCGTTTCTAACCACGAAACGCATGTCAAAATGACTAAGTTAAATCTTAATCATTGATCATGTCGATGGTTATCATTACTGTCCGATGCCAAGCAAACTTGCCTAGCTACTGGCAGCCAGTCGTATAACTCGCATGATCTTTGTATGAGTCCAGTAACACCAGTCGTTTCTAATACTAAAATACGTGCCAAATTCATCAAGCCGTTTCCAAGCTGAAGCGTATTACAAAACTCAACAAGTCGTTTCCATGCTGAAGCGCATTACAAAACCCAACAAGTCGTTTCCACCATATATGAAGCGCATATCAAAATCATCAAGTCGTTTCTAACAACGAAACGCATGTCATACCATCGTCCTCAGCACGGTGAACTCGCCCGGCTACTGGCGGCCAGTGGTATAACTCACATGATCTCCAGGTGAGTACAGTAATATACTACACAGTCGAGTCGATCGTTCATTATTGGGCATTCTATGCCACTGTCGGATAGCGAGGCGCACTAGCCGAGCTACTTGCCGACAGTGGCATAGAATGCCCAATAATACCCTACTGCTACTATTTTTTATATTTTTAAATGTTTTTTTTTATATGTGTTTTTAAGAAATATTTAAAAATATATAAAATATGTAACGAAAATAAATAAAGAGAATAATAATAATAATAAATCTTTATTGTAATAAAACCAAAGTACAAATTAACTTACTTATTATAGGTGTCATTTGACGCTTTTGCCTCTATCTCCGCCTTCGATTTTGGTTCCGATTGCAATAAACAAACTCTGATTCCGAATTCGGTTCTGATATATCCACTTCCACCACATCCCTAATTCAGAATCAGATACTGTACCGTACCGATTTTATCTATTTTGATAAATATTGATTGCGACACTAGCATGTTTGTAAATTGTATGTACGCACGTAAATACCAATACCGGTGCGCTAGCATTTTATTGCATGGATGCCCATTTTCTACAATTAAGGTAACTAATTTCTTAAATAAAAACTACCTAAGTGCATTTTAAGTAAAATTTTAGTGTTTAAATTATAATTGTAACTTAATTTTCTATTTGGGGCGTATAATAGGTGTATTTTTATTCCAGTTACATGTTATATACCTAAGTACATTATAACAATCCTAACATTGCGAAATCAAATCAGCTGACCTGTTACCATTTACATTTTGTTTATTTTCATAAGCGAATATAAATGTATGGACTAGACGTTTTTTATGATTTCAGATTCTAATCTTCTTATGGGACTAAAAGGTTTTCACCTTGTATGGATCGAACGGATTGTTGAAAATGATCAGACCAACTACGTAAAGCAGTTATTACCTCTTTTTACGCCAATAACCAGTTATACACGACAATGTCATTCTGAAAAAAAAGAGATATCCATTTTTTAGTTTTATTTTCCAAGTATGTAATGATATTTTTTTAAATAATTGTTTAATGTTATTTTACAGTTTTAATTTTGATCATAATTTTAATTCTTATTTTGTTTTGTTTTAATAATCTTGATTTTAATACACATATTTGTGTTTTCATAACGACAGTGAAATTTACTGGATATGGACTCTAATAATATCTAAATGATTTTAATTTATTTATTTTTGATAGTCCTACGGAATTTCTCGTCTGCTATTTTGTTTTTTTTGCAAAACTCCCTTACATAATGATCATTTCAACCGGTGTGCTCGTGTATTTCTGATGCTAACTGTACCTCAGTAAGTAGGTTCTCTCGCAGACCAATATCTCGCTACAGCTAAGTAATACGCAGTGACTAAATGAGACAAATTTGTCACACACAGCGACAAAGGGCTCGTGATTAATGGCTCTTTAGAGGTTATGTTAGGATTGTTAATACCTGGCCGGAATTCTGTAGGCGCGGATATACAGCGTATTAAATTAAATTTTGCTTTAACATTTCCTTTAAAAAGATAACGCGTCCTTTAATATAATAATGTTGAGTAGATATTTTGGTTTGTTTATCATTTTCAGTCATATTTTGGTTTAGATCAAATGTTCAATAGATGGAGTTGAAATTCGCGAGTTTTCACTTGGAACTTCTTAATAGCAGCCCACGTTTTAAGTTGACGCCCGATTTACAACAATAGCTACCACAGTATCAGCCGTATCAATGGGGCCCCGATGACATGTGCAAAAATTCGTAACATGTTTTCCACAAACTTAAATTATCTTCTAGGTAAAAGCTCCGTAATGAAAAAATAATTACAATATGAAAGAAAGAAAGAAAGAAAGAAAGAAAGAAAGAAAGAAACGTTCCCGTTTTCGAGCTCAGCTTTCATGAGCCCGTACGTTGTCTAATCGTTATAGACGTAACCTATTGAGTTAGTCTGGCCATCTTCTTTGCGGCTTGTCGTGCTGTCTCAGGGCATCAATTGTATGTTAGTGGGGCCTATTTTATATAAAAAAAAACCTTCAAAAACGTTTGATTGGGACTCAATACGCCACTGGTTACACAGGACTTAAACATAAGTCTACGAGTGTATGTGTATGTCGGAATTTTTGCCGGGATTTTTTTTTGTGAATTTCAGTGGCTTTTTTTATTCTTGATAGGTTCACGCTTGACCGCTATCTCACCTGATGGAAAGCGACGATGCGGTCGACGATGGAGCGCGCTTACCTAGAAGTAACCTATTCACTCTTGACTTAAAGACACCCGGGTTGTAGCCATCAGGAAACACAGATTCCGGCAAGGAATTCCACTCCTTAGCTGTACGCACTATGAATGTGTTCCCAAAACGTTTCGTGCGTATAGGTGGGATGTCCACCATGTACCGGTGGCGCATCGGCGTACGCCTGGAGGTCCGATGATGGAACGGGCTAGGCGGAATTAAAGTGAGTAAGTGAATTAAAGTGGCTGTTTTAATTATTTGCTAATTGATTCTTAGTAGACAATTATGATGTAAAAATGTAAAAAAAGAGTGTAGTTTTGTATCTCAAGTGTCTACAGAATGGGACAATATGTAGAATCATTGAAATAAGAGCGATCTCGGTAAAATAGAGCTGAGAATTTTATTGTAGTATTGACTACTTCAGAGAAGCTTGCCGAGAAGGTTTACTCGATACATTTGCCGACAAATACTGCAAAAAAATTAGAATATGTTACATGCACATTCTAACAGAACTCAAAAAAACTGTAAAAATACTAAATACTAATTTTGACTCTGGATAAATGCTCAAAATCTGTACTACAGGTACTACTCTACCCACCCCTTGGGGAGCACAGATTTGATGTTTTGTTATGTAATAAAATATAAAAAAATAACAGTAATTACAGTAGACACGCATAGCAACTAACTTCCCCACTAACCTGACCCTGACCCCAGTTTCAATTAAACCGCTATCACCAACCTCATCAGTAAAAGGCATTTAACTATTAAAACTCATTTATCCTATCAAGACTGACTTCTAACGGTTTACCTATCAGCTTTCAATTTAACTTTGCAAACAGATCGACATCAAAAAGTTTTGTTATCAAGCTTCGAATTCGGAAAAATGTTTGGATAAAAAAATTCCTGGAGAATTCCTGAACTGTTTACGATTATATCTGGTTTTTTTTTTATTTACTCTAGAGGTGTTTTTTTTTAATAATATAAACCAGTGCTTGACTGCGATCCAACCTGATGGTAAGCAGTGATGCAATCGTTGATGGTGAGGTGCACTGGTTACTGTTGAGCCTATTCAATCTAGCCTTGAAGACACCTGAATTGTAATTCCAGTTAGTAAGTTAAAACATGTTTGCTTTAATATTTAAAAAAATACGAAACATTATTAATTTTCTATACCTACAAAAAAAATTAAAAAGGGTCACAAAAAGCACCCACCACACACATGACACATCTATCTATCAATCTGTAGAAGTTTTTAGTTGTGCGCGCATCACGTAACATGTACGAAATCGTCGTAGATAATTTTTATACATTAAAATTTTGTGTAACTTGATATATTACTTTGGCTTTGTTTCATCGCAATCGGTTGATCATATCAAAAGATATACTACATTTCATGTCTGTTAGGCGGTACGAAGTTCGCCGGGTCAGCCAGTACACAATATTTTGGACTTGTATCAACTGACAAGCGCGTAAACGTACTGTCTTGTGGTGAATCTGTATTTATATAGGGTGACTAGTAATTAGTGTACAATACTTAAACACGTGATTGTGCTCATGATAACCAACAACTTTTACTATGGGAACAAACTTGAAATCGCGAAAAAAAAATCAGCTGTTCAGTACATTTATGTTTGCCTAATGTACTGAACAGCTGATATTTTTTTCGCATTTCGGCTTTGCTCCCATAGTAAAAATTGTTTGTTATCATGAGCACAATCACGTGTTTAAGTATCGTACACTAATTGCCAGTCACCCTATATAAATACAGATTCACCACGTGACAGTACGTTTACGCGCTTGTCAGTTGATTTTTACAGTTCAAGAGTCAAAGCATTTATATTTTAATTAATATTTTTGGACCTAAGAATTTTGTAACAGCAGGCTTAAGGTAAAATGAAAATATATTGCTTTATTATTCATTTGACAATCATTACCACTAATTGCCCTAATTGTACTTTTTCGCAAACATTAATTCCGTCGTCTTGTCAGCTTAAAAGAAAATGAATTGTTCGCTAAAAACGAATGGCATTTCAAACCAGTTCTGTTAGTTTGTTGCCGTATTTCTGTCAAACTCTCTCTTCAGCTAGCTGGCTGGATTTCATTTCAGTAAACACACAATTGAAGCCCCAAACTAAACAGTGTTTCAGCTGTATTGCAGTCAGTCAGCAATTTAATTGCAACACTGAATAATGAAGCAAAACTCAAATAAACTGAATCAGAAGCGTTGAGCTGCCTTGCAACTAAAGCGAGTATCGGCTGTCTAAAACGGGCTTGTTGCATGTTGTACCTAATTAATTTTATACTAATTAACTATATATAATGTATCTTATAACAATCGCAATACAAACTCGATTTCAATCTCTTAAATTTACCAGCATTATTGATAAGTTTTTGATGTTTACTGTCGCTGAAATGAAATTAAAAGACTGGATTCTGAATGTTTTTAATTACCAAAAACAAGGCTAAACAAAAACGAGTAGCGATAAGTCTGTTACTTACATCCTTTACACTTCAGTTAAACGCTACGCGTACGTAAACATTTTATGTTACCGACACCGCAGACCATCACAGGAACACCGCCGTGTCCTCGTGGGGGCGATCGGCGGCAACGACCTCTCGCACTGGGCCCTGGTACAGGCCATGGTCCGGAGCGAGGAGGACCCCGATTTCCAGCCACCATAGGCGTGGGCGTGCGGACGGCGAGCAATGGGTAACTCGCCATCCGGCCGTCCGGTAACCTTCCGGACCGAGCTCAAGTCGTCGACGGCGAGTAGTGTTCCAAGCGCGCCAAGGTCATGTCAGATGTTAGCAAAGCCGTAGGAGCCCAGTTGGGTCGAAGCCTACTTGGGCCATGAGTTCGCTTCTGAAACGAAAACCCGGGGCCCTGGAACGCAAGGCAAAGCAGGAACATAGGAATGGGTTTAAGTCAGTAAAAGTCTGACACGTATTCGCTTGCGCAACGCCTTAAGTACTTACTTAAGGTACTCTCATAGTCCGATGGGACGGTAATCCGACATGGCCGGGGGGTGATCAGGTGCAGGACAAGTGACTTTACATGCTTTCCTAAGGGACAGAGATATCACACCACCAAGTTCCAAACTCCACGCAGCTACAGAGCTAATTCATAAGGAACAAAATCAAAACCCTCAGTAGTCGGGTAAAAATACGACAGCATTTTTTGTCCGACCCGGCAATTAAACCCAGGTCGCCACACTCAGCAGTCACACTCGATCAACGAGGCAATTAATAATATTTATAAGTATTCCTTGCTAGGATTAACCTTTTGAGTCTTGGCCTTTTGGTTTTCATGCGTTAAGCTTGCTTGCTTTTGGAGAGTGTGCGCGAGAATTGCATGACTTGATTCCGCCATCTCCTTTCTACCATCGGACAACCCGACGTGCGGCGAGTATCACCCCTTACGTTGTTGAACCTTCAACGGTCCGGACTAAGCGTTTCGCTTCGTCGTTTAAACCGCGTACATCGAAGGACTGGAACAATTTGCCTGCTGCGGTCTTCCCGTCCAACTATAATTTAGGTGTCTTCAAGGCTAGAGTGAATAGGCTCTGAATAAACTAGTGCGCCTCACCATCAATGATTGCATCACTGCTTACCATCAGGTGGGATCGCAGTCAAACTCTGGTTTTAAATATAAATTAAAAAAAGCTATTTCTTTGATTCAAAAAACATTTCGAATTCTCAAGCCTTCATTTGGCGCACTAATATTGGTAACAAACACTACTTCAAATTGCAAGTAATCACAAACCCATTTCCCCGATGTGGGTCTTAAAAATATTGCTAAGTTAAGGTAGGCACTTGGGTAGTACGTGCTCGTTCCATTAGCGGGCAGCACTTGGAACAGTGCCAAGTCATTTACTACAATATTTGTTGGTATTAAATTTACATAAGCTCCTGAACCCACCAGGAACGTACGCAGTGATTTTAACTGGCAATATAAACGTAAAGGTTGCTGTGAAGACCAGCTCTATAGTGAGGGGGTCATTTGTGATGCAAGACTTTAGTACACAACTAGCTTCAGCCAGCGGCTTTGTCCACGTGAATGTAAGTTTCTCCATACAAACGTTAGACCCCCGTTTTATACCCTTAGGGGTTGAATTTTGGAAAATACTTTCTTAGTGCTACCTTACGTCATAACCGGGAACCTTGTGCAAAATTTAACGCTCCTAGTCCCAGTAGTTTTGGCTATGCGTTGATATGTCAGTCAGTCAGTTTCTCCTTTTATATATCATCATCTTCCTGCCCTTGTCCCGTTTTATTTGGGGTCGGCACAACACGTTTTTTGCTTCCATTCTATCCTGTCACTCGTCACGCTATCACTAACTCCCTTTTCTTTCATATCACTTCTCACACAATCCATCCATCTTTTCTTTGGCTCTCCCTCTCCATCCATCCACATGTAAATTCATAACTCTTTTAGCAACATGCGCTTTTATATATACATATATATAGATTATAATTTACTCTTAACAAACCATCACATCTGTACTCAAGGAAGCTTCTGACAGAGATTAAAATATAAAACGCCTTGCAAAATAGAAACCAAGAGAATGCCTAAGGCATTAAGTCCGCCATTTTGTTGCATGAAGATTAAATAAACAAAAAAAAACCAAGAATATGATAGCGGACAACAAAGATGTGGCAGACCGAAGCTTTTCAAATATAATCGATCTGAACTACTCACGCAATCAATAAAGGGTGACATTTTGACAACAAAACAGCCATTTTTTTTTTCAAAGCAACCGCGAACCCTCAAAAAACCAATAAACCGAATTGAATTCAAGCGAAATTCCTCACAATTATTATGATCGGATCCCGGCGACGTTGGCAACATGTCCTCGGCAACATTCGTTTCTTCTCGGAACACAATTAATCACACCAATTTGCGAGACCGTTAAGTTTGCCAACTGAAGGGGGATCCCCCTATATCTCCGTCTTGTGGTACACGCAAATTTAATTTTCTTAATTGCTCCACTTCAAGTCTTACTAAAACTTCGTCGTGCGGTACTGATATTCGTATTTGGTGAAGAAAAATGGTTCGCAGAAATAATTCAGCATAAATATATGATAATAAACTGACTTGAGTTGTCATTGTTGTCATTAAATATTACGATTTAATGTGAAAACTAAACGTTGATTACTGTCGGTCATTGAGATATGATAAGAGTAGATTACATTACGATATATAATATACATAATATTGTAAGTACTTTAACGTCTCACGTATCGTTTACATTTTCTGATTGAGATGTTATCTTATTTTGAGTAGTAATTAATGACAAAAAAACTGGGTAAGTGCGAGTCGGACTCGCGCACTGAGGGTTCCGTACAAATATACCTATTTAAACAGTTCAATTCCTGAATGGAGTTTCGAAGATTTAAAAAAAAAAAAACTTTTTTTTGTGACTTTACAATAAATTTACTATTTTCAGATTTATTCCTATATCTGTACTATAAGACCTCACTTTATGACAAATTTCAGGATTCTGGGTAAACGGGAACTACCCTATGAATTTTGATTTCCTTGAGAGTGTCGAAATATACGTTTTTTGCGAAATAAACAACCTTATCTCTTTATTTCGTTAACTTAGAAGTTTGATTTTTTCACAGCTTTAAAAGTCCGTAGATTTTAGTATACAGTTTTAATTTCAACTCAATACCTCTACGCGTTCCCGAGATAAAGGGTCTTGATAGACAGACAGACCGACAGATAGACAGACAGTCAGACAGACAGATGGACGGACAACAAAGTGATCCTATAAGGGTTCCGTTTTTTCCTTTTGAGGTACGGAACCCTAAAAACCGGCCAACTGCGAATGGGACTTGCGCACGAAGGGTTCCATACCGTCCGTAGCAAAAAACGAGCAAGAAATCACGTTTGTTGATAGGAGCCCCCTTAAATATTTATTTTATTCTGTGTTTTTAGGTTTTTGTTGTAATCGCGGCAACAGAAATACAAAATTTCTCTATTATCTGTGAAAATTTCAACTGTGTAACTATCACGGTTCATGAGATACAGTCTGGTGACAGCCTGACTGACGGACGGACAGCGGAGTCTTAGTAATAGGGTCCCGTTTTACCCTTTTGGGTACGAAACCTTAAAAATTAATTGTTTATCTTTATCCTTGGACCACAAAACCGAGATATATTAAAATACAAAAGGACGGTTGGTACACACTCACAAATAAGAAGAGTATCCATCTTATTCCGCATTCATATCCGCGCACAGTTTACGTCATCGTCTCGAAGCATCATCGTTAGTGATGTCACGTTCTGTCACGCTGTTTAGATTAATAAACTGTCAGAGAAAGAGGGAAAGGGAGGAAATTGGGAGGGGGAGGCCTGTTAGAGGGCAAGTTCAAGACGAGCTTGAGAAATTGATGTCAGTCGCCGGAATGTTGCTGTGTTCAGGAATTAGTGGAACAAGGCGCAAAAGATCAAGTTGTCTTTGAGTGAAGTTAGTGCAGAAACATTTTTATTAAATCTTTGAACCAATTGAAAGAAACAAATCGGCCGTTGACTAAGCCCAGATCATATACAATTTCACAGAATTCAGTGCAGTCTTCAAAAGAAGCCCTATATAAGTACGTCTAACATACCCTGAACAATCCACCACGATTTTCGCTTACTAATATTTGTTTTACCTTGATTTGTCTAGCAAAACTAAACCCATAGCAAAGAGTAAAAAAAACTTGAGCTACTGCGCATTTTGAGACGTCCACTCAAAAAACAAAACAACTCATGAAATCGCTGTAAAACCAACAGAATCGATTGATTCAAACCTCAGAGAGGCCGGCGGCGGCGAATCAAAGCGGCGGCATTCGATTCATTACGAGCGTGTAATCAGCCGCCGCCATTAGTCGCTCCATTTACTGCTGTAATCGATGGAAACACAACATTCTCCAGTTGTCCAACGATTTCTATCTGGTTTTTGTGTTATGGAGTTTCGGGTGTAAACAAACATTTAACTCGTGTGGAAGTGAAATGTTTTAAGTTAATTACATCAATTTAAAAGATCTATTAGGTCAGTGTGTACTTAGTACCAGAAGATGTTGATTTCTGCGCATTCTGCATATTTTAACAAGACTATACAGACTCACAAACCATAATTATATTGCGATAATCCTAATACAAACTCAAGAGCAGTAATCGAATAGGTTTCCTCCTTCAAACTTAGTCACTTAAAGCATATAAATGTTTTCAAAATCTACAATCTTGCTGCATTTCTTGAAACTCAAAGTTAACAACAAATAAATATGTACATACTTTCTTCAAAGTTTCAAGATTACGATTATCAGTCATTTACACTCATTATTGAAGAGTATCAATAAGTAGTTTTTCATTAAGCTGAATACGAGAGTTAGTAAGTGGTAGATTAGCAGCTTGGCGCCACTTGAGCAGCTTTACATTTAACAAATTAACGATTTTACTCGCAACGGCTTGCTGATGATTTATTTGCTCGTAAACTTTCAAGGAGTGTTAAACTGTAGCCATAGAATTAGTGGAAATTAACAGTGGTGTAACGAATAAGTATTGATTAATAAGATCCACTAACTCGACCTACAATATAATAATAATAATAATATTTTTTTAGAAACATTTAAAAATGTAATCAATATCTAATATATAAAATTCTCGTGTCACGGTGTTCGAACTTGAACTCCTCCGAAACGGCTCGACCGATTCTCATGAAATTTTGTGAGCATATTGAGTAGGTCTGAGAATCGGCCAACATCTATTTTTTTTTTTTTTTTTTTTAAAGTGCAAAACAACGTTTGCCGGCTCAGCTAGTATTGTATATAAATTTAATAAATGGAATAATAATATACTTAGCACACGAGTTTGTCGACATGTGGAATGTGGACTCGGCTGTCATTGTGCCGATTGTCGTGACCGCCAATGGCCATAAAGCCAAAAGCTTCGACGACCATCTGTCGAAGCTGTCGTTGCGCGGTTGGATCAAGGGCCTGCCCCCCTAGCCAAGTTGCAAACGACAAACGTGAACGCTTAGTAATCTGCAATAGATTTTCAACTTTATACCTAAGAGCATAAAGTTGAAAATCTATTAAAGACTACTGAGCGTTAGCGACCGGAATGAACGAAAACACTATGTAATCTTCAATAGATTTTCAACTTTATATCCAATGACATAAAGTTGAAAATCTATTAAAGACTACTGAGAGTTTACGTTTATCGTTTGTGACTTGGCTAGGGGGGCTGATATAGAAGGCAGTACTCCTTGATACGGCTCGCATTGTGAGGAGGTTCCTGTCTCTGGATCCCTAACCACCGGTAGCTTGGACCCTGTTCCCGACACCGGCGGACAACTATTTTTTATATTTTAAATGGTTTATTTAATGTTTTTTAAAAGAAATATTTAAAAATGTAAACAATATGTATAAAAAATAAATAAAAGGAATAATAATAATAATAATACTCACACTAGTATCACACAATGCTACCACTAGATCTTAAAGCGACCCATTTTACGACCTAAACAAAACTGTTAAATGGGATAATAATAATAATGTTCCACAACTATCATCCAACCCCGTCTAGTCCCAAGCTAAGCAGAGCTTGTGTAATGAGTACTAGACAACTGATAAACATAAATATTTCTAAATACATACCTACATGTTATAGATAAATTACACCCAGACAGAGCAAATGATCGTGCTCATCACACAAACATTTGTCCTGGGTGGGAATCGTGCCCACGACCTCCGGCGTAGCAGTCAGGGCCACTGAAAACTAGACCAACATGCCAGTCGGTTAGAGCTTTACCTATAAGGTGTGTAGTTCCATCCCTCTTTCTGGATATTATTAAACAACTCCTCCGGCACTGGCTGGAGTGAGGGAGTCAGAATTTTACAGACTAAGCTTCTGCACCGTGCTTAGAATATGTGAGAATTCATTCCTTTTCTTGGTCTGGGCTGATTCAGATTGACGGAGTCTCAGACTTTTACTGACTAAAACCCACCCATGTTCCTTCAGTTTCAGTGCCACGGTGAGCCTATCGAACAGTCTTGCGACCCCGTCCACACTATGCTAGCAAAGGAGGAGGAAGCACGTGCACGCGCGAGGCAATGGCCCTCGCGCCCCAGCCGATCCAAATTCCGATCCCAATTTCCGGCTACCGTAGGCGCGGGCTTACTGATGGCAAGCAGTGGGTAGCTCGCCGTCCGGTCCGTTAACTGTCCGGACCGAGCCTAAGTCGTCGACAGCGCGTAGTGTTCCACGCGCGCCTCAAGATGTCAGCAAAACGTAGAGACAGCAGGGTCGAAGTCTACTGGAGCCATGGGTGTTGCGAAAAAGATCCCCGGAGCCCCGAAACAATGGCAAAAAAGGAACAGAAGTGGGTTTTTAGTCAGTAAAAGTCTGACACGCCCTCTCGCCCCCATGAGCGGGGACACAAAACATACTTTTCCATTCAAATAGAAGTTCATCTCTTCATAAGTTACCGTAGCCAATCAGAGTGAAGCGTGTTCAATCCCAGCCAATCACGGTGAAGCATTATTCATTAACGCATTCCTCGCTCGACTGACGTGTCCGGTCTGGTTTGCAGGCCGTTTATTAACCGGACTTGTGATCACCGGGTGACATCAGCGGTTCCTGTTTACCTGGGTATTGTGTGCAGATAGCTAGCTGCTTAGTTAACTATGAGATAATTAAACTTAAATAGGGATGTGTTCCATTGTAAGGTACGAAATGCATCTAATGTTATTACTTGTGTTTTGACCAAGAGTGGTTTAAGTTCTTTAGGGTGGAAATCATCCAATGACATCTCCCGCTCTGGGTGGAGTGAGAAGGCGTGTCAGACTTTTACTGACTAAACCATACCTGTGTCCTTCAGTTGCTCTTTGCGTTCTAGGACTTCGGGTTTTGAATTTCTTTTCAGGAATTCCCCGCGGCCCTGCTGGGCCCCTACGGTTTGCTGACAGCTCTTTGAGGACCGCGTGGATCACTCCTCGCTGTTAGGCTCGGTCCGGTCAATACCCATTGCTCGACGTCTGCCAGCCCGCGTCTATCGTGGCTGGCATCGGGTATCGGGCTGATGTCAGGGTCGGAATCTCGGCCGCTGGGGCGTGAGGACGTTCGTTCCTTCACACGTGCGGCCTCCTCCTTCAATAGCATTACTGCTTTGCAAAAGGAGGCTTAATTTACACACCTGCGCTCCACATAAACCCGACCCCTTCACACACACATTTCATATTCATTTAATTCCTACATTTGCTGTGTTAACAATCAATATTAGCAACAAAAATGTCACATTTGTATAATTATATAAAAAGAAGCCGCAAAATCGCCAACTCTGCGTACCTAGTTTAGAAGCTCGGGAATCCGACAATAATTTTGACTGGATTGTCTAACCTACTCTTTTTCTATGCTATGTTCTGTGTCATTACTTTTATGTATTGTATAATTTTATTTGTTTTCCGAATTTCGATGTTTCGATTTTCAAAAATCCGAATTTCATATTATCTAAGAATTATAATGTCTATTATTAAAAATCACGAAAATTATTTTACCGAAAGTCGTAAATGCGATTTGTTAGTTTTCCGATTTTCATACGTTCGAAGAATCAAATGCTCGAAGGGTTCTCGGTCCGAAAAACGATATTTCCGATTTTCAATACATCGAATAAACTAAAAGTCAACATGTTGTGCTGCAAAATTTAGTGACAGAAACGAATCGCTGCAAAACCGACTTCACGCAGTCTTGTCTACCCTACCCCTAGAGTGTAATTTAAACCCGCGTAAGCGCGGAGAGTGGGGCGGCCTGCGAGTTGAGGAGCAGGTGGTTTGAAGGCTCGCCGCCACGGCTGAGGCTGCCGGCTGAGGAGCCGAAGCTGCGGTGGTGAGCGTTAAAATTATCTGCGACGATAAGCTCGCGTGGGGCCGTCCAAACCCCGCAGCGTCAGAGCCGTGACAGAAACAATGCTTGCTACATGTTGCATGCTTACTTGCATGCTGCATGCCTGCTTGCATGCTGCATACCTGCTTTCATGCTGCATGCTTGCTTGCATGTTGCATGCTTGCTTGCATGTTGCATGCCTGCTTGCTTGTCGCATGCTTGCTTGCATGCTGCATGTCTGCTTGCACGCTGCATGCTTGCTAGCATTCTGTAAATCCCCTGTATTATTGATGAATCACTTAGGTTAGATTAGGTTAGGTGAGAACTGTGACTAATAACAATACAAGGCGTTCTTATTTCGGAATTGTATTAATCGGTATTTTAATAATCGGAATTCGTATTTTTGATGTTTCGAATTATCATTAAGTCAGACTTTTTGTTATTCGATCTATTGAAACTCGGTATTTTGAGAATAGTAATTATAAACGTTAGGAATATTGAAATTTAGGAATTATAAAAATAGGAGTAATGATAAGTCGGAGTTGTTATATTCGGAATTTTGAACCATTCGTAATTATGAAAATCGGATTTTGAAATTCGTATAATGTGACTGTCGGAATAAAGTTTTTCGTCTTTATGTAGAGTACCTCCACAGATATTTCTAATGTTCCTCAGACGATCTTAACCTTTTAAACACTACAGCCAACTCAATAACACATACACATTACAATTCTTGCTCCGTTTAGACCGGGACCGACTGTCGTAGAAATGCACTGTCCTATATACTCGCACCACTCAGTGCCGGACGTGTAATCACCGGACGGTGCGGTGGTGGAACCACTCGCTTCCTTGTTTGAACAAGTTTACTGAATGTTAACTTAGTACGAGCGGTATTGAAGCGTAAACAAAGCTGTTTGACGAAGGCTTGTAATAATGGGTGGTTTGCTCTGAAATGTGGTGGACATCTCTGTTTAGTACCGAAGCAAAATGTCTACCTTTTTCAATCTGGTATGGTCTGAGAATGGCACTGTATCATCATCTTCCTACCTTTGTCCCGTTTTATTTGGGGTCGGCGCAACACGTTTTTTCTTCCATTCTGTCCTGTCACTCGTCACGCTATCACTAACTTCCTTTTCTTTCATATCACTTCTCACACAATCCATCCATCTTTTCTTTGAGAATGTCAATGTATCTTTTTTTTTTAATTCTTGATGGGTTCGCTTGTATCTACTAGGAGTACACTTACAGGCAATACAGGGATGATATTTTTTATTTAACATCTTATTTACATAAAGGTACCTACAGAGGCGGATTTAATTCCTTAGGCATTTTGTACCAGTCAACCTGTCAAATTGGATGGTGCAAAATAGTGGTAGGTGCAATAAAAGCGAGAAAATAAAGGTGAATAAAAAAAAGATATGCAAATAAATCATAGGTAGATGCAATACACATTAATAAACTAAATATACAATTATACGAGTAAGTATTCAATTTTTTCCAAATCGGCGGAAAGAGAAATATTAACATTGTGATGATACTATACTTGCTTTGCTTTTTACGATTTTTGGACTTGAACATACACGCACCGCAGGAATGGGCTATAGACGATATTACCTAAAGCCAAGTAATGTCCTCTTGAGCAAAATAGTACCATCAAATCAAATCCCAACCATTTGATTCGAACCTAAATACGTTAAACATCGGAACTTTATGCTTTTATCAAAATTCGTCGCTATTGGGAGGACCATGTTCAGTATAGCATAATAATCGGTCTTATAATATTCCCACTGCTGGGACTCAGATCTCCTCTCTAGGAGAGGGAAAGGGCCGTAATGCAGCACGCTGGACCAGTACGGATTAGTGGATGTCACATATCTTCATATTTTTGGTTCTAGGACATGGCAGTTTCCTCACGATGTTTTCCTTCACCGTTTTGAGAGCAGTGGTGATGAAATAAATTACACAAAGAAATGTGGCTGGTTGGGTTTGAACTCGCAACCTCAACTAGTAAGTCGGGACCGTTACTACTGGGCCACTACTACTTTCTATTCAGTATACACTTATGAAATACCACAAGATATGCATGTACACTTATCTATTGTGACAAAAAAAAACATTTAATTTTTTATAAAGTAAATAAGTGGAATACTAATCAATTGATATTGCCATTAGCATTAACATTTGCATTTGTATATCTACATACATATAGCCACAATTCAGCAAGCTACACATATATTCGTTAACTGGTCCCGCTCAATCAATACGTTCGGCATCAGAGCAGCCGTCAGACGTGACAATTGCACGATGGATTCTATTCAACCGCCGCTGCAATCGAAGGCAGCTGACGATAGATTCGGCGATGGCATTCCTGTGTTACGGAATCAGTGAGTTCTATTTTTGATTGCTGGCAGATTGATGTATGCACTGTTACATATCGGGTTACGTTTTATGCATTGGCCGTCTTTTCAGAGGGTGAACTGTGCCAATATTCACGAATCTAAAAAATTTTACTACGAGGTGAAATCTGTTGACAAGCGGAAAAAATTAGCAATTCGATACATTTAAGTTAGCGCCATTCCACAAAATGTTAACCACTTTTCCCGCGATTTCAGGTGTAATAGTTTTATGACAGTTTTCATAATTGTGAATAAATGAAAAGTGTACTATTTACAGAGTTTGTTCTGAGATGATTCAAAATAATGAAAATCCTTACAAACCGACTAACGTAGTTTAAAAAGAGACCAATTCCAAATTTAATTTCAAAACTGGTTACTAGGTAAAGATATCAATCAAATGGATCGTTTCTGCAGTTACTTACCGTCACCTTATTTCTAGGTGCGGTCGCGCCGGCAGCCTCGCTGCAACTCCTGGAGAGAAGCTTCTCGAACTACTCCGACCGAGCGTGGGCACCCCCCGACGGCACAGTACGGCAGCCTGTGCGACCGCGCAGCCTCAGAGGCCAGGGGGCTTCGTATACTGCCCTTCTGACGCGCTGCCCTATTGTCCACCATCAAGGATTGCGCCGCCAAGGCCTATTATGAAAGTAAGACATATGTAGTACTATTATAACCATATTAACTGTGATCGTAATTTAATTTCCAAAACTTGAAACAAATGACAGTGGATTTTCGGAAGTACAACTTCGTATTGAGCCAAAACTTAACGACTATTTGTGCTATTTTAAACATTGTTATAAACTTGATATTTGTTTAAATGAAATGACTATACATTGGAACCACAGATGTGTGAATATGGAATATTCATTTTTAAAGGCTAACTTTGCTTTACTTTATCGGTGACAGCTCCAGCCACCACCGCAACAGATCCAGCCAGTGCAGCCCCAGCCGCCGCCAGTGCCCCAGCGCACCACAGCGACGGTGGTGCCCACACCCCTGCCAGTACCTCCACCCGCGCCACCGCGCCGCGCCTCCCCGCAGCCCCCGCGCCGCGTGCCACCACCTACCCCACCCAGGCCACCCTCCACGACCCCACAGACAGACCCCAACGGCAACAGAAGAACGGTCGCCCCTGTACAACCACAACCACGACTAGACTGCAACAGAAATCCTGCGCAGACACAGTCCCTATCCGCCAGAAGAGCGCTACCCCCTACAAGAATCCCTGACGCGACACCTTTCCCTGCCCCACTACCTACTCAGAATACTGTCCAACCGATGAAACGGTCTCCGAGCTCAGGGTCAAACATTAGCGTCCGACAGGACTCGAACGTGTCTTCCGATTCGTTCAGTCAGACGTCCTCACCGTCATACACGACGAAAACAATGGAAGCCCCTTTGCTTCCTCACCAGCACGTGAATAAGAGCCTCAACGCGAAGATAGCTCGGGGGCTGCTGCTAAAGGAGCAGCAAGACAGGGACTCGGGCAATGGGTCCATTACCAAGAGTATGTCAACACCGGCGTCGCTACAGACGATCGTCAGGTTCCAGAATGGAAGCAACATGTCTTTGCATCATCGGGTGAGTACTACAATCTTTTATAATTCTTTAAAAAAATGTCAATACCAGGTACATGTCAAGTTAAACCCATAAATCGTGTTTACAAACACATGCAAGCGAAACATTTGACAATGGCGTATTCTATTCGAAATTACAACTAAGTATACCATTTAAACATTTAATACTGCGACAGTTCGTAAGTCCTTATACAGAGAGACAATTAATACCATCAGTCAGTTTGCATTTTCCACTTCACATTCCACGCTTCGCGTTCCAAAAACGGTAACAAAAACGTTTACAGAAACATTTTTATGGCTGCGAATGCTGCAAAAACCCGCGCGATCAACAGAAGCCGTAAAAGCCAGTTGTAACAGTATTTCCCGCACAAGTGTATGACACATATGGCCAGTGTATGTGTAATTAAGTGTCGCTCGCAAGCGCTGCTCGTAATTAAAATATTGCGTCGCATTTAGCGCTTGCTGTGTTTACAGTAAAAACTTTGGGTGCCTGCTTAGGTCCAAAGCTTGGGAGGTAGCGAGAAAAAATTGTTTAAAGAAAATAAGGACTTTTTTTTATGATATAGACTAGTGCTTGACTGTGATCCCACCTGATGATAAGCAGTGATGTAATCGTAGATGGTGAAGCGCACTAGTCTATTAAGAGCCTATTTAAGTATTTACTTTGGCCTTGAAGACACCTAAATTGTAATCGATCAGGAAGACTGCAGCAGGCAAATTGTTCCAGTCTTTCGATGGACGCGGTCTAAACGATGAGGCGAATCGCTTAGTTCAGACCAAAGAGGTATCAACAATGTAAGAGTGGTGTATACTTATAAGAAACTAGATAAGATTTTTAACACAATGCTTGTAGGCAGTTGAGTCGTTTGAAGCCACTCGAGCTGCAACTGATAAAGTTGATAGTTAAAGATTTCGGACCGTATTTGGCTTTGTTGCTATTACCAAAATCTGTGGGTTTAAGTTATTCTATCTCACATATTACTAATAAAATATAGCCCTTTATGAAATTCTTATCTTGACAAATTAGAAATTCCTCCTCACAGTCACATCGCTACCTCTCCTCAGTTGTTCCTTTCACTTTTACAATGAGAGGTCTGCACTTGAGCGAGTCGATCGTTTTCGATTTCAAGATTATGTTGCTCAAAATTCTCTATTATGAGTCGAAACGAAATGGATGCAGGTATTATATCTCAGTCGGTATCGTAAAACATGTTGAACTAACTGACCTGACAGACGTGTCATGTCTTTGCTAAATATGGTCAAAAGCGTGAACTTTCTTTGGAGGTAAGCGGAACCGAGAGTAAAGTCCGGCAAACCTCCGTTGAAAAGGGAGGATCCTCCGACCAGACGGGTGTTATGTCTGGTGGGCAGCAGCCCCATAGATGATTTCGGGCCGTTCTATATGTTCTAATCGCGCGGAGAAATTTAATTGCGCGATGCAGGATTAGTTCTTATGTGACGCCATATATAGGGTGACTGGTAATTAGTGTACGATACTTAAACACGTGATTGTGCTCATGATAACCAACAACTTTTACTATGGGAACAAACCTGAAATCGCAAAAAAAAATCAGCTGTTCAGTACATTTATGTTTGCCTAATGTACTGAGCTGCTGATATTTTTTTCGCGATTTCGGCTTTGCTCCCATAATAAAAATTGTTTGTTATCATGAGCACAACCACGTGTTTAAGTATCGTACATTAATTGCCAGTCACCCTATATGTCGCTACAGCGCGCACGAAGGTTAAATAGTCGTAGTTTTCTATTTTCCATGTTTCTGCATAATTTTATTTATTTATTTAGACTTCGTGTACAGTAGTGGTACTTAAGCGGACTTAATGCAACAAGGCATTCTCTACCAGTCAACCTTTGGATTAAAAAAGACAACACTGTGATAGGTTTGCACAATAAACAAATAACAGATAATAGACACACAACAAAACAACATAACAACACAACACAACAACAACAGACATAACACAATAACACATAATTTTCTTAATTTTTCTGTCTGTAAGAACCTTCTACAAAGTATTGGTAAACTTAAAAAAAATAGATGAATGAAATCACTAAAGTCATTCTCAAGTTATGACATGAACGAGAGAAATAGGGTTTTTGGCTGGCCACCCAGGACAAATGTTTGTGTGATGAGCACGATCATTTGTTCTGTGTCTGGGTGTAATTTGTAATTTAGGAATATATAAGTATGTTTATCAGTTGTCTAGTACCCATAACACAAGCTCTGCTTAGCTTGGGACTAGACGGCGTTGTGTGATAGTTATGTGAATATGTATATATTATATGTATATTCTATTTTATATATAGACTGGCTTCTAGCTGTGGCTTCGCCCGCGTGAACTTAGGTTTCTCCATACTAACTTAGGACCCCAGTTTCATCGCCTCAGAGGATGAATTTTAGAAAATCCTTTCTTATTCTTTGCATACATCATAAAAGGAACCTCTGTGTAAAGTTTCAGCGTTCTAGGTCCAAGAGCTTGGGCTAGGCGTTGAAGAGTCAGTGAGTGAGTGAGGACTTTGCCCTTTAAATAATACTAGCTTCTGCTAGCAGGTTCGCTCGCGTGAAAGTGGACTTCTTTATATGAACTTAGGACCCCCGTGTCATCCTCTTATGGAGTGAATTTTGTAAAATCCTCTCTTAGTGTTCACCTACGTCATAAAAGGAAGCCTTGTGTAATTTTACGCTCCTAGGCACTGTAGTTTCGGCTGTGCGTTCATGTCAGTCAGTCAGTTTCTCCTTTTATATATATAGATAGATACAGGTTTATGAAAAAATATGCTTTGAAGGATTATTGGTTATTTCTGGAAATAACTCCTACCTGCCGGAGTCTATGTTTCCTGATAACAACAATTTGTCAGTAGTTTATAGTTTACTTTCTAGGCAATCATACCTGATAGCGAATCACATCATGGGTTGCCTTATCAGGTGAAATAGCAGTCAAACGCGAGTCTTTAAAAATTAATTATACTAGGCATTAATTAAAACAGAAAATGTCCAGTCGCTAAAATAACTAGGTACTAGAAGAAACAACTAGACAATATAAAATTAATATCGATTTCCAATCATTGTGAGGCTTCAGAATTCATATCGGATTAAATAAAATAAATTGAGACAACTGCTGACGATACCAGCAGGCCCCGACCACTTGACGTAGACTCGAGTGTTTGTTAGAAAATCAACCGCTAGTCTAGATGAAAATTCACTATTGAAATACATATTAACAATTTGGAGTGGCACGATTGAAACTTATGGATACTAAAACCTAGGTATCTTATTTACATTTCTACTAAGTACCGAAGAGGCATTGGCAATTTTGCTATATTATTTTTCTATTTTTCAATAACTTATATGAGTTGGCGGTGAGGAATAAATATATAGAATAAACCAGATTTTGTCCTTTACCTTTTGCAAATGGCACGAATTTTACTATTTTTTAAAACTTTGCCCCACACTAGGAATAACAAGTGTGGGGCTGGACTGGCCTGTTGGTCTAGTGGTTAGTGGTCCTGACTGCTATGCTGGAGGTCGTGGGTTCGATTCCCACCCAGGACAAATGTTTGTGTGATGAGCACGATCATTTGTTCTGTGTCTGGGTGTAATTTATCTATAATATGTATGTATTTAGAAATATAGAAGTATGTTTATCAGTTGTCTAGTACTCATAACACAAGCTCTGCTTAGCTTGGGACTAGACGGCGTTGTGTGATAGTTGTGGAATATTATTTATTATTATTATTTATTTATTATTTATTAACTCCTGTATCGCGGGTGTGTTCCAGACCCGGAACACCTATCTGTAGACCTGCAGGGTCTTTCAGTATTTGTTCCGTGCGGGTATCGAACTTTTAATTTATTAATTATTAAGAGAAATCTTGCAGTTGGACTATAAACTTAAATCAAAAAAATATCAGAACTTAATAATAAGACAAAACAAAAAAAAATATGTAGATAAATCTGTACAAACTGACAATAAAATAGAAACTGAAAATTTCCAAGAACATATTTTATGTGACAATAAAATCGTCTAAAAATAATCAGCCTTTGAGGGATAATACTATTTGTAGTGTTATCCCTCAAAGGCTGTTTTTCGTAAATAAACACCTTTATGTTCTACACCAAAATATAGCGGTTCTGCTTAACAAAGCAGACACTCTCTCTATATGTCTAAATGTACTGTTAAAAAAGGACCAATCTGTGCAGCATTTTATTATGTCAGGTTATGAGGAACGTCTAGTCGTGCCGAATTACACATTAGCTGCATGTTTCAGCAGAAAAAATAGTTAAAGAGGTGGATCCTGTATTCTGGTTCGGTCTGGACATTTGTGGAGGGCGTTATGAGAGGTCTCAGAACTTTCAATAACTAATGTAATAGAATGCTGTGCAATTGAACTGACAAGTTATAAAATAGTTATAGTATGTAGAGTACCAAAGGCTAGTTTAAATGTATTTTTTAGTAAATTAGAACAACTATTAATATTAATAACAAGAAGGAATTGTAGGAATACTATTATAGCAGGCGATAAAGACTTAAATTTAAATGGGTTGAAAAAGGAACTTAAAGACTTGTTGTGTAAAAAATGTTATTATAATTTAAACGACTATTTGAATGATAGGTACTTTGATATCCTAATAGAATTGTAATTTTATAATTTTTGACATCTCTCTCTAATAATTTGACGTTGAATATTAATTTAAATTTAATTCACATTATATTTTTAGATGAAGGGCCATAAATTGAAAATTTTGTTCGTATTATCTCAATACTAACATAATATTTTTTGTTTTTTAAAAATGATTTATATACCTACCAAATATTTGCACGCCACTCGTGGCAGAATGTGATGAGACCATTAATTTATTCCAAGACCATAATTATGTACCATATTCTGACGAAATAAATAAATTTGAAAAAAAAAGAACCTGTGACATGCAGCGCAGTAGTCAATAGAAGTGAATATAGATAGTGAGGAATATTATTATTTATTTTTTAGTCTTTCTTAAAATACCAGCGTATTAAAAGAATTGCTTGTTTAAACAAAACACCTATTTAAGAACTAGAGAGTAAGCTTAGTTGACCGGAACGTCTACTTCTTTTGAATGAAGCGAACTTCGGATATAAACCGTTTAAATGAGAAAATTGCTCGAGTGCTTGGAGTCTAATAAAAATGCTGCTTCCTATTTGACTTGGGAACATATTTAAAGTAGATAGTTTTCAGTCATAATCAGGAAAAAAATTGCTACTGTAAAGTAATGAGGTTTTTCCTTCCTCTATGTTTCAATGCATCAAATTGAAAGTTACAATACGCAATAGCTTGTTTTCGAGCTTGTTATTTTTAAGCAGCTAAGCGGTTTTCTCCGTTTTCGTAGCAAAAGTGAACGTCGCGTCGATTAGAGTGGAGATAGTTTTCTTGTAGATAAATAAATAATAATAAATTACACCCAGACACAACAAATGACCGTGTTCAACTCATCACACAAACAATTGTTTTGGGTGGGAATCAAACCTACAACCACCGGCATAGCAGTCAGGGCTACTAAGTAACCACTAGACGAACAGACCAGTCTAATTTATTGAAGAGTGCCATGGTCTATACCCGAAGTTCTTAATCAGATATTCGCTTAAAAATGGGATAACTTGGAAAAAATATTCTTTCAAACAAAAACAGAATCGCGAATCATCGGTGAAGATATTGCTGGACAAGATGAAAATAAAATATTCAAATCGAGTACCTCCTCCTTTTTTGAAGTATCTAGGCTAAAGAGGACGTAAAATTGATTTCAGTAGGTAGAGCTAGCTTTATTCTCTCCTTAGCCTTTTTTCAACTAGCTTGGGATCGGTTTACAGTCTAACCAGTTGCGGTTGAATACCTGTGTTTTACATGGACTGACTGCCTATCAGACCTCACTCAGTTACTGGGCAACACGATACTCCTTGGATAGACTGATGGTCAGACTTTCTGGCGTCTGACTACCTGCAACAACGGTCAAAGATCTACGAATGACAACCAGGACCAATGACTTTACGTGCTTTACGAGGCACGGGGTATCAGTAATGTCTTCAATAAACTTAAAAAAGTATTACCCGATTTCGAACCCGCAACCTCATGCATTTGAGGCGGGTACCTTAACCACTGGACCATCACAACACGGAGCTTTACGTTGTATTCTGATATCTTATTAAACTTTTAACGACAGCAACAAGTTAGCCGTCCACTGCAAAGACGAACTCCTAATGAAATCTCGCTAACATGCTCCATACAACAACTTCTTTCATCCTCTTTAATAAAATCTAAAGTCCGTCCTTAAAAGCTTTCCACACACAATCTCAAAGTTTCTAATCAGGCGGCGTTCACTGTTCGCCACATACGTATCTGCGCGGAGGGGTGTACACCCGCCCATACATATAGTAGGAAGGAGTGTACAGCCCCGGCCACATATTACTGTTTACATGAGTCAAGATTGCGTCCCGTCTACGTATTACTCCGGGGAGTAATCTGTATTGTATTGCGAAAGAGTTTTGTTTTGTAGGTTGAACGTTTCTTTTAGTATTATCTCGGGATCTTTTAGTAAATTTCTACATTGCTCCGAAAGAAAAGATAAGCTCAGATTACAGCCCACTCCACCTCAGACAGAGGCTTCATGCCCAACTGTAGGAACACTATAATCTGATAAATTTATTATACATGCAAAGTATATATCGCCTCGTTGGTTGTTAGCGCTGCTATTAAGCATGAATTCGATTCCCGTGTAAAGTATTTTAATTTGATCTGAAATATCTCATATAGTGCAGTAGTAACTAACTGTTTCACATGGAAAGTAGAAACTCGTGTATCTAGCGAAATGTGGGTGAATTAAGGTTTCCCCTCTACCTAAACGAATAAATGGTTTTTCTTTCTTTCTTTAAACTTTCGGGCGATATGACCATGATGTTACGTAGTAGGTCCAACCTAGTAGATAATCTATATATATAATAGGAGAAACTGACTGACATATCAACGCACAGCCGAAACTACTGGGACTAGGAGCGTGAAATTTTGCACAAGGAGTTATCTATATATTGAGAAACTAACTGGCTGTCATATCAACGCACAGCCGAAACTACTGGGACTGGGAGAGTGAAATTTTGCACAAAGTTCCTTTTTATGACGTAGGCGAGCATTAAGAGAGGTTCCAAGATTCACATCCAAAAGGGATAAAACGAGGGTCCAAAGTTTTGTATAGAGATACCTATTTTACGCGGGCGAAGCCGCTGGCAAAAGCTGGTATAACATGTATACATTGTAGGTACAACTCATCCTTCATTCTCATGGTTCGCACACCATTAGGTATTCAGTGTTTTTAATCATCATCATCATCATCATCATCATTTCAGCCGATAGACGTCCACTGCTGGACATAGGCCTCCCCCAAATGTCGCCACAACGAACGGTCCTGTGCGTCTCGCATCCATCGGATTCCCGCAACCTTCTCCAGGTCATCGGTCCACCTTGTAGGGGGCCTTCCAACACTGCGTCTTCCGGTACGCGGTCGCCACTCAAGAACCTTTCGGCCCCAACGGCCATCTGTTCTGCGAGCAATGTGCCCTGCTCATTGCCATTATTTTTAATGGTGAATAATATTTAAAAAAATGTTTTAAAACCGATTCCTATTCTACGTATCATTCAATCTCAGTTAAAACGTTCTCATCTCGACAGCGTCTTTCATATCGGCTTCCTCGATATCCATCGCTTGATCAGATGCATATTGCATATGACCTGACGGATGTAGGTCAGCTCCCAACCTGGTTGTTATGCTAATATTGCATCTTGGACGTTCATCCAGGCAGGTTATAAAGCGGAAGCGTATTTGTACGTGTTTGTGCTTAGCTATACCACAGATTGACAAATCTACGTCTGTGAAAACGTACTCGTATGCAGTAAATATACGATTTTCATTGATATATAATACGAGTATCTATGGCATTTAAATAACTTTTATTTTGGAAGTCGGTGATAAATAACGAAGAAACAAAACTAGAAACTACACTTTTTAGTATTTTGAGAGGTCCGTACCTCAAAAGGAAAAAAAGGAACCCTTAAAGGATCACTTTGTTGTCCGTCTGTCTGTCTGTCTGTCTGTGTATCTGTCAAGACCCTTTATCTCAGAAACGCGTGGAGGTATCGAGTTGAATTTACACACCTTTATTACCCACGTTTTTAATTAAACTAACGTTGTTTCTGGTCAGACTTAAAAACACATCTTAATTCCAACCTGAATACAAGTCCTTATTTTTTTTTTTAATTGTGATAAACCAGTGCTTGACCGCGCTCCCACCTGATGGTAAGCAGTGATACAATCATTGATGGTGGAGCGCACCAGTTACAAAGGTTAAGATTATTGCAAAAGTTACCCTGAATAGAGATAACATAACAATAATATCTGAGTGAGTCCACAAGGCAGGGTTCTGAATGTGAAACAATTGCGAGTACGCGCCGCCGAAAGCCGCCGGCGCCGGGTAGCGAAGCCCCATTCATGTCGCTACTGCAGCTCGAGATAAATCCTTTTCGGGAGAATGGCTAACAAACCGTGAATGAAAGCTGTAAGAGCTCTATGATGAAATTTTCGCGTTGTTGCAACTTTGTATGGGTGACCTAATTGGTGCCTGTACTGTGTACGGTTCAAGGATAATCTAGTAGTTTACTCGTCAGTTAACTTCTACAATTTGTGTCACTCTTTGTACTTATTTTTATTCTTCCTCATTTTCATCGTTTTGTGAAAAGTTGAAGACAATTAACATTATTTATTCTTGCTCTGCAAATCTTTTGACAAATTGAAGCAGGCAGGTTTTTTTTATGGTGAGAAATCATCCGATGACTTCTTCCGGCCTGGAAGGAGCGGGAGGGCTCGTGTTAGACTTGTACTGACTAAAACCACACCTGTGTCCTTCAGTTGCACTTTGCGTTCAGGTATAGGTTTCCTTTTCTGAAAATCCCCGCGTAAATTGATTCAGACACCAACAGTCTGTTTCAATCTGAACAATAGAAATAGACAGGTTGTGTCTGTTTCAATGTTGGCAGATTTCTGCGAAGTCGAATCCGAAAACAATATGCTGCCGGCAGATTAGCTTATGTTACACATAGGAGACACAAAGAGAGGAGCTCTTTATGAATCCTTTTGTTCATCAAAATTCATTTATAAGCTGTTGCAGCTTCCCGAGACAACCGGCTTACTTGCAGCACTGGTACGCTTCCCAGCAATAAAATATGGTTGCAGTTGAGGAAGCGATAACTCATGAAAGTTGTCCATTTATTTATTACAGCATGGAGGACTTACAGTTAAAAAAAAAAACTGGGCAAATGCGAGTCGGACTCGCGCAGTGAGGGTTCCGTAGAAAAATACTTACTTAAGTAAATAGTTCAACTCTAGAATGAAGTCTCAAAGATTTTTCCGAGTCACAATTTTTTTTTTTTTGTGGCGTATCAACAAATTTACTGTTTTGAGGTTGATTGCTATATCTGTGCTATAAGACCTCGCTTTATGTCAGAATTCTGGGTCAACGCGGTCAATGAATTTTATTTTTTGCAACATAAACGGCCGTATCTTTTTTTCGTTAACATAGAAGTTTTATTTTTTCACAGCTTCAAAGGACGGCAGATCTAAGTATATGGTTTTAATTTCAACTCGATACCTCCATGCGTTCCCAAAATAAAGACTTGAAGAGTTGTCTTGACAGACAGACAGACGGACAACAAAGTGTTCCGGTATAAGGGTTCCGTTTTTTCCTTTTGAAGTACGGAACCCTAAAAAGTAACAAAAAAGAAAAACCATCATAGAAGACATCAAGCCAATTACAAGTCCTCACGTATAGTGTCAGACCTGAAATTGACATGTGAGCATAAACAGAAGACAGCACTTAACACATTTTGTAACTTATTAAAACGTTTCAGTTACCTACACAGACAAAGTTGTGAAAGAATAGTGAAGATGGATTTGTCGATATTAGCATAGATTATTAGATTTATCGATTAATTAGAAATAGCCATTTAATTTTGCTCTCCTGAATATTTTATAGTTGAAACATTCTTATGCCATGAACGGGAAGCAAATAGGAAAAGAATAGTGAAGATGTTAAGTCGATATCAGTATTAATTAGATATACCTAGCTATTTAGTTTTACTCTTCTGAACATTTTTTAGTTGAAACATTTTTATGCCATAAACGGGGAGGATGAATAGAAAAAAAAATTGATTAAAAAAACCGGACTGCAAGAAAAATCTAAAAAGTAGAACTTTATAGTTTTTTATAACATGTCACGTTTCAAGCAGTGATGCAGTTAGTGACATCAAATCTGTAATTAAACCAAAATATTTTTAAGATGAAAATGTTTGGGAATCGTCTCCTCAAACCCTTATTTTGCCACTGCACCATGGTTGCTAACCAACTTTAAATCCTGATAGATCCTAAATAGTCATTTGAAATGAAAAATAGTGAAAGAATTATATATTTTTTTCGCAACATGGCGTCTGGTTGCCACTATATTAAATTGTGGTTACTGTCATGTCTGCGTGACACTCGCGCGACTAAGATAAATTGGTTGACGTAAAAATCAAATAAATCAGCTCACTCGTTTGGTCTCCAGAGCGCCACAACAGAAAAAATATATCTATAGACTGATAAACACACTTGCGTCGCGCAGTCGGTACAAGAATAATTTATAGTGAACTAACATGCAGAACAGTTGCAATCGACCGTCTACCAGATCGTGGGGCTGAATAAATTGAGTTACTATCAAACCAATTCACTCTAAGCCTGCAGGATCCCGCTTCGGAAAACTCAATAAATGTACCAAATGTGAGACGTTTTCTGGAATATTTAGGATTCGGTTACTACTGTCAATTATCACTGAGTTAAACTGAGTTTATCTCAGTGATAATTGACAGCTGGGACTATTGTAAGAACTTCAAATATTTATTACATCACCTTCTGCTACCGGTATTGCTCGTGGAAAGTTATCCCAAGAACATATTCTCCCAGAATAAAAAGTATCCTATATGATATTCCAGGACTTGAGAGACCCATGTGTCAAGTTTCATCCAAACCTGTTTAGCCGTTTGAGCGTGAAGGAGTATCAAACACACACACACTATCACATACCTACATACATACAAGCTTTCGCCTTTATAATATTAATGTGATGTGTGATAATGTGATATTTCCATCACAACTTATGTCTTTATATTAAGACAGTGGTAGGTACACTAAATTAATCACAAAAAGGTTTTCATAGGACTACTGTATCTTAATTACTTTCACAGTAATTGTGAGGTTTCTAGTCCTTTTAGAGTAAAGAATAGTATTTAAGAGCGTCCTTTTCGAGGTACATTTTCGTACAACTGCTCTTACGTGATTATGATATTACTACACATCTTTCTCTAGATATTTTGAATACACAGCTATTTTGTGGATATTATCTAGGCTTCTATAGAAATCAAAACATAAATTTGTGTAAAACTAATCTAGTAAAGACCTCTGAAAAGGCCCTACATAAAGTACTCATATTTAAAAAAATAAAAAAAAGTACATCAATCGAGATTCAGAATGACGACAATTTTTTGCATTGCCTCTTCATCAAACATCGCATTAGATTGCGTTAGGTGAAGCTACAAGCTTTTAAACCATGCTCGATGTTAACGATAGGCGAGTGGAAAAGGACCCTCTTAATAGAAGTCCATTACTTAAAAAGAGTATCCCGGAGATATTTGCTTAAAGACTATAAAGTTTGTTTGATCGCTACCCAACTTGATATACTTTCTGTACACGTTTCAAATATGTATTTCGTCACCAGATGCTACGCGACATGCGCGGCACCAGCACAGACGCCAACCCACACAAGTTCAGACTGATGCAGGTCGCACTCAACGCGGTGGCGCTGCTCGCCATCACCGGCGCGCTGTTCGCGTACTTCAGAGCCAACCCAGCCGTACAGGTTAGCACATGTTATGGTCATAATCACGTAGGTACAGATTCTCTTGTCCAAACGAAAAGGACTGTGCTGTTATTCACTATATGGGTCAAGAGCGGGACAAAGCACACTTTATTACTGCTAAAATATTATGATTGTTTTTTAAGTTCTCACCATCAACGATTGCATTACTGCTTACCATCAGGGGGGATCGCAGTCAAGCAAAAGTACTCAATACTCAATACTCAATTCTTTATTGCATTCCATATGTACATAGATGGTATAAAACATTGTGAAGATCAATATGGACCCTGTCGGGCACAGCAAAGTTAGGAGAGAGGATGAAGGCCAATCAACAATTCATGGAATTAATTATTATTAGGTATAGGTAGATTCAATAGATGTATGTGTAAATTATTGTGTGGTTAATTATGTTACATATTTTAATTTATTTTTTATCATTGTTATTATTAAATTATGTGCCTATATATTTAAATAAAATTGTGTATGTATGTTATTTATTATGTATACCTATGTATAAGTATTGGTAAATTTTGTCAGATATTTTATTTATTTTTATCATCATCATTTATTATTAAATTAAGTATGTTAGTATTGAAATAAATTTATGTATGTATATTATTAGAATGTCTTAATGTAAGTAAATTATGTCAGGTGTTTTTATTTATTTTTATCATTATTAAATTTTGTATTTATTTAAATTAATTATGTATATATATATTTTTATTATGTCTGTGTATTGGTAAATTATGTCAGGTATTTTAATTTATTTTTGTCGTCATTATTATTAAATTATGTCAGATATTTCAATTATTTTTGTCGTCATTATTATTAAATTATGTCAGATATTTTATTTATTTTTGTCGTCATTTAATTATGTTATTATTGAAATTTATTTATTTATGTACTTAATGTCTTTGTATAACTAAATTAAATGTCAGGTATTTTTATTTATTTTTATCGTCATCATTATTAAATCATGTATTTATTTTAATTTAATTATGTATCAATTTAATTTATATTTTATTCACCTCAGTACTCACATTATTTTGCACATTTGTAAATACATTTATTATAACGATACAGTATATAATTAATAGTTTTTATTGTAGTTGATGTTTATCATTATAGTATTCCTCTACAGTATAGTAGCATTTGTATAAATCAATTTAAAAAAATTATATGCAAAAGACTTCTCGATCTTTTTTTTACACTCGAAAGGCTTCATAGCTAGGTTTTTCCTATAATCTATGTGGAAAGAACTATCTTCTGTTTCCTTTTTCAAAAGGACTGAAATGACAATTTTCATTTATTTTCTTGAATAACTTTATGTACCTACCTACATAAAGCTATTAAAAAAAAAAAAATGAAAACAAAACTTCAACACAATCGGTCCTTTACGCTTTCTGTTTTTTTCTCTCAAACGCTTGAAACCCTAAAAATCAACAAAACGAAACAATTCAATTACAAAACAACTTGCATACAGCCTGAAAGGAAGGCCACCCACAAAAACGTTGGAAAGGCAAAGCTTAGCTAACAAAACAATAATGTGTTCGCCGGTGCTCAGCGGGCAACCATACCGTCTTACCTGCCGTCTTTGTCTGTTTTGTGAGACTCACAACAATGGGCACATTGTGAAGGACGCGTTGTTGTGGATACATATTGTTTTTTTAGCTCCAGAAATTTTGTAAAGGATTTTCTTCAGAGCGCTACCGGTCTCGAAAGTTTGGAAGATGTTTTTCGGGAAATGAGAGTACTAGTAAAATTGTTACGTTAATTAAATACTAACAATAGTATTAGTTTTCCTAACATCTCTTCAAGTATTAAATTAGGGAGTAGACAGGTACGCTACAATATCAGTGTTCTATTACAAACTAACTTTTTACCGCGGCTTTTTAGGATAAAAAAACTTTTTACAAAATAAAATACAACCGACTTCAATATAAAAACAAACTGGGCAAGTGCGAGTCGGACTCGCGCCCTTAGGGTTCCGTACAAACACACCTTATTTAAATAGTTCAATTCCTGAATGGAATCTCGAAAATTTTTCTGCATCGAATTTTTTTTTGAGACGTAACAACAAATTTACAGACCTTGTTTTATACCCAATTTCAGGATTCTGAGTCAACGGGAAGTACCCTATGAATTTTGACTCCCTTGAGAGTGTCGAAATATACGTTTTTTGCGAAGTAAACGGTCGTATCTTTTTTTCGTTAACTTAGAAGTTTGATTTTTTCACAGCTTCAAGGGACCGCAGACCTCAGTATATGGATTTAATTTCAATACGATACCTCCATGCGTTCCCGAGATAAAGGCTTGAAGAGTTGTCTTGACAGACAGACAGACTGACCGATAGACGGACAACAAAGTGATCCCAAAAGAAAAAACGGAACCCATAAAGGATCACTTGGTTGTCCATCTATCTGTCTGTCTGTCAAGACCCTTTATCTCGGGAACGCGTGGAGGTATCGAGTTGAAATTAAAACCATATAATCAATTCTGCGGTCCCTTGAATCTGTGAAAAAATTAAACTTATGAGTTATCTGAAAAAAAAAGTACGGCCGTTTATAATGTCGCAAAAAAAAAGGTGTATTTCGACACTCTCAAGGGAATCAAAATTCATAGGGTACTTCCCGTTGACCTAGAATCCTGAAATTTGGCATGAAGCAAGGTCTCATAGCACAATTATAGAAAAAATCTGAACCGAATTTTCCGAACCGATTTTTCCGAATCGTAAAAAACTTTTTTTGCGATTCGGAAAAATCTTCCTAACTCAATTTGGAAATCCAACTATTTTCATAGGTAAGTTTGTACGGAACACTCGGTGCGCGAGGCCGACTCGCACTTGCCTGGTTTTTTTCCTTGTGTAAAAACACTAAAAAAAGCAAAATAACTTTAATTTCGGAAGTCTGTGTTTGTATAGTAGTTTTTTTTGTCTCATTGTTATTTAACACCGACTTCCGAAATTAAAGATATTTTGCACTTTTTAGTGTTTTTTTTTACATTGAAGTCGGTTGTATTTTTTTTGTTAAAAGTTTTATATTTTATATTTTTTTTGTTGCGTTACCACAACTAAAAAGTACCCCTCAGTCAAAATTAAATTGTGCAAGTTCTATGTATAGTAAACCTATAGAATTTCGTTCTTACATGTGACATGTTCGATACAAACTTTATAATTATCTACTAATCAGACAGGAACATCGGTACTTACTTCTATTTTATCTCAAACTGCCGTCTTGCAATGAAATGATGAAGAGATTACTGTATACGATCGATTAATTAATATCACTCCTTGTCCACAGTACGTGTCACAGGTGGTAAACCGGTCCACGGTTGTGACGTGGCCGGCGCCCACAGACCCGCCGGGTGCCAGGAACCCCGCGCCAGGGGTGTGCCTTCCCGTCATCGTCAATTTTTGCCAGCAGCACAGGATACCTTACAACTTCACAGTGTTCCCCAATTACATTGGGCACTTCGGGCAGAGGGATGCCCAGCAGGTTAGTTGGTTCCTATTTTTTTTTAATCGACTTTCAAAAAAGGAGGAGTTACTCAAATCGTCCGATTTTTTAAAGTTTGAGTTTTATTTTATGTAATTTATTATCTTGGTGAAGAATCAAACATATATAAATAAATAAATAAATCACAATTGTCCGTGCTCAATGACTGAGCTGACAGGTGCACCTAGTCACATATGAGTACAGACCTACTGGTCGCACAATATTTGGGTATAAGTTAATTGACATTAAAATAAGAAAAATGTTGGGTTGTGTAGGTTTTGTCAATTCAATAGGCCTGCCTATAGACCAAATTCAATATAGACGGAGACGTAACGCTCCGGGTTAACTCAGGATGGAAGAAATGGCAATAGGTTATTGGAACAACTTGCGACCTACGGATCTCCCTCATGTTAAAGAGTAAAATGTGCAAGTCCGTGTATCCTGTAATGCTGTATGGATCAGATTATAGAGCTGTGAAAAAGAGGGATGAAAAAGATTGCGTGTAGTGGAGATGAGAATGTTAAGATGGATGTGTGGTGTGACGACAATGGTTGAAGTGAGAAATTACTATAATAAACGAAGTTTAAATGTGAAACCAGTGACTAAAAAGGGAATCGTTTATCTTGATATGGTCATGCGAAGAGGAGGAATGAAATGCATGTTACTAAAACAGATGAGTATACATGGGGATGGATGCAGAGGGTGAGGGAGGTCAATGAAAAGATGGATGAGTGTGGGAGGAGTGATATGAAAAAAAAGGATCTTAGTAATAGTGTAACAGTTGAAAGGATAGAATAGAAGAAGAAACGTGTTGCGCACGCCGCACTCCCCAAGTAACGTGTTGCGCACGCCGCACTCCCCAAGTAACGTGTTGCGCACGCCGCAGTCCCCAAGTAACGTGTTGCGCACGCCGCAGTCCCCAAGTAACGCAGGACACGGGCAGACAGATGACGATGGTGAAATAAAATATTATAACTACCTACCTATATATGCCACTACATGGTCACTCATAAAAAGCGTTACTATTGTATTATCAAATAAAAAATGCAAGATTTAAAATTAGTTTAATCTTGCATTTTACAAATTCTTTCAGTTATTGGCAGAAATTGTTGAGCCTTTTAAAAGCCACGTCATTAAATATCTGGTTTAAAACAAATAACCATAGCAGTGAAAATGAAATTAAATACCTAGCTGTCCTTTGAACATTAAAAATAAACTACACAATTTATCTTATCTATATATCTATATCATCAGCATCAATTTGGTGTGCAGACAAACTTCTATGAACAACCGTCTGCGCCTATCGGATGGTCCTAATGAAATGAAAACTCGACTGTCAATTCACGGAAGGAAAAACAAATCAGAACATCAATGTTTAGTCAATCAAACATGCTAATTGCTGGTTTAATTACTGTTTCTGGGAAGGGTTCCCAGAAATGGTTAGGTGGATTGTTTGCTTAGTTTAGGGACTCCGCAAACAAATTGATACGCGATCCCCTGGACTTGTTTTTAAGTCAAATACAACAAGTCAAAGCTTCAATACCTACATCAAGTTTCAAATTGGATGAGTTTCGTTTGCTAGTCATGTTAGTCAAATTGCCGTACGAACAAACAGAACAGGGAAATTGAGTTTGCTAAGTGATAAGTGATTCTCAGTTTGTAAATATTCGGTTTTAATTAATATTGGAGACCAGGCTTGTTAGTTAGTTTTTTACTTATTTGTTGAAATAAGTATCGCACCTCTACCTACGTACATTACATTTATTAGCGTAAATATAGTTTAAAAAGTGAATAAGGTGATAATAGTAAGTTTTATAAAAGCGTGAGCATAGGAAGTAGATCTGACAGAAGAATACCCAATGGTGCGACTAAAAATGAGATTGACTTCATTATGTCAAGAAAGAAACAAAATTTTCAATGATGTCTCTGTGATCAACGCGGTAAAATCCAAAAGTGATCACCGCATAGTAAGAAGCATATTTAAATATAAATCTAAAGCTGGAAAGGTCTCGATCGATGAAGTCTAGGCTCTGTCCAGCACAGATCTAGATCCAAAATTCCGAGGGCTTGAACTAACTGATAAACGACCCAATAACTAGATAGGTGCCGACACTACCAACGACATCCCATACGTCAGCTTATACAAGATTAGAATGACTCTAAAATAGCTTAAAAACAATGCCACAGGCATGGAGGAGGGGTGTGGTGGTATTTTTCTCTAAGAAGGGTGACAATGCCCTACTTGAGAATTACAGGCCCACTCTTCCATTTCTGAGTCATGTCTACAAGCGATTTTCCAGAGTCATCACTAACCTTCTCGCACGCAGATTGACAACTTCCAACCATAACAACCCGGATGTCAGACAGAGAGACGTCATTTCGCTGAAAATGTTCATAGCTACAATGGAGGATGTCTTCGAGATTCTGAAATGAAGTGGGGATGGCCAGTACGCCACTCAACTTTGATTTGCTCACGACATAATTGTCATGGTTGAGACTATGGAGGAATTCAGTAAAGCTTCCGAAAAAAAGAGTTTTAAAACAGATTTAGTGAAAACCAAGGTCATAGTAAATACCTATGTAGCACCCACTCCTCAAGTTCTGAGACTCTACTCTCGAAGTTGTAGACGATTATAGTGACCATGAAAAAGGTCAATAATAGAATTCAACTCGCCTGGGCAGAGTTCGGGAAGCTGCGTGGTATATTCTCGTCCGGCATACCAGTGTCTCAATATAACTGCTTGCTAAAATCCCTTTAAAAGAGCACAAGGAATGACACTTATTTATTAATTAACAGAACCAATAAATTATTTTGAGTTAAACTAAAATATAAACTCAGCAAAACCGTGAAATACTTTACAATTATTTATGAACTACATAATTAAGACTACCGGGAAGAAAATAATGCTCCATCCTAAGGCTTCCAAGGAGTACGAAGGTCTAAAGACGTTGCCCGCCCATTGCTGGGCATTACTCGGCAATGAGTTTAATTGCCCGAATCCAAGGTGAATCGTTAAAATGCCATTAACAGGCTTTAAACAGACACTTGGCGGGTCCCGGAGGTCGTTAATTAGCCGACCTGTAATGTATTAAAGCGGGATTTTAAAATTTTGTTGAGTAACGAAACTCAATATTTTTTCCATGTTTGCTGCTACGGCAACTTTGTTTACTTTTAAGTGGGACTTTTCCTTTCTGACATAATCTTTGCGAGAAATGATGAAGTGGATCTCCTCAATATTATTTTTCAATCTCACTACACAAATCTAAAAATCCCCGTCACTGTATCAACACAATATTGTTCTCGCCACCTTTCCTCCCGCAGCGAGACGTATATATGTCTACGCAGAGAACTTTCTTTAAATTCCTCTTAGCGAAAATTAATCGATCGAGAACCTACTAGGCCAGATCAAAGGGCTTATGGGGCAATTAATTTATGTGCCCGCTGCTCGCCGCGCGCTAATCTCCGCGCCAAGTGTCACGGCACGCCTAGCAGAGGCCGTAATTATATCATACGAACATTGGGAGGATTTTTAGGGAAATAATGTGATGGTGATTGGAAATGTTTGGATGTTCCAGTCTGGTGGGAGCTGCAGGTTATCTTGCTTATGTTAGTAGATTACAGTAGTGAGAATAGAGACATAATGTTTGTCAAATCAAAGAAAGCCTTAGAACTAACATTAGTATAATGGAGGCCTAAAGCAACGATCTACGAGTATTTCATTCAAATTTATGATTAGGTAGGTAATCTGTCTTCAAAATCTAATAGAAATCGAGAGAAGCGACACCGACGTTCAATGAAGGATCAATGTATTTTTTTAATCACCCAAACCACATTTATCATCTTTACATTACCACAAACAAAGAATGATACGCGTACATTTCTATTCACAGTATATTATCCACCGGGCCACCGCCAGCGACCACAACGGCGAATGACGCGGCGACATCAATAACCATTAGCTGAACCCTTTCGCGCGCGAATCAATCTTTGTCGCGGAAACAATGCGCGCCTGACAACTAAAATATCTGCGTCAGCTTCTAAAGCGCGTTTTTAATGAGCAATATTTATTAAAACCTGGCTTTGCGTCGCGATTGGCTTGTGCGATACCGTTTGCTTGGTGCAGGGTAATGAATATGTTTGGTCTGAATTTGAAAAAAAAAGTAAATGATAAAGGATATTTATTTTGTAAAAAGGTTATTTTAAAAATAAACATACATTCAGCTGAAAATAGAACCTCCTCCTTTTTGAAGTCGGTTAAAAACCACTTGAATTTTTTCGTCAATTTAAACTACGTGAGGCCGGATAATGAGAAGAATGAGAGAAGTGGAGAGGAATGGTGTCAATTTCAACGATCACGTATTGTTTTTCTTAGTAGGTAAACCAAGACAAACTTAAGAAAAGTGTTTGCCATAGGAAAAAGCAGTATAAATACTAATTAGGTCAATCATCATCATCATCATCTTCCTGCCCTCATTCCGTGTTCTTTGGGGTCGGCGTAACATGTTTTTTTCTTCCATTCTGCCATGTCACTCGTCACGTTATCACCAACTCGTTTTTCTTTCAAAGCACCAACTCCCTTTTCTTTCATATCACATTTTTTTTTTTAATATCGTCAAACAAACCATCCATCTTTTTTTTGGCCTCCACAGGTATAAATACCGAGAACACAACTAAAAGAAGTTTTGCGCTGCTGTTTGACCTAGTTACTCAAAGAAACCCTTTATAGCAAGTCTCTAGTTTTCAAAAGTCGCACGAACATAGATCGAGCTTTAGTTTCGTCTTACTATACGAGTGAAAAAACCCGAGGGATCATGTCCGCAGGCACTTTCTCATCTTAGTCTTAGACCTACAGTTTATAAACGCCTACGATCTGATCATATCTATCTATTAATATAAAAGGAAAATGTTCTTTATTACTGAGTAACATATGCTAAAAATTTTAGCTACTTTCACGAGCGCGAAGCCACTTGTAGGTAAAAGCTATAATAGTATAACATAAATGTGTGTTTTACCTCGACACACAATTATCTATCCATACGGCCAAACCCATATTATAAAGAGGAAAGATTTGTAATTTTTTTTAGGGTTTCGTACCTCAAAAGGAAAAACGGAACCCTTATAAGATCACTTGTTGTCCGTCTGTCTGTCAAGACCCTTTATCTCAGAAATGCGTGGAGGTATCGTGTTGAAATTAATACTATATACTTAGGTCTGCGGTTCTTTGAAGCTGTGAAAAAATCAAACTTCTGAGTTAACGAAAAAAAGGATACAGCCGTTTATGTTGCAAGAAACGTATATTTCGACACTCTCAAGGGAATCAAAATTCTTAAAATACTTCCTGTTGACCTAGAATCCTGAAATTTGACATGAAGCAAGGTCTCATAACACAAGTATAGGAAAAATCTGAAAACTGTAAATTTATAGTTACGTAACAAAAAAAGAACTTTTTTTGCGATTCGGAAAAATCTCCGAAACTCAGTTCGAGAATTGAACGGTTTTCTTAGGTAAGTTTTTACGGAATACTCAGTGCGCGAGTCCAACTCGCACTTGCCCAGTTTTTTTTTGTAATGATGGTGTTCAAAAACTGCTAAAACTGATTTAAAAAATTCCGTCACCAGTAGACTTTATTTATTGGATAGTGATTATTGACTCAGTATCATATTCTATCTTTGTAATTTCTGCCACTTAGGGCAATTTTTTTTATAGCCAGATTTTTTTTAAGTCAGGAATAAAAATGGCGGTTTGGTTGCTTTTGTATAGAAAATATATAGATAACAATTATCAGACTATTGAACAATTAGGCTTTAGTAAAAAGCTGGGCAAGTTTTTTTTTTTTTAGCGAGTTGGGCTCGCGTCCTGAGGGTTCCGTACAAACTTACCTATTATGTAAATAGTTCAATTCCCGAATGGAGTTTCGAAGATTTTTCCAAATTGCAAAAAGTTTTGGTTTGTGATATAACAACAAATTTACTGTTTTTAGATTTATTCCTATACCTGTGCTATAAGAATTTGCTATATGCCAAATTTTAGGATTCTAGGTCAACAGGAAGTACCCTATGAATTTTGATTCCTTTGAGAGGGTCGAAATATACGTTTTTTACGACATAAATGGCTGTATCTTTTTTTAATCGTTAATTTAGAAGTTTGATTTTTCACAGCTTCAAAGGGCCGCAGATCTGAGTATATGGTTTTAACTTCAACTCGATAGGATCTTGACAGACAGATGGACAACAAAATGATCCTATAAGAGTTCCGTTTTTTCTTTTTGAGGTACGGAATTCTAAAAAAATGCTTCATTAAATAACTTTCCAAATAGATTAATATTTATTAAGAGTACATCTGATGACATGAAATCAAGAATGTGTCGTTGACCTTGAAAAATAAACCCTAGGTACACTTATGCTGCAGTCCGTTGCATATTTATTTTCTTTCCCCAGGACCTGGAGGTATACGAAGCAGTAGTAGACGTCCGCTGTTACGACCTAACAGCACTGTTCCTGTGTTCACTGTTCGTGCCCAAATGTGGACCCTTGGGTCACATGGTGCGGCCTTGCAGAAGTTTATGTCATGGTGAGGAACCAAAAACCCTAATACATGAAAATTACCGACCTCGTGTCCATCCTAGTCATAGATTTTATGCAACGTTGCCGGAATAACAACGTCTTTCCAACAATTAAACTCAACGTGATTCTTACAAATGTATGTGTTTGACCACTTAATATTTAATTTGTGAAGTCTGCACATTAACAAATGCCTGCATATTCAGTTTTAGCGCAGAAACAAGCTTTTAAAACCCAACACTGCGCTGTTACCTAGTGCTAATAAAAACGGTCAAAATTACATTTCTGTTAGCCTAGCTTGTGTTGTGACTGGACATCCCCTGTCTCCTTCCAAACCTCTCGGTCTTGGGCAATCTCCGGCTAAGTTTGAGCCGCAAACGTGATCAGATCGTACACCACCTTAGCGCTTATGCGAAAAAAGTATTAAAAATAAATTGTACGTGAATATTCCAAAATTTACTTCAAACGTTATTTGTGATCCCTGACAGAAACGATGCGTCGCTGCGGGTTCTTCCTAGAAGTTTTTGGTCTGACAATGCCAGACTACCTCCAGTGTGACATCTTCCCGGAGTCTACAGACACAGACGTGTGTCTCGGCAACCGCGAGGTCGCCGACGCAAGATTTCGAGACGCCATGCCAGGTAATATGGAAATAGAGAAATTGCACGTGAAGTTTTAGGATCTTCAAGAGAAATTCCAGTACAGTACATACAGTATTCTCTTAAGTTAACATTAGCGTATGCACGTATAGCATGTAGAGTAGAAATCTACGTACCAAGCCCTAAGGTTACGAGACGTAAGAAATAGATAGATAGATGATAGATATATTCTTTATTGTACACCAAAAATACCAATTACATTAGGAACTTAAAATTAATAGGGTGTCACAATGGGCGGTCTTATCGCTAAAAGCGATTTTTACATTTTACAGACAACCAAAAAAAAGAAAAAGAAAGAGGGCTATTTCCAACGCCTCGTAAGCTTGGCAAGACTTGTCTGATATTGCAAACATGGCTACATAGATGACGTTATGTAATGTTCAGTCAATGTTTTCAGTCTAAATATTATTGTTTACTGCCCCAGACACGTGATGATCCGCTATCACGTGTCTGGGGAAGGATTCAACAATATTATTGAAAAATTTTGTTACCTTAGGTACTGATTTGAATACAACACACAATATGTTACGCAAAGCCCTGCCGTTATTGTGTATTTGTTACATACGACGGACCTTTAATACAAGTCAGTGATCCTGACCTTTGATAAGCACTCTGTTTTTGTTGCCATCTAATTTTTATTTTCCACGAAAACCTAAACGTATTACTCCGACAAAAGGAACGTCTCATCTCATTACGGATTAATGTTCGTAGATATACTTACTGTCAAATATTAGCCTCCATTACTTTTCAATTATTACACCTTTATTTGAAATAAAAGCTTTCTTTTTTGAATACCGCGACTTAAATAATAAGATGTCCCATTTTTATTGATGGCTTCTTAACATTGTCCTTTATGCGGTAAGTATTATTTTATCCTTGAGAAGATTTTGTATAATTATGTCCTTTTAATCACGTTTTTTTTAACGGTTTATGCACAACAACCGTTTATTGACTCGGTTTTGGAACAAACACCGTTTATTAACTCAAGTTTCGTACAACGACCGTTGATTGACTCAGGTTTCGAAAAAAGACCGTTGATTGACTCGGTTTTCATTGATAGAACGGCACTTCGATGCTTTTAAGTAGCAATGTGTTGTTACTTAAAAGCTTCATTTTTAAACATCCTAATTTTCTTTCCCAAGTCTGCCCAACCGGCTTCCAATGCGACGTGCGGCGCTGCATACCGCACGACTGGCGATGCGACGGGCACGTGGACTGCGCCGACCGCTCGGACGAGCTCAACTGCCGAGTGTGCAAGCGCAGCGGCGAGGTGCACTGCGGCAACCAGCGGTGCATATCTCAGGCGCATCTGTGCGATGGGAAGGTGGACTGTCCTTGGGGACAGGATGAGAGGAATTGCTGTGAGTTTTTTGATCATGTTGCTCATGGCTCTGTAAGCACGATACGCCTACACATTATTGACAGCTGATACGGGTAGACAGAAGCTTGAAAGTCCGAGAACTACTTTTACCAACGGGTCACGCATGACATAGTAACTGATTTGTGGAGATCATATATTATTATAGACATTCGTTCTATACTAAATACTGAAATTGAGTAATACTGGAAGCCCCAAACATATTGTTTAGAGATTTTGCAAATTGATTGATTTTGATCATAGAGCTGGTGGAATTTAAAAAGGCTTTTGCCCCACGAAGGGACACTACAGACGAGCGAGATAGATCGCTGTAATCTAAGAACCGTGCCTCACTGCCAGTTCAGGCTGTTGGTCACGCAGTCAAACACACATTTTTTGGTGTCTAGCCCTAACTACACCGCCATGACGTCCCCGAGAAGCGCGGCCCTAACTTTATAGTATTTAAATTACTTTTTTTTTTAATTGTAACAATTCACTGCCAACTGAGTCCCACAATTTAACAAACCTTTTAACAAACTATGCCTCAACCTTTGCGTAAGATCATAGTGATGGACTAATTCAATTACAAATAAACAGTGAAAAGCTGTCAACTCAAGAGCAAAGCGTATTTACTTTTAATTTTGTTCTACTGCTTTTGTGTATTTAAATTTATATAGTTGTGTAGGCACACCCCTTTCGTTCCGATTTCTGACCAAGGTTTGGTTCGGTGCCAAGATCTTGTTCTAATGTGAGATTTTGCCAACAAGAATGTGTTTGGTGGTAGGAACTTGTGAATTTGTTTGTGTGAAAGAGAGATTATTTATGGTATAGGAGGGTCGAATTTCCTTTGAATAAACAAAAGGAAATTCGAGCCGCGTAGGTATACCATATCGCTCTGCTGATCGTTGCTTTATCGCCGGGTTTTATAATATATCTCTGTATTTAGTTCAATGGCAATCTATACTTTTAACCTGGCGCGCGGTATTTGCAGTTTATTTGAGAATCCATTTAAGTATATCGACTGCTAAGGATCCGGAATCAAAATATCCCATGTTATAATATTGTTGGATGGGGCGCAATATTTAAATACCGCTTACAAAATGTATAATTTATTTATAAGCTCTAACAGGTGCCATCATACAGTGCAGCTGGTTTATAATTAAACTTACACAAATATAGGTATACCAATGAGTTTTATTTATGCATTTTTTTATTTGCTAAATTAAATACTTTTTAGCTCTGGAAAACAAATATGACAAATAAAAAAAAATATCTTCACTAACAACAAAGTTCTAAAGCTTCAAAACTGCTATTATGAAAGAGAAGTACGACATGATCACACACCCGTACAGCTGCCATAGAAAACGGTGTCTTGGCGAGATAGACAAATATATATGTTTCAAATTGTTGTATCTCGTTTGCTTTCCTACCAGTTTTGATATTATTTTCACAATAATTAGTAAGTATTCTTTTTTTATACACTTATCAATTGATAATTTGTTAGTTAAAAAAAAATTTTTTTCATGTATAAACATCTAAATACTCGTAAATAAGATCTAATGTTAAGTCATTCTCCCGTCAGTGCGACTAAGCCACGCTAACGGCGACGTGGGTCGCGGCGAGCTACAGGTGTACCGCGCCGCCAACCACTCCTGGTTTCCCGCCTGCATCAACACCCTGGACGATGACACCGCTTTCAAACTGTGCTCCATCCTTGGATACTCGTGAGTGTTTACTTAGTCATTTATTGACAGATTAAAAGCTATACTAGGCATAGCAACGTAAGTACTATTAGCGATTGTGAAAAATTCCCAACTAATGTAATAAATTGACTAGCGCCACTAAAATGTCATGTAGTCAATCTTATCGAAGGGTTTCAGGAGGTGGCGGATATCATTCTGTCATATTATATTAGTTTGGCAGGGCGAAGCACAAGACCGGTCGCAATGGCGAGACTCGGGAGAGCGCTCTTGTCCAGCAATGGAAAGTCTTTCGACTGAGTGATGTTGATCCCGGTTATGAAGACCCAAGGGCTAGCTTCTGACTAACAGTCACAGATAATAATATTGTCAAAGTCCAAAATGTTTGGTATTTACTTACTTTATTTAGCTTATTTCTTTGTCAAGGAACTCTTACTTTACAACTGTCTCTCTAATCTCCATTGCCACACTACAGTCGACTCTCGTTAATTCGAAACTCGAGGGACTCTTAAAATGTTACGAATTATCAAGTGTTCGAAATATCAAATGGTTCGAAATTTTTGAAAGAGTAACAGTAACTGAAGCTAAACAAACCAATTCGTGCGGAAGTGTGTGTCAAACTAATCATTACAAAAACAAAGGCTCGTGTACGATGATACATGTTTGAACTTGTCTCAAAATGTACTTACATACCTGTGTAAGTTCTAAAATCTTTCTCTCTCTTTCTCTCTGCAACTTTGAATTGTCGAGTGTTTGACGCCGATGAGTTCGAATTAACGCGTCATTTTGTTACGTAACGATGATTTTTTCGTTCGAATTACCAATTGCATAAAAATCTATCGATTTAGTTCGAAATAAGAAGATATTTTCTAGGGAACTCGTGGTAACATTGAATTATTGAGGGGTTCGAATTATCGCAGGTTTGAATTAATGAGAGTCGACTATACCTCAAAAAGTACACACAACCTACATTACCTAACAAGAGGTAAAAAGCACATGTGTACACATTTCAATTAAATAGAACCCTGAATAATGTTCAGCAAACCCGGCAGGTCATTATTCTCAGAACTGTTGATCTGCATGAATCGAAGAGACCGAGACCTAAAGAATGTTGCACTCAACAGAACGCTTGCATCGCATTGCAATTGGTTAAATTAAAAGCACTTATCCCGCGTGGTGTGGCGCGGACTTTACTGGTGGAATTTATTTCATTAGTTCAGTTTGTACGCGTAACGTGCCACGAATATTTGCGGTGTACAACAGTACACTGCACACGGTACTGAATGGTTTAATTGTAAATGTTAATAGTGGTAATAAGTAAATACCTACTCTGTTGGTAATGTGTACCTAGTCCAGATGCAATTTCGCAAAAAAGTTTACTTACTTACCTTCAGTAACTTTAGCTTGCATTTTTATCAAAATGAACAATAAGCCTATTAAGAGCGTCCAACCTGAGATCCATTTTCATTATTTTTCATACAACCGCTCTCATGTGATAATGACGTTATTACACAGCTTTCTCAAGATATTTTTGAAAACACAGATATCTTGTAGATATTATCTAGGTTTCAAATATTGAAACCAAATCATAAAGTGTAAAACTAATCCAGTAAAGACCTCTGAAAATGTACTATTTTGTGTGAACTTTGGTTTTACATAATGTACCCATAAAATAAAAACAAAAAAAAAATAAGAAAATATAACTATAGAAATCTTGCAAATTTATTCGCAATTCTGAATAACGAAATTAATTTCCAATAATTTTTAAGGTTTTAAAAAAAAACATATATTTCCTAGAACAAGTTTTGTGAAATGTTCGAGTGAATGACAGATTTACCGAATGCCAACAGAGCGTTCAGGAGTTATCATTGCGTTGGATGAATTGCATTGCAACTGCAACCGCAGGCGACACTGCGGCTAGCGGCTGCGGTTGACCGCAGTGCTGCCTGTGGTCGCAGTTGCTTCTATTCCAAGCGCGGTGACATGTTGCAGCTGCACAATGCATAGAACCATGCTTCAGTCACTCCAGTACCTTCGTGCGAGACACAGTATCCAATAATACTATCGATACTTTACTTTTCTTAGAAAAGGAAGATGATGGCGACTTGTGTGGATGACCAGCAACAAAGTTAATTAGTTTCTCTTCATCATCTTCCGAAAAAGTTTACATCTTTGTACGTGTGAAGTCTGCGGTTCGCGACACCACTCGTGCTGCAGTCTGCGGTCGCTTCGAGTCACGGCCGCAGGCTGCGCGCCGTGGCTGCAGGCTGCAGAGTCGCCTGCAATTATTTTCAAGAGATTCAATAGAAACAAGTAGTGTCGCTTGCAGTTTGCGGTCTGCAGTCCATATCGTCCTGTTACCCTGATTTTCTTAGCATTTTCATTTCTACACAGATGGCTAAACAAAAGCCAAGCAGTAGTGAACGAGAGCCGGCCCGCAGTGAGCAGCATCAAGGCAGCCGTCAACGTGAGCGCCACCCCGGGGCCGCGCGCCAGCTTCATGCACGAGCACGGTGCGGCGCAGACCTACCGCGCCTTCCTCCGGAGCCAGGGAGGATTGCTAAAGGAGCTAAAGGAATGCAGACAGGACTCACCGAGAGTCCATCTCGTTTGTAATAACTATGGTGAGTGATATTACACAGGATTTCTTAGTACTAACGTTACGTACTCAAGAGCAGAGAGAGCGGAGACTGGATAAAATCATGCCGATTGGACAAAGCGCGATACATTTGGATTTGAAATTAGGTACCGTAGGCAATATATAGTTGACTCGCTTAAAAATAGAAAAATTGTTCTAAGGGAACACATACCCGGGATAAAAAAAATATTCTATGTGCTATTCAAGGAGATGGTCTAGCCTAGTACAAAATTTTATCCAAATCCATTCAGCCGTTCAAGCGTAAAGAAGTAACAAACATGCACCGTCACAAACTTTTGTCTTTATAATTTGTGTGATTATGCAGCGAAAGGATTAAGAAGCTACTTATGTCCCAGGGGTTATATGGAATTCTGACCTTTCTGACGTTGGAAATCATCAAGTAACTTCTTTCGCCTTGCGTGTGCGAGCGAGAGGGTGTCACACTTTTACTAATTAAAACCCATCTGTGTTCCTACAGTGGCCCTTTGAAAGAAGAAAGAAAAAAAAACATCTCATCCCGTGTCGCACACGTGAATCCAAGATTCAATGATCTTTTCTTTTTAGGTAGGAAATCATCTAATGGCTTCTCTCGCTCTTGGGCGGAGCGCGAGCGCGCGTCAGACTTTTAGTGACTAAAACCCATAATAATATGTTCCTTGTTTGCCTTGCGTTCCAGGACTCACTCTGGGTTTTCCTTTTAGAAGCGAACCCATGGCCCCAGTAGGCTTCGAACCTGACAGTACAGACTTGCACCTTATACGAGTACCAACAACTAGCTGGATCCTTTGATTGACTTGTAAATATTACGCCGTCAAAATTGAAATCGACTTTATCGACTCTCGTGGAACAAATACCGGGTATCAGCGTAGCCGGCTATCTGGCTAATAGCCGCGGGCTGAACGTAGCTAGCAATAAAGCCAGTGTTGCGTGTGATCGCGTTACTGGCTTTTACGCCCTTATGACTACGGCAGAGCTTTTAACGTAACTGTAGAGAATGGTGGTGGTTGGGAAGCATCTCCTCGTTTTAATGCCAGTCGGAGTTAATAGAAAATTTGAGAACTTAAGAAGTTACTGCTCAGTTTTCGGATTAATTATGTAAAAGTATATGTCTGTAGATTATCACCTAAGTTCGAAACCACGATTATTTTCATCCAATTATCAAGTGAAGAAAATAAATGTAGTCTTTCTGAAATTCACAGAACAACCATTTCTAGAATCTGACAGTCTTCGAACCGAAAAAGGTTTCATCCCAAAAAAAAATGCGTACAAGATTTTCTATACTGGCTCTCTAAATCAGTGCTCCATTTTATTTTCTTTCTCTGTTATTTCAACTTAAGTGGCGAGGCGTTTGACATCCGCTGAGTGCAGACATACGTACTTGCGTAGGCTGGGAGCTGAGCGGATCCAATCTTGTCAGTTCAAAAGGGTGAATTTTGTTTTGTAAGAGCTTTGTAAACTGTACTCAAAGGTGACGTTAGGCTTTTAAATTGTAAGAATGTGTAGGTGTGTGACATGCGGGTGTGTGTGCTGGTGAAGGGTTTAGTTTGTAACGTTTTGATTAAAGTTAATTGCCTATCACAGGCGAACTAATGTGCTGATAAATGAGTAACCATAGATGACATAATATTTATTTACTCTCCTTACAAATTGACCTACCAAAAAGAGATGCCTTACAAAGGTTCCCTTAGTTGATTACCCTGAGAATGACGGTAGCCGAATAAAGATCTAGATACCATAATTTTCAGAATCATCAATATCTCATCCCTTTCCCGACCCAGTCAAAGAAATTCTCTGATATTACAGAAGTAATCTGAAACAGTATTCATAGAGCGTTCGGCAATAATTTTCCCCTTCTCGATTCGCTCACACACGCTAACATTTGTATTACATTTCCTCAATAACGTTCAGTTATTGCTACACGCTCGTAAATAGCTTTTATATTCCAATCGAGAGGTTATAACAAAAGAGGCCATTACAACAGATAAGGATGTCGCTCTGCGCTAATGTTTCCTGCCGACTGACGGCCGCGGGCGATGCGTGCTGAGCCCTTTAGCAATGACCTTTAGGCAATATTGATACAAATCGATTATAGGATGGGATGATCAATATGTTACGTTTAGATTAATGGATTGGCAAATAGTGTTGAATTCGCGAATCATGTGTGAAGGATGATCATAAGTTACGCCTTAGGTTTTACTATCACCAAAATTCGATTTCTTGAATATCGAAGCAAAAAAGAAGTGGTCGTTAACCATTTGCATTGATTCGGTGGCAAAGCGAGCCTGTGTTGAAGGAATTCTATTAAATATAGTTCCAATTTTCTCAGATAACTTTTATCTAATTAGAAAACATGGTCATAAATTGTGGAAAGAATTTCATGATGAGAAATCAAGAGAGTGAAGTATCTGGTACAACACCATCCAACCCGAACCATTACCCCACCAACTGTGTTCCCACGTTGTCGTCGTGGTGGGGCTTGCGTGTCTCTGTGATCTTGAGGGCTATGCCGGTAGAGCTACTCATGCCGGAAGGCCTCAAGTGAGAGACCAGACCAAGAGGAACACACAGGCGGAGTCCAGACGGACCGCCACGGAGGGTGCGCTGTCCAGAAGCATCGGCACCAACAGCTGTTGGTGTTTTTGGACAGTGGTTTCGGGAGAGTGGGTTCGCCTCGGGTACGCGTCTGTTTATCAGACGTGACCAAGATGGCGAACGTGGTTATTGGGGACCCCACCCCACAAAAAAGGCAAAGCTGAGTTCAGCACTATCATGGACGCACATCTTAAAAAGTTATTACCCCAGGAGGGTACCGCCTGCATCGCAGGAGGAGAATCCCTCACAAAGCAGAGCTTGGTCTGCCCCTCGTACTCTGGGGGGGGCAAAGAGTGCGCCAGATCCCACAAGGATCTGTTACCGTCCTTCGTGGACGCAGAGAGCCAGGGTGGCTCACTCTCCGGTAGCGTGGAGTCCCTGGGACCAGTTCCCAGCACGTCCGCTGCGCCGGTGGGTCCTGCAGAGGCCGGCAGGAGCTTCGGCCTCAGGGAAGTGAGCGGAGACGCGGCGTCGGACTCCGATGCCGCGTCTTCGCCCAACTCAGAGAGAATGGAGGTGGAAGAGTTCACCTCCAGGAGGACGACCCAGTTCCTCAAACGCCCCATCTTGGGGGATGGCCGGAGGACTTCCTCCGATGACGAACTGGGTGCATCGGCCCGCAAAATCTCCACCGCTATACGGGGTGCGGGCCGAAAGACGAGAAAGGGGAGCTGGCGCACTAACGAGGAAGTGACCCGGCGATCCCTCAAAATCGCCAGGGAGGGGCACCAACCCGGGGCACCCAGTGGTCAGGCCGGCCCTTCGGAGCCGGAGCCTTCAGGCAGTGAGCCAGAAGGCATGGAGGAGGCGCTGACCAAGTTCACGGAGATCGTGGCAGCTGCCATAACAGGCGTGGCCAAGAAGAGGGAGAAGGTCTCCAAGAGGCGATCCATCGCCCAGGCCACGACCTCAATAACCGAGGCACTGGGGATCGTCCTGGAGCCGTTCAAAAAATCCCTCAACAAGAGGATTGAGCGGCTCGAGGCGGACCTAGCCGGTCTCCGTGGAACTGGCCCCCAGGTGGCGCCAAAAGGGGGACGCAGGCAAGGGCAAGCTCAGTCGCAGCCCCTGCCCCAGCCAGAGAATGAGGTGCTGACCCTGCTGCGGCAAGAGCTGGCTGCCTTCCGGCAGCAGCAGCGGGAGCAGCAGCAGCAGTTCCAAGAGCGGGTCCAGTGGCAGTTCGCTGTCCTGGAGGGCATTGTGCTGCGCCCCCCGCTTGCGGCCTCCGGCCAGAAGAGGGCGGTGACGTACGCCGCCGCCGCCGCGGCCGCGGCTGCTGCGCCCAAGGCGGGCCCGTCGGGGCAAGTTGGGCGCGGGGCCGTGTTGTCGGAGCCTGCGAGGCCGGCCTCAGCGACCAAGCAGCGGCAGCGGCAGGAGAAGACTGCTCCTTCCCCGAAGGGTGGGGCGGTCAATGCTGCTAAACCAGCAGGAGCTCCTGTTGCGGCGGCGACTAGGCCGCGTCTATCTGAAATGCCCCCGGTTGGCGCCGAATGGACGGTTGTCGGCGCCAGCAGGAAGGCGGGCAAGGCAGCTAGAGCGGCGAAAAAGCGCGAGCGGCGACAGCAGCGTAGGAAGCGGGCCATGGCAGCCAGACTTCGCGCCCCGAATTCCGCAGCTGTAGTGATTACACTACAGCCAGCTGCGGAAAAGAAGGGCGTGAACTATGACATGGTCATGGCAAAGGCGAAGCAGGCGGTGGTGGAGCACCTCGACGAATTCGGAGCCTCTGAAGGCTTTCGAATGAGGCGCACCGCAACCGGGGCCCGAATATTGGAGGTCCCTGGTGCGGACAGTGGCTCTGCCGCGGACGCCCTGACCGCAAGGATCAGAGCGTCCCTGGACGTCGAGGAGGTCCGAGTGTCCAGGCCCACAAAGTGCATAGACATGCGCATCATGGGCCTGGATGACTCCGTTAGGGTGGATGAGGTGGTGGCCGCCGTCGTCAGGACGGGAGGGTGCCAGGCCGATCAAGTGCGAGCGGGTACCATCCGTGCTGACAGCACGGGCATGCGAGCCGTTACGGTTAGCTGCCCCGTGTCGGCGGCCAAAGCCATCACGGGCGAAGGCCGAAGGCTTTTGGTGGGCTGGGTCTCCGCGCAGGTAAAACTGCTGGAGCCCAGACCTCTGCGGTGCTACCGCTGTCACGTGGGGCACCACGTGGGGGCCTATTGCGCCGCGGAGGTGGACCGCAGTGACCGCTGCTACCAGTGCGGTCAGGCTGGTCACAAGGCCGTTGAATGCCGTGCAACGCCGCACTGCTACGCATGTGCGGCGGCAGGCAAGCCGGCCGACCACCGGGCTGGGAGCTGGTCCTGCGACCCCCCCGCCAAGGCCAAGGGCAAGGTTCGGAGGCCCATCCACCCGGACGTACTCACCGCCGCAGCCACCTCCTTGGCTGCCGCCGCTGTCGCCGCCGCACCCGCCGCGGTGGGGTCCTCACGGGGGGCTCGGGAGGAGACTGTAATGGACTGTCACTAGTGACTCCATTGCGTCTCCTCCAGGCGAACATCAACCACTGCGCCCCCGCTCAGGATCTGTTGCTCCAGAGCATGGCGCAGTGGTCGATCAATATCGCCGTGGTCTCCGAGCCGTACTATGTCCTGCCCAGGGGAGACTGGGTGCGGGACCTGGACGGCTCGGTGACCCTAATTTCGTCGGCCGCCGCCGGTACCCCTACCCTTGAGGCTATCACGAGGGGACGGGGTTGCGTGGCAGCACGGTTCGGGGACATTGCAGTGGTGGGCGTCTACCTGTCCCCGAACAGATCTCTCGGTGAACTTCACATCTCCCTAATGGAGCTGAAAGCCGTCGTCGCTGGGTTTGGTTCCCTTCCCGTGGTCGTGTGCGGGGACTTCAATGCCAAGAACTTGGCTTGGGGTTCCCGGTTCACGAACCAGCGGGGTCGGATGGTGGAGGACTGGGCTCTGGAGACAGGCCTGGTCGTCCTAAACCGGGGTTCTGTCCCCACGTGTGTGCGGATGCGGGGTGACTCAGTGGTGGACATCTCGTTCGCCAGCCCCGCTCTGTCGCCGCGTGTCGTCGACTGGCGTGTTATGGAGGGGGTGGAGACGTACTCAGACCACCGGTACATCCGGTTTGACGTCTCCGCCCAAACCTCGACCGCGCCGGTCCGACAGAACCCTTGTGGTCCGCGGTGGGCGCTGAGGCAGATGGACCGGGAGCTCCTCCTGGAAGCCGCGACGGTACAGGCCTGGGTGCAAGCACCGGACAGGCCTGTTGACATCGACGTCGAGGCAGAGTGGTTCCGGGAGGCCGTGTCGCAAATCTGCGACGCGGCAATGCCCCGAGTCCATCCAGGACGTGCTCGGCGCCAGGTATACTGGTGGTCGCCGGAGATTGCGGCACTGCGCAATGCATGCAATATCGCGCGACGCCGGTATGCCAGATACCGCAGGCGCCGTATCCGTCCACCGGATGCGGAGGCCAGAGAGGCGGAGCTGTACGAGGGATACAGAGAGGCAAAGCGCACCCTCCGAGCGGAGATAAGGCGGGCCAAACTCGAGGCCCGCAACGTGTGGCTGGGGACTCTGAACGGGGACCCATGGGGACGCCCCTACAAGGTGGTGCGGGACAAGCTCCGCCCCTGGGCTCCCCCGCTAACGCAGAGTCTCCGGCCTCAGCTTGTGGAGGGTGTGGTGAGCACTCTGTTCCCTACGCGAGGGGAACACTCTCCCCCGCCCATGGCTCCGCCACCAGCGGTGTCCGACGCGGACCACGATGGCGACGACGACGACAACGCTCCAGAGGTGACCGAGGTAGAGATGAGAGTGGTGGTACGAAGGCTGAGTGCCAAAAATACCGCCCCAGGATCCGATGGCTTGCCTGGGAAGGCCTGGGTCCTGGCCATGGAGGCTCTCGGGCCTCGACTAAGAGGGCTCTTCAGCGCATGCATGGAGAGGGGCCAGTTCCCACTTCGCTGGAAGACTGGGAAACTGGTCCTCATCGCGAAGCCGGGGCGCCCTGCGGACTCTCCGTCCGCGTACCGGCCCATTGTGCTGCTCGACGAGGTGGGCAAGCTCTTTGAAAGAGTAATTGCAGACCGCCTTGTCGCGCACCTAACACGGGTGGGGCCGGATCTGGCGGACGGCCAGTTTGGTTTTCGCAGGAGGCGCTCCACGGTGGACGCCATCATGCGCGTGCGAGCCCTCACGACGGGGGATGCGGTGGCCCAGGGCAGGTGTGTCGTGGCGGTGTCTCTGGACATCGCAAACGCCTTCAACTCCCTGCCTTGGAGTAGCATTAGGAGGGCACTCCGGTATCACCGGACGCCCGACTACCTCTGTCGTGTGGTCGAGGCGTACCTGTCGGACAGGTACATTATCTACCCTGGTCACCAGGGAGAGTGGGAACGCCGAGAGATGTCGTGCGGTGTTCCGCAGGGATCGGTACTAGGGCCGCCCTTGTGGAACATCGGATACGACTACGTGCTGCGCGGCGACCTCCCTGACGGGGTCAGCGTAGTCTGCTACGCAGACGACACGCTGGTCCTGGCGTGGGGAGAGTCGTACCAGGCGGCGGTCGAACTAGCGACACACGGGGTTGCGACAGTCGTGGGCAGGATCCAGGAGTTGGGACTCGAGGTGGCATTGCACAAGTCCGAGGCCATGTGCTTTCACGGTCCTCGGAACGCGCCACCACCGGGTTCCCAACTAACGGTAGGAGGAGTCCACATCGGCGTCGGGTCGACGATGAAGTACCTGGGACTCGTTCTCGACAGCCGATGGGATTTCGAGGAGCACTTCCGACGTCTGGCTCCCAAACTAAATCGGACTGGGGCTGCCCTCGGGCGGCTCCTGCCCAACCTGGGGGGTCCAGACGCCTCCTGCCGGAGGCTCTACGCAGGAATCGTTCGGTCCATGGCCCTTTATGGCGCACCGGTATGGGCGCCGGCGCTGCGGAAGCAGCCGGCGGCCCGGCTGAACGCATGCCAGAGGGTCATGGCCATACGGATGGTGCGAGGATACCGGACGATTTCCCGCGAAGCGGCGAGCCTCCTTGCTGGACAGCCACCATGGGATCTGGTAGCAACAGGCCTTGCTCACATGCACGATCTGCGCATGGAGATGCAACGCCGGGGCGAAACTCCGCTGCCGCGACAAGTCGCAGCATGGCGGACAGAGCTCTGGCGGGTTCTCATGGAGAAATGGCGACAACGACTGTCGCGACCCAGTGCTGGGCACGCCACAATTATGGCGGTAAGTCCCCTCTTTGAGGCGTGGTTGGAAAGACCTCACGGCGTCCTCACCTTCCGCATGACGCAGGTTCTCACCGAACACGGTAAGTTCGGGAAGTTCCTGCACCGAATTCGTGCGGAAGAGACGCCCGGGTGTCGCCACTGTGCGGACCGCCCGGAGGACACGGTGGAGCACACGGTGGAGGTGTGCCCCGCTTGGGCAGAGCAACGCCGTGTCCTCGTGGGGGCGATCGGCGGCGGCGATCTCTCGCGCCGGGCCTTGGTACAGGCCATGGTCCGGAGCGAGGAAGAGTGGCAGGCGGTCGCCTCCTTCTGCGAAGCAGTAATGCTAGCAAAGGAGGCGGCCGATCGCGTGAGGCAACGGTCCTCACGCCCCAACCGCCGCCGGGATTCCGATCCCGATTTCCGGCCACCGTAGGCGCGGGCTTGCGGACGGCGAGCAATGGGTGGCTCGCCGTCCGATCGTCCGGTAACCGTCCGGACCAAGCCCAAGTCGTCGACGGCGCGTATTGTTCCACGCGCGCCTCATGGAGATGTCAGCAAATCGTAGGGGCCCAACAGGGTCGAAGCCTACTGGGGCCACGGGTAGTGTGAAAGCGAAACCCGGGGCCCTGGGACGAAGGCAAAGAAGGAACAGGAGTGGGTTTTTAGTCAGTAAAAGTCTGACACTACTTTCCGCTCCGCCCAAGAGCGGGATTTGTCATAAGATGATTTTCCCACCTAAAAAAAAAAAAAAAAAAAACCCGAACCATTAACGATTCCCTGGATAGATATTTGTGCACTTAAAAGAAAAGGTATTGTTACTGCTATGAGGTCTGGTCACATCCCATCGAGGAAGTTTACATTCCTTATGGGTAGCACATCTTCACCTAATTGCGAAAAATGCGGATTAATCGAGGACGTACATCATATTCCGGTGGAGTATGAGGGGGGCGAAAGCCTCAGGAGAAATCTAAATAAAATATTTGAAATCGGTATTTGCAACAGTATCTTAGCTAAGTCTATGTCAGACGAGGCAAGAGTTTTATATAAAATATATTACAATAATTTATAATAACATAAAATTCAAAATTTTGGCTATGATGGAGCTACATAGCCAATATTGTGACAAAACTCCTTAATAAAGATGAAAAAAAAAAACATTTGTATTATGTACGTACGGAAATGAGATTTTTATACGTACATAATGAAAATGTTTTTTTAACAATAACTTCTAACGCCAATAAAACATTACTTACCTAGAACTAACAGAGTTGTTAGCATAGAATAAGCTTGAAATGCTGTGTAGGTAGGTAATATATAATATCTGTCTTAATCAGATTCAGTGCCACGATCATGTAAATGTATAAATGCTCGCACTCTAATAGCTCTCTCGTCTAAGTGTGAATACGTGACGATCTCGACCAAACCTTTTTTATGTAAATGATCACTCTACATAGCTAAGATAACGGGCATTACAATAATCCCACAATACGTAACAATAAAGATTCCAACGTCAAATCCACTGAAGGTCGTCTCCTCGCCAACATAACAAAATGAAATGTAATTTGCCAAGACAAATGGTTTTTAATTATAAAATCTGTCATAGCAGAGGAGTGCAAAAATTTATGAAAGGTTTTGTTCGCAATTATGTAAAACGAATTACGGAGCGCTAAACCCACTCGACTTATTGATAAAGTTGATGAGATTCTTATCTTCTCTCCGTGGGACTGTTCTGTTGGCTGGAGGCGCGCTTGTTTATTGGATCAACTTCATTCTGTCTCTTGTTACCGAGCTGTTTCTTGTTTGCAACTTTTATGATGCCATCCGTGTTGGATACGTTACATATTGCGGAATCTAAAAGTTGAAATATCATTACCCGTTTTTACCTATCTCTATCCATTTTCACCTCTATTAAACCCTTAATTTTTCTTTGTCTGTCATAAACACTTTGGATGTCTGCTTCTAGAAACCACTTTGGTCATGACTGACTTAGTAAATTCTCAATAATCGACATCGCAAATACAGAAAGTCTTTCTATCACACTCTCCCATCATCAGCTTTTTAAGTTATCCTGAAACCTAGCACCGATACCGACGGCACGAGAAGTTTAAGCGTGTGGCTATGAATAATTACTATACCTATAGATTAACAAATTGTTCGCGAAACCAGTTGGTGAACCGCACGACGTCTTACAAGGTAATAGCTGGCTCTGGACGTGTCTAGATCAAATTTAGTTTCTTACAAATTACAAAACTTATGGCTTGGTTGTTTTATTTTACAGAAACATCACTGAAGTCAACGAAAGATAAATTTATTTACCGATGAAAAAATGTAACTTAGGTACAAAAAAAAACGAATAAGACTTGGGTTCAATTATATTTATTTTGCTAATAAGGTCTATAAAACACTTTTACACGTCAATTTTTTTGTCAATTTAAACTAGATGAGGCCGGTGTATCTACCCGACTACCCTGAGAAGAAACACCGAACAAACTCAGGGATTAAAGTCTGTGTCTTTTGAGAAATGATGAGTGAGATGGTCTTTTGAGAAAAAAACCATACAGGTTGCCAACCGAACCACTTAAGAAAAATTAATTTAGCCTGAAAAAAAAATCCAGCATTAAATGAAGTCATTTTAATTGAAAACAATTTAGAAGTTATCGTAAAGATAAATCTTCGAACGTTTAATAGGTACTGAAGTTACATTATTTCGGTCAAAACCCGCCGAGCTGGATCCATTAGTGTTTTATAAACTTAATATAAAATACTCCTAAATTGATAACATTTCCAAGTACTGCTGAATACGCAAATGGAACTATTTCATTTGGGCCTTGATTCAATTTGGAGATAAAAGAGGAAGCAACCTAAATGTTTACTGAAACGGTCCTTTTACAGTGAAGGAAAACACATCCAAAATTTTAAATAGTTGCTTCGTTGTATGATGGTCCTTTATCACGTGTAGTACAAAATACAGTTTCAGTAGGTAAGGTAATTTTCGAGATAGTGGGTGGTCTGACAAGTTTCCGACCTCAATGTAAAGATAGCAGTACTCGTCAATAAAAGCTAGTGAATGTAGTTATGCATCTTATGACTGTTACTCACCAAAGTTTTAGCCATTTTGGACGCGTAGACATTTTGACAGCCTATTTGACAGTCATTTGAGTGAGTCGATGTGAGATGCAGAAAAAGAAAATCCTTTTTTACCGAGACAACGCGCCGTCTCACACCTCAGCGGTTACCATGGTGAAAATCTACGAATTACTATTTGAACTGCTTGATGATCCGTCTTACTCACCAGATCTAGCCCCAAGCAACTTCTTTTTATTCCTTCTCTCTCTCTCTATCTAATAATTGCACTCGGAAGATAGAGATTTTCGTCAAATGCGGAGGCAAACTTCGTGAATAATTATTTTTAAATACTCTTACTCGAAAACTGGCTCTTATCGCACTATGATTAGGTTATCACCCTCGTGTTTTTTTTAATTTATCACAACAAGGGCTTTTTTCATTCCTATTTCGTCACGGTCAACGGTGATTATTGTTTTTTTTTAAGCAAAGAGGCGGATATTTTTAAGGTTTTAATATCTAATGAAAATTTAAGTTGTGTTTTTGATCAGAATAATATAAATAAACATGATTACTTACACAATAATTGGTTATTACCAATAAATTAACATTTATCCGTGTTCTAAATTCAAAAATATTTGAATTTGTTATTTTTAATATTATGATGTATATCGGCTTTATTCCTTTAACCTGCGAAGGTTATGCGCAGGAAAAAGTAAATTAAATCACATTATTGGTGTTATTTATTGGTGAAAAAAATGGCGAATTTAAGTTTTGAACACAATTATTTAGATGTTACGCCTCCAAATATTGTGATTGAGGCACAAAAAGCTTGCAATAGCTGCCATTTAAATCTAAACGGAAATATATGGCAACTTTGGATAATTTTCTTCAGTGAAAAATTAACAAAAACGCGTCATCATTTTCAGAAAAAGTATTTTCGTATTATTTTTCTTCGTAAGTGTATTGAAAAATGTCGTTTGATACACGTGCAAATTTGTCACTGCAGCCCTCAGCTCTATAACACACTCGCCTACGGCTCGTTTGAATCCCGCCTCGGTCGCAATGACAAACTTTCCGCACTTGTATCAAAATGTACTATTTCAGATACAAACACTAACTACTCTTTGAACGAGTTAGAGAGATAGGGGCATCACTGAGAGAAGTGTGTAGAGTTACAAGGAGACAATGTAAAAAAAGAAATATAAATTGTAAGAAAAAATTTCTCGTATCATTGTTAGGTCGGAAACTTTTCAGACTACCTGTGTACATTTCCTTTTTTAATCTGTTTCAAATAGATTTTTAAAAGTAAACAAATCGAATAAAGTAAACAAAGGTCACATAGCGTCAGCAAGAGTGATAAATGGTGAATGAATCGAATATTTTTACATGTTCCAACAAAAACCCGGCAGATATTCCAGGAAAAACAAAACGTGTCAAATCCTAATTAACAGGCTACACGTTTCTAATTCTGTAAATTGATGAGTTCGGAGTTAGTTTTTCATATATTCTGGAACATAACAAAAATTGTTAGGTGTAGTTCTATGTAGTACTACTTCAAGAATGATAATACCTATGAAGTAACAAACTCTCATTATTTTAGTTAGTTTTTTTTTGTGTTAACTGAAAGAAAGAAAAACATTTTATTTGGCGGAACAAGGCGCAAATTTAAAACTAACAAATTATAAGCACACTATGTGAAAGAAATATGCGCCACATCCGCGCAAAACGGCCGAACGCTCAGCATAATGCCGTGACCACACGCAAAATGCGATGAGTCTACGGCGCTGGTTTTCAGCGTGGGCCGGTAACGGTATCGACATAAAGACGTCGGCACGGTATTGTGTGCTAATAGATTTGAATAAAATAGATAAATATAAATAAATTATAGGGAAAGGAGAAAAAAAAAACAATGAATAAATAAAGAGGAAATACGAAATCATAATATATATAAAGTGGCAACATTACGTTTCGTCAACTGTAAGTCCTCTTAGCTATAAAAAATAAATAAATTACTGAATAACGTAAATGATTTCCAACTTTGATGTCACCGAGTTTCTAATCCAAGGCATCGCCCATCAAAGAGGAAAACATGCATAAAAACATAAGAGCTACCTACTTATTTATTATTGAAAACCAAAAGTCGTTATACAAAAGGCCCTTTTGAAGTCCTCATAAGAGGATTTAATGGAAAAATAAAATATAATCATCTCTGTTGGTTTACTCAGTGTCTGAAGGACGTGTAGGCGGGACACTTTTATGCTTTCTGGGGTGAAATCATAGCAACGTAATTTAATCACGAATGGAAAATTTCTCTCCATTCATACACATTATTTATTAGGTTAGTTGATAGATAACTTGATCAGCCAAGAAATCGATTTGCACGCTTCGGGAACTATTCTATTTATCGACGCTAATGCACCTATCTACACTGCAATAATGTTCAAACCGTACAAAAGATAACTCGATTTCTACTGCACGCTGAAATGAAAACACAACCATCTTGAAGATGATCTGGCTGAAAAATGTGTTGTGTCTAAAAGAATTATCGATCGCGTAGTACTTACGCAACGGCGCGGCGGGCGACGACCGGGCCTTGGCCCAATGTTACTTGAAGGTTTGACCACCAAGTGGGGCTCGTCCGTAATCCATCTACACCTAGCACATTCCATGAATTGAGACTATTGTACCACACCAGATGCAATAGTCTAACTTCACCACCGTATCAAGGCTACAAAAGGTCAATGTAATCTAACTTACTTAATTCTCCAAGATGTTATGGACACTTACGGTTTAGCCGATATAAGAAGCATCTAGGTATTTTTTCTGCCACGAATACTGGTGAGATGATCTTAGTTATCAAGTAACTAGATTGAATTCTTTAACAACACATCACAAACAAAAATCCTTTAACAACACAAATATTGTAATCCATACTTTCTTAAAAGATTTATTAGCGTTTAAGTCTGTCATATAGCCGTGACCGTGGCGTGCTGGACACCTTTTGCTTTCTTCTTCTTACAACCCACGGCCCATTCCCTATCCTAGAGAGGAGGCCAGATTCCCAGCAGTAGGACCATTTTAAGGCTGATCATTCTTATAATATAGTTAAAGCTGCTATCGTAACAATAACGAAAAAATCCTAGTGAACATCATTTCACGTGAAATAAGTCCACTGCTGGACAAAGGCCTTCCCCAAGTGTCTCCTCCTTTTACATCCATTGAATTCCAACCAACCATCACCAGGTCATCTGAAGCCTTCCACCACTACATCTTCCGGTACGCGGTCGCCACTCCAGAACCTTTCGGCCACAATAACTTGTTTTACGAGCAATGTGTTGCTTACTGCCAATTAAGTTTCGTGATTCTTTGGGCTATGTCGATAACCTTGGTTCTTCTGCGGATATCTCAATTTATGATGCGATCACGCAAGGGACTTCCGAGCATAGCCCGTCTCCATTGCTTTAAGACGTATTTTACATTTTAACAGAAGGTTGGATGTTTTAGCAGGCTTAGAATACCTAATTGTGAGACTACTAGAAAATTTATCTTTAATTAGTCTCAGCTACCTGGGCTCCAACTACAAGCAACCTTCGCTAAAATTATACAAAAGAAATATATATAATGCTACAATTGACTTTATATAGGGTGACTGGCAATTAGTGTACGATACTTAAACACGTGATTGTGCTCATTATAACAAACAATTTTTATTATGGGAGCAAAGCCGAAATCGCAAAAAATATATCAGCTATTCAGTACATTAGGCAAACATAAATGTACTGAACAGCTGAATTTTTTTCGCGATTTCAGGTTTGTTCCCATACTAAAAGTTGTTGGTTATCATGAACACAATCACGTGTTTAAGTATCGTACACTAATTACCAGTCACCCTTTTTTTTTTTTTTTTTTTTTTTTTTCGGTGGGAAAATCATCTAATGACAAATCTCGCTCTTGGGCGGAGCGAGAGATAGTGTCAGACTTTTACTGACTAAAAACCCACTCCTGTTCCTTCGTTGCCTTCGTCCCAGGGCCCCGGGTTTCGTTTTCACACTACCCATGGCCCCAGTAGGCTTCGACCCTGCTGGGCCCCTACGATTTGCTGACATCTCCCTGAGGCGCGCGTGGAACAATACGCGCCGTCGACGACTTGGCTCGGTCCGGACGGTTACCGGACGGTCCGACGGCGAGCCACCCATTGCTCGCCGTCCGCAAGCCCGCGCCTACGGTGGCCGGAAATCGGGATCGGAATCCCGGCGGCGGTAAGGGCGTGAGGACCGTTGCCTCACGCGATCGGCCGCCTCCTTTGCTAGCATTACTGCTTCACAGAAGGAGGCGACCGCCTGCCACTCTTCCTCGCTCCGGACCATGGCCTGTACCAGGGCCCGGCGCGAGAGATCGCCGCCGCCGATCGCCCCCACAAGGACACGGCGTTGCTCTGCCCAAGCGGGGCACACCTCAACCGTGTGCTCCACCGTGTCCTCCGGGCGGTCCACACAGTGGCGACACCCGGGCGTTGCTTCCGCACGAATCCGGTGCAGGAACTTCCCGAACTTACCGTGTTCGGTGAGAACCTGCGTCATGCGAAAGGTGAGGACGCCGTGAGGTCTTTCCAACCACGCCTCAAAGAGGGGACTTACCGCCATAATTGTGGCGTGCCCAGCACTGGGTTGCGACAGTCGCTGTCGCCATTTCACCATGAGAACCCGCCGGAGCTCTGTCCGCCATGCTGCGACTTGTCGCGGCAGCGGAGTTTCGCCCCGGCGTTGCATCTCCATGCGCAGGTCGTGCATGTGTGCAAGGACTGTTGCCTCCAGATCCCATGGTGGCTGGCCAGCAAGGAGGCTCGCCGCTTCGCGGGAAATCGTCCGGTATCCTCGCACCATCCGTATGGCCATGACCCTCTGGCATGCGTTCAGCCGGGCCGCCGGCTGCTTCCGCAGCGTCGGCGCCCATACCGGTGCGCCATAAAGGGCCATGGACCGAACGATCCCCGCGTAAAGCCTCCGGCAGGAGGCGTCTGGACCTCCCAGGTTGGGCAGGAGCCGCCCGAGGGCAGCCCCAGTCCGATTTAGTTTGGGAGCCAGACGTCGGAAATGCTCCTCGAAATCCCATCGGCTGTCGAGAACGAGTCCCAGGTACTTCATCGTCGACCCGACGCCGATGTGGACTCCTCCTACCGTTAGTTGGGAACCCCGTGGTGGCGCGTTCCGAGGGCCGTGAAAGCACATGGCCTCGGACTTGTGCAATGCCACCTCGAGTCCCAACTCCTGGATCCTGCCCACGACTGTCGCAACCCCGCGTGTCGCTAGTTCGACCGCCGCCTGGTACGACTCTCCCCGCGCCAGGACCAGCGTGTCGTCTGCGTAGCAGACCACGCTGACCCCGTCAGGGAGGTCGCCGCGCAGCACGTAGTCGTATCCGATGTTCCACAAGGGCGGCCCTAGTACCGATCCCTGCGGAACACCGCACGACATCTCTCGACGTTCCCACTCTCCCTGGTGACCAGGGTAGATGATGTACCTGTCCGACAGGTACGCCTCGACCACACGACAGAGGTAGTCGGGCGTCCGGTGATACCGGAGTGCCCTCCTAATGCTACTCCAAGGCAGGGAGTTGAAGGCGTTGGCGATGTCCAGAGACACCGCCACGACACACCTGCCCTGGGCCACCGCATCCCCCGTCGTGAGAGCTCGCACGCGCATGATGGCGTCCACCGTGGAGCGCCTCCTGCGAAAACCGAACTGGCCGTCTGCTAGATCCGGCCCCACCCGTGTTAAGTGCGCGACGAGGCGGTCTGCAATTACTCTTTCAAAGAGCTTGCCCACCTCGTCGAGCAGCACAATGGGCCGGTACGCGGACGGAGAGTCCGCAGGGCGTCCCGGCTTCGCGATGAGGACCAGTTTCCCCGTCTTCCAGCGAAGTGGGAACTGGCCCCTCTCCATGCATGCGCTGAAGAGCCCTCTTAGTCGAGGCCCGAGAGCCTCCATGGCCAGGACCCAGGCCTTCCCAGGCAAACCGTCGGGTCCTGGGGCGGTATTTTTGGCACTCAGCCTCCGTACCGCCACTCTAAACTCTACCTCGGTCACCTCTGGAGCATTTTCGTCGTCGTCGCCATCGTGGTCCACGTCGGATACCGCTGGTGGCGGAGCCATGGGCGGGGGAGAGTGTTCCCCTCGCACGGGGAACAGAGTGCTCACCACACCCTCCACAAGCTGGGGCCGGAGACTCTGCGTCAGCGGGGGAGCCCAGGGGCGGATTTTGTCCCGCACCACCTTATAGGGGCGTCCCCATGGGTCCCCATTCAGAGTCCCCAGCCACACGTTGCGGACCTCGAGTTTGGCCCGCCTTATCTCCGCTCGGAGGGTGCGCTTTGCCTCTCTGTATCCCTCGTACAGCTCCGCCTCTCTGGCCTCCGCATCCGGAGGACGGATGCGGCGCCTGCGGTACCTGGCATACCGGCGTCGCGCGGCATTGCACGCATTGCGCAGTGCCGCAATCTCCGGCGACCACCAGTATACCTGGCGCTGAGCACGTCCTGGATGGACTCGGGGCATTGCCGCGTCGCAGATTTGCGACATGGCCTCCCGGAACCACTCTGCCTCGACGTCGATGTCGACAGGCCTGTCCGGTGCTTGCACCCAGGCCTGTACCGTCGCGGCTTCCAGGAGGAGCTCCCGGTCCATCTGCCTCAGCGCCCAACGCGGACCACAAGGGTTCCGTCGGACCGGCGCGGTCGAGGTTTGGGCGGAGACGTCAAACCGGATGTACCGGTGGTCTGAGTACGTCTCCACCTCCTCCATAACGCGCCAGTCGACGACACGTGGCGACAGAGCGGGGCTGGCAAACGAGATGTCCACCACTGAGTCACCCCGCATCCGCACACACGTGGGGACAGAACCCCGGTTTAGGACGACCAGGCCTGTCTCCAGAGCCCAGTCCTCCACCATCCGACCCCGCTGGTTCGTGAACCGGGAACCCCAAGCCAAGTTCTTGGCATTGAAGTCCCCGCACACGACCACAGGGAGGGAACCAAACCCAGCGACGACGGCTTTCAGCTCCATTAGGGAGATGTGAAGATCGCCGAGAGATCTGTTCGGGGACAGGTAGACTCCTACCACTGCAATGTCCCCGAACCGTGCTGCCACGCAACCCCGCCCCCTCGTGACGGCCTCGAGGGTCGGGGTACCGGCGGCGGCCGACGAAATTAGGGTCACCGAGCCGCCAAGGTCCCGCACCCAGTCTCCCCTGGGCAGGACATAGTACGGCTCGGAGACCACGGCGATATTGATCGACCACTGCGCCATGCTCTGGAGCAACAGATCCTGAGCGGAGGCGCAGTGGTTGATGTTCGCCTGGAGGAGACGTAATGGAGTAATTATTGACAGTCCATTACAGTCTCCTCCCGTGCCCCCCGTGAGGGCCCTGCCGCGTTAGGTGCGGCGGCGACAGCGGCAGCAGCCAAGGAGGCGGCTGCGGCGGTGAGTACGTCCGGGTGGATGGGCCTCCGTACCTTGCCCTTGGCCTTGGCGGGGGGGTCGCAGGACCTGCCCCCAGCCCGGTGGTCGGCCGGCTTGCCTGCCGCCGCACATGCGTAGCAGTGCGGCGTTGCACGGCATTCGACGGCCTTGTGACCAGCCTGACCGCACTGGTAGCAGCGGTCACTGCGGTCCACCTCTGCGGCGCAATGGGCCCCCACGTGGTGCCCCACGTGGCAGCGGTAGCACCGCAGAGGTCTGGGCTCCAATAGTTTTACCTGTGCGGAGACCCAGCCAACCAAGAGCCTTCGGCCTTCGCCCGTGATGGCTTTGGCCGCCGACACGGGGCAGCTAACCGTAACGGCTCGCATGCCCGTGCTGTCAGCACGGATGGTGCCCGCCCGCACTTGATCGGCCTGGCACCCTCCCGTCCTGACGACGGCGGCCACCACCTCATCCACCCTAACGGAGTCATCCAGGCCCATGATGCGCATGTCTATGCACTTTGTGGGCCTGGACACTCTGACCTCCTCGACGTCCAGGGACGCCCTGATCCTTGCGGCCAGGGCGTCTGCGGCAGAGCCGCTGTCCGCACCAGGGACCTCCAATATTCGGGCCCCGGTTGCGGTGCGCCTCATTCGGAAGCCTTCAGAGGCTCCGAACTCGTCGAGGTGATCTACCACCGCCTGCTTCGCCTTCGCCATGACCATGTCATAGTTCACGCCCCTCTTTTCCGCAGCTGGCTGTAGTGTAATCACTACAGCTGCGGAATTCGGGGCGCGAAGTCTGGCTGCCATGGCCCGCTTCTTGCGCCGCTGTCGCCGCTCGCGCTTTTTCGCCGCTCTAGCCGCCTTGCCCGCCTTCCTGCTGGCGCCGACAACTGTCCATTCGGCACCAGCCGAGGGTTCTTCGGGCAGGCGTGGCCTAGTCGCCGCCACTGCACGAGGTCCCGACGGTTTAGCGGCAGGCATCACTCTGCCTTTTGGGGAAGGAGTAGGCTTCCCCTGCCGTTGCTGCTGCTTGGCCGCCGGGACCGGCCTCGCAGGCTCCGACACCACGGCTTCACGCCCAGTTTGCCCCAACTGGCCCGCCTTGGGCGCAGCAGCCGTGGCCGCGGCGGCGGCGGCGTAGGAGACCGTCCTTTTCTGGCCGGTGGCCGCAAGCGGGGGGCGCAGCACAATGCCCTCCAGGACAGCGAGCTGCCGCTGGACCCGCTCCTGGAACTGCTGCTGCTGCTCCTGCTGCTGGTGCCGGAAGGCAGCCAGCTCTTGCCGCAGCAGGGTCAGAACCGCACTCTCCGGCTTTGGCAGGGGCTGCGACTGGCTTTGCCCTTGCATGCATCCCCCGTTTGTCGCCACCTCGGGACCAGTTTCACGGAGACCGGCCAGGTCCGCCTCGAGCCGTTCAATCCTCTTGTTGAGGGATTTCTTGAACGGCTCCAGGACGATCCCCAGTGCCTCGGTTATTGAGGTCATGGCCTGGGTTATGGATCGCCTCTTGGCGGCCTTCTCCCTCTTCTTGGCCACGCCTGCTATGGCAGCTGCCACGATCTCCGTGAACTTGGTCAGCGCCTCCTTCATGCCTTCTGGCTCACTGCCAGAAGGCTCCGGCTCCGAGGGGCTGGCCTGGGCACTGCTTGCCCCGGGGTGGCGCCCCTCCCTGGCAATCTTTAGGGACCGCTGGTTCACCTCCTCGGCGGTGGGCTTCCTCCCTTTTCTCGCCATTCGGCCCGCACCTCGTCCAGCAGTGGAGATTTTGCGAGCCGAAGCTCCACGCCCATCGTCGGAGGATGTCCTCCGGCCGTCCCTGGACATGGGGCGCTTGAGGAATGAGTTCCTCTTCTTTCTAGAGGTGGCCTCATCCACCTCCATTCTCTCCGAGTTGAGCGAAGACGCGGCATCGGAGTCCGACGCCGTGTCTTCACTCACCTCCCTAAGGCCGAAGCGCCTGCCGACCTTTGTAGTACCCACCGGTGCAGTGGAAGTGCTGGGAACGGGTCCCAGGGACTCCACGCTACCGGTGGGTGAGCCACCCTGGCTCCTAGCGTCCACGGAGGACGGTAACAGGTCCCTAGGGGACCTGACGCGCTCTTTGCCCCCCCCAGAATACGAGGGGCAGCCCGAGCTCTGCTCGGGGAGGGATTCTCCTCCTGCGGTGCAGGCGGTACCCTCCTGGGGTAATAATTTCTTTAGAGTCGCGTCCATTATGTGCTGAACTCAGCTTTGCCTTTTTTTTTTGTGGGGTGGGGTCCCCAATAACCACGTTCGCCATCTTGGTCACGTCTGATAAGCAGACGCGTACCAGAGGCGAACCCACTCTCAAATAAAACCACTGTCCAAAAACACCAACAGCTGTTGGTGCCGATGCTTCTGGACAGTGCACCCTCCGTGGCGGTCCATCTGGACTCCGCCTGTGTGTGTTCCTCTTGGTCTGGTCTCTCACTTGAGGCCTTCCGGCATGAGTAGCTCTACCGGCATAGCCCTCAAGATCACAGAGACACGCAAGCCCCACCACGACGACAACGTGGGAACACGGTTGGTGGGGACCAGTCACCCTATATATTACCAACCCGCACTGGGCCCGCGTGGTGGATTACGGCCCATTTCCTCTCCTAGAGAGGAGGCCTGAGTCCCAACAGTGGGAACATTATAAGGCCGACTATGCTATGCTATATATTATATTTTTAGTCACCTACGCAAAATGATAGAAAAATAAAAATAGAACGCAACGAACGGTCTTAATGCTCAAGTTGTTGAGATTCAATAGAAGGTCTCAGTATAAAAATGTCGAGATGGAAAAATTGCATTGCACTTGAAACAGTTACTTTACGTACTTCGCTTTCAGCCGTTTTCTTGAGCAGGGAAATGTTTCTGGGTCAATCTCTTCAATGTTGTGCCACTTATGTTTTAAGTCGATCGCTACGACGTTATATTTTCGCAAGAATAAACAACTTTTGAAATATTTCTCAGAAGTTGAAAACTGATAATAATTTTCTTAAGCAGCTCCTAAATATTATATTTAATTTGAATTTGTGTGATGGTATAAAAACTACACCATCACACAAATTCAATTTATATAGAGAGAATTAGATAGAGAGCTGAGCAGTGGTGGCCGAGTGGTAACGGCCCCGACTTACGAGTTGTAGGTCGCAGGTTCAAACCTAGGCGCATTAATTTGTGTAATTTATTTCATCACCACTGCTCTCAAAACGGTGAAGCAAGTCGGGGGAAGAGAAACCGGCATGTCCAAAATTCGAAAACATGTGACATTCATCAACCCGCACTGGGTCCGCCTGGTGGATTACTGTCCATTCCCTCTCCTAGAGAGGAGGCCTGAGTCCCAGCAGTGGGAACATTTAAAAGGCTGATTATACTTATACAAAGTGCAAAGCTCTCGCTTTTATTTTTTTTGCTTTAATATTCCAGTCCATAGACTAGCTTATTGGAGTTTTACGAAAATGGGAATAATATTGTACCGAAATCAAAGCACGTAACTTCTTTAGAGTGTACCTATTTACCCAATATCGAGTATTTACCCCCGTCTGTCCCTTCGTGTTGCTCGACGAAGGAGCTGAATTCTTTGAATATTAGCTTTGTGTACCAAATAAAGCTAATATTGTCTTTAATAAACCACTAAACTTAACTTTGGTATTGCACTTACCCTAGATATATTTTAATCATTTTGTAATCTATGTTATTTCATATTACATGGTTTATTTGGAATTTCTAGTGAACGTATCAAATTTTTTGAAAGAATAGTAAAGCATAAATATGTTTAATAGGAAATCATCTAATGACATCTCGCACTCTAGGGGGCTGCGCGAGGGCCTGTCAGACTTTTACTAACTAAAACCACGCCTATGTACCTTCAGTTGTCTATGGTCCAACGACCATCCGGCCGTCCGGCGTCCGGCGGTCCGTGGTTGTCTATGGTTGGTGTGGTTATCGGCCCTGCTGGGCCCCTACAGTTTGGTGACATTTCTTTGAGGTGTACATGGAATACTACGCGCCGTCGACGACTCGGGCTCGGTCTTTATAGGACGAGCGGACGGCGAGCTAGTCATTGCTCGTAGTCCTCAAGCCCGCGCCTATAATGGTTGGAGATCGCTTTGCGATTCCTGACGCCCGGGGCGTCTTTTGTCGCAGCGGCTGGGGCGTAAGGATGTACGTTCTCTCACTCTCGCGGCCACCTCCTTCGCTAGCATTACAGCTTCGTAGAAGGATGTGGCCGTATCCCATTCCCTCTCGCTCCGGACCATGGCGTGATCCCGGGCACGGCGCGAGAGGTCGCCGATACGCGTAATGTTACCTTTATGATTTACATAGGGACGTTGTCAACCATCAAATCAAATGCTCATCATTTCCTCCGATAAAAACAAGTTAATAATCAAGTAATAATTTAAAAACTTTTTACTGTGTCTCTCTACCTGTCCATAAGATCGTCCACGCCTCATCATCCGATCCCATTATTTTTACATTGAAAATTTAATTAAAATCTAAACTGATGAAATACTAAAGAGCCTTACATCAGAGCTTTCGAGTGGCCCATAAATATGATCGGCCCTTGTTAAATGTAAATTCTATAACTTAAGTGAGAAGGTTGAGTTTCGTTTGCGGCGAGTAGCACAGTGGTCTCATTACCTGTAACGACTGGCCATAAGTTTCGTCAATTTAATTCTATCGTCTCATCGCTCATACAGATCTGGTATTTTATGACGACGAAATAAAAATGTTTTTGTTCTATACACTCCGGAACAGGGAAGATTCGAGACGTGTGCTGTGTTCGGTTGTAACTCTTTATCGGTTCGTGTATGAGTTTCATATCGAAGCGGAGAATGGTTTTTTTATTACTTATTTTATTTCACACGTTATCTGTTTATTTATGATTTAAATAATATGTCCCATTACTAGATGTAGCTACTGCGTTAAACAAACGTCAATCTCTTTGATACAATAAGCAGGAGACTACGTAATTTCCCGTTTTTTTTAGAAGATTGACTAAATCAATTATTTAGGATTTATTTATTTTTTAAGGTTGAAAATCTCCAATGGCTTCTTACACTCTAGAGCAGAGCGCAAGGGCGTGTCAGACTTTTACTGACAAAAACCACACCAATGTTCCTTATTTTCCCTTTACGTTCCAAGACCACGTGTTTCCCTTTCGTAAGTCAACCCAGACGGTTACCGGACGTCCAAACGGCGAGCTACCCATTGTTTGTCGTCCGCAAGCCCACGCTTACGGTGAAAGGATACCTCCTTTAGGTCTATAAGAATAAGCAAAATTCTGTGTGCAGTATATACATTTTGATCTAAATCGGAATACAACAATAACATAACAATTTTCATAAAGCAATAACAATTCAAATTACGAGACATTTCCACGACGCCTAGTTATTCATAGTCGGCGGAGGTAAACGAATTGTGTCAGCAATCATTTGTTGTCAGCCGTCTTATCTCGCGCTCGACGAGGTTAGCAGGTGGGCGATAAGTTTACGGAATTACCGAGTAAATGCTCTTGTCATTTACGTAGTACAGATTTTGAGGGAACATAATGCTGTGGAGATGTAGATTTCCATAAATTAAATGGAATATTGTCTGTCGTCAAATTAAGGTATTAGAAAAACTGCTTTAGAGTAGTGTTTTGTAAAAAATCAAATAATCGATTCAAGTCCAATGTGTCGGTAACCTTGGAATATCCATAGGCGATATACAGCAAACATCAAGAGTGTCAACTACTGTGTAGCACTTTGCTACGAAAGCGTAGCAGAGTGCTACGAAATTGTAACAGGCGCTACGTCGTAGTACAGCAAGACAAAGCAGAATTACTGTCGTAACTAACAAGAATTATTGCATCATGCCATTGTCTTAATCATTTTAATACTGTTTTAACTTATTCATGGTAGATTCTCGTATCTGTGATACAGTGTTTCATTAGCAAAGGTACTAACGAAATCCCTTTTCTGTTACTACCTATTAACCGGCAAAACTGTTTTATTATTTGAACTTTGTAGTGTAAACCAGTCATACGTGCCCCAGTCGGTAAACTAACGTGGTTTACGATACGTCTATTTTTCTGAAATAAACTATTATTATTATTATTATCATCCAATTGAAGCTAAAAAGGAATTTAAACCCAATGTTAGCATGAACATAATATATCACTTAAGGAATACAACTGTAATATTTGAGATACAAATTGTTTCAAAAATGTATATCGAATTCATTTACTAAAGGACTACCATGGAGTGTCAAGACATTATGTTATACATACAAATAATACAGACAGATAAGTGTTTCGACCTTTAAACTCGCTGACAATTCATTTTTCACGTTCAAGATAAGAAGCCATAATACAAAGATTCAAGTCAAAAAACTTTTCGACGGTTGCCTGCGGAGGTCGTATACAATCTAGTGAAGATTTATAGCATTTCGTTGAGCACAATAAGAACTAGTTTATCTGTTGCAATATCGAGAAAAATGAGAGGTTCATGCGGTTTGTTACATAAGCACCGTCCATTGTTTATTTACAGTTCCCTGCTGTTGCCAATAATCCCCACTCTTATACCCAGTCAGTAAGCTTGTTGTTTTCGTAAAACGAAAACATTAAAATGCGTTACAAGCGTTAGCTTGCAGGATTAATTCAGTTAATTTTAAATTTGTTCTAGCTTTCCATAAATTAAAATAAGCCTAGTCAGAAAAGCTTTTTGGGTATTTTTGTCTTTCGTGGGTACACCGAAATTCGTCTTTCTAGACGTTTTGATAAATAAAACAGAAACTAAATGTTTCTTTACAATAACTTAATAGGTTTCTTTTTCGTGGAAATCTGTAAATGTTAAAAGCCAACGTATTGAGTAAGGAAAAAATATATACTCTTCAAAATATAGGTAAACAAAATACCGAGGTACAAATCGTAATCTCCAACAAAAGCCCGAGTAGGTAATGAAATGTCAGAAAAAATCATTAATTACAAAAGGCTAGAAACACAGACAAACTGTTGGTAATCTGCTGTTCATAATTGTGGGCGCGACACGATTGCCTAAACTTTAATTATGTTTTTGTGAGGACACGCCAGGTGCGTACCTCCTACCCTCCGCTCTGGTGTCCGGGATAAACTTGGGGCGGGTTTTGTATTGATCTGGAACTAAGCAATCTTGCTAATTGAAGAAGGAACGATACCTTGGTAGGTCAAAAGAGTTGGTCAATGTTCCTACTGCTTAATATCACATTAAAACTTCATAACAACATAATGTAAAAGTTGTGAAATGAAACACGACTAAGTAGGATTAAGAAATTGTAAGATTTTGAAGATAATTTCATTAAAAAACGAGTCGGACTCGCACACCGAGGGTTCCGTGCAAACTTACTTATGCAAATAGTTCGATTCCCGAATCGAGACTCGGAAGATTTTTTCGAATCGTAAAAAAGTATTTATTATGTGATGTAACTAACTACAATACGTTTTTCAAACGTTTTCGTTAACTTGTGTTATAAGATCTTGCTTCTTATTTTAAGATTCTAGGCCAAGCGGTATCGGATTTAATTTCAAAGCGAGTGTCTAGATATCTAGGTGTCTAAACGGAGCTTAAACGACCCTATTTTTACATTACGTTGACTTAGAAGTTTGATTTTTAATGTTCCAAGAGGTAGCAGTGTGTGAGTGTCAGTAATTGATATTAATTTCAGCTTCCTCTGAAAATACCTTCACGCATTTCTGAGATAGGCCTTGACAGACTGTCAGACGGACAACAAAGTGATCATAGAAGAGTTCCATTTTTAACCGAAAGTCATAAACTATCCAGTAAGTAAACCCGCTAAGTCTTCTCATTTGAACGGTAGAAAAATTTGTTTATCAGTCTCGGGGAACGGGTTTCACTTAAATTTCATTTAGGAGCGCGCCGGACATCAAGTGGGATGAATAGAGAAGTTCAGCTTTACAAGTTTAATTTTTGTTTTCCCAGCGTTTGAGTGAACAAGCAGAAATTACAATAGAATTAATATTTACTTGCTTACTTTGTGTTCACAACTGTTGGCTTGGAAAAATATGCGCAAAGATATCGGAGCGGCCAGAGTATTATTTAACTAAGCTTTGTCCTCAAAGACTGTTGTTTAAAAACCAAACAACTGTTTGTTTCAGAATCAATCAGACATTGTTACTTAGACTTTATAATAATTGCTGCGGGTTGGTGGCTGTCACATGTCTTCGAATTTTTGGTTCTAGAACGTAAGGTTTCCTCTCGATGTTTTCCATCACCGTTTTGAGAGCAGTGGTGATAAAATAAATTATACAAAGTAATGCGCCTGGCTGGGTTTAATCCCGCGATCTAAAACTCGTAAGTTGGGGCCGTTACCACTCGGCCACCACTGCTCTACTCGACCATCACTGCTGTTATATGGCTCTTACCCATCTGTATGGATACTTGTTACTAACCCGTGTATATTTTAGGTACATACGTGAATACTAGAAAGTTGTGCCTGTTTTTACATACACTAAGCGATACAAATGTAATCACACTAATATTATAAAGGTGTAAGTATGTGAACGTGTGTATGTTTGTTACTTCTTTACGCTCGAGCGGCTGAACATTAAAGGTACATGAATAGACCATGTCTTCAAATAGCACATGAGATATCTACTTCTTATCCCGGTACCGTATGTTCCTTTGAGATAATTTACTACCGAAGGAGCTAGTACCGAAATAAAAGTGAACTGTGCATCACATTCAGGAATCGAATAGTTCTCGTGGTAACGAGCTTTATAGCCTCCTCATGTTATACTTCTTCTTTTTCCTGCCCTTATCCAATATTACTTCTGTGCTGTCACCCGTCAAGCTATCACAAACTCCCTTTTCTTTCATGTCACTCCTCACACAATCCATCCATCTTTTCTTTGGCCTCCCTCTCCCTTTCCATCCATCTACACACTCAGAACTCTTTTAGTAATATGCGCTTCATCCCTCCTCTTCACATGACCATACCAAGACAACCGATTTCCTTTCAACTTTTCAGTCACTGGCGCCACTTTCAAACTTCCTCTAATATACTCTAACATTATAAAGGCGAAAGTTTTGGTGAGTGTGTGTGAATGTGTTGGTTACTCCGTCACACTCAAATGGTTGAACGTATTTCGATGGATACCCGGGTCGACTGCATAATAACACAGCTGCATACCGTTATGGTAACGTATCTTTTATCCCGGAAATATATTCCCTTGCGATAATTTTCTACTCTCATGCAGGCAAAACCGCCTGGCAGTATATAGTGTTATATAATAATAATATCACACAAAGCCATCTAGTCCCAAACAAAGCAGAACTTGTGGTATGAGTACTAGATAACTGATAAACATACTCATATATTTCTAAATACATACATTATTATAGATAAATTAGACCCAGACACAGAACAAATGATCGTGCTCATCACACTAACATTTGTCCATATGTAAACCCTATTTTCCCGACCTCACCATTTTCTTCCTCCCCCAGAATGCGGTAAGCGGCGTACAATAGGCGTAGCGACGAAGCGTATTGTGGGTGGTGTGGAGGCGTCACCGGGTGACTGGCCTTTCTTGGCTGCCATCCTCGGAGGCCCGGAGGAGGTGTTCTACTGTGCTGGCGTCTTGATCGCTGACCAGTGGGTACTGACAGCTGCGCATTGTGTTGGAAAGTGAGTATATCTATCTTCCTGTAACTTATAATCCTACAAAAAAGGTATTGCTTTACTAAACAAAATACCAACTATTCTTAAAGGCATCGCAGAGATCGACGTTTTTCGCTCTGAAACTCAAATACTTTAAACTAAGTTATGTTTCCACTTTCTTAGCTCAGAAGTTCAGTCTTCATCGAAAAGGTCGTATTAGTCTTTTGACCATAGGTAGGTAACAATCGAATCGTATGACTATCGGATGCAGTGTACTGTAAAGTTAACGAACGTAAGATAACTTAACAAAAGCAACAATCTCTAACCTACATTTTCAGGATCCATAACTGAACTTAACATTAGCAATTAGCTCCATCTATCTGATTGTCCGACTCTTTAATACTTCAAAAGTGCTTGTAGAAATAGAATAATTAGTTAAATAATAACTAAAAACAATACAAAACTGTCAAGTAAAAAATATAGAATATAAAACTATAGCATGAAACAAACAAAGGTTTTCAAGATATAATTCTATGACATAAATAAATTCGCATTTCGCAGAGTAGAATACAATTATCAGCAGAGCATACAAAGGGTCTCTGATCTTTATAGAAGACAATGACAAGGGCAGGAGTGTGGTTTTAATCGGTAAGAATCAGCACTGCCCAGACTGCTTCTTCTGGGCAGTGTGAGCGTCCTTGAGGATTCCCCACTCCTGCCATAAAAAAAGTGCTTGTAGAGGGTTATACTTGAGCAACGTACCTACATTTTCAAACCCTCCACAGCCACACGGACGTGAACGGCTGGACGATACAACTGGGCATCACGCGGCGTCGCTCGCACGCCTACTACGGCCAGAAGGTCAAGGTCAAGCGCGTGGCCCCGCACCCGCAGTACAACTCCGGCATCGCGCACGATAATGATATCGCCTTGTTTCAGGTACGAGAATTTTTATATTAGATGTAGTGTTACTTATTGATAAGTATGGTTACTAGTAGGGTGACTAGTTGACTACTGATATTACGACTAATAGAAACGTATGAAATGAGATATGTTCTAGGCCGACCACAAATACATTAGGAAAAGTGTTAGAGAATAATGGCTTAGTATTTTAGCACTCAGTGTAAAATTCATTTCTATTCCATGATTCCAAAATGTTAAGAGAAGACCTGTGTCTTAGCAGTGGAATAAATATAAATACCTTAGTAGATATACTGCCTACGTTTAGCATCAATGATCGGGGAAATAAAAATACCCTAATTTGTTAAAGGAATTTCAACAATTAATCATTCCTTTTTACTTAAATTTCCCCCGGTCGTCCTTCGACAGTCGTTACAGGTAGTTAGACGCCTAAATTCTGACCATCAGTCTAAGTCCAAGTCTAAGGAGTATCGTGTTGCCCAGTAACTGGGTTGTGGCAGTCTGATAGCCAGTCGCTCTTGATGTTAATTATACCGACTTCACTCATTAATGAAATGTGTTGTACAGATTAAATGTGCCTTTCATCGTGGAAAGTCGTTCAATTTGCCCAGTATTGTTACAGCCAGATGTATTTTACATGGAGTTACTGCCTATCAGACCTTCCTAATTAAGTTATTTGACTGGTCTGTTGGTCTAGTGGTTAGTGGCCCTGACTGCTATGCCGGAGGTCGTGGGTTCGATTCCCACCCAGAACAAATGTTTGTATGATGAGCACGATCATTTGTTCTGTGTCTGGGTGTAATTTATCTATAATATGTGTGTATTTAGAAATATATAAGTATGTTTATCAGTTGTCTAGGGCTCATAACACAAATTCTGCTTAGCTTGGGACTAGACGGCGTTGTGTGATAGTTGTGGAATATTATTATTATTATTTGGTATGTAACAAGGGATAGTACAATTTCGCAAGACACCGATCACAAACTAGTTGGGAAAATTAGGAAGGTGATGATTTAAATTTTCCCTTAAGGTAGGTACAGTTAATTTTCCGCAATCCATCTCCCATTTAAACAAAACCTTTCCCTCCACAGCTGTCAGTCCGCGTGCGCTACCACGAGCAAGTGTCGCCCGTGTGCCTGCCCCCCGCCAACCGCGTGCTCAAGCCTGGCACGCTCTGCACCGTCATCGGCTGGGGCAAACGCGACGACAAAGAATGTCAGTCAATTTGTTTGTTCACCTACGTTCATAATACTGGAAGAGACTCATCAATCATGTGCTGTTCTGATAGGCTTAAATTTACATAATGATTTTTTCTCGCTGTTACTAAAATTTCTGAATTTATAAGAAGTTAAGTATTCAAGAATGTGAATGTACAAAAGTCAATCAGTCTCTTGTTTTGTTTTTGCTTCCAAAACTAAGAAGTTACAATATTTACCCAGGAATAAATATAATGAAACATTGAGCTTTCGAAAGGGTTTTTCACGCAGGTTAGAGATTTAGTTCTGAGACAAGTCTGTACAAATCTGACCTTTTTTAAAAGTATCCTTCAGGAACAAAATGTTGCACATTTTCGGTGGAAAAAATACCGTATGACTCTCAAGTCATGCAGTTTTCTGTCAATTAGAAAGAATTATTATAAAGAACCAGTATTTTAGTCGATGACTTTTTAGGGTTCCGTTAAAAACGTTACCCTATTACTGAGACTCCACTGTCCGTCTATCTATCACCAGGCTATGCTATGTTAACTTTTCACAGATGATGTATTTCTGTTGCCGCTATAACAAACAAACACTAAAAACCGAATAAAATAATTATTTAAGTAGGATTCCCATACAATAAACGTGATTTTTTTGCTATGGACGGTACGGAACCCTTCGTGCGTGAGTCCGTTTCGCACTTGGCCGGTTTTTATAAAACTAGCCTTCAGGAACAGGACTTTGTATATTTTCAGAGTGAAAAATACCATGTATTGTCAAAAATTCTGTCGTTTCCGGCGTACAAATATGGTTTGTAAAATTATGGGATTCAATTATTAAACTCAGGTTATCGTGCAGTTTTCTGTTAGTAAAAGAATTACTATAAAGGAAGCAGTATTTTAGTAATTACTTTAAAAAAAAATTAAGAATGTAAACTTCTTTATATAAGTTAACATGATTGTTTGCCAACAGTATCAGAATACGAGCCAGCAGTGAACGAGGTGGAGGTGCCCGTCCTGAACCGGGACCTGTGCAACCAGTGGCTCGAGCATCGCGACCTCAACGTCACGGAGGGCATGATCTGTGCCGGCTACCCCGAGGGCGGCAAGGATGCTTGTCAGGTGGGTTCTTTCTTTCAATCCATGTCTTATGACCTCTAAATCTCCTGCAAAGAATATATAAGACACAATAGAAAGACAATGACGTTCGAACGCCGGCGTTCGCTCGGGGTTTAATGAACTTTGTGAAGCCGAATTTTTTAATTTATCCAAGTACCTACTATGAACACCAAAAAGAGACTAAGCTGGAAGCATTACTAATTATATTTTTTTATACGATCGACCTATGTACATAACTTTCAGGATAATGCAGTATTTCTATGTGACCCGTTAATTTTGCGGCCCATTGTATCATGAAGACGTATCTGTAATTTGAAAAAGCATGTGTAATGTTGTTAGAGTTACGATACATTTTATATGATTGAACACAATATTTTTCTGATTTTGTTTACTGCATTGGATCTTATAGGTAGGTACTTTTGCGAAATATAAAACTCGCGATTAGCTCCTATAGTCCTCTTACATTTTAGCTTCTTCTTCTTCTTCAGTGATTCCTCGACAGAAAATTATTCTTTAAAGTAAGATACTGTGCACGAAACGGTTCCCGTTTCCATCGTAAACTTGTAGTGAACGTGTGTGATATTGCTTAATTATGTCATCAATATGAAATAATCAAAATCCGAAGAATTTGTAAGATTTCCTGAAAAAGTGAATTCCTAACATTATAATTTACTAATTAACTGATAGAAAAAAATCACGAAGATGCCTCTAAAACCAGACTAATATACATGCAATCATTCTAATTATATGTCAGATTATTTCACAAGTAACGTTTGGCCATTAAAATATTTTAATTTCAAAATCAAAACTGTAGATTTTTAGTAAATCACTAAAATGCTTCATATTTGCAAAGCATTATGTCTTTGCGCATCTCTTTCTTTTGTATGCAGTCTGAGAGTGGCCACGTTTTGTATGCAGTCCGAGAGTGGCCACGTTTTGTATGCAGTCCGAGAGTGACCACGTTTTTTATGCAGTCCGAGAGTGGCTACGTTTTGTATGCAGTCCGAGAGTGACCACGTTTTGTATGCAATCCGAGAGTGGCCACGTATTGTATACAGTCCGAGAGTGGCCACGTTTTGTATGCAGTCCGAGAGTGGCCACGTTTTGTAGGCAGTCCGAGAGTGGCCACGTTTTGTATGCAGTCCGAGAGTGACCACGTTTTAGATCCCGAAGCCCTACCACGAATTCTTACCGCGATCCGCTTGACGACCTAACCTGAACTGTTAAAGAGATGGAGGTATAGGGTGTATAGCTCCATCCCTCTTCCTCGCTCACACGACTAACATTTTAACATCTCATGGTACCCCAGCAGTCCTCTTAAATTATGAAAGTAAAACGACCAGGGCTTCAAGTCTGCTATTTTTATAAATTCGTCTTTCCAACACGATCCCATGGTCATTTTGCTAAAATTTCGTAATCTGCTAATTCATAATGATCGATCATTGATCAATTGATCATTGGTCTCGTAATAGAGTTGTGATAGAATGACAATATCGAGCTTATTAAAAGCAATGACTGCATAATGAAGTTCTAATGGGAGGTCACTGATCAAAGGAACTGTCATTTTAGCAGATTATCGCATACCTACCCATTCATTTGTCAATATGTACGAGATTACCATCCTATGCCACTTCTTTAAATGGAGTGTCAGTGGTTGACCACTGGAAAGTCATAATGACGCCATTATATTAGTAGATTACCAAACCTGTCAAAATCAACAATTATGAAATCAATGATAGACCATTCGGACACTATTGTAATAGCAGACTTTAGGCCCTGTTAAGATGGTGTAGCTGTCACTAACAAGTCATTGACAACAAGCATTTTGAAGTAGGTACGGTATTTGCATGAACAACCTCGCGTACGATAGATCTATAAGAACGTGAGTTTAGTGAGGCACGTAAAAAACGTTTTTGCTATACAGAAAATAAATAAGAGAAGTAATAGAAACAACACTAATGGAACTTTCTACTTCAGTATTTTTTCTCTTCAAAGTTAACGAAAAGCTCTTGACACACTAATAAAGTCCTCAAAAAAACATGGCAGTGAAGCAATAAAACTAAAAAATGTCCTTATACGACTCCCAAACAAATATTTGTTCAGTCAATAGGTAAATCCAATAAGTGAGTCAGTAGATACAATACTCAGCTCTTCGGCTCGTTTAATAAGAAGCTCGTATTTACTCTAATCGCCGAATTCATTGGAATTCTTTTATGAATCCACTTTAATGGTTCAGTGAAGCATGGGGCACCCACAGGACATTTTTATGTAGTTTTATTTTCAATACAACTCTGATAAATTGTAAAATATATCTAATATATAAATATATCGTGTCAGTGTTTGTTACTGCAGTCCTCCGAAACGTTTCGACCGATTTTTATGTTTTTTTTTTTTTGGGTAGGTTTGAAAAAAGGTTGTAGCCTATTTACTACTATACAATTTTATATACTTTTTTTTAAATATAATTTAATAGCAGAATAATGCTTTCCGAAAAATAAAATATCTCTTCAGTCTCTAAATACATTTCCATTTCACCATAAGGCATCCATTACACGATAGGTTTTGCTGTCAGTTTTGCCACAGTAAATTTTTTGATTGACGAAAAACCTACCGTCTAATGCGATGATTGACGTTTGCATGACGAAAAACTAATGGCTATAAAATTCCATCATTCACGATTGATGGAATTGATTGACGCCTGCATGACCGTGTACTGGACGCCTTAGCCTAACTATAGTCAGATACTAATATTTCACAGTGAAAAGAGTATCATAAAAGGTTTGATCGCGCAAACCATTATATTAACACATCGTCAAAGCGGGATCAAAATTAAATTGCACCGAGTCAGCACTTTTAGGGCATGACAAGTAAGATGGGTCAGGGCGACCCGGCGTGTGGACAAAGCCTGTCACTGCTGACGTGGCGAGTCTATGGGCTTGCTAACAATATCCACTTTATTTCATGCTATATGTACTAGAATGGTCGGCTTTGTATGTGTGCATAGATTCACGTGCAAATTGTTCTGTGTGCGTAAGCTCGGAGCGCGATTCGTGAAATAGAACAACTGTATCTACTAACTCTAATTAGAAAAACTGGGCAAGTACGAGTCGTGCTCACGCACTGAGGGTTCCGTACAAATTTACCTATGTAAATAGTTCAATTCGAGAATTGAGTTTCGAAGATTTTTCCGCATCGTAATTTTTTTTTTGCGACATAACAGCAAATTAACTGTTCAGGTTTATTCCTATACCTGTACTATAAAGACCTTGCTTTATGCAAAATTTCAGGATTCTGGGTCAACGGGAAGTACCCGATGAATATTATAAATATACGATATAAACAGCCATATCTTTTTTCGTGAACTTAGAAGTTTGATTTTTTCACAGCTTCAAGGGACCGCAAACCTGAATAATAGTTTTAATTTCAACTCGATATCTCCACGCGTTTCCGAGATAAAGGGTCTTTACAGACAGACAGACAACAAAGTGATCCTATAGGGGTTCCGTTTTTTCCTTTTCAGGTAAGGAACCCTAAAAAATATGAGGCAGTCAAACAAAGATGAAGAGTGTTTTCTCTCAGTATGAGAGCTTTGGTATTTATAATAGGTACCTGTTAGGTACTTACGAACCTAACTTTTGTGTTTTCATCATAAGCACTAGATATTATGCATTCCTATGATTACGTAGTTATAGAAACCTTGAATTCTAGCGCTGAGAACCAGCGCGTACCCTTTCGGTTCGGTGCTGGCACGCTCGACGCATTCTGTACTTTTGTTCTTTTTTACTTTGTTTGTAACCGTTGTGCTGTCTGTCCTGAATAAAATTATTTTTATTCTATTCTTTCTACTTGTGTCTCCCCCGAAAAAAAAAAACAAATTTCAACTAGCTCGATAACACTTTGAAAGAGAAACACTCGAATCGTAGCTTCCTTGAATTGTAAGTGTTTGAGTCAATCCTCGCGATGTTTGAAGAAAGCAAGTCAATCTCTCTTTCATGTGACAACAAAGATACTTGTCTACTTTTTCCTTATTACGTTTTATATCTAAAAACATGGAAAGTTCCATCAATCATCGATCGTGATGTTGAATTAGATCTTAGACAAGCGTAAAAATAATGAAAAGGTTTTACATTATTTTCCCATTCTCTACAAAAGAACCAGAAAATTGTTTTGATGGATCCTTTATTACTTAGGTATATATGGATCGAATTGTATATCAAGGACCCAGTCAACATTATTTTCTGGACAACATTGTGTAACAGTGTCTTTCCTGAATTTCCAGGGTGATTCTGGTGGGCCCCTGCTATGCAAGGACCCGAACGAGCCCATGCGCTGGTACGTGGGCGGCATCGTGTCGTGGGGCATCAAGTGCGCGCACCCGCGGCTGCCCGGCGTGTACGCCTACGTGCCCAAGTTCATCCCCTGGATCCACCAGCAGATCGCGCAGTACAACGACGATGACGCCAAGTCGGAAGACATGTAAACAGGAATATATTCATGACATCACTTTGGAATATATAAAATCGAAGATTATATTTCAGAAAATTTAGCAACAATATTTATACAACTTATTATATTTTTTAAACGTTATACACATTTGAGAATGATAAAATTACTGCGTTTCTATTTATATTTGGGTTTAGCAGAGTAATGAAAATCAGGCACGCAGAAAGTTTATAATGTAATTTATTATTCTTAAGTGGTGTCAAACTTAACTTGACAATACACGACTCTGCACGTTTTGCAGAGAACTAGGATTATGACAATAATATATTACTAATGACAATAAATAATTAATGATGACAATAATAAAACATTATATACAATCGTAAATATAGTAGATAAGTCAATTTTGCAAGAAAATTTAAATATATACAAGAAATATATACACGAAAATTCCGACGCATAAATTATTTATTATGTCTTGGGGAGTTGACTTAAATATTGCATTCGACTTTGACAATAATAATGGCTTAATATTTTCACATATCGCTCGTATATCGTGTGATGTAAATTATTTGAAGCTGTGATAGTAAATCATTTATTATGAAGCGAAGGAGTCGATATTGTATTAAAGTTTACCCGTGACTTGAAAGTTGACTTTACATGGTGACTGGGCGCACTCGCGTCCCTCGATACTTTTTCTCGGGGTAGTCAGTCATGATCAGTGACTTAGATATATAGTTAACATTATACATTTATGAAAAAATGTTTTAAATAATGTGAATTTTATATATAAGCTGCTTTTATAAGTAATGTAGTGTTCTTAAAGCTTTAGCAGACTTTTAGAATGTTTTTATTTTTTTAATATTGTAATACTTGTGTTGTATTTCATTTGTATTCTGTGTTAGTTAATAGTAGAGAAAATCCCTATTTGTCAGATGCGATCATGACAACTTCAACTGTATAGGCAGGTAGGGGTACCTCGTCACATCTTTGGGCAAGTTAAGGTCACTCCTGACAAATAATGTGGACATTTATAGAATTAAAGTGTATGTTTGTTTGATGTTTGATGTTAGTAGTTTAGGGGAAAGTGCTTTTATAGAATAAAATGAAATCCCATTCACATGGATGCAGGTTAAAAAAATATAGACGACAATGTTTAATAAAAATAGGTTTAATCTATGCTGTTCTAAAGTTCTTCCTCAATGACAATAAATGATTTAAACGCGATAAAATCGTGAAAAATAAAGAATATTTAAAAATCAATATTTATTGTAACGTAGGATCGCCTAAAAATACGTTTGTTTTATAAATAAATAAAACCCCAAGTGAAAAAAAGAAGCGTTTCATCTGTGAACAATCGAAAAATGCAATTCGAGAATAACCATTTTTGACAATATACTTACTATCGGACGTAGAGTAAGCTTTGTTAATATACAACTTAGAAACTTCTGTTTCAGTATTATTTCCAAAAATAAGTAGTGTGTCATTTTTTAAACCTTGAAATTAATGAAACTTGTAATTTAATTAGAGACATAGCTTTAATAGAATTTAAGACATCATACTATTATTAGATATAGTAGGATGTAGGTGTGGTAAATATTTTTTAAATTTAGGAAAAAATATACTTAGTTCCTTTTATATGGGTATGTTTTGATTTTTCGTATGATCTCTAGAATTTCTGCGATCCAAGGGGTCTCTAAGAAGACGTGGTTATAGCACAAAGCTATGCTCAAAATAATATAGGTATATTTATATAAGTATAGAATGAAGTACACATTTTAAAGCGATGTGAACATGAATGGTTCCAAATGAATTATGTTGACTTCCAGGGGTTGAATGAACTTGTCAAATCATTTAACAATACCTAAAGGTACTATAAAATTAGGCATATCAATTTGGGAAAGTAGGTAACTACTGAGAAAATTCCCAATCGATCATTTTTCAACCTTATGCCATTGCTTTTGACATTACCAATTAGGTTGAAAAGCGGTTGGTCAGGAACTTTCACAGAAAAACGTGAATAGTTAAACTGCAGAGTGAAAAATAATTGCAGTTTTGCAAACTTTGCATAAATTATGCGAAAAGATAATGTGTTGCAAACCCAGGACTCAACTTTCGGCCAAAATAAAAATGGTATGTAGGTACTATCGGTCAATTGGCCGAGTTCACGTTCACATCGCACTAAATATATTATATATTATTCTACATTGACATGGAAGTATGGTTGTTGACTTCTTATGAGTCTCCTTCTCAACTCGAGCTTTCTACTAGTGTTACGAGAGTAAAAATTATATGAATACATAACATTATTATATCAGATATTTAACTTATCAGTTTCGTTAATATTATCACAATAAAAAAGTTAAGTTCAAATATAATTTGACAAAAAGTTATCATATCGATAATTTTTATGAATTCATATTTATCTATGTAGTGACTGAATTTAAAGTAATTCGATAACGAGAACAGAATGAAAAGAAGACGAATGTAAACCAGAAAATTATATAAAATTTAGAGTAAATAATTACCAAAATATTCAATCTGTTCTCGTTTTCATAAAACTTAGATGTAATAGATAGTAAGTTAGGTTAGGTTTAATAAAATAAACTAGTATCTTAGGGCCATGCTTTAGTGTTCTGTGACATCTTATGATACTTGTGATCTCTGCAGTATGAACTTTGCATTATAGTACTCAGTACATTTGCTAAGTTTATTTTCTACTCGCCTTTATGATTGCGATTTTCTATTAGGTAACATTATGTTTTAGCACAAATTACTGTCTGATAATTACATGGATATGGTTTGGTTGAGCTGGGCGGACATTATATTAGAAGTACAATGCTGTTATGGAACAAAGTAAAATTAATTTTGAACGGAAATTAATTATCCAACCAACCAGTACCTAAAGAGTATAAAATTAGTAATGGCAATATTACTTATCCCAAAAAATAACGCCTCACATATTTTCAAAATTAAATTCTATTCTATTCTAAATGCACAGCTAAATCGTATTGATTCACAACCCAGTTGGGATGGAGCGCCTCTATATTCATATAGTTTGAACAGGCGAGCACTTTACATTTGTTTTGGTCTGTCCAAGTTACTTCTGTAGTAGCGAAGCTTAATTTATAGAGATGTGTCTCAAACGAAACTAAGTTCGATAAAGAATTATAAATAAACATAAAAATGCATTGGTATTTGGCTTTATATAGAACATGTGTGGAATATGCATGTTCAGCTCTTAATGTTTATATGAACGTAGTTTTACATGTTTAAATGTACATGTATCGCGTATATTGTATACTGTTGTAGATTATAATTGCTGTTGAAAAATAAAATCTATGGTAGACTAAATTGTGTCGTGTTCAAAGCATATCTTCTCCGAGTCAGCAGGTTTGACTCCAACCCATAGTTATAGGTAATAAAATTATTAGATACAAACGTATTTGTAAAGAAATAGTGACTATCGTAATTAGCGACAATAAATATTTTGATAATGAACAAAAATATATATATAATTCTAAATTTCTACTGGTGGTTACATAGTGGTTAAGTTTTCATAGAAATAATAATGGAAATTTTTGAGTAAAATAAAAAGAAAAATGTGGAAAATAGCTTCTAAACGTTACTAAAAAAGCATATTGAAGAAAGTGAAGAGCTAACCACTAAATATCCCTGAACAACTTTATAGCAAGCTTGGAACTTGAATTACATTGCTTTAGTCAATTTGTTTGTCAGCAATTCCTTTCTCGTACATGATTTTCATCGAAGCCACGCATTTCAGGCTAAAATAACGGTTGTGTATTAAATGTTTAGTGGTGTTTACGTCCCTAGTATGACGTCACTGTCTAGTGCTCGCATCGGTGTACACTGGCCCCTATTGAATGTTGATCGTTGTAGAAAAATATTTTTAGGTATTAATGAGTGTTTCTTTACTAACTTATATGTATTGTACTAGATGGATACTGGTTCTTATGTAGTAACAACTAATGTTAGCACATTGTCAATGAAATAGTATAAAGGATACTTACCTGCTTGTAATTTGGTATTGTCCATACCGGATAATCTATAAAGTTTTAAAGTAGACATAATTTTTCTTTCAGATTATATCTGGGCTGGTCCTAAATTGTTATCATTTCAAAATATAAGTACGGTATGAGAGCTTACTTCATTGATAGTGTGCTAAGATAATTTTATTTGAGACTCATTTCTACTCCGTTGAAATCTTTAGATATTTTTATACCTATGTAAGTCGTACGAAAGTTTCGATATTGTCAATTTCTTGTCAACGAGTATTGTATGCGCAAAAATATCAATTAATCTCAATTACATACAAAATTTACTGTGTGAAAATGTTAAAGTATCTCCTACTAAAAATAACAGTTATATTGCTTCATTAAAAAAAAAAACAGAAAGCTATGATGCACGAAAAATAATCCGGGAATAGAAAAAATCTAAGGCGCAATATGGTAGGTATTTAATTTACTAAAAAAATTGTTTCTGGTAAGAGACATTTGGAAGGTGTGGAAGACAATAAAAATGATATGACAATACTTTGATGGAACTGAACTCCGAAATCTAGTTTGTTGATTTACTAAACTTTTGTATTTTTCCAACATCTAGACTTATGAATCAACCTTCGTAGTTTAGATATTTGTCATTAAGAAATTAGATTAGAGTAATAAATGGGACAATGCTTCACAGATTTGAGTGAAAAATAAGTAGGTAAATAATATTAGGCAAAATAGTAGGTAACTATAATCAATCACTTGTTAAAATTGACACTGCTTTTTTATATTCACGCCAAAAACTTGCTGAACGCGATGCGGTCAATTGTGAATGCGCAAAATCCCACTATATGGTTCCTCCTCCAAGGAATAGGGATATATTTACGTGCATAATTAAGTACGCCTGTGGCACCACGCGAGCAACAAGTTTTCAACACGATTGTATCAACAAATTTCATGTCCCTGTATTACTATAATCTAAGAATTATATAATTATGTAGACACGTAATAGATACGCACAAATTACTCTGTACTATAAAGTCACTATTTTAGAAGATTTCCGTTTATATACAAGCTCATATCTGTGGAATATACTACGTACATGTTTATTATATCGATGTTATGTGTGCTTGGAAGATGTTGCTTTCAAAGCTATTTGTGATTCCTGTTTTTATACGATACTGCAAACTTATGTGCTTCATATATTTAGTGTTATCATAAAGTAGTTCTGCAGAGTATATGTAAATTGTTTTGTATACCTATGGTTAAATATTTTGTAGACTTTCGTTGTCACACTGTGTCAATTTAGCGCCAAAATTCACGAGTCATTAAAATAGAAAGTACCTATTGCTTAGATGTTTTTTTTTAAATATAATTTTATAACAATAAATCTAATAACATTTTATTAATTCTGGAACGTTTTTACTATTTACACCAAAATAGTAGTTCTGCAGAGTTATTATATTATCAAAAGGAACTCTGCAGAAACTGTAATATGAACATCTTTGCCGAACTTCATTTCAATTAATTTCACACAACTTTTTATGTATAAATTCATTTTGGATTACGATGGTTATGTTAAGTTGATCTCGTACAGAACATTTAGTATTGCGTCGTTAGTTTGTCTTTGTGGCGAGCCGGAGCGTGTCGCTTGTAACCCTTGTGTAGCTTTACTTTGTTCCTCAAGCTTGGATTAAATATTATAATAAATAATGTTTTATTTATTACTAGCACCTTTAATCAACCCAAGTAACAAAATCACTTCTTCAATAGATATAGACAAAATAAATAAATACTTGGCCATTGTTGGAGAAAAAAAAAAAAAAGTGGACTGTAGATATTCTATTAAGTGCTAGGTATGTTGCCAATTATTCGAATATGTAAATGTTGTTAATTATTCGAAAATTGAAAGTCCCAAACAAACAATATAATTACTTAACTAATTAGATTCGAAAGGCGTCGTTTGTCGCGGCGGTGTCCGTGAGTATGTCAAGCTAACGCTGCGCGCGCGCGTGGTCCGCGTGGCACACGCCGCGCCGCACGCGTCGTCGATGTCTTGAGTTCGATACCCAGCAACCATTAGTTTAATTAAAACCATATCGACCCCCAAGATATTTACAAGGATATCCATCACGATGGAGTTAAGCAGAAGTGGGCATAGGTTTAGAGAATAAGTAAGGAAGATCTCGTACTTCTTTACAGATAAGCTTAAGTTCGGCATATGAGCTGCTAACAATGGTGAGTTCTTCCATTTATATCCAAGGTATCTTAAAATTACACTCTTAGTGTTTAAGATAACCGCAGAGAATCGAACGAGGTTGGTAACTTAATTTTCTTAAATAAATGCAAAATATTTAGGGCATACTGAAAGTTTCTGGATTTTGATAAATAATACTAGATATAAGACTTACAATACCTACATTTATTGTTTTTCAAAGTATATTCCCTCGCAATTAATGCATTTTTGCTTTCGTTGAAACCACTGTACAAAGCTGTTGGACCAATCTTCTTTAGGGACCTTTTCAATGGCTTTATGGAACGCATTCACCGCCGATTCAGGGCTCGTAAAACGTGTGCCTCTAAGTTTGTCTTTAATTTTTGGAAACAAATAGAAGTGGCGGCGAGCGAGCTCCGCGCGGGCGGGCGGCGGGGGCGACGTCAGGTGCACATTTGAAACCTTCAAATAGGCTTCTGTTACTTTAGCGGAATGTCAGGACACGTTATCGTTGTGGAGGAGTACAATGCTTCGAGCACGCTTTTCGCGAACTTTTTCTTAAGACTCTGCAAGCAAGTGTTGACGTACCAATCTGCAGTCACTGTCCTTTGATCTTCAAGCGATACTGTAGTGTAATATCCTGATTTGCCGAAAAAAGAAGTAACCATTTTTTTACCAACACATCGACTTTTCTTAACTATCGTCGGCAAATCTTCAAAAGGAAAGACCCACTCTGCCGACTGGCTTTTTCTTTCGGGTTCAAAGCAGTATACCTAAGTTTGCCACCTGTCACGATATTATAGACAGCTGCCATTAAATTTTTTCATAATTTTACGGCACCACTGGACACGCAGTCGTTTCTAGTCTTTCGGTAAGTCATGTGGTATCCATCGAGTGCAAAGCTGCCGAACCTTCAGATGCACATGTAAAATATTTTGCAGTGGGCACACTTCCAGTCGACAGCGATGCGGAGGAATTTTTTGACGCCATATTTTAGGTAGGAGTTATTGTGTATATATTATGTAATTTTAATTAGTTAAGTGTTTTTATTTTTCTTGTTAAATTATCCTTTTGTACTTGGCTCATTCCAATGCCTAACAAAGCACGAATTTGCTGGCTAGTTATTTTTTTGTCAGTTTCAATAAGTTGTCGTACGGTTTCAATATTCGAGTCTGTAACAGCAGTCGCCGGACGACCTTCACGTACCTCGTCATGAGATGATCAAGTCCACGTCTACATTCTCCAAATCACGAATACACAGAGCTGCGACATGTTGCTTCATCACCAATTGCAAATTGAAGTCTCTAGCAACTCTCTTGTTGACTTAAGCCACAACAAAAATCATAAAAAATCATTGGTCGAAAATGTTCACGAGTTATTTCCATAGCGACACACAATCTTCGAAAGGCACAATGAAAAAACAAATGACAGTCTCGCAAATTAAAAAGTAACATGCTCGCAAAGTTCCATTTTCGAATTCTGTAATTGTTTTTTCATTATTGTATTGTAAGTGGCCAGATCCAGAGACTTTCAGTATGCCCCACGTAAAATAGTCCTATATAAAGATTACTTACCCGTTTTGCAATATTTATTTTACATGTAACATAATAAACGCACATCATGAAAGTAGTATGTTCAGAAACGGCTACAGAAGTGTTCCGGCTCTGGGTGTCTTGTGTATGTGAGACATGTTATATATTTGTAAAAGCACCCACGATACAGGTATCATTCCTAGTTTGGGGCAACGTTTTTAATTAATAAAAAAAAAAGTTTAGAATGTACAGAATCGTCGCGTGGTCAATCACTTGCATTTTAATCTTTCGGAAATCATTATCGCTTACAGGATTTAACATTCTTAAAAATGTCATGTCATCGACACTTATCAGATATTAGTATGGCGGGGTCTAACTACTTCAAGCGAACAAATTAAAACTACAGAAGTAATTGAATTAATATTTTACTAATGGATACAATATAGTTACATTAATCAACAATAGGTATAAATAACTAGGCGTTAACCGCTACCTACTTAGACCTGGTACATTTCCTTTACATATTTGGGCGGTTATCGAGTCCAATGAAATGGTGCCACCATCGCTTGTTCATTTAATAAAACTAGAAAGAAAATTGTTAGCTCGAAAATAATTAAATTTAATTGATACCAATTTTGATAGAGGTTTTTATAACAGCGATGGTGGCGCCCTCAAGTCATTTAACTCTAACAAGTAACAGCTAGCGTTGGGAATCATTCTTATACTAGTTATGTAGTATATCTAAGTATTCTAGAGCGTCGTTCGTATTTCCCAACACTAGTGTCACGAGATCGTGGCCCATTTGATAGTAACATCGGTGGGTCTGCGTTATAACCGAGATTTATCAAACTCTACGCCGATATCACTTAGTAGACTGAGATTTATTTGTGCAATAGAACCTACCTGGACAGTTTTACCTCGCATTTTAACGGAAATTAATATACAAAGGAAATTCGTTTAAGATTTCTCGTTTCGTTGGTAAGGTTGCACCAAATAAATCTCAGTCTAACATTCGTTATTTTGTTTTACTTTACTTGAACTAATTAGACGTAACTTGTTAAATACTGCTACAATCGATAATTGATAGCTTAACTAAATAGTTAATACAGCGAGGACCGTTTTGTACGCGCACTGATGAACTTATTAGCAAAATGCACTTACGTTATACATAATTTTACTTCATTGACTTTTGAAATTGACTCTCTTACGCAGGAAGTAAAATCTAGTTTGTAAATAAAGTTTCTGACTCATTCTAGTTTCCAAGTTTTTTTTTTCTATTAAAGAAACATCAGCTTCCCGAGTGGTTTCGGAAAGCACCGCACACACAATATGAACAACTAGCTTCTGGCAGCAGCTTCGCCCGCTTGAAATTAGAAAATTATCCCAAGAGAACATCCTCGAGGGATAAAAAGTATCGTATATGCTATTCTAGGACATGATCTACCCATGTGCCAAATTTCATTCAAATCTCTTCAGCAGTTTTAGCGTGAAGGAGTAACAAACTACATAATTATACACACACACTCGCAAAGTTTTGCCTTTATAATATTAGTGTGATGATAACCTTATAGTTTTTTTAATCTGTTTTTATTTACGGACTTTTATCAGGATATGTCAGCCCCATCATACCTTTTTACAATGATTTTACTAACTAAATACAGTGATACAAGATTAATATATGCAAGTTAAATATTAACCATTTTAAGAATACTAGAGCTACTCATAAAGAACCGTAATTAAGTGGCACAACTTTTTAGTCATCTCCTACGATGGTAATGATAAGATGGATTTTATAATGCCTATATCGAGTAATTTAAATTCGTTTATAAATAGGCATAATTATGACCACAGGTGATATGTACTACCGCGAAAATTCCCTCGACTTCGACCACTTTTCACTCTTATGCCCTTAGCAATCGAATGGTGTAATGCAGGGTGCATATATTTTATTCCTGGCCCGAATACGAGTCTAGCGCCTGATAATTTTTCGCTATTCCTCACGGTTTCGGATTTGGCCATCAACGCCCACCTGAATAATTCACCATACTATATCTTATTAATATTATAATTGGGTAAGGAACTTTGTCGGTCGGATTTGGATGAAACTTCACACACGGGTAGACCAAGTTCTGGATTAGGACAAAGGATAATGTTTATCACGGCAGTCTTCCCAATCCCTTGGGATTGTTTTAAAACTTTCATGCGTGCGAAACTGCTGGCAGGAGCGAGTCTTCGATAAAGTTTTCTTTTATCAGTGTTGTGTAACAAGACGGCCCTCGCGTGAAGCATGAGGTTAAACGAAACAGTTCGCACAACATCCAAGTTCAGTCTTGAGTATTTTCTCTAAATTGTCTAATCGATTGATTTGTTACAGTCAGTACAATTACATACGAGTTCACAAGTAGTGAGCAGAATGAGAACGAAAATATTAAATACGCTCATGCTTTTAAATATATATAAAGTTAATAAAAAGGGAATTAATTTATATTTGAAAATTGTGATCAAAAGTATCGTTAGCATTCAAGTAGGTATCTATGAGTTTTAATACGTTAAAAATAAATTATTGTAAGCATCATATACAATATAGCTGCAAACAAAATAAACCTTTTAACTTATACAATAAAATATTCTATAATTAAAGTAAAAAAAGCCTCAAATAACGAAAACTAAACAGTCTCAATAGAGGAGTATTATGACAAATCACGTGATGTATATAATATCCAGTATATAATACACACAATACATAAGTACGCTTGCACCACGTCGGCGCATATAAAACATTCGATTACCGAATAATTCAGCTACTTCACATAATGTTCGACATTAATAGTTAATATTCACAAAACTAATACGTGAATGATCTACTTAATGATAAATGTACAAATAAAAACTAAAATATTCGTTTGGAGTTTATAGTGTAATACTGTTTACATATAAAATTGGTCCATATCTGTCACACACCTTTTTATCAATTGAAAACAATTTTACGAACATTGATACAAAAGGGAGCTCTTTAAAATATTATTTACGTCTCCCTTAAGTTACTACTATAGCCCGATAAATATGTTACTAAAGCAAATTAAAAGTGCAATCGTGTTAAAAACGATAGAAATAATAGAAGAGCATGTGAGAGATATAGTCCTAATTCAACACCCGAAACCTACAGTCATTAAAAATTACAATCGACGTACAAATTGACAATACACAAGGCTTTATACAAACAACTATTCAATGTACAAATGAAACTATCAAATTAACACCTACGTCAACCATTACTTCATAAGTACCTATTCTAAACAAAATCGAACAATTAACTTTAGTCTTTTTATAAGAAATGGTCTGGCAGTTTTGTATGGCCTAATTCTGTATAATCTCTACTTACAGTGGCGTAGCAGTCGCACATAATGGGGCCATTTCTGGTACCCAACTGTTACTAAAAATCACAAATTTAACATTAGTATTAATTACAGAATGTTAAATTCATCAGTATCGGTCATTTCGTTCGTTCTCGCCAATGCGCTTTCGGCCACGCCTAGATTAGAATACGCTAGCCACACCTCTGTCTACTTAGGATATTTTCATGTTCAGTTGAATAACTAATAATCGACGAGTAGCTGTTTGTGTCAATGGTCGCAAGCGCGATAACCGAGCATGGGGTCGTGGGTTCTATTCCCGGATCGAGCACACACTTGCGCACTATTACATTGCCCACCGACACCGCAATTCGGTCAGCAAAATTATTTTTAAGAGTACACCACTTAACTGTCGATATTTAGCATATCAAAATATCAGTCTGGTCACTACATATTATTGTCGACTAACGAAGACTAGTCGATTCCATTTAAAAGCATGCACGTATACCTGACTCGTGATTTGATAAACGTATTCTTAGAAGAAGAAAAAATTAGGAGCACTGCAATGGCATGTAAGTTCCCCCTCTACAGCCTCAGCAGCCATCTACATAGTGTCATTTAAAACAAGATTGAGTTTGATTTTTTTTTTAAACTGATCCAGACGATTTCTTACATACACAAATTAACAATAATATAGTACAATGTTTTTTTTTTAAATAAAATAATTTACATTCAGTAAAAATTATAAAATCTACATAAACACTATGTTAAATAGAGCCTCAAGGCAAATAGCTTTACAGATAAAATATAACACTTTATATTAACAAATGATATAGAGTGGTGATTAGTCAGTGGCTGTAAAAGGTACTTTTTCGAGTATTTCGTTAAATAATATTATATTTTGTCATAAGTTTGATCTTTCCGAACAAGTTTTATAACGGAAGTTTTACTTCAAGATTCGTCATTAATTATAAAATACATAATAAAAAGATTTTAAAATACAAATATACATACTTGAACAGCCACTAAACAATACCCTGTATAGGAAAATCTATGATTTCGTTAACGTTTCAGTGGCGACGATATAATTCATTTACTTAAGTTTAATGATATGAAGCAAGCGCAAAAGTTTACCAATTTCAAACAATTTAAAATGTTTCATAACTTTTATAATTTCTAATTTTATACCACTACATGCTTAGCATTGAAGATATATTGATATTGATAGACGAGAAAGCCGTAGAGTTTTAGTTTGGTGTGTACTGGTGTACCAAAGACTCACTTCGGTCACTATGGGACTGTATTATCATTAAAAATTTATATTAATTGCTGTTTTTTTTAACACTTTCAAAATTTTCATCGTCAAGAAGATTGCTTGGTGCCTGTTACGTCAGGTAACATCTAGATCAGTTAAGAACTAACTCGGCTATCGTATTAATATAAAATCTACGCTAAAACCTTCGATAATTCTCAGTCGTTAAATAACCTCTTTCGAGAAAATATCACGTACACGATGTCTACCGCTAACAATAATGAACGATCAAACGTTAAAAATCTTTGGTGTATTGAGTATACGTTCTTAAAATGAGTATTTATTGGATTTCAATATCGCATTTCTATTTATTATTTAGTTCAGACCGATTTTCGCCTAGAGAAAATGATGTTGGAAAAACAAACATTTTTGTAGGTAAGTAATTAGTGGATATAGTTAGTTCACCTTATTCATAGTAACTAACCATTTGTACAAAGTGATGATGACTGTGATCAGAGTTTCTAATTATTAACCCTAAAGCTTAGCGCCCACAGAGGCAGGAAGCGGTCGCGATCCGATATGGGATATTTTATAATGTTTGAGTTTGTATGCAATCTACAGATTTCAACATGGAAAGCGGGCGCGATCACAAACATGACTTCACTATCGAATCGCTTTCGCCTCTGTGGGTCCTAACCCTTAAAAGCAGCAGTTTAAACAGTATTTACCGCTCAATATTAAAAATCGAAAGATGTTGGACTATTAAACAGTATGAACAGGCGATCACAAAGCATATCTATTATCCGGTCGAGATTCACATAAGTTTACCCAAAGACCTGATAATTCTGGATTATTCCAATAGACAATACATTTTCTAGCTTTTATAGCTATACCAAAACATTGGATATTGTACAATGAGTGAAACAATCACATGATTTACCTACGAATGTAATAGCCTATCTTGTTATATTATTAGCGTCTATTACAGTTTCACAAATGCTTTATTATTATAATGAAAATGCAGTATTGTTTATCCTGTGCTTACGAGGACATTTTACGATATTATTAGCGAGATAATTATACATAGTTATTTGTCGATCGTCATTGTTAAGATAGAAATATTAAAATTTAACAAAGAGATTTGCAGCTTTTAAGGTTTTTTGGATCGGAATGAACAACCTTAAATTAATAGACTTTTTACTTATAAAGTTTTGTAATTATTAATTAAGAAAGAGTGCCTAGAGGCGGAAGATTGGGATTGTAGTAGTACCTAAGTATACTGAGCCTCAAAAAGTAGATCTTTTTTTCCCTCTATTTGAAGAATGCACACGTGGAGACACATAACAGTTGCAACGGATTAAATCGCTCTTCTGAAATAGAGTGTTTCTGAAAAACCCCAAGCAATAAAGTATATTCTAGAAGGTTTGTACAGGGAAGACGAGGGTTCAAATATCTGAGAAAATGTTCAGCATTTCCACAAACAGCACCCGTATAACGATAGAGGTAAGATTCAAAAATAGATTTGTAAGAAACAACAGTGTTACATTTACTTTCTTAGTCTTTCAACATTCGCTGTTTAGGTTCGAAGAGTTTAGGCCTTTGAACTAAAAATATTATTTATATTGTTTTATTCCTAAACTAAATGAACATTAAAATATTACTATTACACAGAGTGCGCCAACTAAATACATAATATATATTCTGATATCTGTTCATTCATTTCGGACTCCTTTATTCCATTGATCTCACATTGCATAAGAGGAAAATATACATAACCATAAGAGCTGTATCTTAGTGTCCATTAAAACACTTATCGACTATTATTTTCGTCAATCCCATTAACCTAGAATAGTAACCTAGAACATTTGTAGAACGGATTCCGTTCTACAAATATTCTACAAATGCCATTTATTATCAACGTTTATAAAACCGTATATTTGCGTAAACGCGTTACTGTCTTAGTGTAACTTTATCAGATAAAACCGTTGAAATACAAGGCATGCTCGTCAAACAAATGTACATACAAAATATTAACAACTACAATCGAACTAAAACAAATCGTTACTTTGAATTCTTATGGACTATCATTGAAAATCGTATTTTTTTTCATTTACCACACATTCTCACGTTCAATCACTACAATACGTTAAAAAACAATTTCCAACTAAACAATCCATAAGTTGTCGAAGTAACCAGCTGTAACCAATAACATGTAAGTAATAACCGACCTTATGATAACCGCGCTAGGGATCTAATTGGACTGCTGTATGGAGGCGAGGAAGGCGGGGTCTACCGACGCTACCTTGGCCGTCAGGAACGCGTGCATACAGAACAGGAGGCTCTGCAGGATCTGGCATTCTAGCTCCTGAAATACATCATTTTAGAATTTATTTATATACCTTCTAACATAAAGATTCGTTAGTCGGGAGAGATTAAAAACTTGATTAAACGCGATGTTTTGACGTGAAAAATAATACTTTATAGAGTATGGAATATGATTTTTTTAAGGTGGGAATTCATCTAATGACTTCTCTCGCTCTAGGACGGAGCGAGAGAGCGGGTCAGACTTTTACTGACTAAACGTACACTTATGTTTCCTCTTTGATTTGCGTTCCAGGACCACGTGTTTCCCTTTCGGAAGCGATGATCCCATCGGAATAAGATCAGAAAATTATGATCGTAAAACTCAAAAGAAATTTAGAACTCTAATCTATGAAACTTAGTTGGAGTAATAGTTATTACCTTAGTTTCAATGACTTTAGTCTCAGCATCTTGGAAGTGTAGCTTTAGTTTCGATTTTCCGTCATCGCTTGATCCTCGGAGCTGAGAAAACCTGAAAAATATAAATGAGAAATTTTAAAATGAGACTTGCAACTCACACGCACAAAAGCATGTGTTTCAAGTTGGTTTATTGATAAAAATTAGAAATTGCACATCATCGTCATCATTATCAGTTCAGCCGAAAGACTTCCACTGTTGGACATAGGCGTCCCTCAAGTCTCGCCACAATGAACGGTCCTGTGCGTCTCGCATCCATCGGAAATTACATATGTTGCACCTAAAATGATTTTTTTGGTCTCAAGTCTCAATTCACTATTATCATTTTTTTTATTATATCTAGCCTATATGCTGTCCAACTGCTGGGCAAAGGCCTCCCTCCATTCCTTCCATTGTTCACGGCTTTGAACCACTTCTTGCCAATTCCGTAGGATGACATCTGTTGTCCCGCCATCTCCTTCTTGGTCGGCTGCGACCCCATTGACACTTCACTAATTCGTACATGTTGCTAATAACCTACATACAACTACAAACATGCATGTTTCATGCTGAATTTCACCTAGCTAGATAAAGCAATGGCCTTAAAAAGGTGGTTGGGACATACCTACTTGATACGGGAAGGTTTAATCGTGTGTAGTGTGCTTGAGAAACCTCAAGCAAAGATACGACACACGCACGCTTAGGCAGTGGATAGGTCGAGTTAATAGATAAAAATGATTGAAACCCATGGACACAAAGTTTTAGCTAAGAAAGTAGAGGTGTTGTTGGTGTCCGCGGTGCTCACCTGTAGGCCCACACGGGCTTGGCGCCCGGCGTGCCCTCTCCCAGCGAGAAGCCGGCCGACCAGTCCAGCGTGAGGCCGGCCGCGCGCCCCATGTGCACCACCGTGAACGTCTTCTTCTGTCATCAAAACGACATTCATATTATTAGGCTGAAAACTCCTGAGTCCTCGCAAAAAAGCAACGGATAGAACATAGTATTATCTACTTATAGTTTTTTTTTTCGTTGTAGTGTAATAGTACGAACTAAAATGTACTTTCTAAGACAGTAATACACCCACCAACAAAAGTAGGTTATATTGAAGGAAAATATAAAAACAATATTATTAAATATAAGACAATATTATGCATTTTAAAATTGAATTTGAATCTCTATCACTGAAACAACATAATAGTTTTTCATAGTTTCTTTTTTGGTGGGAAATCATCAAATGACTTCTCCCGCTCTGGGTGGAGCGTCGGACTTTTACTGACTAAAACTAACAGGTGTTCTGTCAGTCTTACAACACCTAGCCTTCAGTACAAACCTAAGGCGAGGGCGCGCAGAAATTCGTGGAAGATTAGTCTCGCTCGTGTCAAATAAACCTTCAAGATATTTAAACGAAATAAACTTATAGAAATATCGATGATCAATAGACTGCAACTACGAACAACCTACGAATCTATCGTTACTATTTAAGAGCACGTGGTATAATTAAACCTCTTTGATAGTAAGTTTAAAGGCAATGTTTATATTCACTATCGCTGTCAACAGTTGTTGACAATATTCTGACATGACGATTGTAAGCTAAAAATATTTAATAAGAATAAATGGTTTATTATCGTGGTAAAATAAGGAAAAATGTATGGAGACGGTAAACATGTTTGTGCTCTAAGACAAACACCAGAATGTGCTGATGTGCCGCCGACTGCCAACTTTTTCCAAAGACAGGTTGAAAATCTTCCTATTTAAGAACAGAGTCCCTACCACGAGCTGTTAACGCGATCCATTTTACAACCTAAACTGAACTGTTAAAGGGATGGAGCTATATAGGGTGTATAGCTTGCCATATTAACACATAGTAAGGCCCCAGGGGCCCACGTCACGGGGGGTCAGCCGTGCGGGCGAGAAAGAGGGATGGAGTAGAGTCCTTAAGAAACACCAAAAAGGCACTTACCTACAGTTTTCAAAATTTCTAAAAATAACACGGCACTGAATTACACAAAAAATAATATTAATGAAGAACCTAAAAAGATACGTGCCAACAGTATCACCGCGAGATATTTGCAAACCTATCCTTAATTTCAAGAAAAATAAAAAAAAATGTTTTATTTTAAACATTTTTTTTTATTTTTCTTATCCTGCAAATAGAAAAGGTTGATTTAGCTGTTTTTGAGAGATATGAACAATTTTTTATCCTCGATATTAAGGATAGGTTAGCAAATATCTCGCGGTGAAACTGTTGGCATATCTATTTAGGTTCCACCATTTCTTTTTTTGTTGTGTAGTTCCGTGCGGTGTATTTTTAGAAATTTTCAAAACTGTAAGAGGTGTTTCTTAAGGACTCTCCTCTTAACAGTTCAGTTTAATAGTGCTACCACAAGCTCCTAACGCAATCCATTTTACGAGCTAAACTAAACAACTAATTAAAGAATACACCCTGTACCTATTGCTCGATCCGTCTTTGTTGCTCATGAATGACATTTTACCACGTCATAGGAACTCCCTAGGTCGTCAAATGCATCACGTTCTCAGCAACGTGAGCAGCATAATAGCATAATATGCTGATCACGTTACTCACATTACAAAACCGAAGCAGGCGTGAACACGCCAAGTCGACCTTTCGAAAGGTTTGAATTTAGGTAGGAAATTTGATTTTTACTCAATTATCTGATGTGATGAAGCTTAAGATGATTTCTATGAGATCATCAGTTTATAGGTACTAACAAATAGTAGGTATAGCACTAAAGTCGCTTTTCGTGTCTGAGCATTTAGTTCTTATAAATTAATTTTGTTGTGGTACTTATCATAATTTATTTAAATAATGATTAAATATGTTTATATATATTATCGCCACAACAGCTGCGTGTGGCCAGTGGCGTGCCAGATACCTTTATAGGGGGCAAGCCAAGGAACCTTGACTGATCTACTACCTACCCATTTACCTAATATTCCGAATAAAAAAACTCGCGCTATAATCCGCCATCACGTATCATCAGTGCAAAATCTCTTGCTGTAATGCTGATTTTAATTTCTACATTTTCATTTGTTAATAATAGGATAGAAATTATGTATACATCATACCTGTATCATAAATGATTTAAAATATGTAAGAGCCATCTATTGATATTTTTTGGCAACTCTTGCTCGCTCACAACAAAATTCTAGCTGGCTACTTCTGAATAATCCACTAGATGGCGCACAAAATATTGTAGTAATCAATGAAATTAATCATTTGTTTACGATATTGATATGTAATATAATTAGCAAATACTCACAACTTAAACAGCCATAGCGTATACAACAGCATAGCCGTTCTTCGTCTCTTTATCACACACTTAGAAATTTCATCAGTCGAGAACACGGATATCGGTCGAGAAATAGAACCAAGTTTCTGTTCGCGGTTTACCAAAACTACAGAATGAAATAACAGCATTTGAGAAATCTGATGTCTTTTCATAGCACCAGCGAAGTTATTTAAGTTATTATAACCTGATGTATTCCAAGCATTCTTTCAAGAACAATTTGCGATCCAGTGAGTTTTGTAAACTGAACGATGAAACTGCCTATTATGTGTGTGTTCCTCTGTGGCCGGACCACAGTTTAGTACTCAGATGCTATAGTTCGAAATAATACCTACCTAAAGTCTACTTTCATCCGAATATATATATATTTTTAGTACCTCAAGAGATATCTTTTTAATTAACAATTTATGTGGTCCGGCCGCCAGGCAGTGCTCTCTGGCCGCGCCACCTCAAATTAAATAGAGTATAATGAACTATTAATAAATCAATATCCCGAAAAAAAAACTACCTAAAGAGTACCTTGCATACGACAAATATGGTCCAATAAACCCCTTTTGTTAAGAAGTTATTGGTCGTAGGGTGTGGTCCGGCTGGAAGGTATACTCTGCAGCAAGTCAATTTTGCAATATTTAATATTAACTATCCATAAATCAATTTATATAATAGTACCTTTTCTCTACTCTTCGTTGACACTTTTTTCTCTCAAGAAACTATTCATTTTGATTAATTAATCTTTAAAGTATGTGGCGCGGCTAGGGAGGATTACTTTCAGCAAATATAACGAAATATGCTTTATTTCTTTATGCCAACGAAAACTGCATAATAAGTACTTTATAAAAAGACCTGGACTTCATCTATAAACTTTTATTTTTATTACCAACAATGATTTTGAAAAAGGTGCACTTTTTGGTTTTTGTTTACCTATCTACCTAAGAATAGGTAGTTAATTTGACGAAGTAAGTGAAAATTTTAGTTTAAAATAAACAATAACTATACGTATAACAAATATATTTTCATAATCAAATATTAACAATAGTTAATACAAGGAATTATAAATGACGGTAAAGTGTTTTAAATAACAAACTAAAGTCAATAGATTGAAGTTAAGCATTTAACCCTTTAAACAAGAAATAACAATGAAAAAAAGAGTGTACCAAAACCGCGTATTAAAAATATAGTCAATCAGTATTACAAATAAAGGAGTTTTGAAGTTATTTTCCAACTTTAAAATGCAAGGCCTAAATTAAAAATAAACATTTTGGTAAAAATAAGTTATAATTTACAGTTTTGCGTATAAAATACAATGAACATTCATTTGCTGGTTTTTAGTCCTCGTAACTTTAGTACATAGATCATCATATGTTTCCCAAGTATCATCCAGACGCTTGCAGTGAGCGACGTAATGGCAAATATTTGGTAAATACTCAATCACTGACAACAGTGTAAATAATTTTCCTTGTAATGTCATAGTGTCTGGAATGTCATTTAAATCAACGCCTAAATCAATTTCAAATATTAATAAATCATTCAATGTGTAGTTAATAATTTGTTTACCGGTACATTTTACACCGTCGTCATTACTTTTAACACATAGCACACCTGAATCAATCTCTAACATTGTTTGAGCCGATTCTTCAAGGGCTGAAATGCCTTTATCAGACAAAATTAGTTCATTCAGTGGCATGTACGAATATACTCGTTGAGATGTGGAGTTGTTCAGTCAGAACAAGCATTGTGTATTTGTGCATCGTTTTTCCGATATAACTATAGGAATATCTTTTAATAAAATGTTGTCTAAAACAAAGTAATATTCGACATACAGTTTATGATCGTCAAGACATTTGTGATTGTTTTGTCAAAATAATATATGTTTATAATATTGGCTCGTATGCTGTATAAATTTATGGGACCTTTATTAGCAAAAGACTTATGTCTAAATTTATTATTAACTATAAACAAATTATTAACTACACATTGTATGATTTATTAATATTTGAAATTGATTTAGGCGTTGATTTAAATGACATTCCAGACACTATGACATTACAAGGAAAATTATTTACACTGTTGTCAGTGATTGAGTATTTACCAAATATTTGCCATTACGTCGCTCACTGCAAGCGTCTGGATGATACTTGGGAAACATATGATGATCTATGTACTAAAGTTACGAGGACTAAAAACCAGCAAATGAACCTATTTTTAGGTAGATAGGTAAACAAAAACCAAAAAGTGCACCTTTTTCAAAAGTGTGCGTACGCGCAGCGGAATGTTGTTGAATTTAAAGATTTTAATTATGCAGATATTTAGTGTATGACGTCGTATAATTGTGTATGGTAAAAAAAAATTTGTGCACGCAACCATTGTGGAGAAATTCACCAAAAACTGATTCCGCTGGGCGAACGTTGTCCTGGCGGAACTTTTTTTAATCCATAGACTTTAGAAGAAAAGAGATGTGTCCAAAAATTAGTGTGTATTTGTGTGTAATTGTGTATGTATGAATAAAACTAGTGCATGCATAAACTTCGGAGAAATTCAAGTTTCCGCTACGCGAACGTTTGGCCATTAGCTAGTTTTCATGTAAAGCGCTTACATAGAGAGCTGTAGATTTTTACATACGTTGTTTTGAATTTGTTTATATTTGTTTAAAAAACAGATTTAGAAAAAATCGTAGGGCTTAAAAGATAAAAATATAAACGTAAAATACGCTTATTAGGTCTTAATTCTTAAAGTATGCACTTTGGGGTCTAGATTTTCACGTTTATACAAACCTTGTAAGTGTCTGCAACATGTTGTCAAGTATCAATGATGTTCCGTTAGTAACTAAAGAGTTATAGGACAAATTTACCATGAACAGATCACTGCTTACAAAGCAGTCAAATATCACGACGTTCTGAAGGAATTGCATGGTGATATGTATGTCAATAATTAGTGTATTCATTCAACTATTCTTATGCAAAATTTCATGTCATTAAATTCAGTAATTAAAGAAAAACAATTATAATACTGACGAAGCATCGAAAACCTACATAACCCGACCAAGTTCGGATGGCTACCAAAAAGCGGCCGTGCAATATATTTAGGTAACATCCCAAAATTTACAGTATAATACCGGTATTGAATTGGTATAGGTGATAACACAATAAAGTAAATACATTTAAAAAAGTAGGTGTACAAAAATAAATGACCTATAAATTATATCGAAACAACAATTTTATTGTGTTATCACCTATACCAATTCAATACCGGTATTATACTGTAAATTTTGGGATGTTACCTAAATATATTGCACGGCCGCTTTTTTGTAGCCATCCGAACTTGGTCGGGTTATGTAGGTTTTCGATGCTTCGTCAGTATTATAATTGTTTTTCTTTAATTACTGAATTTAATGACATGAAATTTTGCATAAGAATAGTTGAATGAACACACTAATTATTGACATACATATTACCATGCAATTCCTTCAGAACGTCGTGATATTTGACTGTTTTGTAAACAGTGATCTGTTCATGGTAAATTTGTCCTATAACTCTTTAGTTACTAACGGAACATCATTGATACTTGGCAACATGTTGCAGACACTTACAAGGTTTGTATAAACGTGAAAATCTAGACCCCAAAGTGCATACTTTAAGAACTAAGACCTAATAAGCGTATTTTACGTTTATATTTTTATCTTTTAAGCCCTACGATTTTTTCTAAATCTGTTTTTTAAACAAATATAAACAAATTCAAAACAACGTATGTAAAAATCTACAGCTCCCTATGTAAGCGCTTTACATGAAAACTAGCTAATGGCCAAACGTTCGCGTAGCGGAAACTTGAATTTCTCCGAAGTTTATGCATGCACTAGTTTTATTCATACATACACAATTACACACAAATACACACTAATTTTTGGACACATCTCTTTTCTTCTAAAGTCTATGGATTAAAAAAAGTTCCGCCAGGACAACGTTCGCCCAGCGGAATCAGTTTTTGGTGAATTTCTCCACAATGGTTGCGTGCACAAATTTTTTTTTACCATACACAATTATACGACGTCATACACTAAATATCTGCATAATTAAAATCTTTAAATTCAACAACATTCCGCTGCGCGTACGCACACTTTTCAAAATCATTGTTGGTACTTAATAAAAATAAAAGTTTATAGATGAAGTCCAGGTCTTTTTATAAAGTACTTATTATGCAGTTTTCGTTGGCATAAAGAAATAAAGCATATTTCGTTATATTTGCTGAAAGTAATCCTCCCTAGCCGCGTCACATACATTAAAGATTAATTAATCAAAATGAATAGTTTCTTGAGAGAAAAAAGTGTCAACGAAGAGTAGAGAAAAGCTACTATTATATAAATTGATTTATGGATAGTTAATATTAAATATTGCAAAATTGACTTGCTGCAGAGTATACCTTCCAGCCGGACCACACCCTACGACCAATAACTTCTTAACTAAAGGGGTTTATTGGACCATATTTGTCGTATGCAAGGTACTCTTTAGGTAGTTTTTTTTTCGGGATATTGATTTATTAATAGTTCATTATACTCTATTTAATTTGAGGTGGCGCGGCCAGAGAGCACTGCCTGGCGGCCGGACCACATAAATTGTTAATTAAAAAGATATCTCTTGAGGTACTAAAAATATATATATATTCCGATGAAAGTAGACTTTAGGTAGGTATTATTTCGAACTATAGCATCTGAGTACTAAACTGTGGTCCGGCCACAGAGGAACACACCTATTATGTTATTTAGTTTTCTGAGAAATTTTCAAATCAGGGGTAGGTTTAGGTGAAGTTACGATATCATATTTATCTCTAAAAGTCAGTCTTTACCTGGCCAAGTATTTTTTCCACACATTTTAATCCGTCACAAGGAACAATTGCACGTATTTCCGAATTCATTTCAAAGATAATAAACTTTAATCACTTCAAAACCAAGTAAGTTACAGTAATAACTAATCATAAAACTTTAAATGACAGAAATCAAAAATCTTTCATAGCAAAACTCACACGTAAACGTAAACACGGTAGCCGCCCAAAGCAAATTTGAACTAATTTGTTTGCGGAACTGTTTTACGCGTCATAGACAGAGGGCGCCTCGTAGTTTGCGTAGTAAAAGTTCGCCTTGTAGTAAAATTCATTCATCCAAAATGGCAAGCCTGGACTATTTTAAAGAAAAATGTTCGATGAGTACTTGCACACAGTATCATATTTTACTCACACAGACTCACATTTTTATGTTTTTATAGGGAAAAGTGAGATGGCAGATCAAGCCTCATAACAAGCCTTTGCGCCAGACAGAGGCAGCAACACACTAGTGTTCATCTCTTTTTTTTGTTAAGTGTTAGAGTGAGATCGGAGAGATTGCGCTCAGAGCGGCAACATTGCAAAATGTGCATCTTGCGCTCAGAAGTCAGAGCGGCAACATTGCATGGCCTACGCATGTTTTATCAATGAATTTTAATTTTGCATTGAACACGAAATGGCAACCTAGCGTATCAGGGGAGGCGCGCGAAATTTAAAAAATTAGAGTTTTATTTAATTTAATTCGTTTGTTGTGTTATATGATATAGATAGATGAGTGTGGTGTGGTGAAGTTTTATTTTCACATCAAGCCGGGCCTATGTAGCCGGGCTGCGTGTGGCCCCCTACAGCCCCGTCAAGTTCTACTGGGACTGCATGAAGCTGTTTGCAATGTTTGCACCCCCCCTAGCGCTGCAAGATCCGCAGCCAGTTCCTGGCGGCGGCGTGGCACCACGGCAGCGCGCTGTTCGTGCGCAGCCGCTGGCGCCTGCGCAAGGAGCACGAGCGCCACCACAGCTGCGTGTGGCACCCCTACAGCCCCGTCAAGTTCTACTGGGACTGCATGCAGCTGTTCTTCGCGTTCGCCGCCTTCCTCTACATGCCAATGGAAGTCTTTATTGATTGTAAGTTAGTTTCTACGATAGTATATCGACGTTGCTGTACATGAATTGTACAGCAACGTCGATATACCGTAATGAAAATTGTATTTTCCTTCCAGGCCCATCTGCCAGCAACTGGTTTATCTTATTTACTGACGGCTTAGCATTCCTGAACGTGTGTAGTCAGTTTATCACCGGCTACCTCGACTGCAAACACAAGGTCATCATCCTCGAACCCCGAAAGATTGCAATACATTACCTCAAGACCAACTTCATTGCAGACTTTATCGGGTGCTTGCCTTTACAGCTAATAGAACCGTTCAAGAACTGCGAGTATCCAACCCACACGGTTATGTTTATATTCAAGCTGTTGAGAAGTATATCTGTGCAGGTACAGTGGAGGAACGTCATCGGTCAGTTGCAACTGTGCTACGTCAACTATGTAGCGCTCAAAATATTGGTGTTGTTGATAATGTTTTTCCACTGGATGACGTATATCCACTACCAAGTGCCAATACTATGCTATCACTTTTACGAAAAGGACGCCGCTTTTATACAATGGTTGACACGATTCCACGTTTCGAAGTTAGAGCAGGGTGTTACTAAAATATTTCAGAAGTATAGCACGAATTTCTATTTGGTGTGTGGTCTGGTAACCGGAGCGGGGTACTACACGCCTCTAGACACGCACTTCACACCAGAGTTAATACTGTCATCGATGATAGAACTCATCGGTCTTCTGTTCCTTACATATTCGCTGTCGGCATTGTTGCGATTGTCAATATACAAACAGTACGAGAAATACAGCTTTAATGGGAAATCGAAGGAGTTGGAGGAGTATATGCAGTTTTTGCGCTTGCCCAAGTATTTGAAGAGGAAGATACGATTGTTTATAAATTACAAGTTCAACGAGCACTTCTTCCACGAGGAGGCGATCCTCAGCACCATCAACGAGCAGATCAAGCAGGACATCAACATGCACTGCTGCCAACGCCTCGTCATGAACGTGCCCATGTTCCAGAACATGCCCGTCACACTCATCAACTCTATCATATTCAGATTACAACAAGTCTTATTTATGCCAGGCCAGGTATGTTTCCGTTTACATTTGTTAATTAATTATAAAAAAAATGCGAATTTCAGTTTTCTTTGTTGCTTTTAGACAGTGGTGGAGTGTAACAAGCCAGGCGAGTCCATTCATCTGATATCGACCGGAACTGTCGCTGTCATGGACGCTGCCGGAAGGGAGGTTCGTGCCACTACTATTTAGCGGTTACTAATCAATTTAGTCATAGTTTCTTCACCACCCTACCTCTAAGTTTGAATCACACAACGTATTTTTGTAACACTTCAAAGGGTTGCTTTGAAGTGTTATATCATTGGATTGACTTGGAATCATAAGTTCAAATAAATTTTATATTAAAGGTATGTTATTCTTCTTTTGAAATTAGGTATTTATTGGTTTCTTTGTGTTTTATATTTTCTGTAATATAGCAGTACTTATAACCATTTTTGTATGAAATCTAAGAAAACTCGCATTATTTTGTAATATGAGTTCTACCGTGGAAACAATGGGACTCAAGTGATATGCAATATTGATGATGTATACGGACTTAAAACTGCTAATGAATGAGATGTCTATTTTGGTTTCAATCACTTTCATGTGAGAAATTTTATTTATTTATTATTATTTTAAATAGAACGGCCGAAGCCAATTACACTATTTAAACTTATACCTAATTTTTAACTCAGTCATGCATCCTTCTCACAAAAATTCAAACATTCTGACATTATCAGCTTCCATTCATCCGCAAACACATCAAGACCTGTGTTTGAGTTCAGGAGAGCGTTAATGGCGGCTATTGTCCGAGGAATAGGCGACCTGGAATGCGCAATAGTACGGGAAGTTGGAACAGCCAGTAAACGATGTTTTCTGCCAAGACAGTAATTGTCTGGGACGAACAGAATGCATATTTCACTATGCAGATCAGGATCATCAATAATTCCCCTAAGAATTTTAAATACTACAGTCATCTGATCGCGCGACCGTCTTACTTCTAGGGAGTTGAAATTTAAGCAACCCAACAAGAATTTAGTGGGGTACAAATAGGGATAAAACCCGTACGAGTGCTTGTAAAGGTACCTGAGGAATGCTTTTTGTACTTTCTCTAAAGCTAATACATACTGCTTCTCATACGGATTCCATACGCACGCACTAGACTCAAGCTTGCTACGGACCAATGCCCCAAAAACAAGCTTGATAACGTGGGAGTTGTGGAAATCACGACAGTTCCTTAAAACGAAACCAAGGCGCCTGAAGGACTCCTTGGCAGTAGATGTGATGTGGTCGTGAAAAGTGAGCTTGCGGTCGAATATGACTCCCAGGTCTTTCATGGAATCAGTTCTTGTAATTGTATCTCCATTCAGTTTGTATAGAAAGTTGACTGGGTGCCGCATTCGACCGAAAGACATCACGATCATGATGAGACGGTAGACAATATTATTGCCTTTCGAATAAGCCTATTTTTTGTTGAAATATGCTCTATGCGAGTACAAAAAACATCGTAAATCTCAAAGTTTTAGTCATACTGAGATAAAAATAGGCTTATTCGAAAGGCAATAATATTGTCTACCGTCTGCATTACAAAGCAATGTGTTCACAATTCCATAACTTTTGAAAAAAAATGTGAAAGTCGAAAAAAAAAACAAAAAATTATACAATTCAACCAATAATTGTTAATTACTACAAAAACAACCCCGAGAACTTTTTTATTTTTTATACTAGATCGACAGTTTTTGAGCTAAGCTACAATGCAACATAAAATTCACAACTGTATGTTTAATACTTTATACCCGCGCATTTTTCTCGAGCAGTGAGAGAATATTTAAATAATAATTTATTAATTCGAGGATACATCGTCTGCTGCTCATAGCTAGCTAAATATAATAAAAGCTGTTTGTATGTCTGTAAAAATATTTAATAGGATACCGAGTTATCTAAAAATTCTCAATACCAGATTATTTAAAAGTAAATTGTATGTTTGCTGTCCACTAATAGTTTTTATAGTCTTAAAGAGTTTTTTGACAAAAAATATTGATGAATTGTACGCACAAATCTTTGCACGCTTATAATGTTAAGCAGAAACATGTATTCAATTTTTGTACCATCTTTTATACCGTGTTTTTATGCAAATAAATGTTATTCTATTTTATTCTGTTATAGGTAGCACATCTCCGGGATGGCGCATTCTTCGGAGAGAACGCCTTGTTGAGTCCGGGGGTGCTACGAACAACTACTATCATTGCACTCGAAATTACAGAGATTTACATGTAAGTTAAAACTCTCGTTGTACATAATAAACTTATAACGTTCCCAATGGTGGGTCACAGCCTTGTGCCACCTGTTTGTGTTCTTATAGTTACATGAAATCAAAGGTTAACATTAGTGTTTTCTTTTTATCGAAGATATATTATCCTTCACATTTGTCTTGTTTCGCTAGGTATTTTAATATAACTTATGAGCTCTAAGTACAAGTAACACTCAGTTGGAGATATAATTTTAAAGATTAAATCCCCATAATACGGTGAAGGCCGTGGAAATTCGCTGGATGTGAGAAGCAAGATGTGGCGGCCTGGCATCTGAAGGCGGATCATATTCAGCAGTGCACGTCTTTCGGCTAATTTCAATTCCATATATTTTTTCTATACAACGTGTATCGTTATCGCTGGTTGGTTACTTGGTGTAGATTTTGTAATATAAACGTGACAGTATCGTGTCGTGTGCGCAGTTTGGACATAGCGGCGTTCCAGTCGTGCGTGGCGCCCTACCCCGCGCTGCAGCGGCGACTGCTCGCCACAGCGCCGCCCACGCAGCTCCGGACTAAACCTCAAGCAAGCCACGACTACTGACTAAACATTGTTCAGCAACCGCACGTTCCAGTCGTGCGTGGCGCCCTACCCCGCGCTGCAGCGGCGACTGCTCGCCACAGCGCCGCCCACGCAGCTCCGGACTAAACCTCAAGCAAGCCACGACTACTGACTAAACATTATTCAGCAACCGCACGTTCCAGTCGTGCGTGGCGCCCTACCCCGCGCTGCAGCGGCGACTGCTCGCCACAGCGCCGCCCACGCAGCTCCGGACTAAACCTCAAGCAAGCCACGACTACTGACTAAACATTGTTCAGCAACCGCACGTTCCAGTCGTGCGTGGCGCCCTACCCCGCGCTGCAGCGGCGACTGCTCGCCACAGCGCCGCCCACGCAGCTCCGGACTAAACCTCAAGCAAGCCACGACTACTGACTAAACATTGTTCAGCAACCGCACGTTCCAGTCGTGCGTGGCGCCCTACCCCGCGCTGCAGCGGCGACTGCTCGCCACAGCGCCGCCCACGCAGCTCCGGACTAAACCTCAAGCAAGCCACGACTACTGACTAAACATTGTTCAGCAACCGCACGTTCCAGTCGTGCGTGGCGCCCTACCCCGCGCTGCAGCGGCGACTGCTCGCCACAGCACCGCCCACGCAGCTCCGGACTAAACCTCAAGCAAGCCACGACTACTGACTAAACATTGTTCAGCAACCGCACGTTCCAGTCGTGCGTGGCGCCCTACCCCGCGCTGCAGCGGCGACTGCTCGCCACAGCGCCGCCCACGCAGCTCCGGACTAAACCTCAAGCAAGCCACGACTACTGACTAAACATTGTTCAGCAACCGCACGTTCCAGTCGTGCGTGGCGCCCTACCCCGCGCTGCAGCGGCGACTGCTCGCCACAGCGCCGCCCACGCAGCTCCGGACTAAACCTCAATCAAGCAAGCCACGACTACTGACTAAACATTGTTCAGCAACCGCACGTTCCAGTCGTGCGTGGCGCCCTACCCCGCGCTGCAGCGGCGACTGCTCGCCACAGCACCTCCCACGCAGCTCCGGACTAAACCTCAAGCAAGCCACGACTACTGACTAAACATTGTTCAGCAACCGCACGTTCCAGTCGTGCGTGGCGCCCTACCCCGCGCTGCAGCGGCGACTGCTCGCCACAGCGCCGCCCACGCAGCTCCGGACTAAACCTCAAGCAAGCCACGACTACTGACTAAACATTGTTCAGCAACCGCACGTTCCAGTCGTGCGTGGCGCCCTACCCCGCGCTGCAGCGGCGACTGCTCGCCACAGCGCCGCCCACGCAGCTCCGGACTAAACCTCAAGCAAGCCACGACTACTGACTAAACATTGTTCAGCAACCGCACGTTCCAGTCGTGCGTGGCGCCCTACCCCGCGCTGCAGCGGCGACTGCTCGCCACAGCGCCGCCCACGCAGCTCCGGAATAAACCTCAAGCAAGCCAAGACTACTGACTAAACATTGTTCAGCAACCGCACGTTCAAGTCGTGCGTGGCGCCCTACCCCGCGCTGCAGCGGCGACTGCTCGCCACAGCGCCGCCCACGCAGCTCCGGACTAAACCTCAAGTAAACCACCACGACTACTGAATAAACTTTGTTCAGCAACCGCACGTTCGTGGTAACAACTTGACACTAGTAGGGATTACAGGCCCACGAGTAACAAGACGCTCACAAGAATCAACAATCACGTGTCAAAATCTCGATCGTTCACTACCGATGTGCGATTGATCATAAATATAATGAAAAAAATTCAGATAGAATTACAATATGTGCAACTGAAATACTTTTCAATAACGTTACACGAATCCTAGTTGTCTAATTTCGTAATAAGCATTATTTGTGTTAATTTATAAATATAAATTTTATTTTACAGTAAGTGTTACTACGTAGATAATTATGATTTCATTGTTAATTAAGATAATGAATAAACTAAGTGTTATAAAAATAGTAAAATACTTTATTTTCCTATTTTCCTCGAATCAAACTTACTGCGCGCCGGAAAAACGTCGCTGTAATGTAATGCGGCTAGCTCACGTTCAGCCAGATCGCGGTGACAATTAGTTTCACAAAACGGCGTCCAAAGTTTAGCTCTATTGTCAGTGTAGAGCGGCTATAAATTATGAAGAAACGATCCAAAAAAGCTTGTGTAGGTCTAGGCTAACCTAGCACCAAGGGGATAACAGTGACTTCGTTAGCTAGCTTTGCTCACTCATTCTAGACCCCGTCATTCTCTTTTAACCTAATTGTGATGAACGTAAGATAGGTGCATTACATAACAGTGATGATTTTCAATGCAGCGCGTCAACTTCATACGGTGAGTGTTATACGATATTACTACGACACATTATACACGTGAATAAACCGCAAGTGCGAGTTGCACTTGTCCGGGCCGAGCGCGCAGGCGCCGGCCGGCCCGGCGAGCTCTGCACCAGGAAGGCAATCGACTCACCCCAAGCCGTATGACGGAGTTGACAATGTTGGCCGTCCAGGCGGCCTCGACGCGCAGCAGGTCCTGGCGCGTCTCGGCGCTGAAGTAGCGCGGCCCGAGCGCGCAGGCGCCGGCCGGCCCGGCGAGCTCTGCACCAGGAAGGCAATCGACTCACCCCAAGCCGTATGACGGAGTTGACAATGTTGGCCGTCCAGGCGGCCTCGACGCGCAGCAGGTCCTGGCGCGTCTCGGCGCTGAAGTAGCGCGGCCCGAGCGCGCAGGCGCCGGCCGGCCCGGCGAGCTCTGCACCAGGAAGGCAATCGACTCACCCCAAGCCGTATGACGGAGTTGACAATGTTGGCCGTCCAGGCGGCCTCGACGCGCAGCAGGTCCTGGCGCGTCTCGGCGCTGAAGTAGCGCGGCCCGAGCGCGCAGGCGCCGGCCGGCCCGGCGAGCTCTGCACCAGGAAGGCAATCGACTCACCCCAAGCCGTATGACGGAGTTGACAATGTTGGCCGTCCAGGCGGCCTCGACGCGCAGCAGGTCCTGGCGCGTCTCGGCGCTGAAGTAGCGCGGCCCGAGCGCGCAGGCGCCGGCCGGCCCGGCGAGCTCTGCACCAGGAAGGCAATCGACTCACCCCAAGCCGTATGACGGAGTTGACAATGTTGGCCGTCCAGGCGGCCTCGACGCGCAGCAGGTCCTGGCGCGTCTCGGCGCTGAAGTAGCGCGGCCCGAGCGCGCAGGCGCCGGCCGGCCCGGCGAGCTCTGCACCAGGAAGGCAATCGACTCACCCCAAGCCGTATGACGGAGTTGACAATGTTGGCCGTCCAGGCGGCCTCGACGCGCAGCAGGTCCTGGCGCGTCTCGGCGCTGAAGTAGCGCGGCCCGAGCGCGCAGGCGCCGGCCGGCCCGGCGAGCTCTGCACCAGGAAGGCAATCGACTCACCCCAAGCCGTATGACGGAGTTGACAATGTTGGCCGTCCAGGCGGCCTCGACGCGCAGCAGGTCCTGGCGCGTCTCAGCGCTGAAGTAGCGCGGCCCGAGCGCGCAGGCGCCGGCCGGCCCGGCGAGCTCTGCACCAGGAAGGCAATCGACTCACCCCAAGCCGTATGACGGAGTTGACAATGTTGGCCGTCCAGGCGGCCTCGACGCGCAGCAGGTCCTGGCGCGTCTCGGCGCTGAAGTAGCGCGGCCCGAGCGCGCAGGCGCCGGCCGGCCCGGCGAGCTCTGCACCAGGAAGGCAATCGACTCACCCCAAGCCGTATGACGGAGTTGACAATGTTGGCCGTCCAGGCGGCCTCGACGCGCAGCAGGTCCTGGCGCGTCTCGGCGCTGAAGTAGCGCGGCCCGAGCGCGCAGGCGCCGGCCGGCCCGGCGAGCTCTGCACCAGGAAGGCAATCGACTCACCCCAAGCCGTATGACGGAGTTGACAATGTTGGCCGTCCAGGCGGCCTCGACGCGCAGCAGGTCCTGGCGCGTCTCGGCGCTGAAGTAGCGCGGCCCGAGCGCGCAGGCGCCGGCCGGCCCGGCGAGCTCTGCACCAGGAAGGCAATCGACTCACCCCAAGCCGTATGACGGAGTTGACAATGTTGGCCGTCCAGGCGGCCTCGACGCGCAGCAGGTCCTGGCGCGTCTCGGCGCTGAAGTAGCGCGGCCCGAGCGCGCAGGCGCCGGCCGGCCCGGCGAGCTCTGCACCAGGAAGGCAATCGACTCACCCCAAGCCGTATGACGGAGTTGACAATGTTGGCCGTCCAGGCGGCCTCGACGCGCAGCAGGTCCTGGCGCGTCTCGGCGCTGAAGTAGCGCGGCCCGAGCGCGCAGGCGCCGGCCGGCCCGGCGAGCTCTGCACCAGGAAGGCAATCGACTCACCCCAAGCCGTATGACGGAGTTGACAATGTTGGCCGTCCAGGCGGCCTCGACGCGCAGCAGGTCCTGGCGCGTCTCGGCGCTGAAGTAGCGCGGCCCGAGCGCGCAGGCGCCGGCCGGCCCGGCGAGCGCTGCCCCAGGAAGGCAATCGACTCACCCCAAGCCGTATGACGGAGTTGACAATGTTGGCCGTCCAGGCGGCCTCGACGCGCAGCAGGTCCTGGCGCGTCTCGGCGCTGAAGTAGCGCGGCCCGAGCGCGCAGGCGCCGGCCGGCCCGGGCGCCGAGCTCTGCACCAGGAAGCAGTGCTGGCGCCAGTCTACCGTCTCACTTTCTTTCACGGTGCGAAACATCGTCTGATACACTTTGAGGGTTTCCGGACACTTCGCCAGCTCTGTTATGTTCATCTAGAAATGGAATTCAAGAATCGCAAATTTTATCTATTTTCAGAACTTAATGTAAGTTTTTTAAAAAAGGCTCATTTTGTTTATCTCATCATATTGCAAAAGAGAGCAATCCGATCTATAAATAAAATGGGTCCTCACGAGTCTCTTAGAAACACACAAAGAAATCGATATTCAACTTGGCTGCCTTCACTTTATGTCTTAGAAAGTATTTTGTATTGTTACGCCGTGAAACTTTAACAAGTCATATCTCCACCGAAATCAACAGTAGTTGTAGGGTGCAATCCTAACATAAATATGATGTCAATGCAATGCAAATGCAAGTGTAATAAATGCAGAAATGTCACTGAGTGCCTAACGGGAAGAGTCTAAATAAAAATGCAAGTAGTCCGACTCAAACCACGTCTAATTGAACACTAAAGTTAAATAATTTACATAAATGCATGCAATTGTTGCTAAGTCTATGTCAATGCATTTCCGAATGTAGGTCGCGTTCAAAGTGCACTTACATGAGCCTACATTCGGCTAATTTAACTAATTTAATAATCAAATTATTTTTCCATGTTCGTACACCGTACATATTGCCACTACAAATAGGAAAACAAGTAAATAAAATAATTCAAAGCATACAAACAATAACAAACTTTAACATGAAAGGATAATACACATGTAAAGAATAAAATGTAAAAAATATAAAATGTATAAATGGTTGTAAATTGATTATGACTATAATAAACACAATGTTAATTAAAGTAAGAGTACACAAAATTGTCACTAATCACTACTTAAATACTAACTTAGCACACATCACTGTGTCTTGCAGTGTCAAATGTCACTTCACTTGAGGTAGGGTTGGCACTCACATTCACTGACACATTTGGTTTTGAGTCCCGTTTGTCGATCTCGCTGTACCCGTCCTCGACGTTGCGATCTCCTTCTTCCTGCCTTCTTCTGCTTCTCGCTACTTGCGGACCCTCCCCCTGTCTTTGGGTTGCCATCTTTCGCCAAAGGTACACCGATGTTACAAACAGTGCAATGCTAATCGCAACAACCACATAGATTGCAGTGTAGTGATGGACGTCGTGAGAGGATAAGGTCTTTAGGTTGGCCTGTTCTTTAATTGACTGCAGTTGTAGGTCAATCTTCTTGAACGTTTCTTCGTGCGTTTCCAGATGCAGTGACGAGTTACGAATCGAGGTGTTGATAATATTGTTAATTGGAGAGATCGTGGGCATAATCATCGCGTATGGTTCCTTGACTAAAATGTCACTTCTATGTTCCATATATGCGTGTAGTGTAAATGAGTCGCCTTGTAAGTTGCATCCTTGTTTTAGCGTTATGAGACCCGAGTGACGTAACGTCTCCGATGTCATTTGAGTGCCGCACACTAGTTGCACTTCGCACGTGTCACAACAATAATAAAACCAGGTGTTTTGTTTATGTAATTTAACCCATTTATCGGTGCATATTTTTATTTCCGTATGACAATAAACGCTGTGTTCCTCGTTGTCTCGAATCAGCTGTACATCGCAAATCGATTTGTGTCGATCGCCTGTATTGTATATAGGTTGATTTAATTTGCACATTAGAATTTGGTCATGTAATTTTTGACATTCATGGATGTCATATAGTTCTAATGGGATGAATGAGTATTGGTTGACGTTGAATGCTATTAATGCGGAGTTAGGAATAACGTACAGTACCCGATTGTTGTCAATGCGTTGAGGAATGCTAATCAGTCTGTTGAGCTCGTATAGGGCATCACTCAAGATCGGTACTTTTATTTCCATCAACAGGTAATTCTGTGTTATGCGTGCGTGTATTCTGAACAGCCTGTAGATATCTCTTACGTCATTTCGAACTTCCGGTAATGTAGAGTCGCGAGGTAGTAGCCGGGCTACTCTATCTAATTCACTTTGCATTTGGGTCGGCGATAATAGGTGGACGTCCATGTGTCCTTGGTACATATTTGTCAGGGTGTTGATGAGAGACTCCTGGACGTCTTTTAAGTTTTGAGCCATTCTTTCTGCAGCTATGGCTGATGTAACTATGTAGAATGCATTTGAAGTCTCGAGTTTATCTCTAATCGTCTTGTTTTGCAGAGAAGTAAGGTGGTCGTTTACTAACTGGAACTGCTTTACCATTGTTGCTTCATTGCGCTGTACAATGTTATTTTCCGTTTCCAGAATACTGGTCTGGTTTTTGAGCAGTTGTAGCAGGTGGTTTTCGTTATGTTGTATGGTGTCGATATCTTGCTCATATTGTTCTGCAAAATGTCGATCTAATACTCCAAACAACGAGTTTGCAACATAACCTACTCCGTCGATCAATCCTCTTTTGAACCTGTGCTGAATTATACGCTGAGACTTGAGTAGTTCGTTGTAATAGTTGAGTTCACTTGTGCTTTGTTCGAGTTGGTTGATTAAGACGTGAAATTGCATCAACCACTCATCGCAACGAGCTTCCTTTATGTGGGATACGAATTCTTGTAGAGTGTCCACATTGCGCCAGTAATTTGTCATGTTATAGTAGAAGACTAATTTCCATTCATCTCTAATTTCTTGTAAGTCTGCAATTTTGTCAAAGTAAATCGTTTGATTTTTCGTCAGTTGGGTAAGTTTCATATCTTGCTGGACAGTGGGTGCTATTAATGTCATAATCAGCATCAACGTGTAGCACACCAAGCTGCTCCAGGTGAGCTTTTTGGATCGGTTTCGATTGTTTTTCGATAGTTTGACAGTGTTAGTTTGGTTTTGTTTGTCAGCTTCAACTAGTGGTACCAATCTTGTAATAGGTCGTTTAGTTACGCCTTTTGCAGTTTGCAGTGTCACAACTCTAGTGTGGCCATCCTTTCCCGGGTGTAGCTCCGCTACTCGACCTAGTGCCCATCTACCTGCAGGTAATTTTTCATCCTTAATGCATACAATGTCATTTATTTGTGGGTCCGTATTTTGTCGTTTCCATTTTAGTCTTGCTTGTAGTTGTTGCAGGTATTCTTGCGACCATTTCTTCCAGAAATCCTTGCCAAGTTTTTGCACAGTTTGCCATCTCTTGCTTGGATGGTAGGTATTGTCAATGTCTGGTTCTGGGATTGTCATAAGTGAGGTGCCAGTTAAGAAATGTCCTGGAGTTAGGCAGTTGATTTCTTCGGCATTCTCTGTAACGGTGCATAATGGTCGTGAGTTCAAACAAGCTTCAATCTGACATAGTAGAGTAGTAAATTCTTCGTAGGTTAGGCGTTGATCTCCAATAACCCGTTTGAGATGATATTTCATGCTCTTCACAGCAGCTTCCCACAGTCCGCCTGCACTTGGCCAAACGGGAGCATTGAAGTGCCACGTGACTCCCATCTCTGATATTTTTCCCAAAAAGAAGTTGTCGATGTTCTCTACTATGCATTTATATTGTTGCAAAAGGATCCGATTTGCGCCTACAAAATTCGTGCCGTTATCGCTGTACATGTCCCGTGGCGTGCCTCGACGTGCGCAAAAGCGCTTGAAAGCCGCTAGGAACGCTGTACTGGATAATTCCGATACCAGCTCTAGATGGATCGCTTTTGTGGCTAGGCAAACAAAGACTGCGACGTATGCCAACAGTGTTCTGACGCCTCGGCCTTTACTTGCCTTGATCTCAACGTGGCCAGTAAAATCGACACCTGTATGTGTGAAAGGACGAGATACTGTCACTCTCGCCTCTGGTAGGTCAGCCATGATCTGGTTTGTTTGTTTTGCATTAAATCGGCGACATATAACGCATTTATGTAAAACCTTTTTGACGACGCGATATCCTCCTACGATCCAAACTCTTTGTCGTAAGTGTGTCAGAGTTAATTTAGGACCTCCATGTAAGGTTCTTCTGTGTGCTTGCCAAATCAATAATTCTGTCAGTTTGTGGTCGTGTGGTAGTAGAATTGGATGCTTAGCGTCTTCATTCAAGTTTGAGTACTGTAACCTTCCCCCCACTCGCAGAACGTCTTCTTTGTCAAGAAATGGATTCAAACTCAGTAGGTTACTTTTGGTGTTCAAACTTTTATTTTCCTTCAGTCTCGTGATCTCGTCCTTGAAGGCATGCAGTTGAATCTGTTTCATTACAAGTTTTTCCGCGCTTTGTAATTCTGTCGATGTCAAATAGGTGGTATGATTAGTGTCCTTGTTCGAACAGCTGTTTATGAAGCGTTTTATCCAGGCTATGACCCTTGTAATGCGAGTCATATCGCTGTGTCTATCTAATAACTCAATTACAATTGAAGACGGTTCACATTTCACAACGCACGTTTGCATTTGTTTTTGTTTTGATTCGCATGTCGTCGGTGTAATTGCAATTTTATCAAATGTTTGCTCAGTGCTGTAGTTTTTCATCCAGTAGGGTCCTTGCCACCATAAAGGATGTTGCAATAGTTGGGAACAACTGATGCCGCGTGATGCACAGTCTGCAGCGTTTTCCTCGGATTTGACATAGCTCCAGTGCTGTTTTGGAATTACGTCATGTACTTGTTGTACTCTGTTGCTGACGAACGATTTCCATTTTGTGACGTCACCATGCAGCCAACCTAGTACAATCATAGAATCCGTCCAGGCGTATGTGTGTTTGTGCAAAGTATCCCATTTAAAGGCCTTGAGAACCTTTTTCATCAACCGTGATAGCAGTAACGCTCCGCATAGTTCGAGCCGTGGAAGTGACAATTTTTTGCTGACGGGTGATAACCTTGACTTTGCAACGATAAGTGTAGTCACGGGCTCGTTTTTATTATTTGTTGTCAGCAAGTATATAGCACATGCGTAGGCCTTTTCTGACGCGTCGCAAAACCCATGGATTTGGAAAGGTTTTGTTGTATCTCCTAGCCATCTCGGTATTTGGTATTGGGTTATGTAATGCAAGTCGTCAGTAAACTGCTTCCATTCTTCTTGCACGCTGTCAGGTAAAGTTTCATCCCAATCGCATCCTGATAACCAGACGCTTTGAAAGAGAAGTTTTGCCTTTACTGTCAAAGGTGTCAGCCAGCCAAGTGGGTCGAAGATTTTCGAGATCTCAGATAGTAGCTTCCTTTTTGTAAGTTGAGTTTTATTGTCAAATTGTATTTTATTTGTAAATGAAAATGTGTCAGTTGTAGGATTCCACTGTACCCCCAAGGCTTTTGTAATTCCATCGTTTGTAAAGTGCATTGTCGTTTGATTGCGATCTGATGATGATAATCTTTCAATCAAGGTCGGGTCATTGCTTGACCACTTCCGTAGTGTCAGGCCAGCTCCTCCTAGCATGTTGATCAGTTGATCTTGAATTTCTTGTGCTTGCTCGATGGAATCGCTGCCACTTAAGACATCATCAACGTACATCTCGCTTGCAACGACCTTAGCTGCTAACGGGTATTTTTGTACGTCATCATTTGCTAGCTGTTTCAGTGTTCGAAGAGCTAAAAATGGTGCTGCCTTGGTACCATACGTCACTGTGCATAGCTGGTACTCTTTTAAAGGATCTTGATTGCCTTCCCTCCATACGATCTTCTGCAAGTGTTGATCTTCTTCCTGTACCAGGATCATGCGGTACATCTTCTCACAGTCTGCAGTAAAGACGTACTTGTATAGTCGCCATCCAAGTAGCAATGTCAGTAAGTCTTGATGAAGCTTAGGGCCGCACTCCATCAAGTCGTTTAGGCTGTAACCTGTGTCAGTTTTCTGGGAGGCGTTAAAAACCACCCTAAGTTTGGTTGTCACTGAATCCTGTTTGAGTACTCCATGATGTGGTAAGTAGCATGCCGTGTTTAGGTCAGATTTGCTCTCCTTCATGTGTCCCATTTCCAGATATTCTTGCATGAATTTGGTGTAACTATCCGATAATTTGTCATCCCTGCCTAACCGCTTTTCTAGTTGCATGAACTGTGCTACAGCGCGTGACTTGGATTTACCCAGCAGTTGATGAAAGTTAGGCTTCATTGGTAAACGAACTTCATATCTGCCGTTGCATAATCGTTTTGTCGTTGCCGAATAGAACTCCTCACAGTATCGCTCCTCTGACGTCATGGAGTTGCATGCATCCCCACTGATGTCTTCTACTTCCCAGTATTTTGTCAAGTCGGCTGTTTCATTTACTACGACGTTACAGTTAAATGTTTTTGTGACATTGCCTGACAGTATCCATCCTAACCGTGTTTGTTGTGCCATGGGTTCGTTAACTCCTCCTTTGACTAAGCCATTCATGAGTATTTCTGAAAATACATGTGCATCCAAAAGTATATCTATGGGTCTTGAGATATTATATTCTGGGTCGGCTAGTGTGATGTCTGTCACATGAGCCCAAGATTTCTTTGCAAATGTAACATTAGGCAGATTGTTTACCACTCGTGACATGATTACTGCTTCCGTTGTGAAACGGAAGTCATTGTGCAGGGACTTGCATGATAAATGGATCTTTCCTTTGCTCTTATTGGATACAGTGCCGATCCCGCTTATGTTTGCGCTCAGTTGTTGACGCTGTATGCCCAATCTTTGAGCTGCATTCTCCGTGATCAGTGTGATCTGTGAACCTTGATCAATTAAAGCCCTTAGTGTCATGTAGTCGCCTCCAGCTGTCTCTACTTGTACCAATGCTGTTGGTAATAATATTTCATCATCATTGTTTGATGCGAAGTTATTTTGCAGGTTTTTGTTTGACCTAGTTGAAGTCGATGACGACGGTTTAGGCACAGTCTGTGTTGCTGAGGGCGTTTGCGCTGACTTCGCAATATCGTTGTGCAAAAGTGTGTTATGTTGTTCGTTGCATTCTCTGCATCTTTTCTGTGACGCACAGTAACCCTTAGTATGCACGTACAGACAATTTTTGCATATTTTATTGTTCTCTATAAATGAAATTTTTTCCGTACTTTGCATGTCAGTGAACTTAGAGCATTGAAATAATGCGTGATTAGTATTGCACAATGGACAACTAATCTTGCTAAACTGCCCAGCGTTTGACGCATGGAAATTACGAGAACCGTTTGACGAACTTTTATTGGTTTGTGAATTTGCTGATTTGTAATTTTTGTTGAACGAGTATGGCGTGTTGGGTTGAGGTTTCGATGTAGGTTTACTACCGTTTTCTGGTTTTTTCCTATGCAGCGGTTCTAGAGCCATAAACTTATTTTCGACGAAATCCATAAAATGATTGAACGTTGGTATCTCGCGCGGATCCGACCTGGACTGCATGTATTCCGAGTACGTTTCCGAGTCTAATTTCTCGCATAAAACGTACACTAGAACCGGATCCCAAGAGCTAGTATCTACGCCCAAGTTATGTATCGCATTTATGGTTTCGTTGCTAGTGTCATATAACCGCTTGAGGTCGAATGCAGATTGTTTTTGTAGATTAGGTTGACGCATAAATACCTGGAAATTCCTGGTGAATAACAAGAACTTATTATTGTATCTATGGTTCAAAATTTCCCAACACGTGTCATAATTTTCGGGTGCAATGTGTAAATGTTGTACGAGCTTTTCCGCTTCCCCGCGAAGTCTACCCTTTAGATGCTGCATTTTCTGAGTTTTTGCAATAGCTGTGTTATTATGAATCGCTTCTACGTACAAATCCATAAATGTAGGCCAAAATGCATAATCACCGTTAAAAGTGGGAATGTCAATTTTAGGCAATGTTTGTTGTTGATGTACAGAGGCGTTTAATTTTGTGTTTAACGCCCGTTTTATTTTTATAAATGCATCTTCATAACGGCTAAAATCGTCATAATAATCATGAGGTTTCCCCTCTAATATGCCATCAATTTGTAAGTGTAATTTGTCAATTGTAGTCCACCGAAATTCTACAGTCTTGAGCATATCCTCAATCTCCCATTTTTCCTTAACCTCATCTAAGCTTCGATTTACTAACCTAGTGAATGCACGAAAGTTAGCTTGTTGCAACTGCTGTAACTCGAGTAGCTTGTCCTCTACTCCTGAAAATGTCTCGAACAGGGTCTTGTCAAACTCAACATTCGACTTACTATGGCCGGCGTTACTGGGTCCAGCAAGAGTCTTCATCTCGAACGCTGCAATTTCCTGACGCGCTCCTTGGTACCAGCTCTTCATGACCTCATAAATATTGCTGGTGAAATACTGATGATCTTTCTCTTCTACTGCGCTCAGCTCCCGGTTCTTCTCTTCACATTCCTTCCATAGTAAATCTAACCGTTCAAGCCTATTACGAATGTACTCGGCGGTCTTCCTGTTCGCTGAGTCCTTCTTGAAATTAGAATGGATTTTCTTCACCTCCTCCAGGATCTCAGCTTGACGCACGATTAAACCCTCCATTGTAAAGCCGTAAGATAAAAAATGAACGATCTTACTTGAAAGTCAGGAACTCTCCCTGTATGCTGCTGACGCTCTGGAACCTGGATCGCTGCTACCTCCCCGAATGCACCTGCACGGCTACACGCGTGGTACGGTATGACGCGACACGACACAGATCCCGCGCGACGAGCGACCGATGTTTCGGACTGTATGGTACTTGCAAAGGTTACGAAGGACCAAAAAAATTATGTAGGGTGCAATCCTAACATAAATATGATGTCAATGCAATGCAAATGCAAGTGTAATAAATGCAGAAATGTCACTGAGTGCCTAACGGGAAGAGTCTAAATAAAAATGCAAGTAGTCCGACTCAAACCACGTCTAATTGAACACTAAAGTTAAATAATTTACATAAATGCATGCAATTGTTGCTAAGTCTATGTCAATGCATTTCCGAATGTAGGTCGCGTTCAAAGTGCACTTACATGAGCCTACATTCGGCTAATTTAACTAATTTAATAATCAAATTATTTTTCCATGTTCGTACACCGTACAGTAGTGTCAAACAACTAAAACGCATTGCTGAGTGAGAAAGTTCCAGAATCGAAGTACGTATCAAGATCTAGCGAATTCCAGAAAAAGTCCGACATAAGTACATCTATTATTATTAGTTGATAATAGTTGACCTTCCATCTTGTACAATAGAGTCGAAATTAGCATGAAGTCGCGAGCGCCTGGAAAAGTCCCTGTTTGTATAATAATAATGGTTTATTACCCCTCGATACGACTACATTGTTCTAAAATGGACTTGAAACGTCTTGTTCTAGATTTTTCCTGGGTCAAATAGGAGCTCCCCGACCGAGACTGAGTTAGTTTGATTTCGACTGCGATACAAGTACGAACGGCGATATCTAAGTAATAATAATAATAATAATGTTTATTCAGAAAAATGTTTCACAAATTTATTTGGCCCTAGTCTCCACACTAGGATCCCCTGTGTTGTGGAGACTAGTCTCCTTCGTTTTACAAAAGTAGTAGATATTAGGGAGGCGACAATAATTAACAAAATTTGTGTCAAGATACATCATCTTAATATAATAAAACAAGTTTTTTTTTAATTATTATTATTACGTGTGTAGCTGTGTAGTGTATGTGTGTAGTGTAATGAGTGAGTGAGTCTAATTGAGTTTAGACCAAGTGAATACCGAAAAGTAAAAACACAAGCAAAGTGTATTGTGATCTAAATCAATCTTTGTGTATTTATGTTGTGAATGTAATGTGTATTGCTCAGGACTTTAGGAACTTCTCCGTGCCTTCATAGTCCCTTATTACAAAAAATCTTGAGAGCTCCTTTTTTATTCTACTTCTGGTCATAGGTAATAGACACATATCACTGTTAAGCTTGCCGTAGATAAATGGTCCCATGTAGCTAAAGCTTCTACGGCCAAATAAAAGTCTACATTTAGGTTTATTCCATTTCGGCTTATTTGCACTTCTAAGAGACTGTAGTTTTGAGTAAGTTACGCAGCTGTAGGCATTTTTGTGATACCTCAGTACCACAGCCATTATGTACAGCTGACGCACACGCAAAACCCCAGTCTCCTGGAACAGAGTGTCAGTCGAGTACCGCATTGGTTTCTTGAAAGACACCTTTAGAAGAGCCCTTTGTGCACGTTCTGCTTTCATTAGGTGAGTTTTGTGGGCAATGCCCCATGCAATTATGCAATAGTTAAGGACCGATTGGCAGAGGGTATAATAGAGCATTTTCAGAATGGAGTTATTAGCTAGGCGGCCCATTTTTTTGAAAATGTGTAATAGCTTTCTAACTCGGCCGCTTACATGCTCTATTTGTTTAGTCCAGGTGAGGTGTTGGTCTATATGGACGCCAAGGTACCTTATGTGCTCCACTCGCTCGAAGCTTGGACATGTGCACCTTCTGCAATTGCTATCGCAAGTGTGCAATTTAACTGCCAGATGACTTGGACAGGATGTACGTGTGTTAACGCTGAAATTCACTACTTTGGACTTATCCGCATTTAGGGTTAGAAGGTTATGGGTTAACCAATGTGACACCAGACACACACCCATATTAGCAGCCTCTTGAGCCCCTTCCCAAGTTTTATCATAAAAGATAAGGGCAGTGTCATCAGCGTAGGCAAATATTTTAGCTCGGTCTAAATCCAAAGTGCAGAGGCTGTTTATATATAGAATAAAGAGCGTCGGCCCGAGCACACTACCCTGAGGAACACCGAACTTTAGGCTGGCACAGCTACTGGACTTGTCACCCATACGAACCCTTTGTGTGCGATCTGATAGGTAAGACTGAAACCACTCAAGAGCTAGTCCACGGATACCCATCTGTTCCATCTTTTTAAGTAGGATACGTCTGGACACTGTATCAAAGGCTTTCGCCAGGTCCAGGAAGACACCAGTACATTTATAGCCGTTATCTACTTTATTAACTACAAAATCAACTAGATTAGTAACTGCGTCCTCCGTAGACCTGTGCTTGCGAAAGCCATATTGGTTTTCTGATAAGTACCCATTTCGTTCTAGATAATTAAGGAGTCTGTTATTCATAATCTTCTCCAGGATTTTAGATAGGGATGTGAGTAACGATATCGGCCGATAATTAGATGTATGATTCTTCTAGTACCCTTAGTGATTGGTTATTGTTGATTGGACAAATTTGTAATTTTTTTGTGGTCAATAAAGTTCTCTACTTAATACCCTTTAAACTTACCGGAGGCACATCAAAAAGCATAACATCAGTTCCCTTAAGCACTAAGAACTTGGCTCTGTAAGTCTGCCAAGGTTGTTGAGCCTGTACCACTCCCTCGTGCACCCACCCCATGTACTCTATACGCTCTCCGACGCCGAAGTGGCGGTTGAAGAGCTTCATCTAGAAGAGAAATACAATTTTACATATTACATCTTGAATTGTTTTAAACACGAGAATATCAAATCATTGACGATTTGATAATAAATAAACCACAGTAAAACTAAGAAAGAAAAGAAAAGAAAGAAAGAAAATTGCGTTTATTTGGCATTACAAAAAGAAGAAACAAAACACCTTACAATTAAACAAATAGTACATTGAGTAATGCCAAAAGGGCTTCAGCTCAGCATAATGCCAAATGGTAACACAAGGCCACCACCTGACGCTGATTTTCAGCTGCAGCCCTTGGGTGCCATATACTTGAAAATAGGAAATATTCATTAAAATCTAAAAATAGCAGCATCGGTAGCACTGATCAAATCCTCCAAAGTGCAGGTGTATGGGCACTTGGGGCATTCTAGTATGTGGCTCATATTTTGAACAGGAGCACCGCACTCACATTGAGTATCCGACGGGTCTATAAAACTACCGATGCTGCTATTAATGTAGCCACCTATTGGGCCCAAATAGTTTGACGAGTTTAGCATCAAATCGATAAGAAGAAGAAAATCTAAAAAAGTTCTATGCAGAAACCAACTAAAAGAAAATGTTGCAATACTTATTTATAAAACAGTCCAAAAAGATTTATGTGCCCATTTAAAACAAATAATAAAACTGAGATATCATTTAACAATATTAGAAACAGTTAAAGAGTGTAAACAATTTATAACATAGGTAAAACTTAAAAAGAAAATAAAACAACAAAAAAGTATAAAATTGATAAAAATTAAAACATGTGTATATATTGATAACAAGGCTAATATCAAAATGTGTGAAATAAATAACAATGCTAAAATCGAAACAGGTAAATAGTTGATAAAATAATAAAATATTGTATTTCAAATGGCTGACATGTCGGCTCGAACATCTTGGAAGGCAATTTGATGATTCAATAAAAATAACTTTAATTTTGATTTAAATGCCGAGCAACTTTTACTGAATTTTATCGGAGGCGGAATATTGTTCCAACATTTTGAAGAGGCGTAGCGAAAACTGCCACTAAAAGCCGCTGATTTATGCTGGGGAGTAGAAAGCTGTTGAGAGCATTTTCTACCCTCGCCAATTCCGTGTCCACGAGTCCAGGACAGCTTATCGTATAAGTAAGAAGGGGAATGAGACTTGATAACTCCAAAAAGCAAGGTCACCAAATGCAGTTTACGTCTAGCTTTCATTTTTAAAATGTTGTGCTCGTTTAAAAATGGTGTTATATGTCCCCTAAAAGGAACGTTAAAACAGAAGCGCGCACAGGCATTTTGAAGTCTTTGGATCATTCTTTCGGTTTTAGACAGAAGCCGTTGACCATACACTGTATCCGCATAATTCAATTTTAACAAAACCAAAGACTCTACAAGCAAGACTCGCAATTCCTCACTAAGTATAGGGTCGGGCTTTATATAAAATCTTAAGTCTGTAATAGCAATTACGGATACTCTCTATCACGTGTTTGTAGAAACGAAGAAACGAAGTTCCGTGTCGATTGTAAGACCCAGATTACGAGCTTCGTAGACCCGTTCGATGGGTTGACCCATAATTGTTAGATTACCTGCACAGGGTTTTATTTGGCTAATCTGATTTACGGTACCAAAAAGCATATACTTGGTCTTTGTAGGATTCAATGCAAGGGTGTTGGCATTGGACCACTGTACTATACTTTCAAGATCTTCATTAAGATCTAGAACCGTCCATAGACGGTTCTGTGACAACTCTTGCTCGCTCGGGTCGCTACAATCGCTACGGTCATAACATTTAGCTGGTCACTCCTGAATCTACTAGATGGCACACAATCGATTTTAGTAATCAGTCAGTTTGTGCGCCATCTAGTGGAGTCTAACTATAAATTGTTTACGATGTTGATAATATTTAGCAAGTACTCATAATGTAAAAAAAAAAGTCATAGCTCTTCGTTCTTCGCTTCTTTACCACAAACAGCAAAGCAAATAACAAAGCACACAGAAGGCATATTTTTACTCGATAGATTTACAAATACGTATTAGCAATGACATAAATACCTCCAGTGGCTTTGATAAAAGCCCATTTGTTTGAGCAAACAATCCTCAAGTTTGATTTACTTTATACATGAATTGAAAAAATAACTTTTTGTGTTCTAATTCAAAATGTCTATCTTTCTTTAAAAAATATTTAATTACATCAGCGTAAAAAGTTGGTGAACGTTTTAATTCTACTAAATTGGTTTATGTGAAGTTACAAAATCATAATTATTTATCTCTAAAACTCGAAAGTATTTACTTTGAAGAGTAAAATCGTTATTCACACAAAAATAATAAACTTTAATCACTAAAAAACCAAGTAAGTTACAGCAATAACTAATCACAAAACTTTAAATGACTTAAAATTAAAAAAATACTATTAATACAATTACATTAAAAAATACATTTTAAAATTTAAATAACACACTCGTATTTTCCGTAAACTTACACACAAGAACCATTTCATTTATACTTTTTCCAAAGCCAGGCATAATATTAGAATAAATTCCCAAATGAGTACTTACTCAATTATCAAATTTTACTCACATAATTAATTTTGTATAGGGAAAATAGAGATAGCAGATAAGCCAGCTACAAAAGCCAACACATCGATTGCGCTCAGAGCGGCAACATTGCATAATAGATCAGATATCATAGGTATCTTATGAATGAATCTCAATTCGCACTGACCACAGAGTGACAACTTAGCTTTCTTACGCACGCTAAGCGCGCAAAGTTAAGTATAAGTAGGTTTTTTTTATTTAATTCATTTGTTGTGTTCTATTGTTAGGTGTCATTTATTTTCACATAAAAGCCGGGATTATTTACTTGTATTGCTCGCACTTCCCTGGTCCCTACCGATGTTTATTCTATATCTGTTTGTTTACATTATTTTTGCAAATCCTGGAGGGGACTGGGGGCACACTACTCGTATACTAACCTGCAGGTTGGTGAGGCCTACGATGTTGTCGGAGATGCTCTTGAGCCAGTGCGACAGCGCCGCGGGGTCCTCCGCGTGGATCACGCCCGTCGTGAGGTGAGGCCGCGCGCCGCGCACCTGGGGGATGAAACATCTCGTATAAATTATTAGTTGTAGTAATCGTAGTAGAACACCGTATGTCTAACAACTTTCTGTAAAACTTGAAACACATTTCCCACACGAACTATATGCAATGTTGTCTCATTTATTTGAATTTGAACAACCATACCTCAAATGCTCCAGGCCGCAGCTTGTCCGTTCCTAACACGTATCTCGTGACGTAGCCCATCATTAATGGTACTGGAAAGAAACACGATACAACATTGGAAACTGATCAGTCAACATCTGCTCTAATATAGGCCTCAGTAACACATATTCTATGACAATTGGAGTCGCTACCTGATATGACGTCGATCCACTCCTTGGTCTCGGTGGGCTTGTCGGAGGCGACGGAGGGCGGGCGCGAGCCGCGCACGGAGCCGGTGGCGCTGCCGGGCCGGCTGCTCTCCTCGCCGTCCGTCCACGCGCTCTGTGCCACAGCCTTATTACGTTATTCATTGTTATGTTGATGCATAATCTTATTGCATCAACATAACAATGAAGTGCGATGTGTGTGTTTGTTGTCTTAGGCCGCTTCTTGCGTTGACTACCTTACAGGTGTCAATGAATTTAAATAAAAGTAGTAAATACTAATCCAAATATAATAAAAAGTAATAATAATAATAAATCGTTTATTTATAACATAGGGCATATTTACAATAAAGTATATTAAATATTAAAAAAAGAACACAGTTGCTCATTTGCCTGAATTAGGATGAACCTGTACTTCAGGTTTAAACTCCTAAAATTATTTATTACAGACATAATTACCACCTACCACAGTGTTTTCTCTTTTAACCCAAAGGTTGACTGGTAGAGAATGCCTTGTTGCATTAAGTCCGCCTATGTACCACTACTGTACATGAAGTTTAAATAAATAAATAAATAAATAAATAATTTAATTTATAAAAACTATGATCGCTTGTTGTAACAATAAGCAAGAAATAATACAAGATGGAGCGCGAGCAAGCTAAAGCGGAGTATAGCATAGTCGGCCTTATAATGTTCGGACTCGGGCCTCCTCTCTAGGAGAAGGAATGGGCCGTAATCCACCACGCGGGCCCAGTGCGGGTTGTTGGATGTTACATGTCTTCGAATTTTTGATTCTAGGACATGCCGGTTTCCTCACGATGTTTTCCTTCACCGTTTTGACTCTAAACGGTGAAAGCGGAGTAAACGTAGATATTATACAATGCTAGGATGCGGTATTTATAGTATTGAGACATTCACACATTAATGTTCGTAATACAACAGCTTTGCTGAAACGTGAACAAAAGGATTATTATATTATACGATTTTATTTATCATTTTGGGATAGGCGCGACATCACGCCATAAGACGTAGAGGTGGTGTGATTTAATGACGAGTCTCACCGTTCATAAGCGGTAGCGGACGTCGTAGCGATTTTAGTCGCTAGAAATTTAATCAATATTGCGTGATAATTATGTAGATATAAGTAAAAACTCAGTTTGAGAATAATCTTGTTGAAGTAGCCATTTTGTCACAAAATATTGTGACAAAATGGCTACTTCCATCGTAGGGTGGCGGTAAGGCTTACGCAATTTTCCATTTTATATGGCTCTCTCGTGTTGGGCACCCCATACAGTGATATAGAGATCCTTATCCTATGATTGCTTGACACAGAGCGTAGAAGACCAAAGTCGGCAGACTCTGTCAAGTGACTTAAAAAGGTGTATCAGATATAAGGACATTGATCTGAAAATCCCATTGCAACTCTGTATCTCTCAGCCTGCTGTACATTGCATCTGTAAATTCTCAGCACTAATGACTGCTGGACGTTAACACGGAAATGAAAACCGTGAACAGGTGTGAGCTATTATCAAGGAGGCTTGATCAAGAATGGTGTTATAGTTTGATAGGTAAGAACCAGCCTTGTCAAACAGATTAAAATTTAGCCATTTAATTACTTCGATAAGTTCTGATTTTGCACTTTTATGAACAATATTCCAACTCAATTCATCAATTATAATCACGGTGATGACACCGTGATTATAATTGTTTTTCGTGAATTAATTGAAGATTTTAATTTGCTTTTGCTGATGACAGCATAAGCAAACATTTTGGAACATTTTTCTAGAATAAGATGTTACCCAGGATGCTTCCCTGAGGTACACCAAGAGAGACTTATTCGCTGCTAATATGGATAGAAATTTTGGTCATTTGGGTACGATTGGTGAGATAATCTTTGAAGATTTGCTGGGCGACGACTCTTAAGCCAAGTAATTCTAATTTATCGAAAAACAAGGGAACAGATTGTGTGGAAAGCTTTAGACAGGTCTAGGAACATTCTTAGATATTTAGTCTTGTTGTCAAGATTCCTATACTCTATTCGCGTTAAGAAAATAGTGACTCATCATTGCAACTGCAAAGTGAAAGCGAATAATTCATACTGGATAAAAATTAAGTCATTAATAATAAAGCAAATTTTTTACTACCCAATATTTTTAAATATTAGTTTTAGTTTTATGAATACACAAGGTATTCATTTTTAAAATTGATAGAAGAACCTTCAGACAATACAGACGTGAACATGGCTTTCCAATTTACTATGCTCTAATTAGTCAAGGGGCGTGGCTAAGCTAAGTGGTAACGATGAGTCACTATGTTCTTAACTTGAATACACTAAAGTACAAAGTGTACTTTTACTTATTGACCATTTTATCAATTTGAATACTGCATGTTTGTTAGAGACTCCAATATGATAACCATATTTATGCTGAAGAGCGTAAGCATTCGGCGTTTCTCGCCTGGGTTGACGCTCGTGACCGCAAAGCTCCGGATCTGAGCTCAAAGAAGAGAGCTTTCAACCATGCTGCCAAGTCCTACAAAAAGGCACTAAAGAAGGCTCGGTTCGACCGCATTACTCATATTGGCACAAAGCTCTCTGCACAGCCGTCCGGTAGCAGAGCGTTCTGGTCCCTTGCCAAATCGGTCGAAGCGAACTTCTGTAGGCCCACATTGCCTCCGCTGGTTAAGCCTGATGGAACACTGGCTCACTCGGCGAGAGAGAAAGCAGGTCTCTTTGCATCTCTCTTCGCCCATAATTCTCGTCTTGATACTAGCAGTGCTACTCCACCGACTCTACCTCACTGCAACACCTCGATGCCTGAGGTTCGCATAAGAAATAAAGAAGTATTGAGAGCACTGTGTCGCCTAGACGTGAATAAAGCTAGTGGACCAGATGGTGTACCAGCAATAGTTCTCAAGGCATGTGCGCCCGAGTTGTCTCCTGTATTGACGCGCTTGTACCGCCTCTCATTTAGGACTGGTATAGTGCCCAAGTCCTGGAAGCTTGCCAACGTGCAACCCGTGCCCAAAAAGGGCAGTCGTGCCGATCCTGCTAACTATCGGCCGATTTCAATAACCTCCATACTCTGCAAGATTATGGAGCGTGTATTGAACTCGCGCCTCTTGGCATACCTGGAAGGTAACGATCTCCTCAGTGACAGACAGTACGGGTTTCGCCACAATCGGTCTACTGGGGACCTACTAGTGTATACCACTCACATGTGGGGCGAGGCCCTCGAGAAGAATGGAGAAGCGATTGCTGTCTCCTTAGACGTCTCGAAGGCCTTCGACAGGGTATGGCATGCCAGCCTTCTGAGTAAGCTTCCAGCGTACGGTATTTCCCCTGGTCTGATTAACTGGGTAAAAGACTTCCTGAGTGAACGGTCTCTCCGAGTTGTTGTCGATGGATGCTCATCAGAGCCCATGACCACTAATGCCGGGAGTTCCTCAGGGGTCAGTTCTCTCTGCAACTCTTTTCCTGCTGCATATTAACGATCTGCTGATACCCGGTATCTATGGGTATGCAGATGATAGCACAGTTGTAGAGAGATACCTTCCAGGTGCTCGGGCTAGTAAGGAACTAATCCGGTCCGAACGAGAGGCTATGGTAGAGCGCACGAATGTCTCACTTCAGGCAGTCTCCAAGTGGGGCGAAACCAATCTAGTAGAATTCAACGCCGCCAAAACACAAGCGTGTCTGTTCACCGCCAAAAGGAGCCCGTTCACCTTGGCTCCTGCTTTTCGGAATGTATCCCTGGAGTGCACCGACCGCCTTCAGCTCTTGGGAGTTGAAATTTCCTCAGACCTCAATTTTGGGCGGTTCATTGAGTCCAAAGCCAAGGTAGCTGCTAGAAAACTAGGCGTTCTTGCAAAGGTCCGACGGTACTTCACACCGGGACAGCTTCTAATGTTATACAAAGCACAGGTCCGATCGTGTGTGGAGTACTGCAGTCACATATGGGCTGGTGCTGCAAAATGCCATCTAGCAGCTCTGGACTCAGTGGAAAGGCGTGCGAAGAGGCTAATTGGGGATCCAGATTTGGTTAAGTCCAATCTACAAAGCCTCGAGCACAGGCGCAGGGTAGCCAGCCTATCGGTATTTTACAGGTTGCATTTTGGAGAGTGTGCGCGGGAATTGCATGACTTGATTCCGCCATCTCCTTTCTACCATCGGACAACCCGACGTACGGCGAGTATCCACCCTTACGTTGTTGAAACTTCAACGGTCCGGACTAAGCGTTTCGCTTCGTCGTTTATACCGCGTACATCGAAGGACTGGAACAATTTGCCTGCTACGATCTTCCCGTCCAACTATAATTTAGGTGTCTTCAAGGCTAGAGTGAATAGGCTCTTGATAAACTAGTGCGCCTCACCATCAATGATTGCATCACTGCTTACCATCAGGTGGGATCGCAGTCAAGCGCTGGTTTATATCAATTAAAAAAAAAAAAAAAATACTGGCTTTTCAGATGGCTGCTTACGAACCTTTCAAGCACCTTGGAAAGAGTTGACACAGCTTCTGAACTGTTCTATGCCGGATGGATTGGACGTACAATTACTCTATTAGATAGGTATATCCGGAAAAATACCCTTTTGAAGACAGCCATGTGTAGCTTACATCGAATTTTAAGGAAGTGGAAATGTCACCGGATTGGTGATCGCGATATTAATAAGGGGTGGGTCCGTAATATGAAAATTTAGAACGAATATTGTAATAGGTAGATAAAAATCAAGCATATGGACGCCATGTGGCTCTATCACTTAGAGACCCATTTTTCCGAACCATTCAAAGACCTGACATGAACATACCTGCCATCCTCCGTTAGTTTGTTCGCTATTCTTTTCAGAATTACAGTTGGCGTCTACAGTCTTATTGTGAAGTGATGGGTGATCATCGCCGGTACTACTGTCCGTATCTGACGCACCGTCCGCTAAAAACAATAAAAGGATGACAATAGCTCGTTAAATATTGTTTTTCTCGTTTTTTTTTTAAGGCGGGTAATAATCTTATAACTTCTTACGCTCTAGGGTGGAGCGAGAGGGTGTATCAGACTTTTACTGACTAAAAACACACCTATGTTCCTTCTGTTGTCGTTTGCCCTCCAGGGACTCTTTTGAATAATCTCGCAGGAGCGTGGAGTTCTAGATTCTGTTCCTATGTCGGGCCAAGTGATTGAGTTTTTCTATTAGGATTTTCATTTAAATATTGAAGGTGTGACGCTTCAGTGTCTCGGAAAGCTCTTGATGCCTTTGGATCTTACTCAGTTAAAGTCTGACACTCCCTCTCGCTGCGCCCAGAGCGGAATTATTTAATGACTTCCCAATAAAAAAAAGAACTTCAAGCTTAGGAGTTGCACTTGTGACCGTAAGACGAACGAGACATTTAGGGACATATCGGCTCATGACCATATTAAGTAGAACTTACCTTGCTTCTGTAAGAAAGGTGTGGCAGCTCTATAATGTTTGACAGTGAGCACCACTATGTCGCCGGCGTTGCGCAGTATGTTCACCGCGTCGTCGTGCTTGCACGCCGTTATGTACTCTCCGTTTACTGGAACAAAGACCATTTTGTGTTAGAACTGGAAGGTTCTTCAAGATGTGGGTAAAAAGACAGATGTGTAGGTACAGGCTTGGAATAATAGAAACATCAAGACATTTTCCTAAAACATTCGATTTCGATTCCACACAAAAATTAATATATTTTTAGATTTTTTTAGTGATATAAATTATTGCTCGACTGCGATCAAATTTAAAGGTATGTATGTGATCTCAATAATATAATGATCTCAATAATATATATTATAATAACTTAATCTGGAAGATTTGTAATATTTAGTGTGATTAATTTAACAGAGCTATTTTATAAAATGACATTGTTATTATTATTATTATTTTTAATTTAAGCTAATGACATTATTGTAAATATTTCTTTTATTAATTTAATTCAATTTTATCATTTTAATTTAATCTTTTGCTGTGCCCTACAGGGTCCATAATTGTAATTTTAAGCAATAATGTAACATCTCTAATGACATTATGGTATGCAAATAAAGATATGAATATGAAGGTAAGCAGTGATGCAATTGTCGATGGTGATGCGCTCTTGTTTATTAAGAGCCTATTCACTTTAGCCTTGAAGACACCTGAATTATATTCGGACGGGAAGACCGCAGCAGGCAAATTGTTCTAGTCCTTCGATGTACGCGGTATAAAGATGTCAACTATGTAAGGGTGGACACACGCCTAATAAAGATATAATTTCCTTTCTTTTATATTTTTATTAGTCAGTCTAACTGGATGCAGCTAGCAAGCATATATGAACGTTTGCCCCGCAAGGCCCCTCAGAATCTGCGTTTTAGGTGTGCACCAATGCAATGTGCTCGCCTCTAGGATTACTTGTACCAGTTTCTTTTTCAATGTACTTCTGTACTTTTGAAGAAATATGCAAAAAAGCCCCTGTGTAACTTGAAAAATATATAGCGTATTAAAAAGTTATTATCTTTATGTACGCTAAGTTATTAACTTTCTAGTTATACAGGGTGTCTCAGAAATAATTCACATTTCTTGTCTAATGTTTTCCTTTAATTCAGATATGGTTGATGCATAAGCATAGCACAATCAGCCTTTTAATGTTCCCACTGCTGGGACTCAGGCCTCCTCTCTAAGAGAAGGAATGGGCCATAATCCACCACGCGGGCCCAGTGCGGGTTGGTGAATGTCACATGTCTTCGAATTTTTGGTTCTAGGACATGCCGGTTTCCTCACGATGTTTTCCTTCACCGTTTTGAGAGCAGTGGTGATGAAATAAATTACACAAAGTAATGCGCCTGGTTGGGTTTGAACCCGCGTCCTACAACTCGTAAGTCGGGGCCGTTACCACTCGGCCACCACTGCTCTCCATGGTTGATGGATTACTGTTATACACCCTACTCTTCAGGTAAAAAAATCGAATGTGTGTGGTCTGGGTTCTGTTAGAGGGATGAAGGAAAACGTCAGAAATAAAATTCAACTTCTGAGGCGAGTTTTCATAAATGTTTGAGATCGCTTTGAAGAAGTATGCGTTTTTTCTTAGTATGTTCTTAGTATGAGTTTTTTCCTGTTTTCATATACATCACTAAACACCTAACTATTATGTATCATTTACAGTATATGTAGTAAATGATACATAATAGTTAGGTGTTTATATATGACTGTATTTGTTATTTTTTTATGAAGCTACAAAAGTGAATTATTTCTGAGACACATAGTTGTTGCAGCATATCCCTGCTATGAAGATACGTACATAATAAATATTAAACAAGTAGAACAAAAGAATCATAACTGCATTTTATCTTTTCGCTTTCCATCTCGTACAATCATAATGGAACAATAACGTATCTCGTAATTATTATTGTTCCACATTCTAGCGTGTCAAGGCATCTGTATTCATAGGCGACTGTTTGATCCCGGTAATTATATTAAACGGCATTGCACAACGGCGCGGCGACGCTTCTGAGAAATCATCTTTGTTCCAGATCTGTTGCTACAACTAATTGGCTACGTTTTACAAGATTAATTTAGTCAGAGAAACTCTGCAGATCTGATAGGTTTCGCTGTGTAATAATAATCCATACGCAAATTACGTCACATGTTTTTTTCACCCCTTCCCATCCAGCATCCTTGTCACAGCTGGTCACATTTGTAAGACTAAACCTCTCTAGTGACGTCAAATATTTTTTGAATTAAGTAACTAAAACCGCATTTCCGAAATTGGTTTTGTTTCCATTTAACATAATTATATTTTTAGGTAGGCACAAAATTAACTTCAATCAAACTTTAAACTTTTTATAAGTATTCTATAAGTAGACTGCTCAACTAACCCACTTGTAGGAGAATGCAACAAGCACGCTGATTTGTTCGACATTGCTCGCGTACTCGTATTTATAGCCCGACGTTTGATCGCGGTAATTACATTTGCATAACCATGACGCGTCTACGAATTGATCTTGGTGTCGCCAAAAAGTTCCGAAGTTAGGCCACGAGTAAATAAGTAATGTTTGTCTTCACAACAATGACGCACTGGTTTCAGGGAGGCATAGAACGACTAAGAATAAAATCAATGTTGGCAATAGATACCTAATAGGAATGTCAATAGCCCCATTATAGAACGGTTCAAGATCCTTCATGACACACATACGAGTAGGTACTAGATGTCTAAGGACATCGGAAAACTTGAGGCTAGAGATGCCTAGCTATTAAACCAACCACAAATCCACTAATGATTACCCGACTGTGCCACAAGGAGGGTTATGTTTTTTTACGATAAGTCGTTCACTTCAAGCAGTGCGGTTATGAAATGCTTTTCTGACACAGGGAGTAAGAAAAGTACAAACTTTACAATCTTTCCTTTTAAACGTCATCCGGTATTAGTATATACATTCAGTCAGAAAAGTATTGGGAATGGATGATTTGTTTATGGTTCCAAATTCAAATTTTTGTTTTTTTTTTGTTGTTGGTAGATTGGCACAACTGTTTTTCATTTTGGCGCGGACTTTGAGTTGCATCTGTTATTTATATTAAAAACAGTGCTGTTTTTAGTTATATCTAGTGTGTATTGCGAATTTTATAATGAACAAAAACATCGAACAAAGAGTTTGTCTTAAATTTTGCATCGCCAATGGAATTTCGTGTTCGGAGTCACTGAAAATGTTACAGAAGGCTTACGGTGAATCGACTTTATCAAAAACACGTGCTTATGAGTGGTACAAAGCGTTCAAAAGCGGTCGAGATGTGATGGAAGATTTGCCTCGCTCTGGTAGGCCATCAATGTCTTCAACTGAAGTTAACATCGCAAAAGTGAAGGAAATAGTGACTGAAAATCCTCATTCAACTTTGCAAAAGATAGCAGCCGAACTTTCTGTATCTCACGAGTCGATCTGTATTATTTTAACTAATCATTTGGGTATGAAACATGTTACCGCTCGGCTAGTCCCAAAAGACCAGAATTTTCTCCAAAAACTCAATCGCATGAGAGTCGCTGAGTACATGCTAGAACGAGTCAATTCCGACCCAACATTCATGAAACGCATTGTTTCTGGTGACGAGACGTGGGTTTACGAGTTTGACATGCAAACTAGTCAACAAGCTTCGGAGTGGCGCCTTCCAACTGAACCGAAACCGAAAAAACCACGCCAAAGTCGATCAAAAGTCAAACTCATGTTGACTGTTTTCTTTGATTATCGCGGTATTGTGCACTCGGAATTCTTGCCGGAAAGTCAAACGGTAAATAAAGAGTATTATTTGAGCGTTATGCGGCATTTAAGAGAGCAAATTCGACGAAAAAGGCCAGATTTGTGGAAAGAAAATTCTTGGATTTTTCACCACGATAATGCGCCTTCGCATAAGGCTATTATTGTGAACGAATTTTTGACCAAACACTTAACAAATACCATCGAGCAACCACCATATTCACCAGATATGGCTCCAGCCGACTTCTTTCTTTTTCCTAAACTCAAATTACCACTGTGGCACCCGTTTTCAATCGGTAGGAGACAAAAGGAGAATTCTCGGCGAGAACTGAACTCAATTCCGGAAACAGCATTTAAAAAATGTTTTGATGATTGGAATATTCGTTGGCGTAAGTGTATCGTTTCTGAAGGAGCATACTTTGAAGGTGATAAAATAAATTTGGATGAATAACAAACATTTTGTGTATTATTGATCTTTTCCCGGTACTTTCTTGACAGAGTAGTATGTCTCTCTTTGGTTTTAGCGATAAGACCGCCCATTGTTACACCCTATTAATTTTAAGCTCCTACTGTAATTTTTTTGGCGTAAAATAAAGATTATATCTATCTATCGCTCAATAATCCTTCACATAGTTTCCAATTTCACCATATACCTACTTGTAGAATGCAAATTTCCCAAATCACATTGCAAACTAGCCAGCTAGCATGTCTTAAGATTCTAATCAATCAATCTCAGGACCACCCAAGATTGTCAAAGATATCCGATGTTATATTATCTTGCTCTACAATCTGATCTACATTCCCCCTACAAGATAAATCCAAGATACCAATCAATCACGATCAGACAAAGTAATTATCAATATCAATAAACATGGCAGCCGATGAAATTCGATTACCACAGCAAATCTGCCAATCCATCTAACTTATGTTCCATCCAAAAATGATCCTAGATATCTGAGTCTTGATTGTCTTTAATTAAAGTCGTAACAGACGTACAATTTGCATGCAGTAGTTAATTGCGACTTGTTAAGCAATTGTGTAGGTCTGCAGTGCAACTAATTCGAAGAATTAACTGTAATCTAGTGTGGTTAGGACGAAGGATACGTTAAATTGCGAAACTGTACAGTACAGTTTTATTTAACACGATGGGATAGAATAGTGGCAAAGGGGGGGGGGCAACTGAAATGAATAAGTACTCGTATGAAGGGAGAATATATATTACGAAAACCAAAAGAAATTGGGATAACGATAACGATAAAGGTTGACTGGAAGAAAATGCCTAAGGCATTAAGTCCGGCTAAATAAAAAAAAGATAAACGAACGTTTATGACCTATGTCTCAGACAACTAGCTTAATTCGCCGTTCAGTTAACAGTCTAGCCTTTTTACCTAACGGCGACATTTAACTAGTCGCCAGAATCAAAATCTGATCAATCATTCAATCAAACAAATGACTTGGGTCGATAACCTTTAATGACTTCTATTTCGTAAAATTATTTTATATTTACGTTCTGCAGGCAGTGTGCTGATGACGGTCGGAAGTAAGATAAACGGACGGAGTCCCTTGCATTTAAAGGAACCTTGAAAGAGATGACAGGGGCTAGACTGAGCAAGCATAGCGACTGAACAAAACGTCGACATCGAACGAAACTAGCGTGTCCGTGTCGGGGTGCCCTAACTTGTTTCGTCTCTTGGTATCCTATTGTATGAATATGGCCTCTAAGTATTTAAAAGCCAGTTCATTAATGGCTGAATATTAACAAAAACTTTTGTGCATTGGATTATCGGGTTTATTCCTAGAATATTACTTTATTGTATTTTTTATACAAAATTAAACTCGCCTATCGTTTAGTTACCAGGCTAGGCTGTTGGCTAAGTGGCGAATTAAGCTAGTGGCTGCGACATAAAGTTATGATAGTAGCTGACTAGCCAGAACTCAATGCCCTTTTGTACTTACATTGTTCTTATTCAAAGTATTGTTGTTCTGGGACTTGACCTACTTTCAGAGTATCGAAAAGGCGCGATTAGTCTCTCAGAATTCACGAAAGCGAGCACTACACAAATAGTATCAGCCTTAACTGGTTCATGGAATAAACCCGTGTAAACATCAAAGAAAGGTTAGCGGAGCCATCCCGGCCGAAGGGCAGGGTACCTGTTGATATTTGTAGGCACTAATACGAGTTTGGCAACGAACCCTATTCTAATAACGACGAAGCCTAATTAATTGGCGAAAGCAAAGAGCCTACAAATGCTTTGTTTAAGTGGAAATATTTCGACTCTTAATTTTTCCGCCTCTGTAATAAAGAATGATTTACCCTATCTATGCCAAATAAATTATGTGTTCATTGTACGAATGTGATACTATCGCCACTATCGCTAAGAAGAAATAGAAACGAAAATAAATTCCGTCCTCGACAATCGTAAACGGACGAGTAGTAACTATTTTTATTTACTTCGCTCCGTAGTCCGGATCGTCTTAAAATACAACGCCTAAGTAGGTACATCCTTCTTGAAGCAACTTTAAATCAATACTCATTTACTGCCAGTCAGTGTTTGGTATCAGTTTTTACTGGAATATTAACATTATATAACATCATGCCTGTATTTCTCGAAAAGTTGACAGATGTAGATTGTACAGCGTACATCCATATTTGCTTGGTTATGTATAAGATCCATTGTCTGGCAAAATACTAAACTCTGGGCTGCTACTAAACAAATCAACAGATTGGACAAACAGGAGGCTAATCCAAGGACGGTCAGGTTAACCTATTAACACTTGACCCGGTCCAGGAATCAAATAGCTCTCACATCTATAGAGCTACGTGATAGTCGGCAGTCAGAACTGCTACCAACCTGGAATATTTTACCACGAAGATCATTGATATATTATATTTATAAGGAGAAGATATTTTACAGAAAAACAGGACTCTGTGCACGACTACATGCACCGAAACTTACACATCTATGATCACTGTCATCACAGTCGCAAACCTACAGTCACTGATAGACAAGGACAGAGATAAGAGGCGGCGCTGTCGTGCGAGCGAAATCGTGTTAGCCGCCGAATGTTTAAGAAAAACAGCTCTATCTATATCGCTTCGCAAAATGGCGACCAAAACAATAAGTGAAATTAGAAATATCATAAGAAATTTTAAGTTTTCATGTAGGTACTTACTAGTGAAATGTCATTCCATGTAATTTGTTTTTCTTTTTGAATGATTTGTACAACGCATAAAAGAACACGAAGGCATTTCGATAACCATTATCCCACTTAAAACAAAAAAAAAATATTTTTGCGTAATTCGCCATTTGTCACTCGCCGATTGCGACTGAGTGATTAGGCGACGGGGACCTGATTTCAGCGGTCCACGCGCTAGAGGCGAGTCACCTATCTTCCGCTGTTTTGATTTAATCTAAGACGACGATCTATCGTTAAATATTTCGCAGCAGAAAAACAAGAATTGCAAAATACATCCAGATCTTACCTTTGATTACAGCGTCTCCCACAAACAGCTGTCCAGTCTGATCGGCAGCCTGGTCCTTGTATATCTTAGAGATGAGGATGGGTAGCTTGTGTTCCGCACCGCCTTTTATGCTCAGCCCCAGACCACCGACCTTCTGCCGCGTGATTTGAACCATGCGCTCCTGGAAACAAGGCCGTTAATAAGTAAGGAGTGATGGACCACTTTTCAGGCAGTGATAGCTATAGTGACTTGAAAACAAACTCGTTGCTTTTCGAGGCAGTTCTTTGCTTCTATGATCATGTGATTGAGAAGCGTCGGGTTCGGATCGAGGTGCTGCGTCTACCAGAAGCTGACTTTAAACTTCTAGCTAGAGTATACGCTGCTTGCCATGAAGCAAGTTGTTGACCTAACTCAGTCAATAATAGAGAGGGAGAGAAAGGGGAGTATTTAATATACAATGTGGTGTTAATTATTGAAGCTCTTTCGTGAATCAGATTTTTTCATCGTAAAAAAGTTAATTGGATTTGGTCGATTTGCATGTCACTTACGGCCATAGGTACAACACAAATTCATGTGACTAAACTGTGTAGGCGTCGCGGCGCTAAATTATGATTATGAATATCGATCAGTACCTAATAGTCTACTAGGTATGATGGCGCCAACGTTGACAACCTAACATACTTTGGACACTAATTTATTCCGCTCGTGTGGGCTTGTAGCTATATAAAAGGATTCTCTTGTAAAACAAATAAAGTAGGTACCGTTCTTGATGAGTTTTTCGCAGCGGAAACAGTGAAGTAAATCCAGATTAAAAATAAATTACATTTTTATTTTTAATCCAACAGAGAGTAGCACTCGAGCAGCGAAAAGCTAATTATCTAAACAATGGGAAAATTTAACACACAGTCCCGGTTTTAAGTCCAAATCTCGCGGCTTAGCTACTGTGAGATACCACAGTCAGGGCTACCTGCACTAAATGTTTCATTGTACGTTTAATAATTCACAACTACCGCCCATTAGCTTGCTCCCTGCTTCTCATGTAAAAATCATTATCTGCGTAAATTTATGTTTGGATTGTTATGGGGCTCTAAGTATCTTTAAGGTGCTGTTTGCATGTGTTTTCAGGGTTTGTAGAGCTTTTGTTCGACTTTCGACAAAATAAACTTGAAAAGGTGTCCGCTATTTAATATATAGACCTGCCCCACTAAATTTCACGAAAAGAGAACGTCTAAAATTTTGTGATTTTCGGAACGAAAAGCTTTGTAAATGGGTTGTATCATGCTATCATGCATGCATGATTGCATAATATAAAAGCATACGTAGGTTATCTTGTTAATTTACTCATAACAAAACAATACAGTTCAATTCATATTCTAGCTAAAGGCAGTATGTACGAATTTCCGCCCTGACCTAACCAAAAGCGCAAACTTTTATTAAACATTGAAGTACCTATTCAAAACTACCAGGCAGGTTAATATCGAAGAGTTTTGTTAAATTATGACGGAAATGACCTAGTTGCACTTATACGAGCCATTTTCAATTGTTGTCTGCAAAGAGCACATCAAAGGCTTGATCAAGTATTGTCACCGTCTCTGTCACCGGATTATTGCAAACTCAATCTATAGTACCTATATTTGTAGTAATTCTTATGATGTATGAAACTCAATATTTTTTGAAAAGATCAAAAACACAAAAACAAAAATATTTCTCTCAAAAACATTTTTTTTAAATATTTTTACGAGATTGATAGTAAACTACCGATTCTCCTCCTTATTCTTTTTATACTTTCATACTTTTTTTGTAATTCTACTGTATGTGTGAGGTACGAATAAAAGTTTTTTCTTTCTTCTTCTTACCGTATTTTACAATATTCTGGCTACGGCTAGGCTACACCTGTATGGAAAAATAGATATCTCCCGTTTCCTGTAATCTTCTGAGATAACCCAGACACTTTACTGTAATTTTTTATTAATAAATTACCATATTGATGAGTTTTATAAATCTGGCTACCCATTAAGGACTTCATACTATCAATTGAGATCTTTCAATCATTTCTCACACGTGATTCATGCATTAATTTAAAATAACGAGTGGTTTACGAGGCAGTGTTGAAACACGACCTTGAACTTCTAACACACGTGTCCACGTACATATGTGTGAACAATATTATATTTTATTTGTTGAAAAATGGCTATGTTTATAGTAGGTAGTTAATAGTAGTCAGGAATGCCATAGGGTTGGGTTAGCTACCTAATGTTTTCAGACTCCAAGGCTAAAAATAAAATTTATGCAAACTAACCATGAAATAAAGCTACGGAAATCGCGGAAAATCGTCACGAACGTAAACGAATTTCAATTAAAAATATGTTAAAGTGCTAACATGAAAGCGTGTAGCAATAAACTAGATTTACATAGGCTACCTGTATAATTATGGGTGTTATTTATGTCATCAATACTGGTCGGCATCAAGATTATGAATAATAACAGCCTGTGCTGGGGCTTCTGATCAGCAGCTATCTATTATATAAAGGAAATTATAATTTCCTTGTTGATGAATGTTATACACACAAATGTTTGGGCACGCCGCACATGTCTTTGATTGTGGGCGCCGTCACTGCGAAAGCAACCGGCGGCCCAGCTGAACGCGTGCCAGAGGGTCATGGCCATGCGGACGGTGCGGGGATACCGCACGGTTTCCCGCGAAACGGCAAGCCTCCTTGCTGGCCAGCCACCATAGGATCTGGAGGCAACAGTCCTTGCACGCATGCACGATCTGCACGTGGAGATGCAACGCCCGCCGGGGCGAAACTCCGCTGCTGGCGGAAAGAGTTCCGACGGGATCTCATGGCGGAATGGCGACATCGACTATCGCAACCCAGTGCTGGGCACGCTATAATTATGGCGGTAAGTCGCCTCTTTGAGGAGTGGCTGGAAAGACGTCACGGCGTTCTCACCATCCGCATGACGCAGGTCCTCACCCTACATGGTAAGTTCGGGAGGTTCCTGCACCAGATTCATGTGGAAGTAACGCCATTGTGTGGACCGCCCGGAGGACAAAGTCGAGCATACGGTGGAGGTGTGAACCCCTTTGGGCAGAGAACCGCAGTGTCATCGTGCGTAGGGGCGATCGGTGGCGGCGATCTCTCGCGCCGTGTCTTGGTACAGGCCATGGTCCGGATCGAGGATGAATGGCAGGCGGTCGCTGACCTTTTGCGAAGCAGTAATGCTAGCGAAGGAGGCGGTCGCACGCGTAGGGGAACGGACATCCTCACGCCCCAGCCGCCGGGATCTCGACCCCGATTTCCAGCCACCGTAAGCGTGACAAAGAAGGAACATGGTGTGGTTTTAGTCAGTAAAAGTCTGACACGCCACACCTTCCCTGGAGAGAAAGGGCTTGTCAGACTTTTACCTAGAGTGGAGAAGTAATTGGATGATTTACAACCTTAAAATAAAAAATTACAATACATAATATGTTACGTGCCTTAGATAGATGGATGGTCAATTGCTCAGCCCGCAGTCTATCCAAGGAGTAGCGTGTTGCCCAGTAATTGGGTTGTGGCAGTCTGATAGTCGCTCCTTGTAAAACACAGGTATTTACCCGTATCCGGTTAGAGCGGAAGCCGACCCTAAGCTAGGTGGGAAAAGGCTAGGGGCTACACTATTCATCATAAGTTGTCTTGACGCTCATTTATTGTCAATGTATCTTCACTACCGTCTTACTGAGTATTACAGGTGTGCAGTGGTTAGGAATGCTGGAGCAGCACACTCTAAAAATGCGGACATGCAAGTCGGACTCGCGCACTGATGAAGGCTTGATTTTTTTCTCAGCTCCATGGGCAGTAGACCTTGTGACAGCTACGTGCTGCGCTGTGAACTCCCCAGCGGCGTCAACGTGATCTGTTACGCTGATGACAAGCTGGTCCTGGCACAAGGGGAGTTGCACTAAGCTGCGGCCATACTAGCGACACGCGGGGTGGTGACAGTCGTGGAGAGGATGCGGTAGTCCTGGATCGGGTTACCTAGGAAGTACCTAGGACTTGTCCTCGTTAGCCGGTGGAATTTCGAGGAGTACTTCCGACGTTTAGCACCCAAACTGGAGCAGGCCAGCGCTACACTTCTAAGGGCCTTGCCTAATCTAAGGGGTCCAGACGCCTCCTACCGGAGGCTCTACGCAGGGATCGTGCGGTCCATGGCCCTTTACGGGGCGCCGCCGGTGTGGGCACCGTCGTTGAGGAAACAACCGATCGCTAAGCAGAACGCGTCTCACGAGGGTCATGACCATCCGGATGACCACACAGTCTCCCGCGAAGCGGTGAGCCTCCTTGGGATGCCGCCGTAGGATTTGAAGCAGACAATCCTTGCGCACATGCACGATCTGCGCATAGAGGTGCAACGCCGGCATAAAATTCCGCTCTTTCCGCTCATGGCGAACAGAGTTCCGGCGGGATCTCATGGCGGTATGGTGATAGCGACCTTCACAACCCAGCACTGGACTCCTGACTCCAGGCTCCTCTTTGAGGAGTGGTCGACGAGGCGTCCTCACCTTCCGCATAACACAGGTCCATAGCGTATCGTATCCTGGAGGCGATCGGCAATGACCTCTCGTGCCGGGCCCTGGTTCAGGCCAAGGTAGTGAGAGGGAATGGGAAGCGGGCACAGGAGACGCCGGGCGTCGGGAGTTGCAGGGCGATCACCGGCCAACGTAGGCGATGGTTTGCTGACGACGAGCAATGGATAGCTCGCCGTTCACCGGTCTCCGGTAAGCGGGTAGTATTCCAAGCGCGCTGTCGCGCTTCAAATAGATTTTAGCACAACCGTAAGGGCCCAACAGGGCCGTTGCCCGGTAGGGTCATGGGGAATTTCTGAAAAGGAAACCCTCCCCTTGTGGTTCTCGAACGCAAAGAGTAACTGAAGGACACAGGTACAGTTTTAATCATTTAAATTCTGACACGCCTTCCTGCTTCAACCTAGAGGGAAGAATTCATAGGATGATTTCCAAAATAAAATAAAAAAATGTGTACAATTCCCTAATAGGAATTGTACACATTTTTTTTTTATTTGATCCACACATTCCAAACAAAAGGTCTTTCTAGACAGAAAGTAATGTAAACATTCCATTTTTAAGGACTGAACCTTGAAATTGCTGTTATTAGTTTATTTAAATTCCTCTGTTACATTGCCAAAACTAAGTAGGCCTCAAGTGTAAACCAAACAATAGGTACAACACACTAGAGAGGGAATGGGAAGCGGGCACAGGAGACGCCGGGCGTCGGGAGTTGCAGGGCGATCACCGGCCAACGTAGGCGATGGTTTGCTGACGACGAGCAATGGATAGCTCGCCGTTCACCGGTCTCCGGTAAGCGGGTAGTATTCCAAGCGCGCTGTCGCGCTTCAAATAGATTTTAGCACAACCGTAAGGGCCCAACAGGGCCGTTGCCCGGTAGGGTCATGGGGAATTTCTGAAAAGGAAACCCTCCCCTTGTGGTTCTCGAACGCAAAGAGTAACTGAAGGACACAGGTACAGTTTTAATCATTTAAATTCTGACACGCCTTCCTGCTTCAACCTAGAGGGAAGAATTCATAGGATGATTTCCAAAATAAAATAAAAAAATGTGTACAATTCCCTAATAGGAATTGTACACATTTTTTTTTTATTTGATCCACACATTCCAAACAAAAGGTCTTTCTAGACAGAAAGTAATGTAAACATTCCATTTTTAAGGACTGAACCTTGAAATTGCTGTTATTAGTTTATTTAAATTCCTCTGTTACATTGCCAAAACTAAGTAGGCCTCAAGTGTAAACCAAACAATAGGTACAACACATAAGGAATGTAATCGGCTAGCCTTGGCTGCCTAACATTCCAAACAGCTCTTCAATGTTATTTAATCACAAATCTGCAAAGGTCACTCACCCTAGCATGGGGCACATTCTTGTCCTTAGTCGGCTGCACAGGCACGGGGGCCTCTCGCTGTACGGTCACCGCGTCCATTGTGAGCACCAGCCGAGCTGGCCTCGGACGGGACTTGCCATCCGAGACCTGCACCATGCCTGTGCGAATCTGAAAAATTGTAGTTTTAAAGTTGGCTGTATGGAGCAAATAACTTTTTCTTAACAATGGCATTAAAATCAGACTACAGACAGAAGAAATAAAAAAGTTCCTTAGCCAAATATACTTCTTAATCAATCAGTCTGCCTACAATCACAATAAAATTAATTATCTTTTTGTTATAAAAGGCAAAGTCCTCACTCACTCACTGACTCCTCAGTGCCTAGCCTAAGCCCTTGGACATAGAACACTGAATTTTGCACAAAGGGTATCGCATATAGGTTTATGATGTATATGTTGTGAACATGCCTACATTCTTTAGACCTTTTATGTCATAAAAATCCTACCTCAATAATATGGCCAAACAAGGATTTAAATATCATCAAATGTTAACGTTTAAACGATCTGGCCTGTTTTAGCATGAAGTGATCAATTCTAAGATCTGGCCACAACATATATAAAACTGGCCCCCTAAGAGGATGAAACAATGGTCCAAAGTTTATATGGGACAACATACTTTCACACATGTGAAGCCGCTAGCAGAAGCTAGTCGTAAACAAACAATAGAATAATTTCAATGCTAATATAAAGTACTCAGTTTTGGGACCAAGCACACATAAAACTCAATCTATCATTCTGCACACAAAACAAGAAAAGTAATTAGTAATCCACTAATGAATATTTATGGCAGACAAACTCTATTAGGCATTGTTTACACAACAGTTAACAGTTTCTGTGTAATGAATTCTCTAGACAGGAACTTGCACTATAATTTTTCCATGCAAAGCAAATTAATTGTGGTGCCCTGATGTGGATAACTTGAGGGCAGGCAGATCGTGCACATGAGACTTCTATAATTTTTATATTCCCTGTTTAATGTATTGATGCACACAAGACATTGAAAGTATGTTTAATTCATTAACGCTCAGGCGGTAGCCGGCGTCCGCAAGCCATTGTCTTACTATTGTGTCTCTAATTACGCACGTCAAAAGGTTAAGGCTATTCAACTTAATTGTAAACCCATGCTATGTTTGAGAGAACACCAGAACTAGGTAAAAAAAACCACCAAAAGTGTCCCATTAAATGGCATATGCCATCAGAGCAGATCATACTAAGACGGAATGAGCCTGACTGCTAAAGAAAACACTGCCCCATATTAGCAATGGCCAAAGTTGTGTGAATAAGAAGAGGCAAGCCTTTCCCCAGCAGTGGTGCAGAATAGATAGATTAAATGTTTGAAAGGTCTTGTCATGGTATATTTATAATATTCTTGCTTGGAAAAGAGAGATTAAGAAGGGAACTGTGAAGTATGCGATATAATTTTAATTACAGTGTCAAAAAAAAAGCAGAAAAATTGCAGATCTATTCAGGACCAACAGTATATTGTGTAATTAACATCTTTATAATAATTTTAATAGTACATTATTTAATGTACAATTTTTTATTTAATGTACAATGTATATTTTTTTTTATTTATAAGCACATCTAAAAAGATTCGGCATTTTTATACTCTATAAGATCCCACCCAGAAGATCCAATTGAAGTCCATCTCCAAATGAAAAGGGGTCTTTGACTTGCACTGAGATTCTTTTTGACTGGTAGGTCAGATAGTATTTTAAATAGTTTTTTATTACCTTTTTATTTTGAAATATAAAAGCGAACATTGTTTAATCACTGTGGAGTAACAACTTCGCAAGTCCAATCAAAACAAACGAGCGTTGAGCAGTCACTTGTCAAAAAACTGCTTTTAACTAATCAGGGACACTGAATTAGATACCAGAAATTAATGAACACTGCTTACCTTTTCATCTTTCTTCTCCTCAATTGGCGTCATCATTGTAGAACATGCACACCATAACGATATTAAAACTTTTGGAACGTTCCAAATATTACAAAACCAGATAATTCAAACAAAAAAATCGCGAACGCCAGATACTCTCTCGAACTTCGACCTCATAACGCTTTCTTGCAAACAATTTATCATCAAACGTCCATTTCTAATTAGCTCTACTGTTGCTTCTAATGATAATTTTAATTATTTATGCGTTACACATTACAAATAGTAAAAACAGGTCACTGGCATACGATAAATCAATATAGGTGAACGGCATCAAAACAATTGAAATACGGCGGATTTACTACCGCTGTGTTAGATTTGCTAGATATTCTTAACTATTTTATAGCCTACTTCTGGATAACTAGAATGTTTTCATTGACGAAATTACTATTTAATTGTACAATAACAAATAATTTCTTGGAAAATTGACGACGGAGACCACCACTTCTCTCTTGCGCGAGCTAAAGATACTAGTGACGTCCATTGAAGTTACTATTTCTATGACTTAACATATGATTTTATCTCGATTTCTCGAATACAGTCATATTGATTGTTCGTATGTGTAGTCGATGTCTATAACAAATACGCTTTTTTAATTTTCTTTTGTATTTGCCACAGACGTAACTTTTTACGTCTGTGGTATTTGCAATAGGAATATATGAATTATAAGATTTATTTAGTAGATAAGGTTGTTAAATATTGAATTCTTTTTTTTTTCAGAATAATCCAGAATTATTCAAAGTATTCTATCGCTGCGGGTACGGGCGGCGGGATACTGTGTACCTATCAACAGATATTTTATAATAGGCGTGTGTAACTCTTTACTGAACCGACTTACTGTTCTGAAACATTTTAGTGTTCCGAAAGATTGGAACGTCAGTACTGTTTTAAATGCATTAACAATGGAACAATTGGAACACTGAAACACTCTTTACTATAAGTGACCTGCAGTCTTTCTAAAATTCAAATTAAAACTTCTAAGTTAAGTTAAGTTTTTTTAAAAATAGTGTAAATATAACTAATGGGCTGAACTAAAAACATCTGCTTAAAATAATTATTCATAAATCAAAATTCAACTAAATAAAACCGTTAGTGTATATGACGAGACGTAACAGATCATGATTCGTAACAGTCAGTGTCTGTGTTTGTATCTTTTGAGCCGTTGTTCCAAATATTCCAAATGATACTTAACTAACATTTCTCTGTATCAGTGTGACTATAACGCGACGTAACAGATCACGATTTACTTGAGCCGATGTTCCAAATGATACTTAAATCACTGTTCCGGAACATTTCAGTGATTCAGATGCAAATGTTCCAATCGCAAAGATGACACACTTTGCTCACGCCTATTTTATAACCCAGGCCCAACCAGGTACCTACAATGCGTTCCAAATAAGAATAGGATCGATTGCCATGTTGCGTTTGTGTGTGACGTCACGTCATACTGTCAAATCGCAAGAAATTGGGCAAAATTGAAGAACTCAGAGATGAGCAAAATTGAAGAACTTCACTGGATTCTGATTAAACTTTTTTCGTTCACAAATAATTTAAAATATTAAAAATTTGATAGTATGACGTGACGTCACAACATGGCAATCGATCCTATTCATAATTGGAACGCATTGTAGGTATTTGGTCAAGCCTTTTGTAGTGTAACAGCTACAAACAATGTTATCAAGTTCCAATAGATGGCGCCTTTCCTATTTGTACATAAATCTAATTCATGGATCTAGAATGACTTACTATAATAAATCAAATATATTATAGTCTAGTCCTTGTGAATTTATAATTTTGATACCTAGAACCCTGCAGCTTGTATAAAACAAAATGATAGCAGATAGTTGTCTTACAATAAATAGAACTTTGTATAGGTACCAACTATAGCGAATTTCTAGGCTCAACAGTCAGTTGTACTACTATCTTACTATGGGTATCTGCCAAGAAACTTATCAAGCATGGTTTGTTTCTTTGGATTCAATAATAACACTCATATCTATATATCAACACACCTACTTAAGTAGTAAACTTGTTGTAGTAGTAGGTACACATTTCTCCACCTTATCACGCTTGGAGAGATAGGAAGTAACAAAAAAAAAATAACTGCCTAATTTCCCGCCGCTTTCTTTTTATCACTACAAAAGGATATAATTATTAAAGGCGAAGGCGAGTATCCACCCTTACGTTGTTGAAACCTCTACGGTCCGGACCAAGCGTTTCGCCTCGTCGTTTATACCGCGTACATCGAGGGACTGGAATAATTTGCCTGCTGCGGTTTTCCCGTCCGATTATAATTTGGGTCTCTTCAAGGCTAGAGTGAATAGGCTCTTAATAAATTAGTGCGCCTCACCATCTACGATTGCATTACTACTTACCATCAGGTGGGATCGCAGTCAAGCACTAGTTTATATCAATTAAAAAAAAAAGGTATAATTGAAATAAGTGATAACCTTAAAGTACAATTTTTTTAATGTTGCCTTACACTTTGTTTGCGTTTCTCAATAAAAAGTATTACAGATGTTTCCGGCAATCGGTTTGATAGAATCCGCGCTGACGTTTGCACGAACCGATCAGATAAAAGTGCCGACCGAAGAGGTCCGGCGGGGCTCTTTCCTCTGTCGGCAGCCGTGTGTACAACGTCTGGTCCCGGGGACTGTCTCACGGCTCGTTGTGTGAAGTGAATACCTAAAGCTTGCATCAAATTAATAGCTCCTAAAATAGAGGAGATTCCTGCAAGATGAAGGGAAAAAATAGCTAGATCTACAGAACTACCTACCTCCATGTGCAATGTTAAATGTTAAAAATCTGCAGAACCAAGAAAATTTAGAGGATGCTCGTTTTATTTTCTTTTTACAATTTCTTACTAGGCATAGAATTTTCTTTCCCGTAGCGATTTCAAAAATTTTAACATACCATGGATAAATCTTAAATTAACAGGCTAAATTTTCTTTTTACACCACCTGCTGCGATAATGCCCTTTTTAAATGTCATATAACCATCACTTAAAGCAAGTCATTCTGTCCCTAAGGAGATAATGCAGTATGGGCGATCCCTAGGGAATAATGAGATTTGAATTTGCAAGGTCATAAACATTACATAAGTGAATTAAAATTACGTGCTTCAAAGAAGTTTATTCAAAATTCAAACTGGCCATTAACAAAAAAAAAAACAATAAAACGTTGTTACTGACGAATTTCTGAAAAAAAAGTAATGAAAGACTCGCGGGAGCGTTATAGAAAATTGAAACAATAGAATCTTAAAGTAGTGAATTTTGTTAGTTTCAAATCTCAAAACATGTTGAGTGATAGTTAAGATTAACTTGTAAATAATACTTTTTTAGATTTCTCTAATATATGATTTGTTTTTCTAAATTGGCTTTAAATTATCTCACAGATGATGTAAAAAGTAGAGTATCCAACACGGGGTTAGAGCTGTCTTTGTCTTGGGCGGCTTGAATTCCTCACTTCACTCAGGTTTCTTTATTAACTCCCTCACTAAAGTTCGGGATTAAAATTAGCAACCTTCGTTCCGTTCGGAATTCAACATGCCGCCCGCGAATTAAAGACACTGCTTTATCCCCTAGTCACATAATCTACTATTATACAGTCATGCTATCCGAGGCTATCCTTAGGGCTAATAAATGGGGTTAACGCAGCGTAGCTCTTCTTCCTTGCCGATTTGTAGCCCTTTAACTATCCACATTCATACTCAAAACTTTTCCTTGTCCGTTTTAGCAATGAGCGTTACACCACAAATCTCTCTTAGTGTTCCCACCTGAGCTGCTTGCGCGCCTATGTAACATATTAGTGTTAAGGGCGGAGAGTAATCACCGGGTTTATATAAGCACTATATTTTATTACCTAGTGACTTATGTCAGCCGTCTTATGTTATCTAACTTAAAAAAAAAACAACATATAATTTCGTTTGATTTGAAACCTTTCTATTTTTTTTTAAAAGTTACCTCAAATTGTTTAGACAGTCCATAAGTTAGTCATGCGATGTTCTTTGATATCACAGTAGCTAGCTTGTACGGATCAAAAAATTAGATCACAAAAGGTAATTTGCAAGCTGCTAAACAAGATAATAAAAAGCATGCAAGAACGAGTTCACTCGACTTTTTTTGCATTCTACCTTATACATTTAAGCAGTTAAGATTTTTTTATAAGCAAAATATTAAGGGGTAGTATGCAAGTTATGCAAAGTAGTCCCTAGTGCTTGTCTCAAGAAAAAATCAGCAGCTTGGTATCTGCGGGTTGCACAGAGTATTACATTATTGGCCTAAGGGTAGGGTAAGGGATTTGTATTTTTGGTGTATAATAAAGAATATATCTATCTATCTATCTATCTAAGGGTAAATATGCTACTACGAAGGTGAACTTAAGATATTAGGTATTAGAACCAGTTTGAGTAGTGCAAGAATTTTATTAGTCAGTGTAGTATTTATTTTGGTACTGCCTTCTGGGAAACATAATGCAATGAAACTAAAATGTCATACCACAACACACATCTTTATTTCTTTCCTCCGCACTAATATCAATAATTTTATTATTACACAACATGTATATAGAAAGATTTTTATACAATAGTGTATAATTAATACCTATTAACTATATTAATCAACAATATAGTAAAAAGAATTACGAATTACTTAAATACTGGCAGTCTATTTTAATGATATGTATCTTTTGCAGTTTGGAACAGCCGTTTAACATTACTTAAGGTCTACATAATTTAGTAAATTAATAATGTTTTTATTTAAAATTAGAAAATATATAATGTGCATCAGATTTTACACGCCATGCGTAGACTTTTTATTTATTGAGGGATTTAGTTAAAACGCAGATACACATTTTACATTTTCTTATTAAGTTTGCTGTGAGATTCTTATAAGCACATTGATATACCTATTGAGGGCTTAGCTTGTTTCTATAATATAGACAGCGAAATCTCCACATTTAATTGTTCAACTATAAATCTCACAGCAAACGTGTAATATTCATTATACTTAACATCTGGCTAATATTTACAATTTATTAGATGCCATTTATAAATCTAAACTGTCATAGATTAACAGTTTTTAAATAAATCACATTATTATATAAATAATTTATTTAACAATTATTTATTTAACATTAAGTAAATGGGGAGTCACATTTTGTGACGTAATCACATGTATGAATTAAGCCCTTTTTACAAACAATTGACAGCAAACTTCCCGTTTGCTTTTTTGTTCTAATAATATTCGAAATGTTCTTCAAATAGCACAATTATAGAAAAAATGTCCTCGTAATTAAATAGTTAGACGTTTAATTTCACAATGTGTGAATGGACTTGTCCAATAAGAAAATTGTTTAAAACACTAACGTTACACGTGAATTGTACATTCTCGCCGTTCTTGTTCCTTTCTTTGTTGATATCTGCACAGAAAAGTAAGTTAAACATTAATTATTCTTCTAAAATAAAACAAATATAATATATCTATATGTCGGTGAAGTCAATAGTACGGAAGCTTGAGAACGAATGAACGAGCTAAGTGAAAAGTGACACATGTCACTTTGACAGAATCCGCGCTGACGTTTGCACGAACCGAGCAGATAAAAGTGCCGACCGCAGAGGTCCGTGGGTCTTTCCTCTGTTGGCAGCCGTGCGTACAACGTCTAGTCTCGGGGACTGTCTCACTGCTCGTTGTGTAAAGTGAATACCTAAAGCTTGCATCATAATAAATCAGTTGTGTGATCTAAAATAGTTTGTTTATTGCTCGATACCCAGCCATCGCCCACAAAACATAGTCTCTGGACAGAGCTTCAATGATGATCGGCATCCTGCGCCGACATATATATTAAAAGATGGTGAATAGGGTTCTAAATAGGTACTTAAAAAGTTAAAAGATGGCACAATATAAATATAGGTGGGGAATATTTTCAATTGAAAAATGAGTAACAACGGGTTTATTAATCAGTAATAAGACCTTTTTGTACAGACTATAATAATTTTGATGAGTTTAAAATTATACCAATATCTAGTAATCGAGATCTTACTTGTCAATTAAAGAAGATATATCAGCGGGGACTGGGGCGAAGCTCCCCGAGAGGCCGTCGCTCCCGTTCGGGCCTCCACTGTCAAATACATACTTTACTCAGTCCTAATTATTAGGTATGCCAAAAATAATTTAATTTAATCAATTCAGTATTGACGTTTTAGCAAAGCTGGTAGTTGTAAGCTTTATGTTGGGTACATTTTAGCTCGCAATAATATAATCGCTAATCTATAATTTAAAAATAAAATGCATGACTATGAAAATGAACACAAACTTATAACCCAACTACTTAAAAAATCAAATGCTTAGGGTGCATTAAAGTATTAGGTACACCATAATAATTGTATAGCAACTTAAACAGAATCTAATTAGTTCTCACATGAGTCTCTAAACTGGCCACTAAAACACTCGAAAACAATTTTGATTGATTACTTTCAGTCTTGAAATAATGGAGGTGCATGGATCAGGTGAGCGGTGAGCGGCGAGTGGTGAGGAGTGAGCGGGGGAGGTACCTGAGTTCTACCTGCTGGTCGTGCGGGCGCTTCGCCGGCCACTGCCGTATGCACTGTTGCAGGGGGACGTGCCTGAACCTGGTGGAAAAAGACAATGTTGAAACCGTCTTGTGTTTTTTCGTTCGATGAGCAAATTGTAGTTGTAGTCCTCTTAAAAGCGATTATTGTCAATTCAAGTAGATGGAAACAAAATGCAGTGAAAATTTCTCTAACCAGATAGCATTAATGATGTTTCGCTAATTGGATGAACAAAAATGATGATGAACAAAACATTTCTGCTCAAAAAATATAACAAAAGGTCGCCGATAAATAAATATAATGATTGGGCGCCGATAGTACCTTTAGTTGTTGTATTTGCAGCACTATCGCTGTTGTCGTCGGAGTCGGTGTGCGTATCCCTCCAGTTGTTAGGCGCGGCGCCACCACCGGCGCTAGCACAGGCGGCACGCATGCGGTGCCGCGCCTCCACTGTCGAGCATTTAGACAGACTCGATTCATCTGTCGGTACAACAATAATACTTCGGAACCAAGCGGAGGCTTGGCAAAACTTTATGAGTATTCTTTATACTAATTTTATAGTTTGCAATGTTATTATAATAGTGTTAACGGGTTTGGTTCTTCGAACCAAGTTCGAGCGTGTGTTAACATTATTAGATTGATCCTTGATCAGTCCATAGGTTTTTTTTTCAGTTTTAATAAAAATAAATCGGAAAAATTATTTTGTTTTTTTTTTCGATACCTGATATACTCAATGCTAATCTTACATAATCTTTCCTGAGTTTTGACGTCAAAAACTTACCTACCGCCAAAAGTTATATCAATTTAAAATTTTGTCACATTTATGGTAAAGTTGCGAATGTGCGTAATTACAAATTTTACAGGAGAACAAAAAAACTTCTTGTTTTTATTAAAAAAAAAGCGGTTTAATAAAGCAGCCCATTTAAAACTAATTTTTCATGGGCCGGCTATTAAACCACGTTCTTTTTAAAAAATAATAAAATGGAGTCTTTTTTGCTCTCTTGCAAAGGCCAATGCAAACTATTGGTATGTTTTACTTTTTTCTTTTCGCCAGAAATGAAACTTAGGTTATATGTTAGAGACCAATACGAGGAATCAATAGCAAAAAGAACCAGGTATTTAACCCGTAACCGAACGAAGACACGTATAGAAGGTTACGGCTGGTAGACATAATTCTTTTTACTATTGATTTATCATACAGTCCTTTAAAATATGGCCTAGGTTACACTTTTGGCGAAAAGGTTATACAGGTGATACCGGTGACGATTTCAATTATGAAATATTGCATAGCATAGTAGTCGGCCTTATAATGTTCCCACTGTTGGGACTCAGGCCTCCTCTCTAGGAAATATTGCACTTCATAATAATCGTGAACGCGAAGTTTAGTTTTACTGGAGTGTTTTTAATGTTAATAAAACTTTAGTTTTAGTTTTACTAGAGTTTTTTTTTAGTTTTTTACTTTAGTTTTATTATTAACAAAACTCACCATATCTGTAGTGATCGCAGGCGCGGTGTCGTCGCCGATGCGGTGGTGCCGCATCATCTTCACGCCTGGCGAGTGTGCGGAATTGCAGCGAATGAGCTGCTGACACGCCGAAAGTCGCGTATGGACTTATTTCGTATAACTCGGCTTTAAATAGAGATGGACAATAAGGTAAATTGATTTGTTACTCTTTAAAGTAGTTAAAACATAAATTGCCTTAAGAAGTACAATACGGCCGACGTATCTTGGCGAGCCTGAGCTTTGCGCAGAAGATTGCGCACGAACGTTTTTAGGGTTCCGTAGCCAAATGGCAAAAAACGGAACCCTTATAGATTCGTCATGTCTGTCTGTCTGTCTGTCTGTCTGTCCGTCTGTCCGTCCGTATGTCACAGCCACTTTTTTCCGAAACTATAAGAGCTATACTGTTGAAACTTTGTAAGTAGATGTATTCTGTGAACCGCATTAAGATTTTCATACAAAAATAGAAAAAAAGCAATAAATTTTGGGGGTCCCCATACTTAGAACTGAAACTCAAAATTTTTTTTTTCATCAAACCCATGCGTGTGGGGTATCTATGGATAGGTCTTCAAAAATGATACTGAGGTTTCTAATATCATTTTTTTCTAAACTGAATGCTTTGCGCGAGAGACACTTCCAAAGTGGTAAAATGTGTGTCCCCCCCCCCTCTAACTTCTAAAATAAGAGAATGATAAAACTAAAAAAAATATATGATGTACATTACTATAAAAACTGCCAACGAAAATTGGTTTGAACGAGATCTGGTCAGTAGTTTTTTTTTAGTACGTCATAAATCGTAAACCGCATTTTACCTTTCATTCAATCAACTCAAATATAAAAAAAAAAAAACATTTTTTATGTTACTTGCTGCTACGGAACCCTCCATGGGCGAGTCCGACTCGCACTTGGCCGGTTTTTTTTTTTAGGAACCAAATGGTGGCATGAGGCGACGTGCGCGGGGCGGAGGTCGTCAAGGCTAGAGATTGAGTCTATGTAAACACAATCGACCCTATATTCAATCAACTATCGCAATCGTTGTTTTTTTTTTTTTTTTTCTTGGTTGAATGACATGATTTAGTTAAATATCAGTTATTTATAAACGATTACTAGAATAACGACTGTTTGTGAATATTTTAACCTCCTTAAAAAATTGAATATAAATATTAGATATATTTTTATATATATATTTAATTTCAATCGATTTGAAAACAAAATGAAATTAGACAACACTCTCAGACACGCTTATTGGACATTCCTTTTTGGTTACTTCGTACAACAGGTACTGAGATTTTTAATCAACATCGAAGTACAATACGTTTCACTTAAGAATAGGAACGTCAATGACCTCTTTCGGTTATAATTACTTTTCAAGTAACATTCAGCTGCATCTGGTTAGACTGGACTGGACTGGAAGCCAAACTAACATAGTTGAGAAAAAGGCTAAGACAATGGCTAGTTTTTCTTTGATATTATTAAAAAAAAAACTATCTACTATCCTTCAATTAAATAAAACAAATCATGTTATATGATTTAATTCAAAAACTAATAAAAAAAAAAACAAATTAAAGTATCTTGCCTAAAACCTCTGTTTTTGAGTGTCTAACAATTCAAGCGGATTCATTTGTTTAGGATTAGGCAATCCACACAAGAAGTAACCAACTAAAAAAACACCTTGATACCAACCTGACGAGTCATCATTAGACTTTTCATTCCCATTGATAGAGGATGAGGAGTACAGCTTCTGTCCTTCTCGAAGCTTCTCCCTCTCTGCTTCGTTGCTTTCACTAAGCTTCCTGTCATCCCGCATGTAGTGGTCGCTGGAGATGCAGAAGAATCTGGAATGTATAATATTATAATATATATATATATATAATATCGGTTTAAAGAAATTTATTTCTCATAAGAACATACAGTCCACTTAAAATGAGATACAAAGTAATAAACATAATGATTCGATACAATATAAATTTCCTCCAGAGTATTAGCAGATTCTATGTGTACATACATATTTCTTTAGCTTCTGTTTAAATGTATTCACGTTGTTGCACTCTTTAATATCGTCCGGTAATTCATTGAACAGATGTACTCCTTCAAATAATATGGTCTTTCTACCGTAATTAGTGCGTACGCTGATGACTTCAAGTTTGTTTTTATATCTATTTCTCAAGTTATGTGACATTGTTTTTTTCCTTAGTTGTATGTTAGTTTGTATTGAGTTTGAAATTATGTTTTTGATAAGAATGCAGGTGTAATAAATGTATAGCTGTCTAATATTTAATAATTTAGTTTTTTCGTATACGGTCTTCGTTGGAGTAAGATAATTATAATGGAACAAGGTTTTAATTATTTTATTTTGAACTCTTTGAAGTGAATTTAAATTAGTTACTGCTGCGGAACCCCATATCTCGACCAAATATTCTAAATGCGATTTGACTAACGAGTTATAAATCAAAGTGCGCACTTTACTTGGAATACAGTTCGCTACTTTTCGTAACGCTCCCAACAGTGATGTTAATTTACCTCTGAGATGGTCAATGTGTAATTTCCAAGTTAGTTTCTCATCTACCCTCAATCCCAGATATTTTTCGTTGGTGGATCGTTTTATTATTTCATTATTTATCTTAAGAGGCGAGAAGTCCGGTATATGTTTGTTTTTAGTGGTAAAAATCATGAATTAGGTTTTTGACGTATTAATTGTAAGAAGGTTGTACTTTAACCACTCGCCTAACAAATCGAGGTCATGTTGAGCGTCCTTTATAATGTTATGAATTGATTTGTCAAAGTAAAAGAGACAGGTGTCGTCTGCGTATAATGTTAGGTGTCCTATTAACCCTATTTTATTAATATTGTTTATATAGATTAGAAAAAGTAACGGACTGATTATTGAACCTTGAGGACAGCCGTATGAAATAGTTTGGACCGAGCTAGTATGAGTATTTCCTATTTTAACAACTTGACGCCTGTTCTCCAAATAAGACCTAAACATTTTATGTGCTGTACCTTTAACACCTATGTTATCTAGCTTCTGAAGCAGTTTTTGATGACTCACAGTATCGAACGCTTTTTTTAAATCGATGAAAATTCCTAAGGCATAGCTCTTTTGATCTATATGAATTTTAATTTTGGTAACTAAATCTGTTGCAGCCGAGAGAGTACTTGACTTCGAGCGAAAACCATACTGTTCGTTTATTAGAAATTTTTTATGTGTCAAATAGTTATTTAGGCGACTATATAATACGCGTTCGAATATTTTGGACAATACAGGTAGCACTGACATGAATATTCTACAACTTTTACACAACGCCATCTAGTCTCAAACTAAGCAGAGCTTGTGTTATGAGTACTAGACAACTGATAAACATACTTATATATTTATACATACAATACATATTATAGATAAATTACACCCAGACAAATGATCGTGCTCATCACACTAACATTTGTTCTGGGTAGGAATCGATCCCACGACCTCCGGCATAGCAGTCAGGGCCTCTGACCACTAGACCAACAGGCCCGTCACTATCAAATCACTATTATAAATCAGAATTATTTGAAAACTAAATTACTATACTTGTGTGCCTCATTGTCTTAGTAATTGCAAATGTGGGCTTCGCGTGCTAAATAATAAATTATCTCAAAGGTAAAATACTTCCAGAATAATAATAATATCTTTCAGAAACAGTCTTTCCCCTTAGACTTAGTGTGATAATTATGTAATATATAAAAATCTCGTGTCATAAGTGTTTATTACCAAATTTCTCCGAAACAGCTTGACCGATTTTTATGAAATTTTTGGTGTAGGTAACTACTCGTATATTTGGTAGGTTTGAGAATAGGTCGTAGGCTATTGTTTACTTTTCTACCAACACCTCATTTCTTTATTTGATAATTTCTATGGCAGAACAACGTTTGGTGAGTCAGCTAGTAAAAATGGGTAGGTATAGCGATGATGTTTTGCACTTCACGTCAAGTATGGTGCTTCATACTTCTTTTTTCCATGCACCAGACAAACGATGGCTGCCAGCGTGACGACGATGACGACTCCGCTGGCGACGCAGGACACCAGCACCGTGCGCAGCGACGCGGGCCGGGACGCGCCCGACAGCGGGGACGACGGCTTCATGGGAGGGATGCGGCCTGGGGGGTAACAAAGGTTTGGTTGATTACATACGGCTTGCTTTTTCTTACAGAGAGGTCTATGCTTCTTGAGATGACTCATGACTGGCCGTACTTACGTTACGTACTGTTTTTAGTAGCACAAAGTTTTCTTATTACCTTGGCTTTCCACAGTCTCGGAATCTCCTTAAATATTACAATTTTTTTTCCTGCACAACCTTGTCAGACAGAGTACGCACATAGACTCGCTCAGTACCGCCCGCAACGCTGAGACGACGAGCCGCGCAATTTTACAAGAAAAATTAGTTATTGTAGAACTTATCTAATAAAGACTCTAAAACCGCTAACGCTTTGTGTTTGAGAACTGTGCAGTGTTCCGTGAGTGTTATATCTCCTCGTCATTGGAGCAAGAGTTGCGAAATCCAGAGACGTCGGCTGACGGACACGAGGGTCAAAAGGTTAGTGCAATTTCCCTCCCTTATACGAGCTGTTTTTCTCTGTTTCCTGATCCTAAACGGCTTCAATAAGATCCATCTAATGCAAGTTGTCAAGTACATTATCTGAGAGACGCTAAACCGTAAAATACAGTCCACTTCCAATATTAGTAGTTATACGCGCATCCATTTTCTTTGGTATTTATTTAAGTTTGGCCAACAAGTCTTCTGCAATTGGAGCTGTTTTTGTTAACGTTATTTCAATGATAATTACCTCCTGCAAGAGTGTGTGTATCAGCAGTTAACGTGACTCGCTCCAGCCCTGCATCACTGTAAGCTTCCACTGTCAGTTCATACCACGTGGCTGGCGAGAGCTCTCCCACCACGTGGCTTGCTGAACTCAGCCCATCTCCAACCTGACAACAAAATTAAGCTAGGTATAATTTGAACATCAAAATGTTTTCAATTTTGAATCAACTCCATGTGTCTAATTAAGTCCTCGTGGCATTATGCACTTTAATTGTAGGTAAAGGTACCTTGATCCAATGTTCTGACCCTGCTCTTCTGTAGGACACTCTAAAGCCGAGTATGGGGCAGCCACCGTCTCGCCACGCGTAGAAGTTTATTTTGATTGCCGTTGAGTTCATATGCACGTGGTCTTCTGGTTTCGGAGGCTTGGGACCTAAACAAATCGAAACATGGTTAACTTTTCTAAGCCTTTTGTCTTATTTTTCTTTAAATTATTGTTGATAGAAGGAATGATGTTGTTGAAGATGGAGCACGCCAAACAAAAGTCATCACACTATAGTCATAATTAGTGCATAGATGGGTTTATAAGTCCATAAAAAGCACTCAATATGTCACGCCTTGGACTTGGCCTAATTTAGTCTTTACTAAAGCAAATTATAACCTATAAAACTTACGTCCCCCTCTTGTAGTGGCTGTGAGCACATCACTGGGCGGACCTATTGATATCCTGTTTCGCGCTTGTATTTTGGCGTTGTATGTAGAGCCGCACTTCAGCATGTCCATCGTGTAAGAGTTCACTTCGGGAGACAGGTCTACCGTGTGCCATTCGCTGTCTGAGGCTTGCTTGTAATGGAGGAGAAAACCTGGGAATGATAAAATTCGATTCTAAGAGTCGTCACGATAAGCCTTCGTCGGCACACTAGCTCAAGTAAAATCATCACCATCATACAGACAGCCGAATCAAATCCTCTGTTGCACAAAAGAAGCTTAAATACCCAGTGATATTTTACTCATCTTCTGCTAATCTTTGCTCAGCAATGTTAGGGAAGGCATCCAGTTTTCCGGATGCAACTAAACCATGAAGTAAGAAATATTTAAGCAGTCAACTTCTGCTATTTTAAAGCATCTAAGGTTTATCTTACTAACCTAATATAGGTTCCGTAGTGTCCCCAGGCAGCTGCCAATGCAGCTTGATGCTCGAAGTGGTAGTGTATTGTAGGGAGAGCGCAGGCGCCGCGGGAGGCATGATGGCAACCACCACGTAGACGATGGTGTCTTCACCTATTGTGTTGCTGGCTGTGCACGTGAAGTTGCCGGAGGATTGCTCGTTTACTTCTGTACAAGAGAGAGGGGAAATTAAGTTAATAAAGGTGGTGGTAATGCTGATTATATTTGATATATTTTTTTTTAGCTTTTTGTTGTTTTAAAGAATGCTGCATAAGTTATATTTATTCGGTTTGTCTTTAGAAGTTTTTGTTTTAAGTAAAGTGAATGGTAAAATCGGAAGATCAGGATTGCACCACAGTTCACCAATTTACCCTCCGTTCGAGTTTTAAAATTGGTCTTACGTTGGTGGTAACACTCTTTTATAGTATGGACTGGACTAAGCTAGGTCAAGTGAAAGTTAACCTCATGGTTCAATATAATATTTTATTTTACCAAGTTATACTAATTTTGTAACCACAGACGTATCCCCTACTTCTCATACGAGAGATATATGCCATTTTATACCAACTATGCGCAACTACCACCTCAAGGCCATTGGAAATGTGAAACCGTTTAGAATCCATACCTCGTATATGCAGATGTCCTCTGTGCGTGACCTGGTAGTACTGGTGGTGCGTGACGGGCACGCGCTTGTGCTGCCAGCGCGAGCGCGGCGCGGGCGCGCCCACGCACGAGCACGCCAGCAGCGCGCCGCGCCCCGCGCCCACCGACACCCAGCGCCCGAACGACGCGATGCGGGCTGGGACTGACAGGGAATAGCTCTTTGATAAGTTACATACAACATTTATCACATGATGTGGAACAAGGCTCATCAGAAAACTTAAAAGTCACCCTAAGGGCAATAGAATAGGCTATGCTCATTGTTTTCTTGTGTGATCACATCAGAAATGAAGATATCCACAGGAGAAACATGGTTACCGACATAGCCCGAAGAATCGCCTGACTTAAATGGCAGTGGGCAGGGCACATTGCTCGCAGAAAAAATGGTCGATGGGGACGAAAGGTTTTGGAGTCGCGACCACATACCGGAAGACACAGCATTGGTAGGCCTCTCACAAGATGGACCGATGACCTGGTGAGGGTCGCGGGAATCCGATGGATGCGAGACGCACAGGACCGGTCATTATGGCAACACTTGGGGGAGGCCTATGTCCAACAGTGGACGTCTTTCGGCTGAAATGATGATAGTGAAACAAGGAGTACATTCCATCTCTCTCCCTTATAGTACTCTCACTAATATAACTTTCACGCAGATATGACACAGGCTATCGTCTATACCTACATATTATGAGATGGTCTGTTTCTGTCTATCTCTCCCACATATTAGATCCGTTTAATCTTTAAGGTCCATTAACTTACTTCTGGAGCTAGGTCCTTGTCCCACCACGAGCGTAGACTCGCCTTCCCCGGAGCCCGTGGTGGCCGACACCCAGAACTCGTACTGCTGGTTTTCCATCAGGTTCCGCACTTGGAACATTAGCTCCGTATCAACCTTCTTGTCGGCAGGCACGGTAAAACTTGAGTGCTTGCCAAGGCTGCAAAAATGAAATACATTTTTGTTGTTGATTAGGTACTTATTTTAACTCCAATTGGCTTCTAGCAAACGTCCAGGAAACTATGCTTTGGTATTTATTTATTTTCCCGCGTCGATGGTTAGTCTCCTGAGATTTAAAACCATGCCCGAAAACCAATAAAGACCTAGTCTAAATAAATCGAATGAACTGGCAATATAATGATAGTTTATTTGGTTCTTGACAGTTATTAGAATTTTTTACTTGTGACCAAGGTCGTTGATGAGGCTGAGGATGATGACCAAGTATGAGCAGGTAGGCATGCTGGTGGTCCCTTTATAGCCGTAGGCTGGCTGTATGGCCCTCCGCTCGAAAGATCCACGAAGTGATGATGACGTCACGATGTAGTAAGTGCACGAAGACTGCGCTGACGTTCATAGTCGAGGGTCACTAGTTTAAGTGTGTGCGGAACAGTGTGTTAAGTCCCACATAACTCTGTAGAAAAGGGAGGATCCTCCGACCAGACGGATGATATGTCTGGTCTGGGTAACTACCCAATAGTTATTTCAAACTGTTATATATGTTCGGATTTCGAACTTTTAGTTCAGCTATGTAGTGTCATAGACGTCGCTAAAGTATCAGTTGTGGTTCTATATAATTAAAAAAATGTTCTTACCGTCCAGCTTCTCTATAGTAGACAGTGTAATGTGATATGACGCCGTTGGGATGTAGAGGTGGTAACCAGCTGACCAGCACCGAGTCACTGGAGTAAGCTAGCGCTTTGATTTTTTCTGGTGCTGAAGGAACTGATGACAAACAATACGAATAGATATGTACGTTGTTAGCTTCACCGAAATGTTCGGTAATTTATTTTTTCAAGAAGCAGACACGGTTTTTACCATCAGTTAATTAGCTATTGGATGGTAAAACCATTTTAAAGTTGTTTTTTTTTTTTCTATTAGAATGTCCGAAATAAGTTTTAAGGCATGAGGAACTTGGTAGGAATTTCTTCTTCCTCTATACCCATACAAAAGCAACGATTAAAAAAAATATATAAACTAGTCCTTGACTGCAATCCCACCTGATGGTAAGCACTGATGCAATCGTTGATGGTGAGGCGCACTAGTTTATTAAAAACCTATTCACTATAGCCTTGAAGACACCTAAATTATAATCGGACGAGAAGAAAGCAGCAGGCAAATTGTTTCAGTCCTTCGATATACGCGGTATAAAATCCTTCTATTAGACGATTGTAATGTCTGGTGGCAACTACCCATTATTATTTTAGGCTGTGTGTCGTGACGTAAAATGGGAATGTGGAGTTGTAAAAGTTTCCACACAGTTATTTGTAGCAAATAATACATTATTTTGGTCTTACCATCTTCCTCAGTCATGCAGTAGACCGGCAGACTTCGTTTGCCATCCCCAGCGTTGGTAAAAGCTAGAACTTGTATCGAGTAGTTGGAATATTTCCTTAGAGTATGTAGGTATGTGTCAGTTGTCGCCACTCGCTTTATCTCGCCTACATCCACTGAAAATGAGATATTGCTTGGTTAGGTATATACGACCTGCCTTTTAGGATACAATACTCAGGTGAGTTTTTTTTTTGGAAATTATCCAATGATCCGTGTCAGACTTTTACTGACTAAAACTCACTCATACCCATGGCCTCAGTAGGCTTCAACCCTGCTGGGCCCCTACGGCTTTGCTGACATCTCTTTGAGGCGAGCGTGGAACACTACGCGCCGTCGACGACTTGGACTCGGTCCGGACGGAAGCCCACGCTTATGGTGGCTGCAAATCGGGGTCGGGAACCCGGCGACTGGGGCGTAAGGAAGCGCTTGGGTACTGGCATGTGTGTGATAACTTACCATGATCCGTAGTAAGTGGCGAATAAATAACTTTGTATCCTTGTATGAGGCCGCCGTGTTGGCCGATTGGTGGCGGATTCCATGACACCTTAATGCTCGAAGACGATAGGGCTGAGCAGGATACTCGGGTAGGTGGAGACTCGGGCACTGAAATGAATCAGATATTTCACCTATTATTTTAGTTCTCTCTAAGTATAGTGTGTGAACTAGTCAAATAATCTAAGTCAGCCATATTTAAATGTTTAATTTTGAAATCATTTGGACCTTTATACGTTTGATACCAACTAACAACCTACCAAAGTGTTACCACGAGCTCTAGCGATTGTATGACCTAAATTGAACTGTTAAAGGGATGGAGCTATACATATAAGATACTCCATCCCTCTTTCTCGCTCGCACGATTGACATTTTAAGACATCATAATAAATCCCCTGATCATTATCGTTTGAACGTGCACTTTCCCTTAATACCTTTTCTCATGCCCCTCGTCACTACCGTGATTGAAATCAAGGTATTGACGTGAACTATAATAGTTATTATATTTAGTTTTTAATGAACCTTACCTCCTTCCAGCGTGGTAGCAGACACCGGCGCAGACGCAGGTCCGGCCGCGACGCCGTTGAACGCTCTCACGCGCACCTCGTACCGTGTAAACTTGCGCAGAGCTGATAAACTTAGCTCCGTGGCTGACCACCCATTCACTGTTAGCGTCCTAAAAATAACGCGATCGAAGAATTTATTGAGATAATAATTTTTGATCCAAATATATATTTAAGGGACTGAAGTTAAACTTGGAGTTTCTAGAGTTATTTCTGCCTGATTTTTGTCTGAAGTTATCAGTATTTTGGCATCGATTATAGGGTAGGAACGGCTCAATCCCCCCCCCCCCCTATATAGTTATGCTTATGGTTCCCACTGCTGGGACACAGGAATCCTTTTTGTGAGATGGGATCTACCTGCATAATCCACCACGCGGTCGCAGTTCGAGGTTTTCTCACCATGTATGCAAACCGGGTTTTAACCCACGACAAACAATTGCCGTCTCTACTCTCACTCTCCCCTAATCTATTTTTGTAAACATTAGCTCTGCGTGTACCTAGTAGAATTCCTCATAGCCGGTGCCTGTGGACTGAGCTCAGCACATGTGACCGAGTAGCCGAGAAGCTCCCCGTGCCACGCGTCCCGCGGCGGCGGCCGCCACGACACGTGCAGCTCGCCCGGGCCCCCGGGGGTCACGTGCACGTTGGTGGGGGCTTCTGATGGCGCTGGGAACAGGATCAAAGAGATTAGTAAAACAGGAGAAAGTGAAGACAATTAAAGTCTTTAAGGATACAAAAGTTATGGCAGCAAATGTGTTGTTTGGTAGTTCTTTGTGCGTCTTGACAGTATCTATTTATATTACCGCTTTTACAAATAATACAAACAAAATAAAATTTAAAATTAAGGCACATGACTTTTTTCTTTTTGTGATACGAAAACATTCGTAAAGCAGATTAAAACTTTCTAGTTGAAAAAATAATTTATACTCAAATCAGATTTCAAATCTAATGCTAAAAGATTAATCATACTCACTAATACCAGTGAACACACTTTTTACTAAATTTACTTTTGACTTGACTCTTGCTTTGACTAATCATTCGTGATTATTTTTGACATATGTGACATTAATTTGCTCTTATATTAATTTATAGATATATGTTTAATGAAGTGACTCAAAATATTTTAACTTTCAATTCTTAAATTGTTTCTGCATGTGACTATTCTATTTTAATCTATACATATAATAAAACAGAAACGAAAGAAAAACTGTACATTGAGAACTTTCGAGAAAAAATAAGTGGCTTTTGTTAGAAAAACGTAACTGATGACAAAAAGTGACTTTTTAGAATTTTTGTCTGTTTGTCTGTTTTTCTGTGTGTATGGTACGGCTTCACGCCAAAACTACTGGATAGATTGAATTGAAATTCAGCAGAAATGTTCTGTGTAAACCAAGGAAGGCTTTAGGCTACATATTATCACGCCTTAAGGGAGGTAAGCAATATTGATTTTAAAAGGTTTTTGTTCGTAATTGAGTGCACAAAATGACATGTTATTTGGTTAATAAAAATTTAACTCTGGGAACATAATAATCACGCTATTTTTATAAAGGAGCGGGGCAGTAATATTATAAATTGCAAGTTACTACGGGGAATTTATCGGGGAATTTAAATTTATTAAGTATGTACTTCTTAGCTCCTATTCCGCTTCCTTGCTGCTATTATCATTTTTTTTAATGCAAAAATAATGTAGTTGTCTGTTAAATTAACGACAATTTAGTTTTATTCATAATTTAATTTGGGTAAATAATATGTAGTTCCCGTTTTCTAACTAGATGGCGTTGGCGTCGAGTTAGATCGCGCTATGGTTTCATTCCCAAAAAGTGATGTTATAGGTCCCGATGTGCCACTCGCATCCTATAGAAACGGGGGTTACCTTTGTTGTCTGTGTTGGTTGATGTGTTTAATTTTCCTGCGAATAATTATTATTTTTGTACTTACTAGCAATTCTCACATACTTATTCGATTACTTTTCATTGATTTGAATATCGTTAGTATCGCATTAAGAAGGAATTTTAGCTGTGCCTTTTAGAAAAAGATCAAATCTGTCTCGAAACTCAAGGGTTCCTAAGATGCGCAGGTTAGTTCGATCTCTCGAAACCGACGCAGAGCGTGAACAACGGCTAACCGTGAGCGTAATGCACTAAGTTTGTCCGCAGAAACTAGCACGCAGCGCTAATTACGACTACAAATTTAAACGAGTCCGCACTACTGCTTCTCGACCTCAGTAAAATGTGGAACAACGAGAAATTTGTTTAGCTATCGACCGGGATCGTCATTCTTTGTCTCGCGCATCCAAAACGGTTACACAGAGGGATCAGAGGTTGAGTCTTCAGAATATCCGCTCAACACACAAACTACAACAACAAATTTTACAAATATATTTCGTTGCAGATTTTGCACATTCCTAATTTAGACTTGAGCCTTAATTAAGGGGATTACAAAGCACTGCACAGTGTCAACCCATACGTTACCGATTTCAAAACCGCTCTGGAATCGGTGCCTGAACACGAGCGCTATAATTTTAAATTCGTTATTAGCGCACACAAAAGACCGACCGCAGCTCATCCAGGACGATATAACGCACCAACGTCAAATGAGGTAGCCGTCCTCTTGGTTGACCAGGAATGCGACAAAAGGGACATTGTTTTACGCACACGTGATGATCGCCTACAGCGTATCTGCGAGACACATCGCGCTTATACCCTACAGTAACCCCTAATGTTTTGTCGCGAAGAGGATGGCTACTACTTTGCCGTATACAATGTCGACCCGCAGACAGGTGCCTCAAATTATAACAAAAAGACTTCCGCCCTCCAGTTTTACAGTTCCATGATTCAGCTCCGTTCCAACGACAACTCTCATCTCCATTATTACAACAATTGGATAGTTCCATACTTACCTGTACTTTTCAGGACGTTCAGTACCCTTTTTTTTTTTTTTTGGTGCCGGGGTGGAAAATCCTCATGGATGTCCGTCGCCTGGGGCAGGCGAAGGGGTCTGTCAGACTCTTACTGACTAAAAACCACCTCGGTGTTCATTAACGTCGAGTCGTGCACAAACGTACAGTCGATTAAATACATCTGTAAATACGTCAACAAAGGTAGTGACCAGGCAACGTTCGCTTTACAGAGTACTGACAGGGATGAAGTGACCAAGTACCAGTCTGGTCGCTACATCAGCATTTCTGAGGCGGTTTGGCGGATACTGGCCTTTTCTATACACGACAGGCATCCAACAGTCATGCATTTAGATGTCCATTTAGAGAATGACCAGCGCATTATTTATATATTCGCATATTTTGATCCTGATAACGTTGCAGCGAGATTGGAAAATCCACGCCAAACCACTCTGTTGGCCTTTTTCAGACTCTGTGAAGGGGACAACTTTGCTAGATCACTCACCTATGATGAGGTGCCGTCGTACTACACGTACGACAAACAAAGAGATGTATTTAATCAATGACGACGCGGACACGCCGTGGACGGGCAGATAGCAAAAAATGTTCCACGTGAAGAGCATTTTCTGCTGTGAGAATAAAGAAGATCAGGAACACCTGTTGTGTAACTCCAAAGCCCAGCGACATTATAACATATATAGGAATGACGTCTTAGCAAAAGTTTTTTAGTCTGATGGGCATTTCCTGTTGAATTACAAAAATGAAAGATCTGGAACGTCTCGAATCGTCTCGCGCATCACGTTGTTTTCCCGTCCCCGGGCTCTTAGAAATCGACATCAGACGTTTCAGATCTTCGATTTTGACGATCCTGTTGTCGCTGGCATAAGCAACAGGATCCGCGTACGAAGTCGCGGGCAGAAGCTAGTATTATTATAAATGTAATGTTCAACATAATATTTAATAAATGAATGATGGTTTTCTTTTTACGGATGTCTTATTAATTTGTAATCCAACGTATAAATAGTCTTTAATTTTAAGTTATTCTCACCTTCTTCCTGCGTCTTCACCACGACTGGTTCAGTGTAAGCACTCCTGTCGATCTGATTGATGGCTGCTATTCTAATCATGTACGCAGTGTGGGGCTTCAAACTGCTTAGCAGTGCTTCGTAATGGATGTCACCTTTCTTGGTCAGGCTGAAATCAAAGATACCAAAGTTGAAATAAAACATGATATACATACAAGAATGTAGAAAAAGATATAAAGGAAACTTCATAAACATAAGCACAAGCATAATCGGATCTCAGGCCTCCGCTCTAAAAGAGGGAATGGGCCGTACACCACGCGTGCCCGGTGCGGATTAGTGGATGTCATATTTGTCTTCGAATTTTTGTTTATAGGAAATTTGGTTATTGGATCCCTCACGTTGTTTTCCTTTACCGTTTTGAGAGCAGTGGAGATGAAATAAATTACACAAAGTTATGCGCCTGGGTGGGTTGAACTCGCGACCTACAGCGTGTAAGTCGGGGTGGTTACCACTGGGCCACCACTGCTCTCCCACCCTTCATCAGACCACTACATAACCAGGCTTCTGTTTTCAAAACCTTTAGCACGCTTAACGGCAAAGTTCAACTTACGTAACATGCGAATGCGCGATCCCATGGACGGACACATTGAGTGTGACGGCTGCGTCCCACTGGTTCACTCTAATGGCACCCTGCGCGGACAGCGCACAGTACTGCAGGGTGTAACCGACGAGGGGAGAGTTGCCGTCGAAGCCCTGACTCCAGGACAGGCGGACTGCGCGGCTCAAGATCTCCGTCACTGATAGAGAGTGCGGGGTGTCGGGTTTTTCTGTGGAGTTACGATAAAATTGAGACAGTTATTGTTGTGGGAATTTATGAATCTACCGATGTGGTCCTCCCCCCATCATCGCCATGGTCTGTCGCGATCAAATCAAATCATTTATTTACATATAGCGACGTCATGTGGCATTTGATGACTAGGTCTCATCAAATGCCACACGACGTCGTATTCGCATTTTATGTAGTCCTATAAGTCAGTTTCTTTTTTGATTTGCGGCTAATTTTGTACTTGTTTGTTATTTTTTCAAATTTCATGGAATATCTAACTGTGAATGTTAGTTAAATTATTTGACCTACTTTAAATATAAATTTCATACTGGTTTAGTACTGTGAGAGTTACTAGAAAGGTACTGTGAAACGGATCCAGGCTTTGTTGTTTTAGTTGAATAGACATCCAATAACAATTGGTGTCGTAGATTTTTTTCTAGGTCAAAAACCTACACTTTAAACTTACCTTGGACGGAAAGATAAATATAATGGTCACTGTGACCATAAGCATTGACGGCTTGACACTTGTACACGCCGGAGTCCTGTCGGTCCGCCCGGCTGATGTACAGCTGCGATCTTAAACCACTATCAGTCTTTGCTTCTGAGACACTTAACCTGAAAAGTATGGGGAAAAACAGAGAACCATATGTAATTTCAAACAATAAATGAAGAAAAAATAACCTGGAAACTCTAAAAACTTCGCCAATTTGATGATTGATGAATCGGAGATGTAGGTATAATAGCTTACATCAATTTACCTAGCCTTGTCTCGACAATGCCTATTATTATTCCTACCTAGTGTGCCAATGTAGGGGAATATCAGAATTTTACATAAAGCGACTCTTTATCGGACCTCCATCTATAAAAACAAATAACAGGATAATATACGGGGTACAAGCTTGAACCCCGTACATACATAATGTAAACTACATACATATGTAACGTACGTATTGGTCTATAAAAAAACCTTTTATTTTTATAAAACGCACATTCATATTATTGTGGTTGGTCTTAGTATAGGTGTCCTTACCTACCTATAAGTATTAAGATCTAAGTGGTTCATGTTGTGCGCCCATGTTACTCTAATAGGGCTGTCGCCGCGCACATCGCAGACTAGTGTCGCCGGCGCATCTCGACGGGCTGTCATATTGTGCGACGTCAACTCGAATCTTGCTGGCTCTGAAGATTAAAAAAAAATTGTGTTCAGCATGTACTTGGTTCGGGTTGGATAACTTGACTAACCATGAGTGGCAAATAATAATTGTTCGTATCTTTCAAAGGAGTCTTGATTTGATACATATGGTATACCTAATTATGGTTTTTCAATAACCACATTTAAATAAGAGACTACAAAGCTTACCGTTGACAGAAACGAAAATAGTTTTGGTAAGCGGAGATCCCACTCCGTTCTCTGATTTGCACATGTAGTTTCCTTCGTCATAAGGAATAGCTGACTCTATCCACAGCGTACCGTTTGAAAAGAACTGAAACCTTCCGCCTAGGTTTATTAGAGGGACATAGTCTGTTGAAGATCCTGAAAATAGTAAGTTCAAAATAAGTAAATAAAATAGTCGAAATCAAAATATCATCGAAATAACTTAGTCCAACTTTATAGCCGAGCTGCAATTGTGAAAATAATTGTAATGATATTGATTACATGGTACACTTCGAAAAAAAATATTTGCTTTAGTTTACATAAATAACAGTAGTAGTAATATAAACTTGATCGTACTACCAAACAGTTACAACTTAAAACGCATTACTACTTGATAAAAGGCGTGGACCACATCTATTTTAATTTTGGCCTACCTCTTTGTTTCAGCCAGGTGACTTGTGGGGTTGGTGAGCCAGTGGTCTGACAGTGCAAAGCCAGCTGTTCACCAGCCAGCACCGCTTCATCCTTGGGTTCCACCACCCATTTGGGGGAGACTGCAGCGTGAAAGTAAGTCAACTTTCCTTTAACTCTCGATTCAATAAAGGATTTTACAACATTTACGTTAACTTGACTAAGATTAATTGTGCTACTTATGGCGACTTACTGTGTAAAACCGTGCCTTAATGAGTTCTTAGCATACATTATAATAATACTATTTTTACCTTTCCCGTCTGCCGCAAAACATTGTTATGAATATAAAGAGCTACTTAAGTTATTAAAGCTAAGAACTTGAACGTCGCTTCTTAAAATATACGACCGTTTATGCATTTTTACGCTTTTAGCTTTTATTTTTGGACAAGCGGTGCACTCTTTTGTGCAAGAAAATACTTTTTCCATCGGTTTTTGTCTAGATTTGTTTCTATTTATATTCGGGCGGCAACATACTAGCTGCAGCCCGAATATAAATGGAAACAAAGCACCTCCGCTCGTAATATTATTACTTTTCACCTTAAAAATTATAGTGTATGTGTTAATCCAGGATATAAACTATCCTGGTACCAAATTTCAACCAAATCCATTCAGCCGTTTCAGCGTGAAGGAGTATACATAATAATAATAATAATCTTTATTTGTACGTTTAACACACACAGTAACAGTACATAATGACATGAACAGATATAATAGTTGTACAAACACTGATCTATGGAAATAAAATGAACATTTAAGTCCTAAACTAAGTAAAATAAATTCTGTAACAAACAAGTAACAAACATACGTATACGAGTACCACATCCAATACAAACTTTCGCTTTTATAATACTAGTATGCTATTTATATCACTGAAGACAAGTGAAGTATTTTCAAAACAATTAAGTATCGGAAAATTATTAAAAGTTTGTTTGTCATGTCTTTTGAAGTTCGAGTTCCAAAACAAAATTCTTATAAACAAAATTTACCATTTTCGTAAGCCATCTGAAATCCAACGCTGTGCAAAACAAAAATGTTTAAGAATTTATACATTTGTAATATGAAAAACATTTCGTGTGGAAAATAAATGTGCGCTGCGAATAAAGTGCTTGCAAAAGTGAATACATTTTCGATGGCATTTATTCAAACTGCGAGATGTGAAATGACTAGATTTAAGGATGACTGAAAAACATCGCATTTTCTGTTAGGTAGAGACATGAAAAACCAAGTAAAAGAGATGTACCAAATTGTATGGACAAAAAACCCAGAATCAACAAGGACGAAATGTGTACCAATTGGTTAACGATAATAAACATTTTACGTCACTAAAGGGGCAATCCACAAATCCGTAGGGTATAGGAGCTATGAGCCAACAAAATTGTAAATTACAAAATCGTAGTCATATTGCTTTTTATTGTAGGTATTCGTTATTTTGTTGTTTTCATTTTCTGTTATGTTTTTTTTTTCTATGTTTAAGTATACTGCATCTAAAAAGCCTGTATTCATATCAGATCATATTCAGCCCAGGAAAGCCAGCCAGCATCTAGCCCAGGAAAGATAAATATATTGTATTGATAATATGGGCACAACTTGATTGGCCTGTTGGTCTAGTTGTTAGTGGCCCTGACTGCTATGCCAAAGGTCGTGGGTTCGATTCCCACCCAGGACAAATGTTTGTGTGATGAGCACGATCATTTGTTCTTTGTCTGGGTGTAATTAATCTATAATATGTATGTATTTAGAAATATATAAGTATGTTTGTCATTTGTCTAGTACTCATAACACAAGCTCTGATTAGCTTGGGGCTAGACAGCGTTGTGTGATAGTTGTGGAATATTATTATATAATTATTATTAACTACCTAAAGTGCGTACAATATTAAGACTACAACATTTTTTTGCCATCGATTCTGTTTTTTTTTTTGATATCTCTTTTAAATAACATCACATGAATTGGTGCAAAATGAATAAAGCCATCTTTAACACTTGTTGAAACAAGGTTACTACACATTGTGGTAATTGTGATCCTGCAACGAAACCAGCATACGGGATACAATACAGACAAAATAATGACAGCTCGGTGCTCTGTGCAAGCGTGATCAGTCTGCTTTACGGCGGGAGCGCGGTGTCGGGCCGAGTGTTTATTTGCTGCGTTAACATGGCTTTCGAAACGTGACGTCTTTGCGGTGTGTCGGGCTAAAATCTGACTTAAAAAGGAAATATCTGAATTTGATCTGTGTCGTATAAAAACGTCCATATTTGGTTCTCGATAAACCTATAAAATATATGAGTGATATTTTCGAGAGAAATTACTATCAAGTGTGGCAGTTTTGAGATAGTGATCAGAAAATCTTTTCTAAGCCAGTTTATTTTATAATATACAATATAATAAACGCACATCCTGAAAGTAATATTTTCAGAATCAGCTACTGAATCAACATAATCACAAGAACTATTTTGGGATAGTAAAATTACTTATTTTGTGTGGTACCAATTCCTATGCGCTACCAAAGTGGAGCGTCGATTCCCATATTATTTGCATATAATTTTGATAACTAATTTCTTTGAAAAACACTACCTTAATGCATTTAAGTAAAATTGCATTGCTTCAATTATGGTTGTAACTTAATATTTTAATTAGGTGTGCATTATTCTATTTACATATTGTATAAGTAAAGAGATCATTTATTTTTGTAACAGCTGTAATTCTCAACAATCGCTCGAGCTCATGTAACTGACTACTATTAACCACAGCCCTCCCCACCGCGCTCCCCCCTCACATAGTTATCATGACAGTGCTCGGTGCTCTTGTGCATATTGACAGGGCGGTTACCTTTGACCACCAGTTCGGCGGTATAGTTAACCTTGGCCGCCGTATTGGAGGCCACGCAAGTGTACAACCCGCTGTGCCGGGCCGACACCTCTTTGAATACGAGGTTGCTGAAAAAATCGGCACCCCGTTCTTCCACCTGTATACCAGGTCGGGCTTTGAAGATATGCTTTTGTGGGTAAATCATAAAAGTATTAGATTTGTGGATTTGATTCCTGATTACTTTAAACCATATCCGATGATCTTGGTATTTACGATATACTAATAATGTATTCACATTATACAATTTCACGAATCAAATCCTCAAACTCAGCTAACTAATAGTGCAACTGCATTGCGATCAATCGATGACATTGACAGTTTTAATCGATCCAATTCGATATTATTTAGGAATACAATAATCGATCATGTTGAGAAGCAATTATTAATATAGACTGGTCAACGTCAGTTGATCTCAATCTAGTTGCAAGATAGCAGCACCGTACAGCCATTAAACTGACCAGTAAACTAGAAGGGATAGGCGCGTTGTCCTTGAGCCAGGTGAAATGGACCGGCATGTCGCCTGACGTTACGCTACAGCTGACTTGCGCGCGCTTCCCTTCTTGCAAATTAGCAGAGAAGGAGAACGGTTCTATTTCTGGGGGATCTGTAAAAAAAAATTGATTCTGAAACTAAACAATAAAGCTGAAATAAATGCAAAAAAGTGCTGTTTATCTTAAAAATAAAGATGTTTTCGTCCTGTTATCAGGGATTCCAGTCAAATAATGCTTTAATTCAAAGATTCTGGTAACCCAGACTCATATAATTTTCTTTTTTCGAATCGATGGTAAACTCGTAAAACTGTTTGGGCCCAATAGGTGACCACGTTAACAGTAGCATTGGTGGCACTCATGAAATCCTCCAAAGTGCAGGTATATGGGCACTTGGAGCACTAATGTGTGGCTCATGTTTTGAACAGGGGCATTGCACTCACATTGAGTACCCGACGGATCTATAAAGCCTCATTTCGCCAAGTTGTGTTTGCAGCGGCCTACCTGGGCACTGATATAATATAAGAATATTATATTTAACTTCTTTGCCAAAAAAAAAGAATTGGCTGTCGTGATTTTTGTAATTGCCATTTGAGCAGACAATCATAAACTCGTGAAATGTGGATGTTACTCTATGAGTAGTAGGTAAAGGCGTGATGCAATGTCATTATCAATAGGCCAAATAACTTACTGCTGACGACAAGTTGCAACTCTCTCCTGGCTATCTCCCCATGAGGTCCCATCACGGCGCAGGTATAAGCGCCAGCATATGAAGGCTCTACTCTAGACACTTTGAGAGCCCCGTCAATACTGCTGTCCCACTCTACTGGGTTACCGTCTCGCTCCCACTTTACTGAACTGTAAGACGAGGCACATTTAGAAAAACAATTGAAAATGTTAACGTAAAAAATTAATTACTTGGAGTGTTGCTCTCTCACCTGATTGGATAGCCAGAATAAGGACAATAGAGGATCAGCTCTCGTCCTGCCACTGCTCTGATTGGTCCAATGGATCTTACGTACGGCGGACCTTAAGTCAAATAATAAAATGATAGTAAGTTATGAGTTGTAGTATACTACGAATTCAATGCCACTACTGTTGTAGTTACGCGGGCTATCAGCAGGCCTAGCCAAGTTACAAGCGTTTCGTGTCGAATCTCTTTCTAAAATCGATAATGCTTTGGCGTGTAAGCGATTTTAGAAAACGATAAGTTGGTAGCCATGTTGATGCGTCTGAGTTGATCGCTCGTCCTATAAAAATTATAACTTGGTTACCATTTATACCATAAAAGTAATACTACAAAATGTAGCGATGGACATTGTAAAAACGATTACATTTCATTCTATCATTTTGAACGATGAGAACTTGGCTACAAATTTTCTGTTCATTTGTTCTGACCACATGACTTAACGTTGAGATGATGTCATTCCCATACACCAACACCACGATAGAAGAACTGGAATTTTACTAATTCTTATGCTGTTTGTTTGTTAAACTTTTAAAGATATTATTATTGTTTGTTTTCTTTTTTGTAACTTCCATTAATTATGCTGGAACGCCGAAGTCTATCCTCTAGGAGGTGGGCGCTAATGGCTGCGACACAGTTTTATTTTAAACTAATGTAGCTGCTAGCGAGCACTATATATTGTCAAAATTGTTGTGTGTACAAATCTATTCTTATATTATTAGTTTTCAACTTAGCTAAGTCTGCAGGTTTTATCATTAAGTTTCGATTAGCAAGTTTCCTCGAGTGCTACGACTGCGTAGCAAGTTTCCACAAGTGCTACGACTACGTAGCAATCTGCTACGACGTAGCAGCAAAGTTGGCATCGCTTTCGCATAACGCGTCATATTATACGAGTACTCGTATCATTTGCAAACATTATTTCAAGGAAAATAGTTTTATTTGCACTACAGACTTGACCAAAAATTATTGATAAACCGAATTCGACTTTTAAAAACAAAATAAACGAGTCGTATGAAGGATGAAACAAGGCCATACGCGCTTACCATAAATATTGAGTCTGGATGTGTGTGACACTTCTCCAAGTGAATTGGCTGCCCTGCAGGTGTACAGGCCTCCGTCTTCAGACCTGACAGCCGAGATGTTCAAGTAGCTCACCACGTCATTGGTTTTAGTTGCAAACTGTTCCACGCTGTATCTGCCAGACAGAATTTTATGAGAAATGCTTTTCTTACAAACTCGTATTCAACATTTAGTATGTTTGTGTTCAACGGTGTGACCATTTTATAGTCACATTAGGTAAAGATTTGATCTACTGACTATGATGGCGATACTTTAGCTGCTTTTTATTTCTCAACGGGAATGGGTCATAATGTTCAAAGGGAATACCGAACGGGGACATCTCTGAAATAGATAAACAGATTTTGACGGCACTATAAATATGTAATGTTCTTAAATCCACGCGAATGAAGTTACGGGAAACATCTAGTAAACAATAAAACAAATAGATTGTTCAAAAAAATTCGACTGCAAAAAAGAAATAAAAAGTTCCAAAAAAGTCACTTTTCAAGCAGTCTGATGTAGTTGGTGGCAATAAATAAACCAAAGTGAATGCTTAAGAGGCTTACAAACCTATGTCCTCTAGCCATGGTGTTCAGCGGCTGCCCATCCAGTAACCAGGTAAAGTGGGGTGGCGGGGAGCCGGCAGCAGAACACTTGAGGGTCACCACCTGTCCGGGTCTTAGCACTTGTTCTATGAATGTGTATTGGAGCTCTGGCGCTGTATCTGTGTGGAAAATACAGGGACGGTAGAAAAGATTCTTGTATGTCAAAAAATATATTGGTGTTACTTGGAAAAGGAAAAAAGACAAATAGTTAGGTATTTGAAGACTACCCAAATTGAAGAAGATCAAAGATTAAGACTTTCAAAAACTTATTTTTGGATAATTCAGATATTGTGTTTGATAGGGATCAGAAGAAACCCCATATTATTATCTACCCTATATAGGTAGATATGGGTAGTAGGAAAGGCCAAAGCCACCGGTGGCTTTATCCGGTGGGTTACACCGCCGAGCTTGTTTTGCGTGTATTACCGGGGCTAGCTTGCCACCAATAACCCATCGGGTTATCAGGTTGTTGTGCACGTGCAGCATTGGTGTGTAGAGGCCTGAATATGTTATTTCAATATGAGTATAACGCAAACACAAATTAGCAACTGTCCAAACTCACCTCCTAACCTCAGCTCTGCGCTAGCCTGTGCCGAGTCCCTCTCATTCTTAGCCATGCATTGGTAAACTCCTTTATCAGCTCTATGTACCGAAGTGATGACCAGCTGTTCTCCATTGTTCTGCACCCTGATCCTGCCGCCCGCCACGCCTGCTCCGAGGGGCACGCCGTTATGCAGCCACTCTAAACGAGGGGCGGGCCAGCCGCCCCATGTGCAGTTGATGATGGCTGTTCCACCGCTGTTGACTACCTGTGGGAGAAGTTGGACTGAATTAAGATCCTGTTCTGTCTCTAGAAGAGAGAATCCACTAGCGAATTCTCTCTTTTTGTTGGTTTCAGTTTGGTTGGTCTAGTGGTTAGTGGCCCTGACTGTTACACCGGAGGTCGGTTCGATTCCCACCCAAGATAAATGTTTGTGTGATGAGCACGATCATTTGTTCTGTGCCTAAGTGTAATTTATCTATAATATATAATATGTATTTAGAAATTTAAAAGTATGTTTATCAGTTGTCTAGCACAAGCTTTGCTCAGTTTGGGACTTAGATATACTTAGATAGCGTTGTGTGACAGTCGTGGAATATTATTATTATTTAACCAATTCTACTCTACCTAGGCCCTTACATTGACGAGTTAAAATGTCAGGCGTGTACGCGAGGAAAAGGGATGGAGCTATACACACTATACAGCTCCATCCCTTTAAGAGTTCAGCTTAGGTCGTAAAATGAATCGCGTAAAGAGCTCGTGGTAGGACCTCAGGTTTACTAACGTGCTTATCGTGTCAGGAAATGGGAGACTACCATTTTATCAGTGGCAATAAAAGATATTAATGTAAGAGAACACATTGCTATTTTAACGAGTATCAGAACTAATTAGAAATAGGGCCCAATTTCTTTTACTCGACTTGCGAAGTCATCTGGCAACATTTATTGTCTGTTTCCTCTCCCTACGAATCTAAATTAAAAATAAAGTAGGCTCACGTTCATAACGGAAGAGAAGGTTTATTTGCTAATAAACGACACTATTTGCTTTTACGACGGACCGTTTAATTAAAGTGAATATATACGCGCACGAATATCAATATTTTTGTTACATACGCCACCGACTTACAAATAGGGATGACGACTGACTTTTTTACTACACAAGGTTCAGTTTTGAACCTGCATAAAAACATAGGAGGTTATTATAAAAATACCAGAACTGGTCAATTAATCAATAATAGGTACTTGTTATTTTTTATTTTTTGTGTTATTCAGAATAACCCTTTTAATAAACCTCTTAAAAAATCAGTATCACCCGTTGCACGTGTTATATATAATGACGAATGTCATTATATATGACGTAGATAAATCACGAATTTTAATATTTCACGAATATTGTTCGTTGTATTGTTTACATTGGTAACATTTATGCAGTTCAAATCAAATTTAAAAGTACCTACCAAGATTAATGAGTAATATTGTTGTGTATACAAATATAAAACTTGAAACTTAGACGTATTGATGATAATCCTATAAATTATTTCGTAATTATTAATGATCATGAAGCTATATCTCTCATTTTAAATTGATATTTTATTGTAATAAGTTGTTTGAGTTGATTAGTACAGAACTGTCAATCGGTATTATATTCTTTGAAATAAGAACTAAGAAATACAAATCAAGTGTTGTAAAATTGCTTAAATGATCTTATAATGTTTTAAAACTGTTTAACTATGTAACAAATGTAATTAAAGACCTATAAAATAAGTTAAATTATGGTAAACTGTGATTGGTGGAAAATGGCGGGATATTATTATTTGACGTTTAAAAAAAGATGTCCATCCACCCGTCGACAGTTTACTATAAAAGGGTTTGTGACCTTTTGGTGAAAGAATAGTTGTGATCCAGCAAAGCTCACGTAAGTTGATTATTATATCTTGATTATTGTTATTATTGCTATTGGTTGTATTGATTCTGTGTATGTGTCTTATTATGGCTTTTGTTTCTAATTATGTTATACGGTATTTAAGAATACTTATTCAGCTTACTATTATGAAATGACCCAAGACATAGAACATAGAATTTCTTATAGATGTTATTGTGATAAACCATAATTAATGATGTTGTAAAATGTGCCTATAAAATACTAAAATTGAAGCTACCATGGGTTTTCTTGCTTGTTCTTTCCCATGACGACCTAGTTTTGGAACAAGCAACTAGTTATTCGATTAATTGACAAGCCTATTTTAAATAAATACTTAGTCTTGTCTTTCTGTGCTTTTCTTCATAAAACCCTTTCCCTACACACCAGTCATAGGAACTTTGATACACAGTAAATAACCGTTATCCATCTTGACAACTTAGCATGATATGTAGGTACATATAAATATACATAAAATCAATGTAGTTATTCTTCCTCTCCTCCATAAATCTAACACACGCGCGATAACTTTTATCGCGCGTGCAACGGGTGATTAAGGTGTGCGTGAGTGCGAAACTCCGCCCACTTCTTCTACGAAACAATTTAACCGATTTGGAAAAAAAAATATCTACCTATTTTATTATTGACTAGCTTCTGCCAGCGGCATCGCCCGCGTGAAACTAGGTTTCTCCATACAAACTTTGGACCCCCGTTTCATCCCCTTAGAGGGTGAATTTTGGAAAATCCTCTTTTAGTGCTCGCCTACGTCATAAAGACTCAGGTACTCAGGTATAACGCTAAAAAGAGTGAGTTACTCGTATTTAAATCACGTGGCAAGTGTTACTCCAACGTGCCACAAGTAACTGTCAGTAACACACCTCTAAATAGAGTCACGCAGTTTAAATGCCTGGGTCACTGGGTCACTGATGACTTATCTGATGATCTGGACATCGAGAGAGAACGCAGGGCGTTGGCTGTCCGATGTAATATTCTGATCCGAAGATTTGCACGTTGTAGCAAGCAAGTTAAAATGACACTGTTTAGAGCTTACTGCCAGTCATTCTACACGTGCACTCTGTGGGTTAAGTATACGCAAAGGGCATACAACGCCCTGCGTGTGCAGTACAACAACGAGTTCAGGATGCTGGCGGGGCTGCCGCGGTTTTGTAGCGCGTCGGCGATGTTTGCTGAGGCAAGGATTGATGGTTTTCATGCCTTAATCCGAAAGCGGTCTGCCTCGATCCTGAAGCGAGTGCGTGCCAGCTCCCACGGCATCCTGAGCGTGTTGTGCGGTAGGTGGGATTGTCCTATGCTGCGTCACTGGATCGGACTTCATACGTCTACGAGTATGTATTATATACTGCGTGGATAGTGTGAGGTTCGATTGCAGGGCATCATTATTATTATATTTTTAAAGATACTAACATTAATTTTAAGTTTTTTACTAACACTATGGATTCACTGTGGTCTGAAAAATAAATGTTATTATTATTATTTTTTATATATTTTATTTATCTCAGGACCCTGAGGTCCTGGACCTTTGGGAGGCGTACAAGGAGCCGAAGCCAACTCGCAGAGGCCCTTTAGATAATTATAATGGAACATTATTATTATTATTATTATAAAAGAAAGCTTTGTAGTTTCGGCTGTGCGTTCACATGTCAGTCAGTCAGTTTCTCCTTTTATATATATAGGGTGACTGGTAATTAGTGTACGATACTTAAACACGTGATTGTGCTCATGATAACCAACAACTTTTACTATGGGAACAAACCCTGAAATCGCGAAAAAAAAAACAGCTGTTCAGTAACATTTATGTTTGCCTAATGTACTGAACAGATGATAATTTTTTCGCGATATCGGCTTTGCTCCCATATTAAAAATTGTTTGTTATCATGAGCACAATCACGTGTTTAGGTATCGTACACTAATTGCCAGTCACCCTATATAGATTCTTGTCGAGAATCCCTAACAATGGCCTTCTGAAATTTTTTGCAGATTCAAAACTGTACTTTGTATATTTTTTCTAGCCATTACTGTCCGAACGCTCGGCTCCCGCGCTGTGTTGAACCAGTACTTGTGGTTCACGTCTACCTACTTGCCACCACGATCGGAGCCACGATGGCGCTTTCCTTTTGGCGGAGACCACTGCATGGAGACTTACTCAGCGGTGCATGTAACTGAAGTGTCGCGCCCAATTTCATTTAACCTTTGCCTTTGAGAAAACTGTTTGGTTTTTTATTATTTATAGGTTCGTGAGATGAAGCTTCGACTCGACGCATGCACAAATGAACTTCTTGGCTCATTTCTCAATTAATTCAAGCACATCAAGTTAGTGTATGTACCAAAGTTGAGAGCAATACTACATACGCGATCGAACTTGTGCTTGGTAAAATAAAATGAAAAAATAATTCTGTTGTTTTTCACTCAGCTTTAGATATCGAAAGTATCGAAAGTTTAGTATCTAGGAGAGATAGCCTTGTGGCAATAAAATCCACCTCCAGACTACTATTATATATAAAAGTACTTATATATAAATGAGGGAAGGATAACATTGAAGTGAGACTTTTTTTATCAATCTATCCGAAAGTATTTTTTTATTAAACTTTATGACCAGCTTATCAGTCAGCCCCAGGCCAACCAAAACATTATTCTACTAAATGTGACAAAGATAAAGTACCCTTTCACCTATATTTATGTTATAATAAATCAAGGAGTCTGTCGGTATATTTTATCCTTATGAAATTTTTTGTATAGAAATATTTTTTGGTTATTTTGACACAGACCGTCAGAATCTTAGCCCCGGGCGTTCTGTGGTTAAAGTGCTACAAAAATTGTACAACGCCGTGAGCTAAGATTATGTACTGGATTTTTTTTCATCAATTGAAAGCTTATGTCGCAGCTTTACCCACACTCACCCACTACCTTAACAGATATGGCTGAAAACAACATTCTTGAGTTATTTTATTATTACCTATATTGATTTGTACTACTACATGTGAAGTACAAGCATGAAGAGAAAATAAGTAAAAAGAGTATTCACACAAAACTTAAACGCGCCAGCGCTAGAAAACAATAATATATTTATCCTTCATGAGTCAACCCTATCTATAATTGCGCGCGTAATGTTTGCGGCGCGGTATCGGGGCGCATTTATTTTATTTTACGTCGCAAATATCCTACCTGCAATAACTTTGCGTAGCTACAATGAAATGTTCGAAATATCCGGTTTTTTACTACAATCGTCGGTGATTGCTGTTTATTTTGCTGATAAAATACCACATTGACTTCCAAATTGATTGCGATACTGGATTAAATATAAGTGAATTTTATTGTTCTGTTTATTTGTCCAGTTTTGAATTATATGTAGGTAATAAATTAAATGATTGTTATCATTCGGCATTATGATCTGAAAATAACATTAATAGTGTATCATTTACATGTTGTAGATAAGCCTCGTGGTAACAATAAATTACGTTAGTAGCAATAATATTATTGAATACGCAGGTAGCTATACTATAGTTTCACTTTACCATCAACGAAAACATCATACATAACTTTCAGTAACAATACAAATAGCCTCTAAACTTTGTATAACACAACACAAACAAATCTAATAGGCAATAACATCGTATTATAACAGAACTGTTAGTGAAATCAATAGCAGCACCACTGTTCAGAATAATGATAGCGATCGAGCGACACGAGCCGTAATCACCGGCTATTTCGCACATTCCACTGATCATTTCGCAGAATTACGAGAACGTTTACTGATTGTACACTGATTTGCCACTTTGATAGCTCTTTATGTGCCAAAGCAAGTTATCATTGTAATAGTCATGACCTGCTTTTCAAACGTTGCTTCGTGATTCATATAGTACTTTTGATATTTGATACTACGAGCTGGTACATATCTATTTGCAAAGTTCATATTAAGTAAAAACAAATGCGAGTAGGACTCGCGCACTGAGGGTTCCGTACAAACCATTATCCGTGGTACAAACTTAGGTAAGTTTGTAAAACAGTTCAATTCCCGATTTGAGTTACGAAGATTTTTCCGAATCTTTTTTGTGACGTAACTACAGTTTTTTGAATTTTCCCGGATTCTAGGTCAACGGGAAGTACCCTATGAATTTTGATTCCCTTGAAAGTGTCAAAATATACGATTTTTGCGACATAAACGGCTTTATCTTTTTTTTTTCGTTAACTCTGAAGCTTTTTTTCACAACTTCAAGGGACCGCATACTTGAGTATATGGTTTTAATTTCAACTCGATATCTCTACGCGTTCCCGAGATAATGGGTTTTGACAGACAGATGGACAACAAAGTGATCCTATAAGGGTTCAGTTTTTTCCTTTTGAGGTACAGAACCCAAAAACGATGAACGGACATCCTCTCGCTCCAGCCGTCGTGAACCCAACCCCGACCCTGACCAGTCACGGTAAGAGCGGGCTTGTGGACGACGAGCAATGTGTATTTCGCCATCCAACCGTCCGGTAATCGTCTGGACCGGGCCCAAGTCGTCGACGGCTTGTGATATTCCACGCTCGCCTTAAAGATATCAGCAAAACCGTAGAGGCCCAGTAGGGTCGATGCCCGTTAGGGCCGCGGGAATTCAGAAATCTGAAAAAGAAACGCGCGGTCCTAAAATGCAAAGGGCAACTGAAGTATACAGATGTGGCTTTACTCAGTAAAAGTTTGACATGCCCAGGCTACAAAAAAAGCAACAATAAACCAAGTTTCAGAAATCAGAAACGTTTATTTCAAATAGACCAATTACAGGCACTTTTGAATTGTCAAAATGTCGGTCAGTCAAAAAAAGTGAAGCTAAATTGCACGTTCCAAAGCGTAGATCTCTATGGAGAAGAACGTGCAAGAAACTCCATGGACACTCTTTAAAATCTTATTATGAGTTACATAAATCTTTTGTTTACCGTGCCAGGTCCACAAGTTGCGTAAAAAAATAAAATAGTTACCCTATCTACGTATGTTAGTAAAAAGTATAGCTAAATCCGTTCCTTTACGGTTATAAAACTCTACCACCCATTTACTACTAAAACATACTACAAAATAAGTACGTAAAACTCCTGCATACGTAGTTAAAACACGGAATTCCTCCAAAGAAGCGCTCGGTCTGACCTAAGATTTTATCTCAAACCGCTCATAAAGCCACCAACGGCTGCTGTGCGCTACATTTTAGCCAAAATACTCTGCATCCAAACAAAATTGTCCAGTGCCAAGTTTATAGCGCCTCCACGGCGACCATGTAAAAACTAAGAACATTTTTAAAATTTTCACGGTAGTGAGAATTTTAGGATAGTTGAAACTATCTGATTTGCAATTCGAGGATTATAAAAGGGTCTGTGGTAACAAGTCCCAGGTCTCTAAAGTTTGGCCTCATCCGGCCAATCTGGAACAATCAGGGAAGGTGGCGCTTAAGCCTATATAGGTACAACTGCGCCGGATATCTTGTTACATGTTTTTTTTTGCAACCAGTAACCGCCTCTATATTTGGGCTCTGCAATATAGTGAAGTTTTCACAGACTGTTCTAGCTAGTGCAGTTAGCTCTTGTATTTCAGGGAACAGCTAATTTTACTTCGGTGCTCATCTGTAAATATTACCTACTATATCTAATAAGTTTCAGCACCTCAATTAAGCAACCAAGACCTTTAATGACTTTAAATCAGTTAACACGTACCTACGCGTTTGCCAGCCGGTGATTACGCAGCTGCATGATGGAAACTTTCTTTTAACAACAAATAGGCCAGGATCTAGTCAAGTCACGCACTTGGTTCTCCTGGTAAGTAACTAATTTTAGAAATAATCTCATGTAGGTGTTTAACTTTTCAGCAGAAAGACAAAGCCCTGTCGCAGTAATCCCTAAAATAATTTAGCAACTTTACATAGGATAATGAATTCTGAGGTATGTTATAAACAAACCTGTTCTATTTAGGTTTTAATGAAATCCGAATCAGCTTTTCTAAATTAAAAACACCGGTGTCACAATTTCCGAATATCCATCAATATTCAGCCCCCATTCTGCCTTCACACGAATTATCTGATCCTCGTGTTATTTTCTCATCGGCAAAATACCGTGACAAATAAAAAAGCCAGTCTCACGTTATGCGCGTCACGGATCACAGCTCCATGTGCGAAAAAGGCCAACAAGTCTTCCGCAAAAACACGAAAATTCTCGGCTTTAAAAAATCGGATTTCGCGTAGCAATAGGCTTAATATTTAATTGGATAAACGCGGTTAATCTTGGGAGGCAGTTTAGGTCCGCACTTCTAACTACAATATTTACAAAGGTCTACAAATAGTGGAGCTGTTGAAAAAAGAAGTTGGCTTTATTGAATTAGATTGGAGGCGTAACGATGTTACAACGATTCGGGATTGGATGGCGCTGTTCAATTGGATTGTATCTAAGGGCACGGTCTATAGGCGCGGTACTATCAGCCCAGCTCTCGAAACAGACCAGGCAGTGCAATCGTGTTATCTTCACGATTAATGCACTTGTCTTGCAAACTGACTGACTGAATGCACTTGTCTTGCAAACTGACTGACTGCTAAAGTCTGGTATCAATGTACGGTACGGCACACATATTTTATCAAACTAGATAGTATGAATCCGAAGCACGTATACCTAGGTGTTTTTCGTACTTCATTGACCGTGTAGAAACCGTTTCAGTTTGTAAGGCTCATAAAGGTGTTTGAAGTATCTGCTGTAGGTTTTTATGTACTGTCGTACACACTTCACAAGAAACATGAATGAGTCGCTTGCATATTTGAGTTCCGAGACCTAAGGGGAACTTTTTCGAAAAAAATCTTATCCTATTCAAAATTAAAAGTAAATAAATGATTTCATTTTTCTTGTCAAGCTCGCTACACTGTTACTCGATTATATTTTTAGGAGTTTAATTAAGATTAATGCATCTAATTTGGCTCAGGTTGTTTCATTTATAAACTGTCACAGGGTTCGGCTTAATGTCCGACTTATCTTATCATTTTTCTTCATTATGAAAGGGCGTGGCGTTGGCACGGCACTGCAATTTACACTGACTGCGATTTTGTATTACAAAACAGGTACAGGTAGGTATATTATACCTAATTAGGTATGCATAAATTTAGCGTGGTATTAAAAATGAACTTTTAATAAAAGTCATAAAAGTGTTTTCTGTAGGTAGTGGGTAGGTTAAAATGAAAATAGATACAGGGATAATACCTACCAAATATAGTAACTACGCTCTAAATTTAAAGTTCAAAACATATTAAAGTGAGCAGGGGCGCCGACTCCGTGGGTGCTCGGGGGCTCGAGCATCCATGAGAAATAAAGAGTGGGTGCCGAGCACCCCTGAGAATAGACTTCAAGAAACAGATCAGTTATCGACTTTTACGTATAAATTATTTCTTGATAATAAAAACTAGTTTCATTTTTATACGTAACATAATTAGTAATTAAGTACGCAGTATGTAAGTAGGACATTTATTTATTTGTCGGTCGATCAGTGTGCATTTCTCTTCTCACACTTCGCCACTTTATTGAGTCGTCAAATGAGCATGAGCACCCATGAGGTTTACTAAAAGCCGGCGCCCCTGAAAGTGAGTATCTTCTAAACCACCCTGGTGTTATACACCAAAACCGCAACGGTCTGCTACTAGACTCTGCAGTCTCGACATTATTAACGAAACTGACAAAATATAGTATACAAAATATACTAGCCGTTGAAATACTACCTACCTGAATAGACAAACTTAAAAACGCAAAGCAAAAGAAACAGATTTTCTTGAAATATCTAGAGACTGTGAATTTTATCTATTTTTTAAACATATTTTGTAGCGAATTTTATAATTTATTTGCATTTTAATGAATAGTTTTACTGTTTGGTAGAATTAAATTAGCTTACTACTTGTCCTCATGCATTCCGCCTTGGTTTAAGCTATGCTCCGGAGCGAGAGGGGATGGGAAGCAGTTGCCTTCTACGAAGCAGTATTGCGAGCGAAAAAGATGGCGGGAACCGCGATGGAACGGACATCTTCACGTCTCTTTGCAGAAGACGCTCCGGGCGTTGGGAGTCACGGCTAGGCGAGGGCTTGCGGACGACGAGCGATGGGTACATCTATGGCAGGTAGGTCGTCGTTTAACCATCGGGTACAGACGAAGTCCGAGTCGACGGCGGCGGCAGTGTTTCACGCGCGCCTCAAAGAGATGTCAGAAAAACTGAAGGCGTCCAGTAAAGCCGATGCCTGCTAGAGCCACAAAGGGCAGTGAAGGATACAGGTGAGTTTTCAATAAAAATCTGACACGCCACCCTAGTGCGAGAGAAGTTATTTGATAATGATACTCGAATTTAAAAAAAGCTACCGAATTTAGTCATTTCGCGATCGTTTGAGTCCTGGATACCTATTAACATAGTCATGGCTAATCCTTTATTATTTGTTATTCACCTTTTATTAATTAAAAAGAATTAACAACCTCTTAACTTTGTACGTCCTTCTGATAAAAAATATGACTCGCGTATCGACATTATTGGTGATATTTTAGCTTCGCTCGCTTCGCAACTCGCGTTCGTGAGCGAGTTCAAACGATGAGAAAATAAATCGCAGCCAATTAGATTATTCGAAAAAAAGTAAATATATTTTCCGACACGATTTATTATTGAGTAAAAATCATGTCGATGGAAAAGGGTTTGAGAGAGAATTTGTATTCAAATTTTGGAGACAGGTTCTTGGCTATATGATCAAAGGGGCGTCATGACTTGGATTCTCATTAGTGTTTTGTACAAATACCTAAGACTCTAGACAAAGTGACATTTTATCTTCGTTAAGGATTGACGAAAAGTAAAAACTGTGTGGATGTACGATTGACATGCGCTGCGCTATAGGTATCAATTTCGATTTGTCTTTACCAAAAAACGCGATCACCATTAGACTGTGACTTTGTCTACAGCCCCGAGGTTTTACGTTTGTGGTACGGGTGCCGACTCATCATTTGGACACCTTTCTCAAAGGAGAGTTTTGGCCGAAGGACACGACGCCGCCGTCACTTCGTGTGCAATAGTTTATAGTTCAATAATTATTATTTATAGTATCTTTTATTATTAGTTTATTATTTTGTAAGATTATTTGTGTATTTTATTTATGAACCTTAGTTGCCTGATAATAAAGGATTATTTTTATTATTACAATTTTTATTCTATTCTCTGCCTGTCCTACCTACCTGTCTGCTTCGTACGACATCTCTGTTAAGGGCCTGTTACACTACTCGATATTCAGACAGTCTTAGTCGATGTCGCGTCGTGTAATAAGGGTTACTGAACAAAAAATAAGACAGTCTGAATATCGTGTGCTGGATATCGCGTAGTGTAATAGGCCCTTTAAGACTGGTTTACACTGACCTGCGTATGCGGCTGTGCATGTGCAGTGAGATGTGCCCTCACTGCCAAGTGCAGTCTCAAGGTCAAATGTCCATGCGCGTTGGCGGCTCGGCAGGCCCATCGGCCGCCATCGGCAATTTCCGCCCGCCTGATGCCGAGCGCGTCGTGTGTCCTGCTGTAGCGACCTCCGCCCTCACCATCGCGGATTTCGCGAAGAACTCCCCCACCGGATTCGCGGTACCATCTGGAAATAAGGGATGGATTAGTAACTATTTTTGAAATGGATTAATTGGCAAGCTTTACATTGTAGTAAAGCTCATCTGCGTTAGTACTACCCAACAGGTAACTCACAGGTCTTGGATTGGTTCAGGTTTCAGAGTCACATGTAGTGGCGGAGTCGAAATGACAGGTTACGACAGGGAATTTTTTGTTTTACCCAGTCAAACAAATGATAATCTAGACTAGAAATAATAGTCAAATCTTGCTATTTGTATTTTACATTTTTTATTTTAAAATTGTAATATATCTATAACCGAAACTATCTGAAACTAGCGGATAGTCCGAAATAATTTGATATCTGTAACCGTATCCGAAATAGGTACCTACTATCATATTATTCCTATATCCATGTCTGTATCCAGATTCGAAATTTCATATCTCATATTTCCGTTTATTTGTTACTACAATGTTGGTAATTTAGTACAAACAGGCTTAGAGCTATGCATCATGGTCCTCCAAATACTTCATTTATCAGCTCAGTTACATAAATTTTGTCTCCGCCGGAAAACAGGCAGAACGGGGTTTTTTTTTTTTTTTTTTTTCGGTGGGAAAATCATCTTATGACATCCCCCGCTCTTAGGCAGAACTGGTTAAGGTGTGGTCATTATCACAAGGTAATATTGCGATGTCGTTATTTTTATTACATTACTTCGATATATTATTGAGTACCCCCACATTCAAAGAAACGATAAAAAGAGGGAGGCATAACAATAAAACAATGTCTAAGAGTATGTTATTACGATTAGGTAATAATAATAATAACGGAAGTTTATGTTTCCTTCTTAACAGCGTTTATGGGTTTTCTACATTAGTTACTAGTCGTGCTATATACCTACTAACGGTTTCCTGTTGAGGACATGAGAGAGGCAATTTTCGTTTTTTATGAATCATCGCGCATTTGAATCGCAAACATTTTTTTGTGCTACGCTTGCGTTTAATTACTATCTCACCTGATAGTAAGTGATGATGTGGTCAACGTCACAGCACGCTTGACTAAAAGCTATAACATAATCACTCTTACTTTAAAGACCCTTAGGAAACAGACTCCAGCAGGGAATTCCACTTTTAGACTGTAGGTACGCACAGTAATCGTATTGCTAAAACGTTTAGTTTTACTCAATACTTTATTGCATTCCACAATGTACATGCTTAGGTGGTAGGTGAAACTTTAGTGAGACATAATTGTGGACCCTGTTGGGCACAGCAAAAGACAATATTATAAAGGATGAAAAGGACGGATGTATTTAGGACAATTTAATTAAACATTCATCGCACTAAGAAATAATAATTCTTAATTATTATTGTTATTTTTACTTTATATTATTATGCGAGCTGTATAAATTTGTCATTCAAATATTCATTGATGCTGTAATACCATTTACTTAATAATAGTTTTTTTTTAATTTATTCGTAAAAACATCCATCTTTTTTTCATTTCTTAATAGCTCGGGTAATTTATAATAAATTTTTATCGACATTACTAGAGACCCAGATGAGTGTATTTTAAACGAGATGTTGGTAGGTTTAGACGTGTTTTGTGTCGGAGTGTGAATCATGTTTGAATGTCTTCTCGTTTAGTGTAAAAGTCTTTAGTATAGTTTAGTCCACCATGTGCTGATAGCGTGCTATACGTCTGGAATGAAAATAAGAAATTCAGACGCACATTTGCCGAAATGTAAGTTCTAGTAGAAAACCGACACGCTACTCAACAACTCGACGTCTATGCTCAAGACTAGAGCTTCGACCCAACCATCATTGCCGATAATCTTCTTGGCTCGTTTCACAATATACTCAAGCGCTTTATGCTGGTATCTAGCTGATCTATCCCAGAGGTGAGAGCAGTACTCCATATATACGTGATAGGTACTGTCAAAAACGTCTCAAATTTTTATACATTTTGACAAGTTTTCGACATTGATTGTTGCCGAGATGAGGTTGTGACCTGATTATATAAATTTTCTTAAGTACGAGAATTGGCCTCCAGGAATTGGCAACACTACGCGGTTATCGTTTCCAAATGACTTTTTATGAACTTTGGCTCCGAGTGTTGCTCACCATCTTGAGTTTAGTTTCACAATCAAACTCGAAGCCTTTCTCAAATAAACCATTTAAGTATATTTTTGAATTATCAGAAGTCGGGTAATTGCCCATTCAAAAGGACACTTCTTTAGATCATGTTATGTATGACAAAAATATTTGTTAAGTATTTGTCGCTTCTATTTTGTGAAAAAAGTAAATAAATAACATAATTTTAAATATAGAAGTTATAATAAGCCACTGTCAATTAAAAGATGACCAATCTCAACTGATGGCGCCCGTTCATGAACATGACGCGTGTATCGGCTCAAAAATTTTGAAAGGACCTTAAATGATCCAACAGACGCGCGACCAACAGCGAGACATTTGAATGAACATCAAAAACTCTCAACTACTACGCTCACACCTGCTTCATGGTACTCACACTTACAAAATTAGCATAAATCATGAGTTTAGTTTCACTAACAAGAGTGTATCAACGTAGTCTCGAGTTACCTATTCGTCGCCACGTTTTTGTACATATGAAATTTATCTTCTAAATAATTTAGAAAATATCTTTGAGTCTCTTTTTCAAAACATCCGCACGTAACAATTATTGGGCACGATTGTTCACAGGTATTCCTGAAAAGTTCCTAATAATCACATTAAATCTCCGCGTACCCTCTCAATCAGCGCGAAGTGTCGAGCAGTCGAGCCCTCATTGGACCCCATCTCGACACAAAGCGTTCGCATGAATGGCCCACATCCTTCTTAAAAAGACTTTTTATACGAAGTGTGCTCACATCAGGACAGGAAACCGGAAGTCCTCATTAAATTTATATAGCTAACGGTTGGTAGCGTTCGGAAAGGTACTCTAATTTGCCGTACAATAAGGTTACGGTGATTGTCGAAAATCGTTACGAGGCTTTTTTGGTAAACGAAGTTTTTCTTTTCTTTTACTGATGGCACGTGTAATTCATTATAATATTACTTTGAAAATTTGAAATAAATAAAATACCTCATCAATTGTTAAATAATGTCAGGTAGGTACAATGCGTTCTGTAGGGGGCAGAGGATGTAAATAATTACACAACACAATGGTCACGCTTGAAAGGCCTCAGCCAATTTATTTAACACGTATAAAAATACAGACTTCACATAACACGTGTAAATACTTTCACATAATCGAGTCCTTTACGTACATACGCGTGACGCTAACTCACAAATAGTTCACAGTTACTTTACAATACTTCACTGACTCTAATACGTTAGATAACTTAGGAAATCTGGAAATCTAGGGCCGCTCCAGGAGCGTAGGGTGCCAAGACAAACTGTCGTAGTGACGCTTCGAGTCGAACTGCAGAGAGAGAACGTCGTCTTCAAGGAAAGTGCAGCTTAAGTACTTTTTCAGCCGGTCGCAAGTCGTGGGAGAGAGTCCCTTTCCCTCTAGTCTATTCCCTAATCCTGTTGAGGCCGGCTGACGTTCACCTCCCGACCCCCCGCATATAGCGAGCACACCATTGGTCATCAATAGTGGCGTGATTTTCTCCGTTGTAATCTACCAATAGAAACCCAGATTATTCTTAACGGTTTTTCTGCGCTATTTACTTCTAAGAACCGCATTATGTACTTCTAAGAACTCAGTACATAGCCTTATATACTATCCCAGTAGCTGATTGGACAATAGTCTGGCCTCTGATAGGCTTGCTCTCTATTAGGTACAGCGCTTATGTACATACATTACGCGTCTGTGAATGACGTAATGTTGATTATATTTAGTGATTCTAAATTACATGCTCGTGTCCGTAACAGCCTCCCCCCGGCGTAGCAACGCGAGCCTAACTTCCATCGGCCAGGACAACGAGCCTTCTAACTGGGCGTCTGAAAACGCCTCCACGCGTCTGTACCTCAGCGCTGCGTATGACACCATCAGGTCCTTGTATGGTGCGCACTATCTTCCCATATGGCCATACATTTCGCGGCAGTTGACCATCCGCAATGACTACTATATTCCCCGGTGCGAGTTGCGTGCGTGAATCTCGGACGTCGCCGCGCGGTGTCAACGTTGGTAGGTATTCGTTTATCCAACGAGTCCAGAACTTGTCCGCTAGCGCCTGTGTTGCGCGCCATGTCTTTCGATCGGCGACGTCGCACTGCCCTGTAGTTGGTAGTCCAGTAGCCGAGCCTAATAAGAAGTGGTTCGGCGTGAGCGCCTCCTCGTCGCCAGGTTCAACACTTACGTGTGTGAGGGGTCGCGAATTGACGGTGTGCTCGATCTCGATTAGCAACGTGGAAAGTACTTCCTCCTTTGGTGCGCGTTCCTTCAACACGGCCGACAACGCCGACTTTACGCTTCTTATTAGTCGTTCCCACGCGCCGCCCTGATTTGGGGCCCCGGGGTCAATGAACCGCCATTCCATATCTTGCTTAATTGCGAATTCATTGAGGTCATTCGCCCATTGCTTATATGCCTGTTGGATTTCAACATCGGCTCCTCGAAAATTAGTCCCGTTATCGGACATCATAGTTTTAGGCCATCCGCGCCTAGCCGCCATTCTTCTTAGCGCTAATATAGCTGAATCGATGTTCAAACTTGGCAACAACTCTATATGTATTGCTCGCGTGACAAGACAGGTGAACAACATACCCCATCGTTTTTCATGCCGTCTTCCTATTGTGACTGTCATTGGGCCGAAACAGTCTACTCCGCAACGGGTGAACGACCGCAGGTGGGTGTCCAATCGTTCAATAGGTAAGTTCCCTTTTACGGGCCGTATTGGCGGCTTCCTTCGTCGCTTACATATCACGCAATCTCTTATCAGTGCGCGCACTGTCGGTCGAACCTTTAAAATCCAAAAGCGTTCCCTCGCTTTGTTCACTATATATTCACGTCCCGCGTGATGATCCCGTTCGTGAATCTGACGTAAATATAGTGACGTCATCGGATGTTTGCCTTCCAAGATGGGTGGGCACTTCCTATCTTGAGAAACGTTCGCGGCATTTATGCGACCGTTTAAACGAATGACGTCGTCTTGAAAAATCGGGTCCAATCGGTAGAGTCGACTGGTCCTGTCTACTCTCCTACCTACAGCGAGTCGCGCTATTTCCGCTGGAAAACACTCTCTCTGAGCCTCCCTTATCAGTAGCAGCTCGGCCTCCTGCTTGTGACGCAACGTCAACCGGGTAGCGCGTTTGCGGCATTTGTCGACGAACAGCAGGACATACGCAGTCGTTCGTAGTAATCGTTCGTATGACGAGAAACGAGTCGTGTCGACGAGGCTGGTGATGTGCGCTATGTGCGTGACGATCTCATCACCCCCCTCTCCCTGCGCGATCTCCGTTGGCCAGATATGTTCTGGTCCGCCCAGGAAGAGGGGACCAGTGAACCATCTGCTGTCGCTTTCCAGTTGCGTCATTTCGGGCCGAGTTGCGTCATCGGCTACTTTGTTCGTGTACACTTTTTCCTTGAGGTCATTGACCTGTGACACGTGTGCTTTTTTGAAGTCAGCTGACTTATCCATTTTCCTTTCAATGGTGTCGAGTCTACGAAAGGTCATATCGTGACTCGGTGGTAGGTGTGGCTCATCACTCCGCCACGGCAATCCTACCTCATGGTGACCGTTGACCAGCCGAGCAGTCTTCGTGAAAATATCCTGCGCCCGTTCGTCTGCCAGCACTGTTCTCGGCTGGTAAACTATCCCCTGAGCGTCGATCGAGATATGCGATGTGGTGAGGTCCTTTAACTCTTCGCAATCCTTGGATATTTCCTGTGGGTGCACGTGCAATGCTGTCCCGCTACTCGCCTCGAATTCAGTTACGCGCCGTGGTACCGTTCCGTGTACCACCCATCCTAGCTGCGTAAGTGAAGCGGCTGGCTCGTTCTGCCGTCCCGTGAGCAAAGTTCGCGACACTATCAAATGCCAATTATCGGCGCCTATCAATAGGCGTGGCTTCGCATTCTCGTAACACACGTCACGTGCAGGTATACGTTTCATGTGTTCGCAGCGTAGATAGCTCGCTTTCACGGTCTGACCGGTTATATTTAAACTTTTAACGGTACGCGCGCGTATGTTAAAATACTCTGAGCGTTTTCCCTTGATGTCTATTTCCACGCAACGACTGTCGTTCTCTTGTCGCGTGGCCGTAATCCCGTGGACGCGTAACGCTCGCTTAGTTCCTTTTGCGCCCATTTCGTTAGCTATCTCTTCGTCGAGTAGCGTAATAGTGGAGCCCTCGTCCAGTAACGCATGCGTCTCTATTTCCTTGCCGTTTGGCCCCCGCAACGTTACTGGGCACACTTTGAGTAACACCGCGCTTATCTCGCTGCCGGCATGGGCAGATACGGTGGTCGCCGATTCTTCCCTCACGCTCCTGGTCCCACAGTTGATGGAGGCGCTAGCCGCGTCCGACGTTCGGTCGGCGGTGTGGAGTAGCCTATGGTGCGATCTACGACATTCCTGCTCTCCGCACTTCCTCGCGGTACACTTGAATCGACGATGTTTACTCGCCAGACATTTGAAACATGCTCCAGTTTCCTTGGCCCATTCCCATCTTTGTTGGACCGTCATGTCACCAAGTTTCTTGCAGCTTGGCGTGGCATGTCCCTCACCACAGCACAAGCACGTCTTCTTAGCCCTCTCTCTCTCGTCCTCGCCAGGTCGCTCGGCGGCGGCGTACGTTGCGGGTACGCGCGCTTTGTTCTTCCTAATGACCGCTTGTGCTCTGGCGGGAGTTTGCTGACGCGTCGCTTCCTTTGAAGTCGTAGTCACGGTCGACGAGTACGCGTATCTTACGGCCCGATCAGCTTCCCTCATTAGGTAGCGCGACAGCGTAACGATCTCCGCTTCCACGCGACTACCATGCTCTTGGGCGTAATCACACCAACGCGCGCGCATGTGTGGGCTGAGCTTCTCTACCACGTGTCTGGACAGCATTGGGTTTTGTAGGTACCCCCTATCATCCAGACACGATAGCACGCTGACGATGTTCTGCAGCTTTATCGCGAACGCGTTGAGTTCAGCGGCCGTCGTACCGAGTCGCGGTAATTTTCTTAACTCGTCGAGTGACTTGTCGATTATAATCTCGGGACGTCCGTAACACTGTTCGAGTGTATGCATTATCACGGCGGGGTCAGCAGCGGTGCAAAGTAGCGCGGACACGGTCTCTCTCGCTTCACCTTTCAGGCTGTTGCGTAGGCGCGCTAAGTTCTCTCCTCGTGAGAATCCATACTCTCGTGTCGAGTCTCGCATTGCTGACTTGAACAGCAACCACTCGTGCGGCGCTCCCGTGAAAATGGGCAACTCTATCGCTTGACGCGGCGGCGGTCGATAACGTGTCATCCTATTTAACGCGTCGGCTAGCTTATCGATATCTCGGGATCGAGATCGAGATCTATGTCGCGACCTAGGCGGTGACCGCGACCTAGGTTCGCGGGGCTCCTTATTCTCTACGCGGGGCGGCTCCTCCCTCGGAAAGTACGCGTGTTCTCGCTCCTCATACTGTGGCGTACGCGGCCTCGTAAATTCCTGCCTACCCCGGGCGCGCTCGGCTTCCTCCCCCCGTATGTGAACCGGGGCGGGTGCGCGTATCGCTGACGACGTTTGATCCGGCGGAGTCAGCGATGGTAATTCCTCGTCCCCCGTAGGCTGCGCGCATTGCAGCCAATTATCGATTCGATTATCGGTGTCCGCGACGTCCTGGGCTATATCACTATCTCGATCTGTTTCCTCGCGAATGGTAGCTACATCTATCGCTAATCTCTTCTTAACCAGCTCGGCTTCGAGTTGCAATTCCTGGCGGCGTATCGCGGCGAGGCGCTCCTCAGCATGTAATTCTGCTTGCCTAATGCGCAGTACAGCACTAGCGGTGGATTGGCGCGATCGTACGGATTGGACGGGCGACCTACTATTTATCCTATCAACGGCGGGCGCGGGCGCTGGGATGGCGGTCGCGGCGGCGGTTGACGTTATAGCATCCATCGTAATGTTCTCGGCTGTCGGCGCGTTCGTAGGCACTGTTGCAGGAACTGGTACAGACGCGGGAATCGTAACGCGAGGGTTAGCGCGTGATAATATTGTCGCGCGGGACGACGGTGACGCGGGGGGTTCTTCAAACACGCGGGCTTGCGTATCTTCGTTCTTCTGGCTTCTTGTAGTCGGCATCCTTCCTCCTCGTTTGGCACCCTAGCTCTATCAATGCCCTAGCGGCCCTATCAGACCTACCGGAGGGCCCTATGAGAGGGATATGCTCCGGCAGGGATGGAAAATGTGCAGGAAATGGAAAGGTGGGGACTACCCTGCAGAGAGCTACACGCGGTACGAGGTGCTCAGCAACCGGTGGGAACGACCGGTTGCCTCGGCAGTGCCTACAGTCCGGCCCTCGCAACGTGCGCAGCCTTACAGGCGCAGTAGTGCTGTTCAACCACGTTTGGTTGGCGACACCGCACAATATGTCGCACCGCCTTGAAACGGCGTTAACTCAGGCACGCACCTTTGACACCGTTAGGTGGCACGTACCTGAGCCGCGGTCCACCCGCTTAAAAGGTTCTTGACGCGACGGCGTAAAGGACCCGTGGATCCCTCTCTGCAGCTCGACACGACGGCTTGACTCGACGCTGGCGGCTCGAAGTTCCCGACGTGGCGACAATCCTAAGCACCTACTGGGTCGGACTTGCTGCGTTCCTGTGTTCCTTTTCCCTCTTCAGAATAGGTATTCTTCGTAACGTGACTTGCTGCGTTCCTTTTCCCACTTGAAGCATTCCTTTTCTTTCTTGAAAGCGTTCCTCTTCTTTCTTGAAAATAGGTTTCTTCGAAACGTAACTTGCCGCGTTCCTATTCTTACTTGCAGCGTTCCTGTTCGAGCTTGAAGCGTTCCCTTCTTCAATCTTCGACACCCAACTGTATTTCTTCACGTCTCCCCAAAGACGCACAATAAGCCGCTCGATATTCCTTACCAAAGGACCAATATCCGGCTGTCGAAGGACCAAAGTTCCTCTGTAGGGGGCAGAGGATGTAAATAATTACACAACACAATGGTCACGCTTGAAAGGCCTCAGCCAATTTATTTAACACGTATAAAAATACAGACTTCACATAACACGTGTAAATACTTTCACATAATCGAGTCCTTTACGTACATACGCGTGACGCTAACTCACAAATAGTTCACAGTTACTTTACAATACTTCACTGACTCTAATACGTTAGATAACTTAGCAAATCTGGAAATCTAGGGCCGCTCCAGGAGCGTAGGGTGCCAAGACAAACTGTCGTAGTGACGCTTCGAGTCGAACTGCAGAGAGAGAACGTCGTCTTCAAGGAAAGTGCAGCTTAAGTACTTTTTCAGCCGGTCGCAAGTCGTGGGAGAGAGTCCCTTTCCCTCTAGTCTATTCCCTAATCCTGTTGAGGCCGGCTGACGTTCACCTCTCGACCCCCCGCATACAGCGAGCACACCATTGGTCATCAATAGTGGCGTGATTTTCTCCGTTGTAATCTACCAATAGAAACCCAGATTATTCTTAACGGTTTTTCTGCGCTATTTACTTCTAAGAACCGCATTATGTACTTCTAAGAACTCAGTACATAGCCTTATATACTATCCCAGTAGCTGATTGGACAATAGTCTGGCCTCTGATAGGCTTGCTCTCTATTAGGTACAGCGCTTATGTACATACATTACGCGTCTGTGAATGACGTAATGTTGATTATATTTAGTGATTCTAAATTACATGCTCGTGTCCGTAACACGTTCCAAATAAGAATAGGATCGATTTTTACGCCATGTTGTGACGTCATAGCGGTCAAATCGAAAAATTGGGTAGGGTGAGCAAAACAATAAATGTTTTGAATAATATTTATTTACCATGATTCGTAAAAAAAAGAAACAAAAAAGTTTAATCAGAATCCAGTTCTTCATTTATGCTAATCTTTGCTTTCTTTGCAAACCGTACTTTCCAATCAAAATTGGACAGATCAAGGTTATTGGCTTTCCTATTCTTATTTGGAACGCATAGTACTTGTTTATTTATTACAAAGTTCCAGATTGATTTTAGGCTATAGGTGTTGCCCAGTACCTACTCCAGTTGTGATGTAAAGGTCGGTGTCAATCAAGGTAATTGATATTCAACCGAACCTGCAGGTAAGACCGAAAACTTACCGAAATCATGTCAAGCAAAGTCTATCTTTCGACTGCTTTCAATATAAAAAAAAACTTATTAAAATTGTGAGGGAGTTAACTATTTATTTCAATTAACTGCAAAGGCCTTTTCTAAAGTGATCCACTGGTGCTCACTTGTGGCTGGAAAGGCAACACGGCGTCCTTACCTTCCGCATGACGCAGGTCCTCACCGGACATGGTAAGTTCGGGAGGTTCCTGCACCGGATTCATGCGGAAGAAACGCCCGGGTGTCACCATTGTGTGGACCACCCGGAGGACACGGTGGAGCACACAGTGGAGGTACAGGCCATGGTCCGGAGCGAGGAGGAGTGGCAGGCGGTCGCCTCCTTCTGCGAAGCAGTAATGCTAGCAAAGGAGGCGGCCGATCGCGTGAGGCAACGGTCCTCACGCCCCAATCGCCGCCAGGATTCCGATCCCGATTTCCGGCCATCGTAGGCGCAGGCTTGCGGACGGCGAGCAATGGGTGGCTCGCCGTCCGACCGTCCGGTAACCGTCCGGACCGAGCCCAAGTCGTCGACGGCGCGTGCTGTTCCACGCGCGCCTCAAGGAGATGTCAGCAACTGTAGGAGCCTAGCAGGGTCGAAGCCTACTGGGGCCAAGGGTCTGATTCTGAAAGGAAGACTCGGCTCTGGTACGAAAGGCAACGAAGGAACAGGAGTGGGTTTTTAGTCAGTAAAAGTCTGACAGTATCTCCCGCCCCGCCCAAGGGCGGGAAATGTCATAAGATGATTTTCCCACCGAAAAAAAAAAAAAAACTGGTGCTCACTTGACAATCGAAAGGCGGCCGTTCGCGCGAAGGAACGACTCTCACGCCCCAGCCGCCGGGATCCCGAAATCGATTTGCCATCGTAGGCGTGGCGAGCAATGGGTAACTCGCCGTCCGGCCGCCGACCGGTAACCATTCGAACCGAGCCCGAATCGTCGACGGCGCGTAGTGTTCCACGCGCGCCTCAAGAAGATGTCTGCAAAACCTTAGGGACCCAGCAGGGTCGAAACCTACTGGGGCCATAGGTTCGCTTCTGAAAGGTAAACCCTGGATCACAAGGCAAAGAAGAAGCATAGGCGTCGGTTTTAGTTAGTAAAAGTCTGACACGACCTCTCGCTCCGCCCAAGGGCGGGAGAAGTCATTGGATATTTTCCCACCTAAAAAAAGGCAGATGACAAGATCTATTGCTGTTTCACTGTTAGTACCTACGACCTTGTTAGTGACACAAAACTACAGAAAATCAAGCTTCAAGACAACAATACAAAACATGGTTCCTATTCAAGCCTCATCTTCAGTAGTGACATCAAGACTGAACTAACTCAAAAGGAACCTAACCCGCACCACCTCGATCTTAACCACCACACCTCTATTATTTCTGCAAACTTAGAAAGTTCCTCGTTAATGCGTTATTTTCCTCCTACTCGGTTGCTAGGCGACGGCACGTGTCTCGGTCATTACTACGAAGAAAGAGAAAATGAGGGGGGGGGGGGGATTTTCAACAAGGATTTACGTTGAGCTTTAGTCTAGCTGTTATTTTTGAATCTGGATTTTTTTGATGCTATGAGAAAAACAAAGACGGCTAGCGGTACAGAGTAGAGTTAATATGCGCTGTATGTACCTGGGTTCTTAACGTTACAGATTAGGTATGCAAAATGGGTCAATAGGTACTCAACTAATTCTTCAAAGTATTGCTCTATTTTAAAGATGCTAAACATGAATAAATATTGGCATAATAAATAATAAACGCGTAGTTGACACTTCGCGTGACCCAAGGGCTGACTTTTACCTCGGTCAGAGATTAAGCATTGCCATACAACGTGGCAATGCCGCCAGCCTTTTGGGCACACTTCCAGTCGACAGCGATGCGGAGGAATTTTATGACGCCATATTTTAGCTAGTAGCTTTTGCCTTTAGTGTATATATAGTTTTAATTAGTTAAGTGTTTTTATAAATAAATTAATAAAATTATTGAATAAATATTGCCTTTTTACCCGACTGCAAGAAGGGTTATGTTTTTCGCGCGTATCTTTTTTCCAACTATCTTAGGGTCGGCTACCGGTCTAACCGGATGTAGATGAATACCCGTGTTTTACATGGAGTGACTGCCTATCAGACCTACACAACCCACTTACTGGGCAACACGATATTCAGTGGATAGACTAATTGGTCAGACTTACTAGCATCTGACTACCTGTAACGATTGTCAAAGATCTAAGATGAAAGACTAGCGAGACCAAAGGCTTTATGTGCTTTTTCAGGCACTGGGTGTCAGAAATATCTTAGATAAACTTAGAAAAGTACACAAGTACTGAAAAATTCACATTAATAGGTAGGTAGGTACTTGCCCGGTTACGAACCTTCAACCTGGTTTGATAACCTAAAAGGTATAAATATTTAAATAATTGAAAACATGAAAGTACAATGATACTCTTCACCCGTTTTATAATTTACCTATTAGTTAGTTGCCTATTTAAATGAAACCTTTTATATTAAACACTCGTTAATGTTCATAGAGTGAAGTTTCCACTTTCTGAACTAGAGGACTATTGAAACACTTCCACTATATAAATACTTCAGCAGTCACTAAAATACCGTAGAGCTAGAAAACAGCTAGTAAACAAAGCAGTATTGCCAGTTAAAATATACAATACAAAGAGTGTAGTGCCTACATAACTAAAGTTGTGAAATCCACTTTGTAAGGCGACCGGCCATTTTGTTCCCTTCAGTACCTACTTGATCAACTAAACTTTGATCAAAGAAACTCAATGTTCATTGAAAATAACATTTTGTTCGGAACGTTACTTCAACGTGATTAAATAATGTGATCTTAAAAGGAAGTCTGAAGTAATTTTTATGTTTCAGAGAATTATGAAACAAAGGAAGCGGGTGGGCGAATTAACGGGCGCTTTTGTAAGCATGGCGCTCTAAGCATGTTTATTGTATTCTATTTTGAATAAACGCGTTTTGACAAAGATTTTCTAAAAATACAAACAATTTACCTACTTAACATTAAATTTAACGAATCGCTTAACATTACCTGGGTTCTCTTTACACGAAATCGAGTACCTAGTAATCCTATAATACTTTATCTTTGTAACTCTCCAATCTAGATTCTGGACAGCAATTTCCAGCTGAGACATAGGTAGTCCTCGTGTCACGTCCGCTAACTTACGCAGTTGTAACCGATACTGGTGTCATGTAGCAAACATTGTGTGGGTACCTGTGTCTTTACAACCGTATCGTTAACCCTGTGTCTGACATTCAATTAAATAACTTTACTAGGTATCCCGTCGTAGGTACCTAAAGGAAATATTTGTGTATGTATGTATTTGCACAGAATATAAAACGGAGAGATAATTAAAGCAAGTATTTGATTGCCCTACCTAAACAAATTAGAAATTGTAATCATTCACCATCCTTTGAATACTCCTCTGCTTGTTGTAGCCTTTTTAGGGTTTGGTACCCAAAGGGGCTTTATTACTAAGACTCCGCTGTCCGACCGTCTGTCTGTCTGTCTGTCCATCTGTCACCAGGCATTATCTCATGAACCGTGATAGACAGTTGAAATTTTCACAGATGATTTATTTCTGTTGCCGCTATAATAACAAATACTAAAAAACAGAATGAAAAAAATGTGATATGGGAGCTCCCATACAACAAACTTGATTTTATTTGCCGTTTTTTGCTACGGACGGTACGGAACCGTTCGTGTGCGAGTACGACTCGCAATTGGCTGATTTTTTGGACTATGCCATTAGTCTGAATCTTGTATCGACTACAAATAACCTGTAAAAACCAACGTGTTATGTCAGTACGTTCAGCTCGATCTGCAGAGTTGCATCTGCAAATCCAGCTAAACCAGTGGACACCAAGACTACAACATCTGATGATTACTTTGGCCAGTGGGTACAACTGACCAAAACCCGATAGAACACGCTTAGGAGACGCGCACGCGAGCTGTTTGGAATCGTTCAGAGGAGCCGTTAAGAATTGGACTGGCTACTGCCAAAGTTACTGGGTAACTTAAGCTTCAGCACCGCCGTGTCTACGTTAAGGCGATCGGTGGCGGCCACCTCTTGCGTTGGACCCTGGTTCAGGCCATGGTACGGGGCGAGAGGGAATGGGAGCAGTCACTTCCTTCTGCGAAGCAGTAATGCGAGCGAAAATGGTGGCGGAAACCGTAATGGTGAAGACATCTCCACACCCCAGCCGCCGCTGTAGGAGACACTCCGGGCATCGGGAGTCACTGGGTGATTCTCGGCCATCATAAGAAAGAAAGAAAACAGTTTATTTACGCGAAATGAGTCAATCTTAAAACTAATTAACAAACAATCATTATATAGGGAAGATATGCGTCACATCCATCATAGGTGCGGCCTTGCGGATGGCACACGCCCCTCAAAGAGGTGTCAGCAAAATGGACGGGGCCCATTAGGGCAGATGCTTGTCAGGACTGAGAAATTGTTCGAAAGAGTTAGGGCCCTGAAGAAACACATGTGGGTTTTAGTCAGTTAAAGTCTGACACTTCCTCTCGTCACCCAGAGCGGGAAAAGTTATTTGTTGAATTAAAAAAGGCATCTACCCAAAATGATTTTCGCACGTGCTTGGTACTATATTACCAATTGTAATTACCGTATATAAAGTATCAGTATACACGTTTTCCAGGTGAACGCAATTTTTTATTTGTTTAGATACAATAATACGTTGTATCTTTCCAGGCTTACAAGCATTTTTGATTTAATTGATTTAAACGAACCAACTTTGTGGTTTCTATTTACCTTGTGAAATACTTGTTAAAATAATGTTGAGAATTTCCGTTAATTTCATTAAGCAGTCCATTAGGACAGACCATCTTAATGTAACTCTACCTGTAACGGAAAACATTATTACTTTGAAAATTTAAAATAAATAAAATACCTCTGCTGCTTTCATAAAAGTTACATTAAAAGCAAATTGAACAGAAACGCCGCCCGTCCGTAATGCTCCCAGACCTTGCAGAACATTGTCTGGGACCAAATAAATTTCTTATTAAGAATAACCCGTCGCTGCGACTTTCTTTTTGTCGTCGGTCGCAATAGCCGGGTCTGTGAGACCCACATAATTAGGTTTGGGAGGTCAGCGCGGCCAAGGAGACATTTTGACCATGCGTTACTTAGAAAATGAAAATGATTTTTTTTTTGTTTTAATTCGTAGGTAGTTATTTATTTAACAAACAATTTATGTACACATATGATAAATAGACGCAAGTTTGTAGAACAGCTTAGTCCAGCATATATTCAGTATTTCAGAGTAACCATGGAGTTTCTTGCCGGTTCTTCTCCATAGGAAACGACCAATTTGGAACCGTGCACTAGCTTCTGCCGTTTTATAAGTGCCTATGTAAGCCTATGTCAAATAAAAACTTTAGACTTTGACTTTCAGTCACTTCGAATTTAATGACCTATGTAGGTTGATATAGTAGGTATTTTTAGGGTTCCGTACCTCAAAAGGAAAAAAACGGAACCCTTATATGATCACTTTGTTGACTGTCTGTCAAGACCCTTTATCTCGGGAACGCGTGGTAGTATCGAGTTGAAATTAAAACCATATACTCAGATCCAGGATCCCTTGAAGCTCTCAAAAAATTAAACTTCTAAGTTACCGAAAAAAAAATACGTTTTTTGCAACATAAACGGCCGTACCGTTTATGTTGCAAAAAACGTATGTTTGGAAACTATCAAGGGAATCAAAATTCATAGGGTACTTCCTGTTGACCCAGAATCCTGAAATTTAGCATAGAGAAAGGTCTTATAGCACGGGTACCCGTGCTATAAGAGCACGGGTACAGGAATAAATTTTGTTACGTCACAAAAAAAAAATTTTGCGATTCGGAAAAATCTTCGAGACTCCATTTGAGAATTGAATTATTTATTTACAAGTTTGTACGGAACCCTCCGTGCACGAGTCCAACTTGCAATTGCCCAGTTTTTTTTATTATTGACTAGCTTCTGCCAGCGGCTCCGCCTGCGTGAGAGTAGGTTTCTCCATACAAACTTTGGAACCCTGTTTCATTCATTTAGGAGGTGGATTTTGGAAAATCCTCTCTTTGTACTCGTCTTCTAAAACTTCACGTTCCTGGTCTCAGTACTTTCGGTGCATTGATATGTCAGTCAGTCAGTCAGTTTCTTCTTTTATATACATAGATAGACTCACGCTTGACCACAATCTTACCTGACGGAAAGTGACGATGGAGCACGCTTGCCTGGAAGTAACCTATTCACTTTTGACTTATAGACCCCCAGGTTGTAGCTATCAGAAAACACAGACTCCAGCAGGGAGTTCCACTCCTCAGCTGTACCCACAATAAATATGTTCCCAAAATGTTTAGTGTACTGTATCTTTGTGACAGCCCTGAAACTATAAGGGAAACATGACATACTAATTAAGACAATTCAGTAATCAAGAGGATAGTTACTGAGGCATTTTAAGTGTTCTGTAGAGTAACAGTAGTTAGATAAGTACCTATCTAGCTTCTTTGGGACGCTTTTACAAAACAACGAATAAGACCAAATACGTTGATTGTGAAGAAACGGTTCTTTAATTAACAGCGTGGGCATTTAATTACAGACTAATTCAGCCTGCGAAGCCACAGGAACCAATTCCGCTCATTTGCATAGATAACTCGATTGCGTCGGCAACTTTGAACTGTTCGCTGTATTTTTCTTTATCAGTGGAAATAGAAGCCTTAGGATTTATCGCAGGTTTGAGCTAAAGCTAAGTTAGGTTATTTTTTGGTACCTTTACATATTATAAAACAAAATTTCCCACCGCGTCTGTCTTTCTGTATGAACGCGATAAACCCAAAATTTACTTAGCGAATTTTCATATAGTGTTCACCTATAAACAGAGTAATTCTTATGAGAGGTTTAAGTACTTAATACGTGCATATTATAGTAGAGAAAAGTCGAGAATTTCAAAGTTTTCAAACAGCCGTGCGAAGCTGGGAAGGGTCACTAGTATATTATAAACAAAGTCTCCACCGCGTCTGTATGTCTGTCTGTTCGCGATAAACCCAAAAACTTCTGAACGGATTTTCATTCATTTTTTGCCAATAGACAGTGATTCATGAGAAAGGTTTAAAGGTATATATTTGCATATTATAGGAGTGAAAAACCGAAAATTTCAAAGATTTGTAACAGCCGTGCTAAGCTGGGGTTAGTAATAAATAAACCTAACTTATTCCTAGGCTTGTTCTACAGGAGTCGTGCTGGTAAAATCCAACGACCACAAATAGCCTTTGGCCGTCTTCAATAATGTACCTGGTTTCAATTTCTATGGATAGTTTTCGTACCTAATTCCAGAGATTAGATATATTTTACAAACAATCACACAGACGATTTTATCTAATTATCGTAGAATACAAATTTCGATTAAGCATCATACGTAAACCTACCTGGGAAAGCTTAACAATTCAGAGCCATCGTACCTACAGTACAACAATGTTCCAACAAAATAACGGTCACAATAAGACATGAAAGGATTCCAGCAGGTCTCAGGATCTAAGTCTGTTAATTCCGGTAACACATTAAACACCGGCTAGATTAAATAAGTGAACATTCCTGTCCGCACAACAATATTTAAATACGAAATGTCCCAATTGTCACTAGGTCGTGGGACCCTACACGAGTACCTACCTGCGCTACGCTAACAGGGTTAATGCTGCCTACCCAGAAGGTACAAAACATTTATCTGTATTTGAACTAGAAATGAACTCCTTTGTTACTGACACACACACTAACACGTTGTTTGTTATATACACACACATACCTGCCACACACTCTCTCTTTGTTTTTAATAAAGGTCTCATAGGGTTACAGCGGACTTGCTTTTAATTACTTGTTAGTTTATATTAGTTAATGCACTGTTTTGTTCTGTACTTATACTTATGCTACTTGCCTAGTTAAGTTTTGTGATGTAATTTGAAAAGGTTTTGTTTTGAGATTTGGTTTTGTTAACTCACTTTGCGAGTTTGTGTCTATTTAAAACTTATTGTAATCATAAATGATCAGAAAAGAAATAGAAAGTCGATTTTTTCTTGGGTACTCCCAATTTAATTAAAAGCATACCTTTATAAAATGATGTCTCATATTTCCTTGTTCACTCAATATTTATAACAAACTCGAAAACTCAATGCTTAATCCGTCAGCTGGGACAAATCTCTTCACACCGACATAAATAAAACAGAATTACGACAACACAGCACCGCAGACTCATAGTGGTGTACTAACATATGCAAAATCCTACGATATCGCATCGTTTCTCAAATCAAACGCACGTTGTGTAGGGATGGGAATCAAAGTAGGATCGGCGGCAAGGCGGACTCCCCGGGGGCAGCACTCAACGCGTGATGGATACAGCCTTGACTCGCCCCGGGATAGAGTTATGGTGCAAGTAAAAAGAGTAAGCGATTTGTATTTCGTCGGACATTGTTGATGGCAATGATGATGTATTAGAGGCAGTTTTCTGTGGTAGATAATAGTGATGTAACGAATGTTAGATTTCTTACATTCGTGAATGCAAATGCGAATATTCAAATTCAATATTCGCGAATACGAATGTTGTCTTTCAAATAAATTGCGCGCAAAATGTCATATAGGTTTGACGTTTCGTGTCAGCCAAGTCTATACCGAACATAACAGAGCCGTTACAGACTGATTAAACGAAGCTTATCACATTAAGTTCATTCGAAAAGATTTGTTATGATTTGAGGTTAACATGTTGTTTCACAATTTGAGACACCGCAAATGTGAAATGCTAGTTGTGTGATAGAAAAATATTAAAGTTGTATATTCGTGAATATGAATGCGAATATTCGTTACAACACATATATACATATTATCTTATCCGTCTCTGTGTTCCGTGAGTGTGTCCGTGGCATCACCAGGCCCTATGAGAATACCAGCGCTGCGTAATTTTACATTTTGTTAAATATTGCAGCATATGCTGAGATAGGAGCCTTTTTGGCCTCGCACAGGTCTTTTATTATCTTTTAATATTGTTTTCTTTTATTTTAAATTAAGTATTTATAGATTAATAAATAGGTACTTTTTGTTTTATTGTTGTTTTTCCTGTGCGAGTCTCAAATAAATGTTTTCTTTCTTTCTTTCAAACCGGCACGGCCAAAGTCTACCGAGGCCATTGGTTCGCTTCTGAAAGGATAACCCGGCCCTGGAATAAAAGGCAACGAAGGAACTAGGAGTGGGTTTTAGTCAATAAAAGTCTGACACGCCCTCGCGCTCCGCCCAAGGGCGAGAGATGTCATTAGGTGATTTCCCTCCTCAAAAAAACCTCCCTCACTATGTGAGCTTCTAAAATGAAAATCTCACCCACTATATATCCCGCCATTACGTGTTTATGTATGTAAAGTTCACCAAGAGCATAGTTTGTTGAATCAGACGCGTCTCTGGTCTTGCCGGGGACATAATCAAAAACTCCGCTTGATTGTGTTTAATGTGGTACGGGAATGAGTGAAGCGACATAGGTTTACTGTTTGGTGCATAATTCTATAGGTAATTCTCGTATCATGAATACCCAATCAGAGCGTCATGCCATTTTCGGTCACGGGTACGATGTTTCACGATCGGACTTTAGAAATGGATTCTTATACACTCTGCATTATTCAAATCTTAACAAGAACCGCTTGTAGATATAATTATGCATCTAAGCGTATGTAAGTAGGTATAGCAATTATATTGGCCACATTTGGTGTGGCATGACAAAAAGTTGGCGCTGATCGTCTCCCCTGGAGCGGCACTCAGCGGGTGATACATACAGCCGTGATTCGCTCCGGGGTATCAGAAACGGTACATACTATGAAAAAAAGCGATTTTAGGCGCAGTGTCGTTTTACAGTTTCCTATAACGTTAGGTTTGTTTAATTTAAACATAATGTGCACCTGTATCGATTGACAAAGAAGATAATCATTGTAACATTATGATTACTAAATTAGAGTAATGGATCTAGATCTCATTTTACAAGAAGAATAAGTCATATATAAAACTATTATGGCACTCAAGAATAATCTTAAATATCCCTCTTGCTCTTTTTTGATACTCTATCGCTTGTAACCTATGCAGGTAACCTCTACCAATATTATTTATATGATCGCACCAAAATTCTCGTTTTCGTAACCCCCGGGAAGCGTGCGTCAGCGTGTGGTTTTGATCTTATACCATAAATGGATGCAGGGAAAGCAGGGTTCTACGGAAGCTGCTCAAGGACTTGTTTTGCAGTCATGGGGGGTAGGGTAGTTTAATATTCTCATAAGACTTGTTTGCGCAGCAGGTGGGATACGCAACTTTATGTTTTACGTAAAATCTACAGCTTTATTGAAAACGAAGCGGTTAGAATTCCGCAATACGGCATGTTGCTTACTTACTGTACTACGGACTATGTATATAGCTTTTTATTGCCTTTATTTATTAGAAACAGACACAATACTAGGAATATACGAATATTAATAGAGAAGAATAGAACCTACAGAATATTTTTGAGCTTAACGTGCACGTGTGAGTTCTATAGATATTCAGATTAAAATTTTAAATTACACATAATACAATTAAAATTAGAACTAAACTATACTAAAACCTTTTATTACCTATGTTCAGTTTGGTCGGTATATTTCATCAACGCCATATAGCACCTTCCTGGTTACTGGTCCAAGTAAAAAATAGTGTAGGTATCTAAACAAATATCATCATGTATTTGTTTAGAGAATTAGTTAAGTAACCTTAGGCAGTTACGTAGCCTGTACATATTTTTAGGCAAGCAGGCCTTGTCGGTGACAACACTATCCGTGGTTTTGAGAGATTGATATCGAGGTTTACCTCGAAGCAAGAAGTACTTGGTTAATAGGTAATCTTAGATACTCCTTAGCTATTAGCCTTAGCTATTTTTAATCGCTGATCGCTTATCCTTTGCTCCACCAATTTGATATACATCGGTGATGTCGGGTGGTGGTAAATTTCACGTTTTTATGACTGCGTTGATGTGTGACGTCAGCAAGTCGGCAGCATCTTGAAACGTTTTGTGAAAAATATATTATGTGTATAACATAAGGAAGCGGGAGCTTAGTTACGAGTTCGAGAAGTAAGACTTCCAGTACAGATACTCGTAAATAAAATACATTTACGAACATACACTTGTTATTGGTCGCTGTATTTCCATTTCATTGGAAATATTTTATTCAGCGTCAGCTTTTTTAAAAGGATTTCAGGATTTTTATTAATCTATCTACCTAGTTAGGCTAAAGTTAATCGTTAGGTACACAGATCGATCATTTTAAAATAGCCTACATTTTGATACAAGTACATAATTCACGTGTTATGAAGCCGAGTGCTGTAGTAACTTTCCACGTGTAGGTATCAAACGACGTTTTTCAATTCACTTACGAAGAAGTCATTAAATGGGGGTTGACGCGCGACTCGTGGGGGTCACCTAGCGCCCAGCCCGATACAATAAACACAATAAATTGTGGCGAGGGCGAGCTCGTGCACTTTTCCGCACTAGTGCGGAAACCGATACTGGAAACCAGTAAGTAAGTAGTGCGTGCCTAAAAGTGGTAAGGATAAGAGTGGATTTTCGAGTAAGTGTATTAATAAGAAGCTTTTTATTAGCTCATACTATTTACTACCAAAATATTTTGGTTACACGAATTGATTTCCCCAAAGTAAATTACAATGTTCACTTATAAGACAAACAATAACAAATAACAAGAAGACTTATATCTAAGTAGGTAAGCATTAAAACTTTTCTTGCTAAAATAAATTGAAATCAGACATCATTGCATGAGTCATTTGTTCCAAAAGAGACTTACGTTACTTCACACTTTGGAAGTGTTTTTCGTAAAATTTGTTAAAATTTCCGTCAAAGGATTTTGTTGGCAGCATATGCATATAATAGTATTTAATAATCAGCCTTATAATATCCCCACTTTTGGGAATAGGGCTTCCTCTTTAGAAGAGGGACGGGCTGGCCGTAATCCACCACGCGGGCCCAGTGCGGGTTGGTGGATGTCACATGTCTTCGAATTTTTAATTCTATGACATGCCTGTTTCCTCATGATGTTTTCCTTCACCGTTTTGAGTGATGGTGAAATAAATTACACAAAGTAAGGCGCCTGGCTGGGTTTGAACCTATGACCTTACAGCTCGTAAGTTTGTTTCCATTGGTCCCCCAAAAGATTTTGTTGGTAGGCAGCTTATCTCTTTAATTAGTGATTTATAAACCCTTGGAATTCTTAAATATCGCAAAGGTTTCGGATTCGCGTTATTAACACCAATCTGATGGGTGTTAATTTTAACAGTGAAGGGTAGTTTACTATCCACTGGTTTTCAAAGTTCTCAGTAAGAGCCATAGGTCAGCTTTTTGCGGCAATGTTTAGTTACCTACCAAATGATAAGGAAATTTTTAGTATTAGGGATTTCCTTAACTTTTATTTTTATTTTATTTATTTGGTCTACCAACAATTGTTTACACTAACAACTTGATGTAAGGCTGACATGCAAAAGAACAATTGAAAAGAACTGTAAGTATTTACATATATACAATTATTACTGTTACACTTTTAATGCTTAACAATTACAACAAATCTGATAAACAGTTTGCAATTTTAGATTTTCACAATTTTAGATTTTTTACTGTTTTGTAAGAAAAACCGGTCAAGCACAAGTGTCTGACTTGCGCACTGAGGGTTCGATACAAACTTATTCCTATAAATAATGCGATTCCCGAATCGAGTCTACAAGATTTTCCGGTTCACAAAAAGTATTTATTTTGACTTGTAACTATGGTTCTTAGACTTTTTCCTGTTTTTGTGCTGTGAGATCTTGCTTCATGCCAGAGTTCAGGATTCTAGCTCAATGGAAAGTACCATAGGATTTGATTTCCATATGTTTAAACGGAACTTAAAGGACATTATATTTAGATTGCGTTGAGTTATAAGTTTGATTATTTCACTGCTCCAAGGAGATTCCAACCCGAGTATTAAATATTAATTTGAGCTTTATATCTCGAAGTGACCGACATACTAACAGACTGACAGACGGACAACAAAGTGATTCTATAAGGATTCCGTTTTTGCCGACTGGGGACCCTACAAAATGATAACTAAGGTATTTCTTTTGAGTTCGATTAAGACCTAAATCAAACGAATATTGTAAAGGAAAGTTTGTGTCTATGTTTATTACTTCTTCACGCTTGAACGGCTGAACAGATTAGGATGAAATTTCATCCACGGGTAAACCATGTCCTAAAATAGCATAGAGGATACTTTTTATGCCGGGAGTATGCTCCATTGGGATATTTTTCTACTTGCACCGGACAAAGCCACTGGCAGCAGTTAGTGTTTAATGACGTGCAAATTGATAAAATATGTAGGTAAACTAAAATAGTATACAAGCATTTTATTTAACCGCTATGTGCCGATCAATAACCAATTACCAAATCATTTCTTATCCATATCCCGAAAACACAAATTGCTAATTCTTATCTAACTTTAATTTCCAAAGCCTATCAAAAGTAGTCCTGGGAAGCGTACGCAAATCTCGTCAATACCTAACATTGCACTGGTTTCCAATATCCTCGATACTTGGCCGCAAAAGCTTCACTTAGTTATCCACGGTAATGGAAAATGCTTGTTCTACCCTCCAGAGAGTGACAGAAGATGCTCTCTCCGTATTTTTGTAAAGGATTGTGGAGGAAAGAATGCAAATATGATTTGGTGAATATTTTCCGTGTGTGGTTTGGGTTAGTAATAGAATAAGAAATAAGAATATTTATCATTTTCAGGAATTATTATAAGTAGGTACTAATCATTATGTAGATAGCAGCTACGTTTTTTTCCTAAAGGCTTTTTTTTAAATTGTGTCGTAGATGTGAAATGAATGTAAAATTGAAGAATTGCTCTCTTATCTTTCGACATTTATAATATATTCTACCGATTTAGTAAAAAAAATGTCTAGCAATAATAACCTCTAAAGGTCGCGAGGGTACCAAAGCAATTCATTACCTTACAGGGACCCGGAAACGGTAGCGGTGACGGTGGCATGCCGGGAGAGCAGCGGATACAGCGCCGAGCACTCGGATTTATTCGTTCCGGAGTCGTGGTGTCGCGAGAAGAATAGACTCATAATAACGTTTTTTTTTTCCTAAAGAGAAGGTTAGAGTAATGGGTTTTGATGATATATGACTGACCTGCATAATTGTTTTGAAATCAAACTTGAATCAAAAAATCTGGCTCACAATTTTTTTCAGTTTCCGACAAATATAGCTCACACACAATTCAATGAATGGTTGCAATTTGAAAAACAGCCAAGACCTATCCGCTTACTAGATCAACAGCTACAAATATCTAGATCAATAAGTGACAAGAATTTGGCAAAAGAAACGATGGCATAGCACAGAATTCAATATATTTTCGCGACATACCGTACTATATAGCCGTCTAGACACCATGACAGCTCCATAAATCAGTCACCAGTAAATCCCTTACGATTCTGCGACGCCACGACCGAACTCCCATAAATTGTCGAAATGCGTCGTTCTTCATATTACTCACCTAAGGGATTCGTAAAGCTGTGTGTTCATTGGCCGACGATATCGTCGCTAATAATGTGATCGAAGATTTTCGGTTATTTTTATGTGAAAATGCTCAAAATTGCTTCCCAAAACCTTTTGTAACTATCCAGTACAATAGCTATCCGATGAGATCAAGAATATAACAAGTTATTGGCATTTCACAACCACTGTGCTTGGATTATAGGGACTTCTTTAACCTGCTTTAGATTGTTAAAAAATCGCAAGGCTTTGTCAGCAACGAATGGCGGCAGTTTTTACTAATCTTAGCTAGCATACAATGTCCAGCAACGTAGCCACTTGATAGCCAAGTGTATAAGCCGCTTTAGGCGAGCTATGATGTCATAAAAAATAAACGTTATGTTAGATGTATCGATACAGTGGACAGGCGGGCTCAGGCTAGATGGATGGCGCTATGTATGGCCGACAGGGGAAATAAACAAATACCATTGATGGGCGGCGCATGGGGCTGGTACACTTTTTACTTCTTTATTGACATACAAACGGGGGATACGGTAAAGAATCGACGATGCAGGTTTCCATAAAATCACGTAGAAGTTTGTTGTATATTTTGCCTTAAAATCACATGGTAAAATCGTTTCAATGTGTTTACCATTAGAAGATAAGGTCGGTGTTTTAGTTAGTCGGGGTTTCTGATCATCGTGGAGATTTGGTTTTGTTGATTTCAATCGAAGTTTTATTTGGTAAATCGAATACTAATTAAAATAAGTAGGTATAGGTAAGTTGATGGTAGAAAACGAAACCATCATTTTCTGGAATTTAAAATAAAAATGCGTTGATTCCTGTTCTGTAAAATCCGGTTCGAAGGACCAATATGTTTAGGAGATTGTCAATATGTTTACATTTTAATTTAATAGTCGTAACACTGTCCTGATACATACCTACATCATAAAAATTATCAAGTGAGGGTTCCGTACAAGCTTACATGTGTAAGTAGATAGTTAGTTTCCAGAAATGAGTCTCAAAGATTTTTCCGAATAGCAAAAAAAAAATTTTTTTGTGAATTTAAGATATTATAGTCTATTTACAGTTTCCAGATTTTTTTCTTTAATTGTGTTTTGATACCTTGCTTTTTACTAAATTTCAAGATTCTAGGTCAACGGGAAGTACCTGTAAGTTTTGATTTCCTTGAGAGTGTCAAAATATGCGCCTAAAAGAAGTAAAAACGGCCATGTCTTTAGATTGCCTTTATTTAGAAGTTTGATTTTTTCACAGATTTTGATTAATTTCAGCTTAATACCTCCACGCGTTTCTAAGACATTAGGGTTGACAGACAGATGGACATACAGAAAAACCGACCACAAAGTGATTTTATAAGGATTCCGTTTTTGCCAAATGAGTAGTATGGAATCCTAAAAATGCACAATCGACTTCCAAAGTCGATTCAAACTGCCACTAACATTATTTGAAGTTGTGCACGTGCAAACTTCACAGGAACGTTCAAGAGAAGTATATACCGATAAGCAAAGGCAATGTGTTAAAGATTTGCCGCCGGCGCCTGCTATTTATCGATACAAGTTTTCAACTACATGCTTTTCAGTTCATAACGGAAAGAGACTAAGGTACGAGAGGTGGCGGGAAAAATCTGAAAAGGCATAGCATTCAAGAATACTCTTTATAATTTTAACCCAATATTTTCTTGATCAGTAACACGTTCTACAATAAGTTTTTTTTTAGGAGTAGGTATAGAGACCATGAACTGAGTAAAAGTAAAAACCTACCTACGGCCCCAGTAGGTTCGACCCTGCTGGGTCCCTACGGTTTTGTTGACATCTCGCCGTCAACGACTCGGGCTCGGTCCGGATAGTTACCGGACGGTCGGACGGCGAGCTACCATTTACTCGCCGTCCGCAAGCCCACGCCTACGGTAGCTGGAAATCAGGGTCGGGAACCCGGCGGCTGGGGTGTGACTGTGTGAGGGCTCTTCCCTCACACGGTCGACCGCCTCCTTCGCTAGCATTACTGCTTTTTTGAAGGAGGCGGCCGCCTGCCATTCTTCCTTGCTTCGGACCATGGCCTACACCAGGGCCCGGCTCGAGAGATCGTTGCCACCGATCGCCCTCACGAGGACACGGCGGTGCTTTGCCCAACCGTGCTCCATCGTGTCCTCCAGGCGCAGTAGGTATTCGTGGATTTTGCATATGATATACATAATATTATTCTGTGCTCAAAAGATTGAACTACAATAAAATTCACAACGATTTTTACGATCATCTCTGCCGAACAAAAAGCACATTAAGGGCTATGCCTCATTGAGACCAGCCAGTTTAACGTCAAAAAAAAATATATATATGGTTGACTGCGTGATGAACAGTGACCAGGTGAGGTACACAACATAGAGCTGCCTGCATTGTCTTAGCTACGCGAACTGCTATCACGGCCATGGCGTCCTAGTGAGGCACGGGCCTAAGTACCTCAACCCACATCCGCTCCCTTTCCGCACAACGCATAACTATAAACGGTGCAGTGACAATAACAGTCGTGGGTTGTATTAAAACTTTTTACTTACGACCTGCGAGTCGCAGCAATCGATAAGTATGAAACTTTTGCCAAGTCAATGTTGAACTTCCATACTAGTTAACTACCAGTATTTAACATACTTAGTTACTACAGAACCAGTATTATTGTGTGTCCTAATTATTGCTAAGTCCTACAATCATTTGAGAAGATACAGACAGATTACTGTGGGGTAAAGTTGACGAAATATTTTGGGAATGTTTCAAATTGCAGCTTTCAGCTGCATGAAATGTTGCCAACGTTCATTTCAGAGATGAAACAAAGAGAAATTATCTTGTAGCGTCGCGACGTCGGTTCTTATTATTGTCTTTTCTTTTCCACAGCTCTATAGGTATTCAAGTCATTTCGGTAGAAATTAGGTAGGTGCACTAAAGTAGGCTACTTTCTTACGAGTCTGCGACATTATTATGGATCAAGTTTAAGCGCTTCAGCACAACTTCAGATAAAAGCGTAGCAACTCACGGCTCATAAATCACGACAAACATTATCCTTTTCCTGTAAACTTCCAAAGTAACGTCTATCACACACATCTCTTCCTGCAACCACATCATTCTTTACCCATGAAATCTTCCACCGATGCAGAGTAGCTGACGCGCCGAGGAGCGACGACAATTAATAACGCTCATCAAACTTGTAGGCGGTTTTTGGTGCTAAAGGTGTATCTCCACTTAACTGAATTTAGTTCTCTGAACGACTTATCCACTGAATTCAGAATATTTTCAGTATGCTCACTGAATGCACACTGAAAATATTCTGAATTCAGTGGATCAGAATATTTTCAGTGTGCATTCAGCGAATTTAAAGAATATAGTAAAATAATACTAAAGACTCGATACATTCTTAGGGGAGTGGCTGGATCTCTCCAGATTAATGGGTGGTAGGATGGGCAAGCCATAATTATGGTGTTAAGTCCCTTTTTTGAGGAGTACCTGGATAGGCGACACGGCATCCTCACCTTCCGCATGACACAGTTCTTCACCGGAAGTGGTAAATTCGGGAGGTTACTGTACCGGTTTTAGGCGGCCCGGGTGTCACCATTACCCGGAGGACAGGTGGCGGTGGTGGAGGTGGCGGTGTGCCCTGCTTGGGTGGAGCACCGCCGTGGCCTCGTGGAGGCGATCGGTGGCGGCGACTGAATGGGATGCGGTCGCATTTCTGCGAAGCAGTAATGCTAGCGAAGAAGGTAGCGAAGAGTGAGAGAGCACAGCATTTTCACGGTTTAATTACCTCGACAGGTGACACTCCGGGCGTCGGGAATCGCAGAGCGATCTTTGGCCATTGTAAGCGTGGGTTTGCAGACGATGTGCAATGCCTGCCAGCAGGGCCGATGCCTGCTAGAGCCATGAGACGGCTTCTAAAAAGGATACTTATGGTCCTAGACCGCAAAAGACAACTGAAGGAACGTAGGTATGGTTTTAGTCAGTAAAAAACTGACGTGCCCAACCACTCCACCCTAGAGCGAGAGAAGTCATTGGATGATTTCCTTCATTTTACAAAAAAAAACAATTGCGAGTCGAACTCGCGCACTGAGGGTTCCGTACAAACTTACCTATGTAAATAGTTCTATTCCCAAATGAACTTCGAAGATTTTTCCGAATCGCAAAAAAAGTATTTTTTTTGTGATTTAACAACATATTTACTGTTTTCAGATTTATTCCTGTACCTGTGCTATAAGATCTTGCTTTATGCTAAATTTCAGGATTCTGGGTCAATGGGAAGTACCCTATTTTGATTTCCTTGAGAGTATCGAAATATGCGTATTTTGCGATATAATCGGCCGTATCTTTTTTTTTCGTTAACTTCGAAGTACGATTTTTTCACAGCTTCAAGGGACCGCTGATTTGAGTATATGGTTTTAATTTCAACTCGATATCTCCACGCGTTCCTGAGATAAAGGGTCTTGACAGACAGACAGATAGACAGATGAACAAAAAAGTGATCCTATAAGGGCTCCGTTTTTCCTTTTTGAGGTACGGAACCCTAAAAATGGATACATCCAATGATAAATGATATGATAAATGATATTTATTTTGTAAATAGGTTTAAAAAACACTTTTACACGTCAATTTTTTTTTTTCGTCATTTTTAAACTAGATGAGGCCGGTGTTTCCTAGCTGACTACCCTGAGAAGAAACACCGAAACAAACTCAGGGGTCAAAGTCTCTTTTAAAGTCCATACAGTAAATATGTAATGGTCAAATCACATGAGAACCATGCAGATTTGTCTGAAATGGTCTTTTGAAGAAAGAACCATACAGATTTGAGTGGACCTGTCCAGTCAGTGCAAGCATTTGTCAGTATTCGTAAAGCTCAACTCAGGACTACTAAGGAGCTCAACGACTTGACGAACAATACCAAGGAAAGGACATTTGGGTAGGCCGCAGAAAATATTCAAATTGCCAGACATACATTAAAATTACTGAAAAGGAAAAAAAAAACAATCAACATAGTCCTCACGTTCACAATAATAAAAGGAAAAATATAGTTTACAAAATGTAATACTTTAGCAAAGTAAACATTTTTGTCAAAAATTAATAGAAAAAAAAAGTCAAATTGCAAAATAAAAATAATCTACAATATCGAATTGTAATAAATAATAAAAAGCACAATTAAAAATAAAAACAAAAGAAAAAATAATAATAATAAGACAACAGTTGCAGTGCGTACTGTAGCAGGTCAATCCCAAGCCTTTTGGTCCTCAACATAGTCCTTTATAGATTTTTTTTTTTTTTTTTTATTCTTGATAGGTTCGCGCTTGACCGCTAACTCACCTGATGGAAAGCGACGATGCGGTCGACGATGGAACGCGCTTACCTAGAAGTAACCTATTCACTCTTGACTTAAAGATTCCCGGGTTGTAGCCATCAGGAAAAACAGATTCCGGCAAGGAATTCCACTTCTTAGCTGTACGCATAGTGTAAAAAGCCTTTTGGCAAAGTTTTCGCTTTACAAATAATTTGAATTTATTAAGGCTTAGTTGTTGAATATGACTAGGAAGTTTATTATAGAAGTGTATACATTGGCATCTAAATGAGCCCCCTATTTTTTTCAGCCTGGTTGTAGGAACCACAAATTTGTATTTGTTCCTAGTATTAAAATTATGAACATCACTGTATTTTTTAAGAATCCAGATGTCGCATTTTAATTCCTCGGCTGATTCAGTAACTTATTCTTACATATTATAAAACGAAGTCCCCCCACCGCATCTGTCTGTCTGTTAGCGATAAACTCAAAAAACTACTGAACGGATTTTGACGCGGTATTCACCAATAGACAGGATGATTCATAAGGAATTTTTAGTAGTATAATACAAGCATATCATAGTAGAGAAAAGTCGAGAAGTTAAAAGGTTTGAAACACCCGTGCGTAGCTGGCGCTGTATGCTACTTCAGTATATGTAGGTACCAAGTTTCTCTGACCAGAGGCAAAGATTAGGAAGACAATATAAGGAAACAGGGTCTTTCCAAGAAGCTAACTAAATTCAAACCATTGAAAACAACCTAGTGAAACAAGCCTTTAGAATGTATTTCGTCGGAGATCCATTAGCGGTCAGAGCCCGCGTGCGCTGAGCCCCGAGTTGCTGACACATGACAAATGGTCGGTTATTGCTGAGTTTTGAGCTGCGGTGCGAATCGAAGCGAGGTCCGAGGTTTATTCGGATTTCTGATTAATACTGGTAAGTTTTGGGAGTGTTTTTTGATTTGTGACAATGACGCATATTCTGTATTTAGGTAGATATTGAACGCGGGGTTAAAAAACCCTAAATCTTTTCCTTTCGTTCAGTCCATTCAAAGCTTGTCTGTAAGAAATTGCCCTGTGCGATAAGATCGCCTATTGTACACAATTTTTTATAAATGTTTGTCCTGTGTTAAGGTGTGTAATAAATCTTATACATGTTCCCACTCCTGTTCCTTCGTTGCCTTTCGTACCAGGGCCGAGTCTTCCTTTCAGAATCAGACCCTTGGCCCCAGTAGGCTTCGACCCTGCTAGGCCCCTACAGTTGCTGACATCTCCTTGAGGCGCGCGTGGAACAGCACGCGCCGTCGACGACTTGGGCTCGGTCCGGACGGTTACCGGACGGTCGGACGGCGAGCCAAATCTTATACATGTTGTGACTTGGTTCTGGACCCCGGCGAACGCGTAAAGCAACACCGTCTTTTGGAAGGCCTCGTAAGAGGAATCTCTTACGAGTCGTTGGTAAGCTCCTGCCTTATAGCGAAGTTAACTTGATCATGGTGTTTTCTGTTACCAATATCAACAATCTACCAACCATTGTTATTTAGGATACAACCGGCAAATACATTATCTACTTAATTAGGTTTTGCTAGAAAAAATACATCAGATAAATGCGAGTGTTAATCACGGCTCTCTATTACCTACTTACTATCGTACAGAACTCACTAGTGTATCGTTAACTATTCCGAAATTACTTCCAGTCAAACGGCATGGATAAGTCAGGTGGACATTTAAAAAGGGGAGTATATTTAAAGTAGGTCAGCCTCGAACTACAGGTCAACAGCGCTGGCGGAGCTGTCCCAAACGTAATAAGTATTGTTCAGGGATGCGCGGACCCACTCACAATGTTGTGTTACTATAGCTTTGCGTGTAGGTATCATGTCGCTGTGTAGTCTCCTTTATTTCTCCGTCTGAACAAGTGAACGCGCGGGAATGTACTCGTGTTTATTTTCTTCCTCGCAATATGTTGAATATATTACACCCAGTTTCTGGTGTGAGATTACAGGTATTGTACTTGAGAAATTAAATTAGGCTTAGGTGACGGAAACTGGATAGGTTCTAGAGAAAACAAATAGGCGTTCATTTTCAACTCATGTTGTGTATGAATTATATGAATTCTCAAGGAAAGTGTGTACCTACCTACCGGTTCTACGAAACCAGTAAATTGAGATAAATTGAGTAGCGTGTTGTAAAAATGCTGAAAGTAGATAATAGATTCTTTTTAATTAAAATTTACCTACTAGCTAATATCTACGAGTAACCAAAGAAATCTAAAGGAAAAATCTCTGACGCTCGCAATAAACTTTCTTGCAACATTTTATCTGAAAAGGAAAAAAAAGATTTAATAAAGATATTATGGGGGTGTTTAATTATTTAATGCGGCTGCCACCTTTGTTCCGCAATTAAAACGTAACCGATGGGCTTTCCAATAAAATTATATTGCGCGCACGAGTGCGTAATTACCTGGAAATATCTTCCCGTGTGTGAAGTGTGTGGAAACATAGGAAGTGGTGTTGTGAGCGGGCGCGTTCTATGTTTAGGGGACTGGAAAATACATTTGCGAGAATAGCAAATGTTTACACGCGGTTGTGATTTTCACTCTAGGCTAAAAAGTTTTTTTTATTGTAGGTAAGTGACGAAGTGATCGACGATGGAGCTCGGAACGATGGAAATCGGAGTTGGCTACCTATAATAATAATAATAATGTTTTACAACTTTCACACAACGCCATCTAGTCCCAAAGTAAGCAGAGCTTGTGGTATGAGTACTAGTCAACTGATAAACATACTTATATATATCTAAATACATACATATTATTATAGGTAAACTAGCTTCTGCCAGCGGCTTCGCCCGCGTGAATATAGGTTTTTCCATACAAACTTTGGATCCCCGTTTCATCCCCTTAGGGGATAAATTTAGGAAAATCCTCTCTTAGGGCTCGCTTACGTTACAAAAAGAAGCTTCGTGCAAAATTTCACGCTTCTAGTCCCAGTAGTTTCGGCTGTGCGTTGATATGTCAGTCAGTCAGTTTCCCCTTTTATTTAAATAGATTACACCCAGACACAGAACGAATGATCGTGCTCATCACACTAACATTTGTCCTGGGTGGGAATCGAACCCACGACTTCCAGCGTAGCAGTCAGGGCCGCTGACCACTAGACCAACAGGCCACTCAATCTATTGCGTTTGAATATATGTAAGTACCTAGTAAACGCGAAGATGACGAAACGCGTATACGATTTCTAATCAGATTATTTAGGCAAGAACTATGGAAAGTGGCCCATGTCTGCGAACTGAGCGCGAGTTGATTTAAAATTAACGCAACCGAAACGTTTACCGCGTTTGACTCTCTGATTGGTTAAGAGCATCCTTTTCGAGGTACATTTTCATACAACTGCTCTTACGTGATTATGATGTTATTACAGATCTTGCTCTCAATATTTTGGATACACAGCTATCTTGTGGATATTATCTAGACTTCTATAGAAATCAAAACATAAATTTGTGTAAAACTAATATAATAAGGACCTCTGAAAATCAGCTATTTTACGTGAACTTTGGCCCTCCATAATGCACTCATATATTAAAAATATAAAAAAGTACATTAATAGAAGCCTTGCACATTTAATCGAGATTCCGAATAACGACGATTTCTCTGAAAAACTTTTAAGGGTTTAAAAAAAACACGTATTTCCTGGAACAAGTTTTGTGAAATATTCGAGTAAATCACGGAATTACCGAATGCCAACAGAGTTTTCAGGCGTTATCTCTCTTTATTTTTGCATTGCGTTGCATTCTTCATCAAACATCGCGTTGGATTACGTTATATGAAGCAACAAGCTTTTAAACCATGCTCGATGTTGACGATAGGCGAGTGGAAAAGGACCCTCTTAAGAGCTTGGAGTGGGCCAACCAGAGCGCAGAACGTTATAAACGTGTTGATCACGTTAACGTAAAACAAATTCGCACTTGACACTCTGTGCAAGTGGCATAAAGAAGTAAACGCGTTACACGTTAAATTAAAATGACTAGACTGAAGGTGGAAATTCTAAAGAAAATGTTAGGCATGACATTTCAGGGAATATAAAGTGACATTCAACTAACTTTGTTAATAACTTGTCAACTCAATATAGGGCACCAGCCACACCTAATTAGGTGCCTACATTCTGAGATGACGTTGTTTTCCCTTAAGGGTTGCGGCTAGACGGCTGTACACAGACACATCCCTTCATAATTAAAAGATCTGGGCTCCTACCTCCTACTATGACCTGCCTATGGCATCATGATTATGCTGTAAGAGATAGACGAAACTATATCGGTCGTATAGCACTCTGTCTTTTTACAGTGGATTCATATTGACAATAACATGTCTTGGTAGGGGGAGTTCTTGTATCAATAAGGAAAAAAAACTGGGCAAGTGCGAGTCGGACTCGCGCACTGAGAGTTCCGTACAAATTTACCTATGAAAACAGTTCATTTCCCAAATTGAGTTACGAAGATTTTTCCTAATCACAAAAAAAGTTTTTTTTTTGACGTAACTACTAATTTACAGTTTTCAGATTTTTTCCTTGTTTTATGAGACCTTGCTTCATGCCAAATTTCAGGATTCTAGGTCAACGGAAATTAACCTATGAATTTTGATTCCCTTGATAGTGTCGTAAATATAAACGTTCTTTTTGCGACATAAACGGCCCTATCTTTTTTTTCATACACTCAGAAGTTTAATTTTTTCACAGCTTTAAGGGATCGCAGACCTGAGTATATGGTTTCAATTTCAACTCGATACCTTCATGCATTCCCGAGATAAATGGTCTTGACAGACAGACAGACGGACAACAAAGTCCTATAAGGGTTCCGTTTTTTCCTTTTGAGGTACGAAACCCTAACAATCAAGAATATAAACTGTGTAGGGGATCAGCAACATTAATGGTTGCTAAGGAAATTTATCGCAAGTATTGTGACAAATTGTCAACCGCGCGTTATTTTCAATAGCCAATTGCATCACTTTTCATGGGTTTAGGTTGTGACACGTCGATCATTCATTTCTATAAACCGGATAGGACTATGAGATTCAGTAATGATATTCTATTTACATGTGAGGGAGAGGACATCCTTACGCTTAAACTGCCGCCGCAGGAGACACCCTGGGCGTCGGGAGGGCGATCTCTGGGCAACGCGCAGGCTTGCGGACGGCAAGCAATGGGTAGCTCCTCATCCGATCGTCCGCCAAGCTTGAGTCCACGGCGCGGTGTGTTCCACGCGCGCCTCAAAGAGATGACAGCAAAATTACGAAGCCCACCAGGTTCAATGCCGCTAAGGCTGCGGGATTGTACGACAGATTTATTGTGGGCCTGATAAGCAAAGTGCAATACTAAAGGTACACAGGTGGGTTTTTGTCATTAAGTCTGACACTTCTTCTTGCTCCACCTAGACCCAAAACATTTTTTTGACGAATCCTGAACTCAAAAAAATAACGTGGGTATTTACAATTTTATAAAAACCAAACAAACGTTGCTGTCGCGTCATGGTTCCTCGCGAACTGATTACCCATACATTTCTAAACCTACAGGTTAAAACTTAGAAAGGACTCGGGTTAACGAGAGCCTCGTGAAGTGAACGTAAAGCGATACACTAACTACGCTCCCAGCGTCGCCTGTTCACCCTCTGTAATTGGCGAACTAAACTTGAAGACCATGCAAATTGGCGTAGTTGATGTTAGTTTGTTTTGTCCTTGATACTCTATTGTTGTGTTATATGGGACTGATTTACGGTGTCGGTACATTATTGTAAGATACAATAACATTGTAGCCATTTCAAACTTGTCATGCGTTCCGTTCCGTATCGCTTCAGGAGTCGGAAAAGTTTTACAGCTTTATGTACTTACCTACTTAGGGGAAACGCGTATGAGATGATTAACTTATGGAAGAATGCTCGTAGATTAAACGATATTTAGCATAATGCATATGGAGAACTATTCACTCATAGTAAATTTATTTTGCCTGTTATATTCAAAAACGTCTCAGGTTTTGGTAAACTAAGATAAAAATTACTTGTATCAGAATTTAGTATATTGTTATATCTTAATTATCTTATAGACCTTGAGACAATGAGTCAGTCTTATTAATGAATACGCGCTAACCAGAAACAGAATTGAAATCAGAATAATTCATTTGTTAAACATGGTACATGGTACTTACTTACTTACATTAATAGTAAGTATTTACTTACTCTATCAAGGATCTTATATTGCCATGTTTTGTCATATCTACTGACACACGAATTGTTTTGTTGGTTTCTCTGGCAAAGAAATCATATGTCATACTTATTTATAACATCTTTAAAATGTAAAACTTACAAGTTCACTTACTATCTAACCTATTTATAATTTAATTTATCCGAACTCACTAGCCATTATATAAGCCAGGCTTTTGTGGTTTTTTTAGTATAAAAATGAAATGTTGATAAATATGAAGAAATAAAAAAAAATTATTAAATTGAAATATAAAAAGCCAAGTAAATTTCCAAAAATTAAAAAAAAAAAAAACATCTGAGAGAGTTACAAATATAAAACGTCAATTAGGTATGTACTATTAAAAATGTTATTAAAATTATACGGCGTGTGTGCGGGGGAATATCGGGAACTATGTTTTATCAATGAAAACAGCTAGAGGGTGCAATTTTATTTTTTGCAATATATAATTTAATCTCAACGAAGCATCTTGCATCTACACCTTTTCTCTACTTATACCAACTGTAATAGTAACACCCAAGAAAATTAAGTTTTTAAAAGCTATTATCAAGACTAGTCAATAAATCCGTTGACAAATCTTATGACTGTTAAGATTTGTTCAATGGCATTACTTGCTAGATATAACTACCGTCAATCAATTAAATTGGCTACACGCTTTGTGAGCAGTGATTACACATTTGACATGATTAATGATCATGATTAGGTATTACCTGTTAGTTATACACTAACCTACTTCCTTCGGTATGCAGCGGTAGCACAGTGGTAACTGCTCCGATTTACAAGTTGTAAATCGCGGGTTCAAACCCAGACAAGCGCATTACCTACTTTGTGTAATTTATTTCATCACCACTGCTCTCAAAACGGTGAAGAAAAACATCGTGAGGAATCCGGCATGTCCTAGATTCAAAAATTCGAAGTCATCACATCCACCAATCTGCACTGGACCCGCGTGGTGGATTAGGGCCCATTCCCTCTCCTAGTTAGGAGGCCTGAGTTACAGCAGTGGGAACATTACAAGGCCGATTATGTTTATGTCATTAACCTACTTCCTTGCCCCGCCTCAAAACCTGCAGTCAAAGTGACCTATGTGTCGAAGTATTATTCCAAAATTTATCATAATATTATATGTAGCCTATACTGTACCACTTCTAGGCGAAGGTTTCCCTCCGTTCCGTCCATTGTTCTCGGCTCTGAGCCACTTCTTGCCAATACATAAGGAAGACATCTAACTAAGTCATCATTCCGCCAAGCCCTTCGTGGTCTGTCTCGACTTTGTCATGTGGTTTCATGTCACCAATTTTGTGTTTTACGGAGCCAGGTAAAAGACGCACTTAAGAATGCTTAAGATATGTAGATTTTTCAATATTACTTAGTAAACTTCCAGATTCAGGGTAAGACCTAAAGTGAAGTAAACCAACTCTGTACATAGCATAGAATTGCATCTGATTGCTAAGTTCTTGTAATTGGCTGAAGTAAACTTGTGGACGGAGCAACTAATTGAAAGTTCGAGCTATTGTAGTAGTTGCTTTGTTTGCTCATGATACAACGATTGTCTTTGATATGCACTGCAATATTTGTTAACTATACTGTGGTTGTGAGTTTAAAGTTGGATGCGAGATGAACTATTATTTAGTCTAATTTAAAGCCTGGGCTGGCGCAGTTGATACCGTGATACCTTGAAAAATTTGCTTGAAAAATTGTGTGATTAGGATTACTCAAATCAAAAAGTGACTACACATCATCATCTTCCTGCCCTTGTCCCATCTTATTTGGGGTCGGCGCAACACGTTTTTTTCTTCCATTCTATCCTGTCAACCGTCATCTATCACTAACTTCCTTTTCTTTCATATCACTGTTCCCACAATCCATCCATCTTTTCTTTGGCCTCCCTCTCCCTCTCCACCCATCTAAAAAGTGACTACACACGCGATAGATAAACCTTTCTATGGCATGATAAATTAGATACCTAATAATTTTGTACATAGCTACCTGATATATTGAAGTGTTCTTACACCAGGTTTAAGTATCTAGTAAGGCTGTGTCTGATAGGTAGGTAACAAAGATCTAATCTCACTTACGTCTGAAATGGTAAATTATGATTGATGTAAGAAACAAGCTCAGTAAGATTGATGCCACCGTCTTATGATGATAGACATATTAGAAACTTTATCCATCATACAATGACATGAAAAGTTTCTGAGAGGGTCAGAATTCTACGTATACAGTCCAGTGTACCTGAGAAGCTACTTAGATTATCCTAGGCTTAAGTAGTTGTTCACTCTCCGGCCGGATTGAACCAAGTGCTCATAGTTTGATCCTGGATTAAAATTAGACTAAAGTTATGTTAGGTACATAGTTTAACAAAAGCTATTATTTAAAGTTATTACTACTCTATGCATATCAGTTTATGCTGAACCGAAGACCAGATGGTGAAGAAAAGTTCTAGACTAATAAATAAGTCGGTAGACAATGGCAAGGCCAACAGAAGATATATGACAAAAAAACTGGTATGCTTTATCTATTGACCATAATTACCGTCAGCATTCGAAGCAGGTTAAGATAATGCTGCCAAAAGTTCTATTACAGCAGCTTATGAACAACATATTACCGAAAAATCCTCGACACCTTTTTTTATGTGTGGAAATCATCCAATGACATCTCCCACCCTTGGGCGGAGCGAAAGGGCGCGTCAGACTTTTAGCTGAAACTCTGTTCGCATTGCCGCGACTTTTCGCGGCAGCGAAGGTTCGCCCCGGCGTTGCATCTCCATGCGCAAATCGTGCGTGCATGCAGTCACTCCGCCTCGACATTGATGTTGACAGGCTTGTCCGGTGCTGGTACCTAGGTCTGTATGATAGCGGCTTCCAGGAGGAGCTCCCGGTCCAGCTACTTCAGAGCCCATCGCGGACCACACGGGTTCTGTCAGACCGGCGTGGTAGACGTCTGGGCGGAGACGTCGAACTGGATATACCGGTGCTCTAATACTCCACCCCCTCCATGACGCGCCAGTCGACAACATGCGGAGACAAAGCGGGGCTGGCGAACGAAATCAGGCTACGGTCTTGTGACCGGGCCGACCACATTGGAAGCAGAGGTCGCTGCGATCCACCTCCGAGGTGCAGTGGACCCCCGCATGGTGGCTCAGCACCTCAGAGGTTTGGGCTCCAGCAGCTTCACCTGCGCTGAAACCCAGCCCACCAAGGGCCTTCGACCCTCCACAGTTATGGCCTTGGCCGCCGACACGGGGCAGCTCACCGACTTTCGACACCCTGCGCGGTCAATACTACAACACCTTTAGGATATAATTGCGGCTCTCAAGGTTTTGCAGTGCATTATGGTATGTTTATGGAGGCGCTTAAAGACGGATTCACAGCATATTCGAAGAATGTGGCCTGCTTATTAAGCAGGGTTCGTGCTAGCGATAATGGCGTTCTGGCGGCTGTTGCTGGTAAAGATCAAAGTAGGGTGCTGATGGAATAGGGTTGTTAATTATAAACTAATTGTAATCTGAAATGTCTTAATACCTAGGTGACAAGTTTTTTTAATAACCATTGGATAAATGTTGTCTAAATGAATAAATTATTAATGATTAGGTGGACATTGATTGATTGAAGAAAGAAATGTCCTCCTGTGATTCAATCGGAAGAAACGGTCTCGCCCGCAATTGCCAAACAAGACGTTACATCAACCCTTAGCGTCAGTTCTAATCTCACTAAATTATTCACCTACGTGCCATGGGGAATTAGAAAATGTAATAAGGATAAACCATAAAAGCAACTTTTGGGCTTCACTAATTTAATTCGGCTTGCAAGCATTGTCTGCCGCGGTACGTAATCTAATCTATTATTTACGATTTTAACGCTGCCATGGTGAATGGGTAATAAACGGAACACTGATACTGAGAGTTACGTCTTTTTCTATTGTTTGAAGATTAGCTGAGCGCAAAACTTTTTTTTAAAATCTTACACTTTTTTAAGTACGGAAATCATCCAATGACTTCTCCTGCTCTAGGACGGTGCGGGAGTGAGAGTGTCAGACTTTTATTGACTAAAACCACAACTATGTTATTTCTTTGTCATGCCTTCCAGGACCCCAGGTTTTCCTTTTGGAAGTAAACCCCCAGTAAGCTCCAGCCCTACGATTTTGCTGACATCTCTTTAGGGCGCACGTAGAACACTACTCGCCGTCGACGACTCAGGCTCGGTCCGGACGGTTAACGGAAGGCCGGACGGCCAGCTACCCATTGTTTGGCATCCGTAAGCCCAATATTGCACTAAAACAGCAAAGATATAGAGCTTATCTGAAGTAAGTAGGTACGAAATTGCAACTTAGCTACTTTTTCTATCTTCATATAAAAACAGAGAAAGCGATTTTCTTTTCTTTTTCCTCAGAATATCAGCAGAACAAAAATAAATCACAGCAGAATGTAAAACTCCTCACATTTTCAAACTACCTAATGATTAATAGGCACCGCCTTTATGAACAGACAATGGTTGTTATGAAAGAGCGTCTGCTTTGATTTACACGGATATCGTTATTTACTTCTGTAGGTACTGACTGGGAAATAACATGAAATGTTACTGTGGGTACATACCTACCTTTACTGTCCAGTGAAACCGTTTTTAACCTAATTAAAAACCTACTATTTTCATTGTTATTGTTTGTTGTTTTTGGTGTACTTACAATAAGTTTATTCTATTCTATTCTCAAAGAACGCTCAAACTGTGAGTATGTTGACTTTTTTTTTATTGTTGATAGGCTCGCGTTTGACCACTATCTCATCTGATGGTAAGCGACGATGTGGTCGACGATGGAGCACGCTTGCCTAGAAGTAATCTATTCACTCTTGACTTAAAGACCCCTAGGTTGTAGGTACTCTTGACTTTTCGTTCACTGATGGTCCCAGGTATATGTTATTATCTACATTTTTGTAATTTTTTCTGTTGGGTAGATGGCAAAGTATTGTGATATCGAAAGAGGTTGAATACCTACTATTGCCCTTGTTAACTTGCAAACGGGCAGAATTATTATACTTTTTCAGGTTAATGCTATAAATAACTACATAGAATCAACTTCAATAGAATCGGCGTGGCGTTCGTATTTGACAGGAAGAAAATTTGTTGATATATGTCAGATGAGTCGGGTTTGCTGTCAAGCAACTGGACGGTAATAATTTTATAATAATATAGCTTTTTTCCGTGGCTTCACCCGCATACATAAAATATAGCTATGTCACTCAGGAATAAAACAGCTTACTATCGGTGAAAAAATTTTCGCAATCGGACCAGTATTTCCAGCGATTACCTCCTACAAACAAAAAAACCAACTTTACCTCTGTTCAGTTAAAAACTGTCGCATATAGCTGTGCATACATTCATGTATTCAATTTACTCATTCATTCGTCTTTAAGCAGTGTCCAATAGATCTTTATACAAACCACACGTTGTTTCATTCAAAAAGCGTACAAACAAACCTCGACCTTATCACGTAAACATATGGTCCATAATCGAGCCGGATACCAGACCCCGCTGCCGACATCGCCGGCCGCCCGAGAACAAAGAGATCGCAATAGATAAGACGTGTTCGAGTTGTTTAGTGCAAAGTATTTAACTATTAAAACTTATTCATTTCATTACGTTTGCTACAATTGAAGTTATTACGTACTTACGATGGCTATGGAAGTGGAAAAAGCATTAAGTATAGTGGAAAACCTTGCACATACTTTGAAGAAGACCCAGATCAATCTAAAGAAGTCTCCAAAGGCTAGATTAACGCAAAAGAATTATATTGAAGCCCGCATTAAGTGTGTAGAAGACTACTGGAGTGAATATAAACAAGCTTACGGTGAAATAATGCGAAGCGTACCGAAGGAGAAGCGCGATAAAGTACCCTATATAGTAAATGAAGAATTCTTTGAGCATGAAGAGTTGTATTTGAGTTTGATGACAGAATTGAAGGATTTATTAGTTGATCAACAAGTTAACATTAGTGGTTCGTCGCCTATACCTAGTGATACTCAACAAACACGAGTGGTTTTGCCGAAAATACACTTACCTACGTACAGTGGACAATATGAAGAGTGGTTATCATTCCATGATTTATTTAATACACTTGTACATAAGAACGCGGCGTTAAATAATGTACAAAAATTGCATTATTTGAAAACAAGTCTTAGTGGAGAAGCCGCATTAATATTGAAACATATACAAGTGACAGATACGAACTACGAACAAGCATGGAACATTCTCAAAGCAAGGTATGGCAACAAACGTATAAATTTCGACGCAGTTATGAAAAGGTTCTTCTCTCTGAAGAAAATTACCGTGGGTAATTCCAGTTCTATCAAGAATTTACTAGATACAACATTTGAATGTTTACATCAATTCAAAAATATGAATGTGCAGATTGATAATTGGGACCCTGTGATAATATTCGTCGTAGTGCAAAAGTTGGACAGTGAAACTCACAAAGATTGGGAAAACTATGTGAGCAGCAATTGTGAGGACCCTGACAGCTTACCTTCCCTCGACATGTTTCGTAAATTCCTCGAATGCCGATTTCGTACGTTAGAACTTACAGAACCAACAAAACAAAAGGCAAGTTCAGTTCATGTTCGAGAAAAGTCATTTCATGCAGCAACTAATGTGGAGAATATTAAAACATGTCAAATATGTAAAGAAAACCATACACTTAGCCACTGTAAGGAGTTTGGAAAACAATCACCAACACAAAGAAGCGAGTTTATCAAAATCAACAATTTGTGCTTCAACTGTCTTGCACCCGGACACTCAGTAAGGCAGTGTCGCATACCAACAAGTTGCAGAATATGTAAAAGACGACACCATTCACTTCTTCATGAAAATAAGGAAGATAGCTCATCAAAACCAACCACGACGGGCAACACTGAAACCAAACAACCCGAAGTGGCACTGCATACTAACGTGGAGAACTTTGAAGAAGCAGAGAAGGACATTACAATGGTGTCATCACACGTTTCTACAAAACAAAGCACATCGTTGCTGGCAACTGCAATCGTAAAAGTGAGAAGTGAAGACAATTATACAACGATCTTACGAGCTTTAATCGACCAAGGCTCACAAGCCAGTTTTATTAGCGAACGAGCGGCACAACAACTCATGGCCAAGCGATATCCTGTCAAAGGTACAGTTGTAGGCGTGGGATCAACGAGAGAAAATATCAAACAAGTAGTTCAGATCAATGTAGAATCAAGATGTGAAAATTTCAACTTGGAAATTAGAACATATGTTAGGTCGAAGCCACTGACTACTAAAATACCATCCCGCACAATCAACACCAACCATTGGCCTCATCTAGAAGGACTAGTCCTGGCTGACCCTAACTACTATCAGCCAGGGTCTATTGATTTACTTCTGGGTGTCGACGTTTATGCCCAAATTGTACAGAACCAGTTAATCAAAGGTCCGCCAGGGTCACCATGTGCACACAAAACAAACCTTGGCTGGATTTTATTCGGAAAAGTGGAAGATAGATTACAGCAAACAGAGTCGGTTCTTGTTATGCATCATCAAATCATAGGAGAAGACTTATTGAAAACACTCTGGGAAATAGAACCAGATTGGAAGAGAACATACTCCAAAGAAGAAAACGAATGTGAAGGTTTCTATGAAAATACATACAGAAGAAACAGCAATGGACAATACGTTGTGAGACTCCCATTTCGTACCAATGTACCAAAAGCAGCGGATGGGAACACGAGACAAATTGCAATGAACCGCTTGGTTCAACAAGAAAGAAGACTTCAAAGGGAACCTGAACTAAGAGAAGAATACGACAAGGTACTAGAAGAATATTTATCAATGGGACACATGGAAGAAGTTCCAAAGGATGAAGTAAACAACCGGTGTGTTTACCTACCACATCACGCCGTAATTCGAAGAGATAAAGAGACCACGAAAGTCAGAGTCGTATTTGATGCGTCATGCAAGGGATCTAATGGCATATCTTTGAACGACGAGCTCATGACTGGCCCGGTACTACAAGAAGATATGCGAAGCATAATAATGAGATGGCGCATGCACAAGGTGTGTTTCGCAAGTGACGTCATCAAAATGTATAGAATGGTACTTGTTGATAGAAAAGATACTGATTATCAGAGAATATTGTGGCGTGGCAGCGTCAGACCCAGCCTTGAGCCAAACTATCTACCACCTGAAGTCAAGGACTACAGATTGAAAACAGTTACGTTTGGTACAGCATCTGCGCCTTACCTCGCCATAAAAACGTTAATTCAACTAGCAGAAGATGAGGGTAAACAACATCCTGAAGCTGTCAAAATTATTTGTGAAGATTTTTATGTTGATGACCTGACTTCAGGCTGTGATACAACAGAAGAAGCAATTCGTATTAGTAAGAAAATCATTACCATTTTGAAACGAGGAGGCTTTGAACTTCAAAAATGGGCATCCAATGATACCGAGTTTCTTAAATCTATAGACGCCACCAAAGTCACTACAAAGGCTAACCTAGACTTGAAGCTAGACGGCACCATAAAGGCTCTTGGTCTGTCATGGAATCTCGGAAGAGACGAGTTTAATTACCAATTACAACTAGAACCTATATCATCAGATCCCATATCAAAGAGAACCATTCTGTCAGATTTACAAAAATTGTTTGATCCGCTGGGGTGGATAGCACCAGTTATTGTAACAGCAAAAATCCTAGTACAAAGATTGTGGCTAGAAGGAATAGGATGGGACCAAGAAATAAGTACAGAATTGAAAGAACAATGGAAGTTCATTAGGAGAGATTTAGAAAATGTCAATCAATTGAGAATCAGACGTTGGTTGAACACCATTAGCACTGAGAAGGAACGAATAACACTACATGGGTTCTGCGATGCGTCTGAAAAGGCATATGCAGCTGTAGTTTACTGCCGCGTACAAACGAGCGAAGGTGACATAAAGACAAACATCATCGCATCAAGAACAAAGGTAGCTCCTGTCAAGACCATTACACTACCACGCCTCGAACTGAGTGGAGCTACGCTACTAGCTAAATTGCTAAACAAAGTGAGTCAAGCTATGAGGATTCCCTCACACAATGTGTTTGCATGGACTGACTCAACCATAGTATTAGCTTGGCTGGTCGGAGAACCCAACCGATGGAAGCCATTTGTCGCAAACAGAGTGGTTGAGATACTAGAAAACCAAAGCAGTAGCCAATGGTTCCATGTGCAATCAGCACATAACCCAGCTGATATAGCGTCAAGAGGATCGTCTTTATCAGAACTACAACAGAAAACGTTATGGTGGAACGGCCCTGCCTGGCTTTCAGAAGAAAATATCGAATTCACGAAACCATCAAGGTCAAATACAGATTTAGAAAGAAAGAAACCCATACAGTCATACGTAAATGTTACAGAAGGGGAAGAGAAATTCTTAAATTTTGAAGAATATGATACACTTACGGAGGTATTAAGAGTAATAGTGCATTGTAAAAGAGTTTTAAACATGAAAAGAAATCCTGACAAACTAGGTCAGGAGATGACCACAGAAGAACTGCAAGGGGCTTTGGAATATTGTATAAAACGAGCACAAGAAGAAGAATTTTCAGAGGAAATTAAAAGAATAAAACAAAAGGGGAATGTAAAAACCAATAGCACTCTGAAGTCACTGAACCCATTCTTAGATAGTCAAAATATCCTCAGGGTGGGCGGAAGATTGAGAAACGCAGACGCCGATGAGAACTTAAAATATCCCGTGATACTGGGCAAGAAAGGCAGCTTCATATCACTAGTCCTGGCTGACGCACACCTAAAAACAATGCATGGAGGAATAAAAATGATGATCACTTACCTGATGAGTAAATACTGGATTGTTAGCTGCAAACGTCTAGTAAAGAAATACATTCACGGATGTCTTACCTGTACGCGGCAACGAGCTGCTAGTAGACAACAAATAATGGGTGACTTACCTGAAGCGCGAGTGACTCCTTCGCGTCCCTTTGCTCGAAGTGGAGTGGATTTTGCCGGCCCCGTGTATGTGTTAAACTCAAAGGGAAGAGGGGCAAAATCCCGCAAGGCATATATTTGCATCTTTGTCTGCATGGCGGTAAAGGCTATACATTTGGAGCTAGTAAGCGACCTGACGGCCGATGCATTTATCGCAGCTTTCAAACGTTTCGTGGCCAGAAGAGGCAGATGTAATGAGATTTGGAGCGATAACGGTACGAACTTCGTGGCATCTAACAAAGAGTTATGTAGAATGTGGAAAGAGGCGGGATTACAAGTACCCGGTCCTATAGCTGACCAACTGGCAAATGAAGGAACACAGTGGCACTTCACACCGCCATATAGCCCAAACTTTGGAGGGCTTTGGGAAGCTGGCGTTAAGTCTGTTAAACAGCATCTACGGAAAGTGTTGAATATGAATTTGACATTTGAAGAATTCAGCACGGTACTCACACAGATAGAAGCTTGCCTCAATTCTCGCCCGTTAACGCCGATTAATACTGATGTGGATTTGATCGATGACATACAAGTACTCACACCTGGACATTTCCTTGTCGGAGAAGCACTAATTACCGTACCGGACCGTGACTATACCACAGCTAATATGAATCAGCTGTCCAGATGGCAACATATCCAAAGACTGGTTCAAGGATTTTGGAAACGTTGGCAAACGGAATACCTGTCGCGTCTCAACCAAAGACCAAAGTGGCTGAAAAGAACAAAAGAATTCGAGGTCGGCGACATTGTGTTACTAAAAAACGTAAATATGCCTCCTAGCAAGTGGGCATTGGCACGGATAGAGGAAAAACACCCCGGACAAGATGGAATAACTAGAGTATATACTGTACGTCACAACGGTAAATTGACACAGAGATCAATCACGAATTTATGTGCGTTACCGATTAGTATGGGAGACTAACTTAATTACTTAATAATTACCTTTGTGTGCAAGCCCAGGTTTATATAACTTTAGTTGTAATGTTTGCTTTGTAATTTTTAAGATAGTCGAGTCATAATTTCATGTTTTATAAAAGCTATCTAAGTTGCAAATCATTATTGTAAGTTTTATAATAAACTGAGTAACAACTTATAATTTGTACCTATTCAAGTTGCATATTTAAATTACGTGTAACAATGTATAGTTTAAAGTAGCATAATTTTATTATGTCGAAAAAGGCCTTTATTAAGCCCTTTTGGTGGGCGGTATGTTCAGTTAAAAACTGTCGCATATAGCTGTGCATACATTCATGTATTCAATTTACTCATTCATTCGTCTTTAAGCAGTGTCCAATAGATCTTTATACAAACCACACGTTGTTTCATTCAAAAAGCGTACAAACAAACCTCGACCTTATCACGTAAACAACCTCTTTATAATATTAGTGTAGAAGTGTAGATATAGAAAACTTATGGTGCTTCTAAAAATATAAAGATAGTATAATTTAACTATATAAGCCTTTCATTACATTTCCGCCTCCACAGTATCATATTTTAGTAAACTAAACTACTTAGCAAATCAGCTTAACGCCATAGTTGTTAATCACTTTTCCTGAGGGAAGAATCGTACCTGTACGGGAAGTTACTTCAAATTACTGTAGCATCTACTTTTTTTAGGTGAGAAATCATCCAATGACATCTCTCGCCCTTGGGCGGAGCGGGAGGGCGTGTCAGACTTTTACTGACTAAAACCCAGTCCTATGTTGTTTCGTTGCCTTGCATTCCAGGGCCGGGTTTTCCTTTCAGAAGCGAACCCATGGCCCCAGTAGGCTTCGATCCTGCTGGCCCCCTTCGGTTTACTGACATCTACTTGATGCACGTGTGGAACACTATGCGCCGTCGACGACTTGGACTCGGTCCGGACGGTTACCGGACGGTCGGGCGACGAGCTACGCATTGCTCGCCATCCGCAAGCTCGCTCCTACGGTGGCCGGAAATCTGGATCGGAATCCCGGCGGCTGGGGCGTGAGAGCCGTTTCCTCGAGCGTGCGGCCGCGGCTGCCTCCTTTGCTAGCATTACTGCTTCGCAGAAGGAGGCGACCGCCTGCCACTCCTCCTAGCTTCGGACCATGGCCTGTACCAGAGCCCGGCGCGAAAGATCGTTGCCGCCGATCGCCCCCACGAGGACACGTCGGTGCTCTGCCCAAGCGGGCACACATCTACCGTATGTTCCACCGTGTCCTCCGGGAGGTCCACACACTGGTGACACCCGGACGATTCTTCCACACGAATTCGGTGCAGGAACCTCCCGAACTTACCATGTCCGGTGAGAACCTGCGTCATGCGGAAGATGAGGACGCCGTGAGGTCTTTCCAGCCACTTCTTCAAGAGGTTGAATAGACTCGGCTGGAACTTTATGATTAAAACGAGTGGACTGTATACCACAATTAACGTTTACAATATTTATAAGACCATACAAAAGAAATGCCTAGAGTCGCCGACGTATGTGAGCTCAGTGTGAGGCAGGGTGCATCGCGGCTGGTTTCGGTGTCCCGACCCTCACACCTTCCCCTTGTAGTTCATGCATATGTGAAGGGCGTACAGAGGAGACTTACCACCATAATTATAGCGTGCCAAACTGTAGCATCTACTAAGACTTAAAATCGATCTCTACATAGTAACTGCGTCTATAGCAGATCTCTACTCTATATAAATAGCCTGGCTCGGTCTCAAAAGAGACAATAGGCTGTACATTATCATCAGTAAGCTCTGCCGTATTACTGATAAGACTGCCACGCATGGTAATACTCGCTGTATGACCATAGTATATTGCTCCCTTGGGGTAGGCCTCGTGTAGCTAGGCTGTTTGTGCGCGGTTGTGTTACTATGTACTTAGGTGTATGTGGATTAGGCACACACAGGGCAAACATGACCAGATACATAACGTGTGTAATCAACGAGCTATGAGTATTTATCTACCTACCTTCGAAAAACAAGATTGATATTTAATATGTCTTAAAGTTGAATAACAATCAAAAGCAATTTTATTTTATAGATGTTTTGAAATTAATTTTCCTAAAAGAAAATAATAATGATAGCTTGAAGATATGATTTGCCGCGGTTTAATACCTTAGTAGATTTTCATAGAAGCAGTTTAAAGCAGTTTCTTAAGCATGTTATAGAGGCATTATTTTAATACTAATAGCTGTACTAGGAGACCTCACTTATCCACATCTATTTACAAGTCCTTACATAACTATACAAAGCCTGTAAAAATCAAAATTAAAAAAATATATTTACAAAATTAAATGCAAATAAAACTATGGATTAAAAATACAATTAAGCGAAAATAAATAATTAGGTATTCGATACTTACTAAAATTGAATTTGATTGATTACAACAACACAATATCTTTAACTAAATCATAATAAAGATGTCATTATTTTCGCTGTATCAAATGCTAAGTATGTGTAAGTAGGTATCTACAATTCTACATACATACGTTATACGTATTCGTACCAAAATTGTGATAAGTCAGCACAAGGAAGTAAAATGTCGTGGTTGTTTCCGGGTACCAAAATGAGAGCTGTCGCCGACACTCACGGCTGTTCGCTAGTTTTGTCTGCGTGAGGTAATGTATTAAGACATGTGGGAGTTGTCGCATTGAGTTTGTTACCATGTGTCATTGTCACAAGGCTCCAAGGTCAGTAAACTGTTATGCTCGTTAATCTTTATATACCTAGCATAAAACAAAGAATGTGCTTTTTGCGTCTGTCTGTTTATCGCATTAGATTTTGATATGGTTTTTACTAAAGAGCAATAAATTAATGAGGAAGATGTATGTAATGTAAGTACATACAGAGATAAAGCATTGTCATACAACGTGGCAATGCCGCCAGCCTTTTGGGCACACTTCCAGTCGACAGCGATGCGGAGGAGTTTTATGACGCCATATTTTAGTTAGGAGTAGCCTTTAGTGTATATATAGTTTTAATTAGTTAAGTGTTTTTGTATATAATTTTGTATATATATAAGTATATACTTACATAATTTTTAACCCGCGCGAAGCGGAGCGGGTTCCTAGTACCTACCTTAAGAATAATGAAATTTTACCATTATAATATACTCGTAGCTGAACATAAAGTTGAAAATCTACCTACCTGTGATTTTTTTAGTATGTTGGTTAAAAACCTAACATTAAAATTTTAACTGACTACTTATATAGGTATCTATGTATGTTACTTCTCAAGTTCTGTATTATTTCATCCTACGTTTACCAAATTAGGTATTACCTAGGTAGGTTTTCTATTAAGATGTTATTTATTTTTCATTTTATTTAGTTAACCTCAATAAAGGTCTGAGTACAGCGCACTCGATCCTAGGGTCCTCTGTACTTACCCTTACAAATGAATAGAACACAATTGTTGATAAAAAATAAACGCGAGTGTGTCGGGTCCTAAGTCCTCAGTCACCATAATTGGGAGCGGCACGATAGGCTGGCAGACAAGGGTTAAATCCACAAAATATAAAAAACAACACCCCTTGTTGAGGGTTCCGCAAACTTTACACAATACCCTGCGGGACACGCACGTATATATTTGTCACACTTGACGCAAACCGCGTAGTCGGCTTACACTGGCGGCGCAAGAAATGTACCTACTCGTTAGCTTATTTATGTCAGAATATTAATATAGGGTAGTAATTGGTAAAGACTCTGGCGAGTAATGTTAAAAGTTATTCAAAGATTTATGATAATGATATGTGCCTATTTCAACATTTTCTTTTGCGAATTTTTCTAAGAAAAAGATCCTCGAGGGATTCTTTCAAAGCTATTTGATAGACCTTCTGATATCCTTAGTTACGAGTATGTTTATAGTAATACATATTACGAAAATCAATGTTGCTTTTTCCCTATTCCAATTGTTTATACGAAAGGCTAGGTACATAGCGCTCATAAATATATCAAACAAAGGATCACATGAGACGTGTTTAACACCAAAGTTTAGCTATTATTCGTTTATTTTCGAGCTGGTTGGCTTGTTTTCGAATAGAAATGATTTATTTCTGACATCCTCGCGAGCCAAGCACGAGTTTCCCGCCAATATTCCGATAAAAATGTTGATAGCACAGTAAAGAGTAATGGAAAGTGCCTGTTACCCGTAATTTACAAGATAATAATATTAATCAACTTTTATCTAAATGGGGAATAGATAAAACTTTGTATCTACCTACAAAATGTCCGTGAATGTATAATTTTATTATTTTTTGATTTCCGTTACATTTTTCTGATATTTTATTTTCATGTATTATTTTAATAAACTTTTTATTTACTTGATATTTTAGTGGGAGCAGTGGTGGCCGAGTGGTAACGGTCCCGACTTACGAGTTGTAGGTCGTGGGTTCAAACCCAGTCAGGCGCGTTACTTTGTGTAATTTATTTCATCACCACTGCTCTCAAAACGGTGAAGGAAAACATCGTGAGGAAACCGGCATGTCCTAGAACCAAAAATTCGAAGACATGTGACATCCACCAACCCGCACTAGGCCCGCGTGGTGGATTACGGCCCATTCCCTCTCCTAGAGAGGAGGCCTGAGTCCCAACAGTGGGAACATTATAAGGCCGACTATGCTATGCTATGCTATATGATATTTTAGTAACTTGTAATTTTTTGATAATATGTAAATAATAATACTCATTTATTGGCATTCGATACCAAGTATTTGTTGTATAAATGAAGTGTGATGCACTATTGTTACCACTAAAATTAATATTATTACCTAAGTAAAACTTGTATATAACGTTGCTACTGTTATTTTAGAATAAAATAAAGTAGATGAGTTTTGCTGAGAAAATAATGAAAAAGTGATTTGGTTCTTTTTTATGGTATTATTTTTCTCTTTTAATAAGTTTTATTTATTTATTTATTTATTTAAACTTCATGTACAGTAGTGGTACATAGGCGGACTTAATGCAACAAGGCATTCTCTACCAGTCAACCTTTGGGTTAAAAAGACAATACTGTGGTAGGTTTGCACAATAAACAAATAACAGATACTTCAAACAGAAAAAATAAAATAAAAAAATGTATAGTAATAAAATACATATATATGTTAAAATTATAAACTAATAAATACTATGAAAAATATCAAATTGTTAAGACAACTTAATAAAAATTCTGACGAAGACCAAACTAAAGTTGAGAGGACTTCAAGTAGTAGTTCCGAATTTTACGCTTGAAGGAAAATTTACTTTCAGCTTTTTTGATGTCAAGGGGAAGGGGAGTTTTGTTTAATATTTTTCAGTTTCATTATATCTACACAATTGATTTTTAAATTAATTTACTATTTTCGTGCTTCACGCTTTTGTTATTTATATATGTATTTGAAGTATCAATTTGGTCTCGTGTCATAAAATTAATAATCCCGTAGGGATTTAATTAAACAAACATGAGATGCCTGGCAAATTGTTTCCAAAAAATTAAGAAAAAAACCGTAGTATTGTAGGTACCTAATAGTTACCTGAAGTAAAAATCAATCCTTTCGTGTTTCCTTTTTAAAATATAAAACATTTGTTTAAATGAAATCCGTAGATTACAAGACAAGCAATGAAACTAGTTTGACTAGTTTGTGCACTATTTAGCACTATTAGTAACAATCTGATCAAGTAGATTTTATGTTCGTTTAATCTAGTAAACATGGTAACAAAAAATACAGTTCGTTAGGTTTGTTAGGTGTAAAGGTAGGTACCTAAAGAGGAAATATTGGCGCTGGTATTGTGCTAATCCGCCAAGAATTTTGTGTTTGCCTCTCATCGAGGCACTGTAGGTACCCACTAGAGTGGGAAGAAACTACCTAGAACCTGAAACCTGGATGAACCACCAGTTATTACAGACCTATCCAGGTTCCTACAATTTCCAGATAGAAAAACAAACCTACTGCTCTGTGTCTAAATATCAAGCTAATAAAAAACAGGATTTTCAAAAAATACACTGCGTGGGTGAAAAACCACGTCCCGTCGTATATCTAGCAAACAAAGCGCAGTTTGTTAGTGTGTAGTCGTGTGCACTTGCGAGCTCTGATTTAAGTGGCTTTGAGCACTAACTGCACCCGCGCGGCGCCATTATATATTTTTGCGAAATATGCTCGACACCCGCGTTAATTAATGTTTTGCAACTTCGTTTGTTAGTACTCGAAAATTCTAAATTATGTTTTTGTAAGGTCATTTTTTAAACGGATGTTTGACCCCGAGCTAAAGAATAATATTAATTTCTGAATTGTTATTCTAGTTTTTGCTAGTGACGGCTTGCTAAAATATAAAACACAGCCTTGAATACATCTCCCACAATGGTTCGTCCTAAAACTAAACTTCTCCAATAAAAATGTAAGCGCTAAGAAAATCTTAATTATACAAATTTCAAGTAGGTACCAACCTATATTAGAGCTGACACGTAGTACGGAGGTAATTATGTTTTAGTGGCCTCCAGTTTACGAGGCGTCGGAGACTCGTCGGCCAGTCGGCGCGCTGTCGCACGCACTCAGCGCTTACGACGTCTGACTTCAGCTTTATAGTGTTCTTTGTAATGCGCACTTTACACTGCCAGGTTTGTTTTGTCTTTAGAATATGGTTGGGGTTGCAGAGTGCGTTAGATGCTGGTTTTTGAGATACGATTTTTTGTAGCAGTGTTTTGTTTGGCTTTGTTTGAGTGGCTCTTGTTGGTATTCTAATGAAGTATCTATACAGAGTTATGTCAAGACATTTCTGGCTAGCTACAGAGTTTTACGCAGCACATGTCTGTGTCACCTCGAATTTGGCAAAATATTTGCATATCTGAAGATTGTGTTGGGCAAATACTAAGACTCATAAGCTTACTTATAATTGATAGGCTGGCGATTGACCACTACCTATTTCACCTGATAGTAAGCGAAGGAGCGCACCACACCTATTAACAAACTCGCTGCTTCTCAATTTCTTTTCCTAACCTACTACCCTATCATATCCAATTATGCATTATCTATATATATATATATAAAAGGAGAAACTGACTGACTGACATATCAACGCACAGCCAAAACTACTGGGACTAGGAACATGAAATTCTGCACAAGGCTTCCTTTTATGACGCAGGCGAGCACTAAGAGAGGATTTTCCAAAATTCACTCCCTAAGGGAATGATACGGGGGTCCAAAGTTTGTACAGAAAAACTTATTTTCACGCGTGCAAAGCCGCTGGCAGAAGCTAGTATTCTATTAATATTACAATGAAATTCTATTTTTTTTTGTATAGTTATTGAATTTTTGTTATTCAATCATGCCTCCACGTGAGAATTGATTTGAAAGAACGCTGGTAGCGGGTAGTCTATGGATATAAGGTCATTTTTAATCAAACATTATCCCTGTATGATCATTTTCTGCTTTCATTCGCTGACAAACTATAGTACCTACATAAAACCAATCCTTATTCTTGTTCATTAAATATGCTCGCCGAACTATTGTGTGGGTATTACCTCATTATTTTTCTCACTTTTCCTCCAAGCTAGTAGTTACGACTCCCCTGGGCGCTATACCCTTCTTACATTAGCAGTACCCTGCCCGTTTGGTCGGGATAACGCAAATGAATTGCTAATACCGCCAGTATTACCGCTCAATGCGTCCGGTTGGCAAGGGTCTGGATAGTTCTCTTGATGGTCCGACGAAGGTGGATCCGATGCAATAAAAAGGTTTTGTGAGATGTTTTTATTTTGATGGAATTAACTTCTGCTCGCCTTCGTGAAATGTGTTTCACACACAAAGGACATTGACCGGGTTTAACCCAAATGCTGACCAGACGTGGGAGAATTTCCAAAACGCTCCTTGCATCAACATAAACAAAAATGTTAAAAACAGAAACGATCCCAGAGTTAAAAAGTTATGATTTTTCGAGTATTTTAAAATATTTTTTTTTTTAATTTATAATTACTTACAAAAAATCTTCACCATGCAGACTAGCAGAAATTATTTCTGACTTATTAGCGGTCAACAGGGCTGAGGCTTGTTTGAATTTCTATTCGAAACTCTACAAAATAAAAAATAAATACCTACCTACATCGACTTAGGTAGACCATGTGACTATTGTTTAATATAATTTGATCTTTTTCCTCGAAATTCCTCGGATAGATATAGCATAGCATAGTCGGCCTTATAATGTTCCCACTGTTGGGACTCAGGCCTCCTCTCTAGGAGAGGGAATGGGCCGTAATCCACCACGCGGGCCCAGTGCGGGTTGGTGGATGTCACATGTCTTCGAATTTTTGGTTCTAGGACATGCCGGTTTCCTCACGATGTTTTCCTTCACCGTTTTGAGAGCAGTGGTGATGAAATAAATTACACAAAGTAATGCGCCTGGCTGGGTTTGAACCCGCGACCTACAACTCGTAAGTCGGAGCCGTTACCACTTGGCCACCACTGCTCTCAGTCGGAGCCGTTACCACTTGGCCACCACTGCTCTCACTGTCCTCGGATAGATATTGAAGAGCTTTGATTTACAGAGTAGGTAGTATGATATAATTGCATCATGTGTCCACTTGGTCCAACTCTCATACATGACTGATCTATGTCCTTTATTTATGATTGATACCAATGAAACAAGCTGCAAGTACATAAAACCAATGTCTTAATCGAAGTTATGCTATTCATAGGTTCCCGTAAGTTAATTTTTATCCGAATCCGTTCAGTTTTTGAGGTGTGATGAGTAACAAAAACCAAAACCTCTACGTATACCACTCATATAGACTTTTTTATTTATAATATTGAATTTGGAATGGAAGAGATAATAGTAAAGTAATCTTATAGACAACGTTTTTCCATGTAGCTAATAGCCCTAAGTAATTAATCTTATACGATTAATTATGCTAGTGCCCCTAATAACTATGTGTTTAACCAAACTATAAATATTAATGACTAGGATTATTGACTTGCCCGAGCTATGTTTATAAAAACCTGTGTTTCAGGTCATCACTTAACAGAATAAAATAACGGTGGTTTTTTTTTGTAGGTGGGAAAATCATCCAATGACTTCCCCCGCGCTTCGGAGTGAGAACCCTCCCACCCCGCGCAAGAGCGGGGGTGTCAGACTTTTACTGACTAAAAACCCACTCCTGTTCCGTCGTTTCCTTTCGTACCAGGGCCAAGTTTTCCTGGACAAGGACAAGCGGTCCACACAGTGGTGACACCCGCGCGGGATTCGTGCGGAAGTAATTCCGCACGAATCCGATGCAGGAACCTCCCGAACTGACCACATCTACCTGCGTCATGTGGAAGGTGAGGACGCTGTGAGGTCTTTACAGCCACGCCTCAAAGAGAACCGCCATAATTATGGCGTGCCCAACGATGGTGGCATTAGTTTTTAGTCAAACTATAGGGGCCTAATTGTATAACTGCCCAGAGGAGCACGTTTTACTCAATAATACCTAGTGGGTATTGGAATAGGTAGAATATGAGGAACACGTGTCAAGCCAAAATTATAGTTGCTTAGCACTGAATAATTACTAAGAAACTTACTCAAGGCTTTCGTACGTAAATTGCTTCAATTAACGACTGAAATTGTAACATTTCTAGCAATTAGTATTTTCAGACTGAAAATTAATGTACAATTATGAAAAGTTGAGAATTACATTTCGGTTAAAATTCTTTCAATTTCATTTCAAATCTCTAATTTTATTACACTGTGAACAAAAATGTAATTATTTAATTGGCGAAATTAATTTGTAAGTCGACAGCGATGCGGACGAATTTTGTTACACCTTAGTTTAGTTAATAGTCATTGCCTTTAGTGTAGTTACCTATATATAGCTTTAATTGGTTAAGTGTTTTTATTTTATTTGTAGATATGTAAAAATAATTTCAGATTTTTCTGGTTTTCATATAACTAATTAACTGCTTTAATTTACGTAGAGATATTAAAATAAATATTAAATTATGTGATGTATCTAAATTGCTTGTCACATGTTGCTTTCTTACTAAATGTTACCTGCTATACGATCTTGTAGCGAGCATAGGCTAATCCTGCTAATATAAGTTTTAGGACTATAAACTAGGTACTCACGTGATGGTGGCTGGGGGGTTGGCATGGACCAAGCAGGGGAGGACCACGTCACCTCCTCTCCTCACTGTCGCATCCCATTCCCCGTGTGAGACTCCGCGAGGAGCTGATGCCACGCTCATGGCTAGAAAAGAAGACAAAGGGTTTTTATCATTCATTAATTCATAAGGAGCGAGCCTGTTGCAGCTGATACTCAAAAGTTGAACATTGGTTGGATAAATGCAACTGCACAGTAGCGCTTACGATCACAGGACCAACGAGAACATCAAAATAACGACTTTTGAAGGTATACATTCGTATCTTTATATTCCATTGTGTAATTAACGCTAAACGTTAAAATATCTAAAAATAGGATTCTAGAATAGGTTTGCCTCAATTATTACAAAAATATACCTATTTTTTTCTCAAATTTTCATAATTATAGTTAAAGAAAGTTTCGTAATGAAACCAATTTTAATATTCCAATTATCTTGGATAAGCATGATGTGGTCCTTTTTATTAATTTTCTACAATATCTAGATGTTTAGGATTTTAATAGACTTGGGGAGGATCTGTCTGGTCTTAGTAGCTTTGCTATTAAAATAGCTATGTATTTAAAATCATTTAGACTCAATATTTTTATCAGACTCTTATTTTCATACGTTTTATTTTTGACTAAATCTTAAACAAAAATTTACATGAAATGTTTCTACGATCATTTTAATTTCCCAGTAACTGTGCTACACTACAAGTATGATTGCTGAATAAAAAAATGAACTAGATCGGTAGAAGTATGTGAAATCAACTAGGTACTGCGATGAACATTGGCGGTCAGATAGCAATCCATTACGGCTGACCACGTTTGACTATTTTAAAATGACTGCATGCACACGTGCCAAATGCGGTTGTTACTCGAGATGATAACCAGATATTTTCAGTAAAAACACACAACGTTTATATTATTAATAGGCTCCCGTTTGACCACAATCTCACCTGATGGTAAGCGATGATGTGGTCGACAATGCAGCACGCTTTCCTAGAATTAACCTATATACTCTTGACCTGAAGACCAGAGGTTATAGCTATCGCGGAACACAGACTGCGGCTGGAAATCCCACTCCTTAGCTGTACTCACAATGAATGTGTTCCCAAAAAACTAAAAACCTACACAATTATGATCATCTGCATTAACTTTTCCTAGCTGTATTTGAGTCGGGTTCCAGCCTAGGCTAAATAAATAATAGGTAATGGAATGATCAGTTAACTGTGTATTGTTTTTACAAAAGATTTCAAGTTTTTTCTACTTGGATATGTTTCTTTTTGTTACTGTTTATAGGCTCGCGCTTGACCACTATCTCATCTGATGGAAAGCGACGATGTGGTCTACGATGGAGTACGCTTGCTTAGAAGTAACGTATTCATTCTTGACTTAAGACCCCTATGTCAAAAAATGTCAATTTTTTTATGAATCTTTACGGCATAGTTATACTTACGGGCAACATCAATATTGATTGGCGTACTTCTCCGCCTCTCTCCAGTTAAAGAGTCTAGCACAGAACAAGAGTACTGTGCTCTAGAGTCTTCCACTCGAGCTGACCTAATGATGAGTCGCCAGCCTTCGTCAGCCATGAGTGTGGTACCAGCTGTAGAAAGAAAATAGGTTAGTTGAAAAGTCGAATAAGGATATAGTTATACGAACTATACGATAAATATTAGTATTGCAAATTGGAAATATTGTAAAATCAACCATTTTTTAAAAGATGACCTATCCATGGTATTTCTTTTCAGTTCTTCACCGTAGGAAACGACCAATAGAAACCGTGCACAAGCTTTGACGTTTTATAAATGTCCATGTAGCCCTATGTGAAATAAAATATTTTGAATTTGAAGATTAAACTTCCTAGATGGACTTGCTTGTGACATTAATATAGGTAACATTACATTATCCCTGAAAGATTAGACGCGTAGATTTCGTGAGTTATAATTTGTGTGCAATGTAACCAGAAGCGAGCTAACTATGCCTAACTGGGAAAAAGTCAGATATTGGCGTGTATCTGACTTTTTCTAGTGATAGTGACAGCTGTTGAGAAATTTAGATGATGTAGAAAAAACTTAGGAACTCAAACCCAAGACATAGTAATTACCAGTTTACGCTTGCATCCGCTAGATTAATGAGTTAGTCAAATCATTAACTTGCAATCATTTACTTACAATATTTCAAGTGTGCCAAAATGAATATTTTTGCCAACATAGTAGATACTGTACTTTTCTGTTTATTGAACTTTAACTTGTAGCTATACAAGTTAAAGATCCCACCATAAAAAAGAGAATCAGACTTAGACGATGTCTTAATGTTTCCCCAGAGTCCGAAGTTTCGTAGAATTTACGTGGAATTAAATTCTCTCTCTCAGAAGTAAACTTTTGTAAAAGATGGTTTATTGTAACGGTTGTGGACAGCGAGTTAATAGAACGTGACCGACGTTTGATGTGCGCACTCAAATATTTATTTAAGTTAAAAGAGTACAATAAACTGAGGGAAGACAAAATGCTTTTTGGAGTACTTCAATATAATTTATTTTAAGTTGATACTCAGCAATCTTAAGTTCATTGATGAAAAGCCGGAGCTTTTCTTCAATGAACTTAAGATTTCTGAATTCATTAGATTACGGATAATCTAGTGAATGCTGAAGCATGAATATCTAAACTAAATTTCATGTTATAAAATCTATTAGTTTTCTCTTTAATAGGCACAGGCGTAGGATCTGTAAATAGAGATCTGATGAAATTATAATTATGAAATTTTATTATCACAATTGCTCATCAATTTGTAAAAATATTTGCTAATATTTCACCTAGTAGTAACCCAGTTTAGGTACCCAGTTTCTAGATCTACATTTACAGGATTGTTACAATTTCTACTTATTTATTTGTTTTCAATAGAAAATGTACGTGACCTGTAGATCACAATAGAAAAATTCGGCTTGCAAGAGTGTCGTCGAACTTTCACACCTGTGTCTCTTCCAGCTCGTTAGGCTGTACATAAGGGTTATAAACGCAGGTGGTAGTATAGGTATGTGAAGAGTGTCGGACTTCCTATCTCCGTGGGGAGGCGGCCATGTGACCTGCTAGTTCCACTTACACATGTGTTCTGCAGCGGGCAGCACAGAGTCATCTCTGTACCACGCGGCGACCGAGGCATGCTCCCTCAGAGCAGCGGGAGCCACGCACGTGAGTAGAGCCGGCCCTCCGGCCTCCGAGGGAGTGGAAGTCACGTGCACCTGCCAGTCTTGCCACACCACTGTAACAGAAAGAAAGAGTTAGTATGAAATTAGGTTCGGAGAAGGAAAGGTAAAACCTGTGTGACATTATTGATTTGTTCTGAACGTATTACTTTTGATATTTTCCAAACGGTTATATTGTTATGTAGGCTTAAAATAAACAGAAAACACAGAAGCAATCGATGTAAAATCGTTTTATTTATAGCAGCCAGCTATAAATAAAACTGTCCAACCCAGAATATTTAAACTGTCGAAAACAAAAAAAAGAGAAAAAGCAAAAACAACAAAATTGTAAAAGTATCAATTTTAGACCGATCAAAAGATCGTTTAACCTGAAATAACTGCAAAAAACAGTAGCTTTGATACCGACTAATTAACCGTAAAGCTGTGTTTCTCGACGAGTCGGGTGCGCGACGATGGGGTTCGAAGGAAAAAGTATTTGCAAACGAATATAACCGTGATTTGCCGACGGTGAATAATTTCACATTTTCTCGTAATGTTTTCGACACAAATTGCCGTCGTTTCTCAAGGACCTGCGAGTGCAGGCTCGTTTTATAGCAAACTCAGGTTTTTATAATTTTCAGGTCGTATTTCAGGTAACACAAATGTTAGTCTTTGTTCAACAAACGGAACCTAAGCAAATGGTTCCGTTTGTTGAACAAAGACTACCTTTTGTATTGCCTGAAACTATACTTAAAATAAATATGATTCGATTTAACTTCTAAGTTAAGTTTAATACAACAACAAAAAAAATTAAAGGCATCACAAAGAAAAAAAAATTAAAAAACGGACCTTTAAATTCCACACCTAATACGGTTCTTGTGAAAGCGGGTGACAGAATAAAAACTCTGTGAATCAGCATTAGCCGGACGTTCTCAAACTTTAGCTAGCTTGTTATTTTTTAAAAACTTTTTCTTGCATGCAGTGGAACTCTGTAGCAGATGCTTTAGAACTTTTGTATTTGGTCCCCTTTGCTAACTTGCTAACTTTTTTAAGCGTTGCTCTTGGGAAATCTTCATCTTATATTAAACGAAGTAGTAGATAGCTAAATAAGTCAAGTTTCGTGTTCATTCTTCAGGGAATAGCAACATTACCAGCGCTGGTTGTCTGGGGCGGCGGCGGATGACGGCAACTGCGCGCAAGTCTGCACACAGTGTCCTATTTAAACGAACACTTTTGAGCTATTGTTATAACTGTTTGCAGAGTTTGTCAAGCATTTTGGAGAAACGGCTTAGTCAGTTACCTTTAGTCGGTACAGTTTACCTGCTTTGTTTAAACAACAGCTGTTCTCATAGCACATCATCATCATCATCATCATTTCAGCCGAAAGACGTCCACTGCTGGACATAGGCCTCCCCCAAGCGTCGCCACAACGAACGGTCCTGTGCGTCTCGCATCCATCGGACTCCCGCAATCGTTACCAAGTCATCGGTCCACCTTGTAGGAGGCCTTCCAACGCTACGTCTTCCGGTACGTGGTCGCCATTCCAGAACCTTTCGGCCCCAACGGCCATCTGTTCTGCGAGCAATGTGCCCTGCCCATTGCCACTTTAGTTTGGCGATTCTTCGTGCTATGTCGGCAACCTTGGTTCTCCTGCGGATATCCTCATTCCTGATTCGATCACGCAAGGAAACTCCGAGCATAGCCCTCTCCATTGCCCTTTGGGTGACTTTAAGCCTTCTAATGAGGCCCATTGTAAGCGACCACGTTTCGGAGCCATATGTCATCACTGGCAACACGCACTGGTCATAGACTTTCGTCTTGAGACACTGTGGTATATTGGACGAGAAGACACCGCGCAGCTTCCCGAACGCTGCCCAGCCGAGTCGGATTCGACGATTGATCTCTTTCTCGAAGTTAGACCTTCCCAACTGGACCGTCTGTCCCAGGTAAACGTATTCGTCTACAACTTCGAGTGTAGAGTCCCCGACCTTGATAGGAGTGGGTGCTACATGGCTGTTTACCATGACTTTGGTTTTGTCCATGTTCATTTTAAGTCCCACTCTTTCGGAAGCTCTACTGAGGTCACCAAGCATTATACTGAGCTCTTCCGTAGTCTCAGCCATGACTACTATGTCGTCGGCAAACCGAAGGTGAGTGATGTACTCGCCATTGACATTAATGCCTAGCCCTCTCCATTCCAAAACCTTGAAGACATCCTCCATTGCTGCCGTGAACAGTTTCGGAGAAATAACGTCTCCCTGCCTCACACCCCGCTGCAAGAGGATAGGTTTCGAGGTCTGGTCTTGTAGTCGGACTGATATAGTGGCGTTTTTGTACAAACAATTCAGCACTTCGATATACCGATAGTCAATTTGGCACCGTTGGAGAGACTGCAGTACAGCCCAAGTTTCAATCGAATCAAAGGCTTTCTCGTAGTCCACAAACGCTAAGCAGAGAGGCTGATTATACTCCTCAGTCTTCTGTATAACCTGCCGCAGCGTATGTATGTGGTCCACGGTGCTGAAGCCTTTACGAAATCCGGCTTGTTCGGGAGGCTGGAAGTCGTCGAACCTGCGCGCGAGACGATTCGTGATGACTCTGGAAAACAGCTTGTAGACATGGCTCAGAAGCGAGATGCCCTATAATCCTATAATTCTTAAGCAGGGCATTATCGCCCTTCTTAAAGAAGAGTACCACCACGCCTCTGCTCCACGCCTGTGGCGTTTTTCCCTCGAGTATGACGGAATCAAATAGCTTCTGAAGGGCCTTAAGGACCGGTTTTCCACCCGCCTTCAGGAGTTCGGCCGTAATTCCGTCCTCACCCGACGCCTTGTTGTTTTTCAGCTGCTTCAGAGCCATCCTAATCTCGTACAGGCTGACGTCCGGGATATCTTCGGTATAGTGTCGAGTCAATCTAGCTCTTGGGTCGTTCACTAGATTTACAGCGGGTTTAGCGATAGACGTGTATAACTGTCCATAAAAAGCCTCGATCTCTCCCAGAAGCTCCGATTTGGCGGATATGACTCTGCCATCGTCGGTCTTCAGTTTCGTGAGCTGGCTTTGCCCAATAGACAGATCTCGTGCAAATACTTTAGAGCCCTTATTCCGCTCAATCGCATCCTTAATCCTTGCGGTATTAAAGCGGCGAAGGTCACGTTTCAGGGACTTCGAGATTTGTCTATTGAGCTGCCGGTATATGCACGCATCGTCTGAAGACTGCAGAATCATCTCACGCCTCTTCTTCATTAGCTCGAGGGTCGGATCGGAGAGCTTCTTGTTTTTATTTGTACGGTGAGTCTTGAAAAACTTAGACCCGACCGTATGGACAGTTTCCACGAACCCATCGTCTCATAGCACTATTAAAAATAATGTGGGAGCGTTTAATTAAATTCGTGGTGTTAACGAAGACTTTCACATTCCTGGGTAAGTTTGCATTAAATCGTTATAAACCTACAGGACCTTACGCGACTATGTTAGATTGATAAATAGATTAGATATACTCTTTATTATACACCATTAAAATTACAGGAGGAGTTTAAATTTTTTAGGCTGTAATAATGGGCGATCTTATCGTTAAAACCGGTTTCATGTCGTAATCTGTATTGTACTTCTGATAATAGCCACACATCACGTTGTCAGCAGGACTATTCAAGTAGTTGCAACGACGCAAAGTTACTACATACCTCGAGTAAGTACTACCGTAGTAGCCGAGATGCAAGTTGCAAAGGTAGGTACTCAAATCTTTTGCAGACGTCTGCGAGCGACACGGCGCGGCGTCTACATGTTGCATCTTTGAACACGCCTTGTTAGTAGCGGCAAAAGGCGCACTGTTTGCTTTAACATGCTTCCTTTCTATCAAGGCGAGGAAAACCGTCTCGACGCTAACATTTTTTGCTAAGAGAGACGGGAATGCAATTAGTTAATTGCTGGCTCTTAACAGTTTGTCAATGTTCCTCCTAAAGAAGCTCTGGTGAAAGATTTTTCAGGGAAACTGAGGTGAATAATGACACATTTGTTGCTTTTCAAATTATTTAGAGTGATTACTTTTGAGTTGTCAAAGAATCATCTATTGCACCGACAATCGTGCGTGCGTGGTTGAGCGATTGGCCGCTGTGCTGCGTGTTGCGGATTCAATTCCCACTCAGAACAAATATTTTTATGATCTGCAGATAGTAAGTTCCGGATGCAGGTAATAGTAAATTTTAAATGTGAGTTTAATAGCAAAAGCGGGCGTTAATGTTAAAAGCACTCACGGAAGGAGTAATTCCTAATGTTAGTAACATTTTAAAAATATTATGGAGATGAATTTACCTACCTACGCACCTGCCTACTATTATTTTTTACTTTTAATTGATTCCCCCCTATCTCTCCCCTCCCCTAGATCACCTATTTCTCAAATTCTATTTTAGCCTGAAAATCTGTCAAAACTTGGCACTAGAGTTTTAGACATGCTTTACTTAAATAAAATAGGTGCATAATTCATGAACCCGCCCTTTGTTTCGTAAATTGTGATTGTGCGTTTCGCCTTGCTGCAACAAATATTGGATTTATTCTTTAAAATAATTGGCTAACTTTTACCGAAACAACATGTTCTATTTAACTAAACCAAACCTACTCCTCAAGCCCGGTACTTCATACTTCAGATCCTTTCAGCCCGAAGTGTTATTTTATTGTAACAGCCGCTAGGCGTGCCACACTTCCTTTTTACATAACAATTTTAGATTCTATAAAGCTAATAGGCTTGTTTGACATTCACGACACGATCACGACACGACAGCGATGTTGTTTCCGTAACGCGATTGATCGTAATCGTGATCAAATTTTAAGAAGATACAAAATTAAGTGCGCTTAATCTAATTTGAAACAGGTTTAGGGAATGTAAATTTTTCCAAATATTTTCAGATATCCGAGCTTGATTGGGTTAGGGGCGACTTGCTTTATTTTTCTTGTTTATTGGTAGTCGGAAGATATTGTTCAATTTTCCATGATTATAAGGATAGTTAGATACTTACATTTAGGGTATTAGTTTAGAAAGTAGCTTCATTGAGGATTAAGTTCATTGACTGTCAGTTTACCAAAGAAGGACTAAACACAGAAAGTTAAACAGAGATGTACTATTTAACTTTCTGATTTCAACAAAGAATATAAACTAGGAAGAGCAAAAAACCTGAAATCGTGAAAGAGAATCATAATTCTCACTCAACATGCAAATAAAACGGGCAAGATAAAACCGAAACGGTCTTTGACAAACTTTTACTAACTTCAATAATAAAAGCATTCGTCTCACGAGCATAAAGTCGAGCACTATAAAGCGATTGCTCGCTCCGAGCATAACTCGAGCACTTTAAAGTGATTGTTATGAGAACAGGTTTGATGCTCGGGGATATGAAACTTCTTTTTAACGTCCGAAACGGCTTTTGTACTTAACTTCATTTTGAATTTTCTAATAGCTTTTTCCAAGACCGTTATTGTGACGATTTTATTTTTTAAATGTTTGTAGAACTGAATTCTTTTTCCGCGTTGGTTATTTGACATAATATTATTAAATGAAAGCAATAACCCGCTTCATTAGCTTTACAAAGTATACTAATATGTTGTAGAAGGTATCCGCAACATTGTTTTTATTCCAAACTCGATTTTTTCTTTAATTTGAATAGGTTCAGTACACAAAGTCAGCAAGAATGTGTTAGATGTTTTCATTTCAATTTTCCTTAATCTTCTAAATTCATCCTGTTTTTAATTATAGCGTTCGTATACCGATACACCAATCACATCAGCTTACCCAAAACGCAACTAAGGACCATTATTTTAGTTTTCGTTGTCTAAGAAGTGTAAGTTACGCGTGCAATTTACGCTGTCCTAAACCAAGCTTAAGATTTATTAAGAGTAATGTACATAAAATGCGGTTTGGTGGAACGCCTTGGTTGAGGTCTGCAAATACTCGTAAAAGTGTCAGTACCCGAGGACCATTTAGAATATTACAATGATTTACTGAAGGAAAAAATGCTCAAATTGATCCGAGACTTGCTTTTTTTCTGTTGTCTTTTTGGGGAAAGAGATTTAGTAGCTATAAGCTGAAGCATTACTTACGTTTAAAAACAGTTTTATGGTTTGTCCAACCAAAAGATAACAACAAGAATACGTACAAAAAAATACAATACATATAGTACAAAAACCAACTCATCAACTGAAAATCCTACTAAAGTCCATTACATAACCTACCCATGGTTTTGAATAATAATGAGCTTTTCATCAATTTTAAACCTCTATAACCTTAAAATAAACTCTGCTCATTATATATAAACAGTAGATATAGTTACTTCCTGATCGAACATCTTGACCTTTTCAACTTGAATATCATTTAATTAGCTGTCTCTTCTGTTACTTTGAGCTCGAGACCACTCGGAGGAGCTCGGGGACACTCAGGGTAAATTCGGCTAAAGTCAAATTTTCATAAACACTCACAGAATTTAATGAAAACTCGTTAAGTTGGCGACTGTCACGTGAAACAGTTATTTGGTTACAGTCACCGGCCGGTTGTTTTGAGACCAGGTTTACAATTCATTTGCGTTTCTCTTATTTACCTACTAGCTCTATGTATTAACATGGTCATATAAGTTTTATGCTAGCACTTAAAACAGTTATACATTATCCAACAAGTCACTTTAACACTTTACTCAGTAGCCTTTCGTTTTTATGGCTTATAAAATTTGAAGCCCAACAAAAAGAAAGTTATTACGAACTTGTAACCACGAAACCATAAGTTCTCCGGCAAACTAGCCAAGCATCTCGGCGACTACTGCTTAGTAACGTAGCCATACATTAACAAATCTACAAAATTAATATGGCATAAAGTTTTGAATAACTGAAATGACCGGGGTCGCCGTGAATTTCATCCCGGTGGGCGTCTTGCCCCCTGTATACATATTTGATTCAATTAAGGCGTCCCGATCTGCCCCTTCTGAATATTTTAAGCGCACCTCGATTAATACCGTCTATGAACTAATCACATTTACAAGCTGATGAGGCTGAGAGGGTTTCAGCGGATGTTGACTGCATTTTGTATAACTGCTGGAGGTCACCTTTTTTTTGAGTATAGGTACGATTTTTGAACTTCATTAGTTGGTTCTTTAAATAATTGGAACAACTGCTTAAAGGAACGTGCAACACTCTGGAAATGACCGCTAGGTGTGCTGTCAACTAACATCAGCTAAAATTATTATCATTGCATATAAGTGATTTAATATTAGAAATTTTTTTGTTACATTCTATCACAGTTTAGAAACACCGTCAATATTTGAGCGGATAGACTAAAGTTGCGGAAAATATAAGTAAAGACGAATCCTCAAGTGTACCTATCTAGGCTAATTGATAGACAAGATGCAGGAGACGAGGCCCGCTGCATACTAATTAATGAACCCTCTTCACTCTTTAATCTATCTCCGGATATCTTTGAAACCTTGCACTCTTCCACTTAAGCCCCAATGCATGGATGCACCTAGGTGCTCTAAATCGTTCGTTAGCGTATAAATTGGGAGCGCTCTGGAACCAAGATCAGCAGCGAGCCGTCAATTATTTCAGCCGTAATGATAAAATTAATGGCCGCGCCCAGCAGGCAAAGAGATAGCTTCATTATAGCTAGCTGTAGGTATTGTTGGCAAAGATGATGGACCATATTTTATTAATGGGTTAATAAAATTGAAATTGTTTAATTATGACCCTTTTAATTTTGTAATATGGCCGGCGCGTTTTTGGCAGACGATAGATTAAGTCTTTTGTAAAAGTTGTGGAAAGGGGAGTTCGTGTAAAATTAAATTTACGTTGAAATGATTTGAAAAGATTGTCCCTAACTGGTTTTTTTTTTAAAGAAATATCAACATCAACACTATTCATTTAAATCTTAAATTACGCCTACCTTGTAAATTGTTCACGGTCTATTAAATGTTGGCATGCGCATAAAGAAATGCCTTTAAAGAATTAAAGCAGCTATTATAATGAAATAATAACAAGAAAAACGGTTCACAAATTCATAAAGCCGACACAAATTATTTACAACAGGAAATCGGTGACCGTAATAACATAAGCTGAGGCAATGTAGTCCCTTCGCCTTTGGTATAAGGTTGGATATGGCTTGTATTTAATGGATTACATTAGAGTTATATAGAAAAAAAAGAATATTTAATAGAAATGCCTTTTCTGCGGCCAGTTCTGGTTAGAAACATTTGCAAAGTTATGTGTTCGTTACATTAATTCAGACAAAAGTGGTGAAACAGTTTTTATTTTTAATAAAATTCTATGTACAAGTAAGCCAAGCCCGCCCTTATGTCTTCCGTCAACTGGAAAAATTAAAATCTAAAGCGTTGCCAAGTTCTAGATACCGAGAACATTTTTATTTGTTCTCAAATAAAAATGTTCTCGGTATCTAGAACTGAGATGTAATTTTTCTTGTCTATCTTTTAAGTAAGTAGTTGTTCTAGTACTAACAGGCGAGTCATGTTTTATTTTAACTTAGAAGGTTCTTTTCTTTTTTCATCTTTTGTGTCTACTTACTAGTTACCTAAATGTGTCATTTTTGTTCACTTAATTATTTGATCCAACAAGAGTCAGACTATTTAAACGTCAGACTGTAGTTATTCTGACGTCCCTTGTATAATTCAATGTTGACCTTTGTTTAGCAATTGTGCTGAATATTGTAGCAAATATCCAGGCACGATTTTCAATTAAGCAATAATTCTCAATAAATACCGATAGAAGTCAAACGTAAATTACATAAAATTGACTTTCCATGTTACGGATTAATCAATTTCAATTAAATTGGAATAAAAATGGTGCCGAGCTGCTGGCAGGACCGTGCTCAGTGGTCTTTATGGTCGTCTGCAGAGGAAACAATAAACTTTTATTTTTTTCCTCTTTTTTCTTTTATTTAGCTTTCATTGCTGGTTACTCATAAAGCGCTACTATTTTACGTTTCTTTTTCCGTAGTCTGTTACTTCACTAAGAGTATAATTTTAAATTGTTGATAGAGAGAGTCTAGTACAACAACCGCAGAATTTCTATATCAAGATATAATTTTAACAGAAAGTGGCTTTGCACCCAAATAAATAATTCCTGCCCAAATAAAACCGGGAAGAGTGTTCTTAAATTAAGCAGTAACCGCACAGCAAAAAGGTCAGTCGAAAAATTTGCATACCCACACCAAAACCTTTTTGCTTAATCACAAAGTACATTTGTATGCAGTCCCGGCCGCGCCTTATCTCTGCGAGCGGAACCTGTAATGCAGTTGTCAGACTAGAATTATTGGCGGGACGTCCTAATGGACCGGCCGATATACTCAGATTTACTCGGCGTCCGGACGGCGGAGCGATGGAACTGTCCACTCCGTAGATTATAGAGGGGAATCAGTTGATTGGTTTTGGGGCGGAATGCGGAAGTGTGAAGGACTGAAACGATTCGAGAGGACAGCACTTAATTTGTGATGTGAAAGACAAGGAAGGGTTTGTTTGAGGGTTGACTCGACGGAAATAACTGTGGCAGACAAATGTCAATTGCCAAACAGCATTCTAGTAGAACTGAACATTTTCACGCACAGATACGAACAACTAAGTTAAGAAACTTATTTTATATCGATTCGTCTCCTTTGCTTCCGCGTGATCTCCTGTATGAAATTGCCTAACGCCTTTCTTGTTAAGAATATAAAGCTAGAATTTTTACACTTTCTGGCAGACTTCAGGTAATATTCAATTCATGACAGTTCCTGGTTATAAATAGGAGTGTCCTAACTTTTCCCGAGGGTGTCGTGGAGGCGTGTGGATGATGCCTGGAGGATGAGCAGCATCCATTGGTAAAATAATAGCATTAATATACAACTGCGATAATAATGTCTGATAGTGATTGGAAATGCGCTGATGTTTCGTTTTTCGTTTCGTATTTTTAATAAACTGGTGGATAATGTTTCTGTGGTTTGAGCGTATTGAACAGAAATGATGCATTGGGGATCAGGCCACGTTAGTGTTCAAAATTTGTTTTACTTAGTTGGTTAGTCGTATAATTGTTATTACGGTGAGTTAATTATTTCTTTTTGGTTGTGTAAATCAAAGGTTTCTCAGTATATATATTAACAATTTAAGATTTAACTCTTTTTGGATCAAATGTTATTTTTTTTATATTTGTGCCAATTTTATGGCAAACATATTTCGTACAACCAACCTATAAAATAAGCACACATAACCGTGAAACTTATGAACCATAACATGTTTATAAAGCGCATTAAAGGTATCGATAATCTTGCCCTCCTCGATCACGTGAACCAGTGGCAATAAGGCTATAAAGCTTATGGCATAAACATCAAAAACGCCTGATTTTTGCGTTCGTGATGGCGACGCGTGAACGCTTCCATTTCGGGATTGGCTCGTTAGCGCAGGGACGGACGGTTTGGACTTGTATATGAAAATAACCGAATATCCGTACTGCGGTGTTAACTTTTTGATGTTGTGGGAATATTGTCGCGTACTCATCGCGACGATATTGCGTTGAATAAATCTCTATTATATAAATAAAGAGAGAAATATTGTTCATTCGCAATCAGTAATAAGATTACTAAAATGTCAACAACGCGTTATAGGTAAATGATCCTATCCTATTCATTTCTTGTTCCACTGAACGAGCACACAAAATAACATGAACCGTTTAGGTAAATTGTCATTACGCTTCTTAACCATTATTTTAGTAGCTACAGGAAATTGAATCAAATTACATAAATCCATTAATTATCGGAACTGATGGATAAATCCAGCAAATCAGCTGTAACTTTCCAATCGTGTAACATCACTGACCTATGATGTCCGCTGTCCGGCGGCCCGAGAGCACATTGAGCCTCTGTTACGAGGATATTCAACGATTCGGCAGTTTAGGGGTTATCAGTCACAGCTTTTTGATTGGGCCTAATTCGAGTTAAATCCAGGCGATATAACGATATTAAATAGTTCATTGTTCACTTAACTTAAAAGTTAAATATTGGGTCATCTGAAAACCAGTATAAGGTTGAATCAAGGTTGAGAGGTTTTCCACACCAATATTGCAAAAGTCAAGTGGCGTTCGACTCTTTGATGGAGTGGTTAGGTTTATTGATACGAAAATAAAATGTTTGTTTACAAAGTTCTGGAATGGTTAAAATAGACGCTTTTGTGGGATACAAAATATGTAATTTGAAAGATACCGAATCATGTAGGGAATAGGACTAATTTAAAGTTCTGAAATCTTTGGTTTGGTGCCTAGGTAATCGTAAATCGTGGTTCATTTTCATGAGTACCTACTTCCAATTATTAGTTATCATGTTATGAGTGCGGGATTGATTGCTAGAGCTACCGTAGCCGTGGAACGTGACGATCAACTTTAAGGAGCATAGGTTTTAGTCAGCAAGATTCTGACACTCCCTTACACTCCACACAGAGTGGGAGAATTTATTAGATGATTTCCCACACACAACAAACCACCGTGTACACATCTGAAAGTTGTAAAGGTCCATCCCTACAATGCTTGGGCACGTCACAATTATGGCGATAAGTCCCCTCTTTGAGGAGTGGCTGGAAAGACAACATGGGGTCCTTACCTTCTGCATGATGCAGGTCCTCACCGGACATGGTGGTAAGTTCGGGAGGTTCCTGCACCGGATTCGTGTGGAAGAAACGCTTGGGTGCCACCATTGTGTGGACCGCCCGGAGGACACGGTGGAGCATACGGTAGAGGTGTGGCCCGCCTGGGCAGAGCACCGCCGTGTCCTCGTGGGGGCTATCAGTGGCAGTGATCTCTCGCGCCGGGTCAAGGCCCGGCCTTGGTACAGGCCATGGTCCGGAGCGAGGAGGAGTGGCAGGCGGTCGCCTCCTTTTACGAAGCAGTAATGCTAGCAAAGGAGGCGGCCTCATGCGCGAGAGAACGGCCCTCACACCCCAGCCACCTGGATCCCGATCTCGATTTCCGCTTGCGAACGGCGAGCAATGGGTAGCTCGCCGTCCGACCGTCCGGTAACCGTCCGAATCGAGCCCAAGTTGTCGACGGCGCGTAGTGTTCCACGCGCGCCTCAGGGCGATGTCAGCAAAACCGTAGGGGCCCAGCAAGATCGAAGCCTACTGGGTCCATGAGTGATGCGAAAGAGAACTCCGGGGCCCTGGAACGAAGGCAAAGAAGGAACAGGAGTGGGTTTTTAGTCAGTAGAAGTCTGATACTATCTCACGCTCCACCCAAGGGGGGGGATGTCATTGGATGATTTTCCCAACGAAAAAAATATCCCTACAATGCTTCCTTAATTATATACTCACATGACATCTAAAACAGTTACTCGTTAACAGTTTGCAGTTTACGCGTAGGTGGCCATCCTAAAGATTTATGAGTCCCGAGAGAGACGCTCATTGACGACTGGTAGTTCTGACAGCGGGTTGAAATGGGGCGAGTTAAAACAAAGGATCTGACCGGCCTTTTAGGAACCTAGAATACCTTAAGTACTGCTAGGCTGGTCAATACTATTTGCTGTATATAAGGAACTTATCAATGGCTGTCAGTACACAGTATAAATTATATAATATTCCAACACTTTCACATAACGCCATCTAGTCCCAAACTTAGCAGAGCTTGTGGTATGGCATGGTTTGGATAACTGAGAAACATATTTATGTATTTCTAAATACATACATGTTATAGTTAAATTACAACTAGGCACAGAGCGAATGATCGTGCTTATCACACACACATTTGTCTTGGGAGGAAATGGAATCCACAACCTCCGGCATAGCAGTCAGGGCCACAGACCACTAGACCACAGGTCAGTAAAATTTGATTGATTGTGATGTGTAACCAGCAAGAGACGAAGGTATTTTTAACAATCCATGAGCCAATGTTGAGAAATTAAAATATGCACTATATTGTTTGGTATTGTTATCACCTTCAAAATTGTTTTTAGGCATTATGCAAAGACATTATGCACGTAAAAATCAACTGTATTTAAGAAATAAAGACAAAAACAGCTGTTCCATACATTTTGTCGAATAATGCAATAAAAATGTTTGGTAGGTAGTGAACAACTGATTTTGGATGGTGACAAAAAACAGTTTCTATACTAAACTGGTGTAGAAGAGCATTAGTGGCTCAATGATAACAACCCCGTGGGTTCTAACTCAGAAAGACGCTTTACTTTGTGTTATTTATTTCATCATTACTACTTTCAAAAGAGGAAACCGGCATGTCCTAGAACGAAGACTTCAAAGACATGTGACAGTACCTGCACTGAGCCTGTGTAGTGGATTATGGCCTATTCTCTCTCATAGAGAAGAGGCCCGAGTCCTAGCAGTAAGTACCTGCATTATAAAGCTGATTATGATTTTACATATTTTACTAAACTAGTAGGTACCTAATAGTCACTGATAAGTGTTACTTCCACCGATTTTATTACAAAGACACATTATTACCAATTAGCTACATGTCAGTCAAACAAACTAATCCTCCCCTTATTGTTAGCAGATAACAAATTACTGTAATAATAAACCTGGCGCTAATTAACAGCGCTATCATTACGCGAATTAATCACAACTGCCAGCATTTATCGGCCCGATTCGTCTCGTTTACGGCAGGATATCCAAACTGCGTCGCAACCTCGCTGTTAGTCAGCTGGGCACGTAAATCAATTGTCCGGTTGATTCACTGCTACGTGCTGTGGATCAGTGAGCCGGTATTATTGGCATGCTAGATATGTAAGTGTATGGTTATCAGGAACTTGAATGTAAGCCGAATTTGGATGAATAAGTCTCTCTGATGATGATGGTGAAGACCGTGGTTGACCTGTAGGCCGAAAGACGTCCACTGTTGGACATAGGCCTCCCCTTAGTGTCACTACAATAAACGGTCCTGTGCGTCTCGCATCCATCGGATACCCACGACCCTTACCAGGTTATCGGTCCACCTTGGGAGGCCTTCCAATGCTGCGTCTTTCTTGCGCGTTAAACTGTCGTGAAATTCTTGCGCCTCTTAAAAACATGTGCCTTAATAAAATATAAGCATACACACTACTAATTAATTATATAATCTTTATCTGATCTCTGGGTATGATTAAAGTATTTTCTTTCATCTCAACATGAATCCAAGAATGATCGATTATGTAACTACTCGTATTAAAAGTCACCGGCTACCATTCGCCACCCACGCCATAAAATGTTTCAAGATAAAATTATATTTGAATCAAATAAGTAGTCTAGTACCTTATTTTTAGCACATAAATATCAAAGATGAAAGAAACTCCAATACTTATTAAGCTGCCAAGGGCACACCTTGATATTTTCGCAGAATACAAACCGTAATTTAAATGTATCTTTTTTTTATAATTATTTTAAACTACTACGGTGACAGAAAAATTATCAAGAAAAATAAACAAAGTTTGACTCGCATTCCAAAGGTTTCGTACAATTTTTAACCGACTTCAAAAAGGAAGAGGTTACTAATTTTTGTTGTTTTAGCGGCAATAGAAAAACATACTGAAAATTTCATCATCCGTGATCATATTGGACGGGTGGAGTGATGCAAATCAGAAATCAAAAACTTTATTTCAAATAGACCAATAACAGACACTTTTGAATTGTCAAAATGTGGGTGAGTCAAAAAAAAGTGAAGCTAAGTTGATGGGGTTCCGTTGGTTACCCTTCTAGTACGCAACCTGCACTGGCCTCGTGTGGCAGCTTATGGTCACTTGCTCTCACAGAGAGGAGTCTTGCGCGTGTAGTACGACAAAAAATATAATACAAAACTAAAAGTCCGTAGATTTTTTGTTATTATTTATTTTTAATTTGCAGATGTCAAATTCTATTATAACAATTAAGACATCGCAATTGCGGGTTTTTGAATATTTTAATTAGAAAATTATATTTGTTGCCCTCAATCTTGTGGTTAACATAATTTGCCCAATAAAAGTAATTTTCAAGTTAGTTTAACTGTCAGACAGCTTGTTAATTTAATTTGTACTTTATTATTGTTTTGTGGTTTTTAATTAGAATGTGTACTTTATGCTTTGAATGTACATTAAGCTAGATTTAACGGTCGTTTGTTTCTCTAGATGTCAGGTCGTCCGTTTTAGTAATTTATAAATTCTACATTTCGGAACGTGCAGCAAACTTCATTTATTAGGGTTCCGAATATTTCAGTAAGAATTGGGTACAGTTTCGTTTTGACGGGTTTTTAGTAATATGTATTACGACAAAGTGTTTGTCACATACTAAAGATTCCTAGAATCAAACAAAGTTGTTTAATAGAAAATAGACATCATAACTTTAAGAAAAGTGGGAGCTTTTACAAATTTCAATGTTTGTTTATATACAAGGGAGGGATTGTACACTACCGACAGTTGAAATTTCTTTTCAGAATGTTATTACAACTTCTATTCGTTCAGAAGTGCACATAAAAAACTTTTTACAAAAAAAAAATAACCGACTTCACTAAAAAAAACACTAAAAAGATCAAAATAACTTTAATTTCGGAAGTCGGTGTTTCTCGGTATTATTATACAGTATCTTATTTAACACCGACTTCCGAAATTAAAGTTATTTTGATCTTTTTAGTGTTTTTTTTAGTGAAGTCGGTTATTTTTTTTTTGTAAAAAGTTTTTTATTTCACACTTTTTAGTTGCGATAGGTACACTTATAAGCAGAGTGCCTATTGAGCTCATGATAATTCCAATTAACCCAAACACTGCTAGGTTACATTGTTTTATTATGAAGTTCCTGTGTCTACCTTCCACCTTCCGGCTCCATCATCAAATCAGTTCGATAGTACCTTATAGCCAAAGTTCATCTCATGATAATTCTAATAAGCCCAAACACGGCTAGGATACATTGATTAATTACGGAGTTTCAGTGCCTACCTTCCGGCTCCATCATCATCATCAGATCACTTCGATGATACCATTTTCAACGTAACTATTCAGAACCATTCATTCATTTGTATTGTCATAGTCGCATTAAGTATCTTTATTGTGATATCTATGCGAGTATGAAGTTCCGTTGACCATTTCTGGTCTTCTTCGTCAGTTCCACTTCATCAAATGTTACTTTTTGACTGTAAATGCTTAAGTTCTCGATGAAAATACATAAATCACTATATAATTGCCTATAATATTTGAGGAGTTCCCTCGATTTCGCCAAGATTCCATCATCAGATCCCGACTTGATGACTATGGGACCATTTGGAAAGTATACCCTTTCCAACAAAAAAAGAATTTTTCAAATCGGTTGGCAAGCGACGAAGTTATGCGCGAACAAACATAAAAAAAAAAAAAAAAAATACAAACATCCGAATTGAGAACCTCCTCCTTTTTTAGAAGTCGGTTAAAAATGTCAAGAGCTGCATTTTTTTTCTCAATTGCAAGACTTTTTCACAGCGAAATGTGTTCATATAGCTACATGAGTACTTTCATATCTCGAAAGGTTCTGACGAATTAAGTCATCTTTTTAGATCCAGCAGCTGTACTTGGCAAAGATCTGTTCTTACTAAAGATTATTAATGAGTCAAATAAAGAGAGAGCAAGAATGCTATTGCATATACACAACCCACCATAAGGACGATAGTGTCATAATAAAAGTCTATTCATGAGTAAAACTGTTATTTCCGAATCGTAAGAAATGGAACACTTATGGTAATAGCTTATTACAGCCATGACATTACCTCGCCGGCTGATATTAAAGTATCATTCGTAAGTAACCGTATCCTTGAGTTGAACTCGAACAAATTATGCCGAAGGTAATCGTGTCGTTTTGATGTGGAACAGACGAGGTTACGTTTAACTCATGCTGGCTAGGCTATATAAGAATAAAAAGTTATGGACAATGCCATGAACATGGGCCAAAAGAAAGTGTTTTTTTAAAAGGAGTAAAGAGAGTGTTTCAGTAGTAGAGATGAAGCTTGCATAAATAAAATGATGATAAAAAAAAACAATACAATAATGCAGGAACAAAGCCAGAAACACCAACTTCCCTATTTAAATTTATTTTGCACTTTTAGTGTTTTTTATATGGAATTCGCTAGTCGTTTGTATTTTTTGGAATAAGGTATTTATTTTCCACGTTTTTCTTGTGGTTCCCCATATTATAGCTGGATTGCATCGCATAACAGTTTCAATAAGCCAAAAAACGATTAGGGTACATTGTTATAATACTGAATTCTCGTGCTCATCTTCCTTCCGCCTCTATCATCAGCTCAGTTCGGTAGTATCTTATAGCTAGACTGCATCTCATGAGAATTTAAGAAGCCAAAACACTGCTGAAATATATTAGTTTATGACGCAGTTTTGGTGCTCACCTTGCGGCTTCATCATCAAATCAGTTCGATAGTATCTTATAGCAATCATGACAGTTCTAATAAGCCCAAACACGGCTAGGATACATTTTTTAATTAGGTACTCAGTTCCGCTACCTTCCTTCCGATTTCATCATCAGATTAGTTCAATAGTACCTACCAGTTTTATTTAAATTCAAATATCTCAATCGATATATAGATATATGTGTCATCTGTGATCTTCATCAGTTCCACTTCATCAATAATTACTTCTTTAATGTGAATGCTTGACTACATGATGAAAATACCAAAATGGTTTTAAATGTATGCCTATAATATTCTATCAATTTCTTATGGATTCTATTATATTATCAGAACTGATAAAATCAATCAGGAAGTACCTATATCCTAATAGTCGTCCATAATTTTAATTAATATACCTACTCGTATAATAAAATAACCAACTACTATCGTAGTCATAGGTAAATTAATTTGGACGTTAAACTTATTAATTACATAAAACCGTACTCCAAATATTAATTAATGAGCGTTCATTAAAAGTATCAGGTGCATCTCGCGAATAATTCATTAAATCATCGAACAACGGTAAGCTTGTTAATATAACATTAATAAATTGGAATTGTTTGCGGGATCGGCAGAGCCCGACAGCTATCATTGTAATTCATAGACCATTTTAAATCAATGTTCGAAGCCTTGATTAATGAATTTACTGTCTGTTTTATTTGACTATTTTTAGGTTTCCGTACCTCAAAAGGAAAAACGGAACCCTTATAGGATTACTTTGTTGTCCGTCTGTCTGTCTGTCTGTCAAGACCCTTAACCTCAGGAACGCGTAGAGCTATCCAGTTAAATTAAGACCTTATGCTGAGGTCTGCGGTCCCTTGAAGCTATGAAAAAATTAAACTTCTGAGTTTATGTCGCAAAAAACGTGTATTTCGACACTCTCAAGGGAATCAAAATTCATAGGGTACTTCCCGTTGACCGAGAATCCTAAAATTTGGCATGAAGCAAGGTCTAATAGCACAAACATAGAAAAATATTCTGAAATTGTCGCTATGTCACAAAAAGTCGGGAATTGATCTGTTTTCATTAGTAAGTGTGTACGGAACCCTCAGTGCGCGAGTTCGACTCGCACTTGCCTGGTTTTTTTTTTCAAAAATAATTTTTAGGTCGTGCGACTGTACATCATTATCGTCATTATTTTAGACGAAAGACGTCCACTGTTGGACAAGTGTGGCCATAATGACCCATACTGTGCGTCTTGCATCCATCGGACTCCCACGACTCTCGTCAGGTCGTCAGTAAACCTTGCGGGAGACCCTCCAACGCTAAGTCTTCCGGCATCTACGTGGTTACCACTCCAGAACCTACAGGAGGATACTTCTGGAGGTTTTCCGGGCTTCACACTTTGTAAAATTTTGGTGTCTGGAGTGGCTATCAATTTCGAAGTCTGGTTCTGAAGTTGGACTAACATGGCGGCGTTTTCGTACAAACACGTCTTCAGCAATTCGATGTACAGGTAGTCAATCTGGGCGCGTGTGTATTGCTCCCGTAAAATATATATCAACCTCTATCCTCCCGTGAAAAATATATATACACGAGCTTAATTTAACTTCATGAGAAAACAGGACGTAAGTAGCCACCACCCACGTATGTTAGCACGATCCTTCAAAGTTGTGTTGGTACCTACACCTAACCCAACACTCGTCATGTTTCTCTCAGCTCGCACTCTAGTAGGGACTAACTCGGAGTGACGACCTTTCTATTAATAACATAATGTATTCAAACGTCATTCGAAATGGCGTAACCTACACGTTTTCATAATAAAATTGGAATAGGAACGTGTTCCTATTATAATTTCATGCTCTTCGCTGATAACACGGGGTTCATAAAAATATACGCATCGTTAATACTGGTGTGAGAAGATATTTTATGAATGGCGCTAAAACGAGGGTTTGGGATTTGAGTTGATGTTGTCTACAGGTTTAGTCGTTAATACCTAAAAGATAAATGATCAAATGCGACTATTAATTATAAATGTCCAAGTCTGTATGTTTGTTAATCAATTACTTACATCTCAAATGTTAACAGCTTTGTCGTGGTAGCCCAGTAGTTGCGGGTTCGAATCCTGGGTAAGTACCAATGTAATTTCAATATATATGTACTTTTCTAAGTTTATCTAGGACATTACTGACACCCCGTGCCTCGGTAAGCACTTAAAGCCGATGGTCTCGGTTGTCATTCGTAAATCTTTGACAGTCGTTACAGAAAGTCTGACTGTCAGTTTATCCAAGGAATATCGTGTTGCCCAGTAACTCAGTTATGGAGGTCTTATAGGCGGTTGCTCCATGTAAAATTCAGGTATTCAGCCACATTCAGTTAAACTGGAAACCAACCTGAAGCTAGTAGGGAACAGGCGAGGGAGATCTGCACATAACGTAGGGCGTGCTGTGCTTTACTGTAAGTGATGAAGCGCTTAGACGTAAGTTAGCAATGTATAAATAATATTGTACTCATTGTTGAAAAGCCTAATAATAATAAATAAATAAATGATCTATCCGCAGGGCAGTTTTGTGGCGAACTGTTGGGCATTAGCGACCCCACGGACCCGATCTCCCGGGAAAATTCTTGTTCTTCATCTCCGGCTTGCCTTTATTGGCCGGCCGTAGTGAACACTGACGAGGAACAGAGCTCCCACCTCTCTCTTGCCTTTATTGGCTGGCTTGAGTGGAGATTCGCAAGAGCAAACGTGCTCGGGAGAAGGATGTATAATCCAGTAAGGTGCTGGTAGGGATCTTGACCGTACTTCCGGGATTGTCCTGATAGCCGTGGTATACCTCTCCACTCCTTAAGCACCTCAGGATATGTTGCCCTCTTGTTGCTACGTCACTTCGTGCTAGCGACCGTTTATGGGGGCCCATTTATTGAGTGTGCAAGTCACCCCCTGCCTTTTGTCGATGGATATTAAAAACATTGTTTAGGCAGGGGCCATAGTCTTAACATATTTCCTGGTAACCAGTCCACTTAAGACTCCAAAAACCATAGCCTTATATCTTAGTTTTCCATATGTCGCAATAGTTTCCCACCAACCGGGGGTTGTCCTTGGATGCACTAGCATAGTGCGTACAGGGATAATCACCGGTTCGTACCACTTTCCATTAAAAGCGTCTAAAAGGGCCTCTGCGAGTTGGTTTCGGCTCCTCGTACGCCTTCCAAAGGTCCAGGACCTTAGGGTGCTGAGATAAATAAATGTATAATAATAAATAAATAAATGATCTCAACAGCTAAATGGATTTGGATGGTTTAGAACTATGACCTAGGTTAAGATATTGAATACCTATGTCATTAAATGATTATGCTGTGCCAGTAGTAAGTCCGTTTCCATAGGATAATATTCGCCATGCTGGCAAAAGTAAGTCTTGGACAAGCTTAACGCTGTCTTAGCGTTAAGATGCAAATTCATCATCTGGGATAGCCTTTTTCTCAACTAGTTTGGGGTCAACTTCCAGTCTAACTGAATGTGGCTGAATACTTGTGTTTCACATGAAGCGACGACTTATCAGACCTCTACAACCCAGTTACTGGGGAACATGATACTCTTTGGATAGACTGATTGTCAGACTATCTGGCGTCTTACTACCCGTAACCATTGTCAAAAATCTACGAATGACAATAGAGACCAACGGCTTTCACGTACTTTCCGAAGCACGGGGTTCCAGTAATGTCCTAAATAAACTTAGGAAATGCACACAGAAGACGCTAAGATGCAAATTGCAATTAATAAATTCTGTGTAAGTATTGACAAAACTTACGCAGCAAAATAAACGCATTTTCTTCTCATATCCTCGAGCTACGTGAAGTCCCACCTTTTACGTCACCCATAAAGGTAAAGCAGGTTTTACGTCGGAAACCGCGCGGTAAATCCCAGCCTTATTTCCCGACAAAGCAACGCCCAATCAGATCGTATCTCAGTCACAGCGTGATGGAGGCTGCATGATTTATCCGACGCAAATGAAGATGTGTTTCGATCGATGTATCACGGATCGGATGCCGACCTCCATCCGAAGCACCCCTGACCTGTGATTGATGAGGCCTGGTTTAAGCCTTTAAGCTATGTTTGTAAATTATAAATTGTTGATGCAATTTGAATTGATGCCATGATTGAAGAATATTTTATTTGACACATATAGATAAACACAGTGTAGAAACATGTAGAAAATTAGGATTAAAAAGAAAGAAAACTAACATTCTGCGCTAAATAGGTCTAGTTCAGCAAAAAAGTATCGGACAACAACATGGTAGTTGCCTGACGCCGGTTTTCAACTGAACTTTATTGAGAGTGTACGGTTGAAAATTAGTTCATTGGTCAAGGGCATTTTTGTGAGTTGGGAAATCATCCAGTTACTTCTCCCACTCTAAGGTGGAGCGAGAGGACGTGTCTGAGTTTTACCGACTAAAATCATACCTGTGTCCTTCAGTTGCTGGTCAAGGGCTTAAGAGTGACTTTTGAGCGCAGGGATTCGAGTTGGATAAACTGTAGTTGGGGTTTTCTATTTGGGATTTTTATCAGTAGCAACTAGAAATGTTTCGGGTAGAGGCAATAATAAAAATAAATTCATTTATTCTCAGACAACTTTGGCCGTTAAATCTAACATAGTAACATCTTTATATATCTATACATACTTTTGCCCGTGACTTCACCCGCATACATAAAATATAGCATATATCACTCAGGAATAAAGCAGCTTTCTACAGGTGAAAAATTTTTTGCAATCGGACCACATTACCAACTACAAAAAAAAACAACATAAAAGCAAAAAAAAAACTACCTCTTTATAATAAATAATTATAAAGAGGTAGGTGGGTATAATTTTGACTGGCCTGTTGGTCTAGTGGTTAGTGACCCTGACTGCTATGCCGGAGGTCGTGGGTTCGATTCCCACCCAGGACAAATGTTTGTGTGATGAGCACGATCATTTGTTCTGTGTCTGGGTGTAATTTATCTATATATGTATGTATTTAGAAATATATAAGTATGTTTATCAGTTGTCTAGTACCCATAACACAAGCTCTGCTTAGCTTGGGACTAGACGGCGTTGTGTGACAGTTGTGGAATATTATTATTATTATTATTATTATTAATAATTATTAGTGCAGATGTAGATAATTAAATCGAAGCATTGTAGAGGAATATTTTCAATTTGCGCATAAAACTAGTTGACAGTCCTTTAGCCATTTTATGTGACAGTACCTACAATACTCAATAGTGTGGCAACTATAGAGGTCACATTAATACTAGTAACTTGCAAACTGGCAAGATATACTTTTAAGGATAACGTTTTAAAAAAGTTTAGATGTTCAAACAATATATAGCGACGTCATACAAAAGTTGAGACGGAATTTTATATTTAAATTGTATTAGAAAGTGCTTCATACAATAGAATATCAGTATAATTCAATCAGAAGCCTTCCATTTGCGTCTCCCATATCACAATAGGATCCTTTCGGAATTAATCGCATGCGCAGAGTTATGAGTGAGGAAACCGGCATGTCCTAGAACCAAAAATTCGAAGACATGTAAGATCCACTAATCCGCACTGGTCCCGCGTGGTGGATTACGGCCCATTCCCTCTCCTAGAGAGAGGAGGCCCAGCGGTGGGAACATTAAAAGGCTGATTATGCTTATGCTATACAGAGTTATATTATTAGTTTGTTTGCAGTTTTACGGACGAAGTCGCTTACAAAGACTAATAAATAATATAGCAAAAGGCAAATGCAGTAGGAAATAGGCATGTTATCATTACATGGGTGTACTTATCCAACTCTACCTAATGTATATGTGTTAATACACCTACGTCCACTCCTTTGGGTAGTACAGGCGTGATGATGTCATGTGAGGTGGAATTGAATTGTTCCTCGTATAGTTATTCCTAGTATCAGGATCGTTAGTGTATATTAATTTGGAACAAACAGCGTGCCGAGTTTAGTTCGTGGAACAACTAATTTTGTGTCTGTCAGGCACAGAGTGTCTTGCACACCTCATACAGGGATAATGGGATGTAAAAAACTTTTTATTTACCATTTCGATTTGAGGCTGTTGTTTGATATACATTTTTTGATTGAAATGTTTCAATTTAGTTATTTAGTTATTTATTTAGACAGACAGACAGACGGACGGACAACAAAGTATTCATATAAGGGTTCCGTTTTTTCCTTTTGAGTTACGGAACCCTAAAAAACTGCTAAGTCCGCATTTTGTAATTAAAAAAATCTTTATTGCATTGCAAAAGCAAGTTGATGTTATTAATAGTTTTAATTTAAATACCACTTGCGTAATAAATTAAGAATTCAACAAGCTGCGTTTTCCCAGCAGATTCACTCGCGATGAAGTCAAAAATTATCCCGTAGGATAATACACAAACACAATAAAAATATCCAGGCTGATCTGTCCGGGTGTCCGATTTTATCCAAAGTTATTCGGTCGTTGACACTTAATGATTAATGAACATTCGATCATTTAGACTTTCATATCTATACTTATTTAAAGGTATGCAAAACAGGATGCGAGGTCCTACATACCTCTGTTGTTGAAGAGGGAGGATCCTCCGAATAGACGAATGTTATGTCTGATCCTGGTAACTGCCCAATACTTGATTTCGGGCTATTGTATTTATTCTATTATAACTCTAATACCGCGATACAGGATTTTGTATTTTTTATAGTTCTTATGTGGCGCGATAGGTGGCCGAGTGGTAACGGCCCCGAATTACGAGTTGTAGGTCGCGGGTTCAAACCCTCTAACTCAAGAACGGGCTCACGCCCGTTCTTGAGTTGTAAAATTACAACGAAAAGTGGCATTGATTTTTATATATACAGATTATTTATTATTTTCGTCGTGTGTGATAGCCCATTGAATTGTATGGCGAGCGATATTGTATCTTAAGATAAAATATTAAAGTATCTTAGCCATGTGCAGCACCCCTTAGTGAACTGCACTGCGGGTGACGTAACCTACGACAAACTTATTATTTGCGGTTGGTACAGTAATCGGGTCTAGGGATCGAACCGCAAAATTAAATATGTTTTTTATTGTATATACTTTTCCGGGATAAAAAGTACCCAGTAATTATACCAAGTTTCATCATAATCGAACCGGTAGTTTTTGCGTGATGCCTGAACAAACAGACAGACAAAAATTTTTTTAATCACCTTTTTGGGTTCGGTGTTGGCCTTGTAATACCCCCTGCCATTTTTTTTGATATTTTCAATGTACAGAACTTTCACTTCTACAGATTTATTATAAGTATAGATAATTAGATAACTAGGCCCATGAAAGTTTAACAAATTTTACACACAATATGAGACAAATAATAATAAAACAATAAAATTCATAATAAATGTCAAAAATTAGTGTCTTTTAGTGTAGTCTTATAGTTTTGAATAGCCCATTTATCGTTGAAAGTTAAATGCTATATCACATCACGCTACGACCCATGGGAGCTACAGAAGCATAACATGCACAGGACACGCACTGGACACGCACAGGACACGCACAGGACACGCACTGGACACGCACAGGACACGCACAGGACACGCACAGGACACGCACAGGACACGCACAGGACACGCACGGGACACGCACGGGAGCGGAGCGGTAACCAAAGACGCGAGTGACACCGCGGAAGCTAGTTTATAATATTGCAAGAATAGAAAGTAGAAGAGTTGTAGTACAGTTGTGTGCAGAAGAGAGAGGAGGCCTTTTCCCAGCAATGAGTTAGGGTTTAGAGCAGTCGTATTCAACCTTTTTTCTTCTGGGTATTTTTTTAGACTAGTTGATCGCTTTCGATAAATTACTTCATGCTATGCATACTACATGCAGGCGTAGTTCAACTTTTTCGTTTTGTTAGCGGTACCATCATTGATCGACACATCTCAAGGAGTGAACTAGTAAGCAGAGTTCCTTATAGTAAAACTGCTACCAAAACACTGAATTAAAAAAAGTTATAACACCAAAATTGTGCTCGGCTACAGGGCCATTCAGAAATGCCTGAAGGGCCACATGCGGCCCGCGGGCTGCAGGTTGAATATAGCTGGTTTAGAGGTTATAGGTTTGGTAGAAAGGAAGTAGGATGATAAGTAAATCAAAAGCAAGTCATTGCATGTTAGTAATATGTGGTGATCAGTACCATGGAGTTTCTTGCCGGTTCTTCTCCATAGGAAACGAACAATTTGGAACCGTGCACTAGTGTCTGTCGTTTTATAAGTGCCCATGTAGTCCTATGTGAAATAAGAAACTTTTGACTTTGACTTTGATCTACGTGCATTAACGTTACGTGACCTTTAGTATGTTACGCGGTACATTACCACAAATCTACATTATGTCGCGCCACTGCACCGGACAGCTGATGTACCGCAGAATGTGATTATTGAATTCAGAATTAGGAGTTAAGAACGTTTGACCGTTATATAGACTTTGGTAAAATTTGAGAAATACTCAACTTCAATTAGTCTTAATTCAAAAAGAGAGCGATAGGCCCGATGAGGAGTGCAAAGTTTTAAAATGAGTGTTCTTTTTTGTATAAGTAATGACTATTTTATTTTTCTGTCGTTTTTACTTTTATACTTTAAAATTGCCAGTATCATGTATAACGACTCTAGCGAAGGAGGCGGCGGCACGCGTAACAGAACGTAAGCATGGGTTTGCGGACAACGAGCAATGGGTAGCTACCACCCGCCGTCCGGTAACCGTCCGGACCAAGTCCGAGTTGTCGACAGAGCGTAGTATTCCACGTCCGCCTCAAAGAGTTGTCAGCAAAACTGTAGGGTCCCGGATAGCAGCCGAAGCCTACTGGGGCCATGGGTTGGTTTTTGAAAGGGAACCCCGGGGTCCTGGAATGCAAGGCAAAGATGGAACATAGGAGTGAGTTTTACTCAGTAAAAGTCTGATACGTCCTCTCGCTTCACCCTAGTGCGAGAGAAGTCATTAGATGATTTCCCACCTTAAAAAACGACGATAACGACTGCTAGTTAAATTAGTTGCCTTCTGCTAGTCAATACTGCATTTCAAATTAAAAAATAGTTAATTATACTGTTGCGAAGACGTAGCACACACTACTACACCGTAGCACATAAGTCTACGCCGTAGCTCACAAGTCTACGCCGTAGCTCACAAGTCTACGCCGTAGCTCACAAGTCTACGCCGTAGCAATAACTAACCTTATTAATTCCCTGTTTTCAGACGACTATTAAAAAAAAAGGCTTATAATTATATTTATCTTGACGACGGTATTACCAAAAACTGGAGCCGGCACGTGAACGGTGCGTAACCGGTACGTGAACACTGGCAGCTATTTATTTGTTGGACAAGGGTGCGACGTTTGACGGATACCTTTGTCATTGTGCGTAATGTGTTATTTTTATTTAGTAAACTATTGAAGATACAATATGTGTTAATTTTGTAATAATGTCTTCAATAATCATGTCTTAGAAAGCACGTAAGACGTTGGTGTCGGTCATTCGTAGATCTTTGACAGCCGTCCTGTAGGCAGACGCCAGAAATTCTAATCAACAATCAGTCCAAGGAGTATTGTGTCATCCAGTAACAAGGTTGTGGAGGTCTGGTAGGCAGGCGCTCCATGTAAACACGGGTATTCAGCTGCATCTGGTTAGGCTGAAAGCCGACCCCTAACTATTAAAGAAAAGTTTAGGGAGATCTAGAGAAGCTATATAATGATCTTCGTACACCACAGACTACCCCCCTTTTTCTATTTCGATTTCCATCCTAAGGTTGTCTGGTAGATATCGCTGTCAGCGATAAGACCGCCTTTGTACCCATAGATTTAAGTTGCCTAGTATAAAAGTTTTGTTACCATTTTGGTGTGCAATAAAGTTTATTCTATTCTATTCTATTCTTCTTCTTATTCTTCTTAGCGTGTCGATAGCCAAACTAATTTTAAATTCCTTGCTTGGCCCAGTATTCGGCCACGGCAATGCCGTCCACTGATGCTAAGATCCCAACGTGAACAGGTAATAGAGCACGTCATGCAGGATGGAAGGTGGGACATGGTGGGAATCATCCAGAAACCCCCATCTGTGGAGATTGTCTTTGCTGCGCCCAACCTGGGTGCGGAGTCTGTTTAGAGTTTTCCAGATTGGTCATGGCAACTCGTGTCCGGAGAGAGGTTCTCCGGCGGTTTGATATAATCTTCAGGAGATTAGAACTTCTCCCGCCCGAGTCGGTCTCTACGATGTGGTATTACTTTGAGATGGGCTCACGCTTGCAACAAAACTTTTACGACTTTTGAGTCTTAGGGGCACCGAGCGGTAATTGTGCATTGGGATGGCGAGGGTCATTTTGTTGTTTTGTCTTTTCTATGCGGCTAGTCACAGTCCTGCAAATTTCTGGGGTTTTTTTAATTTTATTTATTTTTTTACAGCAAGAATTTTATATAACATCTGCCAAACTGCATAGCACTTTGTCGATAGTACATTCTCGTGAATTTCGTTTATAACTAAGACCACATCTGGTCACCCCCCAAAGTTTGTAGGTTGTGAGGTAAACAGATGCAGCCCCACGAGGCAAAGGCATTACTTCACACTAACCAACCGAGACCAACATACCGCAGCAACTATGGGCAAATAGATGGTTGCAATGCCGAATAGTGGGTATAGCATTCGTACCGGTGTCATATAATGATGATATCAATAATCACATAATTCTGTGCGTCCTGTGAAAACTGATACATCTCGAAAATGTCAACTTTTCAATATAGTAATTTTTGTGTGTAAAAAATTATAAAATTTTGTTAGGATAATTTATTTTACGAAAATAGTGACACAATTTGTATTAGTGTCGTATTGTTTACGACCTATTAAGTTCCTGCTCAAAAGGCGTTAATACAGGAAGAGATATTTAAAAAAAGCTATTTGTTGTATCAAAACACACCAAATGAATGATCGTGTATAATGATTCTAAATGAGTTGTATCGCTTTACACTTTGTGTGAAGCTTTGGTGAAAGGTGATATTGTTATATTGTCAGGTAGTTTTATACTAAACTAAATCAACTCCTGTTCAAAGCTGTCAAACAAACAAGTAATATTTTTCAGTCGGCAGAAGCACTGTAAACACAAAACTCGTAAAATTTGTTGTTTTTGTTATTTATATCATTTTACACGAGAATAACGGTCGTGTTATTAAGTGTTTTTTGATATAAGTTGACTTATATCTCAACTCAATTTTGTGTAATATGATACAAGAAACAGTTTAATGACAAAAGGCATAAAATAAAGTAAGTAATAAAAAGAAAAACAAATGCATTTACCTTTATTTATTTTTAATGATATTAAGTAACACTTAATTGAAAATTAAATTATTTTAATTTAGCTCAATCTTAGTTAAACTTTAATTTTGTAATGACTATATTCAATAGGTATTAAAAAAGGAAAGAACGAAATCAACGACATAAATCAACAAAATAACTTTAACGAATAATAGGTAATTTTTCATACAGGAAATACTTAAACAAAAATCAAATTCTCGGTATTCTTTGTGTAACTATACATAAATTAAAACAAATTTCAAACTAATTTAAACTTAAACTTTCTTCAAAATTAAACTTTGGAATTCTGTGAATAAATCAACAATATCACATGTTAGTACCTATAATAACATTAATTAAAAAACTTAAACTTAAAATAATATTCGACTTCCGTATCAAATTAAACATAATTCAATATTAATTTGTAGAACTAAATAAATCAACAACTTACTCCTAAAATTAAATATTTTTCAGTCTTTATCACTAGAGATCAAATCAGGATCAATATTTCTAATATCAGCCTTAGTTTTTAAATTTTTATAATAATTATGATAGCTACTGTCAATATCGGGCAATAACGAAATTAAATCATTCTTCTTCTCGTTTTAAATGAAATTTGGTCCCTTGCAGTTTATTAAATTATTGGCAAGTACTTCTAATCCATAACTTTTACCCCTTTTTGCAAACGAGATCATATTAAAGTCATCACCTTGCAAATCCGTTTTATATTTGAGGCACCGAAACAACGTCTTGTCAAACCGTAGAAGTTTAACATCGGCCCAAACGAACTTAATGTTGTCTTCATTATATTTTTTCATTATAAAGTTTTGTTTCAAAAAATCACTAAAATCGTAAAAGTTAGATTCAGCCATCTCGATAACAGTAAATTTCCCAGGTCTCCCTACCGATCGTATTAATTGAGCCCAATCTCGAGGATGATGAATATTCATAGTCGTTCTTTTTTTAGCTCTTTCTATTAGTGAATGGTCACTATTTACTTCCATTCTTGTATGACCAGGAGTCAAAAATTTGTGCTCTATGGAAATGATATACGGCAGATCGTGAGCAGCTACGAGATTACCGATATAATTTGCTCTTTTTTCATATGAGCCTAAGTGCCAGTATTCTGTAAAAACATTTTCCAATACCTGCTTTGGGATTTTTTTCTTACATTTTGCTCTACAGTCCGGTAACTCTTTTAATTCTTTACGTTTCTTTAATTTACCAGTCTTTATAAAATACTCTTCTCCCTTGTTTCTAGAGATATTTCGTGCAATTCTTTCACATCTTCGTTGTTTTTTAGCATCTCTTTTCTTCCTCTTACGGCCGTCCCAAGTCACGGTTTTGTTATCCCAAAATGAATAAGATAGTACCGCATCATTGCACTGATTTGGTTCTTCAGATAAGTTGTTTAACTCATCACTAATATTTTGCTCGGGTAAAGTATTGCATTCGTTATTTCCTTCTTCAGAATAACATGAATTGCGTGAATAAGTCGGTGCTATATCATTGCATAGGTTTGGTTCTTCAGGCAAGTTATTTAGATTAATATTCCTATTTTCTTCGGTTAAAGTATCGCAATTTTTATTATCTTTGCTACAGGTACTACTGCATGAACTGTCAGAAGTTGAAATTCTTATATGTGGTTTTCCTGTTAATCGCAATACAGATCCATTTATAGAATCATAAGAACTGTCACTGCTATATTCATCAGAACCAGGTATATAATCATCACTACTCGAAGAACCGAAATCACCATCAGGAGATGAACCATTATCCTCGTCGCCGCATATTTCTTTGACTGACATGTTATTTTTAGAAGGACTCTGCTCTAATAATATTTCCTTGCTATTTGACTTAATACGGTTATATTTATTATTTTGACAGGAAGAAGAAGAAATGTTTTCATCTATGAAAACATCATCTTTTTCATTCTCATTATTTATGTTTAACATGTCTAACATGCGTTTTGCACGGCAAGAACGAAGCTGCAACAATGATATTTTACATTGTAGATCATCATAAAACATAATAATAACAAAGAAAAATAAGCGATATCATAAACAAGTATTCATTACTTTATAATTATAAAATTCACAATAATAAATAGATTTCGTGTATTTTGATGTAACTGGAGTAATTATTATGTGTAAATTAATATTAGTCCTTGTTATTATGAACACGCGAAAAAATTTAGAATTTTGTGTTAAATGATACATCTAATACGTACGTTGTGCGCCATGTTGGATTGCTGTGACAGCGCGCGCGGGCACCTTGTCCAGTAGTACGTGCGACACTGACTCCGCGCAGACGGCGATACCCCCGCAATAACGTCCCCCGCGCCCCGCGCAATTCCCGCGTTCTGCAGATGTATTACTTTGCACATATTTTGGATCAAAACCGTTCTAGTTTTCTCGTGATTAGTGATATAACTTTACTTGAATCACTTTACACAGACAATATTAGTTTTCTATGTTTGTGAGCAATAATACAACTTTAGTTGTACCGATGCAATGTACGAATTTACTTTGTGTCAATTGATATAACTAAACATGTATCAGGTGACACCTTATTAGAACGTAATAAATATATGTGAATAATGATATGACTTGAGATACATCTTAAAACACAATTATTTATTTCATAACTTGAATATTGTGAACGATACATGTCAATATGTATTTATTTACACAAAAATATTTATCAAAACACGCCATTTCGTCTTAGATGTACCATACGATCTCGAAAACTAATAGACGTATCAAAATGTTAATTAGACAGAAAAATAGAGATTTTTTTTCTGATGAAGGTGCAACAATATTAACACATTTGATATAAGTTGACTTATATCACTTTTCACAGGACGCACAGAATTATAACTATATTTATTTTTATTTATTTATTTAAACTTCATGTACAGTGGTGGTACATAGGCGGACTTAATGCCTCAAGGCATTCTCTACCAATTAACCATTGGGTTATTTTTGGCAACAATAGCACTGTATTTTTTTTTCAAATTTTGTAAATGTGAAGTGCCATGAAGCAATATTATTTTATTAGGTTAAAACCAACTTATGTGACATAAACGAGCACGGCAAAAAAAGTTGTTCAATCAAAATGTTTTGTATTTATGCTTTCGAAGGTGCAATTTAGCTTCACTATTTTGACCGACCGATAACTTGAAAATTAAAAAGTGCCTGTAAATGGTTTATTTGAAATAAATGTTTTTGGTTGATTGAAATCATAAATTTATTACCGCTTATTATGCTATAATAATTCTGATATAAAATACTTGTACATAAACAAATCTGTTGCGCAACGATAGATATAAACAATTAGTCACCGCCGGCGTACCTGCCGTATTAGAACCTAACAGCTTGGTACGTGACGATGGGAAGAGACCAGATGGTATGACGTTGGTGCCGCGGAAGGTCGGTAGGCCTCTGGTGTGGGACGCAATCTGTGTCGACAAGCTTGCGCCATCCCATGTTCTTGCGGCGCTGCTGCTGCAGCTGCTGAAACCCTCAAACAGTGCAAATACTGTAACCTTATTGGTAATTACTCTTTTGAGCTGTTTGGGGTCGAAACGCTTGGGTCATGGGGTCCGAGTGCGCGTCTCCTTTTCGAAATTTCACGCCGACTGATCGACACTTTGCGTGACCAGAGGGCTGGCTCGTTCTTCGCCCAAAGAATTAGCACATTTCCGTATGACAGCGATGTGTACTTCGACGCCTGAGTGTTTTGTGTTTTTGTATTATATGTACATAGTTAGGTTTAGTATAAAAGTTTTTAATATTTAAGTTTGATCAAAGTTAAAAATTTAACTAGCGAAATATAATTTACTCTATCCAGTGATACTATTATTTATTAACTGATTTTATGAATACGCTAGGCCATCGGCTTACTAATAATAAGATAGTTCTGTTTGTGATTGTTCAATTATTAACTCCTAACAATCACCAGGACTCTGGAGCGCAGAGAGCAACTAAAGAAACGCAGGTGGGTTTTAGTCAGTAAAAGTCTGACACTGCTCGTTCCGGTCCGATAATGGTCAATTCAGTTGATAATGTAAAGTAGCAGTTGGCTGTAAGTGACCAAAAATAACTAAAACATCACACAGTTCCCAGTTTATCTGCGGATGACAGCTCCATACTCGGCTTCTATCGTCTCAGTACAAATGTAGATGTCTTTTTAAACGCTATGTATTGTTACAGTTATACTTTAGTTCTGATCCGCAAGACGAGGGTCTGACATTTGACGCGCACCTTCGTTATTTCACTATCGCTTCGTGTCACTCTTAAAACTATTTTACGTTAAGTTGCCTACTGTGGGAAATTATTTAAAGGTTTACTATTAAATTATATACTGTCATTTTTCATACATTTTGATCATCAAAGGACACGCCATGTCGCAATCATGAAGCCAAATGTGATTACATATACAGAGACTTTTATGAAAGCTGAATGTATCTTTTGTGCTATTCACACGCTGAAATTATGCCGAGTTACGTATTGGCAAACAAATATATACAATTATAATGAAGACACCATTATTAAATTAGTTGGGGAAGTAATATGTGGGTTAATATTAATTGCGTCAAACATACAAAAGTCGTCAAACAGGTTCAACGTGTTCGTTTTGGCCACTGGTACACTTTCCATAATAATAAAAAACCCTTATTTCACACTACATGGTAGATGTGCAGTAAAATAAAGTTTTTTTTAAATTTATTATTGTTAGGGAAGAAAATCCCTTTGTTTTTGTGTGCATAAAGAATTAAAATAAATATAATAAGAAAACTGCGTCCATGATAACAAGTAGATCAAAGATCGGCAGAGATGCCTAGTTTTATGCTTTATTCGGCTAGGTATCATATTATATAATAATGTAATGAATCCATACTAATATTACATATGCGAAAGTAACTTTACCTGTTACGCTTTCACGATTAAACTACTTAACCAATTTTGATGGAATTTTGTATGGAGTAAGCTTTAACCCCAAGGATGGAAAAAGGTTACTTTTTATTTGCCTTAGGCTTTGACTTCGCGTCTGCAATGACTGATATCAGCGCAGACAAATTCACGGGAAAAAACTAGAAAAAAAAAATTGCGTTTAAGTGTAGATTTGATGTGACGCTGCCAGTTGGACTAAGCTAAAAATAGAATCAGCCGAACTTCGGCAGCGCATCAGTTCAAAACGATGTGGAGGGAGCCCGCAACGAGCTGAACCGTAATGTTACGCCTACGTTCCTAACATCTTTCGAATGGTAAAAGGTTGCCAGCCGCCTTTTGAAATATTTTGCTGTGTTAAGATTGATGTTGGTACTAAAATAGAAAATTATCGATGTGTGATGGGGTGCTTTTTTGGTTGCAAATATTAGATACAAAAACCTTTATAAAATCTAAAACAAATAATATATTTTAAGTTGTTTTGCGTGGGAACCGAATTTACAAACGTTTTTATTAATTTATAATGTTTTATAGTATAATCAGTGCTCTAAACTAATATTATAAATAGGGTTTTTTTTTTATTTATAAGAATTTATTGAATGTACTAAATCTTTAATACCTAATAATAATAATAATAATTGCTGTGGTTCATGTGTTCATTAATCGATTATTCGTTTTCTGTATTCATTATAAGTTTATCGAGAGCTTTGTACCGTCTTTTTAATTTATTTTCTTTTAAATAAGTCAAAGGTGCAAAAATATCTTCAGCTTTCTGAAATTACAAAAATGTTTACTTAGTTAGTTCAGATCTAAAAGCGAGGTGTGGTAGAAGTCACGCCTCCCAATTAAGAACGTTTTCAATCATTGTCTAGGTTTCTAGAATATACTTAGAAGCACTGAGGTATCATCGTGTCAATTAAAACGCTATTTATTTTCATTAGGTCTGTTTTTGCAATGCCAACTCAGTATTTCCATTAATACAAAGTGATTTTTGTAATTAATATGAACCTATTTTTAGAATATTGCGAGCAGTGGTGGCCGGTGAGCAGTTAGCTAGTAGTAGTAAGTAGCAGCAAACTAGGTAGCTATATGTGTAGATCAGCCACCACTGCTCTAATTAGAGCAGTGGTGGCTGAGTGGTAACGGCCCCGACTTACGAGTTGTAAGTCGCGGGTTCAAACCCAGCCAGGCTCATTACTTTGTGTAATTTATTTCATTACCTAATCTCAAAATGGTGAAGGAAAACATCGTGAGGAAACAGCGTGAGGCATGTCCTAGAACCAAAAAATTCGAAGATATGTGACATTCACCAACCCGCACTAGGCCCGCGTGGTGGATTACGGCCCATTCCCTCTCCTAGAGAGGAGGCCTGAGTCCCAGCAGTGGGAACATTAAAAGGCTGATTATGCTATGTTATGCTATTTTTAGAATGTTGCAGTGTTTCTGTAATTACAAAGAATTTTTCATTGCAGTGTCTTGACTCAATGACGCTCACGTGCTTCAAACGACGTTTTTCAATACACTCGAAAATAATAATTCATAAACATATTTTGTGTGAAATGTCTTTATGGCTTGCAACTTTTTTTTCGTATGCCCTTTTTTAAGAGAGAGGTAAGTTGCCGAACAGCCTTTTATTTGGAACTAGCTTTTGCTCCCGGCTTCGCCTGCATACATAAAATATAGCTATAGGCAATCGGACCAGTACTTCCAGAGATTACCTCCTACAAACAAAAAAACAAACTTTACCTCTTTATAATATGGGGGCGATCGGCGGCAGCGATCTCTCGCGCCGGGCCGCGCGTACAAGCCATGCTTCGAAGCGAGTACAAGTGGCAGGCGGTCGCCTCCTTTTGCGAAGCAGTAATGCTAGCTAAGGAGGCGGCCGCACGCGCGAGTGAACGGCCCTCACGCTCCAGCCGCCGAGATCCCGATCCCGATTTCCAGCCACTGTAGGCACTGGCTTGCGGACGGCGAGCAATGGGTAGCTCGCCGGCCGACCGTCCGGTAACCGTCCGGACCGAGCCCAAGTCGTCGACGGCGCGAAGTATTCCACGCGCGCCTCAAGGAGATGTCAGCAAAACCGTAGGGGCCTAGAAGGGTCGAAGCCTACTGGGGCCATGGGTGATGCGAAATAGAACCCCGGGGCCCTAGAACGAAGGCAAAGAAGGAACAGGAGTGGGTTTTAGTCAGTAAAAGACTGACACTCCCTCCCGCCTCACCCAAGGGCGGGAGATGTCATTAGATGATTTGAAAAAACCTTTTTATAATATTAGTATAGAAGTGTAGATGTAGATTATAACATAACGCTTCTAACAATATATGTAGATTATAACATAACGCTTCTAACAATATAAAGAAGCAAAGTAGGGGGTAATTACAAACAATAAAACAAACTTTACCTCTTTATAATATTAGTGCAATAAAAAAAGTGAACAAAATATTTTTTTATTAAGGATACAAATAAATATTCTGAACGTAATAATATTACTAAATATAATATTTATTTATGATGTTCAATATATTAACCCAATTTAAATATTCACAAAACTACACTAAACAGCTAAACTATAGACTTCAAATGGGTTGTGCTTCGCGTGACTGAGTTTAAAAAAACGCTTACCTGAGGCTTTAGGAATTGGACTATACCTGTTAAAATGTAACACTTTTGGCGGAAACAAGAAAAAGGAACACTTGTGTGAACACACTGGATGCTTAACCTAACAGTAGTGCATTAAGAGCAAGCTTTCGAGTGAGTGTGCTGAAAATGTTTTATAATCACTAGACTGATTACATTATTAGAAGGATTACATTAATATGCAATATCAAAATGCAAAAAAAAAACAATTATTAATGTTTATTTTCACAATGAGATTCTCTGTTTTAACATATAAACAATTATAATTAAATAATTTACCAGAGCAAACTTGTAGTGTTTGTTTCTTTCTTGATAACTAACGTTACTCTATTCAATCATTTTTTCTCATGGGCCCGCACCGCGCACGTACTTCTGCGGCTACGGCTCGCTACAGATCCCGGGTAATTCAACACGTCTAGCACATTTAACTAGATATTGAAAAAAACACTATAAATGAATATAATCATGCAATAACGCTATTATTATTATAAAATTTGTGCATTTGCATATGCAGAATGGATATAATCTGAACCTTTCGTAAACCGTAAGTCACTGTGTCTCGCGTGGTTCTGCGACTCGATCTCGACTGCGATCTAGTCAATCATGCATTCGCTTGGTTACGTTAAGCGGTCAATCTCGATCTATTTTATAAAAATGACTATTTGTTATCTTCGAGGCTATCCATCTTTGTATAACAGTAAGCTTAACAACGTGTCACTCCTTATTACTAACGAGAGCGTGTAATTAACCATACCAGCACATTACCTACTAACAAATACACGTACAACGTGTATTTGTTGGATACACGGAATGAATACGTCTTCAATTAGGTGACGGATTGTTCTACCTTTTAGAGCTTGATCTATAATACAAATAGTACAAGATCGTAAACATTACTTATTTTCTGATTAACAAATTTTGTCTGATTGAGTAGTGTTAGTACGTATCTACTTTGAACGATATTTAGGCTGGTGGCCAATCTTTTTTTACATCCGTAAATTTCATATTTGAAAAAAAAGAGATAGTTTGGCACCCTTTTAAATCATAGTTGACTTTTATTTTCATTGTTTATACACTTATGTAATAAATTATGCTTAAACACTCCAGATGGCGACCAGATCTTAGTACTATAATGGGTGTCCCAAAATTAACGCAAGATTTGAATTAAATAGAAAACATAGTTTTTAGTCTTCAGATTGTGTTGTTGTGATTGTGTGTTTAGTTTTTGTTACTATTTTGGTGTACAATAAAGTTTTATTCTATTCTATTCTATTCTATTGTCATTTTTTTATTGAATCGTAAACTAAAGGGTGTGCCAAAATTAAAGGAAAATTTGAATTTGCCGCCATTTGTGCAGTAAAGTGTTGGCAACCACCCCAAAAAAAAAGTGTTTTCTATTTAATTCAAATCTTGCGTTAATTTTGGGACAACCTATATTATAATTACGAAATGGTTTATAAAATATTATTTAATTATTAATAAAAGAGGCATGAAAATCAGTACAAAGACTTTTAAGACAAGTGAATGTTTATAACGTAACTTTATTGCAATTGATATTTGCCCAAGCTAGCTAGCAATACGAATGTTTAGAGTACCTACTAATAATACCTATTAACTGTACTCAATCCCACAAATTTAAATTCAAAGAAAGTAAGTGTCTGGTGGCTTTGGACAAATTCCCTGAGCCACCAGACATTACTCACCTTCTGATTCTTACTCTAGAATGATTGCACGGAACAACGGCATGAACAAGATCTTAATTGTCACACCGCTTAGTAGCTTATTTTTTCTTTGGTAGTGAATTTCATAACCGTACATTTACACGTTAGGCGACTTGTAAAAGCTTGCTTTCTTTTTTTGCATTTCGCTACTCACCAGGTCTCCGGTTTTCTATGCGTTTTCAAATATTACTTTTAACTTCTATGTAAACAACATACTCTCCTCTATCTCACTAAAGGTTGATAAAGCTATGTACATACCTAATCTAGTAATATAATGATTTTATAAATTGCAGAAAAGGCATGTTTTCAAATTGATCGATTTACGATAAAGTGCGCTTCTCAAAGATATCCGTTTATCCACTAAATAAAACATCTATAGTTGTCTAGCTCTGGGATCATTTTACCAGGTTCCGAAATCAACACGACACGAAGCCGAGACGAAGCAAAGGCAACACGAAATCGTCTCGACTCATAAAACAAAGTTCCCTGGTTCGCCTGTGTTATTCACTTTATCCCCCTTTACTTGGCTAGAGTATAAATTTGATTAACTTCATCCTCTTTTGTTTGTAATAAGATGAAAGGGCTAAGAAGCCTTTTCAGGAAAATTCAAGCTTCTGAGAAGAGATTGTAAGGGGACATCATAGTAAATCCAGGTTAGTTACAGGATAGAAGGGAGAATTTTTTATTTTGTAAGGTGCTTGTTATACGATAGCAAATGATTGTGTATGAAAAATTCATCAGTTTGATTAGTCATTACGAGTATTTTGATAGTTGTTTATTGTGGGTTATCCTTAAGATATAGACATATACCATCGCAGACTTTTTGGTAGACCTTTTTAAGGTACATTATCTTGATCTATCTCATAGGGTTCAGCCAGCGTTTGCAATGTAAGCGTAAAAAAACACACACACTTTAGAAACCACTAAAATTATCAGTGTTTCTCTACTATTATGCATGTATTATACATATAATCCTTCCTCTTCAATCACTCTATCTACTAAATCTGTAATATCTTCGAAAATATTCATTTAAATTATGAATTATTGAACATCAGCAATTTATCCATAGCTTTAGAAAAGCAAACTCTGTTTTTCGCAAAACTACAACCAACTTTTAAACACGTAGTTCATATAAATAATCTCCGTTTACAGTCGCCATTTATATATCTAGAGAGATAATCTCACCAAGAGATAGCAACTCAGTGCTTGCTTATAGTCCAAAATAACTTTAGAACATTAATTAAGTTGTATTAGTTAGTAATGTGTTTGTGACGACACGAGCTATTGACATGCAAACCTCATACTTTTGGATTACGGCAAAAAATATTGGAAACATTCATAAATAACAACAACTTGCAACATGCAAGTTGTTGGCTGTCCTGCGGCTTATAGTTTGTAAGCTTACTATTTGCAAGTTACGTAACTAGTTCCGTGCGAATTGATTGCGACTGAACAGGCCAAACTTGGGGCTACCTCTGAATTTATTAAAAAGTGAGGTGCGATAATTCCATTGTTTGATTTATCGCACAGCATTCGTGCTTGCAGTTATTATAACGAGATAGTCAGACAAAGACACAGGATAATCAAGTGGATCGTTTATTTCTGGGCAAGCATGCTTCATCATCGCTTACCATCCGGTAATGTAGTGGTCAAATGTGAGCCAGTCAATAAATAATAAATAGCGTCTTCGTTTCATCCAATAAATGTTTGGTTTCTCGTGTAAACATCGGAAAACAACACCACAGCTCGTTAATAAGCCGCGGCTCCACGTAACGACCTGGCTAGCCACAAAATTCTTTAGTAAAGAAGGTAAATTGTATTGCAAAACATGAAGGATATTATTGTCCTCCTTTTACCTTAAGCTTGGGCTAGCGAAGAATAGAATAGAATAAACTTTAATAATAATAAAGCCTTTTTATTTCCTACAAAACTTAATATTTACATTATATTCTTTCTTAGTTAAGTGTTAGTAAGTACTTATACTACTATATTTTAATTCCAATGCATTCTACTGTATTTTAATTTTACTGTATGACATGTGTGAGGTACGAATAAACGTTTTTTTCTTTCTTTCTTTCTTACTTATTTCTAATGTTAGTTGTAGCTTATGTAATAATTAATTTTCTACTATTTTTTTTTTATAGAAACCCCTGGTTAGGGTATTAGGCCTCCTCAAATTTCTTCCGTTTCTCTCTGTCCTGAGCTGTTCTGAGCCAGTTTTGGCCACCGATATTATGTCATCCACCCAGCGTGTTTGTGGTATGCCTACGTTTCTCTTTCCTCGTGGGCCGGTCCAGTTTCCAGTTGGTCACACGAGATATTGGTTGCTTATGTTTTTATGAAAAAATCAGGTAGTTTAGTACACAGCTGACAGCCTCAAGTTCAGCAAACGTCCTGTAATTTGAAGGCACTTCTGACGCACTTTTGACATTTTATATAATCAGCCATATAAAGTTCCCACTGCTGAGAGTTAGGCCTCCTCTCTAGGAGGAAATGGGCCGTAATATCTAATCCTCCACGTGGACCTCAGTGCGGATTAGTAGAGGTCTAATATCTTCTAGTATCTTTGATTTTTTGTTTTTGAGATATGCCGGTTTATTTAGGATGTTTTCCTTCAACGTGTTGAGAGCACGAGATCATAGCGTGATCCATTTGACGACTTTTAGGTCGTCGACCTAAACTGAACTGTAGATGGAGCTATATAGGGTGTATAGCATCGTTCGTCTTTCTCGTTCGCCTGAGATTTTAACACGCCATGGTAGGACCCCAGTATGACGGAATAAATTACACAAAGTAATGCGCCTTGCAGAACAGTGCTAGCCGAATGGTAACGGCCCTGATTTACGAGCTGTAGGTCGCGGGTTCAAACCCAACCAGGCGCATTACTTTGTGTAATTTATTTCATCACCACTGCTCTCAAAACGGTGGAGGAAAACATCGTGAGGAAACTGGCATGTCCTAGAACCAAAAATTCGAAGACATGTGACATCCATACGGCCCATATCCTCTCCTAGAGAGGAGGCCTGAGTCCCAGCAGTAGAAACATTATAAGGCCGACTGCTAATATGCTAATGCGCCTGGCTAGGTTAGAACTCGTAAGCCACTCGTAACTTTTCAGCTAAAAGTTATTTGACATGGAATATCTATAATATCACTTCTGAGGTTCACTGTCCAGTGGCACTAGTGGTGTACTAGCCCGTTCTTTACGCGTCCCACGCCGCTCATAAATGTCATGTGTAACAATAACAGCGTCCAGTTCATATAACGAGGTCCAAATGTACACTTTTATTTGATTTCTGTGTGTGTGGGAAAAATATTTGGCTTCGAGAAGATAACTGCCAGTTTGGGACAGTCGCCTGAAAAGTCTCGGTAAGGTTTCATTATAAATTAATGGACGGAGATTATATCTTCTGTTCAGTCTTCAATAAAAGTGGCTTCGAGATAAATTGTGTTTCAGGTTTGTCGTACACGCTCGAATCTAAATTAATTTAGGTATTTCCATAACCTCACTATTACTATTTTTTTTAGATTTTTGATAAATTCGCGTCTGACCGCTATCTCACCTGATAGAGAGCGACTATGCGGTCGGCGATAGAGCACGCTTACCTAAAAGTAACCTATTCACTCTTGACTTAAGCATCCCCAGGTTGTAGCTACCAGAAAACACAGACTCAGGCAGGGAATTCCACTCCTTAGCTGTACGCACAATGAATGTGTTCCCAAAACGTTTGGTACGTATAGGTGAGATGTCCATCACTTTTACTAAATCTCTTATTTAAACTTTGACCTCAAACTGAAAAAAAAACCGCAAAATTTTCAGTAAATGGTTGAAAATATCTATAATATTCTATTAACTGACACCACTTTCATCTTATTACTACTTGGCCCAAGATTATTTGAAAGCGTATCCGTCTCCTTTTATCGATTTAGTGTTTACATTTCTTAGTATAATGTTTGTGCTTTATATCTGAAACGGAAAAGGTACAACAAAACTTGAACTGAACTCTCTAGGAAAGATAGGAATCAGTTCGAGTATTCCTTTATATTCCTGTAATTAGAATATTCAACTTAACAATTTCAAATGAATTATTAAAATCTACTTGTGTAATGTTTTCATCGTGAACCGTTATTATTCCTGTTTCTTACTTTGATTTTAAACAATAACAGTTGAAAAGTAAACTATTTTAAACGTTTCTACTATTACAGCAACAGAACTAATAGTGTTAGAGATACTTTTGTAATATCGTACTTATGTCTTGTAGATCTATGCTCGGCTTTAAAACATAGTCCGAATAATCACCAAACTTAAGTGGCAGTGGGCAGGGCACAATGCTCGCAGAACAGATGGCTGTTGAGGCTGAAAGGTTCTGGAGTGGCGACCGCGTACAGGAAGACACAGCGTTGACAGGCCTCCCGCAAGGTGAACCGATGACCTGGTGAGGGTCGCGAAAATCTGATGGATGCGAGACGCACAGGACCGTTCATTGTAGCGACACTTAGGGGAGGCCTATGTCCAACAGTGAACCTCTTTCGGCTGAAATGATGATGATGATGAGTCTACTCTTTTGACTGACCGACGACATTTTGACAATTCAAAAGTGCCTTTTTTTAGGTGGGAAAATCATCTTATGACATCCCCCGCTCTTGGGCGGAGCAAGAGAGCGTGTCAGACTTTTTCTGACTAAAAACCCACTCCTGTTCGTTCTTTGCCATTGTGTCAGGACCCAGGGAATCTCTTTCGCATCACCCATGGCCCCAGTAGGCTTCAACCCTGCTGGGTCCCTACGGTTGCTAACATCTCCTTGAGGCGCGCGTGGAACACTACGCGCCGTCGACAGCTTGGGCTCGGTCTGGATGGTTACCGGACGGTCGGACGGCATTCAAAAGTGCCTGTAAATGGTGCATTTGAAATAAATGCTGCTGATTTCCTGTAGATTTCATTAAGCGTGATGAAAAATGTAGACTAACACTGTTTTATTATTCAACTGATTTAACATTACATGTTAGTTGTATCGTGCCATAAGAGCAGAATTTTTAAATAGCCAGAAAATGTTAAAAACCACTTCATACTTTTTGTGTCCCTTAGTAAACACGTTACACAATAATTTAGGTCAGTTCCCTACATCTGTTGATGTTTTCATGGTAACTCGAGAATTAAAGCCTCTTACATCTTCCCTGCTACATGATACTCGTATTTACCTGGAACTTTTCTCTATAGCTTCCTATCTGCATTGAGTTGGTGGAGCTCCGATAGGGAAGCTGCACAACAATAGGTGTCGGGTTACCAGCGCTATTGTTGGCGGGAGATGAGAGGGATAGAGGTACACGTGCGTCTCCCTCACTCCCGTGAATTTGCGTGCACCACAAAATAAATGTTACTACCCTGTTATTGAGTGGTTTTTAACAGAATACAATAGAGCTCTCTCGGTATGATTTGTTTGCTGCTCTGTAAGTAGGTTAGGGAAACTAGGAGATGTTCGCGTTAAGGAGTTATTTTTCTCTAACCTAAGCCGTTAAAAGTCTAAGTGTTTTTTTTTTTAGATAATATTCTTCATTTTATATATGCGAAAAATTAACAAATATTCCAGAAACCTCCAATTTTGTACTACTTTTTGAAAATTAAATAATTAAAGATTGTGTTTGCAATTACACAATCTTTAATTGTATTATTTAATTTTCAAACTGAAGATATGGTTATTAAAGCAAGTTTTTATTAATTAACTAGCTTGTGTTTCGCAATTATGCGATTTGTTACAGAACCACCGAGTCTAGGCAACGGTGTTCCATCGTCACATCGTCGCTTTCCATCAGGTGAGAAGAGGTCACGCGCTTGACCTTGATAGAATAAAATAGAATAGATTAAACTTTATTGTACACCAAATTAGTAACAAAACTTTTACACTAACTTAAATCTATGGGTACAAAGGCGGTCTTATCGCTAAGAGCGATATCTACCAGACAATCCTAGGATGGAATGTAAGAACTTGAAATAGAAAAAGAACCTGATCCTGATCTTGATCTGAAAGAACTTGATCTCACCTGCAAAAACCAACCACCAAGTTTAGATTGCTTGAACATAACTGTCGTCCATTACATGTAGCGAGTACTATTTATTACAACTAAATTTTTATACATAATAAACATTTACTTCAGTTTAGGACCATATTTTGTTAATAAAATGCACTTAAAAAGTATGTTAGTATTGGTAACTAAATCACAATCTTTGTAGCACTGAGGACTCCCACCGATCCAGTAAGATCACAAGGAAGTATGGTGTTGGTACTGCCACGAACGTGAGCGAGTAGATTATGTAAATTAAAATCGAAAACATACCTTTCTAATAACTAAACTAACTTACGCTAACACCACAAAGTCAATTCAAACTTACATTTACCTATAATTACCGCATTAGATCTATTCCGACGGTTTTATCTCTAATTCTACTCCTAGCTGTTATTACGTAACGGGCTGTTTGATTAAAGCTTCCTCTGTGAACCACCCTTATTGCTACGGAATAAAGGCGCTGTCAATGTGAAACAGTTACCACAGACGTGCGGTGGACCGTACCGCTGCTGCGTCGGGAAAAAAGCGGGTTTATGCTGTAGGTACTGTTAATTACTAGAGTGTGAGAGTAGTGTGTGGAGCTGTAGGTCAACTGGTAATTAGTATAGTTTTGAGGGCAGCATGCCTAATAGCCGAGATGTTACTTAGGTATTCCGATTCCAAAAGGTCGGAACTTCCGATTGATTTCGCACCTCCGATTCCGATTTCGGTTTCGATAAATTTTATTCGGAAGTAATATCGGACCTCCCTCCCGTGCCTTCTGTCGACTAGTCTTTCACTTGTTATTTTGTTTAGTATTTGGCATATTGTGATTGGCTTTTCATTGATACCTATTTAGCCTTTTGTTTTTTTTTGTGTTTATTAGTTTAAATAGTGTTTCATTTGATGTTTCGGCGTCCGCATTCGATTTCTGTTCCGATTCCCGTTCCAGTTTTTATGTTTAGAAAATCTAGGTTATCAATTTACAGTTATCTGTTAATCCTAAACCTTTGATTACATATTATTAAGTATTTTGAATTGGATAAAAATATAAATAAGTTATTTTCATTATTATCTGGACACATTTTCTATTTTTTTTTAATAGTTAAGACTAGTTAGTTAGTTAGTTTATCTTATCTCTGTGAAAAGCTCATAACTGTGTTTACACAGAGGCGTAGGTTAGTAATTACTCGCAGGTCATAAGCACCGCCACGGGGCAGGAGTATGGGCAACTCAAATTGTGGCCTCGGAGTGCCGGGAGTGCCCGGGAGGGATCGACGAATTATGAGCATACGAAGCAGTAACCTGAGTAATTGCCTAGTCCTCTGCATGACCCAGGCATATATCTGCCTATGGGCTTAGGCATATGTTCATTAGTTCGGTACGGTACAAAGCACTTAGAAGTATATTATGCTTCTGACCGAATTTTGACATGGAAGCCAATTCCAGCGGATCGACTATCGAATCCGCAAAATACTCGTAATTTATTATTATCCAGCTTTAGCCTGCGACTTCATTTGTATGGACTTCAGACCGGTTTAGGTTATAAGCTGAGACTATTTGACTGGCCTGTTGGTCTAGTGGTTAGTGGCCCTGATAGCTATGCCGGAGGTCGCGGGTTCTATTCCCACCCAGGACAAATGTTTGTGTGATGAGCACAATCATTTGTTCTGTGCCTGGGTGTAATATATCTACAATATGTATGTATTTAGAAATATTTAAGTATATTTATCAGTAGTCTAGTACTCATAACACAAGCTCTGCTTAGCTTGGGACTAGACGGCTTTGTGTGATAGTTGTGTGAATATTATATTGTGTGAATATTACTATCCGTTCACTCGTTTTTGCGTGTTTAAGAGTGACTAATCCGAGATAAATTTCCATACAACCGCTCTTACGTGATAATGACGTTATTACAAATATTTCTCTAGATGTTTTGGAAACACAGGTATTTTGTGAATACCTATTATCTAGGTTCCTATCGAAATCAAATCATAAATTTTTGTAAAACTAATCCAGGACAGACCACTGAAAATCTGCTATTTTACGTGAACTTTGTCCCTTTATAATGTACTCGTAAATTAAAAAGTAAAGAAAATATAACTTTAGAAAAAATCAAATTTAATCGAGATTCTGAGTGACGAAAATTTTCTCCAAACATTTGTAGCTAACCCGACAGTCGTCGTTCTGTCAAAAGCAATTGGATTGACCCTTTGACAGCTAACCCTAATATTGACAGCTAGGAACAGTTTGAATATAATCAAGAAAAATAGGATTTTTTACGGTTTTCCGTGCAATTTTTAATTGAATTTTCATGCGTTTTAATTTTCTGATTGTTTAATTCGTGCATTTCTATTTTCTCTACATAAGTACCTTCCTGAGACTGTAATAAATAGGAGACTAACAAATAATTTTAAAAAGTCGTCCAAATTACTCCAGACTTTATTTATCTATACTAATATTATAAAGAGGAAAGATTTATATTCTTGTTTGTAATAAATACTCGTAAACTCAAGAACTACTGAACCGATTTAAAAAATGATTTCACCAGTAGAATGCTACTTTATTACTGAGTGATATTTGCTATATTTTTTCTTTCATATTTCACGCGTGTGAGGCCGCCGGCATAAGCAAGTGTAGGTTAAATAAACAAGGTTTAATACAGACAGACTGATCTTTCTTCAACATTCAATTTTAACGAACTCTAAAGCGCGTACACACTGTGCTTCAATCTATACAAACTATATAATAAATCTACATTAGAATGTGAGTTCAGAACTACTAAACGTAATCAGAGGTGCACTGAGCGTTGTATACGCAAGTTTACAGTTCTTTGCTATGCTTGAGAATTAAAGTTCTTAGAAGTTGCTCAGAGACAGACTGAATGCTGGAGTTTTGATGAAGAACTGCTTTCTTCGCAAGTATTCAACGTTTGGGTTCTGACGTTTTAAGAATAAGTGAATGCTGAAAACGGTTTGTTGTGGTGCTTACTTGAAGTGAGCATCCAGCGTGGACTGCAATTGGCTGAATTGGTGCATTGCTTGATTTTGTTTTCACTCGACTGCATCGATAACGAATACAATTATCTTTATGTTATACATACGAATACTTATTCTGATTTAGAGATCTTGTAAATAACTGCTTTCGAGAAGAATATCATTTATGACTGAAAACTCTTCTACTTGTTATATTCATTTAAAAAGGAAAACAAATAAATCAATCATTCATTGACTCATTTCATCTTCATTGCCATTTATTGCAGGGAACTCAATTTTACTTAAAAACAGGAGTATCGTGGAGTCGCGCGTCTTGGTAAATGTTTACAAATTATCTCATAACGTTGTTACAGAGGGAACGAGCGGAGAATTTGTGATGTCATGGACTGAAGACACGACAGGAAGTAGGGGACGTAATTTGATGATTTTTTTCTGTTTATTTTTTTGGGCTTAATTTGTTTTTTGGAGATTATTTACAGTGTATAGATTTTATGTACCTCGATCTTTGTATCTGGTTACACAAACTGCGTCTTTTTTCTCAAGCAAATGATTGTTAAAGAAACTATTTGACGGTTCTTGTCTTCTTACATAAAAATACAATACAAAATATCGTAATTATTCAGGCATAAAATCATACAAAAAGTTAGCTTCGCAACAGTTTTCCCAATCCTTTTTATGAATTCAGAAACCAGCACAATATTGGTGTAAATAAACCACCAACATTACTTTCCCGCGAACACGAAAAAATAAAATAAAATATCAGCTTTCATACATCATCTGTGAAGCGTATGAGTACACATAAGTATAGTGTGTATGTATGTGTGTTGACGTCAACAATGTAATTTCGCCACAATCTTTGAAGTTGGAAAGCTGGGGAGAACGTAATCGCATATTGTGTAACATATTTTGTTGTAAGTAAGTGAACTATAATATAATATAATATAATATAATATAATATAATATAATATAATATAATATAATATAATATTCCACAACTATCACACAACGCCGTCTAGTCCCAAGCTAAGCAGAGCTTGTGTTATGGGTACTAGACAACTGATAAACATACTTACATATTTCTAAATACATACATATATAGATAAATTACACCCAGACACAGAACAAATGATCGTGCTCATCACACAGACATTTGTCCTGGGTGGGAATCGAACCCACGACCTCCGGTATAGCAGTCAGGGCCACTAACCACTAGACCAACAGGCCAGTCAAGTATAAGTAAGTATAAGTGAATACTTTCATTTTCTGGAAAAATATTTAAAAAGAATCTTTGTTATTGTGAAAATACTTATAAATATGGTCAAGGATCACTACCTCACCTCTTGAACTTCAATAAGTACTTACATATTTTTCCTGCTTTCATATATATAGTTAGTATTAGGTATATGTTTTTTGTTAGTTATGTATTGTATATAGCTAAATAGTACACCACGAACTACCTGCGTATCTTTTGCTCCTTTTCTGTCAAATCTATCCAAAGTTGTCTATAAAAAATTGTTTTTAGCGATAATAATGTCCATTGTTAGGTACACCGAATTAATTTTAAGCTCCTACTGTATTTTTTTTTTATGATGGACAATAAGAGTACATCTATCAATCTTATAAGTATGGGTGAGTGCGGTCACATACGAAGAATGAAATCGATATGGATCAACGTTGCTCTGTACTCCGTGTTCATTGTGGCGGTGTGTATAGGCTGGTGTAGACGGACACAAACTGTACTATTTCTCGTGTGCCTATTCAACCAAATCATCCTATTCTGAAGTCATTTATTGTCGCGTTCAGCAGCTTTAGTTGATATTCTGCACGCCCTCTTCTCTTTCATATTCACAATAGCAGGCTATGCAGCTTATAGCAAGGTAGTTTGTAAATACCTATACATAATGGGATGCATTATACCGACATTAATATAGTGCACACATCCATCAGTGAAGACTTTAATCAGTTTCTGCAAAGAAGGTTTTTACAAGAAGTTGTAGTCAAAGAGATCAAAATATAATATGGAGAAGTAGCAGAAAATGAGCTCCTAGTTCAGCTTTAGGTTCTAATTTTATTCAACGCATGTAAGAGCAACATGGGAGTCTGTAAATCTATAAAGTTGCACGAGATGATCTTGTGAGCCGAAGTTTCTGATGTTCTCAGAACGCGTTGCAGTAAGCCGTATTACTACGTTGCCTAGCTAAGACATATAAAACACATGTTTAACATTGACTTATAAAATGTAAAGTTAAAAATAACTGACAGCTGTCTACCTTACCATATCGATTAGACAAGACAAAAATATCCACATAAAATATATGTAACCAATGACACGGGCGGCACAGTGCTTGAGAGATTGCCTGCTGCACTGCGAGTCCACAGGTTCGATTCCCGTACGGAACAAACATTTTTATTGCTTACAGAGAGTTGTTACGAGTCTGAGTAGCTTGTGTATGTGAGTTTACATGTTTTTGAACGCACCAACGATACAAGAGTAATTCCTTTTGTGGGACAACGTGCAACAAAAACACGATGGATTTGATTTACAAAAAAATCACATCTGTATACCTACAAACTAGTATATAACATAAACACAACATTAAGTTAGCTTGACAAATATATAAAACTTTGCGTAACACATAAAGAAAATATGATCGGTAAAGGGAGCTCCCGCGCGGAGCGATGCGTACAGAAACGGGCCCTAACGAGCAGTAAATTGCTTGCGCAGTACCGTGACGGCGTATTAGCGTACTATTGTGTTATACGCGAACTTGTGATATTTATGACGTGTTTATGAAGTTTTACTTCGTTAGGAAAGTTTAATATAAGGTTATGAATAAGATTTATTGAAAAGCTAAAGTAATAATCACGTATGAAGCTGGGCTACACGTGTCATTTACGCAATGAAACGCGATATGAAAATGACTGGCCTGTTGGTCTAGTGGTTAGTGGCCCTGTCTGCTATGCCGGAGGTCGTGGGTTCGATTTTCACCTAGGATAAATGTTTGTGTGATGAGCACAATCATTTGTTCTGTGTCTGGGTGTAATTTATCTATAATATGTATGTCATCATCATCATCATCATCTTCCTGCCCTTGCCCGTGTTATTTGGTGTCGGCGCAACACGTAATCTATACTAAGTATGTATTATTATATGTATATATGTTTATCAGTTGTCTAGTACTCATAATAACACAAACTCTGCTTAGCTTGGGATTAGACGGTGATGTGTGATAATTGTGAAAATAAGAAATGAAATAAAAAGTAAGCAGTTTATTTTTTCCTTAAATTAACGATATCGATCCAATTGGGGCGAAATCAAGCCTATTGAGGCTGTTTTTAAACGTACTCGTGTAATTGTTATATCTTGCACACACTAAAGTACGATTGTTTCCACCAACCTGCCTGTGTCCGCATGTCTCTGGACACGATGGCGCCGTGTGTGTTGTGCGCGCGGCAGCGATACACAGTCGCGTGGATGTCTTGTCGGTATTGCACCGCACTGAACGGAAGAAACACTAGTGTGCCGTTGTCCAGGACTTGTCTGTAGAAGAAAAACAACAAATTAGAAAGAAAGAAAAAAGAAAACAGGTTTATTCTGCCCGAATAGGCGCACAATTAATTACAAAAAACAAAAACCAGTTCCCCTGACCGGCCATGTGTGGACCGGAGATAACTGGGCTGGATCATAGACAACACAGTTCTCTAGGTTGTCTGTTGCATCTTCGACACCAACCGGGACCGATAAAGATAAACATAAGATAAAAAAAAACAAAAATAAAAGAAAAAAAGCAATTTTAACAAATACAATATCACAATCATATCTCATATCATATCTTGCTCAATCCAAGTTGTTTGTCGCATCTAACCAGTAAATTAATAAAGGAAAAAATGTAAAATAAAATGCAGATTAAACTGCCCTGAAAAGAGCAATATACAGTTTACTGACATTTTTTAAACATAACCCTACAGAACTCATAAAAAAATACCCGAACTCAACACCTCGAACTTAACCCGACACAAAAACGAAACGGCCAATATCTTGAAAATTTTACCTGGAACCATAAACCGCGCGATTTCTTCAATTATTCCTGACTTTAATTTCCTCAATGAAAAAAGTATAAGACCGAATTAAGGAAGAATTGCACTGCCTTTAAAAAAGGAATCGTGGTCCTTAATTGGTGTCGGGGAAAAGGCGGGAAAAATTAGAGAAAATATTTTACAGGTGCGGCCATAATGAAGTAGGTAAGTAGTAACAATGAGAGATCTGTTTGGCAGTTAAAACTATTGGTAGAATGAAGCTGTGTTTAGTGCTATTTGACTGAGTATTGGCGGTTAATATTTCGCTTTATGAATTAAAACTTTGACAGGCTTACATGCCATTTTAACTGCAACAGAAATTAATTGATAACATATTATGCTTGGGATAATTAAAAACTAACATACAAAATGAGGTTTTTTTTTTCGGTGGGAATATTATCCAATGACATCCCCCGCTCTTGGGCAGCGGGAGACAGTGTCAGACTTTTACTGACTAAAAACCCACTCCTGTTCCTTCGTTGCCTTTCGTACCAGGGCCGAATCTTCCTTTCAGAAGCAGACCCTTGGCCCCAGTAGGCTTCAACCCTGCTGGGCCCCTACGGTTACATCTCCTCGAGGCGCACGTGGAACAGTACACACCGGTGCCTCATAAAGAGCTATGGACCGGACGATGCCTGTGTAATGAATAAAAAATAGTAATGCTAGTAAAGGAGACGGCCGATCGCGTGATTCCGATCTCGATTTCCGGCCACGGTAGGCGCGGGCTTGCGGACGGCGAGCAATGGGTAGCTTGCCGTCCGACCGTCCGGTAACCGTCCGGACCGAGCCTAAGTCGTTGACGGTGCGTAGTATTCCACGCGCGCCTCAAGGAGATGTCAGCAACCATAGCCAGCAGCAACCCAGCAGGGTCGAAGCCTACTGGGGCCAAGGGTCTGATTCTGAAAGGAAGACTCGGCCCTGGTATGAGAGGCAACGAAGGAACAGGAGTGGGTTTTTGGTCAGTAAAAGTCTGACACTATCTCTCGCTCCGCCCAAGAGCGGGGGATGTCATTGGATGATTTTCCCACCGAAAAAAAAACCCGTGCTAGGTGCACGACGAGGCGGTCTGCAATTACTCTTTCAATGAGCTTGTCCACCTCGTCGAGCAGCACAATGGGCCGGTACGCGGACAGAGAATCCGCAGGGCGCCCCGGCTTCGCGATGAGGACTAGTTTCCCCGTCTTCCAGCGAAGTGGGAACTGGCCCCTCTCCATGCATACAAAATGATGATCAAAATATAAGGAAAACTCACGAACGAAAATTTTGTTCGTGAGATTTTTTTTATAAAAATTTTAACACCGCTTAAAACGTATTTTGAGAGAGAGTGAAAAACTAATAATGTCAATTTTTATTGTCCATTAACCGACGAAATAAGGATCATCTATATTATCTATTATATTCTTAAAAACCCCTTATATTGTTCTGTTCGCTAGTTCTAAAAACAAATAATGACAATCTTTATAATTTACTTTGGTTATTATTTGTGCTAACTTTCAAGTATTAGTGCACGGATTGAGATTTTACATACAAACAAAATTTTCCCATTTTAACCCTCTTAATTAAAGGTAGAATTTCAAAAAACCCTATCTTAGTGCTCGCCCACGTAAACTTTGTGCATTTCATGTTCGTAGTCCCAGTAAGTTTCGGCTGTGCGTTGATATGTCAGTCAGTCAGTTTCTCCTTTTATTTTATATAGATTGAATAGAAGATAGATGACAGAATATTCGTTACACGAAGAGGCATACATCAAATCACATACCCGACATGAATACAAAGCAATACACTGGCATCTGGTCGTGACGTCGTGACGACATCACTCAGTTGTGATTCTCAGAAGAACAGCGGTAGTTTCAGTTGTGTAGCTGAATGTAATCACTTAGGTATTTACGCATATTGTGAGGGAATAAATTAAGTTGTGTATACTAATATGGGACTCTCACATTTGCCGGTTAAATTAAATCAGATCAGTTTATTACAAACATTTTGTATATGAGTTGGAATTACAATTAAAAGTTTCAAACAGGGACACGGAAAGGGAACTGCAAAACAAATACTTAAATTACAATAAAATACATTTCATAATAAATCCTGCAACACTTTCCAAAAAACTATCGACTCATATCTTACTCACATGAACTCGAAACATTTATTTCACATAAACCATTTACTTACTTACTTATTTAACCAGGTAAGTACTTTTGATTGTCAATAAGTCGGTCAGACAGAAAAATGAAACTAATTGCACATTTCAAAGCGTAGATCCGTATGGTGAAGAATGTGTAAGAAATTCCATGGACACTCTTTTTATTCATGTTATGGTATTACAAAAATCTTGGTAGTATATTCCTTATCGCATGAGAACAATGTAAACAAATAAAGAAATATAGATATTAAAATAAACCACTGACAGTTAATAGATGACCCAACTTACGGCACACCTTTCAGCCCCACCATTTTAAGGGGAACTGAATGATCGAACACACGCGCCACCATTAGCGAGACTTTTGAGTGACTACTAGCTTCTGCAAGAGAGCATAGAAGAAAAAAAGAGCCTGACGTTAATGTCGGGAAACATATCAAGCACTACTAATCCAGTTTATTTTTTACCCCTTTGCCAAGTTTTATCGAAATCTATCAAGTTATTGAGGAATTATTGATAAACGTCCAAGTAGGATAGAATTGAAAGTGAGGTCTGACATTGAGCGCCTTAAATTGTAAAAAGGTCTAATTTTCTGGGAGCCACAAGGGTCAACAGGGTCTGTTAACAAAACGGCTTTGTTGTAAAATACCTTAAATGAATTTAAATGTGCGATGGCGTCGTGATATTGTTAGAGGTAGCCTCGACTTAGTTTAGGTTTTAATTCTGTTAGTTTCTGCTGCAATGCGACTGTACTAATGCGAGTGTGTAAATGTGAATATTTATTATTTTAATCGTGTAAGCTTTGCATCTATTTTATTGTTACAACTACGCAGCAAAATCTTTACACAAACATAAACAACAATTGTTTCGCTGGATTTTTCTAAAAGTGTGTACAAAACTTTCTAAAGTAATTGGAAACAGCAATAATCCCTCAAATATATTGACATAGACTTGAGTTGAAACTGTAGCTTTGGCAATACCTGGCTGTAATTAAATACCTGCGTGATAATCCCTTTCCAAAGCTAGCCGTATCATATTTAGGTACGCCTGGGTCCTGTACTTGGGTGTGGTCACTATACGAACAAGTTGCTCCCAAAGCTGTAACACATACGTAACCTGACGTTACGTTACGTTGGTACCCGCAAGCCGCAGAGAGCGGCGAGTGGCCTTTGATGTTCAAATGTAATCGTTTTATGTGCCGCGCGGTTTCGGGCCGGGTTTCACACTAACTGGGTAAATTTCCAAGATTTTTTTATCAAAGTTTGATCTGGTTTGGCTAGCCGACCTTAAACCTTAATGTGTTTGCGAATGGGGAATGTTGATTTAGGTGGTTAGTTTTGAACATTTTAGGCAAAAATCTGTTATAAATGTAATAAAGTGAAAAGCACACGTATAGATCTAGAATATCAAAATTATGCTTATTAAATTGGTCACCATCATCATCATCATTTCAGCCGAAAAACGTCCACTATTGGACAAAGGCTTACCCCAAGTGTCACCATAACGAACGGAAATCAAAATGGTATTCACTAATTAACATAACAAACTAAAATAGGATTTACATCCTTGAAATTCAAATTTTCCTTCCAAAGATATGGGACAAAAGCAAAACCCTTTAGATTACTCTCACAAGCCTCGGTTTTATATTCCACTTCCTCCAGAGACATCACATTGGCACAGCTCTGCCGCCAAACTTTCCCAACACAACACATTTGCCAACTCATTCATCTTCATTCACAACAAACAAAAAATCTAAAGACTTTGAAAGTCAAAGCTACACATGGCGTATCATCTGTCATGTCTCAAGTTAGATCTGAAGATACCGTGTTTTGCGGCCGGCAGAAATCTACGTTTTGTAGGTATTCCCTAGGTACAAGGATTGCTTTCGGTTTTGATTACTTGACTGTGTACCGTGTAATTGGGGTGACCTTGTTGTGCGCCTAATTGGTGACGACATTGGGACTCAAGTGAGAATAATTCCTACAAAGTTTATTAAACTAGCTCCTCCTAGCGACTTCGCCTGCTTCAATTAAATAAACTCGAAATCGGTCCATTCGTTTTTGAATTTATTCATTACATACAAAAATACAAAACTTTTTTAATAATATAAACTAGAACTTGACTGCGATCCCACCTGATGCTAAGCAGTGATGCAAAGTGTTTCAGTCCTTCGATGTACTTCGATGTTTAAACGACGAGGTGAAACGCTTAATTTGGACCGTAGAGTAGTTAATATCAGTGTAATGATTAGTTATATCAGTGTAGATATAATCGTTATTCAGAAAATGGTTTGATAGTTACGGAGAATAAATTATAACGATTTACTTTGTTTAGGTATGTTAAAAATATGGATTAGAAATGTGTGCCACGTGACTTTTTTTTTTTTGCTGTGCAGATATTATCTACTGAGTATTTTTATTTGTTGATAACATCGAGTGAACTAGAGTATTCTACTAGTTTATATAATGAGTTGTCGTAAAGAAAGGACTTGTTTTTAGGAGAAGTCGTAAAAGAGTTGGCATTGTACGACCCAAGTCGAGTCCAAACATTACAGAGGTCTACAGGGAAGACCTACGAGTATATTCGTAGTGGTGAAGGTCGGTAATACATTAACATGTTATTACGTATGTACCCACTACCCAGTCCCACATTCGTAACCCTAACCCAGTACACATTTGTATAATGATTGAGGTAAAAGTCGTAGCGCGGTTTAATTAACGAGCATTTTATTTTCGCTGAGCTGCGGCCGAAAAATACCAGTTTTTAATGTATTTGAGTATTTTTTTTATAACAGTTGAGTAATTATTTATACGCGAGTCTGAATGGAAAATGTAAATATCGTAAATGTGAGTACGTACGTGTTTTATTTTGTGTTATGAAAATAATTTTGTTTATTATAGTGAGTGGCCTTTTAGCTTTTTGGTCAATGTTTGTTGGACAGAATATTGTTCTTCAATTGATATTTCAGACAGTTTCAATATTGAATTTATGCTTTTTGTAAGGACTTTATGTTTGTGACAATAAAGCTGTGCTTGTTATGGAATATATTTGTATAGGCATTTACCAATTAATTAAAGTAAATTAATTAGCAAGTACCTATTAGAGGCGTAGCAGATTGTGCCTACTTCGATAGCGTAGTTAACACAGCGGGAGACTTGGCAAATAGCTATGCAAAATAGATACGTAAGTAGGTACACGTATACCTTCGTATCTCATCACACCATTTATAACAGCAACGAAAACATTTACGTAAGCATTTTGTAAAGAAAAAAATGCTTTTGTCAGCGTACACATACCTGTGTAGACCGCACTCGATCACGGGAACTAGCAGCGAATTTTACATACATGTCATCATTGAACGGGAGGAACATTTCTCAGGGGAAATCTACGGTAACTCTGAGGTAACAATATTATAAGAGTTTTACCTAAATTATAGTACCTATGGTAGCAATTTCTTTGTGGTGCGTTACGTTCCATAGAGGAGTTCTCAATCTGATTGGAAAACTTGGCGTAGTTTGTAATATTGCCAAAGTTTTAATATGGATACCCAATCTCGTAGCAATCAGAATGTGTAAGAGTGGTTCGAGTGATCACTGCTCCGATGTAATATAACGGCTTCGTTTACAAGGGCTTAGCTAGATGATTGCAGTCGATTTGGTTTCAAATCAGATCGCCTGAAGGAGCTTTCAAATCTTGCTTATTACTCGATTTGTATATTAGCATCTTGATCTGATTTGGTATCCAAATTGCAAAAGTAAGCCTAATGTATTCTAATTTGGTCTGCAAAAAACTCACCGTGGCATTGGATAGTAAAGGCCAACTGAAGAAATGTGGATGGTTTCTAATTAGTCAGTCTGACTCCCTCTAGCTCCAACTAAAACGGGAGAGGTAATCTGATGAGTGACCCCAAAAAAAGTATTCTAATTTATCTTAGCAGATAACAAAAAATATAAATTACACTTTAGGCAGATGCATGAGATTACCTACTGTAAACAAAACAATAATCCTTCTTCAAATACCTACGTAATAGGCAAATATTATTATAATACATAGTTTCAATATTTGGTGCCGAGCGTTGTCGTCAATGTAAACATTAATCATGTCACGGCTTGCGTGGCCAGGGAATACATAGCAATGTGTATAAAGACGGTATAAGTATCTATTGGATATCTGTCGTGAAAAGTGACAGCAGAACCAGTGGACTGTTTATTTAGGTCACCCAAATTGAACGGGCAGCGGCTAAGAACACTTATTACGTCAGATATTACAACTTCAATATTATAAGGACAGCCAAGTTGAGGAATCAACTGGAGCCAACGGTATTTTTGTCAACTTTTTAAGGCTTTAGATACCACTGACTTACTGCCAAAAGAAAAAAGAATGAGAAAAGCAAGCAAACTCGAGTTAATGAATTCAATAGTTACAGCATTTCTTGGGGGCACAGTGAAACCAAGGCCGATGGTAACATAATTGAGGAATGGACTTATACTTCCGAGCTAGGTTAGGCTTATGACACATCATCATCATTTCAGCCGAAAGACGTCCACTGTTGGACATAGGCCTCCCCCAAATGTCACTATAATGACCGGTCCTGTGCGTCTCGCATCCATCGGATTCCCGCAACCCTCACCAGGTCATCGGTCCACCTTGTGGGAGGCCTTCCAACGCAGCGTCTTCCGGTACGTGGTCGCCAATCCAGAACCGTTCGTCCCCATCGACCATCTGTTCTGCGAGCAATGTGCCCTGCCCACTGCCACTTAAGTTTGGCGATTCTTCGACATTATGACACAATTAAGATCAAAATAAAAATAAACTAGTGCGCCTCACCATCAACGATTGCATTACTGCTTACCGTCAGGTGGGATCGCAGTCAAGCACTAGTTTTTATCAATAAAAAAAAAAAATACTACTTGACAAAGTTAGTACCTTGCTTGTTAGATCAGAGTTTTGCACACTTACTGAGTGAACCTGCACAACCATCACTTCCAGGTATACTTCCATTCAACCAAGATTAGATAGCGACGACAATATAAGGGGTCCCTCAAGGAAGTGTGTTGGCACCGAAGCATTTGATATCTACACAAGCAACCAGCCTATCATTTATCACACAAAGCGATTCCTGAGCGCGTATGACTTGGCTCTAGCGGTATAAGTGACGACTTTCGACGACGTGGAGCATAAATACCAGTGGTACTTAATTTACTTGGCGATCAATGTACTAGCGCGAAAAACAGACACTTGATATCATTGCGAGGAACAAAGGTCGAACACAGCTAGAACTTGAAATATCATCTAACGTTAGATGGACCCTTAATGTTTAAGCCAGCAGTATGGCATGACTGAACAGAAGGTTAGGTCCCGGAATAACTTGCTAGCGCTGTTCGCCGTTCTCGGCACAACTGGTATATCGGTACGAATCTCTGCCTGCAAGCATATTTGCGGGTCCAGTATAGCTGTGTGTATTGTGTTAGTGAGACTTGTCGAATAATATCGGGCTGCTTAAAACCGAGTCCACAAAACTCTGCGAATACTCTACTTTGAAATTCGTACATCGGATCCTGGATAGACTAAAAAGCCGCAAGAGTTTTAAAAGAACAGGACTCTGACGAGAGAATCAAACTATAGAAATACGGTTCCTACTATCTAATTTTGTTGATCCCAAGAAATACTTGCCTCTTGGTCGTGATTTGCAGTGGCTTATTTGGAAAGCACTGAATCAATAAAATTGCACACCCAAACAGGCCGTTACAATTTTAATTTAGCGAAATATTGGATTCTCTCGAAATTACCATTTATCTGCATCCTAGATAACTTGTCATGATTTCGTATATGTGTGATTATATTATTGTAAAACATTAAAAAATGTTGTGGATATAAAGCCAAGCAAAGCACCAAATTGTTAACTAAATATAACTACAAAAGCTGCTAATCCTCGCTCCAGTTCCAGTATGAACCATGTATCAATTAGTGATCGATAATGCTTAGATTCAATCACGGTGACTAGTTCGAACTAATCATGTCTGATTTGATTACACTGTTCGCTTGTCAGGCTGCCCTGGGGCTACAGTCTCGACATAGTTCGTGATACGAAGCCAGTCAGCCGAATATTTGGTAGTCTATTTTTTTTTTTTTTTTTTTTATTAATGATAGGCTCGCGTTAGACTACCATCTCACCTGATGGTAAGCGATGATGTGGTCGACGATGGAGCACGCTTGCCTAGAAGTAGCCTATTCACTCTTGACTTCCCTAAGTTGTAGCTATCAGGAAACACAGACTCCGGCAAGGAATTACACTCCTTGGCTGTACGCATAATAAATGTGTTCTCAAAACGTTTTGTGCGTATGGGTGGGATGTCTACCATGTACCGGTGGCGCAACGCCGTACGTCTAGTGGTCCGGAACGGTCTCTACATTCAACCATGTTTAATGTCATCGGTACCTATCGAACTAGCGTCACAAACTAGTAAATTTCTGTATTGATGTAACGACCAATTTTGACAACCCGCTAAGTATACGAGACATCGGTACGGTACCCATTAAGGTACCTATATATTCGTAGGTATTTATTTTGTGGTACAGTTCTGTTTAGACTACAACAATATTGTTTGAAGTTGCCTGTGCCAAAAGGCAACGAATTGAGGGATAAACTTTAAGGCGTAAAGTCCCTTGAACGTCTTGCCGGAGTTAAATGGTATGAGCACATTTAATTCCGGCCAGCTGTGCCCGGATAGAGCCCCGCTGACCTTTAAATCCATTTTCTTTGCGAAATATTGATTGATTGAAATATGCTATGTATATTCTGAAGAACACTTAACCAGTATTTTTTTTTGTGTAAACATACATATTTCTAAAGATCAAAGCCGTTTGAAAGGAGTAGTGAAAACAATTAAAAAATATCATGTTGTTAAATTTTTTTTTTGGCAAAAGTATTAATCATACGAAAAAATCATTTTTTTTTTAATTGATATAAACCAGCGCTTGACTGCGATCCCACCTGATGGTAAGCAGTGATGCAATCATTGATGGTGAGGCGCACTAGTTTATCAAGAGCCTATTCACTCTAGCCTTGAAGATACCTAAATTATAGTTGGACGGGAAGATCGCAGCAGGCAAATTGTTCCAGTCCTTCGATGTACGCGGTATAAACGACGAAGCGAAACGCTTAGTCCGGACCGTTGAAGTTTCAACAACGTAAGGGTGGATACTCGCCATATACTGATAATGTTGTACATGAGTTTATAATAAACATATTTTTTTTCAAACCTATTGACATAGCCGTTACCGAGGAATAGTAGGCTTCAGAAAGTCACTGTTTTATGGCACTGCTCGGGCGCTAGGGCCTTAACTAGTTAGTACTAATGTAAAAAATGATTTTCTATCTAAAAACAAAAACAGACAGACAAACTTATGCCTTTATAATATTAGTGTGATATAAACGAGAAGTGGACTGCACATAAACGGCTATTCGCGATCTGAACTCACGCCTGAAGCTAGTCAAATTATTTACCTAATCAATAATCGATAGCTCATATTCAAACAAGCTGTGTCCGACAATAATAGCCAATTATAACTCGGCGCACTGCCTTGTTACGTCACACACTAACTAGAACTATATGTTTGTTTAGTTTAACTAGACGTATGAGTATGAAAAAAATACTTGGAATGGCTGCATGCTATTTCGCAAGCATTTCTTTCTACATTGAGAACTAATGTTCTCAATGTAGAAAGAAATTGATGATTATAAAATTGGACAGGCCTATTGGTCTAAAGGTCAGTGGCCCTGACTGCTATGCCGGAGACCATGGGTTCGATTCTCACCCAGGACAAATGTTTGTATGGTGAGAAAGATAATTTGTCCTGTGTCTGGGTGTAATTTATCTATAATATAAATGTATTTAGAAATATATAAGTATGTTTATCAGTTGTCTAGTACTCATACCGCAAGCTCTGCTTAGTTTGGGACTAGACGGCGTTGTGTGAAAGTTGTGGAATATTATTCTTATTATATTATAAATACCCAAATTAAAAAAATCTACTAAAAGTTTCTAAATAAGTTACTTTCGAAGCAACCTGAAGGCGATTAAAAATAACTGCCGTCATTAACATCAGCTGCTAATCTACAATCTATGAATTAACTGAAAAGTTAATTGATATGTCTGATGCCAACATCTATAGAATAAAAATAATAATATAATAGTAATAATCAATTATCCTCTTACCTTCTGGGGCAGTCGGGTAAAAATCTAGCTACTTTTCTCTTTGTCGTCGTTCAGTTTCTTTATTTTTTTCTTTTATGAGATGACAGGGATTCCTTATCATAAAAAGAAGTCTTTGTCCTGGAGTGGCACAGTTGCGAAACAGTATTTATTTAATGTGAAGAAAATGTACTATTATTCAGTTTGTACTTTATCATTTCAATTTACCTATCTTTTAATTTAACTTTCAACTGTCCGACTTATACAGACTATACAGTCATGAATGGTCCCGCTATTTCACCACAATTTATTAGAAAATAATAGGGACAGAACGAACAAAACGTTTTCTAATAAAATTCATATTATATTCACATGACCTTTAGCAGTGACCGCAGGGTAAAGTGGTCATTATCGTCCGCACACGAACATAACGAAAAATAAATTATCTATTCTACGTCTTGGATTTAAAGGTTGCTTGTTAAAATTAGAACTTGTAGTAACGAAGTAATGAAGTTTATGCGATATCGCGAGAAAGTGAGACCTGTTACTTTATCAACATCAATTACCTAAGCATATTTTATGTTGCTTTAAGGTTCTGGGATCACAAAGTAAACGCATCTAGAAATCCTTAGCACGTCATAATCATGGCGGGAAGTCCCACCGTGGCGTGGCGTGGCGGTGACGTCTTTGCGTTGATACCATCACCAGCCTCCGCTGAAAACCAGCGCTATGCACTCTACTCACTATGCGTGTGCCACGGCATTATGATGAGCGTTCAGCCGTTTTGCACGGACGTGGCGTATATTTTCCAGAATGTTGATCATTTGTAAGCTAGTTCTAAGTTTGCGTCATTTTCCCTCATTGAGGAGTCGCTGGAGAGGCGTCATGGCTTTTTTACCTTTCGCATGATGCAGGTCCTCACCGAACATGGTAAGTTCGGGAAGCACCTGATTCAGGCAGAAGAAACGCGTCACGCGTACCTCCCGGAAGACCCGAAGGAGCACACTGTGTGTGTGTCACTTCCTTCTGGGAAGCAGTAATGCTAGTGAAAGAGACGGCCGCACGCGTGAGGGATCGGACATCCTTACGCCATTAAATAGTTTCCCTGTGAAATGTGAGTCTACTAATAATAGGAGTTCATTGACTCTAAGAGATACTGGTATATGTTCGCTTGACGATCCATCACATTAATATTGCGATCATTTTCGTCCCAGAAGAGTATGTGTGAATCTATAACAGCTGTATGGCTGAAGCTGCAAAAATCAATGCATTAATTCTAGTATTAGTTTCTGTATGAAGATAGATGATCACATCATACATTCACACAACACGAACGGTTATTATGCAAACACAAACACAGGAAATGGGTCAACAACATGATCGAATCAATAAGCATTAGTCTAAAATAAACAGGCTGTTCTACTTATTAATACCCAATTATCGGCATACTGATTGCTAACGGTCGCAGGTCTAAGCATGCAGTCCAACCAGTGGTAAACTAATGAGTAAATACTGTTTCAATAGTATTTGTTCCCAAATATTATGGAATAAATATTTGGGAAAGACAAGGTAGAGTCATCGTCTGTCGCAGCTTTAAGTAAGCGAGTTGCTAGCCTGTCGGGTTTCTACTGGTTGCATTTCAGAGCAGGTGCATTGGAATTGCATAACTTATTCCACCAAGCCCTTTTCATTATCAAACCACCAGACGAACGGTGATTCACGACCGGTACATGTTTGACATCCTACCCATACTTACGAAATGTTTTGGGTACATATTCATTGTGCGTACAGCTAAAGAGTGAAATTCAGTGCCGGAGTCTGTGTTTCCTGATAGCTTAAAATAAAATATAAAGTTTGTATGGAATTAGGTTATGACTTTAGAATTCTGCTGGTTGTGAAGAACACAATATCAGAGGAATATTTGAACGAAGTTTAGCAGTGTGAGTTACACTGCTAAACTTCGTTCAAGTATTCCTCTCTCTCTCTTTTGGATGAAATGGTGATGATACATGGTACATGGACTTAACTACGTGGCTATTGAATTCCAAATATTCAAGATACCAAAACACCTGACGAAAACTAATTTTCCGACTTAAAAAATCTACTATACCAAGAGGTATTCGAATGTATTGCTATGCAAAAATTGTACTCGTATCCTTGACACAGGAAGGCAGCCTTCAGTTCATTTGACTTGGTAAGTATTTACTTTTTACGTAAAAGTACTGAGCCTGCTTATGCCTAAGCCTTAGTACCTACCTAATTTATTCTTTTGTCTTTTCCTTTTTCCCGACTACAAAGAAGGGTTAGTTGAGTTTTTATAAGTTACGAAATTTAAAGACACGTTCACAATTTGTTAAATTCTGCTTACCATTCTAACTCTCTACCATTTTCAAAGTTCTTCTTTCCTATTGATCTAACTCAAATCTTGTCCACCCAATATTTAGCCACCTGGGCAGCTTTGTCGTTGGCCTCGGATAAGTCGTAGAAAGTGCAAGTAGTTGTGCATGTTGGGGAGGAAAGTGCAGGTAGTTATGCATGCTGGGTAGGAAAGTGCAGGTAGTTGTGCATGCTGGGCAGGAGAGTGCAGGTAATTGTGCATGCTGGACAGGAGAGTGCAGGTAGTTGTGCATGCTAGGCAGGAGAGTGCAGGTAGTTGTGCATGCTGGGCAGGAGAGTGCAGCTAGTTGTGCATGCTGGGCAGGAGAGTGCAGGTAGTAGTGCATGCTGAGCAGGAGAGTGCAGGTAGTTGTGCATGCTGGGCAGGAAACAAGGTGACGCGTATCCTGCGAAGGGACTCCACACTGGAACTTATCCCAGTTCAGCTAATAATGTTTGCCACAATATGTCTTCTTCTTCTTTTCAATCCGTCGTTACCTCAGTAGTCACTCCCCTTTTGTTCCGGTGTCAAGTAAATAGCCCATTCATCAGTTTTCTTAGTCTTCTTCTCCTCTTCAAACTAAAACTCACAACATGTATACATAAATACTAATCCATCGGCTAGGCCGTTCCCCATTTTAATTCCCAATTACCGGTAGGGTGAGCCTCATTATCTTACTTCCGAACAAAAGTTATTGGTGTTAACTTTTCACATAAATTTTTGTCGTTCCCATTAAAGTAGGTAATGTAATTCTGTGGGATGAAGGGGCTCTCGAATATCGTCCTTTGTAGATATTTGCGGCCTGCTTAATGTTGAGGATGATTTATAAGTTTCACGTTGTTTTATAACACTTTGTTGTTGGCTTCATCTTTGAAAAATGGTTTCCGTCAAGCGGAGAATGGAAACAGTACCAGTTCATAAGAAAAAAAAAAGTATTATTTATAATGATGGATGCCTATTATTTGCTTTTTGTTGGATGCTTGATTGGTTCCATATAAGATGTAATAATAAAAATACAGTACCAACAAAAAAGGTAGTAAGGCAAGTAAAAAGGCAATTACTTGAAAAACAAATGGATATGTTCGTAAAAATTATAACTATCTCCTAACGATATCCCTCGTTGCGTCGTCTCGACGTTTGGTACAAGTAAAGTGAAAAAGAGAGTACACCGACGAAATATTACGCGACTTGATATTTGTATTACTCTAGATTAAGTAATTCTGCACTAATTTGGTGCCAGTGTTTGGTGTACTTGGTAACATGCTCCATCGTCGACTTGCCAAGAAGTAACCTATTCACTCTTGACTTAAAAACCCCAGGTTATAGCTAGCTAAGCACGGACTTCGGTAGGGTATTCTACTCCTTAGTTCAGTGGTTCTTAACCTTATAGGCATGAGGGACCATATGACAAAATTTTTGTCTTGCCATGGACCACCAAGTTGGTTAATTAGTTTAATTAGTTTTAAATTATTTAACTTTTTGAGTAGCGTAATTAGAGACACAATAGAAAGACAATGGCGCGTTAACGCCGGCGTTATTGCGGGAATCAACAGCTTACAGCCCTCAGTATTTTAATTTTCTTTACGGTAAATTATCTACAATATAGTTACGATTCTAATGCAATTTTTGTGACTACATACTCGTTACTAACTTCTGAATCCTTGGTTCACTGCTACCCAAAGCCAAATGCATATCGACAGTGGCATCCAACCGATTTAGGTGCTTGTTTTTAATAATCAGAAGCGCCGAGAACCACTGCTCACATAGATATGTTGATGAAAATAAAGATAGGTAACGAATATCAACGAAATTGCCTTTTGGCTCCAAAAGTTATCAAGATTTATTCCCGACCATTCTTATTTATTAGGATGGCTCCGCGGACCACTTGGGATGCTTCCAGGGACCACCAGTGGTCCGCGGACCACCGGTTAAGAACCACTGCCTTAGTTGTATGTACAATGAATGTGTTCCCAAAAATATTTAGTTCGTATGGGTGAAATGTCTGTCATGTACCGTGGTCTTTTTTTTATTTTTTTTAACACTAATATATACTCCTAAATCGTGGGTGCGTTCACAAACAAGTAATTTCACATACACAAAACACTTAGAAGACACAAGAAACCACTATCTGAAGGCCATACAAATATTTGTTCCGTACGAAAATGAATCAATTGCGCTAACCGCAATAATAAAAACGTGAAAAGTTACAATATTTGTAAGCATGTTAGTACCAAGTTCCTATACCTACTTGTATCAGAGTACCTTAGTTCACGTGAACGTCGGTTATTGCGAACGCGAAATCGAAGTCAAATAAAAAGTAGCCCCAAGGAAGGACTCCTTGCTTACTCTGTACCAAACATAAGAATTGCTTTTATAGTTTAAACGTGAAAGTGGAACAGACAGAAAGAGTTACTTTCGCAAATCATAATATTATTTGTTTTTTTTTTAATTGATATAAACCAGTGCTTGACTCCCACCTGAGATGGATGGTAATTAATGTATTACCGAATATTAAAACAAATCTTTTCTTCTCCACAAGAACATTGCTAATGGACCACTAACAAGAAACGCTGTAAAAAATTGCCCCAGCCGTTAACTTAGGTCAGCTGTAGAATGTAAAACCAATATTTCACGTCGAACACTGTTGTTTTAATACGAATAATGAGAAGGAAACATTTCTGTTACAGTTAGTTTTATAACTGTCGCTCTCAGTTTCCACCTCGCGCCGCTCGTCTCTGTAAATTTTCGCGGGCCAGTGCCCAAAGGGTGTCCGCGTTCGTAAGCAGACTCGCATCACGCGCTGTCTTTGAAAAATAAACTGCCTAGTGCCTAGCTCTACAAATATGTACCATTTTCAAAGAAGATGTAGGTAGAGAGTCTTCCTAGGAAGTGTTTTACTAGGATTTTAATATTTAATGCTGTGATTCTTTGCACGGTTTAAGGTTTTAACTTACTTTCTTTGAAATAAGTGTTCGGTCTAAAGTCCCATAACGAAGAGTTAAACTCTTGGGGTGTTTAACTTAGAATGTTGAACTCTTTAATAGTTGTGTGAACTAGAGCAAACTGTTTACATGACGTTTTCTTCTATTGTCTAAAGCTTTATTCTTAGAACTGACGTCATGTTCTCAAGTATACTTTTCTTCCTGATGCTCTTAGATATTCATCAGAATAATTTACTGCTAATATTTTTGTTAGCATTTATGACATTATTTATAAATAGTATTACTTATTGTACTTAATCGTGTATAATAAAGATTAAGACTAAAATAATACTAAATTATACCCAATTTTAAAGCACAACTCCATAAAGCCGGCTCTGTGGTTCCCACCATCTTCTTCGTCGTTTCGCAACATTTACATTTCATAATTATTTTCACCGCGATTTGGATTTTTTATCAATTTAGAGAATTAACTTGAAAATTTGATTTTTGGTTTTAATTTCTTATCAGAACTAAGATTAGTTTTGGTTTTCTAGATCAAATCAGTCAAGGTCCATTTGTATAATTAAATCTTTTTGTTTTTAAAGCTTTTTCCAGAATTTCTTCTAGCGCAAGGATTGAACGATAACGTCTAGTCAGTGTATTGATAAGGTGGTATTAGTTTATTAACGTATAAAAAAGTCGTATAACGTTATTTACTTCACAACCTACGGCCTATTTTAAGGCAAACAATACTGATCTCTGAGTCTCATTCAGGCACTTTCGAGTCAATTACGTATTACGTAACAATCAATGTTACGTTATAATTCATATTTCTCTCAAATAATGACAAAGCAAACTAAAAATGATTACAGTTTCAACTTTCTCAGGAAAATTTCAATGTGAATAGTTTTCATTCAAACCTTATTCCGTATTCAGAGAAAACTGTAGCAAGTTGAATGGAGGACAGGCACAAAACATAAATATAACGTTTGTTCCGATTCTCAAATACTTGAATATTTTCATAAAATAGAAGGAGCCAGAAAATGCGCATATTTTGTTAAAAGACTTTTGGTGAGAAACGGTTCTGTGTTGGTATTGTTTTAAGCATATAGTGATGTTAGACATTTATTTCAGACTTCTGTACATAGTTCACACTGACAGCATGTACAACAACATGGTTGGCGCAGCGGTAGGGTGCTGCTGACTGCTGCGCGTCGTGTCACGGGTTCAATTAACACACGGAACATATTTGTATTTCCGGGTCTAGGAGTCTTGTGTACGTGAGTTTATATGTTTGTGAACGCACCCACGATACAGGAGTAGTGCGAGTACCACCGTGATCTTACGGACGACGAACAGTAGGTAGCTCACCGTCCGGCCATCCGGCTACTCGCCGGACCGAGCCTGAGTCGTCGACGGCGCGTAGTGTTCCACGCGCGCCTCGAGAAAAAGAAGAAGAGAAAGAGACGAAGAGAGAGAGAGAGAGAGAGAAGAAATGTCAGTAAAATCGTAGGGGTCCAGCAGGGCCAAAGCCTACTAGGGTGATGGTGATAGAAGATGATTTCCCACCTTAAAAAAAACGAAGCCTAATAAACAATGAAAACATTCTGTGGGGCAACGTTTATTAAAAAACACTTGAGAGCAAAACACATTTTATAAAAAGTACAATTAATCATATCACTAATTCCGTAAGAACAAAGTTCGAAGGCCAAACTTGCCACTCAGTTTAGAAGAACACAATACAATAAACATTTGTTACCTACATGTGCACATTATATAGATTTATCACACACAAACATACTACATGTGCCAAATGTACAACCCGCTACGATTAAAAAGCCTTGTAACATAATCCCAAACGTTGAAAAAAGAATAAAAAATACTTGCTCAAAAGAACAAAGTACATAATAGAAACACAATTTTGTTAAAATCCGATTAACTGCGGACATCTTTTTATAATTTCTTCGAGAATGAAAAAAGTAAAACATTCATTTAGCGATCAGACGGCTGAGTCCACCAATAGCCCCGGAGCAAGGTCACCGGGCTCCGTTACGATCTAATGAGACTAATACTTCGTCAACTTTTGACAAGTTCATTTCGAAAAACAATGTTGGAAAATTTTCGTCTAATGTTTCTGATGATTTGTTTGGAAACATTAATTGGAGACAATTTTTATTTGTTTTACAAACTTTATAACAACAGAAGGCCCTTATGTTTTACAAACAAGAACATTTTTTATTTTTAGAACACGAATTGAGGGTAGGTAGTACTTCGATAATTTTATTTACAACAGGAATCAAACTGAAAACTTCAGTTTAACGGTTTATTGTCACAAAACCAGTAACAGAACGTGTTAATCTTCGCTGGGGGTATCGTAAAAAAGCCAAGAGAACAAGACTGGTCATAAGCATTTTATTTACTTTTATAGCTTGCAAGCTCCCTGCAAGCACCATGATTTACGACGCCAGGAACTTTAACTTGTGCAATCATAAAACAAGACTGTTTATAGGTACTTGTGTCATGTGGTTGTTGCCAAGGAATAGCTGCCCACTCTCGTCGTTATGTCACTGGGATGGGCTTTGTGACAACTTGATGTGTAAATGTCACCAAACTGCTTTCCGTGTATGCTTTTTTATATCATCCATCATCATCAATTTCAAGTATAAATAAAAAAACACACGTTATAGAGGCGTATATACGTATGTTTGTATATATCTGTGAATGTGTGTAGGTAAGTACATGTGCTTTCATAATTTTTGCTACTAATTTGAAGGAGGTTTACGAGGAGTTTATTCTATTCTATGACATCGTAGAATTTGTATTTTATGTTCTACGAATTTATATTTACTTATACCTATATTATATTCATGAATTTTCTTCTTTACTATCCATCTTATTCGAGTGTAAAATTCCAAGCCTAATTAAATCGGTTTACTTTGAGTTCCGAGAAATAGGCCGAAGTCTTACAAAGGTATTTGGATTTACACTTGAATAAAACCGGTAAATATGACGGATAATAATGAGCTCTTGAATTGAAGATTTTCGGATCGATGTCTAAAGATTATTACGCATAAATGTTACCTCTGCTAGAAATTTATGGCGTCATCATAAGTATCTGCTACTTCCAATAATAGTGAGGTAAACTGAGTTTTCTGTAGATATATGCCTATTTAAGAAACCTATTTCTATTTAAGTTTGCAAATGGCTCATGTGTGCTACTTGTTATTTCAATGCAGGGTATTTCTATACCTTCCAGATACGTAGGCTGTATTTGAATGGATATTTCAATTAAGGGTTCATAATAATTACTATCTAAACATAAGTCCCTGTTATTTGAAGAAAATTTTATTGTGTTGAGCCTTCTTCTTAAGTTGATGGTTTTCTTTTCGCTTAAAGTATTTGGGCCCAGCAGGTTACCACTTATATACCGGCCTCAGTAGCGTTTTTTATGTTCACAAAAGTGCAGACTTAGGGACACTTTGGGCACTCTAATAAGTGGGCTTCTGTCTGGTCAGGAGCACCACACTCGCACTGGTTATCGGAGGGTTCTACAATCCCCATTTTGCTAGGATGTGTTTGCAACGGCCTACTTGGGTGCGCAGTCCATTGACTACATTCTATATAGGCTCCGCTAACTTTCGGACCCTGTTGAGGCTAAATAATAATTTAGAATTATTTTAATATTAAATAGAAGCTGTCAAATAAACACAAAGTAAAACTTGTAAACTGATTGCAGGACACAATGTGAAAGTTACTTTTAAAATGAAATGTAGTTTTGTTTGTATTTAGTTTCACAATCGGTCATCTGCTGGTTCTACCTACATATGTACAAAATAAGCAAACAAAACGGTTCAGTTTAATATAAATCCTTTTTATACAACAGTTACCCTAGTAAATGCAAAGTTAGCACTACAACTCGAATTGCACTTTGATAAAATGCTTAATTACATTTTGCTTTCATTCCAAATGCGTCCACATAATGTAAAAATAAAAGTCGCTAGCTGCGCTCCTAACTTTCCGACTGACCCGCGAAATATATTTAACTGGGCGCTTTCAAAGACTACAAATTATATTAAGGAAAATTAAAGAAAACTTTTAGCCGGACTATTATGAAAATTAGAAACTCGTCGAGAGACACGGCAACGTTTTCACGACAGGCTGTTGACAGCCACTGAAGCGATTCATATAGACCGAAGTTTCTATACATTTATATTCGTTTCATTTTAATTCAGTGACCGTTTTGAGTTCAGTCTTTTCATTTGTCTCTTATTGGCTCTCAAATATTCACTGGATCTTTACAATTGGTCGTGGTATTTTCATCATAATCTCATTCTGAAAACAAATGGCTGTTTCAAAATTTTCTAAAATGTGTACTGAAGATGTTGATTTTAGTACGTCGTGTTAAATGTTCTGAATGTAGTCGGTGGCACTGTGGGCGCAAAAGTTGAGGTCCCTGGTTCGATTCCCACACGGAAAAAATATTTTGATGGACTACAGATAGGTGTTCCAGGTCTGGATGTCTTGTATAAGTGACTTGAAATATTTGTGAACGCATTCACGAAACAGGAGTACCTAATCTCTAGTGTGGGGCAGTTTTATTTTATTTTTTAAAGAAAGAAAGTGTTCGTCTGTCGTATAGACATATTTCCTTAATCTATTTTACAGCATTTCCCAAGTCTATCTCGCAACAAACAAAGCTACTCAAAGCGGACAGTAATATTACAATGTCAGTTATTTCACGTAGTTAAATCACACGTTGCACATTTCCATTTCATAACGACTGTTGGCTATTTCGCGTCATAATAGGTAAGATATAAATGAATGAAAAACAGAATGTGATGAAAACAGAAATTATCTATATATATATAAATGAATGATTTGGCTAATTTTGGTCTTGAAATATTCGTGTTATTCCAAGGAAGGTTTAAACGGTGAAAAAAAAACCGAATACAACGCCATCTCTAATTAAAATGTCATTATAAAATGAATTATGCTATTCTGGTAATGCCAGTAGATGGCGTTATCCTTGCTATTAGGTGGTACGAAGATCGCCGGGTCGGCTAGTTTACATAAAAAAAATAATAATGAGAGTACATAGTGGTTGACTGGTTCTGACCATGCTGTTACCATTTACTATCTAAGTTGTTGACCCAGCAAACGTTGTTCAGGTATATGAATTATCAAAGAAAAAAATGGAGCGTGGGGGTAGGAGAGTAACAAATAGCCTATGACATATCAAATAAAATCATAAAATTCGGACAAGCCGTTTCAGAGGAGTTAATATTAGAAGATTAATTGATGCACGGTTCACCACCTCGCATATAAGAAAGAGGGCCTGTAACACAGCTGTGGGACCAGGTACTATTGGCTGATCATGATGCTGATAGAGGTCTGCAATATAAAAAGGGTTACAGATACCGGGCACGTGGTTAACATAACTATAGAAAATACACAAGTGAAATGTCGATCTACGCGTATCTTACGCTTCTATACCCAAGATATTTATCGTAAAACAAAAAACTTTACATAGTTACTCTATGTAGATTAGCCTTTTCAATGAACATCCTGGTGACTTTCGTTTTGTACAATCCTCAAGGATTGAGCAGTCTAAACAAACTGAATAATTACCCTGCAATATGCTAGAGTATAAAATAATATTTCATATTTCATCTTATAGTAACTGAATTTAATTGATGTGCCGAAATTATTTGAAAGATTTTCAATATAAATCGTAAACAAGGTGATTGGTAAGGGAGAAAAATATTAAATTTTAAAGCCAGCAATATCTACAGTCATTCATTTCAATCATACCTGTTACTAAACGCAAAAATAAAAGAACATGCCTTGTTTTTGTGAAAACTACACACGCAGTGCCGCACGCACTCAGTTGAAAGAAATGTATTTTTTCTTTGCACAAAAGTACAGAATTACTAGTGCTTTCAACACAGATTTATTTCCCCGCTGACTGTGCAAAGCATTTTCTTTTCCAGCATCTAGAAAACTACCCATTAACCATTTTATTCCAGCCATTTCCTAAAACTGAACTATGCAGCAAAAGATTTCTCAGCAGAATCCCATAGCTGTCCAGCGCGTCTGTGCCCGCCCCGGATAAATCAAACGTCAGCCGAAGATTTACGGCGACGCCCGAGCGCGCCCGACGAGACCCGCTGACTTAGCACCAGCTTAGCCGGTAATAAACCCAATGAACGACGTTTTACTGAGTTGTTAGATAATTTTGAAGACAAACAGTATGATCCTATTCAAATTCAGATGTAAAAGATGTTTCAACTGAGTTAGTATTAGGAAACATTTTGTGAAGGAATTTCAAATTAATCAAATTGTTGAGCTGTGATCAATATCTGCCAGGTAACAGCTTCTAGTTTGTGTCCCTGAATATTCAAAGTTTATTTGATTATAGTTTAGGTTCACTAAAACGTTTCACCAAAACTCCATTGGAAAAATTTAAGTTAACAACCAACGTTTCGTATGCTATGAATTTCATAAACTATCCATTCCGCAAACATTTAATTTTATAAACATTCACTTTAAAAAACATTTATTTGGTAAATACTTCTCTTTATAAATATTTTAGATAATATTTAATCATTTATAAATTATTCATTCAATGTATAGATTATTTTGGAAAAATTAATTTTATACTAAATATAATTTATAATAAACTTTATGAACGATCATGACGATAAAGACTATGGAACAAAGAACAGAAAATAACATAGAAATTACGCCAGAAGTTTGCATGTTTGATTTTGAAAAAGCGGCTATCTTAAGCTTGCGATCAAATTATGATAACGTAACATGGTTGTAATTTTCGTTTGAGTCAAATAATTTACATACAAGTATTTGTTTTTTTCTATATAAATTAATAATCGTTTCTGGCACTCACCAGACACAAAAAAAATCTGGTAATTATTTTGTAAAGTGAAGTATTTGAAACACTTGTTGTTGTATAATGATGAAATGACAAATAATGTTTTTGTCAATCGTTGCTTATCAAGTAAAAAATTGGAAAATATTTTTTAGCGAACTGACGCGGCACCGAAAAGAAGACTATCATCTTACTCAGAAAAAGTTCCTCACAAACAAAGCAACTGGTGTAGCTCAGAGCTGTACAATAATCAGTTGCTTTTGAGTGCACCGAGTTGTTAGTAGTTGTAGCGAAGACTATCTGACAACTTCAAAGCACCAACATAATATGATGAAATTAATATAACTGTGCGACAAAGGCTTTGAATAAAACAAAATGAAACACAAAATAAATTATAATTCCACAACCATAACATTCAATTTTTATTTTTATTGTCCTTAATTGCGTCAATTTATTTTAATATCCTTATTTAATGTAATAATGTCTCTAACTTGTATGTGTTGTAGAAACTATAAATATAAGGTAGCCATAGGTAATATGAATAAATAAATATTTAATTCTACAAACACAAGAAGCGAAGAACAATAGAACATTTTCGCAAATTATCTCTACGAAAACCCGTAATTTTGCGGTCCTTATTATACTAGAAGTATTTTTATGCCCATTATAAACTTTATACGGTCGTGATAAAGATAAAATTAGCGTAACATTTACGGGGATGCGATTTTGTAGTAAAATAATGTGATATTTTTTTATAATCGCTTTAAAGGACAATAGCCGGGAGCTAGAGACGCAAAAACTTGTAGAACGGATATAACATGATTTATTTAACCGGAGGAGATTGCGAGAGAGTTCCGTCCTGTTTCAAGTACGTCTACCTACCCAAGTACCTCGTACTAATACTATACAAAGTATATGACGTGGCCGCAAATATAGTTGAAGATATAATTTAACCTACCTAGGTAGCCGAAAAAAGCCTGTAAATGCTGATTTGGCCACTGCTGTTTTATTTATGTATGTTGTAACTATTCCATTTTTTGTATGACACCCATAATAGTATCTAGGATTTATCATTATAATGAATTCATGCGTATTAACAACTACAACAACAACTAGTAACTATAAGCTTCTGCCACACACATAATAATATACATATAAATTCGCTTTCATCGCACGAATATTATAAAGGCATTTGTATGTATGTGTGTGCTGTGTATGTTAGTTACTCCTTCACAATCATACACCTGAACGTATTTAAATGAAATTCTTTCGTTGATAATAATATTATGTACGAGTATGACCATTTAATGTTAGGGTATTAATATTATATGAGTAATCCCTAGTACTACTATGAATGTGAAAATAACTCTGTCAGTCTTTCTTTTTCTGTGTTAACTCTTCGTTTCTTAATTGATTTGGATGAAACTAGGTAGCTATATATGTAGATCATGTACATATATAGGACATAATCCTTTACACATATAGGACATAATCCTTTTATCCTGGGAGTATGTTGCCTTGGGTACATTTTTTATATACATGCGGGCAGAGTCGCTTGCGGAAGCTAATAATTCTTATAAGTGTGATATCAAGCTAATTAGATTTTCAGAGGAAAGTGCCCGTTTCCATTGTTTTGAATATCCGGAGTAACACTCTCAGTAGTCCAACAAAACCGAGCTCCCGAAACATTATACCATTATTCCTTTCAAAATATAGTGTAGCGTTAATTCGTTCGACAACGACGGCCCGGGCAGGATACACCGCATGAATATGCATGAAAGGGGCAAAACAAGACATTATGTGGGACAATGCCACCCTCACCTGCCGCCCGTCCATGCCCAGTGCCCGAGGATCGCACGCCGATGCTAAACCCCGGCCAAATATGACTGATTTATTGTCCGGCGAAATTGCTCGCTGCATTTTGCTCGACGGTTTTTGCAACCGGACATCGGTGTGTGGTCGTGACAAATTCCTGCAATATTTTTTTAGTGTTGTGAAACTAGAAAATCCGTGTGTTGTTCGTTGAGAGCCGCTATTGTGACGTGTTATAATATCTGTAATATCGTGTTATACGTTGCAAATATATTTGGCCGGTGTTTGTTGATGGTAAAAAAAATATATGTATACAAATGCAGAATAGCAATCCCATCATAACTGTTATCAGGCAAAAAATATTGTGCCCATAAAGATTATATGAATTCCCTCTTAAAAAATTGTAAAACAAATTCATACAAATATCCAAAAACTCCTGTGAATTTCCAAAACACGTACACTCAAAACGGGAGATGGTCCAATAAGAGAATTGTCATAATTCTCAGCACGGAGCGTGGTAGCGAGGTCCAAGACCCAGTTTACGTCCGCAGAGCAAACAAATTAGTTTGTGCTGTGAAATAATGTCAAATGTGATTTTCTTTGTCGGACATTGCGGTTGTAAGTTTGGGGCCACGAGGAATGACAAATTAATTTGCTGTGGTTCGTGGTTTTAGGTGTATTTTGTTCATGAAATATGCATTTGGTTTTAAATGGGCTTCAATTTACTAAAATTATACATGAATTGTGCGCAATGTTTAAATATTACGTCCCCCTGAACATATAATTCTCTAACAGTGGTGAAGTAATATTGCCAAACAACGACTTTACAAACGAATTATGAACAAAACAAAGGAAAACTATTGTTCATTTATGAGAGCGGAGCCAGAATAATAATACCTATAATTAATACGTATAATAACTATTGTTACGTGTTTTTCGTTAATTAGCGTACGAAGAATTAGGTCAAAAGCAAGTTTTGCAAGCTGGGGTATTGTTCGAAAGAATCATCACGCCCCTTGAAAAGCTACTGAAGGATCACGGGTTGGTTTTAGCCAGTAAAACACTCCCGAAGTTCCGCCAAGCCCGTTCAATCATCGGACCGCCAGACGCACGGTGGTGCGCCACTGGCGTATTTTGGACAATACGCACAAAATGTGTTGGGAACCTCGTTGGGAACACATTAATTAATTATGCATTCAGTTAAAGAGTGGTATTCCCTGTCAGGGTCTATGTTTCCTGATAGCTACAACCTAGGGGTCTTTATGTAAAGTACTATCAGGTGAGATAGTGGTCAAGCGCGAGCCGATTAATAATGATAAAAAAGTTATTTGATGGTTTACCACCCGCACAAAAAAATGAGTTTCGTCAATTGTCAAGTTTACTTTGACGTAAATAGTTTTTAATACGTTGCCATAGCGTACCAAGATAGTGTTTACCTATTCGGTCTGTAGTAACATGAAAATGGTTACTACCGCACATTTTATGAAATGTTTCAAACAACCTTCTTCAAGGATTTTCCAGTAAAATATCGCCTTAGTGTCAGTAACAATTTAAACATAATTTACAAGTACGCTACTTAGGATTTTTTGAAGCCCTTCAGCAGTTTGTGGAACAGCTTGTCACAAATGTCTTTGAAAATCAATTTATTTAAATTCAATAAATTCAAATTCAAATTCAAAAGCATTTATTTCAAATAAACCATTTACAGGCACTTTTGAAATGTCAAGAAGTCAGTCAGTCAGAAAAAATGATGCTAATTGCACATTCCAAAGCGTAAATCTCTATGGAGAAGAATGTGCAAGAAACTCCATGGACACTCTTTTCAATCATGTTTTGCAATTACAAATATCTCTGTTACATGTTTCTTGTCGCTATCATGTGAGAACAATGTCAATAATGTAAAAATAAAAACTAAATATAGATATTAAAATAGCAACTGGCAGCTAAGAGATGACCAGTCTCAACTGACAGCGCCCGTTCACGGACCTGACGCGAATATTAGCACCACTCAGCTCAACCATTTTGAAGGGAACCGAATGATCCAACACACGCGCCACCATCAGTGAGACATTTGAGTGAGCATGACAAACTCTCAACTGCCATGCTTATTTATGTCAAACAAATCCAATAGTAACCTAAAAACCATAAAATAGCTCCATGGTACTCACATTTACAAAGTTTGAAAAAAATGCTTCTACATTATACAATACTAAATACAATATTAATTAACTACAATAATAATTAACTACAATAATACATTACAAATTTAACAAATTCAAAAAAAAAAACATTAAAGAATAGTAATAATAGTTTCAAAACTAATCAATTTGTACCCCCGGTGATAGTGGAGCTGGACCAGCATTGAGCCAAGCATTTTTATCTTGAATATAATCCTCCAACTTATAATATGCCTGCCTGCATAGTGTGCGTTTAATACAAGATTTAAATTTCGTTTCATTGAGTTCTAAAATTTGGGGAGGTATTTTATTATAACATTTCAAACAGTACCCCATGAAAGAAGAGGCCACTTTAGCCAGTCTGAAACCTGGTTGAATTTGAAAATCTTTCCCAGACCTAACATAAATATTGAAAATAAAACGAATTTGTTGGCTGTGATCGCCCACCTACATAATTACTACTTCTAGGAATTTGTCTCGAATGGCTTCCCGATCAACTCCAACATATTAATCTCTTCTGTGAATCAATTAACTTCTGCAGCAAGAGCTAGTATTGAGATACTTAGTTATTTAATTGGTCAGATAACAGAATCGTACGTAGGGTAAATACCCTACTTAACTTTACTTTGAGGTAGACAATCATAATAAAGGATAAGTGATGATCCAAAGTGAAATGAGTGAATACACGTCATTAAAAATAGCGATAATGAAGCACCTCTATTAATTTACTGAACAAAGCCTGTTGAAAACTCCACGAAACTATGAGCAGTAACGAGGTGAGTGTCCGCATGCTGCCGCGATCCTCCGGCCGGCTGGTGTCATTACCGTTAATGTGCGCACTGTTATGACACCATTAGCAGCTGGGGTTATAGGCGCTGTGCTAGAACTCCCTTATCTACTCGCATCCGACGTGCCGATGAGCTGATAGTTAGAGCTAAGTGTACGTGAGGCTGGAAGGTGTTCTTGAGAGTGATTTGGTGCTTAGTTTGTGGTAATACTTAATTCTTTATTGAGAGATCATAAAAGGTAAGATAGATCAGTGAGGATATGGTCAGTTATAATTTGACGCGCATGACTTACGCGATTCGAAGGAAAAAGACCGCTTCTCTTCTAGCAATTTTCGTGGCAGTTTTAACAGTATTCTGAAGGCGCTATTAAGCTGAGCAACTAGATGTCCCAATACTGAGCCCTTCTGTGTTTTTGAGAAACAAGGGCAACCTTTTCATTCATAATAGGTTCGTCTTTTGTATGTTGTCTTTATAAATAAATTAAATTAAAGCGATGAAAAAAGAAGAATGTTCTCAAGTCAACGTGTACAATATTTGTTTTTTGTTCATAACCATGCCTGAATTTTTATAGGGTAATCCGATTTTGAAATTTTTTTCTTTGAGTAAGTGAACAATGCTCGTGAGGGATGCCAACATAAACTTTGAAAATTGTTTTATTTTCAGACATAGTGATAGTCTAGTTGTGGTCGTCGTTAGGCGGCGACCTGGTATTATTCCCACGAGTACTACTATCATGTTTCATTTGTTTGGTGACGAAGTTACTGCGTGGTGACAATTTAGAAAAGCTTGGTGTTTAGGTGAAATAAAATAATGAACTAGGGTATTCTTTTCATTAATTTTACAAGTAGCAGTGAAGTTAGTTATTGCAGACCGCCTCGTCGCGCATCTGGTGCGGGTGGGGCCTGATCTTGCGGACAGCCAGTTTGCGCAGGGGGCGCTCCATGGTGGGCGCCACCATGCACGTACGAGCTCTCACGACGAGGGATGCGGTGTCCCGGGGCAGGTTCGTCGTAGTGGTGTTCTTGGACATCACCAACGCCTTCTACTCCCTGCCCTGGAGCAGCATTACGTTGGCACTCCGGTATCACCGGGCGCCCGACTTCCTCTGTCATGTGATCGAGGCCTACCTGCTGGACAGGTAGGCCTCGATCACATTATCTAACCTGGTCATCAGGGAGAGCGAAAACGGTGAGAGATGTCGTGCGGTTCCACAGGGTTCGGTACTAGGACCGCCCTTGTGGATCATCGGATACGACTACGTGCTGTGTGGCTACCTCCCTGACGGAGAGATTGAGAGGATCTAGCAGTTAGGACTCGAGGTGGCGCTGCACAAGTCCAAGGCCATGTGTTTTCACGGCCCTCGGAGTGCGCCACCACGGCATTCCCAATTAACGGTAGGAGGAGTTCACAACGGCGTCGGGTCGACGATGAAGTACCTGGGACACGTCCTCGACAGTCGGTGGAATTTCGAGGAGCACTTCCAACGTTTGGCACCCAAACTGTATCGAACTGGGGCTGCCCTCAAGCGGCACCTACCCAACCTAGGGGGTCCAGACGCCTCCTGCCGGAGGCTCTACGCAGGCATCGTTCGGTCCATGGTCGTATATGGGGCGTCGGTGTGGGTGTCGTCGCTGTGAAAGCGACCGGCGGTTCAGCTGAACACATGCCAGAGGGTCATGGCTATACGGATGGATACTACATGGTTTCCCGCGAAGCGGCGAGCTTCCTTGCTGGCCTGCTACCATGGGATCTGAAGGCAACAGTCCTTGCACGCATGCTTGATTTGCGCGTGGAGATGCACAGCCGGGGCGAAACTGCGCTGCCGCGACAAGTCGTGGCATGGAGAGTTCCGGCGAGATCTAATGGTGAAATGGTGACAGCGACTGTCGCAGCCCAGTGCTGGGTACGCCATAATTATGGTGGTAAGTCCCCTTTTTGAGGAGTGGCTGGAAAAACCTCACGGCGTCCTCACCTTCCGTATGACGCAGGTTCTGACCGAGCATGGTCAGTTCGGGAAGTTCCTGCACCGGATTCGTTCGGAAGAATTGCCTGGGTGTCACCACTGTGTGGACCGCCCGGAGGACACGGTCGACCATAGAGTAGGTCCTAGTTCCTTCATTGTCTTTCATGGCGCCCGTGGAACAATACGCGCCGTCGACGACTTGGGCTCGGTTCGGACGATTACTGGACGATCGGACGGCGAGCCATACGCGACGGTGAGCTATACGGCGAGGACAGAAATCAGAAATCAGAAATCAGAAATCAGAAATCAGAAATCAGAAACGTTTATTTCAAATAGACCAATTACAGGCACTTTTGAATTGTCAAAATGTCAGTCAGTCAAAAAAAAACAAGTGAAGCTAAATTGCACGTTCCAAAGCGTAGATCTCTATGGAGAAGAACGTGCAAGAAACTCCATGGACACTCTTTTAAATCATATTATGAGTTACATAAATCTTGGTTACATATTTCATGTCGCTTCTAATATGTGAGCACAATGTAGATAAATAAGAATAAAAACTAATTAAAAAGATAGAAATTGAATTAAGCCACTGGCAGCTAAGAGATGACCAGTCTCAACCGACGGCACCCGTTCACGAGCATGACGCGTGCATCAGCCTCACTCAGCTCAACCATTTTGAAGGGAACTGAATGACCCAATAACACGTGCCACCATCAGCGAGACATTTGAGTGAGCATGACAAACTCTCACCTGCCATGCTCGTAATGTCAAACAAGTTGTAACCTAATAAAAATGCTCCATGGTACTTCACATTCACAAAACTTGAAAAAAAAGTGCTTCTACATTATACAATACTATTGTTTCCAAATGCAAAAGGTAATAAATTATCATAAGCTATATTGAAATAAACAAATAAAATAAAATAAGAAAGATTTCGAAAACAACAAAACAAAAAGGGGAATAGTAAGTATCTCTTCCAATAATTAGAAACATATATATTTAAAAAAAAAAAAAACAGAAAACTTAATTTGAAGGCTGTGGCTGTGGAGCAGAACCGGCATTTAGCCAAGCGTTTTTGTCAAGGATATAATCTTCCAGTTTATAATACGCTTGTCTACATAGTGTGCGTTTAATGCATGTTTTAAATTTGGACTCATTTAGTTGTAGAATCTCAACTGGTATTTTATTATAAAATTTTACACAGTACCCCATAAAGTCAGTCAGTTCGGGATGTTTCCCGAAATTACCATGTCCGGTGAGAACCTGCGACATGCCGAAGGTGAGGACACAGTGAACTCTTTCCAGCCACGCCTCAAAGCGGGGACTTATTACCATAATTACGATAAAATGTGATAAAATAAAAGTAACATATTTTGGTGGTTCACGTAAACTGGGGATATTTTTTTTTCTCATCTATCCCATAGGGTGGGGTAAAATAATATTGAATATTTTTCGTTTCAGTGATCCGTTTGCGAAAAATTAATTTTAAAATGCTAGTTTTCAAGAGTCTGGTGCCCCCACCCACCCCTCTCCAAGCTTAACTGTAGGCTTGGAAATATCTGAAAAAAAGTATTGTAATACATAATAAAAAGTTTGGAAGGAAAAGTTAGTCGGCGAAGTGAGCTCTGTAAGTTTAAGAGTAATAGTCGCCTAAATTATAAAATATACTTACTTGAATTTCGTCGAAATACGAAACTTAAGAAAAAAATTACTTAAACGTATATAGTAAGAAGGTAGTAAACGTTTAAAGCATTACAATTTTATCACTAAGGGAGTGGTCAGATAGTTTTACCTTTTAAATCTTAAAGAAATGCACACGAGAGCCCATCGCCGTTAAAATGTGCAAGTTTGATTTTTTTTTGCATTCTCTTAGTCGGCTCTTACGAAATTCAAACCTACGAAACCAATCGGCTTTTTTGAGACAACTTACAATTATATTATACTAGCTCCTGCCAGCGGCTTCGCCCGCGTGAAAATAGGTTTCTCCATACAAACTTCCAACTCCCGTTTTACCCCCTTACGGGTAGAGTTTCATAAAATTCGAAAAATCCTGCCAAATTTTAAGTTTGTAGGGGTTATAGTTTCTGAGATTTCCTGATTAATCAGTGAGTGGTATTTCGCTTTTATATACAACGTGTTAATGAAATAACCCAAAACCTCGGACACCCCAACCGATTTTTATATTAATAAATTGATATGACATATAATTATTTATTTTTATAAATTATAGTAAAAGATATTTGTAAATGTTGTTGTCGCGCTACTTCTTACAGATTCGTAGCTCTATCGCCCGGCTCGCCAGCTCTAGCGCCCGCGCTGTTTGTTTACATCGCGTTGGACAGTAGTGTACAGCGTCGTTGAAAATATTAGAGGCGGCATGACAAATAATTATTTTTTGGAAAAAAAATAACCTATATTAAAAATTATTGTAATCGATTTTGCTGCCGATTCTAAACAAACTAGTTTCAGGTTTTGGGTTATTTCATTAACACCTTGTATATAGATGTAGCGACATCTATAGCATAATATAGCATAAACAGCCTTTTAATGTTCCCACTGCTGGAACTCAGGCCTAAAAGTTGTACAAATTTGTATAACAAGTCTACTATCAGTCTTAGTCTTAGCTAATTGTTTTATGGTTACAATTTTGTAATCCACTTTTGCAGCTACTTTTATTTTATTGTAGTCTAGTTTAGCTAACTATGTTAAGGTAAATATTCTGTTTGCCTAATAAACGTTGAGGTCGTTCAGTAAGTTTTCATAATAAATAATAACCATTAGCTGTGAGTAAACTAGGTCACTTGTAAAGAAGAGTTCAGATAAATAAATGGAGCGACCATTTCCATTCAAACTTTTTAATATTTAGTGCTGCGCTCTGTCAGAATGTTATTTTGTTGTCTTTGTATGTTTATCTGAGCTTGCTTGTGCCAGTCAATTTGCAGAGTATACGAAAGAAGTTTGTTAGGATTATTTACAAAAAAGTATGTACGAGTTAACGACATTGTTTAAACAGTGGCGAGTGCGGCACGCAAAAATCTTTTCTCATTGAAAGAAGGGAGATAGAAATGTTAAAAAATTATACTGATTAATGTCGACCGAGAAAAATAACCGTGCTGCACCGCTGAATTGAAATAGATAAATAAACTTATGTTGCAACCACAAAAGTTTCAATTAAAAATCTAAATTGGTAAATATAAAATTATTTTCAGCCAATAGCTAACTCTGATCTCCAATCAGTTTCCAATTACGACCACTAGCAGTTCTTCAATCAATAGCGCTAGTATCGCAGGTCTGATTGCACGGGGAGATGGGAATATTTACACGAATCACCGATATTTACCCAAATAACACATGATGTTTACCGTTACATTATGATTTTCCGGTATTTTATTATTTACCTATAAATACTGTACAATATAAGCTCTGTTTTGCGATTCAATAATTATTATTTATATCATGCAAATAATACTTGAATTCGAAATGTCTGGAATATTTTAGATCATTTCGTTAATATTAGGGATTATATACATTGTTTTTGGTAAATTGTGGCAGTTCTCGGTACTCATAATTATGTTCTTGTTAGAAGTTGTGATAATTATGTTATTTAATTTATTAGATAGTTATCATGTGTATCTTGTACGACACTTACACGTTACTACATAAGATCTCTTTTTTGTCGAAAACGAAAGGAAAAACAGACTTTTTTTATTGTCACAGAGATTTGGGTTTAAATAGTCAACCTAGTACTCAAATAGCTTATTTTCTTTTTTCATTCATTTTTTTTTTTTATTACTACTAATATAAAACCGTCTTAGTGTACTCTTATAAAACTCAACTGCTACACATATTTTCTCGTGACAAACACACTCTTAAAACTTCTCTCTCTTATTTCAAAAGTCTCTAAAAGTATACGAGTTTTTGTTCTTTATTAAGGACTTGCAACGCTGCAGTGTTGTTGCGGTACTTACATACTGAACTGTGGCAGACGAAAAGTTAAAAAGAAACATTTTAATTTTTGAACAAGATATTATAAAATATTCACCAGCCTTTCGGTATTCTATAGGATGCATTTTGGAGACCCGACGGATCGGACAACCCGACGTACGGCGAGTGCCGTCCACCCTTATATTGTTAACCTCTCTATGGTTTGGACTAAGCGATTCGCCTCTTCGTTTATACCGCGAACACCGAAGGACTGGAACAATTTGCCTGTTGTGTTCTTCCCGTTCGATTATATAAAGATATAACAGAGTGAATTGGCTCAAACTAGTGCGTCTCACCATCATGGTGGGATGGCTGTCAGGCACTAGTTTATATTAATTAAAAAATAAAAACAATCTTTTCCAAGATTTCTACATCGTAAGAAAACATACATACTACATTATTAATGCGTTAATAGAATAGAATAGAACAGGATAAACTTTAACGTTTACGTTAATGTTTTCCATTTGTCGATTTGGATTAATTGTTTGACTATATTAGTTAGGTATGTAGTTTATTAATTTGAATATGTATTGTATAATTGTATTTTATATGTATATGGTTTATTAGTACTTATATCTATTCTCGTATTCGGTTTCTCTCTTTCGCTTATTGCACCTACCACTATTTTTCTCTGCATCACCCAAAGGTTGACTGGTAGAAAATGCCTAAGGCATTAAGTCCGCCTCTGCACTTCTGTGTGCAGCATTTAATAAATAATAAATAATTTGGCGCGAGACAATTTCTCAGTACAATGAGACTTAAGGAAGTTTGTATTAAACGCGTAAAAATGTAGTAGCGTTTCCATTTAATAAGTTTGGGTGTATAAGATCACGATTGTGAAAGCAAGAATTTATCGTTTTTATAATATCACAGTGCGTTTATCTAATCCAGCCTATCTAAATAGAGTTAGAAGTATCCGAGTAGAGAGGGCTATGCTCGGGGTTTCCTTGCGTGATCGCATCAGCAATGAAGATATCCGCAGGAGAACCAAAATCGTTGACATAGCCCGAACAATCACCGAACTTAAGTGTCAGTGGGCAGGCCGAAAGATTCTGGAGTGGCGACCGCGCACAGGAAGACGCATTGTTAGAAACAGCCTCCCACAAGGTGGATCGTGCATCTGGTTTTTTTTTTTTTTTTTTTTTTTTTTTTAGGTGGGAAAATCATCTTATGACAAATCCCGCTCTTGGGCGGAGCGGAAAGTAGTGTCAGACTTTTACTGACTAAAAACCCACTCCTGTTCCTTCTTTGCCTTCGTCCCAGGGCCCCGGGTTTCGCTTTCACACTACTCGTGGCCCCAGTAGGCTTCGACCCTGTTGGGCCCCTACGATTTGCTGACATCTCCATGAGGCGCGCGTGGAACAATACGCGCCGTCGACGACTTGGGCTTGGTCCGGACGGTTACCGGACGATCGGACGGCGAGCCACCCATTGCTCGCCGTCCGCAAGCCCTCGCCTACGGTGGCCGGAAATCGGGATCGGAATCCCGGCGGCGGTTGGGGCGTGAGGACCGTTGCCTCACGCGATCGGCCGCCTCCTTTGCTAGCATTACTGCTTCGCAGAAGGAGGCGACCGCCTGCCACTCTTCCTCGCTCCGGACCATGGCCTGTACCAAGGCCCGGCGCGAGAGATCGCCGCCGCCGATCGCCCCCACGAGGACACGGCGTTGCTCTGCCCAAGCGGGGCACACCTCCACCGTGTGCTCCACCGTGTCCTCCGGGCGGTCCGCACAGTGGCGACACCCGGGCGTCTCTTCCGCACGAATTCGGTGCAGGAACTTCCCGAACTTACCGTGTTCGGTGAGAACCTGCGTCATGCGGAAGGTGAGGACGCCGTGAGGTCTTTCCAACCACGCCTCAAAGAGGGGACTTACCGCCATATCGTGCATCTGGTGAGAGTTGCAGGAATGCGAAAGATGCAAGACGCACTGGACTGTACGTTTTTTTTTTTTTTTTTTTCGGGTGGGAAAATCATCTAATGACATCCCCCGCTCTTGGGCGGAGCGTGAGATAGTGTCAGACTTTTACTGACTAAAAACCCACTTCTGTTCCTTCTTTGCCATTTTTTTTTTCCAGGGCCCCGGGGGTCACTTTCGCATCACCCATGGCCCCAGTAGGCTTCGACCCTGCTGGGCCCCTACGGTTGCTGACATCTCCTTGAGGCGCGCGTGGAACACTACGCGCCGTCGACGACTTGGGCTCGGTCCGGACGGTTACCGGACGATCGGACGGCGAGCCACCCATTGCTCACCGTCCACAAGCCCGCGCCTACGGTGGCCGGAAATCGGGATCGGAATCCCGGTGGCGGTTGGGGCGTGAGGACCGTTGCCTCACGCGATCGGCCGCCTCCTTTGCTAGCATTACTGCTTCGCAGAAGGAGGCAACTGCCTGCCACTCCTCCTCGCTCCGGACCATGGCCTGTACCAAGGCCCGGCGCGAGAGATCGCTGCCACCGATCGCCCCCACGAGGACACGGCGGTGCTCTGCCCAAGCGGGGCACACCTCTACCGTATGCTCCACCGTGTCCTCCGGGCGGTCCACACAATGTTGGCACCCGGGCACACAATGTTGGCACCCGGGCACTGGACTGTACGTTGTGGTGACGATTGGGAAGATGTCCACGTCCAGCAGAGGACATCTTCTGGCTGAAATGATGACTGTCATGAAGTAGAATTGATCATTTTTTCAAACAACAACGCTCGAAAAACGTCCAGTCAGTGTGCAAGCTCCTTAACGCCACAAGTAGTTGTACAACTTCAGATTTACTGGCGCTCTTAATGTTTCGCTCGCTCCGCTCCCAGCGCTTTGTCACGACGGCTGCAGTTTTGCATTCTATGGTACGGTCTACCTTCCGTCCACAACGTTTACGTTTCGTAATGCGCACTGATTGTTGTACTTCGATGTTTTTACTTTAAACGGTTAAATGTTTTTTAATGAAGGAAAGTTATTTTTGTTGGTGGTTTTTTTTAATAGTTTGTGAACATTTTGTGGTTTTAAATTTTTTACGGTATTTTTGTACCTTGGATAGCAGAAAAGCTTATAATATGGGTGACATTTCTAGATTTTTGACAATAGTTACAGGTACAAACTTAAAAGTCTAACATCCAGTTTCTTCAAAGTGTGAGATGAGCAATCGATTTATGTAAAATACTATTTACTGTACTAAATTATACGATTCCAACAGACTTAGACGAAAGAAAAACTAGGTAGGTGATAAATAGGCACACCGGTTTCCACCTAGGTTGGTTTTAACATTAATTTTCTTTATAACAACAGTTACTATTTTGTACAGTTTAAAATCAGACGGCAATACATAAGCATAAGCATAATCAGCCTTTTTAATGTTCCCACTGCTGGGACTCAGGCCTCCGCTCTGGGAGAGGGAATGGGCCGTAATCCACCACGCGGGCCCAGTGCGGGTTGGTGAATGTCACATGTCTTCGAATTTTTCGATGTTTTCCTTCACCGTTTTGAGAGCAGTGGTGATGAAATAAATTACACATAGTAATGCGCCTGGCTGGGTTTGACGGCAATACAATGGGTGCAAATTAAAAAAAGTTACCTGTAATTTTTAAATTTTCTGTTATCTTTATTGAATAACCTGGTAATAGTAAACAATTATTTAGTAATAGTTTTTTTTAACATTTATTGAAAATTAAAGACTATTATTTCTTCATAATATTTGACAATTGAAAGTAGATTTGCCAAGTCTTAAAATATGACTTTTTAATAAGTTAATGCAATTATTATCAGAAAATCGCAAAATTGCAAATAATTTTTTTACTTTACACTCGTCGAATTATACTATGCCGTACTAATTAATAATATTTTATACACCACGTATCAGTTGCTACAAGTTTCGTAGCACTATCCGAGTGCTACGCTGCTACGGCGCTACGAGCATCGCTACGACGCTACGATATCTTTGAAATGTGACACAATGATGTTCTAATGGTGACGGAGTGTTCTGGAAGACAAAGGAAACGTCGTTATTCGCGTGTTCGTTTCATAAAAGAAAACAGTTGTCTTCATTAGAAGCTTTAATGAAGTTCACGAGCGTACACACGCCCACGACTGTGTCTGGGCTTGCTGAACTGTGATAATAAGTTTTATCAAAGATCTCACAAATATTGGAAAAAAATTGTAGGAGTTGTATTATTATACTTATTTATTAGCTGTGGTTTCGCTCGTGTGAAAGTAGAAACATACTCCCGGGATAAAATGTATCCTGTGTGTTATTAAAGAACATGGTCTACTCGTGTACCACATGTGTGTTAATTTTAACAATAATTATCAACATATATTTAAAGTCAAAATGTAATAGTAGTACTTTGGCAGACTTAATGTAACAAGGTAATCTCCAAATCTGTTTAGGTGTTTGAACGTGAAGGGATAACAAACATATAAATTACACACGTTTTTACTAGTGCAAAAAGTATCACTAGTAAAAACTTTCTACAAAGGCGCACCTAATGGCTGAAGTATTGTCCATCTGTCCATTTAAAACAGAGAAAAACTTTTTTTTATCTCTTATTCAATTGCTAAAGGACATTGCTTAAAAGTGCTCCAACCTATCAACAGATTTGAAACAGATGTCATTCGAAGCGTCTAGTTGAATAGAGTTTTTTTTTATTATGGCGACAAATCTCAAAAGTATTGGGTTTAGGTTTTATAAGACATTATATTTTAACCTAACCTAACCTAAGTGTTTTAAACCTTAAATATACTCATAACATAGTACTGTCATACATTTTTGAATATGACTCGGCGAATCCTGTACGATTCTACAAAAATATTTGACAAAGGGCATTGCGTAAAACTGTCCGCAAAAATGACACCTGTTTCAAATCTGTTGTTGTGTCATTCGAAGCGTCTAGTTGAATAAAGTTTTTTTTTATTATGGCAATATACATCAAAAGTATGGGGTTTAGGTTATATAAAATATTTTTATTTTAACCTAACCTGACCTAAACTAACCTAAGTTGTACACACATTATATCCATTGTATGGTACATGGAGTTACGGAGACACATTAATTTTAATGCACCAGTAAAAAAAGCATAATAATAATAGCATAATCACCCTTTTAATGTTCCCACTGCAGGGACTCGGGCCTCTTCTCTAGGAGAGGGAATGGGCCGAAATCCACCACGCGGGCCCAATGCGGGTTGGTGAATGTCACATGTCTTCGAATTTTTGGTTCTAGGACATGCCGGTTTCCTCACGATGTTTTCCTTCTTCGTTTTGAGTTGTTTTTCCAGCGCAAATGCTTGATCATATTGTAATAGATGGCTAATAATAAATGACGTTGTATGAAAAAATAAACACATAAATTTCTACACGTTTACTTTTAAATTAAATATTTACCCCATATATTTTAACAACCAAATCAGCTGTTTTGTCTTTTGTAGATAGGAATTAACTAACTGACATGTATCTTATGTCTGTTGGAGGGTGGGGACGGTAGCCATACAAAATCCGGCATCCTCCTTTCTTAAAAACTTTTGAAGGTAAAAGCAGCTTTTATGCCTACTCTATCCGGACACGCCCCAGGCGTCGAAAGTGGCAGGACGATTTCTGGCTACCGTAGGCTTGGGCTTGCAGATAGGGAGCAATAGATAGCTCACCGTCCGGCCGTTCTTACAAATGCCTGGGTCGACGGCACTTTGTGTCCTACGCGTAAAAGGTCAGCTAAAGTTACACTATAGGTTTTAGTCGGTAAAAGTGTAACAGTCCCTCCCACTCCACCTTGAGCGGCAGGTTATTTGAAGATTTCCCATGTAAAAAAATTCTTACCGCCTAAAGTATTTGTTGTTACTCTAGAAATACATAATAAAAACCAAAGTTTTTATTTTTTTCTCCAGTAATTCATTGTGTTTGCAATCTCGCTGCTTGCATGATGTTTGCCTTGTAATTAACAGCGACGTGCTCGCACACACTCCGGACAAAAGACTCTTCCCCCACAGATTTCTTTTGTTTTGATATCGTTCACCACACTACATATACAGACTAAGTGGTAGGCAAAAGTTATACGTATTGTTTTAGCTTCATAGGATCGCGTTTGGCCATCATCATTCTTATAAATGACGATAAGCGATGAGGTCGAGAGCGATGCTCGCCTAGGAGTAAAATATTCACTCTAAAAGATCTCTGGTTATAATTGTCACTAACTCCCCTTTCTTTAATTTCATAATCTTCTCACACAATCCATCCATCTTTTCTATCTATTATTGAGTGTTTTTTTATCTCTCTAGATCTTGTGGTTAGCAAGTTAAAGCCAAAAATCGGTTTTCTATTTTTTCTGAAAAATCGTGTTTTTGCAGATGTCATTTTATTCTCCGGGGGCCGTGACGCAACCCGCATAAACAAAACCCTAAATCTGTGTCGTCACAACTTGTTAAGCGTGGTTATATACAAACAAGCTCACAATAAGCAATGGCGATATTTGTGCGCTATTGTTTTATTTCTGCGGTTCATGACGCACGGTAAACAGGCCCTTGCTAATCTGAACCTTATGAGGTGTTTACTTGCTGGGAACTGAACAGCCATTGTTTGAGGTTTGTGTTTTTCGGTTTTAAGGAAATTAGCGCATGATATTGATAGATATTTGGGACAAAACGAAAGGGTTAATAATTAAATTTATTTTAATTGGGCAAGTAAAATACTATTGCAAGTTAATTTACTACTAAAAGTTCAAAGCATTTGGAATTAACCAATCAATCGCATAGATTTTGAAGTTTTCGACACATTTGTGTCGGGGCCACTTTTGATCTTGATCATGATCAATGATCACAACTAAGGTTAGGTTGCAAAATACCTACTATTATATAATACCTATTGCTTATGATCTAAAATAGGCTACGCAAATCAGAACTGATAAAGATTTCGAGCTCTACAAAGAGATAAAATTGACGCCATCTACGAATGGAGCATTGAAAGCATAATGTTTTTAATACCATCAAGTGCTGCATTGTGACGTACAAGCAGGGGTTGCGACCAATCCATTATAACTACAAGGTGGGTGGTGAAGTAATTACTCGTGTCACCAACATAAAGACTTCGGAGTGACCTTCGACCCCTACCTGACTTTTAGAAATCAATTTTCTACCCTTGCTTTCAGTCGCTTGGGATTTGTTTTAAGAAACGGGGGTGACATTTTGTTTGTGGCAGTGAAGGAAAATTGTTCGGAGTATATTGTACATCGTTTTACACGAGCAGTCAGTGGGTCTCGAACCCCTGCAGATAATACAACGCCCTGCGTGTACAATACAAAAATGCGTTCCAGATGCTGATGAGGCTGTCACGATTTTGAAATGCATCGGGGATGTTTGCTTAGTCGCAAATTGACTGCTTTTATACGACTATGCATAAGCGGTGCACATCCGTGGTGCGCATGGTTCGTGCCAGTGCCAACGACATCCTGAGAGCATTCGCAAAGAGGTTCGATGGCCGGTACCTGAACCATTGCTGCATGATGCATATACTGAGCAATCGGAGCTTTTAAGTGTAAGCTGTGTGAAGCATGTGTATTTGTTTAATGTGTGTGTACCAATTGTTTTTAAATGTTGTATGTGTAAGAAAATATTTGATGTTGTTTAATCCATGTTGGTTGAAATAAATAATTATTATTTTAAGATTTATAACCCTTTTGAATACCATTTTAGTTCGCAGTATACTCGATTCTAGTGGCTACATCGGGTGCTAGATAAGATACACAAAATTTCATTCAATTTCAAAGATTATACCATTCCTTTCTCTATACGTATCGTAACAATGATCATCTAGAGATGTCCGGTGTTGACTCGTTGATGGGTAGAAAAGGCTTTGATCAGCTCACGCTAATTTGCAATACCCAAAGCTGACGTAATGTGTACCCTGAGCTTCATAACCTTATCTGGCGACTATTTGTACCCGACAAATACACTGTACATAATCATAATCATTTATTTGTCAGAACATGGTAAGTATAATTATATACTCGTTTTAAAGTATGATACCAGATTTGTTTTTATTTTACTATTGAAAGGCTCGTGTTTAACCAGTATCTCACCTGATGGTAAACAACGATGTGGTCAACAATGGAGCACGCTTACCTAGAAGAAACCCGTTCATTCTTGACTTATAGACTCCAGGTTGTACAATACTTAACCTTATGTATCATTGGCAAGGTGCTATACAAGAGATTGCATACGATCACGACTCTCTTCAAAACAAAGTTTTTTTGACTTAACTCTTTTTATGAGACACAAAATACGAACATTGACAGGTTTGAAAGTATATTCTGAATGCTTCAGTCAACAGTCTCAAGGGCTAAATAACAGTAATTTATCTACAGATAGATAGGCAGTAGATAAAAGACTATTATGAAATACCCTTTCATCGTTTTTGAAACGTTTAAAGGTAAAAGGATTACAGAATGATTTCTAAATACCAGTAATCAGTTACGCATTTTTGAATAGAACTTTAGAAACTGGGTATAAATAGAAATGTTTTATTTATAATATATTACACTAGCAGCTGCCAGCAGCTTCGCCCGCGTGACAGCAGAAAATTATCCCAAGGAAAATATAGTTTCGAGACAAAAAGTATCCTATTTGCCATTCCAGGACATGGTCTACCCGTGTAGCGTGTTTCATCGAAATCCCTTTAGCCGTTTACGCGTTAAGAAGTAACAAACATATACGTACACTCTCACAAACTTTCGCCTTTATAAAATAGTGTTATTACAACAAAGTTCGTTTATACTTCAAGAAGTGACAAGTCTCTAAAGACGGTATATTCCTAAGTATGGACTTATCTATTTTCACGGAAAAATTACTTGAGCTTTTTTTAAGGTGGGAAATTATCTAATGACATCTCTCGCTCTAGGGTGGAACGAGAGTGCGTGTCAGACTTTTACTGACTAAAACCTTCGGTTGCACTTTGCGTTCTGGGAGCACGGGTTTTGCTTTCAGAAAATCCCCGCGGTCTTAGCTAGCGGGCTTCGGCCCTGCTGGGCCCCTACGGTTTGCTGACATCTCTTTAAGGAGCGCGTGAAACACTACGTGCTGTCGATGACTTGGGCTCGGTTCGGACGATTACCGGACGGATAGACGGCGAACTACCCATTGCTCATCGTCCGCAAGCCCGTGCCTACCGCTTTCTGTAGTAAATGCTGTGTGCATCTGACAAAAAATGTTGAAATAATTCTACTATTGTTAAATGTAGTGTAGCATTTGGAATTGAATAAATGCCTATCTTTTTATTTTTGTAATGGAAATGGGTTATGTATATTTATCTATATCTATTGTACTGCTTCTACCCATAGAAATTAATAAATTTCATCGAAAAAACAATAGTCGATTTCAAAAATAAGTGAACTTCCCATAATCACTTTGATCAGTTAGAAAGTCTAACTTTATTATGGGAATTTACTCGTACCATTGACATATACGTACGTACTACACATATATCGATTACTCGTACTATGTGTATGTATGTCTTCCTTGAAGAAAGTATGAGTATATGAGTGATATGAAAAAAAGGGAGTTAATGGCAGCATGACAGGTGGCAGGACAGAATGCAAGAAAAATGCAAGTAACATGGCAATAAGAAGATAAGAAAGATGATGCCTTGAAGAAAGTAGAGTTAATTTTCATGAAAGGAAGCACTATTTATAATATGACTACCCGTTTCTGTTACGCCCTGTAGAATGAGCTAGCAAGTTATAAGTTAGCTAAATTCTACGTAATCTGTACACAAAAAGAATTTTTATTTGTAGGAAAACCACATAATAACTATAGCTACTATATTATTTAACTTTTTTCGGAGAAATTTAGTTTTGTTGAATTAATTCTCGTAACATAATATATTTTGTCTCTATCTAGTTCTGGTTTTCGTAAAGATCTAGTTCTCATGAATTCGATAAAATAACTTAACCACGATGAACTAAAATATTCAAAAACAAAGGGCGGTAAGACATTAATTAGTTTCGCCGCGGTTCACAAAGGAGCACCTTTTGAAGCGGCCTTCACGAACAAGCCTGAGGTTAATCGAACTATCTGCATACCTACCGAGGGCTGCTTTAATGAGGTGCTTCTTTAAATATTGTTTCAGTTTATCTAAGGAGTTATCGGCTCAATATTATACAACATTGTTTTTGGTATATGCGAAACCTGAATATAGTTTGTTCAGAAACTAAATCGATTCCAATAATTTTTACACCATGTTATATTTTTTCCAAAAATTTTTTTTAAAAGTCACAACATTCGGTTAAGTATTGCTTTCTTTCTTTCTTTAATTCTTTATTGTACACAAAAACATAACATAACATATGGAGATACAGACAGATATATAACCGATATATTGCTCGCAGATATCCTAGCTCGTTTATTTATTTTTGTTTATTAGATGCTTTATGTACACAAAAGTACAGAAGTGGACTTAATGCCTTACGTATTTTCTCGTTCTCGCAGATTATTGCCTATATTTTTTCTTCCGTTGGATTATACGTATCTTATCTATACATAACAAAATTTTGACTACGTACATTACTGTGTCACTTATAACTGCCACATGGTTTACTCTTCTATTGTGATTTGACCACATTTCTTACCTCAAACACAAAAACTGTATTAATACAGCTTACTTTACTACTAAAATCCTCCGGCTACCGTAGGCGCGGGCTTGCGGACGGCGAGCAAAGGGTAGCTCGCCGTCCGACCGTCCGGTAACCGTCCAGACCGAGCTTCGAGTCGTCGACAGCGCGTACTGTTCCTTCTTAAGGAGATGTTAGGAAACCGTAGGGGCCTAGCAGGATCGAAGCCTACTGGGACCAAGGGTCTGCTTCTGAAAAGAAGACTTGGCCCTGGTATGAAAGGCAACGAAGGAACAGGAGCGGGTTTTTAGTCAGTAAATTCTGACGCACCCTCGCGCTCCGCCCAACGGCGGGGGATGTCATTAGATGATTTTCCCAACAACAAAAAAAAAAACTAGAATCCTGTAATAGTTAACCTATTAAAGAATCCCCACCGACTCGTTATCGGTTGCGTGCTGATCGTGTCGGTGATTACTGTCAGTCGGTGAAGTTGGTGATAAGTAAAGTAAAGTTGGTGGTGAGTAAAGAAATACGACGTGATGTTATCACCGTGACGCGCGAGATAAGACAGCCATCCGTCTCTTTGACGGCGATACACGAAACGAAATGCGAAATAGCACTCACCGGATAAGATATCTAACAATGTAGTGTATTTATAGTGAGGGTTAAAGGTCTTGCTTGCTCAGCTTTTTGAAATACAAAAGAATATTTAAAAAGGGGATTCGCTTTTTACGAAGGTATGTTGTATGAGTTAGGAATACTATGCGCAGAATACCAAAAAAACCTTAGTCTATAAGATATCATAATTAATTAACCCGCGTCTATCTAACTGTATGAAGGCAATAAACTCAAAAAAACTATCATAAGGATTTTCTTGCAATTTTCACCAACAGCCAGAATGGTTGATATGAAAGGTTTGAGTGTATAATACATGTATATTATAAGAGAAAAAAGCCGAGAATTTAAATGATTTCTGTCACCCGTGCGAAGCAGGGTGAGGTGCATCGCTACTTGAATTATATGTGTCATCATCATCATCATCATTATCATTTCAGCCGAAAGACGTCCACTGTTGGACATAGGTCTCTCCCAAGTGTCACCACAATGACCGGTCCTGTGCGTCTCGCATCCATCGGATTCCCGCGACCCTCACCAGGTCATTGGTCTACCTTGTGGGAAGCCTTCCAACGCTGCGTCTTCCAGTACGTGGTCGTCATTCCAGAACCTTTCGTCCCCATCGACAATCAGTTCTGCGAGCAATGTGCCCTACCCACTGCCACTTAAGTTTGGTGATTCTTCGGGCTATGTCTGTAACCTTGGTTCTCCTGCGGATATCTTCATTTCTGATGTGATCACGCAAGGAAACTCCGAGCATAGCCCTTTAAATTGCCCTTTGAGTGACTTTAAGCCTTCTGATGAGGCCCATTGTAAGCGACCACGTTTCAGAGCCATATGTCATTTTATGTGTAACTATTTCTAATTTTATTGTACTAGTTCACATGTTTGAGTATCTACCCATGAAAGAAGAATCTAGATTTTAGATGCCTATTCCGCAAAAATAATGATCTAGATGTCGGCCGAATACTGAGCTAGGCAAGGAATTTAACTAGTTTTGCCATCGACACGTTAAGAAAAAGAACAACATTTCATCTTGGCGATAGGTACCTAAGTATCTACGTATAAGCTGCCTGGCTGGTGTGTCTTTTTTATCCGTGAACCCAGATTAACAGTTTCACTGTCGTAGAATAAACGATAATATTCAAAACTTAAGCGTGATATAGGTGTTGGGTCAGTAAGCTTATACCTTGGCTTTACTTGGCTTATCGCCACCCTCTAGAGAATATTACCTTGAAATATCACTTCTATTGTACAGAAAATAGAGGTTATTTATTGCAACACATGGGCTCGGGACAACGTGGAATAACATTTATTTTCAAACTAGCTGACCCGGCGAACTTCGTACCGCCTTAGCGTAGCAATGATGCACTACTTTATTTTGTACAGAATTTAATTAAGTAACCACGTTTCCGAACAAACAATGCTCTTTCAATATAGTCTATGGCTGTGAATGACATTGACATTCGTTACGCGCGTTTTTTTAAATATGCAAAATTAAATGTATATTTTTCAATATTTCTGAGAGATTTTCTTAATATTTTTTTCCGTAAGAACCTTCTCCTAATAATAACAAATACAACAAAAAAAGAATTAGTGAAATCGGTCCAGCCATTCACGCGTGATGCCGTGACCAAGGAAAACGGGTTTCATTTTTATATATATAGACTAGTGACACCGCTTGCTAGAGCCTGGCCGCCTGGTACTTGAAATATTGTCGTTAATATTTGATTCTTATTTTGAAGAAAGAATTGGTGGTTAAAAACAAAAAAAGGTTGGTAGGCGGAGGAATTCAATTGTTTGAAGATATTTCTAAACATTCAGTTTTTTTTTTTTTTTTTTAGGTGGGAAAATCATCTTATGACAAATCCCGCTCTTGGGCGGAGCGGAAAGTAGTGTCAGACTTTTACTGACTAAAAACCCACTCCTGTTCCTTCTTTGCCTTCGTCCCAGGGCCCCGGGTTTCGCTTTCACACTACCCGTGGCCCCAGTAGGCTTCGACCCTGTTGGGCCCCTACGATTTGCTGACATCTCCATGAGGCGCGCGTGGAACAATACGCGCCGTCGACGACTTGGGCTTGGTCCGGATTGTTACCGGACGATCGGACGGCGAGCCACCCATTGCTCGCCGTCCGCAAGCCCTCGCCTACGGTGGCCGGAAATCGGGATCGGAATCCCGGCGGCGGTTGGGGCGTGAGGACCGTTGCCTCACGCGATCGGCCGCCTCCTTTGCTAGCATTACTGCTTCGCAGAAGGAGGCGACCGCCTGCCACTCTTCCTCGCTCCGGACCATGGCCTGTACCAAGGCCCGGCGCGAGAGATCGCCGCCGCCGATCGCCCCCACGAGGACACGGCGTTGCTCTGCCCAAGCGGGGCACACCTCCACCGTGTGCTCCACCGTGTCCTCCGGGCGGTCCGCACAGTGGCGACACCCGGGCGTCTCTTCCGCACGAATTCGGTGCAGGAACTTCCCGAACTTACCGTGTTCGGTGAGAACCTGCGTCATGCGGAAGGTGAGGACGCCGTGAGGTCTTTCCAACCACGCCTCAAAGAGGGGACTTACCGCCATAATTGTGGCGTGCCCAGCACTGGGTCGCGACAGTCGTTGTCGCCATTTCTCCATGAGAACCCGCCAGAGCTCTGTCCGCCATGCTGCGACTTGTCGCGGCAGCGGAGTTTCGCCCCGGCGTTGCATCTCCATGCGCAGATCGTGCATGTGAGCAAGGCCTGTTGCTACCAGATCCCATGGTGGCTGTCCAGCAAGGAGGCTCGCCGCTTCGCGGGAAATCGTCCGGTATCCTCGCACCATCCGTATGGCCATGACCCTCTGGCATGCGTTCAGCCGGGCCGCCGGCTGCTTCCGCAGCGCCGGCGCCCATACCGGTGCGCCATAAAGGGCCATGGACCGAACGATTCCTGCGTAGAGCCTCCGGCAGGAGGCGTCTGGACCCCCCAGGTTGGGCAGGAGTCGCCCGAGGGCAGCCCCAGTCCGATTTAGTTTGGGAGCCAGACGTCGGAAGTGCTCCTCGAAATCCCATCGGCTGTCGAGAACGAGTCCCAGGTACTTCATCGTCGACCCGACGCCGATGTGGACTCCTCCTACCGTTAGTTGGGAACCCGGTGGTGGCGCGTTCCGAGGACCGTGAAAGCACATGGCCTCGGACTTGTGCAATGCCACCTCGAGTCCCAACTCCTGGATCCTGCCCACGACTGTCGCAACCCCGTGTGTCGCTAGTTCGACCGCCGCCTGGTACGACTCTCCCCGCGCCAGGACCAGCGTGTCGTCTGCGTAGCAGACTACGCTGACCCCGTCAGGGAGGTCGCCGCGCAGCACGTAGTCGTATCCGATGTTCCACAAGGGCGGCCCTAGTACCGATCCCTGCGGAACACCGCACGACATCTCTCGGCGTTCCCACTCCCCCTGGTGACCAGGGTAGATGATGTACCTGTCCGACAGGTACGCCTCGACCACACGACAGAGGTAGTCGGGCGTCCGGTGATACCGGAGTGCCCTCCTAATGCTACTCCAAGGCAGGGAGTTGAAGGCGTTGGCGATGTCCAGAGACACCGCCACGACACACCTGCCCTGGGCCACCGCATCCCCCGTCGTGAGGGCTCGCACGCGCATGATGGCGTCCACCGTGGAGCGCCTCCTGCGAAAACCAAACTGGCCGTCCGCCAGATCCGGCCCCACCCGTGTTAGGTGCGCGACAAGGCGGTCTGCAATTACTCTTTCAAAGAGCTTGCCCACCTCGTCGAGCAGCACAATGGGCCGGTACGCGGACGGAGAGTCCGCAGGGCGCCCCGGCTTCGCGATGAGGACCAGTTTCCCAGTCTTCCAGCGAAGTGGGAACTGGCCCCTCTCCATGAATAATAGGTAAGGAATAGTGTCTTCGTTTTGAAACATCCTAAGCCCAACTACTGACATCTTCTTTCTTTCTTTAAAAAAAACATTTCCGCACACCACGAATTACTCCAGTATCGTGGGTGTGTTCACAAACATATAAACTCACGTACACAAGACACACAGACCCGGGACTCTTATCTGTATACCATACAAATATTTGTTCCACGCTGGAATCGAACCCGTGACACCGTGCGGTAGTCAAACGCTCGATCGTTGCACCAACCGTGAAATTCTGAAATTGGACTAAACCAAAATAGTTACTTGTGAAATGTTCAGCACAGCTAACAACAATACACATGTATCTCTTATTAACTTTCTAACACTTCTCACACTATATTATTTTAGAATTCCAAGTTAATTCTTACTCTTGATCCTTCAAACTTCACCTACGTGAAAATCTTGCGACGAAATTGTCATGACGTAGAATATGACCTACTTGTAAACTATATTTATTTTTAGGACTTGAAATGATGTCCAATAAAGTCCCGGTTTCCAAATATAACGTGAACTATTGATCGAGTGGGATCAGAAAGCGCGCTATATTTAGCTAGATAGAGCGGGCAATATCGCCTGTGCCTAATGTGGTGTTGTGCCGAAGGAGCTAACCTCTCAGGAGGATAGCGCAATATGTTTGAAGAAGGAATCTGTCGACATAAAGATGAACAAGCTTCGTGATGAATTCCGATATTGTGTTTTGTCTACTCCTGATAAAACTTCGTTGCTTTTATTTTATTATTTTTTTCATTTGTTATCCGGAGGTCCATATACGCACACCTACTACAGTGTTGTCTTTTTTAACCCAAAGGTAGTAGAGATTCATGCCTTGTTGCATTAAGTCCGCCTATGTACCACTACTCATGATGTTTAAATAAATAAATATACCACTGTACAAACTGACTTTTTTAGAGAGCGTAGTATGATGAACATTAAAAGAGTACAAAATGTAAGACACAGGATATAAGAGCGATGCTCTAAACCAAGCGCAATTAAAATAGAAACGGGCTGGACATGTAGCGCGACTCAGAGACGATGGACAAAAAAACAGTAACATCATGGCAGGGACTACTAAGCACACGTCATAAAGGTAGACCAAACGCGTGCTGGCAGGATGTTATTAGAAAATTAGCTGGACCGCAATGGAAATATATATAGCCCAAGATCGAGAGAAATGGTAAGCTTCGGAAGAGGCTGTCACCTGAGAGGTGTTCCTAACTAAACAGTAATCTATAAATAGAATTTATTACCAAGTTGCTAATATAAGATTTATTTTTTCTTTTCATTTATGGCTATACAGAGCGATACTAAATTCATTTACAACCTTTTTCGGAATGCAAATACTCGTGATATAAATATTTTCATTCTTTTATTTCAATGAACAAAATAAAAAAAATTAAAGAGCTACGAGTATATTTTTTCGCGTTTTCTGAGAAAGTCGCATTTTTTCTTATGAAATTTCATATTTATATTAATATTCATATTTAACTATAGAGGAGGCGTAAGTCCCAGCAGTAGGAACGTTATAAAACTGACTATGCTTATTTTTATAGTAATAATCCCTGGTAGCTCATTAACTGCAATATGATATTTTTTGCGTGTTCCGTTTTCTTTGTCCCATTATTTTTTTTTAAATTCCTACAAAAATGCGTATAATAATCTTATTACCTACAAGACACACATATATTTAGTGTACAGACCGCACAATTTCTGCAAACGTGATGATTGTTTTAGATTCCGATGATCTTGAGTTATGCGGAAACAACGCAAGTCATAGATCTGAATTCTCACATGTCATATCGCATGCAAGTTGCATGAGTATATTTACGAGCTGTTTCACGGAACGTCACTAAAAAGCAAGAGTTCAAAATAACTGTCCAATCGATAGCAGACGTTAAGTTGAGGATACACTGGCATCATGTGCTAAACGACATGTGGTTGTATCTAATTGTCTTAAAATGTAATACATAAGTGCTGCTAATGTTTTTTACATCCATTTAATATTAATACCTAGGATAACTTTAGAAGATATAAGTTTGCAACGGAAATAGATATCAGTCGAAAGTTGAAATTAAGATTAATGCGATATAAAATTGCTATGAGACCACTTCTTTAGTAAAATTAATCTGTTAAATCAAAAATCGGCCAAGTGCTAGTCAGACTCGCGTACTGAGGGTTCCGTGCAAACTTACATATGAAAACAATTTAATTCCCAAATTAAGTTACGAAGATTTTTCCGATTCGCAAAAGAAGTTTTTTTTTTGTGATATAACTAGAAATCTACAGTTTTCAGGTTTTTTCCTGTACTTGAGCTATGAAACCTTGCTTCATGCCAAATATCAGGATTCTAGGTCAACGAGAAGTACCCTATGAATTTGGATTCCCTTGAGAATGTCGAAATATACGTTTTTTGCGACATAAACGGCCGTTTCTTTTTTTTCGTTAACTTAGAAGTTTGATTTTTTCAGAGCTTCAAGGGACTATAGACTTGAGTACATGATTTTAATTTCTACTTGATACCTCCACGCGTTCCTGAAATAAAGGGTCTTAACAGACAGACAATAAAGTGATCTTATAAGGGTTTCGTTTTTTCCTTTAAAAATGACAAGGAGAATAAAAGTGGTAAAATGGGCTTCAGTTACTGGAGTCTGTAAAAGTATTTGGAACAGTTTGCGTACTTTTTGGTCAGAAGTATGATTTTTACATATTTATGTAAGTGCCTATAAACACAAATATTCTTTCAACTCTCATAAATGAAGTGACGCGTGATATTATTTGTTGTTTCCACTCGATTATACCCCGGAGTTAGGACAAACAAGAGAATTTTATCAGCTTATTACTTCTAAACTTAGTTATGAAAGCCCGGGGTTTTAAGGTACCCCGCCCCCCACCACAACCGCCAACTTGCGTCCTATGTCGTTATAATATTGAATGTTAGTTTAGGCAGTCAGCTGTGACTGGAGTAAAATAATAGTCGTAGGTAAGTACATAGTTATGTGTAAAGGGCAAGGAGGGTATCATTTAGATTTGGATGATGTTAAGTGGTCTCGGAAAATAACTACCTATTCCTTCTCTGTTTACATCTTTAGTACTTTAGTTAAGTATTTCGTGATTGGTCCGAACTTACAAGGCTTATAAATAATTGTTAAATATTATTTCAGAAAAAATATGATTCGTTACGTCATAAAATAGACCACCCATCTCTAAAACCATCTTTTATTTCGAATACAACACAAAGGAACCACAAACGAACATTCAAAAATTCACAAAGGATATCTGCACCGACAGCAAATGAAAATGAAAGAAAAAGAGTTCACGTGAGCACACAAGGAGCCGCGCCCGGTGTGCCTCGCACGGCGCGCGGGTACTATTCGCATTGTCTGATACATATTTCATGACGCTCATTCAAATCCGCCGACACTTGGATTATTTTAAAGATATACCGTTTGTACCGCAAACTGTATCATTGAAATTCAAGGTTTGACGCGGTGGCGGTTTGCTAATTTTTGCATTGTAGGAATTTCGTTAAGGATGTTTTGGCTAGAATTTTTAATCTTAGCTTGCTTTTGGTTCTTTAAATCCATGGTGAATGACATTTTAACTAATTTCATAAATTTTATAGGTAAAATGGTTTACTTATCTTTTTGAGAGAGGAGTTTTGGTTGGTTGAAAATTATATACCTACATCATATCGCACCTCTGCCCACATAGTGACACAACATATTATGTTGATGGCAGAGTTTGAGTTGACATATCATATCCGGAAAAATGCGTTACTCCTGTGGAATGGACTACGGGCGCCAATTTGCGGAAAGAAGATAGTCTTTCAATAAATTTAAACTCATAAAACGTCTAAAACTGTAGTCGCAGATTCACAAAATTGATAAACAATGCAAGTCCGACCACCGTTCGTTATTGACTGCAACATACTAGTCATCTAAAAGCATACTACACAGCTCTCCACTGAAGCACGCTCACTAAGTGCCTATATTTACTTATAGCTACAGAAGAGCTCAACTCAAGTAGCTACTGCGAGCCACATTTGACCGCAGCCTGTTCACTCTCTGATATCAATGTTGGTATGTAGTACCTAATACAGTAGTAGGTAACTGTACAATGTTTAACTCATTAGCAATGTATACAGTACAGGGTTTAAAGTACTCATGAATTCATTACGCACACACATCCCATCTTTTACAACTATACAACATTTTTTTAACTATAAAACCAGGCCAGTGCGATTCGAACTCGCGCACGGAGGGCTCCGTACAGACTTACCTATGAAAACAGTTCAATTTCCAAAGACCTTACTTTATGCTAAATTTCAGGATTCTAGGTCAACGGGAAGTACCCTATTAATTTTGATTCCCTTGAGAGTGACGAAATATACGTTTTTTGCGACACAAATGGCCGTATCTTTTTTTTCGTTAACTTAGAAGTTTGATTTTTTCACAGCTTCAAGGGACCGCAGACTTGACAAGCATAGCATAGCATAGTCGGCCTTATAATGTTCCCACTGCTGGGACTCAGGCCTCCTCTCTAGGAGAGGGAATGGGCCGTAATCCACCACGCGGGCCCAGTGCGGGTTGGTGGATGTCACATGTCTTCGAATTTTTGGTTCTAGGTTTCCTTACGATGTTTTCCTTCACCGTTTTGAGAGCAGTGGTGATGAAATAAATTACACAAAGTAATGTGCCTGGCTGGGTTTGATCCCGCAACCTACAACTCGTAAGTCGGGGCCGTTACCACTCGGCCACCACTGCTCTCAGACTGTTGTCAGACTTGACAAATATGGTTTTAATTTCAACTCGATCTTGAAGTTCAACCTTCAACCCCTGAAAGATTGTCAGTTAATTAAAAGTCACCCTGTATAATAAATTGTTTCTTGCTGTCCTATCTTTTCTGATTGTGTTGTTGCGCCATCAAATGTTAATTAGATTAGATACGTTAGTTCTTAACTCCTTCTGTGCCTGGTGCATGCCGTGACAGCCTTTAATTAAGGCTACACTATAAAATGTACCGTTAAAATACTGAATCTGGTGAAAAATGGTGTACGCTTTGTTGGTTGTCATTAAATAAATAAATACCTGCAATCTACGATTCCTTTTAAAGGACAACGTTTTTTTTTTATTTTGTGGATAGGTTTAATAATAAACGTTTCAGACTTCTGCCCATAGACTACACTAACTACATATACCTACAAACGGTGTTTATACCGTGTACATCGAAGGACGGTCTTCCTGTCCGATTATAATCTAGGTGTCTACAAGGCTAGAGTTAATAGGCTCTTAATAAACTAGTGCGTTTCACTATCAACGATTGCATCACTACTTAAAATTAGATGGGATCGCAGTCAAGCACTAGTTTATATCAATAAAAAAAAATACACAACACGGAACGAAAGCAAGTTTACAATATACCTACAATTACGGCACTGCCCATTGTGCACCATGCAAGTGTATACAGTGGCGCAGCAGTGGAGAGTCCCACCTGTCCGTCTGATGATCCTAACACGACTCAGAGTGACGCACATAGCTTTCTCATAAGTGCATGAAAGCTATTTGTTTGTGCTTGTGCGAAAACGGTAGAAGCACTGTAGAATCGCGGGAGCCCCAGCAGCACCTTAAACTCATTGTTGTTTTTAACACGTAAGCCGTATGTGTGGTCAACCAAACAAAAGCCGACATAAACTATTAGATGTCTTGACGATCATTTTAATAAGTAATATGATTTCGCAATGATCACACTTCACAAGGGTATAAGACAAATAAATGAAAAAAAATACAGCAAAATTGCTAAATAAATTTCAAACAAAGCACCTAGATTACCAACAAAAAATCACACATCACGGTACTCCAACATAATTTCGTTCCCAACCAATCTCACTTCAAAACACACGTATTACTAAAACATTCCTTATTCCACCATATACTGGAGAAACCACATCTTATTGTAATTCGCGGCACTTTTGCCACAAAACGAAATTCTTCGGAGCGTTGGCACCAGGTGGTGTTGTGATCCTTCTTATATTATACACGAGTTCTCGATACGTCGGGTACGTGTTTATTTACTTTTGTAACAGTTTGGGTAGTCTGTTGGTTGATACTCTGGCTTCCAAAAAGGAGGATTCAATTCGCTTCTCAGTTTTTTGACCTGAGATTGGTTTTAATAAGCTGAAGTTATTTATCTGAAGTATTTAGAGTTAACTATAATAGCGAACGTAAAGAAACCAATAGGTGTTGATTTTATATCACACTACAACTTGACTGTAGATGTTACAATGCAGTGCCTAATTGACGTTGATACTACGCTCGCGACTCCTGTTTTGCTTGCGCGTCCATCTAATGTTGTTTCTTCGGTGATGGTAAGAATTGGTGACACTACCATATCACGATATAATCTGGGAGTTTCCTGACATAACCCGGCCTTCGGGTATATACCGCGCAACTACACATAAGTCCTTACACTACATACCTAAGTTACCTGTGTACCGCGTACATCGAAGGACTGGAACAATTTGCCTGCTGCGGTCTTCCCGTCTAACTATAATTTAGGTGCCTTCAAGGCTAGAGTGAATAGGCTCTTAATAAACTAGTGCGCCTCACCATCAATGATTGCATCACTGCTTACCATCAGGTGGGATCGCAGTCAAGCTAACTAATGGCGCAGCCTGACCCTCCGAGGCACCTTCCTTCACCCTTACCCCTGGCACCTAAAAGGATAGTGGATAGCGGTTACGCGGAATCACCGCATACAATGCTAAACTCGCGTACAATACCCGACAGATACAGATTCGCAATATCCATGACTTCGCCCACAATCTTTTTGACTGTCAATTGTATCTCTAAGCATACTCCACAACTAACTTTGGAGTTGCTTATCTCCCAGTACACTGTATTAGGTCAGGGTTAAACACCAGTACGATTCATTGCAAAGAATTGGGTTCGATTGAATTTTTCTATCTGACATTATTGGTATCAGCAGCCGGTGTTCACATTTGTTCGCAGTTGATGGAACTGGGCTTGTCCCCATGAACTACAATATGGGCAACATAACTATTGAAATATAGGTTTAATATTGGTAGGTACTCAGCCTTAACCTCTAACCTTTGAGCAGTGGTGGCCGAGTGGTAACGGCCCCGACTTACGAGTTGTAGGTCGCGGGTTCAAATCCAGCCAGGCGCATTACTTTGTGTAATTTATTTCATCACCACTGCCCTCAAAACAGTGAAGGAAAACATCGTGAGGAAACCGGCATGTCCTAGAACCAAAAATACGAAGACATGTGACATCCACCAACCAGCACTGGGATCGCGTGGTGGATTACGGCCCATTCCGTCTCCTAGAGAGGAGGCCTGAGTCTCAACAGTGGGAACATTATAAGGCCGACTACGCTACGCTACTCAATCTTACCTTTTGAAAAAGACAAGAGTGATGTTATGGGATTCTAATCGAAAGGTATTGTATTTGCTAAATGTAAAATATAATTTTCAAGTTTTCAGTACATCCCTACAGTAAAGCGGCGTATTATAGCAGCGGCGCCACAGCTGCGGTGCACGTGATCCCTCTTATTCAGCGTCCCCAATAAATAGCTATTCATGTTATAAACTACGCATGAACTTGGACGCGCCATGTTAGTACCTACACTATGTATGAGGAAATGTTATTTGCATAATATATTGTATCCAGGCAAGGTCCGGGTCTTACTACGGTTAGGTGATATAGAAAGGAGGATAGTATAGGTGTTAATTTCGGGTCCTTATTAATAATTCAGGATTCTGAACATGATTATCCCAGACTAGACACGTGCAAAAATAGTTTTTCTCATGTCCTTGACGAAATTCATTGATGTTCAGATTAAGACTCATTTCTTTGTTCTTGGAGGAAAGTTTGTCATCCTAGATACTAAAGAAGTCTACCAAAAATATTTTAAAGTTTTATTTATATACATGGAAAACCACGCAATGTTTTGTTGAAAATCATTATAGGTCGTGTGACTGGAAGTTTTAGCAACTAATATGCCAATAAACATGGAATTACGCAAAACTATAACGTCAGACTTAATTCTAAGGTCTGATGTCTTAGGTTGAGACGATAAGCGCGACTTAGTATCTACAATTCTACATACTCTTAGACATGTTCCTGTCTCCGTCTTGCACTTCTAGGTTACTAGTTGTCCGGTATAGAAATAATATGCTTAACCAAAGTACGTTCTAAGTATGGCTAATGGTTACCGATCTTCACCTTATGACCTGTATCCGAGTTGAGAATTTGGACTAAATGAAGTATCAAAACCGTACTTTAATAAGCTTGCAAATCAAATTTGAATTTGAAAATAAATGTTCAACTGTTGTATAATTCTTCGAAACAAACCAAACCTTTGAAAACTGCATCAAAATCCATTGCGTATATTAAAAGAGCCAGGCAGACGAAGATATAATATACGATGAAGACAATTTGATTAACTAAGATAAATTAATTAATTTGTCGCCATAAAAAAAAAAATGTTTAATGTATAAATGTTCATAAAAACAGGTTGGAGTTAGTTAACTTAAAAAATAGAGTTAATTTCGTCATACTGGCGAAGACTTTACCTAAATTATCATATCGATAGTTATTTAAGAACACTCCACGTACCTCAATCCTGGAACATCATCAAGCTGCGCGCCATCGGGCTGCTGCCACGCGATCTGCGGCGAGGGAAAGCCGTGCGCGGCGCACGAGGCCCGGGCGCCCGTGCTGTTGGAGAACACCAGCCGCGGGGGTGGCTCCATCAGGAACACAGGCCCGTGCTCCTGGCCTTCACCACCTGCGAACAGAACATGGAGATTAGGATAGTGAGACATAGAACGGAAAACCAGCCAAGTGCGAGTCGACCTCGCGGACGAAGGGTTACGTACCAATATATATAGACGTAAATATATATAGACATAATAATAGTAGACAAAACATTCATGTTTGTTGGGAACCTTATTATTCAATATTTATTTTATTTTAATAATTTATTTTTTATTGATTTATTTATGTACACACAAACACTTAATATCGAAAAGAACAAATGCAGATAAAAGAGTACAAAGGTCCTGCTAATTTCTAACGAAATTTCTTCCAGCAGACCTGCGACAGGAGAGTTGGATGAGTTAACGTTTACATAAAGTTTCTGTAAAATTGTTACTATTTTGGTGTACAATAATTATTTATAAAGCAAATATACAACTAAATATTTTGTGGATATTTCAAACGTCGACCTGTTGCTGTTATTAATATTGAGCATTAAATGACAAAAAAAAATATGGGCAGGTTTTTTGTATAGGATCCCCGCAATATTTATTTTATTCTTTTTTGAATTTGTTGTTATAGCGGCAACAGAAATACATCATCTGTGAAAATTTCAACTGTTCATGAAATACAGGCTGGTGACAGACAGACGGACAGTGGAGTCTTAATAATAGTGTACCGAAACTCGTACAATGGTTCACCAAGGACTAAGTGCAGAAACCAAACCTTAAAAATAAGATAAAATTAAATATATAGAATTTCAAGTAAATCTAGATGGTCTGTTGTATTGGTACGGGCAAAAAGGAGTATTTTCAAAGGTTTAATTTTGGATCAATAACCATAATGCCCTTGGCTGTCACCAGCTAGGAGATAACATGACTATATTTTTTAGGAATGGTACTAGTGGACTTCTGTATTGGTACGGACAAGAATGTTGGAGTAACTCGTACACTCTACTTTACGCACAAAATATAAAGACGAACTTAATTCCATAGGCACTTTCTTTCAGTTAACTTTTTAGATGATTCAGAGATAAAACAGAGAGATATCATGTGATTGTTTGTAATGCGCGAATGCTTAACATGCTGTTAGTCTCGTTAATCTTTTTTTTTTTATTAGTACTAACAGTTAATTTGTCCAGATAAGTCCACAAAACCCAGTTACTGAGTACCTACGACCCTAGTAAGCTATGTACTCAGTAACTGAGTTTTGTTCCATTAGGAAAATCGTTCATGAAATCTCAGAACTTCAGAATGAAGCTAAAACACACGGAAAACATTTGTACTGATTGAAACGTCAAAATTACATAAAGTGAGTAGGTACCTACAACGTGTGTCTGAACGAACCGCCGTCTCATTCCCTTACCTACATTACTGGAAACGTCACATTGTTACCCCTTCCCCAAAGATTTATAAATATAACTTCTATACAGAGAAGGTTCCAGAAAACTTGCTGTTTCCGCAAAACTGCTCGGGTTACGATAACTTACTTACATTTCAGCAATTCTTATAACTTGGCCATTTGTATTGTATTTCTATTGAAGGAAATTCTATTATTTTCCTTCCAAAAACTTGGTAATCGTAATTGGGTACTGTGTACAATTTTTGGCATACCCAAAAATAGAAAGACTGCTATAAAATTCTACAAAGGGTTCTCTCCAAGGGATTGCAAATTTTTAGAGAGTCGTTAGGGTGGTTATAACGCTATAGAGTTGTACTAGGCAAAGGGTTCAGCTACGATTAGATCCTAACGTACCTGCCTAATGAAGCCGCTATCCAAATAAAATAAGTTGTTAAAAACTAAGTTTGGAAATGAACACTTAATTTGGGGTCTGCTCTGCCGAAAACGTTAAGTTGAGTAAACTTTTAAACTTTTCGCTAACAGTTGATGAGATCACTTCTTCTCGGATTTATAAAGGTAATTCTATCTACTAATTCAACGCTTAAAGTTTATTCCAATAGATTTGTTTACTTTTTCAATAAGATTTTTGTTCACTTTCCGAATTTCACTAAATCAGCACTATGTATGTACGTATCCATTATATTGTCTGCCGTTCTATATTCAAGCTTACTTACTGTAATTTGATTAAATCGCCATGCATGACTGGAACAAGAAACCAAGCCAGCCAAGCAAGCCAGTTACAATCAAATATACATAAACGAATTTCCAGGAATGAACTCCGGAGCTTCAGAATCGTATGCACAAAGTATCGTTGCGAGTGAACAATCGAGGAACTTGCGCAGATTGTGACCATTGACACATTGGCTGCAGCGACTTTGTCGTGTCGAACTTACTGTACAGAATGAACTAAGTTTAAATATTACATGTAATTGGTGCAGTGTGAAATCAATATGCTTGATTAAGTTTCATAGGCTACAAGAAATGCGTATGTATTAGAAATTTTTCTTTCGTAGTTCATTAACAAGAAAATGACAACGATAATTAGGTTTTATAAAGTAAGCTTATTTCAGAGTTACCGTTTGACTACATAATAAGGTGACGTCATATGCTCATTTTGATAGCATTCAACGTTATCAAAATGAGTTCAGGTCACCTACAATCTCAAAAATAAGATCGCATCGTATTTTGCAAAGAGCGGGGCAGCCGCCGAGCCGTCAAAACATCGAAAAACATAAATGTTAGCATTCAATCCGGAGCTTGTTATCGTTCTGTGGATTTCGGGTTAGACCGAGATTTGTCAAATTAGACATCGGGTTAACTGCCTTAACGTGGTTACCGCCAACAGACAGACGGCTGCCTTGATATGTATAATACGCCATTTGAATTTCAAACGCCATTCCTCCGTGAACTGGATTCAACTAGCGTTTGCCACAATGTTATGTTGGAATTAACATAATAATGTGTTATATAACTAAGTTTTGTTTATGGGAACTCGGATTAGATTATTGCTGCTTCAAACTGGTTGCGGATCAATCTGGTTTGACACATGTTTGTTTGCGATCAGCCTTGTTGTTGAGACCTTTACTCAGACTTTTATTCTAAAAGAAACACATTATTCTACTAACTATTACATTTGTAGTGTCAGTTCACGAAATATTTTTGCAGTTTGCTTTGCTTAAGACAAAACCTTTAAAATTAAGTAGTATCTAAAAATACAAATCTCAATGATATTTTATTTTCAAGATCACTAATGACATCTTAAATAGCAATAGAGACATCCCCAAACAGAACAGATATCTGGAAAATGACATCATTTTCCAGATATTTGTTAACTAAACATTCTCAAAAGTCTCCACACAGTCTTAACTTCCTGAAGTACCAACCCTACTTCAACCGCCAATCATCTAACTATAGAAAACTTTTACTCGTTAAATTCGCACCTTCCTGCTACCGTCAGCAAATACACGAGAACAGACGGACTTCTATTTGCTCGCGCATAAATATGCAGTTTCGTGCCTTGTGACGTCATAGTATCGCGACCGTTTTGGAGCGCCCTGTAGTTGATTGATCTAATTTTGCTAACTGTACTGCGTATACTGGCGTGCAAGAATATTTAAAAGTCTCTTTTTTTGTTTTTGTAAAGGGAATTGCTAAATCTTGATACGGATTTGGTAGCTCGGTGAAGTTTTAAAGTATTAGCATAATTAAGCTCAAGCGGGTGTTGTGACGCAATTTAGGAAGGCACTTTATCCAATGATAAAGAACAAAAACTTGGCAAGTGCGAGTCGGACTCGCGCACTGAGGGTTCCGTACAAACTTAAAAGGTAAATTGCGGTTTACGATTTATAACGTACCTATTAAATAAAACTACTAACTAGATCTCGTTCAAACCAATTTTCGGTGGGAGTTTGCATGGTAATGTACATCATATATTTTTTTTTAGTTTTATCATTCTCTTATTTTAGAAGTTACAGGAGGGGGGACACATTTTACCACTTCGGAAGTGTCTCTCGCGCAAACTATATTCAGTTTTGAAAAAAAATATATTAGAAAACTCAATATCATTTTTGAAGACCTATCCATAGATACCCCACACGTGTGGGTTTAATGAAAAAAAATTGATGAGTTTCAGTTCTAAGTATGGAGAACCCCCAAAATTTATAGTTTTTTTTTTCTATTTTTGTGTGAAAATCTTAATGCGGTTCACAGAATACATCTACTTAACAAGTTTCAACAGTATAGTTCTTATAGTTTCGGAAAAAGTACGGACGGACAGACAGACATGACGAAACCATAAGGGTTCCGTTTTCTGCCAATTGGCTACGGAACCCTAAAAATGTTTTGTTTTTATTTTCTCGAAGATGCAAGTTTAAAATCTTCTCAGTCATGCACTCTTGACAGAGTGGTCGTAGTCATGTCTCAGTCGAGTCCTGCGCCACCGCCTCTCTCGTGATACGACGCCATGCAGCTCTGTATTTGGCAGCTTGGGAGTTTTTATTAACGCTGCAGTGTGTCATCGATTTGATGAAGTCCATTTACCGTGTTGGAGAGTGTCCACGTGATCTTTTGCCCTCGACTTTCCCTTGCACCACCCATCGTTCCATCAAGTCCTCGTTACGGGTGATATGCCCGAATAACTTGAGGATTCGTATTTGCACAGATAATCTCTCTTTGATATTGAGTTCTTTCAGGATCGAAATATTGATTCGGTGTGCGGTCCACGGGATTCCAATCATGCACCTCCAGCACAACATTTCCAGTACGTCAATCTTGTGACAGTCTCGCATCCTCAGCGTCCAAGTCTCAGCTCCATAAAGAAAAATTGGAAAAACCTAGCACTTCATCAATCGAACCTTTGTTTTTCTGGTTATTCTGCTGTCTTTCCGATTTTTTTTGGGTTTAAAATAGTTACCATTAAAATTGCAGGTTACTAAAGACTCTCATCGTAGCTTTATTGTATCAGCTACATAGCACAAGGCCTCTAGAACAGTTCTGTGCCACTCGCATCCAGCGCCCCCTCGCACTCACGAGGTCGTCGCCTTACTAATTCTGAGAGCTACGACCTGCGTTAGCTATTTGTTCTTCAACAGAGATATTTTCATAACTATGTTTTTAGACTGGAATATAGACTATAGATACTCGAAGATCCCGATAAAACACGTCTTTTGAAATAGATCAATATTTGTCGCCTACCTACCTCTGCTTGGAGAAACGATTCATTTTGCATAAATAAACCGCAAAAAGCTGATTTAACATTCGCAATCCAGTGACCCAATATTTTAAAAGCAAAACAAAAACATAGCGCCCATACTTCTGTACGAACGGACAAAAAAATCCTTGAAACTTGGAACGTTTAATACTTTTATCTTGGCCGTGTCGCTTTTGTTCAATTTTGCGAGTACCTGGTTATAACACAGAAGTACAGATGCAGAAGGTTGGCTTCATATAGCAGGCACACATGTGTATGTACATACACTACAATGTGTTCATTCGATTAGAATTGTAGTCGCGTTTAGAGTTATAGAATAGGTTTACACGAAATGGGTAGATCGGGAATTAATCAGATCTTCCAATTTTATTTGGGCTTATACGACTATGGTAGAAAAAAATAATTATAATAAAATCTTTATGTTTTGTATGTTTTTATGTGTTTTACATAAAACATGCAGAACAATTTATATAAGTAACGATGATAACTGAAATAGTTCGAAACTGTGGTGCAGCTGTCAACGCCCGCGCGCGTTATTATTATTGGTGTTTTAGCTAATTTTTTTCACTATTATAATCATGGAAAGTTTCGAGATCGAGGTATATTGATGACCTGGTGAGAGATGTGGGCATCCGCTACGGGAATCCCGACGCCCCGGGCGTCTACTGCGTTGGCAGCTGAAGTGAGAGGATCTCCTTTCCCTTGTAGTTTTAGCCACCTCCTTCACACGCATCACCGAAGGAGGTAACGGCTTCCCATTTCCTCTTGCCCTGTTCTGTGGTCTGAACCAGAGTCGAGCGTGAGAGGTTGCTGCCGCTGATCACTTCCACGAAGGCACGCCGCGGCGTTGAGATAGTTTGATCGATCAGTGAGCATTTATATTTGTATACGCTAATTTTCATTTGTGGAAGCTGTTATTGCACGAAGTTGGCCTTCTGTTCGTACCTTTTCTGTGTCTCTGACGTCACTCTTTGTGCATGTTCGGCTCAAAGAACCTGTCACGCTGATTGTCTGGATGCTGCTATGGAATCTGGGACACAAATTAAGGTGTTCGCTTTGTGAGGTTTTTGGTTGGATTTAATAGGAATGAGGTTTTGTTTAGAGAGGAGTATTGTTGGGTAAACCACTGTACTCTAGAAGCACTAATAAAACACTAATAATGCACACGCTATGTGTTGAATTTATTGTTTTTTTTTATTAGAGGATTATTTTATTAAAGTCTGACACTATCTCGCGCTCCGCCCAAGAGCGGGGGATGTCATTAGATGATTTTCCCACCCGAAAAAAAAAAAAAAAAAAAAAAAAAAATTAGAGGATCGTCAAAAACTTTTTTTTTTTGGCTGGAAGTACATAAATCTACTCTCGAGGCCCTGGTCGTCAGCTGCGGGGGTGAATTTGTCAGTCTAGGATTTGATTCCAAGAACGCCCAGTCAATCCAATTAGATTATATGTATATCTATTGGTAGTAACCACTAAGCTCAGTATTATGAATGCTATTTTTTAAATACATAGATACTAACGTAAATTAAAAGATAAAAAGATCTTTTCCATATACTTTTAACTGAAACAAAGTAGTGCTTTAACTACTATTCGTAAGTTAATTTCACAAAATCCTTCCATATAAGTTATTTTCAACTAAATACACAAAGAAACATCATTCTTAATTTTCCACTTTGGTGACGCTCCTCTGGTTAAGTAAAGCTAGAGTTTTAAGATTAGCGTTAAGTTGTCACCCCTAGATTATAAGTTCATTTATGTTATTATTATCGTCCATTTTGTGCACTCAGTCTAGACTAGTGTCGGAGTTGACTGCGGAGGGTTTTGTACCATTGAGAGTTTTGCTTCTTGCGAAATTTCAAGATTCTTGATCAACGGTAAGTACGCTTTAGATTTTGCGAGTGTAGAATTATTTTATTACCGTTTCTATAATAGAGCGAAAATAAAACTGATGCACTCTATTTATGCACCTATTTGTTGTTTTATCAGCAATGGTAAAAATACCAGCGTCTCTCTTGTAGTTCCAAAGATATTATTGAGGTAGTAGTTATAGTATTGAGGTTCCCGGTTTCACCTTGAGCGGAATCCTAAAAAAGATTTAGGTGTGTGTTCGGAATGTAGTGAGAAGTAGGTGAAGGATAATACTGATTAGAATTACACAGTTCACTATGTGTAATGTGTATCATTCCTCTGTGATAAGAAAAATAATTTGAATAATAAAAACATTTTTGATTTAGGACACTAACCTACCCAAAAATACACATAAGTCAAGAGGATGGAAAAGCTTATTTCTACTAGTACAATCATTTTGTAATATATTTTGTTTTATAGAAAGCTTTACACAATGTTTCACGCTAATTACAACAACATTTTGCAACTAAGCGTAGATAGGTACATGACATTATTTCAAAATTACAGCACTAGCATGTTAAACTCTGCGGCAAACGATTTCAGGCCCAATTAAGCGATGTTATTTACAATACACACTAGTGTCCACGACGATGTACGCAACCTAGTACTACGAGTGTGTCATAATTCACACATTTAACAACGTGATAAACACTAAATTATTTTAATGTATGTAATGTGTGATTGTTGTAAAAGCTTTTATGAGAATTTACTACAGATTATATTTTAGATTACATTGATGACTTAAAACAGGTTTTGTCTAAAATTGTATCTTCTGTAAACAGCCCCCCTAGCCAAGTTACAATCGTATCGTTCGCGCCGAACGCCTCGAGTAGGCCACGCCTCCGATTCCTTTGTTCTGACGTCATCTCAACGCTCAGTCACGTGGTTAGAACAAAGGAATCGGAGGCGTGGCCTACTCGAGGCGTTCGGCGCGAACGAAACGATTGTAACTTGGCTAGGGGGGCAGTTCTGTTAACTTACTGTAAGTTATACTTACTGCGCTATTTACAGAGCATCATCGCACGAGGCGATAGAAGAAGTTATAAGTACCCTTAATAAGTAGGTTTACCATGACGTGTTAAAAATGTCAAGCGTGCGAGCGAGAAAGAGCATCCCTTTATCAGTTCAATTTGGGTCGTAAAACGGATCGCGTTAAGCCTATGAGCATGACAGCTGGAACTTGTGCTCAGTATACCTTGCGTGGGCAATCATAGTAATGGCGTCTCTAGTCGCAGCAGATGTAATGGCTCCGTGTACGTGACGGTATCGGTAGTTATATTAATCATCACATTCACTCAGCAGTGGCAGTGGGCAGGGCACATTGCTCGCAGAACAAATGGTCGAAGGGGCCGAAAGATTCTTGAGTGGCGACCGCGTATTTGAAAACATAGCGTTGGAAGGCCTCCTAAAAAGGTGGACGAATGACCTGGTGAGAGTCACGGGAATATAATGGATGCGAGGCGCACAGGACTGTTCGATGTGAAAGCGGGGGAAGCGGGGTTGTGTGCGTGTGGCCTATATCCAATAGCGGACGTCTTTCGGCTGAAATGATGATAGTGCAGATTACCAATTGTGTGGTGTTTCATCCACGTAGCCGCTCATACTCTTCTCCCGTATATTTCCACCTGATGTTTTATGCTTCGGACGTGACGTAGCTAACATAATGGCGCAATTTGCTGAAATATCACACAAACTGGACAAATAAAGTGTTTAATACAGCTGTAAATAATATACACCTAGCTTGTTGAGCTGGCAAACCTACCGTGTTAGAACAGGGAATTAGTGTTTATACAGTTTACAGGCGAAAGTAACTTATTTCAACAGCGTTTTATTGTCAGCATCATAAACTTAAGACCCTTAAAATGAGACTTCAAAGACTTGAATACACAAGACATCGATACTATTGTAAAAGTTACAAGAAGTTGTAAGTTATTTGTAGGTCTACACTGACAGCGCTTTTGTAAAAACAGCTCTGTTTTTGCTAGACAAAGTGGTGTGTAGTATTATAGGTGATTCCCAGTTTTTCGGGTTTAAGTAAATTCTTTGGCTTTCCAATTTGGTTCAGATGAAAGTTTTTAAGGTTCCGTACCTCAGTCGGCAAAAACAAAACCCTTATAGGATTACTTTGTTTTCCGTCTATCAATACCTTTATCTCGGAAACGCGTATAAAGCTGAAATTAATATCAAATACTACTTCTAGCAGCAATGAAAAAATCAAACTTCACTTCTTTAAGTCAACGCAATCTAAAGACAAGGCCGCTTATGCTCCGTTTAGGCGCATATTTTGAAACTCGCTGGAAAATCAAAACCTTATAGGGTAATTCCAGTTGACCTAGAATCCTGAAATTTGCAGGCATGAAGCAAGGTCTTATAGCAAAAATACAGGAAAAAGTCTGAAAACTGACAATTTGTAGTTACATCACAAAAAAAAAACTTGTAATTCGGAAAAATCTTCGAGTTCATTGCCCGAGTCGAGTCTGGTACGGAATCCTCGGTACGCGAGACCAAACATGACTGTTATTATTGAAGTTCTATATTCTAAATATTTACCTTGTTTTTCATTTCTTTCCTTTGAACTACATAACAAGATGAAAAAGAAAGAACCTACCTTGATATGAGCAATAAAGAGATTACTGTTACGCATGGTCTACTCTCTTAGATTACTTTTATATTTTTTATGTATACTAATATAATTTGGTTACCATCGGAATGTAATGTAACCACAACGAATTCTTCAACAAACAAATTATGGCAGGATCTGTAAATTGGCGACAATCGTTAATTTTACAGATCCTGCTTTATTTTGTTTCATCATGGGGAAATTAAAATCTGTCGGCTCGGTTGATGTATTTTTTTTTGTATTTTTTTGGCTGAGCGGTTTCCAGCAGCGCTGTGTGTCGCGGGTTCGATTCCCGCACGGAATAAATATTTGTATATCTTACAAATAGTTGTTCCAGGTCTGGGTGTCTTGTTTATACGATTTTAAACTACACAGGAATGATTCCTAAGTGTCGCCGCACATAGGCCACACGTCACAGCCACAAACATCGCCACGAGAAGCTAGGAGCGGCCACAAGCCACTTGTAGCCGGTGGCTGCTACTTTTTTTTAACCCATACGCGCAATATCATAATGGACTCTGACAAAGAAGGTTTAAATGCGCGAGTGGCGTGTCACGGCGTAAATTTTTATGCTGCGCGCTCTGGTAGATCCGAATAAAAGAAAAAGCCCAATTGTAATTAAAAGCACAAGCTCAAACAAAGCAATGCAGTCGTTACCAACTGTACGCATTACTTTTCTCCACACATTTTTACTTTTCATTTTACCTATTTTTTGGCATTGTTAACCAAAATGCTTCAACTACCCACCGTTCAAATTGAAACGAACAGAACAACAACAATAGAGGCAACAATCCAGCTCGTCATAACTCTATGCTCTTTTGTTTTTGATTTTTTTAAACCTCCGAACACAATGGGGAACGAAAACATATATTTTACCAAAATAAAAGTTTAGGAGTTTGAAAAATGGGCAAGTACGATGTTGAAATGTTGGCGGCGGGTGGCATCGGGCTCCCGCGCCATGTGAGCGCTAGCTGAGCGCTGGGCGAGCGTCACTCAGAATTTATTTAGAATTGGACTGTTGGTTCCGTTCCCCTGTTTTTGTAGATAATTCTTAAAGGCATGTCGGCTGTGATTTGAAAGACTTGGGTTCGAAAAAGACCTGCTTTTGGTGTAGCATTGGTAAGAGTTTAATTTGTGCCTTAATCAATTTACTTTACCTACAGCGTAAAATAAATTCACACATTCAGAGCACTTAATATTTCACAACTCTCTTCCTTTGTTGAAAAATATGAAAATATGAATTCTTTCAGACAGTATTGCGTGAAAATCGTTATAACAGTAATAAATAAGGCTCGTTGTGGAACACAATGCAATGGTACTATAAAAACGAGAAATAACCCGTTGTTCGGATGAAACATTTACGTTATATTTCGCAAAATGTTGTAGTTTACACGATTTTAAGCTTGTTTTATGGCACAAAATCGAACTCTTAATTTAAATATTTTAATACCTGAGTAAATGTTTTCGTGGATTTTTGAAACAATGAAAAAAAAAGTTACTGAAAATATCATTGTATGAAACTGCATATCTTGAATTTATCATCAATATTCAGATTGATTTAGAACTACCTACAAGTTCAATCTAAAAGTAAAGTCCAATAAACTTTATGTGTAAGGCATGTAATTCCCGTTTCAAAATTTGCTAGTCACTAAATTTCTTTCTTTGTGTTTATTTTTTCTATCATATCTTTTAAAAATATACACCTTTTTGTGTATATCTAAGAGAGCTCGTGTTTCTTTGGAACATCAGTTCTTACAAACGTAAACACAAGTTCACACACACACACACACATTTCGCAGTTGAGAAATTTCCCCTCCATTACCCTTCTTCCCCGGCAGTTACGGGATAAAATTTTCAAAACGAAAACTTTCAACAAATAACAGTGCGTTCGTTAGTAGGTAGTTATAGGTATGTGTCGGCGTATGATCACCGTTGTTGCCAAAGTCACACATATTGGTTTGAGCCAAAATCCATAGTAACAGTAATATATGTAGAACAAAGGGAAATGTATAGAACATAACAAAGAAATGCCTCACTTCAGTTCAGGGTGTTTATTCTATGAGCGGCCTTCTATTCGCATTACATCAGTTTTTATACACAGAAAATGACAAGCATAAAATTGACGACGGACATTAAAATTATACAGATTAAGCAAGAAACATTACAAAGTTAGTGGTAAGGTGGTAGAAAATTATAAAATAAATAAATAGTATGAAAGGCCAATGCAAACTATTGGCATGGTTTACTTTTTTATTTCGCCAGAAATGAAACCTGGCTTATATGTTAGAGGCCAGTATGGGGAATCAACAGCAAAAAGAACCTGGACTTTAAACCGTAACCGAACGAAGATACGTATAGAAGTATTGCTAGTATATTTTTGTCTGGCATTACCTATTTTCGTTATATTATTATAATGAAATGGAAATTATAATACGTAATATTGGTTTCCATTGATAAAATAAGTTAAATTAGTTATTACTGTTATACTTACTGTTATATAAAAAAAAGTGATAAACGAATCGAAAAGATACGCGTTAGCGTTGTGATAGTGATTGACACTATATAATGCGTACTCACCATAAAAACCGAAACTAAAACTATACTTAATAATGGTAAACTTAAAATATCAGACATACAGTATTTTTATTTAAGAAAAATAACGCCTGATAACAAACCATAGCAATATACTAAATAGCCTCTAACTTTGTTTGGTTACGGCTGGTAGACATAATTCTTTTTGCTATTAGTTTATCATACAGTCCTTTAAGATATGGCCTAGTTTTACTTTTGGCGAAAAGAAAAAAAAATTACATGCCAGCAATGTATGGGAAAAGTTTCATTCCCCTTTGTCAAACTAAACTCTTATTTAATACTAGCGGTCTAGTATTTTATAAAGATAAAAGCGAAAAAGTCAAATTAAATCCTCACATGTATTCAACCAGAGGCTGCATTTTAAAAAGTTGATGTTTCAATATTTTAAAATAAATAAACAGGAAGTGGTCAAATTAAATTCTTATCAAAATAAATCAAATAATGGTTTTGGGCACATAATAATATGTGATTGTTTTGCATGTAAGTCATTGATATTGAAACGCATTGTTTCACGTTGGAACTCATACGTGATATGAAAAAATACATATTTATCGGGTTTTATTTTTTTATAAATATGATATACTTATATAATTTCAGAAGAAAAAACAAAACCCGAAGAAACATTAATAACCAATTTTGAAACGGGATCAACATGCCCTAAATATAAAAATAATTTGAACTTTAAATTAATTGTCAATCTGATGATATTACAGTTCAAAGTGTACAGTTTCAATACGACGATTTCAAAGATAAAGATTCAACATCTATAATAACATTTACTCTTTTAATATGTCTAAATCTAGACAAGATGCTCTATTGCAGCTTAAGAAAGCACATAAGAATAAGTAGTAACTTACCTACTAGATTGTTATTCCTTTTTTTTCAGATATTAATTTAGTCTTCAATATTAAATTACATAGAAGAACTCTCGAGATTGCAGCATCCAATAACAGAGAAGCCTTACAAAGAGCCGTTGTCACAAGAATCCCAAGTTTCCACTGCAGGTAAGCATCCTCAGCCAGGGTTACGGAGCAATTTCAAGTCCCTGCAGAAACTAATTTCAACTAAGTTTACTTTGTTTTTTATAAGCAAGTCAGAAGTTGCGGAGTTGGGATACTGGCTTTATGTGTTGAGAATGTTTTATAGTTTGGTAGACAATAACAATAGCAACACACCTATTTAAATACAAAATTATTTTTAGTAAAAGTTACAAGTTGGACACCACCGACACTAAGTACAATTCAGGTCACGGCAGGTTATAGTGGGCATTAGACACTAGCGCACAGCTGGATGCGGGAGCAAAACAACCCCTCAGTCGCGCGAGTGGCCCGGTGATCATGTATTTGTGTGGCCAACCAGGCAAAAGAACACAGCTTACAACTTTGTGATTTTTCATGTGTATCGTTATGAAATTTTGTACAGATTTTTTACATAAAAATACTAGACACGTGTTTCGAGTTTCGCATATACTAAAACAAATGTCGTGTAGTGTCGTATAATGTGTGTGTGTGTGTGTATTATGTATTACTAGCTTCTGAAAGCGGCTTCGCCCGTGTGTTGTTGGAAATTGATCCCAAGGGAATATACTCCCGGGATAAAAATATCCTATTTTCTATATCGGGACATGATCTACTTGTGTGTCAAATTTTATCCAAATCCGTTAAGCCGTTTGTGCGAGAAGAACTAATAAACATACAAACGTTTGCCTCTATATTATTAGTTGTATTTTGATAGACAATATCAATGCAACACATTATATAAAACTAATTTTACCTACGAACAGGTCTCGGCAACTTCTTTAAAGAAGACACATTTTTCTTTTCGTCATTTTCTTTCATTGCATTTAGATTTTTCACTGTGTGTTCAGTATTGACACAAAAACTCGACGTCGTGACTTTTCGGATAGATGAAATTTCTTCATTCATGTTTTTTGCTGAGATTAACAAGAATGAGATATTTTCGGATGGGCATTCCGTTGATAAGTTCTCAGGGTTATTAGAGGTCCATTCGTAGATACGGTATTTCGCGTTGCTTTATGTTTTTTTAATTTTATTCAGTACTAGCTTTTGCCCGCGGCTTCACCCCCGTACATAAAATATAGCCTAAATTACTCAGGAATAAAGCAGCTTTCTATCGGTAAAAAAAAATTAGCAATCGGACAAGTACTTGAGAGAGATTACCTCCTACAAACAAAAAAAAGCTTTACCTCTTTATAATACTAGTGTAGATAAAAATATTTCCTCCCTTCTAAAAAATTTCGAAAACAAAAATGGCGTTTTGTAGAAGGTCGTTCGTCACATGGAGGCGGGAAATTATGATTATGTTAGTGCTAAAGTTGTTTATTTTAATGAAAAGGTTGGGTTTAATCAACAGCGGTAATATCCTAAGTAATTCGAGTAATTTCGGGTCAAAATTAAACTTGGTTTCGCAACGGCTTTAACTATTATGAGAATGAGGAAAACGCGAAGTGAAAAATCAATGTTTTTTATACTGAAGTAGTTCTGTGGTTAAGCTATGATATGAATCCTGAAATCATCATCATCATTTCAGCCGAAAGACGTCCACTGCTGAACATAGACCTCTCTCAAGTGTCACCACAATGGCGGTCCTGTGCGTTTCGCATCCATCGAATCCTAAAGTGTTGATTAAGAAAATAAAATAAAAATAAATGAAAACGTTTATAATAATAATAATATTTATTGTTCAGAAAAAAGTTTTAAAAAATTATACGGTTTTTTATTTGACATAATTAACATAATTATACATTGGCTAAATAGTCACATTTAACAAGTACAGTGGTTCACAGTACATCTGATGATAATCGTTCAGCCATGAAGTTCAGCTAGGAAGTACATACTTAGAGAGTATCTCTACATTGACACTTGTTTTGGCCTAGAAGACATAGAGTATAATCTAAACTATTAAGGTTAATAACGTAGGGAATAATACTTTATGTAAATATTAAAGCTCCACATCAGGGTATTCTTCACCCCAGTCTTCCCATTGGACAACTGGGGCGAAGAATGACGCATTCTTCAGGCTCATAGTAGACCTCACCTTATTAATAAAGGTATTGTTTAGTATCTTAGACGAAGGTGCTATTGGTTAATGCCTAAATTATTAAGAGACAGCATGTCTTTATGTTTAGGATTTGGTACGAAAAAAGGATGCTTTTTATCATTAGGTGAAATAGTAAACAGGTTATGATGAATTTTATAAATTAACGATACGATAACGATAGCGTCACTAGATCGAGACACTACAATCTGTGTGAAGCTTAAGAACTTAACTGGTCCTCGCTTTCTATCCACACAATTTCAAAGCAACGATAAAAGTTTGATGGAACAGTCTGAAGTAACTCGCTTCTCTAGATTATCCGTATGAGTAATGTCTTCGAGTTTTCTCAAATCAACTCCTTCTAGTTCGCTCCACTTGCTCCAGCCGCTAGCGCTAGTGCAAGTTACAAGTAGCTGATGTAGTTACTATACTGTTCTTCCATCACCGCATGCTTGTCTTTCATATTGGAGTGCAATCCGATTTACAGCAATGCTATGTTTCTGACTTTTTATTTTAATGTTACACTACTATAATATGTTTTTAAATCAAGTGGGTATATATAACAAATATTAAAAGTACCTACTTTATAATATCTCATTGTTTGATTGGTTTAAAACAGGATTTTTAATCTAATACATTAAAATCTCGTGTCCACAGTATTTGTTATTTATGGTGGTAAGTCCCCTCCTTTGAGGAGTGGCTGGAAAGGCAACACGGAGTCCTTACCTTCCGCATGACGCAGGTCCTCACCGGACATGGTAAGTTCGGGTGGTTCCTGCACCGGATTCGTGCGGAGAAAACGCCCGGTTGTCACCATTGTGTGGACTGCCTAGAGGACACGGTGGAGGTGTGCCCCGCTTGGGAAGAGCAACGCCATGTCCTCGTGGGGGCGATCGGCAGCGGCGATCTCTCGCGCCGGGCCTTGGTACAGGCCATGGTCCGGAGCAAGGAGGAGTGGCAGGCGATCGCCTCCTTCTAGCAGTAATGCTAGCAAAGGAGGCGGCGTCCTCACGCCCCGGCCGCGAGGCGCGGGCTTGCGGACAGCGAGCAATGGGTAGCTCGCCGTCCGACCGTCCGGTAACCGTCCGGACCGAGCCCAAGTTGTCGACAGCGCGTACTGTTCCACGCGTGCCTCAAGGAGATGTCAGCAACTGTAGGGGCCCAGCTGGGTCGAAGCCTACTGGGGCCAAGGGTCTGATTCTGAAAGGAATACTCGGCCCTGGTACGAAAGGCAACGAAGGAACAGGAGTGGGTTTTTATTCAGTAAAAGTCTGACACTATCTCTCGCTCCACCCAAGAGCGGGGGATGTCATAAGAAGATTTTCCCACCGAAATAAAAAGCAGTATTTGTTAACATAATCCTCCAAAAACGCTTGACCGATTTTTATGATTTTTTCTTGGCAGAACAACGTTTGCCGGGTTAGCCAGTTATAGAAAAATGTTTGTCTGCAATGCGTGAAGTGACGACCCGTAGGTATCAAGTCTTTTTTCAGTTTTAGCCTTTTTATTTTGACCATTGTCACTTGACATGTATTGTCCCTCAAAGTTACTTTAATACATAAACTCTATTATATTAGTGTACATTGTAACCTGTTTTGGTGTACAATAAATAACAGCGATAAGACCGCCCATTGTGACACCCTATTAATTTTAAGTTCCTAATGTAAGTAATTTTGATTTTTGGTGTACAATAAAGAATATATCTATCTATCTAAAGAGAACATAGTATGAAGGAATAACCATTTCAAAATCATTACATTATTTTAAACGCATTACCCCATATTAGGAATAACGCTTGTACCGTAGGTGCGTTCACAAATATGTAAACTCACATACACAGGACACCTAGACTTGGAATACGAACGGGAACACAACCCATGACACGCAGTGCAGCAGCCGCCATTTCAACCACTGCGTCATTCGTGTCGTCAATACAACGGCATATGTACGTACGTAGTAGAGGAAGAGTGAAGGTGATTTAAATTTATCACTTTTGACAGTTGACCTTTATATTCCACATGTACTCTTACCTAAACTGTCAGGCAGCCAGCCCCAAGAAATAGGCTTAATATTTTCCAACGGTTACCCGAGCGAGTGTCAGTGGAATCTAATAAGCGAGTTGAACCGACGCAATCCGATTGTCCCGGCAGACGGCCGGCGGGCTAACGCAATTTGATGCGAGGTCGAATCCGCCCGACACCCTCACGTATGACTGACGAGTTTGTTGCTGACAGTTTTACAGTCCAAGAGGAGCCAAGGTGTAGCTGGGGTGGAGGGGTGGTAGGTCGGGGCTGTGACGCTGTAGGAAAGTGCCATGAATTGTTTATGCCAGAATGTGGTGAAAAGTGGCTGAAGTGGCTGTTGTTTTTTGTGACAATCTTTCTTCAGAGTAGTAACTACTATGTACTTAACAGTACTCTCATGGTCACGATTCACGATACACAATAAGGAATAATTATTTAGATTTTCAATCTGATTTCTTCAGAGAAAGGTCTACTAAAAGCTACTAATCAGGACATTTATCCTCAAACAACACCAGAATGACACTTCATAACAAAAGAAAAACAAAAAGGAAGAAATACGCCGAATCCTTCTAATTCTCTAAGTCATTTATCGTGCCTCTCATTTTAGTTACTGTGCCATTCGAAAATAAACTTTGAGATGCAGCTGTAGGATCTAAAGTTGTAGAGCTAGTGGTAACGATACGGGTGCACGCAAACACATTACCATATATACAAGGAGACAACAGTGTTCCGTCTAAAAGTTAATGAAAATGTTTTGTGGGTTTTCATTACATTTTAATAATGTGGTAGAGGGGGATCAAATTTGAAAGATATATGAGGAAACTATAGCACTTTATATTCTGATCTTGGCACTACAGCGTCTCCTAATAGAAAAATAAATAATAGAGGAAAACCATACATTATGTCACTGCTCTTTACAAAGTTTTCAAAACATAATTATTATGAAGTTTTGAAAAAAAAAAACCATGTCATACTATCTCGTGCGAGATACAATCACAATTCATTTCATTTTCATTAGAATCCAACAAATAACAATGATTTATTTAATGTATTCGTTCCGATTAATGTTTCAGCAAAGAAGAGATACATAAAGGGTTACGAAAATAATATAAATGTAAATGAACAGATAATATTATTCTAAATCATTCATAAGAATGGTCCTTGGTGAAATTGCAAAAGCTTTGAATAAGTACATGTAGCAATGACAAATATTCAACTAAATTAAATATCTAAGCAGTATAGCTTAGATGTTTAATAATTTAGTAGTTTTTTTTTAACGAAAAAAAAAGTTCCTAGAAAATAGAATTGAAATTCTTTGCTAAAGTCTATGATTCTTGATAGCTAAAACCTGGGGGTCTTTAAGTCAAGAGTAAATAGATTACTTCTAGGTAAGAGAGCTCCATCGTCGACTAGATCATCGGTAACAATTAAGAGAGATAGTGGTAAAGCGCCACCTATCAATGATAAAAAAATAAAAAATCTATCAACGTTTATGAAGTAAAAGTAAAGAGAAAATATAAATGCTACTGAAACCATTTGGCAAGACCCTCCTTTAAATATTATTTTTACCTCAGTTAAATGTTCATGAGGTTTTTTTTTAAGGTGTAAAATCATCCAATGACTTCTCCCGACCTAGGACGGAGCGGGCGGTCGCGTCAGACTTTTACTGCGTTCCAGGACCCTGGGTTTTCCTTTCGGAAGTCAACCCATAACCCCAGTAGGCTTCGGCCCAGCGGGGCCCCTACGGTTTTGCTGACACCTCTTTCAAGCGCGTGTGAGTTGTTCATGAGGTAATATTGCTATAACGATTACTGGACCATCATCAAGCTACCATTATCATATTCCACAGCTATTATAAACTAGCGAGCTCTATAGCAACGACACAGATACACATTATGCAAAGTGCCCACAGTAACGTTAGATAGTTATCAATGTGTGAGCATGTTTACTACTTTAATATCCTCGTAGGTACGTCGTGAAGGTGCCAATTAAGAACACAGAATGGCTGTGAAACGTTCCGTTTCCATGTTTGTAGGTTTATTATTGAAATAGAAAAGTTATTTTATAGAATCGTTAGTGTAGAGAAACTTAGTATGAAACAGTTAACGGTTTTAAAGTCCTGAAGTTACACTGAACTTGTCTTGTTGTGAAGATAGTGTACAGTAAAATAACTATATGTTATCTCCCGGTATTATATTCAGCACATTCACGAGATAACATAACATCAATACCTGTGTACCTGTGTACATGGGGTGCCTGCCGGTCATACCTCCACAACCCAGTTACTGGGCAACACGATACTCCTTGCATAGACTGATGGTCAGACTTTCTGGCGTCTGACTATCTGTACCGACTGTCAAAGATCTATGAAGGACGACCGGGAACAATGGCTTTACGTGCTCTCAGAGGCGCTGGGTGTCAGTTATGTCTTAGATAAACTTAGAATAGTAAATATGAATTGATAAATTCACAATGGTACTTGCCCTGTTTCGAACTCGCAACCTCATGCATAAGAGATGGGTACCTTAATTATTGGATTATCACGACACATAAAAAACAGGGATACAATCTTGTTATGTATACGAGTATTATAGGAATATTTTCACTGATGGCATAGATTTACCGTAAACAAAGCCTTTGGCTAAATATAATACCCGATTAATAATACGATTGCTATCTCAGCGTTATTGCCATCCTATGAAAACAATAATAATATCATGGAAGTGCTCCTTATAACAACAAATCCACAAACCAATGGAAATATTGTGGATAATGGCTCTATAAACTAATGTTGCGACGACAGCTAACTGTGATTGAGTTTGTTTATTGGGAAAAATCTCATTTTAGGCGAATGATTGTAAGTGTAAGTAATAAATGAGTTTTTCAGGTTTCATCAATGTTTTTACTCTTCAATATTTACAATATTTATCTCAGGACCCTGAGGTCCTGGACCTTTGGAAGGCGTACGAGGAGCTGAAGCCAACTCGCAGAGGCCCTTTAGATAATTATAATGGAACATGATACCTTTTTACTCTTTATTATTATAGTTTATTTATTGAGGCTTCTTGCTAAACAAACTTATAAATAGACGTGTAATGTAAATAGGGTTAAAAGTCCCATATTGTTCTTATACTACAAATAATTGTTATTTAAAAATGTATTGTTTTATTTTACTTATAATTACTACTACACAATGTACTATATTGTGAAATAAATTACTTATGACTTTTTGAGAAGGGAGGATCCTCCGATCAGACTTGAGTTGTGTCTCGTCTGTGCAATTACTGCCCGATGGTTATTTTCGAGCTGTTGTATATATGATTCCGCATTGTAGGATTTCTGTGACGTCAGGTTTTTAGTTCGTATATGGGGGTATAGATGTCGCTACATCACTCCTCTCCGGAGACTGCTGGTCGACAGTAGGATGAATCGTCCGTAGTCATGCGTGCCAGGGCCAGTAAAAGGTTGCTTTCAGTAAGTTGGAACCGGAAGACGCAGAGTCGAACTGTTTTCTGTAATGCCCCAGTGAGTCGGGCTGATGATATTGCTGTGAATCAGGAATATCATCAGCCCGACTGCAGGCTCCAGTGTGTCGAATCAGTGCTGTGTGACGTAGTGGCTTGACTGCTGGCAGTGAAAAAGAGAGGTTTTTCACGACTCTTCATGTAACCAACTGAAGGTGTAGTGTGTCGCTGAAGAAGTTGAGGGCGGAGAAAGCCGCTGAGGATGCTCATCCGTAATGCATGTCTGCTAATTGCTGGTGCTAAATATACCCGTAAATGCTGTGAATACTGGCTTGCTGTATGACTGTATGCTCAAGGGCTTGGGGAAGCGATGATGCTGATGAAGTAGATGCATGGATATTACGCTGACGTTCATAGTCGAGGGCCACCAGTATAGAGCTATACGAAACAGAGTGTAAAGTTTCACAAACTTCCATTAAAAGTGAAGGTCCTCCAACCAGACGCCTGTCGTATCTAGTCTGGGCAACTGCCCGACAATTCTTTTGCGTATATCAGTTCGCTACGTATACATGTACATAAGGAGAACTATCGTACCGCGATGTAGGCTTTGTTTGTGTAAAATGTGTTTAAAGATCTGACGTCTGCCGTTCGTAAGCGGCATTACAGATACCGCTACCATACTGTCATATATAGTAATCATAAAGGATAATAGAAGAGCCAGACGGGTCGTTGTGTCACACAAGTGACAGAAGCGTCCAGTTGTGGACGCTTTTCAGCTGAGTTGATGATGATGACTAAAGCATTTGACCGGCCTGTTGGTCTAGTGGTTAGTGGCCCTGACTACTATGCTGGAGGTCGTGGGTTCGATTCCCACCCAGGACAAATATTTGTGTGATGAGAACGATCATTAATTTGTTCTGTGTCTGGGTGTCATTTTATCTATTATTAGAAATATATAAGTGTGTTTATCAGTTGTCTAGTACTCATAACACAAGCTCTACTTAGCTTGGGACTAGACGGCGTGGTGTGATAGTTGTGGAATATTATTATTAGCATGAAATAAAATGTAAACAAATAAATAATCTGTGTTATTTTCGTGAATTGTGAAATTGTATTGTATAAATACATTATTGCCATAAAATAATTCCACTTGATCTGCCATCGCGGTATCATGCCGTTATCTCACCGTAACAGAACCGTTTACAAAAGGGTTTACTTATTATTTTATACTACTGTTTTATTGTCTCTCGTAAAATATGTTGCTTTAATAAAGTTTCCTTCTGCTGATCGGGTTATAAAAGCCAAATGAAATTTAATATTTTGCAGGTTGTAAAATATACAACGTAAGAAAATGTTACCTGTTTTTTTCTTTGAGTTAGATATGGTTAGGAATTGGTTAACCCTTTTTCTGAAAGGTTGAGTTAGCATGTTAAGTATTACCTACATAATAATATTGAACTTTATTTATTTGACAGGAAATGCAGGTTTTTATAACAACTAGATCTGGCAGGTCGCTACATTTTGTATTGGTAGTACCAACACACCATTCTTAGGTTACATAAACATGTGTAAATTAAACCAGTATTATATTGGTAGTCGAAGACATGTGACATCCACCCGTGGTGGATTACGGCCCATTCCCTCTCCTAGAGAGGAGGCCTGAGTCCCAGCAGTGTGAACATTAAAAAAAGGTTGATTATGCTTATGCTTATATTGGTGGTCAATCTTTTTAGAACGGTACTTCAAGTATTCATATGTTTGTTGATAACCTTGTAAAAGTACTTAAATATACATTTTTTTTTAATAGTACACGCACACCTATAAAATATAGACAAGAAGAAGGAAACAGAAAAATAGTCACAATCACAAGTTAGTCAAAAAGTTAGAAAAGCAGACTGAGGTAGTTTGTACAATTTGCATACCTAGTATCACTCCACTGTTTGTCTAACATTCAATAATATGTTATTAAAATAAAATAATAAACCGAGTTCATGAAAAAAAAAACACAAAGAATGCAAAATAACTTTAATTTCGGTTTGGTGTTTCTGGTTTTGTTTCTTAGTTACTTAATATCAACTTTTTAGTTGTGATACCCCTCAGCTAAACCTAAATAGAGTCCAAGTTCTATAGTAAGGTACAATCACCCAGTAAAAGTGCTTAGATACCTTAACGCCTATTTTCCCTTGCACGTTAGAGTTCAAGTTTTCGAAAATTAAACTAGATGGCGTTGGTTTCTTCACAGCTAAGTGGCGAGCAAAGGCAATCTCACAAAGTATAAACTTGACTTTTAGTTTAACAAATAATAGACACATGCGTCATCATTGTCGTCAACAACTGATTGTAGTTCATAATTTCATCAACTTAGCATAAGTCAAGATGGCCTAGTGGTATAGAGCACACAGATTGAAGCGCAAATCAGTGTGCCGCAAGTTCAAATCCCACGCAAATGTTGACTTTTTGTAAGTTCTTACCCGATTGGAAGTTATGGATTATCATTACATATTATTATATTAAATTATTCTTTAACTTGTTCACACATTTCTTAGAGTTAGAAAGGGATCACAAAAAAACTAAATAAAGAATTAGATTTCTGCGAGGTAGACATAAGTTTTAACTTGACCGAAATGAACTGTCGTTTGGTTGTAGTTGTTGGTTAGTGACGTGTGGTTAACAGTATTGTAATATTCGCAAAATGCAGGCTAATATTAGTATTGAAGTGAGGGCGACTATCATTGGGCTGCATAAAAGCGGTCTTAATAAAACACAAATATCTGAAGAAACCGGACTGAATGTGAGTATAATAGCTATTAATGAATTGTAACTTTATTATAAACTAGCTGTTACCCGCGACTTTGTCTGCGTCAAGTTAGTAAAAATGCACAAACGTAATTAATAATTCTGTGCTTGTGATTCGTGCTAAAAACATCTAATTCAAATAACGGAAATTAATTTCAGTAAATATATTATGTAAAATGTATTTCTTATGTCCAGATATATAATTTATTTTATTTATTTGGCTCACCAGTAATAGAATACTCGTCCATGATATACATCAAATAAATTACTTATCATCATCAATAAACAGAAACAGACATGTTGAGGTCGAAGTAGTTGATAAACTGTGGTTCTGCCTACCCCTAAAAGGAAAAGGTGATAGTTTAAGTTTGTTTTTGGTTTATTCTATGATGAAACAACGCTGTATGATTTTAATATGATTGGTTCATTATAATAGACAAAAAGTGTATTAAACCGTTGTTTTCTTTTAACAACACTAAATAAATGTTATTTAACGTAGGCTATAAAAAAAGTGGATAAAGTAGTTTTCAAAATGTTAAATGTTGCCAAAATGTATAAAGAGTCTGTACGGATCTTGTTCTGAGGTCAATACCCACAGTTTTTAGTGTCTGCACGTTTTACTTTTAGGAAGAAAATCATCAAATACCTTCCCCCGCTCTGGGTAAAGCGAGAGTTTGTGTCAGACTTTTACAGACTGAAACCAACCTGTGTTCCTTTAATTTCCCTTAGTGTTCTAGAGCTACGGTAACTTGCACGCGGCAGCAAATCTTCCTTCTTTGAGGAAAAGAGAGGACGCTGTGGTGTCTTTCTAAAGACACCACAGCGTCCTCTCTTTTCGCCTGACGAAGATCTCTAGGTCCAATGCCTGCTAGAGCTATGAGATTTTTCGAAAGAATTACCTCCCATAAGAATTTGCCTCGATGATATTTCTCTGCAGACTTTTAGCCGGGTCCGTTATGCAACTTTGGCGGAGGTGAATTTCGAAGGAGCATAATCGGCTTCAGCCCATCTTCAGCTGGATAACGTGCACTGATAGTCCACTGCTGCTAGCGATTATTAAAATACTACAGAGTAACCTACGATGTCATCTTGCTCCACAACTGTACTTATAAAGAATTTGTGAAAAAATTGTTGCAGTTTGATGTTGACTTACATCACGTCGAGTTTGAAACAGAAACCTCTCGAAACACCCTAATACCCCCTCATTACTCCGTGTTTGTGACTCCACAAAACTATAAAATGACAGCGAACAAATGTCGCAACCAATTGGGGCTGTGACTGACTCTGGCATCCGTCAGAATGTTGTCCCAGTGTTGATCACCACTCACTGACCACTCTTAAGGAGGTAACGTCCAGTTGTCGACTTAAGGCTGCAAGTAATGTAGGATACATCATACGTAATCAAACTATCTTCAGGAACGCAAACCACGTCGGGGCCTTGTGTGAAATATGTCTTCATGGGTTTTTCATGAAATTCTTAATGATCTTCAATTTTTGGAATCTTTGAAATTAGGTACTTGTTCCAAACAGTAGGTTGTGGTCAAGTCCGGGGGAGAGACTACTTGAAGTACTGGTAACCTTCACGAACTGCTCAAGAAGCATCTTTCTGTGATTAAGTACCTACCTATATTTGCTGGTTTTTTGGGGGTCCTTCCGAAACATCTGCGTTCGATGAAGACCGGAACCGACCGCGTCAGGCGGAAAGAGAGCCTTTTTAGACTTTCCTCAAAGAAGGTATTTGCTGCCGCAATTGTGGCGTGCAAGTTACCATAGCCCTGGAACGCTAAGGGCAACTAAAGGAACACAGGTGGGTTTCGGTCAGTAAAAGTCTGGTACTACCTCTCGCTTTACCCAGAGCGGGGGAAGGTATTTGATGATTTCCTACCTAAAAGCAAAAGGTGCACACACTAAAAACTGTGGGTATCGACCTCAGTATCAACTCCGTGACTCAGACTATTTATACATTTTAGCAACTGAAAACTACTTTCTCCACCTTTTTTTTGATAGCCTACATTAAATAACATTTATTTAGTGTTGTAAAAAAGATAATTCTACGGTTTTTGCGCGCGTGGAACACTACGCGCCGTCAACGACTTGGGCTCGGTTCGGACGGTTACCGGACGGACGGACGGTGAGCTACCCATTGCTCGCCGTCCACAAGCCGGCGCCAACGGTGGCCGGAAATCGGGATCGGAACCCCTCGGTTAGGATCGGCTGTGTCGCGAGGGTTATTGTCTCGCGCGTGCGGCCGCCTCCTTTGCTAGCATTACTGCTTCGCAGAAGGAGGCGACCGCGCCCAAGGCCCACCGCGCTTTACGCTATTACAAATCTTGTTATGATAAAATGCCTGGACCTAACTGTGGTTTATTTTCGTAAATATTTTTGGCATTTACGAAGCAATTAATTCGAATTCAATAATTTTTATAAATAGGTCTAGAAACATTTGCTGATTTCGTGATAACGCCATCTATTGCTGAAAAGCTTAACCTTACCACACACTGAGGCTCTACCACGAGCTCATAACGTGATCCATTTTACGACCTAAACCGGACTGTTAAAGGGATGGAGCTATATAGGGTGTATAGCTCCATCACTCTTTTTCGCTCGTACGTCTGACATTTTGACATTATGATAATGTCAAAATGTCAGACTATCGCTCGGTAAGGCCCCTGGCCACCTACCGAGCGATAGTTAAATAAATAGTTTGACAAATTTAATTCGTGTGTTTGCTATTCAAAGCCAGATGGCGTCACTGAGGCATAGGATGACATTTTTTCTAAGACATGTTTTCTGATAGCCGCTCTATTGTATCTCTTTAGATCTCTTTGTAGACGTTTGAATGCATAACCGCTGGATTTCTGTCTTGTATAGTGAAGGTCAGTATAATCTGCCAAACTGCTTCGAAAGTGCTGATGTAGAAACCAGACTGTCGATAAAAATAATACTAAGAACGCAAAAATATGTAAAAATTTCTTGTTTACAGTAAAATAAAACAAAACTATCACAAAAAAGAAACTGAGTTTTGAACCACTATCCCCTTACGTGCCGATCTAATCCAGACGCGACTGCACTACGGTGTTCGTTGATTTATGTGTAAAATAGGTGTTCTTATATAAACGTCAACCCTTTGTCGATGATAGCGTGATGATTTTCATCTCAGATATTAAATTTGTTGCTAAATGAAAAAAAGAAATATTATTTTCGTTTTGCCACTTGGATTTTATTACATGTTTGATTACTTTTTACAAAAATATGGAGTAAAAATGTCTAAGATGTGTAAAAAATATGCTAAAAGTCCTATTATTATTGTAATCGAAGTACCATCGCATATTATATACAAAAAAGACGACAAAATACTCACAAAAATTATTACTATAACTGGGGATCGAAGTCACGGCAAATCGTTCAATACTGACATTTTGGAATATTGCTCACCCCCCATAGCAAATAGCGTGATAATTTATAGCCTATGTCCTTTCTCAAGCTCTATTCTATCTTTGTACCAAATTTCATCAAAATTGGTTCAGCGGTAAAAGCGTGAAAGCGTAACAGACAGACAGACAGAGAGACAGACAGACAGACAGAGTTACTTTCGCATTTATAATATTAGTATGGATTAATCTTCTAATTAAAATGTATGCCATTTATGAATCCATCCATCGTATCTTTATGAGGCTTAAAAGAGAAATACATAAATCGTTGGGTTTATTGGATTTATAAATGCAGTTTTATTTTAAAATTATATTCAATAATTATGATTGTTAACATTTTATATAATGAAAATGAAGTCAAGTAGGTATAGCTGCCTAATATATTTTTTTTTGTTTTAGAAAAATACTGTAAGTCTTTGGATAAAAAGATATGAGGAAGAAGGTAGCCTTGCTAGTCGAAAGAGAAGTGGGAGACCGAAGCTTATTAGCGAGGCGCAGCGACGACATATGGTGGACGTATACGAAATAAATGGTTTCGCACCAACGAGACATTTTGCGGAATTATATGACACCTCGATGGATACTGTTCGCCGTGCACTTCACGCTGAAGGCGTGCATCACAGAAAACCTGCTAAAAAGCCGTACTTGACAGAGAGGCATAAACAGGAACGATTACGTTTCGCACGTGATTATTTAGATTTTGATTGGAATACTGCGGTATTTTCAGATGAAAAAACATTTAAATCCAGTCAAAAGGGCAGGCTTCACTTATGGCGCAAGAATAACACTCGCTGGTGTGATAAAAACATTATTCCTAACACCGAATCAGGTCGAATCACAATTAATATGTGGGGATGGATGAGTGCAGCAGGACCAGGAGAACTGGCTTTCATTCCTCCACGCGCAAACAGTTCAACTTATGTGGAAGTGTTAGACTCAATTATGCTACCTTCTGTGCGCAACATTTACCCAGCTGAAGAGTTAGCACAATTTCCGTTTGTCCAGGGCAATTGTCCTATTCACCGAGCGAGTACTGTGCGTGAGTGGTTTCACAATCACCCGGAAGTAATTGTTATTCCATGGCCAGCGCGATCACCCGACCTCAACCCCATAGAAAATCTATGGGGTTTGATGGTGCAAAGGTGGGACTCGCGGAATGAGAGGTCTACGGAACAATTAAAAACCCATTGCATGGAGGTATGGGAAAGTTTTAGAGGGAGCGAAATATGCGGTAATATGGTTGGGTCCATGCGCAAACATCTACTTGACTGTATCGAAAATAATGGGGGTTATACAAAATATTAAGTTTTAGTAAAATCAGTCGGTGTAATTAAATATTTAGTAGGCCATTTTATTTTAACATATCCATGATTATTCGTTAACAAACACTGTATTATATTGTGTTTACTTTCGTTTAAAACAGCTATATATTTTAACTTGTGCCATTGCCTTATCTTAAGAATGCAGTGAACTCGCTATCAATTTTGTTGACAATAATCATGATTCTATTTCGTTTTTTATTCTTCTACCCACACTGTTCTAACATAATAGTTCAATTTATTTTTCTCATCTAATTGACGATTATCTTGTGAGAACTAAAGTTCTTTTAACAGAAATTGAGGTTTAGTTTCAATCTTCTTTTCGTCAAGAAAATGAACAATTAAGCTATGACCTCAATACATTCATTGTGACGTTACATACAAATAAAATGTTTACAAAGTCTAAATCATATATCACTTTTCAATAAATAACTGGATATAATATAAACAATTATATTTTATTTTATTAAAATTTTAATATCCTTTCATTGTTACGTTATTCATATTATGAATGGTCTAAGTGGGTATACTTCCAACAAACAATCTTACACGTAACATAGATAACGGTTACAAGATAAATTTTTTGTCTAGGTAACAATTCGGCGTCACAATTCTCATATATGTTTAATTTGTAAATATAAAGAATATGTTTTTTTATTAAACACGTCTTTTTATTTCCACCTTACAACATTGAAAAGATGTAACAACTAAATAATTGAAAATTACGAATGTGTTCTTCTTGTGGTTAATAGATCATATTCGTAATTTGCAACTATTTAGTGCAAAAAATGCAATAGTATTTTTCATAGAAATATAAAAAAGAACTATATTAATATAGATTGGGAATTTTCAAAGTAATAAATAACCACAACGGACCGACCATGATTTGAATTCGGGCTACGTTGTTTGCGAATCCAACACTTAGTTCATACGGCTAACAGCACATGACACGTTTGCGTGAATTTTATCAATGCAATGGTAAGAACAAGTCGCCTCTGTGACTGTGTGATGCATATTCAATGGCACAGAAAAATAATAATGATATTTTAAGCTCAGTGCGACAACAGTTCCTTATTATGTGTTATCTGTGGAATGTGGATACTCATACACGCGCACACATACGCACGGAAGTATCGTGCGTGCTCGCTCGGTTCGTAGCAATGTAATCTTTAACTTTTGCGGCCTCACTGTAAATCCATATTCAACCTACCCTCTCAAGTTTGAAAACTAACACATAGATAATCAAATATTTATAAATTGATATTCAATTTTAATATCTTCATCTCTTTAAAAGAAATTATAAATTATTTCAATGTTTGAAGAAACAAAAAGAAAGTACAAAAATAAGCATTAATTAAGCATTAATCATTTGAAGCACAGCGGCGCCATCTATTAACAGTATAATGTAATGTTGTCGATAGCAACATTTCAATCAGGTTTTACGCTAGATGGCGTCATTTCTCGCTTCACACGATTTTATTTCTGTACTTCCTATGCACTTTTGCAGCAGACTTTACCTATATAATATAACTATTACAAGTGTGCCTATAACATTTGAAGACCTCCCTCAGTTTCTGTAGGATCCCATCATCAGATCCTGACTTGATGACCATGGGATCAACTGGAAAGTATACCTTTTCAAACAACATTAGAATTTTTCAAATGGGTCCAGGCATCTCCGAGTAATCAGGACATACATAAAAAAGAAAAGATTTTTTCAGCGAATTGAGAACCTCCTCCTTTTTTGAAGTCACTCAAAAACAGAATAATATAGTTACTAAACTGAAGACATTTTTAAACAAGATAATCCTCTCCAAGAAAAATTGCCTTCAGCATGAGCTCTTCAAAGGTAACCCTACTACACTGCCACCACCGCACGTACAAAGGGTGTCATGTTTCGTGATTTTTCATCGGACGTACGTCAATTAACATGTAAATTGGACTCGCTAGCTGATGAGTCCCCGAGCGTAGGGTTGCCCCCTTTCAAGTGTTCCGGGATATAGCAGCGTCGCTTTTTTGTGACACGGAGGGATCTTTAAGCGGAAAGCGCTTTAGTGGCCCGAAGCTGGGTTTAATAAACATAAATAAACGTAAAGCTTAAGTTTAGAAAGTTTGCTAGCAAGTAACGATAGAGGACACAACAATTTAAGACAATACCAATACATAATATTATATAGACAAACCCACAATTGAGAAGTGTTGTGTTCGTAAAAAGGCACGTTTGGCGCAGTGATTTGGCAATTGGCGTGTTGCGGGTTCGATTTCCGCATGGAGCAATACGAGTATAGGCTTCTTATATATGTGAATTAAATATATATGAACGCCTCCATGATACAAGTGAAATTCCTAGTGTGAGGAAAAGATTTAAAAAAAAATGTGGTTCCTTTCTTCAAGGTCATAGAAAGGTTGATCTGGGATTCATTTTTATTCACTTAATATCTACAAACAAACATCGTTGTGTCCAGAAATATAATATCAGAGACTCTTAATCAACAAAAAACTTTAGGACAGACATCCCTACGGGTTTGCATGTATACATATTGTACATATATAGGCATGTTCATTTCCGTGTACACATTTTAAGCAGTAAAGAGGATTTGCTTAATAAAACATCGGATTTGTGTAAATCCGTGACCGACGGGTGTTCAGGGCTCATACAAGACTTAATTAAGTAATAACCGGTCGGTTGTTTTGGCTTATGAATAAAAAATATTGGCGTCTTCATTCCTACGTAATGATCGCATCAGGAATGAAGTTTTCCGCAAAAGGCATTGACAGTAGAAAGGGCACAACAACATTGCAACATTGCTCGCAGAACAGATGGCCGTTGGGGCCGAAAGGTTCTGAAATAGCGACCGCGTACCGGAAGACGTAGCGTTGGAAGGCCTCCCACTAGGTGGACCGATGACCTGATGAAAGTCGCGGGAATCCGATGGATGCGAGACGCGCAGGACCGTTCTTTGTGGCGATACTTGGGGGAGGCCTATGTCCAACAGTGGACGTCTTTCGGCTGAAATGATGATGACGATGACTTATACCTACATACCGATTTATGCTTGTATTGAGCAAGTTAGTGATAGCGTGACGGGTGACAGGACCGAAAGGAAGAAAAAAACGTATGGGCCGACAAGGGCAGGAAGATGATGATGAAGATGATCAGCCTTCAGCAAGTGTGGTGATAATACTCGTGCTTTTTAGAGTTTCGTATCTCAAAAAGAAAAAGCGGAACCCTTACAGGATCACTGTTGCCCGTCCGTCTGTCTGTCTGTCTGTTTATCTGTCTGTCTGTCAAGACCCTTTATCCCGAGAACACGTGGAGGTATCGAGTTGAAATTAAAACTATATACTCAGGTCTGCAGCCCCTTGAAACTGTGAAAAAATCATACTTCTAAATTAATGCACTAGCTTCTGACGTTTTATAAGTGCCCATGTAGGCCTATGTGAAATAAGAATATTTTTGATTTTGATTTTGAATGACAAAAAAAAGATACGGCCGTTTATGTCGCAAAAAACGTGTATTTCGACACTCTCAAGAAATCAGAATTCATAGGGTACTTTCCGTTGACCTAGAATCCTGAAATTTGACATGAAGCAAGGTCTCATAGCACAAGCATAGGAAAAAACTGTAAATTTGTAGTTACGTCACAAAAAAAACTTTTTGCGATTCGGAAAAATCTTCGTTAACTCAATTTGGGAATTGAACTGTTTTCTTAGGTAAGTTTGTACGGAACTCTCGGTGCGCGAGTCCGACTCGCACTTGCCCGGTTTTTTTGGTATGATAAGATACCTATGCCCCGTTACAGAGCAGTGAAAGGCTGGTACTAACACACACACACACACACTTTTAATGAATACCTACTAGCTTTTCTCGTGGCTTATTTCAGAGGAATGTGCGCTTTGCCAGGATAAAGCAACCCACAGCACTCAATGATCAGAGAGAAATTTCTCTGAGTATCTTTTTTTTTTGGCGTTCGTCAGTCAGCGTGAAGCGAGAGTGCAGGAATATTTGAAAGAGTTACCGTAGCCCTAGAACGCAAAAGGCAAATGAAGAAACATAACATAAGCCACTCGTATTCCTTCAGTTGTCTTTTACATTCCAGGGCTGCGGTGACTTTTGCGAGCAGTCCAGCGGCTGGCGAGATCGAATCAGTACTCCAAGTTGATAATATGTGAGTACTGACAAGTAAACAGTTTGTGTATATGCTTCTGTATTATATAACTTTAGAGAGCTTCTTGTGTTCTCTTATTCAGCATTCTACCATCAACATACGACCTAACAATTGCAATCCCAGAACTGACAAAGTAGTAACACAAATACTTGGTTTCTATTCCCTAAAGAGTTTCCCAGTCGGAGCTACAATCGTAATAACGTCATTAGATCACGGGTAAAAGATATTGCGACTGAAAAGATAGCAGCCCCATAATCCATTAGTTGGCTAGGGCGCCCAGGGGGACCATCCACCTGCCGTATACCTCGGCGAAAAAGGAAAACGGAACCATAATTGCAAAAACGGCTTAAAATGATAAGATAATTTTTTCTTTAACTGTTTTTGGAGACAAAGGCGTAGGAAAACAAAAGAACGGCGTAGTGACATAAAAGATAATTCAGCAGAAGGTCTATTATGAAAAAATATCAAGGTCACGTGAAAAATTAAGAAACAATTTCCATGAAAAGGTTCAAGCGTGGCTGGCGGTGGTGTGTTGTTTTATATTGAGCTCATTCATGCTTTACCGGCATTGTTCAGACCAAACAGATTGTCGGCCGCTGACTATAAGTAACCACTGAGTGTTACACTTCTCGTTCACACTGAATCGACTATATGCTATTACGTAGTGCGTTGTCGCTGACTCTCGGTGGCTGATTATTGTACTACGCTTAGCAAACCTACTCTTTTGTTCACACAAGTAACGCATTCTACGCTATAACGTACTGTCCGCTTGGTGAGAACGCATACTGCAGACTGAGGCCACACTGGGGCTGACAGTGAGCATACTCACAGTCAGCTGCGGACAATACGTTTGGTGTGGACGATACCTAAGCGTACTATGTTTCAGTTCTTCTGTAACTCCAGTCCCCACGATGACCAGAATGACTTAAAGTATAAAGTCACTTTGCTAATACAATTCAAGTTGGGTCGACTTTTCGTTGGATCTCTGTCTAGGGGACTCTTTGTTTCTACAGTGGAAGGCCAAAGTGAAAGGTCTCTATTTGGGGAACGATTTCGCTTTGAATGTAGAATCGGAAGGCTCAGGAAAGTAAAGGATATTAATCTGTGATACTAAGATGATCACCTGAAATTGTTTTATGATCTCTCGGTTGTTTTTGTGAAATTATTTCGAAAATATTTATGAGACTCTAATATTGCTCATTTTATAAATGAAATCGGAAAAGTAATCTAACTTATAACAAAGTTTTGAAATGAGCAGATAACTGAATTTAAATGTCTTTTGTAATTTAGAAGATTGACCTTTACTCTTGTAATACTGCTTATCTCCCTAAAGCTTACATGACAAAGATATGTGTGTACCAAGCTAAAGTTTAAATTAAGTTATAGGTACGACTAATCCGAAGCGGCGGCAAGTTATGAACTTAACAAAAACTTAGCTCGTGTTAATCCTGTAACCTGTGCACTTCTCGATTAAACCAATAGATTCTCCCGTAGTAGAGATAAAATGAAACCAATTTAGTTATTATGTAAGGTTGTTACGTTTTAACTTTGGAACATCATTGTATGCACAATTTACTACATAATATAATATTAATTTTAAATTGTGTACAGCACTTTCAGAATTCTGGTTACTGCAACTTTGATAACAAGGCTCCCTTTTTTCACATGGGTAGTCATCAAATAGCTTCTCCCGTTCTGGTTGGAGCGTTAGAGAGTGTCAGATTTTTACTGACTAAAACCCATAGTATTTCTCCAGTTGCCCGTTATTGCGAGGGCTGCGGTAATTCCTTCGAACAATCTACTCCTCTGTCAGGGGTCGGCCCTAACTGGCTCCATAGATTGAGACGTGTGTGGAACGCAGTGTGCTGTCGACTCGGGCTTGGTCCTTACCGGCCGGCCGAACGACAAGCTACCCATGGCTCACCATCCGCAAACCCGCGCCTACGGTGGCAGTAGTCGTTCTGCGACTCCCGACGCCGGAGCCATCTCGGCCTAAACACAGATATGATTTATGGGCTAAATCTGCCACAATTTGAGTGCTCCAAAAAAGCTTCGGCAACATCTTTGCTGATCAAGGCGGAGATGGTATGAGCTTGACGCTTACAGAGAGAACCGTTCCAAGCTTGAGCATCATCATCATCATCATTTCAGCCGAAAGACGTCCACTGCTGGACTCAGGCCTCCCCCAAGTGTCGCCACAATGAACGGTCCTGTGCGTCTTGCATCCATCGGACTCCCGCAACCGTTACCAAGTGATCGGTCCACCTTGTAGGAGGCCTTCCAACGCTACGTCTTCCGGTACGTGGACGCCATTCCAGAACCTTTCGGCCCGCCATCCGTTCTGCGAGCAATGTGCCCTGCACATTGCCTCTTTAAGCTTGAGCAAACCGAGAGAATTTGTTTAAAGGTATGCGGAACATAGTGTAAAGTCCCACGTACCTCCGCTGAAAAGGTGGATCCTCCAACCAGACGGGCGTTATGTTTGGTCTGGACAACTGCGTGATAAATGATTTCAGGCTGTTGTATACGTTCTAATCACGTGGAGAACTCTAGTTGCGCGATTTAGAATTTTTTAGTTGTTTAGGCGCCATAGATGTTGCTTCTTGTAGCAGCATCTATGGCTAGGATAGTTCATTGTCCTCAAAAGATAACACAAGCTAAATATAAATCTACACTAATATTCATCATCATCATCATCATTTCAGCCGAAGGACGTCCACTGCTGGACATAAGCCTCCCCAAGTGTCGCCACAACCGGTGCGCGGTCGCCACTCTAGAACCTTTCGGCCCTATCGACCATCTGTTCTACGAGCAATGTGCCCTGCCCACTGCCACTAAAGTTTGGTGATTCTTTGGGCTATATTAAATGTACGCCGCCGAAGCCGCGGGCAATAGTTAGTATTAAATAATTAGCTCCACAACACAATATCTCCTCCAAGATCTTGTCTGTCACACATACCATATTTGTACTCATACATAATTATGGATATCTACATTTCGAATCAAAATGGCTTCCGTACCGATAATCTGTGTGATTGAAATTAATGAGCACATTAAACTGAGCGACAGTGCCTACACGGGTGAGCCACTAAAGCCGTCTAAGTGGTATCATGGAGTCATGCGAGATTGTTTATTAATTTGATTCAACTGGGACTTGATTATTTGAAATAGATACTTGGCTATACATAAACTGTACTATAATGTTCCTAAATGTGATTAATATCAACGTATAATAATTGTACATAATATATATCTCCTGTTTATGTAAGGGAATGTGCTAATAAGTGTGGGCATTTTCTTTGCGAAAATTCTCAAACGACTCCGTTAAATTAAGGATCGACCTTTTAGAATTAAATCCTCTAATTAGCAACATCAACTTCTGAACTAATTACACGTGTAAGAGTTTTCTAATGGAAGGACAAATATTTACAAGAATTAGCAATGTTAATCCCTAACAATATAGGTAACATAGACATCTCCTTCCTATTTTCTGAGAATCTTGGCTCCTTTCTAAACTTTGTATAATCAATGAGCTTAACCTTACTGAGAGCATTGATTATACAAAGAAGATACCAGTGTTTTACTAGCGACGGCCGACTTGGACTTTATTGATCAAAATCCAGAGTCCTTCAGTATTTTTGGAGAACGACGGCCTATCTGACTTTCAAATAAACAGTTACGGAGTAACACAGTGTCCACTGGCAGGGCTGCTCGACAGACTTCCAAGCTTCTGACTACCCGGAGCAACTGTCATAGATCTTGACTGACGGCTCAGTGTGATCTCAGATGCACGGAGAACTCTTGGTATCAACGTATCATCACTCGTCCACTTAAACGTATGTTCTTTCATCCAATAACAGACGTCAGATCTGTGTATCAAGCGTTTTTGCTCAACATGATTATCTACAATAAACATATCACAAATTTTTAGTACAAGCGTTATTAAAACCAACAACAATTCGACATGACAACACAATTTTGCAACCAGAACCATCGGCTTTATTTTTGGGTATTGTAATTGACAACAAACTGAATTGGAAGGAACATGTAGACAGAGTATGCAGTAAGCTTGACAAGTTTGTATATGCTCTTCGCAAGTTAAGACTAGTGTCCAGTAAAAAAACAGTCCTAATGCTTATCATGGGTATGTTTCGTTTGTACTGCGTTACGGCCTAGTCATATGGGGCAATTCAGTGGACGTGGAAAGAGCGTACAAAGTACAAAAAAAGTGTATCCGAGCCATGAGTGGAGCAGAATATTTAGACCATTGCAGGCCATTATATAAAGAATTAAAAATTCTCCCACTGCCGCGCCTGTGTATTTTTGAGGTTTGTTTATTAGTAAAAAAATACTCTCATTTATTCTCAATGAATGAACAAGTCTCAGAAAGATTAAATTAAAAAAAAATGCTGGCAAACTGTTAGTTCCCCTTCAGAGATTGCATCTCTATAGTAGAAATGCCAGTTGTATGACAATTAAAATTTATAATAAATTACCACCTGAATTCAGAATGCTACCAATTGATAAATTTAAACGTAAAATGTTTGCCTGGCTTTTGGACTTGTGCTTTTATTCGGTTAGCGAATTCTTAAATCATAGTTTTTGACATTAATAAAGATAATAAATATTCGAAGTAATGACAGTAATTAATAATCTGGGTTATTAGTATTTTGGATTATTATTTTGACATTCTACTTAATAATTTTTGACATTTTATTTCTTTTTTGACATTATTTAAACTCACATTTAATTATTTTTTTAATGATAATTTTACCTACTGACTTCAATTATGGCGGTAAGTCCCCTCTTTGAGGCGTGGTTGGAAAGACCTCACGGCGTCCTCACCTTCCGCATGACGCAGGTTCTCACCGAACACGGTAAGTTCGGGAAGTTCCTGCACCGGATTCGTGCGGAAGAGACGCCCGGGTGTCGCCACTGTGCGGACCGCCCGGAGGACACGGTGGAGCACACGGTGGAGGTGTGTCCCGCTTGGGCAGAGCAACGCCGTGTCCTCGTGGGGGCGATCGGCGGCGGCGATCTCTCGCGCCGGGCCTTGGTACAGGCCATGGTCCGGAGCGAGGAGGAGTGGCAGGCGGTCGCCTCCTTCTGCGAAGCAGTAATGCTAGCAAAGGAGGCGGCCGATCGCGTGAGGCAACGATCCTCACGCCCCAACCGCCGCCGGGATTCCGATCCCGATTTCCGGCCACCGTAGGCGAGGGCTTGCGGACGGCGAGCAATGGGTGGCTCGCCGTCCGATCGTCCGGTAACCGTCCGGACCGAGCCCAAGTCGTCGACGGCGCGTATTGTTCCACGCGCGCCTCAGGGAGATGTCAGCAAATCGTAGGGGCCCAACAGGGTCGAAGCCTACTGGGGCCACGGGTAGTGTGAAAGTGAAACCCGGGGCCCTGGGACGAAGGCAAAGAAGGAACAGGAGTGGGTTTTTAGTCAGTAAAAGTCTGACACTATTTTCTGCTCCGCCCAAGAGCGGGATTTGTCATAAGATGATTTTCCCACCTAAAAAAAAAAAAAAAAAACCTACTGACTTAATTTTTTTTTTGTTTGTTTTTAAGTACTTGACATTAGTGATAAGTATAATTGTGTGATCATTTTGACATTTCATTCCATTATAATAGTCCCAGTCTCGCCTGAGCGCCCGATGCGTGCAGATGTTGTAGTTTTAATGAGTTGTTAAAAATGCCGTCGGATAATAATGTGCTTAAATGTAATAACTGTAATCTCGTAGTGAATGAGTTGTTAACGTTTGTGCAACATAAACATGAAGTGATGGACAGTGAAAGCCTTGTGAGGATATGCAGTTCTGCTTTTTCTACGGAGGACATCGAAAAAGCTAAGTCATTATTGTTTCAATCTGTTTCTACTGATATACGTCAAATAAAGCGTAAAAACAAGGAAGGAAAGAGTAAGAAAGATTTATATGATATCATAGAAGTTATAAAGAATGTAGACCCTGAGAAGATCCCAATTTTCGTAGCTCACGATTTGAACAAACTACCCCCAATAACGTTCGACCATGTCGATGTCAGTAGGCTTTTGAAAGATATCGTGATCTTACAAAACGAGATCAAACTGTTTAAAAGTACGTATGTGACTGTGGATCAGCTGTTACATACTAAGCAGGAGTTATTAAAGTTGACCAGTAACGATAACGGTGATGTTCGCGGTGTTCGCGACGTGACCGTTGGTAGTTTAAATGAAACCATTGTACAGAATGAATATAGAAACATTAACTTAAGGAGAGGTGCTTCATGTTTGCAAGCGAGTTTTGCCTATGATAGCGGCCCTATGGGCCTGCCGCACATGTCGTCAATATCACTGACTTCTCCAAACAAAGTAAATGATACTACGAATGAACGGTCTGAGAAGCATGAATGTGTTCGACCATCCACATTGCGAAATAACATTGATGTTGTGGCTGAGTGTGATAATCCTGTTTTGTTTGCGCCTTATGAACAACAATCGCGGCAAGTGATTGATAAAAATTTTACCTGTGAGTTATCGAAAGCGGGGTGTGCGAGTGAGACAGAGCGGCAGGTGTGTGTTGATGTTTCGAAGCCCGCTAGCAATATGAATGTAACGATAGCTGAGGCGGCCGATAACAGCTGTTTGCCGGAGTCTTATCACTCGTTTGCAGAAATTGCACGTGCGCCGGGTGACTGGAAACAGCCGGCGAATAATGGTGAATGGACGGAGGTACGGAGAAATAGATATAAAAATAGATTTATAGGACAAAAAGGCGTGGCTGTTACTACACCACAATGTAAGTTTAAGGCTGCAGATGTCAAAATCCCTTTATTTATTAATAATGTTGACAAAGGAACCTCACCTGCAGACATTGCGAGTTATATCATGACAAAAACACACGTTTGTGTTACATTAGAAAAAATAATAATGAGGCAACATAAAGAGTACGACGCTTATAAGATATTGGTCCCTCGGCAAAAGTTAAATATTTTCATGGACGACCGTGTATGGCCGGAAGGAATATCTTTCCGTCGTTTTATAGACTTTAGAAATAGAAGAAATTATAATAATAATCAAAATGGACAGTCACTTATCACGAAAACACCTACAAAGTAATTTTATTACTTATAACTGTAAGTCGCTAGTACGATCAATTGATTATGTGAGAAACCTGTGTCGTCGAGCAGATTTGGTAGCCCTACAGGAGACTTGGTTGTTCCCACACGACCTGCCATTCCTCGGAACAGTCGACTCAGACTTTGACTTCTGTGGCAGATCGGCCATCGACTCGTCTGCTGGCCTAGTGCGAGGCAGACCATATGGCGGTGTTGCGTTGCTCTGGCGTAAAAGTGCGTTTAATTCGGTTACAGTGATTCCGTGCACTAGTGTGCGACTCGCGGCCGTTAAAGTGGTGGTGTGCGATCGCTCATTCATAGTTTTCTCTGTATATATGCCTGTGAACTCCATTGAAAATTTAATTGAATTTACTGACTGCCTAAGTGAGATAAGCGCTATAATTGACAACACTGAAGTTTCGAATGTGTACATTTTGGGAGACTTTAATGCTAGTCCTTGTGCGTTGTTTGGTAAAGAGCTTTTAAAATTTTGTAGCGACCAACAATGGATATGTGCGGATGTGGAAAAACTAGGAAGTTCGTCGGGCACCTTTACATTCGTTAGCGATGCCCATGGCAGCACAAGTTGGCTTGACCACTGTGTGGTAACGGAGTCTGCGTGGCAGTCGGTGATGGATGTAAGGGTGAACTATGACTGTACCTGGTCGGACCACTGTGCCCTAGAAGTGCTTTGTAACATTGCTGTAATAAAGCCACAGTTTACATTAACGGAAAGTGCTCCTAACGGCATACTGTGGGCCAATAGGGACGAGCAACAAATACAGCTGTATACCGGAATATGTAATGATCTTTTCAAGTCCGTTGATTTTCCATCAGAATTGTCTCAGTGCTGTGACAGCTTATGCCATAATGTTGAGCATAAAGTAGTAATTGACAGGATGTATAAGGATATTGTTTCGATTTTGTGTGTAGCGGCTGAGGCTAGCTCACATCCTAGAGGCAAAACGCTAAAAAGAAAGTGTAATGTGTTGGGCTGGAATAAGCATGTTCGTGGTGCTCATGAGGTTGCCAGGCTAGATTTTCAAACCTGGTTACAATATGGTAGGCCTGTTAATGGACCTATATACAATGCCATGGTGAAGTCTCGGCGACGGTTTAAATCAAAACTAAAATGGTGTCAAAATAACGCCGAGCAGATTAAGATGGATATCCTCGCAGTACAACACGCAGACAAAAATTTCAAAAATTTTTGGAAAGGTACGAATCGATTAAACTGCAAAGCCACTGTCCCTCTTAATGTTAACGGAGTAACCGAGCCTCGTGACATTGCGAACATGTTTATGAATCTTTTCGATATAGAGCCTGCCAGCGGGCCGGGGATGCTCAATGCTAAAGACATCAGGCAGAATGCATTGGGATCAGCAGTAGTACCATCTTTTACGGCTAGGGATGTATCTGCCGTTATTTCGAGCATGACCAGGGGTAAGTCGCCAGGGCATGATGGAATTAGTATTGAGCATCTGCGGTACGCGGGGGTTCATCTGCCTAGGGTTCTCGCAATGTTTTATACATTTTGCCTGAGACACTCCTACCTACCGGACGAGTGTATGAAGACCGTGGTTGTACCAATAATCAAAAATAAAACAGGCGATTATTCAGATAATAGCAATTATAGGCCCATCTCCTTAGCTACGACCGTGGCGAAGGTGCTGGACAGTCTGCTTGATCGTATATTGAATAGTCACATAAAGCTTAACGATGCCCAGTTCGGTTTTAGGCAGGGGCTGTCGACAGAAACAGCTATTCTATGCCTCAAGCAGACTGTTCGGTACTACACCGATAGGAAAACTCCTGTTTACGCCTGTTTTCTAGACCTGTCGAAAGCTTTCGATCTGGTGTCCTATGATGTGCTATGGCACAAAATGAGGACGGAAACCAGCCTCCCTGAAGAAGTTGTGAAAATCTTTGATTATTGGTACAACAACCAAATTAACGTTGTGAGGTGGGCAGGCGTGACCTCCGATGCGTACAGGTTGAGGTGTGGTGTAAGGCAAGGAGGTTTAACCTCGCCTCGTCTCTTCAATCTTTACGTAAACGGACTCATCGAGAGGCTCAGCAGCACTGAAGTCGGATGTTCTTTAGACGGAAAATACGTCAATAACATTAGTTACGCGGACGATATGGTGTTGTTGGGTCCTTCCATAAGCGCTGTTAGAAAGCTACTCGCTGTGTGTGAGGATTATGCCGGGGCTCATGGGCTCAGGTATAATGTGAAGAAGAGCGAGCTTTTGGTGTTCCAATCACCAGGCCAGAAGGTCAGGTATGTACCACCAGTATTCATTAATGGTGTGGCATTACCAAGAGTTTCTCGATTCAAGTATCTGGGCCACTGGGTCTCGGATGACCTTTCAGATGGCGAGGATATTGAGAGAGAGCGCCGGGCGTTGGCTGTCCGATGCAACATGTTGGCCCGTAGATTTGCACGCTGCAGCAAGGCTGTAAAAGTAACACTGTTTCGGGCGTTTTGCCAATCCTTCTACACGTGCAGTCTATGGGTCAATTATACGCAGAAGACAATCAACGCCCTGCGCGTTCAATATAACAACGCTTTTAGGATGCTGATGCGGCTGCCGCGGCATTGTAGTGCATCTGGCATGTTTGCAGACGCGCGTGTCGATGGGTTTCATGCAATCCTGCGAAAAAGAGCAGCGTCACTGCTAAGTCGTGTTCGTGGCAGTAGCAATGGTATCCTTGGCGTTGTGGCGGGTCGAATAGAATGCCCAATATTGTGGCATTGTATTCAATTACATATCGAGAGGAATGCTTAATTAATCATAATTTTAATTTTTCTTTGATTATTTAATTTAATTGTCCAGTCCAATATAATCTTTAAGGAAACTAAGTCCTGTCCTTAAATCTCTATAATCTTATTAATTTTATTGCAATGTTAATGATTTTTAATTATTTCTTTTATTTAAATTAATATAATATAGAATATTTTTTTTTTTTGCATTACATTTAATAATGTGACATAATAATTTCATGATTAATTTTATTTTTATTTAATTTAAATTTTGTCATATTTTTTTTGTTGTGTAATTTGGTATATATGGTAATGTTTATTTGTATTTGTTTATGTACATTTTGTTATTAACATAATTTTAAGTGTCTACTAAAAAATATGGATCTTGTATCTGAAGCAAATAAATAAATAAAAAAATAATAATATAATATAACAAAGTTGTACTGGTCTTGATTTATATAAAAAACTATCTTCAATATAATTTTTAAAATTTCTACACCGGCAATGGTAGTTTACGTGAGACATTTTAATATTAAGATCTTGTAAGTACCATATGCTCAGAAATAAATGAATTAAAAAAAAAAAATAGATGATTTAAATTTGCCTTGGTCAATGTCCCTCGCTCGATTGACCAGTGTTAAACTAAGCCACAAGCCCCTAACTTTGACAAATCAATACCTAACTCACAAATAGTTTATCTAAGGACGTCAGGAACCAGACATTAGTCATGCTGCCCAGAACTTTAGGGACAGTTAAGTTTAGTTCAACTTACCCATGGCAAACAGGATGATGAGAGCCGACACGACCCAGGAGCACATCGTGACGTCACTGCGGCTCCGGTTACATTGTCTATTAGGGCTGCTAGCTTCACATTGGAAGGACAACTTCTGAAACAAACAAAATTGTCATAATAATAATGTAGCCTCGTACACTGTAACGAATATTATGATAGTATTGTTATTGTATTGTATTTAATAAAATAAAAATATGATTGTATCCGGCGGCATTATTGGCCGCCAATCGTCAATCTTGGTTATTTAATACTCAAAATTATAAAGGGGGATGATAATGAAACGCATCGTTATAAATATGGAGATGCTGCATAGGAAACCAGTTATTAAAACCATGCACTAGCTTTCAACCTTTTATAAGTGTCCATGTAGGCTTATGTGAAATAAAATGTTATGGATTTAATTAAATTTAATTATGTTTTGGCTCGCGTTTGATCTTTATTTCACCTGATGGTAAGCAACCATATTTGGTTGACGTCGAGCACGCTTGCCTAGAATCAAGCAATTCACTTTTGACCTAAAGACTGCAAGCTGTAGCTATCTGAAAACATAGACTCCGGTAGTGATTACCACTCCTTAGCTGTACGCAAAATTAATCGCGGTATTAAAGTTCTCCGCGTGATAAAAACATATATAACAGCCCAATATCGACTAACAGACAGTTGTCCGGACCAGACATAATATCCGTTTGATTAGAGGAGCTTTCCTTTTCAACGCAGGTATGTGGGACTTTACACCCTGTTCCGCATCGGTGTGCATGTAATGCTATTATGTAAGAAACCAGCCTTGAGCACAGCGCTGGCCGCAGCGACGAAATCCAAATTACATACAAATCCAATGTACCTATTTGGATTTCGTCTGCAGGGAGTAAAGCGCTTTAGAGGTCTAAATACGCTATAATTATAAAATCATTCAGTATCGCAACTGTTGTTTTTGGTGGCTTAAATTAATAAATAGTAAAAAGGAATTAATTACTGAACTATTAGATTCACGTACGGTAATCAGATTAATTATACTTATTACAATAGGATTTATTATCGGCGCTCATAATCGATTACACTCCTTGTAATCATGACAGAGCAATTTTGTGATGTTTTTCAAAATTGTTTCAAATGAGCTTAGTTTTGGCCGTGACTTCGCGTGCGTGAAGCGGATTTACCGACGACTTATGGGGATTAAGTCCCCATGCTCATTAAGGGTATTAGGCGAAGTGAAATTGGGGAATATCCATTAAGTTGTGTAACAAGGTTTTTGCTTCACAACAATAAAATGTCGTAGCATAAGGCGTCCCTCTGCTTCCTCGACGTGACAGGACAGTTCATTCTCTCAGACTAATTGATGTTGCTATGTAAGCTTTAAATAATGAACGAAAGGTCGCATGCTCTCAACTTACAAACTGGCATCGTGCCATTTAATACGTTTTAAGGCTTAAGATTCATATAGAATAAGCATTGTTATTTGATAGAAAGAAATTAAGGTTGTTGGTAATGACAGAAATGTCAGGTCGGTAGTCAAGCCACTAGGCAGATTCAATATTTTTCTAAATGTAACATAAAGTTCTTGTAACTATATAAACATATAATATAAGTACTCGTAAGCTTTTCATTGCATTTCCGCTATCACAGTACTTACATGAAGATACTGGAAACCATAAAATGTTCCAACAAAGTCAAAAATAGACCATTTACTAAACGTACATCAAATCTGTTGAGACTGATAATTATTATGTAGTAGTTCTATCCCACTAAGCCTGGTTGGATTTGAATGTGTATGTATGTTCACATACACCTACTTTTTTCTGTGTGTGCGTGTGCTTGGAGCGCTCGTTGTCATAGAAAATAGTTTTCGCACACAGAAACAATGTGCACGTGAAACTACACACACAACTAAGATCAAACAAAAGCGTTCGAGAAGTAGTATATATCTATATACAGCTTAGTTACCTACATCATCCAATGAATTATTCCACTCTGGGAGGAACAGGAGGGCGTGTCAAACTTTTACTGACTAAAACCACACCTGTGTCCTTCAGTTACCCTTTGCATTCTAAGACCACTAAGGGCTTCGTTTTCAGAAAATAACCGCGAATACCTACATAGGTAGGTACAACTGCAAAGGTACGAGTTCTGACGTCTTAATTAGATCATAATTTTCATGATATCAATATCTGTCTTGTGCTGAAAGTACTGGACACTCTCAGTTACCGCAAATCGTCTCAAGCATATTACCCAACTCCAAGTAAGACTCACACTACACTATCTTCTTTTACACCAAAGAGCGTAATTACAAGTCATAAGACATTTTTACGCGCTAGTCATAAATCTGGGAGACAAGTTGGTAAAGTGAAGTGTGGCGGGGATAAATGACGTCCCGCTACCCACCCCCGCTCCGCGCCCCTTCTGCGCGTCTCAGTCACTGCTCTTAATTTATTCTACTTATCGTGCATATAGGAGACGCCAATTACGAGGTCGGAGTGCACGCAGAGGATTTGTTGATCCATTGATGAGATTTTGTTGGTTTTATCGTGTGAATCTGAAGGTCCATGAATGCTTTTCTGAATTTAAAATGGTTAATGATAATGGTATATTTTTGTGTATAAGTTGTACTTTAATTAATTATTATTTTATTGTTTTTATTCGGAGATATAGAACATATTTTTTTTATAGTAAATCAAAATTTGAAGAAAACATTAAAGAACATTGAAAATCTACAAAATAGTAAGTAGATAGGTTACATTTAGACTACAAAATCTCAAATAATATTCTTTAACATCAAAGATATCTAGTATAAGCTAAATCTCCACATAAAAGCATACACATTATGAGAATGTTCATCACAAAATTTAAAAGTTAATAAATTACAGTGTTGTTGTTTAAGTTCGCGCGAAGTTCTTTGTAAGTGCAGCCACAAGACCAAGACGTTGACCCCGCGAGGAGCCGCGACATTATATCAAATTACTTCAGCACACAATGCATGACTAAATTGTTTTCATTAACGTTTTCACAAGATCTCAAATTATTAATTTCAAAGTGGCTTTGATGCCGTAGAAATAGCGACTGCTTAGTCGCTATTTTTTTTTTGTTGTGGTCTGGAAATCACCCAATGACTTTTCCCGCTTTGAAGCGGAGCGAGAGGCCGTGTCAGACTTTTACTGACTAAAACCACACCTGTGTCCATCAAGCTGTTTTTGCGGGTTTCTTTTGCTCTGCTGGGCCCCTACAGTTTTGCTGACTCGGTCACCGTCACCGATCGCCTCTACATGCTTGGTAGTCACGGGGCTCTAAAATCGGACGATTCAATTGAAACCAGGAGATTGTTAGGGGCAACTTCAGAAGTTTGACTTCTAAATTGCATTTCTGAGTCAGTTGTTGGGGGTGCAACTTGTAACCCGTAGCCTCTATCAGTCGTTGGTAAGTATTACTTGGTATTTCTATTACTCACTTCATCTCATAACCAAACAAACAAATCATTGCAATCCGTACAGGAAGTATAATTTTATATCAGTCGGACGAAGGAAAATAAAGAAGAATAAACTGAGTTTTACGTCCGCCCGAGTTACTACATAATAACTTACATGTTATGACAAAACTTCCCTAAAAATAGAGTAACTTATTTATTCACGATGAAGTAAAAATCTTGCACTCGACTTATTTGTTTTAACATTAATGTTAGCCTGGAAATGCCAAAATACACATGAATACTGAAATCATTAGTATTTGAGAAATGTTTTGAAATTAAGTTTCGTTCAGACAATTAAAATAAGAGGGCCAAGGCACACACATTGAACATGTAGTGACATCTATGGCGTCACATAAGAACTAATCCTGCATCGTGCAATCAAAGTTCTCCGCGCGATTAGAACATATAGAACAGCCCGAAATCATCTATCGGGCAGTAGCCCACCAGACATAACACCCGTCTGGTTGGAGGATCCTCCCATTTGAAAGGAGGTTTGCGGGACTTTACTCTCTGTTCCGTATACCTCCAAAATGGTGACCCCGACAAAGAACGTCAGCGCAGCCTTCGTGCAGCTACTACTTCGTGACGTCATCATCACTTCCTCAAGCTTTCGAGCAGCAAGCCATACAGCCAGCACCCACGGCTTAAAGGGTATCCTGACCACCAGCATGCCTACCTGGTCATACCTGGTCATCACCCTCAGCCTCATCAGCGACCTTGGCTAATCACACCGCACCTTCGGCCAGTCACATGAAGAGCTATGAAGAATCTCTCCTGGTCGACGCAAGCAGTCAAGCCACTGCATCGCACAGCACCGCTCCGACTCACTGGAGCCAGCAGCACTACTCCGAATCACTGGAGCCTGCAGCATCATCCCGACTCACTGGGACATCATCACCCCGACTCACTGGGGCATCATCCCGACTCACTGGGACATCATCACCCCGACTCACTGGGGCATCATCCCGACTCACTGGGACATCGTCACCCCGACTCACTGGGGCATCATCCCGACTCACTGGGACAGCAGCACCCCGACTCACTGGGGCATCACCGCAGACAGTTCCGACTCACCGAGAACTATGCGGCATTCGGTTCCGACCCACTGGAACCAACCTACCACTGGCCTGGCACGCATCAAGAAGCATCAAGAACCATCGATCTCCAATCTCCGGAGGGGAGTGATGTAGTGACATCTATGGCGTCACATAAGAACTAATCCTGCATCGTGCAATCAAAGTTCTCCGCGCGATTAGAACATATAGAACAGCCCGAAATCATCTATCGGGCAGTAGCCCACCAGACATAACACCCGTCTGGTTGGAGGATCCTCCCATTTGAAAGGAGGTTTGCGGGACTTTACTCTCTGTTCCGTATACCTCCAAAAACAAATCAACCAATTAATCAAAAACATTTATTTCAAATAAACCATTTACTTTTGAATTGTCAAGATGTCGTCAATCAAAAAAGTTAAGCTAAATAGCACGTTACAAAGCGTAGATCTCTATGGAGAAGAACCTGCAAGAAACTCCATGGCATGGCATTCGCAACCTCAAAAAAAAAAACAAAGCCGAACTGTCAATCTTAAACATTTTGGGCGTTTGACGTTTTCGTTGATATAATGTAACTTTTTCCAGATCCTAAAGTCCGACATTATCCTATGCGACCCTCAAATGAATACAACAGAAAGAAAAATGAAAATTTAACTTCTTATAACTATACAAAAAAAAACTTTGAAACACTAGAAGAAGCACTGTACATCCTTCTTTTGCAATTACAATATTCGAACGAACAGATACCCTTATTCCTGATACAATGAAGTTTTAAAACCTATTTGAACCGGAGCTACTCTACTCTTGATGACACTTTGATGCCATCAGGAAGTTCCAGAATATTCTAAAAGATGACGGGTTTAATTTCAGCACTTAGAAGTGATGGCTGGACGGAGGTTATACCCATAACTCGTTGATAAGATCCGATGAACTTAGGGTGAGACGTTTTATCATAGCTTTTGGTTTTTATGACAGCGATCTTGGAAGTTCCTGAGAAGTCAATTTGGATCAGGAGGAAATTGGATTATTATAGTTTTTGTTAGTGGTGACTTCTTTTTTCTTGCCTTTACCTTTTTCGGTTCCAAAAATAGTTTATGACGGATCAGTTAATAGGTACCTCGAATATGTAGATTGTTTGATTACAGATGGAAAATAAAAGATAAGCGAATCTAATAAACTGAGCTGTTAATCGAAATGAAAAATCGTTTCATAAAATTGTGACATTAAACAAAATTATAGCTCCAAACATTAGACTGCACGCAGACTGAAAACACGTTTACAGTATAGATATCAATCAAAAATTCAAAGATTCAAAGCATTTTATTTCAAATAAACCATTTACAGGCACTTTTGAAATGTCAAGAAGTCAGAAAAAAAAAATGATGCTAATTGTACATTACAAAGCATAGATTTCTATGGAGAAGAATGTGCAAGAAACTCCATGGACACAAATATCTTGGTTACATGTTTCTTGTCGCTACTATCATGTGAGAACAATGTAAATAAAGTAAAAATAAAAACTAAATATAGATATTAAAATAGCAACTGGCAGCTAAGAGATGACTAGTCTCAACTGACAGCACCCATTGAATGGACATGACGCAAATATTAGCACCACTTAGCTCTTGTCAACCATTTTGATGGGAACCGAATGATCCAACACACGCGCCACCATCAGTGAGACATTTAAGTGAGCATGACAAAGTCTCAACTGCCATGCTCATTTATGTCAAACCAGTCCAATAATAACCTACAAACCATAAATATCTCCATGGTACTCACGTTTACAAACTGAAAAAAGAATGATTCTACATTGTACAATACTATAATATTTTCAAATTTCAAAAACATTTTAAAAAATCCAAGCTAATCAATTTGTACACCCTAGTGGTAGTGGAGCTGGACCAGCAAATGCTTGGCTCAATAAGCATTTTTATCTATAATCCTCCAACTTATAATATGCTTGCCTGCATAGTGTGCGTTTAATACAAGATCCACCAACCCGCACTGGGCCCGCGTGGTGGATTACAGCCCATTCCCTCTCCTAGAGAGGAGGCCTGAGCCCCAACAGTGGGAACATTATAAGGCCGACTATGCTATGCTATAATACAAGATTTAAATTTCGTTTTATTGAGTTCTAATATTTGAGGAGGTATTTTATTATATTATAATATTTCAAACAGTACCCCACGAAAGAAGAGGCCATTATAGCGAGTCTGTAACCTGGTTGAACTAATTGGTCCCTATTTCTTGTAACATAATTATATCTATCACCTCTCAATCAATCTAATCAAAACGGCATTTGATCCTTAAGATATTTTTTTTGAACTTGCTTTTTATACTATTTATATTGTAAGTATCCAAGCAAAACTCATGGGAGAACTCATTGACTTCTTAGATATAAATATGTATTACAACAGGTTATTATCTAGCTCAGCTAGTCAGGGCATCAAATATTATTGTGTAACATAAATATCAATATAAATATTTGATTTGATTTAATTTCAAATCATTTAACCTAAGTATCAGGAAATAGTCAAACTAGCAGTAACTACTCAAATTCGTCCTAATCCAACTATAGAAATACCACAAATCAATTTGGTCACCGCAACCTATCAGTAATCAACTTATAGACAACGGGCTTTAGTTAAATTCGGCACAGTTAACTCTTTAGAGTAGTGGCTAATTCGATCATTAAGTTGATCTGTCTGTCGCTAGTTATTTTGGGATTAGAATTTAGGACATGAAGTCGATATTCACTTATTAGTAAATTCAGCATGTCCTAGAACGAAAAATTCGAAGATATGTGACATCCACCAACACGCACTGGGCCCGCGTGGTGGATTACGGCCCATTCCCTCTCCTAGAGAGAGGAGGCCTGAGTCCCAGCTGTGGGAACATTAAAAGGCTGCATAAGCTTAAGCTTAAGCTAAGTAAATTCAGAACTGTTTTGCTTCCTGCTATTATTATTGGTTCTTTAAACAAAATCGTGCATTTTGTAGACCAGTTATACACAGCGGACCATTCGTTCTCTACGAGTTCTATATAATTATATTCTTAATAGTTTCAATTTAATAATTGAATAGATTCATTTATTAAATTGTGAATGTTATTATGGAAATGTAATTTATATTTTTTCTACGCTATCCTATTGGTTATTGTAATGATAATTGTATGTATACCTGAAATAAATAAATAAAATAATAATGGTTTAAGGATGTTACTAGGGTTACCCCGTTTCTACAGTGTATCTGTTATTTTCGCGCAGGATCACTAGCGTCCATGCCATTATTAGGCACAACCTTGCCTCAATGCTCTGCTAAGCTCGGGCAATCACCAACTGTATCCTGAAGATCATAGGTGGGAGATACGATTCTCCAATACTACATAGTATTATTATGAGGTATATCTCACAGAATAATCTTGTCACTAAGTAATAATATTAGGGGTTAAAGTATGAAAGTGTCGTTTTTTAAAACAAGTTGTTTTGAAGTGTTATATCTTTGGGTTGACTTGGAAAGTTCAAACAAACTTTATATTAAAGGTACGTTATTCTTTTTCCGAAATTAGGTATTTGTTAGTTTCTTTGTCTTTTGTATTTTCTGTAGTATAGCAGTACTTCTAACTTTTTTGTATATAAGAATCTGGCTGGTCATTATCAGGTAGAATAGATAATATAATAAATTTTCTAATTATCCCAACATTCATAAGCATGTTTATATAAAAGAGAGAAGCAATTAATTATGTAATACGATTTTATGTTTATAAATTAACGTAATTATCACTTCATTAACCGAAAAGGGGCTGAATGGCTTCTGTTATAGCCTACTGAAGACACAGTTACATACATACGTAAGAAGAAAGTCAGTGATATACAAACACAGTAATTTGCTCACTCTGATGCGCCCTCACGTGAAGTGTGAATTCAAACTTCAATGGTCGCTCCACACGAACACACACACGCACACGGCACAAACGCACACCAACATTCGCAGACAGTCTGAAACACTTTTTCCTTTTCCACTCCAATCTGCTTTTGCAGTGTCTTCTATTTGTCTAGGCTCCAATGACAAACATATCACTACTCCCCACTTCGATCTTAACACATCCTAATAAAGTTCAAATTGACCTGATACGATAGTAAATTGAAGACTATAGACAGCCAAGCCACTCGTGAGCCTGAGAGATCAATTATGCATGCCATGACAAGAGATGGGGTTTAAATAATAAAGGGGGATCCATTCAAAGTGACGGCAGATTTGATACGACTAATTATTTAAGTCTGGGATTCGGGATCGGTTGTAGTACTTACTGTGTACGTACTAGTAATATTTAATATAGCGACTGAGTCTTATGTAGGTCTAAGAAGCAGATGATAATTTGAGTCTATGTTTAGCTAAACAAAAATAAGCAAGTATTTAACAAATATTTTATTTTATTTGACTATTCAGAATTCCATAAATATTAGAAAATCTTTAACCACTAGACAACCAGACACCACAAAAATACCCCTCAATTATTGTAATTACAATGGTATATTTCCATTTATTTAACACACGCAAGAACGAAAAATCTAAGTAGAGAAGTCCGATGGCTACACTACGAGTCTACGATTCAAATAACTTGTTAAGACGCCATAGTAAGGCAAGGGGAATTGCGCCGGCCATCCCATGGGGACTATCCATTCAATGGAGTAAAAAGTCGCGTATTTTTCCTTTCTCGAAGCTTCTCCACGTTGAAAAACTCCTCTTGTGCTGCCCGTCGAGACTGAATGGAAACGGACTGGTCGGCTCGCATTCACGCCAAGAGTCATGGCTCAAGTTGTGCCCATTGTACTTGACGGTGGAGTCGCAAACTTTAATTTGTTGTCGACGCCTGACCCTCCGATATATTATTAAACTGTCAGGCACGAAAAGGTAAAAGTTTTGGTAACTGATCGCTTCGGATTTAGAAAAGATAAACATTACCTTTTCGTTTGCATAACACTTTGCTTAGCAGGAAAATTTATAGCAGTACTTGCTTATTAATCAAAACTGTTAAAGAAGTAAAAAAACGGTTGTTCCTTTGTTTGGTAATTTCTAGATGTACCGATTTTATGGAAATCCTTTGATAACTATCGCTGTATAAGGTACATTTTTTCTGAAAGCACTCTTCTTATAGGGTAAACTACGCGGATAAAGTTAGTATGTAGGTAAAAAAATCGACTGTTTGTTAGCTGTTATCCGAAAAATGCAGATTGTATTTTTAGTAAAATATTAGGCATATTAAGAACTCACAATCGGTTACTACAATATAACACTTAATAAAACACAAATGTTAATTTTCGTAGGCGCGGATTATTTTCTAATTATTCCAAATTCTTTGTATGTACTGTATACTCAGTTAAATGAATCATTTAATACTTGAATCTGTGACATCTGGGTTTCTATTTAGAGTAGTCGGATAAGAAACATAGATATCGGCTAATTTCTTTTATCATTAATATTATTATTTTTGTTTGTAATAATTTATGGAAGTAATTATTGTTATACTAGTTTACAGACAGCAGCGTCACTCGCGTGAAATTAGAAAATTAGAAAGTCCAGGGAACATACTCCCTAGATAAAAAATACTTATCGTATGTGTTATTTCAGAGTATAGTCTACCACCGTCCCTAATTTCATCCTAACCCGTTCAGCCGTTTGAGCGCGAAGGATTAATAAACATGGACACTATAATATCAGTGTAAAGTGTGATTATGGATTTTTTTTTAGGTGGAAAAATCATCTAATGACAAATCCCGCTCTTGGGCGGAGCGTGAGATAGTGTCAGACTTTTACTGACTAAAAACCCACTCCTGTTCCTTCGTTGCCTTCGTCCCAGGGCCCCGAGTTTCGTTTTCACGCTACCCATGGCCCCAGTAGGCTTCGACCCTGCTGGGTCCCTACGATTTGCTGACGTCTCCGGAAAGGTTTGGATGTCACTTGCACGTCATTTAACGACATTTTTTTATTTTGTGACAATTAGATACTATTATAGATAATATTACCTGCAATTTATACTCAAATAATTTCCCATTGCTGTATAAACACACTATCCCTTAACCTCTACTATTACATAACATTGACATGCTTATACTCCATTAGTGTTAAGATTAGACATCTAAACAGTCTTTTTTATTATAAATGATAAATGATATTTATTTTGTAAATAGGTTTAAAAAAACAATTTTACACGTTAATTTTTTTTTCGTTATTTTAAACTAGATGAGGCCGGTGTTTCCTAGCTGACTACCCTGAGAAGAAACACCGAAACAAACTCAGGGGTCAAAGTCTCTTTTAAAGTCCATACAGTTAATATGTAATGGTTAAATCACATGAGAACCATGCAGATTTGTCTGAGATGGTCTTTTGAAGAAAGAACCATACAGATTTGAGTGGACCTGTCCAGTCAGTGCAAGCATTTGTCAGTATTCGTAAAGCTCAACTCAGGACTACTAAGGAGCTCATCGACTTGACGAACAATACCAAGGAAAGGACATTTGGATAGGCCGCAGAATATACTCAAATTGCCAGACATACGTTAAAATTACTGAAAATGGAAAAAAAAAACAATCAACATTGTCCTCACGTTCACAATAATAAAAGGAAATATATAATTTACAAAATGTAATACTTAATAAAGTAAATATTGATGTCAAAAATTAATAGTAAAAAAAAATGAAAAATTGTAAAATAAAAATAATCTACATTATCAAATTGTAAAAAAATATAATAATAAAAAGCACAATTGAAAATAAAAACAAAAGAGAAAAATAAGACAACAGTTGTAGTGCGTACTAGAGCAGGTTAATCCCAAGCCTTTTCGTCCTCAACATAGTCCTTTATCAACTTCTTCCAATACCAACTATTTACTGCAGCCGCGATTTATCGTGTCAACAACGCAATAAAAGTCAATATCGGTTGAACGGACAGTAAAAAAAGTTTGTTTAATAATCTTAATTCGAATGGAGTATTGATATACACAACACACACACAGACACCGCCGACTAAGTAATATGCACACACTTGTATTAGATATTAGGCAAGGTCGTACAGATGCTTAGATGCCGCAAAATTATTAATACGAGTACGTCATGTCCCTTGACAAAAATATATTACGTGAGCTAACGATATTGATCTCATGTGAGGAAGCTTGCAGTAATGGGCTTGTTCATCTTTGATATTAGATTCGCTTTGTCAGTTGACAGAATTTTTTTTTTTGTAGTATAATTGCGTATTGTATGCTTGTTGTGTTTCAAACGCTATGATTGTTTTAACCAATCTTTGGTATAAATTAATATTTTTGAATTAATGTCAATTTCAATCACTTAAAAAAACTAGTTGCCCCATACTACGAATTACTCCAGTATTGTGGGTGCGTTCACATGTAAATTCATATACACAAGACACCCAGACCGGGAGCACCTATCTATAAGCCGTACAAATATTTGTTCCGTGTAAGAATCGAATACGCGATGCGCAGCGTAGCACTCAATCGCTTAACTGCTGTGCCAACTGTCGTGAGGCAACGGTCCTCACGCCCCAGCCACCGGGATTCCGATGCCGATTTGCGGCCACCGTAAGCGCGGGTTTGTGGACGGCGAGCAATGGGTAGCTCACTGTCCGACCGTCCGGTAACCGTCCGGACCGAGCCCAAGTCGTCGACGGCGCGTATTGTTCCACGCGCGCCTCAGGGAGATGTCAGCAAACCGTAGGGGCCCAGCAGGGTCGAAGCCTTCTGGGGCCACGGGTAGTGTGAAAGTAAAACCTGGGGCCCTAGGACGAAGGTAAGGAAGGAACAGGAGTGGGTTTTTGGTCAGTAAAAGTCTGACACTATCTCCCGCTCTTGAATAGAGCGGGGGATGTCATTGGATGATTTTCTCACCGAAAAAAAAACCATCAAGTTATTTGAAGCTATATTATGTTATCTCGCCAACACGCTTTGCAACCCACACGGGAACTGTACAACCGAGTCTAACATAAGTTTGAAATATGTTGAACACAAGCCCAATCTTTATCACCTTAAACGACCTTCAGCGAACAAAAAATAATATTACGAACATTCTTTCCATTCTCTTATTCTCTGAAGGGCTTTACAGCGAACACTAGGAAAGTATTTTCAAACAAAATACATACTTTATATCAAAGTTACTGAAATTGACGCTCAGCTCATGACGAATTTCCTAATTACTCATTTGAACTCGTAGACGCGCTACGCCGTGTCGTAGACATCTCGTAGCATCGCTCGGAGAAAATGTTATAATAGAGAATCATTAAGCTTAATGATGATTAATCAATTCAGTTATACTTTTAAACACGTAGTCATATTATAGGTAATGTGGCTGTAGTGGTGTAATGTGCGTTTTGTCTTGGTGTAGTTTTTTTTCTTTCTTAAAAGTTTCTAAAGTGGCCGACAGAGCGAGGGACACCACGCTGCGTCATAAGGCGGGGATTATGGACGTAGGGAAAAAAGGCTGTTAGGCTAAAATGGGATTGGGCGGGTCACATCAGCCGCATGCACTCTGACCGGTGGGCGAGAGTTTCCACAAAGTGGGTACCTGAAGATGGACGTCGCCACCGAGGTCGACCTGGGAAGAGGTGACGAGACGATCTAGATGCTGACTGCAAGGACTGGTTTGAGGCGGCTCAAGAAAAGAATAACTGGAAGAAGTTAGGGGAGGCCTTTGCCGAGTAGTGAGACAGTATAGGCTATTAAAAAAAAAGTTTCTAAGTGAGTATAGACTCACCTAAACTTTGAAGAAAAAAAAAATCAAAGATATTTTTGAAATAAATTTTAAGTAAAAAGTTCTTTATCAAATCTTCATCAACTAGGTATATTATATCAAAGGGGGGCAAAATTCTCCTACAATAAAAAAAAAACATCAAAATCAGTTAACATTTGACGATGATATCGAAAACAAGCTACGAAAAATAAAACGTCCACTCCATTTGAGAACTTCCTCCTTTTTTTGAAGTCGTTTTAATATAAACACACTTAGGCGCTAAAGTACTACGATGTTGACCGCTGTCATCTGGGTACGATGGAATCGTGTCCAGAAAACTTGCCACGTTGAATGGCAATGCTAATTCTTTGGACAAAGACCGAACCAGCCACGGTAACACATTTGCGACTTGTTTTTTTATTCTGATCGACACTTAAATGTCGATCAGTCGGCGAGAAATATCTTTAAAAAGACGACGTACATTCAGATCCCATGGTACAAGCGTTTTAACCCCAAACAGTTCAAAACTGTAATTATCGGTGCCGCTTGAAGGTATCAGCAGCCATAGCGGCAGCGCCGTCATAGCCCGTCGTACTTGAAACATGATGCAAGGGTGTTGGTACAGGTTGCGTCCCACTATCTATGGTCATCTGGCCTTCCCATCGTCACGTATCAAGCCACTATAGATTATATTACTGCAGGTACACCGGCAATGACAAAGAGCTCGACTAATAATGTCATTGATGACGAGCTAAAACGATGCTACATCTATTATAGTGCATATGGTGGATGACAGAATAGTCTGAAGTCATTCCCACATAGCCAGCAGACATCCAGGCTCGACAGTATTTAAAGATGAGTATATTATCCGGTTGTCCGTTATTGTCTTTAATACAGCAGAGTGACAAATCGGCACATCCCACTGTCATTGGGTGGAGAGGTTGCTGGGCAATTCCGTGTTTTATTTTTCTATGCGTGCAACGCATGTAGTCACATCACGTTTGTCTTAGTCATAATATTTTAATGGTAAGGGATTTAAACATGGTCCTTCAAAATCAAGCAGTGAGGAAGATGAAATGTTTGTGGGTAACGTTTCAGTACACTGTGTAGGTAAGCATAATATTATTTTATTTTTTTTGGGCAAAACATTTTAGAATACATCACCCCTTTGAAAAATTCAATGATACATCTTGTCTACATAAACAGTTCAAGGATTTCTTTCACAAAGACGAAGAAATAATGCGGAATAAATCGCCATTAACACAAACTAATTTGTTGACCTGGATATCTTGGGTTCGCTTCCGAGTCGCGTCACGTTGGATTCATGAGGAGCATCAGTAACTGTGTCACATTCCTGATTGTGACTGAATGACCGAGTCAAGTATATGATGAGATATGGGACTTTGTTAAATGTATTCAAGTGGATTAAAGTTAAATATAGATAATGAAAAGATAAAAGCTTTTCTTTTCATTATAGTTTAGTCTGAAAAATTTTAATCATGTATTTTGGTGCCTTTATCATTTTCTATATTTTTAGGTTCGGAACTCATTTATTCCTATCTCTCTACTCCATATTGTTCCTGTCAACAGCGACCCTGACTGTCATCCCTCTTTTTCTGTGGTCGTTGACTGTCAGTTATTTCGAGTTGTTTTCATTAATAGGTTGTTGAATAAAGCTTTGCTTGTATTGATACTAATTGTTAAATCCAAAACATACACGCAAATACGTACTTGCGTAGATGTTTTTTTTTTTTTTTCAAAAAGAAGAATTAGTCATAATGATTCTATCATAACTGTTTATTTCATCATCATCATCATTTCAGCCGATAGACGTCCACTGCTGGACATAGGCCTCCCCCAAAAGTCGCCACAATGAACGGTCCTGTGCATCTTGCATCAATCGGATTCTTGCAACCTTCACTAGGTCATCGGTCCACCTTGTAACACACCTTCCAACACTGCGTTTTCCGGTACGCGGTCGTCACTCCAGAACCTTTCGGCCCGAATGGCCATCTGTTTTACCAGCAATGTGCCCTGCCCATTGCCACTTAAGTTTGGCGATTCTTCGTGCTATGCCGGCGACCTTGGTTCTCTTGCGGATATCTTTATTTCTGATTTGATCACGCAAGGAAACTCTGAGCATAGCCCTTTCCATTGCCCGTTGGGTGACTTTGAGCCGTCTGATGAGGCCCATTGTGAGCGACCACTTTTCGGAACCATATGTCATCACTGGCAACACGCACAGGTCAAAGACTTTCGTCTTGAGACACTGTGGTATATTGGACGAGAAGATACCCGAACGCTGCCCAGCCGAGTCGGATTCGACGGATGACCTCTTTCTCGAAATTAGATCTACCCAACTGGACTGTCTGTCCAACGTAGACGTAATCGTCCACAACTTCGAATATAGAGTCTCCAATTTTGATAGGAGTGCGTGCTACATGGTTGTATGATAAACAACCATGTAGACTTCAGTTTTGTCCATGTTCATTTTAAGACCCACTCTTTCGGAAGCTCTACTGAGATCATTGAGCATTGTGCTGAGCTCTTCCGTAGTCTCAGCTTTGACTATTATATCGTCGGCAAACTGAAGATGAGTGATGTACTCGCCATTGACATTAATGCCTAATCCAGTCCGGTCCAGAACCTTGAAGAACCATCCTCCATTGCGGCCGTGAACAGTTTCGGAGAAATGACGTCTCCCTGCCTCACACCCCGCTGCAGGAGGATAGGTTTCGAGGTCTGGTCCTGCAGTCTGACTGACATAGTGGCGTTTTCGTACAAACACTTCAGCACCTCGATATACCGATAGTTAATCTGGCACCGTTGGAGAGACTGCAGCACTGCCCATGTCTCGATCGAAAAACTGTTTATTTACATTCAAATAAATAAGCTCCTCGGGAAAAGATTCGTAGAATAGAATTCAACCTCACTATATTTTTTTATTATTTTCTATTCTATTCTACAATAATATCTAAAACCACTGAAATCTCTTCTCGGTTAAAACCTGAAGCGGGTCTTTACAGCACTATTACCTAAATTCACAAAAGCTAAAAACTTTTACGTATATTTCCGTCCTGAAATCCTAACTGTCAGTTTAATTCGTCCGTTGACCTGATTACCTCCAGGGCTGGTTCTCAGTCGCATCACGTAACATCCTCGTTAGGGCTAGTTGACTGCCCCACTGAAGATGTTGACTGTGACTGACGTCAAACTTGGTCATTTAGTTTATGAAATAAGAAATATGTCTTTGAGATTTATATAATTATGTCAGTGAAGTCAATAGTACTGAAGTGTCGGCGAAGTCAATAATACGGAAGCCAGCTTAACAACAGGACGTAAATGGATACGTCACACTGCTTGATATAGTCTAGGCTGAGTTCGCGCGAGTCGACCATTTACCGTACAGAGAAAAGGGATATCTGTCGGTAGATATGTGGACAACACTACTCAAGAAACTGTCTCACGGCTCGTTGTGAAATGAATACCTACATCATAATAAATCAGTTGCGTAGTCTGGAATACTTAATTTATTGCTCTTTACCCACTCGTCACTCACAAAATAGGGTCGATCGGCATCCTGAATTAATTTATATATTTTTTTAAGTTAGATTTAACTCGAACCCGAATTCCCCCGCAGCTGAGCAAAGACCACCCACTTCTTCCATTTGTCATGATGCTGAACAACTTTTTTCTAAATCTTAAAAAAGAATGCATTTAGTTCGTTCCGACATGCCACATGTAACGCTCGATATATAGCAAAGTTAAGAAAGAAGTTAAGACTTCAGAAATTTTCCAAGTCAACAAAATTTGGAGCACGTGAGTGATTCTTGGTTCCAGAAAAACATTCCTACCATGACAGTATTTCTCCAAAACCATTTTTTTCTAGGATGATGTTGAGCATATAATCTAAGAAATATTTCATAATCCAGAACCTTAAAGCTAAGTAAACATTAAACAACTTTCAATCCATTAGCATCGCTTTCAAACGTTGATTTAATAAATTAAACTGTTTGGTATTCCGATAACCGTCTAATATCAAATGATATTAACGATATCTACGGATACAAGAATTACTCGTAAGCTCCCCGCTACTGCCACCCATTATATATCCATTTCACTTTGGCGACTATCACAAGCGTGGGAGGGTTAGCATCTGCTGTTTTTCTTACCCCAACACATTATTTAAATTACGTATAAGTAAAATTACATGTAACACTTAGCTCGCATAAATATTATGTGAACAAAGTAAGAATAAAGTCGAAAGTTATTCCAAACTCGTATTAAGTGCTAAAGAAAACACGAGAATCCGGGATATAGAAACGGAAGCAATAGTTAGGGGTTCCGCTGTAAATATAAACGATAATATTTGTTGTAACATTTCTGCAAACATTTTATATCTAGAGAAATGTTTTGATTGCTCCAGAAATTGTTGTTTTAAGATGTGAGCAGCATCTCAAATGGAGTGCGCCAATAAAGTGAACATTAGATCGTAGCTATGAATAGCTGCTGGCTAGCGACCATAATGCAGTCTCGAGGGAGTCGTAAATCAACTAACCAAGACCCAGTATTTATTTGGCTGAGCAAATTTATAAGGTAATCCTTTTGTGAGTGGTTTATATCAAAGACGGACTCCATAACCCAAAAGTAGTAAAAGATATAGTGCGTAGATATCTATAGGTCCCTGAGAAGCATAATTATTTAAATATACCTATATACTTCAAAAATTAAACATGCTAATTAATGAAAACCTTAAATAAAACAATTAATATTTACGATTTTTATCAGTAATTATAATAATAGTGCAAACATCACCTCAATATTTACAAAAATAAGTAGACAGACATCTTACATAAAACAAGCAAGCACAAATCTCCAGCTATCGTGAATTAATGTTGCAAGGGATAATTTGATATAAAGCTTTCATAATCAACGTACACATAGCGCACACGTAGCGCTCGTAGCGTAATATCGCTTGCTATAATTCCTTAGTAACCGGAAACAAAAACAAATAACAACAAGAAACAGATCAGCTACTTAAAGAACCATTACAGTAGGCGTCCGGCCGAGCGACCGTCTCGTAATGGTGTGAAAGCATGGCTACTCCTGTTAGATTAGAATCTATGGCACTAACAAGTGCAAGTTATTTTTATGGCATTATATTGTATTGACAAGGGTTGGGGTTGCGTGTTTTATTTTTATAGGACACTAGCTTGGCGCCTCAGCGTTGCATGAATGCAATTTTAGTTTTTCTGTTTTTTTTTTTATATATATATTTCTTTCATATAAATCTTGTCTTGGACAATTAAGGATAACAGAAAAGAATTAACCAAATAGATGCGACCATTATACATGTATGTATTTGTAGATATGAGACTTTTTTAAGAGGTTTTATTTTCGTTATTTATATAATTAACTCCAAGATTTTATAGTCAATTATGAGGACGTATCGGGTTTAGTAATACCATTAAACTCTACTGAAGTTGCCTTCATGTATAAATTATAATTTCACAAGTGTGCTTTTACGGTTCAAATGCTGAATAAAATTACACCTGCGATTCTTAATGAGTTAAATAGTGTTGCCATTACCGGCGAAGCATTACTTAAACGCACGTTAGTCGCTGCATAAACATGAAGAGCTAAAAGTGTATAATTTTCACATTTGCTTTAAGATGCGACATGTTTTTTCTCTTTCTTTTAAAAGAGACGGTCATGCATACTACTTAGCAATAATGTATTCTAAAATTATTCGTTCCATTTTGAACCCAATGCAGTCAAAACCTCGCAAATACTCGTACATCTCGTAATTCAACAAATGTTTGTCCGGAACGTGCAATGTTTAGAAAGTTAGTCAAACCCTGCACTCTGTATAAACAGGGGTTACAAATTACATACCATTAGGCAGCTGCGCTGTTCCTAGTCATTAATGATGACACATATAGCTCTAGCTGTGATGCTGTGCGTTTGACACACTTCTCTGCTATCTACACCTGGGTACAGGGATTAAGATGAATTTGGGTCTTTGTTTATAAGTATGACGATCAAAGAATGTGAAGATATATGAACCGTTATTCATCAAAATTACACAAATAATATTAAAACTATTAGCCTACTTTCAAGTAAAATTGAAAACAATTACTGTCAGCTGACAAAATGTACAAAACATTAAAAGTAACCTCACATTTCCGCGTACAATCGACGCCCGCATACATTTCCTCGTACAAAAATTCGACATAAAAATTTATTTACGGGTGCACTCATAAAGACTTGAACCCTGCATTCCGTCGGTCACACTTAATTACTACGTACCTATTTTAACGCGATTTTTTCGTGCCTTTCTTTCGCACTAACGGTGGTATCGGTTTGCAGGAGAGGGATGGACACAGTGGATGGTACGGAGCGCGTTGCTGAACAGCCGCCGGCGGTGGCGGCGCGAGCCTGACTAAATCTGTGTCCCTCTCAAGCCAGGTCAGGTCAGGCTAGAGCCGCGTCCAGAGGGCGAACATTTCCTAAATAAATTGTGTAAATATTTTATCATGGGCCCGTGTTTTCAGCGGCAATTTGACGGGCCGCGGTTCGTTTTAACAAATTCCTAGCTGTCGGTACGAATTTTATTGTATCCGATTTATTTGGCCGCAAGTGTAAACACGTAGGGATCAAACGCGTCCGTCTAATTTCGTTTGATGTTTCAATTTAGAAGATTAACCGTTTAGATTACATTTTCAAAAGATTTGGGATTAAAAAGTAAACAGCGGTCGCTGGCTCGTCAAACGATTTGTGGGAAATGGCGCCCATGGAGTTATGTTGGTACAGTGATTGTTAAGTGGTTAATCACTTTTTTTGAAACAAGGTAGGAAGGTACTTTGAGCTGTTTCAAAGCTATTGCCCAGATAACAAAAAATAATAAAACATCAAAATATACTGCAAAACTAAACCCAGACACTATACTTACCATGCAATTTGAAGAAACCGTATTCAACAACACTATACCCAACAACACTATTTATTTACATACATATTATGTACCAGGAATACAATGAGGCAACGTGTCACGGATAATCAAAAGTATTTCAAATCTTAGTACCAGCACTCGGGGATTGTCAACTCCACATAATCCGTAGACGACGAACAAACAATCGTAAAAACTCAATCGGCCGACCGTATGGACGCAGCTTTGTACAGCATCCCACACACACAGGCGCACCGATCTGCACGCACACTAAGACACGATCCTTCGGAAAATTTGATACATTTGTGTATGTGTGCGTAGGAAGTGTCTGTGTATGGATATAGGGTGGCACTGTGTTGATTTCCCTGAAAATGGCCGCCGTCGAAAGCGCGCATGCGTCTGAAAGCAAATGAACAATGCCGTGGAAATTTGGAATGCTGTTTGAATTTGGACTTTAGATCGACGGGAATAAAGACTGTGGTGGCCTCTGTGAAGAGTAATTAATAAGTTGGTAGTAAACACGGCGGGTTTTTGAAGTTCGGACTTGAGTAAGGTAAAGGACACTTCTTGACGTTGGCGGCGAATAGAGAATTAAAATGAGTGTTCGCACAGCGACGAACTTAAAGCGCGGTTAGCGATAGAAGCGCTGTGTACCACACGCAAGGCAAGTTGTACATCCCGACGGCGCAGTTCACAAGAAAACTGCTTGATAAAACTTTGTCCAGATCTGATGACGTCGTCTTCTGACGGTGTTTATTATATTATAGGAAAAAAAAAATAACAACAATGTTTAGCTTATAGTTATTTTAGTACGGAGATGCTAAGTTAAAGGACAGTTTTTTTTTTAAATAAAATACTAATATTTTTGTAATTGATCATAATTAACTGAGGTACTTAAAAGTTTTTAATGGACAATCAGTACTTTCACACCAAAGTGTTAAAGAGACCAATTATGTCACTCGTAATATAGAACAGCAGTGGCATCGAAATAATGTCAATAACATAGCAAGAACGGAAGTGGAACATTGCATAACTAAAGTATCTCGTTCAACCAACTGAATAAAATACCATTTTTATTTAAACACGACTCATTTAATTAGCGAAAATTTCACAAAAACAAATACGAGTGGAAGTGAACCACATAAAGCGGTAGTCAAACGAATTGGAGCGGAGATTGTAAAATTTTACGTTTGATCCCCTTCAACGAGTTGAGAAGAAATCGTTTGACAGGCACTACTACGGAAACTGTTGTTAACACTACTGGAAATGAAAAAATAATTTGATGGTAAATAACAGTAATTAGTCTTTGCAGCACTCGTACGCATGCCATGCCAAGTCGTGGCATGGCGGACAGAGTTCCGGCGGGGTCACATGGTGGAATGGCGACAGCGACTATCGCAATCCAGTGCTGGGCACGCCACAATTATGACGGTAAGTCCCCTCTTTGAGGAGTGGCTGGAAAGACAACACTGCATCTTTACCTTCCGCATGACGCTGGTTCTCACCGGACATGGTAAGTACGGGAGGTTCCTGCACCGGATTCGTGCGAAAGAAATGCCCGGGTGTCACCATTGTGTGAACCGCCCGGAGGTCACGGTGGATTATATGGTAGAGGTGTGCCCCGCCTGGGCAGAGCACCGCCGTGTCCTCATGGGGACGATCGGCGGCAGCGATCTCTCGCGCCGGGCCTTGGTACAGGCCATGGTCCGGAGCGAGGAGGAGTGGCAGGCGGTCGCCTCCTTCTGTGAAGCAGTAATGCTAGCGAAGGAGGCGGCCGCACGCGTGCTGAAACGGCCCTCACTCCCCAGCCGCCGGGATCCCGATTTCTAGCCACCGTAGGCGTAGGCTTGCGTCTAGTCGTCTGGTCTCTCGAGCTATGTCCGTCTGGACATAGCTCGAGTCGTCGAAGACGTAGTGATCCACGCGCGCCTCAAAGAGATGTCAGCAAACCGTGCAAAAGTGAACCCGGGGGCCCTGGAACGAAGGCAAAGAAGGAACAGGAGTGTGTTTTAGTCAGTAAAAGTCTGACACGCCCTCACGCTCCGCCTATAATAATTTCCCAAAAAAAAAAAATCGTAGGCCACATCATCACTTACTATCAAGTGAGATAGGGGTCAAACACGAGCCAATCCGTAATAAAAAAAATAAAAATGTAAAAAACGGACAGACGTGTAGGGCGATTATATTTATGAAAAACTGTGATGTTCAAAAAATGCCGTTGGCCTAATTTTTTACTCTGATTTTGGGTGTTAAATTAGCACCAACCATTTGGCACGGAATGCTTGCTGAATAGAACTGCGGAAACGTTTGGAAAAGTTACCGTGGCCCTAGACGCAACGGGCAAATGAAGGATTTTGGGTGAGATTTAGTCAGTTCTCGCACCATTCTCTAATGGAGCGAGAAAAAGGGAGAAGAGAAAGCGTTGGGTCCCTCGCTCCAGTGGAACACCCAACATAGCGCTTCAGCTTCTACTCTGGCGGGAAAAGTCATTTAAAGATTTTCCATATCAAAAAAGGTTGAATAGAAACAAAACTACGAAGGGCATTTTCACGTCAATTAAATGTTGTTTGCAGCATTTAACAATACCAATTTATTGATGATTTACATCAACAATATGGTATCAAAGCTAAAAACTTAATCAAAGTTTTGTTTTTGTTTACTCTTGCATCTCTAGTCACTCCGTTTGTAAACTCAAACTCAAAATAATTTTATTTCCCAAAGGCCTAGATGGGCACTTATGCAACGACAGAGTTTTTAAGGGTAACACCATGGTTACCTTTAAAAAAAAATATTGATAGATAACCAACTCGAAACCAAATCACTTCTCTACAAAATCTCATGATAATTCTCACAAATTCAGAAGACCACTAGCCCCGACGACTCGCTCATCACTCAATGCGTTCAGCGGAATTACAGAGACGCTCAGCATTCATGTCGGATGCTGCACTCTCAAAGCGTGCGCATTGACCCATCGGGAGAGAGATGATGACATTGAATAGGGTTTTAACTTGATCTCCGGGGGATTACTGTGCACTTTAGTTTGTTATACTATGTAAGTTGTGCAATGAATCTATAGAGAATGGACTCTACCTTTACTGGAAAATATTATTATAATTCTAATAAAGAAGTTTTATTCTGTATTATAGGCGTTTACAAACAGCTTGATCACTCAGCCACTGCGCTAACCGTGCTGTAATTGTTATTTAAGTTTTAAAAAAAATCTCATAAGAACAGTTACAGTTCACTTGAAATGAGATACAAAGAACTTTATAAGAGCATTATAAGTACTGTAATATTCGCATCTGATGTGTTGGCGACAGCATAGGGTACATAAATGTTTTTTTTTTAAATTTAATTTAAATTTAAACATGATATATTAATATTATCACACTTCTTTAATTCTTCTGATAACTCACTAAACAGCCGTGCTCCTCGACCAATATTTGTTAATACTAAAGTGCCTACTATCTTGTATTTTTTTTTCCAAACAAGATCACATTCAAGATCTATGCGTCGATCAATTTAAATCATTTGAGAAGCGGAAACTTTGCCAGAAGACGTTATACTGTAAAAGAGTATCTTGAAGACAAAAAGGCGATCATCAATTCCAGTAGTAGTACCTACCTACTATTATTGTCATGTTTCTGTGGTTGGTTTCTAACATCTTTTTATTTTATTTTTTGTTTTATACATTTTCTCATTAACGTATATTTTTATTTTATAATTTAACATTTGACTAATTAACTTTGATATACGTATTTAATTTATAACTTTTTTATTTTATATAAAAATAAAAATCATCTAAAGGTTTCTGGGCATCAAAAGTATTTTGGCCCATACACAGTGAAAAAAATATTGAGAATGTGGGAACTATGTACTGCATGCGGCCTACCTAAATATCCTTTCTTTAGTATTGTTCGTCGAGTCGTGAGCTCTTTACTAGTACTAAGTTGGGCTACACGTACATAACCGACAAATGGATGCACTGGCTGGACAGGTCCACTCAAATCTGTATGGTTCTTTCCTCAGAAGACCATTTAAGACACTAACCATTAAATGTTTATTGTATTTTTATTTTAGGTGGGAAGTTATCCAATGACATCTCCCGCATTTGAGCGGAGCGGGAGGGCGTGTCAGACTTTTACTGACTAAAACCCACTCCTATTCATTCTTTGCTTTCGTTCTAGGGCCCCGGGGTTATCTTTCATACATCCCATGGCCCCAGTAGGTTTTGACCCTGCTGGGCCCTTACGGTTGCTGACATCTCCTTGAGGAGCGCGTGGAACACTACGCGCCGTCGACGACATGGGTTCGGTCCGGAAGGTTATCGGACGGTCGGACGGCGAGCTACGAGCGGCGAGTTTAGTAGTGAGCTAGGAAACATCGGCTTCATCTAGTTTGAATTATTGAAAGAAATGACATGTAAAAGTGTTATTTATAACCTTTTGCAAAATAAACATTATTTATCAGTTTATGAGTTATGTTTTCAGCAAAATTATGATATATCTATTATAGCAAAATAATATTGCTAATTATAATTTTATGATACCCAATATTATTGTCATTCTACGCTCACTTGCTATTCATAAATGACCACATCATAACTCACCATCAGATGGATAGTGGTCGCGTGAGACTGTAGAAGTTTGATAAATGTGAAAAATGTTTATATCTAATAAAATGTGTTTAAGAAACAATGTTGAAAGGTCAATGTAAAAACAATGAATGATGCGAAGCCTTAATGCATTCGATTAGTTTAGTTTTTATAAGCTTTTATTTAGTTTCACCTGTCCCGATGTTTACTTGTCTGTAATCAAATCTTGCAAATTAAATTTGATGCACTTCCTATAATTTTGCATACATGACGTAAATCAGATGACAATGCAAAATTATTATAACATGGAGCTGATCTGATGATGGAACCGGAAGATGGCCATAAGAACTCAGACAACCCTATCATGTTTGCTTTTTTGTCTTGGAGAGTATTATTTATATAGGTATAAACCGCGCTATAAAAGTTTGCTATAAAAAAAATATTTTCATTGAAAACTTGTTTTAGTATTAAAGAAACTGTTCGGTTTAGAAACGGTCATTGATAAATAGCCTCCAGCCTTCCACATGTATTCTTCCAAAGACTGGACCTACTGTTACTAATCTATCTGTGGTACATCGAGCTGGGCTGCGGTGACGTATGGCAGCAGCAATTTATCAGGCGGCCGCCGCTCTGCGGTCGACCAATTAGTGCATACACACATGTGCAAGTGTGTGGGGTGAGGGGTATAGATCGTCGGATATATGCGTTATTATGTTACTGAGGATTATCTGCTGGATGATCAATATGACCAGTCCACCCATTAATATCCTTGCGTTGGTATTGTTCATAGATTTGTTGAGGTCTTTGCGTTTTGACATTAGCTACACGTCATGCGGTTACTGGTTGTGCAGGTAAACTCGTTCTGTGTTTCTGTCATCAAGAGATCACACTCACCGATAGATCGTTCATAACGTACCAAGACTTCATTATATTACAAATTTCTATTATAATATATTTATTGCGCACATCTACTACAGTAACTAGTCTTTTTAACCCACAGGTAGAGAATGCCTTAAATGAAGCAGTAGTGGTCCAGTGATAACGGCCTCGACTTAAGAGTTGTAGATTGCGGGTTCAAACCTAGCCAGGTACATTAATCTGTGTACCTAATTAATTTCATCACCACTGCTCTAAATGGTGAAAGATAACATCGTGAGGAAATCAGGATGTCCTAGAAGAGATATATTTCCAAGATAATAATATGTGACATCCACCAATCCGCACTGGGCCTGCGTGATGGATTACGGCCCATCCCCTCTCAAAGAGTGGAGGCCTGAGTCCCAGCAGTGGGAACGTTAAAAGGCTGATAATATTATTATGTATGATAAAACTAAAAAAACTTAATAGAATAAAGTTGTAGGTTTGTATTAGTATTTAGCTTGAAGCCTATCTTGACCGTATGCTTCACCATATCCTCCAGTCCACATAATGGTGACATCCGGGTGTTTCTTGAGCCTGAATCCGAAATAGTAGCTTCTCGAACTTGCCATGTCCAGTGAGGACCTGTGACATGCGGAAGGTAAAGATGCCGTGACTCCACTCCTCGAAGAGGGGCCTTATCACCGCAATTGTGGCGTGCCCAATCCCAAGTAACATTCAATTGGCTGTATCGATTATTAACTTCTCAAAACTGTATTAGACTGTATGATAAGTGATATTGTATAGAAGTTTTTAATGGTCTTTGCAATTAGGTTTTGATGTTCCCTGTACGCAAGCTAGTATTTATTGTCCTCACACGGCAATTCATCACTTTTCTTAATATCAAGCAATCTTTAAGCATCACTTAGGTATTGTTTACCAAAGCTATGGGAAGGAGTCATCGCGTTGTTCGAAGTAATGACCGTGGCCCAAAAATTTATAGAACAAACTTAAACAATTTCACCTTGTACAACAATAATAGACAACACAACAACAACAACAATTTCAATACAGTCGCAGGATATTAGACTCAATTTACTGTACAAGACCAAATTAACAATGTTTACCGTTTCTTTGGTTCACAGTTAAATTATTATTTTTAACTCGTAATTGTTTCATTAATATTTAATTTTAGTAGAAGCTCGTAACCCCGGAGCGTCGTAGCAGCGCTACGACGTCTACACCGTAGCGCTACGCCGTAGCAGTCGTAGTCAATCGATTACTATCAGCCACTAAGCCGATTTAAATGAGTTACTTAGACCATTAGTTTTGGTAGACGCTTAGATAAATTAAGCTTATAATTTTCAGATAAAAATATCATCAAGCTTCACGACCTCACTTTAGAACTGAAATTATAAACACGTGATAGCCGCCAATTATATTACGCATGGGGCACATATATTATATGCCGCCAATGATATATATTTATATATATAATTCTTCTATACTACGTATGTTTTTCACCTTTCAATTCCACCTAAACGGCTTGACAAATTTGGATGAATTTTAAATATGAGTGTTTAAAAATACGATTAAATCCGGTTGATGGAACTGCAATCGGGTTTTTAATTATTTTTTTCTGACGAAATGCCAGCTTTCAAGCAGGACAACATCTGTCGGGAATTAGGTATATCTATTGGAAATAATTACCAAATAAGAGTCCTTTCTAAGGAATAGGTCAAAAAGGCGTAGATGACAAAAAGTATACGAAAAGCATGTTTCTTAGGGAATCTATTTCAATTTGTATAAAAACATCTTAGTAACATCTCTTGTGTTTTGTGTTCAATTTCATGGCTATAAGTATCGACATCAACAGGTTTCCTTTACTTGGCCAAAGTAAATTCGAAAATAACACCTCTAACGGCCTGCTGGTAGCAACTGTAGTTATTATGACGACTACTCTATGTGCTCTTCGACAATCTTCTCCTTCTTTATGGTGCTGAAACAACAGTATCAAAAAATTTGCCAAGGCCAACTTTGATAGTTCAAAATTTTTTTGGCCTTGGATATTTTTTTTTTGCGTCTAGTATAAAGATTAAACTAATGATCTATTTTGTCTTAGACATTAATATTAATAGAAGTCTGGAATTAAAGATATCTATCTGGAATATTCCAGTTTATGCTGGGCAGGTTATTGTTAGTATATTGATTATTACTTTATACTTACATAACCTTATTATTATAAAAGGTTCACGAGTGTAACGCCTAGTTACGCTGTGCCTATGTAGCCGATTCAACGCTTAAATCTTTTCAGATTTGCGACATGGCAAAACCACTTGTATTGAAAGTAGTAAAAGTACAAAATTAATTAATTAAATACACTTTCATTATAATTCATTTTGTTTCCAGACTTAGTCAAACATAATTGTTTCCTTGAACATGATTGGAAAAAACTTATGAAATTATTCAGTCTTCATTCGTAATGAAGACTTTTCTAGACAATAATTCCAACAACTAATATTTCTCCATTGTTTTTTAGTTGCCAGTTTTTGGGGTACAGGAGGCAGGTCTACAGGTACTCTGCCTTGTCCAAACGGAAGCCCGTCTATGTCTAATAACAACCCAGTGATATGAAAGTCAACCAGGATAAACATATATAGTGGCCATACATTTATAAAACTTTTAAACAAAAGAATAAGACAACTAACTCAACACATAACCTTCAACCTATAATATATAACAGCGTTGTTCCCAATTCTCTACAAAATGATCGCCAACGATAGCGTAGATAATAATGCAGTGGCGTCGTGCCAGCCAGGGAATTAAAACATCTTGGTGCGAGGAGAGCCACTTAAACGCCAAGTTGCCAGCAAACATGGCAATGCCAAGAAAACTATTGGTGAGCGGACATTATGTGAACTAGTTAACGATGTCATGGGATCAGTAACTGTGTTGTGTTCTTAGTAAATCTTTGGGAATAATATTTATTGCACTATTTATCTTCTGTAAGAGTTTATTGTCTCATATATTCTTATGGAGTAGGGTGAGAAAATTCATTAGAGAATAAATTAGGAGTATTTTTATATCCCAAATTATCTTTACAAGCCATTGGCTTTGCTGCCGTTCCCTCACGCGTGAGACCGCATTCTTAGCAAGCATTATATTACTTCGCAGAAGGAGGCAACTGCCCGCCATTCCTCCTCGCTCCGGACCATGACCTGTACTAAGGCCTGGCGTGAGAAGTCATTGCCGCCGTGATCCGACCCCAATTTCCAGTCACCGTAGGCGTGGGCTTGCGGACGGCGAGCAATAGGTATCTCGCTGTCCGGCCGTCCGATAACCGTCCGGACCGAGCCCGAGTCATCGACGGCGCGTAGTGTTCGCGTGCCTCAAGATGTCAGCAAAGCTATTGGGGCCAGCAGGGTTGAAGCCTACTGGGGCCCTGGAACGAAGGCAAATAAGGAATATAGGAGTGGATTTTAGTTAATAAAAGTCTGGCACGCTCTAGGACGGAGTGGGAGGGCCCCACTCCGTCCTAGAGCACGAGAAGTAATTAGATAATTTTCCATCTAAAAAAAAACGGCTCTGCTGCCGTGGCATATATCACTTCCATTTATTTCTCCCTGCTTACACAAACAAACACAAGTTAAGTGTTTATAAAATTAATTTAAAGTGTAAAAAAAACAAGATACGCTGTTGGTTGGTGGTCTATGCTTTTAATATTTACTCTCATTTACCATGTCTATAGCCCACAGCTATTTCTTATCTACCTGGTAACCGCTTGTACTTGCTTACAACATGTGTGATGTTACGATCTCCTAAGAATCATATTTTATTATAGCAAAACATCTCTTCGTAAATGGTTTCTTTGGACTGGTGTTTACACGTTTTAGCAATCAGAAAATATAAACATGTTTAAAAAATACAGTGATGTTCATAATTTTAATACTAGGAACAAACACAAATTTGTGGTTCCTACAACCAGGCTGAAAAAAATAGGGGGCTCATTTAGATGCCAATGTATACACTTCTATAATAAACTTCCTAGTCATATTCAACAACTAAGCCTTAATAAATTAAAATTATTTGTAAAGCGAAAACTTTGCCAAAAGGCTTTTTACACTATAAAGGACTATGTTGAGGACCAAAAGGCTTGGGATTGACCTGCTCCAGTACGCACTGCAACTGTTGTCTTATTATTATTATTTTTTCTTTTGTTTTTATTTTTAATTGTGCTTTTTATTATTTATTACAATTCGATATTGTAGATTATTTTTATTTTGCAATTTGACTTTTTTTTTCTATTAATTTTTGACAAAAATGTTTACTTTGCTAAAGTATTACATTTTGCAAACTATATTTTTCCTTTTATTATTGTGAACGTGAAGACTATGTTGATTGTTTTTTTTTTCCTTTTCAGTAATTTTAATGTATGTCTGGCAATTTGAGTATTTTCTGCGGCCTACCCAAATGTCCTTTCCTTGGTATTGTTCGTCAAGTCGTTGAGCTCCTTAGTAGTCCTGAGTTGAGCTTTACGAATACTGACAAATGCTTGCACTGACTGGACAGGTCCACTCAAATCTGTATGGTTCTTTCTTCAAAAGACCATTTCAGTCAAATCTGCATGGTTCTCATGTGATTTGACCATTACATATTTACTGTATGGACTTTAAAAGAGACTTTGACCCCTGAGTTTGTTTCGGTGTTTCTTCTCAGGGTAGTCGGCTAGGAAACACCGGCCTCATCTAGTTTAAAAATGAAGAAAAAAAAAATTGACGTGTAAAAGTGTTTTTTAAACCTATTTACAAAATAAATATCATTTATCATTTATCATTTAGATAGAGGACAAGAAGATGATAAAAAAAAAACAAAGATTAAGTAAAAAATGTTGGTTTCTTCCTGCTTGTTCACACATTTGGGTGAAATAAAAATAACAGAGACTCGAATCAATCGATTTTATTTTTCGTTTCCTTTAAAATATTTACATTAGCAAACACGTAGGCAGTGATAGTTAACATAAGACTTGAGTAGATTGGTTTATTGCTATGACTATTGTTAACCTACAGATAAATAATCACAAGAGTACAAAACAAGTTTTATATTAACGATAAATGGCTGAATAAATGGCTCGATTTTTTAATTCAATTTTATGGGGTAAGTTGTGCTCAATACAAAATTTCAGAAAATGTTTTTGGAAACTATTCAACGTGTTTATCGTAATTATTTGATGAATTAATTATTTTATTGTTCGTTGACACAGTAAAATTAATACTTGATAAGTAGCTGTTTTGGGTTCTTAATTGATATCAGTTTAATTGGCACAGTACCTACCTATTATAATAAGTAATGTATTTTACATCAAACAGAGTATGCTCTAAAATCGCCCGAAAATTGTTCAATCAAAAATATTTTACAAAACCATCACTGGGAAAAAGTCATATAAAAATTCGTAATACATGTATTCACAATATAAACTTAACCTCTCAGGCACAAGTGTACCGAATTCGGTACACCTCGTTACCAGCTAACTTAAACCTTATTTTTACGGAATAAGGTTTAAGTTAGCTGCTATGAGGTGTACTGTATTCGGTATACTGGTGCCAGAGAGAATTCTTGAGCATCTTTAAAAGAATACAAACCATGGTGAACACATGAAACCATCAGATAATTAATAACAACGCCACCTATCGAGCCTGGTAGTCAACGGGAAAATCGCATTTTCACATCCATTAACTCTAACAATAAAATCTTCTTGTACTTATTATTATTGACGTCTTATTATAAATCTATTTTCTACTTTTTACAATTCGTCAGATATGATTCAGGATTTGTTTATTTAATATTCAATAACTATTGTTAAAGTGTATGATTTAAAACCGACTATGGATTTACTACAAAAGTGGGAGTTCGGAAGAAACGCTTCATTTCAAATAGTATTAAAAATGATCATTTTAGTGATACCAAATAGGCCGCGTAATTTTTTTCAAATCCAACGTAGTACAAAACATCTTAAAATATTTACATTTTTATTTTTCGTGTTAAAATCTCTTAAAGCTAAAACGGTAAATTAGCTAGGTAACAATTTAATAGTATTTCGCTTGTAGCAGTCTTTATTGTCGTCGTATTTATACGTGTATCGTAAAATCTCTTCTCTCTTGCTCCTGCCGTTGCTGGTATCTGAACAAATAAAATAGCGCCATCTAGTTACACATTGTACAATCAGCTTATAAGTATCACCACCCAAAGCCATCTTGTGATAGATATTAATAAAACAATGAGAAACAGAAAATGTTTGCTTTAGCAAGTGTATGCATTTTTAGATAGATGGCGTGATTTTCTGGTCCTCGGAAAATATTTTGGTCCTAAGAGACACGTCGCACCGATCGGGAATAACCCCATTTTGGGGAAGATTTTGCTTAAGTAAATAATATTGAATGGATATTAATTGTGAGGGATACTGATAACAAAATAAGAGAGATACATAAAAAATCCTATACCTACTCAGAAATCGGTTTACCTAAGGTAGAGTTTACCTAGACGATGTGGGCGTGTGATGCCGGCGGGCGCGGCGCCGCGCCTTGTCGTGCGCGCGCGTTGGTGCCGAGCGCGCGTCCACCGCTGACTCCGCGCTCGAGTCCGTCACCGCGCGGAATACCTCGTCTGGAAGGACAACTGTTCTGAAGTTACTACAAAAGTATTTAAAATAAGATCTGATGGGATACTATATTGTGTGTTATTTGTGAAAATGGATAAACTTGAATATCGTGCGGTAATGGAATTCTTCGTTTTGGATGGATCCAACTCCTACGGCAATTTATCCAAAGATGACCGTTAAAAAGTAGACAGATGAATTTGTGGTCGCACAGCCCTTGAAGATGACTCACGTGAAGGAAGGCCTAAAACTGTTACCATACCGCAAACAATCGACAAAGTGCGTATCATGTTGGACGACAGGTTAGTGAAGGTGAGTGAAATAACTAAGAGTGTGGGGATATCGGAGAAACGAGTCCAAAACATCTTGCAAAAAGAACTAGAGATACGAAAACTTTGCGCAAAATGGCTGCCGCATTTGTTGAATGCCGACCAAAAGCAAATGCGAAAATAATTTTCGCAGCAATCTTTGGATTGTTTTAAAAAGGATCCTACCGTTTTAGTGCAGTAATTTGTAACAATGGATGAAATATGGGTCCACCACTATACGCCAAAAATGAAACAGCAATCCAAGCAGTGGGTAGAAGCCGGTGGTGTAGCACCAAAGAAAGCGAAGACGATTGCTCTTGCTTGAAAGGTGTGTTGGGATTCGAAAGGGATGCTCCTCTGTTAATTGAATCCTGTTAATTGATTACGTTGCAAAAGAGAGGATAATTACAGACGAATATCACTTCAACCTTCTTGACCAGCTGGATGCCAAAATTTACCAGATGAAACCTGGCTTGAAGAAGAAGAAATTTCTTTCTGGGTAGCGCTTCACATCGTATGAAATAGTTGAGAGGGCCGTAGATGACTTTTTTCACAACCTGCCAAACTAGCACTTCTAGGAAAGAATATTGACGTTGGCAAAACATTAGACTAAAACGTGTATTGAAGTTAAGACAGATAATGTAGAAAAATAAAATCATTTTTTGACTGAAATTTGTAGTCTTTCGTTATCAGGCCGAGAACTTTTCATCCCATCCTCGTATGTTGTTATATTTAAAATAAAATATTGTTTTCGTGTCATGGTTATCATCATCATCATCATTTCAGGCGAAAGACGTCCACCGTTGGACATAGGCCTCCCCAAGTGTCGCCATGACAAGGCCCGGCGTTACGCATCCATCGGATTCCTGCGGCCCTCACCAGGTCATCGGTCCACCTTGTGGGAGGCCTTCCAACGCTGCGTCTTCCGGTACGTGGTCGTCATTCCAGAACCTTTCGCCCCCATCGACCATCTGTTCTGCGAGCAATGTGCCCTGCCCACTGCCACTAAGTTATGCGATTCTTTGGGCTTTGTCTGTAACCTCGGTTCTCCTGCGGTGTCATGATTATTTAACAAAAAAAAAGTGTAAATTAAATGCAAAATTTACCGCTGAAGTTGTACAAAATGAAATTGTAACTATCAAAAGAAATTGCACGCAATCAAGATTTTAAGAGTTTTAGTATTATATACATAAAATATTATACGATATAATAAGTTTGAAGAAGAAAGCAAAACGGTTTGCCTGATGCAGATACGTGCGTAAGCAAAAGATCATTTTTTTCTGTGACTAATACAAAAGACATAGAAATACCTTTCCCTGGCGTGACGGGCATCCTGTAAGATACGCTAGAGTTGCACTCGGCGCACGGCGAGCCGCTGGAGTCCGAATCCGACTCCGAGCGACGCACCATCAGCGTCATAGCGCGAGATAGCGTATATTCATCTGTGGAATATAAAAAAATATTATAATTATGATATGTATGGGAATAATTAGAGACAAAACTGCTGGTGCTATTGTCTTGTGTATACATAGTTGTGCAATTGTTTTTGAAAAGTTATTAGCCCAATCTTTCATTTGAACGAGTTCCTCCTTTTATAATTTAGGTTTACAACATGAGACCAAATAAATCTACTACATTACTTACATTATTTAGTTTTATATTACACATTTTCAATCATTTCAGTCGAAAGACGTCTACTGTTAGACATAGGCCTCCACCATGTGCCATCACAACGAACGGTCCTGTGCGTCTCGCATCCATCGGATTCTCGCGACCCTCGTCAAGTCATCGGTCCACTTTGTGGGCCCTTCCAACGCTGCATCTTTTGGTATGCGGTCGCCACTCCAGAACCATGTGACCCCATCGACTATCACCATGACTTTTTCAATAAAACAAGTTATTCTCAAAAATCAACTTGATTTGTAATGGACTAACGTTGACCGATATAAACGAAAAAAATTAAAAAAATGGATATTTCATTGAATACAAATGAAAAAAAAGGTTTTAAACATAGAACACTGTCTACACTGGAGACCAGTCTGCGACAGATATCGTATCTTCAAAGATTCAAAAGATACAAAGCATTTTATTTCAAATAAACCATTTATAGGCACTATTGAAATGTCAGTCAGTCAGAAAAATGATGCTACTTGCACATTCCAAAGCGTAGATCTCTATGGAAAAGAATGTGCACGAAACTCCATGGACACTCTTTTCAATCATATTATGTATTACAAATATCTCGGATACATGTTTCTTGTCACTACTATCATGACGTGAGAACAATGTAAATAAAGAAGAAACAAAAACTAAATATCGATATAACTAAAAATAAATATAACTAAAAATAAATATCGATATAACTAAAAATAATCCACTGGTAGCTAAGAGATGACCAGTCTCAAATGACAGTAGCCGTTCACGGACATGACGCGAATGTTAGCACTACTCAGCTCAACCAATTTGAAGGGAACCGAATGATCCAACACACGCGCCACCATCAGTGAGACATTTGACTGAGCATGACAAACTCTCAACTCCACGCTCATTTATGTCAAACAAGGCCAATAGTACCCTAAAAAACCATAAATAGCTCCATGGTACTCACACTTTCACACTTTGAAAAAAAAATGCTTTTATTTATTCTTTATTCACAATACAAATGTTCACAAATTTAAAAAAAAAATACAATACTAATAATTTACAAACTAATCAATTTGCACACCATAGTAGTAGTGGAGCTAGACCAGCATTGAGTCAAGCATTTTTATCTTAAATATAATCCTCCAACTTATCATATGCTTGCCTGCATAGTGTGCGTTTAATACAAGATTTAAATTTCGTTTCATTGAGTTCTAATATTTAGGGAGGTGTTTTATTACAAAATTTCAAACAGTACCTCATGAAAGAAGAGGCCACTTTAGCCAGTCTGAAACCTGGTTAAACTAATTAGTCCCTATTTCTTATAACATAATTATGTCTATCGCCTCTTTTGCTAAAAATATGAAGATTTTCTCTAACGTATGATGTTTTCATAGATATATTGACAAAGCACCGTCATGATGTTAATATCCTTAAACAGTTCCCTTAGAGAATGGCACTGGTGGAGATTGTAAATAGCTCTGATGGCTCTTTTCTGTAGTATAAAAATTGAGTCGATGTCTGCAGCCCGTCCCCATAGTAAGATACCGTATGACATGATACTATGAAAATAACTAAAATAGACTAGTCTAGCGGCATCGATATCCGTAAATTGGCGGATTTTTCTAACCGCATATGCAGCTGAGCTAAGCCGTCCTGCAAGAGATGTTAAATGAGGACCTTCTCATTGTTCAATACTTTGTCAAAATCACTACTTTTGACATTGGGTAAGGAAAATCTTATGCATTTAGTAAAACGGCGATGTGGATGGTGTCGCATGGCGTAATATAGTCCATAACAAAGTTATCCTTCGAGGTCACGATCCTTGGCATTGAGGATAAATGGCGCAAGGAGGAGGAAACATAGAAGAGTGTTGTTCCAGCCACCTGCGTTTTCATGATGTAGATGATGGTGCACGTGCTGGCGCGGCGGCGCGCCCTGCAGCGGCGCGGGCTCGGCGCGCCCGAACGTGCGCAGCGTGCCGCCCGCCGCGCCCCCCGCGCCCCCCGCGCCCGCCGCGCCCTCCTCCGCGCCCGGCCCTGTCGCGCCTCCGGACATACTGAACGTCGCGTACGGACTTATCTCGTACATTTCTAAACATAAATTAATATATAAGTTACTCCAAAATTTTATTTAAAAGTGCCAAATTCCACTATTAGACGAAACAATCGATACTTAGAGTCGAGAATATTTCTATACCAGACCTCGTTTTTACAACACTAGCTATATGACAGCCAATAAGGATTCCGAATTGAGCGATCAGTGGAGACGGTGTAGTCAGATATATTTATCAGGTATATCTGAAAAGTTTGATGGCAAACAAAAGTCTATGCTCATCATCACTATTTCAGCCGAAAGACGTCCACTGTTGTACATAGGCCTTCCCCAAGTGTCGCCATAACGACCGGTCCTGTGCGGCTCGCATCCATGGGATTCCTGCGACCTTCATCAGGTCATCGGTCTAACTTGTGAGCTTCCAACGCTGCGTCTTGCGGTACATGGTCGCCACTCTTTCCTTTCGTTCCCATCGACACTGCAAGCAATGACCCCTGCCCACTTAAGTTTGGTGATTTTTCGTGTTATGTCGGTAATCTTGGTCCCTCTGCGGATATGTTCATTTCTGATGCGATCACGCAAGGAAACTCCGAGAAAACCCTTTTTTTTGGGTGAATTTAGGCCTTCTCATGAGTCCTAATGTAATCGACCACGTCTCAGAGGCAAATATCATGACTGGCACGCACTAGTCATCGACTTTTGTCTTGAGACACTATGGTAAAGTCGATACTATATACTGTAATGTTTGTATACTTGTATCGAAAGCTCGGGCAGTGAAAGTTGACAGTTGCATACGGGCCTTTGACTGAGGCGGACGTGTTGAACCTAACTGGTGACGTAACGTCCACTACATAAACATTATTTTCAACAGCGCATTCAACACCGTGAGTCATTTACTGCTGGTAGCGAGACTCAAGCTTAGTGTAGGTACTTAAGCTAAGCTTAGTTGTTGAGGTGGTTTACATGGTATCTTATAAATCGCTCTTAGTTCGTTGTTGTCAATGGTTTTGTCCAAATCTTATGTCTTATGAATATCATGTAGGGACGCTACAGTATTCGCTTCATTTTGGCCTAGCTTTGTAATGCCTTTTTTGCTGATGATCGAAATATTACAAAATAATGAATGGTCCAGCAATCTACTTGCACAAAGCAACTAAACAAATATCGAAAACTGATGCATATCTACCAAGAGCGGAAGAAGTTATTTGATGTATAATTTTTGTTGTGTAATTTTTTTTTGAAGCCAAGTAATCTTCAAAAAAAAAATATTTTGAAGGGTTGATCCTGATACTGCTTCAGGAATGTTGGCAGAAGCTCACGCGACTACTACGCATTGCGTGTTATTGGTTCGTATGATGAGACGGCCAGTGTCAATAGCATGCTGATCTGACCATCATCATCATCATAATCATCATCATCATCTTCCTGCCCTTGTCTCGTGTTATTTGGGGTCGGCGCAGCACGTTTTTTTCTTCCATTCCGCCCAACTAACCAACACAAAAAACAACAACAACAACCAACTAACTAACCAAACTAACTAATGATCCAAAATCACACAAAAAAGTATACCTTGTTGGTCCTTTTTCCCAATGGGATGCTTGATGGGTGATGACGTGTACACCTGCTGACAGTTCCGCCGGTTGTCTCGCTTCTCCACCGACTTTTCCTCCTCTTCCGAGATATCTCCCTGCTCGTAACCTTTCCTGAAGCATGTTGTTGTTGGACTGGAGGCAAAATAATACTTGTGATATTCAGAAATTGATTAATTCTAAATAGCTTATATAGCCATTCTGAACAAGCAACTCTCTCTCTACTAACCACCTATTATTAAAAAGGGACATATTGATAACCATGTGTTCTAAACGGAAAAACTGGTACTCCTGAGCTGTATGTCAAGCCGCTTCAACTTCGTGTCCAATTAAATACAGCTGCATCAGAAGACATAGCTTGTTCGCCGTGTCTGCGAGTAATATCGTTGCACGAGCGCTGTCCCTTGTCCCTCACTCTCACGCTCACGCTCGTTTGGACACAAACCCTGACTGTGATGTGTTTGCGGGCGGTTGGAAGGCTATTATATTTGTTGTATCTTTTTTAAATAACCTAATTGCAAGGTAGCTATTTTTGTCAAAGCAAAACAAATAAATAAACTCAAAAACAGTATGAAAGACTCTTATTGTAGTTTTGATGAGTTACAATTTACTAGTAATTAAGGGTTCTGGTGTAATAAGACTATCGAGTAAGGCAGGGATAGCAATTAAATGCATCTGCAATGCCTCACCAGCAGGCCTCGCGTTTGATTTGTTTACAAAAAAAGTCTCACCTCCTCTTATATGCTATTGCTGCTATCAGCAGAAACGCAGCGAGTAGCCCACAAGCTGCCGCTGCCACCACTGCGGTTGCTCGCTCTTCACCTTCCTCGACGCCGGGAGGGAACTGTGCTGGAGCTGGGATGCGTTCTGAAATAGACAGAAATGGTCTTTGAGTTGGAGCAGGCAGCTATTGACAGCTGCCCAGTTAAAGATTAATTCTTGAAATTGGTTCTAGTCTAAGGGCGAGATTCTCAGACTATATTTTAAGTTGTCTTGTTGTTCAGTAGTCATAATCTCCCTAGTCTTTTTCCAACTAGACTGGGGTTGGCTTCCATTTAACCAGATGCGGCTGAATACCCTTGTTCTACATGGTGCGACTGCCTGTCGGACCTTCACAACAGTCTTCAGTTACTGGGCGACACGTTACTGCTTGTGGTTAAGTATAGTCTGTAGGAGTATGTGGAACAGAGAGTAAATCCCCACATACCTCCGTTGAAAAGGGAGGATCCTCCAACCAGACGGGTGTTATGTCTGGTGGGCTATTGCCTGACAGATGATTTCGGGCTGTTCTATATGTTCTAATCGCGCGGAGAACTTTGATTGCGCGATGCAGGATTAGTTCTTATGTGACGCCATAGATGTCGCTTCAAGTCATTAGCATTTAATTCGTTTATGGTCCTTATTTACCAGAAAAAGTTTTTAAGCAAACAAATGAGCAAGTAATTAATGTCTTTATCTATCAAATTGCCGTCCTGCCGAACTTGCTATTTCAAGTTAATATTTTTCTTTTTTCGCTAAGAATTTTAAGTTCAAATTATTTATATTTTTAAAATATGTTTTTTTTTAATTAGTCAATTATTTAATGGTTAGCGTTCTGTTTTCATCGCATTTGAACGTTTTTTATATGGATACGTTAAATATTCGAGTGATTATGGAGTATGAGTACCGTCATGGCAGTAAAGCGGCAGAAGCGGCACGCAACATCGACGACGTATACGGAGCTAACACTTCTAATGATCGCACCACCTGTTATTGGTTTGCTCGTTTCCGTTCTGGAAATTTTGACCTAAGAAATGAACCCCGTGGTCGACCGGAAACTTAATCGACAATGACGAATTAAAGGCGATTGTGGAAGCTGATGATTCTCAATCTACAGATGAATTACCAGCAGCTTACGATGTTAGCATCAAAACAATATTGGTCCATTGCGTCGAATTAGCAAGGTAAAAAAGCTTGACAAATGGCCCATGAATTGAATGATCGCCTGCGCGAAGCACGCGTCGAGTCGAGCCTTGCACTGCTCAACAGGTACACAAACGAAGGCTTATAGAATCGCATTGTTAGTTGCGACGAAAAATGGATTCAGTTCGACAATCACAAGCGCTCAGCAAGTTGGTTAGATCCTGGTTCAGCACCTAAACAATGCTGCAAACGAAAACTGACCCCTAAAAAGTGATGGTCACTGCTGCTTACTAAATAGGATGCGCATTACTGCAGATCTGTACTGTGAAGAACTGAACATAATGATGGAGAAGTTCGCACATCTCCAACCCGCTTTGGTCAATCGTTCGGCTCCGCTGATCGCGCATGACAACGCTCAACCTCATACTGCACAGTAGACGATCTCCAAGTTACAAGAGCTTGGGGTTGAAAGTTCTCCGTCATCCACCATACTCACCAGACCTTGCCCCTATAGACTTCTACTTTTTCCAGAATATGGAAAACTTCTTGGCGAGGAAAAAATTCAATAACCGAGAGGCAATTCAAAATGCCTTTGAAGAATTTGTTGCCTCCCGTCTAGCAGACTTTTTCAAAAAGGGCATCAATAAGCTACCACTTCGTTGGCAAAAATGCATTGATTGCGTGGGGAATTACTTTGATTAAAAAAAAATATACCTAGAGAAAAAAGGGCGTTAACTTATTTCATGAAAAACGGCAATTTCATAGGAAAAGACCTAATATATCATCACACTAATATTATAAAGGCGAAAGTTTGCGAGTGTGTGTGTATATTTGTTACTTCTTTATGCATAAACGGCTGAACGGATTCCAATGAGACTTGGTACACTGATGGGTAAACTATGTCCTGGAATACCAAATAGGATTTTATTCCAGAAGTACCTTTTCTTGAGATAATTTTCTATTTTAGTAAGATGTTCGGGCGCAGTCGGCTACCTTCGTCACTCGTCGGGCTTGCTGGTGAAGTGTCGCGCGAGACAAGCGGGGCCGCAGGCCCGCCGCCACACTTCACAAGCGAGAACGACCGACGACACACACGCGCGTTGTAAATGCCTCACATTTCTTTGGATATACGTTTGTCAGTTTTACATTCACTGCTTTTTATTTAAGTCCAGGTCTAGACCCTAACAAAGAATATAATATGTAAATGCTAATTTTGTTAATCAAAGTACAGTCTATAAAGTTCGCATTCACAGTCACCGTCTTGTTTTTGTTTTTGAGGTGGGAAATCTATCGTGTTAGACTGATTACTGAAACCCACCTGTGTTCCTTCAGTTACCTTACGTGCCCGGGCCACGGACACTCTTTTAAATGTTTCTGTTGACTTAAACGGTGACTGTCTGCATTCACTGGCTGAATGATGATGGTGATGATGGAGAAATAATTATTAACAGTGTCATTCTTAGTTTAGTGCGAAACATTTAAGAAACAATCAATGTACCTCCACTCTCAGTCAACGTCGAAAAGTAATAATTCCCGAGCGTTGTGCCGGCAGCACTGGTGGCCACCACCTTCAGATGGTACCATGTCGCCATCGCCAGCCCACACAGCACAGTGGGCTGGGCTGCCGGCGACACCGTCTGAGTGATCCACGACGACTCCTCGAAACTCCTTACGGAGACCGCGAACTGGGTTAGAGGACAGCCATTACTGTCCCACGTCAGCAGGTTTAGACGGACGCATGAGCTGTTGGTCGTTATAAGGTCCTTTTCTGGAGATGCTTTTGATGCTGTGAACATATTAGGATGTAGATGGTTTTAGGACTTGATTAATAATTGCATAATTATATAATACTCAAAGCATTTTGATGCGGTTTACGACATTATTTAGATAATGTACCTGGCAATGTTTTCTACAACAATTATGAAATATCGATGTTTCAACTGGTTTTAAATACAATTCGAAGTATTGACGGGACGGTAGTCAACTAAAAACCGGTCAAGTGCGAGTTGGACTCGCTCATAAAGGGTTCCATACCATTATCTATACAACATTAGATACTATATTATTAATATCGAGTAAAAAACTGCAAAAAAATCATTCATCAATCATAGTTGTATGAGAACCCCACTTAAATATTTATTTTATTCTGTTTTTTTAGATAAAGCGGCAACAGAAATACATCATCTATGATTTCATCTCAAATTTTAACTGTCTAGCTATGACGGTTCATGAGACCTGGTGACAGACAGACGGACAGTGGAGTCTTAGCAATAGTAGGGTCCTCCTAAAAACGACTAGAAGTTATCACTGATTGTACTCACGTCCTCCCTTAGTCGACACGACCAGCTCATCGCTGGGCGGAGACGAGCCCACCGCGTTGTACGCCGTCAGCCTGAGCCTGTAGAGCGTGCCGCACGCGAGGCGCTCCAGCGTGTGCGCGCGGCTGTCGCCGGGGAGGCGCGTCGTGTGCCACTTGCCGTCGTCAGAGCGCGAGTGCTCCACTAGGTAACCTGGAAAACAAAATCAACTATCTTATTTTGGTTCCTGAGATAAAGCCCGCTAACAGATCGACTGATGCACAGGGGAGGCTTTGTAGTAGGGATTCGTTGGTTATCTTTCGGGTACGAACAGTGCAAATATTCTATTAATTTAATATTTAAATAACAATCCAAAACCTCCAACCAATCTCAAACCAATTAACTTTATCCTAAGTCACGGCTATCCTCGTAGCATTGTGTTTGTACAATTTATCTACTTAAGGGAATGCAACTCGAAATATATAATCACTATTTTCACTTTTTTACTTACGCGATTATGACGTTATTACACATTTTTCATTAGACATTTTGGAAACACAGTATCTTGTGGATATTATCAAGGCTTCTAATGAAATCAATTTATTAATTTGTGTAAAACTAATTCAGTAAAGACTCTGAAAATCTACTATTTTGCATGAACACTTCATAATTTACTGAAAAATTAAAAAGTCAAAAGTATAATAATAGAAGCCTTATAAATTTAATCAAGATTCTGAATGACGACAATTTTTTTTCAAAAACTTTTAAGGGTTTAAAAAAAACGTATTTCCTGGATCAATTTTTGTAAAATATTCGAGTAAACCAAATGCTAACAGAGTTTTCAGGCGTTATCTCTCTTTTTTCGCGTTGCCTTTTTGTCACACATTGCGTCCAACGCATTTTTGTCAAACATTGCGTTAGATGAAGTAACAAGCTTTTAAACCATGCTCGATGTTGACGATAGGCGAGTGAAAAAGGACCCTCTTAAATACTCAATTATAAAATTAATGGCGAGTTTATTTGAACGCGCTAATCTGAAGAATTACTGGGTTGAATTGGAAATTTGTTTTAATGCTCATTTATCTTTCCTTGTTAGCTATAGGCTAGACGAAATCACGTTACGACTCACAGGAGCGGAGCAGTAACCAAAGATGCGAGGGAAGCTTATGTTATCGCGAGATTTTCTTGTAAAATAGAAGAAACAATCTTTTTTCTATATATATAAAAGGAGAAACTGACTGACTGACATATCAACGCACAGCCAAAACTACTGGGACTAGGAGCGTAAAATTTTGCACAAGGTTTCTTTTCATAACGTAGGCGAGCACTAAGAGAGGATTTTCCAAAATTCACCCCCTAAGTGGAGGAAACGGGGGTTCAAAGTTGGTATGGAGAAACCTATTTTCACGCGTGTGAAGCCGCGGGCAGAAGCTAGTATCATATAAATTGTATAGGTAACGTTATAAATAGATGAGTTTAATTTTAAGTAATTGTTTTGAGTATTTAAATAAAAGCTTGTTTTTTACTATTATTTTTTTACCGTGGAGATAAGGATAAATATGCTGTGTTATACATTGACTGAAAAAGTGGACTGTGCCTCAATTATATATCTTAACTTGAAAGGTCTTAGTTACCATGTAAACTGGAGCCGCCGGCATGCGGCTTCTCCCAGGCGAGCAGCAGGCGCGCGGGCGCGGCGGCCGCCAGGCGCAGCTGCGGGCGCGCCGGCGCCGCCAGCACGCGCAGCTCCCAGCTGGCGCGCTCCTCGCCCCACGGGTTGCGCACGGTGCACGTGTAGTTGTCCGCGGAACCACGGTCCACCTCTGAAAAACAATAGATTGAATGCGTGAACAGAATTTAATGTGATTTTGTTTTAGGTTTAAAAAAAGCAACACGGCCAAGTCATCAGCATCATCTTCCTGCCCTTGTATCGTGTTATTTGGGGTCGGCGTAACACGTTTTTTCTTCCATTCTGTCCTGTCCGCCGTCATGCTATCACTAACTTCCTTTTCTTTCATATCACTCTTCACACAATTCATCCATGTTTTCTTTGGCCTCTGTCTCCCTCTCCACCCATCCACTATACTCACAACTCTAGATACCAACCGGATAGGAACCGCATGTAACTAAAGCGGTTCATCCCTCCTCTCTACATGACCATATCAAGACAAACGATTTCCCTTCAACTTTTCAGTCACTGGCGCCACTTTTAAACTTCCACTAATATACTCATTTCTCACTTTATCTATTCTCGTCGCACCACACGTCCATCTCAACATTGTCATCTCATCTTTTTTTCATCCGTCTTTTTCATAGCCCAACATTTTGATCCATACCGTATGAGAGGTCTTATCACGAACTTCACGGCCAAATATTTAAATTAATCTTTTGTAATCGACACAATAAATATAGCTTAGTAAATAAAACTTATCCCCTGGTAAACATTGAGTGAAGATATATTGGCCTATTTTTTGTCTCTATTATGACCTTATTGTACACAGTTACGCAATAAATATATCTTTATCTTTATCTTGTCTTTTGTGCCCCAGAACCTGCAGTTAAAGCTACCTATGAGCTACCACAGATAATGCCGTAGAAGGACCGAAGTATTTGGCAAGCAAAATTTAACTGATCGTACATAGACCATTCACCATTCACAAGAAGGAGAAAAAGTTCTAACCAGTCGGTAGAGAGAATATGTATAATACATACTGAGTATGACAAGGTAAGCTCCGTCGATGAGGTAGTTAGTGTCATGCGCGAGCGGTGGCGCGGGGCGCGCGCGGGCCCAGGCGCGGTGCGGGGGGGGCGCGCCGGCCGCCGCGCAACGCACGCGTGCACGCCGCCCCCCCACTGCCTCCAATCGACGCCCGAACGACGTTATTTTTGCTGGCGCTGAAAAGGGGATAATGCAAATTGTGAGGAACATAATGGAGTATTGTAGTTAAAGCAAACAGCAAGACATCAAGCGTCCTTCCTGCTCATCGCCCTGCACATACCAGCATTGCCCTGCTCAGCTATTTCCACGTTGGGGTTGGTTTCTAGTCTAACTGAATGCAACTTTTGGACTGCTAACAAGATGTAACGATAGCGAAAATAGTTGATTATTTCCCAAGGGGATAAAAGAGTGCCTTATGTCACGGGCATATTGAAACCCTAGTCACAAAGGATTCCAGGGCTTAAATGCGGGGGAACCCTGAGTGTAGTGAGAGAATCAAGCTAGTCCAAGACGAAGATTCAAAGATTCAAAGCATTTTATTTCAAATAAACCATTTACAGGCACTTTTGAAATGTCATGAAGTCAGTCAGTCAGAAAAAAAAATGATGCTAATTGTACATTCCAAAGCATAGATCTCTATGGAGAAGAATGTGCAAGAAACTCCATGGACACTCTTTTCAATCATGTTTTGTAATTACAAATATCTCTGTTACATGTTTCTTGTCGCTATCATGTGAGAACAATGTAAATAAAGTAAAAATACAAACTAAATATAGATATTAAAATAGCAACTGCCAGCTAAGAGATGACCAGTCTCAACTGACAGCGCCCGTTCACGAACATGACGCCAATATTAGCACCACTCAGCTCAACCATTTTGAAGGGAACCGAATGATCCAACACATGCGCCACCATCAGTGAGACATTTGAGTGAGCATGATAAACTCTCAACTGCCATGCCGAAGGCACCCTTATCCCCGAGGAGAGTATATACTTATATATAGCATACTCTACATCACAATATTATCAAAACCAAAGCATAGTTGGAGTGATAGCATAATAAATATAATTATAGTATATTTTTTATAAAGTACTAAGTGAACTACTCACTTTGTACTTTACAATAAAAAATATCAATTCAAAGTTATAGTGTATGTTTGATATATTTAGGCCAATTGTGGAAACACAAACTTGTTAATCGGAACAGCTTATTTGTATTAGACATACGTGCCTTTTCTTAAATGTGTGTGTTCTATTTTTCTTTTATTTGTGCTTGCTGTAGAGGCTAGTTCGATTCTTGAACAAGTTCTTATTTTTGATATCTCTATGTTAAAATTGATCATATTTATTTTGTAATAGTACTCGTAGTAATAACATTGTTTAAGGTTTCGAATTCAATACAATACTACTGCCCGGCTAGAGCCCAGGGCATTTTTTTTAAATTGATGTAAACTAGTGTTTAACTGAGATTCCACCTGATGATAAGTAGTGATGCAATCGTTGATAGTGAGGCGCACTAGTTTATTAAGAGCCTATTAATTGCCTGAAGACGCCTAAATTATAATCGGACGGGACGACCGCAGAAAGCAAATTGTTTCAGTCCTTCGTTGAACGCGGTAAATACGACGAGGTGAAACGCTTGATTCGGATCATAGAGGTTTTAACAATGTAAGGGTACACGTCGTTCGACGGATTTTTTGATGGTAGAAATGAGATGGCGGAATCAAGTCATGCCACTCCCTCCAAAATGCATCCTTTAAAACTCCGAAAGGCGGCTACCCTACGCTTGTGCTCAAGAATTTGTAGATTGGACTTAACCAGATCTGGATCGCCAATCAGCCTCATCGCACGCCTTTCCACCGAGTCCAAAGCTGCTAGGTGGTATTTTGCAGCACCAGCCCATATGTGGCTGCAGTACTCCACACACGATCGGACCTGTGCTTTGTATAAAATTAAAAGCTATCCCGGTGTGAAGTACCGCCGGACCTTTGCAAGAACGCCGAGTTTCCTAGCAGCTACTTTGACTTTGGACTCAATGAACCGCTCAAAGTTAAGGTCTGAGGAAATTTCAACTCCCAAGTGTAAACAACAACAACTATTAATGACAGCCGGAATCAACTAATAATCATACGTATCAAAGTGCTAGATATAAAATTTCCATGTCTATCGGAAAATGTTACTAAGCTTTGTAAGTCGGCGTAATGCGACTGTTATTTTATAACATTCCTTGGAATGTAATGTTTACTTTAAAAAAAAAAAAAACATTTTACGAAATGGTTTTAACATAGAATACGTAGTAATAAAGGAATAGTGCAAAACAAATCTCACCTCTACCATTAGGCTTCCTCGCCACAATGGCACTCATCTCTCCCTCCCCGGAAGCAGTGGCTGCCGTCACCCAGAACTCATACACTAGATGCTCCTGCAGACCTCGTACTTCCACCTGATACTCTTCCTCCTCATCCTTATGATGGACCGTCATCTGCGAGTGCTGGCCTGTCCTGTTCAATAAAAGTTTTAAAATATTGAAGGAATTGTAAGGAAATTTTAAGTAGATAAAAAAATTAAAATTCAAAATGTTTTGGTCTCACACAGGCTTACATGGGCACTAACGTCAGAAGCTAGTGCATGGCTCTAATTGGTCGTTACCTGTGGTGAAAAATTGGCAAGAAACTACAAAAACTTCTCCATTCATCAGCACTATAGTGCAGAGGTATTTACATAATATTACTATTATGTAAATATCACTGCGCTACAGCTACTTTATTTACTTTCCGATTTAAGTACTGACATTCAGGATGTATATTGTTAGTCAGAAATTAAGTAATATGGCTCTGAGATCTTAGAGTATTAGAAAAGACGAACCTCTGTGGCCTATTATAGACGGTGTAGTGCTTGATTTTGCCGTTCTTCTGCAACGGAGCCAACCAGCTCACGACCACCGTATCTTCCGAGCTTGCCACTGCCTTTATGTCCATCGGAGCTCCCGGTACTGAAATATTTGTAGCACGTATATTACTCGTACACTCGGTGATTCACTTGATTAGTATGGAAAGTCTTGAAAATGCCTATCAAGGACATGTTCACCTGCATGTCTCAATAATTTTTGTATACATCCACTGTAACATACAGATCTGATTGAATCAAGTGCTACACTCGTTTCAGGTTTTGAGCAGATCAGCCTTGTCATATCTTTGTGACTTGTCTTCAAATACTCACTGTCTTCATGTGTGACGCAATAGACCGGTTCAGAGGTAGGTCCCGTGCCAGCAGCAGTTCTGGCGCGCACTGCTATGCTGTAGTTGGCGGCTCTCTGCAGCGCTTGCAGGATGGTCTCCATGCCACCTGAGCGACGGGTTTCTACTTGACTGTCTAGCTCGTCAACCGTCTGTGGAGAAAAGTGTTGTTATAAATTCCCAAATCCTCCTTTTGATAATATTATATTTAAAATGATCTTAATAATTTTAAAGTAAGCATAATTCATATATATTGCAACGCAACTGAAAAAATGCAAAGGTCGCTGGTAAACTAACCTTACGGTTACTAAATGTCATTAAGTCAATGCAGTGAAATACACACCTCGTAAAGTACTTCATATCCGAGCAGCACTCCTCCTCTTAACGCTGGTGGCGGAGGTTCCCACCACACTCGCACTGACTGCGCAGACAGAGCCTCGCAGCGAACTCTCTCCGGTGGGGCTTCTGGAGCTGAATAAGAAGATGGAATAAGGATATTAAGAAGGAAAATAGTAATCTTCAAGTATTGTAGGTATAATTAATATCTGTAGTATTTGCTGCTGAGGTCCCTTTCGGTTTGAGCACGCTCACCGTATTTTATGCTTTGTTCAATTTTACTTTGTGTTTGTTACCATCGTGCTGTGTCGGTCCCAAATAAAAGTTTTTCTATTTTATTCTATCAATATGAAATTTTAATCATTAGATATAATAATGGTGGCATTATGTTAAAATGGCAAACAGAAGGTTTTATGGTTAATTGATATTAGAAAATGAAAATGGCGACCCTTAAAGAAACGTTGTGGCTTTGTGCTAGGAAGACTACAATATGCCAGTGATGTATGAACGTAATCTTACCTCCTTCCAAGGTGGTGGCAGTAAGCGGCGCGCAAGGTGGACCAGCTCCCACAGCGTTGAAGGCCCTGACCTTGATCTCGTACTGCGTGTGCGTGCGCAGCGCCACGAGCGCGGCGTGCGACGCGCCCCAGCCGGCGGCGGTGAGCGCGGCCGACTTGTTGTCGGCGGACGACGCCTCGTGCCACGTCACCACGTAGCCGAGGAGCTCGCCGTTCCAGGACTCTTGCGGAGGTGCCTGTTGGTATCGTTTGAAATTAGAATTTATAAAAAATATAAACTCGTTATTTTAACTATTCAAAAATTGATTCCGTGTGGATATTGTGATGTAAAATTGGTATAACATAATTTGTAATCTTGTAATTTGTTTTAAATAGTAATACAAACACGTTTGATGTCGATTTTTATCTTTGTCTTGCTAAGTTCTGTAACTGACTTTGACAACTTGTTATAAAAGCGTATGTTGCTTAATGAGGAATGTCTACATTTGGGTATAAAATTTCTTTTACACAATCTGTCTATAGTTTTGTTTGGTTTATTACTCTAATAGTCATCCATATATAGACTCATTTAGTCATTTTTTCTTTTTGTATTACTCCAATAATAATCGATATTGTTTCCCAACACCAAACAGCTGTTCTGACTGACTTCTAATTGATCTTGAATATGAACAACACGTTAAAATGGCCGTTAGATCATAGTTTACTATCAATGAGATATATATGGGATTAACATTTCACCTGCCATTTGACGAGTAATTCTCCTGGAGCAGTTGCTTGCACTTGGACGTTATGAGGAGGTTCTGACGGAGCTGCAAACATACACTTGTAGTTAGACAATCAAGAACATAGGAGTTATTTTGATTACAATTAAAAATATCTTCTTGTTACCTTCTTCCAAAGTCTGCACGATGACAGGGTCAGAATAGTCACTGTCGCCTATAGCGTTAACCGCTGCAAGCCTCAGAGCGTACGCAGTGGCTGGCCGAAGACCTTCCACTCGGTATTCTAGGTACACTTCTGTAGTGGTGGCGTCTGGGTCTTGTCTGTAATGAGTGACTATCTGAAGTTAGTATTCGTGGAAGTTTTAGAGGCAGTTTTGCTGGTGTATGTCAAAAGAGTGCATTGGTAAACACAACTTGTGTTTTTTCATTTCTATACAACCAAATACACATAGAGTGACTTGATATCTATCAACGCTTGTCAGTACTTATGAATAAGAACAAAATTTATCATAAGATCAGCTTTAAAATCTATTGTTCCTTACATTTTGCCACGTTACACGAATGTAACGAAATATACTGAACAGATTTTAGGATTCTGTACCCAAAGGGAACCCTATATATGTCGCTGTTCGACCGTCTGTCTGTCTGTCAACGGGTGTCTCATAAACCGTTAACATCTATCTGATAGGAAGACACGTGAAATTTTTACAGAGTATTTTAGTAATTCATATCTGTTTATGTTGTAAGAACACATAAGAATTCCAAAGGCAATAAATAAAAATCGTTATTTTTCGGTGTATGGTACCTACGAGTGCAAGGTCGACTTAAAAAAAAAACATTTTTTAGCTTTTAGACGTGTTTTATATTCATGAATCAATATTTTTACTTCTGAGAGATTGTCATTTAATTAAAAGCCACTCTGCATACCTAAATAGACTTTATTTTTTATTTTATTTTTTCGGTGGGAAAATCATCTTATGACATCTCATGCTCTTGGGCGGTGCGAGAGATAGTGTTAGACTTTTACTGACTAAAAACTCACTCCTGTTCCTTCGTTGCCTTTCGTACCAGGGCCGAGTCTTCCTTTCAGAATCAGACCCTTGGCCCTAGTAGGTTTCGACCCCCGGGCCGGACCTTCGAGCCCCTACGGTTGCTGACATCTCCTTGAGGCGCGGGCGGAACAGTACGCGCCGTCGACAACTTGGACTCGGTCCGGACGGTTACCGGACGGTCGGACGGCGAGCTATCCATTGCTCGCCCTCTGCAAGCCCGCGCCTACGGTGGCCGGAATACGGGAACGAAATCCCGGTGGCGATTGGGGCGTGAGGACCGTGTCCTCACGCGATCGGCCGCCTCCTTTGCTAGCATTACTGCTTCGCAGAAGGAGGCGACCGCCTGCCACTCCTCCTCGCTCCGGACCATGGCCTGTACCAAGGCCCGGCGCGAGAGATCGCCGCCACCGATCGCCCCCACGAGGATACGGCGTTGCTCCGCCCAAGCGCCCACACCTCCACCATGTCCTCCGAGCGGTCCACACAATGGTGACAACCGGGCGTTTCTTTCGCACGAATCTGGTGCAGGAACCTCCCGAACTTAACATGTCCGGTGAGGACATGCGTCATGCGGAAGGTAAGGACGCCATGAGGTCTTTCCAGCCACGCTTCAAAGAGGAGACTTACCGCCATAATTGTGGCGTCCCCATACCTAAATAGACTGTTAATTATCCAATATTACGAAAATAAACTTGAGCAGTTCAGATATCTAAATAATATAAAAGCAAGGAATTTGTAGTTCCTATTGGGTGTTTTGTCAAGCCCTTAACAATCTCACCTCACGAGCACCCTGTCAGCTGGCACATCCCTGGTTGGCGCCTCGGCCCAGTCCCCTACGTCCGGGTGTCTAGCGTCTCCCACGACGCGGTACTGCAGGCGGTACAGCAGCACGCGTGCGTTGCCGTCGTAGCCGCGCCGCCACGACAAGCTGGCGCCACGCCCCCCGCGGCGTGACACGTGCAGCCCCAGCGGGGCTTCCGGGAACTCTAGGGAATGTTTTCAATCTTGTAAGTGGTGTGGTGTCCTAAGAAGGCAAAAATCAATGCAATTGCGAGTGCGAAGCGACGCGGCGCGAATGGATCAAACAATTAATTCTCTATTGCGGAGGCCTACGTGACTAAGGCACGTGGGAGCCGTGCGGCGATAACAAAGCGAAGCGGTCGCATTCAGTTGGTTTGATAATTTTCCGCAAAAAAAAAACTTGTTTTAAATAAATAAGCGCTCGTCGCTAAACCAACTCATCGCATTCAATTCCACCACATCGGATCGCTTCTCACTCGCAGTTGCGTTGTATTGCCCAAGTAGAACACCAAGTTAGTGGTCCAGTTAAAGGATTAATAAGAATAAGGAAGAATAGCAGAAGTAGTATCCTACAAGGGCTAGTGACTGAACGATTAGTTTTTGAATTGCCCAGTCGCTAACTCAAGACTTGAACATATGATGACACACCGAGACTTCTCGTATGCAGTGAAATTTCGGGAACAGATCAAATAATTGACATGTTGGGAAAAACTACTTTAGTTAAGAAAAATATTTGAAAAAGATCAAGATTCTGTTCAAGTACCGCGTTCATACAGCATACCCCAGTGTATAATATACGGTACAATAATAGCATAGCATAAGCATAATCAACCTTACAATGTTCCCACTGCTAGAACTCAGGCCTCCACTCTAGTAGAGGGAATGGGCCGTGATCCACCACGCGTGGCCCATTTCAGATTGGTGATGTCACATGTTTTCGATTTTTTGGTTCTTGGACATGCCAGTTTCCTCACGATGTTTCCCTGCACCGTTTTGAGAGCAGCGGTGATGAAATTATTCGTACTAAGTTATACACCTGGCTGGGTTACAAAAATAGGTAAATATAGGACCAGTAAAACAAATAAGGAGGTACCTTGAACAGCGAGATAAATTAGTAGCTCGTCTCTTCCATATGCGTTTTCAGCTCGACACCGATACACTCCCGAATCGTGACGCTCAGCATGCGCTATACTCAATTGAGAACTGACACCGCTCTCGGACCTTTTTTCTGATACCGACACTCTAGAAAACCAACAAAAATGTTTTTACAAAGAGTCTCTACAGTCTAGTCAAGAAGCTGGGTCATCTTCGTCATCATAGGCCTCTATAATTATCACCACTACGAAAGGTCCTATGCGTCTCGCATCCATCGGATTCCCGGAATCCTCACCAGATCATCGGTCCACCATGTGAGCCTTCTAATGCTGCGTCTTCTGGCACGCGGACAGAAGCTGGATACTGAATTGGTATTGGCACCTTACAGGGTAGCTTTTCTAACAATTTGTTTAAATAACACATGCGTCGTTTTAAAATTGGTTTCTTTATGAATAAAAAGGTGAGTTTAGTAGTTATCAACTAGACAACTGTCAGTCACCTGTAAGTAGTAAGGTCTACTCTCTTCATGTTATGAGTCCATTGCAGCTGAATGGGCGGGTCTCCTCGTGCGTCGCACTGGAGCGTCGCCTGCGCAGTTCTTTTAACTGTCATGTTGCGTGATGAGAATTCGAAATGTGCGGGTTCTGAAATGTGATATTATGTCTTGAAAGTCTATCAAGTAAAATAATGGAACTTGGAATTACATCAAAATTATATGAAAAAGCTAATGCAGATAATTTTGCAAAAACGTTTCTGTAACTAGATGTCAAAAATTGATCAATATTTTTAATAATTACCATTGACAGAAACAGCAATAATCTTCGACAGTCCTCTTCCAATCCCGTTCTCCGCTCTGCACATGTACTGTCCCTCGTGATGATGTGCTGCTGGGGCTATGCTCAGAGAGCCATTGGGAAGCATCGAAAACTGGAGGTCCAGATTTGAAACAGGGCGAAAATCACTTACTCCTGACCCTGGAAAGAATTATTAGATTTTAAAGACAACAAATCCAAAACAATATGCCTATTTCCGGAATAAACATTTCTATTATTATTAAATGGCAGGCGGTATATTATGTTTCCGATATGTAGTCTGCCTTGCATATAAACTCACCATGACCTTTGAGCCAGGAGACCCTTGGTTCAGGATATCCTTTAGTAGAGCAGTGTACCAATATCTGTGTCCCTAAGAGAGCTGAAACGTCTTGAGGTTCATATACCCAGGATGGTGCAACTGAAATAAAATAAAGAAACGTAATCAGACATCCTAAAGGATCAGATTTTATTACTTGTGTTATCATGTTTACCTTTGACGGCCAGCCTCGCAGTGTGGTTGACCTCTGCCGCAGAGTTACTTGCAACGCACGTGTAATCTCCGCTATGCTTCGACGTCACGTGTGAGAATATTAGAAAACTGAACTCATCCAGAGATTTTTCCTGAACCTAGCAGAAAAATAAACATAATTTTTACAACTTCGTATCTAGGCATTATTAGACGACATAATTACACTGCTCGCGCTGACAAAAGACTATTCTTTTATTTTTAAACAAGTGCTTTTATTATTACAAGATAAGTTCATTATTAAATAAGACATGATTTCTCTTACTTGTAAACCAGATGGTATATGCTGTCCGTCTTTGAGCCAAGAAAAGTAAACTGGCTTATCACCAGACGTGATGCCGCACAACACTTGAATCGAACTACCTTCCACCAAGTCAAGTGGAAATGAGAATCCAGCTATTTTCGGTGGATCTGAAATCAAATACTGTGTTTAATATTTATTACAATTGAGAGCGCGCTTAAAGCTTATCCAATAACATAAAGATGAAATCATTTTATCAATCAAAAATAGGGGACAAACTTACTTCTGACAAAAATCTGGACATCTTTTTGGGCGTACTGTCCCGATGGTGATGTCACCCTGCAAGAGTATACTCCAGCATCAGCAGGTTCGGCTGGCCACAGCAGCAGTTCTCCTCCTACTCCTGACAATGCACGACCTCCGGTGGAGCTAACATCCAGACCTCCTCGCTGCCACCGGATTTCACTGAAGGAAAGGCAGGGTTAGGGTTAATTATTTGAGGATTATGTAATTCCATCAGTACACCTATCTATAAATATGTTTAGACTAGTTTGGGTTAAGTTAGGCTAAGATCAGAAAGGGCTCTTAAAAGGAGCAGGTCAGGAAAATACTACAAAGAAGAAATATTTAACCACTACTTTGGAGGGTAAAGACAAGGTCATCTAACATCGAACTACGAAAACAAAACAAAAATGAAACTTATAATTTTACTAAGCAAATGCACCTCCATCAACCTGATTGGAAATCCGGAGAATGGGCAGTAGATGGTGGTGTTGACGCCTGCTACCACCCGGATGGGACCGATGTTCCTTATTGATGGAGGTCCTGGAAAAGTGGACAAATCCTTCTTGTTTTAAAATTTACATGATATTTTGAAACTATTTGTAAATTCAGAAGTTTATATTTAATTCATTAAACCCCAAGCAAACGCCGCCGTTCGCTCTCTATTTGTCTTTCAATTGTGTATCTAATTACGGTATTCCAAAGATTAAGAAAATAAAGTCAATAACTGTCTAAGTAAACAAAGTTGTGCCTTTTATGTTAACTTTTCTCGGCATAGCATAACAATATTTTTTTTATTATTTCTTATGCATTTAAACTGAAGAAGTGAATATATACTTGAATATAAGTAAAAATAAACTGAAGAGTTTTCAATCTATTAAATTTTGTAACCGACCTCCAAAAAGCAGTTCGGTCCAAAAGTTTGCGATATTCACTGTGAGTTTATAACAAAGGAAAAAATTATAGGACATAAAAGAAGTTACCATAAACATTGAGCCTGGTAGAATGTTCGACAGCTCCCCTGGAGTTGTGCGCCCTGCAGGTGTATCTACCGCCGTCCTCGGGCCGGACAGACGTCAGGTTCATGTAGCTTACCACGTCACCGTTCGAGTTCATGAACTGGGTTATACTCCTGTCGACAGAAATAAAAAAGAAACAAAAATATATTGAGAATTTTGCGTCAGAAAGGTAAGGTTCTAGATCAACATCAAAAATAGAAATCTGAAACGTGACTTGCTACCATTACATGACATTATAAGTGCCTTCACATATGTGACAACATAACTCAGTATCTTCGCAACGATAATTGTCTATCCAAAATAGGAAAGTTAAAAACCCTTGGGAATCGTACTCCGAAAATTGGGACGACGCAATATACGATCCCTTGCCCAAATTGTTTCTTCGATTTTTATGTACCTAAGCATCTTATGTCAGACAGAGAGCTGAAATGTGTACCATTTCAGCTCTTTGTCTGACATTGCTAAAACATCATTTTTTGGAAAACATTTCGTTAAAAACCATTAGAAATTCATTCAAATGAGGTCAGAACCTGTAAGTATATGAAAAATAACTTCAAGGTTTACCTTTGAGGAGTATTATGTTCTTCCACGGCCTGTCCGTCCAACAACCAAGTAAACCTTGGTGGAGGGCTACCAGAAGCAGCACAGTGAAGCGCTAGGGATGGTCCAGGGTGTAACGCCTGTTCTATGAATGTATAGTGTAGTTCTGGAGCCGTGTCTGGAAAATAAACATGTCATCGAATATGAACCATTCTTTTCACTGCTTCGTATTAATTAATCAGGAAAAAAGAGCACAAATGTTGATCATATATGTAGTGTACTAGTTGTTAATTTCTGTGAGCAGTTTTGTAGGTGGATTTTATAATTATCTATTACGAAAACATAAGGAGGCTAACCCAACGTGAGATTCCCACGGGTCGCAAGATAACAACCACATTCAATATTAATGCGCAATTATTCCTTAGCTCTTATCCTAATTTCGCGCACTGATTACAAATGGCCACACGTTTCGTAACAAGTAACCACCGAATATTCGACCAAACAACAGTCTTACATCACAACAGAATCCAATCAGTGTACAGACGAATGTATGGCGGCCGTTTATCACAGATCATAACGGGGTATCTGCCATTAGCGGCGGATTTATCGCACTCATGACGCCGACACATCATTGTTTATGTTATATGTTAGATACTGAGTGATGCGGGCGAGCAATGGAGTGTAGGAGATAATCATTTGTATGTATTTGAAGTTATAGCAATTAAATAGGGCAAGTACAAAGGGGGCTTAGAAAATGTGCTAACTATTGCTGGCACAACACGTACAAGAATTGTATGCAAATTTATATCAACTCCATTTGAGTACAGGCATAATGGCGTCTACAAGTATTTACTTAGCCCACTTAGCACATTGTATGCCTTGCTTATAATTTTATACAGTTTACTCAAGTCGTTACACAAGGAGTGTTAACATTAAGTGTGTAGTTAATGGAGTGCACTAAACGTGGTGCATTACTTTCTTCTACTCTTGTTAGCGAAAAGATTATTATTATGTTAAGAGGTTCATAAAATAGGTTAGTAACTATGTGCAACTCAATAATTAGTCAATAAATAACGTGATACAAATAATAAAATTATTATAATGACACATTTACATACATACTAAAAGCTCATACAAAATGTCTCATCTTTCAGCTATTACAAAGTTATCTCCATGCACAAGGAACATCAGCAGCTGCTGCAATTGTTTACTGAAGAATTTTATTATCATCTTTAACGTCTATTTAGACCAGACCTACAACAACCAACGCTCATTACATCCCCTTAATCTCTTTGCATCCAGCATCCAAAACATTCAGTAAACCCAGTCGGCATGCCGTCATAAATCTTGGCAAATAAATTCAATTAGCCGCTACACTAACATAATAACGAATGAATACAATGGCCGCCGGAATTATGAGGGTCTAAATTGTGAGCGGCGAGCGATTCTGAGAGCTTTATTACAGGCCGTACCGGACGCCGGACGAAGTGACAGACAATATGTCAGCGTGTGGCGCAAGTCAGGAGGTGGTGAAGGGCCTTAATGATGACGGGATTTGAATGAAAATAACGAAACTATAGTTGTATAGAGCTCATCATCGGATTTCTAGTTTACGTTCTTCATTGACGATTTATCATTTGACTGGCCTGTTGGTTTTGTGGTTATTGGCCCTGACTGCAATGCTGAAGGTCGTGGGTAAGATATTTGTGTGATGAGCACGATCATTTGTTCTCTGTCTGGGTGTAATTTATCTATAATATGTATGTATTTAGAAATATATAAGTATATTTATCAGTTGTTTAGTACTATGGGTACTAAACAATAAATTGCTAAGTTTGGGACTAGACTAGATTACTATTTATTTATTATTATTGTGATACAAGGAATTTATTTAAATCGAATTATAAACATCACTGACACTGAACATTTGACAGCAGCAATCAATTGAAAAGTTATTGTTACCAATATAATTACGCATAACGGATTATAGCCTACAGTTTGTGCCTTAAAAGTGTAGCGTGATTATCACTCCTTTTTAAATAAAACAGCTCACTATCAAATTATGTAAGAGACGTTTAATTCCACCAAAACCCACATTTTCACAACAAAACTTTTGGTATCAACCCGCTGCCACCCATCACTCCGCCCTCCCCCAGTTGGCACGGCGCCCGCTCACAAGCTAGCTCTTGTAAACGTTGCATCGTTTTGCGCGAATTTATATCAGATGGCCGCTGATAGTGGGCTAATTGTATAATTGTGCAGTGCGCTCTTTGTGATGCGCTTATCTGCCACGCGCCGGACATCGCCTGCCGCCTGCATTCGGAACTGGAATTAGCGCTAATTTATTAGTACTAATTGGTATTGTTTTTGGATTATGTTTTAATCGAAAGGGAATAGAGGAAAGGCAAATTTTAGGGTTCCGTAGCCAAATTGCAAAAAACGGAACCCTTATGGATTCGTCATGTCTGTCTGTCTGTCTGTCCGTCCGTATGTCACAGCCACTTTTTTTCCGAAACTATAAGAACTATACTGTTGAAACTTGGTAACTAGATGTATTCTGTGGACCGCATTAGGATTTTCACACAAAAATAGAAAAAAAAAAAACAATATAATTTTGGGACTTCATACTTAGAACTGAAATTTTAAAAAAAATTACGTGTGGGTATCTTTGGATTGGTCTTCAAAAATTATATTGAGGTTTCTAATATCATTTTTTTCTTAACTGAACAGTTTGTGCGAGAGACCAAAAAATCACCGAAAGTTGGTGCAAAACGAGATCTAGTAAGTAGTTTTTTTTTTTAATACGTCATAAATCGTAAACCGCAATTTACCTTTCAAGTTTGTACGGAACCCTCAGTACGTAAGTCCAAATCGCACTTGCCCAGTTTTTTGTTATGTAAATGTGTATTCTTTTTTTTTTCGGTGGGAAAACCATCTTATGACATTACCCGCTCTTGGGCGGAGCGGGAGATAGTGTCAGACTTCCACTGACTAAAAACCCACCCCTGTTCCTTCGTTGCCTTTTGTACCAGAGCCGAGTCTTCCTTTCAGAATCAGACCCTTGGCCCGAGTAGGCTTCGACCCTGCTGGGGCCTGCTGCGACAGTTGCTGACACGTCCTTGAAGCGCGAGTGGAACATTACGCGCCGTCGACGACTTGGGCTCGGTCCGAACGGTTACCGGACGGTCGGACGGCGGGCTACCCATTGCTCGAAGTCCGCAAACCCGCGCCTACGGTGGCCGGTAATCGGGATCGGAATCCCGGCGGCGGTTGGGTCGTGAGGACCGTTGCCTCACGCGATCGGCCGACTCCTTTGCTAGCATTACTGCTTCGCAGAAGGAGGCGACCGCCTGCCAATCCTCCTCGCTCCGGACCATGGCCTGGCCCGGTGCGAGAGATCACCGCCGCCGATTGCTCCCACGAGGACACGGCGTTGCTCTGCCCAAGCGGGGCACACCTCCACCGTGTGCTCCACCGTATCCTCCGCGCGGTCCACACAATGATGACACCCGGGCGTTTCTTCCGCACGAATCCGGTGCAGGAACCTCCCGAACTTACCATGTCCGGTGAGGACCTGCGTCATGCGGAAGGTAAGGACGCCGTGATGCCTTTCCTGCCACTCCTCAAAGAGGGGACTTATCGCCATAATTATGGCGAGCCCAAAATGTGTATACTTGTGTTTCTAAAATAAAATGATGAAAGCTTAAACTTTTAATTAACTGATGCTCTTTAAACACATACCTATCATAAATTGCACTATTTAAAAGCGACGGGGAAGAAGATGCACCGACGACTAAACAAGAGACTTCGTAAATTTACACGATTTACAACATAAGTACCTACCTATATTACAGTAGCTACTACCCGGCATGGGTCGATGCTATCTCCAAGAAACCCTTTAAGATTCTTAACCAGAAGTCTTAGAAATGGACCGACAGTGAACCGCTCGCTCTTCAAGATTGAAAATGAGACATCATGTTATGTATATTTTATCATATCATGCATGTGCTAGTAAACTGGGGCGAGTAAACGTATATTATATAAATGTACTGGTACATATATTATGAATTGAAGTTTTGCGTAAGCAGTTGAGAACCAATTTCGTAAGCAAGCAAAATGTTGACAACATTGGTACTAACAAATCATACTAGATGGCGTTAGTTATTTCTAACTTTTTGCTCCAAAACTGTGTACATTTTAAGTTTTCAGAGATAAAGATCTTTTGTGTACAGAAATGAGCAATCTTAGTCCGTTGAATCTATTTTAATACAAAGTTTTTTTTAACAAGTATTAAACTGTTGCCAAACTCAAGCCGTATCCGCGAATGAAAATATTTAAAACAGGCTCTGGAAGTTTGAAGGCGAAGAAAACTACTCGCCGGAATGTTTGTCTTAGTCGAAAGAATTAACGAGAGCTTAGTTGTGCGCTGCTTCACAGATTTAATTATTTCATAAAATATTGTCTTAATGCAATAATTTCTTGGATCATTGCCAGGCTGCTAGGCATGAAGAATCTTTATTAATAAAGTATGAAACGTTTGCGTTTTCTGAAATTGGAAACCAATGCGAATCTTGTACTTTACGTTTTGGGTTAAATCTTAATTAATGTTAGAAAGACGTAAATGTGTTTTTTTAAAGATATGTAGGTAATTATAAAGGATGATCTCTGGAAGATATGAACCAATTATGACAATTGGGCACTTGATTGTTTTTACTGTCGTATAATATTTTGTACTAAACAAAAAGCAATAGGTATTTGTGTAAGTGAGTCGTAGGAATGTCTCGCTTTCACTTTTCTACACACATAACCTAATGGCAGTGACGTCACATTTCAGTATGTGTATCATTTTTCTTTCTTTTTCTGGATTTGATAAATTCTTTCTATTTGTGATTTTCGATAAAGTTACTTTTTAATAAGGCATCACTGCTTACCATTTGGTGGGATCGCAGTCAAGCACTAGTTTATTATTCTTAAAAAAATACTACCCAATTATTTCACTGACGAGCGCTGACTTTTTTTTTAATTTCCCACCTGATGGCAAGCAGTGATGCAATCATTGATGGTGAGACTAGACTTATCCTCTCTTGGATCCCTGGTCTGATAATAAAGTTTATTACTATTATTATTATCCTGTAGTATCAAGCTTGTTGTAACAAAATTTTGAAATTGGAATAAGTTCTGTACGTACTGGTCAATGTATTACCCCAGTCACGTCAACATACACTGTCATCTACGAATAGTTAGCATGCTGGTGCATTACTCGCCCACGGTTACAAATCAGTTGGGCTTCACGATGTTTCCCCAAAACGCAGCACTAAGCGGATTTATAGCCTTATGCAAATGGCCGCCCGATATCATACTAGTACATTTTAGCCAGCATCCGAACAAGGATCTAATGGAATTGATACATTATAAAGGCGTAATCTGATGTTCAGTACGAGAGCAATGTGGTCAGATATGAGTTGGTAGACCAATTCCATGGCATTTCGTAAGTGCGATCTGGATTTCATAGGGATTATTGTAACAGGAATTTGATTTACATATTGATATTATTAGTTTTTTTTTAGTTTTAGTCGTTGATTTTATTAGATTTTTAGTATTTTTAGGGTTTCGTACCTCAAAAGGAAAAAACAAAACCCCTAGGATCACTTTGTTGTCCGTCTGTCTGTTTGTCTGTCAAGATCTTTATCTCAGGAACGCATAGAAGCATCGAGTTGACATTAAAACCATATACTCAGGTTTGCGGTCCCTTGAAGCTGTGACAAAATCAAACTTCAGAGTTAACGAAAAAAAAAGTTACGGCCGTTTATGTCACAAAAAACGTGTATTTCGACACTCTCAAGGGAATCAAAATTCATAGGGTACTTCCCTTTGACCTAGAATCCTGAAATTTATAGCCCAAGTATAGGAAAAAATCTGAAAACTGTAAATTTGTAGTTACATCAAAACAAAAACGATTCGAAAAAATCAAGTCAGATTCAGGAATTGAACTGTTTTCGTACGTAAGTTTGTATGGAACCGAGTGCGCGAGTCCGACTTGCACTTGCCCGGTTTTGTGTTTCAAAGTGGCGCTAGTGAATGAAAAGTTGAAGGGGAATAGTTTATCTCAGTATGATCATGTGAAGAGGAGGGGTGAAACGCATGTTACCAAAAGAGTTACGAGTATACATATGGTTGGATTGAGAGGGAGAGGGAGGCCAAAAAAAAGATGGAATGGATGAATTGCGTGTCGAGTGATATGAAAGAAAAAGGAGTTTGTGATGGCATGACGGTGACAGGTCGTAATGGAAGAAAAAAAAACATGATGCGTCGACCCCAAATAACATGAGACAACGGCAGGAAGATGATAATGAGTGGTAATATTGTTTAGTTGTAGTTGTTGCTTTGTTAGTTGTAGTTGTTGGTTTGAAGTCTCGTTTCGTTCAAATAATTATGCAACTATGTGATGTTGTGGGTCGACTTGGTTTTCATTCACCGAGTGTCTTGAACATAACGTGCGATGACGATGACATCGTTACAATACGACAAAACCCGCCGACATGGTTGACTGCTTGTCGCAGACTCGATTCCCGAACGGAATAAATATTTTTATGGGCTACAGATAACTGTTCCGAGTCTGGGTGTTTGTGTATGTGAGTTCAAATGTTTGTAAATGCACTTACGGTACAGAAGTAACTCCTAATGTGCGGCAGCATCCTGATAAGGATCCCATAGATAAGCACAATGCGATAATACGACACCTAGGCGACGGCAATTCAAGAAAAGTTGACGATTTTGGACTTATAATATGTCAAAATTATATTTACAGATTTGAACTCGCATCCTCAAGCATAAAGGGGGACACGCCAACGCCAATGTGCCATCACTACAAAATATTATAAGATATTGGAAGAGCTGTTACTCCGTGACGGATTAAAAATGGAAACGACAACCAAAATAGGACAATCAGAAAATTATGTCACAAAAAGATTTCCTTACTTCGGCAATAGTGTCGCATTCTAAAAAACAGTTTCCATTTTCCAATTCCATACAATCAATACAACGAAATAATAATAAAAGCTATCTCTCACTGTGCTAATCCAGCTAGTTCGCGAAATATATGACGTCATAGATCGTCTCTATTATTCCATTAGAACGGTCCGGATTATCCCAGCGCTGACTTATGCGCTGTCCGCGACATTATTGCGGGAGTTATGGCCACCAAGCCGGCAGGAGGTAAACTTATAGGTAAGTTATTAGTAACCGTTAAGAGTATGGAAAAAAGGTAAGTTTGGCAGAAAAATAATCTAAAGTAATAATGTTACCTAAGCATACGCATAATCAGTCTTATAATTTTCCCAGTGCTGGGACTCACGCCTCCTCTCTAGGAGAGGGAATGGGCCGTAATCCACCACGCGGGCCCAGTGTGGACTGGCGGATGTCACATGTCTTCGAAATTTTGGTTTCCTTACGATGTTTTCATTCACCATTTTGAGAGCAGCTAATATTGCCTGGTCCATTGTTATAGAAGTAGTTTTTTTCACGAATGTGGCATGTGGTAGTAGGTAGGTGGTTTATTAATACGCGCAATAACCCTAGAGCCAGCCTATTTTACTTAATACGTAGTGACATTTATGGCGCTATACATTAACTATTAAAAAAACTACGAAATGTTGCATCACGCAATTAGAGTTCTCCGCGCAATTTGAACATATATACAACAGCTCGAAATCGTCTACAAGGCAGTAGCCCAGATCAGACATAACATCCGTCTGATCGGAGGATCCTCCCTTTTCAACGGAGGTTTGCGGGACTTTACGCCCTGTTCCGCATACCTTTAAACATACCGTGTATTTGCCCCTTCTTGAAACATGATGTGCTATATAACAACATACTATATGTAGGTTTTAATTATCACTTGTCCTTATCCCAAATTATTTCGGGTCGGTACCCATTCGTACATTCTTTCACGAAGGAAAACCAAAATGAAACTTCACAATTACTCTGTAGATAAAAAGGTAAGTTTCTCAGTTCAGATATCACATTCGTTTGTTACATTCCCAGCCAGACCCACCCACATTTATTTTCTAAATATTCCCCTCAGTTCTCAGTGGTTTGACGTACCAAGCATACTCCGTTCCTTTGCAAGCAAATGACAAAATTCCAACAAAATAAGAATGTTTGCTCACTGTGTATTTTTCTGTACATTTCATTAGAATTCAGTTGCTGCATTGTGCCGGGGCACAGCACAGAGAGCAGGTTTCACTTAACTAAAGGCTTAGACCGTCTTAGCATTCTGCACTCTTTTCCTTTATATGAGCAAAAGTCTGGGAGCACCTGCAAAAGATTCTGTTTAGGGGTATGAAGTTTACGTTACAAAGCTTTTTTAGCAAAGTAAAAAAATTCTTTACTTACAATGGTGTTTTAGTAATGGTGCTAATTGTGTAAAGACGTCAAATTTCTAAGCAAAGCTATGTAGTCGTGTTTTGGTTTGAAAGGCCTGCCGGAGAAATTTCAGGCACAAGAGCCGTTTCAATTAAAGCTAGCAACGTATCGACCTTCCTATGACGATGCTTGTCTATCTATACCTAGATTTCAGATTCAACACTAAATGCTTATTTATTACTATTATTAATTAATTAATTGCTTACTATACCTACAGTGTGCACTAAAGTGTATAGCAAGCCAACAATCTACAAATTAAAAAATGTAATAAAAACATTGATGCTTGAGCTTTACTGTTTTATAAAAATATGTCCAATTTCGTTTCATCGGTGTTTCCAATATACAAATGTATGAGGTGGCTATACTATTTATGAAAGATATGTGTATTAATTTACGAATATACAGCAGCTTTTTATTTTCAATTCTCATGAATCCTGCTTCCGTCGGTAATATTCAAAAACAGCAAAGTCGCAAAGTTTTTGAAGCAAGGCTTGAATAGGATTATAGGCTCGGGCCGGGCGTATATTTCTTACTTTGTGGTATTAGCGCTGTCAGACTGCGTATTTATGATATCGCCTATTTTTTCCTGCTGCTAAACATACTAACGATTAACATCGTAATACTTCAATGTATTATGAGAACATGGAACATGCCATAACAATGAATAATCATATGTTTTCCCGGAATGGCCAGTCTTGGCAACTAGTTTGGCGATTGCTAATATAATATACTGTTAAAAGGTTGAGACCATTTTACTAATCACTTTTGTTATGAGTTCTCAGTCGTGAGTTTCTCAAATAATAGAATAAAACTTTACAAGTTAGACAATTTGACTTAAAATGTGTCATTAAGAGGGCCCCCGACCCGTCTATCGTAAACCTGAGCAAGAAAAAGCTTGTCGGTTCTTTCAACGCAATGTTGGATAAAAAGAGTAAAGGCGAAAAAAGAGAGGACACCTGGAAGCTCTGTTGGTTTTCGGTAATTCCGTCATAAATCGGTAAATACGTATTTTTTTTAAAACTTTAATAGTTTTTTGGTAGCATTTTTGTTTCCTATAAAAATCTTGATTAAATGTGCAAATATAATATATTTTGTTATTTTTTATAAATTCATTATGAAGGGCCAAAGTTCACGCAAAATAGCAGATTTTCAAAGGTGTTTATTGATTAGTTTTACTCAAGTTTATGATTTCATTTCAATGGCAACCTAGATAATATCCACAAGTTATGTGTTTCCCAAATATCTTGAGAAAGATGTGTAATAACGCCATAACCACGTAAGAGCGGTTGTATCAAAATATATCTTGGGTTGGACGCTCTTAATTAAAAACATGAATTATTCATTTTAAATGACCAAACTCATAGTTTAAAGAAGAAACTGAGGAAATTGTAGTCATTACAATGTTAAAACTTCGTCAGTCAATTGTGATGTTTCGTGTACATTGTTCTACGTGACCTAGTTCAGTGCTGAGTGTACCTATATATCCTTTACTACCTATATACATGCATACATGAGCAGCCTTTAGGTGTGTCATAGTAGACTATATTGTCTTTGTGGGCCGGCTTCAGTGGTTGATGCTTGCAATAGATCTCGTCGAGCGAGAATGGACGGAGTTAAGTTTTAAACTGTACTTGTAGGGACTATTGTTTTCACATATTGTAGTTAAGTTTTGTGAAGTGAAAACACAGTATTGTGATGAAAGGTACTTTGTGATAGAATAAATTATGTATTAAAATCGATAATGACTTACATGACTAGGTTATTACGTTAAGAACCTTCTTAGGAGAAGGTTTAAATATTGAATTCTTTATAATATTTCGGTACCTGATGGTAAGTATTTTAATTTTATATAGCAGTAATGTACCATCATAAGAAGTCTGCACTCCGCTACAGCTCGCAGCTTGCACCTGCGGTCCGGGTGGTGGGTGACGCATGGCCGGTCCAGTCATTACTGTGCCGTTAATCAATAACCCGACGACACACAAAATCGCACCGCACTGCACTCCGCAAAATTACTCCATTGGTAATTACACGACGGAGTGGCCTCCGATTGGCCAATCGTCTCTCAAAGGACGTTAATCGACCAATCAGAAAGCAATTTTCGTTTCTCGAAACGAAATTTTTTGGTTCCTGTCTTTTGTTTTTTTATTATTAAATTTTGTTTTTCACAAGATACTGTCGATCTTTTCAGCTTACGATTCTAATGCAATAAATGCAACGAAAAAAAACACAAAGGAGACAATTTTTATTGGGCCCACTATTAAACGGTTACGTTTATTAATCATATTACACATGGAAAAAGCTATCATCTTATTATAATTAACAGACCAAAAATTATATAGAAACTAGCTGAGCCGGCAAACGTTGTTCTGCCATATAAATAAAAAAAAAAAAAATAGATGTTGGCCGATTCTCAGACCTACTCAATATGCTCACAAAATTTCATGAGAATCGGTCGAGCCGTTTCGGAGGAGTTCAAGTTCGAACACCGTGACACGAGAATTTTATATATTAGATCTAACCGGAATAATGAAATAATAGTAAAAAAGTGTTACGGCAAAAAATGCTTGTTTAGGAGCGTTTTCAAGTTTATTTTAACGTGAAAAAAAAAATGTTACTACAGTGCGCAGCGGTGACATCGGAATTAAATGCGTTTCAAGAGATAATAATTAATTGGTACAGCGAACTTGTTTTTAATGCTGTTATTAACGGTTAACACAAATATCAAGTAACGTACTTTAAAAATAACCGTGGAACGAAACGTAATTAATAGCCCGTTGCAGATGCTCTGTGGTCCAGTTTCAATCAGTTTGACACTGACAGACAACTAGTGGTGGGTCGTTGTCGAATTTTAGAGGGACGAGACGTAACCGTTTTGGCGACGACAAAAACGGTTGCAAAAAACGGTCGTCGTCGCAACTGGTTTGAAGACGAAACTATTGTTGAGTGAATAAGTTGCAGAAAACGTTCGTTGTCGCAACTAGTTTGAGGACGGTAATAAATTCTGTACTCGTCGCGTCGTCGTTTCAAAACCAGTAATTACAATGACAAATGAACTTTATGACTATAAACATAAAATTCATTTTTCATTGCAATAACTGGTTTTAAAAACGACGACGCGACGAGTGTGATAATTGAAGCAATGGATTTTTGACCTTATTTTCTTAACAGTAAGATAACAATTCGCATACAGTAATTCGAAGACTGGTTTGTGCAACGAAGACTGTTTGGTCGCAGGATGGAAAACGGTTGTTACGTTGCAGAACAAAAAACGGTATTTGAAAACTGTTCGTCGTTGAAACGCCCACCGCAACAGACAACATTATTATTGTTTCCGATTACTAGATAGTTGCATGTTTCTTCTGTTCTTTTCGTATTTTTATTCGAAAGATTTTATGAAAATGGCATCTGTAGATACATGCATAATCCACAAAGCCGTTGTATCAATTGTGCAGCACGATTTCAACGGAATGTTGAATACTGCTCTTGCTGGATACTGTTGTAATTGTTTAGTGGGCAGACGCACTGTTGGCTGCTGTGCATATGTGATGTGTATAGTGTGGTTTTTATCTTGGGCGCGGCATCAAGGTGAGGTTGAGCCACCTGCATCTTTTTTAGATGAAATACTGCTTTTAAGAGATGACTTTGAAAATGATGATGATGCACAGTAATAAATACTTGTGATGTACCTATAATGTGGTTTTTTTTCTCCTTACACAACCAGCATAAAACACATCACCTTATTATTTTATATCTACAGTCAATGGCCGGCAAAAGCCGCGCTATTTCGAAATGAATACATCTACGCATTTTCATGAATAAGTCTATCAAATCGTGTAAATCACATCAAAGTCTGTCACGTAGTACAGGCGTGACTTTGTTTTATACTGTATATTATTGAACAGTGCACTATTTTAACTTAAAATACCAAGGAGACCTATCCACTCATTAGACAATCGCTCTTGTGAGATTTTAGGTTATTATGAGAGTCATGTTTTGACTGTCGTATTTCACGGTACTCCAGTTACATAAAGTTTTGCTAATATTACCAATGTAATCTAGAGATTATAAGGAATAAACTAACGTGCATTTCATTGCTATACGCCACAATTTGTGGTGGGCCTATTCCTCAAACAAAAAAAATTGTCTCCTTTTAAGATTGGTTGTCAAAACCTCATTGGATACCTAGTTACTCATGCCACAAACGTTTTATTTTGAGATGAGAAAACATCAAATGAATTCTTCCTCTCTAGGGTAGAGCGAGCGGGTGGGTCAGATGTTTACTGGCTGAAACCCACCTATGTATCTATTTACCCTTTGTGTTCTTAGGCCACGGTAGGCAACTTTTTCAAATATCCCCGTAGCCCTAGCAGGCTACTGACGCTTCTTTGAGGCGCGAGTGGAACACAACACTCCGTCAACTTGGGTTTAGTCCTTACTGGATGTTCGGACGGCAAGCTACTCATTGCTCGTCGTCCGCAAGTCCGCACATACGGTAACCGAAAATCACCTTGTAATTCCCGACGGCCAAGGCGTCTCCTGTGTTGGTGGCTGGGGCATGAGGACGTCTGTTCCCACACGGTTACGGCCTTCTCCTTCTCTCATCACGATGCAGCAAGAGGCAACTGCTTCTCATTATTTCTCGCTCTGGATCATGACCTGTGATAATTCACAGCCACTCGCCTCCACAAGCGCGGTGGTGGTGTCTTTTGCACGGTCAGCACAATGGTGTTACCCGAGCGTTTCGTCCACTTGAATCCAAAACAGGAACCTTCCGAACTGGTCATGTCTAGTGAGGACTTACGTCAGGCGGAAAGTGAGAACGTTGTAGTTTAGTCCCTAAAGAGGGAACTTACCACAGCGTTTGTGGCGAGCCCGGTGCTAAAGGTTGTATTTGAATTCAATTTCCGACTCTTTTACTTGCTAATGAACACATTTAAGTCGAAATAAATCCTTCAACCTCATTATAACTAAAAAAAATAAAAGACAGAAATAAAAGTGATCTCGTAATCCCAAAAACACAACGGAGAAACTGGCAAGTCCTAAACAAATATGTGGGAATGACCATGAACCGTCCATTCATTCCAAATGGACCCTCGGCATGGGACTGAACATTTGTTGAAGGGAATTAATTCCGTAAGGACTATCGAGTTTTTCTGGGACGAAGATAAAATAAATAAAACTGTTACGGATAGCGACACATGTTTGATATTTTCACTGAAAATAGATAACATTTAAAATACGCAGAATATGCAAAAAATCTGTTTGAGAAAAATAATTCTCTATAAAAAACAGAATCGAGATTTTTTTTAGTTTACTTGGTATTTGGTTTTGTTTTTTGTAAAATAAGGTTTTATGTTATTATTTTTCTCTCTTTAGTCGATGTTCTCGAAAAATATAACTATAAAGTGAGCAAGTTGTACAGTAAGGTAATTAAGTTACATTCCATTCCACATTTGACATTTGTGCTATTTCTGTAATAACTGAGATCACCTACCAGAGTGAACTGTACTGTACAGCTACATGTAACGCCAAGTCCGTTCCATCATCGGACCACTAGACGTACGGCGTTGCGCCACCGGTAAATGGTGGACATCCCACCCATACGCACAAAACGGTTTTCAGAACACATTTATTATGCGTACAGCCAAGGAGTGGAATTCCTTGCCGGAGTCTGTGTTTCCTGATAGCTACAACTTAGGGGTATTTAAGTCAAGAGTGAATAGGCTACTTCTAGGCAAGCGTGCTCCATCGTCGACCACATCATCGCTTACCATCAGGTGAGATGGTGGTCAAACGCGAGCCTATCATTAATAAAAAAAAAAGAAAACATACCCCTTTCGAGTGTACAGGCTTGTTTATCTTATAATACATAGATCTACACACGCTATATACGATCGTAGCAATAACGGTTCATTTGCTGTTACTTATTGAAGAGTTCCATTGTCTATTTCCAAAGATCTTCATCAGATCCTGATTTATTATGTATTACATACTGAAACCTTTCCTGAAAAATATGCATTCTAGCAACAAAAATCCTATCTAAATCTGATCAATAGATTTTTAGAAAATTGCGGATCGAATACGGAGGCTCTTTTTTTTAAAGTTAATTAAAAATGTATAGTACATGTATGTGTGGTTGGACGACTTTCGGCTAAAATGATGATGATGATGATGACACGTAACATATGATCTCACAAAGAAAACTTATGGTTTATTCAATTAGACGATGCAACTTTACCCATTCACGTTTCTCCTACACAACTTCTGTGAAACTTTACACACACATACATTTCACACTCAAGACTCGACTTCTGAAGGTGATTTATAAGAAATGAACTGCAAAATTACAATGTATATGAACATCCAAGAGTGCTTGTGGAGGTTTCTGTGAACAAAAATATTCCAAGTAGAATAAACACTTAGCGAGTTGCCCTAACAATGAATGATGGAACTGGGTTGAAAACTGATTAGGGTTCAGGCCCAAATGTTTCAGACAGGACTCTGTTCGGAGGACGCCATAGATGTCGCTACATTGCGTATTTTTGTCGCGAAATTCTATCAGAAATTATGGATTTAATGCGTGACTGATGGTCATCATAACGCGACGCGACGACGGTACGAGCCCTCAGCCTCATTAAAAATGTAAAACTAGGAAACCTGATCTCATGGTGTGCCAAATTTTGTATTTTTTGTTCTTCACACCCTTTTTTATTTTTCAATACTCGTACTCCAATACCCGCTCTTCTACCGTTTTTAGGCACGCAATTTACTGTATTGCGCACTAGTGTGGAAACGTGCTCGAGCTCGCCCCCACCACCATGTATAGTATTTGTCGTATCAGGCTGGGCGCTAAGCAACCTCCACGAATCACCCGTCAACCGCCGTTTATTTATTTCTTTGTATGTATACAAAACGTCATTTGATACACGTGTTTTATTACTGCAGCACTCGGCTCCATAACATTCGTCTGCGGCTCAGGCAAATTCTACCTCGGTCGTCATCCCAAACTTTCTTCACTTGTATCAAAATGTATTATTTCAATAATGGCATTATTTAAAAATATAATTTTCAATACGGTGCTAAATAAAAATGCCAGGTAGGACTTGGGGGAAGCCTTTTTTTGCTCAGCTGTGGGACAAAATGTAATGGCATGGGAAAAAATATATCATATTTTCGAGTCATAAAATGCCAATACGATTTATTTAACTAAAATTACCTGATAGCCTATTATTTTGCCAGAAACAAATCTCTCGCTGTCCACTTTGTAGAACTAACTTCGCTTTTATTGCTTTTTTTCCTCACACAAATCGAAAAGCATTGAATTCCTTCTAATATATTGATTTAGGATTGTGTACACATTGATCGAACCACGCGTACTCACATGCTTTATTTTTGTGGAGTGCTCTTGGAATGCCAACATTTATTTGAGGACTATACATATCTACGTGCCCAATCAAAAATCTCTATGGTTTTTCGCTATTATTTTGGCGTTACAATTTTTGTGACATTCGTCATGTTATTTGGAGAAGGTGTTACACGTTTTTTTCTTCCATTTCGTTTTGTTAACCGTCACTCTATCACTAAGTTTTTTTTTCATAATTATCATTTTACACATAATTCATCAATCTTTTTTTGTCCTGCTTCTGTCTCTCCATTTATTCATATATTACTTCCTATACTTACATTTTATTTTTCATTATTTTTATTAAAAGCGTGATCCTCTTACCTCCTAGTCTCAGTTCAGCAGCTGCCTGCGCGCTGTCCAGGTCCCTCTCGGCGAAGCACTGGTACATGCCTCTGTGCGCCCTCACGACTCCATGGACCCTAAGCACCCTCTCGCCGCCCCCCACTGGGACACCGTCATGCAACCATCTGACGCGAGCGTCGCCACCTTCCACGGAGCAATTGAAGGTCACTGCACTTCCTGAGTTGGCTACCTGTAGGGAATGATTGTAATCAGTAAAAGTCTGACACGCCCTCTCAATCTGCTTTAGAGCGTCAGAAGTCATTAGATGATTTCCCACCTTACAACAAAAGCTTGTGTGGCATTGTATTCTGGTCAGTTACACCACCTATGGTATCAGGTGACAGAAAAGAAACAAATTAACTTAATCATCGCAACTGTTGGCACTTGATAAACAAGCGACAAATACGCGCGAGGCGACTCAAGACGATCTTGCGAGCTTGCCTCATAAATTATTCAAGAGCACATCACCTAGTGACTACATCACGCGGATCAAACTGGATTACTAGGGCTGCGAGCAAATGGTAGGGGTACCTACGTCTACCAGTCTTTGATCCAATGTGTTCGGTTTTCAATTACGCTTAGTATTGGCACGGCATCTATTTGCTCAAAATGTAATGAAATTCAGTTGGTAACGAGGCGTTTAAGGATCAAGCACCTAAATGCACATACAATTTATTTGTTTGTGTATCAAATAGCCATCATGGATACTAACTGAACAAATGCCTCCTCTAGAGTAGCAGACTACATAATTATAGATATATTATTACTAACTGTCCCCCGCGGTTTCTGCAAGTCTTAGCGTATTGTTATATAACCTACAGCCTTTATCGATAAATGGTCTATTCTATATTAATGATTATCTTTTATTCGAACCAGTAGTTTCTGAGATAAGTGCGTTCTAACAAACAAATAAACTCTTCTTTTGTGTTATACAAGAGAGTGAGAACACTGTTGACTCCGTAAGCTCTGAAATTCTTTGCAATTTAGATTCACGTTGTTGCTTTAGACTTTGGTTGTTTTTGTTGTTTTTGAACAACTTTGTTACTTTTTTGACCGATCTACTGCACTGTCCTCTCATTACCGCTGCGCTGTAGTGTAGAAATACTGTAAAAAGACAAGATAAAAGTTTCCATAGTGTTCGAGTTTTAATCGAACATAATTGCATTGACTGCACATTTGCTCGTTCACCAAAATGTGGACCTGCCGTGCTATTCTGTAAATGGTAAATCATTTCGAAAATCATTTCACAAATCATCTCGAATAACACACTCAGCGAATTGTATTTCAAAATACCAAATCCTATAGACAAATTTGTAGACAAACGTCAAAATACTCAACCGTTTTAGTTCCTCTCACTTTGATCATCACTCGGTGGCGCCAGTGTCAAATTCACTCCATTTCAGAATACGAAACTTTGATTTCACTGCGGATTCAGAAGTGATTTCGCAAATAAACTTTTCAGAATAGCAATGCAGTTCGCGTTCAGATCTCGTTAGAGTTACACGCACTGAAAATCATTACCATTTTAGCATTACCATTTTACCTGTCTAGTAACTAAGTGTTGTAGTGATTTAGTGTAATATCGTTATTTTACTTACAATTTGAGACTTTAACTTACCATACAAACCATATCCTATCATCAATACGCGAAAAGAGTGTTAGGTCGCCATAGCGCCAAGCACTACTTTTTACTCATAGTTTCTTCTCGGTTCTTTTCCATAGAACACAATTATTTGGAACCGTGTACTAGCTTCTGAAGTTTCGTAAGTGTTCATGTACACTTACTTATTTTTCTATCCTAATATCATAAAAATAAATTTTGTATTTTTGTTTGTAATTAATAAAATCAAAAACTGCTGGACCGGAATTTAAAAATTCTTTCACCAATTAGAAAGCTACTTTATCATTGAATCATGGACGGGCAAAGCTGCTGGCAGAAACAAGTGTAAAATAAGAAATATTTTAAGTTTGAAAGTACACGTCATGGTTTTGGTGTAATCCCTTCCATGTACAACGAGATCTCCGGTATAAGAGGAATTGACTTATTCTCTGTCGGAAGCAAAACAGCAATAAGGAAGTGATAGGGTGGTCTATTGATAGTCGAGAATGTTCACAAGCGGCTTATATCGATGACATGTCCGGCCCACTGACAACCCTATGACAAGGGATGGCTAGCTATTCCGTTCCACTCCTAGGAACACTATTCAGCGGAGTACGGGAATATTATTTATTGTTATGATCAAAGATATACGTGTTACATATTATGTTTACCTCTAGAGTGTTTATGCTGTAGTGGCAAACATGAGATATACGAGATTGTGGTGAATAATTCACAGGTTAATTTTGGGGAAGAATCAGATGTGAGTGAGTAGGGTTGTTCTAAAGTTATTTTAAAATGTAGATTTTGATTACATAAGGTTAAAAAAAAGCTAAACACTTCTTTATTGTATTAATATTCGTATAATATATTTATTTAGCTTACACCTAACAGTAGGTAGTAAACGAATAAATGAACTGATTTGCATCCGTACACTTTCAGTATGGTTCTGTTGAAAAAGTTCAGCGTCAGGTAACTAGGTACTATTAGGGTTTTCTGGCTTTTTGATGAACTGGACTTATTTGGCGCAGCTGTTAAAAACACAATGTGTTAGCGTTCTTTTGTAATCTTAGGTTTCTACATGTTGTTTCTACGCTGTGTGTAGGTATGTGTGTAAAATAAATATTTTTCTTTCTTTCTTTCTTTAATAAAGAGGTCAGGTAGGTGAACACTTTTTTTTTTTGTAGATAACAGTTAATTATGAACTAAAGGGACAAAACAATTGAAGAAACTTGGTTTTAAATTCATCAATTTCGCGTGCTAAGCGCTGTCAGTAAACTTCTGATCTTTAAGATAAACTAATAAAAACACTTGTTCAGTTTGAAATCAAATTAGATACTAGAAATATTAACTTGTGAATTAAATTACTGAGAATCAAGTCTGCTTTGAGCTAAGTTTGAGAATTAATTAAAAACCAGAATAAATGTTTTATATCTAAGCTGAGACAATAGACGTCTGTCTGTTGGGAAGGCCATTCAGATAGACTAATTTGTTTATCGTAAATAGTTAATTAGTTTTTCAAAGTGATCAATATACAAGAGGAAACTTTCGTTTTGATAGAATTCAATTTTAAAAATTATATCTTAGGTATGTGAAGTGTGCGCGGGTTTGCGGACGACGAACAGTGAGTAGCTGGTAGATAGGTTTAAAGAATCTTTATTTCTCATAAGAACATATTACAAACGTTCACTTAAATATGAGATTTTTTTAAATTAAATAGTTGTCATCTAATGACGAAGCATGCAATACACCTTATAATACAATTATAATTATGTATACACAATAGGCTTACAACATCACGTTATACTACTCGTACAATACAGTATAACAAGGCACAACAAAATCATTGAAGACAAACATGTAGGTACATCTAATACAATATGGCACAGCTGACTGACTAGACGTCACCGAGGTACCTTCATAATTTGCTTTTTGAGATTAAGAATCACAGAGTAATGACCGATAGGGATACCACTTGTGTGTATATGTAGGTGTGTGTTTATATGTAGCAGCGCCCAACCAGCAGCCAGCGCAATGTTGCTCCATCGTAATCGTGAAACTAGCTATACAAGTCCTATCTTAAGTATAAAAAGTAGCTCGCCGTCTAACCGTCCGGTAAGGTCCAAGCCCGAATCCTCGGCACGTTAGGTTCCACGCGCGCCTCAAAGAGATATCAACAAAACTGAAGTGGTCTAGTAGAACCGATGTCTGCTGGAGCTACGGAAATGTTCGAAAAGGTAACCGAGGCCCTGAGATGCAAAAGGCAAGTGAGAGGACACGGGTGAATTTTCGTCAGTAGAAGTCTTACCTTCCTTGTTGCTCCACCCAGACCAGAGAAAGTAATGCGATGATTTTCCACTCCAAAAAATAGGTATGTAAAGAGTTTCTAATGCACTAGTTAAGCATTTTTTCTTGTTAAAGCTGATTGCACACCAGTTCACTAACTTGAATATTTTAAAACTGTGAGCATAAAAACTGAATGTCATTCCTATAGTTCCATTGTTTGTTAATTGTTGAATGTTCTAGCTTCACGTTACAATTTTTTCATTCAAAACATTTCCTAGAAAATGTGAAATAGACGAGTAAAGCGTGTCATAGGATCGCAACGCAACTCACTCAGTCATTCAGCTCGAAACATTTGAAACAGTTTAAATATTCCGCATTTTTACATGATAGAGAACTTTTCGCTACTATTGTCTCCAAGTTTACATTTCAGTGAACGAATTTTTCCCGTGAAACAATTAATTTATTCACAGAGTTTGCGCTGACAATAGTCGTTTTAACAGGACGAGCTTTTTAGGAGGTTTTTTTTAATCGACTTGCTTTTGTGCACTATTTCCCCTGATAGTATGTAAGTGATTATGACCACATACTCACTTGCCTAGAAGTAATGTAAAATGTTTTCAGATTACTGATGGGACTTTTTTGGTATTACAGCGCCTCAGTATTGTTTGCAGACGCACATACTAAGTGGATGACTTCCGTGCCATAATCCGTAAGCGAACGGCATCGCTGATGCGCAGGGTGAGGGACAGTTTCAACAGTTACCTGAAGGTGAGGCTAGTAAGTTTGATAGTTCTCTATGGAGGCGATGGATACAATACATATCCATCTTAACGGACAATACAATACATATCCAACGGACGGCAAGCAATGTGCAGGTCGCAGTCCGACCGTCCGGTAACCGTCCGGACCGAGCCCAAATCGTCGACGGCGCGTAGTGTTCGTCGACGCGCGCCTCAAGGAGATATCAACAAAACCGTAGGGGCCCAGCAGGGTAGAAGCCTACTGGGGCCATGGGTGATGCGAAAGAGAACCCAATGAAAGACTGACACGTGTAAAAAAAATCTCAAATAATTTTTCTCCTTTATTAGATTATGTATTAACTTTTATTCCTAAGTTTCTTTTTTATGTATTTTTACTAACGCTATATGGATACTAGTCTGAAAATAAAGATATTGAATTGAATTGAAATTTCATTACATTAAACATATTATATGCCTTCTCCTTCCTGCTTCTTCATCCTGCTTCATATAGTTTGGAAAAGGTTGGTAGATAATATAATCAATAGATTCGTAATCCTTAGTGTGGAAATGCTATTATTTCTGGCTAACTTAATAAACAATTCCAGTAAGTTTAAACGTGGTCCCATTTCGAGCGATATGAAGTAGGTGAATAATTTTATAAAATCCCTGGTAACGAGCGATCGAATTCAGTGGAATTTCATCACGTTTGATCCGTTTAATTAGTTTTTCATGGAAGTCTGGGCTTGGAATTCTGTAACTGATAATAATTCCTTTAACTAGGCTTTTCATCATGGTCATAATCATATCGCATTTAAGGAAAAAAATTGAGATGAATATAAAAATTATGAAAGTTTTTTTTTTTTAAAGTAACCTATCATTAAGCAGCAGGGTCGAAGCCTACTGGGGCCAGGGTCTGCTTCTGAATGGCCATAATATGAAAGACAATGAAGGAACCGGAGTGGGTTTTTAGTCAGTAAAAGTCTGACACACCGTCACAGCTCCGCCCAAGAGCGGGGATGTCAGTTTTTTTTTTTTTTTTTAAAAAGGTGCACATCGTTTCTTTTCTCTCATAGTCTGATATGACGGCAATCCGACACAATGGGAGGGACATCAAGGGCAAGACCAACGGCTATACTTGGTTTTAGAGGTACGAGGTGTCACACTACTAACGTTCATACTTCAGGTTGCTACTCCAAAAATTAATACTTTTTACTGATTTAGAAATCGAATACAGAATCCTGCGTTTAACAGTTGCGCTTGGGACCATGAGATCAACAAGGTTAAAAATGATATGGGGTGTCACCACGTGACATGTCGCTAGCGCATGTGAAACATATATATATTTATGGCAATTGTTATTGCTGGTAGAATGCAACCGAGTGCGGCGCCTGAGAACAAACAATTCCGCCGACACAGCGCCCGTGCCCCAACTTGTCTATATTCGATGAGCGCGCCACTAGGATCACATCGCACGATGTGTCCCGTGTCTCTGTGATCTGAATACTTATTTTTCAATTTTTGCAACGTCACCCAGCGCTGACGGGAATTTAGCTGCTCATCCAAACACAGACGTCGGGCGCTTGGGACAATTGTGTTTTCTGTAAGCCCTCCTTATGTAATAAAATAAAATGTTGGAAGGTTATTCTTGGCCTGAAACGTACGCTGCTTATTCTCTGACAAGTTCGGAATAATGCGATCGTGTTGTGCGTATTGGTCACGTTCGGCTTACGGAAGATAACATTTAAATTTTCCGTAGAAATTCCCAGGAACAAGTAAATTGGACGTTGAAAGACTTTTGGAATAATACGTAGTGTGTAAACAAGATAAGTTGAGTTACTCTTATTTATACTTCAAGTCCAAAAGTTACGCCTCGCAGATGCGCGCACTAGAATATCTTTGTCTTTTTATTATGCATGACAAAAAAAAAAAACTCCACTTCAACTTTGATCACAACTTGTGAGACGAACCAAAACTAAGCGAAATAAGGCTATTTAAATAAAATCCTCACCTGCAGCTGTGGATGTACGCTGACCACCAGCCTGGAGCGAACTCTGAGCCGGGCGTCCCTCCTCTGCTCCCCGAACTGGTTGTGTGCTCTGCAGGTCCAGACTCCTCCGTCTGACAGCTGGGCTCGTCTTATGATGAGAACTTGCTCCGATACTGAGATCCTGATGCTGTTCGAGACAGGGCTTAGGCGTCCGTTGGAGTGGCGGAACCAACTGGAATAGATTGAAGATTTGAGCAAACGACTTGTAGATAAAATTAAGTAAGTATTTTAAGAACGAGTTTAATATGATAGGCTATGCGGAACATGTTCCAACATAGTAATTACAATCGCTCTAGAAAGCATAAATTATTTAATGTCCCATTTTGTCGCACTGTAGCTCGATCCACCTCCCCTATACCGCGTATGCTAACGATGCTCAACGCGCTCGTGGAGACCAACCCTGGATTGGATTTGTTTGCTGATGAATGGAAGACAATATTATTAGAAAGTTTGCGATTCTGTGAGAAGACAGAGTGAAAGCATTAAATTAAATTAGTATTAATGGCTATTTTGCTAAATTATAAATAAATAGTTTCAATATGGGTTTTAAAAAAATAATATACGTTGCCACTAGAAGGACATAGGTAAATTGTACTAACTAGAACTTACAACCAGCTTGCGTGTATGAATACATTTGTATGAGCGTAAGTGAAGCTGAAAGAAGTGTGTAATAATTATAGCAACTGTAGTTTCTGCCTACCCCCATGGGAAAAAGGCGTTAAAATCTTATCATATAATTATTATGTTCACATACCATCAAAAGAAATTATGTATGTGGGCGTTTATAACGATCCAGGTCAAAATAGTAATTTTTGATCAAGTAGCCTTCATTCAAGTAATTAGTTTTGATTCTCGGAAAATCCTAATTCCCAATGAACATAATGATTCCTTAATGAATCAGTGATCTGAAAATTAATGGGTAATGAAATAGATGTAGGACTAGTAATTGAATTTAGAGAATTACCTCGGTATAAAATGTCTCTTCCACGAACTCTCTTTAAGGATTTCTAATCTTACACTTGACAAACAACTAACTCAGCGTGATCAGGAGTAAATTCCAGACTTTCTAATGAAGATATATTCGTCTACTAAATTTATTCCAGCTCCGTCGAATGAATTTTAGAAATATATTTATTCTGCCAATTCAGATGGCCTGGCTAAACAGCTGGCTGCTTTGCGGGAACAAAGCCAAGTGGGCTTCCTATTGCAACTACTAAAGTTTTTGTCTTATGCACTTTCTTTCTCTATAATGTCTTTTAGTAAAATGTGCAAATTTGTGGCAGTGTGAAATTAGAATGTATATGTCTGTGCGGCTAACAACAAATACAGTACAGGCTTACGTAAATTAGCAGCAATGTGTGCCACTGTCTGAAACAAAAGCTTTGGTGTAATCTTTCTCAGTACCTATAAGTGGGTGGTGGACTCCCAATCGCACAGCATACGAGTCGGATGTCTCCTCCTTGAGGCACCATTTCGTCTTCTGATACGGACAGCATTCTCGGAGCCATGCTTGATGATGCGTCTGCAATAAATGTTTCATTTCATCAGTCTTCTCTTTGGGATTTTTTGAAAGAGTAACTGTGGTCGTAGAACTCAAAAGGCAAATGAAGAAACAAAGGTGGGTTTGAGTAAATAAAAATTTGATACTCCCTCTCGCTCCTCGTTCACTCCTACCGAGTGACAGGAGTTGAGTGACGGCACGGTTGGCGCAATGGTTGAGCTATTGGTTGCTGCGCTGTGTATCGCAGGTTCGATTCCCGTATGGAACAAATAGTTGTATGACCTATGGTGTTCCAGATATAGCTGTCGTATGTATGTGAGTTTACATGTTCATGAACGCACTGACGCACGCACACATGCACGCATATACGCATTCCTAGTGTGGGGCAAAGTTTTTTTAAGTAATTTGATTACTCTCCCTGTCTCAAATACAGATGTGTCCTTTGACACCAACCAAACTTGTCCATATTAGTATAATAATTAATTTGCTAAGCATACAGCTTCTCAATATGCAACCTTTCCAACTTTTCTTTTGAACTGTTGGAGGATTGTGGTGTATGACAATGTAAATTTATGGGAAATTGAAGGTTAGGTAAGTGGTACTCACGTGAAACTGTGACCATAGCAGGAGGACTCCGTCTCTTCTCGCCAGTCAGCGCATGCTGTGCCTCGCAGGAGTACGAGCTGCCATCGTCAGGCCGTGCGTCGCGGACCACCAGGATGTCGCTGCGGCTGCCTCCCACTATGTAGCGACCACCTGGAACAAGACTATCGTGTTAAAAATGATCTCTTGTCAGGACTCCGTACCTCAAAAGGAAAAAACGAAACCCTTATAGAATCACTTTTTTGTCCATCTGTCTGTCTGTCAAGACTCTTTATCTCGGAAACGCATGGAGATATCGAGTTGAAATTGTTAAACCATATACTCAAATCACAGCTTCAAGGGACTACAGGTCCCTTGAAGCTGTGAAAAAATCAAACTTCTAAGTTAACGACCAAAAAAAGATACGGTTGTTTTTGTTGCAAAAAACGTGTATTTCGACATTCTTAAGGAAATCAAAATTCATAGGGAAGTACCCTTGACCGTTGACTCAGAATCCTGAAATTTCGTATAAAGCAAGGTCTTATAACACAGTTACAGGAATAAATCTGAAAACAGTAAATTTGTTGTTATGTCACAAAAAAATCATTTTTGCTATTCGGAAAATCGCCGAGACGACATTAGGGAATTTAACTATTTACATTTGGTAAATTTGTACGGAACCCTCTGTGTGCTCTGCTCTGTGTCCGACTCGCACTTGTCCAGTTTTTTTTTTCGATTAAATGGCTTAACGGATTGAGCACGAAGTTTTTACACCAATGCATACGAATACTTCATATTCTAACAATTTAATCGAGCAAAGAAGCAAATATTCAATGATGTATCTGTGATCAATGCGGTGAAAACCAGAAGTGAACACCGTGTGGTAAGAGGCACATTGAATGTCAATGTCAAGCTGGAAAGATCTCGACTGATGAAGTCCACGCTCCGTCCAGCGCAGACCCAAATCCAAAACTTCGAGAGTTTTTAGCTCGAACTTCAAAATTGTTTCGTTTGCCTAGGAAGTTCCGTGGACGATTACTATGATGTGTTTTTTTTATTTTTTATTCTTGTATTCGTTGAAACATACACAGTGTATCAAGACGTAAGTCTATGAGCAGTGCGCGTTACCAGTGATTACATATGGCTCCAAAACGTGGTCGCTCACAATGGGCCTCATCAGAAGGCTTAAAGTCACCCAAAGGACAATGGAAAGGGCTATGCGCTGAGTTTCCGTGAGTGATCGAATCAGGAATGAAGATATCCGCAGGAGAACCATGTTCACCGACATAGTACGAAGAATCGCCAAACTGAAGTGGTAATGGACAGGGCACATTGCTCGCAGAACAGATAGCCGTTGGTGCAGAAAGGTTTTGGAGTGGTGACCATGTACCGGAAGACGCAGCGATGGAAAGCCTCCTACAAGGCGATGATGAATCGGGCGTCATGTTTAGCAACGATCAAGGAACATCTTAAATACTTTAATTCTTATCCATTTCTTGAACTTTAAAAATTTAAAAATGTTGTTATATACTTGTATACTTGTGAAATTTTTGTTTTATGAAACCGTATACTATGAACTGTAAAACCATCAAACCATGACTTGAAATTATATATAACAAATTTAAAACCGGAGTAACATGCTTTAAATACAAGGTTTATTTGAATTTATAAGCCTAAGCTTATAAATTCTGCTTATGCTTATGCATAATCAGCCTTATAATGTTCGCACTGCTGAAACTTAAGCCTCCTCTTCAGAAGAGAGAATTTTAAAAATTTATTATACCTAGGAAAGATATTACGGTTCAAAGTGTGCAGTATGAAAACGACAAATTTATAGGTAAAAAAAAACATAACTTTTACATTAGTCGGTCGTATTTTTTAAGAAAAAAGGTTTTTTATTTTACACTTTTTAGTTGCTGTACCACAACTAAAACGTACGCTTCGTTCATGTAGTAAGGTACCTATAGAATTTAATCATTAAAACATTACAAGACAATTCCAATAAGCTAAGCCACGGCTAGGATACATTACGGAGTTTTCGTGCCTTCCTTCTTATAGCCAGAGTGCATCTCTTGACAATTCTAATAATCCCAAACACGGTTACATTGATTTATTATAGAGTTTCGGAGCCTACCCTCCTCCGGCTTCATCATCAGATCAGTTCGATATTATTCCCTCCCCCTCTTCCTTTAGTCAGTCATGGGCCATACGTATAAACAAAGCAATTTTAATTTTTACGAGAGTTCTGCTGTGATCCTATGAGGAGTTCCGTTCCATATGTTTGAAGTTCATTATCAATTCAAAACAATAATTCCATGGGACCAACTCGGAAGAAATCAGTGAACATACATTAAAAAAAAAGTATTTACAGCCGAACATAGAACCTCCTTCTTTTTGGAGTTGGCTAAAAACCGATCGTTTCCGCCCGAACAATTTCATGAAATGTCTAGTGACTACTGATCTCCTCACATACATTGGGACTGTCGTAGTTCTATTTGTTGGTAACAATGTCCATATCGTCCATACAGGGTGCAGGTCAAAGCATAGCTGAGTACACAAATAGGCTTTCTATTTGATTGAACTGCAGACTTCGCTGTTCGTACATCCATCAACATCCTACTAGGAAGTTGAAGTGTCATAGACTGGAGGGTGGGTAGGGGGATGTTCTAATCAGAAGGCGAGACAGAAAGGATACTTCGCACAAAACGATAACAAAATCAAATTAAATGGAACCAAATTATTATTATTTTAAAACACGCCCACTGCATAGCCCATTCATCTTTTTGAAGACGGTTAAAAGTGAAAAAGCATTTAGAATTGCTGCCGTTTAAAACTGGAGATTTTAAATGGTTTCTTACGCAAACTTAAAAGGAAAATGATATAATTATGTTCGTTTAGATCAATGATACCAATACCGAACAATTATTTCCAACTGCAGGACAAAGACTTTTTTTCACTCGGAAAAACCATGAGCATTAACCTCTATGCTTAACTCCCAAGGAAGGCTGCCAGCTTACATATGTATGTCCAGGTTTTCACACGATGTTCGGTTGGTTACTACTTAATTATGTATGTGTGAATTTGGGGACCCCACTTTTATTGTTTGGCGCTTCTGAAACCATTTTATGTGTGCAGGTAGTGAAACGCTCATGACTTTGAAATTAGGAGACAACTTCGATCGAGTGCACTTACCCATTTATAGCGCGGGGGTGACACCATTTGACCGACGCGGCGTACTCTTTGTGTCGGACAGTCGCCGCCAAAAGTGACATCATAGAAATTGTATAAAGCTTTGCAAGCCACACAGACAAAAGAATTGGAAAAGCTATTTTAAAGCTAAAAAAATTAAACCACTTTTATTTTTCTGTGTTGATAGAATTTCAGAGACTTTTGGCTGAACTTTTTTGTGGGTGAAACTTGACCCATATACTATTACAGAATCAGAATCTGGAGTGTACGTCGAAAGATGTTTTTTTTTAAATCACTACATTGCATTTACCCATGTGGCCACACTCTTCGAAGAGATTCCGATCACATACCCAAGCAAGCGTTGGGCTGAAATCTTCAAGGAAAAAGGAAGCGTGCCCATCCCCATCTGATCTGGTGCCGTACCGTGTTGGCAGAAGCGGCGAACAATGGAACGATGCGAACCGAGGTGCAGCGTGAAGCTCAAGATCGTTCTCGATGGAGGATGGACGCGGTTCTGCCCCATTTAGGGGACAAAGAACTAAGTTCTATGTCCCATAATACTGACTTAATAGTCAAGTCAAGTAAGTCATTGCATTATTATTTATTAGGTATGTAAGTTAAAGCTCTTTTTTTATTAATCATAGTAATTCCCCATGCAGTCAATGCTTTTTTGCTAACGTATTAGTAGCTTATTGATGCCCTTTTTGAAAAAGTCTGCTGGACGGGAGGCAAAAAATTTTAAAAAGGAATTTTGGCCCCTCGGTTATTGAATTTTTTCAAATTTTAAAAGTATAAGTCTATAGGGTTTAAAATTCTGCTAATCAGAGTGGGCACGGTAGATGACAAGAAACTTCCAACCCCAGCTCTTGTAACTTGGAGACCGTCTGCTGTGAAGTATGAGGTCGCACGTTTTCATGCAGGATCAGCAGGAGCCGAACGATTGATCAAAGCTGGTTGGAGATGTGCAAGCTTCTCCATCATTGTGTTCAGTTCTTTACAGTACACATCTGCAGTAATGCTCATCCCGTTTGGTAATAATCTGTGATGAATGACACCGGCGCTAGACCACCAAAGAGTAACCATCACTTTTTTAGGGGTCAGTTTTCATTTGGGGCATTGTTTAGGTGCTGAACTAGGATCTAACCAACTTGCTGGGCTAGCACTTGCAGTTATCGAACAGAATCCATTTTTCGTCGCAAGTAACAATACGATTCAATATGCCTTCGTTTGTGTGCCTGTTGAGCAGTGCAAGGCTCGACTCGACGCGTGCTTCGCGCTGGCGATCATTCAATTCGTGGGGCACCCATTTGTCAAGCTTTTTTACCTTACCAATTCGACGCAAAAAGACCAATATTGTTTTAATGCTAACATCGAAAGCTGCTGCTAATTCAGCTGTAGATTGAGAATCATCAGCTCCCACAATCGCCTTTAATTCGTCATTGTCGACAAAACTATTCGGTTCGGGGTTCATTTCTTAGGTCGAAATTTCCAGAACGAATATGGGCAAACCATTAACGGGTGGTGCGATAGTTAGTAGTGTTCGCACCAACATCGTTGATGTTGCGTGCCGCTTCTGCCGCTTTACTGCCACGTCGGTACTCATACTCCATAATCACTTGAATTTTTAACGTACCTATGATGACGGAAAACATAGGTGCAAATGCGATGAAAACAGAATGCTAACCATTAAACAAATGACTAATTTTCAAAAAAGAATTCCATATTTTAAAAATGAAAATAATTTAAACTTAAAATTCTAAGCGATAAAAGAAAAAAAATAACTTGAAATAGCCAGTTCGGCAGAATGGCAATTTCCTATTATTTATGATCCATATTATATTAGTAGCGTACTTAAAATTAAGGTAGTAACTTTTCGTAAATTATTATTAGTAGCACTTACAAAACTATGTTAGTAACATTGGTCACTAAAAGAAAACTAATTTAAAAATCTATACATAGAACTATGCCCGCTTCATGCTGTACCAGACCAGCAGCTATGCATACGCGTCCAGTGCCCCAGGAAAGGGTAGTCTGGCTTATTACCTATCACCCTTAAAATGCTTTTGGAATTTACCAATAATTATTTACAAGAAAAAATAGACAGTAAAATCTTCAACATGTTCATATTATAACCTTTCTTCTAGTTTCAAAACACTTGTGTGAGCGAGTGTCCCCGGCATGGCGCATGGCGTCTCGCCGGTCGTCACCGTTTACGATCAGATAACTTTCAAGCGGAGTTTTTCAATGAATTCTAAATGCGCGACTACCTCGACGATCCCCTTCGCGCTTGAGCGCTTTGTTTCACGATCGTCGACTGTTAACTGATCCAGTCGATACTATTGTTACTTTGTTTGACTTTTAAGCGTTTTTTTTTTCTTATAAAAATAAAAGAGCGTGGGTAGTTTTATAATTTAGATTCAAGTTCATAGTTTTTCGATTTGGGAGGAGATAAAGTGTATGTATATTATTTTCAAATTACGGACCAACTATTTGGTCTAGTAAATATATAGATAAATAGTAAGTTTAGCTACAAGTGACCGATTTCCACGAGTATCAAACAAAGTTTTTGTATACACTTAAAAAAGGTTTGACCAGCGACTCGTGGACGCTTAGCGCTCAGTTTGATACGATAAATACAATAAATTGTGGCGGGGGCAAGCTCGCGCAACTTTCTGCACTAGTGCAAAAAATAGTAATTTGCGTGCCTAAAAGTGGTAAAGATAGGAGCGGATTTCCGAAAAGTGTATTGAAGAAAAAATATCTACCTTTTTTTGAAAATTCACTCGCTTTGTTAAAATAACACTGTTTATTGGTCCAAACGTGCATTTTGCGCGTGTGCTTGGGAATTGCATGACTTGATTCCGCCATCTCATTTCTACCATCGGGCAACCCAACGTACGGCGAGTATCCACCCTTACGTTGATGAAACCTCTACGGTCCTGACTAAGCGTTTCGCCTCGTCGTTCATACCACGTACATCGAAGGACTGGAAAAATTTCCCAGAGGACCTATTCCTTTTAAAATTCTTCATTTAGTTTAGTTGTAACCGAAATTTTAAGCATATTTTTGGGTAAAATTGTTTCTTTTATTTTAAAGCTCACAAGTTTCACCTTACTCGAGGGCTTGAGGCGCTGCTTGCTGAAATACAGGCCATAAACCTAGTTCGGCAGCAGATGCTAACTGTTAGACACAATTGATTGCATTATTTAGTTGTTATTTTTAAGTAGCTTACAAGCAATTGTGTATACAACATGTTTTTACTTTTTTGCTCAATAAAATATTATTATTACTAATTTTCCTGCTGCGGTCTTCACGTCCGATTATAATTTGGGTGTCTTCAAGGCTATAGTGAATAGGCTCTTAATAAACTAGTGCGCCTCACCATCAAAGATTGCATCACTGCTTAGCATCAGGTGGGATCGCAGTCAAGCACTAGTTCATATCAATTAAAAAAAAAACGAACAATCAACAATTCATTTTAATTTTTGCTGTTGCACGAAAACATTACAACAATGTTTGCGTATCATCAAAACTAACAATCCTAGTTACATCACTACAACAGTAATAAAATAATTGTATCGTCTACCTTCACGAGCACAATTGAGTTTGGCTGCCTTGTGACGTCACAAAACATGTCGCCTTGTCCGTCGGCGCGGAACAGAATAACGAAGTTTTAATTAACGCTCTTTTGAGCCCTTTGTGGCAAAATATAGTCGATTGTCAACTGAACAAAATCAACTTGTGAGCTGAGTGTTATAATAAAGTTACAATGACAGAATATTTTAATTATTTTATTTTCTGTAGTTTACAATGGAAATTTTTATATTATTGAACGAAGTAGGCTTTGAATGAGAGTACGCCACAATCGTGTTCCCTATTTGGACTAGGGAGGCACCACAGCGTCCTCACCTTTTGCCTGACGCAGGTCTATACCGGGAGGTTCTTGTTTCGGATTTAAGCGGCAAAAACGCCCGGGTGTCAGCATTATTCGGTCCGCCCTAACACAGACATGGTGGAGCATCTGGTGGAAGTTTATCCGCTTGGGCGGAGCATCGCAGTGTCCTCATGGAGGCGATCGGCAGCGGCGACCACTAGCGCCAGGCCCAGGTTCAGGTCATGGTAGGGAATGTGAGGGAAGGGTAATCGGCTGCCTCCTTCTGCGAAGCAGTAATGTAAGTAACTAGCAAAGGAGATGGCCGCAACCGTAAAGGAAAAGACATCCTCACGCCCCAGCAGCCGACACAGGAGACGATCCGGGCATTAAGAGCCACGGGGTGATCCTCGGCCACCACAAGCGCAGACCTACTGACGACGAGCAATGGGTAGTTCGCCGATAGGCCATCCGACAAGGGTCGAGCCCGAGTTATCGACGACTCGTAGTGTTCGACGCGCGCATCAAAGTGTTGTTAGCAAAACCGTAAGGGCCCAGCTGGGCCGAAGCCTACTGAGGCCATGAGTCGACTACTCAAAGGGAAACCCGTGGTCAGTGGTCCTGAAACGCAAAGGGCAACTGAAAGAAACATAGGTGAGATTTTACAGTCAGTCAAAGTGTGACACGTTCTACTATAAAGTGCGAGCAGTCAGTCATTTGATAATTAGGCACCTCAAAAAAGGGCTTTGAATGACAAAGTAAATGATTTCAAAGATAATAAAATATGGTAAACTAGGGACGCAGATAGTAATTTTTTTTTCAATAATTATGTAACTTTTCCTTTTAATTCACTGTAACGGGATAACCTATAATGATATTAAAATTCCTAGGATGAAGCAAGTTTCTTGGAAATATAATATTTGTTATACCTGAAACAAATGTTAAAAATACTCTCTGAGAAGGATCATGAATATCAATTTATTATTTAAATTAGTTTCTTTTGAAGAAATTTAATTTAGCAGAGACAGAAGTGGGCCATGAACAACAAGAGAACTCACTCTTGAATAAAATAAGAAAGACTGATTTACTTTTAATTTCGTTCCGAAACTTGTTAAATTACTTTTGAGAGTAATTTATGGTAAAATTTGTAAAGTATCTGTCTCTGAAGACAATGTCAGCGATGTAGGATTAAAATTTATCTGTCGTTTATCTTCTGCGACCGTTGTTGAGTTGAAACTCAAGTTATTTCGGTTTATTTAAGCTAAGAATCATTTAAAGCAAGCTTAGACGCCTTATAAATACAGTGAAACGATAGAATGTATTTTTGTTTAACGTTGATAAAGACAACCACAGAACAGATAACAGAAGACAACAACATAGTTAGCTAAAACTCTATTCACCCCATAACTGATAAACAGCAAGCCACATATCCACATTGACTGTAATCGGGCCATCAAACTAATTTTCCTTAAAGACTTGAAAAAAAAATATCTCCAGCCTCTTAAAGACGAGATGCTCGTCCAGAAATTAACTGATCCTTTATCGCGGCCTTAACTTGTTTTATGTCGACTTTATGAACGGTACGTCATTCAAATAACCATAAAAGTGAATGTTGGGGCTATTAAATGAATGTACCTCTATATCAGGGGTGCTCAAACGAATCGGAACGGGGCGATCTACCGCCCACTTTCTACTACAAATGAAAATCGATAGTTTGAGCTATCGATTTTAAGGTTAAGCTAAGGGGAAAAATAATGATTAGTCTAAATATGTTTACATAACCCGCGTCAATATCTATTCTATACCAATTTAATAAAGCGGATTTTTATTTTTGTTCATTTGTATGTGCTAATAATCTCTGGAACTACCACTACCGCCGGATTAGAAAAAATCTTTCTGTATGAAATAGAAAAATTTAAGACATACTAGTTGCTATCAGCGGCTTCACCCTCCTGATAGTACAAAATTATACCAAGAAAACATAGTCCCAAGATAGAAAGTACCGTTATTCTAGAAAATGGTTTAACCATGTACCAAATTTCATCAAAATCCGATCAGCAATTCGAGTGTGAAGAAGTAGAACCTAACATACAAAAACACACCAACTTTCACTTTTATAATATTAGTGTGACTAATTGTTGCCATCGGCTTCACCCGCGTAAAAGTAGAGACTTGTCCCAAGAGAACAAACTCTCGGGATAAAAAGTATTGTATGCGCTATTCCAAAACATTGTCTATAGCCGTGTACTTTAATCGAAAACCGTTTAGGCGTTTAAGTGATTTTTTTTTCGGTGGGAAAATCATCTTATGACATCCCCCGCTCTTGGGCGGAGAGGGAGATAGTGTCAGACTTTTACTGACTAAAAATCCACTCCTGTTCCTTCGTTGCCTTTCGTACCAGGGCCGAGTCTTCCTTTCAGAATCAGACTCTTGGCCCCAGTAGGCTTCGACCCTGATGGCCCCTACAGTTGCTGACATCGCCTTGAGGCGCGCGTGAAACAGTACGCGCCATCGACGACTTGGGCTCGGTCCGGACGGTTACCGGACGGTCGGACGGCGACCCACCCATTGCTCGCCGTCCACAAGCCCGCGCCTACTGTGGCCGGAAATCCGGATCGGAATCCCGGCGGCTGTTGGGGCGTGAGGACCGTTGCCTCACGCGATCGGCCGCCTCCTTTGCTAGCATTACTGCTTCGCAGAAGGAGGCGACCGCCTGCCACTCCTCCTCGCTCTGGACCATGGCCTGTACCAAGGCCCGGCGCAAAGTAACTAACATACACACACACACCATCATACTCTCAAAGTTTTGCTTTTATAATATTAGTGTGCTAATTGAGATGCGATAGTAGGCTATGTAACATCACGCTACAGCCCACGAAAGCGCAACAGTAACCAAAGACGTGGGTGAAACCGCGAGGGACAGCTAGTTCTTTATAAAGACAACGATAATGAAAAAATAAACTACAGGCGTTGTTGTCTATGATCGACTGCCACTGTTATTCCGAATTTATGATTTGAGAATTTCCGTGATCGACTCAGAAAGCTGTTTGGGCACCCCTGCACTAATAGTTGGTGGAGGCATCGCGGGCGCCTCCAGCTGATGGGTGACGCGAGATAAGCCGGAGGAACGTCTGTCGTGGCTCGATAAGACTCCGTAAAAATCCACACTTAAAGCGGGATGTGACCTTTTTAATTTGAGCTATGTAAATCGAGTTTATGGCGGGTGAAAGGGAAATTGGCTTACTTGAATATTTTGTGGATATAAGTTAAATAGTTTAGTAGGTACCTTTTAAAATATTATTAGGCTTGGTTTTTAATTTAGACAGTAAAGACGCTTAATGTAACACCTACATACACTGTTTAATGGTAGTTAAAGTCAAATAAGTAGTAAGTAATTTATCAAGTCTAGAAAATAATAATCTTGATGACCCCGAAACTTAGTGGCAGTGGATGGGCACATTACTCGCAAAACAGTTCGTCTTTGGAGCCAAAAGGTTCTGAAATGGCGACTGCGTACAGGAAAACGCAGCGTTTGAAGGTTACTTATTTAGTAGCTAGTACATTAAACTACTTCGAAAGTAACTTATTTAAGAAGCGTTGGAAGGCCGCTTACAAAGTTGGCCGATGACCTGGTGACGGTCGCGGGAATCCGGTGGATACGAGACGCACAAGACCGTTCGTAGTGGCGAGACTTGGGGCAGACCTACGTCCAACAGACGTCCACGTCTTTCAGCTGAAATGATGATGATGACGATGGTGACTTCAAAAGACTTTTAGGTTTAAACGTTACTGAAGTATTTTCAGTAGTTGCACTGAAGCCTGGCTTCTTTAATGGTTACATATTTACATGACAATCCGTATTATTCTAACGCGAGAGCGTCTGAGTAGCAATACATGTAGAATACATTAGCTGTTTATTTTCCGGAAAGCAGTAAAACTCAGCTGAGCGAGTAGAGCCGAGCGAGCAGAGCTAAATGACGCTTGTACTAAATTTGCACGCTCATGACGTATCGCCAAGTTTACACCACTCGTCTTACAGCGGCCAAATTAATATGACCTTAATTGAGCTATGTTAATTGCTAAATGTAACATTTAGGAAACATTTTCGAAGTAAATTAAAATGTGGTTCTAAAATTAACTTCAATTTTTTGACAGACTTTATTACATAAATCTATTTTATATGTTACGAACTGTTTATATATTAGGTACCTATCTAGATAACTATGAAATTAAAATGTTTATTAATTTTAATGATAGTTATTTTTTTTATTTATTAAATACTATATGCACTTATTGGTATAGAGGAGACATTTTTACCAGTCTACCTTCGGGTGCTGCGGAGTAAAATAATGGTAGATGCGAAAAAGGTGAACGCAAAAAAGATAGGTACAAAAATCAACCGTAGATAAAATACAATTACGAGTACGTATATATAACCGACCGACGTTGTCCTACCCGAAAGCTGGCACGTAGAATGTGAATGACCGGGAATTCCATTTTTAAATCATCCAGAGACCTACTCAAATATGCATACACACAAAATTACTTTTAAATCGGTCTAATCATTTAGGAGGAGTTATGTGACAAACATACGTACAAAAGAATTATATAATAATATAATATAATATTCCACAACTATCACACAACGCCGTCTAGTCTCAAGCTAAGCAGAGCTTGTGTTATGAGTACTAGATAACTGATAAATCTTCTTAATATATATAAATCTCGTGTCACAATGTTTGTCATCAATGGACTCCTAAACCACTTAACCGATTATAATAAAATTCGCACACCATGTGCAGTTCGATCCAACTTGAGAGATAGGATAGTTTAAATCTCAAAAAAAAAAAACAAACTATTATCACGCGGGCGAAGCCGCTGGCAGACGCTAGTATACTTATATGTTTCTAAATACATACAAACTATACATAAATTACACCCAGACACAGAACAAATGATCGTGCTCATCACACAAACATTTGTCCTGGTTGGGAATTGAACCCACAACCTCCTTCATCGTAGTCAGAGCCACTAACTACTAGACCAACAGGCCAGTCAAATATAAATAATTATAAAGATTACCGTTGCACCGAAAAGTTACCGTTGCTCGTCAAATAGTGAGACAAATACCATAGCTGCTCCAGATTCACCGCTACCTCAACACAATATTCAGAGCCACAAACTGACAAACAGTAAATAAATGTAAAGAATGGCGTGTTTCAGCTGAAACAGCGAGTCGCTCAAACTGACGGCGGATATTAAATCAAGCGACGGCTAATCTGCATAAACGCCGGCGAAACTGCCAACTACCGCCGCCGCGTCGGCGTCGCTGCATCTGCCGCGGATCACTAGATGGGGCAAATTAGCAGTTTTTTGTTCAGCTAAGTTAGCGTTAGTTTTTAATGAAGAAAAATAGAAGGGGAGTTTGTTAAAGTTTGGCTGAAGGAGACAGTTTGAGAGAAATTAATTTTTAGTAAAATATGCAAAGGAATACTGTCGTTTATTTTGTGACTTTTATTAACTTTCTTTTAACGTAAGTTAATGTAGGTTTTAGTCTTTGAACTATTTTATCTATAACGCTCTTTCTAACACATACTTGCTCTGGCAAACCAAAGTCACCTTCTTCTTCTTCATTTAAAATCGATGGTAAACTCATTAAACGGTTTGAGCCCAGTTGGTGGCTACATTAACTGCAGCATCGGTGGCACTCGTTAATTCACCAAAGGCATATAACCAATTCATTAATTTCTTTTCTTTCTTTCTTTCATTAACGTCTCTTCCAGTACAAACTATGCGAGTTATCTGTTTAAGCAAAGAGTGGTAATTCGTCGCAACTGCATCAAAGACGAACATTAAACTTGCATTAGCGCCGCTTAACTTTACGTAAAGTTTCAATCTTATCGCCGCTGCGCACCGACAATTCAGAAAAGTTCTCTATTCAATTTGTACTGTTCTTCTTTATTAAACGACTGTGTAAAGAATTCAGACAGAAACGTTCAATGGTAATGTTGCAGTTTGTACAGTTTTAGATGGTGAATTCCAATAATTTAATGGTAACTTAATACTATTGTTACCACAGATTCGTAAAGAATTAAGAATGTGACTTTATAACTGCGCATTGCCAGTTCTAGTTGATCGCTAATCGATCGACTATAACCATCGACTACTTTTTGTATCAATGTATTTTGTTTATGTTCATTGTTATTATTTTATCGTATAATGTTATTATTATGTTATCTTTATTATTATGTTATCTTTAGTTTGTTTATTGTTTTTAGTTCATAAGATGTTGCTAGCCGTTCAACGATTCGTCGACGACGGCTGGCGCTGAAAATCAGCGCTGTGGCTCTGTCCAGCACATGAGCCCCAGCATTTTGCTGAGCGCTGGCCGTTTTGCACGAATGTATCGCATAATTTCATTTTTTTGTATAATTTGTTATATATGTATGTTATTATTATTATTATTTTTTAAGTAGGTAATGTGTCATGTTTGTGCAAATAAACTGTTTTTCTTTCTTTCTTTCTTCTTCTATACGTGTTTTGATTCGCTTTTGTAACGTATTACGACTTCAAGCTTGTATTCACAGAACAGTTATGAGCCTACTACACGCACAAGCTTCACCACAGTTTTGCCTGCGCATGCCAACCACACGCACGGTGTTCCAGTGTGTGTACAAACAGGCCTGTGTGGGAAAAACTGAAGGTAAGGTCTTTGATGCAGTTGCGACAGATTACCACCCTTTGCTTAAACAGATAACTCGCACAGTTTGTACTGGAAGAGACTTTGTTAATAAAAGAAAGAAAATTAATGAATTAATTATGTGCCTTTGGCGATTTAATGAATACCACCGACGCTGCAGCTAACGTAACTACATACCTGCTGGGCACAAACTGTTTAACGAGTTTACCATGGATTCGATTCGACAGAGCGTTGTTATATAATGTCACGATCCCGAAATAACTGGTTTTTAAAATAGTTACAGATATAATGACTAAGTTATCTTTCAAACCAATTAACATTTTTTTATTTCAATAATGTGTATAAAAACAATAAAAAAACGTTATTCTTTTTTACCTAGTAATGTTTAAGGTTCTTATCATAGGCACAATAATAATAATAATTTATTAACTAGACAACATTTGGTCCACAATTAATAGACTATATTATATGGGAAAAACAACGCTTTGATCGACCCAGGCCAAACCTAGCTCTTCAAGCAGTAATGTTTACAACCACTACACCAACGAGGTAGTCATGCCAATGTTTTTGTTGATAGCGATAACATACGCTCCAACTTGGTACGACGGTTTTTGTCCATCGTACCAAGGTCATGGTCCATCCGTACTAAAGTCGAGCGTGACTCAACGTAATTAGTATTAATACACGCTCGAACTTGGCTCGACGGAGCAAACCCGTCGTACTAAATTCAAGCGTGTGTAAACACTATAAGGTTAGAAGCCGAAAATAAGTAAATAACGGTCAATAAAACACTCTGCCTCCATTAAGGGGAAGTAGGCGAATGTTGTGTGTTCAAGTTGTCGGAAGAAAAAGTGAAGTTATTCGTCTCGTGAGACGGATTAGCAAGTCGTCAGTCGGTACTTGCCGTTGGGAATGAGTTAATCATTGTTAGGACCTTTGTTTCGACAACTCAATCATATTAGAAGGAACTTATTTGATGCGGGAAAATAAGTGATAAAGAACATAAAACAGTTCAAAAAAGAAGGTACCTAGGTCTTATCTTTGTGATCTGGTTTCCGCACTGAGGCCTTGGTGAATCATTATGCGTGCACCTAGGTATCTAGGTACGCAGGATGGCGAGCTACATTTACTTAGCCAAATTAATCGATTGTAGCTTAGTTATCTCTTTACATTATATAATAAATACACAATTTCAATTTACCATAAATATGTTAATACAAGGCAAACATCAAGGGACGTACCGACTTAAGACTTGAATTTAATTTGGTTTATGTAGTAATGGAGCAAATAACTACCACTTTGGCGTTGAACCGACATCACAGACAATTCAATGAGGTTTTGTATTAATTAAGACGTTTGAAGCTCCGAGGGATCCCGTCGATAATTGTGTTACGCACCACTCGTTCCGCAGTTATCTTAGCATTTCCACCCAATGGGCATTTTAGTAGCCTTTTGTGAAGTTGCTTGTTCCTCGCCCATTCAAGACAGTCAGAGAGAAACAGATTTAAAGATTCCCTCTGCTTTATTATTATCAGGCGGAAGTTGTATCAGGCAACGGAAGGGAATTGTGTACATTCATAACAGTGCACTCGAGTGATAAGCCAAGAAAACAATGTAAATTGCTTTTGCCCTTTTCACCAGAAAACATGATAGATGAACTCGAAAAGTTTGTTTCTCCAACAAAAACTCATGAACACTGAAATGAACAAGAAATAAAGAAGGTAAGTGAGTAAGATAAACAGAAAATACCAAAACCGCCGAACATTAAACAAGTTCCCCAAACAAATATAAACTTGGACTTAAAAACAATCTTCCGAAAAAATGACCAAGAAGTTGAATGAGTCATTACCTCGAGAAGTAATGGAAAAAGAGCGGAAGCGTTCGTAAATGAAAATATTAATCGAATTTTCTGGTTCTAATCGAGAACTCGGAACTCATAAAGCAAGTTCAGCCTTGTTCCTGTCGCCGACAGCCGTTTCCTACATTGGATTAACGAAAAATTCTTAATTTTCTCCTTTCGAAAGCAATAATCGGCCCGTTTGGCTCGTTCTCGAACTTTAATTTCGATTTTATAAAGTTCAAAGTATTGTTGGAAACTCTTCAGACACATCTAGGAACTGGGCCGGGAAAAAGGTTACACTCAAAAAACATGTTTGACAGAAGTGAGATCATTGAGTTGAGATCGATAAAAAGATTCAGGGACTGTAAATATACATAAAAAACTTTTTCGAAGTTGATTACTCGACTTTTATAATTTTCCGATGAAAATAAAAAGTTCTATTGAGTTCTGAATCATATTTGATGGGTTACTGAAGTTTTGTAGATCAATTGGGTTATTGAAATACTTTTAGTTAGAATTGAAGTTCGGAATCGTTTCTTTGTTTACAAGGAGAAAGTTTTTATTTTGTCATTATATCAAATCGATATTTTTAGTGAATAAAAAGGTTCGAGTAAATTAAGAAGATTCCTTAGGTGTAAAGAATCTTCTGGCAAAAAGAAATTGGTTAAGTAATAAAAATGTATATTTCTAAGAATTTTATGCTTATCCGGGTAAAACAAAAATGCCAACTGGTAAAATTAAACTTACCAGCCTCAGCAGCCAATGGTGCCAGCACGATGCCATCCTTGAACCACCTGGCAACAGAGACGTGGTTCCTGACGATGGACGGCACGGTGCACGTCAGTAGGGCCGCCCCGCCCGCCACGCCGTGCGAAGACTGCACGCGCACGTCCCAGGTCACGTCCATTACTGCAATAAGGGAATGGGTTAGTAAGCGTTGGGAACTGAGACAGCAATAATAATAATAAGTAAATAATAGGTATGTTGCTTATCCTAGATTTGATTTCAACGATTTTATCCTGAAATCTTAAGATGTTGTCGGTTTTTTATTCTTTAGAAGTGCGCATCGATCGGATTACGAATTTTTTTTAAATTATATAAAGTTCAAAACTACCGTTGAGACAATAATATATCTTACTTTCGGTCCCAGAACACTGTACGCCTCCTGTCGTACAGGTTCTGAGGCTGAAAACGTGGGATAAACCATTAGTATAATATATTATTAAAGGAATAATATTATTAACGTAATACGTATGTATTATTTATCTGATTAAATCGCAAAATGGCTGACGTTGTGAAGCATTATTTCAGAAAGCAAACATTTTGATTGGTTCATTTGTGAAATCAATCGTAGTTATAAGCCTAACAGAATCAGTAATTAATTTCTGGAACGAAGCAACCAGTTCATTAACATCACATGTCTATGTCCTTACGTAACAACCGCAGACCGATGCCTGTTCAGGTGGTTACGTGAACCACTCTATAATTTTGCAATGTTATTGTAGTTGCTGCAAGCGCGAATGCAGAAGGTGTGCACTTAGGTTCCCAGTTAAGACGCTGTTATTCGTAAAAAAACTCATAAATTGCTGGTATTCTAAAAAAAAAAAGTGAAACGAAAAAATATCAAATTTCTGAGTTTTCTGAAACACTTTAAAGAAAAATTTTTCGATAGCAATGATTTTCTCAATTACCTTAAACCTTTTATTTTTTTTTTCCTGTCAAAATTAAGTCCATTAATAAAATTTTATTGCTTTAGATTTTTAATAAATCACTGTTTTTGAGTGAATCGTTAAAATGCTTCTCACTTTGCAATAAATTGCAAGCATTGTCTTGTCGCGCCTCTCTTTCTTTTCCATGGAGTCCGACAGTGACCGCGCTTCACTTCATGTCACAGCCATAATATTTTTTCCATGTAGATGTTCTCAGTGGCAGTCTGGACATTTGATTTGTGTCCGGTTTATTGCAATAAAGAGATGCTGGTCCCATGTACCTAATCACCATGTACCAATATCTCTCTGGCTTGCCTTTCTGGGAATACAGACTAATAATTTATGTGTTACATTATTTCGTGTGAAACCTTCCCACTAAGCCCCTGATGACTGCATTACATCACAATCATACACAAACTCTATCAGTAGCTCGATAGCCGTCATAGATCAGTGTGTCACTCATTATCTGCCTCCCTCCCCCGACACCCCCCTACATCTACCCCACTCCCCCCGTAATGATGACATGACATCGAGTGACGTCATTAATTAAACGGGCCCACGTCCAGCGGAATTGGGTTAGCGGTTACTGCATGCATCAATTATGTGTAGTTTGGACGCCCATTGTACTGGGCACGGGAGATTCGGTTAGAAGTTTCAAAAGGTTATTGTTTAATAGTGGTAGCTAGGCTCTAGGATGTAATAGGTGTTTGAATTTGTATGGAACAAATAGGAAATTATACTAAATGGGTAATAAAAGGTGCTTCGACCTGCAAGATTTAGCAAAGCATGATGAGTTCAGAATGTGGATACGTGACCAATAGACTATCCATTACATCTCCTCTGAGCCTTTGAAATTAGCCAGTAATGTCTCACTGCTGGTCAACGGCCTACCTCTTCCTTTTCTACAGACGTTTGTCTTAAGCTATTGCGAGTCAATCCCTCCGATAAGACTTCTGTTCATCTCTTCACTTTCGTTTTGGTCTGTTGCAATACCGCCTAAGACTTAATGGGACATAATAAGTGGCTCTTTTAGCCAAATCCAAAGATGTAATTCCACTTAAGAAGAGCAAAATTCCGGGTAACATAATTATGTGATCTTAGTTTTGGCACGCAGTGTTGTGTTCCTTACACGATCTAATGCGGTCGAGCCGGAGCGTTTAAAAGAGTTATCGTAGTCCTAGAACGCAAAGGTCAAATAAAAGAACATAGGTGGTATTTTGATCAGTAAAAGTCTGACTCTCTTGCCCCACCCGAGAGCGAGAGGAGTCATTTGATGATATCCCACTTCAAAAAAAAAGGGCTGCGCTCTATGGCTTGCTGGTAAATCTCGATATTGGACCTAATTCTCAGTCTGTCATTTGTGTATCTTATATAAGTACAGAACAACTAAAAGGTTATCTAGGAATAACACAAAATGATTTCAAGAATAGAATTCTAGTAGCTTGCTCACAAAGGACATAAGATAAAACGATTCTGACTCCGAAAATAAATGTATCTGTTAGATGACAGGAATATTAGTTACGTATCAAAGGCATCGGGAATAAATAGAACTAATCGCCATTACCTGGTACCAGGTTTTTGTTGTTTTAGTGATGAATGATTTAAACATTGAATACTATTTTACGTACTAAATATCTTTGTAAATCTAAATCTAGATCATAACCATTTATTATGACGTCATCATTTTATCGCATAAACATAGTGGTTGATGTGTTCGTTCTATTTTTCATTAAAAAAAAATGTTTTTTTCCCAGCATTGAAAATAAATAAAAATATACAATTCACTGACTGGAAATTCAACTTCGTAATCGGCATTCAAAGATAGATTCAAACATTTTATTTGAAAACGAGTTAAAAAAATGTGTAACTCGGGGTAATCGGATTTTTTCCACGAGTTCAATTTTAATCCAATTATTAAGTTCGAGCCCTCGGGCTTCGACTCGGGTTCTGTTCTGATGTCTGTTCTATTCACCCGTCCTTTTAGGTGTTGGATTTTTACTTAAAGCGATTTGTTGTTATCATCAGATGAAAGAGGAAATTCTATAGCAGAATAACAGAAATTTTATCAAATAATTATATTACATTATTTACGAACATCTCAAAAAAAGACTTGCGTATTAATTAGGTTATTAATCTCATCATCAAGTGTTGTGGCTTTGGGCACGCCACAATTGCGGCGGTAAGTTCCCTCTTTGAGGAGTGGCTAGAGAGGCGCCACGATGTCCTCACTTTCCGCCTGGTACAGAACCTCAACGTATACGGCTAGTTCGGGAGGTTCCTGTTTTAGGTTCAGGAAGAAATACTTGGGTTTTACCATTGTGCGTATCGCCTGAAAGACACGATGGAGCATATGGTGAAAGCCTGCCTCTTTTGGGTGGAGCACCGTTGGGTCCTCGTGAAGACAGTGGACGGTGGCGTACTTTCACGTCCGGCCTTTGTTCAGGCCATGTTCCGGAGCGAGAGGGAATGGGAAGCAGTCACCTCCTTATACGAAGCAATAATACGAGCAAAGATGATGCTGCAACCGTGAAGAAACGGACATTTTCACGCTCCAGCTGCCGCCATACGGTTTGTGTATGACGAGCAATGGGTAGCTCGCCGTCCGCCTATCTGATAAATGCCAAGCCCGAGTTGACGGGACGTAGTGTTTCACGCGCGCCTCATAGAGACGTCAGCTAAACTGAAGGGGCCCAGTAAGGCATCGGCCTGCTAAGGCTGCGCAGAAACGTTTTGACAGAGTTACCGTTGGCCTAGAACGCAATAGGCAAATGAAGATATATAAGTGGGTTTTCGTCAGTAATAGTCCGACACGCCTTCTCGTTTCACCCTACAGCGAGAGAATGACTTCTCCTGCATGTGATTGTGTTGATGATTTCGTACCTAAAGTTTTTCCCCATAAAAGTGTTATGGCTTGGCTTGGAGATTTAAAGTAATTGCGGAAACGTTACACGTATTTATATTTCCTTATCGTCTTGCTTCTGTTTGTTCTAACCATAACGTGACATTCAACACCCATTGTCTCATTTCTTTCCAAACCATAATCAGCTTACTAACCCCAATTCTGTTCTAAACGGAGTGAAAATCATAAAATTAATTAAAATTCGTGTAACAGAAGTGTTTTGTAGACAAAGTGACAGCAATCAGGTAGCACATTAGAGGGCGGGTTTAACAGGAATTACCCCTCCTCAGCTCGGAGGTCGCATGAGGAGTGACAGCACATTATACATTAAAACGTGTCGCGAAATGTTGCAAGAAATATTTGTTTATCTCTGAGTACAAAATGTGGGTGAACAATATTTTGATGAAGAACAGTGTTAGGATTACAAACCTAACAGAAGTCAGATAATTTTGTGCTTGTATTCTTGTTTTGTTTCTTTTAATGAGTGCCTAAAGGGGTCTGGCAGAGCTATAATGACAGATGAGCCAAAATTAGAGGAGAGTCTATGACAGAACAATAAGGCTAAGTTGTCTAAGGCACTTAAAGGCGAGATTATAGTCTCTATAAATTTTTATTTTACCGTTTAACAGTAGGTACCCTAGTTTTGTACCTACCTCATTCGGAAAAATTGGAACCGCTATTTTTTTTTTGGGTGGGGAATCATCTAATGACTTCTCCCGCCCGTTTTCGTGTCAGACTTTTGCTGCGGCGATTGGGCGTGAGGGCCGTTCCCTCGTATGTGCGGCCGCCTCCTTTGCTAGTGTGACTGTCTGTCACTTACTCCAAATTAATAACAAAATATTATATAATTTGTCTTTAAACACCACGTCTGGCGACATAGGCCACTTGGACCCTCATAAATTGTCCTTTTAATGAAAGGACCGACATAATTCTATAGAAACGAGTAACTTATGCGATTTCTAATCGCAGGACAAAAAAAAAACGAACCGCAACACGTGCAGGCCAGACAGGTCGCTGGGAAGGGAGGAGAGCTAAGGAGCGAGAGGTTGACTCGGCCACGAGAGACACTTAACTTCAGGGCAGGATAGAGTTCGGACGTCCAGCAGGAGCAAAGCTAACTGAATCAGTAGATATCATAGGGCTATGTCCCGTTGTAATTCTGAGGAGTGTTAGGATTGTGATACAGTATTAGATACAAGTAGATTAAGTCCAGTTTAGGCTTGTATAATATTTATAATACAGATCTGTGTGTGTGAGTTGGAGTACGAATGGATGGGCGTTGGTTGTGCGTAAGTAGTGTGTATTGAAGGAAAGAAAGACACTGCCGATTGAAGGCTGAACCGAATATATATTCGTTACATACTAGACCCAGTTTGAGCTATAATAAGATCACAAACCACCAAACGTTTGCGACGGCTACCTCCCCCTAAGGAATGTCTGACAGTAGAAAACTTTACATTGCTCTTGATATGCGCACACTTCCAGAGAGCGGGGGGTAGACTTCACCAAGTACCCTGAACTGTATTGGTAGTCGTTCTAAGGAACGCTAGGGATCGCATCTCGCTAAATCAACCCAGCCCCCGTAGGCCAGCCTCTGATACATAAAAATAATATTTAGCGAGACACGAAACTTGGACACATTTCAGAAAAGTTCCGCAGCTAGACGTAGCTCGGAGGCGTGTAGGTTATGTTGTCCTCACCCTGGGTCAGAGTAAGGAAGTGAGAAGTGTCGATATATAAACCACTTCGGCGTCTAGCAAGGCAACTGTAAATAGTTCTGCGGCGACTGACGAAGCGTCACGCTTGTTTAAGTTTTGTATTGTCTTAGTGGTGGATGAGTAGGCTGTTAAAGGAGTTCATTGTTATAGGAAGTGTGTCTTATCCAATGGCAGAGGCCTCACAACCCTTTGCCTTAGGACTGGTCAGGACATGCACGAGCGAAAGGGGTTAATGTAATTCTAAAATAATGTAATTTGCGAATACAAGCGTCACGTGTAATATTCCCTTTTACAGCCTTCTCAGTCTCTTAAATTTCATAACTCAAAAGAAAAGTAGATTATCCTGCCTTATCTCCTTATCAATGGATTCCCAACTCTAATTGTCTTAACATTGTTTTTCTCCATCCCTTCTTTGTCCCCTAGCTTTCTAAGTCGGGACGAGGTGTTATAATTCTTGGGAATCCATTACTGTCGGTGGGGGTTAGTCCAAGTCTCTGGTTGGGAGCCACAGGGGCGAGCGGAAGGTAGAGCTCGACCCCTCCCACTTAGTGGGGAGCCGACCTTCATGTAGGAAAATTCAAGAAAAACGAAAATTTTAAGAAAGAAAAAGTAAAAAGACCCTAGGCTGGGTCTTTTAGGAACAGTCACACTAGCATTACTGCTTCGTAGAAGGAGGAAACCGCCTGCCATTTCTCCTCGCTCCGAACCATGGCCTGTATCAAGGCCTAGCGCGAGAGATCACTGCCACCGGTCGCCACTTTTTTTCGGTGGGAAAATCATCTTATGACATCCCTCGCTCTTGGGCGAAGTGGGAGATAGTGTCAGACTTTTCTTGAATAAAAACACACTCCTGTTCCTTCCATGCCTTTCGTAACAGGGCCGAGTCTTCCTTTCAGAATCAGACCCTTGGCCACAGTAGGCTTCGACCCTGCTGGGCCCCTACATTTGCTGACATGTCCTTGAGGCGCGCGCGGATCAGTATTCGCCGTCGACGACTTAGGCTCAGTCCGGACGGTTACCGGACGGTCGGACGGCGAGCTACCCATTGCTCGCCGTCAGTTACTCGTTACTCGTTATAGTTACTCTTTGCGTTACAGGGCGCGGTGACTCATTCAAACAGCCTATCAGCCTTAACAGGCCCTGCCAAAAGACCAAACACAAGAACGAGAGAACAGTTTGATAGCTATACAGACTATCTAGCTATCTAGCCATTAAAACTTGAAAAGTCGGTATAGTTAGAACACCAGCTGCACTATATCCGTCCAATTATACCCACATAAACAAAACAGTCAGTCAAAAATAATAAGATGTCACCCCCCCTCCATCCACGGCTCGCAGCAGATCCGCCATAATGAAATCCGCGGCGAGTCCGCCTTGAATAATAAACATCCGCCGGACTCTGATTTCCCCCGCCGCCAATGGTTTCAAACAAAATGTTGGTTAACTGAAGCATTAGTCTGTCAAGCAAATGAGCATGATACAGTATTGTAGCCAATTATCGCTGCGGTGGAACTTTCAGTTGTTTCGTTTTACGAGATCTCTCGGCGGTCGTTTTGATGCGTACCTATATACCTCTAGTGGTTGAAAAAGATCGTTTTATTAAAATGTCTGTTCTTTATTGACTTTATCCACATCTGGATAGAAGATAGGTAGGCCTTTAATGTGGGACGCTACTTATGTCGATACTCTTGCGATCATCCCATCTTCCTAGCTCATCGTGATGTGCTGGTGCTGACGCTGTGGCTGCAGAGCACCACAAGCGGCGGAAATATAATAACCTCGTCGGCAGTTATATTTTCGAGCCGTTTGGAGTTGAAACTAGTGGGCCATCGGGTCCAAGCTATTTAAAGATTTATCCAAACCCTAAATGCCATTTCGCGTGACACAAGGGCTTGTTTTTGGCTTGGTTCAGTGATTAAGCATTTTCATACAACGTGGCAATACCAATAGTCTTTTGGGCACACTTCCAGTCGACAGCAAAGCAATGGAATGTTTCGAAGCCATATGTTATTTAAGAGTTAATAATATATAAAATATATAGTTTTAATAAAATAAGTGTCTTAATTTACATACCTGATTTTTCTAGCAGTGATTAATGATCAGGTGCACTGTACGATTGTAAACTTGCCCTTAGCAAAGAAATTCAATTTATTATAATATCCCTCATAAGTATTTACTGTTCTGGCTACTTCTTCGAGGGTAAGCAAGCGTAATGTTGCCATATTGTTGCAGAATAAAAGAGCATTCATTATGATCCACACAGTCGACAGTGTACCTATTCATAGTCGGGTGATTGGAAAATTATTTTTTAAAAGCATTTTCTTGTTCACCTACTATTTTCGTTTCCTAAAACACTCGTGGGAATACCGATGTGTAACCTAAACACAAAACGAACACGCGACTTGATAGAATTAAGAAACCCTTTAAAGATTTTCCTTATCCCAAATGGATGTAGAAAGATACATCATGTTTGCTATAAGTTAAGGTTATAACAAGTTGCTCCGCCGTCGACGTTTACGACTGCGAGACGTATAGCTTTGTCGTGACAGCACCTGATACACATCCTTGTTTCGTAGGCAAAATAATAGTACTCGGTTTTTTATCACGGGTGAAATAGGATTCTAGAGTAGTTGACAGTGGCCTAATTCAACCCCTTTCATAGCAATGTAAATGTTTATGTTTCTAAAAGAAATGTCTGGAAGAATTGGAATCATTACAGAAAAAAACAAGAGATAAATAATTATGCTAATGGCATTAGAAATCAACACGCGGACGATTCCGTGGACACAATTAACTGTAAAAACTTTGGAATAAGTAGCCTAACTTTTTATTAAGCTTTTTGCTATTTTTTAGATTCTTGGTGTAATGTTGACGTCTACTCTTAATTTCAGCTCATACATCGAAACAAAAGCTCGACTGGCTGCCAAAAAATGGGAATCTTTTTTGAAGATCGGAGGTCGTGCACTGGATATGCGTTTCTATTTCAGGAAGCAGCCGTATCCTGGAATTTAAAGAAACAGCCATAGTTTTATTCAGTACTGAGGCTGAAAATGTGTCTCTATGAAACAGTTGGAACAAGAGTTATGGCCTAGACTAAAAGTTATGGCCTAAACTAAACTTAATGTGCTTTATCATCAAAGTACCATTAGTCTAGTTAATAATAAATAAATAATATAATGGTTCCGTCCCAACATTGCATTTAAGTCTCTCAGGGGATGCGACAGAAGACGATTAATCGTGTTCATTTCTGTTCACCGCCAAAAGGAGTCCGTTCGCCTTGGCTCCTGCTTTTCAGAATGTATCTCTGGAGTGCACTGACTGCCTTCAGCTCTCGGGAGTTGAAATTTCTTCAGACCTCAATTTTGGGCGGTTCATTGTGTCCAAAGCCAAGGTAGCTGCTAGGAAACTAGGTGTTCTTGCAAAGGTCCGACGGTACTTCACACCGGGACAGCTTCTAATGTTATACAAAGCACAGGTCCGATCGTGTGTGGAGTACTGCAGTCACATATGGGCTGGTGCTGCAAAATGCCATCTAGCAGCTTTGGACTCAGTGGACGCTGTTTTGCACGCCTTGCGAAGAGGCTAATTGGGGATCCAGATTTGGTTAAGTCCAATCTACAAAGCCTCGAGCACAGGCGCAGGGTAGCCAGCCTATCGGTATTTTACAGGTTGCATTTTGGAGAGTGTGCGCGGGAATTGCATGACTTGATTCCGCCATCTCCTTTCTACCATCGGACAACCCGACGTACGGCGAGTATCCACCCTTACGTTGTTGAAACTTCAACGGTCCGGACTAAGCGTTTCGCTTCGTAGTTTATACCGCGTACATCGAAGGACTGGAACAATTTGCCTGCTGCGGTCTTCCCGTCCAACTATAATTTAGGTGTCTTCAAGGCTAGAGTGAATAGGCTCTTAATAAACTAGTGCGCCTCACCATCAATGATTGCATCGCTGCTTACCATCAGGTGGGATCGCAGTCAAGCACTGGTTTATATGAATTAAAAAAAAAAAAATTAAAGTTCACATGAAACTCATTCCCTGTTCAACTAGATAGAGGTACTTAATTAATAACTTTGAACTTAGGACCTATAGAGTGCCAATTCCGATGTAGCAACTTTATAGGCCACCATTTTGATTTTAGGCCAAATTTTTCCTGTTGTTAGACATCCAGTTGATAGTTAAAGAACTGTAATTTCAAATAGTTTTTAAGACCATACCTACTGTATTAATTTCAGTAATTATATTCTAAACTTTTAACGTGAATTGAAAAAATAATAAAAAATAATTTAAATGTAAATTTGTGAATTTTATAGATATTTAATTTTTTTTTATTTGGGATTGTCTGAAAATGAATAATTATTTAGTTAAAAAGATTTTATAATAATACTAATATACCTAATAGTAGATTTTAATATAATAGTAAATTTTGATAATAAAAGTAGAATATTATTTTGTAACTTTAATAGTGGGATACCTTGCAAAGTATGTGACAATTTGGTACCCTATATAAGTTGTTACATTGGTAATCAAAAACTAGCAAACAAAAAGTCTTGCAACAAAACATTTTTCACAACAATTAATTATTCACAAAGTTGTAACAAGCCAGCGATACATAGTGAACATCCTACCCACACACACAAAACGTTTTGGGAACACATTCATTGTGTTTACAACTACGAAGTAGAATTCCCTGCCTGGAGTCTGTGTTTCCTGATAGCTTCCACCTAAGGGTCTTTAAGTCAAGAGTGGTCAAGTGTGAGCCTATCAATAATAATAAAAAAGCCAACAACAATTTTCATTTTTTTAAATGAGCAACACAGCAGGAATCTTTTTCATAAGAACCAGTAATCAATTGATTGGATTTGGTACGAATTGTGGAAACCGAGTGTTAATCTTTCGCAAAGTTTGAATAAACATCCAAGTGCCGCCAGAAAAAAGAAACGAACAGATTTGAAATCGGAATTCCCTCTAATCGGCTCTTCGCGATTTATTCTTACCGGATAAAAATTCAATATAGTTCATTTCCTGAATGGAGGCTGGCGAAATCGGTTTCTTTAATTAATTTCTTTTTGTTGCGACATCAAAGCTCCTAGTTGTTTGTAAATTAAAAACGTGTTTTCTGCCGTACTCTGAAGATTTCCTCCATAAACAGACTCGATTAATTTTTGTATAAGAAATAAATAGATTTTCTAAGAGCAGTTTTCTCGCAAAGGAAACGGCGGTTTTTTTAATTATTCATAATATTTATTGGGCTCTGTTTCGGGGGAACAATTGGGCAGAAGGAAATTGAATTTATTGTGGGCGTGAAATGCCTGTTACTAGGGTATACAAGGAGATCTTAGAAGAAACGTGTTTTATTTCAAGATGTAGGTAATGTTAGCGAGAGAGCACATTGTTATTATGATGTTTGTAATTAAAACCTTTTATAAGTCTACACTTTTACCTATTTTCTTTTAAAGTTCATTGCTATGCATTTTCTCCCGGCCCTACTCCTATTATCTTATGGGTTTATAACGTGTCCCCTCCCCCCTCACTTAGTGCAGGTACTCCATTACGATACGAGGGCATTAAGGTTTGTAACGATAAAAGTTCTATTAGAAAACGCTTAGCTATTTCAGATAAAGCGCAAAACAAATAAGTGAGATAAGGAAACTAAGTTTAACAATGTTGGTGAATTTTAAAACTCGTTTAAGACTCTTGTTCTCTTAAAAGGTTTTGTCTGCGAAGTCCATTGAAATACCATTTTATTCTAATGATATCTAAACATAAAATTTGAAATCAGAGCTTTGCTGACCTTTTTTGTGAAGGTACCTCAGGTTTAAAAATTTTCAGCGCCCAAAAAGAAAATCCTAAAGCTACTTATATAAAACATACTGAAGCCCTGAAAACCCGAAAAGATTTCTTAATATTATTTTTACGAGCATTACAGAGGCAGCATACAAATACTTTAATCAAGACTACAAAGGCCAAAATAAGGTGCTATACACACAATACTATATTTTACCTCAAAAACTTGGTCAACAAACATCGTTATGTATGTAAAGCGGGGTGCGGGGCAATAAGGAACATCTGGCAGGGCATTACGGCGGACGCCGACTTTCCGACTAATTAACTTTCCTCCGAGAAATGTAACAAAAAACTCCACTTAACATTCTAATCACATTTTTTTTTCACTCAGGAATAAATTTTGTAAAAGTTCAATAGTAACTTTAAATGTGCGGTCAGTGAATTAAGAGTGTTTTACAGATTTTTTTTTATTTTGTTGAACAATGCCTCCGTAATGGCAGTTCCGAAAATGTTTATTAAGCCTGCCAATTAGATGAGTTTTTTTACAGAATGATAAATTGAACTGAAGCTATCAAAATAAAATTTCAAAGGGTGGTTATAAGGGAAAAAGAAAATAAAAGAACAAAGAAAGAAAAAAACAATTTATATGATGGAAAATAGAGATCCATGGAAGATGACAGGTTGCTCCCTCCAAATAAATTAGGCAAAAGGCTGGAGGATTACAAGCGGCAACGTTCTCATTGTGCACACGAACGTGGTAACCCATCCACCTCGACAAGCATTGCTTAACGTGGCCGTTATTTTTTTAACAACAAGTTTCTCCTCAGCAGACACGGTATCTAAATACAGTAATGATTACCGTAACTTACGAGGGTCCAATCTTATAGGTTATGAGTTGATACGACATAAGCAGGCTTTAAACTATCACTTCAAGCATTCGACTTCCTCAGTATTCTGAGTTTCTAACCCTGTTTCTGAAATATCTTGATCTGTGGGTGTTCTGACATTTAAGCGACAGATCGGGGATCGCAAATGGTTATTATTAAAACAAAATGATACTGTCACTAATTTTGTTCATGAAAACTCCTTGGATTTTATTATATTTTCTACATAGAATTTATTTGTAGGCGATAGAAACTATGAGTTTTTTTTTACCAAGAATATAGATAGGGTGCACCATCTACCTATTCCCACTCTGCTAACCCTCGCAAAACTAGGCCAGTCTCATTAAATCCTTACTCTCATACAATTACGAAATGACTTTTCATCCCCCAAGCCTCCATCCATCCGCATCTATACATTAGAGTCGTCCCCGCGCCCTCACGTGACAGTTGCTCAGCACTCGGAGCGCCCGCGCCGCGCCGCCTTCAGCTCAGTGACGAACAAAAGCCCTTTTTACTCAACAGCTCGAGGGTCATTAATTCCACTCCCGGCAGAAGGACTTTCGGAAAACGCTCAACTCCATTTGTTTAGTCCCCGTTATAAAGCGGGATTACGTTTTGTGTAATTTCAATAAACTCCAAGTTAAAGCGCTTTGATTTGCTACCGTACATTCTGTATATTTTCAGATATAATTTTCGTCGTGTCAATAAAATTGTACAGAATATGGTTCAGGATTCTTCATTACGTTCAGCTCTGATGTTAATTAAAGTCTATTTATAGTATTTCAATTGCTTGACGAGCGCCGAAGACGAAAACCCCTGATAATTTTCTCGGCACGTTTGTAGATAAATATAATTAAGCTTTAAGATTATTACGCAAATTTCTGAATAATTTTTAATTTGTTAGAATGTTTAATAACCAAGTCAAACTTAAGTAGCTAAATTCATTCGGGATTCTTCAATTCATGCAAAAATTTCACAACCCTCCCACAAACCTCCTTTACATTCAATCTTTCTATTTCTATAGGAGATCCCTCAGAAGTATAGCCACATACGACAAAACAGCGTTCAATCCCCGATGCGGGCTGTAAAGCGGAGCTTACAACGTATCGCCATCGTGGCCCATTGTGGGCTGCCATTGTTCGCGCGCAAAAAGAGCCGTCAAGTGGTCGTCGAGATACCACGAGTGGCAAATCGGCTGATACAAGAGCCACCGATAAGTGTTGCGAGAAAGCTGACTTTGGAGATTGTGCCACCGGGTTCTTGTTGTTGCTGTTACGGATAAATCTAGCTGTGCGGGGTTTAGAGCACGGATAACCGATTAAGATTCAGGTGTCTATTATTATAGGTATTTATTTATTACAACTTCATGTAATACAAAGGTACAAAGGTGAACTTAATGCCTTAGGCATTCAACTAAGGATGGTGAAGAGAAAACATGGCAGGTGCATAAAAAAAGAAAAGTTTGTTAAAAAAAAGGGTCTTGACAGACAGACAGAAGGACAACAAAGTGATCCTATAGGGGTTCCGTTTTTCCTTTTTTAGGGTTCCGTACCTCAAAAGGAAAAAACGGAACCCTTATAGGTTACTTCTAGGTAAGCGCGCTCCATCGTCGACCGCATCGTCGCTTTCCATCAGGTAAAATAGTGGTCAAGCGCGAGCCTATCAAGAATAAAAAAAAAGGTATTGAGTTAAAATTAAAACCATATACTCAAGTTTCCGGTCCCTTGAAGCTGTGAAACTGAGTTAACGAAAAAAAGATACGGCCGTTTATGTCGCAAAAAACGTGTATTTCGACACTCTCAAGGAAACCAAAATTCATAGGGTACTTCCCGTTGACCTAGAATCCTGAAATTTGTTATGAAGCAAGGTCTCGAAGCACAAATATAGGAAAAAATCTGAAAACTGTAAATTTGTAGTTACGTTGCAAAAAAAAAAATTACAAGTCGGAAAAATCTTCGTAACTCAATTCGGGAACTGAACTGTTTTCATAGGTAAGTTTGTCATACTCGCATTTGCCCGGTTTTAACCCTAAAAAAATACAAACACAAATAACATTCACTTCATACAAATTAATTTAATTAATAACATTAACACTACAATAAAGTTATAAATACAATTAAATTATTTCAATCGTAACATAAAATGTGTAATGTAATTTAGTGAATACGCTCCGTGAACATGCGAATAAATCTATCTTATCAGCAACCAGGTTCAGTGTGCGCAAGATAGTGTTGTTATTTTGACTATGCTATATCTAACACAGCAATAAACTTCTTCTAAAGAGAAAAGACTGGAGCATTAGCACCGTGTTAGCACACGGAAACAGAAAATCAAGTCAATAAGTGAAGTGGTTCTCTTGTCCCAACACTTACAAAAGTCTGCACCACTTCAACGATTGCTTTTAAAAGGTTTTTTTGAGCTTTACAAAGCATCATTTTGTCGTGTTCTATTTTTATGAACGGACAAGTTGCTGCTAGCGAGTTCGGCCGCGTGAAATAAAATAATACCCCAAGGAAACATATTTCCTGTATAAAAATAGTGTATACTATTCCAGGACATGGTCTATCCGTGTACCAAGTTTCATTGAAATTTGTTCAGCCGTTTGAGCGTCAAAAAGTAACAAACATACATACATACTCATAAACTTTTGCCTTTATATTAGTGTGATGTGATGGTTTTTTCAATCGAAACAAAAACTGGTATAGATACTCCTGATATTTAGTCTGTAAACAAGCAATCGTGATATACAAACGCAAAAATAATAACTTCAACCGACAAAATATTTATGAACTTACCTGCGCGTGGGTAAGGTTATGATCTCATCCAACAACATAAGCCATTATCTCCATCCCATCAACAAAAACTCTTCGAACCCAAATCTCGAAGCCGCCTAATTCTTATACCTTAACATCAAAAAAATCCTGGCGAAAATTGGACGTTCAAGAACCGACCGTATTTCGCGGGCCTTATTCCATTAACGAACCTTTTTCGCGCCTTGCACAAAGCGGGGATATTGAGGGGCACAGACCTCAATCTCGGAGGTTTACTGCGGCCCTCCAGACCTCCTCCATAAAGAATTGTATTTGCATTCCGAAGGCTGAGAGATTGATCCCGACTTTAGCATGTCAATACTGGAGGTCAAGGGCCGCAATTTACAGGGGAATTAAAACCGTATTAGCTGCGGGTAAGGGCGGGATTTGAGTGGGAGGTGATGTGACTAGTGTTTAAGGATCGTTTGTAGGTAGTGGTGCTTAGGTCAAAGATTCGATGTTAGAGTATCCTGACATTAATTGTAGATCAATAATACGATGGGCTCGACTGAATTTAGTATCTCAAATCGCATATGTCTATTATGCTGTAAAAAAAATGTAATATAATAATTGAAAAGATCAGACGCATCATTGCAACATTAACATGCGCATCGTTTAGAGCCGATGCCAGCTAGTGCCATTGGAAAACTTCTGAAAAGGAAACTCATGGTCCCGTAACGCAAAAGATAACTGAAGGAACATAAGATAGCAGGGGTGGTTTTAGTCAGTAAAAGTCTCACACGCTCTTCCGTTCTACCATAGAGCGAGAGAATCCTTTAGACGATTTCCCACCTCGAAAAAAAGAATTGCGTAGAAACGATCGCATTATTAAATTTTGATGACGCTCGTTCTTACTTTTGAACTATTGTCACATTATTATTTCATGCAAAATACTCAAAACTAAACTTGCTCCCCGAGTTATAGATGCTATAACTAAATTCCAAAGAAAACCCGCAACGTCGCCTATCAGCATCTTCTAAACAAACTTGCACTTCATACGACAACCACACAACTTGGCTTCGACAAAGTTCCAATGACTGCCGGAATCGTTCCGCAGTTCTCGGGAGACCGCTCAGTCCGCAAGTCTGGGGCCTTACCATGGCGTGGTAAAATATCAGGCGAGAAAGAGGGATGGAGCTATATACTCTATATAGCTCCATCCCTTTAACAGTTCAGTACAGGTGGTCAAATGGATCGCGTTAAAAGTTCGTGGTAGGGCCTATATTCTCATCTCTTCGCGACTTTCACATTCGTGTCACACTCGCTCCCTTCAGACGTTGGATTGAATATAAACATACAGGTCACGTTTCTATGTTTTTTTCTACACGACAAAGGAAGGTCCTAACCGTTTAGTGCACGTAATCAAATATATAAATTGAAGGGTGCTGATTCGATAATACTTCGCAATTGTGTCGCGTTTTATGGTTAGTCTCATGGGGCGCTTATATGCGTCATAGGCGTTTGTAATAGCTATAGGAATGATGTGATGGCTGATAGAATATTTGTTTTTTTCCTCGAAGTACATTTGGGTTTTTATCATCAAAATTAATAGGATTTTTTTTTCTGTTATTCCATTTTACTACACGTTTAAAAAAAGCAACACGAAATCACAAATAAAGTATTTGTAACGTCACGTGTAAAGGATTACCGTAAAGATACTAGATCAATAAATACCTTAACCTTTATCCCCTCGAATACCCTTATCCAAAAACTCTTTAAGTGTCAAGAAACTTTAAACCTACTGCTTATGAACCCACGTTATCGGGCGTGAATATCGAGAATTTTCCCTTAAGAACCTATGCGGTATTGTGCAACATTTGGGAACTCTTTTCTATTGTTTTTAGGTATTACGATATTTTCTTCAGGTTTTGCTCAGAACAAGTAAGTAACTAAGCTTTTTGTCTATTAAAAGTATTTTTACTCCGCTAACGTGTAGAGATTTGCACAAAATTTGTAAGCAACTCGTGCTAAATATTAAATTCTATTTCGTATTCCATTGCCGTTTTTCTATCGGCAGCTATAAACGTTGAACTGGTAAGTCGGCAATGTAACATTAAACAAAGAACTTACATAGCACTTTGAGCAACACGACCTGAATACATTTAGGATTTCTTGTAGTATTCCAAACTGCTATCGGAAATACTAAGTATTATTTAATAAGGAGTCTTTTGCGCAGTTTTTGCTATTAAAATGAGATTTTAGATTCAATTTGAACTTGTTTATATAATAAAAGAATTGGTCGGTCATCTACTTCCATCTAGTGTACTGTAGACCTTCATAAAGCTGGAAGGCCTATAACTGCCAACACGACATATTTGTCAATAAATTATATAATTATCACATTACTGCAGTTTAATACAGAAATTAAGAGAAAATTTATGACAGAAACACACTCCGGCCAGGCCCCGGGTGTTAAACCGACCCCAGGTGCTGTGGAACAGTCGCAGCCCATTGGTCTGGCAGTCCACCACGATAGACTGAGTTAGATGATTGATTTAATAAAACTTTCCTGTTTGAAGCAAAAAAAAAGTAAATCAAAACTAAAAACCTTTATCCAACTTCTGTAGGTATCGGAAATCATTATCAAAATTTTCCATAAATAGCCCAACTCCGACTTTCAATAATATTTAACTTCCTGCCCTTAACGTTAACTTGATTGATGAAAATTAAACACTAAAGTTTTTCAGCGAAACACAATTTACCGACGATGTGCCTCTTAAACTTGCTAAAGTGCTTATTGGGAGAAAAACGTCGCTAATGGAATAGAGAGTGACGTCATGACGGCATGCGAACAAAGATTAAAATTGTGTAGATATTCTTGTTTTAGTTGTTCACTTTCTACAATAATAGGTTAATAAATATATGTTCAGCTTTCATTTATGAACTGAAATTTCCATGATGTAGATGTCTACGGTGGCTGGAAATCGGGGTGTGGATCCTGACTGTAGCGTGAGGAAGTCTATTCCGTCACTCTGCTCTTCTTCGCAAAAAGAGGCGACCGCCTGCCATTCCTCTTCGCCTCAATGCCGCTTGTAGAAGCTAGTGAAGAATATAATAATCGACGAAAAGTTAATTAATGGGTTTGACAAGAGCACAGAATAAGTAATAATACAAGTACAGAAATTTCGCTCTTCGAAAGAAAACAAGCTAATATAAACCTACTTACAACGTTACTAATGTTGATAATACATTGCACGGCATGGACATGACCTTCATTATATTTGCCTACAGGCATTAAACGCGTTCGTAACGAATCAAAATGCATCTTAAGTCCACGTACCGAGAATCTCTTTTATTATGCCAGTTATGCACCTTTGAACAGGCCGCTCTTGCTATAGGGTTAGGAGTTGTGCGTTTTTGAAAACATAAAATATAATCTGATTTTCTAAAATTACCCTAATTGATCCATACTTTAAAATGTATTTTTTTTTTTAAATCGTCTCATATAAGCGTAAAAAGATTGTTTGCATTTAGTGAGGTATGTAAACAAATTAATTAAAATTAAAATTAAAATTAAGTAGATATAATTGTGTGCGTTAGCTTTGCGTTCATATGTAATTTTTAAATTTGGTTGGCCATTTGACGTTATTATAAATAATTATTAACATTTTGTAAGATGTAATACCAGTAGGTATATGTTGACCTTGCAAGGTAGACACTAGTACTGGGAGGTCTACTTATATTGATTTATATTTAAGGGACTTTTTGTGTGAAAAATATCGCAAATATATATTTGAAATAAAAACTCGCTAGAATATTCGATAAGTAGTTCGAAAATATTTTTTTGTTAGCGCGCGTCAAGTAGCAGGTCTAACACGCGTGTGACACTCTACCGAACTAACCACGCCAAAGGGGTAGTGCAGAGTAGGTACAGATTTATGCCTACAGTTTGAAGTGCGCCAGGCCTGATCAGAGCAACTAAAATTTCACGTAATTTTAGGAATGAAAAAGCTATAGTTGACAGTTGTCATCGATGGTAGAATGACACAGTCAAAACCCCCTGGGGAATTAACTATGCAATCATTGTTACGATTCAATTGTTAATACGTCAATCAAGTATGTAATTAAGTCCCAGAGGTATCCTTTCATATCGAATGCTATAATTACAAAATCTACTAAGAATCAACAGAAGAACCAAGGTTATCGACATAGCTCGAAGAATTTCAAAACTTAAGTGAAAGTGTGCACATTGCTCGAAGAACAGATGGTCGATGGGGACGAAAGGTGTGTGAGTGGGGTGGCGACCACGTACTGGAAGACGCAGGACCACGTACTGGAAGACGCAGCGTTACAAGGTGGACCGATGACCTGTTGAAGATCGCGGGAATCTGATGGATGCGAGATGTACAGGACCGGTCGTTATGGCGACACTTGGGGGAGGTCTATGGCCAACTTTGGATGTTTTGATGAAAATCAGATGGCATATGGTATAAAACATGTGAAGAAGGGTATTGAGAAAAGAGCAAAGAATCGCGATTTTAAATAGAATCTATTATTACTAGACTGTTTTGTTAGACACCAAGACTCTATAAATCGTGCATAGGTACTAATACTTTTCAAGACATGTTTGTCACGTCTACGGAATAATCTGTGTGCGATGAGATTGTGCGAAATATTCGGTGAGCGGTCGGCGTCGGATTACGCGCGTTTGGCGTGACAAGCGGACGGAAGGCGTGGGGAGCGCGGGGAGCAGGCGTGAGGCGTGAAGCGTGACGGGTGACGCGTGATGCCAGATTAACTCCACAGAATCGTCTCAAGTATTCCCATTAACTGGACCCCACACATTTCTGGAGACGGGTGATATTTCCAATATTAGAAAGAGGTCAGAGGAAGATTGATATTCGTGAATTTTAACAGCTTTATCAAATGTGTGTGTGCGGTTGGTTTGATTAACTTATCGCACTTTATAAGATTGTTAAGGGTTAAATAAACAGGCAGTCACCCTGCATAACAATATCTTTAATGGTTTTTTTTTTATAAATTAGTCACAAATACAATATGAGTATAAATTAGGGCAGATCTAGCTGACTTAGTTATATTTCAATTTGGGCACTTACATAAATAAAAGCTCATACCAAACTTGCCCAAACAGTTAACGACATAAAACAAACAAAGAGCCAGTTGACCATTGAATAAAACAGAATTAATCGCATCGCGTGGCGGCGCACCGCAGCCGCAGCGCGACCTACATGCCTCTAAACATGCCCGAATGATTTGTTGTAAACGGACCGAATGTAGGCCATGCCATCCTAGGCAGGCAGGCTACTAGCTATGTGGTTACTTTGACTATGTCACCGGGAGGATAAGGAAAAATGTGAGAAAGAAACCTTTACATAATTATCTTTCTTGAGGAAAATCATCCAATGATTCCTTCCGGTTGGAGCGGGAGTGCGTGTCAGACTTTTACTGACTAAAACCACACCTGTGTCCTTCAGTTACCCTTTGCGTTCTAGAACTACGGGTTTCCTTTTACCTGTACCGTGGGTGCGTTCACAAACATTTTTTATTTTTATTTATTTATTCAACCAGAACGACAAAATGCCAATTACACTGAGTACATTAGTTAGAAATAATGTAAAATACATTAAAGAAAATATAACACAGATATTATAACTAAACCTCTCACTCAGTCTTCTCGCAAATCTCCAGACATTCAGTCAGTATCTCCTTCCATTCATCAGCAAATAGATCTAGTCTAGGACTAGATTCAAGGAGAGCGTTGAGTACGATTAACATTCGCCGAATAGGTGACAGACGTCGTGCAACCGTACGGCAACGTGGCACTACAAATAATTTATGCCGTCTTGCCCGGCAGTAGTTTTCGGGTACAAAAATTTTATACAGCTCCCCATGCAAACTAGGCGAGTCGATGGTTCCGTGTATGATCTTGCAGGCAGTTACAAGCTGATCAGAAGCTCGTCTAATCTCTAACCTAACATGTAAACTCGCGTGCATAAGACACCCAAACCTGAAACAATAATCTGTAGGCCATGCATACATATATTTATTCCGTATGGGAATCGAACCCGCGACAAGCCACGCAGTACTTAGAATGAGAGGTTGTTGTCGCTCTTCTTCTTCCCAGCTACAACGCTAGGAGGCGGTAAAGGGCCGTGGTATTTTTTTTAAATCGAACCCAATCATATTTGTACTTACAGTCCACTCTTACCCTGAACTAACACCTACGCGCTTAACTACGGCATTCAAAAGTTCTGCTGCTTAGTCTAATATGGATTTATGGCTTTTGGTTTTGAATGGTCATTCTAGAATTCAAGATTTTGCTTATTTAGGTATCGGTCACCCCAAACGTTTTGTCCGCCGCCGGCTGTGAGTACGCTCACAGTCAGCCCCATTGTGAACGTAAACTCAGTCTGCGGTATGCGTTCTCACCAAGCCGACAATACACTATTGCGTACAATTTGCTACTTGTGTGAACAAAAGCTTGTGTTCGTTTACGAATTGTGTCTGTGACGCGGCGGTGCTGCAATCTAATACGCTGTTACGTTCGGCAACGTAGCCAATTCGCGTCCACCGTGCATAGACGCGTAGTACAGTAATCAGCCACCGAGAGTCAACGAAAACGCTCTACGTAATAGCATATAGTCGGTTTGGTGTGAATGAGAAGTTAATATATATGGAAAAGCGATAAACTGCGGCCGACTATACGTTTGGACTGAACAATGCCTTATACTCTTTAAAAGGTCTTAGCTTAGTAGCTTGTTGATTTGTAGAACTAAGTTAACGAAAATATTTCACAACAGACCATTGTTCGCTTGGATTACCCTTTCTTTCCTGGCGCTCGTTTTGTACAGAATAATTTCGTTAAAGCGCGATTCGTCGACGGCTTTATTATTTATCAATTATTCATCAAAGTACTTTTAGTCAAAGGCTTGTTCCATCGAATTATATCAAAGGTTGATCAAAGGAATTTTATTTAGCTTTTATTCATTTAAAATGACCCAGCTATGCACTTGGTTCAATCCCGGATATTTTTTTGATAGATTGTGCCGTGAACTTTCCACTTTTAGTATTTATTGATTTACACTTCATTGTGCATCAAGATGATAAATGTTAAAATTTGAGCTTTAATCATAAAAAAAAAACATACAATTGGCGGCTTTATCGCATTCCGCAATCTCTTCCAGGCGACCTGGACTGTACAGAGATTGTCTGGACATAAATTGGGGTGGCATTTGGTGCATTTTAAAAAAAGTTAAACAATTGGTTGACTAGTAATTATTGTTATACATATATTTGCCAAATTGATATATCACTGGTTTAGTCGGTATCAAGATATATTGATATCAGTCTATATTGGTGTCCTACCACCAATATAGACTGATCCACCTGCTAAGATACAGGTTTTCTCTCTGTATGACGAAGTGCAGTAAAGATTGGCGGATGTATTTAGGATATTTGGTTTATCTAGGACCAATTGGTTTTCTCACGAAATTTCCTTCACAGGTTTGAGAGCAGTGGAGATGAAACAATTTAAAATATGAAATTTACCTGCCTTTTGAAGCCCTGTTCTCTGGGTCATCATAAATAATAGGGGTTAAAGTATGAATTGGCCGTTTTATTGTAATAGGTACTTCGAATTGAGATAGAACCTTCATGGCTTGAGATTTTTGAGTGAAACTTTTTTCACATAGTACCTATAAAGTTCTTCTTTTAAAAAATGTGCAAAATTTGATTATCGACTTTCAGTTGTTTTTTTTTATTCAGCTTAGACAAGAAAGATAAATACTTCGAAAATTCGAGTGATTTCTGAATACGAGTTCCGACGCGGAACACACGGTAAAAACAGCTCGCAATATCAATGTTGCGTTTGGAGAGGGGACTGCTAATGAACGCACCGTGCGATTTTGGTTTAAACGCTTTGTTGATGGAAACTTTGATTTGAAGAACGAACCACGTGGAAGACCACTCACACAGGTGAATAACAATGAATTGAAAGAGATGGTGGAAGCCAATCCGAGCCAAACTACCCAGAAATTAGCGGCTTGGTTTAACATTACTTTACCAATAATATTGACTCAATAGCGTCAAATCAATAAAATAAAAAAATATGAAAAATGTGTGCCTCATGATTTGACTGTTCTGCAGAAAGAGACGCGTGTTGAAACTTGTGTTGCCTTGTTGAATCGATACAGAATTCTGATCGAATTGTGATATGTGATGAAAAGTGGATTCTTTACGACAACCGTAAGTGAAAAATACAATGACTGACCCCAGGTCAAACGCCGCAATAGTGTCCTAAAGCAAAGCTTACCAATAAAAAGGTAATGGTAACTGTTTGGTGGTCTCAGCATGGTGTTATGCAGCTTTCTCCAATCTGTTCAAGCAATAACGGCAAATGTCTACTGTGCCGAACTCCGAACAATGATAGCAAAACTAGCAGTGGAACAGCCCCGACTTATGAATCGAACTTAACCATTATTGCTCCATGATAACGCGAGACCTCATATAGCACGAGAAACCGTTTTAACTCTACAGGAACTACAATTAGAAACCATTCGTCACCCTCCGTATTCACCAGACTTTGCTCCAACGGACTACCATTTTTTTTCGTGATTTGGACAATTTTCTACGTGATTAAAGTTTTCTTCTCAGGAGGCAATACAAAATGCTTTCACAGTTTGTCGAATCTGGATCACAAGAGTTCTATCGCAAAGGCATAAACGACCTTCCTATGGCAGCGATGTATAGATTAATAATGGTAATTAATTTGATTAAATAAATATGTTAAATTAAAAAAAAAACTAATTTCTATTTTTCTGTACAAATCGGCAATTTCATACTTTTAACCCCTAATATAACATCTTTAATTATCGATTTGATAGCCACAATAAAAAGATTAATATGAAGAATTAAAGTATTGATACGATCTAGATGAGCCATGTCGCAGTGCAGCTGTGCGCACCGCAGCGTTACGCGTTCCATTATAACAGGATTTATGATGTACCGTGTCAACATATTTTATATTTGTATGTTGTGTACTCACTCATATGTGTGAGAGTGTGCGTAATATATGGGGGCTGTGTTTTATCGTTGTCGAAATTACTGTAAATTTAAAATGGTTTATAGCGTCGATATTAATTCGTACACTGTCAAACCAAATAGATGTTGCTCATCCATAATTTGCTTGGAGTTCGTCGTGATATCAACAATGTATAATGAAACTATTCAAGTGTAGGAAGTCAAGGAAGTAGTGTACACGTGTCGCGCTCAAGCGTACTTTCATAAATTGTTTATCTCATGGTCGTACCTATGCGCGTCTGCGATGAGACCGCAAACGTCACGCTTCCAGAACGTCGCACGTCTGTGGTTGCCACGACGTCTATACATGCTACTCGTGATAGTTGGTTGCTAATTCACGTGTATAATTATTATTATCAACAAAAATACCCATGTAGTATTGTTATTGTCAAAGCGTTCTACGCAATGATATTCTATCCGCGTTACAGATTGTCAAAAGTCCATGTGCATGTGACATTTTGGTAGCGCATGTCAATTTTCAATCGCATACATTTTTGACTTTTGATAATTTAGCACACTGACTGACGATTGCCTTTAGTATTTATCAACAGGGCTGTAGTTGTTATTATGTAAACCACTTATAGTTAGCTTAAGTCCATGTGCATGTGACATTTTGGTAGCGCATGTCAATTTTCAATCGCATACATTTTTGACTTTTGATAATTTAGCACACTGACTGACGATTGCCTTTAGTATTTATCAACAGGGCTGTAGTTGTTATTATGTAAACCACTTATAGTTAGCTTAAGTCCATGTGCATGTGACATTTTGGTAGCGCATGTCAATTTTCAATCGCATACATTTTTGCCTTTTGATAATTTAGCACACTGACTGACGATTGTCTTTAGTATTTATCAACAGAGCTGTAGTTGTTATTATGTAAACCACTAATAAATTAAAAAAATTAAAATTAAAAAAAAAAAAAATTCTTTATTTCAGACCCAATAGTCCATAAATTGTTAGTGTGTTAATAACAGAAAGTGCTTAAATACTATATTAGTGTATAGTTAGCTTACCAAAAATATTATAAAAATAGCAAAATAAATTGACAAAGCTTGGTTGATAATATTCTCATGCAAAGTCAATACGCAAGATTTCATAGGAATAATGTCCGTATTTTTAAGTAAAGTTCGCATTCACATCCTAATCGTCATCTGTCAAAAACAACTCAAACAATTATCTTACATTTAGCTTTTAACATTGTTTGTCAGCGAGATGATAGTTTGACTTGAATTTGGGCGTTTTTAGGGACAAGGTCTTTAGAATAAAGGAACTTTAATTATACAACATAGTTTAAATAGGTGTAGAAAAATAAGGCCATATCCACACTCACCCACTTCCAGCACAAGACGCGTGAGTACACCGCGCGTGCACTCTACTCGATGTACCTACTGCTACATTTACCTACCTCCAGCCGCATGTCACGCGAGAGTATGGTGCCTGCAGAGCTCGCGGCGCGGCAGCTTTACACCATGCGTGTATGTCACTGTTCTCTATGTACTTTAGCTACAGTCACCCGTCTCCAGCCGCATGTCACGTGACATATGTTGCCCGCAGTGCTTGTTGGGCGGCAACTTTTCATTGCGCGTGCACGTCGCTATTCTCTATGTACTGTGGCTACACTCACCCGCCTCCAGCCGCATGTCGCGTGACAGTATCGTGCCCGCAGAGCTCGCGGCGCGGCAGCGGTACACCGCGGCGTGCACGTCGCTGCGGTACTGCGCCGCACTGAACGCTCCCAGCCACAGCGTGCCGTTTGGGAGAGCGCTCCTGTGAACAATGGAGACGGGCCGTCAGAATGTGATGTGCGAAGTTAATTCTTTGAGAAAAAGGACAGGAAGAAATATGTTTTATTTTTTTAAATATTCATTTAACATTTACATGACACAAATTAACGTAAATTCACGCTTTTTATCAATGTTGTTTTCATTACTATTTATTATTAGTTTTATTTAACCTCCGTGAGTGTGGCCATGGCATCACCGTGGGCCCTTATAGAATACCAGCGCTGCTCAGTGCGCGAGTCCGACTCGCACTTGCCCGGTTTTTTTCTTATTTAATAAGTGCTCGTGTAAACTTTTATTGCGCTGGCGCTTAGTAGAAAAAGTATTGAAATTAAAAATGAACTTTGTTATACTGAGCGGGTGAACGTCATCAAGTCAACCCCGACTGTTGGTGAAAATATCCGAATATGTTTCCTTGAGATTATTTTCTACTTTCACTATTATTCGCTTGTAGTTTTCTGTTGCGTTTAATGAAAAAAAAGACCGCTGATATTTCACGTAATGATATTTCATGATAGATTTCCAAAAAATAATTTTTAGAAATAGGTACAATTTCAGTTTATTTATACAGATAAAAAGAAAAGGAACAGTTAAAACATTGGCGTGTTCTTGACGGTTTGTTAACAAAGGCTACGTTTCTTTGGGAACACACCTCGGCACAGGGTCACCTGTTGCCGGAGTTTAGTTTACTTTAACTCAATATAAAACTTGTGCCGTGGCTGAGCGAATGGTTCCGACGTTTTCTCTGCAACAGTTATTGGCCATTACACAAATTCCCGGTACGGTCTAAGTATTACGTAGAAACGTAGTTTTTTAAGAGTTTGCTATATTACATTTCTGTACGTTTTCTAGTAAAGGTGGATCCACACATTGCGAGGCATGCGCTCCGCACGGCGCACAACGCATGCCTCGCCAAGTGTGGACCTGTAAATTCGTGGCGAGGCATGCGCTCCGCACGCGCGAGGGCGAGCCAACGTATGTCGGCAAATGCTTCAAGATCAAAGTGCCTCAGTGCGAGCATTACGTTAGGTGTGGACGTAGCCGCGCATGCACGTTCGAGGCGTGCGTCGCATACAATATCAACGCACGCCTCGACTGCGAAAATGAAACTGCGTTTGCTCGGGCCAAACAGCGCGCAGCGCATGCTCGGGTCTATAAGATCCTAGAAGAGAATTAATTTTTTTTTCAACTCAGCGACGGTTACATTTACTTCGTTCGCGATTATACGCCATACGTCTTCTCTTTTATTTTTATTAAAATAATGATTATGTTTAGGATCCCATAATAATCTATTACTTTCGTATAATAAAACTGCTTTTCTTAACATTTCTTTGTCGTTCATAATGCGCGCGTACATCCGCAGCGAGGCGGACACAACCATCCAAACGCAACGCACTGCTCGCAATGAGCCGGCCGTCACACGGCGCACAGCGAATAGCGCGTGTGCGGCGCACACGCGCTGTGCGTTGTGCGCCGTGCGTAGCGCATGCCTTGCCAAGTCTGCGCGCCTACTTGCCTCGAGCAGTTGCTTCGCACGCAATGGCTCGACCCGAGCATATGTTGGTATAATCCAGGGATGGCGAACCTATGGCACGCGTGCCAATAGTGGCACGTGGCAATGAAATTCGGGCACACCAATAGAAAACTACATACATAAAAAATACATAGCTCTGTAACTGTTGACATCACGACTGCTTTACGAATTTTGAAAAAGTTAAATAGTTAAAAGAAAAGCGCCTAGATTTTTTTTTTTTTTTCAATAAATCACCAACATAATATTTGAAGGCAAGCTTTGGTTAATTTTTTTTATAATTGTTAATGGCACGATCGTCAATAAAGGTTCGCCATCCCTGGTATAATCTGTCAACACGCACGCCTCAAGCCGAGGCATGCGTTGTGCGCCGTGCGGAGCGCATGCTCGCAATGTGTGGATCCACCTTAAAACGAAAATCACAATATTTTTTTTTTTTTTTTAGAGTGTTGCGAGAGGGTAAGTCAAGCTTGTACTGATTTAGAAAGAAATAATCAAAGATTCTTCTTTGGCATATGGTGGTAAGTCTCATGGGTGTATTGAGTTCGGCTATTATAGAGTCGTTGATCCGATGCTCTGTTCAGTGGATTCCGAGCATTTTTCTTCAACACTACATCTCAAAACCTCGTTCCGGCAACGATCAGATTTTTATTGGTTCAAGATCTCTGCACCATACAAGAAGATGGAGAATATGAGCGTGGCAATGAGCTTTCTCTTGGTCTTACGAGAGATGTTTTTGTCGTCTCAGATGTGATTCAGCAGTGACGTGGTGCTCTTTGTCATCCCAAAACGTCTTTTTGGAGGAGGAGGAGGACCGCCACGATTGTGGCGTTCCCAACACGCTTGATCGTAACTGTGCCAACACAAATAATTGGTTACGTACATGAAAGAAAAACAACTTTATACCTAATGATTTTCATTAAGCTAAACTTTGTTTGAAAAAAGCTAGGCAAATTATTAGGATTTACAGTTACTGTTAAAAATGCACTTAACCCAATATAAAATTATTATTCCTAATGAATTACAGAACTCTTTCACTCAATTTATTCATCATCCTTAACTAAATGAATTCCACCTCGTCTGTCGTGACTTCTGCCGATACTGAACTAACAAGTTAACTGCTATCGCCTCGTCAAAATTACGCCCCATTTTTACGATCAAAATCTGCATTTTCCAGCAAAAGCCTTAATTTTATTAACGATGGACGTTCTCCTTCACGAACCGACGCCCATTATGAGACAGAAGAGAAAAATATTTTAAAATAACTTATGTTCGAGATGTTACAAAAAACTTAAAGATTTCCAAACGCAAAGTTCTTGAAGCAAACTATTTGAAGCATCGCAGCTTCTGGAAACAATGTTGTTGCTAACTAACAGTTCATTCTGCTGTTTGTATTGTCTTTGTTTGCTAAATATAGTAAGTTTGTTTATCGTTCCAGTAATTTGCTAATTAAAGTTAAAGGTTTATTTAATAAAAGAAACATAGTTCGTGAAACGGTTTAGATCACTATGTAGTAGGTATTATTATCCAAATCTTGACTGCGAAAGTAAAGGGAACTCTAAGCGATTACATCGCATTACGTGTAAAGTTGACCGCCTGTGTAGTAGACAAAGGTCTTGGACCTATTAAAGCCCCGTAGAGCCTGCCTAAACCAATTCGATAAACTGTTCCTTTCAGCATCAACTTCTTTGAAGTAAGCTGAAAAAACGTTCTAAAGCCAGGCATACAAAATTTACGAGAGATAAAAAAGGTTTTAACGTGTGCGGCGCGGGGTGGGGCTCGCGGAGGTTCCTCCGTCACGGGTTTAACGGCTATCGTCGACTTTTGAGGTCCAAGAGTTACGAGACCATTTTAGGTAATAACTTGCGATCGTCTCCGACCCCGCCGTGGTAAGTCACTGAGTTACTACTCACTCATAAAAGGGGTGTCATCAATTTTTATATTTTTCCTGTTAAGCGAAAGTTTATTGAGTTTCAGTTATCATGGTGTATCGTTACTTGATATTAGATCTTATTTTAGCACCTCGTAAATTTCCCGGGAGAACGGAAATGGCTGAGGCAAATTACTAGCGATTACACTCAAAAGTTTACAAACATTTTAAAGGTCGCAGGACCTTTAAAATGTTTGGCACCGACGACTCAATACAATCGATATAGTTTCTTGAACTGTGGATTAACAATCTTTCTAGAAGCTTTTCCAAACTGTTTCTCGTTTTTCCTCTAGTTGTAAATGTTTATTAGAAATGTACGGTATGATAACTACATGCAATATAACAATAAAAATGCGGTTTAACTGATAAACGGCTTAGTTTGACTCATCGAATATTCAAATCAGTTCTTAACGTTATAATGGTTGAAAGAATGGCAGCTGCGCTGCGTGAGGTGGATTCGATTCCTGCACTGAACAAATATTTGTATGGCCTACAGTCAGTTTTTGCGGGTCTATGTGAATTTAAATGTTTGTGAATGAACCCACGATACAGAAGTATTTCCTAGTATGGAGCAATTTTTGAAAAAAAAATTACATAATCAGATTCGTCATATTGAATGTGAACTCAACCCGATATTTATGGAAAAATTTATTGCAACCCGGACCCAATATAATTTGAAATCACGAATCAGCTTTATAGGAGTAATCAATATATGTATTATATATTATTATATATATATATTCTATAATGAATATACAATATACGAACTGATGTTGTATTAAAACTTGTGCTACAATTCATCATCTTTACAATTTATTAAAGAAACTGTTTTATATTAACGCAGGCCATCCCCTGAACCGCTGTAATTAAACCAACGACTCTTTTCAACACTTAAATTATTCAAATTCAAAACGATTTTTCTTAGCGCCCTTCAAACGCCGTCCTATTCATAGTGTCCAAACTTTTCATTGAATAATCTCTTTGAATACAAATGATAACTTGAAACAAAACACTCACTTTTGTGACTGTCTTCGTAATTAATCACCCAGATACTGTTCCTTTCCATTCCGATTCAATTCCTTGGCATTTTTGAATAAGAAAATCTTTTTAATAGAATCCGCGAGTTTGTGAATAAGATAAATGAGCCACGATTTTTGGTTTGGATAAAAAATGTCGGTGAATGTAAGAAAAATAACGTTTGAATGGAAGTCGGGTCGGACTGTGGCTCGCGCCATTTGTAACCGTCGCGTTTAAGACGATAGTGCACGTTATACTCGCCGGACTATAGATCTGGCACCAGATTTATTGTAGCTCTTAAATTTTGAGCGCTTATAAAATAATTTGTGATGAAAAGTTGTTTTGGTTTTGTGAATAGCCATGTCAAGTTAACGGTTGTTAAATTATGAAATCTCATTGTGAACTTTATCTCCACTTCCAAGCGGCCTACGAAATAACTTCTAAAGAACATTGGCACGTGCCACATACCCGTGTGTAGCTATTAGATGGCACAAGTACTTACAATGTGGCAGCTTCAGTTTGCGCACGTTTGGTAATATAATCACCTTTTTGCTTAGTCCTTATTTATCGACGAAATCAATCGTCGCCCTAGTAACAACAAAATAAATGTTTGTAGATACTTGAATAATCCATTCGCTTAAATCACCGGCTTACTGTGTCAAGTTAAAATTACAAATAAAATATTCTCCAATATTAATTATGAACAGAAAATCTTCCTTCGTAACTAATTTATTTCACAGAGGTCGCGCGGATCGCTCGCCCAATCCGAGCGTTATTACACAAATTTTTCCCCCAAAAGAAATTGACAATATTTTCAATTCCTAATTTGCTTCAATTGTTAACTTTTCATGAAGATTTCTGTTCGATATTAATAAAATCGTACTCTAATGATGTCGAATTTTGATTGAAAATTGATTTCACAGAACCGATAATAATTTTAAACATTCCAATAAATTAAAATATTTCTAGTAACTTTAATTACTGCAGTAAAACTAATCATCATATTTCTTGTTAAAATAAGGTAACCACTCCAGTCCATGTTTAAACGGTTTCACGTTACATCATTAAAAATTAATTAAACTGAACGCAGATAATTATTTAGTGATACGAACCGCACTTGTGACTCCGCGGTCGTCATTACACATAATTATTTCAAGCGTATGATCAATTACGGGCAAATTATACAGATTATGTTTTTCATCCTTTAGCCGTAATTTTTGTTCAGTCAAACGAAAACTACAACTTAAGCATATTTAATTAATTATTTGTTCTAATACTTCAGTATATTGCGCTATATACACGCCAAGTTTGATGCTCTAATGTATTTTCGTTCTTACGAGAGTCACATAAAAAACAATGCAAAAAAAAATACGCTTCTTGTGGCTCTCATAGCCTTTAAAATTATTCTTTGTTTTTATAATCGCAATAGAAAGATACTCTGTATAAATTTCATTATCAGCAAATCGCGGTTGATGAGATACAGTCCGAAAGACAGACCGACAGAAAGACACTAAAAATTAAATAAAGCTCCGCTGAATCTAACTTATCGTAACCTTCAACATCAAACTTATCAAAAGTGTTTAAGTTTTACAGTACCACATTTTAAATGGCCGTTGAAGGATACACAAGGGTACAAAACCAGGTGCTCCATGACACCTTTGCACCAATCTGTCGCCAGAACCGCTACCCATTGACGATGGAAAATTGCCATTTGGAAAACGCATTGTTCAACGCATTGTTCAACGGCCAAGTCACACAACATTAAGTATAATATTATAGAAATCGCAGTAAGGAACCTTAGACTTGGCACGCTTTGTCTAGATTTCATTACTTTTTAGAGATAAACAAGCAGCTCCATCGAGACTTGGCTAGTTTTTTACAGAATGTTTTTGGTGGGATAAACCAGTGCTTGACTGCGATCCTACCTGATGGTAAGCAGTGATTATAATTCTTTAGCTTTGTATATTGCTTTTTGTGATAATAAAGAAACATCAAATTGTACGTTAATTCAAAATAAGATCTTTTCATTGTAAGTGAAAGCAGTAAAACTGCTGAAAAGCCGGCAAAAGTTTCTGTAAAACCACTCAAATATTTTTAGGTCAACCCAAAAGGGCGAGCAAGTCCATCAATCTTTCGGCGCAAGAGTCGTATCTCCAATAAGAGTGGAAGGTCACAACTCACAATAAAATAATCATGGCAGTGTTTACGTGACTCATTGCGCATGAATATTGCATGGCGTGGGATTCTGTCGCGCGCACCGCACGGAGTGAAGGGCGAAGGTGGAGGTGGTATAATAAGATTGAAGCGCATCGAGTGTGTGTCTATCTTAAAACAAAGATATGAAGGATACTTTCTTTTCTTCAAATTATCACTTTCGGTTTGTCTGAAATGTTCGTGAAAAATAACTTACGGTAATTTAAAAGCTGTTGTTAGAATGGAACCTTAGAAAAGTAAAATGGGCCATTTTACCAGAATTATCCGCAGCTTCCGAACATTGTATATTTTTTTATTAGAAAAAGTTATAAGCACTCAGCAATAGAGTTCCTTTCTAATATTGTTAGAGTTTTTGTAATCATTTATTACCAGCGATTACCTCTAACAGACAAACAATTTAAAAAAAAATCGAGCAAATGCTAGTCAGACCCGCGCACTGAGGGTTCCGTATAAAATTACCTATGAAAACAGTTCAATTCCCGAAATGATTTTTCCGATTTGTATTTTTTTTATGACGTAACCACAACTTTACAGTTTTCAGATTTTTTTCTCTACTTGTGCTATGAGACCGTGCTTCATGCCAAATTTCAGAATTCTAGGTTAACAGGAAGTATCCTATGAATTTTAATTTCCTTGAGAGTATCCAAATATACTTTTTTTGCGACATAAACGGCCGTATCTTTATTTTACGTTAATTCAGAAGTCTGATTTTTTTACGGCTTCAAGGGACCGCTGACTTGAGTATATAGTTTTGATTTCAACTAAATACCTCCACGCGTTCTTGAGATAAAAGAAAGACAGATGGACAACAAAGTGATCCTATAAGGGCTCCGCTTTTTCCTGTTGAGGTACGGAACCCTAAAAAAGAACTAAATAGTCGAGTGTAGTGAGTGAGGTTTTGAGTCACACGATCTCGATGGACAGTGAATGAAGGTATACAGGAATTTAATGGAACGCACAAAATGTTAGCCGAACATACAGATCAGAACACTGATTTCGAAACTAATTTTAACAATTTTAAAACATTGTGGAATTATATATCATGGCATGATCAAATGAGAAGACTAAATAATGCTCACTTACCCGCCTAGTTTAACCAAGACAAAGTTCGAACACACCTATTGGAAAACGCTATTCGTACGTCGATGTTTAAATTAACTTTATGGCTCCGTGTTGTTTTTTGTAGATACCACACGTTATGTTTCGCCGCCACATCTGCCGTTTTCTTGAATGAAGGTTGCGTGTAGTAATGATGACGATGTGACTTTTTATGTTCCTTGCAATGTTCGCAGTGTTCGTGCATCGAAATGTATGCGGTTTTCATTACGTCGTTAGCAGTACGTAGGTATACCTTGTCTAGTAAAGTACCAGGGTCTGAGTTAGAGGTTGTAAAATAAATACAGTGGTTGTATTATTAGCAGCCGTAAAAGGTTTTATAAAACAGAGCTTGTCTTGAAAGGTAAGTCAAGAAGTTCTTGGGTTATACTTTTTGTCGTCAAGATAGATAAAATACTTTATTGTTCAAAATACTAACAGATATGAACAAGCAAATAACTCAACATATCGCAGTCTACTGCTAGACTTAGCCTCGCAAATCCCGGTTTTAACCTTCCACCAGCTGCCTCTTTATTGCCGTTTAGGGCTCAGGTGCATAAGATTTATCATCATCACTTCTTAAAGCTAAGGTTGTAATACAACTATGCTTTATACCGACTTTTCCCGCTATTCATCTCACAGACATCTAACTTTGTTCATAATGAAATTCAAAACCGCGATAGGTAGGTAGCTTTTATAAATGTACAATTTTTTTTGAAATAACAGAGTCGTGATAGCCCAGTGGTTAAGGCTCCTGCTTCTCATGCACGACGTTGTAGGTTCGGAACCGGATAAGTACCAACAATGTGAATTTTTCACGATATTATGTACTCTTCTAAGATTATTCGCCAACGAACGGTGAGTATCGACCCTTACGTTGTTGAAATCTCTACGGTCCGGACCAGCATTTCACCTCGTCATTTATACCACGTACATCGAGGGACTAGAACAACTTGCCTGCTGTGGTCTTCCCGTCCGTTTATAATTAAGTGTCTTCAAGACTAGAGTGAATAGGTTCTTTATAAACTAGTGCACCTCGCTATCAACGATTGCATCACTACTTACCATCAGGTGGGATCGCAGTCAAGCACTAGTTTATTACAATTTAAAAAAAATGTAGGACGTTTCTGACACCCCATACTTTAGAAAGCAAGCCGTTGATCCCGGTTGCTATTTATAGATCTTTGTCAGTCGTTACAGGTCGGCAGTCAGACCTTCAATTTATACAAGGAGTATAGTGTTGACCAGTCATTGGATTGTGGAGGTTTGACAGGCACTCCATATGAAACACGGGTGTTCAGCCTGATCTCAGGATAACCAATGATGATGATCAGTTATCCTGAGATTCCTTTTAATAACAAATAGTTTTATCTCTTTATGATATTAGATGTTTAAATCTATATATACTCGTATGTCGCATCAAGGGTGGCCGAGATGCGAAACATCGGGTCTTCATCACGATCCGACATAGTTCTTGGTAGGCTGACTTGGGTACTCGAACGAAAGATAATTTGAATCAGAATAATTTTATTTTGATAACAGTTTTACAAAAGGAAACAAACACGTGCGTTGGTACTAAGCGTATGCCGAGGCTGTCCGAGGTAGAATGCCGCACTTCTCAGGCTTCCCTCCAGTCCTCGCTGCATCCCCTCTACCGACGATCGTGTCCAAGCGGTAGGGCGCCGCTTGCGTTTCCGATGACGATATTATTAGTTTACGGAACTAATTGTTAGATGGCGCTGTCCGTCGCACCGTTGCGCCATCAATCCACGACATATATAAAAGTGAAATACCATTCACTGATCAAGCACGAAATCTCAGAAACTACGAGTATAACACCTAAAAACTTAAAATTTGGAAGGTAGTTTTCTTATAGAATGTAAACATCCGCTAAGAACGGACTTTACGAAACTCCACCCCTAAGGGGGTAAAACGGGGGTTGGAAGTTTGTATGGAGAAATGAACTTTCGCGCGGGCGAATCCGCCGGCACATGCTAGTGAACTATATTAGCAGCTCAACTATTTCAATATAATTATTATTAATTATACTTAACAAAGGTTTATCCTTTGCCAAACTTACCTAAGCTGCATATCGAAGCTCTCATAATGTAGACTGCTAATGATGCGCTCGCAGCATGTAGGTACAGTTATCAGCATAACATAATCTTACACAAAATCAATGTTCTTGTGAACTGATGATTATATCTATTTTTTTTAATTTATTTATCTTTTATTTCAGGCATTAATTAACCCATAGTAATATTATAGAATTAAATAAAATTAAAATTAGATTAAATTAATTATTGAAACATTGATAAAATTATTAATAAATTATGACGTAGCAACAAGAGGGCAACATATTCTGAGGTGCTTGAGGAGTGGAGAGGTATACCACGGCTATCAGGACAATCCCGGAAGTACGGTCAAGATCCCTACCAGCACCTTACTGGATTATACATCCTTCTCCCGAGCACGTTTGCTCTTGTGAATCTCCACTCAAGCCAGCCAATAAAGGCAAGAGAGAGGTGGGAGCTCAGTTCCTCGTCAGTGTTCACTTCGGCCGGCCAATAAAGGCAAGCCGGAGATGAAGAACAAGAATTCTCCCGGGAGATCGGGTCCGTGGGGTCGCTAATACCCAACAGTTCGCCACAAAACTGCACTGCGGATTGTATCTCTCTTAGTCTGGCCCCTCACCCTAAGCATATTACAGATTGATACAGACCTAAGGTATATTGGAGCACGCAAGCCCCACCACGACGTCAACGTAGAGATACGGCGATGGGGTTTTATTTTCTTTATTATTATATATGTAACATATCGCAACCCTTAATATATTAAGGGAAAGCGTACGGGTTTTCATTACATACCTATAATCAATTTAAGCTGTTGATCCCCGCATTAACGCCGGCGTTCACGCGCCATTGGCTTACTATTGTGTCTCTAATTACGCACTCAAAAGGTTAATTCATGGACGGTTGTGTGTGACATTAGTTTCCACTTTCATATCTTAGATACAAGTTTGATGATCTTGGGTACAAATATAATTCTTTTAGGTGCTTTGCATTTTCATGTTCAGAATATAGAGAACTATAATTGTAATGATAAAATCTACGTCTCAGTTTTACAAAAGTTTCTTTGGTATGGCATCCAAAATTTACAATAAAATACTTACTGACATTTTAAACACTAAGGAACTCCTACTATTTAAACATAAACTGTGTAACTTTTTTATAGATAAATCTTACTACAAAAAAAATATTAATTGATTACCCTGATATTTGAAAATAAATGAATGATTTGATTATGATGTATGAATAAGAAAAAATGTCGACAATTAAAACTGGCTATACTTTTGAATAAATACATGCGTCTAACAAGTAGTATAAACAAAGAAAAATGTTTATTTGGTACACAATGAACAAAAAAGTATTGAAAACTTAAATTAAACATAAATAGTACAAAAAAATAGTCTCTCGCACATACAGTTGTATCGTCACCATTTTCCTGCTCGCGTTCCTTGTATGCTAGATAAAATAAATTCAGTGGGTATCTTCCCTTCACTGCTACTTACCATCAGTTACTTCCCAATTAACGCGCGTCAAAGTAACTCCCGGCGACTGTCACTAACGCTCCGAAGGCTTTCATAAATATACAGCCTTACAAACATTCGTCTGAAGAAGGAAAAATATTTTTTGTTGTTGAGATAATCTCTTGAAGTAATTATCCGATGTCAAAAATTCAAACACTGACGGAAAGCTACATTATTACCAAATGCCACAAACTAATTTTTATCATAGAAAAATATATGATTCTTATGGAATTGGCCACGATATTAATTTAATTCGTATTTATAAGTCGCTGCCTACACGCTACGAGAAATGCTACGCCGTAGCAGTCTACGCGCTTTACTACGTCATAGCCGATTCTCCATCGTCGTCGTTATTTGCTACGGAACGTATACTGCTGAGTACTGACTTCTCGCTATGTATTTTCCTGTTGTTTCATACTTTATATTGGTATTTTGTAACTGTATTATTGATTCTTTCCTTTACTAAGCCTTCCCTTTCAGATGAGAAGTTAAATATCTTTAGTTTATAGGTTTATTTTTCTAACTAAAGAAAATTTATTCAAATAAATACTACACGACTTTAATCCATTAATCCTACCAGCAATTTCTCAGGAGTCCATAACAATAATAGTACCCTGTCCCATGCATACCTAAACTGTGATCCTAACATTTGCAAGTGTAATTCGCTCAGAAAGGGAAATAAAATCTGATGTACATCCTAATCGTACGTCGGTAATACATGAATTATTCAGCACGGAATATTGAATACCGCGGGGTGCGTCTGAAGTTTGGGTTACAGCGGAATTAAGGGATTACAGCGCGCTGTTAGGACCGTTCTTTGGTCCTGAAGGGGCTATAGAATGTAGATTCGCCGATTGCTGGATAAATGGCTTTATAACTATTCGCCTGATTTGAGTTGCCAACAAAAATAGTGAGGAAATTCCCAAACAAAGTTGTACGCAATGTTAAATTCCCAAGTTGATACTCGTCTCAAGGATATGTCAGCAAAACCGCAGGGGCCCAGCAGCAGGGTCTAAGCCTACTGGGGCCATGGGTTATGCGAAAGAGAATCTCAGGGTCATGGAATGAAGGCAAAAAAGGAACATAGGATTGGGTTTTAGTCAGTAAAATTCTGATACTCCCTCCTGCTCTGCCCTAGAGCAAGAAAAGTCATGGATTACCCACTTAAAAAAAAGAAAAAAAGTTGATATTTGTAATCAAAATCTGAAATATTAAACAAACAGTATTTTTGGCCGATACTATTTTCATAAACAAAATACTCCGGGGTAAAAATGATTGTCCCCAATTACTAAGTAAATTTCGGTTTAGTGCTCCTGCTAGACTCCCTCGTGCTCCTGTTACTCTTTTGTACCCTCCTCCTCATAGAACAGTACTCAGTACAAGCTCTATCGTCCCACGGCTTTGTAAACTGTTAAACAGCTGCAGCGATCTTGTCGACGTGCATTTCGATTCATTCGGCAAGTTCCACAGAATTATTAGCAGTAATTTGCGAATTAATATATTGTAAACATAATAATATAATATTTTGATTAATTTTAATTTGTATAGTGATTTTAATCTTGATTCAATTTTTAATTTCATATTAATTTCAATTTCAGTTTGGATTTCTATTTTAGTTATAATTTTAATATTTCAGTTTGAATTTTAGTTCATAATGTTTTGCTCTTGTTTTAGTTTCATTAATGTTATATTAAGAAGATACTCGTAGCATGTGGTTTCTACTTTTATGGGGCATATGGTGCTAACCTATAAGAAATCATAACACTAACCTATATTGTAAATTTTTTTTTTGTATGTTTCAGTGTATACGATCGTTGGTTGGCCAATAAAATAAATAAATAAATCGTTATGTGAGCACTGGCTGGATATAATCCCGATTAAGAGCTCACACCAAAGTGTCATACGACCTTATCACCGAAGTGATGTACGCTGATGATCTGTGTTTTGTGGCAGAGTCCTCAGAGGACCTGCAAGAGTTGATGGGGAAACTTAATAAGTCATGTCGTACATTTGGACTTAAAATTAGCATCTCAAAGACTGAAGTCATGGCTTTAGATACTGCGAACTATGGCCCACTTGAAATACGACTCGACGGTGCCGTCCTCAAGCAGGTGGACAAATTCAAATATCTGGGTAGTACACTTACCAGTAAAGGTGACCTGGACCCAGAAATTAACAGCAGAATCGGTGCTGCTTCGGCAGTGTTTGGCAAACTTCGGGAAAAGGTATTCCGCTCACATGACCTTAAGTTACAGACTAAGGTTAAAGTATATATGGCCGTTGTCATGCCGAATATTCTTTACGCTGCTGAGACATGGTGCGTGTACAGAAGACACATTCGTGCATTAGACCGTTTCCACCTTAGGTGCCTCCGCGACATTTTGAACATCAAATGGTCCGACCGTGTTAGGAACACGGATGTTCTACGAAGGGCTAGTGTCTGTGGTATTGAGGCCTATCTAATGCGTCGTCAGCTACGCTGGTCTGGACATGTTGTAAGGATGCCTGATGAGAGGGTAGCTAAGCGCATTTTCTTTTCTGAACTCAAGGACGGTAAGCGGAAACCAGGCGGCCAGTTCCTCAGGTATAAGGACGTTCAGAAAAGACATATGAAGAAATGCAATATAGACCCTTCTCGCTGGGAGGAGGCGGCAAAAGATAGACTTGGTTGGAGACGTGTAATTAAACAAAACGTCTATGCCTTTGAAGACCAACGTAAGAGAGATCTCGACTTCAGGCGAGATACCATCAAGAATAAGCCGCCCTCCAACATCCAATACCTATACAACAATGGTGTTTTAACGTGCCCGCACTGTGCACGCACGTTTACAGCAAAGATAGGATTTATTAGTCACATCAGAGCACATGATCGCAACCCGTAGTTGCAATAAAACGGAATCCAGTCACCGTAGCCGAAATCGGCTAGGGAGTATATATATATATATAATCCTCTCCAAGCGTGGTGACGTGGTGACGTCGACCAGTCTCGTGGTTCTCGCATCCAACAGACTCCCACGACCCTTAATAGGACATCAGTTCACCTTATGGCAATCCTTTCACCTTTGGCACCTTTCGGTACGCAGTTGTTTGCTGCTCCAAATTTTTTTTTGATCTCATTGGCCATCCACTTTTTGAGCAATAAACGAAAAGTGATTTTACCTATATAATATGCTAGTTCCCCTTGGCAATCTTTTGAGCTATTCTGTATGTCTATGTAATTGACTTACGGATACACTAAATCATATAATTATAATATCACCTAAACACTAGATACACTTCGATGCTAGATATAATCGCACATTCGTAGAACGGTTCGCTCCGTAGTTCTGAGAAATTGTAATCCTCATGAGACGTAAGTCATCGCGATTGTTACGCGCATAATCCTTCGCACTGAGATGTGGTCGCGTCATTTGTATGTATGTAGGTGTGTATGTATATATATGGGTATGTGTGTGTGCTTCATTACAATACGTGAATAATGAATATTAATCAATGTTCCATCAAGCGTGGCTATGTCGGAATGTTTGTGGGTTGTGAGATGTTCAAGATTTTTGTTGGAGTAACGTGAATGGTAAACTCATGGCTGGTCGAAGCATCTTTTCACACTTTGAAAAACTTTATTCTTTAGAAAATTGCTATATTGTCTTCAAAACTAGTTTACTACAATGGAATCATTAAAACTCCAAATAATAAGTCTACAAGCGGCAAACTATACAAATACACAGTTCCAAACATTAATATCGCTACAGAATGCCTACAACACATGAAACCTTCAGCCCAACAGTACAATAAACTAAACAAAACATCAACTCGAATACAACTACAAAGTAAATAATACATAATTTAATCCTTAGCATATAAAGTCAAATAGAGACCCTATATTCAGATCGGCCCAAAAGTTGTTAATGCCCATGACGACCATGCCCGCTCAAATTCATCAAGGCTATCAATCGGGCAAGGCTGGGCGCGGAGTGGGTAATTTCAACTAGCCCACAGAGCGCCGGCAAATATTTGATGCAACTTGGGCAAAGCGTGTTTGTTGTACGACGCAGTTTGATAGGTTGCTTGGATTGATTATGTGTGGGGAGATTATCTGTTTGAGTATGAAGCGAAGTATTGCTTTGTATATTTCTCGGGCAGTGATGCAGCTCGATTACATAAACGCTGTTCAGTCTCCGATAACTTAATAGATTGTCTTAAGTAAATAAGGACAATAAAGAAAGTTGGATTATGATAGAAAATACTGAAAATAATGTTTATGCCATAATAAATCAATTTGAGCATCAGTGAGCAACACCAATCACCACACCACATCATTGTATCCGGCTGATATCTGCGTGTTGAGTTCTAAGCATTTATTTTAAACTAATTTCTACCAGCGGCTTTACTTAACAGCGGCATAAATATAGGTTTCTCCATACAAACTTTGGAACCCCGTTTCATTCCCTGTAGGATTTAATTTCAAAATATCCTTTCTTATTCTTTGTAAACATCATAAAAGGAAGCTCAGTGTAATATCTCAACGTTCTAGGTCCAAGGGTTGGAGCTAGACATTGATTAGTCAGTGAGTGAATCAGGACTTGGCCTTTTACATAATTATGCAGATAATTGAATAGAATTGAAGAAAATAAATACTTTTATTCGGGACAGACAACACAACGGTAACGGGTACAAACACAAAGTAAAAAAGAACAAAAGTACAGAATGCGCCGAACGTGCAGCACCGAAAGGGTGACCACCTCAGTATTTGCTGGGTGTCAGACACCCAGCGCTGGTTTTCAGTTGGCACCCCGCAGTGATGCACGTAATTGAGTAATTATATTTATTTTAGAATTTTGATCTCAGATTCCATTTGCTACGCTTTTCACTTGTGCCAGCCTTGTAACAGTTTCGATACACATGATGTAGTGCGTAGGGCACGCGGAGAAGGCCGGTTTTACGAGCGAACCCAAAAGGCTGATTGTTTGCTCGACAACTGCGCATGAAACAATTCTATGTAAATCCAACATTATTAATATTAGCCGGAGTTTATCGAGTTTAGCCCCTAGCTAGCTTATGATGTCACGGCGTCGGCGATAATCCAGGATTATTATAGGCCTTCAAGGTTCTTAAGTGTTGCGACAATACGTCAATTTGAGCCAGTTGTAGGCACATGATTGGCTGTTAATTGCGCTCCAGGAGCGATCTGTCGAAATAGCTCCTAGAGCGCTATGACTTTATGTAGGCGACTCATGGTGATATATTAAACTTGAAGATCGGTCGGACAAAATGTCATGACAGTCGTGGAGGATATTCTATTGGAAACAAAATGACTAAACGTGCGTCCAATCTTGATTGTCTTCGGCGAAACTCGACTACGGCACGACGAGATATTGCGTGGACAGATTTCTAAAAAATCTACTAATTAGCAGCCGAGTTGATAGTTATTGTTACTTACTGTTTAACATATCTGTGTTGTTACTTTAGTGATTCCAATCCATCTGATTGAACTGGAAACCCAAAACCGTAGGTATTTTGGTTATGATAAAACAGATGAGTTATAAAATTGTAAATTCTAACTCCAATTGAAATTCCCGCAAAATAAACGTTACCATGCGAATGTTAAATAAAACTAGACAAAGCCTGTCTAAACAAAATTATTAAATTCGGATTTGGGAATAATTTTTGTGGTTGTAATAATTTATACAGCTACCATGTAAGTAATTTGAGTATGTTATGACCACTCTGAAAATATTCTATATATAAAGTTTTAAATATCATACCTTCATTAGGTATTTTTGCTGAAAAATTGAAGATATTCAAAATGAAACCCAGCAATCATTAAAATGAAAGCAAAAAATATAACAATACGTTTCGAATCCGAGCAATTTGGCAACGGACGGAAGAATTGCGACGTCGAATAAAAGGGCTAAGGGGCTCATACCACAAGACATTATTTTTAACAAACCCTAAATCTGCTCAGAGAGCAGAGCGTCCACTTCATCGCAATCAACCCTCGCACACACACAGAAACCCCTTTTGACAATGACGTCATACACTCAACACACGCAAAGCGATCATTCTGTGCTTGTTGTACGTATGTATTACGTTATGCACATGTCTGTGTAGCGCTCAACGTCATTGTCTTGTAATGTATCATTGCTTCACTCGACCGCAGGATTTAGCTCACACATGTAACTCTTCAGTGTGGAACCCTAACTATAAGCACCCAAACCTGCTGTGCATGTGTGAGTGAAATTCTTCGGCTCACAAGTACTCCGTGAGACACGGACGGTTTATCCTTCTATACCTTTTGTCCGCACAATTTTCCGTCGGAATCCCTCGGGTACACCGACCATTACCTACCGGGATAACGACTGAGAACACTTTGAATGTATTTCGGACACAGCCTCGTAATGAAAAGCAACCGTCTTTCATAAAAAAAGATTAGTTTCAACGAGCTAATTTTAATGGGGAAACATCTTTTGTTGGTTCAACAATGTTCCAGATTACGTGACAATGTTCTCACGGAAGTGGCGAGATAAGAAAAAGCAAAAGAATTTTAACTAAGTTTCTCTGTAGGACAATATTGAGATTATTTTCGGCTGCGTTCGTTTATTATACAATGATCTTAAGATAAGCAATGTATATGCGATGAATATGAACTAGAGGTTGAGAAGGGAGCAATACCAATTGTGAAACTGTGTTGATTAACATATAGGTGCGCCATAACCTTTCCTATATTGCCATTACTGAATGGCAACGGCAAAATACTCTTACATCCGGTACGCCAGTGTAGATGTTTAACATCTAAGAATTCTAAAACAACAGTAATCATATTATTTTTTATTTTATTTATTTAATAAATAAACAAACAACTTTTAGTAAACATTACGATATACAAATAATTTAAGGATAACAATTAAGAATGAATAGCATCTAGTTTAAGTTTTTGTCCATTAAATCATACAGTTAAAATTTTTAAGCGGTAGGTCATGAACATATTTTATTTTCATATATTTAGTTGCACAATTTCCAATAAAGGTTAACCAGCCCTGCTCTACGATGTCTACAATAGCTAATAAATTGATGTTCATTGCTTAAATAACATAAAGCGTTTTTGATGATGATGAGAAAAGGAGCCAATACGTTATAGTTGATGATTAGAGCTAACCAGTTGATGACGTTTTCCGTATCAATTCTAAAGACAGGTTCGTTAAAGGTTATAAAAAAAAAATGTAATTGATCCAAAATTAGAGTTTCATACTTTATAAAATGATTTTAAAATTTGGCTACTGAAAACTGAAAATATAAATGAAAATTGGAATTTTCTTTTACCTACGTATGATACTCGTAAATAAAAGCCGATAGCTATGCCATCAGTCCGACATAAAATATAATAAAAATATTGCTCTTCAAACATCGTAGCATAGCAGTTTAAGCAGCCTTATAATGTTAGTTATATTTAAATATTAGTTACTGTTACTGTACTAAGTCTGATTTTATATTTTATTTACTTAAAGGTTTTTTTTTTCGGTTAGAAAATCATCTTATGACATCCGCGCTCTTGGGTGGGGCGAGAGATAGTGTCAGACTATTACTGACTGAAAATCCACTACTATTCCTTCGTTGCCTTTCGTACCAGGGCCGAGTCTTCCTTTCAGAATCAGACCCTTGGCCCCAGTAGGCTTCGACCTTGCTGGGCCCCTACAGTTGCTGACATCTCCTTGAGGCGCGCGTGGAATAGCACGCGCCGTCGACGACTTGGGCTCGGTCTGGACGGTTACCGGACGGTCAGACGGCAAGCTACCCACTGCTCGCCGTCCGCAAGCCCGCGCCTACGGTGGCCGGAAATCGGGATCGGAATCCTGGCGGCGGTTGGGGCGTGAGGGCCGTTGCCTCACGCGATCGTCCGCCTCTTTTGCTAGGATTACTGCTTCGTAGAAGGAGGCGACCGCCTGCCACTCCTCCTCGCTCCAGACCATGGCCTGTACCAAGGCCCGGCGCGAGAGATCGCTGCCACCGATCGCCCCCACGAGGGCACGGCGGTGCTCGGCCCAAGCGGGGCACACCTCTACCGTATACTCCACCGTGTCCTCCGGGTGGTCCACACAATGGTGACACCCGGGCGTATCTTCCGCACGAATCTGGTGCAGAACCCCCCCAACTTACCATGTCCGGTGAGGACCTGCGTCATGTGGAACGTAAGGACGCCGTGTGGCCTTTCCAGCCACTCCTCAAAGAGGGGCCTTACCGCCATAATTATGGCGTGCCCAGCACTGGGTTGCGATAGTCGCTGTCGCCATTCCACCATGAGATCCCACCGGCGTTGCATCTCCACGCGCAGATCGTGCATGCATGCAAGGACTGTTGCCTCCAGATCCCATGGTGGATTTACTTAAAGGTTAAGACTATATTTTTTTTCATTTACTTCTTTTATTTTTGTAGTTAGTAGTATACATTGTAATAGAGTTCAGTGTTGTTTTAGATTTTTAAGCCGTAAGATGTTTTTTTTTTTTCAATTATTTTTGTGTGTTTGGGAAACACTATTGCATTGGGTTCAGCTTGTAAAGATAGTGTGTTTATTTAATAAATAAGTAAATGTTCCTACTACTAGGACTCAAGCCTCCTCTCTAAGAAAGGGAATTCTTCAACAATCACAAAGATGAAAAATACAAAATTGCAGTGAAGAATAAAATGTAACGCAATAAAATCTTCTTTTATAGAGAAATCAAAGTCGTAATCCTTTTATTACGCTCTCGAGGAAGTTTCTCACTGAGACTGTTCCTCAGTGGCGATTTTCAATTACTATAGCTCGGTACTACGTCAGACTGCTGCAAATCGCGTTTACATAACAATTGACTTTTTTAGAAAGAAAAGCGGATATAATATTGGGTACTTTTGAAAGAAAATTTTATCTATCAAATGCGACGTACTATGTTATTACATGTTTATTAAATTTAGCTTCACCTTTCGCTTTACTTAAACAAAAATATAGTAAACAAACCCAAAACATAAAAACTAATCTAAATTATGGCGTTAAAAAATTCATTGACTGGTATTGTACCCATTGTGGTATTGCCACGTCGTATAGCAATGCTTATCCTCTGTAGGTTTTTAACAAGGGGTCACTTGGAAAATAATTAATTAATTTATATACTTTCCATCACTTCATGAACTTTCTTCAACTTCATGAAAAAAAAATATTATAAAATTATCTGGAGGTCTCAAAAACCGATTTCAACCTCTACCTAATGATATTACATTAGCGGTGATGTCGATGAAAATATTCAATTGGAGGTAATTATAACCATTGTTTATAAAATATCATTTCTATCCTCAAGACTATCAAACTCTTAATATCAAAGGGTAAGTTCAGCATGGGGGCCGCATATTCCCGCCAATCAGAGAAAAACCTACATCTTTTTGTAAAACTTATATCCCGTCTCAAAAACTTCACGTCACAGTACTTTAAATGTAAGCAAATAACAAACGAAGCCCGCATGAATTACACGCAGGAACAAATTCCACAACTGAAATTAAGGCTCCGCGTAGAATAAAAGTTAAATTAGAGGTCCCAACCATCACTGTCTATAGCGTGTGACTGCTCTGTGCTTGGACTTTGTGGATTTTTTCTTTTATTTATGTTCTCCTCTTGTCGTTGGTGTTGTATTATCTTGTAGGAAATACGGTGAACTAGCAAGCTTAAATGCTAATACTGAATATAAAAAAAAAATATTCTTTTTCATTTTAAATGTTCTATCAATTTTAAAGACATTATGTTTAGTTTAATTCGCTTTACTGCAACGCATGACACCACTAAAATCTAACCGTAAAACCGACAAACGGATTGGTGTTGCTGTAACTAGAAAATCTAAGCAATTAATTGTCGAAACTTAGTTCTGAACATTTAAATAAAAAGTTAAATAAATTACGACATCAGCGTTAGCTGAAACGAAAACACAAATTGATCTCCCACTTTCAGGAATTACATCAAAAACGGAGCGAAATTTCCCCGTCATAGGTATTATAAATAGCCTCAGAATTAACGCCGAACTAAGTCTCCGACGCTAGCAAGCCCCTCCCACATTCATAAATGTTTAATAAAGCGAGTAATACATATTTACTCGCTTCGGAAACTAATCAGAGTAGTACAACTTTTCTAATAAACGCCCACATGCTGGAAAATTCACAGCTAATGAAAGATTGTTAGAAGTCGTAAAAATGTAGGTTCTGAGAATTGAAATGGGTGAGAAATTCAGACGAAGTTTGTATGTTAAATGAGTTTCATAATAAATCACATAAGCTGTTAATGATTTAATATAAACAATCTTAATGAATATGCCTAAAACAAACAACAACACCTGTTTAGTTTTGTTTGGCTGCGTGACAAGTATTCGAAAGAACAGCATATTATTTCGATATAATGCTGCCATTCCGGCAGCACACAACTGCGTATTGATACATCGACAAAGTTGACGAAGACACAATGTCCGTTGAACATGGTTGTATAAAACAACGCAAATGCGTTCGTCACTAACGAGCCGTTGAACCGTAGAGGTGACCAGTCTAGTGGTTTTTGTCAACCAGGAAATGATGCAAGTGTACTTTGAGACACTGATATTAGATGATGAAGTAAATTCGTTGCGGAAAAATTATACAATGAATTCTGAACTAACCTCATCAAAAAAATATCTTCGCTTAGTAACAACATAGTTGGTAAATTATAAATGCATGAAAGGCTACAGCCATTTGGACCCAAACTAATCCGGAAAGTTGAGCCAAAATATTAAACAATGCTTTTACCAAGTTAAAAAGAAAATATTTACTTTTCGAATATGCAGTAGCGTTGAAAATATTCACCGAGTGAAACATAACATAAATAGTCAAATAATGCTCACAACAAGACTCACTTTAAGCGAAAATTACCAGAGCCGACAGTCGTAATATGCCATGGTAGAACTTTGTTTTGCGGTTGATAAACATTAACTCAATATACGCGAAAACTTTTAACTATATTCGCGAAATGTACGGAAAACTTCACATGCTAGGTTTTGCAGAGGAACCATGTTCATCAGTAGAGGAAGATACTTTGACTACACACGAATATTTTGAGACTGCGGTGCGACGATGGCGACGCGGTACATGTAAGGTAATAGGGAAAGCGTTGCAGCGTGTAATGCTATAGTTAGTATGTATGATTAACAGTAATTGTAGAATTAGGGCTGCCATTGTGGTTTCTGTAATAGAATTAACAAATGTTTTATTTTAGTGCTTATTAGTGCAATAGTTGCGCGACTTTAATTACTTTTATGCCAGAAATCGTTAAGTTTAACGAAACTACGTCATGGGGAATTTGATTCGATAGTAACTAAGGATTCAGTAAGATTTTCGCAATTGACACCTAATAGCTTGAGTCAATCCTCGTGAAGTCATGGCAGCAATCGCGCCCTGAATGTTGATGACTAAGTGACAAAAGTAACAGTGCCTTTTCATGTCTGACTTTGCATTCCTATTTGTAACAAAAGCACCTAGAAGAATTTAGGGACTCGCAACTATTTCTACTATTAAAATAGCTTCAATGCTACTTAATAAAAACCCTTGACCAAATCCACGTATATGGATGACCTTATAATCTCCTCCGATACTAAACCGCTTCAAACGAAACAAGCGAATAGCAATCGGTTACCAGTTCCCAGTGCCGCGATGCCGGGCTGACAGAGATGTATGGGGCCAATGACGTCACGGGACACACTCGTGTTATATTAATGACGTCAGAAGTTATACACGCTACAGTTGCGATGATTGATCGTCTCGGACAAACTCAAGCTAATTTGATCCCGTGGACTTGCTTTAAAATTGGGTTATAGTTTGTTGAATTTTAGCGATATGTTACAGAATATGACCTTTAAAGTTTGAAGGACTTCGTAACGTTTGCTTTACATTTCTTGGCTTATTACAACACTGATTTATTTTGTCTTTACCAAATCTGTTTCAATCATGTACCTTCTCAGTCATAACAATAAATGGTTTCTATATTCATTGCAGTAAACACGTATTCAAACCTCTTTCTTATCAGAAATCTTTCTTTCCTTTCCCAAAAGTATCCTAACTACGGAGCAAATACATAAAGTAGCACAAAGTATAATAAACGTCAATATTGGCGGCAGAGATAGAACAGCTGACGAAGAGGTTCCGGTGGGCATGCACGCGCCACTCGCTATCATAATAATATAACTAAAGCGGCTGTCATGCGAACGAGAACTGCCTGTTGTGGACATGCCTGCGAAATGCCAATATTTTTTATCTGAACTTGAATACCTACTGACTTATATTTTTATATAGTTATATTTAATTAATATACGAGTAGTACCTAATGTTTATAATTGTTTATTTCGTCACTTGTCAATAAAGGTTCATTTGAAGACCAGTCCAGTATTTTTCTGTCTGGTAACATTACTGAAATAAACCTTTTTGCACAGGCGTACATATGTGCCTCAAATACAATTTTTTTAATTTGTAAACTATCACTTTTTATTTTATTAATGCTATATGATTCTGGTGACTGCCGCCAAATAAATATTTTTTTTTGTCTTTTAAATGTATCTTTTTAGGGGATGGATTGAGTAATGTTTTTTTTTTGTGAGTTGTTTTTTACAAATCAACCTACAAAGTTATCATCTGCTTAACCAAACTTGCCTGTGGCGACCCTTTTTTTTTTTAAGTTGGGAAATCATCCAAATGACTTCTTGCGCTCTGGGTGGAGCGAGAGGGCGTGTCAGACTTTTACTGACTAAAACCACACCTGTATCCTTCAATTACCCTTTGCGTTCTAGGACTACGGGTTTCCCTTTCAGAAATTCTCCGCGGTCCTAGCTAGCGGGCATCGGCCCTGCTGGGCCCCTACGGTTTGCTGACATCTCTTGAGGAGCGCGAGGATCACTACGCGCTGTTGACGACTGGGGACCGGCGACCCTAAAGCCTCTAGTCTGAACTTTTAATGTTGAATGGCTACACGCTATAGACCCCCCCTCCCCAAACTCACAGGGATACCCCCTGACCTCGGCTTAGGGCATCACTGGCTGGAGACAACAAAAGCCCGTCTCTTGATAACCTAGATCGAAAATTATGTCTCGATTATGTTTTTGTTCGTCGTTCATTTGCATATACTCGTAATTTGCCGGTTAAGTATGTACGTTAATAAACTAGTTCGCCTCGCCATCAACGATTGCATCACTGCTTATGCCATCAGGTGGGATCGCAGTCAAGCACTAGTTTATATCAAATAAAAAAAAAGGTAATGCCGAATTTGCTGAGCAAACATTTAAAATTTAAACAGAAATCTCATTACGCTATTTTAAAATCTAGGAATATAGAAAAATCCACTAACTTCGATCCACTTTTCACATTAGTGCGATTTTTTTTTCACATTAATGTGACGACACAAACTGAAATTCTGGGCTGCTTTTATAAGTAATCCTTTAAAATTTAACTGAAATCTCACAAAGATCCAGGAACAAAGAAAAACCCATTAACTGTGATCCACTTTTCACATCAGTGCGACGTTAGTGTCAAATAATTCAGGATGGCGTGTGGAAAAGTGTAGAACAAAAATTTCGTGTGACAGCAAGCACAGCATAGTCCGCTATTCGGCCGTCAGGCTCGCGACCGGCGTCCGGCGTCCGCACCGATAATTGTGCACACGCGTCACCGGACGCCAATTTTCATGTAAATTGTAAAAATTCATCCAACGATCGAACGCGAACCAACTTACTGTCTACAAAGAGCTGTGCTACTACTGGGTGGCTGTTTAATTGTTGGCCCATATCCTGGAAATATTGTTGAATATAGTTTATATCTACGTACGGAACGACAAACTAATTGCTTTTTTTTTTCGGTCGAAATTGTACATAGACATTGGACTGAAAAGTATTGTGCAGTGTTCTTTTTTATTTATATGGCAACTGTAGTAGTATAAACAATAGTTTTAATAAAATTGCAACTATGAACTATTAGCTAAAACGTAATTTCTTCAGTTCTTCTTCTACTAAAGACTGTAATATTTTCATTCAATTATGAAGACCGGATTTCATGTATGTCATGTGGGGGGATTATCGATAAAGCTTACTTTGTGCTCGTATTGAGCCCTCTGACTAGACTAAGCCGTGTGTTTGAGGATTTTGCTAAAGTTATGATAAACGTATGCTCAAATGAACAAGGCCATTCCATATATAAAGTTATTTATAACTATTGTCATGACAACACGGCTTACTGACTTACTGGATTTGAAATGATTAAGCTCGAATGATCTCGAAAATATAATTATGTTGGATTGAATATATTAATTAAAATATATTCTAAAGAAACCACAGTACAATAAATTATTTAAAATGCACTATCAACATATTTATATAATCCATTTAGTAGCAAAGCAGATGTGCTTCTAGAGATATTTCACGGCGCTCTGACCGGCGATCTTGTTAAGATTGAGGGTAGTCGGGACGTGACGTTTATGTATCACTAGCTTATACCCTAACGCAGCCCGTGTGACGTCGCCACTGAAATAACACTAGTATTACTCGTATCATCTTATACAAACCCGCATATTTAAGAAAGAATATAAAACCAATTCAAAATTGAGTAAATTAAGTACTGTGTGAATATAAATCCCAATTTTTTTTATTTGGATAACAAATTTAGTTAGTTGTAAAAACTTCTCATATTTTACGTAGTAGAAAAGGGCTTTTTTTTTTGTTAATTTCAGAATAATATAACGAAATAGACTACAGATATATTTTTTTCAGGTCGGAGTCATCCAATGACTTTTCCGCTCTAGAGAGAAACGATAAGTTGTATAGGACTTTTACTAAAATCCACCTGGGTCCTTCTGTTGCGTTCCAAAATTATGATATCTCTTTCAGAAATTCTCGTGGCACTACTAGGCCCCTACGGTTTTGCTGAAATCTTTTTGAGACGCATGTGGTGGCGTGTGTGTAGTGACGTCGACGACTTGGGCCTGATCCTTAGCAGACGGCCGGACAGCAAGTTACCCATTGCTCGTCGTCAGCAAAACCTACGGTGGCCGAGGATCGCCCTAGACTTTCGACGCCCGGGTCATTTCCTGTGGCGGCGGCTGTGGCGTGAGGATGTTCATTCCCTCATGGTTGCGGCCTTCTTTTTCGCTAGAATTACTCTCACTCCGGACCATGTCCTGAACCAAGGCTCGGCGCAAGAGGTCACTGCAGCCGATCGTCTCCGCGAAAGCAGGATGGTGATCTACCTAAGCGGGGCTCCACCGTGTCCTCCTGGCGGTCCGCACAATAATGATACCCGGGTGTTTCTTCTACCTGAATTTAACCTGCGTAATGCGGAAGGCAAGGACGCCGTGGCGCCACTCCACAAAGAGAGGACTATTCCAGAAGAAAAAAACAAAAGAAAACTTTTCCATACTTTCATTCGCCCAATCCAATTAATTCGACATCTATCTTATCATACATTCCATCATCCATATGAATGATTTACGCATATATGGTAATTCGCGGAGCTCCTTCGTAAACTCGTAAAATGTTTTATTGAATAGATGCGCCATCTATGGCGACGTCGCCATCGGATGACACATCACTGTGTTTTATGACTCCTGCTCAACTTTCGGTATCGCCCACAAAGGACGAGTAGTTCACTAACTCAGCTAAATCATTCGGAGGCTTTTAGTGTACTTGAGTGTCGGAAATTCTAATTAGTACTTTAATACTTCAGATCAAAATGCAAGACAACATTATTGGTTTATAAATGACATTTTGTTGCAATTTGCGCTGACAATGACCCGTTAAAATGAAGTATATGGCGTGTTTTAAACAGAATTATTCCCATATTTGGAATTCTTCTTTCTGCTTTGCCTCTAATCAACAATATCTTGCCAAAATCATTTTTGAGATTCACTTTTCAACCTCCTTTTTAAAAGTGTATTTCAATAAAAGCTTTTCATTCTTAAATCACAAAATATGATCCCCAAGGCATATTATATCTAATGAAGTGCAAAGAATGCTTATGTTAAAGAGAATCTCGAGGTAACACCATTTAAGGAACACCGCAACATTTTGTTCCCAAAAGTGTCGTCAGCTAGTGAGACGTCGGCCTTATCGCAGTTCACGCCTCAATAGATGGCCACCCACTGAAATATGACGGTATTCCCGCCTCGTTACCACACACCCCAACAAAGAGATATGAACCCTATTAACCTTGTCATAAAAGAGTTAACGTATGCACACATAAAATTGTGCGGTTCGTGACTTTGAAAGTTTGTTTTGCGAATACGATTAAATTATGAAGGTACTCGCAAATCAAGTTGAAGTTATTGATAAGTGAATTGTTGGCGCCTTTAGTTTTGTGTAGGCTTTAGAGTTCTGTTAGGCTGGCCTTGTTTTAGGGAAACGCCTTTACAACTTTTCTGGATTAACCTGTCATCATCCTTTTCAGTGATGTCAACCTGAAAATCTTTTGGGTTCTGTCACGAAAAAAAGCACTTTCATCTACTTAGAACTTTAGGTCTATAATCCTTTACGAAGCCTGACTTACACTTACGAAGCGTCGCTAGTACGGCTTAATGTGAGGATTTTCTACACCAAAAGTTAGGCACCACAGACTTTATTACAAAGCTACAATTGTAAAATCCTACCACAGAAACGTCCAAGTTCGAACTTATTCATCCTAAGAATTGCTCAAAAGCGCTTCAGCTTTTACCGTTTGAACAACTGTCGATTTTATGAGTCCTCTTCCTTAAAGAAATTTAAACTTATCTTCAAGCTTTAACAGAATACTAAAACTCCTTTTAACAGAACTGATGTTAAACAATTACTCCTCAGCGCTTACACTCAACTGAAGTGGTTATAACGAATTCCATAATACTTCACCAACCGAAATTTAAATTGCAAAAATCATATGAAAAACGCAAATGAAAAACATTACGAAGGACCATTCACCGACTCAATTTAACTGGATATGTTTGGTAAGTGAATATATAACTAGGTTAACGATAGCATTGGTACAGAGGATAATAAGCTTTGTTCAGTTGAAATAAAGGATATAGAATATGAAGGAGTGAAATTGTTAGTAGGTAAATACATCATCCGCAATTATTGGCTTGCAGCACATTATTAGAGAAACGAAGACAAACGAGGCTGCTACGTGGACTCGCTCAGGCTTAGTTGTAATATTTCGCCGAGAGCAGTTTTTGCACCCCGACCTCGTACGAGGTATTATGACGGGTAATTTGATGGTGAAGGAGAAAAAATATCAACGGTTTATGAGACTTGCAATTTTCTGTATCTGGGCCATGCGCTTTACCATCAACGATTGCATCACTGTTTACCATCAGGTGGGATCACAGTCAAGCATTAGTTTATATCATTCAAAAGAAAAATGCTATTACTGATTTCATGGTTAGGATCTAACCTACTTTAGCCCTGTTGACTTCTTATATTTGCAAATCCATGATTTCCTATTGTGACTAAACTAATTCAGTTTCTATAGCTAGATATAGTCAACAAGACCTTTACTGGAATTTCTTTTTCATCTCCGTAAATAATGATGCTCCGCATAATTATCGGATGCCGTCATATTTTCCGTGCGACAGCTAATAATACTAAATATCCTATGTAAGCGTGACATCAGCTGATACGGCCCGTGGAGACGAGGCACGAGGTTATTACGTCAGGAGGTTATTACGGTAACGAAGACAAACGGTCGACATGACGCGAATATGAACTGCATGCGGTTGGGACGGAAGTCAGGAGAGATGGCGGATACTCAGAGTTGGTGAGAGGATTAAGGCAGATTGGAATTTATCACAAACTTGACAAAATCATGTTTAATCTATACATATAATTAAGATACAACACAGAGAAAGATCAAAGGAAGGCAAGGCATCTAGAGCTTTTATAAATGTTCAGGACTGTTTTGAATTCATTGTGGCAAACTGCTGATCATAAATCTTATTCTTCTTCTTAATCTTATTCTTATTCTTATTCATAAGATTTATGATCGCGTGTGATAGTATACAAAATACTACAATGCACAAAATTATCCAAATTTTTGGGGGATGAACTGCTTGCGTCCGTAGGATTTACTTAGTTCTAAACACCCTACACGTGTCCCCTGGGTAGTGCTAAACGAGCAGTAAAGGCGGTGGTAGGCCATAGCATCGGCTGCCGGCTTTAAAGTTACCACCCATCAGACGAAGACATGCCGCCAAGTGATTCGTCGTGTTCCGGCGTGATCTCTGGTGAAGCCGTGTGGTGGAAGATGGGTCTGAGCAGTTGTGTTGCAACGTATACCGGGTATGATGCGCCAGCTGTTGTTGTGTCGGATGTTTGATCGTGGAGGGTAGCGGGATCCGAAGCACGGTGCTCCGCTGGCCGACCGTAGGTAGTTGGGGGCCCAAGTAGTGTCCAAGCCACACACGAAAGGCTGCCCCGCCAACTGCGAAAAATCCCAGGGTGGCCTCATCGTGCCGGTTGGCGACAGGGCGAGAGGACCCGATGGCGATCCCTGGGGGGGTTCGGGCGTCCCCGCAGTCTCCAGATCAACCCTCCATTGGCGCAGCAACTCTGGTTATGTTGTTGGGTTTAACATCGCATCACCTCGCTCAACTGCCATCTTCCATCTCTCCTATTCACTCCACAACTCATTGTTTATGAAAGGTAAAGAGAAAGACAAGTGTCAACAGCGGATGCACGTCCTCTCATTTTAAGTGCACCTCTCAAATATTAGAGGGCTGCACTCCAATCTCGTTGCGGTCCACCACCATCTTAAGACTGACAAGCCACACTTGCTTTTCTTGACGGAGACCCAAATTAGATGTCCGTCAGATACGGCGTACCTCAACTACCCGGGATACAGTGAGTATCCCGGGTGTGTCATCAGTGAGCATCATTTCCTGCAGCGTGCCGGGGTCTGTGTGTACGTCCGTAATGAGATCTGCTGCCAGCGTCTCCGTCACCTTGAAGACCCTAATTTATTCACGCTATGGCTATTGGTAGACACTGGTATGGACAAAATTGTTTATGCCTGTGTCTGCCGTTAACGCCTGCCACCAAGACTGGCTATTCCCATACCAGAGGACCGACCACGCTGGGAGAGAAGCGCGAAACTTTGCAGTGTCGATGGGCCTTTCCCAGCTGGTCAAGCAACCGACTAGGGTGCCTGATGTAGTTGGTTATACTGCCAATTGTCTGGACCTTCTGCTGACCACCGATCCAGACAGATGTATCGTAACAGTTTCCTCACCACTTGGAACTTGAGATCACTGTCTCGTGAAGTCTGTTTCGTCCTTCTCCCCACCTGACTGCGACTCACGCGGCGAACGGCGAATGTGGCATTATAGGTCAGCAGATCGGAATGAGATGCGACATTTCTTTGCATCTTATCCTTGGCAGCAGGTCTGCTTCTCTTCTGAAAGTCCGTCGAGCTGTGCGGATGCTATATTCGATGTGATACGTCAAGCTTTTCATCCCTTATAGTGACGTACCCATCGGAGGCTCAGCTCACCCATGGTTCAACGCCGATTGCGTTCAAGCTGAAGAGCGTAAGCATTTGGCGTTTCTCGCCTGGGTTGACGCTCGTGACCGCAAAGCTCCGGATTTGAGCTCAAAGAAGAGAGCTTTCAACCGTGCTGCCAAGTCCTACAAAAAGACACTGAAGAAGGCTCGGTTCGACCGCATTACCCATATTGGCATAAAGCTCTCTGCACAGCCGTCCGGTAGCAGAGCATTCTGGTCCCTTGCCAAGTCGGTCGAAGCGAACTTCTATAGGCCCACATTGCCTCCGCTGGTTAAACCTGATGGGACACTGGCTCACTCGGCGAGAAAGAAAGCAGGTCTCTTTGCATCTCTCTTCGCCCATAATTCTCGTCTTGATTCTCGTCTCGGGGTTTAGCAGTGCTACTCCACCGACTCTACCTCACTGCAACACCTAGATGCCCGAGGTTCGCATAAGGAACAGTGAAGTTTTGAGAGCACTGTGTCGTCTAGACGTGAATAAAGCTAGTGGACCAGATGGTATACCAGCAATAGTTCTCAAGGCATGTGCGCCCGAGTTGTCTCCTGTATTGACGCGCTTGTATCGCCTCTCATTTAGGACTGGTATAGTGTGCAAGTCCTGGAAGCTTGCCAACGTGCAACCCGTGCCCAAAAAGGGCAGTCGTGCCGATCCTGCCAACTATCGGCCGATTTCAGTAACTTCGATACTCTGCAAGATTATGGAGCGGGTATTGAACTCGCGCCTCATGGCATACCTGGAACGTAACGATCTCCTTAGTGACCGACAGTACGGGTTTCGCCACAATCGGTCTACTGGGGACCTACTAGTGTATACCACTCACATGTGGGGCGAGGCCCTCGAGAAGAATGGAGAAGCGATTGCTGTTTCCTTAGACGTTTCGAAGGCCTTCGACAGGGTATGGCACGCCAGTCTTTTGAGTAAGCTTCCAGCGCACGGCATTTCCCCTGGTCTGATTAACTGGGTAAACGACTTCCTGAGTGAACGGTCTCTCCGAGTTGTTGTCGATGGATGCTCATCAGAGCCCATGACCACTATTAATGATCTGCTGCTCTGCTCTTTTCCTGCTGCATATTAATGATCTGCTGTTGCCTGGTATCTATGGGTATGCAGATGATAGCACAGTTGTAGAGAGATAGCTTCCGGGTGCTTAGGCTAGTAAGGAACTAATCCGGTCCGAACGAGAGGCTATGGTAGAGCGTACGAAAGTCTCTCTTCAGGCAGTCTCCAAGTGGGGTGAAACCAATCTGGTAGAATTCAACGCCGCCAAAACACAAGCGTGTCTGTTCACCGCCAAAAGGATCCCGTTCACCTTGGCTCCTGCTTTTCGGAATGTATCCCTGGAGTGCACCGACCGCCTTCAGCTCTTGGGAGTCGAAATTTCTTCCGACCTCAATTTTGGGTGGTTCATTGAGTCCAAAGCCAAGGTAGCTGCTAGAAAACTAGGCGTTCTTGCAAAGGTGACGGTACTTCACACCTGGACAGCTTCTAATGTTATACAAAGCACAGGTCCGATCGTGTGTGGAGTTCTGCAGTCACATATGGGCTGGTGCTGCAAAATGCCATCTAGCAGCTTTGGACTCAGTGGAAAGGCGTGCGAAGAGGCTAATTGGGGATCCAGATTTGGTTAAGTCCAATCTACAAAGCCTCGAGCACAGGCGCAGGGTAGCCAGCCTATCGGTATTTTACAGGTTGCATTTTGGAGAGTGTGCGCGGGAATTGCACGAGTTGATTCCGCTATCTCCTTTCTACCATCGGACAACCCGACGTACGGCAAGTATCCACCCTTACGTTGTTGAAACTTCAACGGTCCGGACTAAGCGTGTCGTTTCGTCGTTTATACCGCGTACATCGAAGGACTGGAACAATTTGCCTGCTGCGGTCTTCTCGTCCAACTATAATTTAGGTGCCTTCAAGGCTAGAGTGAATAGGCTCTTAATAAACTAGTGCGCCTCACCATCAATGATTGCATCACTGCTTACCATCAGGTGGGATCGCAGTCAAGCACTGGTTTATATCAAATAAAAAAATATAAAAAAAGAATCCGTTTTACAAACAAAATTCTAGCCCGAAATTAATTGGAATAGCAAATTAAGTTTTGAGACTAAGTACACTAAGAACTTAATTGGTAACAAAAATTATAATAAGTAACACGAATAGAATATTAAAATACACCTGTACAATAAATGAAGCGAATGTAATAATGAAGGACACCCAAATGGTAGATGTGCCATTTCCGTAACAATCATTTCCAAGAAAGGACTTGCTTTTGATTTTATTATACGTTCAGTTCAGTAGCAATTTAAATGCTTTCGGTGGGCTTTTTTTTGTTTACGTATTTGCTAACTTATTCAATATGTTCATCCATTTCTAAATTTAAACTGCCTTTTAAAAGCTTTTTTTTCTGGTAGAGTTTCTTTTCAAAAGCTTTTTATAGCTCGTTCTGTTTGTTTACATTATCGCCTCCCAGTTTCACATCTACCGCTCATATACATAACTTATCAATCATTTATCACGCAGCCACCGCGCCGAGCACAGTGGGTGCGGCCCTATAGCGCGTTGCGCCAAATTGGCTGGACACTAATGAAAATTGAAAATTGGTTCAGAAAACCGATCAGTGAGCGATCGTTGACTGCGTGATTTAGAAATTATGTGTCATTTTGTTTATTCCTGCATTGACTAGAAGATAATGTTCTTATACCTATATTTGATGATAGTGTTAGGTTTATACCAACAAAAATAAGACTATCAGATTTTGAGGAGAGTAACAAAATATTTGATTTTGTAAATAAAATGAGAATCTAATACTACGGATTCCCTTGAAAGAAAAGGGAGTTAGTGATAGTGTGACGGGTGACAGGACAGAATGGAAGAATAAAACGTGTTGTGTCGACCTCAAGTAATATGGGACAAGGGCAGGTAGAAGAAGAAGAGACTACGGATCCCCATCTAAGGAAAGAGCCTCCTTCATTTATGTACAAAGTTAATTTTCAGATACCAAGCATTGTCGACAAAGTAAGTAAAGCATCTAATGACTCCCGGCTCCACGAAAATGAAATTGATGAGTGTATGAACATAACATTGTTTGTGCTCAGTGAAGCGTGGCTTATAAGTGACGCAGTGATCAGCCCATTGAGCACAGGTTAAGCAGGAGTGCCTGATGTAGCGGTGGAGATACCGGTGGTTTCATGGTTAAATACTCGTAAAGAGACTTTGAATATTTACGTATCGATAAATGAACATTGAAAACTAACTTTGTAAACGTACTAAGTGTATCTACAGATTTTTCTTTCAAAACTTTAAAGAACTCGTCAAACTGAGACGAATCCTGCGCAAGACGTGTTAAGATTAGGAATTCACAAACTTTAAGCGAATTTCATTCTGCACCCCAAACCGGGGCTGTTTTGGGGTGCGGAATGAAATTCGCTTTTCGTGTAGCCGTTTATGTTGAAAAAAAAAGCGACAAAATATAATTAATAAAATTCCTTCATGAAACCAACAGCAATTTTAACCCTAAACAAATTCACACACAGCCCCTTGTCTCAAAAATTAAAACGCAAGAGGCAGGCTCCATTAAAAGTCCATCAGCCAGGGAACGGACAGCAAAGAGCCGATGCGAGTATTAATCTAGACCGCAGGATTACTATGAGACTGAACTAAACTCCAGCACACGGAATACGATATGAAGTCAGATCCTGATATCTGAGCTATTTTGTGACGTCACCACATTTTGCATTTAATTCCCTTCAACTGGATTTCGTTCATGTCTGAGCTCAATCATTTTTTTATCTTCTTTTTGCGGGGATAAAATGCGATAGCAGGGTTTTCGATTTCTGTTCAGTTTGAATTGCAGCTAGTCATTATTTTTCATTGAGTTGTTACTGAAATTTAAGATGACTTGTTTACACAGCTACTATTGTGTTTACTTTCCATCATAAATAATTTTAAATGTACCCTCCAATTGATACCTCAACCCTGTGTAACCTATCCGATGACACCGCTAATGTATCAAAGGAACCTCCAGGAGTTTATCGTGGTGGAGCAAATGAGGCGGTGTTCGCCATCCGTCACGCAATATTCACGGCTGGGTGCGTCCGTACGGAGTCGTTCGCAGTCGGACAACACCGCGCTAATCCCGGCCCAGGGCAGGCATTAATTCATTCAGAACCAATGACGCGGAAGGGTCAGACAAGATTAACGAGCTATAAATTTGGGGTTTAAACCGTTTGTATAGAGATGACCGGTCGACTTAGTGCGCCAGACTTTGTGTGTGAACTAGACGTTAGGTCGGAGGCATTTTCGAATGCATTTTCGGTGGCCACAATCTCTGATCCTCTTTGAAATTGTAGCTACGGTTACGGGTACGGTGGTTGTATAACATGAGATTTAACACAATCCTTACGAAATTAAATTTTTAACAAAGTATGACATGACTATTTTTAAATTGTATTTTCATACTCGTGACGTGTTCACCGTTAGCTTGAATAGCTGTAATTTATTGAAATGAATTCCTTGGACTATATTTTGTTTAAGTAGATAGGTACTCCTTCTCACATTCGTAACAAAAGAGTCACTCACATATACTTTCAAAGACTTACCTCAATCCAGGAACATCAGACACGGGCGCACCATCCTCTGACAGCCAGGATATGACAGGCGCCGGAGTGCCATGAGCAGCACACGAGACCCTGGCGCCCGTGCTGTTGGAGAACGACAGCCGAGGAGGAGGCTCCATAAGGAACAGCAGCTGGCAGGAAGATGGTGAAGCTGGAGGAAAAAGAAAAGTGGTTAATAAAGCATGGAAAACAATAATTGAGTTTTGGTTAGTGCTTTGGGTTATTTATAAGAGTTAAGTACAAGAAAAAGAAATGTCACGTTACAACCTTAGTTAACCTAATCTTTTTTACTTTTTTTTCAATTTAAAAATAAAATATGTTGCCGTTGTTAACCACACTAGGAATTACTCCTGCATCGTGGGTGCGTTCACAAACGTGTAAACGCACATACAAAGGACACCCAGACCCGGGAGTACTTATCGCTGGACCATACAAATATTTATTAGCCGAAACCGAAAACCTTTTATCAAATATCTGTCGGAGAAGTCAATAGTACGGAAGCTTGAGAACGAATGAACGAGTTAAGTGAAAAGTGACACCTGTCACTTTGACAGAATCCGCGCTGACGTTTGCACGAACCGAGCAGATATAAGTGCCGACCGCAGAGGTGCGGGGCTCTTTCCTCTGTCGGCAGCCGTGCGTACGACTGGTCTCGGGGACTGTCTCACTGCTCGTTGTGTGAAACCACCTAAAGCTTGCATCATAATAAATCAGTTGTGTGATCTGGAATAGTTTGTTTATTGCTCGATACCCAGCCATCGCCCACAAAACAGATTACCTGGACAGAACTTCAATGATGATCGGCATCCTGCGCCGACATATCTATTAAATTGTAAAATATTCGTTAAAATTGCACACACCTATTTATTTATTTATTTCGAACTTATTCACACTCATCATAATATACATACATTTAGTTACCTACCTTTGGTCTTTACTAAATTATGTTGTAACCGTTGTATTTGTTGGCTAGATTTACTTTAGTAATAAATATTGTCTGTCGAAAGGGACTGGATCCTGCGACACAGGGTATCCTAGTGCAGGATCCAGTGACACATTTAACTTTGTAACACGTGTGTATGTAAACAAATAAATTTATTCAATGCGAAAATCGAACCTGCGACCAACCGTGCCGTCAAAATTCTTGGTTTGATTGTGATTATTATGAAATTATGTGTGTATGGAAATTAAAAAATTAGAATGTTAATCGAATGATTGATAATTGTATATTTATTTATTTTTGCATCTTTTCAGCGAGCGAGGAGGTTGCTTTAGTGAATCTAAGTTGCCTACCTTGTGGATCACGACTTGTCAGCTACATAATTGGCACGTTGTTAGTTTAAAATACCTAAACTTCACATTTTCCTAACCTATTTTTATTATTGTGTTAGTTGTTTATTACTTACTTACCTAGAATGCTACAAGCGTCAATGTCAACCTTCATACACGTTTCTAAGCGTTAAGATCATGGCGTTCTTTGTGAGTGTTCTCATTAGCGGTCTTCCATTACCCTTATGATTAAGTGTGTGAACCGCCCCTGTCTCCACAGAGTGACACACCCACCGATTGATCATATCGGAACAAAAGTAGGTAAGTCGGTGTTAATGTATAAGTAAGGACGTTCGACGACTCGACGGTTGGTTCAGTTTTATTGACACCTCTGTATACGAGTATATCTATAACCTAATTTATTTTGGATAAATAAACCGCTTTAAAAAAATCTATCTTTTTTGTTTTTGTAGAAGTTGATCACTGGAAAGTCTCGAAGTTTTTCAGTAAAGTCTGAAATGCATCAATCTTTTTTTTTTTAACTTCGTATGTATAGGCTCTCGTTTGACCACTATCTTACTGGTATAACAATATCACTAATTTAGAACTTTTACTTGACAAATCTTAGGATTTACGTCGAGAAAAAACGTTTGAATGAAAGTCGTCACCAAAGTACTTAAGTGTTATGTTTCTGAAACGTTTTTTTATTTCAGTGGAAAAATCATCTTATGATATCCCCCGCTCTTAGGCGGAGCGGGAGATAGTGTCAGACTTTTACTGACTAAAAACCCACTCCAGATCCTTCGTTGCCCTTCGTACCAGAGCCAAGTCTTCTTTTCAGAATTAGACCCTTGGCCCGAGTAGGCTTCGATCCTGCTGGGCCCCTACGGTTTGCTAACATCGCCTTGACGCGCGCGTTGAACAGTACGCGCCGTTGGCGACTTGGTCTCGGTCCGGACGGTTACCGGATGGTCGGACGGCGAGCTAATCATTGCTTGCCGTCCGCAAGCCTGCACCTACGGTGGCCGGAAATCGGAATCGGAATCCCGGCGGCGTTGGGGCGTGAGGTCCGTTGCCTTACGTGATCGGCCGCCTCCTTTGCTAGCATTACTGCTTCGCAGAAGGTGGCGACCGCCTGCCACTCCTCCTCGCTCTGGGTCATGGCCTGTACCAAGGCCCGATGCGAAAGATCACCGCCGCCGATCGCCCCCACGAGGACACGGCGTTGCTCTGCCCAAGCGGCGCACACCTCCACCGTGTCCTCCGGGCGACCCACACAATGGTGACACCCGCGCGTTTTTTCCACACGAATCTGGTGCAGGAACCTCCCGAACTTAACATGTCTAGTGAGGACCTGCGTCATGCGGAAGGTAAGGACGCCGTGAGGTCTTTCCAGCCACACCTCAAAGAGGGGACTTACCACCATAATAATTGTGGCGTGCCCTTTCTGAATCGTTTGTTGATTATAGGTACTGCGTTACAGAAACAATGGTTATTAACTACGTACCTGGTCAACCTCATATCAAAATAATTTATAATTTAAACAATTAAATCAGCCATCAATTCGGACTTTTACTAATAAGTCTTTTGATTTACCACAGTTTGGAGTTTTATACAAACAAATATTTTAGAATACTTGAACTCTGCAGTAAGTAATCATTTGACTCAATCTTAGTAGAGAAAAATACAACATAATTTATCCAAACATCCCAGGTCCCAAATGTCATCTTTGAAACACGAAGGAAAATTTTACTTGACACGAACATAAATAAGTTCTCAAAAGAAAAGTTTCTTTATGCTCATGTATTTCTTTTCAACAGGCTGCTAATAGCAACGATCACGCGATTAACTCGAACATCTAGTTACATAAAATGTTACAACCACTTCCCATTTAGGAGCCCATAAACTACCCATCGTAATACGTCTTCATCCTAATTTCGGCAATTGAAACGAACGTGTAACGGTTACAGCATCACAATTACTTCGAAGGTTACCAATCATTTATGTCTTCATTATTTGTCAGAAACTAATTAACTCGCACATCTCAATCGTTTCATTTAGTAAAATAAAAGGGAGTTTCAAACGGTAACTCAATTAATGTGAGCTGAACGGCGTAAACAATTAGGAGCGAGGCGCGTGGTGCGATGTAGGGGAGGGGGGGTATCAGCATGTGTCAGTTGTCGACGACTGTACGTAATTAGCAGCTGCGAACGAACTCGTATGAGTTATTGGATGTGCTTTTTGATTACGGAATCAAAGGGAGGCTCGGTACTCTCGCGCACAGCGGCTCATTAGGATGTCAGTATGAAATACCGCCCTGTTCATAAGTAGAGTCGCTGCTAACGTTCAGCATTAGCGGAAGGTGGCAAAGCTGTGTTGAAATGCGTTTCATAAATATTGCGGGGAGCTTGTTGACAGCCGGTTGTTTCTCAGTTTATATTGTTGTAAATTACATGAAATGTAGAATTTCTCTACTATGATACGTCGGGCACGCGAAGTAAATAAAAAACAACGAGTATTTTTCTTTACTTAACTTTTGTTTGCACAAAAACCACGTGAGATTACCTCAAATATTTCTTCCAAACATAATTATATAAATTCAACAAACGGCTGAAACACCTGGCCTCAACGTTTCGGCTTACAGATTTATGAGTGTCGCGTGCACAGAACCGCACCTTAATCTCGCGACACGGCTACAAAGCGGCGGCATCCTCACAATTCGTTCCTCACTGTACATAACGCTTTATTAAAATTCCACTGTTGCGTCAGCAGCGTCGCTGTGTCGCGCGACCGGCTAATTGTTGCTAGTCGCGCAACAATTCGCGGCGGAATCCTCTTTGACAAAGCTCCTTTGATGTTCACTTATTATTACAAGACGTTCTGTAAATTAGTCAGACTTGATATTTCTACGCTAACCGCGTCATAGTGTTTATTTAGATTAAGTTTGTTGATTCTTGAGTATCCAGCCGGCTGGCTGTGGGCAAGCAAGATATTTAAATTTATTATCGGAATCCGGGGTCTTCTTTGTTCCTCGGTATTTATTCAAACATTAACAAATTGGAAAAACCCCCGCGAGTTTCACTTTGTTGTCGTGTTAATAAATTACGAGTATTTCGTCAGCACTACTCTCAAAACGATGAAGGGAAACATTGTAAGGAAAGCGGCTTAGCCTAGACCCAAAACTTCGAAACATGTGACATCCACCAACTCGCACTGGGCTCGCGTGGTGCATTTTTCATTCCATCTCCTAGAGAGAGGGCCTGAGTTCCAGCAGTGGGAACATTATAAGTCAGATCATGGTTATGCTAAATAAATTGTAACGTCTGGCATTGGCCGTGGTTTCTGCTTCATTAATGACACCATTTAGACGGTAACATCTCTAATACTTTCTCACACAAAACATAATTAATTACGTACTCCACACAACTCCTTATAAAAGCCTTCGCACGAATAAAACACAACAAACGCGCAACAAATAATGGTTACAATAACTAACATCCATATCAAGAGGCTGACTCTAATATAGTGGAGAAGAGGGAACTTAATAAAACGAAATTACACGTAGTGTGGCTTACGGGGCTTAGGCCAGCCACCACTCAAATTTACTGGTCGTCTCCGCGACTATAAAAAGAGCATTTGAGCGTGTTACAGGAACGTAAAATATACGAGCTCCTGGGCTAGTGTCTCGTGTAGAGATGTGGTTTGCATGATCGATAATGTGAGCTTTTGTTAATGAAATTATGAAATCATAATTATTGAACATTGTTACAACTAAAACGTGAACATTAAACATTCCTATGAAGTGACTGTTGAAATTCAGCTTAGATTTAATTATGTATAAAGTATTTCAACGAAAAAACAAGTAAAGAACCACAAGCTTTAAATACAAAAAACAATGTCACTGCAAAAAAAACGAACCGAGAATAAAAATCGATATCGATTCGCCTCATCACTATACTAAATGCCAGGTGTTCCGATATTATTTTTATGGTAGTTCAAGTTTGAGGCAAATTGTAGAACTTGCTCTACCTATGTATTTATCGATGCCTGACTGATAAAAAGTAGAGGAAATCAACGTCGTCAGTGAAGCTACGCAGTTCATATTTACGCGATCGAAACGATCAAATGAGCGCATCGGTTTATATCTCATTTTCTCTTACGGGGAACATTCCTCACCTTATACAGTGTAACTAATCTACAGTATCTCTAAAGAATCAAGAGGGAATTAAATAATCATGTTCATTATCAATCAATTAATTAACGAAGGAGCTCCCTCCAGTGGACGCAATGTTTGTGATCCTCTAATAAGTTGTTTTTACTTTATATTATTTCAGAAGAAGTCTAAATTATCATCTAGAAAACGTTAAGAATAATTTTATCTAAGAAGGATCATAGTATAAAAAATAGAAAAACATTTCTTTCTTCTAAGGACATTGTTAATAAATTGAGGGAACCCCAGTAAGTTACATTAGTGTGGTTGAGGCTGTCGCGCTTTAACCAAAGGTAAGGTAACTGAAAATGGTCTTGAGTGCCACTTCTAAATATTATCTTATCTTTAAAAGAAATTATCAAGTGTACAAAAAATTATTAAAGGAATAAAAGAATATAAAACATAAAGAAAATGATTTACTTAAGCAGCTCTTGGTGTGCAGGGTGTGCACGTATACCTCGTGCTAAAAGTATGTTAGTGTGTGTTTGGTGGAGTTTTTAATTTATTTAGCTTAGCTTATTCTGAGAAAAGTCAAAAATGAATATAATCCGTTTTTTTACCCACCACCTGGTCAAATGTGCAGAAAGAATTCCAGCAAGAGAATCTGAGTACACGCACAAGCCAGAACCGAACTCTCTGGCGCAGACGTACCTACAAGGAGACCCAACCCCAGCTAAACTGGGAAGAGGATTGGAATAAGCAGAAGAAGAGTTGTCGTCTCTACGTCTTCTGTTCTGAGTAGCTGAGTCAGAAGATAAACACTAATGCAAGATAAGGGACACTTTCAAAACATGTAGTTTGAATTCAAGTTAGTCAATTAATTAAAGTTTCAATTACAAGACAGCAAAATGCTGGATTACTCGTAAATTTCTAGAACTCACACTAGGATTCCCTGTGGCGCAAGATCACAATAGATTTTTCTTTTAATTTTTTTAAATTTGATATAAACCATAGCTTGACTGCGATTCCATCTGATGGTAACCAGTGATGCAGTACTTAATTGTAAGATTTATTGAAAGCATTTCTAGACTTAAAAACCGGGCAAGTGTGAGTCGGACTCGCGCACTGAGGATACCGTACAAACTTACCTTTAAAAACAGTTCAATTTCCGAATCGTGTCTCTCAAAGATTTTTACGAAGCGCAAAAACGTTTTTTTTTTTGTGACGTAACTACAAATTTACAATTTTCAGATTTTTTCCTATACTTATGCTATGAGAACTTGCTTCTTGCCAAATTTCAGGATTCTAGGACAGCGGGAAGTACCCTATGAATTTTGATTCTCTTAAGAGTGTCGAAATATACGTTTATTGCAACATAAATGACCGTATCTTTTTATTTCGTTAACTTACAAGTTTGATTTTTTCACAGCTTCAAGGGACCGCAGACCTCAGTATATGGTTTTAATTTCAGCTTTATACCTCCACGCGTTCTCGAGATGAAGGGTCTTGACAGACAGATAGACAGACAGACGGACGGACAACAAAGTGATCCTACAAGGGTTCCGTGTTTTCCTTTTGAGGTACGAAACCCTAAAAAAATACTTAAAAGTTTCAAACAAATAAACAGCTTTCAAATATAATATTAATAATATAGTTAAACAGGTCATAATTATTTAATGACATAGTTTTAATAACATAACGCCAATTGAGTATTATTTTGATATTCTTTTCGAGAGTTTCTCTTTCTCTAAAGATTCAAACTTTTTTAGTCATTTAGAAACTAAAATATTGTGATCATAGAATCGGAAAGCCATTCATATTTGCAGTCAGCAAAATATTTGTGTTTCAAGCAATTTGTCAGAGCAATCTCTTGTAATTTGTGTCGTTTAAGAAAATTTCCTAATAAATGCTTTTCTTCAAGAAAAAGACAACCAAGAATTTCTGGCAAATTTCTTTTTTTGTTAATAAAACTGGCGGAAAGCAGTGAAGTTCGTCTTTGTTAGTGTCCCTAATAAAGTAGACAAAAGACAGGATGTCGTACTACTGTGCGGCTCTCGAATATACGTCATAGTGAAACTTCAAGTCGGTACTTAGCGGTTCAGTTACTAAGAAACTTTATTGTCACATTAGTCATAAAGTCTTGAGAATTCTTTTTCTAGATTAAGTTGGTTTTCACCAGTACCATGTTTTTTTTTTTTTTTTTAAGGTGGGAAATCATCCAAACCACGTACCACTGCCATGATCTTTACTGTGCCTGCTAGAGTTACATAATATATCAAAAAACTATCTTGTCTTTGTAAACGAAATTTTGTCTTTGTAAAAATAACACATGGACATTGGATATTCTTACACTACACGCACTCTCTCTTATTGTAAATCCCGCTGCTAAAACTGACTTCTTGAACAAATAATAAAAATAATAATAGATAACATTAAGTACCTTGTTATGTTAGTGATTATAAATGCCTACCAAGTGCGAGTTAAACTTGAACTTGATTTACATACTATAAATAGAAAAAAAAAATAGGTTTCTTGTTTATAATAACAAAAGAAGAAAATGTCAACTGTGCAGGTAATTTTTACCGTTCATGTCATACAGCCTGCTGACAAACAGACAGAGGGAAGGGAAGGTTTTCTATTATTACGAAGCCAAAGCCATGTAACACTATGGTTCTGTTGGTTACCCGTCGGATACAAAACCCTGCAAATGATGTCCGTCATCTGTGCCATCAATATGGCTTACAAAAATACAATGCTTTCGATGTTATTCAAGTATTTTACTGTGGAACCAATCACTCAACTTCTGCACTAATCAAGTAATCAAAACTTTCAAGTAATTAAAAAGTCGTTAATTATGAAATCGTTTTCAATAGAAAATCCATCGAAATAAACACTACAAAAGGGAACAATTTTAGTTCATTGAAATTCTCAGATGTAAAGTGTTCAATTGTATCTTTTTTTGTGTTTTATGCTGAATTTGAATAATTTCATGGGTTTCTGTACAACTGGTACTTGTGAAGCCCTACTAGGACAAAAATTGTACTAAATGAAATAACTTATTCGAAGCTGATTGAGTGAAACTTAAATAAAGTTAACGAATCTATTACGAAAACCTCCCTTTGATGTGGCTAAATATAAACGATAAAAATATTGAAGCTTTATACCTCCATACGTAATGAAAAACTCAATTCATGTTTACTTTGTACATTAGTAAAAATACAAAATGGGATCATGAAAAACATTTAAACACGTTTAAAATCTGCTTTAAGAACCTAATGAGCTTTTGTTTAATTCCGCAGTAAAAGAGTGTCGGTCAAGGGTCATTGTTGTACCCATTTAGTTAAAGTTAATCCTTGGAAGCTCATTAATAACTACGTAATCCATTCGGGCGTCGCTTAACCCTTTCGAGCCCTAAACAAGGCAGTAACTTGAAACCGTGGAGACTATGTGAGTGGTGCAAGTGACAAGAAAGCGCGTTTTATTTTGTGCCGATTGAAAACAAATTGGATAAGACTACCAAAATGCTTTGGACTTTTAAAAAACATGATCTACTAGCTTTTGCCAGCGGCTTCGCCCGCGCAAAAGTTGGTTTCTCCATACAAACTTCCAACCCCCGTTTTGCCTCTTTAGGGTCCACCCCTAAAGAGGCAAAACGGGGGTTTCGTAAAATCCGTTTTTTAGCGAATGTTTAAACCCTATAAGGAATCTACCTGCTAAATTTTTTTTTTGGTGTTATAGTTTCGGAGATAATTAGTTAGTTAGTTAGCTTAGTTTAATCACGTAGATTAACAATTATCTTTAAATTGCAGGTCTTGCATTCTAGGACATAGTCGGTAGACTATGTCCTAGAATGCAAGACCTGCCACCGTTACACCGGTGGTGGTGCCTGGTACACCGGTAGGTGTACCAGTTTCATGGAAATTCGTTCATTAGTTTTTAGAGTAACACACATTCATACAAACAAACTTTCGCGTTGATGATTAATAGGATATTTTTTTTAAATAAAATCATACGTAATCGAATCAGAAATGTGGATAACCGCAAGAGAACCAATTATGTTATCAACGTAGACCAAAGAATCACCAAACTTAAGTGGTAGTGGGCTGAGCACACTGCTCCCAGAATTTATTTATGATTGATGAGTCCGAAAATTACCTTATTGTTTCTCCACTACCCAAAATTGACTGGTAAAGAAAGTCTATGGCATTAAATTCGTCTTTATATCTTTGGTTGCATGAAGATAAATAAATAAAGGTGGAGAATGAGTGGACGCAGCGTTAGAACTGTTGGGAGGCTTCCCATAAGGTGGATCGATGATCTGATGAGGGTTGCGGGAATCCGAAGGATGCTAGGCGCATAAGTCTAGTCGTTGTGGTAACACTTGAGAGAGGCCTATGTCTAACAATGGTCTTATTTCAATGAAACCGCTTGCGCTTACCACTTGGTCCTTTCCAAAAAAGGTCTTTGATATGCCAATATGCATGCAAGCCGGCCTCCTCCAGGCAAATTGAAATTTGCCAAGAGCCACCTTCACTTCAGCGGGTCACCGGCCTATGCCGAGCGTTGCTCGGAACGGTTATTGTTGTGCGATCGCTTTCATTGCTGTTGTTCAATGGAACACGACCGAATATTTTGATTATGCAAATTCAATGTATGTTGCTGTTATGGGATAACCCTTTTTTGGAGTGTTGGTTTTATTTTCCTGTAGCTTACTAAGGTCTGTCGACCTATTTGCTACCCGTTACGGTAACCACCGATAAAATGTTTTGTTTGTTTTTACTCATCTAGAGAGTACAACTATACGAGTATTTCAATAAAATTATAATCAACTTTGCGAATAAAAAAGTTTTTCTAAACTAATACTCTAATAATCTCGTTAATTGCAAGGTAAAAACATTCAATTACTGACAACTTTATGTACGTACATTTACAAAACTAGAACACTTATGCGCGTCCTTCTAATTGGGTCAGCAGAGCTTCATACTAGTCAGGTTAAAACCTCTGCAACGATCTAAATTAATGAAGAGTTTAATTTTATTTTATTTATTAGGGACAAAACAGTTTCAAGTTAAGTTAATAGAAATAGATTCTTAAAATAAATTTATAAGCAGATTTTTTAATTACATAGATTCTAAGATGGGTTGCGAATTATTTGAACAAAATGATTCTATGTTTAAGTGTTTAATGAAGCGCTACCCCGTATCATACCATGGCTATGCTAGGATCCTATCAAGCGTGGAAAAAAGCACGTACATGAACTACTATACCCATTAGAACGTATCATACCGGTACATAATAGTTTTAGTGTCCGTAGCATCCGAGTGTCATGCCTGTATCATCCCCGTATTATCTACGTGTCTACTCCTTCCCATCCTGTCTGTTGTACGTACTCTCATAGTTGTTCACCTGTATTTTCGCGCAAAGCAGATATGTCACGATGAGCGAGTTAACATTTTTAATACTATAATAATACTCCACGTAGAAGACTTTTAGCAAGGTTATTTCCTATATCTATCTCCTTCTGTTTACCTTCGCTCTTGACAGAGTGCTCGTGTTCATTATGAGTTCTGTTCCTTCGCTGACGTTGATGAAACTCACCATCAGATTCTGTTAGATGATAGTCTGGCGCATTTGTTTACGCATTACGAATACGCATTTGTTTATTCGTTTACGCTTACGACTAGCTTTAACCTGATCGGTTTACCTCATCGGTGAAATCTCACGCGGCCTTCTACTCCAGCTTGTACCACCAGGCGCTCTCTGAAATCGTTTCAGCTCGAGAAATGACCAGAGAATTTCAGTATTCAAGACTATACTAATGCTGATCTGGACGCTGTTTGATGCGAAGTACTCAGTGTATGGAGACGTTTGTGTAGAACTCTGTCCATGAAACACTAAGCATTCTTCTTTAGCACTACATTTCTAGAGCACCTTCTTTTTTCTTTTCTAGCTCTCGTAATTTTCTTGTCTCCGCTATGTATAAAAATGTTATATAAAATTTCACGCAACGCAACTTTACGGGATTATCGGTGATCACATGTGGTTATTTATTTATTACTAGCTTCTGCCCGCGACTTCGTACGCGGATTCTGTTGCTTATATCAGCGACAACGGGATCGTCAAAATCGAAGATCTGAAACGTCGATGACGAATTCTAAGAGCCCGGGGACGGGAAAACAACGTGATGCGCGAGACGATTCGAGACGTTCCAGATTCCATTTTTGTAAGTCAACAGGAAATGCCCATCAGACTAAACAACTTTTGGTCAGACGTCATTCCTATATATATATGTTATAGTGTCGCTGGGCTTTGGAGTTCCACAACAGGTGTTCCAGATCTTCTTTATTCTCACAGTAGAAAATGCTCTTCACGTGGAACATTTTTTTCTATCTGCCGTCCACGGCGTGTCCCGCGTCGTCGTCGATTAAGTACAACTCTTTGCTTGTCGTACGTGTAGTACGACGGCACCTCATCATATGTGAGTGATCTAGCAAAGTTGTCCCCTTCGCAAAGTCTGAAAAAGGCCAACAGAGTGGTTTGGCGCGGATTTTCCAATCTCGCTGCAACGTTATCAGGATCAAAATATGCGATTATGTAAATAATGTGCTGGCCATTCTTAAAATGGACATCTAAATGCATGACTGTTAGATGCCTGTCGTGTATAGAGAAGGCCAGTATTCGCCAAACCGCTTCAGAAGTGCTGATGTAGCGACCAGACAGGTATTTGGTCACTTCATCCCTGTCAGTACTCTGTAAAGTAAACGTTGCCTGGTCACTACCTTTGTTGACGTATTTACAGATGTATTTAATCGACTGTACGCTTGTGCACGACTCGACGTTAATGTGGGTACTGAACGTCCTGGAAAGTGCAGGTGAGTATGGAACTATCCACCTGTTGTAATAATGGAGATGAGAGTTGTCGTTGGAACGGAGCTGAATCATGTAAATGTAAAACTGGAGGGCGGAAGTCTTTTTGTTATAATTTGGGGCACCTGTCTGAGGGTCAACATTGTATACGGCAAAGTGGTAGCCATCCTCTTCGCAACAAAACATAAGGGGATACTGTAGGGTATCATAAGCGCGATGTCTCGCTGATACGCTGTAGGCGATCATCACGTGTGCGTAAAACAATGTCCCTTTTGTCGCATTCCTGGTCAACCAAGAGGACGGCTACCTCGTTTGACGTTGGTGCGTTATATCGTCTTGGATGGGCTGCGGTTGGTCTTTTGTCTGCGCAAACAACGAATTTAAAATTATCGCGCTTGTGTCCATCCACCGATTCCAGAGCGGTTTTGAAATCGGTAACGTATGGGTTGACGCTGTGCAGTGTTTTGTAATCCGCTTATAAGGCTCAAGTCTAAATTAGGAATGTGCAAAATCTGAATCAAATATATTTGCAAAAATTTCGGCATTTTGGTGGGAAGCATCCTATCCGATTGTAGATTTGCCCCTGAATTTTAAAATTTGACATGAATCCAAATTTAGTGACTTGAAGAGCTCCAAATGAAGTCATCTGGAAAGCACTGTTGTAGGCTTGAATATTTCTTAAGAAATGGTTGGACTTGGGATGCTCGCCATTCAACAGAACTCGTAAGATCTCCGGTGGCTCTTGCATAGAGTTAAGTCGTACCTTTCCAGACGCACAACACATTCCCTTGGTCTCTCCCATCCACTTACGCGCGTGACAGCGTGCACACACCGCAAACATGGTACCAATGTCTTCGTGTTCGATGTAATTAATAAATGGGTTATAGAAAAACGCACTCCTTTCTTTATTGAACCACGGTTGCTTTTCAGGATCATAAACCATAGACTCAGTATCAGATGGGGATGAATTGCGAAGATTGCGTAGTAAACGGTCTAGATCAATTTGGGCCACACGCTGTTCGACTGACTGACTTGCCCGAATTTCCTGAATCCGCTCACGTTCTTGCGTGGAATGAACAGACACCTCAACACGCATGTCGCGATATCTTTGCCAAGCAAGTGTCTTACGTTGCTCACGCTGCTCTTCTGTCTCTAAAGACCGAGCTAGAGCATGCTGTGAGCGGCCTGCACTAAGGCGCGTCTCATGCTCTTTAGGATTCTCAAGTGATCGAGATGTGGCAGTGCGAATACGCTGAGAGCTTAAACGCGAGTCTCTCTGCGTGTAAGTCTCCGAAGCGCGAGATACTGCGTTGCGCTCGCGATCGCTTGCTTGGCGTGTATCGCGCTCCTGACTGTTCTCGAGCGACCGAGCAGTCTCAATGCGGAAAAGCTGAAGACTTAATCCCTGCTCTCTCTCTGTATCCGTTTCGGAAGCGCGAGATAAAGAATGACGTTTTCGGTCACGCGCAAGTCGTATCTCACGCTCCTGACTGCTCTCAAGTGATCGAGCTGTCTCAAAGCGGATATTCTGAAGACTCAACCTCTGATCCCTCTGTGTAACCATTTCGGATGCGCGAGACAAATAAACGCATTTCTTGTTGTTCCACACTTTCCTGAGATCGAGAAGCAGTAGTGCGGACTCGTTTATATTCTAGTCGTAATTGGTGCTGCGTGCTAGTTTCTGCGGAAAAACTTAGTGTATTACGCTCACGGTTAGCACCGAGAGCGTAATACACTAAGAGAGCGTGCTCCGGCTACGTTGTTCAAGCTCTGCGTCGGTTTCGAGATATCGAACTAACCTGCGCATCTTAGAAACCCTTGAGTTTCGAGACAGATTTGATCTTTTTCTAAAAGGCACAGTTAAAATTCCTTCTTAATCCGATACTAACGATATTCAAATCAATAAAAAGTAATCAAATAAGTATGTGAGAATTGCTAGTAAGTAGAAAAAATATAATTATTCGCAGGAAAATTAAACACATCAACCAACACAGACAACAAAGGTAGACCCCCGTTTCTATAGGAAGAGAGCGGCACATCGGGACCTATAACATCACTTTTTGGGAACGAAACCATAGCGCGATCTAACTCGACGCCAACGCCATCTAGTTAGAAAACGGAAACTACATATTATTTACCCAAATTAAATTATGAATAAAACTAAATTGTCGTTAATTTAACAGAACCTAATATTTGCATTTAAAAAAATGGTAACAGCAGCAAGGAACAAAACTAAGAATTACATACCGTATTTAATACATTTAAATTCCCCGCTAAATTTCCCGTAGTAACTTGCAATTTATAATATTACTGCCCCGCTCCTTTATAAAAATAGCGTGATTATTATGTTCCCTGAGTTAAATTTTTATTAACTAAATAACATGTCATTTTGTGCATTCTATTACGAACAAAAACCTTTTGAAATCAATATTGCTTACCTCCCATAACATACGGCGTGATAATATGTAACCTAAAACCTTCCTTGGTTTACAAAGAATATTTTTGCTGAATTTCAATTCAATCTATCCAGTAGTTTTGGCGTGAAGCCGTACCATACACACAGACAAAAAGACAAACAGACAAAAATTCTAAAAAGTCACTTTTTGTCATCAGTTATGTTTTTCTAACAAAAGACACTTATTTTTTCTCGAAAATTCTCAATGTACAGTTTTTCTTTCGTTACTGTTTTATTATATGTATAGATGTACTACAAATATTTATTATGTACTACAAATATGCGAAAGGAAAAAAAAATAAAACCCGTATACACACCTACTGAAGCTCATCGGTAAAATGTAGGATGCAAAAAATGTAATATAAAAATATAATGTTGATTGGTGACAAAATTGTCTAGTGAGCTTAATTAAGACGAAGTTAAGCTCGGTCATGGTATGATCATAGTATGGCGCGGTGTAGTAGCCAGATCACTTTATTCTCTCTTGATTTAATTCCATTCATGGTGGTAGGTGTTCGATTTTATTTTCCTCGTTGTCCATTTACAGAGTCAAATGTTATGTAGGTAATACTGAAAACCAATGCTTTTTCTTTGAGGATGTATCGTGTATTTAAATGAATAAATTAACATTTAATTAACTAGCTGTTACTTTTTATGCTCTTTATACTAATGGAAAAGTGTTCGTAAGCAATACAAGTGTAAATAATGTTAAACTCGAGCAAAACTACTATTTCTATGTTTAACTTTGCTATAGTTGTATGCATACAAGGCTAATAAGAACAGACTAATATATTGTACTAGCAAGCAGCCTACGTAGGAGGATTACAGTCTGGTTACAATGTACTCGTATTACAGTCGCCTATCTTTTTTTTATTGTTCATATGTTTGCTTGACCGGTATCTCGGAAAAGCGACAGTTTGGTCGTCGATGGAGCACGCTTACCTAGAAGTAACCTATTCACTCTTGACTTAAAAACCCTTAGGTTGTAGCTATCAGGAAACATAGACTCCGGCAGGGAATTCTACTCCTTATCTGTACGCACAATGAATGTGTTCCCAAAACGTTATATGCGTATAGGTGGGACGTCCACTATGTTAATCCAAATAGCGATAATTTGAACCTCTCTTTAATTTGAAATTAACCCGAGTTCCTTAGAATGTCTTTATAAATTTCCAAAAAAAAGATCAATTTTTAATTCTTGGTAATTGGAACAAAAACATTATCGCTACGTAACAAAACGACTTCATTCGAACACATAGGCGTCGACACTCGACAATTCAAAGCTACTGTATAAAGTTACTGTCTATACAACGACACTGATGAAACAGCATTCAGGCACTATTTTCTCAGCAATATACTATGAAACAAACTAATATTACAGACTTCTTCATGTACCTTGATTTTGTTAAAAAAAATTGCAGTTAATAAAAACCAATTGGATTATTACTCAATCGAAGATTTCGAATCATTTCATATTTCAAACTCTCGATAATTCGTAATATTTTAAAAGTCCTTCGAGTTTCGAATTACCGAGAGTCGACTGTATTCCTATATTAATTTATAATATCTTAAATGTATGATGTAGCTCTGTAATTATGTATAAACACGGAGGAACCTATTTATATAAGTTCAATGCTTATTTAGCTCTTCTCTCCAAACATTTCAAAATAGTTTAGAGAATATTACATACACATACACACACCATCACACATACACGCACAGTGACATAGAAATGAAGTCCTAATGTCTATTAAATTATCTCTCATGTTTACTCGCGACAGTTTTTCTCACTAGTGCAGTAAGGAGATCATTAAGAGAGGCAGGTGACTAAGTGCTCGCCAGCCGCCAGTCTCCTTAATGACTGAAACGTTGCTTAACTTTAAACTTAAACTTAGTTGACCAACAACTGCGCGCTGTATTTCTTGCTTTAGTTTGGAGTAATTAGGGAAGTGATGGAAGAATGGCATGGATGGAACAGTTGTGTTATTTTGCTTGCGTAATCTGTCCTTCTTCTAGGCAAAATGTGCCTTATTTTAATGATATAAACTAGAATTTGAATGCGATCCCACTTGATGGTAAGGAGTGATGTAATCGTTGATAGTTAAGCGCACTAATTTATAAAGATCCTATTCACTCTAGCCTTGAAGACACCTAAAATTATAATGAGATGAAAAGGCCGCAGCAGGCAAATTATTTCAGTCCTTTTGGCTTTTATCTAGAACAGTGACAGATTGGACTAAACAATCAGCTGTGAATGTGTGAAACTGTTAGGAATATTCACCAATCGAACCGAAAAAGTTTAAGAAACCGATCACCACTGAAAGCCAACATCGTAAAAAAGAATGTTCGGGAGAAAGTTCCTCCTAACTGCGACGCGTTCAGTAAATACTTTCTGTTTATCCCACCCCTCGATACATAGCTTCACCCTCGGAAGTGTCCATTATTTCAATAATAACACTTATAAAAACTGTCAGAGTGTATTACTGGCGCAGCGTGGCCGTAAAAGGCGACGTAACAGCTACAGGCCCATAAAACGCCCATACGTTTAAACGCTGCGCCGTAAAGCGGGTGTTCGCTCGTCGATACGACGGACATTAAATTAGTTTATGCGCCCTTATATTGGATAAATACTGTCTGAATAGAGACATGCCTTGATGGGCTTTAAAATATGGCGTTATGTGAGGAGGTTGCGAGGCAATCGGCAAATGAACTCGTTCTCGCGTTATGTAGGTACCTATTTTATGAGCACATTTCATGGGGAATTACAACATAGCATTAAAAGTCATCCTGTTTGTTGCCTGTGTCATTTAAAAGATTCGATTACGTAGGATTAATAAATTATAGGTATAAGTAGAACTGGCTGCTTCAAGCCGCTTCGCCCGCGTGATAGTAGAAAACTATCCGAAGAGAACATTTTCTCGGGATAAAAAGTATTCTATGTGTTATTCCAGGACATGGTCTACCCGTGTACCAAGTTTCATCGAAATCCATTCAGTAGTTTTCGCGTGAAAGAGTAACAAACATCCATACATACAAACTTTCGCATTCATAATATTAGTAGGAGTAGGATAGAATCGGATTTAAATTTAAATATTTACTTTAGTGTTGTGGCTGGGTCCTCTGTGTTAAAGATTCATAGAATTAAAATTTCGGCCAAGGACCAAAGCTTCCAGTGATGAATCTAACTTCAATGAGATTAAAAGATTAATAGGAAAACATATTCCAATACCTACTCGTAAAAAACCAAGAGATAGTTAAATCCTTTATCGTCATCCCGTCATCTCCCGGAGCCGGACACAGTGTACCAGATGACACGGTGTTTTACGATCAGTTTTATTATTCACACGACACGATAACGGCCGCTGACTACTTTCGGGGGATTGAAGGTCAAGCTGAAATAGCTTCAAATTATAAGAATAGGCTAGAGAAGCAAGTAAGTTAGGTATGTAGACTCTCTCCTATAAACACCTTGTAACTAGAATAATGCACCCCTTTGTACACCCGAAAGTTATCCTAATTGTAGGAAAATAATATAGAAATCGTCGCAATAAACTAGTAGCGTATAAGTATATGTATCTACGTACGCAGACACAAACTCTCTAGAAATGCAACTAAGATTTATCAAGATTTTATCAAAATTAGCTATTTTTAAAACAGCAGTGAAGTGTTAGTACCTTTAAACAAAGTACATTCGGGATGTGCGTTTGTTATGTTAAATGTGTATAATATCTTAACTATTACTAAATCAAACGACGCGACTTACATACATAGGTATATAAAATTAAAATAGTTACACACCACTGCGCGCACCGGGGACGCGCGCGCTGTGTACGCTCAACGCGGTGGCGGAGAACTTGTTTTTTGTTTTCTGACTGACTTCACTGTGACGACTTTAAAAGTGTTATGTGATAGGGATAATTAAGTTAATGTTTGGATGTATTTTATACATAAGAGTAATCAAAGTCAAAGTCAAAGTCAAAACTTTTATTGCGAACTAAGTGTTTACAATGTTGTTATAATATCATGTCAGTACTTTTTTTCTTTTTGTTTTTTTTTTGTTTCTTTCTTTTTGTTTTTTTTTTTAGTAATCTGTTTTCGATAGTTTGAAGTTTATGAATAAATAAATAAATAAGTTGTCCATAATAATTAAGTTCTAACATAGGACAAAATACTGTTACTATTGTTGATAAGTAGGTAATACCTAATGACTATTCTTCCTGTCCATGTATCGATGTCCCTATCTATTGGAATCACTAGGATAGAATACACATAAAACTGCGTCAAGTCGATGACCTTTAAACATAACACAGCTGGATTATCTCTATCCTACAACTATGTATACATACATAAACATAATGTAGACTAGAGCGCTATGTGTTTGTATAGGACATCGTTTATCTTAGGGCTATGCGAGCAAGTTCGGCCGGGTCAAACACAAGGAATTCCTTAAGCCTAGACGTCTAATGTGTACCTTAAGTTCTCACTCATGCAACCTAGTTTGTGTGACAAAGTGCTTTGAGGTTAAAGGGATAAGGAGATGAAAATAGCATAAGCATTTCGCCCGTATGACGCACTGAGAGTTTCTACTCTTCGTACGTCATTACATCGTTTTGGTGAGATAATGCCCACGACTAATCAGTTATTTATTTATATTTTAAGTCATTTTGTAATCAAATATGCTCAATTCTAGACCCTAGGATTTGTTTTTTTTAATTGATATAAACTAGTGCTTGGTCGCAATCCCACCTGATGGTAAGCAGTGATGCAATCGCTGATGGTGAGGTGCACTAGTTTATTGAGTCTATTCACTCTAGTCTTGAAGAGACTTAAATTATAATCGGACGGGAAGACCGCAGCAGGCAAATTGTTCCAGTCCTTCAATGTATGCGGTATAAACGACGAGGCGAAATGCTTAGTCCGGACCGTAGAGGTTTCAACAACGTAAGGGAAGATACTCGCTGTACGTCGGGTTGTCCGATGGTAGAAATGAGATGGCGGAATCAAGTCATACAATTCCCGCGCACACTCTTCAGAATACATCCTGTAAAATACCGAAAGGCTGGCCACCCTATGCCTGTTCTCAAGGCTTTGTAGGTTGGACTATTTAGCTGCATAATTAGCTTATATTTTCCCACTGCTGGACAAAGGCCTCCCCCAACTTCTTCCAGATATTTTTTCTCGAGCCACCTTCACCACACTCTTCTCTTGCCACTTCTTCCTAAGTTGGCCTCGTGGGTGTCGTCCATCCTCAGGCACCCCCTTCGTGGGGACTTTTGCTCAGCAGTTAAATATATGCAGCTGACGTGACTCACCCATCCCCGACTCGAGGATACTTTTGATAAATTTAGTGACTCTAACTGATTTAGGAATTAAACCTGCACAGTAGGTGTTCACACTTACAATCACTAAAACAACATGGTAGTAAACAACAAAGTGAAAATTACTGTTTTAGAATGATTGAATGAAAGAATAATTGAACGCATGAATGAGTGAATGAACGAATGAATAAATTATTTATTTTTCAGAATACAGGTAGAATTCGGGTATTTTGAGTTTGATTCCAGATTTTTTTTTATCTAGAATGATAATTACCAAAGACGTCAGTAATCTCGTAGCGACATAAATTGTTCCTGTCACCTCGGACGGCGCACAGTCGATACAGTAGACACAACGTAACAGATGGTCAACAGATTCATAGTCGCAGTAATGCCGCTCGTAATTAACAGTCATTACGCAACTCCGCTTGACCTGCGCCGCTGCACGCAAGCTGTTTAAATTGGGAAAGTAATTATTGTAATATATTATCGAAATATATATTATGTACTTGAAAACATAATATCTTAGGCAAAGTAGACAATGATGAAAAAAAAAAACGGACGGATACCAATGACATTTTGAATGTTAGTTTTAAACAAATAAATCAAATGTCACAAAGTGTATCGTAGAATTCGGGCTCGTCACAGTCATGGCGGTAAGTCCTCTCTTTGAGAAGTGGTTGGAGTGGCGTCACGGCGGCGGCGTCCTCACCTTCCGCATGACGCAGGTTCTCATCAGACATGATAACTTCAGGAGGTCCCTGCAATCCATTCCGCTTAGGCGGAAGAAACACCCAGGTGTCACAATAGTGTGAACCGCCCGGAGGATACGGTGGAGCATTTGGTGGACGTGTGCTCCAAATGGGCGAAGCACCACCGTGTCTTCGTGGAGGTGATCGGCGGTGGTGACTTATCGCACCGGGTCCTGGTTCAGGCCATGATCCGGAGCGAGGAATTATGAATTTAGTTAGAATATTAGGCCACCTTCTGTGATGCAGTAATGTTAGCGAAGGAGACGGCTACACACTTGAGTGAACGGACATCCTTACGCCCCCGCCGCCGAGACTCCGACCCCGACTACTAGCCACAATAGACACGGGTTTTTGAACCGGCCCTCCGGTAATCATCCGGACTGAGCTCAAGTCGTCGACCGCTTGTAGTGTTCAATGTGCTCCTCAAAAAGATGACAGAAAACCGTAGGAGCCCAGTAGGGCCGATGCCAGCGAGAACTGCATAGATTTGCTAAAAAGGAAACCCGTAGTCCTAGGAACGCAAAGGGCAACTGAAGTACACAGGTATGGTTTTAGTCAGTAAAATTATAACACACTCTCTCGCCCCACCTTAGAACGGGAGAAGTCATTGGATGAATTCCCATTAAAAGAAAAGATTGCATCGTAGAATAAATCCATTGTAATACAAAAAAAAAAGTTAAAAACTAAAACCCGACTACGACAAAAAAAATGACGCTGAAAAAGTATGAAACAAGATTTTCAAGATGCTGAAATAGTTAGTAGTTATTAAAGTGTTTCGATTATTTTGTCCGCTAGAGGGCGTCACTTTAAATTTGAGCAATATATTGGAAATGTACAAGTGAAGCCCTGTCAAATGATACCAAACACGGCGTATTTTACTCCATATTTATTTTTAACACATTACTTTTTGTCCGCTAGAGGGCGCCATATCAATTTTTGTGACACGTCACGTAGCCTATGTTCAGCGGACAATTAAGACCGTTCTAACGATACCTCATACGTCAAGTTCCGATAAGTAGATTAGGAGCTATGAGGGAACAGATGAACATACTCACATACATACATAGCCTGTCAAAATCATAACCCTCCGTAGTCGGGTAAAAATAGTTGTCATTGTAGAACATCACTTATTCGATACGCTTAACAAAGTTAACCGTTTACAATTAATTTAAATCCCAGAAACCCCATCAAGAGACTATTCAGTAAAAGGTAAAACACTGTGAAGATTTCCCCCGGGGTCAGTGACCCCGTGCTTCGATAATTGCGCGGCGCAATTACACTTGCATTTAATTACGCGCCGCCAGAGGTCGCCGGCCGCGCGTGTCGCTTCCGCCGCCGCGCCGGAAGCTGCGCACACTGCCGCTTTGTTCCAGCCTCACAATGTGCTGCGGGCATGTGTGTGTGTGTTGCTTGTGTGTTTTTGGTAGGTTGTACGATAATTATTAAAGCAAAGAGCAAATGGAGGCGTAAAATAAATAGTAAGTACGTCAAAATAGATTCAAGAACCATCTATTCGTAAAATATTAAACTAACATAAATATATAATTTTGAAGCGTAATTATTGTATTAGTACCCAAATTGAATACGCAAAATGACAACTCTGTGAGAGTCTATATTAACGTAGGTATTCCTGTTTTTGAGAGATGAAGACTGAAATTAAGTTGATAACTTTACTTAAAAATACGGGAGCCTACATTTTTTAACACACAAAGATAAATATGTTATAATGGATTTTCCATATCTACATGAGTCTACGACTATGCTACGCAGCATGTGGCCGCGTAGCCGCGCCGCTCGTAGCTTGTAGCTCGTAGCATTATATCTTGTCATGTCTCGCGATTCTTATCCACCTGATTCTCGCTTACATTTTATTCATACATAATAAAACCAACATCGACATTCAAACAATAACATTCGTTTTCAACCAAAACAATTCTGTCTCAAAGTTTTCGAACAAAACGAAACCGTTCGTACATTATGTATGTTTTTAATTAACAAAATACGGTAGTTGAACAAAACCAGCGGTGTATCTGGACGAGTCCCATTGTGCTCTGTGGGCACGCGGCTGCCGCGCGCTAGGTATGCAGCACGACAGCCAGGCACGCGCCGGTCGCATGCGTTGACAAAAATCCGGAGCTCTTTCAAACGGATAAGTATTCAAAATAAAAATGTTTTCGTGCACAGTTTACAGCCACTTTAGCAGACCCTGCCGGCTCGGAATGTTGATTACTGGGAATAAAACGGCGGTTGAGTTTTAGCAGTAACAGGTGCGGGGGGAAATATAAGGCTTACTTACTGTTGACATATTAAATAAGCATATCAGTAATATATAGTCAATCGATCTGGATGTAATTAAACACACATACGAACGTTTGATAAGGTCAATTGCGGGTGAGTATAATATTATTAGATTATGGTACTTGATTTCATGACTTCAATATTTAGGTCTTAGTATAGAAATATTTTTCAATGCGATTAGTATTAGGGAAGTTCTATCAGTTGAACAATGGGGTGAATAAAATAAACAAAATAAAAGTACTTTATTTCAGACCCTAGTCCATATTATGTTAGTAAAAACCTCCTCCTTAAAAACTACGTTAGTAAAAGATACAATAGGAGATAGTAGATAATTTAAATAATAATAAACGCACTTTATTAAAAAAAAAAAAAAATTAGTTTACTCACTGGCTGACTCACTACTCAATTATTATGGAATTATTGTTTGTGGACGAACATGTAAAACATATTTACAAGACATAAGGATTATACACATAAAACTTATTTGAGTTCTTAGTTAGCAGCAAGGTAAAAAGTAAATGCGATGAGGATTATGAAAACTTGTTTTCGGTTTCTAATATCTTGCCTGTCGATATGAAAGTTGACTTAATATATCTAGAACATTATTACAGTGAAGAGTTCAAAATACCTAACTACAAAAATTAAATTTATTACAAGAAGTCTGAGACAGAGACTTTTTCAGCCAAAAGTAATAAATGACTATGGAAAAATATCATCCCAATTTTGTGCCAAAAGTTATTCAATAAAAATAGATTTTTTAAATAATGTAATAAGCTTAATAGAAATTAATTATAAGGATTAAAGGTGTCATAAAGTCGAGACTAAGGAATTTGTTTTTCTCGATAAAGACGACACTTCGTCGGACGTTTAGGTTGGAGACTCATCGCTTACTACTAAGTAATGTGTTTTGAACTAGAACGACCTGCCACCTCTGTGGTTGTAAAGAAATAAATTTATCAAATTAGTGTAAAAAAAAAAAATTTAAGCATTGTTTAAGTTTCCATAGTATTATTATGTAGTGAACATCACAAGACATCATTATGAACAGTGGTGGCCCAGTTGTAACGGCCCTGACTTACGAGTTGTAGGTAGCAAGTTCGAACTTAGTAGGGCGCATTACTTAGTGTAATTTCTTTCATACTCTCGAAACGGTGTAGGAAAACTTCACATGTGATACATGAAACATGTGATATCCACCAATCCGCACTGAGCCCGGGTAGTGAATGAAGGCTGTTTGAAGGCCGGACGGTGAGCTACCCATTGCTCGACGGCTGGGACGTAAGGATGTCCATTCCCTCTAGCGTGTGGTCTTCTCTTCTGCTAGTATTACTGCTTCGCAGAAGGAGGCCACCGCCATCTATTCCCTTCGCTCCGGACCATGGCTTGTACTAGGGCTCGGCGCGAGATGTCACCGGCGCCGATTGCCCTCATGAGAATTCAGCGGTGCTCCACCCAAGCGAGGCACACCTCCACCGTATCCTCTACTGTGTCCTCGCGGTGGTTTGTTGGATACGTATAAATAAAACAACAAATCAAAAGAATAAATCATTTTTTTAAAGAGTATCCACGAAGTTTCTTGCTGATTCGTCTGCTTAGAAAACGACCATTTGGTACCGTGCCCTACCTTTTAACGTTTTATAAGTGCCCATGTAGACCTTTGTGAAATAAATAATTTTGAGTTTTGAGTTTGATGAGGTTGTCCGTTGGTGTGATTGAGTTTTTTTCCGCTTTTCAACCTGGCTTTACAAAACAGAATAGCTTTAATTATGAGCTTTTAGTTAGTACTGTGAATGGATCCCGGAAGGGATTAGTGACATATACTGAGCTTCTCACAGAGAGTCAACAACTTGATTCAATATCTTAAATCTTTTCAATAAATCAGCAATAATAGCACGCTCAGTCTTTTCCAGTATTAGTTTACAACGTTTGCTAAATAGCTGCAGTTAGAAACTCTCCGGATTGCAGTTACAAGCAGTGCTGCACTGCCGCATAACTCGAACATGTTACAAGCAGCTAATATTTGCACCTTATATGCTAATGTAAGCAGTCAACATAAACTCGATGAATTCATTACTGAATATGGAGAAAATAGTGTTTTAGAGAAATTATTGGTCGGTGAGGATTGCTGCACTATATAATTTGACTTTTAATCTGTTATTGGACAGTTCAAATTTGAAGAGGGAGAGGGAGGCCGAAGAAAAGATGGTTGCATTGTGTGAAGAGTGATATGAAAGAAATGGGAATTAGTTATAGCGTGGCGGGTGAAAGACGAGAATGGAAGAAAAAAACGTGTTGCACCGACCCCAAATAACACGAGAAAAGGATAGAAAGATGATGATGATGAAGGGTTGAAATATTGTATAGTTTTAGGAATCTTTGAACCTTGAATAAAGTTTTATATAAAATCTTGATAGCAAGAAGTTCGCTTGAGGGAGGAGATCTATGTCTAACAGTGAACTAGACTAGCAAAATCTGATAAAGCTGTAGCTCTATCGGCCTATATATGTCACGTAATTTTACAAATTAATTCCTGAATATACCTTCAACTGAGAAAAGATACCACTGCCTTATTTCCTCTAATTACTAACACGACACATAATCTAAAATAATTATAAAGCAGTGACGTAGACGCGCGAGTTGCGCAGCTCGGTTCGGTTCCGGCGGAAACACGCCCGGACTGGTATTAACAACCCGGACGACGGGAATTAATAACTCCGGCGATTTATACTAGTTCCAACTTTACCTCAAAATATATTGTTAGTCCTAGCCCCGGAACTGTCAGAGAACTCATTGTACTAACGCAAATGTAAGCTTTAACAATCACCTAACATTTAGCTGGTAGGTACACTAAAAAATAACTTAAAAGAATCAAATGATGATCTGTGAAGACTTTTTTGATTTATAAGTTTTTGAAGTGTTTTAGAAAATCTGAGTCGGCTGAATCTTCGACATTGACTAATTAGTAACCGTAAAAGCAAATTTCAAAGAAATTGTAAACGTCTTACACGAAATCAATTTTGGCTTTTTTTTTTAGGTGGGAAAATCATCTAATGACAAAATCCGCTCTTGGGCGGAGCGAGAGATAGTGTCAGACTTTTGCTGATTAAAAACCCACTCCTGTTCCTTCGTTGCCTTTCGTACCTGGGCCGAGTTTTCCTTTCAGAATCAGACCCTTGGCGCCAGTAGATTTCGACCCTGCTGGGCCCTTACGGTTTGCTGACATCTCACTGAGGCGCGCGTGGAACAGTACGCGCCGTCGACGACTTGGGCTCGGTCCGGACGGTTACCGGACAGTTGGATGGCGATTGTTCGCAGTCCGCAAGCCCTCGCCTAAGGTGGCCGGAAATCGGGATCGGAATCCCAGCGGCGGTTTTTTTTTTTTAAGGTGGGAAATCAAAACCACACCTGTATCCTTCAATTACCCTTTGCGTTCTGGGGCGTGAGGACCGTCGCCTCACGAGATCGGCCGCCTCCTTTGCTAGCGTTACTGCTTCGCAGACGGAGGTGACCGCCTGCCACTCCTCCTCGCTCCGGACCATGGCCTGTACCAAGGCCCGGCGCGAAAGATCACCGCCGCCGATCCCCCGCACGAGGACACGGCGTTGCTCTACCCAAGCGGGGCACACCTCCACCATGTGCGTATCAATTTCGGCTTAAGAGTAATTCAATTTACACCAAACAAATAATTGAAATGATCGTAAGTAATTTATAAAAAATGCAGTAAATAAAGTGAAACCTAAAAAAATTCAAAGACACTTTAATTTCGGAAGGCGGTAAAATGAAGATACAAAACCAATAACACCGGTTTCCGGAATTAAGATTGTTTTGGCAGTTTTATGTTGTACGTTGAGACAGAGAATTAGTTTGTAGATCGATTGTATTTGTTTTTAAGAAAATTTGTTTAGTTTTCACTTTTTGGTTGTGGTACTCTGGCTATAAGAATGACCATAATTTCTCAATCTTATCTTTGGTGGCGTTTTATTGTGAAGAAGTTCAGTTTTGTGCCTCTATAGGCCCAGTCCACTCCATCGTAGTAGTAGTTAGATTTGTATCAAACTATGGACTGGGCTGGCATATCTCACTTGATTCGGAATTTTATGCACTTAACAATATCTTAATCACTTTATATTTCCGAAGTTCAAAGTCGGAGCTATACCTAATTTAATCCAACCCAAAAATAGTCTCTTTCGAAAATCTTTCTTGCAAACAAAAAAAAATCTTTAAAATCAGTAGAAAATTAGCAAAGATAACGCTAATCAACGTACTAAACCAAACAATCAGTCGAATTGCGAACCTCTTCCTTTTTTTTAAGTGGGTGAAAAATAAAAAATAAACCTCAAAATATGTAAAGTACGCAATCAAAGCATGGTAGTTATAGGAACATTAGGTTGCAGTTTCTCTCCGCTAAGTAGCTCGCAGTTGACGCTACATGCTCGGAATTGTTTTGTAAGTACGTGCTTACACGAGGCCCTCGCATAGTATACTATCTAAGTTATGCAACAAATGTATTAAATGTTTGTGGGACATGCTTACTTTGAGGAATGGGATGGTAAAGCAAATGAGAAGATAATACACATATTTGGTATTCGTAGGACAGATGGCTAGTACTCGTATTTGTTCATAAGTAACATCTTCATTCAATGAGTTTATTGTAGTCCTCAACTGAACATGGGCTTATGACAAGCTTCTCTACAGTATCTGATGTTCCACTTTCCACATCCAGTATGGCCCAACCCACCTTTAAGAACTTCCGTATTGTTATATTTCAACATCTTATCTTATAGTGGGGCTGGCCCTAAAACCAGAGCACTTCGACCCTTCTGGATCTTTTGTGCTATATATTTCAACATACATCCACCAATATCAAATGCCCGATCATCTTAGTTACCAGTACACAAAAACAGAAATAGTTCCAAATTCAGTTATCGTGTTGTCTAGGCCTCAAAGAGCTAGTTACCCACTCTTCTCTGCGCCAAACAATATAAGATGCAAAACGCGTTAGTGGGACCACAGAGTATGGAACTGCAGCACTGGCAGTGTCTAGGGCGGGCAGTGGGTGAGGATAATTGCGATTTGAATACAACTTCTGCAAGGGGCTATTGAAATCCGCCAGTTTCTACACGTGACATGAGGGTCTATAAAAAAACAGGAAATTCTGTCCGTAGTAAGGATTAACTATAAAACGAAAATATGTATAGTATATGAGGTTACCGCATTTTCAAAACGTCACATGATCAATGCTAGAGATGGCTTTCAACCATCGTTATCGGTGATATAAGATTACTTTAATAACGAACTTCAGGAGACACGCATGGGTTTATTGAAAAGCGCAGAAAATGCACGTCTAGCATCGGCCGCCGTGGTATCTCCGTGCTCTGTAGTAGAGGCGCATCAAGCCGATATTAGCATTGCAAACGCTGAACATCGAGCCGTCCCGGACTCACGGGCTGCACGTAATGTGGACCGACGTCCAACTACTGTGTTTGGATACTGGAACGAGTGGCTTTGAGGAATTGAAGAACCATTTACTGATGGCTGCCGTTGGAGTGGCATACTAGTTGGCTGTCAAAGTTAACGGTAAACAGGAAAATAAAAATAAATATACTGTTTTGTGTTTATTGTTAGGGCAGGGATTCTATTTAGTGTCTATAGGTAGCGAAATTATATATATTAATTAATAATTATATGTAACCGACTTCAAAAAAAGAGGAACTACAATCCGTTTTGGATGGTGCACAGACTTCGACTCGCACTTGCCTGGTTTTTTTATTATGCTGGTCCGGCCATAAAGTAAGTTATGACGTTTAAATAAAGAATCCTAATATTATTTTTGTCATTTGTTTCTTACAAAAAACCGTGCAACAGAATTTACATTGTTAAACAAGTTCGGAAATCATCGACCAAAGTGAAACTCACCACGAGGAAATGATATTTAATAGGTAACGGCTCGGAATGGCAGCAAGCGGTCACAAAGTGGAGTTGAACAACGACAATACAATGGTTCGTTCTTTATGTCGTCGACTCGGTATAGAGGGGTATAGCGTGTATTTCATGTGTCAAACACAAGTCGACTCAGTCGCGGCATCAGGACGATATGTGCCAAAACATTGCTCTCGACATCAAAGGACCAATATAAATAGAACTTAGTTTTTTTGTTTTGTTTGACTATTAAAAGGAATAAAATAATCGTAACCCAAATTGTTTGTCAAAAGTGTAAATGCAGAAGGTTTCAAACTCCAATAAAATGATTTTCACAGAAGAGTGAACAAAACAGTCCCGTATAAATCAACAAGAGCTAGACCACAATGAAACTGTTCGTTCTTCTTACAGATTACAGTTCTATACAGTTAATTATTTATCGTCAATACTTTTACAAACCTACTATAATTATATACCTTTCAATACACTTACTCGAAAACCCGCTCTTATCCCACCGCTTCTGACTGTTCGCAATTGACCGTTTTTCGCACTAGTGCAGAAAAGTGCGCGTACTCGATTCGTCACAATTTTATTACATTTATCGTATCAGGCTGGGCAGGCGTCGATCCTCATGAGTCGCGCGTCAACCTCCGTTTATTTATGTCTTCGTAAGTGTATTGGAAAACGTCGTTTGATACACGTGGAAATTTGTCACTGCAGCCCTCGGTTGCATAACACTCTCCTCAAGGCTCGGGTGAATGCCGCCTCTGTCATAATGACTTTCTCCACTTATATCAAAATGTACTAGGTATATCATATAATAATATATATGTATATTAATGTAGTGCAATTATGTTGTGGCCAGATCGTTGAATTGATCAGTTCATGATGTGACCAACCATTTCACACATCTTACATCGTAGCACAATATTGCCAGCACAAAATCCAACCGCTTAACTCACAACCAATACCGCTGACCGTAATTCGATATCCCGCTAATCAAGCTCGAGCACTTCCTGAAGTACTTCCCGCTGCAGAGTACATAGTGCTGTCTGCAAAGTAGCCTGCAGACTGCAGAGCCCGCTGAGCAAAGGGCCCCAACTTGGGATCCTCGGCTTAAGTGCAAAGTTATGATTGCTAAGCCCGCAGTGACCGTGTTACAGTTATTTAACTTAGTTATTAGCTCGGCATTGATATAATGTTCTGCTTTGTGCCCTAACTTGTGCTGGATAAGTTAACGTTTTAATACCAGAAGATTACAAACGGTACTTGAATATTTAATTGTAATAATTGTAAATTACATTTTTTGGAGTTAAGTTTTTCATATAGAATCCAGTTATTAGACAGTGACATGTTTTAAATGCAATGTGAATTGTTAAAATATTCATGCCTCGTAAAGTTAGTTTACATGAAACTTTATTATTACATACGAAACAAACAAAGTTACTTCAGTACCCATTGAGGTCATCACCTCATGCCAGACCTGGCCAGGATTTAGATTAAAAATAAGTTTTCTAGACACAAAACTCAGTTTTCTAGCAAAAAATCTTTACGCATAAGACCAGAGCAATCAATCCGGCGCTACCCGCGAACATCAGAGCGCGCGGAGGCAGCTGAGCGCCAAATTAATCCGTTCGCAGGTACAATAGCACCGCATTGTGCGCGTACAATTGTTTTCCCCACATATTGCGTCCCCGGCCTTAATAACGCGCGGTTTATGAAAAACTCTCCTTTTTAATGTTAGCGGCGGCGCGGGCGGCTTCCTGTCGTGCAGCCGCAGGGTGCGGGCGAGTATCAAGAAATAACCACGAAATAACGCTATATCTTTGTTGATGGCTTGATTTCGTTTGGGCTTTTGCATTTTGTGGTGTTTGAAATGTGAGGAGTTTTATTGTTGTTTGAGACGTTAATTGGTGTATGTTTTCTCCTTCCCTGACAAATCAAAGAGCAATCAGTGTTATGCACTCAGTCACTAATTTTTATTGCTATGCAATTTCTTAAACTTTTCTTTGCTTTTTTTCCATAAGTAACTAAACTGACTAGTAGATAAGTAACTTATTAGGTCAATTAAACTTCAGCAAAAAACTATATTATTAAAAATAAATAGAAACAAAAACAACATTTAGTGCTTGAACAAACCCATACCTACTAACTCAAAATGAAACGGTTGAAATATTTTCCGTTACTGAAAATAGCTACTTCAACCTTAATTTCATTTAACAAATCATAGATTGCGAACAAAATTCCTTTAATTTATCTCCGCTAATAGATATTAACGTTGTAAAGCTTTGTACACATGGCGTCAATAACATGGACCAGTAAATACAAGCGCAAATTAATGTTAGCTATCTGAAATCCAAGTCGCTTCCTTAACGACTGGAGAATTGGCACTAAGCGGTGCCACTAAGTGCCACCTAAGGGTGCCTCTAACGGAAAATGTACATCAGTGATAACTGAGTGGCAACTATTTGTATTTGTGGTTTTGATAAACTAGAATAACTACCACTACTTTTACCACCACTACTATTATTTTCGTTCGAGTTGTCTATAAGAGATTGTCCTGTGTGATAAGACCGCCCTTTGTACACTTTGTTTTTGTATATGTTTATCTTGTCCACAGAATGCTGTGTACAATAAAGTATATATAATACTAATAACTACCGTGTTTCCTGATAGCTACAGCCTGGGGATCTTTAAGTCAAGAGTGAATAGGTTACTTCTAGGTCAGCGCGCTCCATCGTCGACCACATCGTCGCTTTCTATCAGGTAAGATAGCGGTCAAGCGCGAGTATATCAACAATAAACTGTGTAAGATATGGCGTTAAACCGATTTTTTGTATAAGAGCCAGAATCTATCGATGACTTTAGGTAATTTCCAGTAAGTTAGTTAAACGTTATCTCAACTAGAAATACTCCTGTATCGTGGGTCACCTATTATTATTAAGTTAGTTAAACGTTATCTCAACTAATTATACTCCTGTATCACTAATATGTAGTCTAACATACACGTACCCTCACATAAACAAGATACCCAGACGTGGAACAACTAAATGTATGTCATACAAATATTTGAACTGCTTGAGAATCGACCCCGCAGCAGCTTATCGCTCAATCACTGTGCTGACCGAGCTATGCTGTTGATACATATCAACAAAACAGTCAAAACATAGCCTTCCCTTCCTATAAGAAGCGCTGTCTGTCAGCAAAAAATATAGAACTATCTAAGAAAGAAAAACAATAACACGTATAATAGTCTATTAATTTGATGCCAGTTCGGAAAGCTCGTAAAGTCAATTTAAAAAAAAAATAGTGTACCTAAAAACACCTTTAATATTTTCATATCACTATTTAAATATTTCAAGAAGTACCAAATTTTAATAGTACCACAGTCTGTTAAACCTAGGTTACATTTAAACTGTTTTCATCTCAATTAATCAGACAAAGTTTACTGTTTGATGTCGCCGCTGGAGCACCAAGAGTTAAGGGGGTGCATTACTTTCATTGTAAGCGGCAAGTTAATTAAAAGTTTCTAGTTTTTACACTTAAACTTCTTCCCTCTGCCGTTATTGTTGCGTTAATTCCTGTGGCGAAATTAAAATATAATTACTTGTACTAAAACTGTTTGTGTAGTAAAAAAATAAATAAATTTATGTAATCGTGATTTTTTTTACACAATTTTTATTTTTGTACGATTAAGGCTGAATTTACTGCCTTCAAGGTTATTATAGTTTCCAATTCTTATTCTTTGTTTGATTTAGAAACTTTCGGTGTTGTTTATGATTACGAATAGGTACTCATGCTGATTTGCTGATTGCGTGTACATGTTGACATTTAGTGAATTTAGTTGCAGAATATAGTAACGAAAAGAAAAAAAAAACTTAATCTGCTTGATAACAACCTTTTACACACCAAACAACACACTTAACCGATAAGTGATACACAAGGACACTGCTAAGCCGGGCGAGTGTATAAAACTAAACAAAATGCACAAAGCGGATTCAAATTCCGAAGCTTTTCCTTTTTATCCCGTTTCATCGAGTTTAGTCCCTCGTCGAGTCTACGACAAAAAAGACAATAGAACATTAGTTTGTGTATCCTTCTCTGTGTCGTGATGGCCCAGTGGTTAAGGCACCCTCTTCTCATGCATGACGTTGATTAGAAACCGGGTAAGACGTACTAATTTTTCTATTCATATGTACTTTTCAGTCTGTTTTTCTATGACATTATTTACACTCCGTGCTTCAAAAAACACGTAAAGCCGTTGGTCTTGGTTATCATTCGTAGATCTTTGACAGTCTTTACAGGTTGTTAAACGCCAGAAAGTCTGTCCATCAGTTTGTCCAAGGAGTATAATGTTGCCCAGTAACTGGGTTATGGAGGGCTTCTAGGCAGTCGCTCCATGTAAAACACGGAGATGGGTAAAGACAGGCTGCCAAAAAATTGGGGATCTTAGTTAATGTGAGACGGTACCTACTTCACGCCGGAACAGCTGCTCAACCTTTATCAAGCGCAAGTTCAATCGTGTATGGTGTACTACTTTCATCTTTGGGATGGGTGTGCCAAACTCCAGCTTGATGCCCTGGAGTCGATTGAGAAGCAAGCCTAGAAGATCATCGGTGATGATGCACTTGTCGAGTCAAAACTCCAAAGTTTTGAGCATCGACGAGCACCAAGTTGCTGGCCTGTCGGTTTTCTATCGTTTAAATTTCGGGGAGTGTGTGTTGGAATTGCACAATTTTTTTTATTGGTTCATTAAAAAAAAATTACATAAATATTATCTTCTGCCAAACTGCAGTACAGTTTGTCGGCATTTAATTCCACTCAAGTCCGTTCCATCATCGGACTACTACTACTAGACCATTGGTACATGATGGACATCCCACCCACACGTACAAAGCGTTTTGGGAACACATTCATTATGTGAACAGCTAAGGAGTGAAATTCCCTGCCGAAGTGTGTGTTTCCTGATAGCTACGTCCTGTCTTTAAGTCAAAAGTGAATAGGTTACTTCTCAAGCATGCTCCATCGTTGGCCACATTGTTGCTTACCATCAAGTGAGATAGTGGTCAATCGCGAACCCATCAATAATAAAAAAGTTCCAGAGGCAGAAATTCGTTACGTCGCGTCGGTCAAACCTAATTCGTTCCTTACTAGAGACCAAACTTGCGCTGCCATCCGCATCGCTAAAAGTAGGACAACACAAAGAAATATAGTTTACAAGAAAGTTACTCGTCGAGGTCACGACTCTCAATATTGAGGATAAACGACGCAAGGAGGGGAAATTTGTAATAAACACATTGAATAACAAAATTTCTCTCGATCTCTAAACATTGAAAAGTAAGTACATCCCATACATGCATGTTATATTTGTTCGTTATACTAATCATGTTAGGGGTTTTGAAGAGCTGCTCATGGTCCCAAGGCAGAACAAGTTCCACATAATAATACAACGTTTCCAGTATGTGCATAAAACATACATCAGTTGGAAAACATCACACTGAACGTGAGCCTTCCCCAGAGATGACTGAAATAACCAGACATAGAAAAACAAGAGAAATTGCCAAATATTCAGCTTGATGAACACAGCTTGATGGTAATAATTAACAACTTTACAAATAGGTTGAAGGTGACGCTGACTTCATTATCTTATTTTGTAAATATCATAAATGGCAAGACCTAAGTAATACGAGGTTTTCGTCTACTCATCACCATCACCAAGATGTAGTCGTATCAAGAGTGACTGCTAAGCAGCTGACAAAGAGCTAAATTTCCTATAAGTAAATGCTTATTACCAGCCCGGAGTTTGGATGCTAGATCAATGGCACCATAGTTTCCTAGCTAGGTGTACTGGTTTATATTATCACGTGAATGTTACTCTGTTAGATATAAGATACAGTGTCTCCTGTTTCAGGAAAGGGATTAATAACAAGCGAATAACAAAAGAGATCATAACAATATTCTAGGAAACGAGCAAATGCAAGATAAACATACTTACTAACAAATACGTGAACTTTAAACTTTTAAGATGAATAAGAATTACGCTAGATAAGAAGTGGGTTATCTACATACTTGTAAAAAATCTAACTAAATAACTTAATACCGTAAAACAAAAACACTAAACTAATCAAACTAACAAAAAACGATTAATTAAATTATTTATGATATCGAAAAACTTCTTCCCATTGCTGTCAACTGTATGAATGTTTCCGAAAGACTGGCCACTGGCATTGTGTTCTCGATACGATAAGTGTCAAGGCGTTTCTTTACAATTTATGAGCACTCGGACCCCACGCTCCGAGAGCTTCAACCCCAATCGGCTCGAAAATATAACTTCCAACAAGGTCATTTTATTACCGTCGCTTCAGGTTTTTCCCAGCCATAGAAGCAGAACCAGCACAGCACGATGAGCTAGAAAGATGGAGCAAGATTATCGACACAAGTAGCGTCCCATTATATATATATATTTTTTCATTATATATAGGCATATAGAGCATCCTGCACACTGTGTAATCTTGGAAACAAAAATTACAATGTTATGTTTTTTATTATGATAGATAGGCTCACTTTTGACCACTATCTCACCTAATGATAAACGATGATGTGGCCAACGATGGAGCACGCTTCCCTAGAAGTAAAATTTTCACTCTTCTTACTACTAAAAGACCCCTAGGTTATAGCTAACAGTGTATGAGCAACATGTGTATGAGCTAAATAGTAGACAATGTGAATGACATTTTTTCTAGAAAAAAGGTGACTACTGAGATAACATCACAAAGTTACACCGTATCCTAATAAATTAGGATGAGAACATAACAATAGTGACGTGTATGACATAGCAAATTAGGCACAACGCCTCATTATAATTACGGTAGATGAAACACATGATACCTACCTATATTATATACGAAGCCACATACAAAGCAATAATAGGTAAGTAATTAGTATTAACAGGAGCCGCGTTTGAATCGAGTCAAGTTGCTGTGAAACTGTTCAGCGGTTGTTATCGAGACTAGTCGAGAAGAAACGTTTGATCAATTAGTTGCTTAGCGGCGACATTGTTAATGAAGAGCATGTCCATTGATGGTTTAGTTATGATGAATTTGAGGGCTCTATATGTGGATGAAGCACAGCATTGACAATCTATCTCCAGTTATCAATCATCCGTTGTTAATTCTAAAAGAGTAGTTATTTTCCACTCTATTCGTTATTAATTCATGACACTGAAGTAAAATTATCTTATCAAACTGTTCATTGTACTGTTTTCCTTTCTAATCTCTTCTATTGTTGAATCTTTGCTGAGCAATTTTTATTTTGATACCACCTTTTTCTCTTTTTTTGGTATTATCTGAAAAGCTGCTATTCTGAAGTGGGATTAGGCTGAACGTGTTTGCCGTATGTCAACTAATCTGTAGGCTAAACGAGCCGCTTATTGGGTCCAAGTAAACGCAAGGCAACATCACGGTAGGCCAAGGTGAAGGTGGAGAGATAAGCTAGACAACTACTGGAGGGACTGGCCCACAATATCTAAAGACAGTCGTATGTGGAAAAGGGAGAGGGACGCATTTTCTCAGCGGTGGGACATAATAGGCTAACAACAACAATAATCTTTTTCTTCAAAACGCAATAAAATAGACATTTACAGAGACTTTTACTTTCGACTGTATTGGCAGTCGAAAGAAAAGTGAAATCAAAAGTTATTGCCAAACTGGAAACACAATCACACATGGCGACTAACCCGCACTATTAGAATTTGTCGAAGTAAATTGTGGAGTCAAGTCAGACCATCGAACTGTTGCGGCGAGCTGGGTGCCGCCGCTACACAAGCCGGTTAGTTTAATCGTTGTTAGTTTAAGCAATTTGGATTTGTGTACCTATTGATTGTAAGTTGTAAACTTACTATCTGAAGCCTATGGAGGTACTAAACACCATATATCCTTAATCTTTTGAGTGCGTAATTAGAGACACAATAGTAAGACAATGGCGCGTGAACGCCGGCGTTAATGCGGGGATCAACAGCTTAAAATCTGAAAAGGGGATCGGAGTGCCATATTCTAAACTATTACCGATAAAAATTCTGCCCTCCTGTCTGTGTTGTAGTCGTAAGCTTTTCGATGTCCGCTTCGGTCCTCACGACTGTTTTTTTTTTTTTTTTGCGGTGGGAAAATCATCTTATGACATCCCCGCCTAAGGGCGGGGCGGGAGATAGTGTCAGACTTTTACTGACTAAAAACCCACTCCTGTTCCTTCGTTGCCTTTCGTACCAGGGCCGAGTCTTCCTTTCAGAATCAGACCCTTGGGCCCAGTAAGCTTCGACCCTGCTAGGCCACTACAGTTGCTGACATCTCCTTGAGGCGCGCGTGGAACAGCACGTGCCGTCGACGACGTCGGCGATTGGGGCGTGAGGACCATTGCCTCGCGCGATCGGCCGCCTCCTTTGCAAGCATTACTGCTTCGCAAAAGGAGGCGACCGCCTGCCACTCCTCCTCGCTCCGGACCATGACCTGTACCAAGGCCGGCGTGAGAGATCGCCGCCGTCCTCATGACTGTAGGCTTATCTCTATCTTCTTTACGTAGCAGCACCTTTCCATCCTGGAACCATATATATTATATGCTGGTCGAAGTTTTTGTTGAGATAGTCACAGCAACTATTTATTAGCTTTGGTTAGGGCACGACGCAAAGTGACTTTTGTCTTGGCTATTTATACAGGAGCTTCGTATAAATTCAAATAAGTAACTAGATACTAAGTCCTTCTAGCCATGTGGCTTAAAGGACTTAATGTCCAAACTACAATACGCTTTTATTTTTTATAAGAGCGTAACTGTCAAGTTGTCAATGACATTTCTTTCAGTTGACGTCCGTGACGTCAGTCACGCTTCAGTCGTAAGGGAGAAATTTTCCTACTAATATTAGGAACGCGAAAGTTTGTGTGTGTGTGGATGTTTAATGAGAAGGGAAGAAAAGTAGTAAAAATATTTACTAAGAATTATGCCGCGAAAGAGTAAGTGTAATATTTCTTAAAGCTCAAATAAAGCTCGAGCTATGAAAGTAGCTAGAGTTAACGCCACGTTTCCACAAGCCGAACTGCAAAGGCTTGAACAGGCGGAGCGTGAGGCAGCTCACAGAGCTACTGAGACACCAGAGCAGTCCCGAGCTCGGCGTCGACAGCATGCTGAATATCTGGCATCATATTTATTATTTTAGTGGTAATGTATATGTATTTTCTTATTATTCTTCAATGTGTTATTATGGTTTTTATTTTTTAATGTAATTTTTTAGTTTGTAAGTTTCTACTGTACAACACCTTGGACTTCCTCCGTAACGTTGTACAAGTGCTTGTAAATAAATAAATAAATAAATAAATAAATCTCAACGAGCTACTGAGACACCTGAACTGTCCCATGCTTGGCGTCAACAGAACACTGTATATCTGGCATGTCAACGAGCTGATGAGACACAAAAACAGTCCCCAGCTCGGCTTCGACAATATGGTGTATATCTGGCATCTCAACGGGCTACTGAGACACCTGAACAATCCCAAGCTCGGCGTCAACAGAACGCTGTATATCTGGCATCTCAACGAGCTGATGAGACACCAGAACAGTTCCAAGCTCGGCTTCGACAACATGCTGTATAATTCTGGCATCTGAACGAGCTACTGAGACACCTGAACAGTCCCAAGCTCGGCATAAACAGAACGCTGTATATTTGGCATCTCAACGAGCTGATGAGACACCAGAACAGTCTTATGCTCGGCGTCAAAAGCATGCTGAGTATCTAGCATCTCAACGGGCTGCTGAGACACCTGAACAGTCCCAAGCTCGGCGTCAACAACATGCTGAATATCTAGCATCTCAACGAGCTAATGAGACACCAAAACAGTCCCAAGGTCGGCGTGTTCAGCAAACGACTTACATTGCGTCTCAAAGAGCTACAGAAACCGTAGAGACCCTTGATTACGACGGCCACAAGCTTGTTAAAATAGAAGCGATGAATAAAGAATGCAGGTGGGTGTATTTCTTCTCCTACTCCTGCCTGTTTTGAGCCTCTACGGTTTTTGTTAGGTCGTCTAGTTTTTTCCGCAGAGGCTTACGGATAGCTCAATGGGCTTCAATTTTAAGACCTTTTTCAACACTGTTGTATCCTTATATCCTTCAGAAACTTGTCACTATCTATAGTATGTTGCAATTACCCATGATGTTTCTGTTGGAGGTGGCGCCTTCCTCTTCTTCGTCCTCTTCGTCCGGAATAAAGAAGGATAAGATTTTCTATTAAGTGAGTTTTGAGTACATTCCTCACATATTCAGTCCAGGCTGTCCGCGTTATGAAGAGCAGACAGTTGTTTCGTAGACAGACCAGAGCAGGTTTTGTTTACATGAAAAGTCTTGGCACAGCTCCTGCATTCCAGACCAGGCGACCTGTTGGTTATTTCTTTGTTGCAGATGTCACACTTGGTCATTTTATTTGAAGTAGATGGTACTTAGCGCACAAATTACTACGACTTTGACAACGAACTTGTACGTACGACAGCGTGATAGCAAATGAATGAACTGAAAGACACAGATGAGTTTTTATCAGCAAAAGTCTAACACGCCCTTTCGGTCTACCCTAAAGCGGCATTTCATGACTTCCAACCACAAAAAACAGTTAAACTTATTTTCATTTTTTATTCATCGCCATATAATAGCTTTGCATTAGTTTATAGTTTGTGTAACTTTTTCACATTTCCCGCCGTTTGGCGTCACGAGCTTCACGTCCATAGTCGCCGGGGGACCAAGAACGTTGCAAACTACTCAAAATAAATGTTGCTCCCTCCCTCCTTTCTGTTTTTATTTTATGTAGTTACGTAAATTAGTAGTGAAATTATAGAACTTTGTAATTGAAATAAGTTTCTTATATATTTTGAGAATAAAGTGCACGAATTAAGGTTTATTCACGATGTAAATCTATCGCTTTCAGCATTTCATCATCATCATCATCATTTCAACCAATAGACGTCCACTGCTAGACATAGGCCTCCCCAAGTGTCGCCACAATGAACGGTCCTGTGCGTCTCGCATCCATCAGATTCCCGCAACCTTAACCAGGTCATCGGTCCAAGGTGGACCGATGACCTGGTGGCCGTCCGTAGGGGGCCTTCCAACACTGCGTCTTCCGGTACGCTGTCGCCACTCCAGAACCTTTCGGCCCCAACAGTCATCTGAATGATTTAGCATTTAAATGAGATAAAATTTTAAAAGTTAAATCTAATAAGTCTTTTGCACATAGGAATGTTATCATCTTATAATATCTCTTAATATTTTCAAATATCGGAGCCTTGTGAATTATAAATAATAATAAAATAAAAATGTTTATTTCAATTACAATAGGCATTTTGATACAGATTATTGGAGATCACCTTTTAAGCAAGGAATTGCTTGCATTAGGTGACTCCGCACTTCCATTTGTAATTTTTATGCAATTGAAATGTACACAATGTAAAAATGTAAATCTAAAAAAGAATAAAAATAAAAAGGTTAAGTACTTAATAACATCCTTTTTTGAAGCTGGTTAAAAATTATAAATTATATAGACAACATACTTACAAATGTTACAAACGTTTTAGGTTGCCGTTAATATGCCCTTCTATTTATTTTGATATTAATAAAACATCAAAACAAAACAAAAAAACAAAAGCGTGTACATGATATTTGTAAAATTTAAATAATTTTAAATATTCTGATATTTACTTACCGATATAATTATATAACGCAATTCAGACCTAAAATAAACATTAAATTCAGCGACTACGCAGGATATTAGCTACTCTCCTACACACGCCGCGCCGAAGTCGGCCTGTCGTGACGGGCACATGTGAGAGGATGGGCCGCAGCCCCCGAACCCGCGCCGGAGGGACAGGGTGTCGCACACACAACTCAATTTGCAATGTTTACACACCGTATTTGTTTGTACCTGGTATTTTATGAAGCACACAGGCCTGAATACATGGGACTACTATGTTTACGAGGCGTGAAATTTTGACAGTAAGCCCTAATTTTCATTTACAAAAGTTTTAACTAGCCCGCAATATGACTGTCCTGGTTTCATTCTGTGTCAAATTATATTATTATTCAGGAGGAAATTGAGACCATTATCAAAACCCAGTGTGTAACAGCTTCCCTTTATAGACAGACACAAGGGATCGTTCTGGGGAGATGCCATAAACACATTGCGCTCGGGGTAGATCGATGATAGAAGATGAATGTAGTTCATTCATATAATAGTCGGTGCTTACGACACCCAAGGGTGATGGACGGTTGCTGTGTTTGTAACAGTCGCCCATGGAATATGTGTGAACAAATCTATCCCTGCAATTTAGTCACTACATTATTGTTTAATTATTCTGTTCAGAACCTTTGGTCACTTCACTAAGTTTCAAGACAAAGGAAGATGTTTCTCATAAACTTTCGCTTCCCTATCTTATTGACGATGAATTTGCAAACAAGCATCAATTTAAACTTTACCCAAACTTTTTGCACAGCAGATTGAAACTGACAATTTAAATTACGCTATGAAACCTACCTACCGTCATACAGGGTTACACAAAACTTAAGAAGGTATAGCGAACAATTAACGACTTACAAACACAAAGCCGCAGTTCGTTTTACATTGTCGGCGCCGCGGTATAATATTCAAGTTCGTGTTATAGCCAGCTAGCAATATTACTGCAACACTGTTAGATTTATTGGTCGCAGCAACATTGAAGTTAATTTGAGGTCGTGTGGGTTAAGAATTGGATTTCTACATGAAACTTTATGTAGAATAAATTTAAGTGGTTACTCTAAACGTCATAAGAGCAATCTTAACGATAGGGCACAGACGTACCAACAAGATTTTCGTGAGAATTATAGGAAATTACACAAACGTACAGTTAAAACTCGAAAGAGTAGAAATACGAAGCCTTGAATGCCTGAAGCGTAGCCATCGAGAACTCTTGAACGTATTCCTCCGGGTAATCACCTCTCAATAATTTGAATCCACTCACAGTTCGAGTATATTTGCCTGAGCTGAAAAAGTGAAACGAGGTAGTGGGTTAATGCAGTTTATAGAGTGCGGGTGCTTTTACAACAACAACAGAAGCCCAAAATCGGTCCATTTCCCCAAACTATTAGAGTGACTTGGCGACAAAACTAGCAACAAACACATTAGTAGGCCCTTACCGTGGACCCCATAATTACCAGCCTAGGGGGTGAGCCTGCATTTAACACGTAACTAACAATCAGCCCCCCTCCCTGCCCTTACTTCACCCCCCATAGGGGTGAGATTGGCGACCACTTCACGGATCATTACGCCTATTACAACTTTGTGGGGTGTATACATGCTGGACAAGTTTTGGGTTGTAAGTCTAGAGTGGGTGAGAAAAACATTGTATTTGGAGTAGAAAAGTTATTCACTGTCTAAGTGAATTTGAACTATCTGACCATTTATTAGTTGTGTCAGTTTAATTTAAGTAGTAAGGTCCGTGACTAATGTATAGTGACCAAAATAATTATATCCACTGTTTAAACGAAACTGACGACAGTTGAGTTCTTATTTATTATGACAAAAAATCCCAAAAACTGTAAAGCAATTCTTAAATCCACAATCGAGTAATTTCTGCTTCCCATAATTTATTCAACTCTTCATTCAATATTTTAATTTTTGTCCTAAATCGTATATTTCAACCTATAAAAAGTGGGTAGTAACATGCAATTATAAATTATTCATCGTTCCAAACATTCCCGTGCCACCGAAGTGGAAACTACAAAGAAACTATGATCAAAGTGGCACATTTCACGAGCTGGGGGACACGCGTCCCCGCCAGAGGGGGGAAGGGGGGCCGAAGAGGGACGGCACGTACTCTAGTTTTACTCAGTTACTTTTAATTCATCCAGTTGCTGATCTGTTTGGTAAAGTTTGTGGAGACGAGTGTTGGTGTTAGCTGGATTATCATAGCCAGGCTATGATAATGTTATAATCATTGTAAGATGAACCAATATACATTCACTGCCTTTTTACTTTAGTATATAGTGCACTTAAAATGTGACGGAGTTAGGATTATGACTTCGGGTTCTAAAGTAAATGGGAATATTTTATTTTAATTTTGGAAACTCTGAGCGTGAATGCACAAGGTTTCCAAGCAAATCCCCGTAAGGAAATCCTAAAACGTAAATTTATATATATTTTAACTCTAGAAATTATTAAGTGGACACTTAAAGCTAAGTCCAATTTATGTCACTGAATATAGAAACAGTACTCTATTAATGTTGCATCGATATTTCGAAAAATTCGTCCATCAAGCAAGAAATTAATAAACGAAAAAAGGACATGAAAGAAGACGTTAAAAATTTAATCAAGCGGTACGTACTCCTGTCATAAAACTTTAACTATCTGACAGCTACGTGTTGAAGGATCAATGCTCATAAACTGAGAACGTTACGCGCGCACTTTTCATCCCCAGGGGATTAAGTAGGGTGTAATGTGGTGTCTATGCTTCATCTATAATAGTGATAGGTCCCTAATCCAATATATAAAACACTGAAATATAAAAACTATAGACTACTAGATAGCCTAGATAATTTGTTTGTTTTTTTTTTTTCAAGTATTTAATAGGCATAAATGCTAATATTGGTGTTTATCTAACATCATATTTTGATTTTTATCGACGTCAAAAAAGAAGGAGGAAGGAAGAAAGTTCTTAATTCGACTGAATGTTTTTTCAGTATGCTGTTCAGTGATACTTTCGCCAATTATCAACTCAACTTGAAGATTGTTTTTTGTTTGGAAGGGTATTTTCTGTTATCTCATTTAATTTGGTGATGATTTCAAAGATAGACAACGGAACTCTACAATAAATTATAGCAAATCTTCCAGGATTCTGTGACGATTGGAGCAAATTAGTAAGAATTGACCCTCCCTAACGCTTTCCACCGCTCTGCTCGCAGCACTGCTTCGCAAAAAGAGATAACTGCCTCCAATGCCCATTTTTTCCGTACCATGACCTGGAACACGGCCGGACATGAGAGGTTGCCACCATCGAACACCACCACCACCTCCACCATCATCACCTCTACAAAAATAAGTGATCCGCTGAAGTGGGGCCGAACTTCACTGTTTCTTACTGGCAATCCGCACAGCAGTAACCCCCGGGTGGGACCTACCTCAGGCGGAAAGTGAGGATGCCGTGACGCCTCAATAATCAGTTTTTTAAATATTTTTTCGTAAATATCACATAATCACAATCTCTATATATATAAAAGAAAGTCGTGTTTGTTACACTATTTATAACTCAAGAACGGCTGAACCGATTTGGCTGAAAGTTGGTGGGGAGGTAGCTTAGAACCAGGAGACGGACATAGGATACTTTTTTTTTTGATTAGTGTAGAGTAGGGTAGAGTAGGGTAGAGTAGGGTAGAGTAGGGTAGAGTAGGGTAGAGTAAGGTAGAGTAGGATAGAGTTGGGTAGAGTAGGATATAGTAGTCAGTTGACGGGAGCGAAGCCGCGGGCAAAAGCTAGTAATATTATAAAAGTGAAAGTTTGTGAGTGTGTATATATGTTATTTTTCTTCACGCTCGAACGGCTCAACGAATTTTGATGCACACAATTAAACCATGTCCTAAAATAGAATATTTTTTATTCCAGGAGTATGTTTCTTTGGGACTATTTTACATTCCCCTAGCCGCTACGTAGCCACTGGCAGCTGCAAAATTATTCTAACTAAACAGTTAACCACAAATAGTAACTAGTTCATTGCATCACCAAAAGCAATTGAACATCGCTTAAGAGAAATGGAGGTACGTAATAAGTATCGTCTATTATTACTGTTCAAGAATTCCGAAACTATTGATAAACAAGAGCAAGTATTGGAAATACTTGTGAAGTTAATATTCCATTTATCTAAAGTGTAAGTCGGCAAAGTTCAACCACTGAGGTATTGCCCGCGTTACTACTCTCGGTGGGTTCGGAGGAAAGTAAGTCTGACAACCACATTAAGACACTTTGAAACTAATCAGACAACCTTGCTTTTTTTTAGGTGAGTAATCATTCAATGACTTCTTCAGCTCTAGATTAGACCAAGAGAAGATGTTAGCCCTGTACTGACTAAAACTACTCCTGTGTCCTTCAGTTGTCCTTTGCATTCAAAGACTAGGGTTTCCTTCCCTGAAATTCTCTGTGGCCCCAGCGGGTATTGGCCCTGCTGGGCAGAGTGAGTTTCACTCAAATTCAAACAATATATCAACCAAGCCGTTATAATATAATAGTAAATTTCCTTTATTAATTTATATATACATCTTAACTATTAAATATTATAACTTAATAAGTATGTAAACAAACTGAAAATAATAATATGTACAAACGGGTAGAAATAAAACTCATAGGGCATCAAAAAATTCGTCCACATCGATGTCAATTGGAAAAGTGCCCAGAACGCTGGCAGCATTGCCACGCTGGATGGCAATGCCGATTCGTTGACCGAAGAAAAGCCCAGCCCTCTGGTCACGCGAATAGTCGACCAGCTGTTTGCTGATATCCCGAACAACTCGATGAGCGCTCGAACCCCATGGCCCTAGTGTTTCAACCCCCACACGGCTCAAATATATAGGTAACCTCCGATGAGGTTATTATATTTATAGTAAATTGGCTAAAACACTTATAAGTACTCATTACTGTTTCAGCCGAGAAGCGTCTACTGCTAGACAAAGACTTCCTCAAGTGTCGCCACAATGACCAGTCCTGTGCGTCGGGTATCTGACTTTCCATGATCCTCACAAAGTCATCGATCCACCGTGTGGGAGGCCTACCAACGCTTCGTCTTCAAGTACGCAGTCACCACAACAGAATATTTCGGCCCCATCGACTATGATCTGTTCTGCGAGCAATGTGCCCTGCCCACTGCCACTTAAGATGGACGATTCTTCGGACTATGTCGGTAACTTTGGTTCTCCTGCAGATATCTTTGTTCCAGATTTTTTTACCCTTTTTATTATTCTTTAGGTGATATGGTTTGATTTGGCTAAACTCAGTAGTGCAGCAAATGTGCTTACGTTTATACTCACAAAAATTTACTTAGAAACGAACTTGCGTACTTTGAATTGTCCACGAAATATTATGTCATGTTATCGCAACATAGCAACATCGTACAAATCCACCACAAGTTAACTAACATTAAAACGGATGAAATACAAACTTGCAAATATTCAATCATGTTTAGCGTATGAAGCATTTTTGGCACTTTAATTATACTTTAAAAGCTAAAAATACTCTTTATCATTCTATACTATTAAAATAACAAAGAGGAAAGATTTTGTATTTTGGTTTGTAATAAATAAACAACTCAAAAACTAAAAAAAAAAATTAAGCTCGCCTATGTACATGAACTCTGTTGTCCACTTACATATATTATAAGTTGTTATGGTGTTCAATAAATAATTAAAGAAAAAATGAACTCAATCAAAATACACTGGATCAATTTTTAAAATTCTTTCATCAGTAGAATACTCTTTTTTTTCTGGGAAAATCATCTTATGACATCCCCCGCCCTTGGGCGGGGCGGGAGATAGTGTCAGACTTTTACTGACTAAAAACCCACTCCTGTTCCTTCGTTGCCTTTCGTACCAGGGCCGAGTCTTCCTTTCAGAATCAGACCCTTGGCCCCGGTAGGCTTCGACCCTGCTAGGCCCCTACAGTTGCTGACATCTCCTTGAGGCGCGCGTGGAACAGCACGCGCCGTCGACGACTTGGGCTCGGTCCGGACGGTTACCGGACGGTCGGACGGCGAGCCACCCATTGCTCGTCGTCCGCAAGCCTGCGCCTACGATGGCCGGAAATCGGGATCGGAATCGCGGCGGCGATTGGGGCGTGAGGACCGTTGCCTCACGCGATCGGCCGCCTCCTTTGCTAGCATTACTGCTTCGCAGAAGGAGGCAACCGCCTGCCACTCCTCCTCGCTCCGGACCATGGCCTGTACCAAAGCCCGGCGCGAGAGATCGCCGCCGCCGATCGCCCCCACGAGGACACGGCGTTGCTCTACCCAAGCGGGGCACACCTCCAACGTGTGCTCCACCGTGTCCTCCGGGCGGTCCACACAATGGTGACACCCGGGCGTTTCTTCCGCACGAATCCGGTGCAGGAACCTCCCGAACTTACCATGTCCGGTGAGGACCTGCGTCATGCGGAAGGTAAGGACGCCGTGTTGCCTTTCCAGCCACTCCTCAAAGAGGGATCAGTAGAATACTACATTATCATTTTTTTTACAATTTTATGGATATATATTTTTTGCCTATTTACATATTTATCTTCTTTTACAGATAAAAATACTATACGATCGTGAAAAGTAGATTTATGTTATCCCAAAAAACGCGAGCGAAGCCCTTGGAAAAAGCTAGCACTTGAATTTAAATCTCACAAATCGTATTTATCTATATTATATATCAATTTTTGCTATTCAACATGTGGTAAACAAAGTCGGTCCGTACCTTAATATTACTTCAGTAACCTTTCCAGACTTAAACCAAAAATACCTGCCTCCCCAAAAGTATCATATTGCTATAAAATTTTAAATTAATGACGCTGCAAACAGTACGTTAATTATAATAGTAGCGTATACGGGTAGGTGGTGTACACATCGAGAGTTCATTAGGGAACCACCTCGCGGAGACACTCATTAGGAGGACGCCGCGTCGTGCTGCCGCTACACACTTCTGTTACTTAGGTTAGTTCCTCCATATGCTGAATACATTTTTGAAACAGTAAGTATAAAAACAAATAAGATTCATCTTGTAGAAGTTTATTTTAATGAGTGAAATTGATCGTAAAAAAGTTGCATTTGAAAATTGAAGTATTTTTTACTATAAAACATCTTAGACTATAAGATGTGTAGGTAGGTACTTTTGTTATTGAAGTGATGGATCTTGACTAAATGTAGAACTTGCGCACACGTGAGCCACGTACGCCGATCTGGGCGCATCGGTCTCCATACATTTAATATGGCAACTAGACTTGCAAAGTAATGTAGCTTTCCATGCAACGCGACGCCACGCAACGCGCCGCTACGTACAAAACAGACATGGGCCACGTGTGCGTCGATCTAGTGTAGTTCTCGCTTCAGAGTTATTGTCGGCTACCACTTAATTAAATGATTTAAGTTCAAACAGTTGTACCTAGGTATTCTTAGTTTAATTGATAGGTTGGTGTATCTTTCTTTTACTAAATATAAACAATATATTAGTCGCATTGCACACTCTTATAGTGTTTGTTTCCGAGTCACACGTAAGTTTTTGACAAAGGTTTTTTCTTTGTTTCCCCATTTATTTCATGCCTGGCGAGTTTCCTGAAATATTTCGCAAGTGGGCGTCACAGTGTAAGGTCACAAAATACATGGCGCACTAATACTGCGTTGAATAACCCTTGCATTGCAAATGAGAAATATTTGTAGAGTAAGTTAAAGGAACAATATATTTTTTTTATTTATAAGTAAACAAAACCATTCTAAAGGATTTTATGGAAAGAAAACTGTAGTTTTTTTCAATCTCATACCTAGACACAATTGGACATTCATAATATTATGTTTACTTGATTCATGACTATCTAAACAATTCAAAGTTAGTTAGCAACACAAAACAAAGTCAATATCCAGAAACTTAGACACAACTAACTTAGTCAAAATTAAGATAAATGCCTTTAATAAACTTCACGCCACTAATATATTCAGAGGTCGCCTCCATATAATTACAAGTATAAATTTCCTCGAAGCGGTAGGTTAACTTGGTTGTAAATAAATATATTAAACCACAGCTTAACGCCAACTTTAATAAAGGGTGCTTAAATCTTTATTAAAAGGAACAAATTTTAAAGATCGTTAGGACTGCAGAAAATATTTGAGAAGAATTTCTTAATTAACTCGCCATATTTCGCGAGATTTTCGAGTTTAATAAAGTTGATGTTTAATTATGGTTGTACATCGGTGATGTTCCTGACAGATACAGCAGTTCAATATAAGTTGATGTTGAGGCTTCAGACTTGTAATGTTTTGCTTGTGTTCAAGATGTTTGGATCAAAGGAATGGAAAGCCAAGGAAAAAACGGCCTTTGCTTACTTTTGAACAATAAGCTATTCTGCTCTCAGACGCCAAAAACCGGTAACTCTATCAGAGTGAATTTTGAGAGAACAGGGTTTATGACAGAAATCATTTCACAAAAATGATTTGAATTTTTTTCCGTCTTCATAATCTACATGCTAATACCATTAAAGAGGTAAAGTTTACTTATTTTTTGTTTTTCGTTTGTAGGATGTAATCTCTGAAAGTACCGGTCCGATAGCTAAAATTTTTTCACAGATAGAAAGCTGCTTTATTCTTGAGTGACAGGCTATATTTTATGTACGCGGGTAAAGCCGCAGGCAAAAGCCAGTAACATATATTTTTAAATGACTTTTGCACGTAGCTTCACACGCGTAGAATGATAATAAAAAGCATTTTAATTTCTTCTTCAGGTCCAAGACTAGGTTTATTGGGTACGCCATAATCATAGCGGTAATGTTTGAACGTGAAGGAACAGACATCCTCACGCCTCAGCACACACACGCTACATTTTTGAGCATTAATAAAAAACTTTTTACAAAAAAAAATACAACCGACTTCAAAGTAAAAAAAAAAACTGAAAAGTGCAAAATAACTTTAATTTCGGAAGTCGGTGTTTCTATAATAGTTTTGTCTCTTCGTTATTTAACACCGACTTCCGAAATTAAAGTTATTTTGCACTTTTCAGTTTTTTTTTTTACTTTGAAGTCGGTTGTATTTTTTTTTGTAAAAAGTTTTTTATTTTACACTTTTTAGTTTTGGTACCACCACTAAAAAGTACCCCTCAGCCAAACTTAAATACCTTATAGCCAGAGTGCATCTCATGACAATTCTAATAATCCCAAACGCGGTTAGATTACATTAATTTATTACAGAGTTCCGGCGCCTAACTTCAGGCTTCATCATCAGATCAGTTCGATATATTCCCCCTCTACTTTTAGTCAGTGATCAACTACACGTATAAACAATGCAATTTTACTTGTTACGACAGTTCTGCTGTGATCCTATGAGGAGTTCTGTTCCATATCTTCGAAGTTCATGATCAGATCATAACAATATTTCTATGGGACCAACTCGGAACCATAACCTTTCAATAAAAAAAAAAAATTTAAAATCGTTCCACAATTGACCGAGAAATCGGTGAACATACATAAAAATAAAAAATAAAAAACATACATTCAACCGAACATATAACCTCCTCCTTTTTGAAGTCGGTTAAAAATGAAAACAATTTAGGTGATGGTGTTAAACTCTGCCTCTTCAATCCCCTTTTGATTTGTCCAGGACATTGTCATGCATATTCATTCACATTTTAAACGTCTGCTAAATATAAAGCTGACACAGTTCAGAAGCTCTCAGCTCAGCTCAGCTCTAAATCACGTTACTATCCATTGCAACGATATCCTGCTCGTTGCGACGGGCGGAACGGCGGGACGACAGGCGGGGTCGGGAGGCGAGGTGAGTTCATTTGATTTGACAGCTGATCTCAGCGCGGCCGCTGGCCACTGCGCCGCCGCCGGCAAATTGGACAAGTAACGTTTTTGTACGAAGGAATTACATTTATTTACTGAGAGGAATCCTTAATCGGATTGTTTGCTTCAATGATGTCAGAGGTTACATTTGTGATAATCGCTTCCAGTTTATTTCAAACGTTTTATTTGTAACTGAAACTATTGAACAAGGTAAAATTTTTAAACCGACTTCAAAATAAAGCAGGAGGTTCTTAATTCGGTTGTATCTTTTTAATGTCTTTTACCTCAGAACTCACTCGTCATTTATAAAGTCTGTGCAGTGCGATCAATCGTTGAAATCAGACGCACCTGCACTGTACGCGAAAATTATTATTTAATTGCGCCAAACGCTGCAAGTGCCTCTGCCATCATGCCTTTGGAAGAACTTGTGGCGAACGAGGTCCTGGCATTCCTGCAGTATCAGCTGGATATCATGGACGAGGTCAGTATGACACAGATCTGCACGTCCAACTTCAACAAAGAGGAGATTCGCAGAGCGAAGACACTGCTGTACGAGTCGCTACACATGGCTGACTGAATGCCGTCCCGTAGGAGGCATGAAAAAGGAGAGAGGAGTCTCCAGGATAATATCAAAGTGCTCAAGGAGACTGACCCAGATGACATACCGACTTTCGTGGCGAAGGATTTGCACGAGCTGCCCCCCGTCACATTCGACCACGTCGCCGTCACCAGACTGCTACGGGACTTCACAACCCCTTATCTTAGCCGTGTTTGGGCTTAGGTATTAGAAATGTCATGACATGCATTTTGGCTATAAGGTACCATCGAACTGATCTGATGATGGAGCCGGAAGGTCGATGGTAAGCACGGAAACTTCATAATAAAACATTGTATCCTAGTACTGTTTGGGTTTGATAGAATTGTCATGAAATGTATACCTACATTTCATCACAATTATGTAATAATAATAAGAATAATAATAATAAATCGTTTATTTGGACCAACAAAGTTTTTCATATTATAAACCCACCAAACTGCGTAACAGTTTGTCGGCGGGATTAGCGCTTATTTGTAACAATGGGTTCAAATGCAATGCAATTAAATTATATCTACGAGTACATTTAAAAAAATAAAAAGAAAAACCAACAGTACTAAAAACCGGGCAAGTACGAGACGGACTCGCGCACTGAGGTTTCCGTACAAACTTACCTTTGAAGACAGTTCAATTCCCGAATTAAATTACGATTCTTTTTCCGTATCGCATAAAAAATTTTTTTTTTGTGAAGTAACTACAAATTTACAGTTTTCCGATTTTTTCCTATATTTGTGCTATAAGACCATGCTTCAAGCCAAATTTCAGGATTCTAGGTCAACGGGAAATACCCTATGAATTTTGATTCGCTCGAGAGTGTCGAAATATACGTTTTTTGACATAAACGGCCGTATCATTTTTTTCGTTAACTCAAAAGTTTGATTTTTTCACAGCTTTATGGGACCGCAGACTTGAGTATATGGTTTTAATTTCAACTCGATACCTCCGTGCGTTCCCGAGATAAAGGGGCTTAACAGACAGACAGACAGACAAACAGACAGACGGACAACAAAGAGGTCCTATAAGGGTTCCGTTTTTCCTTTTGAGGCACGGTACCCTAAAACACTAAAATGTTCAAAATAACTATAATTTTGAAAGTCAGTGTTAAATTACAAATTAAGAGGGTCCTTTTTCACTCGCGTATCGTCAACATCGAGCATGGTTTAAAAGCTTGTTACTTCATCTAACGCAATCCAACACTATTTTTGACAAAAAAGCAACGCGAAAAAGAGAGATAACGTCTGAAAACTCTATTAGATTATTTTACAAAACTTGTTCCAGGAAATACGTGTTTTTTTTAACTCTTAAAGGTTTAAAAAAAATTGTGGTTATTTAGAATAGAACTTCTAATGTTATACTTTCTTGATTTTTTTAATTTGTTGAGTAAATTATGTAGTGTCAAAGTTCATGCAAAATAGCAGATTTTCAGAGGTCCTTACTGGATTAGCTTTACACAAATTTAAAAATTGATTTCAATAGAAGCCTAGATAATATCCACAAGATACTGTCACCAAAATATCTAATGAAAAATGTGTAACAACGTCATAATCGCGTAGGAGCGATTGTATGAAAAACAGTGAAAATGTATGTCGAGTTGCATCCCCTTAAGAAAACACACAAACATCCAAAATTAAAGTTATTTTGAACATTTTAGTGTTTTTCTTTCTGAAGTCGGTTGTATTTGTTATTTTTAAGATTTATTTTGGTTGTTTGCATTAAATGCACATGAATAAAAACTCTTAAAATGCTGATTCGATTACGTACGATTTTTTTTACTAATATTTTAGAAAGCTAAGTAAATTAGGTCTCTTATTATCCTGTAAAATTTGTATATGTAGGTATATGAAATACTCTTAAAACTGGAATACACGGGAAAATGTTATTCTTAGAAATAATCATAGCAACAAGAAGTGCTCATACATTTACTTAAGCTAAGACAGCATTTGCTTAGATTGCTCTAATAACAAACATGTGAAATTTCCGGTTTAATTGAAGAACCTGTTTGAAGTAATTTTACGTCAGAGAATTTCGACACTAACGACCGTATCATTTATATAATTGTCTGACAACTTAGTACTTAATAAAATAATTTGCACAGTTAATTTATCCTTGGTATCCTGCTGAACTAAAACACTTAGGTTAACGTATTATACTTTGTTCATAAATCTACCGCGAGTCACATTTTAAGCGACCTCCGACGCCATCTTATTCCGGCGGGAGTTCACTTGATTTGACAGCTGATCTCGGACACCTCCTCCGCGAGGGTACTTTGCATCATTACTGTTACACTGCCAAGATAATTGGACAGGGAAAGTCTTTGGGTGAGCTGGATAGTACCAGTTGCTGGATGTTGTAAAAGGAAAATGTTGGGAAATGACCTGTTTAGACTTATTTGAAGATTTTCGTACTCACAATAGTTTGCGGTCATTACCTAACATTAAAACTTTAAATTTGTTTACTGTGAACAAGTCTATTGGCAGCTTTTTATAATGATGGTATTTTTTATTTACAGTTGGATGGCATCGATTTTCTTAGATTAAATAATTTAATTATAATTTATTGATTTTAAAAATGAAATACAAACTTTCCCAGAGCTTACTTTAAAACAATACCCCATCTTATCGCCTTACAAAACTCATACACTGTACAGAAATGCAAAATGAAGTTCCAATCTTATTAATCTATCCTGACGTAGAGCCGTCGTGAGCCGAGACAATACCGCCAGTTGTGACGCTATCGAGGCCTACAATGAGGCAGGAGCGGAACACTCCCCAAGATATCTGATATTAGTGACAGACGCAGGCGCTGTCTGATGGTGCTAAGACGTTGCACTTACCTCGAGGGGTGGAACCTAGGGAATGAATAAGTAGAGGTGGTGATATTAACACAAGTAGTGAGGTACTACTACTTTACCAGTGACGTCAACATTTGGACTTATCTCAAAAGCAAAGATAAACGTAAAGAAGAAAATGCTAACGAAACTAACAAATTTAAACAGTACTAATAGTGAAATTAATAATTTATTGAAACTGTGTTCTTATAATGTAATTTCGTGAAAGCATTCCCTTTAAATGAAAATGCCTAGAACTCTGAAATATTCTCAATTAATACTGAAATAGAAACAAAACAAATTCCAAACAATACGTAAATTTAAACCGGTATTAAATATCCCTAAAAGTGTCTACCGCACGCTCTTTTTGATCTTTTAACAGGCTATTGAGGGCGGCCTCTCTCAAACACGACTGAATATATCCCCATAAGTGGCCGATAAATCCTTTGTTAAAACAAAACACGGGTTCCATTGTTCGTCCCCGTGGTGAGGCTGCTTCCGGCCGCGGCAAGTATCTTAGACGATTATCTTTAATAGGATCTGCTGCTACTTGAACGAGTTTGTTGCGAAGTCTGATTAACTTGGATACTTTTGAATCGAATGTAGTGTTCTGTGATGCGTTAGTGATGTGAGTGTGTCTGGTATCAAAGTCACCTGAAACTTATGGAACTTCGCTGTAATATTTAGAAGCACCTGGAGCAAATCAGATGATTAATAAGGCTTTAAATATCGACAATTATAATTTGTGGTGATACAAGTAGATAGTAAGCGTTGCTAATTATAGAATGCAAACTGATAAGTATTAACTTATCAGCTTGCATTCTATACCAGCATCAGAAACATAGTTACTAGTTTGTGCCCAAAATAAAAACTTTATGAAATCACTGGTAATATCAAAATCTAATCAGTGAAGCCTATTAATTTTGCTACAATGATTGACATTTTGATAAATCACAATATTAAATGGATGAATTTATAGGGAATTTGTTGATTTTGATTTTGTCGAATTGATCGTATTTCAGTAAAGTGGATTATGTTCTATTGGAAATTTTGATTGGTATTAATGGAATTCTTGAAGCAATGTTTTATTTAATGGCAGTTTATTTTGTAACTACAAATATATTCTTCAATTATATCTACTATCTAGTCTAGAAACATCGTCTTCAACAAGATACTCAGCTACAACGTGCCTTTTCGTAATAGAGCCCAAGAGCCCACACACTGTATCCAGTACCAAGGCAACAACCACTAGACTAAACTGCATATATAATAATAATAATAATATTAAACTTTATTATCAGACCAGAGATGCATAGTTTCAGTGAAAAAAAAATTGATACCTACTTACTAACTAAAAACAAAATATATGCAGTTGTCCTTCACATTACCTGGTACACTACTGCTAACATTTGCTCCAATTCGTTCGTTCACAAATGCAGAGGTCACTGTACAATCGCTATCAAAATTTCACATCACAAATAGCGCGCGCAGCCAACATTGAGCAGATTAAATTCAAATGAGATGTCAAATACCAACAGTTGCTTTGAAATGTTAACAATAGCTCCCAAATAGAAATTCGGTTCCTATCGCTTGTTCAAATGTCGGACCGATAAAGTATAAACGCGACTTTTAAAATTGTTCATGTTAGCACACTCAATTGAATACATTTAATGCTCTTTGTTGAATAATGTATATTCTGATAATGCTACTGTGCTTTTTTGTATTTGCCATAATATTGACATAATTATGATCCATATTTGTGGGAGTTGTATTATGCTCTATTGGCATTAGTTGCAATAAGTAGGAATATATTTTTGATTTAGGGTATTACGTGAAACAGAAATAATCACATTTGTGCACCATTCACAATCTGAAGCAGTCCAAAATCCACAACAAACAGAACTCAAATCTAAACAACTCTTGAGAAAACTTGAAGCATAATACAAATCTTAATTACGGCGTTGTTTAATGACATCGTGTGACAAGAGGCTCTCGCGTCTCTTGTCTGTCTGATGCAAATGCGAGCGAAGCCGCGGTTCCCCAACTATTGGAGCCTTCGGGAATTTGGCCACGTTTGTAGCGTTCACTAATGAAGCCCAAGTTTTGTGCCCGGTGCCTGCGTGGTGTGCTCTTAGTGTTGAACTTTGAGGAAGCTGAATACTGAATAGAAGGTGGTACTGTTTTGATTCAAAATATATGTGTAAGAGTCGTGTAATTTTGGATGTAAGATACTTGTTTTTATGTAAAATTGGAGTTAAAAATTGTTCCCCGTTCATTAACTAAATAATTTGGTGCTTTTTGGAAAACTAATGACATATCATGTTCTGACAATCACTGTCTATTCCAGGTTGCTTGTAAGAGATCGTGGAATGTGATAGAGCCATATGATGTTGTACGAGTATGTGTTTTAGATATAATATTTTTTTTTTTGTAAAATAAATAAATAACTATGCAAATCATAACTTCGGCCCTGCTGGGCCCCTAAGGTTTAGCTGACATCTCTTTGAGACGCGCGTGGAACAACACGTGCCGTCGACGACTCGGACTTGGTCTGCCTCCCTAGTCAAGTTACAACCGTTTCGTGTTGAATTTCGTTCTCCAATCGGTAAAGCCTCGGAGTCAGCAATTGTAGAAAACAATAAGTTGGTAGCCATGTTGACGCACCTGAGTTGGCCGCCCGTTCTACAATAACAAAGGATGTAGCGTTCAACATTGTAGAAACGATAACAATTCATTCTATCCTTTTGAACGATGTGAACTTGGCTAGGAAGTTTCTATTCGTTTGTTCTGACCACGTGACTTAACGTTGAGATGATGTCATACATTTGATTAGTTTTCAATTAGTGTTAAACATTGCAGATTATCAACTTGGCTAGAAGTGCTGGACGGTATTTTTACGGTCAGACGGACGGCGAGCTACCCATTGCTCACCAACCGCAAGCCCACGCCTACGGTGGCTGGAAATTGGGGTCGGTATCCCGGTGGCTGGGGCGTAAGGAAATCTGTTACCTCATGCGTGCGGTTGCCTCTTTCGCTAGAATTACTGCTTCGAAGAAGGAGGTGACTGCCTTTCATTCTTCCTTATTTTGGGACCATGGCTTGTACCAGGGCTCGTTACCGCCGATCACCCCCACGAGGACACGGCGGTGCTCGACCCAAGCGGGGCACACCTCCACACCGTGTCCTCCGGACATTTCACACAATGGTGAAACCCGGGCGTTACTTCCGCACAAATCCGGTGCTGGAACCTCCCAAACTTACTATGTCAGATAAGGACCTGCGTCATGAGAAAGGTAAGGATGCCATGATGCCTTTCCAGCTACTCCTCAAAGAGGGGACTTACCGCTATAATAATTATGGCGTGCCCAAATGAGAGCAAGTTTGAATGATGAAAATTTAAATATTTAAAATTAAAACTGCAAGTTTTACCAACTTTATCATCTAAGTTCCCGACACACCTACCGAGATACAGGCCCGTTACAATTGTAACACGTCACGCGGCATGGCCCGCGCGCCATGCCGAGCCACCCAGACGACGCACGTTCTACTCTAACTAAGACAAATACGCGTTCAGTTGTTTACAACTTATACTGTCGAGGGTAACATACGTGAATTTGCAGTGTTGGGCCTTTTATAAATCGGAGCATACATTTTTAGCGTGGAATTGACCAATTTGTCACGGGAATAGAAATGCTCTTGGTCCGGCTGAACAGACTTGGGTAAAATTACATATTGTTAGACCATGTCTTGGAATAGCATGTTTCTATGGATTTTTTATACTTTCACGCAAGCGAAGCCACTGGCAGAAGCTAGTCTTTTAACACAACACCCAATAAGGTTCACTACACTACTAGCTCTTTGCTAAAAGTCTCTGAGAGCGATATCTTGTGATATCTCGCAAACTTGCGGAGTTAGTTTAATGACGTGTCTCGCATCCATTACTCAGATTCTAGCCGAGCGTTTAAAGCTTGGCTGTGCAGCGCGCAGTGGAGTGGCTCTGTGGATGGCAGCACGATTAGCAATTCCGATGCGCCAGTGTTTACTGCTCTTCAGTCGCTCTCAGACATGGCTCCGTGTACTTCGTCTGCTGGCTTCAAGTTACAGCGTAATGCCTTGAGATTGAGGCATGCGGCTGCATTATCTGCGTATGCAATCAAAAAAACGATGTGTTACAACATATCGTAACGTCACTAGCTTATGGTTCAAGACCCACACGGTTTGAATGTCGGAGCATAGTGAGATAAGATTCTTTGAAAATTTTCGAAACATTTTGCTTCTTTAATTGGTGATCGTTCCTGCATAGAACCCTATCGAGCCTCCTACGTACCTACATTGGTCTTAGTTTGTTTGTCTATACAACGTTGTGTAGATTTGAATGCAGCCGCATTAGATTTTCTCTTCTATTTCAGTTCCACCGCTAGAGTCTCGTTTTCCGAGGCGATGTGCAAGCGTGTTTCTAATTAGTCTTGCAATTATAACGCATGTGTCAGTTCGGTTCCCTTTGCAAAGTAATTGGAGCTCAAAATCTTTGAAAAGTCATGAGATGAGAAACTTCAGAAATGAATGAATGCAGCTGCAATGTGGTGAGTTTCATAGTTTCATTGTGGAATAGCGATATATTTAGTACAGGAGCTGTAAGCTCATTTTTCTCAGTCAGTCTCGCTAGTTCCGCGAAGGTAAGCTTTTAATTAAACTTATAAAGTGTATGCGCGAGACAACCATTACTTTGGAAATGCGTGGTTTGGAAAATGTAGGTATAATTATATCATACACTTGGTAGATAGTAACCATGAGATTACTACCTACCAAGTGATGTAATTATAAAACTAGTTATAAAACTGGATTGTTAATTCAATTATGTTTTGACAGGCTTTCCGAATAATGCATGGCTGCAAAATGCGAAATTGCTATTTTGATTTATTTAATTAACACAAACTGTATCGTGGATTAGCAGTTTCCAAAACTGCACATTATAGACAATTAGGCATTTTGGCATGGAATTAAATTCAATCTAGTCTTACAGAATTTTAAGCTACATTTTGCTAAACATTATGTAGATAAAACTTTTGGCTTGTTGATGTAATTGACCTAAGAATTTTCTGAAAAAAAGTAACATCTAATTGAGAGATAAGGTTTTTGAATTATTTATTTCTTAATTTAGTGGAAAAAATGTTTTCAATAACTTGCGTTTTAAGCCTGAAAAGCCACGTTATTGGTCGTAGACTCGGCAGCGCACACTCGCTCAGCAGTCAGTGTACATATTAGATAGCACGCACTCATGCATGAAATTCTGTTTGATCTGGCGCTCTCCGATTGATTGATTCATTAGTATCTGCATAGAGCGGCCACTAATCACAACTTGCGAGTACTCGCAGCCACTACTCAAATGCGAAATTAATTACGTGCTATTTCACATTTTTAACGGCTTTATAACATAAAACCTGGCTTATTCAGACCAGTCGTAGAGCACTATTTTTCATTCACCAATTACGTAATGTTTTTTCTTTTGTTTTCGGCGGGAACACTTTAAAAGGCGCCTGGACTTTTGGGGGAAAGATCAGTGAGTGTGGGATTCTTACCTCACTGAAACCTCCCCGGTAGTCACATAAGCATATGGGAGAGGCCCCCGTGACCTCTTAAAAGACCACTCCAGAACCCCCTCCGTACAATGCCTGTTAGGGCATATCCCTAAGTACCAATTACTTAGGTACCTGGTAGCTTATATTTATGTCTTGGGTATGGGCCGGGGTACAGCGGATGCCATTTTCGCTATACGCCAGCTATGCGAAAAATACAGTGATGCGCATAAAATCTTGCACATGAATATTTTTATTTATTTCTTGGACCTCGAAAAGGCTAATGACCGGGTGAAGTGACCTCGTGAAGTTCTGTGGTGGGCCCTTAAGGAGAAAGGTGTGCCTGGGAAGTATGTGCAGTTGATCCGAGCGATGTATAGTCGCTGCAGTACCCAAGTCCGGTCTACAATGGGTACCACTAGCGGCTTCAATGTGGTTGTCGGCTTACATCAAGAGTCGGCTCTTAGCCCTTACCTCTTTCTGATGATAATGGACGCTCTGACGTCGGACATCTAGGAAGAGGCTTCCTGGTGTATGCTGTTTGCCGATGACACTGTGCTGGTTTCCGAGAGTGGCCTAGATAGGTCCAGAGCAGATTGGAGGTGTGGTGGCAAAGACTGGAGAGTGTTGGTGTAAAATTGAGCAGAACCAAAACCGAGTACTTGTTTTGCGATTTTGGCGGCCTCTCCAGTCCTGGGCCAATAGCTCTTGCCGGAACGCCAATACCAATCTGTTCCGACTTTCGGTACTTCTGGTCGCTTTACCGAGGGGATAGTGAGATAGACCGAGACGTAACACATTGGATCAACTCAGGATGGATGAAATGGCGACAGGTCACTGGGACAACTAAAATAAGAAGGGTAAAATCTACAAGCCCATGATAAGACATTTTATACTGTATGGATCAGAATGTTGAGATGGATGTGTGGTGTAATGAGAATGGATAAAGTGAGAAATGAGTATATTAGAAGAAGTTTGAAAGTGGCGCCAGTGACTGAAAAGTTGAAAGAGAATCGTTTGTCTTGGTATGGCCAAGAGTAGAGATGAAACGCATATTGCTAAAAGAGTTATGAGTTTACATGTAGATGGATGTAGAGGGAGAGGGAGCCCAAAGAAAAGATGGATGGATTGTGTGAGAAGTGATATGAAAGAAAGGGGAGTTAGTGATAGCGTGACGGATGACAGGACAGAATGGAAGACAAAAACGTGTCACGGCGACCCCAAATAAAACGAGATAAGGGCAGGAAGATGATAATGACAGAGGTACGTGAACAAGAGTGTAAATACCAACACATCTCTATTGAAAAGTGACGATCCTCTGACCACACGGGTAGTGTATCTGGTCCGGGTAACTGCCCGATAGTTGTTTTTTTTGAGTGTCCTCTCGCAGCCTCGCAGGTCAACCTATGCGGTTTGTGAATGTCCTCTCACAGGTCAACCTATGCGTTTTGTGAGTGTCCTCTCGCAGGTCAACCTATGCGGTTTGTCAGTGTCCTCTCGCAGGTCAACCTATGCGTTTTGTGAGTGTCCTCTCGCAGGTCAACCTATGCGGTTTTCGTCTACAAACCCGATAGTTGTTTTCGGACTGCTGTATAATAAATTCAAATCAACGTATGATTTGTGTGACGTCGCTTTCCATCAGGTGAGTTAGCAGTCAAGCGCGAACCTATCAAGAAAAAGAAATAAATAAATACGTCAGATCTTTAGTTCGTATGTGACGGTATAGATACTACCTAATATACATTTCTTTAAACTTGGTACGCATAGTTATACAATTAATCTTAAACGTAACAGTAACTACAGAGTTTCGTAATCCTATTACTTAGAAATACGAGTACACATAACACTAAATCGAAGTCCACGATAAACTACAAAACATTATACCTATCATGCCGCACGAGGCCAGCCAAATAACCAACATTTTTTATTGCTCGCCGTCCAATGAGCAGCTGGTGAGCGTTTCCTCTATTGTCGTACGAGCCCGGCGCGCAATGTATTGCCTAGCAGTTGGCGCTGTTGCAAAATTGATGAGACCTCAGACCCAGGGCTGGCGCGTGCAAGTTTCATGTCGATGACAAATTAATTATGCATTGCCTCGAATGAGAAGATTTTTGAGGGTGGTCTAGTGACCGAGTGTACCAACCCTAAGGGATGAGTGCTTGTATGCTAACCAGTGGACCACTGAATTAATGTAATTAAATGTGCTTTGTATGAACTGATTAAGGGATTCAATAGGTATTAATATAATCATAAGTTATAGCTTAACATGTATACGTATAATTAGATTATACTATTAGTCTTGGAAATATAATATTATAGGTTTTTATCATAGTTAAAATAGTGGTTAGCAACAGTATACAACAACATTGTAAGTATTTTAATTACACATATTCTTAAAAAAAACACAAGCAATTAGATTTTTAACCGCTAATTTTAAAACATATTTGCGCAGCTTGCATGCAAAATTACTCAATTACTCGCTAAGCCACACATTTCCCTGCGACAGCGTCGACAAACAAGCAATGTATTAAAGTGAAGCATGCAGGTGTATTTTGTGGAGTCTGGTTCACGGCCTTCTAGGTACCTACAGTAGGTACCCAGGGCCCTACGCCCCAGCGCTCGTCACCCAGCGGGGCTCGACCATGCGCCCGGAAAGCAATTAGAGCAACTGAGACGTGTAATGAGTGATGCAACGGCGCCGCCACGCTGCGTCTACGCTGCGTTACGTGGCGATGAGCAATTTGAACGAAAAGTATACACTTCTTGATATAGGCACCTAGGTACTGATATGATATGATGGTCCTTTGGAATCTGTAATTAGCTTTATTTTGACGTCTTGACAATTCAAAAGTGCTTGGAAAAGATTTGTTATTTTGAAATAAATACTTAATACAGAATTTGTATTTGAAATTGTGGATCGATTTGGTTGAAAATATGTAAAACAAATATTTGGAAAATCGCTATTTACTAGCAAGCAGTGTATTGCTCCAACAATTTTAAGGAATATACAAAATGGCCAAGCAGAAACATTCTTACTAAAGTTTTTTCATCAGTCAAACCTACGGTAAACTTCGATTCCCCAGCCTTAGCCAGGAGTTAGCAAGCGTGTTGATTTTGCAATCAATTTTCCCAAAAAAAGTGAGGCAGAGGTCAAGTATGGAGATTGCCGACCCGCGCTCGGAGCCCGACCCCTTTAACGTGAGATGGTATAATCTACCCCTTAATCGTAGAGGGGTTAAGGCTAATATTTGTTCTCACCACCTATTCGCCTTTACTTTGAAACGATTGTATACAGTTCGTTTAGGGGTCATTGTATTTCACAAAAAAATAGGATCGTTTATTTATTTCTTTTGCACACCTTAACTTATTGCAGGACAGACATTTATAAAAAATAAGTGTACAATAGGCGGTCTTATTGCACAGGGCAATTTCTACCAGACAACCTTTGGATGGACTGTAACATCGTCGTGTGTCGTTTGTAAGTGTAATGATTTTATTTATTTGGTTTCCAACAGAGGTTACACAAATTACATGATTTATAAAAAAGATATATTATAACTCATTTATGTGCTCGTCAAATTTATAAGAAACCACGTTAACTTTTTAAGTACAAATTGTAGTTTTTAAAAAAGTAACAATATAGTTAGATATGACAAAAAAAATTGAAAAAAAAAATTAGAGAAGAAACAAAAGCACTTAACATAGAACAAAAATAAAAAGAACATAAAATTATAACCTGATTAAATTGAAACATAAAAGTTAAGTTTAAGTTTTGAAAATATGAAATTTTGGATCCTTTTTGAATCTTATTTATTATTATATTAGTTACATTAGCACAATAGGTACTTTGGGATATACTAAAATACTAACGAGTTCGTTATAGCTACTCATTATTGTAATATTCCTATTATTAGCACAGCGGCCACTGCATCGTTTTCCCTCTACAATCGAAATTACACACGATATTATCAAACCCAAACCGCATTAGAGAGTTTATAGCAAAGCCCCACATTGCTGCATAAACTGTGAAGGTGTGGTCGCCCAAACCCTTTGTAAAACTGCTAACATTCACTGCATAACGTTACACTTTATTCGAAATATCACGTTCATTATAACAGTTGTAATTAACATAGCGTAATGATATATTTCTGAAGTTGATCCACTTCAGGAGTAAAATGTTGTTTTCGCTGCAATTTTAAATTTCCGAAGCGGAGACAAGAATTCACATATAAACTGGAAATATTTTGATGAATCTCCAGGACTTAAAGTTTCAAGGGTGTAGAAAAAAATAATGAGTATGGAATGCAGTTTCAAAGCAGCCTGTATTGCTCTGATTTACAACTTGAATTAAAATAAATAAGTATAGTCAGAATACAAACTTGCTGTTGTAGTTTCGAAATTGTAAGTTAGAATTTAGAAACTATAAATTTTTATTAACATAAAAACGAAAATGTTTCAAAAACTGTGTCAACTTCAAGAGAAAATGACTCTGCAACCGGCCTCATATTGAAATAATAAAAATGTATGATGCGCAACAAAGCAGAACGATGGCTACTTGTGAACTAGCCGAGTGTCTACCCACTCTCCACTGTGTACTCCAAGCTACACACTGAAGCGGTTCTTATGAACATTTAACTCTGACTGACACCTAGAGAAAAGTCGTTCTTAGTTCTATAAACTGTGATTTTATAATAATAATTAAAAGTTTTAATGATTTAGGTACTAAATATTTACACTATTATTGGATTGATATTTATTATTCATTTTATAACCTTAGTTATCATTTAAACCGCACACTAAAATATAGAATAAATAAAAACATAGAGTACCTATAATCTATTAGCCGTAAAGCAGTATACCTATCTATATCTAAAATAGGATCGGCTTCTCGTATAAATAGATGCAGCTGTACAATGTACCTTTAGGTACTATTACTATAATATTGGTTCAGTATTTTCCAAAACGGAAACTATTATAAACAAGACTCCTCTCGTTGTTGGTGAGGATCCCACGCTGTGGCACAAATTGCCCACTCCGCTCAAACCATTTCATTTTTGAGTGGCTTTAATTGCTACCGAAGAGAGCTAGTGACGCAATTACAACACTTTACTTTATACCGCACTGAACTACAGCACTGTAAAAACCAATGAAGTTAATGTACTGTTAGAAATAAATGCTGCGCCGTAATAACAAAGACTTATTTCAGTATTTAATTATAATATATAACATGTAACATAATAAACGCAAGTCTTGGAAGTAATATTTTATATTTAGAATCGACTACATTCAGTAGTCGATTACAGTTATTTTTAAATCAGATAACTATTTTTAAAAAATACACAAGATAAAATTCTTGACATAGCTTGGTTGCATCATCGTTGCATCACTAGCGTGTTGCGCTACAATGTATCTACTCGTAGTACATTGATGCTCATATTATTTGCCTACTATTAGGAAAAAAATTACCTTAGAGTCTTTAAGTAAAATATCGGTGCTTAAATTATGACTAGGTACTCATTTTTCTAATTAGGTGTATAAAATTATTCCAGTCATCTTATAGTATAACGTAGTTTATAGTACATTCTATTCTATGACATCCGGAGTTAAATTTTCTATTCGAATGCTAGAGAGGCTGTAACAATCTAATCCAAGCGTTGATTAAAACCAAACTTCGTCACAAGCAGATATCCGTAGGAAAACCAAGGTTACCGACATAGCCTGAAGAATCGCCAAACTTAAGTGACAGTGGGCACATTGCTCGCAGAACAGATGGTCGGTGGGGCCGAAAGTTTTTGGAGTGGCGACTCGTGCTAGAAGACGTAACGTAGGAAGGCCTCTCACAAGGTGGACCGATGACTTGATAAGGGATGCGGGAATCCAATTGATGCGAGACGTACAGGACCGGTCTATGTAGCGACGCTTGAGGGAGGCCTATGTCCAACAGTGGACGTTGGTTGAAATGATGATGATGATGATGAAACAAATTGACAATTATGTTACGTATATGTCCCAATGTAGGAACTTGCTTCTTATCATACAAAAAACAGGACAAACTTTGATCTTATGTGTTCAAAATAAACAAGCACAGCATAAGGTTGTACTAACTGCAACAAACTAGCACATTTAACAAAAAAACGTAAACAAAACAGCCACAACTAACATAGTAAAAGTTTCGCTCATAAATGTCTGGCGCAAGTCTCGGGCGGCAGCGGTATCGCTGCACCGCGCGTTGTGGCCATTATACGTTTGAGTGGCTGTAATTGCTTTCCAAGAGGCTCTGAGGCTAGCAGTGTGCAGCGTTAGTTGCATGTTCAGACTCGGCTAGATACTGGCGAAATTACTCATTTAGAACGCGCTGTTTAGGTATCGTTTGAGATGATAGATGACGGTGATTATCATTGTGTGTGGTCAAGTGAGATTTGTCTATTTGTAGTTATATTTCTTTTAGTACTCGTACTTAAATAATTATTTTGTGAAAGCTTTTTCTCCGTAAAAAATATTTTTGAGATTGCATGCGGTTGAATTAGTTGTTGTTAATGGATAAAACATTAAATTGGTTGTACATCTAAAAGGATTATGAGAGCGTAAAAACTTCAATACCCGTTTTTATTAACACAGCTAATATGAAACACCCGAATAAATATCGAAAAAGCGCCTCGTTGCATTTTCAAAGCTCAACTCACCACTGACACTTGAAAATTTGGCAGTGGAATAATATTATTGGGGCAATTAACTAAGTAAACTACTTACGAGTAATTTACCCTTGTCTTTATTAGACTATAATCATAATAAATATGCATGAATAGGCACTTGAATGTGTAGAATAGATACATGAAATAGTTTAGACACTTATCACCTACTATTAGAGAAGTAAGTAAGACATCTATTAGCATAAAGCGAAACGATGAACACGTCACCACAATTATATCGCGAGGAACATTCCGCTTGATTTACAACGAAACTTAAGTCGTCGCCAGTTTACTTAATATTCGTACACGATACAATATATGACGCCATAATCTCGCTTAGGGTATACCTTCCATTGCGATATGCGACACATACTTACGACGACATATGTAGTTTCTATAGCTATAGTGTAAAAATAATTACAGTTACCACTTTTTTATGTGCCTAGTGTTTTTTAGATCCTTTTAGTAACTATTTGAATGCCTTAAAATTATTATTATTATTATTTTTTATTCTTGATAGGTTCGCGCTTGACCGCTAACTCACCTGATGGAAAGCGACGATGCGGTCGACGATGGAACGCGCTTACCTAGAAGTAACCTATTCACTCTTGACTTAAAGATTCCCGGGTTGTAGCCATCAGGAAAAACAGATTCCGGCAAGGAATTCCACTCTTTAGCTGTACGCACTATGAATGTGTTCGCAAAACGTTTTGTGCGTATAGGTGGGATGTCCACCATGTATCGGTGACGCATTGCCGTACGCCTGGTGGTCCGATGATGGAACGGGCTAGGCGGAATTAGGTTATGCAATTCCGACGCACACTCCCCGAAATGCAACCGGTAGAAAACCGACAGGCTAGCAACTCTGCGTCGATGCTCAAGACTTTGAAGCCTCGACTCAACGAGTGCATCATTGCCAATGATCCTCTTGGCTCGCCTCTCAATTGCCTCAAGTGCATCAAGCTGGTATCGGGCAGATCCGTCCCAAAGATGAGAGCAGTACTCCATACACGATCGAACTTGCGCTTGATAAAGTTTGAGCAGCTGTTCCGGCGTGAAGTACTGTCTGACCTTCGCGAGGATTCCCAGCTTTTTTGCTGCCAGTTGAGCCTTTGCTTCGATGTATGGCCCAAAGTTGAGTGTTGACGTCAGCGTAACACCAAGGAGATCAAGATGGTCGGGTCGGTTATTGGCACGGTTACGCCCCGGAAAGTTGGAGCAGGGCTGAATTGGCTCCTTTTAGCGGAAAATAGACACGCCTGGGTTTTAGCAGCATTGAACTTGACCAAATTGGCATCGCCCCATTCAGAGACTGCCTCCAAGGACAAGCTCAAGCGCTCGACCATAGCCTCTCGGAGAGACTGGATCTGTGACCCACTAGCCTGCGTGCTGGATATGTAACTCTCAGCAACAGTGCTGTCGTCTGCATACCCAAAGGTACCGGGCTTAAGCAGATCATTTATGTGCAGCAAGAACAATGTTGCCGAGAGCACTGACCCCTGAGGGACCCCGGCATTAATGGCCATTTGACCGGACGAGCAACCATCGATTACCACTCGGATGGACCGGTCACTCAGGAAATCTGCAATCCAAGCACACAAACCAGCAGGTAATCCGAAAGAAGGAAGCTTACTAATAAGGCTTTCGTGCCAGACCCTATCGAAAGCCTTCGAGATATCGAGGGAGACGGCAAGAGCTTCCCCGTGTTTCTCGATGGCCTCACTCCAGATGTGGATGGCATACGCTAGAAGATCACCAGTTGACCGATTTCGGCGAAAGCCGTATTGTCGGTCACTTAGGATGTCATTAGCTTCTAGGTATGCCAGGAGCTTACTGTTGAGTACACGTTCCATTGTCTTACAGAGAATGGACGTTACTGAGATTGGCCTGTAGTTAGCTGGGTCAGCCCGACTACCCTTTTTGGGCACGGGCTGTACGTTAGCTTGCTTCCATGCAATCGGCACTTTATTTTTTAAAGACCATTTTGTTGAATTTGTTTAGCTCGCGCTTGACCAAAACACACACACACACACACACATAAACACACATGATAAAAAGTGATAATGTAGTTGACGAAAAAACACGCTTGCCTAGTAGTAACCTAACACTTTTGATTTAAATACCCCCCAGGTTGTAGCTACCAGGGAACAGACTCCAGCAAGGAATTTCACTTCTTAAGCTGTTGATCCCCGCATTAACGCCGGCGTTCACGCGCCATTGTCTTACTATTGTGTCTCTAATTACGCACTCAAAAGGTTAACTTTACGTACTATGAATATTTTCTCAAAACTTTTTATGCGTATAGATGGGATGTGTACCGTGTACTGGTGGCACATCGCCGCACGTCTGGTGGTCTATTGATGGAAGAGTTTGGCAGAATTATATAATTCCGACGCTCACTCCCTGAAATCTAATCAATAAAAAACGAACAGGCTAGCAACTCAGCGATAATACTCAAGACTTTGAAGCTTTGACTCGATGAATGCATGATCCTCTTGGTGCATCAAGCTGGTATCTGGCAGATCCACCCTTAAAGATGATGATGAGATGATTACATCAGAAAACGTGACTCGGGTTGGAATCCACTACTGTTTTATCATACAGCTACAAAGTAAAAGATTATGGAAAATATCCCGACATAACATTATCATACAAATGGGCTTCATAAGGCTAGTTAACAATACTGCACTGTGCAGGCAGCGGTGCGTAAGTAACAGGTGTTAGCTAGACCATCGCCCACATTATTGACCTTCTCCCTATATTACGTACCTACAGAACACCCACTAAAAGTATCCCAAGACGTGATAAATATATATTATCTATTTTCATAAGTATACGTAGAGCAGTTGAGCCAGCATTATAAGTCAAGATCTTATTACGTAAAGATAAGGTGACATCGCTAAAACTTAGCTAAAAATATACGAGATCTCAAACCTGTTTTTCATTGTGTGAAACTAAGAATAGTTTATTTTTGTCAATGTATAGACATCGATAAAAATAAACTATTCTATTATTTGATAGATACTTTTATTTTGCTTTATATTGTTTTACTTTATTTTATATCTGCGTAGGTTTCTAGCCGCTATGCAGTAAAATGAATAATTACTAATGAATAATTACTCTCACTAAAAGTTGAGAGTTTGTCATGCTCACTCAAATGTCTCGCTGAAGGTGGCACGTGTTATTGGGTCACTCAGTTTCCTTCAAAATGGTTGAGCTGAGTGGGGCTGATGCACGCGTCATGCTCGTGAACGGGTGCCGTCAGTTGAGAGCGGTCATCTCTTAGCTGCCATTGGCTTAATTTAATTTCTATTTTTAAATTCGTTTTTTTTTTTAATTATTATTACTTATCTACATTGTGCTCACGTATTAGAAGCGACAAGAAATATGTAACCAAGATCTATGTAACTCATAATATGATTTAAACGAGTGTCCATGGAGTTTCTTGCACGTTCTTCTCCATAGAGATCTACGCTTTGGAACGTGCAATTTAGCTTCACTTGTTTTTTTTTTTGGACTGACTGACATTTTGACAATTCAAAAGTGCCTGTAATTGGTCTATTTGAAACTAAAGTTTCTGATTTCCGATTTCTGATAAAAGTTTTTATTGTGTTGTAACGTTTTATAGTAATTTTCAACGTTCTTAACAAAATTATCAAAGCAAACAGCGGTAAAAAACTTGCACTAATCAACAAAATATACCAGGAACCATGCAACCTAATAACTTAAAATATATAACAAACAGATAACAAAACACTGTAGGTGATAATATTAATAAAATAAACTAAACCTAATCTATAACTTTATACACATTATTTACGTATAAATATTGAAAAATCGACTAGTCATTGCATTACGGTTCCAATTCGCTAACTCGCTTCCCGAGTGGCGGTAGTCACACATTAAAAAAAATAATTACGTATTAAGATCCAAGACGACTCGACTTAATAATATATTTAACCCGCAAACGTTACAATATCAATTGATTTCTAAAAACTCCAGAAGTTGCTCTAATCCCCGGCGCTCTCACAACACTACCATCTATGCAGTTAGCCATGAGCCGTAGTAGTCAAAGAAAGTCGCTATAAGCACCGCTAACGCTGCGATAACAGTAACCACGCAGTAAAAGGCCGTGCCGACCAATAACAGAACTTCTGCCGCACTAATAAAGGTACAACGTCCGATAGAATCAGCGGCGGACTGGGTGACAAGCAGGAGCGGGAGCGGACTTGAGAAGACCAGGCCCTACAAAGTGGCATGCATTATTGACATTTAATTTCGTGTGGAATCGATATCGTTGATACTGACTGAGCCCAAAGGAAGAAAGTGTGAAAATATGTAGAAATGGAAAGACAAGTGACCGAAACAATTTTTAAGCAGTTATTTTATAAATTGTTTTACAATATCTGTGTAATTAAATATGACAGATATAAAGTCGACTGTGTTCAGTTTGAAAGTCTATGGTAAAGTTGCAGAGTTCAAGGAATCAAAAACTTTAATAATTTATACATTAGTTCAATTTTCTTATAGTTTGTTCCTAGATAGCCCGAAGAATCACCAAACTTAAGTGGCAATGGGCAGGGCAGATTGCACGCTGAACAGATGGTCAATGAAAGGTTCTCGAGTGGTAACCACGTACCGGATGACGCAGCGTTTGAAAGCCTCCTACAAGGTGGACTGATGACCTGGTGAGGGTCGCGGGAATTCGATGTGAGACCCACAGGATCGGTTGTTGTTGTGACGCTTGGGAAAGGCTTATGTCCAACAGTGGACGTCTTTCGGCTGAAATGATGATGATGATAGCTTGTGCCTATGATTTTGAATTGACGAAAACTGTAATTTAGTAAAAGATTTAGAAGTAAATATATTACTTCAAGGAACAATTTATAAGGTCCTAAAAGTTGTAGCACGAACAATAATTAGAATAATTTATCGGCCCCGCCTGCCCCATGGACCACCCCACATTTTCTTAATACCACACGTAGTGATAGAAATTAAGTAGTGTTTTGTAATTGGTGCTCGCTGTAATTACTACGGCCGCGGGCTAGATATTACGCGTTGTTACACGCTGAACGCTCTACACCCTCGCCTTGTCATGCACAACAAACTGTGGCACCCGGGACCTGGTAAAAATATTAATTTATTCAGTGGCAGATTATGTCCGGCGTCCGTTGTTCCCTTGATTTTCTAACAAAGAGTAAGCTTGAGTAAAACTATTGAAATTGAATTCTGTTAACCTCCTAAATCTTTTCACAAAGTTTGAGTTGTCAACTCGGCGTTATAAACACAAAGTTTTCACACAGATGGATAGTTCAGAAACTTTAATGCTTTGCGACTTTAAAACAGTTCCATGTGAGTTCGCACACCAAATAATGCGAAATCGCAATTTTCTCTTTCAATTGACTGCAAGCTGCAATACAGTTTCCCAGAAGCTTTCAGTTCCTGAGTGGATCAGAAATATAATATATACAGACACACTCGCGTCTTTGACACAAATTAAATAGCTTCCTTTGGCCTTTACGTGGATCGTGTAAGCACATCGTTTCGCGTCGTAATCTTTTTGCTTCATCCTCCATCGTTTGACCTCCGGTGTCTCTGAACCATACAATAAGGGGCCACATCAAAAATCCAATTATTCCTTAATATTTCTATGAAGATTTAAGGATTTTTGCTTTCTTTATTATTTATGAAAGTTCAGCATTTTCATTGATTGTTGTCAACTTCGGGATGAGAGATTTTCAGTAAATTAAATTCCTGTTAAGTCCCTGGTTTTGATGTTATTCGATTATTATGAACGTGAAAGTGACAAACAGTCAACTTTGTACTCATTAATTGTAGTCCTTCTATTAGCGCCAAAATACCAGATTGTTTGAGATTGTCTCGTTATATTTTATTCGTGGCCGTAAGACCTTTGCCCTGCCCAGGGACAGGGACTGGCTCTTAATGACAACCATGTAACAGGATATTTGTTGATCTTGAAGATGAAAATAACTACTCACTTAAGGAATAGTTTAAGTGAGTAGTTACTCAAAACTAATAATATTTACTATATCACATTTCGGCAATATTTTATACAAATTATGAGATTTAATTAACACTAACTTGTCCATGTCAAATACCGGATCAAGATAGACGGTGTTGCGATGACGTCACAAGTTGCCGCGACGCGCCGAGGCCGACACTTCTCAAACTAATTAAAATTATAAACACGGCCATGTAATCTCGGCACCGAGATTTGATTACGTAATAATTTCACTAAGAAAGGGCTGGATGGATTAAGTACAGTACAAGTTTAGACGCGGAGTGGAGTTCGCTATATCAGTGTGTAGTTGTAAAGTATTGGTAGGATTCGTAGGATTCTTTCGCTATTTATTAGTGTTATCATCTTTAAGAATCATCATTTTATTACCACTTTTCAGTAAGTATCAAAAATTTTATTTAATAAAAAAAATATCGTTATGATGCCATGTAAGTACGATTGTGAAATCAATATCTGAGTGCCCAGTCAGCCCCGATCAGTCTTACAATAGATCGGGAACATTGGAATTATGCAAACAGAAATCTCATTTTTTCACATTCACTCTTATTCCCATTAGTGTAGGGTGGAAAATTCCAGAGCAATTAGTTTTAGTGTCCATTATTCTCTCTCGTACAGCAGAGAATGTTCCAAATGCCTGCGATGCGCCAACACGTCAGCTTGGCTTAAATATTTGTTTTAATAACAAAACTATTTTTTCCCTGAATTGGTCCGAATTTTTAGTTCAAATATGAATTTGTAAAGAGGTGATTTTTTTTGTTGAGCTCTTGAGGTAAAACAAACTAAAACTCTCTATTAAATTGGACTACGTGCAAGTTGCGATTTATTTGTTAAAATAGTATCCTGAAAGCGGTTGTGCTGGCATTCTCGTGATCGTGGGTAAAGTTTATACGATATTGTTGAAGTTATAACTTCTGTTTTTGAATACAAATCAAAACAGAATATTCCCAAGTTCCGGTCATCGACAGATCCCTGCGTCCGCATTAGTCGTCATTGTCACGGCAACCATTACTCTTCGTTGCGCGATGGAGTGACGAGTGACAGGACACCGGACTCCTTGTTGTAAATCCTTATTATAATGTGGACTAGTCGTGACGTTATAAATGGAAGTTTATAAGTCGACGGAAATTCTACGTGTAATGTGGTTATAAAATGTGTCTGTTGGGAGAAACGACAAACAGGAATAATGGATTGTTTTACTCATATTGAAGAAGTTCTGGGAATACGGACGGTGGTCGCTCCCAATAGATTTGAATTTGGGTTGATTTTAGCTGTACGTGGAATTGGGTGTATTTTCAAAATGTTTTTTCAGCAAAACTCTATTGACAAATGTTTAGTTATCAACACATACAACATTTCATTTAATATTTATTTCACAAACATTTAATTCCACAATTGTTTTATAATATAAACACTCGCTTTACAAACAATTATTTGGCAAATGTTCCTGTGTTTCGGATGATATTTATTCATTTACTTATAACTCAATCAATCCACATTTTTCATTTAATATTTAGATTCTTTTGGAAAAAAACACGTTTATACCTACTAATAATCATTTTATAATACAGGTAAATACTGAAGTTCTTTAAGTATAATAATATTTATTTTTCTATTAGTTATAATCTAGACGTTTATGGTACTTGTCGGCCGCTGCCACAAAAACTTGTCGTGTAATGATGAAATGACAAAATGAAGAGATGATTTTGCCATAGTTGCTTGTCAAGTGAAAATTAGTAAATTATTGTTATGAGCACTGACGCTCTTAAAATTCCTTATATCATTGTAAAATTGTCTGCTAAAACATACAGTAAGTTTATGTTCATCAAAATGATGGTAATAAAAAAGTCATAACGTGATATTGTCGTGATTTCTGAACGACTTTCCCCTTTGAACAACAACCTTGTCTGAAAATGTGAAAATTGTACGCGAACGATGTTCTACCCATCGTTTGTGGCCAATACAATCTAATCTATGTGTAGTGTACAATTCAAAACTACATTGTAAAGTAATTAATGGAAACTAACTTGAGGAATTTAATTAAATTGAAATAATATAATGTTGACAGCGGCTCCATTGATATAGGTCGCGGGGCTAACAAAACACAGCTGAAATAGTTGGTCGGAATTAATTGAACAGACGCGTAACTCATTAATGTCTCTCTGTTTATGTGTAAATCATCGTGTCTGGTATCCATTTCTCATATAAACTTAGTCATACATTTTTTAAAGAATATTGTGTAATTTTATAGTTGGAAATACAACTTTGTTATTTGTCAACGCTCTCAAAGTTGAAATGTCAATTTGTCAATTGAAACTGTAGTTATTAGTTTAATCCACACAAATCGGAATAAGAACCTACATTTATTATATTTTGCAAAGTGAATTAAACATTTTTTATCAGATCTTACGCCTGGGAATCCAAATGAAAACCTCACACATATAAATATACGAATCATTTTAATTCATACATATTCCCGAAGGCGCAAACCCTTTTACAGAAAAGTATCAAAACATCCACGTTTATACCCGTTACGTTAAATATTGAAAAGCAAACGAAAAATCTCCCATCGAAACGTAGAGAAATGTAACATTACTAAGAACTAGCTTTTGCCGCGACTTTGGCCGCGTAAATTCGTAAAACTGCACAAATGCCACTACCACTAATCGTATACATTAATTATTTTATACTTGCGATTCATTGCGAAAGGATCTTACTTATTTATATAAAACGACTAAAGGTCAAAAGGACAATTAAATTCAGTAAATATGTACATACATATTTAAAACTAATATGATTAATGATTAATTATAATTACACCTAACACATATGTGTTAAGTATTACATCCATATATCGTCCACAAGTCCCTTGTGAACAATGTGGTGAAGATCTAGAGTGTGTCGACCAGAGTGGCGTACCTTATACTCAGAATATCGTCGAGATATTCGCTGAAGGTCGTACGTTTCAGCTCGAACTTCAAAATCATTTCGGGTGCCAAGGAAGCTCCGTGGACGAATAAAAGCCATGTAGCACCCACTCCTATCAAGACTAGAGACTCAACACACGAAGTTGTGGACGATTATGTTTACCTCGGACAGACAGTCCAGTTGGGTAGATCCAATTTCGAGAAAGAGGTCGACCGTCGAATCTGACTCGGATGTACATCGTTCGGGAAGCTGTGCAGTATCTTCTCGTCCAACATACCACAGTGTCTCAACATATCACAAGTTTTTTCAGATTTTGAAGTTTTGTCTTGATACCACAATGTCTCACGACGAAAGTCTATGACCAGTGCGTGTTGCCAGTGATGATATATGGTTCAAAAATGTGGTCGCTCAGAATGGGCCTAATCAAAAGGTTTAAAGTCACCCAAAGGGGAATGGAAAGGGCTATGCTCGGAGTTTCCTTACGTGATCGAATCAGGAATGAGGATATTCGCAGGAGAAACAAGATTACGGACATAGCATGAAGCATCGCCAAAATTAAGTGGCAATGGGCAGGGCACATTGCTCGCAGAACAAATGGCCGTTGGGGCTGAAAGGTTCTGGAGTGGCGACCGCGTATCGGAAAACGCTGCGTTTGAAGGCCTCCTACAAGGTGGACCGATGGCCTGGTAAGACTTACGACAATCCGATGGATGCGAGACGCACAGGACCGTTAATTTTGGCGACTTTTGGGGAGGCCTATGTCCAACAGTGGACAAATTTCGGCTGAAATGATGATGATGATGATTATGTCCAGATGTATAAATATCAACGAAGCAGCTGGTGTGCATGGTAAGAAAAAATATTATAGATATTTACACTTACAGATAGTCCGGACGTGGCGGCCGTGACGTACAGATCTCATGAGAGGAGCAACTGGTATAGAGGTCGACTCTCGCAGCCTTCAGTGTCTGCTACTTCACTTCGCAATCGGCACTTTTCCTGTCCCGGACGAAAGACCAAATAGGTGCATCAAAATCGGAAACAGTTCAAACGCATATGTTCTTAAAACAATTTCCGTTAAATATAAACATAACGTAATATTACTCACCCTTATAAAAAATAAATTAATTGAAACTTTGAACTAGCTTCTGAAGTTTTATAAGTGCCCATGTAGGTCTATGTGAAATAAAATCATTTTTAATTTTTTGAACGTAATAATTTAGAGCATAAATATTGACCAAATCTATAAGTATCATTTGTGCAGAACATTTGGACAGAATCGGATTAGTAGTTTTTGCCGCCAACTGAAAACACCGCTCCACTTTTCTATTTTATTGTATGTATAGATGTGCCGTTAAATATCCCGCATACTTGCCTGCCCGATACCGCCCGCGTACCGTATAGACCTATCATTCCATTCCGTCCAAAATTCCACTTAAAATCCTAATATATCGCACAATGGCCGTCTAGGATTCCACGAAAACAATTTAAAGTTAAACAGAGCCAGTGATATTATATGAGGCCGGGGCAGAGTGATGCCGGGCGGCGGGGCGGTGCGAGCGGGCTCTTCTCAACACTTCATTTTAATTTCGAGAGAATAATTATTTAAAACATTTTGTGTTTTTATTGTTAAAAGCAAAATTGTTTATTTATGAAGTGTACTGAAACGTTAATTGAGATTTAATGGAAAAAAAGCTACAGCTTATGTAAGTGAGGAACGCTTTGTTCATATTTTATTAGAAAATAGCTTATTTAAAAAAAAATTGCTAAAGCTGATAAACGCAACGCTGCAAACATCATGAAGAAATATATAGACGATAGAAATACAATTGGACATTGAGTGCAAAACGTTGACCAATCCACGATAGCACGCTGCAGGCGATTAATAGTGCAGAGCGATGCCAGGGTTCGAGCAAAACAATGTTTGCCAAATAGATTAGAAAAAAAGCAAAGCTACCTACACCACACGCTAACACTAAAGCCTATGTGGAAGTAGGCAGGAATGCGATCCGCGAGCGTTCCACTAACGTTGGGCCAATGTGCAAGTGCAACGCGTGATAAATGACACACAACTATTTGTGTACAAAACTTCTGTAGCCCAAATTTGCGGCACAATATTCATAAATAGAATGGATAGCGAGGTACCAACCAATTATTATTATTCCAGAAAGAAATTGCCTCTCTCGAAACTCCTGAAGCAGAAAACTATTTGGATTTCATTAAAATTTTAGTCGAGCTAGATTCTTATCTATAAAGTCAGGATTTAAAACTTTTCATAAAAATTGTTTTATCCAGCTGAAAGTAAGTGCTCACTAATTTACAGACGACGACAATAAAATTTAGTCTCAAATGTTTAGTGTTTGAACGTTCGCACAGCAGCGCTAGGTGAATACATCGGTTCAGTTCAATGGCAAGTGATCATGTGTCTATAGACAGTTTACAAAACGATATTTCTGGCACATTATCAACACCACGTTATATATGACGGCGCGCCGATTATGGATTAGTTTTAATTATAAAGTACGCAATTATTGAAGTAAGAAGTGCACACGTGCTAACCTATTGGCTCGAAATCTAATTTCATCCTGTTAATTGTATGTGATTTTGCATAAAGTTATGAGAAAATCAAATAATAAGATATTGGATAATACAAGTGTGCTTTTATTTTTAAATTCCGTTCGTTACAATGCCCACGATGGATAGCGACAGCCAAGACCGCGACGAGGCCCCTTCTGCATATACATTGTTTTAACTAATCTGGATTAATATTCGCAATGTCAGTTGTAACTATCATGAACTTAAGTTTAGTGCCGCGGTCCTAGAACGCAAAGGGAAACTGAAGGAACATGGGTTCATTTTGGTTATTTAAAGTCAGACGTTCCGTTTTGCTCCACCTAGAGCGAGAGAAGTTATTTGATAATATACCCCAACTAAAAAAAAACGCCTATTTCACTATCAGGAGCGATCATTCAGGCACTGATAACGTGCCCCATCGTATCTACACAATGCTTGTTAATGAAGATAGTGGTATAAGTATAGTAGGTACTGATAGGTTATGGCTCTACTGGCATAGAGCCATATGTAACCTATCCGTCATCACTTTCTCCATTTGCCAGTAACATTGAAGTGGACGATTGGACAGGTGTTAGGGCTAAAATGCAGCATCGGAGAAGTGACCAATTTCCCATCCTCTTCTCTACACAAAAGACCAGCATCAACCAGAACAGACATCACGCACACTCTGAGTAAATAACATGATGACAATGCAAGACGAGGAGTGATGACCGTGAGATAGACAAAATATTTTTAGAGATGCATGACTTTTTTGTATTACGTAACATACGTTTTAGATGGTTTTTCTCCACCGTCCGTGCGTCTTTCAAAGTCGAGTAATATCAGTCAAAACGTTCCGCCATCAGTATGTCCATTGCATCAGTGGGCTGGTACATCCGCGTCGAGTCGTAGAGCGACGTCGAGCGGCAGGCGTAGCGAGGACAATGCCACTCACGGGAGACGCAGAGTGATGCGCGCCGCGCGTGACGCTCCCGAACGATATTGTGTACCATGTGCTATGGAACCGAATTAATCCAAATACATCCTCTCTGTCGGAAGCTTTACTTACTTATTTAAATTAGCTCCACATAAATTGAACGCCACTCTCGCGGAAGTATGTGCTGCTGTTAACTCGCATTACCGAATGAAATGCTGCTGAAAATGTAACGTGCCGAGACGTGGTGGACTAGAATTTACAATTTTAAAAATATTGAATCGTTGTTTCCATACACTACATTGTAGGTATGCTAATAAGTTTCACGTTATAAACGCTGAACATGAACGAATTGAGTGCCAAGATCCATCAAATGTCGAGTTTTACGGTCAGCAATAATTTGTCTCTTTTACAAAATAACTACTTTGTATTTGAAGGTATCTAAACATTTTCGTCCTTAAGATTCGTCGCAAGGCTTCAGATGGGAGCACACCTGAACAAGTAATAAAACAACCCATCATATCGCACAAAGCGTACATCAACATAATAGCAAACAAAAACGTTTTCCAAAACAACATTTGTAGCAGGCGTCCTCCACGTCGACAATGCTACAATAGCTTGTAATCTGGCACCTAGTTACACAGTGTCGTATTGTGTTTGCACTTCGGAACGGTTTGCCGTTCGCAGTGAATTTAATAAAGGAGTAAATCCAACGAACATCGTTAATGTCGGAATGGGAGTCTTGAAAGAGGATTAGAGGTCCATTCACTGCTCTAATTTGACTCCTTGCTATAGACGATTTGAGAGGGACCTGGGATTGGCTCGTCGGCTAAAATGATCAAACTCCGTGAAAGGTTTTATCCTTTTGTTGGTAAAGGATTTCATCAAAACTAATCGCACGGATTTATTTAAATTTGCCGCTGATCAAAAAATGTTGCAGCAAGCAACAGAAACTAACTGAGAACCTTATCGCTATATTAAAAACGTCACAAAATGATTACCAAAAGCTTTTTCAGCGATTTACAAATCGTTTGAGAGTAAAATTTGAATTTATTAACAAAGTCGTAAAAATCTCGAACATTCATAGCTGAATGGGTAGGTACAGAAAGGACCACAGATTGTCAATAACGAATATTTTAGACACAATTGTTACAGATTGAGTTTGCACATCACAAGAACACTTTGTTAACGGCAAATTCTCAAAAAAATCATTTTCGCGTTCTCAGAATTTTTTCCTCTTTTGGCGTACGCCTCTTGACTTATTTCGCCAAGCTAAACGAAATCAATTTTACTTGAAGGTGTACACTCGTAAAGCTCTTTGAATATCCTTATTATTACGTTTGCGCCTCACGTGTGCACGAGAGGCTCGCGAGCGACGCCGTCGCCGATGGGCTCGACGAGACGCGACGATTAATATTGGGAACCTCGGAAATATTTGGAAGTGTTCGGCCAGGTTCAGTTTCCGTTACATTTTTAATAATTTGAAATCCTTTTAGGCTATTCCTTGAGCATGTACGGTATTCATTATGAATTTTTCAGAAAAATTTTTGAATGGTATTTCATGTTATTTTATTAACGTACTTATTTAATCTTCATGCAATATAAATGTACAAAAGCGGACTTAATGCCTTAGGTATTTCTTACAAGTATTTTGCAAACTCATAGAAACTGCTATACAACCAGTAACTGATTTTTATATTAAGTAAATCACGGCACCAGTAGTATCGATTTTTAACTTTTTCAAAGCTGCAACTTTTATGTAAAATCCATAAAATCATATTAGCTCTACGACGCGATAGCAGTAAGATTTATCACGTGATTCATAATTAGATTTCATCTGCGAGCATTTCATCGCAGCCCCACGCAGTTCCATATCAAAGCTACGCGGCGGCGACTCCGATCTATCTGGTATTAATGAAGCCCTACCTATCTTCTGGTAATAAAGTAAGATTACAGTCATTGTAAAGCCGCTTTGCTCGGCTCTGTACCAGTTAATATCGAGCCCTCGAGCGCCTACATGAGCATCGGAAATCGATGTAATGTGATAGAACGTAATATTATATTCATGAACTTTTATGGGCTCGTAATCTCAGTAAGATATTTTCCGAAATTATTTACGGTGGAATCTACATATTTCTGAGTACTAGCGTATAATTTAAGAGGGACTGTGAATCACCTGATTTTGTACATACTCACGAACTTTTTATAGGCAGTTCAGCTCTGAAACTATAAGGTAGCATTGCAAAACAATATCTAATTTCATGGAATGCAAAAGTGGAAGAGAGACTTGAATTTTTTTTTTATTGTTGATAGGTTCGCGTTTGACCACGATCTCACCTATAAGTGGTAAGCGATGATGTGGTCTACGATGAAGCACGCTTGCCTAGAAATAACCCATTCACTCTTAATTTAAAGACCCCTAGCCTACCTATCTACCTATGTCAATCCAACAAAATAATATTGTAATGAATGTATGTTCGTGTCGTGATGGCCCAGTGGTTATGGCACCCGCCTCTCATGCTTGAGGTTACGAGCTCAAAACCGGCCAAGTACCAATGTATTTTTTTCAATTTATATTAACTTTTCTAAATTTATCTAGGACATTACTGACACCCGTGCCTCGGAAAGCACGTAAAGCCTTGGTCCCAGTCGTCATTCGTAGATCTTTGACAGTCGTTACAGGTTGTCAGACGCTAGAATGTCGGACCATCGGTCTTCCCAAGGAGTATTGTGTTTCCCAGTAACTGGGTTGTGGAGGTATGTATGTAAAATATGGGTATTAAGTCACATCCGGTTAGACTGGAAACCGACTCTAAGCTAGAAGAAAAGGAGAGATGATGATGATGTAGGTTCGTTAAAGTAGATGTCAACATTCTGGTTTCATTATCGTGACATACATAGCAGCAAACATAAAGTGTGAAATATTTAATAAAATTCAACGTATCATGTTTGATATTCGAAACGAATGAAAAATACCGACCATTTTTTCCGGTGACTACGCAGATGTGTGACAAGGACGGCGTACTGCCACTGAATATGTGGAGCCGTACCACAGACAGAAGTTTAACTCCTTGTTTTGAAGATGTATGATCATCGAATAACTTCTCCCTCTCCAGATGGAACGAAAGGATATGACCCAATCTTAAGACTAGCTTACAAATTATAAAGCTCAGCCAGCCAGTTGGTTTTTGCGGTCCTTGGCCGCGGTGACTCTAGCAAACAACTCTCCTTACCTTACTTTAACAAGCTTACTACAATTATTGAAAGCTCATAATTTAATACAGTGATCAACAGTTACCTAAGTCTATGATAGTTAGCTATAGCTGTCGATACCACCGGAACATCAATTGAATTTTGAAATCGATTTAGTTTAAGAAGATGATCGACGATCTAAGGTGGTCAGCCCATACTTCGCGAACTTTAAAAGTATTTAAGTACTAGCTTCTGCCCGCGGCTTCGCCCGCGTGAAAATAGGTTTCTCCGTACAAACTTTGGACCCCCGTTTCATCCCCTTGGGGGGTAAATTTTGGAAAATCCTCTCATAGTGCTCGCCTACGTCACAAAAGGAAACCTTGTACAAAACACGTTCCTAGTGCCAGTAGTTTCGGCTGTGTGTTGATATGTCAGTCAGTCAGTTTCTCCTTTTATTTTTATCATAAGATACAATATCGCTCGCCATAAAAATTCATCTTAAGATACGAAAATATGAAATATTATTTATTATTTTCGTCGTGTGTGATAGTCCATTGAATTGTATGGCGAGCGATATTGTATCTTAAGATAAAATATTAAAATACCTTAGCTGTGTGCAGCGCCCCTTAGTGAACTCCACTGCGGGTGACGTAACCTACGACAAACTTGGTACAGTAATCGGGTCTAGGGATCGAAACGCAAAATTAAGTTTGTTTTTATTTATTTATTTTATTTTATAGAAGGCTCACAGACAAATAGAAAAAAAAGGATATAAACATTGTTGTATTGTTTTTATTGTATATACTTTTCCGGGATAAAAAGTACACAGTGTGGTGCCCAGGATATTAAAGAATACTTATACCAAGTTTCATCGCAATCGAACCGGTATTTTTTGCGTGATGCCAGAACAAACACACAGACAGACAAAAATTTTTTTAATCACATTTTTGGGTTCGGTGTCGGTCTAGTAACACCCCCTGCCATTTATTTTTTTGATATTTTCAATGTACATTATAAGTATAGATTTTTTCTAATTTCCATATTGTCCTGGCCCAAACTATCATCATTAAATTACACTGTTTTTTTTTCTTTTTTTATAGTTGGAAAATTATCCAATGACAGCTCCCGCCTTGGGCGGAGCGCGAGGGCGTGTCAGACTTTTACTGACTAAAACCCACTCCTGTTCCTTCTTTGCCTTCGATCCAGGGCCCTGGGGTTCTCTTTCGCACAACCCATGACCCCAGTAGGCTTCGACCCTGCTGGGCCCCTACGGTTTTACTGACATCTCCTTGAGGCGCCTGTGAAACACTACACGCCGTGGTCCGGTTGGTTACCGGACGGTCGGACGGCGAGCTACCCATTGCTCGCTGTCCGCAAGCCCACGCCTGCGATGACTCTGTTTTACCTCGAAGCCTATCTTAGATAACATTTTTTCTGTAATATTCTAATTCATTAACTAGTGTAAGCATTGTTCCTTCTGTTCACTGTTGCACGTTGGTAATATCGTAGTGTCGCACCGTTCGCTGTCGGCCGCTGGCTCGGTGCCAAATCGCGCATTGGCCCATATAGGCCATTACCTACGTACCATTGTCACTAATTGCCTTTATAGCTCGTTGTGACACCCAGCCTACACATAGCTTAAAATTTTTAAGCCAACAAATAATTTTATTTTGATATTAAGTTTTATTTGATAATTATACCTAATTGTTTATCGCCACGAAAATGGTGGTTATTATTATTCGTTTAACTCAGTTTTTAAAGCTACAGTGTTTACTCTTGACCCGCTTGGATTTTACGTTGAATAGCAAACTGCCGCCACGCTAGTGCATTATGTTAAAGCTGTTGGTAACTCAACAGATTCCATTTTGTCGTTTGTAACGATGTCCCAGATTTGGCAGCGAGCACAACTAGCAACCTAGCCTGAATACCTTCTTCAGGTTTAATATGATTACTTCATTAATAACTTTTGGTACATTAATGATTATTATTTCACGCGCTCGTGTAACATGTATCTAGATTAGACTGTCTTATTAGTGTTGCCTTGTTTAAATACGAGTTGTAAAATTTCTGCCAATATACCAGCGAATTGGGGTTGATTCCTAATTGATAGAAACCTTTTATTAGCGATTTTAGTAAATACATTTTTATAGTTTATTTTTTTTATAGTTTATTTATTTGTAATTTTTTTTATTTTTTATTATTATTTAGGTATATCTATATAGGGCAGGAGCAGTGGTGGCCGAGTGGTAACGGCCCCGACTTACGAGTTGTAGGTCGCGGGTTCAAACCCAGCCAGGCGCATTACTTTGTGTAATTTATTTCATCACCACTGCTCTCAAAACGGTGAAGGAAAACATCGTGAGGAAACCGGCATGTCCTAGAACCAAAAATTCGAAGACATGTGTCATCCACCAACCCGCACTGGGCCAGCGTGGTGGATTACGGCCCATTCCCTCTCCTAGAGAGGAGGCCTGAGTCCCAACAGTGGGAACATTATAAGGCCGACTATGCTATATCTATATATTATGAATGATGTAGCTGATTTTAAATACAGATTTTTATGTATTTATTTATTAAAACTTCATGCAACACAAAAGTACAAAGGCTTATTGCCTTAGGCATTTTTTCATGCTCTTCTTCTGATAGTTTTGCTAGTGCGGAGAGTGACTCTTCTCTTCCACTCACCTTACATGATAAAATCTCTTCTCTTCCCTATCCCTTCATCATCTTCCTGCCCTTGTCCCGTGTTATTTGGGGTCGGCGCAACACGTTTTTTTCTTCCATTCTGCCCTGTCTCTTCCCTATCCCTTCCTAATCCATAAAAACTTGTATACAGCTTACATAAACGCCCAGTGTTCCTGGTCACTATTCTGATCTTCTGGCATCCCTTAGTTGTGCTCACTTTGATGCTCTATTGATATCGGAATCATTTCTGAAGCCTTCTCTTCTCTCTACTCAATATTCACTACCCGGCTTCGTTTTGATCCGTAACGATAGGACCGGCAAGGGTGGAGAAGGTGTAGCTATGTACCTACGCGCTGACCTACCCCACAAGGTGGTTAGCTCATCCCCTTCTCTTTATTCTGAGTCGGCTGAATACTTATTTGTCAAATTTCTGTCCATCACACAAAAGTCTTGCTTGCTGTGCTCTACAGCCCTAACCTTCACATTGATTACTTTGATTCCCTTGATCGCAATTTAAGTAATCATTTCCCAACGTATGAGCACGTTATTTTAATGGGTAATTTTAACACTTGCCTGATTAAATATAACTATAGCTCCCATAGACTCCTTTCACTACTTTCTTCTTTCAAATCTTCAAGTCTTACCCTTTTCTCCGAATTGTACACCCTCTTTATTAGATCGAAATCTCTTTGGCCCAAACACTTATTCAGCCGATTACAGATTATGCCGACGCCTGCTACGTGGATGCTACTGAGGAGCTATTAAACAAGCTTGAGCGACTACAAAACTTATGCATTCGGTTTGTTTTTGGTCTATAAAAGTATGATCATGTCTCTCATCTTCGCTAGGAACTCAAGTGGCTCCCTATCCGTCTTCGTAGGACAATTGGATTTTATGTTTCCTTTTCAACATCCGTCACAACCCATCTTATTCCTCCTACCTGCGCGACCGATTGCACGCCCTAGCGACGCACCGTGCAGATCACACCTAAGATCCCTTCTTAAATCCCCTTCTCATGAATCCAGCTACTACTCCTACTCTCTGTCCATGCTATCTGCATGTACTCAATACAATAAATAATAAAAAAACAATTGAAATCTGCAGTACAGTCAAATGGAGTGAATAGAAACAAAACTTCAAAGGTCATTTGCACGATATTTGAATATTTTTTGCAGCATTTAACTATATCAATTTATTAATGAATTGTTATTCTAAAAAGACGATACTTTGTTAGAAGCCGATAATATGATATCAAAGTGAAAAACCAAACCAAAGTTTTGTTTCTATTTACCCCATTTTAGGGTACCTTTGTACAATTTTTTTATAATAAGATATCTTCTTCTGTATATTTGTGTGTACATAAGTAATAAAATAAATAAAATTAATGCCAATATAAGTTTGCAAATCCAAAATAAAATAAAGGTATTAAATAAAATATGAAAGACTAACTATATTTTGGTGTGTGTATACTGTTCGTTATTTATTTTTTTATGCAAGTTTAGGTTTATATAAATAAAGCACAGAACAGTGATGTAATATAGAGCATAAGCCGATTTATTGTAGGGTAATGCTGGATTTGTCTCTATTAATTTTGCTATCACATTGTTCAAGCTTTGCTAGTGGTTTTGGTATGTGCTTGTGTTCGGTCTTTGTATAATTTCATTCTTTGTTCACCCGGTCGTCCAAGGTCACATTTAGGATCGAAGTTACTGGGTTTCTAATGATTTGATCTACTTTTTCCAATAGTTGTCGGTGATTCCAAAGATGGGAAGAGCGAAGTTTGTTCGTAATTTTTGGTACCGATTGAGTGTAAAAGCCAATCGCATGTTAATTTGTAAGTGAAGAAGTGTATACCATATAGACACTTAAACACTCAATACTACACACTAATATTATGTACGAGTACATCCTTTGTTGGATCCCTAATAAATAAATACATTTTTAATACTGAGACATTCCAAGACATAATGATAATTTGTATTTTTTTCCAGTAAATTTTGGAAAGGATTCAATAATAGTTGAGGAGCCTAGGAGGTAAAGAAAAATTTATTTTGCTCTTGGCCTGTGTAGGCTATTGAATGGGTTACTTGACCGTCGCCCGTGACGTTCTTGCTCATCTTGCAAATTCCGGACACCGTAGGTGCTTGCTTGTGGACGGCGAGTAATGTGTTGCTCGTCGTATGATAAGAACCAGTCGATGGCGCATCATGTTCCATGCGTGCCTTAAAGAGATATTAGCACAAATGACGGCCAAGCCTGCGGTATTGTTCAAAAGCAGTAACGTCAACAGACAGAACACAGTTGGGATTCCGTCAGTAAAAGTTTGAGATTGTTTCTCACCCCACCCAGAGCGAGAGAAGTTATTTAGTTATTATCCATAAAACAATCCATGTTCATTATTTGTTTATAGAAGAAATCTCTTTCAGAATCAAGTAACTACTTACCTACGTATATATAGCAGCAGATGTAAATATATTTTATACCTTAACAATACAACAATTCCTTATCTTGCTTCAACAGGCTTGGCATAAACTAGCAAAATACTAAATCAAACTAGTGACATAAAGTATCGATAAACTTTAGGAAAAGTCTAAGATTCAGTTTTCAGCACTACTTTTACACAGGTGCTCCTTGGCCGCAAGTTGTGAGAGTCAGCTGGAGACGAGCTGGTGTCTAGTGGCTTGGAAGCGCGCCAACGCAGTTTAGTGCTAGTGCCCGAGCCAGAAGACTCACTCGCAACGAACTATGTGAAGAGGGCACAATGCGCGGTGTCATCGATGCATTGTGTGCGAGGCGCTTATGACTGACAATCTCCATTTTTTAAATTAATAGTTATTGCTATATGAGGGCGAAAGTTTGTGTGTCTGTTAGTGTGTAAGTTAATACTTTACGCTGAAACAGCTGGAAGAATTTGGATCCAATTTAGCACTTAGGTAGATTAAGTACTGGAGCATCACGTAGGATGCCTTTTATCCCGGGAGTATGTTCCCTTAGAATAGTTCTTTACTTTCACATGAGCGAAGCCGATGGCAGAAGTTTTAACTAGGTCCTGCGTAAGGAATGAGTTATTGTAGTTTAGACATATCCGCTTAAGAACGCATTGAAAGCTAACTACAGATAATATATTTACTATACCAAGAAGAGTGGCCAACCCGAGATACATTTCCATACAACCGCTCTTAAGTGATTACGACGTTATTACACATCTTTCTCATATTTTGAAAATACAGATATCTTGAGGATATTGTCTAGGCTTTTATTGAAATCATGTAAGGCTAATCAAGTATAGACCTTCGAAAATCTGCTATTTTGTGTGAACTTTAGCCTTTCATAATGCACTCATGTATTAAAAAAGTAAAGAAAATATGACAATACATTGTACATTTAATCAAGATTCTGTATGATGACATTTTTTTTTTCAAAAACATTTAAGATTAAAAAAAAACGCATTTCCTGGAAGAAGTTTTGTGAAATATACGAGTAAATGAATTAATTACCGAACGCCAACAAGGTTTATAAGCGATATTTTTCTGTTTTCGCATTGCCTCTTCATTAAACAATGCGTTAAATAGCATTGATGAAGCAACAAGGTTTTAAACCATGCTCACGTTGGCGATACACGAGTGGGTAAGGGCCCTCTTAATTATTTAGGTATAACACACTGCTTCATACTGACATCAGGGACTGAAACAACGACGTAAGCCTCCTCAATATTTTTTCTGCTAGCCTAATGTGTGATTAAGAATGCGTTTCTACCTCCTAACCGATAAAAAACAGCCTCTGTCCAACACAAAATTAACCCCATTGACAATTAGGAGCACTCGTGCACAAAAACAAATTAATTTCCTTTATTTACACAATCAATTCGAGGCGTGTTTCAAATAAGTTAAATCAACATTTCGGGGTGTCCCCGCACCCCGTCCCTCACCCGGCAGGTCGTAGGAGGCAGGCGGCGGGGCATGCGTGCACGGAGCATCCCAATGAACCGACACGTCCCCGCGTTCATTAACTGGAAACTGGTGTTTTTTCATACGACACGCCAGGGATTTATTGCTGGAACAAATTAAAACTTCCAATATTTCGATTGATGCCTTCCTGCACAGAACGCTGTTAAAGCGAGTTTTCGGATACGAATTACTCGTACTGTCGTAAATTTTGTATAACGGTAATTAAGCGTAGGACTCCGATAATTACAGCGGCATATTTCTGTGTGGCTGCCGTAATATATTACAGTACAACTGCATACAATTATCTTTTACATAACCGACGCTCGGTTTATCCATGTTTGAACAGCAATCACATTAAAAAAATAAGCTTAAACTAGGGCAAACGTTTATAAAAACAGACGAAAATGGGTTAACCGAATCACCGGACAATACGCGAATACGCAAAGCTGGAGTGCAGTGAAGTGCGGTCGTAAAGCGGAATGGTACGACACTACGACACTGCTGCTAGGGGACAGTGAGTACAGAAGGCCTACTGTGTAAGTGTAAAATAAGGCAAATAAGGCAAGGTGTGTGCAAAGAAATGAAATCACTACTGAGAAATAATAATAAGTTTATTTCAAACTAAATTTGTCCATAGTTTTTTTAGTATTGGTGTGTTAGTTAATTAGGTAGTTTATTAGGTTAGTATTGAAATGAGACACGTATCCTAATTTTTTTATTTGGCAGATATTATGCCCGACAGTCAGTGGCCCTAACCATATAAGAGACAAACACCGACACAGACGTCAAACGTCAGTTTGACGTTTGACGTCTGTGTCGGTGTAGCCTCGTCCCTCTTGTTTTTGGATAAACAAATAAAACAACTCGTTTTACTACATAATAAATTTTTAATTATAAACATAGTGAAAAGTTACGTGACATTTATTAAAGTGAGCTTTAAATGAGTGTGATTAAAGGACATATAATCATCGGAAATCATTATAAAATTTGGACAAATAATTTAGTACCCTCTATTTAATTAGTAGAGAGAGTTGCCTAACTTTGCTCCAGAGCCATCTATCTTATTGTTGGTTTATTGATCTTCCGATCCATATTGGGTCTCTACTGGCGCCATCTAGAGCGTCACCCTAGTATCACTAAGGCAAGTAGTAGTCTCTGTACAATCACCATGCCGGGTCTCAAATGCGGTGGATGCGGTCGCTTTACTTCATCGCAAGAGGGCGTTAGGTGTGGAAAATGTCAGGCTCATTATCACCGAGCTTGTGTGGGCGTCCCTACTAAGGCGGCATTATCTGCAAGCTGGCGATGCCCCGAATGTACAAAGGGCGTCGTGCGGGATAACAGGGCTGATACCCCCGTCAGAGGAGCGTCCGAGTGTTCCTTAAAAAAATCAGTGGAGCAAGTCTGCAGTCCAGTTATCACTGCGAGCCCTGTCGTGTGTGACACTCCGCCGCGCGATACTTCCTCTGCCGACATTGGGTGCCAGAACCTTCCTCTAATCACCGCCCCCGATGCATACTCGATTATGGAGGAACTACGAGCGATGCGAGCTGACATCCAAATGTTTAGGCAGGAGATGGAACTCGAAATGTCGGGGCTTAAAGTTGCCATGAGCACCTGCGGCGCGCGTATCGACCGCTTGGAGGCGCGACTGGATGCTCTGGAACAGCGGGCCTCCGACCCGCCTAAGCCTGGAGCGGTCGATGTGATCATCGATGAATTGAAGCGGGAGCTCAACGAAAGGGACCAGGAGCTTTTGGCAAACGACATCGAGGTCTCTAATATACCGGAGGCCACGGCTGACAACCCCGCCCATATAATTCAGCTGATCAGCCTGAAACTAGGCGTCACACTCGACGAGCGCGACGTTGTCAGCGCCGAGCGGGTCGGCGGTAGGCAGCTCAACGCGACAAGCTCAGCCGGGGCGATGGAATCTCGGCCGCGCGCCATTGTCGTGCGCCTGGCTCGACGGGATCTGCGCGACAGGCTGCTAGCGAGCGCACGCGTGCGGCGCGGCGCGACTACAGCCGACCTCGACATGCCGGGGCCCGCTCGGCGGTTCTTTCTCAACGAGCGGCTCACCAGGACCAACCGCCAGCTGTTTCGCAGAGCGCGTGACGCTGCTGGTCTCGCTGATTGGAAGTTTGTGTGGATCAAGCGAGGCCGCATTCTCGCCAGAAGGAAGCCAGGAGACGCCACCCATAGGATACGATCTGAAGCGGACATCTCCCGTGTCTTTGGACCTGTCGTCACAGTTTAGTTTTAATTACTTAACATACTATTTAGTGTCTGTAGTTTTTTGTGTTATTATTTTGTTTTTCATAGTTGTCATAGGTGAAGATGTGCGTTGCTTCTGTTTTTGCATGTTGCTCTATTGCAACTCTGCAGGTTTCTTCATTTTACATATTATATTACTAATTTATTTAAATTTACAATTTACTTTGCTGGCGAGAGCTAATTTCAAGTTATTAGTTTATATGACTATCTTTGCCTGTGCCTATTACATAGTCGGGTTGAGTTCTCCTAACCAAATAAGCTCACCCCAGCCCACTCCTGTTCATACTCCAACACATATACCGTTTACTTATACAAATACACATACAAGCAGTGCCCAATACTTACACATATCACACTTATATCTAATTATTTTTATTTACAATATATGTACACATATTATATACACTGATTGGTTCTTTTTCTTTGTACATACACTTACATACCTAATATCTACAACTATTTACACTCATGGCTCCTAGCAAATATATCAAGTTTGGTCTACTGAATGCAGGCTCGCTATGCACAAATCAAGATGAGTTTTTGATAGCCATGAGAAATCATTCTGTGGACATTATGGCTATTAATGAGACTTGGTTGCGCAAAGGCGAACAGGACCGAGCTCCTAGTGTACCAGGGTACAAACTAAGGCACATACCGCGACCAGTGTCTATACGTGGAGGACGTGGCGGAGGGGTCGCTTTTTACATCAAAGATGGTATAAACGCGAGGGTAAAAGCTCATCCTGAAGACCCTAATGTGGAGCAGTTTTGGTTGGGATTAACCATAAATAGAAAAAAGCTTCTCATTGGTACAGCATATCGTCCGCCTTGGCAGGATTTGGCGGTATTTTTAGACGCTATAACTGCCAGTATCAGTGCCTTGGCCCCGTATGATAATCTGGTTTTGTTGGGTGACCTGAATGTCAATCTGTTGGATGCAAACAGCTCAAAGGCTAAACAGCTGACAGCTTTCTTGGACTACTCAAACCTCGTTCAGCTTGTTCAAACCGCAACACACTTCGTGGGTGATAGCAGTTCGCTCATTGACATCATATGCACTGATGCCTCAACGCGAAATGTTATGGTGAATCACATCAGTGAGCTCAGCCATCACTCATTTGTCACGTGCGAGGCTGTTTTCAGAAAGCCTAAGGTTAAACCTAGGTTGGTCGAATTCCGCTCTTTTTCCGACATCTTGCAAAGATCAGTTTAATGCTGATTTGAATATGATTCCTTGGTCAACTATTGGGGATATAAGTGATGTTGACACTATGGTGCACACTTTTAATTCATACTTTATCCAGCTATTTGATCTTCATGCTCCACTTAAGCGCAGGACCTTCAAGGGACCGCCTACACCATGGATAACTGACAATATACGTCTGATGTTCAAATTGCGAGATGAAGCTAGAGCCAGATATCATATGACTAGAGAACCGAATCATAGGCAGTACTATCTGGATCTTAAACATGAAGCAGCCGCCGCGTTAGTGAGGGAGAAAACAGCATACTTTGCCAAAAACATCAACGAGCAAAAGAAGGATCCCAAACTGCTATGGAAAAAACTGAAATCAGATGTGCTTCCAGATCACAGCCAGAAACTACTTCCTAGTCATTTTGATAACCCGGAAAATATCAATGCAGCATTTCTGGATGTCCCTGGAAACTGCTGCGATAATGCCTCAAAAATTGGCTACTTCAAATCTTGCAGACACGGTCCGGCTGAGTTTTCACTCACTACAACCAGTCAGGATACAGTTCTGAAGATAGTTAGAAGTCTAGCTTCAAATGCTCAGGGTGTTGATGGTATCAGTCTGGAGATGTTATCTCTCACATTGCCAACTACCTTGCAAGCCATCACTGACATCATCAACAGATCCATTGAGACACGCACCTTCCCTAAACTGTGGAGACGTGCAATGGTGCGCCCTATCCCGAAGACCAATGACCCAGCCAACGTGAAGGATCTTAGGCCAATTAGCATCCTGCCCTGCCTTTCGAAGATCCTGGAGCGTGTTGTGTACTCACAAGTTATTGAGTATCTGGAAACAAATAACATTCTTCCAGACCTCCAGTCCGGTTTTCGGAAGGGCAGAGGTACTGCAACAGCTCTGGCTGATGTTGTGGGCAATATCCTGGAGGCACGTGATCAGGGGGAGGGATCAATCCTGGTTCTTTTGGATTTCTCACGGGCGTTCGACGCAATTAATACCAATCTGCTGCTGTCTAAATTAGCATACTATGGCTTCAACGAAGACGCTGTGGATTGGTTTAATAGCTACCTAACTGATAGGTCTCAGTTCGTGCAAATTCATAGGAAAGATGGATCAACTATATCTTCCCCCCCCCTTCCTGTGACGAGAGGAGTCCCACAGGGATCAATTTTGGGTCCTCTTCTGTACATTCTCTATAGCGCTGATATAACTGGATCGTTCATAAACTGCAAGTACCATATGTATGCCGATGATATCCAGTTGTACATATCCTTTAAAGGAGAAGACACGTCATTGGCTGTGCAGAGGGTGAATGAGGACTTGGCACGTGTTGTGGCCTGGTCTGAGGAGAACTGTCTGGTCCTGAACCCGCTTAAGTCGAAATTCATGGTGCTGGGCACAAAGTAACAAGTTGCTGCAATACTGTTGGCCAAGCCTGAGGTCATGATTGGGGGAGAAGAAATTGAGCGTGTAGAGCAGACATGCAACCTGGGGCTGATTCTGGAGCCAGAGCTGCGCTTTGAGGCCCATATAAAAAGTGCACTAAGACACTGTTTTTACAAGCTAAAGGTTTTGTATGGGATACGAAAATACCTTAGCATCCCACTCCGTAAGCTGCTTGTTGACAGCCTAATCTTATCAAAACTCAACTACTGTGACACTGTTTATGGGCCATGTTTGCTTGCTAGGACGGATAGACTGATTCAGCGCATCCAGAACGCATGTGTTCGCTTTTGTGTACATGTCCCACGTAGGAGTCATGTGACTCCATACATAAATCAACTGAAGATCTTGAAAATGGCTGCTAGGCGCAGGCTGCATTTGGCTAGTTTACTGTTTGGCGTTGTAACAACCCAAAAGCCACGCTATCTATTTGACAAACTTACTTGGCGACAAACACACTACAAGTATGGTCTTCGCTCTGGAGTTGCTCCACTATCAGCACCGCGACACAAAACCGCGGCATTTAGAGGTTCCTTCAAGTACATGGCTGCGAAGATCTGGAATGTTATTCCTCCACCGATGCGAGGCCTAAAATCAATACAATCATTTAAATATAACCATAAAAAGTTACTCTTGCTAGCACAACTTTCACAACAATAAAATAAACTTTTTGTCACCTTATGGGTGCATGACCTGCAGTACTTGGTTTGGATCTTCAGCGGTGCTGTGGCTTGGCATTCAATTTGTCTTGTCCCTGTGGTGTTTCGCTGCTGTCAGTTTGCGTTGTCATACTATTTTTTAAATATAATGCTAGGAACCTACAAACAAAACAAATATTAATTATACGTTTTAATTATCTTCATTACACTTTTCACAATAAAGTCACATTACAATGCATATAATTTTAATTTTTACTGTTTATTCTTATTTGTTGACTTGGTAATCCATTATTAATCTAATTACAGATAAACTAATTATATTTATACATTCGTCCCGTTTGTTTTCGTCCCTGGAATTTTCCACAAAGCAATGTGAGTGAACAATTTGATCAACCTTACCTGTTCCCATGTTAGCTTTTCTTGAGTTCGTCTAATTTCACATCTCGTCACAAATACTTAAAACATTGTCGCAAACATGAACCATTATAATAGTACTATTTATCAATTATTTGAATTTCCAAAACCATCTTATCTTGTCGTCACATTCGGTCATATCCTTTTGTCAAAATATTCTGTGAGCGGCACCGCGATCGCGTCCAATCACGTACCTATTAGCGTCTGTGGACTATGCAAATTGCCACAGATTATAAAAACGAGTGCTGCTACAGGCGCGTCGTGGTGTTGCCACTTTATATTATATATATACTTGTCACGTTACATATTTATTTATTATTTTAATTTAATTTAATTTTCCTTTTAATTTGTAATTCTGTAATTATTTTTATTTCCTTTTTCTGTCGAAATCTCGTTGTACGCTGCACCGTTCGGGCGTCTTTATGTCAACACCGCCATCGGCCCACGCTGAAAAACAGCGCTGTGAGCTCATCGCATAATGCGTGAGGCCGCAGCTTTATGCTGAGCGTTCGGCCGTTTTGCGCGGATGTGACGCATATCTTCCCTATTCAACTGATAATGTTTGTTAACTAGTTTTAAGATTGCGTCATTTCGCGCGAATAAACAGTTTTTCTTTCTTCTTCTTTCAGACAGTGTTGTTATAAGGGATTTGGGCTTAATAAAAACACCGCCGTGTGTGTAACCTTTTTCTTAAGGTGGGAAATCATTCAATGATTTCTCCTGCCCTAGGATGGATTCTCTCCGTTCCCTCACAGTTGCGGCCGTCTCCTTCTCTAGCATTATTTATTATTAGGGATACGGCGGTACTCCAACTAAGCGGCGTACACCTCGGCTTTGATTTCTGGGTGGTCCGCATAATGGTGACATCTGGGCGTTCCTACCACCTTTATCTGAAACAAGAATCTTCTGAGCTTGCCATGTCCGGTGAGGACCTGCGTCTGTCGGAAAGTGAGGACACCGTGGCGCTTCTCCGGCCACTCCCCAAAGAGGGGACTTAATGTGTGTATACACCTGTATTTCTAACTTCTAACCATTGTTTAATTTTTTAATTGAGATGTAGCAGGTACTGTATATTGCATGAACTTGAACTTCTGCAGCCGCCTGCTCCACGGTATGACAGCGTCCGGTCGCATCAAAGGGTTTATACTCAGTCCAGTCTGGCGGCGTTATTGCTGCTGCTCGGTTTATGACATCAGAGCGGTACAAACGTTTGCTCGTTTATCGTTGATACTTGAGGCACTACAAAAGCGTGACGTCATTATTAGCGGTGCGCCCGACTGCGAATGATGTAAACACTTGACTGAATGAGTCGGGCTGCCAACTTAACTGTGAACAATTTGTAAGGTAACTGTGGAGATGCAGATATGCTTCAGCTATACAAATAATTTCAAATATTGTGTAACTGTATGCGGTGGATGCAAGACGCACAGGATCGGTCGTTGTGGCGACGCTTGGGGAAGGCCTATGTCCAACCGTGGACGTCCGCGCGTCCTTCGGCTGAAATGATGATGATTGTATAACTGAGATATTGATATTATGTGATAGTTTTCGCTTACCAATATATCTAGGGTAGCCAAAAACGAGGTAAATTAATAAAAACTATGGTTTCAAGTTGACAGAACCCATTACATTTGTTGAAGATGTTAACATTATCAATAGTACCTATACATTCCTCTGCCTAACCAGAATGAGAGCTGCAAAATACTATACATAAGTATTTCTCCAAGAGTGTAGGCAGAAACTACGAGACGCTTTTTGCAACGATCTTTGCACACAAGATATCAACGTTTGAAAATACTTACAAAATATAAGGTTAATCTCCTTTCTTTACAATTTTGCGAGGCGCACAGATTGCATTCTAGCAGCGTGCAGCGTCAAGCAAACGATTTGTAAACAATCTATGTCTCGCCGGGCAGAGGTGAGAATATCTCGTTAGATAACAACTCCCGGCGCGGCCGCGTCGCTGAGCACCTCGCCTCGCCGAGGCGCCTCGCTGTGTTCTTCGATGTAATAGTAATTAGTATTTGTAGTTAAACTATTTTCATTGTACTTTTAGCACGATATATTGTTCTTACAAGTGTGTCGATAGCAAATATAAAATGGAATTCCGAGACTGTGAACCTATTTGATCCGAAAAATTCTGGGATTGGATCCGCTGGCTATTGTTTCAACACAAACAATTTGGCTATACGAACACAATAAACAAAATTAAAACCATGATTGCAAGTGTTATTAACCTAACTATTGTAAAGTTGTAAAATTCTGTGTCATCTAAAACTTTCGTCCCGTATCTGGTTATGGAGAAAAAAAAAGTAGGTGAAAAATTTTCACGCTTCTATGTTGCTTTAAAATGTTGCTAAGCAGATTTATGTTTACCTGTAACTGGCTAGTCCTACGTTGAAAACAGACACAATTAGACGACAGGACCGTGTCTCTGCTCAGGGTTCCGGATAACGAAAACAAACTCATCGATCAGCAGTCACAATCCCCAGTAATGAGGACACAACTTAAAGGATTAACTGCCAACAACGTTGCCCTGTATTTCTTCGCAGCGTTCGCTGTTAGCTTGCGAGTTTGTGAGCCGATTGCATCGTCCGAACAATCTGTAAACAATCTCCCGCGCCGAGCGTCGATCGTAGCGATACAAGCGGACGGCGAGAGATCACCTCTCACCTCTATCGGCTTCGTTATGTGGCTTTATTGGAAATTGTAAACGTAGAGGTTAACCTCTAAGCTTAGAAGGAATTCCAGGCTTTCATTTAAAAATCTGTTTTTTTTTTTTATATAACACGAAGTTGCTAAGATTTTATTTTTTAACTTCTTTTTATTTTTGAATTGGGAAATTAACAAATTACTTTTTTGCTCTAGTCAGAGCGAGAGGTAGTGTCAGACTTTTATTGACTGATACCCACTGTGTTCCTTTAGTTGCCCTTTGTGAGAGCCACGAAAACTCTTTCAAAAAATTTGAAGCCCTGGCAAGCGTCGGCCTTGGCTAGCCCTATTAATCTTGCCGACATTATTTTCTCTGAGTCGATGGGGCGTTGTGTTCAACGCGCGCGCGCGCATCGACACGGGCTTGATCCTTACCGGACAGCAAGCTACCCATTGGTCGCCATCCACAAACCCACGCCTAAAGTGACCAGGAATTGCCTTGTGACACAATGACGATAAAAAATTATACAAAGTAATGCTAGCTGGGTTGAACCTGCAATCTACAACTCATAAGTCGAGGCCGTTACCATTAAGCTACCACTGCTCCACATAATGAGATATTAATGGTAATATAAACCTTAGTTCATTCACTATCTTAAGTTAAGGACACAAAAAATATATTTTCGTCATGTATGTTGCTTTATTTAAATTTATGGCTAGCGATATTCTAAAATATGTTCTAAGACACTATAATTTAATAATATATTATAACATCTTCATCGTGTGCGACAGCCTTTAAAGAGAGTGGCTAAGATACGGCCTAAGATTGACAATGCCGTGGTCAAGATTATTATTTATACTAAAAATCTTAATAATTACTAGGAATAAATATTAAAATAATGTCACGTCAGTTTATGTTCGAATAAATAATATTAAACAATAAGTATATTCATTAATTCAGTGTTTCCGTGGTTCCTGCAACTAATTTATTTATTTCTTGACCATGGATCCAAAATCCTTCAGACGGAATAATAAAGATTGTATAGAATTTTCAATTTAATAATCGACCAGAAAATCTTTTTTTTTTTTCAACATCGTTTATTATATATCAATATTATCATTTGGTTCGTTAATAAAAATGCGTACGAAACACAATTATTATTATCGCTTATATTATTGAAGAAAATATTAATTGCGTCGTTTAAAATGTTTGGGTGTTTTGGCGGGATTTCTTGAGTGAAGTTCAGTGGCTGTTTTAATTATTCATAGATTGATTCCTAGTGATATAAAATTAGTGTCTACAACACTTGAGATACAAATCTAGGTACACTATTTTTTTCAACTGGACATTTAATTAAGTAGAATCATTGAAACGAGCGAGTGTTAATTGTGCTTTAAATATTACTCAAATGAGACGACATTCTTTGGAAGTTGCTGAAATCCGAGCTGTGATACAAGAATGGATTTATCCATGGCACGTAAGAACTATTTAATTAGTACTTAACTAACAAAAATAAAAATATGTAAATAAAATACTACAGATGTTGACGTTGAATGATACTTGTTGATAAATAATTAATAAACTAATAATTAGAATTCACTTACATAATATTTTTTAGACTCTGTTCTAATTTTAAACGACGAAAAAAATGATTAACCAAACGCATAAAAAAAAATTGTCTTTTACAAATTAAATAATCTGGTACCTATAATTTAATTTGCTGTGCTACATCTGCCATTTTGACTCTAACCATAATTAATAATATAACAATTAAAACTGATTTAACTTATTTCCTCCAACTTTTAGTTAAACCTGTAATAGCTGTAATAGGTTTATTATTTCATCATAAACTATGAATTGAAGTCGTCTTAATATATGTCCACTGTTGGCCAAAGTTTGTATGAATGGTGGGCCATACCCTTTACACTCTTTGCTCTCAACTATTTTTCTTTAAAAACAATCTCTAGCAGAGCTTTAACAATTTGTAAACAATATTTTCTCGCGCGGTATCGGCTGTAGGTGCGATCGTGTTGATGTACAACAGGCGATAGGTAATAACATGATGATCCGCCTCGCCGCGTAATGCTCGCCTTTGTAGAGGTTTGTATTACCGCCTCACGACTCGCTCCTGCATAAGACGTACCGGAAAATACCTGGCTTTTTATCTAACACATGGCTTTCGTGAAGTGATTGTCGTGTGACAGGAACCTAATGAAATTCCGACCACCGGGTTACGACGTTTTCTATTATAAGGAGTATGTTTATTACTGCGAATACGTCCTCATCTTACACCTAATAACGTAATATAATATTTGGGTGGATTTATACATCAATATCGATACCCATCGGTTGAGTTACTGGAACAAATAAAGCTCGGTAACGACTGTTGTTAATCACAATTATCATCTCAGCACTGAAGTGATAATGAGCTAAACTGACCTAATTGGCTAATAAATTATCATTAAAATAAGACGTTACTGTAGAAGTGACCTACTTTGACGATGGTTTACTTGTACATTATGTGCTGTGTTTACTAACTATAAATAAGAGCCCACACTGATTAAGGGAAATAAGCAAATCTATTGGATTTTGTCTTGGAGTAATTTCTTAACGTTTCCCCTTAAAAAATGTATGTAGATTAAACAACAGTTTACCAGGACTTCTCCACTATATTTTTCAGTTATTCTGGCTTAATAACAGTTACACTCCCAGTACGTGGCACTATCCACGTACCGTACCCGACTCTATTCTATTAATCCTAATGTAATTTTCTCGTAAGTTTCCAGTAAATCTTCGTAGACACTGTAACCCTGTCAGCGTCGGGAAGCGGTTTGAATGACATTAAACGGGGAGGCGGCCGGCGCGCGGCGCCTGCTGGACAGGTAATAATGGGCGGCTTGAGCCCGGTCCGGTGACCTGGCACGTCCACGTCTGCAGGTTTACGGGGTGACTTTATTGTAATTGTTAGTCTGTTCTATTTGACTGATCCCATTTAATGAGAAAATCAGTAGGCATTAATTTTATAAAAAAAATTTGCGGATTGGATTTATAAAATGAAATAACTTGTAGCAATATTTGGATAGACTTCTGAGCGAAGACTTTCTTCCAGCTATTATTTTCCTGAACCAGATCAAACCAATTCTTACGGTACCGTAATTTATTATAGTAAAATATATAGATTATATATGTCGTGTATGTTAGATTTTAATGGTATAGTTTGTATTTTGTTTTTGATACAATTATACATATAAGTAGTGTATGATACAAGAGCAGTTTGAGAAGTTTTCAAATTCTAATTCTTAATATCTGATTTTCCATCTTAAATACAAGACTATTACATTTGATGAGACGGAAAAGTCTAATCGTTCCTCTAGATGTTCTTTGAGTCTATTCCGACTGATTGATCGCAATCCGGTTTTATTTGGCGCCTCACCTCGGCACCCGGTCCGGATCGGTCCGGAACAAACAATTGCTAAAATCCAATCAACAGACAAAGGGACACTTTTTCTCGGCACGATTGTATCTGGCGACATCGGCATCGCAGGGTTGCTGAGAGATCGCCTCTACACTCATCGTTTGTTTTTTATTTGATAATATGTATTTTTTTGGTTTCATTTCGTACCTACTAGTGTTTTGATACACGAACAGACATTATATCTGTCTAACAATCTATATTCAAGTCATCTGTTTCATTCTTTTCTTTATCAAAAATGGTCAAAAGTTTAAACTCGGTATGAATTAAACTATGCTATCTTCACGTATGCGAGTTTCTCCTTATCTACCACTTGAGTAGAGCAGTGGAGGCCTAGTGATAACGGCTTACGAGTTATAGGTCGTGGATTCAAACCCAGCCAGGTGCATTACTTTATGTAATTATGTCATCGTCACGATGTTTTTACATTACCGTTTTGTAATGTAAAAACATCGTGACGATACTGGCACATCCTAGAGTCAAAAATCAAAGTCATGTGACATCCACCAATCCGCACTGGGCCTGCGTGGTAGATTCCCTCTCCTAGAGAGGAGGCCTGGGTACCAGCAGTGGAAATATTACAAGACTGATGTTATGCTATATTATGCTTACAGCCATTTAATAATTAATCAATAAGATAAAAAATTAAGTTTATGTATAAATTGTGATATTTTTTTGGTGTACAATAAAGTTTATTCTATTCTATTCAATATCATGAAATATTTTAAGTAGTACCTAATTGAAACAAAATTAAACAGTCAAAAAAAATTGATTTAATATTAACTTCTAAAGCTGTGAACCCTATAATCTGGATGGAAGCAGTGTGGCAGTGAGAATTTGTCAAAGGACTCCGAACGCCGCGTCAGCGCGACCATTTGAATTGTAGCAGCGAGCGTCGTCGCCCTCACGATATTGATACACTTGACTCACACCGACGACAACGTCTCACAACATCGTCGTGTCGCTCAGGGACGTTAGATTGCCTTAAATGTTGTTAGATGTTTTGGTGGAGGCCCATCTATAATAAAATAAAATAAAAATTTAGTCCACATACTGCTATGTGAACAAAAAATTTTTTTTATATAAAACTTTTCTATTTACCATTAGGACGGTGGTGGTTTGCAATTGAAATGGTGATCGTTGATCCCATTATTTAACTAAATTTATCTAAAAATTAGTATTCAGAATTCTTTGATCCACAAGTTATAAGAGGGGAAACATCCAGCAAGTACACACAATGTACTATTTCCACTAGAACTGTATGAACTGTCTCTAAATCTCGCGCATTACATCTCCTCGAGCCCATTGTCAGTAACTTTGCGACTAAACAATTTGCAAGCCAGTAGATTGAAGTCAGCAATACAAAATGTTGAATGCTGAACACGTAGAAGGACGCTGGTCCGTGGTCCTCGAGTCGCATTCAGATGAAGTCACAATACGTAGCCGTATCTATTGTGCGGCGCCTCAATGTGCACTCAAATTGCGGACGTCCTGACTGCGTGCGCCTTGTTGCCGCTTTGTGAACATTTAATATCGTTTAGGTGTCAATATGTTTTTGAAAGGATTCTAGTTTCCACCTGTCTTATTAAATGGTTTATATACAAAATTATTTTAATAATTACATGGCTGTTTATCTAATGCATAAATTAGTATCTAAGAATATTAGTTTGTGATACCTAAATGTAGCACTTCTACAATCGGATTAAGTGCAAGATCCAAATCTCTCTTTGAAGTTCCAAGTCTCATGATGTGACCTCAGCTTGTGGTATTTAGCCTAATATGCATTAGCATTACCACTCTTTATGTACATCGACCCGGACCTCACATAATATAGATATATCACGTACACAGTCCACAATAATTCCACATACAACTGATACGAGTGGGCATCGCATTAAACACAGCACTCGTGTTCGATTCGAGTGGGCTTATTGATTTTAGATTAATAACCACGCTCTCTCAGCGACCGCGCTTTGAGCCATCCATGATCCTTTTAATTTATACGATATTTTGATTAAATCTAAACCGGTATGTAATTGTTGGGAAAGTTATATTTACCTACCATACATAACTCGTGATGGATTTAGGCGTCTGTCAGATGCGGCTAATGCATGGTGTTCCATTAGATATGGTAATGCGACGAGTGGTGTTTATATTTGCACAGTCCTGTCTTATCTCGCAGGATATTACTACGAAACGGCTCTTCTCGTCATAGTAGGCAGGCTGTCCTTCTACGCAGTTTGAAAGATAACGATTTTGCATAGGGCTTATTTGCACTAGTAGTATATTTGCTATATTGTCAATGTATATTACGTGCATATTTTAGACACCTTGACTAATTTCGTTGTGATTGGCTGCGTTTATGTGCTTTAATATGGCTAATAGCGCTGCGTCTACCTTTACTGTGAAGTCGATCTCCAGTCTAAACGGATACCAGAGGGCTTAGCCAAGTTGATAATATACAATTGTTAACGCTAGTAGAAAACTTCAAATGTATGGGAATGACATCATCTCAACGTTAAGTCACGTGGTCAGAACAAAGGAATCGGAGGCGTTACCGACTGTAGAAAGAGATTGGAAACGAAACGGTCAAACTTGGCTAGGCCTGTATTTCATACGGAGCGACAGCCTATCTTATTTGCACTACAATCCAGTAAATTAGTTTATTATTTTAGGATATTAATGTGCTTTTACTTATATAAGCTGTATAATGTAATTTATTTATTGTGCACTCCTAATTCAAGTGTAGCTGTTTTCAACCCATAGGATTACTGGTAGAGAATGCCTTGTTGTATTAAGTTCGTCTATGTACCACTACTGTAAATAAAGTATAAATAGATAAGAAATTGGGTAACACAATGCTCATTTGTAAAACTAGTGTCAGATTTCCTGGCGTCTGACCATTCGTAACGACTGTCAAAGATCAATAACAGTCATAACAGAACGGTTTAACATGCTTTCCAAGATACAGAAGGAATCCATGTTAGCCATGGAAGGCATGTTAGCCATCTACGGACCGACCTCAAGAGTTGCTTTTAATCTAGGAGATTATTCCCTGCGGTGGTTATTATTTTAGCCACGAGCTGGAGTTCTTGGCTAAAATAATAACCGCCATCTGTCGTCGGTCCACCTCGGGCTGCAGGATTGTTCAAAAGAGCCGCAGTAGTGGAACGTAAAGAGCTACTGAAGGAGACCGGGAAATATTAAAAAAAAGAACTCCGCCTCTTAACATTTCTTTGAAAAAAATAATTAATTCAATACCTTCCGGGCCGGTCACAGACCTTGCATGAAGCATAAATATTATTTTACCAACAACAATTATATTTTAATTGCATTTCGCTAGAAAATCTTACGTTCACAAACACAAATCCCGGGATAATTACAAACAGTCTATTGCAGATATGTTACAATACATAATCAAACTGAACAGACAGAACAGTCATTCGCCACAAACGTAATACAAGCTGATACCTCGTTTAATTTCGTTATGAAATAATTTATATGCGGGCCGCCGCAAAACCATATCGCTACGAACGAATTTATATGTATAATTGTTAATCCGAGCTCTGTACAATATCGATGTAGGTTTTTCCCTAGATGATATTATGTACGCTTACTGGATACAATGACGAATATCGTAAGTTTTATTAAACTGCATTTCGTGATTTCGACATAAATTCTTTGTATGTCACCATTTTTATATTTTGTCATTTTAATTAACACGTTGCTTTGTTCTTAATACAAAACAAACTTATAGGTCCATCCACCAGTTTATTTGATTTAACAAATAAACATTCAATACAAAACGAATAAGGCCGAACTGTTTGATATTTATTCAAATTATGTAAATCATCATCTTCCTGCCCTTGTCCCGTGTTATTTGGGGTCGGCGCAACACGTTTTTTTCTTCCATTCTGCCTTGTCACTCGTCATACTATCACTAACTTCCTTTTCTTTCATATCAATCTTCACACAATCCATCCATCTTTTCTTTGGTCTCCCTCTCCCTCTCCATCCATCCACATGTAAACTCATAACTCTTTTAGTAACTTGCATTTCATCCCTCCTCTCCACAGGACCATACCAAGACAAACGATTCCCTTTCAACTTTTCAGTCACTGGCGCCACTTTCAAACTTCCCCTAATATACTCATTTCTCACTTTATCCATTCTCGTCACACCACACATCCATCTTAACATTCTCATCTCCGCTACGTGCAATCTTTTTTCACCCATCTTTTTCACAGCCCAACATTCTGATCCATACAGTATGACAGGCCTTATCACGGACTTGTAGATTTTACCCTTCAACTTGAGGGACATCCGTGGGTCACAAGTTGTTCCCGTGACCTGTCGCCATTGCATCCATCCTGCGTTGATCCGATGTGTTACGTCCCGGTCTACCTCACCATCCCCTTGGACGATTGACCCGAGGTACCGAAAGTCGGAAATTCAAATTATGTAAATACTAGCTTAAAAAATAAATAAATGTACTTTATATGGTAATTTCAAATTAGATAATGTAGGTAACTATAGTAACAAAACACTAATGTGTGTGACTGACGCACTGCTCCAACTCTGAATATCATGTTATACGGCAATAAAAGGCAATAGATGTACAATAAATATGATATGGAGCGACCGTCGGACCACGCGCGGGACAATAACTTACGTATTTGAGCAATGATGCGCCCCCGAGTCGCCAAGAGTGCGAATATTGATGTTGATGTCATCGGGCTTATTAGCATCGTATTAGAGTCCACTTGACTCAACTTATTATAGGTGAGCACTTACTATATGAGGATTATAATATAGTGTACATAATAACAATAAACAAATATTTTTGCTCACAGTACGAGTTAATTTTGAAGGATAGTACTTGGTTAATTAATATAGATACACAGCTTCTGTTACTATCTCATGGCTTGCCACTTGAAACTTATTTCCCGAGGGAAAAATGTTGGTAAAACAAGTGAAAACCACATTTGTACGAACATGCTGAGTTTCAATTTAATACTATTAGTGTGTGTATAAGTATGCATACTCGTACATATTAGGATAGTAATCTGATAATTTTACAGAGATCTCTATCTTGCGTGTGTGTGTGTGTGTGTTCTAATTAGTTTAGTAGAAGGCAACAAGGCCAAATACTTTAGTTCCAAGTTCAGGCAGTAAAACCAAAATTTTGTGGTGTAAGTTTTCACTTGCGGTTAGTGAATCTTGTCGTGAGCAATGTGATGTGGCGCACAGAAGCGAGCAATAAACCCCTCCCTGAAAAATATGCATTTTTAGAAAACCCCATCAAAATCGAAAGATCATTTTTTTTGACAAAATTGCAGATGAGTGGGGTTACTAGGAAGCAAACGGCCTGTTCGCTGCTGTTGCTTACTAGGATTCTATTTAAGCCACGAACATACATTAATGTCTATAGTATGCCTACTGCGAATGGTAGGGCGCGCAGGCCCGGTACACTTCGGCTAAGGCATTGTGTACACGAGCGACTGCGAGCTGTCATTGTTGCCGCGAACCATTGTCCTTGCAGCGCAGTTATTTCGGGCAAGGGCTGCACTCTGCCTGGCTGCCTAAAAAGCATAAAAGTCGTGAGTTTATGTGTAAAGATTGGGATTCATGTGGTTTTGATGAATTTTCTAGATTTTGTTTTAACGTTACCCCACACTAGACTGCTGTATCGTGGATGTGTTCACAAACATGTAAACTTAGATATATAGGACACCCAAACCACGAACATCTATCTGTATGCCAAACAAATGCGGGACTCGAACCCGCGACATGCAGTGCAGCAGCCTATCGCTCGACCACTGCACCGTCAATTTGTTTCAAATTCATAAAATACAGAGTAGGTACTTGACATAAAATAAAAATCTTATCTTTCGGACAAAGTCCATAGTTCAAGCACATACATAGCATCAAGCTTGCAATCCTAAAAGCTTTAGGTAGAAGCGCACCTCTAGTACACTCGCATTTCGCCATACACGTTTAAGTTCCACATCGTAAGTAAAGAACCGGGTATAAGCTCAGACTCCAAACTGCTGAGAAATTATTCGTGGAAATCTTCACAAATGTCACTATTTACTGGATCTGAGAATCTAATCTATATATATACCTGATGCCGAGTAGCAGCACTTAAGCACTAGAGCAATGTCGCAGAATAAATGTACATATAACAAACACACAAGCACAGGTTCGATCGTGTGTGGAGTACTGCAGTCACATATGGGCTGGTGCTGCAAAATGCCATCTAGCAGCTTTGGACTCAATGGAAAGGCGTGCGAAAAGGCTAATTGGGGATCCTGATTTGGTTAAGTCCAGTCTACAAAGCCTCGAGCACAGGCGCAGGGTAGCCAGCCTATCGGTATTTTACAGGTTGCATTTTGGAGAGTGTGCGCAGGAATTGCATGACTTGATTCCGCCATCTCCTTTCTATCATCGGACAACCCGACGTACGGCGAGTATCCACACTTACGTTGTTGAAACTTCAATGGTCCGGACTAAGCGTTTCGCTTCGTCGTTTATACCGCGTACATCGAAGGACTGGAACAATTTGCCTGCTGCGATCTTCCCGTCCAACTATAATTTAGGTGTCTTCAAGGCTAGAGTGAATAGGCTCTTGATAAACTAGTGCGCCTCACCATCAATGATTGCATCACTGCTTACCATCAGGTGGGATCGCAGTCAAGCGCTGGTTTATATCAATTAAAAAAAAAAAAAAAAAAAAAACATATTTCATACAAAAAATAGTGGTTTACTACGGAATTAAATCCGTAAAACATATATTTTTAGGGTTCCGTACCTCAGTCGGTAAAAACGGAACCCTCATTAAAAGAATCATTTTGTTGTCCGTCTATCAAGACCCTTTTTCTCAGGATCGCGTAAAGGTAATAAGTTGAAATTGATACCAAATATTTAGGTCTGCTAGAAGCATTTAAAAAATCAAAATTTTTAAGTCAACGCAATCTAAAGACAAACCCATTTGTGCATTTATATTTTGACATTTGCAATTACATCCATCGGATTCCCGAAACCTTTACCAGGTCATCGGTCCACCTTGCAGGAGACCTTCCAACACTGCGTCTTCCGGTACGCGGTCGTCACTCCAGAAGCTTTCGGCCCCAACGGCCATCTGTTCTGCGAGCAATGTGAACAGCCCATTGCCACTTAAGTTTGGTGATTCTTCGTGCTATGTCGGCAACCTTGGATCTCCTGGGGATATCTTCATTCCTGATTCGATCACGCAAGGAAATTCCGAGCGAGATGAGGCCCATTGTGAGCGACCACGTTTCGGAGCCATAATTATGTCATCACTGGCAACACGCACTGGTCATAAACTTTCGTCTTGAGACACTGTAGTATGTTGGATGAGAAGATACCGCGCAGCTTTCTCAAAAAGAAAATAGTCCCAAGAAAAATACATAAGAAAATAAATACTATTCTTCGATTTAAAAAAAATTTCGAGACTCGAGTCGGGGATCGAACTATTTACCTACATAGGTAAATTTGTACGGAGTCGTTAGACACCAGTCAAATACTGGTGTTTTTTAAATTAAAACTCAGAGACAATGTAGTTTTCTTCCAAAAAGACAATTTGACCTCTATAAAATCTCAGCAAACTTAACTCACCCACTCGTTCTCACATACACTCTGTAAGTACGTAGAATTAATGTACTCGTAGATGTTGGTGAGTGCAGCCAGTCACAATGCAAGTCGTGTTGAACAAGAGCGAGCACTTTTGTCAGCCGGCTCTAATCCAGGTTTGATTGCGGCGGGATCGTTCCATCGCTCATTAATATCGGCGGGCCAGCGTTTTTTATTGCCGGCGAGTCAATATGGAGGATGGGGATGATAGCTTATGGAGCGGTATACTTACGATTAGATGTTTGTGGGTTTTTGGCTTTACAAAGTATATATCTACAAAGGTTTAGCTTGAGAATGAAGAAACTGGGTAGAGTTAATTATATGTTTGCATAATTTTAAACTAAAGAAAAAAAAAATTAGATTTTAAAGTTTCTCAATTTGTAGTCACCTCCCTCCCCTTCAGCCGGAGCCTGCCACACGCCGCCGGTGTATTTTAGCCGCAATAAAATGCATTAAAACTTTGACTTGAATTCTCTGTATTGTATTCTCCTACACATAGAAACAAAGTTATTATTTAAATAAAATGAAATTACATACTGAGTTTCATAATAAGTGGCTAAGAAATAATAGCAACACAGGTTAGTCGACAAGTTAAGCCACACTTGCCGTCAAGGTTGGCTCGTAGAAGGGTGATCTTCATTAAAGTATCCAGGCTCCTCCAAGCCTTTCGAAAGATAGTAAACACTGATTGTTAAATTACGACCTTTGACATTCTTCACTAGACTATTTGTCAGATGTGCTCATGACCATCATGAGCAGTTCTGACAGTCTTGTCGAGGGCGTTGTGTTTTCAAGTAACTAACTAAGTTGTGCGAGGCAAGCTATGTAATCGCTCTATGATACTGGTAGAATGGCGTAACCGATTCAGAATTTTTGTAATAAAACAACATGATTTAAAACAGTGTTTATGGAGTTTCTAGCACACTTTTTTCTTTAGAGATCTACGCCATAAAATGTGCTATTATTATTATTATTTTTCTGATTGGCCGACTACTTGATTAGTGAGATGAGTTTGGTTTTGAACTTAAAGTATTTGAGAAATGGTTAAAATTGCTGATCTTGAGTTTCGCATTAAAAATAGAAAAACAAATAATGTTGATAATTGGCTCACCAAAATTAGTCGCCTACAGTAGCAAACTGTAAATTGGCAACATTACTGCTAGCAGTGTTACCAGGCTGACAACAACACCTAGTATAAACAGTAGTTGTTAGTCCTGCGTAGGCTCTGTTTACCTACACAACAATTATACAACAACGTCATTTACATACATACACATGCGAACAACTCGTCTACCTCGAAATAACTGTAATTATACACTTTTGGGAGAACGTGACCATGAAATAGACTGTATATAGGACAATAATCTAGATATTATTATCATGAACGATCACAAACGAGCGATTATATTATGAATTGTCACACTTATGACAAAATAGTGGGAACATATGACAACATCAACCACAGCTTTGAGAACGACTCTCAAAGGGTCTCTTAGGAGCGAGCTGCGAGATTATTCGAAAGAGACACTGCGGCCCTGGAAAGAAAAAGGCATCTGAAGGATAACGGGTAGGATTTAGTCAATAAAGGTCTAAAACTCGCTCTCACTGCACCCAGAAAATAGTATTCTATTGATGTCCGGAAACCAGCACCTATTTGAGGTAAGTACATCGTAGTCGTTAGATCTTGGTAAAATGGTACTTAACAAAACAGTCACAATCTAATTATACTTCTACCCAATGATTACCCAAATCTCAATTACCAACATCACAACTTTAACACTAACGCGCTATCGCCGCCGTATCCCGTAAGTGGCGCAACTTTACACGCCCGTGGGTTGCGCAACTTTACCCGCCATCCTCTACACTCCAATAAGACAACTATCTCGGATCGAAGAGGTACTAATGCACGGATCGCTCCGTACGGCACTCCCGAGGCCAGATATTGTAAAGTTCCCATCAAACTGTTCTCGGTATCAGCAAGTCAAATATAAGGGAGGGCCCACTGTGTGCAGAACGAGCTGCTTTACATAAAGTTAATGTTCTTTGTGCTGTGGGACTGTATGCGAATTTGTTTACAGTTACAATGTTTATTTCAGTTGATTCATGAATTATTGAATTTAATCTATGAAAAAGGGTAACATAACAGCTCAATAGTTTATGTGTACGTACACCTAAAACCAGTACAGCATTTTCTTGCTTATGCACTAACCTGTCCTAAGTACTTTTCTTATAATAATGTTGAAAACGGCTAGTTACTACTGATAGAAAATTCTTATTCAAACAGCAATTTCGACGCACCATCTTAATATTTTTTCGTAACCAAGGACCACTTAAATCGCTCTGAGTTGTGTCCCCCGCTTCTGCCTCTCAGTGTGGCTCAGAGTGTTATCACGGGTGGTCCTCAGGGACGCATCATCGTTACACTTGCCGGAATAATTTCCATTGTAAAAGCAAACAGAGAGCGGCGGGAATACGGCCACCAGCCCGTGCCCACCCGCCCGTCTGCCCGCCTGCTCGCTGAGCCGAGAATATCTAATGTAAGTGTGTAAAGAACACTGACTGATGGGATTTTTGGATGAAGGATGAAAAGAATTTTAAGGCTTCAATTCTGATTAGCATAAATCGCAAAGTGGAAGAGCTTATTTACTATCAGGTGTGAAAACTGAAAATGATAGCTTACTAAAAGTTCGTTACGAAGTTAACGTTAGTCGGAAAACTTTTAGCCGGAAAATCAATTTGTGAGTTGCATAATATAGTAATTGTAAAGCAAATTACGATATAATTCCTCAGAAGCATTTCGGTATTTTATTGTAAAAAAACTTTCATATCCATCGAGATATAAGTACTAACGTACTAGAGAAGACACCGTAAATTCCTACTTTGTCTTGTTCAACTGCGGCGATCGCGCCGCACTTTGTCGAAGAAAACGCGTAAGTGCCGTGATTTACATGGCGCTTAAGACCTTTTTGCCGAGAATAAATACACTTCCGCAGCAAATCTAGCGCTGTGGTAAATTAGTTATGGTTTAGACGAATTGTTATTATTTTAGCGCTGCATTGAACTAAAGTTCAAATTACGAAAATAGGACAATTCAGTTATTTGACGTAGCTTCTCTAGTACGTTAGTACTTATATCTCGATGTTCATATCAAAATTAGATTGAATTGTACTTTAATTAACCTTTGTTCGTGACTTCGTTTGTGTAAAACTCCTAAACCTGCAATTTAAATGGCTAAAGATCAAAACGCCAATTACATTGGGTAAATAAATTTTATGTTTATTATGGCCAGATATATGCGTCAACGAATCAGAAGGCATATATGAGGATCGTAGCAGTTAGCGTTCTGAGTTTCTGTTTATTCTATGGGAAAAGGCATGATACACTTACGTGTGTATGTAGTATAAATTATGGAAAAATATGGGAGTATGACTGTAAATAGATTAATTTATTTGTCTAAAAACGAACTTGTTAAGACGCAGCGAATTTCTTACAACACTGAATAAAAGCTTTTTAATTTAGTTTATCAAAAAAAGTGGGTAAAGATATTATTTACAGAAGTATGTAAGTTTACTACATTTAAAGATCAAAATTAATAAATATTAATAACTTAATAGGTACATAGAGTTTCTAAACAATACTGAGATATCACTGAAACCTGCGATTTAATTTAGTTCGGCAAAGCGATGTTCAAGTGACCTGCGCTGCGAATCAATTCGCAAGTTCTTGCGATACGTCGTGAAAGCTTTTGATTTTTACGACGCGATTTTGCATCGCAGAATTGTATTTGGGCCTTGAGGTTTTCTTTGTCAAAATGTAAACAGAGTCAGGACGGAGCTGATCCTGAGGTCGAGAACTACAGCCTTCAATCTCTGCACCAGCGACTTGTTTGTGATCATTGCAAAAAAAAAACACTCACAGGGAATTGTATGCTCTTAAATCGGAAGGGGTTATTATAGGGAAATAGTGGCTTAAACGACCTTTATTTGGATAATGTGTACTGGTAGTCATTTTTAGTAATTTAAGCGAATTCTTGAGGGCGTATATTTCCATGTAATACAGCTCGTATATTGATACTCAAATGCAGTTTGTGAACTCGCGAAATTACGACCATGAAACGATTTCAACGCAGCGTTTACAATGTCAACCGTAGTACGTTGCGTCAGAACAGGTACAATTTTCCAGAAATAACCGCTAAACAAAAGTGTGACATCCCCATCATGTCTTAGTTTCCGCAGATTTCCAGCGGGGTCTATGTGTTGCTTATAAGTACCGGTTTTCTATTATGTGCCATAATTTTGCTGTACGATTAAATAGCAATCCCTGAGCACGGGCTCTTGTAATATTTGCGTGAGATCCAATCACAGGCCTTTCATTACTTTCTAAATCAATAGTAGTTAAAAACTTGGCGTGTGCTGTTTTGACATCCAGAATAAATATGCAATTGCCTTATCTTTTGTAAAGAAACTATAAATATTTTTCCTGTTTCACCAGAAACATGCCAAAAAGAATTTTTACCCTGACTGCGATTAACGCTTTGGAGAATGGTATCAATACCGTCGAATGCGTATACCCGTAAATTGTAGTTGGTTTCGGCAGTGTACTCCCATTTTCTCCAGTCTTGATATGTAAATGATTACGAACTCAATTATCCATATTTAACCAGTTGATTGGCAATGATGAGAAGACTACATCTTGAAGTGAACCAAGACAACTGGTAGAATCACGTTCTTCATGTTATTTAATCTTCTGCAGTTGTAGACCACAGCAAACCTTTTAAAAAAATACAGATCTGGGTTTGAAATCAGTAAAAGACTAAAATCATGTGAAACAAATATCACAGCCGAGTGGGGCTGCCGTTGATATCTTACTAACGTAATGTGGTATATAAAGTATCCTAAGCTACATGGAATATGGGATATTTTTCGTTATCAACTGTCCTCAGGTATGCAAACGACATCCTGTGTGAAGTAATAACCGCAAACAAACTCCATTTAAATGCACCTCTTTGCTTATCTAACTTTTAATACGATAGCACTTTGTCATACTAAAAGAAACTTTGCTAAACTGATTATTCCATATTTAAAAAAAATTGCCAAGAGCGTGATTTGACGTAGAATTTCTAATCGTCCAGTGCATTTTTAGGATCAGTAAAAATGCGCTGACCATTCTATTAATGGACATCCCAGTTGTAACCGTTGTTTTTCCATCACGTGTGAAGAAGGCCAGTATAATGAATACTGGTCTTCTCTTAACTACCTCAAAAGTGCTGATATAGAGACCAGACTGGAACTTGGTCCGATCAGTACTCTGCACTCAGCACAGTGCAGAACAGTGCTCTGCATTTAGTACCCTGCTGTTTTTTTTTTTTTGTTGTTTCTTCATTGTGTGTGTCTGTATTTTCTTTCTTTCTTTTTTCTTTTGCAGAGAATAAGTAGCTTAGTCGTTGCCTTTGTGCGTATTTAATTGAATTGAAGGAACGATAATGCATTAAGGCTCCCGTTGTACCTTTAGTTGCATAAAGATTAACTTAATAATTATTAATAAATAAGTAAATAAATAAATAAATAATAGCAAAAATTTGTTGCTTTTGTTTTGTTATCACACTTCACACTATTATTATAAGGGTGAAATTTTGATTTTGAACGGAACGGACAGGGGCTGCCCTAAAGCGGCTCCTGCCCAACCTTGGGGGTCCAGACGCCTCCTGCCGGAGGCTCTACGCGGGAATTGTTCGGTCCATGGCCCTTTACGGGGCGCCAGTGTGGGCGCCGTCGCTGCAAAAGCGACCGGCGGCCATGCTGAACGCTTGCCAGAGGGTCATGGCCATCCGGATGGTACGGGGATACCGCACGATTTCCCGCGAAGCGGCGAGCCTCCTTGCTGGCCTGCCACCATGGGATTTGGAGGCAACAGTCCTTGCATGCTTGCACGATTTGCGCGTGGAGATGCAACGCCGGGGCGAAACTCTGCTGCCACGCCAAGTCGCGGCATGGCGGGACAGAGTTCCGGCGGGATCTCATGGTGGAATGGCAACGGCGACTGTCGCAACCCAGTGCTGGGCACGCTACAATCATGGCGGTAACTCCCCTCTTCGAGGAGTGGCTGGAGGGGCAACACGGCGTCCTTACCTTCTGCATGACGCAGGTCGTCACCGGACATGGCAAGTTCGGGAGGTTCATGCATCGGATTCAGGCGGAAGCAACGCCAAGCATACGGTGGAGGTGTGCCCCGCTTGAGCGGAGCACCTCGTGGAGGCAATTGGTGGCAGCGACCTTTCGCGTCGGGCCCTGGTTCAGGCTATGGTCCGAAGCGAGGAGGAATGGCAGGCGGTCGCCTCCTTCTGCAAAGCAGTAATGCTAGCGAAGGAGGAGGCTGCACGCGTGAGGGAACGAAAGTCCTCACGCCCTAGCCGCCGTAATTCCGACCCCGACTACCAAGCACGGTAGACGCTGGCTTGCGGACGTCGAGCACTGGGTGGCTCGCCGTCCGGCTGTTCGGTAATTAACCGGACCGAGCCCAGTCGTCAACAGCGCGTAGTGATCCTCGCGCTCCTCAAAGAGATGTCAGCAAACCGTAGGGGCCCAGCAGGGCCAATGCCCGGTAGCTAGGACCGCGGAGAATTTCTGAAAGGGAAACCCGTAGTCCTAGAACGCAAAAGGTAATTGAAGGATACAGGTGTGGTTTTAGTCAGTAAAAGTCTGACACGCCCTCTCGCTCCACCCAGAGCGCCAGAAGTCATTTTGATGATTTCCCAACTAAAAAAAAAAAAAACTACTACTTTACGCTCGAACGGCTGAACGATTTTCGGTAAAATTTAGCAAAACGGTAGACTATTTTCTAAAATAGCACACAGGGTACTTTTTATCCCGAAAATAACTTCTTTCGGGACAATTTTCTACCTTTCGTGGTTGAAACCAATTGTTGCAGCTAGTACGAGTATGTATAGGTACACACAAATGATAAAAGAGTAAGTTGAGTACCATGTACAGATTATGAAGAGCCATCTTTATCATTTAAATATCTATGAAACAATTTAGTACTTCAGAGTTGCGAAAGAAAATAAATAATTATTAGTCCCACCGACAACTTACAAAGCAAAACGTCTTAGCACGAAACTTGGCGACAGCTAATCAAAATTAATAACATTATCAAACAGTAGAAGTGCGTCGCAGTCAACAAGATAATCCGGGAGTGTTCTCCGGACCCCCGGGGGTATCAGTCGGTCCGGACCAAAGCCGGCAGCTCGTGGTACCGGCACGAATTTCTAATTAATCCACTGATATTAAGGATTCCGTTTATTTATCGTTCATCTTCGTCTGCTCGTGTAAGAGTTTGGACTTGAAAATATTATGAAACATGTTTTCATTACGATCTCAAAGGTTTTTTGTTTTTTTGATTCATGGTTTGACGGTGCTACTTCGCTGTTAACAGATTTATGGAAAGGAGGATTTTATATGGTCACCGTCCCCAACCTCCAACAGACATGGGATACATGTCAGTTTGTTCTTTCCTATCCACAAAAGGAATTTGTGCTGGTGCATTAAAATTAATGTGTCTCCGTCTACCATGCACTGAATATTATGTGCGCACAACTTAGGTTAGGTTATTTTTTTTTTAATTAATCCAAATCAGTGCTTGACTGCGATCCCACCTGATGACCTAAATCCCATACTTTTGAGTTATGTTGCCATAATAAAAAAAAAATATTTTTCAACTAGACGTAGTTTTTGTAGAATCGTACAGGGCTCGCCAAGCCGTATTCAAAAATGCATGACAGTACTATTTTATGAGTATATTTAAGATCTAAAACACTTGGGTTAGGTTAGGTTAAAATAGAATGTATTACAAAACTTAAATATTACGCTTTTATAACAAGCTGCCAAAGACGGTGACTGAACTTAGCGAGGGAAAGTTCAAAACCCATATTAAGCGTGTCCCAACTAAAAAAGCGTATTACAAAGTTAAAGACTATGTTGAAGACACGCTTGTTTGGCAATGACTGCTTCTGCACATGTGGCCCCCTAGTAACTCATAATATTGTGTAAATGTATCTATTAACTGCTCCACATTTGTTGTAATAAATACTTTTTTCTTTTTTTTTTTTCTAACACTGCAATATTTTTATTAGAACCACCATAAATTCGTTAGTAATTTATTTTCTTAATGTCTCATTTATTGATAATTGTAATTATTGATTTTTCTTCCTTTTTTATATAGCCTCTTTCTTATAATGTGAATGTGAGAACACTGTAGACTCTGCGTATTCTTACGTTACTTCCTATTACGACACACTTTTTATTATGATTATTTTTATTGTACTTTTTAGTACAATATTGACCGATCTACACTGTCCTTACATAATATCTACTTATACTGTAATATGAAAATATTGTAATAGAATAAATATTTTTTTAAAAGAGTAATCATGTAGCTTCTTGCCGGTTCTTCTCCATAGGAAACAACCAATTTGGAACCGTGCACTAGTTTCTGACGTCTTATAAGTGCACATGTAGGCCTATGTGAAATAAAAAACTTTTGACTTTGACTTTGAAAAACCTAAACCCCAAACTTTTGAGATATGTCGCCATAATAAAAATAACTCTATTCAACTAGACGCTTCGAATGAACCTGTTTCAAATTTGTTGGTGGATGGGTTCCTATTGTGAGTGAGTTCCTTTTCTGTCACATGGATTTTGTATAGTAAAAAAATTATCCTTCATACCACTTTCATATTTTATAGCTGAATCAATTTAGTAGTGTCCTATAAATTTTTTATTTGTCTATATATTTATAAGGAGACACTGACTGACTGACATGTCAACGTACTGTTAAAACTACTGGGTCTAGGAACGTAAAATTTTGGACAAGACTTCCTTTTATGATGTAAGCGAGCACTAAGGAGGGGATTTTAAAAATTCACTTCGTATGATGAAACAGGGGCTATAAGTTTATATGAAAAGATTGAAACGTACGTTCAAGCGGGCGAAGCCGCTGGCAGAACCTAGTATGTAGGTACTAAAATTGTGGAATATTGTATAAATACGAGTATTTAATACAAGTTATTTAAAGCCATAAATAATATAGCTGCAGCCATATTTTAGACACTAAAATATGGTAGCAGATAAACGATTTGACGTATTAGAAATCATAACTTATGTCTAGGCATAATGACGTCATATTATGTCGCCCATCCCATCGATCACTGTGTATAAACAAACATACTGGACAATGTCCCTAAACGTGATAGTTTAGCAGTCGCCAAGATAATATAACATTACTCGCGTTAGCTTTGATTTATCAATAAATTAATTAAAATTACATCATAAAAACTAATCTGGTGACTATAAAATTAATATTGATCTTTGTTAGTCATCAGCGTGACAGCTCCATATCTGCTAGAGTCAGTAATCTAAATTTTCTTTAAAATAATATAAACTATCGTTGATGGTGAATCGCACCAGTTTATTAAGAGCTTATTCACTCTAGCCTTGAAAACACGTAAAATACCCACTCACTCCTTACGTCTAACGTTATTTTTTTTAATGTCACACAGCCTTATGAGCGAATAGTGGCGCACCACATAGTGTCGATGTCATCGATCACGGTAGCCATCAGCGGGACAATGTCACCGTGTCACTCTTGCGACTATACATCATTATCGCTTGGTTTGTGGTTCTGGAGATATGTCTTGCTCTGTTTATATCTTTCTCGATTCATTAAACCTGAATATAATTCAATTCTTAGTTTGAAAATTCAATATAAACACAGTATTCAATTTTCCTGATTCAAAACTTAGTAAAGTACATATATATCGACGGGACAAAGTAAAAGAAAATAATTGACTTAAACAACCGATACCACAGCATGACTGCAACAAAATCGAATCTCATGTAATATCTAACATTGTTGCAGAGATGGTCCCTGGCGCTATTTTCTCTAGAAAATAACATTGGAGAACCGGTTCGTTAAGTTCGTCACGAAAGACACGCGAGTGTCGATGGAAGGACAATGCTTTATATTGTTAATATCCAGCGTCCAATTGTGGAATTTTCTAGTTTCACACTAAAGTTTAATAGTTCGCTCCACTATGCTCGATCAAATTCAAACATTAAACACAAAAGATTCGACAAATGACACGAACCGATTGATGTCGTGTTTATCAATAGATATAATATTGGATCATCAGGTTGCCGCCGATCGCTCCCACGAGGACACGACGGTGCTCTGCCCAAGCGGAGCACACCTCTACCGTGTGCTCCATCGTGCTCTCCGGGCGGTCCACACAATGGTGACATCCGGGCGTTTCTACCTTCCGAATTTAACATGTCCGGTTAGAACCTGCGTCATGCGGAAGGTGAGGACACCATGTTGTCTTTCCAGTCACACTTCAAAGAGGGGACTTACTGCCATAATTGTGGCGTGCCCAGCACTGGGTTGCGACAGTCACTGTCGGCATTCTACCATGAGGTACGCTGGAACTCTGTCCGCGATGCCGCGACTTGCCGCGGCAGCTTAGTTTCGCCCCGGCGCGGCGGAGTTGCATCTCCACGCGCAAATCGTGCATGCGTGCAAGAATTGTTGCCTCCAGATCCCACGGTGGCAGGCCAGAAGATATCCCCGCACCATCCGGATGGCAGACACTGCCGTGACACGTCAAATACTTCACGATGTTGACCCCTTACTAATTGATTCAGTTTTCAAAATAACTAACCAGTGGCGAGATTATAAAATCTTAAAATTTTTTATGGATAGAGGTTTTTTTTTTAGGTGGGAAAATCATCTAATGACAAATCCCGCTCTTGGGCGGAGCGGGAGATAGTGTCAGACTTTTACTGACTAAAAACCCACTCCTGTTCCTTCGTTGCCTTCGTCCCAGGGCCCCGGGTTTCGTTTTCACACTGCCCATGGCCCCAGTAGGCTTCGACCCTGCTGGGCCCCCACGATTTGCTGACATCTCACTGAGGCGCGCGTGGAAAAATACGTGCCATCGACGACTTGGGCTCGGTCCGGACGGTTACCGGATGGTCCGCAAGCCCGCACCTACGGCGGCCGGAAATCGGGATCGGAATCCCGGCGGCGCGGCGGTTAGGGCGTGAGGACCGTTGCCTCACGCGATCGGCCGCCTCCTTTGCTAGCATTACTGCTTCGCAGAAGGAGGCGACCACCTGCCACTGCCCCTTGCTCCGGACCATGGCCTGTACCAAGGCCCGACGTTATGGATAGTATGGAGGTGTATGTGCGTTTACATTGCTTTATGATATTAATTCCGTTTTTAATTTAATTCAATGGTTTTAGAATTTAATCCTAAACTTAAAGTGTCAACAATTCGGTCATGACATCAATCACAGCGAGCCACTGGTCGTGTCGCGATGCTCGGCGCAGATCCATCACGACGTGACCCTCCGAATATTTGCTCCAATTGATTGAATATGACGAGCTACCGATTATATCGGAGATTAGGCGGCCGAATCAACGGACACTGGGAGTTCAGCCTTTATAACAGTGAAAGAATGAGTCTGCAAGATTAATCTCTTAATATCGCTATGGACGAGTTATGACGATTTAACCAAAATGCTCAGAAAAAGGCTTAACCTATCTTTATACACAACGACTAAAAGGACAAGGAAGCTCAATCCATTAAATATCAAGTATGATGAAAATCGTAAGGGACAGTTGGGGTCGGTACAATGAAACGAAAATGTCATTTCAATAAGTTTTTCTTATTTTATTTTACTTTTAATGTTTCTCAATTGTTTTAGTCAAGAGCAGTTATTAAACTACGAAAGCAAGATCAAAACGGGCAATTTCCTGTAACTACTATAAAAAAAAAATAGTCTTTCTGGTTTCGGAGATAAAAGGGGAAATGTTTAATTTACATTTATTTTTTTAATAATATTAAAAGCATAATTAATTTTTTAATTATGAACGAAATATATTTGGGTGTCGTACGGTACCTACAATTAGAAAAAACGTATATACCGTTATCAAAATTTATATATTTACATTACAAGGTGATGATGTACCATTTTGACTCAATCGGTCCAGTAGATTTGGAGCAAATTGGCTGTGACAGACGATAATTGCTTTATAACAATGCGATTGAATGCGAATGCGTTGTGAACAAAAAACCAAAGTTATATATTTTGTGAGTTACCTACAAGTTGCTTAGTACCTACATAAGGGGCTATAATTTAGTTATACTTTGATCATACGCATAACTTTAGTGTTTAGTGTCGGAATGATTTACCTATTCCAGAATAGTTGGAGTACGTGGAATTCCCAAACACGACGTTTGGGAATTTTAGCAATTTAGTTTGTTTATTCCAGTTTATGTGTAATTTATTATACAACTCTCGTATGTTATTCTGAAATTATTAGCATCCTTTTTGCTTGGTCGTGTGAAAGGGTCACGTAGTGGCAATATCAGGGGGTTAGCAGGGCGCGCTAACTTTGTACATTAAATTTTTTTGCACCAAATAATTCTGTGAGAACGCTGCAGTGTAACGTCGATCGACCAACCGATCAAATGCTGCAAATGGTACTGGATTGGCCACACGCTCCGAAGGGACCCTGAATATTTACCAAGGTAAATCCTAGGCTGGAATCTTCAAGAAAAACGTAAACATGGTTGCCCTAAGCAGACCTGGCAATATACGATCCATACGATCATCGCAGAGGCGAAGAACATATGGACCTGGAGCGAAATGAAGCGCGAAACTCAAGACGCACTGTGGACGCCTTCTGCTCCATCTAGGGGACACAGGAACAAGTCAATCAAATTTATGATGGTAGTAAATCTTGCCCTAATCATTAAACTGAATTCAAATGTTAATCTACTCGTTGCCGCAAAAATTAAGGCTCAAAAGTTAAACGTTATCTCTAATGAGTTACGGCGCGTAGTGTTCCACGCGCGCCTCAAGGAGATGTCAGCAAATTGTAGGGGCCCAATAGGGTAGAAGCCTACTGGGGCCATGGTTATGTGAAAGTGAACCCCGGGGTCGTGAAACGAAGACAAAGAAGGAACAGGAGTGGGCTTTTAGTCAGTAAAAGTCTGACACGCCCTCCCGCCTCGCCCAAGAGCGTGAGAAGTCATTGGATGATTTCCCTCCTTAAAAATTCTATACTGAGTTTTGTTTTACAAATTAAACTAACCTTTTACTTCTATAATTGAATTTCGTTCAACAATAAACAGACCGCTGCATTTTCTAACAATCACTGTTTCGATTCGTAACCTCATCCTATTGTATTTGTGTTAAGTGCCAATATGGCGTCCAGATATTTAGCGCGAACGGCGGCCATGATGGGCGGCAGCGAGCGGGTCATTTAAACTGACAGCGCAGGGACGAGGCGATTACGTCATCGTATCACCTGGGTAACGTTGTGCTTAAACGAGGTTAAGGCATTATATACATAGATTGACTACAGAATATATCATTACATCCAACGCCCAGAAAACATTAAGATTAGTTGACTGGTCAATGTGAACCCATGCATTAGGAGGCTTTGGGTAGTTAGCATTAGTATTTTTTGCAATCCATACCATCTATAAATGATTTTTAAAAGGTAGGACATCATCTAATGATTTCTCTCGCTCTAGGGAGTAACGGGAGAGCGTATCAGACTGTACTACATAAGTACTGACTAAAACGGACCTTGGCCTAGGTAAAGTCTCGGAGCCTGACCCATAGTCTGGAGCGAGAGGGAATAAATAAGCTGCGGTCGCCGTCGGACCATGGGCCTGTACCTGAGCCCGGCGCGAGAGGCCAGCGCCGCCGATCGCCTACACGAGGACACAGCGGTGCTCCGCCCAAGCGAAGTACACACCTCCATCGTTATGCTCCACTGTGTTCTCCGGTCGGTCTGCACAATAGTGCATCCGGGTGTTTCTTGCGCACGAATCCGGTTCAGGAACTTCCCAAACTTACCATGTGGAAATAGACCATGGAACTTTTCAAAAGATGATAGCAATTCTGCCGAGATGCATAAATCTCGCTTGTCTGTTTATTGTTAGCACAATTTATTTTATAACATCACGCCGTTAGCTCTGAAAGTGTACTCAGAAGTGTAAAGTTCACCCAGGTATACCCTCATTTCACCAATTAGCTTAGAATTCGAATGATATTGGGGTTCATGGGTTGTCCGAAATACACCGGCGTCCTGGGATGCAAGGCAAATAAGAAATACAGGAGTGGGTTATAGTCAGTAAAAAAAATAAGTCAAATTTGTTGATTAATGAATCATGGTGTGCCAAATAAACATGTTTTCTTTCTTTTCTTTCTAAAAATCTGATACGTCCTCGCGTTCTGCCCTAGGGCGCGAGAAGTCATTGGATAATTTCCCACCTAAAAAAATATATAATGAGGTTATCAATTCAGGTTAAATTTTCTTTTTATGGTCTGATCTTGATAATTTTTTTTAGTCATAACTCCGTAAATATTACTTCGTAGAATATCGTTCAACACAAACTAAAGTTCCCAGTACATACGCCTAGTCACGTTAGTTCTATTGTTTTCGGGGTCTCTCCTGTATTTTGTCTAGGTGGGTTTATCGATGTCCTTGGTTGTTCCGAGAAGAAGTCCTCCGAACAACCAAGGACAACCAAGTAAGTACGCGACACTTACAATCCATTGTGTGCGTTATTTAATACAGTTGTAAAAAATCTATTTTTAAGAACGAAAAAGTACTCTGGGGATTGTAATTACCTCGTTTGCGCAAACATTTAAAAAGTGCCACAACAAAAAATTAAAAGATAAAAAAGGCCTTTGCACTAATATTTATTCGCAAACCGAAGTTTAAAAAAACTTTTTACAAAAAAAAAAAAAAACCGACTTCACTAAAAAACACTAAAAGGATCAAAATAACTTTAATTTCGGAAGTTGGTGTTTCTCGGTATTATTTGTATCTTATTTAACACCGACTTCCGAAATTAAAGTTATTTTGATCCTTTTAGTGTTTTTTAGTGAAGTCGGTTTTTTTTTTTGTAAAAAGTTTTTTATTTCTCACTTTTTAGTTGCGATACACTTATAAGCAGAGTGCCTATTTCTCATGATAATTCCATTTAACTCAAACACTGCTAGGTTACATTGTTTTATTATGAAGTTCCTGGTCTTCTTCGTCAGTTCCACTTCATCAAATGTTACTTTTTGACTGTAAATGCTTAAGTTCTCGATGAAAATACATAAATCACTATATGATTGCCTATAATATTTGAGGAGTTCCCTCGATTTCGCCAAGATTCCATCATCAGATCCCGATTTGGTGACTATGGGACCATTTGGGAAGTATACCCTTTCCAACAAAAAAAGAATTTTTCAAATCGGTTGGCAAGCGACGAAGTTATCCGCGAACAAACATAAAAAAAAAAAAAAAAAATACAAACATCCGAATTGAGAACCTCCTCCTTTTTTAGAAGTCGGTTAAAAAGGTAAAGGTTTTATTTTAATTTCCGGCGAAGCTATCGTAAAAATAGTGTATTTCTCACTTTGCCAATCAATTCTTAGTTACTGCATCGTCTCATGGGGTTCTGCAGCTAAAACTCACATGATGAAAATAGAACGTGCACAGCGTGCTGTCCTCAAAGTTGCATACAGTAGACCGTTTAGGTACCGCACTAATCTACTTTACGCAGACGAAAAGATCCTGAGAGTTAGGCAGCTGTACATTCTTTCAACTTCGTTGCGATTTCACAAAACATCACTAGACAAGCTGCAGATCTCAGCAACGTTCCAGTCGTCTGGCGAACTGGGATAAACCTCATTTTTATAAATCTTTTGGAAAGAGATCGTTTGCTGTTTCATGGGACCTCACAAAATTTTAAAACTAAGAAAAAAAATTTGCTCTAAAGTAATCTCCCTTTGGCTACTCAATTTAGATTATGAAAAAACGGAGGACGTCTTAAAAATAATTTCATAAAAAAAAACAAAGTAATATCAATAAACGCACAGGTATACGAGTAAGCATCACACTAACACTTGCAACTACTCTTACCCTTCTCACATGCACTCACACACCCTCACCTACAAGACTACACTCACTACACCTACCGCACTACACTTCCCACACTACATTCACTGCACCACACTCTACCCAAACTACTGAAATTTTGTTAAACATATAGTTTAGTTACCTAAAACTATTGTCTTTGTTACTGTACCTTCTGAATATGGGTTGAAAGAGACTGGACCCAACAATACAGGGAATCCTAGTGTAAAAACCAAAAAAAATAATGAGACAATAAATATTTTTCATTTATTTATTTATTTGTCAGATATTACCAAAATCTACAAATTCAATTCTGTTGTTGAATTCTCTGCAAAAAACTTTAATCCGGAACGTTATTTAATAATATAAAATATTTTAAAATATATCCAAACGAAACAAAGAAATGAACACAATGTTTAAAGCATAAAACCTCGAAATCCTTTTTAAAATTGCAGTCGGGCGGTATGATGCATGTAATTAAAAAGTGGGGCAATGTTACATGCGGGTACCACTGATGATGGATCTCTGGCTGCAGTCATCTGAGACGAGTGGAGAGTCCTACTTAGGACGGTTATGTGGAAGTAGGGAGTGCAGGGAGGTGGGGTTTCCGTCGATGAAACCGCGAAGCTTTGATATTCGCACCGGCTGCCCGTGATAGATATGTTGATGCACGGACGGAATGTCGGAATTAAAATTTATATTTAAAAAAGCTCGTGCATTTTTTCAATGAGAAAAAAAATCATTAGTGGTTCTCTTTTTAAAAATCGTCCAGTGATTGGTATTACGTAAAATTTACGCAACTATACTTATACGGTGGGCAATACAGCAGTATGGGGTCATCACAGGAACGGGATATGTAGCTGAATGAAGTGATGCCTGATTGCACACTAGGTTTTGAAGAGGCCTTTGGCGATTTTTAATTAAAAGTTCAGTCGAGAATCCTTGCCTTCATCATGCCCAGTAAACAGAGATACAAATCAAGTGGTTGTAATTATGCTGGATGCATGATGTTAATTTCAATATCAATGCGTATATTGTTCAGTTTATAATTGTTATTAATTTTTGTTTTTAAAAGTACCTATTGTTGTTTTGTAATACCTACTGTAATTTTTTATCAGAATGTCTTTCATCATCATCTTCCTGCTCTTGTTCCGTCTTATTTGGGATCGGCGTAACACTTTTTTTTCTTTCATTCTATCCTTTCACCTGTCATGCTATCACTAACTTCCTTTTCTTTCATATCACTCTTCACACAATCCATCCATCTTATCTTTGGCCTCGCTCTCCTTCTCCACCCATCCACATGTATACTCATAACTCTTTTGGTAACATGCGTTTCATCTCTCCTCTTTACATGACCATACCAATACTAACGATTACCCTTCAACTTTTCAGTCACTGGCGCCACTTTCAAACTTCTTCTAATATTCTCATTTCTCACTTTATCCATTCTCGTCACACCACACATCCATCTCAACATTCTCATCTCCGCTACATGCATTTTTCATCCGTCTTTTTCACAGCCCAACATTCTGATCCATACAGTATGACAGGTCTTATCACGGACCTCTAGATTTTACCGTTCAACTTGGGGCCCCCCAAATCCGTGGGTCACAAGTTGTTTCAGTGACTTGTCAGCATTTCATCCATCCTGAATGGATGCAATGTGTTACGTCTCGGTCTACCTCGCCATCTCCTTGGATAATCGACCCGAGGTACCGAAAGTCGGAGTAGATAGGTACGGGCGTTCCAGTGAGAGCCAAGGGCACAGAATCAGAAAGGCCGACGAAATCGCAGAAAGTATTCGGTTTTCGTTCTGCTCAATTTTAAGCCAACACTCTCCAGTTTGTACCACTACACCTCCGATTTACTCTGGACCTCTAGGCCACTCTCGGCAACCAGCACAATGGCAAACAGTATACACCAGGGAGATTCTTCCTTTATGTCCAACGTCAGAGCGTCCATGTCATAAGGAGGTAAGGGCTGAGAGCCGACCCTATGTCGATACCGTTACCGGCCCACGCTGAAAACCAGCGCCGTAGACTCATCGCATTTTGCGTGTGGTCACGGCATTATGCTGAGCGTTCGACCGTTTTGCGCGGATGTGGCGCATATTTCTTCAACATAATGTACTTATAATTTGTTAGTTCTAAATTTGCGCCTTGTTCCGCCAAATAAAATGTTTTTCTTTCTTTCTTTCATATAAGCCGACAGCCACTATGAAACTGCCAGTTTTGCTCACAGTAGACCGGACTTGGGTACTGCATTGACTGTACATCACTCGGATCAACATACTTCCCAGGCACATCTTTCCCATTAAAGGCCCATCACAGAACCTTATTAGGTACCCGGTGATATGCCTTTTCGAGGTCTACGAATACCATGTGCAAGTTTTTATACGCACTTCTGTATTTATCGCATAGCTGGCGTATAGCAAAAATAGCATCCGTTGTACCCCGACCAGGCATAAAACCGAATTGGTTCTGTAAAATTACACTCTCTTGTCTCAGCTTCCTTTCAATAACTTTCTCCCAGACTTTCGTAGTATGTGATAGATTAGTTTTATTCTTCTATAATTGTTGCATTCAAGCACATCACCCTTGTTTTTAAAGATGGGTAACAGGGAACTGTTGCACCAATTATCAGGTATGGCGTATTCCCGCAACAACTTATTGAAAAAAAAAGCTAACTACGTCCATCCATCTACTCGCAGCAACTTCAACACATCAACTTCCGTCTGGACCAATTGCCTTACCATTTTTCTTTAAATTTACAGCTATTCTGACTTCATCCATACCAATTATTCTCACTAAACCCATTTTCACTGGTTTATTCTCTAAAATCCCATTTCAGTTGTTTTTCTCATTCATCAGTCTTTCAAAATAGTCCTTCCACCTCTCCTTGATTTTTTCATCTTCTGATAGAATCATTCCAGTTTCATCCCTTAGACATCTTATCTGACAAAGATCTCTCGCATTTCTCTCTCTTGCTCTAGCAAGCCGGTATAGATATTTTTGGCCTGCCGGACTGTCTAGTGTGTCGTATACTTTGTCATACAATTTTGTTTTCGCTATTGCCACGACTTCCTTGGCTTTTTTCCTTAAAGCATCATATTCACTTTTTTACTAATTTTGAGCTAGCATTTTCCGGATCTATACGCTGCCATTCCTTAAATTTCCTCCTTTTTTCCTTCAACACTTTTTGTATATCAATTAACCACCACCACGTATATCTATTGTACCGTTTCCTATCGTCTCTCCCAAAATATCTTTCACTGCATGTCTAATACACTCGGCAATCTCATTCCAACTTGCATACCTCAATCTCATTTCTCGAGCTAGCTTCTTACGTTGTTCCCGCCAGGGATGGTGCAACATCCCTAGTCCATTTCCCACAGGAGTCGGATGCTGCCCCTGCGCGTCGCCTGTGGGCTATGCCCTAACCCTATAGCGCATTCCATTTATACCCAACATATTGCAAAAGATATGGCTACTGTTTTACAGTCAGCTGCCTGCTGACACTAACCTTCCTGGAATGCTGTTGCTAGTGGTTTACCCGCCACCACGCTGTGACCTGATGTGCTTAATAGTACACACGGTCTCAAAATGTTCCTTAGTAGTCTCTTACGACACCCACGGGAAGAAATGGGTTGGTGCTATTCTTTACGTCCGACACTATACGGTTATCAGAATATCTTTAATTTGTTAATTAATAAACTATCGTACATGTCCTTATTGTAAACAATGTTTAAGGAACAGTAACTGCGGACCATCTTAGGGTGTCTAACAATATTTGGGGAACCGAAACCTGCAGGCGTTCAGACGTTATGATTCGTGGATCAGATCACTTTTAACGTTAGGTGGTGGAGCTCGCTCAAATGTGTATAAGAATAATTAGTAGTGTCTTTATGTTGCTGTCACATTTGCTGGAAATTAAATAGTGAATGTATGTATACTGCTAAAGATATATGTTTTCAGTAGGAGGAGTTAGAATTAATTAGCGACGTCTATAAAAGTACATAACTATATCCATGTATTTATTTGCTGGAAAAAGAATACTCGGTGGTCACTAATTCGCCTACAAATTATATAGTTGTCTTTTTCTTGACTTTACTGTATATGTAGGCTTAAAGAGCTCAGTGAACGTAGTAGTAGAGAACCAATATGGCAATGTGACATGTCGTAGATAAAACAAAAGTCAGAAGCACATAAGACAAAATATTCCTGTGCGACTGGTTACGTTATACCCATATATTTAATTTCACTCGTAAGCTGTCTTAATCCTCGCAGTAACTCCATTATTTTCGACTTCAAACAAAACGACGCATCTCCTGGCTTTGAGTAACAGGCGTACGTAACACCCTTGATTCAACAAACGCTTTTAACTTAAATACGACCATCTCGCAAAACGGCAGAATATTGAGAAGATCCATTCTTATCAAAATTACGATGGCATTCAAAATTTCAAGAACAGGACTTTGACAAAGTAACATTCAGTCAGCTATTCGTAGCGGTTGTCCAATAGCACAAACGTTTGGGTTAGACAATGTATTTACCGAAATGTCAAATGATCAATCAAAACCCAAACCTTCAAGAGTTTGGAAAATCATTGTAGCTTACAGAATATCACTTTTCCTAGCCCAGATGAGCTTCAAGCCTATCCGGATGCATTCCGCTGCATCCATTTTTCATTTTCCCTTGGCAATGCGTGGTATTTTTATCTGGACATCAATATCATAGTACTGTAGAGAATGTGCATGATTTCATTGAGTTCGACCTTTTGGAGAGTGTGAGCTCTATCCAAACAAGATACAAATATTTGTAGGGGCACAGAATATTTGTTCTGATTGTGGATGTTTGCACTGGTGTGTTTTTAGTTCCTTTTGGCACTTGTGACGAATATAGAATAGAATATAGATATTGTGCGAACGTATTTGTTTAGGCTGCCTCGTTGGTCTTGTAGTCGCAAGCCCTACTGAGCGATCCTCATGAGTTCGATCCCCTGGTCGAACTCAGTCCAGGGACTGGACCCAACTTGTGCTCAAGCTTTGTCGTGAAGTGGTCTTAACGTGGAGGCAGTGGTAGCCCAGTGGTAATGCTGTGGTATCGCTGTTAGCGATAAGACCGCCATTGTACCCATAGATTAAGTTAGTTTATAAGTTTTTGTTACTATTTTGGTGTACAATAAAGTTTTATTCTATTCTATTCTATTCTATTCTAATGGACCCCGACTTAAAAGATGTAGATCGCAGGTTCAAACCTAGCCAGGCGCATTACTTTATGTAATTTATTTTATCAGAACTGCTCTCAAAACGGTGAAGGATAACATCGTGAGGAAATCGGAAACATCTACCAACCCGCACTGAGCCCTCGTAGAAGATTACGTCCCATTAATTCCCTTTCCTAGGAAGGAGGCCTGAGTCCTAGCAGTTGGAACATTATAAGGCTGATTATGGTTATACCCACTAGACAATTTTTTTAGGGTCTTTGAGGATTATATTCCCCAAAAATCCTAAAAAAATTATCTTTGGCATGATCATTTTTTTTTTTAATTATCTTATAACTTGCCTCGTATTGTTTCATGGTCCTTCTGCACAGGTCTCCGTACCAAGTGCATGTAGAGCATTCCGTTCACCGGAGAACAATCCCAGCGCCTCCGAGGCGGATATAAGCCTTTAATATTAAAACCAATCTCTCGCGCGACACGTTCAAACTACACGATTGTGACATGGGTCTACAAGTTATTTCTTGAAACTATAAGCTGTTAGCGGTTGGACTCGAAACCGTTGAATTCAAAGATTTACTTTAAATAAAAGGTGTTTGTATGTAAAGTTTCTTACAGTATATCCGTTAGGCGACAAAATTGTGATGGTTAATTGAAATCAAACTTTTTTTAAACTCTCCAACCAGGATCTCATAAGTACTATAGGTGTATTTGCTTGCTAGCCAACCATTTTTTTATTGGTATTATCACTTCTCTATGTTAGAAGTCTAGACAAACCGTTGGCAGACAGTTGATTAAATATGATGAAAATATAGACTTTTATATTGATAAATGCTACTATAGTATCAGTCTTCGGCATATTAAGAGCCCGAAGCATTTGAAGTACCTAGTAAAGATGTCTACTCGCGCATAAAACATCTATCTGAAAGATTAATCCTCGTACTAGCTGCTTATTATTATTTTGACTGGCCTGTTGGTCTAGTGGTTAGTGGCCCTGACTGCTATGCCGGAGGTCGTGGGTTCGATTTCCACCCTGGACAAATATTTGTGTGATGAGCACGATCATTTGTTCTGTGTCTGGGTGTAATTTATCTATATATGTATGTATTTAGAAATATATAAGTATGTTTATCAGTTGTCTAGTACCCATAATACAAGCTCTGCTTAGCTTGGGACTAGACGGCGTTGTGTGATAGTTGTGGAATATTATATTATATTAGTCTCTACAACTTGAACCACATTATCCGAGGCCAGTAAAATCAAACTTGAAACGATCGTACTCCTGTCCCTACCTCCCAGTGCCCGCTCCCGCCGTCTCCTACGCTCGAGGCCACTCCCACACTATCACGCACACGACATGAGTCTCGCGCCGCCGACACCCACTTTATATACTAATGCACATGCAGATCGTCCGTGGCTTGTAATGCCAATATTTATTACCACGGCATCTTTTATTCAGGTGTCCGTGATTCTGCCCTCATGCGCTTGGAGTTATGAATCAAAGCAAATGTCGATTTGCTTCGTGACTTTCGAATAGATGTTATAAGACATCATGTCGTCATGTAGTAATAATGTAATGTCTTTTTCTTCACTATTATTAGAAGTGATAAAGGATCATAATATGAAGATCGGCACCGCGTTACCAGTATCAAAGTACTCATTTTGCTTAAGAGTCCTTCATTCAGTTGGTTTCCGTAATTGATTGATATATGGTATCTTCTACTTATTTCTGACATAAGGAATATAAATCCATTCACATCACACACACTAACCGAAGCACAAAGTAGTAATAGTAAGCTGCATTGAAAAATGAGGAAAATAAAGTTGAGTGATTAATTTAAGTCAGTTCGTTGAGCACTCAAAACAATGGTTCTTTTTAAAAAAAAAATAAAAATGACTTATAGCTCTACAAATAATTTCACGGTACGAAAGTACTTTTATCTTAAAGTATGTAACTTTTAATCATATCGTTGTTTACAAGTGTCAGTGAGAGCGGAGTTGAAGCAGCACTCACACTTTAACATCTACTGTAATGTAAATGGGATGACCAGATCATTGTGTCGCGATTACAAAGGTTATGTTAATCGCCTCGTTGACAATATTCCAGCTAACACCGCCTCCATTACTAACTGAATTATCAACAAAAACAATTCCAAGTTATTACAATATGAATACGCTGTTTTAATGACTGCAATAACACCCCAACACTGCAAATCGAACCGTATCACAATCCTTTTTAAGCTGTTATTTCTTTGTCGATGACACAGCAAACTCTTTTCCTGCCTTCGCATTCGTTTTTATTGCTTTACATTAAGGTTGATTACAGCTTGTGGCAGTTTTGCGGAAGTTTGTTTAGTAAAGCGTGTCGTAGTATAAATCACGATTGATGAATGAATTTGTTGGATGCAACGATAATGTGATGTTATGTGTTTGTGACCGGAAGAATTTCGGCTTTTGTGATACGCTGCCTCATCTTGCCTCATCTTTTTCTTCGTAAGTGAAAAATAGCAGCCATGTCGTTTATTACAGTTTTGATTTTTTAGTTCTAAAGCTTAATTGTTGCTTGATCTTATCTTTCGTCTGTTTTACGTCACAGATTCAAAGATTAAACAGATGTTAACATGACATTATATATAGCCTTATCTACTCCAACCACAAATCCACATTTCTATAACAGCTCTGGTAGGTAAGTATAATATAATTTCGTGAGCGCGCTTTACAACGTCCACGCCCTCAAGTGTTTGCTTAACAAAATGTAAGCTCGGCACTTAATTGCCATCCCTCGACGAACTAATCAATTAAGCTCAAAAGACCTCTCGAGCCTCTCGACCAGCCGCTGCTGCCCACACTGAACCTTCATCCCATTTAGTGATTGTGTGGGGAGCAGAGGCGCGTCACCACGCGTGCCAGCTAGTAACTAGCTCCCTCGGACTGAAGGACCAAATGGTGGACTATCCTATAGAAGCTGTGGCCTGCTTTATATATAATAATAAATAATAATTAATCTTTATTCAGGTCAAATTTACCCATTTACAGAATCAAAAAAAATAAAAATAAAATAAAAACATCAATACATTAATTAAAATAACCATAATTAAAGCCAATTACACACATTAAAATTAAAATTAATGAGACAATGTCAATGAATCACAAGGTAGGTCAATTATATAAAAGGTTATCATAACATATAACCGTTTTCATATTTAGAAGGTCAGTTTTGTTATTACACTGGTATCCATGACTAAAATTGGTATATTTGATTGTTGAAAAATAATTTTAACCTCTTTAATTTTCTATTACACTAATATAATAAATGTGAAAATTAATATGTTTGTTAATAAAATGTATGTCGTAGATAATAAAATATTATATTTTACTCTAATAGACGGCTGAACAGATTTGGATGGCACTACAGGTAGAGCGTGTCCTGAAATATTACATGGAATCAAACTTAAAAAGGAGCAATTATAATATGTTATAATTTATCAGTCTTTTGATGTTCCCACTGCTGGGACTCAGGCCTCTAGGAGAGGAAACGGACTGTAATCCACACGTGAGCCTAGTGCGGGTCACTTATCATCGAATTTTGAGTTCTTGAATAAGCTGGTTTGCTCACAATGTTTTACGTCACCGTTTCGAGAGCAGTAATGATGAAATAAATTACACAAAGTAACGCACTAGGCTGGGTTTGAACCCACAAACTACGACTCAAAGTGGTAGCCGTTACGACGGGGCCTCCACTGCTTCATATAAACCTTAGGTATTTAAGTAATTATTTTTATTGACGACTGCGCATTCTATTATTTATTTGATTTTGTTAAACCAACTTAATTTTTCCGAATAATATATTATAGAGGAAAGTAAAACGGTTTTGAAATAAACCTGTAAGTAAATGATTTATTTTGTGTCCACTTACCAGCCACGATGATCAGAAGTAACGCAGGGAGTTGGTTGGACCACATGTTGGTGCACGTTGGGCCAACCTACCTGCCAACAAATTAGAGAACAACTTAGTTTAACTAAATATGTGGGGCATGCTGAAAGACTCTGAATCTGGGCACTTATAATAAAATAATGAAAAAACAATTATAGAATTCGAAAATGGAACTCTTTGCGAGCATGCTACTTTTTAATTTGCGAAACTCTCATTTGTTTTTTCATTGTGGCGTCCTTTCGAAGATTGTATGCCCCTATCAAAATGAATTTAACTCCTGAACATATTTTCTTTCAATATTTTTTTACGATTTTTGTTGTGGCTTAAGTCAACAAGAGAGTTGCCAGAGACTTCAATTCGCATTTGGTGATAAAGCACCATGTCGCAGCTCTGTGTATTCGTGGTTTGGAGAGTTTAGACGTGGGCGTGATCATCTCTACGACGAGGTACATGAAGGTCGACGCGCTGGCGGATGCGGTTACAGACTCGAATATTGAGACCGTATGATAACTTATTGAAACAGACACAAAAATTACTTGTCAGCAAATGCGTGCTTTGTTAGGTTTTGAAATGAGCGAAGTGCAAAACATTTTACATGTGCGTCTGATTTGAAGGTTCGGAAGCTTTAGACTCGATACCACATGACTTAACGGAGGATCAGAAACGACTACGCGACCAGTGGTGCCGTAAAATAATAAAAAAGTTTAATGGAGGACAGTCATTGGCTATCGTGGCTGGTGACGAAACCTGCTTTTTTTTCCGGGTGGGTAATTCATCTAATGACATCCCCCGCTCTTGGCCGGAGCGCGAGATAGTGTCAGACTTTTACTGACTAAAAACCCACTCCTGTTCCCCCCCGTTTTCTCAGGGATCTCTTTCGCATCACCCATGGCCCCAGTAGGCTTCGACCCTGCTGGGCCCCTACGGTTGCTGACATCTCATTGAGGCGCGCATGGAACAGTACGCGCCGTCGACGTCTTGGGCCCGGTCCGGACGGTAACCTGGCTCGCCGTCCGCAAGCCCGCGCCTATCATCATCATCATCATCATCATCATCATTTCAGCCGATAGACGTCTACTACTGGACATAGGCCTCCCCTAAATGTCGCCACAACGAACGGTCCTGTGCGTCTCGCATCCATCGGATTCCCGCAACCTTCACCAGGTCATCGGTCCACCTTGTAGGGGGCCTTCCAACACTGCGTCTTCCGGTACGCGGTCGCCACTTCAGAACCTTTCTGCCCCAACGGCCGTCTGTTCTGCGAGCAATGTGCCCTGCCTATTGACACTTAAGTTTGGCGATTCTTCGTGCTATGTCGGCAACCTTGGTTCTCCTGCGGATATCTTCATTTCTGATTCGATCGCGCAAGGAAACTCCGAGCATAGCCCTTTCCATTGCCCTTTGGGTGACTTTGAGCCTTCTGATGAGGCCCATTGTGAGCGACCACGTTTCGGAACCATATGTTATCACTGGCAACACGCCCGCGTCTATGGTGGCCGGAAATCGGGATCGGAATCCCGGCGGCGGTTGGGGCGTGAGGACCTTTGCCTCACGCGATCGGCCTACTCCTTTGCTAGCATTACTGCTTCGCAGAAGGAGGCGACCGCTTGCCACTCCTCGTCGCTCCGGACCATGGCCTGTACCAAAGCCCGACGCGAGAGATCGCTGCCGCCGATCGCCTCCACGAGGACACGGTGGTGCTCTGCCCAGGCGGGGCACACCTCTACCGTATGCTGCACCGTGTCCTCCGGGCGGTCCACACAATGTTGGCACCCGGGCGTTTCTTCCGCACGAATCCGGTGCAGGAACCTCCCAAACTTACCATGTCCGGTGAGGACCTGCGTCATGCGGAAGGTAAGGACGCCGTGAGGTCAACGAAACCTGAGTGCTGCTTTGAACCCGAAATAAAAAGCATATTTGTTGTATAGACTTTAAGAGACTTTGGCCCCTGAGTTTGTTTCGGTGTTCCTTCTCAGGTTAGTCAGCTAGGAAACACCGGCCCAAGATTAAATTGACAAAAAAAAATTGACGTGTAAAAGTGTTTTTTAAAACATATTTGCAAAATAAATATCATTTATCATTTATTTATCATTAGAGGCACATGTTTTAAGAGCCCTGAATCGGCGGTGAATGCGTCCCATAACGCCATTGAAGAGGTCCCTAAAGAAGCTGGTCCAACTGCTTTGTACAGTGGTTTCAGCGATTGCAAAAATTGCAAGAAAATATACTTTGAAAAACAATAAATCTATCGTAAGTCTTATTTATCAGAATCCAGAAACTTTCAGTATGCCCAAGTAATCGCAGTAATACAACATGTTCGATGACTCCGGCAGGCAAGTAATTATGGTTAAGGGTGAAACTTGTCCTCGGTGCGACACATCGAGTCATATTGTCATCCTGGTTTCCTAGTTTCTAAGTTTGTATGGTTTGTATACTTAGCTGTGACATAATTCCAATACCTAATCCATTTATTAATCAACGTTTAGTTTGTATATTGAGGATTAGTATATAAATAACATCAGTGGAATCTTCTCAAGATAAAATACACAGTTCTATCAATATTGTTCGACTTTCAACGTTATTAACTTGGTAATACTTTGTGATCCAGTATATTAATAGTTAAGCCGCTATACATACTGTAGCTTATTAGATAATTCGGCAACTAAGATAAGTTTCGAAAAATAAGTAGTAAGTAATCAGTTATTACGCAAATAAATATAAAGTAACGTTTGGAAGCAGTTCATTCACAGTATTGCTGCTGTAGATACATTGTGGATATTTATGACCTAGTAGGTTATTCTGTGCCTTATTTGTGTTACAGCATAGCACAATCAGCCTTATAATTTTCCCACTGCCGGGACTCAGGTCTCCTCTCTAGAAGAAAGAGCGGGCCACAATCCACCAAGCAGGCTCAGTGTTGGTTGGTGGATGTCACATGTCTTTGAATTTTTGGTTTCAGGACATCCCGATTTCCTAACGATGTTTTGAGAGCAGTGGTGATGAAATAAATTAAACAAAGTAAAATGCCTGCCTAATTTAAATAATAAGTCAAAAGTTGAAAATTTTGTTTTGCATTTGTGTCATTCAATATTTTAGCCAAACAACTTGACCACCCTCTAAAAAACGTGAGACCTATATTTTTTTTTCATTTCCAAGGAGTGTTTGAAAATAAACCTCTTATAATGAGAAGTTAAACATCTCCAACACAAAGCGAATCTAATCAACTTCAATTAATGTCTCGTTAAGTTCAAACCGACACGTGTTCATAGTCGAGACTTGAACAGCGTTTAATATGTCACACGTCATGTTACGTGTTACACGTTACGTGTTACATCGTTACGTGACACGATACGAATTGTTTCTGTTCCATCGTTTTGTAGAACTCTTTGATTGATATGTGTATAGTTTCGGCGTCCGAAAACCTAGCGCGTGAAATTGCTACAGTTTGTTAGGTAACTGTGTCGATCTGAAACTCAATATTTCATGGTAACAAAAAAAGTTTTACACAGACTTTGTCATTTATTACATGGACTTGTAAGTTTCGTTTGTTATTCTTATTCGTAATGTTTGCCGGTGTGAGTTAAGGTCCTTGAAATTAGAAACTTGCCTATAATGTACTTGTGTCTATAATTTTACCAATTTCGTCAATAAACCCAAAAAGTAACTGCATTCATAATTATGATTGATTTGCAACAACAAAACTGAATCAAACTTGACAAAGGCCTGCAACCTGTACCTGCTTTTTGTGCAAATAAAGATCTATTCTATTCAAAGACTAGTTATTTCAAAGTAATTCTTCATCGGATATTTTAGCATTATTGTCTTAAATAATTATAGCAATCATCAAATTCATTATCATTCAAAGTTGTCAGTACTAACGGAGACATTTAAAGCTTTCATAAAACTGTAGCTCCGTGGTTCCTCCGCCGGAAAGAGTCGCTAACAACAAAGCGCGGCAACTGATCGCACTAACAAACTAACATCGCTTTTATTTATATTATTATTTCACGCCGTTCCTTTGTCCCGCCGGCGCTGCGGAAGTGGACGCGCTCACTCTTTGCTACTTAAATACACTTTGTACACCAAGCCTTGTAATTCATTTTCGGTTTTTAATTGTAGATAGTATTTTTTGTTTTATTTCTCCTGGAAGTCGTTAAAGTAATGTACGTTTTGTTTGATGTAGTTGTTCGCTTTAAAACGCAGGATGTAACTAAAAGGGTTAAGGTTACACAAGGAATAAACTGCCATTTATAAAAAGCTGAAGCAAAGAAGTGAAGTAGTAAGTAGGTAAAGAAAGTTTTAAATTCCAGTCACTACTTTGTTACTACAGCCACTGCTTCTCAATATATCATGTCACATTCATCTTCTTAATGTGTTTGTAGTGTTCTCCAATAAACAGAAATTCTTACACTATCTTTTTTTCTTATTTTGTACTAAATTATGAGAATAGCAGAGTGGTCATGACAATACACTTACAGCTATAATTGTTAGTATTGGCGCCGCTAACTCGATGTTCAAGTTCCTTGGACCAACATCCCGAAGCACTCAGTCATAATAAACTACGCAACACAAAAGTTCACCCGCGAAATACTTTCCGATGTCGTAGCTCGCGGCTCGTAGCTCGTAGCGCTACGGCGTAGGTCCGCGCGCCTGCACACCCCGCGACCGAGTGGCGGGAGATGCTCAGCCGCCACACAGACTACAACGTTCACACCACAGATGTTCCAATAAACCAGTACGCCAATTGATTCTCTGTTGCTCAATGTTCGTTAAATTTTTACCGCACTCGTGTAGGTAAGCGCCTCATTTCGTATTCGCTTGTTTCGGACATAATTGAATATGAGACCGTGTTTTGCACAGATTACCGTGGCTTTGTTTCATTCCTATTGTGCGAATTTCGATTTATAATTAAATTAGGCAGAGGGTTGTAGGTGCTTATAAATGTTTGAAATTAGTTTTCGGACGTTTCAGGAATATCGTGGCTGAAGACTTTTGATTTGCTGTTTTTGGAATTATAAACCGTAGTACATTGAGTTAAGGGCAGTAATAAAACTGCTCGAATAAAACTACGTACATAATGAGAAGGATAGTATTTTATTAGTGGTCCTCTTATAAACACAGTTTATATTTTACAAACGATGTTCGCAAGTAGAACTTCATGGATTTCATGCAAGGGTTTTACACTATTTGTTTATTCTCAGTAATTGGAAACACTAGGTAAGTACAATTAGTTGCAACTCACTGCCAGGTGATAATATTATAGATTTGGGCCAAACTCCGGATAGTTATTTAAACTAATTCATAAGACTACAGAGGGTACCAGTAACACCATAGTTATACCAACCATCAACAAGGTACCTAACTTACTCTCAAAAAATTAAACTGCAAAAAGTCTGGTCTCAGCAGCATGCATTGAAATTGTTTCATTCAAGGTATCTCTTCAAAACGATTAGAAATTGAAATGCTTCGAGAAAAAACAATGTTTGATGTTGTATGTTTTAGTGAACATTGGTTGAAGAATTACCAGGTGCTACTCAGTTATGAAAATTATAGTGTGGGTAGTTGTTTTAACCAGTTACAACTTGTTTGACATTACGAGCATGGCAGTTAAATAGTTTGTTATACTTACTCAAGTATATCGCTGATGGTAGCACGTGTTATTGGGTCATTCAGGTCCTTTTCAAAATGGTTGAGCTGAGTGAGGCTGATGCACGCGTCATGCTCGAGAACGGGTGCCGTCAGTTGAGACTGGTCATCTCTTAGTTGCCAGTGGCTTAATTCAATTTCTATTTTTTAATTAGTTTTTTTTATTAATATTATTACTTATCTACATTGTGCTCACATATTAGAAGCGACAAGAAATATGTAACCAAGATTTATATAACTCATAATATGATTTAAAAGAGTGTCCATGGAGTTTCTTGCACGTTCTTCTCCATAGAGATCTACGCTTTGGAACGTGCAATTTAGCTTCACTTTTTTTGACTGACCGACATTTTGAAAATTCAAAAGTGCCTGTAATTGGTCTACTTGAAATAAACTATGCAAAAATCGAAGTTAAGTGGAAATCATTCTATACGAGTAGTTCCTGTTTACCCCCATGTGGCGAAAGCGTGAATATATGTAGTAGTATGTAAGTTTAATAAGCTCAAAAAAAAACATTTTACTCACATTAAAATCTATTAGGTTTTAATGATCTACATTGGAAATTGGATCCATTTGTATCGTTATCACTGCGAACAAACAATAGAAAACTAAAACTCAATTAAAACCTCTCAAAGCACAAGGACGTCACTTTCAAATAAATAAAATGCAAATCCATGGAGTCGTTGGCATGGGCGTCGATAACTTATAATCTGATAGAATCATAATCGTCGCTAACTGGATCAAACTGAAAGTAGAATTCGGGAGCTTTTCAGAGGAATGCGATGAAACTTTCACGAGTGTTCATTCACTGGCAATCGTCCGCGAATTTGTGTGGAACTGTATTTTAAATTGTACGAGTATGATGTGATTTGAATTTGTATTCAACATATACATATAGGGTAGGGTAGGGTATTTTATTGAAGGTGTTAAAGTGTCTGTTCGATTAAATATTGAAACGAGACACTGAATCTAATAATATCAAGGCACATTGTGAGACGTACTTATAGAGTGCCTTCAAATTAGCCGCAAAGTGCCGTACGGTGCTACTAGGTTCGAGCATGATAATGTTGATGAACTGATGGGCGGCTGCAGCGCGGGAGTAGCGCTGCAGTTTTTTATTTATATAACAAAGCAGCGCTGCCACCGCACGACCCCATAAGTTTCGAGATAAGTTGTCATAAGAATTAAATTATTTATTTAAAAGAGAAAATTAAAAAAAAAACTAAACATAAATCAAAAAGTATTGAACGTATTAACTATATAAAAAAAACCCACAAAAAAAAAAACTGTCGTATTTGACGTCAAAAAATATATCAGTTTTCTATCAAATCAAAGCCCAACCCAACTCTCACGTGCAAATGTAATTTAAAGTCATTTTACAAACACAATAAAACTTTTTTTATTCCATTTGTTACATAAAGTTTTAGATAACAATAAAATGAAAGTCGTCGATCGCAGCGACATCTGACTAACACTAGAGAAAACTCGCAGTTTCTCGCGGGAACCACCAAGTACACTTAGTCGTCTCCATCACAGAGTTACACTAAACTTCCAGCAGACTGAACATAATGTTTCTGAAACTTTGACGATCTTTTAACAGTGTATAGGTATTACTCTAAAATTGGACCAATTTGTATTGTAAATATTAATTTTACATGAACAGTAAGCTTTGTCAAGCCCCGGACGAATGTAATCCTCTTATAGGCTTATAAAGGTTCATTTAATATCTTATTACTATAGGTATATTTTGTAGTCTTCTTTTGTAAATACTTTCTGTTTACATCGCTGATTTTAATTTTAAATAATTTTCCTTTGCGTCAAAATATTAATCAGACCTAATTAATTACCTGAGCATATTTTTTCTATCACGAAATGTATTACATACGTGAAGTATAAACTACAAACTCAGCTTACTACCAGCCTCTCAGAAGCTCGCGAACACAGAATCCAGCAAACTCTGAGCAAGCTTAACTCGCAGCGTCTACCGGATGACTAGCGAGACTCCGAGCATACTCAAAGAAACCAACCGAAACCGAAGACCCATTCCGTTTCATATGCGAGTTACTGACACAAAAAATCAACATCAAAAGATAGAAATTAGACAAAACACACTTAATTTACAACTGCGAGAGGTTCAATATTTTCTTGTATAATAATAATAATAATAATAATAATAATAATAAATCTTTATTACCAGGTTTACAATTATACAGTAGAGATAGTCATACGTGGTTTGCAATACATACATGTATAAAAATTGTAAAATTAACACACAGTTAATCACCTCTCGACACCCAAGCTAAGATTAAACTTGTATTATGGGTGTCAGGGCTCTCTAAATTGAATAAGATTATACAACTGAGTTCGGAGTTACATCATGTTTCTTTAGATATATCGTAAGTAAAAACAACAGAGGTAAAAAAGATTTAGCTATATATGTAGAAATTGGAGTAAACTGAACTAAACAAATAATAATTAAATATAAAAATAACAATTTGTGTGTAGTGTTAATGTTTTGTGTAGTAATGTGTGTGTGTGTGTGAGGACATGTGGCGCTGGGGAAAGTTTGAAGAAAAGGGAGGGTATAAATTTACGTGTTGATAATTCTTTCGACTTCATCATAATTAAGAGTGATAATCCATTTAATGATTTGAGATTTGCAGTTAAATTTATTGAGTTTGTAAATGTTACAATGACTATTGACAAAGTTGTAAATACGACTACCAAGAATTTGAAAATGACGTTTAGCAAGTGTAGTTCTATGTCTCACTATGGGGCACACGTTAGAGATCCTACGTTTTGACAAACGCTCCAGATCCAACTGCAGGAGAGAGTGTTTACGCAACGTACAGTTTAGCACAAAGAGTTGCCTCACAGTCAAGACTTGGCACTCTTTATATAATAGTGCGGTACTATACCGATAGTGCTTAAAAGTCATGACCTTTAGAACAGCTCTCTGTGCCCTTTCCAGTTGCATCATACATGTTTTTGAAGCGCCACCCCAGACTGTTATGCCAAAAGTCAGTATTGATTGGCAAAGAGAAAAATAAACCAAACGTAAGGTATCCGCATCAGCACTATAACGCAGGCTCTTAAACACGGTGATCAGTTTTCTAACTCTGCCAGACAAAACCCCAACTTGGGCATTCCATGTGATTAGGTAGTCTATCAGTACGCCCAAGTATTTCACATTGGTTGCTCTTGTTAAAGAGAGGCACGAGCATTGGTTCGGGTACGTGTTACAAATATGCGCTTTAATCACAAATGAGTTATCCGGTTGCGAAGAAGATTTTAATGAGAAAGTGATATATTTTGTTTTTTCCACATTTAGGGTTAGAATATTTGCTGTTAGCCAAGACATGACAATGTCAAGAACGGATTCTGCTCTTTTTTGAGCTTCATCCCAATCTTCAGCATGTATAAGTAGGGCCGTATCATCAGCGTACGAATAAATGGAACAATTTGGGAGAGATAAATTACATAGGCCATTAACGTACACTAAGAAAAGCGTAGGGCCCAAGATGGAGCCTTGAGGCACCCCATATGACAATTCACATTCATCACTAACATATGTGTCGATTTTGACGCACTGCGTTCGTTCTGATAGGTAACTCGATAAGACTGCAAGTGCAGGACCTCTAACTCCAACTTGTTCCAACTTTCTTAGAAGGATGGGGACAGAAACAGTGTCAAATGCCTTGGAGAGGTCCAGAAACAATCCTAAGCACTTAGACTTTTTATCCAAAGTCTCAACAACATCATCAATTAGGGCCGAGAACGCTTCTTCACATGACTTTCCTCTGCGAAAACCAAATTGATTATTGGAAAGGATGTTATGATCTTCTAAAAAAGACGTAAGCCGATTGTTAAGGACCCTCTCAAAAACCTTTGATAGAGCAGGCAAAACTGAAATTGGTCTATAATTGTGGACACTGCTCCTATTCCCTCCTTTATGGATAGGATGTACGACCGCTCTTTTTAAAACTTTCGGGAATACACCTTCAGAAAAACAGAGATTACATATGTGCGTGACAAGGGGTACGAGAAACTGTTTGCTCAATTTTAGAAGTTTTGAACTGATTCCATCCCATCCTGGGGCTGAATCAGCACGGAGCCCCATAATAATAGATTCAACTTCGTCATGATCAGGAGCGAGTAGGACCATTGTGTTCACCTGTGGATCATCCTTTAAATATGATACGTGTTTCGTACCTGCATTAGTGTGCCTAGCTGCAAGCTCCTTGCCAATATTTGCAAAGAAATTGTTGATCACGTTCAATGAAGCCTTGCAGTCTTGATTGGATATAGACAACAACTCCCTAGGAGAGGATTTAGAGGTTTGTTTGTTAATTATGCCATTTATTACGTTCCAAGTTTTTTTAGGGTTATTTTTGGCCCTCTCCAGTTCATTTTTCTCGTAATTAGTTTTAAGCCTGTGCAGAAGTTTGTTGCAAAAATTACGATAGCGTAAATAGGTTAATTTAAGAGTGTAATTATCCGGTGTTTTTTTCTGTTCTCTATGCAAGTTATCTCTATTTCTAATGCATCTTAGCAGTCCTGGGGTGATCCAAGGCTTGATTATTCGCAATTTAGAGGGAACGCTAATGGTTATGGTATTATTACGTATGATGGACACAATAGTATCGATAAGAAACTCAGTAGCCCAATTAGCATCACTAGACAACAAAATGGAACTAAAGTCAGTTTCCGCAATTTCCGAAACGACTTTAGGTAGATCTACTTTCGAGAAGAATTTAGACATTTGACGTTTTGCCGTATTTTTAATACTAACAAGTACCGGGACATGGTCGGTAATATGACTATCTATAATAATAGATACAACAGATTTCTGCACTCTAATCATGACATGGTCCAAACAACTTTTTTCCCTGGTAGGTGAGGTATAGGCAGGTAAGAGTCCGTGCGATGCTGTCAAGTTCATGTATTCGTTATAATTTGAATCATTTGTACTTCGGCTAATGTTGATGTTCATGTCTCCTACCAGAAATAAGTTTCTACAGGATAAAGAGGACAATATAGTATTGAGACTAGTTAAAAAGTTATCTATTTTGCGAAAAGATGGAGACCTGTATATAGCGATGATTAAAATGTCAGTGAGTTTGCAGATTAGGCAGTTAGCGTCATCAAACTCCGGCTCTATAATCTCATGTTGCAAATCTGAAAGGACATAGATAACTAAACCATCATTTTTATTTAATCTGATGGCTGACGAATAGACTGAGTATCCGGACAATATTGGAACATCAGTATTTTTGTTTAGCCAGCATTCTGAAAATATTATGACGTCACACCTGATTTTTAAAGAAGATAATAATACCAGCACACTACTGAAATTCTTCGCAATACTACGTATGTTTAAATGTAGCACATTCATTGATTTACTTGTGTTTCCCAAAATCTGACAGCATTTATCAGGGGGACAAATGAACGATTCGTGGGACCCAAATGTATCCAAGCTATTGATAATTTTATTTACATTATTCATTTTTATTTAATTTAATGTAATGCGCTCTTATTGACAACACGTTTAATTTCATATTGATCCCCAATATGTCATAACAAAACTGGTCATGGTAATTACCCAATATAGTAAGAAAGATATAAAGTCTTTGATTATTGTTCCTAATATCATGATGTAAAGTGAAATGAGTACAATTGATCGAATTTATTAATAAACTATTTGAATAGTGACTGTTTTGAATGTTTGTGTGAGAATTGTATTTTTGTGTTATCCATTTTTGAGTTGTATAGTAAAGGTTATTGTAAGTATGTAAAAGTGGTTTTACGGAAAATGTACAAAAACTTAAAAAATAAGAATATAGATAATGCTTATAAAATAACAAAATAAACTTTACTAAACCAATTAAATAATTATTTTTTATCATGCAATAAGTTTTGAAAGCTGGATTCCGAAAGTATAAGTACCGGTTTTTCCCCTTCCTTCCTCCGAATAAAAATTTTACCATTAGTAGTCCAACAATACTGACATCCATTGTTTTTCGCATACTTTCGTGCCTCGTAGAAAAGTTTCCTGGCAGTCGCTGATAGACGATCGGTGACATATATAGGGAAACGATCGCCAGTCAAGTTCGCATGCTCACTGTTTAGTTTTTCGGAAGGTGGCTTCCCTTTATTGAACTCGCGTACGGCTCGTAGTACTCTATTTTTCAAACTAACAGATTGAAATTCGGTAATTATTTGTTTCGTAGGACCTTGGTTACCTTGCACTCGATAAATGTCTCGAATGTCTTCTGGTTTTATTTGCACTGCCATGGATCGACATACACCCGTAACTATATCCGTTAAATCACTATCATTTTCTTTGTCTTTTGGGGAAATATTACGCAGCTCGATCACGGCAGACCTATGATTCACGTGCATATCCTGAATTTGTTTTTCTAGCTGGTCTATATACTTTCGTTGCTCTGAGCGCTCACTTTCCAGCCTCCCCATACGAATCCTTATGTCCTCGTATTTGGTGTTTATTAATTTTGCAGACTCTTCAATATCAGTCCTAATGTTTTGAAGTTCTTCGTTTTGAGCTCTTAATTCCGTTAACTCCTGGGTTATTTTAGACATAAAATTTTGTAGGGTACTTTCCTGATTCTTGTTCCATGTATTGAGCATTGAACGAATCTCCTCTTTAAAGTCATCGAGCTCGCTAGTGGGACTACTGGGACTAAGTTCCGAGCACGACCGTTTAGCTAATCTTTGCTGTGTATTAATAAATTCAGATTCATTTGGTGGAGTCGCAACATTAGTGATGGATGACGGACGTTGTACCTGTGTCGTAGATGCGGACTGAGTGGGGGGTGGCGTTCTTTTTAATTTAGGCATATTGAAAAACTTTCAGAACACTTCAAAACTCCTGGGGCGTAGAATACAAGTTCATCAAAAGCCCAAAAGTGTTCAAAACAAAGAACACGTAGCAGATAAAGTTAGTTAAGTTTTCGTAGCGATTGTAGCATTTGTAGCACTCAAGCGCGTAGCCGATGCGTGATAGTGACGTAGCGCACACTCCGTAGCACGTAGCACCAGGACACAAATTTGCTGCGATGACGTCAATACTGATTTGGCGTAGTCGCTGAGTGCGCCATCCCAACGCTCGCTGTCTGAGGTTCGAAACCCAGTAAGCGCAGGGGACTTTTTGAGATTTACAAAGTTCTTGATCTTGACTCACCAGAGGCCATCTGCAAAGTCCGCGACCGCATTCACTCGTGATAAAGCGAGACTTCCGACACCAGCAAATATGTCCGCCGCGTCTTATGGACATCTCCCAAAGAAGAAACAGGAGGGACCGAGTTTCGGTATAAATTTAATCATTTAAAAATATGTTAAATAAAATTCACAAAAAACTACGCAGAAACACGTTCGTTCCGATCGGGCGCCGAGCAGAGAGCTGAATGTATAACTATCCACACTGTTGATTTGATTCACATCACCTTTTAATCGAATGTAACCTTTGAGTTTGACCCCGGACTACACACAAACGTTCAATTTTAATGTTCGAGTGGGTCTTCTGGATTTCTTTGTGCGATGGATTTTATCAGTGTCTGACAGTGGCTGCCAGCCGCAGATACCGCGCTAACCGAGCGGATTCAAAGATATTTTGAACTTTCAACACTTATTTTATACACTGAAGGATTCACGCGCTCATTCTAAGTGACGACCCCGTGAAGTGATTAAGTGCATCCATTATAAACCGTTTTTTAAAAGGCTGATGTTGCGATTTTTTATGAGATGTGTTATAAGTTTTTAAGTTACAGTGTAAAAAGAGAGTACAGTACAACTATTTTAATAACAGAACCGACATATTAAATCTTTGACAACTCAAAGAGTAAATATCGGTTCTGTGAATAATTGTAATGCTCAAACTTAAAAAAAAACATTAAAAAAAACCTTATCGATACTTAAAAAAAAATAAACGTGATATTGACAGAATCCTAAAAACAAAATAATAGACTTCTGAAAACCTTTATTAATGAAAATGCTTGATTTGACATAACAAGACGTCTTGATATCGTGTGCCGTTTACATCTCGTATCTCCATCGACGCCAGCTCGCTCGGCTGGATGGCGGCGCGTGGCGGCATTCGGCGGCTTAGCGCGAATTATGTTCAATTTAAAGTTTCACACGATTCAGCCCCCCCCCCCTCTCCCTACCTCATACCTCCCGTATTACCCGGGTTTCAGAAATAATGCAGCTAATCGTATTTTTGTAACGAATCCATGTACCTAACTACGATGTTCATTCCCTATCGTATGCATTTGAACGATTGTAGTCTAATTTTATTCAAAAATATTTTTCAAACTCAAAACTTACATAGTGAAGAGGTGGCGAGACGACCTAGATGCCTACTGCAAAGACTGGTTCGAGGTGGCCCAAGAAAGAATACCTGGAAGAAGTTGAGGGAGGTCTTTGCCCAGCAGTGGGACTGTATAGGCTGTTAAAAAAAAAAACTTACATTAAGTTTTGGATGTTCATTTATTTATTACAGTGGCTATGTAATGTGATCACTTGAGTACACGTATCGAATAAGTTTAGTGACCTTGTCATATGCCAGTACAATTGGCACCTTCCAGTGTTTTTCTTTATAATTAAGGATTATTACACAACACAACAAATTCAGATGACATTACTGGAAACGCTTTGATATTATTCTCTAAGGGAACTGTTTAAGGATATTAACATCATGACGGTGCCTTGTCAATATATCTATGAAAACATCATGTACGTTAGAAAAAATCTTCATCTTTTTAGCAAAAGAGGCGATAGACATAATTATGCTACAAGAAATAGGGACCAATTAGTTCAACCAGGTTTCAGACTGGCTAAAGTGGCCTCTTCTTTCATGGGGTACTGTTTGAAATGTTATAATAAAATACCTCCCCAAATATTAGAACTCAATGAAACGAAATTTAAATCTTGTATTAAACGCACACTATGCAGGCAAGCATATTATAAGTTGGAGGATTATATTCAAGATAAAAATGCCTGGCTCAATGCTGGTCCAGCTCCACTACCACTGGGGGTACAAATTGATTAGAATTTGTTAAATTTGTAAAGTATTATTGTAGTTAATTATTATTGTATTTAGTATTGTATAATGTAGAAGCATTTTTTTCAAACTTTGTAAATGTGAGTACCATGGAGCTATTTTATGGTTTTTAGGTTACTATTGGATTTGTTTGACATAAATGAGCATGGCAGTTGAGAGTTTGTCATGCTCGCTCAAATGTCTCACTGATGGTGGCGCGTGTGTTGGATCATTCGGTTCCCTTCAAAATGGTTGAGCTGAGTGGTGCTAATATTCGCGTCGGTTCCGTGAACGGGCGCTGTCAGTTGAGACTGGTCATCTCTTAGCTGCCAGTTGCTATTTTAATATCTATATTTAGTTTTTATTTTTACATTATTGACATTGTTCTCACATGATAGCGACAAGAAACATGTAACAGAGATATTTGTAATTGCAAAACATGATTGAAAAGAGTGTCCATGGAGTTTCTTGCACATTCTTCTCCATAGAGATCTACGCTTTGGAATGTGCAATTAGCATCATTTTTTCTGACTGACTGACTTCTTGACATTTCAAAAGTGCCTGTAAATGGTTTATTTGAAATAAATGCTTTTGAATCTTGAATCTTATTGAAATCGTGAGTTGGAGTCCAACGCAACCCAGAGGAAAATATGTGTATTTCCCGCTAAAACCGAATCACATCACGCTGCGTCGGTAAATTCGTAAATAAAATAGCGAGAGCTTAAAGCCTAAGCCGCAATCGGGAAAGTGCCTACATTCAAATTTACTTATACGTGGGCACTTCACGTAAGGCTGCGCGCACACTTTAGACCTCAGCAAGGAAATACGGGATAGTGAAGCATTTCTTAAACGCGGTCTAGGCTATTCTTTTCTTATCTATCCTGTTTTAACAATTCCAGGGATGCTTTGTCTATTTGGCTTTAGCTACAACTATGAAGAATAGAGAATTTGGTCTTCTTACCCCGAAATCCGCCTCGTGACATCAAGCGCTAGACCCACATGTATTATGAAGGTCATAATATCCTCACGCCTACTTCCTTCTCCACTAGCACACAAGGTGAGCCGTATTTGTCTAATGTTATTGTGAGTCGCGTATTGTTGGAGCAAACACAGCGTCGCGCCGCTCTGAGTGAATGCTGAATATTCATGTTTTGTGGCTGCGGCGTTAGGTGGCGTGCTTGTGGAAGCGGGGCTAATAGAGGAACAGTGCGTTATTAGCCTTGGTGAGGTGTAGGTACTCAATAGAACTATAAGTTGAAAAAAGTGCCTGTACAATTGCCAAATCTCAGTTTGCTGATAACAGGATATTGTATCTGGTTCATTGTATTGTTTAATATCAGTGATGAAAATGATTTTAATTCCTACGCTTAAGTATTTATTACAACTCAACTTAATAAAATATCAACTCACTTTAAATACCAGTAATAACTGTTGAAAACTCAAATATAAATCATTCAAAACAAAAATAATGCGATCAGCCAGAATAATCCACTACCATAGTTCGCTATCACTGCCGCTGCACTCACTTCGGTAGGAGTTTGAATAATAGAGCGAGCGGTTGTAATCCGCGTCGATTCGTGTCACGGGATTCAATCTAACCGATATTCGATACGAGTGATCTGATCCACAGTGATTGGACCACTGCGGACCACCGGACAACCGTGCTAATCACTATTGTACCGATCAAACGGACGCAACTCATGATGATACATAGAAACAAATTGAAGTGGTCAGAACAGCGACCGCTGCCACGATGTATCGCTAACCAGAGTTAATGAAAGTAAAGAATTTGTGTTAAATATTTTTGGAAATTATTGATACCACTGCTAACGGACCGATGACTTGGTAACGGTTGCGGGAGTCCGATGGATGCGAGACGCACAGGACCGTTCGTTGTGGCGACACTTGGGGGAGGCCTATGTCCAGCAGTGGACATCTTTCGGCTGAGATGATGATGACTGCTAAAATAACGATATAATAGTTCGAGCTAAATCCACATTAATTACTCAATAATGCCAAGTAACTAAATTGTGATTATGTAGCGTAATAATTAGTCTTCATAATCACGGTTCAATTCAATATAATTGCTCAATTTATTCATGCGTCTCATTTCATGGAAAGCTCAATACCGACACTGCACATTTCCTATGAATAAAACAAAATTAAATTAAAAGCATATTTTCGTTTGTAAATCTGTTTAAATGAGAAATTCCACAAAAGAACATTTTTCAGTTGATCGAATTGCAAATTCAATTGATGTGCTATGATTAATAATACTTTTGGTATATAAATCAGAGTTCCCAATAACCGGTTCTTTGAACCCCAGTACCCGGCACTCGCTCACTTGGCATCACGCAGCCGGCGACTCTGCGTATTGTTTATAACTAGCACATTTAACCATCATTGTGATTGGGAAACGGTTAGGGCTGGTGTGCACGGGGACAAATACTTATGGAATATACGAAGTAGGTACAAAGGATCAACTCAATATAACATCAATATAGTGTTTTAATATCCAAACCTAACACTGTATCTACAGTTCATAGTACAATTTCTTGTAGGTGCAGTGGTTTTCCTGAATAGGACAATATCGATGGAAGAACTCAACGAACTTGGCACACAATTTGAATAGATGTCACTATGCGGCAGCGTTTTCCACTCAAAACATACAAAAATGCGTTCAAATATCATCTGAAGAAGCAGCTTCATTGCAAGTCGAGGACATCCTCTGTTACAGCCCTAGTGCGGCAAACAGGGCGTCGATAATTCACGCGTGCTATAACGCGCTCCATATTGTGCCACAGAGTATGTTTACTGGTGGAATGTATAATATCGCTGTGCCACTGATTGCGTACTGCGGCGGGTGCGGGAGTGTGGTCTGCTGCCAAGACTAAACTCTTCTTCGACTCGGCTCTTACTTCGACTTTTTATTGCTGTTAGTTTTCTTTTCACGATTTCGTGACATTTTGACTTGTTTGTTGGCAGTACTTACCTACATATTACAAATATTTCTTGTCATCGAACCAAAGATTATCAGTTTAATAACCAATACATCTAATAGGTATATATATTTTTAAATCACGATTTTAGTATTTTTGATTTGATTTATACTTATTTTTATTTATTTTATAATTTATATGGCAGAACAACGTTTGCCGTATCAGTTGGTAGGTTGATAGCTGCATGACATCCGTAAAACTGTGACTTTTTCACTGTTTCTTATGCCGATAATTCAAAACGACTTTCTACCATAGCTGCAATATTAGTAAAAAGGCAGTCCCCAAAGTATAACCTGCTCAATCAAAAGTAGTTAAGTTATAAATTCAAATTTTGTATGTATGTCCTTTTGATCAATGAAAATTCAGGCTTCTACATTTACGTAAAACTAAGTTATGGGAGGCCGGCTATGTCATGAAAGTCTTCGAGAAAAGTACAGTAGGTACGGCTGTGTGTATAAAGCTGTAACTCAGTCGGTCTTGTATTACTTAACAATTACGATTGTATCACTGCTTACCATCGAGTAGGATCGCAGTCAAGTACCAGTTTATATCAATTAAAAAAATATATTGCCAATTTGCTGCTAATCTGCTAGATTTTAGTAGATTCGCAGCGGACGAAAAGCATACGGAGAGACACGTAAGTGAATTATCAGGTTTGTTTGTATGCTTCTTAACCTATCTAGTAAGAAGGTTTCCATATTTTCATTCGTATGTACAAAACAACAAATCACCAAATATTGTCTACTAATCCATATTTTTTAACTTCTATCAGGTCGGTTGTATACTAACCTCTATCGAGATCATAAAACTAGTACTTTACAGATAACCTTCTAGCTTTGTTTCAAACATAACTTAGTTTGCTGGTTTAGGTTCACTTTGGTTTGTGTTAGCGAGTGAGAGGACCTCATTAACATAAGGAATATTTAATAATTGAGAGCACTAACGTTTTAATACTCATATAATTAACAAGGGTAACAAAATTCGCGAAAGTTGTTAGAGGCGAAACAAAATATAAATTTGATATTCTATTATTGACTGGCTTGCGTGCCTCTAAAATATTTTCAAAACAATCTCGTTAGTAACGAGTATTTTATTCTCAGTTAAAAAGCTTTTATTTAAAACAACTGAAAAGAAATTCAAATTAATTCTATTTATTGTACGTTAACACAAACTCGTGGCAACCTTCGAGAATAATCGGCTAACCTTGTCTTACAGGGAGAATTTTAACCAAAGCCCCTGTTGCACCTGATAAGGCAAGACGTAATGGAAAAGGCGGAAAGAGCAGATGTTTGCCGAGCACACAGTGCTGTTATGAAGTGAACAGCAACGCAAACAGTCCCGACTTCTCCGATATCGAGTTAGCGTCCTTTGTAAGATCATTTCGTAGCTAAAGAGCGAGTCAATTCGATTTCAATTCAAATTAAATGATTAGCGGTACCTTTGAACCATATTATTATCTTTGAAATGATAAGCACCTTTAGCAGCCTTTTCTCAACTATATTGGGGTTAATGAGGAATACCAGTATTTTCAAGAAGCGACTCCATATGTGCTGGCTTTCGTAATCCAGTTACTGCTTGTCATACATGATACTCCAAAGAAAGTATTCATGAAATGAGTGAATCATGAGCTGCTAGAAATAAGTGGTCGAAGGAATAAATTCGTATAGGATTTTATTATACTTTAAGCCTTTATTCAAACACGTATATTATGTCGTGGCCAGATCATAGAAATTGATCACTTCACGATAATTATGGCCAAGCAAAACTGGCCAGATCATTTTAAACGTTAAAGTTTGATGGTATTTCAATCCTCTTTTGGTCTACTTTCTTTAGACCTTTTATTATCATAGAAATCCTACATCAATGATATGGCCAAACGAGGATTGACATATCATCAAATAATAATAATAAAAGTAATATTCCACAACTTACACACAACGCCATCTAGTCCCAAACTAAGCAGAGCTTGTGCTATGAGTGCTAGACAACTGATAAACATACTTATATATTTCTAAATGGGTACATACATATTATAGATAAATTACACCCAGACACAGAACAAGTGATCGTGCTCATCACACTAACATTTGTCCTTGGTGGGAGTCGAACCTATGACCTCCGGCGTAGTAGTCAGGGCCGTTGACCACTAGACCAAGGGCCAGTGAATGTTCAATTTTTATGATTTGGCCACGACATATATATAATATTTAGCATATCATCATCATCTTCCTGCCCTTGTCCCGTGTTATTTGGGGGGTCGGCGCAACACGTTTTTTTCTTCCATTCTGCCCTGTCACTCGTCATACTATCACTAACTTCCTTTTCAACAACACTCACATACAATTCATCCATCTTTTCTTTGGTCTCCCTCTCCCTCTCCATCCATCCACATGTAAACTCATAACTCTTTTAGTAACATGCGTTATATATTTAGCATATCATAATTTATAATATTAAGTAAAATTATAGTGAGTTGACATCAATAAGCTAGCTTTGGCAAAGGCCTTCTCCATGGTTTTCTACTCACTCGATTCATCTCAGCTTTCGTTCACGTTCTTCCTGCAGTTGCATTTGTTTGCCTTAACAAATAATTATGTACAATAGTTTTGCTCCATTTTTCTATGCCTTTTATGATGTGACCTGCCCATTTCCACTTTGACTTCCATAATTACGTTTGTGGTGACATCGTCTATTTTTGTTCGTTTCCTAATTAACCTTTTGAGTGCGTAATTAGAGACACAATAGTAAGACAATGGCGCGTGAACGCCGGCGTTAATGCGGGGATCAACAGCTAAAAGTGTTTGTAATTCTATTTGTTTTCTTTATGTTAAGCATGCTGCTCTATGAAGAGAAGCATGCTTATTATTGTTGTCTGATCCATCTCTTTATGGCGTATTTATAACATTAACTTCAAAAAAGGAGATTATTCAAATACACATCGGTTGAGTCGAGAATCTCGACGGTTGGGGCGTTAAGACATTCGTTCCCTCACGCGTGCGGCCTCCTTCTTCGCTAGCATTACTGCTTCGCTGAAGGAGGCCACCGCCTGCCATTCCTCCTCGCTTCAGACCATAGCCCGAACTAGGGCCCGGCGCGAGAGGTCGCTGCCGAAGTATAATGGCCTGGCTTATTGATACGAGCTACGGGTGTGTTAGTGTACAAAATAATGTAATAAAGGTTACTGAAATATTGAAAAAAAATTAAGAAACTAAATTATGAACATTGTCTTTCATCGAAAAAAATATTTTGCATTTTTTTTTTATTTGGTAGTAGGTCATTTTGTAAAAAAAAAACTGCATCAGAAATGGAAATACGCCGCTTTAAATACATAGTTTGCAAAGCGATGGGACATTAGTAATTGTACCGCATTTTGTTTCGTACCCTATGTACTCGTATATCCTGAATACCCTGTGTAGGTTATTGAAGTTAATTTAATACAGGGAAATTAGGAAAAGTCAGTCTTTCTAAGGTTTTTTTTTATCCTGTTAAGTGTATTTTAAAACCGGCATTATTGATCGGCGTTTTTGTTTTGAGTGTGAAATCATATTAACATTGTTTTTATATCATTTATATTTGCACAATATTTTTAATTAAATTACTTTTTCATAGTTCCAATTATTTCAGTCAAGCCACACAATTTATTTCCTTGTACCTCATTTACATTTGTTTAAAAAGGGTAAATTAATAAATGAATGGGCATTGAATGCTCATTAAACCCTCAATCGTACCTGTATAAAGCTACCACGACCACGGCTTTAATTCCTCTGTCTTTCGCCTACGCAATAATACCCGGTTGCGTATGCTGTATGTACGTGTGTTCGTCACTATCGCCACATAGACAGCCATGTGCTGTAAATAGGGGGATGGCACGAGTTCACTAATCCACTTATAGTTAATTAAATTTTAAGCTTGCTGTAATATCCATTACATTATTATATTTTTATTTTGTAGAATAGAAATTAATGTTATTTCAATGATGTTTCATTCTAATCGTACTTCTTTTTTAATTTTGTCAGTTTTATTTATTTCAATATATTAATTTCAATTTATTATATTATTTTCATGTTTTTTCCGATACGTTTCATATGTTAAATTTGTGATTGTCTGTGTTGTGTGTGTGTGTGTTGCAGTGCTACAATAGATTTCAAAATATTTTATATAATAATAGGTCTTTACCTATGAAATTGGAGATTTTTAAAACGGGTTGCTTTGAAGTGTTATATCATTGGATTGACACTACCCATGGCCCCAGTAGGCTTCGACCCTGCTGGGCCCCTACGATTTGCTCACATCTCCCTGAGGCGCGCGCGGAACAATACGCGCCGTCGACGACTTGGGCTCGGTCCGGATGGTTACCGGACGGTCGGACGGCGGGCCACCCATTGCCCGCCGTCCGCAAGCTCGCGCCTACGGTGGCCGGAAATCGGGATCGGAATCCCGGCGGCGGTTGGGGCGTGAGGACCGTTGCCGTTGCCTCACGCGATCGGTCGCCTCCTTTGCTAGCATTACTGCTTCGCAGAAGGAGGCGACCGCCTGCCACTCCTCCTCGCTCCGGACCATGGCCTGTACCAAGGCCCGGCGCGAGAGATCGCCGCCGCCGATCGTCCCCACGAGGACACGGCGTTGCTCTGCCCAAGCGGGGCACACATCCACCGTGTACTCCACCGTGTCCTCCAGGCGGTCCACACAGTGGCGACACCCGGGCGTCGCTTCCACACGAATCCGGTGCAGGAACTTCCCGAACTTCCCGTGTTCGGTGAGAACCTGCGTCATGCGGAAGGTGAGGACGCCGTGAGGTCTTTCCAACCACGCCTCAAAGAAGGGACTTACCGCCATAATTGTGGCGTGCCCAGATCACTTTCATGTGAGAAATTTTATCTCAGGAATAACTTTATTTCTTAGGGCGGCTACAAGACAAAATTTCCAAAACGAAATCTATTAAACCAAGAACACAGAGTTTTTTTGTTAGAAGAAAGTCGTAGCTATGCGACATTGATACGAGTATTGTTTGCCCTTTGCAAAGCATAGTATCAACGTTGAAACTCTTAATATGAAAAAACGTTTTTTTATTAGCTTTCATGGTTATAAGTTGGCTTTTCATGGCAAAAGCGACGTACTTTGAGGCATTACCTTAAAGTGTCAAATGATCCAATATTTTAAGAGTTTGTGTTGTCGAAATGACATCAGGAAATTCTGTCTTGCAAAACTAACATTCAGTAAATAGGTTTTAGACCTCATATTGTGCTAGAAGTCGTAGTTTATATAAACGTCACATGAGTAGACGCGAAGGCTAGCGGATGGTCCGTGCCCGACCCTCGCTGTCCGCGTGTAATCCGCTTGTCTGTGCGAGCCACGCGCCGTTAAGTGGGCATTAAGCTCTAAACAAACGAGTGCCTAATACAACGCCTAATGAGAAGTAACATGATCGATGCGAGCGGTTCATATTTTGAAAAACATTACTGAACTGAAGTTTTTATAGTTTTTATGATTTTTTCCTATGTCCTCTTATTTTGGCTGTTAGCCTGTCGCACTGAGTACCTGATCATAGCATAGCATAGTCGGCCTTATAATGTTCCCACTGTTTGGACTCAGGCCTCCTCTCTAGGAGAGGAAATGGGCCATAATCCACCACGCGGGCCTAGTGCGGGTTGATGGATGTCACATGTCCTACCTGACACCTGAGTACCTGATCGTATTGTTGCAATTAGAATAGAATAGAATAGAATAGAATAGAATAGAATATCGTTTATTTAATAAAAGTGGCACATTTATATTAAGATACATAAAAACAATTAAATGTTTTACATCTTAATCTCATCGATTTAAGGACTATGAATTCACAATAACATTTAGGCCTACTGTCCACGGACGCGTAGCTTCACAGACGTGTACCTATTCATCATTATACGCTTGGTATACGCCTGCTTGTACTGTTGCAGTAGCAACATCGTGCCGTCATGTCGTTGCCGCTTCGTCCTCATAGTTTCATAGTTTTGTATGAATGCTCTAACAGGCGTACACCAAGCGTATAATGACGAATACGCACCCATGGATGATAAGGCTAGGTCCTTACCTATGAAATTGTAATTTTTTTAGACGGGTTACTTTGAACTGTGATTTCTTAGGTTTGGCATGGAAACATACTCGTAAGTTAACTACTTATAAACTTTATATAAAACATACGTTATTCTTTTTTCGAAATTAGTTATTTATTGGTTTTTTGAGATTTGTATTTTCTGTAATATCTTTGTATTTACGAACATGCACATGTTTGTTACTTCTTCACGCTTGTATGACTGAACGGACTTCAGTAAAACATGGTACATGGGTAGAACATATCCTGGAACAGAACATAGGAATAATAATAATAATCTAATATATAAAATTCTCGTGTCACGGTGTTCGAACTTGAACTATTCCGAAACGGCTCGACCGATTCTCATGAAATTTTGTGAGCATATTGAGTAGGTCTGAGAATCGGCCAACATCTATTTTTTTTTTTTTTATTTATATGGCAGAACAACGTTTGCCGGCTCAGCTAGTATAATATAATATTCAGACAACTATCACACAACGCCGTCTAGTCTCAAGCTAAGCAGAGCTTGTGTTATGAGTACTAGACAACTGATAAACATACTTAAATATTTCTAAATACATACATATTATAGATAAATTACACCCAGACACAGAACAAATGAACGTGCTCATCACACAAACATTTGTCCTGGGTGGGAATCGAACCCACGACCTCCGGCATAGCAGTCAGGGCCACTAACCACTAGACCAACAGGCCAGTCTCAGTCAGGCCAGTCAGGAATGTTTTTATCCCGGGAGTATATTCTCTTGAGGTAATTTTTTAATATCACGCGGGTGAAGCATGGCTGAACAGACATGAATCTAATCGTTTGGTCTCAATTTTGATAAAATAACAAGTAAAAGGAGAAAAAAATTAAGCTATTTAAATTAAGAAAAAATAGTTTTATCTTTTCCTTTCTACCTTTTTCTTCTCTACCTTCAAAACTGAGGTAAGCTTAGCGCTTAGTCGTTCGCTCGTCGCATATTACAATGTTTGCAGTTACGATCTCTTTAGCGCGTTAGTGCCCTCCGGATCGACTGGGGCCGCTATTTACATAATGTTCGCTACGTTTGAACTGCAACATTTGCTTAAGAGAAAACAGCATTCAGATATTTACAAAAAGTTGTTACAATGATCTCTACAAGTGATCAAAATTATATATTTATAGCAATAATCGTAATATTTGTGAACTTTCAAGGATAACTTTACAATTTTATGTAAACTATAGCAGTTTGTTAAATAGATTAAACTTGTTTGTTTCTAAAAAAAACACTATAAATACAATTTCATTTGTTACCTACACACAAATTATTTTTGCCATTATGTTTTTGCATTTTTTTCTGCCATTATGTGTGACTTTAACTTAAGTATTATGTTTCTACTGCATTTCACGGTTTGCGCTTATATCAAAACGTTTCTGTTCCTTGATTTCTAAAACATTCAGAACATTTGATATTGCTAGAACAAAACGTGTCAAACCCGAGAATGCTTTGCAATATAGACATTCCATTCAATATACTTTCATCTGTAAATCCGCAGTTGGCTTTTGTCATAACCTCTGTAAACTGATTTATTTTGCTATATCACTGAACAATTGACTTAGTACGATGAAACATTTTGCAAGCAGTTTCTACAAATAGTTCTGCAATAAAGCAGTCTGTTAGGATAAGCTTTTGTGACAGCTGGACGGCGCTCACTGCAATGTCTCTTGGTCAACTTATGAATAAGAGAATAGAATAGAATTGAATAGAATAGAATAAAACTTTATTGTACACCAAAATAGTAACAAAAACTTATAAACTAACTTAATCTATGGGTACAATGGCGGTCTTATCGCTAACAGCGATTTCTACCAGACAACCTTAGGATGGACTGTAAGAACTTAATATAAAAAAGGGGGGTAGACTGCGGTGTACTGCAAATTAAATTAAAATTTAATTAAATTTAAAATATATATAAGACTATACATAGATATAAAATTATAATATATTGTATAGCTATTGCTTGTTAGATTTCTCTATAAAGAATAGTTTCGATTTAGGAGCAAATCTAGACACACGGTAATGTATCAACCACGCTCGCAATAAAAAAAACAACAGACTGGCTTTAGATTTTATTATACGTAATCATTTTGGGCCACTTTCGTTCCTTCCTATGACTTTAAATCGGTTTCACCTACATCTAATCCCGAACTTCAATCAAAAGAATTACGAAATCTAGTGATCTTTTTCTCTGATTCATCCCATCAGAATTAAGAAGCTGATTATAAAGAAAAAACATAGAAGAAAACGTAGTAACCATGTAGGTTATTGTTGACAAACAAAAATTAAATAAGCTGACAAAAAAGTAAGACCATTAATCAAGGACTTTAAAAACTACTAAACTAAAACCATCTTCAGAAACTCGTATATAATTACCAAAATACAAATTTTACTCACTGCGAGAGGCAACCAAGTATCTCAAAAAGTCGATTACTTATATCCTCCCAAAAAATGTGATAATGGGCAAACTAATGACCCAAAAGAAAATAGGTTGACAGACCACCTAGAAATCATCTTTCAACTGAACGAGGGAGAAGTCTTTGAAGACCGCATTTTAGTTAACATGACACCAGATATCATAAATAAGTCGTACAAGAAATAAAACAAAACATTAGCTCACAAAAATCACTGCGATTTAATAACAATTTCCCCTGTTATTCTACTTACCGAGAGAGGTCTGCAGATTAAGTTGTCAACCCTTATGAACGCTAAGGCTAAGGTTTTAATAAGTGCTGAACACATGAATTGCTAAATTAATCATGATAATAAAGCCTGGGAAACCGGCACATGAAACAACAACACTCAGTTTCCTAACATCTCCTTGCTACCCACATTTCGAAATTATTTGCTCAAACAAACAAACAAAAATACTTAGCAAGAACATAATACCAGTCTCAATTTGATTTCCGAGAATATGACTCAAATCTTGTTAGAGGACAACAAACGTAAGAGAAAACGCTAAGTTGTTCTACAGTGTTAGAAGTGACGCAAGCGATGATAGACTTTAGTATGAAGGTCCGATACATAAACTGAAAGCTTGCTACAGACTGAAGCAGTTTGCAGATATCCTGGAATCCTACATTCTAAGCAATCTTTAGAAGAAGAAAAGAAAATACGTACTCAGAAATGAAATAAAGAAAAATAGATGTATCGTAAAGAAGTGTTCCGTCATGAACCTAATATGCACTTATGAATTCCAGAATCAGAATGTAATACCAATAGAACCTTTGCTAATGACACGGCCCGCATAGCTGTTGGAAACAACCACGTAGAACGCCATGAGTGGACTAAATAACAGAGGATCTGATTAAAAATATATCTATATGTCGGAGAAGTCAATAGTACGGAAGCTTGAGAACGAATGAACGAGCTAAGTGAAAAGTGACACCTGTCACTTTGACAGAATCCGCGCTGACGTTTGCACGAACCGAGCATATAAAAGTGCCGACCGCAGAGGTTCGAGGCTCTTTCCTCTGTCGGCAACCGTGCGTATAACGTCTGGTCTCGGGGACTGTCTCACTGCTCGTTGTGTAAAGTAAATACCTAAAGCTTGCATCATAATAAATCAGTTGTGTGATCTAAAATAGTTAGTTTATTGCTGGATACCCAGCCATCGCACACAAAACATAGTCTCTGGACAGAGCTTCAATGATGATCGGCATCCTGGCGCCGACATATATATAGAATGGATTAAATCCAAATCTGTATACTTTAGCAACAAGAAAAACCAGTATTCCTTCAGCCCGCGTGATAGTAGAAAATTACCCTAAGGGAACATACTCTCGAGATAAAAAGTAATTGTATGTGCTATTCCAGGACATGGTCTACCCATGTGCCAAGTTTCAACGAAATCCATTCAGTAGTTTTTGCGTGAAAGAGTAACAAACATCCATACATACAAAGTTTCATTAGTAGAATTAAGGCCCGTATGAGAATCCATCCAAGTATCTGGGTCTGACTCTTGACGCTAAGCTACGCTGGAAAGCCCACGAAGAAAGGAGAAAAATGATTAACTCGATTTACAATTAATAATAAAAAAATAATAATAATGTATTGACTACTTGGTAGAAACACATTGTTAGTGCGCAGAACTAATTTTTATTGTACAAGTTTGGACTTATGGTATTTAACTGTGCGATCTGTTTGGTTAACAGACCAATATATTTGTGATACAAATGTTTCAGAATATACTTAATTAAAGAGAAATTGTAAATCACTTATATTATAATAACTTCCATCGGGTACTGAAAAAAAGCTGCAGACACTCACAAAAAAAGACTTTATTCGCATGTGATTCCAACAGATCACAAATAAAACGTGTAACGGTATACGCGGTTAGGGTAGAGTAGGGTAGAGTAGGGTAGAGTAGGGTAGAGTAGGGTAGAGTAGGGTAGAGTAGGGTAGAGTAGGGTAGAGTAGGGTAGAGTAGGGTAGAGTAGGGTAGAGTAGGGTAGAGTAGGGTAGAGTAGGGTAGAGTAGGGTAGAGTAGGGTAGAGTAGGGTAGAGTAGGGTAGAGTAGGGTAGAGTAGGGTAGAGTAGGGTAGAGTAGGGTAGAGTAGGGTAGAGTAGGGTAGAGTAGGGTAGAGTAGGGTAGAGTAGGGTAGAGTAGGGTAGAGTAGGTAGGGTAGAGTAGGTAGGGTAGAGTAGGGTAGAGTAGGGTAGAGTAGGGTAGAGTAGGGTAGAGTAGGGTAGAGTAGGGTAGAGTAGGGTAGAGTAGGGTAGAGTAGGGTAGAGTAGGGTAGAGTAGGGTAGAGTAGGGTAGAGTAGGGTAGAGTAGGGTAGAGTAGGGTAGAGTAGGGTAGAGTAGGGTAGAGTAGGGTAGAGTAGGGTAGAGTAGGGTAGAGTAGGGTAGAGTAGGGTAGAGTAGGGTAGAGTAGGGTAGAGTAGGGTAGAGTAGGGTAGAGTAGGGTAGAGTAGGGTAGAGTAGGGCAGAGTAGGGCAGAGTAGGGTAGAGTAGGGTAGAGTAGGGTAGAGTAGGGTAGAGTAGGGTAGAGTAGGGTAGAGTAGGGTAGAGTAGGGTAGAGTAGGGTAGAGTAGGGTAGAGTAGGGTAGAGTAGGGTAGAGTAGGGTAGAGTAGGGTAGAGTAAGGTAGAGTAAGGTAGAGTAGGATAGAGTTTGGTAGAGTAGGGTAAAGTAAGGTAGAGTTTGGTAGAGTAGGATATAGTAGACAGTTGACGGGAGCGAAGCCGCGGGCAAAAGCTAGTTCTTAGTAAAAACCAATTATTAATACAGGATATAATTAAATTACTTGTTGAGTCTATAATGCAAGGCTAGATTGTAATAAAATTAGGATCCAATGCTTAGATACGGTTTAGTTTTAAGGGGAAAAAAATAACTGTCTGTAGCACTCTCTACCAGCCTTTGGGTTGTAAAAGACTTATTTATCAAACACAACAATCTGGTACATTATGTATCAAAGTGGTGAAAAAGATAACTTCATCATGTTACTATTGAATGATTTTACTGTAAATAACCGAGAATGTACCTGCAGGCCAGCATATTTGGAAAACAGTTATCATATCTTATCAAGAAAAAAAATGTGTTAGAAGATATTTTTTTATTCTTTGATACTCGATATTGTGACTTTTGATTTGATACACATCTGACTAAATTGTACTAAAACACAAAAATTAAAGTCAGTGAATAAAACTTGCCAACTTGCACTATTGTGAAGCATGATGATGAGACATGTGATGATAGAAGATATTTTTTTATTCTTTGATACTCGATATTGTGACTTTTGATTTGATACACATCTGACTAAATTGTACTAAAACACAAAAATTAAAGTCAGTGAATAAAACTTGCCAACTTGCACTATTGTGAAGCATGATGATGAGACATGTGATGATAGAAGATATTTTTTTATTCTTTGATACTCGATATTATGACTTTTGATTTGATACACATCTGACTAAATTGTACTAAAACACAAAAATTAAAGTCAGTGAATAAAACTTGCCAACTTGCACTATTGTAAAGCATGATGATGAGACATGTGATGTAAAGCAACGTCGAAGTAGAGAACCTGGTTTTCTTTTACATTAATGTCTTTGGTGGGTTAACTCATTTTTATTTGAAAAACTTCGTAGTCATAAACGCTACGTCGCGCAACAGCTACGGGGTTCCGTAGCAGTCGTAGCAATTTTAGTTAAATAAAACTTGTAAAAAGCGTAGTTAGTTACTACGCTTTTTACAAGTTTTATTTAACTTTTCGCATTCACTATTAAAAGCTATTATTATAATTGAAAATTTTAAACGTTTCCAAATTAATTTTCTTATAGTAAAACTCAGACCGTGACCTCCCCTAATTTCACTTTAAATCCATCCAAAGTCGCAGCTCGCAGTAATCCTCACGCCGCGACACATCTCCTCAAACAATGTCTTATTAACAAACTTGTTAATTCCAGCCAACTGCCACTCGATGAGTAAACAATACCTCCCGGCCCCGCTTCCCCACTTCCTACGTATGTTAATTTAACCTAGTTTCACAAATTAGACCACTTTGGAAGCTCGGAGTACGTTGGAGCGTTCTTGTGATAGTATTTTCTGTGAAAACAGACAGACAGACGGGCTGCAGTCTTAGTAGCTTGATACGAGGTAGCTTAGTGCAGCTGTGAGCGGGAGGAGACAAGTCTAATCGTTGTATGCTAATGACTTCAAAGATCGTTTATGAAGCATCGCTGCATAGCGATGAGCGATTAATTAGAGAAAGTTTAGGACTTTAGTCTTTAGTCAGATATGTGGAATTGGCGAATAATTTTTCAACAACTTTATAGGTTAACTAGCTGTACCCGTGGCTTTGCTCACGTATCACATAAGTATTGTTTTTTATTCTATTTTTATTTTAATAATAGTTAGTGATAGTTTGTTGATTTACAGAAACACTCCAAAGATGCGTCCCTTATTATACTTTAGCTTAGATCCCTCAAAACTATTTAGCATAATAAACTCAAAATTTTAAAGTTATGTAGTTTATGTACTGGCAAGAGACGTCAGGTTAATAAGGAAATTTAGGAGACCTCGAATAACAGAAGTGTTATAATTTACTGTAACACTTCTGTGTAAACAACGTTCGTAGTTTTTCCCTCGGTCTCATTCAATATGTACAGCGAGTCAGGGCTGGTGACGCGGGAGCAAGCGACGTACAGTTGTCCGTGTGAGAAGCAGCTCGACCTGAGGTCGACACCCGCAGCCTTCAGTGTCTGCCCCTGTGACTTATTTATTGTCATGGCGAAGCACACACTCACAAGAAACTGCACGCGCTTGAATTACGGCGCGTATTGTTCCGCGCGCGCCTCAGGGAGATTTCAGCAAATCGTAGGGGCCCAGCAGGGTCGAAGCCTACTGGGGCCATGGGTAGTGTGAAAACGAAACCGTGGCCCTGGGACGAAGGCAACGAAGGAACAGGAGTGGGTTTTTAGTCAGTAAAAGTCTGACACTATCTCCCGCTCCGCCCAAGAGCGCGATTTGTCATAAGATGATTTTCCCACCTATAAAAAAAAAAAAAACGCGCTTGAATTGAAAAGGGTAATTGTGGGGATTTAGTGGTATACATGGTATAAACACTGTCTCGCCGACTCCATAACCCGTTAGAATTTCTGTCTCAATGATATTTCTCTGTAGCGAGACAACTTTGAGCCGGGTCCCATTGCACAGTTTCGGCGGAGTGAGATTTCGAAGAAGCATAATCGGGACACCGACGTTTAGCTTAATGGTGTGCGCTGGTAGTCCACTTGCACTGAGAGAATTGAGAAATTCTACGGGGTAATGTGTGGCATCACTTTGGTCGACAACAGTGTTTATTGAAGAGTAGATCACTTCATTTCCCTCGATTTCTGCGAGAATGAATTCATTGATCGCTGAAGCTTGGTCGTTTCTGGGCGTTAAAATGGCTCGTTCACACACCCAAGAATTATCTTGGTGCGGTATCCTATTGATGTCCCCGTACACCAGGCGAATCAAATCTTTTAAGGTAGACACCACTCTCTCAAGTATCTCAGGTAGAACCACCTGGCCACTGTGAGGAAACGCTACCAGTAGATGGTAGCTTTCCCTCACCCAATTTTAAGAGAACATCAGAAAATTCTTGGGCTTGTACATTCCCGCCAAGCTGTGCTCTCATATTCATCGTTAAGCTCAACCTATGAATATGTGGTCATAAGAAAGAGCATTTCAACGAAGCATTCACCTCATCAGCCCTAGTTCCTCGCGTCACCACAGGCAGCGTTTGTCGGAAATCGCCGCTAAACTGAGCTGTATCGCCACCCATCATTTTATGGTTCCTGCGGATGTCCTGCAAAGTCCTGTTTATACTGCTTTTCTGTTCGCCATAGTGCATTCATCCTACACGATTAAAGAGCAATCTTTAAGCACGCGCCTTTGTCACTGTTGGGTGACTCTCCACAAACAGGTGTTTCATTACTCTCTAAATCTATGAGAATCTTAAACATTGCGTACGCTGTTTTGCCAGGAAGCAGTGTTGCGGCGATTCCTGACGATGCTACTACAATGACCACCTTGCCTTGCCTCCTGACCTCTGCGAGAATGCCAGCGGTGACAAATGTTTTCCCTGTTCCACCAGGAGCATCCAAGAAAAACCTTTTACCTTGGCCGAGTCCAACGCTTTCAAGGATTGTGTCGAAAATTTGCTTTTGCTCTGAGGTAAACTTAGAGACATGGTCATTGACGACGGTACTCATAGCTCTTGGATCATAATTTATTTCAGAGTTATACTCTCTGTTTCCACGTTCTTGTACATCCAGATGTTGTGGAGTCGGTAGCCACCAGAGAACTGCCGCCGATCGAAATGACCATGTCTTGAAGTGAACTAAGGCTACTGTTTAGAACACGCTCATCAGTTGCCTCTGTATTATCTTCAGTAGTGCGTCTCAGAGCTCTTAGGAAGTCTTCGGACAGAAGATGCCAAGAATGATATTTCTCCCACAACAGAAGCGGATATCGAACTAACCTGCGCATCTTAGAAACCCTTGAGTTTCGAGACAGATTTGATCTTTTTCTAAAAGGCATAGCTAAAATTTCTTCTTAATCCGATACTAACGATATTCAAATCAATGAAAAGTAATCGATTAAGTAGGTACGTAAGAATTGCTAGTAAGTAGAAAAATAATAATTATTCGCAGGAAAATTAAACACATCAACCAACACAGACAACAAAGGTAACCCCCGTTTCTATAGGATGAGAGCGGCACATCGGCACCTATAACATCACTTTTTGGGAACGAAACCATAGCGCGATCTAACTCGACCAACGCCATCTAGTTAGAAAACGGAAACTACATATTATTTACCCAAATTAAATTATGAATAAAACTAAATTGTCGTTAATTTAACAGACAACTACATTATTTTTACAATAAAAAAATTATGGTAACAGCAGCAAGGGACAAAACTAAGAATTACATACTTAAATCAATTACCTACAACAAATGTGCTTGGTAAGTTAAAACTTAGAACCAAAACTTTGACTTGACATCATGATAGTGTAGCTTGTTGTACCACCAATCAATCTGTTTAGGACATGTAAAGTTCTCAGATTTCATAACAGTATCGTTCCTATGCACATAAAAAAATGCAAAAACTAAATGAAAAGATTTTACGATTTTTTAAAACAATATTTTTTTATTTGAACTCGCACCATTTAGAGCGGTAAACGGTCGCCTGACCTTACCGCTAAATTCCCCGTTGACATATTGTTGAATAGCTGTTCTCTTGCAATTTACAATATTACTGCCCCGCTCCTTTATAAAAATAGCGTAATTATTATGTTCCCAGAGTTAAATTTTTATTAACTAAATAACGTCATTTTATGCATTCAATTATTTTGTGCATTCAATTACGAACAAAAACCTTTTAAAATCAATATTGCTTACCTCCCATAACATACGGCGTGATAATATGTAGTCTAAAGCCTTCCTTGGTTTACACAGAACATTTCTGCTGAATTTCAATTCAATCTATCCAGTAGTTTTGGCGTGAAGCCGTACCATACACACAGAAAAACAGACAAACAGACAAAAATTCTAAAAAGTCACTTTTTGTCATCAGTTACGTTTTTCTAACAAAAGCCACTTATTTTTTCTCGAAAATTCTCAATGTACAGTTTTTCTTTCGTTTCTGTTTTATTGTATGTATAGATAGATAAAACGGTTAATTGTAACTTACGAAACACAAACACATGCTTTGTCACTAAACAGACCTGTCACTTAAACATTCGATATACAAGTAACATGTAGTACTACATCACAAAAAGAGGAAGCTAAACTATAATCAGGACACTACCATACGAGTTAGGTATCTAGTTATAAAAGCTTTCATATTTTCCAGGACGTGACGTGATGTGTTAAGGATTAACGGATAAACGTTATAACCTTTTTTTTTGTGAATTCTCATCCAGATTTGTCTTTTGTTTAATTAACAATCATGTCACTAAGAATTATACATTCATCATACTGTCGCACAGGTGCTGAGTAACTGGAGTGAGTACCAAACATTTGTATAGCGGCAGTATGTAACGTACAGGCTGCATTGGTACAGCGCCCCACCGACGTCACGGTTAATTCGCTCTAATTCGCACATTGTGAAGATCTTTCCAATTCTCAGAGACACGTCTTGTAAATATTTGGTAAAGGTAGGCATGTATGTTGATGGATAAGAAAAAAACGTGATCTTAAAGATTTCTAGTATCTTAAAGAACTATTCACGTTTATCTTAACCTTTGCATCTCATTCATTACAAACAAGATCAGTGACAGATGTCTGAAAGTTTCCATAATCACACGCTGTTTGGGGATAAACTGACTTATAAATGCAAGCTTCTCATCTAGACTTCACACAATCTAAGGTCTAGAGTAAACCTTTTTGAATAACATAAGTGTTCCGCGCTTGCTGGGCCGCTTGTCCAAAGGCAGCAGGGGTGAGAGGTGAAGAGGGAGAGGGGGGGGGGGCGAATGTGTCAACCATGGTGTCGCTCGCACACGCGGACGACTACATGCTTGAAAATGAGTCGATTGACCACCTGGAAATGCAATAAAGTGAAGAATTGCAACTGTGGTCTAGAAGTTGCGCTAAATAAATAGGTATTGAATTTAAAATGTGCCACACATAAACCCTACTCTTAAGAGGTCCTGAGAGGCCTCACCATCAATTAAAAAAAAATCCTGTGAATCATTAATAGGTATTTCACTCAACTAAACAAAGTTTAAAATGGATTAGATGAAGTTTCTCCATTGATGCACTACTTAATTTTCATTATTATAATGTAGGTATGAGGTCCAGATGCCTAATCTGTCAGAAACTGCTCACACCATTAACCAAACCTTATAACTTAAACAGTATCGTACAAGCCGACCGTACAAGCACCCACATAGTTGTGAGTACGACATGCCACTTAATTCTGTTATTTCACGAGAACCGCAGGGAACGCAAGCTTACCAGTAATTTGCATTAAAATCCTTAACAAACAAGGTGCCTTTTTGCTCTCCTATACAATGTACACTGCCCCAAGGCTAGCCTTGTTGCCTTATCTGTAAATTGGTTCGTGTGCGGCGGACCCGTCCTCGGATCTGAGGCGTCTCGCTCGACCGACATCGAAGATCTGCTAAAAACTTATTTAGGTATTCTAGCGGGTAAAGTCATGTAAATAAAATATTTGAAATAGGATACTTTGTATACTTTTACTTCAAATACACATAATTGCACATATTATACCAGTTGAATTTTACAGAATAATGTAGATTTGCAACAGCACTTAGTCTTTTTGATGAATGAAAATGGACAGGTCTTTTTTTAAGAGTAACGTCTTACAGATCAACCTATGACGTTGTCATCTGCTTTACCGGACTCTAGGCCAACCTAAATAACATTCAAGCACAAGCAAGATTTATAAAAAGCCTGGAAACTAAACGTTGGCGTATTGGGTTTAGGGCAAATTGCACCATTTTATTTAATGGTGGTATAATTCGCCGGAAAATTAATAACATTCATAATAGTATATTATGTGACTAGGGCATTATTTTAATTAATACGAATTCCGAACGAAACGAAGGTTGCTAATTTTAATCCCGAACGGTAGTGAGGGATTTATATAAGTAAACCCCAAACATCTCGAGGGAGTTAATAAAGACACCTGAGTGAAGTGAGGAATTCAAAACAAAGACAGCTTTATCCCCATTTTGGATACACTACTTTTTACAGCATCTGTAAGACGATAAATTAAAAGACAACTTAGTAAAATAAATCATCTATTAGAGAAATATTCCTAAGTATTATTTACAAGTTAAGTTTAACTATCACTCAACACGTTTTGAGATTTGAAACAAACAAAATTCACTACTCTAAGATTTTAATGTATAAGAACATACAAAAAAAAAACGAAACAAATAAATGTGTGTTATAATACTGTACATTTTTTTGTTCCTTTCATTCATTTCATTTATTTTACATCAAAACAAGCACCAACACACAGTGATAATAGAGTTCACGTGCGCCTCACTATCAATGATTGCATCACTGCTTACCATCAGGTGGAATCGCAGTCCAGCATTAGTTTATACCAATTAAAAAAAATGTACAACGCATGTAGGATTTAAATTAGTATTCGTTTTTTAAATCCAAAATATCTAATAAAATTGAAAACATATCAATGGTTAATTAAAAAGTATTCAAAAAATAACGTTCAACTAAAGATTCATCAAAGTGTCTGTTGGAGCGGTTCATTTCTAAACAAGCCACTCCAACATACGACACGTTATTTCTAGAGATCGACCGAAAATTTTTTCGGGTGGGAAAATCATCTAATGACATCCCGCGCTCTTGGGCGGAGCGGGAGATAGTGTCAGACTAAACTACTAAAAACTTTTACTGACTAAAAACCCACTCCTGTTCCTTCTTTTATTTATTTATTTATTTATTTATTTATTTAATTACGGTTCACCAACAGTTGTTACAGATATTTTAAAGATAGGAACTTATAAGTAATTGTTTCTTAAACCTAACTGTACAACCAGTTACAGGCAAACACCACATGCAAAATGCTCCTTCCAATTAAAATTATTAAAACTTAGATGATACTTATACTTAAATTCTAGAGACTAAATAACAAATACAGTAATAATAATAAACATAATTCTAATTACGTCTGACAAACACCGATAATGAAACCGCGTGGACGTCAACCAGGTCGCTGCATTCGTTTATAAGCTTGCACATACGGGGTATAGGCGAATTAGCACCAAACACTGTACGGCGAAGAGGTGGAGCTAAGGGTGGTAAGGTGTTCTTTGCCATTTTTTCCAGGGCCCCGGGGATCACTTTCGCATCACCCATGGCCCCAGTAGGCTTCGACCCTGCTGGGCCCCTACGGTTGCTGACATCTCCCTGAGGCGCGCGTGGAACACTACGCGCCGTCGACGACTTGGGCTCGGTCCGGACAGTTACCGGACGATCGGACGTCGAGCCACCCATTGCTCGCCGTCCGCAAGCCCGCACCTACGGTGGCCGGAAATCGGGATCGGAATCCCGGCGGCGGTTGGGGCGTGAGGACCGTTGCCTCACGCGATCGGCCGCCTCCTTTGCTAGCATTACTGCTTCGCAGAAGGAGGCAACCGCCTGCCACTCCTCCTCACTCCGGACCATGGCCTGTACCAAGGCCCGGCGCGAGAGATCGCTACCGCCGATCGCCCCCACGAGGACACGGCGGTGCTCTGCCCAAGCGGGGCACACCTCCACCGTGTGCTCCACCGTGTCCTCCGGGCGGTCCACACAGTGGCGACACCCGGGCGTCGCTTCCGCACGAATCCGGTGCAGGAACTTCCCGAACTTACCGTGTTCGGTGAGAACCTGCGTCATGCGGAAGTTGAGGACGCCGTGAGGTCTTTCCAACCACGCCTCAAAGAGGGGACTTACCGCCATTGGTTTTAGCTGGATTTTCAGTTTCGGCCTAAAAGTGGCCCAATATTTGTCTGGACCAAAACTAGCGTCATTGAGCTGACGGTTGTTATAAAAAACTTAAAAACTGACTGACGCGTTCGACTAGACTATGATTTGTGTTATAATTTCTATGAAATCATCGATTTATTCAATTAATTGAGTATTTTATGTGAGCTATAACTATGAAATATGGCATGGTAGGTGTGCGATGCGAGGAGATGGAGGGGTCAAAGTAAACTACATGTTAGTTACTACTCCAAGAGTCGAGTCCTCTTCCACCTTTAATTAGCAACATTATATACATAGTTACGACGTGATGTTATGTCGATAATCTACAATCACGTATTCACATACTAACTACCTTAGCATATTATACTACGTGCTGTACGTGACGTGCTGATGTACGTGACATCACACCACATCATCCCCCTTAAATTTAAAAAAAAAAATTTACAAGGTTTTTTTTTTTCACATTACAAACTATTACCTACTCTAACTCTTACAATACACTTTTGTTCTATTCTTATGTACTATATCTATTTTATTTTTATACTTAATCACAACATTTGGTGACTCGTCTTTTACAACTTCAAAAGGTCCATTATAAATACATTCCAATTTATTGCCAGTTTCATTCTTAATCAAAACTAAATCACCTTCCTTATAGGTTACAGAATTAAGATTCTTATCATAACAATGTTTCCTAGCTAATTTACTCGCTATTAAATTCTCCTTTGCATCATTTTGTGCCCTTTGCAATCTGTACTTAAATTCTAAAGGATAATCATCAAAATTATACAATGGTTCAACACTTTCTCCTTGAAGACTACTTGGTAATCTGCATATTCTTCCAAACACTAATTCATAAGGTGTATATTTGGTAACAGTATTAACTGTCGTATTATAAGAAAAACACCAAAATGGTATCCAAGAACTCCATGATGATGGGTTATTATTCGTCTGTATCCTCAAATATGCACCTAATGTTTTATGTACATTCTCCAAAGAACCTATACTCTCATGATGATATGACGTCGACATGACTTTATTGATGTTCAAGATATCACATAGCTCTATCATTACTTTCGAAACGAATTCACTACCCCTATCCGTAGCTATTGTTCTCGGTATTCCATATCTCAAAACAAAATTCTCTGCCAAAGCTTTTGCTACCTCATTTGCGGATTTATTCTTTAACGGATAAGCCTCTACAAACTTCGTAAGTTCACATTGAATAGTTAATATGTAAACATTGCCTCTTTCGTCTCTATCAAGGGGTCCTACTATGTCTAAATAAATCTTCTCAAACGATGTTGATGCAGTAGTCGTAACCGTCATGGGTTCCCTAGTATTCCTAGAATACTTTTGCTTACAACACTTATCACATTTACCAACGTACTCCACTACGTCTTTCTCTATAGAAGGCCAATAATAATACTTCTTTATATTATTCACCATCCTACGTATTCCTGCATGACCACTCGTGGGTAAAATATGGAAATCATTCAAAATAACCTTCTTCTCATCTTTCCCTTCTATTTTCCGTAAATCCTTCACTACACACAGTTTAAAATCCCCACAAATCGAACTTCTATTTTCCTTCAAATATTTTGCCATTCTTGTAATGAAATCAACGTTATAACGATTTTTCATAATAACTACTTCTTTAATGCCTTCTTCAATACAAAAACTGACTATGTCTTTCGATAACTCGTCTCGCGAAGTTCCCGATAAAGATTCATAGTTTACATAAATACTCGAGTTTTCTGGCATATACACTATATTGCGCGACTTTGAAAATATCCTCCTACAACCATTATTATTATTGTTGTTATTATTATTATTACGTAACATTTTCTCCCAATCATCTAAACAAATCCCAATGTCATTTCCTTGTTTCTTAAGTACTTCCACGATCCTAGGGTGATCAGTCCCAGATACCACGGAGTCCCTATCACAAACATTTGGCTTTCCCAACTGCTTGTACTGCGCCCTCGTCATTACGGATATCGTCTTTTCCCGTATCAATTTCAAATCCTCACTCGTTATCACTATTCTAGAAAGTGCATCCGCTAGAACATTCTCTTTGCCCTTAATATATTCAACCTCAAAATCATACTCCTCTAAACACAAACGAAACTTAGTCAACCTACTAGATGGATCTGTCATGTTAAACAAATACAGTAATGGCCGGTGATCCGTCTTTACAACGAACCTCCGTCCGTACAAATACGGTCTAAAATATTTAACTGACCAAACTATTGCCAACAACTCCTTCTCTATTATCGGATAATTTAACTCACTCTTCCCTAACGACCTACTAGCATATGCGATGGGTCTTCCGTTCCCATTACACAACACACTCCCTATTGCATATCCAGAACTATCGGTTTGCAATATAAAAGTATTGCTATCAGAAAAATCTGGATAATCCAACACCGGTGGATTCATTAACGCTTCCTTAAGCAACAAAAACGACTTCTCGCACTCATCGGACCAACTAAATACAACACCTCTCTTACACAGCCTATTCATAGGTACCACTATATCAGCAAACTGTGGTATGAATTTTCTATAATAATTCGCAAACGCTACAAATCGCTTTACCTCATCAACCGTCGATGGACGCGGATAACCTCTAATAACTTCTACCTTCTCTGAATCTGGTGAAATACCTTCCGCCGATATCACATGCCCCAAATAAAGCACTTGCTTCTTCAAAAATTCACATTTTGACGGATTCAACTTTAGATTTACTTCCCTCAAGCGTGAGAATACTGATATTAGGTTTCGATTATGTTTATCTAAATTCCGTCCAAAAATAATGAGATCATCCAAATAAATCAGACACCTGTCGTAATTCAATCCAGACATGGCCACAGTCATTAATCTACTAAACGAACTCGGACTTATCTTCAAACCCATTGGTAACCTACACATTTGATACTGCCCCTTGTCTGTTGTGAAAGCAGTGTACTTCCTACTACTCTCCTCCAAAGCACACTGATAATAAGATTGTGATAAATCACAGTGACTAAAGTAAACTGCGCCTGACATCGAATCCAAAATCTCAGTTATATTCGGCAATGGAAACTTATCATCCTGTATCTTTTCATTCAACTGCCTATAATCTATAACCACACGCCATTTCTTCTCTCCACTACGATCCGCCTTTTTGGGTACCACCAAAACAGGACTAGACCACTCACTAACCGCCTCCTCAATGATATTACTCTCCAGCATCTCCTGCACTTGCCTATCAACCTCCTTCTTCTGTGCATACACCGGAGTAGCACTCTCTTTCAAACGTATAGACTGCTCATATACGTTAGTGACAGCTAATTTATCACCCGGAAGATGAAAAACATCCGAAAACTTCGCACACACTTGCTCAACCGACAACCGCTCCTCGGCGTTCAAATAGTCGAGTTTAAGTAAAGAAAGTACCTCTTTTACACGCTCAACGTCCGTCCCTGGCTCCACGAAATTACAACAATCAAAATCACTCAACGGACAAACTTCCACACCGGACATACTACACACAACTTCCTCGGAGTTCGTATTTAAAATCCTAACGGGCACCATCCCGTTTTTAGGCCTTACTAACACACTAGCCAAGAAAACGCCTTTCCGCAATTCTTCCCTAACTACCACACAATCTTCCGCTCTATTAACGGGGTAATACCTAACCACCTCACAACGCGGTGGAATAGTCAACAAGTAATCATAGGACTTAAGTGGCATCGAGACCACCCGCCGTTCACGATCCCTAAGAGAGAACCTATTCGCCGAAAAATCTATAATACCACCATACTTCTGCAAGAAATCCTGACCTAATATACCAACCGACTTACATGGCAAATCATCAAACATATAAAACTTATGCGTGAAAGGACACCGTCCATATTCCAACGTTAAATATACATAACCTATAGCCCTCAAACTACCTCCTACACCATTTATCACTAATTCTTCCTTAACTACCTCACAGCACAAAGCATCGTTCAACAAGAAACCACTCTTTACAGCCGATATCGACGCGCCCGTATCTACTAACCATTCCGCATTTATACCATACACTAGAAAATTAACCCAATTAATACTATCGCAAGCTAAAATACACTTAGTCCCGAAAAAACTGCAAGTGGTGGTCAGTTGCTTCATTACGTCGTGACATTGACGTCTCGCCTGAGTCAGCATCACTACGCGCATGCTCGAAACACGCCACACGCCTCCGACCTTGTTGAGTCGAATGACCACGATGAACATTATTGCTACGTCCGCGCATCCCACGATTATGCCATACGGTGGCATTTTTGCGCGTACGCTCAACAGCTGTTTTATGTTGCGCGTATCCATTTCCTACCGTAGACCGCCTATAACCATTTCCGCGACCTCTACTATCAAAACCACCCCTCGCGGGCCAACGCTGATACGCCATGACTTGTGCCGACGATGCACAACCTTCGTCTTCTGCTACCCTGATCGCATCCTTCAAACAAGTCAAATTCCGCGCCGAAATGATCGTACCCAAACGCTGATTGCGAAGCCCGTCAGCAAACTTCCTGATTGCGTACTTTTCGTTCAACGGCCGCAAAATCTCATACGCTTCCGAACTTTCCCCGGCTTGAGAAATAGTCAAATTAACCATTAACTTCTCTAACTCAGCCCCAAAATCCGCGACCGACCTATCATTTTGCCTAGCGCGAGCAAGCTTCGCTTGCACAGCTACGTCTGACTCTACTGTTAACAAATGCTCCTTCATATCAGCTACCAGACAATCCACCGTTGCGTAAGTAGAGGACAACCGAATCCTAGCACCCTGGGTAAGTCGTGTAGTCAAAACAAATTTAATCAAAAGAGCATTATCTGCTTCCACTAACATAGAACTATATAGTCCTATGGCATCAATTAAGTCTTGCGTAACTTGCTCATCGCCACTCATCTTCGGGAGTAGGCTAACTGCCGTTCTCAAAGAAAACTTTTCCGCTGCCATGTTTTGTTCCGTTTCGGTTTCGCTCCCAAACTTAATAGTGTCTACGTATAATGCTTCTATCTTACATACCAACTGAGCCAATTCTTCCGAGAAATTACTAGATTTTGAAACTATACACTTAAATTTACGATAAAGCGCTTTCACCTCACCAATCTTACTATCAAAATTCCTGCCTTCTCGCCTACTAGGGCCTAACTTGACAATAGATTCCCTTAATAACTTAAGTTGTACAAATAGCGACGTTAACTCCACTTCCATTTAAATTATTGTCTCTAAATTTAACGATGAACACAAGCACCGAAACACACTTATTCACTTCCACTTAAGAAACACTTACTTCGTTCCTCCGACGGCTCCTGGTCAAGCCATCTGTACAGCCTTCTGGACTTCCCGCTGTCTCATCTTTTCTTCAATCCAGTTGTGGTGACATCTCCGATACATGCGAACCGCCAACCCTATGATGACAACTGCCATACACACAGCCACAAACAGCAACACGGTCTTGACAGCCGCCAGCTGCTCCTGAGTAGCCGTTGCGGTATTTGCACCACTCGTAGACGCCTGGGCGATAATCACCTCTTCCTTGGACGTCGTGCTCCCCATGGCCTGCGCCGTGACGCGACTGACGTGATACTCAACGAAGACAATCAAACCGCGAACCACGAACCGTGACTAGCTCCCGGTCGGCAACTACAACGCCGTCCAGCCGACTGGCAGGGTCGCCATGCGATGCGAGGAGATGGAGGGGTCAAAGTAAACTACATGTTAGTTACTACTCCAAGAGTCGAGTCCTCTTCCACCTTTAATTAGCAACATTATATACATAGTTACGACGTGATGTTATGTCGATAATCTACAATCACGTATTCACATACTAACTACCTTAGCATATTATACTACGTGCTGTACGTGACGTGCTGATGTACGTGACATCACACCACAGGTGCAGTGGTTGTGCAATTGGCTGCTGTACTGCGAGTCACGGGTTCGATTGTAGTTTATGTTTTTGAATGCAATCACGGTACAGAAATAATGCCTATTGTGGGGCACATTAATTAAAAAAAGGAAAATAAAAAGAAATCACTATATAATTAAGTATTATCACATCGACATGTCCGTAAGACCAATGAATGCGAGACGCACAAAACCGTTCAATAAGGCGACACTTGGTCTTGTCTAACAAAGGACGTCTTTCGGCTGAAATTATGATAATGATGTTCTAGTTTTGAATGTTTTATGACAAACTTCAGACTATATTACAATTTAAAACGCTTTCACATTGTTTTATCAACCAAACTAAGTTACTTAGACTATCTGTACTTTACAATGTATTCTGGACCTAGCACTTTAAGTTCATCTAAAACCCAAGCCATGTCCTGACAAATTGTTTCTGTCGTGTCTCTGTAAAGCTAGCGGTTACATTATCTGCGACGATATAATTACGTTACCACTGCACACTCACGATACAAGCAATATTTAATTAATATTCCATATCCTTAATATTATCCACGGGAACTATAAATTTTGAAAGTATATTAACTTCGTCAGTGCTGCTAAACTTTTGTTTAACATAACACTACACTAGAATGTACCTATTTATGTCAAAAAAATTATGGCAATAATAAATTCATGTATGTCTCTAAACACACCTTAAAGACTTAGAGGATTTATTTATTTGTCAATGAGATATTCACATAATGCCCAGAAATGTATTTATATATCGCATTGTGTTCAGCAATAAAGTTTTGACTTTGACTAAGACATAGTAGTTTTCGCTCGAAATGTTAACTTAATGTTCTTCGAATAGTTTTAGTTTTGTAATTAGAATACATTTTAAACCTAGTACTAGCTTTAGTACCGTTTAGTCTTGGTTTAAACCAGTATTTAAGCATTTTTTTAGGGCTCCGTACCTACCTCAAAAGGAAAAAAGTGGAACCCTTATAGGATCACTTTGTTGTCCATCCGTCTGTCTGTCTGTCTCTCTGTCAAGTCCCTTTATCTCGGGAACGCGTGAAGGTATCGAACTGAAATTAAAACCATATACTCAAGTCTCCGTTCCCTTGAAGCTGTGAAAAAATCAAACTTCTAAGTTAACGAAAAAAATATACGGGCGTTTATGTCGCAAAAAACGTATATTTCGAAACTCTCAAGGTACTTCCCATTGACCCAGATTACTAAAATTTGGCATAAAGCAAGGTGTTATAGCACAAATAAAGAAATTAATCTGAAAACAGTATTTTTTTATAAAATTACAAAAAAAAAATTGCGAATTGCGCGAGTCCGACTCGCATTTGCCCAGTTCTTTTTTTGTTGTAATAAGACAGAAAGTGTTTTAAGGCTAAAGTCTGTAGCTAAAGTCAATTTATACAATATCTCTAACTAGGCGACATGGTAATACCTGACAATATACTATGAATTATATTGAACGTATAACAACCCACCAGTATCTAAAGCGTCCTCCGTGTCCTGTCGTATACAAGTATTATGGTGGTGTAATCTTAACAAGGTTTGTCCCCGGGCCCGCCCGCCGCCCGCATCACCGTCGCGCACTAAACTAATCTGGCCATTTTAATACGGTTTGCAGCAGAGCAGGCCTTTGAACGAATATACCATCAGTTATTGTGTTACGGAGCATCTTACAGTTTCCTCAGCAACGGCTTGTTTGTCGACCTTAGCAAAATATTGTTAGGCAAACGTTTGAGCTTAGGGAGGCTGTGATTGAATTAAGTGCGTCCTTAAACATTCAAAGGACTTGCGATGAGATACATTTCTTACAATAATACTTATATGAATATGCAACTCAAAAATGCCCTTTGATTTACTTTATATTGTGGCGTCAGTCTATCAGCAATCTGAAATAGGTCAAGGAAATAAAAAACAAACCGTACACACATTTGATGAGTTAGGGTCACAAATTGCCAACATTTTAAATTGTCAAACAGAATCAACTCCAGCGAACTCATCGAATGATTTCGATCGCGTGTGTTTGTTCGAACACTGAATATTGCCAGTATAAAAATATACGTATATTAATGTATTTGGTCTAAACAAATAAATACACATTCGTTTGAAAGCTGGTATCGGCACGAAGCATTAATTCCGTATTTATTTGCATTGGGCTGATAATAAGCGCCTGCGTTAATATTAATGTATCGAATTACAACGGGGCTCACGGAAAGAGAGAATACGATACCGAAACATTATCTACCTAATTCTTCAGCTACTAAGTTCGGGGTTTAATATTAGGGGTTAAAGTATGAAATTGCCGTTTTTTAAAACGGGTTGCTTTGAAGTGTTATATCTTTGGATTGACTTGGAATTATAAGATTAAGTAAACTTTATATTATAGGTACGTTATTCTTTTTTCAAAATTAGGTATTGATTGGTCTGTTTGTGTTTTGTATTTTCTGTAATATTGTAGTTCTTATAACCATAATAACACTTCAAAGTTCTTATTCTTCAATATTGGTGCTAGTCTGAATGTTGACGTGCAGGTCACCGACATACGAAACATTTATAGGCCTAAAAAATCTCCGAATAAGTCTGCTCCTATAATAGTGGAATTTTCTTCATCTGCAATTAAGGAAAATATAATAAAATCTGCAAAAACATTTAACAAAGATAAAAATAATAAAGAAAAACTCAACTCGACACATTTGAAGTTAACCTGTGTACCGAAACCAATCTTCATCTCGGAGTCCCTCACCACTTATGGAAGACGTCTGTATTATTTAGCCCGTGAATTCGTAAAAAACCATAAGAATGCAAGTTGCTGGACCTCGTACGGAAAAGTGTACATACGACTGAATGAAGGTGAGCCGTCCAAAGTAATCTCACGTGAAGAGGATTTTACTCAGTTAAAACAACAATGACCACTATTTACATCAATGTTTTCGTTATACCCTACAATTATTTTTGTTAGCCTTACCTCGGATTATTGTTTCGATTTATGGGGTAAAGCTTATTGTTATTTATACTTCACTATACCTACACAACATAAAAATAAACATTCTATTTTTATACAATATTTATATATCATGCTAACTACAAAAACACAACTACCAATATCTTATATAAAAACACAACATAATAATAACTATTTATATTTATTATATTATAATTATTTTACGATACGTTACATAAAACAATACATTTATAAAATACAATATTGTTATACAAAAAACCGACTATACTCATCACATTTACTTATTATTACTTTCCATGTCACGGAATTTAATACACCAACAACTTAATTTAATATCATACACAGTCTCACATCACCATCACGAAACGCAATATATAACCCTTGTTATCATGCAACACAAACATATAATTATCGTTATGATATACCCCTTACAAATCTCACGAGCGTCACTAAGATCATCACTGGTAATAATTGTTCTCAAAATTCGATACAACAAGTAATTTATTGAGGGAAGTTGACTCTTTTGATATTAGTAACAAAATAACATGTCAACCAGGATTGCGCAACTTACCTTAAAAACCCTGTACAGTATTTGAAGATACTTCAACAGAATATCCGTAGTTTAAACTGCAACTTACAAGAGTTAAATGTTCTGCTTGAAAGGCTAGAACCCACTTGCGATATTGTTGTGCTTTCCGAATGTTGGTTATCATGTATTGTTAACCTACCTACACTTCAAGGATATAACTCGTATAAAACTACTGACTTCACTTTTAGAGGCCAATTGTTTAACGATTAAAATAAAAAACGATACAGTAATAATCGCAATTTATAGACCGCCTAGTTTTAGATCACTTAGTAATTTTCTAAATTCTTTACACAGCCTTTTAGGGAATTTGTCGTCATTTAAAAATATTGTTATAGTCGGTGATATCAATATTGACCTAATTGATACCAACTCCGACAGTATTGCGTACTTGGATATTATTACCTTTCATGGGCTTCTCCCAGCTATAAATACTCCTACAAGAGGAAAGTCTTGCTTAGATCACGTAATTTTAAAAACAAAACAAAAAGCGTTCACGTTTTCTTTAGGTACCACTATCACCGATCATGAAGCAATATTATTTTGTTTACATACCGATGTAGTGAAAACTAAACTTTTAAAATCTAAAATAGTTATATTATTCAACAACTTATTGCAAAAAATACAATAAAACGATCTATTCCCAGAAACAAAATAGTAATGAAGCCTTGGATGACTACTGGTCTACTACGTTGCATCCGCACTAGAGACCGAATGCATAAAAAATTAAAATCAAATGAAAATGATGTTATATTGAAAGTGTCGTACTTAAGATATAGAAATCACTGTAACAATTTACTTAAAAAACTTAAAAAAGAATATGAGAAAGGTCAATTGGCAATGTCTAAACATAATTCAAAAAAACTATGGTCTACCATAAAAAATATCACAGATACCAATAATAATAAAAATCAGTTACCATTGCAATTACTGCCGAACAACAAAAATCCTGAAGATGCAATTAGTAAAATTAATGAATATTTCTCTACTATTGGTAAGCGACTATCTGATGCGATCCCCTCCCATTTCCCTAGTCCGCAAAGAGTCACTCAACCAATTTTAAATTCTTTTATTCTCCTGCCTACTGATAACGAAGAAGTTGAAAGAGAGATTAATTTATTAAAAAGTGACTGCTCACCGGGGTGGGATCAAATTAGTGCTTATGTCCTAAAGTACATTTCCAAATCTATAACTCCTGTTCTCACTAACTTGATAAATCGTTGTTTTGTTTCTGGAGTGTTTCCAGATGCATTGAAAAAGTCTATAGTGCGGGAGACAGAGGCAGTGTCTGCAATTATAGACCTATCGCCATCTTAACTTCACTTTCGAAGCTTTATGAGCGATTAATAAATAATAGATTAACTAAGTACCTAAAAAAATACAATTTACTTGCTAATACTCAATACGGTTTCAGATCTGGTCGTTCAACAACAAATGCAGTTCTTGACTTGGTCAGTCTTTTAGGGGATAAATTAGATAAGAAAAACAAATGCTTAACAATATTTCTCGACCTTGCAAAGGCATTTGATACTGTCTCTGTGCCCCGCCTTATAAAAAAATTTGAGGACCTCGGAATTAGAGGCATTCCACTAGTGTTGTTGTCAGATTACCTAAAAAATAGAACTCAATGTGTAAAAATTGGAGAACATATAAGTGATGAATTGCTGGTTGATTTTGGGGTGCCACAGGGCAGTATATTAGGCCCAACGCTTTTCCTCTGCTACATAAACGAGCTCTGCTTACATAAAATTAAAAACTGTCATATCTTTGCATACGCAGATGATACGGCTCTGTGTTTTTACGCGGACTCGTTTGATGAACTATTTAATCTAGCGCAAGATGGTTTTAATGCTGTGTGTCATTGGCTGTCATCCAGTTTTCTTACCATAACGAGCGTGGGCGTCTATTGGCTGTGGAGAAATGATATTTGGGTTTTTGCGACTTCAGGCATTTCTGTTAGCCACGAAAGGCTGATGCCAGTGGTGGCTAACCGTAAAGATGGATGATCCATGGATTCGGTTCCCTATGTGTCTCTGCTTAGGCGTACTTTGTTTTGTTTTACATTGGTGTTACTACGGTAAAGCTTTCAACAGCCTCAGACACCATGGTCTATCCTGCTGCAAGAGCGTAGGCTGCAACTTGATACGCCAGTATCAGCAATATTATTCATCAAGCTATTGTATCTGCTATCATACCTATGGTATTAGAACCAAGCGGCAAGGTATGTATTATGTGGTATTGTTGGAACTTGAGATGGTTTAAGGGTTATCCCTAAAACCATCTCAAGTTCCAAATATATAGGGCTGTGCTGTAACCTTATCGGTAATTACAGTTCTAAGCCGTTGTTTGTCGACCAGCGTTTGGGTCATGGGGTTCGAGTGCACGTCAAATTTCCAAAGATATTTATCGCTAACCAGCGACTGTTCAACACTTTGCGTGACCACAGCCCGCGGCTCGCCACGCTGACACCAGCATGAGCTCAAGAGTTACGTTAGACAACACTCTCCAGCTTCAGCTACCTTACACGTTTCTACAAAAAAATAGAGACTGAAAATAGAGAAGACTTTAAAAAAATGTATAAAATAACTTTTATTTTCGAAATTGTTGTTTCCGATTTTATACGTACCTACGTATTTAAGTAATTATTGTACATTATATTTTGTTATTTCCTAATAAACAATTTTTCCATACATTTTATTTTCCGTGTAAGATTTTGTGTTACTTGGAATAAATTTTAATAGATACCAAGAAATCGCCTACTGTGTGTGTTGTAGAGTGTTTCTGAAAATTGCTTGTCAAGTGTGATGCTAATGGAAACGTCTCCACAGAGCGTTTGTTGGAGCTATTTCCAGGATTACTACTGTAGCAGATGAATGTCAAGGGAAAAACATTTAGAAATCGATTTCCCTCTTCGTAGTTACATTTGTATTGTTATAAGGAAACATGATGAAATATTTGTAAGAATTATAATTCCTCGATTTTTGTGCCGTGTGTGCTTATAGTATAAATCCCGCGGCGAGCAAACATGCAGGATAAATAATTATAAATCGCCGCGAAATAATTCCACATTTCCATGATTACTTGTTGTTTTCATTTACCTGCACGTATTGTTTGCAACTTTGAAAGAGGTCAACGCCCAAGGTTTATTCTAGGTTACGTAATAATTGTGTGAACGTTCAAAGTTTACTCTCCTAAGTGACTTACACAACAGACGTTTAGACAGACAGGTATATTATTCAGTCTATCCAAATGTTCTGTACCAATTGCTTAACCGATGTAAATTCTTGTAACTAACAATACGTGAAGTTGACACAATACCATACCATATTGTTTTCAACATATTAAAAAATTTTTTGATTTAATTTTACCTTGACAGCTAGGAAAAATTAGATTAGATATAGATATCGCTTACACATCACATCTTTTTGAGAAAATAACCATATCTGCCCAACCTCATTCCACAACTTTTGTGGTAAAATAATCAACAAAAAAAGCTCAGTAAGGGTCAGTTCACCCCGAGAAGGAACGCGATGCGACACTGCGCGAAGTGCGACTCAAAACATAACTTTATTTACTACATGAAATGACACACATTTCATTGTGAGAATTCAGAATACGTTGCACCACGCCGTGTATCTTTTCGTGTAGTAAATAACGTTATATATTGAGTCGCTCTTCGCGCAATGTCGCGCCGCGTCGCGTCTCGGTGTGAACTGACCCTAACAACGCAATCAATGTGCATACCATAGAGAAACACAATTAGTTACATATTTGCCTAGGCTTTTGATAAAATGTGTGTTTATGAAATCAGCAGTTACTGTTCCACTGGTGATAGTCCTGAATATAATTATTTATGGGATTGGCCTCGTGACATGATTGTCTATAGATCATGGCGCTTCAATACATTTTGGAATTTCCGGTAAATATTACCTCTGATCTCTGATCCATCCTTTTGTCTGAGCTGTCTTAATATTTCCAGGAAGCGCTTTCCGATGCATATTGGGCTGCATTCAAATGCTCCGAAACAGACAATGTAAACGTTCAATCATTTGAAGTCACAAAGCTATTGATACATAACAGTGTAACAGTACGTATGTATATAGAACAGAGCTTATCTTAGGGAACAAGCCGTAATTAACTAGTGAATTAGATTAATGCGCCGTTTGTGTGCAAACACCTCGTTACAGCTGACGTACAGGGATAGTTACGTAAATAATTAATAGCTTACTGACACCGACTTGATTTTTGTTCAAAGTATCAATCCATTTATCACAATGATGTCGAAATAAACAGAATCGGAAATATTGCTTCGGTATGATCAGAGTGTTTTAAAAGTAAAATTAGTAAACAAGTGGTTAAGCTCGCTACGTTATTCCGTTATAACTTCTAAAGGTCAGAATGAGAATAGCGAAAACCACCTAAAAATCTTCACGAGTTCTGGAGAAATTATTGAAGTCTCCAAGATACAGTAAATAAATTAATTAAAAAGTAATAGCAACCGAGTTAGATAATACATAATTTTGCATTGCGTCGAAGTGGTCAGTCTACAACTTAATAGAAGTAGTACATAATACCTAATTGTTTCTGCAGACTTCTATATGCTAATTTGAGCCTGATTTAACCTGTTAAGTTCGAGCACAAGACAGTAGGTATTTCATTCTCAGTTTAGGTTCTTCATTCTCATTTCAGCACAAAAACAAGTACATAAATGCAAAGCAATGCAGTTAACGTTGATCATGTTCACAATCGCGTTCGTCACGTTAACAAACTCATAACAAACGAATGCGCTGTTATCTCCGCCAGGTGGCATGAGTGCGCCCGCATCCACTCTTTAGGTAGGTCACTCACGCGAATCGATAGGCTTTTGTTATTCTCAAAATTAATTCATAGGTATGTGTTTTTTAGTTTTATATTCAGTACTTATTATATTTAAATGTAATATAAAATTAACTACGAATGACAATGCAGTATGACATGCTTACTAAATTACAAATATTGAAACACAAATCAACAGTAGCTACCTATAAATACTGGGCATCAGCATAAACACTTCAAAATGAAGCATTCTCTGTGATTACTTTCTGTTTCCTAACCAAAAAAAATATATCATTACCGACCAAAACTTCGTAACAATATTAAGGTGAACGCCCTCACAGAATAAGTAAAGAAGGCTCATAAAATTTCTCAGATCTAAATGCTGTTAGCTTTTACTTTTATCGTGGCTATTTTGATTCAGTCACCAAATTATTTTTCCAAAATTGTATAAATTATGTAGACCTTATCTGAACTAACTCCAATATGTTAATAACTGTATTTTCTCAAGAAAATCATCCAAAACGCCTCCACTGTCATCAGTTCGAGTCTGTTGTGCATTCCTTTACAGTATCTACCCATGCATACACATGCGTACGTTCAGCTCGTATGCCTGTGTGCGTGAGCTCGCGTCATGTCGGCGTCATCGATCCACTCGCATCCAATTATTCATGTATGTATTTACATACATAGTTATGTGCAGCGTTGCTGCCATGCATTTGCTCTGACTGAGACTGGATTCTGTCTCGAGAATTCTGGCTTCACTTGAATTTCAAACTTTAAATCTGGTTGGACTTGTATGTAAAATAAAATGAGCATCGTTGTTGAGTGTTGAACTCTCCGGAATCAATTTGTTAGAAATGAAATGGGTTCTGTTTCGTCACTTCAAACATTCAGTCTTCTATGAATAAAGTACTTTAATGGGATCTCGGCAAGTACGTTTTGATTCTATAAGAACATACCTCGAACAGTCGCATCCAAAATATATTTTGCTTTGAGAACAAGTGTCACATAATTTTGATAGAACCGTGTTTCATTTTTGTCAATCGTCGACTAGCTTCTATTTATATTCCTATTTATGGAAGACTTATCTCCTACAAATAGGAATATGAATAGAATTCTCTTTTTTGTTGGTAATATATAACTTTAAAAATTCTATAGTAATTTATAAAGTTAGAAAAATCCAAATGGCAATTATTGACTAAATTTTGATTGAGCAAAGTTTTCTTCTTTTCTAGATGGTAGCAAGATATTCCAGAAGTATACACAAATCTATGAGAATAATAATTCTTGAAACTCTCAAAGTAGGTAGTTTTGAATTGAAATAAACGCCAAGTATTAATCTATAATGTTTCAATTAATTCGATTCTTCAACATCATCTGAATACGTAACCTGTGACATGTTCACCCTACATGCAGTTTGGGTGCAGCATACCAACATAATGTACCACACGTACATATGTGTGGTCTGTCTTCAAGCTTGGGTCGAAGGATCCAGGCATCAAGGCTACCGAATGCTAGCTCAAAGATGCTTTGTTTGCATGCCCGTCACTTATATGGGTCAGACATCATGCAAACCATATTTCATTCATCATCAAATTTCAATATCTTCTAGGCATTTTAGGTAATAGATACCTAATTCTTAAATAAATATATAATAATATTTTATTTCAGGTGAAATAGACCAAACATGTTACCACAAATGCTGAATTTGAAAAAATCTGAATTTAGAAGGACAAACTTTTGCTTTACGGGAATCTGGAGCTAAAGATTCAGGAGAATATATTAATAATTTTGAATTAGTGATTCGTATTTCCTGATTCAAGATACAGTAATTGTAAGCTTATTTAATTGCACAATAATGGAAACAAACGCCGGCACTATCAAGCTAGAAGATAAAAATTATGAATCACCTCTGTAGCCCAGGTTCATCTATTTCAATAGGGTTGTTCATCTCATAGGCTAACCAATCCAATCCCGTATCGAGCGCGTCAGGATCGTTCGTTAGTAACATTGTAAATTACTTAAGACCATCTATCTATCCTTTGTCTGGTGGCATAGTTATGCTACGGGCAGGCCTAAGTAATAGCTACGTATTGTCTGCAAATCTATGATTTTATCCGTATTTTGGTTACGGTGTATTGTTCCTATTATGTTTCTTGATTAGTTTTTTCTTTTTTATCTTTATTTTTCTTTTTTTTTTTTATCCAACAAACTAAATCGTTATTCTCAAGGCTTACACCACACTTCCTTGCGTTGCTCAATACCCAATGCCAATCTGTGAATTCGAGTATTGTCAAGAGATCAATCATGGGGTATTTTTTTTTACTCCCAATTTAATTCCTTTGGTGGATATTATTTCCCATCAATTCATACTGGACCAAGCGGTGTTTAATCTCTCGACCTGCGATAGCTCTTGAGATTTTGGAATTCTATTGACGTATAAATAATGTACCTATATCTATTAACGAGGTGATGTACACACTGTTCCACAATATGTATATGTGACGTAGTTATATTTATTATTGTGTAATTACATGGCGGCGGCTTTGACAAGCGAGCCGCGTAATTGTCTGCCGCTCAGTGCGAATCATTCCGGATCATATCCTCCACAAATACTGCCTTCACTCGTTTATGCCGATATCTATGAAACCACTCGACCGATGGCCATGCCATTTCCTGTATGGGAGTGGAGGAAATATCTATAATTTGTAAGAACTTAGATTTTCTCCAGATTTGTACCTGTTACTAGTAGTTCGGGCGACCTTTGGCGTAGTAAAGCGAAAAATTGAAATCATGACGCGGTCTCCTTATTCGTACGTTTTGATTCAGGTGATGTAATACTGTTTTCGCCACATGTGGTCGAACCTTCGGGATACTTTGTTACTTCAGGAGTTAAGTGGTACTTGGCACATAAACCAAAGCAATAATAAAAAGTACTCTGTGATATGAAACATTTTGCTTTTATATAGGCATTTACGATCTCTTTCGATTATTTCAATGGCATAATTAATATTTCGGGGAACTCTAACCGATAAAACTGTGGTTTCCGGTGATTGGACAAATGTAACCATTATGGTTGAACATTCATTATTTCATCTGACAATTAGCAACATTTTGTAAAATAGCTCTAAGTTTTTGTAATACCCGTGTACCTAACAATGATAAATCTTCAATTATGTATTTCTTTGAAACAGACTTTAAAAAGGAGGGGTTACATTTTGTACAGCTTTTTTTTTCGGTGAAAAAATCATCTAATGATTTCCCCCCCGCTCTTTTTGTGTCAGACTTTTACTGACTAAAAACCCACTCCGGTTCCTTCGTTGCATTTCATACCAGGGCCGAGTCTTCTTTTCAGAAGCAGAGCTGGGCCCCTACGGTTTGCTGACATCTCATCGACGACTTGGGCTCGGTCCGGACGGTTACCGGACGATCGGCCGGAGAGCTACCCATTGTTCGCAAGCCCGCGCCTACGGTGGCCGGAAATCGGGATCGGGATCCCGGCGGCTGGGGCGTGAGGGCCGCGCCCTCGCGCGTGCACGTGCGGATTCCTCCTTTGCTAACATGCCACTGCCACGCCTTAAAGAGGGGACTTACCGCCATAATTATGGCGTGCCCATTCATTTTGTAGGGCTGTATGTACTTTTGCATGTATGATCATAATTTTTTTTTTGTTTTAAAGTTTATGTTTTCGAATTGGTCCCATAGAAATATTGAAAAAGTGTAAATGATCTGATGATGAACTTCGGAGATATGTAACGTAACTCCTATATCAGAACTATTGTATCAACTAAAATTTCTTAATCTATACGTGTAGGCGATGCCGATGACTAACTAAAGAAAGAGAGGGTGGGGGTACATCAATACATGATCTGATGATGAATCCGGAAGTTAAGCACGGGAACTCCAAAATACATCAATGTATCCCAATCGTATTTGGCTTTATTAGAATGGTCATGAGTTGGCTACAATGTACCATCGAACTGATCTGGATTACCAGATCACTTTATTCATTTTACTCATTCACTTTTTAGTAGAGTAAAAAAACTTTTTTTGCACTTATTAGTGTTTTTTTTTACATTGAAATCAGTTTTATTTATATTTTTGTAAAAAAAATTATAGCATAGCATAAGCCTAATCAGCCTTTTAATGTTCCCACTGTTGGGACTCAGGCCTCCTCTCTCTAGGAGAGGGAATGGGCCGTAATCCACCACGCGGGCCCAGTGCGGTTTGGTGAATGTCACATGTCTTCGAATTTTTGGTTCTAGGACATGCCGGTTTCCTCAAGATGTTTTCCTTTAACGTTTTGAGAGCAGTGGTGATGAAATAAATTACACAAAGTAATGCGCCGCAGAGGTCGACCTGGGAAGAGGTGGCGAGACGACCTAGATGCCGACCGCAAGGACTGGTTCGAAGTGGCTCAGGAAAGGAATACTTGGAAGAAGTTGGGGGAGGTCTTTGTGCAGCAGTGGGACAGTAAAGGCTAATAAAAAAAAAATGCACCTGGTTGGGTTTGAACCCACGATACAACTCGTAAGTCAGGGCCGTTACCACTCGGTCACCACTGCTCTCTGTCGGTTTAAAAGTTTTTTTACAAATTTATAATCTAAAAAATCATAAGTATTTGTCTAGACAGATAGTCAGATAGGTCATGTGTGAATTAGACCGTTACACCCTACGTAGGTTCTTATGGTAAATTCTATTTGCAAGTAAAAATAAAAATGCCACACTGCTAAACAAACTGAAATCAAGACACATAGCTACATGTTACTGGTTTACGTAACCCTAAAAGAAAATCAAATCCAATTTTCTTGTTCACAAATTCCGCTGACATTCGTATTGAAATTACGTATTACGTTGTTTAATACAAATTCAATAAGCGCGAACTTAATACCATTCTTACATCGAAATAGGTAAAGAAGAACCACTATAACGAATGCATTGTGTAAACGGTTTATCTACATGTTCCTGATTGGTATCATTATCCTTGGAACCCTTCTCAGCTGGATAGATGACTGGCCTCTCCATGCCTCGCCACATCGACTATTCCTGCGCTTTTTGCATACAACTGATTCCCGCACCCTTTACCAAGTCCACTCTATGGGTACGGTACAAAGCACAGTGATCGTGTCATCGTGTGTGAAGTGCTGCAGTCACATATAAGCTGGTGCTGCAAAATGCCATCTAGCAGCTTTGGTCTACTGAGACCCCCCAGTTGAGCCTCTTCGCACGCCTTTCCACTGGGAAAGGCGTGCGAAGAGGCTAATTGGAAGATCCAGATTTGTCCAAGTCCAATCTACAAAGCCTCGAGCACAGGCGCAGGGTAGCCAGCCTTTCGGTATTTTACAGGTTGCATTTTGGAGAGTGTGCGCGGGAATTGCATGACTTGATTCCGCCATCTCCTTTCTACTATCGGACAACCCGACGTACAGCGGGTATCCACCCTTACGTTGTTGAAACTTCAACTAATCTGTCTGGACTAATCGTTTCGCTTCGTTGTTTATACCGCGTACATCGAAGGACTGGAACAATTTGCCTGCTGCGGTCTTCCCGTCCAACTATAATTTAGTTGTCTTCAAGGCTAGAGTGAATAGGCTCTTATTAAACTAGTGCGCCTTACCATCAATCATCAGGAAAAACGTATCACTGTTTAGCATCAGGAAAAAAAAAGTTGTCGTAAATTACTTGTTGTTGTGCCCTAACAAGGTTCATAGTGTATACTATGATGTACTATTAACATACTATGATGAATTGTACTATGACATATTTTCTACCGGGCTAAGTGGATCCACTCCCTGTATCAGACTTTCACTAACTAAAACCCACCTGTGTTCCTTCAGTAGCCCCTATGCATCCCAGAGCCACGGTAATTCTTTCAAACAATTCTGCAGCCGTAGCAGGCTAATACCTGTGGATGGGGGTACTAGGGCATCAGCCCCAGTGGCCCCGTCCATTTTGATGACATTTCTTTCAGATGCGTGTTCTGTAGATCGAGACACAATTGAAATGACAAAAATATTTCATCAGGATGTGGATCTATTGTATTTTCCTGTTAAGTCAAATCCTTCGTGTTGGTAATCTTCAAACGCACATAATGTAACAAAATATTTCTTTTTGATTATGTGACACGTTCGCGCACTGAATACTAATCCGCAGCCCTCCGCGGGCGCGCTGATAGCTTTCACTGAAGCGCCCGCATTTTTTGTGCGCACTTTATTTAGGTATGTCTTGAAAATCCATGTAATTTAAAATTAGGTAAAGTAAACAGTAAACGTAGTTATAGTTTTTGTCTAAACAAGCTTGTTAGCGTTTGTCAAAGGAGCCCCACCGGACTGCTTTACTGTGACAAAGCTGTCTAATCCAACATGTCTAATATTCTGAGAAGCTCCGAGATTTTACACGACAAAGGAATTACGAAAGTCTAGTCGACATTTATATTCACAAATATTTCAATGTTTAGCCGGTTGAAAGCTAAGTAAATAGTCAAAAGGATAACAGGACTTTACAGGACGATACAAATGTCTTAAAATATAGAAAAGAAAAATTGTCTTTGTAACTGACACCAGAAGTAGCTAAGGACAGAGAAGAGTAGAAGAATGAAAGGGAGGCCTTTGTCCTGCTATGGGACACATCAAGCTCATAACAATAATTAAAAAAAAAATACTAAGACTTAACATAGTTCTTGGTAACCAGTCCACTTACGACTTTAAAAACCGTAGCCTTGTCTTCGTTTCAAATATGTTGCAATAGTTTTTCACTAACCGGGTGTGATCCTTGGGAAAGTACACTAGTATAAAGCATACAGAAATAATCGTCGGTTGGTGTCACGTTCCATTAAAAGTGTCTTAAGGGCTTCTGCGAATTGGTTTCAGTTCCTCGTACATCTTCCAAAGGTCCAAGACCTAGGTTCTGAGATATACTGATACTAAGACTAAATAATGAAAAAAAAACACACATTATGTAACTATTTAAAACTGAACCTAAATAGGCTAGGTATTAAATATTCTTCATACGTGTTTACCCATCCCCAACGTAACGCATAAGTTGTAGGATACTTACCGTAAGGAGAGTAGAACGCAATGAAGTACTAGTAAACTAGTAGGACCCTTGAACTGAACATGTTCAAGTACTGCATCACTTTGGGAGTAACTAACCTGCTCTGAGGTGAAGCACTGCGTGAGGACGTAAGTGCGGTTGAGTACTACAGAGGAGTTAGATGCATAATAATATTTACAATTTGTATGGTAAAGTGAAACAATTGCGGGTCATGTGAGGCCACCAGCCTTAGTAATTATTTTATTAGGATATCTAAACAAAGGAATAGTTTTAATCTCTTTACAAACTATCCAAAACTCTCATCACGTATGAGTTGTTCTTCAAAATCTTTTACGACACAAGTAAAATCCTGGGTGGAAAACCTTAAAAACCGAGTTAGCTTTAAAGGCACGCACGAATTATTCCGACGTGGCGTACTTGTAATCCAGCGCCGAACCGTAATCATATTCAAATTGAAGTAAAAACATGTATTCCTAATGAATCCCATTTGCAAATAGGATGTGAGTGTCGGAGTGTCGCTGTTGGTATCAGATCGTAATATATTCACTAATTATATCAACGGTACCGCGGCCGAATCAAATTGTTAATTAGCTTGCGATCTATTTGATATTCGTTGATGGAACTAATCAAATGCCTAACAAGGCGTTTAAGCTTGAATTTTGACCAAAATTTCCACTGGAATTATGAAATTGACGAGTTAATTTCCATAACCTTTATCAGGTTCTGAATTTACAGTACCTTTTAGCTAGCAGGTGTAACAATGGCCATAGCAATCACTACATGGTGCTATCATTGCTAAAGTGCTGTAATATATTTATTATTTATTTATTTAAACTTCATGTATATTAGTGGAACATAGGCGGACTTAATGCAACAAGGCATTCTCTACCAGTCAACCTTTGGGTTAAAAAAGACTAGTTAAAAACAAGACTAGTGAGTATATATGTAGAAATAGGTATAGCTTAGCAAAACGCGCGGAATTTAACGGTATGTAATGAAAATATGCAGCGGAGCATCACATCGTTGATTGTCGTACAAGAATATCCTTATTAAAGGCTATTTAATAGTTGTCTGTTATTTTGTAAGCTATTGATATACGTAAACTTAACAAGAGCTTACTTAGGAACAGTGGAAAGTCAGGCCTAGGTCGCAACTTTGTTACACACTCAGTAGATTAAATGTTTCATTGCGACATTGAAGTGTAACTGAATGATTGAAACAGCTTTGGTATAGGCCTAAATCCTTAAACAACTGTAGCCCAAATTCAAGTAAAGAGCGATTATTTCTTGGATATAAATTGGTTTAGAATTGAGTTTTGGTATTTTGTGGAAAACAAACTTGTACTTTAAAAATAAACAGGAAAACGTGTCCTAGATGTAATTATTTTTTTAATATTTTGTATATAATTTGTTGTATTTTTTTAGGGTTCCGTACCTCAAAAGGAAAAAAACGGACCCCTTACAGGATCACTTTGTTGTCTGTCCGTCTGTCTGTCTGTCAAGACTTTTTTGTCTCGGGAACGCATAGAGGAATCGAGTTGAAATTAAAACCATATACTCAGGTCTGCGGTTCCTTGAAGCTATGAAAAAATCAAACTTCTGAGTTAACGTAAAAAAAAGATAAGGCCGTTTATATCGCAAAAACGTCTATTTCGACACTCTCAAGGGAATCAAAATTTATAGGATACTTTCCGTTGACCTGGAATCCTGAAATTTGGAATGAAGCAAGGTCTTAAATGACAAGTATAGGAAAAAATGTGAAAACTATAAATTTGTAGTTACAGCACAAAAAAAAACTTTTTTGCGATTCGTAAAAATCTTTGTAACTCAATTCGGGAATTGAACTGTTTTCACAGGTAAGTTTGTGCATAACCCTCAGTGCGCGATTCCGACTCGCACTTGCCCAGTTTTTTATATAATCCTCCGCCATACCACGTTGGTTTTGATACGCGAATAAAATTCACTCCTCTAATAAATTATAGATTTATTGATGTGAGGTCAACTAGTCAGAGCGCAGGTTCAGAAGCTGTGTTGCATTGAAGTTTCACTTGAAAACACTCCTGTCTACCCTAGCCAAGTTACAACCGTTTCGTTTCGATTCTCTTTTCGTCGATCGCCTCGAGTCGGCCACGCCTCCGATTCCTTTGTTCTGACGTCATCTCAACGCTCAGTCACGTGGTCAGAACAAAGGAATAGGAAGCGTGGCCGACTCGAGGTGATCAACGAAAAAAAAACATAACGAAACGGTTGTAACTTAGCCAAGTTGGGGGGCTGGTAATTAGATCAGCATTATTGAATGTCTCGGAACTCTAAGATTTAACGTGGGCAATATTCTCCTTCCCACCATCTAAGCCCACTCATGTCTACCTACATAAAATGCATAACTTAGTTTAGAACTGATCGCTCGAATGTGAACCGGGTGAAGTTCGCGCCCAGTCACCTGATCAAACAACCCATTCTCACTGGGACCTCTAACTATTTGACAATGCTGCTTCCCTAGTAGTTTGTAATTGCGCTAAAGCTAATACAAGTTAACTGTGTCTAACGAATTGGTAGGGATCGGTTGAGATATTTATTTTAACAAAATTTTATGTCATCAGGATCGACGATATAAGGAATATTATTATTAGATATATTGAATTCTTTTTTTTTATTTTTATTTTTATTCTTGATAGGTTCGCGCTTGACCGCTAACTCACCTGATGGAAAGCGACGATGCGGTCGACGATGGAGCGCGCTTACCTAGAAGTAACCTATTCACTCTTGACTTAAAGATTCCCGGGTTGTAGCCATCAGGAAAAACAGATTCCGGCAAGGAATTTCACTCCTTAGCTGTACGCACTATGAATGTGAATTCTTTACCTTTCCAACTGTGTCATTAAATTTTGGATTTAGATAATAGATAATTTAGCTCTTTTATTTGCATCCCACTATAGACATAATTTTAAAAACCTATATTACATCAAAAACTAAAAACATTCTAGTTTTATAGTACCTTCGGCACTTAAGATTCGCTTGATCAACTCAAAATTGATTTTAGATAACACGAAACCCATTCTAATTACTAGTGGTATTTGGAGGTACTTGGAGACATTCTGAGTCAGTCGGACGAGGCACGACCGCGGCCCGTCTGTCACTGACAGACCACAGGACATGCAGTCGTGAGGTATAATGTGATGCTGATGTGGGCCTAAGAATTGAATCTTGCTAAAAGGGTGACTATAGGTTACATAATTGAGATGATAAAATGTCCCATGGAATTATTTGTCATTTTTACAATAAATAAAATTACATTAGAATAAAAAAAACCTTTAAGCCGTGTAAAATAAGACTCATAAGGTCTCATCTATTTGCATCTTTTTTCTAATCTTGCGGCGGGTTGAGCAAATATAAGTCTAAACTTCCTTCAAGGTGAAATATCCCACGAAGATGTATACTCCACTGTGACCTAAATAAAGAAACAAGCAGCGGGAACGGCAGCACGTGTGCTGCACGACTGAAAGTGTTAGGGAATGGAATATAGATGGTTTCAGCATAAACCGAAATGCTGACGGAATGCTGAGCCGAACAAAAGCGCAGCTATGTAGCACTGCATAGCGATGCAAAACGACCACGGAATTCAAGTTGACGTTCTACAACAAAGTGAATTATAAAACCAAATAATTCTCAATATAATATTAATAAACGTGCTCGGGAGAAGGATGTATAATCCAGTAAGGTGCAGGTAGGGATCTTGACCGTACTTCCGGTATTGTTCTGATAGCCGTGGTATATCTCTCCACTCCTCAAGCACTTCAGGATATATTATGTTACCCTCTTGTTGCTACGTCACTTCGTGCTACCGACCGTTTCTGGGGGCCCATTTGTTGAGTATGCAAGTCACACCCTTCCTTTTTATCGATGGCAATTAAAAACCATTGTTTAGGCAGCGGGGGTGGGGTAACCAGTCCATTTAAGAATCCTAAAACCATAGTCCTATTGTTTTCCATATGTTGCAATAGTTTCCCACCAACCGGGGGTTGTCCTTGGATGCACTAGCACAGCGCGTACAGGGATAATCGCGCGGTTGATACTACGTTCCATTAAAAGCGTCAAAGTGGCCCCTACGACTTGGTTTCGACTCCGCGTACGTCTTTCAAAGGTCCAGGGTTCTGAGATATAATAACCCATATAATAATAAGTTTATTTCAATAAAATTGTTCACAAAGGTTCAGTAATAGGATACAATATAATTTGCATGAAGTATTATCTCCTGGTCCCCAAACTAAGTTTATAGCCTGTGACTTGGGAAATATATGTGTTTCTTTTATTTATTTCTTGGATAACTTAAGTTACTAAAATAACTCTTTGCATAGCAGAAACATTCGATAGCATTTATTAACATTACATATAATGTTTGGTACGTTATAGTCGATTGAGAAAGAAACTAAGAAGATTATCGGCAATGATGCCCTCGTCAAGTCAAAACTACTAAGTCTTGTGCATCGTCGCCGAGTTGCTAGCCTGTCGATTTTCTATCGTTTACATTTCGGGAAGTGTGCATTGGAATTATACAATTTAATTTCGTCAAGCTCGTTTCATCATGGCACCACTAGACGTATGGCGTTACGCCATCCGTACATGGTGGATATCCTACCAGTACGTACAAAAGGTTTTGGGAACACATTATATTACGCGTACAGTCATGCATGGTGCATAGAGGTCTAGAGTGAATTCCCTGGCCAGAGTTTGTAGTTCCTGATAGTACCTACCTAGGGATCTTTTAGTCAAAACTGAATAGTTTATTTCTAGGCAAACGTGTTCCATCGTCGACCACATCATCGCTTACTACTACTAAATAGTTTTCAAACGCGATTCTGTCAGTAAAAAAATGGAATTAACTACAATTAAACTCACATAAGTAAGTAAAAAACAGAGTTTGGTTTTCAAGCAACAAAGTAAAGTATTCGATTGGATGGCGTCATTCGCGTTCAGCGTTCAGCGCTGAGCGAGTAGCGCTACAGCGCTCGTTTGTCAGCGTCGCTGTCAAACCGGACGCGCTTTAATTAAAATTTATTCATTTCACACCAGCATTTAACTTTACTTTTTCATATGACGTTTTGGAAGGCTTTATGTGACGTCATGGCGATAAAACTACTGAAGTTATAGGAGAGTCTACAGCACACGTTTTAGCGTTATCTGAATTATAGAAGTGGGGGTGAAGCGGTTAGCTCGTACCTGCAAGGGAATGTGGTTTGGACTTTTAAATTAATTATCTATGATAAAGTTTTCTGTTAAAATTATTCTAACCTGCATAATAAACCTCATAAATGCGCTTGCCACAGTAATTCACTACTATACGGTAATTTTTTTTTGCTGAAAACCTGTCCGAGGTTCAATAGACTGAAATTCGGTCGAACACATCCCTCTGGTGATGTGTGTCAATTGACAAGACAGTATGGAAGAAAAACTTATTTTGCTTACCCCTAGTACCATGGAACAAGCGCAGAAATATGATGATGACATCACTCCAACGCAATGCAATCGGATCACGTTATTCGTGATTTCATAGAATATTTTATTTCTAACGGGATTTAAAATTCTGCAGAATTTATAATTGCTGCCCGATTGTTGTACGGCAGTGCGCCGGACACACGGGCTGGCTGACAGCAACCCGGATGCCGCCCCGGGCTATCCCACGATATTCAATTATTCTACCTGACCACATATCAAGTAAGTAAGCAATGTGTGTGTGTTTCTGTAAGTATAGCAAGCAATGGATAAATAAATAATAATATCAAAAAATTTTCGTAATAGACCAAGATCCCAGAGCTGTCAGACAACTTATTTTCGCATGGATGAAACCTTAGGTTCTCAGTAGCGTCTCATGTGCTTTGAATACCTGTGTACTTGTGGAGCTCCCCCTTGGGGAACTTTGGCAGGTACAAGGTGAGAAAGGGAACTAAAAATAACGATTTACTTACTTAGCTTAAATTTTTATGGCTGATTTTTATAGAGGTTTTGTGGAATATTATTCTAAAGTAGTATCATAAGTGTCAGACACTTTCCATGGATCAAAACTTCTGTCAGACACTTTATAGCTCAAAAAAATAAATGAACTTTACTTATTTTTACATTTCTGATTTTTAAATATGTTACTGAGGTAACTATTACAAAGTTATATTTCAGTAGTCAGACTAATTGTAGTGACCAAAAATCCCCTAAACACAAAAAATATTCAGCCGAGAGTATTCAATGAGCGCGAGAGCACGCATGCGTTTCAGAGCGAGTGAGACGATTTCATGCACTGACTGGATGTTTGGTCACTACAATTTGTCTGACTAATGAAATATAACTTTGTAATAGTTACTTTAATAACATATTTAAAATCAGACATGCAAAAAATAAGTAAAGTTTATTTACTTTTTGTGGAGCTTTAAAGCGTCTGACCGAAGTTTTGGTCCATAGAATCCCCTAAACACAAAAAATATTCAGCCGAGAGTATTCAATGAGCGCGAGAGCACGCATGCGTTTCAGAGCGAGTGAGATGATTTCATGCACTGACTGGATGTTTGGTCACTACAATTTGTCTGACTAATGAAATATAACTTTGTAATAGTGACTTTAATAAAGTTTATTTACTTTTTGTGGAGCTTTAAAGCGTCTGACCGAAGTTTTGGTCCATGGAAAGTGTCTGACACTTATGATACTACTTTAGAATAATATTCTATAAAACATTTATAAAAATCAGCCATAAAAAATTAAGTTAAGTAACTCGTTATTTTTAGTTCCCATTCTCACCACGATACCTGCCAAAGTTCCCCAAGGGGGAGCTCCACAAGTACACAGGTATTTAAAGCACATGAGACGCTACTGAGAACCTAAGGTTTCATTCATGTGAAAATAAGTTATGTCTGACAGCTCTGGGATCTTAGTATATAATCTAGGCAAGACGTAATCTAGTCAAACCTTCATTATTTTACTCCCATCTCAGTTGATTTGTGTCAGTATAGTGTCTTCATCTTCCGCAAATCTTTATTTCCCATCATCTCAAATATTCACCTGTCTAGCGGCACTAACTTGTTAACAAGATTATAAACGCTCAACTGGCTGCCAAAAAATTGAGGACGTTAGCCAACCTTAATCAAGCGCAAGTTCGATCGTGTAAGAAGTACTACTCTCATATTTGGGATGGATCTGCCAAATATCAGTTTGATGCACTAGAGTCGGCAAAGACGTGCTCGTCAAGTCAAACTTCCAAAGTCTTGAGCATCGACACCAAGTTGCTAGCCTGTCAGTTTTCTGTTGTTTACATTTCAGGGAGTGTGCATTGGAACTGCACAATTTAATTTCACCCAGCCCGTCCCATCATCGGATCACAAGACGTACAGCGCGGTGTTGCAATACCGATACATGGTGGAGGTACAAAACGTCCTGGGAACACATTTACTGTGCAGGCACGAGCAATGAATATCTTATAGCTCGTGACTGCACAAGGAATGTCTTATTTACACTGTCACATTTTTGTAAGGCTCACACTTGATAATTTCCGCACAACACAAAAACAGTGACCTATTTTATTTTCGAAACCTTGTGGAAATGGGACGGTCAATCTAGCAGATGTCTGTAAAAGCACAGCACCAGCTGTAATTCTGCTTTAACATAATAATGCACCTGTTCGACAATGCAGTCCCATAACTGTACATATGTCTATCAAACTCTATGCCCAATGAGCTTTTCATGTAGGAAAATTATAATGTTCTGAATTGTATGGCTCATCTATTCTGTGCAATAAGAAGAGTCTACACCAAACTTTTCGTGACGAGAATCGGCCATTCAGTCCAATTGTTTTAGGTTCACAATGTTCCTGGGTATCGCCCATTTTCTGTTTTGGAAACTCGACTTTATACGAATACCCGTAAGCTTACTTTTTTCCCAACCATGAAGATTTCAGATGGTTACCGTATGTAGTTGATTACCAGAATTTTACATGGAGGAACTGCCACTCTAATCGTTATAACACAGTTACAAGAATGCCACAATAGCACATGCTAAGACTTGATGTCAAATCCGATTGTTCAAAGGGTAACTGCGGAGGGCCGGGTCGGCATCATCATCTTTCTCCATTCATCTACTCATCGAGGTGCTGCAGAAAACAGCATTTTTTAATGCCTTCAGCCAGTGCGTTTTTATGGAAACTCCAATGTGGTAAACCGATAATACAAAATCTCTTTCTAACAAAATCTACCCGCCTTGGTCGTGTTTCCTTTTCTCTCGTTATTTTATCACAGCGCTACCTATCGTTTATTTATAAAGTCGCTGTTGAACTGAGTTTACCACGTCTCCCGATTTGAAAACGGAACGCTACAACAATGGCGCCCTCTGTGTAGCCGCAACACATTCGTGAGTTTTCCATGTTAAGTTTCCAGTAACTGTGCGTAGATGACGCTTTTGCCTGAAGTGAGCTTTGGGGAGCTCTTGATAGCGGCAATGTAACATCAAAATGTTTACGTGATTTTTCAGTAGATGGCTCCTCTGTTTTGCAAAACATAGTCTAGTTTTTGACTGCGTCTTCAGCTGGGTGAAAGAAAAAAAATATCTCAAGGGAACAGACTTCTGGGATAAAAATATCATATTTCCTATTCCATGAGGTCTAGCCGTGTTACAAAAATTCATCATCAAAAAAAATGTTTACACCTTTGCGCTCTAAGCAAGAACAATTTTACTCTAAGGGCACTTTCGATACAATTATGTTTAAATTAAGAACGTAACTTAATAAATGGTTCGTAACGTAACTTATTAAACTCAAAAAAATATTAATATAATAATTCATGTTAAATAAACCCATCCTAATGTCACCTATATACATTTATAGAGAGAGTAGGTACTCTTTTATTATTATTAAAAAAAACATTTTCCCCACTGGGGATTATTCCTGGATCGTTTACATAAATATAAACTCACACACACAAGACACCACAACCATCTGTAAGCCATAAAAATGGTTGTTACGCGCGGAAACCGAAGCTGCGACACACAGTGCACCAGCCAATTGCTCAACTACTGCGCCAATCATGCCATCGTTTAAGTGGAATGCATTAGATTGTATTAACAAAAAAAACTACAAGTCTTTGTGAGTTTTTAAAACTATTATTTAATAAACTGCTTTCTTACTGCTTTTAGAAAACAAAATACCCAAGGGAAATTCTCATACTCGTAAATATTTATGAGTTTATATAAGTGCAGCCTAAAGTGCTACAAATTCTTGTATGTACTCCAATTCCACTTGAAACTTTCCTCCGAGTGCAGTAGTGTGTCCTACTGTTGTAGTATTAACTTTAGTGCGGAATCTCTCGAATAAAATGGAGTATTTGTCGCAACTTGCTATAGCTGTACATAAGCTACGACTCGGATTACGGCGGAGAAGCATCTGTGTCGTCTGATGTCCAGTGGAGCGAAAGAAGCCATTGAAATCTGGCTGTGACTTCAAACAGATACTTTAGTACATACTGCTTGGGCGTTTTTTATATTTGTATATGTGCCAAACACTTTTATATTGGGATTTTGAAAGAAACAAAAAGGCGGCATAACAGCTATTTGGTGTATGTTTCATTATTTATTTAAGTACTAGCTTCTGCGAGTAGCTTCACCAGCTTTATAATAGCAAAAAGTTGTCCCAAGGCAACGTATTCCCAGGGTAAAATGTAGTGTATGTGCTATTTCAGGACATGGTCTACCTTTATTTTTGGGGTGGGTGCTCATCAAATGAGTGTTTCCACCCTAGGGTTAAGTGAAAGGGCGTGTTTGACTTTTACTGATTAAAACGCTCCGGTATTCCTTCAGTTGCCTTTTGTGTTCCAGTACCACGGTAACTCTTTTGAACGTTTCTGCAGCCTTATTGGGTATCGACCCTGCTGAGGCCCTGGTCTGCTATTTTTATAAATTCGTCATTCCAACACGATTCCATTGTCATTTTGCTAAAAGTTTGTAATCTGTTAATTCATAATGGCCGATCAGTGGTCTCGTAATAGAATTGTGGTACGAGCTGTCTTGTAACGAATTAAAAACAATGACTGCACAGTGACGTTCTAATGGTAGGTCACTGATCAAAGGAACTGTCAAAATTTTTGTGAGGATGTACCGGATGTACTCTCCCTGATAGTTGCGGCCATCTCATTATATCAACTTAGTTGTTTGCAATACTACTTCAAGGAAAGAGTAACCGGTTCACATTCCCTCTCCAGACGCCCAGAATGCCTAGCACCAGGGCCAGACGTGAGAGGTCACTGCCACCGATCACCTCCACAAGGACACGGCCGTACTGATTTACGCTCGTGCGGGACAGATTTCCACAGTACACTCCACCGTGTCTTCCGGGTAATCTGCTCAATGATAATAATAACAATTATTTCGGATAAAATCCATAGTATTTACAGGCATGATAGTAATAAAATAGCATAGTCGGATGTGTCGCATAACTCACTCTTTTGTATGTTATGTTATAATATTATATAAATATATTTTAAAGTTATGTGCCATGTTTGTCGTAAATAAACTCTTTTTCTTTCTTTTCTTCTTTCTCTTTCTTTCTTTCAGCATAGAAAAATAATACATAATCATTAGTGGTACCCAGAAGTTTCCTCCGCTTGAATCCGAAATAGGGTTCGTCCAAACTTCTCATGCGGACATGGGAAGTGAGGACTTGCGTCAGATGAAAAGTGAGGTCGCCGTGGCCAATCTCTTACCAGTCCTCAAAGAGGGGACTTGCCGCCGCAATCACGGTGTGCATAGAACATGGTTAGCAGTGTGTTAAGAAATAAACATATATACATGGTCCTTATACCTAATAGATGTTAGTGAGAGTAATACTAGTTGTTTTTTTTAAGATGAATATATATACATAGATTTTTTGTTTTTTTTTTCTAGTTATTTCTATGATCAGTCGGTATGTACTATCTTTCATCTTGGATGTAAGTGAGAAAGCTTAAGCTAGTTTAGGCGACAGACACAACACTTTGTATACAATAGTAGCGAGGTCTCCTACATTGTGTCTCCAGTTTACTTATATTGGTTTAGTGCGACGCAGGCTACACACAAACTTAGTTAGATAATGAGAGCCGACACTGCGCCCTGCACCGCTGCAACGCTGCGCGCCGCGGCGGTCTAAGCAATTACTGCACTTTGCAGCGCTCTGGTGCTTCAACTTAGTTATTGTCAGCTTTCTTTACTCCTCAACTGTGCTACAACTGAACACAAGTTTTGGTTTCAAAGTATTAAGCTTCACTTGTCATATTATACTCGTACGTACTCAAATTGCGCCATTTATCTGAAACGTTAAAAAGTTAAAACTAGGCTTGTTACACATCCTTGACATAAATTCCTCTTCCCTTAAGAAGACTATCAATTTGTAGCACGACCTAAAGTGGTTGGTAAAAATGTCAAAGTAAGTAGTTTTATGATGACAAAGCAAAACTCTGTGTGGTTCTTTAGACACATACATTTCACAGATTACAAAGATAACATGATAAAGCCGGACCCAAAATAGACACCTTTTTATCCATTTGGAGTAAATATGTCCGATACACAGTAAAAGTAAGCGATACGTAACGATGTAGAAACAAGGCGGACACCTGCCCTGCTTGATCTTGATACCATTAAATATTTAATGCCTTTGGGAATAGTAGCAATCGTGCTGATATTATTATTTAATCTTTTATATCTCTACTTCGTATTTTTGTTTCGTTTTATTAGTGAATTGACATTTAAGGCTGTAACATTTGTTTAAATAAAAGTGGGTAAGTAGGCGTGTGACATGGATTTCATAAAGGTTAAGTACCTATAGACTAGTGACAACAGGCCAACAATCCTCGTCTGTAAAATTATAAGAATAAATTTTATTATTAAATTTCTTTATTTGAAATAAGCAGTACCTTTGTGATTTTCGATCTGCTTTTGTTCTTTTCATTTTTAAGCTGTTGATCCCCGCATTAACGCCGGCGTCCACGCGCCATTGTCTTACTATTGTGTCTCTAATTACGCACTCAAAAGGTTAAGTTTTGTTTGTACATAATTAAATAAATAAATTATTACTTAGGTAGGTGGGTATACAATATTCGATGTGATACGTAATATCTTTATTGTTTATGCCAACAGACGCAAAAAACAATGGTAATTATAAATTTTAAAAAAGTGTTACAGTAAAAATGCTTGCAATAGTTGTAAACCTAATTATTTTTTATACAGATTGTAAATATTGTACAGACATAACTAAGATCTATAGCATCATGATTCACAGCAATTATAATATCTGTTTATCGAGTAACTTGTGTAATAATATTAGACAGCTTACCTCCACAACATATTCACTGAGAAAACAATACAACAGTCACTTACCTACGGTATACATAGTATTAGTAAGCGCAATATCGAGGGAACGTGTCCCCACAGCGGGTATCGGATCGCCCGCGGCCCTACCTGACCGACCGGCGACCACAGACGGAGCGTATTGGACACAGACCTGACAGGGTCGCAACTTTCTCAGCCGCTGTCTCACGTGCCGGTGTATAAAATAGTGGAAGTTGTGAAACTGTAAACAGTAGTTATGGCTTTCAAAAGTTTGGGCAGTTGGGACTTGTTAAGAGTTACTTTTTATGTGAAAGAAAATATTTATTTTGGAACATTTAACAAAGTAAATATTATATTGTGCTGTATTTTTGCTAAGATCGACTGAAAGGTGTTTTGCCTCGTAGACGATATATGTAAAAACTAGCTTCTGCCAGCGGCTTCGCCCGCGTGAAAATAGATTTCTCTATACAAACTTTGGACCCCCGTTTCATCTCTTTAGGGGGTGAATTTTGGAAAATCCTCTCTTAGTGCTCGCCTACATCGTAAAAGGAAACCTTGTGCCTAATTTCATGTTTCTAGTTTCAGTAGTTTCGGCTGTGCGTTGATATGTCAGTCAGTCAGTTTCTCCTTTTATATATATAGATTATACCAATCGCTGTGGCAGTTCACGATAACATAATTTCCAAATTCGCTCAAAACCCAGTTACTAGAATATGGAGGCCAGGTTGGCAGTCCCTTCTTCTAAAATACCGTTAGGAGCGACTATCACTGATTAGAATCGAACCCGAAACTGAAATAGTTGAAAAAATATTAAGTAGATCGTCAGTTAAAAGGGTCTACTTTTCTACTCGACTGTAAGAAGGGTTATTATTATTTATTTATTTATTAGGTTAACACTTAATATTATTACAGAACTTCACTTAAATTTAAAGCCTAATTTCACATTTTTTTACAGGTAAGCACCACATACTCGTAGATAAAATGTACAAAATGATTATGTGCCCAACTCGATGGTAAAATTTGACATTGGAAATGTGATAGAATAAATACGATTATCTATACCTACTTAACTTACTACTTAACTTATATATATACTTCACTTAGGGACATAACTATACAGGCCGGTTACATTGTTTTATGCGTCAATTTCCGATAGGTACTAATTAAAAATTAAAGGTACCTATATGATATCGTAACCCTTTCCGTTCGATGACATGTCGCCGCTGGCGGCCATATCACATCGTCCAAATATATCTGATCACAGAGGGCGGTTCACATGGCTGGCACGCAAGACAGGGTCGGGCTTGTAGTCGACTGTTGTTGTTTGCAAAGTGGGGCAAGTTTTTAACGTTGTTTGTTACTTTGTGAATAGTTAGCGCGTACCTGAGGTAAATGTATTCTATGTTTGTAGCTATATGTATCAGTTAGTTAGGTGATGTGCTGGGCAGTTGTGTTAATATTGTGTCAGTAATGTGGCTGCCTTATTGTTATGCATGTATGCAGGATGCTTCGATGATTCATGTCCTAAGATACAAATACCTTGTGGTAATTTGTAGCTATAACTACAAACATAATGTGTCGGTAATGTTTGCATTCATTGCTCATGACGTCACAGATAAGCGACATGTTTGTTTTATATTCAAAAAGCCTTCCTCTTAGATAGTTTTGTACATGTGAGTATTAACCTGAAATCTGGATTTTTCTGATTGGTGTCAATAGGCTTGATCCAAATTACCTCCATGATGCTCAAAGGTACTCAACTGTTAAAATGTGGGTGTACAAATAGGTACAACTTTACTAACCCTACTGGTATCACAGGTGTAATGTTATTAAAGTTTCGTGGATCAAGAGATTCTGTAATCAAAACAAACAAGAAAGTCCACTGATAAAGAATGACGAAAACGCTACTCCATATTAGGCACACATTGATGAAGTGCTCCTCTGTCAGAATAAAAAGTAAAAAAATATAAATTGTTTTTTTCTAAACAAGCTTTTGTGAAGGACTGGTCGATAGATCTCGACGTGTCTACAGCGCCTCACCCGGACATCAAACGGAAATCATTCGCAGCCATCGAGCCACAAGCCTGTCGTCCGACATCCTGTCCCCCTATACCCCTTGTCCCAAATTGTCCTCCATATACCTAACTGCTAATGTGTGCCTCTTATCACTGACAATAGCAGAGCCAAGTGCTGCTGGTGATTAAGTAGGTAAGGTACCGTAGAGATTACTGAATAAAATTGCTGTTAAATAATTTCAGCGATGAATTAATCAGTTTTACTTTAACGGAAGTACCGTCATAGTATCACATAGGCCATACTACCTTCTACTATCAGTAGTCGTTGAATATATATCTGATCTATATGTTAAAGAAAAACAGGGATAGAGTGAACGGACATAACGAAATTATAAGGGTCCCCTTGACTGCGGAACCCTTCAAACAGTTATTTATTAAGAGCTCAGTCTGTCGTCAACAACTCGCCCGTTCCCTCCCCCTCTCCCCTATCTGCGAGATTATATCGATAACAAGTGGGTCTCCATATAACGCACCACAACGGTATCAGTTCAGTAAACAGATGTGAAATCAGGATCCTGCGGGAAATATTTATGCAAACAGCAGCGAGCCGCGAAGATTCTCACTAAATTAATTTGTACGCTCTAAAGCAATATTTGCGAAATGTATTCATGAAACAGGTAATAACCATGGTTGGTTTAACTATTTGCTGCGAATAGGTTCCTCGTCTCAAATATGAGGAACGGTTTTATTTAATTTATCTATGTTTGATCCTGTTCAGCGGCACACGCGTCGAATTTCTATTTTCTGGGAGTCAAAATTTAATATTCCTTTTGCCTCAGTCATGTGGTCGATTTGAAATATACCCTTTTTTTAAATTTTATTTGAGGCTTCAAGATATTTTTAGCCATTAGGATAATAATAATAATCTTTATATAATAATAATCTTTATTTAATCTTTATACAATATTGTTACATGTAATAGCCACAAGTAAATCTTAAACAAAATATAGATATATTAATTCCCAACGAATAACTACGAGTATAACTAAATTATCAATTTTTAAGGACTTAAGGAAAATTAACCTTACACCTAGAATTATGTATAAGTAGCGACTTATAATGTGCAAAGCGATGACTTAAGTTAAAGACACAGACTACCTAAGTTACTTTATAAGTATTATAAAAGAGTTGAATTACAATTTAACACAAGGCAGTTATTGTCAATTCCTGAGTACACAATCCTATCAGCTAAAAGTGCAGTGTAATGCATTTGCGGGAAGTAAGCTAAACGGATTTGGTGAAGACATTACGTGCATGTCACTTGACGGCGACGGCGAGGTAGCGCGAAGCAGCGTCCCGGCTCCTGCTTCCGCTAAGGTCTGACACACAAGAGACGTGGCACTTGCAAACAAAGTCTATTGTTCCCTGATTTATTACATTTTAAGACTTTACGCGGGAATCCGATGGATGCGAGACGCACAGGACCGGTCATTGTGGCGACATTTGGGGGAGGCCTATGTCCAACAGTGGACGTCTTTCGGCTGAAATGATGATGATGAAGACTTTACAAATGCAAATAGAATAATAATATGTCAATGTCTTATGGCACGCTGGAATACGCGTGCCAACCATTATCAGCTTGCATCTATGTATGTAAAACGGTTTATAAAGCTGAAATCGTACGCTACAATAACCACAAATGCAATTGCGAAATCGCCGATAATGCTGAAAGTATCACGTGTGCAATAGCCCTAACAGCACCCAAGCGGGATGCCAGCGACGGAATCCAATTATATTGTTCTCCAGCGCGATATTAGCGTCCGTGTCGCCTCGGCACCGCGCCGATCGATGCCGAGTCAATGCCGGGCCAATGTCGTGCCGATGTCGCTTCAGCTCCAAGCCGCTGTTTATTGCGGAACCCGTTGAATGATTCGCGGCGACAATGAGCTGAGATTGGAAATGAAATGTTTTGTGCTTCTTGCTGCCTCTAGTCCGGAGCGAGCTGTAATGAGAGGGGTTGCTATTGGAACTCTATCAGATATTGTGGTACATTGTATTACAATTTGTTATCAGCTACTGATAGGTACGGTCTTCTCTGGTAGAAAATTTTATACAGAAATAACATAAAGGCTTTCATTTTACACCATGAAATGAAATTGGTACGACATGATGTGCTAGTAAGTCTATGTGTCAAGCACGATGATTTGATTAAGCAATATTGCCCGTAGTGCCGTGTTCCCGTATACAATATGTAATAAAGGTAAGAAAGGGTAAATGGCAAGGAGCAGTAAAGAATAATGTTATTTAATTAACAGAAATACATTCAGAACGTACTAAAAAAAACATGAATGATTATTTTAATTTCGTTTTTCTTTTGAAAGTATTCCAAGGAACGTTATTTCGCCGCGTTTCTCTTGAGATCACTTCGCGTCGTTTCCTACGCATATTTTATTCAACACTGAAATTATTTACTCACACGTGCTCGTGCTTGGTGAACACACCCTGACATGACACTCACATCCCACTCGCACAGCCGCGTCTGAGCGACGTACAACACAATGGGCTGATGGGCGGGAGTTGTAAAGTTCACTTTATTGCCGATGCTGTTTCTCGTAAAATAACACGGTTTTACGTTTTTCCTAACATTATTGTTTGCAACTAAAATCTTGAATCGTAAAATTCATGAGATACACTGGCTGCTTCGCTTACTGAAAATTAAATAGTCGCTTTTATACTCCAGTGAGATCAAATGGAAAAGGTTTTACTTAACTGTACTTTATTTTAATACTTCTTGGCTTACAGCATTCAAGTTCTAAAGACTGCTCGGCTTTAAAACTAACATCTGGAAGGAAAAGATAGCTATTGATGCATTTGTACTATACTCTCTTACAGTTGATAGAAAAGTTCGCATAACGGTCAGAATAACATACGCTGAGATAAGAATAATAAAAAAAAAGAAACAAAAATAAGTCCCCTTAGTTGGTTCTAGTTCAGAAAGATGCTTAGCATTCCTTGCGCTGGAACTCATGGCACTACAATAGCGCAATCAGAAGACATTATATCGCAATATCATCCGACTGTTATCACAAACCAGGGCTAGCACACACATGCCACAGGCTAGGGAAACCAAGACCAAGTTTATACAACAAACGATTTTCAAAAAAACGAACGCCCAAGAAGATTTCTATGATTTGTTGTCTATTACAGATTCTATGCGTATTAGGATTGGCTTATAAGGATCCCGAATAATCAACCTCCAATGCCAGCAGTGAACGTTATTCAGCTGAAAAGATCACGACGGTGACCCCTGTTATTGCTGTTCAGTGTACTGAATAATGCTGCGTTTGGCTGTATGTTAATAGTTTTAGATTGCTGAATTAATAAGAAGATTAGATGTTTTACTGATCATAAGTAAAGTTTCACTACGTAAGACAAATCTGTACAGTATTCTGTCGCAGTTTAGAGTGGTGCCTTAGTGTCTTCCATTGTCGCAAGACGTCGGATGGCAATACACACTGTAGGATAAATCAGAGGACCGGTTGTAATGCAGGGTGCGGGGAGCACGTGACGGGAAGGAAGGGTGAGAAGCTAGCGTGTGCCCCGCGCCACAGCCTGCTTTAATTGAATTCGTTGCAACTCCAAAATATGGAGCGTGGCCTGAATTATAAGAGACAGCGGTTCATTTCAAAAGCTTGATGATTAACCAGATATGTTTAGCGAAAAAAATATGTTTATGCCATGCTAAGCGAACACCAATCCAAAATGCCCTTGCTATTAGAAGTTGTGTTGTTTTGCTAATTCCTAGTCCATTCAAGGGTGATCGCTCCCCGATTATCACTCGTCTACGCCAAACCCGGATCGGAGTGGAAGCGCCACTAATACTTCTGTACAGTTTGTCTACATTTATTTAGTGCGCAGCGGGTGCTCCCACCAGCCCAGTTCACACGAGACACTCGTAATGTGAGGAATTTAGATGGGGAGTAAAGGTTCTGTAGAGGACAATTGAGACGGTTTACGTCTCACCATGTCAATTATTGAAAATTAAAGCTTACTTTTACTCTATATCTCATAAAGCAGTAAGGCTGCCGAGGTGCACGTGAGTCATGTGCAGACGCTGCAAGAACTGCCGTAAGTCGTAGCGCGATGTTATCTAAATAACATAGTGAATTTATCTAATACTGAATATAATTTTTCAATTAGAAACAGTTCTTGAGATTAGCGCGTTGAACCTGAAGCTTTATAATGTTAATATAGATAAGTGCACTGATATGTGGGTATTTCTGCTTCTCTCCTTTCACTGCAGGTTATTGATAAAAAATTAAATCTGTATGAATCGATGGATATAAAAAATAATAAATTGTAAATTGAAATCCCTGACAAAGTGGATGTCACAAAGCTTAAAAGAGCAATTAAGCAAGTGCCCACGTTACGTGGCCTGAAAGCGAACCGGATCAGCTTTTTATCGTGGTTCGTACTGTAGGCGGCTTAAGACAATTGATTTTAAAAACTTTTGTAATTCTGGTTGCTTTTATGTCGTCTCATAGTTTTTTAATAGAAATTGAATTGGACCCCGATTCAACAATCGATGATTCCAACATGGATGCCGCTTGGGTCTTCAATAATTCTGTGTAATTCCCGGTTTGTTGACAGCGAATGTTGACGGTGCAACTGCGCGACGATTATCCCATCATTTTTATCAATGTCGATATTTCGTGGAAAATACAAGGCTTATTGCCGCCGGCGTGATGATTTAAACCCGGGATTAAAGGCAAAAATATTTTACTGCAGAAACTGCGAAACAACTGCGACTGTGTGTATGTGTTTTCGATAATAATGAATGATGAATAGGTACCTAAAGGTCTTAATTGTGAATGCTTCAAGAGGTGGGAGAGAGTAAAAAAGCGACGAATGGACTGTGAAGAAGATGGCTGGTGCAGTGACGACTGAATAGAGATATATATTATGTAAGAATAAGATTTTGATGAACTTAATAATTAGAATGTAGGCAATATTGTAATATTAGGTATTAATGTGTGGACTCTTAATGCATAAAAGTGCGCAATTTATTAAATATTTTTAACCTCAATGAACTTACAAGTATGAATAGCACGGGCAATTTATTACCCGATCACCATAGACCTTTAATGAAGGCATGAATATTAATGTAACGGGTAATTACCCTTCTAACAGCTACAATATCAAAGAAAGTCGAAACTCTTCAACAAGCCGTGAGTAATTCTCTGAAACTCGTTAACAACTAAAATTAAAAAGTCGCGATTAAATCTCACAAGGTCGGGATCTGTGACGTCACAAGTGCCGGCTCCAGTACGATACTGACACTTGGGATACAATTAATTAATTCAGAAGCTCCAGTACATAGAAAAAGTTAATGTTAATTACGAAGTTTAAGATAAACGTTCAACTTCATAAGAAAAATTGTAACAAAAACATCCACAATGAAACGTTTAATGGTTAACTGTTTATTTATTGTACTCGTTGGTATAGCTTACTCAAATCGAGGCCATATTTAAGTGTCCTTAATAATATCGAAGTTTCATCGAAAACATTGTTGTATTACTATTTGATTATTATAAGCCAACAAAAGCCTTGGTTTTCCAGATTAAAGCAAATAGGAAGTAAAAAAAAACACATACAACAGTACTGTAAGGTACAGGTACAGGAAGTCATAATATCTTAAACAACAGATTTCACAGGTGTGGTCTATGCAAACATATTTTGAGTGAATCCTCTCTCAGTTTTAAGCACTTCATTGAAGTGAACCTTTTCAGGCATTTAACGTATTTTGGCAGCAAAGCTGTAACTTTGTGGCGCTGAAAGTCCCAAGTTAATAAACAAATTAAACAAGTTAGCAAAGGTCTTTGATAAGAGCTTTTGTGTCATTAACGGTTTACAGATATATTTTAAACAAAGAAACCATGTTTTGAAATAACATTTATTAATAGGTAGGTACATATTGTGGAGATAAATTATTATTTTGGCGTCTGGGCGGCTTATTGCGAAGACAGATATACCGTTTTAGATCGAGGAATGACTTTGACGTGAAATAAAGTTAAATGTTAACATGATATGAAACGCCTGCTGTCATATAATTTCAATGCTTTTGCTGTCTTATTGTTTCTTTGGTCTGTGGATTTTTTGTCCTGTATCAAATCTATCCAAAGGTTATCTGTAAAAAACACTTGTAGCAATAAGACCGTCCATTGTTACACCCTATTAATTTTAAGCTCCTACTGTAAATTTCATGGCGCACAATGAAGAGTATAACTATCTAGTCTTGAGGTCTGACTTTCGCAGATGTAGTCAACACTCACACACACACGCATACCTGGTTAGATAATTGTGATATCTAAGGAGATTTAATGCATCTTCAGCTAAGATCGTGCAAATTTAGAATAGGATTTGAACTTGATTGGAAAATGAGCTAAATGTTTATAGTATGTTTTGGCGCACAATGAAGAGTATAACTACCTAGTCTTGAGGTCTGACTTTCGCAGATGTAGTCAACACTCACACACACACGCATACCTGGTTAGATAATTGTGATATCTAAGGAGATTTAATGCATCTTCAGCTAAGATCGTGCAAATTTAGAATAGGATTTGAACTTGATTGGAAAATGAGCTAATTGTTTATAGTATGTTTTCAGTAGACCATGTAACAGGTGCATCCGAAAATAGGTTTTTTTAAGGTGGGAATTCATCCAAAGACTTCTCTTGCTCTGGGCGGTGCGGGAGGGCGTGTCAAATTTTTACTAACTAAAACCACACCTGTGTCCTTCAGTTGCCTTTTGCGTTCTAGGACTACGGGTTTCCTTTTCAGAAAATCCCCGCGGTCCTAGCGGCATCAGCACTGCCGGGCCCCTACGGTTTGCTGACATCTCTTTGAGGAGCACGTGGATCACTACGCGCTGTCACCGCCTCGGGTTCGGAACGGTCGATTACCAGATGGCCGGACGGCGAGCTACCCATTGCTCGACGGGGTCGGAATCTTGGCGGCTGGGGCGTAAGGACGTTCGGAGCCTCACGCGTGCGGCCTCCTCCGTATCTGAAATTACGTTTTAGTATCAAATATTGTTTTCCAGAGTTTCTCTTGACACACCAGATCCCAAAAGCCTGGAGCCCCTCCCCCGTCCCTAGATATCACAATATTTGTAAGTCTCCAGACAGCAATTTAAAACCATAACGAAAACATCTAACTTTTTACACCTAAGTAAATCTCTCTCCAGCATCCATTTTCCAATATTCTGCGAGACACATTTAATGCTATTACGACATTATGATATAATCTTGTAAGTACAGTAAATGCGATGAGCGTAGTTAGAGCGCAGATTATCGTGCTCGGGCGACGCCACGGCGCGACGCGAGCGAGGCGAGGCGACCTAATCGGATCGCGTCCGCGTCGGTGGGCGCAAGGGCTTACACGAAACTCTCTTATTTTCAGTTACATTTTAATGTCATGCTGAAATAAGTACAAGACGATGTTTTGCCACAGGTTGCTATATAATGTGTATAACGTTGTATAACGTGTGATGACTAGTTCTGTAAGCTTGTGAGAACACCTCTTTTTTGCTTAATTAGTCTCATACAAAACTATCTTCTATACATTAAATTGTATTAGTTTTTTTTTTGTTTCAGAGGGTATTCACCCTCTGTACCAGAATTCAAATATGAATTTTCTAACATGAATTTTTAAACATGAATTTTCAACTTAGTTAGTGTTCCACTTTTCTTCCGCTTCAGGTCATCAAAGGGTGAACGTCGTTAAAACTTATAATAACTTTTAACGATAACAATGTAACAGCAGTCAACAATATCATATTTCGTGTAAATTTCTAGAACATACTTATGCTCGATAGCGAAAAAGCAAAAAAAAATCTAATTCCCACATCTGAACGTTCAGGTGTACTCGTTTGAAATTATAATATTATTATACAGGTTCCAAGAACTTGGTCTCTTTATAAATCGCCAAGGGTTTATTCTTTCGTATTTCCGTGTATTCATGAAGACGCAGCGGCTTGTACTGAAAAGTGGTAATTCAATGTTGCTCGTTATACATTGCTTCATTTTATATCTGAAGCTTGGCGAACACAATGGTCCTCGGGCTTGTATAAGAGTTTCTTTTTTTAATGTTCATTCGTTGTGAAAACTCATTACATTACTTATACAACAGTAGTCCGTGTTCTCATTAAATTAACTCGAGAACCAACGTATTCCGTTTTCCTATTCTGAGATAATATAAGGCGAGAGTCGTGTCGCGTTCCGTCGCATACCTCCGTACGGGGGGTCTCGCGCAAGGACACGACATAATAAACATTAGCTCTCATTATTCGTAGCGAACAATGCGTCTCAGAGCTCATAATTTTTCCTTTGTGATATAACAACAGGTGCGTCATTCATCCTCCCGCTAGCCGGGGAACGTACTTTATTAAACTTATCATAGGTATAAGCCGAGATGATATTGTGTATTAAATCTATTACACGAGTGGATATTGTGGTCAATTATAATGGAAAGATTATCACAGCCAGAAAGGATTTCCACGAGCGATAAGCAAAAGTTGCTATTATTTGTAGAAAACAAGTACATATTTATCGATCACAACGAAGGTATTTTCTATCCAAATTGTATTAAGATTAAAAGCCAATGTATGATTCCAAATATTTCTTTTTTTTGGAGGCTTCCTGTACACTGAAAATATCATATATTTACACGCTGTTGGTCCCATTATTATTATCATCACTATTTATTTATTTTTGAGTTGTCTTTGTTCCTTTGATATCGATCCTTCCGGGATCAGTAATTATCGTATAACCTTTATTGTATCACTAGTCTACGGTACATAATGACTGTTGCGGCATTAAAGCGTGATGCACAATAAAGTCGTGACGTGCGGACTGGTGGCGTCGCAGATAGTCGCACACGGCCGCACTCGGTCGCGCACAGTTACACGGACACGGACGTAATTGCAGTGCGACGTTTGTATGCATCTCTTTGTTCGCGTATCCGAACGGCAGAGTGACTCCAAATGACTTGCTCTATGAGAAAACTTGTTTGTTCTTATTCGGTGTTATGTCTTTGAACTGTATTGCCTTGTTCTACTAGAAGGTAAATAAATAAAAAGGATTAGGTATAATTTGTATTAGAAAGCTTAGCCACGAGCTTTATATGAAATCCTTCCGAATTTTCGTGTACTTTAGAGATAATCAAAGTCTAAAATTTTTCTCAAAATGTTTTAAATAACGTGGCATGCCAGCCGGCCTCTCTCGAGACATTTGCGAGGAATGCTCGGCAGTCGCTCCTCTAGTCGAGACATCTCCTCCGACGTATAATCCCGCGCCTGAGCGCTGCGGCATTATCTTATGCGGTGGGACGCATACCATTAACGTGATTATATTCCTTTCATACTGTGCTGCTGTTTCAGGGAAGCAAAACACTTTACTTATTGTATCTACGGCAGCTAGAGAGGTGCATTTTACACATAACTTAAATGTGAAAGTCAGCGCATATTCACGGGTACCCGTGATATATAAATGATTTGCAATAACTATGTCCAACGAAATTTTTTCGTAACTATCAGAGACTGGTTCCAACAAATAAGAGCATTTATATCAGTGCTGGGTAGTGGGCGTGCCAGTCTCGTGCTCGTTACAACACTAATATCATTTGCGTCCATGTGATTGCGAACATTAATTTTTATTGCATGTTACTCGAATAGCTGCGCTGTGTAGCAGCTTAAACGAGAAATTTCTGTCGAGATTACCTCGTGCTGGGAATTGAAACAAAGATAAATATTATAAATGTGCACTTGGATTGATCTGTTCTGAATGTAATGGGTGAAGGTCTGAGATTTTGAAGCAAATGCACCAGAATCTACTCTATTATTTCTTGATTCAACCAGCTTTGTTCCCGTGAACGCATTTGAACGCATGAACACACATAGTGAGTGAGTAAAGAGCTGTTTGTGTGTAAATATAATATAGGAGCATGGTAAACGTACTAGTTTCCAATTGCATAAAGGCATTTTACTTCGTTCTATAGAAACGCCAGTAGATTTTTTATTTATAGTAATTTTAACATTTTTTCAAACTTTTCCACTTTAACAAAAACTTGCAAAAGAAAAAGACGCCACACAGAAATATTATAACGCTTAACGTAGAATTGTGCTCTAAATTTTACAGATTGATTTCATAATTTAACTTGAAAGCTGAACAAACAAACTGAAGACATGGTCGCATAACTCCGCTACACACACAATTTGTAGCATGCTGCCAGTAGGGATTCTTTAGGTTTTTTATGATTATTTGTTTTGTTCCCCTATTCTTTGTTCGAGTTGAAACGAACATTAATATTCAAAGTTCAGTCCATTCCAAACACAATTATTGGAATTCAATTTTCACGCCAATTCTCGGTGTCACGGGGATCGCTGAGTTCTTCGTAATAAGCTGAATGGAGTCGCTTCAGGGAAGGAACAACACAAAATGTATGTGATGTTTATTTTCTCACGCAAGTAGAATTTTCCAGAAAAGTTAGAAACGACAGCAGTTTGCAATCCTATACATTATTGCGTCTTACTCCGCGCGGGTGAGCACGCGGTGTATTGTTATTAGTCTTTCTTTAATGGGATAGACAAAGTTACCAAGTTGAAAGTACATTGAATTTAAGTAGCAATATTATACGCCAGCACTGTCAGATTTGCTATTTTACGTTACTTACCACGAGTGTTCGGTTATGTATGAGTCAATTACTGGTTCAGTATTCAGTGTGACGCGTGGTTAGGTTGGCAACATTTAGCATATAGCATAAGCAGCCTTTCAATGTTCCCACTGCTGGGACTCAGGCCTCCTCTCTAGTAGAGGGAATGGGCCGTAATCCACCACGCGGGCACAGTGTGGGTTGGTGAATGTCACATGTCTTCGAATTTTTGGTTCCAGGACATGCCGGTTTCCTCACGATGTTTTCCTTCACCGTTTTGAGAGCAGAGGTGATGAAATACCTAAATTACACAAAGTAATTTGCCTGGCTGGATTTGAACCTGCGAGCTACAACTCGTAAGTCGGGGCCGTAACCACTCGACCACCACTGCTCCCTCATCTGCTCTTGCAACATTTTACCTCTTCATAATTCGTCTGTCGTCATCCACTACTACTGCCCACACAAAGCTCCAGTGTCATCGTGTGAATCAGTGTCAGGTGGATATGGGTCACTAATCCTGTAAGAGTGGTTCACAGGATTAGTGATTCTTTAGTTTATACTATGTAAAATGAGTTGTTGTTTAGTTTGCTCGAAACCATTAGGTAAGAGAACCTTTTCTTGTATGTAACAGATACTATGATATTATAGAAAGTAAGAAAAATACTTACAAAACATTATTTTTCCATTAAGCAAAAATCTACGTTAGAATCATTTAAACACACATACCGCGTCATGAAACTTCTTCTATCACATTCTATCTAACGTGATCTATCCCTTAACACCTACATAATAATTGGTAGGTATAACTTAAATGAATAAACCTATTGTCTTTCTCGTTATATCACTTATAAATGTATTATTCATAGATCAGTGGTACAATAAGTGTAAGTGAGTGACAGTTTCGTATACTCTGCGTGTAACAGCATTATTTACATATGTCACAACAAGATATCGTCAGCAAACTGTGTACAGCACGTAGTGCACGTGTAGGGGGCACACGTGCCACCAACTGCTGGCTAGTATGACACGGGTTCGAAGTGATAAAGTGAAATAATTCCACTGGACTCTAATTTTTACCAATGCCATTAAGTTTCTTTGTATCTCCTTCAGTGATATACGTATTCCCCAATCGTTAATTGATTTTGATTTTTCTTTTTTGTTTGTTTTAACCAAGTGGTTCCTTTTTGGTGGTGGTTGATTTTCCATTTTAATTTGGTAAAGATCAGAACAAGAACGGAATAGACCATGAAACTCTTTAATAAATCGATGACTTTGCTCATAAAAGTACTAACTACATAACTACGATTTTTACAGAAGCGCCTTTTAAAGTTTAGGCTTGAATATCACGAACATAGCCGACAACGAATTAAAATCATTTCAAAATTATACCGAATTAACAGCCAAAACAGCTGAAGTACAAGATAGTAAATAAGTCCAATATGTGCACCTAAAATAAATTACAAGCATTGTGGTTCATGTATGTAAGATGATATATATTATAAATGTATTTAATAAGCATTTTAATAAGCCTAAAATCAGTTAAAGTAGTTTTTGTACAGAATTGATAAAATGAAGGTTGCGTATGAACATAGCTGGAAGTTACTTAACATAAATTCGATCCTTAGTTTTATAGAAAGAGATGGGAACACGAGATTTTAATAGGAGCAAATTGTAGATATCAATATCATTTAATTCATTTGGCAGTAAAAAAGTGATAATTGAAAATTAGGTAGTTAGCTAAAATATGAAGTAAGATCAACGGGTGAACATCGCAATTATAGCTTTCGGGTTGGCTACAATCGCATGTCTGTTTGTTTCAAATACCATTCTCCTCCACTCTGAAGGTGTACCGCAGATGTGTACCAAATTACTTTCAAATTTAATTTTATTGGGTTTGTAGCGACATCTAAGGAGTCACATAAGAACTAATCCTGCATCGCGCAATTAAAGTTCTCCGCGCGATTTGACCATAATTATGGAGCCAGACCAGACATAACACCCGCCTGGTCGGAGGATCCTACCTTTTCAACGGAGGTTTACAGAATTTTACACCCTGTTCCGCTTACCTCCAATCTGGTGACCCTCGACAATGAACATCAGCGTAGCCTTCGTGGAGCCACTACTTCGTGACGTCATCATCACTTCCTCAAGCTTTCGAGCAGCGAGCCATACAGCCATCACCCACGGCTTTAAAGGGTTTCCTGACCATGCATTCCTGGCATGCCTAGGTAGGCAGGCTGACCAGGTGGTCATACCTGGTCATCACCCTCAGTCTCATCAGCGACCTTGGCTAAGCACACAGCACCTTCGGCCAGTCACATGAAGCCATGAAGAACCTCTCCTGGTTGCCGCCAGCAGTCAAGCCCTATGTCGCACAGCACCGCTCCGACTCACTGGAGCCAGCAGCACTACTCCAACTCAATGGAGCCTGCAGCATCACCCCAACTCACTGGGGCATCATCACCGGGACTCACTGGGGCATCATCCCGACTCACTGGGAAATCACCACCCCGACTCACTGGGGCATCATCCCGAATCACTGGGACATCATCCCGACTCCCTGGGACAGCACCACCCCGACTCACTGGGGCATCACCGCAGACAGTTCCGACTCACCGAGAACTATGCGGCATTCGGTTCCGACCCACTGGAACCAATCTACCACAGGCCTGGCATGCATCAAGAAGCACCGATCTCCGATATCCGGAGGGATGTGATGTAGCGACATCTATCTCACATAAGAACTAATCCTGTATCACGCAATTAAATTTCTCCGCGCGATTTGACCATATAGAACAGCCCGAAAATCATCTATCGGGCAGTTGCCCACCAGACATAACACCCGTCTGGTCGGAGGATTCTCTCTTTTCAACAACGAGGTTTGCGGGACTTTACACCCTGTTCCGCTTACCTCCAAAGGTTTATCAATTCGTGCATAGTTTTATGGATCGATCTTGATGATTTTTCTTGTGTTGGATTCGTTTATAACTCCGTGGGTTATTCGTATATTATATATATATATTTTTCCAAATCCCAAAGCGATTTGTAAATTAAGTAATTTTCCATTCCTTTAAGCACCTCTCCAGAGAATTTGCCGCTATATAATTTTAGTTTTGGAGTACCAGCCTTAGAGTAGCCTTAAAGTGAAAAAATTTAGTTTTTTTTTTACAAATAAACAAATACAATCAATTAAAAAAATGCAAAATAATTATCTTTAACTACGGAATTAGAAGTTTAAAAACTGGGCAAGTGCGAGTCGGACTCGCGCACTGAGGGTTCCCTACAAACTTACCTATGAAAACAGTTCAAAACCCGAATTGAGTTACGAAGATTTTTCCAAATCCCAAAAAAGTTTTTTTTTTGTGACATAACTACAAATTTATTTTTCCAATTTTTTCTTATACTTGTGCTATGAGACCTTGCTTCATGCCAAATTCTAGGTCAACGGGAAAAACCCTATGAATTTTGATCCGCTTGTGAGGGTCGAAATACACGTTTTTTACGACATAAACGGCCGTATCTTTTCTCAGAAGTTTGATTTTTCCACAGCTTTAAGGGACCGCAGACCTTAGTATATGGTTTTAAATTCAACTAGATGCCTCCATGCGTTCTCGAGATAAAGGGTCTTGACAGACAGATAGACGGTGGACAACAAAGTGATCCTATAAGGGTTCCGTTTTTTCCTTTTGAGGTACGGAACCCTAAAAAGATTGGGCTTTATTAGGATAAGAATAGAATGAAGTAGAGCTTATCCTATAATTCTACTTATAACTTATTTTTGCACTAAATAATATTAGTTAGAAAGTTCGAATTGGGCTTACATAAAGAACAAGAACGCGAAACTGGGCAAACGAGATGGTTAAGAGCTGAGAGTGGGGCAATTTGGATTTTTTATTTTTTTTATTTATGTTCAAAATCGCAGTACTTTTACATTTTTTTTTTAATACTAAAAACCACAAAAGCCTTTACTGCCTTATATATGGCTAGTGAGTTCGGATATATTACAAATAAGCTAGGTAGTAAGTTTTACATTTAAAGATATTATAAATAAGTTAGTATGACTAAACTAATTCATTCAGTTGCAAAAAATGCTTTTTTAATTCACATTTTGATTTTTTAGGGTTGCAGAGGTATTTATTTTGTATGTCCACAGGAAGTTCGTTAATTATTTTTGGCAGTATGTACGTGTATGTTCTCATACCATATATGTTGTTCCATCTAGGCAAGGTAAAGGTGTTCATGTTCACTAACGTTCTTAGTTTTGGATGACGTGTATTCTTATTTAAATTATTTATGTTAATTATTTCGTCTTTTAGTATAGAAAGTTTAACCATGTTGTGAACTGGCAATATGTTGCAATAATGAAATAATTCTGAGTAATCGTCTTTGTATTTTGTTTTAATTTTAAGTGGTACTATATTTTTGAGAATTCGTTGTTGTAATTTGTAAATTTTGTCTAAATGTGTTTTATAAGTTCTCCCGTAGCTACTGAGACCATAGCCAATTATGGAGTCAGCTAGAGCTAGGTATAATAGCCTTAAGGTTTTATATGGCATTTTATGTTTAAGTACAATTATTCGACCCAGGATAGATCTTAGTCTATCACATAGATAGTTAATGTGGGGGACCCAGTTGAATTTGTCATCGATTATAAGACCAATATACTTGTGTTCCTTGACGAACTCTAATGTTTCACAACTACAACTACTGGCATATACTGCGTGCAGACAGCCATGGTTATGGGCTTTGATGGAAGGTATGTAGGTGGCTTTATTATGTGAAGAATGTATGTGCATGGCTTTGGTTTTGTCACCATTTATGACGAGACCAACGTCGTGCGACCACTTGCACAGTAAGTCAAAGTTCGTTTGAAGAAGACGCTCGGCCCTTTCAGCATCTTTATCAGCCACCACGATGCAGGTGTCGTCGGCAAACTGGTATACAGAGCCTTCTCCTATGGTATTGCACATATCGTTGACATAGAGTAGGCATTCAGTAGGCCCGAATATTGACCCCTGTGCCGTGCCTTTAGTTGTTAATTTCATGTCGCTATACGAGTTTCCTAGCTTGACAGTCGTATATCTATTGCTGTGGTAGCTTATAAACTACTGGAGAAGGGGACCCCTTATACCACTGCATTCTAATTTCTGTGAGAGTGTATTATAATTAAGCGTGTCGAAAGCTTTACTAAAATCAATAAAAATTATTAAAACATGTTTTTTTTCATTAAGGTATGAGTTAATTTCGTTACTGAATTGACACAATAATTGAGCGGCGCTTCGGTTTTTCTGAAATCCAAATTGCTTTTGGTTTATTATATTGTTCTCACTTAAAAAGTGGTTTATTTTATCACCAATACAACGCTCAACTATTTTGTCAATACTTGACAAAATTGTGATAGGTCTATAATTATTGTAGTCTTTTAAGGATCCTTTTTTATGAACTGGGCGAATAGTACCTATTTTTAGTTTATCAGGGTAAGTACATGTTTTTAAACTAGTATTAATAAGATGTGTAATGATTGGACATATTTTCTGTGATACACATTTTAAGTCGGAAACTCGTATCTCGTCATAGCCAGGACTTTTATTTATATTTAGGTTATTTATAATTTTATAGATTTTATCGTGTGATATATTGTTAATTCGCAGGGACATACCGCAATCACTAGAGTATGTCAGCGGGTCTAATATGGTGGTGTCACAGGGCTTTGTTATACTGTCGACGTTTTGTTGGAATTCATTTGAAAATGTATCGGCTAAGTCTTTTTCCTTACGATTAAATGCCTTGAAAACGACTTCCTCTATTGACTTAGTAATGTTCCCACATAATGAATTAACAATACTCCATATTTTTTTCGAATTCCGAAAGTTTTTACTAATTTCAGTCTTATAGTATTTATTTTTAATATAATTTATATATTTATTTGTTTTATTTCGATATTTATTGTATATTATTCTGTTTATGAAGTTAGTTGGTTCATTTTTCCAAATTTTATAAAGTTCATTTCTTCTTTTGCTCATAAATTTTACTTTATTGTTAACCCATTCACACTTTTTAAGTTTATAAATGTTACTTTTATTTATAGTTATTCTACATTCCTTATAAATCTGCTTAAATTTATCCAAAATAAAATCTAGTATGTGTTCAGGGCATTGATAATCGAGTGCAGGTGACCAGTCGACGCTCATTAGCCTCTCACTCACACGCTTATTATCTAAACGAGTGATAGTACACGGTGAGATGGTCGACGCATTAGCCGGTATCACACACACGCAGCCTATTATATAATGGTCAGCTGGCGCCGTGTTTATAACAGCAGTGTGTGCGACGCTGCCACACACTCTCCGCAAAAAAATATGATCAATGCATGACCGAGTAATAATCATTTGTTTATTTTTGTTTTTCGTTTTTTCGATCCTAGTAAATTGATTAATCCCACAGTGTAAGCCTAGTTCACTCATTTTATTTAGATATTCAGAGCAGACATTACTATTTCTTGTATTTAAGTTTATATTTACATCACCTATCATTAGTAAATCGGAAGACAAACTACTTAGATTCAGCGAACGGTACAATTCATTGACAAATAATCGTTTGTTGGAGTCAGGTGGTCTATAGACAGCACAAATGTCTATATTATAATTATAGTCTGTTTTAAGTGTGCCCATAATTGATTCAAAAAAGTTTGTATTTAGCATTTGTTTTTCAAAATAATGGTTGTTGTGGACATACAAGATAATTCCCCCAAAATAATTTGGACGTCGGAATCACCGGCGACACCTATTGGCTAGTTTTATGGAGAAGGAAGGCCTTTACATGATGAACTCCTTCTTCAAAAAACGTGAGCATAGGAGGTGGACCTGGCAAAGTCCCGACGGTGCGACTAGAAATGAGATTGACTTCATTTTGTCGACGAAGAAGCAAATGTTCAATGATGTCTCCGTGATCAATGCGGTGAAAACTGGAAGTGATCACCGCATGGTAAGAGGCACATTGAATATCAATATTAAGCTTGAAAGGTCTCGACTGGTGAAGTCTACGCTCCACCCAGCAGATCCAGATCCAAAACTCCGAGAGCTTTCAGCTTGAACTCCACAATCGTTGCGAGTGCCTAGGAAGCTCCGTGGATGAATATAACGACGGGTTCGTGGGAACTGTCCATACGGTCGGGTCTAAAGTTTTCAAGACTCGCTGTACAAAAAAGAACAAGAAGCTGTGAGATCAAACTCTCGAGTTTATGAAGAAGAGGCGTGAGATGACTTTGCAGTCTTCAGATGATGCGTGCACATACCGGCAGCTCAATAAATGGATCTCAAAGTCTCTGAAACGCGACCTTCGCCGATTTAATACCGAGAGGATTAAGGATGCGATTGAGCGGAATAAGGGCTCTAAAGTATTTGCACGAGATCTGTCTATTGGGCAAAGCCAGCTCACGAAACTGAAGACCCGATGGCGGAGTCATATCCGCCAAATCGGAGCTTCTGGGAGAGATCGAGGCTTTTTATGGACAGTTGTACACGTCAATCCCCGAACCCACTGCAAATCTAGCAAACGACCCTAGAGCTAGATTGACTCGACACTATACCGAAGATATCCCTGATGTCAGCCTGTACGAGATTAGGATGGCTCTGAAGCAGTTGAAGAACAACAAGGCATCGGGTGAGGACGGAATTACAGCCGAGCTCCTGAAGGCGGGTGGAAAACCGGTCCTAAAGGCCCTTCAGAAGTTGTTCGATTCCGTCATACTCGAGGGAAAAACGCCACAGGCATGGTGCAGAGGTGTGGTGGTACTCTTCTTTAACAAGGGTGACAATACCCTGCTTAAGAATTACAGGCCCATCTCACTTTTAAGCCATGTCTACAAGCTATTTTCCAGAGTCATCACGAACCGTCTCGCGCGCAGGTTCGACGACTTCCAGCCTCCCGAACAAACCGGATTTCGAAAAGGCTTCAGCACCGTGGACCACATACTACATACGGTGCGGCAGGTTATACAGAAGACTGAGGAGTATAATCAGCCTTTCTGCTTAGCGTTTGTGGACTACGAGAAAGCCTTTGATTCGATCGAGACTTGGGTTGTACTGCAGTCTCTCCAACGGTGCCAGATTGACTATCGGTACATCGAAGTGCTGAAGTGTTTATACAAAAACGCCACCATGTCAGTCCGACTTCAGGACCAGACCTCGAAACCTATCCTCTTGCAGCGGCGTGTGAGGCAAGGAGACGTCATTTCTCCGAAATTGTTCACGGCCGCAATGGAGGATGTCTTCAAGGTTCTGGAGTGGAGAGGGCTAGGCATAAATGTCAATGGCGAGTACATCACTCACCTTCGATTTGCCGACGACATAGTAGTCATGGCTGAGACTACGGAGGAGCTCAGTACAATGCTCAGTGACCTCAATAAATCTTCCGAAAGAGTGGGACTTAAAATGAACATGGACAAAACCAAAGTCATGGTAAACATCCATGTAGCACCCACTCCTATCAAGATCGGAGACACTACACTCGAAGTTGTGGACGACTACGTTTACCTGGGACAGACGGTCCAGTTGGGTAGGTCTAACTTCGAGAAAGAGATCAATCGTCGAATCCGACTCGGCTGGGCAGCGTTCGGGAAGCTGCGCGGTGTCTTCTCGTCCAATATACCACAGTGTCTCAAGACGAAAGTCTTTGACCAGTGCGTGTTGCCAGTGATGACATATGGCTCCGAAACGTGGTCGCGTACAATGGGCCTCATCAGAAGGCTTAAAGTCACTCAAAGGGCAATGGAAAGGGCTATGCTCGGAGTTTCCTTGCGTGATCGCGTCAGAAATGAAGATATCCGCAGGAGAACCAAGGTTACAGACATAGCCCGAAGAATCGCCAAACTTAAGTGGCAGTGGGCAGGGCACATTGCTCGCAGAACAGATGGTCGATGGGGACGAAAGGTTCTGGAATGGCGACCACGTACTGGAAGACGCAACGTTGGAAGGCCTCCCACAAGGTGGACCGATGACCCGGTGAGGGTCGCGGGAATGCGATGGATGCGAGACGCACAGGACCGGTCATTGTGGCGACATTTGGGGGAGGCCTATGTCCAACAGTGGACGTCTTTCGGCTGAAATGATGATGATGATGATGAAAGAACAAGATGTCGTGGTAGATGCCACTGTTAGTAACAATGCCGATTTATTTTCAGTGAAGGCTAAACATGATCTACTTGAGCCCTTCAACTGTCTAGTAGAAATGATTGGGTCTGACTCTAAGTTCTGATATTATTAAAATTTGTTGTTATCTTCAGTGGTAAGTCAAGAATTTATGTTATTGATAAACACCACGAGATTTGTTAGGCCTATATCAAGATTTCAGAAGTAGGGATTTATATTGATTTCTTTTTATTTTTAAAGCTTGGGATCTGGCTCAAAAGTATCAGTTGTATCTCATAATTTTGTGTTTTCAAGATTAGAGCAAATATATTATGCTCTTAATAAACTAGTGCGCTTCACCATTAATGATTGAATCATTGCTTACCATCAGGTGGGATTGCAATCAAGCCAAATTAAAAAAAAAATGAATAAGACACGCGTTTGGATGCCAATATGTTAGAAACTTGCGAGCCACACCCTTGTGACCGGCCGGATGCGGCACGAGCTCGATGTTACCGAGTGGACTCAGCCCGTCGGATCTATGAGCCAGAAATATTTCTGTGTAGGTGTATTACTCACGTTAAGTTAAACTTTCTTTAACAAATGATGTTTGTAAGAAGATACCAGGTGGTTGGAAGAGGACATATATTTTGGATACTTTTGTCACAGAATTTCTCTAACAAATTAGGTTTATTTGATTTAAAAAAACAGCTGATTTATAATTTTTTTATAAGACTTTATCCACTTACTATTACCTACCTTTAAAAATGACTTATAAGAGAGTGATCTTTCATGTGACTTGGAACTTCTATATAGCGTAGTGCTGTCATGGCTCTAGTATTTACCCCTATTTTAAACAAGTGTACACTGCTAAAAGGCTCTTTGTAAAATATTTTGCTTTTGTAAGTCACCACCACCGCCCGCAGCAGCGGTGGTCCTGCGACAGTTGACAAGGGGGCGGACTCCATCCCAGCCTTAATTAAACTGAACAAAATTTGTTCATAAAACATTTACCTTTTATGAAATTTTCTATTCAACTAATCAACACTGCGAGCGATACTTCGCTTTTAATAATGTTACGGGCGCGGAGTGTTTGTCTTTACGGAGAAAGATATTTCATTATAATCAGTTCGCTACGTGTTGCTTATGTTTCTTTTATTTTAGTGGACGTGAACAGAGCTTGATGGGAGATAAACAGGACACATGTAGCCTGGTAGTAAGTGGAGTTAGGTGATATTATACACTAGTATATTTCAAATCTGTAGCAACTTAGTAGGGTAAAGGCTAAGCGGATTATTAATGAATTTGGGAATAAATGTTATTTCAGTATTTTAAACGAACGACGTCAGAGCACCTTCTCAAATACCTGCATTACTCGTATACTATCCACAGCACTAACACTCAAGCAGCTTTTGGAGTGAAGCCATCTATCACAAGACTTAATTACTATCACCGATCTTAAAGAAAGTGCTACCCTGCGGCCCCAGGGCACCGGGGGTCGGAGAGGTTACGGGGGAGAGAGGCTATTGTCTCATCCAAACGTGCGGAAGGTAATTTCGGTGAGAATTGCCTTCAGGTGTTTACCGGTCGCCTAATGGGTTTCTTTTGTGCCACCTCCGCAGTGGAATGAGGATAAATTACTTATTTTGATACATACACCAGCTAATAGCGCTCGCGGAGACACTCTGTATGTATCTTTTGTATTGTTCTCAAAAATACTGCAGAGTTTTACTCCTCATGGAGTTCGCCACTTTATTTGTTAGTGTAGGTAGCGTTTATGTCGTCAGGCCAGACTTCCGTTATCTGAAGTCTTCGATGTTGGTAAATGAAAAGTTTACGAACAGTATAAAGTGATCCAGACCAGATATTTCACGAATCAAACATTCCGATCCAGTTACTGAAGAGTTATTATTAATGCTACGTTCTTACTCCATAACGAAATTCAACGAACGACCTATGAATATAATTTCTCTCCGTCTTCATAATAAATGTTACGAGTTAAACTGCTGTTGTAAAATGTTTATTATGCCTTTTTGGAAACGAGGCAAAGCGAGGTCATTACGAAGCATATTCTTGAGGATAAGTGTGCTACAGACGTACAAATGTGGGCCAGAGATTAGCATAACTTGCGAGATGCATCGCGCGCTACTTCCAGCCAACTACGCCGTAATCACCAGCTAGTTCACTAGAATCATATACACATTTTTACATTTCAGAATTATAACTGAGTATAAAAATAAATAAACTGGTCATCCACAGACCGGCCGAAATTACTTCACAGAAGTCCAGATTCTGAAAATCAATGAAAGCACACAGCAAGCGACATTTAATCCATTTCGCATAAATTCCTTTCAAGCAGCTCATCACACGGAAATTCTGAATAAGGCTCGTTACGGCGACTAAATGCCCCAACACACTCGCCACCGAGTTACATCCGCACCGCACCACGCCGTGCCGTGCCGCAGACATCGCAGCGTCGCGCTAAATAAGTAGCCTTTTGTGCTGGAGAGCGGATAGAGACGCGCCGGGAGCGACGGGAGCGTCGCGAGCGCTGGTACATGTGACAGATTAACTTTGTTAACTCGGGGTACTCGCACGTGTGTTGTGCCATTTATGCATATCATAACGCTTTAATGAAATGGTTTTGTGTACGAAGTCATAAGAAGGGCTAATCTTTTAGAGTTGATTACAAGTTGTGTGTACGAGCCATAAGAAGAGGTATTATTTTCATAATTGGAACGGTATTTACCTTACACTATCTTAAAAAATATGGTGTTCGCAGTTAAGAATTGAATTTGAGTAGTTATCTAAGGTACAGACGTCCTCTTCAATTATAAGGTAACCGGCTATTTACTTGAAAGTGTAAAAATTTTTTTAAAACGGAACCCTTATGGATTCGTCATGTCTGTTTGTCTGTCCGTCCGTATGTCACAGGCACTTTTTTCCGAAACTATTAGAACTACACTGTTGAAACTTGGCAAGTTGATGTATTGTACGGAACCCTCAGTGCGCGAGCCCGACTCGCACTTGCCCAGTTTTTGCTATTACAGACACTTTAATTTTTTTTGATGTTAAACGTTTCAACTCTGGTGTAACAGAAAACTGTTAATTAACACACAAAGGATGCACAAACTGAAATGTAACGTCACTGGGATACGTGCGAACAAAAGAGATAGCGAAACGTTCCTACCACGCCCCAACTTTTTCTCATACTAATATTTGAATTTATTTTCTGCTTCATTTAATAACCAATTTTGAAGCAGATTTCAGAAAAAGATTTACCTTGTGTTATTTTTTAATTTGGCATAAATTACTGCAAAAAAATAAACACAGGATACCCAACTTGGTTACGCCATGATCATGGCGGTAAATCCCCTCACTGAGGAGAGGCTGGAAAGGCGTCACGGCGTTCTCACCTTCCGCATGACGCAGTTCCTCACCGGACATGGTAAGTTCGGGAGGTACCGTCTGGACGGTACGGTGGTGCATACAGTGGAGGTGTGCTATGGTAGCAATCGGTGGCAACTACGATAGCGAAGGAGATGGTCGCACGCGTGTGGGAACGGTCATCCCCACGCCCCAGCCACCGGGACCCCGACTCTGACTACCAACCACCGTAGGGTAGGATAGATAGACTTACAGACGACGAGCAACGTATATTACGATAACCGTCCGGGCCGAGCCCGATTCAAGGAGATGTCAGTAAAATCGTAGGGGCCCAACAGGGTCGAAGACTACTGCGGCCATGGACTGACTTCTGAAAATGAAACCCGTGGTCCTACATCGTAAAGGGCAACTGCAGCTGTGATTTTAGTCAGTAAAAGTCCGGTTTGGCCTCTCACACCACCCTAGAGTGCGAGAAACCATTAGATGATTTCCCACCTTAAAAAAAGGATACCCAATTAAAAATGATATTCAGCAAACTCGGTTTATCAATTTGCACAATTACCCAACAAAGCGTTAATACTCTAAGTACAATGCAACTTAACGGCCGACAGGTAGATAAGTAAATCCTACCCGACGGCGTCGGCTCGAGTTCAACTATCAGTATCCGAGTGTCCCAGTATCCGGGTGCAGCACGAGGGGACTACGAGTGGCGCTCGGTGTCGCCCGCTGTTTTACGTAGCTAAGGACTACTGCACATCATATTACTAGCTACTTCGTTTGTGCGATTGTCGATTGGTGACTTGTGGTTCTGAATTTCGGGGATGTGTGCAATAGGTTAATTATTACCTACGTTGCATCAATAGTTTGAGTGAGGTCAAAAACCTTTTTTATCGCATGGTACATAGGGTACGTGAAAACCATTTTTAGTCGTTGTTTTGAACTATGAAAGATATTTGTAAAAATAAAAATTTGACATTTTTTTAAATCTTTTAGAGTAGCTGTTGTGATGGCCGAAATGTAATGAAAGGCTTTCGTGGTTGAATTACTAAGTATATTTTGGAAAAAACATTTTTTATTAACATAACATTATATATGCCTAGCGACTTGACAGCTGACCTGACTTATTTGACATATTAAAACAATTTTTTTTTAATTGGTATAAACCAGTGCTTGACTGCGATCCCACCTGATGGTAAACAGTGAAGCAATCTCTTTTTCTCGCTTATTCTGTATAAGGCATAAACCTTAAAAAGTTTCATTATCTTGCCAGTTTCCAAGTTAATAAGAGTAAACAGCAGTATGTAAACTCTTTCGACATCACAATCAAGTAGGTAGGTACTAGGCTATCATAGCTCGCTCGGCGTATGCCTGAAGCTTAGTCTCCCGCCAGCTCCTATGCCAATAAAATCCAGACTCCGGCTTCAAGCGCTCTTGGTAGATAATTGCAAGTATTTACTAGATGCAATTAAATAAGAATTGAAAACTGAACCCCGGAGATAAGGAATGTTGTTTGTGCGGAAGCTTTACCGAGAACCGCAGATGTAGGAGCAGGGATAAATGGGATAGCAGTTAATTAAACATGTTTCTGGTCTGATAAATAAATTAATTTGAAATTGCTCATCGTGACCAGCTTATTTGCAATTACGTTGTATTATAGAACAGTGGTTTTTGAAATTTAACACAGCAATTATGTTCTTTTTTTAGTTTTGTGTGCGAAAATTGCGTACAACAAAATTGTCATAGAGATAAAAAGGAGAAAATTTATAAAATACTAAGAAGAAAAGTATCAAATAATAATTCCGTAAAGCCAATAATTTCAAGGATATAATGTATATTGTATCCTTTTGTCACTCTCAAACATATTGAAACGTTGGCGTTGTCGAAATCTAAACTGAAGTGTAACGCTCTGATAGCGTTAGTACCGATAGGGTTTCGATTCAAACGATGCTGGGAAATTGGATCTTGATCGACCGAACCCGAAATGGACACTTTAACATTAATGGACATTGTTTTCACTGAAAAGTAATTTAGGCCTTTTATTCTGATATTGACTACGTACCAATTGTTCAGTTTCCTCGTGCTCCGTCGTCGAACACATCATCGCTAACCATCAGGTGAGGTACTGTTCTAGTGCGACCCTATCAAAAATAAAGCCATCAAAAACATAACATGTAAAAAAACAAAGTCTCGCAACTCAGTGCTTCTGTCGTAAATAGTTGTGAGATCCATGTAATACCAACTTGGTTTATTTATTCAGTCCGTACATAGGGGACCTTGATGACCTAGATTGACTTGGCAATCGCATGAAAACAAAATGATATGTACAAGTAATACGTATTATATTAAATTAGATTGTTTAGCCCACAGATTCATTCAATACAAATGTAACTTTGTAATCCTTTATATTTATATAGGATTACAAATTTATTAATGCAGTTGGTGTATCTAGAAAACGGGATCAAAATCGCATAATATTTTGGGTTTTTATTGATTTATATATTAAACACTAATTGTATTCTGAATTTGGAGCTTCTATGTCTGCTAGAACTAGTTTTGATAATCGGTCAGTCGGGGAGTGACAAAATTAAGGAATTTTGACCAGTTGTAATTCATTCATAAACTACTAATTCAAATCAAATGAAATTTGAAATATACCGTGTTTATACCATGCCTGTTTTTTTACTGAAATTTCAGGCTTCTAGTTTTATACACAACGAAGTTATAGCGTTATATATAACGGCCGCGCCGCTTATTTAGTTGCTTTTTTTACTTGCTGCCTTAGCGGGGTCACTGCCTTGCCCCGTAATAATAAAAAATAAACTAACATGTTATTTGCTTTTAGTGACAGTATGATAAACAGACACCCTTATAATGATTATAGAATTTCTTTCTTTCGTGCTTTTATATCGTTTTCTCAGTGGTTTACGCATAGTGCGTACTATTGCTTTTTTCATCCTTTATAAAGTCATTTATTCTCAAAACTGTTTTCTTTTTCTCGTAATCTGTTTTCTTTATTGTCCTCTGTTTTTCGTTTTGTGTCACAATTGTACAAACAACTTAAGTTAGCAACTAAGCGGTAGACTGGCACGTGTACTGTACATAAATGTTGTGTTTACTCGTAATTGGTATGTAAGTATATTAGAACTGTACCTATGGTTTGTTTTTATGTGTGTGTATATAATTATGTGCTGTGGGTGAACCTAAATAAATAAAACTTTCCTTGTTGATTATTATCACAAAATAATCAGTTTCTTTCTCCGTGCAACCAAACTGATTTAATTTTTGTAAAATAAACAAAATTTATTTGAAATAAAAATATTGTAACCAAATCCAGCTCAAAGATTTCGTGGAAAAATCTAGTTTAGCAGTGGAATGCTTGGGCAAACTGGCTGCTATCTGTTTCTCGGTCGAGTGCGCCGGGATCGAACGTCGCCCGCCGCTGACCCCACCGCGCCGCCGCGAGATTGGACACCCGAATAGGGCTGCCAGATCGAAATTTAAAAGGCCCGGGCAAAAGCTGGACATTTGAAAAACTTCAGAGGTTTTGCTTTTAAATCTATTTTTTTTCAGTACCTTGACTTTTTAAAAATTAACAAGGTCGGACAAATCCGGTTGGATGGTGACCCTACTCCCGACACTGCCCCAGTATGTGTATGTCACGTTATGTACTGAACGTTATGTGAGCTGTTGACATTGTATCACTGGCTCTTCGATTCGGTAGGCTTTTAGACGCCTTCTCTTTAAGCCTTGTTATAACAGTAAAGATCGTGTGCCCAAAGAGTTTTCCACTCGGCAAATATATTTTTTTTTTTATCTTCATATCACCAAAGGCACAAATGCTAACTAAATGCCTTAGGTATTCTCTAGCATTCAACCCAGGTTAGTGGAGAGACAATATCGCAGGTACATAAAAAGAAAATATTATTTAGAATACAAGTTGCAAAAGTTTTTCAAATTCGGAAAGAATTCGTAAACAATCTTCGTTCACCTTTGTAAAAAAAAAATTGTTAGCACATACTTCTACATCGAGATCAATTTTTCATCGTAAATTAATGGATTAAAGTAAATACAGTTAAATAGAGTTGAGTTAAGAGTTTTTTTTTTACATCATAATTAACCAGTGCCTGACTGTGATCTCACCTGATGGTAAGCAGTGATGTAATCATTGATGGTGAGGCGCACTAGTTTATTAAGAGCCTATTCACTCTAGCCTTGAAGACGCCTAAATTATAGTTGGACGGGAAGACCGCAGCAGGCAAATTGTTCCAGTCCTTCGATGTACGCGGTATAAACGACGAAGCGAAACGCTTAGTCCGGACCGTTGAAGTTTCAACAACGTTAGGATGGATACTCGCCGTACGTCGGGTTTTCTGATGGTAAAGGTGATGGCGGAATCAAGTCATGCAATTCCCGCGCACACTCTCCAAAATGCATCCTGTAAAAGAGAGTTGTTAAATAAAGTTTGAGGTTACGATTTTTTAGATCGCAAAGAATTGTTACCGATAGATTACAATTAATTGTTTCAGTAATGGCACACTGCGTGTAATTAGTCGCGTTATTAGACAGAATGGCGCCGAAAAACTCCTTTTATTAAGGACATAAATAATGTGCTCGGCGTCAGGCGATAACTCAATAAGATTTCACGTATTAAATAGGAACAGTGCTGCGATTGCGTAAATATTGCCATTTAATTAAATAAATCTTCTTGGTTGGTATCGCCTACAGTGGGCTGTAAATAATGAATATAATTATGCGTACAATAATTAAGATTGAAAAAAATCTTTATGTAATTTTATTTTTTATTAAATAGGTACTAGCTTTTGTCACTCAGGAATAAAGCAGCTTTCTATCGGCGAAAAATTTTTAGTAATCGGACTAGTAGGTAATAGCCTCAACTTACGAATATATATACGGCCGCAGGTTCAAACCCAACTTGATGCATTACTGTGTAAATTATTTTATCACCACAGCACTCAAAGAGGTGAAAGAAAACATCGCGAGGAATCTGGCAAATACTAGTACCAAATATTCGAAGACATGTAACATCCATCCACCAATCTGCACTGGGCCCGCGAGGTAAAATTACGTCCCGTTCCATCTCCTAAAGAGGAGACGAAAGTCCCAGCAATAGGAACATTATAAGGCTTTAAGATTATGCTTATACAGCTTGTTAGTTTTCAAAACTGTTTTAACATTGTTTAAAAGCAACCAACAATGTTTTTAGCTTGCAGAACATTGAATAGTTGGAACGTGGGCGACTACGACGTAGGCGATAACGCCCTGACCGCTACGCCGTAGCACTAAGTGTGCAACAGCTACACCGTAGCAGACAACGGCTTTGTGGACTTCTCATTTTAGTACTTTGACATCGGACGAACATTTGGTGACTGATTCGTTTAAATTACATTACTATGTTTATCACCATTTACGCATCAAGTGAGTGAAAATACCCCCATTTATTTTGATGTTTAACACCAGAAAATAAACCTTCGTAAAGTAGTCGGAAAATGTAATGCCAATTTTTATCTATTTCTGTGCGCAGTGAGCCATGTTGAGCGATGTACAAGTAATGGAAACTAGGCTGGGTCATTACACAACGTAATATGAGGTCCGCGGCCAGCCGGCTGGACGAACACCGACGAAGATGAAACATTCGACAGGTAATGCGGTCAAGAAGATCCATTTCCCACAACTGTAGCTCACCTGATCATCACCCAATGATTTCTCTCCCACTAGAGTGGAGCGGGAGGGCGTGTCAGACTATTACTGACTAAAAGCCACCCCAATGTTCCTCCTTTGATTAGCGTTCCAGGACGCCAGGTTTTTTTTATTAAAAAAAACTAGTACTTGACTGCGATCTCACCTGAAGGTAAGCAGTGATGTAATCGTTGTTGGTGAAGCGCACTAGTTTATTAAGACCCTATTCACTCTAACCTTAAAGACACTTAAATTATAATCGGACGGGAAGACCGCAGTAGGCAAATTGTTCCAGCCCTTCGATGCTTCGCGCTTCGATGTTCCGATGTACTTCCTTTCAGAAGCGAACCCAAGGCTTCAGTTGACTTCGATTCTGCTGGGCCCTTATGGTTTTGCTGACATTTCTTTGAGGCGTGCGTGGAACATTACTCGCCGTCGACGACTCGTACTTGGGCCTACGGTGACTGGAAATCAGGGTCGGGATTCCGGAGGCAGGTGCAGGTGCGTGAGGAAGCCCGTTACCTCTCGTATGCGGTTGCCTACTTCACTAGAATTACTGCTTCACAAAAGGCGGCGATGACCTGCCACTCTGCTCTGGACCATAGCCTGTACCAGGGCACAGTGCGTTTGCCCCTACGAGGACACGGCGGTGCTCCACTCAAGTGGGGCACACCTCCACCGTATGCTACATCGTGTCATCTGCTCTTAATATATAAATAATTTCAACAACATATATAAATGATACACATTTATGTATGTTGTTGAAATTATTTGACTATAACAAAGAAAAAGGTTTCTAGTCGTTTAATAGAAGGCAAGTGACAAGATTGATTCATGATTTCAACGTCGACACAACACTCATTACAATAAATATTTGTGACCTTTATTGACTATAATAACATGAAACACAATTTTTTTTCAACAGTTTTGAAAGACCCATTTTCTACCAAAGCAGCTCAAATGAAATCCCACAAATTATTATCATATTATATTAGTTGTGCCGACGCGAAAGTAGAAAATTGACGACAGAGAAAAAACTATGTGCTATTCCAGAACGTGGTCTGCCCGTGTGACAAATTGCGCCCAAATCCGTTCAGCAGTTTGAGCGTGAAGAAGTTACGACATATACACTCGCAAACATTCACCTTTATAATATCAGTATGATTTCAGTATTTAATTCACCATTCTCGTATTAGTTGAAGGTTTACCTTCTGTGTTTCCTTTACGTATCTCAGGTAGTCGGCCCACAGCTCGCTCCCGTGAGATTGCGTCGCGACCACTGGCCAGCGACCATCTGGCGGACTTTATATTAATGATACCATCTCGTACTGATCATATCTCACCCACTGTGACGTGTGAACTTATCAGGTCTGTTGTGATTAAATATTTGATTACTTTCACAGAAGAAACATAGAATGCTTAGGTATATATAATTTTTTTTCAGCTGTGCGTTGAATTCTTCGTGATCCTTGAAAGGAATCTCCCTGACGTCCAGTGATTTCGGATTCCGGCGCACCTCAGACAGCTGCCAGAGTCGGTAACGTAGAAACAAGCTAACTTATCCATTCACCATAACTGTAAGCCCACAGTATACGAATCTCCTCAAGTAAATTAATTTTTCGTATAATTTAATAAGTTACATATTTACACTTGTCTCACCAATCCCTTTATTATAATACTTCAATGAGTATGCCACAAAAAAATTGAATTCACATACTTAACGGCCGCTGCGATTACAATCGACTACAACGTGTGCCATAAAAATTAACATACTTGAGCATACATGTACATACATACAAACTCGAAGTACATTACCGTAGGTGTTAAAATACTTACGAAATAACATAACTATAGCATTAATCATATTTAGATTTAATTTAATAAGTCCTCGCTTCATTCTGGCTAGTCATTCCTACTCCATTAAAACAAAATCCTGAAAGAACAATGTGATAGTTTTGAAGCAATGCAATTTCTTGATCGTTAACCGACTTTAAAAAAAGGAGGAGGTTCTCAATTAGGTTGTATTTTTACTATAATATAATATTTTAATATATTTAAAAAAAATATTATTTCCTTTATTTATTTTATATACATATTTTGTACATTTTTAAATATTTCTTAAAACATATATATAAAAAAACATTTAAAAATATAAAAAATAGTAGCCCGCCGGTGTCGGGACAGTGTCCAAGCTACCGGTGAAGACAGGAACCTCCTCACAATGCGAATAGAATAGAATAGAATATATATTTATTTCATTGGTTAATAAAACAGGTTACATGTCACTTATAAATCAGAATTTCACAAGTGCATTCGGTGTATTTTATTTGGTGCAGTATGTCCGGGAGGGGATCTTTTGCATCCTATTGTGTACCTAATTCTTTTCACACACGGTTGAATTGTATAAAACAAGTGTGAGAAGTTTTGGATTTAAGATCCCATCAGGTACTAGGCCTGAAATTACTTATAAACTAGGAGTGACTCTGCAAGTCAAAGCCTATGCTGACGGGGGAGAGCCATTCTTTTGTGGAGCGGTTTGCTTCTCTCGGATTTGTTTATATAAACTATGTCGCCTATTCTATTTGAGAAAAGAAAGGGGTTAAATTGTTCATATTTTACGTAAGTAGAGCCGGGATCTTCTAAGCCGCAGATCGTTAGTGAAGTTAGCTTTTCGATCATATCGCGATGGAGGTCGTGAGCTCTGAGATGCCACGGGTCTTGTCCAAGCATTTCCCAGAGGATTTTAGTATCAGTGCGACGTGGGAAACCACCTGCAGCTTTCAGTGCCATTCTGTATTGTCTTTCTAGTTTCGTTAGATTGCTCTTGCTGTATCTCGGTAGAAGTTGGACGACTCCATAATCGAGTACTGGCAAGAGGCATGTCTGTATGATGAGCAATTTTGTTTCAATATTTACTTTGGATCGGTACCCTATGATGGAGTTTAGGGCGCCTTTTACTCGTTTTAGCTTTTCAACTCTTTCTTTGGTGTGTTTGTTCATTGATAATCTTTTATCAAATACTACACCGAGGTATTTTACATGGTTCTTGTATTCAATCCGTTCATTTTTTAATTGGATGTAGTTTCTGTATCCGCTGTTTATGTTCCCCCGCCTAGGTCTTTTGTGTGAAAACATGATACACTCCGTTTTATCCACGTTACATTGGAGGCCCCATCTCTTGTAATAATCGATAATTTCCTCCGCAGCCCACTCTGCACGCCTTGTGGCATGATCTGGCTTCTCCGCTGCATTAAGAATACATAGGTCATCAGCATATTGAGAGAGCATCTGACCAGCAATTCGTGGTTTTGGTATATCGGCAACTTAGAAATTGAAAAGAACGGGTCCTAGAATTGAGCCCTGTGGGACGCCGTGTGGTACATCTTTTTCTGTTCCTGTTGTTGTTCTAAATCTGCCTTTGGTGGTTCTATTTGATAGGTAATTTTCTATTATCTTTATAATGTTATTACGAGCTCCTGCTTCATACATTTTCTTTATAAGACCTGAAGCGACATCTATGGCGTCACATAAGAACTAATCCTGCATCGCGCAATCAAAGTTCTCCGCGCGATTAGAACATATATAGAACAGCCCGAAATCATCTATCGGGCAATAGCCCGGGTAATAGCCCACCAGACATATAACACCCGTCTGGTTGGAGGATCCTCCCTTTTCAATGGAGGTATGTGGGGCTTTACTCTCTGTTCCACATACCCCTAAAGACCTTTATGATTTATGGAGTCAAATGCCTTGCTGAGGTCAGTTGATATCATGGCCACACTGTGTTCTTTCTCTAGAGCATCGGTGTTGTATTTCCCAGTCCTCAATATTTGTGTTCCTGTGCCTCTTTGACGAACGAATCCGTGTTGATGTTCGGGAATCAGTTCGTTGATTTCCGTGTTTACTCTCGAGAGAATAATGCGTTCGGCCCATTTGGCCATGATATTAAGAAGGCTTATGGGCCTGTATGACTTAAGTTGTGTGTAGTCTTTTCCTGGTTTTTGCAAGAAAATGCAGATGCTTTCTTTCCGTCTTTTAGGGAAGTATCCCGTGTTAATAATAAAATCCATAATTCGCTTGAATATGGCTATCATTGTGTCGCCTCCCAATTTTAGAACATCTGCTTTTATTCCGTCAGGGCCAGGTGCTTTCTGATTTTTGAACTTTCGAAGGGCTGCTTTTAACTCTACATGTGATGTCGCTTCTAGTGGATGAAATGGTGTATTTTTTTCGGTATTTTCGTCTTCATGACAGATATCAGATATTTGAATGATTGCGGTGTTTACTAAACTATCGATAATCTCCAATTCTGTATTGCAGTTTTCTATACGGGGGAGCCTTTGAGGTGGTCTTTTCATGGCTCTTTGTATATCCCACATTTTTCTTCTGTTGTCCATCTTATTTTCTAAAACTTTATTCCAAGTTTCTTCTCTATTTTCTGCAATTTTCCTAGCTAGAGAACGTTTTAATCTGTTATATTTACTCTTTAGTTCGTTGTATCTGTTTGTGAATCTTAGAGTCCAAGCTATGTTTTTCGCCATGTTTCTCCTTTCGATCAACTTTTGAATGGATTCGGGAAGTTTTTCTTTGAAGTTGGTTTGTTTGAGTGGTACAAATTTATCCAGCGTTTGTGTTAAAGCTGTTTCCTTTATGATAATTTCTTCACAGTCTGCGTCTGTTTCTATTTTAACTTGTGGGTCTATTTTTGTTGCTAGAAATTGTTCAAACACGTCTCGTTTTTTCTGGTTTGATTTAATATCTTTCAGGTTACGACTGAGTGGTATCTCGTAATCGTTTTTCAAGTTGATTGTAGTTAACCAAGGCATGTGGTCAGAGGCTATGGATTCAACTTGTTTGCATGATTTTATGTCCAAATCTGGGTGATCATATGTTGTGATTGCTATATCTAGTATATGATTGTTGCCCATGCTAGTGGGTCTTGACGGCTGGCCAGAATGTATGATTCTGCAGTCTCCGTTGTTATGTATTTCTCGTAATAGAACTCCAAGACCTCCATCATTTGGGTGGCCGAGTAGTTTCATCCTAAGGTTCATGTCTCCTATGATTATAGCACCTTCTTCTCTTAGCAATTGTTCGAATTCATCGAACGATTCGTTTTGATTCGATATTGGGATGTAGATGCCTTTTATTGTGATATATTCTCCTGTTACGTAATTGGTGAAAACTCGAATGCTGCACCCTTCGATGTTTCTCTCATCGTCATTGAAGGAGTTGATAAGCTTGGTTTGAGTCCACCTAATACCATTTTTAATGTATATAATAGTACCTAGATGTTTGGCTTTCTGTTCATATATCTTGTCGTAATTGATGATGTTGAATTTTTGGTTATCCATGTTAATTTTTGCTTCGTTTATGATGGCAATATCTATATGGTATTTCTGAATCAACTGTTTTATTTCAGTGAACTTTTTTCTGATGCCCTGCGCGTTGATGTGCAGGATCTTTATGTGTTTTTTGCTGCATTTAGTCGAGTAGAACATCTCTAAGCTCTTTCAGGGTTGAGCACTTTAAGTACCTAGGGCATGTTTTGACTGGCGACCTCAGGGATCATGCTGACATGGAACGGGAGCGGAGGGCATTATCGGTGAGGGCGAATATGATAGCTCGCAGATTTGCACGATGCTCTAATGAGGTAAAGGTTACGTTATTTAGGGCGTACTGCACATCGCTCTACTCGTGCAGTCTGTGGGCTGACTATTCGGCTAGAAGCTATAATGCCATCCGCGTCCAGTATAATAATGCGTTCAGGGCGGTGATGGGGCTGCCCCGTTACTGTAGTGCCTCGGGTATGTTTGCGGAGGCGCGCACTGATTGTTTTAATACAACTATGCGCAAGCGCGCAACATCCTTGGTGAGCAGAGTGCGGGCTAGCTCCAACATCGTTCTAGCGATGATTTCTAATAGACTGGATTGTCCTTTCATCCGGCATTGTTCAAGTAGACACATTCCGTTACCAATGCCGGAGAGAAAATATTAATGTTAATTTATTTTTCAATTGTTATTTTATCCGTTTTTATATAATTGGTTTGTATGTTTTTTGGACTTTAATTTAACTTGATTTAATTTGATCTTAATTTATTTAATTTGATTTTATTGCATTTAATTTGATTTTATTTTATTGTAATTCATTGACAGTGTCTTATTAATTTTAATTTTAATGTATTTAATTTTATTATTTTAATTAATGTATTGATGAGTTTTGATTCTGTAAATGGGTATATTATTTCTTTATTCGTTCAATATACTTATTAATTAAATTTTTAAATATTTTTTTAACAAAATCATATAAAAAAAAAACATTTAAAAATATAAAAAATAGTAGTCCGCCGGTATCGAGACAGGGTCCAAGCTACCGGTGGTTAGGGCTCCAGAGACAGGAACCTCCTCACGATGCGAGCCGTATCGAGGAGTACTGCCTGTATCAGGCCCTTGATCCAACCGCGCAATGACAGCTTCGACAGATGGTCGTCGAAGCTTTTGGCTATAAGGCCGTTGGCGGTCACGACAATCGGCACAATGACAGCCGAGTCTACATTCCACATGTCAACAACCTCGTGTGCTAAGTCGAGATATTTAATTTGTTTCTCTTTCTCAGCTTTCACGAGATTCTCGTCATGTGGGATGGTGACATCGACTATCATTACGCGGCGCGCTAATCGGTCTATCACTACTATATCCGGCTTATTGGCTACAATAGTCCGGTCAGTAATGATAGACCGATCCCAGTACAAGGTGACATGGTCATTTTCGAGAACTGGGTCGGGCACATACCTGTAATACGGTACCTCATAATCCACTAGGTTGTATTTCAAAGCAAGTTGCTGGTGAATAATCCTGGCTACTTGGTTATGCCTGTGCAAGTACTCGCCGTTAGCCAGACGAGAACAACCAGAGATAATATGTCTGATAGACTCACCCGGACGATGGCATGCCCGACACACGTCAACCGTCCCGTTCTTCATTATATATCTCCGGTAGTTATTCGTCAAGATGACTTCGTCCATAATTGCACAGATAAAACCTTCAGTTTCCCCGAAGAGGTTGCTGAAACGTAGCCAGGCTACGGACGCTGCAAAATCTATATCAGACTCATGAAGAGCCCGATAAAAGCGCCCGTGGAGCTCCTTACTTTTCCATACTTCCTTGCGGTCATCAGTTGTAAGTACCACAGGTTTGCGCCAGTTCTCTTTAGCCATGGACAACGGGGTGAGTCCCTTGTCCACTGTGACCACATCTCGGTGCATACCCACATCGGTTTTGTGAAAGTATTCTCTGAGGCTGCACACCTCGCGGTTGTGCAGGGTCTTCGCGTTTAAAAAACCTCGACCTCCACACTTCCGCGGGATGTACAGTCTCATCACCGACGACCGTGGGTGATGCATCCGGTTTGCGGTCAGCAGTGTACGGACCCGCCTATCCACAGCGTCTAGCTCGGTCTGAGTCCATTTGAGTATGCCGAAAGAGTACATTAAGACCGGCATGACCCAGCCATTGAAGGCGCGCACCTTATTTCCACCTGACAGAAGGCTGTTTAATACCTTCTTCAGGCGGCCAAAGAAGCGCTCCTTCAACGATTGCTTCATGTCAGCAACGTTAATGCCTAACGCTTCCGACATACCCAAATACTTATAGGTTTCGGTCGAGGAGAGGGATCTAAAGTGTATGGAATCTGAGAGTTGAATCCCCTCAGATTCCATAATCTCCCCTCGCTTTACATGCATGACTGCACATTTATCCACACCAAATTCCATCCTGATGGCACTACTGAAGGTTTCAGTTACCTTCAGTAGTTCCATCAGTCGTAACTTGTTGGGGGCAATGAGTTTCAGATCATCCATGTAAAGAAGGTGTGATAGAACCTGACCACCTCTTCTCAACCGATAGCCCAAGCCTGATTCCTCCAGCAATGTGCTTAGAGGATTCAGGGCTAAGCAGAACCAAAGTGGACTCAGACTGTCGCCCTGGAATATTCCCCGTTTAATCCATATAGGCTCATCGTCCCTCCGAATCGATCGACATCCTGGATAGCGAAGAACTGTGTTCCATTGCCCCATACATGACTCAAGGAAGGTGCGTAGAGTTGCATCTATTTTATACAACTCCAACACCCTCATGAGCCATGTATGTGGCACAGAGTCATAGGCCTTCTTATAATCTATCCAACATGTCGACAGATCCTTACGAGATCGACGAACCTATTGGCTTATGGCCATGTCTATGAGGAGTAGCTCCTTAGTACCGCGAGACCCGTTCCTACATCCATTCTGAGAGGCAGACATAATTGAGTTGCTATCAATATGCTTGTTAATTTTCGTTCTCAGAATGGACGTAAGAAGTTTATAGACCGTTGACAAGCATGTTATCGGTCTATAATTCTTGGGTTCCGCAGTACTACCTGTCTTATGGAGCAGATGGGTAACGCCAGTTGTTAGAAACTGAGGTAGCGACCCAGACTCTAAGGATGACTGGAATTGAGATGCCAGGAGCGCGTGTGAGCTGCTATACCATTTTAGCCAGAAATTTTGAAGTCCGTCCGGTCCTGGAGACTTCCAATTCGGTAACGGACGGACTGCTCTGGCTACATCTATTGGGCTAATGACTATTTTTTCCATTTCTGGTATAGCTTCGCACACGCGCTCAACTTCACGCATCCAGCCATCCTCAGTGTGACAGACGGGCACCGACCAAATATTACGCCAGAAAGTATTCGTGGCGACAGCATCTGGGCGGGTCACGTCAGTCACATTTTGTTCAGGTCGCTCCCAAGCTCTGTATACCCATCTCTCATCGCTCTGGAACATGCGATTCTGCGAGTACCGGTCGACTCGCCGCTTATACCGTCGAATACGGTTGGCCCATGCACAAACTTTCTGCTTCAGGAAGTCGATGCGCTCCGTGACACGAGATAAGTATTCTCGAGGGCTGATTTCAGTCCCCGAAAACGCTCGCCTCACGTAGCGCATCACACGTGGTCGTGTATTGCCCTCCCTGAAGCAGTATAGTTTACCAATGAGCGCTCTGGCCTCATCAATACGCCTCTCAATCCTACATTGCCAGGCAGGTGCGGCAGGCTTTGGTCGAGTAGCTCCGTCACAACTTGGTAGTTTGACGTTGGCTAAACGACATGCCGCAATAGCCCCGCAATAGAGGATTGAGTGCGTATCAGCGAGGTTTACGCTGCTCTCGAACACATTCTCAAGCAGCGAGTCCAGAGCACACACTAGCGCCCTATTTTTTTTGTGCATAGGTAACCGGGGTAGACGAGGTCTAAGAGCGATCGGAGTCGATCTGTACTCGCGGAGTGCATCCTCCAGTGCGCTCCTCAGTCGATCGTTGCACTGGCTACTTACTGTGACAACCCTATCATCTGCTTCATCATCAATATGATTGGACCGCGGCAGGATTGCATCTGTAGCCTGTGGTGCCTCAGTCTGTGTCTGTGATGGAGTCGAGATGATACGGTTGCTCAGTACCTCTGAGCGCAGCCTATCAAGTGCGGCGCCGTCCAATCTGTGATTTCGTTGGATAACCCGCACCTGATCCGACAATCGTTGAGCCGTGACATTGACGGTTGGTTCCAGTTCCTGAAACAGAGACAGCATCCTAACACGGTACGCAGTGAGGTTAGTTCCCCCCTCTGTAGATCCATAATATGCGCGCATGACATTTTCGTTCATGGACTGAGTCCATTTCATGCGCTGCACACAACCACCGGTAGCGGGGACCCGGCTCGAGGCCGGTTGGCCCCTAGGTCCTAAGCTCTTCGGTGGCCGGCCTCTCCCCGGCCGACGTACAGGTGTTGGCGACGTCGGCGGGGAGAAATACTCGTCGCTCGAGCTCGACGCAACTGCAGCCGTCGGTGACACTGGTGATCCGAGGACCGGCGGCGGCGAGGCGGAGCTGAGCGACGAGCCCAGGGGTGAAGGGCGTGCGCGTCGGGTAGCTGCTCTCGTCAACATGATCATAAATGTTTTTTCATTCTTTGTTTCATTATTTCATTGTATTTATATTGATGACATCTGTCATCTGTCTGGTAGATATGCATATTTTTTCTTTTCTTGATTATTGTCGTTTTATTTTCTTTGGTTTTGATGAGTATTTAATGGGTGTTGTTTTTTGTTAGCTATTGCTGTGAAAAATATGTAAAACTGGGATCAGAAATTAATATTTAAAAAGTTTCGTCAATGAAAAAACAACTTGTTGACATTGGGTGTTGCCAGCTTATTATTATTATTTCCTTTATTTACTTTATATACATATTTTGTACATTTTTAAATATTTCTTAAAACATAAATAAAAAAAAAACATTTAAAAATATAAAAAATAGTACCCCACCGGTATCGGGAACAGGGTCCAAACTACCGGCGGTCAGGGCTCCAGAGAAAGGAACCTCCTAACGATACGAGCCGTGTCCAGGAGTACCGCTTTCTGAATCAAGGCCTTGATCCAGCCGCCTAACGCGAGCCTCCTAAGGTGTTGGTCGAGGCTCTTGGCTATTAAGCCATTGGCTGACACGACTATCGGTACAATGATCGCTGAGTCCACATCCCACATGTCGACAACCTCGCGAGCCAAGTCAATATACTTGATTTGTTTATCTTTCTCGGCTTTCACGAGGTTCTCGTCATGCGGAACGGATATGTCAACAATCATTGCACGCCTCTCGCTTCGGTCCACCACCACTATATCAGGCTTATTGGCTACAATAGTCCTGTCAGTGATGATGGACCGATCCCAGTACAAAGTGATATGACCATTATCAAGAACTGGGTCGGGCTCATACCTGTAGTACGGCACTTCCGATTCCACAAGAGAGTATTTCAGAGCAAGTTGCTGATGGATAATCCTGGCTACAAGGTTGTGTCTATGCAAGTACTCTCCGTTAGCTAGACGAGAACAACCAGAGATAATGTGACGAATTGATTCTCCCGGACGGTGACATGCCCGACAGATGTCAACCGTGCCGTCCTTCACAATAAATCTCCGGTAGTTATTCGTCATGATAACTTCGTCCATAATTGCACAGACAAAACCTTCGGTTTCCCCAAAGAGGTCACCGAAACGCAGCCAGGCTACGGACGCCAATTGGTCTACATCGGGCCCGTGAAAGGCCCGGAAAAAGCGTCCGTGAAGTTCCTTGCTCTGCCATACTTCCCTGCGATCGTTAGTGTCAAGCACTACCGGTTTACGCCAGTTCTCGTTAGCCAGAGAGAGCGGGGTGAGTCCCTTGTCCACTGCCACTACATCTCGATGCATACCCACGTCGGTAGCTAGGAAATATTCCCTGAGACTGCATACCTCGCGGTTGTGTAGGGTCTTAGCATTTAAAAAACCTCGACCTCCACACTTCCGCGGGATATACAGTCTCATCACCGACGATCGTGGGTGATGCATTCGGTATGCAGTCAGCAGTGTGCGGACCCTCCTATCCAGGGCGTCGAGTTCCGTTTGAGTCCATTTGAGTACGCCGAAAGAGTACATCAATACCGGCATGACCCAACCGTTGAAGGCGCGCACCTTGTTTCCGCCTGAAAGAAGACTATTGAATACCTTCTTCAGGCGTCCAAAGAAACGTTCCTTCAACGATTGCTTCATGTCAGTGATATTGATGCCCAGAGCTTCCGACATACCCAAATACTTATAGGTTTCGGTTGGAGAGAGGGATCTCAGGTTTATGGAATCCGTGAGTTGAGTGCCCACGGATTCCACAACCTCCCCTCGTTTTACATGCATGACCGCACATTTTTCCACACCAAACTCCATCCTGATGGCACTACTGAAGGTTTCAGTTACCTTCAGTAGCTCCATCAGTTGCAGATTGTTGGGGGCAAAAAGTTTCAGGTCATCCATGTAAAGTAGGTGAGATATTACCTGACCACCTCTCTTCAACCGATAGCCTAGACCTGAATTCTCCAGCAGTGTGCTTAGAGGATTCAAGGCTAGGCAAAACCAAAGTGGACTCAAACTATCACCCTGGAATATACCTCGCTCGATCCTTACAGGTTCGCTATTCCTCTGGATATGTCGACATCCTGGATAGCGGAGGACCGTACTCCATTGCCTCATACACGACATCAGGAAGGTGCGTAGTGTTGTATCAATTTTATACAATTCCAGCACCCTCATGAGCCATGTATGAGGAACAGAGTCATAGGCCTTCTTATAATCTATCCAACATGTCGACAGATCCTTTCGGAAACGTCGAACCTGTTGGCTAATGGTCATATCAATGAGGAGCAGCTCCTTAGTACCGCGGGACCCGTTCCTACATCCATTCTGAGAAGGTGACATGATCAGATTTTTGTCGATATGACTATTAATTTTGCTTCTCAGTATGGATGTAAGAACTTTATAGACCGTTGGCAAACAGGTGATCGGTCTATAATTTTTAGGCTCCGCAGTACTACCTGACTTATGGAGCAGGTGGGTTATTCCTGTTGTTAGGAACTGGGGTAGCGACCCTGACTCTAAGGCAGACTGAAACTGATATGCCAAGCGAGCGTGCGATCTTGTAAACCACTTAATCCAGAAATTGTGCAGCCCATCCGGCCCTGGAGATTTCCAGTTTGGCAACGGACGGACTGCACGAGCTACATCTTGGGGGCTGATGTCAATTGCCCCCATTTGTGGTATTGGATCGCACGCACGCTCGACCTCTCGAGTCCAGTCACCCTCGGTGTGACTGACAGGCACCGACCAGATGCTGCGCCAGAATGAACTCATGGCGTCATCATCCGGGAGGCGCGTATCAGTCACACCTTGGTCCGGTCTCTCCCAAGCCCTATAAACTCACCTTTCATTACTCCGGAATGTGCGATTCTGGGTGTATCGCTCCACCCGCCGCTTATACCTGCGGATACGGTTTGCCCATGCATACACCTTCTGCTTCAGGAAGTCGATGCGCTCTGTGACACGGGACATATAGTCTCGGGGGCTGATGTCAGTCCCCGAAAACGCCCGCCTCACAAAGCGCATCACTCTTGGGCGAGTTGCCCTCCCTGAAGCAGATTAGTTTGCCGATGAGTGCTCTGGCCCCACCAATACGACGCTCGATCCTGCACTGCCAAGCCGGCACGGCTGGTTTCGGTCGTGTAGATACGTCACAGCTTGGAAACTTGACGTGAGCTACACGACATGCCGCAACAGCTGCGCAGTACATTATCGAGTGTGTATCAGTGAGATCTTCGCAGTCGTCAAAATAGTTTGACAACTGCAAATCCAGAGCAGCCACCAGCGCCTTATTCTTATTATGCATGGGCAAACGAGGTAAGCGCGGCCTAAGTTCGAGCGGCATGTTGCGATACTCCCGAATAGCACACTCCAAAGCACTCCTCAATTCATTGTTGCACTGGGTACTTACATGTGTAACCATGTCAGTAATCTCTTCGTCAGCATGGTCGGAAAGATGGTAGGACGGTGGTACCATCACTGGTACCACAGGCTGCGACGAAGGAGCAATGGCATGGTTACTCATTTCCGTACGGAGGCGATCAAGTACAGTATCGTCCAACATATGATTACGCTGGATAACCCGCACCTGATCCGACAGTCGTTGAGCCGAAACGTTGACGGCTGGCTCAAGCACCTGAAACAAAGAGAGCATCCGAACACGGTACGCGGTCAGGTTGTTTCCTCCCTCTGTAGCCCCATAGTATGCGCGCATGACATTCTCATTGATGGATTGCGTCCATCGCATGCGCTGCACACTTCCGCCGGGAGCTGGGACCCTATCAGAGGCCGGTGGGCCTCGAGGTCCTAAGCCACTCGGCGGCCGGCGTCCTCTCCGTCGACGCGCAGGTGGTGGTGACGTGGGCGGAGAAAAGTAATAATATAATAATAATAATAATAATAATAATAAAATTTATTCAAAATTATACAGTAAATCAGTGAATATCGACTTTCTTAAATCTATAACAAGTTCTCAACGTGTTTTATGCCTGAACTAGGTCATCCTGTGTTTCAGGCGAGAAAAGGTAAAACATTATGAATAAATAATCACAGTAATTTACAACAAAAAGGTAAAATAGTCATCAAGTAGGTAAGCAAGTAAAAAAAGTGTATACATTACAAAAAAATCTTACTTGCTAATAAAATCTTACTATACTAACTTAGCTAACTAATCAAAATAAATAGTGCAAGCAATCTTTATTTTAATACAACTAGTAACTTCTCTGTATCTTCATAGGACAATTTTTGTAGAGCTTCCTTGAGAGACTTCTTACAATTTACGTAATTTAAGGAATAAATGCTTGCTTTCGCATTCAGTCTATTATAAAGAAGAGGTCCCAGAAAAACATAAAATTTGGCTGTGAAAGCATGTTTTGTACTTTTTGTGGGACAAACTATATCTTTCCGTCTCTTTTTAGTAAGCTCAGTGCTGTAATGGAGGGCTGTGTGTTGTTTTAGTACAGTGCTCAATATAAATAACTGTCGGACTGTTAGTACTTCACAAGTTTTATAAAGCAGGTTAGTGGGAAAAAGAAAAGGGCGGCAAGTAGCCACCTTGAGAATCGCTCTTTGGGCTCTTTCAATCGGTAGTAACAAAGTTTTACCCGCTCCACCCCATGAGGTAATGCAGTAAGTCAATATTGACTGACATAGAGCAAAGTAAACTTGCCTAATAATTTTGGTGTCTGCAATATGTCGTAACTTTTTAAATACGAATATCAGCTTACGAATCCTATTATTTAAAACTTCCATATGCTGTTTGAACGTAAGGGTCTCATCTATTATGACACCTAAGTATTTTATTTTATTAGTTTTATTAATATTGGGACACATATACGAGCATTCTGCAGGGGTTGTACAACAATGGGCAGATAAAGTTGAGGCGTTATTAGTAGATTGTTTGCGCATCGAAAACTTTATATAATTTGTTTTATCTGCATTTAGGGTTAGTGAGTTGTGCTGAAGCCATTTATTTACAATATCGAAGCCGTCTTGCGCAAATTTGTGGACTTCATGTTCCGATTCAGCCGAAAAGAGAAGAGCAGTATCATCAGCGTACGATATTATTATACCGTGATTAAGCTTGAGATTACAAAGGTCGTTTATATATATTAAAAACAGGGTAGGCCCTAAAATACTTCCTTGGGGAACACCAAAAGACGTATTTTTTTGGTCTTCGCTGAGGACACTGCCAATCTTAACACACTGGGTACGGTCTTCCAAATAGCTTTTGAAGAGTTTCAGTTGAATGCCTCTTATTCCCACAGCCTCAAGCTTGCGCAACAGATTAGGAATAGAAACTGTGTCAAAAGCCTTTGCGAGGTCCAGGAAAATGCCTACTGAATGGTTACCCTTGTCAAGTTCTTGCGCCAGAAAGTCAGTCAGATGATGTACGGCATCGGCAGTTGAAACTTTAGGTCTAAATCCAAACTGACGCTCCGATAAAATTGATTTGTTTTCCAGATATTTGAACAATCTTTTGTTTATTATTTTTTCCAATATTTTGGACATGGCAGGCAGCAGAGAGATAGGTCTATAATTTGTAACTTGTTCTTTACTGCCTGATTTATAAACAGGGACAACAACTGCTTTTTTTAAGCACTTAGGAAAAATACCCAAAGATAGACACATGCGAAAAATGTAAGTCAGTGGTGGTACCAAAATATTTCTGAATTTTTTAATAATTTTATTTGATATTTGATCCCAGCCAACTGCACATTCGTCTTTCAAGGTCATAATTATACTTTCTATCTCTGTCTCGTCAGTATCTAGCAGGGCAAAAGATGTTAAAGTGGAACTACGCTTATTAGGATTGTCCGTCAGACAAAGTGAGTGACCTCGGTTATTTTTTTCCGCCAAAGACTTTCCAACATTAATAAAGAAATTATTTGCTATGTTAGCAGATGTCAGCTGTGACGAGTGCGCTTGTAATAAACTTGAAGATGACTCATTTTGTTTTGATGAAAAAGTTGCATTTTTAATGTATTTCCATATCATTTTACTATTTGTTCCAGCCTTACCCAATTCAGTTTTATCGTAGTTGTTTTTAACTTTTTTAAGTAGATCATTACAAAAATTACGATATCTTTTGTACGACAGCTGTAGGACTGTATTCTCTGGATGAGATTTAGATTTCATGTGCAGTTTATCTCTGTGTTTCATACAGCGGATCAGACCTGTTGTGATCCAGGGTTTTATGTTGCAATTTTTGTTGCTAAACTGCGATATGACCGTATTTTTCTGAATTGCATGACGTACATTTTCTATTACATACAACATACAATACTGTGGGTCAGCGGAATTATAGACTGGATCGAAGTTGATGACGCGTAAGTCTTCTTCAAGTTTATTTATATTCAATTTCGAGACTACGCGAGTGTTTTGTTTAGGTAAATTACAATTTAGGGTTAGTAGGACAGCATTATGATCTGTTATTGTAGAGTTAATAACAAGTGCAAGTGAAGGGAAATTTGTTTTAAGTATGATATGGTCCAAGCAAGAGCCACTATGATGTGTAGGAAAACTATGTGCGGGAAGCAAGCCATGATATGCGCATAGGTTGAGGTAGTCCTGAGCAGATGCGTCAGCACTTCCTGGAAGAATATTAATATTAATATCTCCAATTACTATCGTGTTTTTAAAAGGTGATAGGTTTTGCAAGACATCATTCAGAGAGTCAGTAAAATTGTTACTATTTTTGAAAGAGGGGGGGGCGATATAATGCCACTATCGCAAATTCTGATCCAATCTTCACTACTAAACTGTTACAGTCTTGCATATTTGGTTCCTCAACAGAGACCTTCAGATGATCTCTTACGTAAACTATCACCCCATCATTTTGATTATAATTCCTATCACTTTTGTACATCTTATACCCTGTGATTAGTGGTATATTATATTGTTTGGCAAGCCAGCATTCTGTTAAAACAATAATGTCACAGTTAATGTTGAGCCGTTGTTGAAATACGCTAAAGCTGTCAAAATTCTTAAAAATACTGCGAATATTTTGTGTTAGTACGGTTAATGGTGTTTTGTAGCCGGAAATATATTGTTTGCAGCTTTCAGCTTCACAAAGTTTAGACTCAGATACAGAAAAGTTATCTAAATCATTAATTAAATGGTTTATCATAATAACAAAAAATAAATAAAACTTTACTATAAAACTGAAAAAGGTCTTAAATAAATAACTTATTAACGGCGCTCTTAGGCACCTTCATAATCTATTGTGTTGATATACCTTTTTTCGGCCATCATTTTCGCCGGGCAGTCAGCTGCGCCTGTGTTGTGCTTGTCTGGCTTTTTGAAATGCAAGCAAGTAGCGCATTTTGGCTCATCTGACCTCTTTGGACATTCTTTGATCGAGTGTCCTTGCTCGCCACAGTGACCACAGGTGTAGGACGTCTGTCGACATGATTTGGCAGCATGGCCATATTGCTGACACTTATAGCATCGTGTGACCAAGGTAAAATCTCTTACAGGGCATGATGACCAATTTACAAACACTCGTTCTTTTGATATTAGGGCTTTGCGTATGACTGCCGATACTTCTACGACATAGTTGCAATTGTCAGCGTCTCTCTTACCCGACTTATGGCTTAACTTGATTGAGGTCAAAAACGTCTGAAGGCTGCAGTCCTGAAGCTTCTCGGCGAGATTTTGGTGGTACAAACACGTAAAAACCTCGTTTTCTGACATGGACGTCGGAACTCCTATAATTACAACCCTAGGCTTCCTTTTATAAGGTTCATCGACTGTTAGACCTGATTTTGTTAGCTGCTCCGATTGTCTCAGCTTCTCGATGTCGTCTTTCGTCTCAGTGCTTATGATAACACCGCCGTTTTTGGTCTTGCGCAGGCCTCTAACATGCAGCTTCATCTGTTCGGGGCAAATAATTTTTTGGACGAGAGATTTCGTCTCATCACTAGACTTTAATTTGTCCTTCGGATAAATGGCCACAGAACTTACGTTTGTCGGCTGGATGTAATTGTTGGCTCCTTTTTTGACCATGTCAGCAAAAGAAGCTCCCAGGGCAGGTTTTGATTTTTCTTCGACACTCAACTTGAGTTCCTTTAGTTGCTGTGAAAGGTCGAGTTGGGTTTCAAGAGCTTTGGCAGCATTGTGGGATTGGAAAGCTTTCGCTTTCATGTACTGGTACTGTACCGCCAATTGCGATGTGCCATTACCGACTTTCCGGCATAGGGCATTGATGCGCAATTTTTGGTCCATATTCAGCTTGCCTTCTGCTGCGATAGCGCACACCTCCTGCAGGCTCTGGTCGATGGTCGTCATCCAGCTCTGAATTTCCGACGTCGTAATTGCTTCAAGAGTTTCATTCCTTTGTTGCGGCGCTTGAGGGGGAGGAGCGGAGACTGCTACGGGTGTAGGCGGCGGGGAGCGAGCACACCTACTTCTTGGGCTGAAGGGACTATCCTCCATCGTAAAGTAGACTATTTATGAATTATTCACTGATCATTATTATAGGAAAACACCTCAAACCTAATATATGACTCAATTTACTTTATTAACAGCAGTTTAATAAAAACTAGGTCACGATTTCGCAAGTGATTATTTGTTTATACTAATATTGTTCGATACGTCTGTTCACTACGATCGTCAAATACAATACTCGTAAAAGTACTCGTCGCTGGAGCTCGACGCAACTGCCACGGCCGGTGTCACAGCACTCACGGTGGGGCTGGATTCCGGCGGCGGCGAGGCGGAGCTGAGCGACGAGGCCGGAGGTGGTAGGCGTGCACGGCGAGCTGCGGCTCTGGTCAACATTTTTGCGGTCTTTTCACTTTTCAGCTTCAATTTTCCATAGTTTCTATTATTGATGATTTCATCTTTGTATGTGTTTGTTTTGGTGTAATTTTTTCTTCTCTCATATTTGTTATTTCTGAAGTTATCTATTTCTTTTTAATTTCATGATTTTAGGGTGTTTTGGGATTTATTAGGTAAATTTGTTATAAAAAAATTGTGCAGAGAAAATTTTAGCTTGTCACTTGGTTGACAGCCGAGCCACAGATTTCTATTATTATTATTAGTTTTATAAACTTTTCCATAGTTGTATCGAATATAGCATTTTTTTCTTTTTTTGTTAATTTTTCGCATGGCTGGCTCTGTTTGCTTTCGGCATTGTCGCTTAAGCTTCTCGTTGCCTGTGCATACGATGTACCCTTTACAATAGTCGATCTGCGTGTTGGAGATCTCGATTTCCTATTTGTCACTTGCGGTGTTAGCTTAGGTGCAGATGGAACATTGATGTGTTTCTCTTCCGCTTTATCAGCCTTTTTCTTTTGTCTTTCTATTGCTCTTTTGAAAAATGGGCATTTCCTCTGTGTTGCTGTGTGTTGCTCTGGCTGCACATCTTTACAGTTTGAGCAGACACTAACCGATTCATTCTGATTGTTTTTAATCAATAAGGTTGGTTCTCTTTTTGGCGCGTGACATGCGCTTGTTGCGTGATTGAATTTAAAGCAATTTTTGCATTGAAGTACTCTATCCGACCCTGCTTTGTATCTTTCAGGTCTTAGCTTGTGTGCACAGTAAAACGATTCTGTCGCATTTTTCATTCGTTCAGCTATCTCGTTGTATGAGAAATTGAGAATTCGCCACTGAATATACACAGTTGTACATCGCTCGTTATCTTTTTCATGTTGAGAGGGCGGATACCTATGCACTTTTCCATCTCGTCTTTTTGTTCTTCGACTGTATAGTCATGCCCCATATTTCTGATTATGATTTTTGTTGTTTTTACTTGTTCAGCTTTTGGTTTTGGTGCTATGAACACGAGGTCTGGTTTGAAGCTCTTGATATCTTCTATTGCCTTTGCTCTCTTCTCTAAGTCGGTAAGTGTGATGAGAATATTTTTACTTCTCTCATTTCTGATAACACAATGCAAGCCGTATCGAGGAGTACTGCCTTCTGTATCAGGCCCTTGATCCAACCGCGCAACGACAGTTTCGACAGGTGGTCGTCTAGACTTTTGGCCATCAGGCCATTGGCGGTAACAACAATCGGCACAATGATAGCCGAGTCCACATTCCACATGTCGACAACCTCGTGTGCTAAGTCGAGATATTTAATTTGTTTTTCTTTCTCAGCTTTCACGAGATTCTCGTCATGCGGGATGGTGACATCGACTATCATTGCGCGGCGCGCTAATCGGTCTATCACCACTATATCCGGCTTATTGGCTATAATAGTCCGGTCAGTAATGATAGACCGATCCCAGTACAACGTGACATGGTCATTTTCAAGAACTGGGTCGGGCACATACCTGTAATACGGTAACTCTGAATACACTAAGGTGTATTTCAAAGCAAGTTGCTGGTGAATAATCCTGGCTACTTGGTTATGCCTGTGCAAGTACTCGCCGTTAGCCAGACGAGAACAACGGACGGACGATGGCATGCCCGACACACGTCAACCGTCCCGTCCTTCGTTATATATCTCCGGTAGTTATTCGTCAAGATGACTTCGTCCATAATTGCACAGATAAAACCTTCAGTTTCCCCGAAGAGGTTGCTGAAACGTAGCCAGGCCACGGACGCTGCAAAATCTACATCAGACTCATGAAGAGCCCGATAAAAGCGCCATAAAAAATATTATTATTATCATTCCGTTTATTCATAAGTTTATACGTACGTTATATAAATTATATTTTTAAATATTACAATAAAAATTTAAAAAAAAACATAAAAATAGTGTCCCACCGGTATCGAGAACAGGGTCCGAGCTACCAGTGGTCAGCGCTCCAGATAAAGGAACCTCCTAACAATACGAGCCGTGTCCAGGAGTACCGCTTTCTGAATCAAGCCCTTGATCCAGCCGCCTAACGCGAGCCTTCTAAGGTGTTGGTCGAGGCTCTTGGCTATTAAGCCGTTGGCTGGCACGACTATCGGTACAATGATCGCCGAGTCTACATCCCACATGTCAACAACCTCGCGAGCTAAGTCAATATACTTGATTTGTTTGTCTTTCTCCGCTTTCAAGAGGTTCTCGTCATGCGGAACGGATATGTCAACAATCATTGCACGCTTCTCGCTTCTGTCCACCACCAATATACCAGGCTTATTATCATTTTCAATATTTATCTATATCTATCTATCTATTTACCTTTGGAAGGCGTACGAGGAGCCGAAGCCAACTCGCAGACGCCCTTTAGATAATTATAATGGAACATAGCATAGCATAGTCGGCCTTATAATGTTCCCACTGTTGGGACTCAGGCCTCCTCTCTAGGAGAGGGAATGGGCTGAAATCCGCCACGCGGGCCCAGTGCGGGTTGGTGGATATCACATGTCTTCGAATTTTTGGTTCTAGGACATGCCGGTTTCCTCACGATGTTTTCCTTCACCGTTTTGAGAGCAGTGGTGATGAAATAAATTACACAAAGTAATGCGCCTGGCTGGTAATGGAACATGATACCATATTATCATCATTATTATTATTTTTTATGTTTGTTACCTCAGAACTCCGTCGCTTATGGACCGATTTGCAAAATGCTTTTTCCCCTAAAAGGATATGCTTCCAGATTGGTCTATTTTTTTCAAAATCCAGTTCTGATGATGGGATCCATTAGGAATCAAGGGAACTTCTCAAATATTATAAGCAACTGTATAGTGATTTTAGTATTTTCATCGAGAACTTAAGCATTTATAGTCAAAAAGTAACCTTTGATGAAGTGAAACTGATGAAGAAGACCAGAAATGGCCAACGGAAATTCACCCTCACATAAATTTCAAAATGAAGATAGTTAAGTAACTATGACAATACAAATAAATAAATGGTTCTAAACAGTCATGTTGAAAATGATTTCGTCGAAGTGATCTGATGATGATAGAGCCGGAAGGTAGGCACTGGAACTCCGTAATTAATCAATGTCATCTAGCCGTGTTTGGGGTTATTAGAATTGTCATGAGATACACTTTGGATATAAGATACTATCGAACTAACCTGATGGTGGGGCCTGGAGGTGGATGGGAACTTTATAATAAAGTAATTTATCCTAGCAGTGTTTGGATTAATTCGAATTGTCATGAATTGCACTTTGGCTATAAGATACTATCGAACTGACCTGATGATGGAGCCGGGAGGTGGATGGGAACTTTATGATAAAATAATGTTTTGTTTTCGTAAAAAGTGTTTTTTATTTTATAATCTCTTTAGTACACGAGACGCGCCTTACGACAGTGGTACAAAGAACTCTATTAGATTCACTTAAAGCGACTCCAGATAGGGACGAAAGATTCTGGAGTGGCGACCACGTATCGGAAGACGCAGCGTTGGAAAGCCTCCCAGAAGGTGAACCGATGACCTGGTGAGGGTCTCGGGAATGCGATGGATGCGAGACGCACAGGACCGGTCGTTGTGGCGACGCTTGGGGGAGGCTTATGTCCAACAGTAGACGTCTTTCGGCTGAAATGATGATGATGATGATGACTTAATAGCGTTGCTGTTAGAATCTCACTCACACTCACAGGACGATGAAAAATACAAAACGAAGTAATGAAATTCATAGAACAGGGATGCAAAAATGCGAATGAACTGCACTGTAATCAATATTACGCAAAATTTAAAAAAATATTTCATTCCTTCAAAACAAACTTCGCATAAAAAAAACAAACAAACCAACAAATGAAACACAAATATTACAGTGCATTTAGTTTAATCAAGCGCTCTATATTTACAAGCTCGGTAAAAATATATGGATTCTGATATATAATAGACCCGAAATACCTACTCACAATAGCAATTATGAGCGCACACAACATTTGTTCACGTCACTGACCCAGACAATCCGGAACATTACTGGAGAGCTCACTGCCAATATGTTAACCAACCAAATATTTGCACCGCTTTGAAAACGTACCAACAATCTATAAGCAAGTCTGTTTATTACTGTTTTATTTCGTCGGCAGCTCCCCACGGCACGCTTAGGCGTATTCTGTATCAATATGTGTCTTTTGGAAATAGACGTAACTACGTAATAGTCCGCGCATAAAATGAGGTAAAGGTTACAATAGAAGGCTCATGTTTATAACACATGTTTTAAAATTGTGAAAGACCTGTTACAACAAATAACTTTGCAGCCAACTTTAAAGATAACCTCTAAGTAAGTGGAACATCCGAATGCTTTTCCAAGAGTTTTAATATCTATCATTATATAAAAAATGGTTTTAGAAATTTCATTCGTTCTGTATATTTTAACACAGATCGGCCATTTCTGCTGTTGTCTTGAGTGGTCCTTTTGTGCGGCCTGTCCTATCAGCTCGAGTCCACGACAGAGCCCCCCCCCCCTTCACTCGCCCGCCGCCGCCTCATGAATACAGATGCAGACTACAATGCGAAACAACAACGTTTTATTTTACTGCGTTTATTTACAAACAGCCTTAAAGACGTTGTAATTGAACGACGCCCTGAAATAACTGGCTCCATAAAACAAAGGCACTTTCTGTTTGTAACGAAAATGTAAGAAAAATATTCGATCGACTGTTTATTTTTCTATGAAAATGGAGAAAGAAAGAAACACACGCTATGAAATGGAAGGCACTGTTTAATATTAATACCTCCTTAAATATTTTCTTTGGGAAAATTTCGTCTGTTTACTAAAAACCTTATTCTTGAAACAACATTATTTTAAGACATAAAATTGTATCCATTTCGTTACTAGACTGATAGCTAATAATTTCCTCTAGTCTAGAGTCTACACTGAAAATTACTTTTACTATGAATGTCATCAATTCGGTATATTTCGACCCACAGTGAAAGGATAATACGGGTAATTTAGACAAGAAATGATTTAAACTAGATCTTTTGAAGTCGTCAGAAGTTTCAGTTCTAGGGTAGTCGATTTCCAGACAATTGGCCATTGTTATCCAAAGCGGCATTTCGTAGATATCTTTCAGTGCCCTAATTACTTCAGGAGCGAGGGCGAACAAAGCGTCATACAATAAAGGAGGCCCTAATGATAAAAGTTGCTCTAATAAAGTGCACCCACAACATAGTTGCAGAAGGAGCAGTCTCTACAAGCGTCTGCACTTATCTGGAGAAAATTAAATACGCTAATATACCTTAAGTTTTAGTTTTATTTCTATATATCTTTTGGTAAATTGAGGTGGATACCGCGTAGGGTTGTGGGTTATGAGACATTTTTTTAGGAAAAAGGAAAAAACAGAACCCTTATAGGATCACTTTGTTGTTTGTCTGTCGGTCAAGACCCTTTATGTCGAGAACGCGTGGAGGTATTAACTGAAATTTAAACCATATACTTAAGTCTGCAGTCCCTTGAAGCTGTGAAAAAAAAACAAACTTCTAAGTTAAAGAAAGAAAAAGATTTGGCCGTTTATGTCGTAAATATTTCGACGCTCTAAATGAAATCTAAATTCATAGGGTACTGCCCGTTGACCCAGAATCCTGAAATTTGGCATATAGCAAGGTCTTATAGCACAGATATAGGAATAAATCTGAAAACAGTAAATTTGTTATTACGTCACAAAATAAAAAAAAATACTTTTTTGCAACTTCATTCGGCAATTAATAATAATAATAATATTCTTTATTCCGAGCAACAAGACTCAATTAGTGTTAGTAAAAACAAAACAAACTTACAACTATGTTAGTGACACAAATACAACTAAAAATTACATACACACTCACAATAAAACAATCATTGCTTCAGCACCCCAGCAGAGATACTGGAGCAACGATTTAGAATATAGCAGTCCAGTCTGTCAGCAATCATGCCCAAGATGCCGCTGGGACTGGCTCGCACCAGGGATGCATATCTTTTACGCATTAATGCATAGAAGCAATCAACTCGCATTTCCGCAAACTTCCCTGATGCGCTACAGAAGCGAGGCAGCCCCGTCAACACCCTGAAAGCATTATTATACTGCACGCGAACTATGTATAGGTAAATTTGTACGGAACCCTCAGTGCGCGGGTCCGATTTGCACTTGCTCAGTTTTTTTATTGTGTTAAGTAGTTTTTATGGAACCTGTTTGTTTAAACACAAGTTTTTTGGTACTTCTGCACGCTTATGTTGTGTAATGTAAGTGTTAGCGGCGGAGGGAGTCTATTAGCTGGAATTGACTCAACTATCCGGCAACAAATTCAATTTGCCTGACGTTGAAGAATTATTACATAGTCAAACTTTACAACAGGCTCCACTACCCGGCTCACAACTGAATCTCAATTAGCCACCAGAGTCAGTAGTTACAGGGTTTTACTCGTACATTAATATCTTTAAATTAGTTTGTGTATCATTGTTATCATCAATTTGATATTTTAATGCCTCTTGACCAGCCAAACAGTTACCTGTACAATATTTTAAATGTCACACAATTGTTTTTATTTAACTAAAATAAAATTCATTTAACTGTAAGTGCGAACGTACAAGTTGCAATGTTGTACAAGTTTTATCTGGTGCACACATTACAATGGACATAGGAAAGTTGTACAACAACTGTAACGGTTGCTTTGCGCATAACAAGAATGCAGAGAGCTCGCGGGCTGCCGGCGACGTGCCGCAGATACCAGCGGAACAGTACCCTCCGACATCCGAGTACCACACATACGATACACGGAGAGAAGTTCTTTTTTCATATCCCGCTACTACGTTAGAAACATTCCCCTTTGTTACAAACGTTGTAAATAAATTAAATGGTGGTGATCCCATATGTACTAATATAACACGCATTCGTAATGTTAGCTTTTGGGGATCTTTGCGCTTCGTAATAAATCCTATTTAGTGTCTAACTTTGGTTTATTTTCTTAAAAAACATTTATTTAGCCTGAACTTTATTATTGTCCTCTATGGACTTGCCGAACTTCAGCCTATCTTCAGCGGAAAAATGGGAATTTAAATAAATACATTTCCGACTTGTGTATAAAGTTGGGTAATAAAATATAAGCAGCGCAGTTTGTCTCGGGGGGTTAGCGACTGCAGTGATATTAAGTTGAGGAGTTATTGCGACTCAGAACTTGCAGCAATAACCGTGTTCGAGGATTCTCATACATTTAGTTCTGACGGTAATCGGATCGCCGATATAGAGGAAGTAGTTTGAGACTACTACACTCTTCTCAAGTGCACTTTGCAAGGCTGCGGAACCCGCATTGTATGAGAAATTTATCAAAATGTTGGTACTTCTATACGAATAACGTAACTTAAAATGTTGTTATTTTTCTGTTAGCAAGTTAAACTCTGGAATATTTTGAGAACGCTTTTGTAGTCTGTAATTTAGAAGTTAGGTAAAAGTTTATTTTAATTTCCGCAAGTTATACTAGGTTGGTTGGAAACGTTTTTATCAAGTTTTGTCGGTTTATTTTATCTTCGTTTTAGACATCGCTGAGCAAAAGTGTAAAAGTCAAGTAACGAGCGCGCCTGGTCATCTGAGCAATTGGATTAATTGAGTGAGGACCTGCTACTCCGTACCCGCTGACCGTCTGCAGACCCTCGCAATCGAGTTTGAGTTCACAATCGAGTTACGTTTTGGTGTAAATTAATTTTGTTGACGTCCACCAATTAGAACTGAAGAACTGACTGATCCGTTACAGTTAACGCTGACATTAATCTTGTAGTATCTACATCTTTGATTTGCTGTAGTAATATGAAAAACATTAAATTCTATCTTTGTTAGGCTTCTGGTTACTTAGAATAACCACCATGTTTTTTTTTTATTAAAGTATAACAAGCAAAACATTCCTTAATTTTTTTTTTCCTTTTACTATGTGATGCCATGAAACGTTTAATACATAAACCTACCTATATTATTTTTAGTTTTAAAAGCAGTGTGCAGTAAAACGCTCTCATAAGTACCTACTAGTAACATGAGCGATGTATTCTCTGCACATCAATTCATCCGCATCGGGCGCTTTAAGTTCTATCGTTTCAAGAATTTCCAATTAGCTTTCTGTGCTAGTAGCCGAGCGAGAGCGTCCGGAGCAGTGTGAGCGGTGCGAGCGCAGTGAGCGGCCAGAGCGAGCGATGTTTGCACGAGTGGACCGAGCCGAGCCTTGCAATATCCTCGCTAACGCCCGGCGCCTCGTCTTTAACATACTGAGAGGAGTTTAAAACGTATTGAACAACTCTGCCGAGCTTTATTACCTTTTCACAGAGCAGCTTTCATTATTCCGGAAAAAAATACGTTAATAAACCCACTTCTTCGTCGACGACGCTTATTGGCGATATCTCGGAGCACAAGGGCCCTTCGCGATTAATTTGCTTTTGTTTTGGTTGTACATAATTTTCAATTGCGGAGTTTTATATAATAGATTAGATACTTGATATACATAAAAAACTTTGGAATCAATATCCATCGCATTTATGTGGCCCCTTTTATGAAATAAGGACAGAGCCCGATAAAAATAGAATTACCCACATCACACGATGTGTTCTCCTCTTTGAGCTGCCGACAGCTCAGCGGCCGGCGGCGGCGGCTGGCTGGCGGCGGGTGGCGGCGGGTGGCGGCGGGTGACCGGCGCTCCCGTGATACTCCACGTAATTCAATTAACCGCTTAGGCTGACGATTGTAAAATTAAGGAGCGTGAAAAACCTTTCACTGTCGGATAAAAATGAGACACTTGACAAAACGGGGCCTTCATTAAGGGTATAAATTGGATCAACGCGGTGACCTTTGGGCCGGGTGTAGCGGCGGTGTCCGGTCGCAGTACAAACACGGCGCGGTGCCCTCGCAGTCCGCACACGTATCGGTCGCTCTAATTACTCACGTGATTGCTGCCCGACAGAGGACGTGGCGTGAGATGGGAGCTGACAGCGGATGCTTGTCATTTCATTATTTAAAAATATAGGGGTAAAATAATTCTTGGTCCTTTAAAAGTGCTGTTGCAATCGTAAAAGTGATTTCACTTATATAGGCAAAGCTAGGTACTTTTTATCCTAATAAAATGCAGTGTCTCAGAGCTTTGAAAGTGAAACCGCGGGGAATGATTTAGTAATCTATTAACAATCTACGATTTACCTTGTGTAAACGTTTATTGTAGAAGTAATATATTAGAACAATTAAAGTTTTCAACCGTATTTATGTACGTATACTTGATTTATGAGTGTTTTCGCCAAAGTAGGTTTTTTTTTCGGTGGGTAAATCATCTTATGGGATAGTGTCAGACTTTTACTGACTAAACACCAACTCCTGTTCCTTCGTTGCCTTTCGTACCAGGGCCGAGTCTTCCTTTCAGAATCAGACCCTTGGCCCCAGTAGGCTTCGACCCTGCTGGGCCCCTACGGTTTGCTGACATCTCCCCGAGGCGCGCTTGAAACAGTACGCGCCGTCGACGACTTGGGCTCGGTCCGGACGGTTACCGGACGATCGGACGGCGAGCTAACCATTGTTCGCTGTCCGCAAGCCCGCGCCTACGGTGGCCGGAAATCGGAATCGGTATCTCAGTGGCGGTTGGGGCGTGAGGACCGCTGCCTCACGCGATCGGCCGCCTCCTAGCAAAGGAGGCGGCCGATTACTGCTTCGCAGAAGGAAGCGACCACCTGCCACTCCTCCTCGCTCCGGACCATTAGGTGCAGTAAACAATTCTTCATTTTAGTCTGGTAACGAATTACTATTCGTTACCAGACTTTTTATGCAGGTTCGTTCATTTTTATGCAGGTGGGTAAAATGTTTCGTTGAAACCGAGACGAAATACAAGCTAGAGTCGGAGGCGAGGTCGTTTAGGAGCCGAAAAATTACAATGACAAATGTTCACGAGTATCAAACGACGTTTTTCAACACATTTACTTGAAAATAGTAAACAAAACTTCATAAACATTATATTTAGAAACAAATAATTATGAAAAATTACTCGCGAGATTATTTTCATGCGCCTTGTATAAAACATTAAATTGTGGTGTGTGTGTGTGACACCGCTCTTTTCCACACTAATGCGAAATACACAAAATTGCAGGCTTAATTTAAATGATAGTACAAATTGATGTGTTGAAAATAAAAAGTCGCACTGCTTTCTATTTCACGCTGTTTACCATGAAACCATTAAATAGACACGTAAAGTTCCCTACTCTTTTTATTATTTGGCCAGACGTTAAAAATTTCATAACCCATACAATTTCAGTCTCAATATCGCACAATTAAGGTGTAAATTCCATTGCGGATATGCAGCGGGATAGTTTTAAAGGCAACCAGTGCCAGAGCCTTTGTCGTGGACTGGCTTCCTGATGGATGAAACTAATCTATTATTCTGTCTGGCTCATAAGTCCGGATCCGTCTGCCATTAATACAGTTGTCTCGGCATCGTTCAACAGCGGACGACTTCAGACGACATCGGTCGACGTCGGGCGACATCGAGCGACATCGGACGACATCGGACGACATCGTGCGGCATCGTTCGGCATCTCGTGAGGCGGTGTCATACAACGCGCCTGATTGATCATCGAAGCATGCGGATATTTTACAATTAATTGCCTGCATTCTGACGACATTAGAGAGATGTATACTACATCTGTGTAGTCTAGTGAATCACTCCATTTGTTGTTTGTCTTGGGAGCACATCTTGAGCATTGGAATTAATTAACTTTGGAACGCTCCGTGCAGCTAAACAAATGAAAAGCAAATGAGTTCCCAGTTTGGAAGCAATACATCTATTTGTGGGATGCATTTCTCATTAGTACACGTAACAGGTTTGCACCTTCATGTGTTGTGATTATTAAGAGTTGAGCAGTTCATTTATGGTAAATAAAGAACATTATAATGCAATTCAACAAATTGATGAAGTAGGCATCAATATCCCGAAAGAACTCATGCCAATTAAATTTTCTAAACGAATGCTTTGAACGAGCGAGGCAGTCGCCGGTGACCGCTGTATAATCAGTGCGACCGCGACAGGCGCTGTTGATGCCACCCGCGATCTACGCCCATTCGCTAGTTTAAAATGTTTAGCGCGCTGATTGGCTGATTGCGCGAGCCGCAACGCTCGACCGCATCAAATGAGCATGCTAGTGAGGCCGCACACCAGGCTAAATGTCACTAGATCCATCTGATGATTTCCAACTGAACCATTGCTTTACCGGTATTTTGCCAAAAAACGTTTTGCGAGATCATTTTATTAAACTCTAAAGCAAAAATATAATGATTGGAGTGAATATGAGTGGAGTCGAACCGAATTTTCTTTTTTATAGTAGTGCACTGCCTTATCTATACATATAATATAATAAAACAGTAACGAAAGAAAAACTGTACATTGAGAATTTTCAAGAAAAAATAAGTGGCTTTTGTTAGAAAAATGTAACTGATGACAAAAAGTGACTTTTTAGAATTTTTGTCTGTTTGTCTTTTTGTCTGTGTGTATGGTACGGCTTCACGCCAAAACTACTGGATAGATTGAATTGAAATTCAGCAAAAATGTTCTTTGTAAACCAAGGAAGGCTTTAGGTTACATATTATCACGCCGTATGTTATGGGAGGTAAGCAATATTGATTTTAAAAGGTTTTTGTTCGTAATTGAATGCTCAAAATGACATGTTATTTGGTTAATAAAAATTTAACTCTGGGAACATAATAATCACGCTATTTTCATAAAGGAGCGGGGCAGTAATATTATAAATTGCAAGTTACAACCTGGAATCTAGCGGGGAATTTAAATTTATTAAGTATGTAATTCTTAGTTTTGTTCCTTGCTGCTGTTACCATTTTTTTTTTAATGCAATAATAATGTAGTTGTCTGTTAAATTAACGACAATTTAGTTTTATTCATAATTTAATTTGGGTAAATAATGTGTAGTTTCCGTTTTCTAACTAGATGGCGTTGGCGTCGAGTTAGATCGCGCTATGGTTTCGTTCCCAAAAAGTGATGTTATAGGTCCCGATGTGCCGCTCTCTTCCTATAGAAACGGGGGTTACCTTTGTTGTCTGTGTTGGTTGATGTGTTTAATTTTCCTGCGAATAATTATTATTTTTCTACTTACTAGCAATTCTCACATACTTATTTGATTACTTTTTATTGATTTGAATATCGTTAGTATCGGATTATGAAGGAATTTTAGCTGTGCCTTTTAGAAAAAGATCGAATCTGTCTCGAAACTCAAGGGTTTCTAAGATGCGCAGGTTAGTTTGATCTCTCGAAACCTACGCAGAGCGTGAACAGCTAGGTGCTAACCGTGAGCGTAATGCACTAAGTTTGTCCACAGAAACTAGCACGCAGCGCCAATTACGACTAGAATTTAAACGAGTCCGCACTACTGCTTCTCGATCTCAGGAAAGTGTGGAACAACGAGAAATTATGCATTTAGCTATCGACCGGGATCGTCATTCTTTGTCTCGCGCATCCGCAAACGGTTACACAGAGGGATCAGAGGTTGAGTCTTCAGAATATACGCTCTGAGACTGCTCCATCACTTGAGAGCAGTCAGGAGCGTGAGATACGACTTGCGCGTGACCGAGAGCGTCATTCTTTATCTCGCGCTTTCGAAACGGATACAGAGAGAGAGCAGAGATTAAGTCTTCAGCTTTTCTGCACTGAGACTGCTCGGTCGCTCGAGAACAGTCAGGATTGCGATACACGTCAAGCAAGCGATCGCGAGCGCCACGCAGTATCTCGCGCTTCGGAGACTTACACGCAGAGAGACTCGCGTTTAAGCTCCCAGCGTATTCGCACCATCACATCTCGATCACTTGAGAATCCTGAAGAGCATGAGACGCGCCTTAGTGCAGACCGCTCACAGAATGCTCTAACTCGGTCTTTGGAGATAGACGAGCAGCGTGAGCAACGTAACGCACTTGCTCGGCAAAGTTATTACGACATGCGTGGTTGAGGTGTGTTCATTCCACGCAAGAACGTGAGCGGATTCAGGAAATTCGGGCAAGTCAGTCAGTCGAACAGCGTGTGGCCCAAATTGATCTAGAGCGTATCGTAGACGTCGCAATCTTCGCAATTCATCCTCATCTGATACTGAGTCTATGATTTATGATCCTGAAGAGCAACCGTGGTTCAATAAAGAAAGGAGCGCGTTTTCCTATAAACCATTTATTAATTACATCGAACACGAAGACATTGGCACCATGTCTGAGGTGTGTGCACACTGTCACACGCGTAAGTGGAAGGGGGAGATCAAGGGAATGTGTTGTGCGTCTGGAAAGGTACGACTAAACTCTATGCAAGAGCCACCGGAGATCTTACGAGTTCTTTTGAATGGCGAGCATCCTAAGTCTAGCTATTTCTTAAGCAATACTCGAGCCTACAACAGTGCTTTCCAGATGACTTCATTTGGTGCTCTTCAAGTCACTAAATCTAGATTCATGCCGAATTTTAAAATTCAGGGGCAAGTCTACCATCGGATAGGATGGTTCCCACCGAAATGTCGAAATTTTTGCAAATATATTTCATTGCAGATTTTGCACACTCCTAATTTAGACTTGAGCCTTATAAGGGGATTACAAAACACTGCACAGTGTCATACGTTACCGATTTCAAAACCGCTCTGGAATCGGTGCCTGAACACGAGCGCGATAATTTTAAATTCGTTATTAGCGCAGACAAAAGACCGACCGCAGCCCATCCAGGACGATATAACGCACCAACGTCAAACGAGGTAGCCGTCCTCTTGGTTGACCAGGAATGCGACAAAAGGGACATTGCTTTACGCACACGTGATGATCGCCTACAGCGTATCAGCGAAACACATCGCGCTTATGATACCCTACAGTATCCCCTAATGTTTTGTCGCGAAGAGGATGGCTACTAGTTTGCCGTATACAATGTAGACCCGCAGACAGGTGCCCCAAATTATAACAAAAAGACTTACGCCCTCCAGTTTTACAGTTACATGATTCAGCTCGGTTCCAACGACGTCAACTCTCATCTCCATTATTACAACAGGTGGATAGTTCCATACTCACCTGTACTTACCAGGACGTTCAGTACCCACATTAATGTCGAGTCGTGCACAAGCGTACAGTCGATTAGATACATCTGTAAATAGGTCAACAAAGGTGACCAGGCAACGTTCGCTTTACAGAGTACTGACAGGGATGAAGTGACCAAATACCAGTCTGGTCGCTACATCAACACTTCTGAGGCGGTTTGGCGAATACTGGCCTTCTCTATACACGACAGGCATCCAACAGTCATGCATTTAGATGTCCATTTAGAGAATGGCCAGCGCATTATTTATATATTGAGATTGGAAAATCCGCGCCAAACCACTCTGTTGGCCTTTTTACACGACTGTTCAGACTCTGCGAAGGGGACAACTTTGCTAGATCACTCACCTATGATGAAGTGCCGTCGTACTACACGTACGACAAGCAAAGAGGTGTATTTAATCAACGACGACGCGGACACGCCGTGGACGGCAGATAGCAAAAAATGTTCCACGTGAAGAGCATTTTCTGCTGTGAGAATAAAGAAGATCCGTAACACCTGTTGTGGAACTCCAAAGCCCAGCGACACTATAACATATATAGGAATGACGTCTTAGCAAAAGTTGTTTAGTCTGATGGGCATGTCCTGTTGACTTACAAAAATGAAAGATCTGGAACGTCTCGAATCGTCTCGCGCATCACGTTGTTTTCCCGTCCCCGGGCTCTTAGAATTCGATATTATACGTTTCAGATCTTTGATTTTGACGATCCCGTTGTCGCTGGCATAAGCAAGAGGATCCGCGTACGAAGTCGCGGGCAGAAGCTAGTTCTAAATAAGCAAATGAGCATATTGTGTCTAGCCGGAGCGAAGCAGAAATAAAATATCCGTTATGCCAGACGCGATCAGACACAATTGTATGTTTCCGACATTTTTCATGATGTATGATTGCGCTATTTATTCACATCGTTCTAAATCTCTCTTGATGTATTCTGCGATATATCCCGGGGTGTGGGCCTCGCTCGGTAGCGAGCAGTAATTCGCGTCGCCTCGTAATGCGCGGATCAGTTGCGGTGTGATCATTTGACGCTCGATCCACTCCAACATTGTTTTGCAATTGAATTAGCTATGCACAAAGACTCGTATGGGTAATGTTCGCCATTAAGCTAATTGCTTAGAAACTAGCAACGATGGATTTAAAGCTAATTGTTGGTTTAGTATGGCGACTGCCATTTAACCTATAAAACCCAAAAGTTCCGTTTCAAATAATCAATATACAGCCGCAACTGGTGATATTGTAAGTCCCACCAAAATGATGATGATTGATAAGTTTTTTTCGTTCCTACTGCCATTTTTAGTTTAAATAAGAAATGGAAATAAAATAAAGAACGCAAAATCTACAGATTTTTTTGTTTCTGAAAGTAATCTTTTTCCGTAAAACGTGACTATCAGACAGTACTCTAGATCTATACTGTTGTTAAATTTCACGATCTCTTGTTATGAGTATACCGAGTACATTTGCTCCATTACGGACTAATATAAAGGAGTGCTTGAAAGCGCGTCGTCGTCGACGCTCGTAACCACAAACCGCGTCAGCGGCACAATAACGCGTCTCGATTCGTGCTCATAACACACACGCGGTGCGGCGCGCGCTCGCCCGCCACCGCGCGGCCCGCACGCCGCACGACACTGCGCGGCGCCGCACGCCGCACGACGCTGTGCTGCGGTCGCACGTAATTGCCGCTTAATACACCCCGCATCGACATAAGCATGAGCTCTGTTTGGGCGCGGATTACGGTTTTAATTAACGTTTTGTCTCTATTGAACGTTTAATAACGGAGCAGAGCAGAGTGGCGATGACGGAACAAATGGCCACCGAGCCGCGGTACCTACTGCATGCGCTTTCAGTGAAATGCTCCCGATGAGCGCGAGGCGGGAGCGATCCGCTTGATACTTAATGTTAATGAATAGATTTCATGACGGGCGTTTCGTGTAATTCGATTGCACGAATTTAATTTACCTCTCCTTTTCGTAGCGAAGGTCTACTTTCAAAGGTCAATTTCGTTCGTAAATATAGGCACTAACTAACTATAAGTAAGTCTTTTTGCAGCAAAGCGATGTAATCCGACTTACAAATGAAAAATCGCCAGGCTTCGGTTAATCTCTCAAAGCCAGTTCGTTTTCAAACGTTATTTTCAGCATGAGTGGTCGCGCGTATTGTTCCAAAAACGCGGCGCGGTCGATGCGGGTTCGAGCCCAGCCGCGGGCGCTGGCCTTGTGCCAGAGAGTTAATGCCGTTATTATATGGCCGCGAGTGTGATGGGTATCACGCTACGTGACACTCCCTTGATAGCCGCATTCGTCTACTGATATCGTCTGATCTCGGACCGGAGAAGAACATTACAAGCCCATCGAACTGTTTGTCGTCTCCACTTATATATAATACTAGCTTCTGCCAGCAGCTTCGCCCTCGTAAAAGTAGGTTTCTCCATACAAACTTCCAACCCCCGTTTTACCCCCTTAGGGGTGGAGTTTTATAAAATCTGTTCTTAGCGGATGTCTACACCCTATAAGGAACCTACCTGCTAAATTTTAAGTTTGTAAGTGTTATAGTTTCCGAGATTTCGTGATTAATCAGTGAGTGGTATTTCGCTTATATATATATAGATTATAAAGAGGTAAAGTTTGTTTTTTTTTTTGTCTTTTTGTTTGTAGGAGGTAATTTCTGAAAGTATTGGCCCGATTGCTAAATTTTTTTTCACCCATAGAAAGCTGCTATAATCCTGTTTGACATAGGCTTTATTTTATGTACGCGGGCAAAGCTGCGGGCAAAATCAATAAAAATGTTTTGGTAGGTACGTGAATACAACTGAATAGTGTAATGTCATTGAGTAGCCACGTGGTCAACCAATTCTCAAGTATATTTATTTTGGGCACGCCATAATTATGGCGGTAAGTCCCCTCTTTGAGGAGTGGATGAAAAGAACTCACGGCGTCCTCAACTTCCGCATGACGGAGGTTCTCACCGAGCATGGTAAATTCGGGAAGTTCCTGCACCGGAATCATGCGGAAGTAACGGCCGGGTGTCACCAGTGTGTGAAGCGCCCGGAGGACACGGTGGAGCATACGGTAGAGGTGTGCCCCGCTTGGGCAGAGCACCGCCGTGTCCTCGTGGGAGCGATCGGCGGCGGCGATCTCTACCGCCAGGCCTTACAGGCCATGGTCCGAAGCGAGGAGGAAGTGGCAGGCGGTCACCTCCTTCTGCGGAGTAGTAATGCTAGCAAAGGAGGAGGCCGCACGAGCACGCGTGAGGGAGCAGCCCTCACGCCTCAGCCGCTGGGATCACGATCCCGATTTCCGACCACGACAGGCGCGGGCTTGCGGCTTGCCGTCCGACCGTCCGGTAACCGTCAGGACCAAACCCAAGTCGTCGACGGCGGTTAAGTGTCCACGCACGCCTCAAGGAGATGTCCACCAAACTGTAGGGGCCCAGCAGGGTCGAAGCCTACTGGGGCCATGGGTTCGCTTCTGAAGGCAAAGAAGGAACAGGAGTGGGTTTTTAGTAAGTAAAAATTTGACACACCCTTTCACCCCGCCCAAGAGCGGGAGATATCATTGGATGATTTTCCACCTAAAAAGAAAAAAAGTTTATATATTATATTCTTTATTGTACACCATTATACATACAAAAAGACAACTAAAATACATAATAATATAATGGGCAGATAGTAGGTACCGAATCAGTTAGGATACAATTTGTTGAAACCCCTCGTTTGCTACAGCTACGATGGCCTACTTTTAAAATACAGAGTCATAAAGTATGGAAATTATTTGTTCGTGCGATACCGTCAATAGAGTAAAGGCGTGAGATACCGTTTGACGCTGCCAACTGGGACGCTGTGACTCAAGCGCATGACGTCACTGACACCTGACAGATGGAGCAACGAGCATCTGACTTCCAGCCGTGCGCTCCAGGGAACCGTCGCGTCTCCTATAAGACAATATCATGTCACCGATCAATCATCTAAACCTACATAAATCAACAGTAGAATAAGGGTGAATCCTTTAACCTGGAGTTTTGTTTCTGTTTACGATATTGAAATAAAATAGATGATATAAAATGTATGCTGCCTCAGCTTTGAATTGGAGAACGCCATACGAACTGTCAGGTAATGTGTCCGGGTTAACCGCAATTATAATGTGAATAGCGCGGCTCGTGGCATACTCGTATGACGATTTATCTGTGTGAAGCTGTCCAGTAAGGACACGGGCCGTCGATCCGGTACTGCACCATTCATCCGACGATTTGGCCCCGCACGGTAGGCGTCCACTGAATCAATGATGTGAAGAAATGCCCCTCGCATGGCTTCCACGTGTAAATTCATGAATGTATCGACTCACATCAGATATGTATGGGTTTCGCTTCACTGTTGGAATTGCATATTAGTCTTAAGCTTAGTTTCTTCATTTCGTAATCTCGAACGAAGTACGTTTTTTTCTGTGTTTTTTTCTGTATACCTTTCGTGTACTTACGCTAATGTTGAACTTAATCTTTTTTATCACTGTTTTCTGTCACTAGTAAAGGCATTACAGGTTAAATTACCCATTTCTTAGTGCGGTTTCTTTCAATTTATCTGCAGTTATTTATGGCCATCGTTTCCTCACATCCGTGATTAACATATGAAGTGGAAAGTGCTGGTATATCAGAAAGTATATCATTGAAACGGTCCGTGGTGCCGGGGCCGGCGGCCGGTGCGGCGCCGAAATTGATGCGGTCCGTCCGGATATTAATATCCGCACCAACGGATGTGCGCGGATATTACGACTGCCACCAACTGTGATGCTACAGAAGGTCGAGCCGAGGTGAGCACGGTCTAAAACAACGCATGTTTGGGTACCGGGAGTCGACAGAAATAGACTGACCTGTCACTTGATGTAGGTCACATAAAAGCGCCTCGGGATAATGATATTATTTCGACGCTGTAATAATTAACATACAGTTCAATTTATTTCCTTATATCGCAGTTAGATTTGACGGTTTTATCTTACGCGTTTTAACTGAATATCTTCTAGTAGTGTATCTTTGTTTCGTTTAGTTTTCAGTACATGTGTCTTGAATAGTGTCGATATATTTCATCCGAACCTTCTGTGCCCATGTTCCAGTGTACAGACGTAACCGCTAGCCACCGCATAGTCTCAACTCGAAGAAACATAAATACACGCCGCTTGTGTTGACCGGACTCGTGTGAATTGATAGCCGCATGAATATTGAACTACATCGCCGCTCGTGTACGCTACGCCTACACAAATATAGAGCTATGCAAGAAATCACTCGCTTTCATTACTATATAGTTTTATAGAGCAATTCCGAGCGGATTCCGCTTGTACTTGCAAATCGCGCACTGTGTGGAGGGTCAGGTCTCGACGCCTGCGGGGCGCTCTCACTTGCGCGATATTACACTCTTTAAAGCCGATTCTTTGTTTGTACTATGCGGCCGCGGGCGACGTGTGTGTACTTACACGGTTCAAGTTAATACGGCTTGCGGTGCCTTTGTATACTTTGCTGGGCTCACTTTTTATTCTAAGCCGCTTTGTAAAAATATTGTGACATAGTGAGCTTAGTATGTTTTTCGATTTAGATTTAAACAATATTTACTGCGTGACTAGTGTGGTAGTGGTATGTGTATACATACTCGTATATGGAGCAGATGAACTTGATGCATAATTCAGCATTTTAAACTTTTGAGTGCGTAATTAGAGACACAATACTAAGACAATGGCGCGTGAACGCCGGCGTTAATGCGGGGATCAACAGCTTAAGATCATTGTGTTCTTTTTTAATAAATTATTCAATTCACATTAGAACAAAAAGAAATGCGGTTACTAGTTTTGTTTCTTGTGTTTTAACTTAAAGTTTTTTTTTTTTTGATGTTTGTTGTATTTTTTTGTAGACTTGTCTCTTTTTCACTTTTTAGCTGTTGTGCTCTACAGCTAAAACACAATAGTGAGGAAGTTTTCTGGTAACGTACCTAAGGAATGACAGAATATCTGTAATTACTCAATCATATTACTTTTGGGTGGAAAAATTAAATGTAGATAAATAAAAAGATTATGATGGAGGAGGAGGAACTTAACCCAAGGCAAGAAGGCCTATAAAAAATCATTCAAATCGGTTCACATTTGGCGATGATGTCGCTGAATAAGATACAAAAAAAAACTTTTAAAGGACTTGAGAACCTCTTCCTCCTTCCAACTAACTACATCATCATCATCATTTCAGCCGAAAGACGTCCACTGTTGGACATAGGCCTCCCCCAAGTGTCGCCACAATGAACGGTCCTGTACGTCTCGCATCCATCGGATGGTGACCACGTACCGGAAGACGTAGCGTTGAAAGGCCTCCTACAAGGTGGACCGATGATCTGGTGAGGGTTGCGGAAACTAACTATAATTACTTAAATTAAAATGAGAGACTTCAAAGATAATATATTAAGTTTGTTTGACCTGAAATACGTTTCCAATGAACCGTCTGACAACAAACTCTGCTAATAATGGGGTGTGCTGTAGCAGTACACAAACACGTCTGATTGCGTCAACCGCGGCCCGCACACACCGGCACACGCCGACCCCGGCCGCTGATTGTCCTCCGCTGTGATTGCTTGTACGACTAATGCGTGCGAACAGCTCATAGCACACATGGATTATTCGAAAGAGTTATTCGCCCTGGAATGCAAAGTGCAACTGCAGAAACTTAGGTGGGTTTAGTTAGTAAAAGTCTGTCACGCCTTCTCGCTCCATCCAGAGCGGGAGAAGCTTGAAGATTTCCCACTTCAAAAAAAAAACGCTCAACAGCAAACACCGTTTAATGACTTATCTAATGTCTGCCAAATATCAGCTTGATACCCTGGAGTCGATTAGAAGCGAGTCAAGAGGATCCATTGGTGATGATGCACTTGTCGAGTCAAAACTCCAAAGCCTTGAGCATTGACGCCGAGTTGCTGGCCTGTCGGTTTTCTATCGTTTACATTTCGGGGAGTGTGCGTTGGATTTGCACAATTTAATTCCACCAAGTCCGTTCCATCATCGGACCACTAGACGTACGGCGTACCGGCTCCGTCGGTACATGGTGGACATCCCACCCAAAAACGTACAAAGCGTTTTGGGAACACATTCATAATGCGTATAGCTGAGGAATGGAATTCCGTGCCGGGGTCTGTGTTTCCTGATAGCTACAACCTAGGGATCTTTAAGTTGCGTGCTCCATCGTCGGCCACATCATCGCTTACCATCAGGTGAGATAGTGGTCAAACGCGAGCCTATCGATAATCAAAAACATATTACATATAACTTAGCTTTTAGAGAACAATCATCACCCTAGCTTTTTCCCAATCGTTGGGGTCGACTTCCAGTCTAATCAGATGCGGCTGAATAAACGTAATGTACATGGAGCGACTACCTCTCAGACTTCCAGTCACCCCAATTCAGACCAATTCAGACACCCCAATAACTGGGCATCACGATACTCCTTGGATAGACTGATGGTCAGACTTTCTGGCGCCTGGCTACCTGTCATGACTGTCAAAGATCTACGAATGACCACCGGGACCAACGGCTTTAAGATAACGATTGTATCAAATAAAAATATGGACGGCTTCCCAATATTTGAAACCTTTATTAACTCGGTCATTTTTCAAGAACTGTAACAAAGTGAGTTTTCATCGCTACCTTACTTTAGCTACAAATTAAACTCAAGACAATTAATTATACCACATAGGAGTTATGTCAACCGATCACAATAAGATCTAGATATTATTATGTAAGCAAATGCCCCGGCGAGCTGGTTTTATTTTAATCTGTTCACGTTCGAACATTACGTTCGATTGCGTTACAATATGGCGTTCAATCGCGTTACGTCAGCGAGACGAGCCTCGATGTAAAACGTCGCTGTTTTGTTTTCTTATCTACTATTATGTTTAGGTAAGTACTTTTATCTTTTCAGCGTTTGTCTTCATATTTTATCTATTTATCGCTTTATTGAACTGTTATCTCTCAGATTTCTCTTCAAGTTACTTGCGTTTTGTTTCAGTGAAATTCTTAGTAGGTACTAGCGATATCTTCAGGTAGGTACTACGTTACAAATATAGACATTTTATCATTTTTAATTTTGTATCTTCAGTATTCCCAGGCCAGTGGTAATCGATATAATTATCAGAGTTTCCGTACAGACAAACACATTAATACTGATAACAAATGATGAGCTCGGTAAGCTTGCACGATTCACAAGGGACCTAATATCGTCATCAATGAAGGGTGGGCGTATCAAAGCGAAGCTCTCTATTCACCAGATTACGGACGATTAAGTGCGTAATCGATGAATTAGTACCGACCTGTAATCATACCTACTCTGTTGAAAACTGACAAATTACACGCGCCCGCATTACTCCGGCGCTAACTGCATACCTCTCGCAGTAACTTAAGAGTGCGGACAAAGGCAATATGAAACACTAGAAATAACTCAGCAACCCTGCAGCCTGCAGGTCCGACTGTGCTCGACAAGCAACGAATACGGACTCATTTCACAACTAAATTCAATTTGCTTCAGAATTTTAGGCACTCAGAGAAGTCAGATAATATTCATAGTCTTTTGAAATCGCATTCTCTTCAGTATAGACTGAATTATATTACGACCGTTTTGTTTTAAAAAGGACGCTCTTTATACCTATTGTGAAGGATACTTAATTGAGTTCTCGTCCAAGGACGTACTTGTTGGAGGCCAGAAGATTGGGGTGATGCCTATCTGAGTTAAGTAATCAATTACCATTTAAAGTGCGTCTCCTTTATGCCTAGATCGTCTCCCGGGAACTGAACGTCGGCGGTAATATAGAAATGAAATGAGGGTACAATGGTTATGTTTATAATGAGTATGTCAAAAACAATGCCAACCAACAAGCAATCAGAAGCGCAGACTTGTCATAATATAGGTACCTAACGATGATGTTGTAACTACCAAATTCAAATTATTTGCAGTAAATAATGATTTGGTCATGTTCTCGGGCACTATACACTGTACCTGACGTCACTAACCACAGCATCCGGATCGCTTTGTGTTAGTATTTGAGCTCAAACGGTTCTGTTTGACAGCGCATAATTGTTGCTTTGTCCGCGCTTTGATTTGCGGTGGCCGATTGGCTCAGCCAACGCGTGCGGCATCCGTGCAATCGTCCGGTGCAACACCGCGTTACTATTCAAGTGCTCTACACGTTTATGAGCACCTAGCGGTAACAAGGTGTGGTAAGGTGATTTTGATCGCTCACAAGCTGCTTCAAAAATGTTTGATTTTGAAATACACACAATAACTTTAACCTACTTTAACAAATCTAATGCGTGGTTTGGAACAGAAACAGAAAGTTTTTCTGAGTTTACTCACGAACTGATGTGTATACCAAGATAAGAAATTGATACACGTAACGGTATTATTACAGACCGAGTTTAAATTGTGTCTAGTTTTAATAAGAAATGTTGCCTTTTGAGACTGCTTTATTGAAATCTCAGTTGCAGCAGTTGTTTGGTAAGATTAAAAATGGCTTAAATTTAATGGATTTGCATTACGAAGTTGACTCTCGAGAAAACAGTGACTGTCTCCATTCATAATGCTCGTGTTTTTGAGATCATGAATACGTAACGTGCGCGTCATACGCTTATATGGAGCGAGAAAGCGCTAGTAATGCGAATGTGTTCTGCACATATTCTCTTGTGACTGAGGGCGACTATTTATAGGCATAAAGCAAAGAAAACACGACTTCTAGTTCTACTAACTGTATACGCGTACAATGAAAAATACAACGAACAAGTCAAGTTTTGTGTATAAGCAAGCAGTTTATTTAGACTTGAAAGATCCTTTCAAACGTATAATTGAGCTGAGTGAGATGAACCCATAAGATTATGAACAGACCTATCACCCGCACAATGCCGATCCCGAACTTCGACACAATCCCAAGTCCAAGACAAAGAGCTAACTTGATAACATAGCCGAGAATATTACGACGTCTCAACTAAATTCAGATTCCGGAGAAAGCCGATCCAATTCCCGCGCAACGGAGCATGAAGTAACTAATCTAATGAGTTAATCGTGTGCGAGGGAGCCGCGACCACTGCGCGCGCCTGCCGCCCTGGTACCCGCTCGCCACTGCTCTGAGTTATGGCCCGGTTTATCATTCGCAGCGCTGCACAAACCAGTTATTGAACAAGAGAGTTTACTACGTCCCACGACCTCGCTGCGATTTCCGGATTTAGCATTTAACTTGCCTTTTGAATGGTGCAAAAAATGCACGGTTCAAATCAACAGAGATTTGAACCTACCATTTTCGTTGTAAATATGAAGGCTATAGTTAAACGGCATTCTAGTTTTGAAGTGAGGACGTTTATAGTCCTCACTTCGTCGTTTGTTTCCAAAGCATGATTATCCCTAATGCATATCTACTCCATGAGTCAGAAATCAGAAACATTTATTTCAAACTACAACCAGCCCAGCGAACTTTGTACCACCTATAGTCAATTTATGTTGTGTTAGCTAAAGTGTCAAAGGATAACGCCATCTACTGGTATTAGCATAATTCATTTTAAAATGACATTTTCATTAGAGATGGCGTTGTATTCGATTTTTTTTTACAAGTTTATCCATATTTTCTCGCTGTTTAAACATTCCCTGGACTATCACAAATATTGAAAGACCAAAATTAGTCAAATCGTTCCAGCCGTTATCGAGTTTCAGCGAGACTAATGAACAGCTATTCATTTTTATATATTTAGACCATTTTTCCCCTTTTTTATGCTAGATAATAAAATATCATATAATAAATTAACTAATGATAACGACTAATCAATTTTAATCTATTAATTTCAATGACTATTTTTTTTTAACCAATTATTATTATTTTATATTTTACTATGATTTAATTACTTTCAATGAAATGATGAATCAAGGGGGTTGTAATTTTATGTTATTAATTATTTTATTTATTTGATGAATTAATTGTATCAATAGTTTACACAACTAAGTACTTCATTTAATTAAAATATATTGTGACTTGTAAATGTAAGTTTTACCAATAAATATGTTTATCTGTTTACAGGCACTTTTGAATTGACAAAATGTCGGTTAGTCAAAAAAAAAATCAAGCTAAATTGCACGTTCCAAATCGTAGATCTGAAGAGGAGAAGAACGTGCTAGAAGCTCCATGGGCATACTTTTAAATCGTATTATGAGTTAAATAAATCTTGTTTACAAATTTCTAGTCCCATATGAATAGGAAATGTAATTATTAGGAAAAAAAAACAATCACTTTCTTGACTGGCCTGTTGGTCTAGTGGTTAGTGGCCCTGACTGCTATGCCGGAGTTCGTGGGTTCGATTCCCACCCAGGACAAATGTTTGTGGGATGAGCACGATCATGTCGATCATTTGTTCTGAGTCTGGGTGTAATTTATCTATATATGTATGTATTTAGAAATATATAAGTATGTTTATCAGTTGTCTAGTACCCATAACACAAGCTCTGCTTAGCTTGGGACTAGATGGCGTTGTGTGATAGTTGTGGAATATTATTATTATTATATTATTATTATTATTACTTTCTGGTAAGTTTTTTCGACAAATTATTTAATTATGTATTGACGTTTAAAATTGTGATGAAAAAAGTTCAAATACATTTTAAAGGTTGATATAGCTTGATTTAAAAACTTACGAAAAAATCACCCGACTCAATATAATGAGATGTACAAGGTTCGGGTGTAAAATAAAAGGCTACTGCTCGGTTCCCATAAGAGTAGTATAATGAATCTAAAATATACATACAATGCATAGCGCAACGTAAGCTATAACATGAGACACAATTCTTAAGGAGCATACTTACTAAATAATATAAAGGAACATACACACACTTCACCTCCGGCAATGTAGAAAAAAGAAAAAAATTCGTACGCTATTTTTTTTTTTTTTTTTTACATTCTTATCCAATTGTTACGAAACATAATATGGTTTGGTCCTATTTTTATGAACAATATCAATTCTGTTGTTTTTTATTATTTTTACATTGCATCCTAAATCTTCTAAAACCGTGAACGGACCTTGAAATAAAGGACTCAATTTTCCTCCAACTTCATTCTTTACCAATAACAAATCATCTTTATGGTAGTGAACTGAGTTCAATTTTTTGTCATAATAATTAGTTTTTCGATTACATTTACTTAAAATTAAATTATTTCTAGCGTCTTTACTAGCTATCTGAAGTTTATATCTAAGGTTACTACAATAATTTTCTGGATTATACAATGGTTCAACTACATTACATAATCTAGAAGGAACATTACATGGTCTGCCAAAGTCAAGTTCGAACGGTTGGTATTTAGTTGCCGAATGAACAGTTGTGTTATAACTAAAACACCAATATGATAACCAGTGTGACCATGACTGTGGATTGTTTTGACACTGAATCCTAAGGAACGCTCCTAAACTTTTATGTGAATTTTCCAACGAACCAACTGATTGATGGTGATATGCCGTTGATGATATTTTTTCTATATTTAGAAGCTTACAAACCTGTTCCATTGTTGATGACATAAATTCAGCACCTCGATCAGTGGCTAATGTTTTTGGTAAACCAAATCTTAAAATAAAATTATCTACTAATGCTTTACTTACAGTTACGGTGTCCTTAGCTTTAAGCGGATATGCCTCTACGAACTTACTGAGCTCACATTGAAGACTGAGAATGTATACATTACCTTCATAATCTTGAGGTAGTGGACCTACAATATCCAAAAATATTTTTTCAAATGCATACAAAGCAGTGGTAGTTATACACATGGGTTCCTTAATGTATTTACCATGCTTCATCTTTTGACATTTATCGCACGTTTTTACAAAATCTTGAACGTCTTTTTCAAGACCTGGCCAGTAGAATTGTCTTTTAATATTGTTTATCATTCTGCGCATACCAGCATGACCACTGGTCGGCAGTAAATGAAAATCGTGTAAGATAAACTTAATATCTTCTTCTTTAGTTATTCTCGTAATACCTCTTAGTACTTGTAGTCGTGGTCCGGACCATGTTTTTATTGAATCGATTTCTTTACACAACTCTTTTAGAAAGTTTTCATTATTTTTATCTTTGATTATACATATCTCTTTGATATTTAATTTCTTACAAAATTTGCTCAATTTCGACACAAATTCGGCTCGCGTAAAATGTGACTTAAAATTGAGATTTATGTATAAAATCTTTTTATTTTCTGCATAAGCAAAACATTCTTCTTGGAATGATATCCTATTATTTTTAATTAGCTTATTTAATTCATCTCCTTCCATTAACCTCATTTCGACTGAATCGTTTGATTTCTTTAATATTTCCGCAACTCTTGGTTGATCAGACCTCGTGTCGTCGGACCTACTAAATAAATCTGAACTTTCTACATTTTCAATATCTATATCTGTCATTCTTTTCTTTTGAGCTCTTGTTAATACAGCTACTACATCATTATGCATATCCTTTAGTTCTTCCGATGTTATCACAATTCTTGACAATGCATCCGCGGCGACATTGTCTTTTCCTTTTATGTACACTATCTCATAGTCGTATTCCTCCAAAGTTAATCTAAATTTTAACAAACGACTTGAAGGATCTTTCATCCCAAATAGATATATTAATGGCTTATGGTCTGTTTCAATGACAAAATGTTTTCCGTAAAGGTATGGCCTAAAATATTTGACAGACCAAACAATGGCTAGCAATTCTTTTTGTATTGTTGGGTAATTTCTTTCAGCCTTGTTTAATGGTCGACTTGCATATGCAATTGGTTTCATGTTTTTGTTACATAGAACAGATCCAATTGCTATTCCAGAAGCATCTGTTTTTAATATAAATTCACTATCATTTGCAAAATCGGGGTATTGCAAAATTGGTGGGTTAGTCATGTGTTGCTTAAGGCTGTCAAATGATTTTTGACAACTTTTTGACCAAATAAAAGGTTCATTTTTTCTGCATAATTTGTTTAGTGGTGCTGTTATTTCAGCGAAAGATGGTATAAATTTTCTATAATAATTGCAGAAAGCAACATATCGTTTTACTTCTTCAGAAGTTTGTGGTACCGGATAATCAAGCAAAACTTTAATTTTTTCTGGGTCTGGTAAGACACCTTGCGCAGACACAACATGACCAAGATATAATAGTTCTTTTTTTAAGAATTGACACTTAGTAGGATTTAATTTTAAATTAACTTTTCTCAATCTTTCAAATATGTCTATAAGATTACGATTGTGAGATTCTAAATTACGACCGAAAACGATTAAATCGTCAAGATATACAAAACATTTGTCAAAAGTTAAACCAGATAAAGCCACAGTCATTACTCTACTAAAAGCACTTGGAGAAATTTTTAAACCCATTGGTAAACGTTTCATTTGAAACTGTCCTGAATTTGTACTAAATGCTGTACATTTCCTGCTTGAAGGTTCTAAAGGTACCTGATAATACCCTGAATGTAAATCAAGATGGCTAAATAAAATAGCTCCTGAGAGAGAATCTAAAATTTCAGTTATATTTGGTAATGGGAACTTGTCATCTTGAATTTTCTCGTTAAGTTTACGATAGTCTACTACCAAACGCCACCTCTTATCATTATTTTCATTATTTTTCTTTGGCACTAGTAATATTGGACTAGACCATTCACTTTGTGTTTCCTCAATAATATCATCTTTTATCATATTTTGTATTTTTTCATTTAGTTCTTTCTTTAAGCTTTGTGGTAATCTGTATGGTTTTGTGTATACAGGATTTGTGTTAGGTTTTAATGTTATTGTTTGTTCATAAATATTAGTTGTTGTTAATTTATCGTTTGGCAAATGAAAAACATCTGAATACTTTTGACAAATGTCCTCGATAGACGTTTTTTCCTCAGAATTAAGATGTTGTAATTTTAATAATGTTTTTAATGTTTCTGCTCTAGTAGCATTTGCTTTATTTTTATCACACTTTTAGCACTCGTATAAAGATAATGGTTGTAAGTTTGGTTTAAATATTGGTATTCGTATATCATTTTCACTGACATTTAAAATTTTAATTGGTATTTTATCTTTATTTGCTTCCACAATAGCACTAGCTAAAAATAAATTATTCCCTAAATCTTCTGCGCAAACAATACTGTCTTCTTTTGGGCATGATTCTATTCTTATGAAATGGATAGATTCGCATCGCGCCGGAATAGTTAAAAATTCGCAATTATGAGTTTTTTCAGAATTATCAAATATTTGCGTTGTTATTTCTTTTCTATTTATTTTTAATGTCAAAACCCTCGTTTCTAAATTTATTTTCGCTAGGTAAGTACTTAAAAAGTCTAACCCGATAATACCATCGGCCTTAAGAGGTAAGTTATTAAATATATGGAACTTGTGTTGAAATGATTCACCATTATCTGATGACAATGTAAGATAAACATGGCCTTGTGAGTGAATTTGTCCGCCTATGCCATTGACTAAAACATCATTTTTATATATATCTATATTTTGCGGCAAACTTTCTTTTCGTATAATTGACAAAGAAGCTCCCGTATCTAATAACCAGTAATATGCATTATTTCCTAATTTAAATGAAATTAATTTCGTTAATCCATTAAAAGCAAAAATTTCACTTTTATTCACGAAAAAATTTTGATTGGTCCTTGTGTTCTGTTTCTTGACCAGTATTTTTCGTTTTCTCAGTTACTTGTGCCGAATAAATTCTGCGTGTATTACCTCTATAGTTATTATTTCGAAAATTTCTGCCTCTATAAGATTGTTGTGATCCCCTGGGAGTATGATTTCCCCCTGAATTAGGGTTACCGCGAAAATTATGGTGTTTAGAATAATATTGTCCTCGTACATACCTATTTGATGGTTGTCCTCGTCCTTGAGCACCTCTTCCTCCATATCCTTGCTGGTATCTCGAATGATTGGAATAGTTACCTCGTTGTCCTCTGTTATTTGACTTATTAGTAAAATGCATGACATCACCTGAATTTGATGAAATTATACACTCTTCATCCTTTGCAGCCTGTATAGCATCCTTTAACGAGCTATAATTGCGAGCTGCAACTATAGTGCTTAACCTAGAATTTTTTAATCCGTCTGCAAACTTTCTAATTGCAAATTTTTCATTAATCGGCTTTAAAATGTCATACTTAGTTGACTCACCATCTGCTTGAGAAATTGTCAAGTCCGTAAATAGTTGTTCAAGTTCAGTCCCATATTCGTCAATTGTTCTATATCCTTGTGAAATATTTTGAAGTCGTGACTGAATTGCCGTGAACGATTTTTTTGTAATAAGATGAGTTCGCATGTCCTTGACAAGTTCTGAAATAGATGTATAAGTCGCAGCCATTCGTAATTTTGCATTTTCTGTGATCCTATTTTTCAAAACGAATTTTATTAATAAATCGTTATCCGTCGCGTTAATCATTTCTGAATACATCTCAATTCCATCAATCAATCGTTTCGTTACACTCTCCGTTCCGTCCATAACTGGCAACAAACTACAAGCCGTTTTTAAGTCGAATTCCATTTTTTCTATTTTAATATTTGGATACGTACACAAATTATTAATCTCCTCGTAAAGTTGTCTAATATTTTTGAAAATATCTGATGCTGATGCTATAATCTTGGTATCCTGTTTTGATTTCAAAAGCAAAAACAATTCGCTGCATTTATCAAAAATAATTTTCGCTTCACCTAACTTAATTTCTATAGTTTTTCCTATATACCTAGATTTTCCCTTTTTAACTAAATATTTTCTTATTTCCGTCAATTTGTTACAATTTTCTACCAATGTCTCAATCATAATCTAAAAATATATTTCGTTAATTAAACCAATTACATTATTATATTAAATAAGTAAAAACAAAAGTGTAAAATTACATGCACCGGCGAAAGAATGTCATACGTTTCCATATTTGCAGCACAGTATCAAATTGCATGAGTGTTTGTGCACGATTCTAGACAATTAACTGTAGAACGTAATAACATTAATCGCACATTTTGATTCTATTTTTAGAACTTGGTATTTAAATTAACTTAAAAGTTCGTACTTATAGCCGTATATTATTTTTTTTTTTTAAACGTTCACTCGCGATATTTTAAACTCACTGATGCATTTTATCGATTATTTCACTTTTTTTTATTTTTCACTTAAGTATATTGATGGTAACTCACTGTTTAGATGGATGGCACTGAGCATTATGCCGCAGCTTCTGCAGTCTGTCGTCCCCGTAGAGATGCGCGAATACGTTGGATAGCCTGTAGACCTATTTCGTCCTGGATCCACCGCTGATGGCACCGTTTGTAGATACGTACCAAAAAATAGCAGACTGCCGCGATAAACACAGCCAGCATTACGTATACGACGATGCTCATTCGCTCCACGTGTTCACCGACACCCTTCAATGTTGCTTCGTTGTTCCCAGCCGTGTTCTGGGTGATGAAGACTTCGTCTTTTTGTACCGTTGACCGACACATTTTTCTTTGGTAGTCGCGTTTATATATATATATTTTCTTTTAAAGTTAGGTACCGAATAACGTAGCCCGTGGCAGGGTCGCCATGAGATGTACAAGGTTCGGGTGTAAAATAAAAGGCTACTGCTCGGTTCCCATAAGAGTAGTATAATGAATCTAAAATATACATACAATGCATAGCGCAACGTAAGCTATAACATGAGACACAATTCTTAAGGAGCATACTTACTAAATAATATAAAGGAACATACACACACTTCAATAAAATATCAAATCATGTCCTTTTAGCCACATAACTAACAATTGTAATTTATCATATAGTTTTCTAATGTAAATCTTATGTTTGTAAACATTTAGTTGTACATTTCCACTTATATCCCCCCTCCGTAACTTTTAAATTATTGAACCGATTTTGATTAACCTTTTGAGTGCGTAATTAGAGACACAATAGTAAGACAATGGCGCGTGAACGCCGGCGTTAATGCGGGGATCAACAGCTTAAATAAGAATAGGTTTTTTAGCGGTAATTCTAAGAACGGTTGCTAAAGAAACTACTTTCTAATTCAAAGGAAACCGCATTTAAGCCTGTTCAGCCGTTTAAGAGCTACGGTACCACAGACAGACAATCTAACATTACATTATCTTACTCTTTTCGCGTCGAGTGTTAAAAAACTTTGCTCGGTGTAGCTTAATGATTATATTACAATTTTGCTCAGCTGTATAATTTAACTTCAAACCGTCCAATTGGAATTCATGTCGGAAGTCGGTACATTGTAGAAAAACCGGTCAAGTGCTAGTCGGACTCGCGCACCGAGGGTTTTGTATAAACTTATTTATGTAAATAGTTTTCAGAATTGTCCTCGTAGATTATTCGCAGAAAAGTAATTATTTTGTGATATACAAATCAGTTTTCTGATTTTTTCCTTTACTTGTACTACATGGCATTGCTTTTTGTCAAGTTTTATGGTTCTAGTTCACCGGGATGTTGCCTATAGGTTTCGATTCCTTTGTGAGCGTGATAAGGCCGATTATTCTCCGTTTAAGGCGTATATTTCTTTAGATTGCTTTGACTTAGAAGTTTGATTTTTTACTACTTCGAGAGGTAGCAGACCTGAGTATTTTATGTTTGGTATTAATTTCAGCTTAATACCTCCTCGTTTTTCTGAGAATAACTATCTTGACAGATAGACAAACGAGCCGATGAATAATAAAGTGATCCTATAAGAGTTCCATTTTTACCGACTGAGTTATCCTTTAAAGAAAAGCAAATCGTTTTACCAATTTAAAAGCCAAGCTCCGCAATTCAAGAAACAACAATTTAGCCTATGAGGCATGCAAGGATCCCGGAGCCCTCGACTGTCGGTACCAGGGGCGCAGAAATCGTAGAATATTCAATATCCACGTTATTGTGTCCCGAACAATGCGACCACAGACAGAAAATAATAATTGAAAGCGGCTCCTTGGAGCATCGGATGGCTCTCGTAAGTCGTGTCGATACATTGTTCCGTTGCAGCTGAATTGAATAAATTGCTGGAGAGCACTCCACTCTGTGCAGCGCGCACAACACTACAGTACAACTCTGTATGTTATTTGTTTTGTCGGGAATTGGAAATCGTAAAATGCTATAAATTGTTTTCGGTTTAATTCGAACAAATACGTACAAGTAACTAAAATACAAGCATCTGTTTCTCTTAATTTTTATGAGTAGATGTGCTGCGCAGGTACAAATGTACCCAAATGTGCGGTACAAATGTACCCACTTATTTGGTAACAGATTGGGACTAGGGCAGGAAGATGGTGATGAATTAAAACTTTGTATTAATTTGACAATTCTTTGTACACACAAGTGTACAGAGGCAGACTACATGCCTTAGGCATTTTCTAACAGTCATCCTTTGGGTGAAGCAAGAACAAATTGTTGAAAAAAAATTAAAAAGAAATTAGCGCTGTGCCGATACTAGGTACTGCCAAATTAAACTATCAACTTCTTTTATTCAATCTGGTTTTTTTACTTTATCAATTTTAAAATAACTATATTAGGATCGAGACCATGATTATTTATGTCTTTTGCGTTATAGTATCCATAATCATATATAGACACAAGCTACGAGGAGAATGAAGTTATTTGTGCGGGTGCACAGCGGCGCGCAGCGACCTCTGCCGAGCACAGCCACGTTAGGCCACGTAACAGGCACTTTATCACCTGCACGTGAAAAATGAAACGTGCGCCACAAATGAGCTCAGTGTCCGCCTGTGACCGCATCCAGTCTCTGTGACCCTCGTCGTACGTATGTTGTGTTATATAGTTTTGCTCACCTGTATACCGAATATTGCTTTACTTTATTTTGCTGCTATCTACTGTTATTATTTTGCTGCTTCCAGTGGCTTCCCTCGCGTGATAGAAGAAAAATATCCTAAGGGTAAAAAGTATCTTATATGCTTTTCCAAGACATGGTCTACCCGTGTGACAAGTTTCATTGAAAACCATTCTGCCGTTCGACCGTGAAGAAGTATCGAACATAATTATACACACACTTTATAGAATTAGTATGATTACTAACTAGTAAACAAGCATGTTTTTAAATACCAGTATTTTATTTCAGCCTGAATGTGTTTAATCATCTTTTTATAAATCAAATTCAGCTCACAATGATTTATATAAAAAACATGAGATCAAATAAAAAACAATCAGTGATCTTTTCCGCCCAAAGGTATAAAGCATTTTTCGGTCTAGTGCATTTTCTAAGACTTGTGTAGCTCCCCGTACCCGCCTGTACGTACTTCGTCTGTGACGGTACTACAGTTGGCTTTGACTCAAATACGATGCGGGCTATACGGAGTATGAAGCTTGGAGCTCAATCCCGAGCATAGTTTTTGAAAGCGAAATGGACTGGAAAAAATCTGGATTCGATTCTGAGCCGTACCTAAGGCTTCACAGTCATAGCCGTGGTCTCTTACGTACCTCTTCTATGATTACACAAAAATACGAATATACGTGAATGGCTTGCTGAATTTTTTTTTTTGGGTACCCTACGTGTTAACGATTATCACCACGGTGGTTTTTGTGAGTAGTAAGGATTTTAGCCAATCTTAGCCCAAACTATGGTTTTCAGGGTCCCGTACCCAAAGGTTATTATCTAAGACTCCACTGTCCGTCCATCTGTCCATCTGTCACCAGGCTGTATCTCATGAACCGTGATAGTTAAAAATTTGAAATTTTCACAGATAGGTATATTTATTTATTTACAAGCAGATGATGTATTTCTGTTGCCGCTATAACAATTCTTAAAAACAGAATAAAATAAATATTTAACCCCTTAAATATTTATTTTATTCTGTTTAAAACACATTTGTTGTATGCCCATACAACAAATGTGGTTTTTTTGCCGTACGGAACCCTTCGTACGCGAGTCCGACTCGCACTTGGTCAGTTTTAACGTTAAAGAACCCACGATTCATGACCATAATCAAAAAAAACTAGATGCGAGGTCACAAACACCTTCGACGAAATGATCGATAAACTATCCCATAGGTACTTATACCCAGACAAGTCTGCGACAGGAGATTGTCTATTATCCACGGAGGTACAACACCGGCCCGTAATGGCTCTGTCCTGTATCTACATTGTTGTTATCTAGGAGCTTTAATGAACAATTTCCTCTCAATTAGAATGTTTGGTGTTCACTCAAACTGGTGAACCCAATCTCTTCCGAGAACACAAGTAAAATTAATGGAGGCTAGCCTGCGACTTCGCCTGTGTGATAGTAGAAATGTATCCAAGGATAACATATACTCGGGATAAAAAGTAGCTTATGCGCTATTTCAGAACATGGTCTACTCGCGTACCAAGTTTTATCTAAATCCGGCCAGCTGTTTAAGAGTGAAGAAGTAGCAAACATACACAAACTTTCGCCTTTTCAATATTTGTGTAATGTGATACTGTGATTTTGTTTGTGGTAATGTTATAGCATCACTACTTACTTTCCTCATATGGTTACCTATAGAAGTGTCTGCAAAAGAACTGATTCAGTACTACCACCAAAATTATTCCTTTTACCAAGCAGGGCTTTGTATGTACCTTAAGGACATCTGCCATGCTTCACCTAGTTTAAATTAACTTGGCTTTACTACCTCTGCAGGCGGCACAGATAACTTGCCATCAGATGTGCCATTGCCATGCATAATAATAAATACGGACTATATCACTCCGCAACTAATTATTATTTTGAAATATTATTTATATACGACTATTGCAAGACGTAATTCTATAACTAGTGCATGTTGCCAGTGATGACATATTGAAACATAATCGCTTATGTAGAAAGTCATGCTCGGAGTTTCCTTGCTTAAGCGTATCAAAAATAAAGATATCCGTAAGAGAACCAAGGTTATCGACATAGCCCGAAGAAACGCCTAACTTAAATGGCAGAGAGCAGGCACATTGCTTGCAGAACAGATGGTCGCTAGAGCACAAAGGTTCCAGAGTCGTAACCGCGTACTGAAAGACGCAGCGTTGGAAGGCATCTTAAAAGGTGGACCGATAACCCGCTAAGTGTCACGAGAGTTTGATGGACGCAAGACGCACAGGATCGGTCATTGTGGTGACACTTAGGGGTGACGTATGTCCAGCAGTTGTCGTCTTTTGGCTGAAATAAATAAATAGCAATGTCAGAAATAGTTTAAAATACGTTAGTTGTTGCACAGCGGCTGCTCTCACGTACGAGCCATTAGCCACGAGCTACTCTGTACTAATTACGAGCGGCCGCTGTCGCACGACGCTGATGTTACTGCATATCGGGCTTTTTCTTGTTTCAGTAAACAGCAAACAGTACAATGTCCACTGATATCTAGCATCGAATCAAGTCGTGTGAAGATGACAAGTTTTGACGCCGTTGACTCACATCATGCATGTCGGTAAAATTAAAATTGTAGGACCGCACTCAGCCTCACACTGTGTGCGCAAACTGTACTTTTCGGAAAAGTTTTTTTTTTTAATTGATATAAACCGGTGCTTGACTGCGATCCCACCTGGTGGTAAGCATTCTTAGACTTTTCTGCCTACACGAGAAAAGAACAGGATTTAAGTTTTTCCTGGAACAGAAAATTGCTATGACCAATAGTTTAAGTATTCGCATTCCTTACATTTCCATGCTCGTTAAGCGCTATGTGGAATAGCGCAGAGTATGGAGAGCGTAATAAAACTAAACTTTAAAAAATTTGCATCCGATCGCCTTATCTCGCCGCCTCTCCGACATAATGAAACAGTTTAATTATCCTCCTTCAGCGACCGCTCTCCCACGGGGGTGGGGACGGGGAGGGAGCGAGCGCCAGGGCTGGGGGAGGGGGGCGGTGGGGGTCGGCTCGCTGACCCGGAAACGATGCGGCTCCCGGCCGGATATTAATTTCTCCACTCGAACGCACTTCGCGCAGGTGACGAACACCGGAACGCTTTCAGCTAATTTTCATTTATACACGCTTTGTTTTAGCGTGTAATGCGTGTCGCTCGTCACCACTCGCGCTATCTCTGCTAAATACCAGTATATACGTATTATATTCAATACAAATATAATTACAGCATCGGAACCGTGAGCGGTCATGAGGCTGTGTCATTATTTCCATTTCCTAATAATGTGTACGAGTAACATTAAAAATGCAGCGAATATTACGCACACTTAACAATTATACTAATGCAAGGCAAACACAGAATGGGATTACAACAGATGATTGTTAAGTACATACGGTAAGTCATTAGCGCGCGAGGAGCGGAGCGAGCGGCTGGAGCGAGCGGACCGAGCGCTCGTAATTAAAATTAAACTAGACGACGCTCGTGTGATGCATCACTCGCGTAATTGTACTCTTGTGCTGCTATGCTCCTGTATCGTGAGGTATTCACTGCGCTTTTACTGAAGATTTTATGTTAAACTATGCGATAAATTCCGCATGTCTTCATGTATCCTCATTTATCACATTCACAATAAATCAATAATATATAATAATTCAGTATTCAAATTATGTTAACCTTTCAACTGTCGAGTGAGCATCAGTGGTTCACTTTAGAAAAGACCTCTGCATTTAATCGAACATAATAGTTCATCCCTCACAATTTTAATACGTTTTAAACAGTGAAAAGGCTTAAAGTCGTGAAATAAAAATAATGTTTTGACAGAGAGTTCCACGCGCTGGAGGTTGAGCGTTTAGCGTTAATCTCTAATTTAATAGACGTGTCCCAGAAAATAATTAATCAATGGCAGCTACTTGATAACTCAATTTGGATGTTAAAAACATGTTACATTAAAGTTGATAAATCCAATTGAGAATGGTCACCATTGATACCTATTGGATCAAAAGATTAGTTGGTCTTAGGATAATGAAGTCAAAAGTTTTTCTGAATGGAGAATGGAATTCATTATTGAATTTAAAAAGTTTAATTAAATTGAAGTGGTATCCTAAGATTTTATATTCATTTGCAGTTTAATTAGGGGAAGTGAATGTTCGTGTGATGTTTATATTTGGAAATTATATTTTTTCATCTGTAATGTTTTTGTTTTTCATGTCACAGGGTTAACAGGGAAAGTCATTTTTATAATGGAGAAAGTTTGACATATTTTCCCCGTGCAAAACTAGTCAAAACGTAAATAATGTTTCTGATTGTATCGCTTGGTTTAAGTTTTATACGTAATTTAATTTTGGTAACGGTATGGTGTGATGTTCTCAAAAATGCTTCTTGTTAGTATGTAAAAACAGATTAGAACAAACCTTCGAAGCAGACCATTGAAACGGTTAAACAAAATTTGACGAGACTTTCACTGGAATATAGTTAATGTTATAATGATTAACTTACGCTACCTTTTATTTTGCCACGGGAACGAGACTTAATTTCCGGAGGGGGAGGACGTCACTGAAATGGATACTCAGATTTTCGAGCAAGGAGAGTAATCTTGCACGCGAAAGAAGTCTTGGGTAACGGTTAGTATATATCTATTCTATAATATTATAAAGAAGAAAGAAATGTATATTTTTTTTGTACTGACTCAACTCAAAAAACTACTGGATCGTCACTTAGAATGCTACTTTTTTACTGACTGACGTAGCCTATATATTAAGTTTTGTACTTTCACACAGGCAAAATCGTTAACAGAAGCCGGTTATAAATAATTACGTATGAAACTTCAGTGAGTGTCATATCTATTATAGTAACATAATGTCTCCCGTTGCGAACTGAGCAAGCTATCCTTCATTCGCTCAGTATATACATACTCGCAGAAATAATCAAAGCGAGGGCGCACTTCCTGAAAATAAACCATCACGTAATAAATAAAGCGAGTCAACATCTAGACGTACAGATACACAAGATACTCGAGGTGACGGCGGTCAGCGAGCTGCGGCTACACGACTGAGATGCTCGGTGAGTCTGAGTGTGGAGGACTTTCATTGCTCTGTAAATACCAAATGGACGGTAACTATATTACGCAAGGCGGAAAGTCTTGGATATGATTTTAACGTTTTGTTTATTTTTTCGCTGAAATTAACAAGAATGCAGTGTTTTCAAATGTAAATGGTTGAATGTTGTCAATATAATATAATATAATATAATATAATATAATATAATATTCCACAACTATCACACAACGCCGTCTAGTCTCAAGCTAAGCAGAGCTTGTGTTATGAGTACTAGACAACTGATAAACATACTTATATATTTCTAAATACATACATATTATAGATAAATTACACCCAGACACAGAACAAATGATCGTGCTCATCACACAAACATTTGTCCTGGGTGGGAATCGAACCCACGACCTCCGGCGTAGCAGTCAGGGCCACTAACCACTAGACCAACAGGCCAGCCAAACCAATGTTCCGACTTATAGTCGATGTTATTGTCTAATCGACCTCGAGTTGGGACTCGAGGTAGCATTGCACAAGTCCGAGGCCATGTGCTTTCACGGTCCTCGGAACGCGCCACCACCGGGTTCCCCACTAACGGTAGGAGGAGTTCGCATCGGCGCGGGCGTCGGGTCGACGATGAAGTACCTGGGACTCGTTCTCGACAGCCGATGGGATTTCGAGGAGTACTTCCGACGTCTGACTCCCAAGCTGAATCGGACTGGGGCTGCCCTCGGGCGGCTCCTGCCCAATCTAGGGGGTCCAGACGCCTCCTGCCGGAGGCTCTATGCAGGAATCGTTCGGTCCATGGCCCTTTATGGTGCTCCGGTGTGGGTACCGGCGCTGCGGAAGCAGCTGGCGGCCCGGCTGAACGCATGCCAGAGGGTCATGACCATATGGATGGTGTGAGGATACCGGACGATTTCCCGCGAAGCGGCGAGCCTCCTTGCTGGCTAGCCACCATGGGATCTGGAGGCAACAGTCCTTGCACACATGCACGATCTGCGCATGGAGATGCAACGCCGGGGCGAAACTCTCGTGCCCCAGTGCTGGGCACGCCACAATTATGGCGGTAAGTCCCCTCTTTGAGGCGTGGTTGGAAAGACCTCACGGCGTCTTCACCTTCCGTATGACGCAGGTTCTCACCGAACACGGTAAGTTCGGGAAGTTCCTGCACTGGATTCGTGCGGAAGCGACGCCCGGGTGTCGCCACAGTGTGGACCGCCCGGAGGACACGGTGGAGCACACGGTGGAGGTGTGCCCCGCTTGGGCAGAGCAACGCCGTGTCCTTGTGGGGGCGATCGGCGGCGGCGATCTCTCGCGCCAGGCTTTGGTACAGGCCATGGTCCGGAGCGAAGAAGAGTGGTAGGCGGTCGCATCCTTCTGCGAAGCAGTAGATAATGCTAGCAAAGGAGGCGACCGATCGCGTGAGGCAACGGTCCTCACGCCCTTACCGCCGCCGTGATTCCGATCCCGATTTCCAGCCACCGTAGGCGGGGGCTTGCGGACGGCGAGCAATGGGTGGCTCGCCGTCCGTCCGTCCGGTAACCGTCTGGACCGAGCCCAAGTGGTCGACGGCGCGTATTGTTCCACGCGCGCCTCAGGGAGATGTCAGCAAATCGTAGGGGCCCAGCAGGGTCGAAGCCTACTGGGGCCATGGGTAGTGTGAAAACGAAACCCGGGGCCCTGGGACGAAGGCTACGAAGGAACAGGAGTGGGTTTTTTAGTCACTATCTCTCGCTCCGCCCAAGAGCGGGATTTGTCATTAGATGATTTTCCCACCTAAAAAAAAAACTACTTATCTAATATTTCGAATAAAAATTAAATAGAAGCCATCTATGGACATTTTTGTGCAATTCTTGCTCACTCGGAGGCACAACATTCTTGCTGGCTACTCCTGGCTCCACTAAATGGCGCACAAACGATTGATTAATACAATAATTTCTAATCTAATCTAACTACAAATTCTTTACCATGTTGATACTATTTAGCAAGTACTCACACTCTGTAAACAGCCATAGCTCTTCGTTCTTCGCTTCTTCGCCACAAACTGATGACAAATAACAAAGCACGCAGAAGACATAATCTTACTCGATAGATTTACAAATACATATTAGCAATGACAATAATTATACACCAGTGGTTTTGATAAAAGTCGTTTGTTCTCAATTGTTTGAGCAAACAATCCTGAAGTTTGATTTACTTTGAATTAAAAAAGTAGTATTTGTATTATTTTACTTCAAAATGTCTGTCTTTCTTTAAAGATGATTTTATTATAGCAGTATAAAAAGTTGGTGAACGTTTTATTCCTACCAACTAGGTTAAGATGAAGTTACGAGTTCATATTATCTCTGGAACTTGAGAGTAAAAACCTTGCCGAGTAAAATCGTTACTACATATACATTTACATTTCACTCCTTCATTTCAAAGATAATAAAACTTTTAATCACTTCAAAACCTAGTAAGTTACATAACTAATCACAAAACTTTAAGTGACTAAAAACTAAAAAAAAATTATTATTATAATTATATTATAACGATTACATACAAAAGTAGTCGCTAACAACAAATTTGAAGTAAGCAAGACTGCGCATGACATTTTTCGTAAATTTACAAATATTCATTCATGCCTTTTCGAAAACCTGGTTTATTTTTAATAGAAAATTTTTGATGAGTTTCGTTGCACACAGTATCAAATTTTACTCACACAGACTCACATGTTTATGTTTTTATAAGGAAAAATGAGATGGCAGATAAAGCCAAGTACAGAAGCTAAAGTGTTAGAGCGAGATCGGAGATCGCGTATCATTTTCATTTAGAACCGTGCAGAGTGGCACGGTTGCATTAAGTTGCATATTGGTATCAGCGTATCGAATCTTATGAATAAATCTTCAATTACGTGAGGCTCCAATTAAGTTCAAAGTTTGTATTTTTATTTTAATCAATTCGTTTGTTATGTTCCGTGATTTAAATGTTAGGTTTCATGTATTTTCGCATAAAAGCCGGGCTTACATACTTGTATTGTTCTCACATCCCTGACAATATCTAATAAATGTTCCGTCATAGTAATTGCTACATATTAGAAGCTACATTGCGGTAGTCATTGCTACATTGTAGCAGATGCTACGTCGCAGCCAATGCTATGCCGTAGGCGATGCTTCGTCTAAACAATGTTACGTCATATTAAAAGCTACATCGCGGTAGTCAATGCTACATTGTAGTCTATGCTACGTCGTAGCTGATGCTACGTCGTAGGCGATGCTACAAGCCAACTTTACTTTGGGGTCGCCGCACACGAGCCACCAGCCACAACCACAAAACGCCGCCACTGTATATTTCCTGTAGGTTTCATACATTTTATATGGGTTCGCCGCACACGGTTGACGCCGGTGGCCACCACACGCAACAAATCGCCACTGCTTGCTTCTTGTGGCCCGAACAGGCCACTAAACACCGATATTAAACGCCGTCACACGCCACTCGCGCATGTAAACCTTCTTCGTCAGAATATGATGTTGCGCGTAAGGGTTAAAAAAAGTAGCAGCCACTGGCACAAGTGGCTGTTGCACGCTTCAGCTTCCTTTGTGGCCGCTTCTAGCTTCTCGTGGCGGCGTTTGTGGCTTTTGCCCATTTGCGGCGACCCTTATAGCCAATCCTACGTCATAGTAGAACGTACAAAGTAGAAGCTACATCATAGCTGAGCTACATCTCTCAGTGTCATGGTGATAAATGTTTCAGGAGCCATTTCATCCATTGGTAATGTTATTGGGTGACACATTTCAAGTATCCATTCTAAAGGGTCGGACGCGTCAGGCTCGTATTGTGGTGATGAGGACGCAACCTTTGAGCGATGTAAATAATTTAAAAGTACTGCGTTTAGTGAACAGCTAGGACCTGTGACCTCCATGTTTTATTATTATATCTAGATAAAAAAAAAATCGCCAATAGGAGAGGAGTATCGATGAAAAATGTTATGAAAATGGGAGAGAGCTTCATTTGCTTGCGCTGCGTAAACGGTTAAAGTTACGTAAAAATAATGTATAACAAAATTGTTCCTTATTGAAAGTACTCAAAAAAAGTCTGCAACAGCATATGTCTATCTGTTAAGGTTGGCTCACAATAACCTTTTTTATGGTAATCAAATTTATTTTGAAATAATAAATTATTTGCGAAGGTGTTTTTAAACACATAATATTAATCCTTATCAAAAATAAATACAATATTCATTCTAAGTATTTAGTTTTGAACAGAATCACATCATTTCATTTCGATAAATACCTTAGGAGATATCACAGTTTTAAAATAACGTTGCAAAAAAAATAATGATGTGCGAATGTTACGGACTCTATTAGCAGGTACGTACATACCGCACACTTTGGGGAAAGGTAACGTGAGCTCGAATTGTGTAAAAATGGCTCTTTGGGAAAAGTTTCGCAAGATTTCAATATAATATGGGATGAATGCACTATGATTCATAGAAACATTCAAGTTTGCTGGTGATTTTCGCCAAACATTGCCAGTTAGGGGAACTAGAGCTAACATTGTGAAGTTTCTCGTTGAGAAATTCGTCCACCCTCTTAAACTATCTACTATATATGAGTACACATTTGAGCGGAGGTAGTACAAACTGTCCTTCAAAGTTACTTTTAATAGGAGACTGGAAAGTACCTTATTTTGAAAGAGGTAGAAAGTACCTTCAAAGTCTACCCAGATGTAGTCTAAATAGAAAATTAAGACTTTTTTTTTTTTTATATGTGGGAAAATCATCTTATGACAAATCCCGCTCTTGGGCGGAGCGTGAGATAGTGTCAGACTTTTACTGACTAAAAACCCACTCCTGTTCCTTCGTTGCCTTCGTCCCAGGGCCACGGTTTCGTTTTCACACTACCCATGGCCCCAGTAGGCTTCGACCCTGCTGGGCCCCTACGATTTGCTGACATCTCCCTGAGGCGCGCGCGGAACAATACGCGCCGTCGACGACTTGGGCTCGGTCCGGATGGTTACCGGACGGTCGGACGGCGGGCCACCCATTGCCCACCGTCCGCAAGCCCGCGCCTACGGTGGCCGGAAATCGGGATCGGAATCCCGGCGGCGGTTGGGGCGTGAGGACCGTTGCCGTTGCCTCACGCGATCGGCCGCCTCTTTTGCTAGCATTACTGCTTCGCAGAAGGAGGCGACCGCCTGCCACTCCTCCTCGCTCCGGACCATGGCCTGTACCAAGGCCCGGCGCGAGAGATCGCCGCCGCCGATCGCCCCCACGAGGACACGGCGTTGCTCTTCCCAAGCGGGGCACACTTCCACCGTATGCTCCACCGTGTCCTCCGGGCGGTCCACACAGTGGCGACACCCGGGCGTCGCTTCCGCACGAATCCGGTGCAGGAACTTCCCGAACTTCCCGTGTTCGGTGAGAACCTGCGTCATGCGGAAGGTGAGGACGCCGTGAGGTCTTTCCAACCACGCCTCAAAGAAGGGACTTACCGCCATAATTGTGGCGTGCCCAAGAAAATTAAGACTACCAGTGGATGTGTCAAAGGGCAATATTGGTGGTTAGAAATAGTAATGTTGACAAAACCAATAATAAATAATTCTGGGTAAACCTCCAGGAGATAGTATAAACTACATTCTCATTGATAATGTAATGGATCAAGAGGATGCAGTACATTACCCTCAAGAATTCCTGGATTCGCTAATTCCGAATGGCCTTTCCCCACATTAGCTCAAATTAAAAACGGTACACCAATTATTTTACTAAGAAACCATAAGCCACAAATTCGGTTATGCTACGGACCCCGACTCCAAGTTAAATTCCTTCGCTATAACATTATCTGAACCGCATGTATATATATCACAAGTAATATGTTTTATATTAAATTAGATTGTTTAGTCCGATTGACAAGTCAATCTAGGTCATCAAGGTCCCTTAAGTAAGGACTGAATAAATTAACCAACTTGATATTACATGAATCTCACAACTTTTTACGGTAGTAGAATTAAGCTTGCAAGCATTGGTTTTTTTACAAGTTATGTTTTTGATGCATAGAACCGTTCTCAACTTCTACGCGGACGAAGTCGCGGCCAAAAGCTAGTCATTAAATAAAACGATCGAAGTATTTGAAAGCCTTTATGATGTTAATATAAAAAACTACTCTGCTGAAAGGCATTCAAAAGCATTTTAAGATAGCTTATCTACACTAATATTATAAAGAGGTAAAGTAAGATTTTTTTTTGTTTTTTTTTGTTTGTAGGAGGAAATCTTTGAAAATACTGGTCCGATTGCTAAAATTTTTTCACCGATATAAAGCAGCTTTATTGCTTAGGCTAGTTCTATATAAATAAAAATTACTCATAGTACAAATCTAACCTTTAATTATTCGATACACTCCTCACTTACCACAAGAAATGTATATTTTTTTAAGAGAATCCTCCATCAAGGATAGCGCAGCTCGCCGTGACTGCCAAAGTTTTCGACATTCTAACATTGGAAATCTCACATAACTTGTGTCAAGTAAGACTTAGCCATAAACGATGTAACCTGTGCAGTCCACTCGCTCCCCCCCACCCCACCCCGCGTTCCATTTCCTCTTCTCGCAAATATCAAGACATTTCGCGACACTTCTTGAACTTCGCTGTATTCCCACGGCAATGTCGCAGATACTACTACTCTAATGTCTATTCCTGCAACTTGAACTCAAATTTCTGTTAATACTACCTATGTTTTTCCCGCGGCCTCACTTGTAACCTAAAAGAAAGCTTGTATGTTACTTAACAATAATGAAGTTTAAGAATTACAGGAACCGTAAGAGTGCTTCCAGAGAAAGCCTTCTACGAATATACAAACATCATTTCTATGTGATATTAATCTGGATTCCAAGTACTTCGACTACTCGGGAGTGCGCACACTTAGTAAATATGAGTCAAATATATTTTACGTCAAATACATTATACTCTCGTGAATATTTGACTTTCAATACAAAGCCAGTACCTTCCCCGTGTAAACAGTAAGTCCTAACTAAAGAGCGCGCCGTGCGAGTACTACTGGCGAGCGACCCACTATTTGTCTTACGAGGTAAAACTTAACCCTTTTTACACATGACCAGCGCTGAATAAATTACCGCGCGTTAGTTTTGCCCCGCCGCCGCATGCTGTGTCTCACTAAATCTATACGTAACGAGTACCTCAGTAATACACACTGTTTTGTTTTTTCTGTGGAATGAATTATATTATGTTTTTGAAATATAATATAATTGTAAAATAGAAGGATTGATTCGTTTACTAAGACGAAGGATCTACTCGTACTAAGGATCTATTCGCTAGATGGTTAATTTTTTTTGTTGTGATTTACAATTTTCTGAATTTGTATTAGTAACCGGTAAGACTTAAAATCGCCTCCTTTAACGTGTCTTAGAAATAATTGGTTAAGTGCAAATATATTATAGATCTGAGGCCAATGGAACTCATCAAAAGGCAAGTCACCAAAAGGGCAATGGAAAGGACTATGCTCAAAGTTTCCTTACGTGATCGCTTCAGGAATGAGTATATCTGCAGGAAAACCAAGGTTGCCAACATAGCTCGAAGAATCGCCAAACTTAAGTGTCAGTGGGCAGTGTACATTGCTCGGAGAGCAGGATGGCCGTTGGGCCGAAAGGTTCTGGAGTGGTGACCGCGAACTCGAAGACGCGTTGTTGAAAAGCCTTCTGCAAGTGGGACCAATGAGGGTCGCGGGAATCCGATGCATGCAAAACTTACAAGACCGTTCATTATAGCGACACTTAGGATAGGCCTATGGCCTGGACGTCTTTCAAATGAAATGATAACGATGATGTATTAGATAGGAATGGTCTCTATCAAACTGTTTGGTCAATACAGGCGTGACAGAGTACTGTAGTGAAACATAATCAAAATCAGCTAATCTTTTGGTCTCGCTCTACAAAATTGGTACAAAATACATAGATTGCTAAAGTAAGTAAAGCTTAAAATATAGTTTTTGAATGAAGTCGGCGGCTAAAGATAATGTTGAGCCGCGCTCGGTGTCGTCGCCTGGCTGCGGCGCTAGCGGAGTCCGTTTCATTATGTTGGTAATAGATTTTTCCTGCGGTTGGCTGCGCGGTAATCTGTGCATCGTATACATTACATGCGCGCTAATTAAGTCGTTTTACTTTAAAAGTGCAATATCGTCCACAATACTAATTTGTTACAGTTGTTGCACTTTTCCTTTAACATTGTATTTTCGCCCTCCTAATACATTTTTGTTCGAACAGGATTGGTTTCTGCGCGCTGAAGAACTCTCTGAAACCAGTTTAAACTTTAACTGTTTAAGGTTAAAAGTTATAAAAGTTGGCTCTGCATTTCAAAGACTTGCATCATATCCATGCAAAGTAGCGACATGACCGTCAGGTTACCGACGCGGCGAAGTTTCAATATTACCTCGGTAGCGACTAAATCATCATCATCTTCTTGCCCTTGTCCCATCTTATTTGGGGTCGGCGACTAAATACACGAACAAATTACTGTGGTAGTTTTTTTTAAACAGTACTATTCAGTCTCCATCACATAATTAAATATAACTAAGTATAACGTGTCGCTCTAGCGTCTATTTTCAACCACCGTATCAAATACGTATGGTTTCTTTTTTTTTAATTTAAATTGAAATAGCCGATTACAGGCAGCTGTATTTAATTAATTCCTCTTATTAACTGCTCCACGGCCTAATAAAATTACATCGTTCCTGTCTGTAACTAAATATCTTGAATTTATTGCTCTTAATTAAACCTCGACCATGGCGCGATCGTCGCCTACTATTGGGCCAACTTTTGTTGGGCCAAGTTTTATTTGGCCAAGTGTAAGCGCTTTGTCGCGTTGCAAACAGCGACTTAATAAAAGCTTAATTTAATAAATGAATTATGAGCCGGAGCCTTTCCGTCAAGTGTCGCTACTCGCTGCCTCCCGGCCGCGGTTCATAACTGCTGCGACGTCATTTCATTTTACACTATCATTTTGCATTTTGTTGCCACACAATCAATTCGGAAAATATTTTTTACAGAAACTCTTGTTGTACCTGAGTTCTTAATAGCATACCTATGAAATTGCCGTTTTCTAAAACGGGTTGCTTTGAAGTGTTGTGTCTTTGTATTGTATTGGCGTTCAAATAAACTTTATATTAAAGGAATGTTATTCTTTTTTCGAAATTAGAAAGTTATTGGTTTCTTTGTGCTTTGTATTTTAATATCGCAGTACTTATAACCATTTTTGTATGAAATCTAAGAAAACTCGTATTATTTTGTATTTTTTTTTTTAAATTATATTTTGTATTGCATAGATTGCATCCAAACGATATTTAGCAATAGTTTGATGTTTGTTTATTTTGTAATATGAGTTCTGCCGTGGAAACAATGTGTTTTGAGACACATTGTTGCATTGTTGCGGTATGCAATATTGATGATGTATACGGACTTAAAACTGCTAATGAATAGGATGTCTATTTTTGTTTCAATCACTTTCACGTTGGAAATTTTACTCGTATCTCACGAATAACTTTTCTTCTCAGGGCGGCTACAAGACAATATTTCCAAAACGAAAGCTATTAAACCAAGAACACAGTGTTATTTTGTTAGCAGAAAGTTAATGTAGGTATACGTCATTGATATTGCTTGCCCTTTGAAATGCATAGTTTCTACGTTGAAACTCTTAAATGAAAAAACGTTTTTTTTTATTAGCTTTCATAGTTATAAGTACACCAAAATTACAGAAAATACAAAACACAAATATACCAATAAAAACCAAATTTCGAAAAAAGAATAACGTACTTTTAATATAAAGTTTATTATAATATGAACTTATAAATCCAAGTCAATCAAATCAACCAAAAATTCACTTCAAAGCAACCCGTTTTAAAAAACGGCAATTTTATTTCACATTTCACCTAATAAGATGTTGTGCTGAATAAATACGCCATACTTCCAACCATGCACATATTATACTACGGGTATTTTTGAGCTAGGTCCAATCCAACCAACCCAATTAAATGACTTCTCCTACTCCAGAGTGGGTGGGTGGGCGTGTCAGACTTTTGCTGCCTAAAACAACACTTGTGTCCATACGTTGCCCTTTGCATTCTAGAACCGCATGTTTTCTTTTCAGAAATTCCCCGTGGCCCTAGCCCCTACGGCCCCTAGGGTTTTGCTAACAACTTTTTGAGGCGCGCGTGAAACACTACGATCGCCATCGACGACGAGCTACTCATTGTTCATCGTCCGCTAACCCTACGGTGGCTGGAGATCACCCCCAACTTCCGACGCCCAGGGCGTATCCTGTCGTGGCTACTGGGACAAATTTAAATTCATTTTTTTTTTATTTTACATAGGCCTACATGGGCATTTATAAAACCTCAGAAGCTAGTTCACAGTACAAATTGGTCGTTTCCTATGGAGAAGAACCGGCAAGAAACTCCATTGTTACTCTTTAAAAAAAAGGGTTGATGGTACAATATTTCCACATTCGCTCCATATTTCGTTCCCTCACATGTGTGGCTGCTTCCTTCATTATCATTACTGCTTTCCAGAAGAAGGCGTCCGTATCCCATTCCCTCTTGCTTCGGATCATGGCCTGAACCTGGGCCTGGTGCGAGAAGTAGCCACCGCCGATAAGTAAAGTAAAGGTTGCATAAATACGGATTCATGTCACCTTTGACGTTTCATAAAATAAATACAGTGATTTATTTTAAATAAAAAATAATTAATGATTATATTGCAGATTACAGGTTAAATATGAATGGTAGTAAGATTCTTTGCATTACAATTAAAAGCGACTGAATGCATAGTTAATTATCAGCTTACAAGAATCGTTATCAAGCCGTGCACGAGTTCAGTTTTTTTTTGGTAAAATAAAACAATAAAATGTAAATTAAATTCGTTCGAGGCGTTCCGCATGAGTGTGTGCTCGGCTCCACCTCCAGCCAACCGACATTATTGCAAAATATCCAAACGATTTTTTTATTGATCACAGTCGTTACAGCGCTATCTCTTCTTTTAATGAATAAACTGATATTACCATAATAATAAAAAAATAACTTTAAAATAAAAGTCTTCAGATATATAATATAATTCTGTCGTTTAAAATCTCCTTCTTACGATCATTCCGCGCGGGTAGTTCTAAAAGTGTGTCTCTATTAGAATTCCTTGTAGCGACGAGGACATGTACACACACAAGGATCAGAGAAGTACCATTTCTATCAGGAACACTACGTAAGTACCTATATAGGTATGATAATAGGCCGTACCTCAGTGTTTCAAAACCGGTAGCAGCAAGTACTGTTGAAACTCCGTAGCTATAACTTTGAGCTAGCCTAGTCCTAGCTCAAAATCAAATTGATACAATCTTGTATCTTGAAGAATAGTACATGCATTTGAAAATGTACTGTTCTTTAAGATACAGGATTGTTTCCTTGTTTGAAGGACAGTTATCTTATTTCTGTGAAATAGCCACTCTCATTTTTGTGTGTTTGACTGTATTTTGGCTTACTGACACACACTTAAAACTATGTGTAGTAGTCGAGTAGATAAAAATAAAGATTTTGATTACGTCAAACATTCTATGTATTAGAACAGGGATGTGCGATGAATTTAGCAACAAATACTTTTGTATTGTCAAACTTCTTATTACTATTCACAAAAATTTCTACTGGTAGCAAATTTAAAATAAAATGATGATGCAGAGGCATCATCCTTTATTTTATTTCACATAGTCTCTGTTGTATTATTTTCCAGTATCATTATGCATTCGTTTCGAACTTTTTATTTCTGAATATATTATGAAACTTGTGATCAGTATCGATTTGTCTCGTCTTCGTGATTACGTTGCATCTCTAATATGACCCTAATTTTATTGGCTCTCTAAATTAAAACTGGTTAAAATATTGTATACTCGCTTCTTTTATTTATCCAATCCCGTCTCATTGTACACTAGTCTGAAAATAAAGATATTGAATTGAATTGAATTGAATTGTAGAATGGGCAGCATTCTTCGCAGCCTGGTCATCATGCATTCATGTTCTAGCAAAATGCTAGAACATAAAAGCGTGTCTGCGTTTATGATACGAGTCAGCCTTAACATAACGAGATTTTACTAGCGTATGTTCTTTACATGTAATACATTTGCACTGGAACTCATGCATCCCTCAATTTATCGTACAACAAATTACGTAGTATGTAAGTCTATAAAACACATTGCTGGCCACTGGAAGTATAAGCCCAAAATGAAAACGTAATCGTTTTTTGATTATTCTAACCTTAACTAAAAAATTATTTTGCATTGTTATCAAATCAGTCGCGCCTATTAGCTTGACCATAGAATTACAGTTGGAGGCAGTAGAAGAGAATTAAAAAAAAAAATCGAGTTAATATTTTTTAATTCTATTTTTTATTGTAATTATTTATAGGCTTACGCTTGACCACTATCTCACCTGATGGAAAGCGACGATTTGCTTGACGATGGAACACGTTGGCCTACCTACTAGCTGCTACCAGCCGCTTCACCTGGCAAGCATGTTCCGTGAAAGAAAATTATTTCAAGGGATGTGTTCCAGGAATAAATTCCTTGAGTTTGTTAGTATAGTATGTCTTGTGTTAGGTAGCCTATGTGCTATTCCAGGGTATGTTCTACCTGTGCACTAAGGTTGATTGAAATCCGTATAGCCCTTCGAGTGTGAACAAGTAACAAACACTCACAAATTTTCACCTTTGTAATATTAGTGTAATTTAAAAAGTATTGTATCTTCTGTGTTTTCTTACGTTGTGGCGTTGAGTTACGGATAGTAATTAAGGTAAGGTTGATCCGAACAGTGGTGAATTAAAACTGCTTGTAATGTAATTGAATGAAAACTATTAACTTTAGTTTCAGCGTCTGAGAGACAGCGCAGGTTTACTCTGGCGTTATTTATGTTACCTGCAATTAAGGTTTTGTTCCACGTTTTAGCTACGTGGTTGAACGTGAGTTTCAGTATGATGAGCTATTTGCGCAGTGAGCATGTAGTGGTGGACTTTACTCAAAGACAGCTCACATGAGAGTTAGTTTGAAGCAACATATCAACTCTTGATCAGTCTGTGGGTAAGCAAATAATGAAAAAGTTTGTACTCGTAACTATGCCATGAGTTGAAGTTGTTTGCATATTTTGCATTCAATATTTTAGTTCTAAATACTTTCTAGCCACAAGTTCACCCCAGTTTAGTAAAATAAGCATATGTTCTTATTCATATTTTTTTTTAGGTTGGAAGTAATCCAATTATATCTCCCGCCCTTGGGTGGAGCAGGAGGTTGTGTTACACTTTTACTGAATAAAACCCACTCCTATGTTGCCTTGCATTCCAGGGCCTCGGGTTTTCCTTTCAGATGCGAACCCATGGCCTCAGTAGGCTTCGACCCTGCTGGGCCTCTACGGGTTGCTGACGTCTCCTTGAGCAGCGTGTGGAACACTTTGCACCGTCGACGACTTGGGCTCGGTCCGGATGGTTACCGAATGGTCGGACGGGGAGCTACTCACTGCTCGGCGTCCGCAAGTCCACGCCTACAGTGGCTGAAAATCGGGATCGGGATTCCGGGGCGGTTAGGGCGTGAGGGCCTTTCCCTCGCACGTGCCGCCGCCTTCTTTGCTAGCATTACTGCTTTGCAGATGGAGGCGACCGTCTGCCACTCTTCCTCTCTCTGGACCTTGGCCGGTACCAAGGCCCGGCGTGAGAGATCGTTGACGCCGATGGCCCCCACGAAGACACGGTGGTGCTCTGCCAAAGCAGGACACACCTCTACCATATGTTCCACCGTGTCCTCCGGGTGGTCCACACAATGGTGACACCCGGGCGTTTCTTCCGCTCGGATCCAGTGCAGGAACCTCCCGAACTTACCATGTCCTGCGTCATGTGGAAGGAGAAGACACCTTGTTGTCTTTCCAGTCACTCCTCATAGAGGGGACTTTCCGCCATAATTATGGCGTGCCCAGCACTGGGTTACGACAGTCGCTGTCACCATTCCACCTTGAGATGCCACTGGAACTCTGTCAAGTTGGAAATCAGCAAGGAGGGTCGCTGATTCCCTTGCTTACGGTATTCCCACACCATCCGGATGGCCGTGACCCTCTGGCATACGTTCAGCTTGGCCGCCGGGCGCTTTTGCAGCAACGGTGCCCATACCAGTGCTCCATAAAGAGCCATGAACCGAACGATGCCTGCGTAGAGCCTCCGGCAGGAGTCGTCTGAACCCCCTAACTTAAGTTGTGTTATTTTAAATGAGCCCATTTTTATAAAAAACTCAACCTTTAATGTTCCCACTGCTGGGACACAGGCCTCTTCTTTAAGAGAGAAATAGGTCGTAATCCAGCACGCGGGTCCAGCGCGGGTCAATAGATGTCACAATTTTTTTGTTGAAGGACCATGCCGTTTCTTACGATTGTTTCCTTTAATATTTTGAGAATAGTGTGTTTTTATAAATAAATATTATTATATTATTATTTTTGGTAGCTGAAGTCTTAGAGCAAACTCTAGCCTGTAAATATTTTTAAGCGAAAAATAAAGTGTAACACCACTAATCATACGTGTATTTTCGATATATTTAGGTACGTTATACCTTTATTTGACAGTTCGCAACTATTATCGAATAACTGAACCAACGATACAAATTAATAGAAGAGAAACTCTTGTTAGAACTTATTAGCGCCGGCCGCACACAGACAAGTGATGATAGCGCCGCACTCGCGTCGTATGGACTCAATCGACTCACACTGCGCTACTGAAACGCTGAGCGCGGGGAACAGTGGCTACTGTTGAACTTTACGCGAAGTCAATAAAACCGGGTTTTGATTAGTCGATAGTTATTATCTTACTTCTCATAAGCTCACAATACAGAGAGTAAACATTAGCTTAGATTGAATATTTGTCTAGTGGAAGTACCGACAGTTGAAGCAATAGGTCTCCTCGTACCATAATAACACCGTCACCTTCAACTTTTGGTTTAGCGTCAACGAGACGATACGAAGGTTTGTGTCCACTATTTACATGTCATTGCCATCCTTAAGCTGTTTTATTATTATTATTATAAGCCCGTTGTGTCCCACTGCAGGGCAAAGGCCTCCCTTCCGTTATTCCATTCTTTTCTGTCCTTAGCTACTCTGGCCAATCCTTAAGGTAGGAGTACACATCGTCACGCCATCTCCTTCTGGGCCTACCGCGTCGCCAGCTCCTGCTGTTCGGAATCCAGTCAGTGGTTGCCTTCGCCCAATTTTGTTGCGACATGCGGCAGATGTGACCGGCCCAGTTCCATTTTAGTTTGGCGGCTGAGTTACCTACGTCTGCGATTTGTGTTTTGGAACGAATAAAAAAAAAGCAAGCAAGCTGTTTTAAGACATTAAAATTTACATACACGATTAATTCTGAACTTTATTACAACAGTAGTCTTACTAGCCTGTATAGTCCCGCTGAGGAGCTAAAGCCTCCATTTCCCATTTTACAAATTAGTTTTCTGCCGTGCGGGCCATGAGTTAATAAATATAGTATGAACGCTAACTAAGAATCTCGTACCGCTGCGTTCTGTCGCTACCTTACCGATGTAATGGTACAGCTGCTGGCAACAACAATTACGGCGGTAAGGCGGCTGCACACGGCGCACGTGCCGCCGCCGCCGCCGAGCGCGGTTTGCGCGGCACGTGCCGCACTCCTTATTTAATTTCTAATGCTCGCAACTTGAGCAAGACGTGCCGCTCGGTGAGCGAGGCAACAGTACAAGTTGCACCACACCCGCTACAAGTCCACAACTACCCACCAATGTACTACTGTGAAGAAAGAACGAACTTCATAATTATTGTTATTGAGGGGAAAATCTAGAAGGTAGAACGTATTAACTTCAAAAGCTAGTATTGGCAGTACACACACAATCACAAATATTAACTTATTGGTGTTGATAATGCAGCTGCAGCTACTAATATCGAGTGTCCATAGCTGCCGCAAACTGTGAGATGAAGAGCACAATAATAGCGGCATTCTTTTAATTGACCGCGTTTCCAATATGTATGAAGATATATTTCGCATGTTTAAGATGTGAAGCTGTGGTTATTAAGGTTTAATTAACAAAGATTTTTATTGGAATGAATTTGGATTTTGTTCGTCTCGAGGAGTTCAGTAATGACGCGATAAAGAAGAGAATTAGTTTAGGTTTACAGTCCTTTAGCTCCAACTTAAGTCCCAGGGGGGTGGGGACGGGGCGGGGCCGGGGTGGACTCATTGTTGTATTTTATACAAGTTGTTACAGCCTGGAGGAGCTACTTAGTTGCTACGTTTTATTGTCATCTCTTTCAATATTTAGTAATGCTCATAAAAAGTAATCTATTGTGGAGTTCTTTATAAAGAACCCGAAGCAAAACAATTGATGAATGTATTTTAGTTATGTGAAGTTTGCGTACCTACATTGCTGGATAAAACTGTCGTTTCGTATGTGTGGCACTCAGTCGCCCAGCGACCACGTTTAGCCTATCAAAGCTTCTTCCTGATCCATGCATCCATCGAGCCTCACTCCAAGCTGCACATTAGTTTGGGGATCACGTGATACTCCAGCTTACTCTTCGTGGCTGTATATAGATATATACGGACATTGTTCAGCAATTACATACGTATGCTGTTTACGTAGCGCACATAAAAGGTTATATTCAATTTCAACGTACATTTCTCGAAATAATGTCGCCAGCGCAGAAAGCAATTCGCTTTATATCAGCAATCAAAGCGTATTGTCTAACGGTATCATCTCGGTGTCTCCGCAGCTACATAAATTCGGCGAGCTACATAAACAATGTTATAACACCACAGATTACGAACTGTACCAACGTTTCACTTCTTACTTTACGAAGCTGACGCACGCACACTTACACGAAAAGGTTTTATTCATATTAGAGTGAAACTAAGAAGGCATCCATAGTATCATTCCTAAGACTTACGTGTTAGCTAGTGCCGGGTGTGTGTGCGTGCACAGCACGACGACGTCGTCTGTGTAGCGGCCACATTGCGCACAGAGCTGACAGTGCTCACAATGGCACATTCGCCTCTCGGCGTAGTCGTCGTACAGCCGACACTATTATATTCTTTCTCGTTTCATCTGAAATGAGTCGCGCTCTCGACGTGTAATTAATTGCACTCCAACTTAACGCGCGAGGGGTAGGATCACTCCATGTAATGAGAAGAATTCTTCCACAAGCTCGTATTTACATTTGGAGATTACGTTTGCGTGTCTGCCATTCTGTGAGCTATCTACATTCAAATGTAACACTGGGAGGATAAAGTATTGAAATGAAAACGAATACAATATGAGTTTCGTGGCGTACAATATTGGCAAGCTTAATTCAGTCGTGGATAAAAATAATCGAATTCTATTAGCAAAACGACTCCTGGAAAAGAAAGCCGCACAAAATAAAAGATGAAAATAACTTGGGAAGAGAATTCAGAATTAATAACGTAAAACAAAGTCGATAATGAAAAGTATTATAAAGTTTCCCTAATGGATATCTTTTAAAATTCATTCTAATAAAGAAGCACTTCTGTATTCTAAGAGTCTTCCAAGTTTTCCATTCGGTGTTATAACGCAAGAAATCTTTTACTATTATCCGTTATTTTATTGTTATGTTTAGAGCTCACTCTGATTGTATCTTAATGTTCTTTGTTGTGTTAGCATCAACCTCTGAATCTGTATGTGTGAGCAAGAATTTCACCTTTAATGTAATGACATGTCTCAGTTTCGGTGACCTCACTGGCATCTGTCTGAGTTACTACAGGTAACTCCGGAATGATGACAACTCGACGAATACGTGAATACCACGCGTAATGAAAGCAGACTGCACTTAAACTTTATAGTCTATTACCGAACCATTCCTTGGTAATATAATACATCCTGTAGATGAAATAAAAAACTATAGACCGACACAGAGCAAAAACTTACAGAAGTGGCAACGAAAATGGCAAAATCATATAAAAAACCATCACAGAAAATATCAAACAGCAGTGTACTCGCAGCTATAATACTTGTTTCGTAATTATAGCGTCTATTTTATTTGGCGCTTATTTTGGTACCTCCACCGTGGCCAGCCAGAACCATACTCGTATATACTACCTTTTGGAGTAGACTCTCTGCGGCAGTGTGTGTATGTGGGGGGAGGGGTACATGATAAAATATAAAGTTTATTAGGATGCCAGTTAATCCAGCCGGGAGTGTTCCGGAACTTGTTTAGTTTCCAGTTAGGGATTGTACTGAGTTTTGTTAGGGACTTTATATATTTGTACGCAGTAGGTATGTACGAGTATATTGTTTAAGTGCCACAACTAGCGTACTGATAAAGATGTTGTTACTGTAAGCCTTAAACAATCAACCTGCTGAACCTATTCGCTGACATAGTAATCCCGTGATGTCATTACCAATCCACCCTGGGCACGTTGTCGTGGATTATAGCCCAATCCCTCTCATAGAGTGAACAGGTCTATGCCCAAGTGGTGGGCACATTATAGGCTGCTTACGCTTCCGCATCCAACAAAAAAAGTATAGAAGTATTCATGTTCGTCCGATTCGTTACGTTTGAATGTATTGCGTCCATAAAGGATGGGTCCCTAGTTAAGTAGTTAGAGTTCGGGACGTTCCGGTTCTTTCAGTTCGTTCTCGCAGGTTTGCCTTTCTGAATACTGGATTAGGAACTACTCACATGTTCACAGGTGACTGACTTTGTTTGCACGCGGTAACAAAACTTGTAATAAGTACTACAGAAATAATTAGTTTGGGGTTTTAGTGGTTCGAAAATTTTGATTTAATTATTTTATGATTATACAAGCCAATAGGATTTTTCATGAAATATTTAGAACTACCATGCAAACATTCATTTCCTTATCAACGCTATAGGGGTGAATCTTCAAAATTACTTCCTTAGAATTTTTTTTTTAATAATATGATATGACTGTATTTCTAAACCTTTGGTCCGATTAATATACCTATTTAATTTAACTTTATAAGCAGCAGTATCATTTAAACATCTTCCTAGCTTCTACACACTACTGACAATATTATGTACTTTACCTTTGTAGTAATCAGTGATTACTACACTGACCCTTGCAATAGTCATCAGTACGACCAACCCACAACAATACTCGTCAATCAAGAAAGATATTATAATGACTGAAATATTTAATCCTACTTCTGCGCTGAATGCCGCAACAATACTTCAACATGATGATAAAGACCACTGACATAATTTACTACAGCCTCGCGGTGTAGTTCCTACATACATGTTTTATTGACCTTATTAAGCCTTTAATGAGGGTTCGCTCTATAGCAGTAGTAATAAACCCCTTCAGAACAGAGATAATATCGCCCTCTCACATCATGCGAGCGCGTTCTAATCTGCGTAGTAATAGTGCAAGTAGTGTGCCGGCCACTTGGCGCGAGTGGGCCGCGCGCTCTAGCGGGGGGCTTCATGTACGGAATTGCCCGCGTTTATACCTGAGGATAAAAGTATCGGACCTACACTATACATATAGTAGCGACGTGAAAATTGATTTGGTCTACTTTGGCGCTGTTAGACCCGGCAGCATTGTGAGCAATAATGACTACTTCTTGGGATTTAGTAGTTCCCATCTTCAAATCGTAAACTTTGGTATAACTCTCGAAAAAAAATTTTGTACATTAAAATCTGGACAAGTAAATTTGTTACTTGTCTGTATATATATTGAAGCTTATCCTGACGTCTTTTTTAATTATTGATATCTTATATTTTAATGTAATAATAAAAATATCGAATCAAACCGTGCAATGCTATTTAAATAATGAACGTATATTGATTAATCATAGCTTTATATCAGTACCTTATGTTACTTAGTACAATAATATAATCATGACTGTAACGCAGAAAGATAAACGTGTACTGCTGTGCTGGGGTTTGGCAGATTTAGCCCACCAGCCCGCCTCCTGCGCTTCATGACGAAGTCTGCTAGTGAATTTCTAGCGTCAGCACGTGCGGCTCGTTTTTATAGCACACAGAGCATTGCAAGGACCGTTTGCCTACTTACAGCACTCACACGCCATGCTCTGGCTTTGTTCACTGTTTAAGATGTTTCTAAATTTGTTTATTGCCCACTACATTTCAGTTTCAAATAGACAGAGATTTTTATTTAAGTTTTTATCAAAAACTGGCTTCTGTCTCCTACGAAACTCCATCTCTAATGTGTTTTTATTTACGGATTCTTCAAACCCCAAATATTGTCTGTTAGTGTCACTGCTATTTCCATTTCACGTACTTAGATATTAAATTTCACGTAATTTCAAAATAGTAAGAAAAGTAACAGCGTCAAGAACATAATTAGTTTTTTGCTTTTTAATATCGTAATGGAAATGAATATGTGTCGGGAAGAACAAAGGAGCTAATAGAACGGTGTGTTTGTAACAGGCTTGAGCCTGCGCCCCGCCCGCATCCCGTCCGTGCCCGCCGGACGGACAGCAGCACAAAGAAAGTGCCCGGCGGCGGACACTCCACCGCAATCCACGCGGTACATATGACGTATTAATTAAATGAACTAACAAGAACTGGCCGGACGATTCAGTAAAGAAACTCAAGTGGTATGTGAAGTGAGCCGTCATTCCAACTGGCATTTCAATTGATGCAAAGGATTGACAACTCACATCAAGTACGCTTCACCTGAGTTATCACTGTGAGATTGTTACAGAATATTGATTCAGTCTTTGTTTCCTGAGATTCTTTTGTTGTTACGTGAACGAACTTGCATAACGGAAATAGTAACTCTAGGACCATCTCGTTAGCTTTTCTCGGTACACTATAGTAATATGTCGACAGTTTGATATTTTTTTTTTGGGTGGGAACCTCATCTAATGAGATTCCCCGCTCTTGGGCATGTCAGACTTTTACTGAATAAAAACCCACTCTTGTTCCTTCTTTGCCATTGTTCCAGGGCCCCGGGGATCTCTTTCGCATCACCCATGGCCCCAGTAGGATTCGACCCTGCTGGGCCCCTACGGTTGCTGACATCTTTTTGAGGCGCGCGTGGAACACTACGCGCCGTCGATGACTTGGGCTCGGTCCAGACGGTTAACAGACGGTCGGACGGCGAGCTACCCATTGCTCTCCGTCCTCAAGCCCGAACCAACGTTGAAATCGGGACCATGTCCGGTGAGGACCTGTGTCATGCAGAAGGTAAGGACGCCGTGTTGCCTTTCCAGCCACTCCTCAAAGAGGGGACTTACCGCCATAATTATGGCATGCCCAGCACTTGGTTACGACAGTTACTGTCGCCATTCCACCATGAGATCCCGCCGGAACTTCGTCGGTGACTTGGCGCGGCAACGGAGTTTCGCCCCGGCGTTGCAACTCCACGTGCAGATCGTGCATGCGTGCAAAAACTGTTGCCTCCAAATCCCACGGTGGTAGGCCAGCAAGGAGGCTCGCCGCTTTGCGGGAAACCGTGCGGTATCCCCGTACCATCCGGATGGCTATGACCCTCTGGCTTGCGTTCAGCTTGGCCGCCGGTCGCTTTCGTAGCGACGGCGCCCATACCGGCGCCCCATAAAGGGCCATGGACTGAACGATTCCTGCGTAGAGCCTCCGGCAGGAGGCGTCTGGACCCTCTAGGTTGGGCGGGAGCCACTTGAGGGCAGCCCCAGTACGGTCCAGTTTGGGAGCCAGACGTCGGGAATGCTCCTCGAAATTCTATCGGCTGTCGAGGACGAGTCCCAGGTACTTCATCGTCGACTCGACGCCGATGTGAACTCCTCGACAGTTTGATATAGTTTTTCTTTCTGTGTGAATATCTATATTATTGGTAAGGATTATAATATAAAAGGAGAAACTGACTGACTGAAATATCAACGGATACTGGAAACTACTGAAAAAGGCTTCCTTTTATGATGCAGGCAAGCATTATAAAATGATTTTTTGGAAATTCAACTAATAAAGGAACAAAAGAGTAAAATCTTTTTCCTAGAGTCAAAATCGTTGAAACTGGCCACAAAAATGGTAACCTAAGTAAATAATAAGTCTTCGCAATTTGTTTTTCGAAACCACCCCTATTATGAGGATGTGAAGGATTGTATGGAAAACCCAGGGCCTAAGAAGAAATTTGGCATAAACACTTACCCAGATGAATAATGAACAGGGTCATTTTTAGTTTTTCAAAAGTACCTTCAATAACGGTTTAAGAAGGGCTAAGTTTTTATAATCTTATTCCTTGTGTTAATAACAGACGTGACATGAATACTTACCTAAAAAGATTAATGATTCAAAATTCACTCGAACGAATTAGTAGGCAAAGTGCTAGTAGTGGGCAACATCCAGTGATCATACGAATAAATTGGCTAGAAACAATATTTCAACTTTAATATTAAAATCAAAAACTGGGCAAGTGCGAGTCGGACTCGCACACTGAGGGTTCCATACAAACTTACCTATGAAAACAGTTCAATTCCCGAATTGAGTTACGAAGATTTTTCCGAATCGCAAAAAGGTTTTTTTGTGACGTAACTACAAAATTTCAGTTTTCAGATTTTTCCTCATAATTTTGCTATGAAACCTTGCTTTATGCCAAATTTCAGGATTCTAGGTCAACGGATAGCCTATAAAACCCACCCCTAAAAATTTTGATAACCTTGAGAGTGTCGAAGTATACGTTTTTTTTTCGACATAAACGGCCGTATCTTTTTAACTAGTTAATTTAGAAGTTAGAATTTTGTTTGGTTTTAATTTCAACTGGTTATTTCGACGCGTTCCTGAGATAAAGGATCTTGACAGACAGACAGACAGACGAACAACAAAGTGATCCTCCGTTTTTTTCCTTTTGAGGTACGGAACCCTAAAAAGAGAGTAGAAAAAGAAAAAATAATGAACTTTGGTATCCCGTGCGAATACATTGTAAATGGCGACAATTTGCTATACTTGTAATGCACTTGGGTCCAGTGTGTCGCCCACTCACGTACTATGTGTGGTGTGTGTGTGTGTTTCACTCTCGTGTATCATGTGTGGCTCTGTTACATCGAGCGGGAAGATCCACAGCACTACGGGGTGTTTCTCACCACCGTCTCGCATTTATTTATCTTCAGCAATTGTATTGTATCCTGCTTTATTGATTTTTGCCTGAGTAATGAATGTATAGCCTTTATTTGTTAGAAATATCTGATACTTTACAAACTTATACAAAATAGAGCAACTAAACCTTACAACACAATTATCCTGTAGTTGACAGACCGGCAATTCCGTGAATTTTGTATCATTCAAAAGTTGAAGACAACAAAATAATGTAATACACTTCTTGTTTATGTTTTTGATTTCACATCCCCCGGCGTATGTACGAGTACGTGGCAACAGGACAATTCACATGAATTGTACATAAGTTATTATTTATTTTGCATTCCATTAAGTACTTATTTTAACATCATAACAATAATATCTAGAATTAATTACGTAGCGGTGTGTTTAATAAAACAATTAGCGTCAGACCCGGGCTGAGCTAATGAGACGCTCTCTTTGTACTCATTAGTTTAATGGTTCTAAGATTAATTACTAAAACGCGTTTCTAGGAAATTACCCGCGTCATAACAGGAGGTATACTAACATCATTATAATAAACTTTTTTTTATAGACTGGTGCTTGACTGCTATCCCACCTGATGGTAAGCAGTGATGCAATCATTGATGGTGAGGAGCACTAGTTTATTAAGAGCCTATTCACTCTAGCCTTGAAGACACCTAAATTATAAACGGACGGGAAGACCGCAGCAGGCAAGTTGTTCCCAGTCCCTCGATGTACGCGGTATAAACGACGAGGCGAAATGCTTGGTCCAGACCGTAGAGGTTTCAACAACGTAAGGGTGGATAATATCGCCGTTCGATGTTGGTTGTCGATTCTTTTATTGGAACAGAAAAACACATAGAAATTGTTTGCGTACGAAAATAGCTACATAGTTAGCAACTGTGTCGCAGCTATTACCGCTCACCTCCAGGAGGAAGACGACAGCGGTTCATTTTCAAAAGAAAAAAATCAAAAACTTATAACCAGTTATCAAAATTACCAACTGAAGATCACAAAAAAAAAACCATATTTAAAATTGAATTATAAATTACATAGAGAAAATTACAAATGACAAATTATAGATTACAAAACAAATTACATTGATATTAAATTAAATTAAGATTATAATTAGATTAAAAGAAATGAAATTAAAAATGTGTGTACAGTGTTGTTTGTAGAGTTTTATTTGTACGTGTAGTGCATGTATGTAAGGTGTTATTAGTGTAGAGTGGGTTTATGTGGCACTTTCACGAAATACCTGTGAGACTGGCCTGTTGGTCTAGTGATTAGTGGCCCTAACTTCTATGCCGCAGGTCGTGGGTTCGATTCCCACCCAAGACAAGAGAGACAGAGGACAGATTGAACACGCATGAGTGAATTAATCTACTCACTTCATGTCAACGCGCTGTTGACCCAGACTCCAAGGTATTTTATGAAATCATTGCGTTTAACTTTGATACATCCACAACTTGCACTTCTCATTGTATGACACAAATGAGCCCTCCTTGGACTAAATGTAATGATGAATGATAAATGATAAAAAGTAACTCAGCGCGAAGACGAGCTTCGTTCCAATCACTGCCATGAACTAGAATAACGGTGTCATCAGCATATGCAATTACTTCGGAGTTCGCAAGATCGAGTTTAGAAAGCTCGTTTAAGTAGACGAGGAAAAGTGTAGGTCCTAAGACTCTACCTTGCGGTAGTGTGTACACTTCGTAGGTGAGATCCGCTTCCTTACTAGTATGGTCTCCAATTTGTATGATTTGGGAACGATCACTAAGGTAACTTCTAAACAAATCCAGTGGTAGACCGCTTACACCGGACGTATATGTTAAGTTCTTACGATCCATCCTAAGGTTGTCTGGTAGATATCGCTGTTAGCGATAAGACCGCCATTGTACCCATAGATTTAAGTTTATGTATAAGTTGTGTTACTTTTATGGTGTACAATAAAGTTTATTCTATTCTATTCTACCAATCCTCTCCAGTTGACTGAGGACAAAAGGGTCAAAAACAGTGGCAAAAACCTTAGATCAAGGAATACACCTAGTCTTATGCTTATTGTTCAAATTTTGGGCTACTGACTCGAGTAATTGCAATATAGCATCATCTGTGTTTCTACCAGATCTGAATGCTTCTTACATTATAAATTACAGTCGCAGGAATACTATCCCTACCCGTAGCACAATTTAGTCGTAAACCACGAATGAGGTGATCTATTTCTTCGTTGTACCAAAAACGGCCATCTAGTTGGAACAGATGCCCGGGGTGTCTGAAGAATTGTGGTTGCGCCTATATCACTTTGTAATTGCCGCGTAAAAATTAGTTCCGCAATTAGCCGCATAGAATTAAATACTGCGTTTTGTTTGTGTGACAACTTGCAACACTTCCCATTTTGCATCCCTTTCCTGAACAACCTCGAGAGAAAGAGAACACAGATATACTCGCTTGGAATCGCTCGCAACGCTAAAACGGCGTCCCGCACATTTTGCAAGAAAAAATTGGTTATTGTTGAACTTATCCGCTATAGACACTAGAACGCTAACGCTTTGTGCTTGATAACTGTGCAGTGTTCAATGAGTGTTATACCTCCTCGTCACTGGAGCAAGAGTCGAGAAAACTAGAGAACGCCGGCCGGCTGACACGTGGAGCCCCCCGAGTTCAAAAGGTTAGTGCAGTTCCCTTCCACTTACGAGCTGTTTTTCTCTGCTTCCTAATCCTAAACGGCTCCAATAAGATCCATCATATTGCAAGGTGTCAAGTACATATCTGAGGAACGGTAACCCGCAAATACAGTCCACATCCAATCTACAGTAATATAATTATGCGCATCTAAATTGGTTGAGGTATAATTTGGTTAGTTCAAGATCTTAGATGCCAGTTCTCTTCCCACATTTGCGAAAAAAAAAAAATTGGATCAGGAGTAATGGTCAACAATTCACTGGCAGAAGCTTTATTCTTTTGAAGGTTGGAGATGGTTTTAATAATATTCCAGGTAGCCTTTGTGTTCTTACGGTGTTTTTTAGATTCATTTTGTTCATTTTGTCTCTTTAATTTATTTAATAAATTGTTGCAAAATGTCTTATAGCTACAATAGATAACTTTCAAGGTTTCATTGTCAGCATATTTTTTTTATTTTGCGATACATGCTGTCTCAGTTTCGTTACACTTGAGGAGTCCATGTGTTGTCCATGGCTTAATAATCCGTTTTCGGTTCGTGACAACAGAAACACGACTATTATCCTTAACAACTGACAGATTTGGGCAGCAGTTTCAACATTCTGACAGCTCATGACAGCAAATAAATAAGTTTTTCTACGATCCTCAACATTACATGTACTATTATTTTATACTGTGTATCTGATTCATGTACCTAATTATTATTTAAAATAAATTAACTAAGTTAAAACAATCTATATTATTGATCATCAGCGCCCCGCCCCCAGCGCCACATGCGTGCAATCTACTGTAGTAGACACATGACAAAACATCGAGGTGAGGGTACATACATATCAATATTTCATCTTTTTAACCGAGTTCAAAAAGGAGGAGGTTATATGTTCGGTTGAATGTATGTTTTTTTTTTTTTATGTATGTTCACGATTTCTCGGTCAATTGTGGACAGATTAAAAAAAATTTTTTTTGATCGAAAGGTTATGCTTCCGAGTTGGTCCCATAGAAATATTGTTATGATCTGATCATGAACTTCGAAGATATGGAACAGAACTCCTCATAGAATCACAGCAGAACCGTCGTAACAAGTAAATTGCTTTGTTTATACGTGTAGTCGATGACCGACTGAAAGTAGAGGGGCAATATATCGAACTGATCTGATGATGAAGCCTGAAGTTAGGCACCGGAACTCTGTAATAAATTAATGTAATCTAACCGTGTTTGGGATTATTAGAATTGTCATGAGATGCACTCTGGCTATAAGGTATTTAAGTTTGGCTGAGGGGTACTTTTTAGTGGTGGTACCATAACTAAAAAGTGTAAAATAAAAAACTTTTTACAAAAAAAAATACAACCGACTTCAAAGTAAAAAAAACACTGAAAAGTGCAAAATAACTTTAATTTCGGAAGTCGGTGTTTCTATAATAGTTTTGCCTCTTCGTTATTTAACACCGACTTCCGAAATTAAAGTTATTTTGCACTTTTCAGTGTTTTTTTTTACTTTGAAGTCGGTTGTATTTTTTTTTGTAAAAAGTTTTTTTCTAGAATGCTTAAATGGTGGCGAAAATCATACGTAAATCTATTGCGCAGGTTAGAAGATCAAATTGGTTATACAGACAGAAACTATATGCGAAATGCTGTTACTATAATATGTATAATATAAAGGTAAGGTTTGTTTGCGTATTAATAACACGATATAAGTGTCGATATCGGCGTCTGAAGCTCTTGTCGAGAGGTAACTACGTTGAGATCTCTCGAGCGAGCTCTGGATGTCTGCAACCGATCTGCTCCATTGTTGTGACTTCACTCGCAGACATGATATATAAATACATTAATTTGTGATATCTATTCCTACCTATTTGAATGAAATGGAATATGTTGAGTAGCTCTTATCCCATACCAAGCTACATTTCCTAACCAGAATATCAAAAAGTGCTAATAAACGACTAAGGGCGGAATTCACCAATAAAACTAATCGCGTTTTAACGTTTGGCTCGCATAATCGCGTTTAGCCGCAGTCACTAGTGTCACTTGTCTGTATTTTTTTTTTGTTGTATTTTTACAAGTGACATTAGTGACAGCGGCTAAACGCGATTATGCGAGCCAAACGTTAAAACGAGATTAGGATTATTGGTGAATTCCGCCCTAAGCTAGTTATACAAAACTCAGATCTACATATATATGAATTTTAAGCTAGTGAGCTTGTGTGATAGTTATATAAAATGTGGTTCTATTTTTAGCTATGTAGGAGCGTTTTCAACAGGAAGATACTAACCGATTGACCTTCAAAGTGAAGGTTCACGAGCACATCCCTAAGAAGTTGGCAGCAGTATCGTCATAGCGCTTATTGGTTTTCTTATTATTTGTCTGCACTAATTGTTTTACTAGATTCGTGTATTCTCTTTTTTTCCTTCTTTCTGGTTTGAGTACATATATATAGAGTATTTATAGTATTTAAGTATATATTTGTATAAAATATAATGTATTAATACATATTGTTATATGTACCTAATGCTTAATATTGCACCTACCACTACTTTAAGTCCGCCTCTGTACTTTTGTGTGCATAAAGAATAAATAAATAAATACAGTTTAAAACAACCCGTTTAAAAAAATTCCAATTTTTTAGATAAGGATCTACTATTAATAATTTGTCACAGCTTGATCAACACACTCGTATAACCCAAAAATAATTGCGATAACCGACACCCACAAAAATCCTTTAGTGCATTTTATTTTGTGATAGCAGAGCACTGCATGGTGTATCAGACACCTTTTGTAACAGAATCCTGCATACGCCTCCGAAAAATGCAAACATTTAGACTGAATGCAGTGGCGTCAGTGTGCCGTGTGGTGTTTATTTGTAATCGGCGTGTTGCAGGTCTGTTCACGTAATATGAATGTGTTACGTTTCGATGTGCGCTATCGGTGCCTGGTGATGTACTGCGTTAACAGGTCGCTCACTAGGGGGCGCTCAAAAGGTGACATTTTTCCGAGCAATTAGCTAATGGCGGCACTACACGCGCCACACAGCACGCGGACAGCAATGAGCATAGAGGAGCGGATTTTATTTTCTACCATATTATAAAGTTCAGTTTTTCTTTTTTCACTTCTAATTAACAAGGTACCAAGAAATCAGAACAGGAAAGGTAATAAGCAAATATCAAGTAAGTTCTTTAGTCTAGGCGCTATCTACAATCAGCTTTTATGAGCTCAGCGACAAAATAGCCAATATTCTCATTTTATCAGATACTTCCTGCGAGTACTAGATAAGCTATAAAAGTAGATTAACCCACAATCTCGTCGCGCACAGAGCCTCGCCAATTTGATTACTGTTTGTGTCTGAGGACGAGGACCATCGACGATGCGGTGGACAGCGTATCTACACGAGTGTGTTTCATACCCAGTGCTTTGTACGTTTATTTTACTCATAATAATGTCTATTTCGCCCTACTTATTAATAATACTAGCTGAAACATTCAGGTTTGCTTACATTACATATGTTGTATATTTTCTAAGCAATAGTTGTAAGAAGCAACTATGTGGGACCGCATAGAACCGGGAACTGGTTTTTACGCACAGGAGCTGGTTGAGATTATATTAATGCGTACCAAAGTAAATCATGCGTACCTGCAGAAGCGCTTAGAATAAAGCTTTTTCACTCTTTTTTATTTCTGCTCATTAATTTCTGCATTGGGTATAAGGTGATCATGCTGGCAGTGAGGCGTGGCCTAACGCGTGCATCTTTCATAATTGAGAGCCAGCAGGCGCTCACAAGTCGCCGTGCATTTCATTCTTTAATCTTAATAATGCACCGAAGTAACACGCCTGCTGTACCGCACTTGTGTGTCTGTCCGTATGTCTATCTGTCTGTCTGTGTGTCATGTCACAGCGCACGTTTAGAATGTCTAATACATTACTGTACTTACAGGTCAGAAACAAAAAAAGTTCAGACACCTATACAGACATCCATTGATATGAGTTTAGCAAGGAATTAATATCTCTTGATAACTGTTGAGGTCATTGGAGTTTAGTATTTAGTATTCACTAAATTATGGCACTATCTACGTCAAACTATCTTAGGCTGCCTGTCCACCGTAGCGGAGCGAGGCCACGGAGCGGAGAAACGGGGAAATATTAACCAATCGGGTTGCACAAAATCTTCGCTCCTCTTTAGTGGACAGGGAGTACGAATTAGTTTAAAAATTTATACAAAACTGAAAAGAAGAGTGGGGCAACGGAGTGGGGAAGCGGAGCGAGGAAACGGAGCGGGGAAGCGGAAAGGAGGAACGAGTGCGGGCGCTATAACAAAACTATAGCTAAATAAAACAGTCTGATATTTCACTCCGCATTATTTTCTCACTCCGCTCCGCAGCCTCGCTCCGCTCTGGTGGACAGACACAGTCCGCAAGTCCGCTCCTTTATAATATTATCTATTATTATTAACGCGAGCCTATCAATAATAATAAAAAATAAATTACCCCTTTGCTCCGCTCCGTCGCCCTGCTCCATTCCGGTGGACAGGCAGTCTTATTCTCTGATACTTACGTCCAGTGATTAGAATCATATATCAAATCATTACAGTGCAATCCTAATATATTCGTAGAACATCTAATCCGCCTGCATGATTTGCAATCAGTCGTGCGGTGTAAATCAACGGGCGGTAATAGGCGGCGTGTATTATGTGGCGAGCAAGCGATTATGAGCCGAACGTCACAATATAGCTACACGTGCCTAGCTGGTATTAAGGGCGGGGTATAGAGGTGTGATATCAACCAGAAATGTATTGCGAGAGACACTGCATTAATTTCGACAGTCACTATGCAATATCAACATGCGATTACTAGATTATACCACGGCACTAATCAAATAAGACTTTTGTTTAAATATTCAGTCTGACATTAATAAACGTGTGACGTTGTAACTAAAGCTTATGGTTGGTACCGTTAGCTAAGTGGAATCTCGCCTTTTCTTAGATTTTATTGTGGAGAAGTTTATAAATAATTTATATCCACTGGTTAGTAAATTAATAACTGCAATCGATATGTACGCGCATATTAATCAATAACACGTTCCCAGAGCTCAATAAACGTGATAAAAAAAACCGGGTATGCTAATAAATTGTACTCATATTGTACAAAAAAAAAATTGTTTAATAAAAACACCCGCTTCAGCTCATGGCGTGCACCGTTTCGCCACGAGATAGAGGGCAACCCGCAGAGTTGCCAAACACGATAAGTAATTTTGAAACTGCTCCGTAAACATATTGCATAATACCATCGAGCCACAGCTCCCGCCACGAGCCACACAGCCAGCCACACAAGCACGCACACTCGCGCACAATATTAAATCGCGATTCATAGTCAATAGTCTCAATGATTTCATCAAGTACGCTGTTCGTGAGATGTGAACGGAGCCACCGAAGTATGCGAACATTTTTTGAAGATTGTGTGTTATTCAGTGACATTGATGACTACTCAGTCTACTGACTTATTCGCACTCGCGAATAAATCAATTTAGACAACTGCATAGTGATTATACGTAAAATCTAATAAAAGGCACTCATAGGCAACTTTGTTGTCCAGCTACTTTTTGGTCTCTGTTATTATCTCCTCTCCTGCGTACACGGGAGCGATAGCGACGCGATTGTTTCGCATAAATTTGCGAAACAATCGCGACAAGACAACGAAGACGGGATGATAGTTGCGTTGTCGGCCTGTCACCAAACCCGTGGATAAAACAGTCTCCCAGCTGTCGCATCGCTTCATACGCGCACTTTCATACAATCCCGCAGACTTGATGTGAGAAACAAATTAGCATGAATCAATTGCGTCCAGTAATGCTACGCGGCTACGACGTAGCAACTGCTACGGTGCTACGAATATTTGCTACGAAACTAATATTTCACTTAGGAAGACTTCAACTTCGAATCTATTAGTTTTATCTTGTGTAATTTATTATAAAATACTGTTTGTCTGTTTTAATAACTTAAAATTAAATCAACAATTCTACTAATATTCTTCTGATCTGAAGTAACCCTAAGTTCAACTTGTCATGTCGATTAACGTTCCATGAAGTCTACAGTGTCAATTTTTGTTAACCACAGTTGCTTACATTGGAACACAGCGATTGGCAACTAAATAACTGTGTCTCTGGAGGAGCGATGTGATACAGATCACGACCAATTAACGCGTTGTCGTCCGTCGGGATTGTGAAGCGATGCCGTGTATGTTTACGTACGGCTTGAGCACAAACATCACTGTATAGAGCAAACAGCACATAAACCGATTGACACAGAATACGTTACGGAATCATAACGCAAACAACGTCTACAAATCTGTTTTTTAATTACAGATAATGATTTGACAATTCGAATGTTGCATGTTTTTTCCATTTCATAAATAGTGAGGTACCTTGTCACTTGTCAAATCATTATCTGGAATTAAAAAACGCATTTTACAGACTTCAATACTGATGCAATCGGTACTGACTAACTCTGTCACGGGCCTCCACTCCAAACCATTGTAGTCGTTGTAGGAGGCGACAACTACTGACGCGTTATTATATGATAAACATGTTGACACCACCACCCCTATAAGTAGTTGCCGAGGCATTGACATCAGACATACTCTGGACACAAGCGTGCAGAGCGCCCTGCGGTGGGCATCGATTCTGTGCGTCTCGGGAGAATCGCACCAATGATTGTAGGTGATGTGATAGCGATGGTTCGTCGTGGAATGGTTTCAACATTGTTCGTTGGAGCTATATGAATGATGGTAATTTTTGCTGAACTCAATTTTTTTTTTAATTTTTGTACAATTTCAAAAGTTCACCATAAGGTAATACACAAATAAAATACACGCTACAATCGCGGCAGTAAATCCCCTCTTCGAGGAGTAGTGGAAGAAATTGTTTGAAACAAATTAAAGAATTATCTATAATGTGTTTCAAACAAGACAATAGCTATCTGGTTGTATATTAGCATACATAGCATAATCAGCCTTATTATGTTCCCACTGCTGGGACTCAGGCCTCCTCTCTAGGAGAGGGAATGGGCCGTAATCCACCACGCGGGCCCATTGCGGGTTGATGGATGTGATATGTCTTCGAATTTTTGGTTTTAGGACATGCCGGTTTCCTCACGATGTTTTTTTTCACCGTTTTGAGAGCAGTGGTGATGAAAGAAATTACACAAAGTAATGCGCCTGGCTGGGTATGAACTCGCGACCTACAACAACTCGTAAGTCGGGGCCGTTACCACTCGGCCACCACTGTTCAAGGGTTATATATTATTAAATTATATCTCCGGTGATAGTGCAATATGTTGAGTAGGTCAGCAACAGGCAACAGCCAAAAAATAAACAAAAAAAGTAAAATAAAAAATCTCTCTCTCTCTCTCTTTTCTATCTTAGATCTTAGAGTCCATTTCATTTTCTCCTTTCAAAATAATTATAGCTATTTTTTTGAGTCTATCTCTCTGTATGTAAAAGCTGTTATGTAGGTATCTGTAGTTTTAGTAACATTATGCAGACTTTATATTGCTACCAGACCGTAATAAGTACTAATTAAATATTACAGCGACACTATTTCAAACAAAAGGCGCCATAAATAGCCCTTCTCGACGTTTACGAGAGGAGGGATGCTGCGCCGCTGACGCAGCCAGTTTATTTTGCTCGTTGAAAGATATTTTCATAATACCTAAAGTATTTTAACAGTTTATAAAGAATTTACTCAAGAATAATCCAAAGAAAAGATGGATGGATTGTGTGAAGAGTGATATGAAAGAAAAGGAAGTTAGTGATAGTATGACAAGTGACAGGGCAGAATGGAAGAAAAAAACGTGTTGCGCCGACCCCAAATAACACGGGACAAGGGCAGGAAGATGATGATGATGATGACTCAAGAATAATCTTCACACACTTCAAGCATTAGCCGGATAAGTGTTTTTCTCAATGTGAAATATTTGTGTGTTTAATAGCTGTCCTAACTCATCTGACTTGAAAAAAAAATTATTAATCTATATTTGCATAATCTTTAGAAGTATAATTCTTTACCCAGTTGGTTAGTTAATAAGAGCAATAGTCATGCGATCTCCTTCAATATCATACTCAAGCTTTTAAACTCAACGAAAGGAAATGCGATGCGGTTTCGAGTAAACTCATTTCAATCATTTGTATAATAATGTTCCTGGTTAATATCGGATGGTGTTGACACGTGATTGTGTGTCAGCGGCCGCGTCTGATATTATTGACGCGCAATCACTCTCGACCGGCCACACACGCACGTAGCTATGGTGTACATAGCTCACGTACCTGCTAGCGCTCTCATTCCGGACATGTCACGTAATTACAGTCGCGCTGTGATTGCTGGCGATCATCACTGACCCACATACACATGTACCTATCTCTCATAAAAATTCTCATAAGGTTATTAAGTAATATAATCTAATACCTATATAAAATTCTCGTGTCACAGACTTTGACCAGACTTTGAGCCGCTTCGGAGGAGACTTTGGTCAGACTCCTCCGAAGCGGCTTTCCCGATTCTCATGAAAATTTGTGTATATATTCAGCAGGTCTGAGAATAGGACGTTAATTATTTTTTACTCTCCTACTCTTACCCCCCATTTTTTCCGAAACGACTTGACCGATTCTTATGATATTTTGTGTGTATATTCAGCAGGTCTGAGAATAGGACATAGACTATTTTTTACCCTCCTATTTCATTTACAATCTCATTTTTTTCTTTAATAATGACAACAACTGTTATTATTTTGACAGTTATTTGTCATTTGACAGCCATTTGTCATTTGACAGTCGCTGTCATTACATAATTCCATCATTCAGTCAATCATTCAGTCATGAAAAATCTCGGATCAATCCAATGTCATTGCCTGTATTTCATATGCACCAATTTAGCAGAAAAGCATAATTATAGTTAAATGTATAAAATAAAATCAAAAATGGTTAAAGTACACGTAACCATTTTCACGTATAATATTGTCGACGTGTTAAATCGTGTTGAATCGCTCTCATTATTTATAATCGCAGTAACGTTGATAGATGCGCACGACCACGTAAATTGTGCGAATGCGTGATGAAGAATAATGAACAACATGAAAATGATAGCCTACATTCAAGTCATAAATATGACGTTTTTTTTTGGGTGGAGCGGGAGATAGTGTCAGACTTTTACTGACTAAAATCCCACCCCTGTTCCTTCTTTGCCTTCGTTCCAGGGTTTCGGGTTTCATTTTCACACTACCTGTGGCCCCAGTAGGCTTTGACCCTGCTGGGCCCCTACGATTTGCTGATATCTCTTTGAGGCGCGCGTGGAACAGCACGCGCTGTCTACGACTTGGGCTCAGTCCAAACGGTTACCGGACGGTCGGACGGCGAGCCACCCATTGCTCGCCGTCCGCAAGCCCGCGCCTACGGTGGCCGGAAATCCAGGCGGCGTATAGGGCGAGAGGACCTGTGCCTCACGCGATCGGCCGCCTCCTTTGCTAGCATTACTGCTTCGCAGAAGGAGGCGACCGCCTGCCACTCCTCCCGCTCCGGACCGTGGCCTGTACCAAGGCCCGGCGCGAGAGATCGCCGCCGCCGATCGCCTCCACGAGGACACGGCGTTGCTATGCCCAAGCGGGGTACACCTCCACCGTGTGCTCCACCGTGTCCTCCGGGCGTTCCACACAGTGCCGACACCCGGGCGTCGCTTCCGCACGAATCCGGTGCAGGAACTTCCCGAACTTACCGTGTTCGGTGAGAACCTGCGTCATGCGGAAGGTGAGGACGCCGTGAGGTCTTTCCAACCACGCCTCAAAGAGGGGACTTACCGCCATAAAAAAGTTCCTGCACGCAATTCGTGCGGAAGCGACACCCGGGTGTCGCCACTGTGTGGAACGCCCGGAGGACACGGTGGAGCACACGGTGGAGGTGTGCCCCGCTTGGGCAGAGCAACGCCGTGTCCTCGTGGGGGCGATCGGCGGCGGCGATCTCTCGCACCGAGCCTTGACACAGGTCATGGTCCGGAGCGAGGAGGAGTGGCAGGCGGTCGCCTCCTTCTGCGAAGCAATAATGCTAGCAAAGGAGCCGGCCGATCGCGTGATGCAACGGTTCTCACGCCCTAATCGCAGCCGGGATTCCGATCCCGTTTTCCGGCCACCATAGGCGCGGGCTTGCGGACGGCGAGCAATGGGTGGCTCGCCGTCCGACCATGCGCGCCTCAGGGAGATGTCAGCAAATCGTAGGGGCCCAGCAGGGTCGAAGCCTACTGGGGCCATGGGTAGTGTGAAAAAGAAACCCGGGGCCCTGGGACGAAGGCAACGAAGGAACAGGAGTAGGTTTTAGTCAGTAAAAGTCTGACACTATCTCCCGCTCCGCCCAAGAGCGGGATTTGTCATTAGATGATTTTCCCACCTAAAAAAAAAACCCATTAAAACCGAATTTAAGTTTCTATAAATCAGAACTAGAACACTCAAACTACACTTCTTGCACTCTGCTTCATGACATAGTACTTCAGAGCCCATAGTTGTGTTAAGTAATACAGACCATACGTACAAATAGAAAGATATACCCATTCATAGTCCAACCAAACAATTTCCATTTACTTTTTTCGGCCATGAATGTTTGGAAGCGGAGAACACAGTGTCCCAAACAAGAAAACTGTGCTTGTCTGCAATGAATGGAAGCCGCCACCGCCGTGAGCACCGCATTCCAACAAAACAAGTTTTAATCGCAATCTAAACGGTCGCGAGATAACAGCCGCGGCCGTTTAACTGTGATATTCAGTAAATTAGTGCTGTTTATATATGCGGTGACTAATGTAAGCTTACAAGGGTTGCCTAAGTGCTTCATGTGTTTACACACGTCGTAAATTATAATGTGTTATTGTAATTGCTAGTTCCCACGGATACGAGTCGTAACCATTTTCTTCTTTGAATCCGAATGGGTCGTAACTTTATGACTCTTTCAGAATCAAAGAAGAAAATGCTCTCTTTCGTTGAAGTTTCTCTTTTATTTCGTTGGGACGATTGATAGTGCTAGAGTCAACAACGTACTGAAACATGTACAAAATTGTTTTTAATTCTGTACAAACTGAGAAAATTGAGCGCTATCAAAAAATTCTAAGACTGGAAAGTTTTGTACGAAAGTTGTCAAACATGCTGATATTTATTAGATGTCCCAGTCCCCCCTCCGTCCTGCGTGCCTCCCTCGGGACCCTCCGGCACGCGCGGTCTACCGTGAATCGCCTCAAAGGATCAGTGGACTTACCGACAGATCACACACTATCACACTACAGACGAGCTAGCCACACACACCTGTGTGACAAGGAATTTGTCTCAGAACAATACGCACATATAGATCGCGTGCGTAGGAAAGTTGAGGTGTCCGATAGTACAAGTAAATCCTATCATTCACCGGGGTGGAAATACTATTAGTGAGGGAAATACCCGATGTTTGTCAATACCGTATCAGAATCATGACAGACATTTTGAGTAAACTAACAGACAAAGCACATGTTTTAGAGTCCAGACCGGCTGTGTAGGCCTGTGACTCTAAAAACATGAAATTTTGTATTAGACTGTCTTTTTAGTTTACGCAAAAAACAGTTCCTTATTAATTTGTCCTGTTCACACGGAAGTTAATAATTTCATTGGTCACACGGCTTGTTAAAAAAGAAAAGGGATTAAAAAGACATATCGCACACTCGGGTACAATGAAGTGCAGGAAGTACACACATTGATGGAGTGGCTTCAAGTCAGCGGCTAATTGATGGCGTGACGTCATCGCACAGAGCATCGCAAGAGGAGGCGTGTCAGAACACTAGTCTGTAGGCGACACTGAGTGGATGCGGGCTGAATATGTTTTACTGAATGTATGTGTGTGTGTGTATCAGAGCAGTGTGTGCGAGAATACTATTTACCGAGAGTGTGGCTCTCAATTGAATCTGTCAAAGGGTGCGGCAACCCAATCAGATACGTGTAGCGCCTGATCCAACATTATTTATTTACGGGCGAGCGCCGAGCGTCACCGGACCGGAGGCCGGACCCTCGTAGTTCACACTCGCCGGCATCTCTTTACACTCTATTTCATTTGTCCTAAGATAACGCTTCAAATGTAATTACATGTTACGGTGCCCACATGACATTTACGTTATTTACACTAAATATTTAAACCTGTTGAGGTTGAAGCTGTTGAGGTTTTATCTTTATATGTTTTTACTTTGTCCTCCATGGATTTAGAGCGAGGAAAATATTTTCCTTTTGATTAAATTAAAGCAATCACATATAGTTTTACATGAAATTTAAAAAATTAAAGCAATCAAAGCAGCATTTACCTAAAACATAAATAAGTTACGAGTAAATACTAAGCAGGTATCGCAACATACAATACATCCGCATGCTGTGCTCACTAGCGGCGGGACGCGGATGACGTCATTACCTGCCAGCAACACTATTGTACCTGCAACAGGATTCCTGTACGATACATATTATATTGTACTTATAATATATTAGATATATTATATGCACTTTACCAGATAGATACAAATTCATATATAATGGCGGGTATTGAACTGTGCGGCATAGGTTTGATATAACCAGCTTAGGTATTGAGTACCTAATGATGTGGAGAATTATGTTTGATTGCAACATAAATTTACAAAAGAGTTTTAAGGTAACCCAACGATTTAATTAACTCGTTCATGCACCTGCAGGTTAAGAGTCGTCGACTGATTTCATGCATTCAACGGACTTCAATAGTCTTTGTTGTAGTTGCTAATTGATTCCACTACAATTATTTTTTTAAGTTAAATAATAAAAAAGATCGAGAGTTACGTAAAATTCTTTGTGATCACAGTCGCCTTCAAGAGCATAAAACGAATCGTGTTGACTTACATTTTCATTAAAGAACAAGAATGTAAATAACAAAATTAATAACTTGCTATTCTCAAGGAGTAACCTCTCCGGTGCGTTTAATTAAATTATACTTTTTAATAAGAAGTGAACGAGCAATAATACTTGCGAAGGTGTGGACTTCACTGAGACAATTATATTGAAATCGGACGCCGCGCGCCGCCGGCCGGCTGGTGCTCGATACGTAGGCTACGTAGAGCGGGCTCGCCTCAGTTTGCCAATAATCGATTGAGATGTACCGCGGCGTAGGTAGCTAGCTGGAAACAGGACACTCGCTTACTACATACAGCAATGAGCCACCTCTGAGGTTTCACTAACATCTCACAAACAGCTTCGTATAACTACCTATCGGAATCAATATTATTTCTCTCTAGAGCTGTACCTGCATTTTGTAGGAAACGCAGATTGTTAGTCAGTATTCTATTCGTAAATAAAAATTACGTTACTTCGCAGTTATTTCTATTAGTCAGTATAATGCTTTATAAAAAAAACTGGTCAAGAGCGAGGTGTGCCACGCGCAGTGTACGGTTGCGTACTGGCCCGTTACGACACTTAGACTTAGAAGAAAGGTAATGGTTTAACGGTCAATAACAACGAGATGGTAACTACGAATTAAAAACACGACTTCAAAAGGGAAGTTAAGAAAAATGTTATCTACTAGCTACTGCCAGTAGCAACATACACGTATACACACACTCACAAACTTTCGTTTTTTATAATATTAGTGTAATTAAAGTACCATCGCGTGTAGAGACAAGCGGTTGAAACCGGATGAACTGGTGGTCTGAGTACGTCCCCGGTCCCCACCCCCTACATGACGCGCCAATCAACGACACGCGGTGACAGAGCAGGGCTGGCGAACGATATGCCCACCACAGACTCGCCTTGCATCCACACACACGTGGGAACAGAACCCAGGATTAGGACGACCAGGCCTGTCTCCAGAGCCCAGTCCTCCATCATCCGACTCCACCAAGTTATTTTCATTGAAGTTCCCGCATTCGACCACGGGGACCCAAACCCAGCGATGACGGCGTTCAACTCCATAAGGGAGTTGTCGAGTTCGGCAAGAGTTTTTTTCGGGGAGAGGTACACTCCAACCACTGGGCACGCCACAATTATGGCGGTAAGTCCCCTATTAAGGAGTAGTTTGAAAGACCTCACGACATCCTCACCTTCTGCATGACGCAGGTTCTCACCGAACACGGTAATTTCGGGAAGTTTCTGTACCGGATTCGTGCGGAAACGACGCACGGGTGTCGCCACTGTGTGGACCGCCCGGAGGACACGGTGGAGCACACGGTGGAGGTGTGTCCCACTTGGGCAGAGCAACGCCGTGTCCTCGCGGGGGCGATCGGTGGCGGCGATCTCTCGCGCCGGGCCTTGGTACAGGCCATGATCCAGAGTGAGGAGGAATGGCAGGCGGTCGCCTCCTTCTGCGAAGCAGTCATGCTAGCAAAAGAGGCGGCCGATCGCGTGAGGCAACGGTCCTCACACCCCAACCGCCACCGGGATTCCGATCCCGATTTCCGGCCACCGTAGGCGCGGGCTTGCGGACGGCGAGCAATGGGTAGCCCGCCGTCCGACCGTCAGGTAACCGTCCGGACCGAGCCCAAGTCGTCGACGGCGCGTATTGCTCCACGCGCGCCTCAGGGTGATGTCAGTAAATCGTGGGGGCCCAGCAGGGTCGAAGCCTACTGGGGCCATGGGTAGCGTGAAAACGAAACCCGGGGCCCCTGAGACGAAGGCAACGAAGGAACAAGAGTTGGTTTTTAGTCAGTAAAAATCTGACACTATCTCTCGCTCCGCCCAAGAGCGAGATTTGTCATTAGATGATTTTCCCACCTAAAAAATAAAACCCCAACTACAGCCATCTCCCCGAACCGTGCTGCCACGCAACCCCATTATCTCGTGATACCCGCAAGGGACGGGGTACCGGCGGCGGCCGATGAAATTAAGGTCACCGAGCCGTTCAGGTCCTGCACCAAGTCAGTCCTGGGCAGGGCGTAGTACGGCTCAGAGACTACGGCGATGTTTATCGACCACTGGGCCATGCTCTGGTGCAACAGATCCTGAGCGGGGGCGCAGTGGTTGATATTCACCTGGAGGAGACGTAATGGAGCCGTTATTGGCAGAACAAAAATTGCTCTAAAGTAATCTCCCTTTGGCTACTCAATTTAGATTATGAGAAAACAGAGCACAGATATACGAGTAAGCATCACACTAACACTTGCAACCACTCTTACCCTTCTCACATGCACTCACACACCCTCACCTACAAGACTACACTCACTACACCTACCGCACTACACTTCCCACACTACATTCACTGCACCACACTCTACCCAAACTACTGAAATTTTGTTCAACATAGTTTAGTTACCTAAAACTATTGTCTTTGTTATTGTACCTTCTGAATATGCATTGAAAGAGACTGGACCCCACAACACAGGGAATCCTAGTGTGGGGTTCAGGGCTTCATCTACGTTTGTAAAAAATTTAATGAGACAATAAATAATTTTTATTTTTTATTTCATATTTCACAAACCTCAATGTTTTTGCTAGTCCTGTCCAACGAAGTCTCACACAAAGGGACAGAGGAGATTTGTAAAAGAAATCATCTCTATTTTACGTGTAGGGACTACAGAACGCTTAAAAGCAACGTTTTATAGTAAATAGAAAAGCTCTTAAATTAAAACGACAAGGAGTTGTCATTTCCAGAGCACTGAGGAAATGTTCCAACACCGTCTGCCACTGCTGTTTAACCCGCTGTTATTGATTTTTTTTATTTTTTTTCACACAACGCCGTCTAGTCCCAAGCTAAGTAGAGATTGTGTTATGAGTACTAGACAACTGATAAACATACTTATATATTTCTAAATACATACATATTATATAGATAGATTACAACACACAGAACAAATGATCATGCTCATCACACAAACATTTGTCCTGGGTGGGAAACGAACCCACGACCTCCGGCATAGCAGTCAGGGCCACTAACCACTAGATCAACAGGCCAGTCGTAAGTTGGGTCAAAATGACTCTTAATTTGCTGAAAATTTTGTTATTGTATACGAGATGTCACCTTTTTGTCCAGTACCTAGTTGGAGTTTGTAACCCCATCGCCGTATCTCTACGTTGACGTCGTGGTGGGGCTTGCGTGCTCCAATATACCCTAGGTCTGTATCGGTAAAGTTTGCTTTGCTGTAATCTGCCTAGGGTTGAGGGGCCAGACTAAGAGAGATACAATCCGCAGTGCAGTTTTGTGGCGAACTGTTGGGCATTAGCGACCCCACGGACCCGATCTCCCGGGAGAATTCTTGTTCTTCATCTCCGACTTGCCTTTATTGGCCGGCCGTAGTGAACACTGACGAGGAACTGAGCTCCCACCTCTCTCTTGCCTTTATTGGCTGGCTTGAGTGGAGATTCGCAAGAGCAAACGTGCTCGGGAGAAGGATGTATAATCCAGTAAGGTGCTGGTAGGGATCTTGACCGTACTTCCGGGATTGTCCTGATAGCCGTGGTATACCTCTCCACTCCTTAAGCACCTCAGGATATGTTGCCCTCTTGTTGCTACGTCACTTCGTGCTAGCGGCCGTTTTTGGGGGCCCATTTATTGAGTGTGCAAGTCACCCCCTGCCTTTTTTCGATGCATATTAATAACGTTGTTCAGGCAGGGGCCATAGTCTTGACATAGTTCCATGTTACCAGTCCACTTAAGACTCCAAAAACCATAGCCCTATTATCTTTGTTCTCCATATGTCGTAACAGTTTTTCAATAACCGGGGGTTGTCCTTGGGTGCACTAGCATAGCGCGTACAGGGATAATCGTCGGTTGGTATCATGTTCCATTATAATTGTCTAAAGGGCCTCTGCGAGTTGGCTTTGGCTCCTCGTACGCCTCCCAAAGGTCCAGGACCTCAGGGTCCTGAGATAAATAAAATATATAAAAATAATAATAATAATAATAACCCCATCGCCGTATCTCTACGTTGACGTCGTGGTGGGGCTTGCGTGCTCCAATATACCCTAGGTCTGTATCGGTAAAGTTTGCTTTGCTGTAATCTGCCTAGGGTGAGGGGCCAGACTAAGAGAGATACAATCCGCAGTGCAGTTTTGTGGCGAACTGTTGGGCATTAGCGACCCCACGGACCCGATCTCCTGGGAGAATTCTTGTTCTTCATCTCCGGCTTGCCTTTATTGGCCGGCCGTAGTGAACACTGACGAGGAACTGAGCTCCCACCTCTCTCTTGCCTTTATTGGCTGGCTTGAGTGGAGATTCGCAAGAGCAAACGTGCTCGGGAGAAGGATGTATAATCCAGTAAGGTGCTGGTAGGGATCTTGACCGTACTTCCGGGATTGTCCTGATAGCCGTGGTATACCTCTCCACTCCTTAAGCACCTCAGGATATGTTGCCCTCTTGTTGCTACGTCACTTCGTGCTAGCGGCCGTTTTTGGGGGCCCATTTATTGAGTGTGCAAGTCACCCCCTGCCTTTTTTCGATGCATATTAATAACGTTGTTCAGGCACGGGCCATAGTCTTGACATAGTTCCATGTTACCAGTCCACTTAAGACTCCAAAAACCATAGCCCTATTATCTTTGTTCTCCATATGTCGTAACAGTTTTTCAATAACCGGGGGTTGTCCTTGGGTGCACTAGCATAGCGCGTACAGGGATAATCGTCGGTTGGTATCATGTTCCATTATAATTGTCTAAAGGGCCTCTGCGAGTTGGCTTTGGCTCCTCGTACGCCTCCCAAAGGTCCAGGACCTCAGGGTCCTGAGATAAATAAAATATATAAAAATAATAATAATAATAATAATAAATTTATTGTCTCCAAATAAATACAAAACAAAATTATTGTAGACATAGTTGACATTCTTCATTTGTGAAATACTCTCTGCGTTATCGATAAGGAATCAACTAAAACGCAACCTCATTTGAGGCAATTTTGTCTTGGGGATAAGTTTTAACTGAACCTCTATCTCCGTGTATCAATTTTACACCATACAAAACAATGAGCCGTGATTTTGCCATGGGTCGTACTGCGTGTGTGTGTGTGTGTGTGTTTTTTTTGTGTTTTGTGCATTAATGATAATTTGCTGTTTATTTTTTTTTCACAACTGTCACGCAATGCCATCTAGATCCAAAGTAAGCAGAGACAAGCTCTAAGCATGCTAATAGTCATAAGCAACTAATAAACATACTTAAAATGTATTTCTAAACACATACATATTATCGATAAATTACACCCAGACACAGAACAAATCATCGTGCTCATCACACAAACATTTGTCCTGAGTGGGAATCGAACCCACTACCACTGGTTTAGCAGTCAGGGCCACTACTAGACCGCCAGGCCTGTCGAAGAATTTAAATCTTGTATTAATTTTTTTAATCTATTTCTTGTAATTCACGATCTGACCAGAAGACCTGTGGAGAAAGAGATTGAGATATTAAGATTCATAATCCATCAAACCAACAATTATATTAAAGTTTATTTTGGTATTACACCAAAAGGTATTTAAATGGCTTGGGTATTTAAAATTTTAAAATATAACATGTTTATTAAAAAAAATGTCCACGTATGTCCCAGTTTGCACTCATATTAAAAACGTAACAATTTAAACTACAACTCCATTAATCTAAGTCATTCATAATATAAAAGAAATATAGATTTTCTAAACAACTATAGAAATATCATAATTATCCTTAAAGTATCGGGTCAGAATAACCCACCCTAACAATTGAATACATACACCCCAATAACGCTGGGTTAAAAAGTGTTCCCTTTCATTTACCTTTGCAAGCAATTCATTTAATGTTCGTACTTATAAACTATTCTATTTTCTGTGTTTCAATCCGACGCAATAGACTTGCTTTCATATTGTGACATTACTGTAAGTATGAAGTGCAAGCGGTCTCACGTAAACAGCACGTCGTCTGTGACTCAGAGACTTGCCGGTGCTCTGCTGACGAGGGCAAGCTAGAGGTACTCGACTTCGACAGCGAGCCGCCACCGTGTACCGCCCAGTTAATCAACGCGCTGCTAATTAGTGGCCTGATCGCACTCTGTCAAACGCTCAACTGAGCAGACTCGATCAGAGTTATTGACCGAACACTGGGCTCTTCTTCCTGAGTGACTCCATTGTGGAAGATCGCTCATAGTCCCCAATTAAAAGTATCTGCATTAGCAATTTTTGTATAGGTAATTTTGGAATGGTTGTGTTTGTAAAGTTTGTCGGTTAATAATTTAAAACTTATCCAACTACGTATATATTATGAACTTATCTCGTGTAACTTGTGGGTATAACGCGCAACGTAAGATTTATTATCTATATATCTATAACAATAAAATGTTAATATTTATGGCAGCAAACCACTAGCGCTAAGAATAAAGTTTTTCCTCAGATGCGTTCTTAGTTTTTTTTTTAGGTTGGAAAATCATCTAATGACAGCTCTCGCTCTTGGGCGGAACGCAAGGGTGTGTCAGACTTTTAATGACTTAAAACCCATTCCTGTTCCTTCGTTGCCTTACATACCAGGGCCGAGTCTTCCTTTCAGAAGAAGACCCTTGGCCCCAGTAGGCTTCGACGCTGCTGGGACCCTACGGTTTGCTGACATCTCCTTGAGGCACACGTGGAACAGTACACGCCGTCGACGACTTGAAGACGACCGCACCTACGGTGGCCGGCAATCGGAATCGAGATCCCAGCGGCTGGGGCGTGAGGGCCACTCTCTCGCACGTGCACATGCGGCCTCCTCCTTTGCTAGCATTACTGTTTCGCAGAAGGAGGTGACCACCTGCCTCTCCTCTTCGCTTCGGATCACGGCCTGTACCAAGACCCGGCACGAGAAATTGTTGCCGCCGATCGCCCCCACGAGGACACGGCGGTGCTCTGCCCAAGCGGGGAACACCTCTACCGTATGCTCTACCGTGTCCTCCGGGCGATTCACATAGTGGTGACACCCGAGTGTCACCTCCGCTCGAATCCGGTGCAGGAACTTCCCGAACTGACCATGTTCGGTGAGAACCTGTGTCATGCGGAAGGTGAGGACGCCGTGCGGTCTTTCCAGCCACTCCTCAAAGAGGGGACTTACCGCCATTATTATGGCATGCCCAGCACTGGGTTGTGACAGTCGCTGTCGCCATTTCACCATGAGATCCCGCCGGAACTCTGTCAGCGCAGCGAAGCGCACAGCGGAGTTTCACCCCGGAGATGCGTTCTTTCTTGCGGTCTTATTCAGATATAAAGCCTGACACTATATTTTTACTTGAAAAATTGTTTTAAAATTAACTATCATTGAGTGACAGCTGTTGGCTCTTACATAATTTCCTTGTACTAACACACATTTTATCAAATATATATTTCTTAATATTCCTGCTTAAAATACATTTACTTTCACATTTCAAAATGTATGTCAGAGCGATGTTTTTTTTAGTTCATCTTTGAACTAAAAAAAACATCGCTTCAGGCTATGTGTATTCGTAGCACGCTCGTGTACCCTCAGTATAAGCGTTGCTTTGTAGGGGACTCTATATTTTTATTAACATTTGGTTGGCGTTGGTTCGCGAATAATATCAGCTTTAAGAGGGTCCTTTTTCACTCGCCTATCGTCAACATCGAACTTGGTATAAAAGCTTTTTACTTCATCTAACGCAATCCAACGCGATGTTCGACGAAAAGGCAACGTGAAAAAAGAGAGACAAAGCCTGAAAATTCTGTTAGCATTCGGTAATTCCGTGATTTACTCAAATAAGGAGTGGAATTCACTGCCGGAGTCTGTGTTTCCTGATAGCTACAACCTAGGGGTCTTTAAGTCAAGAGTGAATAGGTTACTTCTAGGCAAGCGTGTTCCATCGTCGGCCACATCATCGCTTACCATCAGGTGAGATAGTGGTCAAACGCGAGCCTATCAATAATAATAATAAAAAAAAAAATATTTTACGAAACTTGTTTCAGGAAATACGTGTTTTTTTTTAACCCTTAAAAGTTTTTGAAAGAAAATGTCGTCATTTAAAATCTTGATTTTGCAAGGCTTCTATTGTTATACTTTTGACTTTCTAAATTTTTTAGTAAATTATGAAGTGTTAAAGTTCATGCAAAATAGCTGATTTTCAGAGGTCTATACTGGATTAGTTTCACACAAATTTATAAATTGATTTCAATAGAAGCCTAAATAATATCCACAAGATACTGTGTTTCCAAAATATCTAATGAAAAATGTGTAATGACGTCATAATCGCGTAAGAGCGGTAGTATGAAAAACAATGAAAATGTATGTCGAATTGCATCCCCTTAAGGCGCTGTGCGTGTGTTATTTATTGTGAGTACGCTGCCGTCGGCGCCGCGCGTTATATAACCTACGATAATTTTCAGTTACAGCGTTCACGGCCTTTTTAGTAGGTATTCGTAATTACGACTTTTGGATTATTTTATAATATTACTGGCCTTCGCTCGCATGACAGCTGGAAAGTATTCAAAAGGGACGTACTTCGGAAGTACTCTGTACGATGAAAAGTATCCTATCCTTCTTCAAAGTTCGATCTATCTTTATACCAAAATACAGCAATTTAGGTGTGAGAACGCAATTAACTTACAATTAATTTCGTTTTCGTGTTTATTTTTATTTACTAAAACTTCATGCAACACAAAAGTACAAAAGTGGACTTAATGCTTCAGGCGTTCTCTACCTGTCAACCTAGGGTGATTTTTTTTAAGGTGGGAAAATAATCTAATGACAAATCCTGCTCTTGGGCGGAGCGGCTGATTTACTGACTAAAAACCCACTCCTGTTCCTTCGTTGCCTTCGTCCCAGGGCCCCGGGTTTCGTTTTCACACTACCGACCCATAGCCCCAGTAGGCTTCGACCCTGCTGGGCCCCTACGATTTGCTGACATCATCCTGAGGCGCGCGTGGAACAGTACGCGCCGTCGACGACTTGGGCTCAGTCCAGACGGTTACCGGACGGTCGGACGGCGAGCCACCCATTGCTCGCCGTCCGCAAGCCTGCGCCTACGGTGGCCGGAAATCGGGATTGGAATCCCGGCGGCGACTAGGGTGTGAAGACCGTTGCCTTACGCTATCGGCCGCCTCCTCACGAGGACACGGCGTTGCTCTGCCCAAGCGGGGCACACCTTCACCGTATGCTCCACCGTGTCCTCCGGGCGTTCCACACAGTGGCGACACACGGGCGTCGCTTCCGCACGAATCCGATGCAGGAACTTTCCGAATTTACTATGTTCGGTGAGAACCTGCGTCATGCGGAAGGTGAGGACGCCGTGAGGTCTTTCCAACCACGCCTCAAAGAGGGAACTTACAACCATAATTGTGGCGTGCCCAGCACGGGGTCGCGACAGTCGCTGTCGCCATTTCTCCATGAGAACCCGCCGGAGCTCTGTCCGCCATGCTGCGACTTGTCGCGGCAGCGGAGTTTCGCCCCGGCGTTGCATCTCCATACGCAGATCGTGCATGTGTGCAAGGACTGTTGCCTCCAGATCCTATGGTGGCTGGCCAGCAAAGAGGCTCGAAGCTTCGCGGGAAATCGTCCGGTATCCTCGCACCCTCCGTATGGCCATGACCCTCTGGCATGCGTCCATACTTCTGCTCCCCTAGCCAAGTTACAATCGTTTCGTTCGGCGCGAACACCTCGAGTAGGCCACGCCTCCGAATCCTTTGTTCTGACCACGTGTCTGAGCGTTGAGATGACGTCAGAACAAAGGAATAGGAGGCGTGGCCTACTCGAGGCGTTCGCGCCGAATACGATTGTATTAGCCCTAGCCAAGTAGGGGGGCAGAAGTATGGACTGTATATGAAAGGAAGAATGAACAAAATCAGAAGTATGAGAAGGACAAAGCAGTAGAAGATTGTTAGAAGAACGCAGATTCTTAGCATGAGAAGAAAATAGATATTTAAAGTGTGATATAAGATAAGAAGGAGGGGTGGGAGAGTTGAGCCACGGTAATATTATCTATACAGTATTGTAACTCGGCCCTATCTTTGAAATAAATGCCTACAGCCGCGCGGTACGTAAACATGCGATAGGGCTGCCCGCACTATGGCTGCCCGCCTCCAGCATTTTAATTACATTTGGCTTCTTTGTGTTTCCTAAATGGAAACACAAAGAAGCCAAATGTCCAAATGAAGCAAATGTTTTGTGATTGTAAATATACTTTTTTTATATAAACAAATAAAATACTTTGTGAATTGAATAGAAAGTGTTCAATATTTGCGCCTCGACTGAGACGTACCTACGAAATGCTTTATTATTAAATTTTAAAGTACAAAAATCCGCATTCTAAAGCTTAATTAAAAATTGTTTTGGGAAACATGGACAAGGTGGAGAAAAAGGAATATCTTTTACTTGGTTATAGATACCTGCAGCTACTTTACAATTTATATGTTTTGTTTTAAATGAAGCAATATTTATGTGAATGAAAAACAGCATAATATATCCTACTCGTCATATTAAATATATAAATATGTACTTGAACTTATTTTTATTGAAAATATCGCGCGGCACAGACGCGACTGTCTGCATCCCGAGCGCACCTCGAGATCGAGGCGCGTAGGTATAGCTCGCGTTTCGTCCGTTTGTATGAAGTTGGAATACTGTATAGATAATATTACCGTGGTTGAGCAGAGAGTAAAGAGTAGTCAGAGCGCGCAGACTCCTTCTCTGGCGAATGGGCATCCATTTGAGCTCAGATCTGTAGCTAGAAATATGATCATATTTTCTCAAATTATATATAAACCGGATGCAGTTGTTGAGGAGCCTGTCAATATTATCAAGTAACACCGCGTTCAGGTAAAAGTAGCACACGTCACCAAATTCGATTACTGGGAAAATTAAAGTTTGCAAAAGTATAATATTTTTCTTCGCAGGCAGAAAGTTCCTCAGTCGATACAGACACCGCAAAGTTCCGTTGACTCTTTGGCAGACACTGGAAACCTGCCTTTGCTAGCCAAGGGTCGAGTCAAGATGCAAACCGAGATCCTTTACGCTAGGACTGATGGGAATGACGGCACCATTAAAAATAATTGGAGGAAAAGAATAATTAACCACCACTTTACCCAACATGCGCGGGCTTCCAATAATAATGGCCTGACACTTTGAGGGGTTTACAGACACCCCAAATCTTTCAGACCAATCCCTGATAGCGTCCAAATCTCGGAAATCGGAAAAACCAATAAATCGAAAAACGAAAACAAAAAAAAAACACTGATATCGTATCGATTATAATCTTTATCCGACCAAGGTGTGGCCACTTGACTAGGTCTGTCGTTGGATTAGTTTAAAGAGTAAAAGGTAGGCGTGGGCGCTGCCTTGGGGTCTGGGGTGCTAAGAATCTCCGGGCGGGTTCGATCAACCGTCGACGACTGTACCTGGCGACGTACAACACGCGTACACTCCGTTCCGATGAGAAGATCACCGAGCTTGAGGAGGAGTTGAGCAGGTTACTATGGAGTATTGTGGGATTATCCGAAGTCCGAAGACAGGGGGAGGACACGATAATCTTAAAATCTGGTAACCTGCTCTATTTTCGGGAGGTGGTCCAGCAGTCCCAAGGTGGTGTCGGGTTTATCGTCCACAAGTCCCTTGTGAACAATGTGGTGGAGATCGAGAGCGTGTCGACCAGGGTGGCGTACCTTATACTCAGAATATCATCAAGATATTTGCCGAAGGTCATACAGGTTTATGCTCCGACCTCAATACATCCCGACGACGAAGTAGAGACCATGTATGAGGATGTATCCAGAGCCATGCATGGTTATAAGACTCATTTCACCGTGGTCATGGGGGACTTTAATGCGAAACTGGGCAAATGAGACGGTTACGAGCTGCGAGTGGGGCAATTTGGATTTGAATGTAGGAACCACCAGGGACACCTACTGGCCAGTTTTATGGAGAAGGAGGGCCTCTATATGATGAACTCTTTTTTCAGAAAGCGTGAGCATAGGATGTGGACCTGGCAAAGCCCTGATGGTGCAACTAAAAATGAGATTGACTTCATCATGTCGACGAAGAAGCAAATATTCAATGATGTCTCTGTGATCAATGCGGTAAAAACCAAAAGTAATCACCGCATGCTAAGAGGCACATTGAATATCAATGTCAAGCTTGAAAGATCTCGACAGATGAAGTCTATGCTCCGTCCTGCACAGATCCAGATCCAAAACTCCAAGAGCTTTCAGCTCGAACTTCAAAATCGTTTCGAATGCCTAGGAAGCTCTGTGGACGAATACAACGATGGGTTCGTGGAAACTGTCCATACGATCGGGTCTAAATTCTATAAGACTCGTACAAATAAGAGCAAGAGGCTCACAGATCGAACTCTCCAGCTTATGAAGGAAAGGCGTGAGATGATTCTGCAGTCTTCAGACGATACGTGTACATATCGGCAGCTCAATAAACGGATCTCTAAGTCCTTGAAACGCGATCTCCGTCACTTTAATACTGGATAAATTAAAGACGCGATTGAGCGAAATAAGGGCTCTAAGGTGTTTGCAAGAGATCTGTCTATTGGGCAGAGCCAGCTCACGAAACTTAAGACCGAAGATGGCAGAGTCATATCCGCCAAATCGAAGCTTCTGGGAGAGATCGAGGCTTTTTATGGACAGTTGTACACGTCAATCACAAAACTCACTACGAATCTAGCAAACGACCCAAGAGCTAGATTGACCCGACACTATACCGAAGATATCCCGGACGTCAGCCTGTACGAGATTAGGATGTCTCTGAAGCAGCTTAATAAAAATAAAACAACAAGGCACCGGGTGATGACGGAATTACAGCCGAACTCCTGAAGGCGGGTGGGAAACCGATCCTTAAGGCCCTTCAGAAGCTGTTTGACTCCGTCATATTCCAGGGAAAAACACCACAGGCATGGAGCAGAGGTGTGGTGGTACTCTTCTTTAAGAAGGGCGACAAGGCCCTGCTCAAGAATTATAGGCCCATCTCACTTCTGAGCCATGTCTATAAGCTGTTTTCCAGAGTCATCACGAACCATCTCGCGCGCTGGTTCGACGACTTCCAGCCTCCCGAACAAGCTGGATTCCAAAAAGGCTTCAGCACCATAGACCACATACACACGCTACGGCAGATTATACAGAAGACCGAGGATTATAATCTGCCTCTCTTCCTAGCATTTGTGGACTACCAGAAAGCCTTTGATTCGATCGAGATTTGGGCTGTACTGCAGTCTCTCCAACGGTGCCAGATTGACTATCGGTACATCGTGATGCTGAAGTGTTTGTACAAAAACGCCACTATGTCAGTCAGACTGCAGGACCGGACCTCGAAACCTATCCTCCTGCAGCGGGGCGTGAGGCAAGGAGACGTCATTTCTCCGAAACTGTTCACGGCCGCAATGGAGGATGTCTTTAAGGTTTTGGACTGGTGTGTATTAGGCATTAATGTCAATGGCGAGTACATCACTCATCTTCGGTTTGCCAACGACATAGTAGTCATGGCTGAGACTACGGAAGAGCTCAGCACAATCCTCAATGACCTCAGTAGAGCTTCCAAAAGAGTAGGTCTTAAAATTAACATGGACAAAACTAGTCATGATGAACTACCATGTAGCACCCACTCTTATCAAGATTGGAGACTCTATACTCGAAGTTGTGAACGATTACGTCTACCTTGGACAGACAGTCCAGTTGGGTAGATCTAATTTCGAGAAAGAGGTTTCGAGGAGAGGGGAGCGCTGCGCGGTTTTTTCTTTTCTTTTTGTCGTCGTCGTTGTGTGTGTATGTATATGGTGGGGTGTAGTAGGTTGTCAGCGTCGGATTTCGGCCAGTCGACCCAATTAGGTGGCGGAATACCTAGTTAAAATCGTTGATATCCTACAAACTCTCACCAGTGGCTCCAAGAAGCTGTACTGCACGCAGCGGCCACACCCCGGTAACCACGTCGGCTCGTGGGCTAAACCTGGTAGAGGGGGGCTCGAGTGTTTCGGCGCTCAAGTCTTGCGGTTGCTCCCCGTATAGTGCACAGGGTCTGTCTCGGCAATGAGAGCAAACCACCTCCGGTGGAGAGACAGCTAGGCATAGTAGAAGGCCTAAAGGGCGGCGATAGGAGACATATAGTTATCGTTCGGCCAGACACTGCATCCAGCCCTCTTCCGGTCGTAGCGGTTTCCGTTCCACTGGATTAAGGAGGGCACGGACGAGAGAGTGCATCTGTGTTTGCGCGTACACTTGTGCACTTTAATATATCCTGCGTAACTGACTGTTTCTGTAATACTGGACTCTGAGATCAAGTCCTGTGGCGATGGGTAGAAGTAGAGAGGTCCAGTAGTGATGCTCACTGGTCTTTGTCCGAAACCTGCACATGGGCGGCTTAGGGAGAGTGGTCGCTCTTACACTGCATTGGGGTAACAGTGTGGCTCGGCAGCACCCTATGTGACGAAGCAGCTCTATTTAGAGAGGCACTGCTTCCCCCGCTCAGCCGGGGAGGGGACTAGAAAAGGTGTCCCAAAAAAGTGCTTACTCCAAAATCAATATGGGAGGTGGTTACCACGGCTGCCTACGCATCCATTTCTTTGTGGTCGAAATAATAAAAATAATAAGCCCAAACAAACTTTTACTTGCGGTGCGTGGAATGTGCGCACCTTGTTAGACCGACCATCTAACTTATGCCCTGAGCGTAAAACTGCTATTGTTGCTCGAGAGCTCCGCCGCTACAATGTGGACATAGCGGCCCTAAGCGAGACACATTTAGCCGATGAGGGTGAGCTCATAGAGCGCGGTGGCGGTTATACCTTTTACTGGAAGGGAACTGATGTAGGTCAACCTAGACGGTCTGGGGTTGGGTTCGCTATTAAGACCGAAATAGCTTCAAAACTGAATGAATACCCAGTTTACATATCGGATAGGGTTATATCCTTGCGTCTTCATCTAGACACGGGCAATTTCCTAAACGTTATCAGTATTTATGCTCCAACTCTGGACAAAACCGATGAAATTAAAGATAGATTTTATGAAGACGTTGCTCGGGCGTTAACAAAGATACCATCTCGGGAACAAATCCTGCTGCTCGGAGACTTTAATGCACGAGTTGGTCGTGATCATGAATCGTGGCCTAAGGTACTCGGTAGGCATGGGATCGGGAACATGAACAGCAATGGTCAGCTGCTACTTAGTCTCTGTGCTCAATTTCAACTGAGCATAACAAATACCATGTTTCGACTCCGTAATAAATACAAGACCACCTGGATGCATCCGAGGTCCAAGCATTGGCACCTTATCGACTACGCAATAGTGCGTCAGACTGACCTAGCTCAGGTTTATGTGACTCGAGTGATGCGTGGAGCCAATGGTTGGACTGATCATAGGCTTGTTATCACCAAATTGGCACTACGACTGTTTAGACCCCGTAGATCTGTTAAACCTAAATGCCTTCATCTTAATCTGTCAAAATTACAAAATCGCGATTCCCGAGATCAGTTTGAACTGGCTATTAGTGACTTTTCGTCTAAACTCATCGTTGAGGGAGATGATCTGATACCAAAATGGCGGGAGCTGTCTTCGCAAGTAACCAGGATAGCCTTTAATAACTTAGGTCTGAGACCCAAATACCACAAAGATTGGTTCGATGGAAATGATACGCTCCTTACTGCCGCTATAGCTAACCATCGAGATCTCTTGCGCCGTACTGACTCTTCACCAGCAGTTCTTCAAAGTGACGCGATTAAAAAGAGCTCTGCAGAATTGCGGAGTCTCGTCCGAGGCGTAAAAGACAAGTGGTGGGAAGACAGAGCACACCGTATGCAGTGGCTTGCTGACTCTAATCAACTCGGTGACTTTTTCGGAGAATTGCGTCAGTTGATTGGCGCGCAACACCAAGTGAATGTGCCAATAAAGGCCGTCGATGGAAGTTTGCTCACGAGTAGAGAGGGGGTCCTGAAACGCTGGGTCGAACATTTTAATACCTTACTCAACGTTGATCGATCAGCAGATCTTAGTTATATATCAGCCATACCAGCACTTCCCCAAGTCGCGGCATTAGATGACCCACTATCTCTTGAAGAAGTCATTGAAGCCATAAACCAGCAGCGTAACAAGAAAGCAGCGGGTGGCGATGGAATCCCTGGCGAACTGCTTAAATATGGTGGGAGAGACTTGCATGAGATAATTTGGAAGTTTTTCTGCCGTATGTGGGAGGAAGAGTTGGTGCCAGATACTTTTACTGTGTCTAACATCTGCACACTTTTCAAGGGCAAAGGCAATCGTGCCGATTGCAATTCGTATAGAGGTATTTCGCTCCTATCAGTCTCGGGCAAGATATTTGCTAGAGTCCTCCTAAATCGGCTATTGAAGTTGTCCGAGATTGTGCTACCTGAGACCCAATTTGGGTTTCGTCCAAACAGAGGTACCAGCGAGGCCATCTTCTCTATTCGGCGACTTCAGGAGAAGTGCAAAGAACAGTCGCAACCGCTGGTCCTTTGTTTTGTTGATTTAGAAAAAGCCTTCGACTGCGTGCCCCGTGAGGCACTTTGGATGGTATTGCAAAAGCTTGGGTGTACGGATAAGTTCATTAGATTGATCCGTCTCCTACATGATAATTTGCGTTGCTGTGTCGCAGTGAAGGGCGAACAGTCGGAATTCTTCCCTGTCACCTGTGGAGTAAAGCAGGGATGTGTGTTGGCACCTACCCTATTTGCTTTGTATTTTGCTGTTGTTGTGGGAGAGGTTCTGGAGGACAATGCAAAAGGAATATATATCCGCTTCCGTACTGACGGAAAACTTTTTAACTTGACCCGATTAAGAGCTCACACCAAAGTGTCATACGACCTTATTACCGAAGTGATGTACGCTGATGATCTGTGTTTTGTGGCAGAGTCCTCAGAGGACCTGCAAGAGTTGATGGGGAAACTTAATAAGTCATGTCGTACATTTGGACTTAAAATTAGCATCTCAAAGACTGAAGTCATGGCTTTAGATACTGCGAACTATGGCCCACTTGAAATACGACTCGACGGTGCCGTCCTCAAGCAGGTGGACAAATTCAAATATCTGGGTAGTACACTTACCAGTAAAGGTGACCTGGACCCAGAAATTAACAGCAGAATCGGTGCTGCTTCGGCAGTGTTTGGCAAACTTCGGGAAAAGGTATTCCGCTCACATGACCTTAAGTTACAGACTAAGGTTAAAGTATATATGGCCATTGTCATGCCGAATATTCTTTACGCTGCTGAGACATGGTGCGTGTACAGAAGACACATTCGTGCATTAGACCGTTTCCACCTTAGGTGCCTCCGCGACATTTTGAACATCAAATGGTCCGACCGTGTTAGGAACACGGATGTTCTACGAAGGGCTAGTGTCTGTGGTATTGAGGCCTATCTAATGCGTCGTCAGCTACGCTGGTCTGGACATGTTGTAAGGATGCCTGATGAGAGGGTAGCTAAGCGCATTTTCTTTTCTGAACTCAAGGACGGTAAGCGGAAACCAGGCGGCCAGTTCCTCAGGTATAAGGACGTTCAGAAAAGACATATGAAGAAATGCAATATAGACCCTTCTCGCTGGGAGGAGGCGGCAAAAGATAGACTTGGTTGGAGACGTGTAATTAAACAAAACGTCTATGCCTTTGAAGACCAACGTAAGAGAGATCTCGACTTCAGGCGAGATACCATCAAGAATAAGCCGCCCTCCAACATCCAATACCTATACAACAATGGTGTTTTAACGTGCCCGCACTGTGCACGCACGTTTACAGCAAAGATAGGATTTATTAGTCACATCAGAGCACATGATCGCAACCCGTAGTTGCAATAAAACGGAATCCAGTCACCGTAGCCGAAATCGGCTAGGGAGTATATATATATATATATATATATGGTTCCGAAACGTAGTTGCTCACAATGGGTCTCATCAGAAGGCTCAAAGTCACCCAAAGGGCAATGGAAAGGGCTATACTCGGAGTTTCCTTGCATGATCGAATCAGAAATGAAGATATCCGCAGGGGAACCAAGGTTGCCGACATAGCACGAAAAATCGCTTAACTTAAGTGGCAATGGGCAGGGCACATTCCTCGCAGAACAGATGGCCGTTGGGGCTGAAAGGTTCTGGAGTGGCGACCGCATACCAGAAAACGCAGTGTTGGAAGGCCCCCTACAAGGTGGACCGATGACCTGGTGAACGTTGCGGGATTCCGATGGATGCGAGACGCACAGGACCGTTCATTGAGGCGACATTTGGGGGGAGGCCTATGTCCAGCAGTGGACGTCTATCGGCTGAAATGATGATGATGTAAAAGGTACAGAAAAGTAGGTGACACATGTCTGGTGAAGGAGCTCCACACTGGCATTTAATATGGGATGGGTCGTAGATACTCTATTTGTCCAAATTATGGCTACAGTAACCAACTTAAGCTGGCAAACGGTTAAGAGATTCCCAGATTAGCTACAGCAGTTTCTGACCAGGTGGCAAGTGATTTGTTGGATTAATGAAGTGTGAGGAGGATGGGTGAGGAGATTATATATTACAAGAATTTATTTTTAATAATTAGTACGTTTGGTATAGATAACAAATCACTAAGAGAGCCTTAAGTCGACCTTTGTACCTAAAGTTGCATGAACATTAAATAAATAAATAATAGTAAGATATACTAATATTGATAAATAAACCTAAGCATTATAAAGTACTAAACTAATTTATATAATAATGAGTTAAAACAAAATAAAATAATGCATGTATTTAAAGTAGGTACCTACCTACAAAAAGTAGTGCAGTATTTGTATGAAATAAAATTCTATAAAAATATAAAATATCTGCATACAACAGGTCTCAGTTGTGATTTCAGTTCACGTGTGATGTTGAATGTGATTTAAAAGCATTTTCCTACGTACGAGAGAAAATCGTTTTGGGAGAAAATTTCACTATATTGACGGGGAGACGATTTTCCCTTATGACGGTCAAAAAGCTCTGGCTCAAATAGGAAACTTCACAAATATGTTTCTCGAGTGTTTAGTTATATCCTGAAATCCGAACATAAATATGAAAAAACCCTCGTTGCTTTCTCATTGTTTGCATTTGAGTTCATCAATCTGATCTACATAAATATTATATTAATAGTCTGTTCTGTTTGTAGTCAAGAATCTGAACCATTAATTTATTTAGTTCAACTTTATGTATAATAGTGGTACATAGGTGGACTTAATGCAACAGGACATTCTCTATTGGTCAACCTTTGGCTAAAAAGATAACACTTGAGTCAAGTTGTAGTCAAGAATCTCAGCCATACCTCATTAGTCTCAATCTATGACTTTCTTATCATTCCAAATACTGATTAATCATAGCCGATATGCAAGTAACGTCTACACTTTCAGAAGCCGATATTAGAGGAAAGTAACGAATGTCGCAGGTAACGGTGAGTACTAACATTTTACGGGGCAGTATAACATAAAGGTCAGCGCGGGGCGTCAGGGGTGTGGGGCTGCGGGACGAGGTGAGGTGTAACCCTCGCAAAGCCGAGATATCGCCTCTCCAATAAAACCAAGTGTATTGACGTTGCATAATAACTCATAGCAGAACGACACTGACACACTATGTTGCTACGTTCAGAAGTTCCAGACGTCAAGGATTTTGAATAGTCATTTTGTGAAAATCAGTTATCTTGCTCTTCTGTATCATATTCAGATAATAAGCCTACAGAGTTTCAAGCAATGATGAAGTACATACTCAATTCATTTGACGGCTTAAAATAATGCTATAGATACAGAAGGAACCTTCTATGTATAAATACTTTGTGACCAAACGCTGTCCCTTATATAACGTTGCTGCAAATCTCGCACCGGCAGATCCTGGCTGCTTGCCAATATCAGCCCTATGACTTACGTCGCAAAGACGACATTGCTCTAATTGATGGCGGTCTAGGCTCACCATTTCTTAGCGTTCCTGATTTCAAAGACAGTATAGTTGGAGTTATCTTTGATCCAGTACGCCGTCGAGTGTTTATTATGGGTGTTGAAGCTTTGCACAAAAGGAGCTTCGCGTGAAACGGAACCCTGATTAATATCTCGATCGTCTCGTTCGAACACCTGGCGTCGGGTAGCGGGGTCGCCTGCTTTCTACTGAACTTGAAATATACGTTCAGAGTTTTAGCTAAAAAGTTGATTATTTTCTGATCTTTGGAACAGCCACGTCATGCTTTCATTACAAGAAAAATGCAATCGACTGCAAGTCGGTGTTTCTACCTTACGTTGAGATTGGCATGAATCGTACAATATAACTATTCATTTCCTGTTAATAGTTTTAATTTTGAGGAACACAGTGTATCTTTGAAGTTCAAGGTTTAATGCAAATATGAATAAGTAAGGGTAGGCCCCTTATTCCGGAGTTATAATTAAGGTAAACACAGAAATCATCATCTTAATAGATCGGTCCATCTACATCTACACTAATAATAATATTATAAAGACTTAAAGATTGTTTTTTTTGTTTGTAATGATTGAAGTAATCGCTGAAAGTACTGATCTGATTGCTAATATTTTTTTCTTCCATAGAAAGCTATTCCTGAATGGCATAGGCTATATATTATGTACGCGGGCGAAATTTAGTATACAATAAAGTTATGCCTGAATATATCCAACTATATTACAAATAACAATTAATATAAACATTACTAGTCAAATAAGGATGTGTCAGGGTAAATTTTACAGATCTGCATACTCTTTGAGAACATACTGGCGTGATGTTTTGTTACGAAATTGTATAAACCCGAGTAAACCATGAACATGACATGCGACTGCAGCTCTCCCGTGAGATTGGCGGTCATTTATTAAGAAGTTCCGTTGTCTATTTCCCAAGCTGTTCATCAAAGCTTCTGACGTTTTGAAAAATAAAATATTTTTGAATTTGAAATATCCAACAAAAAACGGGACCACGTTGAGAACATTTATAATTGAAAACAAAAAAAGTATAATCAAAATTGGATTCAAATTGGCCAAGTTATAGCTAATAAATAATTGCCAATATTTGCTGCATCACGCAAAGGTTGATTGAAAGAAAATGCCTAAGGCATTAAGTCCGCCCCTGTATATTATATGCATGAAGTGTTAAATAATTAAATAAATAATTATTGAAAACTGAAAAAAAACTTTTAATAGTCTTCTAAACATTACCGTCCTAAGTCTGACTATTTATGTCGCAAGCTACAAATTGTATTACATCTCCTTACATCTAGATCTATTTTTCGGCATAACGATCACATTATCAGCACATTCTGTGTATCTAATCGCATGCGACTAATTCAATTGCAAGCATTGTGCTCTGATCGACTGCGGGCAGTCAGGCGTGTGAGCGGATAGGACCGGCGCTCGCGGAGCCGCGCTCACTGCTCAATACTGCGGACTGTGCTCGACGCTTGGAGCACGTGACCGCCCTGTGACTCTGCGACACTGGAATATTGCTGCCCCACGATTTATGAGTGTATCAGGCGTGCCGATGAATTGAACATGCTTCTGATACTCGCCCTTGTATAGGTGGGAAGAGGAATTATAATTTATTTATTTATTTATTTAAACTTCATGTACAGTAGTGGTACATAGGCGGACTTAATGCAACAAGGCATTCTCTACCAGTCAAAGTTTGGGTTAAAAAAGACAACACTGTGGTAGGTTTACACAATAAACAAATAACAGATACTTTAAACAGAAAATAAAATAAAAAATAAGTTTTTTAATATTCATGTTTTTTTTATATAAGTTCATGTGTGAATATTGTTTTCATTTTGTTGTGAATTTTACGATTTGTTATCATATGGAAATTCTAACTTGCTACTGTAATCATACTCGTACTATAGAGTTTTAACAGAAAATAAATGTAAAATGGATTAGACCCGCCAGTACACTAAATATTGTGGGACCCATATGATAAAAACATGGTGAGATACACCTCTTTAGTCCAATTAATTAGTCATCGTTAATTCATGGAAATTTTGAAAGTAAATCTTAATTACAAAACAATTCCAAGTCATACTCATACTTCTTATATTGTTATCTAATGAATCCCTTGTCAAAATGCAGTCCTGGCTCCCGCACCATTCAGACTTTGTGAGATTCAGCTAATTGGCATTCTAGTAAACCCCATGGGAGAGAAGTCGACGTTGTCTAGTGCTGTACATTAATCTCAAGAATCCACCGCAAACTCAATCAAAGGATCAATTAGAGAGCCACAGTGAAGTAGGAGGGAGGAGGAGGGGAGTCGAACCGTAAGTTATGAATAAATAGCTTATTGTGCGCCGATACGTGCCCACTCAACTATTCGCTCCGCAGCATCACCGACTCCACGGTACCTGATTGATTAAGAGCCAATAAATAACGCTCCGGACGGACCGGTTCTTAGCTACGAGATTCCGATTTCAAGGTATAACATGAATTATGTTTGAGAACTTGAGAAGTTTTGTAATGAATTAGAATTGTGCTCGATAAAATGAGTATCGATTGTCCTCTGAAATATTGAAACCTTATATCCAAACTGTCACAGTATACCGTCGCACCTATAGGCAAGACGCTCCTCTGGTTTCTCAGCACAGACAATGATCCTTTAGCTTCGAATTTGTCAGTAATTGGGTTCACGCCATGCTAAGTTTTATGCGCGCCATGTTGATTAGGCTTCTAATTTCACGGGGCGCGCTCACTGGCACCCAACACGGGGCCACCTCGTCCCTCATAGCGAATTGTGCTGTTTGTGATGATAGGGCGAACTTCATTATATCGGTACATAGAATTGAAATCAATAGCAGAAGAACGTCACTTTAATGCAAATTGAACTGTATTGTTCAGAATTCTAGATTCAGAAGCCATGTTCGAAAAATATATGTAAAAAAAAAAACTTACATCAGCTTTAATGAGAAATACTTTATTATTCTTGGTTATGAACACGACTTAAGTATCCTCTGTCCATCTTAATATCCTCTGTAACTAACAAAATGCCAGGAAGCTGACGCGACCGGACAGTCGTTGGGCGCGGCACGGACCGGTAATACTATCTCTTAACTAACAAGTTGGCACACAAGGGGAGCTTAATACTGCTAGACAAGTAGCCAGGTACTGATGTGGTATCTCACGTTTCGTTTCTTGTAAGCACCATGAGTAGGTGGTATCTTGTACAATTACTGACATCCGTAGTAAGTGCGTACACGTGTATTTATGTATGTTCCGACACCAATATCCAGATCGTCATACATGACTGCAATGATCGGCTTTAGGAACACGGAGTCAACTGCTGATGATAAACCAGTTTTATCCTTCAAGATCCTACACTGTTGATTAAACCCAAGAAACACTTTAAGTCATATAAGATTGACATTTTTATAGACATGTTTCCTTAAAGATTGGCCCATTAATTACTATATCACAAGTATAATGACGTGCATGTCAGATTACGAGTATTTCTTAATGTTGATAAATCTAATAGTAGGTAATAAAACGAATACGCTTTTGGTCCATTATCAAAACGTCCGCGCCTACGTCCTGCTAATTTTCTGCATGGAGAGTGAGGTCATTGGAAGTGGAATAAGATCTTGTCGCAATCACTGAGTCTTTAAATACTAGACAATTTATTTGAAGATTCAGAAATAGTTCTCAATAATGACTACAGTGAAGCGGAAAGCTTTCGGTTCGAGCAGGTATGGCTGAAGATGGTAAAGTCTTATGGGTCTCGGGTCTCGGTCGTATCTACTTGTTCGGTAGCCCAGTATTCGTGTGTATCGGTTAAATTAAGTCTTATTAATAGTTTTAAGGGTATTGTTATTAAGTGACTTCTATTTAAATAGGTGCTTTTGTAAATGTGAACCACTTTTATAACCATAATGGTACATTTGCCAAATCTTTCAAATGGACAAACCGTTTAAAAATAGTTTAGTTTAACTATTCTGCCTTCATTAATATTGTATTCACCCCAACGTTCCTCACCGGACTTGGTAAGTTCGGGAGATTCCTGCACCGGATTCGTGCGGAAGAAACGCTTGGGTGCCACAATTGTGTGGACCGCCCGGAGAACACGGTGGAGCATATGGTAGAGGTGTGCCCCACCTGGGCAGAGCACCGCCGTGTCCTCGTGGGGGCGATCGGTGGCAGTGATCTCTCGCGCCGGGCATTGATACAGGTCACGGTCCGGAGTGAGGAGAAGTGGCAGGCGGTCGCCTCCTTCTGCGAAGCAGTAATGCTGCTAAAAACAAAGGAAGCGGCCGATCGCGTGAGGCAACGGTCTTCACGCACCAACCACCGCCGGGATTCCGATTCCGATTTCCGGCCACCGTATAAAGGCGCGGGCTTGCGGACGGCGAGTAATGGGTGGCTCGCCGTCCGACCGTCCGGTAACCGGTAGTCCGGACGGACTAAGCTCAAGTCGTCGACGGCGCGTATTATTCCACGCGCGCCTCAGGGAGATGTCAACCAATAGTAGGGGCCCTGGGGCCACGGGTAGTATGAAAGCGAAATCCGGGGCCCCGGGATGAAGGCAATGAAGGAACAGGAGTGGGTTTTTAGTCAATAAAAGTCTGACACTATCTCGCGCTCCGCCCAAGAGCGCGATTTGTCATTAGATGATTTTCCCACCTAAAAAAAAAACCTCTGGATCTTATTGTAAAGACACCAGTAATAAAGTCGTCGTCCAGATTACCGCTAATGAAGTTCTGTGTCGCACTTCATCTTTCCAGCATGATATTAATTCATGCCAGAAAGGCGAAGTCACATTATATATCTACATTTCATACACTTGTTATGTTACAAAAAGGTGAAAGAAAATATATCCTTCAGTAAATTATTACCATGCAATACGAAAATGGGTAGAACTTAATAATGAAAGTAAATATAATCACATAATCCTTAAAATACCTGAAACACCAAATGGTATCATTGTCGGTTCAGTTCATCGTAAAGCATATTTGAAACATCCTCTGCAGTTCGCGCACTCCGCACTCCGCACTCCACTCCGACTTATGAACTAATCCGATTACTCAGTAAACAGTCAATGTTTTTATTAGAACTAGCAAACAACTTGGTGAGTACATTGCGTAAGTATGCACACTGGTATAAAGCGCACAGTGCGCACGGGACGCGCTGCCGCACTTCAATGTCGATTTGCATTGCGCTCGGAGACGGCATTAAATACTGCCAGCTTTTCGTTTATTAGCCTGTTAAAGCTTGATGCTTTCCATTTCATTACGCTGACAGTAAGCCGACAATCTCTGAATAAAATGCAAATCTCTGCAGAACAGATGCATGAAATGAAACAACGAATAGCTACTTGTATGCCGTAATTTTATTCTACTTATCTTCTGAAATGATACACTATATAACCAAAATTGGTTGTTGTTTTGACATCTCATAAATCTCAAAGCGACCTAACAAAGGCTTTTTATGCCCGTGACTTTCGCCTTTTTTCGTGTTGGGTAAAAATGCAGTAGTCGTATATAGCATGTGAGCCGGGTGTCGCTAGGCTGCGGGCACATTAGGTGTCGGCAGGTAGGTAAATAAAGAAGGCATCGCGTCTCGATCCGATGAGATTACAGAAAGCCTCTGATTCCATGTCGCTACGCACGCGTTTACATGTCTTAAGATAATCATAGAGGGTGTAATACTGACATGGCTTATTTAGTATAAGTGTAGATGAGTGCGTCCTCATGTATTTATTTTTTTTTGAGTCGGGAAATTTTCTCTTGACTCTACCCGCTCTAAGGTAGACAGAGAGCGTATCAGATTTTGACGGACTAAAATCCATTTGTGTATTTCAGTTGCCTGTATTGTTCTAGAACCACAGTTTTCCTTTCAGGAATTCCCCGTGGCCCTAGTGGGCATCGAACCCTAGGCCTCTTTGGTTTTGCTGATTTCTTTTTTTTTTTCCACAACTATCACACAACGCTGTCTAGTCCCAAGCTAAGCAGAGCTTGTGTTATGTGTACTAGACAACTGATAAAAATACTTATATATTTCTAAATACATTAAATTACACCCAGACACAGAACAAATGATCATGCTAAACCATCGAACCCACGACCTCTGGCATAGCAGTCAGGGCCACTAGACCAACTGTACAGGTTAGTCAAATGTTGTTTCGTGCCTACGTCCTGCAACTCCAAGGCGTCCCTGTCACGGTGGTTGGGGTGTGACAAAGTAAGTTCCTTCGCGGTTGCGGCCATCTTACTCATATATGATGCGATACATTTCAATAAGTTAACACAAAGGCGCGTTTTATCACTCACGAAGTCACAACTTGTATCAAACTGTTCTCTACGTAGATACTACGAGAATTAAATGCGACTATATGAATGAGTAGATATGAATCACACTCACATTACATAAATTGAATGTTCTTTTTCCTATAAAAATATTCACGGTACATTCATTTAGCATGAGCGAGAATTACAGGAGGCATGGCAGTATGTCATGTGGATTTCCCTAAGACGATCGTCCTGGATGATATCAAACGTTAATTCACAACCTTCTGTTATTTGGATTCCCAAATGTAGTCTCAGACGGTTGATTTCATTTCTGGCCTACCAGCTCCTATCATTGAACCGTTCCACTTTTCTCCGTCTACCTTGAACGAAATCAAAAAGATCATCCTGTCCATAAAATCCAAGGCTGTGGGTCATGACGACATCAGTAGTTATATAATTACCTTGATCCTCAACTTTCTTCTTCCACCGATAACCCACATTATTATTTTTTTCCTTGATTCCGGACAATTCCCATCCCTGTGGCGTATGCCTTACGTGCATCTACTTCCTAAAATCTCTAGTCACTCCCTACATAACCATTTTCGTACAATTTCTATTCTTCCTTTCCTGTTCAAAGTACTTGAGGCCTGCGTCGACAAGCAGTTTTCAGGATTTGTTGCTAATCTCCATTTCACATTTGCGGATAGAGAGTTTGTCGGGCGCTATAGAGCAATAGAGCATGTAAACCGAGATTTGGACGCTGTTAGAGATTGGTCTGATAGATTTGGGATGTCCGTAAACCCCTCAAAATTTTAGGCCATTATTATTGGAAGCCTTTGCGGTGTCTATATCGTCTGAGGGACTTTTTGCCTGTGAAGACAAAGCCTACGCTTGTGCAAACTTTAATTTTCCCTATAATCGACTATGGTGACGTGTGTTACTTTGACTTGAAAGCGGTGTTACTAGATAAACTTGATATGCTCCTTAATAACTGCATCCGATTCATAATAAATTTAAGAAAATATATGACCATATTTCAAGCTACAAATCTGAGCTCAAATGGGTGCCCATTCGCCACAGAAGGATTTTGCGCGCTCTGACTACCCTTTACTCTCTGTTCAACTCTCCCCCCCCCCTTCTTATCTTATATCACTTATCAATGTTCTCATGCTAAGAATCTGCGTTCTTTTAAAAATCTTCTACTGCTTTGTCTTTCTCATACTTCTGATTTTGTTCATTCTTTCTTTCACATACAGTCCATACTTCTGTGAAATGCGCTTCCTCTCGAGATCAGGACGGCCATCAGTCTGTTGCATTTAAGCGGATGCGGATGTTGCAAAATTATTTTTTGCATAAATAGTGAAGTCGTCTCAAAAACCCCTTCTTTTACTTTATATAAATACATGTATATATATAAATATATATATTAAACTATATATCTATGTATGTTTATTTTGTATATAGGTATACACACTTTTGAACCCTTATTTTCTGAATAATCTTTTATATTTTTATGCACCTGCCATATTTTCTCTTTACCACCCTAGGTTGAATTTTTTTGTATCTTTGTGTTGCATGAAGTATAAATAAATAAATAAATAAATAAATAAATAAATAAATAAATAAATAAATAAATAAATAAATAAATAAATAAATAAATAAATAAATAAATAAATAAATAAATAAATAAATAAATAAATAAATAAATAAATAAATAAATAAATAAATAAATAAATAGGTAAATAAATAAATAAATATATACGCAAGTTCGATCCCGCCACCGTCGTCTCCCACGTACCGACTTGTAAAAAAGTGAAATAAGATAACACAGAAGGATAAAATGCAAATGGAAGATGCATACGTTCTGTGACTTGGCCGTTCTGCGGGTTCAATTCCCATGTAAACGAGTGCTTCCAATATAACATTTTTTTAAATCGGTTTTTCAATAATTGAAGGAAACAATGGTCTATTTTCATAGGTTATGACGTAAACAACTATGAAAGAAAAAAACATAAAGAATTCAAAGTTCAACCGTCATTAACTTTTTGAGTGCGTAATTAGAGACACAATAGAAAGACAATGGCGCGTGAACGCCGGCGTTAATGCGGGGATCAACAGCTTAATCCAAATTATATAGGGTGACTGGTAATTAGTGTACGATACTTAAACACGTGATTGTGCTCATGATAACCAACAACTTTTACTATGGGAACAAACCTGAAATCGTGAAAAAAAATCAGCTGTTAAGTACATTTATGTTTATCTAATGTACTGAACAGCTGATATTTTTTTCGCGATTTCGACTTTGCTCCCATAATAAAAAAAAATTGTTATCATGAGCACAATCACGTGTTTAAGTATCGTACACTAATTGCCAGTCACCCTATATAAAACAACGACACAACTTTACACTTTAGAAATCGATATTTTTCGTATTGTATTGTCGTTTTTGGACACAAAAACTTATTTATTTTCTACTTTTTAGGTGTACCATACAGCTGAAACTAAATGGTGACGAATTTTTCTGGTAAGTTACCTATAGGAATGACAAAATACCCGTAATTACTCAATTTACTCATCGCTTTGGGATTGGTAAATGAAATATAAGTAATCTTTTTTTTTTTTTTTATTCTTGATAGGTTCGCGCTTGACCACTAACTCACCTGATGGAAAGCGACGATGCGATTATCATATAGAGTTCTAACTTAACCCAACACAAAAAGAATCATTAAGATCGGTCCATAAAAAAAATTTAATTTAAAATACCGCCGACCAAAATTTTAAAATTAATTTACCATACAGTTTTGTAATGTACTCGTACCCTTATAATAAATACCTTACTAGGTCATATTTGCAAATATTTGTTTGTTTATTCCTAATTTGACGTCCCGTACCTAATTTGTAATTGTCCGAATTAATTTTGATAATACATGTCTAAAAACCAAAGCTAGAAAACCTGCTTTCAAACGAAAAAAATCGCATCCAAATACAAATACAAAATATACTCTCCTTTATGAGCTACGGTACCACAGAGAGACACACATACCTACATAGCAGTCGAACTGATAACACCCCTCTTTTGCGTCAGAGGTTAACAAAAAGAATAATTATGCGTGAATAGATATCCTCTATATCATGAAATTTGAATGTAATTGGTGAAATGAGGGTACGAGTATATACCAGTGTGTTTTCACGCTTGCGGTACTTGCCCCTTTTAAGCATACTGGCGTAATGTTTTGTTGTTGAATGGTGTTAACAATAAACAGTCTAAATGCGATTGCAGCAATCCTGAAAATATTCCGTAACGTCCTCACTCCCCAGCCGCCGAGATTCTAACCCTGACTACCAGCCACAGTAGACGCAAACTTGTGGACGTCGAGCATTGAGTAGCTCGCCGTCCAGCCGTCCGGTAATTAACCGGACCGAGCCCAGTCGTCAACAGCGCGATCCATATGCTCCTCAAAGAGATGTCAGCAAACCGTAGGGGCCCAGACTGCAGGACCAGTGCCCACTAGTTAGGACTGCGGGGAATTTCTGAAAAGGAAACCCGTAGTCCTAGAACGCATAGGGCAACTAAAGGACACAGGTGTGGTTTTAGTCAGTAAAATTCTGACACGCCCTCCTGCTCCAGAGCGGGGGAAGTCATTTGATGATTTCCACTTAAAAAAAAAGGGTGTGAACGGGGCAGCGGCAATCTCTCGCGCCGGACCCTGGTACAGGCTATTATTTAATGATTACCCTAAAAAAGGGCTGTATGTCCACACAAACACACAATGTTCTTTGCCTGACTGAAAAATTGACATTACCGCAGTACTTGACTCAATGTTTTGCCCATCGAAGCCCCTGGAACACCATGGAGAAAATACTCTTCAAAACGAAAAAAAAAATCATCAAAATCAGTTAACGCCTGGCTGAGCTATCTCTGAACAAAACTACATTCAGTCAAATTGAAAACCAACCAATTCTTTTTAGGGTTCCGTACCCAAAGCGTAAAGTGGAACCCTATTGCTAAGACTCCGCTGTCCGTCTGTCTGTTTGTCTGTCTGTCCGTCAGTCACCAGGCTGTATCTCATGAACCGTGATAGCTAGTCAGTTGAAATTTTCACAGATGATCTTTTTCTGTTGCCGCTATAACAACAAATATTATAAATAGAATAAAATAAATATTTAAGTGGGGCTCCCATACAACTAACGTGATGTTTTGGCCGTTTTTTTTCTACGGACACTCGAAACCCTTCGTGCGCGAATCCGACTCGCACTTGGCTAGTTTTTTCGTAATCACATCATAACATAACAAGCGGAACATCGATACTTGTTCAATCTTGAGTAAAATTCATAATAAGCTCAATGGTCCTTCAAATGTAAGGTGCAGAAACCTCCTAGAAGCGCCAATTTTTCTTCTTTATCGTGCGTTGTCAGGAGAAGAGGGAGGGGAAATGACAGGATATCGTTAGTGTAATACCAGTCGCCGTTTTGTCCCGGGTCGACTTTAGTGCGGGTGATCGTCAGTGATGTGAATCAGTCAGACCTCTGATGTGTGTAGAGCGGAGGTCATTTGTAGATGACGTTGCGTAAACTAATCTGGTTTATCTCACTATATCAACGCATGGGCGGCTAAAAACCTGGCCCCTGATAATATAAACAGTCGTGCGGTGGCAGTGTCCGCAGTATATTTAGGCAAGTTGATAGGTGATCTATCTGGCTATAATGTAAAGCCTCGTACATTAGCAGTAATTTGTTGACGCTACGCGCCATCACAGTTACACGCGTCATAAACTGCGCGACCGCTGCAAGCCACCACGTTTTACTATGAACCCTGAAGCCACAGTGTACATGACGTGATGGTTGCACCGCAACGCGGCAAAATACGTGGCTGTGGCGTGGCAGTTGAGCGGCTGTGGGGCGGTCAGATGAGACTGAGCTATCGTGTGCGACCCTTGACGTCCTTTGTGAGCGCACAATGTCACGCTAGCCTCACTCAAAGGCTTTTAGACACTCTGAAAACTGATATCACAATACAAGTATACACACTAGTTGGATAGATGTGCCATTGTTCGAGTCTACAAGCATGTACGGTTTCAAACTGTTTCAGCTACCTACCTATTTTTTTTGCTCAAAGAAAATGTGCTAAATGACTTTTTGCATTACGATGGTAGCAAGTCAGAGGCTGTGGAGTAGCTTGATATGTATAAAAATTCCCGCCAACGAAGCGCGACCTATAAACAAGGTGATTGTATTGCTTGGCGAGTATTATGTTAGCGGTTATCGGAACAAAGAGGAACAGATAAAAGTCGCGGCACACAACAGATATGATTACTATACTTTTTGATTATTACAATCTGAAAACTGCTCTTTAAAACCTAACGCTGAAATATTTTTCGTTTTGTCTGTGTTAAATTTTCAATCGATCCGATCGTACGCTAACATTAGTTATACAGCAAACCTGTGTAAAATACACGCAGCTAACAAGAACAATAAAAAACGATCGACTTGTGGCACTATGAATGTACCTAACACTAATAAAATGCCTCAACTTATTGTTCGGTAACAGCCTACACGACGTCAATGCTCCCGAACAGTTTTATGTCAGCATAAACCGGGATTCTAGTGGCTCTAAGTAAATGTATGGGCCCATTAATCTCGGCAGCGGGCCCGTACAAAAAGTCAGGTGACGCGTGGAAACTCATAAAAGGTAAATAGTAAGGCGCGGTGGGCCCGGCTGGGGACTCCGTAGGGTTGCTAGTGCCGGCAGTATTACTACTGGCCTCATGCGCTACGTTCAACAATTTTGGACACAAAAAAGTTTTTATAGATACGTAATTTTCGAAAACCTATACATTTTTTTTCTTTCATAATTATTTACAAAATTCAGGACAACATTCTATGAAGAAGCAGTTAATCAGTACTGAAAAAAGAAGTCATAAAGAAAAGTGCTGAGGGACCAAGTAAGAGTACTTTACGTAAAAAACATAATGGAACAGAGCAAAAAGTTAATCAAGCTGACTCTGAATTTTTAATACTAATCACTGAACTTAGGCTTCCTTCAAATAGTAGCGTGAAAAACAAAATGGTTTATTTTTCAGTTCAAGGTGAAGCTGAGTCGAGATCTAACATAATAAATAAATGCCTGTATTAAAATAAATCTTTTTTTTTTTTTTGTAAATTTGTACTCGGGACTTTCCTCACAACTAAAAGTACAGCACTGAGTGATATAACAGTAAATCTTTCTAATCATCTCTCTAGCTTTCTTCTACTAGTTTAGGGTCGACTTCGGTCTAACTGGATGAGGCTTTTGCATGGAGTGACTGCCTATCAGACATTTACAACCCAGTTACTGGGCAACATAATACTCATTGGATAGACTTTCTGACTATCAGCAACGATTTTTTTTTTACATGACATAAAAATTGCCTGTCTGCGATCCCATCCCTCCTGTTGGTAAGCAGACTGTCTAAAAATCAAAGATCTATGAATGACAACCGAGACCAATGGCTTTACGTGCTTTCCGAGGTACGAGATGTCAGTAATATCATAAATAAACAAAAAAAAACAAAAACCACACTAAAATAAACTTAGAAAAGTACATATCAATTGAAAAATTCACATTGCTACTTGTCTGGTTCCGAACCCGCAAACTCATGCATAAGAGGCTGCTACCTGCCTCTTATGCATGAGTTTGCGGTTTATTTAAAACACAAAAATTTTCTATACATAAGTAAAATGAAATCAATTTCAAGATTAGATTATGTATCCGTGGCAACCCTACCGGTAGCTCGGCTTTATAAAATAAATAACTTTTATAGGTGTTCATTGTTCTGGATGGCGCGAAGCGTCTCTCTCCTGTAATGAGGTCAAGGAGCTGTCACCTGACTCAGCGAATGATGGGCTCCATTGTGCGCTTTCGTGTTGTTGATGCCGCGCGGGGTGTTGTGGCGCGTCCAGTTGGTGTCAGCAACAGCTTTACTTTACACTAATGGTGCCCGTGAAAGGGTTTGCCATTTTCACACTTTCATTGTTTCAGACGTGAATATTTTAACTGGCTACGATTAATATGCAGTATACCGATAAATATATAGTATCATTTACTAGTCTAGTAGTAGTAGTTTAGTTTGTCTATTTTTTACTATTTAGTGTTTTAGGTATTCTACTTAAAAATGCTTTCGTAAGGTATTTTATTCAGGTAATATAACATATTCTCCACACGAACTAAAATGAACGGCAAGAGAGTTTTGTAATGTAGAAAGCAGTGACTGTAGATTGTGTAAGTATAATGTCGGCGGTGACGAGACAATGGAATCTGCTACAGAGGAAGTAGATACTTGTAGATTCATCTGACAGACATCTCGAGAGCGATGCTCAGTATCTTGCACAGAGTTGGGATTCGCCGCGGAACACAACTGGAGACGTCATTACCTACTAATACTTTTGCAAGTTGTAGTGAGCATAAGTTTTAGCTGTCACATGCATAATTTGTAACACTCACTTTCACGCTTGGTCTTTAGGATTCCGTATCCGAAGGGTAATAAACGAAATTCTCTCTCAGCGGACTGAAACTCGTAATATGTAATAAGTTTACAGCTGAAATTTAATGAGATTCAAGAAACGTGACTTTTTGTTACGGAATCCTTTGTGTCTGAGACTAACTCTCACTTGGCCGGTTTTTGTACAAAGTGTTGATAAAACGGCCTCGAGCAGCGGCCACCGAGCCGAGTGATGGCAGCGTCTCAGCTCTGTGGTGAGCTGGATTGGCGGGTAGCTTGGTATTGCTAATATTCAGTGTAAGCAACTCAACGAAACATAAATATGTATAGTTACTTAGTTATATAAAATGAAATAATTATAAACTCACGTCCGGACTGCTAATAATATCATGTAATTAATATTTTACAAAATGATTTTTTTGAATATTATTGTTGAAGTTAATAAAACTGTCATGAGCACACAAATTAGAAATAATTCCTCTTTGTTTGTGTCAAGCAAATGAGGTTGGTTGCAGTGCAGCCACTGCGCCGCGTTGCGCTCCACTGGAGGAACAGTTATTATTTGCTTCATTTTTCATGTCATTTCCACCGCACAGCATTTACCACATCGTTATTATATTATTAGTAATAATACTATTATGTTTTAAGTATTGAATACAATTGATTTCTTTGAATTATTTCGAGTCACCTGAGCAGCAATAAAGTTATTATCGGGATTACTTCAACTTGTATATTCTACGAGTTTCGAATTGATTTGTAACAGTGGAATTTTCAAGTTAAGCACTTGGTTCTTGGTTGGTTGGTTTGTTCTTGGTTCTTTATTAATTTTGATTCAAGTAGGTGTACTGTGTAGCGATCTCGTTGTAATGCGTGCTCACACGCCCGCGCGCTTCAGGCAATTATGAACTTATTTATTACATTACTTTCTACTGTATAATTTAATACATAAGTTAACTCGCTGGCACTTATTGGAAAACGATGTAAATTGGATTTTTCGTATACTAACATAATAATAGCCAATCACACATCAAGCTAAGGTTTAATGTAGACTGGAATTTAAAATTATTCATTACACTTCTAAAGATAGTGGATTAGCTAAATGTACCAATAACCAATCATAAAGCTGCTGGTGCTTCTTCAGAAGCTATTATCTGCAGGAATACACGGTGACCTATTTCATTGGTTTTCGTCATACATAGATAATCGGATGTGATCTTACGTGGAAACACTTCTAGATGAAAATTTGTCCCATCAAAAGTGCACCAAAGGTCAATCTTGGGACCTTTATTGTTTACCATATTTATTTCAGACATTAAAAGCTGTTTTACAAATACGCAAATCTTACTTTACACTGACGACATGAAGGTCCTTAAGTCTATGCGAACAGTGTCTGATACCGAATCAGTCTTCTTCAGGTTTATTATACAAGCACTTCATCACAGTTAACATCTGCGAATATTGCAAATATATTTTTGTTAACGTGGTCAAGTGTCTAGCTGAAAAAATTCAGGGACAATCACAGTACCTAACAAGATCATTGTTTGCATCTAGCACTAGCTTGTCATCCTTTGTGTTACTAGATCAGATACTGACGAGACGGAAGTAGAAAAGATGATTATGGGTCTAAAAGACGACGGTGCAGTTGGCTGGGATAACATCTAATAAAATTATTAAGCAATTCATAGACCTTTTAGTACCACCGCTAACTTACATTTTTAATAAATGATTAAATAAAGGTGTGCTCCCAAGTGCTTAAAAAAGCTGTTGTTGTCCCGGTTTACAAATCAGGACGTAAAGATCAAGTGACTAATTATAGGCCTATTTCCTTACTGCCTTCTATGTCTAAAATATTAGAAAATATTATAAACGACAGGATTTATAAATATTTGGAGGATAAAACTATTCTCTTTATGTGGCAGTTTGACCTAACATGTCTACATGACGGCATGATGATGCCGTACACCATCTAACCGTCACTATCTAGCACAAAAACTTGATAAAGGTAACCACACAGCTAGCTAAGAGCTATCTAGAAGAACGTATGCAACGTGCAACGATTGGTAATGTTATCAGCGATGATGAAAAAAGCACAGCTTTTGGAATTCCCCAAGGAAATATTTTACGGCCTTTACTATTTTTAATTTAAATAAACGACCTCTGTAATCTAAATTTAGATCACGGCCATATCGTTTGTTATGCTGACGACAAACACATTTATTAATAACATTGATTTCGTATTGCGCAAACTTGAAAACATTTTCTTCTGAGTCAGCCAAAAACAAAAGAGCAGTTCTTTTGTTTTCGGCTGACTCAGAAGAAAATGTTTTCAAGTTTGCCAACACGAATTCAATGTTATTAATAAATGTGTTGGTCCCAAAATTAAAATGTCAAATACAGTAAAGTATCTTGGAATTATAATCGATGAAATACTTTCGTTTAAACATCATATACAATGGTGTTAATAATAGAATTCGTAAATTGTAATTGTTTTTAAAAAGTTACGCTACATTGCAAACCCAAAAATAGTTAGACAACTCTACTTTGCTTTATATCAATCGATACTAACATACTGTATTATCACATACATTGCCACGCTGGATGGCAATGCTGATTCGTTGACCGAAGAAAAGCCCAGCCCTCTGGTCACGCGAAGAGTCGATCAGCTGTTTGCTGATATCCCGAATAACTCGATGAGCGCTCAGACCCCATGGCCCTAGTGTTTCCCCACCCCAAACGGCTCAAATATATAACCTCCGATGAGGTTATTATATTTACGCCGTTTGAGGTTTTCTGCACCTGCAGCAGCCGCCCCAGCACAGCCCGCCGTACTTAGAAGATGGGATGGCGCAAGGGTGTCGACACATTCCCAGACCAAAGGCCTACCCAATTTCCAAGCCATTATAGTCATCCCGTCTGGCTTCTTCCCATCGTCACGTGCCAAGCCATTGTGTTCTAAAACAGCTGGCACCCCGGCGGTGACAAGAGCTCGGCGGATGATGTCATTAATACTGGCATGTCGTGCTATCCGACCAGCGCTTCTACTGCATGATAAGCCATGGTGTCCGAGGCGGTCGACTGCTTCGCCGCACTGACATCGATGTAGAGCTCCACTAGGAGCACCCAGACGCAGGCATGTAGCGATCCGGAAGGTGGTGTCACTCAGCATAGTACCTATGTTAGGTGACGGTAGAGCCTGTAGCTAGAGACCCGACTCCCATTCACCCACAGCCAGTAGGCGGGTGCGCTCAGCAGTATTGGTGGACGTATTAATAAGATTATTCTGTACCAGCCTGTAGAGTGGCTCATCCCACTGTCTCTGGGAAGATGGATTCTCGGGCAACGCCTTGTCCGGGCCAGCCACTTTCCAGGCGTTCACGGCGTCAGTCAAGCACGGCACCTCACAGTCAACCAGTGATGGAGTTAAGATACGTTCGACTAACTGTTGAGTGCTGTGGACCGAAGACAGAAACGCCGGAAGACTTATACTAGAAATTTTGCGGATGCCGAGCCCACCAAAACGGATGGGTAACGTGGCTTGTACCCACGCTTGGTCATCCAGGGCCACATTTAAGATGGACGTTAAAGCGGAACGAATGGTTTGATCAATTTTGTCCAAGAGATGTGGTTGTTTCCATAAAAAGGAAGAGCGAAGAAAATACATATGGGTAAAAGCCGAATGTAAGTTAATTTTTGAAAGTCTATCCGAAATATCGTTGAAACGTTTAATTTTATCGTCAACGAATAAAAAAAAACTGTCTTCTAAAATTGGAAAACCTAGGAGGCGCAGTGAACATTTTTCTAAAATTTTGATCTCTGGGGCTATTGCACTGAATTTCTGAAGTGTCGATTGTCTGTCAGTATTGTCAGAAACAAAAATTTCACATTTCGAATGATTGAGGTCAAGGCCGATGGATCGAAACTGCTCCTTCAGAAATTGGAGATCATTTAAAACAGTATTTACGTCACCTCCCAGGGTTCCATCATCTAAATACCAAAGGTTAAATTTTGAATTTAATTGTTGAATGATAGGATGAATAGCCAAACTAAAAATAACTGGCCCGAGAGGATCACCTTGTTGGCATCCAACTGCAGATTCCAAAACATTGTCTTTATATAATAATTTTGATGGATGCCTATAGCATTGCCACAAAAAGCCGAAAATTTCTGGAAGTTCTTTTTTTGCTTCAGCCAACAGTGTCCCTATTATTAGAGTTAAAGGCGTTTTTAACGTCAACCTTGAGGATGACCTCACCCTTATCAGAGTTTAGGAAGGTAGCGAGTGCATGTACGGCAGCCTCACAGCCCCCTCTTGAACCAAAGCCAAGCTGTAGGGGCTGGAATTTGTTAGTCAGAGAGTGGCTATAAAGTTTACAACAGATTTTGGCTGCCGTACGCCTATAGGTGCACCCGACTGCGATAGGACGAATGCCACCGTCTTTCTTGCGCAGGGCACATAGATTGGCCCCGTACAAGACATCGACGACGGCATCGTTCACGCCGCCGGAGAGCATAAGGGTAACTAGAGCTAGTATTTCCTTCAAAAGCGACTCACCGGCTTCCCAGGTGCCTGACCTTAAAAGATCCTTTAAGTGCTGAGGAGGCGGAACCGCTTCTGAAAGAGCTCACGGCTGCAAGTAACTGGGGGGCAGAATTTTTTTTTTTTTTTACTCCTTTACTGTGTATATTATATAATTTTATGTATGTATGTATAGGTATGTATTTTATTAATTTTGTATGCATGTTTAGTTTTAGTTTTATATTTATAATTTTGTAATACTTTTTGTCTAAATAATATTTTCTTTTTTTTATGCACCTGCCATATTGTCTCTCCACTACCCTATGTTGACTGGTAAAAAACTCTTTTGTTTTTATTTTTAATTGTGTTTTTTATTATTTATTACAATTCGATATTGTAGATTATTTTTATTTTGCAATTGGACTTTTTTTTTTCTATTAATTTTTGACAAAAATGTTTACTTTGCTAAAGTATTACATTTTGTAAACTATATTTTTCTTTTATTATTGTGAACGTGAGGACTATATTGATTGTTTTTTTTTTCCTTTTCAGTAATTTTAATGTATGTCTGGCAATTTGAGTATTTTCTGCGGCCTACCCAAATGTCCTTTCCTTGGTATTGTTCGTCAAGTCGTTGAGCTCCTTAGTAGTCCTGAGTTGAGCTTTACGAATACTGACAAATGCTTGCACTGACTGGACAGGTCCACTCAAATCTGTATGGTTCTTTCTTCAAAAGACCATTTCAGACAAATCTGCATGGTTCTCATGTGATTTGACCATTACAAAGGAGACAATTTTTTTTGTTTGGGGAATAGGCCCACCACAAATTGTGGCGTATAGCAATGAAATGCACGTTAGTTTATTCCTTATAATCTCTAGATTACATTGGTAATATTAGCAAAACTTTATGTAACTGGAGTACCGTGAAATACGACAGTCAAAACATGACTTTCATAATAACCTAAAATCTCACAAGAGCGATTGTATAATGAGTGGATAGGTCTCCTTGGTATTTTAAGTTAAAATAGTGGACTGTTCAATAATATAGGTACAGTATAAAACAAAGTCACGTCTGTACTACGTGACACAGACTTTGATGTGATTTACACGATTTGATAGACTTATTCATGAAAATGCGTAGATGTATTCATTTCGAAATAGCGCGGCTTTTGCCGGCCATTGACTGTAGATCTAAAATAATAAGGTGATATGTTTTATGCTGGTTGTGTAAGGAGAAAAAAAACCACATTATAGGTACATCACAAGTATTTATTACTGTCCATCATCATCATTTTCAAAGTCATCTCTTAAAAGCAGTATTTCATCTAAAAAAGAACCAGGTGGCTCAACCTCACCTTGATGCCGCGCCCAAGATAAAAACCACACTATACACATCACATATGCACAGCAGCCAACAGTGCGTCTGCCCACTAAACAATTACAACAGTATCCAGCAAGAGCAGTATTCAACATTCCGTTGAAATCGTGCTGCACAATTGATACAACGGCTTCGTGGATTATGCATGTATCTACAGATGCCATTTTCATAAAATCTTTCGAATAAAAATACGAAAAGAACAGAAGAAACATGCAACTATCTAGTAATCGGAAACAATAATAATGTTGTCTGTAGCGGTGGGCGTTTCAACGACGAACAGTTTTCAAAGACCGTTTTTTGTTCTGCAACGGAACAACCGTTTTCCATCCTGCGACCAAACAGTCTTCGTTGCACAAACCAGTCTTCGAATTACTGTATGCGAATTGTTATCTTACTGTTAAGAAAATAAGGTCGAAAATCCATTGCTTCAACTATCACACTCGTCGCGTCGTCGTTTTTAAAACCAGTTATTGCAATGAAAAATGAATTAATTTATGTTTATAGTCATAAAGTTCATTTTTCATTGTAATAACTGGTTTTGAAACGACGACGCGATGAGTACAGAATTTATTACCGTCCTCAAACTAGTTGCGACAACGAACGTTTTCTGCAACTACTTCACTCAACGATAGTTTCGTCTTCAAACCAGTTGCGACGACGACCGTTTTCTGCAACCGTTTTTGTCGTCGCCAAAACGGTTACGTCTCGTCCGTCTAAAATTCGACAAAGACCCACCACTAGTTGTCTGTCAGTGTCAAACTGATTGAAACTGGACCACAGAGCATCTGCAACGGGCTATTAATTACGTTTCGTTCCACGTTGATTTTTAAAGTAGGTACGTTACTTGATATTTGTGTTAACCGTTAATAATAGCATTAAAGACAAGTTCGCTGTACCAATTAATTATTATCTCTTGAAACGCATTTAAATCCGATGTCACCGCTGCGCAGTGCAGTAACATTTTTTTTTCACGTTAAAATAAACTTGAAAACGCTCCTAAACAAGCATTTTTTGCCGTGACACTTTTTTACTATTATTTCATTATTCCGGTTAGATTTCTATATAATTTTTGGTCTGTTAATTATAATAAGATGATCGCTTTTTCCATGTGTAATATGATTAATAAACGTAACCGTTTAATAGTGGGCCCAAAAAAAATTGTCTCCTTTACTGTATGGACTTTAAAAGAGACTTTGACCCCTGAGTTTGTTTCGGTGTTTCTTCTCAGGGTAGTCAGCTAGGAAACACCGGCCTCATCTAGTTTAAAAATAACCAAAAAAAAAATTGACGTGTAAAAGTGTTTTTTAAACCTATTTACAAAATAAATATCATTTATCATTTATCAGAAAATGCGTAAGGCATTAAGTCCGCCTTTGTACCTTTTGTTGCATGAATATTAAATAAATAAATAAATAAATAAATAACTAAATAAATAACTAAATAAATAAATAAATAAATAAATAAATAAATAAATAAATAAATAAATAAATAAATAAATAAATAAATAAATAAATAAATAAATAAATAAATAAATAAATAAATAAATAAATAAATAAATAAATAAATAAATAAATAAATAAATAAACAAACAAATAAATAAATAAATAAATTTGGAAAAAAGATGAATCCGAATTAGGGGTGTCAGGAGGATCAGGGAAGGTGAGGTCATCCGCAGGCACTGGGTGTTTAGTCTCCAGGGCTGAAAGTGTATCTGGAGAGTAAGGCGCCACCGCATCACTGCTGAACAGTAACCTAGCCGCTCCGCTAATGTCACCCTCACATAATTTGGATTCCACATGTGAGCACAAACCTTTCTGAGAAACGTTATTAAAAGCGGGTAAATTTGGATCTAAAATATTGGTCGAATTGTTGCAGTTGTCTTTAATTTGGGTTGTTAATGATTTTTTTGTAGCCAAACTTTTTTGAACATGCTGCAGAATCCTATAAGGGAAGGTAAGTAGTTCCTCCCAAACACTTTGTGTATTTTCCTGGGTTGCAAGACGGACGCATCGCGCTAAACTCAGCGCAATGGACCGTCTCGCGCCCCGGGGAACTCTCTTTAATATGGGTGTTGATTTTTTTTTATTTGGATAAGGTTTTCCAAAGTGATTCCGAATATGTGGATGTTTGGGATGTGGCTGGGAGACACAAAGGTACACTATGTGGTTTGTGAACCTTACCATGATGAATCTTCAGCCCCAGTTCGCCTTAAAAAAATCGTGCTTGGGAGCAATGGGGGCATCTCACTAGCTGGGTTTCGAGTGATGTGGCAGGTTGACTGCCACAGGTTCTGGCATCACTACCGCGTTTAACATAAAACAATATAATTACACTTACCTATATAATAAAGAAAAACTATAAGACTGTAAATATAACACAAACACTATAACTAATAAAAATATAAACAAGAAAAGTCAAATTAACTGTGTGGCACGGCACTGACGTGACGTCCACGGCGCAGTCGCTGTACGGGAGCAGGGCGCCCGCCGCGCGCACAGGGCGCAGGGGCGCATCCTTTTAGATTGTTGCCAGGGTAACGTGCGAGCGTCGCGTCGTGTCGCACAATAAACAACAATATATCGAATATTTGCATATGGTTGATGGTTTATTAATAGTTCGCACGTGTTATTGTGGTTTCTCTTCCACAAATACCATATAAGAAGATTTGACACGTTTTAAAAACAAAGAACTCGACTTTTCCTGATTATAAATTCAACACTGAGTTCAACACAAAGTTTCAGATTTACGAAAAAATAATTTTCATTCCATTTAAAGATCGACTGCATCTATTATCATCAATTAATTAATATTTAAAAATAATTTATATAAGAGGTCGTTTTTTCACGACCTGTCACCAGAATATCTTTTGTGCTAAAGTGAGTTTTATTTTTTATACAATTTTAGTTTAAGTATCTTGGTAACTTGGTAATTAAGAAACTAGAATTTAAGCTTTGGTAATATTATAATAGTAATAAGAAAACTTGTCTACATAACAGATTTTTTACACGTTTGTATTCTACTATAGAATCCTTTTGATTATTTGTTAATTTTAAATTATTTTAGTTCTTCTCGCCTGAAACACAGGATTTCCTAGTTCAGGCAGGTAAGACTCAGAATTAAGATTTATATTTAAGACTGTATTAATTTATTCTGTTTAGATTTTCGAATAAATATTATTATATTATTATTATTAAGTAAAACAAGCAGAGATTTGGGGGTGACACACGATAGCAAATTACTTTTTGATGATCATATAGAAACCATTGTCAAGAAGCTTTCAAAACCTTAAGTTTCATTACTAGAGCATGTTCTAACTTTCGGTCTCTGAAACCAATTAAAGTTATTTACTATTCCCTCGTGCGCAGCCACCTTGAGTACGTTTCTTAAGTCTGGAACCCTCAATACGAGACTTACAAATTTCGTATCGAATCTGTACTGAGATTTTTTTTGTGATATTTAGATTTTAAAGCGAAGCAATTCTCAGTCGAGCACCGTTGTAAGCTATATCATTTCTTACCATTACACATAAGGCGTAATATTAATGACATATTTTTCTTGGCAAATACAGCAAAAGGCTCGATTGATAGTCCCGATCTACTTAAAACTACTACTAGGTACGTAAAATACTTCTTCATACTAATCAGACGACCGAGAGCAGTGGTGGCCGAGTGGTAACGGCCCCGACTTACGAGCTGTAGGTCGCGGGTTCAAACCCAGTCAGGCGCATTACTTTGTGTAATTTATTTCATCACCACTGCTCTCAAAACGGTGAAGGAAAACATCGTGAGGAAACCGTCATGTCCTAGAACCAAAAATTCGAAGACATGTGACATCCACCAACCCGCACTGGGCCCGCGTGGTGGATTACGGCCCATTCTCTCTCCTAGAGAGGAGGCCTGAGTCCCAGCAGTGGGAACATTATAAGGCCGACTATGCTATGCTATACTAATCAGAACAACCTACGTATGCGGCTTCTATTACAGGCACCACGCACATCGACAAAGAACAGGCGTAACGCCTTCTCGATACGTAGTGCCATAGCCGTTAATAATTAATTTATCATCGCACCTAGAAATTCACTCATTTTGCAAGAGTGCACATAATATTAGAAAAATCCTGAATAAGGAGTATTTTGGAGATAGTAGTCACGTCTAACTATTTAATAAATTATTATTTATGATCATGTTTTACGGGTACACTTAGTTAATTGTTTTATCTATGATATTAAATGATTCGGCATAATCTTTCCTTGGGTATCGACTTAAATTAATTTATATCTTTAATTTAAATGTCAACGCAGTATATGTAACAAGATGTGTATAATTATGTGGAACCTTTTTAATAGCAATTTTCCTTACCTATGTAAAAAAAAAATGTTATTAGTCTGTAAGCTTTCTTTAAAAATAAATAAATAAGTAGTAAAAGCACACGAGAAAACAACACCTACAACTTGTCCCAAAATACCTGTACTTGTGTCAAGTACTCTCTTTTTAGGTGAGCTAAGACAAAGAAATCGCAAGACGAACTGAAAACACCTGGAAGAGTTACTGGTTCATGAATAACGTATTCAAAGATGAGTGGCCCATGGTACTAAAACAAAAGCTCATGGACATTGTATTCTCCTCGTCTCGTCGAGGAATGGAGCGCGGTGAACTAGATGTTAAATTAATGGATCAAGTTCGAAGATACAGTGCTCAAACCGGAATAGCTGAAGTGGCTTAAAAGGCTACGCAACTGAAATAGGACTGGACTAAACATAATTTCAGTCGCTTGCCCAACCAACTGTGGGTTGCAGTAGTACAAAATTGGTACCCTCAGACAGTGTGCCAGGATTGTGACGAAGGAGATTGCGGAACGAACTAGAACCAGATTTCGCTGAAACTGGAAGGAGGAAGTACGGACCCGCGTAGGATGGAATTAGTAAAGCTTTTGCTCAGGAGTGAGATAGAACTGGCTAATCAAAAAATCTATTACTCTTATGCAATGAAAAATGTTTAAGTAGTTTAGTTTGGCGAACCAAAGCCGAGTAATCTGTAAATTACTCGCTCTTAGTAGTGAGTCAGATGAGCAAATTAATCGCTGATAAACCCGTACTTTACTTGCGAACTAATAAAGTTAGATCAAACATTCGCGAGCGCTTCAAGCGTTGCTCACCGCTGGATCCTCAGCCAACACACTGTACACACTCACTATGGAATGTAAATATAATCCTTTCACTTCAGTTTCCTACTTCAGGTCCACTATTATATAACGATGTGATGTCAAGCGTACTTCTTGACGTAAGTTCTGATTGACTTAACAGCATCTAGAAAAGATCGAATGGCTCATCATTACATCCCATTAGCAAGACAACGACATGGGCATCAAACTGTGCCACTGCGACCTGAGCAGAGTTATAAACAAAACTGCTGATACTTAATGACAGTCACAACAGAACATACACACATAATATCACGGCTCTTTGTTTCGGTTAATGTACAAATTACTCTTATTAACCTTATAATAATATACTCGTATACTCTCATTTCATTCGGTCGGTCGTCGCGATGCTAACGACACATTAGTGCAGACGAGGGTATAAGACAATATAGATAGGATGAAATAACACGGGTTACTTACCAGACTTGAGAATTGTATTAGAGAGTAACGCGCAAAAGCTATCCGGTCACTGAGGTCATAGGCTTAGCGTATGACCTTAACGACCAGATTAACTGTTTGTCAAAGCCAACCACAACTCGTAACCAGTACTTCTTATTACAAACCTCGTAGTATTGCTTATCGTGTAGAGCACAACTGGGAACTTCCCGCTGGATTAGTGCTCCACATCCTCTTGCTATTACTCGCAGAGGAGCTTTATATTGTGGTGGTTAAACCACGCATCCTGCTGATGTAAAATAACAACGTATGCTCTTGTCTCATAATAATGTTACTACTTACATTTATTTATTTATTTATTTATTTATTTAAACTTCATGTACAGTAGTGGTACATAGGCGGACTTAATGCAACAAGGCATTCTCTACCAGTCAACCTTTGGGTTAAAAAAGACAACACTGTGGTAGGTTTGCACGATAAACAAATAACAGATACTTTAAACAGAAAATAAAATAAAAAATAAGTTATTTATAATAATAAAATACATATATATGCTAAAATTTATGGTGCTTTTATCAAATAAAACAAAGACGCACACACAAAAATATATGACAAGCAATATATAGCTCGCTGTCCGACTGTCTGGTAACCGTCCGGAACGAACCTAAGTCGTCCACGTGCGCCTCAAGGAGATGTCAGTAAAAGGGTCGTAGCCTACTGGCGCCATGAGGATCTCTTTCACACGAAAGAGAACCCCGGGGCCCGGGAGAAGACAAAGAAGGAACATAGGAGTGAGTTTTAGTCAGTAATAGCCTGACACGCCCTTGCGCTCCACCCAAGAGCGTGAGACATCATTGGATAATTTCCCACCTAAAAAAAAAACACAATATTCCGTGTGCTCACCCACCCGCTCCGAGCAAGCAGCCATAATGTACAGGATTGCAAACTGCTGCAGTCTGTAACTTTTCCGGGCAATTGTACTTGCGTGAGAAAAAAAAATCACGTACACTTTATGTTGTTCCCTCTCTGAAGTTACTCCATTCAGCTTTTTACGAAGAACTCAAGTCAGTCGGTTGCATGTTGGAAGTGAATTGCATAACTTTGTGCCATGCCGGTACATGGTGAATATTTTAGCTATGTACACGCACAAAACGTTTTGGGAACACATTCACTGCAGCTTAAGAGTGAAATTGCCCTGCCGGAGTTTGTTTTCTGACAACTATAACCTGGGCATCTTTAAGTCAAGAATGGATAGGTTACTTCTAAGTAAGTATGCTTCATGGTCCACCACATTATCGTTTACGATGAGGTGAGATACCTAGCGGTCAAGCGCGATCCTATAATAAAAAACAGTCAATGATCCCCGCGACAATTGAAATCTAATAATTGCGTTTAGAATGGACTAACCCCCAAAGGTATACATTATATTCAACTTGTACAAAGAATAAGAGAACAAAACAATAATTTTGAAATAATCCAAAAAAAATGCTGTGAGCTGCGTAGTCAGAAGGGAGGGGGCGGCGCTCGTCTAGCGTCTTGCATCGTATGTGGCGGAATGATGCATTTATATTATTTTCTGTTTAATTGTTTAACTTTTATTTAGGGCTCATTTTCAGTGTAATTTAATTTTGCAACTTTAGTTGAAATGAAATAGTTTGAGAAAAACATTAGGATAAAGGTACCTACGCCGTGTGGTTCTGTTAGAGTCTATATGACCCTGACAGACTGTCCATTCTGAATACAAAGAGCCAGCGATATCTATACCTAATAAGTTCTTCATGCAAATCAATATAAGCGCCAGTAGACGATGAGAACTCAAAATAATTTTTGTACGTGAAAGGTTAATTTGTGTACGTGATTATGCTACTTGAGGTTGAGGACTCATGTAAAGCTGGCTGGCTTGATATACGTATTAGTATTTCAACACTTTAACGAAAAGATTCAAATCATTTTACCGACTTCAAAAAGGAGGTTCTATGTTCGGTTGAATGTATGTTTTTTTTTTATGTATGTTCACCGATTTCTCCTATAGCACCGGAACTCTGTAATAAATTAATGAAATCTAACCGTGTTTGGGATTATTAGAATAAAATTGTCTTGAGATGCATTCTGGCTACAAGGTATTTAAGTTTGGCTGAGGGGTACTTTTTAGTGGTGGTACCATAACTAAAAAGTGTAAAATAAAAAAAAAATTACAAAAAAAATACAACCGACTTCAATGTAAAAAAAAAACACTGAAAAGTGCAAAACAACTTTAATTTCGGAAGTCAGTGTTAAATAACGAAGAGACAAAAGTATTATTTTATTTCAAATAAACCATTTACAGGTACTTTTGAAATGTGATGAAGAAAAAATCGGGCAAGTGCGAGTCGGACTCGCGCACTGAGAGTTTCGTACAAACTTGCCTATGAAAACAGTTTGATTTCCGAATTGAGTAGATTTTTCCGATTTGCATTTTTTTTTGTGACGTAGGTAACTACAAATTTACAATTTTCAGTATTATGAATTTTGATTCCCTTGAGAGTGTCGTTTTGCGACATAAACAGACGTATCTTTTTTTTTCGTTAACTCAGAAGTTTTATTTTTAACAATTTTAAGAGACCACCGACTTGAGTATATGGTTTTGATTTCCACTCGATACCTCCACCCGTTCCCGAGATAAAGGATCTTGACAGACAGACGGACAACAAAGTGATCCTCATAAGGTTTCCGTTTTTTCCTTTTGAGGTACGGAACCCTAAAAATGATGCTAATTGCACATTTCAAAGCGTTCATCTTTATGGAGCAGAATGGGCAGGAAATTCCATGGACACTCTTTTCAATCATGTAATCAATATGTATTCAAAATGTCTCGGTTACATGTGAATATAATGAAGGAAACACAAATGAAATTAAAACCAGTACCAAACTACAATCGAGCAAGATGTTCACTTCGTGCAGTTGTCTAGCCGCTCACAGCTCATTCCTCACTACGATCGCCGCTTCACATTATCTATCAGTTGGTGCGGTAAATATTCCGCGGTTGACTCAACTCTCATGCATACTGAGCATTTGTCACAGTTCTCTCAGTTCTCTGTGCACTACGAGGAGCAAGCTGCGATACTATACAGCATGGCCTCTGGAAGACGTACACTATCGTGGCGACCATTGTCCCATCGCTGACGTAAAGAGTTACTGGTAGATGGTAGGTATCATAATACGTTCCCATTTTAGCCACTGTATATCCTAAGCACACAGATACCAAATGATTGCCAAACATATCAAACTCACCGTTTTAAGACGCATTTTCTGATGTAAACTTGTCAAATTCACTGTCTTGTGAAATTTGTAACTCTGCAGCGCTAACCCATACACTCGAATGCAACAAATTGGCAGTATACCAGTCGGCGATTGCTCGCCGAAACGACGCAGTGTTAAACATTTCCTTTTTTATTGAGCGTGACTCGTTCAACTGCCTGAACAGCATAATACATAGAAAATCTTCATATCAGTTGCAGCGATTTCCATTCAAGTTTTTGAAAAACATTTTTCTTTTATAAACCCTAGTCATGGGTTAGGTAGATACATGTTCTCAATAAATTAAATTGGGTAACTGCTTACTTTAGCAGACTTTAATCTGGGTAATCGTATTTGAAGTTAGTTTGTGGTCTTTGTATCCTTTATATCATCAACAGTGTAACAGTGCCGGGCAGCTCGGAGCCCGTGCCCACATGCCGCAGACACAATATCGATACAAGATTTAAAACTAATTTCTCTTGATGTGCTATTGGAACCAATCTCATCTAAAATTGCTCAAAAATACATATACAATTAATGTTTAAAAAAACCCGGTCAAGTGCGAGGCAGACCCGCGCACCAAGGGTTTCGTACAAACTTACTTTTGTGAATAGTTCAAATTGAACCTCGAAGATTTTTCCAAATCGCAAAATTTTTATTATCTTATGCAGTGATGATATTTTTTTTATTTATCGTTTATTTCAAGCATATTAACCCATAGTAATATTATAGAATTAAATAAAATTAAAATTAAAATTGTCATAACATAATAAATAAATTAAATTAAATACATTAGATTAAATAAATTATTGAAACATTGATAAAATTATTGATAAATTATTGAATTAAATTAATAAATTAATTAATAAAATTATTGTAAATTTTTATCATTATCATTACCATAATTAGCATCAATAAATCAATAAAATTAACAACGCCTAAGCGGGTACACACCATGAAACACTTCAGATACTATCCCATTCTTACACCGGGTCAGTCGAGTCAGGAAAGATGCCTTGAGTCTACTCAAGAGCCCGTGAAAATCAGTAACTCTGTTCTCAACGAACATGCCAGTCGCACTACACCGCCAGGGCAGCTTAAGCATAGCTCTAAAGGCGTTATTATATTGTACACGAAGAGTGTTATACGCACTCCTCGTGTACCTGAACCAGAGTTGACTGGTGTAGAACGACTGACAGTAACCCTTGAACAGAGTTATTTTAACTTGTTTAGAGCAGTGAAAAAAGCGTCTAGCCAACATGTTGCTCCGACATGCGATACTACGCCTCTGTCGTTCCAGATCAGCATCATCTGTCAAATCATCCTTTATTATGTGACCCAGATATTTTAACTTATTAACAATTAATATTAACAATCGCTTACCATCAGGTGAGATGGTGGTCAAACGCGAGCCTATCATTAATAAAAAATATAAAAAAAAATTAAGGCAGTTCCACATAAATTAATCGGTAAAATTTGTGCAGGACCTTTACTGTATTTAAATATCATAACACATTTTTTCACATTATATGTGAGATAATGCTCAGTTGCATATTTCTCGCAGATAGCCACAAGTCTCCTTAAGCTGTTGGCTGAGGGATTAAGCAGCACCATGTCATCTGCATAGCTAAGATTGTTTAAACATGCCTCACCAATATGACAACCGGCTCGGGTACTGCTCAGTTCCTCAACCAACTCGTTAATATACATGTTAAATAAATTCGGTGACGTAAGCCCACCCTGCCTCACGCCACATGACAACTTATATGTTTCCAACAGGGCATTATTCCACTTCACTTGATTGCATTGATTGGCATACCAGTATTCCAAGATATCTACAATTTTTGATGGTACTTTAGATTTCCTTAACTTTTTCCACAAAAGTTTATGAAAGAAAGAAAGAAAAACTGTTTATTCGCGCGAAATGACGCAATCTTAAAACTAGCTAACAAACATTGTCAATTGGATAGGGAAGATATGCGTCACATCCGCGCAAAACGGCCGAACGCTCAGCATAAAGCTGCGGCCTCACGCATTATGCGATGAGCTTACAGCGTTGTTTTTCAGCGTGGGCCGGTGGCGGTGTTGACATAAAGACGCCCGAACGGTGCAGCGTACAACGAGATTTTGATAGAAAAAGGAAATAAAAATACATATGAATTACAAATTAAAAGGAAAAGTAAATTAAATTAAATTAAAATAATAAATAAATATATAACGTGGCAAGTATAATTTAGACTGTCAAAAACACGGCTTAACCTCTCGCGCGTTTCTCGAACAACCGGGTGTACGAGAGAATTGAGTGCCCATCGCGCCATTGGTACACCCAGGTGTACGAGAGTGACTTGCACCGATTGGATATTTTTTCTGTGACGTATATTTTCAAGTTGCAACCCGTTTTTTATTTGATTGAACAGAATAGTTCATTCGCTTTCTATTAAAATATTTTCCATTGGCAATATCGATACATAGAATGAAGAAGATTGAAAAAAATAAAGTGATCCGTCATTCAGCTAGCTGTCACTTTTTGGGAGCAATTGTTGCGTGGTTGCGTCGGGACGAAAATCATGTTTCCAATTAGAAAACGATGAGTAATCTTATAAGATTTATATAGAATTACTGAGAAATAAGTGTAGATTACGTTGCAAGTGTTTGTTTTTGGAAAAGTAATAAATATGCCAGTGAAAAAGTGACGAAACTTGTGAAGATGCGTATTTTTTTCCGTCATGGCCGTCGTGTTTCGACTTGTTTTAGTGCAAAATTTATCTCGAAATGCTTTGAAATCTACATAAGTTGTTAGTTTATTTACCTATAAACATAATGAAGTTACTACAAAGTGATAAAATTGCATATTGTTATCATAATCGTTGTTGAAAGAAAATAAACCGGTAAAAATGGCGCCACAGTCGTGAACATTACCTATAGATAGTACAGACAGTGTTTGTTTACATTTCGCGTGCCGCCGCGCGCTGCGCGCCGCGCTTCTTGTTGAGTTGCGGAAATAGTTATTGTGTCGTGTAATTATTGTAATTTGATGTGATATGAGTAACATTGTTTTTGCGCAAATGTATGGACTATCGTATTCAAGTGTTTTTTTCGAGAATATGTGTGTGGTTTTGGTGTAATGTGAGAAAGTTAAAGGTTATGTGTAAGAAAATTTTCAAAATGCCAATTTATCTCGTCGCTACGAAGTCAGGTCAGTTTCATTTATTTATAATCTTACACAGTTCGATAGGAAAACTAATGGGCTTTCCGGGAAGGTATAATTTATTGCATATAATTATCAATATAACCACGAAATTTGCGTTTTTCTCAAGGTCAAACCAAAAAAAAAGAATAATCGAAAAATCCTCGACGCGTAGGGCATTTCGTGGAATGTTCGCGAACGTTCAAGAGGTTAAATCTAAGAAACACGCATACACACTAGTATTTCTTTGTACGTATTTATATACTGTATTCTTCAATACAAAGATTGCTAAGTCAGTAGACAGGCCCTTTCGGAAACCAAATTGTGAGTAATTTATTGGAAAATTCTTTTCACTTAAATGAATACTAATTACTCGTTCAAAAACTTTAGAGAAAACAGTCGCCAATGATATAGGTCGGTAATTAGACATGCTGGACACGTCGCCAGTTCTCTTCTTTACTATTGGTACGACTATGGTTCTCATGAAGTTATTAGGTAGATAACTATGGTCAATACAAGCATTAAATAATTGAGAAATAATGACAAACAACGATTCAGGAGCGTACAGAAGGTGTTCGACGCTGAGCCCATCGTGGCCCGGTGACTTGCCACGTTTGATACCTTTCACACAATGAAACAGCTCGCCCGCAGTGACGTGCAATAGGCTGGTATCGTGGTCAAGTGTTTTACTCGACCGCGGCGGAGACGTCGCCGACTCACCATGGGTCCCGCCCGCCACACTCGCCGCCCCGCTTGATGGTGTTATGTGTGAGAGGGATGAAGGATTAAATTGTTTTACAAACATATTCGCAATAATATCTGGATCAACACTACCATTTATATTACTTGGCATATTAGCTTTATAATTCAACTTATTTGTCTCTTTCCAAAAGTTCCCGAACTCTTTATTGTATCTATGGGCAGCTATAATATCCATTTTAATGTTATTTTCGTTTGACTGACACCATTTGAGTTTATTTTTAAAAACTTTTTTAATACGTACCATATCTTCGTATATTTTACCCTGTGAAGGGCGGCCACAAAAGTTCCACAATGTATAACGCTGCCGAGCCTCCATATGACATTCCCTCACATGATAGTTCCAACCGATTACCTTTTTCTTTTTAATGTACGATTTACCTTGATAAGAACATTTTGCAGCCCTAGACATTGTGTCACAACATCATCATTATGTCATTATGTTGTGGTATTGTGTGTTGACAGAGCAACAGAAAGACAGACAGACGGACAGACACAAAGTTAAGGGTTCCGTTTTTACCGACTAAGGTACCCTCAAAAAAACTTCCGTTGTTTTTAAATAACTTTAAAATAATATTAACAGCTTCTAATGTTATACAAAGCACAGGTCCGATCGTGTGTGAAGTACTGCAGTCACATATGGGCTGGTGCTGCAAAATGCCATCTAGCAGCTCTGGACCCAGTGAAAAGGCGTGCGAAGAGGCTAATTGGGAATCCAGATTTGGTTAAGTCCAATCTACAAAGCTTCGAGCACAGGCGCTACCGTGCGCCAGTCTATCGGTATTTTACAGGTTGCATTTCGGAGAGTGTGCGCTGGAATTGCATGACTTGATTCCGCCATCTTCTTTCTACCATCGGACAATCCAACGTACGGCGAGTATCGTTAACCACCCTTACATTCTTTAAACTTCAACGGTCCGGACTAAATGTTTCGCTTCGTCGTTTATACCGCGTACATCGAAGGACTAGAACAATTTGTTTGCTGCGGTTTTTCCGTCCAACTATAATTTAGGTGTGTTCAAGGCTAGAGTGAATAGGCTCTTAGTAAACTAGTGCGCCTCACCATCAATGATTGCATCACTGCTTACCATCAGGTGGGATCGTAGTCAAGCAATTGTTTATATCAATTTAAAAAAAAAAACATTTCTGTCGTAGCAGCTCTTGACTTGCTACGCCGTAGCAGTTGTAGCACTATTGTAGCCACTTCGTAGCACGTCTACGAAAGAAACAAAACTTGCAGTTTCAAAGCAATTACGTATAGCAGGATAACGTGATGTACGATTATGCACAATTATATGATGCTTGCATACGATTTGCATACCTCGCAGGATTCCAATATAAACTGCTATTCACATCAGTGGGTATAATACTATGTACTTCCCATAGGTGTAAAGGTTCCCATAGTCAGAGGGATAACCACGGATATCGGAAAGCATCAACTTCTCCAAGTCTGGGAAGAGCCACCTTTTTCCTTCAGTTGTCCTGTATTCTTGGCAACTATCGGCCCGAGCCCACCCGGTCAATTTGCTGACACTACGCCATTGACCTGCTCTTGGCACTTGGAGGAGTGTCATGCTTAGATCTCTGAGCGGTGGATCCTGGTTGTTAGCACCAACCTGTTTCTGTTAGTAGTAATGAGAGCTATGCTGGTGGACACATAAAACTGGAAGGAAATCGTTGGAAGACGAACTCTGCTCGGAGAAAAAAACATCGGAAAGGCAAATTCATAAACAAGCGTCGAGTAAACCGAACACAAAGTGCGCACTTGTTGTGGAGTGCGTTCATTTGCATTCGTACCCCTTCTGGAAGCATTCCCGGGCTGCGGGCAGCAAGCAGGATGCATGCCCGACTGACAGGGCTCGACTACACATATCCGGTGGCAGCGTGCAGAACGGTAACCAGCAGTCTAGGAAGAAATATCGGCATCCACTACGTATACAATAAATGAATGGCGATCGGCGATCAGATTATTAGCTACATTTAAATGTTTAATATTGCAAATACCTTTGTATTATATATTTCTGAAGCAGTTGCACGACAACACGTAAATAAAGAAGCCAGCAGTATCCCCGCTCGCCTCTTGTACGTGCACCAGCGAACAATAGAATATTTTTAGAAACAATATCGGCGACACCTGCATCTGTAGCGCCTCCATATTAATGTCGCGCCTCACGACCACGTCGAACCCCCCATCCCACCTCTCCTGCTCACCGTCAAACAAATGAAGTATTGTCCATAATTATAGTATTACTAGTTGTGCTCCGTGGTTTTGAAAACTGAGTCAGGCATGTACTTGTAATACGGTATCATAGAATCTACTAGTTTGTAATTTAAAGCCAGGTGCTGGTGGATAATCCTGACTACTTGATTTATAAATATGCAAGTACGCCGGTTGCCCGGCGAGAATATCCAGAGACAATTTGTTAAATGGACTCATTCGGCAACAAGACGTCATCACCGTCCGGGTTTTTGTCTTCAGAACTTGTTCAAAATGTTAATTTCATTTATAATTGCATAGACAAAGTCCTTAGTTTTTACAAAGGAATCACTAAAACGTAGGCTACGTACGGGCGCTGCGTGATATACATTAGGCTCATGAAGTAGCCGACAGAAGCGCCCGTGAAGCTAAGGAGTTGAAGGAAATGTGGAAAGGCAAGGATGCCTTGCAGTCATCAGTTTAAGCACCACAGGTTTGCACTACTTCTTTTCAGCCACGGACGACAGGGTGTGTTCCTTGACCACTACGACTACATCTAGATGCACATCCACATTGATTTTTAAAAAGTAATTTCTGAGACTGCACACCTCGCAGCTGAGAGGGTCTTCGTGTTTAAGAAGCCTTGACATTCACGCTTTGGCGAGATCAAGGACCATTATAAAGCATCAGAGTCCATTTGAGAATGGCAAAAGAATACATCAATGGTATACCGGATTGAACCAAACGTTGAAGACGCACACATTATTTTCGCCCCACAAAAGAGTTTTTTTTTTTCATGCCGAAAAAGACGCCTGAATTATTATTATTTATTTACATAAAATACAACAGCAACACCTAGAAGTAAGAAACCAATTAACACTTGGCTAACAAACAATAATGTTTTAATTACATGTTTCCCTATAAAGATTCTATCATGCCTATCTGAAATAACTTTCAGGAGAATGTCTTGCAATTCGAAGAGAAGAGACGCATTATTTTCGCGCGCGACAGTTAAGAAACTGTGTACTTACTCGGGCTTGAGTAAAGATGCACTGCAACAAATAAAAAAATTTTTTCTGTTAAAAAAAGAAGGCAAAAACGTCGAGCGCCGCGATTGTATACGCGAGCTGAATTATCATTAGTATTTATTGGACACGTATTAGCATAGCACAGTCGTTGCTTGCGCTGTCCTGACATGTTTATACGATTCTGATATGCTAATGTTGTTCCAGATATTACTGGGATCAGAAGTACTACGTGGAATCCATATCAAAGGCAAAATATTGATGGAAATAGAACGCCAGCACAAAGTAAGTGGCTCTTTGCTAATAAAGTAGAAGCTTATGCTCGAGAGAGAGTAAAATTCTTGATTCAATTACTCGTTGTTATGTTGTTTATTGAGCGGTGGGCAGTGAGTCATGTCTCAATGACCAACTGCTACACACAAGTGGAATCAGTTGATCCTTAGAACTCAATATGTAATACAACAGTCATAGTCGAATAGTACGCTGGTACTTGTGTTTCAAGAGTCACAAATCCAAGTAATGGATTTAACAGAACATGTTTTTAGGGTTCCGTATCCAAAGGGAAAAACGGGACCCTTTTACTAAGACTCCATTGACCATCTGTCACCAGGCGGTATCTCATGGACTGTGATACTTAGACACTTGAAATTTTTACAAATGATGTATTCCTGTTGCCGCTATAAGGCACAGATGTGCCTAACCAAAACTAGAACTCAGTGTGCTTAATTTAACGTTTCAGTAGTTCTTTACTTTTATTTTTGGGGCCCCAGTGGTAGCGCGTTTCGAGGGCCATGAAAGCACATGGCCTTAAACTTGTGCATGGTCACCTCGAGTCTCATCTGCCGGATTCTCTCCATGAACGTTGCAACCCCGCGTGTCGCTAGTTTGACCGCCGCATGATATGAACCCCCTCTGCACCAGGACAAGCGTATTGTCATCGCCACAGACTACACTGATACCGCCATGAAGATCAGCTACGTAAGTACAGCTGATGCGAAAGCTACGCTGACGCATCATTGAGTAATCGACGACCGAATTACTCGGAGATGATGATGGATGGATTGAGACGCACTCGATTAGCTCGACGTTGTGAATGTGAGACCATTGGCCACAGAGATTTGATACAGTTTGTGAATTATGAATTAAAAGATAGCTCAGATAACCTGAACTAATAGCTGAACTATTTATGACTATTTAGAACTGCACTAAAGTGGCTGCAAAACAAAACTTTGATTTATTACACCATCAATTATTCAATTCTACGAAAAGCTGTTTCGTCTTCGGCGCGTGGCGCGGCTCTACTATCCAGGCACTGATCCTCCCGCCGGCACTTTGACACTATCGCCGCAACTTTCCAAGTCTTACTTAACGGAGTTACTGCCACGCGCCGCCAGCTTATCACTAGATCTTTGTGAATAAATACCGCTTAGCGGATCATTTTACTGAACAGCGACCTTTTGGAACCCACTGATTTTATCTCCGACTAACTTCGTGATTCAACTTAAAACTGATTTATAATTAACTTCAGTAATATAAGGCGTCCCGCGACGCCACGTGGAGGAAAAGTACCTTAAATACTGTAAATAGACAAATTGAGTCTTCATTTTTATTTTAAAAACAATACGAACCACAGCTCGTGCTTTCGCGTGTGATGATGGTAGTGAGATGGTTATTTATAAGAAATAAATGTATTTTTAATCGCTGCAGTAAAAATTTTTTTTTCCACATTTAGTAGGTTCGGTTCCCGGACCAGACAGGCGATTATTTAAAATTCTTTGACTGCAGTTCGTATCGTTTTTTTTTTTTAAGCCCTATACATGTATTAGATATAAACACCTAAATATAACAAAGTCAAGCAAGTATCTTTAACATTGTCAACAACATCACTCCTAGAATTAAAATCCAGAAAACATAGCTACAAGCTTACAGACTACACAAAACCCTCATATCGGTCGTGTATGTTAAAGTGGTACCATAATATACATAATTTTAATGATATCTAAATAGAGGGACAGAAAAGAAAGAAGGTAGAATTGCAGCGACACTTAACACAGCTAGAGGTTCTATTCAAGGAGCTCGCTGCACACACGTGTTGCATAGAGGTAATGCTCACGACACGTACACGCCCTCCCTGGTACACATCGATGTATCGATGTGCAGTCTGTCTGTCAGTTTTTTGATATCATTAAAAAACTTATGCAAAATAAAATAAAAATTGTAATTGTAATAGGATTTAAAATGATTCAATAAAAATTGGAAATATTAAAATTTTAGGCGTCATAATTATTTTTTGTAATTCGACCTCACATTCACTCGACATGGAAAAAAATTAAATATAATGACACCCATACCTCAGAGGCCTTGGTGCCAAGTTAAATAAAATACAAAGATCTCATAGAGAGCGATGTTTTGACTATGTACTAAGTTTCGTCCGGTTTCTATGAAGCGCTGTTGGTTTAGGACCTCCCGACAACACCTGCAGGGGACCAGGTTAATTGTATATACCAACCTACCACATTATCTTGAAAATACTAAGTATTGATGTCAGCAGAAATTTATAACTACCCGTAATATGAAAACTTGCAGGTAAGAAGAGCGGTCAGTGCAATTTATTCTTCTTCCGTTTAAAACCTAGATAGTGTAACCGGCAAGCGAAAACGGATGAATAGTTTTGCTTAATTCCATGAGGACATTTGGCGCTCCGCTCAATACTAAACTCTGACTAAAAAAAGGAAGAGGTTCTCTATTCGACTCAACGTTTTTTTTTTTATCATGTTCGTCGTAATGTTCCTCGCTAAAAGTAAATCGATTTTGATGATTTTTTTTTTTGGATGGAAGAATGCTTTCTTAGTTTTCTTTTGGGGAGAGAAAAAAAAACTAAATGATAGCAAATTTTCCAAGATTACTGTATATCTGTATATGTACATCATTTCATGTCAAAACGAAGAATCCGGCTTCTGAAAATAAAGTTACTTTTTTTGTTAGTCGTTAATATTTTTTGTAAAAAAGTTCTATTTGCAATTTTTTTATCCATTAGCAAACACAAAGATCCGACTAAACACATCACGTACACAACAGGTAGCTGAGGAGGTGCACGAGTGAATAGCGGCCACTCGCGGTACGCACTCAGCCACGCTAAATAACATTAGGAGACCTGACGGCTCCGCCCGGCCCGCTCCGCTCCAGCCACTTCGCTCCATTGGCGGCGCTGCACGTGGACCGTTTCATTAAAAACACGGACATCAATTTATATACGTACCTAAATAGAATTAGTAAGTGTACGGGAGTGGAGCTGCGATGCGCCCTCGGACCGAATTGGTAATTTCTTTTGCTCAAATAGCTTCTTTTAGTTAACGACGCGTACTGTGTGTTGGCCAAAATAAGTGATGTGTGTCAAATAACTTCATCCCCTCTGGGCGGAACGGGAAACAGTGCCAGACTTTTACTATCTAAAATCTACAGTATTATTTCAGTTGCCCTTTTAATGGATAAAAGGTCCCGTCAATTTTACTATAAAATAATAATAAATTATTTATTGTCATCATTATTTATTATTTACTGATACCTCTTTGAGGCGTACGTGGAACAAAACGTGCCGCTGGCCCGGGCTTTATTCTTACCGGCCGGCCAGACGGCGAGTTACCCACGAGGCCATCAGCAAGCCCGCGCCTAGGGTTACCGGAAATCGTCCTGCGACTCCGCGGGGGCAGGGCGTGAGGCTTATCACCGCCTCACGGTTTCAGCCGCCTCCTTTGCTTGTGTTACTGCTTCGCAGAAGGAGGTGGCGAACTGCTAATATAATACTGTGCTCACCTTGTATAAGAGCACCAAATTGAACTTAAATGTGTATGTTCAATGAGAATAGAGCTTACATTATTTAAGTAACCATACTAATACTAATGTAATGTATGCGTGTATACTTTCATGATTTGAGCACGACATACGTTCATGAATCCTTTATATTATTATATACAAAAAAGATTCAGAATATAAAAAGGTCCTATCTATATTAAAACTCCGAGAGGGCGAAGGAAGATTGATTGGATTAAATTGGATTCTAACAAATCTAATCTAGTCTAATCGACCTGCGTCAACCAGATTGCGTATTACTTTATCATTTTAAGGTCAAAAAATGAAAGCAGTCCTTGTGTAAATTGCTAAATATTTCAATGTACTCGTTTTGTGTACCGCAATTGACTGCTTAGTCCTAATTCCAGTTATTATTTGATAGTACAATCGCGAGTCTTCTAAATATCTGGTAATCATGGTGCGCGGCCCGCCCGGCTCATTACGAGGTCGAGATCACTAACTGCGTTAATAAACCAGTGACACCTCTACACAGCACCGCACCGCAACACCGAACCGCATCGTGCTGCAAAATCTGCTGAAAACCCTTACACAACATAGCATGTTTACAAGACTTATTTGTAATCCAAAAAATGAAGTTAGTCGTAAAATATTACATTCCGCTTAAATCGAAGAGTAGTTGTAAAATAAATGCTCTTCAATAGATCCGGAGTATTTTAATAGCGGGCAGTAGCATGACGCGACTGTTCAGCTGCCTGTATTGTCGCACAGATACAGCGATGTTTAGCGCAGAGCTCCTCGTTGATTACTTTCCTTTTGTGTCGGAAGCAATGAACTTTGGGCGGTACAATATTGTGATGTCACTCCGTGGAGAGGAGAGTGGAGACAGCGCTACGTCGACGGAACTCGTCTTGGATAAATCACAACGCATTACAAAACAGTTTTTACTATAAAAAAACTTCCTAAAACTAAATCTATTTACAAAATAACTTTAATTTCGGAAGGCGTTGGTTTTGATTATTCGTTATTCAAACCAACTTTTGAAATTAAAGAAGTTTTTTTTTTTATTGATATAAACTAGTGCTTGACTGCGATTCCACCTGATGGCAAGCAGCAGTGATGTAATCGTTGATGGTGAGGCGCACTAGTTTATTAGTTTGTTTACTCTTCAAATCTCATTAAATTCCAAATAGATAAGCATTTGTTAAGCGATTCCCGGCAATTAATAGCTTCGATAAAGTTCCACAATCATTGCGACGCGAATTTCTAACTATAAATAGCGTTTTTGTATAATGTAGAACTTTTTTTTTCAAATTTGTGAATGTGATGTGTAGAGTGTCCATGGAGTTTCTTGCTCGTTCTTCTCCATAGAGATCTACCCTTTAGCTTCACTTTTTTGACTGACCGACATTTTGACAATTCAAAAGTGCCTGTAATTGGAATAGAAAATTTGAAATGGAATTTTCTGATTTCTGTTTGTGGCAGCGCGCGGTCGAAGCTCAGACGTGGGCGCATAACTCGACGCTGGCGACGGACAAAGCATTCAAAAAGTTTCACAAGTCCGCTCAAGGCACCAGAGCGAACGTTTACAATCTATTAGTGGGCAGCTGTAGTCACACTCAAGCATTTGTTAAGCGATTCCCAGCAATTATTAGTACTTCATCGATAAAGTTTTAATAATTTTTTTTTAATTTAATAATAATTTATTGTCTCATAAATTTTTTACAAATTTAGATGAAGCCCTGAACCCCACACTAGGATTCCCTGTGTTGTGGGGTCCAGTCTCTTTCAATCCGTATTCGAAAGGTACAATAACAAAGACAATAGTTAACTAAACTATAAGATATGATAACAAAATTTCAGTGTTTTGTGTAGAGTGTGGTGTAGTGAATGTAGTGTGGGAAGTGTAGTGTGGTTGGTGTAGTGAGTGTAGTGTTGTAGATGAGAGTGTCTGAGTGCATGTGAGAAGGGTAAGAGTGGTTGCAAGTGTTAGTGTGATACTCGTATACCTGTGCGTTTATTGATTATACTTTATTTTTATTTTTTTATGACATTATTTTTAAGACGTCTTCTGTTTTTTCGTAATCTAAATTGAGTAGCCAAAGGGAAATTACTTTAGAGCAAGTATTTTTTCTTAATTTTAAAATTTTGTGAGTTTTATTTAATTTACTGTATAAGTAAGGTCCCATGAAAGCGAACGATCTCCTTCCAAAAGATTTACAAAAATGAGGTTTATCCCAGTTCGCCAGACGACTGGAACGTTGCTGAGATCTGCAGCTGTTTAGTGATGTTTTGTGAAATCGCAACGTAGTTGAAAGAATGTATAGCTGCCTAACTCTCAGGACCTTTGCGTCTGCGTAAAGTAGATTAGTGCGGTACCTAAACGGTCTCCTGTATGCAACTTTGAGGAGAGCACGCTGTGCACGTTCTATTTTCATCATGTGAGTTTTAGCTGCAGAACCCCATGAGACGATGCAGTAACTGAGAATTGATTGGCAAAGTGAGAAATAAACCATCTTTACGATAGCTTCATCGGCAACCTTACCCAAACGCTTAAATATATGAAGCAGCTTTCGAACTCTATTACTCAGTGTTATTATGTGGGTTGTCCATGCAATTTTGCAGTCAAGGTAAATACCTAAATATTTCATGGAGTTAGTGTTTTCTATTTGAGGGCAGGAGCAGCTGTCGGAGTTTTGGCAGGAATGAAGACGAAAGGTAATTGTTTTGCGAGGTGCTGAGCTTTTGGAAATAAAAAAGTTAACCGCTTTCGTCTTGTCGATATTAAGGGTCAGTAAGTTATGTTTCAGCCAATTTGCTGTAACTTTTAAGCCGTTTTCAACTGCCACTTGAACATCAACCCAAGATGTTCCGTAAAAAATTATGGCAGTGTCGTCTGCATACGTGAATAGTTTGGCTTGAGGGAGATTCATCGAGCAAAGACCATTTATGTACAAAATGAATAAAGTAGGGCCCAGCACGCTACCTTGCGGGACGCCGAAATGTACAGTAGATGGCTCACTGCAGTAGTCACCCATGACCACTCTCTGTGTTCTGGCAGAAAGGTAGGAGCTGAACCATTCCAAAGCACTGCCACGAATACCGAGTAAAGACATTTTTTGGATCAATATTTTTCTCGAGACTGTATCAAACGCTTTTGCGAGGTCCAGGAAGATGCCAGTACACGCCATACCTTGATCTAGATTGTGTGTAATAAAATCGACCAGATTTGTGACTGCATCCTCCGTGGACCTGCCGGCTCGGAACCCAAATTGTTGATCGGAAAGTAATCTATTTTTCTCCAGGTAGCTCAATAGTCTCTTATTAACTACTTTTTCGAGAATTTTCGAAAGAGCAGTTAGCAGAGAGATTGGTCGATAATTGGCTGGAGTTTTAGGATCACCACTTTTATAGATCGGACAGACATTTGCTACTTTTAAACAGTCAGGAACCGTGCTTTGAGATAGGCTTAAGTTGCATAGGAAGGTGATGGGTTTGACCAGGAGATGAATGCAGTGTTTGAGTACTTTGTTGTTAATACCATCTGGGCCAGAGGCTGATGTCGTTTTGAGATTAGTAATTATTTTGCTAATTTCGTGTTCATCTGTCGGGGACAAGAAAAAGGCGTTAGGATTGTTGTTAGTAGGGGAGTACTTTCCAATGTTGTTAGCTAATTCAGTTTCGGTTGACTTTAGCTCCCTAAGTGTGTTTGCTGCGAGTTTTTCGCCGACTGTTGTAAAATATCCGTTGACTTTATTTAGAGTACTAACAGGGTTATCGTTACTTTCCAAAAGCTCAATGTTACTAGATTTTTTGTCTTTGATATTGCATATTTTCTTAATTTCAGACCACATTTTTTTACAGTCCCCCTTGGTATCTTTTAGCTGTTTTCGTTCGTAGTCTAATTTTAGATTAGTTAAAATATTGTTGCAATAATTTCGGTACTTTTTGTACTCTAATTGTATGACTGGGTTTTCGAGATTTTCTTTTTTCTTAGCTCTGATGTGCAGCGAGTCCCTACGCCTGATACATTTTAAGAGGTTTTTGCTAATCCATGGCTTGATTAAAATATCTGAATTGCGGTAAGTACTCTTAGTAGTTTGATTATTAATTTTGGTTGTCAAGGTCTCAACAAAACCCTCAAATGCGGCCGCGACACTGGATAACCCATATAGCCAGTTCCAAGTTTCATTTTCTAAGTCCTCCATTAAGTTTTGGTAGTTTATTTTAGTTAGAGTTTTGTTAATAGGAGTCCTGGGTAACTCTCTGTGTATGCTGAATAAAACTGTTTCGTGATCGGTTATACCTGTTTCACAGACAATGACTGTGGCGGGTTTTTGGGTTTTGAGCAGAACGTGGTCAAGACAGTTATTGCCACGAGTTGGGAAAGTGTGACCTGGGTAGTATCCGTGATGGCTGATTAAGTCTAAGTAGTCAGTGGAGCGATTATCACAGAAGCCCGGCTTAATATCCAGGTTGATATCACCAACTATAGCGCAGGTATAACCCTTGCAGGAATTCATTGTGTCTATTAGAGATTCGCAGAAGTTGCTTATGTTAGCGAAGGATGGTGATCTGTATAATGCAATGATAGATAGTGCATTACCAATGTCTATAGTTACGCAGTTTGAGTCTTTGAAAGGGGGTTCAGACACATTGGCTTGAAGAGATGATTTGGTATAAACGACTATCCCATCGTTTTGATTAAAGTATTGTTTTGAGTAGAAACAAGTGTAGCTGTTGATATGCGGGCAGACTGACGTAGTATCGAGCCAACACTCGGTTAGTATAATAATATCAGGAGAGAAATTGAGTCTACTTAGTAGTACCAAAAAATTGTCAAAATTCTTTCCAATACTTCGTATATTTTGGATCACAACCGAGTACTGTTGTTCGATTTTACCGAGATGTTGCCGACACTTATCTATTGAATCTATTTTTAGGCTTAAGGCAAAGGATGTAGTATCGATTTCATCGATGAATTTATTTGTTATATCAGCCATTGAAATTTTTAAATTGAAAAAAATGTATCAGTAATTTAGTCATAATTTTGTTTTTGTCTGTCGTGCCGGGACAATTGTCTGAAAGCATAATCACATATGAGTAACAGTGTTTTAGTGAGCGTGCAGGATAGTTGGGCAATGTGTGGACGTGGAGTAGATTGCTTGCGTGGGAAAAAAGTGTAAGTAGTATGTGCATAAATACTTTGTGGAGTAGTGAAATACGAATAAGTACAGTGGTAAAATGTTTTGTGTGTTGTGGAGAGGGTAAGTGTGTTATGAGAAATATGTGATAGCACTGGTAAGAGTATGGGTTGAATGTGTATAGGTTTAGTACGTAGGGAATATAACAATGTGTAACAATACAAATGGCAAGTAAATACATGCAAAGATAAACATTTATAGCTTTAGCAAAAAGTGCATAAAATAGTCAGATTGCGCCCTTAGTATTTTCATCGTAAGATTGGTCCAACTGTTTTAATTTGAGGAAGCTGTTTTCATTTTTGATGAGAATCGACGGGGCCCCTTGTTTCTTGCGGAGAAAAACTCTGCCATTAGAAACCCAGCAGAATTGGTATGATTCGGTTTTCGCCAGGTCACGAGCAAGGAAGAGAAGCCGTTTTGTTTTTGCGGTGAGATTCTCGGAGATGTAGACCGCAGTCGCAGGTCCCAGGAGGCCCAAGTGGTTAGTGTTCAATTCGTTGTTCCTATTTTCATTATTAAATTTTTTTGCAGCTTTTAGAAAGTTGTCCTTGACGAGAGTGTTTGTGAATTCGGCCACGACGGTGCTGGTCTGAAAGTTTTCTTTAGAAGGTAGCCTGTAGACGTCCTTAATTTGTGATTCCGACAGGACTGATTTAATTGCACGTGAGACAGTAGAAATCAGTTGATAAAGATCCTGTTTTGATTCACCAATTTTTTTCGGGACACCCCTTATTTCGATACAGGTTTTCCTGGAGTTACGTTCCATTGTTTCAATTTTGTCCTCGAGAATTAGGATTTGAGCATTATAATTGTTGCGTTCTCCCTCAAGTTTACCAATTTTTTTCTCGATGTCAATCATTTGACTTGACATGAAATCCACATTTTTAATAATCTCTTTATTAACAATTTGAATATCACTGTTTTGTAGTTTGATGTCCATTATATTTTTTTCCATAGAGGTAATGGAAAGGTACTGCTCTTTGATTTCGCGTATACTAGACTCCATAGCTTCAAATTTTAAATTTTGTTGAGCGATCATTGACTTAATGAGTTCTTTTATGTCACCCGTAGCGTCCTCTGGCGGCAACTCCGGAGATACACCTCCGACATCATTAATTAACCGCGCACGTTTGTATTTTCTCATTGTGACGTTTAGCGGAGTATTAAATTAAAGTTCCACTATCATTGCGACGCGAACTTTCTAACTATAAAGAGCGTAAGTGGCAGCGCGCGGTCGAAGCTCAGGCGTGGGCGCGCGACTCCGCGCCGGCACCGAACAAAGCATTCAAGAAGTTTCACAAGTCCGCTCAAGGCACCCGAGCGAATGTTTACAATCTATGAGCGGGCAGCTGTAGTCACACTCAAAGGTCTCTTTGTTCTGCAGCTAGTATCAGTGACTTTAGATTTTAAAGACTGATATAAACTATAGTTATGGTGACTAGATACTTTCTTTATAATATTTAGTTTGGTGAAGTTTCGTAAACTTGCAAGGACTTTCAGCAAATAATGAAGTTGTCGCAACGTTTTCTATAGAACCCCCGCAACCCAAACCCTGTCCCCCGCACGTAGTGTTTCATGGAGGCTGCACACCATTCAGGCAGCAAGGAGGCCTCGTTAAAATTATAAAATAAAAAGACTATCATAGAACTTTTATAAAAAATAAAAACTTGAAAGTGAATAGAGTCGCGCCGTGAGCCGCCGCCGCGCTCCGCTCGCGCTGTCTGCGCTGCACGCTGTATCATCTCGGTTTCATTTTCTTTTCATCAGGTATCTTCACGCTCGAGGGACGACGTCTCCGCGTGAAGCACCCCCCACTAGCGCCCCTGACCCCGCGCGTGCCTTCCGCCCTCGTCTACGTTTCTCTTCTCATTTTGATTACGTTTTAATTTTTTTTTTAAGTTTGTTAGTGCTACAGTGAAATGAGAGAACACTTGCGCCTGCCCGCTGTGCCTGCCGAGCCCGGCTGCCGGCGGCACTCGCTGAAGGCGCAGAACGTCTTCCAATTTAAATATTTATGACGCTTATTTACGAGCATCATTTTATTAGAATTTATAATTGAACACATCAAGAACAGTACCTAGTGTTGTGTTTGAGTTGGTGCGACTAGTTAATTAATAACATTCTCTTAATAAAACTGGAAGATATCGAGCGAGTGGCTTTTAATTCACCGTTAAGGCGATCTCATAGTAGTTCGTAAAATAAACTGGCTTCTCTCATAGTGTTCTCTAACTAGCAGGTGGACCTGGCGGCTCCGCTAACATCAGAAAAAACTCATTCTCTTGCAAAAGTTGATTATTTCAGCAACAACACTCAACTTGATTTTTTAACTGAGTCAAAGGGCGTCCTTCCCCACTACTGCTGATTTAACTGAAGTGCTCTGATCACTTATTTAAAGTTATATTTTTCTTGAGACCAATTCCTAAAAATACGAAACTTTATACATTGTAGATGTACTTTATCAAATCAATAATCAAATTCTTTGTCTTGTTACAAATGAGAGTTTTGAACTGAGAAAAACAATAAAGGACAACAATAATAGAGTCATTCCTAGTGAAGGTGGGCGACACAAATAACGTAACAAATAATCTCCGTTAATAACAAAAGTATTGTCTTCAATCTATTGTCTTATCCCCTATTGTGTTATTGGTTTCACAGCAGAAAGTCAGTGGTATACGCCTCACGTAGCGGTAGCGTCGGCGTCGTAGCATATCGAGTCGGGCTTTGTTCAGCAGATATCTGCGGGCAGTGATTACGCCTTAATTAAATCATTTAGCAGCCAATATCGAGATACAATTGGCGGGTAATTACCCGCGCGGCAGCAGTGTGCAGTCCCACTGTGCGGCGGCGGCGGCGGCGGGCGGCAGTCGGCAACGAGCCCGCAAGCGCGCGCCTCGTGTCCGCGCCGCACCGTGTCGCAAGTTCCGCGTCGCGTCGCGCGTCCAGCGGACTGTTGCTTTCGACACCAATTCACAAGTTTCAAGTATGGTGATCCTAGTTCTGTCACTTGTGCTTGCCATGTGAAAGGTTGATCTCTGGATTGGATTGTTTTCGTGGTACGTAAGCTTAGTCCTTTTTGTAGTTTAGTTTTTGTAGAAAGTTTTAAAAAGAACTTTAAATTTCGGGTAAAATATAACAATTAATAGTTAACACACAGATAATGTTTGTAAAATACATGCTACCTACATTTCAATACCATTCAACTCAAGAGATAATTAAGGACCTAATTCATTTCAAATTCAAAATATTTTTGTTTCACCTACATGGGAACTTATAAAATGTTAGAAGCGAGTGCATGGTTCCAAATGGTCGTTTCCTATGTAGAAGAACCAAGAAACTCCATGGTCACTCTTAAAAAAATATATATACAGGGTGTTTGGTGCATCGTGTGTCAAATTGATATGGTCGACGAGAGGGGTCAACTGCTATCCTTTCAGACCCCTTAACACTTCTCATGCCCTGTGGATTTTTTTTCATCGACTTTTTATTGTTTTATGAAAATAATACCCAAATTTTTCATTCTAATACAAATTTAATATAATATATATAGTGTAGACTCTGAATTTTAATTTTAATTTGATGTGTGTTGAAGAGTTCTTTTAAATTTAAAATTAGTGACATTAACTATCTAGTTTTTTTTTTTAAATTTACTCGCAAAGTTTTGAATTTTAATTAAAGCTGTTCATGTTACAGCTATTTACATGGCTATAAAAAAATAACCAAAAGTGATCGGAATCTTCCAACTTCCTCAAAAATTCTCTAGTTTATCTTCTTGCTAGTGATGTGCCACATGCCAAAAAAATTTTTTTATAACTTTGTGAATTCGCTAGAATTGTGAATCGAGTCACATAGGACTAATATTAAAAATTATGATTTAAAACATATTTTTGCTTAAATTTTATCTGAAAAACCTATTAAAAATGTTATCTCACTCTTATAAGGTAAAATCTGTCTCGTATCTCTCTTTTCGTGGGTTTTACTAGAATAAAAAAAATGAAATTGCATTTTTAACATTTATTACATAATTTTTACAAATCTTGTTCAAACTTTTGGCCTCTGTTGTGATTGCAGGCCCGACATCTGTTTCGTATTTCGATAGTTGATGTACGAAGTCGTATTTCCTCCTTAATTGTATTGGAAGCCGTTTCAATGAGTAGTTTGCATTTTAGTCTTATGTGACTCATTCACAATTCTAGTGAATTTACAAATTTGTAGCAGTTGTTGTGCAGAGATGATAGTTTGAAAATAGGGAGGTACTAGTTCAACGCATTGAAAAGACTTTCAATAGAATTAAGGACGAAATTTGACTTCATACAACAACTGTCGAAATACGAAACAGACGTCGGGCCTGCATTTGCAGATTTGTAAACCGTTGCATTACCTGCCCCTGATTCAATTATTCTGAGGGCTCATTCTTGTTCTCTAAATGCACAGTGTTCCTGTCCTCCGTTAGCAAGATCGACTACCGTTAAATATCTCGGAGTACAAATTGATAGCTTATTGAATTGGAAAACTCATATTTATTGTGTTGTCTGTCGGGTTCGTAAACTTCTATATATTTTCAAAAAATTGCGATACTCTGCAGACCACACTACTTTAAAAACAGTTTATTACGCTCTGTGTCAGTCATTACTTATATACTGTATAAGTGTTTGGGGAGGTGCAGCAAAGACTATCCTTATAGACCTTGAACGAGCACAAAGGGCAGTCCTGAAGGTCATGACCTCCAAACCTTTCAGGTATCCTACAGTCAGTTTATTTAGAGACTGTAAAGTTCTGTCTGTTAGGCAGCTCTTCGTACTTCATGTAATTATGCGTAAACACATGTCGCTGAAGTACGATGCCAGTATTCGAGATAAGCGCCAACGCTATAGGGTATGCCCTACTCCAATTTGTAGGACGGCACTTGCTCGGAGACATTTCTACGGTATCGGAAGCCACTTATATAATAAAACCAACAAATATTGCTCTATTTATAGCTCTAAATTACAGGAATGTAAGAGAAGGGTTTATGACTGGTTACTGTTGCAGAGTTATAATGAAACAGAGGAGCTCTTGAGGTTATAATCTCAGTAATCTCAGTAATACACGACCTAGACCTGTGCCATGGCGTTTGGAGTGAGATTGTTTCATTCTTATTTCCGGTGAGGATAGGAGATGGCGCTAGACAACGTGTGTAGCTCTGTCTCTTGCACACGCTGGGGTGGGAGTGGAGCGGTCTTGCTTTGAACGTCATGGTAACCCCCCTACACATGAACAGTCTGTGCACAAACTTTACACTACTTCATAAAGTCACAACATCACATGTACCCTCATGCACCACACTTGCATAAATGAAAGGATCAATTTTGATTTTTACCTTTTGGCTTTTGGCTTTGGAGTTTTTTTGCCTTCTGATATTCTTTTAATGTTCTTTTAATGTAAAAATAGCGTGAGAATCCTGGTACCCATAACACAAGTTAAATCTTTCCTTGGGTACCAGATTCATTACAAATACTTACTTGTTACTTCTGACTCTAATTGTTCTTGTTCTCTAATATCTGTTTGTTGTATGTGTTGTTTGTAAGTGTTTGAGTGTACAAAAATTTTTTGATTCAATAAATTATTATTATTATTATTTATTATTTACAACAGAGGCCAACAATAATATATCGTATACAGGGTGTCTTTGACATCGGCGCACAAACGAATACCACGAATCCAGTATATGATTCTGGACCCCCCAGTGCTGGAATTTTTCGTCAGCTTCATCATCATCAACATCATCAATTTCTAATTTAAAAAAATAACTGTAATTTTTTAAATTTCAACTGTGTAAAATCGTTATTCTAACCAACCCAGATGATATTTTTAACGAAAAGAAAAAATAAAATAAAATAAATTAATTAAAAGGTCATCGGGGTAGATAAAATCGTTTTTAAAAAAAATTAAAAGATAATAATCTTATTTCACTAAAAATTATATTACTAAAAATGTTAGAATAACGATTTTATACAGTTTAAATAAAAAAAAAAACGTAAAAATTAATACGAAGAAGAAAAAAAAAAAACCGACAAAAATTCGACCACAGGGGGTCCAGAATTATGTACCTACTGGATCCATGCAGATGATGAAAAAATCAGAAAGAGGTGGAAGGAATATTTTGAAAGATTGATGAATTAGGAAAATAATTGGAGTGGGGTGTTAGAGAATAAACCAGTGAATGTGGGATTAGTGAGAATGGTTAGTATGGATGAAGTCAGAATAGCAGTAAATGGAATGAAGAATGGTAAAGCCATTGGTCCAGATGGAATACCAGTTGAAGTGTGGAAGTTATTGCGAGTAGGTGGATGGACGTGGTTAGCTTTGTTCTTCAATAAGTTGTTGCTGGAAGAAGCAATACCTGATGAGTGGTGCAATAGCTCTTTGGTGCCGATTTTTAAAAACAAAGGCGATGTGCTTGAGTGCAACAATTATAGAGAAATAAAGCTAATGTCGGGAACACCCAAATACTCCGAAATATTTTATTCCGAATTTCGATGTTTCAATTTTCAAAAGTCCGAATTTCATAGTACCTAAAAATTATAATGTCTATTATTAAAAATCACGAAATTTATTTTACCGAAAGTAGTAAATGCGATTTGTTAGTTTTCCTATTTTCATACGTTCGAAGAATCAAATGGTCAAAGGGTTCTCGGTCCGAAAAACGATATTCCGATTTTCAATACTTCGAATAAACTAAAAGTCAACATGTTGTGCCACAAAATTTAGTGACAGAAACGAATCGCTGCAAAACCGACTTCACGCAGTCTTGTTTGCCCTACCCCTAGAGTGTAATTTAAACCCGCGTAGGCGCGGAGGGGTAGGGCGGCCCGCGAGCTGAGGAGCAGGTGGTTCAAAGGCCCACCGCCGTGGCCGAAGCTGCGGTGGTGAGCGTTAAAACCATCTGCGACGATAAGCTCGCGTGGGGCCGCCCAAACCCCGCAGCGCCGGAGCCGTGACAGAAACAATGCTTGCTGCATTTTGCATGCTTGCTTGCATGGTGCATGCCTGCTTTCATGCTGCATGCCTGCTTGCATGTTGCATGCCTGCTTGCATGTCGCATGCTTGCTTGCATCCTGCATGTCTGCTTGCACGCTGCATGCCTGCTTGCATGCTGCAATAAATCCCCTGCATGCTGGAAAACGCATCTGTCATTAGTTTTTTAATTCTACCCCCTCATACTACGACCACTGACGAGCATTTATGTGTTTATTTGTCTTGCTATCCTACAGTTTTATGAGGCGTTTTTATTTCGAAATTTTATTTTAATCGGTATTTTAATAATCGGAATTCGTATTTTTGATGTTTCGAATTATCATTAAGTTACTAGTAACTTTTCGTTATTCGATCTATTGAAACTCGGTATTTTGAGAATGGTAATTATAAAAGTTAGGAAAATTGAAATTTAGAAATTATAAAAATAGGAGTAATGATAAGTCGGAGTTGTTACATTCTGAATTTTGAACCATTCGGAATTATGAAAATCGGTATTTTGAAATTCGTATTTGTGACTGTCGGAATAAAGTTTTTCGTATTTATGTAGTGTACCCGCTGAAGTCACATACTATGAAAGCCTGGGAGAAAGTTATTGAAAGGCGACTGAGAGAAAAGAGTGAAATTTCACAGAACCAATTCGGTTTTATGCCGGGTCGGGTACAGCGGATGCCATTTTTGCAATACGCCAGCTGTGCGAGAAATTCAGAGGTGCGCATAAAAACTTGCACATGGTATTCATTCACCTCGAAAAGGCATACGACCGGGTACCTCGTGAGGTTCTGTGGTGGGCCCTTAAGGAGAAAGTTGTGACTGGGAAGTATATGCAGTTGATCCGAGCAATGTAGTCGATGCAGTACCCAAGTCCGGTCTATAGTGGGCACCACTGGCAGCTTCAATGTGGCTGTCGGCTTACATCAAGGGTCCGCTCTCAGCCCTTACCTCTTCCTGATGATAATGGATGCTCTGACGTTGGACATTCAGGAAGAAGCTCCCTGGTGTATGCTGTTTGCCGATGACATTGTGTTGGTTGCCGAGAGTGGCCTAGAGGTCCAGAACAGATTGGAGGTGTGGTGGCACAGACTGGAGAGTGTTGGCCTGAAATTGAGTAGAACCAAAACGGAATACTTGTTCTGCGATTTCGGCGGTCTCTCCAATCCAGTGCCTTTAGCTCTCGCTGGAACACCCATACCGATCTGCTCCGACTTTCGCTACCTCGGGTCACTCGTCCAAGGGGATGGTGAGGTAGACCGGGACGTAACACATCGGATCAACGCAGGATGGATGAAATGGCGACAGGTCACGGGAACAACTTGTGACCCACGGATGCCCCTCAAGTTGAAGGGTAAAATCTACAAGTCCGTGATAAAGCCTGTCATACTGTATGGATCAGAATGTTGGGATGTGAAAAAGACGGATGAAAAAAGATTGCACGTAGCTGAGATGTTAAGATGGATGTGTGGTGTGACGAGAATGGATAAAGTGAGAAATGGGTATATTAGGGGAAGTTTGAAAGTGGCGCCAGTGACTGAAAAGTTGAAAGGGAATCGTTTGTCTTGGTATGGTCATGTGAAGAGGAGGGATGAAACGCATGTTACTAAAAGAGTTATGAGTTTACATGTGGATGGATGGAGAGGGAGAGGGAGACCAAAAAAAAGATGGATGGATTGTGTGAAGAGTGATATGAAAGAAAAGGAAATTAGTGATAGTATGACCAGTGACAGGGCAGAATGGAAGAAAAAAACGTGTAAGGCTAATTATGCCCATATATGAAAGGTACTGACTGACTGACATATCAACGCACAGCCGGAACTACTGGACTAAGAGCATTAAAATTTTGCACGAAGTTTTCTTTTATGCCGTAGGCACTAAGAGAGGATTTTCCAAAATTCACCCCTTAATAATATGAAACAGAGTTCCAAATTTAGATGGAAAAACCTACTATCACGTGAGCGAAGCCACTGACTGAAGCTAGTGCTAAATATTTTATGACAGTTTTTTACTTTTTTAGGAAATGGCAACGTATTTATTGCATCTAGCTAAAAGGCAAAATCGAAACCATCATTTTTCTAAATACTCTATTATATAACACTTATTTGACACTTCTAACACTTGGTTGAATATAATAATATTGAGTACATTATTATTAGTATGGTAAGAATACCATTATTGTATTGTACTCAATGTTATAACCCTGCTCATTAGATTCAGGTTTCACCAACGACACCAATGCGCCAGAGTCTACGAGCCAACCACATTTAGAATTGTTGACTAGGTACGGATTCTATAGTCCTTTTATGATTACGTGGTAAAAATTAAATTAATGTTGTATAGAGAAACTACCATTTCTGTCCGATCCGTTTCATATTATTATCTAAAGGATTGCTTTGAGAATAAATTTTACTGTGGGAAAAATACTGCTGTTCTAAGCTGAAATTTTTCCAGAAATGAACGTTGCTTTAGAATATATATTTTTTGCAAATTTTATTAATATATATAAATATATACATCTTAACTATTAAATATTATAACTTAATAAGTATTTAAACAAACTGAAAATAATAATATGTACAAACGGGTAGATAAAGAACTCATTACAAGTTTGACTATGTAATCTATACATGTACCTAATGCATGTTCATTGGGTAGATTATATATTTCTATATGAAAATCTCCCACCTGAAATCAAAGAAACAATATTTTAAGTGTATCTTTACCATTAGTGAGAATCATTTCATCGTCGTTACTAGCAAGTCAGATAAGTTATTTGGTCGCCGTTTGTAAACTACTACTAAGGCCACAAAACTAAAAGAAACGAACGCAGTGGCCCTTTGCCCGTCGAGAATGGACTGAGAAAGACTAAAAAAAATCTTTGGATAGATGAATCCGAATTTGAAATGTTTAATTTCGTTTACAAATTTTTGTTTGACGAAGCGCCGAGGAAAAGATGTTACCAGACTGTCGTGCCAACAGTCAAACATGGCGGTGAAGATTTGGTACGAGTCAAAGGAATCATGAAAAAATAATAGTATTGTAGCGACATCTATGGCGTCACATAAGAACTAATCCTGCATCGCGCAATCAAAGTTCTCCGCGCGATTGGAACATATAGAACAGCCCGAAATCATCTATCGGGCAGTTGCCCACCAGACATAACACTCGTCTGGTCGGAGGATCCTCCCTTTTCAACGGAGGTTTGCGGGACTTTACTCTCTGTTCCACATACCTCCAAACTGGTGATCCTCGACAATGAACGTCAGCGCAGCCTTCGTGCAGCTACTACTTCGTAACGTCATCATCACTTCCTCAAGCTTTCGAGCAGCGAGCCATACAGCCAGCACCCACGGCTTTAAAGGGTATCCTGACCACCAGCATGCCTACCTGGTCATACCTGGTCATCACCCTCAGCCTCATCAGCGACCTTGGCTAATCACACCGCACCTTCGGCCAGTCACATGAAGAGCTATGAAGAATCTCTCCTGGTCGACGCAAGCAGTCAAGCCACTACATCGCACAGCACCGCTCCGACTCACTGGAGCCAGCAGCACTACTCCGACTCACTGGAGCCTGCAACATCATCCCGACTCACTGGGACATCATCACCCCGACTCACTGGGGCATCATCCCGACTCACTGGGACATCATCACCCCGACTCACTGGGGCATCATCCCGACTCACTGGGACATCATCACCCCGACTCACTGGGGCATCATCCCGACTCACTGGGACAGCAGCACCCCGACTCACTGGGGCATCACCGCAGACAGTTCCGACTCACCGAGAACTATGCGGCATTCGGTTCCGACCCACTGGAACCAACCTACCACTGGTCTGGCACGCATCAAGAAGCATCAAGAACCATCGATCTCCGATCTCCGGAGGGGAGTGATGTAGCGACATCTATGGCGTCACATAAGAACTAATCCTGCATCGCGCAATCAAAGTTCTCCGCGCGATTGGAACATATAGAACAGCCCGAAATCATATATCGGGCAGTTGCCCACCAGACATAACACTCGTCTGGTCGGAGGATCCTCCCTTTTCAACGGAGGTTTGCGGGACTGTACTCTCTGTTCCACATACCTCCAAAGTATAAACGAATACAAATGGTTTTTTCAATAAGATCCAAAACATAATTCTAAATTTCGCAGAGGTTATTAATTTATTACTTATGTAATTATTAATTAACATAAAGAAATAGAAGAAGTGTTAGGAAACATAGTGTACCCTCTTACAGCCCAGATCTCAACCTAATTAGGCTTTAATGGGAATAAGAGCTTGATATAAATGTGCGCAGTGGTTGTCCGCAAGAAGACATTTGAAAGGATTTACAAGAAAGACAAATTAATCGTTCCTATGTCGATACTAGTAACAAAGTGATAATAAATAAATAAATTCATTTATTTCAGACTTGGAAAACCCATAGTTAAATGCAAGGGAAGGTTTTTTGGTGAAAAGTCTGATAATAAAAAATTAACAACCAATTTAACTAAAATGGTTGATCTTTCTTGATTGATTTTTCTGTTTTCTTGTAATACTTAAACTCATTGTTTACTATCAGGTAGTCCTTACACGCATACATGATTTGCGCGGAGTTTCAACGGAGCAACTCCGCTGCCTGCTGCCGCTCCGCAGCATGGCGGACGGAGTTCCGGCGGGATCTCATTGTGGTATGGCGACAGCGACTGTCGCGACCCAGTGCTGGGCACGCTATTATTATGGCAGTAAGTCCCCTCTTTGAGGAGTGGCTGGAAAGACGTTACGGCGTCCTCACCTGCAGCATGACGCAGGTCCTTACCGGACATGGTAAGTTCAAGAGGTTCCTGCACTGGCAAAGTCCTGTGTGTCCTGTCAGTGGCAAAGACCTCTCGCATCGGGAACTGATACGGGCCATGGTCCGGAACGAAAAGGAATAGCAGGCGGACGCCTCCTTCTGCGAAGCAGTAATGTCAGCGAAGGAGGCGGCCGCACGCGCAAGGAAACGGCCTTCACGCCCGAGCCGCAAAGACACCGACTTCCAGCCACCGTAGGCTTGGGCTTGCGGATGGCGAGCAATGAGCAGCTCGCCGTCCGAACATTCGGTAACAGTCCGGACCGAGTCCGAGTTCTCGACGGCGCGTAGTGTTCTACGCAGACAGACTACGCGAGCTTATATTGATTACGTAGCGTTGATATCATATTGTTTGCAGTACATTGCGTGCTCGAAAATTGCAATTTTCGAAACCGTTCATTAACGACATAAATGACTATCATGATTTTATTAGTGGCATTCGGTCTAGACTTTTTGCGAAATTTGCATTAACTTGTCTAAGACACCTGTATATAAAAAAAGAAAACCACCTAATTGGTAGATAAAAGTGACTGCGGCTGTGGAGCAGGACCGGCATTTAGCCAAGCAAAAATGCTTTGCACATCAAAGATAAATAATCTTCCAGTTTTTAAAATGCTTTTCTACATAGTGTGCGTTTAATGCATGTTCGTATGCCGGAATTAGAGACACAATTAAAAAGCGATTGTGTCTCGCGTGGATCCGCGTCTAAAACACACGAAAGGTTAAATTTGGACTCATTTAGTTATAGAAAAAAAAATATACAGTACCCTATGAAAGAATTATGTACTTTAGCCAATCTGAATTTAGGTTGATCTAATTTATTCCTAAACCTAGTATTAAAATTGTGCCTGTCACTTCTCTTATTAAAATGATGAATATTTTTCCGAACACACAATATGTTTTCATAAATGTATTGAGAAGGTACTGTCATGATGTGATATTAAATTAGTTTCTCAAGATAATCGCGCCTGCGAACATTGTTTATGGTTCTGATAGCTCTTTGCTGCACAATAAAAATAGACTCTATGTCTGCAACTCGTCCCCATAACAAAATACCGTAAGACATCATACTATGAAAGTTACTAAAATAGACAACTCTGCACTATCTACATCAGTATATTGACGGATTTTCCTGATAGCATTATGCTGCTGAACTAAGCCGCCCTACCAGAGATGTTAAATGAAGACTATCGAGTCAAGCGTGATCCCCAGAAAAACCGTATTTTCGACAAATTCTAGTTTCATTTTGTTCAATGCTATTAATTTAGGGTTATTATTTTTAATATTCAGTAACGCACGACGTTACGTCATCAAGATTTGTGGAACGTCTATTGATCTTAAAATTAAGAGGGTCCTTTTTCACTCGCTTATTGTCAACATTGAGCAAAGTTTAAAAGCTTGTTACTTCATCTAACGCAATCCAACGCGATGTTTGACGAAAAGACAACGCGAAAAAAGAGAGATAACGCCTGAAAACTGTTAGCATTCGGTAATTCCGTGATTTATTCGAATAAATTACATTGTTAATTTTAAGTTAAGGAAAACTTTATTTTATCATTTTAAGCGCATTTAATAAAAAGATTTTTTACTTTTATTATTTTTTTAAACTGACTTTAATTTTTGCGATTTTTTCTCAGAATAGTCAACTAGGAAACACCAGCCTCGTCTAGTATAAAGTAACGAAAAAATCGACGTGAAAAAGTGTTTTTTAAAACCTATTTGAAAAATAAGTATCATTTATGAAACGTCCGGACCGATTTCGGAAATTCTTTTTTTTATGGAAAGGTATATTTTCCAGAGGATTCTATAATCATCAGAGTAGATAGATCGTGAAAAAATCGAGAGAACTTGAAAATTAAAAATAAAAAAAAATATAGGCACACTTGTACTAGATACTAGAGACATACTAGAGAACTTTATATTGATATAGCTCAGGAATATAACAACTAAGAAGTGGAAAAACAAAAATTAAAAAAGAAATTGTAGTCGATTTCCATATACATATAAAAAAAAAACAAAGTTACTCAAAGATTCAAAGATTCAAAAGCATTTATTTCAAATAAACCATTTACAGGCACTTTTGAAATGTCAAGAAGTCAGTCAGTCAGAAAAAATGATGCTAATTGCACATTCCAAAGCGTAGATTTCTATGGAGAAGAATGTGCAAGAAACTCCATGGACACTCATTTCAATCATGTTTTGCAATTACAAATATCTCTGTTACATGTTTCTTGTCGCTATCATGTGAGAACAATGTCAATAAAGTAAAAATAAAAACTACATATAGATATTAAAATAGCAACTGGCAGCTAAGAGATGACCATTCTCAACTGACAGCGTCCGTTCACGGACCTGACGCGAATATTAGCACCACTCAGCTCAACCATTTTGAAAGGAACCGAATGATCCAACACACGCGCCACCATCAGTGAGACATTTGAGTGAGCATGACAAACTCTCAACTGCCATGCTCATTTATGTCAAACAAGTCCAATAGTAACCTAAAAACCACAAAATAGCTCCATGGTACTCACATTTACAAACTTTGAAAAAAATGCTTCAACATTATACAATACTAAATACAATAATAATTAACTACAATAATATTTTACAAATTTAACAAATAGTTTCAAAACTAATCAATTTGTACACCCCGGTGGTAGTGGAGCTGGACCAGCCTCAATGCTGGTCCAGCTCCACCAAGCATTTTTATCTTGACTATAATCCTCCAACTTATAATATGCTTGCCTGCATAGTGTGCGTTTAATACAAGATTTAAATTTCGTTTAATTAAGTTCTAATATTTGGGGAGGTATTTTATTATAACATTTCAAACAATACCCCATGAAAGAAGAGGCCACTTTAGCCAGTCTGAAACCTGGTTGAACTAATTGGTCCCTATTTCTTGTAACATAATTATGTCTATCGCCTCTTTTGCTAAAAAGATGAAGTTTTTTTCTAACGTACATGATGTTTTCATAGATATATTGACAAGGCACCGTCAATATGTTAATATCCTTAAACAGTTCCCTTAGAGAATCACACCGGCGGAGATTGTAAATAGCTCTGATAGCTCTTTTCTGTAGAGTAAAAATTGAGTCGATGTCTGCAGCCCGTCCCCATAGTACTAAGATACTATGATATACTTAAAACATAATCTTTATTTAGGGACCATCGCCGCGATTGTGGTGTGCCCATTTGGTCTGTTGTGGTTTTTAGAGATGTATATAGAAACCGGTATATTTATTATTTTTTTATAAGTTTATTCATACCAATGTCTTCTGAGTCAAATGCAATCAAACGAATAAATGGAAATATTGCTGAGCATTTTCCATCTGTATTTTGCGTAATAAATTGTGATACGCATCGACTTCATTTGTGTTGTCGAACGTAAGTTAAGCAACAAAATTGTCATTGCAGCTGATACATGTACGCATCTTGACATGATTTCACATCATGAGCTCATGATGTGGATTCATTGGCCTTTACTGTACGACATCTATAACTCTCATGTGTAAATACCTCTGCGATAAGTTGCGACAGTATGATCCGCGAGTGTTTCATAAGAAATTAACTTTACTGCAGAAATAAATTGCAACATCGTTAACATTATGTAAACGGTGTTGCAAGAAACTCGTGCAACTGTTCCGGAAATCTTCTCGCTGGTGAGGACGCAGCCTTACGGTACACACTTCAGTTGCAGTATCATAATGCTGCGTTTTCTCCATCACTATGTTTCATCACTTTCATGTATGAAAGACTTTCATCTTCTGATGGTACTACTTTATATTCAGTAGGATTTTCGTTTCAACATTATTGAATTGGTGCCATTTAAAACGTATCAAATATTCACATTGAAATCAAATTAATAGTCCGTTGATTCCGCTCGATCAGGCTTGAATAGCAATTTACCACAACGAATGAAATTACCACAGCTAATTGTGCGATTTACTATAGTTACTCGTTATACTGGAAATGCGTCTGATTTTCAATTTCATTTTTTATTGGGATTATGATAGATGGATATTGAATAACGTTAAGCACAAGAAGGCACCGTTCTAGTGTATCTACAGAACACACAAAATAATGATACGAACACCTTGCGTTGTTTGTGTTTCCGAGATTACATTGACGCTACAAAGTTTAGTCACTTTACTATACGTTATAATTATATTATACGTTATATAATATATATAATATACGTTTAGATATTGTCTTATGTTTACATAGACGATATACCTTTAAATCTAAATTGACTGACCACCAGAAATCTTTAGTTTTAAAGATCAAGATACCTAAAATGTGATGCTGAACGAACTTGAATTTGATTATTTGTTTTGTAGAAAAAAATAAATGCCACAGCCACTTCAAATAACTCGGTTTGTATCTTGACTGAACGCTTGGCTGGCAAAGTCAGGTATCGAGTGTCTTTCAAAGAGTCAACGGGGCTTTGCGGTATCTGTATCGTCTGAGGAACTTTTCACCTGCAAAGATGAAGACAATGCTTGTTCAGACTTTAATTTTCCCTATAATCGACTATGGTGACGTGTGCTACTTTGACCTGAACACGGTCTTGCTGGATAAGCTCGATAGACTCCTCAAAAACTATACCCGGTTCATATTTAATCAGAGGAATACATAACATGTGACCATGTTTCGAACTTCAGGTCGGAGCTCATATGGTTGTCTATTCGCCAGAGAAGAAGTTGGCGCGCTCTGACTTTTTTTTTAGGTGGGTAAATCATCTAATGACAAATCCCGCTCTTGGGCGGAGCGGGAGATAGTGTCAGACTTTTCCTGACTAAAAACCCACTTCTGTTCCTTCTTTGCCTTCATCACGGGGCCCCGGGCTTCGCTTTCACACTACCCGTGGGGCGCGCTCTGACTACAATTTTCTCTGTGCTCAACTCTCCCACGCCTCCATCCTATCTCATAACTCACATTCAATATCTATGTTCTTCACTTGCAAGGAATCTGCGTACCATGAAATATTTTAATTATTTTTTTTAAGTTTGTCATTAATATTCATATTCATTGGTATCGTTGATACTTGTGTCGTGACAGCGATACCAATGAATATGAAATTGGTAGTGATAGTTTTTATGAAGAAGATTAAATTTTGAAGAAAATAAACCAAAGTTCTCTGCACTGGCAATGACAACCCGACGAACAGTGAGTATCTACCCTTACGTAGTTGAAACTTCTATCATCCGAACTAAGCGTTTCGCTTCGTCGTTTATACCGCGTACATCGAAGGATTGGAACGATTTGCCTGCAGCGGTCTTTTCATATAGCATAGCATAGCATAGTCGGCCTTATAATGTTCCCACTGTTGGGACTCAGGCCTCCTCTCTAGGAGAGGGAATGGGCCGTAATCCACCACGCGGGCCCAGTGCGGGTTGGTGGATGTCACATGTCTTCGAATTTTTGGTTCTAGGACATGCCGGTTTCCTCACGATGTTTTCCTTCACCGTTTTTAGAGCAGTGGTGATGAAATAAATTACACAAAGTGATACGCCTGGCTGGGTTTGAACTCGCGACCTACAACTCGTAAGTCGGGGCCGTTACCACTCGGCCACCACTGCTCTACTCGGCCACCACGCGGTCTTTTCGCCCAATTATAATTTAGGTGTCATCAAGGCAAGAGTGAATAGTTCCACTTCCCTTTATAAGATCTTTAGAAAATACCACATCCCGCCAGCCTTCTTACACTTTCGTAGAAAACTTTTTTTTGCCCATTTTGTACAATTTCTTAATTGTTACCAATCAAACTGAACTGATGATGAAACCGGAACGCAGTCACGGTTCCTGTGATTACGTTCCGTTTAATTAAACAGTGGATTCTAGCCGTGTTTAGGCTTATTAAAATTGTTATGATATACACTCTGGTTATAAGGTACCGTCAAAGTGATCTGATAACCAAGCCGAAAGGTTGTCACTGACACTGTTTAATAAAAAAAAATTTCTAGTGCAGTTCCAATAAGGCTAAACATTAGCCTTATTGGAACTGTCACGAGTTTACTCTGGCTATAAATAGTATTTTTATAGATAGATCATACTGTCACAAAAATACAAAAACGTAAGCTATTATTATCTACGATTATCTTCCTAGCTCTTCGTGCTGTGCTGGTGCTGCCGCTTCGGCTGCGGAGAACCTCAAACGGCGGAAATATAACAACCTCGTCGGTAGTTATATTTTTGAGCCGTTTGGGGTTGAAACTCTTGGGCCGTGGGGTCCGAGTGCTCATAAGCTTTTCAAAGAATTATCCAAACGCTTAGTTGACACTTCGCGTGACCAAAGGGCTGGCTTTTACCTCGGTCAGAGGTTAAGCATTGCCATACAACGTGGCAATGCGGCCAGCCTTTTGGGCACACTTCCAGTCGACAGCGATGCGGAGGAATTTTATGACGCCATATTTTAGCTAGTAGTTTTTGCCCTTAGTGTATATATAGTTTTAATTAGTTAAGTGTTTTTATTGAATTATACAGTTAATATTATTTGTTGAATAATGAATCATGGTGTACCAAATAAACACGATTATCTTATTAATCAGATTTTTATTTTATGATCAGGCGGGGCGCGGAGTGGTGCGGAGCAGCCGCCGGCGACATGCCACCGTGGCCGCACACGCCACTGGTGGCTCTTTTGCTACTAACTAGTAAGTATGCTCACTATTTACGGCACAGTTTCCAAATAGCACGATTGTGTTTATTTAACACATAGCAAGAGAAAACATCCTCCACCATTTAAGGTCGTGACGTCATGATGTAGGTCCTCACCGGATTGATGAACCGTACGAGGTTTGATGCCCGCTAGGGCCACAAGGAAATTTTAAAACTCGTGGTCCTAGAATGCAAAAAGCAACTGAAAGAATATAGGTGGGTTTTTTCTTGCCCCGGAGACCTTCTTCGGAGCGTTAGATCATGACCAACGCGTTAAGCATCAGTTAGGTTGACTTGGTAGATACAAAAGGGCTATGCCTCGTTATAATACTTAGGAGCGGTTGTATAGTCGGTCGTTGGTCCGTCAACGATTGCATCACTACTTACCATCAGGTGGGATCGCAATCAAGCACTAGTTTATATCAAATAAAAAAATTAAAATTGTGATTTAGTCAACTAAATCTAATTTACTTATTGGTAATATCTAAATATAGGTGGACTAACTCCAGTTTAGGCTTGTTTACTATTTATAATAAATATTATGTGTTGTATGTGTGTGTTTGTTGGAGTTTGAATGGATGGGGGCTGATTGTAGTCTAGTATAGCATAAGTCGAGTAAACACGCGAGTGAATCTCAGTGATTGTATTGGTAACCGAAATGGTGAGCTTTGACTATTTTATCCTTACTTATTCCTTTCTATGACATGAACAAGGTGACCTAAGATTGCGTTTGATTTTAGGGACTCGGAGAAAGCTTTTTTTTTTTAGTGAACTTTACTTCGTGTGAAATCTATTCGCACACCAGTCTTTGTATCTACACCGTCACCAGCCCACGCTGAATATCAGCGCTGTAGACTTGTCGCAGTATGCTGGGAGTTTTCCCTATAGAATGTTTACGATTTGAATGCTAGTCTTAAGATTGCATCATTTCCCACAAATAAAAATTGTTTTTCTTTCTTCCTTCTTTCGTACCAACATACTGTGTGTAGCTGAGAGGTTCGGGACTGTTACTTCAGTTGCATTTACTGCCAGTTCATTAACCTAACTCATGCGATCTCCTTTCGATATCGCAGTACAACGATGCTTTAAACCAACCATAAGCAACACGACCACTGACACATTGAAGTCTGAATCTAATAAATATTCGTTACAATTTAGGTGACGGCACGCGCACTTCCCGGGAGTGGGGAAATTTTGACCAAGCACTAGTGCTCGGCAAAACGTAGCTTGGGTGCTTGGTCAAAATTTCGACGCCCTAATTCGAGTCGCATTTGCAAGGTCACTTACATATTACTTATCTAGGAAGATGTACGAAGGTTCTTACTTTTTAAAACCCGCATCCATACAGGCCACGTATCACGCTACAAAGACGGTAGGTGGACAGCCAAAACTACAGTGTGGAAAGGGCCAGAAGGGAAAAGAAGAGTAGGCAGACCTAAAAGAAGGTGGGCTGACGATATAACTGATACAGCAGGAAATGATTGGCAAAATATAGCTAGTGACAGGGACAAATGGAAGGAACTGGAGGAGGCCTTCACCCGTGGAGGGGCCCATATCCCAACGAACTTACTAACCTAGATAATAAGGATAAACTACTAACAAATTAGAAATGGAAATAGTACTTAGAAGTAAACTTTATATGTATGTTATGATAAGGGTAATGGGAAATAATGGCTTTTTTATTTTTTATTTATTTTATTTTTTATCCATACAGTCCACTACTTATTTTGAACCAGCTGCTCTCTGCTTCTGGGGTATTAGCAAACAATTTTATATTTCCGCCCAAGTAAATTGGTGAAAGGTACCACCATTTTTTATTGGTACTTAGGGTACTAATAACTAAGTCGTCGACCACATTGTTGCTTTCCATCAGGTGAGATAGCGGTCAATCGCGTACCTATCAACAATAAAAAAAAAGTTCTAAGGAACGCTAGGGACTGTATCTCGGCAAAATATACCCGATTCCCGTAGGCCTCTTAAAGTTACAAAAAAAAAAAAAAAATATTTAGCGACTCACGTAATTTTCTTTCCTGAGGGGACATTGGAAGGCTCCTATGCGAGACGTAGCTCGGGGACGTATTCATTGCGAGTATCCACAAAATGGGGCAGATTAAGGAAGTGAGAAGTGACGATTCATTTTTTTTTCCACAGTCCTATGTCTTAGGATTGGATAAGACATGCTCGAACGAAGAGGATTAACGTAATTGAAAATAATATAGTTCGTAATGCAAGCGTTACATGTCATAAATATAATCCCCTCAGTCTCATAATTTTCATAACTCAAAAGAAAAGTAGATTTCCCTTCCTTATCTTCTTACCAATGGATTCTCAACTATATTTGATATTAACATTGTTTTCTTCCTTTCCCTCCTTGTACCTTAGTTTTCTAAGTCGGAACAAGGCAATAATTATGCTTCTTGGGAATTCATAACAATCGGTGGCAGTTTATCCAAGTCATTGAGACAAAAAGCCACAGAGTAAAGCAGGTATGGAGATCGGAGACCGACTCTTTTCCCATAATAGAAACCAACATAAAACCTAATTGAAGGATTATATTAGGGCAAAACGAAAATTTTATTAGGCTAGGGTCTTTGAGGGATAGTAACAACGTCAAAAAACTTGATATTGTTGAAACTGTATTTTCAGTTATAAATATCGACTCCAAATTTAGTATTGAATAGCCTATGAATAGGCCTAGCTACAGTGTTTTGTTTAATTATTGATCCAAGAATTGAAACCAACATTTCAGTTGCCAGTTCAGCATCTGAGATATCTGTGACTGAACTGAAATCAGTCTTTGAAACAGTAGTATATATCGAAGGATAGTCCACTTTTAAAATTTTAGTTTTACGGTTAGCTATTTTTTGGTTAGTTTTAATATTGAGGAGGATTGGCGCGTGGTCGGTAATATAAGTATCAAATATCAGTGTGATGCTCTTTAATTCAGATTTAAGGAAGATATGATCTAAACAATTTTTACCTCGTTTGGGCAGCCTATGAGTAGGGAGGAGTCCATGAAGGGCGGTTAGGTTTAGGTATTCGTTGGCCTGCTGATTTAAATGATCTGGGATAATATTTATATTGAGGTCTCCGAGTAACGCTATGTTTTTATAGTTAGATGTGGAAGTCAGAATGTCATCAAGACCGCATATGAAATTTTCAATATTACGATTGCAAGGGGGGCGATACAAAGCAATTATTATCAGATCTACAGATTCCAGCTTACATAACATACAATTTGTATCTAATATGTTTGGTTCAGTAACTGTATGCGATAGGAAAGATTTAACGTATATAATAATACCATCATTTTGGTTGATATTATTTTCTGAATGATAGCTTACATAGCCATCAATTGGAGGAATATATGGCGTTTTGCTTAACCAACATTCAGTTAGGATAATCACTTCTGGAAGTATATTCAGAGTTTGTAAGAACACAGTGAGCTCATCCATGTTTCTGCTAACGCTGCGTATATTGACATGTAGTATATTTACTGAATGATTTGTATCAGTCAAGATATTTACAGATTGCTACGGCTTACAAGTATAAGACTGGGTTGCACCTATAGCATCCAACTCATTAGATATTGAGGTCAGGTCTAGCATTTTATAGTAAAGTAAAAGAACACATATTGGTACAACACAAGATTCATTTCCTGTCTACTAGATGCTTCGTCAAGAAAATAAACAGTTACTAAACAACCAAGAGAAAAGTTTAGTTTCAATATTAACTTTTCGAAGACTTCATATTCAGCGTTGTAGTTATTGGAATCAGCAACTAGACAAACATCATATTTGAGGATGAAACAGAGTGGCTGTTGTAGGGACCGAACCGTACAAGTGTTCTGGAGATTTTGTGTTACTGTAGATGTGTATTGTGAAAGTGTAAAATGTGCTGTTAAGCGTTTACATAGTCTGATAACTAAATGATTTACAAAAACATAAAAAAAATAAAATACAAAAAGAAAATAAGAAAGAAATAAGAAATAAGAAGACAATCATCGATTGTTGACCAAAGTTAATGTTGTGGGGTTTTGAGTAGGTTAGCCAGACACGACATTGAAGTGACGACGACCGAGTCCATGCCCTCACGCTTGCGAAGAAAAATTTTATTGTTCTGGGACCAACAAAACTTGTAATCATGAGCGCTGGCGAACTTTCGGGCTTCGTAAAACAATTGTCGCAAACTATTTGGTAGGTGATCGGCAACATATACCGGTTTAGGTTCTCCTTTTATACCAATATGAGTGCTGTTTAATTTTTCCGCGGAGGGGCGCTCTTTATTGAAAGCCCGAATAGCGTCCAAAACCTGTTTCTTAAGAGGGACCGTGATCAAGTCTGCAACGATTGGCCTATTTGATCCTTTTTTCCCCGGCATACGATAGACGTCTCGCAGATCAGCTGATATGAATGGGACCTGGAGGACATTGCATGTTTGTAATACTAAGGCCGTCAGGTCTTCTGTAGTCTCCCTCTCACTTATCGGAACATTTCTTATTTCCAAGCATGAGGATCGTGAAATATTCTGTAAGTCACCCACCTTCTTCTCTAGTTCCATGATATAAGCTCGTTGTTCTTGTCGCTCCTTTTCAAGTTTCTGTACCGACTGTCTCATGCTCTCATACGCCAAATTTATATGTTCAATAGATTTCTCAATCTCGATGTTTGTCTTCTGTATCTCTTTGTTCTGCAGCTTTACTTCATTGATATCGGATGTTAATTTATTCAATAATACATCCTGATCACTTTTCCACGTAGACAGTAAGTTCATTATTTTATCCTCAAATGTCTCGACCTCACTTTGTGGGGAGTGACTCGGCGAGGAGTCTGGCTTGAAACGTTTGTTTCTTGAAGATACGTTGATATGCGCTGGTTCATTTTCAATGGTTGAGATTGATATCTCACCTGATGGTGATGACATTTTATGCTGACTCTTCATACCATCGCCTGCAGGAGGTGATCGTTGAACTCGTGGCATTATGTTGCACTTATTTTAATAACAACGTAGACAAAAACAACCAAACGGGTCGACGCGTAGAACGCAGCATACGTAGCACACGTAGCACACCTTCCGTTTCGTAGCTGCGTAGCCGCTAGTTAATGACGTACTTCGTAGCCGATGCGTCAGTGAGCGGGCGCACCGCACGTAGTGTCCGGCAAATTCGGCTTCTGCGCTTGCGATACGGTGGCTCGGTAGAACAGGCACACACCTGCGGCGCGCGAGTTTCGAGTTCAAATCCCGACAAACACCAATCACAAAAAACTCATTTAGGCGCGCTTACGGCACGACTCTGAGAACAGAGTCTATCCTTTTCGAGGGGCGGTGACCAGCCGTAAAACGTCCGTAAGAAGAAACGAGAATTTAATTCAAAGACCCCGACCAATAGAAATTTAGTATAATTGAATATTTGCACATGATCCGAGAACACGCGAAACACATCCACTTCCAGTGACGGCAGGACGACGACCTTTGACTGTTGTATTGCTTGTATTTTTTGTACTTCACATTTGATGTCAAATATGTACTTTTTTTTTAATTAGGCACATTAACTGTATAATTCAATAAAAACACTTAACTAATTAAAACTATATATATACTAAAGGCAAAAACTACTAGCTAAAATATGGCGTCATAAAATTCCTCCGCATCGCTGTCGACTGGAAGTGTGCCCAAAAGACTGGCGGCATTGCCACGTTGTATGGCAATGCTTAATCTCTGACCGAGGTAAAAGCCAGCCCTTGGGTCACGCGAAGTGTCAACTAAGCGTTTGGATAATTCTTTGAAAAGCTTATGAGCACTCGGACCCCACGGCCCAAAAGTTTCAACCCCAAACGGCTCAAAAATATAACTGCCGACGAGGTTGTTATATTTCCGCCGCTTGTGATTCTCCGCCGCCGCAGCGGCAGCACCAGCACAGCACGAAGAGCTAGGAAGTTGGGATGGCGCAAGAGTGTCTACACAGGTAGCGTCCCACACTAAAGGCCTACCCATCTTCCACGAAAATAAAGACATACCGTCCGGTCTCTTATCATCGTCGCGTGCCAGGCCATGAGGTTCCAAAACAGCCGGAACGCCGACGGTGACAAGGGCTCGTCGGATGATGTCGTTAATATTCGCGTGCCGTGCTATCCGTCCCGCGCTTCGACTGCATGACAGGCCGTGGTGACCAAGGTTGTTGACAACTTCGCCACAGTGGCAGCGATGAGGAGAACAGCAAGAAGCGCCTAGGCGTAGGGCAACAGCTAGGCGGAAAGTAGTATCGTCGAATAAGGTGCCAATATTCGACGACGACAGTGCGTGAAGCCAAAAACCTGACTCCCAATTTCCCTCAGCCAGGAGGCGCGCACGCTCCGCAGTAGTAGCAGATGTTAGGAATAGGTTTTTTCTGGACTACTTTGCAGAGCGGCTCATCCCACCGTCTCTGGGAGGTTGGGTTGTCAGGCGGATTTGTATTCGGGCAAGCGATTCTCCAGGAATCCATAGCCTCGGTGAATCACGGCACTTCAAAAGGAATCAGTGTGGAAGTTAGAATATTCCTGATTAATTTATCAGTGCTGTGAACCAAAGATATGAATGCCGGTAGACTAATACTGGTAATTTTGCGGACGCCGAGGCCTCCCATACGGATGAGAAGAGTAACTTGATCCCAAGCTCGATCGTCCAAGGCCATATTTAAAATTAAAGTAAGTGTATGTCGGATAATTTGGTCCATTTTTTCCAAAAGGTAAAGGTGCTTCGATAAGTGGGAAGCACAAAGGAAATATATTAATTTAGGACCGAAACAACGATAACGAATTAGGGTAATGGCCGAATGCATGTTAATTTGGAGTAATCTTTCCGAAACGTCATTGAAATTTTGTATTTTTTCCTCCACAAAACTGGGAAAGGAATTCTCAAAGATTGGGGACCCAAGGAGACGAAAAGAACTTTTATCGATAATTTTGATTGCAGGGGCTATTGCATTGAATTTTGGACGAGTCAAATGTCTGTCAGTACCTACTGTCAGAGAGTACTTGATAATAAATATTATTATTATTGTTTCGTTATGAGTTATTATATCTCAGAACCCTGGGGTCCTGGACTTATTATTATTATTATTGTGTATGTTCGCAAAACTTAAAACTTTTTAAAATTAGAAGTGCAATATACATCAAATTGTAATACCTAAATGGAGATTAACTATTACTAACAAGTCATTACTTGTAAACAGCACATGCTTTTATAACAAGTTGTTTAGCAAGGAAAAGTTCAAAGCCCACATCAGACGGGATTTTATAAAGAAAGCGTATTACTAGATTAATAAGAAAACTGCTTCTGCACATGTGTTCACGTCATAATATTGAATTTAAGTCAAACCTAATCTCTAAAACAATTTGTAGTACCTCTTGCCTCGATAGTCGTTACCGAGGATTGTATAAGACACCTCGGTATTAATTAATAAAAGTCTACGTTCTGAGTACGTGGTGTGGTTTTATTGCGATAAACAAATTTTCGACTCGCCGACAAAACAGGGCGAAAAGATCTTCGATTATCATAAGGTCCTACGATCCGGAACGTTTTTTGGATAAACGCTACAGGCGCCCTCTAGTGTCAGAGTTGAGGATCAGAAAATAGCAGTTGATCGAATTGTCAATTGATCCAAGTTGTAAGACTGTGTTGAGCGCAGCGTGAACTACGGAGCCGAGATGAGCGGAGCGTGGTCGACGAAGCTGAGTTGAGCGGGAGCGTGATCGACGAAGCTGAGCTGAACAGGAAAGTGTGTTTAGTGATCAAAGTGCAACTTAAAAACTGTAGTACATTTTACGTCATTAACAGTTCCAAGTGTCAGAGACTTGTAAAAATTAGTTATTTGATGGACTTAGAAAAATTTAAAGAAACTTGGGACTTGACTTGGAATAATTCTGCAAAAATTGAAGAGACCCCGAAACTATGCCCGATTTCACCAAGAGTCCAGTTCAAACACTTAGAAAAATTACGACATTCAAACACTTAGTTAATTTCAAAACTGTGGAACTTAGCAAATTAAGCACATCAAATCATTTGCTTATATCAAAATATCCGATACTTTAAATCATGGAGGCTAAGTTAAGATTGTTGGAAGATATCAGAAGTCGCATTCAGAAGGGGCTTATTAACTTCAGAAAATCTCCGAAAGACCGAATTAATCAACCATATTGAATCCCGTTTGGAAATATTAGACAAACAGTTTGAAGATTTTACAAGAAAACATGAGGAGCTTTTGATCAACTACACAGAAAATGAATTGAGTGCAACCAGTTACATGAAGCATGATGTGTTTGAGGCTGTTACCGACACCTTTATAACTTATAAAGTAGAGCTAAAAAATGCGTTGCTAAAATCTCAGCTAACTGTTGTAAGTGATGTCTCACCGGACCATAGTCAACCGAAAATGATGTCAATTGCTAAATTACCTAAAATAACAATACCTGTTTTTAGTGGTGCATATCAGGAATGGTCAACGTTTAGAGATTTTTTTTTGTCACTAATCGATAGTAATCAGACTCTTGATGATGTACAACGTCTACATTATTTAAGATCACAGTTGAATGTCAGGTGAAGCATCACAGCTCATAAAGCACATACCGATCACGCATGCAAATTATAAAAAATGTTGGACTCTGTAGTCGTTACAGTAATAAGAAATTTTTAGCTAATTGTACTCTCAAGCGCTTACTGAACCAAAAACAAATGACGGTTGAGTCATCTGTTGCTCTCAAGAAGCTTTTAGATACAACAACTGATTGCTTGCATGAACTTTCAAATCTAGGGGTGCAGGTAGACGCTTGGGATATTATTATTATCTATTTAATTGGCTCCAAGTTGGACGTTGAGACTCGGAAGCAGTGGGAATTGCAGGTAAGTCAATCTTGCGAGGAGCTTCCCACCTTCAAGGATTTTCGAGACTTTTTGGAAAAACGTTTTTGGGCTTTAGAATTTGTAGAACCTCAAAGTAGTAAGTATAAAGGTAGTACTAAAGCATGTCACGTCGTTTCAAAATTATCCTGTCCCCATTGTTCTGAGGAGCATCTCTTGTGTCATTGTAAAAAGTTTGCTCAGGAGACTGTTGATCAGCGTCGTCAAATAGTTAAATCCAATGGTTTGTGTTTTAATTGTCTTCGCTCAAGTCATCTTAATATTAATTGTCGAGTAAATACTAAATGCAAAATTTGTAGTAGAAAACATCATTCACTCTTGCATCTATCAACGGATTCAGAAGCGAAGACGAGCTCTACCGCGTCTTCTACGCAAAAGAAAACACCACAGAACGAGGCCACGGCTGAACTTCATATTTCAACCCATTTTGCACAAAATACTCATAGTCAGGTCGTACTGGCTACAGCCGTAATTAAGGCTAGGTCGCAAAATGGGTATACACAAGTTTTGAGAGCCCTGTTAGATCAGGGCTCACAAGCTTCCTTTATTACAGAATCAGCGGTTCAGTTATTAAAGTTAAAAAAGATAGCGGTCAAAACGTCTATCTCAGGTGTGTGTGGAGGTCAGAGCGATGTAACGTCAAAGTTTATGGTAAAAGTGAACCTTCAGTCATTACACGATCCTGACTTCACTTTACAAATAAAGGCTTATGTGCTGAGTAAGGTGACTACAATTTTACCTGAAAGGAAATTTACATTGGTGGATAGGCCAGAGCTAAATAGTATGAATTTGGCTGATCCAAATTTCAATAAACCTAACAAAATTGACATTTTGTTAGGGTCGGGAGCCTATGCCAAAGTCTTAAAAGAAGGTTTAATCAAAGACCCTAAGGGTAAAACTATGGCTCAAGATACTTACCTTGGCTGGATCATATCGGGAGAAGTCAGCGATGAAGATAGAGTATCGTCGTGTCATAATGTAATTCTAAGCATGCACACTAAGGTCGAAGAAAACGAAATCCTAAAAAGGTTTTGGGAACTAGAGGCAGAGCCAACAGGCTCTGAAAAGTCAATTCTTAGCCCTGAAGAGCAAGCATGCGAGGATCACTTTGCTGCTACTACATGTAGGGATGCAGATGGCCGCTACATCGTAAAGTTGCATTTTCGATCCAGTAAAACACCCTGTAATACAAAGGAAATAGCGTTAAAAAGATTATATAGTCTTGAACGGAAAAAAAAGGAAAGTTATATCAGAGATATCACGCTTATATGATCCGCTAGGTTGGATTGGACGAGGTATAATCGTCACTAAAATCTTCATCCAAAAACTATGGATTGCTGGTTTGGATTGGGACGAAGAACTGTCTGAAGATCTTCTAAAAGAGTGGCAGTCTTACCGTTGTGGGTTGCATACACTCAACAACTTCAGAATTCCTAGGTGGAAAGAAAAAGCAATGATCAAACAGTTGAATTACATGGTTTCTCTGATGCATCAAGCGTAGCATACGCCGCGGTTGTTTACATCAGAGTCATCGATGCTGTTGACCAAGTCCACTGTAATCTGGTAACCACAAAAACGAAGGTGGCTCTGATTAAGCAAATTTCTATACCACGACTGGAGCTATGTGGCGTAGTTTTAGTTACCAAATTACTTTTAGAAGTGGCTCGTGTCTTGAATATTCAAAAATCCAACTTTCATGCTTGGACGGATTCCACGGTCGTGCTGGCTTGGTTGAGCGATCACCCGAGCCGATGGAAAACCTTCGTCGCAAACCGAACATCTGAAATCCTTAATGCCCTCGATACCACCCAATGTCATTATGTTAATACAAAAAACAATCCAGCTGATATTGCTTCGAAGGGTAGCACATCAACAGATTTAATAAATAACTCACTTTGGAAGCATGGACCATCGTGGTTGCTTGCTGATACCATAGAATATAGCAGACCCAAGGCTATAATAACGAAACTGGAACTAAAATCTATAAAGGTTCATGCGGCACAGATACTCGATCAGCCAAGTGAACTAATGTGGTCTAGATTTTCATCGTTCCGTAGATTAATCAGGACTCTAACCTATTGCAGACGATTCCTGAAATTAAAGACAGCCAGGGAATCACGGACAAGGTGGCCGCCTTACCTTACAGCCTCTGAGATTGCAGATACCATGCATTGCTGTCTCAAGCAGAGTCAAAGTGTTTGGTTTGAACGAGAAATCAAGGCTATCCAAGCCGGAAAAGACGTCAATATAAGCAGCCGTTTGACATCGTTGAATCCTTATTTGGATGACAAGGGCTTGATGAGAGTAGGGGGTAGGATCCAATATTCACAACTTGGTGAGGATATGAAGCATCCCATTATCATTCCTAGTCAGTCCCATTTGTCAAGATTACTTATCACAGATGCTCATGAGCGTGTACTGCATGGAGGACCTCAACTGACTCTTAATTTCCTTCGATCAAAATATTGGATTATTCGTAGAAAGAATATGATCAAGGCTCACATCCGCGACTGCGTACCGTGTATTCGTCATGCAGCTGTAACACGAAATCAATTAATGGGTCAGCTACCATCATGCCGAGTAACTCCAAGTAAGCCCTTTCTTCATTCAGGTGTCGACTACGCGGGACCAATTCAAATACGAACAGCAAAGGGTCGTGGACATAAGTCCTATAAGGGTTACGTCTGTCTGTTCGTATGCATGGCAACCCGCGCTGTGCATATAGATGCGGTCTCTGACCTGATCTCTCAAGGCTTTCTTGCTACATTTAAACGCTTTGTGGCTAGACGGGGTCACTGTAGTCACCTTTACAGCGACAATGGTACCAATTTTGTAGGGGCGTCCAAAGAGCTTAAGGCCATGTTTCGCGATGAGTGTGCTTCACTTCCTCGAGAATTTGCCTCTATCTTGGCCAATAATGGAACCGAATGGTATTTCATCCCACCTCATTCTCCTAATTTTGGAGGTTTATGGGAGGCTGGGATCAAAAGCACAAAACATCACCTTAAGCGGGTAATTGGTGAGTCGACTTTGACCTTTGAGGAACTGAGCACAGTCTTATCCCAAATCGAGGCTTGTCTAAATTCCAGACCTATATCACAGTCTAGTGTGAACTCATCTGACCCAAACCCATTGACACCAGGACATTTCTTAGTCGGTCAGCCACTGGTGACGGCACCAGATTATAATTATGAGCATGCGACAGTCAGTAGCTTGAGACGTTGGCAATTGACACAAAGGATGATTCAATCTTTTTGGAAACGTTGGTCTCAGGAGGAGTATTTAACTATGTTCTTTCAACGACACAAGTGGGCTAAACGTACGCGCGATCCGAAGGTTGGGGATGTTGTCCTCGTAAAAGAAGATAATTTACCACTTGCCAAGTGGTTATTCGGTAAAGTAGTTGAAGTACACCCTGGCAAGGATAATTTAGTGCGCGTAGTTACCCTTCAGTGTAAGGACTCCCGAGTCAAACGCCCAACTTCCAAGTTATGCATTTTACCTGTCAACGAGGAATGATGTGTTAATTTATCGTTTTATTTCGTTATTTTATATAATATACAATCTACTCAGATAATGATATTATAAATTTAAAATTGTTCTGATGGTTAGATCTAATTGTTGATAAACCTAACTTTTCTCCTCTAGATATCGTTATGTTATTTTGTAATAAGATCATTGTGATCTCCGAGCACCAAGGATTTTAGTACAAGAGAAGTTATTCATGTTTTACTCTTTATCATGCCATGATGGGCGGTTTGAAAGGACTAGGTCCTTGGTGGGCGGAATGTTCACGTCATAATATTGAATTTAAGTCAAACCTAATCTCTAAAACAATTTGTAGTACCTCTTGCCTCGATAGATGGCGTTGGTCGATTTAAATTCGCGCTATGGTTTCGTTACCGAGGATTGTTTAAGACACCTCGGTATTAATTAATAAAAGTCTACGTTCTGAGTACGTGGTGTTGTTTTATTGCGATAAACAAATTCCCGACTCATCGACAAAACAGGGCGAAAAGATCTTCGATGATCAACATGTTTTTTTTTTGTGGTAAACTCATCCAATGACATCTCCTGCTCATGGGAGGAGCGAGAGGGGTAGTCTGCCTAAGCGGAGCATACCTCTACCGTATGCTCCACCGTGTCTTCCGGGCGTTCCATATGGTTGGTGTACCCGGGCGTTACTTCCGCACCAATCTGTTGCAGGAACTTCCCGAACTGACCATGCTCGCTGAGAATCTGCGTCATGCGGAAGGCGAGGTCTTTCCAGCCACTCCTCAAAGAGTGGACTTATCACCATACTTATGGTGTGCCCAGCACTGGGTTGCGACAGTCACTGTCGCCATTCCACCGTGAGATCTCGCTGGAACTTTGTCCACCATGTCGCGACTTGTCGCGGCAGTTGAGTTTCGCCCCGGCATTGCATCTCCTCGCGCAAATCGTACATGCGTGCAAGTACTGCTGGACTCCATATCCCATGGTGGCAGGCCAGCAAGGAAGCTCTCCGCTTCGCGGAAAACCGTGAGTTATCCCCGCACCATCCGTATAATAATAATAATAATAATCTTTATTTGTTTAAAACGTTAGTACAAGATACACAAAATAGGTACATCAGTTGACTTATAAACTAAAATAAACAATATATCTCTGGCCCCCACACTAGGATAACCTGTGTCGTGAGGTCCAGTCCCTTCCGTAAATTTACAAATTAATTAATAAATGCAGGTTTTGTGTATATTTTGCTATTATTATTCTTTGAATTTAAAAGGTAAAAATAAACAAAAGAAAAAAAAAGTTAGCTAATTTAAAAAAATAAAAATTGAAGATGCGTTTATGTGTGTGTGTGTGTGTGTGTGTGTGTGGTGTGATCGTGTGATTGTGTGTGTGTGATGATGTATGTGTGTGATTGTTTTTTTTTTTCCTTTTTTATTAAGTTCGTATACCTACGCGTGATATCAAACAATAATATTTAAAAGTTTCTCGGTATGGGCATAGTCTTTGGGTATTAACCATTTGTGAATTGAGATTTTAAGGTGAAATAAAGTCAGGTTTATTATAGTTTTATTAGTCTTAAAGAATTTGTTATATAAATATGGACCCATAAAAGTAAAAGATTGACGAGCAAAAGCTGAGCGAGCTCTTGGTGTGTCCCATTTAAGAGTTCTGTAAGAGGTTCGAGCTGTGATCTTCGCAAGTTTATGAAAGCGAAGAAGCACCGAGGTAATGTAAAGCTGTCTCACGCTGAGGAGATCACATTCTGAATACAGTGTACTTGTAGGATAACGCCAGGTTTTTTTAAGCGCTACTTTTAAAATCGCTCTTTGAGCTCGTTCGAGTTTGAGAAGATGTGTTTTTTTAGAACCTCCCCATGCAATGATGCAATAACCTAAAATAGACTGACATAGACAGAAATATACAGCTCGAATAAGTCGCGGTTCTGCCACAGACCGAATTTTTTTAAATATATGTGTTAGCTTCCTTACACGTTTCGTAACTGCATCGATGTGTGATTTCCACGAAAGGTGCTCATCAATGATTACGCCCAAGTATTTTATGCAAGAAACTTGTTCAATAGCCGGGCATTGGCATTGAGATGAAGATGGTTGCTTGTCAGACTCACATGTGTGCAATTTGATGCATAGAGCTTGCTTAGGAGCAGACTTTTTGCTTATACTTAAGGCTACAAGTTTAGTTTTGCCTGTGTTGAGGGTTAATAAATTATTTTTCAGCCGGCTGGCAGTAGTTCTAAGGCCCTTCTGAGCCACATCAACAACCTCTGTCCAAGTCTTAGCATGAAAAATTATAGCCGTATCATCTGCAAAAGTAAAAAAATTAGCAAGTGACAGTTTAAGTGAACAGAGGTCGTTGATGTAGATCAAAAAGAGAGTGGGACCCAAAATACTGCCTTGAGGCACACCATAAGCAATATCTACATAGCCACTAGTGTGTTCTCCTATTCGTACTCGCTGCTTCCGTTCGCTAAAGTAATATTGGAACCATTGCAGCGGTAGACCTCTAACTCCCAACAGTTCTAACTTTTTTAGTAGTAAGGGTCACGAAACAGTATCAAATGCTTTCGCCAGGTCCAGGAAGACACCGACACATTTTTGCCCTTCGTTAATTTTATCAGTTACAAAATCAACAAGACCTGTGACGGCATCTTCCGTGTACCGGGCCGAGCGAAAACCATATTGGTTAGGAGCTAGAAGGTTATTTACCTCTAGATATTTAAGTAGTCTTACATTGACTACCTTTTCAATCACTTTTGACACCGTGCTCAAAAGTGAAATTGGTCTGTAGTTAGACGGCTCCAGTGAATCACCTGCCTTGAAAATAGGTATTACCTCTGCAATTTTAAGGTTATTCGGAACTATACCTGATGATAAACTAAGGTTACAAATATAAGTTAGGGGCATGGCAATCACATATTTGTTAAGCTTTAACATGTCATTACTGATGTTGTCGTGTCCTGTAGCTTGACTGGATTTTAGCGCACCTATGAGTTTGATAACTTCAATTTCATCTGTTGGTTGGAAAAACAGCGAATGAGCTGATTGATTTGAATTATAGGTAAGACTTCTATTGTTAACTAATTCAGCTTCTGTGGTTTCCAAATCATTCAAAATTGTCTCAGCCAAACGCTCTCCAACAGTACTGAAATATTTGTTAATTGTATTTAAAGATTCAAAGGTATCGGATTTTAATTTTAATAGTTGATCATTATTATTTTTACTTTTATTAAGATTACAAATAATTTTTAGAGAGCTCCATGTCTTTTTTAGGTTGTTTTTATTTTCTGCCAGCAGGTTGCGTTCATATTTGTTTTTTTGTTCATGTAATAAGTTAACACATACATTCCTGTAAGTCTTATACTTGTTTTGTAGTTCAAGATTGTTGGGATTTTTCCTAGCATCAATATGTAATTTGTCACGAATTCTAATAGATTTTAAGAGACCTGGAGTAATCCATTTTTTAACTATAACATTGGAGCTGCGGAAGTTTTGAGTTGATTTATTTTTTTCAATAAGATTATTCATTTCGGAGATAAAATATTGTGTGCCCTCCGTAACATTGGTTATATTATAAAGTTCCGACCAGTCAAAATTCTTTAAGTTCTCATGTAGACTTTCATAATTGATCTTAGTGAAGCTTGTTTTAGGTTTATCAATCTGGAGATTTGAGCCAAGACTACATAGTACGCTACTATGATCGGTAACATCGGAATGACACACAATGGTTGTAGACGAGTGAGCGGATTTGATTAGACAATGGTCTAAGCAATTTTGTCCTCGTGTAGGTATATTATGTCCTGATACATAACCATAATGAGTCATTAAGCTTAGGTATTTTTCTGCACGGTTATCAATAGAGTTATCTTTTATATCAAGGTTGACGTCGCCTACCAATACGCAGTGTTGGCTTTTACAGTTCTCAATAAAGTTTTCCAAAGAAATTAGAAAGTTGTTTATGTTTTGAAAAGATGGTGATCGATAGATCGCTATTATAGTATAAGTAGAAATATTCAAGCGTAGGCAGTTAGCATCAATTATTTCCGGTTCCGACACGCATATCTGTAAATTCTCCTTTGTGAAAATTACTATTCCGTCACATTTATTTAAATATTTAGTTGAGTAAGAACATTTATAACCGTTTAAGTTTAATCCATTAAAAGATTCATCCAGCCAACATTCCGTTAACACAATAACATCCGGTTTAAATTGTAGACGGTGTAAAAGTATGATTAAGTAATTAAAGTTTTTATTTATACTTCGTATGTTTTGCGAGAATATTGTAAATTGTTTCGCACTATCCCCAAGGTGTTGTTTACAAAAATCAGGATTGTCCAATTCCACTGACTTAGTTAGTCTCATACTATCAATATCGTCTAAAAGTTTACTTTTATCTAGCATAGTGATAGATAAAAAATATGAAGTGCATTATTACTCGATATGTCGGAATATTAAAATAAAAGTAAGTAAAGTCTGTGGTATTCGTAAACCTGAGAAATCGATAAAATTGTAAGCGATTGATTTGTATACTTTGTATAGATCTCGCAAAGTTGTTAAATACATTGGGAGAACTATTTTTAATTAATGACATTGTAACATGATATATATTATTTGATATTGCGTAATTGTGTTTGCGCGTGGCTACATTTTTAATGCGTGTAAGTATAAAGTTTCGATTACAAGAGAAAGCATTAATAGTGATTGTTCTCAGATAAAGTGACTTGTGTTTTTGTGTATGTGATTGTGTATGTGTAGATGAATGGTAACAACGCATTTTTATGTTACAGTTAAGTTTAAATGCATTTAAAAGAATTAAAATTTTTATGAAATAGAAAATAAACAGTATTATGTTAATTAATATTAAACTGAGTCATTCTGACTTTCTCAAATTCTGTAACTGAACTTCATTCCTGATTTGAATGTATTCTGAGCCATCCTTTTTTTCAGATATACATTGCCGTTCGATGTCCAGCAGTATTTAAAATTTTCTGATTTTGCAATGTCTCTTGCGAGAAAGTGTAGCCGTCTGGATTTAGCAGTAAGTGATTCTGATAGAAACAAGGCCGAATAGTTATTTTCAATTCCTAGGTTGAGAATCTTTAATTCCTTTGATTTATTGTAATGTCTGGCGGTACTCAAGAATTTTGTCTTTAACTGAGTATTCGAAAATTCAGCAATAACAGTGGTCTTTAAAGGATCTTTCTTATTAGGCACACGGTAAACGTCACGTAAGTCGCCTGGGTGAAGAGTGATGTTTAAGCATTTCGAAAGCTCAGTTATGTAGTTAAAAAGAATGTCTTTGTTTTCCATTTGGACACGAGGAATATATCTCAGTTCGATACTGGTTTTTTTAAGAGATTTCTCCAGAAATTCGCATTTTTCATCAATATTTGAGATATGGTTCATTATGTTCTTCCGTTGATCCTCCAATCCATCAATTTTTGATTGCATTGACTTCAATTGAAGAGACACGTCATCAAGCGAGTGTTCTATTTCCTGATTTGTGGTAAAAATTGAGGAGTTTTGTGATTTTACTTCTTCAAGGTTCCTGTTCAGCAAATCAAACCTCTTATTTTGGGTGTCTTGGAAGTTAAGTAGCATTTCCTTTATCTCCATTTTAAACGCTGTAAGTTCATCATAGCTCTTATCGGTGAGCTTACGACGTGTAGCTCTCGTTGTGATATGACCTGCGTCCTCCCCAGACTCAATATTTGAGTCTGATGCTGATAGTGTTTTACTGAGTGGTGGAGAATGTCGCATCATGTTTATTATTAGTACGAGTAATTATAATTGGCTTACTTGACAAGTTTATTCACTGCGCTACGCGTATGGCAATGACCTTCTGCCGTGCGTTCAGCTAGGCCGCCGGTCGCTTTCGCAGCGACTGCACCCACACCGGCGCTCTATAAAGGGCCATGGACCGAACGATAACTGCGTAGAGCTTCCGGTAGGAGGCGTCTGGACCGCTTTAGGGCAGCTCCAGCAGCCAATTCGATTCAGTTTGGGAGCCAGACGCCGGAAGTGGTCCTCGAAATCCCACCGGCGATATCGAGGCGAGTCCCAGTTACTTCATCGTCGACCCAACGCCGATGTAAACTCCTCCTGCCATCAATTGGGAACTCCGTGGTGACACTATCCGAGGGCCGTGAAAACACATGGCCTCGAACTTGTACAGCGCCACCTCGAGTCCCAATTGCTGGATCCTCTAAACAACTGTCGCAACCCCGCATGTCGCTAGTTCGACCGCCGCCCGGTACGACTCTCCTTGCGCCAGGACCAGCGTGTCGTCTGCGTAACGGACCACGCTGACCTCGTCAGGGAGGTCGCCACGCTGCATGTAGTCGTACCCGATGTTTCACAAGGGCGGTCTTAGTACTGATCCCTGAGGAACACCGCACGGTATCTCTCAACGTTGCCACTCTCCCTGGTGACCAGGGTAGATACTCGTAATGTACCTGTCTAACAGGTAGGTCTCGATCACATGACAGGCACCCAGTGATGGCGGAATGCCCTCCTAATGCTACTCCAGGGCAGGAAATTAAAGGCGTTGGCAATGTCCAATGACACCACCAAGACTCACCTGCCCAGGGACACCGCCTTCCCCGTCGTGAGGGCTCGTACGTGCCGAACTTACCGTCCACAAGGCTCGGCCCCGCCCGTGCTAGGTGCGTGACAAGGCGGTCTGCAATTACTCTTTCAAAGAGCTTGCCCACGTCGTCGAATAGCACAATGGGCCGATACGCGAACGGAGAGTGCGCAGGGTGCCCTGGCTTTGCGATGAGGATCAGTTTCCCCGTCTTCCAGCGAAGTGGAAACTGGCCCCTCTCCATGCATGCGCTGAGCCCTCTTAATCGAGGCCCGAGAGTCTCCATAACCTAGGACCTAGGCTTTCCCAGGCAAGCCGTCGGGTCCTGGGGCAGTATTTTTGGCACTCTGCCTTCATGCCACTACTCTCATCTCTTCCTCGGTCACCTTTGGAGCATTGTCGTCGTCGCCATCTTTGGGGTGGAGCCATGGGAGGAAAAGAGGGTTCCCCTCGAACAAAGTGCTCACCACACCTTCCACAAACTGGGGCTGGAGACTCTGCGTCAGCGGGGGAGCCCATTGGCAAGTTTTTCCCGCACCACCTTGTAGGGGTGTCTTTATGGGTCTCCGTTCAGAGTCCCCAGCCACACGCTGTGGGCCTCTAGTTTGGACCGCCTTATCTCCGCTCGGAGGGTGCGCTTTGCCGCTCTGTATCCCTCGTACAGCTCCACCTCTCTGGCCTCCGCATCTGGTGGATGGATGCGGTGCCTGCGGTGTCTGACATACCGGCATCGCGCGGCATTGCATGCGATGCGCAATGTCGCAATCTCCGGTGATCACCATTACACCTGGCGCCGGGCACGTCTTGACCGGACTCGGGGCATTGCCACGTAGCAGATTTGCGACATGGCCTACCGAAACCACTCCGCCTCGGCGTCGATGTTGACAGGCCTGTCCGGTGCTTGCACCTGTGATGTGTCCGGAGAAAGTAAAGGCGGTGATGGAGACGCCGCCGGCGCCTACCAATATCACCGAATTAAGAGCCTCTACAGGTCTAGTCATGTATTACGCAATATTCATTAGAAACATTAGTTAAGGTTGTGTATATAACAAAATCCTGCTCAAGTTTGCTACCCCTTGGAAAAAAGAGAAAATCAAACTTCAAAATCAACGCATTCTAAAAATAGGTAAGTCCGTTTATGCCGCATATTTTGACGCTTGCAAGAGAATTAAAACCTATAGGGGGGCTCGTTGACCGAGAATTATGAAATTTGGCCTAAAGCAATGCAATTTAACACAAGTAAAGGAAAAACATCTAATAAACGATAATCTAATGTAACAACTCAAAATATTTTTTTTTTTTTGAAGTTCGAAAAACTCAGACTGAATCGCACTTGACCGGTTTTCCTATTTTTTATGACGAACCTAACAATTTATCTACTTATCTTAGTTTCTTGTGTGCAGCCTGCAACACGCCACACACGTCTCGCCGAGCGCGTGTCACGTGATCACGGCACGTCAGAGTGTGGAGTGTCACGTGACATCAGTACTTACTACACTCGGCACCTTTTCACATTTCAATTCCTTTACGATGCGAGCATCCCTTTACGATATATTATTCCCTTTCCGGATGAAATCTTGTTTCGCCGAGATTTCATCATTTCTCTATTGTCATTTATTGGTTTTGTGCTAATGTGAGTGTGAAGTACAGTAAATACGACTATATTAAATTACGGTTGATTTAATTCGCTTGTCACATCACTAAACAATATACTATTTACTTATGTTGAAGCTGAGCATCGACAGTAGTGGAAGTAGTGGGCAAGTTTGTGCGCGTTGTACTCGCAGCAGCTAATTGTGAAAGTAAAACAGAAACTAACTCCAACAAACAAGTGGCAACAAACTTAACTGAATTAGGTACACATTTGAGAAGTATTCTGTGAGCCGGGGATGCGGGTAGACACAACTTTAGTGAAGTAATGGCGGTCCGGACCGGTCCAGTGCCGTCACCGGTAGTAAGCGATCGCCCCAGTCCACCGCCGCCGCCGCCGCAGAACGACGGCTTTTTTTTAGGTCAAACGGTTTTAAAACTGAAGTTGCGCTGTTAGACTTTTAAGTGACTTAAAGTTAATCTTTGTTTGTGAGCGGAATTCCGCCGCGGCTGCATCGCTTGCCGGCCCGACTCGCATCTTGGGATACATTAGTGACTGTTGCCAGGAAAAGCTAAATAAAAAAATCCGGGCAAGTGCGAACCGGATTCGCGCATTGAGGGTTCCGTACTTACCTATGAAAACAGTTCAATTCCCGAATTGAGTTATGAAGATTTTTCCGAATCACAAAAAAGATTTTTTTTTCCTATACTTGTGCTATGAGATCTTGCTTCATACCGAATTTCAGGATTCTAGGTCAACGGGAAGAATTTTGATTACTCTATGAATTTTGATTCCTTTAAGAGTGTCGAAATATGCGTTTTTTGCGACATAAACGGCGTGTCTTTTTTTTCGTTACTTCAGGTGTTTGATTTTTTCACAGCTTCAAGGGAACGCAGACCTGAGTAATACTTTTAATTTCAACTCGATACCTCCACGAATTCTCGAGATAAAGAATCTTGTCAGACAGACAGATGGACAACAAAGTGATCCTATAAGGGCTCGGTTTTTTCCTCTTGAGCTATGGAATCCTAAAAATAACTTTTATTGCCTCACTTCGTTTCAAGTTCAGTAAATTCACGTCTCTATACTTTTTATTATTAAAACTATAAACACGGACACTTCTGAAAATTGCAAAAAATCTGAAATACTTTCGGATTTTGAGGTTATAATTACGTGAATAAAAACATGTACATGTTTTTATAGTACGTACGGTAATAACTTTTTATTAGTATTTATGAATGAAAACACATTGGATTTTATCTTTTAACGTTTCATTACAAGGTATGTACCTAATAATAACTAACTAACCCTGCTTGTGCCTATTAGGTAGTCAAGACTATTCTTTCTTTATATTTACTTATTGTTATGACTAACCTAAAGGGCTTGTGTGAGGAATGTATCGTTTTTGCGTAGCTTGAGAGTAAGTAGGTGTTGTATTTGACTTCGAATATGACATACATAAAATCTCTTTTGGTTAGGCACTAGAGAGTTCTCACTGCGCCTAGATGTCAACCACCAAGGAAACACTTGTAAGGTCACATCAACGATGCGCTGGACCAGGTCTCTAAGAAGAAGAAGCCAGAGCATAAGAAAAATGCTTGTTTTCCTATTGCTCGTGAGAGCTCATACAGCGCAGAAAAGTTCTGAAAACTAGGAGTCTGCAAGATCGTGCTGCTACTCCGAATACTCCGAGCTTAGCAGAGCTATCAAAACCAGTTGTCACCATGACAGAAACAATTTCATTGAGAGCTTTTGCAGCGACATTTAGAGATTTTCTAGCAAACTACAAACTGCAGACCTTTTTCAGAAAGTTAGAGTCCTTTCCAAACAGTTCAAGGCTAAATCCTGGGTCATAGAAGATATCAATGGCACTGTACTACACGAAAACGACCGCATTGCCGAGAGATGACGTGCTTACTGTGAGCAGTTGTAGTCAGATCCCCATTCGATGCCCGGAGTCGTCCAGGACTAGAAGAATTTAGAACTGGAACCCATGATTCTTCGTTTCAAAATATCCACTGCTCTTCAATCCCTCAAGAAAAAGAAGGCACCAAGAAGCGACCAAATAACAGCAGAAGTGCTTAAGGTGATTTGGTTGAAGAGACACTTTACAGGATCTGCTCACACATCTGTAAAACGGTGATTGTTCGCAAGACTGGTCGGAATCCGTAACTCTTTCGGTGCACATGATAGGGTCAACCAGGAGCTGCGGCAATTATCAAACCTCATCTCACATGCCAGCAAATTTTTGCTCCATACAATCGCAACCACTTGTAATGTGCTTGTTCGCAGTTCAAATGTAATGTATTGGGTAATTAAATATGTGTGTTAATAGAGGGTTGAAGATGCACCAATATGAAAATGGATAATTCGGGCGCCAGGTACATCCTCAAAAAAATAAGCTCGGATTCACTACAATTGGGAGAGCCTGTGCCTTTGATCTTCAGGCGGTAGACTATATGGGAAAATAAAAGATTAAAAATATAAGTTAAGCTTTAGCCTTTAATTTCTCCCAGCCCGCAGTCCATGACCAGGTTTAGATACCCATGCCCATGAGATGTTTATTAAGTGACATAGATTATTGGAACAAAAATGGTATTGTTGCACCTGTAGAAGCTAAGTTAAAAAAAAAAATTAATAAATAATCCTCATCCAGGCGATGTAGACCAGTCCGAAGGGTTCCAACATCGAGGAATGGAGAAAATGGAGAGTAAATATATAAAAAAAAAAACGCCAAACGGCTGAAACAAACCGATTGAAATCATTAGTTTCCATGAAAATTTCGAGTCCCAAACACGAGGTCGCGTAGAATTTCTTTATTAAAAACTCACCGTTTTTTTCTTTTGCTCGTTGAGTGCGCCTCAAAACATTAAAATAGACAGGGGGGCGAAAATCACATCAACTGGAAAGGATAAAGGGAACATAAAATTTCGGAACAAAAAACCCACGCCACGCTTTATGTGAAAATCCAATAATGAACTCTTACCGGAAAATATGTAGCAATTCTATTGGAAAATAGAGGATGGACTTCTCTTTTCCTTTTAGGCCATTACAGGGCACAAAATATCGACGATTACTGTCGATTTATTTAAAAAATTTACAGAAACAAAAAAATAGCTGCTTGTTAAGATATGATCGGGTCAGAAAGTGAAAAAATCAATCTGACAGCTCACTTTTTAAAAAATTTCGTTACTTGGATACAAGACCTTTTAGGAACGCCTACACATTATCGGTTCGGAAATCGCCTAAAAGCGAATCATGTGGCGAGACGATTTCGACTCGTTACACACTACTACCTGGATTGGCAAATCCCGCAGGAGCAAGTTGGTTTCGTAAAGGGCACGGGTATTCGAGAACAGACTCTCAATATCAGGCAGCTTTTTGAGAAGGCACATGTGTTTGATACGTCAATGATAATGTGTTTCGTAGACTACAGTAAAGTTTTCGACTGTGTCAACTGGGATTGCTTGTGGAAGGTCTTAAACAAACTTGGAGTACCTAATCATCTCATTGCCCATTGGCTCAAGCCAGGGAATCGTAAGAGTTGATAAATCAGCCTTATTACCCTTTAAATTTTGCCGTGGAGTGCAGCAGGGATGTATTTTATAGCCTAATTCAACACCTAAGGAGAATACATTATGAGACGTACCTGCGAGAGCTGGGAGGCAGGCATCACAAATGATGGTGTAAAAATCACCAGCCTGCGCTACGCCAATAACACTACTCTTCTTGCAGCAAATGAAATAGAAATGATTGCACTCCTAAACCGAATGGAGCGAATTAGCGAGAAAATGGAAGCTCCATAAACAAGTCCAAAAGCAAGGTCATGGTGGTGGATAGATCTAGGAAATTGGAGCTCACTGGCGCGTTGGACCTAGTAACAGCGGACAACTTTGCTTACCTGGGCTCCAATATCAGTAACGATAGTTCGTGCGAGAAGAAAGTTTGCAGGAAAATTGGCATAGCTAAGAGCGCCATGTCTCAGCTTGGTAAATTCTGTAGGGATCGCAACATCTCCGTAAAAACAAAAACCAAACTGGCGTCCGGGTCAGGGTCCGTAGACCCTGGTTTTCTTTATCATTTTGTATGGCGCTGAGACTTGGACGCTGAAAGCTGCAGACCGCAAATACACTGATATGCCTTTGAAATCTGATGCTGGAGAAGGATGCAACGTATTTCTTGGACAGCATTTCGGACCAACGTATCCATAATGCGAGAACTCAAAATCTCTTCGCGGTTGTCGTCCGAGTGTCTTCAAAAGGTTCTAGAATTCTTCGGTCACATTGCAAGGAAAGACGGTGGCAACCTCGAAAGGCTCATCGTGACCGGTAAAATGATTGGGAAAAGGTCTCGTGGACGCAGCCCAATACGTTGGTCCGACCAAATCCACACCGCTCTTGACTCTACGGTATACTATGCCCTTAACACCGCCAGAGACAGAAACAGATGGAAGAATATCGTGAGGAACATGTGGGATCACAGTCAAGCACTAGTTCATAATAATTTAAAAAAAGGAACACTAGAGATATACTATAATACGTCCAGTTTGCCTGATATATATTTTTAATCGCATGTAGGTGATAAGGGTGAGTCGATCACCATATTTCGGGTGTATATTCATATTCCACGTTGCTACTGAGAATTTTAAAACTCTCAATAACATGACTCAGGTATTGAACCTATGAGGAAAAACAGCCGCACTTACGACTAGTAGAGGAACTACACAGCCTTTGTAAAACAGGATAAGATAAATGGGATCGAAACTGTCATTACTATCAAATTTTAGGTTACTGACGATAAAAATATAGCACTTTCAAAAATAGTACACTGGTTTGATGTAAATAACCTTCTTCTTAATGAAAAAAAACTAAATGTATAAAGTTTACCATGCCTCATGTTAGGCAAGTAGAAACTAGTGTGCTAATAAAAGGTAAAGAGTTGAGTCCTGAAGATAATACAGTGTTCTTGGGCATAACTCTAGATGCTAAGCTGCAGTGGGGCCCACATATAAACAAATTATCAAAAAAACTTAGCTCTGCAGCATACGCTGTTAGACAGATTCGAAATTTAACTGATGTAGAGACTGCCCGTTTAGTTTACTTTAGCTATTTCCATAGTGTCATGTCGTACGGTATTCTACTGTGGGGAAATGCCGCCGAAATACAGTCAATTTTTGTATTGCAAAAAAGGGCTATTCGTTCTATTTATAAATTAAGTCCCAGATACTCCCTCAGAGATAAATTTAAAGAAATCAATATAATGACTGTACCTTCACAGTACATTTACGAGAACATTTTGTATGCACATAAAAATATAAGCATGTTTAAAAAATACAGTGATGTTCATAATTTTAATACTAGGAACAAACACAAATTTGTTCCTACAACCAGGCTGAAAAAAATAGGGGGCTCATTTAGATGCCAATGTATACACCTCTATAATAAACTTCCTAGTCATATTCAACAACTAAGCCTTAATAAATTCAAATTATTTGTAAAGCGAAAACTTTGCCAAAAGGCTTTTTACACTATAAAGGACTAAGTTGAGGACCAAAAGTCTTGGGATTGACCTGCTCCAGTACGCACTGCAACTGTTGTCTTAATATTATTTTTTCTTTTTAATTGTGCTTTTTATTATTTATTACAATTCGATATTGTAGATTATTTTTATTTTGCAATTTGACTTTTTTTTCTATTAATTTTTGACAAAAATGTTTACTTTGCTAAAGTATTACATTTTGTAAACTATGTTTTTTTCCTTTTATTATTGTGAACGTGAGGACTATGTTGATTGTTTTTTTTTTCCTTTTCAGTAATTTTAATGTATGTCTGGCAATTTGAGTATTTTCTGCGGCCTACCCAAATGTCCTTTCCTTGGTATTGTTCGTCAAGTCCTCCTTAGTAGTCCTGAGTTGAGCTTTACGAATACTGACAAATGCTTGCACTGACTGGACAGGTCCACTCAAATCTGTATGGTTCTTTCTTCAAAAGACCATTTCAGACAAATCTGCATGGTTCTCATGTGATTTGACCATTACATATTTACTGTATGGACTTTAAAAGAGACTTTGACCCCTGAGTTTGTTTCGGTGTTTCTTCTCAGGGTAGTTAGCTAGGAAACATCGGCCTCATCTAGTTTAAAAATGACGAAAAAAAAATTGACGTGTAAAAGTGTTTTTTAAACCTATTTACAAAATAAATATCATTTATCATTTAAATATCATTTATCAAATGTCATCTGTCAATTCACCGGCTACCAGTGTCGTCACATCGTTTCACACAGCGTTTTCAACTGATCTGCGGGCCTAAAAAGGTCACATTCAGCAATTCATCTAAAAGTAAATAATTTCCCGAATTCCTGCCTGCTTATGATCTTTTTGCAATTCTCTCGCGCCGGGTTTTAGTACAAGCCATGGTCCAAAGCGAGGAGGAGTCGCCTTCTTCTGCGAAGCAGTAATGTTAGCAAAGAAGAAGGACGCACGTGCACGCGCGAGGGCACGACACTCACGCCCCAGCCGACGGGATCCCGATCCCGATTTCCGGCCTGGACTGGCCTGTTGGTCTGGTGGTTAGTGGCCCTGACTGATATGCCGGAGATCGTGGGTTCGATTCCCACCCAGAACAAATATTTGTGTGATGAGCTCGATCATTTATTTGTTCTGTGTCTGGGTGTAATTTATCTATAATATGTATGTATTTAGAAATATATAAGTATGTTTATCAGTTGTCTAGTACTCATAACACAACCTCTGCTTAGCTTGAGACTAGACGGCGTTGTGTGATAGTTGTGGAATATTATTATTATTTCGTTTATTCATCATTTTATCTTACAAATTATATTTTTAAATATTTCAATAAAAAAATAAAAAAAAACATTTAAAAATATAAAAAATAGTGTCCCACCGGTATCGGGAACAGGGTCTAAGCTACCGGCGGTCAGGGCTCCAGAAAAAGGAACCTCCTAACAATACGAGCCGTGTCCAGGAGTACCGCTTTCTGAATCAAGCCCTTGATCCAGCCGCCTAACGCGAGCCTCCTAAGGTGTTTGTCGAGGCTCTTGGCTATTAAGCCATTGCCCGACACGACTATCGGTACAATGATCGCCGAGTCCACATCCCACATGTCGACAACCTCGCGAGCCAAGTCAATATACTTGATTTGTTTATCTTTCTCAGCTTTCACGAGGTTCTCGTCATGCGGAACGGATATGTCAACAATCATTGCACGCCTCTCGCTTCGGTCCACCACCACTATATCAGGCTTATTGGCTACAATAGTCCTGTCAGTGATGATGATCTTATTATTATTATTTCGTTTATTCGTATAGATATCTACATATAAATTATATTTTTAAATATTTCAATAAAAAATTAAAAAAAAAACATTTAAAAATATAAAAAATAGTGCCCCACCGGTATCGGGAACAGGGTCCAAGCTACCGGTGGTCAGGGCTCCAGAGAAAGGAACCTCCTAACAATACGAGCCGTGTCCAAGAGTACCACTTTCTGAATCAAGCCCTTGATCCAGCCGCCTAACGCGAGCCTCCTAAGGTGTTGGTCGAGGCTCTTGTCTATTAAGCCATTGGCTGACACGACTATCGGTACAATGATCGCCGAGTCCACATCCCACATGTCGACAACCTCGCGAGCCAAGTCAATATACTTGATTTGTTTATCTTTCTCGGCTTTCACGAGGTTCTCGTCATGCGGAACGGATATGTCAACAATCATTGCACGCCTCTCGCTTCGGTCCACCATCACTATATCAGGCTTATTGGCTACAATAGTCCTGTCAGTGATGATGGACCGATCCCAGTACAAAGTGATATGACCATTATCAAGAACTGGGTCGGGCTCATACCTGTAGTACGGCACTTCCGATTCCACAAGAGAGTATTTCAGAGCAAGTTGCTGATGGATAATCCTGGCTACAAGGTTGTGCCTATGCAAGTACTCTCCGTTAGCTAGACGAGAACAACCAGAGATAATGTGACGAATTGATTCTCCCGGACGGTGACATGCCCGACAGATGTCAACCGTGCCGTCCTTCACAATAAATCTCCAGTAGTTATTCGTCATGATAACTTCGTCCATAATTGCACTTACAAAACCTTCGGTTTCCCCAAAGAGGTCACCGAAACGCAGCCAGGCTACGGACGTCAATTGGTCTACATCGGGCCCGTGAAGGGCCCGGAAAAAGCGTCCGTGAAGTTCCTTGCTCTGCCATACTTCCCTGCGATCGTTAGTGTCAAGCACTACCGGTTTGCGCCAGTTCTCATTAGCCAGGGAGAGCGGGGTGAGTCCCTTGTCCACTGCCACTACATCTCGATGCTTACCCACGTCGGCAGCTACGAAATATTCCCTAAGACTGCATACCTCGCGGTTGTGTAGGGTCTTAGCATTTAAAAAACCTCGCCCCCCACACTTCCGCGGGATATACAGTCTCATCACCGACGATCGTGGGTGATGCATTCGGTATGCAGTCAGCAGAGTGCGGACCCTCCTATCCAGGGCGTCAAGTTCCGTTTGAGTCCATTTGAGTACACCGAAAGAGTACATCAATACCGGCATGACCCAACCATTGAAGGCGCGCACCTTGTTTCCGCCTGAAAGAAGGCTATTGAGTACCTTCTTCAGGCGTCCAAAGAAACGCTCCTTCAACGATTGCTTCATGTCAGTGATATTGATGCCTAGAGCTTCCGACATACCCAAATACTTATAGGTTTCGGTTGGAGAGAGGGATCTCAGGTTTATGGAATCCGTGAGTTGAGTGCCTACGGATTCCACAACCTCCCCTCGCTTTACATGCATGACCGCACATTTGTCCACACCAAACTCCATCCTGATGGCACTACTGAAGGTTTCAGTTACCTTCAGTAGCTCCATCAGTTGCAGATTGTTGGGGGCAAAAAGTTTCAGGTCATCCATGTAAAGTAGGTGAGATATAACCTGACCACCCCTCTTCAACCGATAGCCTAGACCTGAATTCTCCAGCAGTGTGCTTAGAGGATTCAAGGCTAGGCAAAACCAAAGTGGACTCAAACTATCTCCCTGGAATATACCTCGCTCGATCCTTACAGGTTCGCTATTCCTCTGAGTATGTCGACATCCTGGATAGCGGAGGACCGTACTCCACTGCCTCATACACGACATCAGGAAGGTGCGTAGTGTTGTATCTATTTTATACAATTCCAGCACCCTCATGAGCCATGTATGAGGAACAGAGTCATAGGCCTTCTTATAATCTATCCAACATGTCGACAGATCCTTTCGGGAACGTCGAACCTGTTGGCTAATGGTCATATCAATGAGGAACAGCTCCTTAGTACCGCGGGACCCGTTCCTACATCCATTCTGAGAAGGTGACATGATTAAATTTTTGTCAATATGACTATTAATTTTGCTTCTCAGTATAGATGTAAGAACTTTATAGACCGTCGGCAAGCACGTGATTGGTCTATAATTTTTAGGCTCCGCAGTACTACCTGACTTATGGAGCAGGTGGGTTATTCCTGTTGTTAGGAACTGGGGCAGCGACCCTGACTCTAAGGCAGACTGGAACTGATATGCCAAGCGAGCGTGCGATCTTGTAAACCACTTAATCCAGAAATTGTGCAGCCCATCCGGCCCTGGAGATTTCCAGTTTGGCAATGGACTGACTGCACGAGCTACATCTTGGGGGCTGATGTCAATTGCCCCCATTTGTGGTATTGGATCGCACGCACGCTCGACCTCTCGAGTCCAGTCACCCTCGGTGTGACTGACAGACACCGACCAGATGCTGCGCCAGAATAAACTCATGGCGTCATCATCCGGGAGGCACGCATCAGTCACACCTTGGTCAGGTCTCTCCCAAGCCCTATAAACCCACCTTTCATTACTCCGGAATGTGCGATTCTGGGTGTATCGCTCCACCCGCCGCTTATACCTGCGGATACGGTTTGCCCATGCATACATCTTCTGCTTCAGGAAGTCGATGCGCTCTGTGACACGGGACATATAGTCTCGGGGGCTGATGTCAGTACCCGAAAACGCCCGCCTCACAAAGCGCATCACTCTTGGGCGAGTGTTGCCCTCCCTGAAGCAGATTAGTTTGCCGATGAGTGCTCTGGCCCCACCAATACGACGCTCGATCCTGCACTGCCAAGCTGGCACGGCTGGTTTCGGTCGTGTAGCTACGTCACAGTTTGGAAACTTGACGTGAGCTACACAACATGCCGCAACAGCTGCGCAGTACATTATCGAGTGTGTATCAGTGAGATCTTTGCAGTCGTCAAAATAGTTTGACAACTGCAAATCCAGAGCAGCCACCAGCGCCTTATTCTTATTATGCATGGGCAAACGAGGTAAGCGCGGCCTAAGTTCGAGCGGCATGTTGCGATACTCCCGAATAGCACACTCCAAAGCACTTATTATTATTATTATTATTATTTTTTTAAGCTATTGCATAGCTTCTATCGAGGGCCTTGAGCGCGGGGACCGAATCCAGAAATTCCGTAACGAAAAAAACCTCACGCTCCCCACTCCGACGGGCACGGAGGTGTGGCTTGAAGGCCGTGCATTGTCTAACGTCGTTTCTTTTCGGCAGTCTTCGACACGGTGTTTGTGTGCGTCCAATTAGCCGTATTATTACTGCATAAATAAAATAAATAAATAATTATAATTGCATAAGTTGATACAAAATGTTATGCAATAGCTTTACCGCGGCAGTCCCCGAGTGCCACACTTTTTTTTTTTCATTTATTTATCTCAGCACCCTAAGGTCCTGGACCTTTGGAAGGCGTACGAGGAGCCGAAACCAACTCGCAGAGGCCCTTTTAGACGCTTTTAATGGAATGTGGTACAAACTGGTGATTATCCCTGTACGCACTATGCTAGTGCGTCCAAGGACAATCCCCGGTTGGTGGGAAACTATTGCGACATATGTGTATAAAACTAAGATATAAGGCTATGGTTTTTGGAGTCTTAAGTGGACTGGTTACCAGGAACTATGTTAAGACTATGGCGCCTGCCTAAACAATGTTATTAATATCCATCGACAAAAGGCAGGGTGTGACTTGTACACTCAATAAATGGGCCCCCATAAACGGTCGCTAACACGAAGTGACGTAGCAACAAGAGGGCAACATATCCTGAGGTGCTAAAGGAGTGGAGAGGTATACCACGGCTATCAGGACAATCCCGGAAGTACGGTCAAGATCCCCCGCACCTTACTGGATCCATCCATCCACTGGATCAACACTGGATCGTCTGCATCCTTCTCCCGAGCACGTTTGCTCTTGCGAATGTCCACTCAAGCCAGCCAATAGTCAGTGTTCACTACGGCCGGCCAATAAAGGCAAGCCGGAGATGAACAACAAGAATTTTCCCGGGAGATCAGGTCCGTGGGGTCGATAAAGCCCAACAGTTCGCCACAAAACTGCCCTGCTGATTTATTATTATTATTATTATTATTTCCGTAGGCGCGGGCTTGCGGACAGCGAGCAAGGGGTAGCTCGCCATCCGATCGTCCGGTAACCGTCCGGACCGAACCCAAGTCGTCGATGGCGCGTACTGTTCCACGCGCGCCTCAGGCAGATGTCAGCATACCGTAGGGGTCCAGCAGGGTCGAAGCCTACTGGGGCCAAGGGTCTGCTTCTGAAAGGAAGGCTCGGCCCTGGTATGAAAGGCAACGAAGGAACAAGAGTGGGTTTTTAGTCAGTAAAAGTCTGACACTATCTCCCGCTCCGCCCAAGTGGGGGATATCATTGGATGATTTTCCCACCGAAAAAAAAGCACTTCACTATAATTTTACTTTAAGTTCTCATAATCACCACAGATAAATCACACAACAATAATTTGCTATATAATAAAGAACAGGGCAAGTGCAAGTCGGACTCGTGCCCTGACGGTTCCGTACAAACTTACCTATGTAAACAGTTCAATTCCCAAATGGAGTCTCGAAGATTTTTCCAATCACAACTTTTTTTTTTGTTGTCTAACAAAAAAAATTCAGTTTTCAGATTTATTCCTAAGCAATTAAGTCATTAAGTCATTATTATCAATTAAGTCTTTGACCAAGGCTTCCATAATACTGCGCCTCCGTCGTCGACTAACATCACACCAGCACTCAGTGTTGCGTCAGAGTGTCGTGGCCAGTCACGTGACACAGGTCACTCTAAACCACAAGCGCTTCTCTGATATCTTTTGAAAACAAATTGTTACCTTCACATTATGCAACGTACTGGAAGACGAAGCGTTGGAAGGCCTCCTACAAGGTGGACCGATGACTTGGTAACGGTTGCGGGAGTCCAAAGGATGCGAGACACACAGGACCGTTCATTGTGGCGACACTTGGGAGGCCTAAGTCCAGCAGTGGACTTCTTTCGGCTGAAATGATGATGATGATGTCATTATGCAAATATTCATTAGGTTCATTCAATAGTTTGTTTATCAATTACACATAATACAAAGTTATTCTAAAAAAAGGCGTTCTCACTTCTGTGCACACGTCTACTCGTACTGTACTTCGCCAACTTAGACCACCAAAAGTAAACGCTAAGCGCTATTTATTTTGCTTATACTAGTTGCAGTGTATACTAATGTATGTATGTTTCTTTGTGACAATAAACTTTATTATTATTATTATCCAGTGCTAGGAGCCGTCCGAGCTTAGGGTACGTCCCCCTAACAAGTGCCAAGCTATGCCATGATTTGTGTGAGTAGTAAACATGTTGTGTTGTGTGTGCCAGTGTCGCGCGGCGAGCTGTCAATGATGGGCCCCGCGCTGACGGAGGAGCCGGCGGCGCGTGTGCCGTACGCGGCTGGCGTGGGCGTGCGCGTGCGCTGTGCCGCCAGCGGAGAGCCCACGCCGCAGCTTAGCTGGCTGGCCGATGACAACACTGTGCTCAGCGACCTGTCCAGCCGCAGGTATACACTCATCGTTAATTGGCTGCAATTTGTCGGCACTCAACTACTAAAAGAAACTTTTTGAGATGAAGTGTACGGTCGAAGCGTTTTTTCTCTCCCTGGGCGATAATTACGTGAAATGAGAGTGATTATGATATTCGTTGGCTGCGAGGCGACAACGACAAAACGGTCTCATTACGGGACCGAGCCGCCACCTCCTTGTCTTTGTGCTGCGGCTTTGTGACGCTCTTCACTGAATCTTTTAATTGTTTCATTATGACTTTGCTTTTCAAATTTGTTCTCGTTATTTTTGTCATTTATATTATTGCGTTATCTACAACGCGATTCAGTATACAATTCTGAGCGATTTTTGTGCCGCCCATTACCATTCTAATCGAAAAACCTATTTCTATTTTTGAGCTGCTGTGTGTTTATACAGGCGAATATACAGCAATGGTACACTTGAAATATTGCCGTCGAGTGCGTATGAGGCGGTGACGACCACAGTGCGATGCCGCGCCGCCAACGCGCACGGCGTGGCACTGTCGCGTGACGTTACTCTCGTGCCAGGTGTGTAGTACTCGTGCGTATGCAGAGTGTCGTGCTGACTGTGCTGCGTGCGGTGTGTGAGGCAGTATACATATGTGTGACAGTGTCGGAGGCGGGCTGGGAGGTGGAGGCGCAAGCGGGTGCGGCATCGGCGGGTGGCGTGGCGGCCGTGACGTGCGGCGCCACGAGCGACGCCGCTCTTGTTCGCGTGGCACTCTGGTACCAAGGCGACACCGTGCTGCACATTGATCCGCCCACGCCAGGTACGACTTAGAGAAAATGAAAATTTGAAAGACTGAAGACAATTGAGGAGTGAACTCTCGAAAGTCTCATTTGTTCCTATGACCAACAATTCCATAAAGTACACCTTACAGAAATATTAATGTTGCAATCTAGTGAGAGGCTAGACGAAAATTTTCTTTTTAATAATGGAAAGGAATTATTGGCGCACATAAATCTTGGAGAACGCGATTTTCCGTTTTAAGGAAACGGAAAAACGTCGCGCCGTGCGGTGAGCGGCCGGCTATGGTGACGCTCATAAATTTTGTGGCGCGCCGTCCGCGAACCCGACACCGCTCCCCGATTCGCCACGTCCTCTTTGCGCTTTATTTAACATCTCTTTATTAATTAACGTCGAGTTCCTGCGATGGTTCATGTTACTAAAGGGAATAAGGTCTTCACTCAACAATGTTGTTTTAGCGCTGTGTTTGTTAGCTTCATAATTTACCCAGGATGAGTAAATTAAAATTAAATACGGCAAATTTAAAAGTCTTCAAATAGTAGTAAAATGGTTCATTCTATAAAAGGATAGAAATAATGGCTTCTTTTCTAAAGTATTAACGCGAGTGGATTAAGAAACTAATGCAGATATTTCTACCTAAATATAATGCTGCCCTGGTATAGTCTCATAGTGGAGTATGGAATGTGATAGAGTCGCGCTACCTGGTGGCGGGCAACACGCTGCTGATCGCGGGTGTGGGCACGCGCGACGCCGGCGCCTACAGCTGCCTCGCGCGCCATGCCCTCTCCGGCGCCACAAAGCGCGCGCGCCCCGCCACACTCACCGTCACCGGTCAGTGCCTATTATACACACCCAGAACACACGGCACTTTATCACTAAACTTAAGTACTTACTTCGATCATCTGTCGGGTGAAGATCGCCATTTAATTGTCATTGTCCAAGTTTTATAAATGAATACATAATGATATAAGCATAACCTTAATCAGCCTTTTAATGTTGCCACTGCTGAGACTCAGGCCTTCTCTCTAGGAGAGGGAATGGGCCATAATCCACCACGCGGGCCCAGTGCGGGTTGTTGAATGTCTTCGAATTTTTGGTTCTAGGACATGCCGGTTTCCTCATGATGTTTTCCTTCACCGTGTGGGGTCTGTCTAGGCACGTATGATATTCTGTAACGTCAGCGGTTAGGAGCAGTCGCTCGCTAACCGCCACATGTATCGGTCGGACAATAAATATGGTATTACGTAGCCAGTGATTTCATTTACCAGCCCCCAGAGTACCTAAAGTGGTGACCCCGACAATAAAATAAAATGAACAGTGCAGGAATACAGTGAAACAGTGACAATATATTTTTTTTTTTGGTACTACGGGCAAATAACGGTGTAAATTTTTTCAAGTAAAACTTAGCGGAGCGAGCGACTCATTCAGGATGTTTACCTCCCCGCCAGCGCAAACAGCGTCAGGTGGTGGACAAGCACCTCAGCCAAGGGCAAAAGAAGAGCAGGAGACCTCGGGAATAACCCTAGCTGCCATCAGCGTGTCTTCAAAGCTGCCGGACTTTTGGGTGGATATGCCACGTTTGTGGTTCGCCCAATTTGAGGCAGTCATGGCTCCACAAAAGCAAGGAGAGGAGGCGAAGTTCAACATGGTCATCTCAAAACTGACAAAGGACGCTATCCAGCAAGTAAGCGATCTTGTAACGACGCCGCCTACAAGTAACAAGTACGCCACGCTAAAAGAACGCCTACTCCAGGTCTACGAGGAGAGCGCCGAGCGGCAATTCCAGAAACTCGTTTCTGAGCTGGAGCTCGGTTCACAAAAACCTACTCATTTATTACGCAGGATGAGGGAGCTAGGCCGCACGACACAGGTGTCGGACCTCACGTTGAAGAGCCTATGGATGTCCAGGATGCCTTCTGCTGTCCGCGCAGTTATCACGGTGTGCCAAGATCAGTCCCTGGACAGTTTAGCAGCCATAGCGGACAAGATAGTAAAGAACAGTAAGTCGTACGAGATAGCTGCGGTAAACCATAGCACAGCGTCAACGTCACAAGGAACGCTGGCAGAGTTGGCTACCCAGATGAGCAAACTGATGTTGGAGGTTGCATCTCTGCGCAACAAGGTTCAGAGGCGAGGGCGTCCAAGAAGCAGAAGTTTCCAGGCAAATAGGAGCAGGTCCAGTTCGAGAAAGAAGAAAACACCCGGAGACCCTGGCTGGCTATGCAGATTCCACTATCGGTATAGAAAGAACGCGAAACGCTGCGAGCAACCATGTGCTTGGCGTGAGAAAGAGACGGAAAACTAAATGCGGTATGTTCGGAATCGGTGGACGGATGTATCCAGAATCAGGTAGTCGAGAACCATCGTTTATTAATTAGGGATAGTCATACTAAGCTCACCTTTCTGATTGATACCGGTGCTAACATATCGGTATTACCAAGAAGGTGCGCACAAAAACGAATTACAGAACCATGTGAATTTAAATTGTACGCTGCTAACGATAGCGAAATAAAGACGTATGGCCTATGTAATCTAGAGATAACTTTTGGGTTAAGACGCGTATTTAAATGGCCCTTTATTGTATGTGACGTAAAGCAGCCCATAATCGGGGCTGATTTCTTAAGAAATTTTAAGTTAATGGTTGATTTGTTTAATAATAGGCTAGTAGATTTAGTCACTAATTTGTACGTTTGTGGATCAAAAAGTTTAGCTTTTGAAGGTACTATAAAATGTATTAATAGTAATCACCCTTACGCCGATTTACTGGAAACATTTCAGGACATCACGCGACCCCCTAGTTTTAAAGACATTCCGGAACACTCTGTTTACCACCACATCGAGACAACAGGTCCTCCCGTGCACTCCCGCGCAAGGCGATTGCCACCACACAGGTACGAATTAGTTAAAAAAGAATTTCAATTAATGCAGGAACTTGGAATATGTAGACCATCGAATAGCGAGTGGGCGAGTCCACTGCACGTAGTGCCGAAGAAAAACGGCGACATCCGCCCTTGCGGTGATTTTAGGATGCTTAATGCCATTACGAAGCCAGATAGATATCCAATTCCGAGAGTTCAGGATTTCACGTACGGTCTACATAAAAAAAAAGTTTTCTCAAAAATCGATATTTGTAGAGCTTACCATTTCATTAAAATAAATCCGGAGGACATACAGAAGACGGCTATTATTACACCTTTCGGGCTATATGAGTTTCCAAGGATGACGTTTGGGCTTCGAAATGCCGCCCAAACTTTCCAAAGATTTATAAATAACACCGTTCTAGCAGGTATAGAAACATTAGATAAGAATAACCAAAACAACATAACAGGACAGTCAGTGGTATTCGGATTTCTCGATGATGTCATCATAGGGTCAGATAACGAAAGTATACACAGAGAATACTTGCGTTTATTATTCGACCGTTTCAGTAAATATAAAATGTCAATTAATTTAGGAAAATGTGTTTTTGGGCAACCAAAATAGAGTTCTTAGGATACGAAGTTTCAGAAGAGGGCATTAGTCCCTTACCGGACAAGGTTAAAGCTATAGAGACATACCCCAAACCGGAAACGATTGAACAGCTTAGAAGGTTCCTCGGCATGTTAAATTTTTATAGAAACCATATACCAGGAGCAGCGAAGGTTCAAGGAATATTAGATAGATATTTACATGGTGCTAGGAAACGTGATAAGCGTAAAATAGAATGGTCAGACGAAGCAAGCAGCGCATTTGAACAGTGTAAAGAAAATTTAAAAAACGCCGCCACGTTAAGCTACCCAATAACAGACGCGAAATTAAGTTTAATGACAGACGCTTCAGACTTTAGCATAGGCGCTGTATTACAACAAAAAGAGAATAATGTATGGAAACCACTTGGTTATTTTTCCAAAAGGCTTACGGAATCCCAAAAGAAGTACTGTACCTACGATAAGGAACTTTTGGCGATATATGCAGGCATAGTTTACTTTAGAGATATCATAGAAGGTAGACATTTCACGGTTTACACTGACCACAAACCCCTTACGTATGCATTTACAAAGTTAGGGTCAAATAAGGAGTTACCGAGACGAGCACGTCAATTGATGTTTGTCAGTGAATTTACAAACGACATACAACATATTGACGGGTGCAAGAATGCGGTCGCTGACGCATTATCGCGAATAGAGGCGATAACATGCCCGGGCTCAGTGAATTACTTAGAAATTGCGCAAGCGCAAGCGGCAGACGCTGAGCTTGCAAAATTAATAAGCGCAGGCGACGCTAGGAACGTGCAAATTAAACGCATGAATTTTAATAATGTAAATGATCCAATTTATTGCGAGACATCCACGAGGGACATTAGACCTTACATACCAGTACAATTCAGGAAAGATATTTTTGACAACTTTCATAATTTGGCTCACCCAGGAGTACGAGCATCGCGTGCGTTAATTAGTAAAAAAGTTTTTTGGCCTTGCATGAAAAAAGATATAGGTAAGTGGGTAAAGACATGCGTCAATTGTCAGAAAAGCAAAGTGATCCGCCACACAGTTTCCAAACTCAGTCAGTTTGAAGAAAGTGACCGCTTTGCTCATTTACACGTGGATTTGATCGGTCCCTTACCTGTAACGGAACATGGCTATCGGTATTGCGTGACGATGATAGATCGGCGTACACGATGGCCAGAAATATATCCAGTCAAAGATATGGTCGCAGAGACAGTTGCTAAGGCTGTTTACAATGGCTGGATATGCAGGTTCGGCTGTCCAAACAAAATAACTACGGATCAGGGACGACAATTCGAGAGCGAGTTATTTAGAGATTTAATGAAAATACTAGGAGTTCAAAAAACATGGACTACGCCATATCACCCACAATGCAATGGGAAATTGGAGAGATTTCACAGGTCATTGAAAACAGCGTTGATTTCTAGGTTAAAAGATAACGTATCATGGCACGCAGAGCTACCTACAGTCATGTTAGGATTGAGAGCCGCATGTCAAGCGGATAACGATTTCATAAGCGCAGCGGAATTTACCTTAGGTCATTGTTTACGATTACCCGGCGAATTCTGTAAGGACGATTGTGCTAAAATAGATAATCCACCAGCGTACATAATTAGGCTTAGAGATATATTAAGTAAAATTAAACCTAAAAGTAGGGACACTAGCAATAGCAATACTTTATTTGTACATGCTGATTTAAATACCTGTTCGCACGTATTTCTTAGAATAGACGCGGTCCAGAAACCATTAACTCCACCGTATAGCGGGCCATACAAAGTGCTCGACAGAAATTCGAAAGTTTTCAAAATCTCAATGAACAATAAAATATGTAATGTATCGATAGATAGACTTAAACCTGCATACATATTAGATGACTCTTGTGTTACCGTGAATAGCGATTTAAATCAGCATCAGCGCGACAATGTAAACGTAGCCTTAAAAACAACTCGCAGTGGTCGCACTATTAGGAAGCCACTGAGGTTCAGTGATTTATAATGAATCGGCTAGAATATGTAAGTAGGTAATTGCCGTGTTAGCAGTCAGAATACACAAATAAATGTATTAATTTTAAGTTATATTAAGAGACGCATTACCAATTTATTGAATTGCATTGTTCGGAAACAAACACGGTTATAAGTACCATAATTCACTAAGTGAACTGAGTCTGCAATAGCAAACTGAGCAATCTATTCAATATGGGTACGACATACTCGATAGAAAAAAAGCAAGAAGAAGTGGTAATTGCCCAAAATGGGGCAAATCAAGCATCCACGTCCAACACTGAATATAAGCTGGAAGTGTTGGGAATCATGGTCTCCATAATGGCAGCCATAATTTCGATAGCATTAGTTTTAACAGTGTGTAAAATATGTGCGAGAAAAACAAAAAGAGTTTTACGTCAAGAATTGAGTGCGTTTCAAAACAATAGTGTCGCAAGTGTGATACCTCAACCGGTACAAAGGTCGAATTACGATGTGTAATAAAAATAGTTAAACTGATTGTTACAATTATGTTTGGAAGTGTATAATATTAAGAGTTTTATGTATGTATAATATTTTTTTTTAGAAAGGGGTGTATGTGGGGTCTGTCTAGGCACGTATGATATTCTGTAACGTCAGCGGTTAGGAGCAGTCGCTCGCTAACCGCCCCATGTATCGGTCGGACAATAAATATGGTATTACGTAGCCAGTGATTTCATTTACCAGCCCCCAGAGTACCTAAAACCGTTTTGAGAGCAGTGGTGATGAAATAAATTACACAAAGTAATAAGCCTGACTGAGTTTGAACCTACAACCTACAACTCGTAAGTCGGGACCGTTACCACTCAGCCACCACTGCTCTTAACATAATGATAATTAATGTACCTAAATATAATTAACTAGCTTCTGCCAGCGGCTCCGCCCACGTGAAAGTAGGTTTCTCCGTACAAACTTTGAAACCCCGTTTCTCCCCTTTAGGGGATGAATTTTGAAAAATCCTTTCTAAGTGCTCGCTTACGTCATAAAAGGTATCTTGTACAAAATTTCATGTTCCTAGACCCAGATTTTTGGCTGTGCGTTGGTATGTCAGTCAGTCAGTTTCTAACGGTAATGGTATAAAATTATAAGGCATAATATAATTTGGCATTAACGTTTTCACATAACTTTTATTAGCATAATAATACTTTGGCATAATGCAAAGGTTAGCATAACCATCATTTAGTCTAATATGTTTTGGCATATGTTGGAGTTGCATAAATTTTAAAGGCGTATTATTTATTTGTTTAATAATCATGAGCCATAAATAATATATAAAAAGTCATAATTGGGTGTATGTAGCCAATAATTTTAAATTGATCGTTAGGTTGGGTTAGGTGAGGTTACTAAATACGTCTAAATACGTCACTTAATAGTTTGTGATACCTACAAAAACGGAACATAATAAAATAATCAGTCTACCGTCGTGTAAAGCTCCTACGCCGTCAATAAGGTGAAATAGTGTCTACAACTTACCGTTTGGAGTTATTTATTAGGGTTTATTAGTTTTATTCCAAAGAATATTATGTGTTTATATCATTTTGCGTTTATAACATTATGCTTTATAAAATTATGCTTCATTATTATTATACTAGCAGTATTTATGGCAATAAGCATTATGGTAAAACATTTATGCCTAATAATCTTATTCTGAATTTTGGTAGGTCAATGTAAATTATGACAATATACATATGTTATGCTTATCATTAGTAAACCGATTATAACAGCTCTGTACGTGCTCTATGTATATTGAATCACATCATCATATTTTTGCTCCGAAGATAAACGGTAATTTCTAAAGCACGTAATTTTCTTGCACCAAGCCGGATTCCGAAAAGGCTTCAGTACCATAGAACACATACATAAGGTGCGGCAGGTTAAACAGAAGACTGAGGAGTATAATCAGCCTCTCTGCTTAGCGTTTGTGGACTACAAGAAAGCCTTTGATTTGATCGAGACTTGGACTGTAATGCAGTCTCTCCAACGGTGCCAAATTGACTATCGGTATATCGAAGTGCTGAAGTGTTTGTACAAAAACGCCACCATGTCAGTCCGACTACAAGACAAGACCTCGAAACCTATCCTCTTGTAGCGGGGCGTGAGGAAGGGAGACGTTATTTCTCCGAAACTGTTCACGGCAGCAATGGAGGATGTCTTCAAGGTTCTGGAATGGAGAAGGCTAGGCATTAATGTCAATGGCGATTACATCACTCACCTTCGGTTTGCCGACGACATAGTAGTCATGGCTGAGACTGCGGAGGAGCTCAGTACAATGCTTGGTGACCTCAGTAGAGCTTCCGAAAGAGTGAGATTTAAAATGAACATGGACAAAACCAAAGTCATGGTAAACAGCCATGTAGCACCCACTCCTATCAAGATCAGAGACTCTACTCGAAGTTTTGGACGACTACGTTTACCTGGGGCAGACGGTCCAGTTGGGTAGGTGTAACTTCAAGAAAGAGATCAATCGCCGAATCCGACTCGGCTGGGCAGCATTCGGGAAGCTGCGCGGTATCTTCTCGTCCAATATACCACAGTGTCTCAAGACAAAAGTCTATGACCAGTGCGTGTTGCCAGTGATGTGATGACATATGGCTCCGAAACGTCACTTACAATGGACCTCATCAGAAGACTTAAAGTTACCCAAAGAGCAATAGAAAAGGCTATGCTCGGAGTTTCCTTGCGTGATCGAATCAGGAATGAGGATATCCGCAGCAAAATCAAGTTTACCGACATAGCACAAAGAATCCATGTAGCACCCACTCCTATCAAGGTCGGGGACTCTACACTCGAAGTTGTAGACGACTACGTTTACCTGGGACAGACGGTCCAGTTGGGAAGGTCTAACTTCGAGAAAGAGATCAATCGTCGAATCCGACTCGGCTGGGCAGCGTTCGGGAAGCTGCGCGGTGTCTTCTCGTCCAATATACCACAGTGTCTCAAGACGAAAGTCTATGACCAGTGCGTGTTGCCAGTGATGACATATGGCTCCGAAACGTGGTCGCTTACAATGGGCCTCATTAGAAGGCTTAAAGTCACCCAAAGGGCAATGGAGAGGGCTATGCTCGGAGTTTCCTTGCGTGATCGAATCAGGAATGAGGATATCCGCAGGAGAACCAAGGTTGCCGACATAGCACGAAGAATCGCCAAACTAAAGTGGCAATGGGCAGGGCACATTGCTCGCAGAACAGATGGCCGTTGGGGCCGAAAGGTTCTGGAATGGCGACCACGTACCGGAAGACGTAGCGTTGGAAGGCCTCCTACAAGGTGGACCGATGATTTGGTAACGGTTGCGGGGGTCCGATGGATGCGAGACGCACAGGACCGTTCGCTGTGGCGACGCTTGGGGGAGGCCTATGTCCAGCAGTGGACGTCTTTCGGCTGAAATGATGATGATGACAAAGAATCCAAACTTAAATGGCAATGGGCCGGGCACATTGCTCGCAGAACGGATGGCCGTTGGGGCCGAAAGGTTCTGGAATGGCGACCACGTACCGGAAGACGTAGCGTTGGAAGGCCTTCTACAAGGTGGACCGATGACTTGGTAAGGGTTGCGGGAATCCGATGGATGCAAGACGCACAGGGCCGTTCATATTGCGACACTTGGGGGAAGCCTATGTCCAACAGTGGACGTCTTTGGGCTGAAATGATGATGATGAAAGTATTATGATGAGAATGATGATACTTTTCTTGTGATATTATTATGATGTAGGCGTGTTGATGTGTAGGTCTCACTAACTTGTATGGCTGTGTGTGTGTGTATAGAAACGTCATCGTCGTCGGCACCGCGGCTGGTGGCGGCAGGCGGCGAGCACAGCGCGGCGGTGGGGCAGCCCGTGTGCCTGCCCTGCGTGGCCACCGACCACCCGGCGCCCCATTACACGTAACTAACACCGACAACTAATACCCAATAGTTTCATGAAGGTCTTACTGAAAATACCGATAACATAAGTTTTTTCTTGCCAATTTAAAATTACTGTAAACGTTTTGTTTCTATACTGACCCATTTCATTATTCAAGCATAAGGGTGAGATTTCTTTGCTTGGTAGTAGTGTAAGCATTGTGTGTGACGGCAGCTGGTACCGCGAGCGCGGCGGGCGCCTGCAGCCAGCGGACGCGGCGGACGGCTGGGCGTGGCGCGGCGGCGCGGCGCTCTGCGTGCGCCGCGCCGCTCCGCATTCCGCCGGACTCTGGATCTGCAAGGCCTACAACGTGTTTGGCGACGCCACCGCGCACACCACGCTGCACGTACAGGACACGCTCAGCGTCTCCGTCACGCCCACCGTGCTCGTGAGTTCATCACTGCACCAGGCTTCACTAAGCTGTTTTGTTCTTGCTCTGCTCACATAGATAAACAGAAACGCATCGATATTCGATGAATCAGATACGCATTTTGTATATTATTGTTTTCATATGAGTTTGTTTTCTTAGACGTTCTTTGGCCTCAGTCAGACTCATGGTAATGGTAAGAACTGAATTTATTCATTTAATTGTTTAATCTTCATGCAACCCAAATTACATTTATTGTGGTGGTGTGAAAATATGGCAGTTGTATAAAAAATAATCATTTAGTCCCCAAATGTAAGGTATGCATAAGTACTAAGTAGGTACTCTCAGATAAACCTGTTTAGTTGAACACGTGGTGGTGGGCAGGTGGCGGACACGGGCAGCTCGGCGCGCTTCTCGTGCGCGGCGTCCGACGCGCGCGCGGCGCTGAGCTGGCTGCACGACGGCGTGGCGGCGGGAGCGGGCGCGGCGCTGGTGCTGCGCGGCGTGGCGCGCGCGCACCGCGGCGTCTACCAGTGCGTGGCGCGCCGCGCACACGACTCCGCGCAGGCCGCCGCCGAACTGCGCCTTGGAGGTCTGTCACATATGCCTTACATTTCTTTTTTGTCAAACTACTTCGTAAATATTCATTTAATATCTCTCCACACTGAATCATACTGACTTATTCGAATCAAGGGTAAAATAATTTAATTATCGGTATTCCTTCGGTCCTCGTTACCTTATATTTGCAAGTAGGCGCAGAAAGTCTAAAATCGTAAAATGGCAACAGGGTCGCAAATGGACCTATTCAAAAACCTAGTTCAATAAAATAGTTCAATAAAATTAAATAAAGTAAATTCTCCGAGTAGCCAATTCTTTAAAATAATGCTCTTAATATAAATACATATTATAATGGCTCTACAATTGGAAGTAGGTATATATTTATAAATAAAATATTTTTTTATATATGTATTTTTTGTTTATACAATGTAAGATTTTTGTACGATTTTATAATGCATAAGAATGAGCTTTGTCGGCCAGTCTCAGCCGTAAGCTCGAGTGAGGCCGCCGGAAGCTCGCAGTGCCGCCGGAGCTGTCACAGAAACCCTGTTCTATGCTGTAAACTTAGGTACTGCATACATGGTTATAATATATCCTTATTGTGGGAGACAGTGTATTAGCTTAGACACCAGTCTCCCAAAGGGCCTGTTGTTCAGGTCACCAGGTCTTCACACTCCATACATATAGTCTCTGGTTTAACATTTATATTTAGGATAGCTTTTAGTAGTTAATATTTATTGCGAAAGCGTTTGTAGGCAAGTGTTTCGAGAGGGGGTGTGTGGATGGATGTTTGTGAGGATGTATTACACACAAATTCTTTTTACATGACGTTCTTTTATTTTGATTGATCACACAGTCATCTCTCAAACTGGGCAAGACTATTTAGCAATAGATTTTTTTATAATCGACAGACTATCTCGATATGGGTCGTGGCAAGTTAAATTATCAAATTAAACTACAGTCACAATGCCATCATCTCTGTATATCTAACTGAAGGATATGCGGAGCACCCATTCGTTATCTAATAAGCGCAGCGCGCGACGCGATGTTCGGCAGGGTGTCCTTTCATAACCATATAATAATAATAATAATAATCATCACTGACAGGACTATTGTTGCCAATAAACCTGATATAGTGGTGATAGATCGACTAGAGCGTCGCACAATGATTGTTGATATAGCGGTCCCTCATGACGAGAACCTCGTGAAAGCTGAGAAAGATAAGCAAACTAAGTATCTTGACTTGGCTCGCGAGGTTGTCGACATGTGGGAAGTGGATAGAGCAATCATTGTGCCGATAGTCGTAACGGCCAATGGCTTAATAGCCAAGAGCCTCGAACAACATCTGAGGAGGCTCTCGTTAGGCAGCTGGATCAAGGGCCTGATCCAGAAAGCAGTACTCCTAGACACGGCGCGTATCGTTAGGAGATTCCTCTCTCAGGAGCCCTGACCGCCGGCAGCTTGGACTCTGTTCCCGATGCCGGTGGGCTACTATTTTTTATATTTTTAAATGTTTTTTTTAATGTGTTTTTTTTTAAGGAAATATTTAAAAATATAATAAGTATGTAATATAATAAATAAATGGAATAATAATAATAATCCCACGACCTCCGGCATAGCAGTCAGGGCCACTAACCAATAGACCGACAGGCCAGTCAAATATTATAGTACTACTAAGATCATTTCGTATAATGCTAAATCTGTTAATCACATAACAGTTACTGGTACCAGTACGTAAACTAAATTGAAAGAAAGCTTCCACCCTCTTTGGGGACCAAAAACATTAAGAGATGTTTCGATATCAGTTTTTATTAAATAAAAGCGTCAAAAAGTGATTTTGCAATGGACTGACACCCCCCTTCCTCACAATCGAAAAAGGGAGAGAGGCCTGTGAGTATAGGAACACAATCAATCTCAATGTAGTGTTGTCTGAACTGGAGTCGGAATCAATCAGCGAACGACATTTGTAGAAATGTCTTCGGAGCCATTGTGTGTGCGATGAGGTACGATGGCGCTGGGAGCCACACAATGAGATACGGCCACAGCAGGGGCGGTGGCGGAGTGGTGTCGAGGGGGGGGGGGGGGGGCAATGTTAAAGCATCGCTTTTCCATGTTTTGTCAGGGGGAAATCATAATAATTAAAAACACAATGAGTTTATTTTAGCATATAACATACACTACTCTAGAAAATGTACTTGCCTCTGTACTTTTTGTGTGCATAAAGCATTAAATAAATAAATAAATAAAATGATTTATAAAAACATATTTTTATGACCTACATTTATTAAGCTTCGTTTTTGTTAGTAATCACTAATAGAGGACCAGTACCGTAATTAAAACTTTATCTTGTTAAGTTATTATGCGTACCTTCTAAACTTATTAGTTGCCATAGGGATAACTATATTCGGATTGTATGAGTGTGATCATTAGTAGATTTTCTTTATAATAGTATTTCGTTATAATTTTATCCCACTTAATCACAGTAATAACAAATACGACGTTTGTGAGGATGCATGGATGGATGTTTGTGAGGATGCATGGATGGATGTTTGTGAGGATGCATGGATGGATGTTTGCTACTCTTTCACTAAAAACTACGGAACGGATTTTGATGAAACTCTACAGTAATATAATATATGTTATACATCAGAATAATACATAGACTATTATGTGTAATTAGGCCATAATAATATGATAAGTATCAAATCGGAAAATATTCGGAATGTATATACTGTAAAGTTGTCTAATCGTTAGGAAAAATAGTATCATAATAAAATAGTACTCTTTAAATCTAATATCGAACTCAATGCAAACTATAACCGACGGAACAAAACTAGACTGATACTACCCTTCACCAACTTAAAAGTTGTCGGGAAAAGTCCATACTCAAGAGTAGCTAACCAATTTAATAAACTACCCGAAAGTTTAAAATCCACAGCATCCATATTCATATAAATGACTTTACGTTCTCGAAACAGTTGAAATCTCTGTTACTAAAAAAGGCTACTATGCCGTTGAGGAATTTAAAACTGACAGTAAATCGATCAACCTTTTATTAACATACCTTAACGTAAATATGAAACAAATAAATGACTAATACTACATTTCTAATACGATTAAAACGAATGAATGAATAATAAAAACACTTATCTAAATAAAATTACATAATATATACACAATAACTCCTAGTATCTAAAATATGGCGTCAAAAAATTCCTCCGCATCGCTGTCGACTGGAAGTGTGCCCAAAAGGCTGGCGGCATTGCCACGGTGTATGGCAATGCTTAATCTCTGACCGAGGTAAAAGCCAGCCCTTAAGTGTCAACTAGCCGTTTGGATAATTCTTTAATAAAAAGGGCATGAGCACTCGGACCCCACGGCTCAAGAGTGTCAACCCCAAATGGCTCAAAAATATAACTACCGACGAGGTTGTTATATTTCCGCCGCTTGAGATTCTCCGCAGCCGCAGCGGCAGCACCAGCACAGCGCGACGAGCTAGGAAGATGAGATGGCGCAAGTGTGTCGACACAGGTAGAGTCCCATACTAAAGGCCTACACACCTTCCATGAAAAAAAAAAAAAAAAACCGTCCATGGAAATAATAATAATATTATTATTATTATTATTTCCATAAATATGGAAATAATAAGCTTTGCCAGCTTTTATGAATAAAAGCTGGCAACTCTCGATGTCAAAAGTAATCGTTTTGTCGATAAAGCAAATTTTAATTAAAATTAATAGTTCTCGGTACCATACCATTATAGTATTTCAGCAGGAAGCCCAAAAATAAACAATTACATAAAAATCTAAACTTTTCGAAGCATTTATAGACTACAAAATGAAATCAAAAGAAACAAAAATCCGAAAGACAGCTGATGACATTTCATGTCACATCAATATTTAAATATAAAATAAATACGACAATGATGAAACAATGTTGACAAGAGCTGCAGCTCGCCGAGCACGCCCACCACCTCCGGCCTCGTCGCTCAGTTCCGCCTCGCCGCCGCCGGAACCCTGCCTCACTGTGAGTGCTGTGACACCAGCCGTAGCAGCTGCGTCGAGCTCGAGCGACGAGTACTACTCGCCGCCAACGACACCACCACCTACGCGTCGTCGGGGAGAACGCCGGCCGCCAGCATGCTTAGGATCTCGAGGCCCACCGGCCTCTGATAGGGTCCCAGCTACCGGCGGATGTGTGTCGCGCATGCGATGGACGCAATCGATTAACGAAAACGTCATGCGCGCATACTATGGGGCTACAGAGGGAGGAAACAACCTGACCGCGTACCGTGTTCGGATGCTCTCTTTGTTTCAGGTGCTTGAGCCAGCCGTCAACGTTTCGGCCCAACGACTATCGAATCAGGTGCGGGTCATCCAGCGTAATCATATGTTGGACGATACTGTACTTGATCGCCTCCGAACGGAAATGGGTAGCCATGCCGGCAATGGCATGGCTACCCATTTCCGTTCGGAGACGGCGGTACCTTCACAGGTATTAGCGTCCAACCATCTTCCCAACCACGCTGACGAGGAGAGCACTGACATGGTTACACATGTAAGTACCCAGTGTAGCAACGAATTGAGGAGTGCTTTGGAGTGTGCTATTCGGGAGTATCGCAACATGCCGCTTGAACTCAGGCCACGGTTACCTCGTTTGCCCATATGTAATAAGAATAAGGCGCTGGTGGCTGCTCTGGATTCGCAGTTGTCAAACTATTTTGATGACTGCGAAGATCTCACTGATACACACTCGATAATGTACTGCGCGGCTGTAGCGGCATGTCGTGTAGCTCACGTCAAATTTCCAAACAGTGACGTAGCTACACGACCAAAACCAGCTGTGCCAGCCTGGCAGTGCAGGATCGAGCGTCGTATTGGTGGGGCCAGAGCACTCATCGGCAAACTAATCTGCTTCAGGGAGGGCAACACTCGCCCACGAGTGATGCGCTTTGTGAGACGGGCGTTTTCGGGAACTGATATCAGCCCCCGAGACTATATGTCCTGTGTCACAGAGCGCATCGACTTCCTGAAGCAGAAGGTGTACGCATGGGCAAACCGTATCCGAAGGTATAAGCGGCGGGTTGAGCGGTACACCCAGAATCGCACATTCCGGAGTAATGAAAGGTGGGTATATAGGGCTTGGGAGCAGCCGGACCAAGGTGTGACTGACACGCGCCTTCCGGATGATGACGCCATGAGTTCGTTCTGGCGTAACATCTGGTCGGTGCCTGTCAGTCATACTGAAGGTGGTTGGACTCGAGAGGTCGAACGAGCGTGCGAACCGATTCCAGAAATGGGGGCAATTACAATCAGCCCCCAAGATGTGGCCCGTGCAGTCCGTCCGTTGCCTAATTAGAAATCTCCAGGGCCGGACGGACTGCACAACTTTTGGATAAAGTGGCTTCAAAGATCGCACGCTCGTTTGGCATCTCAGTATCAGACCGCCTTGGAGTCTGGCTCGCTACCTGAGTTTCTTACAACAGGAGTTACCCACCTGCTCCACAAATCTGGTAGCACCGCGGAACCCAAAAACTATCGACCGATTACGTGTCTGCCGACAGTCTATAAGGTTCTTACATCCATTTTGAGAGCAAAGATTAACTACCATGTAGATAATAACGCTATCATGTCTGCCTCTCAAAATGGATGTAGGAATGGGTCCCGCGGTACTAAGGAGCTACTCCTCATCGATATGGCCATTAGCCAACAGGTTCGGCGTTCCCGAAAGGATCTGTCGACATGTTGGATAGACTATAAGAAGGCCTACGACTCAGTTCCTCATACATGGCTCATGAGGGTGCTAGAATTATACAAAATTGATACAACATTACGCACCTTCCTGATGTCATGTATGAGGCAATGGAGGACGGTCCTTCGCTATCCAGGATGTCGACATTTCCAGAGGAACAGCGAACCGGTAAGGATCGAGCGAGGTATATTCCAGGGTGACAGTTTGAGTCCGCTTTGGTTCTGCCTGGCCTTGAATCCTCTAAGCACACTGCTGGAGAATTCAGGCCTAGGCTATCGGTTGAAGAGAGGTGGTCAGGTTATATCTCACCTCCTCTACATGGATGACTTGAAACTTTTTGCCCCCAACAATCTGCAACTGAAGGTAATTGAAACCTTCAGTAGTGCCATCAGGATGGAGTTTGGTGTGGATAAATGTGCAGTCATGCATGTAAAGAGAGGGGAGATTGTGGAATCCGTGGGTACCCAACTCTCGGATTCCATAAACTTGAGATCTCTCTCTCCAACCGAAACCTATAAGTATTTGGGTATGTCGGAAGCGTTAGGCATCAATGCTACTGACATGAAGCAAACGTTGAGGGAGCGTTTCTTTGGACGCCTGAAGAAGGTATTCAATAGCCTTCTTTCAGGCGGAAACAAGGTGCGCGCCTTCAACGGTTGGGTCATGCCAGTATTGATGTACTCTTTCGGCGTGCTCAAATGGACTCAAACGGAACTTGATGCCCTGGATAGGCGGGTCCGTACACTGCTGACTGCATACCGAATGCATCACCCACGATCGTCGGTCATGAGACTGTATATCCCGCGGAAGTGTGGGGGTCGAGGCTTTTTAAATGCTAAGACCCTGCACAATCGCGAGGTATGCAGTCTCAGGGAATATTTCCTAACCGCCGACGTGGGTATGCATCGTGATGTAGTGGCAGTGGACAAGGGACTCACCCCGCTCTCCTTGGCTAACGAGAGCTGGCGCAAACCTGTAGTGCTTGACACTAACGATCGCAGGGAAGTATGGCAGAGTAAGGAACTCCACGGACGCTTTTTCCGGGCCCTTCATGGGCCCGATGTAGATCAACTAGCGTCCGTAGCCTGGCTGCGTTTCGGTGACCTCTTTGGGGAAACCGAAGGTTTTGTCTGTGCAATTATGGACGAAGTTATCATGACGAATAACTACCGGAGATTTATTGTGAAGGACGGCACGGTTGACATCTGTCGGGCATGTCACCGACCGGGTGAATCAATCCGCCACATTATCTCTGGTTGTTCTCGTCTAGCTAACGGGGAATACTTGCATAGACACAACCTTGTAGCCAGGATTATCCATCAGCAACTTGCTCTGAATTACTCTCTTGTGGAATCGGAGGTGCCATACTACAGGTATGTGCCCGACCCAGTTCTCGATAATGGCGATATCACGCTGTACTGGGACCGGTCCATCATCACTGACAGGACTATTGTAGCCAATAAGCCTGATATAGTGGTGGTGGACCGAAGAGAGAGGCGTACAATGATTGTTGACATATCCGTTCCGCATGACGAGAACCTCGTGAAAGCCGAGAAAGACAAACAAATCAAGTATATTGATTTGGCTCGCGAGGTTGTCGACATGTGGGATGTAGACTCGGCGATCATTGTACCGATAGTCGTGTCAGCCAATGGCTTAATAGCTAAGAGCCTCGACCAACACCTTAGGAGGCTCGCGTTAGGCGGCTGGATCAAGGGCTTGATCCAGAAAGCGGTACTCCTGGACACGGCTCGTATTGTCAGGAGGTTCCTTTCTCTGGAGCCCTGACCGCCGGTAGCTTGGACCCTGTTCCCGATACCGGTGGGACACTTTTTTTTATATTTTTAAATGTTTTTTTATTTTTTTTATTGAAATATTTAAAAATATAATTTACATGTTATAATTATGAATGAACGAATAATAATAATAATAAGATAGAATCCGCAGCGCAGTTTTGTGGCGAACTGTTGGGCATTAGCGACCCCACGGACCCGATCTCCCGGGAGAATTCTTGTTCTTCATCTCCGGCTTGCCTTTATTGGCCGGCCGTAGTGAACACTGACGAGGAACTGAGCTCCCACCTCTCTCTTGCCTTTATTGGCTGGCTTGAGTGGAGATTCGCAAGAGCAAACGTGCTCGGGAGAAGGATGTATAATCCAGTAAGGTGCTGGTAGGGATCTTGACCGTACTTCCGGGATTGTCCTGATAGCCGTGGTATACCTCTCCACTCCTCAAGCACCTCAGGATATGTTGCCCTCTTGTTGCTACGTCACTTCGTGCTAGCGGCCGTTTTTGGGGGCCCATTTATTGAGTGTGCAAGTCACCCCCTGCCTTTTTTCGATGCATATTAATAACGTTGTTCAGGCAGGGGCCATAGTCTTGACATAGTTCCATGTTACCAGTCCACTTAAGACTCCAAAAACCATAGCCCTATTATCTTTGTTCTCCATATGTCGCAACAGTTTTTCAATAACCGGGGGTTGTCCTTGGGTGCACTAGCATAGCGCGTACAGGGATAATCGTCGGTTGGTATCATGTTCCTTTATAATTATCTAAAGGGCCTCTGCGAGTTGGCTTCGGCTCTTCGTACGCCTCCCAAAGGTCCAGGACCTCAGGGTCCTGAGATAAATAAAATATATAATAATAATAATAATATTTATTGAGCAACAAAGTAAAATCATGTAAACACAATATTGCTTATAAGCTACTTTTACATAACAACTAAATAATACAATCAATTGTGTCTAACAGTTAGCATCTGCTGCCGAACTAGGTTTATGGCCTGTATTTCAGCAAGCAGCGCCTCAAGCCCTCGAGTAAGGTGAAACTTGTGAGCTTTAAAACAAAAGAAACAATTTTACCCAAAAATATGCTTAACATTACGGTTATATCGAAACTAAATAAAGAATTTTAAAATGAATTGGAATAGGTCCTCTGGGTGTGTAAGATGAGAAAAATGAGTGTGTGTATGTGAGAGGGTGTGTAAAAAATCCAATAATTTAATTTAATTTAGTAGACTCAAAATTGAGATCTGAACTTTTCCAGCAAGTAGATTATATCACTACTTTAAGATAGTGAGTAAGTCTTCTGTTTCGTCATAGGATAACTTCCAAAGCCACTGAGAAATGTTTTTTTTTAAAGCTAAGTTATTCAAGGAAGATATATCAATAATTTTATTTATTTTATTATAAATGTAGGGGCCCAAAAAGGGGTAAAACCGCCCTACAAATGCTGTTTTTGGTTGCAATAATGCCTTACATACTGGCAAACCCCTTTTCCTAGATGACAGGATTGGACTGTACTCCAGACTAGTATGTTGTTTTGAAATAATACTTAAGAGAAAGAGTTGACGTACAGTCAAGACCTCACAATACTCGTAAAGAAGTTTAGTTGGATGACGAGAAGGTTTAAAAGTAGAGAGTTTTAGTATTGCTCTTTGTGCGACCTCAAGTTGTTTTAGTGTCGATTTGGGTGCCCCTCCCCAACACGATATACAGTATGTGATCAGTGACTGACACAGCGCATAGTAAACTTGCTTTAGAGTTGATGGGGTAACAATATGTCTCAATGTTTTGAAAACATAGAGGAGCTTTCTAATCCATTTACTTAACACCTGAATATGTGATTTGAAACTCAGATTTTCATTAATTATAACACCCAAATATTTGATTTCACTTGATCGCTCTAATGTGTTACACGAGCATGTAGAAACACTTGGATCATCAGAACAACAATTATGTGCGATCAGTTTAAAATTTACATGGGAGGATGTACGTATTGAAAACGTTAGGTATTTGGTTTTGTCTATATTTAAGGTAAGCACGTTTTCACGAAGCCACCTCTTTACCAAATTAAAGCCATTTTGGGCTAGCTGAAACGTCTCACTCCATGTTTTCGAGGCGAAAATGAGAGCAGTGTCATCTGCATAAGAGATAATTTTTCCATGGAGAGAGTTGAGACAAAGGAGATCGTTTATATAAACAAGAAACAGAGTAGGGCCAAGTATGCTACCTTGTGGTACGCCGTAGGTCACTGGAAGGTCAATGCTAGTGTAGCTACCTACCCTAACGCATTGAGTCCTGTCAGTTAGATAATCCGTCAACAGTGTAAGTTGTGTTCCCCTTATGCCAATTCTTTCCAATTTTTGTAAGAGGAGTGGAACAGAAACCGTATCGAAAGCCTTTGCTAGATCTAAAAATATAGAGATACATTTATTACCTTTACCTAGGTTCGTAGAAATAAAATCTGTTAAGTTGTTAACTGCTTGATCCGTGGATTTACCACGACGAAAACCAAACTGATGATCGGATAGAATTTTTTTACTTTCAAGATAGTTTACAAGGCGTATATTAATAATCTTTTCCAGAATTTTAGAAAGAGAGGGGAGTATTGAAATAGGCCTGTAGTTTTCGATACGGTCTCTGGTCCCACCCTTGTGAATTGGACGAATTTGAGATTTCTTGAGGACTTTGGGAAAGATACCTTTCCGAAGACAACCATTAAAAATATGAGTCAAGTGCGGAACAAGTATATTACTGTGGTCTTTCAATAACTGGTTTGACAAACCATCCCAACCAACAGAACATTCATTTTTGAGCGTAGTTAATATATTAGTAACTTCATCTTCGTCGGTGTCAAATAGAGCAAACGACTTAAGAATATGATCAGGTGAGGTGACATTGTCATTAGGTACCCTTGTACGATTTTGCTCTAGCTGCTCGGCCAATGATTTACCAACATTACAAAAATAATCATTGATGTTATTAACAGAGTGCTGGGGAGAGTCGGATAATGAGAGTAATTCCTTTGAATAGTTCGCAATTGTATCCGTGTTAGTGACTTTTTTTAAAGTATCCCATAACTTTTTACTATCTTTGCCAGCCTTTTGTACGAGTTCTCTATCATAGTTACGTTTAACTCTTCTTAAAATTTTGTTGCAAAAATTCCTATAGCGAACATTTGTAGTTTTTATTACAAGGTCTTGTCTTCTGGAAACGATTTAGCCTTATGATGTAATTTATCTCTATTTCGCATGCAGCGCAATAGACCTTGTGTAATCCAGGGATTTATAATTCTTTTGCGCCGCGGAAGTATGGTGGTTTCAGAATTATTATTTAGAGCAATCTTTAATCCTTGCATTACATAGCTGATAGCAAAATTACAGTCATCAGTTTGATATATTGAATCAAAATCAATTTTATTTATATCACGACTTAAAGCCTCTTGGTCTATTTTAGTTCGTGTTGAGTTTGTATATTTACGAGCTTGTTGAGTTTTTAAGCAAAGTATGACGGATTTGTGATCAGTAAGAGTAGACTGCGGAACAATGGTGACAGAAGGAAATTTGGTTTTTAAAAGTACATGATCCAGACAGGTTTCACTTGCGTCCCGAGTTATGAAATAATGTGCCGGTAAAAGACCATGAAAGGCTGTAAGAGTGAGATATTGGACAGAGGAAGAGCTTAAATTCTCAGATATAATATCTATATTTGTATCACCCATTATTATGACGCTGTTAAAATTAGTTAGATTCTTCAAAGTTTCATCAAGAGACGTTAGAAAAGGATCAAAGTTATTATACGAGGGAGATCGATAAATAGCCAATAATGCTGTATCATTGTTACCTATCTTAATTAGAAGTGAATTACAATTTTGTAGGTTGGGTTCCTCAATACAAAAACTAAGCTCCTCCTTTATGTAAACAACAACACCATCATTTTGAAGAGGATTTAATGTAGTACCAAATGAACAATAGCCACTGATTCTAGGGATAACAGGAACGCCATTAAGCCAGCACTCTGTCAGAATGAGTACATCACACTTAATTTTAAGCCTTGCTAACAAAATTTGAAGGCCCGCAAAATTGCAATTTAGACTTCGAATATTCTGAGTTATAACTGACAAGGACGACTGGGAAGGGAATATTTTGTGGCAGTCATCAACATGACACTCAAATGATTCCGAAACAACAAAATTATCAATGTTGTTAGAAATATCATCATTATTAGCCATTAATATGGATAGTGAAAAATTGATCTAATTGGTAGTTCTCCAGTGAATATAAGTTAGTACAATTTACACATATGTAATTCAATAAAATTAATGCAGACCAAAAAATATAGTGATATTTGAACAGCAGTATTTTCTTGATAATTGGTACACTAAAAAATGAAAATGCTGGAATTTGACAGTTACGACGGGGTGAATCTACTTCGTAATTAAATTTGTAAAGTGTTAAAAGTGTGGTTGTGTTCTTATAATAATTTATATGCATGCAAAGTTGTAAAAAAATGAATTTACATTTGAAATAAAGAAGAAAAACACGTCTGAAAATGAACATTATGAAAACTAGCAAGGCAATTACCACATAAGAAGGTAGTCATTCCACCTTCCTTAGGGTTTCGATATCCTTTTCAGAAGTAATTTTGATGTGTTGTTCCTTTTCTTTTTCCCTTAAATAAACAACACCATGTGATGTCCAACAAAAGGCATATTTATGTTGCTGTTGAAAAATTCTGGCCAAATAAAAGAGTTTTTTAGTTTTTGCAGTCAGATGTTCAGATATGTAAATTGGTTTTACGGGGCCCTGAAATGACAGGTTGGTTGTATTTAGTTTTTCACCCGGTTTTTTTAATTTGTTGAAATTTTTTAGGCAATCAAGAACCCTTTCTTTGTGCAAAACTGTTGAAAGTTCAACTATGATTGGATTCGATGAGTCTTTGGATTTTATTCTGTAGATATCCTTTACACAGTTTCGGTCAACTTGCGCGTTTATAGTTTGTCCAACTCGCTCTAGGATGGTACATAAATCTTGCTTAGATTCCCCAGCTTTTCTCGGAACATTGCGAATTTCGATTCCTGTTGATCGTGATTTCCTCTCAAGATATTCGATCTAAATAAAGACATACCGTCTGGTCTCTTACCATCGTCGCGTGCCAGGCCATGAGGTTCCAAAACAGCTGGAACGCCGACGGTGTCAAGGGTTCGTCGAATGATGTCATTAATATTCGCGTGCCGCGCTATACATCCCGCGCTTCGACTGCATGACAGGCCGTGGTGACCGAGGCTGTTGACAACTTCGCCACTGGCAGCGATGAGGCGAACAGCAAGGAGCGCCTAGGCGTAGGGAAACAGCTAGGCGGAAAATTGTATCGTCGAACAAGGTGCCTATGTTCGACGATGGTAGTGCGTGGAGCCAGAGGCCCGACACCCACTCTCCCACAGCCAGTAGGCGCGCACGCTCTGCAGTAGTAGCAGATGTCAAGATTAGGTTTTCCTGAACTACTTTGCAGAGCGGCTCATTCTACCGCCTATGGGAAGAGGGGCCGTTGTCGGGCGGATTTGTATTTGGGCAAGCGAGTCTCCAGGCATCCATAGCCTCGGTGAAGCACGGCACATCAAAAGGAATCAGTGTTGAAGTTAGAATATTCCTGATTAATTTATCAGTGCCGTGGACCGAAGATATGAATGCTGGTAAACTAATACTGGTAATTTTGCGGAATATATATTGATATTGATATGAATTGATAATAATTAATTTGATTTACAATTTTTACAATGCACAGAGTATTTAGCTGATTCTTATCAAAGTTGATATATTTGTCACTTTTAGAATTTAATGTAGATAAATTTTGTATTTTACTCTAAGTAATTTGGACGAATAATAATAATAAGCATAATCAGCCTTTTAATGTTCCCACTGCTGGGATTCAGGCCTTCTCTCTAGGAGAGGGAACGGGCCGTAATCCACCACGCAGGCCCAGTGCGAGTTGGTGAATGTCACATGACTTTGAATTTTTGGTTCTAGGACATGCCGGTTTCGTCACGATGTTTTCCTTCACCGTTTTGAGAGCAGTGGTGATGAAATAAATTACACAAAGTAATGCGCCTGGCTGGGTTTGAACCCGAACCTACAACTCGTAAGTCGGACGAATAGTTTAACAAATATCACGATAAGTTTGACTTGAAGTGAGTGCCATTAAACGTTGCGCATTGACATGCTTTGCTGCTACTGTAGTATTCTTTCTGTGCTACTACTAAACTTGGAATGCAGCGCCGAAGGAATGGAAACGTGGTTTACAAGAAACACCTGTTGAAGATTGGCCAGGCGTGAAGGCAGGAGAAGCTCTTGGCCGTATTTATACAGTACCTACCTACTACACGTTAGCAACTTTGAATGATATTGTTTGCAATTGCTGCTGTATCACGCAGCTTGTATGAGGTCACAACAACTTCTTTGATTTAAAAACAATTTACGGCTAAGACCTTACAAAGCGACAAGTGACTGAAAAGATGGTGTTGTTGGAAGATAACAACCAGATGGTCGCCACCATAGAAGAGCCCGTTCTGTGTCGCTTACCGGAGCAAGTACGAGAGCTTTTTGTCATATTGATATACACCATGCACCAACCGCAAGTTTATTTAATCCTCTGCAACTATGGCAGAAATATAAAACTTTATCATCAGAGGACAATATGCACAGACGTACACATATAAATGAAACCATAAAACGATTTGGCGGAATATATGAAAAATCGGTAATAAACAGATTTTTTTTAAAAAAAAAAACAATATGTCGCCACATATGCTCGTAATCTATAAAATCATAATCGTAAATATGCTCGAAATTATAGAATACGTCAATGTATTGAAGAAAGCTTGCATCATAAGAAATTTAAAAAACTGGGCAAGTGTGAGTCGGACTCGCGCACTGAGGGTTCCGTACAAACTTGAAAGGTAAATTGCGGTTTACGATTTATGACGTATTAAAAAAAAACTACTTACTAGATCTCGTTCAAACCAATTTTCGGTGGAAGTTTGCATGGTAATGTACATCTTATTTTTTTTAGTTTTATCATTCTTTTATTTTAGAAGTTACAGGGGGGGGGGACACATTTTACCACTTTGGAAGTGTCTCTCGCGCAAACTATACAGTTTAGAAAAAAAATATGTTAGAAACCTCAATATCATTTTTAAAGACCTATCCATAGATACCCCACATGTATGGATTTGATGAAAAAAAAAAAATTTGTGTTTCAGTTCTAAGTCCAACATTTATTGTTCTTTTTCTATTTTTGTGATATATATATAATATATATAATATATATTTTGAGAATCTTAATGCGGTTCACAGAATACATCTACTTACCAAGTTTCAACAGTATAGTTCTTATAGTTTCGGAAAAAAGGGGCTGTGACATACGGACGGACAGACAGACAGACATGACGAATCTATAAGGTTTAAGGCGCGAGTCCGACTTGTACTTGCCCAGTTTTCTTTTCATAAGTTTTGATAGGGACGACATATATGTTGGCTACGACATACGTGTTGGCAAATGAGGTTTGTGGTAGTAGATTTGAATTTTATAAAACTATATTAGTGGTTAGTGATAGATAACATGATGAAATGTGATGAAAGACGTTCGGTTATAAGTTTCTCAATCACCTTGCTAATTAAAAAAAACTACTAAAATGGATATATGTCTATAGTTTGTCACCTCCTTTTAAAAATGGGTACCACCAGTGTTTGTATCCGTTACTCAGGGGAGATAAAAGAAGGTTTTCTAAACTCGCATCACAGATTACAATAGGTGAACAGTATGAGAGGAGGCTTAGCGAACTCGTGTCACAGATTACAATAGGCGAACCGTCTGAAAGACGGCCTAGCGAACTCGTGTCACAGATTATAATAGGCGAGCCGTCTAAGAGACGGCTTAGCAAGCTCGTGTCACAGGTTACAATCGGCAAACCTTATGGGAGGAGGCTTGGCGGACTTGTGTCACAGATTAAAATAGGCGAACCGTATGAGAAGAGGCTTAGCGGACTCGTGTCACAGATTACAATTGGCAAACCGCATGGGAGGAGGCTTACCGGACTTGTGTCACAGATTATAATAGGCGAACAGTATGAGAAGAGGCTTAGCGGACTTGTGTCACAGATTACAATAGGCGAACAGTATGAGAAGAGGCTTAGCGGACTCGTGTCACAGATTACAATCAGCAAACCGTATGGGAGGAGGCTTAGCGGACTTGTGTCACAGATTAAAATCGACAAACCGTATGGGAGGAGGCTTAGCGGACTTGTGTCACAGATTACAATCGGCAAATCGTATGGGAGGAGGCTTAGCGGACTTGTGTCACAGATTAAAATCGGCAAACCGTATGGGAGGAGGCTTAGCGGACTTGTGTCACAGATTACAATCGGCAAACCGTATGGGAGGAGGCTTAGCGGACTTGTGTCACAGATTACAATCGGCAAACCGTATGGGAGGAGGCTTAGCGGACTTGTGTCACAGATTAAAATCGGCAAACCGTATGGGAGGAGGCTTAGCGGACTTGTGTCACAGATTAAAATCGGCAAACCGTATGGGAGGAGGCTTAGCGGACTTGTGTCACGGATTAAAATCGGCAAACCGTATGGGAGGAGGCTTAGCGGACTTGTGTCATAGATCAAAATCTCAATTTGAAGTTACCTAAAAACACAGATACCTCTTAATTTTACAGATAAAAAGGTACTACGATACAGTACTATTTAATATTATACAACACAAAATTGCTGTAGCTGTTTTTACGCCTCATAGCTGGGGTACCTAAGAGCCACTTGAAACTAACACTCTTCATTTTACTTATTTACATTTTAAGGTACCTACTTATTAAATACAGATTAATACAGATCTTCAGTTGCTCTTTGTGTGCCAGAATCATGATAACTCTTTCGAACATTTCTGCAGCAATCACACAGGTTGGTTGCTCATAATTTAGCAATGTCCGACCTTTACATGGACCTTTATATCCGTAAATCCGTAATTAATTTGCAGCCCGTTCATGATTTATGAACGAATCTGAAGATAATTTTGAAAACTCATTAGTCAGCGTTCGGGCAATATGTTTGGAAGCATAGAGTGGCTTAAGAGCTTGGTGTGATGGATGAGGGAGGCGGGCATCGCACCGCACATCGGATGCGCCGTACTAGACTGCTGCTCAAGCGCCAGTGTCACGTGGTGTGATGTCACTGCTCATGCTCTCTGGCCGCATATCTCTATGTTCCTCTTACTGAAGCCCCGCGCTCCCGGTACCTCTTGTTCATTATTACGAGGTTTTATTTCACTTTTCTTGTTTAATCTAATGGTAACTGAAACTGGTCGTCGTGCCGGGTTTATTATTTGAATATAAATTACTTTTAGAGACATTTAATATCCTTTCTTATCTCTTTTCCAGATATTAATTAACATTTTAAAATCATCATTTTCCTCTTGCCCTTACCCTAATTTATCTGAGGTAGGCGCACCTTGTCTTCTTATTTCGTATTTATTTACCGTATGTTATTAGATTATGTAGATATTTAATATTTTATCGCTTACTAATTCTCATTGCATAATAGACATTTGCGACATCCCGCGAGGAAGTGTCCTTGCCCAGAGTACCTTCCTGATTTTCATCAACGGTTGTCTATTGTTTACCCGAAGATTATATACCATAATCATCATATTCCCGAATTTCATTTAACCGAATTTCAATTGCCCGAATGTTTTGTTTGCCCTACAAGACATATGTCATACTGTTAATTGCCCGAAACTTAGATACCATAAGATACCATACGTATTGTTTTTCATATTTTTAAGTGCCATAATAATTATTAGACAAATATTTAAACGCCGTAATAATCATTACACATGATATTTAAGCACCATAATAACTAACCTAACCTAACCTAACTCAAATGGCACCTAACCAAACTTTCTGGGTGGTTTATAAAAAAATAACCACGAAGGGGATGGCGGGGTCGTTTGAGCGAGCGAATAGACCTAGCCAAACCTTAAAATATTCTATGCATGGTTGATGGTGGGGTTGGTTGACGGAGCCCCGCTTCGCGGGGCTCCTACTTCTGTGTGGTTTATAAAAAAATAACCACGAAGGGGATGGCTGGGTCTATTCGCTCGCTTCGCTCGTTCACATGACCCCGCCATCCCCTTCTAACCTAACCTATCCGAGTCGGAGTGCCCTAAAGTCCCGATTGCATCCAGTTTCTCCTGATATAACAACCGTTACATACCCAATGTCGATGGCAAATAATGTTATGGCATATGATAATTATGGCATGTGATAATTAGGGCATGTGATAATTAGGGCTTACAATGATTATGACAAATTATGTTATGGTAAATGACTTTATGGGAAACAAAGCTTCTAGCTCGTGACTAATAATTAGCAAATGAATATTACGTCGTATAATATTATGGCTGTTGACTATTATGGCAAATGATATTAGGGTAAATAAAATTCGAGCAAACGGCGGTATACCTTCATCAACCTGTGTGTCAGCAATTTTTAACAAACGGTATTTTTCTTATTCCAATGACACAGCATTAGACTTAGAAACAAGCACAACGAATGGGAAAAATGAGAGTCCATAAAACCAAATATTGGCTAAAGGCAAACCTACTAAACCTTAATCTGATGAAAAAAACTTTCATGCAGGCAGTAAATTTACCTGAAGTAATGATGAAGTTGCACTCTTGCAATTTTCCTGCTAATTCACCTAGTACTTTTCAGGTAGCAAATTTAACTGGCGCATGGCGCCTTCACATAGGCCTACTTATATCACGTACAAGAAAACTAATCAGGGTGCTCAAAAATTACAACGACCAATCTTGTGCGTCTCGCATCCGCATCCACCCCATTCCCGCGACTCTCACCAGATCGTCGGTCCACCTTGTGGGAGGCCTTCCAACACTGCGTTTTCCGGTTAGCGGTCGCTACTCTAGAACCTTTCGGCCCCATCGAATGTGCCCTGCCCACTGCCACTTTAGTATGGCGATTCTTTGGGCTAAGTCGGTGACCTTGGTTCTCCTGCGGATATCTTCGTTCCTTATGCGATGACGCAAGGAAACTCCGAGCATAGCCCTTTCCATTGCCCTTTGTGTGACTGTAAGCCTTCTGATGAGGCCCATTGTAAGCGACCATGTTTCAGTTGGACTTCGAGTGTAGAGTTTCAGATCTTGATCGGAGTGGGTGCTACGTGGTTATTTACCATGACTTTGGTTTTGTCCATGTTCATTTTAAGACCCACTTTTTCTGAAGCTCTACTAAGGTCATCGAGCATTGTGCTGAGCTCCTCCGTAGTCTCAGCCATGACTACTATATCGTCGGCAATGAGTGATGTACTCGCCATTGACATTAATGCCTAATCCACTCCAGTCCAGAATCTTGAAGAAATCCTCCATTGCAGCTGTAAACAGTTTCGGAGCAATGACGTCTCCCTGCCTCACACCCCGGTGCAGAAGAATAGATTTCGAGATGTTGTCCTGAAGTTGGACTGTCATTGTGGCGTTCTCGTACAAATACTTCAGCACTTCGATGTACCGATGGTCAATCTGGCACAGTTGGAGAGATTGCAGTACAGCCCAAGTCTCGATCGAATAAAATCTTTCTATTAGTCCACGAACGCTAAGCATAGAGGCAGGTTATACTCCTCGGTCTTCTGTATAACCTGCCGGAGCGTATGTATGTGGTCTACGGTGCTGAAGCCTTTTCGGAATGCAGCTTGTTCGGTTGGCTGGAAGTCGTCGAACCTGCGGCGAGACGATTCCTGATGACTCTGGAAAACAGTTTGTAGACCTGGCTTAGAAGTGAGATGGGCCTGTAATTCTTAAGCAGCGCATTGTCGCTCTTCTTAAAAAAAGAACTACCACACCTCTGCTCCATGCCTGTATCGTCTTTTGCTCAAGCATGACGGAATCAAAAAACCTCTGAAGGGCCTTTACGACCGGTTTTCCACCCGCCTTTGGGAGTTCGGCTGTAATTCCGTCGTCACCCGACGCCTTGTTGTTTTAAGCTGCTTCAGAGCCATCCTAATCTCGTACAGGCTGAAGTCCGGGATATCTTCGGTATAGTGCTTGAGTAGTTTGCTAGATCCGTTGTGGGTTTTGTGATAGACGTGTAAGGCTGTCCATAGAATGCCTCGATCTCTCCCAGAAGCTTCAATTTGGCGGATATGACTCTCTTCAGTTCCGTGAGCTAACTCTGCCCAATAGACAAATCTCTTGCAAAAACCTTGGAGCCCTTATTCCGCTCGATCGCGTTTTTAATCCTTTCGGTATTAAAGAGGCGGAGATCGCGTTTAAAGGACTTGGAGATCCGTCTATTGAGCTGCCGGTAGATGTACGCATCGTCTGAAGGCTGCAGAATCATCTCACGCCTCTCTTTCAAGAGTTTGATAAGAGCCTTTTCTTCTTTGTACGACGAGCCTCAAAGAACTTAGACCGGACCGTATGGACAGTTTCCACGAACCCATCATTGTATTCGTCCACGGAGCCTAGGCACTCGAAACTATTGTGATATTCGAGCTGAAAGCTCTCGGAGTTTTGAATCTGGATCTGTGCTGGACGGAGCGTAGACTTCATCAGTCGAGGTCTTTCAAGCTTGATTTGATATTCAATGTGCTTCTTACCATGCGATGATCACTTCCAGTTTTCACCGCGTTGATCACAGACATCATTAAATATTTGCTTCTTCGTCGACATGATGAAGTTAATCTCATTTAATTTTCTGGTCGCACCATCAGGGCTTTGCCAGGTCCACTTCCTAAGCTCACGCTTTTTGAAGAAGGAGTTCACCATATAGAGGCCCTCCATAAAACTAGCCAGTAGGTGTCCCCGGCGGTTCCGATGTCCAAATCCAAATTGTCCCACTCGCAGTTCATCACCGTCTCGTTTGCCCAGTTCCGCGTTAAAGTCCCCCATGACCACGGTGAAGTGAGTCTTAGAACCATGCATGGCTTTGGATATATCCTCAATTCCTCATACATGGACTCTACTTCGTCGTTGGGGTGTGTCGAGGTCGAGGCGTGTCGACCTGTATGACCTTCAGCGAATATCTTGATGATATTCTGAGTGTAAGATACGCCACCCTGATCGACACACTCTCGATCCTCACCACATTGTTCACAAGGGACTTGTAGACGCTGGGACTGCTGATCACCCTCCCGTAAATAAAGCAGGTTACGTGTCTTCTTCGCACCCCTTGCCTCGCCGTAACCTTGACCGCTACCGGAGTCAGGGGCCATTTTTTAGTTGTGCTTATCATCTTTGCCATAATCACCACTAGCATGCGGGTTGACGATCGCAGTGTGGTTGTTGTAAATCATAGAGAATGCTGCTGCCCATTCTCTGGTATGTCCATTTGACGTCTCGCATCCAGTCACCCTCAGTGTGACTGACAGGTACCAACCGAAGGTTTCGCCAGAATTTATTCGTAGCGAAATCATCCAGGCAGCACTAATTGTCAAAGCCGCCGGTGACACTGGTGACGCGAAGTCAAAATTAAAGACAGATAAAAAGTAACCTATGTCCACCCTTGGAGCTCAAGTTTCCTCCGTACCAAATGTCATCAAAATCGGTTCAATAATTTAACCGTGAAAGCGTAACAGACAGACTTACTTTCACATTAAATAATATTACATTTAGTATGGATTGTATTTACGTTTTACATCGTCAGTGATAGCCGTCATTTGATATCTCAAAAAATAGGGTAAAGATAATAGTATAACCGTGTGCGTATAATTATGATTGTATGTGTATGAGATATATTTAATTTAGTTTATAGTTTATTAGATTCCGAGTTTTGTGCGAATGTAATCAATCACGAATAAGAGCTATAAAAATATAGAAAAATATGTAAAAAATAAAAGCTTGTCATAAAATGTGAAAGGTTCTTTCTTTTTAACTTCATTAAAAAGGTTTTGCAGATCAGGATAAAAATATCCTAAGCCAGTGTATTGGATAAAACTTGGTTACATTCTTGGTGTACAACAACTATTCGCAGTAACACATAGTGTGTTGTGCAGAGTCGGCACCGGAGCTGCACTACACGTTCATCGAGCAGGCGCTGCGTGCGGGTGGCAGTGTATCGCTGCGCTGCGCCGCGTCTGCCGCGCCGCCGCCGCGCATCGCCTGGCTGCTCGACGACCAGCCGCTCGACCACTACCGCGCGCAACACAGGTACGCATCACGCGGTCGACCACACTACTACCTATCTAGTTAATTGCCTTTTTGTTAGAGTGAAACCTTCATCCAACCACGTGTCAATACAAAACTGTTGTACACTGTAGACCTGCTGGGTATGACTGTGGCGTGATGTGTTAATTTGGAAACACAATCATTACCAAAAGGAGAGTTAGTTTGCGTTACTGAGTGCTAGCTATACAGGTTGCGCAGGGCATTTGGAATCACAGTATGATATTTTTAATGCTTCTCGGGAAGGCTATCTTGCAACCCAAACCGGATATGCGTCACATCCTTCCCTACTCGGGAAAAAACGCCCGAACAAAGCTAATACTGACTTCTGGTGAACTGCACAGCACTTTTCAGCACTTACGTGTAGTGGCACAATATGCCTGTAATTTTTTATTTTATTTATGGAACTTTAAAAAAATATATGCATGTAAATCATCACACCCAATATTGTCGTCTTCACAGATACTTCATCAACGAAGAGACGTCACTGAACGGCGACGTAGTATCGACGTTGAACATCAGCGCGGTAACCGCCACGGACGGCGGGCGCTACACGTGCCGCGCGCACAACGCGCTCGGCCACGCGGAGCACTCTGCGCGCCTCAACGTATACGGTACCCTCGCTGGCCACGTGACTGTTACCTACTACATTACTTACTCGTACTATATATAGTTATATGCAATCGTTCATCGTGCGCGGTGTGCTCGCAGGTCCACCATCGATCCGCGCGCTGGGTCCGGTGCGCGTGGTAGCCGGCGCCAACGCCACTATCTACTGCCCCTACGCTGGATATCCGATCAGGTCCATAGAGGTGCATTTTGTTAGGATGATTCCTCTAATATATTAGTGATAGGCTCTAGATACATTACATAATTAAAATTAGTCCCTAACTAATATAACAATACGAGGAAGTCTTTTTATTACCTTAACATCTCACAAATTAGTATTAATTACTTGAAACGTCCTAATTAGTTTCCATTAGATTATTGAACAGAATCTAAACAGATTAAAGCTAAAGAGCTCCGTCTTTAATGTATGACAAATAAAACGCCATTACGTTTGATTGTTGATGAATGTGCTAACAGCTTTTTTATCAGCAATGATATTTCTTAACTTCTGTTAAGTAGCAGCACTTCCATCGCGGCAAATACCAAGCTATGTGATCCCTAAACTAAAGTGTTGTGTTTGTGCACCAGCTCGATCTCGTGGTGGCGGCGCGGCGCGAGCGTGGCGGTGGGCGGCGCGGGGCGGGTGAGCGCGCGCGGCGCCGCGCTGCGCCTGGCGCCCGCGCTGGCGCCCGACGCCGGCCACTACGCCTGCGCCGTGGCCGCGCCCGCTGGGCCTGCCGCCCGCCAGGACATCGACATACAAGTCCGCAGTACGTACACATGGACTCGATAGTCCACACGCAAACCTTATACAATATAATAATCTGATCCTTCAACAAAATTTTATGTTTTATTTGTAGATCCACCAAAAATTTCACCATTTATTTTTTCATCGGAGCTAACGGAGGGCAGCTCAGTGCAGGTGCTGTGTGGCGTATCGTCAGGTGACAAGCCCATGTACTTCTCGTGGCTGAAGGACGGGGCGCCGCTGCCTCCTAACTTACAGGTCTATACTCCCTAAAACTAAAATATTCACTGCAGGTGCTAATCAGATGACTGTTGATTTTATGTGTAAGTACAGTTCACATTACTTCAGAGATTGTCCTTCAAAGAAGCTTTGCATAAATATACCTACTCTTACTAGTTAAGAGCACTAAAACGAGGTGAAAGAGTGATTTTCTAGATAGAAGAGAAGAGTCTGAATGAGTTCTCTCTGCTGATGTTTTCGGACCTATCGGCGCGGCACAGCGGCGCCTACACATGCCGTGTGTCCAACCACGCCGCCGCTGTAAACTACACTGCCACGCTCAGCGTCAAGGGTGAGTATGCACGATGTGACCAGTCGCATTCTGTGCACTTTGCAGTATCTGGATTGTAATCATCGCTATATTGTGACAGTGGCGCCGGCGTGGGCCACGGAACCGCTGGACGCCGCCGTGCTGCTCAGCGCACCTCTCCTGCTGGAGTGCGCCGCCAAAGGCTACCCCGCGCCCTCCATCATGTGGTACAGACGCATGGGTCAGTACCTCATCTGCTTAAACTACTTTCTGAGTGCAAGATGTTTTTAGCGGTATACAACATTCTATGTTAAAAAGGAGAAGGAGGCCCCTTGGGTGGCGAAAGTGCGGAGCAGTGGGAGCCGGTAGGCGCGGGCGAATGGGACGCGGAGGGCGTGCGCGCGCACAATGGCTCGCTGTCGGCGGGAGCGGCGGCACGCGCTCACGCCGGCACCTACCGCTGCCTCGCCGATAACGGTGTGGGGCCGCCGCTTCTGAAGCACGTCAATGTCACTGTGCACGGTAATCGATTTTATTTACTTATTTGGCTGCACTCCCTTAAAAGTTGAATTTCCAAAATCTCCTTAGTGCTAGGTATTGGCTACTGCAAGGTCAAAGGCAGTTGCAGGTTGCATTAACGTCTTTTTTTTATTGATATAAACCAGTGCTTGACTGCGATCCCACCTGTCTCTTCCTCATTATTCGAAATTCCAAAACCCCATCCTCCATGTCATCATCATCATCATCATTTCAGCCGAAAGACGTCCACTGTGGGACATAGGCCTCCCCAAATGTCGCCATAACGACTGGTCTTGTGCATCTCGCATCCATCGGACTCCTGCGACCCTCACTAGGTCATCGGTTCACCTTGTGGGAGGCCTTCCACCGCTGCGTCTTCCGGTACGTGGTCGCCATTCCAGAACCTTTCATCCCCATCGACCATCTGTTCTGCGAGCAATGTGCCCTGCCCACTGCCACTTAAGTTTGGCGATTCTTCGGGCTATGTCTGTAACCTTGGTTCTCCTGCGGATATCTTCATTTCTGACACGATCACGCAAGGAAACTCCGAGCATAGCCTTTTCCATTGCCCTTTGAGTGACTTTATGCCTTCTGATGAGGCCCATTGTAAGCGACCACGTTTTGGAGCCATATGTCATCACTAGCAGCACGCACTGGTCATAGACTTTCGTCTTGAGACACTGTGGTGATCCTCCATGTACTCTTTTATAAATACCTCTCATTCTTCTCACATGTCCAACTATCAATTCCTCATGTACAGGGATGGTAATTAAAGCAGTATCAAAATCCTCCTAAAGCTTCTCTTTAACTATTTCATCACATCCTACTTATGGTGCCTACACACTGACTACATTCAACATCATATTTTCTAACATAACTTTCACAACTATAAATCTATCATTAATCCTTTGTACTTCCATCACGCTTTCTTTCAATTTACTGTCTAGCACTATTCCTACGCCATTTCTTTTTCCATCACTTCCAAAATAATAAAACTTATATCCCTCACCAATTTCTCTCGCTTTTGTTCCTCTCCATTTAGTCTCCTGTAAGCGCGCTATATTTATCCGTCTCCTTTTCAATACATCTGCTAACTCTTTCGCCCTTCCAGTCATGGTCCCGACATTCCAACTTGCATACCACAATCTCATTTCCCGAGCTAGCTTCAAAAAATTCAAGAATTCAAAACTCTAATGTTAAATTTATTTCACATAGGCCCACATGGGCACTTATAAAACGTCAGAAGCTGTGCACGATTCCAAATTGGTCGTTTCCTATGGAAAAGAAACGGCAAGAAATTCCATGGTTACTCTTTAAAAAAATTTGTTCTTACAATATTTCCATAATTATCACAGTATTAGTAGATAATTTTTATGAAAGGACAGTGTTTGACCAGTCAATATTGTACTTGTACTGTAAAAATTGAATCCTAATAGGAAGTAATCTTCCAGAGGTGACCGAGGTAGAGAAGCGAGCGGCGGTACGTAGGCTTAGTGCCAAGAATACCGCCCCAAGACCCGATGGCCTGCCTGGAAAGGTCTGGGTCCTGGCCATGGAGGAACTGGGGCCTCGACTAAGAGGGCTCTTTAGCGCATGTATGGAGAGGGGCCAGTTCCCACTTCACTGGAAGACGGGGAAACTGGTCCTCATCGCAAAGCCGGGGCGCCCTGCAGACTCATCATCCGCGTACCGGCCCATCGTGCTGCTCGATGAGGTGGACAAGCTCTTTAAAAGAGTAATTGCAGACCGCCTCGTCGAACACAGCGCGGGTGGTGCCGGATCTTTCGGACGGCCAATTCGGCTTTCGCAGGTCGTGCTCTACGGTGGACGCCATCATGCGCGTGTGAGCCCTCACGACGGGAGATGCGGTGTCCCAGGGCAGGTGTGTCTTGGTAGTGTATTTGGACATCACCAACGCCTTTAATTCCCTGCCCTGGAGGACATTCTGGTATCACCAGGTGCCCAACTACCTTTGTCATGTGATCAAGGCCTATACATTATCTACCATGGTAACCAGAGTGAGTTACCATGGTAGATAAATGGCGAGAGATGCCTTGCTGTGTTCCGCAGGGATCAGTACTAAGACCGCTCTTGTGGAACATCGGGTACGACTACTTGCTGCACGCGACCTCTCTGACGGAGTCAGCGTGGTCTGCTACGCAAACTACATGCTGGTCCTGGCGCAGGGAGAGTCTGGGTTGCGACAGTCGTGGAGAGGATCTAGTAGTTGGGACTCGAGGTGGCACTGCATAAGTCCGAGGCAAATAACGGTAGGAAGAGTTCTCATCGGTGTCGAGACGACGATGAAGTACCTGGGACTTGTCCTCGACAGCCGATAGAATTTCGAGGAGCATTCCCGACGTCTGGCTCCCAAACTGGATCGGACTGGGACTGCTTTCAAGCGGGTCCTGCCCAACCTAGGGGATCCAGACGCCTCCTGCCGTAGGCTATATGCAGGAATCGTTCGGTCCATGGCTCTTTATGTAGCGCTGGTATGAGCGCCGTCGCTACGAAAGTGACCAGCGGCTAAGTTGAACGCAAGCCTGACTGTCATGGCCATCCGGATGATGCGGGGATACCACACGGTTTCCCGTGAAGTGGCGAGCCTCCTTGCTGGCCTACCTACCGTGGGATTTGGAGGCAACAGTCTTTGCACGCATGCACGATCTGCACATGGAGATGCAACGCCGAGGCGAAACTCCACTGCCGCGTCAAGTCACGGCATGGCGAACAGAGTTCCAGTGGGATCTCATTGTGGAATAGCTACAGCGACTGTTGCAACCCAGTGCTGGACACGCCATAATTATGGCGGTAAGTCCCCTCTTTGAGGAGTGACTGGAAAGCCAAAACGACGTCCTTGCCTTCCGCATGACGCAGGTCCTCATCGGACATGGTAAGCTTGGGAGGATCCTGCACCGGATTCGTGCGGAAGAAACGCCTGGATGCCACTATTGTGTGGACCGGCCGGAGGACACGGTGGAGCATACGGTAGAGGTATGCCCCGCCTGAGCAGAGCATCATCGTGTCCTCGTGGCGTATTTATATTCTGTACATGGCCAGAACGCATCCATAGGAAACTGCTCGCGTAGTCTACAGTGTTTTCACATTCACAATATAAAAAAAGCAAGAAATAATATAAATAATTTTTAATAATAATAATATTCTATCAATAAATGAGACGTTAACAAAATAAATTACTACCGAATTTATTTACTTACTAAAGAATTTAGTTGGAGTCTAATAATATAAAAAATATTGCAAAAGCAATGTATTAGATAAAAAAAATATATATCGACGCTTGAAAGGCAAAATGTATGAACGACCATTTCACAAATCGACGCTTGAAAGGCAAAATGTATGAACGACCATTTCACAAATTGTTCAATAAATGGATTTGAAATTCTACTTTTCACAAAAAAAATCATAGTAAATTAACTAATAGAGCATTTTTGCTGATACTCAGAATAGTTATTATTTAATATATTTGTTATTTAATTGCTGTGTCAAAACAAAATTATATGACCTTTTTGATAGATTTTCAGGAGATAATACAAGGCTGTGAATAATCTTGGTTAGGTAAAATTGACTTAACTCACAATATTAACATTAGAGGTCCTGTAAAAAATGTTTTAACGATCGAATAGCTACATAAAACCTACAACTAAAGTGTCTTACGTTCTTTTCGGTAAACTTTTATAATCCTATAAAATGTTTCATCAGGCCACGTTGTCCAACCATGGAAAACCAAAATATCTAATCTTACTCATAAAACTGAGTTCCGTCTAGAATAAAGGTATTATATCCCAATATTATTATATTTTTAGCAGTAAGTAAAAAAGTAAATAAAAAATAAAGAAGAATAATAAATTTAATTACTTCACAAAATAGCACAAAAACATAAAACTTGTTTGTAATTTAAAAAAAATAAAAATAAAACAAAACTAAACAAATTATATATATTTTTATAATTAAACAATAAAACTACTTGAGATCAATCAATCCTATGAAACATAAACTGACGTAGAAAACGATTAAATATTATAGTTTATAATTATAAGCTTAAACTCAATAGATCACAAACTATGCGTCAACTCTGTAGAAAGAAACGATTGAATAGAAAGTAAAGCCATTTAAAAAAATTTCGAATAATAAAATTATCCACTGTGTTCAATTGAGAAACGGATAGGGAAATAAAATTAGGAAAATATAAAAAAAATTAATACCTAACCACAAAAGTATTTAGTACCTACCAGCTTCCTAACTTCAATCGTCGACGTCTTCTACACGACGTCTTTCGCGTTGCAAATAGTGTTACCAGGCGCCCCGATTTGCGCGGAAGGTCCTGATTTTTAGGGGTCTAGCGACGCGTCCCGATTTGCACCTGATCGGGACGCTAAATGTACCGATTAATAAAAAAAAATATTAAAGTCATTATTATTACAATAAAACAACCTGTATCGCATTCGCATCACTATGTCAAGTGCGTTACAAATGACACACGACGCATCACTGGCTAGTTGTCTCTCGGTCTTGGTCCGTCACACGTGACCATAATGTAGAAGACATTTTACTCCACATAATTATAAGTAATTTGTGACTCAATCGATCTTAGTTCATCCTTTCCATTCATATGCAGTAAAATGTAACCAACAATACAATTTTACTATAAAAATATTTGAACTTTTAAAACAGCGGTAATCATTTATAACATTTTTTTTTTCGTTTTTGTCTCTATTAACACGGTGGAGCTTACGGTGGAAGTGTGCGCTACTTGGGCGGAGCACCGCCGTGTCCTCGTGGTGGCGTTTGGTAGCGGTTCGCTCTAGCGTTGGGCCCTGGTTCTGGCCATGGTCCGGAGCGAGAGGGTATAGGAAGCAGTCGTCTCCTTCTGCGAAAATGAGTTGACCTCAACCGTGAATCAACGGATACCGTCACGCCCCAGTCGTCCCAGAAGATGTCCCGGGCGTCGAGTGTCGCACCTCGATTTCCGGCTACAGTAGGCAAGGGTTTGCAAGCGACGAGCAATGGGTAGCTTGATGTTCACCCATCCAATAAAGACCAGGCCCGAGTCGATGGCGCGTCGTGTTGCACATTCTCCTCAAAGAGATACCCTCAAAGAGATGCCACTCCAGTAGGGCCGAGGCCTGCTAGGGCTGCGGGAATGTTTGAAATAGTGACCGTGGCCCTGGAACGCAAAGAGCGACTGAAGAAGTTTGGGTTTTAGTTAGTAAAAGTCTGACACGCCCTCTCGTTCCACTCTAGAGCAGGAGAAGGAATTGGATGATTTACCTCCTCAAAAAAAAATCATAATTAAAAAAAAAATTGTCCCGATTGGTTTTACCATCCATCCCGATTTTTATCCAATCGGACCTGGCAACACTAGTTGCAAGTTTGAAAATTAAGGCCAGGTTTTACTACTTTTGAACTTTTTTGAACCTCTGGAAATCCACAAATATAATAGAGAACACCATGAAAAATTATTTTATTAAAATTGGTCATATGACCAACTACTGGGTAAAAATCAAAACATGAATTAAATTAGTTGTCTTGATAAAAAAATCACGAATCTGACCCTAACTTACGATTTCAAATGTGTATAATATCTACGAGATCACGTCACGAAAATATTTGAAATTTCCACAAAAATATTAAAGCTTGTTTTTTAAAAGGGTCTGGTAAAAACAAAAATCTTGAATAGTTACTATGGTTTCTACACTAATAATATAAAGAGGTAAAGTATCTTTTTTTTTTTTGTTTATTGGAGGTAATCTCTGAAAGTAAGTACTGGTCTGATTGCAAAAATTTTTCACCGATAGAAAGGTGCTTTATTCTTGAGTGACATATATTTTATGTAGTTTTTTATAAAAAATAAAATCACTGTTACGGGGCCGCGAAGTCAACACGAGACGGATCTCGTGTTGATTTGTAGGCACTGGCCCGCAACCGTCTCTTAAAGTACTCCTCATGATATCTACGTGGGATAGCAAAGGTTTTAGAAAGCTTTACCAAATCAGCATATTTTTGTTTAGGAATAGGAAGTTTGTTTTTATACAAATTATCTCCTGGACACCTGTTCTTACCAATAACTTCAACTTTTTCCGTAGCTGCTGTGTCATCCATGCTGTATTTTATTTATATAAATATTATCTGAATCCTTTATTTTAAATGTAACAATTCTGAGTTTACTAATTTTGCCAACAAGATTATTGTTAAAGTATTTATCGGACATAGAATCCCAAGCCTTAAAATCTTGGTGACACATTATCTCTACATTGTAGAGTTTTGAATATTTCCTGGCCATTCAAATATGAAGGATCAACTGAGCGTTGCGTGGTTGACTGAAGCACCCACGCAATGCTCAGACCATACATGCAGCGGTTCGCGCGTATAAAATGCGCTCCTTGAGTACAGCTTATCCACCACTTTTTCAACCAATAAAGATTTTTTACGTAGGTTTAACTCACTGACACAAAAAACTTTGCTTCAATTAAAGTATCTTATATGCTAACGATTGGTCAAAATCGTTTCAGGTAAAAATGTATGATCGACCAACTTGTTATTAAACATTGACGACAAAATGCGCTTAACGTCCGAGTGATTGTAATTCGTAGAAAGATAAAATGTTTTAACGGACAATAGTCAAAAAATTATACACAGATAAATTGCTTAATTTCCAAAATTGGAAAAAGTGACCAACTTGTAAAACGTTTTATTGATTTAAAAAAATGAAAAGTGATTTGGTAAAGTGTTTTAATTTCAAATCTTTATTATGACAAAAAAGGCAAAATGAATTATGGCCGATTTTCAAACGTTGTGTACGGTTTATGAAACAAATGTCGAAAATGGTTGGATTTAAAACAAAATACAATGCGAAAATGACTGAAATCACCGTTGTATTAACGACCACAAAAGTGCTTGGATTTGTCTGAAACCTAGACCATTCGAAAGAAAAAAATCTGCCGATTCCAACGATATAAATAACTCAATTTTGACCAAAGTGGTCGTTCATACATTTTGCCTTTCAAGCGTCGAAATTGTTCAATAAATGGATTTGAAATTCTACTTTTCACAAAAAAAATCATAGTAAATTAACTAATAGAGCATTTTTGCTGATACTCAGAGTAGTTATTATTTAATATATTTGTTATTTAATTGCTGTGTCAAAACAAAATTATATGACCTTTTTGATAGATTTTCAGGAGATAATACAAGGCTGTGAATAATCTTGGTTAGGTAAAATTGACTTAACTCACAATATTAACATTAGAGGTCCTGTAAAAAATGTTTTAACGATCGAATAGCTACATAAAACCTACAACTAAAGTGTCTTACGTTCTTTTCGGTAAACTTTTATAATCCTATAAAATGTTTCATCAGGCCACGTTGTCCAACCATGGAAAACCAAAATATCTAATCTTACTCATAAAACTGAGTTCCGTCTAGAATAAAGGTATTATATCCCAATATTATTATATTTTTAGCAGTAAGTAAAAAAGTAAATAAAAAATAAAGAAGAATAATAAATTTAATTACTTCACAAAATAGCACAAAAACATAAAACTTGTTTGTAATTTAAAAAAAATAAAAATAAAACAAAACTAAACAAATTATATATATTTTTATAATTAAACAATAAAACTACTTGAGATCAATCAATCCTATGAAACATAAACTGACGTAGAAAACGATTAAATATTATAGTTTATAATTATAAGCTTAAACTCAATAGATCACAAACTATGCGTCAACTCTGTAGAAAGAAACGATTGAATAGAAAGTAAAGCCATTTAAAAAAATTTCGAATAATAAAATTATCCACTGTGTTCAATTGAGAAACGGATAGGGAAATAAAATTAGGAAAATATAAAAAAAATTAATACCTAACCACAAAAGTATTTAGTACCTACCAGCTTCCTAACTTCAATCGTCGACGTCTTCTACACGACGTCTTTCGCGTTGCAAATAGTGTTACCAGGCGCCCCGATTTGCGCGGAAGGTCCTGATTTTTAGGGGTCTAGCGACGCGTCCCGATTTGCACCTGATCGGGACGCTAAATGTACCGATTAATAAAAAAAAATATTAAAGTCATTATTATTACAATAAAACAACCTGTATCGCATTCGCATCACTATGTCAAGTGCGTTACAAATGACACACGACGCATCACTGGCTAGTTGTCTCTCGGTCTTGGTCCGTCACACGTGACCATAATGTAGAAGACATTTTACTCCACATAATTATAAGTAATTTGTGACTCAATCGATCTTAGTTCATCCTTTCCATTCATATGCAGTAAAATGTAACCAACAATACAATTTTACTATAAAAATATTTGAACTTTTAAAACAGCGGTAATCATTTATAACATTTTTTTTTTCGTTTTTGTCTCTATTAACACGGTGGAGCTTACGGTGGAAGTGTGCGCTACTTGGGCGGAGCACCGCCGTGTCCTCGTGGTGGCGTTTGGTAGCGGTTCGCTCTAGCGTTGGGCCCTGGTTCTGGCCATGGTCCGGAGCGAGAGGGTATAGGAAGCAGTCGTCTCCTTCTGCGAAAATGAGTTGACCTCAACCGTGAATCAACGGATACCGTCACGCCCCAGTCGTCCCAGAAGATGTCCCGGGCGTCGAGTGTCGCACCTCGATTTCCGGCTACAGTAGGCAAGGGTTTGCAAGCGACGAGCAATGGGTAGCTTGATGTTCACCCATCCAATAAAGACCAGGCCCGAGTCGATGGCGCGTCGTGTTGCACATTCTCCTCAAAGAGATACCCTCAAAGAGATGCCACTCCAGTAGGGCCGAGGCCTGCTAGGGCTGCGGGAATGTTTGAAATAGTGACCGTGGCCCTGGAACGCAAAGAGCGACTGAAGAAGTTTGGGTTTTAGTTAGTAAAAGTCTGACACGCCCTCTCGTTCCACTCTAGAGCAGGAGAAGGAATTGGATGATTTACCTCCTCAAAAAAAAATCATAATTAAAAAAAAAATTGTCCCGATTGGTTTTACCATCCATCCCGATTTTTATCCAATCGGACCTGGCAACACTAGTTGCAAGTTTGAAAATTAAGGCCAGGTTTTACTACTTTTGAACTTTTTTGAACCTCTGGAAATCCACAAATATAATAGAGAACACCATGAAAAATTATTTTATTAAAATTGGTCATATGACCAACTACTGGGTAAAAATCAAAACATGAATTAAATTAGTTGTCTTGATAAAAAAATCACGAATCTGACCCTAACTTACGATTTCAAATGTGTATAATATCTACGAGATCACGTCACGAAAATATTTGAAATTTCCACAAAAATATTAAAGCTTGTTTTTTAAAAGGGTCTGGTAAAAACAAAAATCTTGAATAGTTACTATGGTTTCTACACTAATAATAAAAAGAGGTAAAGTATCTTTTTTTTTTTGTTTATTGGAGGTAATCTCTGAAAGTAAGTACTGGTCTGATTGCAAAAATTTTTCACCGATAGAAAGGTGCTTTATTCTTGAGTGACATATATTTTATGTAGTTTTTTATAAAAAATAAAATCACTGTTACGGGGCCGCGAAGTCAACACGAGACGGATCTCGTGTTGATTTGTAGGCACTGGCCCGCAACCGTCTCTTAAAGTACTCCTCATGATATCTACGTGGGATAGCAAAGGTTTTAGAAAGCTTTACCAAATCAGCATATTTTTGTTTAGGAATAGGAAGTTTGTTTTTATACAAATTATCTCCTGGACACCTGTTCTTACCAATAACTTCAACTTTTTCCGTAGCTGCTGTGTCATCCATGCTGTATTTTATTTATATAAATATTATCTGAATCCTTTATTTTAAATGTAACAATTCTGAGTTTACTAATTTTGCCAACAAGATTATTGTTAAAGTATTTATCGGACATAGAATCCCAAGCCTTAAAATCTTGGTGACACATTATCTCTACATTGTAGAGTTTTGAATATTTCCTGGCCATTCAAATATGAAGGATCAACTGAGCGTTGCGTGGTTGACTGAAGCACCCACGCAATGCTCAGACCATACATGCAGCGGTTCGCGCGTATAAAATGCGCTCCTTGAGTACAGCTTATCCACCACTTTTTCAACCAATAAAGATTTTTTACGTAGGTTTAACTCACTGACACAAAAAACTTTGCTTCAATTAAAGTATCTTATATGCTAACGATTGGTCAAAATCGTTTCAGGTAAAAATGTATGATCGACCAACTTGTTATTAAACATTGACGACAAAATGCGCTTAACGTCCGAGTGATTGTAATTCGTAGAAAGGTAAAATGTTTTAACGGACAATAGTCAAAAAATTATACACAGATAAATTGCTTAATTTCCAAAATTGGAAAAAGTGACCAACTTGTAAAACGTTTTATTGATTTAAAAAAATGAAAAGTGATTTGGTAAAGTGTTTTAATTTCAAATCTTTATTATGACAAAAAAGGCAAAATGAATTATGGCCGATTTTCAAACGTTGTGTACGGTTTATGAAACAAATGTCGAAAATGGTTGGATTTAAAACAAAATACAATGCGAAAATGACTGAAATCACCGTTGTATTAACGACCACAAAAGTGCTTGGATTTGTCTGAAACCTAGACCATTCGAAAGAGAAAAATCTGCCGATTCCAACGATATAAATAACTCAATTTTGACCAAAGTGGTCGTTCATACATTTTGCCTTTCAAGCGTCGATATTATAACAAATGTGGAGCAGTTAATAGAAATATTTGCACATGTGACTATCTGTCACTTACTTCAAATTAATAACAAGATATTATATTTATTTTTAAACACCACGAATGGCGCCAGGCCACTTTGGCATCCATAAATTGTCCTTTTAATGAAAAGACCGAGAGAATTCTATAGAAACTATTAAATTATGGGATTTCTAATGGCAGCACATGTGCTGGCCAAACGGGTTATTGAGACCCAGGCAACCTAAACTATACAAAAACCAAGTCATAAAAACTTGTTAGCAAAAAGTGGTAATTGATAGGCAATATTGAGCCGTAACGCGAGAAAAGGCGGAGTGTTGACTCGGCGACGACAGGACATTTAGCTTGAGGGCAGGATAGGGTTCGGACGTCCAGCACGAGCAGCGAGCTAAGGTAGGTAGATACCATAAGGCTATCATCATCATTTCAGCCGAAAGACGTCCACTGCTGGACATAGGCCTCCCCCAAGTGTCGCCACACTACTCTTATCACATTGCCATCGGCTCCGAACCAGTTAATAGATTTCATTTTTCCTATTATCAAACAGCCATCAACATGGTCCAACACATTGTTTATATTATCAACAAAATGCTCCAACAATCTGGGCTACATTAGTGAGTGTATATATATATACAGTACAGAGATAAATGTCTTTAGTTTATCCTCCCACTCCAGCGATAACTTGACTATCGCTATGAACTCTTGATCTAGCTTTGTTTATTTTCTTAAATATGAGATTTCCCAGTATACCCGTATTCTCAATAAATATTATGGAAAATGTGGTGTAGAGCCGGCGCACTTCGAGGGCTCGGGCGGCAACGTGTCGTGCGTGCACGGGCAGAGTGCGGCGCTGGCGTGTTTGGCGCGTGGCGACGCGCCTCTGCACATGTACTGGACACACCGTGGAGCACGCCTCGACCTCACCTCTTACAGGTAGCTTCTACACCAGGAATATAAACGTGAAAGACAATCACTTAGGTGATCACCAGGGCAGACCGCGAGATTCAAATTTCTTAAGTTTTATGCAGTTGCAGGTCAGTGTTAAGTTGTGAGTTGTTAAAATATGATTGGTGACCGTAATGGCTATTTCATAAAAAAATCATTCAATAGGGTAAGCTGAACTAAGAGGGTTATAATTTTACTAAGTATATTTCCATAAATTAAAACGTGTTACGGCCGTCAATCATATTTTAATCATCTCACAACTTGACATGGACCTGGACAAAATATAGAATATCGTGGGCTACCGCGGAGCATCCCTCTTAACCTTAATTTATATTTTAGAAATAATATGGTTGGTATGTGCGTGTGCCAGATGGGCGGTGACGGAGGCGCGCACGGCGGAGGGGCTGCGCTCCGTGCTGCAGCTGCGCGCCGCCGAGCGCGCAGACGCGGGCGAGTACCGCTGCCACGCGCACAACGCCTTTGGCCGTAGCGAACTGCTCATATACCTGCATGTTGAGGGTCAGTACTCAACTATTAGTTAATCAATCGATAAAAATCGATTAAGCAGCTACTATTTTTTTATAATTTGTGTTTAATAATTCAGGTATTTTGTAAAAGATACTATCTGTAAACCCACCCTGGGTTTACAGATAGTATATATTGTATAATTTGATATGTGTTCACTAGGTATGTTTTGCCAAAATAATCATTCTGCTTTTGTTGTTTTCATTTATAAGTGTTTGTGTGTACATAAATAAATAAATATGTCGATTATAATCTATACATATAATAAAACAGTAACGAAAGAAAAACTGTACATTGAGAATTTTCGAGAAAAAATAAGTGGCTTTTGTTAGAAAAACGTAACTGATGACAAAAAGTGACTTTTTAGAATTTTTGTCTGTTTGTCTTTTTGTCTGTGTGTATGGTACGGCTTCACGCCAAAACTACTGGATAGATTGAATTGAAATTCAGCAAAAATGTTCTTTGTAAACCAAGGAAGGCTTTAGGTTACATATTATCACGCCGTATGTTTTGGGAGGTAAGCAATATTGATTTTAAAAGGTTTTTGTTCGTAATTGAATGCACAAAATGACATGTTATGTTATTTAGTTAATAAAAATTTAACTCAGGGAACATAATAATCACGCTATTTTTATAAAGAAGCGGGCCAGTAATATTATAAATTGTAAGTTACTACGGAGAATTTAAATTTATTAAGTATGTAATTCTTAGTTTTGTTCCTTGCTGCTGTTACCATTTTTTTTTTAATGCAAAATTTAGGTAGTTGTCTGTTAAATTAACGACAATTTAGTTTTATTCATAATTTAATTTGGGTAAATAATATGTAGTTTCCGTTTTCTAACTAGATGGCGGTAGCGTCGAGTTAGATCGCGCTATGGTTTCGTTCCCAAAAAGTGATGTTATAGGTCCCGATGTGCCGCTCTCTTCCTATAGAAACGGGGGCTACCTTTGTTGTCTGTGTTGGTTGATGTGTTTAATTCCTGCGAATAATTATTATTTTTCTACTTACTAGCAATTCTCACATACTTATTCGATTACTTTTCATTTCATTCTTAATCCGATACCAACGATATTCAAATATCGTTGGTATCGGATTAAGAAGAAATGTTAGCTGTGCCTTTTAGAAAAATATCAAATCTGTCTCGAAACTCAAGGGTTTCTAAGATGCTCACGTTAGTTCGATATCTCGAAACCGACGCAGAGCGTGAACAACGGCTAGGTGCTAACCGTGAGCGTAATACACTAAGTTTTTCCGCAGAAACTAGCACGCAGCGCCAATTACGACTAGAATATAAACGAGTCCGCACTACTGCTTCTTGATATCAGGAAAGTGTGGAACAACAAGAAATGCGTTTAGCTATCGTCATTATTTGTCGAGTTGTTGAGTCTTCAGAATATCCGCTCTGAGACTGCTCGATCACTTGAGAGCAGTCAGGAGCGTGAGATACGACTTGCGCGTGACCGAGAGCGTCATTCTTTATCTCGCGCTTCCGAAATGGATACAGTGAGAGAGCAGAGATTAAGTCTTCAGCTTTTCCGCACTGAGACTGCTCGGTCACTCGAGAACAGTCAGGAGCGCGATACACGCCAAGCAAGCGATTGCGAGCGCCACGCAGTATCTCGCGCTTCGGAGACTTACACGCAGAGAGACTCGCGTTTAAGCTCTCAACGTATTCGCACTGCCACATCTCGATCACTTGAGAATCCTGAAGAGCATGAGACGCGCCTTAGTGCAGGCCGCTCACAGCATTCTCTAGCTCGGTCTTTGGAGACAGACGAGCAGCGTGAGCAACGTAAGGCACTTGCTCGGCAAAGATATCGTGACATGCGTGTGGAGGTTCATTCCACGCAAGAACGTGAGCGGATTCAGGAAATTCGGGCAAGTCAGTCAGTCGAACAGCGTGTGGCCCAAATTGATCTAGACCGTTTACGTCGCAATCTTCGCAATTCATCCCCATCTGATACTGAGTCTATGGTTTATGATCCTGAAAAGCAACCGTGGTTCAATAAAGAAACGAGTGCGTTTTTCTATAACCCATTTATTAATTACATCGAACACGAAGGCATTGGTACCATGTTAGCGGTGTGTGCACACTCTCACGCGCGTAAGTGGAAGGGAGAGACCAAGGGAATGTGTTGTGCGTCTGGAAAGATACGACTAAACTCTATGCAAGAGCCACCGGAGATCTTACGAGTTCTTTTGAATGGCGAGCATCCCAAATCCAACCATTTCTTAAGAAATATTCAAGCCTACAACAGTGCTTTCCAGATGACTTCATTTGAAGCTTATACATCGCGCTTATGATACCCTACAGTATCCCTAATGTTTTGTCGCGAAGAGGATGGCTACCACTTTGCCGTATACAATGTAGACCCTCAGACAGGTGCCCCAAATTATAACAAAAAGACTTCCGCCTCCCAGTTTTACATTTACATGATTCAGCTCCGTTCCAACGACAACTCTCATATCCATTATTACAACAGGTGGATAGTTTCATACTCACCTGTACTTTCCAGGACGTTCAGTACTCATATTAACGTCGAATCGTGCACAAGCGTACAGTCGATTAAATACATCTGTAAATACGTTAACAAAGGTAACCAGGCAACGTTTGCTTTACAGAGTACTGACAGGGATGAAGTGACCAAGTACCAGTCTGGTCGCTACATCAGCACTTCTGAGGCGGTTTGGCGAATACTGGCCTTCTCTATACACGACAGGCATCCAACAGTCATGCATTTAGATGTCCATTTAGAGAATGGCCAGCGCATTATTTACATATTCGCATATTTTGATCCTGATAACGTTGTAGCGAGATTGGAAAATCCGCGCCAAACCACTCTGTTGGCCTTTTTCAGACTCTGCGAAGGGGACAACTTTGCTAGATCACTCACCTATGATGAGGTGCCGTCGTACTACACGTACGACAAGCAAAGAGGTGTATTTAATCGAAGACGACGCGGACACGCCGTGGACGGCAGATAGCAAAAATGTTCCACGTGAAGAGCATTTTCTACTGTGAGAATAAAGAAGATCTGGAACACCTGTTGTGGAACTCCAAAGGCCAGCGGCACTATAACATATATAGGAATGACGTCTTACCAAAAGTTGTTTAGTCTGATGGGCATTTCCTGTTGACTTACAAAAATGAAAGATCTGGAACGTCTCGAATCGTCTCGCGCATCACGTGGTTTTCCCGTCCCCGGACTCTTAGAATTCGACATCGACGTTACAGATCTTCGATTTTGACGATCCCGTTGTCGCTGATATAAGCAACAGAATCCGCGTACGAAGTCGCGGGCAGAAGCTAGTATAACATAATGTAAGAAATAAATAAATAAATAATAATTTTTCACTCCGACAACTTTAGGTCCACGGGTCAGTCGGCGGGTTATCATTCACCAAAATTAAATCAAATCAAAATAAACACATCATTCAAATTATATCATACATTAATTAATTACAAATTATTACATATTCTTATTATTAATTATTTAGCAAGTCGGACTGTTTATCAGCAATAAACTAACCTTACGATATCATTAAGAACGACAGATTCGAAGATAAATAAATACGAAAAAAAAAAACATTTTATTAAAAGGCAACGGTGGCTCATTATAGATAAAATACACAAAATAATCTGAAACAATAACCGCTGCCGCTGTTTTTCTTTTTAGTCAATATTTTTTATAATGTGTGATTTATTTACTACTTTTTTTTTTCGGTGGAAAAATCATCTTATGACATCCCCCGCCCTTGGGCAGGGCGGGAGATAGTGTCAGACTTTTACTGACTAAAAACCCACTCCGGTTCCTTCGTTGCCTTTCGTACCAGGGCCGAGTCTTCCTTTCAGAATCAGACCCTTGGCCCCGGTAGGCTTCGACCCTGCTAGGCCCCTACAGTTGCTGACATCTCCTTGAGGCGCGCGTGGAACAGCACGCGCCGTCGACGACTTGGGCTCGGTCCGGACGGTTACCGGACGGTCGGACGGCGAGCCACCCATTGCTCGTCGTCCGCAAGCCCGCGCCTACGATGGCCGGAAATCGGGATCGGAATCCCGGCGGCGATTGGGGCGTGAGGACCGTTGCCTCACGCGATCGGCCGCCTCCTTTGCTATCATTACTGCTTCGCAGAAGGAGGCGACCGCCTGCCACTCCTCCTCGCTCCGGACCATGGCCTGTACCAAGGCCCGGCGCGAGAGATCGCCGCCGCCGATCGCCCCCACGAGGACACGGCGTTGCTCTGCCCAAGCGGGGCACACCTCCACCATGTGCTCAACCGTGTCCTCCGGGCGGTCCACACAATGGTAACACCCGGGCGTTTCTTCCGCACGAATCCGGTGCAGGAAACTCCCGAACTTACCATGTCCGGTGAGGACCTGCGTCATGCGTAAGGTAAGGACGCCATGTTGCCTTTCCAGCCACTCCTCAAAGAGGGGACTTATCGCCATAATTATGGCGTGCCCAGCACTGGGTTGCGATAGTCGCTGTCGCCATTCCGCCATGAGACCCCGTCGGAGCTCTGTCCGCCATGCTGCGACTTGTCGCGGCAGCGGAGTTTCACCCGACGTTGCATCTCCACGCGCAGATCGTGCATGCGTGCAAGGCCTGTTGCCACCAGATCCCATGGTGGCTGACCAGCAAGGAGGCTCGCCGCTTCACGGGAAACCGTGCGGTATCCCCGCACCATCCATATGGCCATGACCCTCTGGCACGCGTTCAGCTGGGGCCGCCGGTCGCTTTCGCAGTGACGGCGCCCACACCGGCGCCCCATAAAGGGCCATGGATCGGACGATGCCTGCGTAGAGCCTCCGGCAGGAGGCGTCTGGACCCCCGAGGTTGGGCAGGAGCCGCTTGAGGGCAGCCCCAGTCCGATTCAGTTTGGGAGCCAGACGTCGGAAGTGCTCCTCGAAATTCCACCGGCTGTCGAGGACGAGTCCCAGGTACTTCATCGTCGACCCGACGCCAATGTGAACTTCTCCTACCGTTAATTGGGAGCGCCGAGGCGGCGCGCTCCAAGGGCCGTGAAAACACATGGCCTCGGACTTGTGCAGCGCCACCTCGAGTCCCAACTGCTGGATCCTATCAACGACTATCGCAACCCCGCGTGTCGCTAATTCGACCGCCGCCTGGTACGACTCTCCCTGAGCCAGGACCAGCGTGTCATCTGCATAGCAGACCATGCTGAACCCGTCAGGGAGGTCGCCGCGCAGCACGTAGTCGTAGCCGATGTTCCACAAGGGCGGTCCTAGTACCGATCCCTGCGGAACACCGCACGACAACTCTCGCCGTTTCCACTCTCCCTGGTGACCAGGGTAGATGATGTACCTGTCCGACAGGTAGGCCTCGATCACACGACAGAGGTAGTCGGGCACCCGGTGATACCGGAGTGCCCTCCTAATGCTACTCCAGGGCAGGGAGTTGAAGGCGTTAGCGATGTCCAATGACACCGCCACGACACACCTGCCCTGGGACACCGCATCCCCCGTCGTGAGAGCTCGCACGCGCATTATGGCGTCCAACGTGGAGCGCTTCCTGCGAAAGCCGAACTGGCCGTCCGCCAGATCCGGCCCCAACCGTGTTAGGTGCGCGACGAGGCGGTCTGCAATTACTCTTTCAAAGAGCTTGCCCACCTCGTCGAGCAGCACAATGGGCCGGTACGCGGACGGAGAGTCCGCAGGGCGCCCCGGCTTCGCGATAAGGACCAGTTTCCCCGTTTTCCAGCGAAGTGGGAATTGGCCCCTCTCCATGCATGCGCTGAAGAGCCCTCTCAATCGAGACCCGAGAGCCTCCATGGCCAGGACCCAGGCTTTACCAGGTAAGCCGTCGGGTCCTGGGGCGGTATTCTTGGCACTCAGCCTTCGTACCGCCACACTCATCTCTACCTCGGTCACCTCTGGAGCATTGTCGTCGTCGTCGCCATCGTGATCCGCGTTAGACACCGCTGGTGGCGGAGCCATGAGTGGGGGAGAGTGTTCCCCTCGCGCAGGGAACAGTATGCTCACCACACCCTCCACAATCTGGGGCCGGAGACTCTGCGTGAGTGGGGGAGCCCAGGGGCGGAGTTTTTCCCGCACCACCTTGTAGGGACGTCCCCACGGATCTCCGTTCAGAGTCCCCAGCCACACGTTGCGGGCCTCTAACTTGGCCCGCTTTATTTCCGCTCGGAGGGTGCGCTTCGCCACTCTGTATCCCTCATACAGCTCCGCCTCTCTGACCTCCGCATCCGGCGGGCGGATGCAGCGACTGCAGTGTCTGGCGTACCGGCGCCGCGCGGCATTGCATGCAGCAGCCGCAGTGCCGCAATCTCCGGCGACCACCAGTACACCTGGCGCCGGGTACGTCCTGGCTGGACTCGGGGCATTGCCACGTCGCAGATTTGCGACATGGCCTCCCGAAACCACTCTGCCTCGACGTCGATGTCGACAGGCCTGTCCGGTGCTTGCACCCAGGCCTGTACCATCGCGGCTTCCAAGAAGAGCTCCCGGTCCAGCTGCTTCAACGCCCAACGTGGACCATTCGGGGTCTGTAGAACCGGCGCGATCGAGGTCTGGGTGGAGACGTCAAACCGAATGTACTGGTGGTCTGAGTACGTCTCCACCCCCTCCATGACGCGCCAGTCGACGACACGCGGTGACAGAGCAGGGCTGGCGAACGATATGTCCACCACTGACTCGCCCTGCATCCGCACACACGTGGGTACAGAACCCTGGTTTAGGACGATTAGGCCTGTCTCCAGAGCCCAGTCCTCCACCATCCGACCCCGCTGGTTCGTGAACCGGGAACCCCAAGCCAAGTTCTCGGCATTGAAGTCCCCGCAAACGACCACGGGGAGGGAACCAAACCCAGCGACGACGGCATTCAGCTCCATAAGGGAGACGTGGAGATCAGCGAGAGTTCTGTTTGGGGACAGGTAGACGCCCACCACTGCAATGTCCCCAAACCGTGCTGCCACGCAACCCCGTCCCCTCGTGACAGCCTCAAGGGTCGGGGTACCGGCGGCGGCCGACGAAATTAGGGTCACCGAGCCGTCCAGGTCCCGCACCCAGTCTCCCCTGGGCAGGACATAGTACGGCTCGGAGACCACGGCGATGTTGATCGACCACTGCGCCATGCTCTGGAGCGACAGATCCTGAGCGGGGGCGCAGAGGTTGACGTTCGCCTGGAGGAGACGTAATGGAGCCGTTATTGGCAGTCCATCACAATCTCCTCCCGAGCCCCACGTGAGGGCCCTGCCGCGGTGGTTGCGGCGGCGACAGCAGCAGCAGCCAAAGAGGAGGCTGCGGTGGTGAGCACATCGGTGGTAATGGGCCTCCCGACCTTGCCCTTGGCCTTGGCGGGGGGGGTCGCAGGACCTGCTCCCAGCCCGGTGGTCGGCTGGCTTGCCTGCCGCCGCACATGCGTAACAGTGCGGCGTAGCACGGCATTCAACTGCCCTGTGACCGGGCTGACCGCACTGGAAGCAGCGGTCACTGCGGTCCACCTCCGCGGCACAACAGGCCCCCACGTGGTGCCCCACGTGGCAGCGATAGCACCGCAGAGGTCTGGGCTCCAGTAGTTTCACCTGCGCGGAGACCCAGCCCACCAAAAGCCGTCGGCCCTCCCCGGCCGCCGACACGGGGCAGCTAACCGTCATGGCTCGCATGCCCGTGCTGTCAGCGCGGATGGTGCCCGTTCGAACCTGCTTGGCAGTGCATCCTCCCGCCCTGACGACGGCGGCCACCACCTCGTCCACCTTGACGGAGTCGTCCAAGCCCATGATGCGCATATCAATGCACTTGGTGGGCCTGGACACTCGGGCCTCTTCCGCAACCAGGGACGCCCTGATCCTTGCGGCCAGGGCATCCGCGGCGGGGCCACTGGCCGCACAAGGGACCTCCAGTATTCGGGCCCCGGTTACAGTGCGCCTCATACGGAAGCCCCCAGAGGCTCCGAGCTCCTCAAGATGGGGCAACACCGCCTGCTTCGCCTTCGCCATGACGGCGTCATATGTCACGCCCTTCTTTATTGCATCTGGCTGTAGTATTATAACTACAGCCTCGGAATTCGGGGCGCGAAGTCTGGCCGCCATGGCCCGCTTTTTGCGCTGCTGTCGTCTCGCGCGCTTTTTGCCGCCCTAGCCGCCTTGCCCGCCTTACTCTTGACGCCAACAACCGTCCATTCGGCGCCAGCCGAGGGTTCTTCAGGCAGGGGAGGCGGCAGGCGCGGCCTGGTCACCGCCGCGGCAGGAGGTCCCGCCGGTTTAGCGGCAGGCGCTTTCCTGCCCTTCTGCTGCCACTGCTGCTTGGCCGGCGGGGCCGGCCTCGCAGGCTCCGACGCCATGGCCCCGCGTCTGGTTTGTCCCGACGGGCCCGCCGTGGCCGTGGCGGCAGCATAAGTCGCCGCTTTTCTCTGGCCAGAGGCCGCCAGCGGAGAACGCAGCACGATGCCCTCCAGCACGGAGAGCTGCTGCTGCATCCTTTGCTGGAACTGCTCCTGCTGTTGCTGCTGCTGCTGCCGGAAGGCAGCCAGCTCCCGCCGCACCAGCACCAGCAGCTGGTTCTCTGGCTCGGGCTGAGAGTTGGGCTGACTTAGCCCTTGCCCCTGCTCGCGTCCCCCTGCCTGCCCGCAAGAGTCGCCCTTTGGCAACTCTTGCTGGACCGAGACCTTTCGGAGCCGAGCATTGTCGGCCCGAAGTTTGGTGAGTCCCCTGCGGATTGGGTCCACCACCTCCTGGAGAGAGGTCCTGGCCTGGGAGATAGCGCTCCTCTTGGAGGACTTCTCCCTTTTTTTGGCCACGCCATTAAGAGCGGATGCCAGGACCGACTCCAGCCTGTCGAGTGCCTCGTCGATGGCGGTGTCTGGCTCACTGCCGGACGGCCCCGAGAGGTCCATCTCAGCGCTGGCCGCTCCAGGGTGACGCCCCTCCGCGACGAGCCTGTTAGCTCGCTGAGCTGACTCTTGGGCGGTGAGACCCCTCCCCTTGCCTCGCGCCCAACCCGCACCACGTCCATTGGTGGGGATTTTTCGGGCCGAGCCCATCTTTTCATCGGAGAACGATCCGTCCCCCGATTTGGAGCGCTTCAGGTAGGGGCGCAAGTCCCTACCAGAGTCGCCCACCACTTCCTCTACCTCCGAGCCCTCCGTGCTCCTTCCGGATGCCGCGTCGGACTCCGACCGCGCATCACTCTCAATTGGGTCCTCCAAGCTGTAGTTAATAAATAAACTAATACACAATATTAAAATATTAATAAACTATACCTCATTATTATACTCGTAAGATTGGCGGCTCGTGTCAAATAAGTAACATAAGGTCGATGTTTCCTAGGTCACTCATTACATATTGCAGGTTGGTACTATAGCATTTGTAAACCATAACCATTTGTGACGCCAGAACCGCCGGAAGCACCACGCCGGTTGCGTCTGGGCGGCGTGGGTGCGCGCTGGGTGCGGCTGGTGTGGGCCGCACCCGCACCACCCGCGCCGCACACATACACCGCGCTGTACACGGCGCTGCACGCGCTGCCCGGCGCGGAGGCGCGCAGTAATGCCGTCAACCTCACGCTGCACGAGCACGACGACAGGTGAACACTCGCTCACTCACGTACAGCCGCTCGTCACTCTTGTCCACTACAATCTGCAGGCGTTGTTCGCAGAGCGGACGCCGAGGGGCTGGTGACGCTTTGGGCGCGGCTGGAGGGGCTGCGTCCAGCCGCTGCCTACTCGCTGCGCCTCACGGCTGCTAACCACGTTGGCTTGTCGCCGCACTCTGAGCCCTTGATGTTCACAACACTCGAAGAAGGTATGCTTATCTCAATATTTCTATCAATGAAGTCTACACAGTCATGCGGTGGCCTATCTTATCTTTAGATGGTAACAGTACTGTTGTGATGATTCTCGTATTTCACCAGCTCCATCTGCATCCCCGCAAAACGTCAGAGCGAGAGCGTCTAACCCAGGGGAACTGCACGTCTCGTGGTCGGTGAGTACGCTTGCGAGTAGCTGACGTCTCAACAGTATCTTTGCCACGCAGTACCGACCCAAGTGTGACTCTTACCAGGCCCCGCCCCAAGACAGCTGGAACGGTGAGCTGCTGGGCTACGTGGCGTCGTGGCGTGAGCTGGGGCGCCTGGACGCGGACGCGGACGAGCGCGCCGGCCGTGCAAGTGTAGCGGGCTGGAGCAGCGCCGACCTGGCGCTAGCAGGACTGCGCCCCTTCGCACGCTACGCGCTCACCCTGCGCGCTTATAACCGCGCTGGTGCCGGCCCGCACTCTCCCACCGTATATGCCACCACCGCTGATGGAGGTACACTCTAATCTCGTGTTGGTGTCATGACGATTTTACATCACACGATTTTCATCGCGCAAAGATGACATTAAATCACTTTAAATCGTACACGCGTCTTCAGTCACCTTCTTACCATAATGTAGGTCAACACTCTTCCTTCCCTTAGAACCACAGGATTTTAGCATATTTTCACATCAACATTTTTTTTTTACAACTCTACTTTCACAGGTATTGTACATATTATCACCGTACGTATTTTACTGATAGATACTGATTTATAGGGATGCTGAATGATATTAAGGCAAATTTTATAAAATTAAATTAATCCAAAATTCTTGAGAAACTCGAGAAATCCTTGTGCCTCGACACTTACATATAAATTAATCGGAAATTTAGTAGTTTTACTTTCATTCAAACTTCGTCTACAACAGTTTTGCCATGGGCGTGCCTAAAGGGAGGAGGGATCAGGGTCATCCTGGAATTAAGCTACCTCCCCTTGGTTCGGGCTAGCATAAAAATAATGAATCAGGTTTAAGCATAATCAGCCTTTTATGTTCCCACTATTGGGACTTAGGCCTGCTCTATAGGAGAAGGAATGGACCATAATCTACTACGCGAGCCTGTTTGGTGGATGTGGCATAACTTCGAATTTTTATGAATGAATGAATGAAAGATTTATTTGCTAGAATACAGGTACATTTTGGTGGTAACAATTTCAAATGGTTTCACTGCATTCGACTTTTAAGTCGTGCAAATATTTATGTTAGGTACATGCATGGTCGGTACAGTTTAGCATCAAGATAATGTCAATATTTATCACAAGATTAAAATGTCAATAAAATAAGATGTCAAAATATCAATATTAATAGTTGGATATCAAATAAAATAAAATTTAATGTCATACATGTTTGAAATACAAAAAGTCGTCACATCTGTCACATAGCCAATTATAAAATGTTCTGTTAAATTCTAAGTCATTGAGTTTTCTCATTTTTTCGGGTAGTTTGTTGTAAATTTTAACCGCCATGGCGTAGCAATTTTTGTCACAGTGTTTTAATCTACTACGAGGCACTACAAGTGGCTTTTGAACTATTTTCCTTTTAAAAGGAGCTTTATCATCTATTTCAAAAAGCGATAGGTGCTTTCTTACAAACTTACACATTTCGAAGATGTAAATACATGACAATGTTAGTAATCTTTCGTTTGCAAATACTGGACGACATGAATCAGTCCACTTAAGACCATAGATTGACCGGATGCATTTTTTTGGGCGATGAATGCTCTCTGGGCATCCGTAGAGTTCCCCCAGATTATTTTTCCATATCTTAATACAGAGCACACGTGACTGTGGTATACCATTAATGCAGTTTCTTGAGTTGTCAGTATTTTTATTTTCCGAAGTGCGTATATAAGTTTATTAATTTTCTTGCATACATAATCAACATGGGATTTCCAATTGCAAAAACTGTCTAAATTGATTCCCAAAAACTTAATGTCATCAACTTCATCAATAGTATTATTATTATATTTTATAGGTAAGTCTAATCTATTATTTTTATTATTATTAAATGTCAAGTATCTCATAAATTTAGTTTTAATTGTATTTATTTGTAGATTATTTAAATTTAACCAATCATTTATGTCCGCAAGGTCTCTGTTCGTTACGTTTATCGCATTTTCAATTGTATTCTCTTTAGTCAAAATAGTCGTATCGTCTGCAAATAGTACCGTGTATTGATCTGTTGATTGGCAGGTCATTGATATATATCAAAAATAATATCGGGGCAACTACAGTTCCTTGTGGAACGCCATATTGGTTAACTATGTATGGAGATTTATAAGTAACCTGAGTGTTAGTTTCAGGGCACATTTTTACAATCTCTGTGCATTGTTGTCGATTCTTTAGAAAACTTTCAAACCAATTATAGGCAGGGCCTCTTATGCCATACTGTTCCAGTTTATTCAATAGATTATCATGGCTAACCATATCGAACGCTTTACTCATGTCCAGAAATACAGCTATGGGGATCTCTTTCTTATCTATTGCATTAAGTATTTCTTTTATTAATTTAAAACATGCTAGAGTGGTAGACTTATTTTTAATGAAACCGTTTTGTTGTTTACAAATCACTTCATTTTTTTCGAAAAACCTCATGAGCCTTTTACTCATTTAGTTCTAGGAGGACATTCCGGTTGCCTCACGATGTTTTCCTTCACCAGTTCGTGGTGAGATTAAAATTGTTTGTATAAAATAATGTTGTCCTCTTGATTACTCGTCTGAGATGGATGAATTTTATGACAATATCAATTGTTACAATATGTAGCCAGTGCAGCATTTCATATTAATTGATGCAAAGAAATATGACACTAATCTATGAGTATATATATATAGAAATAGGCTATTAGAATATCCATTTACTAAAAAAATACCATTGTTCCTCTTTGGTAAGCATATTATTGGAAACAGTCGATAACTACAAATAAATCAATTAATTTTGAAGTACTTTACTAAGTCTATATTAGAATGTATCAATAATATCTTAACAGAAAGAGATATTATTTACTGTTGTATCTTTACTCTTCGGAATGTTTTTGAGGTTGACATAAGCATTCCAGTTAGTAGGTATACATATAATATTAAGGTCCTTAGTTGTTCATAAAAAAATGTCTTGTTTTCCAGGAATAGATCTATCACTCTCTACTGTCACGATCTCCCATGTCAATGACGGTTTTTGTTTTAGTTTGTTGTAGATGTCTTTGTCTCGCTTTCATGCCATCTTTATTGGGACGTATATTTATACATTCCATTTATTTTTGTAAAATAATAGTACCTAGGTGCATAGTAGGTATAAATTTCAAAGTCCCAGAAGATACGGTGGCCAGTGGGCGAAAAAGCGCGTTGCTCTACCAAACTAATTCGTTTTGCACATGCAAACATGCCAAACCGACACCGAACACTGCGTTCGGGTGAAAATGCAAATTATGATGTGTGCAGTGCCGGAGGAGGCGCCGGGCGGTGTGTCGTGCGAGGCACTGTCAGCGCGCTCGTTGCGTGTGCGCTGGGCACCGTTGTCCGCCGCGCACGCGCACGCGCTTCGTGGGTACGACCTGCACTACGCTCCCCTACACTTTGCCACCTGTAAGTTATACAGTATTATAGTTATACACGATTAAACATTTAAAATTATTTTTATTCAGATATCTACTCACTAACTGAACATCCGCATGAAAGTCGGAATTGCTACCGTGTGTTAATGTTTGCATATGTTGCAGCGTGGAGCGGGGCACGCGCAGGTCTTGGTGGCGAGGCCACGCTGCAGGGCCTGCGCGCCGCCACCAATTACTCTGTGTGGGTACGCGCGCGCGCCGACACTGGCTTGGGCCCGCCCGCACCACCCGTTTACTGCGCCACACTAGAGGATGGTCAGTACGCACACTGTGTATCCCACATGCGTTATCCGTTTAATTTTTTAACTTGTACGGGGAAAAAATTGGTTGATAGTCTTCGTAGTTTAAGGATTCTGTTACATAGTGAAAAATTGGGTTTAATTAAATTACATTGTGGGTAAAATTTAACTTCTTGTTTAGCTCTTAAGTGGGGACACTTATTGTGACGGACGGGAAACTAAGGAACCCTACACTGAGCGTGGCCCGACACGCTATTGGCTGGTTTTTTTCTTTTAAAAAGACGGTCCGTCTTAGTGGAAACGTACCCAAACACATCACCACTCACGTCTCCCCTCTTATCGACGCAAATCGTCACTCCCTCAGGATCGTGCCCATAGCGAGCTCGGTTCTGACTTCTGACTATGTGTGTTCCATGTGGGTAGTGCCGGAGGCGGTGTCTGCGGTACGTGCACTGGCAGCGGGCGCGGCAGCCGTGCGCGTCACGTGGCTTGCACCCGCCGCCGCCGCTGGCAGCCTCACGTACTACACGCTCTACACGCGAGAGCTCGGCAAGTAGGTCTCCTATTGAGCATCTGTATAGTCTTTACGTCTTCCTCCTGTGTAACCAGATGAAGCTGCCCATCTACCCCATTATAATATGATACTCCATTATAATAATTACTCAGTTACTGATGAGCAAGATACTTCTTGGTAAGGCTGGTGTGAGGCTTGCGGTCTGGTTACCCGTACCGGTTAATTAATGTGATTTTGACAATGGGATATACTCGTATATTATACAAATACATCGTTATACATTATTATGTATTACATTTATATTATAGTCGTAGTGTAGTAGTACTATATTATATTATAGTATTGTATATATAGTCCAAGTATGATAAAAAAAAATTACAAAAAAAAATATTACCGACTATTTTTATTTCAAACTTTTTAGTTGTGATACATTTAAAACCAGAGTGCCTATTTCTCGTGACAATTCGAGTGAACCCAAATACTAGGTTACATTGTTTTATTATGAAGTTCCTGTATCAACCTTCCACCTTCCGGCTCCATCATCAGATCAGTTCGATAGTACCTTATAGCCAAAGTGCATCTCATAAGCCCAAACACGGTTCATTGATTAATTACGGAGTTTTTTTTTATTCTTGATAGTTCCAGTGCCTACCTTCCGGCTCCATCATCGAAGTGAACTGATGGTGCAGTTCACTTCGATGATACCATTTTCAACATAACTATTTAGAACCATTTATTTATTTGTATTGTCATAGTCGCTTAACTATCTTCATTGTGATATCTATTTGAGTATGAAGTTCCGTTGGCCATTTCTGGTCTTCTTCATCAGTTCAAGTGGAACATTAGATGTTATTTTTTTATTAAGTTCTCGATGAAAATACCAAAATCACCATAATTATTTGAGGAATTCCCTCGATTCCTCATGGATATCATCATCAGAACTGGACTCTGAAAAAAATGGGACTAATCGGAAAGCATATAAAATAAGACCAAGAGGAAAAAAGTTTGCAAATCGGTCCATAAACGACGGAGTTCTGACGTAACACACATAAAAAAAAACATACAACCGAATTGGTAACCTCCTCCTTTTTTTTTAAGTCAGTTAAAAGTAATGATTTTTTTAGCAAAATTCACGGACCGACCTCAGCACGCATTGCTTATCCTTTGACCCATCTATCCATGCGCCAGTAACGTATTTGCCACTAGCCCCTACATTAATACTATGGCTTGATCGACACTTGACCGTCGTCTCCGCAATCCTTCATTCACAACAGCTGACTGGATTGCTTTTTTGTGCCGAAGAGTGGGTGGTGAGTGGGCACAACGCGTGGACACGGAAGGAGAGCTTGGCGGCGCACTGGGAGTGGGTGCGCAGGAGGAGGTGTGGCGAGAGGTGCGTGGACTGCGCGAGCGCACCGTGTACGAATTCTGGGTGCGTGCCACCAGCACGGCTGGTGTCGGCGCGCCCAGCCGCCCCATCACCGCCGCGCCGGCACCCGCACGTACGTCGCATGCTCCTACTGTTCGCTTGCTGCTTAGCATGTATCTGCCATCTATGCAAAAGTACCCTAATGCACCTAGTGTAATTTGTGTAATAATTGTCCAACGTTTGCTAAAAAAGCTTTCAACGGCATTGAAGCATATGAATTATGTTACCGATGCCATTAAACCGGCAGTATCGGCCAGGATATCGTCATTCAGTCGCGTGGTGTTCGCGGCTTGGGGAACCCGCGTGCGCCTGCGTTGCTCCGCGCTCGGCGCGCTGCCGCTGCGCTGGCGCTGGTCGCCGCTGCCCAGCGCACATACCCTCACTGATGACGGCGATCTCATCATACACAGTGAGAATATACATAATGATTGTGACTTTCAGATTATCCTTTTGATAAGTACTGGTGAGCAGTGGGGTTTGTTTTCAGAGGTGGATGCATCATCGGCGGGCAACTACACTTGCATGGTACGCAACGCATTGGGCTCGGACGCACTGGGCGTGGCGCTGAGCGTGCGCGAACCACCCGCAGCCCCCGCGCCACGTTTGCGCAGTGCTGCCGTGCACGCTCTGCACCTCTCCTGGGACAAGCCTCACGACGGGGGTGCACACATACTTGGTTGGCACACATCATTAAAATTGTCGCTAAAATTGTAAATCATTATACCTCAGGAAGATGATGATGATGATGATGATTATACCTACATAAATGGCAGGATACACAGTGTGGTGGTCCCCCGGCGACAGTGCGGAGGTATCGGGCAGTGGGGGTGCTGGGGGCGCGGGGGACGCGCGGGCGCGACTGGTTCCAGCCGCTGACACGTCGCTATGGTTGGTGCGCCTGGCATGCGGCTCCTCCTACCGCGTCACGCTGCAGGCGCACAACACCGTGGGCGCATCGCCGCACTCCTCGCCGCTTCTTGCGCGCACTAAAGGCGACAGTGAGTACCGACTTTATCATTCAGTCTTAACATTGCCTTATAATACTAAATACGTGGGACACTCAGAAAGTTTAAAAAAACAAAATTTTTTCTTTACCAGCCTCTATACAAAGTTTCATGCGTCGGAACCAATTCCCGAAACATTTTTTCCAATCCGCCGCAGACACCTCTTCCACGGCCTTCTCGAACGCTGCTAGCGCGTCTTCCTGCGATGAAAACTGTATCCCTTTCAGCATTTTTTTTATTTTAGGGAATAAAAAGAAGTCACATGGTACCAGATCAGGACTGTAAGGAGGGTGCTCCAAGACTCTGACTGGTGTGGTGTCCAGGGAGTAACTCGTTTTGAGCGCTGAGTGCGCGGGCGCGTTGTCATGGTGAAGCAGTACCCCGCGCAGCCCGGTGTTCGGTGGCTTGTTGCTCATTGCAGTCAAAATTTCTTGCAGGCATTTTATGGTATACCATTCGGCGCTGATGCTGCTTTGGTCTCATAATAGAATTGAAATCAGATACCCCGTCAAAGAAAAGAAAATAGTGGTCTAAATTTTCCCTGCGATTCACTTTCGTAGGCGTTGGTTCGTTTTGAAATAGCCAAACTGTCGACTGACGCTTTTTTTCTGGACCGTATTGATAAATCCACGATTCGTCACCTCTCACAATGTCGTAAACGCGCTGAGACGAGCCTGCTTCAAATTTCTTAATCATAGAACAGAATAGAATAGATCTTTATTTGCACAGAATACGCACGGTATCATATCACCGTACCACTCCACACGGGCCTGCTTCTGAGCTTCGGAGAGGTCGTGCGGCACCCAGCAGCAAACTATCCTCCTCACGCGAAAGTGCTCGTGTAGAATCTTGTGAACGCTTCCCGGACCAATCTGCAGTGTGTGTTGAATCTCTTCGTATGTAATTCGCCAGTTTTCTTCAATTGAATTTTTTACTGCCAGTACACTTTCTTCCGTGACAGCCGTCGTAGGACGACCACTCCTTTGTTCATCCCCCAAAGTAAGACGATTACGCTTGAACTCGCTATACCAGCGGTAGGTGGTTGCTTTTGAAGGTCCTTCATCCACAAAAGCAATTTGAAGTCGACCAAATGACTCATCAGGTTTTAGGCCACATTTAAAATCGTTAGAAAATCATCGCACGAAAATGTTCTCAATGCAGATGCATTTTTAAATGAGACACGATAATTTGATTTGGCTCTCGAAAAAATGTGGCGGGAAATTCGAAATATAATTTCAAAATTCGAACAATGGTCTTTACTTTTAAATAACCAAAGTTTTCAAAATAATTACAAGTGGCCAGTGCCTTATACATAAAAACATTTTTTCGCAAACCTTTCTGAGTGGCCTAGTACGTTTGTATGAAAGCATGTACTGTACGCAGAGGCTAAGCCACCGCCGGGAAAAGAGTTTGTGTGGGCGAACAGTACGACTCTGCGCCTAAACCTACTGGCGTGGGGCGGACGCTGCCCCGTGATGGTGTGGAGGCTGTCAATCCGGCCGGCCGCCGGCGGCGCCTGGCAACAGCTGGCCACAGACGGAGAAGCCGCCGAGGTACTTCCTATGCTCCTGCAACCTCATCGGGCCTTGCACTGTGCTCACACCTCCACTGTACTGCGTGTGTCCCCAGGCCGGCAATCTGCGGCCGGGCGCGTGGTACGAGGTGCGAGTGGTGGCTCGTTCACCCGCCGGCGATACGACCGCGCTCTACCGGGCCGCCACACACACGCTTAATGGAGGTGCGTCATTTTCAGCCAATCATCATTGTCAGCATCATTCATCATCATAATTATGTTTACCTACATTTTACGATTGTACTTTTATTTGTTGCAACCAATTAAAGCCGCATCGACCTACATGCATATCTTTGTTTTGATTTCAAACAATTAAAATATTCGTTGTCATATGTATTTGACTAAAAACATATTTTATTTACACTTCATGCAACAAAAAAAGGTTGGTCATCATCATCATTTCAAACGAAAGAGGTCCTTTGTCAGACACATCACAACGACCACCAGTCTTGTGCGTAACGAATCCATCGCATACTCGAGGTAAAAACGCCACAGGCATGGAGCAATATTTGTGAAACCTTTAACCATTCTAAGCCAAATCCTAAATTTATATATGCTTTTTTGCATATTTTAACTATGTGATCTCGAAACGATAGTTCAGTGGTAAATTGGACTCCCAAGTCCTTCACTTTCGTGACCCTTTCCATGAGCACCCCGTTCACTGTATCATTATGTGTTATAGGGGTGTGTGTGTGTTCCGTATGGTGTCCGGACGTTAATAATAACACCATCCCATCTCTTCCCGAGGGTGTCGTAAGAGGCGACTAAGGGACATACCAGAGAATGGGAAGCAGCATCCTCTGTGCATTACAACAATCAAACTGCGATCGCCAACCCGTCTGCCAAGCGTGGCGATTATGGCAACCCCCCCCCCCCCCCAACATGAAAAACAGAAAGAAAAATGGCCCCTAGTGCCCGGCAGCCCGTCTACCCTTGACTCCGGTAGCGGTCAAGGCCACGACGAGGCAAGGGGTGCGAAGAATCTCCGGAAGAGATCTGGCTACCCATCTATTAAACGACTCGACCTGGCAACTTTTAACACGCGTACACTGAGGACTGACGAGAAGATCACCGAACTTGAGGAGGAATTGAGCAGGTTGCGATGGAGTATTGTGGGATTGTCTGAAGTCCGAAGACAGGGGGAGGATACGATAATTCTCAAATCCGATAACCTGCTCTATTTCCGGGAGGGTGACCAGCAGTCCCAGGGTGGTGTCGGGTTTATCGTCCACAAGTCCCTTGTGAACAATGTGGTGAAGATCGAGAGTGTGTCGACCAGGGTGGCGTACCTTATACTCAGAATATCATCAAGATATTCGCTGAAGGTCATACAGGTCTACGCCCCGACCTCGACACATCCCGACGACGAAGTAGAATCCATGTATGAGGATATATCAAGAGCCATGCATGGTTCTAAGACTCACTTCACCGTGGTTATGGGGGACTTTAACGCGAAACTGGGCAAACGAGACGGTGACGAGCTGCGAGTGGGGCAATTTGGATTTGGACGTCGGAATCACCGGGGACACCTACTGGCTAGCTTTATGGAGAAGGAGGGCCTCTATGTGATGAATTCCTTCTTCAAAAAGCATGAGCATAGAAGGTGGACCTGGCAAAGTCCTGACGGTGCAACTAGAAATGAGATTGACTTCATCCTGTCGACGAAAAAGCAAATATTCAATGATGTCTCTGTGATCAAGCTTGAAAGGTCTCGACTGATGAAGTCTACGCTCCGTCCAGCACAGATCCAGATCCAAAACCCCGAGAGCTTTCAGCTCGAACTCCACAATCGTTTTGAGTGCCTAGGAAGCTCCGTGGATGAATATAACGATGGGTTCGTGGAAACTGTCCATACGGTCGGGTCTAAGTTTTTCAAGACTCACCGTACAAATAAGAACAAGAAGCTCTCCGATCCGACCCTCGAGCTAATGAAGAAGAGGCGTGAGATGATTCTGCAGTCTTCAGACGATGCGTGCATATACCAGCAGCTCAATAGACAGATCTCGAAGTCCCTGAAACGCGACCTTCGCCGCTTTAATACCGCAAGGATTAAGGATGCGATTGAGCGGAATAAGGGCTCTAAAGTATTTGCACGAGATCTGTCTATTGGGCAAAGCCAGCTCACGAAACTGAAGACCGACGATGGCAGAGTCATATCCGCCAAATCGGAGCTTCTGGGAGAAATCGAGGCTTTTTATGGACAGTTATACACTTCTATCGCTAAACCCGCTGTAAATCTAGTAAACGACCCAAGAGCTAGATTGACTCGATACTATACGGAAGATATCCCGGACGTCAGCCTGTACGAGATTAGGATGGCTCTGAAGCAGCTAAAAAATAACAAGGCGTCGGGTGAGGACGGAATTATGGCCGAACTCCTGAAGGCGGGTGAAAAACCGGTCCTTAAGGCCCTTCAGAAGCTATTTGATTCCGTCATACTCGAGGGAAAAACGCCACAGGCGTGGAGCAGAGGCGTGGTGGTACTCTTCTTTAAGAAGGGCGATAATGCCCTGCTTAAGAACTACAGGCCCATCTCGCTTCTGAGCCATGTCTACAAGCTGTTTTCCAGAGTCATCACGAAACGTCTCGCGCGCAGGTTCGACGATTTCCAGCCTCCCGAACAAGCCGGATTTCGAAAAGGCTTCAGCACCGTGGACCATATACATACGCTGCGGCAGGTTATACAGAAGACTGAGGCGTATAATCAGCCTCTCTGCTTAGCGTTTGTGGACTACGAAAAAGCCTTTGATTCGATTGAAACTTGGGCTGTACTGCGGTCTCTCCAACGGTGCCAAATTGACTATCGGTATATCGAAGTGTTGAAGTGTTTGTACAAAAACGCCACTATGTCAGTCCGACTACAAGACCAGACCTCGAAACCTATCCTCTTGCAGCGGGGTGTGAGGCAGGGAGACGTCATTTCTCCGAAACTGTTCACGGCAGCAATAGAGGATGTCTTCAAGGGTTTGGAATGGAGAGGGCTAGGCATTAATGTCAATGGCGAGTACATCACTCACCTTCGGTTTGCCGACGACATAGTAGTCATGGCTGAGACTACGGAGGAGCTCAGTACAATGCTTGGTGACCTCAGTAGAGCTTCCGAAAGAGTGGGACTTAAAATGAACATGGACAAAACCAAAGTCATGGTAAACAGCCATGTAGCACCCACTCCTATCAAGGTCGGGGACTCTACACTCGAAGTTGTAGACGACTACGTTTACCTGGGACAGACGGTCCAGTTGGGAAGGTCTAACTTCGAGAAAGAGATCAATCGTCGAATCCGACTCGGCTGGGCAGCGTTCGGGAAGCTGCGCGGTATCTTCTCGTCCAATATACCACAGTGTCTCAAGACGAAAGTCTATGATCAGTGCGTGTTGCCAGTGATGACATATGGCTCCGAAACGTGGTCGCTTACAATGGGCCTCATTAGAAGGCTTAAAGTCACCCAAAGGGCAATGGAGAGGGCTATGCTCGGAGTTTCCTTGCGTGATCGAATCAAGAATGAGGATATCCGCAGGAGAACCAAGGTTGCCGACATAGCACGAAGAATCGCCAAACTAAAGTGGCAATGGGCAGGGCACATTGCTCGCAGAACAGATGGCCGTTGGGGCCGAAAGGTTCTGGAATGGCGACCACGTACCGGAAGACGTAGCGTTGGAAGGCCTCCTACAAGGTGGACGATGACTTGGTAACGGTTGCGGCAGTCCGATGGATGCGAGACGCACAGGACCGTTCGCTGTGGCGACGCTTGGGGGAGGCCTATGTCCAGCAGTGGACGTCTTTCGGCTGAAATGATGATGATGATGATGATGAGGGGTGTGTGAGCATGAGAAACTGATGGTCACGCACTTAGATGTGTTGCAACTGCAGGAGATTATTCTTACTCCAAGTTACTACTCTGTTTATATCTCTCTGCAGTCTTTCACAGTCATTGGTGTTCTTTATAGGGAGAAAAAGCTTGAGGTCATCTGCAAATAGTAAACACTTAGCATCTTGCACAATTTTTGGTAGGTCGTTAATCATTAACAAAAATTCTAAGGGCCCTAGTTTCGTTTCTTGACTTACCCCAGATCTAGTAGTATAATATGCCTTTGATCTGTATCCAGCATAGTCAACATGCTGTTGCCTGTTATTCATATAACTCGCAAAAAACTTAAGTTCATGCGGGGTGAAATCGACCCTTGCTAACTTTTTCAGTAACACATCATTATCTACTAAATCAAATGCTTTTGAAAAGTCAAAATACGCAGCATCAGTTTGCCCCCCACTGTCTATTATTGGCAATACTTTCGCTGCTTATCTAAGCAAATTACTCGTAGTAATGCTATTCGGCCGAAATCCATGTTGCGCGTCTGTTAGTTGCGAGCTAACTTGCTGATATACGTTTCTATGAATAGCAGATTTTAGAACTTTTGACGTTGTTGATAATACAGCAACAGGTCTATATTCTTCAACTTTATTCCTCAAACCTCCCTTCAGTACCGGTATGACCCGGGTAATCTTCCACATTTCTGGGAATACAATTGACTTAAGGTAAAGATTGTAAATGTACAAAAGCGGTTCGGCTAACACCATTCGACAGTCTAAAGATATACGGCGAAATACCATCAGGCCCTGATGATTTTTTTGGCTTAAGTTGTTGCAGAGCGCGGTGCACGTCATCCAACTCCAATCTGTCAAGATGAACCCGCCTAGCTCCGCTCTCACTACCCGCTTCCACTACCGCTGCATCCACATCCAATCTAGGCTTATTTACAGACTACACTGAATAAAAATATTCAGCAAATTCTTGAACTGCGGTCCGTTTCGTCCGTAGTCTCCGGTCAAGACCTCGCCGTTTTTTTTAATCTTTTGGTTACTACTATTACCTCTTTTAGAATTCACATAAGCCCAAAAAGATTTAGAGTCGCTTCGCATTTGATTTTGCATACGAAGGCAATATTGTTCGTGTGCTATTTAAATTTTCCCTTTAACTTGGCTCCTACACTGAGCAAACGTTTCGTAATCATTCTTTAAACCACTACTTTTATACATATCTTAGCCTCAGACCACGCAAATTCTGACTTCCGTAGTTTCTGGAAAAATACCAGTAAAATGGGCGTGGCCCACGGACTCTCCGTGAGCGTTGATGGCGTTACTGAACCTCAGTTAATAGCGGAGTTTTTCAAAGACCATTTTATGGTTGGGTCAGTATTGGGGCCAGCGCAGCGGGTGGTTGATGCTGAGACCCAAGCGGGACTCGTTTCAACTCTTATAACAGCTAAAGAAGTTAAGATAGCTTTAAAACATATAAAAAGATGGAAATCCCCGGGTCATGACGGTGGCAGTATTGAGCTCTTACTGCATGCAGGTTGCCACCTGCCTAGGGTTTTGGCATTACTTTTTAACCTGTGTATCGCGCATTCTCACCTGTCTGAAATTATGGTGAGGATGGTGGTCATGCCAGTAAATAAAAACACAACGGGAGACTCGTCAGATCGGTCGAATTATAGGCCTATCTCACTAGCAACGATCATCGCTAAGGTACTTGACAGTATGATTAACGTACAGCTAGAGAAACACCTGCAATTGCACGATGCACAGTTTGGTTTCCGACCCGGCTTATCCACTGAAAGTGCAATCGTTTGCCTCAAGCACACTGTAAGGTACTACGTTGACAGGAGTACACCAGTTTATGCGATTTTCTAGATCTTTCCAGGGCCTTCGACCTGGTCTCATACGACTTTCTTTGGGATAAGTTAAAGGCTATAGGGAATGCCAATGAGTTTTTGAACGTTTTTAGGTACTGGTATGGCAACCAAACAGACATTGTAAGGTGTGGGAATGAGTTTTCCGTACCATACAAGTTAGAATGTGGCGTGAGGTAGGGAGGCTTAACCTCCCCAAATCTCTTCAACTTGTACCTGAACGAAATGATCGAGGAACTTAACAGTGCACATGCAGACTATTTCATTGACGGTTTATGTTTCAATAACATAAGCTACGCGGATGATATGGTGTTCGTTCAGAGCTCTCAGGAAACTGGTTAAAATCTGTGAAAACTACGCTGTCTTAGCCACGGGTTGCTGTATAATGTCAAAAAACAGAACTCATGGTTTTTAAAGCTATTGGCAAGAAATGTCCAGTAAATGTGCCATCGGTTAAAATTAATGATATCCTAATTCGACGGGTACATCACTTTAAATACCTTGATCATTTAATTGCTGATGACCTTAGGAATACTGATGCTGATGTGGAACGGGAACGCAGGGCATTAGCGGTACGGGCGATTGTTGGCCCGTAGGTTCGCCCGATGTATAGTAGTGGTCAAACACACGCTCTTTAAAGTTTAGTGTACATCCCTGTACTCGAGCGCCCTATGGATCAACTGTACGAAACGGGCCGCCAATGCGCTGCGAGTCCAACACAACAACGTTTTTAGGGCACTGATGCGGCTGCCACGTTATTGCAGTGCTTTGGAGATGTTTGCCCAAGCCAGAGTCGAGAGCTTCTCAGCTGTCATACGCAAAAAGAGGGCATCTCTTCTCGAGCCTCTGCCAGATTGCATGACAGTAGCAACAGCCTCCTGAAATTAATTGCTGAAAGACATGATGAGAGTCCCATAGTGAGGCATCTTATTAAAAGCACATTATCTTTAGTAGTGTATACGTACTAACAGAGTTTATAAGCTTTAAGTTGTTACCAACATCCTGTATTGTTTTATTGTGGTATATTTTTTGTGTGGACTATGTTGTCTGTAATAAAAATATTATCTCCTTTAATTCACTTATATATTATTATTATTTTATGTATCAGTATATCTCGGAACCCTGAGATCCCGGACCTTTGGAAGGCGTAAGAGGAGCCGAAACCAACTCGCAGAGGCCCTTTAATCATTTTTAATAGAATGAATTTTAATGAAATGAAACCGATTATCCCTGTACGCGCTATGCTAGTGCACCCAAAAATAACCCCCGGTTGGTGAAAAACTATTGCGATATATGGAAAACAAAGACTATAAGGCTATGGTATTTGGAATATTAAGTGGACTGGTTGCCAGGAACTATGTTAAGACTACGGCCCCTGCCTGAACAATGTTACTAATATCCATCGCTAAAAAGACAGGGGGTGACTTGCACACTCAATAAATGGGCCCCCAAAAACGGCCGCTAGCACGAAGTGACGTAGCAACAAGGAGGCAACATATCCTGAGGTGCTTGAGGAGTGGAGAGATATACCACGGCTATCGGGACAATCCCGGAAGTACGGTCAAAATCCATACCAGCACCTTACTGGATTATACATCCTTCTCCCGAGCACGTTTGCTCTTGCGAATCTCCACTCAAGCCAGCTAATAAAGACAAGAGAGGTGGGAGCTTTGTTTCTCGTCAGTATTCACAACAGCCGGCCAATAAAGGCAAGCCGGAGATGAAGAACAAGAATTCTCCCGGGAGATCGGGTCCGTGGGGTCGCTAATACGTAATACCCAACAGTTCACCACAAAACTGCCTTGCGGAATTATTAATATTATTCACCTTACCTTACCCACCGGCGACATAGTAGTCATGGCTGTGACTACGGAGGAGCTCAATACAATGCTCGATGACTTCAGTAGAGCTTCCGAAAAAGTGGGTCTTAAAATTAACATGGAAACAGCCAAAGTCGTGATAAACAATCATGTAGCACACACTCCTATCAAGATCAGAGACTCTACACCTCACTCTACACTTAAAGATGTAGATGATTACGTTTACCTGGGACAGATGTTCCAATTAGGTAGAACTAATTTTGAGAAAGAAATCAACCGTCGAATCTGATTCTCGGAGTTTCCTTGCGTGATCGCATCAGAAATGAAGAAATCCGTAGGCGAACTAAGGTTACCAACATAGCCTGAAGAATCGTCAAACTAAAGTGCCAGAGGGTAGGGTACTGTAGTAGTGGAGAAGCAATGAAAGGCTTCTGATTAGATTTGAACTATTATTATATTGTATTAAGAACTTTCAAATACATTTTCTATAAAAATACGTCTCGACTTTTGTATGACGTCTCCCCATCACTTGTTTGAACATCAAACAAAACTAAACTTTTTATCACATAAACCTTAAAAGTATAACATGCCAGTTTGCAAGTTAGTAATTATTAGTGGGACCTGCACGGTCGCCACAATACATTGCTCGCAGAACAGAAGGTTGTTGGGACCGAAAGGTTCTGTAGTAGCGACCGTGTACAGGAAGATGCAGCGTTAGAAGGACTAGTTCCACAAGGTGGATGAAACATGACCTGGTGAGAATCGCAGTGTGACTGTTCCTAAAAGACCCTAGCGCCGGGCCTTGGTACAGGCCATGGTCCGAAGCGAGGAGGAGTGGCAGGCGGTCGCCTCCTTCTGCGAAGCAGTAATGCTAGCAAAGGAGGCGGCCGATCGCGTGAGGCAACGGTCCTCACGCCCCAATCGCCGCCGGGATTCCGATCCCGATTTCCGGCCATCGTAGGCGCAGGCCTGCGGACGGCGAGCAATGGGTGGCTCGCCGTCCGACCGTCCGGTAACCGTCCGGACCGAGCCCAAGTCGTCGACGGCGCGTGCTGTTCCACGCGCGCCTCAAGGAGATGTCAGCAACTGCAGGGGCCTAGCAGGGTCGAAGCCTACTGGGGCCAAGGGTCTGATTCTGAAAGGAAGACTCGGCCCTGGTACGAAAGGCAACGAAGGAACAGGAGTGGGTTTTTAGTCAGTAAAAGTCTGACACTATCTCCCGCCCCGCCCAAGGGCGGGGGATGTCATAAGATGATTTTCCCACCGAAAAAAAAAAAAAAAAAAAGTGTCTTATCGTGGCCGAGTCAACACTCCGCCTCCTCCCACCTCATAGCTCAGTTCTCGCTCCATTCCCACGTTTTGCTAACAAGTTTTTATGACTTCTTTTATTTTTTGCTGCAATCAAGTGCACTACGGTCCGATATTCCGCTTTTGTTTCCCAGAATTTGTTGGAGGATACGACATGTCTATTGACATAAATATTGCTTTCAACTGATTGCTGGTCTAAGTGCGGGGTTGTTTCCCACGAAACACGGACCAAATGACTGTGTTTCTAAGAGGCACAATATCATGTTTCATGCTTTTAAAGTGAATAACGTACTTTGTTGCTTTTAAAACTATTGGACAGCCTGTCACATAAAATACACATTTAATTTATTTATCAGAGACCCGTTAAAACCGCCGTATGTAGTAAAATAGAACAAATTGTTACTGGTAAAGAATGTATAAGACCGACCTATGTAGTCACAGCAGGTATCTGATGGATGCAAGATATGCTCACAGGACCGTTTGTTTTGACGACACTTGGGGAGGCCTATGTCCAACAGTGGACGTCTTTCGGCTGAAATGATGGTGATTATCGAGGTTAGCAAGTTCATTTGAAATAAGCGTCATGCCGCGTCAGACGGAGGTAACGCTTTATGCTTACTGCATAAATCAAACGCCTTTAAAGTGAGAGCTTTAATTTTAATGACTTCTCAATAACATTTACGAGATTGATTTTACATATCATTATAGTTTTATAGACGACTAGCTGACCCGGCGAACTTCGTGCCGCCTAATAGTAAGGATAACTTTTACCCGCGGCGTCGCTCCCGTCAACTGACTACTCTACCCAACTCTATCCTACTCTACCCTACTCTACCCTACTCTACCCTACTCTACCCTACTCTACCCTACTCTACCCTACTCTACCCTACTCTACCCTACTCTACCCTACTCTACCCTACTCTACCCTACTCTACCCTACTCTACCCTACTCTACCCTACTCTACCCTACTCTACCCCACTCAAAAAAAAAATATCCTATGTCAATCTCCTGGTTCTAAGCTACCTCCCCACCAACTTTCAGTCAAATCGGTTCAGCCGTTCTTGAGTTATAAATAGTGTAACTAACACGACTTTCTTTTATATATATAGATGTATTAAATATGCGTGATAGTTGATTGTAATGCACACAGAACGCGTGGGTGAGCCAGTGGAGGTACCAGTGGAGGCACAGGGTGCAATGGCGGAAGGCGCGGGGGGCTCGGATGAAGCCGTAGGAAGCGCGGGCACGGGGGTGCAGTGGCGCGCCGGCCTGGTGCCCGCAATGCTGGGTGGCGGTCTAGCCGCACTGTTGGCCGCACTTACTGGTAAGCACCACACCGCTACCCTCGATCACTCGTCACTTGACACTGTAGCGCCTCTGTCTCGCCGCAGGGCTGGTGGTGGCGCGAAGACGGCAGGCGACAGCGTGTCTGCGCCGAGACTGTTCGCTGCAGCAGGTGTGTCCGCCGCACCCACAGCTCTACACCACGGAGCCGAGCAAGCGCAATGGAAAGACTCTGACACCGCCCGACGGTAACATATAAAAATTCTTTCATTATAAATAGTTTGAAGATGTTTACTCGTACGTCATTGTGTCGGAGAGATCGTGATAAGAGATACCCCAATCAAATGAAAATATCGTAGTAATATAAGCCTATGTGATATTAAATCCTCTCCATAGGCCTATGTGATATAAAGTCCTCTCAAATAAGTTAGCGTGTGCTAGTGAGTGTGTTTGAACAACTTCAAATCAAGTATATACCACAAAAACTAGTATGTAATAAAAAATACTCAGTCTGGTATAGCTCATCACTCGTCAAAACAATTAAAGAAAAATATAAATAGGTATCTAAAAAAAATTCAAGAGTTATGGCAATAAATCTGACGAGTTAACTTTTAAATATTTGCGTGACAGAGTCAAGAGTATGGAAGATTCGTTTTATAAATGTTATCTTAATCAAACTGAAAAATCCATTAAAGATAACCCTAAATATTTTTGGGACTTCGTTAAAAATCGCTATAACTCCAATTCTATGCCTAATACATTAGATTATATTAATAAATCTATTAAAGATTTGGAGACTGGAGATTCTATTTGTGAAGCTTTTTCATCGTACTTCATGTCGACTTTCCTCAACTCCATTTCCTCTAATACTCCCAATCTATCTCCTTTTATCCATTCGGATAATAGAACTTCATTTGACATTTGTCACATAGAGGTCAATGTTGATGCTGTGACCGATTTAATTCGCAGCTTAGATCCAACAAAAGGTGCTGGCCCTGACAAAATTTCATCTAAATTTTTAATCAATGCGCGCCTACTATTGCCAAACCTATCTCTATTTTGTTTTCCAAGTCTTTGACTCTTGGTGTTTTCCCTAAAGTATGTAAATCTGCTTTTATTACACCTGTTCAAAAGAATGGGTCAAAAATCGAGGGCACTAATTATAGGCCTATATCCAAGCTGTGCATTATAGCTAAAATATTTGAGAGGATTGTCTATAACTCGCCCTTGCTAGCTCGCTCAGCTTCTTCCAACACGGATTTTTAATAGGACGCTCTATGTACAATATCGGTACAAGGTGCCTTGGGGTCTGTGATACTCAAATAAAATGCAGTACTTCAGAGCAAGATAATTTTAATCTTATAAACCCGAGTCTTATATACCCAACAAGTGTAATTTTTCTAAGTGTTTTGAACACTTGTAAAATCGCTTCGAAATCGGGCATAGATTCGATGTCTGGTCGTTTTTATCGAAACTATTCTAAGTCCCTGACCGCACTATTTTTAAATAACACTTAAATGTACTCACGGTTTTTTGTCCACTGTACACTTATGCACTTTCCTACTCACGTGATCCACAATCCTCAACACTAGGTTTGTTCACCGACTACTAGCGCCACCTCGTATCAAGTAGCGGAACTAATCCTTGTTACTTGTGTTCTTCCAATATCGCTATCCGGCTCGACGGACCATGTACAATATCGGTGCAAGGTGTCTAACTTGGAGTCTGTGATACTCAAATAAAATGCAGTACTTCAGAGCAAGACAATTTTAATCTTATAAACCCGAGTCTTATATACCCTGCCAGGTAACGAAACCATAGCGCGATCTAATTCGATCCCAACGCAGATGGCGTTGAGATCAAATTATCAGGTAGTTTTTTAACAAAATATTGAGTATGTTTGTGGGATAGCGTGGGGATCGAATTAGTCTTGTTACTACTATTTTTACATTGAACACTCTACCACTTCTAATTTGATTCTATTTAATGATTTCATTACAGACGCTATGGACAATGGTAGGCACGTTGATGTGGTTTACACAGACTATAGCAAGGCATTTGATTGGATCGATCACGATAATCTGATAATGAAACTAAGCTTCATGGGGATCTGTGGAGACCTCTTAAGATGGTCCTCTTCATAACAGGTCACAGGCAGTAGTACTTAACAATTATATATTATGTCTGGCTGGGTAAATGTGCCTAGTGGAGTACCTCAGGGTTCGTTGCTCGGTCCTTTCTTATTCGTTATTTATGTGAACGACATCGATCACTACCTACATTCTTTTAAACTGCTATGCTTTGCTGATGTTATGAAAATCTTTGCCACCATTTCAACGCTCGAAGATAGACTAGAATTTCAGGCTGATTTGCATCGGCTAGAAGAGTACTGTCGGGCTAATAAACTTGATCTGAACCCATCTAAGTGTTCGATGATCACTTACACTAGAAAACGTGCAATCATAGCTAATACTTTGGCGGGCCAGATCTTGCTAAGATGCATTTATTATTTGTGACTTGGGCGTCCATTAGGACAATAAGTTAATTTTTGACGTACACATTAATACAATTGTCAAAAAGCTTCTAAACTGCTTGGGTTTTCTTATACGTCTCAAAAACACTAAAAATATTGTATTGTTCACTTTTGTAAGAAATCATCTGGAGTACGTGTCTCAGATATGGAATCCACGTTATCATAAATACATAGACCGCATTGAAAACATCCAAAGACGTTTCATTAAATATATTATCTTTGCTTCCAATAAAAGATTCCATATCAGTCAACTTGGGCACGCCCCAATTATGGCGGTAAGTCCCCTCTTTGAGGTGTGGTTGGAAAGACCTCACGGCGTCCTCACCTTTCGCATGACGCAGGTTCTCACCGAACACGGTAAGTTCGGGAAGTTCCTGCACCGGATTCGTGCGAAATAGACGCCCGGGTCTCGCCACTGTGTGGACCGCTCGAAGGACACGGTGGAACACACGGTGGAGGTGTGCCCCACTTGGGCAGAGCAACGCCGTGTTCTCGTGGGGACGATCAGCGGCAGCGATCTCTCGCGAAGAAAAAAGAAAAATGAACACTAAATTAAAAAAAAACTGCCATACTAAATTCATAGCCTGTCCAGGAGGCCCGCTTGAACTGATTTATACAACCTTATTTTTAGTATATGCGAAACCTAAATATAGTTTGTTCAAAATCAGTAACTGAATCGATTCCAATAATTTTTACAATATATTATATCTTTTCCAAAAATATTTAAAAATGGCTACGAGCACCATTAAGTACCTATCAGCAAATCATAATTATATGCAACACAGGTCACGGGAGGTCATAGCGACGCGAACGCACAGCGGGCGCTTGCCTTTCCTTCCCCTCAGTCGCCAAAATGCCACAGTACGAAGCGCACGCGTCGCATTCTTGTCCCAGTTGCATTACGCGAGCGCGTGGCCGCAATGGTGCCGCGAGTATTTTGCCTTTTGTTGGTTGATCTTGTAGGTAGGTATTTAACTATTTTCGTATGTAAAAACTATCGTGTAATTGAGTAGGGAATGATTAGTAAGACATTGTAATTAGTGATTAATCATCATCATCGTCATTTCAACCGATAGACGTCTACTGCTGTACATAGGCCTCCCCAAGTGTCGCCACAATGAACGGTGCTGTGCGTCTCGCATCCATCGGATTCCCGCAACTTTCAACACTGCGTCTTCCGGTACGCGGTCGCCACTCCAGAACCTTTCAGCCCTAACGGCCATCTGTTCTGAGAGCAATGTCACCTGCCCATTGCCACTTAAGTTTGGCAATTCTTCGTGCTATGTCGGCAACCTTGGTTCTCCTGCGGATATCTTCATTTCTGATTCGATCACGCTAGGAAACTCTGAGAATAGCCCTTTCCATTGCCCTTTGGGTGACTTTAAGCCTTCTGATGAAGCTCATTGTGAGCGACCACGTTTCGGAACCATATGTCATCACTGGCAACACGCACTGGTCATAGACTTTCGTTTTGAGACACTGTGTTTGACGAGAGGATAGCGCGCAGCTTCCCGAACGCTGCCCAACCGAGTCGGATTCGACGGTTGTCCTCTTACTCGAAATTAGATCTACCGAACTAGACTGTCAGTCCGAGGTAGACAATCGTAATCGTCCACAACTTCGAGTATAGAGTCTCCGATCTTGATAGGAGTGGGTGTATACGTGGTTGTTTATCATGACTTTAGTTTTGTCCATGTTTATTTAAAGACCCAAAAAAATGTAAATAATTCAGCACCTCGATGTACTGATAGTCAATCTGGTACCGTTGGAGAGACTGCAGCACGTGATTAAGCTAATTATTGTAAATAGGGATGATTTACATTTTTAAACACGCCAAGATGATCAAGTTTAGGTAAATATTATTACGTACTTTATTTGTAAAAGCCGCGTAAATGATAAAATGTAGCGTGACCAAAGTCTGCAAGTGTGATGGAAAATGTTATCACTATAATTACAATACAAACTGAAAAATTATTATCAATGAGCGCTAGACGGCACGTGCGGGCCTCGAGGTGACCATGTATTTCTACGGACAGTCCGGTAACATAACGACCTTATAACTTTGTAATTTTGCATGATATGGTTTTGAAGTTTTGTACATAGATTTTTTACATAAAAATACTAGACACGTGTTTCAGGTTTCGCATATACTAAAACTAATGTTGTATAATCTATGAGCTGCTGCGGGAAAGTGAAAAATTCGCCCACGGGAACATAATCTTGGGATAAAAAGTATAATTATGTAGGTATGTAATCGTGTAACGAATTACCGACGTGAATCACAACCAAAGCCATTTCCAAAATGCCTTAGAAAGTGTCCTGCATAAACAATATTTAGTCTGTATCCATAGCGTTAGTTATGTAATATGTAAGGGATGCGCTCGCCAGCCAGTCTAGTATGCGCGTGCGGTGTGTTGTTAAATTGTCGATCGGGCAGCCGCGCCATGTCTCCCTCTGGCGGGCGAGATGTGGCGATGGCGGCAGCAGTCGGATGATTGAATTGTACACAAGTGCTGTTCATGCTGGCCTTGGCTAACAATTTACTTCTCACTACACTTCTAGTATAATGTTCTTACTGTTTTTATCAATTAGTTAATCAAGAAGACTATCCACGAGAACACTGCTGACTAACTATATATATACATATATTAGGATACGGTCTACCCGTGTGTCAAATTTCTTCCAAATTCGCCCGAGCATGAAGTAACAAAAATACACACAGACATAATTGACTCGTAAACTTTCACCTTTATAATAATGATGTGATTTGTAGCTACAAGAGATCTGCACGAGATCAGCCCGTACGCGACGTTCAGCATGTCAGGGGGCGCGACGGGCGCGGGCGCGGCGTGCGAGGGGGGCGCGGGCGGCTGCGCGCTGCACCTGCGCACCTTCGCGCGCGCCGAGCCGCTGGACATGGCCGCGCCGCCGCCGCGCCCCAACCTGCTCGCACACCAGCCAGGTTGGTATTGCTCATGAAAATCAAACTATTCTCGTTTTATCTGTGTCGCTTTCCACTCAACTCAGAATATTTGTTACAAATAAGCCATTTACAGGCACTTTTTAAGTGTGAAGATTTCAAGAAGTCGATCAGTCAGAAATACTAATCTAATTGCAAATAAAATACCTACTAAATCGTAGATCTCTATGAAGAAGATCGTGCAAGAAACTCCAGACACTTTTTTAAATCATTTTATGATTAAAATAATCTGGTTACGTATTTATTTTCGCTTTACTAAATTTTATTTTTGTTAAAACGTCCCTTATTAATTCCTACAAACAAAAAAATATAAAAACAAACTTTACCTTTATAATATTAGTGTAGATGTACTGCAGTTACTTCTTATTACATTTTGTTTTGTTCCTATACTATTTATTTATTTTTGCACTATATAATATATATACACTATATTATATACAGACAAACACATGAACATTATCTTACACCATAGCACACTTAACACATGTCACTAGTTAAGAAGTAAATGTCATATATGTATTTACGTAAGAAAGTTTGCACAGAACCCTCGATGCGCAAGTTCGACTCGCACATTACACATATTCTTTAATCAAATTAATCACAATTGCAGAAAACTTTATTATCGGTACAAGGTGCAGAGGTTAGAGTCACTCTAGTTAATTTTGTAAACAATAAAAAACGTATAAATAGTTTCAGCTGAAAATGCACTTCATAATTCTTTCTAATAACTTATTACGTGTCAGAATACGGGCGGTCGCGAGACAGCGACTCTGAATCAAGTGGGTCGCCGTGCGCCGCGTGCGCCGCTGAGCTGTACCGGCTGCCCGCCGCCCACCTCTCCGGTGAGTTCCAGCTCGTGGTCCGGCAACATTAACCGTTTGACGTGCGTATAACATACTAACTGTCGTGTGTGTGCACAGATACGCTGCCGGCGGTGGAGTCGAGCACGGAGGACACGGTTTACAGCTCGCAGAGCAACCGGGCTCCACGCGGGCGACATGCAGCGCGCGCGCGCCGGCGTCGAGAGCACGCGCGGCATGAAACCGATGCGCAGCCCACTGTCAGGTGAGGCATCCCACGTCCAACACTACACTCGTTCATTGTCTATCGTACCATGAAGTTACCAGGATAGTAAACTAGCATTTTCTCTTTCCGATAAAGCCACCGTTTCTAAGAAGAAGACGATATAGAGGACCGTTAGACTCGGTAATAATATACTTAATAGAGCGGCCTCGACTAGAGCCCCGGCTCCGACACCTAGCATGGCTTGAGCGCATGTAACTCCTCTAGTGAATAGGTACTACTGCAGTGCGGACAGTGCATGCCGGCTAGCTGCATGAGTGCGGCCCCGCCCCGCTCCGCGCCCCGTCCTGCACTCTATTGCCACGCGTAGATACCCATATACTGCCGTAGGATTTTAGTAGCTCAGATCAGTACTACTCTATGGCGTGCATCCGTCGCCCAAAGCTCATCAACTTAGTAGCCACAATTCGGGTACTGAAAAATTATGTATTCAACCTAAGAGGTCCCTTGATTAGGTGGCTATGTCACAGACATGGTATAATACGCCGTATTAAAATACAGCCGGATTGAAAAACGTCACCGCGTAACTGTAATGTGCATTACATTACAGCTACGCGGTGTAATGTGCATTACATTACAGCTACCTCAAAATCAGCTAGATTATGATAGCGATATTTTCCACAAAGTGGTGTCCAACGTTTAGTTTTATTATAAGTGTAGTGTGATTATAAATTATGAAAAATCGATCCAAAAAAAGCTTGGGTAAGGTCAACGTAGGCCCCCCTGCAGAGCCTCCTGTTTCTATCTGCAGAGTTTAAAGTAACCTAACACGAAGGGAATAGCGGTAGTTTCGTTTGCTCAATTTGCTTACTTACTCAATAGCCTTTGTAATTACCTTCTAATCTAACCTAACCTGTTCGTGTCGGGGTGCCGTAAATTACTTTATTATTAGAACTAAAATTTTTTAATCCAGCTGAACATGAGGTAGCCACATTACATTATAGCAACGTTATTCGATCCGGCACGCCTACTGGTAATATGACGTGGTTTACGAAATGGCTTTAATGGATATTTATGTCAAAATAAACCTATAAATCAAAGGATTCCAAAATGCTGAGGGCGATGATGGCATCGTAAAGGGCCCAAGCACCAGTAGCGATCTGTGCTGTTACCAATAATATAGGTTAGTCCCATTCCCATAGCCCTGAGTTAGACTAGCGAGCATGCGCTCCGTCCGTCCGCAACGCGCCCACTGACCGCTAGTGTGTTGCAGGTACCAAGCGGCGCGCGCGCTCCATGGCGGCGGCGCGCTGTGATCGAGCACTCACGCGGCCAACACCTACTGTACATACTATTGTGATAGCTGTAAGCGTTCCTCTTGTCATACCGAGCATCTGAAAATGTTTATTAAACAAATTGAGTTTTAAAATTTGTTTCATTTTACAACACGACTCATGACGATTCAACATGGTAATATACTATACTACCATGTTGAATCGTCGTGAATATACACCGTATGGTTCAGAGGTAGCTACTGTAAAGGATTACAGATGAGTTGAGGCATAGACTTCACGATAATTTAGTTATTTTTTAAAGTTACACAAAGTTTCGTTGGATGCTAATCCGCGGTTTTAGCGCTCTCGGCAGCTACTGGTCAACTAAAATAATATTTTAATTACGAATATAAATGTTATTAGAATGAGAAGCGTAAATTAAGTGGTAATGTTAGTAATTCGCCTATACGTGAACCGATGTACTCCCGACGGAAAAGTGGAATGAGCTTTATGAAGCTCATTCCACTTTCACTTTTACTCACTCACACACACACACACACCACACACACACACACACACTCACTCACTCTTTCACTTTTTCTTTTTTTTCACTCTCTTATATTATTATTTGCTGGCTTACGAGCCAGCAAATAATAATATGGTATCAGTGTTATTGAAAGAGTAGTATCATGCAGTGCAAACCCGGAAAATCCTGAATTAAAAGACCTATAATATAAGAAATAAGTATAAGAAAGTTTTAAGCTGTGCAAAAAGAAATAGCGTAAGAAACCTTATAGAAAAGGCATCAGATTCAAGTAGAATGATTTGGAAAATTGTCAATCAACGACGCAATGCTACAAAAAACCTTAACAGCGAACAAATAATTCTTAAAATTGACAATAAAATTATTAATAATGCTTTAGACGTTGCTAACATTTTTTCTAAAAAGTTCGATAACACTATCTGCCTAGATGCGTGTGACCAAAATTTAGCAATTTCACATTTAAATGACAGTCATAGCAGGGTAGACTCTAATATGATTTTTGAGCCAGTCACACCTTTAGAAATTTTCAACTTGGTTAAAAATATGGTCAATAAATCTTCTACCGGCTACGACGAAATCCCTCTGAATATAATTAAGGATAATATTGACTTATTAGTAATTCCACTAGCATCTTTATACAATGAGTGCATCGAGGAGGGCCTTTTCCCTGATCAGTTTAAAAATCGCGCGAGTACTTCCTATCTTTAAGAAGGGTTCAAAAATGGATCCTGGTAACTACAGGCCCATCTCTCTTTTACCAGTATTATCGAAGATCTTCAAAAAAGTTATGAAAGATAGGCTTATGAAACACGTTCGAATGCACAAAATCTTAAATAGTCAACAATTTGGTTATCAGAGATCTATGGGAACCACCGATGCTGTTGAGGCATTAATCGACGAGGTGATCTGCAATCTTAACAACAGGCATAAGGTAGCAGGCATTTTCCTGGATCTCAGTTTTGCCTTCGACACAGTGGATCATGACATCCTGCTAGCCAAACTAGAATATTACGGTATACGGGGGAAGGTTTTGAGGTTGTTTAGCTCTTATCTGAAAAACAGACGTCAATTTATAGAAATTAAGTCTGTAGTAGACGGGGAAGAAAAAGTATTCAACTCCAACCTCATGACAGTACATCGTGGTGTCCCTCAGGGATCGGTCTTAGGCCCAATATTCTTCATTCTATTCTTGAATGATTTAGTTGAGTTTATAAAAAGGCGTATCACTGACGCAAATGTAATTATTTTTGCAGATGACACCAATGCAATAGTGTCTGCTGACAACCTAAATAATCTAGAATCGAAAATTAACAACATGTTAAGAACTTTCGAACACTGGTTTGGTACAAATAACTTAAAACTTAATGTACAAAAAACAAAGTGTGTTTTATTCAAAACGAACGTCCGAAACAAGGATAGACTTGAGGTTTTATCTTGTGGTAATAAAGTCGAAGTGGTAAACCACGCCAAGTTCCTAGGAGTTCATATTGATGCATTGTTAAACTGGAAGGTTGAGACATCATTTGTAAGAAAGTGTATTAGTTCCGCATGCTATGCTATTAGAAACCTAAGGGAAGAACTAACTTTGACCCAGTTTAGGATGGTATACTTTGCTTTGGTTGAGTCTAGGCTTAGATACAGTATTGAGTTCTGAGGCAACAGTTATAAGTACAATATTCAGTCGGCATTTGTAATACAAAAGAGGGCCATGAGGACAATGCTCCGATTGAAACAGACGGAATCATGTAGGGACCACTTTATTAAACATAAAATTTTTACTGTGCCATGCCTCTATATACTAGTATTATTATGTAATTTTGTAAAAAAATTGCATAAGTTTGAAACCGACGAGCAAAGACAAATTAGACAGAAAACTCGAAGGAAAGATTTCCCTAACTTTATCCAACCGAAATTGAATGTGGTTCAACACAGTCCCCGATATCAGTCAGTCTTGCTATACAACAACTTACCCGCAGAATTTAAAACAATAAATAGTGTAAATTTATTCAAAAACAAACTCAAGACATACTTATTGGGGAAGGGCTGTTACAGTGTTGATGAGTTCCTAGAGGACAAACGACAATAATGTTATTAAAATAATTATTTGATTATTATGATTAGCATTATTATGATCATTATTAATTTATCTTTGACATTGAATTTTCTTTTGACTTGAATGATCTGGATTATTGACATTATTATTTTGACATTTATTATTTCGTTTTACAGCTGACATTATTGATCTTTTTTGTATAAATAATTTAATTTTATTTTTGACATTATTTTTATTTTATTTTAATTTTGTGACTGGAATGATTTTAAAATGGAATTTGGAATATGTTATATATTATTGCTATCATTGGACATTAAGGATGATTTTTTTATTTTCTTTTTATTTTGTATAAACTACTAAATACTTAATTTTTATTTATTTTTTTACATTGGAATTTGGATAATTATTTTAGTGTGATTTTGTTCATCTTTTTTTTTTGGGACATGTAAAATTTATTTTGTACCTACTAAGTTATTAAATATTATTATTATTATTTTTTATGCAAGTAATAATTATTAGCAATATTTTTGTTTATTAGGATTTTATAAGAATGTTGTATGTTTTTTTGTCTTCTTTACCACCACTGCAATTGTTTATTATTTATTTTTTATTGTTTTTTTTTTTATATTTTATTTTCAACACAATGTTCCATTGTTATGAAATAAATGACTTATGACTTATGACCTAGTAAATAATGTGCAAATTCATAAGCATACTAGCACTTGCTACAAGAACCAAGATAATCAAACTTGTCGGTTTGGTTTTCCACGGGCACCTAATGACTCTACAACTTCTTTAGGCCCTGATGAAGCCTTGGCAAACCATGGTCGATTTTGCATTTTAAAAAGGACATCAGATGAAACTATGATTAACAATTATAATTCAGAACTTTTATTTCTATGGGAGGGAAATATAGACGTACAACCTTGTGGCAACGTCACGGCTGTCTCATATTATGTTGCCAAATACGTAAGCAAATGTGAACCTCATGACACAGGGGAGGTTATACGAGCGTCTATAACTAAAGCTAAGAGACAAGGTGGTACCGTATGGAACCAGTTATTCTCGGTAGCAATGGCCATTTTGTCTCAACGCTTGGTGAGTGCTCCTGAATGTGCGTATAGGCTTTGTCATCTGCCTCTCAAAATGAGCTCTCGAAAAACCGTTTTCATTAATAGCTGCAGGCCAAATGAAAGATTCCGGCTTTTGCGATTTGAAGGTAACGAAACGTCGATATATAACAACATATTTGACCGGTATGTACAAAGACCGGAAGAATTAAAAAATTTAAGCTTAGCCGAATTTGCTGTGCGTTTTGAAACAGTGTCACATACGACGTGGAGTGAGGAGGACGGCGATGCAGAATTGAGACAATTGGACAGCGAGCCAGCACGGTATATTAAATTACGAGACAATACCAAAATGCGCATTAGAAACAAAGCGGCGGTTTTACGCACTCGTTATTACACACTGAATAGTGATAAAGAAGGATTCTATTACAATTTAATAGTGTGCCATGTTCCATTTAGGGATGAAGCCGAGCTTTTACTAGATCAAGAAACGGCAGAAGCGTGCTTCTTACGACGACAAAATGAGTTAAGGCCTCTGCAATCCAATGTTAGTGCAGAACAGTTTGCTCACGCTGAACAGATTATTCAACAAGCTCTCGCTCAAGCAACAGCATTGAATGCTGCTCGTAATATACATGTGCAAGACAATGCCCCAATTATTTGTGCCGATGAGCAAATTATAGAAGATCTGGATAATTTTTGCGAAGACGTCCCAGATGATCGAGCAGCATTGAATGAATGAATGAATGAATGATATATTTATTTGCAAGAATATAGGTAACAAGTTCTTAACATTTGGTGGAGTCTCACTATATTCGGCATTGCAGCCGTACAAATATTTAGATTTTACATCTTTAGCATGCAGTAGGTACACATTTAATTTTAGTCATTAACAATCTCATATAATAATAATTTCATCATTTCAATTTAAATAACCATTCAACCAATAAATTAATATAAATTAAAATTAAATACTAAATAATTGAATACAAATAATTTATAATAAAAATAATTTCATGTCAACAAGAAAAATAATAATAATAAAAAATAACAAAAATTGTGAAAATGTTTAAATTTTAATATTCAAGGGATGTCATAGTAAATTATAAAAGTTTTAGATTTTATATTCAAAATATTCATTGATAGAATAAAAACATCTGTCACACAACCAGTTATATAACTTTCTATTAAATTCCAAATCTGTAGCAATTCTAAAATTTTCGGGTAAGTGGTTATATATTTTCACCGCCATGGTATAACAATTTTTGTTGCATACTTTTAATCTATTACGCGGGACTACTAGTGGCTTTTGTGTTATTTTCCTTTTTGTCTTGACCTTTTCATCTTTTTCAAAAAGCTCTCTTCATCTTTTCATCTTTTTCATTACCCGATGATGTGTTCTTAGCGAGTATACGTGGCCTTAACATACAGCAGAGTGAGCTCTTTCAAAAGGTTTCCAGGGCAATAGAAAGTGATCTAAGCGGTGCGGAAAATCAGTTACTACTTTTTATCACTGGAGATGCTGGAAGTGGTAAATCATACCTGTTAAAATTACTAGTCCAACATATTAAACGTTGCTATGCACCAACAGTCGACGTCCTCCTGAAACCTAGTTTTGTTGAAGTCGCTTCTTTAACAGGAGTGGCTGCTCGTCAAATATTTAGCAAAACATTACATTCCCTATTTTCGCTTCCTATTGAAAAAAAAGGAAATACTATGACCTGTAAGCGCTTGACGGGTCAAAAACTCGAACAGGAAAGACGCAAGTGGCGTAACATGAATTGGCTTGTAATAGACGAGATTTCGATGGTTTCTTATGAAAATTTAAGGATCATTCATTTACGTCTACAAAAATTTAAAAACAACAATAAATTGTTTGGCGGGGTAAACATTATTTTATTTGGTGACATAATGCAGCTACCTCCTGTCAAAAGCCACTGGTGTTTTTTGCAACCCCTGTGGTTGGCGGCTGAAGTGAACTTATGGAAAAAAATTTCATTTTGTAAATTAACCATAATTATGCGTCAGCAAAACGATAGTGAGTTCATTGACTTACTAAATAACTTACGTGTTGGTGAACTGACAACGGCTCAATTGGAGTTACTTTGCGAACGTCGACGAGTACCTTTGACAGGAGAATTTGCTGATGGAGTGGCAGTTCGTATTTATCCCACTGTCCGCCAAGTAGACGCATATAATGCACAAATGATAGCTGACAACACGAAAACACAGCGTATTTACACAATTAATGCAGTCGATGAATCCCGCGAAATTGCTACTTACGGAAAGGAGAAGGGGACTTCTGGGCCCAGCAGTTAACTAGTTGAAATGTGTATTAAAAAAACCGTTATATTTTTCTAAAGGAAATCACAAAGTATGGTACCATGTTTCTACCCAGGAAGCGAGAAAACTTAAATTAAGTTAATGAAAGTAAATAATCGATTAAATAATTCCTGAATTACTACTAATCGATTATGAATAAATCGGTAAAATATGAGAATATGTATGAAAATCGAGTGACAAGTGCATATCAAGCTTTCGTGGAATCGATTGAATAGATTCATAGTGATATTTTTACTTCTGACAACACTTGTGCCTGACATCCGTCAGTCACTGACTGACAGATTACCAAAGTACTCTGTGTGACAGATGCACTCGTTCGTTTTCTTTCGTTCTGAGTGAGCACGTATTTTCCATCTTTTATTGTTTAACCCCAGGACCTCGGCTTTGCTTCAAATAGTCCGTTATAATGTATAACGGACTATTTGAAGGATCTTGCTACTCTAAATTACCTGGCTCGCTATTTTGGACAACTGTTTACGCCTATCGATTGGATATTGACGACATGGATCGCTGTGTAAATTGTACGATTGCGACTGGTCGCAGTAACTCTATTGGTAGAAAAGTCTTTGAAGATGACGCGATTTTATCAGTTATTCGTCAGTGGCATGCATCTCAGCCTGTAAGTTTTTACCCATTTTTTTACCTATTCAAATCGTGCTTTTAGCCTATCAAGCCATGTTGGCGTCATGTCTGATAGTTGTCTTTTTATTGGACAGCATGATATATTATATACCAAGAAAATATCGTACCTCCTCCACAATTTTTAGATGATATTCTCATAATTATTGAAGATGAATAATAAATACATGTTATACATATATTGGTGTTTTTTTTTACTTCCTCTTATCCCTTTTTTAGTTTATAAAAGGTTGGTGCCTACTGCTTCTACGTTACAGGATATTGGATGTAGAAACTTGTCTTCGACTGTAGCGACTGACCAGGGCGCGGGAAAGCCAAACGTGTCAGATGTTCGACACGTCACACGCTCCATACATAAAACCATTACACAACCGAAGCCATTCAAAGTATTTCGTAAATAACATAAAAAACCACAATATTATAATATAACCTCACTTTTATTGTAATTCATATAACTTGGTTCCTGGATAGCCAAATTTCACCAAATTTTCAGTGAGGCCTTGTTATTATATCCTCTTACAAATAAGGCTAGTTTGATTCAGTTAACACCTGGGCCCAGGAATCTATGGAGTCGTTCCCTTCTCCTTTACCTCCCGGTAATGTTATTCCTAAAGGTGTAAATAACTGTGGAGGTCTTTTATCAACAGTACAATTAGGTATAGGGTCACGAGTTATGCTAAGGCGAAACATTTCTGTTTCTGAGGAGCTCGTAAATGGGGTTATGGGCATTGTGCAAAAATTTAAATGGCCAGCTTTACGAAGAGAGCAGATAGAGGATGGTGAATTACCTGAAGCTGTCATTATAAAATTTGATGACGATACTGTTGGCAATAGGTTAAAAGATTTAGATGGCTGTATTGCAATAATCCCAGTTACAGCTACGTTTCAGGCAACCAGAGGGTACGGCAATGTAGAGCGAAGGATGTTACCTTTAATCTTGAGCTGGGCAGTCACAGTACACAAACTACAGGGCACAACTCTGGATAGAGCTGTGATTGACTTAGGTAAGAAAAACTTCGCCAAAGGGCAGGTATATGTAGCTCTAAGCCGCGTGAAAACCCTAGAGGGTATTTCGTTGTGCGACTTAGAGGCTAATAAATTATTAAATAGGCCACATGATGAAAGAGCATTGGCAGAAATGACAAGATTACGTGAATTATCGTCAGCCATGAGGAATTCACAAAATCAATAAGCTGTCACCCTTTCATCATCATCATGATCATTTCCGTCAAACGAAATCCACTGCCGCGCATCTCGCATCCAACAAATTCCCGCTACATTCACGAGATGATCTGCCTTCCACTTATTGAAAAGTTCCGTTGCCTATCTCTGAACCCAGCATCAGATCTACACGAAATGCTATTATCAAAGAGAAAACGATTTTCTATTTTTTTTTTAAATTATCTGTTGGTACACCTGGAAAGTGCATTAAAATTCCAACAAGCCCAAACACGGCTAGGATACATTGTCTTATTATGAAGTTCCGGTGCCTGTCTCTTGGCTTCATCATCAGATCTGATGGTAAAATTTTTCTTATTGAATGCAAATGCTTTACTTGTTGTAGAAAGAAAAAATATACCAATATCGCTGTACGTTTTCCTATAAAATTTGAAGAGTTCCCTCGATTTCACCAAGATTCCATCATCAGATCCCAACTTGGTGACTATTGGACCATTTGAAAAGTATACCCTTTCCAACAAAAAGAATTTTTCAAATCGGTTGGCAAGCGACGAAGTTAAGCGCGAACAAACATAAAAAAAAAATACAAACATCCGAATTGAGAACCTCCTCCTTTTTTAGAAGTCGGTTAAAAACGAGGCTTGCCGCATGCACACATTTTTATTTGGTTAGTAGAATAGAATGAATTCGACCAGACCAAGTAGATGATATCCTATATATGTGCCGAGATTCCTGATCCCGACGCCAACACACACTTACATGACGTCCAATATTATAATAGTTGACTCTAATGATTTAACCATGATGAGAGTTATTTAAATAATCGTTATTGTTTACCAACTCTGGAGTGAGTTCTAATAATGATATCTATGGTGATCCAATGCAATTATGGCTCTTTGATCCCCTATTTCTCCTGGTCACGCTATAACCTAAGAACGGCTGGACCAATTTTAACCATTCTTTTTTGTTATGTTCACCAGCATACAGGTAAGTTTGTAGGATAGGTAGTTAGGTAGGTAGGTAGGTGGATAGGGTAGGTAGGTAAGTAGCGTAGGGTAGGTGGGTAGGTAGGGTAGGTGGGTAGGTAGGGTAGGTAGGTAGGTAGGGTAGAGTACGGTAGAATAGGGTAGAGTAGGGTAGAGTAGGGTAGAGTAGGGTAGAGTAGGGTAGAGTAGGGTAGAGTAGGGTAGAGTAGGGTAGAGCATGGTAGAGTAGGGTAGAATAGGTCAGAGTAGAGTAGGTAGGGTAGAGCAGGGTAGAGTAGGGTAGAATAGGTCAGAGTAGGGTAGTCAGTTGACGGGAGCGAAGCCGCGGGCAAAAGCTAGTAATATATAATAGTATATGTATTTTTTTTTTATTCTTGATAATTGTCTTGTATAATATCTATTCTAATACAGAGAAAGTTTTGTATTTTTATTTGTAACTAGCTTCTGCCAGCGGCTTCGCCCGCGTAAAAGTCGCTTTCTCCATATAATTTTTGGACCAGGGTTGTTGCGGATGCCAAAATTTTTACATCCGCGGGCATCCGCGGCATTCTCTAATAATCCGCGTCCGCATCTGCATAGATGCGGACGCGGATTATTAGAGAGCCACATCCGCGGATGCGGATGCGGATTTCAGAATTATTATCAAAAATATTCAAATTCTACAAAAAGACTTCGCTCAATCGAAATTGAGCTCCGCGTTTGTCATGTAATAGAAAATTGTTTGAGAAAAGGAGGAGGCTTGATAAGAGGCATTTTTCGCCCATAACACACTCAATAAAAAGTTTCTGTTTTCGACTATTTTTAAATGCATTTGTATACTAATAGATATGTATTTTTTATTCACTGAAATTTACGTGATAAATAATATTATAGCCATCATCATCATCATCATTTCAGCCGAAAGACGTCCACTGCTGGACATAGGCCTCCCCCAAGCGTCGCCACAACGAACGGTCCTGTGCGTCTCGCATCCATCGGACTCCCGCAACCGTTACCAAGTCATCAGTCCACCTTGTAGGAGGCCTTCCAACGCTACGTCTTCCGGTACGTGGTCGCCATTCCAGAACCTTTCGGCCCCAACGGCCATCTGTTCTGCGAGCAATGTGCCCTGCCCATTGCCACTTTAGTTTGGCGATTCTTCGTGCTATGTCGGCAACCTTGGTTCTCCTGCGGATATCCTCATTCCTGATCACCACTCACCTTCGGTTTGCCGAAGACATAGTAGTCATGGCTGAGACTACGGAGGAGCTCAGTACAATGCTTGGTGACCTCAGTAGAGCTTCCGAAAGAGTGGGACTTAAAATGAACATGGACAAAACCAAAGTCATGGTAAACAGCCATGTAGCACCCACTCCTATCAAGGTCGGGGACTCTACACTCGAAGTTGTAGACGACTACGTTTACCTGGGACAGACGGTCCAGTTGGAAAGGTCTAACTTCGAGAAAGAGATCAATCGTCGAATCCGACTCGGCTGGGCAGCGTTCGGGAAGCTGCGCGGTATCTTCTCGTCCAATATACCACAGTGTCTCAAGACGAAAGTCTATGACCAGTGCGTGTTGCCAGTGATGACATATGGCTCTGAAACGTGGTCGCTTACAATGGGCCTCATTAGAAGGCTTAAAGTCACCCAAAGGGCAATGGAGAGGGCTATGCTCGGAGTTTCCTTGCGTGATCGAATCAGGAATATTATAGTAAGTCAAAGCAATTATTGCCTAAACAGAGAGTTTCGCCTTTTTTGTATTTTTACATTTTTGTCGTTTTTTCAATATTCAAGTCATTATTTCTGAAGTAAGCGCTCCATGAACCATATTTAGGGATGTACCCACTCCCTTCTGCGAGATAGTTAAATTCATTATTGTACACCTAAAATAAAATAACAATAAGAACTTAAAACACACCAGTAACTTTTATTACAAATTTTACACTCGGACTTCTCCGGATCATTTTTTTCCACTATAAAATAAGTCCAGATACTGTTTTTTATCGGTGGCGATATTTTTATTTACTATTGCACTTTATATGTATGTATGTCCGAATATTGGAAAAACTTGTATAAACAGAGTAAACAAACACTAAAGAATTCACAGTGGAAATCACGTCGATAAGTAATATCATCAATGCTTCAATCGTAGAATCTAGTCACCAATGCTTCCTACGGGTCAGTGTCAGTAAGCGAACGATAAAGCTAGAACTACATTAGAACAACGCACACGTGTAACACGCCTGCCCCCCTAACCAAGTTACAACTGATGACTTCAGAACAAAGGAATCGGAGGCGTGCTACTTGAGGCGATCGACGAAAAGAGAATCGAAACGAAACGGTTGTAACTTGGCTAGGGGGGCTGATTTGTACGTAGAACGACGTCGCGAGGCGTCGCGTGGCGTGGATCAAGTGTAGCTCTACAAGTCTAGTTTCCATATAAAATGTATGGAGAACGACGCGCCCAGATTGGCGTATGTGGCACACGTGTGCGCAGTGCGCATAAATAGGTAACAAAAACACGCGCCCCACGCACGCCGCAGCATTACTTGTCGCAGTTGTAAATCCGCATCCGTTAAAGATCCGCATTAATTTGATGCAGATGCGGATACGGATGCAGACGTCAGAATTGATGCGAATGTTCCGCATTTACAGATGCGGATGCGAATATCCGTAAGACCCCTGCTTTGGACCCCTGTTTCATCCCCTTAGGAGGTGAAATTTTGAAAATCCTCTCTTAGTGAAAGCCTACGTCATAAAAGGAAACCTTGTCTAAAATTCCACGCTCCTAGTCCCAGAGTTTTGGGTGTGCGTTGATTTCTCAGTCAGTCAGTTTCTCCTTTTATATATTTAGATGAATAAACATAATAACCACAAGACCGATTTTAAAAAATAATTTATCAGAATGCCATTTTGTCACTGAGTGACATAGTCTATATATTTCCTACTTTCACGCGAGCATTGCCGCTGGTTGACGCTGGTGGCTAATATGGGCTGAACCGATTTTGACGGGACTTTCACTGACGGAATGCTTTTTTTATATATGGGTCATCATCTAATGACTTTTCGCGCTCTAGGGCAGATCGTGCATCTTGATCGAGCAGAGGGAGATCGTGTCAGTCTTTTATTTAGTAAAACCACACGTAGGTTCCTTCAGTTACTCTTTGCGTTCTAGGACCACGGTTTATCTTTTCAGAAGTCCTCCCAAGGCCCTAGTAGGCATCGGCCCTTCTGGGCCACTACGGTTTTGTTGACATCTGTTTAAGAAACACGTAGTACAAGACGCGTTATCGAAAATCTGCTCGATTCGGACAATAGCCGGACGGCCAGATTGCGAGCTACACATTGCATATCGTCCAAAAGCCCGTGCCTACGGTTGCTGGTAGTCGGGGGTCTCAGTGGTTGGGGCGTGAGGATGTCCATTCCCTTAAGTGTGCGGCTGTCTCCATCAATAACATTACTGCTTCGCAGAAGGAGGCGGCCGCCACCCATTCCTCTTCACTCCGGATCATAGACGCGCGAGATGTCACCACCTCCAATTGCCCCCACGAGGTCATGGCTCACTTCCACCGTACCTAAACTCCACCGTGTCCTTTGGGCGGTCCGCACTATGGCGACATCCCCAAGCATTTTCTTTCGCCTGAATCCGGTGCAGGAACATTCTAAACATACCATCTCTGGTGAGGGCCTGCGTCATGCGGAAGGTGTGAACACCGTGACGCCTCTCCAGCCTTTACTCAAAGAGGGGACTTACCGCCATGATTATGGCGTGCTCAACTGCCGGATAGTTGATGTTACAAGGAGTAACTTAGGCTATACTTTTCATTTTCCCGCGGGAATGGGACTTAATTTCCATTTATATCTCTGGAATATATGATAATTTGCAGAGTACATTTATTATGAGTGTCGAGTGTGACTAACAACTTTTTTTGGTTGTGAAAAATAAATTAGATAATTTTATATATTAATCAGCGTCTTTAGTATTATAAGTATGTCTAACATGGGAGATATCTCCTTCGGCCGCAGCCAATTGGTAAGTACAGTAGGTATTATGGTTCCAGTCGTATTTAAGTAACAGAAAACAGTTTACAAGGGTAACTAAATTCAACAAGAAGAATCAATGCATAGAAAACTACGACTCACAGCATCGTACAAACCATTTTGGCGTACCCCAAGGAAGTATCTTGGGGCCTTTGCTGTTCCTTATATACATAAATGATCTTTCCCGTGAGATACTACACAACTGTGTCTTATTTGCAGATGATACGACTGTCATCATTGAATATAAAAATCTAAATTCTTATGAATCTGAAGTAAATCAAACTCTTTATTCAATAGTTGAATGGTTGAAAGGTAACAAATTAAAAATAAATGTTGACAAGACAAAACTTATATACTTCAAAACGCTTAGCCGAAAAGAGTTTCAGTTTAATATAAGCCTTGACCATGATAAAGTTGAACAAATACAAAGTACAAAATTTCTCGGTATAACTTTAGACGCACACCTCACATAGAAGGATCATATTGACAGTATTTGCAAGATAATTAATAAATTCGTTTTTGCTCTTCGAAAAGTTAAAGACGTAACAACGAGAGAAACATCTATAATGGTGTATCATGCTTATGTTTGTTCTCTCATTCGTTATAGAGATGATGATGATGGATGTAGTATGGGGTAACTCTTCAGAGGTAAACCGGGTTTTTATAGCGCAGAAAAAATGTATTCGTGCAATTTATGGTATGAAATGGTTTGATTCCTGTAAACCTATTTTTAAATCAAAAAAGCTATTAACTGTCCCTAGTCTTTATATCTACGAAGTCGCCAAATTTGTTAAGGCTCATCCGTTCCTTTTCGAAGGTAATGACAATAAAAGTAAGCGGTTGTTAACGCGGCTACTTCTCAAAATGCCGGTCCCTAAATTAGAACTCTTTAGACGTAACTGTGCATATATGGCACCACTTATTTACAACTCCTTACCCAAATATATTTAATTTCCGAATTACCATACAACAAATTCTGTCGTATTTTACGGGACTGGTTGATAGAGGAAAGTTTTTATTCAGTAAAAGAGTTTTTGAAGAATAGTTCATGTTGTTACAATTTTTTTAAGGATGCATACATTTATTTCATGTTTTTTATCTATTTTGACATTAATAAAATCCACAATGTAAACTCAATAATAATTATATGATAATCAATTTTTATTAATTCATGAGTATTTATAAATTTTATTTTTTAATATTTGCATACCTGTAACTTAGGTGAAATATGTCTCGGTCTATAACTGCCATTATAACAACTCCTGTACCATATTTATAGAAAATAAATGATTGATTGATTGAATATACATTTATCAATATTTAATTTAGCAAATACAGAATTGCATGCGTATTCCCTATTTGCTGTTGCTTGTACTTCTAGCATATAGCGCTAGATAGATTATAGAGGATACTTTTTTCGCGACCAATTTCATGGCACCTACGCGATTCGTTCAACATGTCATCCATATAGATTTTTGGAATATCTACTTGAGTGCGAAAGCCGTATTGTCGAATTTTGTTTCTTCGAAAACCTGTTAAAAGGCGTTTTGCTACTGCGATGATTCATTACATCGAAAAACTGTACTGCGAAAGATTTTAAAAGCGAAAATATCATATTGCGAAGCATTGTTCAATCGACGTATACGATATTATGTTACTTAGGAAAACATCAATGATTTCTCCTGCATTAGGGCGGAGCGAGAGGGCGTGTGAGACTTTTACTTACTAAAACCCTCTCCTATGTGGGAACATAGGAGAGGGTTTTAGTAAAGAAAAAAAAGTTAAGTTTAGTAGTAAGTAAAGAAGGATCTTTGCCTTGCATTCTAGGACTCTTCAGGCCTCAAGGAGATGTCAGTAGAACCGCAGGGGCCCAGCAGAGCCGAAGCCTACTGGGGCCATGGGCTCGCTTCTGAAAGGAAGGGTATTATATTTTCGCTTTAAAATCGTTCGCAGTATAGTTTTTTGATGTAAGGACACATCACAGTAACAAAACCTCGATTTAATAAGGTGTCGCAGTATAGAGATGTCGTTGAAAGGTATTCTAAGAAACAAAATTCGATGATACGGCTTTCTCACTCAAGTAGGTATTCCTAGATTTTTATACCGCAGAAGTGAAGTGAAAGTTTCGCGCTTCTCTCCCAGCATGGTCGGTCCTCTGGTACGGGAAAAGCCGCAGTCTTTGTGAACGGCGTTAAAGTGCCCCAGAGCGACAAACTGCGCATCAGAGTGCCGATGCAAAGCCTCATCTGCGGCATAATATTTCATTATCATAATACCGTTAGTCTAAATTCGCTTCACTGTCATTTCTTGATGAGTTTTATTGGGTATCAAAAAACGGACGTCGTCATTATTTCTGAACTTCAATAAAGATCCGTTGATTTATTTATACAAGAAAAGAAAGACCATTAAATCAAATATTCAAAAATACCGAACTGGTTATAAAACACCATGCGAAGTATGTGTTCAGTAAACAAGTAAATACCTATAAATAGTTTTCGTAGGGGGAAAATCTGCATGTATTAGTAAAATGATTGATTGATTGATTGTTGATTGTAAAATGGGGAGGCGTTTAAATAAAATATTATCTTTTCTAATGTATTATTTCAACTTAGCCTATCTAAATGTTGCTGTATAAGCTTTACTAAAAACAGAAACGTTACTAAATACCTACCAATATTCTATATGTAGCACAACCCTCAAAAGAGAAACACTAGTAGACGAAGTAGACTTAGGCGTTTTGTTGGATGAAACTTTGAGGATCATATTAATAGAATTGTAAACAATGCTTTCCGTAAGTACGGTTTTGTGATGAGGTCTACCATAAGTTTCTCACGCCCAAGTGAACCTATATCTCTATAAGACGCTAATTCGGTCGCAATTAGAATATGCAGTCCCTGTATGGAATCCCTTTTATAGCAAATACTCAGATATGATTGAAAGAGTTCGAAAAAAGTTTTTAAAAGCCTTGCATTTCCGTCGCTTTCGTACTTATGAATCTTACTGTAGCTTGTTGGATCACTTTAAACTAAATTCTTATTTGATTTATGTAATAACGCATATATGATTGTATGGATATAAGTAACAAGATCTGTTACGTAGTATCACGAACAACGATAAGTCGTGGAGTGCGCGCCCATTCGCAGTTACTTCTTGTTGCACAAATGCGGGAGCGCGCGCCCCTTCGTCATTACGAATCAGTTTAATAAACTCATTAAAAATATTGAATTCTTTGGCGTATCTACCCAACATTTAAAAAAATAATTTATGATAAAATATCAAATGCATGATTATTATTATACTTACCTAATTATTATTAATATGAATCGATGTTTATTGTACCTAATATATCTCCTTATTGTGATAATGAACGATCATTGCCTTATTGATAGACTGTGTTGTTAATTTTTATGTAATATTTTATTTATGTGCAATATGTTTTATCTTAGTTTTAAGTGTTAATTCAATTGCATTTTAAATTATTTATTTAGTTTAATTTAATTTGGATTTGATTTTGATATAGTATCGATTTAATTTAATTTAAGTGTTTTGATATGAATTTAATTTTGATATAATTTTAATGTCCAATTTTATATATTCGCACGTACTGATTTTAAATTTTACATACTCATTAATATTGTGTGGAAAATGTTGTTAGTTGTTGCATTTATCTCATTTAATGTATTGTATTGTTGACTGTAAAATTGTGATGCGCCGCCGTTTGTTTCCCAAACAAATAAAATAAAATAAATTATTACGACATTAGAAGCCATTAAATCGCTTGGACAACCAGTAATTTTGCTTCGATGACCACTTAATTATTATTTTTGTCCAGGGTTACTTTGATTCCAATTTAGTTATAGCACTGGTCCCACACTGCATGAACCTGAGAACTCTGTCTTACACCCCGCTACAACAGAATACATTTCGAGGTCTGGTCCTGAAGTAGGCCCGACATGGTGGCGAAAATAAATTATTAAGCATAATAAAACAAAGATTTTTAATATTTTATTTGTATTTAAATTCTGAACAGTTACACAATTATACATTTCTGATACTTGTAAAATAGCAACTTGTCTTTACAAAAATCATTCACCGATATAACAGCGTTTTTTAACGTTTATCGACTAGGATTAACGAGAGGTGCTTGAAATCTAGTTATCAACATATATTATTATGTGTGGCATAAGGCCTCTTTCTTGTAGTGCCTTCACTAAGTTTTACTTTGTCTGACGAAGCACCGCGTAGAAGGTGTATGATGACTTTATAATCTGAAAAAAGTACATTAAAAAAAAAACAATTATTAAATCAAGTCAAAAATTTTCCAATCAACTCATACATAAAATGACATAAACATGACACACTAATTAAAAAATAAAAAACTTAATCCCACTGGTCATGTCCGCTGCCGCGACAAGTCGCGGCATAGCGGACAGAGTTCCGGTGGAATGGCGACAGCGACTGTCGCAAGTCGCACTCATTGCTGGGCACGCCATAATTATGGCGGTAAGTCCCCTCTTTGAGAAGTGGCTGGAAAGACTTCAGGGCATTCTCACCTTCCGCATGACGCAGGTCCTCATCGGACATGGTAAGTTCGGCAGGTTCCTGCACCGGATTCGTGCGGAAGAAACGCCCGGTTGTCACCATTTTGTGGACTGCCCGGAGGACACGGTGGAGCATACGGTAGAGGTGTGCCCGCTTGGACAAATGGACATAGCACCGCCGTGTCCTCTTAGGGGCGATGAACTTAGTCTATTTTTCATGTATTTACTTTTTTATTTGTTTGCTTTTAAATATTTTTATTTGTTTGAAATTTTTTCTTCAAAAACACTAAGTAGATGTTACCTGAAAGCAACAGCGACAAATTAGTGGTAAAGCCGCCATCGGTAAAGTTTCCTAACAGAGAGCTCATGGCGTAGAATTAAAATAACGATTCACTTTACAATCTTTTTATTTCACAGTAAATATAATTTAGTAATCACAGATTAAGTGTATCGTAATCTGAGAGAATAAGTGATCTCGTTAGGAGCGTCCGAACTACTTGACGGCTTGCCCAAGACTACCATCCGTAAACATATATGGCCATTTAAACGACTCCACTCACGTGACGTCTTCAACGTCACAGCGAGTGTCTTATTATAGTTAAATTATTATTATCGCCGACATACCCATAAAAAGTGTTTTTACACCACCTGCTCGATAATGCCCGTTTATATGTCATACAACCATCACTTAAAGCAAGTCATTATGTCCCTAGGGAGATAATGCAGTATGGGCGATCCCTAGGGAATAATGAGATTTGAATTTGGAACGTCAAAAATCGTCAACATTAAGTGAACTAAAATGTACGTGCATCAAACAAGTTTATTCAAAATTCAAACTGGCCACTAACAAAAAAAAAACAGAATAAAACGTGGTCGTGGTTACTGACGAGGTTCGAAAAAAAAAAGTAATGAAAATGCGGGAGCGATATAGAAAATTGAAACCATAGAATCTTAGAGTAGTGAATTTTGTTTGTTTCAAATCTCAAAACATGTTGAGTGATAGTTAAGATTAACGTGTACATAATACTTATATTTCTCTAATATTTGATTTGTTTTACGAAATTGTCTTTTAATTATCTCACAGATGGTGTAAAAAGTAGAGTATCCAACACGGGGATAAAGCTGTCTTTATCTTGGGTGGCTTGAATTCCTCACTTCACTCAGGTTTTTTTATTAACTCCCTCGCAATGCTCGGGAGTTAATTATATAAATCCCTCACTATCGTTCGGGATTAAAATTAGAAACCTTCGTTTCGTTCGGAATTCAACATGCCGCCCGCGACTTAAAGACACTGCTTTATCCCCTAGTCACATAATCTACTATTATAAAACATACCGTTTAACTTGAGACCATTAGTTTATGAAAGTTACGTGTAAAATTTTTACAGTACATATTGTAGGCGTTTAAATGCTTTTATTTATTACACAAAATAATGAGCTTTTCAACTTTAGATATTTTTACGTGATAAATTTTTCTTTTAAGTATTTTTTAGAAATTTTTACCTATTTTATTTAAATTTAGTCATTATCATTTATTTATTCAATTACATTTATACAAAATAATATTAGATTATTCATATTTTAATAGCAACCAAAAACCACTAGGGTTTAAAATTATTCTATCTCAATATCGAACTATACAATAATGTATTAGGGGTAAAGTATGAAAATGCTAACTTGTACTGAAAAATTGTTTTTTTTTTTTTAATCTAACATATTTATTTAATCAAAATATTTACCATTATTATCTATACATTGTTGCCATCTAATAGGAAGGTCATTTATGCCTTTACGATTGAACTCTGGTGATCTATATTCGACAAACTGTGTGAAAACATTTTGTATTGCCTCCTGAGAAAAAAACTTTTTATCACGTAAAACATTGTCCAAATCACAAAAAAAAAATGGTAGTCCGTTAGAGCAAGGTCTGGCAAATACGAAGGGTGACGAATGGTTTCCAATTGCAGTTCCTGTAGAGTTAAAACGGTTTCTCGTGCTGTGTGAGGTCTCGCGTTATCATGGAGCAATAATGGTGAAGAATGATTCATGAGTCGGGGCTGTTTCACTGCTAGTTTTGCTATCATTGTTTGGAGTTCAGCACAGTAGACATCTGCCGTTATTGCTTGACCAGATCGGAGAAAGCTATAGTGAATAACACCATGCTGAGACCACCAAACAGTTACCATTACTTTTTTATTGGTAAGCTTTGCTTTAGGACAATGTTGCGGCGTTTGGGGTCAGCCATTGCATTTTTCGCTTACGGTTATCGTAAAGAATCCACTTTTCATCACATGTCACAATTCGATCCAATATTCCTTCATTACGTTAAACCATGCCGCTAATTCCTGGGTAGATTGACTTGGATCCACTTCCACCAGATCTCTTTCATTTCATTGTTATTCACCTGTGTGGGCGGTCTTCCACGTGGTTCATTCTTCAAATCAAAGTTTCCATCACGAAGAGTTTAAACCAAAATCGCACGGTGCATTCATTAGCAGTCCCTTCTCCAAACGCAACATTGATATTGCGAGCTCGAATCATCACTCGAATTTTCGAAGTATCCATCTTTTTTGTCCAAGCTGAGTAAAAAAAAAACTGAAAATCGATAATCAAATGTTGCACATTTTTTAAAAGAAGAACTTCATTGGCTTTTTTGGGGGGAAAAAAAGGTGGGAAATCATCAAAATGACTTCTCGCGCTCTTTTGTCAGACTTTTACTGACTAAAACGACACCTGTATCCTTCAATTACCCTTAGCGTTCTAGGACTACGGGTTTCCCTTTCCGCGGTACTGCTGGGCCCCTACGGTTTGCTAACATCTCTTTGAGGAGCGCGAGGATCACTACGCGCTGTTGACGACTGGGCTCGGTCCGGTTAATTACCGAACAGCCGGACGGCGAGCTACCCAGTGCTCGACGTCCGCAAGCCCGCGTCTACCGTGGCTGGTAGTCGGGGTTGGAATTACGGCGGCTAGGGCGTGAGGACCTTCGTTCCATCACGCGTGCAGCCTCCTCCTTCGCTAGCATTACTACTTCGCAGAAGGAGGCGACCGCCTGCCATTCCTCCTCGCTCCGGACCATAGCCTGAACCAAGGCTCGACGCGAAAGGTCGCTGCCACCAATTGCCACGAGGACACGGCGGTGCTCCGCCAAAGCAGGGCACACCTCAACCGTATGCTCCACCGTGTCCTCTGGGTGGTCCGCACAATGATGACACCCGGGCGTAGCTTCCGCCTGTATCCGATGCAGGAACCTCCCGAACTTGCCATGTCCTGTGAGGACCTGTGTCATGTGGAAGGTGAGGACGCCGTGTTACCGCTCCAGCCACTCCTCAAAGAGGGGACTTACCGCCATAATTGTAGCGTGCAGCACTGGGTTGCGACAGTCGCCGTCGCCATTCCACCATGAGATCCCACCGGAACTCTGTCCACCATGCCGTGACTTGGGGCGGCAGCGGAGTTTCGCCCCGGCGTTGCATCTCCACGCGCAAAACATGCATGCATGCAGGGACTGTTGCCTCCAAATCCCATGGTGGCAGGCCAGCAAGGAGGCTCGCCGCTTCGCGGGAAATCGTGCGGTATCCCCGTACCATACGGATGGCCATGACCCTCTGGCAAGCGTTCAGCATGGCCGCCGGTCGCTTTTGCAGCGACGGCGCCCACACGGGCGCCCCGTAAAGGGCCATGCACCGAACAATTCCCGCGTAGAGCCTCCGGCAGGAGGCGTCTGGACCCCCAAGGTTGGGCAGGAGCCGCTTTAGGGCAGCCCCGGTCCGTTCCAGTTTGGGAGTCAGACGTCGAAAGTGCTCCACAAAGTTCCACCGACTGTCGAGGACAAGTCCCAGGTACTTCATCGTCGACCCGACGTCGATGCGAACCCCTCCTACCGTTATTTGGGAACCCGGTGGTGGCGCGTTCCGAGGGCCATGAAAACACATGGCCTCGGACTTGTGCAGTGCCACTTCGAGGCCCAACTCCTGGATCCTGTCCACGACTGTCGCAACCCCGCCTGTCGCTAGTTCGGCCGCCGCCTGGTGCGACTCCTGACACCTGACACCTGGTGAGGTACCCCTGCGCTAGGACTAGCGTGTCGTCTGCGTAACAGACCACGCTGATCCCGTCGGGGAGGTCGCCGCGCAACACGTAGTCGTACCCGATGTTCCACAAGGGCGGTCCTAGTACTGATCCCTGCGGAACACCGCACGACATCTCTCACCGTCTCCACTCTCCCTCGTGATTAGGGTAGATGATAAACGTGACTAGGGTAGATGATAAATCTGTCCTTCAGGTAGGCCTCGATCAAACGACGGAGGTAGTCGGGCACCTGGTGATACGGAGTGCCCTCCTAATGCTACTCCAGGGCAGGGAGTTGAAGGCGTTGGTGATGTCCAAGGACACCACCACTACGACCTTGCCCCGGGATACCGCATCGTCGTGAGGGCTTGCACGTGCTGATGGCGTCCACCGTGGAGCGCCCCCTGCGGAAGCCGAACTGGCTGTCCGAAAGATCCGGCCCTACCCGCGCTAATGCGCGACGAGGCGGTCTGCAATTACTCTTTCAAAGAGCTTGCCCACCTCGTCGAGCAGCACTATGGGCCAGTATGTGGACGGAGAGTCCGCAAGGCGCCCCGGCTTTGCGATAAGGACCAGTTTCCCGGTCGTCCAAAGAAGTGGGAACTGGCCCCTCTCCAAACATGCGCTAAACAGCCCTCTTAGTCAAGGCCTGAGTTTCTCTATGGCCAGGACCCAGGCTTTCCCAGGCAAGCCATCGGATCCTGGGGCGGTATTTTTAGCGTTTAGCCTTCGTACCGCCACACTCATCTCTACCTCGGTCACCTCCGGAGTATCGTCGTCATCGCTGTCGTGGTCCACTGTCGCGTCGGACACCGCGAGAGGCGGAGCCGTTGGCGGGGAAGAATGCTCCTCTCTCGAAGGGAACAAAGCGTTCACTACACCCTCCATGAGCTGGGGCCAGAGACTCTGTGTCAGCGGGGGAGCCCAGGCGCGGAGCTTATCCCGCACCATTTTGTAGGGGCGTCCCCATGGGTCTCCGTTCAGAGTCCCCAACCACACGTCGCGAGCCTCTAGTTTGGCTCGCCGTATCTCCGCTAGGAGGGTGCGCTTCGCCACCCTGTATCCCTCGTACAGCTCCGCCTCTATGGCCTCCGCATCCGGAGGGCGAATGCGGCGCCTGCGGTGTCTGGTGTACCGGCGCCGTGCGGCAACGCATGCCTTGCGCAGTTCCGCAATCTCCGGCGACCACCAGTACACCTAACGCCGGGCACGTCCTGGCCGGACTCAGGGCATTGCCACGTCGCGTATTTCCGACATGGCCTCCCGGAACCACTCCGCCTCGGCATCTATGTCGACAGGCCTGTCCGATGCTGACACTCAGGCCTGTACGATAGCGGCTTCCAGGAGGAGGTCCTGGTCCAGCTGGTTTTAGTGCCCACCGCGGACCACATGGGTTCTGTCGGACCGACGCGGGCGAGGTCTGGGAGGAGACGTCGAACCGGATGTACCGGTGGTCTGAGTACGTCTCCACCCCCTCCATGACGCGTGGAGACAGAGCGGGGCTCGCGAACGATATGTCCACCACGGACTCGCCCTGCATCCGCACGCACGTGGGGACAGAACCCCGGTTTAGGACGACCAGGCCTAACTCCAGGGTCCAGTCCTCCACAATCCGGCCCCGCGTATCTGTGTACCGGGAACCCCAAGCCAAGTTCTTGGCGTTGAAGTCCCCGTAAACAACCACAGGGAGGGATTGAAACCCGGCGACGACGATGTTCAGCTCCATATGTCACCGAGCCGTTCAGATCCTGCACCCAGCCAGCCCTGGGTGGGCCGTAGTACGGCTCGGTGACCACGGCGATGTTGATTGACCACTGCGCCATGCTCTGGAGCAACAGATCCTGAGCGGGGGCGCAGTGGTTGATATTCGGCTGGAGGAGACGTAATGAAGCCGTTATTGACAGTCCATTACATTCTCCTCCCGAGCTCCCTGTGAGGGCCCTGTCGCGGCAGTTGCGGCGGTAGCTGTGGTGTCGGCAGCAGCAGCAGCAGCGGCGGTAGTGACGGCGGTGATAGAGGAGGGCCTCTTGCCCTTACCCCTGGCCTTGGTGGTTCAGTTGAAAACCAGCGTCAGGCAACTACCACGAAGTTGTCTGGCATTTTTGCTGAACTGGACCTATTTGGTGCAGGCGCGAGACGCACAATGTTAGTTATTTTATTTTCTTATTTTTTTTTTTTTATCTTAGATGTTTACATGTTGTTTCTGCATTGTGTGTATCTGTGTACGTGTGCCAAATAAATATTTTTCTTTCTTTCTTTCTTTCTTTTGGTGGGGGGAACGCAGTTCCTGCTCCCAGCCCGGTGGTCGGCCGGCTTGCCAGCCGCTGCACACACGTAACAGTGTGGCGCGGCGTTACAGGCTACGGCCTTGTGACCGGGCCGACCACACTGGAAGCAGTAGTCACTTCGGTCTACCTCCGAGGTGCAGTGGACCCCCGCATGGTCAACCTTCCGAGGTCCTTCCGTTGCCAGGTGGGCCTTTGGGCTCCAGCAGCTTCACCTGCGCTGAAACCCAGCCCACCAGGAGCCTTCGGCGCTCCCCTGTTATGGCCTTGGCCAGTTTTTTCTCTCTTACACTTCTTGTATTAATTTTATTCTTCTCACTCATTTTGTACAAATCACTATAATACGAATATTGTTCCAAACCTAACAAGTAGTCAACCTTCATATCTACAGGCAAAATTTTACAAATTGAGAATAGTTTTTCATAGTCTTTTTAGCACTTATTCTTAAACTGCTTGCTAACTAGGAATTTAAACAGTCTTATCTGGATATTTTTGATATCTTGTAAATGTTTTTTAAATGTTCTTCCATACACAATAAGCCCATAACTAAGTATTGAGTCAGCCAGTGCATCGTGCGTCCATTCACAACATTGTTCAATTGATAGAACTTCCTTAGTACTGATCTTAATCTATTACAAACGTTAGTCACATGTGTTTTCCAGTCTCTCTCTCCAATGGCGTCCACCGCAGCAGCGCTAATTGAGGCTATGGCCTCGGGTATGGCCTTGTTTTTTGAGGCTTTCACCCTCTTTAAGGCCACACCCCTCATCACCACCACCACGACCTCCACGAATTTTTTGAGCAGCTCTTGGGGGGAGCAGCCCTCGGTGGTTGGTTCACCGTCAGATGACCCCGAGAGATTAACCTCGAAGTAATACAGTAGGTAAGAACCGATTGACACAGAGCCAAATAAACCTGTTTAATTAACTTATAATCGGCTATGTGACGTAGGTTTTTAAAAATATATATTAATTTACGCACTCTTGTGCACAATAGCTCAATATGTTTACGGAAATTTAGATTTGTGTCAATCGTAACACCTAGGTATTTTATGTGGTCAGCTTTAACTAAAGTAGGGCAAGTACAAGCAATGTCAGCATGCTTGCAATTGTGTGCGAATATATTAAGGTTAGTAAGCGGTAAGTTAATGTTTCTCATTGAGAATAAAATGTATTTTGTTTTATCTATATTTAATGTTAGTAAATTTTGATGTAGCCAATTAGACACAACATTAAATCCGTTTTGGGCATGTTCATATGCTTCAACTCGGGACTCAGCAGAGAACAGTAAAGCCGTGTCATCCGCATATGATAATATTAGCCCATTACGAAGGACTAAACTACATAGGTCATTAATGTAAATTAAAAATAATGTAGGGCCCAAAATACTGCCTTGCGGTATTCCGAAACAACTATTTTCTATCTCAGAACTTGTAAACTGCCCTATTTTAACACATTGTTGACGGTCTCTAAGATAATCGGAGAATAACAGAAGTTGCCCTCCTCTTATCCCAAGCGTTTCAAGCTTGTGCAGTAATATAGAACATGAAATTGTGTCGAAAGCTTTAGCGAGGTCCAGAAAGATCCCAATGGTATGCATGCCACTATCTAGTTTCGTACTAATGTATTCGGACAACCTGTGGACTGCTTGGTTAGTTGATCTTTTGGGTCTAAACCCAAATTGGTTATTGGAAAGCAATTTGTTAACTTCAAGATAATCTATTAATCTGCTGTTTATAATTTTTTCTAAAATTTTTGAAAGTCCTGTTAGTACTGAAATGGGTCTGTAGTTGTTAACAAAATTTTTATCTCCCGCTTTGAACACTGGTGTAACTACTGCTTTTTTAAGCAGTTTGGGAAATATACCGTTAGATAAACATGACTGAAAAATATGGGTTAATGGAGGTGCAAGAAGGTGTTTAAACCTTTTCAGTATATTATTAGGTATGCTATCCCACCCAACAGCGCAGTTATCCTTTAACCCTGTAATTATCCTTAAAATTTCATTGACGTCAGTGTCAAATAAAACAAAAGATTTTGATATTTTCGTAGGGGAATTCACTGCCGACGTTTGGTGGGAAGAACTATTATGATTCAAGGATTTTTCAGCTAACGTTTTGCCAACGTTAGCAAAAAAACTGTTAACTTTATTCGCGGCTTCTATTGGGTTTATCTCTGTTGATAGTAATTCGAGTGGAGGTTCAGGATTTTTTGATCGAAAGGTATTTGTTTTGATAAATTTCCAAACAAGTTTACTGTTTTTTCCCGCCTTCTGTAATTCGTCCTTCTCGTATTTATTTTTAATTTTTTTCAAAAGATTGTTACAGAAGTTTCTATATCTTTTGTATGAGATAGAAAGTATTTCATTATCAGGCGCAAGTTTCGACTTTTGGTGTAGTTTATCCCTATGTCGTATACAACGAACGAGACCGGGAGTGATCCACGGTTTAATAGAATTATACCTTCTGGACGTAATTTTGGTAATTGAATTTTTGCTTATTGCATGCTGTATTGAATGTATGAAATACTGCAAAGAAATATTTGCATCATCAGTTTCGTAAACAGGGTCAAAGTCAATACCGCGAATGTCACGTTCTAGATTATTCATATCAATTTTTGTACAGCTACGCAAGCAGTTTATTCTAGGTGAAGATTTTTGTATCGTTAGTAAAATAGCTTGATGATCAGTAAGCGATGAATTAGTTACCAATGTTTTGTTCGGATATTTTGTTTTTATGATGAAATGATCCAGACATGACCCAGTCTGGTGCGTGGGATAATAATGAGTTGGCAAAAGACCATGAAATGAACAAATATTTAAGTAGTTATGAACATGTGTATCTGATCTCCCAGAAGCAATATTAATATTTATGTCACCCATTAGAACAATGTTCTTAAAAGCTGATATATGTTTTAGATTTACATCAAGTGAATCCAAAAAACTGTCAATGTTACGAGATGGTGGCCTATAGATGGCCATAATTACAGTATCCGGGATAATTTTAATTATTAAGCAGTTACTATCTTGAACTGTTGGCTCTTCCACAAGCGCTTTTAAGTTGTTTTTGATGTAAACTACTACACCATCATTCTGATTCATGTTTGAAGTTGTTTTGTGAGTGCAGTAGCCGTCAAGGGGAGGTAAATTGGCTGTCTGATCAGACAGCCAACATTCTGTTAGGACAATAACATCACAGCTAACGTCAAGACTTTGTAATAGAATTTCAAACCCATCCATGTTGCGATTAATACTACGAATATTTTGTGTAAGCAGCGTAAGCGTATTTTCCCCAGAAGAAAGAAGAAGTTTACAGTCCTCTACATTACAGGTATTGGCTTCAGACACAGAAAATTCATCCAAATCAGCGATTAGCTGACTGGCCATAACAACTAGTAAATAAAGTGATAAAAGATAAACTAACTCTAAGTGACTGTAACTAAGGGCTACTAAATAAACTATTAGGGGCGCTCTTAGGCGCCTTCATAGTCTATTGAATTAATATAATTTACCTCGGCGTATTTACGCGCCGGACACTCTACGTCACCAGTCTGATGGTCACATTTCCTCTTGAAACGCTTGCACGTCGCACATTGAGGCGGAGAAGATTTACTGCTACACTCTTTGTGGGCATGCCCAGTCTCTCCACAGTGGTTGCAAGTAGGACTCGTTTCTCGGCAAAACTTGGCTGCGTGACCGAACTGCTGGCAATTGAAACACCGTGTGACTATCGTGAAATCTTTCACGGGGCAAGATGTCCAATTTATAAAAATCCGGCCTTGGTTTATAAGAACTTTCCTAATGGTAGCGGGTACTTCTAAAATATAGTTACAGGTAGAAAGACCTTTCTTACCCGACTTATGGCTCAATTTGACAGTCGCAAGGAAGGACTCACGAGTAGTATTTGCCAACTTATCAGAAAGGTTTTGCTCATAAATGCAGTCAAATACTTCCCTATCAGAAAGTGCTACTGGAACTCCAACGACAGCAATCCTAGGTCGCCGTTTAGGAGCTTCTTCTACTGTAAGGCCTGATGATACCAGTTTTGTGGAATTCCTCAGCTTGTCAATATCGCCTTTGCTTTCTGTGCTAATAAGAACACCCCCGTTTCTTACTTTTTTTTAGGCCACGGACATGAAGTTTCAGTTCTTCAGGCGAAATTATTTTCTGCACAAGTGACTTCGTGTCTTCACTAGTTTTAGTTTTGTCGCAAGGATAGATGGCCACAGAACTCAGATTTGCTGGACGGATGAAGGTTTCGGAACTTTTTTTTACCATGCTAGCGTAGGACGAAGTGGTAATGTCAGAAGGCGTTAGTTTGTTGATTACTGCTTCTTTAATTACCTTAACCGATTCCGTGAGGTCCAGCTGATCCCTTAGGTGCAGTGCTGTGTTGTGCGCTTGAATTGTTTTTTGCTTTAAAGCTTGATATAGGACGGCCATCTGAGATGTTCCATTGGAAACCTTGCGGCAAAGAGCGGAGACACGGAGCTTCTGATCGCTGTTCATCTTCCCCTCCGAAACTATGGTGCAGACCTCAGTGAGAATGCCATCTATTGATCCCATCCATTTCTGGATCTCTGGCGTCGAAATAATTTCTTCCGGTAGCACACCAGACGACACGGGTGGAGCTTGTGGTGGTGTTTGCTCCCTAGGTTGAACTGGTTCAGGTCGGGTTGGAGTCGGCGGAGGACTTCGCCGTAAAAGTTGGCTACGTCCGAAAGGGCTAGCTTCTTGGTTAGACATAACTAACACAGATATACTATAAATATTTAGTTCATCTTACACAACATACAAATTAGCAAAAACACACACGCGACCCACTTTAGTTTCGAACTGACACGGCAAATATTTTTATCGTATTAGTTGTTATAAGTTGTTTATAAGATATTACATAATTAATAAATGCAAGGTACACGTCTACTTGGTCTCGCGTCTCGTAAGCGAATATTGCGCGTATATTGCGCGTATGTGAGACTTGTTGTGTCAGAGGTACCTTTACGAAAGTGTCAAGTGAGAGTGGAATCACGAGGCCGGCGGCAGGCCGCAGTGGACGTTTGGCGCGCTCCATCACCAGGACCAGCGAGCGCCGAAACGATAGCCGTGCGCGCCGCCACTCCATGCTGTACAGCGACTGCGTCACCCGCTCGCTCTGACAAAATACAGCACACTGTCACACATGTAAAATACAGCTGCGCAGATACCCCCCAATCCCTGCAGCCAGCGTGTTACCTCATCGGTGACTTCGTTGCCGTAGTAGCAGTAGAGGAACAATTCGGTCAGGATGCAGCTGATGAATAAAGTCATTGACGCAAACTCGATGCTCAGCATGTTCAACTAAGTACAAGTTAAGGACAATTAAAATCAATCAATGTTTTCTAGAAACTATTTTAAAAATGGTACTCACACTGACTATCTTGTAGGCAGCCATACACAGGATCCAACCGCCAATGCCAAACTGGATCAAAATCGCCGTGCCGAAAATGTCTTGCAGCATTTGCGCAGTTCTGAACAAAAATTTTGCCTACACAACTTGCTCCACTGACACGATAGCAAAGAATATGAAGTTTATAGTGAGTCTTACTCGGTAATTTTCTCGTAGTGCACCAGACACTCCTTGAACAGCTGCTTGAGGGTGGCATCGTACGAGAGCTCTGGACTCATCCTCGTGATCTCCGCCGCACGTTGTGGCAAACATTCAAAATTCATTCTGCAACATTACCAGAGCGTACAACAGGTCCTCAAGAGGAGGTGGTTGGTGGTGGGTGGTGTAGTGTTTGTGTACTTGTCTCCAGTTCACGGGCAGTCGTTTACTAGCCGTTGTCGAAGGCGGACGTGTTAAACCTAACTGCTGGTGACGTAACGAGCCAATGTGTTTACCCCCTGTGTCAGTGCGTCCACTACAAATGGCGACGAGGTTAAATATACTAAAAAAGGTTTAGCGCAAAAAACAAAAATGTATTTCGTTGCATAATATTTTTTTTCGAAAATACAAAATATTGTTAAAGAATAAGAGGGTACATAAAAAAAAAAAATTAAAAAAAAAAAGGAAAAGAATGTTGTACAAAGGGAATTGCCTCTAAATGAGGCCATCAGTAGACAATAGACAAATTTTTGATCAATTCATCATGGGTTTTATCATTTTGATGCTACCGGATATGGTTAGCATTAAATTATATTTAAGATTAATCGATTCGAATCGATTTGTAAACGAATAAAATAACTTCAATAGCTTGCCTTCGGGACTTTGCTGGCATTGTAATTACCTACTTGTTTTAATGAAAATATTTCATAGAAGGCATGTATAGGAATAGGTACAAAAAAAAGGATAAGAAACGTAACTCAATTATTATTACAGGAATATAAGAGATTATTGATTTCATGTAATTTTTTCGTGATCGTGACGACACTGGGTCGGGTCTGACAAGTGTTAGATTCTATTCAATTGCTTGAAGGACACAAAGTCATTTACTTCGGGACGATGTTTTCCATATCCACTCAGCTGCCTCTTGCAAAAATTGGAAAACTTGGTGACAGCGCACTCGGATTTAATTTTTTAAATTTTTCTAACGGGGCGACATCCGTCTAAGATAAGATAAGATAAGATATTATTCGCGCTTCGTTCTTGTATTGATAGAAAACCATTGAAATTTTTGATATTTTAGATAGATGGCGTTATTTCCCGTAGGCTTAAAAGGTTTTCTGTAGTTGAAGTGAATTGAGTGCAATACGAGTTTTTTGTGGTTGTGACAAAAGTTAAAGTGCGAGATTTGTTAGTAAGTGATATTATGTACTATTTTGTTCCTGATTTTATGGCCTTTCGAATGAGACGTGAGTTCCGCGTCGATCGAAAAAATTGGATGATAAAATCAATAGTATTACGTTGTGGTGGTGTCTGAAAGATCCATTAATTTATAAACACATGAAAAAAACTATTTAATTTCTTGTTTGTACTTAAGTTTTTTTTTTTAATTGATATAAACCGTTGTTTATATCAATTAAATAATAAATAAATCATAATAAATAATTCACCACGACTTATATATATAAGTCGTTGTGAATTATCTATAATGCGTGATTATTTACGAACGTTTTAGTACCAATACCGTTAAAAGTTAAGATTTTGAAGTTGTGAAATGAGTTGTTTACGTTGAATTGCCGCCTGTATGTACATGTTTTGAATTAACGGTGCGGATGTCGGTTTCTATCGAAATAAAGCGATCAAAATTTTGTTTAAAATGTAAGTCCTGTAATATGCCTTGGTCTATTCAGTTGAGCAAATAATCATTAGTCTACTATCAATTTATAAAAAAAACTTTTTGTTTATGAATCTAGTTTCGGTTAAAAGCAAAGACGCCGCGCGAAAAAAAAAAACACGTGGGTAGTTCTTTTGTTGTTGTGAAGCTGAACTTCTTAAAATGTCGTAATTTTTCGGAATGGCAAATGGATTTATTTTATGCCCAGATAGCTACAACTTGAAAAGAGAACGTATTGGGAATGATTCTCATATTACCTATAGTAAATTAAGCATCAAGCGTTGAAAGGGGAAAGGATCTTGAGTGGTCTCTTATTCGGAGAAATTATCATGTGGAGGGGAGTGGCTTCAGAAGGTTGCTTTTGTTTTATATCTGTAAAATGTGGCGTCAGAATGAAAGTATTTTTTGGATATCTATTGCTGTTGGGATTTTGAAGCAACGGATTTTTGCAGTAGAGTTGTTATCCAGTTTGGGCGTGGGACTGTGTAAACGTATAAATGTGGTTTCGGTAACAATGGTTGTACAGAGTTTATAATATAATATAATAATATAATAATAATATTCACACAACTATCACACAACGCCGTCTAGTCCCAAGCTAAGCAGAGCTTGTGTTATGAGTACTAGACAACTGATAAACATACTTAAATATTTCTAATTTATATATATTATAGATACATTACACCCAGACAGAACAAATGATTGTGCTCATCACACAAACATTTGTCCTGGGTGGGAATCAAACCCACGACCTCCGGCATAGCAGTCAGGGCCACTAACCACTAGACCAACAGGCCAGTCAATTGAAACGTCGTTTGAAACGAAACGTGATGAACATAACGAAACGTGACGAACGTAACTGAACGTGACAATCGTAACGAAACGTGACGAACGTAACGAAATGTGATGAACGTAACGTAACGAAACGTGACGAACGTAACGAAATGTGACAAAAAGTGACGAAATGTGACGAACATAACAAAATGAAACGATCGTAACGAAACGTAGCGAACGAAACGTGATGAACGTAACGAAACGTGAAGAACGTAACGAAACGTGACGAACGTAACAAAACATTATGAACGTAACGAAACGTGACAAAACGTGAAGAAGCGTAGCGAAACGTGACGAGACGTGGCGGAACGTAAAGAAACGTAAGGAAACGTAACGATACGTGATGAAACGTAACGCAACGTGACAAACGTGACAAAACGTAATGAATCGTTAGTTATCGTGACGAAACGTTACGAATGTAACGATACGTAACGAAACGTAACGAACTGTGATGAACGTAACGAACCGGAACGAACGTAACAAAACGTGATGAACGTAAAGAAACGTGACGAACGTAACGAAATGTGACGAACGTAACGAAATGTGATGAACGTAACGAAACGTAACGAATGTAACGAACATAACAAAATGTAACGATCGTAACGAAACGTGGCGAACGTAACGAAACGTGAAGAACGTAATGAAACGTGACGAACGTAACAAAACATTATGAACGTAACGAAAAGTGACAAAACGTGAAGAAGCGTAGCGAAACGTGGCGGAACGTAAAGAAACGTAAGGAAACGTAACGATACGTGACGAAACGTAACGCAACGTGACGAACGTGACAAAACACAATGAAACGTTAGTTATCGTGACGAAACGTGACAAAGCATGGTGAAGCGTGACAAAACGTATCGCAACGTGACTAAATGTAACGAAACGTAATGAAAAGTAACGAAACGCAACGAAACGTAACGATACGTAATTAAATGTAGCGACACGTAATGAACGTAATAAAATGAAACGAAACGAAAAGTAACGAAACGTAACGAAACGTAACGAAACGTAACGAAACGTAACGAAACGTAACGAAACGTAACGAAACGTAACGAAACGTAACGAAACGTAACGAAACGTAACGAAACGTAACGAAACGTAACGAAACGTAACGAAACGTAACGAAACGTAACGAAACGTAACGAAACGTAACGAAACGTAACGAAACGTAACGAAACGTAACGAAACGTAACGAAACGTAACGAAACGTAACGAAACGTAACGAAACGTAACGAAACGTAACGAAACGTATCGAAACGTAAATAAACCTTAACGAAGCATAACAAAACGTAACGAAACATAACGTTACGAAACGTAACAAGCAAAGCGAAGCGAAAAGTAAAGAAGCAAAACGAAACAAAGCAAAACTAAACTAAATGAATGTTATGGCAGTATAGGCCTTCATATAAATGAAAATCATGTAGTTGTGTTAAGGCAGTATGGGCCTTTATATAAATGGAAATCATACGTTGTTGTGGTAAGGCAGCATGGGCCTTCATATAAATGAAAACTATACGTGTTTGAGATAAGGCAGTATGGGCCTCCATATAAACGCAAACCATGTATTGTTGTGGTTGGGCAGTATAAGCCTTCATATAAATGAAAATCATGCAGTTGTGTTAAGGCAGTAGGTATGGGCCTTCATATAAATGAAAATCATGCAGTTGTGTTTAGGCAGTATGGGCCTTCATATAAATGGAAATCATACGTTGTTGTGGTAAGGCAGCATGGGCCTTCATATAAATGAAATCTATACGTGTTTGAGATAAGGCAGTATGGGCCTCCATATAAACGAAAACCATGTATTGTTGTGGTTGGGCAGTATAAGCCTTCATATAAATGAAAATCATGCATAATTATTATTGTGGTTAGGCAGTATGGGCCTTCATATAAATGAAAATCATACGTTTTTGTGGTAAGGCAGCATGGGCCTTCATATAAATGAAAATTATACGTGATTGTGGTAAGGCAACATGGGCCTTCATATAAATGGAAATCATACGTGATTGTGGTAAGGCAACATGGGCCTTCATATAAATGGAAATCATACGTGATTGTGGTAAGGCAACATGGGCCTTCATATAAATGACTTTGTTTCTCATAACCTGCTTCTAAAAAAATTAGATAACTTTGGTATTAGAGGCCCAGCGTTAGAATGGATAAGACAATACTTAGATAATCGTGAACAATGTATCGAAATATCTTGTGAGCAAAATGCAATGGTAAAACATGTGAAGTCTGAGTATCTTATTAATAGTTATGGCGTTCCGCAAGGGAGTATCCTAGGACCACCTCTTTTCCTTATTTATATTAATGATTTACCTGACATTATTACCAATAAATGTATATTATTTGCAGATCTATCATATTGACATACGACCATGAAATGAATAATGATTTTGACATTGAAATAAAGAATACTATAGATCTAGTTGTGGGGTGGTTAGTAAGGAACAATTCACAGGTAAATACCAGTAAGACGACTATTGTGCAATTTCATACCCGTGGTTCTAAGATCATTCCAAGGCATATCTCATAAGACGGTACAAAAATCAACGAATCTACCAATGTAAGATTTCTAGGATTTACAATGGACAAGTACCTAGATTGGAAAGCACACGTTGATGAGATCTGCAAGAAAGTAAACTCTTTTGTATATGTTTTAAACAGGCTTAGATCTACATCAGCCCAACATACGGTATTGTTAGCATATCATGGATATGTAGCTTCCGTGTTACGATATGGCTTGATACTATGGGGAAACTCAACAGACTTCCAACGCGCATTTCTATCTCAAAAACGTTGCATAAGAGCTATTGTTGGCATTCCCCCGTATGAGTCCTGTAAACCTTACTTTAAAAAACTCAATATATTACCCCTACCTAGTATGTATATATTCGAAATTTGTATATTTGTAAAATCTAATCCTAACCTATTTGTGAAAGCTTGTGATATTTTATGCACGTGATAATATATATCCACGTAGTTCAAGACATGGTCAGCGACTGGTGCTAGAATTTGTACCAAAGACTGCAGTGTTTAACAAAAATTGTTCAGCTATGTGTGTTAAAATTTATAATAGGTTACATACAACCATCCAAGATCTTCCTTTTCCAAAGTTTAAGAAAGTACTTAAAGAGCTACTTCTTAAAAAAATGATTTATTCTATAAATGAATGGTTTCAGGAATAATTTTCACAAAAATTACATATAGTTTGTGTGTAAAAGAGTGACGTTGGGTGATTCGATTTATGAGAGTGCAATCATGTTATTTGGTACTTACATTTTTAAAAACATCCTAAATTAACATACAAATATGATGTTTGTTCGTATAATATTCTTGTGAGACAAACAAATTTATGCTGACGACGTCGCGGATGAAATAAACACTTTAATTTAGCAAATTTAAAATAAAAGTATACAGAAAAATATGTAATTATCTGGATAAAGTTAAGGTACCTTCATAAAATAAAAATACACGTTTGTTATCGTATATCGTTTTAATTCAGTAACAAACTTAAAACCTATCAAAATCAAATGGTATTTTAGTCTTAATAAAGTTAACAATCAGTATCATTATAGTAACTATAAAAACAATTAAACATAAAATGAGAAGTATCAAAGATAAACAATATAAAAAACAAAAAATCGTCACTACCATTATGAATATATTTTATTAATCATTACTATTGTGAATGACGGCGACGTCTAGTTGAACTGAAATAATTTAATTAATTCAATTTAGTACCAACCGAATTATCTAAATTCACTATACATACAACCACTATTTGTGATCATATAAAAGAAACCAATTCAGAAGAAATGTCCCTAAAATTGATTGTGGTGGCGATTATTCTGTAACTGTTACACAAATTGTATAATATCTATTCTCTTTCAAATGAACTTTCTTTGAACTCTAAGTAAGTACTTATGCTGAATATTGATTGGTTCTCTTTTAAAAAGTTGGGACAAAAAATGTTTACAATCTCAGAAATGGGGCAAATTTGTCATATGACGATCAAGCCCCATTCAAAATAAACGAATTACGTTGAATAATCTAATCATTTGCAGCGTTATCTTGTAAAATAATACACGAAACCTTTACAAGGACCCTACACTATATATATTGAATTCATTTGACACTGTAAGTTACATAATTTTAAACTTACCTTCAAAAATACAGCAGCGTAGGACACTCACATTTCACTTTAAAAAAGCAACTGAACTTTGAAGACGGTTTTACCCATTTTTAAAGTGACTATCGCAATCTAGGAAATTTTATTTGAAGTTAAAAGTAATGCTGTTTTATCGACACTTGTACAAACGCTGCAACTTGACTGTGACGAGCATAATTTCAAGTAGATGGTTACGCCCCATAGACGGAATATGCCACCCTGACCTTATCCTAGGAATTAGCGGCATGGTTTAATGTTACCTTACCCACAATATTGACTCATTTGCGTCAAATCAATAAAATAATTTAATTTAATAAATGATAGCAAAACTAGCAGTGAAACAGCCCCGACTCATGAATCGATCTTCACTATTATTGCTCCATGATAACGCGAGACCTCATACAGCACGAGAAACCGTTTTAACTCTACAGGAACTGCAATTAGAAACCATTCGTCACTCTCCGTATTCGCCAGACCTTTCTCCAACGGACTACCATTTTTTTCATGATTTGGACAATTTTCTACGTGATAAAAAGTTTTCTTCTCAAGAGGCAGTACAAATAATGTTTTCACACAGTTTGTCGACTCTAGATCACTAGATTTCTATTGCAAAGGCATAAATGACCTTCCTATTAGATGGCAGCAATGTACAGATAAGAATGGTAAATATTTTGATTAAATAAATATGTTAAATTAAAAAAAAAATGTAATTTCGTACTTTAACCCCTAATATTTTTACCTTGATTACTAATAAGCAGTTCTGTCAAATAAAAATAAAGCAAAATATCATGTGTATGTCAGGGATTATGACCATTTAGCGATAATAAGACACTCAATTGATTCCTTAGTACCAGAGTAGGGTAGAACGTTGTGACATTGTAGACGTCACGTGAGCGTAATCGTTTGGAGGCGAGACATTTACGAATGGCAGTCTTGGGCGATCCGCCGAGCAGTGCGGACCCTTCTAACAATTTTACTGGTTCTCTTAGATTAAGATATTCCTGAGTCTGTTATGGCCTACTATTATGTACCTACTGTGAAATAAAAGTGATTGTGATGTGAATTGTTTCTTTAATTCTATGCCATGAACCCTCCACTAGAAAACCTTACTGATGACGGCTGTGCCGCTAATTTATTGCAGTCGCTTTTATGTATATTTCACCAATAAAAAATCCTTCACATAGAACTCTTACAAGCATTTGATTGCGTTGACCTTAGTACATAAACATGTGCCATGAACATAAAATTGTAATACTTAAATGTGGATAAGCTTAGATAAATGAAGTCGGTTATAAAGTCATTCACGGGAAGTTCAAAGCTGAAAGCGTGACCTTACTAAGAAAGCGTACAATATAAAAGACTATATTACGCACACATTACATTACATACACGCTAGTTTACCAATGACTGCTCTACACATGTAGTTTCCCTGGTAGCTGCATCATCGTGTTATAAACGTTTATTAACTGCTCCGTTTCTATTTAATTTTATACATAAATTATACGTTCATATTTTTATTCATGACATTGTTTTTGCAGTTTTATCACTAATTTCAAAAGTGATTTATTAATATTATATAATCACGCTACTTATTGTTATTATTTATGAGCGCATGTTTATTACTATTATTTTTATATTGCTTCTTTTTATTATGTTTATATGATAACACTAGACTCCGCAGACTGTAACGAGTCGAAATCGCCTCGTCACATGATTCGCTTTTAGGCGATTTCCGAACCGATAATGTGTAGGCGTTCCTAAAAGGTCGTGTATCCAAGTAACGAAATTTTTTTTAAAAGTGAGCTGTCAGATTGGTTTTTTTCACTTTCTGACCCGATCATATCATGGAAGCAGCTAATTTTTGTTTCTGTTAATTTTTTAAATAAATCGACAGTAATAGTCGATATATTGTGCCCTGTAATGGCCTAAAAGGAAAAGAGAAGTCCATCCTCTATTTTCGGATAGTATTGCTACATATTTTCCGGTAAGAGTTCATTATTGGATTTTTACATGACGCGTTGGCGTGGGTTTTTTTTGTTCCGAAATTTTATGTCCCGTTATCATTTCCAGTTCGTGAGTGATTTTCGCCTACCTGTTTGTTTTGACGATTTGAGGCGCACTCAACGAGCAATAGAAAAAAACGGTGAGTTTTCACTAAAAATACTACGCGACCTCGTGTTTAAAACTCGAAACTTCCATGAAAACTAATGATTTCAATCGGTTGTTTCAGCTCCTGGCGTTTTTTTTTATATATTTACTTTCCATTTTCTCATATTCCTCGATGTTGGAACCCTTTGGACTGGCCTGCATTGCCTGGATGAGGATCAATTATATTTTTTTTTAACTTAGCTTCAAAGGTGCAACAATACCATTTTAGTTCCAATAATCTTAAACAATGTCACGTACTAAACATTTCATGGGTATCTAGACCTGGTCATGAACTGCGGGCTGGGAGAAATTAAAGGCTAAAGCTTGACTTATATTTTTAATCTTTTATTTTTCCTACATAGCCTACCGCCTGAAGATTACAGGCCAAGGCTCTTCCAATTGTAGTGAATCCGAGTTTTTTTTTTGAGGATGTACCTGGCGCTCGAATTATCCATTTACATATTGGTGCATCTTCAACCCTCTATTAACACACACATTTAATTACCCAGTACATTACATTTGGCGCTCTGCGAACAGGGACATTACATTTATCGCTCTGCGAACAGGGACGTTGAAGTAGTTTCATGACCTTGTTTGGTATTATTTTTGCATCTTATAATTTATTAATACTGTTTACATGTATGTTTTGTTTTAATATTAACTATTGTTAATTGCTGTAAACAATTTAAATTCTTTTGATATTTTGTGTGAACAATATTTTCCTACTAAACATCATTGTACACAATAGTACAATATTATTGTTGTTTATATTATTATGTTTTGTTAACTGTTATTGTTACAGCATTGCATTTTGCTTTTACATAAGCAACAGAATTGTATGGTAAGACAGCTTTTGTTATACTTTAAGTTTTCAACGGTTTAAACTCAGTGCGGAGTAACTTTGTTCTATATTTTAATTAAGTTAAAACTTAACTTTAGTTTACTTTTAAATCATACTATAAGGCATTCAAACTTATATTGTAAGGTATTATTGCATCTTTTCACAGATAAACACTTTGATATTTTCCTATAAGAAAAGTAAAAAACTTAATATTTTAACTTAACCTCAAATATTTTGGAACTTTAAAGTTTTGCTTTTTGCTTAATTGAGTTCATTCATCATTTAGCTTGTTCATCATGGATAAGGAAGTTCAGTTGTCTCCTCTTCTTGCTTAAAAGAATAATTTGGAATCTGACGGTCCTTGCACAGTTCCTATCGCTAATGCTCATGTGCCTGACATGATTAATTTAACGGAAGTTCAACATCCTTTTGATCATAATGACAGGGTTGCACACTCTTCTTCAGCTTTTGCTACGCATGCCTTGCCTTCTTTTAATTCAATGAATGCTTTGGTTAATGATCACATTAAAAAGAATTTGCCTTCTGCAATTAAATTGCCTGATTTAAAAAAGAGCAGAATTAAATTTGATGGAAAATCTTGTGTAAGGGAATTTATTACTGAGGTTGAGGAATATTTCTTATATAAAAATTTTGATGAAATTTTATTAGTTGGTTCATTCAGAAACTTGCTTAGTGATATTGCTCTTAAATGGTTTCGCACGGTTCGTATTCGTATTTCTTCATGGCACGAGCTTAAGCTTGCTTTGCTTAAACGTTTTGACAGGCTGGACTTTGATTACTTTTTGGAACATGACCTTCGTACCGAAACAGAAAAGTTCTGAATCACTTCCAGACTTCATTACTGATATTATGGATATGGCTAGTCGTCTTTCTTTTCCATTATTTGATTCGGTTTTAGTTAGTGTAATTAAATATAACTGAAAAAAGATTGCACGTAGCGGAGATGAGAATGTTAAGATGGATGTGTGGTGTGACGAGAATGGATAAAGTGAGAAATGAGTATATTAGGGGAAGTTTGAAAGTGGCGCCAGTGACTGAAAAGTTGAAAGGGAATCGTTTGTCTTGGTATGGTCATGTGAAGAGGAGAGATGAAACGCATGTTACTAAAAGAGTTATGAATTTACATGTGGATGGATGGAGAGGGAGAGGGAGACCAAAGAAAAGATGGATGGATTGTGTGAAGAGTGATATGAAAGAAAAGGAAGTTAGTGATAGTATGACGAGTGACAGGGCAGAATGGAAGAAAAAAACGTGTTGTGCCGACCCCAAATAACACGGGACAAGGGCAGGAAGATGATGATGATGTTGCCTATTTACACACCTTTCATTTTTGGTAAACACATTGATTCTGGTGAACAATTTCTTGACCTTGCAAAAGAACTTGAAGTTTTTGTCAATAGAAAAACTTTAAAAGACAATAAAACTGATAAGCCTACCGTCAAGTCTAATGCAGTTTCAACAGATATAACTTGTTTAAAATGTAAAAAATCTGGACATCATTTCAAAAAATGTCCATCTATACCTGGTGTTATTTGTTTCAAATGTCAAAAAGTTGGAGTGACATCTAGGAATTGTGATGTTTGTAACGTAAATAATAAAAACTCTAGTGAGTCAAAAAACTGATTAGGTCACATCGAGCCCCTGTTATTAATATAATCGCGAGTGTCTCGATGAACAAAAACTTTGTTAAATGTCACAAACCTGATGATGCTTCTCGTAACAAAAACTTTGCAGATTGGTTAGATTATTTAAAAACATTCTTCAAAATTTACAAATTGGCTCCTGTTTTATTTGTTAAACATAATGATACTAGACCATATTTACAATTTTCCGTAGGTAACCATACTTTTTCTGGTTTGTTGGATAGTGGTTCCAATAGTTGTGTTTTAGGCTCAAATAGTCATGAACAATTTTCACGTTTAGGTTATAAAATAAATTCAGTTTCCAGTGCTGCTTATACAGCTGATGATTCTTCACAGAGAATTATTGGCACTATTGAATTACCAGTTACTTGTGATAATTTAACTAAAAGTATTAATTTTCTAATTATACCTTCTTTTCAACCTGATTTCATTTTAGGTTTTGATTTTTGGTTAAAATTTAATTTGGCTAAAGATTTATGGAAAAATATAACTTATGTTCAGAGCGATACAGTGCAAGTTTGTACAGTCACTTCTGTTAGTGAACTTTCTCCTTCTGAGAAACGGAAACTAAATGATACTGTTTCACTTTTTGAAAATATTTCTTATGAAAAGAAAGGCCTAGGTCTTACTCATCTCGTTCAACATAAAATTAATGTTACTAGTGAACCTTTCAAGCAAAGATATTGGCCTTTAAGTCCTGCTAAGCAGAAAGAACTCTTTGATGAAATTGAGGTTTTATTAAGGGAAGGTATCATTCAACCCTCTAAGTCACCTTGGTGTTCACCTGTTTTAGCTGTAGAAAAGAAGGATGGTAGTACTAGGTTATGTTTAGATTCGAGACGTTTAAATTCAGTAACTATAAAGGATTCTTATCCTCTTCCTTATACCTCTAAAATATTAGATAACCTTGGGGGAGCTAAATATATTAGTACGATTGATCTTTCTAAAGCAATTTTGCAAATTGCTCTTGAAGAATCTTCTCGAGAAAAGACTGCTTTCGTGGTTCCGGGAAAAGGACTTTTTGAATTTGTTCGCATGTCATTCGGTCTCACTAATGCACCAGCTGAGTTGCAGAGACTTGTAGATAAACTTTTTGGTCCTGAATTTGATAATACTGTGTTTTGTTATTTAGACGATTTAATTTGCGTAAATTCGGATTTTGATTTGCATATAGAGTATTTACACAAAATTTATAATACTCTGAAAGACGCTGGATTAACAGTTAATTTGAAAAAATGTAATTTTTGTAAAGATAGACTTCGTTATCTTGGTTATATAGTCGATAGTAATGGCTTGCACACTGATCCATCTAAATTAGATACCATCAGAAGTTTTCCACGTCCTGAAACCCTTAAACAACTTCGTAGTTTTCTTGGTTTATGTTCATATTATCGTTGGTTCATTTATAAATTCGCAGATATTGCTTCTCCTTTGACTAAATTAACAGCTGGAAGTAAAAATTCTAAAAAACCACTTTGTTGGAATGATGAAGCTGAGATTGCATTCAATAATTTTAAGGAAACTTTAATTTCTGCTCGTGTTTTGCAATGCCCTAACTTTGAAAAACCTTTCTTTTTACATTGTGATGCCAGTTTTGTTGGCATTGGTAGTGTTTTGAGTCAAGAGGATGATAATGGAGACCAGCATCCTATTGCATTCTATTCTACATCACTCAATAAATGTGAACGCAATTATAGTACCACAGAACGCGAATTACTCGCTATTTTAACTTCAATCAAACATTTCAGACCTTATGTTGAGGGAATGAAGTTTACTGTAATAACTGATCATGCTAGTTTAAAGTGGCTTTTAGGTCTTAGTAACCCTAGTGGACGTTTAGCACGTTGGGCAGCTAGAATTTCTCAATTTACTTTTGATATAGTTCACAAGAAAGGATCTTTACATTTAGTCCCAGATGCTTTATCGCGGATGGAAGTTGCTGTTATTGGAATTTCTCAGAATAATTTAGTTTTACCTGATGATGATATTTTTGATCCTTGGTATAAAAAAGTATTTATTAATTGTCAGAAATCTCCTTGCAGATATAAGAATTTTAGAGTAGAAAATAAAACTTTATATAAATATTGTAAAAGTAAATTTGATCCACATAGTCGTCTTAATTGGAAAATAGTTATTCCTAAAGAACATATTTTAGATAAAATTCGTTCTAATCATGACAATATTAATTCTGGTCATTTTGGTATTCATAAAACTTTGAATAAATTGCGGCAACACTATTTTTGGAAAGGAATGTTTAATGATGTTCAAAAATATATTCTAGCCTGCGTTACTTGTAAAGCTTATAAACATACCACTCATGCTCCTTTTGGTATTATGATTAACCCTAAAAAAGTCGATAAACCTATGTTGATGCTATCAGTAGATATTGTAGGTATACTTCCTAAATCTTATTCTGGTCATAAATATATTCTTTCGGTTGTTGATGTTTTTACTAAATACTGCTGGATTTTTCCTGTGGTAAATGCTACTACTAGAGTAATAAATAAACTTCTTGAAAAAGAGATATTTATTAAATTTGGTTGTCCCAAAATAATTGTTTGCGATAATGGTACACAATTTACTTCTAAACTTTTCGTAGAATTCATGAAAGGTTTTAATATTACTAAAATATTTTATAATACTTTGTACACGCCTCAAAATAATCCTGTTGAAAGATATAACAAAACTGTTGAGACTTGCATAGCTTGTTTTGTTAAAGATGATCATAGGACTTGGTCTAAATATTTACCTCATGTCCAATTAGCTTTAAATAATAGTGTTAATCTTGCTACAGATTTCACTCCAAATTTCTTGATGTTTGGAAGGGAGCTTATTTTTGATGCTTCTTTACATCGTTTAAGTGATTCTATTGAAAACTTAAGTGAACTGGAAGTTCCCAATAGAAGTCACTATGCTGATTCTCTAAATTCACTTAGTGATATTTTTGTTAAAGTTCAAACTCATTTATTAAAAGCTTATCAGCGTAATGCGCGCTACTATAATAAGGGTCGGAAAGTCATTTCTTTTGATGTGGGTGATGTCGTGTGGAGAAGAAGTTTTGTTCAATCTTATGCCCCTGCTTATTTTTCGGCAAAACTTGCTCCTAAGTTTATTAAATGTAAAATTACAGAAAAAGTTTCTGATAACGTGTATGTTTTAAAAGACCTTAATAAGGGTTCAACTGGACGTTATCATGTTAAAGATATTATTAAATTTTAATTTGGTTTTCAAGTGTTGACTTGTTTTTGATATTTTTGTTTGGAGGGTCTTATAATAGATGATGCATGACAGGATGAATGATAGGTTTACTGACCTTTGAATGAAACTTTACTAGGTAAGCTTCAAGCGAATTTATTAAAATCAAGTTTGGCATTCTAAAATACTACTTAGGACATTTAGATAACTTTTTCACCCCCACACAAACGTTTTTCATATCAAAAGATCTTAATATATTGTTTTCCTGTATACTATTTGTATACAGTTTATATACACTTTTTTTACAATTTATTAATAGGTTCCTACTTATTTACAATTTAGGTACTTATTATTTTACCTGCATGTCTGAGATTTGCTTCTAACTTTACTGTGTTAGGATGCAAAATCTTATTATTTTTTAAGTTATGCGGATCCTTTTGTTTCCCCTTTGTGGAAATAGTATTGATTTATGCGTTTCTTTTTTGTAGATTTTCTAGCTCTTTTTCGGGTTGGTTTACTGCATTTTAACTCTAGGGATTTTTATGCTAGTGGCTAGTTCTCACTGGTAGGGATTTTTCCTATATTTTTTTGCGGGTCTTTTTTCTTGACTTCGCAGCTTTTTGCTACTGTACCCGGAAAGTCGTTGGTATAGTCCCGATCACAGTACGCAGTTTTTTGCTATTACATATACATTCTTTCTTTCTCTTTTGCATCCTTGCGTATGCAGTTTTTTTGCTATTGTGCTCGGAAGATTGGTGGTGTTGTGCCGATCACAATATGCGTTTTTTAAGATGTTTGTGCTCGGAAAATCGGTGGTGTTATACCGGTCACAACATTCTTTCTTTCTCTTTTGCATCCTTGCGTATGCAGTTTTTTGCTATTGTGCTCGGAAGATTGGTGGTGTTGTGCCGATCACAATATGCGTTTTTTAAGATGTTTGTGTTCGGAAAATCGGTGGTGTTATACCGGTCACAACATTCTTTCTTTCTCTTTTGCATCCTTGCGTATGCAGTTTTTTTGCTATTGTGCTCGGAAGATTGGTGGTGTTGTGCCGATCACAATATGCGTTTTTTTTAAGATGTTTGTGTTCGGAAAATCGGTGGTGTTATACCGGTCACAACATTCTTCCTTTGTTCTCTTGCACCTTTGGTGTTGCGAGATTTGATACTGTGTTTTACGGTTATAATTTGTTCTTGCTAGTCAGTGGCGATGGTGCCTAACTGTACTCATATAGACATATCTTTGAATTTTTCTTATAAGACAGCGGCAATTGCGCCTAACTGTATACAAATTAACTTGCTTGTTACTTTAATATACTTGCTAGTCGGTGGCGATGGTGCCTAACCATACTCAATTTAGTTTGTTTGTAGTCTTATACATGTTGGTCAGCGACGATTCTGCTTAGCTGTACTTGCGATATTTTCTTAAACTTAGCTAGTTAGTCAGTGGCGGAGGTGCCTAACTGCACTCATGTTGGTTCTTTTGGTATTGTAAGTCGGTTGTGTTGGTGGTCTAACTGTACTTATTTTAAATTCATGTTATTTTAAGGATCTATACACTAGCGACATTCCAAGGTTGTATTTATTTCTGGTTTGTTGATTATAGGCTTAGTGGATATTTTCCGTAGTCTTATTATTCCGTTCTTTCCTAGAACATTTTTTTTTACCTTTTTTGGGGTTTATTGTTTTTGGAATTTATATTTCCATTATTTTTTTCTTTTTAACTAAGCTTTCGCTATAGTCTTTTTTTCTAACATAAAAGAAATTCTTTCTTTTATTTTTTCGGGGAGGGATGTAATGTAACGAGTCGAAATCACCTCGTCACATGATTCGCTTTTAGGCGATTTCCGAACCGATAATGTGTAGGCGTTCCTAAAAGGTCGTGTATCCAAGTAACGAATTTTTTTTAAAAAGTGAGCTGTCAGATTGGTTTTTTTCACTTTCTGACCCGATCATATCATGGAAGCAGCTAATTTTTGTTTCTGTTAATTTTTTAAATAAATCGACAGTAATCGTCGATATTTTGTGCCCTGTAATGGCCTAAAAGGAAAAGAGAAGTCCATCCTTTATTTTCGGATAGGATTGCTACATATTTTCCGGTAAGAGTTCATTATTGGATTTTTACATGACGCGTTGGCGTGGGTTTTTTTTTGTTCCGAAATTTTATGTCTCGTTATCATTTCCAGTTCGTGAGTGATTTTCGCCCACCTGTTTGTTTTGACGATTTGAGGCGCACTCAACGAGCAATAGAAAAAAACGGTGAGTTTTCACTAAAAATACTACGCAACCTCGTGTTTAAAACTCGAAACTTCCATGAAAACTGATGATTTCAATCGGTTGTTTCAGCTCCTGGCGTTTTTTTATATATTTACTTTCCATTTTCTCATATTCCTCGATGTTGGAACCCTTTGGACCGGCCTACATTGCCTGGATGAGGATCAATTATAATTTTTTTTAACTTAGCTTCAAAGGTGCAACAATACCATTTTAGTTCCAATAATCTTAAACAATGTCACGTACTAAACATTTCATGGGTATCTAGACCTGGTCATGAACTGCGGGCTGGGAGAAATTAAAGGCTAAAGCTTGACTTATATTTTTAATATTTTATTTTTCCTACATAGCCTACCGCCTGAAGATTACAGGCCCAGGCTCTCTCAACTGTAGTGAATCCGAGTTTATTTTTGTTGAGGATGTACCTGGCGCCCGAATTATCCATTTACATATTGGTGCATCTTCAACCCTCTATTAACACACACATTTAATTACCCAGTACATTACAAGACTCAAAAATTATTCTCAATTTAGATTAACTAAACTTTTAGTTTATTATATTAACCATTAGGTATTATGTTCACTAATCTACAATCTCCTATCATACCTTTAAAATTGTTTTATGGAAATATTGTAATATAATTTTATAAAAGAGTAACCGTAGGTTCTTGTCGGTTCTTCTTTTCAGGATACGATCTATTGAAACGGTGGCTTCTGACGTTTTATGGCCTACATAAAATAAAATATTTTTGAACTTGAACTTAATTCAACTAGAGGCTTAGATCAAATTGTAAATAAATAGTAAAAAACTCAACACTGTACTACAGCCACTGCTAACACTACTTATTTACCATTCGTTATAAGCAATATTACCAACAGGTGATATGACCAGTAGATCGAGATTATTATGCTTCATATACAAGTTTATATAACCATAATTTCAACCGGTTGTAGCTTGAGCAGTGCCTACAAGCTACAAGATTTTGGATATACACTCACCGCAGTATTTTAAGTTGTGTCTTGCACTGATTGAGTACGGTGGCCATGAATGCGTCCATAGTCGTGTTAGCGATGCCCACAAGGGTCGTCACGTAGTACGAGTATGCCAGCACCAACGTGAACCTACAATCAGCCACGGTTACAACAGTGGCAACTCTGGAGGCTGTCTAGAGTGATGTTAATGAGCTGGTCATGTCATACTTACATTTTTGGTCCATTGCAGTCAGCATTAATCCAAAAAGGGAATTCAACAATCTGTCCCTGCAGGCGGTACATGACGGGGAAAGTGATCCACAGTGTGCAGGTCACTACGGCGCAGCTGGAGTACGCGCGCACGAAACGAGATGCGCGCACCGCTGTCATGTGCAGTAGCCGCCCGTAAGCCTCCACGTTCTGGTTATAAAGCGGATCTGCAAATAACCACGCACTTAGACTTATTTTTTAATAAACGTACCTCGCTCTAGTATCCCGTACCTACCGTCCAGCCCACCAAGCATCTCATCAATTCGGTCTGCTTTAATGTGGAACACGACTTGCTTTGCGATAGACGTGATGTGGCACAGAAGTAAGAACATGACTCGCGCTAACTTATCCATGTCTTGGCGCACCTAGCAGCAACAAATATTAATAGTTATTAAAGCACAGAGGGGTCCACAGATTGTGAAATACCAATAATACAGTTGGGTACCTGGTAAGAATAGATGCATTCCTGTAGCAGGTAGACCGAAGTTAGCGCGAGCGTAAATGCGCGGTAGAGCGCGTGCAACGAACCATGTACCGAGGAGCACGCACTACCCGACAGTCGGCAGAAACCACACCAACGTAGGATGCGCAGGTGAGTGGATACGCTACTCGATGACAGAGACCTGCTTAACAAAAGGATTGCCACTGTGACACTGAACTAACGCTGAAACTATATACTAGCTCCTGATTGTATTGATAGTGATGATTTACTAAAATAATGCAGGGAGATTTTTTGCGGCACGGCAAATTTGCTTTATTTTGGTACTAACAGTCATATTTGCAGTGTAAGTAAGTTATCAGGTTTGGTGACTCCAGTTTAGAAACTTGGGACCACTTTTTTCTTTTTCTAGCACGTATTCGCGACCATCAACGGATATATAATCTGTATAAACAAGCAACTAATAGCCTCAAGAAAGGAGGGGTAAGACAAACCACGACGATCCGATAACATGGTTTTAAAACGTAAAATGCGACATAGTCGTACGCTGAGACTATCATAATCCTCCGTCCTGCCACCATGGGATTTGGAGGCAACAGTCTTTGTACGTATCCACGATTTGCGCATGAAGATGTAACGCCGGGGCGAAGCTCCGGCCGCGGTGATAGCACGCCAATATTTATATGGGTGGGCTATGTCCGCAGCCGAATCCTTGTTATTCGGCCCATATGACATGATGTCGGTAGGGCCATGGGTGGTTGGAGGGTGCCGCGATAAGGCGTGGTACGGCGGACAGAGTTCCGGTGCGATCTCAGGAATGGTGATTTCGACTATTGCAACCCAGTGCTGGGCACCCTATAATTATGTCGGTATGTCCCTTCTTTGAGGTGTGGCTGGAAAGACGTCAAGGCGTCCTCACCTTCTGTATGTCGCAGGTTCTTACCGGACATGGTAAGTTCAGGAGTTTTCTGCACTGGATTCGTGCGGAAGAAACGCCCGGGTGTCACCATTGTGTGGATCACCTGAAGGTCATGGTGGAGCATAAAGTAGAGGTTTGCCACGAGTGGGTAGAACACCTCCGTGTCCTAGCGGGGGCGATTGGCGGTAATGACCTCTCGCACCGGGCCCTGTTACAGGCCATAGTACGAAGCGAGGGGAAATGGTAAATGGTCGCCTCCTTTAGCGAAGCAGTAATGCTAGCGAAGGAGGTGGCCGCACTCGTGAGGTACGGCCCTCACGCCCCAGCCGCCAGGATCCCGACCCCGATTTCCAGCCACCGTAGGCATGGGCTTGCGGACTGCGAGCAGCTCGCCATCTGGTCATCCGGTAACCTTCCGGATCGAGCTCGAGTCGTTGACGGCGCGTAGTGTTCTACGCGCGCCTTAAGGTGATGTCAGCAAAACCGTAAGGGCCCAGCAGGGTCCAAGCAAACCCATTGCCCCAGTGGGAGCCATGGGTTCGCTTCTGAAAGGAAAACCCGCGGTCCTGCAAGTCAGTAAAAGTCTGACCGGTCTCGCTCCGCCCTAGAGCTGGAGACGTCTTTGGATGATTTCCCATCTAAAAAGAGCGGCACTAATCCACACTAAGCCCGCGTGGTCATTTACAGCCGACGCTACGGCTGAGGTACAGACTATCTCTCTATGAGAATGAACATTAATGCTGATTAGGGTTAAACTGAGAAAAAATCGTACATTGTGGGATCCGCGTGGAGGCGGTTTTACCCTGAGAGTCCGATAACAAATCTGACAGTGGTCTGTTTCAGTAATAAGGTAATTATAGTGGCACTGTAATTATAATGTCGCTACGTTAACAGATTTAATAACAGAGTACCGGCTGATGGTGATCGGTCCCGCCCCCTCGCGTGTCACTCCGTCGCACTGATTCACTCGCATACTTACCTTATTCCTCGTAACACTACGAGTACGTCATCGTGGCTTCCAATATTCATACAATTATTTTAGTAACCTCTAAAAATGATCTCCGTCATGCATTTAGAACAGAAAGGTTTGTTTCAAATAGACCAAAATATCGCCAATGTTCTTTTTAACCGACTTCAAAAAAAAGGAGGAGGTTAATTTTATCTGTAACAAAAATTTGCATGTCATTATGTTATGATTAAATATGTTAAGCTACTATTATATATATAACCATTGTAAGAACTTTTATAACCATATTTATCTGCAAATAAATCTTTGATATTTTTTTTATGTTTGTTACCTCGGAACTCCGTCGTTTATGGAATTTTTTTTAACCGATTTCAAAAAAAATGAGGTTATCAATTCGGTTGTATTTTTTTTATAATTTTTTTTTGGACCGATTTTCAAAAAAAAAAATCCCTTTATAGGATATGCTTCCAGATTGGTCTCAATTTTTTCAAAATCCATTTCTGATGATGAAATCCATGAGAAATTGATGGAACTCCTCAAATATTATAGGCAATCATATAATGATTTTGGTATTTTCATCGATAATTTAAGCATTTACAGTTAAAAAATAACATTTGATGAAGTGAAACTGATAAAGAAGACCAGAAATGGCCAACGGAACTTCATAGTCACATAGATATCACAATGAAGATAGTTAAGCGACTATTACAATACAAATAAATTAATGGTGCTGAATAGTTACGTTAAAAATGGTATCATCGAAGTGATCTGATGATAATGGAGCCGGAAGGAGGGCACTGGAACTCCGTAATTAATCAATGTAACCTAGCCGTGTTTGGGCTTATTAGAATTATTATCATGAAATGCAGTTTGGCTATAAGGTACTATTGAACTAATCTGATGATGGAGCCGGAAGCTGGAAGGTAGACACAGGAACTTCATAATAAAACAATGTAACCTAGCACTGTTTGGGTTAATTGGAATTGTCATGAGAAATAGGCACTCTGGTTATATATAAGTATATCGCAACTAAAAAGTGTGAAATAAAAATATTTTTACAAAAAAAAAACCGACTTCCGAGTGAAGTGGTTATTTTTTTTTTTGTAAAATGGTTTTTTATTATGCAATACAGTCTCTGGTATTATCATTATTCTCTTTATTCGATCTAAAACTTATTAAGTACATTTTTAAATATTATTTAAAAAAAAAACATTTAAAAATATAAGAAATAGTGTCCCACCGGTATCGGGAACAGGGTCCAAGCTACCGGCGGTCAGGGCTCCAGAGAAAGGAACCTCCTAACAATACGAGCCGTGTCCAGGAGTACCGGTTTCTGGATCAAGCCCTTGATCCAGCCGCCTAACGCGAGCCTCCTAAGGTGTTGGTCGAGGCTCTTGGCTATTAAGCCATTGGCTGACACGACTATCGGTACAATGGTCGCCGAGTCTACATCCCACATGTCGACAACCTCGCAAGCCAAATCAATATACTTGATTTGTTTGTCTTTCTCGGCTTTCACGAGGTTCTCGTCATGCGGAACGGATATGTCAACAATCATTGCACGCCTCTCTCTTCGGTCCATCACCACTATATCAGGCTTATTGGCTACAATAGTCCTGTCAGTGATGATGGACCGATCCCAGTACAGCGTGATATCGCCATTATCGAGAACTGGGTCGGGCACATACCTGTAGTATGGCACCTCCGCTTCCACAAGAGAGTACTTCAGAGCAAGTTGCTGATGGATAATCCTGGCTACAAGGTTGTGTCTATGCAAGTATTCCCCGTTAGCTAGACGAGAACAACCAGAAATAATGTGGCGTTATTATTATTATTATTATTGACCTTTGTTCGGCAGTACACTTCCGCGCCGTATACTTTCTCCGATACACCCTTCATCCTTCCCACCTTCCGTCTGTTGCCTTAGGTCTCATGGTAACAGGCTTCCCGCACTATATATTATATACGTATGTATATTTATATTGTAACTATATGTTAGGGCTAGGTTGTAAGGTGCAGCTAGGGTTGTTAATAGGCTACAGTCAACCCCTTTACTGACAACTGAATGTATAGTGCCTTAATGACCAAACAGACTGTATATACTGTGACTTGAACTTTGCGTAATAAATAAGAAACTATAGCTGTATATAGCTGAATTTTTTTTATATTAAAAAATAATAGTTTAAAAAACTAAAAAACACGCTTTTAGCACGCACTAAAAATTACAAAATAATTCGGACATTCAGCTTGATGACTCAAGATTTTCCCTTTGCCTAATCTTCATTAGATCGCAGGTAAACATAAACAATTTCAGTTCGTGATGAACGATAAATAATTACCTATGCGAAATGGTTATAAAAATAATAATAATAACCCCATCGCCGTATCTCTACGTTGACGTCGTGGTGGGGCTTGCGCGCTCCAATAAACCCTAGGTCTGTATCGGTAGAGTTTGCTTTGCCGTAACATACCTAGGGTCAGGGGCCAGACTAAGAGAGATACAATCCGCAGGGCAGTTTTGTGGCAAACGATGGGCATTAGCGACCTCACGGACCCGATCTCCCGGGAGAAATCTTGTTCCTCATCTCTGGCTTGCCTTTGTTGGCCGGCCGTAGTGAACACTGACGAGGAACGGAGCTCTCACCTCTCTCTTGCCTTTATTGGCTGGCTTGAGTGGAGATTCGCAAGAGCAAATGTGCTCAGGAGAAGGATGTATAATCCAGTAAGATGCTGGTAGGGATCTTGACCATACTTCCGGGATTATCCTGATAGCCATGGTATACCTCTCCGCTCCTCAAGCACCTCAGGATATGTTGCCACCTTGTTGCTACGTCACTTCGTGCTAGCGACCGTTTTTGGGGGCCCATTTATTGAGTGTGCAAGTCATCCCCTGTCTTTTTATCGATGGAAATTAATAACATTGTTCAGGCAGGGGTCGTAGTCTTACCATAGTTCCTGGTAACCAGTCCACTTAAGACTACTAAAGCCATAGCTCTATATCTTAGTTCCATATGTCGCAATAGTTTCTCATTAACCGGGGGTTGTCCTTGGATGCACTACCATAGCATACTGGGATAATCGCCGGTTGGTACCACGTTCCATTAAAAGCGTATAAGGGGCCTCTGCGAGTTGGTTTCGACTCCATGTACGCCTTCCAAAAGTCCAGAACCCCAGGGTTCTGAGATATAATAACTCATAAAATAATAATAATAATCATGCGCTCATACTTTGGGGCTACAGAGGGGGGAAGTAACTTGACTGCGTACCTTGGTCGGATGCTCTCTCTGTTTCAGGTGCTTGAGCCAACTGTCAACATTTCGGCCTAACGTCTATCGGGTCGGACGCATTTCGAGAGTATCGCTCCACACCGCCAGGGCTTAGACCTCGTCTACCGCGTTTGCCCATGCATAAAAGAAATAAGGCGCTGGTGTGTGCTCTAGATTCGAGCTATCAAATTGTTTTGATAGCAGCAAAGACCTCGCTGATACCCACTCGATCTTGTACTGTGCGGCTGCAGCGGCATGTCGTGTAGCTCACGTTAAGTTCCCTAACTGTGACAGAGCTACACGACCAGCTGTACCAGCTTGGCAACGCAGGATAGAGCGCCGTATCGGCGAGGCTAGAGCACTCATCGGCAAGCTTATCTGCTTCAGGGAGGGCAACACTCGCCCTAGGGTGATGCGCTTTGTGAGGCGGGCATTCTTGGGGACTGATATTAGCCCTCAAAATTATCTGCCCTGCGTCACAGAGCGTATCGACTTCCTGAAGCAGAAGGTTTATGCATGGGCGAGCCGTATTCGACGGTACAAGCGGCGAGTGGAGCGGTACACTCAGAATCGCACATTCCAAAGCAATGAAAGGTGCGTTTTCAGGACTTGGGAGCGACGGACCAAGATGTGACTGATACGCGCCTACCGGATAATGACGCCATATGTTCATTCTGGCGCAGAATCTGGTCGGTACCTGTCAGTCACATCGAGGGTGATTGGATTAGAGAGGTCGAACGCACGTGCGATCTTTTACCAGAAATGGGGGCAATTACCATCAGCCCCCAAGATGTAGCTCGTGCAGTCCACCCGCTGCCTAACTGGAAATCTCCAGGGCCGGACGGGCTGCACAATTTCTGGATAAAATGGTTTCAAGGGTCGCAAACTCGCTTGGCATCTCAGTTCCAGTCTCCCTTAGAGTCAGGGTTGGCCCACCTGCTCCATAAATCAAGTAGTACTGCAGATCCTAAAAATTATAGACCGATCACGTGTTTACCAACGGTCTATAAAGTTCTTACATCCATACTGAGAGCTAAAATTAATACTCACATTGAAACAAATTCTATCATGTCTGCCTCTCAGAATGGATGTAGGAACGGGTCCCGCGGTACTAAGGAGCTGCTCCTCATAGATATGGCCATTAGCCAACAGGTTCGACGTTCCCGAAAGGATCTGTCGACATGTTGGATAGATTATAAGAAGGCCTATGACTCTGTTCCTCATACATGGCTCATGAGGGTGCTGGAACTTTATAAAGTTGATACAACTCTGCGCACCTTCCTGATGTCATGTATGGGGCAGTGGAGAACAGTCCTTCACTATCCGGGATGTCGACAGATTCGGGAGAACAGCGAGCCGATAAGGATTGAGCGTGGCATATTCCAGGGCGACAGTCTGAGTCCACTGTGGTTTTGTCTAGCCTTGAACCCTCTTAGCACACTACTGGAGGGTTCAGGCTTAGGCTACCGGTTGAAAAGAGGTGGTCAGGTTATATCTCACCTTCTTTACATGGGTGTTCTGAAACTTTTTGTCCCCAACAACTTGCAACTGATGGAGTTACTCAAGGTTACTGAAACCTTCAGTAGTGCCATCAGGATGGAATTTGGTGTGGATAAATGTGCAGTCATGCATGTAAAGCGAGGAGAGATTATGGAATCCGTGGGAACTCAGCTCTCGGATTCCATATACCTTAGATCCCTCTGCTCAACCGAAACTTACAAGTATTTGGGTATGTCGGAAGCGTTAGGCATCAATGCTGCTGACGTGAAACAATCGTTGAAGGAGCGCTTCTTTGGCCGCCTGAATAGGGTACTAAAAAGTCTCTTATCAGGTGGGAATAAGGTGCGCGCCTTCAACGGTTGGGTCATGCCGGTTTTGATGTATTATTTCGGCATACTCAAATGGACTCAGACAGAACTAGACGCCCTGGATAGGAGGGTCGGCACACTGCTTACCGCAAATCGAATGCATCACCCACGGTCATCGGTGATGAGACTGACACGGAAATGTGGGGGTCGTGGCTTTTTAAATGCTAAGACCCTACACAACCGCGAGGTATGCAGTCTCAGGGAATATTTCCTAGAAACCGACGTGGGTATGCACTGAGATGTGGTAGCGGTAGACAAGGGCCTCACTCAGCTCTCCTTGGCTAACGGGAACTGGCGCAAACCTATAATACTGGATACTAATGACCGCAGGGAAGTATGGCAGAGTAAGGAGCTTCACGGGCACTTTTACCGGGCCCTACATGGACCCGATGTAGACCTATTAGCGTCTGTATCCTGGCTGCGCTTCGGTGACCTCTTCGGGGAAACCGAAGGTTTTGTCTGTGCGATAATGGACGAAGTTGTGATGACGAACAACTACCGGAAATATATTGTGAAGGACGGTACGGCTGACATCTGTCGGGCATGCCACCGGCCCGGGGAATCAATCCGACACATTATTTCTGGGTGTTCTCACCTAGCCAACGGAGACTATTTGCATAGACACAACCTCGTAGCCAGGATTATTCACCAGCAACTTGCTCTTAAATACAATCTTGTGGAATCAGAAGTACCGTACTATAAGTATGTGCCCGACCCAGTTCTCGACAATGGCAGTATCACGTTGTATTGGGATCGATCTATCATCACTGACAGGACTATTGTTGCCAATAAGCCTGATAATTATAGTGGTGATAGATCGACTAGAGCGTCGTACAGTGATTGTTGATATAACGGTCCCTCATGACGAGAACCTCGTGAAAGCTGAGAAAGATAAGCAAATTAAGTATCTTGACTTAGCTCGCGAGGTTGTCGACATGTGGGAAGTGGATACAGCAGTCATTGTACCGATAGTCGTGACGGCCAATGGATTAATATCAAAGAGCCTCGACCAACATCTAAGGAGGCTCTCGTTAGGCAGTTGGATCAAGGGCTTGAAACAGAAAGCAGTACTCTTAGACACGGCGCGTATTGTCCGGAGGTTCCTCTCTCAGAAGCCCTGACCACCGGTAGCTTGGACCCTGTTCCCGATGCCGGTGGGCTACTATTTTTTATATTTTTAAATGTTTTTTTTTAATATGTTTTTTTAAGGAAATATTTAAAAATGTATAAAATATGTATTTAAATATAAATAAATATAATAATAATCAATTTATTTCAAGCAACATGTACCCATATCATAAATACCTTATAGACTAAAATACATAACTATGTCGGCGCATCACTACGGATGGCCACAGGAAGGAGCGCGCGGGACGCGGGGAACAACCTTTCCCGCTCACGCGCCGTCACTTGGCTCACAGACGCGGTTCGCTATAGCCACTTCGCACGATCATATTGTAATCGACGTAATATAGACTTTAAAATACAGTCCACGTTTTATTTGAAGTCCCGTAAAGGCCTATCCATTGGTCCTTCGGCCTTGCGAAAATCAAAACACAAAGCCAGTTCGTATATTTCGCCGAAACAAGATCGTCGAATCCGTCGTCGTCGCCGTGTGGACTTTGCCCTCGGCCACGCGGATTGGAAGAAGTCGTACTCGTAGCAGCCTACACGAAGAAGCGACAGAAGAAGTATTAGAGTGAGTTCGTTCCAATTAGCTATATTCCTGCTTTCATTTCCTGCCGTAAAAATCGTTTTGGGTCTTATCATATTTTTCCTGCCGCTTTATTTATTTCATTTCAATAAGTAATACATATCAGCAGCTTTATACAGTGCATTCATATCGCTTGCGAGTTGCTTTTTTCTCGTAGCAAATAAATAACGGCGTACGCATAGCATTCGCACACCACGTGTTAAGTACTTGACCTTGACTCGGAATTTTATTACCTGCTCGCATCGGTCCCTTTGTTTGCGCACAGCTGTTCTTTTGTATTGGAATAACCCTTCATTCTAGTAAAAAGTACTTATTGTCCTCTTTGATTTAAAATGGCAGATATTAAAACACTGTTGAAGAAACGTAGTTCCACCAAATCAAAAATGACCATTTATTCCAATCATCTCAATTTAATTAAAAGTAGTCCCGACTTATCTAATGTTCAGCGCACTGACTTAGCGGAGCGTTTTAAAAGATTCGATTCCTTATATGATGAATTTGACAATTTACAGACACAAATTGAAGTTCTTACCGATGATCAGAGTGCTGCGTTCACCGAGCGTGAGGAATTTGCCCGCCAGTACTTCAATCTGGTGGCAGTCACACGCGACCTGCTTGGTACTTCGGCCAGCGATGCGGACTCTGAGGCGGGCTTCAAGGATGCTAACTCAGGTGCACATAATTCCAATAGGAATAGTTTTGTTCGTTTGCCCAATATAGATTTACCTCATTTCGATGGCGACTTCCAGTGCTGGTTCGAATTTAGAGACACATTTACGTCATTGATCCACGACAATCCTAGTCTCAATGATATTGATAAATTCCATTACTTGCGTCTTTCATTGCAAGGAAAAGCTGCCTCAGCCATTAAAAGCATTACTTTTAAAGATGACCAGTACCAGGTAGCATGGGGCATATTGTGTGAACGATTCGATAACAATCGCAAGTTGATTAAACACCACATACAAGCACTGTTTAATATTGAGTCATTACAAAGGGAATCGAGCATTTCAATTAGAAATCTTGTAGATACAATTAATAAAAATATTAGGGCACTCACAATATTAGAAAGACCCACTCAGCATTGGGACGATCTAATCATTTTTTTTTTTTTTTTTTTTTTTTTTTTTTTGGCAACTGAGCCGATGTCGACTATTCTGCCAATCTAATCATTTATGTCATGGCCAAAAAATTAGACATTACAACTGGTCGTGACTGGGAGGAATATAGCAACACTAAGTTGAAAGATGGTCCCACTTTAATTGAATTTTGTTCCTTCTTAAACAGGAAAGTAAGTTGGTTGGAATCGTATGAGTCGAATATTAGTTCTCTTCAAAACGAAACTGTTGTCGCCTTAAATAATAATCACTCAAATACAAATAATTTTTCAATACTTTATCTACTACAAATCAATCAACAACAAAAAACAATAAAAAAATCTGTAATAATAATAAAGTAAATAAATGTCCACTTTGCTCCCAAGCACATAACCTTTTCAAATGTCAATCTTTTAGAAGCCTATCAATAGAAAACCGCTTACAAAAGGCAAAAGATTACAATGTTTGTCTAAATTGCTTACGCTTAGGACGTTCTGCAAAGCATTGCAAACTGTATCATTGCAAATATTGCAAAATAAAGCACAACACGCTTTTACATTTAGAAAATCACGAAACCAAACCTGACTTAAATCCATTGCCTTCTGCTTCGCCTACTACGACAAATGTTGCACCTTCAGCCAATTGCTTGCAGCTTGCTACTTCTGCGCATGTTTTACTGTCCACAGCCCTGGTGAACGTGACCAGCAGCGTGACGGGTAAGAAGTACACTGCGCGCCTACTGCTGGACAACGGTAGTACAGCGAACTTTATCACGAGGAATTTAGCGGAGAAACTGGGTTTGTCACGACACGGTACGAGCACCAAGGTAACGGGTATTAACAATCACATATCCACTAGTACACAGTCTTGTCATCTTGCTATAGACTCTTTATGCTGTGCATACACTGTAGATATCGAGTGTCACATTTTGCCCGAAATTACAAAAGTTCTACCATCGTCGTTCATACACATCAATCACGTCCCTATTCCTTCAGGTCTTAAACTAGCAGACCCGAACTTTAACGTTCCGTCGGTCATAGATATCCTGGTAGGGGCTGAAGTGTTTTGGAATGTCATAGGCAGTAATAGCATAGATTTAGAAAAAAATCTACCAAAACTGTGTGAAACAAAATTTGGTTGGTTGGTCTCAGGCAGTCTTTCGCGTCAACCAAATATTCATTCTTCACACTTTTGCCATCATTCCGATGTCATTCCCGACCTTACACAATTTTGGGAACTTGACAATGTTTCATCAAAACATATACATTCTCTCGAAGAGAAAACGTGTGAACAACATTTTGCTCAAACTACTGTCCGCAACATTGACGGTAGATTTGTTGTCAAAATACCTTTAAAATCAGATCTTAGTATTTTAGGTAAATCATGAAACTGCAAAAAACCGTTTTTTGTCTTTAGAAAGACGTTTTAAACGCGATCACACATTTAAAACTAAATATTTAGATTTCATGCGAGAGTATGAACGTCTAGGTCATATGACGTTGGACACTTATGACTCATCTTCATCACCTGAAAACTCAGTGGTGAAATACTATATACCACATCATGGAGTTATTCGCGATTCTAGCACCACTACCAAACTACGCGTAGTATTCGACACATCAGCCTCTACCAGTTCCGGGGTGTCTCATAATGACATACAGATGGTCGGTCCCGTAGTGCAAGACGATCTATTTAGCATTTTAATACGTTTTCGTCAACAAAGATACGTAGTCACGAGTGACGTCGAAAAGATGTAAAGTCTGCTGCAAAAGTGCATAGGAAGTACAGAAATAAAATCGTGTGAAGCGAGAAATGACGCCATCTAGCGTAAAACCTGATTGAAATGTTGCTATCGACAACATTACATTATACTGTTAATAGATGGCGCCGCTGTGCTTCAAATGATTAATGCTTAATTAATGCTTATTTTTGTACTTTCTTTTTGTTTCTTCAAACATTGAAATAATTTATAATTTCTTTTAAAGAGATGAAGATATTAAAATTGAATATGTATCAATTTATAAATATTTGATTATCTATGTGTTAGTTTTCAAACTTGAGAGGGTAGGTTGAATATGGATTTACTTATAAAAAATAACTAGTAGGTAGTATAAATAATACTTAGACCAAAGAGTTATGACTAAGCTCAATAAAATTGGTTGTTCGCTAAGTCAATTTCGATTATATCGTTCCAGCGCCTTTCGTTCAATTTTATTTTTAACCAGGTGTATTGTCTACTTATTTTACGAAAATGAGTAAATATGCATTGTTATATAGATTTAGTAAAAAGAACTCAAATAATTGCTATGCATAATCAAGGCAAAAACTTGTCAGAAGTAACCAGAGACACCGGTGTAAACGTAAGTAGTTTTTTTTAACGCTTTTAAACAAAAAAACTCCTATTTATTAATCATTATTGGATATTATATATTTCTGTTTTATTGTTGCAGAGAAAAACAGTTGTTCTATGGATATGATGATTTGAAGAAGAGGGTTCTTTGAAACACCATCAAAGAGCTGGCAGACTAAAACTAATAAACATGTTGCAGCATCAAACCATGATAAGGGAGTACGAAGAAAACGGACGTCGGTCGACGAACCACTATGCTATAAATATACTTATTTTCTGTATTAACTGGAGACCTTGTTATGTGTGTTTAACTTAATATCCGTATTTAAAACAACTTAAAAAAGTTATGAACACTTGATGTGTTGTTGTGCAATTTTATAGTTTTTAGCCTACATTTTTAATCCTTTTGACCTTTGTGATAAAATTATCTGGTATTTTGTTTGTTTTTGTTAAGGTTACATAAGCTTCAAACCTCTTTCCAATTTTGGAAACGAATACTTAAGCTATGGCCTCAATAAGAAATTATATATAATATTATAATCTTATTCGGTGATTAATAAACGGTGATTGTTAAATTTGATTATGAAATTGTAAGAAATAAACATATTATTTTTTAATAGTACCTTTTGTCAACTGTTTACCTGCATTTTTTTCATTTTGCTGAGTAACTACCCACTTGAATATTATATTACAAATAAATATCCACAGCTTTGATTTAATATTCCTTCCAACTTCTTTTGTTACTTACAAAAAGATTTACAAAAAAACTTACAAAAAGTGTGAGTACTACGTGAGATTTGAACTCATGGCTCATTGATTTACGCATCTATCTGCACATGCTAAACCGCTAGGTCAACATGACTCTAATTTGAACGATGAAATTATGAACTACAATCAGTTGTTGACGACAATGATGACGCATGTGTCTATTATTTGTTAAACTAAAAGTCAAGTTTATACTTTGTGAGATTGCCTTTGCTCGCCACTTAGCTGTGAAGAAACCAACGCCATCTAGTTTAATTTTCGAAAACTTGAACTCTAACGTGCAAGGGAAAATAGGCGTTAAGGTATCTAAGCACTTTTAATGGGTGACTGTACAGAGCCATTGAGCTAAGTCCAATTCAACGACCCCTACAAAAAATTATCTTAAGATTTGATCCCTCAGAACCTCTTAGAACGTACACTTTAAATACAGTAACCTATGGCACTGCATCTGCTCCCTATCTAGCCACAAAGTGTCTTGTAAGTCTGGCTGATGACACAGAGGACAGTCGTGTTCAGTCCACTATTCGACGTGACTTTTACGTCGACGATTACTTGAGCGGAAGTTCCACAATATCAGAAACTGTTGAAATTTCTAAAGGAGTACATTCGGTTTTATCATCAGCTAAATTCAATTTACGCAAATGGCGATCAAATAATACAGATATTATTATACGAAAACAAATAACAAGTGATTATGAAACCAACAACACGTTAGAATTATCAGAGCATAATCAAAATTGTTCACAGTCTAAAACATTAGGTCTAAACTGGGTATGTGACTCTGATTTTCTTACTTATACTATCAACATAATCCCTACGTCTAAAGTCACTAAACGTCATGTCCTCTCGGTCATTAGTCATATCTTCGACCCACTGGGCCTCGTGGGTCCGTGCGTTGTCGAAGCTAAATTTATTTTAAAACTACTTTGGCAAGGAAAATATGACTGGGACAGTGATGTGTCACTAGAAATTATTTAACACTTTGGTCTGCATTTCAAAATACGATAACATCACTAAATTTCTTAAAAATACCTCGTTGGGTTTTACATGAAGACTCCATTACACATGAAGTGCACGTCTTTACCGATGCGTCCGAAAGGGCTTATGGAGCGTATGTCTACATTCGATCACGTAATAGCAATGGATTCACAGGGGTACAACTTCTAGTTTCTAGAAATCGTGTAGCTCCCATTAAACCAACGACAATACCAAGACTTGAACTTTGTGGAGCCTTGTTAGGTGCAAGGCTGTGTACTAAGGTTCGACAATCACTTACCATACCCATCCATAAATGCAGATTCTGGTGTGACTCCACTATAGTCCTAGGTTGGCTTTCTACTTCTCCTAATCAACTGAAACCTTTTGTTAAAAACGAGTTAACGAAATTCAAGAAAGTACACATGGTCATACCTGGAGCTACGTACCGTCGAAGGACAACCGGGCGGATCTTGCTTCCCGTGGTCTTAGGGCCGACCTTATTAAGGACACACCACTGTGGTGGTCCGGGCCCTCTTTTTTATTACACGATGAAAATGAGTGGCCCAAAATGCCAAACACAGGGAAACACGATTTGCCGGAAGTAGTGACTCATCTCATTAGTAGCGATAGTAATCATTCTCGTAATAAACATCAATCAAACATAATCATTCATTCATCAATCATACAAAACTTATTAGAAACCTATTCTAGCTTAACAAAAATACAAAAGATATTTACATATGTACAAAGATTTATCTATAACTACCCTAGATAACTAAACATTCGTCCGTTCGACGACCCACCTACTCGCGAATCTTGTGCTCGTGCAGTTCTAGGTGCCCCCCCCCTGCGCCTCTTTGTCTACCTTCCTAAAACACGTAAACAGTGCACCGTGTGACGCGGAAGTGATTGCACGATAATTAGAACAGGAGATGTGACCATAGCGTCGTCCGCTCGACGAAAGTTTAGTAACAACGAGGTACGTATGTGTTGATCTTTGTATTTTATTTTTCTGAAATATTTGTTCATTTTATTGTTTATTTTTTTCTGGATTGTTTTCATTTAGTTAGTAATTATGAATAATATTTATTTTATAAGTGAAAAGTCCGAATGTGGGTACTTTTTTTATAGAAATGTAATTTTGTACGTTTATGATATCTAAACGTATCATTATATACGTTGTTTATAGTTACGATTTTATTAATTTATTATTTTTATTTTAAGATGGACTTACGAGGAATTGAGGAGCAGATTCATCAATGGCTGGAGCGTAGCGACACAGACGAAGATAAGGAAGAAACTCGGGATTCAGAATCAGAAACTGAGGATATTTTGGAAGAAGAAATACACCGGTCTACCAGCAGCGATTCTGACTCTTTTCACGAATCTTCTGGGTCAGAAGAAGAAATTATAAGGCCAGGTAAGAGACAGAGAGCACAAATTATAGATTCCAGCGAATCTTCTGAGGATGAGAGCAATGTTTCCACGCCCAGCACCCGAAACCGAAATGCCCCTGATGCTCGGATTATTCAACCATCTCCTAGATACATTTATGGAAAAAACAAACATAAATGGTCAACCCAACCTAGACCTGCTACCACGCGTACTCTAAGACGAAATATTGTTCATTTTATACCAGGACCTAGAGAAAACGCTAGAGAACTAGAAGAGCCGATTGAATTATTCTCCTTGTTTTTGAACGATGACATGCTGAATCAAGTGGTGATGTTTACTAATGCTGAAATCGAAATTCAAAAATGCAAGTACAAACGTGATTGGTCCACTATATCTAAAACTGATTTGCAAGAACTGAAGGCTTTATTAGGTTTGTTGCTCCACTCTGCAGCTACTAAAAGTAACCATTTGCCGACTCGAATTCTGTTCAATGCGCAACGGTCAGGAAATATTTATAAGGCTTGTATGAGTGCAGAAAGATTTAATTTTCTTATAAAATGTGTCCGATTTGATGATAAGCAAACAAGAGCTGAAAGACAAAAAAAAGATAGGTTTGCTCACATTCGAGATCTGTGGCAATCAATGATTGACAATTTTCAAAAGTGGTACACACCAGGATCGTATATTACCGTTGATGAACAGCTTGTTGGGTTTCGTGGAAGATGCCCTTTTAGAATGTATATACCAAACAAACCTAACAAGTATGGAATAAAAATTGTAATGGCTGCAGACGTAAGCAGTAAATATGTACTAAACGCTATACCTTACTTGGGCAAGGGCACCGATCCACAGAAACAACCTTTGGCAACGTTTTTCATAAAGGAAATTACCTCAACTCTCCACGGATCTAATCGTAACATCACTATGGACAACTGGTTCACATCTGTACCTTTGGCCGATGAGCTTTTGAAAACACCTTACAATTTAACTTTGGTTGGTACTCTAAGAAGTAATAAGCGCGAAATACCCGAAAAGCTGAAAAATTCGAAGTCGCGCGCAATTGGAACTTCAGTATTCTGCTTCGACGGTGATAAAACATTAGTGTCATTTAAGGCTAAGTCAAACAAAGTGGTATATGTTTTATCGACAATCCATGATCAACCAAATATCAACGAAAGTTCTGGAAAGCCAGAAATTATTCACTGTTATAATAACACAAAAGGTGCTGTAGATACGGTTGATCAAATGTGCTCCAACATATGTACCAATCGTAAAACCAAGAGATGGCCGATGTGCATATTTTATAATATGCTAAACCTATCTATTATCAATGCATATGTTATCAACGTATCTAATTCTTTGCGGAAAAAGAAAACACCTTTGCATCGGCGTGATTTTGTGTTGAAGTTAGCCGACCAACTTATGGAGCCATGGTTGAGGCAAATATTTCAAACTGTTACTTTGAGGCGGGACATCAAGGTCATGATTCAAGACATTCTCGGTATAACTCCGCCTGTAGATGCTCCAGTTCCTTCTGCGTCAAATGTGCGTAAAATTTGCTACTTATGTCCATCTAAGGCCCGCAGAATGACCAAACACCGCTGCATCAAATGCAAGCGATACATTTGTGGACCTCATAATATCGATATGTGCTGTGGCTGTGTGGAATAGTTTTATGTTACTGTTTTGATTATTTTTTGTTTAGATATGATCCAAAGAATGTACCCATGTCAGAAGTTCCTATGATTAATAAATACTTTTTCCAAAAAATGCATTTAATTTGGCGTAGTCGGTTCGACGAATGTGTAGTAACCATGTAACAACGAAACTAGTTTAGTTCTCTAGGGTTAAAAAACGTGAGCTAAATATTATTTTAATAGACCCGTGAATGGCTGCCTTCAGACCTCCAAAACCCTTCACTACTGAACGGGATGACCAATTATTAAAACTAAAACCAAGGCGTTGACAACAATCCCGAGTAATAAAATTACTTTGGGAAGCGCCATCTAGTAGCGTTCGTACAGTACGCGGTTTACCAAAGGCATCTACAATAATAACCTGCGCAGTCGCAAGTAGAACCGTAGTAAACGCAGGACTAGTGGTGGACAGTGAACACAATGTTACGTCACTTGCAGCAGGCCCCGCGTCACTGGCGTCGCGCATATGGGCTGCGGCTGCGACGGCAGTTTACTATTCTCAAAATGTAATAAGGTATGATGTCTAGCTGGACACTTACGACAACTAACACCACTGTTACATGACGTAACCAGATGTTTGTCACTTAGACAATTAAAACATAAATTATTAGTGCGAACAAACTTGTAACGATCACTAGGCGATAAACCTTTGAAATCCCAAACACTTATACAACTGTGTATGGCTACCCTTACACAGGGCACAGTCAGGTGTTGGTGCGGTGTTAACTAGCGTTTGTGCAGTCTTGACTGACTTCGATGATGCATCCATACAGCGATCGGAGCTCACCCTATTCGTAACCTCATGCCTAGCCGACGTGCGGTGCAATATTTTAATATGATCGCGAATAAAAGTTTCTAAATCGTCAAATTTAGGCATTTTGTTACCGCTTTGAGTCGTCTCAAATAGACGATCAGTTTCAGAATCTAATTTCTTTAAACCGATATACAAAAAAAGTCACAGAGGTCATCGACCTTTAGGTTCTTTACTGCACGAACAGATGATGCGAAAATATTTAAGAACTTCTCTAAATTATGATCATTACAAACAGAAAAACCTTTCAATTCGTATAATTGATCCAAATATGCGGTTGCTACCAAACGTTTATCTTCGTATTTTGTTTTTAAAGTATTCAAAATTAAAGTATAATTTTCGGCACTAAAGGTGATTCCAGCACAGACAGCTTTAGCCTTACCGGTTAATTTTTCTACAAGATAATGTAATCTCTCGTGATCTGTCAGCGATGTGTTCCTATGTATTATATTTTCGAAACTATCGATAAATAAATTCCAATTTCGAATGTCACCATTAAATCCATCCATTAAATCTAAAAATTCTCACATTGCCTTCCCTATACATTTATGAATCGAATATTTTTGTGAAATCAAATGTAAGCTACTATAAGACTGCTGTCAAAAGCTATTATCGAAAATTAAGGGATAAAAAAAGGTTAGAGGTACAAATACCTTATGGTAAAACGGCACTATTAAATAAAAGTATTTTATGCATGACATCATTAATCTATAATAAATTGCCTGATGACATTAAACAATTACCAATCCTCCAGTTTAAAAAGAAACTACATTCATTCTTAATAGACAAATGTTATTATGATGTCAAAGATTACTTGAATGACAAAAATATTGTATTCCAATGACAAGAAAGGAAAAATAATTATCATTTTTTTCCCACATATGTATGATAATATTGTGAATTGTATTTGAATATCATTTAAATTGCTTGTGTCTTTCCTGCAATGTTGTAATAATGAATTATGACTAATATGACTTCGAATTGAATTTCTATGTATTAATAATTTGTAATATTTTAATAATGTATCGAGACTATATTTTATTATTGTATGCCTCAACGGCGGGACATAGCTGAGCTTATTTTAATTATTTAAGACCTGTATTTATGATGTATACCTATAGTCCACAATAAAGTTGATTTGATTTGATTTGATTTGAAAATCAGGTATTTGAATTGGCGGCAATCGCGGCCGATCGCGGGGGGTGTTGGATGAACCGCCCGTGCAGAGTGGCGTCTCCAAACTCCTAGCGACAAGTTTGATTCGACAATACAAATCATCCGACAATGCTGATAACTCACACAGTAATTAGGATTTAACTCCAACTCTAAAGCATTTATATCATTAATTACGGATTCAAAATCCGCGCATAAACTATCTAAGATTTCTAAAGAACACAAGAAAGCATCTCTGGTCGCCAGATCCGAGATTTGTAGTGCACTATCACAAGTTGATTGTACACATGAGAATAGCGAGTCCCTTTTAGCGTATAAAAGTTTCAACTGAACTTTAATACCAGTACTAACCTTACTACCTTTAAGAGACATCTTGATTTATTATACGTATTCAATAATACACTACAATAAATACTAATGAGTTATAAGTAAGCGATAGATAACAGATAGCGATGCGGTAATAATCATAACAACTTTAGACATAGGTAAGTAAATGAATGTCTATGCGTTGGGCGAACGAACGGAACAACACAGATCGATGAGTTAATATTTCATAAAATTACCCAAATATATATCATTCACGTCGTTCATTAGTTTTTAATCTATGGTTCATTTGTAGGAACGACCGACCGAACAAACAAACAAGTATCTACTAGTTCAACATTAAACGGGTATATTTTATTCGCGTCTACCTACATAAACTTTAACAAAAAATGCGAAAGTTTTATATCTACGTAGGTACTTACGTAAATATATGCGGTGATCTACGACGTACCGAAACCAATTATAACTATACGAAACGAAATAACGTATAGTTATGTACCTAAATGCCTAGATGCGGTTTTTCTACTATTATAACTAGGTAAATAGGCGCGTTGCGTTTATTCCCTATAGAATAAATACTAAAATGTGAAATTACAAGAAAATGACTTTACGATCCGGCTCGAAGGACCAAAGAAAATGGATGCGCGTATGCTACTAATATTGGAAGTGGACTGTATTTTGCGGTTTAGCGATTCTCAGATAATGTATTTGACAACTTGCAGCAGATGGATCTTATTGGAGCCGTTTAGGATTAGGAAGCAGAGAAAAACAGCTCGTATATGGTAGGGAAATTGCACTAACCTTGACCTCCACGTGTCCGTCAGCCGGCGTTCTCTGGATTTCGCAACTCCTGTTCCAATGGCGAGGAGATATAACACTCACGGAACACTGCACAGTTTTCAAATACAAAGCGTTAGCGGTTTTAGGGTCTTTAGCGGATAAGATCTACAAAAAACTATTTTTTTAAAATTACGCGGGACGTCGTCTTAGCGAAGCGAGCGGTACCAAGCGAGACTGGTGCGTTCTCTGTCTCACAAGGATGTGCAGGAAAGGAAAGCAAAACGGGAGGTGTTGCAAGTTGTCACACAAACAAAACGCGGTATTTAAATTCTATGCGGCTAATTACGGAACTAAATTTTACGCGGCAATTACAAAGCGATATAGGCGCAACCAAGTGTCAAACACTTTCCATGGATCAAAACTTCTGTCAGACACTTTAAAGCTCAAATAAAATAAATGAACTTTACTTATTTTTACATGTCTGATTTTTAAATATTATTTTATTTTTATTAAGGTAACTATTACAAAGTTATATTTCAGTAGTCAGACTAATTGTAGTGACCAAACATCCCCTAAACACAAAAATTATTCAGCCGAGAGTATGAGCGCGATAGCACGCATGCGTTTTAGAGCGAGTGAGACGATTTCATGCATTGACTGGATGTCTGGTCACTACAATTTGTCTGACTAATGAAATATAACTTTGTAAAAGTTACCATAATAACATATTTAAAAATCAGCCATGTAAAAATAAGTAAAGTTTATTTACTTTTTGTGGAGCTTTAAAGCGTCTGATAGAAGTTTTGGCCCATGGAAAGTGTCTGACACTTATGATACTACTTTAAAATGATATTCTACAAAACATATATAAAAATCAGCCATAAAACATTAAGTTAACTTGTTATTTTTAGTTCCCTTTCTCATCTGCCATCATCATCATCCCCGTCAGAGGCGCGTCGGAGAGTACAATGAAAAAATCGGTGGAATATCGGGTATATTTGAGACATCAATATCATTCGCCAGAAACTTCTGGCGAATGATATTGATGTCTCAAATATACCGGAGGCCACGGCTAACAACCCAGCTCATATAAAACAGGTCATCAGCCTGAAGCTGGGCGTCACACTCGACGAGCGCGACGTTGTCAGCGCCGAGCGGGTCGGTGGTAGGCAGCTCAATGCGACAGGCTCAGCCGGGGCGATGGAATCTCGGCCGCGCGCCATTGTCGTGCGCCTGGTTCGACGGGATCTGCGCGACAAGCTGCAAGCGAGCGCACGCGTGCGGCGCGGCGCGACCACAGCCGACCTCGACATGCCGGGCCCCGCCCGGCAGTTCTTTCTCAACGAGCGGCTCACCAGGACCAACCGCCAGCTGTTTCACAGAGCGCGTGACGCTGCTGGTCTCGCTGATTGGAAGTTTGTGTGGATCAAGCGAGGCCGCATTCTCGCCAGAAGGAAGCCAGGAGACGCCACCCATAGAATACGATCTGAAACAGACATCTCCCGTGTCTTTGGACCTGTCGTTACAGTTTAGTTTTAATTACTTAACATATTATTTAGTGTCTGTAGTTTTTTGTGTTGTTCATAGTTGTCATAGGTGAAGATGTGCGTTGCTTCTGTTTTTGCATGTTGCTCTATTGCAACTCTGCAGGTTTCTTTGAACAATTTTTTATTCTATATAATATATATACTTATATTTTACATATTATATTACTATTTTTTTTAAATTTACAATTTACTTTGCCAGCGAGAGCTAATTTCATGTTATTAGTTTATATGACTATCTTTGCCTGTGCCTATCACATAGTCGGGTTGAGTTCTTCTAACCAAATAACTCACCCAAGCCTACTCCTGTTCATACACCAACACATATATCGTATACTTATACAAATACACATACAAACAGTGCCCAATACTTCCACATATCACACTTATATTTAATTATTTTTACTTACAATATATGTACAAATATTATATATACTTATTGGTTCTTTGTTCATACACTTACATACTTAATATCTACAACTATTTACATTCATGGCTCCTAGTAAATATATCAAGTTTGGTCTACTGAATGCAGGCTCTTTATGCACAAATCAAGATGAGTTTCTGATAGCCACGAGAAATCATTCTGTGGACATTATGGCTATTAATGAGACTTGGTTACGCAAAGGCGAACAGGACCGAGCTCCTAGTGTACCAGGGTACAAACTAAGGCACATACCGCGACCAGTGTTGCAATCGAATGTTGCGGTATAGAATTGTCGAATCAAAATTTAATTATTATATGTATTTATAGGCCACCAAAGTCTAATAATTAAAATGTATTATATGAAAAATTAGAGATTATTCTAAATACGCTATATACCAAATCAAATAAGAAAATAGTTTTGTGTGGGGACTTCAATATAGATACATTAAAAAGAAATAGCGTAACTCGGGACTTCCAGTGGAAATTTAAAGAAATTCAGAAATTGTCTAAAATGTCTTTCATTTTCTGAAATTTACAAAACTGAAGATCCTAATATAGCATATGATTACTTTCTGGAACATTTTTCGCTTATTGTAAGACCTTTGCTATCCTTACAAATTAATAACTGTTAAATCGAATAGAAATGTTAAATGAGTATCACATGGCATCCGAGTGTGCAGTAGAAAGCAAAGGCATTTATTGTGGAAATATAGACGCGAGCCGACATTTTATAAAAATATTTTCAGAAATTATTCACGCAGATTTCGAAAAATAATTAAATTGACACAAAAAGCGCAAAATAATTACTTTAATTACACCTCAAACAATAAATCAAAAGCTTCTTGGCAGATTATACATAATAAATTACGAATTACCGAGACTATTTTTCGGGTTAAAGTGCAGGGTTCTACAATTACCGATCCGACAGAAATTGCAAATGCTTTTAATAATTTTTTTATCGACCAAACGCAAAATAAATTAACGTCAAATTCAACACCGAACACTACCAATTTGATAAATAATATAATCCACATTCGATGTTTATGCAACCAACTTTACCTCAAAATGTTATAACGGCCATAAAATCATTAAAAAACAAAAGTAGCACAGGGTATGACGGTATATCAACAACAGTTGTAAAATACGTATTGGGCGAAATAGCCTCGCATCTAAGTCACATACTCAATCTATGTATCTGCTCTGGAATATTTCCGGACAGCTTAAAAACAGCCATAGTTAAGCCACTTCTGAAAAAAAAACGAAGAAGAAGAACCCTATTTTTTCTAAAGTGATGGAAAAAATAATTTATGCCTCTCGAGGAACAAAAATGATTCAGAAAGAATTTATAGGGGTATAAATTCAGCTGTTTATGATTTAATAAATAATATAATTAAAAATGTTGATAAAAAAATACTAAATTGAGCAATTTTTACGGAAATGACGAGAGCATTCGACTGTGTTGATCATGAAACACTTATCAGCAAGTTAAATATTATAGACATAAGAGGAAATGTACTTAATCTCATAAAATCCTATCTTTCCAACCGTAAGCAATACACAGAAATAACTAAAATATGTTTAAAAACCAGGCGCAAAAAGAAATACTTGTCTGAGGAAAGAATTATTAGATTTGGCGTACCACAGGGCAGTGTGCTGGGACCTTTGTTATTTCTGCTTTAAGTATATCAATGACCTGCTCCGCTGCATTGACCATCCCATGGTCTTATTTGCTGACGATAGCACTGCCTTGATTAAATGTAATGGCATAAAAACATACGAACAGGACATAAATAATACTTTAGTTGACATTATACACTGGCTTGACCAAAACAATATGATTATTAATGTACCGAAGACTACTATTATGCAATTTTATCAACGCAAGTTACCACAATCACTAAATTTACATTATAGTGGACAAAAAGTAGACCAAGTACTGGTCGCAAAGTTTCTAGGAATAATGATAGATAGCCAACTAACCTGGAAGCCACAAGCAGAAGAAGTTTGTAAAAAACTAAGTTCAGCTGCGTATGTGCTTTTCAACTTATCTAAAAAAGTAAACATGGCCACAAGACTGGTCGCATATCATGGTCTAGTCTCATCGATTTTGAGATTTGGGATAATTTTTTGGGGAAATTGTAGTCTAAGAGAACAGGTGTTCAAGACTCAAAAACGATGTATTAGGGCAATGTTTACACATTGCCCTAATGTAAAAGATAGAAAATTGCCTGAAAGTAACAGATAGTTGTGCCCCTATATTTAAGTCCCTTAAATTACTTACTTTTCCGTCACTGTATATATTCGAAATTGCGGTTTTTGTGAAAACCAATTTGCATCTTTTCAGTACAGTGTCCGAAAACAAAAGGGGGCCAATAAGAACGCAGTATAAAAACATGCTACGTATTGGTGATCATAATACTGCCTTATTGAGGAAAAGTGTTATAGTGTGTATGGGCCCGTCAATATTTAATAAAATTCCCGATGATTTTAAAAATGAAACTATTACGCTTTTTAAGAAGAAATTGTCAGCTTTAGTAATTTCAAAATGTTATTATTCGATCTCCGAATTTCAAAATGATGATAATTTATTTTTTTGACACTTTGACATTATTATTATTATATTTTTACATAATTATCTTGTGATTATTAATGACATTGATTTATATTATTATTATCTTTTTTTTTACATGTTTTGTGATTATTAATAACGTCAATTTGTATAACTTTCATTTGACATATTATTTTGTAATTATTAATGACATCAATTTGTATAACTTTTATTTGCCGGTTCTGCTCCACAGCCACAGCCTTCAAATTAAGTTTTGTGTTTTTTTTTTTTTTAAATATATATGTTTCTAATTATTGGAAGAGATACTTACTATTCCCCTTTTTGTTTTGTTGTTTTCGAAATCTTTCTTATTTTATTTTATTTGTTTATTTCAATAGAGCTTATGATAATTTATTACCTTTTGCATTTGGAAACAATAGTATTGTATAATGTAGAAGCACTTTTTTTTTTCAAGTTTTGTGAATGTGAAGTACCATGGAGCATTTTTATTAGGTTACAACTTGTTTGACATTACGAGCATGGCAGGTGAGAGTTTGTCATGCTCACTCAAATGTCTCGCTGATGGTGGCACGTGTTATTGGGTCATTCAGTTCCCTTCAAAATGGTTGAGCTGAGTGAGGCTGATGCACGCGTCATGCTCGTGAACGGGTGCCGTCGGTTGAGACTGGTCATCTCTTAGCTGCCAGTGGCTTAATTCAATTTCTATCTTTTTAATTAGTTTTTATTCTTATTTATCTACATTGTGCTCACATATTAGAAGCGACATGAAATATGTAACCAAGATTTATGTAACTCATAATATGATTTAAAAGAGTGTCCATGGAGTTTCTTGCACGTTCTTCTCCATAGAGATTTACGCTTTGGAACGTGCAATTTAGCTTCACTTGTTTTTTTTTGACTGACTGACATTTTGACAATTCAAAAGTGCCTGTAATTGGTCTATTTGAAATAAACGTTTCTGATTTCTGATTTCTGATTTGACATATTATTTTTTAAACATTAATGACATCAATTTGTTTAAGTTTTATTTGACACTAGCTTTTGCCCGCGGCTTCGCTCGCGTTAAGTATTATTATTAATTAGGTATATTTTTTGCGGCTTTACTTTTGTTTAGCGTGTGTAAAAAATTAGGGCCTACAAAACTTCTTTGTACACAATATTCTTAACTAATCTGTCATTAGGCGCTAAAACTATCAAGCTATTGGGTGAACTTACTCGTGAGCAAGCAACATAAAACTGTCCATGAGATAAGCAATGTTCTCTCAAGTCAATACCCGCAAATTTGAGAGTTTGCCCCTGAGACTTATTTATTGTCATGGCAAAGCAGACTTTTAGGGGAAACTGTAATCGTTTAAATTCGAACGGGATATCATTCGGTATTAATGGGATTCGTGGTATAAATACAGTTTCCCCTTTCGCAAACCCAGTTAATATAGTGGCTTCCACTATATTGCGATGTAACACTTTCACTTGCAGTCTCGTACCGTTACAAAGTTTTGGTGGTCGACAGATTGCCTGTGTTTTTCAGGATTTGCAGCCTGGTAGGTGGCGACAGATTGCCTGTGTTTTTCAGGGTGTGCAGCCTGGTAGGTGGCGATAGCTTGCCTGTGTTTTTCAGGGTGTGCAGCCAGGTAGGTGGCGACAGCAATTGCACAACGCCATCTATTGTCAACATTTAGAACTAAAAATTATTTTGTTCGTCTTAATTTATTCGTTCCATTACGTACTGATAGTTCAAACTAATACATTTACATCCTCCATCATCCCTTATTTTATCCCCATGGGGGTTGAATTTATCAAAATCCTATTTAAGCGGACGTTTTCATCATAATAGCTTCAATCTTTAATTTCAGTTCAATCAGTCGAAAATCTAAGAAGATTTATACAAACTTTCATCCCCTATTTTATCCCCTTAGGGGTGGAATGTATCAAAATCCTTTCTTAGGAGATGCCTACGTCATAGTAGCTATATGCTTGCAAAGTCTCAGCCCGATCGGTTTAAAATTGACAAAGTTTCATACAAACTTTCATCCCCTATTTTATTCCCTTGGGGGTAGAAATTATCATAATCCTTTCTTATGGGATGCCTACGTCATAGTAGCTATATGCATGCAAAGTCTCAGCCCGATCCGTTTAAAATTGACAAAGTTTCATACAAACTTTCATCCCCTATTTTATCCCCATGGGGGTTGAATTTATCAAAATCCTATTTAAGCGGACGTCTTCATCATAGTAGCTCCAATCTTTAATTTCAGTTCAATCAGTCGAAAATCTAAGAAGATTTATACAAACTTTCATCCCCTATTTTATCCCCTTAGGGGTGGAATGTATCAAAATCCTTTCTTAGGGGATGCCTACGTCATAGTAGCTATATGCTTGCAAAGTCTCAGCCCGATCGGTTTAAAATTGACAAAGTTTCATACAAACTTTCATCCCCTATTTTATCCCCTTGGGGGTAGAATTTATCATAATCCTTTCTTAGGAGATGCCTACGTCATAGTAGCTATATGCATGCAAAGTCTCAGCCCGATCGGTTTAAAATTGACAAAGTTTCATACAAACTTTCATCCCCTATTTTATCCCCTTGGGGGTAGAATTTATCATAATCCTTTCTTAAGAGATGCCTACGTCATAGTAGCTATATGCATGCAAAGTCTCAGCCCGATCGGTTTAAAATTGACAAAGTTTCATTCAAACTTTCATCCCCTATTTTATCCCCTTGGGGGTAGAAATTATCATAATCCTTTCTTAGGGGATGCCTACGTCATAGTAGCTATATGCATGCAGTCTCAGCCCGATCGGTTTAAAATTGACAAAGTTTCATACAAACTTTCATCCCCTATTTTATCCCCTTGGGGGTAGAATTTATTAAAATCCTTTCTTAGCGGATGCCTACGTCATAACATCTAACTGCATGCCAAATTTCAGCCCGATCCCTCCAGTGGTTTGGGCTGTGCGTTGATAGATCACTATGTCGGTCAGTCACCTTTGAGTTTTATATTATTTGACATATTATTTTGTACTAACTAATGCGCACAATTTTTATAATTATTTTGACACATTATTTGAATTTGACATATTACACATAATTATTAAATACATTAATTTATGTTCAAAAGGTAATTATATTGTAATCAGATGTTACGAGTATATGTGTCCATTGAATTCAAATTAAATAAAACTGTTTTGCGTGCCTAGTTTAAGGTACGAGTAGTTAGTAATGGATCCTTGAACATTTTTTTTTTCTGAACATCTTTATCATTTACCTACTAACTGAGCAAATAAAAATTATTATTATTATTTTCAATAATTATCTCAGGACCCTGAGGTCCTGGACCTTTGGAAGGCGTACGAGGAGCCGAAGCCAACTCGCAGAGGCCCTTTAGATAATTATAATGGAACATGATACCAACCGACGATTATCCCTGTACGCGCTATGCTAGTGCACCCAAGGACAACCCCCGGTTGTTGAAAAACTATTGCGACATATGGAAAACAAAGATAATAGGGCTATGGTTTTTGGAGTCTTAAATGGACTGGTAACATGGAACTATGTTAAGACTATGGCCCCTGCCTGAACAACTTTATTAATATCCATCGAAAAAAGGCAGGGGGTGACTTGCACACTCAATAAATGGGCCCCCAAAAAACGGCCGCTAGCACGAAGTGACGTAGCAACAAGAGGGCTGTATTCTGAGGTGCATGAGGAGTGGAGAGGTATACCACGGCTATCAGGACAATCCCGGAAGTACGGTCAAGATCCCTACCAGCACCTTACTGGATTATACATCCTTCTCCCGAGCACGTTTGCTCTTGCGAATCTCCACTCAAGCCAGCCAATAAAGGCAAGAGAGAGATGGGAGCTCAGTTCCTCGTCAGTGTTCACAACGGCCGGCCAATAAAGGCAAGCCGGAGATGAAGAACAAGAATTTCCCGGGAGATCGGGTCCGTGGGGTCGCTAATGCCCAACAGTTCGCCACAAAACTGCACTGCGGATTGTATCTCTCTTAGTCTGGCCCCTCACCCTAGGCATATTACGGCAAAGCAAACTTCACCGATACAGACCTAGGGTATATTGGAGCACGCAAGCCCCACCACGACGTCAACGTAGAGATACGGCGATGGGTTATTATTATTATTATTATCGTTTATTCATCATTATAACATACAAATTATATTTTTAAATATTTCAATAAAAAATAAAAAACATTTAAAAATATAAAAAATAGTGTCCCACCGGTATCGGGAACAGGGTCCAAGCTACCGGCGGTCAGGGCTCCAGAGAAAGGAACCTCCTAACAATACGAGCCGTGTCCAGGAGTACCGCTTTCTGAATCAAGTCCTTGATCCAGTCGCCTAACGCGAGCCTCCTAAGCTGTTGGTCGAGGCTCTTGGCTATTAAGCCATTGCCCGACACGACTATCGGTACAATGATCGCCGAGTCCACATTCCACATATAGACAACCTCGCGAGCCAATATACTTGATTTGTTTATCTTTCTCGACTTTCACGAGGTTCTCGTCATGCGGAACGGATATGTCAACAATTGCACGCCTCTCGCTTCGGTCCACCACCACTATATCAGGCTTATTGGCTAAAATAGTCCTGTCAGTGATGATGGACCGATCCCAGTACAAAGTGATATGACCATTATCAAGAACTGGATTGGGCTCGTACCTATAGTACACTTCCGATTCTACAAGAGAGTATTTCAGAGCAAGTTGCTGATGGATAATCCTGGCTGTGGTATAGTGGAATAGTAGAAGTGGTGTGGAATAAGGTTGTGTCTATGCAAGTACTCTCCGTTAGCTAGACGAGAACAACCAGAGATAATGTGACGAATTGATTCTCCCGGACGGTGACATGCCCGACATATGTCAACCGTGCCGTCCTTCACAATAAATCTCCGGTAGTTATTCGTCATGATAACTTCGTCCATAATTGCACAGACAAAACCTTCGGTTTCCCCAAAGAGGTCACCGGAACGCAGCCAGGCTACGGACGCCAATTGGTCTACATCGGGCCCGTGAAGGGCCCGGAAAAAGCGTCCGTGAAGTTCCCTGCTCTGTCATACTTCCCTGCGATCGTTAGTGTCAAGCACTACCGGTTTGCGCCAGTTCTCATTAGCCATGGAGAGCGGCTGCGGGGTGAGTCCCTTGTCCACTGCCACTACATCTCGATGTATACCCACGTCGGCAGCTAGGAAATATTCTCTGAGACTGCATACCTCGCGGTTGTGTAGGGTCTTAGCATTTAAAAAACCTCGACCCCCACATTTCCGCGGGATATACAATCTCATCACCGACGATCGTGGATGATGCATTCGGTATGCAGGCAGCAGAGTGCGGACCCTCCTATCCAGGGCGTCAAGTTCCGTTTGAGTCCATTTGAGCACGCCGAAAGAGTACATCAATACCGGCATGACCCAACCGTTGAAGGCGCGCACCTTGTTTCCGCCTGAAAGAAGGCTATTGAATACCTTCTTCAGGCATCCAAAGAAACGCTCCTTCAATGATTGCTTCATGTCAGTGATATTGATGCCTAGTGCTTCCGACATACCCAAATACTTATAGGTTTCGGTTGGAGAGAGGGATCTCAGGTTTATGGAATCCGTGAGCTGAATGTCCGCGGATTCCACAACCTCCCCTCGCTTTACATGCATGACCGCACATTTGTCCACACCAAACTCCATCCTGATGGCACTACTGAAGGTTTCAGTTACCTTCAGTAGCTCCATCAGTTGCAGATTGTTGGGGGCAAAAAGTTTCAGGTCATCCATGTAAAGTAGGTGAGATATTACCTGACCACCTCTCTTCAACCGATAGCCTAGACCTGAATTTTCCAGCAGTGTGCTTAGAGGATTCAAGGCTAGGCAAAACCAAAGTGGACTCAAACTATCTCCCTGGAATATACCTCGCTCGATCCTTGCAGGTTCGCTATTCCTCTGGGTATGTCGACATCCTGGATAGCGGAGGTCCATACTCCATTGCCACTAATTGCTGACTTGGCGACCCTTTCGGTTCGGGCACGCTCAGCGCAGCTATATTGTAAATCTGTACTTTTTTTTTACCTATTGTATTGCCTGCATCGAATAAATACTATTCTATTTTATTCTATTCATACACGACATCAGGAAGGTGCGTACTGTATAAATTTTATACAATTCCAGCACCCTCATGAGCCATGTATGAGGAACAGAGTCATAGGCCTTCTTATAATCTATCCAACATGTCGACAGATCCTTTCGGGAACGTCGAACCTGTTAGCTAATGGTCATATCAATAAGGAGCAGCTCCTTAGTACCGCGGGACCCGTTCCTACATCCATTCTGAGAAGGTGACGTGATTAAATTTTTGTCAATATGACTATTAATTTTGCTTCTCAGTATGGATGTAAGAACTTTATAGACCGTCGGCAAACACGTGATCGGTCTATAATTTTTAGGCTCCGCAGTACTCCCTGACTTATGGAGCAGGTAGGTTATTCCTGTTGTTAGGAACTGGGGTAGCGACCCTAACTCTAAGGCAGACTGGAACTGTTGTGCCAAGCGAGCGTGCGATCTTGTAAACCACTTAATCCAGAAATTGTGCAGCCCATCCGGCCCTGGAGATTTCCAGTTTGGCAACGGACGGACTGCACGAGCTACATCTTGGGGGCTGATGTCAATTGCCCCCATTTGTGGTATTGGATCGCACGCACGCTCGACCTCTCGAGTCCAGACACCCTCGGTGTGACTGACAGGCACCGACCAGATGCTGCGACAGAATGAACTCATGGCGTCATCATCCGGGGGGCACGCATCAGTCACACCTTGGTCTTGTCTCTCCCAAAACCTATAAACCCACCTTTCATTACTCCGGAATGTGCGATTCTGGGTGTATCGCTCAACCCGCCGCTTATACCTTCGGATATACTGTTAATAGATGGCGCCGCTGTGCTTCAAATGATTAATGCTTAATTAATGCTTATTTTTGTACTTTCTTTTTAATTCTTCAAACATTGAAATAATTTATAATTTCTTATAAAGAGATGAAGATATTAAAATTGAATATCAATTTATAAATATTTGATTATCTATGTGTTAGTTTTCAAACTTGTCTCAAGTTGAATATGGATTTACTTGTGATGAATCATAAACTTCAAGCTTCAGTTATATAAATATTTTATTCACTTTGATCAACACAATTTCATATTTATCATTTTATTAACAATCATTTTCAAATACACGGATTGGTAGGACATGTTCACTGTTCAACAACTCAGAGCAGACTGACTCTGTCCAGAATGACAGTTACAAGCTCGATGTTTCCCCACCACTAACTTTCACAAACACTCGGTCCGACCAATCAGAGCAAAGTAAACAGTACGTAACCTCAATTGACTAACTAATATACATTGGGGTTTATCAATAATTAACTGCAAGTAAATATTTCATTTTAACAATTATGATATATTTATACAAAACAAATACATAAACTCTATTACAATAAATTATTACTTAATGTCTACAATGAATGCCTCAAGTTCATGTAACTACTAGCGCCATCTATCGCTTATAGATGGAAGTTGAACGATTTATGAATATTTTCTTTAAAAATCATTACTTATTTATAAAAAATAACTAGTAGGTAGTATAAATAATACTTAGACCAAAGAGTTATGACTAAGCTCAATTGGTTGTTCGCTAAGTTAATTTCGATTATCTCGTTCCAGCGCCTTTCGTTCAATTTTATTTTTAACCATGTGTATTGTCTACTTATTTTACCAAAATGAGTAAATATGCGTTGTTATATAGATTTAAAAAAGAACTCAAATAATTGCTATGCATAATCAAGGTAAAAACTTGTCAGAAGTAGCCAGAGAGACCGGTGTAAACGTAAGTAGTTTTTTTTAACGCTTATAAACAAAAAACTCCTAAATAATAATCATTATTGGATATCATATATTTCTGTTTTATTGTTGCAGAGAAAAACAGTTGTTCTATGGATATGATGATTTGAAGAAGAGGGTTCTTTGAAACACCATCAAAGAGCTGGCAGACTAAAACTAATAAACATGTTGCAGCATCAAACCATGATAAGAGAGTACAAAGAAAACGGACGTCGGTCGACGAACCACTATGCTATATTTTAAACTTATTCTCTGTATTAACTGGAGACCTTGTTATGTGTGTTTAACTTAATATCCGTATTTAAAACAACTTAAAAAATTTATGAACACTTGATGTGTTGTTGTGCAATTTTATAGTTTAAAAACTATAAAATTGCCTACATTTTTAATCTTTTTGACCTTTGTGATAAAATTATCTGGTCTTTTGTTTGTTTTTGTTAAGGTTACATAAGCTTCAATCCTCTTTCCAATTTTGGAAACGAATACTTAAGCTATGGCCTCAATAAGGAATTTATATATAATACTATAATCTTATTCGGTGATTAATAAACGGTGATTGTTAAATTTGATTAAGAAATTGTAAGAAATAAACATATTATTTTTTAATAGTGCCTTTTGGCAACTGTTTACCTGTATTTTTTTCGTTTTGCTGAGTAACTACCCACTTGAATATTATATTACAAATAAATATCCACTTGTTAGCTTTGATATAAAATTTCTTCCAACTTCTTTTGTTACTTACAAAAAGACTTACAAAAAAACTTTTTTTTTAATAGGCTCGTGTTTGACCACTATCTCACCTGATGGTAAGTGATGATGTGGCCGACGATGGAGGACTCATCCACAAATTGAAGTGTATACAGTCTACCGTCCTCCTTGACTAAGAGTGGACTCGTTGCCTATGTCCGGCAGCGGTGAATCATCGCTCTACGTTTACGTCTATTTTTTTTAAGGTGGGAAATCATCTAATGACTTCTCCCGCTCTAGAGCAAAGTAAGAGAGCTTGTCTTGTGAATGTCAGACTTTTACTGACTAATACCACATCTATGTTCCTGCAATTGCCTTTAGGCACGCATAGAATACTACGCGAGCTACCATCAACTTCCGAAATTAAAATTACATTGTAATTATAATAGAAAGCTGTTCATTTTTACTTTTTGGAGTATTTGTAATGTTGAAGTCAGTTGTATTTTTTTTTGCAAAGTCATAATTTATCAAATCACCTGTACCCCATTTTTCCTTTTTTTATGGTGGAAAATCAGCAATAACTTCACCCGCTCTGAGTGAAGCAAGAGGACGTGCCAGACTGATAATGAAAACCCACCTGTGCTCCTTAGCCTTCTCGTTTCAGGGCCACGGAACTCTTCACACATACCCGCAGCAAATTTCTGCCTCTTTAGTGTTCAAACAAAAATAAATCGCAAGTAACTTTTACTCGTTTATTTGATTCAATTTCTCATTACATTCACTGATAATATAATTATTATGCACTTTTTTATACAAAGTCTACTGAGTCCTCCTACAAAATGGACTCAAAAGTTTAACCGGATCTAGTGAGGGTCGCGACAATCTGACACTTGGGGAAAGCCTACGTCCAGCAGTTGACATTTTTCAACTGAAATGATAAATGTATGATGACATTTATTTATTTATTAAAGCTTGGAGGACTCACAGCTTATAAAAAAAAAAACAATCATAGACGGCAGCTAGCCAATTACAAGTCCTCACGTGTAGCGTCAGATTTAAAATTGAGAAGTGAGCATAATCAGACCTTAACACAATGAACTTATTAAAAGATTATGGTTAGATACACAAAACCACATTCAAGAGTTAAAAATATTACAGAAAAATAGGAAAACAATTTGAAGGTTACTTGAGGCTTATGCGTCTTCTGGCTGACGTCACACTACTCATAAAAGGATCCAAGTCATGCTGCTTACATATATTTTTAAACTGTCTACTTGAACGTATAATAAAACTATTCTATAGTCTATGATTTGTTGATGCTAGAGGCACACGTAAGGGTGGATTATGACGGAATAATTTTTGTGGCACATTAAAATAAAATTTAGATAGAATTCGGGGCTGTCAATATTGATATGGAAAAGTTTTTAATACGGTCAAAAAGTCAGCAATCTCACATCGATCTTAGACAGGTAATAAATGTTATTTTTACAGAGCCAGAGATAATCGATGGAATGATAAGGAATTTTTGATGAAAACAAAGATATTTAATTAAACGCTTTTGGATGTTTTCAGTGTATCATGTATACAGTCGTTTAAATAATCATTTGCAAATCTTCAAATTCCATTCAGCTGGAACCGCGTCGCACGATACTTTTCATTTCTTGTCTGCCTATTTGGTTTGTCTCAGCATTGCGTAAAAGCTGTAGGATGACTTTAAAATCTGAAAACAAAAGAAAGGCGATCAAAATGGATTCCATAATAAAATTTTATGTCAACGAAACTATGCTATACTAGCTTCTGCAAGCGGCTATGCCCGCATGAAAGTAGGTTTCACCATACATACTTTAGAACCCCGTTTCATACATTTAGGGGATGTTCAAAATACGTCGTAAAAGAAAACCTTATGTAAAACACTCTTAGTCCCAATAGTTTCGGCTGTGAGTTTATATGGCAGTCAGTCAATTTCTTCTTTTATACTATATATAGTATATATAATAGCTTTTACCAGCGACTACGCCCGCGTGAAAATAGAAAATATAGGCCTATGATACTCAGTGATAAAGTAACTTTCTACTGGTGATTTTTAAAATCTGTTCAATAGTTTTTAAGTTAAATCGTAACATACAAACAAACAAAAAATCAAATCTTTCCTCTTTATAGATAACTAGCTTTTGCCCGCAGCTTTCTTCCCGTCAACTGACTATAACTATATTCTACTCTACTCAACTCTACCCTACTCTACCCCACTCTACCCCACTCTATCCTAGTCTAGCCTACTCTATCCTACGTTACTCTACCCTACTCTACCCTGCTCTACCTTACTCTATCCTACTCTACCCTACTCTACCCTACTCTACCCTACTCTACCCTACTCTACCCTACTCTACCCTACTCTACCCTACTCTACCCTACTCTACCCTACTCTACCCTACTCTACTCTGCCCTACTCTGCCCTACTCTGCCTTACTCGATAAAAAGTATCCTATGTCCGTCTCTTGGTTCTAAGCTACTTCCCCACCAATTTTCAGCCAAATCGGTTCAGCCTTTTTTTTTTTTTTTTATTCTTGATAGGTTCGCGCTTGACCGCTAACTCACCTGATGGAAAGCGACGATGCGGTCGACGATGGAACGCGCTTACCTAGAAGTAACCTATTCACTCTTGACTTAAAGATTCCCGGGTTGTAGCCATCAGGAAAAACAGATTCCGGCAAGGAATTCCACTCCTTAGCTGTACGCACTATGAATGTGTTCGCAAAACGTTTTGTACGTATAGGTGGGATGTCCACCATGTACCGGTGGCGCATTGCCGTACGCCTGGTGGTCCGATGATGGAACGGGCTAGGCGGAATTAGGTTATGCAATTCCGACGCACACTCCCCGAAATGCAACCGGTAGAAAACCGACAGGCTAGCAACTCTGCGTCGATGCTCAAGACTTTGAAGCCTCGACTCAACGAGTGCATCATTGCCAATGATCCTCTTGGCTCGCCTCTCAATTGCCTCAAGTGCATCAAGCTGGTATCGGGCAGATCCGTCCCAAAGATGAGAGCAGTACTCCATACACGATCGAACTTGCGCTTGATAAAGTTTGAGCAGCTGTTCGGGCGTGAAGTACCGTCTGACCTTCGCGAGCTTTAGCTTTAGCTTTTAGTTATAAATAGTGTAACTAACACGACTTTCTTTTATATTACGAGTATATATAGATAGATATTAGTTTTGATTACGTGGGACACTCAGAAAGTTTTGAGAAACTAAAAAAGTAACTTCTATGGATATTTTTTTTTAATTTAAACTTTTCAAAGAACTCTTCACCAGCCTCTATGCAAAGTTTCATGCGTCTAAATCAATTCTCGAAACATTTTTCCAGTCCGCCCCAGACACCTCTTCCACGGCCTTCTTGAACACTTCTAGCGCGTCTTCCGGCGATGAAAACTGTGTACTTTTCTGCTGATTTTCTATTTTAAGGAATAAAAAGAAGTCACACGGAGCCAGATCAGGACTGTAAGGAGGGTGCCCCAAGACTCTGACCGGTGTGTTGTCGAGAAAGTCACTTGTCTTGAGCGCAGAGTGCGCGGGCGCGTTGTCATGGTGACAGTACCCCGCGGAGCCCGGAGTTCTCGTTGCGGACCAAATTTCTTTCAGGCATTTTGTAGTACTATTCGACGTTGATGCTGTTTTGGTATCGTAATGGAATTGAAATCAGATACCCCGTCAAAGTGAAGAAACTAGCGATCAAAATTTTCCCTGCGCTTCTCGGTCGCCCACCGCAAACTACACCCGCGATAGGCAAACTATCCTCCTCACGCAAAGGTGCTCGTGTAGAATCTTACGAACGCTTCCCGAACTAATCTGCAGTGTATACTGAATCTCTTCGTAAGTAATTCGTGACAGCCGTCGTAGGACGACCACTCCTTTGTTCATCCCCCAAAGTAAGGCGACAGCGCTTGAACTCACTATACTAGCGGTAGATGGTTGCTTTTGAAGGTCCTTCATCCATAAAAGCAATTCGAAGTTGATCAAATGACTCATCAGCTTTTAGGCCACATTTAAAATCGAGTAGAAAATCATCACACGAAAATGTTCTCGATGCAGATCCATTTTTAAATGAGACACGATAATTTGATTGGGCTCTCGAAAAATTGTGGAGGGAAATTCGAATATTGAACAATGGTATTTTTACTTTTAAATAAACAAAGTTTTCAAAATAATTAATTACAGTGCCATACATAAAAACTTTAAAACTTTCTGAGTGGCCTGGTATATAGATTACTGTGCCTTAATAGGGGGGCAGAGTTATTCGCGTCCGTAGGAACTACCTAGCCACTACCCTACACGTGCCCCCTGGGTGGTGCTAAATGAATAACAACGCCGGGTCTCGGGCGGCGGTGACTTAACCCGACCAAACCAGCCTAATCAGCTTGGTCTAACAGTGAGAGTAGGAAATGACTCACACAAACCGCAACCCTGTGAACTCTATCTGCAGGATCGGTAGCCTTGGCTTAATTGTCCGGACTATGAAGAAGACAACTTCTATAAAAAATTACCCTAAGTCTACGGTGAGATTCGTGCCAAGAGACTGCATGGCTGGTGGGAGACCAGTCGCAAACGATCCACATCGACGGACCTGGCAAACGTCGTTGCATTAGCCTTCTAGGGAGAATAGGCGTCACCTTCCTAGCGACCTGTTATATCGGCCTTACTCGTGGGAATAAAATGAACCAATTAAATACAAATAATCAACAAACTTTACCAAACTCTAAAAAACCAACCAACCCTAACAGCATGATCCAACAAACTCTGTATGAAAGCATGTTTACTCGGAACAGAAGCAACTCGACATCGTCTCTGCCAACTAAGCTTAATTACTATAATTACAACCAACAAAACAAGGAGAAAGACAATCTGGATTCACAGACCGATACTCTGCCGATTGCCAGTGACGACATAATATCAGACCATGAAGAATGGCAAAGGGATGAAATTCCCACCAGAAGAAAGAAAAGGAAAGAAACAAGTCCAATTCACAATGACGGGAATAAAAAACAGAAAAATTCCCCAGACTTTGTGATTCCTACACGCAATAGTTTTGAACTACTCGATACGGAGCCTACGAATAAAACCAACAATACAGATAAAGTATATGTACCAAAGCCAGAACCCATCTTTGTTACGGGCGTAATTAACGTAAATTCTCTTAAAGATGTACTAAACAAATTTGTAAAAAGCGATCTTTACCTCATGACCACACTAAGATCTGGGCACGTCATAAAAATTATACCTAAAGACATCCAGACATACAAAACGATTCGAGAGAATTTCATTGCTGATAATATCTCACACTATACTTACCAGCTTAAAAGCGAGCGAGCGTACAGAGTAGTATTACGCGGACTCCATGCTTCAGAAAATACCACAGAAATTTCAAAAGAATTGTATGAAATTGGACATGAAGTGAGACAAATAGTCAATATCAGACATCGAGCTACAAAGGAACCGTTGCCTGTTTTTTATGTCGACTTAGAACCAAAACCAAACAACAAAGCCATTTTCGATGTAAAATACTTGAATAACATGAAGATTACTTTTGAAGCCCCATATAAGAAAAAGGAAATCATTCAATGCAAGAGGTGTCAGAGATTTGGGCATTCCAAGAACCAATGTTTCAGGCCCTATCGCTGTGTTAAATGCGGTAGCGCTCACCCTACAACAACATGTACCATAAAACCAGACACTGAGGCTACTTGCGCGAACTGTGACGAAAAACACCCCGCTAGTTACAAAGGATGCAAAGTGTACAAACAGTATAGAGAAAGAATTCTTAAATTAGACCCTAAGACAAAAGAAACACCAATGCCTAGCAATATAGAGATGAAAAACCCGGGTCCCCACCCGGGTTCAAAGCCTAACTGCACAGATAATCAAAACCTAATTAAAACCTATTCAGAAGCAACGAAAACCAAAAAACAATATACTCAAAAAGACATAAAGAACGATTTGGCCGACCTTACTGACTTAATGGACATAATGTTCGAAAAACTACAACATTCGATGTTGACAATGATGGAAGAAATCATGGACAAAATGATGGACCGTATGGTCCAGCTAGTCAGCAGCCTGGTTAAAAAATGACCCGGAACCTCCAAGTAGTCACTTGGAACGCCAACGGCTTGACGGAACGACGTCAAGAACTAGAAACTTTCCTCAGAACAGAAATGATTGATATTGCACTAATCTCTGAAACAAGATTCACACCGAAGACACACATAAACTTTAATAACTATACAGTGTATACAACCAATCACCCAACTGGGAATAGCCATGGAGGAACAGCAGTGATTATTAAAAGCAACATTAAACACTACCCTATTGAGGAATACCGAACAGAAAAAATACAAGCAACATCTATTAAACTTGTAGACAGCAAACTAGAAACAGTATTCTCCGCTGTATACTGTCCTCCAAAACATACTATAACTGCCAGCGACTTCGCAAATTATTTTTCTACATTGGGTAACAGATTTATATGTGCTGGCGACTGGAATTCAAAACATTTAAATTGGGGATCTAGGCTGACCAACACTAGAGGAAGACAACTCTGTAAAGCCACAGAAGAGATGAAGTTAGAATGTCATTCCGGCAGAGAACCTACCTATTGGCCTACCGACAGACTAAGAATCCCAGACTTATTAGACTTTTTTATTGTTAAAAACATAGATAGTAACTACTTAAACATAGAACCACGTATAGATCTCACATCTGACCACACACCAGTTATACTGAATGTTACTACAACAGTTAATCTGGTAGAACCCCCCCTTAGAATATACAACTTAAACACTACAGACTGGACAATCTATAAAAATATAATCACGACAGAGACAGAACTAAAGACCAAGATTAATACAATAGAAGAACTCGAAAGACAACTGGAACAACTTAATATGTCTATTCACATTGCTGCCAATTCTGCAACTCCAAAAAAGACAGGTAAAGGAAAACCTATGAAACATAACTCATATCCAAAGGATATTAAAGAGAAAATACAAGAGCGCCGTCGTTTGAGAAAAACCTGGCATACTACTGGATATCCCAGTGATAGGACTGCATTCAATAGTTTCTCAAACGAACTCAAAGGCCTTATCAGCACCCTAGAAAATGATAATATTCAACACTATCTTTCGAACCTAGATCCAACGAGAGACACAAACTACTCGCTGTGGAAGGCTACCAAGAATCTAAAGCGCCCGAAAATCCACATATCTCCTATAAATGATGGAAAAGGAGGATGGGCAAGATCAAATAAAGAAAAGGCAACAATCTTTGCAGAACATTTGAAAACAGTTTTCCAACCATTCCCTGAAAACAATCCCGAAAAAACTATGGAAATCAAGAAATACATTGAATCTGCGAACCAAATGTGTCTTCCACTAAAAAGTACCAGCCCAAAAGAAATCATGAAAGAAATAAGGAACCTTAAGGAAGGTAAAGCACCCGGCTATGACCTCATTGATGCCACATTACTTAAAAACCTGCCTCATAAAGGTGTAATGAAATTAGTTAACATCTTTAATGCCAGCTTAAGTCTAGAACATTTCCCTGGGCAATGGAAAATTGCACATGTAGTCATGGTACCGAAACCCGGTAAACCCCCACACGAAGCTACTTCATATAGACCTATCAGCCTGCTACCAGTTATTGGCAAACTGTTTGAAAGGATATTGCTTAACAGGATGAAAGAACATCTAAGTGCAGTATTACCGAACCATCAATTTGGATTTCGGGAAAAACACGGGACAATTGAACAGGTACACCGTATAATTGACACCATTAGCAGATGCCTTGAAAATAAATTATATTGCTCGGCAGTCTTTTTGGATATCAGCCAAGCGTTTGATAAAGTATGGCATGACGGCCTCCTGTTCAAGATAAAAAAGCATCTCCCGCATTGTCTATTCCGAATACTTAAATCTTACCTAGATAAAAGATGCTACCAAGTGAAGTACAGCGATGATCTCTCAGAAGTACACGAAATAAAATCAGGTGTCCCTCAAGGCAGTATCTTGGGCCCTGTACTATACCTAATTTTTACAGCAGATATCCCAACAACTGACTACACCACGACTGCGACTTACGCTGACGATACGGCATTACTGTCGGCTCATAGCAACCCAGAAACGGCTTCATCACAGTTGCAAAACCACCTAACAGAAGTTGAGACGTGGCTGAAGCGTTGGAGAATAAAAGCCAATGAGAGCAAATCGGTACATGTAACATTTACACTTAGGCGAGAAACATGTCCACCAGTAACGCTAAACTGCAAAGTTATCCCTCAAGATAATAACGCAAAATACTTGGGCATGCACCTAGACAGAAAACTTACATGGCAAAAACATATTTGGACAAAGCGGAAACAACTAGATGGAAAACTGCGGTCACTGAACTGGTTATTGGGACGCCAATCACAACTAAATCCCAACAGCAAGATGCTAGTATATAAAACGTCCATAAAACCAATCTGGACTTACGGAATACAGTTGTGGGGAACTGCCAGCAATAGCAATATAGATATCCTGGAAAGATTCCAGACCAAAGCTCCGAGAACAATGTTTGGCATCCCTCATTGTATAAGTAATAGATACATATACTTCGACTTCGGCCTAAAAACAGTTCGGCAGGAAATAGCTCAACACAGCCTGAAGTATCAGGAGAAGCTGACCGTCCATGTAAACAAACTGGCACACGCTCTAAGTGGAGAAGATGCTCTTCAGTATACCCGGCTAAAAAGAAGTGACATACCGAGCCTACATAAAAGATTTACCACTTGACAACAAGAGAGTCGTGTGAAAAGAATTTTCACACAAGTGTGGCTCTTGAGGAAAACATAAACTGAGAAATCAAACAAAGAAGTGGCTTATTGTTGGAAAACAGATTGCCATGAAGCAGAAATCATCAAAAAAAAAAAAAAAAACTTAATTATTGCTAATTACTGATTAGGTGAACCCAGACCGACCTAAAAAAGCATGGAGTTACGCATTGAGATGATTCGAGCCTCCTGTGATGCATTACTTAGCATGAATGAACTGAACTTAGCATGAACAGGTTCACTTGCGTTCTGGCACCGTCTTTACCGTGACATATGTGTCGAGGGAGAGTGGGATGATGCGGCCAGCAGTAGGCCGCAGCGGGCGTTTCGCGCGCTCCATCACCAGCACCAGCGAACGCCGGAATGACAGCTGCGCGCGCCGCCACTCCATGCTGTATAGTGACTGCGTCACCCGCTCGCTCTGACAACACACAGTAATGCAGACCAAAATATTAGCCTTTTGGATACCACGTCTCGTCAAAGGGTTCGTATCTATTTCCGTAAGATACGGCGTATTATTTATATGGCCCCGTTATTCATTAACCCAAAATGGCTTACACATTAAGATAAGAGGCAAAAATGAGTGAGCTAGTTACATCGTTTTTAATGAGGGGGTGTGTCAAGTGCCTGGCTGGAAAATCGCTTTAATCGCGCGAGTCTCGAGATGTTATAAAAATACTGTGATTTACCAATAAATACTAAACCTCTTACCTCTGCTGTGACTTCATTTCCATAATAACAGAATATGAATAGCTCAATCAGAATGCAAATGATGAACAACGTGGTCGACGCAAACTCGATGCTCAGTACTTTTAGCTGCAACCAAACAACAGAGGTAAAATGAGGGTTTGTCGCTAATGACGTTAGGTACCGCCTGCAACAGTCTAGCTAGCTAGTACACTCACGCTAACTATCTTGTAGGCTGCCATGCACAGGATCCAGCCGCCCACGCCGAACTGCACTAGCAATGGCACAGCGAACACGTCATGCAACACAGCGCACATCCTGCACACACACACACCTGCGATATTCTCTGGTATTGTCATCATTATTATACGTTTTTTTCACAGGCCTGTTGGTCTAGTGGTCAGTGGCCCTGACTGCTATGACGGAGGCCATGGGTTTGATTCCCACCCAGGACAAATGTTTGTATGATGAGCACGGTCATTTGTTCTGTGTTAGAGAGTATTTTATTTTATCTATAATGTGTATGTATTTAGAAATATATTTAAGTATGTTTATCAGTTGTCTAGTACTCATACCACAAGCTCTGCTTAATTTGGGACTAGATGGCGTTGTGTGAAAGTTGTGGAAAAAATATTATAAAAAATTGTTGAACTCACTCGGTGATCTTGTTGTAATGCACCAAACAATCTACGAACAGTTTGTGTAGTGCGGCGTCATAGTCGTCTCCAGTCCCAGTACACGCAGCGCTAGCTCTTTCTGGCAACGTCTCGAAATTCAATCTGTTAATAAAGTCATTTTGTAGCGCTTGGAAATATTCACGTTCTATCGTTTCTACTTAAAACGATTCTGTATGGAAATCAGAATTTATAATAAAATGAACAAACAGTTTTACCGTCGTTATTTAAGTTTGTCATTATTTACTGGATTACTCAATACTCAATTCTTTCTCAATTACTGACATCTATAAGTTAAATACATTCCTCAGTATAGGTAGGTACTCGTACCTCAAAATTCTCAGTTGCGTTTTGCACTGATCTAGGATTGTGGCCATAAATGCATCCATCGTAGTGTTACCAATTGCTACCAGATTAGTGGTGTAGAATGAATACAACAGCACTACGGCAAATCTGTGAAACATATTCGCAAGGTAAGTTGAATTGCAGTACATAACTTGCTATTTTTTTATTTTTTTAGGTTAATAAATAAAACCAGCCCTTATTTTCAAAAGTAAAATAGTGTATTTTGTTCAAAATTTAAAGATGAAATTCATCTATTTTCGGATGTAAGCCTCCTTACTCTTTATGTCGATACTGTTACCGGCCCACGCTGAAAACCAGCGCCGTAGACTCATCGCATTTTACGTGTGGTCACGGCATTATGCTGAGCGTTCGGCCGTTTTGCGCGGATGTGGCGCATATTTCTTTCACATAGTGTGTGGTGAGGCGTGTAAATAGCCTCAACCTGATAAAGGATGGTGTTTTAAGACTACCAATATGGCGGTGAAATTATGGTTATATTACACAAAATTAAATCCCTGTTGACGATTCCCTGAGGCACCTACCCCTACAACGACGATAGCAACTCAAAGCCCACGTACCTTGCTAATCCAGTGAACCCACTTGTCGTCAGGAAAGCGCTTCGCTCACGGATGTGTGGTCGGTGTGTGTGGCTGCAGGCCGGCGAGCTAAATCTTCATTCATCCACCGGTGGGCTGGTCAGAACTCGTGAAACCAACACTGCACTTTATGGTCTTAATGTCTCACAGTAGCAGATACACTTATTCCACGAGAATTCTCAGGTTTTCAACAGATATGGGATTTTTACAGCGGAGTGGTTTTTATTCGACGCAATGTCGATTTGCGTAGCGGACACAACACTGTTTTGTTAGCGGGTTAGACGCCATCTAGCAGTCTTTAGCGAGCGTCTCAAGAAAGCATTCGATACGTCACCAGTGGGCGTTGCGGTCGTAGATATTGGTGAAGGAAATCGTCAACAGAGACTCAATTAACTTAGAGAATGCGGGAATGGTAACTAATTTATATTATTTATTCTCTAAAAATACATATACCTTAAGAAAAGGCATTGACGCTTCACCATGCTCCCCCCCTTGGAAGGACGCAAGTGCTTTCAAAGGGAAAGGTGAAAATTGTAAAGATTTACTGACCTAGATCATGATCAGAAAGTCTAAGCTTTATCACTAAATGCGGAAAATAAAAATCATTTAGAATACTAATCCTAAAAATGCGGAAAATAAAAATCAGTTAGAATACTAAACCTAAACCTTAAAAAACTACGAGTATCGTTAAAATGAAATTTTATTGCGTTGGAATAGGATATAGTTTTGTGACAGAGCGTTCAAAATTACCGAACCTTGTCCTCACCATTGCAACGCGAGCGACATTGTCAGTCCCTTTATAAGGATGCGGTTTTAATGGTTTTACATTGGCTTCCCACATAACGCCAAAATGTGGGGAGCGAGGTGGAATAATTTTCCACTTAATGCGGCGAGTTGATAACTCATTTAAAAAAGACGAATTGAGGTTTGACCTCATTAAGAAATTATAAAGTTCATCTAGCTGAGCTTTAGCACCAACGAAATTGGTAGCGTTATCCGAGTAGAGACAGGATACTGGCCCTCGACGCGAGATAAAACGCTCAAACGCGGATAAAAAGGCGTCGGTAGCAAGTTCAGAGACTAACTCTACATGGACAGCCTTGGTTACCAAGCACACAAACAAGCAGATGTAAGCCTTTTGAGCGTGTTGACCTCTGCGACGAGAGAGAGTTATGCGTATGGGACCAGCATAATCCACTCCAGTATGGACAAATGCCTTTGATTCCGATACACGGTATTCAGGAAGGTCCGCCATCATTGGAGTGGGATGCGTCGGATTAACTCTAAAGCATGTGTTGCATTGTCGCAACTTGGACCTAATGACAGTCCTGGCATCTAGTATCCAAAATCGCTGTCGTAAAATAGACATAAGTAGCCCTGGCCCAGTGCGACAATTCATCACATGGTAATGACGAATTATCAAATCCACAACAGGATCATGTTTGGGAAGTAAAAAAGGATGCTTAGCATCAAAGGGAAGGCATGACTTTGAAAGTCTTCCCCCAATGCGTGATATACCCTCTTCATCCAAAAAGACAGATAAACTGCCAAGTTTCTTTGGCAACAATTTACCACATATGATGAGCTCAATGTCATCTGCGAAATGAACAGATTGCACAGCACGGATCATAACTCGTTCCGCCGCTGACAATCCCTGCGGCGACCGGGGTTCACAACGAACCTTCGGTCTAGCGAATTTAAGTATATAATAATGCGGACTGTCCGAGGCCAGCTGTCGCACAGTGCGCATAGCTATGTAAGGACTCGACTTCAGTCCAAAAGGTGAGCGGTTAAAAGCGAATGTCAACACAGGATCATTCTCACTGAATCGACACAAAATGCGTAGGTACTTACGCTGCTCAGCAGGTGCGCAAATTCGTAAGTACATCTGCTTAATATCAGAATTTATAGCGATAGGAAATAATCTAAAATTGATTAAAAGAAGAAACAAATCTGTTTGTAAATTCGGACCAATATGGAGTACATCATTTAAAGATAAACCGGTATGAGTCCTGGCACTCGCATCCAATACGACGCGCGGCATCGGCTTGTCTGGCCGAACGACAGCGTGATGAGGGATGTAGTATCCGTCATCCGAAATGGCGGATTCGTCGACTGGACTTAAGTATCCATTATCTATGTACTCTTGGATTACTGCGTTATAATTTTCCCGCAACGTCGGCGATTGGCGGAGTTTTCTCTCCAGCGCAACCAGTCGACGGTACGCGGCGGCACGGGAGTTACCCAACTCGCTGGGATCCTTACTAAAGGGTAACGCGACAGTATAACGTCCCGCATCGCCACGTGACACGGTCGAGGAAAAAATATTCTCACATTCGGTTTCCTCAGGAGATAAAAAACGTTTATTTTCAACTTCTTCCAATTCCCAGAACTTTTGTAATGAATCATTAAGGGCTAATACTGTGAAAGAAGAGCTAGGTAAATTTAAATTATCTTTACTAGGCGGAAAATCACCCATAAGGACATACCCGAATGTGGTCAATAATGCGGGTGGCGCATTTGAACATAAGTCTACCCTATTCCCCAAATAAATATACGGAAACAGTTGAGCGCCTAACACTATGTCAATATCTCCTGGAATATTCCAGCTTAAATCAGCGAGCGGAAGCGAGTGGAAGTCCACATGACAATCCCACTTAATATGGTGCGAAGGTAGCTTGTCCGTAATACACTCAACTACTAACGCGAGAATAGTATATTTTTGATGCGGGTATACGCGAGACTCGATATCTAGATTCACATAACCTATTATCGGCCGCGACACAGAACCAACTCCTTTGACAAAAGAATTATTCAAAGGAATTATTGCTAAGTTGAGTTTTCTACAACAATCTGTAGTTATTAAATTATTTTGCGAACCATTGTCAATTAAGCACCTAACTGTAGCGACATCTATGGCGTCACATAAGAACTAATCCTGCATCGCGCAATCAAAGTTCTCCGCGCGATTAGAACATATAGAACAGCCCGAAATCATCTATCGGGCAGTAGCCCACCAGACATAACACCCGTCTGGTTGGAGGATCCTCCCTTTTCAAAGGAGGTATGTGGGGCTTTACTCTCTGTTCCACATACCCCCAAAATGGTGACCCTCGACAATGAACGTCAGCGCAGCCTTCGTGCAGCTACTACTTCGTGACGTCATCATCACTTCCTCAAGCTTTCGAGCAGCGAGCCATACAGCCAGCACCCACGGCTTTAAAAGGGTATCCTGACCACCAGCATGCCTACCTGGTCATACCTGGTCATCATCACCCTCAGCCACATCAGCGACCTTGGCGAAGCACACTGCACCTTCGGCCAGCCACATGAAGAGCAATGAAGAACCTCTCCTGGTCGACGCCTGCAATCAAGCCCTACGTCGCACAGCACCGCTCCGACTCACTGGAGCCAGCAGCACTACTCCGACTCACCGGAGCCTGCAGCAGCACCCCGACTCACTGGGGCATCATCCCGACTCACTGGGACAGCACCACCCCGACTCACTGGGGCATCATCCCGGCTCACTGGGACATCATCACCCCGACTCACTGGGGCATCATCCCGACTCACTGGGATAGCATCACCCCGACTCACTGGGGCATCACCGCAGACAGTTCCAACTCACCGAGAACTATGCGGCATTCGGTTCCGACCCACTGGAACCAACCTACCACTGGCCTGGCACGCATCAAGAAGCATCAAGAACCATCGATCTCCGATCTCCGGAGGGGAGTGATGTAGCGACATCTATGGCGTCACATAAGAACTAATCCTGCATCGCGCAATCAAAGTTCTCCGCGCGATTAGAACATATAGAACAGCCCGAAATCATCTATCGGGCAGTAGCCCACCAGACATAACACCCGTCTGGTTGGAGGATCCTCCCTTTTCAAAGGAGGTATGTGGGGCTTTACTCTCTGTTCCACATACCCCCAAATAACTATTGTTTTATGGCCCGAACTATTATTGTTAGCGCGCGCATAAACCTGAGCGGTCGACAACAAGACTGCCGACTTAGCCCTCGTATCTGCAGCCAATAATACGGCCGTGTTATGGGTCGGACAGGTTTGAGCAACGTCACCCGAACCACAAGACGCCGCGCGGGGCGGGAGGAACGCGGGGGGCGCAGTGGCCAGCGGCACAGCCAGGCTGGACGCGACGGCTACATTGCAATTCGTCGGTTTAACATCAGCTACATGCGATTGTTTATTATTTTTCTCAAAATGTAATAAAGTATGATGGCGTTTTTTACATACGTTACAGACTGAGGTCGACTTGCAATTACTCAAACCGTGCGACGTGCTCAGACAGTTTGCGCAACCATATACGGATTTAATAAACTCAAACCTAGCTCTAGGAGTCAACGCGGATTGAAACTTAGCGCACTTATACAAATGAACATGAGCGTTATCTTTACAATACGCGCAGACGGAGCGGGGCGGAGCGGGCGCGGTAGGATTAGGCGATACACTCACAACAAACGCTTTCGTTTGCGTGCGAGGCTCGCGAGATGCGGGACTATGAGGTTTATTATAATTATTTTTCGCGTTCGAATGAGATAAATTCGAGCGTGCTAATATCTTAGCCTGATCTTGAACAAAGCTAATTAACAATTTAGTTGTAGGTATTTCAACATCGCGAACGGAAAGTTCAAACGATTGACCAGTCTGTGAATCTATTTTTCTCATAGCGCAATGCAAGAGAATAAAATCCGCAAGATCCGGAATACCGAGTTGTTTCAAGGCAGAAATACTTGCACTAAATGTTTCAATGAAAGAATCGAGACTATTTGCGTTACACAAACAACTTTTTAAATCTAATATATTATTTAAATAGTGTATACCTAATGTACGCTTATCCTGGTATTTATTAACTAAGCTGTCCCATAGAAAATGATAGGTATCAGCCGTAGGCACAATACCGGCTGTAATCTTTAACGCGTTATGTGTAAGTCTACCTACTAAATACTGCACACGCTGCGAGTCAGTCAGCTGATCATTGTCATGAATATTCGACTTGAACGACTCATAGAAAACAGGCCAATTCTCAGGTTTCCCGTCGAAAGATGGCAATGCAATCGGAGGCAGCTTTATTTTTAGTGGTTCAAAAGGCGTTTTCGAATTACTACATTGAGATAACTGAGATTGACTACTGTCGATTTTATTCCTAATACGCTTAATGCGAATAAACAAATCTTCAAAGGATTCTAAACAAGCATAGTCGGGACTCGAACCAGGTTTCAAATTAATGTTTATGTGGTTAATTTGATCGACATAAGATTCAAATTTATCACGAATGTCGTCAATAGTTTCCGATTCAGTCATAAAACTTTCACTATTTCTCGTATCGAACGACGAAATATTTTTCGATAATTCATATAATCGATTAAGGCGTTTGAATAACAATCCTTTCTTCTCATGAAGGATAGTCAGTAAATCTTCCGGCTTTAATTGTTTCTCAGTCATTTTGTTAAGTTAATATCAAGAGCAATATCTAAAAATATGCGCGGGTAAACTTATCAGGCGGTTAGCAATCGTAAAGTATCCTCCCGCTCTGTGGCGGTATCTGAATAAAAATCACTAATACGCACAAAGCCGAAATGATGTGAAACTACCTCCTATTATATGTTATCAAAGTGAAATACGTATCACATTAAATTCTATGAAACAATATTGACAGATTTACCAAAACCTACGTAGAATCTATTGTCAATTATGTTTATGATAAAGCGGAGAGCGGTTTATAGGCAAGAATAATTTACCAAAGGTTTACGTAAATATCTATAACCTATATATACCTATTATGATTTTCACCAAATATTACGTAAAAATCTAACTAGGGAGCGGTTACCTGGTTATCTATCCAGGCTCGAAAGGACCAAAAAATTATGGTGAGGCGTGTAAATAGCCTCAACCTGATAAAGGATGGTGTTTTAAGACTACCAATATGGCGGTGAAATTATGGTTATATTACACAAAATTAAATCCCTGTTGACGATTCCCTGAGGCACCTACCCCTACAACGACGATAGCAACTCAAAGCCCACGTACCTTGCTAATCCAGTGAACCCACTTGTCGTCAGGAAAGCGCTTCGCTCACGGATGTGTGGTCGGTGTGTGTGGCTGCAGGCCGGCGAGCTAAATCTTCATTCATCCACCGGTGGGCTGGTCAGAACTCGTGAAACCAACACTGCACTTTATGGTCTTAATGTCTCACAGTAGCAGATACACTTATTCCACGAGAATTCTCAGGTTTTCAACAGATATGGGATTTTTACAGCGGAGCGGTTTTTATTCGACGCAATGTCGATTTGCGTAGCGGACACAACACTGTTTTGTTAGCGGGTTAGACGCCATCTAGCGGTCTTTAGCGAGCGTCTCAAGAAAGCATTCGATACGTCACCAGTGGGCGTTGCGGTCGTAGATATTGGTGAAGGAAATCGTCAACAGAGACTCAATTAACTTAGAGAATGCGGGAATGGTAACTAATTTATATTATTTATTCTCTAAAAATACATATACCTTAAGAAAAGGCATTGACGCTTCACCAGTGTGCTTATAATTTGTTAGTTTTAAATTTGCGCCTTGTTCCGCCAAATAAAATGTTTTTCTTTCTTTCTTTCTTTAACCATTGGTTTCTTTCTTGGGTCTTCGCCATGCCCAACCCGAGAACTACTTCCCATTAACAAACGCATTAGTGTAATCCTTCATCACCTAAATTATTCGCAGCGACGTTAGAACTTGTGTTTTGAAACTTAGAATGGCCAACTTACGGAATAAGGATAAATTAAATAATATTGAAACACCTTCGATTATAACACTTACCACACCTTATAATAATTTCTGATAACCCTTATCAATTGCAAACTATGCTCAGGCAATATGCAGAGAAAAGTCGAGAAGTAGGCCTGCTGCTCTATGAGCGTATGATAGGTATGTACCAATCAAACATATCTTTAAAAATTAAAATTATTTTCCAAATGTACATGTACGCATCAATTTAGAATAGCTGCACTTATTTGGCTAGGTACCTAATTATTTTATTGTTGTGCTTGTAACCGTCAGAACAAGGTGTGTATTGATCTTTATTCCAAGATTTGGCATTTAATTTTTTGTTCGCAATCATGAACAGATCAGTACACTTACCTGATTTAATAAATAAGATAGGACTACGTGTGTCTTGTGCATATCTACGTAGATCTCTTCTATTGGCCACACCAGTGGTGAGAACTTGTTACAGGCAAACCTCGTACCTGATTAGAGCGAGTCCTGCTTTTAATGTAGCCCTGCCGCATGCCAGGAAGTTGACATTGATCTTTTTAACATTCTTTTGCAAATATTTCGTAATATTGAAATTGCAAACTTTATAATTATATTCTGTGTCTCCTGTGATGAGTGATTTAAGTCGAGTTGTACCCTTTTTGTGATTTATATATATTTTCATTGCTGATCTTATTTATCGGTCTATTTTTAGGAAAAATAATAATAAAAGTAAAGGTTTCTTGAAAAACATTAATTTAGCTTTTTGGCTGTGCATGTATTGTATTTATATCGCGTAATGTATCGATTGTTTGAACAGATTTATTCATTTGTTGTAAGTGAAAACTTCTAATTCGCCTTAAGTTTTATTAAAACAAGTAAACATGTATATATTTATTATTTGTAAGTTTTCCAAATAAAATAAAATAAAAATGGAGAAATAAAAAAAAACTTACCAGAGTGAAGCTGTTGCGGGCAGCTAGTTATATGAATATACGTATGGATGGACGAAGAGGGAGAGGAAGGCTAAAGAAAAGACGAATGGCCTGTGTGTAAGGGGTTATATGAAAGAGAAGGGAGTTAGTGAAAGCGTTATAGGTGACATGACAGAGTAGAAGAAAAAATCGACTTATAACAAAAATAATATAGCACAGGACAAGGGCAGGAAGATGATAATGATTTAAATAATATAGTTCACCTGGTCGCTGTTGTGTTTATTTTCGTACAGAATCGCCTTCTTGACAGTCTTAGCCGTACTTCAGAAACGATATCGATTGTTGTACAACAATTGTGTAGTCTAATAAGTGTTTATAAATGTCGCTACGTGTTTTTATTTGTCCAGGTTTCACATCAATAATGATTAACAATTTTGAGGCTATTAATCAGGATAACTAACTCTAAGTTTTCAATAGTGATAATTCTAATATAAAACTGTACTTGAAATGTCTTACACGAGGTTATGGTTATAATCAAAAGCAGTCCAAAATGGGAACTCAAATGATATTCCCTGTATTCTGTAGAGAATGGGAAACACGATCCACAGCACGCAGGTGGCGACCGCGCAGCCAGAGTACGTGCGCAGGAGTCGCGCCGCGCTGTGCGCGCAGTCATGCAGCAGCGTGCCACGCGCTCCCGCCGTCTGGTTCATCAGCGGGTCTGCAACACACGCAGGTCCGTGTCACGCGCACCCGCTTACCGTCCACGCCCTCGATCCCGCACCGCGCGCACTCACCGTCTAGGCCGGCGATGATCTGGTCAATGCGGACGGCGTCCAGGTGGAAGGCGACTTGCTTGGCGACACACGTCACGTGGCAGAGCATCACGAACATAACCTGTGACAGCTTGTCCATGTTGCTCCTCTCCTAGATAATCAAATCGCGTTTTTCTTAAGCTTATCGAATACTTCTTACATATTTTCTACGCTATGACCTTGTGACTACCTAGGTCGGTCTTATACATTCTTTACCAGTAACTATTTGTTCTATTTTACTACATACGTCGGTTATAACGGGTCTCTGATAAATAAATTAAATGTGTATTTTATGTGACAGGCTGTCCAAGAGTTATAACTCTAAAAGCAACAAAGTACGTTATTCGTTTTAAAAGCATGAAACATGGTATTGTGTCTCTTAGAAACACATTTGTTCCGTGTTTCGTGGGAAACAACCCCGCACTTAGACCAGCTATCAGTTGAAAGCAATAATTTATGTCTATAGACATGTCGTATCCTTCAACAAACTCTGGAAAACAAAAGCGGAATATCGGACCGTAGTGCACTTGATTGCAGCAAAAAAATAAAAGGAGTCATAAAAAACTTGTTAGCTAAACGTGGGGAGCGACTCCACCCTTCCGACGCGAAGGAGCGAGAGGTGTTGACTCGGGCACGGTAGGACTTGGCTTCAGGGTAGGGTAGGGTTCGGACGTTCAGCGGGAGCTAACTCAGTAGATATCGTAGAACTACATAATGTCCCGTTGTAATTCTTAGAAGTGCTAGGATTGTGATACAGTATTAGATACAAGTGGGCTGAGTCCAGTTTAGGCTAGTATAATATTTATAATGCAGATCCGTGTGCGAGTTAGAGTACGAATGGATGGGCGTTGGTTGTGCGTAAGTAGTGTGTAAATACGCGACTGAATCTTAGCGACTGTGTTGGTGACCGAATGGGTGAGTGTTAACTCTTTTATCCTTATTCCATTCCATGACAAGGTGACCTAAGCTTGCGGTTGGTGTTAGGGACTCGGAGAAAGCCTTCCTTTGGAGTGAACTTGACATTAACTTCTTAGGAGTGGGCTCGACAATGACTTCCTTTGGGGTGGACTTGACCTTTGCCGGCCGGCGTACTTGACGCAACTATGACTGAGGCACTGCCGATTGAAGGCTGAACCGAATATATATTCGTTACATACTAGAGCCAGTTTAAGCTATAATAAGATCACAAACCACCAAACGTTAGCGACGGCTACCTACCCCTATGGACTGACTGACAGTAGAATACTTTACATTGCTCTTGATAGGCGCACACTTCCAGAAAGAAGGGGGTAGTCACCGCTAAGGATCCTGGACTGCATTGGTAGTCATTCTAAGGAACGCTAGATAACGTATCTCGTTAAATCACACCCGGCCCCCGTAGGCCTCTTACTGATACAAAAAAATAATATTTAGCAAGACACGTAATTTGGAGTCATTTCAAGAAAAGTCCCGCAGCTAGACGTAGCTCGGAGGCTTGGAGGTTGGGCAAGGCATCGCCTTACATATGATGTGATTTATTTCTGATTCAGCTTTTAATATTGTGTCTCTAAATTGGAAGTCTCATCAGTCAGTACAAGATATTGTTCTTTCAACGAGTCAAGATCAGCAGAGCGCTTTTTAAAATGTTCTTTCTCGTTCCATAATGAATTATATTCGTGCATTCGTTCTTTTAAGCTTTCATATTCGAGTTCCATTTCATTATAATTACTACAACGTTTTTCTAGTACTTCCTTTTCGTGTCATAAGGTTTCATAACATGTCATTAACTCATTATAATTCTCTTGTAAACTTTTCAAGCGGTTGAGATTCTCTTTGTCTATGTGGTAATGATGATCGACAATTAAGATTTCGTCTTTCTGATCTAGGCAAGCGTGCTCCATCGTCGACCACATCATCGCTTACCATCAGGTGAGATGGTGGTCAAACGCGAGTTAATAAAAAAAAAAGGTTATGATGTCCTCAACTTGGGGCAGTAAGGAAGTGAGAAGTGTCAATTTATAAACCACTTCGGCGTCTAGCGAGGCAACTGTAAATAGTTCTGCGGCGACTGACGATGAGTCACGCTTGTTTAAGTCTTGTATTGTATTGATGGGTGAATAGGCCGTTATAAAGAATTAATTGTTATAGAAGGTGTGTCTTATCCAATAGCAGAGGCCTCACAACCCTTTGCCGTAGGATTGGTCAGGACATGCACGGACGAAATGAAATAAAGTAATTCTAAAGTAATTTAATTTGCAAATACAAGCGTCACGTGTCATATTCCCTTTTGTAGCCCTCTCAGTCTCTTAAATTTCATAACTCAAAAGAAAAGTAGATTATCCTTCCTTATCTATGGATTCCCAATCCCAATTGTTTAATTTTGTTTTTCTCCATCCCATCCTCGTCCCTCCAGCTTTCTAAGTCGGGACGAGGTGATATATTTCTTGGGAGTCCATTACTGTGGTGGAGGTCTGTCCAAGTATCCTATGGCCCTATCCGTTTCCCACTTAGTGGGAAGCCGACTTTCATACCTTCATGTAGGCAAATTCAGGAAAAACGAAAATTTTATCAGCCTAGGGTCTTTTAGGAACAGTCACAACCTACTTACTAACATCTGCCAACTAAAAAAACAAAAAAAAAAAAAAAACAAAAAAAAAAATATAGAATCAGAATCAGAATCAGAATCAGAATAATTTATTTGTAAACATAGGTCAGATTACAACAGAGTGTGAGGTGTTAAAAATAGGTAGATCCTCTATGTTTTACCCAGAGGCGTACAAATATATAAATATATGAGTCTGAGGTGGACTCGCGTAGTTTTTAAGCTTAGTTTTTAAGTAAATGTTAAGATGAGGGCACGACAAAATGCCATTGTTAAACTTTCATAAACAAAGAACACTGTAAAAAATGGCGCGGACCATCATGTCTGCGGTAGAATAGATACACAAAAAAAAAAAAAAAAACATCTGCCAACTCTGACTCCTGACTGCTCCAAAAGGCGGGTTATGTTTTTCGACGTATGGATTATTTGTTTGGGCACCCTAGAACTTAAACAGCTTGTTGTATTTTAGCTTTAAAAGTGTCATTAGATTTGTCTTAGTTGGATAATCCTTTATAGCAGATTTTTATGTCATAAGTAATAATATTTTGTGTTACATAGCACAGTTGTAGAGAGATACCTTCCAGGTGCTCGGGCTAGTGAGGAACTAATCCGGTCCGAACGAGAGGCTATGGTGGAGCGTACGAATGTCTCACTTCAGGCAGTCTCCAAGTGGGGCGAAACCAATCTAGTTGAATTCAACGCCGCCAAAACACAAGCGTGTCTGTTCACCGCCAAAAGGAGCCCGTTCACCTTGGCTCCTGCTTTTCGGAATGTATCCCTGGAGTGCACCGACCGCCTTCAGCTCTTGGGAGTTGAAATCTCCTCAGACCTCAATTTTGGGCGGTTCATTGAGTCCAAAGCCAAGGTAGCTGCTAGAAAACTAGGCGTTCTTGCAAAGGTCCGACGGTACTTCACACCGGGACAGCTTCTAATGTTATACAAAGCACAGGTTCGATCGTGTGTGGAGTACTGCAGTCACATATGGGCTGGTGCTGCAAAATGCCATCTAGCAGCTTTGGACTCAGTGGAAAGGCGTGCGAAGAGGCTAATTGGGGATCCTGATTTGGTTAAGTCCAATCTACAAAGCCTCGAGCACAGGCGCAGGGTAGCCAGCCTATCGGTATTTTACAGGTTGCATTTTGGAGAGTGTGCGCAGGAATTGCATGACTTGATTCCGCCATCTCCTTTCTATCATCGGACAACCCGACGTACGGCGAGTATCCACCCTTACGTTGTTGAAACTTCAACGGTCCGGACTAAGCGTTTCGCTTCGTCGTTTATACCGCGTACATCGAAGGACTGGAACAATTTGCCTGCTGCGATCTTCCCGTCCAACTATAATTTAGGTGTCTTCAAGGCTAGAGTGAATAGGCTCTTGATAAACTAGTGCGCCTCACCATCAATGATTGCATCACTGCTTACCATCAGGTGGGATCGCAGTCAAGCGCTGGTTTATATCAATTAAAAAAAAAAAAAAAAAAAAATACAGCGAATAGCAATAACTTCATTTTGTAGAAAATAGTTCAGCAAACATTAATTTGATTCGGCAAACGTTCTCCGAAGACCAATTCGTCATTGGACTGTTCGTCGACGGGACGATTCATTTATTTCCATTTCCCCAGCAGAGTCTTTCACCTATGGACGTTTTGCCGACAGGAACTTTCATCTTCGACACTTTTGCAGACAGGTCTTTTCAGCTACCGAATGTTTGACCGACACGACGATAAGTCAGGGCCAAAACCTACTGGGGAAATGGGTCAAGCTCTGAAAAGGAAACCCATGGTCCTAGAACTCTAAAAGTACCTGAAGGGACATAGGTGTGGTGATTTTAGTCAGTAAAAGTCTGTCACGCCTTCCCGCATCGCTCTAGAGCAGGAAAAGTCGTTAGAAGATTGAACCTTAAAAATAAAACGCATATTATGTTTTAAGACACTAGTAATCTGTAGAAATGTGTATTTTTTGTAATATCTTAAGATTGATAGAGGATTCTCAGTAGATGAAAAGGTCTGTAGTTAAAAGAGTAAGTTAGAGGCTTATTGCCGTGTCGGTCAAACATTCGGTAGCTGAAAAGGCTTGTCGGCGAAAGTGTCGAAATACATTTGTTCAATTTTTTTTATTTATTAATTTATATATACATCTTAACTATTTATTATAACTTAATAAGTATATAAACAAACTGAAAATAATAATATGTACAAACGGGTAGAAATAAAACTCAGGGCATCAAAAAATTCGTCCACATCGATGTCAATGGGAAAAGTGCCCAGAACGCTGGCAGCATTGCCACGCTGATTCGTTGACCGAAGAAAAGCCCAACCCTCTGGTCACGCGAAGAGTCGACCAGCTGTTTGCTGATATCCCAAACAACTCGATGAGCGCTCGGACTCCATAGCCCCAGTGTTTCAACCCCAAACGGCTCAAATATATAACCTCCGATGAGGTTATTATATTTACGCCGTTTGAGGTTTTCTGCACCTGCAGCAGCCCCCCCAGCACTGCCCGCCGTACTCAGAAGATGGAATGGCGCAAGGGTGCCGACACATATTGCATCCCACACCAAAGGCGTACCCAATTTCCAAGGCATTATAGTCATCCCGTCTGGCCTCTTCCCATCGTCACGTGCCAAGCCATTGGGTTCTAAAACAGCTGGCACCCGTGACAAGAGCTCGGTGGATGATGTCATTAATACTGGCATGTCGTGCTATCCGGCCAGCGATTCTACTGCATGATAGGCCATGGTGTCCGAGGCGGTCGACTGCTTCGCCGCATTGATATCGATGTGGAGTTCCACAAGGAGCACCCAGACGCAGGCATGTAGCGATCCGGAAGGTGGTGTCACTCAGCATAGTACCTATGATAGGTGACGGTAGAGCCTGTAGCCAGAGGCCCGACTCCCATTCACCCACAGCCAGTAGGCGGGCGCGCTCAGCAGTATTGGTGGACGTATTAATAAGATTATTCCGTACCAACCTGCAGAGCGGCTCATCCCACTGTATCTGGGAAGATGGATTCTCAGGCAACGCCTTGACCGGGCAAGCCACTTTCCTGGCGTTCACGGCGTCGATCAAGCACGGTACCTCACAGTCAACCAATGATGAAGTTAAGATACTTTCGGTTTACTGTTGAGTGCTGTGGACTGAAGACAGAAACGCCGGTAGACTTAAACTAGAAATTTTGAAAATTGCGGATTCCGAGCCCACCAAAACGGATGGGTAGCGTGGCTTGACGCTCGGTCATCCAGGGCCACATTTAGTATGGACGTTAAATCGGATCGAATGGTTTGATCAATTTTGTCCAAGAGATGTGGTTGTTTCCATAAAGAGGAAGAGTGAAAAAAATACATAAAATTTGGAGCAAAACAGCAATATCTGATGAGGGTGAAAGCCGAATGTAAGTTAATTTTTAAAAGTCTATCCAAAATGTTGTTGAAATACCTGACTTTATCTACCTAACCATAAAACTGAATTCAATTCACTGGTTACACCAGTGGCGTGCCTAGGGTTTCAAAATAAGGCAAGCCCAATAAAATTTTAACCGATTTCAAAAAAAGAAAGTTCAGTTTTCGACTGAGTATGTAGGTACCTACGTATGTATCATCGCAATTTTCTCATAAACTACTGATTAGGTACAATAAATTAAAAGCACAAAAAACAGTCATGAATTTCATTTATAATTATATCTGAGAATCAAGCACAGTTGTTTTCTATGACTAACATCGGGGGTTTCGTCAATAATAATTGAAACAAATTTTGTTTGCCTAACTTCGTAATCGATGCAAGTTTGCATCACATCGGCTACGGAATGAATAATATCGTTTTGAATTTTGTTAGATAAATAACTCGGCCCCGGTTTGTCACTTTTCTAATGCTGCATATGCTTTTCTAAAACGACATCGTATTTTGAAATTAACGAGACCAGTTCTAAAAAATTGCCTTTATTTTTGAATATTTAATTTCGTTATTTTAAAAAGTCGCTAGTTTTTATTGTTGCTAAATCTTAAAAAAAGTCTCCAAACTCGTTAAAAATCTCCAAGATCTCACAACGTCGCTAAAACGGCAACACTGCAGAGTTGGCAAGGTGACAAGGTGCGCGAAGATACGCGAGCAACTTCATACGAATGCCCGGCTTAAATCTTCCATACTGATCGATTTGTAGACGCATAAGGTCCTAACTCGTTATACGGCACATCGCTATAAGTGCGAAAGTGACAGAGATAGTATTTGAAAGCCCGGTAAAAGCCGGTACGTGTAAGCGAGATAGATATAGCTCTCGCGTAGATGCTGCCAATGCGAAACTCTGCGCGCGCTGTGTAGTAGTGTGGCATAGGTAGATACTTTGTGTTATTTTGATAAGAATTAAAGCGCGCGAACTTTTAAATAGTTCGGGTTTGTTATTGATTCTCTATCGAGCATTTTAGTAAGGCATGCCTGGCTTTTCTGCTTGTATGAAGGTACCGCCACTGGGTTACACTCGTAATTAAAAACATAATTGTTTATTATTATTTTTTTATTGTGTACCTACCTAAGACCATAAAAATGAACTCAGTTACTTATACTTTAGAGTTAAGTAACTCACATTTTAGAGTAGTATTATGTCGAACGTATGTTCCGTCGAAATAGAGATCCGCCGAATAAATGCATTTCAAAGTAGTATTTATGTGTGTGTTGTCGAAGTAAGTATGCTCTATCAGACTAATGTTAGTCGAAAAATTTCTGTAGAAGCCATGAGTAGTCGGACTATTGTGTTGTTGACTATTGTATGTTTTTCGAAATTGGGACCGTGTCGAAGTACTTAATTAACTATAGAAGTTCAGAACGATACTCAACTGCTGAGTGTCATTATTTATTTATTTATAATTTATGTATACACATAAATACATAAAAAAGATACATTGTTATAAAAATTGTACAAAGGTACTGCTTATTTATAAAAGAAATTTCTTTCAGCAGACCTGAAAAAGGAGAGATAGGAAGAAATGTACTCAATACTCAATTCTTTATTGCATTCCACCATGTAGACTTATCGCTGATAAACAAAAGTTGTCTCGTTCGCCTCTGTGTTTCCGAGTTGGAGTGCATCTTTGACATAACATATGTTAGCGGCTTGTGATCGGTAAAAATGATGAGATGGCGTCCACGATGGATAGGATGGCCATTCACGGTAGAATGTTGAAAGTTCTTTTGTGCGTCGGTAAATTTCTTAGAAAAGTATCCAAGTGGTTCCCAGATGTTGTTTCTGTATTGTTGCAGTACGGCACCCGCTGAATTGCCAGATGCGTCGCAGAATAGGCTATTGTTGCGTGATGCGACGGGTGGGCGATTAGGGTTGCGTTTATGATGCTAGTTTTGCTTTGTTTTAATGCTTGAATAGTTTCGTCAGTCCACGTAATTGGTGTTTTGTCTTTTGTCTTGACATTATGTAGGTAAGCGTTTAATGGTGCTTGCTGGGATGCGGCGTTCGGTATATAATCGCGATAAAAATTTATCATACCGAGAAATCTTCTTAGCTCTTCAATGGTAGTTGGCTTGGGATAGTTTGCGATGGCTTCTATCTTATGTTGCGGGGGTTTAATTCTGTCTGCTGATACGGTGTATCCTAGGAACTGGACTTCGGGTTGACCTAGGTTGCACTTGGCGTCGCCTCACTGTACCGGTGGCGCGAGGAGATGAGGACGCGGGGTGGTGAACCGATGCAGCGCGAGATCGAGCTGCGTCGGTCTTAGCTCCGCGAGGTCATGGTGGCGGAATGGCGGGACAGGCTTCTGCGCCCTACCTTGCCAGTACTTGTGTCGCATAAACAGGGAGCCGGACGCTCGGTGCCATCATTGCACCGACTGTCGGGAGGACACGGCGCAGCACACACTGGCAGAGTGTGCCGCATGGGAGGAGCACCGCCGTGCCCTTGTATCTGAAGTGGGCCCCGACCTGTCGCTGCCGGCCGTCGTTCGTTTGATGGTCGGGGGCGCCGAGTCGTGGGATGCGGTGATCTCCTTCTGTGAAGCCGTAATTTCGCAGAAGGAGGCTGCGGAGAGGGAGAGGGAGGCCGTGGCCACTCTCACGTGCCGCAGCAGGCGAACCGGGCGTCGGCGGAGGGCAGACAACGCCCTCTTCCAGCCCCCATAAAAAGGTCCGCCGTCCCCCATCCAGCAAGACCCGAGGCGGCGGCGCGTAGTGTTCCACGCGCGCCCCTATTGGACGTCGCGGGGGGAGGACACCTCACACTCCCCGCGGGCCTGAGGTGGCCCGCGTAGGCGGACCGGCACTAGCCGGGGATCATGGATAGCGTATCAGCTCCCACGATCCCCGATCCAAGTGTGGGAGGGAACACCGAGGTGGTTTTTAGTCAGTAAGAGTCTGACAGACCCCTTCGCCTGCCCCAGGCGAAGGACATCCATGAGGATTTTCCACCCCGGCAATAAAAAAATAAAAAAAAGGTTGCACTTGGCGGGGTTAATTGTAATACCGTTCTCTTCGAGTCGCTTGAGTACGATGTGAAGGTGTTCTCGGTGTTGGGACTCGTTTTCTGATGCTAGCAGCAAATCGTCGATGAATGGAAAACGAAATCTAACCCTCGTAGTACTTCGTGAATGTACCTTTGAAACGTTTGTCCCGCGTTTTTTAAACCAGAGCACATACGTGGGAATTCAAATAATCCCATCGGGGTGATAATGGCAGTTTTCTCGACGTCCTCTTCTCTTACGCTTAGTTGCTGGTAGGCACGGTTGAGGTCGATCGTGGAGAATATTGTTTTCCCAGATAGGTGATGGGTGAAATCTTTAATGCGTGGCACGGGGTATCGGTCTGGTACGGTGATGGAGTTGAGTCGGCGATAATCACCACAAACTCTAATATCGCCATTCTTCTTAGGCACGATATGTAGAGGTGATGCCCAAGGACTTTTACTAGGTCGGCGTAGTCCTTGTTCGATCGTATTCTCGAACTCCTTTTTGACTATCTCGAAACGGTGCGGTGAGATTGGTCGGGCGCGGCATTGTATTGGTGGTCCACGAGTTTCGATGAAATGTTGCACTTTGATGTTGCTGTTCAATTCCATCGATGTTAGCCTCGTTATACCGAGATACTGAGCTAGTATGTTGTGGTATGTTTGCGACATGTCGATGCTGCGCACGGTAGGTACGTCTGATACTCGTACCGGAACGTTGACCTTTCAACTCGTAACTCCATCGATTAGTCTCCGATTTTTCAAATCAACGGTGAGTTGGTGATGTTTGAGGAAATCGACTCCGAGTATCGGTTTTGAGACGTCAGCTACAATGAATCGCCACCTATAAGGGCGTCGTAAATTAAGGTCGGCATATAGTGTTTTTTCCCCGTACATGGCTATGGTGGTATTGTTTGCTGCGTATAGTTGGAATGGCAGTGGCGTTTGTTTTTGCCCTTTTGTTCTCAGTAGCACGGATATATTTGCTCCCGTGTCGACTAAGAACGATAATTTGTTTTTGTGATCGGTGATGTATAGGCGGTGTGAATTTTCATGAACGCCTCTGCCAACGTTCTTTCTAGTTTTCCGAGTTATGTTTTATGAATGAGTAGAGTGACGTGTAGCTTCTGGCATGCTCTTGGAACCGTCGGTGATAATAGCACAATGGTGATGGCAACGTTTCTCGGCTTTTGGTTTTTCGAGTTCGTGACAGTGAATTGCAATGGTGTCGAGATGGGTAGCTGTTGCGACGATGATCGTGGTCGTATGACGACGTACGTCTCGCTTTTAATTCCGCTATTTCTAGCGAGAGTTTTCTGAGTTCACTAATGAGATACTGCGTATCTACCTGTGATGCTGGTGAGGGTGGTGCAGGTGACCGCACAGCTGCGACTTCGGCTGTTGCTGTCTGCTCCATCATCTTGTCGGCAAGCAGCACGAGTTCTTCCAGCGCGATTTTTGTGCTGAAAGACTCGCTGACTGCCAGGACTGAGCGCACGTGTGATGGCAGGTGGTTTGTCCACATGAGACGCAGCGTGGACTCGGGAACTTTATCCCTGGCGAGATTGCCCATCTGGCAGAGTAATTGTGTCGGCTTTTGCTCATCGAGTTCCAATTCTGACAGTAGCTTTTGAAACTGCCAACTGTCAGATTCCTCGTAGGTGGATATGAGCCTTTCCTTTATTGCCGAGTACTGGTCCGTCTCAGATGGGTTGTATAAGGTCTACGATCTGCTCGATATCCTGCCGGTCCAGCTGCGCTATGACCATCTGGGCGAGCTTTGAGGTCATTGGTTGCGGTTTCGAAGCTTATGAACCACAGGCGTGGTCGATCGCGTCAGAACGGTAGAATGCGCATTGTTAGCGATATGCCGGCAGCGTCAGCGTTCGTCACGGTGTGCGATGTGCTTAATTGTTCTGTTTGGCACAGATTCGCAGGCGGGTGTTTAGTTATGACGATGTCATCTAAATAAGTAAACACCTTACAACAACCTATCCATCAAACGTTGTTGTGTCTGAGATGCATTACTCATTCCAAACGGCATGACCTTGAACTGATAATGTCCTTTTCCAGGGAGACCAAAAGCTGTCTTCTCCCTGCTTGTTTCTTCCAGCGGTATCTGCCAGAACGCAGATCGTAGGTCAATAGTTGATAGGAATTGTGCGTTTTTTAGACTGTCTAAGATAGTGGTAACCCTAGGCAAAGGGTAAGAGTCTTTTACGGTTACCTTATTTAACTGGCGACTGTCGAGACACAGTCGATTCTTACCAGAAGATTTCTTCACCAGTAATACAGGAGAACGCCATAAACTAAACGACGGCTCAATAACGTCATTGTCCAGCATGTCTTGGAATTCCTTCTCGAGTTCTGCCATAATTGGAGGGGCAAAGGGTTACTGCCTTTATTTGATGGGTAACCTGTTTCCGGTATTAATCCTATGCTCGATCAACGATTTTCTTCCTAAACCTTTACCAACCTCTTCTGCCATTTCCTCTAACAGTTTGTCCAGACGCTCTTTCTGTTCAACAGTAAGTACATCACGTGAGATTACAGGTTGTGAAACATTAATTTCCGTAATTTCCGCTATCAATTTCTCAGCTCCGATGGCCAAATCAAACAGCTCAAAGAAATTCATACCCAGAATAATATCATGTTTTAAGCTATCCATGATATAAAAATCTACTAATTTATATTTTCCCGTAAACTGTAAGTGAACAATGGAATCAATTGCATGGTAAGTGCCATCAGCCGTCGAGATCATTTCTTTGTCAACTTTATGTCTTTTTTTTTTAGGTGGTAAAATCATCTTATGACAAATCCCGCTCTTGGGCGGAGCGGAAATTAGTGTCAGACTTTTACTGACTAAAAACCCACTCCTGTTCCTTCTTTGCCTTCGTCCCAGGGCCCCGGGTTTCACTTTTTAGCACAATTTAGCTTCACTTGTATTTTTTTTTGACTGACCGACATTTTGACAATTCAAAAGTGCCTGTAATTGGTCTATTTGAAATAAACGTTTCTGATTTCTGATTTCTGACTTTCACACTACCCGTGGCCCCAGTAGGCTTCGACCCTGTTGGGCCCCTACGATTTGCTGACATCTCCCTGAGGCGCGCGTGGAACAATACGCGCCGTCGACGACTTGGGCTCGGTCCGGACGGTTAACGGACGATCGGACAGCGAGCCACCCATTGCTCGCCGTCCGCAAGCCCTCGCCTACGGTGGCCGGAAATCGGGATTGGAATCCCGGCGGCGGTTGGGGCGTGAGGACCCTTGCCTCACGCGATCGGCCGCCTGCTTTGCTAGCATTACTGCTTCGCAGAAGGAGGCGACCGCCTGCCACTCCTCCTCGCTCCGGATCATGGCCTGTACCAAGGCCCGGCGCGAGAAATCGCCGCCGCCGATCGCCCCCACGAGGACACGGCGTTGCTCTGCCCAAGCGGGGCACACCTCCACCGTGTGCTCCACCGTGTCCTCCGGGCGGTCCGCACAGTGGCGACACCCGGGCGTCTCTTCCGCACGAATCCGGTGCAGGAACTTCCCGAACTTACCGTGTTCGGTGAGAACCTGCGTCATGCGGAAGGTGAGGACGCCGTGAGGTCTTTCCAACCACGCCTCAAAGAGGGGACTTACCGCCATAATTGTGGCATGCCCAACTTTATGTCTTGAGAATCCCAAGTCAAAAACTTTCAAAGCAAATCTCCGCGAAATCACTGAGGCAGTAGCTCCTGAATCCAATAAATATACAAATGGTTGATTTAAAATTTTGATTTCAGCATAATAACGATTGTTCTGACTAAACTTAGTGATATTGCAAATCTTACCTGTTTTGAAAAAAATCGAGATTGTAAGTAATCATAATATTGCTGCCAGTCCTCTGAGGTAGTGTGACCTAGATTTTTGGAGTCCAATCGGCCGGTATCGACTCCAAATTGTCGTTTCCCTTATCGGTGGTATTGCAGGAGCATTTACTTGTCGTTTGTCCGAAACGACCACAACGGTAACAAAACAGTCTTTGCTTTGGCAATTTACAGTCCCTAAAACGATGTCCATTAGCTCTGCAGTTCCAGCATTTCGTTAGAACTCCTTTCTTATCATCTATGGCAGCTAGCTCAGACTTATTTTCATTTGTTGATAATTTTGAAGTATTTCCCTGATAAGCCAAATCCCCTGATGTGAAATTGTCACAGCTTAACTTAGTGCGTTCAATTATTCTTAGAACTGAAGTTAATTCTCTCACTGAATCGAACGTGTCTCGACATATGACTTTTTGAAAATAAGGCTGTAAATTTCTTCTCAGTATCAGAAATTTTTGTGTTTCAGGGATAGGTGTCGGTAATCGGTTAAACATATTCTGCATAATAGCTATATAAACCAAAACGCTTTCTTGGTTGCTTTGGGTCCTCCGTTTGATATATTCCAGTAACTCCTCCTGGTAGAAAATAACCGACTTCACTAAAAAAACACTAAAAGGATCAAAATAACTTTAATTTTGAAAATCGGTGTTTCTCGGTATTGTTTGTTTCTTATTTAACATCGACTTCCGAAATTAAAGTTATTTTGATCCTTTTAGTGTTTTTTTTAGTGAAGTCGGTTATTTTTTTTTTTGTAAAAAGTTTTTATTTTACAATTTTTAGTTGCGAACCACTTATAAACAGAGTGCCTATTTCTCATGACGATTCTAATAGGTCCAAACACGTTTAGGTTACATTGATTAATTACGGAGCTCCAGTGCCTACCTTCCGGCTCCATCATCATCATCAGATCACTTCGATGATACCATTTTCAACGTAACGTAACTATTCAGAACCACTCATTTATTTGTATTGTCATAGTCGCTTAACTATCTTCATTGTGATATCAAAGTGAGTATGAAGTTCCGTTGACCATTTCTGGTCTTCTTCATCAGTTCCACTTCATCAAATGTTACTTTTTGACTGTAAATGCTTAAGTTCTCAATGAAAATACTAAAATCACTATATAGTTGCCTATAATATTTGAGGAGTTCTCTCGATTCCTCATGGTTCCCATCATCAAAACTGGATTTTAAAAAAAAATGGGACCAATCTAGAAACATATCGTATAAAGGGAAATTTTTTTTTTGCAAATCGGTCCATAAACGACTGAGTTCTGAGGTAACAAACATAAAAAAAAAAATACAACCGAATTGAATAACCTCCTTCTTTTTTTGAAGTCGGTTAAATAACCTTCTTCTTTTTTTGAAGTCGGTTAAAAATTTGATGGAACTTTTAATCTGGGATGTACATAATGTTAAAAACGAGTACCTTAATTCACTTATTACATTACATAATATTTATTTCCAGGGAAAGTGTACAACTGTACATGTCCAAAACGGTTGGATCGATTTTGAACAAGGAGTAATTCGGGCTCATTTTCATTTTTCCGTACGGGATAAGTCTTCGAAACGGTAAGTTACGTTAAGTTAAACGGTTAAGTCTCGGTACCATGCGGGGCTCAACTCCACCGTAAGCTCCACCGTGTCCCTCCAGGCGATTCGCACAATGGCGACACCCCCGAGCGTTTTCTTCCACCTGAATCCGGTGATGGAACTTCCCGAGCTAACCATCTCCGGTGAGGACCTGTGTCATGTGGAAGATGAGGACGCTTGAGAGGCGTCGTCGTGGACTTACCGCTATAATTATGACGTACCCAACTGATGGATAGTTGATGTTATAAGGAGTGACTTAGGCTACTTTTCATATTTCCGCGGGAACGGGTCTTAATTCCTGGGGGATATATATATCTCTGAAATAAATACCACGATTTTACTTGTTTATAAGTAAATATTTATTTGTTTATTGAAGTGACGCAAAACGGGAGTAACGAAGTCGTGAGTAACAGCTGATAACGTGAGTGACAGATTATACCATATTGAATCCTCATGATGAGCTCTTTAATTTGATACCCATAATGCAGTATCCAGAAAAAAAAAGTACTCTAAAGTATAGCGTCTCACAGTTGTTAGGTTGTTTTTTTTCTAACGTCACCTGTCTAAAAACACTTGGGTTATTAAGACGAATCTAACGATAACTTAATTAAGTAAATCCGTACAGCGGTTTGAAAGATAAAGTGTAAAAAGTAGGTAATAAAGAATATTACATACATACAAACAAGATACGCGCGAAAAACATAACCCTTCTTGCAGTCGGGTAAAACAATCTATTAAATATTTATGTTTCTTTTTTGCATTTCAAAGAGACTAAAACTGACCTGGTAAGCATATATGAGCTGCAGCAACACGTAAGTGGAGGTGGCGAAGAGTGCAAACACGTGGTAGGCTCGCGGCACGACGCCGAGTACGCCGCCTGGCTGCACCGGCAGCGCGCGGCAGAACCCCACGAGCCGCAAGCAGCGCAGGTGGGGCGCTACGCTGAGCGCGCACACCGACCTGACCACACACGTTACATTACATTGGACACGACTCTTGACCTACTAAGATAAATAAGTACAAACAATAAGAATTACTAGTGAATAAAATTTTGCAATCTTCTTCTCCCCATATCATATTTGTGTAATAATAAGCAATGACCGTTTTTAAAAAAACATTGGTTGTCAACGATGTTAGTCTATGATGTTGGCCAACGATGTTGAAATCTTGAACCACCAATACGAGTAACACCGGCTAACACTCAACAAACTCAACGCGCTGCCGAATAATCCCGACCATATCCGAACACAACCGATGTTGCATTGCGAGCAGCAACGATATGGCAAACGAGAACGTACAAAGGCGACCGAACGACGCACATACGGGTATTTGATACTAAAAAATGGCCAATAATCAGTTTTTTGAAGTTTGCTATTATAACAATACCTATTATTATTTCGTAGAATAGTATAATACATTGTGCACGTTATGGCGGCCATCTCAATGCGCCTGAGTTAGTAATTGATCAATAGCGTCAGTCGGAACATAGCTATTGTCTAGAGTGCACGTTTTGTTCTTGGCGCCTTAAAAAATCAAGCTTTACGCGGTGATATAACAAAAAAATTAAGTGTTATTGACAATTGTTGATGATGGATTCTGGTGATGGAGGTATGTAGCTAATTTTATACATTGTTTTACCAATGTTTATATATCTTTTGAATCTTTTTTGTGGCTTAAATTAGAAACAGTAAAAATTATGAAAAAAATATCGAAATAGCTTAATAAATGAGTAACTTTCTTATATTTCCGGACTAGTCCGATAAGAAAAAGTAACAGAATCGTAATCAGGGATAATCTGGAAAGTTAATAATGAACAAAGATGTTGCGGAAACAGAGCGTTTTTTTTTAATGATTTTTTTCGTTTTTTTTTTTTTTTGCCAATTGCCAAGAAAAAAAACGCAACCATTTTGTAGGGAAACTATTGAACTGCTACGCCCTGTGGAATTTGGAGTAACTGGAGATGAAAGCGGAGATATTCTGGACGAGGAAAATACAGAAAATGATGAATATAGTGATAGTGATTAAAGAAGATTTTGTATTAAGTACTTATGCTTTTATTAAAATGTATAATTCTGTATCTATTATTTTGTGTTTTATTTAATGCCAAGCGATTTTGGTAACAATTTAGCTGAGAAAAAATCAAAAAATATTTTTGGCCATATTTTAGTCTCAAATACCCCTTTGTGCGACGTGCAAAACGATGTCAACAAAACTGCGTGCTTGAAAGAAACAAGAAACCATGAAGTGCCGTCAATCAACCGATACTTACTTAACTCAAGTGCCGAAAATGGAGCGAACTTTAAAGCGTAGGTATCTACTATGGAATTAGAATTACTAGAAATTACATGAACCAGAATAACTCTTAGATAGGTAGGTATTTAAGACTAAGCCCATGCACTAGCTTCTAACATTTTATAAGTACCCATGAAGGTCTATGTGAAATAAAAACATTTTAATTTGATTTTAAGTAGGTATTACATAATTTTTTTTTTTTTGTTGATATAAACCAGTGCTTGACTGCGATCCCACCTGATGGTAAGCAGTGATGCAATCATTCATGGTGAGGCGCACTACGTCGTATCCTACGAATAGTGCCCTAACGAACATAGGGGTTTTCTTTTTTTATTGCATAATCCAATTCTGCTCATCATACCACATATAACCAGTTCAACAAAACAATTAAAAACGGTACAAGTTATCAAATAATTAGGTTTTCTAAAAAGCTACAATTTTAAGCACTACATTTTCATCGAAAAAAAAGTAACAATCAGAAATCAGAAATCAGAAACGTTTATTTCAAATAGACCAATTACAGGCACTTTTGAATTGTCAAAAAGTCGGTCAGTCAAAAAAAGAAAAGAAGTGAAGCTAAATTGCACGTTCCAAAGCATCGTCAATCGCCGTCGCGCCCTCTTTCTTTGCGAGTAGTGGGGGTGCGCGGGCGCGGAGAGAGAGTACTAGCGCCGCTCGGCCACTAGTCGGCGGAACGCGTTTTGTTAAATTGTAGTATTGAATAAGTTCAAATATCATAACACCAACGAGTTTGTACTTAATTAAGTCATTCTAATTACATAATGCGAAGTAATGCTGGACTTGAGCAATAAGTTACATTATGCCTTTTATCTGCGGAAGAATATAAGACAAAAACATAATTTGAAACATAGAAGAAAGACACTTCAAACGTAATTAGGGCTTCGTCTCGCAATATAGCCATTCCATAGAACACGGCCACAAACACCATTATGTTTTTTTTCTATGTAGGTACTTACCCAATGTTGAAAATTGATTAACACAACAGAGAATAAGGATTTAAGGGACAAAATGCGTTTAAAATATAAAGATAATTTATTGAAAATAATCCTAGCCGAATCTTAAGATATCAATACACATGAAAGCACTAATACATATTTGATAATATTTAATTTAATTAAACACAAAACAAGTGTCTGCTCAAAAGTTGCTATTATGCAGTTACGCCCCTATTCATATGATACGACGACTAGTTTATTAAGAGCCTATTCACTCTAGCCTTAACAATAAAAATATTTTATCTTTCTTGCATCTACACTTTTCTTTATTATTATTTTCATAAAAGTCGTTTCGTTGACGAATAAAGGTATTGAACTTTAATATTACAACGTATACAAAAACGCTAAGCAACGTAGTCACGATGGCGTTTTCGTAAATGCCGTTGTTGTTCAACATGTCATCCAATACGTTATACTGGATCTGGATGTCCGACACCGTTGTTAACGGTTTAAAACAACGATGTTGACAACGGGTGTCGTTATCGGAGCAACGATGCGCATCGATGGCGAAAAATAACAACTACGTCCATCTCTAATAATATGCGAATATCAATCATTGAAATTCAATTGATAAAAACAATTTTGCCAAATATTTAATTGGTAAATACTGAAAAGGAGTTTCGTAGGTACCTGTACTTACTAATGAAAAACATTGTATCACAGGCACCAGCATCTTTCAATTCTTTCATAATGAAGGATAATTTTAGCTTTAAAACAGTCCAAAAACGATTTACACAATGACATTATAGTAAAAATTTAAGATTCAAAGAATAAATATATAAATATAATAATGTAATAATTTAAAAAACCATTTATTAATAATATTGAATAAATAATATTTTTGAGAATCATATTTCACATAGATATTAATGGAGGTAATTTTTGTGTGCGCACATGATATGGCGCGGGTATGTAACTGTGTGTATCTGTGTTGTGTAATAAATGGTGTGTGTGAGTGAAAGTTAACGTCATAATTATGATTTAACGGGTTGGTCTGAGGAGGTCTTCAGTCTCCTGGTAACTTAATTTCAGTAGTAGATTCCGTAGTTCATATTTACATTTAATTTTCGTTAGATTGTAGAAGTATGTTATTTTGTGAATGCGATTGTATAAATGAGAGCTAACAATATGGAAGCTTCAACTGGTGAGGCCAGATCTATGCAGTAGTATATTATTATTGCATATTAAGTCCTTCCTGCGCTTGTTATTGGGCTTATAAGGGATTGCAACATGTTTTATCATGATGGTCTGTAGTACAAAGAGCTGTCTAACTGTGAGTACAGAACACTGTTGGTACAAAGTTGTAGTCGGGTATCGGATAGGCTTCTCCTGAAGCACTTTTAGGACCGCTCTTTGCGCTCTCTCCACTCGCATCATACTTGTAGCATGTGCATCACCCCACGCCGGTATGCAGTACATGAGTACCGATTGCGCTAAGGAGAAATACACAAGTTTTAACGTCTTTAAGTCAGCAGAAGATCTAAGTTTTTAAAAAACGTATAGAAGTTTCCTTGTGCGGGTAACTATATTATTTATATGCCTGTCCCAATTAAGTCGGCTGTCAATTTGTAATCCTAGGTATCTGATATCAGATGTGCGCAAGAGAGATAAGCAGTTGCAAGTGGGCCTAGAGCGTTGACAGGTGTGAGCCTCTATTATTAGATTATTTGGATTTTTTGATTTTTTAGATTATTTTGAATGCGGAAGAAGGAGAAAATGCAATAAATTTAGTTTTATCTGTGTTTATTGTAAGTAGGTTAGCAGTAAGCCAGGAAATCACGATGGAGAGGGCTTTTTTGGTTTAATTACAGGCTAGCTGCCAGTCTTTATCTTGGACAATCAACGCCGTGTCATCTGCATAAGTAATAATTCTGCAGTTATTGATTGACAATTGACGTAGGTCGTTGATATATACTAAAAATAATGTAGGCCCAAGCACACTGCCCTGCGGTACACCATATATGAGGAATTCATCGTTGCTAGTGAGATTTTCAATCTTCACACACTGTCTACGCTCAACGAGGTAACTACGAAGCAGCTTCAAGACCATGCCTCTTACGCCTATTTCTTCCAGCTTCCTTAGCAGAATGGGAATAGAAACTTTGTCGAAAGTCTTTGATAGGTCTAAAAATACTGCAATGTTTTTTTGCTTATTGTCTAATGATTGAATCACAGTAGTTGTCAAGTCGATTACAGCGTCCTGAGTTGATTAACCATTAACGAATCCATATTGGTTTCTGGAAATTAAATTATGCTTAGTTAAATAATTGATTAGTTGTTTATTTATCAACTTCTCAAAAACCTTGGGAATCGTTGTCAGTACTGAAATTGGTATATAGTTTCCGATACAGTCCCTTTCGCCACTCTTAAAAATTGGGTGAACAATGGCCTTCTTAAAAACTTGAGGGAAAGTCCCAGTAGTTATTGAGAGGTTAAAAATATGTTTTATAGCAGGGTATTAAGATATGTCGGGGCGATTTGAGTATGGGTACCTACTGGTATGCCATCCCAACCGACAGCACAATTATTTTTTAGGCTAATTATCTAGCTATCGCTATTAACTTTGACTGAAATGTTTCAAGCAGTGACTATAAAATCACTTGACTGCTCATACGGGTGACTTAGGCTCACGACACTTATTTGCAGTTGCACTTACATTCAGTCAGAAAAGTATCGGAAATGGATGATTTGTGTTCGAGGAAAGGAAGAATGTTGATTCGAGGACTGCACTCCAATGTCAATGCGGTCCACCATCACCTTGAGACTGACAAGCCCCACTTACTTTTCCTGACGGAGACGCAGATCAGATATCCGTCAGATGCGGCGTATCTCGACTACCCGGGATACTCATTGGAGCACCATTTCCTGCAGCGTGCCGGGGTCTGTGTGTACGTCCGCAATGACATCTGTTGTCAGCGTCTCCGTCACCTTGAGGACCCTAATTTCTCAACGTTGTGGTTGTTGGTGGACACCGGTGTGGACAAAATTGTCTATACTTGTGTCTACCGATCGCACAGCGGTGACCAGGAGACGACTCAACTGTTTGGCCACCTCAGTGAGGCCGCCGATAAGGCTCTGCATCGGCACCCTGATGCGCAGTTTGTCGCTCTGGGGGACTTTAACGCCGTTCACAAAGACTGGCTTTTCCCATACCAGAGGACCGACCACGCTGGGAGAGAAGCGCGAAACTTTGCAGTATCGATGGGCCTCTCCCAGTTGGTAAAGCAAGCGACAAGGGTGCCTGATGTAGTTGGTCATACTGCCAATTGTCTGGACCTTTTACTGACAACTGATCCGGACAGATGTATCGTAACAGTTTCCTCGCCACTAGGAACTTCAGATCACTGTCTGGTGAAGTCTGTATCGTCCTTCTCCCCACCTGACTGCGACTCACGCGGTGAACGGCGAATGTGGCGTTACAAGTCAGCAGATTGGGATGAGATGCGGCACTTCTTTGCATCTTATCCTTGGCAGCAGGTCTGCTTCTCTTCTAAAAATCCGTCGAGCTGTGCAGATGCTATATCCGATGTGATACGTCAAGCTATGGAGTATTTCATCCCCTATCGCGACGTACCCATCGGTGGCTCAGCTCACCCATGGTTCAACGCCGATTGCGTTCAAGCTGAACAACGTAAGCATTCGGCGTTTCTCGCCTGGGTTGACGCTCGTGACCACAAAGCTCCGGATCTGAGTTCAAAGAAGAGAGCCTTCAACCATGCTGCCAAGTCCTACAAAAAGGCACTAAGGAAGGCTCGCTTCGACCGCATTAACCATATTGGTACAAAGCTCTCTGCGCAGCCGTCCGGTAGTAGAGCATTCTGGTCCCTTGCCAAGTCGGTCGAAGCGAACTTCTGTCGGCCCTCATTGCCTCCGCTGGTTAAACCTGATGGAACACTGGCTCATACAGCGAGAGAGAAAGCGGGTCTCTTTGCATCTCTCTTCGCCCATAATTCTCGTCTTGACACTGGTAGTGCTACTCCACCGACTCTACCTCACTGCGATACTTCGATGCCCGAGGTCCGCATAAGGAACAAAGAGGTTCTGAGAGCACTGTGTCGTCTTGACGTGAATAAAGCTAGTGGACCAGATGGTATACCAGCGATTGTTCTCAAGGCTTGTGCACCCGAGTTGTCTCCTGTATTGACGCGTTTGTATCGCCTCTCATTTGGGACTGGTATAGTGCCCAAGTCCTGGAAGCTTGCCAACGTGCAACCCGTGCCCAAAAAGGGCAGTCGTACCGATCCTACCAACTATCGGCCGATTTCAATAACCTCCATACTCTGCAAGATTATGGAGCGTGTATTGAAGTCGCGCCTCTTGGCATACCTGGAAGGTAACGATCTCCTCAGTGATCGACAGTACGGGTTTCGCCACAATCGATCTACTGGGGACCTACTAGTTTATGCCAACCACTTGTGGGGCGAGACCCTCGAGAAGAATGGGGAAGCGATTGCTGTTTCCTTAGACGTCTCGAAGGCCTTCGACAGGGTATGGCACGCTAGTCTATTGAGTAAGTTTTCAGCGTACGGCGTTTCCCCTGGTCTGATTAACTGGGTAAAAGACTTCCTGAGTGAACGTTCTCTCCGAGTTGTTATCGATGGATGCTCATCAGAGCCCATGACGACTAATGCCGGAGTTCCTCAGGGGTCTGTTCTCTCTGCAACTCTCTTCCTGCTGCATATCAACGATCTGCTGATGCCCGGTATCTATGGGTATGCAGATGATAGCACAGTTGTAGAGAGATACCTGCCAGGTGCTCGAGCTAGTAAGGAGCTAATCCGGACCGAAAGAGAGGCTATGGTAGAGCGTGCGAATGTCTCACTTCAGGCAGTCTCCAAGTGGGGTGAAGCCAATCTGGTGGGATTCAACGCCGCCAAAACACAAGCGTGTCTATTCACCGCTAAAAGGAGCCCGTTCACCTTGGCTCCTGTTTTTCAGAATGTATCCCTGGAGTACACCGACCGCCTTCAGCTCTTGGGAGTTGAAATTTCTTCAGACCTTAACTTTGGGCGGTTCATTGAGTCCAAAGCCAAGGTAGCTGCTAGGAAACTCGGCGTACTTGCAAAGGTCTGGCGGTACTTCACACCAGGGCAGCTTTTAATGTTATACAAAGCACAGGTCCGATCGTGTGTAGAGTACTGCAGCCACATATGGGCTGGTGCTGCAAAATGCCACCTGGCAGCTTTGGACTCGGTGGAAAGGCGAGCAAAGAGGCTAATTGGTGATCCAGATCTGGTTAATTCCAATCTACAAAGTCTTGAGCACAGGCGTAGGGTAGCCAGCCTTTCGGTGTTTTACAGAATTCATTTTGGAGAGTGTGCGCAGGAATTGCATGACTTGATTCCACCATCTCATTTCTACCATCGGACAAGCCGACGAACGGCGAGTATCCACCCTTACGTTGTTGAAACCTCTGCGGTCCGGACCAAGCGTTTTGCCTCGTCGTTTATACCGCGTACATCGAGGGACTGGAATAATTTGCCTGCTGCGATTTTCCCGTCCGATTATAATTTGGGTCTCTTCAAGGCTAGAGTGAATAGGCTCTCAATAAACTAGTGCGCTTCACCATCAACGATTGCATTACCACTTACCATCAGGTGGAATCGCAGTCAAGCACTAGTTTATATCAATTAAAAAAAAAAAAAAAAAAAAATTTGTTTATGATTTTTGTTTTTCCAAATTCAAATTTTTGTTTTTTTTTTTTGTTGTTGGTAGTTTGGCACAACTGTTTTCCATTTTGGCGCGGAGTTTGAGTTGCATCTGTTATTTATATTAAATACAGTAGTTATATCATATCTAGTGTGTATTGCGAATTTCATAATGGACAAAAACATCGAACAACGAGTTTGTCTTAAATTTTGCATCGCCAATGGAATTTCGTGTTCGGAATCACTGAAAATGTTACAGAAGGCTTACAGTGAATCGACTTTATCAAAAACACGTGCTTATGAGTGGTGCAAAGCATTCTAAAGCGGTCGAGATGTGATGGAATTTTTGCCTCGCTCTGGTAGGCCATCAACGTCTTCAACTGAAGTTAACATCGCAAAAGTGAAGGAAATAATGACTAAATATCCTCATTCAACTTTGAGACAGATGGCCGTCAAACTTTCTGTATCTCACGAGTCAATCCGTACCATTTTAACTAATCATTTGGGTATGAAACATGTTACCGCTCGGCTAGTCCCAAAAGACCAGATTTTTTTTTCCAAAAACTCAATCGCATGAGAGTCGCTGAAGACATGCTAGAACGAGTCAATTCCGACCCAAAATTCATGAAACGCATTGTTACTGGTGACGAGACGTGGGTTTACGAGTTTGACATGCAAACTAGTCAACAAGCTTCGGAGTGGCGCCTTCCAACTGAACCGAAACCGAAAAAACCACGCCAAAGCCGATCAAAAGTCAAAGTCTTTTTGACTGTTTTATTTGATTATCGCGGTGTTGTGCACTCGGAATTCTTGCCGGAAGGTCAAACGGTGAATAAAGAATATTATTTGAGCGTTATGCGGCATTTAAGAGAGCAAATTCGACGAAAAAGGCCAGATTTGTGGAAAGAAAATTCTTGGATTTTGCGCCTTCGCATAAGGCATTTGAACGAATTTTAGACCAAACAGTCAACTAATACAATCGAGCAACCACCATATTCAACAGATATTGTTCGAGAGAGTAACTATAATAATAATATTCGACAACTATCACACAACACCGTCTAGTCCCAAGCTAAGCAGAGCTTGTGTTATGGGTACTAGACAACTGATAAACATACTTATACATTTCTAAATCCATACATAAATAGATAAGTTACACCCAGACACAGAACAAATGATCATGCTCATCACACAAAAATTTATCCTGGGTGGGAATCGAACCCACGACCTCCGACATAGCAGTCAGGGCCACTAACCACTAGACCAACAGGCCAGTCGAAGATATGGCTCCAGCCGATTTCTTTCTTTTTCCTAAACTCAAATTACCACTTCGTGGCTCCCATTTTCAATCGGTAGAAGACATAAAGGAGAATTCGCGGCGAGAACTGAACTCAATTTCGGAAACAGCATTTAAAAAATGTTTTGATGATTGGATTATTCGTTGGCCTAAGTGTATCGTTTCTGAAGGAACATACTTTGAAGGTGATAAAATGAATTTGGATGAATAACAAACATTTTGTGTATTATTGATCTTTTCCCGGTACTTTCTTGACAGAGTTATATTAGATGCCAACATGAATGCCTTTTTTACTTCTGACCAGTTATTGGATCTGTTCATACACGATAATTTTGGTTACTTAAAAAACATTTATGGCATAAAACAAAAGCAAAAATGAGTACCTGTTCAATTAAATGACGTGGAAAATCGTCTAAAACTATAAAAAAGATAGCATAAATATTCATCGGTAAGTAAAATATATTTATAATTTGTTAACATTATTAATATTGAAGAGCTCAAGCTAAACTGGTTGGTTACGAAAAAAGTAACATCGCGTTGATGTCTTTTTGAAAAATCCCATAATTTCACTAGAATATTAGATAAGTCTATCCCATTCTACCTGTAAGTACTTTTTACCTAGTGCAGAAGTGCTGTGATAACTTCAAAAGAAAGTCGATAAATTATTTATCGATGATTCCCAATGGTACCTAAATAAAAAATGTCTTAATTTTTACATTTTAGATTTCCAAACTTAAAGAAAAGTGGATTAATACAGCTCATAGGACCTCAAATCTTTTATTCTGAAAAGTTTAACTAATTTAATCCATTTAAAAAACCAGTGATAGCCTGAGGGGCATCGTCTAACCTAGCAGTAAAATTAAAATTAGGAATTTTTAATAGACATACTTTCTGTCAATAAATTAGCTGATTGATTTGATAAATCGGCGAATAACTACCAGAGATTTATTCCGAAAAACGGCACGGTTGACATAATATATATCGGGTTTGTCATCATCCGGGAGAATCAATTCGTCTTACATAGGCACAACTTTGTAGCCACATTTATCCATCAACAACTTACTCTGAAATACTCTCTACTATGTGCCCGACTCAGTTCTTGATAATGGTCATATAATTTTGTACTTGAATAGGCCATTACCTATCTCAAGACTATTATAGCCAATAAGCTTGACGTAGTGGTGGTGAACCGATACGAGAGGCTTGCAATGATAGTTGATAAAAAAACTATTTACAAAAAAAAAATAACCGACTTCACTAAACAAAGACACTAAAAGGATCAAAATAACTTTAATATCGGAAGTCGGAGTTTCTCGGTATTGTTTGTTTCTTATTTAACACCGACTTCCGAAATTAAAGTTATTTTGATCCTTTTAGTGTTTTTTTTAGTGAAGTCGGTTATATTTTTTTTGTAAAAAGTTTTTTATTTCACATTTTTTAGTTGCAATACACTTATAAACAGAGTGCCATATCTCCTGACAATTCCAATTAACCCAAACACTGCTAGGTTTTATTTTAAGGTGGGAAAATCATCTAATGACAAATCCCGCTCTTGGGCGGAGAGGGAGATAGTGTCAGACTTTTACTGACTCAAAACCCACTCCTGTTCCTTCTTTGCCTTCATCCCAGGGCCAGCATTTCACTTTCACACTACCCGTGGCCCCAGTAGGCTTCGTTTGCGTTGTTTGCTGACATCTCCTTGAGGCGCGCGTGGAACAGTACGCGCCGTCGACGACTTGGGCTCGGTCCGGATGGTTACCGAACGGTCGGACGGCGAGCTACCCATTGTTCGCCATCCGCAAGCCCGCGCCTACGGTGGCCGGAAATCGGGATCGGAATCCCGGCGGTAGTTGGGGCGTGAGGACCGTTGCCTCATGCGATCGGCCGCCCCTTTGCTAGCATTGCTGCTTCGCAGAAGGAGGCGACCGCCTGCCACTCATCAAATCAGTTCGATAGTACCTTATAGCCAAAGTGCATCTCATGACAATTCTAATAAGCCCAAACACGGTTAGGATACATTGATTAATTACGGAGTTCCTGTGCCTACCTTCCGGCTCCATCATCAGATCAGTTCGATAGTACCTTATAGCCAAAGTGCATCTCATAACAAATCTAATAAGTCGAAACACGGCTAAGTTACATTGATAAATTACGGAGTTCCAGTGCCTACCTTCCGGCTTCATCATCATCATCAGATCACTTCGATGATACCATTTTCAATGAACTATTCAGAACCATTCATTTATTTGTATTGTCATAGTCGCTTAACTATCTTCATTGTGATATCTATGTGAGTATGAAGTTCCGTAACCATTTCTGGTCTTCTTCATCAGTTCCACTTCATCAAATGTTACTTTTTGACTGTAAATGCTTAAGTTCTCGATGAAAATATCAAAATCACCATATAGTTGCCTATAATATTTGAGGAGTTCCCTCGATTCCTCAAGAATTCCATCATTAAAACTGAATTTTGAAAGAAATGGGACCAATCTGAAAGCGTACCCTTTTAGGGGAAAAAAAAATTTGCAAATCGGTCCATAAACGACGGAGTTCTGAGATAACAAACATAAAAAAAATGTAAAAAAAAAAATACAACCGAATTGATAACCTCCTCCATTTTTTGAAGTCGGTTAAAAACCGTCCCTGATGACGAGAAACACGTGATAGCCAAGAATCAGCTCTCTAGTAGTTTAATTCTCTTTGGTTTCAAGTGAAAACTTAGATAGTCATCACTTATTTAGTACAGTTAAAGTGAATTACAGCGAGGATGTTTACTTCATTTATATTACACTTCCATAAAAAGCGTGAGGGCTCGGACGTCCATGATAGCGTCCACCTGGAACGCCTCTTGTGTAAACCAAACTCGCTGTCTACAAGATCCGGCCCCACATGCATCAGTCACCCAACGAGGCGATCTGCAATATTACTCTTTCACAGAACTTGCCCACCCCATCGAACAGCACGATATGTAGACGGAGAGTACGCAGGGCGCCCCAATATATGAAAAGAACCAGTATCCCTGTCCTCCAACGGAGTGGGAACTGGCCTCCTTCTTAGTCGATGCCCGAGGGCCTTCATGGCAGTATTGGGTGAAATTCAGTTCGATTGATGATTGATGACTAATGATTTAAATATTCAAGCATGACTAATAACTAATACTTTATCGTCATCATTAGTCATAATTGATCAGTGATTACTTTTAATCATTAGTCTCGTCATGACCAAACTCATGACTAATTTTGTTTTCTTACATCAAAAATATCCGGTTACTATACTCAAAGAGCGTACAGTGCTCTATGGGTACAATACAATAATGTGCTCAGAACGACGATGTTGCGACTGCCCCACCACTGTAGTGCGGCTTGTATGTTTGCGGAGGCGCGCATCGACTGCTTCTACACTACTCTGCGCAAGCAATCAATGCTGAGCAGAGTGCGGGCTAGTCGCAATATCGTTTTAAGTATGATAGCCAGTAGCACGGGCAGTCCACACAGTGGTGACACCCGGGTGTTTCAATCCGATCCAGGAACCTGCCGAACTTATCATGTCCGGTGAAGACCTGCGGCATGTGAGGACGCCGTGAATCCATAATTATGGCGTGCCCAACACTGGGTTTTACAATGAGATCTCGCCAGAACTCCACCATACCGCGACTTGTTGCGGTAGCGGAGTTTCGCCCTGGCATTGCACTGATCGGCATTGCCATGGACCTAACGATCCCTGCAAAGAGCCTCCGGCAGAAGTCATTCAGACCCCCTAGATTACGCAGTAGCCGCTTAAGGACAGCTTCGGACCGATCCAGTTTGGGAGCCAGACGTCAGAAGTGCTATTCGAAAATCCACCGTCTGTCGAGAAGCATCCCAGGTACTTCATCATTGACCCGATGCCAATGTGAATCTTTCCTACCATTATTTAGGAACCCAGTGGTGGCGCGTTCCGAGGGCCATGAAAACGCATGGCCTCGGACTTGTGTAATGCCACCTCAAGTCCCAACTGCTGAATCCTCTCTACGACTATCGCAACCCCGCGTGTCGCTAGTTCGGCCACCACCTGGTACGACTCTTCCTGCGCCAGGACCAGCCTGTCATCTGCGTAACAGACTACATTAATCCCATCTGAGAGGTCACCCCGCAGCACGTAGTCTTACCCGATGTTACAGAAGGGCGATCCAGTAACGAGAATGCCGTTATGACAGGCCCCTGCGAGACACCGCACGATAACTCTCACCGTTTCCACTCTCTCTGGTAGCCGAGGTAGATGATGAAGTTGTCCTTCAGGTAAGCGTCGATCACATAATGAAGGTAGGTCGGCTCCTGGTTATGCCTGAGTGCTTCCCTAATGCTACTCCCTAAGACGACCCTGCCCCGGGACATAGTATCCCCCTCCGTGAGGGATCACACGTGCATGATTGTATCCACTGTGGAGCACCCCCTGTGAAAGCCAAACTGGCTGTCTGCAAGATCCAGCCCCACCCGTGCAAGATGCGCGACGAGGCGGTCTGCAATTACTCTTTCAAAGAACTTGTCCACCTCGTCGAACAACACGATGGGCACCTCGGCTTCGAGATAAGGACCAGTTTCCCCGTCTTCCAACGAAGTAGGATTTGGCCCTCTCCAAGCATGCGCTAAAGAGCCTCCTTAGTCGACGCCGGAGGGCCTCCATAACCAGGACCTATGTAGGCCGTTGGGTCCTGGGGCAGTATTTTTGGCATTTAGCCTTCGTACCGCCACTCTCATCTCTATCTCTGTCACCTTCGGAGTATCGTCACCATCGCCGAATGTGACTATTTACTTTTGCCTATCAGCATGGATGTGAGAACTTTTCAAGATAACCTTTCTTATGTCAGAATTTAATTTTAAATTATATAACTGCGTCTGTTACCATCTAGTATTATTGAATCCTTTGTATTAGGTTAGAACAGGATTAAAGGATTCAAAAAGGACAAATGAAAAATCGGAGTTGTTATATTAGGAATTTTGAACCATTCGTTACTATGAAAATTAGTATTTCGTCATTCGTATTGGTGACTGTCGGAATAAAGTTTTTCATATTTATGTAGTTTACCCTTCTTATGGGTATATATCCATGATCATATGATATTATCATCCACCCTATTTTTATAATTCCAGAAACCTGTCTCACATTACCTTTGTGCCTTAAATAAAACTTACATGGTTCAAACTTTGGAAAACTGATGAGTGTAAAATAATATTATGTGCAAATTAAACAAATAGCTGATACGATTGTTACTGCTACAGAAACAGTTACCTATGAATTTGTCACTTTATATACTAAGTGTAATTGACTAATTGCTTTATCAAGCATTCATCAGAACTAATTGGCTCTATGCTCGTATCGTATCATTTTATTTTATGAAAATACTTGATTGTCGTAATTAAGTATTTTCATAAAATTATACGTTACGCTACCAGTTCCAGAAGCTGATGGACGAAACGATTAAATATTCATGGTTTCACCACTGTTGTACAAGTCAAGTTTACTGCCAACAGGTAACTACGGCAATTGCGTACAACATGTAGCTATTATATGCCAACCAATTGATTGACGTTTGTACAACTACTACAAACGCATTCTACAGGGAAATCGAATGATTGTAGGTTATATAATAAACTTAGCAATTAATTTTTTTAAATATTTTATTTCATCAAAGCCATACAAAAATAGTTTTAAGTGGTAGGATATACAGAGTAAGGCTATTTAAAAACACCGTAACCTTGACTTCCAAAGTAGGCAGATACCCGTATCTTAGAAATCAATGTCGATCCAAAAAATATTATGAGTTACTAGCAATTTTCCAGCGACTTTTCGTGAGAATGTTTTCATAAAAATACTTTACACTTTAACACTCTTTAATCCGTATTTTAAAAGTTGATTTGAAAAACTATAATAATGACAGTCTTTATCATTCATTTTGATTAGAATTTGTGCTAAGTTTCAAGTTAACCTAAGAACTAAGAATTGTTCATACAATCTTTAAAACGCGCTTTTTTATTTAATGTGGGAAATCATCTAATGACTTCTTCCGTCCTAAACCACACTTATGTTTCTTCGGTTGATGAAGCGTAGTTTTTACGTTTTAGGACCACGAGTATCCCTTTCATATCTTTCCTCGTTTGCTGACATTTCTTTGAGGCACGCATGGTACACTACGCGCCGTCGATGACTCGGGCTCGTTCTTTATAGGATGAGCGGATGGCGAACTACCCATTGCTCGCCGTCCACAAGCCGAGTCTTGCGGTGGCCTGAGATCCCTCAGCGTCTTTTGTGGCGACGGCTGGAGCGAGATGATGTACATTCACTCACTCTTGTGACCACCAAAAATTACTGCTTTGCAGAAGGATGCGACTATTGCAGATGCAATTCAATCCCTCTCGCTTCGGACCATGTCCTGAATCAGGAACTGGCGCGAGAGGTTGCCGCCGCCGATCACCTGCTCTAGGATAAGACGGTGCTCCGCCCAAGTGGGGCAAACCTCCACTGTAAGCTCTAACTGTGTCCTCCGGGCGGTCCACGACACCGAGGTCTACTCTCTTTCTCCGAAAAACGAAGTTTCGATAGAAATTTCGCGTGTTTCCTATCACGATTTCATTCGTTTCCGAAATTTCGTAGGAATGAAAATGGTTAGACGTAAAGATTCGCTAAACCTACTCTAATTCGTAATGTTCCGGAAGAAAATTTGATCTTGACAGATGGACTAATCGGAATTTTAATTTCAATCTGACGAAACCAAAAGCGTTACCTTTTGATTTTCATTTGTGTAGATTTTTTAAGAAAAGTGCTTAAAATGGCCTCAAGAATGCTTTTAATTGAAGCAGCTCTACATGAAGAACGTTTAGAGCGTACAAGGACCCGGTGACACCTGCGCAACCAGCTTAATATTACGCAAATTCCTTTGTGAGGAATAACAGACTCGGCCGGCAATTATTTGAGGAGTTGTGCCAGGAAATAGTGCCTTTATTACCTCCAAAGACTTCTTCCCAGCAAAACACTAGGAACTGGAGTGCTACTGTGGTGTGTTCAGGGTACTAAAAAAAAGTGGTTGATGACAATATTTTCATATCTGTAATATGAAAATATTGTCATCAACCACTTTTTTTTTTATAGAGTAACAATATTTTCATAATAATAATAATAATAACCGCAGGGCAGTTTTGTGGCGAACTGTTGGGCATTAGCGACCCCACGGACCCGATCTCCCGGGAAAATTCTTGTTCTTCATCTCCGGCTTGCCTTTATTGGCCGGCCGTAGTGAACACTGACGAGGAACAGAGCTCCCACCTCTCTCTTGCCTTTATTGGCTGGCTTGAGTGGAGATTCGCAAGAGCAAACATCGGAGAAGGATGTATAATCCAGTAAGGTGCTGGTAGGGATCTTGACCGTACTTCCGGGATTGTCCTGATAGCCGTGGTATACCTCTCCACTCCTTAAGCACCTCAGGATATGTTGCCCTCTTGTTGCTACGTCACTTTGTGCTAGCGACCGTTTATGGGGGCCCATTTATTGAGTGTGCAAGTCACCCCCTGCCTTTTGTCGATGGATATTAAAAACATTGTTTAGGCAGGGGCCATAGTCTTAATATTTCCTGGTAACCAGTCCACTTAAGACTCCAAAAACCATAGCCTTATATCTTAGTTTTCCATATGTCGCAATAGTTTCCCACCAACCGGGGGTTGTCCTTGGATGCACTAGCATAGTGCGTACAGGGATAATCACCGGTTCGTACCACTTTCCATTAAAAGCGTCTAAAAGGGCCTCTGCGAGTTGGTTTCGGCTCCTCGTACGCCTTCCAAAGGTCCAGGACCTTAGGGTGCTGAGATAAATAAATGTATAATAATAATGCGCTTTGTGAGGCGGGCATTTTCGGGGACTGACATCAGCCCCCGAGACTATATGTCCCGTGTCACAGAGCGCATCGACTTCCTGAAGCAGAAGGTGTATGCATGGGCAAACCGTATCCGCAGGTATAAGCGGCGGGTGGAGCGATACACCCAGAATCGCACATTCCGGAGTAATGAAAGGTGGGTTTATAGGGCTTGGGAGAGACCTGACCAAGGTGTGACTGATGCGTGCCTCCCGGATGATGATGCCATGAGTTCATTCTGGCGCAGCATCTGGTCGGTGCCTGTCAGTCACACCGAGGGTGACTGGACTCGAGAGGTCGAGCGTGCGTGCGATCCAATACCACAAATGGGGGCAATTGACATCAGCCCCCAAGATGTAGCTCGTGCAGTCCGTCCGTTGCCAAACTGGAAATCTCCAGGGCCGGATGGGCTGCACAATTTCTGGATTAAGTGGTTTACAAGATCGCACGCTCGCTTGGCATATCAGTTCCAGTCAGCCTTAGAGTCAGGGTCGCTGCCCCAGTTCCTAACAACAGGAATAACCCACCTGCTCCATAAGTCAGGTAGTACTGCGGAGCCTAAAAATTATAGACCGATCACGTGCTTGCCGACGGTCTATAAAGTTCTTACATCCATACTGAGAAGCAAAATTAATAGTCATATTGACAAAAATTTAATCATGTCACCTTCTCAGAATGGATGTAGGAACGGGTCCCGCGGTACTAAGGAGCTGCTCCTCATTGATATGACCATTAGCCAACAGGTTCGACGTTCCCGAAAGGATCTGTCGACATGTTGGATAGATTATAAGAAGGCCTATGACTCTGTTCCTCATACATGGCTCATGAGGGTGCTGGAATTGTATAAAATAGATACAACACTACGCACCTTCCTGATGTCGTGTATGAGGCAATGGAGTACGGTCCTCCGCTATCCAGGATGTCGGCATACCCAGAGGAATAGCGAACCTGTAAGGATCGAGCGAGGTATATTCCAGGGAGATAGTTTGAGTCCACTTTGGTTTTGCCTAGCCTTGAATCCTCTAAGCACACTGCTGGAGAATTCAGGTCTAGGCTATCGGTTGAAGAGAGGTGGTCAGGTAATATCTCACCTACTTTACATGGATGACCTGAAACTTTTTGCCCCCAACAATCTGCAACTGATGGAGCTACTGAAGGTAACTGAAACCTTCAGTAGTGCCATCAGGATGGAGTTTGGTGTGGACAAATGTGCGGTCATGCATGTAAAGCGAGGGGAGGTTGTGGAATCCGTGGGCACTCAACTCACGGATTCCATAAACCTGAGATCCCTCTCTCCAACCGAAACCTATAAGTATTTGGGTATGTCGGAAGCTCTAGGCATCAATATCACTGACATGAAGCAATCGTTGAAGGAGCGTTTCTTTGGACGCCTGAAGAAGGTACTCAATAGCCTTCTTTCAGGCGGAAACAAGGTGCGCGCCTTCAATGGTTGGGTCATGCCGGTATTGATGTACTCTTTCGGTGTACTCAAATGGACTCAAACGGAACTTGACGCCCTGGATAGGAGGGTCCGCACTCTGCTGACTGCATACCGAATGCATCACCCACGATCGTCGGTGATGAGACTGTATATCCCGCGGAAGTGTGGGGGGCGAGGTTTTTTAAATGCTAAGACCCTACACAACCGCGAGGTATGCAGTCTTAGGGAATATTTCGTAGCTGCCGACGTGGGTAAGCATCGAGATGTAGTGGCAGTGGACAAGGGACTCACCCCGCTCTCCCTGGCTAATGAGAACTGGCACAAACCGGTAGTGCTTGACACTAACGATCGCAGGGAAGTATGGCAGAGCAAGGAACTTCACGGACGCTTTTTCCGGGCCCTTCACGGGCCCGATGTAGACCAATTGGCGTCCGTAACCTGGCTGCGTTTCGGTGACCTCTTTGGGGAAACCGAAGGTTTTGTCTGTGCAATTATGGACGAAGTTATCATGACGAATAACTACCGGAGATTTATTGTGAAGGACGGCACGGTTGACATCTGTCGGGCATGTCACCGTCCGGGAGAATCAATTCGTCACATTATCTCTGGTTGTTCTCGTCTAGCTAACGGAGAGTACTTGCATAGGCACAACCTTGTAGCCAGGATTATCCATCAGCAACTTGCTCTGAAATACTCTCTTGTGGAATCGGAAGTGCCGTACTACAGGTATGAGCCCGACCCAGTTCTTGATAATGGTCATATCACTTTGTACTGGGATCGGTCCATCATCACTGACAGGACTATTGTAGCCAATAAGCCTGATATAGTGGTGGTGGACCGAAGCGAGAGGCGTGCAATGATTGTTGACATATCCGTTCCGCATGACGAGAACCTCGTGAAAGCCGAGAAAGATAAACAAATCAAGTATATTGACTTGGCTCACGAGGTTGTCGACATGTGGGATGTGGACTCGGCGATCATTGTACCGATAGTCGTGTCAGCCAATGGCTTAATAGCCAAGAGCCTCGATCAACACCTTAGGAGGCTCGCGTTAGGCGGCTGGATCAAGGGCTTGATTCAGAAAGTGGTACTCTTGGACACGGCTCGTATTGTTAGGAGGTTCCTTTCTCTGGAGCCCTGACCGCCGGTAGCTTGGACCCTGTTCCCGATACCGGTGGGACACTATTTTTTATATTTTTAAATGTTTTATTTTTTTTATTTTTTAATGAAATATTTAAAAATATAATTTATATGTATCTATACGAATAAACGAAATAATAATAAGCCAATAAGCCTGATATAGTGGTGGTGGACCGAAGCGAGAGGCGTGCAATGATTGTTGACATATCCGTTCCGCATGACGAGAACCTCGTGAAAGCCGAGAAAGATAAATCAAGTATATTGACTTGGCTCGCGAGGTTGTCGACATGTGGGATGTGGACTCGGCGATCATTGTACCGATAGTCGTGTCGGGCAATGGCTTAATAGCCAAGAGCCTCGACCAACACCTTAGGAGGCTCGCGTTTGGCGGCTGGATCAAGGGCTTGATTCAGAAAGCAGTACTCCTGGACACGGCTCGCATTGTTAGGAGGTTCCTCTCTCTGGAGCCCTGACCGCCGGTAGCTTGGACCATGTTCCCGATACCGGTGGGGTACTATTTTTTATATTTTTAAATGTTTTTTTTTTGTATGATTTTGTTTAAAAAAATATTTAAAAATGTAACTTATATGGTATTTACAATCAATAAAGAGAATAACAATAAATGAAATGGTAGCGGTGGACAAGGGCCTCACTCCGCTCTCCTTGGCTAACGGGAACTGGCGCAAACCTATAATACTGAATACTAATGACCGCAGGGAAGTATAGCAGAGTAAGGAGCTTCACGGGCGCTTTTACCGGGCCCTACATGGACCCGATGTAGACCTATTAGCGTCTGTATCCTGGCTGCGCTTCGGTGACCTCTTCGGGGAAACCGAAGGTTTTGTCTGTTTTTTTTTTTTTTTTTAGGTGGGAAAATCATCTTATGACAAATCCCGCTCTTGGGCGGAGCGGGAGATAGTGTCAGACTTTTACTGACTAAAAACCCACTCCTGTTCCTTCGTTGCCTTCGTCCCAGGGCCCCGGTTTCGTTTTCACACTACCCATGGCCCCAGTAGGCTTCGACCCTGCTGGGCCCCTACGATTTGCTGACATCTCCCTGAGGCGCGCGCGGAACAATACGCGCCGTCGACGACTTGGGCTCGGTCCGGCTGGTTACCGGACGGTCGGACGGCGGGCCACCCATAGCCAGCCGTCCGCAAGCCCGCGCCTACGGTGGCCGGAAATCGGGATCGGAATCCCGGGGGCGGTTGGGGCGTGAGGACCGTTGCCGTTGCCCCACGCGATCGGCCACCTCCTTTGCTAGCATTACTGCTTCGCAGACGGAGGCGACCGCCTGCCACTCCTCCTCGCTCCGGACCATGGCCTGTACCAAGGCCCGGTGCGAGAGATCGCCACCGCCGATCGCCCCCACGAGGACACGACGTTGCTCTTCCCAAGCGGGGCACACCTCCACCGTGTGCTCCACCGTATCCTCCGGGCGGTCCACACAGTGGCGACACCCGGGCGTCGCTTCCGCATGAATCCGGTGCAGGAACTTCCCGAACTTCCCGTGTTCGGTGAGAACCTGCGTCATGCGGAAGGTGAGGACGCCGTGAGGTCTTTCCAACCACGCCTCAAAGAAGGGACTTACCGCCATAATTGTGGCGTGCCCAGCACTGGGTCGCGACAGTCGCTGTTGCCATTTCTCCATGAGATCCCGCCGGAGCTCTGTCCGCCATGCTGCGACTTGTCGCGGCAGCGGAGTTTCGCCCCGGCGTTGCATCTCCATGCGCAGATCGTGCATGTGAGCAAGGCCTGTTGCTACCAGATCCCATGGTGGCCGTCCAGCAAGGAGGCTCGCCGCTTCGCGGGAAATCGTCCGGTATCCTCGCACCATCCGTATGGCCATGACCCTCTGACATGCATTCAGCCGGGCCGCCGGCTGCTTCCGCAGCGCCGGCGCCCATATCGGTGCGCCATAAAGGGCCATGGACCGAACGATTCCCGCGTAGAGCCTCCGGCAGGAGGCGTCTGGACCCCCAAGGTTGGGCAGGAGCCGCCCGAGGGCAGCCCCAGTCCGATTTAGTTTGAGAGCCAGACGTCGGAAGTGCTCCTCGAAATCCCATCGGCTGTCGAGAACGAGTCCCATGTACTTCATCGTTGACCCGACGCCGATGTGGGCTCCTCCTACCGTCAGTTGGGAACCCGGTGGTGGCGCGTTCCGAGGGCCGTGAAAGCACATTGCCTCGGACTTGTGCAATGCCACCTCGAGTCCCAACTCCTGGATCCTGCCCACGACTGTCGCAACCCCGCGTGTCGCTAGTTCAAGCGCCGCCTGGTACGACTCTCCCTGCGCCAGGACCAGCGTGTCGTCTGCGTAGCAGACCACGCTGACCCCGCCAGGGAGGTCGCCGCGCAGCACGTAGTCGTATCCGATGTTCCACAAGGGCGGCCCTAGTACCGATCCCTGCGGAACACCGCACGACATCTCTCGACGTTCCCACTCTCCCTGGTGACCAGGGTAGATGATGTACCTGTCCGACAGGTACGCCTCGACCACACGACAGAGGTAGTCGGGCATCCGGTAATACCGGAGTGCCCTCCTAATGCTACTCCAAGGCAGGGAGTTGAAGGCGTTGGCGATGTCCAAAGACACCGCCACGACACACCTGCCCTGGGACACTGCAGCCCCCGTCGTGAGAGCTCGCACGCGCATGATGGCGTCCACCGTGGAGCGCCTCCTGCGAAAGCCGAACTGGCCGTCCGCTAGGTCCGGCCCCACCCGTGTTAGGTGCGTGACGAGGCGGTCTGCAACTACTCTTTCAAAGAGCTTGCCCACCTCGTCAAGGTTTTGTCTGTGCGATAATGGACGAAGTTGTGATGACGAACAACTACCGGAAATATATTGTGAAGGACGGTACGGCTGACATCTGTCGGGCATGCCACCGGCCCGGGGAATCAATCCGACACATTATTTCTGGGTGTTCTCACCTAGCCAACGGAGACTATTTGCATAGACACAACCTAGTAGCCAGGATTATTCACCAGCAACTTGCTCTTAAATACAATCTTGTGGAATCAGAAGTACCGTACTATAAGTATGTGCCCGACCCAGTTCTCGATAATGGCAGTATCACGTTGTATTGGGATCGATCTATCATCACTGACAGGACTATTGTTGCCAATAAGCCTGATATAGTGGTGGTGGACCGAAGCGAGAGGCGTGCAATGATTGTTGACATATCCGTTCCGCATGACGAGAACCTCGTGAAAGCCGAGAAAGATAAATCAAGTATATTGACTTGGCTCGCGAGGTTGTCGACATGTGGGATGTGGACTCGGCGATCATTGTACCGATAGTCGTGTCGGGCAATGGCTTAATAGCCAAGAGCCTCGACCAACACCTTAGGAGGCTCGCGTTAGGCGGCTGGATCAAGGGCTTGATTCAGAAAGCAGTACTCCTGGACACGGCTCGCATTGTTAGGAGGTTCCTCTCTCTGGAGCCCTGACCGCCGGTAGCTTGGACCATGTTCCCGATACCGGTGGGGTACTATTTTTTATATTTTTAAATGTTTTTTTTTTGTATGATTTTGTTTAAAAAAATATTTAAAAATGTAACTTATATGGTATTTACAATCAATAAAGAGAATAACAATAAATGAAATGGTAGCGGTGGACAAGGGCCTCACTCCGCTCTCCTTGGCTAACGGGAACTGGCGCAAACCTATAATACTGAATACTAATGACCGCAGGGAAGTATAGCAGAGTAAGGAGCTTCACGGGCGCTTTTACCGGGCCCTACATGGACCCGATGTAGACCTATTAGCGTCTGTATCCTGGCTGCGCTTCGGTGACCTCTTCGGGGAAACCGAAGGTTTTGTCTGTTTTTTTTTTTTTTTATAGGTGGGAAAATCATCTTATGACAAATCCCGCTCTTGGGCGGAGCGGGAGATAGTGTCAGACTTTTACTGACTAAAAACCCACTCCTGTTCCTTCGTTGCCTTCGTCTCAGGGCCCCGGTTTCGTTTTCACACTACCCATGGCCCCAGTAGGCTTCGACCCTGCTGGGCCCCTACGATTTGCTGACATCTCCCTGAGGCGCGCGCGGAACAATACGCGCCGTCGACGACTTGGGCTCGGTCCGGCTGGTTACCGGACGGTCGGACGGCGGGCCACCCATAGCCAGCCGTCCGCAAGCCCGCGCCTACGGTGGCCGGAAATCGGGATCGGAATCCCGGGGGCGGTTGGGGCGTGAGGACCGTTGCCGTTGCCCCACGCGATCGGCCACCTCCTTTGCTAGCATTACTGCTTCGCAGACGGAGGCGACCGCCTGCCACTCCTCCTCGCTCCGGACCATGGCCTGTACCAAGGCCCGGTGCGAGAGATCGCCACCGCCGATCGCCCCCACGAGGACACGACGTTGCTCTTCCCAAGCGGGGCACACCTCCACCGTGTGCTCCACCGTATCCTCCGGGCGGTCCACACAGTGGCGACACCCGGGCGTCGCTTCCGCATGAATCCGGTGCAGGAACTTCCCGAACTTCCCGTGTTCGGTGAGAACCTGCGTCATGCGGAAGGTGAGGACGCCGTGAGGTCTTTCCAACCACGCCTCAAAGAAGGGACTTACCGCCATAATTGTGGCGTGCCCAGCACTGGGTCGCGACAGTCGCTGTTGCCATTTCTCCATGAGATCCCGCCGGAGCTCTGTCCGCCATGCTGCGACTTGTCGCGGCAGCGGAGTTTCGCCCCGGCGTTGCATCTCCATGCGCAGATCGTGCATGTGAGCAAGGCCTGTTGCTACCAGATCCCATGGTGGCCGTCCAGCAAGGAGGCTCGCCGCTTCGCGGGAAATCGTCCGGTATCCTCGCACCATCCGTATGGCCATGACCCTCTGACATGCATTCAGCCGGGCCGCCGGCTGCTTCCGCAGCGCCGGCGCCCATATCGGTGCGCCATAAAGGGCCATGGACCGAACGATTCCCGCGTAGAGCCTCCGGCAGGAGGCGTCTGGACCCCCAAGGTTGGGCAGGAGCCGCCCGAGGGCAGCCCCAGTCCGATTTAGTTTGAGAGCCAGACGTCGGAAGTGCTCCTCGAAATCCCATCGGCTGTCGAGAACGAGTCCCATGTACTTCATCGTTGACCCGACGCCGATGTGGGCTCCTCCTACCGTCAGTTGGGAACCCGGTGGTGGCGCGTTCCGAGGGCCGTGAAAGCACATTGCCTCGGACTTGTGCAATGCCACCTCGAGTCCCAACTCCTGGATCCTGCCCACGACTGTCGCAACCCCGCGTGTCGCTAGTTCAAGCGCCGCCTGGTACGACTCTCCCTGCGCCAGGACCAGCGTGTCGTCTGCGTAGCAGACCACGCTGACCCCGCCAGGGAGGTCGCCGCGCAGCACGTAGTCGTATCCGATGTTCCACAAGGGCGGCCCTAGTACCGATCCCTGCGGAACACCGCACGACATCTCTCGACGTTCCCACTCTCCCTGGTGACCAGGGTAGATGATGTACCTGTCCGACAGGTACGCCTCGACCACACGACAGAGGTAGTCGGGCATCCGGTAATACCGGAGTGCCCTCCTAATGCTACTCCAAGGCAGGGAGTTGAAGGCGTTGGCGATGTCCAAAGACACCGCCACGACACACCTGCCCTGGGACACTGCAGCCCCCGTCGTGAGAGCTCGCACGCGCATGATGGCGTCCACCGTGGAGCGCCTCCTGCGAAAGCCGAACTGGCCGTCCGCTAGGTCCGGCCCCACCCGTGTTAGGTGCGTGACGAGGCGGTCTGCAACTACTCTTTCAAAGAGCTTGCCCACCTCGTCAAGGTTTTGTCTGTGCGATAATGGACGAAGTTGTGATGACGAACAACTACCGGAAATATATTGTGAAGGACGGTACGGCTGACATCTGTCGGGCATGCCACCGGCCCGGGGAATCAATCCGACACATTATTTCTGGGTGTTCTCACCTAGCCAACGGAGACTATTTGCATAGACACAACCTAGTAGCCAGGATTATTCACCAGCAACTTGCTCTTAAATACAATCTTGTGGAATCAGAAGTACCGTACTATAAGTATGTGCCCGACCCAGTTCTCGGTAATGGCAGTATCACGTTGTATTGGGATCGATCTATCATCACTGACAGGACTATTGTTGCCAATAAGCCTGATATAGTGGTGATAGATCGACTAGATCGTCGTACAGTGATTGTTGATATAGCGGTCCCTCATGACGACAACCTCGTGAAAGCTGAGAAAGATAAGCAAACTAAGTATCTTGACTTGGCTCGTGAGGTTGTCGACATGTGGGAAGTGGATACAGCAGTCATTGTACCGATAGTCGTGATGGCCAATGGATTAATATCAAAGAGCCTCGACCAACATCTAAGGAGGCTCTCGTTAGGCAGTTGGATCAAGGCCTTGATCCAGAAAGCAGTACTCTTAGACACGGCGCGTATTGTCCGGAGGTTCCTCTCTCAGGAGCCCTGACCACCGGTAGCTTGGACCCTGTTTCCGATGCCGGTGGGCTACTATTTTTTATATTTTTAAATGTTTTTTTTTAATATGTTTTTTAAGGAAATATTTAAAAATGTATAAAATATGTATTTAAATATAAATAAATGTATGATCTGAAACTCTTTGCCCCCAACAACTTGCACCTGATGGAGTTACTGTAGGTAACTGAAACCTTCAGTAGCGCCATCAGGATGGAATTTGGTGTGGATAAATGTGCAGTCATGCATGTAAAGCGAGTGGAGATTATGGAATCCGTGGGAACTCAGCTCTCGGATTCCATATACCTTAGATCCCTCTGCTCAACCGAAACTTACAAGTATTTGGGTATGTCGGAAGCGTTAGGCATCAATGCTGCTGACATGAAACAATCGTTGAAGGAGCGCTTCTTTGGCCGCCTGAATAGGGTACTAAAAAGTCTCTTATCAGGTGGGAATAAGGTGCGCGCCTTCAACGGTTGGGTCATGCCGGTTTTGATGTATTCTTTCGGCATACTCAAATGGACTCAGACAGAACTTGACGCCCTGGATAGGAGGGTCCGCACACTGCTTACCGCAAATCGAATGCATCACCCACGGTCATCGGTGATGAGACTGTATATCCCGCGGAAATGTGGGGGTCGTGGCTTTTTAAATGCTAAGACCCTACACAACCGCGAGGTATGCAGTCTCAGGGAATACTTCCTAGAAACCGACGTGGGTATGCACCGAGATGTGGTAGCGGTGGACAAGGGCCTCACTCCGCTCTCCTTGGCTAACGGGAACTGGCGCAAACCTATAATACTGGATACTAATGACCGCAGGGAAGTATGGCAGAGTAAGGAGCTTCACGGGCGCTTTTACCGGGCCCTACATGGACCCGATGTAGACCTATTAGCGTCTGTATCCTGGCTGCGCTTCGGTGACCTCTTCGGGGAAACCGAAGGTTTTGTCTGTGCGATAATGGACGAAGTTGTGATGACGAACAACTACCGGAAATATATTGTGAAGGACGGTACGGCTGACATCTGTCGGGCATGCCACCGGCCCGGGGAATCAATCCGACACATTATTTCTGGGTGTTCTCACCTAGCCAACGGAGACTATTTGCATAGACACAACCTCGTAGCCAGGATTATTCACCAGCAACTTGCTCTTAAATACAATCTTGTGGAATCAGAAGTATCGTACTATAAGTATGTGCCCGACCCAGTTCTCGACAATGGCAGTATCACGTTGTATTGGGATCGATCTATCATCACTGACAGGACTATTGTTGCCAATAAGCCTGATATAGTGGTAATAGATCGACTAGAGCGTCGTACAGTGATTGTTGATATAGCGGTCCCTCATGACGACAACCTCGTGAAAGCTGAGAAAGATAAGCAAACTAAGTATCTTGACTTGGCTCGCGAGGTTGTCGACATGTGGGAAGTGGATACAGCAGTCATTGTACCGATAGTCGTGACGGCCAATGGATTAATATCAAAGAGCCTCGACCAACATCTAAGGAGGCTCTCGTTAGGCAGTTGGATCAAGGGCTTGATCCAGAAAGCAGTATTCTTAGACACGGCGCGTATTGTCCGGAGGTTCCTCTCTCAGGAGCCCTGACCACCGGTAGCTTGGACCCTGTTCCCGATGCCGGTGGGCTACTATTTTTTATATTTTTAAATGTTTTTTTTAATATGTTTTTTTAAGGAAATATTTAAAAATGTATAAAGTATTTATTTAAATATAAATAAATGTAATAATAATAATAAATCCGCAGGGCAGTTTTGTGGCGAACTGTTGGGCATTAGCGACCCCACGGACCCGATCTCCCGGGAGAATTCTTGTTCTTCATCTCCGGCATGCCTTTATTGGCCGGCCGTAGTGAACACTGACGAGGAACAGAGCTCCCACCTCTCTCTTGCCTTTATTGGCTGGCTTGAGTGGAGATTCGCAAGAGCAAACGTGCTCGGGAGAAGGATGTATAATCCAGTAAGGTGCTGGTAGGGATCTTGACCGTACTTCCGGGATTGTCCTGAGAGCCGTGGTATACCTCTCCACTCCTTAAGCACCTCAGGATATGTTGCCCTCTTGTTGCTACGTTACTTCGTGCTAGCGACCTTTTATGGGGGCCCATTTATTGAGTGTGCAAGTCACCCCCTGCCTTTTGTCGATGGATATTAATAACATTGTTTAGGCAGGGGTCATAGTCTTAACATAGTTCCTGGTAACCAGTCCACTTAAGACTCCATAAACCATAGCCTTATATCTTAGTTTTCCATATGTCGCAATAGTTTCCCACCAACACGGGGGGTTGTCCTTGGATGCACTAGCATAGTGCGTACAGGGATAATCACCGGTTCGTACCGCTTTCCATTAAAAGCGTCTAAAAGGGCCTCTGCGAGTTGGTTTCGGCTCCTCGTACGCCTTCCAAAGGTCCAGGACCTTAGGGTGCTGAGATAAATAAAGAGATAATAATAATAATATAATCTGTGGCCCGGCTGTCAAAATGACTGACAACAAATTTTTTCTCGCCGAATTTTTTCCTTAAATTTAATTAAATAATAGACCGAATAAAATGTTAAACCACCGATAAACCATCCGAAAAAAATAAAAAAATCAAACCACATCACCATATAACAACAAATACCACCGAACAAAAATGTAAATACACAACGACTTGGCGATGAAATTATTATGAAATGCTGACGAGAAGCCGGGCACGAGAACAAGAAACACACCTAACATCTTCGGGTTCGTCGCTCAGCTCCGCCTCGCAGCCGCCGGGACCAGCGCCAGCCGTGAGTCCAGTGATTCCGGCAGCTGCAGTTGCGTCGAGTTCGAGCGACGAATATTTCTCGCCGCCGACGACACCACCACCTGCGCGTCGACGGGGAAGAGGCCGACCTCCGGCCAGCTTGAGACCTCGAGGCCCTCCGGCCTCTGATAGGGTCCCCGCAGCCGGTGGAAGTGTGCAGCGCATGCGATGGACACAATCCATTAATGAAAATGTCATGCGCTCATACTTTGGGGCTACAGAGGGGGGAAGTAACTTGACTGCGTATCGTGGTCGGATGCTCTCTCTGTTTCAGGTGCTTGAGCCAACTGTCAACGTTTCGGCCCAACGTCTATCGGATCAGGTGCGGGTCATCCAGCGTAACCGTATGTTGGATGACGCCGTACTTGACAGACTTCGCTTGGAATCACAGAGAAGCCGTGCCTCATCTGCTACACCACCGGCCGCGGTGCAACTTCAACCCAGTGCCTTACCGCGACCCGACCACGTTGCTGACGCCGATGATGACGCGGCTATATCTGTGAGTACCCAATGCAATGAACGATTGAGGAGCGCTTTGGAGGACGCATTTCGAGAGTATCGCTCCGCACCGCCAGGGCTTAGACCTCGTCTACCGCGTTTGCCCATGCATAAAAGAAATAGGGCGCTGGTGTGTGCTCTAGATTCGCAGCTATCAAATTGTTTTGACAGCAGCAAAGACCTCGCTGATACCCACTCGATCTTGTACTGTGCGGCTGCAGCGGCATGTCGTGTGGCTCACGTTAAGTTCCCTAACTGTGACAGAGCTACACGACCAGCTGTACCAGCTTGGCAACGCAGGATAGAGCGCCGTATCGGTGAGGCTAGAGCACTCATCGGCAAGCTTATCTGCTTCAGGGAGGGCAACACTCGCCCTAGGGTAATGCGCTTTGTGAGGCGGGCATTCTTGGGGACTGATATTAGCCCTCAAAATTATCTGCCCTGCGTCACAGAGCGTATCGACTTCCTGAAGCAGAAGGTTTATGCATGGGCGAGCCGTATTCGACGGTACAAGCGGCGAGTGGAGCGGTACACTCAGAATCGCACATTCCAAAGCAATGAAAGGTGGGTTTACAGGACTTGGGAGCGACGGACCAAGATGTGACTGATACGCGCCTACCGGATAATGACGCCATGTGTTCATTCTGGCGCAGAATCTGGTCGGTACCTGTCAGTCACATCGAGGGTGATCGGATTCGAGAGGTCGAACGCACGTGCGATCTTTTACCAGAAATGGGGGCAATTACCATCAGCCCCCAAGATATAGCTCGTGCAGTCCGCCCGCTGCCTAACTGGAAATCTCCAGGGCCGGACGGACTGCACAATTTCTGGATAAAATGGTTTCAAGGGTCGCACACTCGCTTGGCATCTCAGTTCCAGTCTGCCTTAGACTCAGGGTCGCTACCCGAGTTTTTGACGACTGGAATAACCCACCTGCTCCATAAATCAGGTAGTACTGCGGATCCTAAAAATTATAGACCGATCACGTGTTTACCGACGGTCTATAAAGTTCTTACATCCATACTGAGAGCTAAAATTAATACTCACATTGAAACAAATTCTATCATGTCTGCCTCTCAGAATGGATGTAGGAACGGGTCCCGCGGTACTAAGGAGCTGCTCCTCATACATATGGCCATTAGCCAACAGGTTCGACGTTCCCGAAAGGATCTGTCGACATGTTGGATAGATTATAAGAAGGCCTATGACTCTGTTCCTCATACATGGCTCATGAGGGTGCTGGAACTTTATAAAGTTGATATAACTCTGCGCGCCTTCCTGATGTCATGTATGAGGCAGTGGAGAACAGTCCTTCGCTATCCGGGATGTCGACAGATTCGGGAGAACAGCGAGCCGATAAGGATTGAGCGTGGCATATTCCAGGGCGACAGTCTGAGTCCACTGTGGTTTTGTCTAGCCTTGAACCCTCTTAGCACACTACTGGAGGGGTCGGGCTTAGGCTACCAGTTGAAAGGTCAGGTTATATCTCACCTTCTTTACATGGATGATCTGAAACTCTTTGCCCCCAACAACTTGCACCTGATGGAGTTACTGAAGGTAACTGAAACCTTCAGTAGCGCCATCAGGATGGAATTTGGTGTGGATAAATGTGCAGTCATGCATGTAAAGCGAGGGGAGATTATGGAATCCGTGGGAACTCAGCTCTCGGATTCCATATACTTTAGATCCCTCTGCTCAACCGAAACTTACAAGTATTTGGGTATGTCGGAAGCGTTAGGCATCAATGCTGCTGACGTGAAACAATCGTTGAAGGAGCGCTTCTTTGGCCGCCTGAATAGGGTACTAAAAAGTCTCTTATCAGGTGGGAATAAGGTGCGCGCCTTCAACGGTTGGGTCATGCCGGATTTGATGTATTCTTTCGGCATACTCAAATGGACTCAGACAGAACTTGACGTCCTGGATAAGAGGGTCCGCACACTGCTTACCGCAAATCGAATGCATCACCCACGGTCATCGGTGATGAGACTGTATATCCCGCGGAAATGTGGGGGTCGTGGCTTTTTAAATGCTAAGACCCTACACAACCGCGAGGTATGCAGTCTCAGGGAATACTTCCTAGAAACCGACATGGGTGTGCACCGAGATGTGGTTATAATAATAATAATAATAATAATTTTTATTTGCTCAGTTAGTAGGTAAATGATAAAGATGTTCAGAAAAAAAAATGTACAAGGATCCATTACTAACTACCTTAAACTAGGCATGCAAAACAGTTTTATTTAATTTGAGTTCAATGGACACATAACATCTGATTACAATACATACTTTTGAACATAAATTAATGTATTTAATAATTATGTGTAATATGTCAAATTCTAATAATGTGTCAAAATAATTATAAAAATTGTGCGCATTAGTAATTACAAAATAATATGTCAAATAAAACTTAAACAAATTGATGTCATTAATGATTATAAAATAATATGTCAAATAAAAGTTATACAAATTGATGTCATTAATAATTACAAAATAATATGTCAAATGAAAGTTATACAAATTGACGTTATTAATAATCACAAAACATGTCAAAAAAAGATAATAATAATATAAATCAATTTCATTAATAATCACAAAATAATGTCAAAAAATAATAATAATAATGTCAAAGTGTCAAAAAAATAAATTATCATCATTTAGAAATTCGGAGATCGAATAATAACATTTTGAAATTAATAAAGCTGACAATTTCTTCTTAAAAAGTGTAATAGTTTCATTTTTAAAATCATCGGGAATTTTATTAAATATTGACGGGCCCATACACAAAACACTTTTCCTCAATAAGGCAGTATTATGACCACCAACACGTAGCATGTTTTTGTACTGCGTTCTTATTGGCCCCCTTTTGTTTTCGGACACTGTACTGAAAAGATGCAAATTGGTTTTCACAAAAACCGCAATTTCGAATATATACAGTGACGGAAAAGTAAGTAATTTAAGGGACTTAAATATAGGAGCACAACTATCTGTTACTTTCAGGTTACACATTGCCCTAATACATCGCTTTTGAGCCTTGAACACCTGTTCTCTTAGACTACAATTTCCCCAAAAAATTATCCCAAATCTCAAAATCGATGCGACTAGACCATGATATGCGACCAGTCTTGTGGCCATGTTTACTTTTTTAGATAAGTTGAAAAGCACATACGCAGCTGAACTTAGTTTTTTACAAACTTCTTCTGCTTGTGGCTTCCAGGTTAGTTGGCTATCTATCATTATTCCTAGAAACTTTGCGACCAGTACTTGGTCTACTTTTTGTCCACTATAATGTAAATTTAGTGATTGTGGTAACTTGCGTTGATAAAATTGCATAATAGTAGTCTTCGGTACATTAATAATTAAATTATTTTGGTCAAGCCAGTGTATAATGTCAACTAAAGTATTATTTATGTCCTGTTCGTATGTTTTTATGTCATTACATTTAATCAAGGCAGTGCTATCGTCAGCAAATAAGACCATGGGATAGTCAATGCAGCGGGGCAGGTCATTGATATAAAGCAGAAATAATAAAGGTCCCAGCACACTGCCCTGTGGTACGCCAAATCTAATAATTCTTTCCTCAGACAAGTATTTCTTTTCGCGCCTGGTTTTTAAACATATTTTAGTTATTTCTGTGTATTGCTTACGGTTGGAAAGATAGGATTTTATGAGATTAAGTACATTTCCTCTTATGCCTATAATATTTAACTTGCTGATAAGTGTTTCATGATCAACACAGTCAAATGCTCTCGTCATGTCCGTAAAAATTGCGCAATTTGGTATTTTTTTATCAACATTTTTAATTATAATATTTATTAAATCATAAACGGCTGAATTTATACCCCTATTCTTTCTGAATCCTTTTTGTTCCTCGCTTAGGATATTATATTTAGCTAGGAATTTATCTATAGAGGCATAAATTATTTTTTCCATCACTTTAGAAAAAATAGGGATCAAAGCAATGGGCCTATAGTTGGCTAGATCTTCTTTGTCGTTTTTTTTCAGAAGTGGCTTAACTATGACTGTTTTTAGGCTGTCCGGAAATATTCCAGAGCAGATACATAGATTGAGTATGTGACTTAGATGCGAGGCTATTTCGCCCGATTCGTATTTTACAACTGTTGTTGATATACCGTCATACCCTGTGCTACTTTTGTTTTTTAATGATTTTATCGCCGTTATAACATCTTGAGGTAAAGTTGGTTGCATAAACATCGAATGTGGATTATTATTTATCAAGTTGGTAGTGTTCGGTGTTGAATTTGACGTTAATTTATTTTGCGTTTGGTCGATAAAAAAATTATTAAAAGCATTTGCAATTTCTGTCGGATCGGTAATTGTAGAACCCTGCACTTTAACCCGAAAAATAGGCTCGGTAATTCGTAGTTTATTATTTATAATCTGCCAAGAAGCCTTTGATTTATTGTTTGAGGTGTTGATAAAGTAATTATTTTGCGCTTTTTGTGTCAATTTAATTATTTTTCGAAATCTGCGTGAATAATTTCTGAAAATATTTTTATTAAATGTCGATGGCTCGCGTCTATATTTCCACAATGCGGTGGACAAGGGCCTCACTCCGCTCTCCTTGGTTAACGGGAACTGGCGCAAACCTATAATACTGGATACTGTGGTCGTCGTTTGTCACCCGCCTAGAGCAGTCGTATATTCAATTTTGTTTAAAATATTTTAATAAGTGTTCTTCAAATAGAAATTATACCATTGCAAAAATAAGACTCAAACTACGAAATTAGTAAATTCCTATATAAGCCACTTCGTCTCTGTGTCCAGAGCCGCAAGAACAACTGGCCACGGACAGGCGCGCCCGCGCAGGCGTACCTCGCCCCCGCGTGAGTAGAACAGTTGCTATTTTTTAACTCGCTCGCACAGTGACTCTGCGTACGGTGCACCGCGCAGGGACGTCGTTGATAACTGATAAGTACACGTGCCCTCATCATTCAGATTTTATAATTGAATACTGTTCGCTGAGGCTTTATTATGAGTGTACAGAGATCGCCACCACGCCATGCTATGGGCTGTGCCCCTATCTCGGGCGGCGGATCGCAACCGGATTTATCAAAACTAAGCTCGTTAGCAGTTGACCAGCAAGTAACTTTTCGAAAGAGAAAATTTGAATGTGAATGCGCCACCGAAATTAAATAAATTCGATCGGAATTGTCTCGTATTGGTTCGTTGTTAGAAAAATATGTGGGATCTAATGAACAGATTATGATTAAAATGCAGGAAAGTATTGCAGAAGTCAAAGCTGAGATGACTGAATTAAAATCATGCAACGAACAAACTGCAAGTATGATTCGCGAAAATACAAAACAAATTAATGAGATTAAATCATCCACATCATGCATGATAACCGAACACAAGGAATTAAAAAACAATGTCCTCTTTAGCAAATAAAATACCTAGATCTTTTCATGATGATTATACCTGTGCATTACCAATAACACCCTCTGAAAATACTCCAGTGCTTTCCGATTTTGATCTGTGTTCTTTCACTGAAATTTCAAAAATTATTTCTAATCTCGACCCTAATTGCAGTACTGGATTAGATAGGATTAGCACTAAAGCAATAAAATGCATAAATAATAATTATAATAGCGGACCACCTGAGCAAATGTTTCAACAAACTGCTGAGTGATGGCCATTTTCCCGATACTCTGAAAATAGCAAAGGTAACTCCCATTCACAAATCAGGATCGAAGACGGATCCAGGCAACTACCGGCCGATCTCAGTGTTACCTGTGCTATCAAAAATACTAGAAAAAATTTTACACAGCAGATTAGAAAAACATTTAACTTCTTTCAATTTTCTCTCAGACCGACAATATGGGTTTAGATCTAAAAGCAGCACACTTACAGCCACTGTTGATCTTGTTAACAAAATTAATCAAAATGTAGACGCTAAGAAAATAGTCCTAGGTATCTTTATTGACCTTAAAAAAGCGTTCGACACTGTTAGTCATAAATTGTTACTTAAAAAGCTAGAAAAAATCAACATTACTGGCAGTGCCTTAAATATGTTTAAATCCTATCTAAAAAACAGAACACAACAAGTTAAAATGGATAATAATAATCAAAGTGACGCTTTACCAATAACGTGTGGTGTTCCCCAAGGATCTATTCTGGGTCCCCTGCTTTTCTTAATATACATTAACAACATACAAGAAATTAAACTACATGGTCACCTTACGTTGTATGCAGATGATACTTGCTTATTTTATTTCGGATCGTCCATTCATGATCTAGTTTCCCAAGCTCAAGAAGACTTAAACACCCTTTTTTCATGGTTTCAGTTCAACTTGTTAACGATAAATATATCTAAAACATGCTATATGTTATTCAAATCAAAAAATAAAATAATACCCCCACATAAACCATTACATATTAACAATGTTCCCTTACAGCAAAAAACGTGTGAAAAATATCTTGGCTTAAGATTAAATAGCTCACTATCGTGGAATGCTCACCTAGATCATGTAAAAACAAAGCTTTCGTCCCTACTGGGATCTCTTCGACATATAGTAAGATGTATTCCACCTAAGTTGCGTTACACTATCTATAACGCCCTAGTAAAACCTCACCTGCTATATCTAGTTGAAGTCTGGGGCAGTGCGGCCAAAACCAAGCTAGCTAGTCTCCAAATTGCACAAAATAAATTAATAAAAATGATTTTTCGTTTCCCTTATTTATCACCAACAAGCACAATATATGAAAAAACAAAAATAATGAACATTAGGCAGTTATATATTTACAACACTTGTATTTTTATCCGTAAGGCTCTCAACAAGACTATACAGACTAACCTATCGTTTACTAAAGTGAATTAACACAACGTAGCAGTCGCCGGGCTAGTTTTCTGGTCTTACCAAAGATGAGAATTAAGTTCGGTAAAAAAAATTTAACTTTTGAAGGAGCACTGTTGTATAACAAAATACCCCCATTTTTAAAAAATGTACGCCCATTCGATGCATTCAAGAACCAACTAGCACAATATGTAAGAAACAATTATAAATTAACTACTTAAAGACTGAATGCATTGGATGAGTTTAATAACTTACGTAGGTACGCGGTGACGAACCCTTGTTATATTAATTTGATATAAGGAAAAATTGTTCTCAAGTGAGTGACTTTGTGTCTTTTTTGAGAAATAAATATCTTTAAACCTATACTAATGACCGCAGGGAAGTATGGCAGAGTAAGGAGCTTCACGGGCGCTTTTACCGGGCCCTACATAGACCCGATGTAGACCTATTAGCGTCTGTATCCTGGCTGCGCTTCGGTGACCTCTTCGGGGAAACCGAAGGTTTTGTCTGTGCGATAATGGACAAAGTGTTGATGACGAACAACTACCGGAAATATATTGTGAAGGACGGTACGGCTGACATCTGTCGGGCATGCCACCGGCCCGGGGAATCAATTCGACACATTATTTCTGGGTGTTCTCACCTAGCCAACGGAGACTATTTGCATAGACACAACCTCGTAGCCAGGATTATTCACCAGCAACTTGCTCTTAAATACAATCTTGTGGAATCAGAAGTACCGTACTATAAGTATGTGCCCGACCCAGTTCTCGACAATGGCAGTATCACGTTGTATTGGGATCGATCTATCATCACTGACAGGACTATTGTTGCCAATAAGCCTGATATAGTGGTGATAGATCGACTAGAGCGTCGTACAGTGATTGTTGATATAGCGGTCCCTCATGACGAGAACCTCGTGAAAGCTGAGAAAGATAAGCAAACTAAGTATCTTGACTTGGCTCGCGAGGTTGTCGACATGTGGGAAGTGGATACAGCAGTCATTGTACCGATAGTCGTGACGGCCAATGGATTAATATCAAAGAGCCTCGACCAACATCTAAGGAGGCTCTCGGTAGGCAGTTGGATCAAGGGCTTGATCCAGAAAGCAGTACTCTTAGACACGGCGCGTATTGTCCGGAGGTTCCTCTCTCAGGAGCCCTGACTACCGGTAGCTTGGACCCTGTTCCCGATGCCGGTGGGCTACTATTTTTTTATATTTTTAAATGTTTTTTTTAATATGTTTTTTTAAGGAAATATTTAAAAATGTATAAAATATGTATTTAAATATAAATAATTTTTTTTTTTTTTATTCTTGATAGGTTCGCGCTTGACCGCTAACTCACTCAAATGTAATAATAATACTTGATACTGTACTTGATCGCCTCCGAACGGAAATGAGTAACCATATCATTGCTCCTTCGTCGCAAATTGTGGTACCAGCACAGCCAGTACCACCGTCCTACCTTCTTTCCAACCACGCTGACGAAGAGATTACTGATATGGTTACACATGTAAGTACCCAGTGCAACGATGAGTTGAGGAGTGCTTTGGAGTGTGCTATTCGGGAGTATCGCAACATGCCGCTTGAACTTAGGCCGCGCTTACCTCGTTTGCCCATGCATAATAAGAATAAGGCGCTGGTGGCTGCTCTGGATTCGCAGTTGTCAAACTATTTTGACGACTGCGAAAATCTCACTGATACACACTCGATAATGTACTGCGCAGCTGTAGCGGCATGTCGTGTAGCTCACGTCAAGTTTCCAAACCATGACTGTAGCTATACACGACCGAAACCAGTCGTGCCAGCTTGGCAGTGCAGAATCGAGCGTCGTATTGGTGGGGCCAGAGCACTCATCGGCAAGCTAATCTGCTTCAGGGAGGGCAACACTCGTCTTAGAGTGATGCGCTTTGTGAGGCGGGCGTTTTCGGGGACTGACATCAGTCCCCGAGACTATATGTCCCGTGTCACGGAGCGCATCGACTTCCTGAAGCAGAAGGTGTATGCATGGGCAAACCGTATCCGCAGGTATAAGCGGCGGGTGGAGCGATACACCCAGAATCGCACATTCCGGAGTAATGAAAGGTGGGTTTATAGGGATTGGGAGCGACCGGACCAAGGTGTGACTGACGCGCGCCTCCCGGATGGTGACGCCATGAGTTCATTCTTGCGCAGCATCTGGTCGGTGCCTGTCAGCCACACCGAGGGTGACTGGACTCGGGAGGTCGAGCGTGCGTGCGATCCAATACCACAAATGGGGGCAATTGACATCAGCCCCCAAGATGTAGCTCGTGCAGTCCGTCCGTTGCCAAACTGGAAATCTCCAGGGCCGGATGGGCTGCACAATTTCTGGATTAAGTGGTTTACAAGATCGCATGCTCGCTTGGCATATCAATTTCAGTCTGCCTTAGAGTCAGGGTCGCTGCCCCAGTTCCTAACAACAGGAACAACCCACCTGCTCCATAAGTCAGGTAGTACTGCGGAGCCTAAAAATTATAGACCGATCACGTGTTTGCCGACGGTCTATAAAGTTCTTACATCCATACTGCGAAGCAAAATTAATAGTCATATTGACCAAAATTTGATCATGTCACCTTCTCAGAATGGATGTAGGAACGGTTCCCGCGGTACTAAGGAGCTGCTCCTCATTGATATGACCATTAGCCAACAGGTTCGACGTTCCCGAAAGGATCTGTCGACATGTTGGATAGATTATAAAAAGGCTTATGACTCTGTTCCTCATACATATACAACACTACTCACCTTCCTGATGTCGTGTATGAGGCAATGGAGTACGGTCCTTCGCTATCCAGGATGTCGAGATATCCAGAGGAATAGTGAACCTGTAAGGATCGAGCGAGGTATATTCCAGGGTGATAGTTTGAGTCCACTTTATAATAATAATAATATAATAAAATTTATTCAAAATTATACAGTAAATCAGTGAATATCGACTTTCTTAAATCTATAACAAGTTCTCAACGTGTTTTATGCCTGAACTAGGTCATCCTGTGTATCAGGCGAGAAAAGGTAAAACATGATGAATAAATAATCACAGTAATTTACAACAAAAAGGTAAAATAGTCATCAAGTAGGTAAGCAAGTAAAAAAAGTGTATACATTACAAAAAGAATCTTACTTGCTAATAAAATCTTAATACTAACTTAGCTAACTAATCAAAATAAATAGTGCAATCAATCTTTATTTTAATACAACTAGTAACTTCTCTGTATCTTCATAGGACAATTTTTGTAGAGCTTCCTTGAGAGACTTCTTACAATTTACGTAATTTAGGGAATAAATGCTTGCTTTCGCATTCAGTCTATTATAAAGAAGAGGTCCCAGAAAAACATAAAATTTGGCTGTGAAAGCATGTTTTGTACTTTTTGTGGGACAAACTATATCTTTCCGTCTCTTTTTAGTAAGCTCAGTGCTGTAATGGAGGGCTGTGTGTTGTTTCAGTACAGTGCTCAATATAAATAACTGTCGGACTGTTAGTACTTCACAAGTTTTATAAAGCAGGTTAGTGGGAAAAAGAAAAGGGCGGCAAGTAGCCACCTTGAGAATCGCTCTTTGGGCTCTTTCAATCGGTAGTAACAAAGTTTTACCCGCTCCACCCCATGAGGTAATGCAGTAAGTCAATATTGACTGACATAGAGCAAAGTAAACTTGCCTAATAATTTTGGTGTCTGCAATATGTCGTAACTTTTTAAATACGAATATCAGCTTACGAATCCTATTATTTAAAACTTCCATATGCTGTTTGAACGTAAGGGTCTCATCTATTATGACACCTAAGTATTTTATTTTATTAGTTTTATTAATATTGGGACACATATACGAGCATTCTGCAGGGGTTGTACAACAATGGGCAGATAAAGTTGAGGCGTTATTAGTAGATTGTTTGCGCATCGAAAACTTTATATAATTTGTTTTATCTGCATTTAGGGTTAGTGAGTTGTGCTGAAGCCATTTATTTACAATATCGAAGCCGTCTTGCGCAAATTTGTGGACTTCATGTTCCGATTCAGCCGAAAAGAGAAGAGCAGTATCATCAGCGTACGATATTATTATGCCGTGATTAAGCTTGAGATTACAAAGGTCGTTTATATATATTAAAAACAGGGTAGGCCCTAAAATACTTCCTTGGGGAACACCAAAAGACGTATTTTTTTGGTCTTCGCTGAGGACACTGCCAATCTTAACACACTGGGTACGGTCTTCCAAATAGCTTTTGAAGAGTTTCAGTTGAATGCCTCTTATTCCCACAGCCTCAAGCTTGCGCAACAGATTAGGAATAGAAACTGTGTCAAAAGCCTTTGCGAGGTCCAGGAAAATACCTACTGAATGGTTACCCTTGTCAAGTTCCTGCGCCAGAAAGTCAGTCAGATGATGTACGGCATCGGCAGTTGAAACTTTAGGTCTAAATCCAAACTGACGTTCCGATAAAATTGCTTTGTTTTCCAGATATTTGAACAATCTTTTGTTTATTATTTTTTCCAATATTTTGGACATAGCAGGCAGCAGAGAGATAGGTCTATAATTTGTAACTTGTTCTTTACTGCCTGATTTATAAACAGGGACAACAACTGCTTTCTTTAAGCACTTAGGAAAAATACCCAAAGATAGACACATGCGAAAAATGTAAGTCAGTGGTGGTACCAAAATATGCCTGAATTGTTTAATAATTTTATTTGATATTTGATCCCAGCCAACTGCACATTCGTCTTTCAAGGTCATAATTATACTTTCTATCTCTGTCTCGTCAGTATCTAGCAGGGCAAAAGATGTTAAAGTGGAACTACCCTTATTAGGACTGTCTGTCAGACAAAGTGAGTGACCCCGGTTATTTTTTTCCGCCAAAGACTTTCCAACATTAATAAAGAAATTATTTGCTATGTTAGCAGATGTCAGCTGTGACGAGTGCGCTTGTAATAAACTTGAAGATGACTCATTTTGTTTTGATGAAAAAGTTGCATTTTTAATGTATTTCCATATCATTTTACTATTTGTTCCAGCCTTACCCAATTCAGTTTTATCGTAGTTGTTTTTAACTTTTTTAAGTAGATCATTACAAAAATTACGATATCTTTTGTACGACAGCTGTAGGACTGTATTCTCTGGATGAGATTTAGATTTCATGTGCAGTTTATCTCTGTGTTTCATACAGCGGATCAGACCTGTTGTGATCCAGGGTTTTATGTTGCAATTTTTGTTGCTAAACTGCGATATGACCGTATTTTTCTGAATTGCATGACGTACATTTTCTATTACATACAACATACAATACTGTGGGTCAGCGGAATTATAGACTGGATCGAAGTTGATGACGCGTAAGTCTTCTTCAAGTTTATTTATATTCAATTTCGAGACTACGCGAGTGTTTTGTTTAGGTAAATTACAATTTAGGGTTAGTAGGACAGCATTATGATCTGTTATTGTAGAGTTAATAACAAGTGCAAGTGAAGGGAAATTTGTTTTAAGTATGATATGGTCCAAGCAAGAGCCACTATGATGTGTAGGAAAACTATGTGCGGGAAGCAAGCCGTGATATGCGCATAGGTTGAGGTAGTCCTGAGCAGATGCGTCAGCACTTCCTGGAAGAATGTTAATATTAATATCTCCAATTACTATCGTGTTTTTAAAAGGTGATAGGTTTTGCAAGACATCATTCAGAGAGTCAGTAAAATTGTTACTATTTTTGAAAGAGGGGGGGCGATATAATGCCACTATCGCAAATTCTGATCCAATCTTCACTACTAAACTGTTACAGTCTTGCATATTTGGTTCCTCAACAGAGACCTTCAGATGATCTCTTACGTAAACCATCACCCCATCATTTTGATTATAATTCCTATCACTTTTGTACATCTTATACCCTGTGATTAGTGGTATATTATATTGTTTGGCAAGCCAGCATTCTGTTAAAACAATAATGTCACAGTTAATGTTGAGCCGTTGTTGAAATACGCTAAAGCTGTCAAAATTCTTAAAAATACTGCGAATATTTTGTGTTAGTATGGTTAATGGTGTTTTGTAGCCGGAAATATATTGTTTGCAGCTTTCAGCTTCACAAAGTTTAGACTCAGATACAGAAAAATTATCTAAATCATTAATTAAATGGTTTATCATGATAACAAAAAATAAATAAAACTTTACTATAAAACTGAAAAAGGTCTTAAATAAATAACTTATTAACGGCGCTCTTAGGCACCTTCATAATCTATTGTGTTGATATACCTTTTTTCGGCCATCATTTTCGCCGGGCAGTCAGCTGCGCCTGTGTTGTGCTTATCTGGCTTTTTGAAATGCAAGCAAGTAGCGCATTTTGGCTCATCTGACCTCTTTGGACATTCTTTGATCGAGTGTCCTTGCTCGCCACAGTGACCACAAGTGTAGGACGTCTGTCGACATGATTTGGCAGCATGGCCATATTGCTGACACTTATAGCATCGTGTGACCAAGGTAAAATCTCTTACAGGGCATGATGACCAATTTACAAACACTCGTTCTTTTGATACTAGGGCTTTGCGTATGACTGCCGATACTTCTACGACATAGTTGCAATTGTCAGCGTCTCTCTTACCCGACTTATGGCTTAACTTGATTGAGGTCAAAAACGTCTGAAGGCTGCAGTCCTGAAGCTTCTCGGCGAGATTTTGGTGGTACAAACACGTAAAAACCTCGTTTTCTGACATGGACGTCGGAACTCCTATAATTACAACCCTAGGCTTCCTTTTATAAGGTTCGTCGACTGTTAGACCTGATTTTGTTAGCTGCTCCGATTGTCTCAGCTTCTCGATGTCGTCTTTCGTCTCAGTGCTTATGATAACACCGCCGTTTTTGGTCTTGCGCAGGCCTCTAACATGCAGCTTCATCTGTTCGGGGCAAATAATTTTTTGGACGAGAGATTTCGTCTCATCACTAGACTTTAATTTGTCCTTCGGATAAATGGCCACAGAACTTACGTTTGTCGGCTGGATGTAATTGTTGGCTCCTTTTTTGACCATGTCAGCAAAAGAAGCTCCCAGGGCAGGTTTTGATTTTTCTTCGACACTCAACTTGAGTTCCTTTAGTTGCTGTGAAAGGTCGAGTTGGGTTTCAAGAGCTTTGGCAGCATTGTGGGATTGGAAAGCTTTCGCTTTCATGTACTGGTACTGTACCGCCAATTGCGATGTGCCATTACCGACTTTCCGGCATAGGGCATTGATGCGCAATTTTTGGTCCATATTCAGCTTGCCTTCCGCTGCGATAGCGCACACCTCCTGCAGGCTCTGGTCGATGGTCGTCATCCAGCTCTGAATTTCCGACGTCGTAATTGCTTCAAGAGTTTCATTCCTTTGTTGCGGCGCTTGAGGGGGAGGAGCGGAGACTGCTACGGGTGTAGGCGGCGGGGAGCGAGCACACCTACTTCTTCGGCTGAAGGGACTATCCTCCATCGTAAAGTAGTCTATTTATGAATTATTCACTGATCATTTTTATAGGAAAACACCTCAAACCTAATATATGACTCAATTTACTTTATTAACAGCAGTTTAATAAAAACTAGGTCACGATTTCGCAAGTGATTATTTGTTTATACTAATATTGTTCGATACGTCTGTTCACTACGATCGTCAAATAGTCAATCCAGACTTTGGTTTTGCCTAGCCTTGAATCCTCTAAGCACACTGCTGGAGAATTCAGGTCTAGGCTATCGATTGAAGAGAGGTGGTCAGGTAATATCTCACCTACTTTACATGGATGACCTGAAACTTTTTGCCCCCAACAATCTGCAACTGATGGAACTACTGAAGGTAAGTGAAACCTTCAGTAGTGCCATCAGGATGGAGTTTGGTGTGGACAAATGTGCGGTCATGCATGTAAAGCTAGGGGAGGTTGTGGAATCCGTGGGCACTCAACTCACGGATTCCATAAACCTGAGATCCCTCTCTCCAACCGAAACCTATAAGTATTTGGGTATGTCGGAAGCTCTAGGCATCAATATAACTGACATGAAGCAATCATTGAAGGAGCGTTTCTTTGGACGCCTGAAGAAGGTACTCAATAGCCTTCTTTCAGCCGGAAGCAAGGTGCGCGCCTTCAATGGTTGGGTCATGCCGGTATTGATGTACTCTTTCGGTGTACTTAAATGGACTCAAACGGAACTTGATACCCTGGATAGGAGGGTCCGCACTCTGCTGACTGCATACCGAATGCATCACCCACGATCGTCGGTGATGAGACTGTATATCCCGCGGAAGTGTGGGGGTCGAGGCTTTTTAAATGCTAAGACCCTACACAACCGCGAGGTATGCAGTCTCAGGGAATATTTCCTAGCTGCCGACGTGGGTATGCATCGAGATGTAGTGGCAGTGGACAAGGGACTCACCCCGCTCTCCCTGGCTAATGAGAACTGGCGCAAACCGGTAGTGCTTGACACTAACGATCGCAGGGAAGTATGGCAGAGCAAGGAACTTCACGGACGCTTCTTCCGGGCCCTTCACGGGCCCGATGTAAACCAATTGACGTCCGTAGCCTGGCTGCGTTTCGGTGACCTCTTTGGGGAAACCGAAGGTTTTGTCTGTGCAATTATGGACGAAGTTATCATGACGAATGACTACCGGAGATTTATTGTGAAGGACGGCACGGTTGACATCTGTCGGGCATGTCACCGTCCGGGAGAATCAATTCGTCACATTATCTCTGGTTGTTCTCGTCTAGCTAACGGAGAGTACTTGCATAGGCACAACCTTGTAGCCAGGATTATCTATCAGCAACTTGCTATGAAATACTCTCTTGTGGAATCGGAAGTGCCGTACTACAGGTATGAGCCCGACCCAGTTCTTGATAATGGTCATATCACTTTGTACTGGGATCGGTCCATCATCACTGACAGGACTATTGTAGCCAATAAGCCTGATATAGCGATGGTGGACCGAAGCGAGAGGCGTGCAATGATTGTTGACATATCCGTTCCGCATAACGAGAACCTCGTGAAAGCCGAGAAAGATAAACAAATCAAGTATATTGACTTGGCTCGCGAGGTTGTCGACATGTGCGATGTGGACTCGGCGATCATTGTAGCGATAGTCGTGTCAGCCAATGGCTTAACTTTTGGAGTAGCGTAATTAGAGACACAATAGTAAGACAATGGCGCACGAACCCGGCGTTCGTGCGGGGATCAACAGCTTAATAGCCAAGAGCCTCGACCAACACCTTAGGAGGCTCGCGTTAGGCGGCTAGATCAAGGGCTTGATTCAGAAAGTGGTACTCTTGGACACGGCTCGTATTGTTAGGAGGTTCTTTTCTCTGGAGCCTTGACCGCCGGTAGCTTGGACCCTGTTCCCGATACCAGTGGGACACTATTTTTTATATTTTTAAATGTTTTTTTTTATTTTTTATTGAAATATTTTAAAATATAATTTTTATGTATCTATACGAATAAACGAAATAATAATAATAATAAATATCATTCATTTCTCTCATAAAGGTACATTGTAACAAGTTTATTTTACAATTTTTGCCTGAAGGCTAAAAAACCTTTGTGAGAGCTGGAGTCTGAACTAGGTTCGAGACCTGTAAGACAGATCTCCAGGCTCACACCCTTTTAAACATAATCGCAATTTGCGGCACATATACATGAATCTTATGTTTGTAAGATTATGATAAATGATATTTGAGAGATTTGTAAAATTACATGTAAAGCTTTATTTTGTTTTATATAAATGACTTGTCAGTAACTAATTAATACTATATATACACTAAAGGCAAAAACTACTAGCTAAAATATGGCGTCATAAAATTCCTCCGCATCGCTGTCGACTGGAAGTGTGCCCAAAAGGCTGGCGGCATTGCCACGTTGTACGGCAATACTTAATCTCTGGCCGAGGTAAAAGCCAGCCCTTGGGTCACGCGAAGTGTCAACTAAGCGTTTGGACAATTCTTTGAAAAGCTTATGAGCACTCGGACCCCACGGCCCAAGAGTTTCAACCCCAAACGGCTCAAAAATATAACTACTGACGAGGTTGTTATATTTCCGCCGCTTGAGGTTCTCCGCAGCCGCAGCGGCAGCACCAGCACAGCACGAAGAGCTAGGAAGATGGGATGGCGCAAGAGTGTCGACACAGGTAGCGTCCCACACTAAAGGCCTACCCATCTTCCACGGAAATTAAGACATACCATAGAAGACCGAGGCTGTTGACAACTTCGCCACAGTGGCAGCGATGAGGGGAACAGCAAGGAGCGCCTATGCGTAGGGCAACAGCTAGGCGGAAAGTAGTATCGTCGAATAAGGTGCCAATATTCGACGACGGCAGTGCATGAAGCCAAAGACCTGACTCCCAATTTCCCACAGCCAGGAGGCGCGCACGCTCCGCAGTAGTAGCAGATGTTAGGATGAGGTTTTTCTGGACTACTTTGCAGAGCAGTTCATCCCACCGTCTCTGGGAGGTTGGGTTAAAATTTCTTCTTTGTTGATCCTGTCTGTTATAAAGTCTGGCAAACCCGATGCAATTAGATCAATCAAGGTCCCTTGATCAATTGTCTTTCTTACTTCAAGTAGAAGTTTTAGAAGTCCTTTTTAATGGAATATTCCAATAAAGATCCTGATTGATATTTAAAAGCTATAGCATATTTGCTACTAGCCCAACCCTTGTTTGCATAGGTTTCTACAAAGTTTGATTTCCATTCTGACCATTCGGATTGCAAACTATGCTTAATCATCATGGAAGCATACCAATCTGTGCATGACTTTTCTAAAAATAATCTGAAGATTTCAATTTTTTCTTCATGTTCTATTACATCAAATCTTTTGCATTCCTTTTCAAAATTATCCATCCATTGACATGCACTAACATTCTTGCCATCAAATTTTTCCAGTACAAATCTGTCGGCTAATTTTTTTACACTTTGTTTTTCCTTTCTTTGTTGACTTTCAACTAATTTTTCCAAAATTTTCACCAAGTGATCTTCTGAACTGTATTTGTTGCTATTTACCAATTGTTCTTGGGTAATTTCTTCTAGATATTGGTTCTCAAATATCAAGTTTTCATCTTCATCAAAGTAAGTTTTTTCCATATCCTCTGTCAATTTTATCCAAACATTTCTAGTTTGATGTCTTTTCTTAATTGTATTTCGCACTGTATTGTAAGCTTTTGAGGCGAGAATATGTTTGTGAAGTGACACTGCTTCGTACTCCTCAGGGATCAGGAAAACTTTATCATCTTGTGTAATAATTGAGGTTATGGCGATATAGGTTGACTTTCCGTCTTTTGTAGCTTTTGATTTGAATACAAATTTTATCTTGTCCATTTTCTTGATAATTACAAGAAATGTCGTTTTATAATGGTATTTGTTCGATAGTTAGGTGAGATGATACCGTCAATCAAAACACAATTGAGTTTCTCTGTAATAAAAGAGTTATATTTGTTATTTACATGTTTGTTCGACACTAATTCAAAAATATAACATTAAATAACTATAAAAACCTTACCTGTAATAAAAGAAACGACATTTAATGCTTATAATTACAATATCAATTCTTATTTCCTAACTAACAAGTAATAGTTTTCAAAATTGTTCTAACACGGCCACAGATACAATAAATGCCGGCGACATTGCGTTTGCTACCGTAATGGCGGTAGTAGCGTGGCCTGAATTGTAATTAAAGGAAATATATTTTTTTTACATATTTTTATACAATGGTAGAGCGCTCCCCGACACAACAATTTTTTTTTTCTTTTTCATCTAAATACATGAAAGTATACAATTGCTACAGTGGGAGGTTAGGTTAGGGTTATTTTTTTTTTAAACCACCCAGAAAACTATTTTTCAGTGCACAAAGATTTTTATACAATGGTAGAGCGCTCCCCGACACAACAATTTTTTTTTCTTTTTCATCTAAATACATGAAAGTATACAATTGCTACAGTGGGAGGTTAGGTTAGGGTTATTTTTTTTAAACCACCCAGAAAACTATATTTCAGTGCAGAAATATTTGTAGGTTAGGTTAGGTTAGGTTTCGTGGTGGGGCTTGCAAGTCCCCACCGACTGTGTCCCCACGTTGTCGTCGTGGTGGGGCTTGCGTGTCTCAATGATCTTGGGGCTTTGCCGGTAGAGTTACTCATGCCGGAAAGGTCCAAGTGAGAGACCAGACCAAGAGGGACACCAGGAGGTTCGCTCCTGATCGATCGACAGTCGTCGATTGGCATGGATGCGACTATGCCGCAGCGGTGCAGGCGCCCAATGCGGCTTGCGTATCTCTCCTACAGGGAAATCCCTCTAGGAGAGAACTTTCGACGGGTTCGCTGAGTCGGGTTAGCCGGACAGCGAACGAAGGCATGTCTACCCAACAAGCAAAACAGTCTCAGAACTCGCACTTTTTAAGAGTGGTAGGCTTAAAGCGCTCTTATATGTGTTTTAGAACATACCATCGATCCTATATTACTTTTAGACAAGCCGGTATGGCCTCAAGAACGCTCAGTCTCATAACCAAGTCTCATATATGTATATAAGAGCATTTACTAAGACTAGTTGCACTTGAGAAAAACTTGGTCTTATATGGGTATTTTCTAAGCTCGTTTGATTTTATATTAGACTTGCTAAATGCTATTGTAAGATGTCAGACTAATATCAGCATAGCATAAGTGTACTGTGAGTACGTGCATTTCTGATCTTATTTGAAACTAATATAAGATCAATAGCACTGGATAAGTATAATATTAGAGTGATTTTGGATCAACATATTTACAATACAAAAAATACATTCGGCCGAACATAGAACCTCCTGCTTTTTGAAGTCGGTTAAAAAGCCGACTTCGTGTCCGTATAGCCTTAAGATTAAGTTCTTGTTCTTGTTGGTTTCTGAAAGTTTTGTTACTAATTTGGTGTACAATAAAGTTTATTCTATTCTATTCTATTCTTTTTTTCTCTGTCGATTTAAGGTTTTATGTAAAATTGCGAGGAACCCTAATTTATTCCAATATGGAGTTATCTTTAGTATACCGAATGCTAAAATTAGAGTAAACAATCTTACATTAGTCTAATAGTGCGCTTGTAAAATGCAGCTATACTAATGGCGACACTATCAATACAAATTAACAAATAAAATAATTAAACGAGAACAGAAAATACCTTATTTAACAAGGCGCATGAATTTTGAAGCGTAATATGTGGTCTAATTGACAGTAAATAATAAATTCCAATACGATTACTGACCGTAAAACTACTTTTTACTTTTATACTAAAGTGCCGTACATTATTATAAACATTAACTTCACGCAACTTTAATTTGTCTTCATGTAATTTCAAACCAACACTCATACGAACTTTTATGTTGGATCTGACGTAAAATTCTCAAAATATTCTAACCTTAGGCCAATATAAGCCAATGCAGGCTTTCAAGATACTTACGTAAAAGCAATATTAGCCTAAGTCGGCTTAAATTAATTTTGGCTAGATTTCAGTAAGTTCAAACAGCATTCAATTAGACTGATATTAGATCGATATTAAACTAAATATGCTTATAATAGTGCCCAAACCCAGGCTTATATCATTATATAGGAGTGATTTAAGAGCAAAAAAACAGTAGTCTTGAGATTGTTGTAAGCCTAGTTTTTGCTGGTTGGGTAATGCCGCCGTCGGGGGCTTGGCTTAACCGCCTGGCCCAGAGGAAGGATACCTCTAAGATAAAAAACCACCTAATCCCAAGTTTAGAGGCGTGGCGAGGGGATGAATGGCTGGAGGGAGTCCAGTCTTTAGCGCCTCCCCTGTAGAGCACCTGCCGCACTCTACAGTATATAGGCTTACCTAGGCAAAAGGGCTCTGCCTAGGTGGACATATACATCCCTACTACTCGTGGGAACTATATGGACCATAATAATAAATCAAAAACACAAAACGAGGATGTACCAATCTTATTGGCGGAGGTTCCGCTTGCTGGTGACGGCAACAAGAGCCGAGGAGGCTCCCGATCCTCGAAAGAGGATCCGGCAATTATATCCGACCAGGACTCGCGCGGTCGCTCCAAATTTTGGAGAAAGCGACCGCACGATGAAGTTTTCTCGGACCGAGCGGGGTCGGTGGGTCTCTCCTCAAGCGAGGAGAACCTGCCGGCTGCTAAGGTGACGACGGCGAGGAGGGGAAGAGGTCGTGCGACACCTTTCGAAGCACCCAGTTCGGTGGCGGTGCGTGACTCCCGGGGTCGCTTTTTAAAGCGGCCGGATACGCCGGGATTAGGCGGGGAGAGCGACCCCGGGGTCTCATCCGGGGTCTCAATCGAGGAGCTGGGAGGAGTAACCGCTTCTCTTGTGGGCACGAGGGCAGAGGCTAACGCCGCAAAGCGTGCCCAGAGCAAAGCGGTTGCGGCCGATGAGGTCGCCGAAATGGCCCGTCAGGCCCGGGAGCGGCGTGCTGCCCAGGCGGCTGCAGGCTCGAGCCCCACGGCGGAGGCCCTGAACCGACAGGTGCTGGACGGTGTGGACGTTGTCCTGAAGGTTGCAACTAAGTCTGGCAACCTGAAGGGCTCGTTCACCCGTGCCCTTAAGGATGCAGCAGACGGAATCAGGGAGGCGGTGGAGATCCTTCTCGATCGTACGACCTCGGAGGAGACGGCGAAGCTGTGGGAGGAGAATAGCCGTCTTCGATCCGAACTGGAGGATCTCAAACGAGAGTTTGCTGCTCAGAGGCAGCGGCAGGAAGCTCCCGCCGCCAACGGCCCCCCTCCTGCTGCACCCTCGTCAGCCCCAACAACTACGCCACCGCCTGCACTTGCGATGTCGGACCACGACATTGAAAGGGTGGCCCGCATCTGCATGATGCAGTGCGGTGGCATGGTGTCTGCCCGATTAGAGGCTCTGGAGTCGCGACTCCTTCCGGCTGAAACCCTCCGGCCGCCGCTTGCGGCAGATGAGCGGAGGAAGGAGGAGTCCGCAAACAGGAAGCGCGTGCAGGTGGGCAAGAAGCCTGCAAAGGGGGCCAAAAAGCCCGCGGAGGGGATCCAGAAGCCCGCGGCGGATGCGATCGCACCCCCTCCCCAACCAACCGCGCTCCCGGCTACCGCACCCCCGATCCAGGAGACCTGGACGACGGTAGTCAAAAGGAAGCGCAAGAAGAGGGCGGCGCAGCAGGCACCAGCTGACCCAGCACCCGTCGGCTCAGTGCCAAATAAGAAGTCAAGGTCGAGACCCCCACGCTCCGAGGCTGTAATAATTACCCTGCAGCCAGAAGCCTCAACCAGGGGTGTGACCTTTAAGTCGGTCCTGGCGGAGGTAAAAACGAAGCTGAACTTCGGTGACTTTGCCTCCCCGGCCGGCTTTGGTTTTAGAACAGCGGCCACGGGGGCCAAAATCTTTGAGGTGTCGGGTGCTGCAAGGCAGGAGAGGGCGGACATTCTGGCCGCCAAACTAAGGGAAGTCCTCAAACCGGAGGATGTCCGGGTGTCCAGACCCACAAAAACGGCAGAATTGCGCGTGAGTGGGCTGGATGACTCTGTGACCCCGGAAGAAATAGTAGCGGCCATTGCCCGAAGTGGTGGGTGTCCGCCCGAGAGCGTGCAGGCGGGTGAGATTCGCTGCAGTGTGGCCGGGCTGGGCACAGTTTGGGTGCGGTGCCTGGTTGCGGCCGCAAACAGGGTCGCGGATGGCAGAAGGTTGCTGGTTGGCTGGGTGTCAGCGAGTGTAAAGCTCCTGCCACCCAGGGTCATGCGGTGCTACCGCTGCCTGGACAAAGGGCATGTCCGAGTACAATGCACTGCAGACGTTGACCGCGGCGACCTCTGCTATCGCTGCGGCCAACCCGGCCACAAGTCGGCCCAGTGCTCCGCGACACCAAACTGCAGCCTTTGTGCAGCTGCCGGAAAGCCTGCGGAGCACAGACTTGGTGGAAAAGCCTGCAAGGCCCCCAAGAAAGGCAGGAAGAACAGAGTTGTCGGAGGACCTGCGCCCCTCCCACAGCCCGGCAGCCAAGCAGCTAACTCCCGACCCAGGGATGGAGGAGATGCCGGAGAAATGGAATGCCAGTGATGGCACAATTCCATTTCCTCCAGGCGAATATCAACCACTCCTCCAGAGCTCAGGATCTTTTGCTCCAGAGCATGGCGGAGTGGTCGATCAACGTGGCTGTGGCCGCTGAGCCGTATTTTGTACCCCCCCGTGATAACTGGGCAGGGGACCTGGACGGTTTGGTGGCCATCATTGGCGGGACTCTTGGCAGTCCCTCCCGAGGACGCGGCTGGGTGGCCGCTCTCGCGGGGGGAATCACCATCATTGGGGCATATTTCTCGCCCAACAAGAGTCTTGCCGACTTCGAGAGGTTCCTTGTCGAGCTGGGTGCCGTCGTGGGCCGGTCCCACCCTCACCCGGTGCTGTTGCTCGGGGACCTCTACGCCAAGTCTGCGGCGTGGGGATCCCCAGTCACCGATCCTAAGGGCGAGGTGTTGGAGGAGTGGGCGGTTGCGACCGGCCTGACCGTTCTGAATCGGGGCTCGGAGTACACGTGCGTGCGGCAGCGGGGTGGGTCTGTAGTGGACGTCTCGTTCGCTAGCCCCGCTGTTGCGCGCCGTGTCCATGACTGGCGAGTCGCCGTGGAGGTGGAGACGTTGTCAGATCATCGGTACATCCGTTTCAGCGTCTCCACCCAGACCACGGGCGGTGGCCGACCGTCGACCCTGCAAAGGGACGGTCCTCGCTGGTCGATTAAACAGATCGACAGGGAGCTTCTCGAGGAAGCCGCAATCATCCAGGCCTGGGTCCGGGAGTCAATGACGAACGAAGCCGTCGACGTCGAAGAGGAGGCGCAGTGGTTCCGCGGGGCGATGACGCAAATTTGCGACGCGTCCATGCCTCGTATCCGCACTCAACCCACAAGGCGCCGGTTGTACTGGTGGACCGCCGAAATCGCGCAGATGCGCAGGACCTGCGTGGAAGTCAGGCGCCGGTACACCCGATACCGGAGGAGACGTCGTCGGGTTCCGGAAGAAGAGGCCGCGCGGTATGAGGTGTACCGCGCGGCGAAGAAGGCTCTGTGGCTGGCCATCGGCGAGTCGAAGACTCGATCCTGGGAGGAGATGCTTGCGACCTTAGATGCAAATCCATGGGGGCGTCCTTATCGTACGGTCCGAGGGAAACTTCGTGCCTGGGCGCGCCCACTCACTGAGAGCCTCGAGCCTCAGTTGCTGGAGGTAGTGGTCGCAGCTCTCTTCCCTGCTAGGGAGGAGCACACACCGCCGCCGATGGCTTTGCCCACAGACACAGAGTCGGAGGATGAGGAGGTCCCCGAGGTGACACAACCAGAGTTGAGGGCGGCCGTGATGCGGCTCCGGGCCAAAACCGTTGCCCCGGGACCGGATGGAGTTCCCGGCCGCGCGCTTGTCCTCGCTCTGAAGGAGCTTGGGCCCCAATTGAGAGGACTCTACTCAGCTTGCCTTGAGCAGGGCCACTTCCCCACTCAGTGGAAGACAGGTCGTCTGGTCCTGCTCAGGAAGGCGGGGCGCCCAGTAGACTCGCCGTCCGCATACCGGCCCATAGTGCTGCTTGACGAGGTGGGTAAGCTTTTCGAGCGGATTATTGCTGCCCGCCTCGACGGTCACTTGTACAGAGAGGGGCCGGATCTGGACGACAGTCAGTTCGGTTTTCGGCATGGGCGCTCCACTATCGACGCCATAATGCGGGTGAGAGTCCTGGCGGAGGAAGCGGTTTCCCGGGGCGGGGTGATGGTGGCGGTGTCCTTGGACATCTCCAACGCCTTTAACGCCCTGCCCTGGAGCTGTATCCGGGAGGCGCTAAGGTACCATAGGGTGCCCCGCTACCTCCGCCACATCATTGGGGCTTATTTGTCAGAGAGGTGTGTCACCTACAGGGGACGCGACGGCGAGGGCCGTCGTGATATGTCGTGCGGTGTTCCACAGGGCTCGGTCCTGGGGCCACCCTTGTGGAACATCGGTTACGATTGGGTGCTGAGGGGCGAGCTCCAACCGGGTGTGGACCTGACGTGTTACGCAGACGACACGCTGGTCACGGCCCGGGGGAGCTCGTACAGGGAGGCAGCGTTGCTGGCGACGGCAGCGGTTTCACGGGTGGTGAGCCGCATACGACGCCTGGGACTGGAGGTGGCTCTCAACAAGTCGGAGGCTATGGTCTTTCATGGCCCCCGACGGGCGCCGCCACCGGGATCACACATCGTGGTCGGGGGGGTCCAAATCGCTGTCGAGTCCACCATGAAGTACCTAGGATTGGTGCTCGACAGCCGGTGGGAATTTGGCCCTCACTTTCGGCGGCTGACGCCCAAGTTGATGGGCGCAGCAGGCGCGCTCGCAACGCTGCTTCCCAATCTAGGGGGCCCGAGCACTGCCTGTAGGCGGCTATACTTGGGGATCGTGCGATCCATGGCCCTGTATGGAGCCCCGGTATGGGCTTCTGACCTGACGGCCGGCAGCATCGCAATCCTGCGAAGACCGCAGAGGGCGATGGCCGTCAGGGCTATCAGGGGGTATCGCACGATCTCCTACGAGGCGGGTTGTGCACTGGCCGGATCTCCGCCCTGGGAACTGCAGGCGAGAGTCCTCGCCTCACTGTACCGGTGGCGCGAGGAGATGAGGACGCGGGGTGGTGAACCGATGCAGCGCGAGATCGAGCTGCGTCGGTCTCAGCTCCGCGAGGTCATGGTGGCGGAATGGCGGGACAGGCTTCTGCGCCCTACCGCCGGCCTCGCCACCGTCGATGCGATCCGACCAGTGCTCGACGAATGGCTCGGGAGGAAACACGGCTCCCTGTCGTTTAGGGCGACGCAGGTGCTCTCGGGGCATGGCTGCTTCGGGAAGTACTTGTGTCGCATAAACAGGGAGCCGGACGCTTGGAGCCATCACTGCACCGACTGTCGGGAGGACACGGCGCAACACACACTGGCAGAGTGTGCCGCATGGGAGGAGCAGCGCCGTGCCCTTGTATCTGAAGTGGGCCCCGACCTGTCGCTGCCGGCCGTCGTTCGTTCGATGGTCGGGGGCGCCGAGTCGTGGGATGCGGTGATCTCCTTCTGTGAAGCCGTAATTTTGCAGAAGGAGGCTGCGGAGAGGGAGAGAGAGGCCTTGGCCACTCTTCCGTGCCGCAGCAGGCGAACCGGGCGTCGGCGGAGGGCAGACAACGCCCTCTTCCAACCCCCATAAAGAGGTCCGGAGAGACGGCGGACTCGGGGTCGTCCGCCGTCCCCCATCCAGCAAGACCCGAGGCGGCAGCGCGTTGTGTTCCACGCGCGCCCCTATTGGACGTCGCGGGGGGAGGACACCTCACACTCCCCCCGGCTTGAGGTGGCCCGCGTAGGCGGGCCGGCACTAGCCGGGGATCATGGATGGCGTATCAGCTCCCACGATCCCCGGTCCAAGTGTGGGAGGGAACAACGAGGTGGTTTTTAGTCAGTAAGAGTCTGACAGACCCCTTCGCCTGCCCCAGGCGAAGGACATCCATGAGGATTTTCCACGCCGGCAACAAAAAAAAAAAAAAAAAAAAAAAGGTTAGGTTAGGTTAGGTTAGGTTAGGTTTTTTTTTTTTTTTTTTTTCAATTCTATTCTACCGCAGACGTGGTAGTCCGCGCTGTTGTTTGAATGTTTTTATTATTTGATTAAAATATTTCTATTTGCTGTTGTGGTGCTCCCGTGTTGGACACACATTTTCCTTACTTCTATTTATTACTAATAATATTATTATTTTGTACTGTTCTAGTCTACTCCTATAAACATTTCTATATTACATACAAAAATATTCCAGTGCAAACTTTTCAAGTTTTTTTTTTTTTCTTTTTTTACTATTTTCAAATTATGAATAATAAAAGTAATCTAAAGCTTATGTCTAGGTGAGTCCATCTATATATCTTTTTTTTTTCTCTTAGTTTTATTTTAAGCATGTATTTACATTTTTTTTTTATTTTTTTTTTTTTTTTTTTTTTATATTTCACACAGGCATTACAATTGTTCTTAATCATATCTAATATTCCTATTCTAAAACTTATTGTACACATCGTTTTTGCATGTGGCTTCTTATGCTATTTAAGTTATAAAATATAAGTTACAGGTAGGACCTCATGGCAGCGCGAGCCGACCAGTTCCGATACTTGGCATCCGTTTACGGACATGACGAACGCATCTGCGTCGTTTAGCTCAACCGTATCTTAGGGAACTCTGCGACCAGACGCGCAGCGCCACCATCGACGGGACCTCCACGTGAGTTTGTCAAACTCGCGCTGTCATGAAGTTTTACATTTCTATTTATCTTTGCAGGGTTTACAGACACAGTTATGGTCTAGGCGGGGACAGGAATCCGAATAGGAGTTGGAATGGGGTTTTGTTAATGGTTTTTATTGGGGTTTTCTGACCAGGGATTTCGCCAGCCCAAGCAGAGCATCTACAACGGCTGAGTCTCGATGCTGCATGGCCGTCTTTAAATTGTAATCGACGACCGTTTTAGTCGACGCATCCATTGCTCTCTTTACAAAGCGGCCCGTTGCGTCATCGGTGTCGTCGGAGTAATAGACACAGCTGACAGTATGTCTTGACACCGCCACCACCGCGTGGGAGATGCTGTCGTGGACTTGGAGCCTCCTGGATTTGGTATTTATGATGATAACACTGTCGTAGGTCAGCCCCTGAGCTTCGTGTATAGTTAACGTGCGCGACCCTTCACCGGACCCGTATCCCTGGCTGATAAGAGAAGTTTTCTCATCTTGCGTATGAACCAGGAATAGGGTATCTCGGGCAGTGCCCGAAATTTGCGCTCCTGTGTAACCTTTCACTTGCAGGGAGTGAACCCGCGACAGCGACGACTTGGAGGAGTATATACCGGAGTATATCTCACTCAGTGTGAACGCCACATCCATTGGATTGCGATGTGTGCAAAGTAGCTCCTGGGTGATGCCAGCCACCAGGTTTGGACGGGTATACCTTAATTCGAATAGGTTTTCTCTGTCCAAAATTGGGAGCTGGTTTATGTCTCCGACGAGGACAAGCTCACTTGCTCCAGACAACTTTACTGCCATAACTATGGCCCCAAAGTGGTTCATAAGAGCCTCATCTACCGTAAGACGGTAGCATTTACTAACTGCTAGCATAAGAAAGGCGCTTATAAACCAAAGCCGAGTATTTATTAATTGGACATCCTGCCCAGTGAGGGACTTCACACTTGTGACCAGGTGCTTTAAATGTCAACAGTACGGGCATGCTGCGAAGACTTGTCGCGAAGCTGTCTATACATGTGCTCTTTGTGGTGAACAAGGCCACCAGTGGATGCTGTGCGATAAAACAGCTGATCAGTCGCAGTGTGCAACGTGCATGCGTTTTAATAAACCATGTAATCACAAGACAGGCGATCAAGACTGCCCGGCTAAGAAAATTGCTGAGACAAGACTCATAAATTCTATTGATTATAATGAGGACACGTAAATAGCGACGTCGTTTTTGTTTTCTGTTACATATAACTCATTCGAGTTTTATTGCATAATATTACTCATAAATAATATAGTACCAATTTTATTTTAACAATTTTACTGATTGTGCTAATAAAAACTAGTTTACAAAATCGTTACTTTGCAAAAAATTATAATGTAATGTTGTGTCATAATAATTGTCTTACGATGATGCAGATTTGTTGACTAAGCACAGTATTCGTCATGAATTCGAAATAATATTGTTCATAAGTTATTTACTTTTTGTTTAATGAATGTTAGTTATATTTATTAACATAAAAGCACTTAAATAAGTTACCTGAGATACAGGTTTTATACCTAGTTCAGGTAGAATACAATTTTGTACCTTTATCTCTAGATTAAGCCCTTAATGTATAAATATTTATGTAAATCAAAAAATTCAATAAACATATTATTATTATAAACATATTATTATTATTATTATTTCTGGTGGTTCTTGAACCCGTTTACTAAGATTGAAGCCATAGTGCGCACCTTTGACTTTACTCGATCTCCTAAACGGTGCGCAAGCTTTTCTCTTAGATCTTTGGCAGCTTCAGCCGTCGTAGTGGCTACGACGTCCTTCTCCTCGTCGAAGTGCTTTACCACCCAGGTGGTTTTACCACAACCCGGCACTCCATTTACCCACCTGATATTGGGTATCGCCCAACATTCCTGCGATGCTGACGTGTCCGAAGTTCCCGCAATGGACCGTGCCATTTCGAGAATCTTATCGTCTAGCATAACTTTGGTACATTTGGCGGTAACCACTATCGGGTCGTCTTCCGGTGTTTTAAATTTCATTTTGCCTAAGCGCTCCGATTCCTCCACGTCCAAGACAACAAAACCACACTTCGCGCTGTAGGCTGCCATGTACGACCCCATCATTTCCCCTTTGATGACTTGAGAATTGGTGTTGTCGTACACCGCTGCCTCTGCCTCCTCGAGCAGTACCTTCAGTAGGCCCTCTGTTTCTCTTTGGAAGGTCAGATGGATCTTTTTACATGTCATGAGATTGACCTCTCTAGTCGCTCTCACAACTGCAACGTACTCGAGGAAAGCACTCTTGATGTGATCTATAGTGCCTGAGTTTACTGCGAGGGTCGGCGGGCTGACATGCCCTTTGTCGGCTCTTGTTGGTGTAGGCTTCTGTGGTGTTGGTTCTTTTTCTTTTCTTTTGAAGAACCTCTCCACTGCCGTTTCCTGCCTTTGCGATGGCGATGCGCGGCTCGTGCTTGGGAGCAGTGCACTGAGAAAAGTGCCGATGGCTTTTAGGCGACTTTTCTTTTTGGCCCGATCCTCCGGGCTAGTTGTTTTATTCTGCTCCTTTGCAGCTTTCTCGGCGGCCGCCTTCTGCTGAACCCTTTCTGATCCGCTTTGAATGGTCGGGCTTGTTACGGGAGTAATCGAGGTGGCTGTTGGGTGTCTCGGGGCTTTAAGGAAACTTAGAGTTTCCCCTCTGTCCTCATAGACGACTAGCTCGTGATGTTCTGAAGCTTTTAAACATCCGTAGCAGTCTGCGACGTTTCCTCTCTCCCCTCCGACCATCATCGCATCAACACTTATGGTACGGGCCGTGACTGCCGCGTATTCCCCTGCCTCTCTGATCTTTTGAAGCAGCGCGCTTGCCTGAGCGAATGGAGTCTCCTCTCTCCACTCTAATAGTGCGATCGTCTTTTTTTTCGATCGCAAAAGACGACATCGATGCGTGACCACTGTGACTACTTGAGGCAGTGAAGCATATTTGCTGCCTGTTAAAGTTGTTTTGGAGGTGCTTCCATTGATCAAGGCGGCAAGACCTGGTGATATGGGAATACGGGCTTTAGGTCGGCTTGAGCCTATACAGAAACTAATGCCCAACTTTTCCTCTTCCCTGTTCATAAACAGGGAAGGTTAGGTTAGGTTAGGTTAGGTTAGGTTTGGTTTTTTTTTTTTTTTTTTTTTTTTTTTTTTTTTTTTTTTTTTTTTTTTTTTTTTTTTTTTTGCTTTATTCTGTAATGCTATAAGATACCTGAAACTATATGCTAACGATATAAATAAGTATCTTAATTTACTTAACCAGTTTTATTTCTTTTAATCACTAATAATCTGCTCAGCCTCGTACCGCACCTTTGCGGTAATAGGGCACTCCAGCAACACGTGCATAACGGTCTCCTCTGTTCCGAGCTCACAGGCGCACGATGCGTTCTCTTTACACTTCAAGCGTTTCAGGTATGCAGAGAACCCACCGTGCCCCGTGAGGATTTGGGAGGTAAGGTTTGTGGGCTCCATTTTTCGCACCACACTGTACGCCGCAATCGCATCGGGGAAGAATATTTTTGTTCCGGAGGCTGTTTCCCCGGATCTATATCTCCCGTTCCATTCGTAAAGTGACCCCATACGGATCTGCCGTTTGACGAATGAAACGGGGCACAGATCATAGTCCGGCTTCTTCTTCGACCCCAGGGCGGCTTCCTTGGCGAGTTGGTCGGCTCGCTCGTTTCCCTCCAATCCTGCGTGGGCCTTGATCCAGAACAAGGACACCCTCTTGTTCTGGAGCTTACAGCGGCGTAGGGTGTCTCTGGTTCCCACTGCCAGAGGATGGGGGGAGCTCACATTTACTACCGACTGGAGAGCCGCCATGGAGTCGCTGAAGATGCCGAAACTTTCCTCCTTGCGTTTAAGCGCCTCGCCAGCCGCCCTTTGTAGGGCCAGCAGCTCAGCCTGATAGATGGTACAGTACGACGGCAAAGCAAGTTTGAGGGCCTTTACTTCAGTGGCACTATTCCACAAGGATAGGGCGGCCCCGACTTTGCCCTCAATCTTGCTGCCGTCTGTGAAAATACGCACAGCAAAGTTGCTGTGGTTTTTATATTGATCCTCGTCTACCAGGCTGCCGAAGTCCAGATCGGCCTGCTCTGCAGGGTGTGGGGCTTCCAACGCCGGGGCCATCCGCTCAAGCTCCCTGTCTCCCAGCACGGGCTGGGGCACCCCCCTCTTGGCTTTGTATAACGCAGCCGCTTCGCGGATGCGGATGTCGAGGGGAAGTATCCCAGCCAGTACAAGAGCCGAATTGAGGGAGACGGTGCGGTAGGCTCGACACAACTTCTGCGCAAAACCTCTTTGGACAACGTTTAGCTGCTTTTGGACTCCTAATTTGTTGGCGGCCGGTGCCCATGCGCTTGCGGCGTACAGGAGCGTGGGCTCAACTGCTGCGGTGTAAATCGTGCGGATCACTTCTGGGTGCAGACCCCAGCTCACCCGGGCTGCCCTTGCTAGCTGTTTATAGATAGCTATCGCCTTCTTACAGGCACTAGCTATATGCTTGTTAAAGGTGAGCTTTTCATCTATCGTGAGGCCCAGTATCTTAACGTCTTGGGACATACCAATATCGGTCCCCCCCATGCTCAAGCGCGGGGTGTCGTACTTTAGTTTTCGCGTTAACACCATGGCACAAGTTTTATGCGGCGCGAATTTCAGTTTATTTCTGACACCCCACGCTCGAACATGTTCGAGAGCAGCATTGGCCGGTCTCTCGATTTCTTGGGCTGTTTCACCGCTAAACACCAGCACAACGTCATCAGCGAAAGCCTGGCAGTAGATGCCTCTCTCCTCCAGCTGTTTAAGGAGAGGATCCAGCACCACGTTCCAGAATAACGGACCGCTAATGGAGCCTTGGACACACCCTTTGCTGGTGGACTTCTTCAATTCTTCTCCGGCGTATCTCACACTGACCACTCTATCACTGAGATAGCTGTCGACTACCCGTATCAAATTTACAGGACACTTTTCCTCAGCCAACCGTACTTTGATGGCGGGCCACCATGCACTATCGAATGCTCCCTCTATATCCAACGACACAAGCGTGACAATTTCCTTTTGTGCCAGTTTTATGCGGATGTGCTGCACAAGAGTATAGAGGGAGTCTTCGGTGCTCTTTTGGGGCATAAAGCCGTATTGACGAGTACTTATCCTTGGAAGTAAGTAATATTTGAGACGAGCAATCAGCATCTTCTCGTACACCTTCCCTAGTACAGGCAAGAGCCCAATCGGCCTGTACGATTTTGGTTCGGTGTACGAGTCTTTACCCGGCTTTCTGAGTACAACCACTGTTGCTTCCTTCCAGATCTTCGGGAAGTAGTGGTGCACCAGGCATTGATTGAGCAGTGCCAGGAAGTAATCGGGGTCGCAGCTGACAGCCCGTGAGCATATGTCGGATGTGAAGCCGTCGGCTCCCGGGGCCTTTTTGGGGTTGAACGACTTCATAGCCCTATCCAGCTCGCTTCGGGTAAACGGTGGATCATGCCGTTCATCATGTCTCCATCTGTTTACCGTATCAGCCAATTCTCTGGTTCGGCGATGGTCTACGTTGTCGTTTTCCTCTTGGTCCTCGGGATAAAACGTGTCTGCCAACAGCCTCACAGAACCTTTCGCATCTAGCATGGTGCCCTCTATCTGGAGAGGTAGATCCTCTTCCCTCTTCGCAACCCTTCCCATTACTCTATATATCCCTTCCCAGACCCCTTCTTTATCTTGCTTTCCGCAAAAGTCCTTCCAACTCTCTTCAATAGCCTTCTTTACCGCTGACTCGTAATTTTCTTTTTCTTTCAGGTACAGCATGACAACCATCGCTCTTCGGACCGGCGCTGCGTTCCGGATTCTACGTTTTTTGGTGGCGACTAGCTTTTTCATCTCTGCGAGTTCCTGGGACCACCACGGCATTGTAAGTATTTCAGTATTCTTTTTCAAAGGTATTGTATCTCTACACGTTTCGGTTATTGCTTGAGTATATGATTTCATTGTTACTTCCAATTGATCTTTGTTAATTATGTTTTCCAATTCTATTAAGTTTAATTTTCTATCCCGCATAACTTGGGCTAGTTTCTCATGAAACTTTCCCCAGTTTGCTTTCTTCGTGTTAAATATTCTTGTTGTGCGTACTATTTGAATGCCTTTAGATTTAATAAGATTAATTTCAAATAAAATACCGTTGTGGTCTGAACTCGTGAGACCCTCCTCAATCCGCCAGCCGTCCACCAGTCCCAGCATGTCTGTCGAACAGGCTGTAATGTCCACGTGACTGCTGTACCTGATTCCACCTCTAACAGTGTCAAAAGTCGGGATATCTCCAGTGTTGAGAATCTGCAGCTCCAATTCAACGAGTGCCCCACACAACTGCTCCCCTCTCAAGTCCTCGTTACTGGCACCCCACCAGGTACTTTTCGCATTAGCGTCTCCTCCAAAAACCAATCTGCAGGAGCCCACTACTCGCTCTACTCGTTTTAGATCCTCAAGATATGGTTCTATGGGCTTATCGGGTTCGAAGTAGAAGGACACCAGCGTGATCGTCCAGGCTCTGGTTCGGATCCCCACCACAACGATGTTATTTTTGGTGAGTTGAGGGTAATGTAATACGTCTAAATCTTTGTCAAAAACAGCTATTGCAGCCTTTACAGTTCCTTCTCCTCCCTCAGAGCTCTGGAAGACCCTTACGCCCTTGTAGCCCTTCATCCTTCTTATCCCACCCACATACGGCTCCTGGAGCAGTGCTATGGCTAGATTGCGGTCGTCAGCTTCCAGCATCAGCTCGTTTGTAGCCAGCTTACTTCGTTGCAGATTGGCCTGGGTTATTTTGTACTGGTGGGTGGCCGCAGGGACAACCTTAGCAGTACGCTATGGAGGCACGAGCCAACGAGTCCCATTTTCGACGTACGGGGCATTCAATGCTGAAAGCATTGTGCTCAGTGTTTCCCATCTTAGCTCTGGTGCAGTTTATGCACTTTGCTGCTTCACCGAGCTGCTTGTCCGGGCAGTCCGCCCTGAAATGTGGACCACCACAGTGACTACATAACTCGGCTGGGTTTTTACAGAAGCGCTTGCTATGTCCGTACCCCAAGCAGCGTGTGCACTGCACCAGCGCCGTCTGGTCCTCGACACGAACAATCTGGAGATCTATCCGAATCTTGGTACCTTCTATTCCCCGTCTCCAGATTGTGGGAGACACACTGAGCACAACGTGGTTCAAGTGAGGATTTCGAGCCTTTCTTCGGAATTTTATGGCAACTCTTTGGTCCTCGCCCTCAAGGTCCTGAAAGAGTTCCGGATTCTGATTCTTGAGGGCTTTTAGGATTTCCTCGTCACTGTGAATCAGCAACACGTTCCGCAGAATCAGAAGCGGGTCCCGGTTTTTCACCTCCTCGACGACGAGTCCTTCTCCAACATCTTCTAGTCTCTGCTTGACCTTGCTTCTCTCTTCTTTTGAGCGACATCCCATTATCACCTTTCTGTCTTTGGCTTTCCTCACCCTCTCCACCTGCACCCAACCTTCTTTCGCATCCACTGCCTTTCTCACCCTCTCTAAAATCTCATCACCCGTTTCTTTTTCTTTTGTTGAGGAGACTACCACGGAGTGCAGCGTCGCTCGCCCCAAGATCTGACCCCCAGTTTGGCTATTATTAGCGGCAGCTACAGACGCATAAGTCTTCCCCTCTACACTTTCCATTGTCGCCAAGGAATTACCCAGTCCTTCCATTTTTGCGATGTTTTCCTTTATAAGGGCACTGTTTGCTTCGATAAGTCTGAATAATGCCTCGTGATTGTCTTGGCTTGCAATTATGGATGTCAGGTAAGTTGGGTCGGTACTTGGCGGTGTGTCAATTGTTGCAGAAAGTTTTATTCTCTCCGACTCCTTAACGATCTCGTACAACCGGTTTATAGCCCCCATAACCTCCGTTTTTATTTCTGTTTTCAGATTGCGAGAGTTGCCCAGGTGAAATTTCGCCTTATTTAGGCAAGCCCTTGCCTCTGCCGTGAGATTAGGGTATTTTGAACGAGGTTTTTCAATGGGACTCGCAGCATCCACAGAGGCCCGGCGCGTCCCCGAAGTGCTAGGAAGTTTTTGCATAGCTGGTGGTGCAGCATCAGGTTTCGGGTTGGTCGGCGATTTAGACTTGAGTTCCACTCTACCGGCCTCCCATTCGCCAATACTCTTCCTCACGTTCAAAAGTCGCGTCGAAGTCCCAGCTTTCTCCGTAGAGCACGGCGAGCCCCCGGAACCCTGAGAGACTGCGTCCTTCTTTGCCGGTGTTCGAAACATTGTGGAGAGAAATAAACCCAATCCAAATTGTCAGAGAACAAAATAAATGATAATTGAGCTGAATCCCTGTAAAGGGGGGACCAGCAAAAATAAAACGAAGGTAATCAAAAAAAAAAAAAAAATCGGATAATTATGAATGACTATGTCTATAGTCCGGTCAATGAAATTTAACCTTTTGACGTGCGTAATTAGAGACACAATAGTAAGACAATGGCTTCCGGGCGCCGGCTACGGCCTGAGCGTTAATGAATTAAAAGTCAATGTAATTGTACCAAAAGGTACTAGCAAAAAGACAAAAAATAATCCTCAATAGAGGTGTCAAGGTCTAATAATACCTCAATAGAGGCTGCAATCCAGTAACTAAATATATACGATTGCTCGTGCTATTATCCCCCGTAATATAAGAGCATAAAAAATATTTAAAAATTTTCCTATCGGTTAGGTTAGGTTAGGTTAGGTTAGGTTTTTTTTTTTTTTTTTTTTTCAATTCTATTCTACCGCAGACGTGGTAGTCCGCGCTGTTGTTTGAATGTTTTTATTATTTGATTAAAATATTTCTATTTGCTGTTGTGGTGCTCCCGTGTTGGACACACATTTTCCTTACTTCTATTTATTACTAATAATATTATTATTTTGTACTTTTCTAGTCTACTCCTATAAACATTTCTATATTACATACAAAAATATTTCAGTGCAAACTTTTCTTTTTTTTTTTTTTTACTATTGTTCAAATTATGCATAATAAAAGTAATCTAAAGCTTATGTCTAGGTGAGTCCATCTGTCATTTTTATTTTTTTTTTTCTCTCTTAGTTTTATTTTAAGCATGTATTTACATTTTTTTTTTTTTTTTTTTTTTTTTTATATTTCACACAGGCATTACAATTGTTCTTAATCATATCTAATATTCCTATTCTAAAACTTATTGTACACATCGTTTTTGCATGTGGCTTCTTATGCTATTTAAGTTACCGGTAGGACCTCATGGCAGCGCGAGCCGACCAGTTCCGATACTTGGCATCCGTTTACGGACATGACGAACGCATCTGCGTCGTTTAGCTCAACCGTATCTTAGGGAACTCTGCGACCAGACGCGCAGCGCCACCATCGACGGGACCTCTACGTGAGTTTGTCAGACTCGCGCTGCCATGAAGTTTTACGTTTCTATTTATCTTTGCAGGGTTTACAGACACAGTTCTAGGCGGGGACAGGAATCCGAATAGGAGTTGGAATGGGGTTTTGTTAATGGTTTTTATTGGGGTTTTCTGACCAGGGATTTCGCCAGCCCAAGCAGAGCATCTACAACGGCTGAGTCTCGATGCTGCATGGCCGTCTTTAAATTGTAATCGACGACCGTTTTAGTCGACGCATCCATTGCTCTCTTTACAAGGCGGCCCGTTGCATCATCGGTGTCGTCGGAGTAATAGACACAGCTGACAGTATGTCTTGACACCGCCACCACCGCGTGGGAGATGCTGTCGTGGACTTGGAGCCTCCTGGATTTGGTATTTATGATGATAACACTGTCGTTGGTCAGCCTCTGAGCTTCGTGTATAGTTAACGTGCGCGACCCTTCACCGGACCCGTATCCCTGGCTGATAAGAGAAGTTTTCTCATCTTGCGTGTGAACCAGGAATAGGGTATTTCGGGCAGTGCCCGAAATTTGCGCTCCTGTGTAACCTTTCACTTGCAGGGAGTGAACCCGCGACAGCGACGACTTGGAGGAGTATATACCGGAGTATATCTCACTCAGTGTGAACGCCACATCCATTGGGTTGCGATGTGTGCAAAGTAGCTCCTGGGTGATGCCAGCCACCAGGTTTGGACGGGTATACCTTAATTCGAATAGGTTTTCTCTGTCCAAAAATGGGAGCTGGTTTATGTCTCCGACGAGGACAAGCTCACTTGCTCCAGACAACTTTACTGCCATAACTATGGCCTCAAAGTGGTTCATAAGAGCCTCATCTACCGTAAGACGGTAGCATTTCTGGTGGTTCTTGAACCCGTTGACTAAGATTGAAGCCATAGTGCGCACCTTTGACTTTACTCGATCTCCTAAACGGTGCGCAAGCTTTTCTCTTAGATCTTTGGCAGCTTCAGCCGTCGTAGTGGCTACGACGTCCTTCTCCTCGTCGAAGTGCTTTACCACCCAGGTGGTTTTACCACAACCCGGCACTCCATTTACCCACCTGATATTGGGTATCGCCCAACATTCCTGCGATGCTGACGTGTCCGAAGTTCCCGCAATGGACCGTGCCATTTCGAGAATCTTATCGTCTAGCATAACTTTGGTACATTTGGCGGTAACCACTATCGGGTCGTCTTCCGGTGTTTTAAATTTCATTTTGCCTAAGCGCTCCGATTCCTCCACGTCCAAGACAACAAAACCACACTTCGCGCTGTAGGCTGCCATGTACGACCCCATCATTTCCCCTTTGATGACTTGAGAATTGGTGTTGTCGTACACCGCTGCCTCTGCCTCCTCGAGCAGTACCTTCAGTAGGCCCTCTGTTTCTCTTTGGAAGGTCAGATGGATCTTTTTACATGTCATGAGATTGACCTCTCTAGTCGCTCTCACAACTGCAACGTACTCGAGGAAAGCACTCTTGATGTGATCTATAGTGCCTGAGTTTACTGCGAGGGTCGGCGGGCTGACATGCCCTTTGTCGGCTCTTGTTGGTGTAGGCTTCTGTGGTGTTGGTTCTTTTTCTTTTCTTTTGAAGAACCTCTCCACTGCCGTTTCCTGCCTTTGCGATGGGGATGCGCGGCTCGTGCTTGGGAGCAGTGCACTGAGAAAAGTGCCGATGGCTTTTAGGCGACTTTTCTTTTTGGCCCGATCCTCCGGGCTAGTTGTTTTATTCTGCTCCTTTGCAGCTTTCTCGGCGGCCGCCTTCTGCTGAACCCTTTCTGATCCGCTTTGAATGGTCGGGCTTGTTACGGGAGTAATCGAGGTGGCTGTTGGGTGTCTCGGGGCTTTAAGGAAACTTAGAGTTTCCCCTCTGTCCTCATAGACGACTAGCTCGTGATGTTCTGAAGCTTTTAAACATCCGTAGCAGTCTGCGACGTTTCCTCTCTCCCCTCCGACCATCATCGCATCAACACTTATGGTACGGGCCGTGACTGCCGCGTATTCCCCTGCCTCTCTGATCTTTTGAAGCAGCGCGCTTGCCTGAGCGAATGGAGTCTCCTCTCTCCACTCTAATAGTGCGATCGTCTTTTTTTTCGATCGCAAAAGACGACATCGATGCGTGACCACTTCTACTTGAGGCAGTGAAGCATATTTGCTGCCTGTTAAAGTTGTTTTGGAGGTGCTTCCATTGATCAAGGCGGCAAGACCTGGTGATATGGGAATACGGGCTTTAGGTCGGCTTGAGCCTATACAGAAACTAATGCCCAACTTTTCCTCTTCCCTGTTCATAAACAAGGCGACACCTCGCAGTCTGATGCCTGGTAATCCGTCTCCTCCACATGCCAGAAATTGTGTTATGGGCATGCATGTGGCCTGTTTTGTCTGTGTGAGTTCTATGTGTGGCATGTTTTGCATCGTTGCTGTTTGTGTGGTGGTTGCAGTGATTGTTTGAGTGTTGGTTGAAGTTGTTGTTTGCGTGGACGCGACTGTTCGAGCAGATGGTGGTCGGTTTCGACTTCGGAAGGAAGCGTCCGTTTTGTTTGCCCCTGCCGCGACGATGGCGACTTTGCTCGCGAATGCCAAGAATAGTGTTCTGGTGGTCGGTCTTCCCATAATAGTGTGGACCGTGGACTGGCTTAGCTGGATTTGGATCTTTACTTCCAACTCCATCCTGTCATGACTGAATCTCGGACATTCCAAAAGCAGATGCCACACTGTTTCCTCGCAGCTGGGGTCACAGACGCACGAGGGACTATCTTTGAGATGAAAGCGATGGAGATACGCTGAGAACCCTCCATGTCCTGTTAGGATTTGTACATGAACTGATAAGAGAACTACGTCTCTGAGTGTCCTTTTCGCCGCAAGGACGTCTGGGAAAAACACTTTTGTGACCGCTCCTGTACTTGAGGATTCGTATCGCGCTTGCCACTTCTTTATAGTCCCTTCCCGTATCTTCTTTCTCACGAACGATACGGGTACCTTGTTGTAGTCTGGAGATTCTTTAGTTAGTGCTGCTTCCTTGGCCAACTCGTCTGCTCTTTCATTTCCGGCGGTTCCCACATGGGCCTTAAGCCAAAAGAACCTCACATCTCTACCCTCCTCTCTGATCTCGCGGATGTATCTTTTAAGTTGTTGTTTGCGTGGACGCGACTGTTCGAGCAGATGGTGGTCGGTTTCGACTTCGGAAAGAAGCGTCCGTTTTGTTTGCCCCTGCCGCGACGATGGCGACTTTGCTCGCGAATGCCAAGAATAGTGTTCTGGTGGTCGGTCTTCCCATAATGGTGTGGACCGTGGACTGGCTTAGCTGGATTTGGATCTTTACTTCCAACTCCATCCTGTCATGACTGAATCTCGGACATTCCAAAAGCAGATGCCACACTGTTTCCTCGCAGCTGGGGTCACAGACGCACGAGGGACTATCTTTGAGATGAAAGCGATGGAGATACGCTGAGAACCCTCCATGTCCTGTTAGGATTTGTACATGAACTGATAAGAGAACTACGTCTCTGAGTGTCCTTTTCGCCGCAAGGACGTCTGGGAAAAACACTTTTGTGACCGCTCCTGTACTTGAGGATTCGTATCGCGCTTGCCACTTCTTTATAGTCCCTTCCCGTATCTTCTTTCTCACGAACGATACGGGTACCTTGTTGTAGTCTGGAGATTCTTTAGTTAGTGCTGCTTCCTTGGCCAACTCGTCTGCTCTTTCATTTCCGGCGGTTCCCACATGGGCCTTAAGCCAAAAGAACCTCACATCTCTACCCTCCTCTCTGATCTCGCGGATGTATCTTTTAATTTGGAGCGCCAAGTGGTGAGTGACAGACGGGCTCCACAGCAAATCAAGCGATGATCTTGAGTCACTTAAGATGCTTACAGAGGCCGCCGTAGATTCTCTTGCCATCTTGACAGCTTGAAAGAGAGCGTACATTTCTGATTGGAAGACCGTGTTGTGAGACTCTAGGCCAAAAGTTTTAAAATCAAACTCTTTTCCGTTTTCCCACCAAGTTAGGGCAGCTCCAACTTTTCCCTCTATCTTGCTGCCATCGGTGTATATTTGGGGACCAATTACTTGATGGGTTTCCAGAGTTTCAGGAGTCCAATCCTCCAGACGTACGTACTCTGTTGTTGTGAGTAGCGCTGGGTGGGGGCATTGGGAGTGATTCACTTTTTACTCCAGCTCACGACCTGGCGGTATGAATTCTCGGGAATATCCCTTTCTGACCTTGAAGAGAGTTGCGGCCTCGATTACCCGTAGATCTAGGGGGAGTTGGCCTGACAGGATAAGTGCCGATGTGAGGGATACCGTGCGGTATGCTTTGCAGATCTTCTGCGCAAAACCTCTCTGCAGTGAATCAAACTGATTTCTTGTCATCAATTTCTCAGCTGCGGGAGCCCATGCACTCGCTGCATACATCACGATGGGCTCTATCACCGACACGTATATTGTCCTTATGATCTCTCTGTTGAGACCCCAAGTCACCTTTGCTGCGCATGCCAACTGTTTATAGATATCTACAGCCTTTTTACAGGTCGCAGACACGTGCGCATTGAAGGTTAGCTTAGAGTCTATCGTAAGGCCTAGTATCTTGACCTCTTGGACTAGGTTCAGCGGCGTGCCCGACATATGTAGTACCGGAACATCGTATTTAAGCTTTTTCGTTAACACCATCGCATTGGTTTTATGCTCGGCGAAACGTAGCTTGTTTTTGACGCCCCATTCCGATACTAAGCGTAAGGGGTCGTTGGCCGATTGCTGCAGAGGACCGGTTGTGAAGTCTGAGAAAACAAGGACAACGTCGTCCGCGAAGGCTTGGCAATATACCCCCACACCAGCCATCTCGTGAAGGAGTGGGTCTAGGACTAGGTTCCAAAAGGGCGGTCCAGTAATAGATCCCTGGACGCATCCTTTCGTGGTACCCTTCTCACTAATCGCTCTGGCATAGTTGACCCTGACATTGCGGTCCTCCAAATATGAGGTGACGAGAGCGTAGAGATTTTCGCGGCAGTTCCTATCCACCATCTGTTTTTTAAGTGCTGGCCACCACGCATTGTCAAAGGCCCCCTCTATGTCCAATGATATCAAAAGCACGATCTTTTTAGCTTTGATTTCAGTTCTTAAGTGTTCCACTAGAGCATAGAGGGCGTCCTCGGTCCCGCGCTGCGGCATGAAACCGTACTGGTTTGTGTTTAGTGTTGGGAGGAGGTGCCACTGGAGTCTACCTACTAGGAGTTTCTCAACGATTTTCCCCAGGACCGAGAGTAAACCTATTGGCCTGTATGACTTTGGGTTGGTGTAGTCATCTTTTCCAGGCTTGCGTAATATGCACACATGGGCGACCTTCCACTGTTTCGGGAAGTATGACAGCGTCAGACATCGGTTGGCTATCGCTAAAAACACCTCCCTGTCACAGTTTATTGCCGCTGTGCATATGTCCGCTGTTAATCCGTCGGGACCGGGTGCTTTTTTCGGATTTTGATTTTGAAGAACCATTTCCAGTTCCGCGATCGTAAAAAGAGGATCGTCAGCGGACAGTCCTTGAGGGCTCCTTTCTTCTGCTAGCCTCCTCAGACTTGTGTGGTAAGGTTGTTCGGCTTCTGTTGAGTCGTCAGGGTAAAAGGTTTTTGCCAGAAGATCCGCGGATTGCTCTGGACTGAGTGTTTCACCTGCGGTATTCCTCAAGAGCGCGTCGTCCTGTCTTCTGGCTGTCTTCCTTAGTACCCTATAGATGCCGTCCCACATACTTTCTCGGTCCTGCTTCGAGCAGAACTCTTTCCAATTGGCTGTGGCTGCTGCCGTCGCTGCTGTGGTATATGTATCTTTAGCCAACACATAATCTTGGATGACAAAGTGTCTCCGGCTTGGAGCTGCATTTCGAATCCTTCTCTTCTTTGTCAATGCCTCTTTTTTAAGCTTGTCCAAAGAAGGGGTCCACCATGGGGGCTTGCCATTATGTTTAGGCAACCCGAGTTTCGGGATCGATTCCTCGCATGAGTGGTGGATGTGGTTGACGTATTCTGTTATAAGTGACTCCAGATCCTCTGAGGTCGAAACGTTCGAGACTCTGACTGGTGTGATGTCATTGTCTGCTAAGCTGGTCTTGAAGTGCGCTCTGAAGTCGGACCACTTTGCCTTCTTTGTGTTGTAGATACGCGTCGAGATTGGCCTTAACTGTTCTAAGGCCTTTTCTAAGCGTATCGAGAAGGTTATTGCGTTGTGGTCAGAAGTTGTGAGACTCCTTTCTACCCGCCACTCCTCGACCTTGCCTAGCAGCGACGAGCTGCATACTGTCACATCGACCATACTTGTATACCACCGGTCTCCCCTATACGTTTCGAACGTCGGCGTTTGGCCCGTGTTAAGGATGTGGAGATCCCGCTCATTGAGGAATGAATTATATGTTGCCTTGCGATGGTTTTCAGAGACACTTCCCCACCACTGGCTCCAGGCATTTATGTCTCCTCCCACTATGATGTTGTTAGTATGTAGTTTGTGTATTATGTTGTGTGTATCGGAAAGATAGGGTTCGATTTCTTGGTCACCCTCAAAATAGACCGATAACACCCCAAAACTGACTTGGCCCACCTTTAGTAAGACGGCGGCGATATTCTCGGTTACAAGTTGAGGATCGTGGATGACCTCCAGATTGTTGCCGAAAACAACGATAGCCGCTTTTACTGGTTTTTGGCGATTGAGAGTGCACTGGATTACTTGCGTGCCGGGGCTTTGTTTCATCACACCTGTTCCTCCCACGTAGGGTTCTTGAACGAGTGCTACTGAAACCCCCTTTGCCTGAGCCACCATAAGAAGTTCTTCCGTAGCCAGTTTGGAGCGCTGAAGATTTGCTTGAATGAACTGTAATCTTGCTGTCGGTCTTGTTGTGTTTTGGGTGGTGACAGGTTGGTTAGTTTGATCTTGGTCGCCCTCAGCAGTAGGCAACGCGCGATCTTGCTATACCATCCCATTTTTGGCGTTCCTGGCAGTCCTCGCTGAAAGCTGCGTGTGCCAAGTCTGCGCCAGTCCTGTGTGCTATCTTACAGTTTATGCAAGTGGGCTGTTTACCATCGGCTCGAGTCGAGCAGTCTCTTATGTTATGTGCTCCACTGCAGAAACCGCAGACTTCTTTGGCAGCTTTGCATAAGGACTTGTTGTGTTCATACCCAAAGCAATTTGTGCACTGGACTAGTGGGGACTGGTCCTCAATTGAGCATCGCTTGATGCCCACATGGACCTTCTGTGCCACCGTGTAGCATTTCCAGAGTATCGGGGATAGCACCAGAACAGGGTTGCATTCATGAGGGTTCCTTGCGCGTTTTCTGTAGCGCACCCTTATGGTCTGTCCATCTACAGCGACATTTTGCAGAAGGTGTTTATTCTGCGCTTTTAGGAGATCGACAATTTCCCCGTCGCTGTAGCTGGACAGCACTCCCCTAATGCAGACGAGAGGGTTTTGGGGTTTCGGCTCCTGCACTTTGAGCCCTTGGTTTGACTGGACTTGGTCCTTTATTATTTTCAAGTCCGACTTACTCGCGCACCTGAGAATCACTTTTTGGTTACGTGCTTTGCGAACCGTGTCGACTCGGGCTCCACTGGTTTTGAGGTCCAGGGCGGTCCTGATCCTCTCAATAACATTGTCCCCAGTGTGTTTGGGGTCCGTCGATGAGACGATCAAGGTATGGTTGGATTGTGTGGGTGGTTTGGGGGGCTTGGGCATACTAGCGACCTGGGCGAAGGTTTTAGGGCCCTGCTGTTGTTGAAGCGGTCTATCCGCTTTGGCCAGGTCCGCCACCCCTTTCTCTATATTCTGGAGCCTTTTTTTTATCTCCCCGACTGCCAGTTCCGCTTCTAGATTTAATGCAGGGAGCGCCTGGATCTGCGGCTCTCTGTCACGCAAAACGCGAAGATCCGCTGAAACGATCTCAAGTCTTTCCGATATGGGTTTGAGTTGGTGTGTGATGTTAATTGGTGGGTGTGGTGGTGGTGGTGGTGGTGGTTGTGGTAGGGTGGAAGGCCTGTTGGCAATGGCCTGTAAATTGCTCTGCAGTTTCTCCATTTCCTCCTCGAATCTGCTGGCCGTGAGCAGGCCTATCTCTCGGCTACTCGGGTCCGTTTCGGTGTTTACTGGTCGGATAAGGTCCTCTTTGAGTCTCTCCAGGGCCTTCCGGAGCACGTCCAGCTGGTTAGAAATGCTGGAAATGTTGTTGTTTAGGTGAGAAAAGCTGGCCCCCATTGTATCCCACTGTGGATTACCTGGGACTCTTAAGCTTTCCTGTCTTGTCTTCTCGTGCTCCTTAAGGTTACTGCAGCTTGCCGTTTTGACCTCATCTTTTAGTTCCTTGATTCCCTTGAAGGCCTCAAGGGTTTCATGGCCGAGCCATTCGCGGATCCCTTTCGCTTCTTTTTTTGTCTCTGAGACATCAGATCGCATGAGAGAGAGCTCTACCTTGAACGCCATCAGTTCTCGAGTGTGAGCTCTCTCGACCCGCACTAACTCTTGTGCGTGTCGAGAGCGCTCCTTCTCGAGGTTGTATTTGTGACGTGCTCGCGAGTCTGCCAATGACAGGGCCGTCTCGTACAGACCCTGTAAGCACTCATGAGCCGTGGCCTTGCACTCTCTCTTCATGTTTCCAGCAGACTCGAGGGCGTCTTTGCCCTTTTGGAGAAGTTCGTTGGCTTCTCTAGTAGCCAGGTCCATTTCTACCCCTGTGCCCCTTCTTGGTGTTCTGTAAAGAAGGCTCGGTCGCCCACTCTCGGGGCGCTCGGATTGGCTTAATGTGGAGGCCACCGAGCTTTCCTCGTCCGAGATGACCTGGCGAGGGGGGGAGATGCCACATTGTTCCCAATTGATCACCGTTTCGGATATTCTCCTTCGATCTTCTGAGGTTTGTGACTCAGGCGCTGATGGTGGTGGCGGTGAAGACTGTCTGCTCGCTACGTCTGGTTCCGACGCCGCCTTTGACATTTGTGGCGTCTGCGACGGCCGCGCCGACTTCTCTGAGACAATCGATTTCGCGGTATTATTTTTTAGTATTTTTTCTCGGAGAGACTTAGGGGCTTTTGCGGCTTCCGTGATCGTTTTGCGGGAGGTGGTGGAAGTTTTGGTAGACATAACTATTTTTTTGGATTAAGACTTACTTACTACACTACAACTATAATATTTTATAAACTACAATTTTCTTTTTTTGTTCAATATTGGTGCCTGTGTGTAAATGACGCGAGTACCTTTATTCCGGCAATGGTCGTCAAGTATTACAAGACATTCTCAATCAAGAACATCTTAAGTCTTGTGAGTGCGCCGAGCATCATTGTGGAATGGTCGGGGAGAATAAATGGAAGACAGCGTCATACGAGATTGATTGTGCCGAAAGGGGAGATTCAATATTTCGACCAGAAGGCGAGTCATTTGAAGAAGGGTACAGCGGAATGGTGGATGCAATTATTCAAACCGATGACGGTGAGGAGGGAGACCCCGGACATCAAATTCCAAGCAAAGCAAGGAAAGTTTTGGATGGACAACAAAACAGTGAACAATACAACACTGACTCCAGAACTAATTGCGAAAATAACAGTAGAAACACAAATATTATTATGGCATTATGTAAAGGAGGTGCTTTCACAGAAGCAGAAGCTATGGAACTCTTTGCTCAATCAACAGAAGGGATTAACTTTGTATGCACAAAATTCTATGTCGAAAAAATCAGGACACACATCCAGCTCGCAAGAATTTTGGTATTTTCGGAGTCGATAAAACAACGATTCGAACGAGCAAAAACAAAATACGAAAATGATAACAAGGAATTAATGAACGAAGATGCACAAGATGAGATAAAAAAGAAGTTAAAGGAAATATTAAATATAAATGGGATAAACCAACAGAAGTTCTTTAGTGATACATACAAACACTTTACGAGACAAGGAGACAAAAAAAATAACTTGTTCTTTCTGGGACCACCTTCAACGGGTAAGACAATGATAATGCAAAGTCTCGTAGAGTGTCATTTTAATTATTGTAGATTAACTGGCCTAATGGCAAATAGTAGTTTTAATTTTAGTGGATTGTTAAATACAAATGCATGTTTAATGGACGAATGTAAGCTAACTGAAAATCAGTTTGAGCAATGGAAGATGTTGGCATCTGGTGTTCCAATGTCGACGGATGTAAAATATAAGGATAGATGTATAGTTAAGGATGTAATATTATATACATGTAGTAATTATCCAATAGAAATGTATTGTAAAGTACCAATGGCAAAGGAAGCTGTTAAAACACGTACAATAGAATACGAATTGCACATGAAATGTCCTTGGTACGTTAAGATAAGCCCACATGTATGGGAACAGTGTTGGGCAGAGTATGATTTAATCTTGTAATCCATGTATAATAAGTAATGTATAACCAATGTAATCCAAAATAAGAAAATGTAAAAAAAAGGAAAAAAAATAAAATCAATAAAGTGTTAGTTAAGCTGTATTTGGTTGTTTAATTTGCCCATCCAGTATTAAAGAGAACTCAATACATTGAGTTAAGTTAGGTCATCTTGCGATTGGTAGTTGATCAATGTATTGAGTTGAGTTAGGTCATCTTGGTTGGTTGGCGGAGGGCAGACAACGCCCTCTTCCAGCCCCCATAAAGAGGTCCGGAGGGACGGCGGACTCGGGGTCGTCCGCCGTCACCCATCCAGCAAGACCCGAGGCGGCAGCGCGTAGTGTTCCACGCGCGCCCCTATTGGACGTCGCGGGGGGAGGACACCTCACACTCCCCCCGGCTTGAGGTGGCCGGCACTAGCCGGGGATCATGGATGGCGTATCAGCTCCCACGATCCCCGGTCCAAGTGTGGGAGGGAACACCGAGGTGGTTTTTAGTCAGTAAGAGTCTGACAGACCCCTTCGCCTGCCCCAGGCGAAGGACATCCATGAGGATTTTCCACCCCGGCAAAAAAAAAAAAAAAAAAAGGTCATCTTGGTTAGGTTAGGTTAGGTTGGGTTAGGTTAGGTTAGGTTAGGTTAGGTTAGGTTTTTTTTTTTTTTTTTTTTTTTTTTTTTTTTTTTGAGCAGGGTGGAAAATCCTCATGGACGCCGCGACTGTCCCACTAATAGGACAGTCGTGGCAGTGCCGGACTCTTACCGGCTAAAAACCACTCCTGCTCTTGCTGTTTAATCCTTTGACAGAGTCAAAGCCCTTTTTTTATATAATATATCTTATTTACTACTTTAAAATTAACCCATACCACAACTACAAGTGCATGTACACTATACTTATTTATAATTATCATGAACCAGTCACACCAGTGAATTATTTTCATTCTCTTTTTTTTTTTTTTTCTTTTCTTATTTTTTTTTTTTCTTTTTTTTAATTTTCTTCCATTTTTTTCTGTTTTTTCACTTTTCATAAAAGTTTTGTTATATATATATATATTTTTTTTTTCTTACATTCTAGTCTTATTTGCTACAACATATGATTATCTTAACCTATTTTGTTTTGTATATAACAGCATTTTATACTAAGTATAATCTTGCGTTATATACTTTTCTTAATCTTATTTGTTTCTTTTATTGACTTCATTAACTATTTTCTTGCAAAATTGTAAAAATGTATTTCTATACTCATCTTTTTCAATTATATGCGGCAAAACTGCTTTTTCTAGTTTAATATTTAGTAACATTTCTACATTATACCTGTCTTTGGCGAAGACAGGGCAATTTAAGATTAAATGCTCTACAGTCTCACTGGCTTCAGGTTCGCATAAGCATGATGGGCTATCCTTGCACCTGAAACGATTCAGGTATGAGGAGAATCCACCATGACCCGTGAAAATTTGCGTAATTTGCCCGTCGATCTGCATTTTCCGGACAGTTTTGTGGGCCGCCACTGCATCCGGGAAGAACATTTTTGTAACAGAAGCCGCATCTTCCATCCTATACCTATTGCCCCATTGCTTCAGTGTCTCCGTACGAATGATGCGTTTTACAAAAGAGAGAGGACATTGGTCGTATTCAGGTTTCCGCTTGGATCTTAATGCAGCCTCCTTTGCCAATTCGTCGGCTCTCTCATTCCCTTTTATTCCTACATGAGCTTTTATCCAAAACAAAGATAACTCCTTGTTTTGGAGTTTGCAGTCGGTGATATATGCTCTTGTCTTTACTGCAAGTGGATGGGGGGAGCTGGTGTTCGCGATGGTTTCGAGAGCCGACCTGGAGTCACTATAGATTCCAATGCTGGTCTCCTTAACCTTGGCCGCGATCTCTGCTGCCTTGCACAGGGCCAGCAATTCAGCCTGGTAGACAGTACAGTAAGACGAGAGAGTGGTTAGGTTAGGTTAGGTTAGGTTAGGTTCCCCACCGACTGTGTCCCCACGTTGTCGTCGTGGTGGGGCTTGCGTGTCTCAATGATCTTGGGGCTTTGCCGGCAGAGTTACTCATGCCGGAAAGGTCCAAGTGAGAGACCAGACCAAGAGGGACACCAGGAGGGGTCGCTCCTGATCGATCGACAGTCGTCGATTGGCATGGATGCGACTATGCCGCAGCAGTGCAGGCGCACCAATGCGGCGGGCGTATCTCTCCTGCAGGGAAATCCCACTAGGAGAGAACTTTCGACGGGTTCGCTGAGTCGGGTTAGTCGGACAGCGAACGGAGGCATGTCTAATGCCGCCGTCGGGGGCTTGGCTTAACCGCCTGGCCCAGAGGAAGGATACCTCTAAGATAAAAAACCACCTAATCCTAAGTTTAGAGGCGTGGCGAGAGGATGAATGGCTGGAGGGAGTCCAGTCCTTAGCGCCTCCTCTGTAGAGCACATGCCGCACTCTACAGTATATAGGCTTACCTAGGCACAAGGGCTCTGCCAAGGTGGACATATACATCCCTACTACTCGTGGGAATAGCATGGAAGAAATTGTTAATGAAAAAAACCGAAATGAGGATGTGCCAATCTTATTGGCGGAGGTTCCGCTTGCTGGTGACGGCAACAAGAGCCGAGGAGGCTCCCGATCCTCAAAAGAGGATCCGACAACTATGTCCGACCAGAACTCGCGCGGTCGCTCCAAATTTTGGAGAAAGCGACCGCACGATGAAGTGTTTTCGGACCGAGTGGGGTCGGTGGGTCTCTCCTCAAGCGAGGAGAACCTGCCGGCTGCAAAGGTGACGACGGCGAGGAGGGGAAGAGGTCGTGCGACACCTTTCGGAGCACCCAGTTCACTGGCGGGGCGTGACTCTCGGGGTCGCTTTTTAAAGCGGCCGGATACGCCGGGATTAGGCGGGGAGAGCGACCCCGGGGTCTCATCCGGGTTCTCAATTGAGGAGCTGCGAGGAGTCACCGCTTCTCTTGTGGGCACGAGGGCAGAGGCTAACGCCGCCAAGCGTGCCCAGAGCAAAGCGGTTGCGGCCGATGAGGTCGCCGAAATGGCCCGTCAGGCCCGGGAGCGGCGTGCTGCCCAGGCGGCTGCAGGCTCGAGCCCCACGGCAGAGGCCTTGAACCGCCAGGTGCTGGACGGCGTGGACGTTGTCCTGAAGGTTGCAACTAAGTCTGGCAACCTGAAGGGCTCGTTCACCCGTGCCCTTAAGGAGGCGGCAGACGGAATTAGGGAGGCGGTGGAGATCCTTCTCGATCGTACGACCTCGGAAGAGACGGCAAAGCTGTGGGAGGAGAACAGCCGTCTCCGATCCGAACTGGAGGATCTCAAGCGAGAGTTTGCTGCTCAGAGGCAGCGGCAGGAAGCTTCCGCGGCCAACGACCCCCCTCCTGCTGCACCATCGTTAGCCCCTACAACTACGCCACCGCCTGCACTTGCGATGTCGGACCGCGACATCGAAAGGGTGGCCCGCATCTGCATGATGCAGTGCGGTGGCATGGTGTCTGCCCGATTAGAGGCTCTGGAGTCGCGACTCCTTCCAGCCGAAACCCTCCGGCCGCCGCTTGCGGCAGATAAGCGGAGGAAGGAGGAATCCGCAAAGACGAGGCCCATGCAGGTGGGCAAGAAGCCTGCAGAGGGAGCCAAAAAGCCCATGCAGGGGCCCAAGAAGCCCGCGGCGGGTGCTTCCGCACCCCCTCCCCAACCAGCCGCGCTCCCAGCAACCGCACTCCCGATCCAAGAGACCTGGACGACGGTTGTAAAAAGGAAGCGCAAGAAGAGGGCGGCGCAGCCGGCACCAGCTGACCTGGCACCCGCCGGCTCAGCACCAAAAAAGAAGTTAAGGTCTAGACCCCCGCGCTCCGAGGCTGTGATAATCACCCTTCAGCCCGAAGCCTCAACCAGGGGTGTAACCTTTAAGTCGGTCCTGGCGGAGGTAAAAACGAAGCTGAACTTCGGCGACTTTGCCTCCCCGGCCGGCTTTGGTTTTAGAACAGCGGCCACGGGGGCCAAAATCTTTGAGGTGTCGGGTGCTGCAAGGCAGGAGAGGGCGGACAATCTGGCCGCCAAATTAAGGCAAGTCCTCAAACCGGAGGATGTCCGGGTGTCCAGACCCACAAAAACGGCAGAATTACGCGTGAGTGGGCTGGATGACTCCGTGACTCCGGAAGAAATAGTGGCGGCCATTGCCCGAAGTGGCGGGTGTCCGCCCGAGAGCGTGCAGGCGGGTGAGATTCGCTGCAGTGCGGCCGGGCTGGGCACAGTTTGGGTGCGGTGCCCGGTTGCGGCCGCAAACAGGGTCGCGGATGGCAGAAGGTTGCTGGTTGGCTGGGTGTCAGCGAGTGTAAAGCTCCTGCCACCCAGGGTCATGCGGTGCTACCGCTGCCTGGACAAAGGGCATGTCCGGGCACAATGCACTGCAGACGTTGACCGCGGCGACCTCTGCTATCGCTGCGGCCAACCCGGCCACAAGTCGGCCCAGTGCTCCGCGACACCAAACTGTAGCCTTTGTGCAGCTGCCGGGAAGCCTGCGGAGCACAGACTTGGTGGAAAAGCCTGCAAGGCCCCCAAGAAAGGCAGAAAGAACAGAGTTGTCGGAGGACCTGCGCCCCTCCTACAGCCCGGCAGCCAAGCAGCTGACTCCCGACCCAGGGATGGAGGAGATGCCGGAGAAATGGAATGCCAGTGATGGCACAATTCCATTTCCTCCAGGCGAATATCAACCACTCCTCCAGAGCTCAGGATCTTTTGCTCCAGAGCATGGCGGAGTGGTCGATCAACGTGGCTGTGGCCGCTGAGCCGTATTTTGTACCCCCCCGCGATAACTGGGCAGGGGACCTGGACGGTTTGGTGGCCATCATTGGCGGGACTCTTGGCAGTCCCTCTCGAGGACGCGGCTGGGTGGCCGCTCTCGCGGGGGGAATCACTATCATTGGGGCATATTTCTCGCCCAACAAGAGTCTCGCCGACTTCGAGAGGTTCCTTGTCCGTCGCGGACGGTGACGTCGCGGGGGGAGGACACCTCACACTCCCCCCGGCTTGAGGTGGCCCGCGTAAGCGGGCCGGCACTAGCCGGGGATCATGGATGGCGTATCAGCTCCCACGATCCCCGGTCCAAGTGTGGGAGGGAACACCGAGGTGGTAGGTTAGGTTAGGTTAGGTTAGGTTAGGTTTTTTTTTTTTTTTTTTTTTTTTTTTTTTTTTTTTTTTTTTTTTTTTTTCTCTACCTCTGCCATGAACAGAGTCTATGTCTGTACTAATTCTCTTTCAATCCAGTTCTCGCTATCTTTCCTCTCGCACTTTTATTCCGCATACTTTGTCTTTCTTTCATCCATCGTCTTTCAGTCTCTTATGGGTGGGGCTCCCATTTATTTTTCTATTCTTATCTATCTATATATATTTAATTTATCGATTCTTGTCCTTTCTGATTTCTTTAGGGGAAATGATATACTAACTCTTTTTTTATTTATTCCATACAGTCGTTCTTATTGACTAAATATTATTACAGCTTATTTTTCTTCTATTTATTCTTAAAGTATACATCGATTAGTTTATTTATGTACATTTTTATTTCTTATTATTACTTAACACTATTACAGTTGGGATTTTTTATTCCAGCGCTCTTACAATTCTTATTTACTAACTACTTGCTATGACTTATACATTATACCTATTTCTACCTATTTCATATGCACGACTCATATATCATCAAATATATAGCAGTTACATATTTTATTGATCGCTTTTATTTCTTTTGATTGCTTTTTCCGCTAATTTTATGCAGTAGTTTAAAAAAATTGTCCTACCTTTTCCCGACATTATTTCACTTACACTTTGTATGGTCAAACCCACCTCTAATTCAGCCTGTATATCATTCCTCTCACGTACATATGCAGGGCAGTAAAGCAGTATATGTGGAACCGACTCCTCCATGTTTGGGTCACAGATGCACGAGGGACTCTCCTTGCACTTGAACCGATTCAAGTATTCGGAGAATCCCCCATGCCCCGTTATGATCTGAGTCAGAATCCCATTAATGTTCAGCTTTCTGACAATCCTGTACGCCGCTATCGCATCTGGGAAGAATATTTTCGTCACAGACGCAGTGGTTCCGGTCTTGTATCTTCTGTTCCATTCCCCGAGCGTCAACATACGAATTTGACGCTTGACAAACGAGACAGGACACAGATCATAATCTGGCTTCTTTTTGCTCATTATGGCAGCCTCTTTTGCGAGCTGATCCACTCTTTCGTTACCTTCAAACCCTGCGTGAGCTTTGATCCAGAACAAGTTAACTATCTTGTTCTGGAGAGAAACAGCTGTCAGATTTTCTCGCGCTTCTACTGCCAGGGGATGAAGGCAACTGTGGTTTATCACTGTCATGAGGGCTGCCATTGAGTCACTGTAGACGCCAAAAGTAGATGCCGTGCTTTTCCGTATTTCTCCGGTTGCCCTACATATCGCCAAAAGTTCCGCCTGGTACACCGTGCAGTAACTTGGTAACGCCAGCTTGAGGGCACGTGTTTCCGCCTCACTGCTCCACATGGACAGCGCGGCGCCAACACGGCCCCCAATCTTGCTCCCGTCGGTGAAGATCCTCACCTCCGGTTTGGCGCTAGCGTCATCCTGCTCCCGGTCCACCAGGCTTCCGAACTTCAGGTCGATACGCGTGGCGGGGTGCGGAGATTTAAGTGCAGATACAGCCCGCTCCATCTCCCTGCCCCCCAATATTGGCAGCGACACCCCTCGCTTGGCCTCATACAATGAGGCCACCTCATGAATTCGAAGGTCTAGAGGGAGTATCCCTGCCAACAGGAGCACCGAGTTGAGGGACACTGTTCTATAAGATTTGCACATCTTTTGAGCAATACCGCGTTGCACGACACCTAACTGCTTAATGACTCCCATTTTGTTTGCCGCTGGGGCCCATACGCTAGCGGCGTACAAGATGATTGGCTCTATAGTTGCTGTGTATATTATTTTTACCACTTCAGGGTTAAGACCCCAACTGATCTTCGCAGCCCTGCAGAGTTGCTTGTGAATACCTATTGCCCTCTTGCAGACATTCTTAACGTGAGAATTAAAGGTAAGCTTGTCATCGATGGTGACACCCAGGATCTTTACTTCCTTAGTCATGGCTACGCTGACCCCGCCCATGCTCAGTCGTGGGGTGTCGTATTTCAAATTTCGGGTTATGGTCATCGCGTTTGTTTTCTGTGGCGCGAATTTTAATTTGTTATCGACACCCCACGCCCGAACATGCTCGAGGGCAGCGTTTGCAGCCTGCTCTATTTCCATAGCTGTGTCACCATCGAAGACAAGGACCACGTCGTCTGCGAACGCCTGCACGTAGACATTTTTCTGCATCAGGGAATTAAGGAGGGGATCCACGAGCAGGTTCCACAAGTTGGGGCCCCCAATAGAGCCTTGTACGCAGCCTTTGCTAGTACCTTTGGTGTATTCTTCACCCGCGTACCTCACCCTGACCCTTCTATCCCTCAGATAACTGTCGATGACCCTCCTCAAGTTGAGCGGACATCTTTCCTCTGCCAGTCGGGCTCTTATAGCTGGCCACCAAGCGCTGTCGAAGGCTCCCTCTATGTCCAGAGATATCAAGACAACAATTTTCTTTAAATTAAGCTTATCTCTTATATGTTTCATAAGGTCATAGAGGGAGTCTTCGGTGCTCCTTTGGGGCATGAACCCGTACTGGCGAGTACTAATCCTTGGCATAATATGGTACTTGAGGCGGGCCATCACCATCTTTTCGAAAATTTTTCCCAACACCGGTAAAAGGCCAATTGGCCTATAAGCCTTTGGGGTTGTATAATCGGCTTTACCGGGTTTCCTTAGTGCTACCACTACGGCCTCCTTCCAAGACTCGGGGAAAAAACTCAATTTCAGGCATTGGTTAAGAAGGGCCAGGAAGGCCTCAGGTGCACCTCCAATGGCTTGACTGCATACATCGGCTGTGAGGCCATCCAAACCCGGCGCCTTTTTTAGGTTAAAAGACTCGCATGCTGTTCTTAGCTCTACTAGAGTGAAAGGCGGATCTTGCAGTTCGTCTCCATCTTTTCCATTTATTATTTCGGCTTTGGCTCTGATCTGGCTGTGGTAAATACTGTCGGTTTCAGTCAGATCTTCCGGGTAAAACGTTTCAGCGATTAGTTTCACTGACTCTTTCGGGTCGAGCACTTTTCCATCCTTAATCATCTGCAGATCAACCTCTCTCAGCGTAGTTCTCCCAATGACTCTGTAAATTCCCTCCCATACCCCCTCCCTGTCCTGCTTGCAGCAAAACTCTTTCCAGCTACTGGTCTGAGCTCGAGCCGCCTCAATCTCATACTCCTCTTTCTGTTTCAGGTACTCTTGCACGACTTTCGACCTTCGAATTGGAGCAGCGCATCGTATCCTTCTCTTTTTGGTGGCTACTTTCTTTTTCAGTTCATCTAGTTTCTGCGACCACCATGGCAGGCTGAGTTTTTCTTTTGCTTTTTTAATTGGCATTGATGAATTGCATGCTTCTTTTATTATTGTTGTGTAGTTGATTACCACTTCATCTAATTGTTTTACGTTGTTAATTTTTTCTATTTCTTTTTTGTTTATTTTAAATTCTATCATTAATTGGTTGAGTTTACTATGAAACTTTGGCCAATTTGCTTTTTTTGTATTATAAATTCTTGTGGTCCTTTCAACTTGAACCCCTTTTGATCTTTTCAGTCTAATATCAAATATTATGCCATTGTGGTCGGAGCTTGTGAATCCTTCGTCTACCTTCCAATTTTCTACTAGGTCTACGATGTGGTCAGAGCAGGCCGTTAAATCAACGTAACTGCTATAGCGCTGTCCTCCTCTAATCGTGTCGAAAGTCGGAATTTCCCCTGTGTTGAGAATGTTCAGCCCGAGCTCGCCAAGAGTTCCACACACGTCTTCGCCCCTACGGTGAACCACCGAGCTCCCCCACCAAGTGCTCTTCGCGTTAGCGTCCCCTCCAACGATAATCGGTTTTGAGCCGTTTGCGGTTCCTATTTCCTTCAGTTGTTTTAGATAGGACTCAATAGGTTTGTCCGGCTCAAAATAGAATGAGACAAGTGTGATCTCCCAGGCACTGGTCTGGATTCCCACCACTGCTATGTTTTTTGTGGTGAGTTTCGGGTACTGTATCACCTTGAGGTTTTTGTTAAGGACGACTATTGCAGCTTTTACAGTCCCGTCTCCCGTTCCAGTGTCCTGGAAGACCCGCACTCCCCTCTGGCTCTTCATAGCCTTTGAGCTACCAACATAAGGTTCTTGCAGGAGAATCGCAGTGACTCCCCGCTTTTCTGCCTCTATCAACAGTTCGTGTGTTGCCAGTCTTTTTCGTTGGAGGTTGGCCTGTGCGAATTTATAAGAAGTTGTTTCCACTTGTAAGCCCTTAGCAATACGCGGTGGTTGACCGCGCTAAAGCATCCCATTTGCGTCGTACAGGGCATTCGAGACTGAAAGCATTATGCTCTACGTCCGGCATATTTGCCCTCTTGCAGTTTCTGCAGGCGGCCATTCCTCCCGCGATCTAGTCCGAACACTCGGTTTTTAGGTGCGGTCCACCGCAATGGCTGCATACGTCCACCGACTCTGAGCAGTATTTTCGTCCATGCCCGTAGCCTAGGCAGCGAGTACATTGTATCAGTGGGGTTTGATCTTCTGCCCTCACTCGCTGCAGGTCTATATAGACATGTCCTCTCTTTGTTATTCTCTGCCAGATAACGGGAGACACGCTTAACACAACATGCCCAGAGTGTGGATTTCTTGCCTTCCGTCTATATTTAATTTCAAGCCTATCTTCCCCATCGCAGATGCCATGAAAAACGTCCCGGTTCTGATTTTTAAGAGCCTTAAGGATGTCTTCGTCCGTAATGACTGCTAGGACATCCCTAAGTATAAGCATCGGGTCTCGGTTTTTGACGGCCTCCACAGTAAGGTCAGTTCCTTTTTTCTCTAATCTAGCCTCAACCTTATCCCTATCCTCCTCCGTCTCGAAGCCCATGACAACTTTCCTGTTCTTTGCCTTTCTAACTCTTCCTACTTTGACCCAGCCTTCTTTTGCATCAACCGCCTTCCTCACCTTGTCCAGCACCTCTTCCCCGGTTTCAGTCTCATTCTTTGAGGTAACCACGACCGAGTGCAGTGTGTTACGCTTTTGTAGCATTCCACCACTGCTCCAGGCCTGGGTCACCTCCGCGTGTGAGGGTGTCTCTTTGTTTACTGCCTTCTGCTCCTCCAATGCTGATTTGAGCTCTTTCATTTGTCTGTTGCTCTCTTGCAGCAGTTTGGAGTGCTCCTCGATCGTTTTTGTAAGGCGGTCTGCGTCTTCTCTTATTTCAATTCCTGTTGTTATTTCTTGCTCTTCCCTCTCTTTTATCTGGGTTCTTTTGTCTCCTTTTTCTGAAGGGCAAGTGTTTCGTCTTTTGGCTGAATCCAAAGCCTCTGCGGCACCGTCCTTAATCAGTCGATACATGGACTCCACCGCTTGAGTTATGCCCGCCTTTAGGTCTGCCCTCAGGTTGCGCGAGTCGTTCAGATGGGCCTTCGCCCTCAGGAGCAAAACCCGGCCCTCATGTGCTCGGTCGACGGAGGCCACCGGCCCTGGTGACCCTCCTGTAGCCCCCACAGAGCTGCGCTGTTTCGTGTCCTTACCAGCGTGGGACACTGTGGCTTTCTGTGTGGGCCCCGGAGGAGCCGCCGAAGTCCGCGACTGGTTTTTCGGTGACACTAGGTATGTGACCGAGGCAATCGTTTTAGGATCATTACTCTTGTTACCTTCCCACTCACCGATGCTCTTTCGAACATTAGGAGCGGTCGCTGGTTTTTGTGGTGAAGGTCCTGCCTTCTCCTTGTCAACCGGAGAGTTGGCCTCTGGGGCAGCCTTCTTGCGGGGCGTATGTGCGAGAAGCATTGTAATTTTGTTAGTCGGTAGATCGTCTATGTGATAAAATTCGTCCTAATTGCACTTAAATGTACTTTACTAACCCTGTAAAGGGGGATAGTGCGATTTCCAATAATATAAAACACTAAAGTAGTGGTTAAATAAGTTACTATTCCTGTAAAGGGGGATAGTAAATAGTCCGGGTTATTGAATTAATGCTGTTGCCCTAAGGTCAGGGATGCTGTCCGTAGTCAAGGAGTGCAAAGCGATCAATAAAATATGTAATGCTCTTAATAAATTGTACACTTTGGGTCCCCAATTGTAAATTTTGGCCGAAAAATCAGTTGAGAGCCAGATTTCAGAAGCCCAATGTGTCCGAAAAACGAGCCCTGTCAAATTTTCAAAAAGAAAATTTTGAAAAAATAATAATAAAAAATTTTGAAAAATTTTTGAAATATTTTTTTAGGTCCTATACGTCCAACCGATAGCTCTTCTCTAGCCCTTCCAAATAAGCCCAAACACCACGGCTCTACTCCAAAGGGTCACGGAGAAAAAGCGGTCCGAAACTCTGGTTGCTGGTTCAAGATGGCGACCAGAATCCGGTTAATTACGGTTTTCTCCGAGACCGTCCGACCGAATACCACTGTGCTTGGGCTCTCCGGATCGGGCTCGACGAGTTCTACCTCCTAGGACAAGTTCCAGGAAGAAATACCCTCCAGCGCCGGACTCCCGAAATACCACTCCAGGCAGATAGAGCAGAGCCGGCCAACGTCCCGAGAAAAAATCTGAGCCCTCCACGACCCCCGGTTCAGGAGCTATCCGAGTTTGAAATTTCGTTTGACAGTTTTTGAACTGTCAAAGTCAACATTCAAACCGGTATAACTCCCACCCCCGTTGCCACAGAATACTCGTGCTTGGGCTCGTCCGGTCCGGCTTGACCCACTCCGTTGCGCTGTAAGGCTTTCAGGATCCTGAAAATCTAGAGTTCCAAGACGCCTGAAACCTGATTAGTAGAAAAGATATGATCACCCAGAGCACCACTGCGAAAACGGCAACTCTCTACGACCTCCGAGACCAGAGCTAGCTTGCTTCAAAGTTTCCCAAAATGGCCGCCTAGCTGTCAAACGTCAACTTTAAATGGCTGTAGCCCCGCGACCGTTTGTCGGAGAAAGTTGCGGTTTCGGATGCAGTAGTTGCTCCGACCCTCCACATCCACCTAGACAGGCTTCAGCACAAAAAATTTTCAGGCCTGAAAATTGCCTGAAAATACACAAAAAATATCCGCATTCGTATCCCGCTGACAGTTGTGAAAATCCGCGGTTTCTACGTCCAACAGCCTCGAAGATATTTGAACTTTTATGTGACAACCTTCTAAAACCAAAATGGCTGAAAAGTCTATGTCCGTCAATATCGAAGCTATTGGTCGCGTCTTTGGACTTAATCTACGCCAAATATATATTTTGGACACAGTTCTATGTCTAAAATTAATTAATTTCTATTATCTATTAAAATATTTACAAAAAAGGGTAAAAATTCAATATCTTTGTAACAGAGAGACATAAAAATTTGGAAAAAACTGCTAAATTAGTGCAAAATACTAAGCTACAAGAAATGATTTTAAAATTCTTAAAATAATGAAATTTATAAAGGAAAATTTTTGAAAAGCTAAAAATCTGTTAAATTTAATTTTCTTCCAGAAATAAAGGCGTAAAAAATCTTAACTTTACTCCGGTGTCTTCATCTATTGAGCGCGCAGCAAGATCCGCAAGAAAAAGATGGGGTCCTGCCTGAAGAATTTTCAGTGTGGAGACTCAAAGTTAAGAGATTTGTTACTGAATATCTTCAATTCCAGGTATGGTAAAATTTTTCTTAAAGCGCCGTTGATCTCCTCTCTAGGTTCTTCTTTAATTGCCAAAAAACCAGTGTCCTCTGACGTCAGAATCGACAACCTCGTGGTCAAAATTGGAGGTTATTTCTTAAGTTTTCCGTCGTTTTCTCAGCAGTGCGTGGGTGGAAAACCACCCAAGTGGTGTCAAAAGATGCGCCTAGGTGTCCTCCAAGATTTGAGGCCAAAAAACCAGTGGCCATCCGATGTAGTTAAGGAGCTATAAAGCTTAGAAGTGTCTCAAAGTCACAATTTTATTAGTTTTCATCTAATAATTTTCCGCACCGAGTTTTCCGAAACAAAACTTTATCACTCACGTATGCACTGCACTAAACCACAAATTTTGGTGTATCACACGAGACCGTAGCGCGAAAAAATCCCAGTAAAATGATTTTTTAAAGGTAGAGCTCTGCAAAAACGTGGTGTTCTCGAGCACGGTTGGACTCAGACTGGTTAGGTTAGGTTAGGTTAGGTTCCCCACCGACTGTGTCCCCACGTTGTCGTCGTGGTGGGGCTTGCGTGTCTCTATGATCTTGGGGCTTTGCCGGTAGAGTTACTCATGCCGGAAAGGCCCAAGTGAGAGACCAGACCAAGAGGGACACCAGGAGGGGTCGCTCCTGATCGATCGACAGTCGTCGATTGGCATGGATGCGACTATGCCGCAGCGGTGCAGGCGCCCAATGCGGCTTGCGTATCTCTCCTACAGGGAAATCCCTCTAGGAGAGAACTTTCGGCGGGTTCGCTGAGTCGGGTTAGCCGGACAGCGAACGGAGGCATGGCTAATGCCGCCGTCGGGGGCTTGGCTTAACCGCCTGGCCCAGAGGAAGGATACCTCTAAGATAAAAAACCACCTAATCCCAAGTTTAGAGGCGTGGCGAGGGGATGAATGGCTGGAGGGAGTCCAGTCTTTAGCGCCTCCCCTGTAGAGCACCTGCCGCACTCTACAGTATATAGGCTTACCTAGGCAAAAGGGCTCTGCCTAGGTGGACATATACATCCCTACTACTCGTGGGAACAGCATGGAAGAAATTTTAACTGAAAAAAACCAAAATGAGGATGTGCCAATCTTATTGGCGGAGGTTCCACTTGCTGGCGACGGCAACAAGAGCCGAGGAGGCTCCCGATCCTCGAAAGAGGATCCGACAATTATATCCGACCAGGACTCGCGCGGTCGCTCCAAATTTTGGAGAAAGCGACCGCACCATGAAGTTTTCTCGGACCGAGCGGGGTCGGTGGGTCTCTCCTCAAGCGAGGAGAACCTGCCGGCTGCAAAGGTGACGACGGCGAGGAGGGGAAGAGGTCGTGCGACACCTTTTGGAGCACCCAGTTCGGTGGCGGTGCGTGACTCCCGGGGTCGCTTTTTAAAGCGGCCGGATACGCCGGGATTAGGCGGGGAGAGCGACCCCGGGGTCTCATCCGGGGTCTCAATCGAGGAGCTGGGAGGAGTAACCGCTTCTCTTGTGGGCACGAGGGCAGAGGCTAACGCCGCAAAGCGTGCCCAGAGCAAAGCGGTTGCGGCCGATGAGGTCGCCGAAATGGCCCGTCAGGCCCGGGAGCGGCGTGCTGCCCAGGCGGCTGCAGGCTCGAGCCCCACGGCGGAGGCCCTGAACCGCCAGGTGCTGGACGGTGTGGACGTTGTCCTGAAGGTTGCAACTAAGTCTGGCAACCTGAAGGGCTCGTTCACCCGTGCCCTTAAGGAGGCAGCAGACGGAATCAGGGAGGCGGTGGAGATCCTTCTCGATCGTACGACCTCGGAGGAGACGGCGAAGCTGTGGGAGGAGAATAGCCGTCTCCGATCCGAACTGGAGGATCTCAAACGAGAGTTTGCTGCTCAGAGGCAGCGGCAGGAAGCTCCCGCCGCCAACGGCCCCCCTCCTGCTGCACCCTCGTCAGCCCCAACAACTACGCCACCGCCTGCACTTGCGATGTCGGACCACGACATCGAAAGGGTGGCCCGCATCTGCATGATGCAGTGCGGTGGCATGGTGTCTGCCCGATTAGAGGCTCTGGAGTCGCGACTCCTTCCGGCCGAAACCCTCCGGCCGCCGCTTGCGGCAGATGAGCGGAGGAAGGAGGAGTCCGCAAACAGGAAGCGCGTGCAGGTGGGCAAGAAGCCTGCAAAGGGGGCCAAAAAGCCCGCGGAGGGGATCCAGAAGCCCGCGGCGGATGCGATCGCACCCCCTCCCCAACCAACCGCGCTCCCGGCTACCGCACCCCCGATCCAGGAGACCTGGACGACGGTAGTCAAAAGGAAGCGCAAGAAGAGGGCGGCGCAGCAGGCACCAGCTGACCCAGCACCCGTCGGCTCAGTGCCAAATAAGAAGTCAAGGTCGAGACCCCCACGCTCCGAGGCTGTAATAATTACCCTGCAGCCAGAAGCCTCAACCAGGGGTGTGACCTTTAAGTCGGTCCTGGCGGAGGTAAAGACGAAGCTGAACTTCGGTGACTTTGCCTCCCCGGCCGGCTTTGGTTTTAGAACAGCGGCCACGGGGGCCAAAATCTTTGAGGTGTCGGGTGCTGCAAGGCAGGAGAGGGCGGACATTCTAGCCGCCAAACTAAGAGAAGTCCTCAAACCGGAGGATGTCCGGGTGTCCAGACCCACAAAAACGGCAGAATTGCGCGTGAGTGGGCTGGATGACTCTGTGACCCCGGAAGAAATAGTAGCGGCCATTGCCCGAAGTGGTGGGTGTCCGCCCGAGAGCGTGCAGGCGGGTGAGATTCGCTGCAGTGCGGCCGGGCTGGGCACAGTTTGGGTGCGGTGCCCGGTTGCGGCCGCAAACAGGGTCGCGGATGGCAGAAGGTTGCTGGTTGGCTGGGTCTCAGCGAGTGTAAAGCTCCTGCCACCCAGGGTCATGCGGTGCTACCGCTGCCTGGACAAAGGGCATGTCCGAGTACAATGCACTGCAGACGTTGACCGCGGCGACCTCTGCTATCGCTGCGGCCAACCCGGCCATAAGTCGGCCCAGTGCTCCGCGACACCAAACTGCAGCCTTTGTGCAGCTGCCGGGAAGCCTGCGGAGCACAGACTTGGTGGAAAAGCCTGCAAGGCCCCCAAGAAAGGCAGGAAGAACAGAGTTGTCGGAGGACCTGCGCCCCTCCCACAGCCCGGCAGCCAAGCAGCTGACTCCCGACCCAGGGATGGAGGAGATGCCGGAGAAATGGAATGCCAGTGATGGCACAATTCCATTTCCTCCAGGCGAATATCAACCACTCCTCCAGAGCTCAGGATCTTTTGCTCCAGAGCATGGCGGAGTGGTCGATCAACGTGGCTGTGGCCGCTGAGCCGTATTTTGTACCCCCCCGCGATAACTGGGCAGGGGACCTGGACGGTTTGGTGGCCATCATTGGCGGGACTCTTGGCAGTCCCTCCCGAGGACGCGGCTGGGTGGCCGCTCTCGCGGGGGGAATCACCATCATTGGGGCATATTTCTCGCCCAACAAGAGTCTCGCCGACTTCGAGAGGTTCCTTGTCGAGCTGGGTGCCGTCGTGGGCCGGTCCCACCCTCACCCGGTGCTGTTGCTCGGGGATCTCAACGCCAAGTCTGCGGCGTGGGGATCCCCAGTCACCGATCCTAAGGGCGAGGTGTTGGAGGAGTGGGCGGTTGCGACCGGCCTGACCGTTCTGAATCGGGGCTCGGAGTACACGTGCGTACGGCAGCGGGGTGGGTCTGTAGTGGACGTCTCGTTCGCTAGCCCCGCTGTTGCGCGCCGTGTCCATGACTGGCGAGTCGCCGTGGAGGTGGAGACGTTGTCAGATCATCGGTACATCCGTTTCAGCGTCTCCACCCAGACCACGGGCGGTGGCCGAACGTCGACCCTGCAAAGGGACGGTCCTCGCTGGTCGATTAAACAGATCGACAGGGAGCTTCTCGAGGAAGCCGCAATCATCCAGGCCTGGGTCCAGGAGTCAATGACGAACGAAGCCGTCGACGTCGAAGAGGAGGCGCAGTGGTTCCGCGGGGCAATGACGCAAATTTGCGACGCGTCCATGCCTCGTATCCGCACTCAACCCACAAGGCGCCGGTTGTACTGGTGGATCGCCGAAATCGCGCAGATGCGCAGGACCTGCGTGGAAGTCAGGCGCCGGTACACCCGATACCGGAGGAGACGTCGTCGGGTTCCGGAAGAAGAGGCCGCGCGGTATGAGGTGTACCGCGCGGCGAAGAAGGCTCTGTGGCTGGCCATCGGCGAGTCGAAGACTCGATCCTGGGAGGAGATGCTTGCGACCTTAGATGCAAATCCATGGGGGCGTCCTTATCGTAAGGTCCGAGGGAAACTTCGTGCCTGGGCGCCCCCACTCACTGAGAGCCTCGAGCCTCAGTTGCTGGAGGTAGTGGTCGCAGCTCTCTTCCCTGCTAGAGAGGAGCACACACCGCCGCCGATGGCTTTGCCTTCAGACACAGAGTCGGAGGATGAGGAGGTCCCCGAGGTGACACAACCAGAGTTGAGGGCGGCCGTGATGCGGCTCCGGGCCAAAACCGTTGCCCCGGGACCGGATGGAGTTCCCGGCCGCGCGCTCGTCCTCGCTCTGAAGGAGCTGGAGCCCCAATTGAGAGGACTCTACTCAGCTTGCCTTGAGCAGGCCCACTTCCCCACTCAGTGGAAGACAGGTCGTCTGGTCCTGCTCAGAAAGGCGGGGCGCCCAGTAGACTCGCCGTCCGCATACCGGCCCATAGTGCTGCTTGACGAGGTGGGAAAGCTTTTTGAGCGGATTATTGCTGCCCGCCTCGACGGTCACTTGTACAGAGAGGGGCCGGATCTGGACGACAGTCAGTTCGGTTTTCGGCATGGGCGCTCCACTATCGACGCCATAATGCGGGTGAGAGTCCTGGCGGAGGAAGCGGTTTCCCGGGGCGGGGTGATGGTGGCGGTGTCCTTGGACATCTCCAACGCCTTTAACGCCCTGCCCTGGAGCTGTATCCGGGAGGCGCTAAGGTACCATAGGGTGCCCCGCTACCTCCGCCACATCATTGGGGCTTATCTGTCGGAAAGGTGTGTCACCTACAGGGGACGCGACGGCGAGGGCCGTCGTGATATGTCGTGCGGTGTTCCACAGGGCTCGGTCCTGGGGCCACCCTTGTGGAACATCGGTTACGATTGGGTGCTGAAGGGCGAGCTCCAACCGGGTGTGGACCTGACGTGTTACGCAGACGACACGTTGGTCACGGCCCGGGGGAGCTCGTACAGGGAGGCAGCGTTGCTGGCGACGGCAGCGGTTTCACGGGTGGTGAGCCGCATACGACGCCTGGGACTGGAGGTGGCTCTCAACAAGTCGGAGGCTATGGTCTTTCATGGCCCCCGACGGGCGCCGCCACCGGGGTCACACATCGTGGTCGGGGGGGTCCAAATCGCTGTCGAGTCCACCATGAAGTACCTAGGATTGGTGCTCGACAGCCGGTGGGACTTTGGCCCTCACTTTCGGCGGCTGACGCCCAAGTTGATGGGCGCAGCAGGCGCGCTCGCAACGCTGCTTCCCAATCTAGGGGGCCCGAGCACTGCCTGTAGGCGGCTATACTTGGGGATCGTGCGATCCATGGCCCTGTATGGGGCCCCGGTATGGGCTTCTGACCTGACGGCCGGCAGCATCGCAATCCTGCGAAGACCGCAGAGGGCGATGGCCGTCAGGGCTATCAGGGGGTATCGCACGATCTCCTACGAGGCGGGTTGTGCACTGGCCGGATCTCCGCCCTGGGAACTGCAGGCGAGAGTCCTCGCCTCACTGTACCGGTGGCGCGAGGAGATGAGGACGCGGGGTGGTGAACCGATGCAGCGCGAGGTCGAGCTGCGTCGGTCTCAGCTCCACGAGGTCATGGTGGCGGAATGGCGGGACAGGCTTCTGCGCCCTACCGCCGGCCTCGCCACCGTCGATGCGATCCGACCAGTGCTCGACGAATGGCTCGGGAGGAAACACGGCTCCCTGTCGTTTAGGGCGACGCAGGTGCTCTCGGGGCATGGCTGCTTCGGGAAGTACTTGTGTCGCATAAACAGGGAGCCGGACGCTCGGTGCCATCACTGCACCGACTGTCGGGAGGACACGGCGCAACACACACTGGCAGAGTGTGCCGCATGGGAGGAGCAGCGCCGTGCCCTTGTATCTGAAGTGGGCCCCGACCTGTCGCTGCCGGCCGTCGTTCGTTCGATGGTCGGGGGCGCCGAGTCGTGGGATGCGGTGATCTCCTTCTGTGAAGACGTAATTTCGCAGAAGGAGGCTGCGGAGAGGGAGAGGGAGGCCGTGGCCACTCTCCCGTGCCGCAGCAGGCGAACCGGGCGTCGGCGGAGGGCAGACAACGCCCTCTTCCAGCCCCCATAAAGAGGTCCGGAGGGACGGCGGACTCGGGGTCGTCCGCCGTCCCCCATCCAGCAAGACCCGAGGTGGCAGCGCGTAGTGTTCCACGCGCGCCTCTATTGGACGTCGCGGGGGGAGGACACCTCACACTCCCCTCGGCTTGAGGTGGCCCGCGTAGGTGGGCCGGCACTAGCCGGGGATCATGGATGGCGTATCAGCTCCCACGATCCCCGGTCCAAGTGTGGGAGGGAACACCGAGGTGGTTTTTAGTCAGTAAGAGTCTGACAGACCCCTTCGCCTGCCCCAGGCGAAGGACATCCATGAGGATTTTCCACCCCGGCAACAAAAAAAAAAAAAAAAAAAAAAGAGCATGGCGGAGTGGTCTTTTGCTCCAGAGCATGGCGGAGTGGTCGATCAACGTGGCTGTGGCCGCTGAGCCGTATTTTGTACCCCCCCCTGATAACTGGGCAGGGGACCTGGACGGTTTGGTGGCCATCATTGGCGGGACTCTTGGCAGTCCCTCCCGAGGACGCGGCTGGGTGGCCGCTCTCGCGGGGGGAATCACCATCATTGGGGCATATTTCTCGCCCAACAAGAGTCTCGCCGACTTCGAGAGGTTCCTTGTCGAGCTGGGTGCCGTCGTGGGCCGATCCCACCCTCACCCGGTGCTGTTGCTCGGGGATCTCAACGCCAAGTCTGCGGCGTGGGGATCCCCAGTCACCGATCCTAAGGGCGAGGTGTTGGAGGAGTGGGCGGTTGCGACCGGCCTGACCGTTCTGAATCGGGGCTCGGAGTACACGTGCGTGCGGCAGCGGGGTGGGTCTGTAGTGGACGTCTCGTTCGCTAGCCCCGCTGTTGCGCGCCGTGTCCATGACTGGCGAGTCGCCGTGGAGGTGGAGACGTTGTCAGATCATCGGTACATCCGTTTCAGCGTCTCCACCCAGACCACGGGCGGTGGCCGACCGTCGACCCTGCAAAGGGACGGTCCTCGCTGGTCGATTAAACAGATCGACAGGGAGCTTCTCGAGGAAGCCGCAATCATCCAGGCCTGGGTCCGGGAGTCAATGACGAACGAAGCCGTCGACGTCGAAGAGGAGGCGCAGTGGTTCCGCGGGGCGCGATGCCTTAGTTCACAATTGCACTAACTACAAAATTTACATTTTTGAGGAGAGAGCTTTAAAGTTTTTTAAAGTTTAGACGAGAACAGTAGAAAATCCAAGTAAAATAACAAAAAAAATATGCATCTATTCATAAGACTAGTCCTTTTACTCCATCATATCTCAATATTGTAATATTAGTTTAAACGTTACCTTTTCAAAATGGGCAAATAAACATAAACCCCCCCATTTAATACATTTGTGCACTAACATTGATTATGCTGACTGGCATTAAGTGAAAAACTCAAAAATGTTTAACAGCTTTACCAGGCTGGTTCAAGGTCCAAGAAGAAGGATAATAATAGTTATGGATATTGCATTAAATAGACAAAATAATAAACCAGTGATCCATATTCTTAATGTTTATTTTTATTATAAAACACAAACAGTTTTTATCCACAATCAAATAAAATAAATTTCAAAGTCACAACAAAAAAATAAAAGGACTGAAGCCCAATTACAGGCCAATCTTTAGCTATTTCACAAAACAATTAGTTTCTGAATCAATAAAATAAGATTTTTTATAAGAAAATTAATAAAGTCAGTCTTCAGTTTCAGGTAACAATTATTCATTTTTACTAATTGGTAATTAAAAATTGAATCAAAACTTAAATTTCTTCAACAATGGACTCTTCATCTGGATCATCATCAGACGATTCAGTGTCATCACAATTATTGTTAACAATAGCCGCAGAAGTGGATGGAATATCTTTGTAATAGTGCTCATATTCTGGTGGTATAACCCCATCATTTAAAAGTGTTATCAGATCTTTCTTTTTAGTTTGTGAAACTGCAATCAGTGATTTATATGCTACTTTCAGAGGTTTCTTTAGTTTGCTTATACATATGTCTTTATTTTTCTTCATTGTTTTTGTCTTACAAATGTCTATTTCATTGAAATCTGGATCGGTCAAATCGTATTTGTAAAAAATTGAAGTGGGGGATTCTTTCTGCAGCCGCAGCCACTTAATTTTCAGCCACTGTACTGGCTCATTTTTTATATTTTTTGTTGTATTGGAATTCAAAGTTTTTTCGAATCCCTTCAAATCATAGAATTCCCCGTGTTTCATAATAATAACATCGTAGGGTTTCGGCTTGATTCTAGCAGACCCTATCACCAATGCATATTCACGCAAAGTGAATATGCTTTTATGCTTTCGCGCTCTTTCAATACACGCGTGAATTGAATCCACTTCTAAATACGAATGCCCCGATTCCATGAATTTCAAATCGATCGTATTTAAGTGAGGTATGTTATTGACAGCGTATAAAGCCGCTAGAGTAACATATTTATTGCGGTTCTGACCACCACAAGTGTCAGAAAATGATGCGACATGAGTAACAGTTTCGGGTAAACTACTAAGATATTTTAACAATATTGATCCGATTTCAGTAGAACCTTTTTTGCCATTACACTCGTCCCATAAATAGCAGTAGCCAGTGTTAGCATGACAATCTAGGATAGTAAAATTGTACATCGATAATTTACGTAAATAATAGATTTTGCAGTCTCCGGTAAAAGGTACCGATAGGATAGCCTGAAGGTCAAATGTTATAGCCCGGAAAGCTCCATCTGAATTCAAGCATCTTTGCTTATCTTCTTTTTTCATAGTCAGTGCATCATTTTCGCGTTTTTTGTGGGCATCATAATCCTCCTGTAAGGGAGCTCTATTGTCGGATCGTTTATACACGTTGCATTTGGTGCACTGGTCTTTCTTTGGCTTGTAAAATGCTAGTCTTGGATTATAAGAGTGGAAAATTTTTTGATACACATAAGGCGATACAGGAGTTATCATCTTTTCGGGGCAAAAAAAATCTTTGTACATTTGATATAAGCGACTCAAGTTGAGATCACTGTCTAAATACTGTTTTTTAGAACTTTTTCGGCAATAGTGGGATTCAACGCGAGGGTACAGGTTAATATGCTCTTTTACAAAGTTAGTAGACTCCACTGAAGTAATGTTTGCGGGCATTTTTCCTATTCGTTTGTCAGTGCCCATAAATATGCCGTTGAGCCCTCTATTTTTGAACAATTATTAATGATGCTTGAACTAATATTGAATGTATTACAAAAAAACTTTTGGCAAACTCGTTTTTTACCTACAGATTGGTGAAAAAGCCAATACTGACGTGACATAGTGCGATTTTTTTTTGCCTTCGTATAAAGACGTAAGACTTTGTATCACCTAGGCTCCAGTACTCTTCAAAGATATCTTGTCTCAGATTTTCTGGAAACAAAGAATTGCACTGATATCGACATTTAGAGCAATCTGTAGGCTTGCATTCTTTTGGTTCCATAAATTTTCCATTTCTACTTGTGTACCCTTTACCTGTTTGGCGTAAATTTTTAAGAACATTTCTTTTCCATGCTTCGGGCATTGCCTTCTTTCTTCGTTTTGGTTGATTTTCCTTTGTAGCTTCTACTGAGTCACTTACGTCAGTTAAATCGCTATCTAATGATAATGGTAGATGGCGTGGTTTAGATGGTGAAGGAGCATAAGACGATTCTGAATCAATATATGGAGATATTTCGTCATCTGACAAATATAGATCTTGGTGTAATAATGTATTTTCACATGTTGATGTACTCGGCTTTGGTGAAACATGATCAGATTCGTTGGGAACAGGTAGGTCTGGTCTAGGTACAGGTGTTAGAACACCTGTACGTTGAGAACAGATGGGGAAATTTCTTTTGAAATATGATCCGAATCAGATATTTTAGAGGCAGATTCTACATATTGCAGAGACTCAACGTCGTGACCTAAGACTGTATTTGATCCAGCAGACTGTGATGGATCTCTTTTTCGACCAATAGCATTTATGGGTGTAGAGGTGATTACGTCGTTTTCTGTAATGTCATAAATGTCAGGAGATGCTCGCATTTGTCACAGTTGTTTATATCTTCAGGTGAATTATTGTTATCAAATTCTGAAACTATTACTTGATTGGCTGTGCATATAATATCAGGCGATGTCGCTGAATTTTGAATGAAAGCTTGACTTTTTGCAGCAATCTCATTAGACATTTTGTCAAATAGAGTATTTAAATTCTTTGCAACTTTTGACCGTGGTGTTTGAGTGACGCTAACTTCATTTATAGCTGGCGATTTGTAGATCAATGTTTTGTTTGAACTTCTGTCCTCATTTTTCTGCTGAGATTTGTAGCTATCTGCCAATAACTCTGCAGAAGTAACATCTGTAATAAAACATTGACATTTGAGTGATATTCAACTAGTAAGAGATGGCGAAAGGTTCGCCTTACGTGCCAGTAGTCTGAAGAAATTAACACACAGCAGTACCTACAGTAAAAGCTCCTTATTCGCGCTTCCTTAATTCGCATTTTAACTATTCGTGGTTTTTTTTTTTTATTAGATTCCAAAGTTTCAAATGAAAGGCGACCTACACACGCGCACACCTCACGTGTGATTAACAGCAATGCAAAATTTTTAATTTAATGAATTATAATTATTATTTTACATTCCATCACGTTAGCAAGGTGAACAGTAAACTTATGTATTAACAGCACTTATGGCTATGCATAAACATATTAAGTGCCTTTAGTTTTCTCTCTGAGAATATATAGTTTAATGCACAAAAGTATTAAATACGTTTAACATGACTGACTACTTATGTGGTTGAATAGTTATTTGCTAATAATAGAATTGTAGTGTTAATAAACTACGCATATAAATAATTATACAAAAATAAGGTACAAAAGATCTTAATAATTTGGTTAGCTATAATAATTATTTCAGAATAAGACCCTAAGTAGGTAATAAATAATTTTAACTACAACGTACCGCAAAAGTACGTGAATTACCAATCGCCACAAGTCGTGAGCACAAACATTGCGATCAAACGCTCCACGCGACCGATCCTACAGACGGACTAATCAAAAAACCCAGAAAGGAACCCAAAACTCAAAAAATAAACTTGACATTAATTTGTGCTCACGACTCGTGACGACTACTATACGAGTAGGTACCTATAACACTTTCATACGAAATACGGGCGGTCTCAATATTATTACGTTACACTTGATGTCCTGTCTTATATTTATACCATCCCTCAAAAGATTAAACTGTCACTCATGTTAATCATTAAGGTGTTTAGGTACGATTTTCAACGGCAGCGGTAGGTAGCCGTTTGAAGTTATTTAAAAATGAATGACAAGTTATTTAATTAATGTAACACTTATTTTACTTACTTTTGGTTATTTTATGTGATGAACTCTTCACTTCTGCTTTTTGGCCGGACACTGATGGTGGCACGTCTTGCGATTCCGTCGTTTCTATCAGTTTGATTCACTAAATCGACTAGTTTACGTCCTTTACTAAACATTATGGCATTTAACTTAAACACAGTAAATCTTAACGTCTAAATTATCTCACTTTCCGCAGAGCAAACGAATATTCTGCACGTATAAACTTGTCCGAACGAACCATCCATGACGAAGTAAAGTCGCTGCTCCTTGAAAATTACGCGCCAAAATCAATCTTTAAAACACAAATGTCTTAAATGAAAGTAATACGCTTGAGTATTCACACTACGAAATAAACATTAAATTAAATGGGCTTAGTTTATTTCCGCTTTTCCATTTATTTCACATGTACACTGAGAATATATCTCAAAAGGATTAAATGCATTTGTGCACTTCAAAAATTGTCAAACCCCTTCAAGTAAAAGTACTTAATACACTTGTACAATTCGGACTATATCTCAAAACGGTTTAATGTATTTGTGCACTTAAAAAATTGCCAAGCCCCTCCCAGTAAAAGTACTTAGCACACTTGGGCATCAAACTTTCTTGATCCTTTTGTACTACCAACACATAATACACACTTGTAGCACTGCTAAAAAGTATGAGCAGATATTGCAAATGTATTTAATACGTTTGTGTTTTGAAATTTCCTGCAGTTGAGAAACTTAAAATCAGTTAAAGTATATCTTGATTGGTTTTACAAAAATAAAGACCATTAGTATAATACCACATTCATGGAACATTAAACGAACTCATTTAATACAATTGTGACCCACCGTTTTGGTAGAAAGAGACGGAATAACGGTATTTCGATGCGCGGAAACGAAAGAGCATGAAATTTAGTGTATTTGGCATTAAAAAAGTAAAAATTGAAAATTTTGTAGTTAGTGCAATTGTGAACTAAGGCATCGATATATATATTTTTTTTTTCTTACATTCTAGTCTTATTTGCTACAACATATGATTATCTTAACCTATTTTGTTTTGTATATAACAGCATTTTATACTAAGTATAATCTTGCGTTATATACTTTTCTTAATCTTATTTGTTTCTTTTATTGACTTCATTAACTATTTTCTTGCAAAATTGTAAAAATGTATTTCTATACTCATCTTTTTCAATTATATGCGGCAAAACTGCTTTTTCTAGTTTAATATTTAGTAACATTTCTACATTATACCTGTCTTTGGCGAAGACAGGGCAATTTAAGATTAAATGCTCTACAGTCTCACTGGCTTCAGGTTCGCATAAGCATGATGGGCTATCCTTGCACCTGAAACGATTCAGGTATGAGGAGAATCCACCATGACCCGTGAAAATTTGCGTAATTTGCCCGTCGATCTGCATTTTCCGGACAGTTTTGTGGGCCGCCACTGCATCCGGGAAGAACATTTTTGTAACAGAAGCCGCATCTTCCATCCTATACCTATTGCCCCATTGCTTCAGTGTCTCCGTACGAATGATGCGTTTTACAAAAGAGAGAGGACATTGGTCGTATTCAGGTTTCCGCTTGGATCTTAATGCAGCCTCCTTTGCCAATTCGTCGGCTCTCTCATTCCCTTTTATTCCTACATGAGCTTTTATCCAAAACAAAGATAACTCCTTGTTTTGGAGTTTGCAGTCGGTGATATATGCTCTTGTCTTTACTGCAAGTGGATGGGGGGAGCTGGTGTTCGCGATGGTTTCGAGAGCCGACCTGGAGTCACTATAGATTCCAATGCTGGTCTCCTTAACCTTGGCCGCGATCTCTGCTGCCTTGCACAGGGCCAGCAATTCAGCCTGGTAGACAGTACAGTAAGACGAGAGAGTGGTTAGGTTAGGTTAGGTTAGGTTAGGTTCCCCACCGACTGTGTCCCCACGTTGTCGTCGTGGTGGGGCTTGCGTGTCTCAATGATCTTGGGGCTTTGCCGGCAGAGTTACTCATGCCGGAAAGGTCCAAGTGAGAGACCAGACCAAGAGGGACACCAGGAGGGGTCGCTCCTGATCGATCGACAGTCGTCGATTGGCATGGATGCGACTATGCCGCAGCAGTGCAGGCGCACCAATGCGGCGGGCGTATCTCTCCTGCAGGGAAATCCCACTAGGAGAGAACTTTCGACGGGTTCGCTGAGTCGGGTTAGTCGGACAGCGAACGGAGGCATGTCTAATGCCGCCGTCGGGGGCTTGGCTTAACCGCCTGGCCCAGAGGAAGGATACCTCTAAGATAAAAAACCACCTAATCCTAAGTTTAGAGGCGTGGCGAGAGGATGAATGGCTGGAGGGAGTCCAGTCCTTAGCGCCTCCTCTGTAGAGCACATGCCGCACTCTACAGTATATAGGCTTACCTAGGCACAAGGGCTCTGCCAAGGTGGACATATACATCCCTACTACTCGTGGGAATAGCATGGAAGAAATTGTTAATGAAAAAAACCGAAATGAGGATGTGCCAATCTTATTGGCGGAGGTTCCGCTTGCTGGTGACGGCAACAAGAGCCGAGGAGGCTCCCGATCCTCAAAAGAGGATCCGACAACTATGTCCGACCAGAACTCGCGCGGTCGCTCCAAATTTTGGAGAAAGCGACCGCACGATGAAGTGTTTTCGGACCGAGTGGGGTCGGTGGGTCTCTCCTCAAGCGAGGAGAACCTGCCGGCTGCAAAGGTGACGACGGCGAGGAGGGGAAGAGGTCGTGCGACACCTTTCGGAGCACCCAGTTCACTGGCGGGGCGTGACTCTCGGGGTCGCTTTTTAAAGCGGCCGGATACGCCGGGATTAGGCGGGGAGAGCGACCCCGGGGTCTCATCCGGGTTCTCAATTGAGGAGCTGCGAGGAGTCACCGCTTCTCTTGTGGGCACGAGGGCAGAGGCTAACGCCGCCAAGCGTGCCCAGAGCAAAGCGGTTGCGGCCGATGAGGTCGCCGAAATGGCCCGTCAGGCCCGGGAGCGGCGTGCTGCCCAGGCGGCTGCAGGCTCGAGCCCCACGGCAGAGGCCTTGAACCGCCAGGTGCTGGACGGCGTGGACGTTGTCCTGAAGGTTGCAACTAAGTCTGGCAACCTGAAGGGCTCGTTCACCCGTGCCCTTAAGGAGGCGGCAGACGGAATTAGGGAGGCGGTGGAGATCCTTCTCGATCGTACGACCTCGGAAGAGACGGCAAAGCTGTGGGAGGAGAACAGCCGTCTCCGATCCGAACTGGAGGATCTCAAGCGAGAGTTTGCTGCTCAGAGGCAGCGGCAGGAAGCTTCCGCGGCCAACGACCCCCCTCCTGCTGCACCATCGTTAGCCCCTACAACTACGCCACCGCCTGCACTTGCGATGTCGGACCGCGACATCGAAAGGGTGGCCCGCATCTGCATGATGCAGTGCGGTGGCATGGTGTCTGCCCGATTAGAGGCTCTGGAGTCGCGACTCCTTCCAGCCGAAACCCTCCGGCCGCCGCTTGCGGCAGATAAGCGGAGGAAGGAGGAATCCGCAAAGACGAGGCCCATGCAGGTGGGCAAGAAGCCTGCAGAGGGAGCCAAAAAGCCCATGCAGGGGCCCAAGAAGCCCGCGGCGGGTGCTTCCGCACCCCCTCCCCAACCAGCCGCGCTCCCAGCAACCGCACTCCCGATCCAAGAGACCTGGACGACGGTTGTAAAAAGGAAGCGCAAGAAGAGGGCGGCGCAGCCGGCACCAGCTGACCTGGCACCCGCCGGCTCAGCACCAAAAAAGAAGTTAAGGTCTAGACCCCCGCGCTCCGAGGCTGTGATAATCACCCTTCAGCCCGAAGCCTCAACCAGGGGTGTAACCTTTAAGTCGGTCCTGGCGGAGGTAAAAACGAAGCTGAACTTCGGCGACTTTGCCTCCCCGGCCGGCTTTGGTTTTAGAACAGCGGCCACGGGGGCCAAAATCTTTGAGGTGTCGGGTGCTGCAAGGCAGGAGAGGGCGGACAATCTGGCCGCCAAATTAAGGCAAGTCCTCAAACCGGAGGATGTCCGGGTGTCCAGACCCACAAAAACGGCAGAATTACGCGTGAGTGGGCTGGATGACTCCGTGACTCCGGAAGAAATAGTGGCGGCCATTGCCCGAAGTGGCGGGTGTCCGCCCGAGAGCGTGCAGGCGGGTGAGATTCGCTGCAGTGCGGCCGGGCTGGGCACAGTTTGGGTGCGGTGCCCGGTTGCGGCCGCAAACAGGGTCGCGGATGGCAGAAGGTTGCTGGTTGGCTGGGTGTCAGCGAGTGTAAAGCTCCTGCCACCCAGGGTCATGCGGTGCTACCGCTGCCTGGACAAAGGGCATGTCCGGGCACAATGCACTGCAGACGTTGACCGCGGCGACCTCTGCTATCGCTGCGGCCAACCCGGCCACAAGTCGGCCCAGTGCTCCGCGACACCAAACTGTAGCCTTTGTGCAGCTGCCGGGAAGCCTGCGGAGCACAGACTTGGTGGAAAAGCCTGCAAGGCCCCCAAGAAAGGCAGAAAGAACAGAGTTGTCGGAGGACCTGCGCCCCTCCTACAGCCCGGCAGCCAAGCAGCTGACTCCCGACCCAGGGATGGAGGAGATGCCGGAGAAATGGAATGCCAGTGATGGCACAATTCCATTTCCTCCAGGCGAATATCAACCACTCCTCCAGAGCTCAGGATCTTTTGCTCCAGAGCATGGCGGAGTGGTCGATCAACGTGGCTGTGGCCGCTGAGCCGTATTTTGTACCCCCCCGCGATAACTGGGCAGGGGACCTGGACGGTTTGGTGGCCATCATTGGCGGGACTCTTGGCAGTCCCTCTCGAGGACGCGGCTGGGTGGCCGCTCTCGCGGGGGGAATCACTATCATTGGGGCATATTTCTCGCCCAACAAGAGTCTCGCCGACTTCGAGAGGTTCCTTGTCCGTCGCGGACGGTGACGTCGCGGGGGGAGGACACCTCACACTCCCCCCGGCTTGAGGTGGCCCGCGTAAGCGGGCCGGCACTAGCCGGGGATCATGGATGGCGTATCAGCTCCCACGATCCCCGGTCCAAGTGTGGGAGGGAACACCGGGGTGGTAGGTTAGGTTAGGTTAGGTTAGGTTAGGTTTTTTTTTTTTTTTTTTTTTTTTTTTTTTTTTTTTTTTTTTTTTTCTCTACCTCTGCCATGAACAGAGTCTATGTCTGTACTAATTCTCTTTCAATCCAGTTCTCGCTATCTTTCCTCTCGCACTTTTATTCCGCATACTTTGTCTTTCTTTCATCCATCGTCTTTCAGTCTCTTATGGGTGGGGCTCCCATTTATTTTTCTATTCTTATCTATCTATATATATTTAATTTATCGATTCTTGTCCTTTCTGATTTCTTTAGGGGAAATGATATACTAACTCTTTTTTTATTTATTCCATACAGTCGTTCTTATTGACTAAATATTATTACAGCTTATTTTTCTTCTATTTATTCTTAAAGTATACATCGATTAGTTTATTTATGTACATTTTTATTTCTTATTATTACTTAACACTATTACAGTTGGGATTTTTTATTCCAGCGCTCTTACAATTCTTATTTACTAACTACTTGCTATGACTTATACATTATACCTATTTCTACCTATTTCATATGCACGACTCATATATCATCAAATATATAGCAGTTACATATTTTATTGATCGCTTTTATTTCTTTTGATTGCTTTTTCCGCTAATTTTATGCAGTAGTTTAAAAAAATTGTCCTACCTTTTCCCGACATTATTTCACTTACACTTTGTATGGTCAAACCCACCTCTAATTCAGCCTGTATATCATTCCTCTCACGTACATATGCAGGGCAGTAAAGCAGTATATGTGGAACCGACTCCTCCATGTTTGGGTCACAGATGCACGAGGGACTCTCCTTGCACTTGAACCGATTCAAGTATTCGGAGAATCCCCCATGCCCCGTTATGATCTGAGTCAGAATCCCATTAATGTTCAGCTTTCTGACAATCCTGTACGCCGCTATCGCATCTGGGAAGAATATTTTCGTCACAGACGCAGTGGTTCCGGTCTTGTATCTTCTGTTCCATTCCCCGAGCGTCAACATACGAATTTGACGCTTGACAAACGAGACAGGACACAGATCATAATCTGGCTTCTTTTTGCTCATTATGGCAGCCTCTTTTGCGAGCTGATCCACTCTTTCGTTACCTTCAAACCCTGCGTGAGCTTTGATCCAGAACAAGTTAACTATCTTGTTCTGGAGAGAAACAGCTGTCAGATTTTCTCGCGCTTCTACTGCCAGGGGATGAAGGCAACTGTGGTTTATCACTGTCATGAGGGCTGCCATTGAGTCACTGTAGACGCCAAAAGTAGATGCCGTGCTTTTCCGTATTTCTCCGGTTGCCCTACATATCGCCAAAAGTTCCGCCTGGTACACCGTGCAGTAACTTGGTAACGCCAGCTTGAGGGCACGTGTTTCCGCCTCACTGCTCCACATGGACAGCGCGGCGCCAACACGGCCCCCAATCTTGCTCCCGTCGGTGAAGATCCTCACCTCCGGTTTGGCGCTAGCGTCATCCTGCTCCCGGTCCACCAGGCTTCCGAACTTCAGGTCGATACGCGTGGCGGGGTGCGGAGATTTAAGTGCAGATACAGCCCGCTCCATCTCCCTGCCCCCCAATATTGGCAGCGACACCCCTCGCTTGGCCTCATACAATGAGGCCACCTCATGAATTCGAAGGTCTAGAGGGAGTATCCCTGCCAACAGGAGCACCGAGTTGAGGGACACTGTTCTATAAGATTTGCACATCTTTTGAGCAATACCGCGTTGCACGACACCTAACTGCTTAATGACTCCCATTTTGTTTGCCGCTGGGGCCCATACGCTAGCGGCGTACAAGATGATTGGCTCTATAGTTGCTGTGTATATTATTTTTACCACTTCAGGGTTAAGACCCCAACTGATCTTCGCAGCCCTGCAGAGTTGCTTGTGAATACCTATTGCCCTCTTGCAGACATTCTTAACGTGAGAATTAAAGGTAAGCTTGTCATCGATGGTGACACCCAGGATCTTTACTTCCTTAGTCATGGCTACGCTGACCCCGCCCATGCTCAGTCGTGGGGTGTCGTATTTCAAATTTCGGGTTATGGTCATCGCGTTTGTTTTCTGTGGCGCGAATTTTAATTTGTTATCGACACCCCACGCCCGAACATGCTCGAGGGCAGCGTTTGCAGCCTGCTCTATTTCCATAGCTGTGTCACCATCGAAGACAAGGACCACGTCGTCTGCGAACGCCTGCACGTAGACATTTTTCTGCATCAGGGAATTAAGGAGGGGATCCACGAGCAGGTTCCACAAGTTGGGGCCCCCAATAGAGCCTTGTACGCAGCCTTTGCTAGTACCTTTGGTGTATTCTTCACCCGCGTACCTCACCCTGACCCTTCTATCCCTCAGATAACTGTCGATGACCCTCCTCAAGTTGAGCGGACATCTTTCCTCTGCCAGTCGGGCTCTTATAGCTGGCCACCAAGCGCTGTCGAAGGCTCCCTCTATGTCCAGAGATATCAAGACAACAATTTTCTTTAAATTAAGCTTATCTCTTATATGTTTCATAAGGTCATAGAGGGAGTCTTCGGTGCTCCTTTGGGGCATGAACCCGTACTGGCGAGTACTAATCCTTGGCATAATATGGTACTTGAGGCGGGCCATCACCATCTTTTCGAAAATTTTTCCCAACACCGGTAAAAGGCCAATTGGCCTATAAGCCTTTGGGGTTGTATAATCGGCTTTACCGGGTTTCCTTAGTGCTACCACTACGGCCTCCTTCCAAGACTCGGGGAAAAAACTCAATTTCAGGCATTGGTTAAGAAGGGCCAGGAAGGCCTCAGGTGCACCTCCAATGGCTTGACTGCATACATCGGCTGTGAGGCCATCCAAACCCGGCGCCTTTTTTAGGTTAAAAGACTCGCATGCTGTTCTTAGCTCTACTAGAGTGAAAGGCGGATCTTGCAGTTCGTCTCCATCTTTTCCATTTATTATTTCGGCTTTGGCTCTGATCTGGCTGTGGTAAATACTGTCGGTTTCAGTCAGATCTTCCGGGTAAAACGTTTCAGCGATTAGTTTCACTGACTCTTTCGGGTCGAGCACTTTTCCATCCTTAATCATCTGCAGATCAACCTCTCTCAGCGTAGTTCTCCCAATGACTCTGTAAATTCCCTCCCATACCCCCTCCCTGTCCTGCTTGCAGCAAAACTCTTTCCAGCTACTGGTCTGAGCTCGAGCCGCCTCAATCTCATACTCCTCTTTCTGTTTCAGGTACTCTTGCACGACTTTCGACCTTCGAATTGGAGCAGCGCATCGTATCCTTCTCTTTTTGGTGGCTACTTTCTTTTTCAGTTCATCTAGTTTCTGCGACCACCATGGCAGGCTGAGTTTTTCTTTTGCTTTTTTAATTGGCATTGATGAATTGCATGCTTCTTTTATTATTGTTGTGTAGTTGATTACCACTTCATCTAATTGTTTTACGTTGTTAATTTTTTCTATTTCTTTTTTGTTTATTTTAAATTCTATCATTAATTGGTTGAGTTTACTATGAAACTTTGGCCAATTTGCTTTTTTTGTATTATAAATTCTTGTGGTCCTTTCAACTTGAACCCCTTTTGATCTTTTCAGTCTAATATCAAATATTATGCCATTGTGGTCGGAGCTTGTGAATCCTTCGTCTACCTTCCAATTTTCTACTAGGTCTACGATGTGGTCAGAGCAGGCCGTTAAATCAACGTAACTGCTATAGCGCTGTCCTCCTCTAATCGTGTCGAAAGTCGGAATTTCCCCTGTGTTGAGAATGTTCAGCCCGAGCTCGCCAAGAGTTCCACACACGTCTTCGCCCCTACGGTGAACCACCGAGCTCCCCCACCAAGTGCTCTTCGCGTTAGCGTCCCCTCCAACGATAATCGGTTTTGAGCCGTTTGCGGTTCCTATTTCCTTCAGTTGTTTTAGATAGGACTCAATAGGTTTGTCCGGCTCAAAATAGAATGAGACAAGTGTGATCTCCCAGGCACTGGTCTGGATTCCCACCACTGCTATGTTTTTTGTGGTGAGTTTCGGGTACTGTATCACCTTGAGGTTTTTGTTAAGGACGACTATTGCAGCTTTTACAGTCCCGTCTCCCGTTCCAGTGTCCTGGAAGACCCGCACTCCCCTCTGGCTCTTCATAGCCTTTGAGCTACCAACATAAGGTTCTTGCAGGAGAATCGCAGTGACTCCCCGCTTTTCTGCCTCTATCAACAGTTCGTGTGTTGCCAGTCTTTTTCGTTGGAGGTTGGCCTGTGCGAATTTATAAGAAGTTGTTTCCACTTGTAAGCCCTTAGCAATACGCGGTGGTTGACCGCGCTAAAGCATCCCATTTGCGTCGTACAGGGCATTCGAGACTGAAAGCATTATGCTCTACGTCCGGCATATTTGCCCTCTTGCAGTTTCTGCAGGCGGCCATTCCTCCCGCGATCTAGTCCGAACACTCGGTTTTTAGGTGCGGTCCACCGCAATGGCTGCATACGTCCACCGACTCTGAGCAGTATTTTCGTCCATGCCCGTAGCCTAGGCAGCGAGTACATTGTATCAGTGGGGTTTGATCTTCTGCCCTCACTCGCTGCAGGTCTATATAGACATGTCCTCTCTTTGTTATTCTCTGCCAGATAACGGGAGACACGCTTAACACAACATGCCCAGAGTGTGGATTTCTTGCCTTCCGTCTATATTTAATTTCAAGCCTATCTTCCCCATCGCAGATGCCATGAAAAACGTCCCGGTTCTGATTTTTAAGAGCCTTAAGGATGTCTTCGTCCGTAATGACTGCTAGGACATCCCTAAGTATAAGCATCGGGTCTCGGTTTTTGACGGCCTCCACAGTAAGGTCAGTTCCTTTTTTCTCTAATCTAGCCTCAACCTTATCCCTATCCTCCTCCGTCTCGAAGCCCATGACAACTTTCCTGTTCTTTGCCTTTCTAACTCTTCCTACTTTGACCCAGCCTTCTTTTGCATCAACCGCCTTCCTCACCTTGTCCAGCACCTCTTCCCCGGTTTCAGTCTCATTCTTTGAGGTAACCACGACCGAGTGCAGTGTGTTACGCTTTTGTAGCATTCCACCACTGCTCCAGGCCTGGGTCACCTCCGCGTGTGAGGGTGTCTCTTTGTTTACTGCCTTCTGCTCCTCCAATGCTGATTTGAGCTCTTTCATTTGTCTGTTGCTCTCTTGCAGCAGTTTGGAGTGCTCCTCGATCGTTTTTGTAAGGCGGTCTGCGTCTTCTCTTATTTCAATTCCTGTTGTTATTTCTTGCTCTTCCCTCTCTTTTATCTGGGTTCTTTTGTCTCCTTTTTCTGAAGGGCAAGTGTTTCGTCTTTTGGCTGAATCCAAAGCCTCTGCGGCACCGTCCTTAATCAGTCGATACATGGACTCCACCGCTTGAGTTATGCCCGCCTTTAGGTCTGCCCTCAGGTTGCGCGAGTCGTTCAGATGGGCCTTCGCCCTCAGGAGCAAAACCCGGCCCTCATGTGCTCGGTCGACGGAGGCCACCGGCCCTGGTGACCCTCCTGTAGCCCCCACAGAGCTGCGCTGTTTCGTGTCCTTACCAGCGTGGGACACTGTGGCTTTCTGTGTGGGCCCCGGAGGAGCCGCCGAAGTCCGCGACTGGTTTTTCGGTGACACTAGGTATGTGACCGAGGCAATCGTTTTAGGATCATTACTCTTGTTACCTTCCCACTCACCGATGCTCTTTCGAACATTAGGAGCGGTCGCTGGTTTTTGTGGTGAAGGTCCTGCCTTCTCCTTGTCAACCGGAGAGTTGGCCTCTGGGGCAGCCTTCTTGCGGGGCGTATGTGCGAGAAGCATTGTAATTTTGTTAGTCGGTAGATCGTCTATGTGATAAAATTCGTCCTAATTGCACTTAAATGTACTTTACTAACCCTGTAAAGGGGGATAGTGCGATTTCCAATAATATAAAACACTAAAGTAGTGGTTAAATAAGTTACTATTCCTGTAAAGGGGGATAGTAAATAGTCCGGGTTATTGAATTAATGCTGTTGCCCTAAGGTCAGGGATGCTGTCCGTAGTCAAGGAGTGCAAAGCGATCAATAAAATATGTAATGCTCTTAATAAATTGTACACTTTGGGTCCCCAATTGTAAATTTTGGCCGAAAAATCAGTTGAGAGCCAGATTTCAGAAGCCCAATGTGTCCGAAAAACGAGCCCTGTCAAATTTTCAAAAAGAAAATTTTGAAAAAATAATAATAAAAAATTTTGAAAAATTTTTGAAATATTTTTTTAGGTCCTATACGTCCAACCGATAGCTCTTCTCTAGCCCTTCCAAATAAGCCCAAACACCACGGCTCTACTCCAAAGGGTCACGGAGAAAAAGCGGTCCGAAACTCTGGTTGCTGGTTCAAGATGGCGACCAGAATCCGGTTAATTACGGTTTTCTCCGAGACCGTCCGACCGAATACCACTGTGCTTGGGCTCTCCGGATCGGGCTCGACGAGTTCTACCTCCTAGGACAAGTTCCAGGAAGAAATACCCTCCAGCGCCGGACTCCCGAAATACCACTCCAGGCAGATAGAGCAGAGCCGGCCAACGTCCCGAGAAAAAATCTGAGCCCTCCACGACCCCCGGTTCAGGAGCTATCCGAGTTTGAAATTTCGTTTGACAGTTTTTGAACTGTCAAAGTCAACATTCAAACCGGTATAACTCCCACCCCCGTTGCCACAGAATACTCGTGCTTGGGCTCGTCCGGTCCGGCTTGACCCACTCCGTTGCGCTGTAAGGCTTTCAGGATCCTGAAAATCTAGAGTTCCAAGACGCCTGAAACCTGATTAGTAGAAAAGATATGATCACCCAGAGCACCACTGCGAAAACGGCAACTCTCTACGACCTCCGAGACCAGAGCTAGCTTGCTTCAAAGTTTCCCAAAATGGCCGCCTAGCTGTCAAACGTCAACTTTAAATGGCTGTAGCCCCGCGACCGTTTGTCGGAGAAAGTTGCGGTTTCGGATGCAGTAGTTGCTCCGACCCTCCACATCCACCTAGACAGGCTTCAGCACAAAAAATTTTCAGGCCTGAAAATTGCCTGAAAATACACAAAAAATATCCGCATTCGTATCCCGCTGACAGTTGTGAAAATCCGCGGTTTCTACGTCCAACAGCCTCGAAGATATTTGAACTTTTATGTGACAACCTTCTAAAACCAAAATGGCTGAAAAGTCTATGTCCGTCAATATCGAAGCTATTGGTCGCGTCTTTGGACTTAATCTACGCCAAATATATATTTTGGACACAGTTCTATGTCTAAAATTAATTAATTTCTATTATCTATTAAAATATTTACAAAAAAGGGTAAAAATTCAATATCTTTGTAACAGAGAGACATAAAAATTTGGAAAAAACTGCTAAATTAGTGCAAAATACTAAGCTACAAGAAATGATTTTAAAATTCTTAAAATAATGAAATTTATAAAGGAAAATTTTTGAAAAGCTAAAAATCTGTTAAATTTAATTTTCTTCCAGAAATAAAGGCGTAAAAAATCTTAACTTTACTCCGGTGTCTTCATCTATTGAGCGCGCAGCAAGATCCGCAAGAAAAAGATGGGGTCCTGCCTGAAGAATTTTCAGTGTGGAGACTCAAAGTTAAGAGATTTGTTACTGAATATCTTCAATTCCAGGTATGGTAAAATTTTTCTTAAAGCGCCGTTGATCTCCTCTCTAGGTTCTTCTTTAATTGCCAAAAAACCAGTGTCCTCTGACGTCAGAATCGACAACCTCGTGGTCAAAATTGGAGGTTATTTCTTAAGTTTTCCGTCGTTTTCTCAGCAGTGCGTGGGTGGAAAACCACCCAAGTGGTGTCAAAAGATGCGCCTAGGTGTCCTCCAAGATTTGAGGCCAAAAAACCAGTGGCCATCCGATGTAGTTAAGGAGCTATAAAGCTTAGAAGTGTCTCAAAGTCACAATTTTATTAGTTTTCATCTAATAATTTTCCGCACCGAGTTTTCCGAAACAAAACTTTATCACTCACGTATGCACTGCACTAAACCACAAATTTTGGTGTATCACACGAGACCGTAGCGCGAAAAAATCCCAGTAAAATGATTTTTTAAAGGTAGAGCTCTGCAAAAACGTGGTGTTCTCGAGCACGGTTGGACTCAGACTGGTTAGGTTAGGTTAGGTTAGGTTCCCCACCGACTGTGTCCCCACGTTGTCGTCGTGGTGGGGCTTGCGTGTCTCTATGATCTTGGGGCTTTGCCGGTAGAGTTACTCATGCCGGAAAGGCCCAAGTGAGAGACCAGACCAAGAGGGACACCAGGAGGGGTCGCTCCTGATCGATCGACAGTCGTCGATTGGCATGGATGCGACTATGCCGCAGCGGTGCAGGCGCCCAATGCGGCTTGCGTATCTCTCCTACAGGGAAATCCCTCTAGGAGAGAACTTTCGGCGGGTTCGCTGAGTCGGGTTAGCCGGACAGCGAACGGAGGCATGGCTAATGCCGCCGTCGGGGGCTTGGCTTAACCGCCTGGCCCAGAGGAAGGATACCTCTAAGATAAAAAACCACCTAATCCCAAGTTTAGAGGCGTGGCGAGGGGATGAATGGCTGGAGGGAGTCCAGTCTTTAGCGCCTCCCCTGTAGAGCACCTGCCGCACTCTACAGTATATAGGCTTACCTAGGCAAAAGGGCTCTGCCTAGGTGGACATATACATCCCTACTACTCGTGGGAACAGCATGGAAGAAATTTTAACTGAAAAAAACCAAAATGAGGATGTGCCAATCTTATTGGCGGAGGTTCCACTTGCTGGCGACGGCAACAAGAGCCGAGGAGGCTCCCGATCCTCGAAAGAGGATCCGACAATTATATCCGACCAGGACTCGCGCGGTCGCTCCAAATTTTGGAGAAAGCGACCGCACCATGAAGTTTTCTCGGACCGAGCGGGGTCGGTGGGTCTCTCCTCAAGCGAGGAGAACCTGCCGGCTGCAAAGGTGACGACGGCGAGGAGGGGAAGAGGTCGTGCGACACCTTTTGGAGCACCCAGTTCGGTGGCGGTGCGTGACTCCCGGGGTCGCTTTTTAAAGCGGCCGGATACGCCGGGATTAGGCGGGGAGAGCGACCCCGGGGTCTCATCCGGGGTCTCAATCGAGGAGCTGGGAGGAGTAACCGCTTCTCTTGTGGGCACGAGGGCAGAGGCTAACGCCGCAAAGCGTGCCCAGAGCAAAGCGGTTGCGGCCGATGAGGTCGCCGAAATGGCCCGTCAGGCCCGGGAGCGGCGTGCTGCCCAGGCGGCTGCAGGCTCGAGCCCCACGGCGGAGGCCCTGAACCGCCAGGTGCTGGACGGTGTGGACGTTGTCCTGAAGGTTGCAACTAAGTCTGGCAACCTGAAGGGCTCGTTCACCCGTGCCCTTAAGGAGGCAGCAGACGGAATCAGGGAGGCGGTGGAGATCCTTCTCGATCGTACGACCTCGGAGGAGACGGCGAAGCTGTGGGAGGAGAATAGCCGTCTCCGATCCGAACTGGAGGATCTCAAACGAGAGTTTGCTGCTCAGAGGCAGCGGCAGGAAGCTCCCGCCGCCAACGGCCCCCCTCCTGCTGCACCCTCGTCAGCCCCAACAACTACGCCACCGCCTGCACTTGCGATGTCGGACCACGACATCGAAAGGGTGGCCCGCATCTGCATGATGCAGTGCGGTGGCATGGTGTCTGCCCGATTAGAGGCTCTGGAGTCGCGACTCCTTCCGGCCGAAACCCTCCGGCCGCCGCTTGCGGCAGATGAGCGGAGGAAGGAGGAGTCCGCAAACAGGAAGCGCGTGCAGGTGGGCAAGAAGCCTGCAAAGGGGGCCAAAAAGCCCGCGGAGGGGATCCAGAAGCCCGCGGCGGATGCGATCGCACCCCCTCCCCAACCAACCGCGCTCCCGGCTACCGCACCCCCGATCCAGGAGACCTGGACGACGGTAGTCAAAAGGAAGCGCAAGAAGAGGGCGGCGCAGCAGGCACCAGCTGACCCAGCACCCGTCGGCTCAGTGCCAAATAAGAAGTCAAGGTCGAGACCCCCACGCTCCGAGGCTGTAATAATTACCCTGCAGCCAGAAGCCTCAACCAGGGGTGTGACCTTTAAGTCGGTCCTGGCGGAGGTAAAGACGAAGCTGAACTTCGGTGACTTTGCCTCCCCGGCCGGCTTTGGTTTTAGAACAGCGGCCACGGGGGCCAAAATCTTTGAGGTGTCGGGTGCTGCAAGGCAGGAGAGGGCGGACATTCTAGCCGCCAAACTAAGAGAAGTCCTCAAACCGGAGGATGTCCGGGTGTCCAGACCCACAAAAACGGCAGAATTGCGCGTGAGTGGGCTGGATGACTCTGTGACCCCGGAAGAAATAGTAGCGGCCATTGCCCGAAGTGGTGGGTGTCCGCCCGAGAGCGTGCAGGCGGGTGAGATTCGCTGCAGTGCGGCCGGGCTGGGCACAGTTTGGGTGCGGTGCCCGGTTGCGGCCGCAAACAGGGTCGCGGATGGCAGAAGGTTGCTGGTTGGCTGGGTCTCAGCGAGTGTAAAGCTCCTGCCACCCAGGGTCATGCGGTGCTACCGCTGCCTGGACAAAGGGCATGTCCGAGTACAATGCACTGCAGACGTTGACCGCGGCGACCTCTGCTATCGCTGCGGCCAACCCGGCCATAAGTCGGCCCAGTGCTCCGCGACACCAAACTGCAGCCTTTGTGCAGCTGCCGGGAAGCCTGCGGAGCACAGACTTGGTGGAAAAGCCTGCAAGGCCCCCAAGAAAGGCAGGAAGAACAGAGTTGTCGGAGGACCTGCGCCCCTCCCACAGCCCGGCAGCCAAGCAGCTGACTCCCGACCCAGGGATGGAGGAGATGCCGGAGAAATGGAATGCCAGTGATGGCACAATTCCATTTCCTCCAGGCGAATATCAACCACTCCTCCAGAGCTCAGGATCTTTTGCTCCAGAGCATGGCGGAGTGGTCGATCAACGTGGCTGTGGCCGCTGAGCCGTATTTTGTACCCCCCCGCGATAACTGGGCAGGGGACCTGGACGGTTTGGTGGCCATCATTGGCGGGACTCTTGGCAGTCCCTCCCGAGGACGCGGCTGGGTGGCCGCTCTCGCGGGGGGAATCACCATCATTGGGGCATATTTCTCGCCCAACAAGAGTCTCGCCGACTTCGAGAGGTTCCTTGTCGAGCTGGGTGCCGTCGTGGGCCGGTCCCACCCTCACCCGGTGCTGTTGCTCGGGGATCTCAACGCCAAGTCTGCGGCGTGGGGATCCCCAGTCACCGATCCTAAGGGCGAGGTGTTGGAGGAGTGGGCGGTTGCGACCGGCCTGACCGTTCTGAATCGGGGCTCGGAGTACACGTGCGTACGGCAGCGGGGTGGGTCTGTAGTGGACGTCTCGTTCGCTAGCCCCGCTGTTGCGCGCCGTGTCCATGACTGGCGAGTCGCCGTGGAGGTGGAGACGTTGTCAGATCATCGGTACATCCGTTTCAGCGTCTCCACCCAGACCACGGGCGGTGGCCGAACGTCGACCCTGCAAAGGGACGGTCCTCGCTGGTCGATTAAACAGATCGACAGGGAGCTTCTCGAGGAAGCCGCAATCATCCAGGCCTGGGTCCGGGAGTCAATGACGAACGAAGCCGTCGACGTCGAAGAGGAGGCGCAGTGGTTCCGCGGGGCAATGACGCAAATTTGCGACGCGTCCATGCCTCGTATCCGCACTCAACCCACAAGGCGCCGGTTGTACTGGTGGATCGCCGAAATCGCGCAGATGCGCAGGACCTGCGTGGAAGTCAGGCGCCGGTACACCCGATACCGGAGGAGACGTCGTCGGGTTCCGGAAGAAGAGGCCGCGCGGTATGAGGTGTACCGCGCGGCGAAGAAGGCTCTGTGGCTGGCCATCGGCGAGTCGAAGACTCGATCCTGGGAGGAGATGCTTGCGACCTTAGATGCAAATCCATGGGGGCGTCCTTATCGTAAGGTCCGAGGGAAACTTCGTGCCTGGGCGCCCCCACTCACTGAGAGCCTCGAGCCTCAGTTGCTGGAGGTAGTGGTCGCAGCTCTCTTCCCTGCTAGAGAGGAGCACACACCGCCGCCGATGGCTTTGCCTTCAGACACAGAGTCGGAGGATGAGGAGGTCCCCGAGGTGACACAACCAGAGTTGAGGGCGGCCGTGATGCGGCTCCGGGCCAAAACCGTTGCCCCGGGACCGGATGGAGTTCCCGGCCGCGCGCTCGTCCTCGCTCTGAAGGAGCTGGAGCCCCAATTGAGAGGACTCTACTCAGCTTGCCTTGAGCAGGCCCACTTCCCCACTCAGTGGAAGACAGGTCGTCTGGTCCTGCTCAGAAAGGCGGGGCGCCCAGTAGACTCGCCGTCCGCATACCGGCCCATAGTGCTGCTTGACGAGGTGGGAAAGCTTTTTGAGCGGATTATTGCTGCCCGCCTCGACGGTCACTTGTACAGAGAGGGGCCGGATCTGGACGACAGTCAGTTCGGTTTTCGGCATGGGCGCTCCACTATCGACGCCATAATGCGGGTGAGAGTCCTGGCGGAGGAAGCGGTTTCCCGGGGCGGGGTGATGGTGGCGGTGTCCTTGGACATCTCCAACGCCTTTAACGCCCTGCCCTGGAGCTGTATCCGGGAGGCGCTAAGGTACCATAGGGTGCCCCGCTACCTCCGCCACATCATTGGGGCTTATCTGTCGGAAAGGTGTGTCACCTACAGGGGACGCGACGGCGAGGGCCGTCGTGATATGTCGTGCGGTGTTCCACAGGGCTCGGTCCTGGGGCCACCCTTGTGGAACATCGGTTACGATTGGGTGCTGAAGGGCGAGCTCCAACCGGGTGTGGACCTGACGTGTTACGCAGACGACACGTTGGTCACGGCCCGGGGGAGCTCGTACAGGGAGGCAGCGTTGCTGGCGACGGCAGCGGTTTCACGGGTGGTGAGCCGCATACGACGCCTGGGACTGGAGGTGGCTCTCAACAAGTCGGAGGCTATGGTCTTTCATGGCCCCCGACGGGCGCCGCCACCGGGGTCACACATCGTGGTCGGGGGGGTCCAAATCGCTGTCGAGTCCACCATGAAGTACCTAGGATTGGTGCTCGACAGCCGGTGGGACTTTGGCCCTCACTTTCGGCGGCTGACGCCCAAGTTGATGGGCGCAGCAGGCGCGCTCGCAACGCTGCTTCCCAATCTAGGGGGCCCGAGCACTGCCTGTAGGCGGCTATACTTGGGGATCGTGCGATCCATGGCCCTGTATGGGGCCCCGGTATGGGCTTCTGACCTGACGGCCGGCAGCATCGCAATCCTGCGAAGACCGCAGAGGGCGATGGCCGTCAGGGCTATCAGGGGGTATCGCACGATCTCCTACGAGGCGGGTTGTGCACTGGCCGGATCTCCGCCCTGGGAACTGCAGGCGAGAGTCCTCGCCTCACTGTACCGGTGGCGCGAGGAGATGAGGACGCGGGGTGGTGAACCGATGCAGCGCGAGGTCGAGCTGCGTCGGTCTCAGCTCCACGAGGTCATGGTGGCGGAATGGCGGGACAGGCTTCTGCGCCCTACCGCCGGCCTCGCCACCGTCGATGCGATCCGACCAGTGCTCGACGAATGGCTCGGGAGGAAACACGGCTCCCTGTCGTTTAGGGCGACGCAGGTGCTCTCGGGGCATGGCTGCTTCGGGAAGTACTTGTGTCGCATAAACAGGGAGCCGGACGCTCGGTGCCATCACTGCACCGACTGTCGGGAGGACACGGCGCAACACACACTGGCAGAGTGTGCCGCATGGGAGGAGCAGCGCCGTGCCCTTGTATCTGAAGTGGGCCCCGACCTGTCGCTGCCGGCCGTCGTTCGTTCGATGGTCGGGGGCGCCGAGTCGTGGGATGCGGTGATCTCCTTCTGTGAAGACGTAATTTCGCAGAAGGAGGCTGCGGAGAGGGAGAGGGAGGCCGTGGCCACTCTCCCGTGCCGCAGCAGGCGAACCGGGCGTCGGCGGAGGGCAGACAACGCCCTCTTCCAGCCCCCATAAAGAGGTCCGGAGGGACGGCGGACTCGGGGTCGTCCGCCGTCCCCCATCCAGCAAGACCCGAGGTGGCAGCGCGTAGTGTTCCACGCGCGCCTCTATTGGACGTCGCGGGGGGAGGACACCTCACACTCCCCTCGGCTTGAGGTGGCCCGCGTAGGTGGGCCGGCACTAGCCGGGGATCATGGATGGCGTATCAGCTCCCACGATCCCCGGTCCAAGTGTGGGAGGGAACACCGAGGTGGTTTTTAGTCAGTAAGAGTCTGACAGACCCCTTCGCCTGCCCCAGGCGAAGGACATCCATGAGGATTTTCCACCCCGGCAACAAAAAAAAAAAGAGCATGGCGGAGTGGTCTTTTGCTCCAGAGCATGGCGGAGTGGTCGATCAACGTGGCTGTGGCCGCTGAGCCGTATTTTGTACCCCCCCGTGATAACTGGGCAGGGGACCTGGACGGTTTGGTGGCCATCATTGGCGGGACTCTTGGCAGTCCCTCCCGAGGACGCGGCTGGGTGGCCGCTCTCGCGGGGGGAATCACCATCATTGGGGCATATTTCTCGCCCAACAAGAGTCTCGCCGACTTCGAGAGGTTCCTTGTCGAGCTGGGTGCCGTCGTGGGCCGATCCCACCCTCACCCGGTGCTGTTGCTCGGGGATCTCAACGCCAAGTCTGCGGCGTGGGGATCCCCAGTCACCGATCCTAAGGGCGAGGTGTTGGAGGAGTGGGCGGTTGCGACCGGCCTGACCGTTCTGAATCGGGGCTCGGAGTACACGTGCGTGCGGCAGCGGGGTGGGTCTGTAGTGGACGTCTCGTTCGCTAGCCCCGCTGTTGCGCGCCGTGTCCATGACTGGCGAGTCGCCGTGGAGGTGGAGACGTTGTCAGATCATCGGTACATCCGTTTCAGCGTCTCCACCCAGACCACGGGCGGTGGCCGACCGTCGACCCTGCAAAGGGACGGTCCTCGCTGGTCGATTAAACAGATCGACAGGGAGCTTCTCGAGGAAGCCGCAATCATCCAGGCCTGGGTCCGGGAGTCAATGACGAACGAAGCCGTCGACGTCGAAGAGGAGGCGCAGTGGTTCCGCGGGGCGATGACGCAAATTTGCGACGCGTCCATGCCTCGTATCCGCACTCAACCCACAAGGCGCCGGTTGTACTGGTGGACAGCCGAAATCGCACAGATGCGCAGGACCTGCGTAGAAGTCAGGCGCCGGTACACCCGATACCGGAGGAGACGTCGTCGGGTTCCGGAAGAAGAGGCCGCGCGGTATGAGGTGTACCGCGCGGCGAAGAAGGCTCTGTGGCTGGCCATCGGCGAGTCGAAGACTCGATCCTGGGAGGAGATGCTTGCGACCTTAGATGCAAATCCATGGGGGCGTCCTTATCGTACGGTCCGAGGGAAACTTCGTGCCTGGGCGCGCCCACTCACTGAGAGCCTCGAGCCTCAGTTGCTGGAGGTAGTGGTCGCAGCTCTCTTCCCTGCTAGGGAGGAGCACACACCGCCGCCGATGGCTTTGCCCACAGACACAGAGTCGGAGGATGAGGAGGTCCCCGAGGTGACACAACCAGAGTTGAGGGCGGCCGTGATGCGGCTCCGGGCCAAAACCGTTGCCCCGGGACCGGATGGAGTTCCCGGCCGCGCGCTTGTCCTCGCTCTGAAGGAGCTGGGGCCCCAATTGAGAGGACTCTACTCAGCTTGCCTTGAGCAGGGCCTCTTCCCCACTCAGTGGAAGACAGGTCGTCTGGTCCTGCTCAGGAAGGCGGGGCGCCCAGTAGACTCGCCGTCCGCATACCGGCCCATAGTGCTGCTTGACGAGGTGGGTAAGCTTTTCGAGCGGATTATTGCTGCCCGCCTCGACGGTCACTTGTACAGAGAGGGGCCGGATCTGGACGACAGTCAGTTCGGTTTTCGGCATGGGCGCTCCACTATCGACGCCATAATGCGGGTGAGAGTCCTGGCGGAGGAAGCGGTTTCCCGGGGCGGGGTGATGGTGGCGGTGTCCTTGGACATCTCCAACGCCTTTAACGCCCTGCCCTGGAGCTGTATCCGGGAGGCGCTAAGGTACCATAGGGTGCCCCGCTACCTCCGCCACATCATTGGGGCTTATTTGTCAGAGAGGTGTGTCACCTACAGGGGACGCGACGGCGAGGGCCGTCGTGATATGTCGTGCGGTGTTCCACAGGGCTCGGTCCTGGGGCCACCCTTGTGGAACATCGGTTACGATTGGGTGCTGAGGGGCGAGCTCCAACCGGGTGTGGACCTGACGTGTTACGCAGACGACACGCTGGTCACGGCCCGGGAGAGCTCGTACAGGGAGGCAGCGTTGCTGGCGACGGCAGCGGTTTCACGGGTGGTGAGCCGCATACGACGCCTGGGACTGGAGGTGGCTCTCAACAAGTCGGAGGCTATGGTCTTTCATGGCCCCCGACGGGCGCCGCCACCGGGATCACACATCGTGGTCGGGGGGGTCCAAATCGTTGTCGAGTCCACCATGAAGTACCTAGGATTGGTGCTCGACAGCCGGTGGGACTTTGGCCCTCACTTTCGGCGGCTGACGCCCAAGTTGATGGGCGCAGCGGGCGCGCTCGCAACGCTGCTTCCCAATCTAGGGGGCCCGAGCACTGCCTGTAGGCGGCTATACTTGGGGATCGTGCGATCCATGGCCCTGTATGGAGCCCCGGTATGGGCTTCTGACCTGACGGCCGGCAGCATCGCAATCCTGCGAAGACCGCAGAGGGCGATGGCCGTCAGGGCTATCAGGGGGTATCGCACGATCTCCTACGAGGCGGGTTGTGCACTGGCCGGATCTCCGCCCTGGGAACTGCAGGCGAGAGTCCTCGCCTCACTGTACCGGTGGCGCGAGGAGATGAGGACGCGGGGTGGTGAACCGATGCAGCGCGAGATCGAGCTGCGTCGGTCTCAGCTCCGCGAGGTCATGGTGGCGGAATGGCGGGACAGGCTTCTGCGTCCTACCGCCGGCCTCGCCACCGTCGATGCGATCCGACCAGTGCTCGACGAATGGCTCGGGAGGAAACACGGCTCCCTGTCGTTTAGGGCGACGCAGGTGCTCTCGGGGCATGGCTGCTTCGGGAAGTACTTGTGTCGCATAAACAGGGAGCCGGACGCTCGGTGCCATCACTGCACCGACTGTCGGGAGGACACGGCGCAACACACACTGGCAGAGTGTGCCGCATGGGAGGAGCAGCGCCGTGCCCTTGTATCTGAAGTGGGCCCCGACCTGTCGCTGCCGGCCGTCGTTCGTTCGATGGTCGGGGGCGCCGAGTCGTGGGATGCGGTGATCTCCTTCTGTGAAGCCGTAATTTCGCAGAAGGAGGCTGCGGAGAGGGAGAGGGAGGCCGTGGCCACTCTCCCGTGCCGCAGCAGGCGAACCGGGCGTCGGCGGAGGGCAGACAACGCCCTCTTCCAGCCCCCATAAAGAGGTCCGGAGGGACGGCGGACTCGGGGTCGTCCGCCGTCCCCCATCCAGCAAGACCCGAGGCGGCAGCGCGTTGTGTTCCACGCGCGCCCCTATTGGACGTCGCGGGGGGAGAACACCTCACACTCCCCCCGGCTTGAGGTGGCCCGCGTAGGCGGGCCGGCACTAGCCGGGGATCATGGATGGCGTATCAGCTCCCACGATCCCCGGTCCAAGTGTGGGAGGGAACACCGAGGTGGTTTTTAGTCAGTAAGAGTCTGACAGACCCCTTCGCCTGCCCCAGGTGAAGGACATCCATGAGGATTTTCCACCCCGGCAACAAAAAAAAAAAAAAAAGGTTAGGTTAGGTTAGGTTAGGTTAGGTTCCCCACCGACTGTGTCCCCACGTTGTCGTCGTGGTGGGGCTTGCGTGTCTCAATGATCTTGGGGCTTTGCCGGTAGAGTTACTCATGCCGGAAAGGTCCAAGTGAGAGACCAGACCAAGAGGGACACCAGGAGGGGTCGCTCCTGATCGATCGACAGTCGTCGATTGGCATGGATGCGACTATGCCGCAGCGGTGCAGGCGCCCAATGCGGCTTGCGTATCTCTCCTACAGGGAAATCCCTCTAGGAGAGAACTTTCGACGGGTTCGCTGAGTCGGGTTAGCCGGACAGCGAACGGAGGCATGTCTAATGCCGCCGTCGGGGGCTTGGCTTAACCGCCTGGCCCAGAGGAAGGATACCTCTAAGATAAAAAACCACCTAATCCCAAGTTTAGAGGCGTGGCGAGGGGATGAATGGCTGGAGGGAGTCCAGTCTTTAGCGCCTCCCCTGTAGAGCACCTGCCGCACTCTACAGTATATAGGCTTACCTAGGCAAAAGGGCTCTGCCTAGGTGGACATATACATCCCTACTACTCGTGGGAACTATATGGACCATAATAATAAATCAAAAACACAAAACGAGGATGTACCAATCTTATTGGCGGAGGTTCCGCTTGCTGGTGACGGCAACAAGAGCCGAGGAGGCTCCCGATCCTCGAAAGAGGATCCGGCAATTATATCCGACCAGGACTCGCGCGGTCGCTCCAAATTTTGGAGAAAGCGACCGCACGATGAAGTTTTCTCGGACCGAGCGGGGTCGGTGGGTCTCTCCTCAAGCGAGGAGAACCTGCCAGCTGCTAAGGTGACGACGGCGAGGAGGGGAAGAGGTCGTGCGACACCTTTCGAAGCACCCAGTTCGGTGGCGGTGCGTGACTCCCGGGGTCGCTTTTTAAAGCGGCCGGATACGCCGGGATTAGGCGGGGAGAGCGACCCCGGGGTCTCATCCGGGGTCTCAATCGAGGAGCTGGGAGGAGTAACCGCTTCTCTTGTGGGCACGAGGGCAGAGGCTAACGCCGCAAAGCGTGCCCAGAGCAAAGCGGTTGCGGCCGATGAGGTCGCCGAAATGGCCCGTCAGGCCCGGGAGCGGCGTGCTGCCCAGGCGGCTGCAGGCTCGAGCCCCACGGCGGAGGCCCTGAACCGCCAGGTGCTGGACGGTGTGGACGTTGTCCTGAAGGTTGCAACTAAGTCTGGCAACCTGAAGGGCTCGTTCACCCGTGCCCTTAAGGAGGCAGCAGACGGAATCAGGGAGGCGGTGGAGATCCTTCTCGATCGTACGACCTCGGAGGAGACGGCGAAGCTGTGGGAGGAGAATAGCCGTCTCCGATCCGAACTGGAGGATCTCAAACGAGAGTTTGCTGCTCAGAGGCAGCGGCAGGAAGCTCCCGCCGCCAACGGCCCCCCTCCTGCTGCACCCTCGTCAGCCCCAACAACTACGCCACCGCCTGCACTTGCGATGTCGGACCACGACATCGAAAGGGTGGCCCGCATCTGCATGATGCAGTGCGGTGGCATGGTGTCTGCCCGATTAGAGGCTCTGGAGTCGCGACTCCTTCCGGCCGAAACCCTCCGGCCGCCGCTTGCGGCAGATGAGCGGAGGAAGGAGGAGTCCGCAAACAGGAAGCGCGTGCAGGTGGGCAAGAAGCCTGCAAAGGGGGCCAAAAAGCCCGCGGAGGGGATCCAGAAGCCCGCGGCGGATGCGATCGCACCCCCTCCCCAACCAACCGCGCTCCCGGCTACCGCACCCCCGATCCAGGAGACCTGGACGACGGTAGTCAAAAGGAAGCGCAAGAAGAGGGCGGCGCAGCAGGCACCAGCTGACCCAGCACCCGTCGGCTCAGTGCCAAATAAGAAGTCAAGGTCGAGACCCCCACGCTCCGAGGCTGTAATAATTACCCTGCAGCCAGAAGCCTCAACCAGGGGTGTGACCTTTAAGTCGGTCCTGGCGGAGGTAAAAACGAAGCTGAACTTCGGTGACTTTGCCTCCCCGGCCGGCTTTGGTTTTAGAACAGCGGCCACGGGGGCCAAAATCTTTGAGGTGTCGGGTGCTGCAAGGCAGGAGAGGGCGGACATTCTGGCCGCCAAACTAAGGGAAGTCCTCAAACCGGAGGATGTCCGGGTGTCCAGACCCACAAAAACGGCAGAATTGCGCGTGAGTGGGCTGGATGACTCTGTGACCCCGGAAGAAATAGTAGCGGCCATTGCCCGAAGTGGTGGGTGTCCGCCCGAGAGCGTGCAGGCGGGTGAGATTCGCTGCAGTGCGGCCGGGCTGGGCACAGTTTGGGTGCGGTGCCCGGTTGCGGCCGCAAACAGGGTCGCGGATGGCAGAAGGTTGCTGGTTGGCTGGGTGTCAGCAAGTGTAAAGCTCCTGCCACCCAGGGTCATGCGGTGCTACCGCTGCCTGGACAAAAGGCATGTCCGAGTACAATGCACTGCAGACGTTGACCGCGGTGACCTCTGCTATCGCTGCGGCCAACCCGGCCACAAGTCGGCCCAGTGCTCCGCGACACCAAACTGCAGCCTTTGTGCAGCTGCCGGGAAGCCTGCGGAGCATAGACTTGGTGGAAAAGCCTGCAAGGCCCCCAAGAAAGGCAGGAAGAACAGAGTTGTCGGAGGACCTGCGCCCCTCCCACAGCCCGGCAGCCAAGCAGCTGACTCCCGACCCAGGGATGGAGGAGATGCCGGAGAAATGGAATGCCAGTGATGGCACAACTCCATTTCCTCCAGGCGAATATCAACCACTCCTCCAGAGCTCAGGATCTTTTGCTCCAGAGCATGGCGGAGTGGTCGATCAACGTGGCTGTGGCCGCTGAGCCGTATTTTGTACCCCCCCGTGATAACTGGGCAGGGGACCTGGACGGTTTGGTGGCCATCATTGGCGGGACTCTTGGCAGTCCCTCCCGAGGACGCGGCTGGGTGGCCGCTCTCGCGGGGGGAATCACCATCATTGGGGCATATTTCTCGCCCAACAAGAGTCTCGCCGACTTCGAGAGGTTCCTTGTCGAGCTGGGTGCCGTCGTGGGCCGGTCCCACCCTCACCCGGTGCTGTTGCTCGGGGATCTCAACGCCAAGTCTTCGGCGTGGGGATCCCCAGTCACCGATCCTAAGGGCGAGGTGTTGGAGGAGTGGGCGGTTGCGACCGGCCTGACCGTTCTGAATCGGGGCTCGGAGTACACGTGCGTGCGGCAGCGGGGTGTGTCTGTAGTGGACGTCTCGTTCGCTAGCTCCGCTGTTGCGCGCCGTGTCCATGACTGGCGAGTCGCCGTGGAGGTGGAGACGTTGTCAGATCATCGGTACATCCGTTTCAGCGTCTCCACCCAGACCACGGGCGGTGGCCGACCGTCGACCCTGCAAAGGGACGGTCCTCACTGGTCGATTAAACAGATCGACAGGGAGCTTCTCGAGGAAGCCGCAATCATCCAGGCCTGGGTCCGGGAGTCAATGACGAACGAAGCCGTCGACGTCGAAGAGGAGGCGCAGTGGTTCCGCGGGGCGATAACGCAAATTTGCGACGCGTCCATGCCTCGTATCCGCACTCAACCCACAAGGCGCCGGTTGTACTGGTGGACCGCCGAAATCGCGCAGATGCGCAGGACCTGCGTGGAAGTCAGGCGCCGGTACACCCGATACCGGAGGAGACGTCGTCGGGTTCCGGAAGAAGAGGCCGCGCGGTATGAGGTGTACCGCGCGGCGAAGAAGGCTCTGTGGCTGGCCATCGGCGAGTCGAAGACTCGATCCTGGGAGGAGATGCTTGCGACCTTAGATGCAAATCCATGGGGGCGTCCTTATCGTACGGTCCGAGGGAAACTTCGTGCCTGGGCGCCCCCACTCACTGAGAGCCTCGAGCCTCAGTTGCTGGAGGTAGTGGTCGCAGCTCTCTTCCCTGCTAGGGAGGAGCACACACCGCCGCCGATGGCTTTGCCCACAGACACAGAGTCGGAGGATGAGGAGGTCCCCGAGGTGACACAACCAGAGTTGAGGGCGGCCGTGATGCGGCTCCGGGCCAAAACCGTTGCCCCGGGACCGGATGGAGTTCCCGGCCGCGCGCTTGTCCTCGCTTTGAAGGAGCTGGGGCCCCAATTGAGAGGACTCTACTCAGCTTGCCTTGAGCAGGGCCACTTCCCCACTCAGTGGAAGACAGGTCGTCTGGTCCTGCTCAGGAAGGCGGGGCGCCCAGTAGACTCGCCGTCCGCATACCGGCCCATAGTGCTGCTTGACGAGGTGGGTAAGCTTTTCGAGCGGATTATTGCTGCCCGCCTCGACGGTCACTTGTACAGAGAGGGGCCGGATCTGGACGACAATCAGTTCGGTTTTCGGCATGGGCGCTCCACTATCGACGCCATAATGCGGGTGAGAGTCCTGGCGGAGGAAGCGGTTTCCCGGGGCGGGGTGATGGTGGCGGTGTCCTTGGACATCTCCAACGCCTTTAACGCCCTGCCCTGGAGCTGTATCCGGGAGGCGCTAAGGTACCATAGGGTGCCCCGCTACCTCCGCCACATCATTGGGGCTTATTTGTCAGAGAGGTGTGTCACCTACAGGGGACGCGACGGCGAGGGCCGTCGTGATATGTCGTGCGGTGTTCCACAGGGCTCGGTCCTGGGGCCACCCTTGTGGAACATCGGTTACGATTGGGTGCTGAGGGGCGAGCTCCAACCGGGTGTGGACCTGACGTGTTACGCAGACGACACGCTGGTCACGGCCCGGGGGAGCTCGTACAGGGAGGCAGCGTTGCTGGCGACGGCAGCGGTTTCACGGGTGGTGAGCCGCATACGACGCCTGGGACTGGAGGTGGCTCTCAACAAGTCGGAGGCTATGGTCTTTCATGGCCCCCGACGGGCGCCGCCACCGGGATCACACATCGTGGTCGGGGGGGTCCAAATCGCTGTCGAGTCCACCATGAAGTACCTAGGATTGGTGCTCGACAGCCGGTGGGACTTTGGCCCTCACTTTCGGCGGCTGACGCCCAAGTTGATGGGCGCAGCGGGCGCGCTCGCAACGCTGCTTCCCAATCTAGGGGGCCCGAGCACTGCCTGTAGGCGGCTATACTTGGGGATCGTGCGATCCATGGCCCTGTATGGAGCCCCGGTATGGGCTTCTGACCTGACGGCCGGCAGCATCGCAATCCTGCGAAGACCGCAGAGGGCGATGGCCGTCAGGGCTATCAGGGGGTATCGCACGATCTCCTACGAGGCGGGTTGTGCACTGGCCGGATCTCCGCCCTGGGAACTGCAGGCGAGAGTCCTCGCCTCACTGTACCGGTGGCGCGAGGAGATGAGGACGCGGGGTGGTGAACCGATGCAGCGCGAGATCGAGCTGCGTCGGTCTCAGCTCCGCGAGGTCATGGTGGCGGAATGGCGGGACAGGCTTCTGCGCCCTACCGCCGGCCTCGCCACCGTCGATGCGATCCGACCAGTGCTCGACGAATGGCTCGGGAGGAAACACGGCTCCCTGTCGTTTAGGGCGACGCAGGTGCTCTCGGGGCATGGCTGCTTCGGGAAGTACTTGTGTCGCATAAACAGGGAGCCGGACGCTCGGTGCCATCACTGCACCGACTGTCGGGAGGACACGGCGCAACACACACTGGCAGAGTGTGCCGCATGGGAGGAGCAGCGCCGTGCCCTTGTATCTGAAGTGGGCCCCGACCTGTCGCTGCCGGCCGTCGTTCGTTCGATGGTCGGGGGCACCGAGTCGTGGGATGCGGTGATCACCTTCTGTGAAGCCGTAATTTTGCAGAAGGAGGCTGCGGAGAGGGAGAGAGAGGCCTTGGCCACTCTTCCGTGCCGCAGCAGGCGAACCGGGCGTCGGCGGAGGGCAGACAACGCCCTCTTCCAACCCCCATAAAAAGGTCCAGAGGGACGGCGGACTCGGGGTCGTCCGCCGTCCCCCATCCAGCAAGACCCGAGGCGGCAGCGCGTTGTGTTCCACGCGCGCCCCTATTGGACGTCGCGGGGGGAGGACACCTCACACTCCCCCCGGCTTGAGGTGGCCCGCGTAGGTGGGCCGGCACTAGCCGGGGATCATGGATGGCGTATCAGCTCCCACGATCCCCGGTCCAAGTGTGGGAGGGAACACCGAGGTGGTTTTTAGTCAGTAAGAGTCTGACAGACCCCTTCGCCTGCCCCAGGCGAAGGACATCCATGAGGATTTTCCACCCCGGCAACAAAAAAAAAAAAAAAAAAAAGGTCAGGTTAGGTTAGGTTAGGTTAGGTTAGGTTAGGTTAGGTTAGGTTAGGTTAGGTTTTTTTTTTTTTTTTTTTTTTTATCTCTACCTCTGACGTAATCAGAGTCTATTTCTACGCTAATTCTCTTCCATACTAATTCTCGCTTTCTTTCCTCTCGCACTTTTGTTCCGCATACTGTTTCTTTCTATCATCCTTCCTCTATCAGTCTTTTAATGGGTGGGACTCCCATGTTGCTATCTATTTTTATCTTTGCTGACTATTTCTATGCCGAACACTTTTCTTTCTTTATTTTTATCAAGGGTTAATAAATACTCGGATTGGTTTTTATTTTAACGATAACAAGGATCTTAGACTAAAGTACATTTTATTCCTTACATTAGCTATATTATATTTCTTACTTTTCTATTTTACATAGGTTTTGCTTATACTTCCATTTTCATTACTTTCTACTTATTACTATGTACACTGTTTCCTTAAGGGTAATACTACAGATGTTATTTTTACTTATATTCTTACAGTTTTCTTATATACTAGGATACATTTATGCGGCTTATATTATTTATGTTACTTTCTTTTAGTTATTAGTTCCCAATTTTAGTTACTGTTCTATTTTCTATATGCATAACTTATATATTTACTATATAGTGGTTGCATACATTACCGATTACTTATTTCTTTTAATTACTCTTTTAGCAATTTTAACGCAGTAGTTTAGGAACTTGTTCCTGTTTTTCCCTGACATTATTACCCTAACATTTTCTTCATTCAGTTCTATGTCTAATTCCTGTTCTAATTCGTTCCTGTCGTAGGCGTATGCAGGGCAGCGAATAAGTAAATGTGGCACCGACTCTACGATGTCTGGGTCACAGATGCACGATGGACTCTCCTTACACTTGAAGCGATGCAAGTATTCGGAGAATCCACCGTGCCCTGTCATGACTTGAGTCAGTATCCCATCTATATGTAGCTTCCTGACTATCCTATACGCCGCCACCGCATCTGGGAAAAACATCTTTGTCACTGAGGCCGTTGTGCCGGTTCTGTATCTGTTGTTCCATTCATCAAGCGTTGCCGAACGAATGCAACGCTTGACGAATGATACAGGACAAAGATCATACTCTGGCTTTTTCTTGCTCGAAATGGCAGCCTCCTTTGCCAGCTGATCCACTCTCTCGTTGCCCTCAATCCCTGCGTGAGCTTTAATCCAGAACAAGTCGACTACCTTGTTCTGGAGAGAAACGGCTGTTAAATTCTCTCTCACTTCCACTGCCAGGGGATGAAGGCAACTGTGGTTTTTCACTGTCATGAGGGCTGCCATTGAGTCACTATAGATGCCAAAGCTTGACGCCGCACTCTTCCGAATTTCTCCAGTTGCCTTGCATATCGCCAAGAGCTCCGCCTGGTAGACCGTGCAGTAGTTTGGTAACGCCAGCTTGAGGGCACGTGTTTCGGCCTCGCTGTTCGACAAGGACAACGCAGCACCGACACGCCCCCCAATTTTGCTACCGTCGGTGAAAATTCTCACCTCCGGTTTGGCGCTGGCGTCGACTTGCTCCCGGTCCACCAGACTTTTGAACTCCAGGTCGATACGCTTGGCGGGGTGTGGAGACCTCAGCGCGGGCTCTGGCCGCTCCATCTCCCTGTCCCCCAGCATTGGCAGTGACACTCCCCTCTTGGCCTCATAGAGTGAGGCCATCTCACGAGCTCGGAGATCCAGAGGAAGTATCCCTGCCAACAGAAGTACTGAGTTGAGGGAGACGGTGCGGTACGCCTTGCATATTTTCTGTGCAATCCCGCGCTGCACGACGCCCAGCTGCTTTATAATACCCAGCTTACCTACCGCTGGAGCCCATACACTGGCGGCGTACAGGATAATCGGCTCTATCGTGGCTACGTAGATGATTTTTATAATATCGGGGTTAAGTCCCCAGCTAATCTTCGCTGCCCTGCACAGCTGTTTGTGAACCCCGATCGCCTTTTGGCAGACGTTCCTCACGTGCGTGTTAAAGGTCAACTTGTCGTCGACGGTGACACCCAGGATCTTTATCTCTTTGGCCATGGGTACTTCGACCCCGCCCATGCTTAGTCGTGGGGTGTCGTATTTCAGTTTTCGCGTGATAGTCATCGCGTTGGTTTTTTGCGGAGCAAATTTTAACTTATTATCGACACCCCACGTCCGAACATGTTCGAGGGCGATGTTTGCCTTTCTCTCTATTTCCAATGCTGTGTCACCGTCGAAGACAAGGACCACGTCGTCTGCGAACGCCTGCACGTGGACCTCTTTATTATTCAGGCTTTTTAGAAGGGGATCCAACAGAAGGTTCCAGAAGTCCGGGCCTCCGATGGAGCCCTGTACGCAGCCTTTGTTAGTGCCTTTGGAGAATTCTTCGCCCGCATACCTAACCCTGACCCTTCTGTCCGTCAAGTAGCTGTCGATGACCCTCCTCAAGTTGAGAGGACACTTTTCCTCAGCCAGCCGGACTCTTATTGCTGGCCACCAGGCGCTGTCGAAAGCTCCCTCTATGTCCAAGGATATCAGGACGACTGTCTTCTTAAGGTCAAGTTTGCCCTTAATGTGCTTTATTAGATCATAGAGGGAGTCCTCGGTGCTCTTCTGGGGCATGAATCCGTACTGGCGAGTACTCATCCTTGGTAGAATATAGAACTTGATTCGAGCCATCAACATCTTCTCGTATATCTTGCCCAAGACCGGAAGGAGGCCTATGGGCCTATATGATTTTGGGGTGGTGTAGTCTCTTTTCCCTGGTTTTTGTAGCACCACCACCGTGGCCTCCTTCCAAGACTTCGGAAAATACCCGAGTTTTAGACATTGGTTCAGAAGCGCCAGGAAGGCATCGGGCTCCCGTCCAATGGCTTGGCTGCATATATCGGCTGTGAGGCCATCTATTCCCGGAGCCTTCTTGGGATTGAAGGATTCGCAGGCAATACGCAACTCAGTCAGCGTGAAGGGTGGATCTTGCGAGTCCTCCTCCTCGTCCTCATTCACCACCTCGGCTTTTGCCCTGATATTTCTGTGATGAATGTTATCGGTACATACGAGGTCTTGTGGGTAAAAAGTCTCCGCGATAAATTTCACGGAGCCTTCTGCGTCAAGCACCTTTCCGTCTTTCATCATAGGCAAGTCCACCCCTCTTTGCGTCGTCCTTCCAATAACCCTGTAGATCCCCTCCCATACACCTTCCCTGTCCTGCTTGGTGCAGAACTCTTTCCAACTCTCGGTTTGAGCTCGAGCTGCCTCTGCCTCATATTCCATCTTTTGTTTTAGGTACTCTTCGACAACCATCGGTCTTCGGACTGGGGCAGCGCATCGCACTCTCCTTTTACAGGTAGCGACTCTCCTCTTCATCTCAGCGAGTTTCTCCGACCACCACGGCATGGTAAGCTTATCTTTGACTTTTTTAATAGGCATTGCTTCGCGGCATGCTTCCTGTATGATTTTAGTAAATTTTTCGGTGGTGATATCTAATAGTTGTGTGTTATTAATTTGTTCTATTGTTGTTTTCTGGAATTTAGAGTCTGTTTTCAATTGGGCGAATTTCGTATGAAATTTTTGCCAATTGGCTTTTTTGGTATTGAAGATGCGCGTGGTTCTTTCTATTTGAACTCCTTTCGCTCTCTCCAGCCTAAAGTCAAAGAGTATGCCATTGTGGTCGGAGCTCGTGAGGCCCTCGTCTACTCTCCAATGCTCCGCCAAACCTAAAATGTTGTCGGAGCATGCGGTTAAGTCGACATAGCTGCTGATGCGCTGACCTCCCCTGATGGTGTCGAAGGTTGGAATTTCCCCTAAATTGAGGATATTCAGCCCGAGCCCGCCGAGAGTTCCACACACGTCCTCTCCCCTGCGGTCAACCACCATGCCCCCCCACCAGGTGTTTTTCGCATTGGCGTCCCCTCCAACAAGAAACGGTTTTGAGCCGTTTTCCATACCTATCCGTCTCAGGTGATTTAGGTAAGGTTCCACTGGCTTATCTGGCTCGAAATAAAAGGAGGCGAGTGTGATCTCCCAAGCACCGGTTTGGATTCCCACCACGGCTATGTTTTCCGTGGTGAGTTCCGGGTATTGTATGACTTTTATGCTCTTGTCAAAGACTGCAATTGCAGCTTTGACAATCCCATCTCCAGTACCAGTGTCTTGGAAGATCCGCACTCCCCTCTGGCTTTTCATGTTTCTTGCGCTACCGACATATGGCTCCTGTAGGAGCGCTACAGAAATCCTCCGTTTCTCTGCCTCCAACAACAGCTCGTTGGTCGCTAATTTTTTCCGTTGGAGGTTGGCCTGTGCGAATTTAAGGGCGATTTTTTCCCCTGGTGCACCCTTAGCAGTATGCAGTGGTTGACCGCGCTATTGCATCCCATTTACGGCGGACAGGGCAGTCGGAACTGAAGGCGTTATGCTCTTTGTTCAGCAGGTTCGCTCTCTCACAGTTCCTGTAGACTGCCGTGCCCCCCGCCATCCAGTCTGGGCATTCGGTTTTAAGGTGAGGACCGCCGCAGTGGCTGCACAAGTCCGCTTTCTCTGTACAGTGCTTTCGCCCATGCCGTAGGCCAGGCAACGAGTGCACTGCATGAGTGGGTCTGATCTTCGACTCTAACTCTCTGCAGGTCTATATGGACGTATCCCCTTTTAGTCACCCGCCGCCATAACTCCGGGGACGTGCTCAGCACTATATGTACAGAGTGCGGGTTCCTTGTTTTCCTTCTATACCTCACTTCCATTCTGTCTTCCCCATCGCAGAGGCCCCGAAATACCTCCCGATTCTGATTTCTCAGGGCCTTTTGTACGTCTTCATCTGTATTTATTGCTAAGACGTTCCTGAGTACCAGCATCGGGTCCTTGTTTTTCACGGCCTCCACGGGTGAGGTTGGTACTATTCCTTTCTAACCTCTCTTTCACCTGGTCTCTTTCATTTTCTTGTTTCAAATCCCCATAACAATCTTTCTGTTCTTTGCCTTTCTCACCCTGTTCAACCTTCACCCAGCTTCCTTTGCTTCCACTGCCTTCCTCACCCTTTCCAGTACTTCCTCCCCAGTCTCCGTTTCGACTTTCGAGGTTACTACTACCGAATGCAGCGTGTTTCGTCTTTCCGACGTCCCACCCGCGCTCCAGGCCGCAGCCACCTTTGCGTATGAGGGTGTTACGGTCTGCGACTTTTGCTCCTCCAGAGCTGTTTTTAACTCCTCCATGCGCCTGGTATTTTCCTCCAGTAATTTGGAGTGCGCCTCGATTTTGTTTATGAGGAGAGCCGCCTCTTCGGTAGTTTCTCCCGTGTCCTCCCTCCGCGTGTTATCACGGGGGGGAGACCCAGGTTCCTCTACAGCCAAGTGGTCAGGTTTTTGTTTAAGAGCATCCATCTCCACTGTTGCCTCTTTAATAAGTCTGTACATAGATTCAACAGCCAGAGTGATACCTGCCTTTATTTCTGACTTCAGGTTGCGCGATTCCCCCAGTTGGGTTTTCGCTCTCTGAAGCCAGGTCCGGCCCTCGGTCACTCTGTCTGCTGAGGCAGTCGGCTTTTGTGGACAGCCCGAGGTCTCAATAGAGCTGCGCCGCTTCGTGTCCTTGCCAGTTTTTGGCAGTGTGACCTTAAGCGCTGCTCTCGGGAGAGCCGCTTGGATCTGCACTTGCTTTTTTGGCGACAAAGTGAATGTGGTCGATGCTGATGCCCTTGGGTCCCTAACTTTACTACTTTCCCACTCCCCAATGCTCTTCCGAACATTTGGAGTAGGTGTCGTTTTGGGAGATGGTCCTGCCTTCTCTTTGTCGACTGGGGATTTGGTCTCTGGCACCGCTGTTTGCGGGGGTGTGTGTGCAAGAAACATGGCGTCTTGTCAAAAGGTAGATCGTCTTACGTTAGAAAGATAATGAAGTCCCTGTATATGGGGGACAGGTCAGATTCTAAATAAAGGTATTAAAATAAGTAGTAGATATTACACTGTCCTTGTAAAAGAGGAACAGTGAGTGGTCGAAAATTATATTGCTATCCCTGTAAAAAGGGGATGCCGTCCAATGTCCGTAAGATAACCGTAATCGGTAAGTATGCAAGCCCTATTTTATAAAATGCAGTCACTAAGGTTAGACTTTATACTAAATGTGAGTGCCCAATGCTAAGAGCACTTGTTCAATGGGGTTTTTCACGTGTCACGGGCTGCTTCAATTTAACATTTATGAGACAAGTGCCTAAATGCTGAAAAATATTTCTCAGTCTCTATGTAGAGCCACACTCTACACCCGGAAAGAGAGCCCTCCCCGAGCCCTTCCAAAGACCCCAAACTCGGCGGGTCTACTGCAAAGGGTTCCGGAGTTATGGCTGTTTAAAAT